>CM067845.1:483598888-493598888 GCA_034509565.1 Triticum monococcum
CCAGCGCAGGCGGGGCTGGAGGCGAATCCCCACTTGCCACGAGCCCACAGTCCGCGGGGGTGGCCGACCAGCCGCCCGAGCGGGCGACCGCGGCTGGGTCCAGCCCACGGGCCCCGATGCGCACGTCCACCCGTGTGGAGTCCTCAGGCGACACGCGGCCCGCTTCTGCTGGTGGATCAATCCCGAGGCCGATTCTGTCTGCAGAAGAGACGGCGCGCAATTCCGTGGCTACTGGACGTGTACAGGACGCTGGATCTTCTGTGGACGCCTCTTCTGCTGCACAAATTGTTCCTCGGCATCATAGACGGTCACAATCAGGTATTACCAAGGAAAAGGAATACAAAGATGGCACCATTAGGTATGATAAAAAAACGTGATTTTCTCACTACTACTGGTGAACCAGTTAATCTTGCTGATGCCCTTGCTCACAAAGATTGGAAAGAGGCCATGGATAGTGAGTATGATGCACTTATGAAAAATAAAACATGGCACCTAGTACCATCAAAAAGTGGAATGAATGTTATTGATTATAAATGGGTGTACAAGATAAAAAGGA
The DNA here is from genome assembly GCA_034509565.1 of Triticum monococcum. NCBI lineage: Eukaryota > Viridiplantae > Streptophyta > Magnoliopsida > Poales > Poaceae > Triticum > Triticum monococcum. The sequence goes on from CM067845.1 coordinate 483,599,445, forward strand.
AGTCAGATGGAAGCATAGACAGGTACAAGGCTAGATTAGTTGCTAAAGGTTTTAAGCAAAGGTTTGGGATTGACTATGAGGATACTTTTAGTCCACTTGTTAAATCAGCCATAATTCGACTTGTCTTGTCTATTGCTATTTCCAGAGGTTGGAGCTTAAGACAGCTAGATGTTCAGAACGCGTTTCTTCAAGGTGTTCTTGAGGAAGAGGTGTTCATGCGGCAGCCACCAGGTTATGAAAACAAAGGTACACCACATTATGTTTGTAAGTTGGATAAAGCTCTATATGGTTTAAAACAGGCGCCAAGAGCTTGGTATTCACGATTGAGCATGCAACTACAACAACCTGGATTTGTACTATCCAAAGCAGACACATCCTTGTTCTTTTACAATAAAGGAAGTGTCACTATCTTTGTGCTGGTTTATGTTGATGATATTATTGTTGCTAGCTCGAGTTCAAGTGCCACCACTTGTTTGCTTAAGGATCTTAAGTTAGAATTTGCCCTCAAGGATTTGTGAGATCTTCATTATTTTCTTGGTATTGAGGTCAAACAGATAAGACATGGTATACTTCTGACACAGGAAAATACACAGCTGACATACTCAGGAGAGTAGGTTTGGAAAAATGTAAACCTGTGAGTACACCTATCTCAACTTCTGAGAAACTCTCTATTGAAAGTGGAGAGCCACTTGGGTCAGAGGATGCAACAAACTACATGCAATATTTGACACTTACACGCCCTGACATTTCTTATGCTGTCAACAAGGTATGTCAGTATTTACATGCTCCTAGCACTACTCATTGGACTACAATTAAGAGGATTTTGAGGTACCTTAAGTTTTCAGAGGGACTTGGACTTCAAATTACCAAGTCTTCTTCTATGCTTGTTACTGCCTACTCTGATGCAGACTGGGCAGGATGTATTGATAATAGAAAGTCAACTGGTGGATTTGTTGTATTTCTGGGATCCAATCTTGTGTCATGGAGTGCAAGAAAGCAGGCTACAGTTTCTAGATCAAGTACTGAGGCTGAATACAAAGCTTTGGCAAATGCCATAGCTGAAGTAATGTGGATACATACATTGCTTTATGAACTTGGAACTAAGACTCCAAAAGCAGCCAGATTATGGTGTGATAATATTGGTGCAACCTATCTGTCAGCTAATCCTGTTTTTCATGCACGCACAAAGCATATTGAAGTTGATTTCCACTTTGTCAGAGAAAGAGTAGCTAGAAAGCTCCTCGAAATTCAGTTCATTCCTACTGGAGATCAACTTGCTGATGGATTCACAAAGCCTCTCACTATGAGGAAGTTAGATGAGTTCAAGTACAACCTCAACCTTGATCGAAGTTCTGAGGTTTAGATTGAGGAGGAGTGTTAGAATATGTATAGATAGTTTCATTCAAATTGTAATCTATCTCTATCTCCTTTCTTTCCTCTCCTCGTTAACCTCCTGTATCGAACCACCTGAGATCGATCTTCTTGATCTCTTCTTGTACTCCAAGGCATATTCATTATATATATAAACATGCGGCCCGAGACAAAGGGTTCAACGCTTCCAACCCAATTTACAGCCAGTTCTTGTATGTGTTTACTCCTCCTTATCATATCGGCAGCAAAATTGCCAGTTCATCAGAAAAGAAAAAAATGGTGGAAGGCTAAGTTTCCAGCAATACACCGACTCCACCACTCCCGCCTTTACATGCGTAGACCAAGTACATTTTTTGGGAAGAAAAACACTGATTGGTTCAGTGCGGTTTTGATTCCGAGACCGACAAATTTAGATAGCAGTACTAATCCTCGCCACATCCACATGGCAGATTAATTATTCTCCAGCGTGCTGCATCACCGTTGCAAACTACAGATTCCAAGCTAGATCTAGCTAAGCATACAGTAGTTGTTTTTCCAGACGAAGAGCATATATGTTTACCTCCAATCTGCACATCTAGTCAAGTAGCCATACAATGGAGATGGAGAGGCAGAAGAACGCACCACTTCTCGTGAAGAGGCCGAAGGAGAGGGAGGGCCAGGTCCAAGGACTGGCCGGCGAGGTATGGGAAGAGTCCATGAAGCTGTGGGAGGTGGTCGGCCCGGCCGTGTTCATGAGGCTGGTCCTCTACAGCCTGAACATCATCAGCCAGTCCTTCGCCGGCCATCTCGGCGACGGCGAGCTCGCCGCCTTCTCCATCGCCAGCACCGTCGTCTCCGGCTTCAACCTCGGCTTCTTGGTACATAATGTTCCTCTTGCAAGTCTCAGCTTCTTGGTACACTGCTGTCGGGCATCATTGACTCCTACGACGAAAAGCATCCATTGACTTCACAAATGTCACTCCTAATCTTGATGAACCGCAGCTTGGCATGGCGAGCGCGCTGGAGACGCTGTGCGGCCAGGCGTACGGCGCGAAGCAGTACGCGATGCTGGGCGTGTACATGCAGCGCTCGTGGCTTGTCCTCCTGGCTTTCGCGGCGCTCCTTTCCCCGACCTACATCTTCAGCGGGCAGCTGCTCCGCGCGCTCGGCCAGCCCGCCGATCTGGCCCGCGAGGCCGGGGCCGTCAGCGCCTGCCTGCTCCCGCTGCACTTCATGTACGCCATCCTCCTGCCGCTCAACAAGTTCCTCCAGTGCCAGAGGAAGAACACGGTCACCGCGGTCACCACCGCCGTGGCGTTCCCGGTGCACGCCGCGGTGACCTGGCTCCTGGTCAGCTACTTCGGGCTCGGGGTCGTCGGCGCCGCCGTCGCGCTCAACTTCTCGTGGGCGCTCGTCGTCGCGCTGCAGCTCGCCTACGCCGTCGGCGGCGGCTGCCCGGAGACGTGGGGAGGGTTCTCGTCGTTGGCGTTCGTGGACATCTGGGGGTTCGTCAAGTTGTCCTCCGCGTCTGGAGTCATGCTGTGGTATTTATTTATTTTATTATCACCATCATCACGGTGCTTTCAACTTCTGCTAGGTAACTATAATATCAGGGAGACACATCAACTTCATATATATTTCTCTTTTCTTGTCTTGCTTATGGATGCAGCTTGGAGAGTTGGTACTACAGGGTTTTGATCTTCGTCACTGGGTACATGAAGAACGCGGAGCTTGCCGTGGATGCCTTGTCTATCTGGTAGAAATCTCTTACCTTCATTTTACATTGGCTAGACACAACTATTGAGATGATTTCTAATATTTTTGCCATGAACAGCTTGAGTTTGAATGGATTGGAGATGATGATTCCGTTGGGGTTCCTAGCAGGCACCGGGTAAGCAAAGTACACCAGACATTGGCACTCCAGTGCTACTCCACCACTCTTTGCCTTTTTGCTAGAATTCATCATTCCGAAATGGTGCATTGAATCCCGATACCCTCCCCTGGTTTTGCTTTGCAAGGGTGCGGGTCGCCAACGAGCTCGGCGCGGGCAACGGACGCCGGGCGAGATTCGCGACGATGGTGTCGACGACGACCTCCTTTCTGATCAGCATCTTCTTCTGCATGCTGGCGTTGGGCCTCCACGGCAGGCTCGCCCTCATCTTCTCGTCGAGCAAGGCCGTGATCGACGCCGTGGACGACATGTCCGTCCTGCTGGCCCTCACCATCCTCCTCAACGGAGTCCAACCTGTCCTCTCAGGTAGTACCAACTTTACCTGGTTATTTACTCCGTGTCATGCAACAGTTAGCTCAGAAAACAGGGAAATAAGCTTGCTGCTGCATCGCATGTGTGATCTGCAGGAGTTGCGGTTGGGTCAGGTTGGCAGGCGCTGGTTGCGTATGTGAACATCGGGAGCTACTACCTCATCGGTGTCCTGCTCGGCGCTCTGCTGGGATGGATCTTCCATCTTGGTGTACATGTATGCTCTTTGTTTATCCTTTGACTTGGGAGAAATGGTACGCTGTCTCATATCGTAAATTAATACTGCTACTGCTGCTAACAGAGAACATAATTCTTCACTTGTGCAGGGAATTTGGGCGGGAATGATCGGTGGCACGACGGTTCAGACGCTAATCCTCGCCTACATGACCATACGATGCGACTGGGATCAAGAGGTTTGGCTGTTCGCCCTTCATATCTGCCTAATTTTCTTTAGTGGAAGCCAACACTATTGGAGCAGTACGGTGCTTGTTCACCACTTCCTTTGCATTGGGTGGTCACTCAAATGTGCTAAAATTGTGATGCTTTTGCAGGCCTTGAAAGCAAGTAACCGTATGGGGCTGATGTGAAGCTCCGAGTGATCAGTCCGAAGAAGCCTCTAGTCATGCATCGGACAAGTGAAGATAGTGTAGTTAGAAGTGAATGTTTTTCTTTTGTCCGAACAGTTTCCATTGAACTGGTGAGACTCGGCCCGGTCCAGCCAACCATGGGCCATTAGGCAGGTCCAGTTCATCATGTCCAGGCACGCTCGTAGAAGCGTAGTCCGGCCCAACAGTCACCAGAACGGGGCCCGGCCGAGGGGAGCTCCTAACGGGCGCTTCGAGCGCCGGTTGACTCGACGAGCGCTCGCAAGCGTTTCCTAGCGGGCCGGCCCATTACATGCACAAAAAGAGAAACTAACGGAAATAAAGTGGGGAGATGGGATTCGATCTCAATATTTCAGGTCGTGCAGGCTAACAGGACAACCACGGCAACCAATCGAATTTTGTTGTCTACTAGTAGAAATAACTCTAGTTAACTGGTTTGCTGACTTTTGAAAAATAAGTTCATGAATTAAAACATGTTCACGGATTTTGATAAAAAGTTAATCAACTTCAAAAAGTTCAGCGATATTGAAAACAAGTTCAGCGGATTTGAACAAAGATCATAAAGTTTGAAAAATATTCATCGATATTCAAAAAAAAGTTCATACAATTTTGAAAAAAGTTCATCAAATTTACAAAAACATCATCAATTTTGAAAAAAGCGTTCATCGGATTTGAAAAAGGTTCATCAATTTTGCAAAAAATTAGTTCATTGAAAATGAGAAAAGTTCATCAAGTTTGAAAATTTCCATTGAATTTGAAGAAAGTTCATCGATTTTGAAAAAAGTTCATTAGTTTTCAAAAAAAGTTCATTGAATTTGAAAAAAGTTCATTGATTTTGAAAAAAGTTCATCAATTTTGAAAAAAATTCATCGATTTTGAAAAAAGTTCATCGATTTTGAAAAACTGTTCATTGAATTTGAAAAAAGTTCATCAAATGTTCGCGCATTTAAGGAAAGAAGAAAAAGAAAGGGAAATGAGAAAAGAAAAGTGAAAAAGGAACAAGAAAAAAAACGCCTGAAAGCTGACCAGGGAACGACCTAGAAAAAGAATAAAAGAAAAGAAGGAAGTCCATAATCACAAGTGTGTTGTTATCCTAGTGGTCAGTGTGCTGCTCTGTGAATTGATCGATCCCGTGTTCGATCCCTCGCTTTGCGCACATTATTTTTTCCTGTAGTTTCAACTGAAAAAAAAAAGATAACGGGCCGGCCCAGCGTAGCGAGGGGGTGTGCGCCTGTTTGAGGAAATCGAAGAAAACGGTGCAGCGGCCGCCGTTTAGGAAATGCCCCGGCCGAGCTAGTGAACAGCTCGCACGCGGATGGTGAGCTCACCCTCCGTTTAATATTCGGAGCGTGCTTGGCCGGTTGATGTTTTCCTTAAGCCTTGTTCTCGTCTATCACTTTTCCGAGCCAAAGTCAATGGTCGATCGTCTGTACGCACGCACGTAACATGTTGCGTTACTTGACCAGGGTATTCCAACAAAATCGATCCGTCCGTCGGAGCTTCTGGTAACCCGTCGAGGCGTGCAGCGAAACACATGTCCTTCTTGTGGCACCGCGGTAACGCCACACGTGCATTTTACGTATAGCTCACCTACGCGCGCATTGCATCCACATGGTTATGTTTTTTTAGGGAACCACATGGTTATGTTAAGCGCACGAAGAAGTCCAAAGCACAAGCACCGAATTGGAAGGTCTTTACTCGGTATGGGTGACAATATAATCTTCGGATTGGTTCTTCACCTCCTTCGATAGGCTTAGCGTTGGTCCTATATATATGATCATACTGTTGTTGTTTTGTCTTCTTTCATTTTGTTATTGCATGTTGTGTGTATTTTAGCCATGCAGGGGTTGGCTGTTGCTGATCATGCTTTTGTATCAGCTTGATGCTATAATTTGAGTCACTAAAAATGCCCATTATCGAAAATATTCAGTGTTTGTCTTTTTTTTACAAACGTTGCTCTACCTGCATTGCATTATTCACTGTGGCCAGTCGGTACCTTCAGTCGTGTAGGGAATTTTTTTTTTGAAACATGTAGGGAATTTCAAATAGCAGGATATGCATATGTACTGCTCATCGCTGACAAATAGGTCATATTAAGTACTCCCTTCGTCCGAAAATACTTGTCATCACAATAGATAAAAGGGGATGTATCTAGATGTATTTTAGTTCTAGATACATATCTTTTTATCCATTTTGATGACAAGTATTTTCGGACGGAGGGAGTATGTAATCAAAAAATTACTGTAAAACAATAATATTTTTTGAAAATTCTTCTTTGCAGGCATCATGACAAGGGTTTATGTAGTTGTCCCGGTCCCTCTGGCCAACCAATGTGAGGATAGTGGGAGGACTCGTTGTAGCCACTGTCCTCTCCTTGTCATCTTCTTCTTCGTACGGTGGCTCGGGTAGTGAGGCAGACTCTCGAGCAGATCAAGCACCCTCTACCGTCGCAGAGTGCTGACGAAGCGACGGTTGTGCATTGAGGAGGATGAACTACATGACGCCAAACCTGGTGGAGGGCCATTTTGACAGACGTGCATCCGAGATATGCCCGGAGGACTTCATGGAGGGGGAGAGCCTCACGCTCCTCGCTTGTGATCACTACTACCTCCCCGGTGCATTTAGTGGTGGCCCGTAGCGGAGCTTTGGTACATATTTTCTTATAATTGCCTACCACCTATGCCATGTGGTTGGTCAGTAGAAGAGCTTAGTAAAAGTCTGAGGGGACCTCTTCATATTTTGCCTTCCTGCCTAGCTCCGCCACTGGATGTGGCTGCTGAAGAGAAATTGATGCCCTATCTGCAAAGAGCCGGCGTAGATGGATATAGGTGTACAAATAAATATGGGATTTTTTATTTTTGTGCCCCTTGTACTTTCCTCGCTTTTCCCTCATCCCTGCACCACGACCGCACAAATTAGTGTAACTGACAGATTTTTGTCAACTCCGTCCCTTACGTCGATAATCAACTTCCCTAAACAGCGAGGAGCCCAACATGACATTTCCGCCCCGCGTTAAACATCTATAACTAGTTCTCCGCGGGATAACAAAGAACATCTATTGCTAGTTTTTGCTACTATGAAATGCCGAACAGATAGTGTGTTTTGCGGTATCTCTTATAGGTACGAACCACGCTTTTGCGCGGGCATTTGCCTGGAAATGGAGCGAGCAGATGGATAATGCCGACTTTAGTTTGTAAACAAAGATAGCATTACGAAACGCAATCCACTAATAGAATGCCAGGCACATGAATGAACAAGTCAAAAGCACACGCCCTCAACGTGGCTTGATGCGCACGTACACCCAACGCAACCAAGTGACCTCATTGTTTACACCACCTGCACATCTTGCAAAGTCAAAAGACACAAATTGTTTATGAAGGGTGCGCGCTATCAGATTGTGAGTTTGGAGAACGAATTCGTGCTTGATATGATGGGTAAGTATCCGACTATTAATTTTGTACCACATCCGGAGAACGCGTGTAACTTGCATGATTGCATCTTGTGGAGAACAATCGCGGCAAAATGTCATTTTCCAGCGCAGGAACGGAAGGGGTTGTCAAGCACTCAATGCTCTGGCCGATCTTTCGCCTTCACAGATCATCACGGCTCTCAGAAAAGTTGTACTCCTACTTCGAATCAAACGGTCAAAAAAGCAGCCTGGATCATTCTGCTCAGCTTCTTCAACGAACAAATGTTCAGATTTCTACAACAAACAAATGTTTGAAACTTGCAAACAGCGGAGCAAGCATAGGCATCGCCGCCGATGTCTTATCGCCACGACGGAACTGCGCCGGACCACCGCGAGGAGCCGAACCGGACGGCCGCGCCGTCGCCGCCGCGGGCCGGCAGCATGGCGACGCGCGCGGACGCGCTCCACGCCGGGTCCCTCCGCAGCAGCCGCCTGTCCTGCTCCGTCCTCCGCAGCACCACCTCCTCGGCGCGCTCGCGCAGCCGCCGCGCGTCGGCCACGACGGCCTCGTCCAGCCCCGCCCACTTCCACTCCGGCGGGGACGCCGCGCTCTCCTCCACCCGCTTCAGCACGCACACCAGCTCCATCGCGTCGGCCAGGCCGAGCGTGTCGAGGCGCTCGCCCATCTCCCGGACCCTGGCGGCGATGTTGCGCTCCGCCGTGACGCGGTCCTCCTCAGCGAGCCGGACGGCCTCCCAGACGAGGGCGTGGGCCTGCGGCGCGCAGGAAGGGGGCGGCGCCTGGCGGACGGCAGCGACGACGGAGGCGAAGGCGGCGAGCTCGGAGACGAGGTGCGGGTTGGGGAGCGCGGTGAGGTGCTCGGGGTCGCAGGAGGCGTCCGGCAGGAGGAGGAGCACCTCGAGCAGGCGCGCGGAGAAGCGGACCCAGGAGGCGGCCGCGAAGGAGCGGCCGAGCGGGAAGGCGGCGAGCGCGAGCGGGTTGCGGCCGGAGGCCGGGTGGCGGAGGAGGGCGACGAGGAGCTGGTCGCGGAGGATGAAGGCGCCGCGGGCGAGCAGGACCCTGAGCGCGACGAGGCACTTGAGGGCCACGGCGGCGTCGCCGCCGCCGGAGGCCGCGGCGCGCAGGCGGTCCGTGAAGGCGGACGCGAGCGCCGCGGCGGAGAGGCGCGAGCCGCGGCCGAAGGCGAGGAGCGCGTCCAGGTGGTGCGCGGACGGCGGGGCCGTGGACGGGTGGTGCGCCGTCGCCCGCAGCACCGCGCCCTGCGCGTCGGCGCCGGAGGCCGGGGAGGCGGCCCCCGGGGAGAGCAGCGTCGCTGCGAGCCGCAGGAGCTTGAGGCCCATGGCGATCGGCGCCGCGCGAGGAGGTGGGATGAAGCTGCGAAGAGGTTGGGGATCGGGGGGCGGAAATTGGCAGGAAGCGGTCAGTTTATAATCCTTGCTGGTGGCGGGGCCGCCGTCGGATGCGACGGGCGGGGCTATCGCGGCCGTCGGATCGGTTTGACTCGATCAATTTGCTTCTTTGGATGACCACAGACCAGCGGTACGGAACAGTGCGGTGCAGTGCACCGTCTGGGAGAAGGAAGAGACGAGTCAGCTTGTCCACCTCTTCTTCTTCATCGGAGGAGGTCAACACTTCACCGTAGAAAGGTGCACCGAATGGCACGAGAAAGCTCTTCTGTTGCACCTCGATTGCTTTTGGTCTAACGGCATTTCTCGTTTTTCTACAGGGGTGGAACCTCTTCATCAAGCGGGCGTAAAAATGCAACTAATAGGTAGTAGTAAGTACCTTCTTTACTTCTAGAGTTTACAAGAAAACCTGACATCGTAATCAGCTTTCGGTATAAAAAAGTTGGTTAATTAAATGGTCATGTCGGCATTCGCAGCCTCGCACGAGATCACTCGGCGAAAGTAGCTGGAGGTCCATTTTATCATTGTTAATGCGCTGTGTCCCCATTGCCAGCACATCTGCCCCGTGACAGGTTGACAGAAGATGGCATGGCTGTCTCCGGGAACCTGTGGATATAGTTTTCATTGATCCAAGCTGCGGTAGCCCATATGGGTTTCTTATAGGGCGCGATTTGATCGTCCTAACCTGAACATTGACGGTAAACTTAGAGCATCTACAGCCAATTTTGCAAATCTGATCCCTCAAATGCCCATGAACACGACCGGGCACGTCCACAGGCATTGACCAGGCAACTCTCAAATTCTGTCGTCTACATCCGTATATCTCATATTCGGTCCCTCATATCCACACTAACGTGCAATGTTGAATAAAAAACGTAGATCATCATACAAACATAGAATCGGACAGGGCAATGCACATTCCGATCATCAAAAGATCACCGATAGATGTCCAAAAGATCGCCAAAGTTCACATAATTCACATAAACTTAAACTACATCACTAAAATCTAGAAATTGAAGACGGAGACGTTGGAGATTCGCCACTTCCTCACCGGCCCTTTGCCCTTCCAGTCACCGACGCAGCTGTAAGTGTCGGCTGCTGGTGAAGGATCGTCCGAGTCGTCGTCGAAGGAGTCGGAGAGGATGACGAGCCCTTTTAGCCGCCGGACCTCCCTGTCCTGCTACCGCTTTAGCTTCGCAAGCCAAGCCGCCTCTGCCTCCGCCACCTCGCGCTCGGATTGCTCAATGGCAATCCGGAGTGCCTTGGCGTTCTTTCGCTGGAACCGCCGCGCGTCCGTCTCCACGGTCGTAAGCAATCGGCGATAGACCCATTCAAGGAGCCGCGCGTCCTCGTTGGGCTCCGCCTACATCCCGCGGTGGCGGCGCACGGACTGCTCTGCCTCCCTCCTCTCCCTTTCCCGTTGCCGCTTGCGGCGGGCGGCGCGCGCCTCAGATTTCGGCGTGCGTGTCCAGGTCGGCGGGGCGGATAAAAGCACCCACCGCTACCCACGTGGGGGAGCAGTAGCCGGCGGGGGCAGGGGACGACGTAGGGAAGGCGAGGATTGCGCATGCCGCCTGTCGGAGATGTGCCCGGGCTAGGAAGGGCCAGCGCCGGCGTTCAAGCTGCCGACGGGGAAGCTGCGGCTGCGGCGAGGCTGCAGAACCGGAGCTGCCCCCGGTCTCCACCTTGGACCGCTCTAAGGCGATGTGGAGGGCAAACTCATAGTCTGGATCCAGCTTAGAGTCGGAGCGGCTGCCGGAGTTTGACATTGCGCCGGATTCGATCGGAATCGCTGTGGGGAGAGGAGAGGACGGAGCGAGAGAGGAGAGTGAGTGGGCTAGGGTTTCAGAGTGATGAGCCGGATGGGGTTTTTTGTGGGACATCCGTTGGTCGGTGGTGGGCTGACCTTGTCAGGCGGACGCGCTCGGGCATGCCCGGGCCACCCCATATCCGCCCCATATTTGGGTTGGGTATGCCGGTCAGCCCGGACGTTTGAGGCCCGTTTGAGGCGTCCGTCTTGATCGAAAAATCGTGACCGGGCGAACGACCCGAGCGTTTTAGGCCGGTTTATGGCGTCCGACTGTAGATGCTCTTATTGTGCAACATTATCACACGCTGGCTGCAGATAAAATTATTCACACACACAATATCATAATCAACTCATTACGATCTCAACAAAAAAAAGAGAAATGACACACATGACATATGGTGCGGTGAAAGAAGAGAGAATTCAAGAGGAGACAGTCGTTGATGTCGGGGAAGAGGTCATCCTTGGGGAAGTCATCATGCCCAACCACGGTGGAGGAGCGTGGTCGCTATCCAAATACCTAATTGCCTTTCTCCCCGTACAGAATCACAAGAGACGGTGTTTGAAAGGTCTGCTCTCTCACATAGCGATGCACACGCCTAGAAGCAAGATGGGAAAGCGATAGACGAAACAAGGCTTGAGAACAAGAAGACAGACAAAATAGGAGAGGAAGTGGCTTCATCTATGAAAGTGAAGCGACCTCTAATGGATAAAAGTGAAACGGCTCCACTAGGAAGACCGGGAGAAACTAAACGTATCCATGTTTGTCCGGATTCATCCATCACTAGTGAAATAACGTTTCAACTTGTTTTCTTGCATGACAAAATAAGACAGCATACACATATGGCATAAGTCATAATCCGACTCATTCATGAAACACAATACACAAGCTAGGTGAGGACGACGACGAAGGAGCGTGTGTATGTGAGCTCTTCTCAAGCTCTTAGAGCAACTCCAGGAGAGTCATCATATGACCCTGATCACCATAATAACTATCAATATGAGGATATGGGGCCAAAATGACACTCTAGCACATTCACCATATGGATGCCAATCAACATAATTTATGGAGCTAGCTCCATACCCGGCCATCAACGTGGGAGGAAAGTTTCAGCGTATTCTTCCTTCATTTGAAGCAACCCTTCGCCCGCACACGAAACTGTGTGTTTCAATTAATCAACTACGAGTGGGGCGACGTGACCGGTAACCACCTACCCATTAATGGACTCCACCGCCCCCAATTCCCAAGGCATCTATTCGAATGGCCACGAGGCTTCATCACTAGCTAAAAAATATGACGGCGAGGCGTCCCCAACACCAAAGCCCTAGCCGCCCCCCCCCCCCCCCCCTCTTCTTGCCGCCTCCTCTCCTCCCATCCCCTCCATCATCTGGCACGATGTCGCCGCGCAAGAACATAACCAATTGGTTCGACTTGGTGGTGGAGCGGAACCTCCTGGCTAAAACATCACGCATTGGCGTGAACTCTTCCTGCGGTGTACTAGTCACGACAGTCGCTGAATCCTCCTCTTGCAACAGTGGATCCCTTGGCGTCAGCGCAGCCGTGGTGTATCCAACCCCCCTCATCCGGGCTAAGAGGAGAAGGACGTCGTCCCCATTAGCCCCACTGTCCCCTCGTCCTAGTGAATAAATATGTACATGTCAAGGCCCAGCCAAAGCCCATGTGTCAGAACCCGAGGACCTGATCGACTACTAATTCTGTCTCTCCGCACTCAAAACTCACAGTGAGGAGTGCATCCTATGAGAGTACGCCCCTGCACTCACCAACAAGGAGCAATGGCAACTCATGGCTACCGCCTCCGAGTACGATCCCTACGCCTACTTCGACGGTCTTTCCGATGAGGAGGATGAGGACGGCAACGATGAGTAGGGCGACGACTAGACGACGCCCGCACCAACTAGTGTAGGTAGTACTAGGTAGCAATGTCACTCGAATACCGACATTCCTTATTTCAAAATGTCTTTGAATGGCATTTCAAGTCGCTAATTACATGTGAAAAGCCATGCATTTTTGCCATTGAATATAGTTGTTGTTAAGTTATCGTGTTGATACATGTGTTTGGTAGATACATTTGAGCTTAAATTGCCACTATAAAATTGAATAAAATGACTAAAAGGAAAATTTATGAAGGTCGCATTATGATGACATTGTCTTTGCACACAACTATCGCTGCCTCCAGATTCATATAGAGCACCCTCCATATCCCATATGGCGGCCGGAGATGCTAAGATTGCTCTTAGTGTTGTGTGAAGGAATCCACCTGTATATTTTCTTTATGCTAACCCACATGTATCTTGGTCTAACACATTCAGCACAACTAGGATAAGACTAAACTTTCCACACTTGTTTGGCATGCATTAATGGGCTATACGAGGCTCTTTGATTTCTCGGAATTATTAAAAGTAATAAATAGGTTAAACCTAATAATTGCAAATTTAGCTGCCTCGATGTTGACTGTATCTGCTAGTAGTGGCCAATTTCTATTTGGCGCGTGTTGCATTACTTAAAGGCCAATTTTTTTTAGAAACAACTGTAATTTTATTCATACTCATAACAATTACAAATACACTGATTCGGATCTAAAATCCAAAAAAAATACAAAGTAACTCCTATAACCAAGAATTACAGTGAAATCTCTTGGAAACATCTTCTTCGTTGCATCAATCTCTATTAGAAGAAATACTTCAAACACTTCGTCAAAAATGCTGCAATTGGGCTGGAGCAGCGATGTTATCACTCTTTCACCCGCACGACTTAAAAGGTCAACTGGTACATCACCCACACCCCCCAACATAAGTATGTTTCGTAGTGGGCCAGCCCATCAGGGGGTAGCCCTTATACAGAAGTGCACATAAGCTCTAATTGGTTATAGGAAGCTTCCAAATGGTTTTAGAAGCTTCCAAACAGGTTTATTGTCCTTTTTTGCTGGTTTTCTTTTTGTCTTTTCCCTTTCCTTTTCGTTTTTATTTTTTTTCCAATGCATGAACTTTTTTCAAATTTATTTCTTTTCGAATTTGTGAACTTTTCAAATCCTTAAACATTTTCCAAATTCTGTACCTTCTCAAATACACGAACTTTTTTTTAATACGTGAATTTTTTTAATTCTATTACTTTTAAAGAATTTGTGATTTTTTTTAATCTGTTATTTTTTAAAGAAATCGTGATTTCTTCAAATTCATGAACTTTTGGGGGTCAAGAACTTTCTTTTCAAATTCACGAATATTTTTTGTGTTTGTAAACCTTTTTCATAATTTTAGAAGTCTACGGTCAATGGTTAGCGATCAATGGTCCAATGGTCAACTGAGGACCGAGATAGTAGCTGCGAGCGAGCGAACGAGTTTTTTTTGTTGTTAAGGGAAGCGATTGGTCGTGCTTAATGGGCCAACCCAAATGACCTTGTGCATGAGCAGTGCCTTGGTAAACTCGCGCTTAAGGCGCTGTATAGGAAGTCTCTTAGTTATTTCATGTGCCAGCGACCATAGCATGGTCGCTCGAAGGCGAATTAGAGTGTCAATCACCTTCATGAGTGAAGGGGAAGCAAAAGGCTCGTCTTCCTTTTCAAGATTACCAGGGGCCATCTTTTACCTCACGTTGGTGGGGGTGATTTTGTTACTGAAGAAATTTTTTTCCCGTTGGTTATTTGTTCCTGAAATAGGGTTGCACATTCGAATCATGCACCTGGCCCACCAGGCCACCATGACAGTATTCCAATCCGGTTGTATTTTTTAAGCAAGGGGTGATTATGATAGTAAAAATTTGAGGGTTTAAAAAGATAAAACTGAATATAACAAAAGAGTGTTCCATTTTCGACGATGGTGCCCAGCGTGTGAGCAACCGAAGTGCAACTTGTAACTGAAAGGCGGTGGTGAGCGATGACCAAGTGGAGGCGACAACCACTATTCCAAAAAGATGGCTTCACAAATTTTCCAGATTCTCTACATTTGGGGTTTTTGGTTCATTTATTGCACTTCCGGCTACCAGAATGATCCGCACACCAACTTATTCAGGAAAGAAAACATGTGAAATCACCAGAGTTTAGACTAGCACTTCATAATTTAGTTGTGTTTCTCAATCATGCCTATGTTTGGTTCATCTAAACACTCAATGGTGCATGCATATTATTTCCTTGCCTTGTTCCTGAAGCAAACACCATATGTCGTTTTTTGCTTGCAAGGCAGGCCGAGACGGTGGTGTCCCAACCCAAACGTGTCGAATTCTTGCTCATATGCAAATGGAGAGATATCAACATCAAAATATCCAACGTTGGCACTTCATAGGTCTGTTTGGTGATAAACCACTGACCAATCGCGTCTGCTGATGCACCGTCTGACGCACTATGCAAAGCAACACATATATGCTGCCCTGCACCAAGAAGAAAAGATAGGATGCTTCCGGCCAACTGGTACATGATGCACACCCTAAATTTGTGTCAATGGTCCAATGCTCAAGTGAGGACCGAGATAGTAGCTGCGAGCGAGTTTTGTTGTTGTTGAGGGAAGCGATTGGTCGTGTTTAATGGGCCGACCCAAATGACCTTGTGCATGAGCAGTGCCTTAGAAAACTCGTGCTTAAGGCATTGTATAGGAAGTCTCACGCTTGTTTCATGTGCCAACGATCATAGCATGATCGCTCGAAGGCGAATTAGAGTGTAAATCACCTTCAAGAGTGAAGGGGAAGCAAAATGCTCGCCTTCCTTTTCAAGATTACCATGGGGCGTCCTTTACCTAATGTTGGTGGGGTGATTTTGGTACTGAAGAATTTTTTCCCACTGGTTACTTGTTCCTGAAATAGGGTTGCACATTCGAATCGTGCATCTGGCCCACCAGGCCGCCATGAGAGTATTCCAAACTGTTTGTATTTTTAACTCCTAAAAAAATTATTTGTGTTTTTTAAGCAAGGGTTGATCAATGATCACTGCTTGATCATTAGTACCTTGTTTGCAACAGTAGAAATTTGAGGGGTTTAACAAGATAAAGCTAAATAAAATAAAAAAGTGTTCCACTTTCGACGATGACGCCCAACGTGTGAGCGACCAAAGTGCAACTTGTAACTGAAAGGCGGTGGTGAGCGGTGACCAAGCGGTGGCGACAACCATCATTCCAAAAAGATGGCTTCACAAATTTTCCAGATTCTTCACATTTGAGGTTTTCGGTTCATTTATTGCGCTTCCGGCTACCAGAATGATCCGCACATCAAATTATTCAGAAAAGAAAACATGTGAAATCACCAGAGTTTATACTAGCACTTCATAATTTAGTTGTGTTTCTCAATCATGCCTATGTTTGGTTCATCTAGACACTCAATGGTTCATGCATATCATTTCCTTGCCTTGTTCCTGAAGCAAACACCATATGTCGTTTTTTACTTGCAAGGCAGGCCGAGACGGTGGTGTGCCCAACCAAAACGTGTTGAATTCTTGCTCATATGCAGATGGAGAGATATCAACATCAAAATATTCAACGTTGGCACTTCATAGGTCTGTCCGGTGATAAACCACTGGCTAGTCGCATCTGCTGATGCACCGCCTGACGCACTATGCAAAATGCAAAGCCACGCATATATGCTGCCCCGCATCAAAAAAAAACATAGGATACAATAACTCAACCGTGTGAATATGATATGAAAACCATGTGTGGGTGGACTTGGATTAGTCCACCGGTTCTTGTCCATGTCACATGATTCTCAGATGCACAAAGCAAAAGTGCAAGCACCATGTGATGATATGATCCACATGCACTAGTCTACTCTTTTCTCAGACGAATATAGCACCGTGTGCCACAACCAGATAAAATTGACAGGAATGTCTCCTTTAACATCTTTTTTTGTGGATATAATATCTACTTTAATTTAACCAAACACCATTTTATGTACATGTTTCTTGAATGAAGAAGAAAAAAGAAAAATGAATGACCCTACAAAAAATCCACCACCGAGCAGAGAAATTCCACCGGGACAAACGGAAAGCAACGGCCGTTTCCTTCCCATTCCCAGCAAGCGGCACGCAAGCACGCACCGTTTGACCACGGCCCCGGTCAAACTAGACACGCTGCCCAGCCGCGCACGTCTGGTCGTTGCACTCCACTGACTTGCCGCCGGCGCTGGCCGGCTTCTCGCCCTTGCTTGACCCGTCCGACTCGGCCCTCCGTGTCGACCTCGACCCCCACGCTGCCGAGAAGGTCCGCGACAGGAACGACGGCCACCGCCCGGACTGGCCCATCTATGAAAGTACCCACCGCTACCCACGTGGGGGAGCAGTAGCCGGCGGGGCCAGGGGACGGCGTTGGGAAGGCGCGGATTGCGCAGGCCGCCTGTCGGAGATGTGCCCGGGCTAGGAAGGGCCAGCGCCGGCGTTCGAGCTGCGTCGACAGGGAAGCTGCGGCTGCGGCGAGGCTACAGAACGGGAGCTGCCCCCGGCATCCACCTTGGACCGCTCCAAGGCGATGTGGAGGGCAAGCTCATAGTCTGGATCTAGCTCGGAGTCGGAGCGGCTGCCGGAGTTCGACATTGCGCCGGATTCGATCGGAATCGCTGTGGGGAGAGGAGAGGACGGAGCGAGAGAGGAGAGTGAGTGAGCTAGGGTTTCAGAGTGATGAGCCGGATGGGGTTTTTTGTGGGACATCCGTTGGGTCGGTGGTGGGCCGACCTTGTCAGGCGGACGCGCTCGGGCGTGCCCGGGCCACCCCATATCCGCCCCATATTTGGGCTGGGTATGCCGGTCAGCCCAGACGTTTAAGGCCCGTTTAAGGTGTCCGTCTTGGTCAAAAAATCGTGACCGGGCGGACGGCCCGGGCGTTCTAGGCCGGTTTAGGGCGCCCGACTGTAGATGCTCTTATTGTGCAACACTATCACGCGCTGGCTGCAGATAAAATTATTCACACACGCAATATCATAATCAACTCATTACCATCTCAAAAAAAAGAGAAATGACACACATGACATATGGTGCGGTGAAAGAAGAGAGAATTCAAGAGGAGACAGTCGTTGATGTTGGGGAAGAGGTCATCCTCGGGGAAGTCATCATGCGCAACCACGGTGGAGGAGCATGGCCGCTATCCAAATACCTAATTGCCTTTCTCCCCGTATAGAATCACAGACGGTGTCTCAAAGGTCTGCTCTCTCACTTAGCGATGCACACGCCTAGAAGCGAGATGGGAAAGCGATAGACGACACAAGGCTTGAGAACAAGAAGACAGACAAATAGGAGAGGAAGTGCCTTCATCTATGAAAGTGGAGCGACCTCTAATGGATAAAAGTGAAACGGCTCCACTAGGAAGACCGGGAGAAACTAAACGTATCCATGTTGGTTCGGATTCATCCATCACTAGTGAAATAACGTTTCAACTTGTTTTCTTGCATGACAAAATAAGGCAGCATACACACATGGCATAAGTCATAATCCGACTCGTTCATGAAACACAATACACAAGCTAGGTGAGGACGACGACGAAGGAGCGTGTGTATGTGAGCTCTTCTCAAGCTCTTAGAGCAACTCCAGGAGAGTCATCATATGACCCTGATCACCATAATAACAATGAATATGAGGATTTGGGGCCAAAATGACACTCTAGCACATTCACCATATGGATGCCAATCAACATAATTTATGGAGCTAGCTCCATACCCGGCCATCAACGTGGGAGGAAAGTTTCAGCGTATTCTTCCTTCATTTGAAGCAACCCTTCGCCCGCACACGAACCTGTGTGTTTCAATTAATCAACTATGAGTGGGGCGACGTGACCGGTAACCACCTACCCATTAATGGCCTCCACCGCCCCCAATTCCCAAGGCATCCATTCGAATGGCCACGAGGCTTCATCACTAGCTTAAAAATATGACGGCGAGGCGTCCCAAACACCAATGCCCTAGCCGCTCCCCCCTCTCCCTGCCGCCTCCTCTCCCCCCATCCCCTCCATCATCTGGCACGATGTCGCCGCGCAAGAACATAACCAATTGGTTCAACTTGGTGGTGGAGCGGAACCTCCTGGCCAAAACATCACGCATTGGCGCGAACTCTTCCTGCGGTGTACTAGTCACGACAGTTGCTGAATCCTCCTCTTGCAACAGTGGATCCCTTGGCTTCAGCGCAACCGCGGTGTATCCAACCCCCCCTCATTCAGGCTAAGAGGAGAAGGACGTCGTCCCCATTAGCCCCACCGTCCCCTCGTCCTAGTGAATAAATATGTCCGTGTCAAGGCCCAGCCAAAGCCCATGTCGGAACCCGAGGACCTGATCGACTACTAATTGTGTCTCTCCGCACTCGAAACTCACAATGAGGAGTGCATCCTATGAGAGTACGCCCCTGCACTCACCAACAAGGAGCAATGGCAACTCATGGCTACCGCCTCCGGGTACGATCCCTACGCCTACTTCGACGGTCTTTCCGAGGAGGAGGATGAGGACGACAACGATGAGTACAGCGACGACTAGACGACGCCCGCATCAACTAGTGTAGGTAGTACTAGGTAGCAATGTCACTCGAATAGCGACATTCCTTATTTCAAAATGTCTTTGAATGACATTTCAAGTTGCTAATTACATGTGAAAAGCCATGCATTTTTGCCACTGAATATAGTTGTTGTTAAGTTATCGTGTTGATACATGTGTTTGGTAGATACATTTGAGCTTAAATTGCCACTATAAAATTGAATAAAATGACTAAAAGGAAAATTTATGAAGGTCGCATTATGATGACATTGTCTTTGCACACAACTATCGCTGCCTCCAGATTCATATAGAGCACCCTCCATATCCCATATGGCGGCCGGAGATGCTAAGATTGCTCTTAGTGTTGTGTGAAGGAATCCACCTGTATATTTTCTTTATGCTAACCCACATGTATCTTGGTCTAACACATTCAGCACAACTAGGATAAGACTAAACTTTCCACACTTGTTTGGCATGCATTAATGGGCTATACGAGGCTCTTTGATTTCTCGGAATTATTAAAAGTAATAAATAGGTTAAACCTAATAATTGCAAATTTAGCTGCCTCGATGTTGACTATATCTGCTAATAGTGGCCAATTTCTATTTGGCGCCTGTTGCATTATTTAAAGGCCAATTTTTTTTAGAAACACCTGTAATTTTATTCATACTCATAACAATTACAGGTACACTGATTTGGATCTAAAATCCAAGAAAATACAAAGTAACTCCTACAACCAAGAATTACAGTGAAATCTCTTGGAAACATCATCTTCGTTGCATCAATCTCTGTTAGAAGAAATACTTCAAAGACTTCGTCAAAAATGCTGTAATTGGGCTGGAGCAGCGATGTTATCACTCTTTCACCCGCACGACTTAAAAGGTCAACTGGTACATCACCCACACCCCTAACATAAGTATGTTTCGTAGTGGGCCAGCCCATCAGGGGGTAGCCCTTATACAGAAGTGCACATAAGCTCTAATTGGTTATAGGAAGCTTCCAAATGGTTTTAGAAGCTTCCAAACAGGTTTATTGTCCTTTTTGCTGGTTTTCTTTTTGTCTTTTCCCTTTCCTTTTCGTTTTTATTTTTTTCCAACGCATGAACTTTTTTCAAATTTATTTCTTTTCGAATTTGTGAACTTTTCAAATCCTTAAACATTTTCCAAATTCTGTACCTTCTCAAATACACGAACTTTTTTTAAATACGTGATTTTTTTTAATTCGATTACTTTTAAAGAATTTGTGATTTTTTTAATCGGTTATTTTTTAAAGAAATCGTGATTTCTTTAAATTCATGAACTTTTGGGGGTCAAGAACTTTCTTTTCAAATTCACGAATATTTTTTGTGTTCGTAAACCTTTTTCATAATTTTAGAAGTCTACGGTCAACGGTTAGCGGTCAATGGTCCAATGGTCAACTGAGGACCGAGATAGTAGCTGTGAGCGAGCGAACGAGTTTTTTTGTTGTTGAGGGAAGCGATTGGTCATGCTTAATGGGCCAACCCAAAAGACCTTGTGCATGAGCAGTGCCTTGGTAAACTCGTGCTTAAGGCGCTGTATAGGAAGTCTCTTAGTTGTTTCTTGTGCCAACGACCATAGCATGGTCGCTCGAAGGCGAATTAGAGTGTCAATCACCTTCATGAGTGAAGGGGAAGCAAAAGGCTCGTCTTCCTTTTCAAGATTACCAGGGGCCATCTTTTACCTCACGTTGGTGGGGGTGGTTTTGTTACTGAAGAAATTTTCTTCCCGTTGGTTACTTGTTCCTGAAATTGGGTTGCACATTCGAATCATGCACCTGGCCCACCAGGCCACCATGACAGTATTCCAATCCGCTTGTATTTTTTAAGCAAGGGGTGATTATGATAGTAAAAATTTGAGGGTTTAAAAAGATAAAATTGAATATAACAAAAGAGTGTTCCATTTTCGACGATGGTGCCCAGCGTGTGAGCGACCGAAGTGCAACTTGTAACTGAAAGGCGGTGGTGAGCGGTGACCAAGTTGAGGCGACAACCACTATTCCAAAAAGATGGCTTCACAAATTTTTCAGATTCTCTACATTTGGGGTTTTTGGTTCATTTATTGCACTTCCCGCTACCAAAATGATCTGCACACCAACTTATTCATGAAAAAACATGTGAAATCACCAGAGTTTAGACTAGCACTTCATAATTTAGTTGTGTTTCTCAATCATGCCTATGTTTGGTTCATCTAGACACTCAATGGTGCATGCATATTATTTCCTTGCCTTGTTCCTGAAGCAAACACCATATGTCGTGTTTTGCTTGCAAGGCAGGCCGAGACGGTGGTGTCCCAACCCAAACGTGTCGAACTTCTTGCTCATATGCAAATGGAGAGATATCAACATCAAAATATCCAACGTTGGCATTTCATAGGTCTGTTTGGTGATAAACCACTGATTAGTCGCGTCTGCTGATGCACCGTCTGACGCACTATGCAAAGCAACGCATATATGCTGCCCTGCACCAAGAAGAAAAGATAGGATGCTTCCGGCCAACTGGTACATGATGCACACCCTAAATTTGTGTCAATGTCCAATGCTCAATTGAGGACCGAGATAGTAGCTGCGAGCGAGCGAGCGAGTTTTGTTGTTGTTGAGGGAAGCGATTGGTCGTGCTTAATGGGCCGACCCAAATGACCTTGCGCATGAGCAGTGCCTTAGAAAACTCGTGCTTAAGGCGCTGTATAGGAAGTCTCTTAGTTGTTTCATGTGCCAACGACCATAGCATGGTGGCTCGAAGGCGAATTAGAGTGTCAATCACCTTCATGAGTGAAGGGGAAGCAAAATGCTCACCTTCCTTTTCAAGATTACCATGGGGCATACTTTACCTCATGTTGGTGGGTGGTGATTTTGTTACTAAAGAATTTTTTTTCCATTGGTTACTCGCTCCTGAAATAGGGTTGCACATTGAAATTATGCACCTGGCCCACCAGGCCACCATGAGAGTATTCCAATCCGCTTGTATTTTTTAAGCAAGGGGTGATGGGTGATCAATGATCACAGCTTGATCATTAGTACCTGGTTTATGATAGTAAAATTTTAAGAGGTTTAACAAGATAAAGCTAAATAAAATAAAAAAGTGCTCCACTTTCGACGATGACGCCCAACGTGTGAGCGACCAAAGTGCAACTTGTAACTGAAAGGCAGTGGTGAGCGGTGACCAAGCGGAGGCGACAACCACCATTCCAAAAAGATGGCTTCACAAATTTTCCAGATTCTTCACATTTGGGGTTTTCAGTTCATTTATTGCGCTTCCGGCTACCAGAATGATCCGCACACCAAATTATTCAGGAAAGAAAACATGTGAAATCACCAGAGTTTATACTAGCACTTCATAATCTAGTTATGTTTCTCAATCATGCCTATGTTTGGTTCATCTAGACACTGAATGGTTCATGCATATCATTTCCTTGCCTTGTTCCTGAAGCAAACACCACATGTTGTTTTTTGCTTGCAAGGCAGGCCGAGACGGTGGTGTGCCCAACCGAAACGTGTCGAATTCTTGCTCATATGCAGATGGAGAGATATCAACATCAAAATATCCAACGTTGGCACTTCATAGGTCTATTTGGTGATAAACCACTGATCAGTCGCGTCTGCTGATGCACCGTCTGACGCACTATGCAAAGCAATGCATATATGCTGCCCTGCACCAAGAAGAAAAGATAGGATATTACAATAACTCAACCGTGTGAATATGATATGAAAAACATGTGTGCTTGGATTAGTCCACCGGTTCTTGTCCATGTCACATGATTCTCAGATGCACAAAGCAAAAGTGCAAGCACCATGTGATGATATGATCCACATGCACTAGTCTACTCTTTTCTCGACGAATATCTCCTTTAATCTCTTTTTTGTGATAATATAGCACCATGTGATAATATAGCACCGTATGCCACAACCACCAGATAAAATTGACAGGAATATCTCCTTTAATCTCTTTTTTGTGGATATAATATCTACTTTAATTTAACCAAACACCATTTTATATACATGTTTCTTGTATGAAGAAAAGAAAAATGAATGACCCTACAAAAAATCCACCACCAAGCAGAGAAGTTCCACCGGGACAAACGGAAAGCAACGGCCGTTTCCTTCCCAGTAAGCGGCACGCAAGCACGCACCGTTTGACCACGGCCCCGGTCAAACTAAACACGTTGCCCAGCCGCGCACGCCTGGTCGTTGCACTCCACTGACTTGCCGCCGGCGCCGGCCGGCTTCCCGCCCTTGCTCGACCCGTCCGACTCGGCCCTCCGTGTCGACCTCGACCCCCACGCCGCCGAGAAGGTCCGCGACAGGAAAGACGGCCACCGCCCGGACTGGCCCAGCCGCACACTCCTCCCGCCGCGGCTGCTCCCGTCGCCGCCGCCGCCGCCTAGCCGGAGGGCGCGGCGCATGCTGCCCTGGCGGCCGGCCGTGAACGCGACGAGGCTCTTCGTCCGCCGGAGCTTGCCGGCCGCGACCACCTCCCGGAGCACGCTCTCCGGCAGCCGCAGCGTGAACCTCTCGGCGCCGGCGCCGGTGCCGGTGCTGGCTCGCGTGGCGAGCGAGTGGCCTGTGGAGTGCGAGCGCGGGAAGCGCGCGGGCCCGCGGCTGGACTTGGACCGCAGCGCGCGCTTCAGGCTGCCGATGCGCGTCAGCTCGTCGGTCTCCTCCCGTATGATCCGCTCGTCCTCGCTCTCCTCCACGTCGATGACGACGGCGTGCGCCGCCTCCGCCTCAGGCGCCGGCAATTCCTGCGGCTGCGGGGCGGGATGGACGCCCGACAGCTCGGCCGGCTGATCGCCGGCGGCCGGGGCGTCGGCGTTGTCGGCGTCGGGGACGAGGTTGGCGCGGCAGACCGGGCAGGTGACGTGGGACGCGAGCCAGGTGTCGATGCAGTCCGGGTGGAAGACGTGGGAGCACTTGGGCAGGAGGCGGAGCGTCTCGTCGTCGTCGAACTCGCTGATGCAGACGGCGCACTCGAGCGCGCCCTTGACGGCCTTGTGCTCCTTGACGTCGGCGTAGGCCATGGTGGGGAAGGTCTCGAGGACGGCCGGGTCGAGCCCGCGCTGCTGCCGCCGCGAGCGCGCCGCGGCGCCGGCGCCGAGCGGGAGCGTGGTGGCCGAGTAGGGGCTGTCGCCGTAGCAGTGGCGGATGTAGACGGAGAAGAAGCCGAGGAAGAAGAAGGCGGCGATGAGGACGACGATGACGATGGCCATGGACGGGCTGAAGTTGGTGTAGTACTGCCCGCCCGGCGGCGGCGGGTTCTGGTTCTGCTGCGCCGCCCCGAAGTCTGCCACGGCGAGCACGATCAGGAGGAGGAGCCATCGGCGGCCATCGGCGCAGCGTGCCGGCCCCATCGATCTGCTCGTACCTCTGCTGAGTGGCGCTGATGATCGATCGAGCGGAGGGGAGCTGGACGCTTTAGGGGACGATCGGGGTTGTGAACTGGGAGGTCGGGCAACGGTGCGTAGTGGAGCGCGTTTATATACGTGAGAAGAAGGCAGAGGTGGATGACGGCCGGCTTGTTGCTGTACTCGTTTTTTTTCTTTCCATTTTGTCTGTGGAGGAGATGTTGTTGTAGGTGTGTCTGGAGCGGGAAGGGTGGGGAATTGCTAGGTCCACCGCGAATTCATTGCTGCACGTACGTAGCGAATGGAGTAGTGCTGGTTTTGAGTGTCTCTACTGCCTATTTTTACGAGTTTTGTTTTGAATGCTCCTTTGTCTTTTACATCTTGAATGGTGCCAATTTCATACTTTCATGCGGGGATCATATGCTTTGGCCAAATGACAGAATTAAGCGTGCAACAACCTTTTGAAGTGCATGGGGGCAGAGTGACCCCACCCGGTTTCCTAAAGCAAAGCCCATGTTTAAAAAATAATAATGCAGTATAATCATAGATGTCCACAGACACGCGCGCACACACTCACCCTGCTGCTATAGCACTTTCGAGATATGGTCAACAGTTTAAGATTGACGACGTTGCCTTCTTTGTTGTCGACGCAAACGTTTACTCCCGCTAAAAAAAATCGACGAAAAAGCTTGAAATAAATCCAGAAAAAATACGAGCACTGTTGTCAAGTCTGGGGTTAGAACCCTGACGGGCTGGTTGCACTAGTAGAAACCTAATCATCTAAGCTACGCTTAGTTCACACAAAGCCCATCTTTATAAAATTATTAGTTCTATGAAGCTTCCTAACTACTGCATGCATGATTCTTAAACAAAATCTACATGCATAATCATATGCCACAAGGTTCTGTGATTATGGCTGTGGGTGCCACAAGCCACATGCTTGTTTAATATATGTTGAATATTCATTTCACTATAAAATTAGAAATGTGTCTAATGGTACTTCTCAATAAAAAGAAAACATCCCTACCAAAATAGACATGCATGCAGTACAATACAATACACGAAGCAAAAACAGTGAAAAAACTTGAATAGACCGCTCAAACAACATCATCTTTTAAAAATATAAGATTCATATTTTCATCATGTTAAATGCCGATCCCGGTGCTGGTCATTGAAAAATGCCACCTCGATTAAACAGGTCTCGAAAGCAAAAACGAAGAAGTCCCTTCGAAGATAATGAATGGATGCTAGTACACGGCCGGTATGTTGGTGCACGCAGACTGAGACAGACCCATGGCAAGTGTGGTAGGTCGGGCTGGCAGAGAACCGAATCTGGTGGCCGAATGCGACCACCGAAGGAACGCTGGAGATGCCGGGTTCGGAGCGAGAGCACGTGGCCGACTGCGGGGTCCGTCGCGGGCGCGAGATTAGTGGATTGATTATGCTTGTCTTTGGCCTCGTTAACTACCGGACAGCCCTGTGCTTTCCGTTCCTTTTCCCAGCGCCGCGTGCGAAGCTGACTTGACTAATAACGGGACCGGTCATTAGGCGGCTCTGATCCTAGTAGTCAAATCCGATAACCCAGAGGAAGGTTCTTGGGGCGTTTGACAAGCAAATCGACGGTGAAGGAGAGAGGGATGTTTTTTGTATCTGGTCTCTGTCATGACCTTTCAACTGATGCGCGGTTTTGACATTTGGCTTTTCCACGTATTAGTAGAGTTCTGCAGTGAAAGCGCCCGTGTGGTTACATTTACCAATGATCAGATTCCGTACGTTTTGGACGAGGTGGGAAGCTGCGACTTTTGAACTAGGAACAAATTTCTGCATCGCGTACTGTAGAAAGAGGGAATTGTGTAAACCATACACTGTAAATGCACGTTGATTTGCTTTTCGGCGTGCACCATGCCGATCTATGTATGATATGGATGGTAAGAGCATCTCCACCCGCGCCCCCAACAGACGATTTTCAGACTTTTTGCCGCGTCGGTGTTGAAAAACGGTTCAGTCGCGTTCTTAAAAGCCTATTTTTCGCCGGCTCGGGCCGAAACTGATGCCGGCGGACTCAGACCGAACCCATGCCTTGGGGGACGCCTGGGGCGCCGGCACAAGCGAAAAACGCGCGTGGTCCACCCTGTCGACGAGTCGAGCGAGTCTTCCCGCTTTTCCCCCACTTCCTTCTCATTCTCTCCATTCCTCCCGCTTCTCCCTCCCGCTCGCCTCCCAGCTAGCTGCCATGCCACCGAAGAAGTACGTCGCCCCCCCGCGCCGCGGCAATCGTGACCGCCTCCGTTGCCCAGCCGAAGCAGAGGAAGCCGAGGGCGCCGCCGTCCAAGCCACCGGGCATGACAAACGCCGAGTGGAGGGCGAAAGTTCAGCGACGGGAGGTTGTCATCGCCAATTGGCGGAACAGGGCGATCGCCAAGAAGGCCCGTGACAACGCGGCGCGGGCGGCTGCGGCTTCGGCGGACCAAGCCGAGGCCGAGGCCGAGGCGACTCGCGCGGGGATGATGAATCTGCCCGGCAGCCACGCCCAGTACGCGCCATGGGGCCAGCAAGGTGTCGGCTCTCTGTCGCCACAGCCATGGGGATGCGCGCCCTCGCCGGGCTACGCCGACGGGGACGCGCACGGTAGGTTCAACCCCAACGTCACCTTCCCACATGGACACCCGGCCCAGTGCACGCCCTCGCCCGCCTTCGCCGGCGTGCAGTACCCTCCATACAAGTACTCTCCGCCCGCCTACGCGTCCTCCCCGACGCCCCCTCTCCGCCATGGCGCGCTGCCCTTCTCACACCTCGGCGACACCGACGAGACCGAGGACGACATGGACGACATCATCGCGATAGGCTCGACCGCGGCCGCCGCGTCTCCCGGATTCGTCACCCCGGACGACACGGTGGATCTTAGCGGCGGCATGGATGGCGAGCTCGGCTACGTCTACGACGAGGAGGAGCAGGAGGAGGAGGAGGAAGAGGAGGAGGAGGAGGAGGAGCCGGCGACTGTTTCGGCGAGGGGGCACAAGAAGAAGAAGCGGGCGGCCAGGTCCGGCGAGCCGCGCATCAAGTGGGCGTCCAAGGAGGAGGAAGGCCTCGCCGAAGCATGGAAAGTCGCCCGCCTCGACCCGACCACCGGCACGAACCGGAGCATCGAGACATACTGGGAGCGCATCAAAGCCGAGTCCGACGAGCGCAAGCTCGTCGACCCCTATGTCAAAGGCATCTACATGCAGCGCGAGGCGAAGGCGATGGCGAACCATTAGGAGCGTATCCATGGGCGTGCAACAAATGGCATGGGATCGTTGAGGAGGTCGCGGCTCGCCCGAAGAGCGACACCAGCGTTGAGGATCAGGTATGGCACGTCAGTCTCCCGTCCCTCTTCATCGTGTGCGCTGTCAACTGTTTGTTCCTCCGCGTAGTTGATGCGCATGTTCGCCTTGTATCGGCAGGGCAACAACGACGCTGAATTCAAGTACCTCCACGTCTACAAGCGCATTGACATGTGCGAGAAGTGGGCGGAAGTCCGGCGCACCCTAGACAAGGCCAAGGAGACCTACAAGTTGGATGCGCCGACTCCGGGCGCGTCAGAAGAGCGGCCGGACAGCAACAAATGTGCCAAGAAGGGGAAACACGCCGACGCGGCCACCACTCG
Source organism: Triticum monococcum (assembly GCA_034509565.1). Lineage (NCBI taxonomy): Eukaryota > Viridiplantae > Streptophyta > Magnoliopsida > Poales > Poaceae > Triticum > Triticum monococcum. Next base: position 483,627,749 of record CM067845.1, read on the forward strand.
TGTGCAGGAGTCCATTGAGCACTGCCTCGCTGACGCGCGGGCCCGAGCCACCCTTCGTGAAGAGAAGATCGATGCGCGGTGGTCGGCGTTGATGTCGAGCAGCGCCGTCAAGCTCGACCTACCCCGGACCAACGTCGCTGCGAAGAAGAGAAACACCAACCTGGCTTTCCTGTTGGGCGGGGCGGACATGCTCCAGAGCAATGACGAGGCGGTCAAGGCGTGGTACTTGGCGGAGCATGGCCTCATCCTAAACCAGCTTCCCTCGACGACGCCGCTCACGCCGACGCCGCCGCCAAGCCCGAGCGATGTTGCCGCCGAGACTCCCCGCAGCATAGAAGCCACGCCGACGCCGCCAAGCATAGAGACCCCACCAAGCCCGCGCACGCCGACTCCGCCGACGCCGGAGGCCGACCTCGCCGTCTAACGCGCACGCGCGTTCTTTCTGCTTTTTGTACGCCGGACTTTTCGTTCGACCGCCGAACTTGTGGCCGCTTGATCGTCGGATTTGTGGCGTCTATTTTGTGAGCGGGAATGACTACGTTTGAATTTGCCGTGGCTGGGGCGGCGCCTGGGGGCGTGACTGGGAGGTAGGTCATCCCCGGAGGTCAATCTAGCGCCGGTTCGTCTCCAGGCCGCTCTTTTTCGCCGTCCTAGGAGGCTCAACGGCTGGAGATGCTCTAATATGGTGTGAAGGACCGGGTGCACCGTGCATTATCCTACTATACACCAGACAGTTTTACAAAGCTTGGAACAATAATGCACTTTTTTTATCCGCGGCAAGACAATTCGTGTGCTTGAACTCGTCAAGCTTGGCTTCACCTTTTAATCTCATTTAGTACCTGGAAAACGCGGAAAGACAAGACGCCGATTAATCTAGTAAGCAGTAGTTTCCGGTAGATTGGAGATATCTCCAAGGTCAAGGCGGCATCTGGCTCACCAGGCGCATGCGACGGAGGAAGGGGGAGGTGGGTTCTAGAAAGGACCGACGCCTGATTGGCCGGCCGTGGTCGTTAACCTATTTTCCTATTGGGGGACGGACCAGACTCTTCCGCCGGGACCCGGTCGGGCGGAAATTCGCGAGAGAGGTTCGGGGCAGTCGTCACGGCGTTGCTGGTGGCTGGGTGCTGGTAACCGCCCGGGCGCGCGCGTGACGCGTGTGCCGCTGCGGCCGCCGGGCGCGCCGCGTGCTCCGGCGTTCGCGCGCGCACGGCAACTCTGTGCGCGGCTTCGCCGGGCTCCACGTTCGTGCATCACGTACCCGTGGGGAAGGGCGTGCGCCGGTGAGTAGTTATCGGTCATGCGACGTCGGCTGGGTTCGGTGCGGCGGTGCTGCTCCCGGCCGGAGTCCTGGTGGATTACGTTTTCTGGAGGTTCATCGTCGGTGTTGTTGGCTCCTGCATCCTTTCTGGACGGAACGAGATAGGCCTAGTCCTTGGCCATCTCATCGCTCAGAGCATGTCTAAGAGCAACTTCAAGGAGACGATTTAAACGGACACGCATTTTGTCCGTTTTTTTGTTCGTTTAGGACATTCGCATTCTAAAATAAGTCGACTTGACCGCCCAACGAGAAGGTCGATCTAAACGTGCCGTCGTGAAAAAAAACAAGTTGCCGAAATAAACATAAAGTGGCCGGTCAAACGCCAGTCAAAGTCTATATAAATCTAATAAACATTAAATAAAATATTAAAAAAAGTCTGCGCCCGCCTGCTGCCGCCCCGCACGCTACCGTAGACGTTGTCGGCTTTGCTCTTGCCCTTGCAGTCGTCGGTGAGGTCGATGAAGACTAGAGCAGGGCCAGCCCACCCGAACGCCGCCTGATACGCTGCCAGGGCAGCCTCCTCCGGCGTTTGCTAGGGCGGCGGCATTGCGGCAAGCATCGCGCGCTCCTCCTCCTCCTCCTCGAGCCGGAGCACCTCCGCGTCACGTTGGAGCATGGCCTCGTAGCGCATTTGCTTCTCGCCGTCGGCCTGCTCCCGGCAAAGCCAGTGCTCCTTCCATCGCTCGAGGTGGGCCACCTCCTCCTCCGGCGTCGCGGCGAAGTGGACGGGAGGCGCGCTCACCCACTCGAGGTACTGGCCCGTCCACGAGTAGGCCTTCTCCAGCCAAGTGGGTGGAGGCGGGGAGCGCTTACACGTCGGCTCCGGCTTCGTCTTGGGCTGGACGGGCGGCGACGGTGGCGGTGGCGGCACGAAGAGCGGGGTGTGGATGGAGTCCCCCGCCGCCGACAGGGCAAGGGCTTGCTCCAGCCCATCCCAGTGAGCGTCCTCCTCGAGGCGGCTAGCCTCCAGCGCGTGCTGCAGAGCCTCCTCGAGGGTGGCTTGGTACTCCGCCTCCGTCTCCATGTCCTCCGGCTCTACCTGCGGGACGGCGGTGGGAACGACGGCGGGACGGCATCGACAACCAAGCGCCATTGCTCCTCGTGTTCGAGGGCGAACCACGCTTCCCAGTTGGGGGGATCGGCGGCGTACTCTGGCAGCCGACGCTGCTCCGGCGTGAGCTGCGCGCGGCGCCTGCGCACCTCATCGTCGTGCTCCCGCTGGGTACGCGGAACCGCCGGCACCGGGATCAACTGCGGATCCAGATGCCAACGGTGCGGCAGCGTGACATCGGGGTACGACAATGGCTGCATGTACTCCCAGTGCCACCACACTTGGTGCACCGGAATGTGCAGGCGCCGGCGACCAGGGTGGAAACGCGTCGCCGCCGGAGGAGGAGGGGGAAGGGGAGCACGGGAGGACGAGGCGCCAGGGGTGCCCTCGCCCTTGCCCTTGCCCTTGCTGCTGCCGAAAAGGCCCATGGGCGCTAGGGTTTGCGATCGCCGGCGAGGAAGCAAAGGGAGTGGTGGGGGTCAGATGTGGACGGGAGAAGTGGATGAGGCCGACCCCGCCGCACGCATGGTTAAAAAAGGACGCTTCCCCTGGCTGACGCGTGGACCCGTTGCCGGTGGTCGTCATAAATAAGACGATCGGTGGCGGTTGGGTGGCCGCCAGGTGGGGACGCGGCGGACGGCGAGGAGACGCGCGGCGGACGGCGAGGAGACGCGCGGCGCGTCTGCGCCGACGCATTCTAGAAGCAATTTTGGGACGGAAACGGGTCGGCACGGACGCCAGACGGACACGATTTGAGTTTGGGTCAGCGCGTTGGGCCGCCACTTTTGTTCGCACCAACCCAAACAGACGCGGGTGGACGAAATGGGTTGCCCCATTGAAGTTTCTCTAACAGTCCTAAATAGCACAATTTTGGAATTATTGGGATGGAAGCTTTGGCAGAACCTCAATAATCTCATCCTGATAATGAACTTGATATGCAAGACCCATTTGTGAACCGGTCGACGATAGTGTAACACATACTCTGGCGGAGGAGGCGGTAGGGCGATGGTCAAACACACACTTGTGGCGGCGTGCTGGCGTGGCAGGGGGCATATTGGAAGAGGTTAAACATCCTCTACATTTAGGGGAAAATGGATCTTTTCTCACCAAAAGAACTTGAGTGCTACGCGTCGGCGGCGGATTTTTTAAAAAGATCCGTTGCCTCGCGAGCCGTTCGATATAAGTTGCTCAACATACTATCCCACTTGGCAACAAGAGTGTTATTTCAGAAACAATGGTGACTATTGCAACAAAGAACTTTGTTATAGAAACATCAGTGACTTGTAAAAAGAGCTTTGTTTCAGAAATATCGATGATAGTTGTCAAAAACATTTCTGCGTATGGTTCCTCTTTGCAACAAGAGGATTGTTTCAGAAACACAGCTTACTATCACAACAAGTGCTTTGTTACGCGTCCGTCTGCTGATTTTTATAAAAGATCAGTTAGGTCACGAGCTGTAGATCTGATGCCATCGAGCAACTGAGCATCTCCCTCCACTATTGCAACAGAGGCCATGTTGCATAAATCTTTTCAACAGAGGTCAAGTTACAAAAACATTTGCTAGCAAAGATCATGTTGCAGAATATTTTTGCAACAGAGAGCATGTTGCAGAATATTTGTGTAACAGAAATCATGTCACAATTTTTTTGCAACAGAGACGATGTTGCAGGAACACCGCTACAGCCGTCGTTCGCAGCTGTCGACCACTATAGACGAAAAAATCAAGAGCACGGAGAGGGAAGCACGAGCGCAAGGACACCATGGCTGGCCTGCAGCAACGGCCGCTTCTCCATAGCAGCGTCGGTAGAAATGCAATGCGGCAGCAGGGGTAAAGATGGGTAGAGTGGCAGGTCTACAGAGTTGCAGCGCCATGACCGGTAGCTTGAGAGAGACGCTGTGAAGAATTGTGGATGGATAGCAAGGTGGTGGACGTTGTGACTCACGAAAGAATAAGGATGCACTGTTTGAAGCTAGATATTTCTAGAGAAGGATGGGACAAGGCGAGTAAATGATTTGATCCACATACGATCCGACGACTGTGCACGAGGCGGACGCATCGGTTGGATCATCCGGTTAAACGAAAGTTTTTTCCTTGAAAATAAGTGTTAGTATTTTAGTTTCCCCGACCTCTCTTCCCCCAGGCGGCGGCGCCGCGCCGCCCCCGAGGTGTCCCCATCCACTCCGCCCTCAGCCCCTCCTCCATCGCCTCCCACTACCGCCACCGTCGCTGATGACGCCGCGGGGCAAAGCCCATGTGGTGAGGCGGCGGCGGCGCGGTCCTCGGCCGGTGGTAACGCATGGGGGCAGCGGCGTCCATCTCCCTCCTCCTCCAACGGCAGTATGCAGCTGGTTGGCGGCGGCCAGGAGATCTCCAGCGGCCGTTTCACGGATGAGATTTTGGCTGCGATGAGATCTGATCTGGGCCCGAGGGGTTTAGATCGAGATCCACTGCGGCTGCTCCTCGTCTCGACAACGGTAAGAGGAGATCCCCCCTGGGTAATCATCGCGGCACGAGGACATCCGGATCTCTTGGCTCGGGCATGGTGGTGGTGGCTGCCTTCTCCACCGAAGGCGGTTGGCCAGGCTGGTAGTGACGGATCTTGGATCCCACTATTAGCACCGGCAGCGAGTTGGGGACATAGTCTCCAGTGAAAACCGAACCGACTCCGATCATGGTGGGCGATGGCGGCGTCTACATCGTTACCTTGATGAAGGCATCCTCAAGCAACTATCGTCAAGCTGCTCGTGCCGCTCCGGGAGAAATCCTAAGATCTCCGGATCGGATGATGGCGACGCTGCGGTGTCGTGTTCCCTATTGGGGGCATCGTCTGTGGAGCGGCGTCGGATGGAAGAGGCGTGAGGTAGTGTGTAGTGCCTTCTCTCGCGTCAACAAGGGCAGGTCTCGACGGCATGGAGCAGCGGGGTCTCGCCGGCGGGCGTGTGATGATGGACGAGCGTAGGATGGTGGCGTTGTCTGGCGTCGTGGTGGCGTCGACGTGAGCTAGATCGGGCAAGGCAGATGCAGCAGTACATCACTGAAGATGGAGTGGTAGCAGGTGGTTGCGGCGACCTCATACCCGACAGGCGTCCTGGTTGAGGAGTGTGCCGGACTAGTGGGTGCCCCATACCCGGCAGGCGTCCTGGTTGGGACCTCAGGTCTTAGATGTTAGGTTTGGCTGCGAGGTCTGTTTGGTATTAGGCCCTGACTATCAGCATCCCTACATCAACTGGATAGGAGTAGCGACAGATGTTGCCTAGACGATGGCTTTAGTCTTACTGTTGTATGACTTTGTAAGGTCTTGTGTGAATAATTAATAAAGTGGTTGCATGCATCGTCCAGATGCAGAGGCCGGGAGTCCTCCTCCATTTCTAAAAAAAGAACTTGAAAATTTTAAGCGAATGACGGTTATTGGAACGTCGCGCGGGCAACGCAATATGTGCTATTGGATGTTGGCACATGAATCTATGTGCAGACGCGTCGTGATACATCTCCAACGTATCTATAATTTTTTATTGTTCCATGCTATCATATTATCTGTTTTGGATGTTTTATATGCATTAATATGTTATTTTATATGATTTTTGGGACTAACCTTTTAACCTAGAGCCCAGTGTCAGTTTCTGTTTTTTCCTTGTTTTAGAGTTTCACAGAAAAGGAATACCAAACGGAGTCCAAATGGAATAAAACTTTCGCCATGATTTTTCTTGGACCAGAAGACACCCAGGAGACTTGGAGTACAAGTCAGAGGAGCCTCGACGCGGCCACAAGGGTGGAGGGTGCGCCCCCGACCTTGTGGGCCCCTCGTAGCTCTCTGACCTAATTCTTCCGCCTATATATACTCTCATACCCCCAAAACATCCAGGGGAGCCACAAAACCACTTTTCCACCGCCGCAACCTTCTCTACCCGTGAGATCCCATCTTGGGGCCTTTTTCGGCATCCTGCCGGAGGGGGAATCGATCACAGAGGGCTTCTACATCAACACCATTGCCTCTCCGATGAAGCGTGAGTAGTTTACTTCAGACCTACGGGTCCATAGCTAGTAGCTAGATGGCTTCTTCTCTCTCTCTCTCTCTCTCTCTCTCTCTCTCTCTCTCTCTCTCTTTGATCCTCAATACAAAGTTCTCGATGTTCTTGGAGATCTATTCAATGTAATACTTTTTTGTGGTGTGTTTGCCGAGATCCGATGAATTATGGATTTATGATCAGCTTATCTATGAATATTATTTGAATATCCTCTGAATTCTTATATGCATGATTTGATATCGTTGCAAATCTCTTCGAACTATCGATTTGGTTTGGCCAACTGGATTGGTTTTTCTTGCAATGGGAGAAGTGCTTAGCTTTGGGTTCAATCTTGCGGTGTCCTTTCCCAGTGACAGTAGGGGCAGCAAGACATGTATTGTATTGTTGCCATCGAGGATAAAAAGATGGGGTTATCATCATATTGCTTGAGTTAATTCCTCTACATCATGTCATCTTGCTTAAGGCGTTACTCCGTTCTTTATGAACTTAATACTCTAGATGCATGTTGGATAGCGGTCGATGTGTGGAGTAATAGTAGTAGATGCAGAATCGCTTCGGTCTACTTGACGCGGACGTGATGCCTATATTCATGATCATTGCCTTAGATATCGTCATAACTTTACGCTTTTCTATCAATTGCTCAATAGTAATTTGTTCACCCACCGTAATAATTTCTATCTTGAGAGAAGCCTCTAGTGAAACCTATGGCCCCCGGGTCTATTTTCCATCATATAAGTTTCCGATCTACACTTTTAGTTTCCGATTTACTTTCTTTGCAATCTTCTACTTTCCGTTTCATAAACCAAAAATATTACTTTGCCGTTTATCCATCTCTATCCGATCACTTTGCGAATAACCGTGAAGGGATTGACAACCCCTTTATCGCATTGGTTGCAAGTTAGTGTTTGTTTGTGCAGGTATTCGGTGGCTTGTTGCATAGTCTCCTACTGGATTGATACCTTGGTTCTCAAAACTGAGGAAAATACTTATGCTGCTTTACTGCATCACCCTTTCCTTTTCAAGGGAAAAACTAACGCAAGCTCAAGAGGTAGCAGGAAGGATTTCTGGCGCCGTTGCCATGGAGATCTACACCAAGCCAAGACATACCAAGTACCCATCATAAACACTCATCTCTCGCACATTATTTGCCATTCGCCTCTCGTTTTCCTCTCCCCCACTTCTAAAACGATTTTCGAAAAGATTCGCCTTTTCTTCGCCCCTCTTCCGTTCGTCTTCTTCGTTTGCTTTTTGTGTGCTCGTGTGTTAGACTGCTTGCCTAGTCTTCACGACTCATTCAAAGAACGTTTACCCTCATCTTAGGAGGTTAGATGAAATTTAAAATAATGTTAGAAGCTTTATGTCTTTGCAATTTGAGCATAAAAAATTCTTTAGAAACGAGGTCAAGGAGCAGAAAAGTTTTATGGAATACATGAATAAAGAGCTTTATGATATATCTAAGGAATTTTATGGTTTGAGATCTCAATTTTCAAATCTTGAAAATTTGGTAGGTCAAATTTCTGATAAACAAGCTACTATAGTAAACAAAATGACCGCCAAACCAGAGGCTGAAAATAACGATGAATATCTAAAAGTGATTGATGTGACTCCTATTGAATCTTTGTTTTCCAATATTAATCTTTATAAAGATGGGACTGGAGATGAGTCAACTTTAGTTAGAAGGCATCCCAATGATTCGGAGTTTTTAGATCTTGATGCAAAAATTGATAAAAGTGGGATTGAAGAGGTCAAAATTTAGATAGCAATGAACCCACTATTTTGGATTTCAAGGACTTTAATTATGATAATTGCTCTTTAATAGATTGTATTTCCTTGTTGCAATCCGTGTTGAATTACCCTCATGCTTATAATCAAAACAAAGCTTTTACTAAACATATCATTGATGCTATGATGCAATCTTATGGAGAAAAGTTTAATTTGGAAGTTTATATTCCTAGAAAACTTATGATGAGTGGGAACCTACTATTAAGATTATAGATTATGAATGTTATGCTTTGGGTGATTTGGGTGCTAGTGTTTCCACGATTCTGAAAACTTTATGTGATGTGTTAGGTTTCCATGAATTTGACGATTGTTCTTAAATTTGCATCTTGCGGATTCCACTATTAAAAAACCTATGGGAAGAATTAATGATGTTTTTATTGTTGCAAATAGGAATTATGTGCCGGTAGATTTCATTGTTCTTGATATAGATTGCAATCCTACATGTCCTATTATTCTTGGTAGACCTTTCCTTAGAACGATTGGTGCAATTATTGATATGAAAGAAGGAAACATTAGATTTCAATTTTCATTAAGGGAAGGCATGGAACACTTTCCAATAATGAAAATTAAATTGCCTTATGAATCTATTATGAGATCCACTTATGGATTGCATGCCAAAGATGATAATACTTAGATCTATTCGTGTTTTTATGCCTAGCTAGGGGCGTTAAACAATAGCACTTGTTGGGAGGCAACCCGATTTTATTTCTGTTCTTGATTTTTAGGTCATGTTTTGCTTTGGATAAATCATCTAGCCTCTGGTTAGATGTGGTTTTGTGTTTTAATTAGTGTTTGTGCCAAGTAAAACGTTTGGGATAGCTTACAGTGATAGTTAATTTGATCCTGCTGAAAACAGAAACTTTTGCGCCCAGGAGATTAGTTTTAATTTTTAACAAAAGCGCAATAAAATACTGTATCATTTTGCAGATGATTAATAAACATATTATGTAGGACTTCCTAATTTCTCAGAATTTTTCGAGTTACAGAAGTATTAGAAATCTCTAGATTGGTACAAACTGTTCTGTTTTTGACAGATTCAGTTTTTCACGTGTTGTTTGCTTATTTTGATGCATCTATGGCTAGTATCGGGGGGTATGAACCATGGAAGATTGGAATATAGTAGATATTACACCAATATAAATGAATAATGGGTTCACAATAGTACCAAAACTGGTGATTTATTTTCTTATACTAACGGAGCTTTCGAGATTTTCTGTTGGAGTTTTATGTTGTGAAGTTTTCAAGTTTTGGGTAAGGATTTGATGGACTATGGAATAAGGAGTGGCAATAGCCCAAGCTTGGGGATGCCCAAGGCACCCCAAGGTAATATTCATGGATGTCAAAAAGCCTAAGCTTGGGGATGCCCCGAGAAGGCATCCCCTCTTTCCGTCTTTGTCTGTCGGTAACTTTACTTGAGGTTATATTTTTATTCACCACATGATATGTGTTTTGCTTGGAGCATCTTGTATGATTTGAGTATTTGCTTTTTAGTTTTCCATAATCATCCTTGTTGTACACACCTTTTGAGAGAGACACGCATGAATCGTGATTTATTAGAATGCTCTATGTGCTTCACTTATATTTTTTGAGCTAGGCAAATTTGCTCTAGTGCTTCACTTATATCTTTTTAGAGCACGATGGTGGTTTTATTTTATAGAAATTGATGAACTCTCGTACTTCACTTATATTATTTTGAGAGTCTCTAAAAAACATGGTAATTTGCTTTGGTTATAAAATTAGTCCTAATATGAAAGGCATCCAAGAGGGATATAATAAAAAAATTCATATAAAGTGCATTGAATACTATGAGAAGTTTGATTCCTTATGATTGTTTTGAGATATGAAGATGGTGATATTAGAGTCGTGCTAGTAAGTAGTTGTGAATTTGAGAAATACTTGTGTTAAGGTTTGTGAGTCCCGTAGCAAACACGTATGGTGAACCGTTATGTAACGAAGTTGGAGCATGAGATGTTTTTTTATTGTCTTCCTTATGAGTGGCAGTCGGGGACGAGCGATGGCCTTTTCCTACCAATCTATCCCCTAGGAGCATGCGCGTAGTACTTTGTTTTGATGACTAATAGATTTTTGCAATAAGTATGTGAGTTCTATATGACTAACGTTGAGTCCATGGATTACACACACTCTCATCTTTCCGCCATTGCTAGCCTCTCTAGTACCGCACAACTTTCGCCGGTACCATAAACCCACCACATATCCTTCCTCAAAACAGCCACCATACCTACCTATTATGGCATTTCCATAGCCATTCCGAGATATATTGCCATGCAACTTTCCACCGTTCCGTTTATTATGACACGCACCATCATTGTCATATTGCTTTGCATGATCATGTAGTTGACATCATATTTGTGGCAAAGCCACCATTCATCATTTTTTATACATGTCACTCTTGATTCATTGCACATCCCAGAACACCGCCGGAGGCATTCACATAGTCATATTTTTGTTCTATTCTTGAGTTGTAAGTAAATAGAAGTGTGATGATTTTCATTATTAGGGCATTGTCCCATGTGAGGAAATAAAAAGAGAGAAAGGCCAAATAGAAAAGAAGAGAAGGCCCAAAAAATGAGAGAAAAAGAGAGAAGGGACAATGTTACTATCCTTTTTGCCAGACTTGTGCTTCAAAGTAGCACCATGATCTTCAGGATAGAGAGTCTCCTATAATATCACTTTCATATGCTAGTGGGAATTTTCCATTATAGATCTTGGCTTGTATATTCAACGATGGGCTTCCTCAAACGCCCTAGGTCTTCGTGAGCAAGCAAGTTGGATGCACACCAACTTAGTTTTCCTTTTGAGCTTTCATAAACTTATAGCTCTAGTGCATCTGTTGCATGGCAATCCCTACTCACTCACATTGATATCTATTAATGGGTATCTCCATAGCCCGTTGATACACCTAGTTGATGTGAGACTATCTCATTCTTTTTGTCTTCTCCACAACCACAGTCTATTCCACCTATAGTGCTATGTCCATGGCTCAGGCTCATGTATTGTGTGAAAGTTGAAAAGCTTTGAGAACGTCAAAAGTATGAAACAATTGCTTGGCTTGTCATCGGGGTTGTGCATGATTTGAATATTTTGTGTGATGAAGATGGAGCATAGCTAGACTATATGATTTTGTAGGGATAAGCTTTCTTTGGCCATGTTATTTTGAGAAGACATAATTATTTTATTAGTATGCTTGAAGTATTATTGTTTTTATGTCAATATTAAACTTTTGTTTTTAATCTTACGGATCTGAACATTCATGCCACAATAAAGATAATTACATGGATAAATATGTTAGGTAGCATTCCACATCTAAAATTATGTTTTTATCATTTACCTACTCGAGGAAGAACAGGAATTAAGCTTGGGGATGCTTGATATGTATCCAACGTATCAATAATTTTTTATTGTTCCATGCTATCATATTATCTGTTTTGAATGTTTTATATGCATTAATATGCTATTTTATATGATTTTTGGGACTAGCCTATTAACCTAGAGCCCAGTGCCAGTTTTTGATTTTTCCTTGTTTTAGAGTTTCGCAGAAAAGGAATACCAAACGGAATAAAACTTTTGCCATGATTTTTCTTGAACCAGAAGACACCCAGGATACTTGGAGTACAAGTTAGAGGAGCCTCGAGGCGGCCACAAGGGTGGAGAGCGCGCCCCCGACCTTGTGGGCCCCTCGCAACTCCCCTGACCTAATTCTTCCGCATATATGTACTCGTATACCCCAAAAACATCCAGGGGAGCCACAAAACCACTTTTCCACCGCCGCAATCTTCTGGACCCGTGAGATCCCATCTTGGGGCCTTTTCCGGCATCCTGCCGGAGGGGGAATCGATCACGGAGGGCTTCTATATCAACACCATTGCCTCTCCGATGAAGCGTGAGTAGTTTACTTTAGACCTACGGGGCCATAGCTAGTAGCTAGATGACTTCTTATCTCTCTCTTTGTTTGATCCTCAATACAAAGTTCTCCTCGATGTTCTTGGAGATCTATTCGATGTAATACTTTTTTGCGGTGTTGATACGTCTCCAACGTATCTATAATTTCTGATTGTTCGATGCTATTATATTATCTGTTTTGGATGTTAATGGGCTTTATTTTACACTTTTATATTATTTTTGGGACTAACCTATTAACCGGAGGCCCAGCCCAAATTGCTGTTTTTTGCCTATTTCGGTGTTTCGTAGAAAAGGAATATCAAACGGAGTCCAAACGGAATCAAACCTTCAGGAACGTGATTTTTGGAACAAACGTGATCCAGAGGACTTGGAGTGGACGTCAAGCAATCAACGAGGCGGCCACGAGGCAGGGGGCGCGCCTACCCCCTGGGCGTGCCCTCCCCCCTCGTGGGCCCCTCGTAGCTCCGTCGACCTACTTCTTCCTCCTATATATGTTCACATACCCCGCAAACATCCAGGAGCACCACGAAACCCTATTTCCACCGCCGCAACCTTCTGTACCCAAGAGATCCCATCTTGGGGCCTTTTCCGGAGCTCCGCCGGAGGGGGCATTGATCACGGAGGGCCTCTACATCAACTCCATGGCCCCTCCGATGATGTATGAGTAGTTTACTTCAGACCTTCGGGTCCATAGATAGTAGCTAGATGGCTTCTTCTCTCTCTTTGGATCTCAATACAAAGTTCTCCTCGATTCTCTTGGAGATCTATTCGATGTAATCTTCTTTTGCGGTGTGTTTGTCGAGATCCGATTAATTGTGGGTTTATGATCAAGTTTATCTATGATCAATATTTGAATCTTCTCTGAATTCTTTTATGTATGATAGGTTTATCTTTGCAAGTCTCTTCGAATTATCAGTTTGGTTTGGCCTACTAGATTGATCTTTCTTGCAATGGGAGAAGTGCTTAGCTTTGGGTTCAATCTTGCGGTGCTCGATCCCAGTGACAGAAAGGGAAACGACACGGATTGTATTGTTGCCATCGAGGATAAAAAGATGGGGTTTACATCATATTGCATGAGTTTATCCCTCTACATCATGTCATCTTGCTTAAGGCGTTACTCTGTTCTTATGAACTTAATACTCTAGATGCATGCTGGATAGCGGTCGATGTGTGGAGTAATAGTAGTAGATGCAGGCATGAGTTGGTCTACTTGTCACAGACGTGATGCCTATATACATGATCATACCTAGATATTCTCATAATTATTCACTATTCTATCAATTGCTCGACAATAATTTGTTCACCCACCGTAATACTTATGCTATCTTGAGAGAAGCCAATAGTGAAACCTATGGCCCCCGGGTCTATTTTCCATCATACAAGTTTCCAATCTATTTTATTTTGCAATCTTTACGTTCAATCTATATCATAAAAATACCAAAAATACTTATCTTATTATTATCATCTCTATCAGATCTCACTCTTGCAAGTGACCGTGAAGGGATTGACAACCCCTTTATCGCGTTGGTTGCGAGGTTCTTATTTGTTTGTGTAGGTACGTGGTGACTCGCGCGTGGTCTCCTACTGGATTGATAGGTTCTCGAAAACTGAGGGAAAAACTTATGCTGCTTTACTGCACCACCCTTTCCTCTTCAAGGGAAAACCAACGCAGTGCTCAAGAGATAGCAGGTGTGTTTGCCGAGATCCATTGAATTGTGGATTTATTATCAGCTTATCTACGAATATTATTTGAATCTCCTCTGAATTCTTATATGCATGATTTGATATCTTTGCAAGTCTCCTCGAACTATCGTTTTGGTTTGGCCAACTAGATTGGTTTTTCTTGCAATGGGAGAAGTGCTTAGCTTTGGGTTCAATCTTGTGATGTCCTTTCCCAGTGACAGTAGGGGCAGCAAGGCATGTATTGTATTGTTGCCATCAAGGATAAAAAGATGGTTTTTTTTACTAGGAACAGTAGGAGTACCTCCTACTGTGTATATGTATTAAAGTAAAGTAGTAACACTATACATGTTAGTTACAATCCATCCCCTTTGGGGGAGGTATGAATAGGCTTTATTTACAAGGTGGCTAGAACAAGGGGAATGTAATGTTTGTGTTCCTCCCTAACCCTATAAAAAGATGGGGTTTTCATCATATTGCTTGAGTTAATTCCTCTACATCATGTCATCTTGCTTAAGGGGTTACTCTATTCTTTATGAACTTAATACTCTAGATGCATGCTGGATAGCGGTCGATGTGTGGAGTAATAGTAGTAGATGCAGAATCGTTTCATTCTACTTGACACGGATGTGATGCCTATATTCATGATCATTGCCTTAGATATCGTCATAACTTTGTGCTTTTCTATCAATTGCTCGGCAATAATTTGTTCATACACCGTAATAATTTATATCTTGAGAGAAGCCTCTAGTGAAACCTATGGCCCTCAGGTCTATTGCCCATCATACAAGTTTCCGATCTACACTTTTAGTTTCTGATTTACTTTCTTTGCAATCTTTTACTTTCCATTCCATAAACCAAAAATATTACTTTAACGTTTATCCATCTCTATTAGATCTCACTATGCGAATAACCGTGAAGGGATCGACAACCCCTTTGTCGCGTTGGTTGCAAGTTGGTGTTTGTTTGTGCAGGTATTTGGTGGCTTGTTGCGTAGTCTCCTACTGGATTGATACCTTGGTTCTCAAAACTGAGGGACATACTTACGCTCCTTTGCTGCATGACCCTTTCCTCTTCAAGGGAAAAACCAACGCAAGCTCAAGAGGTAGCACGTCGCCGCATTGTCATTTGTCAATCGTTCGCTCCCCAATGGCAACCGCACAAATGATCGTCGCCATGTCTAGTACCCATGTCTTATCGTCCCGCTTGTACTTTCTCACATTTCCCCTTTTCCTCTTCATCTTCACTTGCTTCGGTGTTTTCTTTTTCCACTCACAATTGCTCAATATCACTTGCCTGTCAGCGGCTGCATTTCACCTTCCTGTCATGCCCCTATCTTGGAGGTACATTGTTCGACCGCCTTTGCCACGAGCTCGGCTCCCTGCACTGCCACCTATGCCTTCGTCGCCCGAGAGTCTCTACCCTGCACGAACTACCCCCGTCGCCAGCTCGGCTCTCCCACGCTGCCACATATCGTATCTTATGCTCCATGTCTCGGTGCTCGGGCGAGGCTCCTATGCCAGCAAGCCATAAGGGGAAGGGAGGAGGCATGGCGGGGGCATGCCGAACACCCCCCACCACTACAAAAAAATACACTTCCATGATGATACGTGTTTGTCACAGTAGGTCACGTTTTCTGTCATGCATGTACATCCATGACAAATTTATGACAGAATCAAGATAGTCATACCTGTGCTATCGTAGAAGTGTTCCATGACATTACCAAAATTATCATCACGGAAGTGTCCACTTCCATGACGATAAATCGTGCGTTGATACGTCTCCAACGTATCTATAATTTTCGATTGCTCCATGCTATATTATCTACTGTTTTGGACATTATTGGGCTTTATTATCCACTTTTATATTATTTTTGGGACTAACCTATTAACCGGAGGCCCAGCCCAGAATTGATGTTTTTTTGCTTGTTTTAGGGTTTCGAAGAAAAGGAATATCAAACGGAGTCCAAACGGAATGAAACCTTCGGGAACGTGATTTTCTCAACGAACAAGACCCAGGAGACTTGGACCCTACGTCAAGACACAAAAGAGGAGGCCACGAGGTAGGGGGGGCGCGCCTACCCCCCCAGGCGCGCCCTCCACCCTCGTGGGCCCCCTGTTGCTCCACCGACGTATTCCTTCCTCCTATATATACCTACGTACCCCCAAACGATCAGATACGGAGCCAAAACCCTAATTCCACCGCCGCAACTTTCTGTATCCACGAGATCCCATCTTGGGGCCTGTTCTGGAGCTCCGCCGGAGGGGGCATCGATCACGGAGGGCTTGTACATCAACACCATATCCCCTCCGATGAAGTGTGAGTAGTTTACCTCAGACCTACGGGTCCGTAGTTAGTAGCTAGATGGCTTCTTCTCACTTTTTGGACCTCAATATAATGTTCTCCCCCTCTCTTGTGGAGATCTATTCGATATAATCTTCTTTTTGTGGTGTGTTTGTTGAGATCGATGAATTGTGGGTTTATGATCAAGTCTATCTATGAACAATATTTGAATCTTCTATGAATTCTTTTATGTATGATTGGTTGTCTTTGCAAGTCTCTTCGAAATATCAGTTTGGTTTGGCCTACTAGATTGATCTTTCTTGCAATGGGAGAAGTGCTTAGCTTTGGGTTCAATCTTGTGGTGTCCTTTCCAAGTGACAGTAGGGGCAGCAAGGCACGTATTGTATTGTTTCCATCAAGGATAACAAGATGGGGTTTTCATCATATTGCATGAGTTTATCCCTCTACATCATGTCATCTTGCTTAAGGCGTTACTCTGTTTTCATTAACTTAATACTCTAGATGCATGCTAGATAGGGGTCGATGAGTGGAGTAATAGTAGTAGATACAGGCAGGAGTCGGTCTACTTGTCTCGAACGTGATGCCTATATACATGATCATACCTAGATATTCTCATAACTATGCTCAATTCTGTCAATTGCTCAACAGTAATTTGTTCACCCACTGTAGAATACTTATGCTCTCAAGAGAAGCCACTAGTGAAACCTATGGCCCCCGGGTCTATCTTCATCATATTAATCTACCAATACTTAGTTATTTCCTTTTGCTTTTATTTTACTTTGCATCTTTATCATAAAAATACCAAAAATATTATCTTATCATATCTATCAGATCTCACTCTCGTAAGTGGTCGTGTATTGATTGACAACCCCTTAACGCATTGGTTGCGAGGATTTATTTGTTTTTGCAGGTACGAGGGACTCTCGCGTAGCCTCCTATTGGATTGATACCTTGGTTCTCAAAAACAGAGGGAAATACTTACGCTACTTTGCTGCATCATCCCTTCCTCTTCGGGGAAAACCAACGCAGTGCTCAAGAGGTAGCAAGAAGGATTTCTGGCGCCGTTGCCGGGGAGGTCTACACAAAAGTCAACATACCAAGTACCCATCGCATACCCTTATCTCCCGCATTACATTATTTGCCATTTCCCTCTCATTTTCCTCTCCCCCACTTCACCCTTGCCATTTTATTCGCCCTCTCTCTCTATCCTCCTTCTCTTTCCCGTTTGCCTCTTTTTGCCCGCTTGCTTTTTGTTTGCTTGTGTGTTAGTTCGTTTGCTTGTCACGATGGCTCAAGATAACACTAAATTGTGTGATTTCACCAATACCAACAACTATGATTTCATTAGCACTCCGATTGCTCCTCTTACCGATGCTGAATCTTGTGAAATTAATACTGCTTTGCTGAATCTTGTCATGAAAGATCCATTTTCCGGCCTTCCTAGTGAAGATGCCGCTACCCATCTTAATAGCTTCGTTGATTTGTGTGATATGCAAAAGAAGAAAGATGTGGATAATGATATTGTTAAATTGAAGCTATTTCCTTTTTCGCCTAGAGATCGTGCTAATGCTTGGTTTTCATCTTTGCCTAAAAATAGTATTGATTCATGGAATAAGTGCAAAGATGCTTTTATCTTTAAGTATTTTCCTCCCGCTAAGATCATCTCTCTTTGAAACGATATTATGAATTTTAAGCAACTTGATCATGAACATGTTGCACAAGCTTGGGAGAGAATGAAATTAATGATACCTAATTGCCCTACTCATGGTTTGAATTTGTGGATGATTATACACAAATTTTATGCCGGATTGAATTTTGCTTCTAGAAATCTTTTAGATTCGGCCGCGGGAGGCACCTTTATGGAAATCACTTTAGGAGAAGCTACTAAACTCCTAGATAATATTATGGTTAAATTATTCTCAATGGCATACTGAAAGATCTACTAATAAAAAGGTGCATGCGATAGAAGAGATTAATGTTTTGAGTGGAAAGATGGATGAACTTATGAAATTATTTGCTAGTAAGAGTGTTTCTTCTGATCCTAATGATATGCCCTTGTCTACCTTGATTGAGAATAATAATGAATCTATGGATGTGAATTTTGTTGGTAGGAACAATTCTGGTAACAACGCGTATAGAGGAAATTTCAATCCTAGGCCTTATCCTAGTAATCCCTCTAATAATTATGGTAATTCCTACAACAATTCTTATGGAAATTATAATAAGATGCCCTCTGATTTTGAATCTAATATTAAAGAATTTACTACTTTGCAAAAGAATTTCAATGCTATGATTGAAGAAAAATTGCTTAAGATTGATGATTTGGCTAGGAACATTGATAGAATTGCTCTTGATATTGATTCTTTGAAACTTAGATCTATTCCACCTAAGCATGATATCAATGAGTCCCTCAAAGCCATGAGAATTTCCATTGATGAGTGCAAAGAAAGAACCGCTAGGATGCGTGCTAAGAAAGATGCCTTTATAAGAGTGTGTTCTTCTAGTTGCTATGAAAATAAAGATGAAGATATAAAAGTTATTGATGTGTCCCCTATTAAATCTTTGTTTTGCAATATGAATCTTGATAATGATGGGACTGAATATGATCCACCTTTACCTAGAAGACGTTCCAAGAATTCGGAGTTTTTAGATCTTGATGCTAAAATTGATAAAAGTAGGATTGAAGAAATTAAAACCCTAGATGTTGCTAAACCCACTATATTGGATTTCAAGGAATTTAATTATGAAAATTTCTCTTTGATTTATTGTATTTCCTTGTTACAATCCATGATAAATTCTCCTCACGCTTATAGTCAAAATAAAGCGTTCACTAAACATATCGTTGATGCCTTGATGCAATCTTATGAAGAAAAACTTGAATTGGAAGTTTCTATCCCTAGAAAACTTTATGATGAGTGGGAACAAACTATTAAAATTAAAATTAAAGATCATGAATGCTATGCTTTATGTGATTTGGGTGCTAGTGTTTCCACGATTCCAAAGACTTTGTGTGATTTGTTAGGTTTCCGTGATTTTGATGATTGCTCCCTAAACTTGCACCTTGCGGATTCCACTATTAAGAAACCTATGGGAAGAATTAATGATGTTCTTATTGTTGCAAATAGGAATTATGTGCCCATACATTTTATTGTTCTTGACATAGATTGCAATCCTTCATGTCCTATTATTCTTGGTAGACCTTTCCTTAGAACGATTGGTGATATTATTCATATGAAGGAAGGAAATATTAGATTCCAATTTCCGTTAAGGAAAGGCATGGAACACTTTACTAGAAATAAAATTAAATTACCTTATGAATATACTATGAGAGCCACTTATGGATTGCCTACCAAAGATGGCAATACCTAGATCTATCCTTGCTTGTTATGCCTAGCTAGGGCGTTAAACGATAGCGCTTGTTGGGAGGCAACCCAATTTTGTTTTCATTCCTTGCTTTTTGCTCCTGTTTAGTAATAAATAATTTATCTAGCCACTGTTTTGGTTGTGCTTTTTTGTGTTTAATTACTGTTTGTGCCAAGTAGAACC
The DNA here is from genome assembly GCA_034509565.1 of Triticum monococcum. NCBI lineage: Eukaryota > Viridiplantae > Streptophyta > Magnoliopsida > Poales > Poaceae > Triticum > Triticum monococcum. Next base: position 483,647,377 of record CM067845.1, read on the forward strand.
GTTGGGAAGACTCGGGGAAAGTCTTGTTAAACTTGCTGTAAAAAACAGAAACTTTAGCGCTCGCGAGAACTGCTTTCATTTTTATTTGGAAAGTTCTATTTAGTTAATTATTTTTGAAGATGATTAATAGATAAATTCCTCACGTCCATAAATTTATTTTAGAATATTTGGGGTTCCATATCTTGCTCTAGCTACAGATTACTACGGACTGTTCTGTTTTTGACAGATTCTGTTTTTCGTGTGTTGTTTGCTTATTTTGATGAATCTATGGCTAGTAAAATAGTTTATAAACCATAAAGAAGTTGGAATATAGTAGGTTTAACACCAATATAAATAAAGAATGAGTTCATTACAGTACCTTGAAGTGATCTTTTGTTTTCTTTTGCTAATGGAGCTCACGAGATTTTCTACTTTGAGTTTTGTGTTGTGAAGTTTTCAAGTTTTGGGTAAAGATTTGATGGATTATGGAACAAGGAGTGGCAAGAGCCTAAGCTTGGGGATGCCCATGGCACCCCCAAGATAATCTAAGGACACCTAAAAGCCAAAGCTTGGGTATGCCCCGGAAGGCATCCCCTCTTTCGTCTACTTCTATCGGTAACTTTACTTGGAGCTATATTTTTATTCACCACATGATATGTGTTTTGCTTGGAGCGTCTTGTATTATTTGAGTCTTTGCTTTTTAGTTTACCACAATCATCCTTGCTGTACACACCTTTTGAGAGAGCCATACATGACTTGGAATTTGTTAGAATACTGTATGTGCTTCGCTTATATCTTTTGAGTTATATAGTTTTGCTCTAGTACTTCACTTATATCTTTTAGAGCACGGTGGTGGATTTGTTTTATATAAACTATTGATCTCTCATGCTTCACTTAGATTATTTTGAGAGTCTTAATAGCATGGTAATTTTCTTAAAATCCTAATATGCTAGGTATTCAAGATTAGTAAAATTTTCTTATGAATGATTTGAATACTAAGAGAAGTTTGATGCTTGATGATTGTTTTGAGATATAGAGGTAATAATATCAAAGTCGTGCTAGTTGAGTAGTTGTGAAATTGAGAAATACTTGTGTTGAAGTTTGCAAGTCCCATAGCATGCACGTATGGTAAACGTTATGTAACAAATTGGAAACATGAGGTGTTATTTGATTGTCTTCCTTATGAGTGGCGGTCGGGGACGAGCGATGGTCTTTTACTACCAATCTACCCCCCTAGGAGCATGCGCGTAGTGCCGAGGTTTTTGATGACTTTTAGATTTTTGCAATAAGTATGTGAGTTCTTTATGACTAATGTTGAGTCCATGGATTATATGCACTCTCACCCTTCCATCCTTCCTAGCCTCTTCGGTACCGTGCATTGCCCTTTCTCACATTGAGAGTTGGCGCAAACTTCGCCGGTGCACCCAAACCCCGTGATATGATACGCTCTTTCACACATAAACCTCCTTATATCTTCCTCAAAACAGCCACCATACCTACCTATTATGGCATTTCCATAGCCATTCCGAGATATATTGCCATGCAACTTTCCACCATTCCGTTTATCATGACACATTCATCATTGTCATATTGCTTAGCATGATCATGTATTTGACATAGTATTTGTGGCAAAGACACCATTCATAATTCTTCCATACATGTCACTCTTGGTCCATTGCATATCCCGGTACACCGCCGGAGGCATTCATACAGAGTTATCTTTTGTTCTAGTATCGAGTTGTAATCATTGAGTTGTAAATAAATAGAAGTGTGATGATCATTATTTTCTAGAGCATTGTCCCAAGTGAGGAATTATAAAAAATGAGAGAAAAAGAGAGATGGGACAATGTTACTATCCTTTGCCAAACTTGTGCTTCAAAGTAGCACCTTAATCTTCATGATAGAGAGCCTCTTGTTTTGTCACTTTCATATACTAGTGGGAATTTTTCATTATAGAACTTGGCTTGTATATTCCAACAATGGGCCTCCTCAAGTGCCCTAGGTCTTCATGAGCAAGCAAGTTGGATGCACACCCACTTAGTTTTTTTTGTTGAGCTTTCATACCTTTATAGCTCTAGTGCATCCGTTGCATCGCAATCCCTACTCCTTGCATTAACATCAGTCGATGGGCATCTCCATAGCCCATTGATTAGCCTCGTTGATGTGAGACTTTCTCCTGTTTTGTCTTCTCCACATAACCCCCCTAATTATATTCTATTCCACCCATAGTGCTATGTCCATGGCTCGCGCTCATATATTGCGTGAAAGTTTATAGGTTTGAGATTACTAAAGTATGAAACAATTGCTTGGCTTGTCATTGGGGTTGTGCATGATGAGAGCATTCTTGTGTGACGAAAATGGAGCATGACTAAACTATATGATTTTGTAGGGATGAACTTTCTTTGGCCATGTTATTTTGAGAAGACATAATTGCTTAGTTAGTATGCTTGAAGTATTATTATTTTTATGTCAATATGAACTTTTGTGTTGAATCATTCGGATCTGAATATTCATGCCACAATTAAGAAGAATTACATCAAAATTATGCCAAGTAGCACTCCGCATCAAATATTCTATTTTTATCATTTACCTAGTCGAGGACGAGCAGGAATTAAGCTTGGGGATGCTTGATACGTCTCCAACGTATCTATAATTTTGATTGCTCCATGCTATATTATCTACTGTTTTGGACATTATTGGGCTTTATTATCCACTTTTATATTATTTTTGGGACTAACCTATTAACCGGAGGCCCAGCCCAAAATTGCTGTTTTTTGCCTGTTTTAGGGTTTGGAAGAAAATGAATATCAAACGGAGTCCAAACGGAATGAAACCTTCGAGAACGTGATTTTCTCAACGAACAAGACCCGGGAGACTTGGACCCTACGTCAAGACACAAAAGAGGAGGCCACGAGGTAGGGGGCGCGCCTACCCCCCAGGCGCGCCCTCCACCCTCGTGGGCCCCCTGTTGCTCCACCGACGTACTCCTTCCTCCTATATATACCTACATACCCCCAAACGATCAGATACGGAGCCAAAACCCTAATTCCACCGCCGCAACTTTCTGTATCCACGAGATCCCATCTTGGGGCCTGTACCGGAGCTCCGCCGGAGTGGGCATCGATCACGGAGGGCTTCTACATCAACACCATAGCCCCTCCGATGAAGTGTGAGTAGTTTACCTCAGACCTACGGGTCCATAGTTAGTAGCTAGATGACTTCTTCTCTCTTTTTGGATCTCAATACAATGTTCTGCCCCTCTCTTGAGGACATCTATTCGATGTAATCTTCTTTTTGCGGTGTGTTTGTTGAGACTGATGAATTGTGGGTTTATGATCAAGTCTATCTATGAACAATATTTGAATCTTCTCTGAATTCTTTTATGTATGATTGGTTATCTTTGCAAGTCTCTTCGAATTATCAGTTTGGTTTGGCCTACTAGATCGATCTTTCTCGCAATCGGAGAAGTGCTTAGCTTTGGGTTCAATCTTGCGGTGTCCTTTCCCAGTGACAGTAGGGGCAGCAAGGCACGTATTGTATTGTTGCCATCGAGGATAACAAGATGGGTTTTCATCATATTGCATGAGTTTATCCCTCTACATCATGTCATCTTGCTTAAGGCGTTACTCTGGTTTCATTAACTTAATACTCTAGATGCATACTGGATAGCGGTCGATGAGTGGAGTAATAGTAGTAGATGCAGGTAGGAGTCGGTCTACTTGTCTCGGACGTGATGCCTATATACATGATCATACCTAGATATTCTCATAATTATGCTCAATTCTGTCATTTGCTCAACGGTAGTTTGTTCACCCACTGTAGAATACTTATGCTCTCGAGAGAAGCCACTAGTGAAACCTATGGCCCCCGGGTCTATCTTCATCATATTAATCTACCAATACTTAGTTATTTCCTTTTGCTTTTACTTTGATTTTATTTTACTTTGCATCTTTATCATAAAAATACCAAAAATATTATGTTATCATATCTATCAGATCTCACTCTCGTAAGTGGCCGTGTAGGGATTGACAACCCCTTAACGCGTTGGTTGCGAGGATTTATTTGTTTTGTGCTGGTACGAGGGACTCGCGCATAGCCTCCTACTGGATTGATACCTTGGTTCTCAAAAACTGAGGGAAATACTTACGCTACTTTGCTGCATCATCCCTTCCTCTTCAGGGAAAACCAACACAGTGCTCAAGAGGTAGCACGCGTCATAGAAGTGTTTTCGTCAAGAGTGACCGACATGTGGCATCCACCGTAACGGAACGTCGTTAAGCTACCGGGTCCGGTTTTGGATCCGATAACCCGTTAACAGCCCCGACCAATGGGGATTTTCCACATGTAAAATCATCTTTGGCTGGAGGAAACACGTGTCGGCTCACCGTTGGGACAAATGTCATCCACTCATTGGACCCAAAGCGCCTATGATAGGTCGACACGTGGCACGACCCAATAGAGGCCCATTCCTGTGAAAAGGCCGGCCCGTTTGACTTAGTCAAAAGGTGACGGGCCGGCCCACGGCAAGCCTGTTAACGACATGTTTGCATATAGCCCATTTACAGCCCGTTAACCCAGGGCCCGTTTACGGCCTATCCGAATTAGGGCCAGTAGCGTCATCTGGGCCGTCCAATATAATTCCAGCCCATTTTAACTGCTGGCCCATGTATGGCCCATGATGTCTTTTGGCCCATATGAGGCCCTTAGTAACCCTCGGCCCATTAACGGCCCGTGTTAAAACTGGCCCGTAATGAACAGTGTATCACTTTATACCCATTAATGGCCCATTATTCCGTTGGGCCGTTTCCAGCCCATGTTATCTTTCGGCCTTCTCAGGGCCCATTTATTCTTGGGCTCATTTCCAGCATTCGGTTACTTACGGCCCTTACTTTCATTTTCTGCTTGTGGTCCAAATTCAGCCCGTGCTTACAGTCGGCCCGTTTGTGGCCCGTTAATACGTTGGGCCGTTTTCATAGCGTCATCAAATACGGCTGATTAACGACGGCCCATTATGGTCAGCCCATGAATGGACAATTCCAACTCTAGTCCATTTACGGCCATAAAGCGGTATGTTATTGGCCCATGTTTGGGCAATCGATTAAGGCCCATTGATGATACGACCGTAGAAGGCCCATTGATGATATGACCCATAGAAGGCCCATTGTTTCTACGGCCCGTAGAAGGCCCAGTGTCACTACAGTAAATATGTAGCCCATGGTTATTGTGGCCTAGTTTTAAAAAATAGGTTATTGCGGCCACTAGCAAACCGCGGAAAAAGAACAGCACTGACTACAAGCAAACAAATAAACAAGACAACAAGGAAATAAATAAGCAAGCAACTTAAGCTAGGCTATCACGGCTATTACACATATTACATCCACTGGGCATCAAAGTTCGCCACCAGTGCAAATATAGGGAACAAAGCAGCATATCATATACACTGGTTGTCAAAGTTGGCGACCAGTGCAAATAAACGCCGCAGCAAAACAAGTCCAGAACTGAAACCACTTCAAAAGATCTCAAGAAACAATATCATGGGTACCCATAATGCTGGCAAGATGCTTAGCAAGCTTATTAACTTTCTCTTATTTGGCGCTTAAATCCTCCAGTGCTTGCTATTGCACCAGAAAGTATGCATATGAATTCTGCAGGGACTTCCTCAGTCCTTTAGCTTCCTGTCGTAACACATCTGATCAATGTCTTTCAACTTGAAGCTGAGACTCAAGAAGACGAACTGATTCAGGTAGCGAGTTCGAAGAGCTTGTGCCAGCAGTAGTGGCCAGTAACTCGAACACTACATCAAGACAGGACTTCTGGGTTCTCTCACTCTCGTCAAGGTAGTTTTTATCAGCTTTCTTGGAGACCAACAGGGATGTCTCACTATCTTGAACCTTATCTGCATTACTTCCTTCACCATTGCATAACGGGGTATTGTTCTCCAATATTTTTTCCACATTCTAAAAGAGAAACAAGCAGACACGTCACTGGTTTACCATGTTGTATATGAAACTCATTTTGGTAAATCAGTTCAGTAGTAAAGTGCACAGGATAACAACATGAAACAAACATATATCTATGTACAATGGTCACTTTATGGTCTATATCATTCTAGTTTTTGTTGCCAAATCAAGATAGAGACACAGTTCAAATAATATTTGTTCAAGACAAAGCAGAATAGACAGAATATAAGTGTGGGAAACTATAGAGACACTTGTAATGTGCATGGCAAGAGAACATAACTGTTTATTCAATTGAAACTGAAATCAATACAGAGCAAGTTATAACAGCAAAGGAGTTAAAGAAACAAGTTTAAAACATACCTTTTGCGGCATTGGAGTTTCAATTCCATCCTTTAAATTTGAAAATAGTTGGTCTGAGTAAATACAGTGATGCAAGAGCAAAGGAGTATGAACCATAGCTACAGAACCTGACTTCAGAACAGTTCTTCTTCTCCTTTAAGCGTTGAGTTGGGATTCGGAGTGGTGGTCCTCGTGCTTTGGGAACTGTAGTTCCCTTACTAACTGCTCGTGTTTGGGTGCTCTGTGGTGGAGACGGTGCTATGTCAACTGGAACTGGGTTACTATCTGATGGGGTTGGGGTTAGAAGGGGTGTACCTGGTTCTCTGTCCAACTAGGTAGGGGTACAATCTGTGAGAGTCTGGGTTATGTGTGGTGGGGCTGGTTCTTGGGAAGTACAACCGTGGTTCTATCTGCATCAACTGGTAGCACTATCTTTTCTGAAGACCGTGTTGTTACTCCCTTAGATACTGCCATCACCCTCTCCAATTCAAATGGCTGATAAACAAGAAAAGTAATTGAATGTACAAACATTGTATGATAGACATGTGCAATGGATAGTGGGGAATAGAAGAGGGCATGAAATAATTCACATTTATGTTTTCTAACCAAACAGGATAGCATGACACAATTTCACATATATGATGGCTAACTAAATAGGATAGCATGATACAATTTCACATTATGATGGCTAGCTAAAAAAGATGGAAAGACATAGTTCAAAATATGATGACTATGTAAATAGGATGACATGATATAACTATATAATGTGTTTATTAAATAGGTTGGCATGCCATAATTCACATACATGCCGCCTATGGAAACATGATAGCATGATATAATTCCTGGATAGAATGACATAATTCAAAATATGATGACTGTAAACACTAAACAGGATAACATGATATAACTATATGATGTCTTTATTAAATGGGTTGCCATGCCATCATTCAGATAGATGTTGTGTATGTAAACATGATGGCATGATATACTTCAAATATATGATTTATATAGTAAGCAAGTAAGCAGATGGCAATCCATATATGATGTAAAAACTAAGCAATGCAAGACAACATGCATGACATGGGTAATATTGTGTTGGGGAACGTAGTAATTTCAAAAAAATTTCCTACGCACACGCAAGATCATGGTGATGCATAGCAACGAGGGGGAGAGTCTGATCTACGTACCCTTGTAGATCGCAACGGAAGCGTTGACACAACATAGAGGAAGTAGTCGTACGTCTTCTTCCCGATCCGACCGATCCAAGCACCGTTACTCCGGCACCTCCGAGTTCTTAGCACACGTTCAGCTCGATGACGATCCTCAGGCTCCGATCCAGCAAAGTGTCGAGGAAGAGTTCCGTCAGCACGACGGCGTGGTGACGATCTTGATGTACTACCGACGCAGGGCTTCGCCTAAGCACTACAACGGTATGATTGAGGTGGAATTTGGTGGCAGGGGGCACCGCACACGGCTAAGGAACGATCTCAAGGATCAACTTGTGTGTCTAGAGGTGCCCCCTTCCCCCGTATATAAAGGTTGACAGGGGGAGGGCTGGCCGGCCAAGCTAGGGAGGCGCAGGAGGAGTCCTACTCCTACCGGGAGTAGGACTCCCCTCCCAATCCTATTCCTAATAGGATTCCCAAGGAGAAAGAGAGGGAGAGAGGTGGCCAGCCACCTCTCCTAGTCCTAATAGGACTAGGGGAGGGGGGTGGCGCGCAGCCCACCTTGGGCTGCCCCTTTCACCTTTCCACTAAGGCCCAATAAGGCCCATTTGGTTCCCGGGGGGTTCCGGTAACCTCCCGGTACTCCGGTAAAATTCCCGATTTCACCCGGAACACTTCCGATGTCCAAACATAGGCTTCCAATATATCAATCTTTATGTCTCGACCATTTCAAGACTCCTCGTCATGTCCGTGATCACATCCGGGACTCCGAACAACCTTCGGTACATCAAAATGCATAAACTCATAATAACTGTCATCGTAACGTTAAGCGTGCGGACCCTACAGTTCGAGAACAATGTAGACATGACCGAGACACGTCTCCGGTCAATAACCAATAGCGGGACCTGGATGCCCATATTGGCTCCTACATATTCTACGAAGATCTTTATCGGTCAGACCGCATAACAACATACGTTGTTCCCTTTGTCATCGGTATGTTACTTGCCCGAGATTCGATCGTCGGTATCCAATACCTAGTTCAATCTCGTTACTGGCAAGTCTCTTTACTCGTTCCGTAATACATCATCTCACAACTAACATCTTAGTTATAATGCTTGCAAGGCTTATGTGATGTGTATTACCGAGAGGGCCCAGAGATACCTCTCCGACAATCAGAGTGACAAACCCTAATCTCGAAATACGCCAACCCAACATCTACCATCGGAGACACCTGTAGTACTCCTTTATAATCACCCAGTTACGTTGTGACGTTTGGTAGTACCCAAAGTGTTCCTCTGGCAAATGGGAGTTGCATAATCTCATAGTCATAGGAACATGTATAAGTCATGAAGAAAGCAATAACAACATACTAAACGATCGGGTGCTAAGCTAATGAAATGGGTCATGTCAATCAGATCATTCAACTAATGATGTGACCTCGTTAATCAAATAACAACTCTTTGTTCATGGTTAGGAAACATAACCATCTTTGATTAACGAGCTAGTCAAGTAGAGGCATACTAGTGACACTCTGTTTGTCTATGTATTCACACATGTATTATGTTTCCGGTTAATACAATTCTAGCATGAATAATAAACATTTATCATGATATAAGGAAATAAATAATAACTTTATTATTGCCTCTAGGGCATATTTCCTTCAGTCTCCCACTTGCACTAGAGTCAATAATCTAGATTACACAGTAATGATTCTAACACCCATGGAGCCTTGGTGCTGATCATGTTTTGCTCGTGGAAGAGGCTTAGTCAACGGGTCTGCAACATTCAGATCCGTATGTATCTTGAAAATCTCTATGTCTCCCACCTGGACTAGATCCCGGATGGAGTTGAAGCGTCTCTTGATGTGTTTGGTCCTTTTGTGAAATCTGGATTCCTTTGCTAAAGCAATTGCACCAGTATTGTCACAAAAGATTTTCATTGGACCCGATGCACTAGGTATGACACCTAGATCGGATATGAACTCCTTCATCCAGACTCCTTCGTTCGCTGCTTCCGAAGTAGCTATGTACTCCGCTTCACATGTAGATCCAGCTACGACGCTTTGTTTTGAACTACACCAACTGACAGCTCCACCGTTTAAAGTAAACATGTATCCGGTTTGTGATTTAGAATCGTCCGGATCAGTGTCAAAGCTTGCATCAATGTAACCTCTTACGGTGAGCTCTTTGTCACCTCCATATACGAGAAACATATCCTTAGTCCTTTTCAGGTATTTCAGGATGTTCTTGACCGCTGTCCAGTGATCCACTCCTGGATTACTTTGGTACCTCCCTGCTAAACTTATAGCAAGGCACACATCAGGTCTGGTACACAACATTGCATACATGATAGAGCCTATGGCTGATGCATAGGGAACATCTTTCATTTTCTCTCTATCTTCTGCAGTGGTCGGGCATTGAGTCTGACTCAACTTCACACCTTGTAACACAGGCAAGAACCCTTTCTTTGCTTGATCCATTTTGAACTTCTTCAAAATCTTGTCAAGGTATGTGCTTTGTGAAAGTCCAATTAAGCATCTTGATCTATCTCTATAGATCTTTATGCCTAATATGTAAGCAGCTTCCCCGAGGTCTTTCATCGAAAAACTTTTATTCAAATATCCCTTTATGCTATCCAGAAATTCTATATCATTTCCAATCAGTAATATGTCATCCCATATAATATCAGAAATGCTACAGAGCTCCCACTCACTTTCTTGTAAATACAGGCTTCTCCAAAAGTCTGTATAAAACCAAATGCTTTGATCACACTATCAAAGCATTTATTCCAACTTCGAGAGCCTTGCACCAGTCCATAAATGGATCGCTGGAGCTTGCACACTTTGTTAGCTCCCTTTGGATCGACAAAACCTTCCGGTTGCATCATATACAACTCTTCTTTCAGAAATCCATTCAGGAATGCAGTTTTGACATCCATCTGCCAAATTTCATAATCATGAAATGCGGCAATTGCTAACATGATTCTGACAGACTTAAGCATCGCTACGGGTGAGAAGGTCTCATCGTAGTCAACCCCTTGAACTTGTCGAAAACCTTTTGCGACAAGTCGAGCTTTATAGACAGTAACATTACCATCAGCGTCAGTCTTTTTCTTGAAGATCCATTTATTCTCAATTGCTTGCCGATCATCGGGCAAGTCAACCAAAGTCCATACTTTGTTCTCATACATGGATCCCATCTCAGATTTCATGGCCTCAAGCCACTTTGCGGAATCTGGGCTCACCATCGCTTCTTCATAGTTTGTAGGTTCATCATGATCTAGTAGCATGACTTCCAGAATTGGATTACCGTACCACTCTGGTGCGGATCTCACTCTGGTTGATCTACGTGGTTCAGTAGTATCTTGTCCTGAAGTTTCATGATCATCATCATTAGCTTCCTCACTAATTGGTATAGGTGTCGCAGAAACAGTTTTCTGTGATGTACTATTTTCCAATAAGGGAGCAGGTACAGTTACCTCGTCAAGTTCTACTTTCCTCCCACTCACTTCTTTCGAGAGAAAGTCCTTCTCTAGAAATGATCCATTCTTAGCAATGAATGTCTTGCCTTCGGATCTGTGATAGAAGGTGTACCCAACAGTCTCCTTTGGGTATCCTATGAAGACACATTTCTCCGCTTTGGGTTCGAGCTTATCAGGTTGAAGCTTTTTCACATAAGCATCGCAGCCCCAAACTTTAAGAAACGACAACTTTGGTTTCTTGCCAAACCATAGTTCATAAGGCGTCGTCTCAACGGATTTTGCTGGTGCCCTATTTAACGTGAATGCGGCCGTCTCTAAAGCATAACCCCAAAACGATAGCGGTAAATCAGTAAGAGACATCATAGATCGCACCATATCTAGTAAAGTACGATTACGACGTTCGGACACACCATTACGCTGTGGTGTTCCGGGTGGCGTGAGTTGCAAAACTATTCCACAATTTTTCAAATGTACACCAAACTCGTAACTCAAATATTCTCCTCCACGATCAGATCGTAGAAACTTTATTTCCTTGTTACGATGATTTTCAACTTCACTCTGAAATTCTTTGAACTTTTCAAATGTTTCAGACTTGTGTTTCATTAAGTAGATATACCCATATCTGCTTAAATCATCTGTGAAGGTGAGAAAATAACGATATCCGCCACGAGCCTCAATATTCATCGGACCACATACATCGGTATGTATGATTTCCAATAAATCTGTTGCTCTCTCCATAGTACCGGAGAACGGTGTTTTAGTCATCTTGCCTATGAGGCACGGTTCGCAAGTACCAAGTGATTCATAATCAAGTGGTTCCAAAAGCCCATCAGTATGGAGTTTCTTCATGCGCTTTACACCGATATGACCTAAACGGCAGTGCCACAAATAAGTTGCACTATCATTATCAACTCTGCATCTTTTGGCTTCTACATTATGAATATGTGTATCACTACTATCGAGATTTAACAAGAACAGACCACTCTTCAAAGGTGCATGACCATAAAAGATATTACTCATATAAATAGAACAACCATTATTCTCTGATTTAAATGAATAACCGTCTCGCATTAAACAAGATCCAGATATAATGTTCATGCTCAACGCTGGCACCAAATAACAATTATTTAGGTCTAATATTAATCCCGAAGGTAGATGTAGAGGTAGCGTGCCGACCGCGATCACATCGACTTTGGAACCGTTTCCCACGCGCATCGTCACCTCATCCTTTGCTAGTGTCCGCTTATTCCGTAGTCCCTGTTTCGAGTTGCAAATATTAGCAACAGAACCAGTATCAAATACCCAGGTGCTACTGCAAGCTCTAGTAAGGTACACATCAATAACATGTATATCACATATACCTTTGTTCACCTTGCCATCCTTCTTATCCGCCAAATACTTGGGGCAGTTCCGCTTCCAGTGACCAGTCTGCTTGCAGTAGAAGCACTCAGTTTCAGGCTTAGGTCCATACTTGGGTTTCTTCTCCTGAGCAGCAACTTGCTTGCTGTTCTTCTTGAAGTTCCCCTTCTTCTTCCCTTTGCCCTTTTTCTTGAAACTAGTGGTCTTGTTGACCATCAACACTTGATGCTCCTTCTTGATTTCTACCTCCGCAGCTTTCAGCATTGCGAAGAGCTCGGGAATAGTCTTGTTCATCCCTTGCATATTATAGTTCATCACGAAGCTCTTGTAGCTTGGTGGCAGTGATTGGAGAATTCTGTCAATGACGCAATCATCTGGAAGATTAACTCCCATCTGAATCAAGTGATTATTATACCCAGACATTTTGAGTATATGCTCACTGACAGAACTGTTCTCCTCCATCTTGCAGCTATAGAACTTATTGGAGACTTCATATCTCTCAATTCGGGCATTTGCTTGAAATATTAACTTCAACTCCTGGAACATCTCATATGCTCCATGACGTTCAAAACGTCGTTGAAGTCCCGATTCTAAGCCGTAAAGCACGGCACACTGAACTATCGAGTAGTCATCAGCTTTGCTCTGCCAGACGTTCATAACATCTGGTGTTGCTCCAGCAGCAGGCCTGGCACCCAGCGGTGCTTCCAGGACGTAATTCTTCTGTGCAGCAATGAGGATAATCCTCAGGTTACGGACCCAGTCCGTGTAATTGCTACCATCATCTTTCAACTTTGCTTTCTCAAGGAACGCATTAAAATTCAACGGAACAACAACACGAGCCATCTATCTACAATCAACATAAACAAGCAAGATACTATCAGGTACTAAGTTCATGATAAGTTTAAGTTCAGTTAATCAAATTACTTAAGAACTCCCACTTAGATAGACATCCCTCTAATCCTCTAAGTGATCACGTGATCCAAATCAACTAAACCATAACCGATCATCACGTGAGATGGAGTAGTTTTCAATGGTGAACATCGTTATGTTGATCATATCTACTATATGATTCACGCTCGACCTTTCGGTCTTTGTGTTCCGAGGCCATATCTGCATATGCTAGGCTCGTCAAGTTTAACCTGAGTATTCTGCGTGTGCAAAACCGGCTTGCACCCGTTGTAGATGGACGTAGAGCTTATCACACCCGATCATCACGTGGTGTCTGGGCACGACGAACTTTGGCAACGGTGCATACTCAGGGAGAACACTTCTTGATAATTTAGTGAGAGATCATCTTATAGTGCCACCGTCAATCAAAGCAAGATAAGATGCATAAAAGGATAAACATTACATGCAATCAATATAAGTGATATGATATGGCCATCATCATCTTGTGCTTGTGATCTCCATCTCCGAAGCACCGTCATGATCACCATCGTCACTGGCGCGACACCTTGATCTCCATCGTAGCATCGTTGTCGTCTCGCCAATCTTATGCTTCCACGACTATCACTACCGCTTAGCAATAAAGTAAAGCATTAAATCGCGATTGCATTGCATACAATAAAGCGACAACCATATGGCTCCTGCCAGTTGCCGATAACTTGGTTACAAAACATGATCATCTCATACAATAAAATCAGCATCATGCCTTGACCATATCACATCACAACATGCCCTGCAAAAACAAGTTAGACGTCCTCTACTTTGTTGTTGCAAGTTTTACGTGGCTGCTACGGGCTTAAGCAAGAACTCATCTCACCTACGCATCAAAACCACAACGATAGTTTGTCAAATAGACTCCGTTTTAACCTTCTCAAGGACCGGGCGTAGCCACACTCGGTTCAATTAAAGTTAGAGAGACAATCGCCCGCAAGCCATCTATGTGCAAAGCACGTCGAGGGAACCGGTCTCGCGTAAGCGTACGCGTAAGGTTGGTCCGGGTCGTCTCGTCTAACAATACCACCGAACCAAAGTATGACATGCTGGTAGGCAGTATGACTTGTATCGCCCACAACTCACATGTGTTCTACTCGTGCAAATAACATCAAACCATAAAACCTAGGCTCGGATGCCACTGTTGGGGAACGTAGTAATTTCAAAAAATTTCCTACGCACACGCAAGATCATGGTGATGCATAGCAACGAGGGGGAGAGTCTGATCTACGTACCCTTGTAGATCGCAACGGAAGCGTTGACACAACGTAGAGGAAGTAGTCGTACGTCTTCTTCCTGATCCGACCGATCCAAGCACCGTTACTCCGGCACCTCCGAGTTCTTAGCACACGTTCAGCTCGATGACGATCCTCGGGCTCCGCTCCAGCAAAGCGTCGAGGAAGAGTTCCGTCAGCACGATGGCGTGGTGACGATCTTGATGTACTACCGACGCAGGGCTTCGCCTAAGCACTACAACGGTATGATTGAGGTGGAATTTGGTGGCAGGGGGCACCGCACACGGCTAAGGAACGATCTCAAGGATCAACTTGTGTGTCTAGAGGTGCCCCCTGCCCCCGCATATAAAGGATGACAGGGGGAGGGCTGGCCGGCCAAGCTAGGGAGGCGCAGGAGGAGTCCTACTCCTACCGGGAGTAGGACTCCCCCCAATCCTATTCCTAATAGGATTCCCAAGGAGAAAGAGAGGGAGAGAGGTGGCCGGCCACCTCTCCTAGTCCTAATAGGACTAGGGGAGGGGGGTGGCGCGCAGCCCACCTTGGGCTGCCCCTTTCACCTTTCCACTAAGGCCCAATAAGGCCCATTTGGTTCCCGGGGGGTTCCGGTAACCTCCCGGTACTCCGGTAAAATTCCCGATTTCACCCGGAACAGTTCCGATGTCCAAACATAGGCTTCCAATATATCAATCTTTATGTCTCGACCATTTCGAGACTCCTCGTCATGTCCGTGATCACATCCGGGACTCCGAACAACCTTCGGTACATCAAAATGCATAAACTCATAATAACTGTCATCGTAACGTTAAGCGTGCGGACCCTACGGTTCGAGAACAATGTAGACATGACCGAGACACGTCTCCGGTCAATAACCAATAGCGGGACCTGGATGCCCATATTGGCTCCTACATATTCTACGAAGATCTTTATCGGTCAGACCGCATAACAACATACGTTGTTCCCTTTGTCATCGGTATGTTACTTGCCCGAGATTCGATCGTCGGTATCCAATACCTAGTTCAATCTCGTTACTGGCAAGTCTCTTTACTCGTTCCGTAATACATCATCTCACAACTAACATCTTAGTTATAATGCTTGCAAGGCTTATGTGATGTGTATTACCGAGAGGGCCCAGAGATACCTCTCCGACAATCAGAGTGACAAACCCTAATCTCGAAATACGCCAACCCAACATCTACCATCGGAGACACCTGTAGTACTCCTTTATAATCACCCAGTTACGTTGTGACGTTTGGTAGTACCCAAAGTGTTCCTCCGGCAAACGGGAGTTGCATAATCTCATAGTCATAGGAACATGTATAAGTCATGAAGAAAGCAATAACAACATACTAAACGATCGGGTGCTAAGCTAATGAAATGGGTCATGTCAATCAGATCATTCAACTAATGATGTGACCTCGTTAATCAAATAACAACTCTTTGTTCATGGTTAGGAAACATAACCATCTTTGATTAACGAGCTAGTCAAGTAGAGGCATACTAGTGACACTCTGTTTGTCTATGTATTCACACATGTATTATGTTTCCGGTTAATACAATTCTAGCATGAATAATAAACATTTATCATGATATAAGGAAATAAATAATAACTTTATTATTGCCTCTAGGGCATATTTCCTTCATATAGCCCTGCCAAGTTTGAGCATAGACCTCAGGGGGGAATAGGACTGGTCATCAGTCTCTGAATCCTCCTCTGAGGAGCTCTCTGTATCCAGCAAGATGTCTGCTTCAGCAGGTAGCATTGTCTTCTCTGAATACCTTGTTTTTACTCCAGATACTTCCATCACCGCTTCAAATGGCTGATGGACAGGAAGAGTAGTTGAATATACAAACGTTGTCGACAAATGGAACACTTAATACAAAAAATGATAGCATGATATAATTCACATACATGATGACTGGTTCAACAACATGGCATTGCATAATTCACATATATAATGCCTTTGCAACAAGATAGAATTGCATAATTCACATATATAATTTCTTGCAACAAGATGGCAATGCATAATTCACATATATGGTAATTAGACACTAAACAGGTGGCATTCACACAAAGCATGTCTAAACTAATCAAATGACATTGCAATGCAAGATACCATACGCACGATATGAGCAACATAACCCTGCCAAGTTAATTAGAGCATACACCTGGGGGGAATAGGACTGGTCATCTATCTCTGAATCCTCCTCTGAGGAGCTATCCGTAACCAGCGAGATATGCGCTTCGTAAGATAGCATAGTCTGCTCTGAAGACCTTGTTTTCACTTCAGAATTTTCCATCACCGTGTCAAATGGCTGATGCACACGAAGAGTAGTTGAATGTACTAACATTGTTGACAAATGTAATACGTAATGAAAAAAAGGATGACCTGATATAATTCACATATAAGATGACTGGCTAAGCAGGATGGCATCGCAAAATTCACATATATGATGCTTGACTAAACAAGATGGCATTGCATAATTCACATAAACGATGAATAAACTAAACATATGGCATTCACACAAAGCATGTCTAAACTAAGCAGTTGGCATATTTGATGTATAAAGTAAGCAATGCAAGGCACCATATGCATGATATAACCAACATCAGGATGCCAAGTTAGAGCAAAGACCTCATGGGGTAAATAGGAGTGGTCTTATGCTTCTGAATCCCCCTCGGAACATTTATCTTCCTCTTGACTACAATCTGAAATGGGTGGAGGGGGGCTGCCTTTGCGCCCACCATGGAGCGACGTCTGCATGAAATTTTATTGCCATGCAAGGCTCGTCTCTTTTTCTCTACATGTTCAGTTCCATTGTGTACAATAACTGACATGCATAGGAATAAAACATAGTGAGATTATGTAAGGAGTGCATGCACAAATCCAGAGTGATGGTAGCAAACTGTGGATAAACCCAACACCAATGATAGCAGGCAGATAATAGCTTTAGTTAAAAAAGTACAGATAATGGCTCCTTTAATGTTTGTTTGCACCCAATATGAAACTCATAGTAGACACCCGAGATTAACTAGATAATAGAGAAATAGTACTGATTACTGCCCCAATATGTACCCCACAACCATTTAAAAACTCAAGTTTCAGCATAAGTTTGGACCTGACTCAGAGTCTAATAGGTGAACACGATGATAAAGTAGCATGTCATCATATTAAGCGATGCATAACGTAAGCAGAATGGAAGAGTTCGACCTCTCTTGCGGACCCGTGTAGTCCTCAAGGTCATCTGCTCAGTTGATGATGGTAATGCAGTTGTCGTGGCTGCCGGCGGCGGGGAAGAAGATCTGAGGCGGCGAAAGACAGTCTGGAGAGCGGATCCCTGTTGTGGTGAACCCTTCCGTTGTTGGAGCAGCTGAGCTAGGGTGGAACACAGCACCGCAGGAGCAGGAGAAACCACACAAGGTTTTCTTTGACACATATCTGTAATAGAAGTAATTGTGTAAGGGCTTGTTTGAATTTGAGGATTCTAACAATGCAGGGATAGGAAATAGACATGAATAGGATAGGAATGCACGTGCAAAACAGAGAATTTAAAAACAGAGGATTTCTGCCAATCTGGGTGTTTGGTTCACAAGAATTGGAAGATCACAGGATGCAAAGAAGCATGGTGAGATTAAGTCAAACCACAAGAAAATGACGGTTATAATGCTATTATGCTACTATCTCTTATTCTTGTGCTTCATGAATAGGAATTTGAAAAGGAGGCCAAGTGGAAATTAAAATTCCTACGGTTTTTCTTTCAAGGAGACACTAAAGGAACAAATCCTACAGTTTTCCTTTGCTCCATTACTTTGCACCAAATTCATGAAAAGTAGTACCATACGAAACTTTCCAATTCATATGTTTTTCATTCAATTATCCTTTCAAGCACTGGCGATTCCAGTAGGTAGGCTTGAGCAAGGAAAAGCCTGCACTAAAAAATGTTTTTGTGCTACTTCTATTACTTTGGACCCAGGCCACTGCCCTACTAGCTCAACTCCCAGGGCCATCGACAAATGCACAGCTCAAACGCACAGAGATAAATAATGATGGCATTCAAGAGAGTCCATCACGGATAGCTAAGTTGCCTGGTACCTCACTGCTTGTCATATAGTAGGATAAAATGATCGTATTTCTCGTTACTCCGTGTGCTCAGTGGACAATATATATAACATGTAGACTAAAAAATATATGCAACAAGTGTACAACCTCTTTGGCAAAGCCATGTCGATCTCTGTGTGATTGGGTTGGCCGGTGAGGATGCTCCGGATGACTTGGCTGTCGGAGGAGGGGAAGAAGATCTTAGGCATCTGGAGATGGAGCCCGAGGTACTGCTCCGCTGTGATGGATGGTTTCGTCATTGGAGCAGCTCTGGTGAGTTGTACGACGCCGAGGCTGAAGCAGGACAAGAGAGACAATGTTAACCTAAGTGGAATTTTAATAGCATATCCGATAGATGACGTAAAATACATAACCACAAAGTGCTAGATGTATACATCAGCCACTCATCTCTGAACTTAACTGTCAAAACTGAATTTAAGTGGGAAACTGAACTTAACTGTCAAAACTAAATTTTCCTGTCGAGACTGAATTGTACTGTCGAAACTGAACGCATTAGAGGTGACGCTACACGTCAGTCGACTGCCTTTTTCATCTTTGGTCAGTCGGTTTTGCAGCCATTGGATATGAAATCAAGGGCCTACAGTTCATCTTCAACCTCCACCCCCCTGAGCCGCCAGCCACCACCAGCCAAATAGCCGCCCTCGCCGCCCACGACCGACGGTGGTGCGCCCCGCCCGCCCCGAAAACACTCCCCACCGCCGGTCCACCACCGCCCCGGCCATCCCTGTAGGCCCCCCATGCCGGGCTTTTTCTCCGGCGATCCCCACGCCACCGCCCCACCACCGCCGGTGACCACCGCCCCCACCCTGAACCCTAAGATAGATAGTGGGGTACCTCTCTGGCGAGCCCCCTCCCTGCTGCGGCTAGTTCTTCCTTAACTCCGGCGAGCCCCCCCCACCCCCGGAAAATTGACTAATCCAAAAGTCGATTCAGTCGACTAAAGTGTAGCTAAATAGGAGCAGCATCGCAAGCAAGAGTAAGAGCGGGAGCAGCAGCGCGAGCAAGAGCAAGAGCAAGAGCAGACCAGGTAGGGTGAGTGAGTCCTGGATTAGGGGGTCTCCGGATAGCCGGACTATATCCTTTGGCCGGACTGTTGGACTATGATGATACAAGATTGAAGACTTCGTCCCGTGTCCATATGGGACTCTCCTTGGTGTGGAAGGCAATCTAGGCGATACGGATTTGTATATCTCCTCCCTTGTAACCGACCTTGTGTAACCCTATCCCCCTCCGGTGTCTATATAAACCGGAGGGTTTAGTCCGTAGGACAACATACAATCATACCATAGGCTAGCTTTTAGGGTTTAGCCTCTACGATCTCGTGGTAGATCAACTCTTGTAATACTCACATCATCAAGAACAATCAAGCAGGATGTAGGGTATTACCTCCATCAAGAGGGCCCGAACCTGGGTAAACAGCATGTCCCCTGCCTCCTGTTACCATCCGCCTTAGACACACAGTTTGGGACCCCCTACCCGAGATCCGCCGGTTTTGACACCGACATTGGTGCTTTGATTGAGAGTTCCACTGTGTCGTCATTGTAAGGCTTGATGGCTCCTTCTATCATCAATAGCGATGCAGTCCAGGGTGAGGTTTTCCTCCCTGGGCAGATCTTTGTATTCGGCGGACTCGCACTGCGGGCCAATTCGCTTGGCCATCTGGAGCAGATCGAGAGCTACACCCCTGGCCATCAGGTCAGATTCGGAAACTTGAACTACACGGCCGACATCCGCGGAGACTTGATCTTTGACGGATTCGAGCCCATGTCAGGTGTGCCGCACAGTTGCGAAGAGCATGACGTAACTCTGCCGTCGGACAATGTTTGGGAGATTGCATCTGCAACTACTCCGACATCAATCCGGAGCAAATCACGCCATCCGAGAGCGGAGGGATAGACCCCACCACGGAGGACGCACTCTCAGCGGCGATAGAGCCGGATGCTGACTTTACCCCTTACGAGAGCCGTGTCGCCGAACCACTGGATTCATCTCCGGCCATGGACTCCGAGCCGCCTACATCCGTGCCCGTCGAACCCGACTGGGCGCCGATCATGGAGTTCACCTCCGGGGATATCTTTCAGCACCCGCCTTTTGGCGATGTGCTAAATTCATTAAGGTCTCTCTCCCTATCAGGAGAACCTTGGCCGAACTATGTTTGGCTAGAATGGGATGCGAACGACGAAGAAATTCGCTGCCCACCCGCCCACTTGGTAGCCACTGTCGACGACTTAACCGACAAGCTTAACTTCAACTCCGAAGAAATCGACGACATGAACAAAGATGCAAGAGACGAATAGGAACCAGCGCCCATAGGGCGCCGGACAACCACTTCATGACATGACATATACATGGTGGATACACCCAAAAAGGGCAATGGCGAAGAGACAGCAAAGGATGCCCCCTCCAAACAACCCAAGCGCCGACGTCAGCGGCGCCGCTCTAAGTCCCGCCATAGCAAAAATAGCGATAACAATGCAAGAGGAAATAACAGTCCAGTCGACTTTAGGAGAAACGACGACTGCATCGCCCCGGTGGCAGAGTACGATCAAGATGCAAACGGCGAATATAGTGCAGATCCGGCGTCCGAACACGGCGACGCCAAGGATAAACCTCATCAAACCCCGTCTGGGGAGGAAAACAGTCTGGACAAAGATGCACACATCATCCCGGAAACGCATTTGGAGCAAGAGAACCTCCGCAGAAGGCTTATTGCCACAGCGAGGAGCCTGAAGAAGCAGAAGCAAAGGCTTAAGGCCGCACAAGATATGCTCAATAGCAGGTGGAACAAAGTGCTCGACAATGAAACAAAGTAAGGCAGAAGTTACCACACAAATAGCTATCCAAAGCGCAAGCTATTACCTGAATTTGACGATGAGGCCTTAGAGCCCACACAGCCGAAAAATGATACGGCCAACCGGCCGGGTCCACCACCTGGTGACCACGATAGAGCGGCTAACAAAGTCGCACATAAGTCAACACACGATCTATGTGAGAACTTGCGCTAAAAATCCGACGTGACCAGATCCATTTATGGATGTAGGAAGCGCGCTCCAGCACAAAATCAAAACCGAATATGACAACCGTCTGAACACCATGGCATATCCCAATACAGGGGTGCCACACACCCCCTATGTTTCATCGATGAGGTGCTGGATCATGAATTCCCAGAAGGATTCAAACCAGTGAACATAGAGGCGTACGACGGGACCACAGACCTTGGGGTCTGGATCGAGGACTTTATCCTCCATATTCATATGGCTCGTGGAGACGATCCCCATGCCATTAAATATTTGCCCCTCAAGCTTAAAGGGCCAGCTCGACACTGGCTGAAAAGCCTCCCGAAAACTCAATTGGAAGTTGGGAGGAGCTCGAGGACGCTTTTCGGGCTAATTTTCAAGGGACTTATGTTCGACCTCCGGATGCAGATGATTTAAGCCATATAATCCAACAGTCCGGAGAGTTTGCCCGAAAGCTTTGGAACAGCTTCCTCACCAAGAAGAACCAAATCGTCGACTGTCCGGATGCCGAAGCCTTAGCAGCTTTTAAACACAGTGTCCGAGACGAATGGCTCGCCAGACACCTTGGCCAAGAAAAACCGAGAACAATGGCAGCCCTAACAAGCCTCATGACTCGCTTTTGCGCGAGCGAAGACAACTGGTTGGCCCGTAGCAGCACCAGCGACCCAAGCACATCCGAAGCCAAGGATGGCAATGGAAAACCATGACGCAACAAAAACAAGCGTCGAAATAAAGAAGGAAGCCCAAATAATATGGTGGTAAACGCCGAATTCAGGGGCTCTCGACCAGGTCAGCGGAAAAAGCCCTTTAAAGGCAGTAGAGAAGGACCATCTGGCCTAAACAAGATTCTTGACAAGCTCTGTCAGATTCATGGCACCCCCGACAAACCTGCAAATCACACCCATAGAGAATGTTGGGTCTTCAAGCAGGCCGGTAAGCTAAATGCCGAACACAAAGGGGAAGAGACACCAAGCGAAGACGAGGATGAACCTCACCAGCAAAGCACCAAAGGACAGAAAAAGTTCCCAATAGAGGTTAAAATAGTAAACGTGGTCCATGTGACGCAGAGGAGAAGCAAGCACGCACTCCAAGACACACGCGCCATAGAGCCCGTCATCCCCAGGTTCAACCCTTGGTTGGCCTGCCCGATCACTTTTGATCATAGGGATCACGCGACAAGTATCCGGCATGAAGGACTGGCGGCCTTGGTGTTAGGCCCAATAATAAATGGGTACCATTTCACATGAGTCCTCATGGACGGCGGCAGTGATCTAAATCCGATATATCAGGACACAGTCCGCAAAATGGGGATAGACTCGACAAAAATAAGCCATAATAATACGACATTCAAGGGAGTAATACCAGGCCAAGAGGCCCGCTGTACGGGCTCTCTACTGCTAGAGGTTGTATTCGGTTCTCCCGATATCTTTCTAAGCGAAAGGTTAACTTTCCACGTCGCTCCATTCCGAAGTGGTTATCAAGCACTACTCAGAAGAACGGCTTTCGCTCGTTTTAATGCAATACCGGATTATGCTTTTCTCAAGCTTAAGATGCCCGGTCCACGTGGTATCATCACAGTTAGCCGAAACACCGAACGTTTCTTACATGCGGAAGAGGATGCGGCGGCTTTAACAGCCGCGAACTAGCCGGCCTCACCAACCAGGAAAAAATGACAGGTCGTCAAGACCACGGACATGGCTAGATGAGTCCGGCGCTCCACCACATGTACATGAGATTGGTTTGATGATCAAACCCCCATAAACGATACCAGGGGCTTCCCGCACGTAATCAGGGCCAGCCCGGCTCAACTTGACTTCTCTAGAATTTTGGTAGTTCATTGGTAATAACCAATCCTTTTTTTCGGCACGGCAACTTTCACCTAAGTTCTTTCCTTTTACAGATGACAATCGTGCTACACCCATCCAGGACACGGCACAACAGAGACATAGGCGCAGACGTGCAGCAGGGACCCGCCCAAAGGTTTCTTTTTAGATTAAGACCCTGCGTAAACCTTTTTAATGTCTCTTGTTGCTCACATCCTCCGGATACTCCACATAACCGAGAAGGATGCTGACGTTATTGGCATGTGGCCATGTCAGGATATTGAACGTACCTGGACACATGGGGTTTATTATTAAGGGCATTGTTTGGCCTGGTATATGTTATAAAGACCGAACACCTTAGGGAGTGTTCGGCGTCGCGAGTTTGGCCCTATATGCATCAGCTCCGAATCATGTCTTTGGTCAAATGTTGGGTTTACCCGGCTCCCACGTTTTGGTACCTTACGTTCCGTTATATCGGCTAAGGTAGCACTGGGAGAACTACTGCGATTGTGCCCTGGTTCATCCGGATGAGCACCTTAGTAGAGAAATGTAGCGACCAGACCTCAAACAGTCTGATCTCTATGCTCCGGTGTCATCCCTGGATCAGTAATGCTGACACCACACAGTACTCGGAGGATTTATAGCAGAGTAGCAATCACACACTTATTACATCGAGTGTCTCAAAAGAGAACTTATTACAATAGGTATGGCTTAAGGCCATCTAATAACGATAACAGCGGAAGGCTTGGAAGATAAGTGAGTCCATCAACTCCAACGGCATCACTGAGTATAGAACCACGGCCTAAAACTCCTTAATCGTCGTCTGAAAAGTCTGCAACATTAACGTTGTAGCCCGAAAACGGGTCAGCACATGGAATATGCTGGCAAGGTAACACATAGAGAGTAATGAAATGCAACAGCTATACTATATGCATATTTGGCTGGTGGAAAGCTCTATGGTTACAGTTTTTGTGTAAAGCCAATTTTTCCCTACTTCAAAGGAATAAATTTAATTACTATCATGGTGGTTGTTAAACATTGAGAATGGTTGACAGCATCCTCAATCCCAATTAAGCATCATCACTAAACAAACCCATCAAAATTATCTTTAGAGTAACATGTTGAGATTCACATTATAATCCAGGTACTAGATACTCAATATGTCCATAACCGGGGACATGGCTAACCATGATTAGTTTATTACACTCTGCAGAGGTTTGTGCACTTTTCCCCACAAGACTCGATCGCCTCCGTTGGATTTCTCGCACTGCATGATGTTTGAGAAACGGATGACCGAGACACAGTCTTTCAGAAGCGCTAGCACCTTACGTTGGATAGACCGGTACACCTACTTTCCCCTACATCTGCTAGTCTACCCTGTAAGAGTTCGCACGACTTAATCAACTATGCCAGAGCCCATAATGGCTTGTGGCTGCACACGGAAGTTTCTAGTATGAATAATCTTATGATCCCTTTGAGCCTGGGTGGCGGTCCAAAAGAAAACAGGCAAGTCCTGATAGAAACCAGGTGCCTCAATCCACCCAGATGTGTGTTTAAGTTGCCACCTTAGATAAACCATTAAAATTAACAAACTCACATCTGTCATGGATATCACTCACCCAATCCATGTCTACTAGCATAGCATGGCATAATAAGCAAACGTAGAAGTAACTCCCAAAGGTTTCATATTAAACAGGTAATAGGTACTACCTCATCTACTTCCCATCCCACAATTTAATTAGATCCTAATCATGCAATGTGTGAGGATTGATCTAATGCAATAAAACTGGGTTGTAGAAAAGGTATGATCAAAGTGTTACTTGCCTTGCTGATGATCCGCGAAACCTAGAGATTCGAAGTAACAGGCGGCGCACTCCGGGTATTCTATCGCAGACAAACAAACAAGAATACAATAAGTACTCATCTAATGCACAGCTAAACTCAGATAGAAGATCTAACCAGAAAGTTCAACTTAAGAACCCTGGTTTGCAAAAAGAATCAAATCGAACGAAGCAAAAGAAACCAAACGGTGAAAGAAAACAACTTCATTCTAGTAATCTGGATCTAGGTCAAATTTTACAGTAGCAAAAACTTGTTTAAGTTGATTATTCGGAAAGAGGGTTTCGAGACGAAACTCCAAGCGCTTGAATCGCCTGATTCCGATAAACAAGCGAAAAGTTATACTAAAACGAAAATCGGATCAGAAATCGCGATCAGAAAATAACCGCGGAAAATCCGACTAAAAAGAGAAACGACGAACAGAAAAGAGAAAAAAAAATATTTTTTTTCCAAAAAAACTGCACGGAAATCAAGGCGGCGGCGGCGAACCTCGGGCGGCGCGCGCTCCGGCGACGGCGGCGGGGCTGGGGCGGCTAGGGTTAGGGTTTCGGTGGCTGGGCTTCTCAGGCCCCGGGGCGGCGACTTATAAAGGCGCCCCCGGGCGGAGTCCCGCTCGGGTACGGCCCAAAGTCGATTCTGTTTTTTTAAATAATTCCGCTCGGAAGAAAAATAAAAAGAAATACTAAACGGACTCCAAAAATCACGAAATAAATTTTGCCGGGTTTCTAAAATCAAGCCCAATAAAGTGAACATTTATTTGGGCCCAAACTACAACTTTGAAAAACGCGCATTTTTCCTAAATTCAAATAAAAATACCGAAAAACTCCGAAATAAATCTTATTTGATTTTTTTATTAAATCCTCAATATTTCTATATTTTGGGAAAGTCATTTTATTCCCTCTCTCATATTTTTGTAATAGAAATAATTGATGATAAAATAAATAAAATCAAATGATCCTGTTTACACAATTTGAGAAAACTCAAATATGTAAATAACGAAATCCCCAACTCTCTCCGTGGGTCCTTGAGTTGCTTAGGATT
Organism: Triticum monococcum; assembly: GCA_034509565.1. Lineage (NCBI taxonomy): Eukaryota > Viridiplantae > Streptophyta > Magnoliopsida > Poales > Poaceae > Triticum > Triticum monococcum. Next base: position 483,673,669 of record CM067845.1, read on the forward strand.
TTCTAGGATCAAAACGAAAAGCAAAATAAAATATGATATGCATGATGATCTAATGTATAAAATTCCAAATTGAAAATTTGGGATGTTACAAGAAAGCCGAAAACTGACTGTCATGATATAGCGAGAGACTGGTCAACCACTCGATGACTCAGCGGAATCTTCGGGATTCCTTCGCATTAAAAAAGGGTCGTTTCCCGGTCATGTACGTATGCGCCCCGTATTTGGACGAGAGCAGAAGTACCAGGGGCTATATAGTAGCCCCACCGTCAAACTCCTATGGCTAAGTGAAAGTGTTAAAGCAATATAGTCCGATTGCCTCGTTCGCTGCGCTACCACCTCCTTAATGGACCAAGACGTTGGATCAAGTGTTGGTATGCGTTTTCTGCGAACACCCCCGCATTGTATGCGTGTGGGCGGAAGCCGACGACTACAAACTTCAGGTTATATACATATATACATAAACGACCGCACAGGAGGCATCATAGTACTTTCGGGCAAAAGTATAAATACAGCCTTAATAACTCAATAAAACATTGTTTTTACAATGGAAGTACATGTCACTAGAACATAATATTCTTCGAGCACCGAGCCTCTATCGAACGAGCGCCTTCAAGAACTTCTTCATAGTAGTGCTCGGCAGCCACTCGGCCTACGGCCGAACCCTGTGTCGCAACAGTGGTGGCCTCCATCTCCGCCCAATATGTCTTGACACGGGCAAAGGCCATCCGCACACCCTCTATGCACGCCGATCTCTTCATAGCATCGATATGCGGCATAGCACCAAGGAATTGTTGCACTAAACTAAAATAGCTATTCGGCCTTGGCCCTCCCGGCCACAGATGATTCACAACGGACCTCATGGCAAGTCCGGACAACCTATGGAGCTCGGCCCACTCGGCCATTCGCTCATTCAACAGAAGCGGACGGACTGGAGCATGAAACTGTGACCAGAACAGCTTTTCCACTTCGTGATCTTTCTGATCCTTGAAGTACGCGGCCGCATCTGCAGCACTTGCAGCCAAATCCACGTAGGCGTCCGCAGAACTCCACAGTCGGTCAAGCGGAGCATACTTCGGATCTACGAATTTAGTCCGCAACAAGAAGGGCTTCCCAGACACAATATCTGCAGCTTGATGCAGCTCCTCCTTCGTCGCTCTAATTTTGGAGCGAGCTTCCTTGGTAGCTACCAGGGCCTTCTCCAGGTCCGTTGCCCTCGCTCGACTTTCTTCTTCAAGAAGCTGGTAACGATCAGCGGCATCTTTTAACTCTACAGCCATTTTGGCCATTCTTTCTTTGCTCTCGCAATGCGCGGCCTGTTCGGCCCTCAACTCTTCGGTTGCCTTTAGAGCGGCCGCATTACTACTCCTTGCTTGTTCCTTGGCTCGGGCAAGCTCCGCCCGAAGGGTCTCCACGGTGGCAGCTCCATCTGCAGTCACAACATATTAAAGATACTGGCATCATGCTCCTCTTATTATGTGACGATCACCAGAGAAATCACTTACCCTGTGCCTCGTCAAGCCGCTGGTTGATAAGCATGATATCGGCATCGGCCGCATCAAGTTGCCGATTTAGCTCGGTAAACCCATTAGTTCAGCTAGCCACCGGAGCCTCACCCACCTACACATAAATGTAGTCAGGTTGTTACCTGGGAATATGATCCTCGGGTTGCCGCCGTTCGCGACGACAACCAGAGTCTCAGGGGTACAATCTGCATAGGGCACACCTAACGTGTGCGGCACTATCAAAAACATACACTATTTCACATACCTCAAAGCCTTTCAGCAGACTCATAAAGGCTTCGTGCAATCTGCTTTCAGCGAATGAAATCCCTTCAATTACCGTACCCATTGCTATGTCTCGAGCTTGCGTTGGTTTTCCCCGAAGAGGAAGGGAGGATGCAGTAGAGTAGCGTAAGTATTTCCCTCAGTTTTTGAGAACCAAGGTATCAATCGAGTAGGAGCCCACGTTCCAGTCCCTCGTACCTGCACAAAGCGATAGCTACTCGCAACCAACGCGATTAGGGGTTGTCAAGCCCTTCACGGTCACTTACGAGAGTGAGATCTGATAGATAGATTTTTTTTTGGTATTTTTGATATAAAGATGCAAAGTAAAAAGTAAATAGCAAAACAATATAAAAGTGATGGAGATTGATATGATGAGAATAGACCCGGGGGCCATAGGTTTCACTAGTGGCTTCTCTCAAGAGCATAAGTATTCTATGATGGGTGAACAAATTACTGTTGAGCAATTGATAAAATTGGGCATAATTATGAGAATATCTAGGCATGATCATGTATATAGGCATCACGTACGTGACAAGTAGATCGAAACGATTCTGCATCTACTACTATTACTCCACTCATCGACCGCTATCCAGCATGCATCTAGAGTATTAAGTTAAAAACAGAGTAACGCCTTAAGCAAGATGACATGATGTAGAGAGATAAATTCATGAATATGAAATAAACCCCATTTTGTTATCCTTGATGGCAATGATACAATATGTGCCTTGCCGCCCCTTCTGTCACTGGGTAAGTACACCGCAAGATCGAACCCAAAGCTAAGCACTTCTCCCATGGCAAGAACTACCAATCTAGTTGGCCAAACCAAACGGATAATTCGAAGAGACTTGCAAAGATAACCAATCATGCATAAAATAATTCAGAGAAGATTCAAATATTATTCATAGATAGACTTAATCATAAACCCACAATTCATCAGTCTCAACAAACACACCGCAAAAAGAAGATTACATCGAATAGATCTCCACAAGAGAGGGGGAGAACTTTGTATTGAGATTCAAAGAGAGAGAAGAAGCCATCTAGCTACTAACTATGGACCCAAAGGTCTGTGGTAAACTAATCACACTTCATCGGAGGGGCTAGGATGATGTAGAAGCCCTCCGTGATGACGGCCCTCTTTCGGTGGAGCTCTGGAACAGGCCCCAAGATGGGATCTCGTGGATACAGAAAGTTGCGGCGGTGGAATTAGGTTTTTGGCTCCTGTTCTGATTGTTTGGGGGTACGTGTGTATATATAGGAGGAAGGAGTACGTGGGTGGAGCACCGAGGGGCCCACCCTCGTGACCACCTCTTTGATCCCTTGCTGTAGGGTCCAAGTCTCCTGGATCATGTTCGGTGAGAAAATCACGTTTCCGAAGATTTTATTCCGTTTGGACTCCGTTTGATATTCTGTTTATCCGAAACACTGAAATAGGCAAAAAACAACAATTCTGGGCTGGGCCTCTGGTTAATAGGTTAGTCCCAAAAATAATATAAAAGTGAAAAATAAAGCCCAATATAGTCCAAAACAGTAGATAATATAGCATGGAGCAATCAAAAATTATAGATACGTTGGAGACGTATCAGGCATCCCCAAGCTTAATTCCTGCTCGTCCTCGAGTAGGTAAATGATAAAAAGAGAATTTTTGATGCGGAGTGCTACTTGGCATAATTTCAATGCAAATCTTCTTAACTGTGGTATGAATATTCAGATTAGAAAGATTCAAGACAAAAGTTTATGTTGACATAGAAAATAATAATACTTCAAGCATACTAACAAAGCAATTATGTCTTCTCAAAATAACATGGCCAAAGAAAGTTATCCCTACAAAATCATATAGTCTGGCTATGCTCCATCTTCCCCACACAAAGTATTTAAATCATGCACAACCCCGATGACAAGCCAAGCAATTGTTTCATACTCTAACTTTTTCAATCTTCATGCAATACATGAGTGTGAGCCATGGATATAGCACTATAGGTGGAATAGAATGGTGGTTGTGGAGAAGACAAAAAGGAGAAGATAGTCTCACATCGACTAGGTGTATCAACAGGCTATGGAGATGCCCATCAATAGATATCAATGTGAGTGAGTAGGGATTGCCATGCAACGGATGCACTAGAGCTATAAATGTATGAAAGCTCAACAAAAGAAACTAGTGGGTGTGCATCCAACTTGCTTGCTCACGAAGACCTAGGGCAATTTGAGGAAGCCCATCATTGGAATATACAAGCCAAGTTCTATAACGTAAAATTCCCACTAGTATATGAAAGTGACAACATATGAGACTCTCTATGTGAAGAACATGGTGCTACTTGAAGCACAATATATGAGACTTGCTATATCATGGTGCTACTTTGAAGCACAAGTGTGGAAAAAAGGATAGTAGCATTGCCCCTTTTTTTGGGGGGCCTTCTTTTTTTCTTTGGCCTTTTTTTGGGACAATGCTCTATTGAATGATGATCATCACACTTCTATTTATTTACAACTCAATGATTACAACTCGGTACTAAAACAAAGTATGACTCTATATGAATGCCTCCGGCGGTGTACCGGGATATGCAATGAATCACGAGTGAAAAGTATGAAAGAATTATGAACGGTGGCTTTGCCACAAATACTATGTCAACTACATGATCATGCTAAGCAATATGACAATAATGGATATGTCATGATGAACTAGATGGTGGAAAGTTGCATGGAAATATATCTTGGAATGGCTATGGAAATGCCACAATAGGTAGGTATGGTGGCTGTTTTGAGGAAGGTATATGGTAGGTGTATGATACCGGCGAAAGTTGCGCGGTATTAGAGAGGCTAGCAAGGGTGGAAGGGTGGGAGTGCGTATAATCCATGGACTCAACATTAGTCATAAAGAACTCATATACTTATTGCAAAAATTTAGAAGTTATCAAAGCAAATTATTACGCGCATGCTCCTAGGGGATAGATTGGTAGGAAAAGACCATCGCTCATCCCCGACCGCCACTCATAAGGAAGACAATCAATAAATAAATCATGCTCCGACTTCATCACATAACGGTTCACCATGCGTGCATGCTACGGGAATCACAAACTTCAACACAAGTATTCTTTAAATTCACAACTACTCAACTAGCATGACTTTAATATTATCACCTCCATATCTCAAAACAATTATCATGCTTCAATCTTTTCTTAGTATTCAACACACTCAAAAGAAAGTTTTACAAATCTTGAATACCAAGCATATTATTATTAGGCAAATTACCATGCTAATAAGAGACTCTAAAATTAATTTAAGTGAAGCATGAGAGATCAATAGTTTGTTTAAAACGAATCCACCACCGTGCTCTAAAAGATCTAAGTGAAGCACACAGAGCAAAATTATCTAGCTCAAAGGATATAAGTGAAGCACATGGAGCAAAATTATCTAGCTCAAAAGATATAAGTGAAGCACATAGAGTATTCTATCAAATTTTAATTCATGTATGGATCTCTCAAAAGGTGTGTACAGCAAGGATGATTGTGGCATACTAACAAACAAAGACAAAAATAATACAAGAAGCTCCAAGCAAAACACATATCATGTTGGTGAATAAAAATATAGCTCCAAGTAAATTACCGATGGAAGTGGACGAAAGAGGGGATGCCTTCCGGGGCATCCCCAAGCTTTGACTTTTTGGTGTCCTTGGATTATCTTGGGGGTGCCATGGCATCCCCAATCTTAGGCTCTTGCCACTCCTTGTTCCATAATCCATCAAATTCTTACCCAAAACTTGAAAACTTCACAACACAAAACTCAAAATAGAAAACTCGTGAGCTCCGTTAGCGAAAGAAAACACAAGACCACTTCAAGGTACTGTAATGAACTCATTCTTTATTTATATTGGTGTTAAACCTACTGTATTCCAACTTCTCTATGGATTATAAACTATTTTAGTAGCCATAGATTCATCAAAATAAGCAAACAACACACGAAAAACAGAATCTGTCAAAAACAGAACAGTCTGTAGTAATCTGTAGCTAGCGCAAGATCTGGAACCCCAAAAATTCTAAAATAAATTGCTGGACGTGAGGAATTTATCTATTAATAATCTTCAAAAATAATTAACTAAATAACACTCTTCAAATAAAAAGTACAGCAGTTCTCGTGAGCGCTAAAGTTTCTGTTTTTTACAGCAAGTTCAATAAGACTTTCCCCAAGTCTTCCCAATGGTTCTACTTGGCACAAACACTAATTAAACACAAAAAACATAACCAAAACAGAGGCTAAATAATTTATTTATTACTAAACAGGAGCAAAAAGCAAGGAATAAAAATAAAATTGGGTTGCCTCCCAACAAGCGCTATCGTTTAACGACCCTAGCTAGGCATAACAAGCAAGGATATATCTAGGTATTGCCATCTTTGGTAGGCAATCCATAAGTGGCTCTCATGATAGTTTCATATGGTAATTTTATTTTATTTCTTGTAAAGTGTCCCATGCCCCTTTTTAATGGAAATTGAAATCTAATATTCCTTTCCTTCATATCAATAATCGCACCAACTGTTCTAAGGAAAGGTCTACCAAGAATAATAGGGCAAGAAGGATTGCAATCTATATCAAGAACAATGAAATCTACGGGCACATAATTCCTATTTGCAACAATAAGAACATCATTAATTCTTCCCATAGGTTTCTTAATAGTGGAATCCTCAAGATGCAAGTTTAGAGAGCAATCATCAAAATTACGGAAATCTAGTAAATCACACAAAGTCTTGGGAATAGTAGAGACGCTAGCACCCAAATCACACAAAGCATAAAACTCATAATCTTTAATTTTAATTTTAATAGTTTGTTCCCACTCATCATAGAGTTTTCTAGGGATAGAAACTTTCAACTCAAGTTTTTCTTCATAAGATTGCATCAAGGCATCAACAATATGTTCGGTGAAGGCTTTATTTCGACTATAAGCATGTGGAGAATTTAGCACGGATTGCAACAAGGAAATACAATCAATCAAAGAGCAATTTTCATAATTAAATTCCTTGAAATCCAATATAGTGGGTTTAGCAATATCTAGAGTTATATTTCTTTCAATCCCACTTTCATCAATTTCATCATTAAGATCTAAACACTCCGAATTTTTAGAACGCCTTCTAGGTAAAGGAAGATCATATTCAGTTTCATCAAGATTCATATTGCAAAATAAAGATTTAAGTGGAGACACATCAATAACTTTTAGATCTTCATCTTGACTTTCATAGGAATTGGAAGAACACGCTTTAATAAAGGCATCTTTGGAAGCACGCATCCTAGCGGTTCTTTCTTTACACTCATTAATTGAAATTCTCATGGCTTTTAGAGACTCATTAATATCATGCTTAGGTCGAATAGATCTAAGTTTCAAAGCATCAACATCAATGGCAATTCTATCAACGTTCCTAGCCAAATCATCAATCTTAAGCAATTTTTCTTCAATCATAGCATTAAAATTCTTTTGCGAAGAAATAAATTCTTTAATATTAGATTCAAAATTAGAGGGCATCTTATTATAATTTCCATAAGAGTTGTTGTAGGAATTCCCATAATTATTAGAAGGATTACTAGGATATGGCCTAGGATTAAAATTCCCTCTATAAGCGTTGTTACCAAAATTATTGCCACCAACAAAATTAACATCCATAGATTCATTATTATTCTCAATCAAAGTAGACAAAGGCATATCATTTGGATCAGAAGAAACACTCTTAGTAGCAAATAATTTCATAAGTTCATCCATCTTTCCACTAAACACATTAATTTCTTCTATCACATGCACTTTTTATTAGAAGTTCTTTCAGTATGCCTTTGAGAATAATTAACCATAATATTATCTAGGAGTTTAGTAGCATCTCCTAAAGTGATTTCCATAAAAGTGCCTCCCGCGGCCGAATCTAAAAGATTTCTAGAAGCAAAATTCAATCCGGCATAAATTTTTTGTATAATCATCCACAAATTCAAACCATGAGTAGGGCAATTACGTAGCATTAATTTCATTCTCTCCCAAGCTTGTGCAACATGTTCATGATCAAGTTGTTTAAAGTTCATTATATCATTTCGAAGAGAGATGATATTAGCGGGAGGAAAATACTTAGAGATAAAAGCATCTTTGCACTTGTTCCATGCATCAATACTATTCTTAGGCAAAGACGAAAACCAAGCTTTAGCACGATCTCTAAGCGAAAAAGGAAATAGCTTCAATTTAATGACATCATTATTGACATCTTTTTTATTTTGCATATCACATAAATCAACGAAGCTATTCAGATGAGTAGCGGCATCTTCACTAGGAAGGCCGGCGAATTGATCTTTCATAACAAGATTCAACAAAGCAGTATTAATTTCACAAGATTCAGCATCGGTAAGAGGAGCAATCGGAGTGCTATGGAAATCATTATTATTGATATTGGTGAAGTCACACAATTTGGTAGTATCTTGAGCCATCGCGAGAAACAAGCAATCTAACACACGAGCAAACAAAAAGCAAGCGGACAAAAGAGGCAAACAGAGAGGGAGGATAGAGAGAGAGAGAGGGCGAATAAAACGGCAAGGGTGAATTGGGGGGAGAGGAAAACGAGAGGCAAATGGCAAATAATGTAATGCGAGAGATAGGGATTGTGATGGGTACTTAGTATATTGACTTTTCACGTAGACTCCCCGGCAACGGCGCCAGAAATCCTTCTTGCTACGTCTTGAGCTTGCATTGGTTTTCCCCGAAGAGGAAGGGATGATGCAGCAGAGTAGCGTAAGTACTTCCCTCAGTTTTTGAGAACCAAGGTATCAATCCAGTAGGAGCCCACGCTCCAGTCCCTCGTACCTGCACAAAGCGATAGCTACTCGCAACCAACGCGATCAGGGGTTGTCAAGCCCTTCACGGTCACTTACGAGAGTGAGATCTGATAGATAGATTTTTTTTGGTATTTTTGATATAAAGATGCAAAGTAAAAAGTAAAGGCAAAGTAAATAGCAAAACAATATAAAAGTGATGGAGATTGATATGATGAGAATAGACCCGGGGGCCATAGGTTTCACTAGTGGCTTCTCTCAAGAGCATAAGTATTCTATGGTGGGTGAACAAATTACTATTGAGTAATTGATAGAATTGAGCATAATTATGAGAATATCTAGGCATGATCATGGATATAGGCATCACGTCCGTGACAAGTAGATCGAAACGATTCTGCATCTACTACTATTACTCCACTCATCGACCGCTATCCAGCATGCATCTAGAGTATTAAGTTAAAAACAGAGTAACGCCTTAAGCAAGATGACATGATGTAGAGAGATAAATTCATGCAATATGAAATAAACCCCATCTTGTTATCCTCGATGGCAACGATACAATACGTGCCTTGCTGCCCCTTCTGTCACTGGGTAAGGACACCGCAAGATCGAACCCAAAGCTAAGCACTTCTCCCATGGCAAGAACTACCAATCTAGTTGGCCAAACCAAACAGATAATTCGAAGAGACTTGCAAAGATAACCAATCATGCATAAAAGAATTCAGAGAAGATTCAAATATTATTCATAGATAGACTTGATCATAAACCCACAATTCATCGGTCTCAACAAACACACTGCAAAAAGAAGATTACATCGAATAGATCTCCACAAGAGAGGGGGAGAACTTCGTATTGAGATTCAAGGAGAGAGAAGAAGCCATCTAGCTACTAACTATGGACCCGAAGGTCTGAGGTAAACTACTCACACTTCATCGGAGGGTCTAGGATGATGTAGAAGCCCTTCGTGATGACGACCCTCTTCCGGCGGAGCTCCGGAATAGGCCCCAAGATGGGATCTCGTGGATACAGAAAGTTGCGGCGGTGGAATTAGGTTTTTGGCTCCTGTTCCGATTGTTTGGGGGTACGTGTGTATATATAGGAGGAAGGAGTACGTCGGTGGAGCACCGAGGGGCCCACGAGGCAGGGGGCGCGCCCTAGGGGGGGTGCCCCCACCCTCGTGACCACCTCTTTGATCCCTTGCAGTAGGGTCCAAGTCTCCTGGATCACGTTCGGTGAGAAAATCACGTTTCCAAAGATTTTATTCCGTTTGGACTCCGTTTGATATTCTGTTTATCCGAAACACTGAAATAGGCAAAAAAACAACAATTCTGGGCCGGGCCTTCGGTTAATAGGTTAGTCCCAAAAATAATATAAAAGTGAAAATAAAGACGAATATAGTCCAAACAGTAGATAATATAGCATGGGGCAATCAAAAATTATAGATACGTTGGAGACGTATCACCCATCAGCGTACGATGTGCTTCCGAGATGGCCACTTGCCCCAGAAGATCCTTCAATGCATCTGACCGCACACTGTTGCTCTCCTTAGGAGTCGGATACTGGGGATTCCGGGTGGCCAAAGGGTTATCCTCTGACCTTAGCAGATCCGGAGATACCCTCCGCGACGACACTTCAGGGTCGCCCGCCTCATGAGGCGGGGTGTCAGGGGGAGGCGTTTCGCTCTCCATCATCTCCGGAAGAAGATCCCCTGAAGACGAACTCTGCCGAGAAGGGCTATGATCCAGACTACAATTTACAAGCATCAGTTATTGTCTTCGAAAGTAAGGTAGGATATTTTCACTATTAAGTACTTTTCGATTACTTACAGCTCGGTAGAGAGCTGATCCCCGCGCGGACATCGTGCGGCAAGAATACCATCCGAGGCAGGACCCTCTAGCGAAGATTTCTTCTCCCGTTTGGAAACCTTGGTTTCCAGATCTTCAGAGGTAGTCCTCTTCCTTCCCCGGGAGAGAGAATGTCAAATTCTTCCCCTGGTTATTCTCCCTCGTGGAGGCGCTCATTCCCCTGGTTGGAATGAGTAGCGAGTGAGGCCCTCTTTCGCCCTCTTTAATCCCCCCCTTCATCTTCCTTTGAGGGCATTAGATAAGGCGCCAGCTCGAGCATCTTGTCCAGTACCGGATTGTCCAAACCCTCAGGAAGGGGCCGAACACCTGATCATCTTTGCCTTTGTTATCCAGTCCTGGTCAAAGAGCGACTCTTTAGAATGATGCCATGATAAATAAAAGGACGACGGGTTCGGCCATGGGATTACTTACTTGGGTAGCAGGGCGGTTGCAGCTCAAACCCATATCCTCGGAGGTGTCCGGACACTCTATTTGGGGTCCAAAGAACGATTTGTACATCTCCTCGAGCGTCATGCCGAGGAAGTGTTGAGTAGCTCGAGGTCCTTCCGGGTTGAATTCCCACATACGGAGGGGCCGACGTTTGCAAGGCTGGACTCGACGAACTAGCATAACTTGCATTACCATAACCAGACTGAAATCTCTCTCAAAGAGATCTCGGATACGGTTCTGCAATATTGGCACATCCTTTGCTGGACCCCAGCTCAGCCCCCTGCTGATCCATGACATCAGTTGCAATGGGGGGCCCGAGCGAAAGGTGGGGTGGCTACCCACTTGGCACTTCGGGGAGCTGTGATATAAAACCACTCCCGCTGCCACAATCTGGACACCTCTGGGAAAGAACCCTCTGGCCATGGAGCATCAGCGATTTTGCTTATTAAGGCACCTCCGCACTCTGCGTGCCGCCCCTCGATCATCTTCGGCTTCACATCGAAGGTCTTGAGCCATAGGCCAAAGTGAGGGTAATGCGAAGGAAGGCCTCACATATGACAATAAATGACAAGATGTGAAGAAGGCAATCTGGGGCCAGATCATGGAAATCCAGCCCGTAATAGAACATAATACCCCTAACAAAGGGATCCAGAGCGAGGCCTAGTCCTCGGAGGAAGTGGGAGATGAACACGACACTCTCGGTGGGTTCGGGAGTAGGGATGACCTGCCCTCGGGCAGGCAGCCTATGCGAAATTTCGGCGGTCATATATCTGGCCTCTCTCAGCTTCTTGATGTCCTCCTCTGTGATAGAGGAGGGCATTCACCGACCTTGAAGGCTGGATCCGGACATAGTTAAAGGTCCGACGTGCCTGACCTGAGCTCTGGGTGTTAGAACTCGAGGCGGGGGAAGGATTCGATTGAGCACGAGAGGTAAAAAAGAAAAGGCCTCGTCCTCTTTATAAAGAGGGTTAATATCAAGTGTCCTCCTCGTGGTCGTTTTGGGCTTGCCTAAGATCTAGGGGTCATACCAACAGGCACGGTTGGGTTACCCACGTCCGTATTGATGAGAATCCCGTAATAAGGGGGACACAATCTCTGCTTTGACAAGACGTGGCAGAAAAACCACCTCGCAATATGCACAGCACTGGTTGAGAAAAACGGTTTAGATAAGGACCGGGCCGTGATGTGATGTTGCGCTACCAAAGCATGTCAGCAGATTAGATTTGTGGAAATATTATTCTCTCTACGGTGGGGTGTGGAACTTGTTTTGCAGAACCGGACACTATCCTTGTGTTCAAAAATCTTCCATGAAGTATTTGGAGAAGAAGCCGCCTTGCAATGCCGAAGACAATACTGCGCGCCGGACACATCGTCATTGAAGCCTGGTTCAGTGGCTACTGAGGGAGTCCTGGATTAGGGGGTCTCCGGATAGCCGGACTATATCCTTTGGCCAGACTGTTGGACTATGAAGATACAAGATTGAAGACCTCGTCCCGTGTCCGGATGGGACTCTCCTTGGCGTGGAAGGCAAGCTAGGCAATACGGATTTGTATATCTCCTCCCTTGTAACCGACCTTGTGTAACCCTAGCCCCCTCCGGTGTGTATATAAACCGGAGGGTTTAGTCCATAGGACAACATACAATCATACCATAGGCTAGCTTTTAGGGTTTAGCCTCTACATTCTCGTGGTAGATCAACCCTTGTAATACTCACATCAACAAGAACAATCAAGCAGGACGTAGGGTATTACCTCCATCAAGAGGGCCCGAACCTGGGTAAACATCGTGTCCCCTGCCTCCTGTTACCATCCGCCTTAGACGCACAGTTCGGGACCCCCTACCCGAGATCCGCCAGTTTTGACACCAACACCGGGGACAAGAGCAAGAGCAGAGCAGCAGCGCAAGTGAGAGCTAAAGCAGCAGCAGCTCCTACTAATGTGGCCGCCGCCATCGAGGGAGCGATGCCGTGGAGGAAGTGGCCAGTGATGCCGCCGTGGATGGAGCTGCACCGTGTCGGCTCGGTGTTGGGGAATGGTGCAGAAAACAAAAAAATTTCCTACGTTTTCACCAAGATCCATCTATGAGTTCATCTAGCAACGAGTTATCAGATGCATCTACATACCTTTGTAGATCGCGAGCAGAAGCGTTCAAGAGAACGGGGATGAGGGAGTCGTACTCGACGTGATCCAAATCACCGGAGATCCTAGCGCCGAACGGACGGCACCTCCGCGTTCAACACACGTACGGTCAGCGTGACGTCTCCTCCTTCTTGATCCAGCAAGGGGAAAGGAGAGGTTGATGAAGATCCAGCAGCACGATGGCGTGGTGGTGGATGCAGCAGTCACCGCAGCAGGGCTTCGCCGTTCTTCTGCGAGAGGGAGAGGTGTAGTAGGGGAGAGGGAGGCGCCAAGACTTCAGGGTGCGGCTGCCCCTCCCTCCCCCCATTTATATAGGCCCCCTGGGGGGGCGCCGGCCCTTGGAGATTGAATCTCCTAAGGGGGGGCGGCGGCCAGGGGGGTGGAGTACCCCCCAAGGCAAGTGGGGCGCCCCCACCCTATGGTTTCCAACCCTAGGCGCAGGGGGTGGGCCAAGGGGGGCACACCAGCCCACTATGGGCAGGTTCCCGTCCCCACTTCAGCCCATGGGGCCCTCCGGGATGGGTGGCCCCACCCGGTGGACCCCCGGGACCCTTCCGGTGGTCCCGGTACAATACCGGTGACCCCCGAAACTCTCCCGATGGCCGAAACTGCACTTCCTATATATAATTCTTCACCTCCGGACCATTCCGAAACTCCTCGTGACGTCCGGGATCTCATCCGGGACTCCGAACAACTTTCGGGTTACTGCATACTCTTATCTCTACAACCCTAGCGTCACCGAGCCTTAAGTGTGTAGACCCCACGGGTTCGGGAGACATGTATACATGACCGAGACGACTCTCTGGTCAATAACCAACAGCGGGATCTGGTGTTGGGGAACGTAGTAATTTCGAAAATTTTCCTACGCGCACGCAAGATCATGGTGATGCATAGCAATGAGGGGGAGAGTGTTGTCTACGTACCAACGCAGACCGACTGCGGAAGCGATCACACAACGTAGATGAAGTAGTCGTACGTCTTCTTCCCGATCCAACCGATCCAAGCACCGTTACTCTGGCACCTCCAAGTTCTTAGCACACGTTCAGCTCGATGACGATCCTCGGGCTCCGATCCATCAAAGCGTCGAGGAAGAGTTCCGTCAGCACGACGGCATGGTGACGATCTTGATGTACTACCGACGCAGGGCTTTGCCTAAGCTCTACAACGATATGACCGAGGTGGAATTTGGTCGCAGGGGGCACCGCACACGGCTAAGGAATGATCAACAATGATCAACTTGTGTGTCTATGGGGTGCCCCTGCCCCCGTATATAAAGGAGCAGGGGGAGGGGTTCGGCCGGCTAGGGAGAGGGGCGCAGGAGGAGTCCTACTCCTACCGGGAGTAGGACTCCCCCCAATCCTATTCCTAATAGGAGTCTCCAAAGAGAAGAGGGAAAGAGGGGGGGCCGGCCCCTTCTCCTAGTCCTAATAGGACTAGGGAAGGGGGGGAGGCGCGCAGCCCTTGTGGGCAGCCCCTTTCACTTTTCCACTAAGGCCCAATAGGCCCATTTGCCTCCCGGGGGGTTCCGGTAACCCTCCCGGTATTCCGGTAAAATCCTGATTTCACCCGGAACACTTCCGGTGTCCAAACATAGGCTTCCAATATATCAATCTTTACGTCTCGACCATTTCGAGACTCCTCGTCATGTCCGTGATCACATCTGGGACTCTGAACAACCTTCGGTACATCAAAATGCATAAACTCATAATAACTATCATCGTAACGTTAAGCGTGCAGACCCTACGGTTCGAGAACAATGTAGACATGACCGAGACACGTCTCCGGTCAATAACCAATAGCGGGACCTGGATGCCCATATTGGCTCCTACATATTCTACGAAGATCTTTATCGGTCAGACCGCATAACAACATACGTTGTTCCCTTTGTCATCGGTATGTTACTTGCCCGAGATTCAATCGTCGGTATCCAATACCTAGTTCAATCTCGTTACTGGCAAGTCTCTTTACTCGTTCCGTAATACATCATCTCATAACTAACATCTTAGTTATTATGCTTGCAAGGCTTATGTGATGTGTATTACCGAGAGGGCCCAGAGATACCTCTCCGACAATCGGAGTGACAAACCCTAATCTCGAAATACGCCAACCCAACATCCACCATTGGAGACACCTGTAGTACTCCTTTATAATCACCCAGTTACGTTGTGATGTTTGGTAGTACCCAAAGTGTTCCTCCGGTAAACGGGAGTTGCATAATCTCATAGTTATAGGAACATGTATAAGTCATGAAGAAAGCAATAGAAACATACTAAACGATCGGGTGCTAAGCTAATGGAATGGGTCATGTCAATCAGATCATTCAACTAATGATGTGATCCTGTTAATCAAATAACAACTCTTTGTTCATGGTTAGGAAACATAACCATCTTTGATTAACGAGCTAGTCAAGTAGAGGCATACTAGTGACACTCTGTTTGTCTATGTATTCACACATGTATTATGTTTCCGGTTAATACAATTCTAGCATGAATAATAAACATTTATCATGATATAAGGAAATAAATGATAACTTTATTATTGCCTCTAGGGCATATTTCCTTCAGTCTCCCACTTGCACTAGAGTCAATAATCTAGTTCACATCGCCATGTGATTTAACAGCAATAGTTCACATCACCATGTGATTAACACCCATAGTTCACATCGTCATGTGACCAACACTCAAAGGGTTTACTAGAGTCAGTAATCTAGTTCACATCTCTATGTGATTAACACCCAAAGAGTACTAAGGTGTGATCATGTTTTGCTTGTGAGATAATTTTAGTCGACGGGTCTGTCATATTCAGATCCGTAAGTATTTTGCAAGTTCTATGTCTACAATGCTCTACACGGAGCTACTCTAGCTAATTGCTCCCACTTTCAATATGTATCCAGATGGAGACTTAGAATCATCTGGATCAGTGTCAAAAACTTGCATCGACGTAACCCTTTACGACGAACCTTTTTGTCACGTCCATAATCGAGAAACATATCCTTATTTCACTAAGGATAATTCTGACCGCTGTCCAGTGATCTACTCCTAGATCACTATTGTACTCCCTTGCTAAATCAATGTAGGGTATACAATAGATCTGGTATACAGCATGACATACTTTATAGAACCTATGGCCAAGGCATAGGGAATGACTTTCATTCTCTTTCTATCTTCTGCCGTGGTCGGGCTTTGAGTCTTACTCAACTTCACACCTTATAATACATGCAAGAACTCTTTCTTTGACTACTCCATTTTGAACTACTTCAAAATCTTGTCAAGGTATGTACTCATTGAAAAACTTATCAAGCGTCTTGATCTATCTCTATAGATCTTGAAGCTCAATATGTAAGCAGCTTCACCGAAGTCTTTCTTTGAAAAACTCCTTTCAAACACTCCTTTATGCTTTACAGAATAATTCTACATTATTTCCGATCAACAATATGTCATTCACATATACTTATCAGAAATGTTGTAGTGCTCCCACTCACTTTCTTGTAAATACAGGCTTCACCGCAAGTCTGTATAAAACTATATGCTTTGATCAACTCATCAAAGCGTATATTCCAACTCTGAGATGCTTGCACCAGTCCACAGATGGATCGCTGGAGCTTGCACATTTTGTTAGCACCTTTTGGATTGACAAAACCTTCTGTTGCATCATATACAACTCTTCTTTAATAAATCCATTAAGGAATGCAGTTTTGTTTATCCTTTTGCCAGATTTCATAAAATGCGGCAATTACTAACATGATTCAGACAGACTCGAGCATAGATACGAGTGAGAAGCTCTCATCGTAGTCAACACCTTGAACTTGTCGAAAACCTTTTGCGACAATTCTAGCTTTGTAGATAGTAACACTACTATCAACGTCCGTCTTCCTCTTGAAGATCCATTTATTCTCAATTGCTTGCCGATCATCAGGCAAGTCAATCAAAGTCCATACTTTGTTCTCATACATGGATCATATCTCAGATTTCATGGCTTCAAGCCACTTTGCGGAATCTGGGCTCACCATCGCTTCTTCATAGTTCGTAGGTTCATCATGATCTAGTAGCATGACTTCCATAAAAGGATTACCGTACCACTCTGGCGCGGATCTTACTCTGGTTGATCTACGAGGTTCAGTAGTATCTTGTTCTGAAGTTTCATGATCATCATCATTAGCTTCCTCACTAACTGGTGTAGGTGTCACAGAAACAGTTTTCTGTGATGTGCTACTTTCCAACAAGGGAGCAGGTACAGTTACCTCGTCAAGTTCTACTTTCCTCCCACTCACTTCTTTCGAGAGAAACTCCTTCTCCAGAAAGTTTCCGAATTTTAGCAACAAAAGTCTTGCCTTCGGATCTGTGATAGAAGGTGTATCCAATAGTTTCCTTTGGATATCCTATGAAGACGCACTTCTCTGATTTGAGTTTGAGCTTATCAGGATGAAACTTTTTCATATAAGCATCGCAACCCCAAACTTTAAGAAACGACAGCTTAGGTTTCTTGCCAAACCATAGTTCACACGGTGTTGTCTCAACGGATTTATATGGTTCCCTATTTAACGTGAATGCAGCTGTCTCTAATGCATGACCCCAAAAATGATAGTGGTAAATCGGTAAGAAACATCATATATTGCACTATATCCAATAAAGTACGGTTATGACGTTCGGACACACCATTATGCTATGGTGTTCCAGGTGGCATGAGTAGTGAAACTATTTCACATTGTTTTAACTGAAGACCAAACTCGTAACTCAAATACTCTTTTCCACGATCAGATCGTAGAAACTTTTTATTTTCTTGTTACGATGATTTTCCACTTCACTCTGAAATTATATGAACTTTTCAAATGTATCAGACTTCTATTTCATTAAGTAGATATACTCATATCTGCTTAAATCATCTGTGAAGGTCAGAAAATAATGATACCCGCTGCAAGCCTTAAATATTCATCGGACCACATACATCAGTATGTATGATTTCCAACAAATCTGTTGCTTGCTCCATTGTTCCGGAGAACGGCGTTTTAGTCATCTTGCCCAAAAGGCATGGTTCGCAAGCATCAAGTGATTCATAATCAAGTGATTCCAAAATCCCATCAGCATGGAGTTTCTTCATGCGCCTTACACCAATATGACCTAAACGGCAGTGCCACAAATAAGTTGCACTATCATTATTAACTTTGCATCTTTTGGTTTCAATATGTGCATCACTACGATCGAGATCCAACGAACTTGTTTCATTGGGTGTATGACCATCGAAGGTTTTATTCATGTAAACAGAACAACAATTATTCTCTGACTTTAATGAATAACCATATTGCAATAAACATGATCAAATCATATTCATGCTCAACGCAAACACCAAATAACACTTATTTAGGTTCAACACTAATCCCGAAATTATAGGGAGTATGCGATGATGATCATATCAATCTTGGAACTACTTCCAACACACATCGTCACTTTACCCTTAACTAGTCTCTGTTTATTCTGCAACTCCCGTTTCGAGTTACTACTCTTAGCAACTGAACTAGTATCAAATACTGAGGGTTTGCTATAAACACTAGTAAAGTACACATCAATAACATGTATATCAAATATACTTATGTTCACTTTGCCATCCTTCTTATCCGCCAATCACTTGGGGTAGTTCTGCTTCCAGTAACCAGTCCCTTTGCAGTAGAAGCACTTTGTCTCAGGCTTAGGACCAGACTTGGGCTTCTTCACATGAGTAGCAACTTGCTTGCCGTTCTTTTGAAGTTCCCCTTAATCCCTTTGCCCTTTTCTTGAAACTAGTGATCTTGTCAACCATCAACACTTGATGTTTTTCTTGATTTCTACCTTCGTTGATTTCAGCATCACGAAGAGCTTGGGAGTTGTTTCCGCTATCCCTTGCATATTATAGTTCATCACGAAGTTATACTAACTTGGTGATGGTGACTAGAGAATTCTGTCAATCACTATTTTATCTGGAAGATTAACTCCCACTTGATTCAAGCGATTGTAGTACTCAGACAATCTGGGCACATGCTCACTAGTTGAGCGATTCTCCTCCATCTTTCAGCTATAGAACTTGTTGGAGTCTTCATATCTCTCAACTCGGGTATTTACTTGAAATATTAACTTCAACTCCTGGAACATCTCATATGGTCCATGACGTTCAAAACGTCTTTGAAGTCCCGATTCTAAGCCATTAAGCATGGTGCACTAAACTATCAAGTAGTCATCATATTCAGCTAGCCAAACGTTCATAACGTCTGCATCTGCTCCTGCAATAGGTCTGTCACCTAGCGGTGCATTAAGGACATAATTCTTCTGTGCAGCAATGAGGATAAACCTCAAATCACGGATCCAATCCGCATCATTGCTACTAACATCTTTCAACACAATTTTCTCTAGGAACATATCAAAATAAACACAGGGAAGCAACAACGCGAGCTATTGATCTACAACATAATTTGCAAAATACTACCAGGACTAAGTTCATGATAAATTTAAGTTCAATTAATCATATTACTTAAGAACTCCCACTTAGATAGATATCCCCTCTAATCCTCTAAGTGATCACGTGATCCAAATCAACTAAACCATAACCGATCATCACGTGAGATGGAGTAGTTTTCAATGGTGAACATCGTCATGTTGATCATATCTACTATATGATTCACGCTCGACCTTTCAGTCTCTGTGTTCCGAGGCCATATCTGCATATGCTAGGCTCATCAAGTTTAACCTGAGTATTCTGCGTGTGCAAAACTAGCTTGCACCCGTTGTAGATGGACGTAGAGCTTATCACACCCGATCATCACGTGGTGTCTGGGCACGACGAACTTTGGCAACGGTGCATACTCAGGGAGAACACTTCTTGATAATTTAGTGAGAGATCATCTTATAATGCTATCGTCAATCAAAGCAAGATAAGATGCATAAAAGGATAAACATCACATGCAATCAATATAAGTGATATGATATGGCCATCATCATCATGTGCTTATGATCTCCATCTCCGAAGCACCGTCATGATCTCCATCGTAGCATTGTCACCATCGTCACCGGCGCGACACCTTGATCTCCATCGTAGCATCATTGTCGTCTCGCCAATCTTATGCTTCCACGACTATCACTACCGCTTAGTAATAAAGTAAAGCATTACATCGCGATTGCATTGCATACAATAAAGCGACAACCATATGGCTCCTGCCAGTTGCCGATAACTTGGTTACAAAACATGATCATCTCATACAATAAAATCAGCATCATGCATTGACCATATCACATCACAACATGCCCTGCAAAAACAAGTTAGACGTCCTCTACTTTGTTGTTGCAAGTTTTACGTGGCTGCTACGGGCTTAAGTAAGAACTCATCTCACCTATGCATCAAAACCACAACGATAGTTTGTCAAATAGACTCCGTTTTAACCTTCTCAAGGACCGGGCGTAGCCACACTTGGTTCAACTAAAGTTGGAGAGACAGTCTTCCGCAAGCCATCTATGTGCAAAGCACATCGAGGGAACCGGTCTCGCGTAAGAGTACGCGTAAGGTTGGTCCGGATCGTCTCGTCCAACAATACCGCCGAACCAAAGTATGACATGCTGGTAGGCAGTATGACTTGTATCGCCCACAACTCACTTGTGTTCTACTCATGCAAATAACATCAAACCATAAAACCTAGGCTCAGATGCCACTGTTGGGGAACGTAGTAATTTTGAAATTTTTCCTACGCGCACGCAAGATCATGGTGATGCATAGCAACGAGGGGGAGAGTGTTGTCTACGTACCAACGCAGACCGACGGCAGAAGCGATCACACAACGTAGATGAAGTAGTCGTACGTCTTCTTCCCGATCCAACCGACCCAAGCACCGTTACTCCGGCACCTCCGAGTTCTTAGCGCACGTTCAGCTCGATGACGATCCTCGGGCTCCAATCCAGCAAAGCGTCGAGGAAGAGTTCCGTCAGCACGACGGCGTGGTGATGATCTTGATGTACTACCGACGCAGGGCTTCGCCTAAGCTCTACAACGATATGACCGAGGTGGAATTTGGTGGCAGGGGGCACCGCACACGGCTAAGGAATGATCAACAATGATCAACTTGTGTGTCTATGGGGTGCCCCCTGCCCCCGTATATAAAGGAGCAGGGGGAGGGGTTCGGCCGGCTAGGGAGAGGGGCGCAGGAGGAGTACTACTCCTACCGGGAGTAGGACTCCCCCCCAATCCTATTCCTAATAGGAGTCTCCAAAGAGAAGAGGGAAAGAGGGGGGGCCGGCCCCTTCTCCTAGTCCTAATAGGACTAGGGAAGGGGGGAGGCGCGCAGCCCTTGTGGGCAGCCCCTTTCACTTTTCCACTAAGGCCCAATAGGCCCATTTGCCTCCCGGGGGGTTCCGGTAACCCTCCCGGTATTCCGGTAAAATCCTGATTTCACCTGGAACACTTCCGGTGTCCAAAGATAGGCTTCCAATATATCAATCTTTATGTCTCGACCATATCGAGACTCCTCGTCATGTCCGTGATTACATCTGGGACTCCGAACAACCTTCGGTACATCAAAATGCATAAACTCATAATAACTATCATCGTAACGTTAAGCGTGCGGACCCTACGGTTCGAGAACAATGTAGACATGACCGAGACACGTCTCCGGTCAATAACCAATAGCGGGACCTGGATGCCCATATTGGCTCCTACATATTCTACGAAGATCTTTATCGGTCAGACCGCATAACAACATACGTTGTTCCCTTTGTCATCGGTATGTTACTTGCCCGAGATTCGATCGTCGGTATCCAATACCTAGTTCAATCTCGTTACTGGCAAGTCTCTTTACTCGTTCCGTAATACATCATCTCATAACTAACATCTTAGTTATTATGCTTGCAAGGCTTATGTGATGTGTATTACCGAGAGGGCCCAGAGATACCTCTCCGACAATCGGAGTGACAAACCCTAATCTCAAAATACGCCAACCCAACATCCACCATTGGAGACACCTGTAGTACTCCTTTATAATCACCCAGTTATGTTGTGACGTTTGGTAGTACCCAAAGTGTTCCTCCGGTAAACGGGAGTTGCATAATCTCATAGTTATAGGAACATGTATAAGTCATGAAGAAAGCAATAGCAACATACTAAACGATCGGGTGCTAAGCTAATGGAATGGGTCATGTCAATCAGATCATTCAACTAATGATGTGATCCCGTTAATCAAATAACAACTCTTTGTTCATGGTTAGGAAACATAACCATCTTTGATTAACGAGCTAGTCAAGTTGAGGCATACTAGTGACACTCTGTTTGTCTATGTATTCACACATGTATTATGTTTCCGGTTAATACAATTCTAGCATGAATAATAAACATTTATCATGATATAAGGAAATAAATGATAACTTTATTATTGCCTCTAGGGCATATTTCCTTCATCTGGATACCCATGTTGGCTCCCACATGCTCCTTGATGATCTCATCGGATGAACCATGATGTCGAGGATTCAAGCAACCCCGTATACAATTCCCTTTGTCAATCGGTACGTTACTTGCCTGAGATTCGATCGTCGGTATCCCAATACCTCGTTCAATCTCGTTACCGGCAATTCACTTTACTCGTACCGTAATGCATGATCCCGTGACCAGACACTTGGTCACTTTGAGCTCATTATGATGATGCATTACCGAGTGGGCCCAGAGATACCTCTCCGTCATACGGAGTGACAAATCCCAGTCTCAATTTGTGCCAACCCAACAGACACTTTCGGAGATACCTGTAATGTACCTTTATAGTCACCCAGTTACGTTGTGATGTTTGGCACACCCAAAGCACTCCTACGGTATCCGGGAGTTACACGATCTCATGGTCTAAGGAAAAGATACTTGACATTGGAAAAACTCTAGCAAACGAACTATACGATCTTGTGCTATGTTTAGGATTGGGTCTTGTCCATCACATCATTCTCCTAATGATGTGATCTCATTATCAATGACATCCAATGTCCATAGTCAGGAAACCATGACTATCTGTTGATCAACGAGCTAGTCAACTAGAGGCTTACTAGGGACATGTTGGTGTCTATGTATTCACACATGTATTACGATTTGCGGATAACACAATTATAGCATGAATAAAAGACAATCATCATGAACAAGGAAATATAATAATAATCCTTTTATTATTGCCTCTAGGGCATATTTCCAACAGTCTCCCACTTGCACTAGAGTCAATAATCTAGTTACATTGTGATGAATCGAACACCCATAGAGTTCTGGTGTTGATCATGCTTTGCCCTAGGGAGAGGTTTAGTCAATGGATCTGTGACATTCAGATCCGTATGTACTTTACAAATATCTATGTCTCCATCTTGAACATTTTCACGAATGGAGTTGAAGCGACGCTTGATGTGCCTGGTCTTCTTGTGAAACCTGGGCTCCTTGGCAAGTGCAATAGCTCCAGTGTTGTCACAGAAGAGTTTGATCGGCCCCGACGCATTGGGTATGACTCCTAGGTCGGTGATGAACTCCTTCACCCAAATTGCTTCATGCGCTGCCTCCGAGGCTACCATGTACTCCGCTTCACATGTAGATCCCGCCACGATGCTTTGCTTGCAGCTGCACCAGCTTACTGCTCCACCATTCAACATATACACGTAACCGGTTTGTGACTTAGAGTCATCCAGATCTGTGTCGAAGCTAGCGTCGACGTAACCCTTTACGACGAGCTCTTCATCACCTCCATAAACGAGAAATATGTCCTTAGTCCTTTTCAGGTACTTCAGGATATTCTTGACCGCTGTCCAGTGTTCCTTGCCGGGATTACTTTGGTACCTTCCTACCAAACTTACGGCAAGGTTTACATCAGGTCTGGTACACAGCATGGCATACATAATAGACCCTATGGCTGAGGCATAGGGGATGACACTCATCTCTTCTATATCTTCTGCCGTGGTCGAACATTGAGCTGAGCTCAATTTCACACCTTGCAACACAGGCAAGAACCCCTTCTTAGACTGATCCATATTGAACTTCTTCAATATCTTATCAAGGTATGTGCTTTGTGAAAGACCTATGAGGCGTCTTGATCTATCTCTATAGATCTTGATGGCTAATATATAAGCAGCTTCTCCAAGGTCCTTCATTGAAAAACTCTTATTCAAGTAGGCCTTCATACTGTCCAAAAGTTCTATATCATTTCCCATCAAAAGTATGTCATCTACATATAATATGAGAAATGCTACAGAGCTCCCACTCACTTTCTTGTAAACGCAGGCTTCTCCATAAGTCTGCATAAACCCAAACGCTTTGATCATCTCATCAAAGCGAATGTTCCAACTCCGAGATGCTTGCACCAGCCCATAAATCGAGCATTGGAGCTTGCACACCTTGTCAGCATTCTTAGGATTGACAAAACCTTCCGGCTGCATGATATACAATTCTTCCTTAAGGAAACCATTAAGGAATGCTGTTTTGACGTCCATTTGCCATATCTCATAATCATAGAATGCGGCAATTGCTAACATGATTCGGACGGACTTCAGCTTCGCTACGGGTGAGAAATTCTCATCGTAGTCAACCCCTTGAACTTGTCGATAACCCTTAGCGACAAGCCTAGCTTTATAGATGGTCACATTACCATCCGCGTCTGTCTTCTTCTTAAAGATCCATTTATTTTCTATGGCTCGCCGATCATCGGGCAAGTCAGTCAAAGTCCATACTTCGTTTTCATACATGGATCATATCTCGGATTTCATGGCTTCCAGCCATTTGTCGGAATCCGGGCCTGCCATTGCTTCTTCATAGTTTGAAGGTTCACTGTTGTCTAACAACATGATTTCCAAGACAGGGTTGCCGTACCACTCTGGTGCGGAACGTGTCCTTGTGGACCTACGAAGTTCAGTAGCAACTTGATCTGAAGTTTCATGATCATCATCATTAACTTCCTCTCTAGTCGGTGCAGGCACCTCAGGAACATTTTCTTGAGTTGCGCCACTTTCCGGTTCAAGAGGTAATACTTCATCAAGTTCTACTTTCCTCCCACTTACTTCTTTCGAGAGAAACTCTTTCTCTAGAAAGGATCCATTCTTGGCAACAAAGATCTTGCCTTCGGATCTGAGGTAGAAGGTATACCCAATAGTTTCTTTAGGGTATCCTATGAAGACGCATTTTTCCGACTTGGGTTCGAGCTTTTCAGGTTGAAGTTTCTTGACATAAGCATCGCATCCCCAAAATTTTAGAAACGACAGCTTAGGTTTCTTCCCAAACCATAATTCATACAGTGTCGTCTCAACGGATTTCGATGGAGCCCTATTTAAAGTGAATGCGGCAGTCTCTAAAGCATAGCCCCAAAATGATAGCGGTAAATCGGTAAGAGACATCATAGATCGCACCATATCTAATAGAGTGCGATTACGACGTTCGGACACACCATTACGCTGAGATGTTCCAGGCGGTGTGAGTTGTGAAACTATTCCACATTTTCTTAAGTGTGTGCCAAATTCGTGACTCAAGTATTCTCCGCCACGATCTGATCGCAAGAACATGATTTTCCTGTCACGTTGATTCTCAACCTCACTCTGAAATTCCTTGAACTTTTCAAAGGTCTCAGACTTGTGTTTCATTAAATATACATACCCATATCTACTCAAGTCATTAGTGAGGGTGAGAACATAATGATAGCCACCGCGAGCCTCAACACTCATTGGACCGCACACATCAGTATGTATGATTTCCAATAAGTTGGTTGCTCGCTCCATTGTTCCTGAGAACGGAGTCTTGGTCATTTTACCCATGAGGCATGGTTCGCACGTGTCAAATGATTCGTAATCAAGAGACTCTAAAAGTCCATCTGCATGGAGCTTCTTCATGCGTTTGACACCTATGTGACCAAGGCGGCAGTGCCACAAGTATGTGGGACTATCATTATCAACCTTACATCTTTTGGTATTCACACTATGAATATGTGTAGCATTACGCTCGAGATTTATTAAGAATAAACCATTCACCATCGGAGCATGACCATAAAACATATCTCTCATATAAATAGGACAACCATTATTCTCGGATTTAAATGAGTAGCCATGTCGAATTAAACGAGATCCTGATACAATGTTCATGCTCAAAGCTGGCACTAAATAACAATTATTGAGGTTTAAAACTAATCCCGTAGGTAAATGTCGAGGTAGCGTGCCGACGGCGATCACATCGACCTTGGAACCATTCCCGACGCGCATCGTCACCTCGTCCTTCACTAGTCTCCGCTTATTCCGCAGCTCCTGCTTTGAGTTACAAATGTGAGCAACTGCACCGTTATCAAATACCCAGGAGCTACTACGAGTACTGGTAAGGTACACATCAATTACATGTATATCACATATACCTTTCGTGATGCCGACCTTCTTGTCTGCTAAGTATTTGGGGCAGTTCCGCTTCCAGTGACCATTTCCCTTGCAATAAAAGCACTCAGTCTCGGGCTTGGGTCCATTCTTTGGCTTCTTCCTGACAGCTTGCTTACCGGGTGCAGCAACTTGCTTACCGGGTGCGGCAACTCCCTTGCCGTCCTTCTTGAAGTTCTTCTTACCCTTGCCTTTCTTGAACTTAGTGGTTTTATTCACCATCAACACTTGATGCTCCTTTTTGACTTCTACCTCTACTGATTTCAGCATTGCAAATACTTTAGGAATGGTCTTTTCCATCCCCTGCAAATTGAAGTTCATCACAAAGCTCTTGTAGCTCGGTGGAAGCGACTGAAGGATTCTGTCAATGACCGCGTCATCTGGGAGATTAACTCCCAGCTGAGTCAAGCGGTTATGTAACCCAGACATAGTGAGTATGTGCTCACTGATAGAACTATTTTCCTCCATCTTATAGCTGAAGAACTTGTCGGAGACTTCATATCTCTCGACCCGGGCATGAGCTTGAAAAACCATTTTCAGCTCTTCGAACATCTCATATGCTCAGTGTCTCTCAAAACGCTTTTGGAGCCCCGGTTCTAAGCTGTAAAGCATGCCGCACTGAACGAGGGAGTAATCATCGGAACGTGTCTGCCAAGCGTTCATAACGTCTTGTTCTGCAGGGAGAGCAGGTGCTTCACCTAGCGGTGCTTGTAGGACATAATCTTTCTTGGTAGCTATGAGGATGATCCTCAGGTTCCGGACCCAATCCGTATAGTTGCGGCCATCGTCTTTCAGCTTGGTTTTCTCTAGGAACGCATTGAAGTTGAGGATAATGTTGGCCATTTGATCTACAAGACATGTTGTAAAGATTTTAGACTAAGTTCATGATAATTAAGTTCATCTAATCAAATTATTCAATGAACTCCCTCTCAGATAGACATCCCTCCAGTCATCTAAGTGTAACATGATCCGAGTTAACTAGGCCGTGTCCGATCATCACGTGAGACGGACTAGTCAACATCGGTGAACATCTTCATGTTGATCGTATCTTCTATACGACTCATGCTCGACCTTTCGGTCTTCTGTGTTCCTAGGCCATGTCTGTACATGCTAGGCTCGTCAAGTCAACCTAAGTGTTTGCATGTGTAAATCTTTCTTACACCCGTTGTATGTGAACGTTGGAATCTATCACACCCGATCATCATGTGGTGCTTCGAAACAACGAACTGTCGCAACGGCGCACAGTTAGGGGAAACACTTTCTTGAAATTATTATGAGGGATCATCTTATTTACTACCGTCGTTCTAAGTAAACAAGATGCAAAAACATGATAAACATCTCATGCAATCAAATAATAGTGACATGATATGGCCAATATCATATAGCTCATGTGATCTCCATCTTGGGGCTCCATGATCATCTTGTCACCGGCATGACACCATGATCTCCATCATCGTGTCTCCATGAAGTTGCTCGCCAACTATTACTTCTACTACTACGGCTAACACATTTAGCAATAAAGTAAAGTAATTTACATGGCGTTTCTCAATGACACGCAGGTCATACAAAAAATAAAGACAACTCCTATGGCTCCTGCCGGTTGTCATACTCATCGACATGCAAGTCATGATTCCTATTACAAGAACATGATCTCATACATCACATATAGCATTCATCATTCATCACAACTTTGGCCATATCACATCACAAAACACTTGCTGCAAAAACAAGTTAGACGTCCTCTAATTGTTGTTGCAAGTTTTACGTGGCTGCAAGAGGGTTCTAGCAAGAACGTTTTCTTACCTACGTTAAAGCGTCATCGTGATTGGCAACTTCTATTTACCCTTCCTACGGACCCTTTTCCTCGAATCCGCTCCAACTAAAGTGGGAGAGACAGACACCTGCCAGCCACCTTATGCAACTAGTGCATGTTAGTCGGTGGAACCGGTCTCACGTAAGTGTACGTGTAAGGTTGTTCCGGGCCGCTTCATCCCACAATACCGCTGAAGCAAAATAAGACTAGTAGCGGCAAGAAAGTTGACAACATCTACGCCCACAACAAATTGTGTTCTACTCGTGCAAAGAGAACTACGCATAGACCTAGCTCATGATGCCACTGTTGGGGAACGTTGCAGAAAACAAAAAAATTCCTACGTTTTCACCAACATCCATCTATGAGTTCATCTAGCAACGAGTGATCGGATGCATCTACATACCTTTGTAGATCGCGAGCGGAAGCGTTTAAGAGAACGGGGATGAGGGAGTCGTACTCGACGTGATCCAAATCACCGGAGATCCTAGCGCCGAACGGACGGCACCTCCGCGTTCAACACACGTACGGTCAGCGTGACGTCTCCTCCTTCTTGATCCAGCAAGGGGAAAGGAGAGGTTGATGAAGATCCAGCAGCACGATGGCGTGGTGGTGGATGCAGCAGTCACTGCAGCAGGGCTTCGCCGTTCTTCTGCGAGAGGGAGAGGTGTAGCAGGGGAGAGGGAGGCGCCAAGACTTCAGGGTGCGGCTGCCCCTCCCTCCCCCCTTTATATAGGCCCCCTGGGGGGGCGCCGGCCCTTGGAGATTGAATCTCCCAAGGGGGGCAGCGGCCAGGGGGTGGAGTACCCCCCAAGGCAAGTGGGGCGCCCCCACCCTAGGGTTTCCAACCCTAGGTGCAGGGGGTGGGCCAAGGGGGGTGCACCAGCCCACTATGGGCTGGTTCCCCTCCCCACTTCAGCCCATGGGGCCCTCCGGGATGGGTAGCCCCACCTGGTGGACCCCCGGGACCCTTCCGGTGGTCCCGGTACAATACGGGTGACCCCCGAAACTCTCCCGATGGCCGAAACTGCACTTCCTATATATAATTATTCACCTCCGGACCATTCCGAAACTCCTCGTGACGTCCGGGATCTCATCCGGGACTCCAAAAAACTTTCGGGTTACTGCATACTCTTATCTCTACAACCCTAGCGTCACCGAGCCTTAAGTGTGTAGACCCTACGGGTTCGGGAGACATGTAGACATGACCGAGACGACTCTTCGGTCAATAACCAACAGCGGGATCTAGATACCCATGTTGGCTCCCACATTCTCCTCGATGATCTCATCGGATGAACCACGATCTCGAGGATTCAAGCAACCCCGTATACAATTCCCTTTGTCAATCGGTACGTTACTTGCCTGAGATTTGATCGTCGGTATCCCAATACCTCGTTCAATCTCGTTACTGGCAAGTCACTTTACTCGTACCATAATGCATGATCCTGTGACCAGACACTTGGTCACTTTGAGCTCATTATGATGATGCATTACCGAGTGGGCCCAGAGATACCTCTCCGTCATACGGAGTGACAAATCCCAGTCTCGATTCGTGCCAACCGAACAGACACTTTCGGAGATACCTGTAATGTACCTTTATAGTCACCCTGTTACGTTGTGACGTTTGGCACACCCAAAGCACTCCTACGGTATCCGGGAGTTACACGATCTCATGGTCTAAGGAAAAGATACTTGACATTGGAAAAACTCTAGCAAATTAACTATATGATCCTGTGCTATGTTTAGGATTGGGTCTTGTCCATCACATCATTCTCCTAATGATGTGATCTCGTTATCAATGACATCCAATGTCCATAGTCAAGAAACCATGACTATCTGTTGATCAACGAGCCAGTCAACTGGAGGCTTACTAGGGACATGTTGGTGTCTATGGATTCACACATGTATTACGATTTCCGGATAACACAATTATAGCATGAATAAAAGACAATCATCATGAACAAGGAAATATAATAATAATTCCTTTATTATTGTCTCCAGGGCATATTTCCAACACTCGGGACCGAGCGCCGGCAGCACCGTGAGATTGAATCGAGAAGAAAATGCGGCGATTAGTGTACAACCTCTTTGGTGGCGCTGATTAGGCCGCAGCTTCATCCGAGGAAACGGTGATGATGATGCTCTTCCGGTGGTGCAGGCGATGACGGCGGTGTGGGAATGGAGGTGGCGCGAAAGACGAGGGGAACATCGGGGAAGCTCCTTTGAGGTGGAGGACGGGGTGGCTGAACCGGTGGACGACCAAATCGACGATGGATCCTCATCCGGTACGGTGGATGAGGGACGTCGAGGTGTTGCTGTGGACGACGTCGTCAGGGAAGAGGCTCCGGCTGGGTGGCGGACAGAGGAGGGTGTGGGGGTTCACGGGTTTTCCCGGCCTTGGTGTACGAATGGGTGGGCGGATGGGATGGGAGTGGCGAACCATGGCTTAGGGACGCGCTTGTCCGAAATGTGGGGTAAGTTACGAAAGTACCCCCACCGATTTGAGGCGGTTCTTTCGGTTCAGGAGTATCACGGGCATTTCGCATGTCGGGATTTCACAAGAGGTGGGAGTTTTCGTGCGTGTTGTAATTTTGGAATAGCAAGGCGCTGGTTGAGATGGAGGGAGTTGTCGGAGCACAAAGAGACAAAGATATATCTTAAATATTTTAGGCTAACAAGGCGCGGTTGAAATTTCCGGACAAGCCTAACGTGTACTGTACCAAATCAATTCGCACTACAAATTTCATTCAAAACTTTGAATTCATGTTATTTTCAATTAAAACATTTCGCTACGTGTATAATGCATGCAACCTAGTACTCAAATGAACGTTTTAGTGCATTCCAAACGTATATACTACCGCTTCAATATGAACTAAATTTGAATTCGTTTCTCTATTTGAATAAGATCTACAATAATGATTGTTGTGAAGTCAAAGCATTTGAATTCGGTTCTCTGTTTTAGTAAGATCTACAATTGTCATTATTTTCAAGTTAAACCATCGTTTGTGTATTATCTTCACAGCACACCACATGATTAGTCTCGTGTTACATAGGAACTATGTGTACTATATGAACTCGAACTCAATTGTTTGAATCCACTTTATTTTGATTTCAAATCATAGTACATTTCAAGCTCTAGCTAGATCTTCACAAACTAAACCATGTATCATATGTATAATGTGTTTATCACATTATGTATGGTGCCCCGCCCCCTACGCCTACAAGTATTTAGATGTGAGTTGCAAACACCACACATTACCACAAATTCAAATAAAATGTGAGAATGTTTGATATATAGTATTGTTTAGATTGTTCGATATTTAGTTGTAAGCTGCAAACACCACACATTATCACAAATTCAAATAAAATGTGAGATTGTTCGATGTATACTATGGTTTAGATTGTTCGGCATTTAGCTGTAAGTTGCAAACGCCATGCATTATCACATTATGGTATAACATGTGCAAAACCACAACACGCGTATCACCTCTATATTCATGCATGCATATGTTTAAAACACTATGATCTCCTATTCAAATATATGAGTCCACTTTCATATCAAATTATGATCTTTGTTATTCTCTTACAACCACACAATCCTCTAACCTTTGTAGCTACCACTAACTTTCTCTTGTGCATGCACACACCCTCCCCCTCCCTCAACATTCTATCCATCACGCACATTCATTTTTTTCTTTAGGTCGTTCTCCCACAGTCTCCACAACTCCTTTTCGACACACACCGACCGATAAACCTCTCCAGCGATGTCTGCCTACAACATACACACACACCTTCAATCTCCTCCTTTATGTGTCCTTGCCTCGTGCCTCTCATATGGTCCCACACACGTGTAAACTCTCGCCCCTCTTTTCATCGATCTCACAACCGCACACTCCTCCCCCTATCTAGCTAGTAGCTGCGCCTCTCGCACCACCTCCTAGCTCCATTCTCTCTGTCTATCCATCTCGCCGGGCCTTATTTGCCTCTAAAAAAATGGTCATACACCGACCGATCTCCCGCTATACATATAGCTAGCTAGCTCCTTATAACTCGTTTTTCCCCACGCGTCGATCGATCTACCTCATTAATTGTGTATCTCCCTTCCTCCAACAAACAACAATTGATCTACCGATCTAGTTAGGTTTGCTTACCAAACACATGGTTCCCCTTCATCATCCATGGATGTGTCCCGACAGATCTATTACGCACAGGCAGACACAGAAACACATCCCCACTCTTATTGATAATATTGCAGTTCCACCCTCAGTTTGTCTAGTAGGCCTCTCCCACCATATTCGAGAAGCATCTCCATCACCCATCCAGCACTCTACCCCTCTCCCTCCCTCTCTCTCTCCTCTCTCTCTCTGTCCCATCCTATTTCCCGTCCTTCGGTTATGTATGGACATCGACTGATCTCCCTCAAGACATAGCTGGGTCTCTCCTTCTCAACACATATACGAGTCGTTCTACCTCTATAGCTAGGCCTCTGCCTACCCCTCCCGCCACCCACTCGCACACACACACACATCGATACATCGAGCGCTCTAGTCATGTGTCCCTGCCACACACAAACTTGACATGTGCCCTCCGACGTTCCGGTAGCTAGGTCAGCCGCCCTATATATTTGACTTGCACACACACACACACAAAATTTCGATGGCTCTCTTCATCGATCTCGCACCCACCCACTTGATCCTCTCTTCGACTATATCGATATCTATGACCCATCCCTCTCTTCTCGTGGATCGCCCGACCCTCTATATATGATATGGATAGGCCTCCATTTCACACACATTGCATGCAAAATTTTGTTTGAGATGTCATCGACACATATTCCCACAAATACATTCACGAAATCAACCTCCCCCCACCCGCCAAAACAAAAAACACTCACGTACGCACAAGCCATTTGTCTAGGTTTGTATCTCTCACACACACCCACGTAGGTGGGGGACATGCACGAAGAGAAGAGGTGCACGCACGGCGCACATACTCTCGTCTTTTTCCCAACCACACCTGCATGGGTACACGGTGGAGCTCATTTCTGTACGAAAAGGCAGCCCACGTGGTAACTTGACACGTGTACTGGTTGTCCACTAGATGGAGGGAGGATCGTCTACCATGGGTGAACAAACAAATTGCGACTTGATGCGTTATGTTAAAAAAGAGGCAAACCATGTGGGGCCTACCTTAGAGGCAAGGCTCTATACACTAGAGTACTTTTGATGTGTCTCATCAACCCGCAGAATGAGGAGAAGCTTGCTTAGTACGCCGTCTCCCCCGCCCATGGGCGCGGTGGCTCACGGGATGAGGTGAAGCTTGCTTACTATGCCTTAGGCATCTCCAATGATTGTAAGATAGTTGTTGGTAGACTTTGCTACATAGGATTTTTGATGATGTGTCATACAATAAATGAGGAAAGAGAGGAAGGTTGTATGTACATGAACCAACACCCCTTGCACAAGCTCCAATGTATGATGAGAGAGCACCTTATTTATTATATCATATCCTATTGGGAAAGCTAGATATAACCTATTGGAGTTGTTGTATGTTAAGGTATTGGTTAATGACATGGCATATTTTACCGACAAGCTAACATACAAACTATTGAAGATGCCCTTACGCCCACTCCCTCGCCCACGCGTGCGGTGGCTTGCAGGACGAGGAGAAAATTTTACTAGTACTCCCTTCATTTACTCCTCGTCCCTACCTTGGTTAGAGAGATTATCATATTGTTTGGAATATATGTCCTTTAATAGATTTCAATATGAACTACTAGTACATACTCCAATCACTGATGTATATAGACGTATTTTAGAGTGTAGATTCACTCATTTTGCTCCGTATGTAGTCCATATTGAAACAGATGTAATAATACACACTCTCCCTCGCCCCTCGACCCTCACCACGTAGTGGACATGCAACAATTCAT
The DNA here is from genome assembly GCA_034509565.1 of Triticum monococcum. NCBI lineage: Eukaryota > Viridiplantae > Streptophyta > Magnoliopsida > Poales > Poaceae > Triticum > Triticum monococcum. Next base: position 483,707,777 of record CM067845.1, read on the forward strand.
TAGGTCTCATATAGCCAGAACGATATATACTGCAGTACCATTATTGCTCAACTTCCCGAAGAGGCGAAGAGCCAATCGCAAGGTTAATAGTTTGGAGATGCCAGGCGCAAGGTTTATAGGAGAACGAGTAGTAGGTGCCGCGTCATTTATAAATAAAGTTTTTTTCTTCAGCGGCACGTACACAATATAAATAGGTTCATATGGAGAGAAAAGGAAACCGCTCCAGTATATACATAGGCAGGACGAGCCTACATGGTTGCTTGCTGGGGTTGCTCTCTTCAGTTTTCACACTCTCTCGCACAAAACCACTGTGGCCACATCTCTAACATCCCAGCAGATCACGTCCGACGGGGGAAGGGGTGGATGCTTAGTGTAGATGCGGTCGTCGTCGCCGACGGCGAAAACCCACTGTCGGCACGTCCCAATCAGCGGTCCCCGCCATTCTCTCTCACAAAGCCGGTGAGGTTGCCTTCGCCCATTGCTCACTGCCGTGACGTGGGTAGTTGCCTCCTCCCGCCGCCCTCCTCTAGGTTGAGCTACGTCCCGACATCCCTCAGGTACAACGCCCTTTACAGCCGGCTTGCACCACTACTCCAGCTGCCCACATCACCCCATGTGGATATTTCTCTACTTCTTTGCCCTGCACATACCTCTACTGGCTTCTACGTACTGTATTTGTGATGAGTTTATGTCTCATCAACTAGTCCCAGTAATCTTATTCTAATCACGCTTCTTCAATTTCTTTTCCACAGGGATGCTCATCTCGATTTTGGTGAAACTGCACAAAATGATCCGATGGTCAAAGGGTTGCAAACTTCATTTCTTAGGAAGCACCGACGTTGCCAGCAAATTAAAGCCTGGTCAGGGTTTATGGTTCAAGGGCTAGGGACTGCATTGATCATTTTTTTCTTTAGTTGTCTTTGTTTCAATGGCTAGGGACTGCATGAGTATTAGTAGTACTGTACGCCTTACGCCCGCTCCCTCGCCCATGCGCGCGGTGGCTCGTAGGACGAGGAGAAAATTTTACTACTCCCACCATTTACTCCTCGTCCCTACTACTTTGGTTAGAGAGATTATCATATTGTTTGGAATATATATGTCCTTTAGTAGATTTCAATATGAACTACTAGTACATACTCCAAACACTGATGTATATATACGTATTTTAGAGTGTAGATTCACTCATTTTGCTCTGTATGTAGAATAAAGTTGAGACACTTATTTTGGAATGGAGGGAGTACATATTTTCTATGATCTGTCAATCATTGAGATGCAATAGCATGCATGTTAGTCTCCTTTGTATTTGATGAAATGTTGCAACGGGCAACCTTGGACGCAAGATACATGTAACAGAAGCTGGAAGCTTCATAGCATTGTACTATCTCGCTGATAAATTACAGTACGTACTATACAAGTACTTCCTCCGTTCCAAAATATAAGTCTTTTTAGAGATTTCACCATGAACCACATACGGATGTATATAGATGCATTTTAAGTGTAGATTGATTCATTTCGTTCGGTATGTAGTCCACCTAGTGGAATCTCTCCAAAGACTTATATTAAGGAACGGAGGGAGTACTATGTAAAGAGTTAGGTGTCGCACGGTGTCCAGAAAATATGGTGATAGTGTGAGGTGGGCCATGTAATCACTGAGCCTGCGTGTTTTCACTGCTCTTGCACTCCTCCGCCGTAAGAATGGAGAAAATTGTAATCTAGTAGTACCTCCTTTCACCGAAAGCGTGAGACATCCAACAGTCCTACCACCTCAGTAATAATGACCAATGAGCCGTCAAATCACAGAGACCCAGCAGTAAGTTGGACGGACGAAGCAACCATCACTCTTGAATCCACTTCTCCATTCAACGCAGGCGCAAGTGAGAGGTCGCATCTGCTCTGCCCGGGCATGAATGCGGCACTGACTGTTTTGGGCGGGAAGCGCGCGCGGGCGACGGAGGGGCTTTGGGTGGGCCAGGCTGGTCAGGAGCGGGCGTGGCAGCTGTCTGCCTGTCCCTACCGGACACCCGGAAACGAGAGGATGCACCGACTCTGGCGGCTAAAATCGTACACTACACGCCATCTCGCTGTAGGAGCAAGTCGATCTGTCGCTCTCTCTAACACACACATGTTGTTAAACACACACACGCACACGCACACACACACACACACACATACACACACACACACATGTTCATAGAATAGGAAAATCGTGCGAGTGCGAAGCCACAGCAAGTGAGATACAAATGGAGTACGTACAAGAAGAGAAGAGGTGACGAATATTCCATCAAACCTGGACTGAGGAGTAGTACTCCCTCTGTCTAGGTGTTAAGTTGTCCTACGGAAATAAGATATTCCCAAAATGTATAGGCGTCGTCCATTAACTTCGCATCTCAATCCCCTCCTGGCCTCGTTGCTAGTGAGAGTTGTTACTTAGGGAGCGTTTGGATCCTTAGCAAGAACAACTTATAACATAGCCGGGCAAGGTTAGGCATTTGTAACTGTTAAAATATGTTAGCTTTTATGGGCCAGCTAGCTCGGGTGGGCTAGAAAAACCTTGCTAGCTCAAGAGATCCAGATTGGCTCGCTTCCGACGGCAAACTTCGTGTAGTAGTAACATAGACTAGTAACATATGCATGTTGTATTAGTCCAAGTTACTCACCACTATGACTAGCCTAAGCAATGTAACAAAATGCTCCTTACTCTACCTTGTTATCTCCCCCGGAAACCCAATGCATGGAGCGCAACTACGCGTTGATAAGTCAAGAAATCAAAGTCGGTTTGCATGCGAGTTAATACGTGGCCCTGCATGGTAGCTAAAATGGCATCTCTTAGTTGTTTCGATTAATTGTTGCGTTTAGAGACAGAAATCAGGGCTTTGATTAGAGGAATGACCGGTCAAATTTCACCTTCTCCTCCAATCTGCTTGCACCTTGGTCCCGCTGCACCTTCTAACGTGACTTATTACACCTAGACGGAGGGAGTCATACAAGATACAGTGGCACACTGACTTAGGTCGAATACAAGTGCCCAAAATTGTGTGCATGTTATAATAAGGACTCACTTAAAATAGTATGTGAGCGAACAGAGGCATCAATTGGACAGTGTTCCCGAGCAGTAGCGAGATGTGTGAGGTAAGATACAACGCTGGCGCTTTTATTTTTTCTTATTAATTTGTTTGTTTCACCCTCTGACTGGTGGGACCCAACATACTACGTGGAGAGAGGTAAGGTGACTAAGGCTGCATTATTTCTGCACCACTGTGGATAGTCTTACCACCAAAGCCACATGACACGATTATGATTTAAATCTGAATGACTCCCACACACACAAAAAACACGACATGCTTGTCACACGAATGCAGGAATGTATAAAAGGTTATTTTCCTCTTGTTGAACATAACGGGGGGGTTGTGTAGCTGGTTAGCCTGTTCGCTCATCAAACTTGAGGTCTCGGGTTTGATAACTACACTTGAGCATAATTCGTGCCAGGAGGATTCTTTGACTGGTCAAAATGGATGGATACGGAGCTATACGATCTCGTAGTGACCGTATAATCACCTCATCATGTATAAGCTGCAGCCTCGGCGCTTGTTTTCTAGGGTTTGCACTCTTCACACTCTCTCCAGTATATATATACACGCTGGAGCCTTAGCGCTTATAGTTGCTCTCTTCACACTCTGTCACCCTCTCCAGATCTAAACAAGACTTCGTTGGCCTCTCTCTCTCCCCTCAGTGCTGGTCTGCTTGTAGTTGCTCTCTTCACACTCTTTCACCCTCTCCAGATCTAAACAAGACTTTGTTGGCCTCTCTCTCTCTCCCCTCACTGCTGGTCAAAGAGCCGTCAGGATCCGTCCACCGGGAAGGGAAGGAGGCTTAACGATGTCGCCGTCGGCGAGGGAGGAGGGAATCCACTACCGCGCAGCTGTTCACTTCCACCCAGCGGTGGCGCGGGAGGGCCTCCGACCCCTTCTTCTTCGCCGCCGTACATAGTGTGGGTCGAACGGCCTCCGGTCGCCCATCGAACCACACCCCAAGAACCTTAAGGTATAATTTACTTATTCCACATGCATTGCTCTAGCTGCATGTGGGCTTTTTCCGCTTCTGCACTCGATTCTAGGTGTTGGATCAAACAGGAAAGTAGTGGGGAAAGTTGTATACCATGAATCTAGGGCGTGGTTCAAAGAGGAAAGGAATGGGGGAAAGTAGTGGGAAAAGTTGTATAGCATGAATCTAGGACGTGGTTCCAAAAGGAAAGGAAGGGGGAAAGTAGTGGGGAAAGTTGTATCGCATGAATCTAAGACGTGGTTCAAAGAGGACATGAATGCGGGAAAGTAGTGGGGAAAGTAGTATAGCATAAATCTAGGATGTGGTTCACAGAGCAAAGGAAGTGGGGAAAGTACTAGTACAGACTGGCTATCCAACACCTATGTTGGTCGAAAAGGGAAAACAATGACAAACGCAGTACACACATCTGTAATGAAGTGATCTTTTATTTTGGGGGACAAGGCTGTAGAGTTTGAGAAGGACTAGATTTGGTTGTTTTTTCTTTGTTGCAACAGACTGTGCATCACCCCTGTACATCGGTAGATGCACATGGTGCTAGTGCGTCCACTGTCCCCTGCAACTCTTTAGCTGTTGTTAATCTAAGGCCCTGTTTGGTTAAAAACTCCCTAGTCCCTATCTGCTTGGTTCCAGGGACTAAACATGGACTAGAGGTTATTAAATGACATGCTAAAGGACCATGTTACCCCTAGTAATGAACTAATAGAGACAAGGTGCGATGTGTGGCAGGGGCAACTATTGGAAAAAGTCCCAAAAAGACTCTCCCTCGGGGTCTTCTTTCTTTAGTCCCAAATGCCCACTTTTAGTCCCTAAAAGTCCCTTCTGTTTGGTTTAGATGGGACTGACACAGAGTTTTTTTAGTCCCTCCACCAAAATGTCCCTCTAAACAAGCACCCTCTAATAATGCCGCTGGAAAATTGATGCAATGCCATAGTTAAAACCAAATTATATGTTTAATGAATTTTATTGTTAATATAATATCTCTGTTAATATTAATCAATGCCACCTATAGAGCATCTTTATAATCACCCATTTATGTTCTGACGTTTGATAGCACACAAGTCATTCCTCGGTATCCAGGAGTTGCATAATCTCATAGTCGAAGGAATATGTATTTGACATGAAGAAAGCAATAGCAATAAAACTGAATGATCATTACGCGAAGCTAACGAATAGGTCTTGTCCATTACATCATTCTCCTAATGATGTGATTCGATTATCAAATGACAACTCATGTCCATGGTTAGGAAACCTTAACCATCTTTGATCAACGAGCTAGTCAAGTAGAGACTCACTAGGGACATGATGTTTGTTTATGTATTCACACATGTATTTAGGTTTCCAATCAATACAATTCTAGCATGAATAATACACCTTTATCATGAATAAGGAAATATAAAATAACAACTTTATTATTGCCTCTAGGGCATATTTCCTTCAGTCTCCCACTTGCACTAGAGTCAATAATGTAGATTACATTGTAATGAATCTAACACCCATGGAGTCTTGGTATTGATCATGTTTTATAATGAGAAGACATCGCATGAAGATTATGGATTGTGAAGACATAGTTGTTTCATGGTTTCCTTTTCTTCTTTCTTGGGTCATAGGAACCACCGTACTGTTAAGTGGGGTCCAAGTGAACAAAGCCAGAGTGACTAAAGTGATGCTCAACCAAATCCTAAGTCTTCGAGCGAAGACAATGAGAGCAAATCTTATCCAGAGCTGGATAAGTTAGCTTTACTTGTAGCTCAAGTCAAGCTGCCGCGTGTGTTTGAAATCTGACCGTTGGACACGTGTCAGTTTCTTAGTGACCCAGGGTCATTTTGGAAAAATCAGGTCGGGTTGTCTCCTAGCTATAAATAGCCCACCCCTACACCATAAATTGGTGGCTGCTCAGAGTTAGTGCACGGCTTTTGTCGTTTGAGAGCAACCCACCTCTGAAGCCTTTGAGAGAGAAATCCTTGCGAGGCCAAAGCCCTAAACACCCAGAGACAAAGAGTGTTAGGCATCACTGAAGTCTTTCTGTCTGTGTGATCTGAATACTTGTTACACTTGAGGACTGTGAATCCTCCAGCCGGTTAGGTGTCATGTTCTGAGCATCCAAGAGTCATTGTGGATCACCGGTGAACGAAGTCTGTGAAGGTTTGGAAGTCTACCTTGAAGACTTACCAGAGTGATTGGGCGAGGACTGTGTGTCCTTAGCTTAAGGGGGATAAGGTGAAAACGCGGTCTTCTGAGTTAAATCTCAGCCTCCTTTACCAGACGTACAGTTGTCACGGCAACTGGAACTGGTCCAACAAATACTTGTCCTCACCGAGCAACTGGTTCTATCTCTTACCTCTTTTTGGTTAATGTTTGTCCTCGTGAAGTCATTGCCTACTTGCATGATCTGATTGACTTCACTGTGTGAAGACTATTGTTGGTTGGCTTCATACTATCTTCCATCTTGATCCATACTACCTAGCTGCTGATAGTCTTCGTGCTTTCCCTTCATTGCTTACTTGACTATGGCTTGTCTAGTGTAGTCTACCTTCCGCTGCATATCAATAGGTTCATTGTTATTGTTTTTATTCAAAGCCCTCGTGTTTTGAAGACTTCCATAAAATGCCTATTCACCCCCCTCTAGTCGATAACTAGCACTTTCAATTAGTATCAGAGCAAGGTGCTCCCTCGTTATGTGTGATTTGGTTTAACCACCTGGAGTTTTAGCTATGTCGACTGCAGGGATAATCAAAGTCTCCGATGTGTGCCTTGTCTTCGATGGCACTGATTACCCCTACTGGAAGAATAAGATGCACATGCATCTTGAAGCCATTGATGTCGACCTCTGGTATGCCATCAAGAACGGCGTTCCCAAGGCTGGTGAAGGCGTCACCCCAGCTGATGTCAAGAAGTTCATTCAACTGGATTCTACTGCCAAGAACATCATATGTGGTCATCTGACCAAAGGACAGTATGGTCGTGTGAGTGCTCTGGAAACTGCGAAGCTAGTCTGGGACTGGCTCTCCAAGGTCAATGAAGGCGTCTCAACCAAGAGAGACTCAAGGATCAGTGTTCTTCGGAATCTCTTCAGCCGCTTCAAGAGAAATGGCAATGAGAATGTTCAGCTGGCGTTTGATCGCCTCACGGACATCACAAATGAGCTTCATGCACTCGGCGCCATTGAGATCACCAAGCTTGAAATCATCAAGACACTCTTGAGATCACTCGACAGCTCGTTTGACACCCTGGCCCTGATGATTCGCCCTGACCTCAAGACTCTCGATTCGTCTGACATACTTGAGAGGCTCAACACACATGAGTTCCAGCTATCTGAGAAAAGAGATATCTATGGTCCCAACTATGGCCGAGCTCGTGCTTTGAAGGCAAAGGCTGTTTCCTCATGTGAAGAAGAATCTGACTGCAGCTCCGAGGATCCTGAAGACATTGGAAAGGAACTTGCTGTCCTCGTGAAGAAGTTCCAAAGGTTCACCAGGAAGAAAGGCTCCAGACAGTCTTCAAGATCCAACTCAAGAAATGATGAAGTTTCCTCCCGTGACTACGAGAAGAGAACGTGCCACAAGTGCAAAAAACCTGGTCATTACATCTCTTAATGTCCTCAATGGAACAATAAGAACAAGAAGAAGAAGAAGAAGAAGAACAAGAGCAAGGAATATGATTCTGATGACAAGAAGAAGAAGAAATCCTTAGAGTCTTCTTCCAAGTCTTCGTCGAAGTCTTCATCACACGACAAGAGCTCATCTATCAACGCTCGTGCGTTTGTTGGCAAGGAAATGGATTCAGAGGAGGAGTCTGCATCTGAGGAGGTGGAGGTGGAGTCTTTAGAGGAATCTGATTCAGGCGTGGCAAGCCTAGCTTTAGCTTCAGCATACGTCGCTAAGTCCATCTTCAACAATGAAGACGATGGCCTCTTCACCAATGCTGATGCTAACGAGGATGACTTTGCACCCACCTACTGCTTCATGGCACGTGGTGCCAAGGTAAACTCATGTGATGCTCACTATCAAACATCAAGTGAAGATGACTCTGAATGTAAATCTAAACCTAGCTACAAAACACTTGCTAAAATTGCAACACAGCAACAGACTGCTATGGAACATATTCAAAAACTGTTAGACAAAAGCGATGACCTGTTGGACACGGAAATGACTCAAACTCAGTCCTGAATTGAAGACATTAAAAATCTTCATGTTAAGTACGAAGAACTTGAAAGTCATCATGAAACGCTCTCAACTACTCATGAAAAGCTCTCCTATGATTATCTTCAAAGGAAGCAAGAGCTTGAGAACTTGAGATCGGCTCATGAAGATCTTCAAAAGGAGAACGAGTCACTTCGCGCTCAACAGACCAGTTCCGCCCAGGAAGGATTTGAACCACCATGTCTAAAATGCCTTGAGCATGATAACGCTACTTTTGTTGCTGGATGTTCTACTGCTACTACTGTTGCAATATCTTCAACTGCTGATGTGGTAACTAACCCCTCTGCTAAGGATACCACTACTATTGCTGATGAGAATGCCAGGTTGAAGACATTGCTTGAGACAGGAATGTACAAAATTCTCAAAGGGCATCAAACACTATGTGATGTCCTCAAGAAACAGATTCTGAATCGAAACCCTAGGAAAGAGGGTGTTGGGTTCGAAAGGAAAATGAACGTTGATGGTTCCTATTGGAAGCCTGCCCCAAAACCACATGGGTTGCTGCAAAGGGACCTTTAGTGGATCCATCTACCCTATCTAGCTTCACTTGTGCTAACCCGATTATCATTGATGAATCTTTTGATGCAAACTATAAACTGTTTAAGAATAAGAATGGTGAAGTATTTGCCAGGTATATTGGTATTAACTGCAGGAATGGACCACCTTTGAAGAAGATCTGGGTGCCCAAGAGTTGTCTTGAAAATCTTCAGGTGAATGTCATCTTAACACCACCTGGGAAGAAGAAAACCCCCAGACCAAAGGCTTCATACAGATAGAGGACTCACCAGAGTCACCCTAACACAAATATTTTGCAAGGAAACCATACTCAAGCCTATGAATATGAGCGTGTTTCATCAAACCGCCATGTTCATAAGACCAATAACTACTCTGCTTATTCTTATGAGTATTATTCACCTCCTGCAAGACTATTTGCTAGGGCTCCAAAGCCAAAGCTCTCAGATGCTGCACTTAGACTCATTGCTTCGAAGCCACCCCTGAAGATGTGGGTGGTTAAGAAAATTTAACTCTATTTTGCAGGGAAAGGTCTCCAGCCGGAAATCAAAGGCGTCGGATGCTATTGCGGGGACCTAAAACATCTTGCGGGGCGCAAGATAAAATGCCCAAATGGTCTCATTATGTATTTTGTTCCTGAGTCTCTTGCCAATCATCCTATCAGTCCTAACCTGGATCTGAGCTTTCATAATCCACTTGCTCGTCAAATGTTTATGCTTCACAATACCCTTCGTGAAGCCTATCCCCCTAACTGCACTGTAGGGTATGACACCAGCTGCTTCAGAATGGATTATTGACAGCGAATGCACAACCACATGACTAGCGATCGAAGTCTTCTCATGGACTCAACCTTATGTCCATCTGACAAGAGTCATATCACATTTGCTGACACTGGTAAAAGCAAGGTATTGGGTCTAAGTAGAGAAGCAATCTCAAAGGATCAGCACATGGATAAAGTGATGCTTGTTGAATCCCTTGGTTTCAACTTAATGTCTGTCTCAATGCTTTGTGACTTGAACATGATTGTGATATTTGGAAAATATCGTTGCCTTGTTCTAATGGAATCTGACAAGTCTCTAGTCCTTGAAGGGTACCGAAAAGGTGATCTGTACATGGTAGATTTCTCAGCAGGACCATAACTGGCCGTATGTCTTCTAGCAAAAGCTTCAGAATGGTGGCTCTGGCATCGAAGCCTAGGGCATGCTGGCATGAGGAACTTGTACACTCTCACGATGAAGAAGCATGTCGTAGGCATCGAGGGTGTCAAGTTCAAAAAGGATCATCTGTGTGGTGCCTGCGAAGCCGGGAAGATGACTAGGGCCAAGCATCCTTGGAAGACAATCATGACGACATCACGTCCCTTCGAGCTGCTTCACATGGACCTATTCGGCCCTACTCATTACTCCACTCTTACTACCACTGCTTGTCTCCATGGCTTTGTTATTGTTGATGATTACTCTAGATATACCTGGGTGCATATAATTCTCTACAAGACTAAAGTGCAGGATGTCTTCAGACGATTCGCCAATCGTGCCATGACAAACTATGGCATCAAGATCAAGCACATAAGAAGTGACAACGACATAGAGTTCAAGAACACCAGACTCGACACTTATCTTGATACATTGGGCATCACTCATGAATTCTCAGCTCCATACACACCTCGGCAGAATGGCATCGTGGAGCGCAAGAACAGAACACTCATTGAGATGGCTCGGACGATGCTTGATGAGTACAAGACTCCAAGGAAGTTCTGGCCTGAAGCTATTGATATTGCATGCCATGTCATCAACCGTTTTTATCTTCACAAGCTGCTAAAGAATACATCATATGAGCTACTAACTGGTAAGAAGCCAAACATATGCTACTTCAGAGTATTTGGTGCCAGGTGTTGGATCAAGGATCCACATCACACTTCAAAATTTGCACCGAAAGCACATGAAGGTTTTATGCTTGGTTACGAAAAGGATTCGCGCTCCTACAAAGTCTTCAACCTCTTTCACTATAAAGTGGTTGAAACTGTGGATGTGCGGTTCGATGAAACTAACGGCTCGCAAAGATAGAACCTGCCAAATGTGCTAGATGAAGTCTCACCAAGTGAATCCAGCAAGCTTATGGGCACTGGAGAAATCATACCTTCAGAGGCACAGACTAAAGAGGAACTTATCATTTCTGCACCAAATCAACCTGAAGACTCTGCTCAGCCTAAAGCCAATGCTGAAGATGAAGACAATGATCAACAAGAGCAAAATCTTCGTCTAGTTCATCCTCGTGTTGCAAATGAATTACATATTGAGAAGATAATTGATAGCATCAATGCACCTAGTCCCCTTACTCGTTCAAGAGCAACTCAGTGTGACGCCCGGATAATTAGGCTACAGTAATCCCACGTTAACGATGCCACGTCACCCCGATTACTGTTGATAATCTCGCGTTAGTTCAAAATCATTTCAAATTCAAATTTTAAATAAAGTAAAACTAGAAAAGTTTTCAAACGTCAAAACTAAAATGTTCGGGTTGTGACAAATAAATCGTAAGTAATTATGGTGGAGGAACCACACTTTTATGATATGATTAAATACTCTAAAGTGGATAAAACCATAGCAAAACAGTTATTCAAATGTTTTTAAATAATAAACAAATGTTAAACTAGTTTAATTGACCACCAAACTTTTTATGGCAAAGGGATGTTCTGAAACCTTATTTTAGAAGCTATGGTCATATTTTATGAAAACTAAAATAAAGTGTGACTAAACCAAAATAGAAAAGAGTAAATAAAATGAAAATACAAAGGGAAAAACAAACAAAAAAAATAGAAAAGAACACCCCCCACTGGGCTCCGACCCAGCTGCCGGCCGGCCCAACTGGCCATTCCCCCACTCCCCATAACCCCCCCTCCCCCCGATCAAACCCTAGCCCACGCCCACTCACCCACTCCCCCCTCCCCACAATCCCCACATCTCTCTCCCCTTCCCCGATCCAGATTGGGATCGAGGGGATGAACCTCCCCACGGCGCCCCGACCCCATCGACCTTCCCAGCCGCCTCGACGCCGCGCGGAACGCCTCCGCCACAGCCACCTCACCGTCTCCCTCGTCCTCGCGCCCCGTCCCCTCTCCCTCGACGGCGCCGCTTGCTGCACCAATCGCGACCGCGCCCTCGACGCCCGACGCCGCATGGACACCGCCGCCCCGCCGGACTGTGTCATCTCCGCCCCGCCGTCGCCGTTCGCTGGACTACCTCGTCCCTGGCGCCACCGGACCTCGTCGCTGCCGCCTGGAGCTCCTCTGCCTCGTCTGTCGCCCCGTCCTCGTCTCCCCCTCGACGGCTCCACCGAGCCACGCCAATCCCCTGCCCGCCAACGCCGGTGAGGGCCACGCCCTCCCCTTTTCCCCTGCTCCTGGCTGCGCCTGCCCGCGCCGAAGCACGCACGCTCGCGCCGCCCGCTTTGGCCTGCCCCTGCCCCATGGCTCGCCGTCGTGCTCGCTCCCCGCACCGCCGCCCGCCTCGCACACTGCCTCGTCGCCGCTCGCCGTGACCTTCCTCTCGCGTGAAGCCTTGCCGCCTTGAATGCCCGTCACCGCTTGCTCCGCCCTGTCGCGGTCCCTCCCATGGCGCCGCCCTCCGCCGCCTCCCTTGGCCGGCGTCGTGGGCGCCGGCGGCCTCGCCACGCCCGTGGCTGGCCCCCCCTGCCTGTCGATCTGGGCGATCGCCCAGTCGGGCGCCGCAACGCCCACTCGCCCCGTTAGGCCCAGCGCCCGACATGCCCCCTTGGGCGACTGGCCAAATGGCCCCATGTCCCAGAACGAAAAATAAAAAAAGGATTTAAAAAAAGAAACAATAATAATTAAAAATAAATAAACTTAATTAATTAATTAACTAAATTAATTAAGTTAATTAATCCTAGTTAATTAATCTAATTAATCGGTTAGTTTAATTAAACAGTAGTTTGATTAGCCTAATCCCTAGTTAACTAAAACAGTCAATGACATGGGGGTCCCACCCCTGTTGACCAGTCAAACGTTGACTGGTCAACTGGGTCCCTCTGGCCCACCTGTCAGTCACTGGGTACACTTTGGTGTACACTGCGCTGGGTGCGCCTAGCAATTTAACAATTATTTTCGAATTAAAAATAATTCCAGAAATTACTAAAATCTTTAGAAAATCATATCTTTTAATCCGTAACTCGGATTAAAATATTTTCAACATGAAAGTTGCTCAGAACGACGAGACGAATCCGGATACGCAACCCGTTCGTCCGCCACACCTCCCTAACCTATCCAACTCGCAACTTTCCCCCTCCGGCTCCTTTGCCCGAAAACGCGAAACACCGGGGATACTTTCCCGGATGTTTCCCCCCTTCACCGGTATCACCTCATACCGCGTTAGGGCACCTCTAGCACTGTTACTTGTCATGTCATGCATCACTATGCATATGCTTGCTTAAATATTTATTGTTTCTCCCCCCTCTTCTCTCGATAGACACCAAGACCGACGCCGCTGCTACCCAGTACGACTACAGAGTTGACGACCCCTCTCTCTTGCCAGAGCAACCAGGCAAGCCCCCCCTTTGATCACCAGATATCGCCTACTCTTCTCTATACTACTTGCATTAGAGTAGTGTAGCATGGTACTGCTTTCCGTTATTCCTATCCTGATGCATAGCCTGTCCTTGTTATTACTGTTGTTACCTTTACCTGCAATCCTACATGCCTAGTATAGGATGCTAGAGTTCCATCAGTGGCCCTACACTCTTGTCCGTCTGCCATGCTATACTACTGGGCCGTGATCACTTCGGGAGGTGATCACGGGCATACTATATACTTTACACTATTACATTACCTGTGGTACTGTTCGGAGATGGGGGCTGAAGGGGCAGGTGGTTCCACCCAGGTAGTGGTGGGCCTGGGTTCCCGACGGCCCCCGACTGTTACTTTGTGGCGGAGCGACAGGGCAGGTTCCGACCACCTAGGAGAGAGGTGGGCCTGGCCCTGGTCGGTGTTCGCGGATACTTAACACGCTTAACGAGATCTGGGTATTTGATCTGAGTCTGGCCATTTGGTCTATACGCACTAACCATCTACGCGGGAGTAGTTATGGGTATCCCGGCGTCGTGGTATCAGCCGAAGCCTTCGTGACGTCAACGACTGAGTGGCGCGCGCCGGATTGGACTGGAAAGCCACTAGACTAGGTCTGCTTCCGGCCGCGTACGCAATGTGAAGGTGTGCAAAGGGCGATGGGCCCAGACCCCTGCGCCATAGGATTTAGACCGGCGTGCTGACCTCTCTGTTGTGCCTAGGTAGGGCTGCGACGTGTTGATCTTCCGAGGCCGGGCATGACCCAGAAAAGTGTGTCCGGCCAAATGGGATCGAGCGTGTTGGGGTATGTGGTGCACCACTGCAGGGAAGTTTATCTATTCGAATAGCCGTGTCCCTCGGTAAAAGGACGACCCGGAGTTGTACCTTGACCTTATGACAACTGGAACCGGATACTTAATAAAACACACCCTTCCAAGTGCCAGATATAACCCGGTGATCGCTCTCTAACAGGGCGACGAGGAGAGGATCATCGGGTAGGTTTATGCTATGCGATGCTACTTGGAGGTCTTTAGTCTACTCTTTTCTACATGCTGCAAGATGGAGGTTACCAGAAGCGTAGTCTTAAGGACTAGCTATCCCCCTCTTATTCCAGCTTTCTGCAGTTCAGTCCATCGATATGGCCTTTACACATATACCCATGCATATGTAGTGTAGCTCCTTGCTTGCGAGTACTTTGGATGAGTACTCATGGTTGCTTTCTCTTTCTTTTCCCCCTATCCCTTCTACCTGGTTGTCGCAACCAGATGTTGGAGCCCACGAGCTAGACACCACCTTCGACGACGACTCCTACTACACCGGAGGTGCCTACTACTACGTGCTGCCCGCTGACGACGACCAGGAATAGTTAGGAGGATCCCAGGCAGGAGGCCTGTGCCTCTTTCGATCTGTATCCTAGTTTGTGCTAGCCTTCTTAAGGCAAACTTGTTTATCTTATGTCTGTACTCAGATATTGTTGCTTTCGCTGACTCGTCTATGATCGAGCTCTTGTATTCAAGCCCTCGAGGCCCCTGGCTTGTAATATGATGCTTGTATGACTTATTTTATTTGTAGAGTTGTGTTGTGATATCTACCCGTGAGTCCTTGATCTTGATCGTACACATTTGCGTGCATGATTAGTGTACGGTCAAATCGGGGGCGTCACACTCAGCTAGCAAATTTCTGTGGGCACTTTGCATTTGTGTCCATATCTGAACCCAAGAAAGTTGTTGAAGCCTTCATGGAACCTGAATGGATTCAAGCTATGCAAGAAGAGCTTCAACAGTGTATGGGAACTGGTCAAGCGTCCTGATCCTCACAAGCAGAATATCATAGGCACAAAATGGATCTATCGCAACAAACAAGATGAGCATGGTCAAGTTGTCAGAAACAAGGCTCGTCTTGTTGCTCAAGGATATACTCAAGTTGAAGGGATTGACTTCGATGAAACATTCGCTCCGGTGGCTAGGCTTGAAGCCATTCAAATTCTGCTAGCCTATGCCAACCATCACAACATCCTCCTATATCAAATGGATGTGAAGAGTGCCTTTCTCAATGGCAAGATTGAAGAAGAAGTGTATGTTGCACAACCACCTGGCTTTGAAGATCCAAAACATCCTGATATGGTTTACAAGCTCAACAAGGCACTGTATGGCCTCAAACAAGCCCTTCCTAAAGAGGAAAGGCTTCAAACCTAGTTCCCTGGATCCCACTCTCTTCACAAAGACATACAATGGTGAATTGTTTGTGTGCCAGATCTATGTGGATGCATTATCTTCGGCTGCACTGACAAAAGATACAGTGATGAGTTTGGACACATGATGCAAGAGCAATATCAGATGTCCATGATGGGTGAGCTAAAGTTCTTCCTTGATCTTCAAATCCATCAGCAAAGCAACAACATCTTCATATCTCAAGAGAAATACCTCAAAGATTGCCTAAAGAAGTTTGAAATGCAAGACTGCAAGGGACACACGACGTCAATGCCAACCAAAAGTCATCTGGGCCTCGACGACAATGGTAAAGAGTTCGATCAAAAGGTATACCGCTCCATGATTGGTTCTTTACTCTATTTGTGTGCATCTAGGCTAGATATCATGCTTAGCGTTTGCATGTGTGCCCGATTCCAAGCGGCACCAAAGGAGTCACATCACTTAGCTGTGAAGCGAATTCTTCGATATTTGGCTTACACCCCAACACTAGGATTATGGTATCCAAAGGACTTAGGGTTTGATTTAGTTGGATTCTCAGATGCTAATTATGCTGGTGATAAGGTTGATCGCAAGTCTACATCAGGCACATGTCACTTTCTAGGACGATAACTTGTCTGTTGGTCTTCAAAGAAGCAGAACTGTGTGCCTCTCTCCACTGCTGAATTTGAGTACATTGCTGCTGGATCTTGCTGCACTCAGCTTCTATGGATGAAGAAAACTCTCAAGGACTATGGCATCCATCCAAAGCATGTGCCACTCTACCGCGACAATGAAAGCACCATCAAGATTGCCAACAACCCATTTCAGCACTTGAAGACAAAGCACATTCAGATCTATCATCACTTTCTCAGAGATCATGTCATGAAGGAAGATATTTATATCATTCACGTCAACACTAAAGAGCAATTGGCAGATATCTTCACAAAGCCCTTGGATGAGAAAAGGTTTTGCAAGTTACGGTGTGAGCTAAATATCATAGAATCCTCGAATGTCCTATAATTGGACACACATCCTAACACTTATGGATGTGATGACTTAGATGTGCAACACATGAAGTAACGTATATCTTCAAATAATGAAGATATACAATCTAAGTGTGAATACACTAATGCGGAAATTGACTTCGGAGCACCACAATAATTGTGCACCGTGTCTGGGTCTAATACTTCCTATACAGTGGGTAACGCCACCACCAAATTCTTATTTGAAGTGTTTTTATTGGTGTCACATTTTCTTAGTCTTCGCATTTGGTTTGTCTTCAACATTGACTCAACTTCATGTTTATCTTCACAATGTTGATTTGGTATCATATTTGTATATACATAGGTGTTCTATCGTCTACAGCATTCACTTATAGCTATGTCTTCATGTTTGAATCTTTTGATCTAAGTGAATGTGATCGGACCCTAACCCCCTCTATGATTCTACCTGAGATTCTATCTATCCAAATCATATGCATTCTATTGAAACTGTCGATTGTCTTCTCTGAGTCCTTGTCAGCAGAAGACACAGAGACAAAAATTGAATCTGTTTTAATGCTATTTCCTTATTGCCTGAAAATTGGAGAAGCGGGAACGACCACCCAACAATCCAGGCGTGCGTGGGAACATGGAACATCTTCCAATGTGTTGCATGCACACCACGTGTCCTTCAGATGTGAACTGGCAGGGGCACCTGCATAATAACGTTGTGCCATCCCTACCCCTATAAATACACACCTCACCACGGTCATTATCTCTTCTTCCACCTCTTCTCCTCGCACCAAAACCCTAGCGCCTCCGCTAGCTTGCGATGACGCCGGAGACGAAGCGCATAGCTGCCGCGACTTCTTCGATGCCGTCCTCACGCCGGCCGCGGACCTCGTCCTCTCCGCCGCCGCCGTAGGTGTCTTCTGATGTCTACTACACAACCTTCTTCTTGTAGACGTTGTTGGGCCTCCAAGTGCAGAGGTTTGTAGGACAGTAGCAAATTTCCCTCAAGTGGATGACCTAAGGTTTATCAATCCATAGGAGGCGTAGGATGAAGATGGTCTCTCTCAAGCAACCCTGCAACCAAATAACAAAGAGTCTCTTATGTCCCCAACACACCCAATACAATGGTAAATTGTATAGGTGCACTAGTTCGGCGAAGAGATGGTGATATAAGTGTCACAAACAGCCCTAGAGTTCGTACTACAATAACACCTTAAGACACAAATCAATCAAAACCCTAATGTCACCTAGATACTCCAATGTCACCTCAAGTATCCGTGGGTATGATTAGATGATATGCATCACACAATCTCAGATTCATCTATTCAACCAACACAAAGGACCTCAAAGAGTGCCCCAAAGTTCTACCGGAGAATCACGACGAAAACATGTGCCAACCCCTATGCATAGGTTCATGGGGGGAACCCGCAAGTTGATCACCAAAACATACATCAAGTGAATCACGTGATATCCCATTGTCACCACAGATACACATGACAAGACATACATCAAGTGTTCTCAAATCTTTAAAGACTCAACCCGATAAGATTACTTCAAAGGGGAAACTCAATTCATTACAAGAGAGTAGAGGGGGGAAGAAACATCATAGGATCCAACTATAATAGCAAAGCTCGCGATACATTAAGATCATGCCAAATCAAGAACACGAGAGAGAGAGAGAGAGAGAGAGAGAGATCAAACACATAGCTACTGGTACATACCCTCAGCCCCGAGGGAGAACTACTCCCTCCTCGTCATGGAGAGCACCGGGATGATGAAGATGGCCACCGGAGAAGGATTGCCCCCTCCGGTAGGGTGCCAGAACGGGTCTAGATTGGCTTTCGGTGGCTACGGAGGCTTCTGGCGGCGGAACTCCCGATCTATTGTGCGTTCTGGAAATTTTAGGGTACGACGATATATATGGGTGCAGGAAGTACGTCGGAGGAGCCACGGGGGCCCCACGAGGCAGGGGCGTGCCCTAGGGGGGCACCCCCACCCTCGTGAGCACCTCCCTTATCTCCTGACGTGGAGTCCAAGTCTGTCTGGTGGCTTTCGTTCCAAAAATAACTTCTCTAGTTGATTTCGTTCCGTTTCGACTCCGTTTGATATTCCTTTTCTTTGAAACACTGAAATTGGCATAAAACAACAAATCTGGGCTAGGCCTCCGGTTAATAGGTTAGTCCCAAAAGTAATATAAAAGTGGATAATAAAGCCCAATATTGCCCAAAACAGTAGATAATATAGCATGGAGCAATCAAAAATTATAGATACGTTGGAGACATATCAAGCATCCCCAAGCTTAATTCCTGCTCGTCCTTGAGTAGGTAAATGATAAAAAAGTTAATTTTTGATGTGGAATGCTAGTTGGCATAATTTCAATGTAATTCTTCTTACTTGTGATATGAATATTCAGATCCGAAAGATTCAAGACAAAAGTTCATATTGGCATAAAAATGATAATACTTCAAGCATACTAACTAAGCAAATATGTCTTCTCAAAATAACATGGCCAAAGAAAGCTATCCCTACAAAATCATATAGTCTGGCTATGCTCCATCTTCACCACACAAAATATTTAAATCATGCACAACCTCGATGACAAGCCAAGCAATTGTTTCATACTTTTGATGTTCTCAAACTTTTTCAATCTTCACGCAATACATGAGCGTGAGCCATGGATATAGCACCATAGGTGGAATAGAATGGTGGTTGTGGAGAAGACAAAAAGGGAGAAGATAGTCTCACATTGACTAGGCGTATCAACGGGCTATGGAGATGCCCATCAATAGATATCAATGTGAGTGAGTAGGGATTGCCATGCAACGGATGCACTAGAGCTATAACTATATGAAAGATCAACAAAAGAAACTAGTGGGTGATCATCCAACTCGCTTGCTCACGAAGACCTAGGGCATTTTGAGGAAGCCCGTCATTGGAATATACAAGCCAAGTTCTATAATGAAAGATTCCCACTTGTAAATGAAAGTGACACATAGGAGACTCTCTATCATGAAGATCATGGTGCTACTTTGAAGCATAAGTGTGGTAAAAGGATAGTAGCATTGCCCCTTCTCTCTTTTTCTCTCATTTTTTTCATTTTTTCATTTTTTATTTGGGCCTTCTCCTTTTTTATGGCCTCTTTTTTATTTGGGCTCCTTTGGCCTCTCTTATTTATTTATTTTCGTCCGGAGTCTCATCCCGACTTGTGGGGGAATCATAGTCTCCATCATCCTTTCCTCACTGGGACAATGCTCTAATAATGATGATCATAACCCTTTTATTTACTTACAACTCAAGAATTACAACTCGATACTTAGAACAAGATATGAATCTATATGAATGCCTCCGGCGGTGTACCGGGATGTGCAATGACTCATGAGTGACATGTATGAAAGAATTATGAATGGCGGCTTTGCCACAAATACAATGTCAACTACATGATCATGCTAAGCAATATGACAATGATGGAGTGTGTCATAATAAACGGAACGGTGGAAAGTTGCATGGCAATATATCTTGGAATGGCTATGGAAATGCCATAATAGGTAGGTATGGTGGCTGTTTTGAGGAAGGTATATGGTGGGTTTATGGTACCGGCGAAAGTTGCGCGGTACTACAGAGGCTAGCAATGCTGGAAGGGTGACAGTGCGTATAATCCATGGACTCAACATTAGTCATAAAGAACTCACATACTTATTGCAAAAATCTATTAGTTATCGAAACAAAGTACTATGCGCATGCTCCTAGGGGGATAGATTGGTAGTAAAAAACCATCGCTCGTCCCCGACCGACACTCATAAGGAAGGCAATCAATAAATAAATCATGCTCCGACTTCATCACATAACGGTTCACCATACGTGCATGCTACGTGAATCACAAACTTCAACACAAGTATCTCTCAAATTCACAACTACTCAACTAGCATGACTCTAATATCACCATCTCCATATCTCAAAACAATTATCAAGTATCAAACTTCTCATAGTATTCAACACACTCATAAGAGAATTTTATTATTCTTGAATACCTAGCATATTAGGATTTTAAGAAAATTACCATGCTATTTAAGACTCTCAAAATAATATAAGTGAAGCATGAGAGTTCATCTATTTCTTCAAAATAAAACTACCACCATTCTCTAAAAGATATAAGTGAAGCACTAGAGCAAATGACAAACTACTCCGAAGGATATAACAGAAGATCAATGAGTAGTTGAATAATTATGCAACTATGTGAAGACTCTCTAACATTTAATAATTTCAGATCTTGGTATTCTATTCAAACAGCAAGCAAAGAAAAATAAAATGACATTCTAAGAATGGCAAACATCATGTGAAGGAGCAAAAAACTTAGGATCAACCGATACTAACCGATAATTGTTGAAGAAGAAAGGTGGGATGCCAACCGGGGCATCCCCAAGCTTAGATGCTTGAGACTTCTTGAAATATTATCTTGAGGTGCCTTGGGCATCCCCAAGCTTGAGCTTTTGTGTCTCCTTAATTCCTCTCATATCACGGTCTCCCTAAATCTCAAAAGCTTCATCCACACAAAACTCAACAAGGACTCGTGAGATAAGTTAGTATAAACCATTGCAAAAACCTTATCATACTCTACTGTAGCAAATCACTAAAATTATTACTCAACATTTCATACTAAATGCCTCTGCATATTTAATAGTCCTATCCTCAAATAGAATCATTAAAGAAGCAAACATATGCAAACAATGCAAACATAACAGCAATCTGCCTAAACAGGATAGTCTGTAAAGAATGTTGCAACATCCATACTTCCCTAGCTCCAAAAAATATGAAAGAAAATTCCCAGTGTATTAAATTTATCAGAGCTTAATATGCAAAATGTTTCAACATTTTATCACATTCTGACTTTTCTAGGAAATTATTGCAACAGCGGTAAACTTTCTGTTTTCAAACAGCAACATGTGGACTTCTAAAATAGGCATAGTAAAGGCTATCAATGCCATTTTTATTGAAAATAAAGATGCAAAAAATTGTTCTAAATAAAAGCAAGCAAATCCTAACAAAATAAATTGGTGCTCCAAGCAAAACACATATCATGTGGCGAATAAAAATATAGCTCCAAGTAAAGTTACCGATGAACGAAGACGAAAGAGGGGATGCCTTCCGGGGCATCCCCAAGCTTAGGATCTTGGTTGTCCTTGAATATTACCTTGGAGTGCCTTGGGCATCCCCAAGCTTAGGATCTTGCCACTCCTTATTCCATTGTCCATCGAATCTTTACCCAAAACTTGAAAACTTCACAACACAAAACTTAACAGAAAACTCGTAAGCTCCGTTAGTATAAGAAAATAAATCACCACTTCAAGGTACTGTAATGAACTCATTCTTTATTTATATTGGTGTTAAACCTACTGTATTCCAACTTCTATATGGTTTATAAACTATTTTACTAGCCATAGATTCATCAAAATAAGTAACAACACATGAAAAGCAGAATCTGTCAAAAACAGAACAGTCTGTAGTAATCTGGATCAAGCGTGTAATTCTGGAACCCATAAAATTCTCAAATAAATTGCTGGACCTGAGTAATTTATCTATTAATCATCTTCAAAAATAATTAACTAAATAGCACTCTCCAAATAAAAATGGCAGCAATTCTCGTGAGCGCTAAAGTTTCTGTTTTTTACAGCATGATTGCAAAGACTTTCCCCAAGTCTTCCCAACGGTTCTACTTGGCACAAACACTAATTAAACACATAAAACCACATATAAACATAGGCTAGATGGATTATTTATTATTAAACAGGAACGAAAAGCAAGGAGCTAAAATAAAATTAGGTTGCCTCCCAACAAGCGCTATCATTTAATGCCCCTAGCCAGGCATGATGATTTCAACGATGCTCACATAAAAGATAAGAATTGAAACATAAAGAGAGCATCATGAAGAATATGACTAGCACATTTAAGTCTAACATACTTCCTATGCATAGGGATTTTGTGAGCAAACAACTTGTGGGAACAAGAATCAACTTGCATAGGACGGTAAAACAAGCATAACTTCAAAACTTTAAGCACATAGAGAGGAAACCTGATATTATTGCAATTCCTACAAGCATATATTCCTCTATCATAATAATTTTCAGTAGCATCATGAATGAATTCAACAATATAACCAGCACCTAAAGCATTATTTTCATGATCTACAAGCATAGAAATTTTATTACTCTCCACATAAGCAAATTTCTTCTCATGAATAATAGTGGGAGCAAACTCAACAAAATAACTATCATGTGATTGAAAATTAAGATCAAGATGAAAAGTTTCATGGTTATCATTATTCTTTAAAGCATACATGTCATCACAATAATTATCATAGATAGGAGGCATGCTTTCATCATAGTAAATTTTCTCATCAAAGCTTGGGGAACAAAAAATATCATCTTCATCAAACATAGCTTCCCCAAGCTTGTGGCTTTGCATATCATTAGCATCATGGATATTCAAGGAATTCATAATAACAACATTGCAATCATGCTCATCATTCAAATATTTAGTGCCAAAAAATTTAATGCATTCTTCTTCTAACACTTTGGCACAATTTTCCTTTCCATCATACTCACGAAAGATATTAAAAAGCTGAAGCGTATGAGACAAACTTAATTCCATTTTTTTGTAATTTTCTTTTATAAACTAAACTAGTGATAAAACAAGATACTAAAAGACTCGATTGCAAGATCTAAAGATATACCTTCAAGCGCTAACCTCCCCGGCAACGGCGCCAGAAAAGAGCTTGATGTCTACTACACAACCTTCTTCTTGTAGACGTTGTTGGGCCTCCAAGTGCAGAGGTTTGTAGGACAGTAGCAAATTTCCCTCAAGTGGATGACCTAAGGTTTATCAATCCGTAGGAGGCGTAGGATGAACATGGTCTCTCTCAAGCAACCCTGCAACCAAATAACAAAGAGTCTCTTATGTCCCCAACACACCCAATACAATGGTAAATTGTATAGGTGCACTAGTTCGGCGAAGAGATGGTGATACAAGTGCAATATGGATGGTAGATAAAGGTATTTGTAATCTGAAATTATAAAAACAGCAAGGTAACTAATAATAAAAGTGAGCGTAAACGGTATTGCAATGCGTGGGAATAAGGTCTAGGGTTCATACTTTCGCTAGTGTAAGTTCCCTCAACAATACTAACATAATTGGATCATAAAACTATCCCTCAACATGCAACAAAGAGTCACTCCAAAGTCACTAATAGCGAAGAACGAACGAAGAATTATGGTAGGGTACGAAACCACCTCAAAGTTATTCTTTCCAATCAATCCGTTGGGCTATTCCTATAAGTGTCACAAACAGCCCTAGAGTTCGTACTAGAATAACACCTTAAGACACAAATCAATCAAAACCCTAATGTCACCTAGATACTCCAATGTCACCTCAAGTATCCGTGGGTATGATTATACGATATGCATCACACAATCTCAGATTCATCTATTCAACCAACACAAAGGACCTCAAAGAGTGTCACAAAGTTCTACCGGAGAATCACGACGAAAACGTGTGCCAACCCCTATGCATAGGTTCATGGGCGGAACCCACAAGTTGATCACCAAAACATACATCAAGTGAATCACGTGATATCCCATTGTCACCACAGATACGCACAGCAAGACATACATCAAGTGTTCTCAAATATTTAAAGACTCAATCCGATAAGATTACTTCAAAGGGGAAACTTAATTCATTACAATAGAGTAGAGGGGGAAGAAACATCATATGATCCAACTATAATAGCAAAGCTCGCGATACATCAAGATCGTGCCAAATCAAGAACACGAGAGAGAGAGAGAGAGATCAAACACATAGCTACTAGTACATACCGTCAACCCCGAGGGAGAACTACTCCTCCTTGTCATGGAGAGCACCGGGATGATGAAGATGGCCACCGGAGAAGGATTGCCCCCTCCGGCAGGGTGCCGGAACGGGTCTAGATTGGCTTTCGGTGGCTACGGAGATTTGTTGCGGCGGAACTCCCGATCTATTGTGCGTTCTGGAAGTTTTAGGGTACGATGATATATATGGGTGCAGGAAGTATGTCGGAGGAGCCACGGGGGCCCCACGAGGCAGGGGCGCCCCCACCCTCTTGAGCACCTCCCGTATCTCCTGACATGGAGTCCAAGTCTATCTTGTGGCTTTCGTTCCAAAAATAACTTCTCCAGTTGATTTCGTTCCGTTTCGACTCCGTTTGATATTCCCTTTCTTCGAAACACTGAAATAGGCATAAAACAACAAATCTGGGCTAGGCCTCCGGTTAATAGGTTAGTCCCAAAAGTAATATAAAAGTGGATAATAAAGCCCAATATTGCCCAAAACAGTAGATAATATAGCATGGAGCAATCAAAAATTATAGATACGTTGGAGATGTGTCATCTTCCGTCGCCAAGTTAGGGCACGGGAGATTGAACTGCTCGGCCTCCCCTCCCAACTCCGTTTAGCAGTTCTTTGTGTGGTGATTAAATCTCACTTTTACTGCCCCGTTGATTCATCAGATCCATCCACTTCAACCAGAAGTAGTTTCTAAGCTTGCAAATCTGGATCTATCTTGTTTGCATCTCATATCATGCCAAGTATGTTCACTTATGCTTCACTACTAGTTAGATTCATCACTTGTACTTATTCTTGGATTCGTACAAATCTGGAACCAACTCTCATCAAAGTGAATGTCTTCGACTATGAGGTCAATGTCTTCAAACTGATTTATCTTCAAAATCCTCTGAGAATGCATATGACCTCTTCCCCTTCCCTCGCACCTCTAATGCTGTCACAGGTACATGTCTGTGGGAGAATCCCTTGGTTCTCATAGTCTACATTTGTTTGCAGAATTCTTATAGCGACACATCAATTCTCCTAAAGCCAGTTTCTATTTGACCAGCAGATGGAAGCCATCATAGTTGTGAAGCCTTTCAGCTTGAATACTATGGCCACTGAGAAACCAGCTAGAAAGGGCGGCATGCAGCACCGTGGGGATACAGCCAAGGACCCGCCACCAGATCTCTTTGAACTGTATCAGTCAGATCCTGAAGAAACCTATGGTGAGCGCAAGACCCGAATCCAATGGATTCGAAGATAGTAGGCCGTAGAATGGTTCAAGTACAAATTTGTGACCGCTGAGTATGCTGAAAATAACGCTATCAAGCGACCATGGGGAGATATTATATACAAAGGTCTGCAGCCAAGGTTGTCATAATCGCGATTTTGAATCGGATCGGAGCTCCGATGGTAAGATCGCAAATCGTAGAATCTTCACTATCAGGATCGTAGAAACGTAGATTCTATGAACTAAAATCGTAGAATCATAGGGGTTAGTTTGGATCGTAAAGTCGTAGAATCGTATAAAAGAATCGCGATTCTGACAACCTTGTCTGCAGCCCAAGTCCAAGACCGAAGCTATTGCTCAAGGCTTCTATCCCTGCATGGTCCGAGGACCTCAGCTTGAAGATGCCGACCCATCCAGTTTGCTATTGTGTCGCGACGACAATCTTTTCAAGCACAACTTTCAGTTTGCCAAAGAGTCTGCCAAGAAGAACAAGAAGTTGTTTGGCCTCGACTTCAACCCTGGTCCACCTGCTCCACGGGCTGATGGCACACGTGATGCCGAACCCAATGAAATTGGCCCCTTCTACAACCTCGAAGGTCTCATCACTCACGTTGTTGTCCAAGGGGCTATGGTGGATCTCTCAGCTGGCGATGCGGATTTTGAAGATGCGCCAGCCCCACCGAAGCAGAAGCAAAAGAAATCAAAGGCTTCAATGCCCTCTGTAGCACCGAAAGTTTTGCATGTGAAGCCATTGGCCACTGCACCTCCTGAACCCAGTGTGCAGTCGGAAGATCTTTCTCACGTCTCCAAGAAGAAGGAGAAGCCCAAGAAGAAGCCCATGAAGGTTTCTGGGCATGAACTGACTCCAGCTGCCATTCTGAGGAACGAAGATGAAACCATTGATCTATCAAGCGACGAAGACTTTGGTGATGATGCTCTTGAGCTTCTAATAAAGAGCAAGCAAGAGGAGGAGATCTTCAACGATCTGCCCCTCTTTGATGTAGAAATTTTGAACAGCTTCATTGATGAGTGGTTCAACGACCAAAGCATCAGCATCGATAATCTTTAGCTGCCAGTGGACATCAGCGTCACCTTTCATGAACCATTGCAAATGAGCTGGCCTTGGCTTAGAAGATCGTCGAGCTGAAGAACAAAATTGATTTTGAGAAGCCTCAGTTGAAGAAGCACATGGCAAAGCTCAGCGTAGATGATGTTCAGAACTTCAAGCAGATGTTGCATAATCTCAAGGAGCAGTTTCGCCAGAAACACGAAGAAGCCAAAGGCTCAAGAGAGCGGATGAAATACTTTGCTGAGAAATATGTGCAAGCGCACAATGAGGCTGAGAAGCGCAAGGCACTGGGGCGCCCTGGCATCGATCCAAGGATGGCTGCCAAACAGAAGAAGAAGTCTGTTGCGTCACGCAATGAAGCACCAAGGCAGGAAGCACCTAGCATTGTCTTCCCTGCCAACATGACAGGCTCGGAGCCTAAGGTCCCCTCAGCAGCTTCAGAGCTGAAGAAAACAAGGGCAGCTGAAGCTAATGTCAGGAAGCGAAAGCATAAGGATGCCTCTGATGGTGCTCCATCAACCAAGAAGCCAAAGACAAAGTCTTCGCGAAAAGAGCGTGCGACTGCCACAGAGCCACTGGTTGTTGAGCCCATCTCCGTTGCACGTCCTGCCTCCTCCAACCAAGAGCGTCAACTTATAGTTCACGCGCCTGCTACCATAGAGGCTCCTGAAGACAAAGAAGTACCAGCTGCAGACCCCATCACAGCTGAAGACATTGCTCGCGAAGAAAATGTAGAAGATGATGAAGTCCTTCCTTAGATCGAGCGCCAACCGGTATCATCGCCTGTTCTCATGAACAGCGAGCTCATCAGCATTGGACGTCCTTTGACGCCAATTGCTCAGGATGCATCATGGGCTGATCACCTACAACAAGACACCCCCATTCAAGATGAAACCCCAAAAACTCCAACCCCTCAAGTCGCCACTCTGGTACTTGATGACGACTACATGGTGTAGACCACTCCATCACCACAGGCGTCGCCCGCATTTCGCAGGCTTTGCAAAAGGCCCTAGGCCTCCGGCCACCATGTCGAGCATTCCAGAAGGAGAAGTAGAACAAATCTCAGTCGCACGTGAAGTGTTTCCTGAAGCCACTCCTACTGTGAATGTCTCTGGGTCTGAAGCCAAAGCTGCTGAAGACATTCCGGTTGCATCAGCCAAAGAAAATCCAGAACCAAGACAAGAAGAAGAAAGGGTTGCAACACCCCCTGCCACTCAATAAGTCGTTCTCGAGGAGAACGTGTCCATGCCTGACCCTCCTGCTACTAAAGAGGAGGTTGAAAACATTAAGGCGGCCCCAACCAACACTGCTGAAGCCAATAACGTTGTCATGGCTGAAGACAATGTGGCGCCTGAAGCTGATGTTGCACCCGAAGCTAGTGTGCAAGCTGAAGCCCATGTGTATGTCAAAGCCACTGTTCTATCTCCTAGGACTCACACAATTGAACAAGCCTTCGATCACGGACAGCTGGGCATTGTGAAATGGCCAATCATGGTTCCTCCCACTGCTCCCGGACCTCAATATGAATACCATGTGGAGCATAGGCCTCAGGTCCAGAAGCCACATCCCAGACTGCCAATGTTTGTCGGTGTTGCATCATCACCAGGCTCGTTCAGTGTCAACAGCTTCAGGGCACACAACACATTCTTTGACAGTGCCAAGAACCCATACTCGAAGCCAAAGATCTCATCTGATCGCTTCTGGAGCTTTCCGCATTGCAGTTATTACTCATGTGTCTTATACAATCAAGAGCGGATCTTTCCTCACATGCGTCTGGATTATGAAGCCATTGCTGGACTGCCCTGTTTGGAAGAAGCCATATACTGTTTTAGAGATGTTGGCCTTCTGCGGTTTGTCACTGATAAAGAGCATTGGAATGAAGAGCTTCTGCTACAGTTCTATGCTACTCTCCACATTTGTGGCTACAACAGGGATCCGAAGACTTGAGTCCTTGAGTGGATGACAGGTGACGTGCACCATGAAGCCAAAGCTCAAGATATCATTGAGCTTACTCCCCTGCCCACTCCAGGTGAATACTATGAACCTGGTTGTCAGCTACATAGGAATACATTGGAGAGCATCTTTTAGAAGCCTGAGCCAAACATGAGTCAGATGCTCAGCATGATGAAGCCACTGCCACAAGACGCTGAATATCCTAAGGAATTCTTTGTCAACGACCTTGAGTATCTGCCACAGACCATTTATCACATTGTTAGGCGAACTCTATGGCCCGTCAAAGGACATTCCCCTGTAGCCAAGCTTGAAGGCGCGATGAAGACATTGGTGTTCTATATTCTGAATGGCATCAGCTTCAATGCTCAAGATTTCTTCATCAGACAACTTACTACATCAGGAATTGATCTCTTTGGCTTCAAGTTTTATGCTCCATGGGTGATGCGCTTAATCAAGCTTCACTCTTCTGTCAACTATCATCCCTGTGCACGCAACCATCTTATCTTCTTGCCTGAGGTTGATATGTCTGTTGAAGACATCTACCTAGAGCCTGCCAAGGAGCCCCTTTATCTTCATAATGTTGATCGCCAGAGCTTCACGCAACCAATTGAAGGAGTTCTTGCTGCTACTCGTGTCTATCCCCTGGCTGGCAATACACGTGCACCTCATCATGCTACTACTGAAGCCACTAACAACACCATCGCTCAAAGGCCTCGGAAGCGATCTCCTGTGCTCAATGACTGAGAGCTTCTTGTGGCCTTGCATCAGAAACAAGATAGGCACCACGTGTGGCTAAAGCGTCAGATGTAGAGCATCTTGGTGGACGTCAATCATATCAGAAACTTGGCCACCAAGAACTCATTTGTTGCTCATGAAGCCTGTAGGAGGTCCTGGATGAGTCTCACACTTCTCTACTCTGAAGACGATCTTCGCGAAGATGGCTTCACTGAGGGTTTCAAATTTGACACCACTCCTCCTCGCAATACAAGCTGGCGTCGGACTCCACCAATTGAAGATTCAGAGTATTCATCTTTGGTTGCAACTATTGTTGCAAGAGTCATCGAAGAAGAAGACGATGCCACTTCACCAGCCATGGCTTCACCACGTCTCGACACTGCACCAGGCCCCTCTGCACCACTGAACGTTGATAACCCACGAGTATAGGGGATCGCAACAGTTTTGGAGGGTAGAGTATTCAACCCAAATTTATTGATTCGACACAAGGGGAGCCAAAGAATATTCTCAAGTATTAGTAGCTGAGTTGTCAATTCAACCACACATGGAAACTTAGTATCTGCAGCAAAGTGTTTAGTAGCAAAGTAATATGATAGTAGTGGTAATGGTAGCAAAACTAATGTTTTTGGTATTTTGTAGTGATGATAACAATAACAACAGAAAAGTAAATAAGTGAAGAACAATATATGGAAGGCTCATAAGCAATGGATCGGTGATGGAGAATTATGCCGGATGCGGTTCATCATGTAACAATCATAACCTAGGGTAACACAGAACTAGCTCCAGTTCATCAATGTAATGTAGGCATGTATTCCGAATATAGTCATACATGCTTATGGAAAAGAACTTGCATGACATATTTTGTCCTACCCTCCCGTGGCAGCAGGGTCCTATTGGAAACTAAGGGATATTAAGGCCTCCTTTTAATCTAGTACCGGAACAAAGCATTAACACATAGTGAATACATGAACTCCTCAAACTACGATCATCACCGGTAAGTATCCCGATTATTGTCACTTCGGGGTTAACGAATCATAACACATAATAGGTGACTATAGACTTGCAAGATAGGATCAAGAACTCTCATATATTGATGAAAACATAATAGGTTCAGATCTGAAATCATGGCACTCGGGCCCTAGTGACAAGCATTAAGCATAGCAAAGTCATAACAACATCAATCTCAGAACATAGTGGATACTAGGGATCAAACCCTAGCAAAATGAACTCGATTACATGATAAATCTCATCCAACACATCACCGTCCAGCAAGCCTATGATGGAATTACTCACGCACGGCAGTGAGCATCATGAAATTGGTGATGGAGGATGGTTGATGATGACGATGGCGACGGATTCCCCTCTCCGGAGCCCCGAACGGACTCCAGATCAGCACTCCCGAGAGAGTTTAGGGCTCGGCGGCGGCTCCGTATCGTAAAACGCAATGAATCCTTCTCCTTCATTTTTTCTCCCCGAAAGTGAATATATGGAGTCCAGGTTGAGGTCGGTGGAGCGCCAGCGGGGCCACGAGGCAGGGAGGCGCGCCCCCACCCTCGTAGATAGGTGGGGGCCCCCTGACGTGGATCTTCCTTCTAATATTTATCATATATTCCAAAATCATTCTCCGTTGATTTTCAGGTCATTCCGAGAACTTTTTATTTTTGCACCAAAATAACACCATGGCAATTCTGCTGAAAACAGCGTCAGTCCGGGTTAGTTCTATTCAAATCATGCAAGTTAGAGTCCAAAACAAGGGCAAAAGTGTTTGGAAAAGTAGATACGACGGAGACGTATCAACTCCCCCAAGATTAAACCTTTGCTTGTCCTCAAGCAATTCAGTTGATAAACTGAAAGTGATAAAGAAAAACTTTTACAAACTCTGTTTGCTCTTGTTGTTGTAAATATGTAAAGCCAGCATTCAAGTTTTCAGCAAAGATTATGAACTAACCATATTCACAATAATATTTAGGTCTCGTGTTTACTCATATCAATGGCATAATCAACTAGCGAGCAATAATAATAAATCTCGGATGGCAACACTTTCTCAAAACAATCATGATATGATATAACAAGATGGTATCTCGCTAGCCCTTTCTGAGACCGCAAAATATAAATGCAGAGCACCTTTAAAGATCAATGACTGACTAGACATTGTAATTCATGGTAAAAGAGATCCAGTCAAGTCATACTCAATATAAACTAACAGTAATGGATGCAAATGACAGCGATGCTCTCCAACTGGTGCTTTTTAATAAGAGGATGATGACTCAACATAAAAGTAAATAGATAGGCCCTTCGCAGAGGGAAGCAGGGATTTGTGGAGGTGCCAGAGCTAGGTTTTGAAATAGATATGAATAATATTTTGTGCGGTATACTTTCATTGTCAACATAACAACCAAGAGATGGTGATATCTTCCATGCTACACACATTATAGGCGGTTCCCAAACAGAATGGTAAAGTTTATACTCCCCCTCCACCAACAAGCATCAATCCATGGCTTGCTCGAAACAACGAGTGCCTCCAACTAACAAGAGTCCCGGGAGAGTGTTGTTTGCAATTATTTTGATTTGATTTGCATAAAGCATGGGACTGTGAATCCCGGTGACCAGCCATTTTCTCGTGAGTGAGGAGCGGAGCCCACTCCTCTTGAGAATAACCCGCCTAACATGGAAGATACAGACATCCCTAGTTGATACATGAGCTATTCGAGCATACAAAACATGATATTTATTTGAAGGTTTAGAGTTTGGCACATACAAATTTACTTGGAACGGCAGGTAGATACCGTATATAGGTAGGTATGGAGGACTCATATGGAATAACTTTGGGGTTTATGGAATTGGATGCACAAGCAGTATTCCCGCTTAGTACAGGTGAAGGCTAGCAAAAGACTGGGAAGCGACCAGCTAGAGAGCGACAACAGTCATGAACATGCATTAAAATTAATCAACACCGAATGCAAGCATGTGTAAGATATAATGCACCATGAACATAAATATCGTAGAGGCTATGTTGATTTTGTTTCAACTACATGCATGAACATGTGCCAGGTCAAGCCACTCGAATCATTCAAAAGAGGATACCACCCTATCATACCACATCACAACCATTTTAATAGCATGTTGGCACGCAAGGTAAACCATTATAAGCTCCTAGGTAATTAAGCATGGCATAAGCAACTATAATCTCTAATTGTCATTGCAAACATGTTTATTCATAATAGGCTGAATCAGGAACGATGAACTAATCATATGTACAAAAACAAGAGAGGTTGAGTTCATACTAGCTTCTCTCATCTCAATAAGTTCATCATATAATCATCATTACTGCCTTTCACTTGCACGACCGAATAGTGTTGATAATAATAATAGTGCACGTGCATTGGACTAAGCTGGAAGTTGCAAGCATTCAATTCAAGAGAGAAGACAAGGTAATATGGGCTCTTTGTCAGGTCAATGATAATGCATATAAGAGCCGCTTTAACATTTTCATTATGGTCTTCTCCTATCGACCCCCAAAGGAAAGAAAAGAAATAAAACTATTCACATGGGAAAGCTCCCAACAAGCAAAAGAAGAACGAGAAATCTTTTGGGGTTTTCTTTTTAATTACTACTACAAGCATGGAAAGTAACTAATTAAAAGCTACAACTATTTTTTTTGTTTTTCTTAAGGTTTATTAAACACACAGGAAGAAAGCATGAAAAAGGGAAATAAACTAGCATGGATGAAACAGTGAAAAAGTATGAGCACCGACAACTAGCAATGAGTGTGTGAACATGAATGTAATGTCGGTGAGAAATACGTACTCCCCCAAGCTTAGGCTTTTGTCCTAAGTTGGTCTATGGCCATGGCTGGCATGGCGGATATCCAAAGTAATAGTTGGGGTCGTACTATGAAGAAGCCTCGGATTGCCACTGGTTGGCAATCACCTCCGAATCCCACTGATAATCAGACTGTTGTGGAGGATCAAATTGTGGTTCCGGCTCCGGCTGTGTAGCTGATGTAGGGTTCCGGTAGGCGTGAATGGCCTCTAATGGAACAAGGTACTTGCGTGCATATAAATCATACAAGGAAGGAGCGGGCAAGGTAATAGTCTCAGGATGATTTTTACCAAATATTAATTTGTACTTAATCTCCTTTTCCCTATTCTTAAAAATAAAATCATTTGCTACCATACTCTTATAATCTAAATAAACAGCAGACAGCAATTTTTCTTCTTTCCCATAATGCCTAATAGGTATGTTAAAATGTGCAGCGAGGCGCGAGGCAAAGATGCCTCCAAGGACGGGGCCCTTAGTACGGTTAAGATTTAACCGCTTTGCAATAATAGCGCCCATACTGAATGTGTCATCACGAAATAAGGCATGGCACAAAATGACAATATCAGGGGCACTCAGGTTTCCACAGTTTCCGCACCCAATTAAGCATCTACTAGCAAATATAGCAAAGTAACATAGAACAGGAAAGTGTATGTTAGTAATTCGTGCGTCGGAAACCTTCCTCGTTTCCCCTACGGTAATGGTATCAATAAACCCATCCACATCGTCATGATGTGGTTCCTCTACGCTGCCCTCGAAAGGGATCAAACAAACCCGAAATTATGAAGTGGCATCTCCTTATGCTCATCATATAAATAAAATTCCACCGTAGGTGGTGAGCTCCTAGCATGGAAATGGAAGTTTTGCACAAAGATATTGGTGAGCAAGAGATAATGTTCGCATTGGTCGTGGAGCAAGGTGGCGAGGCCTGCATTCTCAGCCAATTCACAGAAATCATCATAAATCCTGGCTGCTCTCAAGAAATTATCACAAGGCCATTCACACGGCCGAACTTCCGCGGTGCGAGGGAGATTATATTTGGGCCTCTTATCCTCCTCACTTTTCTTATCCTTCAACCTCCAGCTCAATGAGCCCCTTAAAAATCTCTTCATCTTTTTTTTGAAAATTTCTGAAATTTTTAGTAACTTCAAAATAAAAGTGAACCGAACTCAAAAATATTGATAGCAACTACTCCTACAAGTGCCTAGAGGCAATATCATGCATCAAAACTACTTTTGACCCTATAAATTTGACATGAAAGCTCAAGAAATGGGTCACCTAATCAACAAAAATATGCAATGAATAAAGCACTAGAACAAAAACTAATTGGACCATCGGAGGAGTCACATACCAAGGAACAATCCCCCAAAGCAGTTTTGTGAGAGGTGCTTTGGAGCAAGGAGATCGAAAATGGCAGCAAAATGAGCTTGGACTCGGGTTTGAGCTGGTTAGTGATGTTTGTGGGAGGAAGAAGGAGTGTGTGGTAGCTGGAATAAGTGGAGGGGAGCCACCATGGGCCCACGAGGTAGGGGCGCGCCCACCACCTTCGTGGCCAGGTGCTTACTCCCCCTGCTGTGTTCTCAGTGCCAGATATTCTCAAATATTCTAGAAAAAATCATATTTAATTTTTAGGGCATTTGGAGAACTTTTATTTTTGGGGTATTTTTATTGCATTAATAATTCAGAAAACAGACAAAAATTACTATTTTTGCTTTATTTAATATAAATAACAGAAAGTAAAAAGAGGGTACAGAGAGTTGTGTTTTCTAAATTCATCCATCTCATGCTCATCAAAAGGAATCCACTAACAAGGTTGATCAGGTCTTGTTAACAAACTCATTCCGAGTAACATGGAACCGGAGAATTTTCAAATAACACTAGGTTACCTCAACGGGGATATGCATGTCCCCAACAATAAGAATATCATATTTCTTCTTAACAGTAGGAAGAGAAAATTCAAAACCTCCAAAAATAATCGATGGAATTTTTCCAATAGAGTTTATACTATGAACTTGAGGTTGTTTCCTCGGAAAGTGTATCGTATGCTCATTGCCATTAACATGAAAAGTGACATTGCCTTTGGTGCAATCAATAACAGCCCCTGCAGTATTCAAAAAGGGTCTTCCAAGAATAATAGACATACTATCGTCCTCGGGAATATCAAGAATAACAAAGTCCGTTAAAATAGTAACGTTTGCAACCACAAACAGGCACATCCTCACAAATACCGACAGGTATAGCAGTTGATTTATCAGCCATTTGCAAAGATATTTCAGTAGGTGTCAACTTATACAAATCAAGTCTATGATATAAAGAGAGAGGCATAACACTAACACCGGCTCCAAGATCACATAAAGCAGTTTTAACATAGTTTCTTTTAATGGAGCATGGTATAGTTGGTACTTCGAGATCTCCTAGTTTCTTAGGTATTCCACCTTTAAAAGTATAATTAGCAAGGATGGTGGAAATTTCAGCTTCCGGTATCTTTCTTTTATTTGTAACAATTTCTTTCATATACTTAGCATAAGGATTCATTTTGAGCATATCAGTCAAACGCATACACAAGAAGATAGGTCTAATCATTTCAGTAAAGCGCTCAAAATCCTCATCATCCTTTTTATTGGATGGTTTAGGAGGAAAAGGCACGGGTTTCTGAACCCATGGTTCTCTTTCCTTACCGTGCTTCCTAGCAACAAAGTCTCTCTTATCATAACGTTGATTCTTTGATTGTGGGTTATCAAGATCGACAACAGGTTCAATCTCTACTTCATTGTCATTAGTAGGTTGAGCATCAACATGAACATCATCATTAACATTATTACTAGGTTCATGTTCATTACCAGATTGTGTTTTAGCATCAGAAATAGAAATATCATTAGGATTCTCAGGTGTGTCAATAACAGGTGCACTAGAAGCATGCAAAGTCCTATCATTTTTCTTTTTCTTCCTTTTAGAAGGACTAGGTGTATCAATATTAGTTCTCTGAGAATCTTTCTCAATTCTCTTAGGATGGCCCTTAGGATACAAAGGTTCCTGAGTCATTTTACCACCACTAGTCATAACTCTAACAACATTATCATTTTTCTTACTATTCAATTCACTGAGCAAATCATTCTGAGCTTTAAGTACTTCTTCTACTTGAGTGGTAACCATAGAAGCATGTTTACTAATAAGTTTAAGTTCACCTTTAACATTAGCCGTATAATCACCCAAGTGTTCAAGCATATCAGCATTGCATTTTAATTCTCTACCAAAATAAGCATTGAAGTTTTCTTGTTTAACCATAAAGTCATCAAACTCATCCAAGCATGGGCTAGCAAACTTAGTAAATGGGATTTCAACTTTATCATATCTATAGAGAGAATTTACCTTTACTACCTGTGTCGGGTTATCAAGACCATGTATTTCTTCAATAGGTGATGGATTAAAACCATGTATTTCTTCAATAGGTGGTAAATTAAGACCATGTATTTCTTCAATATGAGGTAAATTCTTAACATATTCAACTTTAATACCTTTTTCCTTCATAGATTTCTTTGCCTCTTGCATATCTTCAGGACCAAGAAATAGAATACCCCTCTTCCTCGGAGTTGGCTTAGGAGTTGGTTCAGGAATTGGATCAGGAATTGGATCAGGAAGTGTCCAATTATTTTCATTAGTCAACATATTATTCAATAGAATTTCAGCTTCATCTAGTGTTCTTTCCTTGAAAACACAACCAGCACAACTATCCAGGTGGTCTCTCGAAGCATCGGTTAGTCCATTATAAAAGATATCAAGTATTTCAGTTTTCTTAAGAGGATGATCGGGCAAAGCATTAAGTAATTGGACAAGCCTCCCCCAAGCTTGTGGGAGACTCTTTTCTTCAATTTGCACAAAATTATATATTTCCCTTAAAGAAGCTTGTTTCTTATGAGCGGGGAAATATTTAGTAGAGAAGTAATAAATCATATCCTGGGGACTACGCACACAACCAGGATCAAGGGAATTAAACCATATCTTAGCATCACCCTTTAATGAGAATAGAAATATCTTAAGGATATAATAATAGCGAGTTTTCTCATCATTAGTGAACAGGGTAGCTATATCATTTAATTTAGTAAGATGTGCCACAACAGTTTCAGATTCATAACCATGGAAAGGATTAGATTCAACTAAAGTAATTATCTCAGGATCAATAGAGAAATCATAATCCTTATCAGTAACAAAGATAGGTGAAGTAGCATAAGCAGGATCATATTTCATTCTAGCATTCAGAGTTTTTTGTTTCAGCTTAGCTAATAGTTTCTTAAGATCACTCCTATCATTGCAAGCAAGAAAATCTCTAGCAGTTTCTTCATCCATAACATAGCCCTCATGCACAACAGGTAATTGATATCTAGGGGAGAGTCTTCATCATCACTTTCATCAATATTATCAGTTTTAATAATTTCATTCTCTCTAGCCCTAGCAAGTTGTTCATCAAGAAATTCACCAAGTGGCACAGTAGTATCAATTATAGAAGTAGTTTCATCATAAGTATCATGCATAGCAGAAGTGGCATCATCAATAACATGCGACATATCAGAATTAATAGCACAAGAAGGTTTAGGTGTCGCAAGCTTACTCAAAATAGAAGGTGAAGCAAGTGCAGAGCTAGATGGCAGTTCCTTACCTCCTCTTATAGTTGAGGGGTAAATTTTTGTTTTAGCGTCTTTCAAGTTCTTCATAATGATAAGCAGATATAAATCCCAAGTGACTCAAAGAATAGAGCTATGCTACCCGGCAACGGCGCCAAAAAATAGTCTTGATAACCCACAAGTATAGGGGATCGCAACAGTTTTGGAGGGTAGAGTATTCAATCCAAATTTATTCATTCGACACAAGGGGAGCCAAAGAATATTCTCAAGTATTAGCAGCTGAGTTGTCAATTCAACCACACCTGGAAACTTAGTATCTATAGCAAAGTGTTTAGTAGCAAAGTAATATGATAGTAGTGGTAATGGTAGCAAAAGTAATGTTTTTGGTATTTTGTAGTGATGATAACAATAGCAACAGAAAAGTAAATAAGCGAAGAACAATATATGGAAAGCTCGTAGGCAATGGATCGGTATGCCGGATGCGGTTCATCATGTAACAATCATAACCTAGGGTGACACAGAACTAGCTCTAGTTCATCAATGTAATGTAGGCATGTATTTCGAATATAGTCATACATGCTTATGGAAAAGAACTTGCATGACATATTTTCTCCTACCCTCCTGTGGCAGCGGGGTCCTATTGGAAACTAAGGGATATTAAGG
Organism: Triticum monococcum; assembly: GCA_034509565.1. Classification (NCBI taxonomy): domain Eukaryota; kingdom Viridiplantae; phylum Streptophyta; class Magnoliopsida; order Poales; family Poaceae; genus Triticum; species Triticum monococcum. Next base: position 483,746,248 of record CM067845.1, read on the forward strand.
CCTCCTTTTAATAGAGTACCGGAACAAAGCATTAACACATAGTGAATACACGAACTCCTCAAACTACGGTCATCACCAGTAAGTATCCCGATTATTGTCACTTCGGGGTTAACGGATCATAACACATAATATGTGACTATAGACTTGCAAGATAGGATCAAGAACTCACATATATTGATGAAAACATAATAGGTTCAGATCTGAAATCATGGCACTCGGGCCCTAGTGACAAGCATTAAGCATAGCAAAGTCATAGCAACATCAATCTCAGAACATAGTGGATACTAGGGATCAAACCCTAACAAAACTAACTCGATTACATGATAAATCTCATCCAACCCATAACCGTCCAGCAATCCTACGATGGAATTACTCATGCACGGCGGTAAGCATCATGAAATTGGTGATGGAGGATGGTTGATGATGACGATGGCGACGGATTCCCCTCTCCGGAGCCCCGAACGGACTCCGGATCAGCCCTCACAAGAGAGTTTAGGGCTTGGCGGCGGCTCCGTATCGTAAAACGTGATGAATCCTTCTCCTTCGTTTTTTTCTCCCAGAAAATGAATATATGGAGTCCAGGTTGATGCCGGTGGAGCGTCAGGGGGGCCACGAGGCAGGGAGGCGCGCCCCCACCCTCGTGGACAGGTGGGGGCCCCTGACATGGATCTTCCTTCTAATATTTATTATATATTCCAAAATAATTCTCCATTGATTTTCAGGTCATTCCGAGAACTTTTATTTCTGCACAAAAATAACACCATGGCAATTCTGCTGAAAACAGTGTCAGTCCGGATTAGTTCTATTCAAATGGAAGTTAGAGTCCAAAACAAGGGCAAAAGTGTTAGGAAAAGTAGATACGGCGGAGACGTATCAACCGTCAACATCGACCCTGCTCCTTCATCTACTCCTGATGGGAACGAGTTGACGCTCTATGTCTTCAAACCTTTTTGGTCCTTACTGACAAAAGGGGGAGAAGCATATGAGTTGATAGTCTTCAAGCGGGTCCATATGGGTGGTTGCTATTATTTTTGCTAAGTGGCTACAACTCTCGTTTTTGATACATTTGGTTCTTTGGGTTGTAACACTTAAAACTTGATGGTCGTCTGCCACTTTGTGATGCAATGATAAATTCCGCATGAAGTCATTCCTCAGACCTCCATTTATCATTATGCATGTCATTATCCTCGTTATATCTTTTCTTGCATAATGAATTATCTTCATAAAGTGAAGAGGATCTCCACAATTAAAACCTGCCATGTGCATTTGCATTCAAGAGAAAACTACTTATATGCACATCTTCAGGGGGGCCTTTTTGCTTATGAAGACAATGCCTTTACCCCTAAAATTTCACATACTTTTATCCCCGTTAGAACTTCAACCAGTTTGTCATCAATCACCAAAAAGGGGGAGATTGTAAGTGCATCAAGTGCCACCCCTAGTTGGTTTTGGAGTATTGACGACAAACTTGGTTGGGGGACTAATGTGTTTGTGAGAATTGCAGGATAACACAGGTAGTAGTCCCTCATTGATTCTTTTTACCTACCAGAGATGACCCCTAAAAATGTGTGAAGACATTGAAGACAATGGTGGTCTGTGAAGAGATTCACATTGAAGACTATGGCATGAGAAGACATCGCATGAAGACTATGGATTGCGAAGACATAGTTGTTTCGCAATTTCCTTTTCTTCTTTGTTGAGTCATTGGAACCACCGTACTATTAAGTGGGGTCCAAGTGAACAAAGTCAGAGTGACTAAAGTGATGCTCAACCAAATCCTAAGTCTTCAAGCGAAGACAATGAGAGCAAATCTTATCCAGAGCTGGATAAGTCAGCTTTACTTGTAGCTCAAGTCAAGCTTTCACGTGTGTTTGAAATCTGACCATTGGACACGTGTCAGTTCCTTAGTGACCCAGGGTCATTTCAGACAAATCAGGTCGGGTTGCCTCCTGGCTATAAGTAGCCCACCCCCTACACCATAAATTGGTGTCTTCTCAGAGTTAGTGCATGGCTTTTGTCGTTTGAGAGCAACCCACCTCCGAAGCCTTTGAGAGAGAAATCCTTGCGAGGAAAAAGCCCTAAACACCCAGAGCCAAAGAGTGTTAGGCATCACTGAAGTTTTTCTGCCTGTGTGATCTGAAGACTTGTTACACTTGAGAACTGTGAATCCTCCAGCCGGTTAGGCGTCGCGTTCTCAGCATCCAAGAGTCATTGTGGATCGCCGGTGAATGAAGTATGTGAAGGTTTGGAAGTCTACCTTGAAGAATTACCAGAGTGATTGGTCGAGGACTGCGTGTCCTTAGCTCAAGGGGAATAAGGTGAAGACGCAGTCTTCTGGGTTAAATATCAACCCCCCTAACAAGACGTATAGTTGTCACAACAACTGAACTGGTCCAACAAACACATGTCCTCACCGAGCAACTGGTTCTATCTCTTACCTCTCTTTGGTTACTGTTTGTCCTCGTGAAGTCATTGCCTGCTTGCATGATCTAATTGACTTCACTGTGTGAAGACTGTTGTTGATTGGCTTCATACTATCTTCCATCTTGATCCATACTACCTAGCTGCTGATAGTCTTCGTGCTTTCACTTCATTGCTTACTTGACTATGGCTTGTCTAGTGTAGTCTACCTTCGTTGCATATCAATTGGTTCATTGTTACTGTTTGTCTTCAAAGCTCCCGTGTTTTGAAGACTTTCATAAAAATTGCCTATTCACCCCCCCCCTCTAGTCAATAACTAGCACTTTCAGGTCCATACTGGAAACTAAGGGATATTAAGGCCTCCTTTGAATAGAGAACCAGAACAAAGCATTAACACATAGTGAATGCATGAAGTCCTCAAACTACGGTCATCACCGGGAGTGGGCCCGGTTGTTGTCACTCCGGGGTTGCCGGATCATAACCGTGGTAGGTGACTATAACTTACAAGATGTGATCTAAAACATGGATATAATGATGAATTCATAAATGATTCAGATCTGAAATCATGGCACCCGAGCCCAAAGTGACGAGCATTAAGCATGGCAAAGTAATAGCAACATCAATCTAAGAACATAGTGGATACTAGGGATCAGGCCCTAACAAAACTAACTCGATTACATGATGAATCTCATCCAACTCCTCACCGACCAGCGAGCCTACAAAGGAATTACTCACTCACGGTGTGGAGCATCATGGAATTCGCGATGGAGATAGGTTGGTGATGACGAAGAACGAAGATCCTGCTCTCCGGAGCCCCAAACGGACTCCAGATCTGGCCTCCCGAGGAAGAACAGGGTCTGGCGGCGGCTCCATCTCGTGGATTGCGATAATTATTTCTTCCTGATTTTTTTTCTGGAAATATGTGAATTTATAGTATTAGGGGGTCGTCAGCGGGGCCACCAGGCGAGTACAACCCACCTGGGCGCGCCAGGAGAGGGGGGCGCCCTGGTGGGTTGTGCCCACCAGGGGCCCCTCTCCGTTGGTTCTTGGCTCCAGAAATTCTTATTATTGTTATAAAAATTCTCAAAAAGTTTTGCTCCATTCTGAGAACTTTTATTTCTGGACAAAAACAACACTATGGTAGTTCTGCTGAAAACAACGTCAGTCTGGGGTTAGTTTCATTCAAATCATGCAAAGTAGAGTCCAAAACAAGAGGAAAATCATGAGAAAAGGTAGATACATTGGAGACGTATCAACTCCCCCAAGCTTAAACCTTTGTTTGTCCTCAAGCAATTCAGTTGATAAACTAGAAGTGAAAAAGAAAAACTTTTATGAACTTGTTTGCTCTTGTTTGCATAAATAAGCTTGAACAACACCCAGGTTTTCTGCCAGCATTATAACTAACCATGTCGACAATAACTCTTAAAGATTGTAATGATTCATATCAATGACATAATCAGCTAGCGAGCAATAATAAGATAACTCAAACAGCAACACTAACAATCATGATATAATATGACAATAATAGTATCTTGCTAGCCCTTTCTGAGACCGCAAAACATAAATACAGAGCACCTCCGAAGTTCAAGTAGCGACTAAACATTGTAATTCATGGTAGAAAAGATCCAGTCATGAATCATGATCCACCCAACATTAGCTATACACAATGCATAAATCATGACCATTGTGCTCTACTCAATTTCTGGCACTTGTTTATAGAAGGTGATGACACAACATAAAAGTAAATAGATAGTCCCTTCGCAGAGGGAACCAGTGATTTGTAGAGGTGCCAGAGCTCAATTTTTAAAACAGAGATAAAAGATATTTGAGACATGCACCCTTCTTATTCACTTCACGACCATCAGTTATCAACATCTTTCATGCTAAGCACGCTAGTGGCGGTCCCCAAGCGGAAAGTAAAGGTTTTGACTCCATTGGGAGTTTTTGTTTGATTATGTAAGAGATGAACTCTTTTTTGTATTTTGCAGTTTGCGATGGCGAGTGAATAAACACTTGACCCAAGGATAACATGCTTAGCACAGAAGATATCGACCACCTCCTGTCGTTCCATGAATGATCCAGGCACACAAAACTGATATTTTTTAGAAGTTTTTAGAGGTGGCACATGCAAATTTACTTAGGACGGCAGGGTAATATCGTATATAGGTAGGTATGGTGGACTCATCTGGAATAACTTTGAGTTCAAGGTTTTTTTATGTATAAGCAGAATCCCCACTTAGTACAGGAGAAGGCTAGCAATTTTAAGATTGGGAAGCGGCCAGCTACAGAGCAACAACGATCATGACCAGGCATTATGCATAAGTAACATTGGACACTAGCATGAGTAGGATATGAACACCATGAACATAAACATTATAGAGGCTATGTTGGTTTTGATTCAACTACATGCATGAACATGTACCAAGTCAAGCCACTCAAACAGTCAGAGGAGGATACCATATCATCATACTACATCACAATCATTTTAACGCTATGTTGATATCCAAGATAAATCATTATTAACTCCCAGCTACTTATGCATGGCATGAGAAACTATAATCTCTAATTGTCATTGCAAACATGTTTAATCATAACGGGTTGAATCATGGGCACTAGGTTAAACATATTTACACAAACAAGACAAGTCGAGGTCATACCAGTTTCTCTTTGCCACGGCCAGCTCATTGAATATCGTCATTATTGCCTTTCACTTGCACGACCGAATGATATGAAAATAATAATAGTGCAAGAGTGCCATGGACTAAGCTGGAATCTGCAAAACATTTTATTCAACAGGAGAAGACAAGGTAAAATGGGCTCTTATTAGCTCAACAGTTATTCATATGAGAGTCACTCAACATTTTCATCGTGATCTTCTCCTCGGTACAACTCAAATAAAAGAAAAGAAATTCAGAGAAACACACTGAAATATTTTTGGAGTTTATGGTTTCCTCGGTACAACTCAACAGGAGAAGACGAGAAAAACTATTTACACGGGAAAGCTCCCAACAAGCAAAAGAAGAACAAGGAAATCTTTTTGGATTTTCGTTTTAGCACTACTACTAAGCATGCATAGAAAGTAAGTTACTACAACTTTTTTTTTGGTTTTTCTAAAGTTTTTCAAGCACACAATAAGAAAGCAAGAAAACTAAATCTAACATGGATGATACAATGAAAAAGTGTGAACACCGACAGATAGAATGATATGCATGTAGTGTCGGTGAGAAACACGTACTCCCCCAAGCTTAGGCTTTTGGCCTAAGTTGGTAGTGAATCAGTATCCTGGAGGGTAGTAGTAGGCATGGTAGCTCATGGAGGCTCTAGGTGTGGAGGCCTCAGCATGTCGTGGCGCCAACACTGCTGCGTTGTGAGCTCGGGCCTCACTCTCAAGAACAAAATATCTTTCCTTGCTGTGATAATCAAAGAGAGCAGGCGCAGGCAAATATGTGTCCACAACATGTGATTGGTTAAACAACAAATTATAAGTGAAGTTATCAGCCCTTCCCTTGAGAATCTTATGCTCCTTTAAGACATCAAAATCTAAATATCGAGTGGGTAGGATAGGGTCAAAGGGCAAAGGTGAAACACCCAGTCCTCGTGCTAAACGTGTGGCATAAATTCCACCATAGAACCAGCCACTTTTAGCCTTATGCTAAAGTCTACGTGCAACAATCGCTCCAAGGTTATAATTCCTTTAACTAGTGAGAGCGGTGTGAATGAGGCTCAAGTTTGGCGAACAAAGTATGCTACAGTCTTGCTTGCCCACTACCCGTTAAATAATGCAAGGTACTGAATTGCGGGAATTGAATGTTCTTTATTCTTCCTTGCCTTACTCCCCTATTTTCACCGTAACAAAGGCTAGTCAAGAAGGTCTCATACTCAGCCTTTGCTGGCTCATCAAGCGAACCCCAAAATGGAAGTTTGCAATGGTAAGCAAAATTTTCTAGAGGAATAGTAAATGGTTCATCATAAAGCATAAAGGACACCCTAGACTCACGTGGAAAATATTTAAATCCTTTGACAAATGATTCAGTGAGAAGATGGTGTTGTGCACACTTATCTGATAGGTAGGGACTGAGACCGGCATTGTGAACATATTGCTCAAATTCCTCCTTAATGCCCACTTGCATCATATACTCATCGCAAGGCCATAAGCAAGTTTTGGTGGCAGCATCTCGCGTGGAACTTTCACTTGGTTCAACGTAAGACCGGCGAGCAGAGCTGTCACTAGAGGGTGCCCCCGAGGATCGTCTCCTCGTGGAAATCCTTCCAAATAGTTTCATCATGTCCGCGTACAATTTTTTGAAAATAAAATATTTTGAGGTGACAAAAATTTGTCAACAAAACTTCACAAAACTAATAGCAACTACTCATAGTGATACATAGAGGCCATAGTAAGCATTCAAACTACTTAGAACACTAAGAATTCAACATGCAAGCACATCTACAACAGCACCAAGAGTAGCTATTTATTCAAAGTATAAACCACTAAAATAAAAACTAATTGGACAAATGGTGGAGTCACATACCAAGCAACAATCTCCCGAAACAGTTTCAGAAATGGAGCTTCGAGCAAAGAGATCAAGATTGGCAGCAAAATGAGCAAGAACTCAGGAGAGAGAGGGAGGGTGGTTTTTTTCTGGAGGTACTCCCTCCGTCCGGAAATACTTGTCATCAAGATGAATAAATGGGAGTGTATCTAAACGTATTTTAGTTCTAGATACATCCTTTTTTATCCATTTTGATGACAAGTATTTCCAGACAGAGGGAGTAGGTGACAATGTGGGACGGAGAGATAAGTGAGGGGGTCCACGTGGGGACCACAACCCCCCCCCCCCAGGGCGCACCAGGGGGTGCTGGCACACCCAGGTGGGTTGTGTCCACCTGGTGCACCCCCTCTGGTTATTTTTGCACCAAAAATTCTTAAATATTAAGGAAAAAATCATATAAAATTTTCAGGGCATTCTGAGAACTTTTTTGGGTCATTTTTTATTGCATGGGAAATTCAGAAAATAGAAAAAACATGGCATTTATTTTATTTAACTAATAAAAACAGAGAATAAAAAGTAGGGATAGAAAGTAGTGCTTACTAAATTCATCAACTTCATACCGTTCAAAAATGATTCATTAATAAGGTTGATCAAGTCTTATTAACAACCACTTTTTATTAGTATGAAACACAAGAACTTTCGTAAATCACTAAGTTACCTCAATGGGGATATGCATTTCCCCAACAATAAGCATTTCATATTTATTTTTGACAGTAGGTAGAGGTATTTGAAAACTGACAATAGTGATTGTCGAAGATTTTTCAATAACATTAATACCATTCACTTGGAATTGTTTCTTCTGAAAGTGCACCGTATGCTCATTACCATTAATATGAAAAGTGTACTTGCTTTTATTGCAATCAATAACAGCCCCTGCTGTATTCAAGAAGGGTCTACCAAGGATAATCGACATGTTGTTGTCCTCGGGCATCTCACGTATAACAAAGTCAGTCAAAATAGTAACATTAGCAACAACAACGGGCACATCCTCACAGATACCGATATGTATGGTAGTTGACTTATCAGCCATTTGCAAAGATATTTCATTAGGTGTGAGTTTATTCAAGTTAAGTCTTTTATATAAGAGAAAGGCATTACACTAACACCGGCTCCTAAATCACACAAAGCAGTTTTCACATAATTCTTTTTGATAGAGCAAGGTATAGTTGGTATTCCCAGATCTTCAAGTTTTTTAGGTACTCCATCTTTAAAAGTGTAATTAGCAAGCATAGTGGAGATTTCAGCTTCCGGTATTTTTCTCTTATTTGTGATGATGTCTTTCATATACTTTGCATAAGGAGGCATTTTCAAGATATCAGTCAAGCGGGTACGCAAAAAGACTGCCCTCAGCATTTCAGCAAAGCATTCAAATTCTTCATCATCATTATTTTTATTAACTTGGGTGGAAAAGGCATAGGTTTTTGAACCCACGGTTCTCTTTCTTTACCGTGTTTTCTAGCAATGAAGTCTCTTTTATCATACCTTTTATTTTTAGGTTGTGGGTCATCAAGATCAACAGGTGGTTCTATCTCAACATCATTATCTGGTTCTTTATCATTGGTTGGTTGAGAGTCTTCATGAACCTCAGCATTATATTTTTCATTATCATTAGGTGAGTGTTCATTTCCAGATTGAGTTTAACATCAGAGATAGAAGTTTCATTTTCATTATCAGGAGGTTTCTCTATTTTAGGTTCACTAGAAGTGTGCAAAGTCCTATCATTTTTCTTTTTCTTTCTAGAAGGACTAGGTGCACTAGTGTTGTTTCTTTGTGAATCTTGTTCTATTCTTTTTGGGTGTCCCTCAGGATAGAGTGGTTCCTGAGTCATTTTACCCCATCTAGTTGCAACTCTAACATCAAAGTCATGCATATTATGATTCATTTCATCAAGTAATTCTCTTTGAGATATAGCAACTTGTTCTAATTGAGTGTTAACCATAGAAGCATGTTTTCCAACACCTCTAACATCATTTTATATTCTAAATAACAAGTTACTCAAGCAAGCAATCATATCAAAATTATATATCAATTGTTTCATAACATTTGCATTGAAGTGATCTTGTTTTCTAATGTAGTTTTCAAACTCATAAAGGCATTGGCTAGGATGCATATTGTGAGGATTGTCATTATCATTAAAATTCATAAGAGAATTTACCTCTACCACCTTAGGCATTGGTGGTGTATTAAGCCCATGTATTTCTTCAATAGGAGGTAAATTTTTAACATCCTTAGCTTTAATACCTTTTTCCTTCATGGATTTCTTTGCCTCTTGCATATCTTCGGGACTGAGATATAATATACCCCTCTTCTTCGGAATGGGTTTAGCCGGTGGTTCGAGAATAGTCCAATCATCATAATTTTTCAATATGTTATTCAATAATTCTTCAGCTTGTCCAACAATTCGTTCCCTAAAAACACAACCAGCACAACTATCTAGGAAGTCCCTAGAAGCATCGGTTAGTCCATTATAGAAGATATCAAGTATTTCATTTTTCTTAAGAGGATCATTGGGCAAAGCATTAAGTAACTTTCAAAGCCTCCCCCGAGCTTGTGGGAGACTCTCTTCTTTAGTTTGAGCAAAGTTAAATATTTCCCGTAAGGCAGCTTGTTTCATATGAGCAGGAAAATATTTTTTAGAGAAGTAATAAACCATATCCTAGGGACTACGCACACAACCAGGAGCAAGAGTGTTGTACCAAGCTTTAGCATCACCCTTTAATGACAAAAGGAAATAATTTGAGAGTAAAGTAATAGCGAGTTTTCTCATCATGAGTAAAAAGGGTAGCCATGTCATTCAACTTAGTAAGATGTGCCACAACAGTTTCAGTTCCATAACCATGGGAAGGATCAGATTCAACCAAAGTAATTAACTCTGGGTCGATAGAGAATTCATAATCCTTATCATCAATAAAGATAGGTGAAGTTGCAAACTTAGGATCACATTTCATTCTAGTATTCAGAGATTTTCTTTATACCTGTGTAATAGTTTCTCTAGATCATCTCTATCATTACAAACAAGAATATCTCTATTTGCTTCTTCACTCATAACATAACCTTCCGGTACCTTAGGCATTCATATCTAGCAAGGCTAGTTATGGCAGGTGTTTCAGGAGTTTCAGTTTCAAGCTCATCATCAGATTCAACAACATCATGTTGTATAACTCTAGCAATTTGTTCATCAAGAAATTCACCTAGTGGCACATCATCATTATCAAGCAAGGTACTAGCATCATCATAAGCATCATTCATAGTAGAAGTAGCATCATCAATAACTTGCGACACATCAGAATTTATAGCATGTGGTGGTGTTGCAAATTTACTCATAACAGAAGGTGAATCTAAAGAAGAATTGGATGGCAGTTCCTTACCTCCCATCGTCTTAGAGGGATAAATCTTAGTCTTTGGATCCTTCAGATTCTTCGTAGTGATAATATGATAATAATCCCAAGTGACTCAACAAATATAGCTATGCTCCCCGGCAACAACGTCTAAAAAAGGTCTTGATAACCCACAAGTATAGGGGATCGCAACAGTTTTCGAGGGTAGAGTATTCAGCGCAAATTTATAGATTCGACAACAAGGGGAGCCAAAGAATATTTGAAGGTATTAGCAGCTGAGTTGTCAATTCAATCACACCTGGAGATTAATTATCTGTAGCAAACTAGTTTGATAGTTTTGATAGTAGTGACAGCAGTAACGGTAACAGTAACAGTGATAGAAGTTATTTGTAGCAAGTGTAACAGTGACGATAGCAATAGTAACTTAGCAGAAACAATATAAGATAAATTCGTAGGCATTGGATCGGTGACTTGTTGGATTATATTCATCATGAGAAAGTTATAACCTAGAGCGATACGGCACTAGCTCCAGTTCATCGATATAATGTCGGCATGTATTCCGTGAATAGTCATACGTGCCTTATTAAAAGAACTTGCATGACATCTTTTGTCCTACCCTCCTGTGGCAGCGGGGTCCATACCGGAAACTAAGGGATATTAAGGCCTCCTTTTAATAGAGAACCGGAACAAAGCATTAACACATAGTGAATACATGAACTCCTCAAACTACGGTTATCACCGGGAGTGGGCCCTGTTGTTGTCACTCCGGGGTTGCCGGATCATAACCATAGTAGGTGACTATAACTTGCAAGATCGGATCTAAAACATGGATATAATGATGAATAAATAAAAGGTTCAGATCTGAAATCATGGCACCCGGGCCCAAAGTGACAAGCGTTAAGCATGGCAAAGTCAGAGCAACATCAATCTAAGAACATAGTGGATACTAGGGATCAGGCCCTAACAAAACTAACTCAATTACATGATGAATCTCATCCAACTCCTCACTGACCAGCGAGCCTACGAAGGAATTACTCACTCCCGGTGGGGAGCATAATGGAATTGGCAATGGAGATAGGTTGGTGATGATGAAGATCGAAGATCCCCCTCTCCGAAGCCCCAAACATACTCTAGATCTGCCCTCCTGAGGAAGAACAGGGCCTGGCGGCAGCTCCGTCTCATGGATCGCGATAATTCTTTCTCCCTGATTTTTTTTTCTCGAAATATATGAATTTATAGTATCAGGGGGGTCATTAGCGGGGCCACCAGGTGGGTACAACCCACCTGGGCGGGCCAGGAGAGGGGGCGCACCCTGGTGGGTTGTGCCCACCCAGGGCCCCCTCTCCGGTGGTTCTTCGCTCCAAAATTCTTATTATTAGATAAAAAATCCTCAAAAGGCTTCGTTCCATTCCGAGAACTTTCATTTCTGCACAAAAACAACACCATGGTAGTTCTGCTGAAAACAACGTCAGTACGGGGTTAGTTTCATTCAAATCATGCAAATTAGAGTCCAAAACAAGAGGAAAAGTGTGAGAAAAAGTAGATACGTTGGAGAAGTATCACTCCACCATTCAATATAAACACATATCCGATTTGTGACTTAGAGTCATCCGGATTAGTGTCGAAGCTAGCATTGACGTAACGTTTACGACGAGCTCTTCGTCACCTCCATAAACAAGAAACATATCCTTGGTCCTTTTTAGGTACTTCTGGATGTTCTTGTCTGTTGTCTAGTGATCCACACATGGATTACTTTGGTACCTCCCTGCCAGACTTATGGCAAGGCACACATCAGGTCTGGTACAGAACATAGCATACATGATAGAACCTATGGCTGAGGCATAGGGAATGACTTTCAATTTCTCTCTATCTTCTGTAGTGGTCGGGCTTTGAGTCTGACTCAACTTCACACCTTGTAACACAGGCAAGAACCCTTTCTTTAACTGATCGATTTTGAACTTCTTCAAAACTTTGTCAAGGTATGTGCTTTGTGAAAGTCCTGTTAAGCGTCTTGATCTATCTCTATAGATCTTGATGCCCAATATATAAGCAGCTTCACCGAGGCCTTTCATTGAAAAAATCTTATTCAAGTATCCTTTTATGCTATCTAAAAATTCTATAGCATTTCCAATCAACAATATGTCGTCTACATATAATATTAGAAATGCTACAGAGCTCCCACTCAATTTCTTGTAAATACAAGCTTCACCGAAAGTCTGTATAAAACCATATGCTTTGATCACCTCATTAAAGTGTATATTCCAACTCCAAGATGCTTGCACTAGTCCATAGATGGATCGCTGGAGCTTGCACACTTTGTTAGCTCCTTTAGGATCGACAAAACCTTCTGGTTGCATCATATACAACTCTTCTTCAAGAAATCCATCAAGGAATGCAGTTTTGACATCCATTTCCCAAATTTCATAATCATAAAATGTGGCAATTGCTAACATGATCCGGACTAACTTAAGCATCGCTACGGGTGAGAAGGTCTCATCGTAGTCAACCCCTTGAAGTTGTCAAAAACCTTTCACGACAAGTCGAGCTTTGTAGACGGTGGCATTACCATCAACGTCATTTTTCTTCTTGAAGATCCATTTATTCTCAATGGCTTGCCGGTCATTGGGCAAGTCCACCAAAGTCCACACTTTGTTCTCATACATGGATCCTATCTCGGATTTCATGGCCTCAAGCCATTTATCGGAATCTGGGCTCATCATAGCTTCTTCATAGTTTGTAGGTTCGCCATGGTCTAGCTAGTAACATGACTTCCAGGACAGGATTAGTGTACCACTCTGGTGCGAACGTGCTCTGTTCGACCTATGAGGTCCAGTAGTAACTTTATCTGAAGTTTCATGATCATCATTATTAGCTTCCTCTCTAGTTGGTGTAGGCATCACGGGAACGGATTTCTTTGATGTGCTACTTTCTGAATTGAGAGAAGGTACAATTACCTCATCAACTTTCCTCCACTCACTTCTTTCGAGAGAAACTCCTTCTCTAGAAAGGTTCCATTCTTGGCAACAAAGATCTCACTTTCGGATTTGTGGTAGAAGGTGTACCCAATTGTTTCCTTAGGGATATCCTATGAAGACGCACTTCTCCGATTTGGGTTCGAGCTTATCAGGCTGAAGCCTTTTGACATAAGTGTCATGATGTCGCTTGAAGCTACATTGGTTTTTCCCCAAAGAGGAAAGGATGATGCAGCACAGCGACGATAGGTATTACCCTTAGATATGAAACCAAGGTTATCGAACCAGCAGGAGAACCAAGCAACACAACGTAAACAGCCCCTGCACACAAATAACAACACCTCGCAACCCGACGTGTTAAAGGGGTTGTCAATCCCTTTCGGGTAACGGCGCCAGAAACGGTGCGTGGACGGGAGAAAGTTGTAATTGATTGAATAAATAGATCGCAAATAAAATAAAGTGCAACAAAGTATTTTTGGTTTTTGGTTTAATAGATCTGAAAATAAAAGCAAGAGAAAAATAGATCGCAAAGGTAAATATATGAGAAAGAAGACCCGGGGGCCGTAGGTTTCACTAGTGGCTTCTCTTGAGAAAAATAGCAAACGGTGGGTGTCGGTGTACTAAAGTAGGGGTACCTTAGTATCCCGAACTTGTGCACGGGCAGTCGCAGCGTCCCGCGGCAAGGCTTGCCGGGCGACCGCCAAGATCCTCCGTGGTTCCTTTGGAGCCATTCAAGAACAAAGTATCCAAGACCCCGGCAAGAGGAGCTTGCCGGGAAAGAAACAAGACCCCGGCAAGAAGAGCTTGCCGGGGAGGCCAACCAAGGCATATCAAGAGACTTGCTGCAGCGCACCATGTGTCGCGGCAAGACCCAGTGAGCGACTAACTCCTGGACGCGGCAAGATAATAACCACGGCAAGGCACTTGCCGCGGCAAGCATCCATCCTGTACCTGCGCTCCAGCACATCTGCCAACGTGTCGCTCTGGGACCCTTCCAGGCGTACGTGACGGAAGGCTGTGCAGCTAGAGGTACACGGTGGCAAGCGGCGCTGACAAGATAGCCATCGTGGCAAGCAATGGCGTGCCTAGCGGTCCCTTTCTGCACCGTCTAGGCGACACAGATGGGCATTTAATGCCTTTGTCCCCTGCCGTCAGGGTTAGGTATGATACAACTGTAGTAAGGGGTGGCGCCAACCACCACTTCTTTTACCTTTTTACCCCCATCTCTGTTGCCACCTGTCGGTGACCCCTTTGACATATAAAAGGAGGCCCATGCGCAACAGAGAGAGGGGGGACGATCATTCTCACGCTCGGTCTCGCTAGCCATCCAAGTGTACTGTAGCATTCATCGCTCCCGAGCAAGAATACAAATACAAACCAAAGCAGGAGTAGGGTTTTACGCATCCGTGCGGCCCGAACCTGGGTAAACTGATCGCGTCGCTCGTGCGTTCGCCTCGATCTGCTCTTCGTGCACTCTCTGCCCCCTGCCGAACCGAAAGGGGCCCCGGTCCGCCGTGGTCCCATAGGTGTCTGTGGGATCAGCACCCCCGACATCTTTGGCGCGCCAGGTAGGGGGCGCGTCGAGGCTGTGTGAATCTGATCCGGCGTTCGCACGAGCCGAAACTTCGTCATCTTCATCAACATGCCGCCGAAGAAGAAGATTTCAGAGGCAGCTGCTCCGTCTGTGCCGAGCCCACCATCACCGAAGCGAACGGCTGGTGGGGTGGACGTCGGCGGAAGAGCGGGCGCCGATGAGGGGGCTCATGGTGCTGCCAGGTCCAAGGACAAGGCTGCGCTGCACATCGGCGACGCAGTCGGCTACCACAACGACCGGGCGCACTCCAAAACCTCGGCGTCCGTACACACACCGCGCCCATCTCAGGAGGCGCGGGACCAGCAGCGTCATGGTACTCACGGTACCATACGTTTGCTGGGCCAAGATCAAGCTGGCGGATCCCGGAGCGCTCAAGACCAGCATGCGCGCCAACATGCTGGCGCGAGCAGGGCACAGTCGCCTGGACGAGGTACTGCTCCTTCTAACGCAGTTAGAAGTCCGAGCATATCTCGCTCCTCGCACCGTTCGCCGCCGCCCGCCCGCCACTCCGGCAGAAGCGTTGGCACGGGCCCAACTGCTCCTAGATTACCCTCCAGCACCAGAGAAGATCGATGACTGGAGGGCCACTATCCAGAGCCTCATCGGCTTCGCCAATGGTGACAACCCACGGCAGCCGAGCGCATCGCTGCCGCGGCAAGCCAGCCAGGCGCGAGCCGGTGGCGACAAGACCGGCGAGGGTGCAACCACTGTGCACTCTCCGCCTAGAAGGCCAAGATCGCCGACTCGTCGGATCCACCTCGACAGCGACTCCACCGCGTCATCAGATCCGCGAGCTCATCGCGATCAGCGCCAAGTTCTTCATGAGAGACAGCAAGAAGACGCTCGAACACGCATCGAGCGCCAAAGAGAAGCGCGGCGTCAATCAGACCTGCGCGCTGGGCCCCCTGTGGACATGCATGCGCCCGGAGAACCAGGCGACTTGCCATACACGGTAGGTTGCCCTGCGTTTACCAGTGAGCTGCGGCAAGTCCAGTGGCCCAGCCAGAAGCATTTCAAGCCAGATGTACCGGAGAATTACGACGGCAAGTCGCACCCGTCAGAGTTCCTCAGCATCTACACCATTGCGATGCAAGCTGCCAGGGGGCGAGACGACAAGGTCCTTGCCAACTACTTCCCACTGGTACTCAAGCCCGAAGTCAGGTCCTGGCTCATGCACTTGCCGGACAACTCCATATCCTCTTGGGCAGACTTGTGCCATCAGTTTGTCGGCGCCTTTACGGGCGGCCACAAACCACATGGCCAAGAGAGTGACCTCCACCTGCATGCCCAGTGTCGAGGGTGCTGATCCCACGGACACCTATGGGACCACGGCGGACCGGGGCCCCTTTCGGTTCGGCAGGGGGGCGGAGAATGCACGAAGAGCAGATTGAGGCGAAGCGCACGAGCGACGCGATCAGTTTACCCAGGTTCGGGCCACACGGATGCGTAAAACCCTACTCTTGCCTTGGTTTGTATTTGTGTTCTTGCTCGGGAGCGATGAACGCTACAGTACACTTGAATGGCTAGCGAGACCGAGCGTGAGAATGATTGTCCCCCCCCCCCTCCCTGTTGCGCATGGGCCTCCTTTTATATGTCAAAGGGGTCACCGACAGGTGGCAACAGAGATGAGGGTAAAAAGGTAAAAGAGGTGGTGGTTGGCGCCACCGCTTACCACAGTTGTATCATGCCTAACCCTGACGGCAGGGGACAAAGGCCTTAAATGCCTGTCTGTGTCGCCTAGACGGTGCGGAAAGGGACCGCTAAGGACACCACTGCTTGCCACGATGGCTACCTTGTCAGCGCCACTTGCCACTGTGTACCTCCAGCTGCACAGCCTTTCGCCACGTATGCCTGGGAGTGTCCCAGAGCGACACGTTGGCGGATGTGCTGGAGCGTAGGTACAGGATGGAAGCTTGCCGTGGCAAGTGCCTTGCCACGGTTATTATCTTGCCGCGTCCAGGAGCTTGACGCTCACTGGGTCTTGCCGGGACACGTGGCGTGCTGCGGCGAGTTCCTTGATATGTCTTGATTGGCCTCCCCGGCAAGCTCCTCTTGCCGGGGTCCTGTCTCCTTCCCGGCAAGCTCCTCTTGCCGGGGCCTTGGATACTTTGTTCTTGAATCGCTCCAAAGGAACCACGGAGGATCTTGGCGGTCACCCGGCAAGCCTTGCCGTGGGACGCTACGACTGCCCGTGCACAAGTTCGGGATACTAAGGTACCCCTACTTTAGTACACCGACAGGAGCCCCCGGGCCTGGGCCATACACGGTGCCGAGCGCTGTTGGGCCAGGCCCAAAACAGTGCACGGGCACGCGCGGCCTGGGTCACGCCATATCTGACTCCGCATACACCGCGCCCTCCCCGAGCGGCACGCGTCGAACGTGGCGTCGTGCGTGACGTGGGCGGCGTGCGCGGGGCTAAGCCCCGCGTGCATGTGTCACGTCGTGGTAAAGGGGACGGTTCGCCCCCCCCCCCATAAACGGAGGGAGGCGTGGAGGCGTGGTTCATTTACTGGACGGGGCCGATGCGCGGTTTTCGAGGCGTCCACTCCGCACGATCACGGGGTGGGGAGAGGTCGCCTCATCCGTCGCCTTGGTTCTGCACGCCTGCTACGGGGCTCCCATGCGCTTGGGGTCGCGGACGGTGGAGGCGGGAGACTGGGCCGTCGCGGGTCGAGGCAGCGGGTCGGCCCCAGCTCCCTGCTCTTCCCGTGTCTTGATTCGCTGAGCAGGGCGGCCGAGCCCCCACCTCGCTCCTTTATAAAGAGCGGGAGGGGAGGACGGAAGCCCGCATTCTCTCATCTCCTCCTTCCTTCAGCTACTGCTCCCCTTTCTCTTATTCGCCATGGAGAAAGGGAACCCTGGTCCTCCATCGGTGGCGGCGAGGGTCACCGCCAGACAGCGCATCCCTCCCTCTCCCGCACCCGTGGTGGCAGAGCCAGCCGTAAGGGGAAGAGGGAGGGGGCAAGGTCGTGGACGAGGTCAAGGACGAGGTCGAGGCACTCGGGGAAGAGGTGGACGGGGCAGCGTGCCGGCTTCGCCTCCGCCGGCGGTTCCTCTTCCCACGGCGGTCCATATTGGGGACGACCCTTGCGAGTTCTTCGTCAGGCTGCGCCGGGCGCCTCGTCGTCGCCTCCGACTCCCAGCTCCTTTTGCGAGCGCGATGGAGTTGGACCCGCCCGAGACACTGAGACTGCACATGAGGGGCTGTGGGATCAGTGGCACGCGAGTCCGCGTTGAATTCCCAGCCCCTAATGTGATGTATCTTGGTCGAGGGTGGAAGACGTTCGCCCGTATCCACAGCCTGATGGAGGGGTTCACCCTCCATTTCAAGTTGATGGAGGGCGATCTCCTCTCCGTCAAGGTCTTCGGGTGCTTCGGCACTCGGGCAAGGTGCTGTGTGGACAGCTCCTCCGATAGCGAAGGCTCCTCCTCGAGCGAGAGTGGCGAGGAGGAGAGCGACAGCGACGACGAGGGTAGCGGGCAGCAGGATGACGGGTCCGACTAGGTGTCGGGCGCCGCTCCGTGCGGCACCGGCGACCCCATCATCCGTGTCGCCGGCTCCTTGAACTCCCCGGGGTCATCTCCTTGGGCGGCTGGCGTAGGGAGGCCACGGAAGAGGAAGAGGGCTGGCGGCAAGGCCGTCAAGTCAGAGTATGAGGGTGTGGTGCCCTCGACAACGTGCTGACGTCCTGCCGCCTTGTCTTCGAGCCCCGCTTCCGGCGCCGCCATCACCGTCCAGCCTTCGGACGGCCCCGGGGATGTTCTCTTGGTGTCTTCTGGCACCTGTAGCTCGCCTAGGCGCCCCTTTTTCCCTTTTCGCCTCCTTGAACTACCTCCTGAAGAGAGGGACAAGAAAGGGATTACGGGCATCTTATCTTTTTAATTTGTAAGCCTTCGGGCCTTAGTTGCATTTAAAACTTGTAATCCTCTCTTTCATGTTTTTCATCCTCTATGGACTGTACCTGAGTGGAATGCTTTTTAATGAAAAGGGGATGCTTGCCGGGTCATTTGTCTCGCGGGTAGAACCCACGTCAAGGAGCAAATCCTTGGTATCTTTCAGATAGACACTTCTTCTCCCGGCAACAGGCCCTGCCGTCTTCCCACGTCGCTCGACCTTTCTCAAGCTTTTGACGGAGGCAGGGACGAGGCGGGTGCGAGCCCCTCGTTTCATCCCTTCGCTACCGTGACTACGACCAAACTTGGCCCCAGGAACGAGCCCCAGGGCCTAGAGTTAAGGGAGCACGGTAGTTTTTAGGAAGAAACGAGGTTTCGTATTCCCCAGTCCATAAGAGAATTCATGATGAGGGATGAAAGACTTATCTGAGATTACAGCCCCCGGCAACTCTGGCTTGCCATGGGTGAATCTTGGTACTTGCAGCCCCCGGCAACACTGGCTTGCCGGGGTCCAGATGCCGGTACGTCCTTCTTCTCCTTTTCGTCCTCAAGCGGTCCGGCCAGGGCATGCGAGCCCTGTGAACCAAAGGAAATGAAAGAAAGGCAAAGGGACGCACACTCGACCTCTAAGCTAGGGGTTAGCCGCTGTTAAGCACTATCAACCCTAACCAAGGACAAGACTCGATCTAGCCCGCATGCTATAACTCAGGGCGCCAGCGCTTCATTTACTTGTGCTCAGGGTCTGCGCCTGGCTTTGTACAAAGGATTACATGCAACAGCGGCAAGACTTGTACAAAAGGGTGGTTGCCGGATAGGGTCTGATAACCGCGCCTTACGGGTAAAACTTGCGAAGATGCTCAATATTCCAAGAGTTGCTCACTGCGATGCCATCTTCGGTCTCCAGGCGGACAGCGCCAGGCCTGGTGACTCGTTTCACCCGGTAAGGGCCTTCCCACTTCAGCGACAACTTGTTGGAATTCTTGGCGGACTAAATGCGCCGAAGAACAAGGTCGCCTTCCTCGAGACTCCTGGTGTTAACTTTGCGGCCATGATAGCGGCGCAAAGCTTGCTGGTAACGAGCGGCTCGCACAGCAGCCTGAAGACGGTCTTCCTCAAGGAGCAGCGCGTCGTCTTGTCACAGCTGCTCTTGCTCAAGCTCGTCGTAAGCGAGCACTCGAGGTGACCCGTATATGAGTTTCGTGGGGAGAACTGCCTCCGCTCCATAGACTAGAGCGAAGGGTGTCTGGCCAGTGGCTCGATTTGGCGTCGTCCTGATCGACCTAAGAACCACCAGCAGCTCCTCGATCCAGTTTCTTCCACACTTGTGCAGCCTGTCGAAAGTTCTGGTCTTGAGCCCGCGCAGCACTTCAGCATTTGTCCTCTCCGCTTGACCGTTGCTTCTCGGGTGAGCAACAGAAGTGAAGCAGACCTTGGCGCCAAGATCTTGGACGTACTGCATGAAGGTGCAGCTCGTAAATTGTGTACCGTTGTCGGTGATTATCCTGTTAGGGATCCCGAACCGGCAAACAATCGACCTGAAGAACTTGACTGCTAACTGTGCTGTCACCTTCCTCACTGGTTCTACTTCCGGCCACTTTGTGAACTTGTCGATTGCGACGTACAAGTACTCAAAGCCCCCGACAGCTCGGGGAAAGGGGCCGAGGATATCGAGCCCCCAGACCGAAAATGGCCAGGATAAAGGGATCGTCTGGAGTGCTTGAGCTGGCTGGTGTATCTGCTTGGAATGGAACTGGCACGCTTCACACTTGGTTACTTGTGCAGTTGCATCCTGGAGGGCTGTCGGCCAGAAGAAACCTTGCCGGAATGCTTTTCCGACAAGGGCTCTTGCGCCAATGTGGTGACCACATATGCCTCCATGTATCTCTGCCAACAGCTTCTGTCCATCTTCCCGGGGAATACACTTCAATTTCACACCGTTGAGTCTTCTTCTGCACAGTGTGTTGTCGACAAACTGGTACATACTAGACTGCCGGGCTACTCTTTCTTCTTCTTCTGGCTCTTCGGGAAGTTCTCCTGTCTGAAGGAAACGGACAATCTGCTGCGCCCATGTCGGAGCCTGTGGCTCGATAACAAGGACTAAAGGCAATTCTGCTGCTGCGGGAACATCTGCTTCCACCGCAAGAGCCTGCGGTTCTGCCGGAGCTCGACGTTCCCCGGCAAGCTTGCCGGAGCAAAACTTGTCGGGAGCGTCTGCTTCGACGGAACAAACCCTGGGGCTTGCCGGAGCAGACTGCTCCTCAGCATTTTTGGTGTTGATCTTGAGGACTTTCTTGGCGGCGGCTTCGGGAAGCTCTGCCGGAAAATAGTCGCCAGAAACCAACTTCCTTTTCTTGCTCTGTCCAGTTGGTGGTGTTACAGACGGCTGAGTCAGCTTGAGCACAAAAATCCCTGGTTCCACAGGTAATTTAAGTGCAGCGCATTTCGACAGGCCATCGGCAATGTCATTCTGAGCTCTTGGGACGTGCTCCATCTGCAGGCCGTCAAAGTGCTCTTCTAGCTTTCTCACTTCGTCGACGTAAGCTTCCATTAATGGACTCTGATAATTCTTGTTCACTTGGCGGACGACAAGCCGTGAGTCACCCCTGACAATGAGCTTCTTAATCCCAAGTTCCGCCGCGATCCAGAGACCGGCAAGCAAGCCTTCATACTCTGCAGTATTGTTTGTCGCTTGCTCCTTGGGAAAGTGCATCTGGACTATGTACTTGAGGTGCTCTCCGGTGGGTGCGACAAGCAGCACACCAGCACAGGCGCCTTGCAGCGAGAAGGCACCATCAAAGTACATGAGCCACTCTTTATTTGTTTCCTTGGCGGGGATGCTCGTCTCCGGAACTTCTTCGTCTGGTGTTGGCGTCCACTCTGCTATGAACTCTGCTAATGCCCTGCTTTGGATTGTCGATGTACTCTCGAATTTGAGGCCAAAGCTTGACAGTTCCAGTGCCCACTCGACAATCCTGCCTGTTGCTTCTGGATTTTGCAATATCCTCTTCAGCGGAAAGCGAGTGACAACTGTGATCTCATGTGCTTCGAAGTAATGGCGCAGCTTTCTCGAGGCCATGAGAAGGCCGAAAAGCAACTTCTGCACACCAGAGTACCTTGACCTAGCCCCCTGCAAAAGGGAACTGACAAAGTAAACTGGGCGCTGCACCATCTTCTTCTGTATCTCCTCTTGCATCTGCGCAGATCCATGCTTGTCGGGACCAGAGCTTGTCGGGGAAGCCCCCTGTTTGTCGTTGGATGTGCTTGCCGCGGTTGCCGGCTCGTCATCTGCCTCCCTCTCCGCTACTAACGCAGCACTAACCACTTGATTGGTTGCCGCTATGTACAGCAGCAACTTCTCTTGCGGCTTAGGTGCGACAAGTGTTGGAGTGGAGGACAGGTATCTCTTCAAGTCTTGCAACACAGGCTCCGCGTCCGAAGTCCATTTCATTGGACCTGCCTTTTTCAAAATTTTGAAAAACGGCAGGGCGCGCTCAGCAGACCGAGAGATAAACCTGCTGAGAGCAGCCATGCAACCGGCAAGCTTCCGTACATCCTTGACGCGTTTTGGTGCTTCGATCTACTCAACGGCCTTAATGTTGTCGGGATTGGCTTCGATTCCCCGCTGAGACACAAAGAACCCGAGAAGCTTGCCGGAAGGGACTCCAAACACACACTTCTCGGGGTTGAGCTCGAGGTTGATCTTGCGCAGATTTGCAAAAGTCTCTTCTAAATCTTGGATCAGAGTTGCCATGTCCTTGCTCTTGACCACTATATCATCCATGTAGGCTTCTACATTTCTGTGTATCTGTGGCTTCAAAGCGACATGGACTACTCTGGCAAATGTTGAACCAGCATTCTTTAATCCGAAAGGCATCCGTACGAAACAGTACGTGCCACATGGAGTAATGAATGCGGTTTTCTCCTCATCCTCTTCTGCCATGAAGATCTGATGGTATCCTGAATATGCGTCAAGAAATGAAAGCAAATCACATCCGGCTGTGGAGTCTACAATCTGGTCAATGCGCGGCAAGGGAAATGGGTCTTTGGGACAAGCTTTATTAACATCAGTAAAGTCAATACAAAGCCTCCATTTTCCATTCGCCTTGCGCATGACTACAGGATTGGCCAGCCACGTAGGATGGAGCACTCCTCTGACAAGGCCTGCTGCTTCCAATTTCTTGATTTCTTCTGCTATGAACTCTTGGCGCTCCACTGCCTGTTTCCTGACCTTCTGCTTGACGGGCCGCGCATGAGGACAAACGGCAAGATGGTGCTCAATTACTTTCCTGGGAACACCGGGGATATCAGACGGTTGCCATGCAAACACGTCGACATTCGCCCGCAGGAAAGCAACGAGCGCGCTTTCCTATTTAGGGTCAAGCGTGGCACTGATGGTGAAGGTACCACCAGTGCCGTCCTCCTTGGCGGACACCTTCTTGGTATGTGGTGGAGCTGCCATTGCCTTCTTACACTTGCCGGTGGAGCTCGATGGTGCGTCCATGATGGCAGCGCAGCACTCCGAGGAGATGCGCTTGCCGGAGTGGGCATCAGAGCTCTTGCCGGACTTGGTCTTCTTCTTCCCCCTGGGAGCTTCAGCGGCAAGTGCCTTGCGGTCTGTCGCAGCAGCTGCTTCCCGGTAGATCTTGTCGCCGCAGATAAGGGCATCTTTCTTGTCGCCAGGGACAGAGATGACGCTTATCGGGCCTAGCATCTTGAGCATGTTGTATGCATAGTGAGAGGCTGCCATGAACTTGGCGAGTGCTGGACGGCCAAGTATCCCATTGTAAGGCAATGGGAAGTCGGCAACGTCAAAAGTGACCCTCTCCGTTCTGAAATTCAGCTCGCTGCCAAATGTCACCGGCAACGTGACCTTCCCTTTCAGCTTGCTCCTTCCCGGGTTAATTCCTTGGAATGTACCGGTCTCTTCGAGCTCGCTGTCCGGGATCTGGAGTTTCTGGAGCACAGCGGAGGAGATCAGATTTAAGCCGGCCCCACTGTCAACTAGCATCTTAGTGACTTTGAGGTTACGGATTGTTGGCGAAACCAACAACGGCAAGCACCCGACTGCAGTTGTGCAATCAGGGTGGTCCTCAATGTCAAAGATGATAGGCATGCTCGACCACTTCAGAAGCTTGCGTGATTCGACAGGTGGCTCTACCGCATTAACTTCCCGCAGCCACTGTTTGAGTTGGCGGTGGGAAGTATGCAGAGAAGCACCGCCGTCAACACACAAGACTTCTGTAGCTTTCTGAAACTCCTGCTCACTGTTCTCAACATCATCCATGTCTTCGTCTTCGTCTTCGTCTTCATCCTTGTCGCGGCCACGGGGAGGTCTGTCTCCTTGCCGCTGCTTGGCTTTGCCGCGGCGTCCCCCCCGACCAGCTCGCTTCTTGCCGGCTTCTCCACCGCCTCCTTGGGCCCTCTCCTTGTCGCGCCGCTCATACTCAGCTTTTTGCTACTGGACGAGTTGCTCGACCTTCTTGCAGCTCTGGAGATCATGGCCCTTGGTGCGGTGGATCTTGCAGTACTGTTTGTCGGAGCCGTCCTGCTTGTCGGCGGCCGCCACAGCTTGTTGTTGGTGCATGCGGCAACCTCCTTGCCGGAGCCGCCAACTTTGGCTTGCTTGGCGCCACCATCATTGCCGGACTGTTCGACGACTAGTACCTCCTTGCCCTTCTTCTTCCTGTTGCGCCTCCGGTTTTTCTTTGCCGGGGCAGCATCTTCGCTGTTAGATCCCCCTGCTCCAGTATTCTCTCTGGGGAGTTTCCTCCCTTCTTCAGCGTGTGCACACTTGTCGGCCAGGGCGTACAGCTCGCTGACGTCTCTGATTCTGCTCATCGCCATCTCCTCCCGCATCCTACGATTACGCATGTTCTGATGGAACGCGCTGATAACCGCGGCAGGGTGGATGTCTGGGATGTTGCGCTGTACACGGCTAAATCTCTGGATATACTTGCGCAGGGGCTCTCCTTCCTTCTGGGCAAGCAGGTGGAGGTCACTTTCTTGGCCATGTGGTTTGTGGCCGCCCGTAAAGGCGCCGACAAACTGATGGCACAAGTCCGCCCAAGAGGATATAGAGTTGTCCGGCAAGTGCATGAGCCAGGACCTGACTTCGGGCTTGAGCACAAGCGGGAAGTAGTTGGCAAGGACCTTGTCGTCTCGTCCCCCGGCAGCTTGCACCGCAATGGTGTAGATGTTGAGGAACTCTGACGGGTGCGACTTGCCGTCGTACTTCTCCGGTACGTCTGGCTTGAAATGCTTCTGGCTGGGCCACTGGAATTGCCGTAGCTCACGGGTAAATGCAGGGCAACCTACCGCGTACGGCAAGTCGCCTGGTTCTCCGGGCGCATGCATGTCAACAGAAGGTCCAGCGCGCAGGTCTGATTGACGCCGCGCTTCTCTTCGGCGCTCGATGCGAGTACGAGCGTCTTCTTGTTGTCGTTCGTGGAGAACTTGGCGCTGATCGCGACGAGCTCACGGATCTGATGACGCGGTGGAGTCGCTGTCGTGGTGGATCCGGCGAATCGGCGATCTTGGCCTTCGAGGCGGGGAGTGCATAGTGGTTGCACCCTCCCCGGTCTTGTCGCCACCGGCTCGCGCCTGACTGACTTGCCGCGGCTGCGATGCGCTCGGCTGCCGTGGGTTGTCGCCGTTGGCGAAGCCGATGAGACTCTGGATAGTGGCCCTCCAGTCGTCGATCTTGTCTGCTGCTGGAGGGTAATCTAAGAGCAGTTGTACTCGCGCCAAAGCTTCCGCCGGAGTGGCGGGCGGCGGCGGCGAACGGTGTGAGGAGCGAGATATGCTCGGACTTCTAACTGCGTTAGAAGGAGCAGTACCTCGTCCAGGCGACCGTGCCCTGCTCGCGCCAGCATGTTGGCGCGCATGCTGGTTTTGAGCGCTCCGGGATCCGCCAGCTTAATCTTGGCCCAGCAAACGTATGGTACCATGAGTACCATGACGCTGCTGGTCCCGCGCCTCCTGGGACGGGCGTGGAGCGTGTACGGACACCGAGGTCTTGGAGTGCGCTCGGTCATTGTGGGAGCCGACCGCGCCACGGACATGTAGCGCAGTCTTGTCCTTGGACCTGGCAGCACCATGAGTCCCCTCGTCGGCGCCCGCTCTTCCGCCGGTGCCTACTCCACCAGCCGTTCGCTCCGGTGATGGTGGGCTCGGCGCAGATGGAGCAGCTACCTCCGAAGCCTTCTTCTTCGGCGGCATGTCGATGAAGATGACGAAGATCCAGCTCGTGCGAACGTCGGATCAGGTTCACACAACCTCGATGCACCCCCTACCTGGCGCGCCAAAGATGTCGGGGGTGCTGATCCCACGGACACCTATGGGACCACGGTGGACCGGGGCCCCTTTCGGTTCGGCAGGGGGCGGAGAATGCATGAAGAGCAGATCGAGGCGAAGCGCACGAGCGACGCGATCAGTTTACCCAGGTTCGGGCCACACAGATGCGTAAAACCCTACTCCTGCCTTGGTTTGTATTTGTGTTCTTGCTCGGGAGCGATGAACGCTATAGTACACTTGAATGGCTAGCGAGACCGAGCGTGAGAATGATTGTCCCCCCTCCCTGTTGCGCATGGGCCTCCTTTTATATGTCAAAGAGGTCACCGACAGGTGGCAACAGAGATGAGGGTAAAAAGGTAAAAGAGGTGGTGGTTGGCGCCACCGCTTACTATAGTTGTATCATACCTAACCCTGATGGCAGGGGACAAAGGCCTTAAATGCCTGTCTTTGTCGCCTAGACGGTGCGGAAAGGGACCGCTAGGGACACCACTGCTTGCCACGATGGCTACCTTGTCAGTGCCACTTGCCACTGTGTACCTCCAGCTGCACAGCCTTTCGCCACGTACGCCTGGGAGGGTCCCAGAGCGACACGTTGGCGGATGTGCTGGAGCGTAGGTACAGGATGGAAGCTTGTCGTGGCAAGTGCCTTGCCACGGTTATTATCTTGCCGCGTCCAGGAGCTTGTCGCTCACTGGGTCTTGCCGGGACACGTGGTGTGCTGTGGCGAGTTCCTTGATATGTCTAGATTGGCCTCCCCGGCAAGCCCCTCTTGCCGGGGTCCTGTCTCCTTCCCGGCAAGCTCCTCTTGCCGGGGCCTTGGATACTTTGTTCTTGAATGGCTCCAAAGGAACCATGGAGGATCTTGGCGGTCACCCGGCAAGCCTTGCCGCGGGATGCTGCGACTGCCCGTGCACAAGTTCGGGATACTAAGGTACCCCTACTTTAGTACACCGACACCCAGAAGGAATGAGAGCCCCTGCACAAGTATATCCAAAGATTCAGCCGTGTACAGCGCAACATCCCAGACATCCACCCTGCCGCGGTTATCAGCGCGTTCCATCAGAATGTGCGTAATCGCAGGATGCGGGAGGAGATGGCGATGAGAAGGATCAGAGATGTCAGCGAGCTGTACACCCTGGCCGACAAATGTGCACGCACTGAAGAAGGGAGGAAACTCCCCGGAGAGAATACTAGAGCAGGGGGATCTGACAGTGAAGATGCTGCCCCGGCAAAGAAAAACCAGAGGCGCAACAGGAAGAAGAAAGGCAAAGAGGTACTAATCGTTGAGCAGTACGGCAGCGACGGTGGCGCCAAGCAAGCCAAAGTTGGCAGCTCCGGCAAGGAGGTCGCCGTGTGCACCAACTGCCAAGCTGTGGCGGCCACCGACAAGCAGGACGGCTCCGACAAACAGTACTGCAAGATCCACCGCACCAAGGGCCATGATCTCCAGAGCTGCAAGAAGGTCGAGCAGCTTGTCCAGCAACAAAAAGCTGAGTACGAGCGGCGCGACAAGGAGAGAGCCCAAGGAGGCGGTGGAGAAGCCGGCAAGAAGCGCCCTGGCCGGGGAGGACGCCGCGGCAAGGCCAAGCATCGGCAAGGAGACAGACCTCCCCGCGGCCGCGACAAGGATGAAGACGAAGACGACGACGAGGACATGGATGATGTTGAGAACAGTGAGCAAGAATTTCAGAAAGCTACAGAAGTTTTGTGTGTTGACGGCGGTGCTTCTCTGCATACTTCTCACCGCCAGCTCAAACAGTGGGCGCGGGAAGTCAATGCGGCAGAACCACCTGTCGAACCGCGCAAACTTCTGAAATGGTCCAGCACGCCTATCATCTTTGACATTGAGGACCACCCTGACCGCATAACTGCGGTCGGGTGCTTGCCGCTGTTGGTTTCACCAACTATACGCAACCTCAAGGTCACCAAGATGTTAGTTGACGGCGAGGCCGGCTTAATTCTGATCTCCTCCGCTGTGCTCCAGAAACTCCAGATCCCGGACAGCGAGCTCGAAGAGACCGGTACGTTCCAAGGAATTAACCCGGGAAGGAGCAAACCGAAAGGGAAGGTCACGTTGCCGGTGACATTTGGCAGCGAAATGAACTTCAGGACTGAGAGGTCACTTTCGACGTTGCCGATTTCCCTTTGCCTTACAATGGCATACTTGGTCGTCCAGCGCTCGCCAAGTTCATGGCAGCCTCTCATTATGCATATAACATGCTCAAGATGCGAGACCCGATAAGCATCATCTCTGTCCCTGGTGACAAGAAGGATGCCCTTATCTGCGCCGACAAGATTTACCGAGAAGCAGCAGCTGCGACAGATCGCAAGACACTTGCCGCTGAAGCTCCCGGGGGGAAGAAGAAGACCAAGTCCAGCAAGATCTCTGATGCCCACTCCGGCAAGAGCACCTCCTCGGAGTGCTGCGCTGTCGTCGAGGACGCACCATCGAGCTCCACCGGCAAGTGTAAGAAAGCCATGGCAGCTCCACCACATACCAAGAAGGTGTCCGCCAAGGAGGACGGTACTGGTGGACTTTCACCATCAGTGCCACGCTTGACCCCAAATAGGAAAGCGCGCTCGTTGCTTTCCTGCGGGCGAATGTCGACGTGTTTGCATGGCAGCCGTCTGACATCCCCGGTGTTCCCAGGAAAGTAATTGAGCACCACCTTGCCGTTTGTCCTCATGCGCGGCCCGTCAAGCAAAAGGTCAGGAAACAAGCAGTGGAGCGCCAAGAATTCATAACAGAAGAAATCAAGAAGTTGGAAGCAGCAGGCCTTGTCAGAGGAGTGCTCCATCCCACGTGGCTAGCCAATCCTGTAGTCGTGCGCAAGGCAAATGGAAATGGAGGCTCTGTATTGACTTTACTGATGTGAATAAAGCTTGTCCCAAGGATCCATTTCCCTTGCCGCGCATTGACCAGATTGTTGACTCCACAGCCGGATGTGATTTGCTTTCATTTCTTGACGCATATTCAGGATATCATCAGATCTTCATGGCAGAAGAGGATGAAGAGAAAACAGCATTCATTACTCCATGTGGCACGTACTGTTTCATACGAATGCCTTTCGGATTAAAGAATGCTGGTTCAACATTTGCCAGAGTAGTCCATGTCGCTTTGAAGCCACAGATACACAGAAATGTAGAGGCCTACATGGATGATATAGTGGTCAAGAGCAAGGACAGGGCAACTCTAATCCAAGATTTAGAAGAGACTTTTGCAAATCTGCGCAAGATCAACCTCAAGCTCAACCCCGAGAAGTGTGTGTTTGGAGTCCCTTCCGGCAAGCTTCTCGGGTTCTTTGTGTCTCAGCGGGGAATTGAAGCCAATCCCGACAAGATCAAGGCCATTGAGCAGATCGAAGCACCAAAACGCGTCAAGGATGTGCGGAAGCTTGCCGGTTGCGTGGCTGCTCTCAGCAGGTTTATCTCTCGGTCTGCTGAGCGCGCCCTGTCGTTTTTCAAAATTTTGAAAAAGGCAGGTCCAATGAAATGGACTCCGGAAGCGGAGGCTGCGCTGCAGGACTTGAAGAGATACCTGTCCTCCACTCCAACACTTGTCGCACCTAAGCCGCAAGAGAAGTTGCTGCTGTACATAGCGGCAACCAATCAAGTGGTTAGTGCTGCGTTAGTAGCGGAGAGGGAGGCAGATGACGAGCCGGCAACCGCGGCAAGCACATCCAACGACAAACAGGGGGCTTCCCCGACAAGCTCTGGTCCCGACAAGCATGGATCTACGCAGATGCAAGAGGAGATACAGAAGAAGATGGTGCAGCGCCCAGTTTACTTTGTCAGTTCCCTTTTGCAGGGGGCTAGGTCAAGGTACTCTGGTGTGCAGAAGTTGCTTTTCGGCCTTCTCATGGCCTCGAGAAAGCTGCACCATTACTTCGAAGCACATGAGATCACAGTTGTCACTCGCTTTCCGCTGAAGAGGATATTGCAAAATCCAGAAGCAACAGGCAGGATTGTCGAGTGGGCACTGGAACTGTCAAGCTTTGGCCTCAAATTTAAGAGTACATCAACAATCCAAAGCAGAGCATTGGCAGAATTCATAGCAGAGTGGACGCCAACTCCAGATGAAGAAATTCCGGAGACGAGCATCCCCGCCAAGGAAACAAACAAAGAGTGGCTTATGTACTTTAACGGTGCCTTCTCGCTACAAGGCGCCGGTGCTGGAGTGCTGCTTGTTGCACCCACCGGAGAGCACCTCAAGTACATAGTCCATATGCACTTTCCCAAGGAGCAAGCGACAAACAACACCGCAGAGTACGAAGGCTTGCTTGCCGGTCTCAGGACCGCGGCTGAACTTGGGATTAAGAAGCTCATAGTCAGGGGTGACTCACAGCTTGTCGTCCGCCAAGTGAACAAGAATTATCAGAGTCCATTAATGGAAGCTTACGTCGATGAAGTGAGAAAGCTAGAAGAGCACTTTGACGGCCTGCAAATGGAGCATGTCCCAAGAGCTCAGAATGACATTGCCGATGGCCTGTCAAAGTGCGCTGCACTTAAATTACCTGTGGAACCAGGGATTTTTGTGCTCAAGCTAACTCAGCCGTCCGTAACACCACCAACTGGACAGAACAAGAAGAGGAAGTTGGTTTCTGGCGACTATCTTCCGGCAGAGCTTCCCGAAGCCGTCGCCAAGAAGGTCCCCAGGATCAACACCACGAATGCTGAGGAGCAGTCTGCTCTGGCAAGCCACAGGGTTTGTTTCGTTGAAGTAGACGCTCCCGACAAGTTCTGCTCCGGCAAGCTTGCCGGGGAACGTCAAGCTCCGGCAGAGCCGCAGGCTTTTGCCGTAGAAGCAGATGTTCCCGCAGCAGCAGAAGTGCCTTTAGTCCTTGTTGTCGAGCCACGAGCTCCAACATGGGCGCAGCAGATTGTCCATTTCCTTCAGACAAGAGAACTTCCCGAAGAGCAAGAAGAAGCGGAAAGAGTAGCTCGGCAGTCTAGTATGTACCAGTTTGTCGATAACATATTGTGCAGAAGAAGACTCAACGGCGTGAAATTGAAGTGCATTCCCCGGGAAGATGGACAGAAGCTGTTGGCAGAGATACATGGAGGCATATGTGGTCACCACATTGGTGCGAGAGCCCTTGTCGGAAAAGCATTCCGGCAAGGTTTCTTCTGGACGACGGCCCTCCAGGATGCAACTGCACAAGTAACCAAGTGTGAAGCGTGCCAGTTCCATTCCAAGCAGATACACAAGCCAGCTCAAGCTCTCCAGACGATCCCTTTATCGTAGCCATTTTCGGTCTGGGGGCTCGATATCCTCGGACCCTTTCCCCGAGCTGTCGGGGGCTTTGAGTACTTGTACGTTGCAATCGACAAGTTCACAAAGTGGCCGGAAGTGGAACCAGTGAGGAAGGTGACAGCACAGTCAGCAATCAAGTTCTTCAGGTCGATTGTTTGCCGTTTCGGGATCCCTAACAAGATAATCACCGACAATGGTATGCAATTTACGAGTCGCACCTTCATGCAGTACGTCCAGGATCTTGGCGCCAAGGTCTGCTTCGCTTCTATTGCTCACCCGAGAAGCAACGGTCAAGCAGAGAGGGCAAATGCTGAAGTGCTGCGCGGGCTCAAGACCAGAACTTTCGACATGCTGCACAAGTGTGGAAGAAACTGGATCGAGGAGCTGCCTGTGGTTCTTTGGTCGATCAGGACGACGCGAAATCAAGCCACTGGCCAGACACCTTTCGCTCTAGTCTATGGAGCGGAGGCAGTTCTCCCCACGGAACTCGTATACGGGTCGCCTCGAGTGCTCGCTTACGACGAGCTTGAGCAAGAACAGCTGCGACAAGACGATGCGCTGCTCCTTGAGGAAGACCGTCTTCAGGCTGCTGTGCCAGCCGCTCGCTACCAGCAAGCTTTGCGCCGCTACCATAGCCGCAAAGTTAACGCCAGAAGTCTCGAGGAAGGCGACCTTGTTCTTCGGCGCATTCAGTCCGCCAAGAATTTCAACAAGTTGACGCCAAAGTGGGAAGGCCCTTACTGGGTGAAACGAGTCACTAGGCCTGGCGCTGTCCACCTGGAGACCGAAGATGGCATACCAGTGAGCAACTCATGGAATATTGAGCATCTTCGCAAGTTTTACCCATAGGGCGCGGTTGCCGGAACTCGTTCCGGCAACCACCTTTTGTACAAGTCTTGCCGCTGTTGCATGTAATCCTTTGTACAAAGCCGGGCGCAGATCCCGTGCATAAAGATTATGTGCTCAGCACACCTTGTCTATTTCATGCTTTTTAAATTTTGCATGTATTATCTGACATTTTGTGCAGCACTTACTCCCGGTAAGCAATAACGAGCCATAAGGCTCCATACTGTTACCTCGTCTTCTTTCTTTTTCACAAGGAAAAGGAGGTTCCCTTGCGCACAAGTTTGCCGGGGGGAAGGGAGAAGATACGGTATGGACCAGGCGTCGTTCAAGAAGGTTTTGCCTTGCCGGGAGCAAATAACAGAAAAGATAAGTTGCCAAAGTCTGAGCAAT
This sequence comes from Triticum monococcum, assembly GCA_034509565.1. NCBI lineage: Eukaryota > Viridiplantae > Streptophyta > Magnoliopsida > Poales > Poaceae > Triticum > Triticum monococcum. The sequence continues at coordinate 483,778,800 of CM067845.1, forward strand.
CAAATTTCCTTTAAAAATTTTAAGTTATTTTCCTTGAACGACCGTGCTTTGTATGGAAAACCTGTGCGCGGAGGAACCAACTCGTAGCTAGTTGCGCCCTTACTGTTGTTTCGAGTCCGCTCAACAACTTAAGTGAGCTGCAACTAGCCGCGACAAGGTTTCTTGCCGGCTACGGCACCGCCAGCAGGTTGCTGACGTTCCGCACTCAGCGCTCGCGGCAAAGGTGCCTGCGCCGGCAAGTTCCCTAAAAAGCATAGGGTAAAAACATACAAAGGAAAGAGTCAAGTAAAGGAAATAACATAGCAATTACTACCCAGGATAGAGTATATTACAAAAGAACTTGTCGCAGCTCTAACAGACTGTTTTTCATAATATGATTAACAGCAACAAGGAAAGAAAAAGATGGATGGCCTAATCTACACGGTCGCCTTCGACCCTCCTGATTCCGCTCACCCTGTCCACAATAGGTGCGACAAGGGCCTTGAGCTCCTCAAGATCAGCATCTGGCGGCAAGCTTCGGAGGACGTTGGTGAGGCGGAGGCCTGGATTGCGGAAGGCCACCTTCATCAACACCTTCTAGAGAGCTCCCGCGCAAATCTTTCGCGACTCGTCGGCAAGCTGCTTTGGGATCTGCTCCCGGAGTTGCTGGAGCACCGTCGCCACGCCCTTGAAGAAAAGAGTCAGCTTGGTGCTGGGTTGGAGATTCTCGTCGGAGGAGTACCCGAGATCCACCATCCCCAATTGCGCCAACTCCTTGTCGACGTCTGCGGCGACGTTCACCAGACCCTCCGTCCAGTGCTCCACGTTCTCTGACAAGGTCTTCTGGGCCGCAGCAGCGTTCGCCAGCAGCACCTTGCCGGCCTCGACTTCTTCCTTCAAGGCCGCCTCCTGCTCCTTGGCGCCGTCCAGAGATTTCGTCAGAGCCGCCAGCCTCACTTCAAGATCAGCGTTGGAGTTCTTGGCGGCGTCCAGTTCCTTGCCCTTCTCCGCGAAAAGGGCCTGTAGCTCCAAGTAACTGTTGGCGTCCCTCTCCCGCTCGAGCTTGAGTGCGGCGAGCTCGTCGTCGTTCGCCTTGAGGCTCGCCTCCAGCTGCGTCACCTTCAGCTCCAGCTCATTCTTGGCGGCCTCGGCGGCTGCAGCGGCGTCTTCAGCCTGTTTAAGGGCCCCGCCAACTTCTCGCTCGCGCGCGGCAAGCTCCTCCTCGTGGCTGTCGAGGTGGACCTTCCGTTGCGCCAAGTCACCCTCCTGCGAAGACAATTTCTCCGCGGCAAGGCGTTGGCGCTATTCGACGTCGGCCTTCTCGAGGAGGAAGGCCTGCTACGCTTCGGCAAGATCTTCCCGCCAGCCTCACTTCAAGATCAACGTTGGAGTTCTCGGCGGCGTCCAGTTCCTTGCCCTTCTCAGTGAAAAGGGCCTGCAGCTCTGAGTAACTGTTGGCGTCCTTCTCCCGCTCAAGTTTGAGCGCGGCAAGCTCGTCGCCGCTCGCCTCCAGCTGCGTCACCTTCAGCTCCAGCTCGTTCTTGGCGGCCTCGGCGGCTGCGGCGGCGTCTTCAGCTTGTTTAAGGGCCCCGCCAACTGCCCGCTCACGCGCGGCAAGTTCCTCCTCGTGGCTATCGAGGTGGACCTTCCGCTGCGTCAAGTCACCCTCCTGTGAAGACAACTTCTCCGCGGCAAGGCGTTGGCGCTCTTCGACATCGGCCTTCTCAAGGAGGAAGGCCTGCTGCGCTTCGGCAAGATCTTCCTGCTCCTTTGCCAGGGAGCGGAGAGCTTCCTGGTTGGCGCCCCGGAGCTCTTCTGCGTGCTTCTCGATATCAGCACCGGCCTTCGCGACGAGCGCCTCACGGGACTCCAGCTTGGCCTGCCGGGCGCGGTAGAGCGCCACTAGCTTCCGTAGTAGGCGCTCCTCTTCAGGTTCACCGCTGCTGCTGCTTGGCGCGTCGACCAGCTTCAGCCCGGCGGAGGCAAGCACCTCCCCGTCCAGCATCTCCCCCTCGATCGGCGCCCTGGAGCTTGACGCCCAGGGGAGGTTAATGAAGATATACTCGCCGGCCTTCAGGTAGACGCTAGGCTGGGGCTCATCGGAGCCTGGCGCGGCAGCAGCGGCGGAGGAGTCGGTGGTCGGAGCAGCTCCTGGCGCTCCTGCGGCCTCCGGGTCGTCAGTACGACCGCCAGACTCCCCGCCCGCCTCCGCGGCAGCAGCCCTGGCGGCCTCCTCGCCGGCGCCGGCTGCTTCCTCGACGGCGACTTCAGTCTCCATTGGCTCTGCAGCAGATGGATCTGACGGACGGAAGAGGGGAGAAAATTCAAACAAAATTCAAGCAAAATCCAAGAGAAAGATCAAGAAGACGAAGAAGCCAAGGGGAGTTTGGAAGCAAGGAAGTTACCTGTGCCATGGTCTACAGCTGTGGTCTCCGTTGCCGGGGATCGCTGACGCCGTCCCTTGCCGAAGATCCCTCCCTTGCCGGGGGCTCCTCCCTTGCCGGAGCCTCCTCCCTTGCCGGGGGCTCCTCCCTTGTCGGAGTCTCCTCCCTTGCTGGAGACCTCTCTCTCATCGGAGGACTCTCCCTTGGCGCTTCGGGAGCAGCCTCCAGGCTCTCCTGGTGAGGCTGCTCTGCTCCTGCACAAGTCAACAAACAAGTATCAGCAAAGCAAGGATCTTCGTGCATGCCCGACAGCAGAAAATGAACAAGACACTTATGCTGGGGGCTGCTCTGAAGATCAGTCGCCGGGTCCGACAAGTTCGTCTCAGGCACGTCCCCTGTTGATGCGGTGGGTTCGTCCTCGATGACGATCACTGGCGCCTTGGCTCTCTTTGCTGCTCTCTGCGCCAGAGTCCTAAAAAGGAACAGATACAGGGAAAGGCAAGTGAGAAACAAGACAAGACAAAAACAGCAAAAATCAAAGAATAGCAAGGACAATAAGAGAAACTTACTCTTCTTCTTCTTCCTCGTCGGAGCTGAACGCGGAGAAGTCAAAATCCGGCCCGCGTCCGGCGTGGGGAGGTGGAGGAGTAGGCTCCCTTGGTCGCTTGGCGGGAGCAGAAGCGGCAGTCCGGGTAGACCCCGCTCTAGTCGAAGCAGCAGCATGGGGCGCTCCCGCGGCAACGGTGCTTGCCGCGGTGGAGCGCGTCGTGTGGCGCTGCGGCTGTCGGCCCGCCTGCCGCCTCGCCGCATCCCCGGCCTTGCGGAGATGCCTTCTTGGTGGGGGCGGAGATGCTGCTGGCGGCGTGCTGTCTGAGGACGAAGTGGAGGAGGAGTCAATCTCCAACGAGCCGCTCGCATCCTCGGCAGGCTCGCTCAGCTCGGCATCACGCACGACAAGATCTTCCTTGCCAGCAAACTCCTCTTGTCGGGCAAGCTCTTTCTTGCCGGAGATTTCTTCCCGCTCGGCACGGTTTGCCGCCTCTGCTGCCGCTGCCTCCTCCAAGGTGAAGCCGAACTCGCCCGCCGCGGCAGCTACCGCCGCCTCTTCCAACCTGGTGGCGATGTACGCCAACTCCGCCTCGGTGGTGTTGCGGATGAGGTCGTCCTTCTCGTCGGCGCGGATTGGCACTTCCACCAAGTCGTCAAAGAATTGCTGCACAACCTTGTCTTCTGGCTCTTGCCAAGTTGGCACGATCCCGTGCGAATCGCACAGTGGCATCATCGCCCTGATGCGGTCAAGCGCCGAATTATTGCACAAAGGGACGACGCCCTGCGGCAACCTGAAGACTTTGGGGTGATCTGAATCGTACTTGAAGAGCTCCTTCAGTATTCCGTTGAGCTCGAGGACAGTGAAATTGTAGTTGAGGCCCGGGCGCAGCCTCATGATATCTGCCGCGTTCTTGAACTCCCAAGCAGGCCTCCTTCGTTCCTGCAGGGGGGCAATGCGGCGGCGAAGAAAGTCCGCGCCCACGGCGCCTACGGTGAGTCCGGCAAGCCTGAGGCGCTGGATCCTGGTGACGGCAATCCTTAGCCTGCTGTCCTCTGGGGCCACGTCACTCCAGTTGCTGCCGCGTACTGCTGCTACTTGGCGTCGGGCGGTGAATGGCTGCGGGCTCTCCTCGACAATCCAGCACCAATCAGCCCTCCACTCCTCCCACTTGCCGCGGAATTCGCCCTCTAAATAGGAATCCTTCTTGCCGGTCCTAGAGACCCAGGCAATTCCACCGGACAAGGGCTCTCCTCTCTCTACCCGGGGAATGAAAAAGTGGCGAAAAGGGGCTACGCTAGGATGGACTCCGACAAAGTTCTTGCAAAGGTGTGCGAAAACTGCCATGGTGAGGACGGCGTTGGGGGTGAAGTCAAGGAGGCAGAGATTGTATGTGTTCATGATATCACAGAAGAACTCGGAAAAAGGCGGGCAGAGCCCGCAGTAGAAGAACATGGCAAAGAAAGGGTACCCGTCCGGAGCCGTCGCGTGAGCAGCGGCCGGGAGCACCTTGGTCTGCGGGTGAGCTCGCGTCTCCGTCGCCCAAAAGAGATAATAGTACTCCCGCAGCTCCTTGGCGCCGAGCTTGGGGGAAGATAGCTCGCTCCCTCCGCATCACCGCGAGCCGCTGCGCCTCGGTCGACTTCACGGCCTTCGCCTTGTCGGCTTTCGGAGCCATGGCGAATGTGGTGGAAGAGGCTGACGGCGTTGGTGGTGCTGGTGGCAATGGGGGGGCAGGATGCTGCTCTCTTGCTGCTTTGAGAAGACAGAGGCGGGGCGGGGTTTTCTGAGACTAGAATGGGGCGAGTGGGCGCACTACCCCTGCTTCCCTTCGCTTATAAAGGGGGAGGTGGCGGACGTTCCGCCTTTCCTAATAAAGAAACCGCCCACGATCTCTCCCACGATGCCGCGCTCGACGCGTGCCGTGCAGGGAGAGCGCGGTGGATGCGGAGTGAGTTACAGCGTAACCTAGGCCGCGCGTGCCCGTGCCCTGTTTTGGGCCTGGCCCAACAGCGCTCGACACCGTGTGTGGCCCAGGCTCGGGGGCTCCTGTCGGTGTACTAAAGTAGGGGTACCTTAGTATCCCGAACTTGTGCACGGGCAGTCGCAGCGTCCCGTGGCAAGGCTTGCCGGGCGACCGCCAAGATCCTCCGTGGTTCCTTTGGAGCCATTCAAGAACAAAGTATCCAAGACCCCGGCAAGAGGAGCTTGCTGGGAAGGAAACAAGACCCCGGCAAGAAGAGCTTGCCGGGGAGGCCAACCAAGGCATATCAAGAGACTTGCCACAGCGCACCACGTGTCGCGGCAAGACCCAGTGAGCGACTAACTCCTGGACGCGGCAAGATAATAACCACGGCAAGGCACTTGCCGCGGCAAGCATCCATCCTGTACCTGTGCTCTAGCACATCCGCCAACGTGTCGCTCTGGGACCCTTCCAGGCGTACGTGGCGGAAGGCTGTGCAGCTAGAGGTACACGGTGGCAAGCGGCGCTAACAAGATAGCCATCGTGGCAAGCAATGGCGTCCCTAGCGGTCCCTTTCTACACCGTCTAGGCGACACAGACAGGCATTTAATGCCTTTGTCCCCTGCCGTCGGGGTTAGGTATGATACAACTGTAGTAAGCGGTGGCACCAACCACCACTTCTTTTACCTTTTTACCCCCATCTCTGTTGCCACCTGTCGGTGACCCCTTTGACATATAAAAGGAGGCCCATGCGCAACAGAGAGAGGGGGGGACGATCATTCTCACGCTCGGTCTCGCTAGCCATCCAAGTGTACTGTAGCATTCATCACTCCCGAGCAAGAATACAAATACAAACCAAAGCAGGAGTAGGGTTTTACGCATCCATGCGGCCCGAACCTGGGTAAACTGATCGCGTCGCTCGTGCGTTCGCCTCGATCTGCTCTTCGTGCACTCTCCGCCCCCCTGCCGAACCGAAAGGGGCCCCGGTCCGCCGTGGTCCCATAGGTGTCCGTGGGATCAGCACCCCCGACAGTGGGTGAACAAATTACTACTGGGAAATTGATATGACGATATCTAGGCAATGATCATTACATAGGCATCACGTCCAAGATTAGTAGATCGACTCCTGCCGACATCTACTACTATTACTCCACATATCGACCTCTATCCAGCATGCATCTAGTGTATTAAGTTCATGGGAAAATGGAGTAATGCAATAAGAACGATGACATGATGTAGACAAGATCCGTTTATCTATTGCGTAGATATAGATCCCATCTTTTTATCCTTAGTAGCAACGATACATACGTGGTGGTTCCCTTTCTGTCACTAGGATTAAGCACCGTAAGATCGAACCCACTACCGGGCACCTCTTCCCATTGCATGATAAATAGATCAAGTTGGCCAAACAAAACCCAAATATCAGAGAAGAAATACGAGGCTATAAGAGATCAAGCATCTAAGAGATCAAAGAAACTCAAATAACTTTCATGGATATAAAAACATAGATCTGATCATAAACTCAAAGTTCATCGATCCCAACAAACACACCACAAAAACGCATCATCGGAGAGGCACCAATGGAAGTGGTGAACCCCTCCGTGATGGTGTCTAGATTGGATCTGGTGGTTCTGGACTCTGCGGCGGCTGGATGAATATTTCGTCGACTCTCCTAGGGTTTTGGTAATATTTGGGTATTTATAGAGCAAAGAGGCGGTCCGGGGGCACCCGAGATGGGCACAGCCCACCAGGGCGCACCTAGGCCTTCTGGCGCGCCCTGGTGGGTTGTGCCCCCCTCAGGGCACCCCCCAGGTGCAGCCAGGGCCCGTTGTGTTCCTTCTGGCCCATAAAAAATCTCCGTAAAGTTTCGTGGCATTTGGACTCTGTCTGATATTGATTTTCTGCGATGTAAAAAACACGGAAAAAACAGGAACTGGCACTTGGCACTATGTCAATAGGTTAGTACCAAAAAATGATATAAAATGATTATAAAACATCCCAGATTGATAACTTAACAGCATGGAATAATCAAAAATTATAGGTACGTTGGAGACGTATCAGCATCCCCAAGCTTAACTCCTACTCATCCTCGAGTAGGTAAGTGATAAAAACAATTTTTTTTCATTTGGAGTGTTGTTTAACATGTCATATCATATTCTTTTCTTTATAGCATGGACAATTGGACTTTTATGTGATTCAAAGCAATAGTCTAGTGTTGACATAATAATTTAGATACTCAAGCATATCAATAAGCAACCATGCCTTTCAAAATATCAATGCTAAAATAAGTTATCCCTACAAATTCATATAGTCTTGTCATGCTCTGTCTTCTTAACACAAAGTATTTATCATGCACGACCCCGATGACAAGCCGAGCAATTAGTTCGCACTTTTTAACACGCTTCAGCTTTTTCAACTCTCATGCAATACATGAGTGCAAGCCATGGATATAGAATTATGGGTGGAATAGAGTATGATAATAGGGGTAAATATAGAGAAGACAAAAAAGTAAGAAAGTCCCACATCGATGAGGCTAACCAACGGGCTATGGAGATGCCCATCAATCAATATCAACGTGAGGAGTAGGGATTTCCATGCTACGGATGCACTAAGAGCGATAAGTGTATGAAAGCTCAATATGAAAACTAAGTGGGTGTGCATCTAATTCTATAATGAAAAATTCCCACTAGTATATGAAGTGACAACATAGGAGACTCTCCATATGAAAAACATGGTGCTACTTTGAAGCACAAGTGTGGTAAAGCATACTAGCAATGCCCCTTCTCTCTTTATTATTATTTTTCTTTTTTTAATTTTTTCCTTTTTTATTTTTTCTTTTTTCTCTTTTTTCTTCGTTTTCTCTCATTGTCCGGAGCCTCATCCCGACTTGTGGGGGAATCATAGTCTCCATCATCCTTTCCTTACTGGGGCACTGCTCTAAAAATGAATAATGATCATCACACTTCTATTTACTTATAACTCAAAAGAAAAATTACAACTCGATACCTATGACAAAATATGACTCTATATAAATGCCTCAATGATCTAGCATAACATGTATGAAAAATGATGAACGGTGGCTGAGCCACAAACACCATGTCAGCTATATGATCATGCAAAGCAATATGACAATAAATGCTCAAGTCATCAAATGGAAGCGATGGAAGTTGCATGGCAATATATCTCAGAATGGCCATGAAAAAGCCATAATAGGTAGGTATGGTGGCTGTTTTGAGGAAGATGTAATGAGGCTTATGTGTGATAGAGTGTATCATATCACGGGGTTTGGATGCACCTGCGAAGTTTGCACCACGTCTCAATGTGAAAAAGGGCAATGCACGGTGCCGTAGAGGCTAGCAAATTGCGAAAAGGTAAGAGTGCATATAATCCATGGACTCACATTACATATACTTATTGCAGAAGTTTATTAGCCCTCGAAGCAAGTACTACTATGCATGCCCCTAGGGGGATAGATTGGTAGGAAAAGACCATCGCTCGTCCTCGGCCGCCACTCATAAGGAAGACAATCAAAAATAAATCATGCTCCAACATCATAGCATAACGAGAGACTATGCGTGCATGCTTCAGGAATCACAAACCTTAACACCAATATTCCTACTAGAGCATAATTACTCATCAACATAACTCACATCTCACATCATCATATCTCAAAACTATTACTAAGAATCAAGTTTATTTTGTCCAATGATCTTGATGCCATTTTTTTGCTTTATCCTTCTTGGATATCTATCACTTTGGGCCTAATTTTCATGTGTTGCTTTTCATAAGCTCAAACAAATATAAGTGAAGATCATGAGCATAACAAATTTTCTTTCTCTCAAAATAATTTAAGTGAAGCAAAAGAGAATTTCTTCAAAGTTTTACTAACTCTCAAATAAATCTAAGTGAAGCAAGAGAGCATTTCTTCAAAAATAACAAAGCACGCCGTGCTCAAAAAGATATAAGTGAAGCACTAGAGCAAGTCCATTGCTCATAAAATATTTAAGTGAAGCATAGAGAGCAATTCTAACAAGTCATCACATAATTTTGGCTCTCTCAAAAAGGTGTGTCCAGCAAGGATTGATGACTTAAAACACAAAATAAAACAAGCAAAGACACATATCATACAAGACGCTCCAAGTAAAACACATATCATGTGACGAATAAAAATATAGTCTCGAATAAAATACCGATAGTTGTTGGAAGAAAGCGGGGATGCCACTCGAGGGCATCCCCAAACTTAGTTGGTTGCTGATTCTTAGATAATAGCTTGGTATGTCGGGGCATCCCCAAGCTTAGGCTCTTACATCCTTCCTTAATCCATCATAAGATAACCCAAAACTTGAAAACTTCAATCCCACAGAACTCAACAAAACCTTCGTGAGATCCGTTAGTACAATAATAATAAACCACTACTATAAGTGATGATCAAACCAATTCATATTTTGTTTTTCTATTATATCTAGTGTATTTTGACGGCAGCTGGAACTATGTCGGTATTTCCCCAGAGAGGGAGGGATGATGTAGCACAATGATGGTAGAGTATTTCCCTCAGTTATGAAACCAAGGTATCGAACCAGTAGGAGACCCAAGCAACACAATGTAAAGAACACATGCACACAAATAACAACATCTTGCAACCCGACGTGTTAAAGGGGTTGTCAATCCTTTTGGATAACGGCGCCAGAAATTGGTGTGTGACGGTAAAAAGGATGTAATAGATTGGATAAATAGATCGCAAATAAAATAAAGTGCAGCAAAGTATTTTGTATTTTTTGGTTTAATAGATTTGAAAATAAAAGCAAGGAAAAGTGGAGCGCAAAGGAAAATATATGAGAAATAAGACCCCGGGGCCGTAGGTTTCACTAGTGGCTTCTCTCAAGAAAAATAGCAAACAGTGGGTGAACAAATTACTGTTGGGCAATTGATAGAACTTCAAATAATTATGACAATATCCAGGCAATGATCATTACATAGGCATCACGTCCAAAATTAGTAGACCGACTCCTGCCTGCATCTTCTACTATTACTCCACACATCGACTACTATCCAGCATGCATCTAGTGTATTAAGTTCATGGAAAAATGGAGCAATGCAATAAGAACGATGACATGATGTAGACAAGATCGGTTTATCTATATGGCGGTAGATATAGATCTCATCTGTTTATCCTTAGTAGCAACGATACATATGTGTCGGTTCCCTTTCTGTCACTGCGATCAAGCACCGTAAGATCGAACACACTACCAGGCACCTCTTCCCATTGCAAGATAAATAGATCGAGTTGACCAGAGAAAACCAAAATATCAGAGAAGAAATACGAGGCTATAAGAGATCATGCATAAAAGAGATCAAAGAAACTCAAATACTTTCATGGATATAAAAACATAGATCTAATCATAAACTCGAAGTTCATCGATCCCAACAAACACACCGCAAAAGAGTTACATCATATGGATCTCCAAGAGACCATTGTATTGAGGATCAAGAGAGAGAGAGAGATGAAGCCATCTAGCTACTAACTACGGACCCGAAGGTCTACAAAGAACTACTCACGCATCATCGGAGAGGCACCGACGGAAGTGGTGAACCCCTCCGTGATGGTGTCTAGATTGGATCTGGTGTTTTTGGACTCTGCGGCAGCTGGATGAATATTTCGTTGACTCCCCTAGGGTTTTGGGAATATTTGGATATTTATAGAGCAAAGAGGTGGTCCGGGGGCATCCGAGGTGGGCACAACCCACCGGGGCGCGCCAGGGCCTCCTGGCGCGCCCTGGTGGATTGTGCCCCCCTCGGGGCACCCGAGGTGCAACCAGGGCCCATCTGCTTCCTTTTGGCTCATAAAAAATCATCGTAAAGTTTCGTGCCATTTGGACTCCGTTTGATATTGATTTCCTGTGATGTAAAAAAACAGGAACTGGCACTGGGCACTATGTCAATAGGTTTGTACCAAAAATGATATAAAATGATTATAAAACATCCAAGATTGATAATAAAACAGCATGGAGCAATCAAAAATTATAGATACGTTGGAGACGTATCAGCATCCCCAAGCTTAACTCATACTCGTCCTTGAGTAGGTAAGTGATAAGAACAGAATTTTTGATGTGGAGTGCTGTTCATCAAGTCATATCACATTCTTTTCTTTATAGCTTGGACATTTGGACTTTTCGGTGATCCAAAGCAATAGTCTAGTTTTGACATAATAATTTAGATACTCAAGCATGTCAACAAGCAACCATGTCTTTCAAAATATCAACGCTAAAATAAGTTATCCCTAGCCCATCATGCTCAAACATTGATCCATTCATGAAACACACTCGTATATTAACTACACCCAATACTTGAGCACGATCATATTGCCTCCTAGTTGGTGCTTTTATGAGAGAAGATGGAGACTCAAATTTCAAAATAGAAATTGCATAAAGTAAAAGAAGGTCCCTTCGCAGAGGGAAGTAGGGATTTGTAGAGGTGCGAGAGCTCAAAGCGAAAAAATTGAGATAAAAACATTTTGGGAGGTGTATCCATCCCACCAACTATAACGACTTAGAGTTCCGAACACTTTCCATGCTAGATATGCCATAGGCGGTTCCCAAACAAAAAATAAAGTTTATTCCTTTTTCCACCATAACTTTCACTTTCCATGGCTAGCCGTATCCACGGGTGCCCTCCATACCAACACTTTCCAAGGAATTTATTATTTGACAACATAAAGTAAATTCATTTCTTTTTGCATTTCAGGACTGGGCATCTCTAATACCTTTGCCTTACTCTCGTGCAATGACAAGTGAATAAACACTCATCTTGAGAATAACACGTCTAGCATGGAAAATATTAGCCACCCCTCACCGCTCCACGAGCGAAACAAACACACAAAAGAGAAGTTTATTTTGAAAATTAGAGATGGCACATGCAAATTTGCTTAGAACGGCAAAAGAATACTGCATATAGGTAGATATAGTGGACTCGTGTGGCAAAACTGGTTTAAAGGATTTTGGATGCACAAGTAGAGGTCATACTTAGTGCAAAATGAAGGCTAGCAAAAGATTGGGAAGCGACCAACCAAGAAACGTATAATCTCATAAACAAGCATTAAGCATAATTAACACCGAATAATGCACCACAACTAGGATATAATTTTCATTGCATGACTATTGACTTTTGTACTTGCATAGGGAATCACAAACCTTAACACCAATATTCCTACTAAAGCACAATTACTCATCAAGATGACTCACATGTCACATCATCATATCTCAAAACTATTACTAAGAATCAAGTTTATTTTGTCCAATGATGTTCATGACATTTTCTTTTACTTTATCCTTCTTGGATATCTATCACTTTGCGCCTAATTTTCATGTGTTGCTTTTCATAAGCTCAAACAAATATAAGTGAAGATCATGAGAATAACAAATTTTCTTTCTCTCAAAATAATTTTAAGTGAAGCAAGAGATAATTTCTTCAAAATTTTACTAACTCTGGAACAAATCTAAGTGAAGCAAGAGAGCATCTATTCAAAAATAACAAAGCACGCCGTGCTCAAAAAGATATAACTGAAGCACTAGAGCAAGTCCTAGCTCATAAAAGATTTAAGTGAAGCATAAAGAGCAATTCTAACAAGTCATAACATAATTTTGGATCTCTCAAATAGGTGTGTCCAGCAAGGATTAATAAGTTAAAACACAAAATAAGACAAGCAAAGACACATATCATACAAGACTCTCCAAGCAAAACACATATCATGTGACGAATACAAATATAGTCTCGAGTAAAATACCGATAGTTGTTGGAAGAAAGCGGGGATGCAACTCGGGGGCATCCCTAAGCTTAGTTTGTTACTCATTCTTGGATAATAGCTTGGGATGCCGGGGCATCCCCAATCTTAGGCTCTTACATCCTTCCCTCATCCATCGTAAGATAACCTAAAACTTGAAAACTTCAATCACACAAAACTCAACAAAACCTTCGTGAGATCCGTTAGTATAAGAATAATAAATCACTACTATAAGTGTTTATCAAACCAATTCATATTTTTTTTGTATTATATATATTGTATTCCAACTTTGCTATGGCAAAAACTCATCAAAGAAAACCATAAAGCCATCAAAATAAGCACACAACACAAAGAAAACAGAATCTGTAAAAAAACAAAACAGTCTGTAGTAATCTGACTATTTCGAATACTTCTGTAACTCAAAAAACTCTGAAAACTTAGGAAGACCTAAGAAATTTGTATATTTATCTACTTCAAGTGGAATGGGTATTTTATCGCTCTCTGGTAAAAAACTGAAAATTAATTTCGTGAGCGTAAACTTTTTGTTTTTTCAGCAAGACCAAACAACTATTGCCCAAGAAGATCCTAAAGGATTTACTTGGCCCAAACACAAATTAGAACATAAAAACACAATCATAATAGTAGCATAATTTTGCTAACACTCAAGAACAGGAAGCAAAAAAGCAAAAAATAATTTTTATTCATTGGGTTGCCTCCCAACAAGCGCTAAAGTTTTACGCCCTTAGCTAGGCATAAAGCAAGGATCTAAGTTTTGTCATCCTTGTTCTTCTTAATTTTCTTGGGGGTATTTTTATCAGGAGGTTTTGTAAACACAACATAAAACATATTATCCATAGGAACTTTAGCATTCCTTGGTTGATTTTCATCATAACCCCTTTGATTTCCCGCTACAATCAAAGAATAGTGTTGATTAACATTATTTAAAACTTGTTGGATTATATCTAGAACGGGGACCTCCTTTCTAAGATTCTCATCAAAGATCTTATTATTCCCAAGCAAGTGCCTTAGTGCATAGTCACTATTGTAAAGACTTTCGTCTATCACAGGTTTTTTACGATTCATACCATAAGAATCAAAGATTTCCCTAGCTTCTCGAATTATGTAGTCAAACTCGTTCATAAGAACGAGAGTGGCCAACTTTTTGGCTCTAGGATTCTTTATTTCGGGAAGCTCAAAAAACAATCTTTGCAAAGTAGGATGAGTGTGGATAAATTTTCTTTCAAGTTTCAGAACTAGTGCTAAATAGCATCCGCATAAGATCTAGTAGTTTTAAGTATAGGAGCATCATCAAGACTCAAATTTCCAACACAATTGAAGAATTCTTGGATACGTTCTTTTCCCACAATGTTCCCTTGCCCCAAGATAAAAGTTTTAGCCTCCAGATTGCATGTACGTCCCATCTTAGGAGTCAGACCATCATCTGTTGGTGCCATACTGAAACCACTCATGATTGCAAGCAAAGAATAGATATGACAAGAAAACGGCGAACGGAAAAAAGAGAGGCGTATAAAATGGCAAATTTTTGTGAAGTGGGGGAGAGGAAAGCGAGAGGAAAATGGCAAATAACATAAATTGCGAGGAGATGAGATTTTTGATTAGGAACCTGATTATGATGAAGATCCTCCCCGGCAATGGCGCCAGAAATTCTCCTTGATGGCAGCTGGAACTACGTCGGTATTTCTTCGGAGAGGGAGGGATGATGTAGCACAGCGATGGTAGAGTATTTCCCTCAGTTATGAAACCAAGGTATCGAACCAGTAGGAGAACCAAGCAACACCACGTAAATAGCACCTGCACACAAATAACAACACCTTGCAACCCAACATGTTAAAGGGGTTGTCAATCCCTTTCGGGTAACGGCGCCACAAATTGGTGCACGACGGTAAAAAGGTTGTACTAAATTGGATAAATAGATCGCAAATAAAATAAAGTGCAACAAAGTATTTTTGTATTTTTTGGTTTAATAGATCTGAAAATAAAAGCAAGGAAAAAGTGGATCGCAAAGGCAAATATATGAGAAATAAGACCCGTGGGCCGTAGGTTTCACTAGTGGCATCTCTCAAGAAAAATAGCAAACGGCGGTGAACAACTTACTATTGGGCAATTGATAGAACTTCAAATAATTATGACGATATCCAGGCAATGATAATTACATAGGCATCACGTCCAAGATTAGTAGACCGACTCCTGCCTGCATCTACTACTATTACTCCACACATCGACCGCTATCCAGCATGCATCTAGTGTATTAAGTTCATCGAAAAATGGACTAATGCAATAAGAATGATGAAATGATGTAGACAAGATCTGTTTATCTATATGGCGGTAGATATAGATCTCGTCTTTTTATCCTTAGTAGCAACGATACATACGTGTTGGTTTACTTTCTGTCACTAGGATCAAGCACCGTAAGATCGAACCCACTACCGGGCACCTCTTCCCATTGCAAGATAAATAGATCGAGTTGGACAAACAAAACCCAAATATCAGAGAATAAATACGAGGCTATAAGAGATCATGCATAAAAGAGATCAAAGAAACTCAAATACTTTAATGGATATAAAAACATAGATCTGATCATAAACTCGAAGTTCATCGATCCCAACAAACACACCGCAAAAGAGTTACATCATATGGATCTCCAAGAGACCATTGTATTAAGGATCAAGAGAGAGAGAGATGAAGCCATCTAGCTACTAACTACGGACCCGAAGGTCTACAAAGAACTACTCATGCATCATCGGAGAGGCACGAATGGAAGTGGTGAACCCCTCCGTGATGGTGTCCAGATTGGATCTGGTGTTTATGGACTCTACGGTGGTTGGATGAATATTTCGTCGAACCCCTAGGGTTTTGGGAATATTTGGGTATTTACAGAGCAAAGAGGCGGTCCGGGGGGCACCCAAGGTGGGCACAACCCATCGGGGCGCGCTAGGGCCTCATGGCGCGCCCTAGTGGGTTGTGCCCCCCTCGAGGCACCCCCTAGGTGCAACCAGGGCCCATCTGCTTCCTTTTGGCCCATAAAAAATCATTGTAAAGTTTCATGCCATTTGGACTCCGTTTGATATTGATTTCCTGCGATGTAAAAAAACATGGAAAAAACAGGAACTGGCACTGGGCACTATGTCAATAGGTTAGTACCAAAAAATGATATAAAATGACTATAAAATGATTATAAAACATCCAAGATTGATAATAAAACAGCATGGAACAATAAAAAATTATAGATACGTTGGATACGTATCATATTCCAACTTTTCTATGGCAAAAACTCATCAAAGAAAACCATAGAGCCATCAAAATAAGCACACAACACAAAGAAAACAGAATCTGTCAAAACAGAACAGTGTGTATCAATCTGACTATTTCGAATACTTCTGTAACTCCAGAAATTCTGAAAAATTAGGAAGGCCTGAGAAATTTGTATATTGATCTACTGCAAGTGGAATGGGTATTTTATCGCTCTATGGAAAAACGAAAATTAATTTCGTGACCGTAAAAGTTTCTGTTTTTTCAGCTAGATCAAACAACCATTGCCCAAGAAGATCCTAAAGGCTTTACTTGGCACAAAAACTAATGAAAACATGAAAAACACAATCATAACAGTAGCATAATTGTGGTAATACTCAAGAACAGGAAGAAAAAAGAAAAAATAAATTTTATTCATTTGGTTGCCTCCCAACAAGCGATATAGTTTTACGCCCTTAGCTAGGCATAAAGCAAGGATCTAAGTATTGTCATCTTTGGTTCAAGATCCATAAGTTGCCCTCATGATTGATTCATAGGGTGGCTTAATTCTAGTTCTAGGAAAGTGTTACATGCCCTTCCTCAAAGGAAATTGGAACTTAATATTGCCTTCTTTCATATCAATCCCGGCACCGATAGTGCGTAAAAACGGTCTACCAAGAATAATTGGACGAGACGGATTGCAATCAATATCAAGAACAATAAAATATATGGGCACATAATTTCTATTTGCGAGAATAAGAACATCATTAATTTTTCACATAGGCTTTTTAATAGTAGAATTCGCCAAGTGCAAATTTAAAGATCATGATTCAAGATCGGTAAGACCAAGCACATCACATAAAGATTTTGGAATTGTATAAACACTAGCACCCAAATCACACAAAGCAAAACACTCAAAAAATTTAATATTGACTTTGATAGTAGGTTCCCATTCATCATGCAATTTTCTAGTAATTGAAACTTCTAATTCTAACTTTTCTTCTAAAGCTTTCATCATGGCATCAACAATATGTATAGTAAAAGCTTTATTTTGTTCATAAGCATGGGGTGAATTTATCATGGATTGCAACAAAGAAATACAATCAATCAAGGAGCAACTATCATAATTAAAGTCTTTGTAATCCAAAAGAGTGGGCACATCACTAGTTAAAGTTTTGACCTCTTCAAACCCACTTTCGTCAAATTTTTCAACAAGATTTTCACCCTCCGAAATATTAGGACGCCTTCTACCTAAAGTTGACTCTTCTCCAGTCCCTATTTCATCAATATTAACTTTACTAAACAAGGAATCAATGGAAGAAACACCAATCATTTTAAGATCTTCATCACTTTTGCGAAAGAAATCACTAGAGAACCCTTTTTCTAAAAATTCTCTTTTAGCTCTAAGCATAGCGGTTCTTTTATTACTTTCATCCATAGAAACATAAAGAGCTTTAATTTATTCATCTACTTTAGGCACAAAAAAAATTCATCTTGAGATTTTCCACATCATGAGCAATTCTATCAACACTTCTAGAAAAATCATCAATCTTATTCAACTTTTCTTCTATGGAAGTGTTGAAAACTTTTTGCATGTTGATAAATTATTTAATATTATTCTAAAGATCAGAGGTATTCCTATTATTATTATAAGATTGATTTCCATAGGAATTACCATAATTATTAGAGGAATTACTAGGAAAAGGTCTAGGATTAAAATTACCACTATAAGCATTGTTGTTGAAATTATTTTGAGAAATGAAATTCACATCGATGGCATGACTATTTTGCTCAATCAAAGTAGACAAAGGCATATCATTCAGATCAATAGGAGCACTTCTACTAGCAACCAATTTCACAAGAGCATCAACTTTTTCACTCAAAGAAGAAATTTCTTCAACCGAATTAACCTTTTTACTAGTAGGAGCCCTTTCGGTATGCCATTGTGAATAATTTGCCATGATATTGTCAAGAAATTTGGTGGCTTCACCCAAAGTAATTTCCATAAAAGTACCACCCGCGGCGGAATCTAAAAGATTACGAGGAATAAAATTCAACCCCCACATAAAATTTTTGTATGATCATCCAAAGATTTAACCCATGAGTTGGGCAATTCCTTAGCATCATTTTCATCCTTTCCCAAGATTGTGCAACATGCTCATGTTCGAGTTGCTTGAAATTCATGATATGGGTTCTAAGGGAGATAATTTTTGCGGGAGGAAAATACTTAGTGATAAAAGCATCTTTGCACTTATTCCAAGAATCGATACTATTGCAAGGCAAAGAAGAGAACCAAATTTTTGCGGAATCACGCGAGGAAAACGGAAATAATTTCATCTTGACCACATCATTGTCCACATATTTTTTCTTTTGCATATCTCATAATTCAACGAAGGCATTAAGATGGGACGTGGCATCCTCACTAGGAGTACCGGGAAATTGGTCTTTCATGATAAGATTCAACAAAGCAATATTAATATCACAAGTCTCCGCACTGGTGGCAGGAGGAGCAAGCGGAGTGCCGATAAAATCATTGCTGTTGGTATTTGAGAAATCACATAACTTGGTGTTCTCTTGAGTCATGATGACTACACAACAAGATTGCACTCAAAAAACAGATCCAACAAGAAAACGGCGAACGGAAAAAGAGAGGCGAATAAAATGGCAAATTTTTGTGAAGTGGGGGAGAGGAAAATGAGAGGTAAATGGCAAATAATGTAAATTGCGAGGAGACAAGATTTGTGATTTTTAGGAACCTGGTTATGATGAAGATCCTCCCCGGCAACAGCGCCAGAAATTCCTTTTGATGTCGCTTGAAGCTATGTTGTTTTTCCCCAAAGAGGAAGGGATGATACAGCACAGTGGCGGTAGGTATTTCCCTTAGATATGAAACCAAGGTTATTGAACCAGTAGGAGAACCAAGAAACACCACGTAAACAGCCCCTGCACACAAATAACAACACCTCGCAACCCAACGTGTTAAAGGGGTTGTCAATCCCTTTCGGGTAACGGCACCAGAAACAGTGCGTGGATGGGAGAAAGTTGTAATAGATTGAATAAATAGATCGAAAATAAAATAAAGTGAAGCAAAGTATTTTTGGATTTTTGGTTTAATAGATCTGAAAATAAAAGCAAGAGAAAAATAGATCACAAAGGCAAATATATGAGAAAGAAGACCTGGGGTCGTAGGTTTCACTAGTGGCTTCTCTCGAGAAAAACAGCAAACGATGGGTGAACAAATTACTGTTGGGCAATTGATAGAACCTCAAATAATTATGACGATATCCAGGCAATGATCATTACATAGGCACCACGTCCAAGATTAGTAGACCGACTCCTGCCTGCATCTACTACTATTACTCCACACATCGACCGCTATCCATCATGCATCTAGTGTATTAAGTTCATGGAAAACCGGAGTAATGCAATAAGAACGATGACATGATGTAGACAAGATCCGTTTATTTATTGCATAGATATAGATCCCATCTTTTTATCCTTAGTAGCAACGATACATATGCGCCGGTTCCCTTTATGTCACTGGGATCAAGCACTATAAGATCGAACCCACTACCGGGCACCTCTTCCCATTGCAAGATAAATAGATCAAGTTGGACAAACAAAACCCAAATACCGGAGAAGAAATATGAGGCTATAAGAGATCATGCATATATGAGATCAAAGAAACTCAAATAACTTTTATGGATATAAAAAGATAGATCTGATCATAAACTCAAAGTTCATCGATCCCAACAGACACACCGCAAAAGAGTTACATCATATGGATCTCCAAGAGACCATTGTACTGAATCAAGAGAGAGAGATGAAGACATCTAGCTAATAACTACGGACCTGAATGTCTACAAATAACTACTCGCGCATCATCAGAGAGGCACCAATGGAAGTGGTGAACCCCTCCGTGATGGTGTCTAAATTGAATCTGGCGGTTCTGGACTCTGCGGCGGGTGGATGAATATTTCATCGACTCCCCTAGGGTTTTGGGAATATTTGGGTATTTATAGAGCAAATAGGCGGTCCGGGGGGCCCGAGGTGGGCACAACCCACCAGGGTGCGCCTGGGCCGCCTGACGTGCCCTGGTGGGTTGTGCCCCCCTCGGGGCACCCCCAGGTGCAGCCAGGGCCTGTTGTGTCCCTTTTGGCCCATAAAAATCTTCATAAAGTTTCGTGGAAATTGGACTCCGTGTGATATTGATTTTCTACGATGTAAAAACACGGAAAAAACAGGAACTGACACTTGGCACTATGTCAATAGGTTAGTGATAACACACAAGTATATGGGATCACAACAGTTTTCGAGGGTAGAGTATTCAACCCAAATTTATAGATTCGACACAAGGGGAGCCAAAGAACATTTGAAGGTATTAGCAGCTGAGTTGTCAATTCAACCACACCTGGAGATTAATTATCTGCAGCAATATGATTACTAGCAAAATAGTTTGATAGTTTTGATAGTAGTAGTAGCAGCAATAGTAACAATAACAATGATAGTAGTAATTTGTAGCAAGTGTAACAGTGACGATAGCAATAGTAACTTAGAAGAAACAATATAAGATAAATTCGTAGGCATTGTATCAGTGACTTGTTGGATGATATTCATCATGAGACAGTTGTAACCTAGAGCGATACGGCACTTGCTCTAGTTCATCGATATAATGTAGGCATGTATTCCGCAAATAATCATACATGCTTTATTAAAAGAACTTGCATGACATCTTTTGTCCAACCCTCCCGTGGCAGCGGGGTCCATACTGGAAACTACGGGATATCAAGGCCTCCTTTTAATAGAGAACCGGAACAAAGCATTAACACATAGTGAATACATGAACTCCTCAAACTACGGTCATCACCGGGAGTGGGCCCGGTCGTTGTCACTCCGGGGTTGCCGGATCATAACCATAGTAGGGGACTATAACTTGCAAGATCGGATCTAAAAAATGAATATAATTATGAATTCATAAATAGTCCAGATCTCAAATCATGGCACCTGGGCCCAAAGTGACAAGCATTAAGCATGGCAAAGTCATAAGCAACATCAATCTAAGAACATAGTGGATACTAGGGATCAGGCCCTAACAAAACTAACTCGATTACATGATGAATCTCATCCAACTCCTCACCGACCAGCGAGCCTACGAAGGAATTACTCATTCCCGGTGGGGAGCATAATGGAATTGGCGATGGAGATAGGTTGGTGATGACGCAGAATGAAGATCCCCCTCTCCGGAGCCCCAAACGGACTCTAGATCTGCCCTCCCGAGGAAAACAGGGCCTGGCGGCGGCTCCGTATCGTGGATCGCGATAATTCTTTTTCCTTGATTTTTTTCTAGAAATATGTGAATTTGTAGTATCAGGGGGTCGTCAGCGAGGCCACCAGTTGGGTACAACCCACCTAGGCGCGCCAGGAGAGGGGGCGCGCCCTGGTGGGTTGTGCCCACCCAGGGGCCCCTCTCCGGTGGTTCTTGACTCCAGAAATTCTTATTATTGGTATAAAAAATCCTAAAAAAGTTTCGTTCCATTACGAGAACTTTTATTTCTACACAAAAACAACACCATGGTAGTTCTGCTGAAAACAACATGAGTTCGGGGTTAGTTTCATTCAAATCATGCAAATTAGAGTCCAAAACAAGAGGGAGAAAAAGTAGATACGTTGGATACGAATCAGTTAGTATCGAAAAATGATATAAAATGATTATAAAACATCCAAGATTGATAATATAACAGCACGAAACAATCAAAAATTATAGATACGTTGGAGACGTATCATGTCACAACCCCAAACTTTAAGAAACGACAGCTTAGGTTTTTGCCAAACCATAGTTCATACGGTGTCGTCTCAACGGATTTAGATGGTGCCCTATTTAACGTGAATGCAGCTGTCTCTAATGCATAACCCCAAAATGATAGTGGTAAATCGGTAAGAGACATCATAGATCCCACCATATCCAATAAGGTACGGTTACGACGTTCGGACACACCATTACGCTGTGGTGTTCCAGGTGGCATGAGTTGTGAAACAATTTCACATTGTTTTAAATGAAGGCCAAACTCGTAACTAAAATATTCGCCTCCGCGATTAGATCGTAGAAACTTTATTTTCTTGTTACGATGATTCTCTACTTCGATCTAAAATTCTTTGAACTTTTCAAATGTTTCAGACTTGTGTTTCATTAAGTAAATATACCCATATCTACTTAAATCATGTGTGAAGGTCAGAAAATAACGATACGTGCCGCTTGCCTCAACACTCATCAGACCACATACATCGGTATGCATTATTTTCAATAAGTCATTAGCTCGCTCCATTGTTCTGGAGAACGGAGTTTTAGTCATCTTGCCCATGAGGCATGGTTTGCAAGTATCAAGTGATTCCAAATGTCCATCAACATGGATTTTCATTATGCGCTTTACACCAAGATGACCTAAATGACAGTGCCACAAATATGTTGCAATATCATTATCAACTTTGCATCTTTTGGCATCAATATTATGAATATGTGTATCACTACTATCAAGATTCAACAAGAATAGACAACTCTTCAAGGGTGCATGACCATAAAAGATATTACTCATATAAATAGAACAACCATTATTATCTAATTTAAATGAATAACCGTCTCACACTAAACAAGATCCAAATATAATGTTCATGCTCAATGTTGGCACCAAATAACAATTATTCAGGTCTAAAACTAATTCCGAAGGTAGATGTAGAGGTAGCGTGCCGACGGCGATCACATCGACCTCGGAACCATTTCCGACGTGCATCATCACCTCGTCCTTAGCCAATCTTCGTTTAATCTGTAGCTCCTGTTTCGAGTTACAAATATGAGCAACCGAACCAGTATCAAATTCCCAGGCGCTACTATGAGCATTAGTAAGGTACACATCAATAACATGTATATCAAATATACCTTTGTTCACTTTGCCATCCTTCTTATTCGCCAAGTATTTGGGGCAGTTCCGCTTCAAGTGACCAATCCCTTTGTAGTAGAAGCACTCAGTTTCAGGCTTGGGTCTAGCTTTGGGCTTCTTCTCGGGAGTGGCAACTTGCTTTCCATTCTTCTTGAAGTTTTCTTTATTTCCCTTGCCCTTTTTCTTGAAACTAGTGGTCTTGTTAACCATCAACACTTGATGCTCCTTCTTGATTTCTACCTCCGCAGACTTAAGCATTGTGAAGAGCTCGGGATTTTTTTTGTTCATCCCTTTCATATTATAGTTCATCATGAAGCCTTTGTAGCTTGGTGGCAGTGATTGAAGAACCCTGTCAATGACACAATCAACTAGAAGTTCAACTCCCAGCTGAGTCAAGTGATTATAATACCCAGAAATTTTCAGTATGTGTTCACTGTCAGAACTGTTCTCCTTCATCTCGCAGCTATAGAACTTGTTGGAGACTTCATATCTCTCAACCCGGGCATTTGCTTGAAATATTAACTTCAACTCTTGGAACATCTCATATGCTCCATGATGTTCAAAACGTCTTTGAAGTCCCGGTTCTAAGCCTTAAAGCATGACACATTGATCTATAGAGTAGTCATCAGATCGAGCTTGCCAGACGTTCATAACATATTAACATCAGCTTCAGCTCCTGCAGCAGGCCTTTCACCTAGCAGTGCATCAAGGACATAATTCTTCTGTGTAGCAATGAGGATAACCTCAAGTTACGGACCCAGTCCATGTAGTTGCTACCATCATCTTTCAACTTAGCCTTCTCTAGGAATACATTAAAATTCAGTGGAACAGTAGCTCGAGCCATTGATCTACAACATAGATATGCAAAACTATAAGACTAAGTTCACGATAAATTAAGTTCAATTAATCATATTACTAAAGAACTCCCACTTAAATAGACATCCATCAAGTCATCTAAGTGATACATGATCCAAATCAACTAACCCATGTCCGATCATCACGTGAGATGGGGTAGTCATCAATGGTGAACATCACTATGTTTATCATATCTACTATATTATTCATGTTTGACCTTTCGGTCTCCAGTGTTCTGAGGCCATGTTTGTACATGCTAGGCTCGTCAAGTCTAACCCAAGTATTCCGCATGTGCAAAAATGTCTTGCACTCGTTGTATGTGAACGTAGAGTCTATCACACCCGATTATCATGTGGTGTCTCAAGACGACGAACTGTAGCAATGGTGCATACTCACGGAGAACACTTTTACCTTGAAATTTAGTGAAGGGATCATCTTATAATGCTACCGCCGTACTAAGCAAAATAAGATGCATAAACGATAAACATCACATGCAATCCATCATCATCTTGTGCTTTTGATCTCCATCTCCAAAGCATCGTCATGATCTCCAATGTCACTGGGTAGACACCTTGATCTCCATCATTGCGTCGTGGTCGTCTCGCCAACTATTGTTGGGAATCGTTGCATGGAAAACAAAAAATTTCTACGCAAACACAATGGTATCCATGGAGATGCATAGCAATAAGGGGAAGAGTGTGTCTACGTACCCTCGTAGACCGTAAGCGGAAGCGTTTCTGAACGCGGTTGATGTAGTTGAACTTCTTCGCGCTTCAACCGATCAAGTACCTAATGTACGACACCTCCGCGTTCTGCACATGTTCAGCTCGGTGACGTCCCTCGTCTTCTTGATCCAGCAAGACATTGAGGTAGTAGGTGGGTTTCGTCAACACGACAGCGTGGTGACGGTGATGGTGAAGTGATCCTTCCAGGGCTTCGCCTAAGCACTATGAAAATATGACCGAGGGTGTAAACGGTGGAGGGGGGCGCCGCACATGGCTAAACAATTGTCTGGGATGTGCTAGGCATCCCCCTCCTCATATATATAGGTGGGAGGGAGAGGGGAGCTGTGAGGACCTCGATCCTAAGCCACATTGATCTAGCATGTAACACATCATATCACTTTGTGGCCTCACGCACAGTATTCCCATGGGTGCCACCTTACCTGGCCCGGGACCGTTTGCGCCTTTTGGCTCACGTATATGATAGTGTCGCTAGCATCCATATGACAGAGAACCTGGGCCGACATGACTAGTCGTAAACCCAAAGTGGCACTAACTTACAGGGACAGGCATAAAGCAACGAACGTGTCGGTCATCAGTGAGTGAATCCGGGCTGTAGCAGCTGGGCTAACAGGACTCCGGAGAATCTGGGCTGTAGCAGGCTATCAGGACTCCGGTAGACACCGCGTGACATTTCCCCGAAGGGACAGACACATGCCGGCCAGCCTAAGTGTTCTGGAGCAGTAGCAAGCTACCATGGCTCAGTGGAAGCACTAGGAGACATTTCCCGGTAAGAGAGGCTACCAAGGATAAACAACTAGGTTGTCGGATCCCACACATACCAAGCATTTCAATAACATACACACAATATGCTCGATATGTGCAAATACAACATGGCATCACAACAAAACTCTACGACTCAAAGTATTTATTCATTAGGCTCCGAGGAGCCAAGTATTACAATCATGGGTCTCATGACCCAACATACAGAGCATACAAGCAACAAGCACATGCGGAAGCTTGACTTGTCTGAGTACAGACAACTACAAATGAAAAAGGCTGAGAAGCCTGACTATCTACAAGACCCTGCCGAGGGCACAAGATCGTAGCTGAGGTAACAAGCTAAATGTCGAAGTCCACGCGGAACTACTAGCTAGACTAAAGTCTCTCTGCAAAAACATAAATTAAGCAAACATGAGTACAAATGTACCCAGCAAGACTTACATCAGAACTAGCTACATATGCATTAGTATCAACAAAGGGGTGGTGGAGTTTAACTACAGCAAGCCAGCTTTGACTCGGTGGCTATCCTGAACTACGACTGCTGGCACTTTTTTGAGGTGGCGCACACGAGTCCACATATTCACCATATCAATACACCACTATGGATCCGCTCCCATTTCCCTACGAGAACGCCATCCATAGCACTCACGCTTATCTTGCGCATCTTAGAGTATCCACTTTCACTTGTCTATGAACTGTATAGGCAACCCAGAAGTTCTTTACCGCGGACACGGCTATTCGAATAGATGATGTTAACCCTGCAGGGGTGTACTTCTTCACACACGCTCTCGCCTCTTACCACCATGTACACGTCGTGTATCTCGGCAACCTTCAAGCGGAAGCCTCGCTAGGGAGTCGGCCACGACTTGACTAACCACGCAAGTCTCTAGTCCAGGTTTATCGCCTATTCGGGTTCCATCCACAAGGAGATCCGGCCGGGGTGTCGCTCACGGCCCCAAACGATGTGTACAAGGTTCCAAGCCCACCAAACGGGCGACGCTTGGTATACCCGGCCACGGTGCCTAGTCTGTCCCAAGCCCACCTGTATCGGGTGCCACTTGGTAGACTACTAACACTACCTACAAACACTAGAAACTAGTTGCAACTCCTGGACAAAGATCAGGTAGATTAATAAGTCGAGAGAGCTTGGAGTGCTCGGAGCCCAATGTGTGGTAGTAACTGTTCATGGATCACAAACACAGAACTCAGTTCTCGAGGACGGTTCAATGAGACAACCCACCATGTACTCCTACATGGCCTCTCACCGCTACCTTTACCAAATCATGTTCACACACTTAGCTCTCAATAGTAGGACATGTTCACAACTTTCCAATTCATCTCTGATGAATCAAACCTGACACAACTCTAAGCAATAGCAGGCATGACAAACAAGCATGAATGAATAGGCACATCAGGGCTCAAACAACTCCTACGCATGCTAATGGGTTTCATCTATTTACTGTGGCAATGAAAGGTCATGCAGAGGAAAGGGGTTCAACTACCGCAGCATGAAAGAGTTGAATCAATGTTGTCCTAATGCAGTAAAAGAGAGCAGGAGCGAGAGAGTGGGATTGTATTGGAATGAACAAGGGGGTTTTGCTTGCCTGGCACTTCTGAAGATAGTATAGTTCTTCATCGGTGTCATCGATCTCATCATCGGAACATCGTCTACTGAGAGGGGACAATTACCGGCAAACAAGGAAGCACACAATCAATGCAATGCACAATATGATGCATGATCATGACATGGCAATATGTTGTGGTTGAGCTAATGCAACTAACACCAGATGGGTTTGAGTTATTTTGAACCAAAGGTTCAACTCCAAACTCATTTTATGAATTTAGGTAATGCTTTATCATGTTTTGATATAAACAGCAGGGTTAAGTTGCTCTAACATGCATGAAACCGGTACAGATGGATATATTGGATTTTTCTGGTCATTTTTCATATATAATTCTATGCATTTGGAGTTACAAATTAATTTCTATGATTTTTAGATGTTTAAACAATTTTCTGGATTTTATAATTCATTTCTAAAATATAAAATCACCAGAAAATAATTATGAGGTCAGCATGATGTAAGCCTGGCGTCAGTAGGTCAATTGGGCTGCCCCTGGTCAAACCTGACCAGTGGGGTCCACTAGTCAGTGAACCAGTGCTAGTTAGTGTCACTGACAGGTGGGGTCAGGTCAACAACCACGTCAGCAAGTCAGCACTGACGTGTGGGGTCGGTCAATGTGTGACGTGGCCAGGTCAAACTAACCTGTGGGGCCCGTGTGGTTAGTTTAATCTAAACAGGAACTAAACCAGGGTTAATTAGGCAGCGGGCCCATGTGACATTGACCCAGGGGAGGTCAAACCCTGGTCAAATGAGTCAAACTCGTCGGCGACTCGATGCCGGCGAGGCCAGACGCGGCGAAGAGCCTCAGATTTCCTTTACGGTGCACCGTTCGAGGCACCGTTGGGCTCTACGGGTAGCTGGCGCAACGGCGCGTCCATTGGTGGCCGTGGTTGGGCCTCGGGTGGCCAGAGTCGATGGCAGGGCGAGCTCGGTTGTGGCCGCCGGAGTTCGGGTGGCCACGGGTTAGCTGCTACAGCGTGTAAATGGGTGGGTGCTTGCGCTAGGAATTCTCTACGGGACGCCACGAACGCATGGAGTCGCCGGGGTGACCAAATGGTCACCAGAGCTGCGTCGACGGTGATCTCAGGCGGCGGCGTGCTACGGTCTGCATGGGGGCGACGGCTATGGCGAGAGACAGACCACGGGGTAAGGGGGAAATAGTGGCGGAGCTCACAGCGGCGCCGTAGGGATGGTTAGCGGGCTCGGGGACGCTCGGGAGGCGGCGAATCGACGGTGGTGGTCTCCGGTGGCCGAGGTTGAAGACAAGGTTGGTGAGGCCGTTGCAGACTTCCGGCGATGCGTGGCTCGGAGGAGAGCTTCAGTGCGAGGAGACGGAGCTCGTGGTCATGGTGACGAGACGAGGCAATGGCTCTAGACGCGGTGGCAGCGAGCGGCGGCGACGGTGGCTCTCTGTCTCACTTGGGAACGAGAGCTAGAGAAGGGGAGGAGGTCCAGGGAGAGAGGGGAAAGTGAGAGGGCATCGAGGGGGTCGCGTGGCGGCGTCCATGGCGAGGGGGAGCAGCTGCGTGGCTAGCAAGAGGTGGTTGCGGCTCGGCTGTGCGCGCGCCACGCGCAACGCCAGTAGGCACGAGGAAGATGACGCGCGAGGGGCTGGGCTGGGCCTAGCAGGCCGGCTGTCTACTGGGCCGCTAGTGGGCTGCCAGTAAGGCCAGGTGAGTTCTCTCTCTCTCTGTTTTGTTTCTGTTTTCTATTTCTGACATTTGTTTTAATTTGGTTTTTGAACCAAACTAATTTTGTTGCTTCTGATAAATTTTGCAGGGACTAAAAGGATTATTCCAAAGCCCTCAACAAAAATCAAAATTATTGGAGCAATAAAGTATTTATAGTATTTATTTGCTCCAATTCAAAATACAATATGTGTTAATTCAACAATCCAAAATGTCATGCAAAAATGTGCATCACCTCTGGTTGATGTTTCCAGCATTTTCCAAAAATGATGAACATTTTTTAAGGCCATTTGGGTTCACTGAAAAATATTTTAGTTGAACCTGGTGGATTCCTTTTTATGCTAGGGTTTGAACATCCCCCATTTCAAGTTTAAGCAAAATTTAAACATGATGCACACATGGAGGGCTAGCCTAGTGCATACCAGGACTAGGGATGTGACAGGAGAGGCCAAGGAGTGCCCCAAGTAGGTCCGAATCCTACTTGGGTTCCTGCCCATGGCCGCGCCTCCCTTTGCCATATTTGTCGGAGGGGGAAGGAAAGAGGGGGGAGAGGGAAGGAAGGGGGATCTTATTCCACTCTTTCCTTCCCCTTCCTCTCTTTCCTTCTCCTCTTAGGCCGGCCCATATGGGGGGGCACCAGCCCCATGTGGCTGGTGCATTTTCTCTCTTGGCCCATAAGGCCCATATCTTTTGCCGGGGGTGCCTGGAACCCCTTCCGGTGACCCGATAAGTACTCGGTACCCCCAAAACACTTCCGGTGTCTTTACCTCTCGACCATCCGGGACTCCGAATAACATTCGGTCACCAAATCACATAACTCATATAATATTATATCGTCATCGAACGTTAAGCATGCGGACCCTACGGGTTTGAGAACTATGTAGACATGACTGAGACACCTCTTCGGTCAATAACCAATAGCGGAACCTGGATGCCCATATTGGCTCCTACATATTCTACGAAGATTTTTATCGGTCGAACCGTTATGACAACATACGTAATTCCCTTTGTTTATCGGTATGTTACTTGCCCGAGATTCGACCGTCGGTATCTTCATACCTAGTTCAATCTCGTTACCAGAAAGTCCATTTACTTGTTCCGTAATACATCACCTCATGACTAACTCCTTAGTCATTTGCTTGCAATCTTATGATGTGTATTACCGAGAGGGCCCAAAGATACCTCTCCGATACTTGGAGTGACAAATCCTAATCTCGATCCATGCCAACACAACAAACACCTTCGGAGATGCCTGTAGAGCATCTTTATAATCACCCAGTTACGTTGTGACATTTGATAGCACACAAGGCATTCCTCTGGTATCCGGGTGTTGCATAATCTCATAGTCGAAGGAATATGTATTTGACATGAAGAAATCTATAGCAATAAAACTGAACAATCAATATGATAAGCTAACGGATGGGTCTTGTCCATCACATCATTCTCCTAATGATGTGATCCCATTATCAAATGACAACACATGTCTATGGTTAGGAATGTGTATTTGACATGAAGAAAGCTATGGTGGTCTTAAGAATATCCATTAGCGGTCGGGGAGGGTGTGGTTCTTCCATGGCGGCGAGAGTGAGGGGACGGAGGAATGGCACAATTGCTTGGATCCTACCATTTGAGATCACATGCTTAGTGCTTCCATGGTACGTAGCTCTGTTGTATGCAAAGCATGCTGACAAAATCTGTACACAAAATTAGATGACTAGTGTAGTTCAAATGTCATCCAAGATCACACGACCTTAGCAAGTTTGACTTTCATATAGCATTTCATGGTAGGCTTATCGAAACCCTGATTTTAATTTAACATCCATTTTTTTCTTTCTTTGTTTTCTTTTTCTATGACCATTTGCAAGGGGGGGGGTTCTGATTATTCTTGCTCGATTTCACACGACCACATGTCTTTGTTTTCTTTTATTTGTTTCATAGTAGTTTCTTTAATTTCTTGTTTGTTTCCATTCTGCTTCTCTTTTATTTTATTTTGTTCTTTTTGCTATGAGCCAATATAGGAACGGGTTTAGGTCTCTTCTCACTCGATTTCACATGTCTGCCTCTCCGAAGGGCCCCACAATATCTTCTCGTAACTTTTTGTCAAAAGTTATAGCTACACATATAAACATAAAAACCATTGAGTGCATCGACATATATAACAATTAAGTCGTACAACCAAATAGCAATGTGCAAACTGGGGTATTGACAAGTCAGACCAAATTAAGACCAACAGAGTACCCAACATGTCCATCCAATGGCTCTGGCTCTAGTGTTAGGACAAGTGTAGGTGCGGGTCAAGGTGATTGTGGCTTCAGTTGCTTCTCCAACATGTCCACCCTCTTCAGCATCCCAACTACCTCCTCATCCTTAGTTAGAAGAAGTGTATCTCTCAAGGTGAGATTCTCCTTCAGATTGTTGCTCTCACCATCCAACTTCTCCTTCTCCATCTTCATTTTATCAACCTTTTCCCTTAGTCTCTCAGCTTCATCTTTCCAGTCGGCCCTCTGAATCTCCACATTTTTGATATGCCCCATCAGTCCCCCCATGTTTGCTTCTAGAAAATCTACGTGGATTTCCATGCGCTCCAGCTATATACCCATGGGAGCATACCCTCTCTGTTTTCCCTAACGAAAGGTACACCACGATCATCATGTCTTTCAAAGTGGCAATCCTCATAATTCTCTCGAATCTCGTCCCGGTAGACTCCGAAAGCCTCCGCGGTAGCTTGATGTAGTCCTTCCTCCAAGCCGACATAGGCTTTGGAGAAGGTGATATTATCCGTCCTTGGATATAATCCTCATCCTCTAACTTTGGCATGGATGAACCACCTCTGCATGCCTCATGGCACCACACTTGTGACCATTCCTTCCTTGAACAATGGTTCCGGAAGTCCATGATCATGAGTCCAAGCTCATGTCTCCTGGTTTAGAGTGAGCACACTCCAGACCAGCCGAGGTTTCCACATTTTCTTCTCCATTTTTTCAAGTATTTTTATTTTTATTTTGTTTTCTGTTGTTTCTTTTCTTTTTTCTTGTCCAGTTTTTTTTCAAAAAAAGAATCATCTGTTTTATTTGACCATTTTCTTTTAGCTCGGTTTATTTTGTTAATTTTTGTTTCAATTTTTTTGTTTTTTTGCTTTCATTCTACATTTATTGTATATGTCAACAACATTTTTATAATACACATTTAATATTTTACAATAAAAATTTAACTTTTTTCATGTATGGTCAACATTTGTTATGCCCATTTTTGTACATTTTTCCAATTCTTGATTAGCATTTTTCAAATACAAGATTAACATTGGTCAACATTTTTCTATACATTTTGAAGTTTTTTTAAATGCCTCATTAACCATTTTCAAATAAAAAATTTAACATTTTTTAATACATGGTCAACATTTTTCCTATAAACATTTAACATTTTTCAAATGCTTGACTAATATTTTTTGAACACTTGTTCCATATTTTTTTCAAATGGTTGATTAACATTTTTACATGCATTACCAAAAAAAATCATCATTTTTTTATTACATGATCAACATTTTTTCTATACACATTTAACATTTCCCCAATGTTTGATTAACATTTTTCAGATACTTGTTCCATAGTTTTTTCAAATGCTTGATTAACATTTTTATTTACATGATAAAAAATCATCATTTTTTAATACTTTATCAACAATTTTTCTATATACGTTCAACATTTTCCAAATGCTTGTTGAACGTTTTTCAAATACTCGTTCAACATTTTTCAAAATGTTTTTAAGAGGTTTTTTGCACACACACACACACACACACACACACACACACACACACACACACACACACACACACACACACACACACACACACACACACACACACACACACACACATATATATATATATATAGGGAAAATCCATCCTACCACCTAGTGGTAATTACCCCACATTTCTCATATACTACTATGTGGTACTATATATATTATTTTATCATTTTAAATATGTTCACATATTCTATCTAAGATATTTGAAAACAAGTTACACGAAAAAATTGCATATGAGCCCATAGTTTTTGTTATATTTGTGAAATACGTACATATTTGTACATAAAAAAGAGCATACTCAAAAAGTGGTACATACTACCTAAAAATTAGTATATATAGTACCTAATCATTATTACA
This sequence comes from Triticum monococcum, assembly GCA_034509565.1. NCBI lineage: Eukaryota > Viridiplantae > Streptophyta > Magnoliopsida > Poales > Poaceae > Triticum > Triticum monococcum. Next base: position 483,811,462 of record CM067845.1, read on the forward strand.
TACTACATACTACACGTACATACTCTCGGTTATGATAGATACTACATACAATATACAAAACGCAAATGGTGGTAACTACCACTACTTGTAGGAAACATTTGTTATATATATATAATTTTATAAAAGTATATACAAAAGTACAAAAATAAAGCAAAAAAATAGAAAACCGAAAAACAAAAAATATGTTGTGGGCTCCCGCGCGAGTGGGCTGCATTTCGTTCGCCCCTTCAGCGAGTCTGAAGCCACGGTCGCTGAAGGCGAGATATAGGGGCGCCGCAAGGCCGATGCCCGGGAGCAGCTTGATTGGTACAGAAGCTATGAAGCTGAGAAGCCGTACAGGGTCATGAGGTTGTTAGTAGTAAAGAAAAGGGGAAAGTACATATTTCAACCCAGAATTTATAGGAAATTCACTTTGGTATGGAGCATATGCTCCTGCCACGGGTAAAAGACATTTTAAAATGTCAAAGAAAGAAACAAAAATTTAACGCGTACATCTTGACATTTTATGTGTGCACACCAAGTTTTATCAAAAACCAACATTTTTTATGGCTTGTGTAAAAAGAAAAGAAAAATCTCCTGAAAAGCACTTTTTAACACCGAAATTTTTTCTTTTCCACACACAACACAAAAATTGTTGGTTTTTCGCAAAACGACTTTGTGAGCACGTAAAATGTTGAGCTGTACGTGTGAAACTTTTTTTTCAGAATTTTGTCACATTTCAAAATATATTTAAAACACAATTTTAAACTAGGAGCATAAGCTTGGGTATCAAATCGCCCCTCTGTCTGATATGTTTTAACTGAATTTACAACCCTCAACTCTAAAATCGGTTAGAGCACAACCTCAAACAATCGGTGCCTGCTAGACTATCACCCTCGGACGATTGGAAGGTACTCCCTCTGTTCCATTTACAAAGTTGGGTCATCTATTTTGAAACGAAGGGAATAGTTTTGAATGGTGTGGCATCTAATTGACTAGTCAACATTGGAGTGGCATATTCTAGTCATCATTAATTAATAAGAACAATGACCAGTCACACGTATCATTCTGTATTCATTTTCCTCTCACTCAGCTACACAACAGCATGAGCCCATCGGACAGCCCCAACAGAAATATCACACACAACTATGGCAACATGTTGTGCTACACACTGTAATGGCGACTCTCGTGCTCTTATGGCCTAGCGGGCGATTCTAGGGAAATGATAATAGCGGTGAGGTGTGCGGCAAACACAAAACACGCCAGCATGCCAGAACACGTAGATGGTCAGAGATGCAGTGGCGGAGCCAGGAAATATGGATCAGAACGACCAAGTGCTGTCAAAGTAGGTTAAGGAGGGCCAAAGCATAGGAAAATACACTTCTACCATCAAAATATTGCTAATTATGCATTGTTCATCAGTGAATTAGCAGCAAATTTCCAATGTCAGGGGGGCCCAGGGCCCCTGCTGGTCCCCCCTGTCTCCGCCACTGCAGAGATGTGGTCAAGCAAGTGTGCAAGGGGTTCTGAAATTGGTGTTGGCGAGTAGTGAGTTCAAATTGGTAAATGGGTCGATCAATACCGAGAGACGGGAGTTGGTCATGGAGAATTTGAGAAATTAATGAAAAGTGTGAACATCAAAAAGCTTCAAGAGTACATATATGTATATATTCGGTAGTATTCAGTGCATAAGAAAAAAAAAGTGGATTATAGATGTAAAACGAGGTAGATTGATATGCATGTGGGGCATGCAAAAATGATCCCCGGAGAAAAAGAAAAGGACGAGACACCTACGGATTTGACTCGAGATGACTATATAGAGTCATCATGGGGTCATTGAGTACGAGGATGATGAGTTTAGTTAACTCTTTTTTTTGCATTAATATATGAGTTGTTCACTTTCACGCAGATGAAGGAAAAGGCTACTAGGATGATGATGCAATGGATACTCCAAGAAGTTGAGTACACAAAACAAGAGCGGGCGAGAACTTAATTTTCACAAGGAAGAACTGGCAATTATGAATAAAGAAGTGACTAGGTTTGCTGGTGGAATCATGTGAAGTCAAGAAAGTAGCAGCGGGTGCTGGTCATAGTGAGAAGTAACTTATACTAGTGTCATGCATATGACACTAGTCTAAGTTACTACTCCCTCCGTTCGGAAATACTTGTCATCAAGATGAATAAAAGGGGATGTATCTAGATGTATTTTAATTCTAGATACATCCCTTTTTATCCATTTTGATGACAAGTATTTCCGGACGGAGGGAGTACCTTCATAGTGCAAAGTAACATAGTAGTAGTGTCATAAATTGCTTCATTTATTAGCTTATAGACTCATTTTGTCTCGGGAAGCGCTATGTTATAGTAACATATTATGTTACCATAAGCACCTCTTTCCTCATTAAATACTTGCCACATAAACAAAATTGTCTTGGGATGTGTTAAGTTAATACCTAATTTACCCCACTATGGCTAGCCTCATGATAAATGGCTAATACACGAAGGTTCATGCATGATGAATTCATGAGGTGAGGACATATTTGCAAAAGCGAAGTTTAATTAGCGGAGAACTAACATGTGATTTGATGGTTAGGAGTTAGGACAATGGCACAGCTAGAAATTGGGCAAGGCCTAAGCATTTACTGTTATTACAGTGTTATAGTTGGCTACAATGTACAAAGGGAATGGGCTTCAAGCCCCAGGCCGCTGCCCCTTTTGCTCGGGGCCTGTCTCCGCCCATGGTTAGGAGGGTGGTTATACCTTCAACCCAGCAGAAATCAAACCCTAAGTTTGACATATATATGTCTCATTGACATAAAAGCGAAATAATTTTTTTACTAGGAGGTGACGTTTTCGTTGACAACATGTTTGTGGTGACTTTGTTAGTGTCAAGATCCGTCAACTCAGTCTCTCTCATATGCTCTGTGTTTGTGCGCGCGTTTATAGAGGTGCGTGTATGCATTTGTATTTTATTTCTAGACAAATGTAACTAATATGTTTGAGTTGAACATGTGTAATCTAGGCCTATTATATAAAGGCCAAAAGAAATAGACCTAAGGTAGTAGGCTGGACAAATATCACGAGATAGACAGGCAGAGTACTCGTGACATGTGGTCGGAGATGCTATTTGATGGGCCTTTGTTAGCTTGCTGTTGATGTACTATGTCAGACTTAGTATATGAGAAAAAACACATGTAGTCATGCCATAGATATGTAGTCCAATATTGATGAACCGCATTAACCAATCTTATTATTGTGATGTGATGATTGCTTGTCTTCGAGGATCGACGTGCGTCTTGGTTTTCTAATCCCAATCAATTATAGCAGGAAAAATGACCATGTGAGTCATGTACGTATTGTTCGAGACTATCTTAATGAAAAAATTCAGCATTTCTCTTGCAAATATCCAATTTTGAGCCTGGGCTCATCTGCATTGGTGGACAGTAAATTCAAAATAAATACTAGATTCCTTTTCTAAATCTGATTATCATTACTGTATTTTGCATGAAAGATGTTTGAGTACTTGAGGTCCGTGTCAATTTTCAACGCATTCGGAAATCTAGGTAGATGTCAGTAAAAGAACAAAATCGGCTCAAACAGCGCATAAATAGTAAACCTTTTCATAGACTAAATTTATCTCTTTTAATTTTATTGTTCATGGGTGGGAGCAGATGACGGGAGCCATTTCGCCTCTTTCTTTCTCTTGTTTCTCCTCCAAAGTAAGGAGACAAGAAGGTTGGATCATTATGACGTACGCTTCTCTTCATTGACGATGGTTGCTATTCAAGTGCGTTGGTTCTCTAAGACCTTAGCACGACGACTTCCCACCTGTCTAGCATAACAAAGTTTGTCCGCCTTCAGTGATGGAGGGGCGGTGACAACAGCCCGCCTTCGGCTCGCTTCATTACTTGTAGTTGTCAGTAAGTGGTCTATGGACAGGTCGTGCATTTTGTTTTATTGACAAAGATACGGCGAGTCAGCTCTTTAGACACTCGACATCACGTACAACGTATATCCACTTTTGGGCTTGCCTTCCTATTTTAAGTAGGAAAAGAGACCATGTGAGTCATGCACATATCGTTCGAGTATATATCTTAATGAAAAGCCAGCTCTCTAGTTTCTCCCAAAAGGAACAAAGAACATGGAGTGAAGAGGAGAAAAACGCAGCATGCATTTTGTTCCTCTGAACCCCCGAGATGCCGAGCTACCAGAAACGAGGCAGTAGCTCTTGTCCCGGCGTTCATCACCCCGGCACTCCACAACGCACAAGACAAACAAACGAAATGCAGCTTCAAAAAGAGAACAAAGAACAAACGGATGATAAGACCGTAAAAATCCACACGGAGACAGAAAGCGCGCGCCATAAATTTAACTCCACCTCCCTGCAGCGTCGCGTTCAATCCCTGGCGTACGCCCCTGCACACATGCCTCTGCAGTGCCCATGATCAGTAGCTTCCGGGACGCAACGATGCCCTGGCTAGCTGCTGCTACTATACTGCCGCTGCCGCCGCTGCTGCGACCTGCAAACTCTGCGTGCGTCGATCAGTCATCGAGTACATGCGTTGTTTTGGAGAATGGCCGAGGGAGGGTGGCAGTGGCAGGGGAGCCATATGCGCCGCAGGGGGAGGGAACAGTGGCGTGATCAGCCACCATGGCAGGCCGAGCGAGAGCTCCCACTGACCGACTGCGCGCAACAGAGCGACACTGCTTCGCTCGCCTGCCGGGCCGGGGCTGCCGCAGGACCTCTCTCGATCGTGGCGTCGGGCCGTCGACCAGTCTATGCGTTCCGACTTTCTCTGCATGCACCGGCACCGCTCGAGCAGTGGCGCTACTGCGCGAGCTATAGGTAGCGGGCTGCACCTGCACTGGCAAGCAGCAAAAGGCTGAATCGATGGCGCCAAATCAAATCCACCTCAAAATTCTTTCCCCGTAGGGTTCACTCCTAGGACTTGCTGTCCAGAAAAATATCGAAGCAAATACAATCCGGCGTAAAAGTGAAACTAGCAGAGTCACCATACGGCTCCAAGTCGCCATGATTTATTTTGAAGGTTGTGAGTGTTGGTTTGGGAGGTGCGTCTGTCACGTCCCTTGCTACTACTCAAGGCCCACCAGAGGAGCAGGACGGCCTGGCACGGCCCAAGAGGAAGAAGAGGTCCAACCGGCTTTTCGATCCAGAGACCTGGAAGATGTAGGTTAAGTAGCTGTGTGTACGTGGTGAAGGGCACGGCCGAGTACTAGATGTAACCCTACCCCATCCCCCTTTTCCCTTCGAACCGCGTCTCCTTCTCCGAATCCCTCCTCCTTCTCCAAAAACTACTTGTATCTCCATGGATCTGATGAATTGAGTAGTGAGGGCATAACATATGGTATCATATTTGCCAGAGTATCTCCAGCGACCCACCTTCTCCACTCGTCAGCAGAGGCAAGCGGTGGCGATGGAGCAGCGCGTGGATGAGTTGGCGGCGGCGCTCAAGCTCATCCAGGAACAGAACGCCTCCATCCAGAAGGCGCTCGCGGCTTCCACGACCCTTTTCGAGGAGATCAAGCCGGCCGTCGTCGATCTAGCGGTATGGAGACCAACCTTGGATCAGGCGGTGGCTGATCTGAGGACGGATCTAGGCGGAGTTCGGCGCGACCTCGACCACGTCATCCGCAACCCGATCCTGTCCCTGAAGCCGACGGATCTGCCGCCGTTGGTGACGGATCCACCATCGCACGACACCTTCGTCGCCGCGGCGACCACCCACAGGCCCGATGGCCGCCACGATGACACAACTTTCCGGGGGGGGGGGCGCGAGCGGGGGTAGTTACTACCCTTGTTCCACCTCCGGTCACGGGTATGTCCGCAGTCCATGAATCTCGCTCGCGTTCGCTTGTTCGTTCGCCAGAGCCGCGTCAATTTTCCTCTGGGTTAACCCATTTCCGCCAGCCTTCTCGTTCGGGAAGTCCAAGGCGTGTGCGTTCTTCCCTTCCGCCATGACCCAAGATGGATTTCCCTTTGTTTTTGGGGGAGCGGCCGCGTAGTTGGAAACGCAACTGTGAGTCGTACTTTAGAGTTTTCCATCTTGATCCGGAGTTGTGGGTGGATATGGCAGCAATGCATTTTGCTGGACCTGCCATGATTTGGTTAGAGAATGGGGGGTTTGATCTTAGTCATATGGAGTGGGAGAAGTTCTGTTCTGTGGTCTATGACCAATTTGAACGCAACGAGTACAATGCTCTGCTGCGTCAACTATTTCATTTGCGTCAAAAGGACTCGGTTTCTGAGTACGTTGCTCAGTTTAATGATCTGATGCAGTCGCTCTTAGCACATAGCAGTTCTTGGGATCCTGCTCTGTTTCCGTCCCGTTTTGTTGATGGCCTTAAGGATGAAATTCGGGTCGTTGTTCTTGTTCACAACCCCCGCGACATGGATACTGCTGTTTCCTTGGCATGGTTGCAGGAGGAAGCACTGGAAATTTCTAAAAGGCGTGAATCTCGTCGCACGGACAGTGGCATGGGGAGTCGCCCCCATTTGCGTGGTGCGATGCCATTGCCTCCACCACCCGGGCGTCCTCCTCCAGTGACTGACGCTGCAGGGGATCGGAAAGCTGCGCCCAATGCTATGGCGCACTCGACTCCATCTACTGATGAGCGCTTGACGACTCTCCGAGTCTATCGCCATGCAAGGGGGCTTTGCTATCTGTGTGGTGAGAAATGGTCCAGGGATCACAAGTGTGCTACTGCTGTACAATTGCATGTTGTGCAGGAGCTCTTTGATGTTTTAGGCATTTCTGGATTTGACAGTCAATCAGATCAGTCAGACTCCGCTAGTGAGTGCCATACAATTTCCAGAGCAGCAGTGGATGGTACCGTGGCTCCTCAAACTATGCGTTTGTAAGGATCCATCCAAAAGCACAAGGTGTTGATGCTCATTTGAAGGAAATATGCCCTAGAGGCAATAATAAAGTTATTATTTATTTCCTTCTTTCATGATAAATGTTTATTATTCATGCTAGAATTGTATTAACCGGAAACATAATACATGTGTGAATACATAGACAAACAGAGTGTCACTAGTATGCCTCTACTTGACTAGCTCGTTAATCAAAGATGGTTATGTTTCCTAACCATGGACAAAGAGTTGTTATTTGATTAACGGGATCACATCATTAGTTGAATGATCTGATTGACATGACCCATTTCATTAGCTTAGCACCCGATCGTTTAGTATGTTGCTATTGCTTTCTTCATGACTTATACATGTTCCTATGACTATGAGATTATGCAACTCCCGTTTACCGAAGGAACACTTTGGGTGCTACCAAACGTCACAACGTAACTGGGTGATTATAAAGGAGCATTATAGGTGTCTCCAAAGGTAGATGTTGGGTTGGCGTATTTCGAGATTAGGATATGTCGCTCCGATTGTCGGAGAGGTATATCTGGGCCCTCTCGGTAATGCACATCACATAAGCCTTGCAAGCATTGCAACTAACATGTTAGTTGTGAGATGATGTATTACGGAACGAGTAAAGAGACTTGCCGGTAACGAGATTGAACTAGGTATTGGATACCGACGATCGAATCTCGGGCAAGTAACATACCGATGACAAAGAGAACAACGTATGTTGTTATGCGGTCTGACCGATAAAGATCTTCGTAGAATATGTAGGAGCCAATATGGGCATCCAGGTCCCGCTATTGGTTATTGACCGAAGACGTGTCTCGGTCATGTCTACATTGTTCTCGAACCGTAGGGTCCGCACGCTTAACGTTACGATGACAGTTATTATGAGTTTATGCATTTTGATGTACCGAAGGTTGTTCGGAGTCCCGGATGTGATCATGGACATGACGAGGAGTCTCGAAATGGTCGAGACATAAATATTGATATATTGGAAGCCTATGTTTGGATATCGGAAGTGTTCCGGGTGAAATCGAGATTTTACCGGAGTACCGGGAGGTTACCGGAACCCCCCGGGAACTATATGGGCCTTAGTGGGCTTTAGTGGAAAGGAGAAAGGGGCAGCCCAAGGTGGGCTGCGCGCCTCCCCCCTCCCCTAGTCCTATTAGGACTAGGAGAGATGGCCGCCCCCCCTCTCTTTCTTTCCCCCTTCAAGGAATCCTATTCCAACTAGGATTGGGGGGATCCTACTCCCAGAGGGAGTAGGACTCTTCTGGCGCGCCCTCCTTGGCCGGCCGCCCCCTCCCCCTTGGCTCCTTTATATACGGAGGCAGGGGGCACCCTAGGACACACAAGTTGATCATTGAGATCGTTCCTTAGCCGTGTGCGGTGCCCCCTGCCACCATATTCCACCTCGATCATATCATTATAGTGCTTAGGCGAAGCCCTGCGTCGGTAGAACATCAAGATAGTCACCACGCCATCGTGCTGACGGAACTCCTCCCCGAAGCTTTGCTGGATCGGAGCCCGGGGATCGTCATCGAGCTGTACGTGTGCTAAGAACTCGGAGGCGCCGGAGTAACGGTGCTTGGATCGGTCGGATCGGGAAGAAGACGTACGACTACTTCCTCTACGTTGTGTCAACGCTTCCGTTGCGATCTACAAGGGTACGTAGATCATACTCTCCTCTCGTTGTTGTGCATCACCATGAGCTTGCGTGTGCGTAGAATTTTTTTTGAAATTACTACGTTTCCCAACAGTGGCATCCGAGCCTAGGTTTTATGGTTTGATGTTATTTGCACGAGTAGAACACAAGTGAGTTGTGGGCGATATAAGTCATACTGCCTACCAGCATGTCATACTTTGGTTCGGCGGTATTGTTGGACGAGACGACCCGGACCAACATTACGCGTACGCTTACGCGAGACCGGTTCCCCTGACGTGCTTTGCACACAGGTGGCTTGCGGGCGACTGTCTCTCCAACTTTAGTTGAACCGAGTGTGGCTACGCCCGGTCCTTGCGAAGGTTAAAACGGAGTCTATTTGACAAACTATCGTTGTGGTTTTGATGCGTAGGTGAGATTGGTTCTTGCTTAAGCCCGTAGCAGCCACGTAAAACTTGCAACAACAAAGTAGAGGACGTCTAACTTGTTTTTGCAGGGCATGTTGTGATGTGATATGGTCAAGACATGATGCTAAATTTATTGTATGAGATGATCATGTTTTGTAAGCGAGTTATCGGCAACTGGCAGGAGCCATATGATTGTCGCTTTATTGTATGCAATGCAACCGCGATGTAATGCTTTACTTTATCACTAAGCGGTAGCGATAGTCGTGGAAGCATAAGATTGGTGAGACGACAACGATGCTACGATGGAGATCAAGGTGTCGCGCCGGTGACGATGGTGATCATGACGGTGCTTCGGAGATGGAGATCACAAGCACAAGATGATGATGGCCATATCATATCACTTATATTGATTGCATGTGATGTTTATCTTTTATGCATCTTATCTTGCTTTGATTGACGGTAGCATTATAAGATGATCTCTCACTAAATTATCAAGAAGTGTTCTCACTGAGTATGCACCGTTGCGAAAGTTCTTCGTGCTGAGACACCACGTGATGATCGGGTGTGATAGGCTCTACGTTCAAATACAACGGGTGCAAAACAGTTGCACACGTGGAATACTCAGGTTATACTTGACGAGCCAAGCATATACAGATATGGCCTCGGAACACGGAGACCGAAAGGTCGAGCGTGAATCATATAGCAGATATGATCAACATAGCGATGTTCACCAATGAAACTACTCCATCTCACGTGATGATCGGACATGGTTTAGTTGATTTGGATCACGTGATCACTTAGAGGATTAGGGGGATGTCTATCTAAGTGGGAGTTCTTAAGTAATATGATCAATTGAACTTAAATTTATCATGAACTTAGTCCTGGTAGTATTTTGTAAATCATGTTGTAGATCAATAGCTCGCGTTGTTGCTTCCCTGTGTTTATTTTGATATGTTCCTAGAGAAAATTGTATTGAAAGATGTTAGTAGCAATGATGCGGATTGGATCCGTGATCTAAGGTTTATCCTCATTGCTGCACAGAAGAATTATGTCCTTGATGCACCGCTAGGTGACAGACCTATTGCAGGAGCAGATGCAGACGTTACGAACGTTTGGCTAGCTCAATATGATGACTACTTGATAGTTTAGTGCACCATGCTTAATGGCTTAGAATCGGGACTTCAAAGACGTTTTGAACGTCATGGACCATATGAGATGTTCCAGGAGTTGAAGATAATATTTCAAGCAAATACCCGAGTTGAGAGATATGAAGTCTCCAACAAGTTCTATAGCTAAAAGATGGAGGAGAATCGCTCAACTAGTGAGCATGTGCTCAGATTGTCTGGGTACAACAATCGCTTGAATCAAGTGGGAGTTAATCTTCCAGATAAGATAGTGATTGACAGAATTCTCTAGTCACCATCACCAAGTTAATAGAACTTCGTGATGAACTATAGTATGCAAGGGATGACGAAAACGACTCCCAAGCTCTTCGTGATGCTAAAATCGACGAAGGTAGAAATCAAGAAAAACATCAAGTGTTGATGGTAGACAAGACCACTAGTTTCAAGAAAAGGGCAAAAGGAAGAAGGGGAACTTCAAAAAGAACAGCAAGCAAGTTGCTGCTCAAGTGAAGAAGCCCAAGTCTGGACCTAAGCCGGAGACTGAGTGCTTCTACTGCAAAGGGACTGGTCACTAGAAGCGGAACTACCCCAAGTGATTGGCAGAAAAGAAGGATGGCAAAGTAAACATAAGTATATTTGATATACATCTTATTGATGTGTACTTTACTAGTGTTTATAGCAACCCCTCAGTATTTGATACTAGTTCAGTAGCTAAGATTAGTAACTCGAAACGGGAGTTGCAGAATAAACAGAGACTAGTTAAGGGTGAAGTGACGATGTGTGTTGGAAGTGGTTCCAAGATTGATATGATCATCATCGCACACTCCCTATAATTTTGGGATTAGTGTTGAAGCTAAATAAGTGTTATTTGGTGTTTGCGTTGAACATGAATATGATTTGATCATGTTTATTGTAATACGGTTATTCATTTAAGTAAGAGAATAAATTGTTGTTCTGTTTACATGAATAAAACCTTATATGGTTACACACCCAATGAAAATAGTTCGTTGGATCTCGATCGTAGTGATACACATAATCATAATATTGAAACCAAAAGATGCAAAGTTAATAATGATAGTGCAACTTATTTGTGGCACTGCAGTTTAGGTCATATTGGTGTAAAGCGCATGAAGAAACTCCATACTGATGGGCTTTTGGAATCACTTGATTATGAATCAGTTGATGCTTGCGAACCATGCCTCATTGGCAAGATGACTAAGACTCTGTTCTTCGGAACAATGGAGCGAGCAACAGATTTGTTGGAAATCATACATACTGATGTATGTGGTCTAATGAATATTGAGGCTCGCAACAAGTATCATTATTTTCTGATCTTCACAGATGATTTGAGCAGATATGAGTATATCTACTTGATGAAACATAAGTCTGAAACATTTGAAAAGTTCAAAGAATTTCAGAGTGAAGTGAAAAAATCATCGTAACAAGAAAATAAAGTTTCTACGATCTGATCGTAGAGAAGAGTATTTGAGTTACGAGTTTGGCCTTTAGTTAAAAACAATGTGAAATAGTTTCACTACTCATGCCACCTAGAACACCACAATGCAATGGTGTGTCCGAACGTCATAATCGTACTTTATTGGATATAGTGCAATCTATGATGTATCTTACCGATCTACCACTATCGTTTTGGGGTTATGCATTAGAGACAGCTGCATTCACGTTAAATAGGGCACCATCTAAGTCCGTTGAGACGACACAATCTGAACTGTGGTTTGACAAGAAACCAAAGTTGTCATTTCTTAAAATTTGGGGTTGTGATGCTTATATGAAAAAGTTTCATCCTAATAAGCTCAAACCTAAATCGGAGAAATATGTCTTCATAGGATACCCAAAGGAGACTGTTGGGTACACCTTCTATCACAGATCCGAAGGCAAGACATTCGTTGCTAAGAATGGATCCTTTCTAGAGAAGGAGTTTCTCTCGAAAGAAGTGAGTGGGAGGAAAGTAGAACTTGACGAGGTAACTATACCTGCTCCCTTATTGGAAAGTAGTACATCACAGAAAACTGTTTCTGCGACACCTATACCAATTAGTGAGGAAGCTAATGATGATGATCATGAAACTTCAAGACAAGATACTACTGAACCTCGTAGATCAACCAGAGTGAGATCCGCTCCAGAGTGGTACGGTAATCTAGTTCTGGAAATCATGCTACTAGATCATGATGAACCTACGAACTATGAAGAAGCGATGGTGAGCCCAGATTCCGCAAAATGGCTTGAAGCCATGAAATCTGAGATGGGATCCATGTATGAGAACAAAGTATGGACTTTGATGGATTTGCCCGATGATCGGCAAGCCATAAAAATAAATGGATCTTCAAGAGGAAGACAGATGCTGATAGTAGTGTTATTATCTACAAAGCTAGAATTGTCGCAAAAGTGTTTCGACAAAGTTCAAGGTGTTGACTACGATGAGAGATTCTCACTCGTATCTATGCTTAAGTCTGTCCGAATCATGTTAGCAATTGCTGCATTTTATGAAATCTGGCAAATGGATAAACAAAACTGAATTCCTTAATGGATTTATTAAAGAAGAGTTGTATACGATGCAACTAGAAGGTTTTGTCAATCCGAAAGGTGCTAACAAAATGTGCAAGCTCCAGCGATCCATCTGTGGACTGGTGCAAGCATCTCGGAGTTGGAATATACGCTTTGATGAGTTGATCAAAGCATATAGTTTTATACGGACTTATGGTGAAGCCTGTATTTACAAGAAAAGTGAGTGGGAGCACTACAACATTTCTGATAAGCATATGTGAATGACATATTGTTGATCGGAAATAATGTAGAATTATTCTGTAAAGCATAAAGGAGTGTTTGAAAGGAGTTTTTGAAAGAAAGACTTTGGTGAAGCTGCTTACATATTGAGCATCAAGATCTATAGAGATAGATCAAGACGCTTGATAAGTTTTTTCAATAAATACATACCTTGACAAGATTTTGAAGTAGTTCAAAATGGAACAGTCAAAGAAAGAGTTTCTTGCCTATGTTACAAGGTGTGAAATTGAGTAAGACTCAAAGCCCGACCACGGCAGAAGATAGAAAGAGAATGAATGTCATTCCCTATGCCTTGGTCATAGGTTCTATAAAGTATGCCATGCTGTGTACTAGATCTATTGTATACCTTACCACTGAGTTTGGCAAGGTAGTACAATAGTGATCTAGGAGTAGATCACTGGACAGCGGTCAAAATTATCCTTAGTGGAATAAGGATATGTTTCTCGATTATGGAAGTGAAAAAAAGGTTCGTCGTAAAGGGTTACGCCGATGCAAGTTTTGACACTAATCTAGATGACTCTAAGTCTCGGTCTAGATACATATTGAAAGTGGGAGCAATTAGCTAGAGTAGCTCCATACAGAGCATTGTTGACATAGAAATTTGCAAAATACATGCGGATCTGAATGTGGCAGACCCGTTGACTAAGATTCTCTCACAAGCAAAACATGATCACACCTTAGTACTCTTTGGGTGTTAATCACATAGCGATGTGAACTAGATTACTGAATCTAGTAAACCCTTTGGGTATTGGTCACATGGCGATGTGAACTATGGGTGTTAATCACATGATGATGTGAACTATCGATGTTAATCACATGGTGATGTGATCTAGATTATTGACTCTAGTGCAAGTGGGAGACTGAAGGAAATATGCCCTAGAGGCAATAATAAAGTTATTATTTATTTCCTTGTTTCATGATAAATGTTTATTATTCATGCTAGAATTGTATTAACCGGAAACATAATACATGTGTGAATACATAGACAAACAGAGTGTCACTAGTATGCCTCTACTTGACTAGCTCGTTAATCAAAGATGGTTATGTTTCCTAACCATGGACAAAGAGTTGTTATTTGATTAACGGGATCACAACATTAGTTGAATGATCTGATTGACATGACCCATTTCATTAGCTTAGCACCCAATCGTTTAGTATGTTGCTATTGCGTTCTTCATGACTTATACATGTTCCTATGACTATGAGATTATGCAACTCCCGTTTACCGGAGGAACACTTTGGGTGCTACCAAACGTCACAACGTAACTGGGTGATTATAAAGGAGCATTACAGGTGTCTCCAAAGGTAGATGTTGGGTTGGCGTATTTCGAGATTAGGATTTGTCGCTCCGATTGTCGGAGAGATATATCTGGGCCCTCTCGGTAATGCACATCACATAAGCCTTGCAAGCATTGCAACTAACATGTTAGTTGTGAGATGATGTATTACGGAACGAGTAAAGATACTTGCCGGTAACGAGATTGAACTAGGTATTGGATACCGACGATCGAATCTCGGGCAAGTAACATACCGATGACAAAGGGAACAACGTATGTTGTTATGCGGTCTGACCGATAAAGATCTTCGTAGAATATGTAGGAGCCAATATGGGCATCCAGGTCCCGCTATTGGTTATTGACTGAAGACGTGTCTCAGTCATGTCTACATTGTTCTCAAACCGTAGGGTCCGCACGCTTAACATTACGATGACAATTATTATGAGTTTATGCATTTTGATGTACCGAAGGTTGTTCGGAGTCCCGGATGTGATCATGGACATGACGAGGAGTCTCGAAATGGTCGAGACATAAAGATTGATATATTGGAAGCCTATGTTTGGATATCGGAAATGTTCCGGGTGAAATCGGGATTTTACCGGAGTACCGGGAGGTTACCGGAACCCCCCGGGAACTATATGGGCCTTAGTGGGCTTTAGTGGAAAGGAGAAAGGGGCAGCCCAAGGTGGGCTGCGCGCCTCCCCCCTCCCATAGTCCTATTTGGACTTGGAGAGGTGGCCGGCCCCCCTCTCTCTTTCCCCCTTCAAGGAATCCTATTCCAACTAGGATTGGGGGGGATCCTACTCCCAGAGGGAGTAGGACTCTCCTGGCGCGCCCTCCTTGGCCGGCCGCCCCCTCCCCCTTGGCTCCTTTATATACGGAGGCAGGGGGCACCCTAGGACACACAAGTTGATCATTGAGATCGTTCCTTAGCCGTGTGCGGTGCCCCCTGCCACCATATTCCACCTCGATCATATCGTTGTAGTGCTTAGGCGAAGCCCTGCGTCGGTAGAACATCAAGATCGTCACCACGCCGCCGTGCTGACAGAACTCCTCCCCGAAGCTTTGCTGGATCGGAGCCCGGGGATCGTCATCGAGCTGTACGTGTGCTAAGAACTCGGAGGCGCCGGAGTAACGATGCTTGGATTGGTCGGATCGGGAAGAAGACGTACGACTACTTCCTCTACGTTGTGTCAATGCTTCCGTTGCGATCTACAAGGGTACGTAGATCATACTCTCCTCTCGTTGCTGTGCATCACCATGATCTTGCGTGTGCGTAGGAATTTTTTTGAAATTACTACGTTTCCCAACATCATTGACTCGGGTAGTTCGCACAGTTTTGTCAGCTCTACCTTAGCAGCTCGCTTGTCTGGTGTGGTGGCGTCCACTCGTTCCCTTCGGGTGAGTGTGGCTGATGGGGGGCAAATGCAGTGCACTCATGAACTTCCGGCTTGCCAGTGGAAGGTGCAAGGGCATAAATTCAGATCAACCTTGAAAGTGCTGCCGTTGGGGTGTTATGACATGATTGTGGGTATGGATTGGCTGGAGGCACACAGTCCTATGGATGTTCATTGGGGGCAGAAGCAGCTGAGGTTTAAGCATCACGGGCAGAGTATTTTACTGCAGGGGGTTCAGCCGAATACCCAACAGTGTTTTCAGCTATCCTCCGCTCAGTTAAATCTTTTGATAGCCAATAATGATGTCCACCAAGTTATTCAGGTGTGTGTTGTTGAGTGTGAGCCGGACTGTGCAGTTTTACCTGAAGTTGTGCAGACACTTTTGAAGTAGTTTGCCACTTGTTCGAGCCACCTACTGGATTGCCTCCACAGCGAGCAGTCGACCACAGTATCCCTTTGATTCCAGGGGCGCAGCCGGTCAACATTCGACCATATCGTTATACTCCAGCTCAAAAGGATGAAATTGAGGCTCAAGTGGCTGAAATGCTTAGGCAAGGGATTATTCAGCACAGCTGCAGTCCTTATGCGTCTCCGGTGCTGCTAGTTCAGAAGAAAGATCTCAGTTGGCGTTTCTACATTGATTTCCGCCATGTGAATGCCATCACTGTCAAGAACCGCTTCCCTCTACCTATCATAGAAGAATTGCTGGATGAGTTGGCTGGGTCTGTTTGGTTCACCAGTTTGGATCTGTGGGCGGGGTATCATCAAATTCGCATGAAACCAGAGGATGAGCATAAAACAGCCTTCAAGACGCACCATGGCCATTACGAATTTAAAGTGATGCCCAATGGGGTTACAGGTGGACCAGCTACCTTTCAGGGTGCAATGAACATTCTGTTTGCGCCATTACTTCGCAAGGGAGTGTTGGTGTTTATCGATGACATTTTGGTGCATAGTCAGACTCTGCGGAGGCATATAGAGTTGCTGCGACAAGTATTTCAGCTCCTGGCTCAACACAAATATCACCTCAACCTCTCTAAGTGCAAGTTTTCTCAACAGAAATTGACTTATCTGGGGCATGTTATTAGTGCTGAGGGTGTATCTACAGATGACAAGAACATTTTGGCCGTCTGAGATTGGCCAACTCCCACCACTGTCAAAGAAGTCCGAGGGTTTTTGGGGCTGGCTGGGTATTATCGGAGGTTCGTGAAAAACTTTGGATTAATCAGACGTCCACTCACAAATTTTCTCAAGAAGGGTGCCATTTTTGTTTGGAGTCAAGAAGCTGACGCAGCTTTTCATCACTTGAAGTCGTCGTTGATCACAGCCCCGGTTCTGGCACTTCCTCGGTTTGATCGGCCGTTTGAGGTGGAGACTGATGCTTCTGACCAGGGAATTGGTGCTGTCCTTATGCAAGAGGGGCATCCTATAGCCTTTTTGAGCAAGGCCCTTGGACCTCGCAATAGTGGACGCTCGGCGTATGAGAAGGAGTTCATGGCAATCTTGCTTGCCGTAGACCAGTGGCGTCCGTATTTGCAGACCGGGGAGTTTGTGATTCGCACTGATCAGAGAAGCTTCGCTCATTTGGATGAGCAGCGGTTGCATACCCCGTGGCAACGCAAGGCATTAACCAAGATGTTAGGTTTGAAATACAAAATAATCTATCGTAAGGGGGTTGAGAACAAGGCTGCCAACGCTCTCTCCCGTCGCGAGGGGACACTTTGTGCAGTTTCTGTGGCCCTACCAGTTTGGTTAGAAGATATCACAAAAGGGTATGCAGTTGATCCTCAAGCCTGTAAACTGTTGCAGCAACACAGTGGGTCTGCGAATGGGGAGTCGCCTTATAAGGTGCATGATGGGGTCATTCGTTACAAAGGGCGTGTGTGGCTGGGAAGCAATGCAGTGGCGCGGACCCAAATTCTTCAGTCACTACATGCTAGCCCGCTCGGTGGACACTCAGGCATCCATGCTACTTATGAGAAGGCCAAGAAATTGTTTGCATGGCCGAACATGAAGTCTGACATCACCCAGTTCGTCTCCGCATGTGAGGTGTGCAAGTAAGCTAAGCCGGAACACATCAGAACTCCTGGTTTGCTTGAGCCGCTAGCGATACCACCACATCCCTGGCACACGGTGACTATGGACTTTATAGATGGGTTGCCAGCCTCTAGGGGATACACTTGTATCATGGTGGTGGTTGATAAACTTACCAGGTATTCCCACTTTGTTCCTCTGATGCATCCCTTCACAGCAATTCAGGTGGCGTCAGCATACATGGCACATGTGTACAAGTATCATGGGTTGCCTTATGCCTTGGTCTCGGATCGTGACAAGATCTTTACTAGCACACTCTGGAGATAGCTGTTTCGGCTGGCAGGAACCGAACTCCGCATGTCATCAGCTTATCACCCCCAGACGGATGGCACCACAGAGCGCGTGAATCAGTGTCTGGAGTCTTATCTCCGCTGTTTTGTTCATGCTTGTCCACATCGCTGGTATCAATGGCTTCACTTGGCGGAATTCTGGTATAATACTGCTTATCACTCTGCACTTGGAGCATCACCCTTTGAAACCTTGTATGGGCACCCTCCCCGTCATTTTGGCATTATGGAAGCAACAGCCACAGTTTCTTCAGATTTGCACAACTGAGTGCACGAGCGATCACTCATGTTAGCTCTGCTCAAACAACATCTGGAGCGCGCTCGTCAGCGTATGAAGGCTCAAGCGGATAAGCATCGATCAGAGAGATCCTTTGCTGTGGGCGATTGGGTGTTTGTCAAATTGCAGCCGTATGTGCAGGTCTCAGTGGCGCAACGGGCCAGTCATAAGCTTGCTTTTCGTTACTTTGGTCCCTTTCAGGTCGAGGCTCGGGTGGGCACGGTGGCTTATCGTCTGCTGCTGCCGGCGACGAGCAAGGTGCATCCGGTTTTCCATGTGTCCCTTCTGCGTGGCGCTCTGCCTCCCTCCACCGAAGTAACGCCGGAGCTGCCAACCCCTCCACCAGTGCATGCGATGCCCTTCATCCCGGAGCAGGTTCTGGCGCGTCGGGTCATCACCAGGGGCGCGGCCAAAATTCCGCAAGTGCTGATCAAGTGGGCTGCTCAGCCTCGTTCCCTGGCAACATGGGAAGACTACTTCGAGCTTCGGAGCAGATTCCCTGGAGCAGCGGCTTGGGGGCAAGCCGCATATGAAGGGGGGGACAATGTCACGTCCCCTGCTACTACTCAAGGCCCACCAGAGGAGCAGGACGGCCTGGCACGGCCCAAGAGGAAGAAGAGGCCCAACCGGCTTTTCGATCCAAAGACCTGGGAGATGTAGGTTAAGTAGCTGTGTGTGCGTGGTGAAGGGCATGGCCGAGTATTGGATGTAACCCTACCCCATTCCCCTCTTCCCTTCGAACTGCGTCTCCTTCTCCGAATCCCTCCTCCTTCTCCAAAAACTACTTGTATCTCCATGGATCTGATGAATTGAGTAGTGAGGGCATAATAGTGTCATTCGCCGACTGCTCGCACGGGAGGAAATTTCACCTCCCTCCTCAACCTCCCGTGCTGGCTGTGGCAATTTTGCCGCCAACTTTTCTCTTCTCCACGGCTATAAGAGCATCTAGTACAGCTGATATGACAAATATGATCCTTTGAACGCTCGCGGACGCGCCGAACGCGTCTGTAGGTAGTGACCGGGCACTACTCAAATCAACACAACTGTATCTGGACATCTCATATTAAATTCTCAAATCCATACAAAAACATGCAAACTTAAAAACCTACGTACTACGTAGCTACTCCTCGCCGAAGATGTCGACAATCTCCGTGCCCGGCTCCGGGTACATGGGCGGCAGCTGCAGCTCCGGCCTCCTCCTCCTCTATCTCCGCGTCGAGTTCGGCGAAGAGCGCGTCGGGCGTCGCCTGCTCCTGCCGGAGGAACTGCTGGTTGGCCTCCACATAGGCCTCATCCTGGATGGACTACAGGATGGCCTGCTGCTCCACCATCTCCGCGGCTTGGGCGACGGCGAACTCCACCTCTGCCTCCGCCATGGCGACGGCGAACTCCACCTCTGCCTCATCCTCCTCCGGACCCGCCACCTCCATCGGCTCCGGCAGCGGCTCTCCCTCCTCCTCCAGCTCTGGCGAGTCCGGAGGCAGCCCGATAGCAATTTGGGCGGCGTGCCTTGCCTGGATCTCCTCTGCAATCTGCCTCCGGCGCTCTGGCGTGAGCATAGTGTACGTGGTGATCAGTCGTCTGACCATGGCAATTCCAGAGAGAGTGGGAGAGCGGGGGAGAGGAACCGGACGAGCTCGGGTGGCAGCGCAGAGAGGAAGGAGGTGGATGGGATGCCGGCCGGCTTAAATAGCCGACTTTGGCCTGCCGGTCAGTCCGGGCGTTTGAGGCGCCCGTCTGGGTCAGATTTTCATGACTAGTCAGTGATCATACAAGACGCCCGAGCGTTTGAGGCTGGTTTGGGGCACCCGACTGTAGATGCTCTAAAAGGACAACCTTCACTCCCTTCTTGCTGCCCACAACATCCATTTCCTTTCCCGCCGCTCACAACGTCCACTATCACCTCCGGCGGACTGGTATTGTTCTAAAAGGAGGAGCGGATAGGAGGAGGAGAAGCGTTGGAATAATTACACCAACCATTTTGGTAGACATAAGGATTTTCGCAAGGATTATCGTATGTCTCCTCAAAATGGTTAGCATAATCTATACAATTAGGTGGGAAGAAAACGATAACTCGATGGCGAGATGTGATGTGTGTGGAGTGAAATCGTCGTTGTGCTTGAAACTGTGAGAAGCAACGAATCCATGTGGAACATGGATTCATGGCCCTCGGAATGGAGTCACCGTCCACGCAATCAGCACCCCGAAGCTGAAATTGCCGCTAGAAACGTGTCGCCGCCGCCGAAATCGGCCCCAGAACTGGCATCCCATCGGGATCATCCTCGCCCTTGCTGTCGTGCTTGTAGTCATCCTAGCCCTCACCCTGTGCTCGGGTTAACTGAATGTCGTTGGTGTAACTAATTATATGTGTATTGTAGATTAAGAAAACAAATATGTCCCACTAACAAGTGGGTCCCATGATACGAAGGTGGTCATTATGGAGACTGTGACTTTGCACATCACCTCAACAACCTCCATACCCATATGGAGCGTGCTCCATATGCAAATGGAGACCGCCAACATAGCGACTTTGCTAGAGCTTCTCTAACATCATCTTTATTGCAATGTAAGCTTATTTTATCAATACAAGTCTCCTTTCGACCAAGGTATGCTTAGAGGCACAACAGGAGTTGTACTTAGAGATGACAAAGGAAGATTCATTGTTAGAGAGAATTGGTGTGCAGATGTTTTAACAGCAGAAGCCATGGCACTACGATTTGGCATATTACTTGCACAAAAGGCAGGAAGCAACCATATTGTTGTTAACTCCGACAATATGGAAGTAATTGACACAATGAAGAATAGAGGACATTCATCGGGAGCGGCGGCTCCTGTGTTTGATGATTGTTATTTTATGACTTGTGATTTCCCGTCAATTAGATTTGAACATTGTAATAGAAAGGCAAATAAAGTAGCTCATGAAATTGCTAGATTAACTAAATTTTTTAAGAGAAGGGATTGGTTCGAGGAACCTATCAATGATACTGTAAATCCTATAGACGATGTACCATTATTTCTAATAAATAAAGAGGATGTTTTACTTCAAAAAAAAAGTCTCCTTAGTTTTTTTAACCATGCAAGAGGCATGCATGTGTTATATAAAAGATTCAGTTGTTTGTTAAGTAAACCTTTTTCTGTTTTAAAGCTAAGTAAAATTGTTCTTAAACTTTGCTAACAAGCGTTTTTATTTTCTAATGTTGTAATAACAGTTTTCCCCAATGTACTTTCCTACTTTATTTTGAATGTTTCTACTGCATTATGTGCATGTACTTTCCTCTCTTTTTTAACGTTTCTGTTGCATTATGTGCATCTTCACTTTTGCTGGCTAAGAAACTTATAAGCATGTACTGAATGTCAAGTAACTCCTGGGTTTTGTGATTAGAACATCTGCATTAGGGGAGAAGGGCGGACACTACCCATTTTTTGAATAAACAACGCTTTTAATTGCTTATAAAGTACTAGTAAGGAAATATAAACAGTACACAACCGGCCGGCATCTACGCGATTGGGATACACAAAACCAATATCAACGCACATACATCAAGGACCACGCTGGTAAAGGGCAAAGATATACAAGATGGCTAAACGGATTGAATGAAAAACAAAAAGAAAGAGAGAAAAGGTAGAGCCTGTTATTTTTTTTTAGACAAAAACCGCCGGCATTGCCTCGCGGTGGCCGGCGATGGCGTTGATCCTCGTTTTCCTCGGCAGCTCGCTGGAATCGGCAGGAGGAAGGGTTTGGGGAATGTTGAGGTCATCACCTCAGCACAAGCCAGACACACGTTTATACGGGTGGTGCCAGGGAAACCATGCCAAAACCAAAGTTACGTCCGGTGCCCCGATCATGGCACGTACGACGAGGTTCCAGCTCCCCCCTTTTCTCTTCACGAGCTGAGATCAACAAATTCCAACACTGGAAAGTCGAGACTTTCTTCGTATGCTCTTTCCCACGAGGCCATGATGAGCTTTCCGGCGACGAGGCAGTAAGTACGACCCACTCCGACTCCGACCAAATCATGGCCTAATCACACGCAAATCCGCAACCTTCCAAGCCCTCCCATCAATCAAAATCATCCTATATAGCACCCTCGCCACCGGCTCACCGCAACACGCCTCCCCCAGTCCCACTCCGTTTCCCGAGCACACACGCAGCATCATTCACTCACTCACAGGAGCGCTGGCTGGCTAGCTAGCTCCCTTCGCTTCACGTGTCCGTCTCCATCCCCGGCCACCAACCGTCGCCAACTTGCCATGGAGAAGACCTAGCCAGCTCGTGCTCTTTGGTGCTTGGGAGTCGGGAGAGAGATCCCCCGGAGCTGGCCGAGGCATGGCATTGGAGGCCGCGGTGCTCTCCCGCGCTGCTGCTGGTCTCTTCGGTCGCTGCGCCATGGCCGGGGCGGGGGGAGCTTGGAATGGTCTGTTCAGTGGGGGCGAAGGGCTAGCGGGCTTGGACGGCGGGGACTGGGACGCCGCCGTCGCGGCGGCGTGCTCGTCGATGCTGCTGCCTCAAGCTGCGTTCCAGGAGCTGGACATCTCCGCCGTCGCCGCCACTGCCGCTCCGCAGGAGGAGTCCGGAGGTCGCGGCGAGGTGAGCGCGGCCGGCGTGGGTCAGGATGATGCTGTGCCCGTGGCGGCGGCGGCGACGGGGCGGAGGAAGCGGCGGCGGACGAGGACGGCCAAGAATTCGGAGGAGGTGGAGAGCCAGCGGATGACCCACATTGCCGTCGAGCGCAACCGCCGCAAGCAGATGAACGAGTACCTCGCCGCGCTCCGCTCCCTCATGCCGCCCTCCTACGCGCAAAGGGTACGTTAACAGCCGCCATTGACCTCCTCGACCCCTTTCCTCGGTTGTTTATGGAGTAGTTGACACTGAAGTGTGTGCTATTGCTGCGTACTACGTAGGGTGATCAGGCGTCCATCGTCGGAGGTGCGATCAACTTCGTCAAGGAGCTGGAGCAGCTGCTCCAGACGCTGGAGACGCACAGGCAGGCCCGGGAACGCGCGGCCGCGGTCGACGGCGGGGAAGCGCCGCCACCGCCGTTCGCCAACTTCTTCACCTTCCCGCAGTACTCGATGAGCGCCACCCCGGCACCGGCACCAGCACCTCCGGCGAACAACGACGAGGGCGCCGACGGCTGCGCCGAGGCGGAGGCGTCCGGGTCAAAGCCGTCGGCGGTGGCGGACGTGGAGGTGACGATGGTGGAGAGCCACGCGAACCTGCGGATGCTGTCCCGGCGGCGGCCGAGGCAGCTGCTCCGGCTGTTGGTGGGGCTGCAGGGCCACCGGCTCACGGTGCTGCACCTCAACATGAGCAGCGCCGGCCACATGGTGCTCTACTCGCTCAGCCTCAAGGTACGTTACGTAGCACGCCTAGCTACACGTTCTGCCCGTACAAGTAAACAACTCCGGCTTTTCTGATGTGCATGCATATGGCCCTCAGTCCAAGGGGGTTTACGGCAGTGCCTCTATATCTGGTTAGCAATATCATACCGCTTCAGCCTGAAACAAGCTGGTGCCTAGGTTTCCGTGCTTTTTGTATTTTGCGTTGTCCTCAGACAGCAAACGCCTCCAAATTCTCCCAGCTGTTTACTTTAATGGACCTCAGCGAACCTAGCTAAAATGTCCGGCGTGTTTCCAGTTGGAATCGCTGCCTTAGTAACTTAAATTACTGATGGGATCGTACGATGTGAGCTGGGGCTATAGCCTTAGGCCTAGGTCTAGTAAAAATAGCCAGTCTTTGCAATTCCCTCTTAAAAGACATACAAAATGGTATCCTTGAGAAAAAAAGCATACAAAATCACCAAAGTGCGTCACTCAAGCTAGCTTAGCTTAGCCCTAGGCGTAATCTGATGCTGGAAATATTTGCAGGTGGAGGACGATTGCCAACTTACCTCCGTGGACGAGATCGCCACCGCGGCCCATCAGATCGTCGAGAAGATCCAAGAAGAGCAAGAGCTTACTGTGGCGGCTTAGGGCAGCATCTCACCTCACATTATGCAATGCGCAACATTAGTTTATTCTAGCAAGTTAGGTGACTCGTGTGCAAACCAATAAAGTCCATCTCTGCAATGCAATGCTTAGTGCTGAATCCATGGATGAAAAATAATGAATTTGTTCATAATGTGCATCAGTAGAGATGTTGCATGTAGAGTAGCTAGGCATGTGTATCTTCTTCGGTTCAAAATGGGGGCCATGCAATATTGCAATGCAATGCAACGCTTCCAGACCACTTGGAAGGCAGAGAACAATTCCATGCATGGCAGACATGACATATGGCATTCCCTGTGGCCTACCGTGCTCCATAGGATCGGGCACTGTTGTCCGCTGCTGTTCCTCAACCTCCTCGGTGCATCCTGTTCCCCCCGTGAAGCGCCATTCCCTGCCAAAACACCAACAGACACCATCTCCCTTTTAGTTCCAAACGAGTAGCACGATTGATTACATCCTTAATCGGTTATACTCCTGGATACTGGAGTAGTGTAGGAGTATTTCATGTCTTCAGCGTACCATAGTAATGACAAGTCCGTTTCTGTAAAGAAGGCAGAGCCTTTTAGAGAAAGCAGCGTAGCACAGGGACACGAACACAGGCCAGGCAGGCATGCAGTACTAAAAAGCCAATCGATGGATGCCAAGACAAGCAGAAGAGAGGAGCTCCAAAACGCAGGACGCTTTACCTGTGCCGTGTCGTCCCATTGACCCAAGGAAAAAGATTCTAGAACAGGGCGCTTTACCGGAATAGCCTTTTACCATTTCCATGTAAGCATGATTGACCGAATAGTGGAGCGGGGGCTGCAGAGGCCGCCCCGTTTCTGCGAACAGCGATGCTCCGCACCCGGCCGATTCGACCGACGGGACAAAGCACATGCGCAGCTTTGCTCCCATGCAGCATGTCGCGTTCCGGCCCCGAGATGTTCTGCTCCAATCGATGTAAACTTCGTCCAGGTAGAAGGGTGGCGCCTCGCCTGGGAGTAAAAAAATGCTCAGCACCGTCCGTCCAAAGGTTTGAGTTAGGGAAAAAGATGTGCAGCTGATATAAGGAGTAGTATTATTATTTACTGTGCGTGTTTCCTGGGGGGAAATAGTGGATGGATCATCATGGATATGCATCATCAGTGTATGCGTACACGTGTATGCCCAAGCATGTGACTATATATGAGTGCCCGTGAAACTGACAGATCCGTGTGACAAGGGGGGCAACAGGGTAGTATATTCGTACGAATTCACCCACGATATATTATGAATTGTCCGTATGCTTAGAGGCCGCTTGTAGCAATAGCCAACAGGGACAAAAAAAGTAGAGCATCATGGCTTGAAACATGCCAAAACAGGTTGTACGCCAGGACAAAAATTGCTCTTAATTAACCAGTCTCAAAAGCAGACATGACATGCAGGATTCCTGTTAATTATTCATTGGTTAGTGGAACAACCATAGCTTAATACAGTAGTGAATGTGGAGAACCAATCTCAACAGCCATGACATAGATCACATCTTTGCAAGAGCTATAGTAAAAAGGAGCTAGAGATGGTGTGGACCTGTTCCAGGGCTTCATAACCTTAGTGTTCTCAGTTATGTGCTTAACCTTGATAGAACCGGTAACGCGGTATCAGGAAAATCATAATCAACTGTGAATTTAATAACACGCAGATTAATAAATTCCCAATATGGTCATCTGACATAACAGTTCCTGACTGACCAAATTTAGGTCAAGATGGCTCTTAGAGAGGACCACCTGTAAGTAGCAGCCTGTAACAGTTTAGCAAAGCAGTCCCAGTACAGCATACGGCTTTCTTTTCAAACTGATCACTCATAAGATAAATATGCAAGGATTTTACTTCTAAAACCTTTGGTAAAACAGCTACATGTAATGATGCCTTCAGGCTGTTGGAAACTTCTCGTAAATAATTACCAGTTAACAAACACTTCTAAGCTCACAACATCATCACTAGAGCCCCTAATCAAAACAAGAATGATAGTGGTTTACCTTAAGACATTGGATGAGATATGCTTCACTTGCATATTCCACCACTCCATTAATCTTTGAGAATAAACTCAAGCCTGAAAGGAATCACTAGGGGAAGCAAAGGCCGTGTTCACAAATCACAGAAGGATACACAGCAACAACAGCTTCCATGCCTTTGCCTCTATCAGATCTACTGTGTACTGAGTTATACACGCATGGAAACCTTGTTATCTCAACTTTCATGTAATGAAAAGGGATCATACATGTGAAAACATGTTGGAAGAGAAAGGTAAGAATACTAATGGAATTAAAAACATGAAATATAAGTTACAAGTACAAACCATGCCAACCGAATTGTACACATGTTACAGTTTAAAAGTGCATATGTTACCATCAACCAAGGTGTAGCCTGTGGACAACTGGAGATCAGCAGCTGCGACCCCCATCAAATAAAAGCAAACAACAAATAGACAACTTAACAGATACGCAATTTCATCTGTCTCGGCTCTTAATAAATAATTCCACTTGAAGAAAGAGACTAGGTATAGGAAAAGGGGAGACAATGATGGAGAAAGAGGGTGAATAAGGGGGCATAAAGTAAAGCATAAGCAGATTTTTTCAGAAGTTGCCAATGGGAACAAAAGAGGAACCGGCAGCAGCATCACAAAAAAAAGACAACTTAAAATCTAAAATCCATTGTCGGTTGGTGTGATATTTTATCATGCAAGACAACTTCCTCTGTGCTTTAGCTCCAGAACAAACAACAATGATGTGCTTTGCTACGTCTATCAAGAAAGGAATTTTTAAGTACATGAATGGTGAATCATAACTCTAAAATTTAGCACTGAAGCTTCAGTATAATGAGATCTAATAGTAAACGAAGCACATGGTAAAATCTCAAGTGTTGTAGTTTTCTTTTTACAAAATATCCTTAGATGTTTGATGACCAGAGCTTAGCATGCTTTCTCAAACAACATGTATGAATGTTTTTTTTTGCAGGGTAACATGTATGATTGTTGAGGTACAGCACCACTCCCGCTGCATCCTATGCGACCAGGAGCCGGAAACGATGAAGCACCTGCTGGTCACATGCCCCTTCTCGCGGCAAATTTGGCACGATGCCTTCACTTGGCTACACCTGACCTGTCGGCGGCCCGACCCGGTCCAGGACAGCTGCTTCAAGGACTGGTGGCGGCAAGCCAAGCAAGCCACGCCACAACGAATGCGGAAAGGGCTTGCATCGGCGATCCACTTGACGGCCTGGATGATCTGGAAGGAACGGAACGCCTGCGTGTTCGACGGCGCGCAACCCTCCGCCACCCAGCTCATGGCAAGAATTAAAGATGAGGCGACGCTCTGGGTCAGGGCAGGCGCCACCGGCCTGGGACTGATCCTCCCGAGGACCCGGGACGTCCACTAATTTCTTACACTATGTCCCTGTAATTCTCCTGCTCGGAGAACTGTACTGCTAAACTCTCTTTCTGTTCAATGAAATGAAACGCAAAATCTTTGCGTTTTCTCAAAGAAAAAAATGTGTAATTTCGAGAAGATAATTATGAATTCTTGAGTTCTATATAACCGATAAAGTTACTGATACTTAGGTGAACAGATGGCCATTTTATTTCACAATTGATATTCACGAGTTCTCTGGTGTAAATGTACAATATAGCTTGGAGAGCAAAGACATAGAAAAGACTTTTGATGCAGCAGCCTCATGCTTTGTCATAATCAAGATGATACTAAATATATTTTACCTACCAAATTCAAGAAAAAATACTCCCTCCAATCCAAATTAATTGACGCAGCTTTAGTACAACTTTAATTAATTTGGATCGGAGGGAGTAGCATGTTTTCAACTCGTTTAAGCATGTGGAAACTTGTTCCTTACTGTGCACCTACCATATAATGCGATGACCAGTAGGCCTGGCGGAGGCAGGAACAATTTTAAGGTGTGGCGGAGGTACCTATTATATGCAACTCAGCTAAAATCTTCAAAGATGTACTATATATACTAGGTATACATGGCAAATTAAAGGTACTTCACAAGCCATACCTTGCCAGATTGCTGGCTACGCCACTTCAACAGGAGAGAGATTACTGCTAGGAAAAAGAGCATAGATATAGAAAATAAACACGCACCTAGCACCTTCATCGGCACAAAAATGGTTGTAATAAAAAAACAGAAATTGGAGGTCATGTTATGTTTGCTTATTCCATATTTATTCCAGAAACCATTAAAAACTTGATAACAGAGTAGGGATTGTCCCTGGTAGTTGAAGCAGGGCATGGCCGCATGGGACTAGTTTAATTAGCATTTTCCGTTATTAGGATTGTTTAGAGAAAATGGGACACATGAGTTGGCTGTAACGGAAAAATAAATGGCACAAGTACAAAATTTAGTTCAGCCAAGGAAATGAAACCATCAAGTTCAATCATAGCTTACAGTAATTCTAGTCAATGGTTTTGTCCATTCATTACTTTCTGAATTATTTTTCCATACCTTAGCAAAATATGAATTTAATAGCAACTAAATTCGAGTTTTAATCAAAGTAACATTGAATGGCATATACCCAACTAGTCATAAACTAAAAAGACTAAACCATGGCCAATCTTAGGGATGCTTACTATTAGGTGCCCAAGGGGGTCTTCAGATGAGGTGGACTGCATAGATATTTTTTGTTAGTTGTTACTTAGTTCTAATTTGGATTAAATCAACCCTATCCAAAAAGGCCCTAAATGTTTTAATAGTATCCAATATGCATTATGTTACCATGTACATGAACTTTGTAAACTATAGAGAAGTTTTCACATGTTCAAAGAAATACCAACACAAAAGAGAAGTGATGTATCTCAATCTGGTGAATCTTTCCTCCTTAACCACAGGAGCACACAACAGTACTCCTTCCGTCCCCACATAGGTGGCACAAAACTGAGTCAAAAACTCAATGCTTTCTAAGTTTGATCAAGCATATATACAAAAATATGAAGATAAAAAATACCAAATCAATATCAATATATCCACCGTTAGATATATCTTCAAAATGTATCTATTCAATATTGTAGTTGTTAATAGTTTCCTCTATATATTTGGTCAAACTTAGAAATAGGTGACTTTTTAACTGAAAATATAGTATATGCCATCTATTTAGGACTGGAGGGAGCATTGCATTTTCAAATTCATGTATATGCTGCCAACGGAAGTAGTTCACACGGAAACAACCATATGATAGATAAGCCTACAGCCTAATGAATGTCCAAATGCTTTATTACTATAGTGCAAGTTCTTATATGATACGAGCTCGATGATATACATTGTGCCATGACAAGCACATGCCTACCAATATCATCAGCAAGTGTTGGTCCCCTCCCCCCACCTATCCAACCATCAGCAGGTGTTGGTCTCCACAAGCTACAGTTTCTTGATTTTATTAGATTAGCACCATCCCCTTTTGGAAATAATAAAACATTGGCATAGTCTTATTTTATACAAGCTCAATCATCTCCACTGTTCCATGCTGAACACATGCCTACCAATAGCATCGGCAAGTGTTGCTTCCCCAAACTACAGATTGTTGATCCCCACAAAGCATCAGCAAGTGTTGGTCTACCCAAACTACAGATTGTTGATTTTATTACATTCGCACCATCCCCTTTTGGAAATAATAAACATGGACGTAGTTCTTATTTTATACGAGCTCGGCCATCTCCACTGCTACATGCTGAACATATGCCTACCAGTAGCATCAGCAAGGGTTGCTTCCCCAAACTACAGATTATTGACACCCCCCCACCCCCCCCCCCCCACCCCACCCAAAGGCCCGCATCAGCAGGTGTTGGTCTCCCCAAACTACCGACTCTTGATTATTACATTTGCAGCATCCCCTTTTGGAAATAAAAAACATGGTCATAAGCAATAGGACAAAATGTTGCAATAGTATTCAATACACATTATATTTAAAATGCATATAGACTTCATAAACTGTACGGAGGTTTTCACAAGTTCAAAGAAATACCAACATGTCTTTTTTTAGCTTTTATGCTCTTGGCTAGCACAGGATTTTGGTTCCCTTGCTTTGGAGGTTTCGCCTTGTAAGCTTTTCCAATTTCTTGGTGTTCTTCTAGTAAAAAAAAAAACAATCACACTTCCTGGCACGTGTTTGAGCAAAAACAAGCAATATCAACACATAAAAGTGAAAGGGCCGACAAGAGAAATTAGGTACCTTAATCTGGTGCACCTTCCCTCCTTAACCACAGGAGGAAACAACAGCATTGTGTTTTCAAGTTCATGCATATCCTGCCAACAAGAAGAACTCGCACACAAAAGCTGGTATACATTAATTCACTAGACATCCAAATAACAATGATGCAAAGTACTCCCTCTATATCAGTGTCCAAAAACGTCTTGTATTTTGACACGGAGGGAGTAGTTGTTATTTCTTAAGATACTCAGTTACTAGTGCAAGGTCTTATTTGGTATGTGCTCAATGATATCCACTGTTACAGACTGAATAAGGTCAGCCCCTCCTCCCCAAAGGACAAATTCTTACATTTGCACAACCCCCTTATGGAAACAATAAACATTGAAGCAGGCACTGGTCCACTCTTTGCAAGGTTGCTACATAAATATTACATGAAGAAGCCAACCTTCAGCTTCTTCCCCAAAATTCACTTGACCATAGCTTGAAGTTGACATTGTGATAAAGGAAACTTGGGCATGCAAGTTAACACGAGCACATCCACTCAAGAAATACTTATCACACAATAATTACTCTGGTCAACTCACAGATTTCAGATGAGAATGAGATTTTCTCTCCGAGCCACTGCAGCTATCCGGTATAAATAATACCAAATCAATATCAATATATCCACCGTCAGATATTTCATAGTTTTTTTTGAGGAATCATAGTGTATTTATTAAATATTGTAGTTATTAATAGTTTATTCCATATATTTGGTCAAACTTAGAAATAGTTAACTTTTAACTGAATTTATAAGCCATCTATTTAGAGATGGAGTATTGCATTTTCGAGTCCATGTATATGCTGCCACAAAAGTAGTTCACACCGAAACAACCATATGATAAATAAGCCTACAGCCTACCGAATGTCCAAATGTTTAATTACTAGTGCAGGTTCTTGTATGATACGAGCTCGGTGATCTACATTGTTCCATGCCAAGCACATGCCTACCAATATCATCAGCAAGTGTTGGTCCCCCCTTATCCAACCGTCAGCAGGTGTTAGCCTCCACAAACTATAGTTTCTTGATTTTATTACATTAGCACCGTCCCCTTTTGGAAACAATAAAACATTGGCGTGATCTTATTTTATACAAGCTCGATCATCTCCACTGTTCCATGCTGAACACTGCCTATTTATAGCATCAGCAAGTGTTGGTCCCCAAATTACAGATTGTTGATCCCCCCAAAGCATCAGCAAGTGCTAGTCTCCCGAAACTACAGATTCTTGATTTTGTTACATTTGCACCATCCCCTTTTGGAAATAATAAACATGGACGTAGTTCTTATTTTATACGAGCTCGATCATATCCACTGTTCCATGCTGAATACATGCCTACCAAAAGCATCACCAAGGGTTGCTTCCCCAAACTACAAAGTAATGTATTCAAGGTATTTCTTGCCATTTCAGTAGCATCAGCAAGGGCTGCTTCATATGGTTTCCTCTTGCAGTCTACTAATAGCATAAACATGATAAGTGTTCTTCTAATAAATAATTTCACACCTTTTGGCACGTGTTCGAGCAAAAAACAAGTAATACCAACACATAAAAGAGAAAGGGCTGACAAGAGAAATCAGGTACCTCATTCTGGTGCACCTTCCTCCTTGACCACAGGAGCAAACAACAGCATTGTGTTTTCAAGTTCACGCATATCCTGCCAACAACAAGAACTCGCACAGAAAGCTGGTATTACATTGGTTCACTAGACATCCAAATAACAATGATGCAAAGTAGTTGTTATTTCTTAAGATATTCAGTTACTAGTGCAAAGTCTTATTTGGTATGTGCTCAGTGATATCCACTGTTACAGACTGAATAAGGGCAGCCCCTCCTCCCCAAAGGACAGATTCTTACATTTGCACCACCCCCTTCTAGAAACAATATACATTGAAGCAGGCAGTGGTCCACTCTTTGCAAGATTGCAACATAAATATTACATGAACAAGCCAACCTTCAGCTTCTTCCCCAAAATTCACTTAACCAGAGCTTGATGTTGACATTGTGGTAAAGGAAACTTGGGCATGCAAGTTAACATGAGCACATCCACTCAAGAAATACTTATCACACGATAATTACTCTGGTCAACTCACAGATTTCAGAATTCAGATGAGATTTTCTCTCCGAGCCACTGCTATCCCGTGTAAACTCTCTATTAACAGACACTGATACACTACCAGCTCCCGGCTTTGCTGAGGCTGCATCCTCTTGACAGTAACATTACACCAACTCAAAGTGGCAGCACGTTGCCAGTGGAGCGCCCATTCCTTGAGAAGAACAATCCCCGACCACTGCTTGACATAGACCTGCCAATCCTGAACCCGCCTGTTTGACAAGAGGATGAAGATGTCCCTGCTGCCTCCTTCTCCTTCGCCCTGAAGATGCTCATCTGTCGACCACTCGGCAATTTGCGATTAGCCTGCAGAGCACCACCCTGACCTTCAGGCACAACCACAAGGAACAGCGGCGAGTCCATGGAGGCAGAGCGCCGTATTGGCTTGGGCGCCGCACTTCCATTCTCCTCTGCTAGAACTTGGGCATCCTCACTTTGAGTGTCCGACGAGGCATCGGAATCCTCGGAACCCTCGGGCAGTGATTCCGACGGGGACATTTCGTCAAACACCTGGTGCTCTTCCACTTGGCCGCCCTCTGCCTCGGCATCAGTCGCCGCAGCCGGGAGGCTGGATGGCACGACGACGACGGAACGGCAAATCGGGCAGCTGACGTGGGCGCGGAGCCAGGTGTCGATGCAGGGCGGGTGGAACGGGTGCGAGCAGCGCGGGAGGAGGCGGACGAGCTCGCCGTCGCTGAACTCGCCGAGGCACACCGCGCAGTCCCCGCCGGCCCCCACGCCGCGGTACTCCTTGGTGGCTATGGACGCGATGGTGGCCTCATCGAGCCCCACCGTGCGGATGTACCAGACGTGGTGCACCACCCCTCCGCCTCCGCCTCCCTCCTCGTCCCCTCCATCGACGAACCCCTCGCCGTGTGGCAGCTGGGCGGCGGCCGCCCTCCGGCGGCGGCGCAGGGCGCGGCGGCGGCGGTAGAGGAGCAGCGTGGCGAGCCCGAGCGAGAGGAAGAGGAAGGCGGAGAGGAGGGAGACGGTGAGGAGGAGGCGTACGGGCAGGCGGCGGTCGACGGCGGGCGGGGCGAGCGGGAGCGGCGGCGGGGGGGGCGCGGCGTAGTCGGGGCAGTCGAGGCCGGGGCAGAGCGGGAGGCACTCGTACGCGCTGTCCGTGCAGTTGAGCGTGACGACGCCCGGGAGCGGGGGGCTCCACGACGTGTGGGGGGACATGGCTAGGCTAGGCTACCGCGGAGCGCGGATCGACCGGCGGCTGCGGCGGCTGCTGCTGCTGCGCGGGATCGGCGGCGCGCATCGGCTGGGCGGGGGAGATGAATGGAATGGCCCGCGTGCGCGGGCGGGCGGGCAGTGGTGTGTGGAGATGGAGACGTGGAGTGGATTGGTCGTCGTTGGGTTTGGTGAAGTTTGGCACCGGTTCAACTTGGGGTGGAGCTGGAGAGCACAGACAGCGAGTGGAAACACTTGGAACGCACAGAGACAAAGCGGTGTCTGTTGCTGACAGGTGGGCCGAGGAGACCGACGGAGTGATCCTGGCCCACGTGCCGGTGTGGTGGGTGAATTTGTCGTGGCGGCCCTTTGTGCGCGTATCGCAGCACTGGGGTTGGAATTGGTGTACGCAAAGTCAAGAACGGTTGTAAAATATGTGGAAGAGAAATACTCGGTCGTGCATGTACGTCTGGCCTCCATGCTGCCCGATGCTTGTAGCACGTCACCGCTTCCTGGCACGATATCCTGACCGTCTATTCGTTGCTCAACGGCCTAGATATCGCGCCGAGAGAGAAACACTTGGTTGGTTCCCCGGACAATCTCAAAGGGCACGTTTGGTTGCCCGCATTAGGCCCAGCCTAACCCGCGCGGGAATAAAGTGGCACGTTTGGTTGCCTGCTTTCACTATGCGACCCGCATCGCATGGAACTTAAAGCACGTCCAGATCAGGCCCATGGGAAACGCCCGAATCGGCAGTAGCTCGCGAGCCTGGCTCGTGTGAGGCATGGGAGGGCGACGCGCTTCTCCCCTCGTGCGAGCAGGGGAGATGGCGCGAGCTCGCCCGCATCGCCGAAAAATCGGCGGGAGGATTTCAGCTCACCTCCCGCCGAGTCCACCCCTATTTAGTCCCTCCTTCACTGCCCCAACTCCCGCCACCATTCACCCTCTGTTCGAGCTTTCCCGCCGACGCGCATTGGCACCGACGACCAGGTAAGCGGCGCATCTTCATCGGCCGACGGTCCACGGCGTCGGCGCTCCTTCACCAGCCGGTGTTGATCTTCCACGACTGTCCCCCCTCGTCCTCAAGCTGTAGCCATGGCCTCTATGAGTTCAATCCCCTTTCTCTCCGTTTCTTCTAGCTAGATCTGAGCTGCAGCTAGGGTTTGATCTAGATGCATGGTTGATTAGTGGTCTGATCTGTGAGCTGATATGGTTGATTGATATGCTGCAGTTGCAATTTTGTGGTAGGGGTAGATGTTCAAGCATGTGGTAGGCTAGATTAGTAGTAGAGTTTGAAGTTGAACCTTGTGATTGTGTTGAATCATGCTTAGATCTGTGATTTGTAGCTATTGGTTGTCCATTTGTAGCATGTTGTTTGTTGTAGTTGTGTGACGCCCTCGATTCAATCGTACACTAATCATACACGCAAATGTGTACGATCAAGATCAAGGACTCACGGGAAGATATCACAACACAACTCTAGACACAAATTAAAATAATACAAGCTTTATATTACAAGTCAGGGGCCTCGAGGGCTCGAATGCATAAGCTCGAATACACAAGAGTCAGCGGAAGCAACAATATCTGAGTACAGACATAAGTTAGACAAGTTTGCCTTAAGAAGGCTAGCACAAAAGCAACAACGATCGAAAAGGCAAGGCCTCCTGCCTGGGAGCCTCCTAACTACTCCTAGTCGCCTGCAATCTTCATGCAGTAGTAGGCATCCTCCGGGTAGTAGTAGTCATCAGTGGCGTCGTCTGGCTCCTGAGATCCGTCATCTGGTCGCAACAAACGGGTATGGGAGAAAAAGAAGTAGCAAAGCAACCGTGAGTACTCATCCAAAGTACTCGCAAGACTTACATCAGATCTAAACTAAGTATGCATCTGTATCAAAGGAAATGGGTTGTATCTGTGGACTAAACTGTAGAATGCCAGAAGAGAAGGGGAAAGCCTAGCCTATCGAAGACTAGCGTCTTCAAGCATCTTCAAGCATCTTGCAGCATATAGAAGAGTACAGATCACCATAATGTAAAGTAGTAGTGTTATCAACCTCGTCCAGAGATCCTTTCTTGACTCCCAGCAAGAAAGCAATCCCAGAGCCATACTATCCAAGTGTCATCACAATCCAATTCTCATCACCATCCAGTTCTCATCACAAGTATCCAGTTCTAGTTGTATCGATTGGGATACAACTCCAAGTGTCCGTTACCGTAGGACAGGCTATCGATAGATGTTTTCTTCCCTGCAGGGGTGCACCAACTTACCCACCATGCTCGATTAACTCCGGCCGGACACACTTTCCTGGGTCATGCCCGGCCTCGGCCAAACAATACGCCGCAACCCGACCTAGGCTTAATAGAGAGGCCAGCACGCCAGACTAAACCTATGCCCCCAGGGGTCATGGGCCATAGCCCCGGGAACTCCTGCATGTTGCGTGGGCGGCCGGTGAGCAGACCTAGCTACCTCCTTCAAAAAGGCAGGTGCTTACGTAGTCCAACCCGGCGCACGCCGCTCAGTCGCTAACGTCTATTAACCTTCGGCTGATGCATACGACGCAGAACGCCCATACTATGCCCACGTGATGGTTAGTGCTATCAGGCCAGAGGCCCCTCGGATCAAATATTCAAATCGTAGTGGATTAGGAGCACGCGGTAACAAGCAGAGACTCACGATCGATGTGACCCCCGTCGCCCCGTCTCAAGTACTTGCAGCAAGGGCTAAGAATGCCTGGCCACGCCTCGTAAGTATCTCGCGGGCACCTTCCAGGTCAACCCAACTCCACATCACTCGCTATTAAGCTCGCGCGGGTACCCCCTCAAGGTCGACCCATCTTTAGTAACATGGCTCAGTGCAAAGTCATAGTAACCATAGTAATTATGTGTCTAACACCAAGGGGAAAACCCGAGGAATCACCCCCGGTGAATTCCACTCGATGTTGTCATCAAGATGAACGTAAGAGGATCCACACTCGAGGTTCACATTTGATGGCTTGCACGATAGAGCCGTAACGGAAGTGGTTAAGGAGGAAATCACCCTCGATGACCTCGACCGTATAGCTACACTACGAAGATCTCATCAGGAGTGATGTAAGAGGTTCCACCCTCGGCACTCGATGGTAACTCTGCAGAGTCGTACAACTAGGGGGGCTGATGTGCGGTGTCGGGGCCTGGACGTCGATCACGTTGATCAAGTCATCAAACATAAAGCGAGCCAACTGGGACAAGGTGGGGGTCACTGATGGATCTCTAACCAACCTATACTAAGCTGTTTAGGATAAGCAGGTAAGGTATGAAAGCAGGTAACAAAAACAGGTTATGCATCAGAGTAGGATCATACATAAAGCAATAGCAGTTCTAATGCAAGCATGAGAGGGAAAGAAATGGGCGATATCGGAATGCTCAAGGGGGGTTTGTTTGCCTGGTTGCTCTGGCAAGGAGGGGGTCGTCGTCGACGTAGTCGATCACAGGGGCAACATCGGTCTCGGGGTCTACCGGAGAGAAGAGGGGGAAGAAACAGTAAATATAAAGCAACATAGCACCACAAAGCATAACATGGCAATAAGATGTGCCGGGTGTGATCTAATGTATGGCTACACGATAAAGGTGAAGGGGGATAACAGCCGGGAATGTTTTCCCGGTTCCGGACCTGTGTCAGACAGATGACCGGAGGGGGAAAGTTCCATGTTTAGATAGTTAGAGGCATCTGACAGGTATGTGGGTAGTGTATTCGGGTTCGTCTCGTCGTTCTGAGCAACTTTCATGTATAAAACTTTTTTGTCCGAGGAACAATTGATTTTCTATTAATTTTCAAAGATTAACATTTTTCTGGAATTACTTAAATTAACAGAAAAGGAATATGACGTCAGCATGATGTATGTGTGACATCAGCAGTCAACAGTCCGGTTGACTGGTCAAAACTGACATGGGGGACCCACCTGTCATAGACAGTGGGTTAAACAGAGTTCAAACTAATCTAAATTTAGCTAGTAAAACTACTGGGCCCACCTGTCAGTGTCTAGTTAAGCTAATTAATTTATTTTAAAAATCCTTTAGCTATTTAGTGGAGGTGGGGCCCATTTGTCAGCAGCTGGGCTGGTCCAGTCAGCAGAGCTGACCGGTCAACAGGTTAAGGCGGGGCCAGCGAGGACCACCGCTCAGCGACCCAGCGGGTGGCCCCGGAGTGGCCACGTCGGCGGGCCGGTGCCGGAGTGGCTCCGGCGACCAAGGCAACGGCGGCGCCCCGCTGGAGTTGGTTGAAGCCGCGCTACAGGGGGCCTTCGGACCTGCGGCTTGGACCTAAGGGCGCGGCCCGGCGCCGCGCACATGATGGTGACAATGACCGGCGTCGGGGACGACCGGAGCATCGCCGGTGTCGAGGTTTGCGGTCGCCGGAGTTGGGCGAGGATGGAGTCGGCGACAGGGGCACGAACGGAGGCGCGGGTGGGCTCTTTCGAACGCCGGGTTGACCCCGCGCCAAGTGGTGGTAATAGGCAACGCTGGGGAGGCCGGAGCTGGCCAGAGCAGCGAGAGGGAGCGGCGGTGGCGCTCGGGCCCCGTTCGAATCGCAGCGGGAGCGGCCTAGGCGTGCGGTTGGGGCTGCGGCTCGGTGTTGTGCGCGCCCTGGAGGGCGCCAGTGACTCGCGCGGGGGGGGGGGTGCGGGAGCGCGCACGACGCGCGGACGGCGACCATGGCGGGCGGCGGAGGTCGGCAATGTAGTGGAACGGCTACGGCTAGGCAGAGGGACAGGGGAGAGCGAGGGGAGGAGGGCGAGCTCACAGTGGAGCCATAGGGACTAGCAGCGAGCTCGAGGAGGGCGCGTGGTAACCGGAATCGGCGACGAACACCGATGATCCGAAGGTTGAAGACGAAGGGCGTGGTGGTGATGCAGTGTAGCTCCAGTCACATGGACGGGCTCAGTCGACGTGGAAGAAGGCGGCGCAGTTGTTGGATGTCCTCCGGGGCGTCAGGAAGGCTGGTGGCCACGGGTACCAATGGCGATGGTCGCGCTAGCCCCTTCTCCAGATCGACAGAGAGGGAGAGGTAGAGAGGGGAGAGCGAGAGGATAAGGGGGAGCACGAGGGGCAAGTGGGGTGGGGAGACGAGGGGAGCCCGTGGCTTTGCCCTTATCCCCTCCGGCGCCGCCGGCGAGGCGGTCTGGCGGGAGCGCGCTCGGGCGCTCGGTCATTGCAGCAGTGAAAGGGGAACAACCCTGAAGCGTTGCCCGACCGGCTGGGCCTGCTGGGCTAAGGCCCAGTGGGGCAGGGGGATTCTCCTTTTTTTGCTCTTTCCTTTTTTTTCAAAAGAAATGCTTTGCAATATTTGAGCTGCCACTTTTATAATTTTAGAAGGTATTTAATCTATTTGTTTTAGCCACGGTTTATCCAGTTTAGGGCACTTAGACATTTTGCAAAAATGTTGGTTCACCACCAATATTTGTTATAAATTACATGGCACAAGATGAACATTTTAGACTTCATGTATGAGAAGTTTGAATTTTGAGGTTAAATTGGATTAGAATTAGAATTGTGATTTGGATCAGGTGAAGATTAGCAACAGTAACATGATGACATGGCACCATTAACATGGGATTACTGTAGCATGACACTGGGGGGTTACAAGTTGTATGTTCCAGCTCATAGATTGCTCGGTCTGCTTGGTAGGTGTCGTAGTAAATAGCCATGGGTAGCCAAGCCGGCTTCCCTTGGCCCTTCTGAAAAAAATTACGAGCCCGTCCGGCTCTCAAGAACCCAAGACGTGGGGCCGCCTTTGTTGGGGAACGCAGTAATTTCGAAAATTTTCCTACGCACACGCAAGATCATGGTGATGCACATCAACGAGAGGGGAGAGTGTTGTCTACGTACCAACGCAGACCGACTGCGGAAGCGATCACACAACGTAGAGGAAGTAGTCGTACGTCTTCTTCCCGATCCGACCGATCCAAGCACCGTTACTCCGGCACCTCCGAGTTCTTAGCACACGTTCAGCTCGATGACGTTCCTCGGGCTCCGATCCAGCAAAGCGTCGAGGAAGAGTTCCATCAGCACGACGGCGTGATGACGATCTTGATGTACTACCGACGCAGGGCTTCGCCTAAGCACCGTAACGGTATGATCGAGGTGGAATTTGGTGGCAGGGGGCACCGCACACGGCTAAGGAACGATCTCAAGGATCAACTTGTGTGTCATGGGGTGTCCCCTGCCCCCGTATATAAAGGTTGGAGGAGGGGGAGCCGGCCGGCCAGGGAGAGGGAGGCGCAGGGGAGTCCTACTCCCACCGGGAGTAGGACTCCCCCTTCCAATCCTAATCCTATTAGGACTCCCGGGGGGGGGGGGAAGGAGAGAGAGGGGGGCCGGCCCCTTCTCCTAGTCCTACTAGGACTTGGGGAAGGGGGGGGCGCGGCTAGGCTGTGGGCTGCCCCTTCTCTCTTTTCCACTAAGGCCCAATAGGCCCATTAGTCTCCCGGGGGGTTCCGGTAACCCTCCCGGTATTCCGGTAAAATCCCAATTTCACCCGGAACACTTCCTATGTCCAAACATAGGCTTCCAATATATCAATCTTTACGTCTCGACCATTTCGAGACTCCTCGTCATGTCCGTGATCTCATCCGGGACTCCGAACAACCTTCGGTACATCAAAATGCATAAACTCATAATAACTGTCATCGTAACGTTAAGCGTGCGGACCCTACGGTTCGAGAACAATGTAGACATGACCGAGACACGTCTCCGGTCAATAACCAATAGCGGGACCTGGATGCCCATATTGGCTCCTACATATTCTACGAAGATCTTTATCGGTCAGACCGCATAACAACATACGTTGTTCCCTTTGTCATCGGTATGTTACTTGCCCGAGATTCGATCGTCGGTATCCAATACCTAGTTCAATCTCGTTATTGGCAAGTCTCTTTACTCGTTCCGTAATACATCATCTCACAACTAACATATTAGTTGCAGTGCTTGCAAGGCTTATGTGATGTGCATTACCGAGAGGGCCCAGAGATACCTCTCCGACAATCGGAGTGACAAACCCTAATCTCGAAATACGCCAACCCAACATCTACCATTGGAGACACCTGTAGTACTCCTTTATAATCACCCAGTTACGTTGTGACGTTTGGTAGTACCCAAAGTGTTCCTCCGGTAAACGGGAGTTGCATAATCTCATAGTTATAGGAACATGTATAAGTCATGAAGAAAGCAATAGCAACATACTAAACGATCGGGTGCTAAGCTAATGGAATGGGTCATGTCAATCAGATCATTCTACTAATGATGTGACCTTGTTAATCAAATAACAACTCTTTGTTCATGGTTAGGAAACATAACCATCTTTGATTAACGAGCTAGTCAAGTAGAGGCATACTAGTGACACTCTGTTTGTCTATGTATTCACACATGTATTATGTTTCCGGTTAATACAATTCTAGCATGAATAATAAACATTTATCATGATATAAGGAAATAAATAATAACTTTATTATTGCCTCTAGGGCATATTTCCTTCAGTCTCCCACTTGCACTAGAGTCAATAATCTAGATTACACAGTAATGATTCTAACACCCATGGAGCCTTGGTGCTGATCATGTTTTGCTCGTGGAAGAGGCTTAGTCAACGGGTCTGCAACATTCAGATCCGTATGTATCTTGCAAATCTCTTGTCTCCCACCTGGACTAAATCCCGGATGGAGTTGAAGCGTCTCTTGATGTATTTGGTTCTTTTGTGAAATCTGGATTCCTTTGCCAAGGCAATTGCACCAGTATTGTCACAGAAGATTTTCATTGGACCCGATGCACCAGGTATGACACCTAGATCGGATATGAACTCCTTCATCCAGACTCCTTCGTTTGCTGCTTCCGAAGCAGCTATGTACTCCGCTTCACATGTAGATCCCGCTACGACGCTTTGTTTAGAACTGCACCAACTGACAGCTCCACCGTTTAAAGTAAACACGTATCCGGTTTGCGATTTAGAATCGTCCGGATCAGTGTCAAAGCTTGCATCAACGTAACCTCTTACGGTGAGCTCTTTGTCACCTCCATATACGAGAAACATATCCTTAGTCCTTTTCAGGTATTTCAGGATGTTCTTGACCGCTGTCCAGTGATCCATTCCTGGATTACTTTGGTACCTCCCTGCTAAACTTATAGCAAGGCACACATCAGGTCTGGTACACAGCATTGCATACATGATAGAGCCTATGGCTGAAGCATAGGGAACATCTTTCATTTTCTCTCTATCTTCTGCAGTGGTCGGGCATTGAGTCTTACTCAACTTCATACCTTGTAACACAGGCAAGAACCCTTTCTTTGCTTGATCCATTTTGAACTTCTTCAAAAATCTTGTCAAGGTATGTGCTTTGTGAAAGTCCAATTAAGCGTTTTGATCTATCTCTATAGATCTTTATGCCTAATATGTAAGCAGCTTCCCCGAGGTCTTTCATCGAAAAACTTTTATTCAAGTATCCCTTTATGCTATCCAGAAATTCTATATCATTTCCAATCAGCAATATGTCATCCACATATAATATTAGAAATGCTAGAGAGCTCCCACTCACTTTCTTGTAAATACAGGCTTCTCCAAAAGTCTGTATAAAGCCAAATGCTTTGATCACACTATCAAAGCGTTTATTCCAACTCCGAGATGCTTGCACCAGTCCATAAATGGATCGCTGGAGTTTGCATACTTTGTTAGCTCCCTTTGGATCGATAAAACCTTCTGGTTGTATCATATACAACTCTTCTTCCAGAAATCCATTCAGGAATGCAGTTTTGACATCCATCTGCCATATTTCATAATCATAAAATGCGGCAATTACTAACATAATTCTGACGGACTTAAGCATCGCTACGGGTGAGAAGGTCTCATCGTAGTCAACTCCTTGAACTTGTCGAAAACCTTTCGCGACAAGTCGAGCTTTATAGACAGTAATGTTACCGTCAGCGTCAGTCTTTTTCTTGAAGATCCATTTATTCTCAATTGCTTGCCGATCATCGGGCAAGTCAACCAAAGTCCATACTTTGTTTTCATACATGGATCCCATCTCAGATTTCATGGCCTCAAGCCACTTTGCGGAATCTGGGCTCACCATCGCTTCTTCATAGTTCATAGGTTCATCAT
The DNA here is from genome assembly GCA_034509565.1 of Triticum monococcum. Classification (NCBI taxonomy): domain Eukaryota; kingdom Viridiplantae; phylum Streptophyta; class Magnoliopsida; order Poales; family Poaceae; genus Triticum; species Triticum monococcum. The sequence continues at coordinate 483,854,260 of CM067845.1, forward strand.
GATCTAGCATCATGACTTCCAGAACTGGATTACCGTACCACTCTGGTGCGGATCTTACTCTGGTTGACCTACGTGGTTCAGTAGTATCTTGTTCTGAAGCTTCATGATCATCATCATTAGCTTCCTCACTGATTGGTATAGGTGTCGCAGAAACAGTTTTCTGTGATGTACTATTTTCCAATAAGGGAGCAGGTACAGTTACCTCGTCAAGTTCTACTTTCCTCCCACTCACTTCTTTCGAGAGAAACTCCTTCTCTAGAAAGTTTCTGAATTTAGCAACAAAAGTCTTGCCTTCGGATCTGTGATAGAAGGTGTATCCAATAGTTTCCTTTGGATATCCTATGAAGACACACTTCTCCGATTTGGGTTCGAGCTTATCAGGTTGAAGCTTTTTCACATAAGCATCGCAGCCCCAAACTTTAAGAAACGACAACTTTGGTTTCTTGCCAAACCATAGTTCATAAGGTGTCGTCTCAACGGATTTTGATGGTGCCCTGTTTAACGTGAATGCGGCCGTCTCTAAAGCATAACCCCAAAACGATAGCGGTAAATCAGTAAGAGACATCATAGATCGCACCATATCTAGTAAAGTACGATTACGACATTCGGACACACCATTACGTTGTGGTGTTCCGGGTGGCGTGAGTTGCGAAACTATTCCACAAATTTTCAAATGTACACCAAACTCGTAACTCAAATATTCTCCTCCACGATCAGATCGTAGAAACTTTATTTTCTTGTTACGATGATTTTCAACCTCACTCTGAAATTCTTTGAACTTTTCAAATGTTTCAGACTTATGTTTCATTAAGTAGATATACCCATATCTGCTTAAATCATCTGTGAAGGTGAGAAAATAACAATATCCGCCACGAGCCTCAATATTCATCGGACCACATACATCGGTATGTATGATTTCCAATAAATCTGTTGCTCTCTCCATAGTACCGGAGAACGGTGTTTTAGTCATCTTGCCTATGAGGCACGGTTCGCAAGTACCAAGTGATTCATAATCAAGTGGTTCCAAAAGCCCATCAGTATGGAGTTTCTTCATGCGCTTTTACACCGATATGACCTAAACGGCAGTGCCACAAATAAGTTGCACTATCATTATTAACTTTGCATCTTTTGGCTTCTACATTATGAATATGTGTATCACTATCTTCGAGATTCAACAAGAATAGACCACTCTTCAAAGGTGCATGACCATAAAAGATATTATTCATATAAATAGAACAACCATTATTCTCTGATTTAAATGAATAACCGTCTCGCATTAAACAAGATCCAGATATAATGTTCATGCTCAACGCTGGCACCAAATAACAATTATTTAGGTCTAATATTAATCCCGAAGGTAGATGTAGAGGTAGCGTGCCGACCGCGATCACATCGACTTTGGAACCGTTTCCCACGCGCATCGTCACCTCGTCCTTTGCTAGCGTCCGCTTATTCCGTAGTCCCTGTTTCGAGTTGCAAATATTAGCAACAGAACCAGTATCAAATACCCAGGTGCTACTGCGAGCTCTAGTAAGGTACACATCAATAACATGTATATCATATATACCTTTGCTCACTTTGCCATCCTTCTTATCCGCCAAATACTTGGGGCAGTTCCGCTTCCAGTGACCAGTCTGCTTGCAGTAGAAGCACTCAGTTTCAGGCTTAGGTCCAGACTTGGGTTTCTTCTCCTGAGCAGCAACTTGCTTGCTGTTCTTCTTGAAGTTTCCCTTCTTCTTCCCTTTGCCCTTTTTCTTGAAACTAGTGGTTTTGCTAACCATCAACACTTGATGCTCCTTCTTGATTTCTACCTCCGCAGCTTTCAGCATTGCGAAGAGCTCGGGAATAGTCTTGTTCATCCCTTGCATATTATAGTTCATCACGAAGCTTTTGTAGCTTGGTGGCAGTGATTGGAGAATTCTGTCAATGACGCAATCATCTGGAAGATTAACTCCCATCTGAATCAAGTGATTATTATACCCAGACATTTTGAGTATATGCTCACTGACAGAACTGTTCTCCTCCATCTTGCAGCTATAGAACTTATTGGAGACTTCATATCTCTCAATTCGGGCATTTGCTTGAAATATTAACTTCAACTCCTGGAACATCTCATATGCTCCATGACGTTCAAAACGTCGTTGAAGTCCCGATTCTAAGCCGTAAAGCATGGCACACTGAACTATCGAGTAGTCATCAGCTTTGCTCTGCCAGACGTTCATAACATCTGGCGTTGCTCCAGCAGCAGGCCTGTCACCCAGCGGTGCTTCCAGGACGTAATTCTTCTGTGCAGCAATGAGGATAATCCTTAGGTTACGGACCCAGTCCGTGTAATTGCTACCATCATCTTTCAACTTTGCTTTCTCAAGGAACGCATTAAAATTCAACGGAACAATAGCACGAGCCATCTATCTACAATCAACATAAACAAGCAAGATACTATCAGGTACTAAGTAATGATAAGTTTAAGTTCAGTTAATCAAATTACTTAGGAACTCCCACTTAGATAGACATCCCTCTAATCTTCTAAGTGATCACGTGATCCAAATCAACTAAACCATAACCGATCATCACGTGAGATGGAGTAGTTTTCAATGGTGAACATCGTTATGTTGATCATATCTACTATATGATTCACGCTCGACCTTTCGGTCTCTGTGTTCCGAGGCCATATCTGTATATGCTTGGCTCGTCAAGTATAACCTGAGTATTCTGCGTGTGCAACTGTTTTGCAACCGTTGTATTTGGACGTAGAGCTTATCACACCCGATCATCACGTGGTGTCTGGGCACGACGAACTTTGGCAACGGTGCATACTCAGGGAGAACACTTCTTGATAATTTTAGTGAGAGATCATCTTATAATGCTACCATCAATCAAAGCAAGATAAGATGCATAAAAGGGATAAACATCACATGCAATCAATATAAGTGATATGATATGGCCATCATCATCTTGTGCTTGTGATCTCCATCTCCGAAGCACCGTCATGATCACCATCGTCACCGGCGCGACACCTTGATCTCCATCGTAGCATCGGTGTCGTCTCGTCAATCTTATGCTTCCACGACTATCACTACCGTTTAGTAATAAAGTAAAGCATTACATCGCGATTGCATTGCATACAATAAAGCGACAACCATATGGCTCCTGCCAGTTGCCGATAACTCGGTTACAAAACATGATCATCTCATACAATAAAATCAGCATCATGCCTTGACCATATCACATCACAACATACCCTGCAAAAACAAGTTAGACGTCCTCTACTTTGTTGTTGCAAGTTTTACGTGGCTGCTACGGGCTTTAGTAAGAACTCATCTCACCTACGCATCAAAACCACAACGATAGTTCGTCAAATAGACTCCGTTTTAACCTTCTCAAGGACCGGGCGTAGTCACACTTGGTTCAACTAAAGTTGGAGAGACAGTCTTCCGCAAGCCATCTGTGTGCAAAGCACGTCGAGGGAACCGGTCTCGCGTAAGAGTACGCGTAAGGTTGGTCCGGATCGTCTCACCCAACAATACCGCCGAACCAAAGTATGACATGCTGGTAGGCAGTATGACTTGTATCGCCCACAACTCACTTGTGTTCTACTCGTGCAAATAACATCAAACCATAAAACCTACGCTCGGATGCCACTGTTGGGGAACGCAGTAATTTCGAAAATTTTCCTACGCACACGCAAGATCATGGTGATGCACAGCAACGAGAGGGGAGAGTGTTGTCTACGTACCAACGCAGACCAACTGCGGAAGCGATCACACAACGTAGAGGAAGTAGTCGTACGTCTTCTTCCCGATCCGACCGATCCAAGCACCGTTACTCCGGCACCTCCGAGTTCTTAGCACACGTTCAGCTCGATGACGTTCCTCGGGCTCCGATCCAGCAAAGCGTCGAGGAAGAGTTCCGTCAGCACGACGGCGTGATGACGATCTTGATGTACTACCGACGCAGGGCTTCGCCTAAGCACTGTAACGGTATGATCGAGGTGGAATTTGGTGGCAGGGGGCACCGCACACGGCTAAGGAACGATCTCAAGGATCAACTTGTGTGTCATGGGGTGTCCCCTGCCCCCGTATATAAAGGTTGGAGGAGGGGGAGCTGGCCGGCCAGGGAGAGGGAGGCGCAGGGGAGTCCTACTCCCACCGGGAGTAGGACTCCCCCTTCCAATCCTAATCCTATTAGGACTCCCGGGGGGGAAAGGAGAGAGAGGGGGGCCGGCCCCTTCTCCTAGTCCTACTAGGACTTGGGGAAGGGGGGGCGGCTAGGCTGTGGGCTGCCCCTTCTCTCTTTTCCACTAAGGCCCAATAGGCCCATTAGTCTCCCGAGGGGTTCCGGTAACCCTCCCGGTATTCCGGTAAAATCCCGATTTCACCCGGAACACTTCCTATGTCCAAACATAGGCTTCCAATATATCAATCTTTACGTCTCGACCATTTAGAGACTCCTCGTCATGTCCGTGATCTCATCCGGGACTCCGAACAACCTTCGGTACATCAAAATGCATAAACTCATAATAACTGTCATCGTAACGTTAAGCGTGCGGACCCTACGGTTCGAGAACAATGTAGACATGACCGAGACACGTCTCCGGTCAATAACCAATAGCGGGACCTGGATGCCCATATTGGCTCCTACATATTCTACGAAGATCTTTATCGGTCAGACCGCATAACAACATACGTTGTTCCCTTTGTCATCGGTATGTTACTTGCCCGAGATTCGATCGTCGGTATCCAATACCTAGTTCAATCTCGTTATTGGCAAGTCTCTTTACTCGTTCCGTAATACATCATCTCACAACTAACATATTAGTTGCAGTGCTTGCAAGGCTTATGTGATGTGCATTACCGAGAGGGCCCAGAGATACCTCTCCGACAATCGGAGTGACAAACCCTAATCTCGAAATACGCCAACCCAACATCTACCATTGGAGACACCTGTAGTACTCCTTTATAATCACCCAGTTACGTTGTGACGTTTGGTAGTACCCAAAGTGTTCCTCCGGTAAACGGGAGTTGCATAATCTCATAGTTATAGGAACATGTATAAGTCATGAAGAAAGCAATAGCAACAAACTAAACGATCGGGTGCTAAGCTAATGGAATGGGTCATGTCAATCAGATCATTCTACTAATGATGTGACCTTGTTAATCAAATAACAACTCTTTGTTCATGGTTAGGAAACATAACCATCTTTGATTAACGAGCTAGTCAAGTAGAGGCATACTAGTGACACTCTGTTGGTCTATGTATTCACACATGTATTATGTTTCCGGTTAATACAATTCTAGCATGAATAATAAACATTTATCATGATATAAGGAAATAAATAATAACTTTATTATTGCCTCTAGGGCATATTTCCTTCAGCCTTCCCCTTGTCGGCCGTCTCCCGGGCCGGTTGTCGGAAGGTGGCCCCGACTTTAGCCCTCGCAAAGGAGGCCGCAGGAGGGCCGGCTTCAAGAAGCCGGCCACGAGAAGGCCGACTCCAAGAAGCCGGCTCCCACAAAGCGGTTGGGACCGTACCCTCAAAGTTTGCATCCACCTAACGGTGGTGTGACGGGGCGTGGCTACAGTGAGGCCTGCCATCCCCAAATCCCGGAGCACGACCGGCACAGTGCGCTGTACGGGTAGCCATGACCCGTCCAGCGCAGCACTGTTGCCATGTTGACCCTGATGTCATCCACAATGGACTGCCAGTACGGCCCACGGGCGGTGGGCCCCATCGGGCAGAGAGACACCCGAAGGCGGCCATGCCTCCCCTAGTCGGCCCAAGACAAAGCCGGCTCCCCGCAGCCGGCTTGCCGCCTTCCTCGAAGGAGACGCCCCATTAAGGAGACAAGACGCGGTAAGGACACAGCAATCGCCCACCGGGCGGCGGTACTGTAGCCACGCCTGCCACGATGAAGCCCACGTCACCAAGATAGAGCAACAGTAACTAGCCACCGACCAAGTCCTGGACAGTGGGGGCCTGCCTGTCGGCCAAGGGGCCGGCAGCCGGCGGGACCCACCAGTCAGCGGGCCCCAGCGGCCGGCGCAGAAGCCGGCGAGCGCAGTAACAAACGGCTGGGCCCCGCGCCCAGTCGGATTACCATTGTACCCCCGGGGGGTAGGCCTATATAAACCCCCTGGGGCGCCCATGCAAAGGGTTCGACCCCCAGCTAGTTTTAGACACCTCACGAGGAGAAGAAGCAGGCCAGCCGACCCTTCTTCCTCCTCGCACTGAATAGCTCAAGGAGCATTGTGTAGTTACTTGTCCTTTTAGTTATCATGTGGAGACCCCGCAGAGCAGCAGTAGGGGTGTTATCTCCACGGAGAGCCCCGAAGCTGGGTAAGATCCGCCGGCGTGCATGTCTTCGCCTCATCCCGTTACCAGGCACCGGCGATGGCTTACTGGCTCCCACAATGATAAGCCACCCGTTGGCATATGTCGCACCTACCACCCGACATTTGGCGCCCACCGTGGGGCCAGGTGCACCGTCGTCTGGAGACCTGTTCTGGACGGGAACCCTCTTCCTCCCCAGCGAGCATAGCCAGCCCGGCACACCCGATGGCGCTTGCCATGACGCGCTGCAAGGTGTCACCAGCATCTGCGCGGCGAGCAGCCTCGCCGATCTCCTCGACGAAACCCTCATCTCCGACGAGCTCGCCTCCGATGCGGGCACCGACCACCTCGCCAACCTCCTCGGCCAGCTCCATGTCTCCGGCGAGCCTGCTGTGGATTTGGAGTCGGGTGGCTCCACCGACCCGATGCCTGTCGACTCCGACACGGCCTCACTCGACACCTTCCCCACCAACGTCGCGATCTACAACGACCCGCTTCCCCGGACCGATGGCCGCGACACTGTCACCACCGAGGTGATGGTCATCGGCCACGGCGGCACGGCTGACGAGAGCGCCCATGACATCCCGCACGCGGCAGCCCACGACTTGTCCATCCCCCTCCCGGCTGATGCCGACGACGAAGCACTGGAGGCACGCCGCCTCGCTCTCCTCGCGGAGGGCCGGAGGCTGGCTTCCGTGAGACGCCTCACTGAGGCCTACTAGCGCGAAGCTGACCGCGCCGCCTTCGGCATGCCGGCCCCGGGCAGCCCAAGCCGGGCCGGCGTTGTCAAGCAACGCGGCGCTGTCCTCGCCGACACGCTGGGAGTCGACCACCCGGTCTATGCCACTCCACTCGAGAACTTGCGTGCCGCCCAGGCGGCCGTAGACGAGTTGGACGGATTGGAGGCCGAAGAACTCCCCCACATGACCCGGCGCATCCAGCAGCTGATTGATGCGGCCGCACAGCGGCACGAAGCCGACGCCCGCGCGGGAAGCCCTCCCATGCGCCAAGATCACGGCGCGACGTCCCGGACACCGACTACGAGCAACACCCGCGCGCGGCGCGAGAAAGAGCCGGCGGCCAGTCGAAGCCGGACCCGAATCTCCATCAAGCGAGATGCAAAAGGCCATCCCCGAGCCGTGGAGTGGCGGGGCAACCCGCCTCCGCCTCGACCACGTGGAGAGAGATATCCTACTCCGCCGCCTGTGGCGCACCCGACTCTCAGCGGCCAACTAGGTTGCCGCGAAGGAGTCGGCGAGAACGACGCCCGCCATTGGATCGATCACCTGGCGCGATCTCTGGCGCCGGAAGAAGAAGACGATGTCGGCCCGCCTTGTTTCGGCCCCCGCATCCGCGACGAGCCTTTCCCCAAAGGGTTCTCGCTCCCAAGAGACACGCCCAAGTACAACGGCTCCATGAAGCCGGAAGACTGGTTGATCGACTACTCCACGGCGGTTGGCATAGCCAACGGCAACCGGCGCGTTGCCGTGAAGTACGTGCCCCTCATGCTGCAAGGCACGGCGCGGACCTGGCTCAACAGCCTCAAGCCTTTCAGCATCAACAGCTGGCTAGATTTCACCGAAGCTTTCATCCGCAACTTCACCAGCACCTACAAGCGGGCTCCCAAGCCTAGGCAGCTCTCCTTGTGCGTGCAAGGCCCAGCCGAGTCCACTCGCGACTACCTCACGCGTTGGGCCGAGCTCCGCAACTCTTGCGAAGGGGTGCACGAGGTGCAAGCCATAGAATACTTCACTGCCAGGTGCCGGGAAGGCACCCTCCTCAAGCACAAGCTCCTCTACGACGAGCCGACTACCCTCGACGAGCTTCTGGACATAGCGGACAAATACGCCACCGCCGACTCTTCGATGAAGACTGAGCTCCGGGTAGACGCGTCCGGGAAAGTACTCAACCCGGCGCCCAAGACGCCGGCAGGGGATTCCGGCCGACGCCCACACCCGAACGACCACAAACGCAAGGGCCTTGCGCCACCTCCCGCCAGTCGGCAGGTGGCCACGGTCGAAGACGCGCCGCCTGAAGGGCGGCCCGCGCCCAAGAAGCCCAAGGGCGGCCGGCCGGCTTGGCAGCCGGCTTTCTCCTACGAGCAAACTATCGATGCCCCGTGCAAATTCCACAGCGACGCGAAGCCGTCCAACCACACAACCCGGAAGTGCCATTGGCTCACCCGAATCTCTAAAGGCGAAGGGCTCGCGCCGCCTCCGCCTGCCGGCCCGCTGCCTCCGGCTCCGCCGCCTCCGGCCGCTCGGCCCGCAGTCGGAGCCGTGCACGACGAGTTCCCCGACGAGCAAGCGACCTACGTCGTCTTTACAAGCCAGCTCGAAGACCGGCGCGGCAAATGCCGAGGGCACCATGAAGTCAGTGTGGTCGCTGCCGACCCCGCCGGACACATGCATTGGTCAGAAAAACCCATCAGCTGGAGCCGGGCCGACCACCCAGAGGTGATGCCGTCTCCCGGCTCTTATGCGTTGGTCCTGGAAGCCACCCTCGTGACGGACAGACGCGCCGCCCGTTTCTCCCGCGTGCTGATAGACGGCGGGGGCAGCATCAACATCCTGTACCGTGATACCCTGGAGAAGCTAAATGTCAAGACGAAGCAACTCACGCCTACTCGGACAGTGTTCCATGGCATCGTACCCGGCTTGTCCTGCGCCCCCATTGGCAAGATCGAGATTGATGTGCTCTTTGGGGACAAGGAGCATTTCCGCCGGGAGGCGATCTGGTTTGAAGTGGTGGACCTGGAGAGCCCCTACCATGCGTTGTTTGGCCGACCCGCCTTGGCCAGGTTCATGGCAGTTCCCCACTATGCATACCTCAAGATGAAGGTACCGAGTTCCAAGGGCGTCATCACCATAGCCGGCGATTACAAGAAGTCCTCCGAGTGTGTGGCCGCCAGCAGCCGGCTGGCCGAGTCCCTTGTGATTGCCGAAGAGAAGAAGATGTTGGACCGGGTCATGGCCATGGCCGGCAAGCAGCCGAATCTGTCCCCGACCCCAAGGAGTATGATGCCCAAGGATCTTTCCAGGCGGCAAAGGAAAAAGCCTAAGGATAAAAAGCATACGCGAATGGAAACCAAACATGCACACAATAATATTTACATAAAAGACCTCCAAGAGGCCAGCGTTCAACATAGTTTGAATACACCCCCAGTGGGTGGAACTGCGAAAGCTTAATAAAGATTGTTCAAAAGGCAACAAGCAGGAAAAACAAGGACGGCAGGTTAAGCCGGCGGAGCAACCGACGAGCTGGGCTGATCGGTGGAGACGGTTGTGCCGGCTGAAGGAGTGGCCGGCTGGCGAACCTCGGCTTGATCACCACCTCCCGGAGAGGGCGCGCTTCCGTGCGCCTCGTTGCTGGAGGCACGGTCAGCTTGAGGCCGGCTGGTTGTTCCACTGGCCAGCTCGACGTCTTCACCGTCCTCTTCTTCGTCGTCTTCGCCTTCGTCGCTGGAGGCGATCTCCTCTGCTGAGTCCTCGCCCACCGCCGGGTTCAGCCCGAACCACTCCTCCGGCTGGGCAACGCTGTCATCGTTGATTTTAGGCGCAAAAACGCTGATGTCGGTGCACTCAGCGATCGTCGAAGCACGCTGAGCGATAGCCGGCCGCACCTCCTCCAGCTCCGCGTCGGCCTCCAGCCGCCAAGTGCGTAGCTGGTCCAGGTTCAGCCCTGGGTACCAGGCTCGGACGAACTCCAACGCCCGCCCGGCTCCAAGCCGGGCTGCCGACGCCTTCCAAGCTTCAAAGCGACCGACTGCAACCTCCAGCTAGTCGGCGGTCTGGCTCGGGGTGCGGGGGATCGTCTCGTCGGGCTAGAGGACGGCCAACACCTGCGCTCCGGCACGTTGGAGGCGGCGAAGCATCCGGTGAGCCGGCTGTAGCCGCGCTTGGACCGCCAAGAGCTGCTCCTCAAGCGTCTGATTTGCGTCCGGTGCGATGCTGACCCCCGCCTGATGGCGCGCCTCGCGATAGGCCTCGATGGTTTGGGCGGCGAAGATGGAGTAGCCGGGAAAGTAGTCTGCATAGAGAACAGGAAGCAGCACAAGTCAGAGCAAGAACCAGGCGGCCGGGGGCAGGGAAGGAGCGAGGAAGGTAGGTTACCGTCGACCAAGTCCTCAATGCGGCCGAAGCCTTCGTTCAGCGCTTGCCGGGTCTCAGCCCAGCCCGCCGCCTCGGTCTCGAACTCCGCCTTCAGGGCGGCTTCGCTATCCTGCGCTTTCTTTAGGGCCGCCTTGTGGCTCTCCTCCTAGTCAGCCAGCTTCTTGGCCAGACGGTCACACTCCTGGACAAAGGCAGCGTACTCAGCATCCTTGGTGCGAAGGGTGGCCTGTGCTTCGCCGAGCTCCCTCCTCAAGTCGGCGTTGGCCCCTGAAAGCACGAAAGACAAAAGAAAAAACCAATGAGGAAAAAGTTGTCAAGGAAGATCCGACCCAACTGCTCAGCAGTCGGCCCGAATCTCGGGGACTACACCCAGTGGGTGCGCTGACGCGCCCCCACAGGAGACAAACAAGACCAAGCACTTACTTCGGCTGTTGACCAGGTCTTCGGTCTTCCGACCCAACTCCTGAGCCTGGGAGTTGAAGGCGGCAGCACGGGAGTTATGATACTCCTGGAAGACCAGACAGGAGGCGAGAATAAGGTAGTCGTCAAGGAAGATCCGACCCGACTGCTCGGCAGTCGGCCCGAATCTCGGGGACTACACCCAGTGGGTGCGCTGACGCGCCCCCACGGAAGAAATCAATAGAACAAAGCGACCAAGGATAAAAGACTCACTCGGATGGCGGCCCGCGTCGAAAGGAACTCCTGGGTGTACTGCTGCAGCAAGGCGGCCTGAGCTTGGAGCTGGCTCCGGACCACTTGGGCCGCCGCATTCAACTCGCCAGTCCCCCTGCTGGGAGTCCACTCGGACGTGGTGGTGCTGGCCGCCTCCAGGGCCTCCGCCGACTGGCCGGCGCCCGCAACTCGGCACGACTCCGGCGCAGCGGCGCCTCCCCCTGCGCGCCGGCGCGCTACCGGCTGCACCTCGAGGCCGGCTCCGACCTCCAGCTCACCCCCGGCCGGCTCCTCTGGCGCCGCTGACGATTGGCCGCCTTGGCCCGCTCCGGTTGCCGCTGCCGGTGGCACTCTCTCCGCGACGACGGCGGGGTCCTCCCTCCTCTCCATCAGCGGCGGGTCTTGGCCGATTTCCTCCGCCAGGGGCAATGGGGTGTCAGGGGCCACGGCTCGGAGGGGAATGGCGAGCAGCGGAGGCTGGTTGCGCGAACCCTCCGCCTCCGTCTCCGCGGCCGCCGCCTCCGCCTGGGCCTTGGCTGCCGCGTCGGCCTGCTCCTTTGCCGCATGGGCGGTCGCTCGTTCCGCCACCTCCCGCTCCTCCCGCGCCTCACGGGCGTTCCGCTCCGTGGCCTCCCTGAGGTCGGCGCGGGGGTCCACGCGGTGGGAGCCTGAAGACCCTCCAGTCGGCCCAACTACGGAGCCGCCCGGACCCTGCTCAAGGGAAAGCGGTGCCCTGTCCAGCGAGCGGGGAAAGGTTAGGAAGAGTGTTCAACAGAAGAGAACAATGAAAAGCATGCGTCCAAGCAATCGACGACTTACGCTGAGACCGCCTGAGGCTGCTTCACCGCCTTGCGGAAGCGGGCTGCCTTCGCGGCCGCCTCATCTCGTTTGGTCGCCACGGTGGAGGCCTTGGACTTCTTCGGCCGGCTGCCGAAGAGGATTGACGCGGCCCGGCGCTTCTGTGCACCGCCGCTGACTGCCGGCGCGGTGGACGAGCCCGCGCCTTGATGATCAGGCGCCGGCTGGCGACGCGGGGCGACTTCAACTTCGGCATCATCCGGCCAGTCCTCGAAGCCGGCAGTAAGCCCTGTGCCTCCGGGCTCGTCGTTGTCCCCCACGACGACATCTTCCATGGCGGCCGCTCCCAAATCCGGGTCGTTGACGTCATCCACCGTGCGGTCGGGAACGTACTGGGGTTCTGCTAGAGAGAACCGACTGATCAGAAGCCGGCCATCATGAGGCCGGCTACCAACAAAAAGAAGAAAGAGAGGAAAGCTTACCACGGGCGGAGGGTTGGCGCGAGAATACGGCGCCTTGCCGTATCGCCTGTCCTCAGCGAGCTTGCAATTGGAGATATGATTCACCATGTACGACACCTCCGAATGAGGCATCTCCCTGGTGCTCAGCCGGCTTGGGTCGAAGCGGCCGCTCATCTGACACATCATGTGGGGCCAGCTTTGGAGAGGAAGTAGCCGACGCTCCATGAAGGTGGCCACCAAGTCAGCACCAGTCAGGCCTTCCGACTGGATCATCACCCGAAGCCGGGAGACGGCTGCATTCCCGGCCTGAGACAGTGACTTGGACCGGAAGCTCCATGAGGGTTGCCTCCCAGCCGGCGGGCCGGCTACGTAAGCCGGCAAGTTGACGTGGTCTCCTTGCTGGGCGACGTTCTTCACGTAGAAGTACGATTTCTGCCAGAGCTTCACCGACTGGATCAGGGGGATGGACGGGAACGGATTGTTCTCGCCCGACCTCCTCATGGCGACGTAGGCCCCGCAGGGGGCAGGCACGCCTGCGACGACGGTGCCGAGTTTGCTCTGGAAGAATTCCCCCCAGAGCTCCAGCGTGGGGAGCACCCCCAAGAAACCTTCGCAGAGAGAGACGAAGGCCGACAGCAGCATCACCGCGTTGGGCGTGAGGTAATGCGGCTGAAGATTGTAGAATTCGAGGAAGGAGCGCAGGAACCCGCTCGCCGGAAGGCCGAAGCCCCGCAGGAAGTGCGAGCGGAAGACGACTCGCTCGCCCTCCTCCGGTGCCGGCGAGATCTCCTCCTCCGGCGCCAGGCGGACCCGCACGAGGTTCGCACCGGGCAGGCGCAGAGTCAGGCGGAGGAACTCAACGCGGTCCTCATGGACGTTGGAGCCGTCCCACGAGCTCGACAGCGCCATGGGAGCGAGACAATGTGGTGGCGCGGCAGCGCTGAGACGGGAAGCTGCAGCAGCAACGAGAGGAAGAAAGGAAGACGAGGAGGGGTGGAGTGAGAGAGAGCGTGCAAACCTCTGTCTCTCCCCCTCCCCCTACTTATAGGCTCGCGTGGCGGAGCCGAGGAGGCGTGGCATGGGGAAACGTGGGGATCGACCGTGCCCACTCCCCCACGTCCCACGTTTATTGCGCCCTAATGGCGAAATAAAATCGCCACGGGGAGGCGAGCGGTCCACCTGTGCCGCAGAAGATCAGCGCTCGGGCTGAGGCCTAGGAGTGGCGGGCCCGGGCCTGCGGCGGCGTCTCGTCGTGCGCGTGCACTGGCAGGGTTTTGCTGTCATGTGGCCCGCGGGAGGGCCCGCGGTCAGCACGCGGGTCAACCACTTTCCCACCTGCAAGACACAGAGCTCTTCGAAATCGGCATACACCAGCAAAGCCGGCTCCTCAGGGTAGGAAGCTGACCAAGCTTCTCGCCCATCTGTCCGCCTCGAAGCTCGATCAGCTTCGGGGACTACTGTCGGAGTAAATAGCCATGGGTAGCCAAGCCGGCTTCCCTTGGCCCTTCTAAAAAAATTACGAGCCCGTCCGGCTCTCAAGAACCCAAGACGTGGGGCCGCCTTCCCCTTGCCGGCCGTCTCCCGGGCCGGTTGTCGGAAGGTGGCCCCGACTTTAGCCCTCACAAAGGAGGCCGTAGGAGGGCTGGCTTCAAGAAGCCGGCCACGAGAAGGCCGTTTCCAAGAAGCCAGCTCCCACAAAGCGGTCGGGACCGTACCCTCAAAGTTTGCATCCACCTAACGGCGGTGTGACGGGGCGTGGCTACAGTGAAGCCTGCCACCCCCAAATCCCGGAGCACGACCGACACAGTGCGCCGTACGGGTAGCCATGACCCGTCCAGCGCAGCACTGTTGCCATATTGACCCTGATGTCAACCATGATGGACTGCCAGTACGGCCCACGGGCGGTGGGCCCCGTCGGGCAGAGAGACACCCGAAGGCGGCCATGCCTCCCCTAGTCGGCCCAAGACAAAGCTGGCTCCCCGCAGCCGGCTTGCCGCCTTCCTCGAAGGAGACGCCCCATTAAGGAGACAAGACGCGGTAAGGCTACAGCAATCGCCCACCGGGCGGCGGTACTGTAGCCACGCCTGCCACGATGAAGCCCACGTCACCAAGATAGAGCAACAGTAACTAGCCGCCGACCAAGTCCTGGACAGTGGGGGCCTGCCTGTCGGCCAAGGGGCCGGCAGGCGGCGGGACCCACCAGTCGGCGGGCCCCAGCGGCCAGCGTAGAAGCCGGCGAGCGCAGTCACAGACGGCTGGGCCCCGCGCCCAGTCGGATTACCATTGTACCCCCAGGGGGTAGGCCTATATAAACCCCCCGGGGCGCCCATGCAAAGGGTTCGACCCCCAGCTAGTTTTAGACACCTCACGAGGAGAAGAAGCAGGCCAGCCGACCCTTCTTTCTCCTCCCACCGAACAGCTAAAGGAGCATTGTGTAGTTACTTGTCCTTTTAGTGATCATGCGGAGACCCCGCAGAGTAGCAGTAGGGGTGTTATCTCCACGGAGAGCCCCGAAGCTGGGTAAGATCCGCTGGCGTGCATGTCTTCGCCTCATCCCGTTTCCAGGCACCGGCGATGTCTTACTGGCTCCCACAATGATAAGCCACCCGTTGGCATATGTCGCACCTACCACCCGACAGTAGGGTAGCGATGAAGCATGTGCTTACTATGATAGTGATGAACCATGTACATGTATGCTTCTGCTTTCATGGATTGTCCGGTATGTTGTGTGCTATGCTTACTGTCAATGCGTGCTACGACTGTAGGACATGACCACGCAGACACAAGATCTTAGTCAGGCCCTTGTCTTGTACGACATCCAGTTTGCTCCATCGTTTGTCGAGGACTCGCAGCTTATGTCCCAAATGGCACCTGATTCAGAGGTGTTCGCCTCTGATCTCCTCTATGTGCCAGTAGTGCTCGTTGAGCCAACTACTGCTGTTGCTGCTGCTGCACTCAAGCTAGCAGCAACAAAGGCAAAGAAGGATGGTAGGTCAAACGACATGAAGTGGCAGCCGTTCATGTCCACGTTCGTGCTGAACAAGACATGTGAGCTCATCTCTAGTGGAGTTAGGACTGACAAGGGCTTCAAGGAAGTGCACTTGAACACCGTTGCGAAGCAGGTGTTCGAGTTTTGTGGGCAAGAGGTGTTTGCCCACCCAGGTGTACAACCACCTGAGGAAGTGGAGAAGTCGATGGATCCAAGTGTCCAGACTGAGAGACCTTAGCGGTGCCTCATGGGATGAGAACACTTTCTCCATAGTTCTGGAGGCAGATCACTACGTCGGCCATGTCGCGGTTAGCTCACCGCCCTCTTCCTTTTCATACTGTCCACCATTGCCTACTCCTAATCGCAACTAACAACACTTGTGTTTCATTCTTAGGACCATCCAAGGGACACTGAGTTCCTCAACACACCCATACAGAACTACAACTAGATGTAGCACATCTTATCCTTCGGGCTGGCAACTGGGAAGCATGACATGGGCTCGGGGAAGCCTATTGGTTCTCCCATGCCAGACTTCCCTAGGACCCCAGACGTCGAGGTCCTTGATGGCCCTAACAATCCCGTTGCGAAGCCCTTCGACAAGCCATTTGACCCCATCCATGATAGGAAGAGGAAGAGAGGAGGCCTGATGGAGGAGGAGATCAATGTCTTCTGCAGCATGACTGAGGCGGTGAAGGAGGTGGCAACATCCATCAGGGAGTGCAAACCCCTCGACGTCCACCCTGACTTGTATGGCGCTATCGTGACCCAGGGTGGCTTCAACGACGAGGCTCTCATGGCAGCTCCCAACCACCTGCTTGACAACAAGGCCCAGGGTGTTGGGTTTGTTGCCATGGCCGACGCTCACAGGGTGCTGTGGCTCAGGAGCTGGCTGGGCAAGCACTACTACTAGAGTAGTGCTGCCTATGAGCGTGCATGATCCGCGATGGCGATGGCAATGGCGATGATGATGATGACAATGATGACGACATACATTTTGTGTAGATAGGGCTCAAAACTATTTTATGGTTTGTATATTTTGGTGAGGTGGTATATACTAACCCCTCACGCTGATGGTGAACTTGCGGTGGTAGGGCGACACCCTCTTTTGGATGTGGTGGTAGGTTAACACCAAGGTAGTGCTAGGAAGAACTTGCTATGCCGTATGATCATGCATGCTTTACTTCTCTTCTGCTCCATTGTTGTTTGTGTGCTACTTTACTTGCTACTTGTGTGCTCCATTGATTTGCTGCTTCAACTCTTGCTCTTGTGCATTGCTAGGGCAAGTGGTATGCCGTGTTCGTCGGTAAGGTCCCAGGGGTTTATAGTTCATGGGAAGAGGCCAGTGCACAAGTGGCATCTTATAGCAACAGCACCCATAGAGGGTTCAAGACTAGGCAGGCAGCATAACAAGCTTACTCCTACTGGGTGCGAACGCACGACAGCAGTGTCGACAGTCGCAAAGGTTGGAGGTGTCAAGGTGGATTGTCAGTTTGGGCTGAAGCTGAAGAACTTCATCATCTTCGCCCAGTTCATCGCCATTGCTGTGTTGTGGCGTTGGTGTGCTAGGTGTGAGTAAGCTTCACCAACTAGGGTACAAGGTAAGCACAACATGTACGCCGTATGCAACCAAACGCCGTGTTCATGTGCCGCTCGGGTCAATGCAGGCAACCAAACAAAGTGCACTTGGGTATTACCTAATGCAGGGACACTAGATGCAGGCAACCAAACAACTGGCAGATGGCGTATTAGGGTCTGTTTTTGCTCAACCAGGATGGTTTGGAAAGTGTATGCGATGCAGGCCCTGTAGCAAACGACAACCAAACACGCCCAAAGCTAACATCTTTCTGTGGAATTTTGCTAGTGGTCCGGGTGCGGGCTTCGCCATGCGGTGTTGATTCCGAATGGAGAAGATCATTGCTATGTTTGTTTTTAACGGTTTTTAATGAGGTAAAACATTTGCCATTTTCATTGAATAAAGGAGAAGAATAAGCTTTTTCGACATTACAACCCTGCCAAATCGAGAAACAGACAAAGGCTACTCTCACGACATCAAATTACACAAATGTCTAGCGCCCGCCAGAGTCTAGATATACACCCCTTCTTTAATAGCATGCATGATCACCATCACAGGTGTTGCCTTGGTCCTGACCATGTGTGCACTCCATTCCTTCCAAATCTCCCACCCTACAAGATGAAGTAAGGAGGCCAAGGCTTTCCTCGGCCGCGCATTGTTGTGAGGATCCCATCCCACCAAGATCTCACCGTGTCATAGTTCACCCAAAGGGCGGTATTGACATCTAGGTGCAGCCATGCAACTACCTCTTTCCAGACCTGAATGGAGAAGCGACACTTGAACAACAGGTGCGTCGTGGACTCACGCACTTGATTGCAAGGTGGGCAACGATCACAGTTTGGCCACCCACAACATTGAAGTTTGTCCGCAGTCTAGATCCTATTTTGCGCGACCAACCATGCAAAAAAATACATTTGGGAGGGGAGAGGGGGGTGAGGGAGTCCTGGATTAGGGGGTGTCCGGATGGCCGAACTATACCTTCAGCCGGACTCCTGGACTATGAAGATACAAGATTGAAGACTCCGTCCCATGTCCGGAAGGGACTTTCCTTGGCGTGGAAGGCAAGCTTGGCGATGCGGATATTTAGATCTCCTACCGTTGTAACCGACTCTATGTAACCCTAACCCTATCTGGTGTCTATATAAACCGGAGGGTTTTAGTCCGTAGAAAAACATACACATCAACAATCATACCATAGGCTAGCTTCTAGGGTTTAGCCTCCTCGATCTCGTGGTAGATCTACTCTTGTACTACCCATATCATCAATATTAATCAAGCAGGACGTAGGGTTTTACCTCCATCGAGAGGGCCCGAACCTGGGTAAAACTTCGTGCCCCTTGCCTCCTGTTACCATCCAGCCTAGACGCACAGTTCGGGACCCCCCACCCAAGATCCGCCGGTTTTGACACCGACATTGGTGCTTTCACTGAGAGTTCCTCTGTGTCGTCGCCGTCAGGCTCGATGGCTCCTACGATCATCGATAGCGATGCAGTCCAGGGTGAGACCTTCCTCCCCGGACAGATCTTCGTCTTCGGCGGTTTCGCACTGCGGGCCAATTCATTTGACCACCTGGAGCAGATCGAAAGCTACGCCCCTGGCCGTCAGGTCAGATTTGGAAGTTTAAACTACACGGCTGACATCCGTGGGGACTTGATCCTCGACGGATTCGAGCCACTGCTGAGCGCGCCGCACTATCCCAACGAGCATGATCTAGCTCTGCCGCCGAACAATGCCCTGGAGGCCGCACCCGCATCGGCTCCGATCCTTAATTCGGAGCCAACTGCGCCGATCGAGGATGGGCGGTTGGACACCGCCTCGGGGGCTGCGATCCCAACGGCGATTGAGCCGAACACCAGCCCCGCACTCCGCGAGACTCGTGACTCCAAGGAGCCGGACTCCTTTCCGGACTCCGAACCCTCCGCGCCCCGGCCAATCGAATCCGATTGGGCGCTGATCATGGAGTTTACTGCCGCGGATATCTTTCAGCACTCGCCTTTTGGTGATATTCTGAAGTCACTGAAGTCTCTTTCTTTATCAGGAGAGCCCTGGCCGGACTAGGCCAGCAAGGTTGGGATTCGGACGATGAAGAAATTCAAATCCTACCCACCACCCACTTTGTAGCCACTGTCGACGACTTAAACGACATGCTCGACTTCGACTCCGAAGACATCGACGGTATGGACGCTGATGAAGGAGATGATGAAGAACCAGCGCCTGCTAGGCCCTGGAAAGCCACCTCGTCATATGACGTATACATGGTGGACGCACCAAAAGATGACGACGAGGAACGGAAGTACGCACCGAAGGCCTGTTCCCTCGAAAAGCAGTCAAAGCGGTGACGCAAGCGCTGCCCCAAATCCCGCCTCGATAGAAATAGCGATCACACAGACCCAGCGCTAGAGCAGGGCGAACCGCTGCCGGACAAGGGCAATCCGGATAATCAAACCAAACAAACAAATCCTATCAAGGATAACGGCCCGGACGACATAACGCCGGACAGACACCCGGAGCAGCAGACTACCCGTAAAAGGCTTGTTGCCACCGCCAGGATCCTGAAAAAACAGAAGCAAAGGCTCAAGGCCGCGCAAGACACACTCCAATTCAGATGGAGTAAAATACTCAGCACAGCAGCAAGGTACGGCGACAATCGCCCCTCCAAGAGCTACCCAAAGCGGAAGCTGCTGCCCGAATTCGATGAGGAGGCCTCAGAACCTCCACAACCAAATATCAAAGTAGCCACCTGGTCGGATAGATGACCCCTCTACCAACACAGAGCGGCATACAACGCCACTCACAATACAATATGCGACCCATGCGAGGGCTTGCACCCAAAGGACGGCGCAACAAGATCCATCTATGGACCACGCAAGCGCGCCCCAGCATACAACGCAACACAACAAACACCCGAACAATGCGGTACACCCAGCTACAGGGGTGCCGCACACCCCCTGTGTTTCACCGATGAGGTGCTGGACCATGAATTTCCAGAGGGATTCAAACCCGTAAACATAGAGGCATACGACGGAACAACAGACCCCGGAGTCTGGATTGAGGACTACATCCTTCACATCCATATGGCTCGAGGAGACGATCTCCACGCCATCAAGTACTTACCTCTCAAGCTCAAAGGGCCAGCTCGTCACTGGCTCAAAGGCCTCCCCGAAAGCTCCATTGGAAGTTGGGAAGAGCTCGAAGACGCCTTTCGGGCAAATTTTCAAGGGACTTATGTCCGACCTCCGGATGCGGATGATTTGAGTCATATAACTCAACAGCCCGGAGAGTCAGCCCGAAAGCTTTGGAACAGGTTTCTTACTAAAAAGAACCAGATTACCGACTGTCCGGACGCCGAAGCCTTGGCAGCTTTCAAGCATAACGTCCGCGACGAATGGCTCGCCAGACACCTCGGCCAAAATAAGCCGAGAACGATGGCTGCATTAACAAACCTCATGACCCGCTTTTGCGCGGGTGAGGACAGCTGGCTAGCCAGATGCAGCACCAGCGACCCCAGTACATCCGAAGTTAGAGATGGAAACGGGAAATCACGGCGCAACAGCAATAGCAAACGCCGGATTAAAGAAGATAGCATGAAGGGCACGGCAGTAAATGCCGGATTCAAAAGCTCTCGGCCAGGTCAAAAGCCGCCCGTTAAAGGCACCAGGGACGAACTGTCCAGCCTCAACAAAATTCTGGACCAAGTATGCCAGATCCATAGTACCCCTGGTAAACCCGCTAATCATACCCACAGAGAATGTTGGATCTTCATGCAGTCCGGCAAGCTCAATGCCGTACACAAGGGGGAAGATACACCAAGTGAAGACGAGGACGAGCCTCCCAAACAAGACACGGCGGAACCAAAGAAATTTCCACCAGAAGTCAAAATAGTACACGTGTTACACGTGATCAGGGGAAAAACAAAACGACACTCCCAGGAAAACATACCCAAGTGCCTGACCCCGTGAAGTCCTGCCACTGGTCATCTCAACCGATCACTTTCGACCATCACGATTACTCAGCAAGTATCCGGCACGCAGGATGGGCTGCCCTGGTATTAGACCCAGGCATTGACGGATATCACTTCACACAAGTCTTGATGGACGGCGGTAGTAGCCTAAACCTAATATATCAGGATACAATCCGCGGGATGGGGTTAGACCCAACACAAATTCGCCATAGCAATACTACCTTTAAAGGAGTAACGCCGGGCCCAGGGGCTCGTTGTACGGGCTCCCTCTCATTACAAGTTACATTCGGCTCCCCGATAACTTCTGTTGCGAGCATTTAACTTTCCACATCGCTCCGTTTCAAAGTGGCTATCAAGCACTGCTCGGACGAGAAGCTTTCGCTCGCTTTAATGCAATACCACACTACGCCTCCCTCACACTCAAGATGCCCGGTCCACGTGGCATCATTACAGTGCACGGAGATATCAAGCGCTCTCTACGCGCCGAAGAGAGTGAGGCTGCCTTGGCAGCCGAACATTAAAGGCGTCCGGACCAGCGATCGAGTCCGGCGCCGCTATTTACACCGAATAAGTGATCACACCCCTATTTGTCAATACAAGGGGCAATTTCTTATCATCTTCAATTATACATGGTTTCTTTAAAAAACTATCTTTTTGCATGACAACTTTCTCACTCAACTTCCTCTCTTTTACAGACGATCATCGTGCATGACAACCTTTTTGCATGACAACCTTTTCACCTAAATTCCTCTCTTTTACAGATGATCATCGTGCCACACCCGTCCAGGATACGGCACAACGGAGACACAGGCACAGACGTGCAGCAGGGACCCGCTCAAAGGATTCTTTTTAGATTAAGACCCTGCGTAAACCTTTTTTACTGTCTCTTGTTGATACGTATCCACCGTTGTGAAGGATGCTGACGTCTTGGCATGTGGCCACGCCAGAACAATGCACGTACCTGGACACAAGGGGCTTCTTACAAAGGCCATTATTTAGGCCCGGTTTATACCACAAAGACCGAATACCTTAGGGAGTGTTCGGCGTCGTGAGTTTGGCCCTATATGCATCAGCTTCGAATCATTGTCTTTGGTCAAATGTTGGGTTTGCCCGGCTCCTGTGTTTTGGTGCCTTACGTTCCTCTTTACCGGCTAAGGTAGCACCAGGAGAACTACTGCAATTGTGCCCTGGTTCATCTGGACGAGCACCTCACTAGAGAAAGCCGAAAACTGACTGTCATGATATAGCGTGAGACTGGTCAACCACTCGATGACCTGTGGGAATGTTAGAATTCCTCCGCCTTAACGAAGGGTCGTTTTTCGTCCAGGCATGTACGCACCCCGAGATCGGGAGAGTGCGGAGCCACCATGGGCTATCTAGTAGCCCCACTGTCAAACTCCCATGGCTAAGTGAAAGTGTTAAAACATTATAGTCCGGTTGCCTCGCTTGCTCTACTATCACCTCCTTAATAGGACCAAGACGTTGGGTTAAGTGTGAATGCGTGTTTTTGCCAGCACCTCCGCATTATATGCGTGGTGGTTGAAGCCGACGACTGCAATCTTTCAGGTTATACACACATATACAAAAACGGCCGCCCAGGAGGCATCATATTACTTTCAGGCAAAAGTATAACAATAGCCTTATAAAACTCTTTAAAAGCATTTCGCTTACAATGAGATTACATATCACTCAAACATAATATTTTTTGAGCACTGGGTCTCTACCAAACGGGCACCCTCAAGAACTTCCTCGAAGTAATGCTCAGCAGCCTTTCGACCTATGGCCGAATCCCACGCCGCAACATTGGTAGCATCCATCTCCGCCCATTATGCCTTGACACGGGCAAAGGCCATCCGTGCGCCCTCTATGCACGCCGACCTCTTCATCACATTAATGCGCGGCACCACATCCAGGAACTGCTGCACCAAGCTGAAATAGCTGTTCGGTTTCGACCTTTCCGGCCATAGCTGATCCACAACGCACCTCATGGCGAGTCCGGACAACCTATTTAGTTCGGCCCATTCGGCCAATTGGTCAGTCAATGAAAGTGGACGCTCGGGAGTATGGAATTGTCTCCAAAATAGCTGGTCTACTCCATGGTCCGTTTGACCCTGGAAGTACTTGGCCGCATCGGCAGCGCTCGCCGCCAAATCCATATACACATCCTCCGAGCTCCACAGCCGATCCAGAGGGGCATACCGTGAATCTCCGAACTTCCTCCGCAACATAAATGATTTCCTAGCTACAATATCCCTGGCTTCGCGCAGCTCCTCCTTCTTTACCCTCATAGCAGAGCGGAGGTCTTTTTTCGTCGCAGCAGCCTTCTCAAGGTCCGATGCCTTCGCCTTGTTTTCCTTTTCAAGAACCCGGCAACGGTCAGCGACGGCTTTTAATTCTATGGCCATCTTGGCCATCTTGTCTCGGCTTTCGCCATGTGCGGCCTTCTCGGCTTGCAACTCTTCGGCCGCCTTCAAAGCAGCCACATTACCCAACCTCGCTTGTTCCTTGGCTCGGGCAAGTTCTGCCCGCAAGGCTTCAACAGTGGAAACTCCATCTGCAGTCACAACATATTAAAATACTGGCATTATGTTGCTCTTCCTATGTGACGTTTAAAATACTGGCATTATGCCGCATCCAACTGCCGTTCTAAATGGGCAAACTCGCTAGTCCGGCTAGCCACCGAAGGTTCCATCACCTGCACATAGAGGCGGTATGGTTATTACCTGGGAATTTGATCCTCTGTTCGTCATCGTTTCCGACGACAACCAGAGTCTCAGGGGCTACTATCTACACAGGGCACACCTGGCATGTGCAGGACTATCATACATTATTTTACGTACCTTAAGGCCTGTCAGTAGACTCATAAAAGCTTCATGCAATCCGCTTTCAGCGGACGATATTCCCTCCATCACCGTATTCATCAGCACACGGTGTTCATTTGAGATGGCCGCTCGCCCCACCAACTCCCTCAGAACATCCGATCGCACACTAGACGGTGCCGGACTCTTTTGTCTGCTCTCTTCGGGAGCCGGACACTGGGAGCTTCGGGGGTCAATGGGATTATCTTCTGGCCTCACCGGACTCGGAGAGGCCCTCCGTGACGACACTTCAGGGTCGCCCGCTTCCGGAGCGGAGGAGTCCGGAGGAGGCGTTTCGCTCTCCATCATCTCTGGAAGAAGATCCCCCGAGGACGAGCTCATTTGAGAGGGGCTAAGGCCCGAACTGCTAAGATATATGCGGTGGTTATTTTCTCAGAAGGAAAAGATAGCATATCTGTACTGTTAAAGTATTCCGGGTCACTTACGACTCGCGGGAGAATTGATCCCCCCGCGGACTTTGTGCGGAAACAGCACCCCCCAAGGTAGGACCCTCGGTGAGAGACTTCTTCTCCCGTTTGGAAGCTTCGGCTTCCGAATCCCCGGGCGCGGTCCTTTTCCTCTTCCGGTCGTCTTCCTTCATGGAGACGCCCGCTCCCTTGGTTAGAATGGGCAGTGTTGGGGGCCCGCGTCCGCCCTTACTATCCTCTGCAGTATCTTCCATCAAGGGCTCCGGGCAAGGTGCGATCTGGAGTATCTTTTCCAGGACCGGATTTTCCAAACCCTCAGGGAGGGGGGCCGAACACCGAATCAACTTTGCCTTTGCTAGCCAGTCCTGATCAAAAAGCGAACTCTCAGAAATAACTTCGTAACAAATGAG
Source organism: Triticum monococcum (assembly GCA_034509565.1). Taxonomy (NCBI): domain Eukaryota; kingdom Viridiplantae; phylum Streptophyta; class Magnoliopsida; order Poales; family Poaceae; genus Triticum; species Triticum monococcum. Next base: position 483,878,853 of record CM067845.1, read on the forward strand.
GGACAGTATGTTCGGCCGGAAGATTCCTTACCTGTTCGGCGGTGTAGGTACTGCTCAGGCCCACGTCCTCGGTGATTTCCGGACGCTCTACCTGAGGTCCGAAGAATGAATTGTACATCTCCTCGTGCGTCAAACCGAGGAAATTTTGAATGACACACGGTCCCTCGGGATTGAACTCCCACATGCGAAGGGGGCGGCGTTTGCAAGGTTGGACTTGGCGAACCAGCATAACTTGTGCTACCGCAACCAAACTGAAATCTCCATTGAAGAGATCTCGAATGCGGCTTTGCAGTATAGGCACGTCCTTGGCTGGACCCCAGCTCAGACCCCTGCTGATCCATGACATCAGTTGTGGTGGAGGGCCCGAACGGAAAACAGGGGCGGCCGCCCACTTGGCGCTTCTAGGAGCCGTGATATAGAACCACTCCTATTGCCACAATTCAGACACCTCCGGGATGGAACCTTTGGGCCACGGAGCTCCCGTCATCTTGCGTATTGAGGCACCTCCGCACGCCGCATGTTGCCCCTCGACCATCTTCGGCTTCACTTCAAAGGTCTTGAGCCACAAGCCAAAGTGAGGGGTAACCCGGAGGAAGGCCTCGCACACGACAATAAATGTCGTGATTTGAAGAAAGGAGTCCGGAGCTAGATCATGGAAGTCTAGCCCGTAATAAAACATCAAACCCCTGATGAAAGGATCCAGAGCAAGGCCTAGACCTCGGAGGAAGTGGGAAACGAACACGACGTTCTCGTTGGGTTCGGGGGTAGGGACGACCTGCCCTCGGGGAGGCAGCCGATGCAAAATCTCGGCGGTCAGATATTTGGCCTCCCTCAACTTTTTGATGTCTTCTTCCGTGACGGAGGAAGGCACCCATCGGCCTTGAAGGCTAGATCCGGACATGACTGAAGGTTCGGAGCACCTGACCTGAACGTCGGGCGCTTGAGCTTGAGGTGGGGGAAGGATTCGATTGAGCACGAGAGGGAAAAATAAAAGCCTGGTCCCTTTATAAAGAGGGTGAATATCAAGCGTCCTCTCCGTGTCCGTTTGGGCTTGCCTATAATCTAGGAATCCTAGAAGTGGTTGGGTTACCCACATCCGTATTGATGAGAATCCCGGAATAAGAGGACACGATCTCTGCTTTAACAAGACGTGCCAAGGAAACTGCCTCGCATAACGCGCTGAGATGGGACAGTAAAATGGTTCGAATAAAAGCTTGGCCGTGGCGTGATGTCACACTACAGAATACGTCAGCAGATTAGATTTGTGTAAATATTATTCTCTCTATGGCAATATGTGGAAACTTATTTTGCAGAGCCGGACACTATCTTTGTGTTCGAAATCTTCTATGAAGTACTTGGAGGAGGAACCGCCTTGCAATGCCGAAGACAATCTGCGCGCCGGACTCGTCGTCATTGAAGCCTGGTTCAGGGGCTACTGAGGGAGTCCTGGATTAGGGGGTGTCCGGATGGCCGAACTATACCTTCAGCCGGACTCTTGAACTATGAAGATACAAGATTGAAGACTCCATCCCGTGTCCGGAAGGGACTTTTCTTGGCGTGGAAGGCAAGCTTGGCGATGCGGATATTTAGATCTCCTACCGTTGTAACCGACTCTATGTAACCCTAACCCTATCCGGTGTCTATATAAACCGGAGGGTTTTAGTCCGTAGAAAAACATACACATCAACAATCATAGCATAGGCTAGCTTCTAGGGTTTAGCCTCCTCGATCCCGTGGTCGATCTACTCTTGTATTACCCATATCATCAATATTAATCAAGCAGGACGTAGGGTTTTACCTCCATCGAGAGGGCCCGAACCTGGGTAAAACTTCGTGCCCCTTGCCTCCTGTTACCATCCAGCCTAGACGCACAGTTCGGGACCCCCTACCCGAGATCCGCCGGTTTTGACACCGACAGGGGGCAAGCCTTCCAGACTGTTTGTAAACTGCTATGTTTATTGTGGCCAGATAGTAAATACCAATATGAGGCAATTTTGTAAGAGCAATCAACTATTGTAGACAATAGTCGTGGTTCATCCAATAGCTTTCCTACAAAAAAAACTATCATCTACAGGAATTTGAGGCAAAAAAGCCCTTCAACAGCTTCCCTAGACCTAAGTTTTTTACGGGGTTCCTATAATCTTTTTCCATCCTCCCGACATTTACAAGAAAATAGTCTTCTCATAGAAGTTGGCGGCCGCAAGCAGCCACGCGGGGGTGGCTGCTGCGCCGCCGCAGCTCCACCTCCTCCTCTGACCCGCGTCCCGCTCCGGCTAGTAGACGCGCCTCCCCGCACGCAACTCCGCCTCCCTTGCTCGCGATGATGCATCGCAGCAGGCCCGCACCACCCTGTCTGACTGCGCCGCCGGGCCAACGCATGCTTCTGCAACAAGGAAACAATGATCACACGATGAGCATCACAAATCGAACGGCTCGCGACACGGCCAATCCTTTAAAAGATCGGACTGCCGACGTGTAACACGTTGCATGCCCCATATATTTTTTGTATAATTTTGGTTAAACTTGATGAAATTTGACTTGGGATAAAACTCATGTGCAGAGGAAAAAGAGGCAGAGGAGGTAGTTGGCATCGATTCTCTTCTTTAAAGAATATATATTCACTAAACAGACAAAAGCACGGTACACTCTTCAGTTGACATTCACTAAACTTGTCAGACTCATTGTTTCACTGATGAAAGGCCAGATGGAAGATCCAGAGGAGCGTCCAATTCATCATCATCTATACAAAGTAAAGAAGAGTATGTTCTCTCTGTTTAGTTTGTTAGTTCCTCTTTCTTTCCACTGAAGAAGCTGATATCTGGGAACGAAAGCCTTCTTCGAATCCACAAATTGCCACTCATCTCGTTCCTGTTCAGACTTGCCTTTTCCATTGAAGTATCCGAGTTGGAGCCAGAAACGAACACAGATTAATTCCGATTTCGTAGCGCCATATATACGATCGAAGAAGTGGAATCGCCTGGAGTTTGTGTCCGCCTCCTTATATCTCGGCGGCAGTTCTTCCCACTGGCGATGTCAATGGCGCGGTTAGGAGATAACCGTAAAAGGGGATCCTGTTGCATGCTTCCCGCCGGCAGCTGCAAGCGGCGGGCGACCTCCGTGCCGACGAGCGGCTGGGCGTCCCTGCCCGGGGACGTCGCCGACCTCATCTCCCTGCGGCTGCTCGCAGAGGACGTGACAGAATACATCAGGTTCCGCGCCGTGTGCTCGCCGTGGCGATCCTCAACGGCCAGCCCGCGAGACGAGACCCTGCTGGACAAGCGCTTCAGCCCGCGCGGATGGGTCGCGCTCTGCGACGGCGACGGGGTGCCGGTGACAGCCGCGTGCAAGATCACCTTCTTCCACACATCCACCGGCCAGCGCCTCGCCGTCCGCCTACCGGAGCTCCACCGCCAAAAGATTGTCGGCGTCACTGACGGCCTCATCATCACGCTGGACAAGGACAGCTCCGTGGTGCGCGTGCTCCACCCCTTCACGCGTGTCATCGTCGAGCTCCCTCCCCTCGCCGCCATATTCCACTCTGATATCAACAACTTCACCTCGCTGCTGTCCATGGGCGCCGCTGTCTGCCACGCCGACACATCCATCGCCGTTGTGGCATGGTTAACCAGCGCAGAGATGGTTATCTGTGCGCGCCAAGGCCACCCTAGCTGGGCGGTGATCCATCGAGACATCATGCTCCACAAGACCACAACACCCTGCCCTTCCAAGGCCGGCTGTACGGCACCATACCGGCATCAGGGCAGCTCGTTCAGCTCTACCCTCCAAATCCATGCGGGGCAGTTGTCGCTCATGTCCCGCGTGAGTTGGTTGACATATTCAGATCCTCCTACTTCCTCGTGGAGTCCGGGGGACGCATGCTTCTAGCCGTGCAACATCATCGAATGGGTTATGACATTTGCGCTGAGATGGAGTGGTGGCGATACTTCACCGTCACGCTATTTCAGGTGAACGTGCATGGTGGGGATCTCATTCCGGTGAACAGCCTTGGTGATGAGGCCTTGTTCCTAGGGAAAGACCGCCGCCTGTCGATCTCCACCATGAACCTCCCTTGCATCAGCGGCAACTCTGTTTACTCATATGTATCAAACAAGGATCCCGTTGTGTTGCATTCTCTAGGCAGTGGTTCTTCTGAGCACACAACAATGTACACAAAGGTGCATTATTCGAATAAGATGGTTCGTCCATCCGTGCGGCCTTTCACGCTTCCAGATCATCTTATGACATATTGTCATAATCTTCAATGGTAAGTATCACCGGTACCCTAACTTCCACTGTCCCAACCACTGTGCAACATGATTGGCTAATGTTATCTTTCTTTCTTGCTGTAGGACAAGGGGACTGATGCTTCATGAATATGCTGCCATTCCTTCATATCTGAGTGATCTGCGAGAGAAAATACACGCACACGAATCTGATATCAGGTTCCCGTATATAGGGGACGTTGGCAAAAAGGCTAAGACCAAGCGTGTGCGTGCTGTTGTGAAGAAGAACCAGCCCCTCTGTGCTTAGCACCGCTGAGGGAACCATGGCAAGAGTTAAGGGTAAACAAAGCACCAACCGCACGTTAGGATCTGCAAATTCATTTCTCCACAGAGAAGTGGTGAAAGAATCATGGGGCTGCTTAATATTATTATTTTTTGGTCAGGTAGATGGGGGTTCCCCTATTAGAACAATGTTGTGCTGATGATATCATTGCAAGATTAATTAGAACAATGTTGTGCTGATGATATCATTGCAAGATTATCCATCTACCTGTTCTTTGAAATAAGATTATCCAAGCCGTTTGTCATTGCACACTTGCCTTATAGCTCTTCTATATGTCTATCCCGTCCCCTTTGTGTAGAAAGAAATCTATCATAGAATGTTTTTACATTTCTACTTACGCATCTCTGAATCAACTTGACTTGAAGAGCTTATAAGAAGCTTCAGAGTCCGGCAAACAAGAGAACCTACTAGGCTATTTCATGAGTAATTAATTTATGATAGGCTTGACCTAAATCCTGTTTCTGCCAAACCACAAATGATTTTGCAATTTGTATGCGTTTCATAACCTGCGGATTTGATACGAAATACTGCTCTTTTCTGTTTTTCCAGGTTCAATCCAAAGCTCCAAGATGGTTTGCTGGTGTTTAAGGTTTATTGTAATTACAGAGTCTTGGAGGTGCCTTATTTATACTCTGTAGCTCGCAATTCATTGAAGGAGATCTCTTACTGGGCTGCCTTCGCACAAATCAGTAGTATATCTTTGTATGGCGCAGTTGGAATGTTTTGAAACTTTTATTTTCTTGGGAAGACATGAACTGAGCAAGCTTGTTAATTAAGATAAGATTGGTTGCCACAGTTTATGTATGACCATAGATGATGTGATACTTTGACATAACAAGTAAGGTAAGAGGAGAGCATACAGTATACATTTGAATGTGCTCATTAGAGTGGATGTTGTCCTAGAAACAATACACTTGGAAGTGGATTCCCTCGTCATTTCTAGAGACCTTAATTTTACCCATGAGTTTTCATGTTAACTCGGTATAGTAGGCAACGCTTGCTTCAAGTTTATACATCTTCATAGTTGCTTGAAGATGTTTTTGATAATATTTTCGATATCTATAAAAAATATTGGTAGCTGTGTTTTTTTAGGAGCCAGGAACTGCTGCCTTTTCCCTGTTTTTTCCTTCAACGCGTATTTTCTCGATAGAGTGGCATGGATACTTTTTTTTATAAAGGGTGAATTTTATTGGCTTGTAATGGAGCTCAAGAGGATACAAACACAATGGACACACATCTAGTCTCTGCATAGATAAGATGCACACAACAAACACCACACGTGCACACACACACAACAACACGACGCCAAATAGCAAAGTTATATAAGATGAGAAAAAAAAAACTCCAAGCGGTCAGATCCGCGATCAACAAACTACAACAATAACCATACCCGCAACAACCATCTCTTGACATCACATGGACAACGAGATTCTTCAACAACAACGCGTTCAGAAAGGGAACAACGCTCAAGCATGGCCGTTGGTTTTCACTTGAAGAATTAGAAGCACGGCCGTTGGTTTTCACTTGAAGAATTAGTCTGGACATATCCAAACAATGTCTTCAATAAGGTAACTATGTAAAGGAAACATCGCCATATCCGAGCAACATGGATACCCGAGCTTAGCACAAGTGCGCGTTATACCAAAAGTGTCATTCTACTCTCGGGTCCATGCACCTAGATGAACAGAAAATGTAAAAACTATTGTTTTTAAAAACAAAAACTGTTTTCTTGCCGGCAAACAAGAGTTTATGATAGAATGACATTCGCAAAGGTCCAAGGAAAAAAAGCCAGTGCTTAAAATGCTTTCAAAAATAGTAGTATTTTTTTTAAGCATATACTCCCTCAGTTTCTAAATATTTGTTTTTTTTAAGATTTCAACAAGTGACTACATACGAAGCAAAACGAGTGAATCTATGCTCTAAAATATGTCTATATACATCCGTATGTGGTAGTCCATTTAAAATCTCAAAAAGACAAATATTTAAAAACGGAGGGAGTATTTTTCTTTGTCTCTAGCATTACAGATGTTTTTTCTTCACAAAACTTTACACGCAGTCGAAACACTCGTCAATGTTTGTCACAAACAACTCAGATTATTTTGAACATTTTTTACTTTTCTTGCTAATTTACTGTTTTTCTTTGGGCATTTTGCATTATTTTGCAGAAACTCGCTGTAGAAGTAGAACTAATCCCAACACACGTGTACGTAGTAGATAAGATTTGTTTTCGCGTCAAAAACAGATAAGATTTGTTTCTACTCACACTGCAATGTTGGTCCCACGTACGCTAGCAATTTAATGCTGACTCGGACCCTCACATGATTAAGCACTGCTACCAACCACACCACACTACTCCTACATTTCTCACGCGCAAATCGTCTCCTGGTTCCTTTCTTTCTTCCCCTCCGTCCACTCATAGCTTCTGCTCTTCGGGTCGACCCTCCAAAATCCATGGCGACGCTCGCCGTGCCGCCTACCGCCGCCGCCCTGCCCGCCCAGGAAGACCCACGGTACGGCCACCTTATTTTTTCCCTCTGTTTCTTCTCAATTCATGGTTGATTGGGGGATGCAATTTGATGCCCCCTTTTTTCCTGATTCGTGCGATGTTCCTCCTCCGGTGCAGCACCGGCGAGAAGCCATCTGCCGACGACTCTGCTGCGGATCCGAGCGATATCGACTCCGGGTACGTCTACTCCTGTCAAGACTTCGGGTATTTTGTGCGCTGGGCCAAGTCAACCCGTGGATTTTGTGTAAATTTTGGTTTTGATCTCTGTTGATAGGTGGGTTTTCCTCGGGAAGTCTGATGTGGTTCCGGCGGACCAGGCCGCGGCCGCCGTCGACGCCGCGGGCCGCCGACGCCTCGGCTTCTCGCCACTGCCGATGTTGCCTATCTGGTGGGGATTTACGGGTTCAGTGCCACATACTGTACCTCTGTAATCTGTGCGGCTCCTGTGGGATGAATCGCTAGTTCGCGACTGACCATCCCCTTCTCTCATGCTCTTTTTCGCAGGGTGCAGATGGTGCTCGGAGGCGTAGTCTACACGGCCGTGCCGTTCTACAAGAGGGCCAGGCAGATCGAAGGTACATACATACACTCCAATACTGCTATTTCGTCCCGATTTTGATCAACTACCAATCCTGTAGACAGCTTAGAACGGAAACTCTGATATTCGCAACACAAGAACGATAGATAGGCATTGAAAGAGGGATGGATTTCAGATACCAACTCACCAATCCGGATAAAAGTTCTTGGGATCGAACTAATTCTGCAAAGTAGCTAGGGTTCTAAGCTAGACCACACCTGATATTGATCCTGCAAAGTCATATTCTTCAGTCGATAGATGGTTCAGACTTTCAGAGTCCTGACATTAATCCTGCAAGGTCCATGTGTTCATGAATAGATTATTTTCACATTGACATTTGAAATCAAGCTCTTGCTGAAATCATTGATTTGTAATATTAGACAAGGCGATCGAAAACGTGGAAACTGCTTTGGACGTTTTGGAGCGAGCCTCCGAGGTGACGGAGAAGTTCGCTGCAAATGTGGCCAATTCCCTACCGGAGGATGGGTCCCTGCACAAGTTGGCCGAGGAGCTTGAGTACATTGCGGAGGAAGTCGATAAGGATGCACACAAGGCTGAAGTCATGATTAAGAAGGTTCGTGGTGACTTATTCATTTCCTGCTTGATGATGTCCTTGCTTACGTTATATACACATTTTAAGGATAATAAACAAGTATACATGATGTTCTTGCTTACATTGTATACATACATTTGAAGGATAATAAACAAGTATGCACATTCAAAAAAATAATAATAAACAAGTATACATGTGTGAACATTGAATTTTAGTGAAAGCTACTCATAGGAGTAGCATATATGAAACTATACAATAGCAATTTCCGACCAATTCAGACTATTCCTGGCTTTAAGTTAGCTGTTGCTTGTAAGGAACCAAGGAATTATTCAATAACATTTCTCCAGTTCTGCTGCTACTGCAAACAAAAGCATTGGAAGACTTTGGGATGGGGAAAGCATGTGCTTACTTGGTAGTGAAAATAGACTGTTTCTATGGTTTCTCTCCAAACACGCTTTTGATAGCTCAATTTCGTATATTCTGCAGACATGCAGCTAAAATCGAATTGTACTGTCATTTCATCCTGTTAAAGACTGTTTCTTCTCTACCGTCCCTAGTACCATGCATTACGAAACTTCCCTGTTGACCCTCTAGTCGTTGCAGATTGAAGCGCTCAGCGACAAGATTGACGCCGCAGTGGAGCCTGTCATCGAAAACCTCGAGGAGGAGTTCAAGCCAAACCCAGCATCCCACGCAGGATCAGACGCCCAGAAATGACCGTTCACATAAATCGGAGGAAAACGTCCCAAAGTGTCCCCTGTTGTACATATGTTGCTGTTTCTTCTTTCCTTCTTTCTAAGTGCCAACTTGTAAATATGTTCGTTGTGCCCTATGAACTAGAAGGACCCCATGGTTACAGTAAGAAATGGCGGTGGTGTGCTTGGTGCCCGGATCTGAAGCACCTTGTAATCATGATAATACTAAGAACACTGCATCTGAAGAATGGATGTGTATGTGTGTTGCACTATATTTCCACCCAGTACATTCTGCGGTTACGTGCCTCGCTAGTACTGAGTACTGTACTCTATAGAGTACGCTGAGGGCATACATCATAATTGTATGGCAGGTGCACCTACTCAGGCGAAGTGTTCCGAGGGATGGTAATTGTATGGCCGCTAAGTAGGCCCGTGCCTTGTTGGTTGGCTTCAGACCGCTGGCCAAACGAATGTCCACCCTTCTTATTACTACTAGCAGCCTTAGTGGTGTTTGGTTCTGTAGTAGCAGCCTTAGTGGTGTTTAGTTCTGTAGTCCTAGAATTTTTTATAGTCTCAACTAAAAAGTCTCTAGTCTCTAAAAAATCCCTCCCTATTTGTTTTTAAAAAGGGGTTTAATAAATAACATCACACATTTCAATACAAGATTGCTTATGTGGGAGTAACTTAACTAGTCACAATGAAAGTAACTTAACTAGTAACATCACACATTTTAAAACAAGATTGCTTATGTGGCAGCTAATTAATGAGGAGAGAGGGGTTTGTGATAACTTAGGTAGTTACTGTAACATCACACATTTCAAGACATAATGAGTCTATAGCCTAATAAATAAACTCTTTCATGATACCACTAATATGTTACTACCCACTATGGAGGTAGTAACATAGACTAGTAATATCGGCAAGTTACTACTCTATGTTACTCCCCACTGTGAGCAGTCTTAGGCCTTCTTTGGTTCATAGGATATGATTATCATAGAAATAGATTTTTTTTTTTAAAAATGAGATGACATGTATCTCAAATTCTATGAGTAGGACTAGAAAAACAGATGACATTTGATTCGCATCATAGAGATTTTTTCATTGAGTCTAGGCTCATGTTTTTTTTTCTATGAAATGTGAAGGATAGAAAGAAATCCTATATAGAAATGAAACTCATTCCTATAAATCAAAGGACTCCAAAAAAAATTTCTATAAGAATCCTACCCTATAATATTTCTATGAAATTCCTCCAAACTAAAGGAGGTCATAAGACCGGAAACCCCAAAGAGTACCCGAGCTCGCTTGCTCTTTGTCAAAAGTGCCTACCTGACGTCAGCCTCTTCAATGCATTCCATATTAGATTTTTGTATTAGGTCTAATTAATCCCAACCTACTAGAAAGCAGACGATGTGCTAGGGCATTTTTCTTCAAGGCGAACATAAACAAATCCCAATTTTTAAAGAGATGGGATTTTTAGTACCAGGATGCCCCTACACCTTCTATGAATAGTAAATTTAAAACAATTAAGAAAAAAAAATCTGAAACTTTGGGACATCAAACAAGATCAAACTTTTGATGATCTTGCAAAGTTTTAGCTAAAAATAACATTCAAGGAGCCCTCACCTAAAAAAAATTTATTGTTCAAAGTTTATGTACATTTTTGAGCAGTGATTTTGTTTTTCTGATGAGAGCCCCACGAAGGCTATTCGTTGCTGAAACTTTGCAAGAACATCAAATATTTGTTCATCTTTGATCCCTAAAAGGTTAGATATTTTTTTATTTTTTTTAATAAATTTACTATTCATGAGGGTTCAGAGGCATCCGGGAACTATTACACCTTTCTCATTTTCAAATTGTAAAATGTAATCGCAATTTTTGCACGGTGAACATGAACAAATCCTAATTTGCAAATACTGAAATGTAATCGTCATTTGCACAACGAACATGAAAGGTTCTCATTTGGCAAATTATGAAATGTTATCGTCTTGGACCCAAATCTGCTAGACAAATGACAATGTGCTAGGCCATTTATTTGCACTGCGAACAAGAACTAAATCTATTTGTAAATTAGGATTTGAAATCATCATTTCTTAATTAATCTTAAACCTGTTAGACAAACAAACATGCAGAGTATTTATTGCACTTGATTTTTTTTGCGCAACTTATTGCACTTGAATTTACAACTACTCCCTCCGTCCGTGAATAAGTGTACTTCTAGATTTTGTCTTAGGTCAAAAGATCCTCTTTCTAAAGAGATTCGATTCGTGTTTTAAATCTTTAACCAACTTTATAGGAAAAAGTACTAACATTTATGACACTAAATTAATATCATTAGATCTATTTTGAAATGTCCTTTCATAATATACCAATTTGATGCCATATATGTTATGACTCTTTTGTATATAGTTGGTCAAAATTTTAAAACTTTGACTTAAAACAAAAGCTAGAAGTACACTTATTCGCGGTCGGAGGGAGTACTTCATTTAACCACATCCACTCGTTCACGCTGTTACATGAAGGAGCAAACGCGCCCGAGCGCATTCGCTCACACTCCCTTAGGACGGTTTGTAATCTGACGTGATCATATATCATATATCTTCTATATTAAAATTACTAGTCTCCATTAACCTATTTCTCTCAATATACAAGCATACCACCTCATCACACAACATGCATAAAAAAAACCTATCCCTATTTCTTAAAACATGCAAGCATGCCATATCATCATGCAACATGTGCATGAGAAAACACTCACCTCAACATGCAAACATGCATTAAAATTTCTATTCTATTATGATATTTACATTTAATAAATATTATACAACTATACAATAATCAAACACAGTAAATCATATATATTTCAATTCTAGCTCTTATATTATTACTCTAAATATTCATGTTTCATACAAGAAATATCATTGAAATATGTTGTAAACTATCCCGCGAAAACGTGTGAGGTATCATCTAATCCTATATACTTAAGAAGTTCACCCCCATTACTTGATTTATCTCAACATGTAACATAGACACATCAGCATCCAATCACGTGAAGCCACGTCACACCTTCATGAAGTCCCACCTCCTGATGTCATATTCCGTGAAAGAAAAAACAAAATATGCCCCAATCTTTCCTCACGCCCTGCTCGGGCTCCTCCACCCGCCGCCAGCCTCCCTCCTCACCCCCTTCCTGCGCCCCGAATCGTCCTCGCGGCGGCGGCGCTCCGGAGTCCGGACCCTGCCATTCCCATCGCCTTGGGCTCCTCCTCCCGCTTGCCAGCCTTCGTCGCTGGTGGTCAGAGCCACCTCCTTATCCCCTTCCTCGGCTCCTGATCCTCCTAGCGGCGGCGGCGCTCTGGACGCAGCCATTCCCATCGTCCGCCCCAGTTCCTGCGGGAACCAGCAGGATGATGCGGTGGATGCGACCATTCCCCAAGCCCCCCTGCCCTCTTCCTCGTCGACGCCATGGGCATGGCCTGATGGGAGCATCCCGAGCAGCACCTGTCGGATGGCTCGGGAAGGACAGCTCGCGCCTCGCTGGTCTACCACCGTCCCCTCCTCCCGCCTACTCGCCACTGCCATGCCCATGGCCTGACGGGAGCATCCCCGAGAAGGCCCTCCAGTGGCTCCTCGCGCCGCCGGCCTCGCCTTCCCTGCCGCGACCAGCCTCCGTTCCAGGAGTGGGATTAACTCGGAGGAAGAAGCTCGCCGTAACGTCCCTATCAATGCCCAGTTAAGGTGAGCATGTCTTCCCCTTATTGTATTTAGGATGGTTTGTTCTTCATCTGATGTCTATGATTTTTTGCTTGTGTTCGTTTCCAGGTGGTGTTTCATCTTGCTCTTTTCTTCGCGCTTAAATCGTTGGGTCAATGCACTATTTGCTCACGCCAACCTACCCAGCCCATTGCTTCAAACCTTTTGCAGCCTAATGTTCCAAATGGCCCACAGAAAAGATAAGAAAAAACCCTTCCGCTGCAGGTAATTGATGATTGACGCTACACTTCCTCTTCCCACGATTTGCACAAGAAACTGAAGAATTCCCCTTTAAAGTCTGCCCCGCCTTAGCTCATCCTTTTCACATCATCTTCCAGCATGGGTGGACGTCTGCGATAGGGTGTTCATACTGCCCGCGACGTCGCCTTTCTTCTCCTACCTAACCCTATTCGGCATCAACCAGTCCATCAAGATCTTCATCATTGGTATGTGCTCTCACGCCTCAACCGCCGTACATCGGCATCTGCTGCCGGCTCGACCTGAGCTCTGTCTCACGGGATACGTGTGTGTAGGTACAAAGACAATCGGTTGGACACGAAGCAGCTAATGGGGTCCGGGGGATGCCATCGTTGCAGTCGGCCACCGTCACATCACTCGCCGCCGTCATCTACTTACAAAAAAGGTTCATCAGCCCCCTGTTCACCACTGCTGCGATCTTTGCCTATTACGTTAGTGAAGTTTCTTCTCTTGATTATTCTAGCTATTGGAAATGTAGGATCTCGTGATCAATCTCACAAGTAGTACCTTTTTGATAAATAGTTTGGTAACCTACATCATTCGGTTCATTTCTTGGATCACTTTCAGTAGTTGTCAAAAGTCTATAGAACGCACATCATGGTTCAGCTATTACTTATTAAAAGTACAGTACATATGATAGAAGCTGCAAGTGCCTTATTGCTGAAATCTATGACATAGAGGTGTAGCCATGGTGGTGACATTCTTTCACCGTGAAGATCAGGGGGCAGAGCCAGATTTGAAGCATTCCCTTGGCTGTCCATTCTAAATTTGCTATACAATGTTAATGAACACAATTTCTTTCTTATCTCTATACATCTTTACGTCCGATAAGTGATATTACAGGGTTACCATGCATGATTTTATCAGAAACAATGATTCTGGAGTACATTTGTTTTCACAGTATGAATTACTAGCAGGAGGCGTCAACTCAACGCTCCTTGAGCACCGATGAAGCGTTTCATGACGTGGTTCCTTCAGGTTGTTGTGGACGCGCCATAAAGATCCATGTCTACTTGCGTATCATAGACAGTTGTTGACTCCATACTGCTATCTTTCCTTGGATTGCACCCAGGATTTGTACGTGGCGAGGTAACTACTCTCTTACCTTAATCCTCTATTTTATCACTCAAATTAGCCTGCCATGCTATTTATTTGCTGTCTGTTGGCGGATGAATGAGTATTTGCATTATTTGCTACTTAATGTGAGGTTATCCTATTTGATTCATGTTTATTGATTTTTCTTCAAGATTATTGTTAAACTGTGCTACCTGATTTCCTACATCAGAACAACAAAACATTGGTGGTTATGGTACATGGAGGGCTTGAGTTTCACAATTCCTTTTCATGCCCACTATCAAAAATAAAACGAAAAGACAACATCAGATTGTCTAGCAACCATTGAGCACTGCAAGTTGTTTCACTAGCTCTATGAGATGTCGTACATAGTTCATAATTAATACTTTCCTTACAGTTGTCGAAGCACACTTTTGTCTCCCCGTCGTGCCTTGCTTTCCTAAGAGATCTTGCAGCAATCTTAATGGAGCGGCTATGAACCAAAATATTCAAAGTAAATATGAAGAGTCTATTCTCCCATTTCAGTTTATTCGAAGAATCAAGAATGCCAAGTACAGCCCAACTTCTTATTGTTGTTTTTCAAGGAATACGAAAGATAAAATCATCTAATTAGCAAATTTTTAGGCAAAGTAGAAACTACAACTATAAGCCTTTCAGAAAAAGTTATGATTCCAGTATAAACAAATAAAATTTTGTTCTATTTATTTACAGTACAGCTTCCCTAGCAATTTTAAGAACTATGTCAATGTATTCATGATGTCTCTCAATGTTTGAAACAATCTTAGCTGAGTGCTCACATGCTTTCCCTCTACTATCATATGCCCATAGTTAATTCTTATGTCCATAATTCATTTTTTTTCAGTTGTTAAGATTTGACAACACAAATTTGAAGATTTTTTAGGTGAACAAATACCTCATTTGAAGCGACTCTAGGGTAAGCAAGTGTGCTCGAATGACTTCAATGCTCTTACAGTCAACATAGCTACTTGGGGAGAGGAATATGTGCCTGTTACTAATGAATCTCTTTATGTTTTTGTGGAAATATATTAGTTCCATTGGATTTCAAAAGTAATCTCTTTTTGTTTCAAAATTTCAAATGTAAATATCAATATTCCATTCGATTTCTAACATCAACATTTGAAATGTAAATGTATTGTTCAACATTTCAAGCCATATTTTATTTTTTCATTTATAAAGTATCTGCTTTTCTTTGAATCTGCTGATCGAAACTAAAAAGTCCCGCAGCAACACGCGGGGTATCATCTAGTTACCTAAATAGTTAATCGCCACTAACTCTAATTCTCTCAACATGCAGCCATCCACAGCACCAAATGTGCCACATCATCATTCACTAACACTATTTTGTAGTACATGCATACCCCAATTTAATTGTTGTACCACCATTGGTCCAGTGTACATTCATACTCTTTGTTCACACACAGTTACTTCCGAAAATAATTCTGGCTTTTGATTTAGGTCATTCATACATAATTCATCCACAATTAATCTTTAAATTCTCGCAGCAACACACGGGGAAATCACCTAGTTAAAGCAATAAAGCTTCCCATATTCCCAATAAAAAGGTGCACGCCACTCATGATACAAATGCGCTGTGCTGTCAGAGCAACTCTAGCAGAGTATGACTCCGACCACCCTAATAATCGCCAACCTTGTTGTCGGTGTTCTTGGAACGGGGGTGCCCAGACTTGCCTACCTGCGGCTCACGGCGTGGCTCCATCGACGGCCTGGTACGACCCATCTTCAGCATCAACAACACAAGACCCTCGCGAGGCGGACGACGGCAAGACCTCAAGAAAGAGCGGCCTCCTCAGGCTGACTCCTGAGGAGCGGAGATCTCTACGCAAGCCTCCACCTCGTGAGGTTCGGATGACGCAAGCCATGACGACCAAGGCCAGGCGGGCGCCAGCGGGCGCAGTACAGCAGTTTCCTCTTTAGTGCTAAGGAGGCAAGCGCAGACGCGGAGTCCCGAGGAATCAGCCAAAGATTTCCATTCCCATGCAACAAGACCAAGACCGTCAGGACGGCAGGACGCAGGCCATCACCGAGCCCACCACGGCGTCACGACCAGAAGCTTTGCAGGTGAAGACCACCCTTCGTTAGGACAAGATGTACTAATTGTCTCCCTTCGAATTTGGACGTTGTGAGATCCCTTCCCGCCTTCATTTTGGGGGAAGAGGACCAAGACCATTAGAAATATAGCCTAGCCACCACCATAGAGGGGATCAGATCCACTCCTCCCTCACCAGCTCACACCCACACAAGAACACACCCCCTGAGGTTGTTCTCCCACTGTACTAGTTCATCCTCAACCCACATCGAGGCTAATCCACCACAAAGTAAGAGTAGGGTTTTACACCGCAGGGTGGCCCAAACCTGGATAAACTGCCTTGTCCCATTTCTTTCCAGTTCATTGAGCTAGGCCGTGAGAGCGACGAGTAGGCGGGCTGGGGAGGTTGAGTTCTTCGCACGCACCCCAGAGTTCGAATCTATCTAGGGTTTGCGGAGCCCAGAATCCGACATGTGGCGCGCCAGGTAGGGGTGCGTCGGTAGGGGTGGAAATGGATCGGATGCGGATCGGATAGTGCTCTTGCCACTTCCATTTTCATATTTTCAAAACGAATACGAATCCGAATACGGATGTTATCGGATACGGATGCGGCTCGGATAATATTTGAATACGGATACGTATCGGATATTTTCTTGATTCGGAACGGATACGAATAATATCAACATATTGCTTAAGTAAATTAGTCGATAGCTATGTGACCTAAAATAATCAACTTGTGACATACAATAAGTCAATGATAAATAGGTTTATGAATAAATACTATTGTAATGCATAATAATTTATAAGTTTAATCATATAAAGAGTAAAATTTGACTACTTATTTGGCTTTTATGTTAGATAATTGGAATATTGGGTCTAGAATTTTAAAAATTACCTCCCATAATCTTATTCATATACGGATATATCAACTTCCATATCCATATTTGTCTCAAAATCTCCTACCATATTTTATTTTTTATTTGTTTAATAAAGTTGGATACGTATAATTTCCATTTCCATTTTGGTTCGGATGCGGATGTTTCGGATACAAATAGGCATTTTCTCGAATACGAATATCGGGTATTTCGGATTATCCGCTACCAATTTCCACCCCTATGCGTCGGAGCCTCTCTTCCTCCAGTCGATTCGCCACCGTTTCGCCGTTCCCATGGCTGATGCTCATCGAGTTTGTGCTGAGCGCCGGGCTGCCCGTGTCGCCCAGACGGCGCCTGCAGGGGACGATGCTCCCCGCCGTTCCCCATCGCCTGCGGCCAATGCTGCCACCGGTCCCGCGGCCCACGAGCAGCAGGCTTCGTCGATGCGGCGTTCTGTGCAGTGTGATGGGCACACAACCACCTCACCGCTAACTCCGGCTGCCACTTCATCGTCTCACGCCAATCGAGGGCCAGCGAACGCGTGGGACACATTGCTCATGGCATGCGAGCTCCTGCGCTACTGCCCGACCGACGACCTCTACGAGGACTGGCTGGACCGCATCACCGAGCTCGTCAGCGCCGCCGGAGAGGCCCCTGCACCGCCCCGCTCGCCGCCTCCCCCACCGTCTTTGGTGGGCGACGTGGCCCACGGCGCGCCTCCTCCACCTCCCAGGCAAGACATTGTCCCCAAGCCAAGGCGTGAAGCCCCACGGCTTGACCTGCCGCGTAGGGCGCCGTCACGCGACGAGGAGAGCTGCCAAGTGGTGCAGCGGCCACAAGGAGAGGTGCATGCGCTCCCCGCACCGCCACGTCAAGACCGTGTTCCGCCCAAAGCGGTGGTGCGTGAGCGCCAATATCAGGTTCCACCTCCACGGCGGGCCCCGGTGACCACGGTGGGATGTCGCGCGTTGACTCCGGAGCTGCGCCGCGTCGCCTGGCCAGGAAGTTCAAGCCAGACATGCCTCTGCGCTACGACGACACCCTTGACCCTGCCGAGTTCCTGCAACTCTACGAGTTGAGCATCGAGGCGGCCAGCGGCGACGAGAAAGTCATGGCGAACTGGTTTCCCATGGCCCTCAAGGATGGCACACACTCGTGGCTCCTGAGCCTCCCCGCGGGATCGATCTCCTTCTAGGATGAGATGCAAGAACGCTTCGTCGCCAACTTCCAGGGCACTCGCGACCGTCCACCGGCTGCCAGTGACCTGCGGCGCATCAAGCAACAGCCAAGAGAGACCTTGCACAAATACATCCAGCACTTCAATAGCGTTCGCCTCAAGATCCCAAGGTGTCAGATGAGGCCATCGTCTCGGCGTTCACTGATGGCGTTCGTGACGTCAAGATAAAAGAGGAGCTCGCCATACACGAGGACCTATGCACGGCTCTGGAGATGTTCACATGGCAACCAAGTGCGCAAGAGCTGAGAAGGACGCCTTTCCCTCCTCGAGCTCCCGGAGGTTGACCCAGAAGACAAGAAAACCAAGGCCAAGAATGTGAAGCGCAAGGGGCCGACTGTGCTCGCGGCTGAACCAGAAATGAAGCGTGGCTGCGACCACCCGGAGTCATCCAAGGGTAGCCGCCCGTTCTACGTCTTCCACAACGTGCACAGCCACAACACTAATGACTGCCAAGAGCTCAGGGCCACCCGCGACGGGCACCTTGGTCGCCGCCCCGAGCGCAACGACCGGGGCTACGACCGTGGAGTAGGCCGACGCGGAGGGCGCCGGGACCCCCGCGACCCCCGCAAGGACTGGCACGATCAGCCTCGTGAGGACCGCTGGCAGGGCCAGCCTCGCAAGGGTCCCTGGAGGGATCAGCCTCTTGAGGATCGTTCTTAGGGCAACGCCGGCCTCCCTCCGGCTTGCACTATCTTCTATGCATAGGTAAATGATCCGGGTTGGGCAACGCTGTCACCTCGGCGTACCGACGTACCACGGCACCTCGGCTGGTCCAAGGGCTTCGTCATCACTTCATTTACCCACACCGGGGACTTCGGCGTCATACTGCCGGCCTGCTCCGTCGCCTCAGTTGGACTGGGGGTTCCACCTTGCCACATTGGTCGTGCTATGTCGCCACTTCGGCTCTTCTCTCCGCCACCTCGGGACTGGCTTGGGGGTTGGGACCTCGTCCCGCTGTAAGCTCAGGCCACGCATCGACACCGAGCGCATTAACCAGCTAAGTCGCTTCCATGCTCAGTTTTTTTAATTCTCGTTTGGTTCGACCAAACATTATATTTGTGTTAAAAACTTAGTTTGTCAACAAACATTGTTTGTTAAAAACACTTCCTTTCCCATGTTAACTGGGGGCTCTTAAATTATATGAGCCATTTTATAATAAAACTTTTCTTCTTAGTCGTTGCAAAGCCTTTTTCTACCACTCCTTTTTCGACTCGAGTGTATGGTCAATAGCCGGATAGCCTAGCTTCTCTCTAAAGCCGCTCGAGTTTAGTCAGCTAAACTAGCCTCGGAGAAGCACTCCGCTTTCGGTATAAGGAGGTTGAAGCCGAAGGCTGGCCTACTTAAAGTTTAGAGATCGGATGTGTCATGTTAAAGCACAACAGAAGTAGAGAAAATTTAATACCAATTTGGGATAGACACCAAAAAACATGATCTAATTTAGATGTAAAGTTTTTATGTGAGTTTTTTTGGTTTTCCGAGCTTATGGCACTCTTAACCTATTTGTGTGTCTCCGACATAAGTCTTGGAGTACAACACCGGATACCTTTAAAGCTTCGGCAATAACAACGCAGGGTTGCAACTAGAGCCGAACCCCTCAAAAGCCAAGGTACCCCATGGAGTCCTCGGCAAAATGTTCTTGGATATTGGTTTATATGCATCAGTTTCAAATTGTGTATTTGGTCAATAGTTGGATTGCCCAACTCCTGTGCTTGCCTCCTACATTCCGCTTTGTTCGACTAGATGTAAGAAGGGAGCACCACTGCGATTGTGCTTCCAGCTCGCATGGTTAAGTGCCTCAGTGGAGAAAGCCAAAAACTGACTGTCACAATAAGCGCAAACTGGTCAGCAATCCGATGACTGTGTTAAACTATACGATCGATAGAGGTCACCCCATGTTAAATGACGTGCCGTTCATAACATTGGCCGGAGTGTTTACGGCTTGACCTCGGTTGTTGCCGAACACTAACCGGGGGCTAGTAACTGGCCTCCCAACTTTACGCTCCTATGACTAAGTGAAAGTTATAAAGCCTGCATATCTGATTGTCTCGTTTCCGCTAACGCAACCGCCTTCGGGAACCGAGACGTCGGCTAAGGGTTGTTTTGTTATTGCGGAAACACCCTCTGTAGCATCTACAAGGGGGTGGAAGCCGACGATGGGCCACTTTCAACTGACAAACGGTCGCAACGGAGTCAAAATAAACATATCATCGGCATTTGTATTCAGTATACAAGTGCTTCTTCCCGTAATTATCGTTATAAAGCCATAAATATGCATCGATTTGACTTAAGATTTTGGCCAAACTGGGTTGCCTGGCTCCTGTGCTTACCCCTACGTTCCCGATTGTTCGGCTAGGCGGTAAAGGGAGCACCTCTGTGATTGTTACTACCGGGTAATCCGCGTTAGTACCTCAGACTGGGTGAAGCCGAAAGCTAGCCATCTTAATGGATATAATTGGTCGGCAACAACGGAAGTGAAAATTTCGGTTCATTAGACCATAGAGTTCGGGAACTTTCCCCAAACTAAATCCTCAATATTTTCCTCCCACATTGATCGGAGCTGAGGTTTCTCGATCATGGTCACCATGATAGCCTGGGAAAAGGAACCCATAAAGGAATTATTTTTCCTAGAAGATGTTTCTTACGTTTAATAGTAGTATAGCATATCTCTCCGTGTACCTTTATTTATAAAACCTTATAACCGGATTGCCTTGTTTGTCGTAAATCTTTGCCCTCATAAAGGCTTTATAAAGTAGGACAAACACTTCCCGGCTATCGGCCGAGGAGGTTGAAGCCGATGATCGGTCATCAAAGTTTTGTACAATGCGGATCCGAGCATTAATGATGTAGAGTACTTAGATACATAGAATCATTACACATAATTTTGTGATTTTACTCCAGATATCGATCCTTAATTCGGCCACCTGTGCCCACATTAAGGCTCGGGGGCTACTGGGCTTCGGGCTTATCATTTACTAATATTAAAGGGGCACATCGATCCCCTGACCTGGTGTTTCCACCCGACCAGTGTCTCAAGGGCTACTGCATTGCCTATTCAATACAGAAAATTCAAAGTGCTCAGTGTTCAGCATGACCGAACTATGGGCAAACGCATCTTCAGACAACAATAGGTACTATCTGGGACTTATCCGGCATCAAGATAATATATTCAACGACTTCTCAAAACCCTCTCTCAAGGGCCCAGCCGCCGACCACTATCTCCTCTAATGTGCATCTTGGATTTTAGGCCGATACACACCTTGAGGGCTACTGGCTATATATCTCGTCAGTAAATAAATTGCATCAATCGGAAATAAAATCGGCAAACAATCAGCCCAAGCCCGAGGTGGCGCATCACCTCGGAAGCAGTCTGACATAAAGCTCAGATGCAAGTGGCTGGGTCTATAGAGGGCATTTCCGGTATTAAGCTCGGCTAAACTCCTTTGACTTTTTTGAGCGAAGGTGATCTATGACACCTTGGATACAGTCTGGTGTTGGAGCTCGGATACAGTCCGGCGTTGGAGCTCAGATACAGTCCAACTTTGGAGTTCGGATACGGCCCGGTGTTGGAGCTCGGACGTAAGAGGGCACCACCACACGGGAACAACTTCAAACACGAGGTGTGGCGTAAAAATAACAAGGCATTGATAAAGGCCGAAAACTTAAAGGGCTCCTCGGATGCCCGACGTGTAAACACTTCGGATTCAGCTCGGCAATCCTCAAGATCAAAGTTGGGAAGATTTGATTGAACTAGTTTTCAAGACCAACGACCAAAGATAAAGAGTAGTTTGGAAGAATCGGGGAGCGTCCCCAACTTGAAGACCGGTTCAAGGGGATACTGAGAGTGTCCTGGACTAGCGGGTACTCACCACGTCGTCTCCCGACCAGCTGGATCGAGCTGAGGACCCCCATGGCGGTTCACTTATGGGCCACTTTGGGTAGCCCATGCCGCATACAAGGAGGATTCCACAAGACTTGGCGCCCAAGACGATGACTCCTCTAACCCTTAGGCCTCTAGTGTGTTATATAAACCGAGGCCAGGCTAGTCAATAGAACATCTGATATTCATTAGAACAATTTCATGGTAGATACATGTACTATGTACTACATCCCATATGAATACAATCAAAAGCAGGATGTAGGGTATTATCTCTTCGAGAGAGCCCGAACCTGGGTAAAATCCCATGTCCATGTTACCATCATTCCAAGATGCCTAGCTTAGCACCCCTACTACGAGATCTGCCGGGTTTGACACCGACAACCACCACCAAGACGATGGGGCTGGGGGCTTCCAAGAGCCTCGTGCCATTGCTTGCATCCTAGGCGGTGCTCAGTCCCCTGCTTCTCATCGCATCTTCAAACAGTTCGCTCGTGAGGTGAACGCGACCCTCCCCAAGCTCGAGGCGATGGATCCTCTCAAGTGATCCAAGTACGTGATGTCGCTTGAAGCTACGTCGGTATTTCCCCAAAGAGGAAGGGATGATGCAGCACAGTGGCGGTAGGTATTTCCCTCAGATATGAAACCAAGGTTATCGAACCAGTGGGAGAACCAAGCAACACACTGTAAACAACACCTGCACACAGATAACAAATCCTCGCCACCCGACGTGTTAAAGGGGTTGTCAATCCTTTTCGGGTAATGGTGCCAGAAATTGGTGCGTGACGGTAAAAAGGTTGTAGTAGATTGGATAAATAGATCGCAAATAAAATAAAGTGCAGCAAAGTATTTTTGTATTTTTGGTTTAATAGATCTAAAAATAAATGCAAGAGAAAAGTAGATCACAAAGGCAAATATATGAGAAGAAAGGCCCGGGCGCCGTAGGTTTCACTAGTGGCTTCGCTCGAGAAAAATAGCAAACAGTGGGTGAACAAATTACTGTTGGGCAATTGACAAAACTTCAAATATTTATGACGATATCCAAGCAATGATCATTATATAGGCATCACGTCCAGGATTAGTAGACCGACTCCTGCCTGCGTCTACTACTATTACTCCGCACATCGACTGCTATCCAGCATGCATCTAGTGTATTAAGTTCATGGAGAAATGGAGTAATGCAATAAGAATGATGACATGATGTAGACAAGATCTATCTATGTAGAGATAGACCCCATCGTTTTATCCTTAGTAGCAACGATACATACATGTCGTTTCCCTTTCTGTCACTGGGATCAAGCACCGTAAGATCGAACCCACTACAAAGCACCTCTTCCCATTGCAAGATAAATAGATCAAGTTGGCAAAACAAAACCCAAATATCGGAGAAGAAATACGAGGCTATAAGTAATCATGCATAAAATAGATCAAAGAAACTCAAATACTTTTGTGGATATAAAAAGATAGATCTGATCATAAACTCAAAGTTCACCGATCCCAACAAACACACCGCAAAAGAGTTAAATCATATGGATCTCCAGGAGACCATTGTACTGAGAATTCAGTGAGAGAGAGGAATCCATCTAGCTACTAACTACGGACCCGAAGGTCTACAAAGAACTACTGACGCATCATCGGAGAGGCACCAATGGAGGTGGTGAACCCCATTCGAGATGGTATCTAGATTGGATCTGGTGGTTCTGGACTCTGCAGCGGCTGGATCAATATTTCGTCAACTCCCCTAGGGTTTCTAGAATATTGGGGTATTTATAGAGCAAAGAGGTGGCCCGGGGGGCACCCGAGGTGGGCACAACCCACTAGGGCGCGCCTGGGCCTCCTAGCACGCCCTGGTGGGTTGAGCCCCCCTCGGGGCACCCCCCAGGCAGAGCCAGGGCCCGTTGTGTTCCTTTTGGCCCATAAAAATTCTCCAAAAAGTTTCATGGCATTTGGACTCCGTTTGATATTGATTTTCTGCGATGTGAAAAACATGAAAAAAACAGCAACTGGCACTTGGCACTATGTCAATAGGTTAGTACCAAAAATGATATAAAATGACTATAAAACGATTATAAAACATCCAAGATTGATAATATAAAAACATGGAACAATCAAAACTTATAGATACATTGGAGACGTATCAGCATCCCCAAGCTTAACTCCTGCTCGTCCTCGAGTAGGTTGTCGGGGTATGGGGTCCCGGCAAACCCTTAAGGTTCGAACACCGGGGTGCACACGAAGTCTTTCCCTTCAACCTATCTACGCTCTATCTTGCTAGGATCTTGCGGATGAACTTGATGTGCTCGCAACACAGAAGGACACAAGATTTATACTGGTTCGGGCCATCGTTGTGGTGTAATACCCTACTCCAGTGTGGTGGTGGTGGATTGCCTCTTGGGCTGGTGATGAACAATACAAGGGCAGAACGGCCTCCTGAGGTTAAGGCGTTCTTGTGCTCGGTGGGCTTGTGTGTGAGGTGGTCTTTCTCAAACTAAGGTCCGTCCATCCCCCCTCCTCTGTGGTGGCTAGCCCTATTTATAGAGGCCCTGGTCCTCTTCCCAAATATCGAGCGGGAAGGGAGCCAACAATGGCAGGCTAATTTGAAGGGGGACATCTAGTACAAACTATCCTGACAAAAGTAGTCTTCGCCTGCATAAAGTTCTGGTGGTGATGCTGTTTTGGGCTCCACGATGACCTCCGTCTTGCAGTCCTTGGTCTTGGTCTTGTTGCACCGAAATGGCAACCTTTGCCTGATGCCTCGGTACTCCACGGCTGCGCTTGCCCCCCTTTGCACCAAAGAGGAAACAAGGACGCTGTGCGCGCTGGCACTCGCCTGGTGTCGATCGTCCCGGCTCACGTCACGAGAGCCTCGTGAGGTTCGCCTCGCCTTGATATCTCCGCTCCTTGTGAGCCTGCCTAGCTAGGCCACTCCAGAGGAGGTCTTGCGTCGTCCGCCTCGCGAGGCTTGTCCCCTCGCGAGGGTCTTGGGTGCTTTATTGGTGAAGATGGGCCGTACAGCCTGCTGGCTGAGCCACGCCGCGGGCCGCAGGCAGGCAAGTCTGGGGACCCCCGTTCCCAGGACGTCGACAGTAGAACCCGGGCCCAAGGTGCGCACGGGCTTGGCTTCGTGGCGAAGCCAAGGGTCAGGCTCGAAGCACCGCGGGCCCCAAAAGCCTGCGGCCTCGGTTGACGCGTGACGGTTGATTCGTCGTGGGCGTCTCTGCTTCCTCATGTTGCCTTGGCGATTGCACGGCTTGACAAGTCCCTGCGACATGCAAGGGAAACCATCATTACCTGCGATCGTGGGAGACGTCAGTGGCCTTCTCTTGCTATAAATGGGGAGGGGGGGCGAAGCCTCCGTTTCCCATATCTTCCTTGCTTGCTTCCTCCTTCTCGCTCCACTGCTTGCTCCAATGGTGCCCATCAGAAGATTCTCCGCCGAGGAGAAGGGGAAAGCCCCCTGGGATGCCCCGGAGCCACTCCCGCCGAAGAAGAGGTCGATCCATCACCGTCACGAGGCGGCGTTGCAGGTGGTGGCGAGGCCTTTGTGCGAGCGGCCTCCACCGGGGTACCCAATACCCCTGTACGCCCAAGCCGTAGGCTCAGGAGGACGAAGTGGCGAGCAGCGTCACCCACACCGCACCCGGGGTCGCCGCGCCTCGGCGATGCAGGCCGTTCATGCGGCGGACTCCTCGCGTGAGCTAGTGCTATGGACGCCGACGCCTCCGAACTCCTGGATCCGCTTCCCATGGTTCTTCTCCGACGTGATGCCGCCGAGGGGGCCTCTCGAGTTCTGGCTACAGCACGCCGATTGTGGTGCTCCGGCGATCAGAGCGAAGATCGAAGCGGTCCCCATTGGCAAAATCTTCATGACTCACGACTGGGGCAAGATTGCGCGGATCTGTCGCGCGAGGGGTGCCCTCGCGATTCACTTCAAGTACGATGGTGCCTCCACGCTTCTCTTCAAGGTCTTCGACGCCAAGGGCCGCCGCCTGGAGTGCTGCTCTGGAGAGGAGCGCGAGGCTGATGCGCGCTCCGCCCGTGACTACTCCAGCAGTAGTAGCCCTTGGGAGTCCAGCAGTTCTCCTGAGCTCTACGAGACTCCGAAGACGAGCGATGACAACTACGCCCCCCGAGCTCTCGCCGTACCCGGGGCAAGGCTGCGATGCCTGGCCGCCGCTGATCTGGATGGGGTTGGCACCGGCCTCCCGTGGCCCACTATTGATGATGGCGTCTGCCATGTGAGGATGTAGATAGGATCCCCCTTAGCATCAGCTTTTGTTTCCCACGAAGAAGCATGAATCGCCCCGTGGGGGCATGTAAGGATCTGCAATGCCTTTGTACCTATTTTCCTTGTTATGAAAATTTGATGAACGCGTGCCTGTTAAGGCTCGGCCTCCCCTTTCTTTCTTTGCGATAGCTTGTTGCTCTACGCTGACGGGTCCCGGTCCCAAGGCGGCTACAGCCATCGCTGGTATGCCAGGTCGCGATGCCGTGGTCAAGGCCAGGAGGTGCGCGGCCTGAGGTTCAGTAAGAGCTCCTGAGGCGCGATGCTCAGGAGGTCCCCCTTAGCGCCCAAGCGGCCATGGCAAGGGAAGAAAGGAAGATGACTTGGCTGCAACAGGGTTGCGGCATGGTGCGAGCGACTATTAGGCCCGAATATTTTGCTGATCTGAGGGCGAAACTTATCTTGATGACTTCGCGGTGATTCCCGATGTTGCGCTAGGGCTGCACGTCATGTTACGCGACATAGCTAGGCCGGCCCGTGCGAGTGTTCCTTCTCCCGAGCTCCTCTTAATGCTCTACGTCCTCAGGTCCCGGCCCTCGAGCGAGCTCAGCCGAAGCTAGTATGTCAGGTCGCGATGCCGTGGTCAAGGCCAGAGGTGAGGGCTGGAGGGCCAGTAAGAGATCCTGAGTCACGATGCTTAGGAGCCCCCCTTTTAATGCGCAAGCGAGTCATGCGAGAGGAAAGGAGACTCGCGGTGCCGCCTGCTATCCTTCCCGCAGGGTTCCTGTGAACAGGCATAAGGAGAAACATGGTCTGTCGTTACTGCCGCCTGCCTGCCGCTGGTTGGTCCGGATGAAGTGAAGGCACTGAGGGCCTGATGAGGTGACGTGCACGGCGCGTGCCGCGAGCCATAGCTCGACCACTCAGATTTGTCGGTCGTGGCAGGGACGGACCCATGCACTAGCACCGTGCCTGTGTAGGGGCCCCGAGGGGGGTGATGATCGAGCATGTGATAGCAGTTGGCGGGTGATTGCAGTTGGCAGGTTAAGCAGATTGATTTGGATAAATGCAGGAAGATACAAGCCACCGGGTCTGGCCCGAGCGGTGTGGGGATGATGCAGCCCGAGGGGCACCCCCAGCAAGGTAAGATAAAGGCATAAGTAAAAGGGATACATTCCACAGGGACGGACCCACGCGGCCTGGGAATAGTGCAGCCCGAGGGGCGCTCCCAGCTTAAATGAATTTGGAAGATGTCACCTGGGCCTGTAGACAAAGTAGAGCTGGTGCAGCGGAAGCCACGCGTCGAAGGAATGACTCCTCATGAGTCACCGGGACCCTGAGCCTCGGGAGGCTCCGGGGGCTCAGGAGGTTCCCTGAAGACCGTCGCCATTTCCTCCCGAACAGCGTGGAACCTGGCCTCCTAAGCCGCCTGGACTTGTCGCACATTGTGCTGATGGGCCGACGCCACGCTCGGCAAGCCGAAGGGCATGCGCTCGAAGGTGTGTGGTGGACCCTCACAGTGGCCCGCGCATGATGGCCAGAAGCGTTCCTGAGATGCGGTCCTGTTGAGCCCTGGGATGTTAACGCAGGCGCGCAGCTCAGCACCCTCGCCTGGGTGGTGAGCCACACTCTGTGAGCGGCTGTCGCCACACATGGCTCTTGCGTCTTGTAGATCTTGGGTGGTCTTAGTGATGAACTCCTGGGTGGTGGGCATTTCTCGCCCCATGCTCTCCCGAGGAACACGTGCCATGAAGCATGCTTCCAAGTGGTGCCCAAGCGCCTCCCTCGTGAGATTGGCAAGGTCTGAGGCCCTCCAGAAGAGAGCCCCGAGCCTTGCCTGAGGAGGGTGCCGGGCGCGCTTTCCTATGCGGTGGAGGGAGGCACCCCTGGCATGGGCGCCGATCTTGATGAGGCTCCTGATGCGACGCCATCTTCTTGGGGTCCTGCACGGCGGGGTAGCTTCTTCTTGGGGATGGTCTCCAGAGGGCCTTCACTTCTGCTGTCAGGGTTGTCGATTGCCACGGCTTGGAAGGCGCGCTTAAGGGAGCACATTGCATCCCTTTCTTCACATGGGACCGTGATGATCCCCCCGCTTCCTGGCATCTTGAGAACGTTGCAGCCGTGGTGAGTGACTGCCATGAACTTGGCCAGGGCTGGGTACCCGAGGATGGTATTGTACGGCAGGCGGATGTGTGCGACATTGAAGTGGATGAGCTCGGTCCGGTAATTCTTGCGCTCCTCGAAGGTGACAGGCAGGCGGACTTGCCCTATTGGTGTGGTGGAACCATCAGTCACTCCTGAGAAAGGCTTGGTTGGCTAGAGCTGCTCATAGGGCACTTGGAGGTTGTCGAACGTGTCAGTGGATAGGACGTTGAGCCCTGTGCCACCGTCGATGAGAGTCTTCGTGACTTGCATGTTGCTGATGACCGGGGAGCACAGCATTGGGAGCGTGCCAGCGGTGGCTGCGCACTTGAGTTGGTCTGCCGAGCTGAAGGTGATGGCGCATTGGGACCACCGGAGCGGGCGCGTGGCCTCGAGCTTGGGGAGCACCACGTTTACTTCGCGAGCGAACTATTTGAAGATGCGCTGAGAGGCTGGGGCCTAAGTGCCGCCCAAGATGCAAGCGACTGCGCGTGGCTCCTGGAAGCCCCTAGCCCCCTCGTCCTGGTGATGGTCGTCGTTCCTCCTTGGCGGCGGCAACGGGGGAAGACCATCGTTGCCCTGGGGGCGATCCTCATGAGGCGGGTCCCTCCAGGCGCCCTCGCGAGGTTGATCCTGCCAGTGGTCCTCACGAGGCTGGTCACACCACTCCTGGCGTGGGCCACGATCGTCCCAGCGTCCACCTCCGCGTCCTCCTCGGCGGCCGTAGCCCCGGTCGTTGCGCTCGGGGCATCGGCCGAAGCGTCCTTCTCGAACAGCTCTGAGCTCTTGACAGTCACTGGTGTTGTGGGTGTTCAGGTTGTGGAAAGCGCAGAATGGGCGGCCGTTCTTGGATGACTTGGGCTGATCTCTGCCTCGCTTGGTGTCGGGCTCTGCTGCGAGCACTACCGCCTCTTTGCGCTTCACGTCCTTGGCCTTGGCCTTCTTTTCCTCCACTCCTGCAGCTGGCAGCTCAAGGAGAGAGAGGCGCCCCTCCTCAGCTCTTGCGCACCTGGTCGCCAGGTTGAACAGCTCCTGAGATGTGCAAAGCTCCTCATGGATGGCCACCTCTTCCTTCATCTTGACGTCGCGGACACCGTCGGAAAACGCGGAGATAATGGCTTCATCCGTGACGTACTTCTGGAGAAAGGCGGGTGCTGTTGAAGCGCTGGATGTACTTCTGGAGAGTCTCTCCTGGCTATTGCTTGATGCGGCGTAGGTCGCCCGCGACCGGTGGGCGGTCATGAGTGCCCTGGAAGTTGGCGACGAAGCGGTCGCACATCTCGTCCCAGGAGGAGATCGAGCCGTGCTGTAGGTTCAGGAGCCAGGAGCGGACCCCATCCTTGAGAGCCATGGGAAACCAGTTCACCATGACTTTTTCATCCCTGTTGGCCGCTTCGATGCTCAACTCATAGAGTTGCAGGAACTCCACAGGGTCGGCGGTGCCGTCGTACCGTGGAGGCAGATCTGGCTTGAACTTGCCTGGCCACGTAATGCTACGCAGCTCAGGGGTGAAGGCGCAACATCCTGCCGTGGTTGCCGGGGCCCGCTTCAGGGGCGGAGCTTAGTCTTGGCGAGGTCCGCGCTGTGCCAGTACAGGCAGCGAGTGGTCTTGACGAGGCGGCGCGGGGAGAGCTGGTGCGGCTTCTCGCGGCCACAGGATTTCTTGGCTGCTCCTTTCTTCACGCGCGGGCGGCGGGCGCGGCGGATCACGCCACGGAGGCGCGCGCCTTGGCGCCAAGGCACCGTCTTGGGGTCGAGGTGGTGGAGGCGCGCCATGAGCCCCGTTGCCCGCGGCCTGTTGAGGGGGAGGCAGAGATTGAGACGGCGCCAGAGAGCCTCCCGCGGCACGGATGAGCTTGGCAACGCGGTCGAGCTACTCCTCATAGACATCGTCGACGGGGCGGTAACGCAGGAGCTCGTTTGCCGCGATGAGCGCGGCCTGCGCCTCCAGGGGAGCGCGGTGTGCGTGGGACGAAGAGCCAGCAGGAGTGAGTGATGGAGTAGTGGTGCGGCCGTCCTACCGCACCAAAGGATGTTGCGAGGACGCCTGCTGCTCGTTTCCCACCGGGCTGGTGGCAGCGTTGGCGGCAGGGGACGGAGATCGATGAGGCGGCCCACCGACGGGAGCCGTCTGAGCAACACGGCCGGCGAGGGCGGCCCGGCGCTCAGCGCGTGCTCGGCGGGCGTCGGCCATGGAGACGACGTTGTGACGGAGCGATGGAAAGGATGCTATGGTGCACCCCTACCCGGCGCGCCAAATGTCGGGGTATGGGGTACCGGCAAACCCTTAAAGTTCAAACACTAGGGTGCGCGCGAAGTCTTTCCCTTTAACCGATCTACGCTCTAGCTTGCTAGGATCTTGCGGACGAACTCGACGTGCTCGCAACACAGAAGGACACAAGATTTATACTAGTTCGGGCCACCGTTGTGGTGTAATACCCTACTCCAGTGTGGTGGTGGTGGATTGCCTCTTGGGCTGGTGATGAACAATACAAGGCCAGAACGGCCTCCTGAGGTTAAGGCGTTCTTGTGCTCGGTGGGCTTGTGTGTGAGGTGGTCTCTCTCAAACTAAGGTCCGTCCATCCCCCCTCCTCTGTGGTTGGCTAGCCCTATTTATAGAGGCCCTGGTCCTCTTCCCAAATATCGAGCGGGAAGGGAGCCAACAATGGCGGGCTAATTTGAAGGGGGACAGCTAGTACAAGCTATCCTGACAAAAGTAGTCTTCGCCTGCACAAAGTTCTGGTGGTGA
This sequence comes from Triticum monococcum, assembly GCA_034509565.1. NCBI lineage: Eukaryota > Viridiplantae > Streptophyta > Magnoliopsida > Poales > Poaceae > Triticum > Triticum monococcum. Next base: position 483,910,002 of record CM067845.1, read on the forward strand.
CGCTGTTCTGGGCTCTACGATGATCTCCGTCTTGCAGTCCTTGGTCTTGGTCTTGTTACACCGAAATGACAACCTTTGCCCAATGCCTCGGTACTCTGCGACTGCGCTTGCCCCCCTTTGCACCAAAGACGAAACAAGGACGTTGTGCTAGCTGGCGCCCGCCTGGCGCCCTCCTGGTGTCGATCGTCACGGCTCACGTCACGAGAGCCTCGTGAGGTTCGCCTCGCCTTGATATCTCTGCTCCTTGTGAGCCTGCCTAGCTAGGCCACTCCAGAGGAGGTCTTGCTTCGTTCGCCTCGCGAGGCTTGGCCCCTCGCGAGGGTCTTGGGTGTTTTGTTGGTGAAGATTGGCCGTACGGCCTGCTGGCCCAGTCATGCCGCGGGCCGCAGGCAGGCAAGTCTGGGGACCCCCGCTCCCAGGATGCCGACATAGGTAAGTGATAAAAACAGATTTTTTGATGTGGAATGCTGCCTAACATGTCATATCATATTTGTTTTCTTTATAGCATGGACATTTGGACTTTTTTTGTGATTCAAAGCAATAGTCTAGTTTTGACATAATAATTTAGATACTCAAGCATATCAACAAGCAACCATGTCTTTCAAATATCAACGCTAAAATAAGTTATCCATTGCCCATCATGCTCAAACATTGATTCATTCATGAAACACACTCGAATATTAGCTACACCCAATACTTAAGTACGATCATATTGCCTCCTAGTTGGTGCCTTTATAAGAGAAGATGGAGACTCAAATTCAATTTTTTTTTGCATAAAGTAAAAGAAAGGCCCTTCACAGAGGGAAGTAGGGATTTGTAGAGGTGCTAGAGATCAAAGCAAAAAACTTAGAGATAAAAACATTTTGGGAGGTGTATCTGTCCCACCAACGAAAACGACTTAGAGTTCCCAACACTTTCCATGCTTAGATATATCATAGGCGGTTCTCAAACAGAAAATAAAGTTTATTCATTTTTCCACCATACTTTCACTTTCCATGGCTAACCGTATCCACGGGTGTCCTCCATACCAACAATTTCCAAGGAATTTATTATTTGACAACATAAAGTAAATTCATTTTTTGCATTTCGGGACTGGGCATCCCTAATACCTTTGCCTTACTCTCGTGCAATGACAAGGGAATAAACACTCATCTTGAGAATAACACATCTAGCATGGAAAATATTAGCCACCCCTCACCGCTCCACGAGCGAAACAAACACACAAAAGAGAAGTTTATTTTGAAATTTAGAGATGGCACATGCAAATTTGCTTAGAATGGCAAAAGAATACCGCATATAGGTTGATATAGTGGACTCATGTTGCAAAACTGGTTTAAAGGATTTTGGATGCACAAGTAGTGATCATACTTGGTGCAAAATTAAGGCTAGCAAAAGATTGAGAAGCGACCAACCAAGAAACGGATAATCTCATAAGCAAGCATTAAGCATAAATAACACTGAATAATGCACCACAAGTAGGATATAATTTCGTTGCATGACTATTGACTTTCGTACTTGCATAGGGAATCACAAACCTTAACACCAATATTCTTACTAAAGCATAATTATTCATCAACATAACTCACATATCACATCATCATATCTCAAAACTATTACTAAGAATCAAGTTTATTTTGTCCAATGATCTTCATGAAAGTTTTTATTATATCCTTCTTGGATATCTATCACTTTGGGACTAATTTTCATGTGTTGCTTTTCATAAGCTCAAACAAAAATATAAGTGAAGATCATGAGGATAATTTTTCTTCTTTCTCTCAAAATAATTTAAGTGAAGCAAGAGAGAATTTCTTGAAAATTTTACTAAGTCTCAAATAAATCTAAGTGAATCAAGAGAGAATTTCTTCAAAAATACTAAGCACACCGTGCTCAAAAAAATATAAGTGAAGCACTAGAGCAAATCCATTGCTCATAAAAATTTAAGTGAAGCATAGAGAGCAATTTTAACAAGTCATGAAATAATTTCGGCTCTCTCAAATAAGTGTGTCCAGCAAGGATTGATGACTTAAAACACAAAATAAAACAAGCGAAGACTCATATCATACAAGACGCTCCAAGCAAAACACATATCATGTGACGAATAAAAATATAGTTTCGAGTAAAATACCGATGATAATTGGTAGAAAGCGGGGGTGCCACTCGGGGCATCCCCAAGCTTAGTTGGTTGCTAATTTTTGGATAATTGCTTGGAATGCCGGGGCATACCCAGCTTAGCTCTTCCATCCTTCCTTCATCCATCGTAAGATAACCCAAAACTTGAAAACTTCAATCACACAAAACTCAACAAAACCTTTGTGAGATCCATTAGTATAAGAAAGCAAACCACTACTATAATTAATGTATCAAACCAATTCATATTTTGATTTTGTGTTATATCTACTGTATTACAACTTTCTATGGCAAAATCTCATCAAAGAAAACCATAGAGCCATGAAAATAAGCACACAACACAAAGAAAACAGAATCTGTCAAAACAAAACAGTTTGTAGTAATCTGACTATTTCGAATACTGCTGTAACTCCAAAAATTCTGAAAAAATTAGGACGACCTGATAAATTTGTATATAGATCTACTTGAAGTGGAATAGGTATTTTATCACTCTCTGGTAAAAAATGAAAATTAATTTCGTTAGCGTAAAAGTTTCTGTTTTTTCAGCAAGATCAAATAACTATCATCCAAGAAGATCCTAAAGGCTTTACTTGGCACAAACACTAATTAAAACATAAAAAACACAATCATAACAGTAGCATAATTGTGCTAACACTCAAGAACATAAAGCAAAAAGCAAAAATAAAATTTATTCATTGGATTGCCTCCCAACAAGCTCTATAATTTTACGCCCTTAGCTAGGCATAAAGCAAAGATCTAAGTTTTGTCATCTTTGGTTCGAGATCCATAAGATTCCCTCATGATTGACTAATATGGTGGCCTAATTCTTGTTCTAGGAAAGTGTTCCATACCTTTCCTCAACGGAAATTGAAACTTAATATTGCCTTCTTTCATATCAATCACGACACCGATAGTGCGTAAAAACGGTCTACCAAGAATAATTGGGCAAGACGGATTGAATCAATATCAAGAACAATAAAACCTATGGGCACATAATTCCTATTTGCAAGAATAAGAACATCATTAATCCTTCCCATAGGCTTTTTAATAGTAGAATCCGCCAAGTGCAAATTCAAAGAACACGATTCAAGATCGGTAAGACCAAGCACATCACATAAAGATTTTGGAATAGTAGAAACACTAGAACCAAGTCACACAAAGCAAAACACTCATAGTTTTTAATCCTGACTTTGATAGTAGGTTCCCATTCATCATGCAATTTTCTAGGAATCGAAACTTCTAATTCCAATTTTTCTTCAAAACTTTCATCATAGCATCAACAATATGTTTAGTAAAAGCTTTATTTTTTTCTTAAGCATGGGGTGAATTTATCATGGATTGAAACAATGAAATACAATCAATCAAAGAGCAACCGTCATAATTAATGTCTTTGTAATTCAAAAGAGTGGGCACATCACTAGCTAAAGTTTTGACCTCTCCAAACCCACTTTCATCAATTTTCTCAACAAGATTTTCACCCTTTGAAATATTGGGACGCCTTCTACCTAAAGTTGACTCTTCTCCAGTCCCTTTTTCATCAATATTAACTTTACTAAACAAGGAATCAATAGAAGAAACATTTTAAGATCTTCATCACTTTTGCAAAAGAAATCACTAGAAAAAAGCTTTTTCTAAAAATTCTTTTTTAGCTCTAAGCATAGCAGTTCTTTCCTTACTTTCATCCATAGAAACATAAAGAGCTTTAATTGATTCATCTACTTTAGGCACAAAAAATTTCATCTTGAGATTTCCACATCATGAGCAATTCTATCAACACTTCTAGACAAATCATCAATCTTACTCCAAGTTGCTTGAAATTCATGATCTGGGTTCTAAGGGAAATAATTTTTACGGGAGGAAAATACTTAATGATAAAAGCACTTTGCACTTATTCCAAGAATCAATACTATTGCGAGGCAAAGAAGAGAACCAATTTTTTGCAGAATCACACAAGGAAAATGGAAATAATTTCATTTTGACCACATCATTTTCCACATATGTTTTCTTTTGCATATCGCATAATTCCACGATGTAGGATCGAAAGTATGTCTAGAGGGGGGGGGGTGATTAGACTACTTGACCAAATAAAAACTTAACCTTTTCCCAATTTTAGTTCTTGGCAGATTTTAACTATCTTAGGACAAGTCAAGAAATCATCACACAATTCAAGCAAGCATGCAAAGAGTATATTCGCAGCGGAAAGTAAAGAATGCAACTTGCAAGAATATAAGGGGAAGGGTTTTGAGGATTCAAACGCAATTGGAGACACGGATGTTTTTCCCGTGGTTCGGATAGGTGGTGCTATCCTACATCCACGTTGATGGAGACTTCAACCCACGAAGGGTAACGGTTGTGCGAGTCCACGGAGGGCTCCACCCACGAAGGGTCCACGAAGAAGCAACCTTGTCTATCCCACCATGGCCATCGCCCACGAAGGACTTGCCTCACTAGCGGTAGATCTTCACGAAGTAGGCGATCTCCTTGCCCTTACAAACTCCTTGGTTCAACTCCACAATCTTGTCGGAGGCTCCCAAGTGACACCTAGCCAATCTAGGAGACACCACTCTCCAAGAAGTAACAAATGGTGTGTTGATGATGAACTCCTTGCTCTTGTGCTTCAAATGATAGTCTCCCCAACACTCAACTCTCTCTCATAGGATTTGGATCTAGTGGAAAGAAGATTTGAGTGGAAAGCAACTTGGGGAAGGCTAGAGATCAAGATTCATATGGTTGGAATGGAATATCTTGGTCTCAACACATGAGTAGGTGGTTCTCTCTCAGAACATATGAGTTGGAATGGTGTATGTGTTCTGATGGCTCTCTCCACGAGTGAAGAGGAGGTGGAGGGGTATATATAGCCTCCACACAAAATCCAACCATTACACACAATTTACCAATCTCGGTGGGACCAAATAAACAAACTCGATCGGACCGAAGTAGTAAACCTAGTGACCGTTAGGAATTTCGGTGGGACTGGCATGCAACTCGGTAGGACCGATTCGGTTAGGGTTTGGGCATAACGTAATCTCGGTGAGACCGATTGCACAAACTCGGTGAGACCGAGTTTGGCAATAAGCTAACCAGAGAGTTGGTCAGGCAAACTCGGTGGGACCGACTCGCTCTTTCGGTGAGACCGAAAAGTTACAAGAAGGAAACATAGAGTTTACATTGCAATCTCGGTGGGACCGATTCGCTCTTTCGGTGAGACCGAAAAGTTACGAAAGGGAAACAGAGAGTTTGCAATCCCATCTCGGTGAGACCGAGATCCTTATCGGTAGGACCGAATTGCTAGGGTTTGGCAGTGGCAAATGACAAGTGAAAATCGGTTGCGCTGGATAGATAGAATCGGTATGACCGAGTTTGGCTTAGGGTTTAGGTCATTTGTGGATATGGAAAAGTGGTTGAGGATTTTGGAGCATATCACCAAGCACATAAAGCAAGAGGCTCATTAAGCAACACCTCATCCCTCCTTGATAGTATTGGCTTTTCCTAAAGACTCAATGTGATCTTGGATCACTAAAATGTAAAATGAAGAGTCTTGAACTTTTGAGCTTGAGCCAATTCTTTGTCCTTAGCATTTTGAGGGTTCCACTTTCACATCCATGCCATGCCAATCATTGAGCTTTCCTGAAATAATCATCTTGAAATAGCATTAGCTCAATGAGCTATATGTTGTTATGAATTACCAAAACCACCTAGGGATAGTTGCACTTTCAATCTCCCCCTTTTTGGTAATTGATGACAACATATAGATCAAAGCTTCGACAAATTATAATAATCATGAAATACATCGTCGCTTTGAGAAGTATGTGGCAAGTAAGAGCTCCCCCTAAATTTGTGCATATTTAGAATTTGCTTTGGACTACAAATGCACAAGGAGGTAGAGTCATGGGTTACTCTTTCATGTCACATACATCTTGGTGGAGCGCTCAAAAATGATAAGATTGAAATACATGCACTCATCACCAAGAATAGTGAGTGATCACATAAGATAGATGGAATAATAATAGCATTAAGCAAACATTAAGTGTAGCTTATGATCAAGCACATGATCATCGATGTCTCACAGACATAAGGACGTAGTATCTCACACACAAGAAAATAAAGTTCGAAAAACCACCAAATAAAAGAAGAGAGAATAAAAGCAACACTCTCTCTCGAAGCCTATGATCTATACATTTTCTCCCCCTTTGGCAACAAGTTACCAAAAAGTTCCTAGAAAATGGATAGTGCTAAGTTGACGCTCAGGCTTGATCTTCAGGTGGTGGTGGAGTCCGGAGCACTCCAAGGATGAAGCCTTCGGTAGACGTGGTCGGAGTTGAGGCTGAAGTGGATGCTGGAGCTGGTGGAACTGAGGCTATGGCTGGCGCAGACGTGGTAGCTCTGGTGTCAGCAACTGGCATTGCAGACAACCTTGGACCTCGTGGCACCCTGGCAAAAGCATCAGTCGTAGTCCTGCCTCTCCTCTCATTCATGTCATCCTGGAGCTGCTCCACGGCAGTCTGTATCTCTGTCACCTTGATGTCCAAATCATAGAACCTCTATTCCATGATCCTCTCTAAGCTTGCCTGGTTCTGAGTTAGGGTGGCTAGTCCTTGCTCAATCCGCAGGGTGGACGCAATCAGGTAACCAAGCTGCTCTTGTTTGGTTTTCAGAAAATATTCAGATGCCTCCTCTTGAGTAGGCATCCTGGCAGCTTTCTCCTTCTTCGCCTTCTCCTTCTTGGCTTGTGCTTGGGCAGATGATGGCTCATTCTCAGTCATGATCACTTGATTATCCTCGAAGTCTGGACGGATGGGCAGGTGTTCCTTATCCAACAAGTATGTGCCCATGCCCATCTTTGAGTTGATGAGCTCCTGAATCTGTGGGGCATACCCACAACTCCTCTTCTGATCTGCTGCAGTCCTTTTGATTGTTTCCACTATGAGGCTCATGACTTTGAATTTCTGAGGCACGTCAAAGATATGAAGCAAGTTGATCGCGTGACCTCTGATCATCTTGTGTTCTCCAGACTTGGGCAATAGGGTGTGCCTCAGTATCCAATTGATAGTGGGCAGTCCTGATAGAAGATAATGCACTGAGCCAAACTTGAACGTGTCAAGTGCTTCATTCGGAATCTCCTTGTACATGTTGGACATTGAGTTGTGGTCCATCTTCTTCTTGGCATAAATGTCCAAGTCATCTGCTTGCTCCTCTGGGGCATGAATTAGCTGAGCCCATTCAACAACTGTGGACTAGTACCTCGTACCCTCTGACATCCATACAATCCTGCCATCTGGATAGAAATGTGCTGTGGAGTAGAATTGCATGATTAGCTCCTCGTTCCACTTTGTGAGCTTCTGCCCAACAAAGTCTGCAACTCCACACGCACTAAAGCTGTCATACACTCCAGGATAGTGTTCCTTATTTTCCTTCATGTAGGTCCAGTTGACCCATCTCATGTCACATACTATTGGCTTCTTGTCAAGCAACACTGTCTCATAGAAATCCTGCTGCTCCTTGGTATGAAACCTGTAGTCAACTGCAGTCCTTCTCCTAGAAGCTTACGGATATGCTTCTCTCCACTTCCTCAGCCCTGAATCTCTCCCGAGCTTCATATCCTCAGCCACATGATGAGCATCGTTGTGGTCTGGGATCTTGGGCTTGAGCTTTCTAAGGACATTCTCTTCCTCTTCCTCTGCAGCTTCAGGCACTGGGGCCTTGTTCTTTTCAGTGGCTGGGATGCTTCTTGTGTTTCTCTTTGGCTTTGGAGCTGACTTGGCCTTGGAAGCAGCTCCCCCTGATTTTATGGCATCACCCATTAGCTTGGGTGCCTTGGGTGCTGGTGCAGCTACCTCTTCTTCTTCTTCTTCCTCCTCATATTCCATGATGGAGGCCTTGCCAAGCACTCTGGCTACAGTCTTCTTGACCCTTTCCTTCCTCTTTTTGCCCTCAGTAACAACTGGCTCTGTGGGTGTAGGCTTCACAGTTGAAGCTCTAACCTTAGACATGGGCTGCCTGCTTGCTGGCCTTTTGATCTTCAGCCCTGGCTTTGTGCCTTGAGCTGGCTCAACTCTCCTTGATGTGGCCTCTTCCTCTGCCACATAATCTTCATCTTCAGAATCAGAAGTTTTCTTCTTCCTTTGTCTAGTGGCAGCTTTAGGCAGATTGCTGGGGGTGCTCCTGCTGCCATCATCTGAAGAGCTGGAGGGACTAGTGCCCTCACTCATCACCACTTGCTGCTCTGAGAGGTTCTGGCTGTCACTTTGGTCTGACATGATGCAAATTCTGACAGCTGACCCTGTGAATAGATTATAGATGAGATAGAGTGGATGAGCATCACAAAGTGCAGAGATTTTGCAAAAGAGTAATTCAAAAACTTAGTTTTAGTTTCCCATTGAAATCATCTCGGATCTACCGATTTTCAAACTCGGTGACACCGAAGCAGTTTTGGCACCAGAACTAGTGAACAAGGTCAGACCGAGTCACAGTTCGGTGGCACCGAGACTGCTAGGGTTTCACAGAGTTCCAAAATCGGTCACACCGATAAGTAGTTCTCGGTCAGACCGAGTTTTACTTGTGCAATGGCATAAGCCAAATCGGTGGGACCGAGTTTTTCAACTCGGTGGGTCCGAGATGGTTTCGGCGGAAACCTAACCCTAAAATTTTCGAATTAAACCTAATCTACGAGTTCATTGACTGGATAGGAGTTTATCAAACGTGACAAGAATCATGATGATCACAATGTGCTAGGAATCGGATTGGAGAATAGCACAAAGATCGAGTCCATACCCTAGTTCAGCGGAGACTCACTACGGCGGCAACGGCGGGGCAGAATTCCCGTTGACGGCGACGGAGACCAGCGACTGGAGGCGGCTGGCGGCGAGGAGGACGATCCGGAGACCCAGGAGGCAGAGCGAGCTATGCGCGGGCGAAGAGGTTTCGGAGAAATTTCCAAAATTTTGCCCGTCACTATATATAGCCCGACGCTGTCGGTGTGACCGAGTGGAACAACTCGGTGGCACCGAGATGCAAAACTGTATACAGTTATTGCAACTCGGTTTGACCGAGTAGTTCAAATCGGTTGCACCGAGATTGAAAACCTAGATCAACTTAATGATCTCGGTAGGACCGAAAGTATGGTATCGGTCAGACCGAGAATCACAAAGAGGTTTTGGAAGTTTAAGTCTATGACGAAACGGGGACTCCGAGCGCTCCTCACACAGAGTGGTTCGAATCTGACTTGATCAAATTTTGTGATGCAGCATGAATAGAGTTTGAGACGAGAAAAGCATAGATAGCTAGAGGAGGTTCTTAGGCATTCTTGTCCATCCACTTGGCAAAAGAAGATAAAGCCAAACAATCAAGACAACAAGTGGATGTCCTCGAATGAGTAAAATATGCAACCAACATGCTCACACAATAAGATGGCAAATGAAATATGTGGCAAAGCATGCACAACCAATTCTAGCATCTATCAAGCAATTTGCGATGACTAGGTCATCTATATATGAGTATATTGACTTAGGAGTCAAGTGAGAACACTTGATCGTAGGTCATACTCATCGTTTAAGCTCAAGTGGGGTTACCACTTTTACATAAAGCATTGTTGTATTCACATCTTTAGAGTTGCTTTAGCTCAAGTTTTTTTAGAGTAAAGCTCCCCCTAGATGTGATATCCCCCCTAAGAGGGATGAACTAACCTTGGGTTTTGTCGATGATGACTTCATGTAGATGTTGAAGATGTGGATGCTCAATGTTGATGTAGATCACTTGGAGCTATCCATTTGAGTGAATTGCACTTTCAATACCTACATGGGTTAGTCCCACAAGGAACAAACAAGGATATCCATAGACATAGAGTGATGCATACACAAGATTATGTCCATGAAAACTTTAGGTTACCTTGTCCCTTGTCTTACCAACAAGAGGGTTTGTGAGTCCTTGAACTAGTGCATGATGTGGAAGTTGATTGCACTTGTTCTTGCCAAAATGATGAGAGTGAAATATGTTGGCGGAGTCACCCTCAAGAACTCTCTAGTTCTTTTTCTTTTGGATCCACACCATCTTGATGGGAATCCTTGGAGTTGTAGTCGTACTTGATGAAGTGGAACTTGATGTGGTCTTGGGAATCCACTTGACTAAGGTCTTAGGAGCTTCTTCAAATGCATCAATCTCCTCTTGAAGCTTGTCCTTGCCTTTTTGCTTGTAGTCTTGTGGTGGAAGATCATCTTGAGCTTGTGTCCCCTTGAAAGAAGTATCAGACTTCTCTTGTTGAGGAACAACCTTTGTTTTGGGGTATTGATCTTCTTCCCACTCAACTCCATTGGCATTGAACTTTCGTTCAAAACCAACACCTTGATTCTTCCGGTGCATTCCTTGCTTGCGCACAATTTCCTCGAATTGCTTACTCCCGGCAAGGCTTTTGTACACTCCTTTCTCTATAATCCCCTTTAATAAGCTATTTTCTTGCTCAAGTGTAACTTGGCTAAGAGAATCATTAGTGGAATCAGGAGAACTACTAGAAGCAACAATATTGGATTTAGCATGATCATTGTTACTACTAGAGGAAGAATCTTTATTGTTCTTGTTACTAGACTTGACTTGAGGCATGTAAGTGGATAATAGTAAATGCTTGGCAATGTAAGAAGAACTTTTCTTGCGGAGATCATCATTGATTGCTTTTAAGAACTCATGCTCTTGCTCAAGATTGAGCTTTTCAAAGCGTAATTTCTCATGAGCTCTTAAAAGTTCTCGATGATCTTCGAAGATAGCTTCATGAGCTAACTTAAGAGTGTTTAGTTCTTTAGTTAGAGCCTCAATCTTCTCCTTATCATTGTCATTCGTTTTATCTTGATTAGCATGATTAATTGATGTTTCATCATAGTACTCATCACTAGAGTTGTCAACAAGCAAGTCATCATCACCTAACAAGTCATCTTCATCACTATTAAAATCAACATACTCGGGGTGTGTTACCTTAGGACCTTTGGCCATGAAGCATCTTCCAATTCCTTCATTTGGTGAGTCAAATATGTCGTAGGAGTTGGTTGACACAAGTGCTAGACCGGCAACACCTTCATCTTGAGTATCTTCGGAGTCGGAGTGATAACTTCTCTCGGAGTGGCTGTCGGAGTCGGAGCCGGATACCCATTCACCAACATGAGCTTGATGTCTTCGTTTTGTGTAGCTCCTTGATGATTTTTCCTTCCTTTTCGAATCCTTGCTTCTTCGTGAGTATCTCCGTTCATAATGATCATCTCTACTCCTTCTCTCTCTTGGTGGTGATTCTTTGCTTCTTCTTTTTGGAGAATCTTCTCTTCTCTTGTAGGGAGCCGTACACTCATTGGAATAGTTTCCGGGTCTTCCACAATTATAGCAGTTTCGCTCTTGACTAGAAGATCTTTTGTCATTGTAGGACCTTGACTTGAAGCTTCTATGTTTGCTTCTACTCTTGTAGAACTTGTTGAAGTTCTTCACCATTAAGCTCAATTCTTCATTGAAGTTTTGTTTCTCACTTGATGATGTGGGGACTTCACATGAGGCTTTGTAGGCACCACTTGATTTGTTGTGAAGTTCCTCTTTATCCTTGAGTGACATCTCATGAGCAACAATCCTTCCAATCACTTCCGTTGGTTTGAAATCTTTGTAATTGGGCATCATTTGAATCAATGTGCACACGGTATCATATTTCCCATCCAAGGCTCTTAGGATCTTCTTGATGATGAATCTATCGGTCATCTCTTCACTTCCTAAGCCGACAATCTCATTTGTGATGAGAGCAAGCCTAGAGTACATTCGGCGACACCTTCACCATCCTTCATCTTGAACTTGTCAAGTTGACTTTGGAGCACATCCAACTTGGATTCCTTGACGGAGTCAGTACCCTTGTGCATATCAATCAAAGTGTCCCAAATTTCCTTTGCATTCTCAAGACGGCTGATTTTGTTGAATTCTTTGTGGCACAATCCGTTGAAGAGAATATCACAAGCTTGAGCATTGTATTGCAACATCTTCAACTCATCCGCGATAGCTTCACGGTTTGGTTCTCTCCCATCAAAGAACTCACCTTGCAAACCAACACAAACAATAGCCCATACGGCGGGGTTATGTCCAAGAATATGCATTTTCATTTTATGCTTCCAACTAGCAAAATTAGTACCATCAAAGTAAGGACCTCTACGGTGATAATTTCCCTTGCTAGACGCCATACTCTCCTAGGTTGTGAAACCAAGGCTATGACCACCAAAAGCTATGGAGATCAAGGCAAATGGAAACCTGGCTCTGATACCACTTGTAGGATCGAAAGTATGTCTAGAGGGGGGATGATTAGACTACTTGACCAAATAAAAACTTAACCTTTTCCCAATTTTAGTTCTTGGCAGATTTTAACTATCTTAGGACAAGTCAAGCAATCATCACACAATTCAAGCAAGCATGCAAAGAGTATATTGGCAGCGGAAAGTAAAGCATGCAACTTGCAAGAATATAAGGGGAAGGGTTTTGAGGATTCAAACGCAATTGGAGACACGGATGTTTTTCCCGTGGTTTGGATAGGTGGTGCTATCCTACATCCATGTTGATGGAGACTTCAACCCATGAAGGGTAACGGTTGCGCGAGTCCACGGAGGGCTCCACCCACGAAGCGTCCACGAAGAAGCAACCTTGTCTATCCCACCATGGCCATCGCCCATGAAGGACTTGCCTCACTAGCGGGAGATCTTCACGAAGTAGGCGATCTCCTTGCCCTTACAAACTCCTTGGTTCAACTCCACAATCTTGTCGGAGGCTCCCAAGTGACACCTAGCCAATCTAGGAGACACCACTCTCCAAGAAGTAACAAATGGTGTGTTGATGATGAACTCCTTGCTCTTGTGCTTCAAATGATAGTCTCCCCAACACTCAACTCTCTCTCATAGGATTTGGATCTAGTGGAAAGAAGATTTAAGTGGAAAGCAACTTGGGGAAGGCTAGAGATCAAGATTCATATGGTTGGAATGGAATATCTTGGTCTCAACACATGAGTAGGTGGTTCTCTCTCAGAACATATGAGTTGGAATGGTGTATGTGTTCTGATGGCTCTCTCCACGAGTGAAGAGGAGGTGGAGGGGTATATATAGCCTCCACACAAAATCCAACCGTTACACACAATTTACCAATCTCGGTGGGACCGAATAAACAAACTCGGTCGGACCGAAGTAGTAAACCTAGTGACCGTTAGGAATTTCGGTGGGACTGACATGCAACTTGGTAGGACCGATTCGGTTAGGGTTTGGGCATAACGTAATCTCGGTGAGACCGATTGCACAAACTCGGTGAGACCGAGTTTGGCAATAAGCTAACCAGAGAGTTGGTCAGGCAAACTTGGTGGGACCGACTCGCTCTTTCGGTGAGATCGAAAAGTTACAAGAAGGAAACATAGAGTTTACATTGCAATCTCAGTGGGACCGATTCGCTCTTTCGGTGAGACCGAAAAGTTACGAAAGGGAAACAGAGAGTTTGCAATCCTATCTCGGTGAGACCGAGATCCTTATCGGTAGGACCGAATTGCTAGGGTTTGGCAGTGGCAAATGACAAGTGAAACTCGGTGGCGCCGGATAGATAGAATCGGTATGACCAAGTTTGGCTTAGGGTTTAGGTCATTTGTGGATATGGAAAAGTGGTTGAGGATTTTGGAGCATATCACCAAGCACATAAAGCAAGAGGCTCATTAAGCAACACCTCATCCCTCCTTGATAGTATTGGCTTTTCCTAAAGGCTCAATGTGATCTTGGATCACTAAAATATAAAATGAAGAGTCTTGAACTTTTGAGCTTGAGCCAATTCTTTGTCCTTAGTATTTTGAGGGTTCCACTTTCACATCCATGCCATGCCAATCATTGAGCTTTCCTGAAATAATCATCTTGAAATAGCATTAGCTCAATGAGCTATATGTTGTTATGAATTACCAAAACCACCTAGGGATAGTTGCACTTTCACACGAAGGTATTAAGATGGGATGCGGCATCCTCATTAGGGGTACTGGAGAATTGGTCTTTCATAACAAGATTCAGCAAAGCAGTATTAATATCACAAGTCTCCGCACTAGTGGCGGGAGGAGTAAGCGGAGTGCTGATAAAATCATTGTTGTTGGTATTTGAGAAATCACATAACTTGGTGTTCTCTTGAGTCATGATGACCACACAATAAGATTGCACTGAAAAACAGATCCGAGAAGAAAATGGCGAACGAAAAAGAGTGGCAAATAAAACGACAATTTTTTGTGAAGTGGGGGAGAGGAAAACGAGAGGCAAATGGCAAATAATGTAAATTTCAAGGAGATGAGATTTCTGATTATGAACCTGGTATATGTTGAAGATCCTCCCCGGCAACGGTGCCAGCAATTCCTTTTGATGTCGCTTGAAGCTACGTCGGTATTTCCCAAAAGAGGAAGGGATGATGCAGCACAGCGGCGGTAGGTATTTCCCTCAGATATGAAACCAAGGTTATCAAACCAGTAGGAGAACCAAGCAACACAACGTAAACATCACCTGCACACCAATAACAAATCCTCGCAACCCGGCGTGTTAAAGGGGTTGTCAATCCATTTCGGGTAACGGTGCCAGAAATTGGTGCGTGACGGTAAAAAGGTGGTAATAGATTGGATAAATAGATCACAAAAAATGAAGTGTAGCATATTATTTTTGTATTTTTGGTTTAATATATCTGAAAATAAATGCAAGAGAAAAGTAGATCGCAAAGGCAAATATATGAGAATAAAGACCCGGGGGCTGTAGGTTTCACTAGTGGCTTCTCTCGAGAAAAATAGCAAACGGTGGGTGAACAAATTACCATTGGGCAATTCAAAAAACTTCAAATAATTATGACAATATCCAGGAAATGATCATTATATAGGCATCACGTCCAAGATTAGTAGACCGACTCCTGCCTGCATGTACTACTATTACTCCACACATCAACCGCTATCCAGCATGCATCTAGTGTATTAAGTTCATGGAGAAACGGAGTAATGCAATTAGAATGATGACATGATGTAGACAAGATCTATCTATGTAGATATAGACCCCATCATTTTATCCTTAGTAGCAACGATACATACGTGTCGTGTCCCTTTTTGTCACTGGGATCAAGCACCTTTAGATCGAACCCACTACAAAGCACCTCTTCCCATTGCAAGATAAATAGAACAAGGTTGCCAAACAAAACACAAATATCCGAGAAGAAATACGAGGCTATAAGCAATCATGCATAAAAGAGATCAAAGAAACTCAAATGCTTTCATGGATATAAAAAGATAGATCTGATCATAAACTCAAAGTTCATCGATCCCAACAAACACACCGCAAAAGAGTTACATCATATGGATCTCCAAGAGACCATTGTGTTGAGAATTCAGCGAGAGATTGGAAGCCATCTAGCTACTAACTACGGACCCGAAGGTCTACAAAGAACTACTCACACATCATCGGAGAGGCACCAATGGAGGTGGTGAACCCCATCCGAGATGGTGTCTGTCGGCGTTCTAGGAATGGGGGTCCCCAGACTTGCCTGCCTGCGGCCTGCGGCATGGCTCAAAGGAGGCCTAGTGCGGCCCATCTTCATCAACACAAGACTCAAGACCCTCGCGAGGGGCCAAGCCTCGCGGGGCGGACGACATGGCGCATCCTCAGGCGCAGCCTCCTCAGGCTGGCTCGCGAGGAGGCGGAGAGATCAAGGCAGGGTACCTCGCGAGGTGCCCATGACGCAAGCCATGACGATCGAGGGTGCCAGGCAGGCGCCAGCGCGCGCAGCGTCCTTCTTTCCTCTTTGGTGCAAAGGGGGCAAGCGCAGCCGCGGAGTACCGAGGCATCAGGCAAAGGTTGCCATTTCGGTGCAACGAGATCAAGACCAGGCGGACTACGAGACGGAGGTCACCATGGAGCCCAGCACGGCATCACCATAGAGCCTTTGGTAGGCGAAGACCAACTTTAGTCAGGATAAGTGTACTAGATGTTCCCCTTTGAATTGGCCAATTGTTGGCGCCCTTCCCGCTCAATATTTGGGAAGAGGCCCAGGGCCTTTGCCTATAAATAGGACTAGCCACCCCCAGGGTAGGAGGGGGGAGAAGAAAGGAGGGGGTTCATTCGTACGGTCGGCAAGTGAGAGTAAAATCAGAGAGAGAGAGAGAGAGGGTGACTGAACTCCTCCTAGCAGTTCATCACCCCAGCCAAGAACAGACCCTCGCGAGGCTGTTCTTCCTTGTATTGTTCATCATCACCAGCCCCAGGAGGCAATCCACGAACCACACACTGGAGTAGGGTATTACACCACAACGGTGGCCCGAACCAGTATAAACCTTGTGTCTCTTGTGCAGTTCTTTCAGTAGTTTAGATCTTTGCGAGACGGGGAGGTAGAAGGCGTGATCTCCGCGCGCACCCCAGTGTTCGAACCTTAAGGGTCTGCCGGAACCCGTGATCCGACATTTGGCGCGCCAGGTAGGGGTGCGCCGGAATCTGTCTTCCACCACTCCGCTCTCCTCCGACCGTCGCATCCATGTCTGACGCTCGTCGGGCCCGCGCCGAGCGCCGGGCCGCCGTCGCTTCCCGCGTCGCCCAGACGGCCCCCATCGGTGGGCGTCCTCATCGTTCCCCGTCGCCCGCCGTCAACGCCGCCACCGGCCCGGCGGGGGTCGAACAGCAAGCATCGTCTCAGCATCCATCCGTGCGGCAAGACGGCCGCACCGCTACTCCATCACTCACCCCAGCCGGCTCTTTGTCCCGCACGCTCCGTGCACCCTTGGAGGCTCGAGCTGCGCTCATCGCGGCAAACGAACTCCTGCGCTACCACCCCGTCGACGACGTCTACAAGGAGTGGCTCATCCGCGTCGCCGAGCTCGTCCGCGCCGCAGGGGGCTCTCCTGCGCCGTCCGCTCCGCTGCGCCGCACCCTGCCCCGCGCGGGCAATGAAGCTCCGGGGGCGTACCAGCCGCCTCCTCTCCAAGAAGACGCCATGGCTCCAAGGCGCGTGGCCCCTGAGCAGAACCCGCTCCGTCAGGTGCCAGCACAACAAGAACGGAGCTGCCAAGAAGTCCCTCGCCCGCAAGGAGCTGCCTGGGCGCTCCCTGCTCCGGCACGCCGCGACCTTGCTCCGGCTCCGGCACGCCAAGACCCCGCTCTGCTCCTAGCTGCAGCGCGTGGGGACCCTCAAGACCAAGCTCTCCATCAGCCGAAGCCTTTCGTGGCCACCGCATGCTGCCGTGCCTACACCACCAAGCTGTGCAGCGTCGTGTGGCCCGGCAAGTTCAAGCCAGACCTGCCTCCTCGCTACGACGGCACAACTGATCCCGCAGAGTCCCTCCAGCTTTATGAGCTGGGCATCGAGACTGCCAGCGGGGATGAAAAGGTCATGGCGAACTGGTTCCCCATGGCGCTAAAGAAAGGAGCTCGCACCTGGCTCCTGAATCTGGCTCCAGGCACGATCTCCTCCTGGGACCAGATGCGCACCCGCTTCATCGCCAACTTCCAAGGTACCTGCGACCGGCCGCCCGCCGTGAGCGACATGCGCCGCATCAAGCAGCAACCTGGGGAGACCCTACCAAAGTACATCCAGCGCTTCAACAGTGCGCGCCTCAAGATCCCCAAGGTGTCCGAGGAAGCCATCATCTCGGCCTTCTCCGATGGCGTGCGCGACATCAAGATGAAGGAGGAGCTGGCGATGCATGAAGACCTCTGCACCTCCCTGGAGCTGTTCAACTTGGCGACCAAGTGCGCCAGGGCTGAGGAGGGATGTCTCTCCCTCATCGAGTTGCCTGCCGCGGACCCAGAAGAGAAGAAGCCCAAGGCCAAGGACGTGAAGCGCAAGGGGGCTGCCGTACTCGTAGCAGAACCAGACACCAAGCGGGGCAAGGATCTGCCCGAACCCTCCAGGAGCAGCCGGTACTGTGTGTACCACGACCTCCACACCCACAACACCAACGAATGTCAGGAACTCCGCGCCGTGCGAGAAGGAAGGATCGGCCGTCGCCCTGACCATGCTGACCGGGGCTACGACCGAGGAGGAGGAAGAAACCCAGGACGCTGGGAAGATCGCGGCCCGCGCCAGGGGTGGCGCGACCAACCTCGCGAGGACCGCTGGCGGGACCTGCCTCGCGAGGGGGATTGGAGGGATCAGCCTCATGAGGATCGCCCTCATGGCAACGCAGGCCTACCTCCGCTGCCGCCTCAGCCGAGGAGGAACGAAGACCGCCATCAAGACGAGGGGGCTGGGGGCTTCCAAGAGCTGCGCGCAATCGCCTGCATCCTGGGCGGAGCTCAAGCCCCAGCCTCTCAACGTATCTTCAAGCAGTTTGCCCGCGAAGTGAATGCAGTTCTCCCCAAGCTCGAAGCAACGCGCCCCCTCAGGTGGTCGGCGTGCGCCATCACGTTCAGCTCAGCAGACCAGCTCAAGTGCACGGCCACGGCCGGAGTCCTCCCGATGCTTTGCTCCCCAGTCATCAGCAACGTGCTGGTCACCAGGACCCTCATCGACGGAGGGGCAGGGCTCAACATCCTGTCCGTGGAAACATTCAACAACCTCCAAGTGTCCTATGACCAGCTTCAGCCAACCAAGCCTTTCTCCGGAATCGTCGACGGTTCCACAGTCCCGATCGGGCAGGTCTGCCTCCCTATCACCTTCGGGGCCCGCAGCAACTACCGCACCGAGCTCATCGACTTCGATGTCGCCCACATCCGCCTGCCATACAACGGTATCCTCGGGTACCCAGTGCTGGCCAAGTTCATGGCCGTGACTCACCACGGCTACAACGTCCTCAAGATGCCAGGAAGTGGCGGCGTCATCACGGTGCCCTGTGAAGAGAAGGATGCAGTGTGTTCCCTGGAGCGAGCCTATCAGGCCGCGTCGCTAGAAGACCCAGATCGCGGAAGCAGGAGGCTTCCTGAGACCACCCCCAAGAAGAAGAAGACGTTGTCAGGCTCAGCCCCTCAGGAGGCAGGCCCTTCAGGGCCCGTGTCTGCCCAGGGGGACCTCCCTTCCATCGCATAGGAAAGCGCACCCAGCGCCCTCCTCAGGCAGGGCTCGGGGGCTCTCACCTGGAGGGCCACCGACCTAGCCAGGGTCACGAGGGAGGCGCTTGGGCACCATGTGGAGGCATGCTTCGAAGAACGTTTCCCTCGAGAAGGAGCCAGGCAAGGAAGGTCAGACCAGCCGGAGTTCGTTGACAAGGCCATTCAAGAACTACAGGAGTCAAGGATCATGAGAGGTTGCCGCCGTCTACCAGCTGTGGCCCCACATCCAGGTGAGGATGGTGGGTTGCACATCTGCGTCGACGTACCAGGGCTCAATCAGATCGCCACGACGGAGCGTCTCTGGCCCTCGCAAGTGGGGCGCTGCGGGGGTCCACCCCATAGCTATGTTCGCATGCCTTACGGCCTGCTGAGCATGGCTGCGGCGTACCAGCACCTTATGAGGGGCATCATGGAGGCTCAAGAAGACAGACGTTCCTCGGCCCTGGCGGAGATGAAGACAGCTCGCGAGGAGCCACCAGTGCCTCCGGAGCCTCCCGAGGCCCCGGGGCCTGGGGGCTCGTGAGGATCGGCTTCCGCAGCCCACCGAGTCTACAGCACCAACGCCACTTCGCCGACGATATCCTCAGGTGACATCTTTCAAGCGTCATTCCCAGCTGGGAGCGCCCTCCCAGGGTTGCATCACTCCCAGGCCACGTGGGTCCGTCCCTGCGGCATGTATCCCCTTTTATTTTTCGGTCGTTAGTTTGCCTTGTTGGGGGCGCCCCTCGGGCTGCATCATCCCCAAGCTACTCGGGCTAGGCCTAGTGGCGTGTATCTCCCTCGCGTTTATTTCCAACAATGCATTCGCCTATCATGCTTGATTGCTTGATGCCTGTCCGTGGCATCCCTTCTTCTCCATGTCGGCCACTTGCACGTTAAAGGGGGGGGGGGGGTGCCTGAGCATCGCGACTCAGGGCTCTTACTGGCTCTCCAGCCCTCACCCTCTGGCCTTGTCCACGGCATCGCGGCCTGGCATACCAGCGACGGCTGAGACAAGCTCGAGGGCCGAGACCCGAGGACGTAGAGTACCGGCATCTAACCAAATTTTGCAGGGACACATCTCAAGATACGTCCCAGTGCCAGGCGCAACCCGCCTAGAGGTAGGGCCTCGTGAGTCCCGTGCTGGCTCACGGGTGCCCAGATACACCTCACCTAGCCCTACCGTGCCAGCCACGTGTCAGGGCGGGGCTGTACACACCCCGGGGGCTCCTCCCGGAGGGGAGCGCCCTCCCACGTACCAGTGGAAGCACCATGCTCCGCGCTGGCTGACGACACTGCCGAGGAGTGGCTATGCCCGTACACATACGGAAGAGCTATGCTCCGCGCTGGTGATAAACAACTGAGGATGGCCTCCGGGCCGCATTAACCTCAGGGAGCCCAGAGCTCAGTGGCTAGCCTCATCGCAACGCCTCCCCTCGGGAGTGCCGCGTGGGGGGGCTAGGCACGGGGGCTACGACTGGGTCACGCCCAGACGTACGCCGCCCAGCCAGGCCCCTCGGGCCTGGTTCGTCACGCATCTCTCCCTGAGCGGAGCCAAGGTATGAAGGCCGTTTGAGCGTCAAGGGGGACCCCTGAGCATCGCGACTCAGGGGCCTAACTGGTCCCGTAGCCCCTCACTCCTTAGTTCCGAAAGGCTATGCTGGGTGAGGTACACGCGGAGCCGGGCTCTGCAGACATAGAACGGTAGCCCAGCTTACATCTCGCCTCAGCACCCGCTGTTTGCGCATCAAGGGGGACTCCTGAGCATCGCGACTCAGGAGCCTAACTGGCTCCGTAGCCCCTCACTCCTTAGTTCCGAAAGGCTATGCTGGGTGAGGTACGCGCGGAGTCGGGCTCTGCAGACGTAGAACGGAAGATACACCTACATCACGCGTCCCTACTTGCTGTTCGCGCGCCAAGGGGGACTCCTGAGCATCGCGACTCAGGAGCCTAACTTGTCACGTAGCCCCTCACTCCTTTGGTCCCATCCTGGTTTCCGGTCGGGGCTAATGCTGGGTGAGGCACGCGCGGGGCCGGGCTCTGCTGGCGTAGAACACAAGCAAGTAGGGAAGAAAAGCATAAAATTCAAGGAATTTAAAAGCAAATATTACAACCCATACTGTCATCTTAGTACCAAATGCAAGTTTAAATGCCTCCCCGAGGCGTGATGCATGTGCAGGAATTGAAAGAAGAACAGGGATGGAACGGAGTCACTTGTCGGCGGTGAAGCTGTGTGGAGTGGCTTCGCCTCGTGGAGCAGCAGGGCTGGCACCGCCTTGCTTTGGCCTGGTGCTGAAGGCCCAGAACTTCCCCAGCAGCGCCTCCGCGCACCCCTTCACGGCTTCGACAGCGGCGGCAGCACCCTCACCACTCACCGATTCCAGCAGGCCGTCGAGGTCGGCGCTGGGATCCCCGCGCGGACTTTGTGCGGCAAGAGCACCCTCCAAGGCAGGACCCTCTGGTGGAGACTTCTTCTCCCGTTTGGAAACCGTGGTTTCCGGATCTTCAGGGGTAGTCCTCTTCCTTCCCTGGGGTGAGAGAATACCAGATTCCTCCCCTGGGTTATCCTCCCTCACAGAGGCGCCCGTTCCCTCGGTCGGAATGGGTAGCGGTGGAGGCCCGCTTTTGCCCCCTTTATTCCCCCCTTTATCTTCCTGTGAGGGCTCCGGGCAAGGTGCTAGCTCGAGCATCTTTTCCAGCACTGGATTCTCCATGCCTTCCGGAAGGGGGGCCGAACACCGGATCATCTTCACCTTTTTTATCCAGTCCTGGTCAAAGAGCGATTTCTCAGAATGACGTCATGATAAATGAAAGACGGTGTGTTCAGCTAGAGGATAACTTACATGGTCGGCGGTGCGGTTGCTGCTCAGGCCCACGTCCTCGGTATTGTCCGGACACTCTATCTGGGGTCCGAAGAATGATTTATACATCTCCTCGTGCGTCAAGCTGAGGAAATTCTGAATAGCGCGTAGTCCTTCTGGGTTGAAATCCCACATGCGGAGGGCCCGGCGTTTGCATGGATGGATTCGTCGAACCAGCATGACTTGCATTACCATAATCAAACTAAAATCTCTTTCGAAGAGATCTCAAATGCGGCTCTGCAGTATAGGCACGTCCTTGGCTGGACCCAGCTCAGCCCTATGCTAATCCATGACATAAGTTGTGGTGGAGGGCCTGAGCGGAAAGCAGGGGCAGCCACCCACTTGGCACTTCTGGGAGCTGTGATGTAAAACCACTCCCGTTGCCATAATCCGGACACGTGTGGAATGGAACCCTTTGGCCATGGAGCTCCAGCGATCTTGCTTATTAATGCGCCTCCACATGCTACATGCTGCCCCTCGACCATCTTCGGCTTCACTTCAAAGGTCTTGAGCCACAGGCCGAAGTGAGGGGTAATGCGGAGGAAGGCCTCACATATGACAATAAATGCCGAGATATGGAGAAAGGAGTCCGAGGCTAGATCGTGGAAATCTAGCCCGTAATAAAACATCAACCCCCTAACGAAGGGATCCAGAGTGAGGCCTAGACCTCGGAGGAAGTGGGAGATGAACACGACGTCTTCGTTGGGTTCAGGAGTAGGGACGACCTGCCCTCGGGCAGGCAACCGATGCGAAACCTCGGTGGTTAGGTATATGGCCTCCCTCAACTTCTTGATGTCTTCTTCCGTAACGGAGTAGGGCATCCACCGGCCTTGAAGGCTAGATCTGGACATGATTGAAGGTCCGGAGCACCTGACCTGGGCTTTGGGTGTTAGAACTCGAGGCGGGGGGAGGATTCGATTGAGCACGGGAGGGAAAAAAGTAAAAGCCTTGTCCCGTTATAAAGAGGGTGAATATCAAGCGTCCTCTCCGTAGCTGTTTGGGACTTGCCTATAATCTAGAAGTCCTAGACACGGCTGGGTTACCCACACCCGTATTGATGAGAATCCCATGATAAGGGGACACGATCTCTGCTTTGACGAGACGTGTCAAAAAACTGCCTTGCGTTATGTGCGGGGCTAGTTAAAGGAAACGGTTCGAATAATCATCGGGCCATGACATAATGTCGTGTTGCCAAAACAAGTCAGCAAAGTAGATTTGCGAAAATATTATTCGCTCTGCGGTGGTATGTGGAACTTATTTTGCAGGGTCGGACACTATCCTTGTATTCAAATTCTTCCGTGGTGTATTCGGAGGAGGAACCCGCCTTGCAATGCCGAAGTCAATACTGCGCGCCGGACTCATCGTCATTGAAGCCTGGTTCAGGGGCTACTTAGGGAGTCTTGGATTGGGGGGTCTCCGGACAGCTGGACTATATCCTTTGGCCGGACTGTTAGACTATGAAGATACAAGATTGAAGACTTCGTCTCATGTCCGGATGGGACTCTACTTGGCGTGGAAGGCAAGCTAGGCAATACGGATATGTATATCTCCTCCTTTGTAACCGACCTTGTGTAACCGTAGCCCTCTCCGGTGTCTATATAAATCGAAGGGTTTTAGTCCGTAGGACGACATACAATCATACCATAGGCTAGCTTCTAGGGTTTAGCCTCTCTAATCTCGTGGTAGATCTACTCTTGTACTACCCATATCATCAATATTAATCAAGCAGGACGTAGGGTTTTACCTCCATCAAGAGGGCCCGAACCTGGGTAAAACTTCGTGTCCCCTGCCTCCTGTTACCATCCACCTAGACGCACAGTTCGGGACCCCCTACCCGAGATCCGCCGGTTTTGGCACCGACACCAAGCTTGCCTTCCGTGCCAAGGAGAGTCCCATCCGGACGCGGGGGAAAGCCTTCCATCTTGTATCTTCACGGCCCATGAGTCCGGCCCATGTCACATAGCCCGGACGCCCGAGGACCCCCTAATCCAGGAGTCCCTTAGTAGCCCCCGTACCAGTCTTCAATGACGACGTGCACAACAAAAAAAGACACTTATGTGATGATACGTGTTTGTCATAGTAGGTCATGTTTTCTGTCATGCATGTACATCCATGACAATTTTATGACAGAATCAAGACAGTCATACCTGTGCTGTCGTAGAAGTGTTGTATGACATTACTAAAATTATCATCATGGAAGTGTCCACTTCCATGATGATAAATCGCGCGTCATGGAAGTGCTTTCATCAAGGGTGACTGAGGGAGTCCTGGATTAGGGGGTCTCCGGACAGCCGGACTATATCCTTTGGCCGGACTGTTGGACTATGAAGATACGAGATTGAAGACTTCGTCCCGTGTCCGGATGGGACTCTACTTGGCGTGGAAGGCAAGCTAGGCAATACGGATATGGATATCTCCTCCTTTGTAACCGACCTGCTGTAACCCTAGCCTCCTCCGGTGTCTATATAAACTGGAGGGTTTTAGTCCGTAGGACAACATATAACCATACCATAGGCTAGCTTTTATGGTTTAGCCTCTCCGATCTCGTGGTAGATCAACTCTTGTACTACTCATATTATCAAGAATAATCAAGCAGGACGTAGGGTTTTACCTCCATCAAGAGGGCCCAAACCTGGGTAAAATATCGTGTCCCTTGCCTCCTGTTACCATCCGCCTTAGACGCACAGTTCGGGACCCCCTACCCTAGATCCGCCGGTTTTGACACCGACATTGGTGCTTTCATTGAGAGTTCCTCTGTGTCGTCACCGTTAGGCTTGATGGCTCCTTTGATCATCGATAGCGATGCAGTCCAGGGTGAGACTTTTCTCCCCGGACAGATCTTTGTATTCGGTGGCTTCGCATTGCGGGCCAACTTGCTTGGCTATCTGGAGCAGATCGAGAGTTACGCCCCTGGCCACCAGGTCAGGTTTGGAAGCTTAAACTACACGGCCAACATCCGCGGAGACTTGATCTTCGACGGATTCGAGCCCCTGCCGAGTGCGCCGCACGGTCACGATGAGCATGATTTAGCTCTACCATCGGACAGTGTTCAAGAGACCGCACGGGCAACTGCTCCGACCCTCAATTTGGAGCCAATTGCGCCATCCATTTACAGGTGGATAGACCCCGCCATGGAGGCCGTATTCTCAGCGGCGATTGAGCCAAGTATCGACCTTACCCTTCATGGGAGCCGTGACGCCGAACTACTTGATTCTTCCCCGGCCACGGACTCCGAACCGCCTGCGCCCGTTCCTATCGAATCTGACTGGGCGCCGATCATGGAGTTCACTTCCGAGGATATCTTTCAGCACTCGCCCTTCGGTGACATACTGAATTCATTAAGGTCTCTCTCCCTGTCAGGAGAGTCCTGGCTGAACTATGTTCGGCAGGATTGGGATGCGGATGACAAAGAAATTCGCCGCCCACCCACCACCCACTTAGTAACCACTGTCGACAATTTGACCGACATGCTTGACTTCGACTCCAAAGACATCGATGGTATGGACGACGATGCGGGAGACGAAGAGGAACCACTGCCCACAGGGCACTAGACAGCCACCTCATCATATGATATATATACATGGTGGACACACCCAAAGAAGGCAATGGCGACGAGACAGCGGAGGATGACCCCTCCAAGAAGCAACCCAAGCTCCGACGTCGGCGGCGCCGCTCTAAGTCTCGCCAAAGCAAAAGCGGTGACACCGGCACAAGAGATAATAGTACTCCGAACAGTGCCGAAGACGATAACAATCCCCTCCAGCAAGATTTAGAGCAGGAGGATGGAGAAGCCAACCCTCCCAAGAGAGCGGCAGATGGAGAGGCGGAGGATGATAATTACATGCCTCCCGCCGAAGATGAGGCAAGCCTCGACGACGACGAATTTGTCGTGCCGGAGGATCCCGTCGAGCAAGAGCGCTTCAAGCGCCGGCTTATAGCCACGACAAATAGCCTTAAGAAAAAGGAGGAACAACTTCAAGCTGATCAAGATTTGCTAGCTGATAGATGGACCGAAGTCCTTGCTGCCGAGGAATATGAACTCGAACGCCCCTCCAAGAGTTACCCAAAGCGCAGGTTGCTACCCCGACTAGAGGAGGAAGCATTAAAACTGAAGGAAATATGCCCTAGAGGCAATAATAAAGTTATTATTTATTTCCTTATATCATGATAAATGTTTATTATTCATGCTAGAATTGTATTAACCGGAAACATAATACATGTGTGAATACATAGACAAACTTAGTGTCACTAGTATGCCTCTACTAGACTAGCTCGTTAATCAAAGATGGTTATGTTTCCTAACCATGAACAATGTGTTGTTATTTGATTAATGAGGTCACATCATTAGTTGAATGATCTGATTGACATGACCCATTCCATTAGCTTAGCACCCGATCGTTTAGTATGTTGCTATTGCTTTCTTCATGACTTATACATGTTCCTATGACTATGAGATTATGCAACTCCCGTTTGCCGGAGGAACACTTTGGGTGCTACCAAACATCACAACGTAACTGGGTGATTATAAAGGAGTACTACAGGTGTCTCCAAAGGTAGATGTTGGATTGGCGTATTTCGAGATTAGGATTTGTCACTCCGATTGTCGGAGAGGTATCTCTGGGCCCTCTCGGTAATGCACATCACATAAGCCTTGCAAGCAATGCAACTAATATGTTAGTTGTGAGATGATGTATTACGGAACGAGTAAAGAGACTTGCCGGTAACGAGATTGAACTAGGTATTGGATACCGACGATCGAATCTCGGGCAAGTAACATACCGATGACAAAGGGAACAACGTATGTTGTTATGCGGTCTGACCGATAAAGATCTTCGTAGAATATGTAGGAGCCAATATGGGCATCCAGGTCCCGCTATTGGTTATTGACCGGAGATGTGTCTCGGTCATGTCTACATTGTTCTCGAACCGTAGGGTCCGCACGCTTAACGTTACGATGACAGTTATTATGAGTTTATGCATTTTTGATGTACCTTAGTTAGTTCGGAGTCCCGGATGTGATCACGGACATGACGAGGAGTCTCGAAATGGTTGAGACATAAAGATTGATATATTGGAAGCCAATATTTGGATATCGGAAGTGTTCCGGGTGAAATCGGGATTTTACCGGAGTACCGGGAGGTTACCGGAACCCCCCGGGAACTATATGGGCCTTACTAGGCTTTAGTGGAAAGGAGAAAGGGGCAGCCCAAGGTGGCCGCGCGCCTCCCCCCTCCCCTAGTCCTATTAGGACTAGGAGAGGTGGCCGCCCCCCTCTCTCTCTTTCCCCCCCTCAAGGAATCCTATTCCAACTAGGATTGGGGGGGGGGGGGGAATCCTACTCCCAGAGGGAGTAGGACTCTCCTGGCGCGCCCTCCTTGGCCGGCCAGCCCCTCCCCCTTGGCTCCTTTATATACGGAGGCAGGGGGCACCTTTAGACACACAAGTTGATCATTGAGATCGTTCCTTAGCCGTGTGCGGTGCCCCCTGCCACCATATTCCACCTCGATCATATCGTTGTAGTGCTTAGGCGAAGCCCTGCGTCGATAGAACATCAAGATCGTCATCACACCGTCGTGCTGACGGAACTCTTCCCTGAAGCTTTGCTGGATCGGAGCCCGGGGATCGTCATCGAGCTGTACGTGTGCTAAGAACTCGGAGGTGCCGGAGTAACGGTGCTTCGATCGGTCGGATCGGGAAGAAGACATACGACTACTTCCTCTACGTTGTGTCAACGCTTCCGTTGCGATCTACAAGGGTACGTAGATCAGACTCTCCCCCTCGTTGCTGTGCATCACCATGATCTTGCGTGTGCGTAGGAATTTTTTTGAAATTACTACGTTCCCCAACAGTGGCATCCGAGCCTAGGTTTTATGGTTTGATGTTATTTGCACGAGTAGAACACAAGTGAGTTGTGGGCGATATAAGTCATACTGCCTACCAGCATGTCATACTTTGGTTCGGCGGTATTGTTGGACGAGACGACCCGGACCAACCTTACGCGTACGCTTACGCGAGACCGGTTCCCCCGACGTGCTTTGCACATAGGTGGCTTGCGGGTGACTGTCTCTCCAACTTTAGTTGAACCGAGTGTGGCTACGCCCGGTCCTTGCGAAGGTTAACACGGAGTCTATTTGACAAACTATCGTTGTGGTTTTGATGCGCAGGTGAGATTGGTTCTTGCTTAAGCCCGTAGCAGCCACGTAAAACTTGCAACAACAAAGTAGAGGACGTCTAACTTGTTTTTGCAGGGCATGTTGTGATGTGATATGGTCAAGACATGATACTAAATTTTATTGTATGAGATGATCATGTTTTGTAACCGATTTATCGGCAACTGGCAGGAGCCATATGGTTGTCGCTTTATTGTATGCAATGCAATCGCGATGTAATGCTTTACTTTATCACTAAGCGGTAGCGATAGTCGTGGAAGCATAAGATTGGCGAGACGACAACGATGCTACGACGGAGATCAAGGTGTCGCGCCGGTGACGACGGTGATCGTGACGGTGCTTCGGAGATGGAGATCACAAGCACAAGATGATGATTGCCATATCATATCACTTATATTGATTGCATGTGTTGTTTATCTTTTATGCATCTTATCTTGCTTTGATTGACGGTAGCATTATAAGATGATCTCTCACTAAATTATCAAGAAGTGTTCTCCCTGAGTATGCACCGTTGTGAAAGTTCTTCGTGCTGAGACACCACATGATGATCGGGTGTGATAAGCTCTACGTTCAAATACAACGGGTGCAAAACAGTTGCACACGCGGAATACTCAGGTTGTACTTGACAAGCCAAGCATATACAGATATGGCCTCGGAACACGGAGACCGAAAGGTCGAGCGTGAATCATATAGTAGATATGATCAACATAATGATGTTCACTGATGAAACTATTCCATCTCACGTGATGATCGGACATGGTTTAGTTGATTTGGATCACGTGATCACTTAGAGGATTAGAGGGATGTCTATCTAAGTGGGAGTTCTTAAGTAATATGATTAATTGAACTTAAATTTATCATGAACTTAGTACCTGATAGTATCTTGCTTGTTTATGTTGATTGTAGATAGATGGCTCGTGCTGTTGTTCCTTTGAATTTTAATGCGTTCCTTGAGAAAGCAAAGTTGAAAGATAATGGTAGCAATTACACGGACTGGGTCCGTAACTTGAGGATTATCCTCATTGCTGCACAGAAGAATTACGTCCTGGAAGCACCGCTGGGTGCCAGGCCTGCTGCTGGAGCAACACCAGTTTTATGAACGTCTGGCAGAGCAAAGATGATGACTACTCGATAGTTCAGTGTGCCATGCTTTAGGGCTTAGAATCGGGACTTCAACGACGTTTTGAACGTCATGGAGCATATGAGATGTTTCAGGAGTTGAAGTTAATATTTCAAGCAAATGCCCGGATTGAGAGATATTAAGTCTCCAATAAGTTCTATAGTTGCAAGATGGAGGGGAACGGTTCTGTGAGTGAGCATATACTCAAAATGTCTGGGTATAATAATCACTTGATTCAATTGGGAGTTAATCTTCCAGATGATTGCGTCATTGACAGAATTCTCCAATCACTGCCACCAAGCTACAAGAGCTTCGTGATGAACTATACTATGCAAGGGATGAACAAGACTATTGCCGAGCTCTTCGCAATGCTGAAAGCTGCGGAGGTAGAAATCAAGAAGGAGCATCAAGTGTTGATGGTTAACAAAACCACTAGTTTCAAGAAAAAGGGCAAAGGGAAGAAGAAGGGGAACTTCAAGAAGAACGGCAAGCAAGTTGCTGCTCAGGAGAAGAAACCCAAGTCTGGACCTAAGCCTGAAACTGAGTGCTTCTACTGCTAGCAGACTGGTCACTGGAAGCGGAACTGCCCCAAGTATTTGGCGGATAAGAAGGATGGCAAGGTGAACAAAGGTATATGTGATATACATGTTATTGATGTGTACCTTACTAATGCTCGCAGTAGCACCTGGGTATTTGATACTAGTTCTGTTGCTAATATTTGCAACTCGAAACAGGGACTATGGATTAAGCGAAGATTGGCTAAGGACGAGGTGACGATGCGCGTGGGAAACGGTTCCAAAGTCGATGTGATCGCAGTCGGCACGCTACCTCTACATCTACCTTTGGGATTAGTATTAGACCTAAATAATTGTTATTTGGTGCCAGCGTTGAGCATGAACATTATATCTGGATCTTGTTTAATGCGAGACGGTTATTCATTTAAATCAGAGAATAATGGTTGTTCTATTTATATGAGTAATATCTTTTATGGTCATGCACTCTTGAATAGTGGTCTATTCTTGTTGAATCTCGATAGTAGTGATACACATATTCATAATGTAGAAGCCAAAAGATGCAGAGTTGATAATGATAGTGCAACTTATTTGTGGCACTGCCGTTTAGGTCATATCGGTATAAAGCGCATGAAGAAACTCCATACTGATGGACTTTTGGAACCACTTGATTATGAATCACTTGGTACTTGCGAACCGTGCCTCATGGGCAAGATGACTAAAACACCGTTCTCTAGTACTATGAAGAGAGCAACAGATTTGTTGGAAATCATACATACAGATGTATGCGGTCCGATGAATATTGAGGCTCGTGGCGGATATCATTATTTTCTCACCTTCACAGATGATTTAAGCAGATATGGGTATATCTACTTAATAAAACATAAGTCTGAAACATTTGAAAAGTTCAAAGAATTTCAGAGTGAAGTGGAAAATCATCGTAACAAGAAAATAAAGTTTCTACGATCTGATCGTGGAGGAGAATATTTGAGTTACGAGTTTGGTGTACATTTGAGAAATTGTGGAATAGTTTCGCAACTCCCGCCACCCGGAACACCACAGCGTAATGGTGTGTCCGAACGTCGTAATCGTACTTTACTAGATATGGTGCGATCTATGATGTCTCTTACTGATTTACCGCTATCGTTTTGGGGATACGCTCTAGAGACGGCCGCATTCACGTTAAATAGGGCACCATCAAAATCCGTTGAGACGACGCCTTATGAACTATGGTTTGGCAAGAAACCAAAGTTGTCGTTTCTTAAAGTTTGGGGCTGCGATGCTTATGTGAAAAAGCTTCAACCTGATAAGCTCGAACCCAAATCGGAGAAATGTGTCTTCATAGGATATCCAAAGGAAACTATTGGATACACCTTCTATCACAGATCCGAAGGCAAGACTTTTGTTGCTAAATTCGGAAACTTTCTTGAGAAGGAGTTTCTCTCGAAAGAAGTGAGTGGGAGGAAAGTAGAACTTGACGAGGTAACTGTACCTGCTCCATTATTGGAAAGTAGTACATCACAGAAAACTGTTTCTGCGACACCTAAACCAATAAGTGAGGAAGTTAATGATAATGATCATGAAACTTCAGAACAAGATACTACTGAACCTCGTAGATCAACCAGAGCAAGATCCGCGCTAGAGTGGTACGGTAATCCAGTTCTGGAAGTCATGCTGCTAGATCATGATGAACCTACGAACTATGAAGAAGCGATGGTGAGCCCAGATTCCGCAAAGTGGCTTGAGGCCATGAAATCTGAGATGGGATCCATGTATGAGAACAAAGTATGGACTTTGGTTGACT
Source organism: Triticum monococcum (assembly GCA_034509565.1). Classification (NCBI taxonomy): domain Eukaryota; kingdom Viridiplantae; phylum Streptophyta; class Magnoliopsida; order Poales; family Poaceae; genus Triticum; species Triticum monococcum. Next base: position 483,941,596 of record CM067845.1, read on the forward strand.
TGCCCAATGATCGGCAAACAATTGAAAATAAATGGATCTTCAAGAAAAAAACTGACGCTGACGATAATGTTACTGTCTATAAAGCTCGACTTGTCGCAAAAGGCTTTCGACAAGTTCAAGGGGTTGACTACGATGAGACCTTCTCACCCGTAGAGATGCTTAAGTCTGTCCGAATCATGTTAGCAATTGCCGCGTTTTATGATTATGAAATTTGGCAGATGGATGTCAAAACTGCATTCCTGAATGGATTTCTGGAAGAAGAGTTGTATATGATGCAACCGGAAGGTTTTGTCGATCCAAAGGGGGCTAACAAAGTGTGCAAGCTCCAGCGATCCATTTATGGACTGGTGCAAGCCTCTCGGAGTTGGAATAAACGTTTTGATAGTGTGAACAAAGCATTTGGTTTTATACAGACTTTTGGAGAAGCCTGTATTTACAAGAAAGTGAGTGGGAGCTCTGTAGCATTTCTGATATTATATGTGGATGACATATTGCTGATTGGAAATGATATAGAATTTCTGGATAGCATAAAGGGATACTTGAATAAGAGTTTTTCAATGAAAGACCTTGGTGAAGCTGCTTACATATTAGGCATAAAGATCTATAGAGATAGATCAAGACACTTAATTGGACTTTCACAAAGCACATACCTTGACAAAATTTTGAAGAAGTTCAAAATGGATCAAGCAAAGAAAGGGTTCTTGCCTGTGTTACAAGGTGTGAAGTTGAGTCAGACTCAATGCCCGACCACTGCAGAAGATAGAGAGAAAATGAAAGATGTTCCCTATGCTTCAGCCATAGGCTCTATCATGTATGCAATGCTGTGTACCAGACCTGATGTGTGCCTTGCTATAAGTTTAGCAGGGAGGTACCAAAGTAATCCAGGAATGGATCACTGGACAGTGGTCAAGAACATCCTGAAATACCTGAAGAGGACTAAGGATATGTTTCTCGTATATGGAGGTGACAAAGAGCTCACCGTAAAAGGTTACGTTGATGCAAGCTTTGACACTGATCCGGACGATTCTAAATCGCAAACCGGATACGTGTTTACATTAAACGGTGGAGCTGTCAGTTGGTGCAGTTCTAAACAAAGCGTCGTAGCGGGATCTACATGTGAAGCGGAGTACATAACTGCTTCGGAAGCAGCGAACGAAGGAGTCTGGATGAAGGAGTTCATATCCGATCTAGGTGTCATACCTAGTGCATCGGGTCCTATGAAAATCTTTTGTGACAATACTGGTGCAATTGCCTTGGCAAAGGAATCCAGATTTCACAAGAGGACCAAACACATCAAAAGACGCTTCAATTCCATCCGGGATTTAGTCCAGGTGGGAGACATAGAGATTTGCAAGATACATACGGATCTGAATGTTGCAGACCCGTTGACTAAGCCTCTTCCACGAGCAAAACATGATCAGCACCAAGGCTCCATGGGTGTTAGAATCATTACTATGTAATCTAGATTATTGACTCTAGTGCAAGTGACTGAAGGAAATATGCCCTAGAGGCAATAATAAAGTTATTATTTATTTCCTTATATCATGATAAATGTTTATTATTCATGCTAGAATTGTATTAACCGGAAACATAATACATGTGTGAATACATAGACAAACTTAGTGTCACTAGTATGCCTCTACTAGACTAGCTCGTTAATCAAAGATGGTTATGTTTCCTAACCATGAGCAATGTGTTGTTATTTGATTAACAAGGTCACATCATTAGTTGAATGATCTGATTGACATGACCCATTCCATTAGCTTAGCACCCGATCGTTTAGTATGTTGCTATTTCTTTCTTCATGACTTATACATGTTCCTATGACTATGAGATTATGCAACTCCCGTTTGCTGGAGGAACACTTTGGGTGCTACCAAACATCACAACGTAACTGGGTGATTATAAAGGAGTACTACAGGTGTCTCCAAAGGTAGATGTTGGGTTGGCGTATTTCGAGATTAGGATTTGTCACTCCAATTGTCGGAGAGGTATCTCTGGGCCCTCTCGGTAATGCACATCACATAAGCCTTGCAAGCACTGCAACTAATATGTTAGTTGTGAGATGATGTATTACAGAACGAGTAAAGAGACTTGCCGGTAACGAGATTGAACTAGGTATTGGATACCGACGATAAAATCTCGGGCAAGTAACATACCGATGACAAAGGGAACAACATATGTTGTTGTGCGGTCTGACCGATAAAGATCTTCGTAGAATATGTAGGAGCCAATATGGGCATCCAGGTCCCGCTATTGGTTATTGACCAGAGATGTGTCTCAGTCATGTCTACATTGTTCTCGAACCGTAGGGTCCGCACGCTTAACGTTACGATGACAGTTATTATGAGTTTATGCATTCTGATGTACCGAAGTTAGTTCGGAGTCCCGGATGTGATCACGGACATGACGAGGAGTCTCGAAATGGTCGAGACATAAAGATTGATATATTGGAAGCCTATATTTGGATATCGGAAGTGTTCCGGGTGAAATCGGGATTTTACCGGAGTACCGGGAGGTTACCGGAACCCCCCGGGAGCCATATGGGCCTTAATGGGCCTTAGTGGAAAGGAGATAGGGGCAGCCCAAAGGTGGCCGCGCGCCTCCCCCCTCCCCTAGTCCTATTAGGACTAGGAGAGGTGGCCGACCCCCCTCTCTCTCTTTCCCCCTTGGGGAAACCTAGTCCAACTAGGATTGGGGGGGGGGGGGGAGTCCTACTCCCGGTAGGAGTAGGACTCCTCCTGCGCCCTCCTCCTGGCCGGCCGCACCCTCCCCCTTGGCTCCTTTATATACGGAGGCAAGGGGCACCTCTAGACACACATGTTGATCATTGAGATCGTTCCTTAGCCGTGTGCGGTGCCCCCTGCCACCATATTCCACCTCGATCATATCGTTGTAGTGCTTAGGCGAAGCCCTGCATCGGTAGAACATCAAGATCGTCATCACGCCGTCGTGCTGACGGAACTCTTCCCCGAAGCTTTGCTGGATCGGAGCCCGGGGATCGTCATCGAGCTGTACGTGTGCTAAGAACTCGGAGGTGCCGGAGTAACGGTGCTTGGATCGGTCGGATCAGGAAGAAGACGTACGACTACTTCCTCTACGTCGTGTCAACGCTTCCGTTGCGATCTACAAGGGTACGTAGATCAGACTCTCCCCCTCGTTGCTGTGCATCACCATGATCTTGCATGTGCGTAGGAATTTTTTTGAAATTACTACGTTCCCCAACAAAAACCTACATCTCCAGCATATGATGCGGCTGATCGGCCACCTCGTGGCCGCGATAGAGAGGCATTTCAGCCAAAAACTCAGCCTGCACCCCGACACCACTCAAATAAAAATAACAAGGCATGGGGAAACACGCTAGACCTGTGAGACGTATTGGAGGACAAAGCAAAACACACAAGATCGATCTACGGATCACGAGGTCGCGCCACTACGCGAGACGATAATCGTCACGTCGGATACAGTAAAAGTAAATCCGGCCGGCCCGAACACAGCGGACAAGACTCATTCGAGCTGCGTTGCGACATAGCCCACTACAGAGGCGCCGCACACCCCATATGCTTCACAGATGAAGTAATGGATCACCAAATCCCAGAGGGTTTCAAACCTGTAAATATCGAATCATACGACAGCACAACAGATCCCGTGGTATGGATCGAGGACTTCCTCCTGCACATCCACATGGCCCGCGGTGACGATCTACACACCATCAAATACGTCCCACTCAAGCTCAAAGGACCAGCTCGGCATTGGCTCAACAGCCTGCCAGCAGAATCCATTGGCTGTTGGGAAGATCTGGAAGCCGCATTCCTCGATAACTTCCAGGGCACTTATGTGCGACCACCAGATGCCGATGACTTGAGCCACATAATTCAGCAACCAAAGGAATCGGCCAGGCAATTCTGGACATGGTCCCTGACAAAGAAAAATCAATCGTCGACTGTCCGGATGCAGAGGCCCTAGCAGCTTTTAAGCACAACATCCGCAACGAGTGGCTCGCCTGGCACCTTGGCCAGGAAAAACCGAAATCTGTGGCAGCCCTCACGACACTCATGACCCACTTTTACACGGGAGAAGACAGCTGGCTGGCTTGCAGCAATAACATATCAAAGAACCATGGTACTTCGGATACCAAGGATGGCAATGGCAGGTCATGTCGCAACAAACACAAGCGCCACATCAACAATGACAATACCGAGGATACGTCAGTCAATGCCGGATTCAGAGGCTCTAAACCCAATTAGCGGAAAAGCCATTTAAAAGAAGCACTCCGGGCCCGTCCAGTTTGGACCGAATACTCGATCGCTCGTGCCAAATACATGGCACCCCCGATAAGCCAGCTAACCACACCAACAAGGAATGTTGGGTGTTCAAGCAGGCCGACAAGTTAAATGCCGAAAACAAATATAAGGGGTCACATAGCGATGACGAGGAGGAGCCTCGGCAGCCGAACACCGGAGGACATAAGAGGTTCCCCCCACAAGTGCAGACGGTGAACATGATATACGCAACCCACATCCCCAAGAGGGAGCGGAAGCGTGCGTTAAGGGATGTATATGCGTTGGAGCCAGTCGCCCCAAAGTTCAACTCATGGTCCTCCTATCCGATCACCTTCGATCGCAGGGACCATCCCACTAGTATCCGTCATGGCGGATTCGCCGCACTGGTCCTAGACCCAATCATCAACGGATTTCACCTCACTCGAGTCCTTATGGACGGCGACAGCAGCCTGAACCTGCTTTATCAGGACACAATGTGCAAAATGGGTATAGAACCCTCAAGGATCAAACCCACAAAAACGACCTTCAAAGGTGTCATACCAGGTGTAGAGGCCCATTGCACAGGCTCAGTCACACTGGAAGTGGTCTTTGGATCCCCGGATAACTTCCGAAGCAAGGAGTTAATCTTCGATATAGTCCCGTTCCGCAGCGGCTATCATGCGCTGCTCGGGTGAACCGCATTTGCGAGATTCAACGCGGTACCGCACTATGCATATCTTAAGCTCAAGATTCCAGGACCTCGGGGGCTCATCACAGTCAATGGAAACACAGAGAGCGCTCTCTCCGCACGGAGGAGCACACTGCAGCCCTCGCAGCACAAGCGCAAAGCAGCCTCTTAAGGCAATCCACCAGTTCGGCGATTAAAGACCCGGACACCTTCAAGCGCGCCCGGAGTAATCGGCAACAAGACCGCCTGGCACATTCCGAGCTCGCATAGCAATGCGGCCCCCACCCCAGTCCCAGCCAAATGGTGAAATCCATGCCACGCGTACATAATTACGCATTGAAAATACCATGGGCACATGTGGGGAGGGGGGCACGACTACGGCACGCCCCAAGACATGGCTCAACCGCACTAGGGGCTTCCCGCTTTGTTATTTTTCTTTCTTTTAGGACTTTAATCTCTGGAAGCCCCATTCGGCAGTACGATTGCCGGACACACGATACAACAACCAAGGAGGCAAAAAGCTACATCGCATCAAGGAATTCCCAGGTGGTCTCTGATAACGAGTGAAATACCTGCTTTAAATACCATTCCTTAGCTTGCCCTTGGAGGGGACATGTCAAATAGTCCTACTTTTTGCTTATCACACTACTTGTATCATTTTGCTTTGACGCACCTTTTTGAATAAACAATGCATAGCACTAGACTATTACCACATTCTTATTTTTTATATATGTTCATTCATGACATTCAGCAACCGTACACTCTGGTACAGTCAATACGCCAGGGGCTTAAGCGTACCCCATAATACGGTGTGAGAAGTCCGAACACTTTCGACAGTGTGGCACCCCGAACTTATAGCATTATATGCATCAGCTCCGAATCATTTCTTGGGTCAATAGTTGGGTTTTCCAGGCTCCCATGTTTTGGTACCTTACGTTCCGCTATATCGGCTAAGGTAGCACTGGGAGAACTACTGCGATTGTGCCCCGGTTCATCTGGGCTAAGCACCTCAGTAGAGAAAGCTAAAACTGACTGTCATGATAAGGCGAGAGCTGGTTGCTGTTTGAGAGGTCTCGAGTCCCTAAAGACTTATGCCGCTTAGAGCAAGGAGTCGGCTTTGTCCAGCTTAAGGCGTGTATAGCGCCCCAAATTCGGTCTTCCGAATACTAGGGGCTTCGCCAAAATTTAAAATTATAGACTTCTATTGCTAAGTGAGAGTGATAAAGCATTATAGTCTGATTGCCTTGTTCGTTGAGCTAAGCACCTCCCTTGAAGGACCCAACAATGGGAAAAAGAGTGCTCAGATTTATCCCAAACACCCCATCACTCATGGCATGGGGGCAGAAGCCGACGACTGGCCATCTCTCAGATTTGATAAACAGCCACACAAAAGGTAGTATTTTAAATTCAAACAAGCGTTGCGTAGCGCATATGAACAAGATTTCATAATACAGGATCACACGAGCAAGTTCATTCAAAAATTACATCTTTCCCACACTCGTCCGCCACAAGACAGGCACCCTTCAGGACACCCTCATAATACATTTCGGGGTGGCGATGCTCCTTGCCCTGCGATGGCCCCTCCTTCACCAGCTTCTCACCATCCATCTTGGCCCAGTGCACCTTCGCACGGGCAAAGGCCCGACGTGCACCTTCGATGCAGACGGACCGCTTTATGACCTCCAACTGTGGGCGAGCATCTACAAGCCGCCTCACCAGGCCGAAGTAGCTGTTGGGAAGGGAGTCGCCAGGCTACATCCAGACTATAAGGCCCCTCATGGCCTATTCGGCCGCCTTGTGCAGCTCGACCAGTTGCTTCAGCTAGTCGCTCATAGGCATCGGGTGTTCGGTCCCAGTATACTGAGACCAGAACAACTTCTCCGTCGAGCTCCCCTCCTCGGCCTGGTAATATTTCGAGGCATCCGACACGCTGCGGTGCAAATCTGCGAATGCTCCTGGAGAGCTCTGGACTCGGGTAAGTAACAAGTAATTTACTTTCACATGCTTGCTTTGCATATTGAATGCCTTACCCACTGCTATCTTCCTCATCGCCTCAATTTCCTGGTGGGCCTTTTGGGCTTTAGCCTTGGCATGCTTTGTGCTCTCGAGGGCCGCGGCAAGCTCGGACTCTCGTGTCTTCGAGTCAAGCTCCAAAGCCTCGTGCTTCATCACGAGAGCCTGGAGCTCTTGCTGCACCTCGCCCACCCGTGCCTCTTGTTTTTCCCGCTCGGTGCGCTCCTTGGCTGCTTTGTTTTCGGCCTCGGACAGCGCTTGCTTCAGGGTCGCCACTTCGGTCGTGGCCCCTGGCACATCCATGATGATCCTGTCATTTCGCAATCGCATCTTTATATATATATATATATATAGTAACACTATTCAGATCCTGGGATCATAATAGTTATTTGGATCACGACGAGTGCTATATATGGGCGACGCACATGTTTTTGAGATCGCAGAAACGCCGAAAAAAGAAAAACTGGTCGGTCCATCCATCTAACCCCTACGAGCGGCCCACCCTCCCTCCCGTACCACCTCTCCCCCGATCCTCCCGACCACCTCCCGCCGCCGGCCACCTGGCCCCAGTGTCACCCGCCGCCGCTGCCACCGCCCACCAGCCTGCCGCGTCTCCTAGCGCCACCGGACCCCCGCACGACTGCGTTAGTGGATTCCCGTGATCCCGCGCACAACCGAGACCCGCCTTCCCTGCGCCGAGGCGGCCCCTAGATCCACTTCGCGCCGCCGCCGGAGCCCCGCATCGCGCCGCCGCCGGAGCTCCACTTCGCATGCCACCAACCTACGGTGGGGCTCCTGTCTTCCGCCTCCTCCTTGCTGCCCCGCCTGCTTGCGCCTTCTGCCTCCTCCCTGTGGGGCTCCGCCACCATCAGCCTCCTCCTGGTAGGGCTCCACCACCGCAGCACCAACGACGCTCGTCGTTGCTTCCTCCGGGCGTCGTCGTGTTCGGCCTCATGCTCCTTCTTGGCGGCGAGGGCCTTGCCCGCGGCGGCCTTGTGGGCAAGGGGCGCTGCGCCGGAGGAGGAGGAACGGTGGAAGAGGAGCGCGACACCGCAGCCGACGAGTACGGGGACGGAGGCGGTGAAGTAGGCTGGCGAAGTTTGCCGGAGCATGTTACCAGCAGGGAGAGGTCCACGACGAGGTGGCAGGGAAGTTCGCCGGAGGGTCAGCGATGATGGGAATCTTCGTGCAATGGGCGCTGCACTTGGTCTGCTCGACAGGTGCCATTGTGGTTGTACTTGGACGGCTACAGACAGTGCAACCGAACGGCCGTGTGTGTTTTTGGAAAATCTATACTTGGACGACTGCAGATGCTGCAAAAGTTTGGTTTCAGGTGTCTTCACAAATTCCGGCATAATCTGCATAGACCTTTCCTCACTTAGTGCTTCCAGTTTATGTGTGCTACTACGCACTACATGTGTTTGTGTTAATGCGTAAGTGTGTGAGCACTCTTGTACGTTCTCATAGCTTTGGAGAAAACAAAGTACGGGTAGTTTTAGCCATGGAGCCGCCACATGCTGCATGCCTCTGCTGGTTTGCCATGTTCCTCGTGGAAGAAAACAACATCAAAGGCGCTGGCATGGCCAGTGCGGATGCCGCCACCTCTCCCCGGGGCTCACCGGCAACGGCCCCAGGATCTTGCTGGAACACTGGTCAAGCGCAACACTCTACTTCCCAACACATACAAACCCAGACAGAAGTTCAAATGTAAATGTGTGATGCCATCTTGTTCATGCTCACTGTTGTAGTAGCAGAGAGACCAACTCTGTTCCTGCTCCATTGTTTATTTCTCCTATTTATTTCTTTGACCATTTTCCCAACGTCTGAATGCTTTCCTCATAGGATCTAGAGAACAAAAGAACAACTCTGCTCCTGCTCCATCTACCTCGCCGTTGTAGTTTCTCTTTCATCCAATTATTATGTGTTGCTTGTGCGCATGTGTTCGACCAAAAGAATAATAGAATGTATGAAGAGAGCACATGCGGTGGTGAGTGGGTAAGGAGGAAGTCAAAATCCGTTACTTTTCCTGTGGATTTTTTAAAACCACCATTTCTATGCAAAAATTTGTACATAAAAAAACTCTATGGAAAATCCCTGCTTCTAATGTTCTTATCACTTGTTTTGAAGATGCACATCATGAAGTTCAAATCTAAAAAATAGAGCAGTGCGATGGTTATAAAAAAAATCAGATTTTCCTCATTATCAAGGAACGAAAACAAGAAGTTCAATTATAAAAATTAGTTCAATTACATGTTTTAAAATGGCTAAAAATGACATCCGACCTTCAATTAAGTTCATATTTCAGAAATTCTTAAGTTCACATGTACCACATACTGAAGAAATTCATCTATGAAAAAAAACGAAACGCTTATGCCATTTCATCGACGGCAAAAAAGCCTAAAAATGCCGCAAGACAAAAAAACAAAACTTCAAATGATATAACATAGTAAGTTCGTAGAAAGTGGACAAAAACATAATTTTGTTTTGTAAGTTTAACCATTTCTAAAAAAATACCTTGAAGTTCAAATTTAAATAATAGTGTGGTTCAATGTTTATACAAGCCTGAGATTTTCCCCGTTACCATAGAATAATCCAAGACGTTCAAAAATAAAAAATGTTGTAGTTCGAAAAGTTTATAAAAATGGCGTTTCTACATTTAACAAAAAAATCGAGAAGTTCAATTTTATATTGCGGGACGTCCGACCTCCAACTACATGTTTTAAAATGGCAAAAAATGATGCCCGACCTTCAATTGCGTGTAATACGACGTATACACAAAAATACGACAGAAGTTCATAGTGAAAACAACGAGAAGTTCAAGTACTGCAAGGAATGCATTTCAGATGGGAATAAAAGTATAAAAAATAAAAACTTAAAAGGTTTGTTGAAAGAAGTTCAAGTGCTCTGTCCGGAGAAGTTCAAAAATTCTTGCGAGAGAGGTTCGATCACCTTGTAATTCCATATTCGATTTTTTCGTGTAAAAATCGAATACAATTCTTTAACTCAAAATATAAAAAGGCGAAGTTCAAATTGAAATAACAGAGAAGTTCAGAGTTTATTAAAACCTAGGATTTAACTGTTCAAAAAATAAAAAACACAACACCATTTTTTGCACTTTTAAAAATAACTCATAAACGAAAAAATTGTTGCTAGAAGTTCAAGTGCTTGGCGAGGAAAAGTTCAAAAAATTCTTGCGAGAGAGGTTCACCATGTATTTAGATGTCTAAAATACATAAAAAATATGTTGTTTTTTGTGTTTTAAAATAATTCTCTCAAACTAGAGAGAAGTTCAAAGTGATAACAACCGGAAGTTCATGCACTACATGATGTGTATTTCATATAAGAACAATACAATAAAGTGAAACAGAGTGAAGTTCAAATAGACATGCCCTAGAAGTTCAACTACTTCACGCAGTGCAAAAAAACATGTCAAAAACAGAGCGAGGGTCAAACAAACATGCCCGAGAAGTTCAACTACTTCACACAGTGCGTTTCCATTCGCAATGAAGGCATAAATCATGATCTCGTCATTTCTCTAATTTACTTCAAAACATCAGGAATATCATTTGTGTAAATTCAAGTCCTCGGTCGGAGAAAGTTAAAAAATATATTGTGAGGGAGGTTTGTACAAAGAGAATATCATTTGTGTAACACTGACGAAATGGATGGGAAATTAAAAACGAAAATACGTCACAGAAGTTCAACGTGAAAACAGCACGAAGTTCGACTACTATAGTGAATGAATTTGAGATGAAAAACTTTTAAAATTGTCGCGAGTATGAAAAAATGATCAACACAGGAAAGTTGCGTGTTTACAACAGCTTTCCATCGGTATATCACTTGCTCAATTCTGGTGAGTGGATGTAGAGCTACGAGCAGTGGATGGAGAGATACGGGCAAAAACAACACGTGCAAAACAGAGTGAAGTTCAAGTAGACATGCCGAGAAGTTCAGGTTCTTCACGCGGTGCATTTTCGAAGAATCTGTTTCGCGATAAAGGCAGAACGAACGATCTCGCCATTTTCGTAATTACTTGAAAACGGGAAGGAATCACAGAAAACCATCAACATGAAAAACTTTTGAATTTTCCGTAGCTTTTCAGCGATATATTATTTGCCCCATTCCGATAAAGTTTGTACAAATTACGGCAAAAATACATTTTTAGCCATTTTCAAAACTGACATAAAACCATAATGAATTAGGAGAAACAATATATACAAAAAAGTTTCGCATTTCTTCAAGCTTTCCAACGCCATATCGTTTGCTGCATTTGGACATACGGTTAAAAATTAACTCAAAAATACAAACTCGGTGGAACTTGTACCGTTTTCTAAATTACTTTTAAACCGTTCAAAATTAAAAAAAAACTTTTAACATGAAAAAGTAGCACATTTTCATAAGCTTTCCAACGCCATATTATTTGCCTCAATTGGATTAGCCATTTAGAAATGACATCGAAAATACAAACTCAGTTGTTCGCTTTGCGAAATTCTACGATATTCCGAATTACTCTTTAACCGTAGGGAATTAGAGAAAACTTTCAACATGTGGAAAGAACGGTTTTTCAGCAGCTTTCCAACGCCATATTATTGGCCTCATTCCGATAAACGGTTTAAAAATGTGATCGAAAATACGATTCACTTTTTTGTATGAAGAAAAAATGATTTTCAAAACTGCTCTTAAACCGCTTACATTTTACTAAAAATTTAACTTGGGTCATGATACTGATGTCCATAGCTTTCCAACGGTATATCGCAAGCCCCATCTGGACACCTTTTAGCTGAAGTTCAACCTAGTACTCGAGGAAGGTCAGACGCGTTAGTCGGGAAGTTCATGTTGTGATCAGAATATTATTCTGATCCCGTGATCAGTATAGTGTTTATATATATAGGGCAACACTATTGTAATCCTGGGATTAGAATAACTATTTGGATCACGACGCGTCTATATAGGGCCCGGTGAGGTGTTCCCGAACATCCAAAAACGCAAAAGGGGAAACCTGGCCGGCCCATCAGACCCCTCCGACCGGTTTCATCCCCACGCCACGAACTTCTCCCCACCCCCACCAAGCAACCGGAGCCGCCACCGCGCCCGCATGCCCGCTGGCCGCCGGAGAAACCGCCTCCTCTCTCATGCAATCGCGGGCACCGGAGCCGCCGCCTCGCCCTCGCTGGCCACGGGGCGCTCCAATCCTACCCGCGCGGTCGCCGGCAACGGCCCCAGTCATCAGATCCTGCTGCTGTAGTCGGGGCCCCCGCCATCGGTTCCTGCCTCTGCAGCTCACCTCTGCTTCATGCTTCTTCCCCCACTGCCGCAACCAACCCCACGTCCAACCGCCGCCGCGACATTGACGGGAGGTCGGAGATATCTACTACAGTGGTGGAGATGGGGGATGGGGGAGGGCGGAGCGCGGTTCCATGGCGGAGGTCTGTCACAGTGACACAGAAGAAGGCTGGCAGCAGGATCCGGCACGGCGGAGGTCCATCATGCGTTGCTCTATTTGTTCTTGGCGGTGGCGAGGCTTCCCCTGCCACCACGCAGCCTCCTCCCGGTGCGGGCCCACCATCGCAGCAGCCAACACGATGGCTGCGAGCAACTGCACCTCCCTTGGCTGGTCATCTCCACTGGAGCCCTTGCATCATCCCACCCCGCAGCACTCAGGCCGTTCGCCGCTGCCAAATCCGTCCATTCAACGATGTAGCACCAGGAGGTTCAGCGCCTCAACCCCCTCCGAATCCCATGTACTCATGCTCATCTTCTGCTACCTTCTTCAATCTGTTTGTCCAGATGGACCAGCGGCAGCGCCGCCCTGCCATGCCACCAACCACTATTGGTCGGTGCTGCTCCACCACCCCGATGCCGCACCAGTCCTCCCCGACGCTCATCCTCCGTCCCTTCCCCAACGAGGATCTGGATCAGGGTCGTCCAGGTGTTCCTCGTGGATGAGGAAGGCCACCAAATCGCTGTGATGACTGATGATCCTCGCGCTACCACCACCTCCGGTTGCTTCAGTTCAGGTCAACCTTATCCAGCCACATCAATTCGACTATGTTCTTTGAAGAGAAAAGCAGAGATGGCTGAAAGATTCGTAGGAGTTCAGTCGATCTCACAATGGAAGGAATTATGTTGACAAAGTTGCTTCCACCCATTCCATTGTTGCTTCAAATTCTATTGATTGTATGCTATCACAATTTTGTTTGTCTATCATGTGGTGTTGCTTCTCTCTATAAATGACTCTAATCCTCATCAGACTGTACTCCCAAAAACTGCAGATGGAGTCACCGATTGCTGAAGTTCTAATTAAAAATGGAAAGAAGTCCGGTGAAGAAAGGGATTGGTTGCCTTGAAGATTTTATTTTCCCCTTTCATGATGCTTAACTCAATCATTATGCAGAAAGGGATAGAGTTCTGTACAAAGTAGCACATGTCAGTTTGTATTTTAAAGAGAGTTTCCTTTTTAACATAACAATGTATGGTGAGATTTGCTAGTGCTTTTAAGACTTTGTAAAAAGAAATCAACATTGCTGGAGAAATTATGATGATTTCTTATCCTGAACAAGTTGAGTTTTGTGAATAAAAAGATGAGATGTACATATTTTTCTATTGTTTTCTCATTCTGTGTATGACCCCGCCCATTTGGTATGAGTAAATATGAAGATGCACAGAAGCATTGCGTTCTAGTTTTTGAAATTGTGTATTCACTAGCTGTTTGTTTATATGGTATCCACATTTATTTATTTTCTTTCTCTAATTGTGGAACTTCAAATTTTGAAAAGAGAGCATGTCGATGTATATTAAAGACATCATATTTTTCAGTTTCAACAAAGCCATAAGGTTAAAATAAAATAACAAAAGCATCTCAAACAATTTTATATAACAAAGGGATTTTCACCGTTAAAAGACCATAGAAGTTCAAATTTAAAAAATGGAGCGGCTCGATGTTTATTAAAAATATAGACCATTTTGGTGATTATAGAAAACTCTAATTTTGGTCATTATTAAAGAATGAAAACAACACATTCAAAATTAATCACATAGTAGTTCAATGTATAAAAAAATAGAAAACCCAAATATGGTGACGGGAACATCATAATAAGTTCAAAGAAAATAACACATAATTCCAAAAGATGACATGGCACTTTGAAGTGGATATTTCACCCTTTCTACATAAAAAAACAAGAAGTTCAAATTCTAAAAATAGAGAAGTTCAAAAATCGTTAAAAAGGATTTTCACCGTTTCTAAATAAAAAACTCTACAAGTTCATATTTAAATAACGATCCGGTTCAATACTTATTACAAAACTAGGATATTCCTATAACTAAAAGAAATAAACCTAGAAGTCCAAATTACAAAAATAGAGAAGTTCACTATTTATATATAAAAACTCAGATTTTCCTTGTTACCAAAGTATAAAAATGATGAAGTTCAATTTAAAAAAGAGGAGTAGTTTGATGTTTACAGAAAACTCATATTCTTTCCATTTATAGGAAAATTAAAAGTATGAGGTTCAATTTAAAAAAATGTTTGATGCTTATTTGAAAAAAATATTTTTTCTAAGAATAAGTCTAAGAAGTTCAATTTCAAATAACATAGAAGTCCGAAGAATATAAAAACTCATATTTCTTGCAAGAAGTTCATGTGCACCTCCGTGCACGGTTTAGAATTTATATTGCGGGACGTCCGACCTCCAATTACATGTTTGAAAAATGCCAAAAAATGATGTCCGACCTTCTATTGGGTGTAATTCGACGTATGCACAAAAATGTGACTGAAGTTCATGGTAAAAACAACGAGAAGTTCAGGTACTGCAAGAAATGCATTTCAGGTGAGAATAAAAGTATAAAAAATAAAAGCTTAAAAGGTTTGTTGAAAGAAGTTCAAGCGCTCTCTCCGAGGAAGTTCAAAAATTCTTGCGAGAGAGATTCATCTTGTATTTCCATGTTTGATTTTTCTGTATAAAAATCGAATACAATTCTTTACTCAAAAATATAAAAAGGTGAAGTTCAAACTGAAATAACAGAGAAGTTCGGAGTTTATTAAAACCTAGGATTTACATGTTCAAAAAATAAAAAACACAATGCCATTTTTTGCACTTTTGAAAACAACTCATAAATGAAAAAAATGGTTGCTAGAAGTTCAAGTGCTCGGTGAGGAAAAGTTCAAAAAATTCTTGTGAGACAGGTTCACCGTGTATTTAGATGTCCAAAATACATAAAAAAATATGTTGTTTTTCGTGTTTTCAAATAATTCTCTCAAACCAGAGAGAAGTTCAAAGTGATAATAAACAGAAGTTCACGTACTACATGGTGTGTATCTCATATATGAAAAAAAACAATAAAGTGAAACAGAGTGAAGTTCAAACAGACATGCCCCAGAAGTTCAACTACTTCACACAATGCAAAAAACAGCACATCAAAAACAGAGTGAGGTTCAAATAGACATGCCCGTGAAGTCCAACAACTTCACGTAGTGCGTTTCCATTTGCAATGAAGGGCAGAAATCATGATCTCTTCATTTCTTTAATTTACTTCAAAACCACAGGAATATCATCTGTGTAAGTTCAAGTCCTCGATCAAAGAAAGTTAAAAAAATTATTGTGAGAGAGGTTTGAACAAAAGAAATATCATTTGTGCAGCACTGATGAAATGGATGAGAAAATTACAAAGGAAAATACGTCACAGAAGATCAACGTGAAAACAGAACGAAGTTCAACTACTATAGTGAATGAATTTGAGATGAAAAACTTTTAAAACCGTAGCGACTATGAAAAAACGATCAAGACGGGAATGTTGCGTGTTTACATTAGCTTTCCATCGGTATATCACTTGCTCAATTCCAGTGAGTGGATGGAGAGCTACGAGCAGTGGATGAAGAGCTACGAGCAAGAAAAGCACGTGAAAAAATAGAGTGAAGTTCAGGTACACGCGCCGAGAAGTTCAGGTTCTTCACGCGGTGCATTTTCGAAGAATTTGTTTTGCGATATAGGCAGAATGCATGTTCCCGCTGTTTTTGAAATTACTTGAAAATGGCTAGGAATCATAGAAAACCATCAACACGAAAAAGTTTTGCATTTTCTGTAGCTTTTCAGCAGTATATTATTTGCCCCATTCCGATAAATTTTGTAGAAATTACGGCGAAAATACATTTTTCTCCATTTTCAAAACTGACTTAAAACCGTAAAGAATTGGGTGAAACAATACATACCAAAATTTTTCGCACTTGTTAAAGCTTTCCAATGCCATATCATTTGCTGCATTCGGAAGAACGGTTAAAAAATTAGCTCGAAAATACGAACTCGATAGGACTTGGACCATTTTCTAAATTACTCTTAAACCATTCAAAATTAGAAAAAAACTTTCAAGATGAAAAAGTAGCGCATTTTGATAAGCTTTCCAACGCCGTATCATATGCCTCCATTGGTTTAGCCGTTTAGAAATGACATCGAAAAAACGAACTCAGCAGTTCGGTTTACGAAATTTTACATTTTTTTTCAAATTACTCTTCAACCATAGGGAATTAGGGAAAATTTTCAACATGTGGAAGGAGCGTTTTTGCAGAAGCTTTCCAACGCCATATTATATGCCTCATTCCGATAAATGGTTTAGAAATGCGATCGAAAATACGAATCACGTTTTTTGTGCGAAGAAAAAACGGTTTTCAAAACTGCTCTTAAACCGCTTATATTTTGCCAAAAATTTAAGTTGGGTCATGATACTGATGTCCATAGCTTTCCAACAGTATATGGCAAGCCCCATTTGGGCAATGTTGGCGGAAGTTCAACCTTGTTCACAGGGAAGTTCAACGTATTACTATCGGGGCAGGTCAGGTTGTGATCAGAATATTATTCTGATCCCGTGAGCTCTTCCTTGGACCGCTCGAGGTTCTGCTTCAGTGCAGTGACCTCCACAGTTAGTGCGGTAGAGGTCAGCTGTGAAGCCTGCATACGCATATAGACATACTTATATTAGACTCCTGCAGATATTATTTGATCCTCTATTCGGCTTTTCTTTGTGAACGCCAAACAGAGCATCAGGGGCTACTGTCTATGCGGTAATATTTTTCCTATATTTTAAATACTTACCTCAAAGCCCGTTAGAAGGCTGGCACAGGCTTCAGTTAGTCTGCTTTTGGCGGACTAAACCTTCTTGATCACCGCACTCATAATAGTGCGGTGCTCTTTGTCGATGGAAGCACCGCGAAGCGCTCCCAGCAGTTCGTCCGGTGCCTCTGGATGGACAGAGGTCACCAGCACGAACGGCTTGCCCCTCTTGGAAGAGGGCCGCCTGCTCGAGTCCGGAACCACTGGAGGTTCCGACGCGGTGTCCGGCTGAGGGCCGAACTTGGAGCCCCTGGGAGCCTCGCTCCCTTTGCTCCTGGAGTCCGGAAGGTCTCCTTGAGGCACCTCCGGGACTGTCTCCCCCTGGCTCGGTGCCCCTTCAGACAATACCTCGGCATTGTCCGTAGGGCAAGGAGAGGAGGCGGTTGGAAGTGTATCACTATCCATGTCCGACGAGTCCAAGGAACCGTCCGACGATGATACGTCGATACGGGCTTGAGGCGGACTGCATAATCATATTCGACGTTAGGAGAAGCAGTGCAACAAAAGTATGCTATGAGTTACTCTGGTATCCGAATACTTAAGACTTCGCCAGGGGCTTGGCCCTGAGCAGCCACTCGTCTTCGCCGTCGGCGGCGGTGGTGGAACAGTCCGGAAGGAGAGTCCTTCCCTTCTTGGACCCTTCGGCCTCCCCGGTTGGGGTGGCCTTCCTTTTCTTGTCTCCCCCGGCTGGAGGGGGAGAATCTTCTTCCTTCTCCTTGTTTCCATAGGAGGAGTGCGCCTCGGAGTTATCGGACGATGTATCCGATACCACCTGGCGCCGGGAACTCTTTCAGGTTCCCATAGCCTTCTTCTTGGTCTTCTGCGGCACCTCATTAGGAGCCGGAGTCCGTATCTCCGTCAGGAGAGCGTCTGTGGGGTCTTCGTGCAGAGGGGCCGGACAGTTAATCTGCTCCGATGTCTCCACCCAGTCCTGTCAAAGGCATGTGAGCTCAGACCCCGCACATGGTTAAGCTATGAGAAATAAATACCCTACCAGATGTACAGAACTTACCGGATTCGCAGGGCACTTCGGACTTAGCCCGCGGTCCTCGGTAAGAGAAGGAGGGACCTCGGTGCCCTTGAACAACACCCTCGAGACGTCCTTATGCATCGTGTCGAAGAGCTCGCTTAGAGTTTGGTGCTGGGCCGGGTCGAACTCCCATAAGTTGAAATCCCGTTGTTGACACGGGAGGATCCGGCGGAAGAGCATGACCTGGACTATGTTGACAAGCTTAAGTTTCTTGCTTATCATGTTCCGGATACACTTCTGGAGTCCGTCCAGCTCCACCGATGAACCCCAGGACATGCCCTTCTCCTTCCAGGAAGTGAGCCGCGTGGGCATTCCGGATCGAAACTCGGGGGCCGCCACCCAGTTGGTGTCGCGCGGATCGGTGATGTAGAACCACCCCGATTGCCACCCCTTTATGGTCTCCACAAAGGAGCCCTCGAGCGATGTAACGTTGGGCATCTTGCCCACCATGGCTCCGCCGCATTCCGCTTGTTGGCTGCCAACCACCTTCTGCTTGATATTGAAGGTCTTCAGCCATAGGCCAAAGTGGGGCCGGATGCGGAGAAAGGCCTCGCACACGACGATGAACGCCGAGATGTTGAGGATGAAATTCGGAGCCAGATCATGAAATTCCAGACCGTAATAGAACATAAGGCCGCGTACGAATGGATGGAGGGGAAATCCCAGTCCGCGGATGAAGTGGGGGAGGAAAACCACCCTTTCGTGAGGTTCCAGGGTAGGAACGATCTGCCCCATGGCTGGCAGCCGGTGCACGATATTCGCGGCTAAGTATCTGGCCCCACGTAGTTTTTTGATGTGTCCCTCCGTGACGGAGGAGACCATCCACTTGCCTCCCACTTCGGACATGTTTGATGAGAGTTGAGGAGAAGGATGTGCACTTGGGCGCTGGAGCTCGAGTGCGCGAGAATGGATGAGCAAGGAGGAAGAAGGCGTGGGTAGAAAAAGGTGAGACCTTATCCCTTTATAAGGGCGGACAAAACCATGCGCCCCCACAAGCCTGGTAAAACTCGCTTATCCCCCAAGCGCCGTAATTGATGGCGCGGTTGGGTTACCCACGTCCGTATTGATGAGAATCCTGTGATAAGGGGAACACGATCTCTGCTTTGACAAGACGTGTCAAGAAACCACCTCGCGTTATGTGCGGGGCTGGTTAAATAAAAACGGTTCAAATAATTACCGGGCCGTGGCGTGATGTCATGCTGCCAGAGCGTGTTAGTAGATTAGATTTGTGGAAACATTATTCTCTCTACGGTGGTATGTGGAACTTATTTTGCAGGGTCGGACACTATCCTTGTATTCAAACTCTTCCATGGTGTATTCGGAGGAGGAACCCGCCTTCAATGCCGAAGACAACACTGCGCGCTGGACTCATCGTCATTGAAGCCTGGTTCAAGGGCTACTGAGGGAGTCCTGGATTAGGGGGTCTCCGGACAGCTGGACTATATCCTTTGGCCGGACTGTTGCTACGAAGATACGAGATTGAAGACTTCGTCCCGTGTCCAGATGGGACTCTGCTTGGCGTGGAAGGCAAGCTAGGCAATACGGATATGGATATCTCCTCCTTTGTAACCGACCTTGTGTAACCCTAGCCTCCTCCGGTGTCTATAAACCGGAGGGTTTTAGTCTGTAGGACAACATATAATCATACCATAGTCTAGCTTTTAGGGTTTAGCCTCTCCGATCTCGTGGTACATCAACTCTTGTACTACTCATGTTATCAAGAATAATCAAGCAGGACGTAGGGTTTTACCTCCGTCAAGAGGGCCCGAACCTGGGTAAAACATCGTGTCCCCTGCCTCCTGTTACCATCCGCCTTAGACGCACAGTTTGGGACCCCGTACCCGAGATCCGCCGGTTTTGACACCGACAGTGACCGACACGTGGCATCGATAATGGCCATTAAGCTATCGGGTTCGGTTTTGGATCCGATAACCCGCTAACAGCTCAGACCAATGGGGATTTTCCACGTGTAAAATTCTCATTGGCCGGAGGAAACACATGTTGGCTCAATGTTCGGACATATGTCATCCACTCATTGGACAGGAGGAGCCTATGATACGTCGGTATGTGGCACGGCCCAACAGAGGCCCATTCCGGTGAAAAGGCCGGCCCAGCTAAAGGCCCACCATGTTTTTTCAGACACTAGTGGGCTGGCCCGTTAACAGACTACCATGTTTTGGGTCAAATTGAGGCCCATAACAGATCAGGCCCGTTCACAGCCTGCCGTATTTTGGCCCAAATTACGGCCCATATCGGATCAGGCCCATTAACAGGCCAGTGTTCTTTTGGGCCCATACTAAGACATGCTTGTATTTCAGCCTTTTAAATGCCCGTTTACCAGTTCAGCCCGATAATAGTTTTGGCCTATTAGCGGCCATGGTGCATTTGGGACATTGTCGGCCCAGTTTAACTTTAGGCCATTTAAAGGCCCATGCAGAAATTGGGCTATTTCTTGTCCGAAGTAACTTTAGGCCTCTTAACGGCCCGTAGTCTTCGTTGATAAATTTCAGCTCAACTGGCCTATCGGCCTGTTAATGGCCCATGTAATAGTTGGGCCTAATTACAGCCCGCTTTGAATCTGGCCTGCTTACATTCCATCTGATAATGGCCTGTGGCACTTTTAGGCCTATGGCCTGCATAGATACCGGCCTGCTTAAAGCCCATAATTTTATTGGGCCAAACAGGCCCATTTTGGCCAGTTAACTGCTCGTCCTATTTGGGCCAAACATGGGCCTTAGGCAATTTTGGCCTGTATTGGCCTGTGATTTTTTCGGCTCAACGCTAGCCCAATCTAGGTTTTAGCCTATTAAAACCCATGGTATTCTCTGGCCCAGCTAGACAAAACTTTACTCGGCTTGTTAAAGGCGGGAAACAACTATAGGTTTAGACCTGCTAATGGCCCAAGATGATTATAGGCCCAGGTTTTGGCCCATATGAGTAATGGGCCGGCCTGAAGATCGACAACACTAAGATCCACTGAACCTTCCGACCTAAATTACATCATACCGACCAAGAATAAACCTAGACTATACAACAAAGAAATTACAGCATATTACATCCCCTCGGCATCAAAGTTCGCCGCCAGTGATAATAAAGGGCAACCAGAAAGCAAATTACATAAACTAGGCAGGTTGCCACCAGTGGTAGTTAACATGCGGAGCAAATAAGAGACATAACCGACAACACTTCAACACAGTTCAAGAAAGGTTAGCTAGGCCCAGGAGCTGCAGCGCAAGTAGCTTAGCAACCTGATGAGAGTGCGCTTCTTTGGCGCTCATATCCACCAACTTAAGCTGCATAGCATCAATAAACGTCCTATACTTACGGTTAATCTTGCATAGAGATTGGAGTTCCAGTTGTATTTGAGCGGAAGCATGTATTTCTGCTTGAATTTCGGACTGAAGAAGTCGAACAGATTCAGGCGGCGACTTCATCGAGCTTGTGTCACTGAGTAAGTTTGACACTACATCAAGATTGAAGGAAATATGCCCTAGAGGCAATAATAAAGATGTTATTTATATTTCCTTATATCATGATAAATGTTTATTATTCATGCTAGAATTGTATTAACCGGAAACTTAGTACATGTGTGAATACATAGACAAACAGAGTGTCACTAGTATGCCTCTACTTGACTACCTCGTTGATCTAAGATGGTTAAGTTTCCTAGCCATGGACAAAGAGTTGTCATTTGATAAATGGGATCACATCATTAGAGAATGATGTGATTGACTTGACCCATCCATTAGCTTAGCATGATGATCGTTTAGTTTGTTGCTATTGCTTTCTCCATAATTTATACATGTTCCTATGACTATGAGATTATGCAACTCCCGAATACCGGAGGAACACTTAGTGTGCTATCGAACGTCACAACGTATCTGGGTGACTATAAAGATGCTCTACAGGTGTCTTCGATGGTGCTTGTTGAGTTGGCATAGATCGAGATTAGGATTTGTCACTCCGTGTATCGGAGAGGTATCTCTGGGCCCTCTCGGTAATGCACATCACCATAAGCCTTGCAAGCAATGTAACTAATGAGTTAGTTACGAGATGTAGCATTACAGAAACGAGTAAATAGACTTGCCGGTAACGAGATAGAACTAGGTATTGAGATACCGACGATGGAATCTCGGGCAAGTAACATACCGATGACAAAGGGAACAGCGTATGTTGTTATGCGATTTGACCGATAAAGATCTTTGTAGAATATGTAGGAACCAATATGAGCATCCAGGTTCCGCTATTGGTTATTGACCGGAGATGAGTCTTGGTCATGTCTACATAGTTCTCGAACCCATAGGGTGCGCACGCTTAACGTTAGATGACGATCGGCATTATGAGTTTATGTGTTTGGATGTACAGAAGGTGGTTCGGAGTGCCGGATGTGATCACGGACATGACGAGGAGTCTCAAAATGGTCAAGACATAGAAATTGATATATCGGACGGCTATATTTGGACAACAGAAGTGCTCCGGGTGGTTTCAGATAAAACCGGAGTGCCGGAGGGTTACCGGAACCCCTCGGAGAACTAATGGGCCTAGATGGGCCTTAGTGGAGAGAGAGGGGCGGCCAAGGCAGGCTGCGCGCCCCCTCCCCCTTGTGTCCGAATTGGACTAGGAGAGGGGGGCGGCGCCCCCCTTTTCCTTCCCCTCTCCCACTCCTTCCTTCCCCCTCCTAGTAGGACTAGGAAAGGATGAATCCTACTCCTACTAGGAGGAGGATTCCTCCCCTCCTTGGACGCCCCAAGGGCCGGCCGGCCTCCCCCTTGCTCCTTTATATACAGGGGCAGGGGGCACCCTAGAACACACAAGTTGACATTGTTTAGCCGTGTGCGGTGCCCCCCTCCACCATAATCCACCCCGGTCATATCATTGCAGTGCTTAGGCGAAGCCCTGCGCCGGTAGCTTCATCATCACCATCATTATGCCGTCGTGCTGACAAAACTCTCCCTCGACACTCAGCTAGATCTAGAGTTCACGGGACATCACTGAGCTGAACGTGTGTAGATCGCGGAGGTTCCGTATCTTCAGTGCTAGGATCGGTCGGATCGTGAAGACGTTCGACTACATCAATCGCGTTGTCATAATGCTTCCGCTTATGTTCTACATGTTGGGGAACATAGTAATTTCAAAAATTTTCCTACGCACATGCAAGATCATGGTGATGCATAGCAATGAGAGGGGAGAGTGTTGTCTATGTACCCTCGTAGACCGGCAACGGAAGCGTTGACACAATGTAGAGGAAGTAGTCGTACGTCTTCCCGATCAGACCGATCCAAGTACCGAACGTATTGCACCTCCGAGTTCTGCACACGTCCAACTCGGTGACGTCCCTCGAGCTCCGATCCAGCCGAGTGTTGAGGGAGTGTTTCGTCAGCACGATGGCGTGATGACGGTGATGATGTTCTATCGACGCAGGGCTTCGCCTAAGCACCGCTACGATATGACCGAGGTGGAATATGGTGGAAGGGGGCACCGCACACGGCTAAGGAACGATCATGAAGATCAACTTGTGTGTCATGGTGTGCCCCCTTGCCCCCGTATATAAAGGAGGAAGAGGGGGAGGTGCGGCCGGCCCTAGGGGTGCACCTGGAGGAGTCCTACTCCCATTGGGAGTAGGACTCCCCCCTCTTGCCTTGTTGGAGAAGGAAAGGGGAAGGGGGAAAGAGGAAAGGGGGGCGCCACCCCCCTTCCTTGTCCTATTCGGGCTAGGGGGGAGGGAGCACGCGGCCTGCCCTGGCCGGCCCTCCTCTTCTCCCTTAGGGCCCATGTAGGCCCATTAACCCCCCCCGGGGGGGGGGGGGGTTCCGGTAACCCCCGGTGCTCCGGTAAAATCCCGATTTCACCCGAAACGTTTCCGATATCCAAATATAGGCTTCCAATATATCAATCTTTATGTCTCGACCATTTCGAGACTCCTCGTCATGTCCGTGATCACATCCTGGACTCCGAACAACCTTCGGTACATCAAAACACAAAAACCCTAATTACGATCATCACCAAACTTTAAGCGTGCAGACCCTACGGGTTCGAGAACTATGTAGACATGAGAGAGACACATCTCCGGTCAATAACCAATAGTGGAACCTAGATGCTCATATTGGCTCCTACATATTCTACGAAGATCTTTATCGGTCAGACCGCATAACAACATACGTTGTTCCCTTTGTCATCGGTATGTTACTTGCCCGCGATTCGATCGTCGGTATCCAATACCTAGTTCAATCTCGTTACCGGCAAGTCTTTTACTCGTTCCATAATACATCATCCCGCAACTAACTTATTAGTTGCAATGCTTGCAAGGCTTGAGTGATGTGCATTACCGAGAGGGCCCGGAGATACTTCTCCGACAATCGGAGTGACAAATCCTAATCTCGAAATACGCCAACCCAACAAGTTCCTTCGGAGACACCTGTAGAGCACCTTTATAATCACCCAGTTACGTTGTGACGTTTGGTAGCAGACAAAGTCATAGGAACATGGAGTTGCATAATCTCATAGTCATAGGAACATGCATATGTTATGAAGAAAGCAATAGCAACAAACTAAACGATCAAGTGCTAAGCTAACGGAATGGGTCATGTTAATCACATCATTCTCCTAATGATCACTACGAAAAAAAGACACATCCGTGACATTTTGGGCTGAATGAAATTTTTTCTGTCATACATATGACACTTCTATGACGATAATTGTGACAAAACCCGGTATCATCATAGATGTGGTGGGCTCCTACTTCTATGACAAAAAATCATGACAGAAAATGGGCTTTTCGTCCTGGGCGGGCCGGAGACACAGCTGCATGACATTCTTTGGGCCGTCCATTACAGAAAAAACCGTGGTAGAAGCAAGGGGGAGGAAAATTTCGGGGAGTTCCCGGTTACGGTGGGAGGTCGGGGGCCGAGCGATGCGCGTTTCTCTCGTACACGTATGCACGTGTGTGCGGGGCGTTGCCTCTAACTAAACTCGAGCGAGGCGTTGGGCCCTAACTGAACCCGAGCAATTGCACTGCAGGCTACGCGTTACTGAACTCGAGCGACCGATCGATGGCTGTTAACTGAACCCGATCGATGGGATGAATAGTGAGCGTTGCGGGGGGGGGGGGGGGGGGTTGGATGAACAGTGAGCGGTGGTGTTGCCTTTGGATGAACAGGACCCCGTGGTGTGGTGGAGGGCTGGATGAACAGTAGACGGTGGAGGGGTCCCCGTGGAGGGGTGGATGAACAGGACCCCATGGTGTGGAGGGTAGGATGAATAGTAGACGGTGGAGGGGTGCCCGTGGAGGGGTGGTTGAACAGGACCCCGTGGTGTGGAGGGCTGGATGAACAGTAGACGGTGGAGGGGTGGTTGAACAGTAGCCGGTGGAGTAGCGCGCGGTGGAGGCTGGATGAACAGGAGCCCGTGGAGGCTGGAGGAGGTCGACGGTAGATGAACAGTAGCTCGTGGAGGCTGGAGGGGGTCGACGGTGGAGATGAACAGTATCCCGTGGAGTCCCGTTTTGCGGTACGCCACACCCCTCCCGATGAACAGGACCCCCGTTTCGACCGTAGCGCTCCAACACAAGTCCGTTTCCTCCGTTTTGCGGTACGCCACACCCCTCCCGATCAACAGGACCCCCGTTTCGACCGTAGGAGGTCCGTTTCCTCCGTTTTGCGGTACGCCACACCCCTCCCGATCAATAGGACCCCCGTTTCGACCGTAGGAGGTTCGTTTCCTCCGTTTTGCAGTACGCAACACCCCTCCCGATCAACAGGACGCCCGTTTCGACCGTAGGAGGTCCGTTTCCTCCGTTGTGCAGTACGCCAGGCCTCATTTCCATCGCCTCTTCCGTCCAAGCGCTCCCGATGAACACGACCGTGCATTCCGTTCCGACCCATGAACACAACGACGACGCTGTTTCTCCGTTCCGACACAGCCATGTACACGAGCCCTCGCCGTAGGTATGCGCGAGTAGGCGTCCGAGACCCCGCCCGTATGTACACAATACGTGGCCGTATTTTCTTTCTTGCACCCTGGCTGCTGTACGTACGTGTACATGCTACGCGCGCGCCTCTACTACGACACGTGCGCGCCTCTACATCGACCAGTATGTACGTACACGTTCGCGACCAGAATGACAACGCTACGTACGCTTCAACCAGGTGGGTCCCGACTGTCAGGCACTTCCTTTCCTGCGAAGATGTAGTTGGTGGGTCCCAGCAGTCAGGGGCAAATCGTTTTTTTGCCCGGATGCACTTCCTTGCGTGCGAAGATGTAGCTGGTGGGTCCCAGCAGTCAGGGGGGCGAATCGTTTTGGTTTTCTTTTTTTGCCCGGGCGCACTTCCTTGCGTACGAAGATGTAGCTGGTGGGTCCTAGTAGTCAGGGGGGCGAATCGTTTTTTTGCCCGGACGCACTTCCTTGCATGCGAAGGTGTAGCTGGTGGGTCCCAGCAATCAGGGGGAAACGTTTTTTTGCGAAATACGGCGGCCCGTCCGGTGGGTCCCTGCTATCAGGTGGAGGAATCATTATTTTCTGCGTAATAAGGAGGCACTTCCTTGCTGCCGCCGTGGACCCAGCTGTCAGCTTCTCCACATATAGTCCATGTCCGATGGAAGTCGTTCCTTGACCACGTTGACCACGCCGTGCCAAGAGAACCAGGGTGGTGGACGACGGCGAGGCCTAGGAAGGGGACAACGCGGAGCCGGTGAAGACGCGGCAGTGGATGCCCATGCGGAGAGGAGTATGAGGGTTCACTTGTTCGGCTGCGGTGTGAGGCTGCCGTCGCCGCAGGGCCTGGCCAGCGGTGGGAATAGTAGGGGGCCGTGAGGCGTCCGCGAGAGCACAGCCGACCACGGGAGGCAGGAGCAGGCGGCCCGACCAGCGCTGCCTTGGGCGGCTGGAGCAAGAAGACCAGAGGTTGAAGACGCACTACGGCCGTTGGATGGACATCATACGGTCACTGCAGCTAGAATCGTTTATATTGACTACGTTGACATAGCCCTTGGTACGTCAACTTAGTAGGCCCACAGGTCAGCTTCCAAAACGGTGCGCCCCAGATGTCAGGGGGGAGGAATCATTTTTTGGGCGGGTGAAGCTAGAATATCCGAGATTGAAGAAGAAGCACGGCCACTGCAGCTAGAACCGTGTGTTGACTATAAGTTGACAAAGCCTTGCATACGCGTCAACTCTATTTTTTAGGGGACGCGTCAACTTAGTAAGGCCAGAAGTGTGTGGCAGAGAACTTATAGCCCATTTGAGATTTGTAAGAATGTGTAGCCCATTTTTGAATTCTAATGGAATTTACTATAGCCCATTAACAGTTTGTTAAAAGTACAGCCCATTTCAACCAACCGTTCAAAACAAAATTCAATAAAATTTCCCACATTTTGATGGGATCCGAAATATTTTTATCCCAAAATTTCTAGTCATATTAAATAAATTTATATTACGTAAAAATCCAATGAAACATTGCGCTCGCAACAATTAATGAAATTAAAATTTTCAATATCCAAAAATAATATTTTATAAAGTAATCACGTGTTTGGTGCATTTTTTTATAGTTACTGCCCAGTTTTTATAATTACATCCCATTTATTATTTCTTAAAGCCCATTTTCTTGTTAAGTCTAATGCATCTCTCCTAAAGCCCATTTGCAGCCCAGCGGGGCGGAGAATAACAACTTGACCTTGCCTGGGTATTCCTAAAAAAAAGTATAGCTTGGCTAGCCATTTTCAGCTCGAAAAAAATTAATAACTGGGCTGGATATCTGGCCTGGGCTAGACGGGCCACAACCCACCCAGTTAATACCTGCAGCGATGTTTTCGTTGTTGTTCAGAGGAGAAAAAATAATATCTGGGTTAAACATCGAAAAACTCTGCAGTGCTCACACCTCAAAAACACAAATACTGCTCGAGCTGCTTGGTCCCAGCTGTCGGTCGCTTCTTGTGCAATTCTCTCATTTATTGACTACTTCATAGGTTGACAATGGTGTGGGACCGTGATGTCAGGAAACCAAGAGGAAGCAAAATAAATTACTCCAGCGAGCGCTTCCACCTCTGCCTCACTGTCTCCCGTGGAAACCCCTTTCCTCCCTTTTTTTTGCTCGGGCAAGGACCAATGCATGCAGCACGTCCATGTGGTTATTAGGCAAGAAATAAAAGCGCTTTGTATGCTATGAATTACGATGGCCTGCGTGGGTAGCTAATAAGGCATCCTCTTAACTGTTGTGATTAAATGTTGTGTTTAGAAGAGAGAAATATTCTTCTTTTCCACCAATCTGCTTGCACCTAGGTCATGATGCACCTTCTAATACGACTTATTCACCTAGACGGAGGGAGTATAGTTTTATACATACATATATATATATATATATATATATATATATATATATATATATATATATATATATATATATAATAAGGAGGCACTTGCGTACGTGAGGCTATGGACCTGGTGGGTCCCCATTGTCATCCTCTCCAAGTAAAGTCATCTCCTCGCCCGTGCGCGCTTTCCGCCCGAAACAGTCAGCGCCGCCCGCCCCGCTTCCCGGTGCAGGCGATTGCTCCGCCTTCAAACGACACAAGTGCCATCCGTCCGTCCATCTGCCGCCCACATTAATGATACGCGGTTGCCGAGGCGGCTACTCCGACGCCACACGTCCGTCCCTCCGCCCGCCCACCATTGCTATATAAACTGCTACGCCGGCCATAGCCGCAGTCATCCGCATCCGTTCCCTTTCTCCTGTCCACACCACTACTGCCCACCATGGCTTCCTCGCGCTCCAGCACTCTTAGGGATGGGCGGACGACGGACCACAAGGAGATGGCAGCCATTGCTGCTGACCGGCAGGCAGCCGGAGGACGACGACGTCCCAATGGAGAACATGGTAGTCGATGATCCGGCGCCAACCCCCTCCTCCGCGCCATCCTCGCCGGTGCATTGCACCATGACCATCGGCGAGCCCTGTGCCCAATATATGGATAGTGTGAGGCAGATGCGCCAGGAGTAGTTCCGGGAGGCGCAGGCCGACGCCGCCTACAACCACCATCTCCTCTAGGAGCACCTGTAGGCAGAGGAGCAGATCGCCGCGGAGCGGGCGGAGCAGGAGGCGCTGCTCGACTTGTACTGCTCCGCCCGCAAGGGCCAGCTCGAGCGCTGGCGGTACCACATGCGGGTGGCAGAGGCTAGCAAAGAGGGTGATGAAGCGGGCGAGGCGCTGTTTGGTGAGACCGAGGATGAGGCAGAGGACAATGCCGTCTCCGACGAGTCCCCGCTCCGCTGGCGTCGACAAGGCCCTGCTCCGCCGAGGCCCCATGGCGCCAACAACGAGGAAGAGGACACCGCCGGCTCCGCCGAGGCCCCGCCCCGCCAACAACGAGGCAGACGACATCGCCGGATCAGCGGAGGCCCCACCCTGTCGGTAAGGCGGGGGAGGATTTCCACCGCTCTCCTGAGGCGCTGCCCGCCGGCAACAAGACAGAGGACATCGCCGGCTCCGCCGAGGCCCCGCCCTGCTGCCAACGAAGCTGTGCCACACAGAAAACAAGGAAGAGTAGAACACGGTAGGTCTCCGTCGCTTGGGTCCAAGTAAGGCCACCGCTGCTACCCTCCTGTTGAAGCCAAGCTAGGAGGGTTGACCATTGACAGCCGGTTAGCTTCTTGGCGGTGACGTGGAGTCGGGGAGTTCTGCTGGAGAATAACGCTGCTTCTACTTAACTGCTGGTGCAGTTGGCTGACTGACACGTGGGCCCAACAAGCCACATGTCAGTTACGCAACTGCACCTGCAGTTAAGTCACTGAAGCTTCTTTTTGGCTCAGCGGGACACAGGTGGGTAGCTTCGGTTAATTAATTATACCTCCTTCGTCACCAAGCTTCCTCCTTCGTGGATCTCATTGGCACTCTTGATGTGTAAGAAAAGGCAAGAGCAAAGGACACACATGCTTAAGGAATTCAGGGAGGATCTAGTGCCAATATGGTACAGAAGAACTTCCAGCCCCACAAGTTCAAGAACAAGGGCAAGTTTGATGGTAAAGCAAAGTTTGATGGGAAGAACAAGGCTGTGCAACACACGAACTTCAAGAAGAAGAATGACAAGAAGAAAGGTGTTTGTCATGTGGTGATCCTGATCATTGGGCTCCTAGTTGCCCTAATCGATATGACAAGCTAGGCCGGTTAATTAATTGTACATCCAGCGCACCCCTTTATAGTTGAAATGTAATGAAATCCGGCATGTTTATATGAAATCTGACCGTGTATGAATGAATTTATTTCGATTAGTTCGAATTCCTGTATCACTGGCATTGGATGAACATGCAAAACAATACGTACTAGCATTATTCCCAGGGTGATCACCTCATTTGTAGCAGTTTCACATGTACTCCCTCTGGTCCTTTCTAGTCTGCATACAAGTTTTGTCTGCAGTCAAAGTATCTCTACTTTGACCAATCTTATACAAAAAAGTATGCACTTAGACAATGTGCAAAGTAAAAAGGAACAAAAGGAGTACAAAGAGTTTGAGCAGCTTTTTAGCGTTTCTGTACATTTCAATCAAACACACAGGCCTGGCAATCCATAGAGAACATTCAAAACAATCGATGATTATGCATCTCAGCTACTCACATGTCAGAGGCAATATTTACTTCACAACTAAAGAATAAAGAAAAAAATTGATCGACGCTGCTGACAGCAAAGGGTGTCCCATTCGAAAATATCAAACGCATGTCTTGCTAAAATCAATGAGCAAAATTTGACAAGGTTGTCCCATTCCAAAATATCAAATGCCTGCGATTGTGGAATGGACAGGGTTTGCCATCAGTTCGGACATTGACATGGCACCTCGTGCTAAATAAACCAGCTATTCTTTTTGTGCAGTTCCACCAAAATCAACCAAATTCGCGCGTAGCTTGTATAATTTCGCCCTTATATGTTGCAACTCCTTGAACTTATCGGCACCTGCTTTCTTGTGGTGGAAATGAACGATTCGATGTATTCATGAACATTTTGTGCAGTTCCCATTGAAATCAAGCTGAGCACCCCTATTTGCACAAATACAAAAAAGTGATTAGTATAGAGCAAGCTGTACTATGAATTGACAGTTTCAACAGGCACATACATGGTCCATGTAGAGCACTTAGAAAAATGGAACTCACCAGAAAGATTCCTAGAACAACAGCAAAAAAATGGAGATTTTGTCAGTCCTTCTGAGCTGAAGTTAGTTTGGTCTTGTGGGGAGTAATGTAACCATCCTTCAACTGCTCCTTCTGATAATAAGATAGACATGGCTTCTTCATCCTGGCATAATCAGAACTAGTCACTTCACGTACTCCATATTCTTCTTCAGAGGAAGATGATCCTGTTGTGCAATGACAAGAGGACTACTAAATGCTAGCATCACTGTTTGCTCGAAAAAAGGAAAGGAAATATTTAAAACAACATAGATGAAGCACTTCTCAAGGACAATACTACTTTTTCATGACAGTATCTAAACAGTAGCACAACATCAATAGAGATGACAAAGCTCAATCATATGGATGAAATCAGTGGGCGAGTACCAACCTTTGTTAGGAGGCTTATTGTGTAGAGCATACAGATGAAGCATCTACGGTGGTGGTCAAGCTTACTATATACTGCTCGATTAGTTTAATGTTCCCAACATCTTCTTGTGTAGTTCCACTAAAATATATGGTATCTTCAAAGAAGATCCCTGTTTGCACAAGTAGAGATAATTACATATTACATTAAGAGTGGCATCAAATCAGTGGCAAAACAATTGCTCGTTCCAGCCATAGCAATAAATTAAGATGCAAAACTATATCATTACTTGCCATCACAATTCCAGTGCTTCATTACAACACCGCGAGTTGATTTTTGTTTTTCTTCCCCTTGTTCTTCCCCTTCATCACTTGGTTCAATAACAAACAAGCTTCGCCTTCAATGTAAGATTTGGCATGTCAATTAGGGAGAACAAGTATAGTACTAAACTTAATTTTTTGATGAAAGTGGCAAAATACAGGCCAACAATTGTGAAATATCCTTATCTTACCTCAATAGGATATTACGGTGCACATACAGATTGGAAGTCTTGTCTCCATTTGTGCAGTTCACTAAAATCAAGCAACATTATCGTACAAGTAGCACAACATATGAATGCACACTATAGAATCATGTGAAAGAAGGCTAGTACTGACCTCTCATGATACGGAATTCAAACAACTCACAAGAAGAAGATCTGAACCAAATTTGCCTTAACGGATAGGAAGTAAGATCTCCTCTTGTGCAGTTCCACTAAGATCAAGCAATCAAGCAACGTTGTCGGTGTGACATTTTGGTTGAACTGCACAAAACACTCTTAAAACAAAAGTGTTTTGTGCAGTGCAACAAAAGGTCACAACGGCAACAAGGTGAAGCAGATAACCCAGTTTACACAGAGGTGCAAAGGAAACAATTAGTGGTCAATAACGGGGGATGACACAAAATCGAACAAAAAGAAGCATCTACCTTATCTAAATGGGAAAGAAAGCAAGACAGTAGCATTTCTCAAATGGTGGCATTGATTAATATTAACATAGAGATTATATTAACAATAAAATTCGTTAAACATGTAATTTGCTTTTAACTGTGGCATTGCATCAATTTTGCAGTGGCATTATTAGAGGGTGTTTGTTTACATGGACATTTTGGTGTAGGGACTAAAAAAAACTCCGTGTTAGTCCGTGTTGGTCCCAGTTTTGTTATCAGACGCCTTTCCCTATGTGAGCGCAGCAAATCTAGTCCTTCTCAAACTCTACAGCCTTGTCCCTTCCTTTCCTTTTTGAACTAGTACTTTTGCCCCTGCCTTTCCTTTTTGAACCACGTCCTAGATTTATGCGATACAACTTTCCCCACTACTTTCCCCCATTCATTTCCTCTTTGAACCACGTCCTAAATTAATGCTATACAACTTTCCCCCTTCATTTCCTCTTTGAACCACGTTCGAGATTCATGCTATATACAACTTTTCCCACTCCTTTCCTCTTTGAACCATGTCCTAGATTCATGGTATACATGCAGCTAGAGCAATGCATGTGGAGTAAGTAAGTTATACGTTAAGGTTCTTGGGGCGTGGTTCGGTGGGAGACGGGACGGCGACGAAGAAGAAGGGGTCGGAGGCCCTCCCGTGCCGCCGCTGGGTGGAAAGTGAACAGCTGCGCCGGTAGTCCCTCGCTGACGGCGACAACGTTAAGCCTCCTTCCCTCCCCGGCGGACGGATCCTGCCGGCTCTTTGAGAAATAGTGAGGGGAGAGAGAGGCCAACGAAGTCTTGTTTAGATCTGGAGAGGGCGAGAGAGTGTGAAGAGAGCAACTACAAGCGCTGAGGCTCCAGTGTGTATATATATACTGGAGAGAGTGTGTGAAGCGTGCAAACCCAAGAAAACATTTTGACCAGTCAAAGAATCCTCCTGGTACAAATTATGCTCAAGTGTAGTTATCGAACCCGAGACCTCAAGTTTGATGAGCGAATAGGCTAACCAGCTACACAACCCTCCCGTTATGTTCAACGAGAGGGAAATAACCTTTATACATTCCTGAATCCTTATTATAACATGCACACAAATTTTGGGCACTTGTATTCGACTTAAGTCAGTGTGCCATCGTATCTCGTATACTTACTACTCCCTCTGTCTAGGTGTAATAAGTCACGTTAGAAGGTGCAACGGGACCAAGGTGCATGCGTGTGCGTGTGTGTGTGTGCATGTGTGTTTAACACCATGTGTGTTAGAGAGAGCGACAGATCAACCTACTCCTACAGAGAGATGTTGTGTAGTGTACGATTTTAGCCGCGAGAGTCCGCGCATCCTCTCGTTTCCGGGCGTGTCCAGTAGGGACATGCGGATAGCTGCCACGACCGCTCCTGACCATCCTGGCCCACCCAAAGCCCCTCCATCGCCCGCGCGTACTTCCCGCCCGAAATGGTCAGCGCCGCGCCAAACAATCGGTGCCGCATTCATGCCCGGGCAGAGCGGACGCGACCTCTCACTGGCGCAAGAGTGATGGTTGCTTCATCCGTCCAACTTACTGCTGGCTCTATGTGATTTGACGGCTCATTGGTATTTATTACTAAGGTCGTAGGACTGCTGGATGTCCCACGCTTTCGGTGAAAGGAGGTATACCTACTAGATTACAATTTTCTCCATTCTTACAGCGGAGGCGTGCAAGAGCAGTGAAAACACGCACGCTTAGTGATCCGCATGTGGTTCATGGTGAAATCTCTACAAAGACTTAAATTTAGGAACAGAGGAAGTACTAGTATAGTACGTGCTGTAATTTATCAGCGAGATAATTTTGTACAATGCTATGAAGCTTCCAGCTTCTGTTAAATGTATCTTGCATCCAAGGTTGCCCGTTGCAACATTTCATCAAATACAAAGGAGACTAACATGCATGCTATTGCATCTCAATGATTGACAGATCATAGCAAATATGTACTCCCTCCGTTCCAAAATAAGTTTCTCAACTTTGTGCAAACTTTGGTACAAAGTTCTACTACTACTAAAGTTGACACTTAATTTGGAACAGAGGCAGCTAAAGAAAAAAACGATCCATGCAGTCCCTAGCCCTTGAAACGTGAACCCTGACCAGGCTTCAATTTGCTGGCAACCTTCGAGCTTCCTAATAAATGAAGTTTGCAACCTTTTGACCATCGGATCATTTTGTGCAGTTTCACCAAAATCGAGATGAGCATCCCTGTGGCAAAGAAATTGAACAAGCGTGATTAGAATAAGATTACTGGGACTAGTTGATGAGACATAAACTCATCACAAATACAGTACGTAGAAGCCAGTAGAGGTATGTGCGGGGCAAAGAAGTAGAGAAATATCCACAGGGAGTGATGTGGGCAGCTGGAGCAGTGGTGCAAGCCGGCTGTAAAGGGAGTTGTACCTGAGGGACGTAGCTCAACCTTGAGGAGGGCGGCGGGAGGCGGGAACTGCCCACGTCGCGGCAGTGAGCAAGGGACGAAGGCAACCTCACTGGCTTTGTGTGGGAGAACGGCGGGGACCCCTGATCGGGACGTGCCGACAGTGGTTTTTTGCCGTCGGCGACGGCCACCGCATCTACATGAAGCATCCACCCCTTCCCCAAGCGTACGTGCTCCGCCGGGATGTTAGAGATGTGGCCAGAGTCGTTTTGTGTGAGAGAGTGTGAAGAGAGCAACCCCAGCAAGCAACCGTGTAGGCTGGCCCGTCCTGACTATGTATATAGTGGAGTGGTTTCCTTTTCTCTCTATATGAACCTATCATATTGCGTACGTGCCAATGAAGAAAAAAAACTTTATTTATAAATGACGCGGCACCTACTACTCGTTCTCCTATAACCTTGCCCTTGGCATCTCCAAGATATTAACCTTGCGATTGGCTCTTCGCCTCTTTGGGAAGTCGAGCAATAATGGTAGTGCAGTATATATCGTTCTGGCTATATGAGACCAAATGAATTGCTGCACGTCCACCACGTGGGCGAGGGTCGAGGGGCGAGGGAGAGTGCTACATACGGAGCAAAATGAGTGAGTCTACACTCTAAAATACGTCTATATACATCAGTGTTTGGAGTATGTACTAGTAGTTCATATTGAAATCTACTAAAGGACATATATATTCCAAACAATATGATAGTATATTGTCTATAACCAAGGTAGTAGGGACGAGGAGTAAACGGAGGGAGTAGTAAAATTTTCTCCTCGAGCTACGAGCCACCGCGCGCGTGGGCGAGGGAGCGGGCGTAAGGCGTGGTAAGCAAGCTTCACCTCATCCTGCGAGCCACCGCGCCCGTGGGCGGGGGAGACGGTGTACTAAGCAAGCTTCTCCTCGTTCTGCGAGTTGAGGAGACACATCAAAAGTACTCTAGTGTTTAGAGCCTTGCCTCTAACGTAGGCCCCACATGGTTTGCCTCTTTTTTAACATAACACATCAAGTCGCAATTTGTTTGTTCACCCGTGGTAGACAATCCTCCCTCCACCAAGTGGACAACTAGTACACGTGCCAAATTACCACATGGGCTGCCTTTTTCGTACAGAAATGAGCTCCACCGTGTACCCGCGCGGGTGTGGTTGGGACAGAGATGGGAGTACGTGCGCCGTGCATGCACCTCTTCTCTTCCTGCACGTCCCCCAGCTACGTGGGGTGTGTGTGAGACATACAAACCGCGTTCGTGAGTGTTTTTTGTTTTGGGGTGGGGGTGGGGTGGGGGGTTGATTTCGTGAATTATTTGTGGGAATATGTGTCGATGACATCTCAAACAAAATTTTGCATGCAATGTGTGTGAAATGGAGGCCTATCCATATCATACATAGAGGGTCGGGCAATCCACGAGAAGAGAGGGAGGGGTCATAGCTATCGATAGAGTCAAAGAGAGGATCAAGTGGGTGGGTGCGAGATCGATGAAGAGAGCCATCGAAATTGTTTGTGTGTACAAGTCAAAGATATAGGGCGACTAGCCTACCGGAACATTAGAGGGCACACGTCAAGTTTGTGTGTGGCAGGGAGACATGACTAGAGCGCTCGATGTATCGGTGTGTGTGGGGGGAGGGGGGTGGTGGGAGGGGTAGGCATATGCCCTACTATAGAGGTAGAACGACTCATATATGTGTTGAGAAGGAGAGACCCATCTATGTCTTGAGGGAGATAGGTCGACATCCATACATAACTGAAGGACGGGAAATATGATGGGACAGAGAGAGAGAGAGAGAGGAGGGAGAGATGGAGGGAGAGGGGTAGAGTGCTGGATGGGTGATGGAGTTGCTTCTCGAAGATGGAGGGAGAGGGGTAGAGTGCTGGATGGGTGATGGAGTTGCTTCTCGAAGATGGTGGGAGAGGCCTACTAGACAAACTGAGGGTGGAACTGCAATGTTATCAATAAGAGTAGGGATGTGTTTCTGTGTGTGCCTGTGCATGATAGATCTGTCGGGACGCATCCATGGATGATGAAGGGGAACCATGTGTTTGGTAAGCAAACCTAACTAGATCGGTAGATCAATTGTTGTTTGTCGGAGGAAGGGAGAGACACAACTAATGAGGTAGATCGATTGACGTGTGGGTAAAAACGAGTTATAAGGACCTAGCTAGCTATATGTATAGTGAGAGATCGGTCGGTGTACGTCCATTTGTTAGAGGCAAATAAAGCCCAGCGAGACGGATAGACGGAGAGAATGGAGCTAGGAGGTGGTGCGAGAGGCCCAACAACTAGCTAGATAGGGGGAGGAGTGTGCGGTTGTGAGAGCGATGAAAAGAGGGGCGAGAGTTTACACGTGTATCTGACCGTATGAGAGACACGAGGCAAGGACACACAAAGGAGGAGATTGAAGGTGTGTTTGTATGTTGTAGGCAGGCACCCTGGAGAGGTTTATCGATCGGTGTGTGTCGGAAAGGAGTTGTGGAGACTCTGGGAGAATGACCTAAATAAAAAAATGAATGTGCCAGATGGATAGAATGCCGAGGGAGGGGGAGGGCGAGGAGGGCATGTGCATGCACGAGAGAAAGTTAGTGGTAGCTACAAAGGTTAGAGGATTGTGTGGGTGTAAGAGACTAACAAAGATCATAATTTGATATGAAAGCGGATTCATATATTTGAATAGGAGATCATAGTGTTTTAAATATTGCATGCATGAATATAGCGGTGATACACGTGTTGTGCACATGTTATACCATAATGTGATAATGCATGGCGTTTGCAACTCACAGCTAAATGCCGAACAATCTAAACCATACTATACATCAAACAATCTCACATTTTATTTGAATTTGTGATAATGTGTGGCATTCGCAGCTTACAACTAAATATCAAACAATCTAAGAAATACTATATATCGAACATTTTCACATTTTATTTGAATTTGTGGTAATGTGTGGTGTTTGCAACTCACATCTAAATACTTGTAGGCACAGGGGGCAGGGCACCATACATAATGTGATAAACACATTATACATATGAGACATGGTTTAGATTATGAAGATCTAGCTAGAGCTAGAAATGTAATGTGACTTGAAATCAAAATAAAGTGGTTTCAAAAAATCTAGTTGGAGTTCATATAGGAGTACACATAGTTCATATGTAACTCGAGACTAATGATGTGGTGTGCTGTGAAGATAATACACAAACGATGGTTTAACTTGACAATGATGATGATTGTAGATCTTATTAAAACAGAGAAACAAATTCAAATGCTTTGACTTCACAACAATCATTACTGTAGATCTTATTCAAATAGCGAAACAAATTCAAATTTAGTTCATATTGAAGCGGTAGTATATACATTTGGAATGCACTAAAACGTTCATTTGAGTAGTAGGTTGCATGCATTATACACGTAGCGAAATATTTTAATTGAACATAACATGAATTCAAAGTTTTGAATGACATTTGTAGGGCGCATTGATTTGTGACAGTACACGTTAGGCTTGTCCGGAAATTTCAACCCGCGCCTTGTTAGCCCGAAATATTTAAGATATATATTTGTATCGTTGTGCTCCGACAACTCCCTCCATCTCAACCCGCGCCTTGCTATTCTGAAATTACAACGCGCGCGAAAACTCCCACCTCCTGTGAAATCTAGACACGCGAAATGCCCGTGGTACCCCTGAACCGAAAGAACCGCCTCAAATCGGTGGGGGTACTTTTGTAACTTACCCCACATTTCGGACAAGCGCGTCTCTAAGCCATGGTTCCACACTGCCATCCCATCCGCCCACCCATTCGTACACTGAGGCCACGAAAACCCGCGACGAAACCCGACACCCTGCTCCGTTCACCACCCAGCCGGAGCCTCTTCCCCGACGACGTCGTCCACAGCAACACCTCGACGTCCCTCATCCATCGTACGGGATGAGGATCCGTCGTCGATCTCATCATCCCGCCGGTTCAGCCACCCCGTCCTCCACCTCCAAGGAGCTGCCCCGACGTTCCTGTCGTCTTTCACGCCACCTCCATTCCCACACCACCGTCTTCACCTGCACCATCGGAAGAGCATCATCATCACCGTTTCCTCGGATGAAGCTGCGGCCTAATCGGCGCCACCAAAGAGGTTGTATACTAATTGCCGCATTTTCTTCTTGATTCGATCTCACGGTGCTGCCGGCGCTCGGTCCCGAGCCGACACGGTGCGACTCCATCCACGGCGGCGTCGCCGGCCACTTCCTCCACGGCGTCGCTCCCTCGGCGGTGACGTCCACATCAGTAGGACCTGCTGCTGCTTTAGCTCTCGCTCGCGCTGCTGCTCTGCTCTTGCTCTCGGTCCCCTGCCTGGTCTGCTCTTGCTATTGCTCTTGCTCGCGCTGTTGCTCTCGCTCTTGCTCTTGCTTGCGATGCTGCTCTGATTTAGCTACACTTCAGTCGACTGAATCAACTTTTGGTTCAGTCGATTTTCAGGTGGTGGGGGGGGGGGGGGGCTCACCCGGGTGAAGGAAGAACCAGCCGCAGCGGGGAGGGGGGCTCATCGGAGAGATACCCCACTATCTATCTTAGGGTTCAGGATGGGGGCGGTGGCGGGGCATTGGCGGGGTGGTGGCGTGGGGATCGCCGGAGAAAAAGCTCGGCATGGGGTGGCCTAGAGGGATGGCCAGGGCGGCAACGGACCGGCGGTGGGGAGTGTTTTCGGGGCGGGCGGGGCGGCGCACGGCCAGCCGCGGGCGGCGGGGGGATGATGTTTGGCCGGCTCAGGGGGTGGAGGTTGAAGATGAACCGCAGGCCCTTGATTTTGTATCCAACGGCTGCAAAATCGACTAACCAGAGATGAAAAAGTCAGTCGACCGATGTGTAGCCTCACCTTGCTAGTGCGTTCAGTTTCGACAGCAAAATTCAGTTTTGACAACAAAATTCAGTTTCGACAGTTAAGTTCAGTTTCAACAGTTAAGTTCAGTTTCGACAGTTAAGTTCAGAGATGAGCAGCTGATGTATTTTACATCTAGCACTTTGTGGTTATGTATTGTACGTCATGTATTGGAGATGCTATTAGAATTCCACTCAGGTTAACGTTGTTCATTGTCTCTCTTGTCCTGCTTCAGCCTCGGCGTCGTACAACTCACCGGAGCTGCTCCAACGATGAAACCCTCCATCACAGCGGAGCAGTACCTCGGGCTCCATCTCCAGACGCCTAAGATCTTCTTCCCCTCCTCCGACAGCCAAGTCAGCCGGAGCATCCTCACTGGCCAACCCAATCACGCTGAGATCGACATGGCTTCGCCAAAGAGGTTCTACACTTGTTGCATCTCTTTTTTACTCTACATGTTATATATATTGTCCACTGAGCACACGGATTTGTTCCTTTAGTGTCTCCTTGAAAGAAAAAATGTAGGAATTTTAATTTTCACTTGTCCTCCTTTTCAAATTCCTATTCATGAAGCACAAGACTAAGAGATAGTAGCATAATAGCATTATAACCGTACATTTTCTTGTGGTCTGACTTAATGTCACCATGCTTCTTTGCATCCTGTGATCTTCCAATTGTTGTGAATCAAACACCCAGATTGGCAGAAATCCTGTGTTTTTAAATTCTCTGTTTTGCACGCGCATTCCTATCCTATTCCTGTCTATTTCCTATCCCTGCATTGTTGGAATCCTCCAATTCAAACGAGCCCTTACAGAATTACTTCTCTTACAGATAGTTGTCAACGAAAAACTTGTGTGGTTTGTCCCGCTCCTGCTGCGCCGTCGTCCACCCCAGCTCAGCTGCTCCAACGACAGAAGGGTCCAGCACAGCAGGGATCCGGCCTCCAGACTGTCTTTCGCCGCCTCAGATCTTCTTCCCCACCGCTGGCAGCCATGAAAACTGCACTACCATCATCAACCAAGCAGATGACCTCGAGGACTACACGGGTCCGCAAGAGAGGTCTCACTCTTTCGTGTCTGCTTACATTATGCAACGCTTAATATTACATGCTACTTTATCGTCCTGTTCACCGATTAGACTGTGAGTCAGCTCCAAACTAATGGTCAAACTTGAGTTTTTAAATGGTTGTGGGGTATATATCGGGGCCGCTATCAATAGTATCTATCTACTACCTGGTTAATCTCCGGCGTCTGTTATGAGTTTCATGTTGGGTGGGAAACAAACAGTAAAGAAGCCATTATCTGTGTTTTTTAACTGAAGCCATTATCTGCCTACTATTATTGGTTTTGGGTCTATCCACATGTTGCAACCATCACTCTGGATTTCTGCATGCACTCCTTACATAATCTCACTATGTTTTATTCCTATGCATGACAGTTATTGTAAACAATGGAACTGAACATGTAGAGCCAAAGAGACGAGCCTTGCGTGGCAATAAAATTTCATGCAGCCGTCGCTCCATGGTAGGCGCAAAGGCAGCCCCCCTCCACGCATTTCGGATTGTAATCGAGAGGAAGATATCTGTTCTGAGGGGGATTCAGAAGGAGAAGACAACTCCTATTTACCCGCTGAGGTCTTCGCTCTAACTTGGCATGCTGATGTTGGTTATATCATGCATATGGTGTCTTGCATTGCTTACTTTATACATCAAATATGTCATCTGCTTAGTTTAGACATCCTTTGTGTGAATGCCATCTGTTTAGTTTATTCATCGTTTATGTGAATTATGCAACGCCATCTTGTTTAGCCAGGCATCATATATGTGAATTTTGCAATGCCATCCTGCTTAGCCAGTCATCTTATATGTAAATTATATCAGGCCATCCTTTTTTGGTTACATATTACATTTGTCAAAAAATTTATTACATTCAACTGCTCTTCATGTGCATCAGCCATTTGACACGGTGATGGCAAATTCTGGAGTGAAAACAAGGTCTTCAGAGCAGACTATGCTATCTGACGAAGTGCATATCTCGCTGGTTACGGATAGCTCCTCAGAGGAGGATTCAGAGACAGATGACCAGTCCTATTCCCACCCCGAGGTGTATGCTCTTTCTTAGCAGGGTTATGGTGCTCATATCGTGCGTATGGTGTCTCGCATTGCTATGTCATTTGATTAGTTTAGACATGCTTTGTGTGAATGCCACCTGTTTAGTGTCTAATTACCATATATGTGAATTATGCATTGCCATCTATTGCAAGACATTATATATGTGAATTATACAATGCTATCTTGTTGCAAAGGCATTATATATGTGAATTATGCAATGCCATGCTGTTTAGCCAATCATCATGTATGTGAATTATATCATGCTATCATTTTTTTGTATTACGTGTTCCATTTATCGACAACGTTTGTATATTCAACTACTCTTCCTGTGCATCAACCATTTGAAGCGGTGATGGAAGTATCTGGAGTGAAAACAAGGTATTCAGAGCAGACAATGCTACCTGCTGAAGCAGACATCTTGCTGGTTACAGAGAGCTCCTCAGAGGAGGATTCAGAGACTGATGACCAGTCCTATTTCCCCCCTGAGGTCTATGCTCAAACTTGGCAGGGTTATATTACCCATGTCATGCATGTTGTCTTGCATTGCTTAGTTTTTACATCATATATGGATTTCCATCTGCATACTTGCTTACTATATAAATCATGTATTTGAATTATATCATGCCATCATGTTTACATAGTACATACACATCATCTATCTGAATTATGGCATGGCAACCCATTTAATAAAGACATCATATAGTTATATCATCTCATCCTGTCTAGTGTTTACAGTCATCAGATTTTGAATTATGGCATTCTATCCGTGAATGTATGTGAATTATGGCATGCCAACCTATTTAATAAACACATTATATAGTGATGTCATGTCATCCTGTTTACATAGTCTCATATTTTGAACTATGTCTTTCCATCTTTTTTAGTTAGCCATCATAATGTGAAATTGTGTCATGCTATCCTGTTTAGTTAGCCATCATATATGTGAAATTGTGTCATGCTATCCTGTTTGGTTAGACAACATAAATATGAATTATTTCATGCCCTCTTTTATTCCCCACTATCCATTGCGCCTGTCTATCATACAATGTCTATACTTTCAATTACTTTTCTTGTTTATCAGCCATTTGAATTGGAGAGCGTGATGGCAGTATCTAAGGGAGTAACAACACGATCTTCAGAAAAGATAGTGCTACTAGTTGATGCAGATAGAACCACGATTGTACTTGCCCAAGGACCAG
This sequence comes from Triticum monococcum, assembly GCA_034509565.1. Lineage (NCBI taxonomy): Eukaryota > Viridiplantae > Streptophyta > Magnoliopsida > Poales > Poaceae > Triticum > Triticum monococcum. The sequence continues at coordinate 483,984,774 of CM067845.1, forward strand.
ATCCACTGCACATAACCCAGACTCTCGCAGATTGTACCCCTACCCAGTTGGACAGAGAACCAGCTACACCCTTTCTAACCCAACCCCGGCAGATAGTAACCCAGTTCCAGTTGACACAGCACCGTCTCCACCACAGAGCACCCAAACACGAGCAGTTAGTAAGGGAACTGCAGTGCCCAAAGCACGAGGATCACCACTCCGAATCCCAACTCAACGCTTAAAGAAGAAGAAGATTTGTTCTCAGGTCAGGTTCTGTAGCTATGGTTCATACTCCTTTGCTCTTGCATGACTGTATTTACTCATACCAACTATTTTCAAATTTGAAGGATGGAATTGAAACTCCAATGGCGCAACAGGTATGTTTTAAACTTGTTTCTTTAACTGGTTTGCTGTTGTAACCTGCTCTATGTTGATTTCAGTTTCAATTGAATAAATAGTTATGTTCTCATGTCATGCACATTACAAGTGTTGTTATTGCTCTATAGTTACCCACACTTATATTCTGTCTATTCTGCTTTGTCTTGAACAAATATTATTTGAACTGTGTCTCTATCTTGATTTGGCAACAAAAACAAGAATGATATAGACCATAAAGTGACCATGGTGCTGAAATTTGAGATGGGCTCTAGGCCCATATAACAATTTCAAAAAAATCTCTAAGGGCCCATGTGGGTTATATGGAACTAGGTGTAGTGGGAAGTTTAGTCCCACCCCGCTAGTGGATGGAGAGTTGGAGTGGTTTATAAGGGTTTCTCTTCTACATGCTATTGGAGCTTGAGAAGAGAAGAGGCCCTCGCGCAATCCTCCTCCGCCGCCCGCCTCGCCATGCCACGCCTCGTCACGACGCGCTGTGGGTTGCGGGATTGAGCCGAGCCGAGCTCACACCTACGCGCTTATTTTTGCCAGTCACTAACGGAGAGTTCTCTGACAGCTAGGCCACGATCTGAGACGTCGGATTGTGGGCTGTGACGGACTCGGACGTGGGTCGAGCCCACGTCTCTCCACGCGGCTGCATCTATATAAGTGTGCGGTGTCTCCTAACCCTAGCCACCATGAACAGATCACATCTGCTCCACGCGCACGGCCACCGTCGTTCCCTTGCTGCTGCTGCCGCCGGTGACTCCATCCTGTCCGCCGCGTACACGGTTGACGGGAGAGCAAGTCTCCAAAACCACGCCCTTCTGGTTCCTATACGGGGTGAGGGGCGAATAGGTTTTTGGGCAGCGATTACGCGACTGCTCGCTTCCGATCGTCTACTTCCTCTACGTCCGCATCGCCTTCATCATCACCATGTCCACCGCCGCCGAACGTGCCGCCGCCGAGAAAGCTGAAGCCGACAAGAAGGCCGCCGAGGACGCCTCTGCCGCCACCAAAGCTGCGGCCTCTGCATGGCCTACTGGAGGGTATAACTCGTTTATCCCGCTCCTACTGTTTTCTGTTTTAGCCATGCTAGCGTTATATGTAGATCTTTCTGCAATTAGCATATTATGTGCTAGCTTGACTGAATATTAGTATGTGTTTATTTGTGTCAATGGCGTGCTAGTGATTTACTCATGGATTAATTTAATCAAGAAATTGCCTATTTACTCAACAATCCAAAAACCTATTATGTGTAGGAATTTTTCGGCAAGTGACTTTGCCGCTGCACTAAAACCGGATAAGTTTATCGGTACATACTTTAAGCGTTGGCAGACTAAGACCACGTTATGGCTCACAGCTATGAATGTGTTCTAGGTCACCGGTGTCTCCACAGGAACGATTGCTCCTAAACAGGAGAAGGCGTTCAAGGAGGCTACCGTTGTGTTTCTCAGAGCAGTTCTTAGCGTGATCGGAGATAAACTGGTCGATGCATATTTACATGTGCATGTCGCCAAGGACTTGTGGGAGGCGCTCGAATCTAAATTCGGGGCCGCCTATGCAGGGAGCGAGATGTATATTATAGAGCAGTTCCATGATTACAAGATGGTTGAAAACCGTCCTGTATTGGAGCAGGCTCATGAGATAATATGCATCGTTAAGGAGCTTGAACTTCTTAAGTGCGGGTTACTGGGCAAGTTTGTCGTGGGCTGCATAATCGCTAAGCTCCCTAATTCCTAGAGGAACTTTGCCACCACTCTGAAACATCAGAGGCATGAATTCTCTGTGGAGGATGTCATTAGCCATCTGAGTGTTGAGCAGAATTCAAGGGCAAAAGACTCGCATGGAAAAGGGACCGAAGGGACTTCTGTCACCAACATGGTGAACCAGAGGAACCATAACTCCCACAAGCCCAAGGGAAAGAACGGTGTCCAACAGAATACCGACTCCAAGAAGAAGGGTAAGAAGACCTTCAAGAAGAACAAGAAGGATGAGGGCTGCTTTACTTGTGGTTCGGTTGAACATTGGGCCAACAAGTGCCCAAACAAGTACAAGAAGCCAGGACAGGACTCCAAGTCCGTCAACATGATTGTGGGCAACAATGAGAATGGTGCATCTAGGTATGGTAATTTATTTACTGTTTTTCACTGTTTCAACCCAACGATTGGTGGGTGAACACAGGTGCAGGTGTTCATGTGTGTGCTGGCATTTCATTATTCACTTCTTACCAGGTCACAGGTCACAGGTCCGTATTGATGGGGAATGGCGCGAGTGCTTCTGTTCATGGTGTTGGCATGGTCGATCTGAAGTTTACTTTGGGAAGGATCGTGCAGCTGAAGAACATGCAGCATGTCCCCGCCATCAAGAAGAACCTCGTTAGTGGCTCCCTTCTATGTAGAGAAGGGTTTAAGTTGGTTTTCGAGTCTAATAAATTAGTTGTGACGAAATATGGACTCTTTGTTGGAAAAGGTTATGAGAGTGGAGGGATGTTCCGCCTTTCCCTCACAGATTTTTGTAATAAAGTCGTGAACCATATTCATTCGAATGTTAATGAATCTGAAGTTTGGCATTCTCGTCTTTGTCACATTAGTTTCGGTGTTATGACATGGCTAGCCAAGTTGGATTTAATCCCGAGTTTCACCTTAGCCAAAGGTTCTAAGTGCCTTTCATGTGTGCAAGCTAAGCAACCTCGCAAGCCTCACAAGGCCGCGGAGGAGAGACACTTACCATTAGAACTCATACATTCTGATCTTTGTGAGATGAATGGTGTGCTGACTAAAGGTGGAAAGAAATACATCATGACATTGATAGATGACTCCACTAGATATTGCTATGTGTATCTGTTAAACACTAAAGATGAGGCTCTACACTACTTTAAAATCTATAAGGCAGAAGCTGAGAAACAACTTGAAAAGAAAATTAAATGAGTCTGTTCAGATCGTGGTGGAGAGTACTTCTCGAGTGAGTTTGATTCTTTCCAGGTGGAACATGGCATTATTCATGAGAGGACGCCTCCCTATTCACCCCAGTCAAACGGGGTTGCTGAGCGGAAAAATCGTACTCTAACTGAATTGGTTAATGCCATGTTAGATACATCGGGTTTATCCAAGGCATGGTGGGGGGAGGCTATATTGACGGCATGTCATGTCCTGAATAAAGTTCCGACAAAGGATAATGAGATCACTCCGTATGAGAAATGGGCAAAGAGAAGGACAACACTTTCGTACTTGCGTACTTGGGGCTGTTTGGCGAAAGTCAATGTGCCGATCCCAGTCGGGGGTGTCTGATCCCTCGCACACCTATGGGGATCGGCGGACCGAGCCCCTTTTGGTTCGGCAGGGGGCGGTGGATGCACAAAGAGCAGATCAAGGCGAAACACACGAGCAAGACGATCGATTTACCTAGGTTCGGGCCGCACGGATGCGTAAAACCCTACTCCTGCTTTGGTGGTTGTATTGAGTTTTTGCTCGGGAGCGGCGAGTGCTACAGTACACTCGAGCAGCTAGCGAGACCGAGCGTGAGAATGGCTGTACCGCCCTCTCTGTTGCGCGTGGGCCTCCTTTTATATGTCTAAGGGGTCACCGACACATGGCAACAGAGGTAAGGGTAAAAATGTAAAAGGGGTGGTAGTTGGCTCCACCGCCTACATGTCGCATCCTACCTAACTCTGACGGCAGGGGACAAGGGCATTAAATGCCCGTTTGTGTCACCTTGACGGCCCAAAGAGGGACCGCTAGGAACGCCACCGTTTGCCACGATGGTTCCTTGTCAGCGTCTGCTTTCCACCGCATGCCCCCGGCTGCCCAGCCTCCCGCCACGTACGCCAGGAATGGTCCCAGGGCGACACGTTGGCGGGTGAGCTGGAGCGTGGGCTGCGGGGTAATAGCTTGCCGCGGCAAGTGTCTTGCCGCGGGTGTTGTCTTGTCGCGTCCGGGAGCTTGCCGCTCACCGGGTCTTGTCGGGGCGCGCGGTGCGCCGCAGCGAGTCTCTTGAGATGCTTTGGTTGCCTTCCCGGCAAGCTCCTCTTGCCGGGGTCTCGTCTCCTTCCCGGCAAGCTCCTCTTGCCGGGGCCTTGTTTTGCTCTTGGATACTTTGTTCTTGAATGGCTCCAGAGGAATCATGGAGGGTCTTGGCGGTCGCCCGGCAAGCCTTCCCGCGGGTCGCTGCGACTGCCCGTGCACAAGTTCGGGGTACTAAGGTACCCCTACTTTAGTACACCGACAGGAGCCCCCGGGCCTGGGCCATACACGGTGCCGAGCGCTGTTGGGCCAGGCCGAAAACAGTGCATGGGTACGCGCGGCCTGGGGCACGCCATAACCCACTCCGCACCCATCGCGCCCTCCCCAAACGGCACGCGTCAAACGCGGCATCATGGGAGAGATCATGGGCGGTTTTCGAGGTGCCCACTCCCCACGATCACGGGGTGGGGAGAGGCCACCCCATCCGTCGCCTCGGTTCTACACGCCTGCCACGCGGTTCCCATGCACTTGGGGCCGCGGGCGGCGGAGGCGGGAAACGGGGTCGTCGTGGGTCAGGGGAGTGGGTCGGCCCCAGCTCCCCGCGTCTTGATTCGCTGAGCGGGGCGGCCGAGTCCCCACCTCGCTCCTTTATATGGAGCGGGAGGGGAGGATGGGAGCCCGTGTCCTCACATCTTCTCCTTCCTTCAGCTTTTGCGCCCCTCCCCCCATTCGCCATGGAGAGAGGGAACCCTGGTCCTTCGTCAGTGGCGGCAAGGGTTAACGTCAGGCATCGCATCCCTCCCTCTCCCGCACCCGTGGTGGCGGAGCCAGCCGTAAGGGGAAGAGGGAGGGGGCGAGGTCGTGGACGCGGTCGAGGACGAGGCCGCGGCGCTCGGGGAAGAGGTGGACGGGGCGGCGCGTCGGCTTCGCCTCCGCCAGCGGCTCTTCCTCCAGCGGTGGTCCATGCCGGAGACGACCCTTGCGAGTTCTTCGTCAGGCTGTGCCGGGTGCCTCGTCGTCGCCTCCGACTCCCGGACCCATTCGCGGAAGTGGTGGAGTTGGACCTGCCCGAGACGCTGAGGCTGCAGATGAGGGGCTGTGGGATCAGCGGCACGCGGGTCCGCGCCGAATTCCCGGCCCCCGGCGTGATGTATCTTGGCCGAGGGTGGAAGACGTTCGCCCGCATCCACAGCTTGACGCCGGGGCTCACCCTCCACTTCAAGTTGGTGGAGGGCAATCTCCTCTCCGTCAAGGTCTTCGGGTGCTTCGGCGTCCGGGCCCGGTGCTGCGTGGAAAGCTCCTCCAACAGCGAAGGCTCCTCCTCGAGCGAGAGTGACGAGGAGGGGAGCGACAGCGACGAAGAGGGGAACGGGCGGCAGGATGGCAGGTCCGACAAGGTGTCGGGCGCCGCTCTGTGCGGCACCGATGACCCCATCATCCGCGTCACCGGCTCCTTGAACTCCCCGGGGGCGTCTCCTTGGGCGGCTGGCGTAGGGAGGCTGCGAAAGAGGAAGAGGGCAGGTGGCAAGGCCGTTAGGTCGGAGTACGATGGCGTGGTGCCCTCGACAGCGTGCTCACGTCCTGCCGCCTCGTCTTCGAGCCCCGCTTCCGGTGCTGCCATCACCGTCCAGCCTTGACGGCCCCCGGGATGTTCTCTTGGTGTCTTCTGGCACCCGTAGTTTGCCTAGGCACTTCTTTTGCCCTTCTCGCCTCGTTGACCTACCTCATGAAAAGAGGGACAGGAAAAGGATTACGGGCATCTTATCTTTTTAATTTGTAAGCCTTCGGGCCTTAGCTGCATTTAAAACTTGTAATCCTCTCTTTTCATGTTTCTCATTCTCTATGGACTGTACCTACGTGGAATGTTTTAATGAAAAGGGGATGTTTGCCGGGTTACTTGTCTCGCGGGTAGAACCCACGCCAAGGAGCAAATCCTTGGTATCTCACAGATAGACACTCTTTCCCCGGCAATAGGCCCTGCCGGATACCCACGTCGCTCGACCTTTCTCACGCTCTTGACGGAGGCTGGGACGAGGCGGGTGCGGCCCCTCGTTTCATCCCTTTCCTGCCGCGACTATGACCAAAACTTGGCCCTAGGGCCCCAGGGACCAGAGCTAAGGGAACACGGTGGCTTTCGGGAAGAAACGAGGCTTCGTATTCCTAGTCCAAAAGAGAATGCATGAAGAGGGATGAAAGACTTATTTGAGACTGCAGCCCCCGGCAACTCTGGCTTGCCGTGGGGTGAACCTTGGTACTTGCAGCCCCCGGCAACTCTGACTTGCCGGGGTTCGGATGCCGGCACGTCCTTCTTCTTCCTTTCGTCCTCATGCGGTCCAACAAGGATATGCAAGCCCTGCGAACCAAAGGAAACGAAGGAAGGACAAAGGGACGCACACTAGACCTCTAAGTTAGGGGTTAGCTGCTGTTAGGACTATCAACCCTAACCGAGGACTCGACTCGACCTAGCATGCATGCTATAACTCTGGGCACCAGCGCTTCATTATCTTGTGCTCAGGGTGTGCGCCTGGCTTTGTAAAAAGGATTACATGCAACAGCGGCAAGACTTCTACAAAAGGGTGGTTGCCGGACGGGGTCCGACAACCGCGCCTTAAAGGTAAAACTTACGAAGAAGCTCAATATTCCAGGAGTTGCTCATTGGTACGCCATCTTCGGTCTCCAGGCGGACAGCGCCAGGCCTTGTGACTCTTTTCACCCGGTAAGGGCCTTCCCACTTTGGCATCAACTTGTTGGAATTCTTGGCGGACTGAACGCGCCGAAGAACAAGGTCGCCTTCCTCGAGGCTCCTGGCATTAACTTTGCGGCTATGATAGCGGCGCAAAGCTTGCTGGTAGCAAGCGGCTCGCACAGCAGCCTGGAGACGATCTTCCTCAAGGAGCAGCGCATCATCTTGCCGCAGCCGCTCTTGCTCAAGCTTATCATAAGCGAGCACTCGAGGTGACCCGTATACGAGTTCCGTGGGGGTAACTACCTCCGCTCCATAGACTAGAGGAAAGGGTGTCTGCCCAGTGGCTCGATTTGGCGTCGTCCTGATCGACCAAAGAACCACCGGCAGCTCCTTGATCCAGTTGTGTCCATGCTTGTGCAGCCTGTCAAATGTTCTGGTCTTGAGCCCGCGCAGCACTTCAGCATTTGCCCTCTTAGCTTGGCCGTTGCTTCTCGGGTGAGCGACAGAAGCAAAGCAGACCTTGGCGCCGAGATCTTGGACGTACTGCATGAAGGCGCGGCTCGTAAATTGTGTACCGTTGTCGGTAATTATCCTGTTAGGGATCCCGAAACGGCAAACAATCGACCTGAAGAATTTGATCGCGGACAGCGCTGTCACCTTCCTCACTGGTTCCACTTCCGGCCACTTTGTGAACTTGTCGATTGCAATGTACAAGTACTCAAAGCACCCGACAGCTCGGGGGAAGGGGCCGAGGATATCGAGCCCCCAGACCGAAAATGGCCAGGATAAAGGGATCGTCTGGAGAGCTTGAGCTGCTGGTGTATCTACTTGGAATAGAACTGGCACGCTTCACACTTGGTTACTTGTGCAGTTGCATCCTAGAGGGCTGTCGGCCAGAAGAAGCCTTGCCGGAATGCTTTCCCGACAAGAGCTCTCGCGCCAATGTGGTGACCACATATGCCTCCGTGTATCTCTGCCAACAGCTTCTGTCCGTCTTCCCGAGGAATGCACTTCAATTTCACACCGTTGAGTCTTCTTCTGCACAGCGTGTTGTCGACAAACTGGTACATACTAGACTGCCGGGCTACTCTTTCCGCTTCTTCTGGTTCCTCGGGAAGCTCTCTTGTCTGGAGGAAACGGACAATCTGCTGCGCCCATGTTGGAGCCTATGGCTCGACAACAAGGACTAAAGGCTCATCTGCTGCTATGGGAACGTCCGCGTCGACGGCAAGAGCTCGTGGCCCTGCCGGAGCTTGACGTTCCCCGACAAGCTTGCCGGGGCCGAGCTTGTCGGGAGAATTTGCCTCAACGGAACAAACCCTGGGGTTTGCTGGAGTAGATTGCTCCTCAGCATTCTCGGCGTCGATCTTGGGAGCCTTCTTGGCGGCGGCTTCGGGAAGCTCTGCCGGAAGATAGTCACCAGAGATCAACCTCCTCTTCTTGCTCTATCCAGTTGATGATGTCACGGATGGCTGAGTCAGCTTGAGCACAAAGGTCCCTGGTTCCACAGGTAACTTATGTGCTGCGCACTTTGACAGGCCATCGGCAATGTCGTTCTCAGTTCTTGGAACATGTTCCATTTGCAGGCTGTCAAAGCGCTCTTCCAGCTTCCTTACTTCATCAACGTAAGCTTCCATCAATGGACTCTGGTAATGTTTGTTCACTTGGCGGACGACAAGTTGCGAGTCACCCCTGACAATGAGCTTCTTAATCCCAAGTTCTGCCGCGATCCTGAGACTAGCAAGCAAGCCTTCATACTCTGTAGTATTGTTTGTCGCTTGCTCCTTGGGAAAGTGCATCTGGACTATGTACTTGAGGTGCTCTGCGGTGGGTGCGACAAGCAGTACACCAGCACCGGCGCCTTGCAGCGAGAAAGCACCATCAAAGTACATGAGCCACTCTTTGCTTGCTTCCTTGGCGGGGATGCTCATCTCCGGAATTTCTTCATCTGGAGTTGGCGTCCACTCTGCTATGAACTCTGCCAATGCTCTGCTCTGGATTGTTGATGTACTCTCAAACTTGTGACCAAAGCTTGACAGTTCCAGTGCCCACTCGACAATCCTGCCTGTTGCTTCTGGATTTTGCAATATCCTCTTCAGCGGGAAGCGAGTGACAACTGTGATCTCGTGTGCTTGGAAGTAATGGTGCAGCTTTCTCGAGGCCATGAGGAGGCCGAAAAGTAGCTTCTTCACACCAGAGTACCTTGACCTAGCCCCCTGTAAAAGGGAGCTGACAAAGTAGACTGGGCGCTGCACCATTTTCTTCTGTATCTCCTCTTGTATCTGCGCAGATCCTTGCTTGACGAGACTAGAGCTTGTCGGGGAAGCCCCCTGCTTGTCGCCGGATGTGCTTGCCGTGGTCGCTGGCTCGTCATCGGCTTCCCTTTCCGCTACTAACGCAGCACTAACCACTTGATTGGTTGCCGCTATGTACAGCAGCAACTTCTCTTGTGGTTTAGGCGCGACGAGTGTTGGGGTGGAGGACATGTATCTCTTCAAGTCTTGCAGCGCAGCCTCCGCTTCTGGAGTCCATCTCATTGGACCTGCCTTTTTCAAAATTTCGAAAAAGGGCAGGGCGCGCTCAGCAGACCGAGAGATAAATCTGCTAAGAGCAGCTACGCAGCCGGCAAGCTTCCGTACATCCTTGACGCGCTTTGGTGCTTCGATCTGCTCAATGGCCCTGATCTTGTCGGGGTTGGCTTCAATTCCCCGCTGAGACACAAAGAACCCGAGAAGCTTGTCGGAAGGGACTCCAAACACACACTTCTCGGGGTTGAGCTTGAGGTTGATCTTGCGCAGATTCGCAAAAGTCTCTTCTAGGTCTTGGATCAGAGTTGCCCTGTCTTTGCTTTTGACCACTATATCATCCATGTAAGCTTCTACATTTTTGTGTATCTGTGGCTTCAAAGCAACATGGACTACTCCGGCAAATGTTGAACCAGCATTCTTTAGTCCGAAAGGCACCCGTACAAAACAGTACGTGCCACATGGAGTAATGAATGCGGTTTTCTCCTCATCCTCTTCTGCCATGAAGATCTGATGGTATCCTGAATATGCGTCAAGAAATGAAAGAAGATCACATCCGGCAGTGGAGTCAACAATCTGGTCAATGCGCGGCAAGGGAAATGGATCTTTGGGACAAGCTTTATTAACATCAGTGAAGTCAATACAAAGCCTCCACTTCCCGTTTGCCTTGCGCACTACAACCGGATTGGCCAACCACGTTGGATGGAGCACTCCTTTGACAAGGCCTGCTGCTTCCAACTTCTTGATCTCTTCTGCTATGAATTCTTGGCGCTCCACCGCCTGCTTCCTGACTTTCTGCTTGACGGGCCGCGCATGAGGACAAACTGCAAGGTGGTGCTCAATTACCTTCCTAGGAACACCGGGGATGTCAGACGGTTGCCATGCAAACACGTCGACATTCGCCCGCAGGAAAGTAACGAGCGCGCTTTCCTATTTAGGGTCAAGCGTGGCACTGATGGTGAAGGTACCACCAGTGCAGTCCTCCTTGGCGGGCACCTTCTTGGTAAGTGGTGGAGCTGCCATCGTCTTCTTGCTCTTGCCGCCGGAGCTCGATGGTGCGTCCTCAATAGCAGCGCAGCACTCCGAAGAGGTGCGCTTGCCGGAGTAGGCATCAGAGCACTCGCCGGGCTTGGTCTTCTTCTTGCCGCTGGAGCTCGATGGTGCGTCCTCGATGGCAGCGCAGCACTCCGAAGAGGCGCGCTTGCCAGAGTGGGCACCAGAGCTCTTGCCGGACTTGGTCTTCTTCCCCCCGGGAGCATCAGCGGCAAGCGTCTCGTGGTCTGTCGCGGCGGCAACTTCCCGATAGATCTTGTCGGCGCAGATAAGGGCGTCCTTCTTGTCGCCAGGGACAGAGATGACGCTTATCGGGCCTGGCATCTTGAGCATGTTGTAGGCATAGTGAGAGGCCGCCATGAACTTGGCGAGTGCGGGACGGCCAAGTATCCCATTGTAGGGCAATGGGAAATCGGCAACGTCGAAGGTGACCCTCTCAGTCCTGAAGTTCATCTCGCTGCCGAATGTCACCGGCAGCGCGACTTTTCCCTTTGGCTTGCTCCTTCCCAGGTTAATTCCTTGGAATGTACCGGTTTCTTCGAGCTCGCTGTCCGGGATCTAGAGTTTCTGGAGTACAGCGGAGGAGATCAGATTTAGGCCGGCCCCGCCGTCAACTAGCATCTTGGTGACCTTGAGGTTGCGGATTGTCAGGGAAACCAACAACGGCAAGCACCCGACCGCAGTTGTGGAATCAGGGTGGTCCTCAATGTCAAAGATGATAGGCGTGCTGGACCACATCAGAAGCTTGCGTGATTCGGCAGGTGGCTCTGCCACATTAACTTCCCGGAGCCACTGTTTGAGTTGGCGGTGGGAAGTGTGCAGAGAAGCGCCACCGTCAACACACAAGACTTCTATAGCCTTCTGAAACTCCTGCTCGCTGTTCTCAACATCATCCATGTCTTCGTCGTCGTCTTCGTCTTCGTCCTTGTCGCGGCCGCGGGGAGGCCTGTCTCCTTGCCGCTGCTTGGCCTTCCCGCGGCTTCCTCCCGGGCCAGCGCGCTTCTTGCCGGCTTCTCCACCGCCTCCTTGGGCTCTCTCCTTGTCGCGCCGCTCGTACTCAGCTCTTTGTTGCTGGACAAGCTGCTCGACCTTCTTGCAGTTCTGGAGATCATGGCCCTTGGTGCGGTGGATCTTGCAGTACTGCTTGTCGGAACTGCCCTGCTTGTCGGCGGCGGCCACAACCTGGCAGTTGGTGCACACGGCAACCTCCTTGCCGGAGCTGCCAACTTTGGCTTGCTTGCCGGGGCCGTCATCGCCGGACTGCTCAATGACTAGTACCTCTTTTCCGCTCTTCTTCCTGTTGCGCCTCCGGTTCTTCCTTGCCGGGACGGCATCCTCGCTGTCAGATCCCCCCGCTCCAGCATCCTCTCCGGGGAGTTTCCTCCCTTCTTCAGCGCGTGCACACTTGTCGGCCAGGGCGTACAGCTCGCTGACGTCCCTGATCCTGCTCATCGCCATCTCCTCCCGCATCCTGCGATTATGCATGTTCTGATGGAACGCGCTGATAACCACGGTAGGGTGGATGTCTGGGATGTTGCGCTGCATGCGGCTGAATCTCTGGATATACTTGCGTATGGGTTCTCCTTCCTTCTGGGCGAGCAAGTGGAGGTCACTCTCTTGGCCATGTGGTTTGTGGCCGCCTGTAAAGGCACCGACAAACTAATGGCACAAATCCGCCCAAGAGGATATGGAGTTGTCCGGCAAGTGCATGAGCCAGGATCTGATTTCGGGCTTGAGCACGAGCGAAAAGTAGTTGGCAAGGACCTTGTCGTCTCGCCCCCCGGCAGCTTGCACCGCAATGGTGTAGATGCTGAGGAACTCCGACGGGTGCGACTTGCCGTCGTACTTCTCCGGCACGTCTGGCTTGAAATGCTTCTGGTTGGGCCACTGGACTTGCCGCAGCTCACGGGTGAACGCAGGACAACCTGCCGCATACGGAAAGTCACCTGGCTCTCCGGGTGCATGCAAGTCAACAGAGGGCCCAGCGCGCAGGTTTGATTGACGCCGCGCTTCCCTTCGACGCTCGATGCGTGTTCGAGCGTCTTCTTGCTATCTCTCATAAAGAACTTGGCGTTGATCGCGGCGAGCTCGCGGATCTGATGACGCACTGGAGTAGTCGTCGAGGTGGATCCGGTGAGTCGGCGATCTTGGCCCTCGGGGCGGAGAGTGCAGAGTGGTTGCACCCTCGCCGGTCTTGTCGCCACCGGCTCGCGCCTGGCTGACTTGCCGCGGCAGCGATGTGCTCGGCTGCCGTGGGTTGTCGCCATTGGCGAAGTCGATGAGGCTCTGAATAGTGGCCCTCCAGTCATTGATCTTCTCTGGTGCTGGAGGGTAGTCTAGAAGCAGCTGGGCACGCGCCCCCGCCGGAGTGGTGGGCGGCGGCAGGGAATGGTGCGAGGAGCAAGATATGCTCGGACTCCTAACCACGTTAGAAGGAGCAACATCCCGTCCAAGCGACCGCGCCGCGCTCACGCCAGCATGTTGGCGTGCGCGCAGGTCCTGAGCACTCCGGGACCCGCCAGCTTGATCTTGGCCCAGCAGACGTATGGTACCATGGGTACCATGACGCTGCTAGTCCCGCGCCTCCTGGGACGGGCGCGGTGCGTGTACGGACGCTGAGGCCTTGGAGTGCGCGCGGTCGTCGTGGGAGGCGACCGCGTCACCGACGCGCGGCGCACCCTGGTCCTTGGACCTGGCAGCGCCACGAGTCTCCCCGTCGGCGCCCGCCCTTCCGCCGGCGCCTGCTCCACCAGCCGCCCGCTTTGGCGACGGCGGGCTCCGCGCAGATGGAGCAGCTGCCTCCGAGATCTTTTTCTTCGGTGGCACGTTGATGAAGACGATGAAGATGCGGCTCGAGCAAACGCCGGATCAGGTTCGCACAGCCTCGACGCACCCCCTACCTTGCGCGCCAAAGATGTCGGGGGTGTCTGATCCCTCGCACACCTATGGGGATCGGCGGACCGAGCCCCTTTTGGTTCGGCAGGGGGCGGTGGATGCACAAAGAGCAGATCGAGGTGAAACACACGAGCAAGACGATCGATTTACCCAGGTTCGGGCCGCACGGATGCGTAAAACCCTACTCCTGCTTTGGTGGTTGTATTGAATTTTTGCTCGGGAGCGGCGAGTGCTACAGTACACTCGAGCAGCTGGCGAGACCGAGCGTGAGAATGGCTGTCCCCCCCCCTCTCTGTTGCGCACGGGCCTCCTTTTATATGTCTAAGGGGTCACCGACACATGGCAATAGAGGTAAGGGTAAAAATGTAAAAGGGGTGGTAGTTGGCTCCACCGCCTACATGTCGCATCCTACCTAACTCTGACGGCAGGGGACAAGGGCATTAAATGCCCGTCTGTGTCACCTTGACGGCCCAGAGAGGGACCGCTAGGAACGCCACCGTTTGCCACGATGGTTCCTTGTCAGCGTCTGCTTGCCACCGCATGCCCCCGGCTGCCCAGCCTCCCACCACGTACGCCAGGAATGGTCCCAGGGCGACACGTTGGTGGGTGAGCTGGATCGCGGGCTGCGGGGTAATAGCTTGCCGCGGCAAGTGTTGTCTTGTCACGCCCGGGAGCTTGCCGCTCACCGGGTCTTGTCGGGGCGCGCGGTGCGCCGTAGCGAGTCTCTTGAGATGCTTTGGTTGCCTTCCCGGCAAGCTCCTCTTGCCGGGGTCTCGTCTCCTTCCCGGCAAGCTCCTCTTGCCGGGGCCTTGTTCCCTTTCCCGGCAAGCTCCTCTTGCCGGGGCCTTGTTTTGCTCTTGGATACTTTGTTCTTGAATGGCTCCAGAGGAATCATGGAGGGTCTTGGCGGTCGCCCGGCAAGCCTTGCCGCGGGTTGCTGCGACTGCCCGTGCACAAGTTCAGGGTACTAAGGTACCCCTACTTTAGTACACCGACAATCCCCAAAAAGCGTAAGCTTGGACCAAAGACTGTGGACTACGATAATTTGGGTTACGCTAAGAACAACGTTGGCTATAGATTTCTAGTAGTGAAATCTGAGGTACCTGACCAGAAGGTCGGTACAATTATGGAGTCTAAGGATGCTACATTCTTCGAGGATATTTTTCCTATGAGAGATATGCAAAGCACTTCTAGACAGGAATCTGAGGTGACTCCTGAACCTGCCATTCCTATGGAATATTATGAACAAACACATTATGAAAATCCCGAGGAGGATGACGAGGAAACCCTTGGTAGGGGCAAGAGACAAAGGACTGCAAAGACCTTTGGTGATGATTTCTTCGTGTACCTCGTGGATGATACTCCCACTTCTATTTCAGAAGCGTATGCCTCTCCAGAAGCTGACTACTGGAAGGATGCGGTCCATAGCGAGATGGATTCCATCATGGCTAACGGGACATGGGAGATCACTTATCGTCCCTATGGTTGCAAACCACTGGGGTGTAAGTGGGTGTTCAAAAAGAAGCTTGGGCCCGATGGTACTATTGAAAAGTACAAGGCTAGGCTTGTGGCCAAGGGCTATGACCAGCGAGATGAGGAAGATTTCTTTGATACTTATTCACCTGTGGCTAGACTGACCACCATTCGAGTATTACTCTCGTTGGCGGCCTCGCACGGTCTTCTCGTCCATCAGATGGATGTTAAGACGGCTTTTCTAAATGGAGAGCTAAAGGAGGAAATCTACATGGAACAGCCTGATGGCTTTGTGATAGGTGGTCAGGAAAGAAAGGTGTGCAGGTTGATAAAATCCTTATATTGCCTGAAACAAGCACCTAAGCAATGGCATGATAAGTTTAATACAACTCTAACATCTGTTGGTTTCGTTGTTAATGAGGCTAACAAATGTGTATACTATCGCCATGGTGGGGGTGAAGGAGTTATATTGTGCTTGTATGTTGATGACATACTGATATTCGGAACAAACCTCAAAGTCATTGAGGAGGTCAAATCGTTTCTATCTCAGAACTTTGAGATGAAAGACCTTGGTGTGGCTGATGTTATCTTGAACATCAAGCTACTAAGAGATAATGAGGGTGGAATTACACTTCTGCAATCCCACTATGTTGAGAAGGTGTTGAGTCATTTTGGATATTCAGACTGCACGCCATCTCAAACACCATATGATCCTAGCGTGTTGATTCGAAAGTCCAATGGCATGGCTAAAGATCAATTGAGATACTCTCAAATCATTGGTTCACTGATATACCTAGTGAGTGTAACGAGGCCTGACATCGCGTTTGCTATGAGCAAACTGAGCCGGTTTGTTTCCAAACCGGGTGATGTACATTGGCATGCTGTTGAGAGAGTTATGCGCTATCTGAAAGGTACTGTGAACTATGGACTTCACTATACTGGATACCCGTCGGTACTTGAAGGGTATAGTGATGCGAATTGGATCTCTGATGCTGATGAGATGAAGGCCACAACTGGGTATATGTTTACTCTTGGAGGTGGCGCTGTTTCCTGGAAGTCTTGCAAGCAAACGATCTTAACGAGATCGACAATGGAAGCAGAATTAACAGCATTAGACACATCTGGTGTTGAAGCGAGATGGGTTTGAGATCTTTTGATGGACTTTCCATTGGTTGATAAACCGGTTCCGGCTATCCTTATGAACTGTGACAATCAGACTGTCATCACCAAGGTGAAGAGTTCAAAGGACAACATGAAGTCCACCAAACACATAAGAATGAGATTAAAAGCTGTCAGAAAATTAAGAAAACTCTGGAGTGATAGCGTTGGACTATGTCCATACGGCTAAGAATCTGGCAGATCCCTTTACGAAAGGGCTATCACGTGTTGTGATAGATAATGCATCGAGGGAGATGGGTATGAGACCCACATGAGTTGCCATGGTAGTAACCCAACCTATGTGATCGGAGATCCCGTGAATTAGGACCTGGGAAAACAAGCCAGTGGTGAACTGAGGAGAGTAACTATACTAACCCACTCCATTGGAGATGCAATACTCTCGATACTGTATCGTAGGATGACTATTGTCTTAATGTGTTCCAAAGCTTATGTAAGCAAGATGCTATCCTACAGAGCGATCTTTGGAGGAACACACCTATGTGAGCCCAGCTGCTGGTCACTAGTAAGCTCATGAATAGGCCAGGAGTGTAACTTATATGCTCCACTCGTGGGGTCAGCCTTCGGCATCATAGTACTAGTAAGACATGTAGTGAAACTTCTTTACGCCAAACTGACAATTCAAGGCATAGTCCATTATTCAGTTGTGAAGGAGTGTAGCTACTTGCTCTAGATGAAGTTCAACCTTAACAGGTCTTCACTGACACACTGGTATATCTAAACAACAATTGGAACAGAGGACACAATGGGCCCTCGAGATCTGGTGGGGGATTGATAAAATTTGAGATGGGCTCTTGTCACACCCTAGCTAGATTGTGCATTAGAGTGTGCATCATGTTTACCTTTATCAGAAAATTGAAATGGGGAAAGCAGAACCCCCAGCACCCCCCCTTGAAATCAACTAGGGTTTACTAAAAATAAATTCAATGAACCTGAAATGCCCTTCAAAAATGTTCACCCTCTTTGCCTTGGGTTAGAACCCTTGGGAAAAATGGTGCATATAATTTTAGGTCAACAAAAGGGGCATTGATTTAATTCATAAATATTTGAATTTGGGCATTTAAATGCTATTAAATAATTCAAATGCTCAAATAATGTTGGAACTATTTTTTGGGCCACTGAAATATTTCAGCAAGTGTCCATAAATATTTTCAGGATTTTATAAAATGATTTAGTATTTAAACTAAATCAAAACAGAATAACAGAAATAGAAAAACACAAAAAAATAAAGAGGGAAAGGCCATGGGCCACTTACCTGGCCCATCTCCAGCTGGCGGCCCAGCCCACCCCGCTGCCTCCTGTCGCCCCCCTCCTCGGACAGAAGGACGCGGGCGTGTGCCCGACGCTCGCTGGCACGCGCGCGCGCCACCTCCCCCCCTGCGCGCCACCTCCTGCTTCCCGGACTCCCTCCCAATGCCACGGAGACGGCCATGCACCCCCTGGCCCTCTCATTCCTCCTCCCCCGTGCTCATCCCCTCCTCTGGCTCTCCCCCTCTCTTCCACAGAGCGCGGCCGTCGCCGCCGACGAGAACCACCACGGCCACAGCCACCCCCTCGCCCCTCGGTTGTGCCCACGAGCTCCGTAACGTCGTCCTCGACCCCCTCAACCACGCCCCGCCGGAAGCCCTGCATCGTCGACTTCGAGCTCTTCTTCAACCTCGGCCGCCCGAGCTCCTCGCCGTCGATTCGCGCCGTCAAGGTCGCCCCCGAGCCCGCTAGCCACCCCTACGGCACCGCTGTGAGCTCCCGGTCCTTTTCCCCATAGCCACGCCGTCGATTTCGCCCCTTAGCCGTTGCCCCGCGAGCACCCGAAGCTCGCCGCCGTTGAGCCTCGACGCCGTCGTGGCTATGGCCGTGCAAACACGCGTCCGAGCGCACCACCGCCTTCAACGCGTCCCCAGGAGCCTAACGCACCCACCCGTTCGACCTGCCGTGCCCCCTAGTGCCAACCCCAACCTTACCCGAACTCCGGCGGCCGCAAAGGAGCTCGCCGCCGTCAGCTCCAGCCACCCCCGCACCTCCCGTTGGTCTCCCTAGATGCGCACGAGCACGAGCTCCTCCCTGGTGCCCCCAGCGGGCCAAACCATCGCTTGTAGCGAAATCCCGACGCGGACGCCGCCGCGATCTGAGGTCGCCGGCGGCTAAACGCCGGTAGCCGATGTGGCCGTCAGTAGCGGTTAATTAACCACTAACCACCCCTCCAGAGTCACTGCCATGTGGGCCCTAGTGCTTAATTAGTTAGTTAACTATTCTGTTAGATTAGCACCGGTCACAGGAGGGCCGCACCTGTCAGTTTGACTTTGCCACGTCACAGTTGACCTGGTCCCACACGTCAGCCACAGAAATCAACTAGAGTCACTGACCAGTGGACCCCACTGGTCGGGTTTAACCTGGACACCGCCTTTGACTTGCTGACATCATGCTGATGCAAGGCTGACGCAGTAACTCTTTTCTGGATTTAATTTTATATAGAAAATTCCAGAAAATTGCCTAAACTTCAAAAATTCATAGAAATTCAACCATAACTCCAAATGAGACAAATTATATATGAAAAATTATCAGAAAAATCCAAGCTATCCATTGGTACTGGTTTCATGCATGTCAGAACAAGTTAAACCTGCTGTGTATGCAATATAAGGTGATGCGCTAATATGATCAAGTTAAATGAGCTAACACTTGAACCTTTGGTTCAATTAAGCAACTACCCTTCTGTTTTAGCTTGCATTAGGCCAAGACACATCCATATTTCCATGTCATAGCATGCATCATATTGTTGCATATCGTCATGGGTTGATTGTGCTCGGTTGTGTTCTTCGTGGTAGGTTCTGCCCCTGAGGATATTCACAAGTATCCAACTGAAGGGCAGTATCCCGTTACCACTCCATCAGGCAAGCAACCATTGATCATTCCGATACAAACCCATGTTCTCGCTCCTGCTCTTGTTCACTGCATTAAGACAACACGATTCAAACTGCTGTGTGCTACGGTAGTTGAACCCTTATCCTCTGCATGACCTGTCATTGCCACAGTAACCAGATGAAACCCACTAGCATGTGTAGGAGTTGATTGAGCCATGTTTTGTGATTCCTACCTTGCTATGCCTGCTATGCTTAGGGTTGTGTCAGGTCTGGTTCATCTGGGTGATGGGCTAGAGTGAAATGCTTGTGTCAGTAATATATGGGGGGTGTTGAACATGTTTTGGTAAAGGTATTGATGAGAGGCCATGTAGGAGTACATGGTGGGTTGTTTCATTGAAGCCGTCCCTAAGAACTGAGTTCTGTATGCGTGAATTAAGATTCAGCTACTACCACACATTGGGCCCTGAAATATGACCCCGCTCGACTTACTGACCCCTCTCGCCTCAGTCCAGGAGTTGCAACTAGTTTATGGTGTTTGTAGGATATGTGTTGGCGGCCGTGCGTAGCGCTGACCCTAGGGGTGGGCTATGTTGCGGTAGATACACCGTGGCACGGTGTACCGAGTCACCCGTTTGGTGTCTCGGGAACCCTGTTCACATCGTTCGGGGCCGTTGAGGACACCCCGGCCGGATTTCCTTGCGGATGGAACCTGAATAGGCAATGACCCTGGACTAGAGACTTGTGAGGTTAGTCAGGTCGTGGTCTACACCCACGTCGGTTTTTGCTTGAAGTCTGCCGAGCACATTTCGTGTGCAGACGCTAAGTGGTGGAAACATGTGTGACGAAGTACACCCCTGTAGGGTATAAAACTATTCGAATAGCCGCGTCCACGGTAAAGGACTACGTGATTGCATATACAGTTCATAGACAAGTTAAAGGATACTACTAAAAGACTCAAGATAAGTGTGAGTACCGAGGATGGCCCTCTCGCAGGATACGAGGGAGGATCCACGGTGGAGTATTGTGATGGTGAGTAGGTGGACTCGTGTGCGAAAACTATTTTGCCAAAAGGTTCTGTAGGATAGCTTAGCCAAGAGTCAAAGCTGGCTTGCTGCATAAACCCCACCACCTTCTTGAGAATGAGCATGTATAGTAGGTTCTGATGTAAGACTTGCTGAGTACCTTTGTACTCATGTTTGCTTATTTATTGTTTTCAGACGACAACACTGCCCCCTCCGATGGGTTTTACGTAGACCTTGACGTCGACGAGTGACTAGCCACCCAGGTGGTGATTCAGGCCATGGAGGGCCCTATGTAGATAGACAGGCTTCGAGAAGCCTTCTTTCTTTCTAGAGTCTGTACTAAGACTAGTTGCTTCCGCTTGTGCTTGCATGACTGTATGACTTGAGTGTCGGGTCATGTGACCCCTATCTGTATGAATATGTTATGTATGGCTCCCTGGAGCCTTTAAATAAAGTACTTGAGTTGTAGAGTTTTGTTGTGATGCCATGTTGTATGTACTCATATCGGGCATATTGTGTGTATGATTGAAATGCTTGGTATGAGTGGGATCCGACAATCTAGTTGTTTGCCCTTCGCAGCCTGTCTTATGGGGAAATGTAGTCTAGTGCTCCTCGAGCCATAGTAGTCCGCTACAGCCCGGTTCACCGGAGTCCTGCTAGCCCAGCACTACTGTTCAGGACACTTGACTGGCCGGCATGTGTTTCACTTCGTCCCTATGTCTGTCCCTTCGGGGAAATGTCACGCGGTGATCTCTGGAGTCCTGTCTAGCCTGCTACAGCCCGGGATCCCCGGAGTCCTGTTAGCCCAGTGCTACAGCCCGGAGTCACTCGTTGACCGACATGTTCGATGTGATTCATGTATGCCTGTCTCCATAGGTCCGTGCCACTTTGGGTTCACGACTAGCCATGTCGGCCCGGGTTCTCGGTCATATGGATGCTAGCGACATTGTCATATACGCGAGCCAAAAGGCGCAAACGGTCCCGGGCCAGGGTAAGGCGACACCCGTGGGATACCGTGCGTGAGGCCGCAAAGTGATATGAGGTGTTACCGGCTAGATCGATGTGGCTTAGAATCGGGGTCCTGACAGCGTTGGCATCAGAGCCGGACTGCCTGTAGGTTCGTTCAGCCAAACTGGTCGATGTCGAGTCTAGAAATGCTTTAGTTATATGTAAGGGAATTGATTGTGGGAAGGGACGTAAGGTTCTTTTACTCCTTTACCCTATGCTTCTGATCTGAGTCATTCTCTTCTCATTCAACGTGGGTTAAGGACTAGGCTCTCTTCTTCTATCAGGTTCACGTGTTATTAATCCGTAGTAGTTTATAGGATTATTGCTACGAGTTCCAGTCCAGTTTCTACTATTTTAGTACGTGGCTATTTGAATCAGAACCTTGATATGATGCTGTTGAGCGGTATTGTGAACTGTTGTGGATGTCTCAAATCTTTTTCTGAGCATTTACAGCCGTTATGCTGTCCAATTTTCCCTAGGAATTCTGATGTCTTTGTCTTGTGGTTGTGCTTTCAGATGGCCAACCATTCTCAAAATCAAGTGGTTCGCCTGACCAGGTGCCTCGACGTGCCCGGTCATACTGCTATGTTGGTCCGGGTCATGATCGAGACAGGATACCGTTGGTATCCCGAATACACTGTTGAAGAGCAGTTCCGCGACTTTAATCAAAGCCAGTATTTCTGCACCGTCAGGATATTTCCTTCCTATCCTGGATCTACCGAGCCCCTTCACTGTTCCTATGGACTCGGAGTTACCATTGAGATGGCTATGCAGGATGCTGCCTACTCCATGATGACCATCTTGCGAGTCCGGACTGGCCTGCTTCGGAACACTGACTTCCGTTACATGCCAGCTTCACTTCCGAGAGCGCAGGGGTATCTTCAGGCTATCTATGCTGACTCCACTCAGGAGGACTCATTAACTCGTACCACCACTGAGATGCTCGAAGATAAGGACCGAGAGAATCGGGCCTTGAGGCTGGAGCTTTTTAATACCCGTGCTGATCATTGGGCCACGTTTACTCGGTTTGCACCCGCGGTGCAAGCTAGATGTATGGATACCAGGGATCTATATCCTGTGAGAGCAGCTCTGCCAGACATGGTGGATTGGCGTGATGTGGGAGGCATCACCCCACCCCTTGGTCCCCGTAGGCCACCGTTTGTTGGTCCAAGACCTCATCCTAGCCCCTATGGTCCACAGGCTCCTCAGGACCGTCTGTTTCCGGATGATCACGTTGAACTTCCAGGCTATGGAGGTGACTTCTATCAGGACTACTACGGAGCTATCTGAGTTAGTAGTAGTACCACTAGTATTGTAGTAGTTGTATCCCCACTGTCATGCGTGACTTGTGGAATACGACTTGGTGTGTAATCGATTCCGGAGGTGTAGACAAATAATGTATAGGGACTCGGAATGCCTCCGATGAGATGTAACGTCTACCTTCATAGTTGTACTGTAGCATGGGCTTGTACTACTATGTATGACGAGTATGATCGTTGGTGTATATATGGCAGTTTTATATTACCATGGCATACGAATGAGCATCTCTGCATTCCGTGTTATCCTTACATTCTGCACTTCCTTGTTAAGTTTGAGCCATCCTTGTCTAAACCGTTGTCTTGTTTTCCTCCTAGGATGGTCAACACCCGCGGCAACCCTGCTGTCCCGGAGCGGGGGGAAGCCAATGCAGCTAGAGGTGAAAATTTGCCTCACCCGCCTTCCCTGGCCGAAGTAATGCTGGAGGCGGAGAGAAACAAGCGTGAGACCAACCGCCTACTGGAGCGGATTGAGCAGAACACTTCACGCCACCCACGAAATGACTTGGTGTCCATCAACGACTTTATCAAGCTGTACCCACCAAAGTTTAACTATTCCGTCAAGCCCCTCGACGCGGATGATTGGCTTCGCAGCATCACCCACAAGCTACGTTCTGCCAACGTAGCCGAAGCCGACAAGGTTACCTATGCTGCCTATCAACTCGAGGGCCCCGCTAGCCATTGGTGGGAAAACTACGAAGCTATGCGCCCGGTCGGCCAAATCACTACCTGGGCTGAGTTCAGCGAGGCTTTCCGTGAGCATCACATTCCGGAAGGTCTCATGGATCGCAAGAGGAAGGAGTTCTGCAACTTCACCCAAGGAAGGCTGACTGTGGATGCATATAGCCGCGAATTTGGGAACCTGGCACGCTATGCTCCTGAAGAGGTTTCTACTGACGCCAAGAAGCAGGCAAGGTTCCGCAAGGGACTTAGCCCTGAGCTTCGCCGCGATCTCCGTCTGCACGAGTGCACATCCTTCCAGAAGCTGGTCAATAAAGCTATCAGTGCTAAGACCGGCCAGACTGATTATGATGCTTCACGCAAGCACTCCCGTGATTTTGGGTCTTCATCCGGCTCTGGAGCTCAGAAGCGCCGGGTGTGGATTCCAAGCACCGCACTGCCACCCAGATTCACCCCGAGGCCATCCTTTGAGGCGCCTCGTCCCAACCAGCAATTTGCACCGCCCAAGCCCTATGGTGGCCCCGCTGCTAATGTTGCTCCACGCCCCACTGTGGTAACATGCTTCAAGTGTGGAGAACCGGGTCACTATAGTCGAGAGTGTCCCCAGAACAACCCCAATCAAGCTGGAAAGTCCGTTGGCCGTGGTAAGCCCGCGGGAAAGACTTTCTACGCCAAGCCGGCCACCACTGCACGTGGCCATGTCAACTATGTTTCAGCCGAAGAGGCTCAAGAGGATCCCAACGTCGTCCTTGGTACGCTCCTTGTTAACTGCCATCCGGCATATGTTCTTTTCGATACTGGAGCATCTCATTCATTCATATCCGAGAATTATGCTCGGTTGCATAACACGACATTCTGTGACATGCCCACTTCCATGGTAATTCAAACTCCGGGTTCCAAATGGCAAACTTCTAGGGTAAGCCATGGGAACGAAATCCTTGTCGATAGGCTTGTTTTCCTTGCATCTTTAATAGCTCTCAAGTCCTCCGACATAAACATCATCTTGGGTATGGACTGGATGTCGGCTCATTATGCCAAGATCGATTGTGCCACTAGAATCGTTCAACTTACTCATCCCTCGGGCAAGACAGTTAATGTCTTAACTCGAGTGGCCAAGCGCCAACTTTACTCTCTCAATGCCAACCCTCTTCCAGACCTTGAGGACGTTCCGGTAGTGCGAGACTTCCCGGATGTGTTTCCGGAAGAACTACCAGGTGTTCCACCTGACCGGGATGTCGAGTTTGTGATAGACCTTGTTCCAGGGACCGTTCCAATTGCTAGAAGACCCTACAAGATGGCACCCTTAGAACTAGCCGAGCTTAAGAACCAACTCGATGAGTCCTTGAACAAAGGGTTCATCCGTCCTAGCTCCTCTCCTTGGGCTTGTACCGTCCTCTTCGTCAAGAAGAAGGATGGGACGGATCGAATGGTAGTGGATTACCGACCTGTCAATCTGGTCACCATCAAGAACAAATACCCGCTTCCCAGGATCAACGACCTGTATGATCAGCTCGCTGGATCCTCAGTCTTCTCCAAGATGGATTTGAGGCTGGGCTACCATCAAATCAAAATCAGAAATGGATACATTCCCAAAACGGCCTTTGTTACTCGTTATGGCCAATACGAGTACACCGTCATGCCCTTCGGTTTAACCAATGCCCCGGCCACCTTCTCCCGGTTAATGAACTCGGTTTTCATGGAGTACTTGGAAAAATTCGTCGTAGTATACCTCGATGACATACTCATCTACTCCAAGAATGAAGAGGAACATGCCGAACATCTAAGGCTGGTATTGATGAAACTTCGAGAGCATCGCCTTTATGCCAAATTCTCCAAGTGTGAATTTTGGTTGTCAGAAGTGACCTATCTAGGCCATGTAATCTCTGGTAAGGGTATTGCTGTCAATCCCGAGGGAGTTCAAGCCGTCCTTGATTGGACTCCACCTGAAACGGTTAAGCAAGTTCGGAGTTTCCTTGGCCTAGCGAGCTATTGCCGCCGCTTCGTCGAGAATTTCTCCAAGGTTGCTAAACCCCTAACTGAACTCCTCAAGAAAGATAAAAAGTTCGAGTGGACTCCATAGTGCGAGTTCAGTTTTCAGGAACTGAAAAGATGCCTGACATCTGCTCCCGTACTGGTACCACCTGATTTCTCCAAGGACTTTATTATCTATTGCGACGCCTCGCGACAAGGACTAGGTTGCATACTCATGCAAGATCGTCAGGTAATTGCTTATGCTTCACGGCAATTACACCCACATGAGGAAAATTATCCCACACATGATCTAGAGCTTGCAGCTGTAGTCCATGCACTCAAAACCTGGCGACATTACCTTCTCGGTAATCGTTGCGAGATCTTCACCGATCACCAAAGCTTGAAATATATCTTCACCCAACCAGATTTGAATCTCAGGCAAAGACGTTGGGTCGAGTTGATCTCGGATTACGACTTAGGAATAACTTACACCCCTGGCAAGGCCAATGTCATGGCCGATGCACTAAGTCGTAAGTCCTACTGTAACAACCTGATGTTACAAAAAAGTCAACCACTTCTCCATGAGGAATTTCGTAAGCTTAATCTTCACATTGTTCCTCAAGGATTCCTATCTACTCTGGTGGCGAAACCTACCCTTATGGATCAAATCATAGCTGCCCAAAAGCGTGATAAGGGCATATCCCGGATTAAG
This sequence comes from Triticum monococcum, assembly GCA_034509565.1. Taxonomy (NCBI): domain Eukaryota; kingdom Viridiplantae; phylum Streptophyta; class Magnoliopsida; order Poales; family Poaceae; genus Triticum; species Triticum monococcum. The sequence goes on from CM067845.1 coordinate 484,010,466, forward strand.
GAAAACATTGCTAGCGGAGTAGCTAAATGTTTTTCCATGGATGAACAAGGTGCTGTCTTCTTCGAGAACCGCCTGGTGGTTCCCAAGAAACAACATCTACGCCAGATGATCCTTAAGGAAGCTCATGAATCCCCTCTCACCATTCATCCCGGTAGTACTAAAATGTATCAAGACCTACGCCAGAGGTTTTGGTGGACTAGGATGAAGAGAGAAATCGCTCAATACATTGCCAATTGCGACGTTTGTCGTCGTGTTAAAGCAGTGCATCAACGGCCTGCTGGCACCCTTCAACCTTTGGCTATTCCTGAATGGAAATGGGACAAAATCAGTATGGATTTCATCACTGGGTTTCCCAGGACCAAGAGAGGAAATAATGCCATCTTCGTCGTGATCGACCGTCTTTCCAAAGTAGCCCATTTCCTACCTGTTCGTGAGAGTATCACCGCTAGCCAGCTAGCTGACTTATACATCTCCCGAATAGTGTCTCTTCATGGTATCCCATTGGAAATTAACTCAGACCGTGGAAGTCTCTTCACCTCTCGATTTTGGGAAAGTTTCCAAAATGCTATGGGGACTCATCTCTCCTTTAGCACCGCCTTCCATCCTCAATCAAGTGGTCAAGTAGAGCGAGTCAATCAAATTCTGGAAGATATGCTCCGAGCTTCTGTTATCTCGTTCGGAATGTGTTGGGAGAAATGCCTTCCATTCGCGGAGTTTGCTTATAACAATAGCTATCAAGCTAGTTTGGGCAAAGCTCCCTTCGAAGTTCTCTATGGACGAAAATGTCGAACGCCTCTTAACTGGTCAGAAACCGGGGAAAGACAACTCTTTGGCCCGGATATGATTCAGGAAGCAGAAGAGCAGGTTCGCGTTATTCGTGAGAAATTGAAAACAGCCCAATCTCGCCAAAAGAGTCAATATGATCGTAAACATAAGCCTATGACATTTGAAATTGACGAGAAGGCTTACCTTCGAGTTACCCCGTTAAAGGGAACCCATCGCTTCAGTATCAAAGGCAAATTGGCTCCTCGTTACATTGGACCCTTTCGCATTCTTGCCAAACGAGGAGAAGTTGCCTATCAATTGGAATTACCTCCGCATCTTTCCAGAGTTCACGATGTCTTCCACGTTTCGCAACTCAGGCGTTGCTTCGCGGATCCTATCCGTGGAGTGGACCACGAAACGCTTGATTTACAAGATAACCTTTCTTATCGGGAATACCCCGTTCGTATCCTTGATCAAGCCGAGCATACCACTCGATGTCATAATATCAAGTTTCTCAAGGTTCAATGGTCACACCATTCCGAGGAAGAAGCTACTTGGGAAAGGGAGGATCGTCTTCGACTCGAGTACCCCACCTTCTTCCCAGATGATCCTAAATCTCGGGACGAGATTCTATTGAGTGGGGGTGAGTTGTCACACCCTAGCTAGATTGTGCATTAGAGTGTGCATCATGTTTACCTTTATCAGAAAATTGAAATGGGGAAAGCAGAACCCCCAGCACCCCCCCTTGAAATCAACTAGGGTTTACTAAAAATAAATTCAATGAACCTGAAATGCCCTTCAAAAATGTTCACCCTCTTTGCCTTGGGTTAGAACCCTTGGGAAAAATGGTGCATATAATTTTAGGTCAACAAAAGGGGCATTGATTTAATTCATAAATATTTGAATTTGGGCATTTAAATGCTATTAAATAATTCAAATGCTCAAATAATGTTGGAACTATTTTTTGGGCCACTGAAATATTTCAGTAAGTGTCCATAAATATTTTCAGGATTTTATAAAATGATTTAGTATATAAACTAAATCAAAACAGAATAACAGAAATAGAAAAACACAAAAAAATAAAGAGGGAAAGGCCATGGGCCACTTACCTGGCCCATCTCCAGCTCGCGGCCCAGCCCACCCCGCTGCCTCCTGTCGTCCCCCTCCTCGGACAGAAGGACGCGGGCGTGTGCCCGACGCTCGCCGGCACGCGCGCGCGCCACCTCCCCCCCTGCGCGCCACCTCCTGCTTCCCGGACTCCCTCCCAATGCCACGGAGACGGCCACGCACCCCCTGGCCCTCTCATTCCTCCTCCCCCGTGCTCATCCCCTCCTCTGGCTCTCCCCCTCTCTTCCACAGAACGCGGCCGTCGCCGCCGACGAGAACCACCACGGCCACAGCCACCCCCTCGCCCCTCGGTTGTGCCCACGAGTTCCGCAACGTCGTCCTCGACCCCCTCACCGAACCACGCCCCGCCGGAAGCCCTGCATCGTCGACTTCGAGCTCTTCTTCAACCTCGGCCGCCCGAGCTCCTCACCGTTGATTTGCGCCGTCAAGGTCGCCCCCGAGCCCGCTAGCCACCCCTACGGCACCGCTATGAGCTCCCAGTCCTTTTCCCCTTAGCCACGCCGTCGATTTCGCCCCGTAGCCGTTGCCCCGCGAGCACCCGAAGCTCGCCGCCGTTGAGCCTCGACGCCGTCGTGGCTACGGCCGTGCAAACACGCGTCCGAGCGCACCACCGCCTTCAACGCGTCCCCAGGAGCCTAACGCGCCCACCCGTTCGACCTGCCGTGCCCCCTAGTGCCAACCCCAACCTTACCCGAACTCCGGCGGCCGCAAAGGAGCTCGCCGCCGTCAGCTCCGGCCACCACCGCACCTCCCGTTGGTCTCCCTAGATGCGCACGAGCACGAGCTCCTCCCTGGTGCCCCCAGCGCGCCAAACCATCGCCTGTAGCGAAATCCCGACGCGGACGCCGCCGCGATCTGAGGTCGCCGGCGGCTAAACGCCGGTAGCCGACGTGGCCGTCAGTAGCGGTTAATTAACCACTAACCACCCCTCCAGAGTCACTGCCATGTGGGCCCTAGTGCTTAATTAGTTAGTTAACTATTCTGTTAGATTAGCACCGGTCACAGGAGGGCCCCACCTGTCAGTTTGACTTTGCCACGTCACAGTTGACCTGGTCCCACACGTCAGCCACAGAAATCAACTAGAGTCACTGACCAGTGGACCCCACTGGTCGGGTTTGACCTGGACACCGCCTTTGACTTGCTGACATCATGCTGATGCAAGGCTGACGCAGTAACTCTTTTCTGGATTTAATTTTATATAGAAAATTCCAGAAAATTGCCTAAACTTCAAAAACTCATAGAAATTCAACCATAACTCCAAATGAGACAAATTATATATGAAAAATTATCAGAAAAATCCAAGCTATCCATTGGTACTGGTTTCATGCATGTCAGAACAAGTTAAACCTGCTGTTTATGCAATATAAGGTGATGCACTAATATGATCAAGTTAAATGAGCTAACACTTGAACGTTTGGTTCAATTAAGCAACTACCCTTCTGTTTTAGCTTGCATTAGGCCAAGACACATCCATATTGCCATGTCATAGCATGCATCATATTGTTGCATATCGTCATGTGTTGATTGTGCTCGGTTGTGTTCTTCGTGGTAGGTTCTGCCCCCGAGGATATTCACGAGTATCCAACTGAAGGGCAGTATCCCGTTACCACTCCATCAGGCAAGCAACCATTGATCATTCCGATACAAACCCATGTTCTCGCTCCTGCTCTTGTTCACTGCATTAAGACAACACGATTCAAACTGCTGTGTGCTACAGTAGTTGAACCCTTATCCTCTGCATGACCTGTCATTGCCACAGTAACTAGATGAAACCCACTAGCATGTGTAGGAGTTGATTGAGCCATGTTTTGTGATTCCTACCTTGCTATGCCTGCTATGCTTAGGGTTGTGTCAGGTCTGGTTCATCTGGGTGATGGGCTAGAGTGAAATGCTTGTGTCAGTAATATATGGGGGGTGTTGAACATGTTTTGGTAAAGGTATCGATGAGAGGCCATGTAGGAGTACATGGTGGGTTGTTTCATTGAAGCTGTCCCTAAGAACTGAGTTCTGTATGCGTGAATTAAGATTCAGCTACTACCACACATTGGGCCCTGAAATATGACCCCGCTCGACTTACTGACCCCTCTCGCCTCAGTCCAGGAGTTGCAACTAGTTTCTGGTGTTTGTAGGATATGTGTTGGCGGCCGTGCGTAGCGCTGACCCTAGGGGTGGGCTATGTTGCGGTAGATACACCGTGGCACGGTGTACCGAGTCACCCGTTTGGTGTCTCGGGAACCCTGTTCACATCGTTCGGGGCCGTTGAGGACACCCCGGCCGGATTTCCTTGCGGATGGAACCTGAATAGGCAATGACCCTGGACTAGAGACTTGAGAGGTTAGTCAGGTCGTGGTCTACACCCACGTCGGTTTTCGCTTGAAGTCCGCCGAGCACATTTCGTGTGCAGACGCTAAGTGGTGGAAACATGTGTGACGAAGTACACCCCTGCAGGGTATAAAACTATTCGAATAGACGCGTCCGCGGTAAAGGACTACTTGATTGCATATACAGTTCATAGACAAGTTAAAGGATACTACTAAAAGACTCAAGATAAGTGTGAGTACCGAGGATGGCCCTCCCGCAGGATACGAGGGAGGATCCACGGTGGAGTATTGTGATGGTGAGTAGGTGGACTCGTGTGCGAAAACTATTTTGCCAAAAGGTTCCGTAGGATAGCTTAGCCAAGAGTCAAAGCTGGCTTGCTGCATAAACCCCACCACCTTCTTGAGAATGAGCATGTATAGTAGGTTCTGATGTAAGACTTGCTGAGTACCTTTGTACTCATGTTTGCTTATTTATTGTTTTCAGACGACAACACTGCCCCCTCCGTTGGGTTTTACGTAGACCTTGACGTCGACAAGTGACTAGCCACCCAGGTGGTGATTCAGGCCATGGAGGGCCCTATGTAGATAGACAGGCTTCGAGAAGCCTTCTTTCTTTCTAGAGTCTGTACTCAGACTAGTTGCTTCCGCTTGTGCTTGCATGACTGTATGACTTGAGTGTCGGGTCATGTGACCCCTATCTGTATGAATATGTTATGTATGGCTCCCTGGAGCCTTTAAATAAAGTACTTGAGTTGTAGAGTTTTGTTGTGATGCCATGTTGTATGTACTCATATCGGGCATATTGTGTGTATGATTGAAATGCTTGGTATGAGTGGGATCCGACAATCTAGTTGTTTGCCCTTCGCAGCCTGTCTTATGGGGAAATGTAGTCTAGTGCTCCTCGAGCCATAGTAGTCCGCTACAGCCCGGTTCACCGGAGTCCTGCTAGCCCAGCACTACTGTTCAGGACACTTGACTGGCCGGCATGTGTTTCACTTCGTCCCTATGTCCGTCCCTTCGGGGAAATGTCACGCGGTGATCTCTGGAGTCCTGTCTAGCCTGCTACAGCCCCGGATCCCCGGAGTCCTGTTAGCCCAGTGCTACAGCCCGGAGTCACTCGTTGATGACCGACATGTTCGATGTGATTCATGTATGCCTGTCTCCATAGGTCCGTGCCGCTTTGGGTTCACGACTAGCCATGTCGGCCCGGGTTCTCGGTCATATGGATGCTAGCGACATTGTCATATACGCGAGCCAAAAGGCGCAAACGGTCCCGGGCCAGGGTAAGGCGACACCCGTGGGATACCGTGCGTGAGGCCGCAAAGTGATATGAGGTGTTACCGGCTAGATCGATGTGGCTTAGAATCGGGGTCCTGACAGCTCTAGGCCCATATAGCAATTTCTGAAAAATCTCTAAGGGCCCATGTGGGTTATATGGCACTAGGTGTAGTGGGAAGTTTAGTCCCACCCCGCTAGTGGAAGGAGAGTTAGAGTGGTTTATAAGGGTTTCTCTTCTACATGCTATTGGAGCTTGAGAAGAGAAGAGGCCCTCGCGCACTCCTCCTCCGCCGCCCGCCTCGCCACGCCACGCCTCATCACGATGCACCACGGGTTGCGGGATTGAGCCGAGCCAAGCTCACAGCTACGCGCTTATTTTTGCCAGTCACTAACGGAGAGTTCTCTGACAGCTGGGCCACAATCTGAGACGTTGGATCGTGGGCTGTCACGGACTCGGACGTGGGTCGAGCCCAAGTCTCTCCACATGGCTGCGTCTATATAAGTGTGCGGTGTCTCCTAACCCTAGCCACCACGAACAGATCACATCTGCTCCACGCGCACACCCACCGTCGTTCCCTTGCTGCTGCTGCCGGTCACTCCATCCCGTCCACCGCGTACATGGTCGACGGGAGAGAAGGTCTCCGAAACCACGCCCTTCTGGTTCCTGTATGGGGTGAGGGGCAATTAGGTTTTTGGGCAGCGATTATGCGACTACTCGCTCCCGACCGTCTACTTCCTCTACGTCCGCGTCGCCTTCATCATCACCATGTCCACCGCCACCGAACGTGCCGCCGCCGAGAAAGCTGAAGCCGACAAGAAGGCCGCCAAGGACGCCGCTGCTGCCACCAAAGCCGTGGCCTCTGCAGGGCCTACTGGAGGGTATAACTCGTTTATCCCGCTCCTACTATTTTCATTTTAGCCATGCTAGCGTTATACGTAGATCTTTCTGCAATTAGCGTAGTATGTGCTAGCTTGACTGAATATCAGTATGTGTTTATTTGTGTCAATGCCGTGCTAGTGATTTACTCGTGGATTAATTTAATCGAGAAATTGCCTATTTACTCAACACGTGGTACATAGATATATGTTTGTTTCATGCCGTTATCCTGTCCACTTTACTACTGAACTCATTTACCAAAATGAGTTTCATATACAACATGGTAAACATGTGATGTGTCTGCTTGTTTCTCTTTTAGAATGCGGACAAAATATTGGAGAATAGTACCGCGTTATCCAATGGTAAAGGAAGTAATGCAGATAAGGTTCAAGATAGTGAGACATCCCTGTTGGTCTCCAAGAAAGCTGATAAAAACTATCTTGACGACAACGAGGGAACCCAAAAGTCCTGTCTTGATGTAGTGTTCGAGTTACTAGCCACTACTGCTGGCACAAGCTCTTCAAACTCGCTGCCTGAATTAGTTCGTCTTCTTGAGTCTCAACTTCAAGTTGAAAGACATCGATCAGATGTGCTGCGACAGGAAGCTGAAGGACTGAGGAAGTCCCTGCAGAATTCAGATGCATATTTTCTGGTGCAACAGCAAGCGCTAGAGGATTTAAGAGCCAAACAAGAGAAAGTTAATAAGCTTGCTAAGCATCTTGCCAGCATTATGGGTACCCAGGATATTGTTTCTTGAGATCTTCTGAAGTGGTTTCAGTTCTGGATTTGTTTTGCTACGACGTTTATTTGCGCTGGTCGCCAACTTTGACAACCAGTGTATATGATATGCTACTTTGTTCCCTATATTTGCACTGGTGGCCAACTTTGATGCCCAGTGGATGTAATATGTGTAATAGCCGTGATAGCCTAGCGTTAGTTGCTTGCGTATTTATTTCCTTGTTGTCTTGTTTATTTGTTTGCTTGTAGTCATTGCAGTTCTTTTTCCATGGTTAGCTAGTGGCTGCAATAACCTATTATTTAAAACTAGGCCACAATAACCATGGGCTAATATTTACTGTAGTGACACTGGGCCTCCTACTGGCCGTAGAAACAGTGGGCCATCTATGGGCCATAGAAACAATGGGCCTTCTACGGGCCGTAGAAACAATGGGCCTTCTATGGGCCGTAGAAACAATGGGCCTTCTGCGGGCCGTATTATCAATGGGCCTTATACGGGCCGTATAATCGATTGGCCAAACATGGGCCGAACAGACCACATTATGGCCGTAAATGGGCTAGAGTTGGAATCGTCCGTTCATGGGCCGACCATAACGGGCCATTGTTAATAGGCCGTATTTGATGACGCTATGAACTCGGCCCAACGTATTAATGGACCACAAACAGGCCGACTGTAACCACGGGCTGAATTTGGCCCACAAGCAGAAAATGACAGTAAAGGGCCATAAGTAAATGTATGCTGGAAATGAGCCCAAGAATAAATGGGCTCTGAGAAGGCCGAAAGATAACCTGGGCTGGAAACGGCCCAATGAAATAACAGGCCGTTAATGGGTATAAAGTGATACACTGTTCATTACGGGCCAGTTTCACCACGGGCCGTTAATGGTGTAAAGTGACACACTATTCATTATGGGCCAGTTTCACCACAGGCCGTTAGTAGGCCAAGAGTTACATAGGGCCTCATATGGGCCGAAAGACGTCATGGGCCAGAAGTGAAAACGGGCTAGAATCATATTGGATGGCCCAGATGACGCTACTTGGCCTAATTCAGATAGGGCGTAACGGGCCTTGGGTTAGTGGACTGTAAATGGGCTATATTCGAACATGCCGTTAACAGGCTTTCCATGGGCTAGCCCGCAGCTTTTGACCAAGTCAAACGGGCCGGCCTTTTCACAGGAATGGGCCTCTCTTGGGCCGTGCCACGTGTCGACATATCATAGGCGCCTATCTGACCCACTGACGAGCTGACACGTGTTTCGTCCGGCCAATAAGAATTTTACACGTGGAAATTTCCCATTGGTCGGGGCTGTTAACGGGTTATCAGATCCAAAACCCGACCCGATAGCTTAACGATGTTCCGTTACGGTGGATGCCACATGTCGGTCACCCTTGACAAAAGCACTTCTGTGACGCGCGATTTATCGTCATGGAAGTGGACACTTCCATGATGATAATTTTGGTAATGTCATGGAACACTTCTACGACAGCACAGGTATGACTATCTTGATTCTGTCATAAATTTGACATGGATGTACATGCATGACAAAAAAGAGACCTACTGTGACAAAGACGTATCATCACGGAAGTGTATTTTTTTGTAGTGGATGTGATCCCGTTAATCAAATGACAACTCATGCCTATGGTTAGGAAAGATAACCATCTTTGATCAACAAGCTAGTCAAGTAGAGGCATACTAGTGACACTATGTTTGTCTATGTATTCACACATGTATTATGTTTCCGGTTAATACAATTCTAGCATGAATAATAAACATTTATCACGATATAAGGAAATAAATAATAACTTTATTATTGCCTCTAGGACATATTTCCTTCACTACAAGGGTATGTGGACTATACTCTTCCCTCTCGTTGCTATGCATCACCTAGATAGATCTTGCGTGTGCGTAGGATTTTTTTTTGAAATTACTGCATTCCCCAACAGTGGCATCCGAGCTAGGTCTATGCGTAGATGTTATATGCACGAGTAGAACACAAAGGAGTTGTGGGCGTGGGTATATACATATTGCTTGCCGTCACTAGTTGATTCTTGATTCAGCGGTATTGTTGGATGAAGCAGCTCAGACAAACATTACGCGTAGGCTTACACGAGACTGGTTCTACTGGCGTGCTTCGCACACAGGTGGCTGGTGGGTGTTAGTTTCTCCAACTTTAGTTGAATCAGATTCAATGAACATGGTTCTTTCTGAAGATCAAAAAGCAATCACTATACTGTGTCGAGGTTTTGATGCGTAGGTAAGAACGGTTCTTGCTCAGCCCATAGCAGCCACGTAAAACTTGCAACAACAAAGTAGAGGACGTCTAACTTTGCAAGGCATGTTGTGATGTGATATGGTCAAGACATGATGCTAAATTTTATTGTATGAGATGATCATGTTTTGTAACAGAGTTATCAGCAACTGGCAGGAGCCATATGGTTGTCGCTTTATTGTATGAAATGCAATTGCCATGTAATTGCTTTACTTTATCACTAAGTGGCTGTGACGCCCCCGATTTGACCGTACACTAATCATGCACGCAAATGTGTACGATCAAGATCAAGGACTCACGGGAAGATATCACAACACAACTCTACAATTAAAATAAGTCATACAAGCATCATATTACAAGCCAAGGGCCTCGAGGGCTCGAATACAAGAGCTCGATCATAGACGAGTCAGCGGAAGCAACAATATCTGAGTACATACATAAGTTAAACAAGTTTGCCTTAAGAAGGCTAGCACAAACTGGGATACAGATCGAAAGAGGCGCAAGCCTCCTGCCTGGGATCCTCCTAAACTACTCTTGGTCGTCGTCAGCGGGCGGCACATAGTAGTATGCACCTCCGGTGTAGTAGGAGTCGTCGTCGAAGGTGGCGTCTGGCTCCTGGGCTCCAACATCTGGTTGCGACAACCAGGTACAATGGATAGGGGGAAAATAGGCAGAAAGCAACCATGAGTACTCATACAAAGTACTCGCAAGCAAGGAGCTACACTACTTATGCATGCGTAAATGTGTAAAGGGTCATATCGGTGGACTGAACTGCAGAATGCCATAATAAGAGGGGGATAGCTAATCCTGTCAAAGACTACGCTTCTGGCAGCCTTCGTCTTTCAGCATGTAGAAGAGAGTAGACTGAAGTCCTCCAAGTAGCATCGCATAGCATAACCCTAACCGATGATCCTCCCCTCGTTGCCCTATGAGAGAGCGATCACCGGTTGTATCTGGCACTTGGAAGGGTGTGTTTTATTAAGTATCCGGTTCTAGTTGTCATAAGGTCAAGGTACAACTCCAAGTCGTCCTCTTACCGAAGATCACGGCTATTCGAATAGATTAACTTCCCTGCAGGGGTGCACCACATAACCCAACACGCTCGATCCCATTTGGCCGGACACACTTTTCTGGGTCATGCCCGGCCTCGGAAGATCAACACGTCGCAGCCCTACCTAGGCACAACAGAGAGGTCAGCATGCCGGTCTAAATCCTATGGCGCAGGGGTCTGGGCCCATCGCCCTTTGCACACCTGCACGTTGCGAACGCGGCCGGTGAGTAGACCTAGCAACCTCCATTACAAAGGAAGTTGCGTTACGCGGTCCAACCCGGCTTGCGCCACTCAGTCGCTGACGTCACGAAGGCTTCGACTGATACCACAACATCGAGTGCCCATAACTGTCCCCGTGTAGATGGTTAGTGCGTATAGGCCAGTAGCCAGACTCAGATCAAATACCAAGATCTCGTTAAGCGTGTTAAGTATCCGCGAACGCCGACCAGGGCCAGGCCCACCTCTCTCCTAGGTGGTCTCAACCTGCCCTGTTGCTCCGCCTCAAAGTAACAGTCGGGGGCCGTCGGGAACTCAGGCCCACCACTACCTGGATGGAGCCACCTGCCCCTTCAGCCCCCATCTCCAAACAGTATCACCGGTAATGTAACAGTGTAAAGTATATAGTATGCCCGTGATCACCTCCCGAAGTGATCACGTCCCAGTAGTATAGCATGGCAGACGGACAAGAGTGTAGGGCCATTGATGGAACACTAGCATCCTATACTAAGCAGTAGGATAACAGGTAAAGGTAACAACAGTAGTAGCAAGGACAGGCTATGCAGCAGTATAGGATTAACTGAAAGCAGTAACATGCTACACTACTCTAATGCAAGCAGTATAGAGAAGAATAGGCGATATCTGGTGATCAAAGGGGGGGCTTGCCTGGTTGCTCTGGCAAGAGAGAGGGGTTGTCAACTCCGTAGTCGTACTGGGTAGCAGCGGCGTCGGTCTCGGGGTCTACCGGAGAAGAAGAGGGGGGAAGAAACAGTAAATACGGAGCAAACAAAGCATAACAAAACATAACGAGGCAATACGCGGTGTAGGTATGCCCTAACGCGGTAGGAGGTGATACCGACGAAGGGGGGAAACATCCGGGAAAGTATCCCCGGTGTTTCGCGTTTTCGGGCAGTTGAACCGGAGGGGGAAAAGTTGCGTGTTTGCTATGCTAGGGATGTGTGGCGGAGGAATGGCCTGCGTATCCGGATTCGTCTCGTCGTATTGAGCAACTTTCATGTACAAAGTTTTTCCATCCGAGCTACGGTTTATTTTATATTAATTTTAAAAGATTTAAATCATTTTCTAAATTATTATTACTAAATTAATTCGAAATTAGCATTACTGCATCAGCATGACATCAGCGGTCAATGTTGACCGTTGACCTGGTCACCCTGACGCGTGGGGCCAGTCAGTGCCCAGTCAGCAGCGCAGTCAGCGTTGACTAGGTCAATGTTGACCATTCAACAGGGTCAATGGGGCCCATCTGTCAATGTCACATATTTAAAAAGGGGGGTTTTAAACTAAGCTAACTAGGGGTGGGCCCCCACTGTCATAGAGTCCTTTGACTAACTAATTAGCTAATTAGTTAATTAGGCAAAATTAATTAAGTTAATTAACTATCTAATTAACTAATTATTAATATTGCTTTCTTTTTCAGGGCGTGGGCCCGCGTGGTCAGTGGCACAAAGCCATAGTGGGGCGGCGGGGCTGCGGGCATGGGCGCCCACCCGAACACGCACGGGCGTGGGGGCGCGCCGTGGCCGGGCCGGGGCTGCGCCGGCGACGGCGGCGACAGGGGCACGCGAGGGCGGCCGACGAAGGGGAAGTGGCCGGCGTGCACGGAGCGGAGGTAGCGGCAGCGGGCACAGGTGCGGGCGGCAGCAGCAGGAGGCGGCGACGGTAGGCCGAAGCAGTGCGGAGCAGGGGCGAGAGGGCGCGGCCGGCACGCGGGCGACGGGCGCGCAGGGGAGAGAAGTGGCGTGCGCGGGCGGGAGCTAAGCTTCGGGCGCGGCAATGGAGTGCTGCAGAGGAGGGCGCGCGCGGGCGGTTCGCGGGGTAGGGGGCGCAGCCATCGATGGGCTCGGGGGGGGGGGGGGGAGCAGGCAGAGGCGCGGGCCGGCGCGAGGCCGCGGGGACTGGCGCAGGACGGCGGACTGTGGCGGGACGGCAGCTTGGCCAGTGCGGAGACTACGCACGACGGGGACGGGGAGGGAAGAGGGAAGGTGCTCACGGGGCCGGTAGGGTTTTGGCAGCGGGGCGCGAGGTGGATGGCGGCAACGACGGCGGAGAGGGAGGCAGTCCGGCGGAGGAGCGCTCCGGCGAGGGGATGGACGGTGATCCGGGCGGGCGACGAGCGGTTCCCCCCTCGATCCTGATCCAATCGGGGTTGGGGCAGAGATATTTTTGTGGGGGGGGGGGGTGGGAAGTGGGGTGTCAGTGGAGTGGGTTACGGGGTGAGGGGGGTTATGGCGGCGGGGGTGGGCCTTGGCCCAGCTGGGCATGTGGCCTGCCAGGCCGAAGCCCAGGGGGGCAGGGTGGTTCTCTTCCTATTTTTTTTGTTCTTTTGTTTTCTGGTTCTAATCTTTTCTTTTATTTACTTTATTTGTTTCTATTTTCTTTTTCTTATTTAATAGTTTATAGTTTTTAGAAGAAGTGAAACTCACCCCTCAATTAGATTTGTAAAATAACTGTTCTCACAAAAAGTTTGGGACAAAAGTAAAGTACCTTGTATTCTCTATTAATTAAAAAGACATTTAAGTTATTGGTTCGGTTATTGTTTTATTTATTTTAGTGCCTCTAATTATTTTATAATAATGTGGATCCTCCACCATAATTACTTATGATTTATTTGTCATATTGGGAACATTATAGTTTTAACTTTTGAAAACTTTTAGTGTTTGACTTTATATTTAAATTTGAATTTGAATCGGTTTTGAACTAACGTGAGATTTAACAACAGTAACCGTGGTGACGTGGCATCATTAACGTGGGATCACTGTAGCCTGAATATCCGGGCGTCACAATTCTCCTCCACTACAAGAAATCTCGTCCCGAGATTTAAGAGGTAGTGAAAGGGGGGAAGGTTTGGTAACGAATCTAGCGGGTCTTCTCATTCTGTCTTGCTCTTCTCGAAGAGACCAGTCCAATACATTGATGTCTTCATTTCTCTACTTCAGGTCATCATGATGAAGTTGGCATCCTTTCTTTGGGATCTTCATCGTATTTACGAATAGGTAACGGGGCAGGTCGGCAACGACAGAATGTTATAAGGGTAATACTCTGGGATTAACCCATGAATGAGCACATGAGTACCTCTCGAGTTGAACAAATAAAACACATCGAGAGTAAAGTTGGAAGGTACAATAAGAAGTTTCAAGCAGCCAGGAAATTGTTCAATGCCTAGTCAGAAGGTGAAAGTGGTTTCAAAGCAACGGAATAATTATTGTGTCCGATGCCAGAATTGATGATCTCATCGGAAGGTGGCTCATGAATTACATGCGAGTCCACGCGGGAGGAATAATTTTGGAAACAGGGGGTGTACAGGAGAGTCAGGTTTCGATCCTGTGGAACTGTGGGTTATGGGCCCACCATGTGGGTTAAAAGTAGGGAGGTGGTGACGATTTGCACGATCATGTAAGCAAGGCATGCCGGAGGATAGCCTGTCAGTTATGTCGGCAACAACATCGGTACCAAGGGCGAGGGACGAAGAGAACCATTCTCCTACTCGTTGAAACGAGGCGGGCCAATAGGCAAAGTTCTTATCCATCGTGGTTACCGAAATGCTATCGACAAATGCAACAGGGTCTTACTGACACGGTTGTACACCAAGGTGCTTATATAAGCAGCAGAATATTACTGCTAAGATCATATAGATCACAAGGAAGGTTAAACAAATCAATGGAAGGAAAATGTGATCATCAGATCAAATAGAACAATGGAAAGGAAAATGTGTTTGACACATATACCAGGGGTATACCCTTCCCAAGGATAAGCAGAGCATGATATCCATGACAAGATATAATGTAGAAAACCTTTTAGGTAGGGGAGAGAAATTTCATGACATTACCCATACAACGGTAGTTGGATAATTGATAAGGAAAATTTAGTATTGTGCTTTAAATGCTCTTATTGAAAAGCAGAGTACCACAGACATGCTTCGAGATAGCATTGACATGGTCTTCAAGCAAAGGTTGGACTTGGATATACAAAGGACTCATTAGGAACAACTTATGGAATAAGTCTTATGATTTCCTCATGGAAGAATGGATAACCTTGCTAATAAGGAAACTATAACAGTAGGTCCTCCGGCCAGGTGTGCTGGGCATGACCTCACCTTACCGGGTCATAAAAGAACATTGTTATTACCCTTGGAGATATATTCCAACCATCATATCTGACCGAGATTCAGATCTGGTTGGTGTTAGGATACCTCAGACTCAGGGTGCCTGAGAAAAAAGGTGTAACACACATTGACGAGATGACATTGTAAGATTCTTGAAAATGAACTATGGAAGTGAGTTTCAAAACAAGAGTTCATCATTAAACCAAGGAGAGGATGGGGTGGTTGATGGACTTAGCGAGAATTCCTCGAGATTTCCAAAAATATGGATTTCCACAGTTATGTGAACAAGGAGATAACATTTGTCGGATCAAATGATATAATGATGTATGCTCGAGGAGAATATCCACGAGTAAACATTGGTTGAAGGGTGCACCCAAAATATGGGCTTAGGTAGCATGATCAAAGTTAGAATGGTGATTCGATAACCAATGGTCAAAGAATGAAATGTCCACCATTAACTTCAAAGCAATAGGGTTGCTAGAAGTTTTAGAATCCGAACAGCACAGTTCACCTGTTGGTATCCCGGTTAGAATCAACACGGGAACCTAGAAATGAATGGAGATGGCAAGAAGTATTACTATATCAGGAATTCTTAAGAGGTGGAGCAATCCTCACAACATCCTTGACATGAAGGACAGTAATACTTCAAGGTAGAACATAACATAAGCTAGATGGGAAGGAGCTCCATAACATGATCAAGTCTGAATTGGAGGGGGGGGGCAATAACGTTGTCGATGATAACACAAACCATCGAGGGCAAGGAGGTATTTCTCATCAAGAATTCGATAGAAATCTTGGAAGAGCTCAAAATGTTGATGATGACCATGACACAATTGTCGAGAGATTTCATGAAGATGTAATCGATTGGCGATGACATCAAGTCAAAGGAATGATGAAGCGAAATGTTATTGGAACCACGGTTATGGCACAAACTCGAAATCAAGCTTGCTGTTCAAGGCAAAGTGATACGATGAGGAAAGTCGACGTAAGCTTGGCTCACCGTCGAAATTTGTGCGCCGGGAAGAAGGCCCAGGTAGCACAGCTAAAATTAGGACGATCATGAAGTAACCAATCAAGCTAGGAGTGACATGGTCGAGTATTAAACGTCTCAACAACAAAGTACTAGGAGTATTGAATCACAGTGTTGATTCAATTCACTAATCGGTGTTCTACGGTTGACGACAACTCAGAACTCGTGGAGTGACTAAGGTGGGAAAAGGTACTAATTCATCAGAAATTCATAAGATGTATTGCAATCGGTTGATATCCTCGAGATACCAGGGGGGTAATACTCGAAGGTGGATCAAAATAGAGGTTGGACTAGGGTATTGCTCTGCAGAAGACAAGTGCTTAAACTTGCACGAGAAAAGGTATTTAAAGGAGAACATGGTCGGAACTACGATTGCAAAAGGCCGGATCCCAGATATAAGAACTTATACCAAGGGAATAATTAATTTAAGAGAAGCTTTAATGATAAGATCTACATCGTGTCCATGGACATGAACACAAAGTTCAAGGTCGACTCCCACTTCCTCAATGCCTAACCTTTCATTCACTGCTCCAGAAAAAATGATTTCAGTGTCAAAACCTACCTAGTGAATTACCAGAGGAGTATGACACGTGAAAACTTTCGAGTTCACACAGATTAAGGAAGGCATAGGTTCAACCCATCGGGGTACCTTAGAACATATACTACAAGCTTCAATAGTATATACCACCAGCTCGAAAGCAGAGCATGGTTGGCCAAGCAGATGATACAATTTACCAAGGGCATTATGTAACAGGTAAAGAACTCACACGAATTTTGGTTGTGAAGGACATTGTCGGATAATAACCCGGCAATGGGTATGGCGGTCCACAACGGGGCTGATGTGAGTATCGGTACTCAATCAAAGGAAGAAAGAATGCCAAGGCATCGGATTATAGAAACAACTGACTAATTCGAAGCTTAATGCAAAGAAATTTTATGATTTCCAAATCAAGGGATCAGAAGCAATCATTCTGATCGAAAATGAATAAGTTCAATAGACTTGGAAGCACAAACGATCAAGGCATTGATTGGTCAAGAACAAGCTCATATCCAAATGACGTTTGAGCCAGAAGGATGAATCCTAGGATTCGACTAAGGAATGCGAGCATTCACAACATTTTGAATCAACGGACTCAAAATGATAATGATAAGGGATGCCAATAAAATTATAGACTTATGGGATTAACCATAATGCAAGCAAGTAAGAACTTCAAGAGTAATAGGCTACTCAGGATTTTCGGAAGTTCAAATAGTATTTTGAAGACTTTTGTGAAATACATGAACCAACTGGGGATGAGCAATTATCCGGTGAGTGCTAGAAATTACCCATAGTGGTATTCATGTGGCAAAGAAATGCAAGGCAGTAGGCACAAAGTATTCTCAAAACAATAGAGAGAATTTTGGGGCATCTTGTAATAACAAGATCAATGAGGAATGATTATATGAATGGCACGTGTACGTGGTTATCCATAGAGGTTTATCGATAGAAGGGGATTGCAAAAGCAACACGCACAAGGTCTCGACAGAATATCGAAGAGTATCTTCGAAATCTTCTAGTGCAGCCGGCGATCATCTGGACTGAAGGGGCTCTCCGGGAGAAAGTATTTTTGAGAACCTAAGTTAGATTTTTAGTAAATTCATTAAACCCGAATAGGAGAGTGTTCATAGTCCCAGAGCATAGACGAGGAATAAAAGATCCTAATACCACCCAATGGCGACGTGGGCCCATAGGCCACACAACCATGTTAGTAAAGGTTTTGCAATGACTAGACTCATCTTCGGCCAAGGAGTTGGAAAGGGGATTCCAACACGCAGTCGGCTCTGATACCAACTTGTGACGCCCCGATTTGACCGTACACTAATCGTGCACGCAAATGTGTACGATCAAGATCAAGGACTCACGGGAAGATATCACAACACAACTCTACAATTAAAATAAGTCATACAAGCATCATATTACAAGCCAAGGGCCTCGAGGGCTCGAATACAAGAGCTCGATCATCGACGAGTCAGCGGAAGCAACAATATCTGAGAATAGACAAAAGTTAAACAAGTTTGCCTTAAGAAGGCTAGCACAAACTGGGATACAGATCGAAAGAGGCGCAGGCCTCCTGCCTAGGATCCTCCTAAACTACTCCTGGTCGTCGTCAACGGGCAGCATGTAGTAGTAGGCACCTCCGGTGTAGTAGGAGTCGTCGTCGAAGGTGGCGTCTGGCTCCTGGGCTCCAACATCTGGTTGCGACAACCAGGTACAAGGGATAGGGGGAAAAGAGGCAGAAAGCAACCGTGAGTACTCATCCAAAGTACTCGCAAGCAAGGAGCTACACTACTTATGCATGGATAAATGTGTAAAGGGCCATATCGGTGGACTGAACTGCAGAATGCCAGAATAAGAGGGGGATAGCTAATCCTGTCGAAGACTACGCTTCTGGCAGCCTCCATCTTTCAGCATGTAGAAGAGAGTAGACTGAAGTCCTCCAAGTAGCATCGCATAGCATAACCCTAACCGATGATCCTCCCCTCGTCGCCCTGTGAGAGAGCGATCACCGGTTGTATCTGGCACTTGGAAGGGTGTGTTTTATTAAGTATCCGGTTCTAGTTGACATAAGGTCAAGGTACAACTCCAAGTCGTCCTGTTACCGAAGATCACGGCTATTCGAATAGATTAACTTCCCTGCAGGGGTGCACCACATAACCCAACACGCTCGATCCCATTTGGCCGGACACACTTTCCTGGGTCATGCCCGGCCTCGAAAGATCAACACGTCGCAGCCCTACCTAGGCACAACAGAGAGGTCAGCACGCCGGTCTAAATCCTATGGCGGAGGGGTCTGGGCCCATCGCCCTTTGCACACCTGCACGTTGCGAACGCGGCCGGTGAGCAGACCTAGCAACCTCCATTACAAAGGAAGTTGCATTACGCGGTCCAACCCGGCGCGCGCCACTCAGTCGCTGACGTCACGAAGGCTTCGACTGATACCACGACGTCGAGTGCCCATAACTGTCCCCGCGTAGATGGTTAGTGCGTATAGGCCAGTAGCCAGACTCAGATAAAATACCAAGATCTCGTTAAGCGTGTTAAGTATCCGCGAACGCCGACCAGGGCCAGGCCCACCTCTCTCCTAGGTGGTCTCAACCTGCCCTGTCGCTCCGCCTCAAAGTAATAGACGGGGGCCGTCGGGAACTCAGGCCCACCACTACCTGGATGGAGCCACCTGCCCCTTCAGCCCCCATCTCCAAACAGTATCACCGGTAATGTAACAGTGTAAAGTATATAGTATGCCCGTGATCACCTTCCGAAGTGATCACGACCCAGTAGTATAGCATGGCAGACGGGCAAGAGTGTAGGGCCACTGATGGAACACTAGCATCCTATACTAAGCAGTAGGATAACAGGTAAAGGTAACAACAGTAGTAGCAAGGACAGGCTATGCAGCAGTATAGGATTAACTGAAAGCAGTAACATGCTACACTACTCTAATGCAAGCAGTATAGAGAAGAATAGGCGATATCTGGTGATCAAAGGGGGGGCTTGGCTGGTTGCTCCGGCAAGAGAGAGGGGTTGTCAACTCCGTAGTCGTAGTGGGTATCAGCGGCGTCGGTCTCGGGGTCTACCGAAGAAGAAGAGGGGGAAGAAACAGTAAATACGTAGCAAACAAAGCAAAACAAAACATAACGAGGCAATACGCGGTGTAGGTATGCCCTAACGCGGTAGGAGGTGATACCGACGAAGGGGGGAAACATCCGGGAAAGTATCCCCGGTGTTTTGCGTTTTCGGGCAGATGAACCGGAGGGGGAAAAGTTGCGTGTTTGCTATGCTAGGGATGTGTGGCGGATGAACGGCCTGCGTATCCGGATTCGTCTCATCGTATTGAGCAACTTTCATGTACAAAGTTTTTCCATCCAAGCTACGGTTTATTTTATATTAATTTTAAAAGATTTAAATCATTTTCTAAATTATTATTACTAAATTAATTCGAAATTAGCATTACTGCCTCAACATGACTTCAGCGGTCAATGTTGACCGTTGACCTGGTCAACCTGACGCGTGGGG
Source organism: Triticum monococcum (assembly GCA_034509565.1). Taxonomy (NCBI): domain Eukaryota; kingdom Viridiplantae; phylum Streptophyta; class Magnoliopsida; order Poales; family Poaceae; genus Triticum; species Triticum monococcum. Next base: position 484,030,317 of record CM067845.1, read on the forward strand.
CCGGTCAGTGCCCAGTCAGCAGCGCAGTCAGCGTTGACTAGGTCAATGTTGATCAGTCAACAGGGTCAATGGGGCCCATCTGTCAATGTCACATATTTAAAAAGGGGGGTTTTAAACTAAGCTAACTAGGGGTGGGCCCCCACTGTCATAGAGTCCTTTGACTAACTAATTAGCTAATTAGTTAATTAGGCAAAATTAATTAAGTTAATTAACTATCTAATTAATTAATTATTAATATTGCTTTCTTTTTCAGAGCGTGGGCCCGCGTGGTCAGTGGCACAAAGCCATAGCGGGGCGGCGGGGCTGCGGGCATGGGCGCCCACCCGAACACGCACGGGCGCCCACCCGAACACGCACGGGCGCCCACCCGAACACGCACGGTGGCCCACCCGAACACGCACGGGCGTGGGGGCGTGCCGTGGCCGGGCCGGGGCTGCGCCGGCGACGGCGGCGATAGGGGCACGCGAGGGCGGCCGATGAAGGGGAAGTGGCCGCCGTGCACGGAGCGGAGGCAGCGGCAGCGGGCACAGGTGCGGGCGGCAGCAGCAGGGGCGACGACGGTAGGCCAAAGCAGCGCGGAGCAGGGGCGAGAGGGCACGGCCGGCACGCGGGCGACGGGCGCGCAGGGGAGAGAAGTGGCGTGCGCGGGCGGGAGCTGAGCTTCGGGCACGGCAATGGAGTGCTGCAGAGGAAGGCGCGCGCGGGCGGTTTGCGGGGCAGGGGGCACAACCATCGATGGGCTCGGGGGGGGGGGAGCGGGCAGAGGCGCGGGCCGGCGCAGGACGACGGACTGTGGCGGGACGGCGGCGTGGCTAGTGCGGAGACTACGCACGACGGGGACAGGGAGGGAAGAGGGAAGGTGCTCATGGGGCCGGTAGGGTTTTGGCAGCGGGGTGCGAGGTGGATGGCGGGGACGACGGCGGAGAGGGAGGCAGTCCGGCGGAGGAGCGCTCCGGCGAGGGGATGGACGGTGATCCGGGCGGGCGACGAGCGGTTCCCCCCTCGATCCCGATCCAATCGGGGGAGGGGCGGAGATATTTTCGTGGGGGGGGGGGAAGTGGGGTGTCGGTGGAGTGGGTTACGGGATGAGGGGGGTTATGGCGGCGGGGGTGGGCCTTGGCCCAGCTGGGCATGTGGCCTGCCGGGCCGAAGCCCAGGGGGGCAGTGGGGGTTCTCTTCCTATTTTTTTGTTCTTTTGTTTTCTGGTTCTATTCTTTTCTTTTATTTACTTTATTTTTTTTCTGTTTTCTTTTTCTTATTTAATAGTTTATAGTTTTTAGAAGAAGTGAAACTCACCCCTCAATTAGATTTGTAAAATAACTGTTCTCACAAAAAGTTTGGGACAAAAGTAAAGTACCTTGTATTCTCTATTAATTAAAAAGACATTTAAGTTATTGGTTCGGTCATTGTTTTATTTATTTTAGTGCCTCTAATTATTTTATAATAATGTGGATCCTCCACCATAATTACTTATGATTTATTTGTCATATTGGGAACATTATAGTTTTAACTTTTGAAAAATTTTAGTGTTTGACTTTATATTTAAATTTGAATTTGAGTCGGTTTTGAACTAACGCGAGATTTAACAACAGTAACCGTGGTGACGTGGCATCATTAACGTGGGATTACTGTAGCCTGAATATCCGGGCATCACAGTGGCAACAATAGTTGAGGGAGTCCTGGATTAGGGGGTCTCCGGACAGCCGGACTATATCCTTTGGCCGGACTGTTGGACTATGAAGATACAAGATTGAAGACTTCGTCCCGTGTCTGGATGGGGCTCTCCTTGGCATGGAAGGCAAGCTAGGCAATACGGATATGTAGATCTCCTCCCTTGTAACCGACTCTGTGTAACCCTAGCCGCCTCCGGTGTCTATATAAACTGGAGGGTTTAGTCCGTAGGACAACATACAATCATACCATAGGCTAGCTTCTAGGGTTTAGCCTCTACGATCTCGTGGTAGATCAACTCTTGTAATACTCATATCATCAAGAACAATCAAGCAGGACGTAGGGTATTACCTCCATCAAGAGGGCCCGAACCTGGGTAAACATCATGTCCCCTGCCTCCTGTTACCATCCGCCTTAGACGCACAGTTTGGGACCCCCTACCCGAGATCCGCCGGTTTTGACACCGACATTAGTGCTTTCATTGAGAGTTCCACTATGTCGTCACTATAAGGCTTGATGGCTCTTGCGATCATCAGTAGTGATGCGGTCCAGGGTGAGGTTTTGCTCCCCGGACAGATCTCTGTATTTGGCGGCTTCGCACTGCGGGCCAACTCGCTTGGCCATCTGGAGCAGATCAAGAGCTATGCCCCTGGCCATCAGGTTAGATTCAAAAACTTAAACTACACCGCCGACATCCACGAAGACTTGATCTTCGATGGATTCGAGCTCGTGTTAGATGCGCCGCACAGTCACAATGAGCACGACGTAACTCTGCCGTCGGACAGTGTTCGAGAGATCGCATCTGCAACTACTCCGGCCTTCAATCCGTTGCAAATTGCGCCATCCAAGAGCGGAGGGATAGACCCCGCCATGGAGGCCGCACTCTCAGTGGCAATAGAGCCGGATACTGACTTCACCCCCTACGAGAGCTGTGTTGCTGAACGACTGGATTCGTCTCCGGCCACGGACTCCGAGCCGCTTGCATCCGTGCCTATCGAATCCGACCGGGCACCGATCATGGAGTTCACCTCCGCAGATATCTTTCAACACTCGCCTTTCAGTGATGTGCTAAATTCATTAAGGTCTCTCTCCTTGTCAGGAGAACCTTGGCCAAACTATGTTCGTCTAGAATGGGATGCGGAAGACGAAGAAATTTGCTGCCCACCCACCACCCACTTAGTAGCCATCGTCGATGACTTAACCGTCATGCTCAACTTCGACTCCGAAGACATCGACGACATGGATGAAGATGCAGGAGACGAATAGGAACTAGCGCCCACAGGGCGCCGGACAGCCACTTCATCACATGACATATACATGGTGGATACACCCAAAGAAGGAAATGGCAAAGAGACAATGGAGGTTGGCCCCTCCAAGAAGCAACCCAAGCGCCGACGTCAGCGGCGCCGCTCTAAGTCTCCGCCCGGAGGGTTTCCACGGTGGCAGCTCCATCTGCAGTCACAACATATTAAAGATACTGGAATCCTACTCCTCTTACTATATGTTGATCACAAGAGAAATCACTTACCATGTGCCTCGTCAAGCCGCTTGTTGACAAGCACGATGTCGGCATATGCTGCATCAAGTTGCCGCTTTAGCTCGGCAAACCCCAGTCCGGCCAGCCACCGGAGCTTCAGCCACCTGCACATAAAGGCGGTCTGGTTATTACCTGGGACTATGATCCTCTGTTCACCACTATTTTCGACGACAACCAGAGTCTCAGGGGCTACTATCTGCATGGAGCACACCTAACGTGTGCGGTACTGTCAAAAACATACACTATGTCATGTACCTCAAAGCCTTTCAGCAGACGCATAAAAGCTTCATGATATCTGCTTTCAGCGGATGAAATCCTTTCAATTACCGTACCCATTAGCATACGATGCGCTTTTGAGATGGCCGCTTGCTCCAGAAGATCCTTCAGTGCGTCCAACCGCACATTGTATGGTTCCGAACTCTTTCTATTGCTCTCTTTAGGAGCCGAATACTGAGGACTCCGGGTGGCCAAGGGATTACCCTCTGGCCTTGGCGGATCAGGAGAAACCCTCCACTGCGACACTTCAGGGTCACCCGCCTCATGAGGCGGGGTGGCAGCGGAAGGTGTTTCGCTCTCTGAGGGAGTCCTGGATTAGGGGGTCTCCGGACAGCCGGACTATATCCTTTGGCCGGACTGTTGGACTATGAATATACAAGATTGAACACTTCGTCTCGTGTCCAGATGGGACTCTACTTGGCGTGGAAGGCAAGCTAGCTAATACGGATATGGATATCTCCTCCTTTGTAACCGACCTTGTGTAACCCTAAACCTCTCCGGTGTCTATATAAACCGGAGGGTTTTAGTCCGTAGGACAACAACAACCTCAACATACAATCATACCATAAGCTAGCTTCTAGGGTTTAGCCTCTCTGATCTCGTGGTAGATCTACTCTTGTACTACCCATATTGTCAATATCAATCAAGCAGGATGTAGGGTTTTACCTCCATCAAGAGGGCCCGAACATGGGTAAAACATTGTGTCCCCTGCCTCCTGTTAGCATCCGGCCTAGACGCAAAGTTCGGGACCCCCTACCCGAGATCCGCCGGTTTTGACACCGACATTGGTGCTTTCATTGAGAGTTCCGCTGTGCCGTCGTCATCAGGAAGGATGCCTCATCCCGTCTTTAAAGATGGCACTGTTGCTCAGGGAGCTTTGGCTATCGGTCAAACTCTCCGGCTAGGTGGTTTTCTTATGACCGCTTGTTCGGCCGTTCCGCCGACGATGACTTCTCGGGTCATCGGAAGCAATCTTCGTGTCAACTCGGAACTCGCCAAGCAGTTAGATCCAATGGAGCTCTCTTCCCTAAACGAGCTCTTGGATCGCATCGCCGCCCTAGGAGTCGCTACAGACTACGATCAGATTGGGCCTAAACCCGATCTGAGAGAGATCAACTCTCCCTAGGTCACCCATCACGTTGCAGTGGTAGAGGAACAATGCGACAACCCTTCATCTATCTTAAGGACTAGCTATGCCCGGATTCCCAATCCCTCCAAGCCGGATACCTGCAAAGGGGAGGACGTCACTCAAGACCTGAACCTAGAGTCAGGCAACGGGCTAGATTACTGGAAAACATCCAAGAATCCAAACTTCCAAGTTCAGAAACTCCTTGGCCCCTGAGCCTCAGATTGGGTGAGGATTCGGGTTCAATTCCACCCACCCACCCAAACATAAGCGATCTATCCCAAATTAGGCAAGAGCCCGAAGAAACAGTACACCATTACTAGGCCAGATTCCTCCTGGTCATTAACATGATAAATGACTACCGCGAGGAAGATGCAATTTCATTCTTCTGCAATAATTGCACGGACAAGGGAATCCTGAGTGCCATAAGTCGCCGTGAAATTACACGCTTTGCCGACTAGGTGTCCATAGTACGAAAGTACTGTGCGATGGAAAGCGCCTGGAAAACCGAAATAAAATTTTGGGACAATCCGGCCCTGAATACTAACCCAGTCCGAAATAAAAGGGTGCATTATTACAATACACCCAGGTTAACTACCAAAAAGCAAAAGCCCTCTACGGGGCAAGGAACCGTACTGGAGGGATGGCTCAACGGACCCTAGAAAATTCATAGTACAGCGGATGCAATACCAACGCACAGCCTTAGAGCATGTTGGATACTCTGGCAGGTTGCCAAAAGGGGTGAGGATCTACTCCTCCCAAATACCACAGAGCACCATCCCGTGGACAACAATACAGTGTTAACAGTCTTTGGGACCTTTGTTGGAAATATGCCCTAGAGGCAATAATAAATTGGTTATTATTATATTTCCTTGTTCATGATAATCGTTTATTATCCATGCTAGAACTGTATTGATAGGAAACTCAGATACATGTGTGGATACATAGACAACACCATGTCCATAGTAAGCCTCTAGTTGACTAGCTCATTGATCAATAGATGGTTACTGTTTCCTGACCATGGACATTGGATGTCGTTGATAACGGGATCACATCATTAGGAGAATGATGTGATGGACAAGACCCAATCCTAAGCCTAGCACAAGATCATGTAATTCGTATGGTAAAGCATTTCTAATGTCAAGTATCATTTCCTTATACCATGAGATTGTGCAACTCCCGGATAACGTAGGAGTGCTTTGGGTGTGCCAAACGTCACAACATAACTGGGTGGCTATAAAGGTGCACTACGGGTATCTCCGAAAGTGTCTGTAGGGTTGGCATGAATCGAGACTGGGATTTGTCACTCCATGTAACGGAGAGGTATCTCTGGGCCCACTCGGTAGGACATCATCATAATGTGCACAATGTGACCAAGGAGTTGATCACGAGATGATGTGTTACGGAATGAGTAAAGAGACTTGCCGGTAACGAGATTGAACAAGGTATCGGGATACCGACGATCGAATCTCGGGCAAGTATCATACCGATAGACAAAGGGAATTGTATACGGGATTGATTGAATCCTTGATATCGTGGTTCATCCAATGAGATCATCATGGAGCATGCGGGACCCAACATTGGTATCCAGATCCCACTGTTGGTTATTGACCGGAGAGTTGTCTCGGCCATGTCTGCATGATTCCCGAGCCTGTAGGGTCTACACACTTAAGGTTCGATGACGCTAGGGTTATAGGGAAAGTATGTACGCGGTTACCGACTGTTGTTCGGAGTCCCGGATGAGATCCCGGACATCACGAGGAGTTCCGGAATGGTCCGGAGGTAAAGATTTATATATGGGAAGTCCCGTTTTGGTCACCGGAAAAGTTTCGGGTGCTATCTGTAACGTACCGGGACCACCGGGAGTGTCCCGGGGGTCCACCAGGTGGGGCCACCAGCCCTAGAAGGCTGCATGGGCCAAGTGTGGGAGGGGACCAGCCCCATGTGGGCTGGTGCGCCCCCACCAAGGCCCATGGTGCAAGGGAGAGTGGGAGGGGGCAAACCCTAGGTCCAGATGGGCCTTAAGGCCCACCCTAGGTGCGCCCCCTCTCTTCCCCCTTGGCCGCCACCCTAGATGGGTTTTGGGGCTGCTACCACCCCTAGGGAGGGAACCCTAGATGGGGGCGCAGCCCCTCCCCTTCCACTATATATACTTGAGGTATTGGGGGCTGCAAGACACACGAGATCCTCTCCCTCTTGGCGCAGCCCTACCTCTCTCCCTCCTCGTCTCTCGTAGTGCTTGGCGAAGCCCTGCTGGAGTTCCGCGCTCCTCCACCACCACCACCACGCCGTCGTGCTACTGCTGGACAGAGTCTTCCCAACCTCTCCTTCTCCCCTTGCTGGATCAAGGCATGGGAGACGTCACCGGGCTGCACGTGTGTTGAACGCGGAGGCGCCGTGGTTCGGCGCTTAGATCGGAATCAACCGCGATCTGAATCGCTGCGAGTACGACTCCTTCATCTGCGTTCTTGCAACGCTTCCGCTTAGCGATCTACAAGGGTTTGTAGATGCACTCTCCTTCCCCTCGTTGCTAGATTACTCCATAGATTGATCTTGGTGATGCGTAGAAAATTTTAAATTTCTGCTACGATCCCCAACAGTGGCACCATGAGGTAGGTCTATGCATACTTTCTATGCACGAGTAGAACACAAAGCAGTTGTGGGCGTCGATATTGTCAATTTACTTGCCGTTACTAGTCTTATCTTTATTTGGCGGCATCGTGGGATGAAGCGGCCCAGACCGACCTTACACGTACGCTTACGTGAGACTGGTTCCACCGACTGACATGCACTAGTTGCATAAGGTGGCTAGCGGGTGTCTGTCTCTCCCACTTTAGTCGGATCGGATTCGATGAAAAGGGTCCTTATGAAGGGTAAATAGAAATTGGCATATCACGTTGTGGTTTTGGCGTAGGTAAGAAACGTTCTTGCTAGAAACCTATAGCAGCCAAGTAAAAACTTGCAACAACAATTAGAGGACGTCTAACTTGTTTTTGCAGCATGTGCCATGTGATGTGATATGGCCAAAAGGATGTGATGAATGATATATGTGATGTATGAGATTGATCATGTTCTTGTAATAGGACTCACGACTTGCATGTCGATGAGTATGACAATCGGCAGGAGCCATAGGAGTTGTCTTAATTTATTTATGACCTGCGTGTCAACATAAACGTCATGTAATTACTTTACTTTATTGCTAAAGCGTTAGCCATAGTAGTAGAAGTAATTGATGACGAGACAACTTCAAGAAGACACGATGATGGAGATCATGGTGTCATGCCGGTGACAACGATGATCATGTAGCCCCAAAGATGGAGATCATAAAGAGCAAAATGATATTGGCCATATCATGTCACTATTTGATTTCATGTGATGTTTATCATGTTTTACATCTTATTTGCTTAGAACGACGGTAGCTTAAATAAGATGATCCTCGCAATAATTTCAAGAAAGTGTTCCCCCTAACTGTGCACCGTTGCGAAGGTTCGTTGTTTCGAAGCACCACGTGATGATCGGGTGTGATAGATTCTAACGTTCGAATACAACGGGTGTAAGCCAGATTTACACACGCAATACACTTAGGTTGACTTGACGAGCCTAGCATGTACAGACATGGCCTCGGAACACGGAAGACCGAAAGGTGGAGCATGAGTCGTATAGAAGGTATGATCAACATGAAGATGTTCACCGATGTTGACTAGTCCGTCTCACGTGATGAACAGACACGGCCTAGTTGACTCGGATCATGTTTCAATGACTAGAGGGATGTCTATCTGAGTGGGAGTTCATTAAATAATTTGATTAGATGAACTTAATTATCATGAACATAGTCTAAATTATCTTTGCAAATATGTTGTATGTAAATAGCTCACGTTGTAGCTCCCTGTTTCAATATGTTCCTAGAGAAAAGACTAAGTTGAAAGATATTGTAAGCATTGACGCGGACTAGGTCCGTTGCCTGAGGAGTGTCCTCACTGCTACACAGAAGGCTTATGTCTTTGATGCACCACTCGATGTGCAAACCCCTACAACGTCGTCTGTGGATGCTGTGAACACCTGACAGACACATCCCGATGATTACTTGATAGTTTAGTGCACCATACGGCTTAGAATCGGGATTCCAATGACGTTTTGAATGCCATAATACATATGAGATGTTCCAAGAGCTGAAATTGGGATTTCAGGCTCATGCCCGTGTTGAGAGGTATGAGAGCTCTGACAAGTTCTTTTGCGAACAAGATGGAGGAGAATAGCTCAGCTAGTGAGCATGTGCTCAGAATGTCTAGGTGCTACAATCACTTGAATCAAGTGGGAGTTAAACTTCCAAATAAGATAGTGATTGATAGAGTTCTCTAGTCACTATCACTAAGCTACTAGATCTTCGTGATGAACTATGACATGCAAGGGATGGAGTTGATCCCGGAGCTGTTCGCGGTGCTTAAGACCGCAAAAGGTAGAAATCAAGAAGGAGCATCAAGTGTTGATGGTTTAACAAGACCACTGGTTTCAAGAAGCGCAAGGGCTAGAAGGGAAACTTCATGGATGGCAAACCAGTTGCCGCTCCAGTGAAGGAACCCAAGGTTGAACCCAAACCCGAGACTGAGTGCTTCTATTGTAAGGGGAACGGTCACTGGTAGCGGAATTACCCCAAATGCATGGTAGATAAGAAGGCTGGCAACTTCAACAAAGTATATACGTGTTATTAATGTGTACCTCACTAGTACTCCTGGTAGCACCTGGGTATTGGATACCGGTTCAGTTGCTATTATTGGTGACTTGAAGCTAAAGCTACGGACTAAACGGAGACTGGCTAAGGGCGAGGTGATGATGTGTGTTGGAAGTGTTTCCAAAGTTGATGAGATCGCCATCGCACGCTCCATCTGCCTTCGGGATTAGTATTGAACCTAGATAAATGTTATCAGGTGTCTATGTTGAGCATGAATATGATTAGATCATGTTAATTGCATTACGGTTATTCATTTAAGTTAGAGAATAATGGTTATTCTGTTTACATGAATAATACCTTTCATGGTCATGCACCCTATGTGAATGGTTCATTGAACCTCGGTCGTGGTAATACGCGTGTTCACGCCAAAAGATGTAGAGTTAATAATGATAGTACCACTTTCTTGTGGCACTGCCGCTTAGGTCATATTGGCATAAGATGCATGAAGAAACTCCATGTCGATGGATGTTTGGAGTCACTTGATTTTGAATCGCTTGATACATGCGAGCCATGCCTCATGGGCAGGATGATTAAGACCCCATTTTCAGGTACAATGAAACGGGCAAGTGACTTGTTGGAAATCATACATGCTGATGCGTGTGATCCAATGAGAATTGAAGCGTGAGGTGGATATCGCTATTTTCTCATCTTCACTGACGATTTGAGTAGATATAGGTATATTCACTTAATGAAGCACAAGTCTGAAACGTTTGAAAAGTTCAAGCGATTTCAGAGTGAAGTTAAGAATCATCATAACAAGAAGATCAAATTCCTACGATCTGATCGATGAGAATTTCTGAGTTATGAGTTTGGCAATCACTTAAGACATTGTGGAATTGTTTCACAGTTGAAGCCACCTGGAACACCATAGGGTAATGGTGTGTCCGGACGTCGTAATCGAACCTTATGAGATATGGTGCGATCTATGATGTCTCTTACCGATCTACCGCTATTATTTTGAGGTTATGCATTAGAGACAGCTGCATTCACTTTAGATAGGACACCATATAAGTCCGTTGAGACGACGTCATATGAACATTGGTTTGGCAAGAAACCAAAGTTGTCGTTTCTTAATGTTTGGGGCTGCGATACTTAAGGCTTCAGCCGGAAAGGCTCAAACCCAAAAACGGACAAATACATCTTCATAGGATACCCAAAGGTAACAATTGGGTATACGTTCTACCTCAGATCCGAGGGCAAATTGTTTCTCGCTAAGAACGGGTCCTTTCTCGAGAAGGAGTTTCTCTCGAAAGAATTGAGTGGGAGGAAGATAGAACTTGATGAGGTTGTCAAACCTTTACTTCAACCAGAGAGTGATGCAACACAGAAAGATGTTTTCTGTGGCGCCTACGTCTGTTGAATAGGAAGTTAATGATAGTGATCATGAAGCTTCGGATCAAGTTGCTATCGAACCTCGTAGGTCGAGAAGGATATGTACTACTCCTCAGTGGTACGATAATCCTGTCTTAGATATTATGTTGTTAGACAACAATGAACCTACGAGCGATGGAGAAGCGATGGTGGGCCCGTATTTCGACAAATGGTTAGAAGCCATGAAATCCGAGATAGGATCCATGTATCAGAACAAAGTATGGACTTTGGTGGACTTGCCCGATGATCGGCAAGCCATTGAGATAAATGGATCTTTAAGAAGAAGACGGACGTGGGCGATAATGTTACCGTCTATGAAGCTGGACTTGTGGGAAAGAGTCTTATCACAAGTTCAAGGAGTTGAGTACGATGAGAATTTCTCACCCGTAGCGATGCTTAAGTCCGTCGGAATCATGTTAGCATTAGCTATATTTTCGATTATGAAATCTGATAGATGGATGTCAAAACAAGTTTTCTTACCAGTTTTCATAAGAAAAGGTTGTATGTAATACAATCAAAGCTTTTGTCGATCCTAAGGATGCTAAAAGGTATGCTAGCTCCAGCGATCCGTCTATGGACTAGAGCGAGCATCTCGGAGTCGGAATATATGCTTTGATAGAGTGATCAAAGCTTTTAGGTTTATACAATGTTTGCTAGAAACTTGTATTTACAAGAAAGTGAGTGGGAGCACTACAACATTTCTGATAAGTATATGTGGATGACATATTGTTGATTCGAAATAATGTATAATTTCTGGAAAGCATAAACGGTTGTTTGAAGAGTGATTTTCAAAGGAAGACCTGGATAAAGCTGCTTACATATTGGGCATCAAGATCTATAGAGATAGATCAAAACGCTTGTTGATACTTTCAAAGAACGCACACCTTGACATGTTTTTGAAGGAGCTCAAAATAGATCAGTCAAAGAAGGGGTTCTTACCTGAGTTGTAAGGTGTGAAGTTGAGTAAGACTCGAAGATTGACCATGGCAGAAGAAAGAGGAGGGACGAAGGTCGTCCCCTATGCTTTTGTCATAGGCTATATACGGTATGCAATGCTGAGTACCGCACCAGATGTGTGCCTTGCCACATGTCTAGCAAGAGGGTACAAAGGTGATCTAGGAATGGATCACCAGATAGCGGTCAAAATTATCCTTAGAGGAATAAGGAAATGTTTCTCGGTTATGGAGGTGATAAAGAGTTCGACGTAAAGAGTTACGTCGATGCAAGCTTAACACCTATCCGGATAGCTCTGAGTAGAGATACCGGATACGTATAATGGAGCAACAATTTGGAATAGCTCCAAGTGGAACGTGGTAGCAACATCTACGGTATGACATAAAGTTTTGCGAAATACATAGGGATCTGAATATTGCAGAACTGTTGACTACAACCTCTCTCACAAGCATAACATGATCAAACCCAGAACTCATTGAGTGTTAATCACATAGTGACGTGAACTAGATTATTGAGACTAGTAAACTCTTTGGATGTTGGTCACATGGCGATGTGACCTGTGAGTGTTAATCACATGGCGATGTGAACTAGAATATTGACTCTAGTGCAAGTGGGAGACTATTGGAAATGTGCCCTAGAGGCAATACTAAATTGGTTATTATTATATTTCCTTGTTCATGATAATCGTTTATTATCCATGCTAGAATTGTATTGATAGGAAACTCATATACATGTGTGGATACATAGACAACACCATGTCCCTAGTAAGCCTCTAGTTGACTAGCTCGTTGATCAATAGATGGTTACGGTTTGCTGACCATGGACATTGGATGTCATTGATAACGGGATCACATCATTAGGAGAATGATGTGATGGACAAGACCCAATCCTAAGCCTAGCACAAGATCGTGTAGTTCGTATGCTAAAGCTTTTGTAATGTCAAGTATCATTTCCTTAGACCATGAGATTGTGCAACTCCCAGATATCGTAGGAGTGCTTTGGGTGTGCCAAACGTCACAACATAACTGGGTGGCTATAAAGGTGCACTACGGGTATCTCCGAAAGTGTTTGTTGGATTGGCAGGAATCGAGACTGGGATTTGTCACTCCGTTTAACGGAGAGGCTTCTCTGGGCCCACTCGGTAGGACATCATCATAATGTGCACAATGTGACCAAGGAGTTGATCACAGGATGATGTGTTACGGAACGAGTAAAGAGACTTGCCGGTAACGAGATTGAACAAGGTATCGGGATACCGACGGTCGAATCTCGGGCAAGTATCGTACCGATAGACAAAGGGAATTGTATACGGGATTGATTGAATCCTTGACATCGTGGTTCATCCAATGAGATCATCGTGGAGCATGTGGGAGCCAACATGGGTATCCAGATCCCGCTGTTGGTTATTGACCGGAGAGTTGTCTCGGCCATGTCTGCATGACTCCCGAGCCCGTAGGGTCTACACACTTAAGGTTCGATGATGCTAGGGTTATAGGGAAAGTATGTACGCGGTTACCGAATGTTGTTTGGAGTCCCGGATGAGATCCCGGACGTCATGAGGAGTTTCGGAATGGTCCGGAGGTAAAGATTTATATATGGGAAGTCCTGTTTTGGTCACCGGAAAAGTTTCGGGTGCTATCGGTAACGTACTGGGACCACCGGGAGGGTCCCGGGGGTCCACCAGGTGGGGCCACCAGCCCTAGAAGGCTGTGTGGGCCATGTGTGGGAGGGGACCAGCCCCAAGTGGGCTGGTGCACCCCCCACCAAGGCCTAAGGCGCAAGGGAGAGTGGGAGGGGGCAAACCCTAGGTCCAGATGGGCCTTAAGGCCCACCCTAGGTGCGCCCCCTCTCTCCCCCCTTGGCCGCCACCCTAGATGGGTTCTGGGGCTGCCGCCACCCCTAGGGAGGGAACCTTAGATGGGGGTGCAGCTCCTCCCCTTCCCCTATATATACTTGAGGTATTGGGGGCTGCAAGACACATGAGATCCTCTCCCTCTTGGCACAACACTACCTCTCTCCCTCCTCGTCTCTCGTAGTGCTTGGCGAAGCCCTGCTGGAGTTCCGCGCTCCTCCACCACCACCACACCATGTGCTGCTACTGGACGGAGTCTTCCCAACCTCTCCTTCTCCCCTTGCTGGATCAAGGCGTGGGAGATGTCACCGGGCTGCACGTGTGTTGAACACGGAGGCGCCGTGGTTCGGCGCTTAGATCGGAATCAACCGCGATCTGAATCGCTGCGAGTACCACTCCTTCATCCGCGTTCTTGCAACGCTTCCGCTTAGCGATCTAAAAGGGTATGTAGATGCACTCCCCTTCCCCTTGTTGCTAGATTTCTCCATAGATTGATCTTGGTGATGCATAGAAAATTTTAAATTTCTGCTACGATCCCCAACAACCTTCGCGTCAAATAATAGACGCAAGCGAACACTCCGCAGCATGGCCGAAATCTGCCACGTTGCAGAAATAAATCCTTGGAGTGACACGGATATTACCTTCAATGCCAGTGACGAACCTAAATTCCGAACAGCCCGAGCACCAGCCGTACTGGTCCTCAGTCCAATCGTGGATGGCTTTCGACTCACCAGGGTACTCATGGACGGCGGCAGCGGATTAAACCTCATCTATGAGGAAACTCTTCAAAAGATGGATATAGACTGGAGCTGTATTGAGCAAAGTAGCACAACCTTTAGAGGAATTATCCCCAGTCGGGAAGCACGCTGTGCTGGGAAAATCACACTAGATGTGGTATTCGGCACGCCGGATAATTACAGGTCCGAAGAAATTACATTCCAAGTGGCCCCATTTAGCAGCGGATACCACGCTCTATTAGGGTGGGAGGCGTTTACAATCTTCCAAGCCATACCCCATTACGGGTACATGAAGCTCGTAATGCCCGGGCCCAACGGAATCATCACTCTTGCTAGTGATCCGGACATAGCACTCCGCGCCAAAAATAAGACAGTCGCACTAGCCCTCGAGGCACTATCCGAAGCCCTAGCAGCTGAGGAACTAACTACACTGCGCTCCATGGTGAACAGGGACGACGTGATACTCGATAAAAGATCCAAGTCCACCTCCTTTAAACCAGCGGACGAAACAGTCAAATTCCAAGTCCATCCAATGGACCCTATAAAAACAGCCTCCATGGGGCACAATTAAACCCTGATGTCGACGCCGCACTGCGAGAGTTCCTACGCGAGAACTGGGACATTTTTGCCTGGCACCCTTCAGACATGCCAGGAATCCCACGCAGGCTGGCCGAGCACAGCCTAAATATCCTAAAAGGATTCAAGCCAGTCAAGCAGCCTCTTTGGCGTTTCTCCGAACCTAAGAGACAAGCCATGGGAGAGGAACTAGCCAAGCTATTGGAGGCCGGATTCATCAGAGACATAAAACATCCGGACTGGCTAGCGAACCTGGTGATGGTACGAAAGAAGGACAAATCCTGGCGCTTGTGCGTCGATTTTAAGGACCTTAACAAGGCCTGCCCAAAGGATCCCTTCCCCCTCCCCCGCATCGATCAAATCATCGACGCTACCGCACGACACGATTCATTGTGTTTCCTCGACGCATACTCCGGCTACCATCGAATTAAAATGGCAGAGCCAGACTAAGCCGCAACAGCATTCATCACACCATACGGCCCATTCTGTTTCAACACAATGCCCTTCGGGCTCAAAAACGCCGGCGCAACATATCAGCGCATGATTCAGACATGTCTGGCAAACCAGATCGGCAAAACAGTGGAGGCATACGTACATGACGTGGTCGTCAAAACCAAGCATGTCAAATCTCTAGTAGACGACTTGAGGCTCACATTCGATAACCTCCGAACATATGACAACAAGCTCAATCCGGAAAAATGCGTTTTCGGCGTACCAGCCGGAAAGCTCCTAGGATTCATTGTCTCCAGTAGAGGTATTGAAGCTAATCCGGCCAAAATCCGAGCGTTGTCATAGTTGGCTACTGTCGGTGTCAAAACCGGCGGATCTCGGGTAGGGGGTCCCGAACTGTGCGTCTTGGCCGGATGGTAACAGGAGACAAGGGACACGAAGTTTTACCCAGGTTCGGGCCCTCTCGATGGAGGTAAAACCCTACGTCCTGCTTGATTAATATTGATGATATGGGTAGTACAAGAGTAGATCTACCACGAGATCAAGGAGGCTAAACCCTAGAAGCTAGCCTATGGTATGATTGTTGATGTGTACGTTGTCCTACGGACTAAAACCCTCCGGTTTATATAGACACCGGAGAGGGTTAGGGTTACACAAAGTCGGTTACAATGGTAGGAGATCTTCATATCCGTATCGCCAAGCTTGCCTTCCATGCCAAGGAAAGTCCCTTCCGGACACGCGACGGAGTCTTCAATCTTGTATCTTCATAGTCCAACAGTCCGGCCAAAGGATATAGTCCGGCTGTCCGGACACCCCCTAATCCAGGACTCCCTTAGTAGCCCCCGAACTAGGCTTCAATGACGATGAGTCTGGTGCGCAGATTGTCTTCGGCATTGCAAGGCGGGTTCTCCTCCAAATTCCGTGTACCTGTTAAATAAAGTCCGGTTTCTTGTACAGGTTTGCGCTCCTTGGCTTCTGCGCCCAATAATGGCCGCTTCCCACGTGTTAAACGAATATGAAAAGTCTGACTGTTTTTACATTCACACCCCTAGCCACGTAAATGAGCTGCCCTATTAAAGGGGACGAGGATTTAGATCCAATCCACACCTTCTCCCTTCCGCGAGTGTTCATCAAAGCGCATCCGACAAAGGTCCATTCCACCATGGCCAGCCGTCGCAACTCCTCCCCTCGCCCTTCCAGCCCTATGCCTGGATATTGGGGAGAGTGCCCTATTTAAGGGGACGAGGATTTAGATCCAATCCACACCTTCTCCCTTCCGTGAGTGTTCATCAGAGCGCATCTGACAAAGGTCCATTCCACCATGGCCAGCCATCGCAACTCCTCCCCTCGCGCTTCCAGCCCTAAGCCTGGATATTGGGAGAGATGTTCCATCCCGCATAGCGAGCTAGTGACGCTCCAGACTAAGGGATTTCTCCCCCGGCCTATATGGTCCTGTTTCGAGCTGGTCTTGCCGTCTATAACGGCGGAGAGCAAGCGGAGAGTGCCCCTAATCCCTCCAAAGGAGAGCGGGTGTGCCTCGTCCCTTATATAATAAGGGGGCTCGGATTTCCAATCCATCCATTTCTCTGGGGGCTGCTGGAGTTCTACAGCCTCTAGCTACATAATGTCACGCCTGCCTCCGTATTGCATATCGTGGGCTTTGTAGCCCTCTGCGAGCTGTTCTTGGGTCTTGAGGCTCATTTCGGGTTGTGGCAAGAGCTATTCTGCCTTGTGCCCCGTTCCAAGAAGGGGTCGATGTATCAAGTGGGCAGAGCCGAAGTGTGGCGCATCGTTGGTACCAGATATCTGTCCGGAACCCCAAAGAAGGCGTCCGAAGACTGGCCCTCGGAATGGTTTTATATAGAAGACGTCCCGCTGCCGGATCTTGTCCGGATCGGCCTCCCTAAATTCGACAGTGCTCCTTTAAAGAAACGCCTAAGCCGGCATCCACGGAGCCCTCAGAGGGAAAGTGACAGGGACGTTATTTACCTGATGGGCCGGATAAGATTGTTAGCTCATTCCGGACTAACCATGATCGGGGTCATGGCCGCATGCATGTGCAACCGCTATAGTATAGAGGCCACCCCATGTGGGATTTCAACAAGGAGGACGACACCACCCGCTACGGCTGTAAAGGGCCGGATTCGGCTACAGCTCTAATAAAGACCTTGTCCGCTTTGTACAAGGGAGAAGAGGAGGATTTTCTCTGCATCGACCCGAAGGGTGGATTTTCCATGTACAATCCTCCAAGCTGGGTGAGTGGTCACATCCATCCATTTTATATCCCCATTGTTAAATATTCAATCTTAGTGGTTTTGACGCAGGAACTACGCCAGGCTGTTAAAGAAATAAGCAGCCCTCCTCCACAACCCGAGGACCCAGGATGGTGCATCGACCCGGCCTCTCAAGAGGATCCAGACTTATTTGTGGAGCTGATTGATGGAGTGTTCCATCAATTGAGAAAGGACAACGCCTTGGTGGCCATTATGGCTTATTACCCAGGGCTAATCCCGGCCTCCCAGAAATGGGAGGCCAAACCTGCGGCGGCAGGCCAACGAGGGGCCGTGGGGCCAAGTGGGCAGAAAAGAGGTGCAGTCCGGACCGAGACGTCCTCGCAAAGGTATGGTGCCCCCCCCTTATCCCAGGTGTTACACCTTCAAGTCACATTAACACTCGTGCTCTCTCCAGGATGAAGAGACCTCGCCGAACTATATTTGGAGAGACTGCCAATCGCGCCTCTACCAGCCAGGCTCCAAAGCCTGGTCCGGAAGCGGAGCCGAACACAAGGCGCGCACCGGACGCTCCTCCGATGGAGGATGTGGACGGGTTGTCTGCCACCAACTCTGAGGTGGAGAGTGCCATGAACCACAGGCGTTGCCAGACAATTCTTCGCGACGCTTGTTTCTCTCAAGAGGCGTTAGATGCCTTCAAGTTGGGAGATGCGTACCTCCGTGCCGCTCAAAATGGTCTAGCCAGAGCCATGGAGCAATATGTAAAAGACATACGGGTAAGAAAATTTTGGTAATTAAATATATACCAGTAGCCCCCAAGACTTGAAACAGGTAGAGTTAACTGATTTAAGGATCATTTGTTATGCAGGTTCTTACAGAAAAGAATTCCCTACTGTCCAAGGGGCTGGAAGAGTGCAAAGCCCAACTTGAGGCCGCACTAGCCACGGCAGGGGAGCCCAAGGAGACCCCCTCTGGTAATATACACTTCGAAAGATAAGTATTTTGTGAAGCATGACATGGGTGCGAATCTGACAAATGAAATTGCAGATGGCGCCAGATTGAATCCGGAAAGGCAACACCTCCTACGCCAGCTAAAGGCTGGTGAGAAGGTGCTGACAACGGTGAGGCAGGAGAAGAACGATCTCCAAGATGCCAACACCAAGCTGGGCGTCGAGCTGAAAGATGTTTGTGCCCAGCTGTCAGACTCCGTGAAGGAGAATCAGCGGCTTCGGTGCGGCATATTTAGTAAGTGCTTGAACGAACCTTTGAAAGAAAGTTCGGCGGGGAAGTCGACTAACAGAGCAATGTCTGTAGGTGTGCGAACAGGTCGTCCTGTAGAGGAGATGCCCGGTTCTACGGGTGACCTTCTTCCCGAGCTCTCGCAACTGCTCGACCGAGTTCGGCAGGCGATGCAAGGCGTCGCCCAGGCCCTGTGGCCATCCGTCTCCATGCTCGAAGGTCTTGGAGAGCTTATGGAGAAGCTAAAGGGAGAACGGCGACGCTTCCGATTGTGGAAGATATCATCTTGCCGTCAAGGCGCTAGGGAGGCCCGGGCCATGGTGAAGACGCGGTACGCAAGGGCTGACCCCAACCACATGGCCGAGGTCGGTCCTGTAGGGCCCGATGGGAAGGAGATCCCTGTAAGCTTAGTATACGGCCAAGTAGAGTTGGCCGCAAAGTATTCCCAGCAGGACTGTAAATTAGACAGCCTGTTAGATGGTATTGAAGAGGAATAGAATTAGTCAAAATGACTATGTAATTTAATTGACATTTATAATGCCTTCTAGCCGGATTGTAGATCATTTGTCATGGCCGACCTTTTCGCTTCAGCCTCGGGACCTGACGGTCCGGAGTGTGTCCAAATTCCCATGCGGTTATATAGGAACCGGGGAATGCATGGAGACCAGGCGTAGGGGTCATTAGTGCATGAACAGACAAGTGCCCGACTAGTTATGTTATATTACATGGTTAGTAAGAAACATCTTCCAGGGAGAATAGTTCCATTAGGGGTTCCTTTCCCTGGGAGGCATGCCCTAAGGTGCATGTCCATGTTGCGAAAAGAAATGTAGGAAAAACATCTGGGGGCGTATAGATAAAAAAAACCATCTTTAATTCACCGACCGAATATTCCCTTAAGAATGCTAGCTTTCGGCTTCACCTAGTCTGAGGTACATGTCTGGCTGACCCGGCAGTAACAATCGCAGAGGTGCTCCCTTTACCACCTAGCCGAACAATCAGGAACGTAGGGGTAAGCACAGGAGCCAGGCAACCCATCTTGGCCAAAACTTAAGTCATATCGATGCATATAATGGTGAATAAAAGGTACATGCGGAAGTGTGACACATGTGTTGGGCATGAAGCCCGTATGAATAAGCTTCTGTTTAAAGAAGCCCCCAGGTTTAATGAGCGCGGATAGCACGTCACTTTATGAGCCTTTAAAGGCTATAAGAGAGAGAAAGAGAGAAGAAGAGAAATGTAAGACAGAAAATATATAGAAAAATGGATAGAGGAAGGAGACGAACATAGAGTCTGGCGCTAGGCATAGAATCTTCGGAGACGGGCTGCGTTCCATGGGTTTGGCTCGAGTCGGTTATCCGATGCATCTCGTAGGCAGTACACTCCACCAGTCAGGACTTGGTCAATTATGAAGGGACCTTCCCACTTGGGCTTGAGTTTGTCCTTTTTATTGTCCGGTAGTCATAGAACTAATTCGCCAATGTTGTAATTTTTGGCCCTTACTTCTCTGCTTTGGTATATTCGAGCCTGTTATTGATAGAATGCGGAACGGGCTTTTTCCACGTCACGCTCCTCCTCCAATGCGTCTAAGTTGTCCTGCCGATCGAGCTCGGCTTCTCTTTCTTCGTACATGCGCACTCGAGGTGAGTCATGAATTATGTCGCGGGGCAAAACTGCCTCTGCGCCGTACACCATAAAGAATGGTGTGTATCCGGTGGTGCGATTCGGCGTGGTCCGCAGCCCCCAGAGTACGGAGTCGAGCTCCTCTACCCAGTGCGTGTTAGATTCCTTGAGGGACCGCACTAATCTAGGTTTGATGCCGCTCATGATAAGACCATTTGCACGTTCGACCTGGCCGTTAGTTTGTGGGTGATAGACGGATGCATAATCGAGCTTGATGCCCATGTTTTTGCACCAGAGTTTTACCTCGTCGGCCGTGAAGTTCGTGGCGTTATCAGTGATGATGCTGTGGGGAACGTCGTAACAGTGTACGACCCCGGATATAAAGTCTATCACCGGTCCGGATTCGGCCGTCTTAACAGGCTTGGCTTCTATCCATTTGGTGAACTTATCCACCATGACCAGTAAGTATTTTTGCTTGTGGGTTCCGCCTTTAAGGGGTCCAACCATGTCAATCCCCCAGACCGCGAAGGGCCAAGTAATGGGGATAGTTCGGAGGGCGGTGGGTGGCATATGGCTTTGGTTTGCAAAGAGCTGGCAACTGGTGCATCGTTGGACTAAGTCCTGAGCGTCTGCCCGGGCCGTCGGCCAATAAAAGCCTGTATGGAAGGCCTTGCTTACAAGGGACCGAGCTGCAGTGTGATGACCGCCCAGTCCGGCATGAATTTCAGCCAGGAGGTTCCGCCCCTCCTCTTCAGAGATGCACCTCTGAAGGACTCCGGTAGTGCTTTTCTTATAAAGCTCTCCCTCTTGGACTCTGTAGGCTTTGGATCACCGCACTATGCAGCGTGCCTCAATTTGGGTCTCGGGGAGTTCCTGCCTAGTAAGGTAGGCGAGGAATGGTTCTGTCCACGGGGCGATGACGGCCATTATTACGTGGGATGAAGGTGTTATTTCATTGGCAGAGCCTCCGATTGTGTCAGAATGTTCGGTGTCGGGCAGTGCGGTTGGGTCCAGGCTGTTATTGTTCAGCTCCCCTTCCCATACTACAGATGGCTTGAACAACCTTTCCAAGAAGATGTTGGGGGGACTACATCGTGTTTTGCGCCGATGCATGCCAGGACATCTGCCGCCTAATTATTTTCCCGGGCTATATGGTGAAATTCAAGCCCCTCGAACCGAGCTGACATTTTTAGGATGGTGTTGCGGTAAGCTGCCATTTTTGGATCCTTAGCATCAAAGTCTCCATTTATTTGGGATATTGCGAGGTTCGAGTCCCCGGGCACCTCTAGGCGTTGGATGCCCATGGATACTGCCATCCGGACACCATGTAAAAGGGCCTCATATTCGGCTGCGTTGTTGGAGTCCGTGTACATAATCTGTAGTACGTATTGAACTGTGTCTCCTATGGGGGATGTCAAAACGACGCCAGCCCCCAGTCCAGCCAACATCTTGGAGCCATCGAAATGCATGATCCAATTTGAATATGTGCTATACTCTTTAGGGAGTTCGGCCTCCGTCCATTCTGCGACGAAGTCGGCCAAGACTTGCGACTTGATGGCTCGCGGTGGCTTATAAGTTATGTCGACTGGGAGGAGCTCAATGGCCCATTTTGCAATCCGGCCCGTTGCGTCACGGTTGTTTATAATATCATTAAGTGGTACTTCCGAGGCTACTGTTATTGAACACTCTTGAAAGTAGTGTCGTAGCTTCTGGGATGCCATGAATACCGCGCACGCAATCTTTTGATAATGTGGGTACCGTGATTTGTAGGGAGTGAGGACAGTGGACACATAATAGACCGGCTTTTGAAGGGGGAATTTGTGTCCGTCCGCTTCTCGTTCGACGACGAGCACTGCGCTTACAACCTGATATGTTGCTACAATGTATAATAGCATTGGTTCGCCAATGTTTGGCGCGGCCAGGACAGGGTTTGTTGCCAGTATGGCTTTTATTTCAGCGAGTCCGGCCGTGGCTGCATCCGTCCATTTGAAGTGTTCGGTGCATCGAAGGAGGCGGTAAAGGGGTAGGGCCTTTTCTCCCAAGCAGGAGATAAAGTGGCTTAGAGCCGCCACGCATCCGGATAACCTTTGTATTTGTTTGAGGTCCTTTGGGATATCCAGTTGTGACAGAGCTCGGATCTTGGCTGGATTTGCTTCAATTCCTCTACCAGATACAATGAAGCCCAAGAGCTTTTCGGCTGGAATGCCGAAAATGCATTTTTCCGGATTGGGCTTGATGTCGTATGTTCGGAGGTTATCAAATGTGAGCCTCAAGTCGTCTACTAGAGATTCAACATGTCTTGTTTTGATGACCACATCATCTACATATGCCTCCACTGTTTTGCCGATCTGGCTTGCCAGACATGTCTGAATCATGCACTGATATGTTGCGCCGGCGTTTTTGAGCCCGAAGCGGATCGTGTTGAAGCAGAATGGGCCGTATGGTGTGATAAATGCCATTGCGGCTTGGTCTGGTTCTGCCATCTTGATTTGATGGTAGCCGGAATATGTGTCAAGGAAACACAACGAATCATGTCCTGCGGTAGCGTCGATAATTTGATTGATGCGGGGGAGGGGGAAGGGATCCTTTGGGCAAGCCTTGTTAAGGTCTTTAAAATCAACACACAGGCGCCAGGATTTGTCCTTCTTTGGTACCATCACCAGGTTTGCTAGCCAGTCCGGGTGTTTTATATCACTGATGAATCCGGCCTCCAATAGCTTTGCTAGCTCCTCTCCCATGGCCTGTCTCTTAGGTTCGGAAAAACGCCGAAGAGCCTGTTTGACAGGTTTGAATCATGTTTGGATATTTAAGCTGTGCTCGGCCAGCCTGCGTGGGATTCCTGGCATGTCTGAAGGGTGCCAGGTGAAAATGTCCCAGTTCTCTCGTAGGAACTCTCGTAGTGCGGCGTCGACATCAGGGTTTAACTGTGCCCCGATGGAAGTTGTTTCATTGGGGTCCATTGGATGGACTTGGAATTTGATTATTTCGTCCGCCGGTTTAAAGGAGGTGGACATGGATCTTTTGTCGAGTACCACATCGTCCCTATTCACCGTAGAGCGCAGCGCAGTCAGCTCCTCAGCTGCTAGGGCTTCGGATAGTGCCTCGAGGGCCAGTGCGGCTGTGTTGTTTTCGGCGCGGAGTGCTATGTCCAGATCACTAGCTAGAGTGATGATCCCGTTAGGCCCGGGTATCTTGAGCTTCATGTACCCGTAATGGGGTATTGTTTGGAAGATTGTAAACACTTCTCGCCCTAGCAGAGCGTGATAACCGCTGCTGAACGGAGCCACCTGGAACGTGACCTCTTCGGACCTGTAATTATCCGGTGTGCCGAACACCACATCTAGTGTGATTTTTCCTGTACAGCGCGCTTCCCGACTGGGGATTATTCCTTTAAAGGTTGTGGTGCTTCGCTCAATGCGGTTCCAGTCTATTTCCATTTTTTGAAGGGTCTCCTCATAAATGAGGTTCAGTCTGCTGTTGCCGTCCATGAGTACCTTGGTAAGACGAAAGCCGTCCACTATTGGACTGAGGACCCATGCGGCTGGTGCTCGGGCTGTTCGGAATTTACGTTCATCACTGGCGTTAAAGGTAATAGCCGTGTCACTACATGTGTTTATTGTTGCTACTTGATAGACTTCGGCAAGGCTGTGGAGTGTCCTTTTTCGCATATTATTTGATGCGAAAGTCTCAAAGACTGTTAATACCGTATTGGTGTCTCTGGGGTGGCTTTCTGTGGCCTCCGGAATTAGGAGATTTTCGCCAATTTTGGCCACCTGCCGGAGTATCCAACATGCTCTAAGGCTGTGAGTTGGTGTGGCGTCCTCTGTACTGTGAATTTTACAGGGACCATTGAGCCATCCTTCCAGTACGGTTCCATGCCCTGTAGAGGGTTTTTGCTTTTTAGTGCTTGACCCGGGTGACTGGTGATGATGCACCCTTTTATTTTGGACTGGGTTTGTATTCGGGGCCGGATTGTCCCAAAATTTTGTTTTGGTTTTCCAGGCGCTTTCCATCGCACAGTACTTTCGTACAATGGACGCCAAGTCAGCGAAGCGTGTAATATCACGGCGACTTATGGCGTTGAGTATTCCCTTGTCCGTGCAATTATTGCAGAAGATTGAGATTGCATCTTCCTCGTGGCAGTCCCTTAGCCTGTTCTTAACCAGGAGGAATCTGGCCCAGTAATGATGTACTGTTTCATCGGGTTCTTGCCTGATTTTGGATAGATCACTTATGTTGGGGTGGGTGGGTGGAATTAAATCCGAAGCCTCACCCCATCTAAGGCTCAGAGGCCGAGGAATTTCCGAACTCAAAAATTTGGATTCCTGGATGTTGTCCAATGAATCTAGCCCGTCACCTGACTCTAAATTCAGGTCTTGAGTGATATCCTCCCCTCCGCGGGTATCCGGCTTGGAGGGATCGGGAATCCGGACGTAGCGAGCCCTTAAGATAGATGAAGGGTTGCCGCACTGTCCCTCTACCACGGCAACGTGATGGGTGACTTGGGGAGAGTTAATCTCTCTCAGATCGGGTTTAGGCCCAATATGGTCGTAATCCGTAACGACTCCCAGGGCGGCGAAGCGATCCAAGAGCTCGTTTATGGAGCGGAGATCCATTGGATCTAACTGCTCGGCGAGTTCTGAGCTGACATGAAGATTTTTTTCGATGGCTCGAGAGGTCATCGTCGGCGCAGAAGCCGAATAGGCGGTCATCGTCGGCGCAGAAGCCGAATAGGCGGTCATAAGAAAACCACCTAGCCGAAGGGTTTGGCTGACAGCCAAAGCTCCCTTAGCAACGGTGTCGTCTTTAAAGACGGGGCGAGGCATCCTTCCCGATGGCGACGACACAGAGGAACTCTCAATGAAAACACCAATGTCGGTGTCAAAATCGGCGGATCTCGGGTAGGGGGTCCCGAACTGTGCGTCTAGGCCAGATGGTAACAGGAGACAAGGGACACAAAGTTTTACCCAGGTTCGGGCCCTCTCGATGGAGGTAAAACCCTAAGTCCTGCTTGATTAATATTGATGATATGGGTAGTACAAGAGTAGACCTACCACGAGATTGAGGAGGCTAAACCCTAGAAGCTAGCCTATGGTATGATTGTTGATGTGTACGTTGTCCTACGGACTAAAACCCTCCGGTTTATATAGACACCAGAGAGGGTTAGGGTTACACAAAGTCGGTTACAATGGTAGGAGATCATCATATCCGTATCGCCAAGCTTGCCTTCCACGCCAAGGAAAGTCCCTTCCGGACACGGGACGGAGTCTTCAATCTTGTATCTTCATAGTCCAATAGTCCGGCCAAAGGATATAGTCCGGCTGTCCGGACACCCCCTAATCCAGGACTCCCCCAGCTACCCCACTAGACCTCAAACAAATCCAGAAGCTAACTGGATGCGTGGCGCTCTAAGGCGCTTTATCTCCTGCTTGGGAGAAAAGGCCTTACCCCTTTATCGCCTCCTTCGGCGCACCGAACACTTCGAGTGGACGGATGCGGCCACAGCTGGATTGGAAGAAATAAAGGCCATTTTGGCAACCAACCCGATCCTGGCCGCACCAAACATCGGCGAACCAATGATGTTGTATATTTCGGCAACTCATCAAGTTGTAAGCGCGATGCTCGTTGTCGAACGGGAAGCGGACGGACACAAATTCCCTCTTCAAAAGCCGGTATACTATGTATCCACTGTCCTCACTCCATGCAAATCACGATACCCGCATTACCAAAAAATAGCATATGCGGTATTCATGGCATCACGGAAACTGCGACACTACTTTCAAGCGTGTTCGATTACAGTAGCCTTGGAAGTCCCACTTAATGATATTATCAACAACCACGACGCTACGGGCCGGATTGCCAAATGGGCCATTGAGCTCCTCCCATTTGACATAGCATACAAACCTCGCCGAGCCATTAAATCGCAAGTATTGGCCGACTTCGTCGCTGAATGGATGGAGGCCGAACTCCCTAAAGAGTACGGCGCATACTCCAATTGGATCATGCACTTCGATGGTTCCAAAATGCTGGCCGATCTAGGGGCTGGCGTCGTCCTGACGTCCCCAACCGGAGATACCGTTCGGTACATACTGCAAATATTGTATACAGATTCCAACAATGCAGCCGAATATGAAGCTCTGTTGGATGGTCTTCGGATGGCAGTCTCCATGGGCATTCAACACCTGGAGGTGCGTGGAGATTCAAACCTCGCAATATCCCAAATAAATGGAGATTTTGACGCCAAGGATCCAAAAATGGCTGCCTATCGAAACGCCGTCCTCAAAATGTCACCTCGGTTCGAGGGACTCGAATTTCACCACGTGGCTCAGGAAAACAATCAGGCGGCGGATATCCTCGCCCGCATCGGCGCAAAACGCGATCCGTAGCATGGGAAGGGGACACCGGTAACAACAGTCCGGACCTGGCCAAAATACCCGATACCGAACTCTCTGACACAATCGGAGGCTCCGCCACCGAAATAACACCTTCAGCCCACGAAATAATGGCCATTATTGCCCCGTGGACAGAACCATTCCTGGCCTACCTAACTAGACAGGAACTTTCGGAGGACCAAAATGAGGCACGCTGCATATTGCGGTGATCCAAGGCCTACAGGGTCCATGAGGGAGAGTTGTACAAGAAAAGCACTACGGAGTCCTTCAAAGGTGCATATCCGAAGAGGAAGCGCGGAATCTTTTGGCAGAAATTCACGCCGGACTCGGCGGTCATCACGCCGCAGCCCGGGCTCTTGTAAGCAAGGCCTTCCGTACAGGATTCTATTGGCCAACGGCCCGAGCAGATGCACAGGACTTGGTCCAACATTGCGCCGGTTGCCAGCTCTTCACAAATCAAAGCCACATGCCACCCACCGCCCTCCAAACAATCCCCATTACATGGCACTTCACGGTCTGGGGGCTTGACATGGTTGGATCCCTTAAAGGGGGAACCCACAAGGAAAAATACTTATTGGTCATGGTGGATAAATTCACCAAATGGATAGAGGCTAAACCGGTTAAAACAGCCGAATCCAGACCGGTGATAGATTTCATATCCGGGGTTGTACACCGTTACAGCGTCCCCCACAGCATCATCACTGATAACGACACGAACTTCATGGCTGACGAGGTAAAACTTTGGTGCAGCAAAATGGGCATCAAGCTCGATTATGCTTCACTCTATCACCCACAAACCAACGGTCAAGTCGAACGAGCAAACGGTCTTATAATGAGCGGCATTAAACCCAGATTATTGCGTTCCTTAACGGAGTCTGACACGCACTGGGTAGAGGAGCTTGACTCCGTACTCTGGGGGGCTGCGGACCACGCCGAATCGTAGTACCGAATATACACCGTTTTTATGGTGTACGGCACAGAGGCAGTCTTGCCCTGTGACATAATTCATGACTCACCTCGAGTGCGCATGTACGAAGAAAGAGAAGCCGAGCTCGATCGGCAGGACAGTCTGGACACCTTGGAGGAAGAGCGCGACGTAGCCAAAGCCTATTCCGCATTTTACGAGCAACAGGCTCGAGCCCAAATGGGAAGGTCCCTTCATTATCGACCAAGTTCTGACCGGTGGAGCCTACCGACTACGGGATGCATCGACTAGTCGACTCGAGCCGAACCCATGGAACACAGTGAGGCTCTGAAGATTCTACGCCTAACACCGGACTCTATGTTAGTCCCCTCCCTTTGTCCATTTTCTGCATATGCATCATCTGTCTTGTTTCCCTTTCTTTCTTTTTCTTATTATTCCTCTAGGCCTTCAAGGGTCACCTTATGCCTCACTTGTACATTACAGATGCGCTAGTCGCACTCTCCATACCTGGGGGCTTCTTTCACAGAAGCTTAAATTATTTACCTGGGCCTCACGCCCAACACATGTGTTATACTTCTGCATGTACTTTTTTCACCATTATATGCATCGATATGACTTAAGTTTTGGCCAAGCTGGGTTGCCTGGCTCTTGTATTTATGCCCTATGTTCCTACTACTTCGGCTAGGGCATAAGGGGAGCACCTCTGCGATTGTTACTGCCGGGTCAGCCGGATGTGTACCTCAGACTGGGTGAAGCTGAAAGCTAGCGTTCTTAAGGGAATATTCGGTCGGTGAACAAAAGATGACTTTTATTTATTATCCATATCTACCCCCAGATGCTTTTTCTGTGCTTCTTGTCACAGTCCGGACATGCACTTTAGGGCATGCTTACCCAGGGAAAGGAACCCTTAACGGAACTATTCTCCCTGGAAGATGTTTCTTACTACCCATGTAATATAACATAACTAGTTGGGCACTTGTCTGATAAAGCACTAATGACCCCTACGCCTGGTCTCCATGCATATCCCGGTTCTTATATAACTAAGCGGGTATTCGGATTCACTCCGGACTATCGGGCCCGGAGGTTGAAGCGAAAAGGTCCACGACGACAAATGATCTACAATCCGACTAGAAGGCATTATACATGTCACTTTAATTACATAGTCATGCAGACTGACTAAACTCCTCTTCTATAACATCCAACAGGCGGTCTAGCTTACAATCCCGTTGGGAATACTTTGCGGCTAATTCTACTTGCCCATAAACTAAGCTAACGGGGATCTCTTTTCCGTCGGGCCTTTACGGTCTGACCTCGGTCATGTGATTTGGGTTTGCCTTGGTATACCGAGTCTTCACCATGGCCCAGGCCTCTCTGGCACCCTGTCGGCAGGCCGATATCTTCCATAATCGGAGGCGCCGCCGTGCTCCCTTGAGCTTATCCGTAAGCTCTGCAACGCCCTCTGGCAAGGAGACAGATGGCCACAAAGCCTGGGCAACACCTTGCATCACCTGCCGAACTTGTTCGTGCAGATGTGACAGCTCGAACAGAAGATCACCCGCAGACCCGGGCATTTCCTCCGCAGGACGACCCGTCAGCATACCTACAGACATAACGCTGTTAATCAACTTCCTCGCCGAACTATTCTTCAAAGTTCGTTCAAGCACTTACTAAATATGCCGCGTCGAAGCCGCCGATTCTCCTTCACGGAGTCCAACAGTTGGGCACGAACATCCTTTAGTCCCACGCCCAGCTTGGTGTTGGCATCTATGAGATCATTCTTCTCCTGCCTCACCCTCATAAGAACGCTCTCCCTGGCCTTCAGCTTACGTTGGAGCTGTTGCTTATCAAGATTTACTCCAGTGACATCTGCAACTTTATCGTCAGATCTGCATATACGCCGCATTGTATATGATACTTATCATTCGAAGGATATATTACCAGAGGGGGTCTCTTTGGGCTCCCCTGTTGCGGCCAGTGCGGCCTGAAGTTGGGCTTTGCACTCTTCCAGCTCCTGGGACAGTTGGGTATTCTTTTCTCAACTGTCCCAGCTGGAAGAGTGCACCAGGAGCTCCTGGTGCACTCTTCGAAGGATATATTCTGGTGCACCAGGAGCTCCTGGGACAATTGGGTATCTTCGAAGGATATATTACCAATAGTGCACTCTTCCAGCTCCTGGTGCACTCTTCCAGCTCCTGGTGCACTCTTCCAGCTCCTGGGACAGGCTGAAAGGACCCACAAATGATCCTTAAATCAATTATTCTAACTGTTTCAAGTCTCTGGGGCTACTGATATATATAACCACCAATTTTTCTCACCCGTATGTCTTCTACATACTGCTCTGTGGCTCTGGCTAGACCGTTTTGAGCGGCACGGAGGTACGCATCTCCCGAGTTGAAGGCACCCAATGCCTCTTGGGAGAAACAAGCGTCACGAAGAACAGTCCGGCGACGCCTGTGGTTCATGGCACTTTCCACCTCGGAATTGGTGGCGGACAATTTATCCGCATCCTTTGTCGGAGGAGCACCCGGCACACGCCTCATATTTGTTCCCGCCTCCGAATCCGGCCTTGGAGCCTGGCTGGTGGAGGCGCGATTAGTATCCTCTCCGGGTATAGTCCGGCGAGCGCTCCTTTTCCTAAAAAGAAGGCATGGGCGTTAATATGCCTCCGAGAATAATGTCTTGGAATAAAAGATGGCGCGCCGTACCGCTGCGCTGGTGTCTCAATCCGGACTATGGGTCTTTTCAGCCTGCCTGGCCCCATGGCCCGTTGTTGGCTAGTCGCCGCAGGCTCGGCCTTCCGCCTCGAGGACCTCCCCTGCAAAACATGGTTGTTATACAGTAATCAAAAACACGCAAGGACGGATCCCTTTTCAAAGTACTGGGACTTCGGTCTCAGTTACCTGTGAGGCTGGAAGTAGCCCAGGGTAATCGGCCGTAATGGCCACCAAAGCGTTGTCGTTGCTCAATTGGTAAAATACCCCATCGATCAGCTCGACAGATATGTCCGGATCCTCCTGGGAGGCCGGTTCTAGGGATCGTCCAGGGTCCTCGGGTTGTGGAGGGGGGTTGTTTATCTCCCTTACAGCCTGGCGCAGCTCCTGCGTTGAAATCGCTAGACTGAATACTTAACTATGGGAAAATGAAACGGATGGGCGAGAAAAAGTCTCCGCTTACCCAGCTCGGAGGATTGTACATAGAAAATCCACCCTGCGGGTTGACATGGAGGAATTCCTCCTCTTCTCCCTTGTACAAAGTGGATAAGATCTTTATTAGATCAGCAACCGATCCCGGCCCTTTACGGCAGTAGCGGGTGGCGTCATCCTCCCCGTTGAAATCCCACATGGGGTGGCCTCTATACTGAAGCGGTTGCACCCCCCGCATGATACATGTGGCCATGACCTCGATCATGGTCAATCCAGATCGAGCTAAAAAACTTATCCGGCTCATCAGGTAAAGGACGTCCCTGTCATCTTCCTCCAGGGAGCTCCATGGACGCCAGCTCCGGCGCTTCTTCAAAGGAGCGTTGTCGAACTCAGGAAGGCCGATTCAAATAGGATCCGGGAGCGGAACGTCTTCTACATAAAACCATTCTGAAGGCCAGTCTTTAGACGTCTTCTTCGGGGTTCCGGACGGATATCCGGTCCTGGCAATACGCCACACTTTGGCTCCGCCCACTTGATATATTGACCCCTTCTGAGAACAGAGCACAAGGCAGAACAGCTTCTTCCACAGTGCGAAATGAGCCTCACAGCCTAAAAACAACTCGCAAAGGGCTACAAATCCCGTGATATGCAATATGGAGGCAGGCGTAAGGTTGTGCAACTGGAGGCCGTAGAACTCCAGGAGCCCTCGGGGAAACAGATGAATTGGAAATCCGAGCCCTCTTACCAAATGAGGGACAAGGCATACCCACTCTCCCTTGGAGGGATTGGGAAGGCTCTCCGCTTGCTCTCCGCCATTATAGGTGGCGAGCCCGGCTCGAACCGGGACCATGTACGCTGGGGGAAGAAATCCCTTGGTCTGAAGCATCACTAATTTGCTGTGCGGGACAGAACATCTCCCCCAATCTCCAGGCTTGGGGCTAGGGGAGCGAGAGGAGGAGCTGCGTCGACTGGCCATGATGGAATGGATCTCTGTCGGGTGCGCTCTGATGAAGGCTCGCCAAGGGATGATGGTGTGATTTGGATCTGAATCCTCGTCTTTTTAATAGGCGGCTCATTCGCACAGCTAGGGGGGTAAATGTAAAAACACCCTGGCCCTTCACATTCGCTCGACACGGGTAAAGTGGCCATTATGGGGTGTGGAAGACAAGGAGTGCAACATTCACAAGGGGCCGGATACTATTTCAATAGGTACACGGAATTTGGAGAGGAACCCGCCTTGCAATGCCGAACACAATACTGCGCGCCGGACTCATCGTCATTGAAGCCTGGTTCGGGGGCTACTGAGGGAGTCCTGGATTAGGGGGTCTCCGGACAACCGGACTATATCCTTTGGCCGGACTGTTGGACTATGAGGATACAAGATTGAAGACTTCGTCTCGTGTCCGGATGGGACTCTACTTAGCGTGGGAGGCAAGCTAGGCAATACGGATATGGATATCTCCTCCTTTGTAACCGACCTTGTGTAACCCTAACCCTCTCTGGTGTCTATATAAACCAGAGGGTTTTAGTCCGTAGGACAACAACAACCTCAACATACAATCATACCATAGGCTAGCTTCTAGGGTTTAGCCTCTCTGATCTCGTGGTAGATCTAATCTTGTACTACCCATATCATCAATATCAATCAAGCAGGACATAGGGTTTTACGTCCATTAAGAGGGCCCGAACCTGGGTAAAACTTTGTGTCCCCTGCCTCCTATTACCATCCGGCCTAGATGCACAGTTTGGGACCCCCTACCCAAGATCTACCAGTTTTGACACCGACACTCTCCATCATCTCTGAAAGAAGATCCCCCGAAGACGAACTCTGTCGAGAAGGGCTACGATCCGAACTACAAGATATAAGCTTCGGTTATTGTCTTCAGAAGTAAGGTAGGATATTTTCACTACTAAGTACTTTTCAATTACTTACAGCTAGGTAGAGGGCTGATTCCCTTGTGGACACTGTGCGGCAAGAGTACCCCCCAAGGCAGGACCCTCTGGCGAAGATTTCTTCTCCCATTTGGAAACCTTTGTTTCCGGATCTTTAGAGGTGGTCCTCTTCCTTCCTCGGGGAGAGGGAATGTCAGATTCTTCTCCCTGGTTATCCTCCCTCACGGAGGCGCTCATTCCCCCGGTTGGGACAAGTAGCGTGTAAGGCCCACTTTCGGCCTCTTTATTCCCCCCTTCATCTTCCTTTGAGGGCACCTGATAAGGCGCCGGCTCGAGCATTCCGTCCAGTAATGGATTGGCCAAGCCTTCGGGAAGGGGGGCTGAACACCTGATCATCTTCGCCTTTGTTACCCAGTCCTGGTCAAAGAGCGACTTTTTAGAATGATGTCATGATAAATAAAAGGATAGCGTGTTCGGGCATGGGATTACTTACTTGGGTATCAGGGCGGTTGCAGCTCAGACCCGCATCCTCGGTGGTGTCCGGACACTCTATTTGGGGTCCGAAGAACAATTTGTACATCTCTTCGAGCGTCATGCCGAGGAAGTGCTGAATAGTTGGCGGTCCTTCCGGGTTGAATTCCCACATACGGAGGGGTCGACGTTTGCAAGGCTAGACTCGACGAACTAGCATAACTTGCATTACCATAACCAGGCTGAAATCTCTCTCTCAAAGAGATCTCGGATGCGGCTCTGCAATATCGGCACATCCTTTGCTGGACCCCAGCTCAGCCCCCTGCTGATCCATGACGTCAGTTGTGGTGGGGGGCCCAAGCGAAAGGCAGGGGCGGCTGCCCACTTGGCACTTCGGGGAGCTGTGGTATAAAACCACTCCCGCTGCCACAAACTGGACTCCTCTGGGAAGGAACCCTCTGGCCATGGAGCATCATCGCTTTTGCTTATTACGGCACCTCTGCACTCTACGTGCCGCCCCTCGATCATCTTCGGCTTCACATTGAAGGTCTTGAGCCACAGGCCGAAGTGAGGGGTAATGCGGAGGAAGGCCTCACATACGACGATGAATGATGAGATGTGAAGGAGGGAATCCGGGGCCGGATCGTGGAAATCCAGCCCATAATAGAACATGAGTCCCCTAACAAAGGGATCCAGAGCGAGGCCTAGTCTTCAGAGGAAGTGAGAGATGAGCACAACACTCTCGTTGGGTTCGGGAGTGGGGATGACCTGCCCTTGGGCGGGCAGCCTGTGCAAAATTTCGGTGGTCAGATATCTGGCCTCTCTCAGCTTCTTGATGTCCTCCTCTGTGACAGTGGAAGGCATCCACCGACCTTGGAGGTTAGATCCGGACATGGTTGAAGGTCTGAAGCGCCTGACCTGAGCCTGGGGTGTTGGAACTTGATGTGGGGGAAGGATTCGATTGAGTGCGAGAGAAAAAAGGACAGGTCTTGGCCTATATATAAAGAGGGTGAATGTCAAGCGTCCTCCTCATGGCCGTTTTGGACTCGCCTAAAATCGAGGAGTCATACCAGCGGGCACGAGTGGGTTACCCACGTCCGTATTGATGAGAATCCCGTAATAACGGGAACACGATCTCTGCTTTGACAAGACGTGTCAAGAAAACCGCCTCACGATATGTGCGGTGCTGGTTGAGAAGAACGGTTCAAATAATGACCAGGCCATGGCGTGATGTCATGCTGTCAAAACATGTCAGCAGATTAGATTTGTGGAAATATTATTCTCTCTATGGTGATATGTGGAAATTGTTCTGGAGAGCCGAACGCTATTCTTGGGTTCAAAATCTTCTATGGAGTACTCGAAGGAGGAACCCGCCTTGCAACGCCGAAGACAATACTGCACGCCGGACTCATCGTCACTGAAGCCTGGTTCAGGGGCTACTAAGGGAGTCATGGATTAGGGGGTCTCCAGACAACCAGACTATATCCTTTGGCCGGACTATTGGGCTATGAAGATACAAGATTGAAGACTTCGTCCCGTGTGCGGATGGGACTCTCCTTGGCGTGGAAGGCAAGCTAGGCAATACGGATATGTAGATCTCCTCCCTTGTAATCGACTTTGTGTAACCCTAGCCCCCTCCGGTGTCTATATAAACCAGAGGGTTTAGTCCGTAGGACAACATACACTCATACCATAGGCTAGCTTCTAGGGTTTAGCCTCTACGATCTCATGGTAGATCAACTCTTGTAATACTCATATCATCAAGAACAATCAAGCAGGACGTAGGGTATTACCTACATCAAGAGGGCCCGAACCTGGGTAAACATCGTATCCCCTGCCTCCTGTTACCATCCGTCTTAGACGCACAGTTTGGGACCCCCTACCCGAGATCCGCCGGTTTTGACACCGACAATAGTCATAGAAGCAATAGTTGGCGAGACGACAACGATGCTTTGATGAAGATCAACGTGTCAAGCCGGTGATGATGGTTATCATGACGGTGCTTTGGAGATGGGGATCAAAGGTACAAGATGATGATGGCCATATCATATCACTTATATTGATTGCATGTGATGTTTATCCTTTATGCATCTTATTTTACTTAGTCCACGGTAGCATTATAAGATGATCTCTCACTAAATTTCAAGGTACAAGTGTTCTCCCTGAGTATGCACCATTGCTACAGTTCGTCGTGCCGAGACACCACATGATGATCGGGTGTGATAAGCTCTACGTTCTCATACAACGGGTGCATGCCAGTTTTGCACACGCGGAATACTCGGGTTAAACTTGATGAGCGTAGCATATGCAGATATGGCCTCTGAACACTGAGATCGAAAGGTCAAGCGTGAATCATATAGTAGATATGATCAACATAGTGATGTTCACCATTGAAAACTACTCCATCTCACGTGATGATCAGACATGGTTTAGTTGATTTGGATCACGTGATCACTTAGATGATTAGAGGGATGTCTATCTAAGTGGGAGTTCTTAAGTAATTTGATTAATTGAACTTTAATTTATCATGAACTTAGTACCTGATAGTATTTTGCATGTCTATGTTGTTGTAGATAGATCTCCCTTTCTGTTGTTCCATTGAATTTTTATGCGTTCCTAGAGAAAGCTAAGTTGAAAGATGATGGTAGTAATTACACGGAGTGGGTCCATAACTTGAGGATTATCCTCATTGCTGCATAGAAGAATTACGTCATGGAAGCACCGCTAGGTGACAAACCCGCTGCAGGAGCAATGCCAGAAGTTGTGAACACCTGGCAGAGCAAAACTGATGACTACTCGATAGTTCAGTGTGCCATGCTTTACGGCTTAGAACCGAGACTTCAATGACGTTTTGAACGTCATGGAGTATATGAGATGTTCCAGGAGTTGAAGTTAATATTTCAAACAAATGCCCGGATTGAGAGATATGAAGTCTCCAATAAGTTCTACAGCTGCAAAATGGAGGATAATAGTTCTGTCAGTAAACATATACTCAGAATGTTTGGGTACCACAACCACTTGACTCAGCTGGGAGTTAATCTTCCTAATGATAGTGTCACTGACAGAGTTCTTCAATCACTGCCACCAAGCTACAAGAGCTTCATAGTATAGGAAGAGCTCTTCGTAATGCTAAAGGCTGCGGAGGTAGAAATCAAGAAGGAGCATCAAGTATTGATGGTCAACAAGACCACTAGTTTCAAGAAAAAGGTAAAGGGAAGAAGGGGAACTTCAAAAAGAACAACATGCAAGTTGCTGCTCAAGTGAAGAAGCCCAAGTCTGGACCTAAGCTTGAGACTGATACTTCTACTGCAAAGGGACTGGTCATTGGAAGCGGAACTGCCCCAAGTATTTGGCGGAGAAGAAGGATGGCAAAGTGAAAGGTATATTTGATATACATGTTATTGATGTGTACCTTACTAATGCTCGCAGTTACGCCTAAGTATTTGATACTGGTTCCGTTGCTAATATTTGCAACTCGAAACAAGGGGTTTGGATTAAGCGAAGATTGGCTAAGGACGAGGTGACGATGCACATGGGAAATGGTTCCAAAGTCGATGTGATCGCCGTCGGCATGCTACCTCTACATCTACCTTCATAATTAGTTTTAGACCTAAATAATTGTTATTTGGTGCCAGCATTGAGCATGAACATTATATCTGGATCTTGTTTGATGCGAGGCGGTTATTCATTTAAATCAGAGAATAATGGTTGTTCTATTTATATGATTAATATCTTTTATGGTCATGCACCCTTGATGAGTGGTCTATTTTTACTAAATCTTGATAGTAGTGATACACATGTTCATAGTATTGAAGCCAAAAGATATAAGTTTAATAATGATAGTGCACCTTATTTGTGGCACTTCCGTTTAGGTCATATTGGTGTAAAGCGCATGAAGAAACCCCATGCTGATGGACTTTTGGAATCACTTGATGCTTGCGAACCATGCCTCATGGGCAAGATGACTAAAACTCCGTTCTCCGGAACAATGGAGCGAGCAATAGACTTGTTCGAAATAATACATACTGATGTATGTGGTCCGATGAGTGTTGATGCTCGCGGCGGGTATCGTTATTTTCTTACCTTCACAGATTATTTAAGCAGATATGGGTATATCTACTTGATGAAACATAAGTCTGGAACATTTGAAAAGTTCAAAGAATTTCAGAGTGAAGTGGAAAATCCTTGTAACAAGAAAATTAAGTTTCTACAATCTTATTGTGGAGGTGAATATTTGAGTTATGAGTTTGGTCTTCATTTGAAACAATGCGGAATAGTTTCGAAACTCACGTCACCTAGAACACCACAACGTAATACTGTGTCCGAACGTCGTAACCGCACTGTATTAGATATGGTGCGATCTATGATGTCTCTCACTGATTTACCGATATCGTTTTAGGGTTATGCTTTAGAGACAGCTACATTCACGTTAAATAGGGCACCATCAAAATCCATTGAGACGACACCTTATTAACTGTGGTTTGGCAGGAAACCCAAGTTGTCGTTTCTTAAAGTTTGGGCTGCGATGCTTATGTGAAAAAACTTCAACTTGATAAGCTCGAACCCAAATCGGAGAAATGTGTCTTCAAAGGATACCCAAAGGAGACTGTCGGGTACACCTTCTATCACAGATACGAAGGCAAGATATTCGTTACTAAGAATGGATCCTTTCTAGAGAAGGAGTTTCTCTCGGAAGAAGTGAGTGGGAGGAAAGTAGAACTTGACGAGGTAATTGTACCTACTCCCTCATTGGAAAGTAGTCCATCACAGAAATCAGTTCCAGTGATTCCTACACCAGTAAGTGAGGAAGCTAATGATGATGATCTTGAAACTTCTGATCAAGTTACTACCGAACCTTATAGGTCAACCAGAGTAAGATCCGCACCAGAGTGGTATGGTAATCCTGTTTTGGAGGTCATGTTACTTGACCATGACGAACCTACGAACTATGAGGAAGCGATGATGAGCGCAGATTCCGGAAAATGGCTTGAGGCCATGAAATCTAAGATGGGATGCATGTATGAGAACAAAGTGTGGACATTGGTTGACTTGCCGGATGATCGGCAAGCCATGGAGAATAAATGGATATTCAAGAAGAAGACTGACGCTGGCGGTAATATTACTATTTACAAAGCTCAACTTGTTGCGAAATGTTTTCGACAAGTTCAAGGAGTTGACTATGATGAGACCTTCTCACCCGTAGCGATGCTTAAGTCCGTCCGAATCATGTTAGTAATTGCCGCATTTTATGATTACGAAATTTGGCAAATGGATGTCAAAACTACATTCCTTAATGGATATCTTAAAGAAGAGTTGTATATGATGCAACTAGAAGGTTTTGTCAATCCAAAAGGTGCTAACAAAGTGTGCAAGCTCCAGCTATCCATTTATGGACTGGTGCAAGCCTCTCGGAGTTTGAATATACGCTTTGATAGTGTGATCAAAGCATATGGTTTTATACCAACTTTTGGAGAAGCCTGTATTTACTAGAAAGTGAGCGGGAGCTCTGTAGCATTTCTGATATTATATGTGGATGACATATTGTTGATCAGAAATGATACTGAATTTCTGAATAGCATAAAAGGATACTTGAATAAGATTTTTTCAATGAAAGACCTCGGCGAAGCTACTTATATATTGGGCATCAAGATCTATAGAGATAGATCAAGACGCTTAATTGGACTTTCACAAAACACATACCTTGATAAAGTTTTGAAGAAGTTCAAAATGGATCAAGCAAAGAAAGGGTTCTTGCCTGTGTTACAAGGTGTGAAGTTGAGTCAGACTCAATGCCGGACCACTGCAGAAGATAGAGAGGAAATGAAAGTCATTCCCTATGCTTCAGCCATATGTTCTATCATGTATGCAATGCTGTGTACCAGACTTGATGTGTGCCTTGCTATTAGTTTAACAGGGAGGTACGAAAGTAATCTAGGAGTGGATCCCTGGACAGCGGTCAAGAACATCCTGAAATACCTAAAAAGGACGAAGGATATGTTTCTCATTTATGGAGGTGACAAAGAGCTCGTCGTAAACGGTTACGTCGATGCAAGCTCTGACACTGATCCGGATGAGTCTAAGTCACAAACCGGATACATATTTTTCCTAAATGGTGGAGCTGTCAGTTGATGCAGTTCCAAGCAGAGCATCATGGCGGGATCTACATGTGAAGTGGAGTACATAGCTGCTTTAGAAGCAGCAAATGAAGGAGTTCATGTCTGATCTACGTGTCATACCTATTGCATCGAGTCCAATGAAAATCTTTTGTGACAATACTAGCGCAATTGCAAAGGAATGCAGATTTCACAAGAGAACCAAGCACATCAAGAGATGCTTCAATACCATCCGCGATCAACTCAAGGAGGGAGACATAGAGATTTGCAAGATACATACGGATTTGAATTTTGCAGACCCGTTGACTAAGCCTGTCTCACGAGCAAAACATGATCAACACCAAGACTCCGTGGGTGTTAGAATCATTACAATCTAGATTATCGACTAGTGCAAGTGGGAGACTGAAGGAAATATGCCCTAGAGGCAATAATAAAGTTATTATATTTCCTTATATCATGATAACTGTTTATTATTCATGCTAGAATTATATTAACTGGAAACTTAGTACATGTGTGAATACATAGACAAACAGAGTGTCACTAGTATGCCTCTACTTGACTAGCTCGTTGATCAAAGATGGTTATGTTTCCTAGCCATGGACAAAGAGTATCCATTTGATAAATGAGATCACATCAGTAGAGAATGATGTGATTGCATTGACCCATCCATTAGCTTAGCATGATGATCATTTAGTTTGTTGCTATTGCTTTCTCCATAACTTATACATGTTCCTATGACCATGAGATTATGCAACTCCCGAATACCGGAGGAAAACTTAGTGTGCTATCGAACGTCACAACGTAACTGGGTGGCTATAAAAATCTCTACATGTGTCTCCGACGGTGTTTGTTGAGTTGGCATAGATTGAGATTAGGATTTGTCACTCAGTGTATCGGAGAGGTATCTCTGGGCCCTCTCGGTAATGCAGATCAGTATAACAGTTGCGAGCAATGTAGCTAATGAGTTAGTTATGGGATGTAGAATTATGAAAATGAGTGAAGATACTTGCCGGTAATGAGATTGAACAAGGTATTGAGATACCGACGATCGAATCTTGGGCAAGTAACATACCGATGACAAAGGGAACAATGTATGTTGTTATGCGGTTTGACCGATAAAGATCCTCGTAGAATATGTAGGAACCGATATGAGCATACAGGTTCCGCTATTGGTTATTGACTAGAGATGAGAGTCGGTTATGTCTAGATAGTTCTCGAACCCGTAGGGTCTGCACGCTTAACGTTCGATGACGATCGGTATAACGAGTTTATGCGCTTTGATGTACCGAAGGTGGTTCGGAGTCCCGGATGTGTTCACGGACATGACGAGGAGTCTTGAAATGGTCGAGACGTAAAGATTGATATATTGGACGGCTATATTCGGACACCGGAAGTGTTCCGGGTGGTTTCGGATAAAATGGAGTGCCGAAGGGTTACCGGACCCCCCTGGGGAACTAATGGGCCTAGATGGGCCTTAGTGGAGAGAAAGAGGGGAGGCAAGGGCAGGCCGCACGCCCCCTCCCCCTTTTAGTCCGAATTGGACTAGGAGAGGGGGTCAGCGCCCCCCTTTTCCTTCCCCTCTCCCACTCCTTCCTCCCCCCTCGTAGTAGGACTAGGAAAGGATGAATCCTACTCCTGCTAGGAGGAGGATTCCTCCCCTCCT
Source organism: Triticum monococcum (assembly GCA_034509565.1). Taxonomy (NCBI): domain Eukaryota; kingdom Viridiplantae; phylum Streptophyta; class Magnoliopsida; order Poales; family Poaceae; genus Triticum; species Triticum monococcum. The sequence goes on from CM067845.1 coordinate 484,071,286, forward strand.
TGGGGGCCCCAAGGGCCGGCCGGCCACCCCCCTTGCTCCTTTATATACGGGGGCAGGGGGCACCCTAGAACACACAAGTTTACATTGTTTAGCCGTGTGCAGTGCCCCCCTCCAGCATAATCCACCTCTGTCATATCGTTACAGTGCTTAGGTGAAGCCCTGCGCCGGTAGCTTCATCGTCACTGTCATCACGCCGTCGTGCTGACGAAACTCTCCCTTGACACTCATCTGGATCTAGAGTTCATGGGATGTCACCGAGCTAAACATGTGCAGATCGCGGAGGTGCCGTTTCTTTGGTGCTAGGATCGGTCGGATCGTGAAGACGTTCGACTACATCAACCGCGTTGACATAATGCTTCCGCCTACGGTCTACAAGGGTACATGGACTATACTCTTCCCTCTCGTTGCTATGCATCACCTAGATAGATCTTGTGTGTGCATAGGTGTCGGTGTCAAAACCGGCGGATCTCGGGTAGGGGGTCCCGAACTATGCGTCTAAGGTCGATGGTAACAGGAGGCAGGGGACACAATGTTTTACCTAGGTTTGGGCCCTCTTGATGGAGGTAATACCCTATGTCCTGCTTGATTGATATTGATGAGTATGAGGATTACAAGAGTTGATCTACCTCGAGATCATTGTGGCTAAAACCCTAGGAGTCTAGCCTGTATGATTATGATTGCCTCTATGGAATAAACCCTTCGGTTTATATAGACACCGAAGGGGGCTAGGGTTGTACAAAGTTGGTTACAGATAAAGGAATCTTCATATCCAAATGCCAGGCTTGCCATCCATGCTAAGGTGAGTCCCATCCAGACACGGGAGAGAGTCTTCTGTCTTGTATCTTCATGGCCCATCAGTCCGGCCCATGTCAAACAGGTCGGATGCCCGAGAACCCCTTAATCCAGGACTCCCTCAATAGCCGTTGAACCAGGCTTCAATGACGAGGTGTCCGACGCACAGATTGTCTTCGGTATTGCAAGGCAGGTTCCTCCCCGAATACTTCAAAACAGCCTTCGAACACAGAAAACGTGTCCTGCTCTGCAAAATGAGTACCACACACATACGCAGAGAGTATAATATTTTATGAGTCCAATCCACTGACAACTTTCGTAGCGTGACATCTCGTCCCAGCCCGGTCATTATTTCGAAACACTTTTTAGCCTCCCGCTCCATGTTTCAAGATGCGGTTTTATTGGCACGTCTTGTCAAAGTAGAGATCGTATCCCCTTATTGCGGGATCCTCATCAATACGGGCGTGGGTAATCCAACCACGCCGCCTGCACGATCCTTCAGGAAGAAGCGAGTTTTAAGGCAAGTGGGGAGGCGCTTGATATTCACTGCCTTTATAAAGGGATAAGGATTCACCTCTTTCACCCATGCCTTCCTTCTCTCTGCCCATCCATTCTCGAGCTCCAATGCCCAAGCTTCCATCCTTTCCGCCTCAAAGAAGCACTCCAGCCATGTCCGGATCCGGAGCACAAGGCAAGTGGATGGTTTCCTCCGTCAAGGAGAAGGACATCACCAAGCTTCGGGAGGCTGGGTACAAAGCCAAGGAAATCGCCCACCGGCTTCCGGCCAAGGGACATATCGTCCCTACTCCAGAGCCCCATGAGAGGTTCGTGTTCATCCCCACTTTGTCTGCGGGTTGGGATTTCCTCTCCACCCATTCGTTCGTGGACTCATGTTCTACTATGGGCTGTGTCGTGGTTTTGTCACAGCAGATGTCCTAGAGAAAGGACTTAGTCGTGAAGCCATCGCAATGGGTTAGCTTGAAGGGCTTAAAGCGGACACAGGGATGCAAGAGGGTTTATACTAGTTCGGCCCCATCGATGAAGGTAAAAGCCTACGTCTAGTTGTGATGGAATTGATGGGGTTTCGATGATAGGGAGCAAACAAGCTTCGCCTATGTCTCGAGTTGTTGTCTGTTGTCCTTGAACCGCCGCTGGGTCGTCCCCTTATATACACGGGTGACGCCCGTCGGTTCACAGAGTCCCAACACCGGTCGATATTCATATCCGGGTTGGTCTCTCCTTATTCCTAACCTACGATACAAGTTTATATACAAATTCCGGTTTACATCTGCAAGTCTTAAACCGACTACGGGCCTTAGGCCCTCTTCTGCCTTCTTGGGCTTTTAGCATTCTTGAGCTACTGATGAAGTTGACCCGGCCCAGATAGGCCGGTTTACGCCCAGTAGTAATATCCCCAACATTAGGCCCCAGATTGATTTTGAACGGGTTCATGTCAATCCTTTAACAAAAACTTCATCTTCAACATCTTCTCATAAATTGGAAAACCGCCATGATGTCATCTTCTCTAGTTGCTATAAACCGGAATGACGTCACCTGTCATAACAAAGCTATCCATTATGCTTCCTTGTTTAATAGATCTGTGGAAATCGAGGCGACAGCTCCGTTTCATGGCCCCTTGATTATCACGCCTGACACATGTCCTTTTGCCTTATAAATAGGACCGAAGGGTCATTTCTTTTCTCCCCTTCGTTCCTTTCTTCTTTGTCTTCCTCGCGTCGCCAGCCTCGGAGCTCCGCCGCCGTCGTCAACTTCTGCACCAACCTTGTGTGACACTCCAAAATTTTTGATTTGGTTTTCATCAAAAAAAACTTTATTGGATTCTAAAAGAAGGCATTTAAAAATTTCTTTTCCAGAAAAATCCTTCCTCTTAAAAAACTTCCTTTCACCTTTGGCAAGGATTTCCTTTCCATTTCAATTTTGGTGTTGAAATTTTGAAAGCTTTTCTTCTGGTTGTTTCCCTCTCAACTTATTTATTTTCATTTAAAAAGAAATCCTAGGAGTTTTGGGACTTCTTTCTTTTTGAAACCACCCATGATTTCACCATATCACAGATGGTAAAACCCCCCCAAAAACCTCCCCTCCTCCTTGGAACAACCTAAGTTCTCTGTCCCAACTAATCCAAACAAGTTTGGTATTTTATTTCAATTATTTTTCCTCTCAAACCAATTCTGTCAATTATTTGGAGCCTGAGTCATTTACAAAGCAAGTACCTTATTTCCTTTGAGTTTTGATTTCAAACCAACTCCTCTGGATTGTCCTTAGCATCCACAACTCAGAACCATCTTGATCCACTCCCCTTCTTTTCAAATGTTTCAAATTTCAGCCTCTGCAAGTTTGGACCAGATTTGCCAAATTTGGTGAAATTCATATCTACACTTCCCCAAAAATTCTACCAAAATTCAGGCAGCCTACTGGAGCAATGAGTAGCCACTCCACCAAAAATCAGCTCTAGGAAAAATCCCTAGAGGCCAGCATCATTCTGTCGAACACCTTGCATGCACTGTATTTTGCACTTTCAGTAATTCAGTAAAGTTCAGAGTTCAGTGTCGTTTCCCCTCGCCAGTTTCAGTCACGCATGGACAGTGCCCTTGGCACGTTCCTCGCCGCCCCTTCCTCCTGTCTGGAGTGCCGCACGCGCACTTGGCGCCTTCCTGGCGTCGGTGGCGCCCGGGCCCGCCTGCGCCGGCGTGTCTTGCGGCGGCCGATCCACCATAATGGCCGACCGGAAGCAGAACGGCGGCGCAACGCCGTTCGGCGCCGCCCAATGCTCCCTGGCCCTCCGCGTGGCCTCATGCACGCCAGCGCAGCCCCGCTGCACAGTCGGCGTAGCCTGGCACGCGCAGGGCGCGCTCCCTGCCGCCTACATGCCGCACGGCCGTTCCGTTGGGACCAGCCGTAAACCTCCCCCCCCCCCCGTGCTGAGTTGGACCCTGGAATGGAACCACTACTCCACCTAGACGATGCCCAAGCCCCTAATCCCACTGCCCAACCACAGCGCCGCCGTAATCGCTCGCCGGACTTATCCCGTTCGCGACAACCGCCTCGGGCCGGCTATATATAGCTCCCCCAAGCTCCCTCTCACCCCCGCACACCTCCACTACCTCTCTGGACCCCGACCAGCAACTAGAAGAGCCTCGAGGGGCCCTTCTTCCTCGACTCCGGCCGCCTCGTTCCGCCTCGGCCTCCACCTCGATTCGCTCCGGTGAGGCCATCTCCAGCGCCCAAACTTCGTCAGTAGCTTCCTCGAGCACCCAGTGAGCTAACCCAAGCATCAATTTGACCTTCGCAGCTCTCCCTGGCGAGATCCATCTCCACCCGAGCCGCCCTTCGCCGGAGCAAGGCTCGCCGTCGACGTGGTACTCGCTGGCGACCTCCACCACCACCAACCGACGCGGAAGGGCGCCCTGAACACAGAGGTACCCTCCGATCCCCCTACCTCGCCGTGGATCGCCGTCGGCGACCACCGCGGCTCTCGGGCACCGTCGAGCTCTGCCGCCCGTTTTGAATTTTTTAAACCTGACGGGTGGGACCTTCCCGTCAGCCTCTCAGTCCTTTTCTAAACGAACCGTTTTCTGGAAGCGTATTCTGCCAAATGCGTTTTCCTCCTGGGCTGGCGTATTCTCTACCGAAGCGTTCTCCGTTTTTATGAGCTAGCCCCTGGAAACTTTCTGTTTCATTACAGATAAGTCCGTGGACTAAAACCTTTATAACTTTTAAACAGAAATGTATTTTTGATTGATTCTTTTTCTGTTCTCTTTGAAATTTTGTCTAGTTTTTTATCAGATTTATTTGAAAAAATTTGGAATACTTTTTGTGCACTTCATGGTATTTACGATAGCACCTATATTTTCTTTATACCGTAGATACCGAAGGAGGTGACTGAGCCGCGAACTTCACCGAGCTAGGCTCCGACTACTCTGAACCAGGCAAGCATGTTTGAACTTTTGATATCATGAGTGTCTTGGCATGTTTTGCATTTGGTTAGTTTCATGGCATGTTGATGAGCATACCGATGAACGTTATTTTCATGCATGGTTAAGGTAAGTGAGCTCGATGATCCATAAGTGGATGGATGTGAGTATGAATGGCCATGGGTTGACATGAGCATGGGTAAGATGGCAGTGTTGTAGCATGCCAGTCTTATGCCAGACTATTTGACTACAGTGTCAAATCGTATCGGTCCAGTTCCTCCCTTTTCCTTCCTTGTACTACCACATGTTTTCCGCAAGGAATATGGCTTAGTAAGTTGCAAACCGCTTGCCTGGTACACACCAAAAGGAGAGGCCGGGATGATGGTTCCATGGCCCTGGATTAAAGCCAGTCATCCGGTCAGGGGGCATGGGTGTTTCCGGTTGGGACCGAGAGGGGGGCACCCCTTAGAGCGCGCGTATATAAATTTGATCCCATGCTATTCGAGATTGTGATCTCCCCATCTCAAAGTTTTTCTTGGACGATGTCTAGGGTGAGTCCTGGCATCGAGAGATAGGATGGGTGTGTACTGGTTAGCTGTGTTTTCTTCCGAAATACCGTAAACGGAACTACTCCTTCGAGACTACGGAAATCCGTTAGCTGTGGGAAATTTTTGTACAAACTCTGCAGAGTCATAAATCTCCAAATCATCTTATCCATATCCAAATTTTGCGCTGACTTATTCTGACAAGTGCCAGTTTTGGTGACAGATACTCCAGTGAATCTCATGAGCACTAAGCCCGGTTAAAATTTTATTCCTGTGGATGGACTAACCCGTTTATTATCATGAACTGAATATTTATTAGGAGTATTATTTACTTGTGGTTTAAAGCCCTTTCTGTGATGTCGCTCAGACGTCCGATTGTGGCATTTCTTTTAAAGACCTTTCTGTGATGTCACTCAGACGTCCGATTGTGGCATTTCTTTTTAAGTCCTTTCTGTGATGTCGCTCAGACGTCCGATTGTGGCATTTCTTTTAAGGCCCTTTCTGTGATGTCGCTCAGACGTGTGATTGTGGCATTTCTTTTAAACCCTTTCTGTGATGTCGCTCAGACGTCCGATTGTGTCATTTCTTTTAAAGCCCTTTCTGTGATGTCGCTCAGACGTCCGATTGTGGCATTTCTTTTAAAGCCCTTTCTGCGATGTCGCTCAGACGTCCGACTGTGGCATTTCTTTCAAAGCCCTTTTCTGTGATGTCGCTCAGACGTCCGACTGTGGCATTTCTTTTAAAAGCCCTTTATGTGGTGTCGCTAAGACGCCCGACTGTGGCATGAATTTTCGGTTATCATTTGTTCACCTTTCGAGGCGTCGCTTCAGACACCCGAACAGTTTTCATTTATATTTTTGTCGGGATTTCAGGCGGACTACCGCCGTTTCCCTCGTACTTGCTTCGTTATGCAAATTTTTATATGTGCATTGGAAAGATTAATCATGACGCATTCATGCATGCATTTGTTATATCTTACGTCCGAACTGTCTTGCGAGTACTTTCAAAGTACTCACTGGCTTGTTGATTTGGCCAGATGCTGACGAAGGTGATCTCTTGGATGAAGCGTTCGATAGCGAGTCCGACGCCTAGAGGAATCCCAGTCAGTCTCGTGCGACCCTGGACTTGGTCACTGTTTTATATCCTCTTCCGCAACCCGAATAAATTTATCGAGCCTCACTTCGACGCTCGATGAGATGCCAGTTTGAGAGTCGTGTTACCACACTCCCCATTGTGTTATTCCACCATCGCTTCACCCTCGAGTCAGTAGTATGCCACCACACCATTGTGTTATATCTGTCATTATGTATAATTATTGGCGTGCTTGTAATAATTTGTTGAGCAGCCCTAGCTCAACCCTGTAATATATTCTATGCTACTGGCTTATTGCATCAAGTATTTGTCTACCAGTGAGGAGGATTTCTCTCATACTGGACTCAAAAGATTGGTTTCTCAATAAATATTTTTATTGGAAAACCGGTCGTGACAAGCTTGGTACCAGAGCCAGGCTGACTGTAGGAAGCCACTAGGTGCGATCGCTAATCGGGTATTAGCTTGGTAGAGCCGATTTAATTCTTTTTTTGCAATTGTAGTCATTTTCTGACAGTCAGCATAAATTTATGATCTGACCATTCAGGATTTTTGCCTACTTTTGTAGATGGCCGACAACAACTGCGAGTCTCAGACCTTCGCCAACGTACCCGATGGGTTCGTCAAGCTTCTCTCCTTCATCGTTCAGGTCGCGATGGGGCCATCCATGCGCCCAGTCTTCACACTCCGCCAGCACAGAGTCAACGACAGTCTGACCATGCACCAGGCCACGGTGCAGTTCAAGGGAGGGCGTGGTGAGTTATGCCGCTACCTGTTCGTGGGAAGAGCCATGCCTACGGAGAGGCATGCCATGCAGATGGCAGCCCGTGAGGCGATAGCTCGCCTCAGGGATGTCCTTCCCACGATGAAGACTTGTCGTTACCGCTATCTTCCATGCCATGTGCCCTACACCTGTCACTACGCATTCTCCTGCCCCAGAGGAGAACGAGACGAGGCCTTTGAGATGCTTATTGAGTATCTCCGGGCTCTGAAGGCAGCCTACGACAACCTGGTGGACGACTTCGTGGCTGCCCGCATGGACTCAGTTCATGGCTGTGCCGCCAACAGGAGGGAGCTCCTGCTCACCGCACCACCACTGACTTTTGTCTCGTCCTCAGCATCTCATGCACCTACTCGTCACCTACCTACCACCGGAGGGTTTGAAGGAAATATGCCCTAGAGGCAATAATAAAGTTATTATTTATTTCCCTATATCATGATAAATGTTTATTATTCATGCTAGAATTGTATTAACCGGAAACATAATACATGTGTGAATACATAGACCAACAGAGTGTCACTAGTATGCCTCTACTAGACTAGCTCGTTAATCAAAGATGGTTATGTTTCCTAACCATGAACAAAGAGTTGTTATTTGATTAACGAGGTCACATCATTAGTTGAATGATCTGATTGACATGACCCATTACATTAGCTTAGCACCCGATCGTTTAGTATGTTGCTATTGCTTTCTTCATGACTTATACATGTTCCTATAACTATGAGATTATGCAACTCCCGTTTACCGGAGGAACACTTTGGGTACTACCAAACGTCACAACGTAAGTGGGTGATTATAAAGGAGTACTACAGGTGTCTCCAATCGTAGATGTTGGGTTGGCGTATTTCGAGATTAGGGTTTGTCACTCCGATTGTCGGAGAGGTATCTCTGGGCCCTCTCGGTAATACACATCACATAAGCCTTGCAAGCACTACAACTAATATGTTAGTTGTGATATGATGTATTACAGAACGAGTAAAGAGACTTGCCGGTAACGAGATTGAACTAGGTATTGGATACCGACGATCGAATCTCGGGCAAGTAACATACCGATGACAAAGGGAACAACGTATGTTGTTATGCGGTCTGACCGATAAAGATCTTCGTAGAATATGTAGGAGGCAATATGGGCATCCAGGTCCCGCTATTGGTTATTGACCGGAGACGTGTCTCGGTCATGTCTACATTGTTCTCGAACCGCAGGGTCCGCACGCTTAACGTTACGATGACAGTTATTATGAGTTTATGCATTTTGATGTACCGAAGGTTGTTCGGAGTCCCGGATGAGATCACGGACATGACGAGGAGTCTCGAAATGGTCGAGACGTAAAGATTGATATATTGGAAGCCTATGTTTGGGCACCGGAAGCGTTCCGGGTGAAATCGGGATTTTTCCGGATTACCGGGAGGGTTACCGGAACCCCCCGGGAGGTAAATGGGCCTATTGGGCCTTAGTGGAAAAGAGAGAAGAGGCAGCCCACAAGCCTAGCCGGCGCCCCCCCTTTCCCAAGTCCTAATAGGACTAGGAGAGGTGGGCCGGCCCCCTCTTTCTCCTTCCCCCCCCCCCCAAGAATCCTAGCTGGAATAGGATTGGAGGGGAGGAGTCCTACTCCCGGTGGGAGTAGGACTCCTCCCTGCGCCTCCCTCCTAGCCGGCCGAACCCCCTGCCCCTGGCCTTTATATACGGGGGCAGGGGGCACCCCAAGACACACAACTTGATCCTTGAGATCGTTCCTTAGCCGTGTGTGGTGCCCCCTGCCACCAAATTCCACCTCGATCATACTGTTACAGTGCTTAGGCGAAGCCCTGCGTCAGTAGTACATCAAGATCGTCACCACGCCGTCGTGCTGACGGAACTCTTCCTCGACGCTTTGTTGGATCGGAGCCCGAGGAACGACATCGAGCTGAACGTGTGCTAAGAACTCGGAGGTGCCGGAGTAACGGTGCTTGGATCGGTCGGATCGGGAAGAAGACGTACGACTACTTCCTCTACGTTGTGTGATCGCTTCCGCAGTCGGTCTGCGTTGGTACGTAGACAACACTCTCCCCTCTCGTTGCTGTGCATCACCATGATCTTGCGTGTGCGTAGGAAATTTTTTGAAATTACTGCGTTCCCCAACAGTGGCATCCGAGCCTAGGTTTTATGGTTTGATGTTATATGCACGAGTATAACACAAGTGAGTTGTGGGCGATACAAGTCATACTGCCTACCAGCATGTCATACTTTGGTTCGACGGTATTGTTGGTTGAGACGATCCGGACCAACCTTACGCGTACTCTTACGCGAGACCGGTTCCCTCGACGTGCTTTGCACATAGATGGCTTGCGGAAGACTGTCTCTCCAACTTTAGTTGAACCAAGTGTGACTACGCCCGATCCTTGAGAAGGTTAAAACGGAGTCTATTTGACGAACTATCGTTGTGGTTTTGATGCGTAGGTGAGATGAGTTCTTACTTAAGCCCGTAGCAGCCACGTAAAACTTGCAACAACAAAGTAGAGGACGTCTAACTTGTTTTTGCAGGGCATGTTGTGATGTGATATGGTCAAGGCATGATGCTGATTTTATTGTATGAGATGATCATGTTTTGTAACCGAGTTATCGGCAACTGGCAGGAGCCATATGGTTGTCGCTTTATTGTATGCAATGCAATCGCGATGTAATGCTTTACTTTATTGCTAAGCGGTAGTGATAGTCGTGGAAGCATAAGATTGGCGAGACGACAACGACGCTACGATGGAGATCAAGGTGTCGCGCCGGTGACGATGGTGATCATGACGGTGCTTCGGAGATGGAGATCACAAAGCACAAGATGATGATGTCCATATCATATCACTTATATTGATTGCATGTGATGTTTATCCTTTTATGCATCTTATCTTGCTTTGATTGACGGTAGCATTATAAGATGATCTCTCACTAAATTATCAAGAAGTGTTCTTCCTGAGTATGCACCGTTGCAAAAGTTCTTCGTGCTGAGACACCACGTGATGATCGGGTGTGATAGGCTCTACGTTCAAATACAACGGGTGCAAAACAGTTGTACACGCGGAATACTCAGGTTATACTTGACGAGCCAAGCATATACAGATATGGCCTCGGAACACGGAGACCGAAAGGTCGAGCGTGAATCATATAGTAGATATGATCAACATATTGATGTTCACCATTGAAAACTACTCCATTTCACGTGATGATCGGTTATGGTTTAGTTGATTTGGATCACGTGATCACTTAGAAGATTAGAGGGATGTCTATCTAAGTGGGAGTTCTTAAGTAAATTAACTGAACTTAAAATTATCATGAACTTAGTACCTGATAGTATCTTGCTTGTTTATGTTGATTGTAGATAGATGGCTCGTGCTGTGGTTCCGTTGAATTTTAATGCGTTCCTTGAGAAAGCAAAGTTGAAAGATGATGGTAGCAATTACACGGACAGGGTCCGTAACCTGAGGATTATCCTCATTGCTGCACAGAAGAATTACGTTCTGGAAGCACCGCTAAGTGCCAGGCCTGCTGCAAGAGCAACACCAGAAGTTATGAACGTCTGGCAGAGCAAAGCTGATGACTACTCAATAGTTCAGTGTGCCATGCTTTACGGCTTAGAACCGGGACTTCAACGACGTTTTGAACGTCATGGAGCATATGAGATGTTCCAGGAGTTGAAGTTAATATTTCAAGCAAATGCCCGGATTGAGAGATATGAAGTCTCCAATAAGTTCTATAGCTGCAAGATGGAGGAGAACAGTTCTGTCAGTGAGCACATACTCAAAATGTCTGGGTATAATAATCACTTGATTCAATTGGGAGTTACACTTCCAGATGATTGCATCATTGACAGAATTCTCCAATCACTGCCACCAAGCTACAAGAGCTTTGTGATGAACTATAATATGCAAGGGATGAACAAGACTATTCCCGAGCTCTTCGCTATGCTGAAAGCTGCGGAGGTAGAAATCAAGAAGGAGCATCAAGTGTTGATGGTTAACAAAACCACTAGTTTCAAGAAAAAGGGCAAAGGGAAGAAGAAGGGGAACTTCAAGAAGAACGGCAAGCAAGTTGCTGCTCAAGAGAAGAAACCCAAGTCTGGACCTAAGCCTGAAACTGAGTGCTTCTACTGCAAGCAGACTGGTCACTGGAAGCGGAACTGCCCCAAGTATTTGGCGGATAAGAAGGATGGCAAGGTGAACAAAGGTATATGTGATATACATGTTATTGATGTGTACCTTACTGATGCTCGCAGTAGCACCTGGGTATTTGATACTGGTTCTGTTGCTAATATTTGCAACTCGAAACAGGGACTACAGAATAAGCGGACACTAGCAAAGGACGAGGTGACGATGCGCGTAGGAAACGGTTCCAAAGTCGATGTGATCGCGGTCGGCACGCTACCTCTACATCTACCTTCGGGATTAATATTAGACCTAAATAATTGTTATTTGGTGCCAGCGTTGAGCATGAACATTATATCTGGATCTTGTTTGATGCGAGACGGTTATTCATTTAAATCAGAGAATAATGGTTGCTCTATTTATATGAGTAATATCTTTTATGGTCATGCACCCTTGAAAAGTGGTCTATTCTTATTGAATCTCGATAGTAGTAACACACATATTCATAATGTTGAAGCCAAAAGATGCAGAGTTGATAATGATAGTGCAACTTATTTGTGGCACTGCCGTTTAGGTCATATCGGTGTAAAGCGCATCAAGAAACTCCATGCTGATGGGCTTTTGGAACCACTTGATTATGAATCACTTGGTACTTGCGAACCGTGCCTCATGGGCAAGATGACTAAAACACCGTTCTCCGGTACTATGGAGAGAGCAACAGATTTATTGGAAATCATACATACCGATGTATGTGGCCCGATGAATATTGAGGCTCGTGGCGGATATCGTTATTTTCTCACCTTCACAGATGATTTAAGCAGATATGGGTATATCTACTTAATGAAACATAAGTCTGAAACATTTGAAAAGTTCAAGGAATTTCAGAGTGAAGTTGAAAATCATCGTAACAAGAAAGTAAAGTTTCTACGATCTGATCGTGGAGGAGAATATTTGAGTTACGAGTTTGGTGTACATTTGAAAAATTGTGGAATAGTTTCGCAACTCACGCCACCCGGAACACCACAACGTAATGGTGTGTCCGAACGTCGAAATCGTACTTTACTAGATATGGTGCGATCTATGATGTCTCTTACTGATTTACCGCTATCATTTTGGGGTTATGCTTTAGAGACGGCCGCATTCACGTTAAATAGGGCACCATCTAAATCCGTTGAGACGACGCCTTATGAACTATGGTTTGGCAAGAAACCAAAGTTGTCGTTTCTTAAAGTTTGGGGCTGCGATGCTTATGTGAAAAAGCTTCAACCTGATAAGCTCGAACCCAAATCGGAGAAGTGTGTCTTCATAGGATATCCAAAGGAAACTATTGGATACACCTTCTATCACAGATCCGAAGGCAAGACTTTTGTTGCTAAATTCGGAAACTTTCTTGAGAAGGAGTTTCTCTCGAAAGAAGTGAGTGGGAGGAAAGTAGAACTTGACGAGGTAACTGTACCTACTCCGTTATTGGGAAATAGTACATCACAGAAAACTGTTTCTGTGAGAACTACACCAATAAGAGAGGAAGTTAATGATGATGATCATGAAACTTTAGATCAAGATACTACTATACCTCGTAGATCAACCAGAGTAAGATCCGCACCAGAGTGGTACGGTAATCCTGTTCTGGAAGTCATGCTACTAGATCATGATGAACCTACGAACTATGAAGAAGCGATGGTGAGCCCAGATTCCGCAAAGTGGCTTGAAGCCATGAAATCTGAGATGGGATCCATGTATGAGAACAAAGTATGGACTTTGGTTGACCTGCCCGATGATCGGCAAGCAATTGAGAATAAATGGATCTTTAAGAAAAAGACTGACGCTGATGGTAATGTTACTGTCTACAAAGCTCGACTTGTCGCAAAAGGTTTTCGACAAGTTCAAGGAGTTGACTACGATGAGACTTTCTCACCCGTAGCGATGCTTAAGTCTGTCAGAATCATGTTAGCAATTTCCGCATTTTATGATTATGAAATTTGGCAAATGGATGTAAAAACCGCATTCCTGAATGGATTTCTGGAAGAAGAGTTGTATATGATGCAACCTGAAGGTTTTGTTGATCCAAAGGAAGCTAACAAAGTGTGCAAACTCCAGCGATCCATTTATGGACTGGTGCAAGCATCTCGGAGTTGGAATAAACGCTTTGATAGTGTGATCAAGGCATTTGGATTTATACAGACTTTTGGAGAAGCCTGTATTTACAAGAAAGTGAGTGGGAGCTCTGTAGCATTTCTGATATTATATGTGGATGACATATTACTGATTGGAAATGATATAGAATTTCTGGATAGCATAAAGGGATACTTGAATAAAAGTTTTTCGATGAAAGACCTCGGGGAAGCTGCTTACATATTAGGCATAAAGATCTATAGAGATAGATCAAAACGCTTAATTGGACTTTCACAAAGCACATACCTTGACAAGATTTTGAAGAAGTTCAAAATGGATCAAGCAAAGAAAGGGTTCTTGCCTGTGTTACAAGGTGTGAAGTTGAGCCAGACTCAATGCCCGACCAATGCAGAAGATAGAGAGAAAATGAAAGATGTTCCCTATGCTTCAGCCATAGGCTCTATCATGTATGCAATGCTGTGTACCAGACCTGATGTGTGCCTTGCTATAAGTTTAGCAGGGAGGTACCAAAGTAATCCAGGAGTGGATCACTGGACAGCGGTCAAGAACATCCTGAAATACCTGAAAAGGACTAAGGATATGTTTCTCGTATATGGAGGTGACAAAGAACTCAACGTAAGAGGTTACGTTGATGCAAGCTTTGACACTGATCCGGACGATTCTAAATCGCAAACCGGATACGTGTTTACTTTAAACGGTGGAGCTGTCAGTTGGTGCAGTTCTAAACAAAGCGTCGTAGCAGGATCTACATGTGAAGCGGAGTACATAGCTGCTTCGGAAGCAGCGAACGAAGGAGTCTGGATGAAGGAGTTCATATCCGATCTAGGTGTCGTACCTAGTGCATCGGGTCCAATGAAAATCTTCTGTGACAATACTGGTGCAATTGCCTTGGCAAAGGAATCCAGATTTCACAAAAGAACCAAACACATCAAGAGACGCTTCAACTCCATCCGGGATTTAGTCCAGGTGGGAGACATAGAGATTTGCAAGATACATACGGATCTGAATGTTGCAGACCCGTTGACTAAGCCTCTTCCACGAGCAAAACATGATCAACACCAAGGCTCCATGGGTGTTAGAATCATTACTATGTAATCTAGATTATTGACTCTAGTGCAAGTGGGAGACTGAAGGAAATATGCCCTAGAGGCAATAATAAAGTTATTATTTATTTCCTTATATCATGATAAATGTTTATTATTCATGCTAGAATTGTATTAACCGGAAACATAATACATGTGTGAATACATAGACCAACAGAGTGTCACTAGTATGCCTCTACTAGACTAGCTCGTTAATCAAAGATGGTTATGTTTCCTAACCATGAACAAAGAGTTGTTATTTGATTAACGAGGTCACATCATTAGTTGAATGATCTGATTGACATGACCCATTTCATTAGCTTAGCACCCGATCGTTTAGTATGTTGCTATTGCTTTCTTCATGACTTATACATGTTCCTATAACTATGAGATTATGCAACTCCCGTTTACCGGAGGAACACTTTGGGTACTACCAAACGTCACAACGTAACTGGGTGATTATAAAGGAGTACTACAGGTGTCTCCAATGGTAGATGTTGGGTTGGCGTATTTCGAGATTAGGGTTTGTCACTCCGATTGTCGGAGAGGTATCTCTGGGCCCTCTCGGTAATACACATCACATAAGCCTTGCAAGCACTGCAACTAATATGTTAGTTGTGAGATGATGTATTACAGAACGAGTAAAGAGACTTGCCGGTAATGAGATTGAACTAGGTATTGGATACCGACGATCGAAACTCGGGCAAGTAACATACCGATGACAAAGGGAACAACGTATGTTGTTATGCGGTCTGACCGATAAAGATCTTCGTAGAATATGTAGGAGCCAATATGGGCATCCAGGTCCCGCTATTGGTTATTGACCGGAGACGTGTCTCGGTCATGTCTACATTGTTCTCGAACCGCAGGGTCTGCACGCTTAACGTTACGATGACAGTTATTATGAGTTTATGCATTTTGATGTACCGAAGGTTGTTCGGAGTCCCGGATGAGATCATGGACATGACGAGGAGTCTCGAAATGGTCGAGACGTAAAGATTGATATATTGGAAGCCTATGTTTGGGCACCGGAAGCGTTTCGGGTGAAATCGGGATTTTTCCGGATTACCGGGAGGGTTACCGGAACCCCCCGGGAGGTAAATGGGCCTATTGGGCCTTAGTGGAAAAGAGAGAAGAGGCAGCCCACAAGCCTAGCCGGCGCCCCCCCTTTCCCAAGTCCTAATAGGACTAGGAGAGGTGGGCAAGCCCCCTCTTTCTCCTTCCCCCCCAAGAATCCTAGTTGGAATAGGATTGGAGGGGAGGAGTCCTACTCCCGGTGGGAGTAGGACTCCTCCCTGCGCCTCCCTCCTAGCCGGCCGAACCCCCTGCCCCTGGCCTTTATATACGGGGGAAGGGGGCACCCCAAGACACACAACTTGATCCTTGAGATCGTTCCTTAGCCGTGTGCGGTGCCCCCTGCCACCAAATTCCACCTCGATCATACTGTTACAGTGCTTAGGCGAAGCCCTGCGTCAGTAGTACATCAAGATCGTCACCACGCCGTCGTGCTGACGGAACTCTTCCTCGACACTTTGCTGGATCGGAGCCCGAGGAACGTCATCGAGCTGAACGTGTGCTAAGAACTCGGAGGTGCCGGAGTAACGGTGCTTGGATCGGTCGGATCGGGAAGAAGACGTACGACTACTTCCTCTACGTTGTGTGATCGCTTCCGTAGTCAGTCTGCGTTGGTACGTAGACAACACTCTCCCCTCTCGTTGCTGTGCATCACCATGATCTTGCGTGTGCGTAGGAAATTTTTTGAAATTACTGCGTTCCCCAACAGGGTTCAACCAGGCCTTTGCGCCTACTCTAGCGCGCACTGCACCACCCATGGTGCCCACTCCCATTCGTGTTGCTCCGCCCCTGGCACCCGCTCCATCTACCCGACGCGGCTCTTCACGTCTGGAGCCTATTAGTGAGGAGGAGGTCGAATCCCCAGCCTCACTACGCCTCACCCTTGGCAGGGCCAAGGAGATCATCGACATTTCCGGCTGAGTGCGTTTGCCCATCTTGCGATGTATCGCTTTGTAAGATATGTTTATATGTACATAGGTTGTGAGAAGTAGCTTGTTTGCGCATCATGTAGAACTGGAGAAGTGTACTAGCCTAAATAACATGTCAGGATTATGTACGCATATCTTGAGTGATATACTGTATAATTATCGCCTGCGTGTAAGATATGTAATGAGCAGTCCTTCTCCGTGCGCAAATCATTTTGATTTCTTAAGTGATCTTGGTCATCTAAATTATTTGCCATCCTTGTGCATTTTGGAGTTGTTTTTCGCGATCATCTCCACTTTTCTTATGAGTTTTACAAAATATATCCCCAGAGTGAAAAATGTCTCGTCCTTGGACTCGCTCCATGCCTACTCCGCTAGAGGAAAATTATGACACCCAACCAGGCGACAATTTCACACAAGGGCAGTCGAGTCAACAGGGCAGTGAAACGACACTTTCCCAAATGTGCCGCCTTTATGAACAGAGTCAGCAACAACATCGTGAAATGATGAACCAAGTCATCAACATGGGAAATTACCAGGGACAGTATCCGCAGCATTCCAAGTTATCTGAGCTGCAGAAGACGCGTCCCCAAACATTTTCTCATACTGACAAGCCTTTTGAAGCCGAGGACTGGCTTCGGGATATGGAGAGGAAATTAATTATTGCAAAATGTTCAGACCCCGAGAAGGTGTTATATGCTCCGCACTATCTCATAGGAGCAGCCGCATCGTGGTGGGAGAATTTTCTGCACATGCATCCCAACGAAGGTGACATAACCTGGGATGATTTCAAGGAAGGTTTCCGTGGTGCACACATTCCTTAGAGTATTATGAAAATCAAGAAGAGAGAGTTCGATGACCTCAAACAAAGGAACATGACAGTGGCAGATTACAACAGTCAATTTACTCTATTGTCTCGCTACGCCAATGAAGAGCGTATGGCTGAAAGCAAGAAGATGGAGAAATTCCTTAACAGTCTGGCACCCGCACTTAAATGCCAACTGGTCGTGCACACTTTTCCTGATTTTAAAACACTGGTGGACAAAGCCATTACTCTGGAAAATGAGAGACGCAGTCTGGAAGATATCCGCAAGCGAAAAAGGGACCAGACTAACCATGCTTGCAATCACCGAAGCAAGACAGATTTTCAAAAGGGTGGGACACACAAATTCCCATCCAATGT
Source organism: Triticum monococcum (assembly GCA_034509565.1). Taxonomy (NCBI): domain Eukaryota; kingdom Viridiplantae; phylum Streptophyta; class Magnoliopsida; order Poales; family Poaceae; genus Triticum; species Triticum monococcum. The sequence continues at coordinate 484,088,933 of CM067845.1, forward strand.
CTCACGCCAAATCAAGAATTTTCATGCAAGGGACAAGGAGTTCACATATCGCCCCGGCGTTACTTGTTACGCCCGTGGAGAGGAAGGGCACTAAGCCAAGCAGTGTCCCAAGCCTAGAAACTCAACCCCAAAGCCAAACAACGGCTGCAATAGTTCAGCGCCCAAGCGAAACAATTTCAATCCCAGCAACAACCACAAGAAGGGTCATCTGAACCATGTAACCAAAGAGGAGGCACAAAATGCTCCGGATATCGTACTCGGTACGTTTCCTGTCAACACAATACCTGCAACGGTTTTGTTTGATTCTGGAGCTTCTCACTCTTTCATTTCGAAAAGTTTTGCTTTGCAAAATAATTTTTCAATGCTTCCTTTGGAGAAATCCATGATCATCAAGTCCCCTGGGATTCAGCAAGTTACTAAGAATTACTGTCAGAATGTGGTCATTGAGTTCGAAGGATTGGAGTTTCACGCAAATCTTATTGTGTTGGAAAACAAAGGACTGATGTCATCTTAGGGATGGACTGGTTAACCACCAACAAGGGTTTTATTGACTGTTTCAACCAGACCGTAATCCTCACACACCACCATGGGAAGACAATAAGAGTGTCAGCCAAGGAAGGAAAAATACCCCGGCAACCGTGATTGAATAAGGTAGACGTTTCTGAGCTAAACAAGGTTCCCGTGGTATGTGAATTTCCAGATGTGTTCCCTGAAGAACTACCAGGCATGCCACCAGACCGAGAGATAGAGTTCCGCATTGAGCTCGCACCAGGAAGCACCCCCATATACAAGAAACCATACCGAATGGCACCATCCGAGTTGGTTGAATTGAAGAAACAAATAAAAGAATTGCTAGACAAAGGATATATTCGAGCCAGCTCCTCACCTTGTGGATCACCAATTTTATTTGCCAAAAAGAAGGATGGAACACTGAGATTGTGTATTGACTATCGAGCACTTAACATGGTCACAATTAAGAACAAATACCCGATGCCAAGGATAAACGATTTGTTTGATCAACTCGCTCAGGCCAAGGTATTCTCAAAAATTGACTTAAGGTCAGGATATCATCAATTAAAAGTGCGAACAGAAGATATCCCCAAAACAGCCTTCACCTCCAGATATGGACTGTATGAGTTCACCGTAATGCCATTTGGATTAACAAATGCCCCTGCATATTTTGTTCACCTCATGAACAAAGTATTTATGAAGTTTATGGACAAGTTCGTCATGGTATTCATCGACGATATTCTAGTGTACTCCAAGACCCCAGAAGAGCACGCAGAACATCTCAGGATTGTGCTAGGAGAACTCCGGAAACACCAATTGTATGCCAAGTTCAGCAAGTGCGAATTTTGGCTAAGGCAAGTAGGCTTTCTAGGCCACGTGCTAACCCAAGACGGTATCGCAGTGGACCCAGAGAAAGTCAAGGCCATACTTGGCTGGAAGTCACCAGCAAGCGTAACAGATATACGTAGTTTCTTGGGAATGGCAGGATATTACCGCAGATTTATTGAAGGATTCTCCACCATAGCCAAGCCTATGACGCAGTTACTCAAGAAAGACAAGAAGTTTGAATGGACAGAAGCCTGCGAAAGGAGTTTCCAAGAGCTAAAGCGGAAATTAACAACAGCACCAGTATTAATTGTGCCAGACATACACAAAAATTTTGAAGTGTTTTGTGACGCGTCCAGAAAGGGTCTCGGATGCGTGTTGATGCAGGAAGGCAAGGTTGTCGCCTATGCTTCAAGGCAACTTCGCAAGCATGAGGAAAATTATCCCACTCATGACTTAGAAATGGCAGCAGTCATCCATGCACTCAAGGAATGGAGGCATTTCTTACTTGGGAACCGATGTGAAATACATACGGATCACAAAAGTCTCAAATATATTTTCACGCAGCCAGAACTAAATTTACGACAAAGACGCTGGTTGGAACTGGTAAAGGATTATGATGTTGGTATCCATTACCATCCAGGAAAAGCAAATGTAGTGGCCGATGCTCTTAGTCGGAACCCCAACTCCGACGAAAGCAATCTGCAAAGCTTGAGGCCCGAATTCCAACAAGAATTTGCCAAGCTCAATTTGTTAATGGTCGCAGAAGGCACCATATCAAACTTGGAAATACAACCCGACCTTGTGGAGGAAATTAAAGGAGCTCAGCCTGGTCACCCCTGCATTGAAGGCATCAAAAGAAAGGTGAGTATGGGCAAGGCCTCGGGGTTCGTCATAGACGATGGAGGGATATTATGGTACGGGGATAGACTCTGCGTACCAGATATAAAAGACCTTAAACAACAAATTCTAGTTGAAGCCCACACTGCCCCATACTCAATCAACCCTGGAGGAACCAAGATGTATAAAGATATTCAGGAAAGATTTTGGTGGCACGGTATGAAGAGGGACATAGCCACCTTCATTGCATGTTGCGACTCTTGTCAACGCATAAAAGCTGAGCATCAGAGACCAGCCGGACTACTACAACCAAACAAAATACTTGAGTGGAAATGGGATGAGATAGGGATGGATTTCATTGTCGGGCTACCTCGGTCACGACATGGGAATGATGCCATATGGGTCATCACTGACAAGTTGACCAAGGTGGCACATTTCATTCCAGTAAAGACAACCTACAACACTTAGCGGCTTGCCAGGATTTATCTCTCTCATATAGTTTGTCTGCATGGAGTCCCGAAGACTATAATATCCGACAGAGGCACTCAGTTCATCTCGAGATTTTGGGAGCATTTACAACAGGCTCTGGGACCCCAACTAGCCTTCAGCACCGCATACCACCCGCAGACCGATGGACAAACGGAACGCGTAAACCAGGTTTTAGAAGACATGCTGAGAGCATGTGTCCTCACATATGGAACCAGTTGGGAAGAAAGCCTGCCATACACCGAGTTCGCGTACAACAATAGCTACCAGGCCAGCCTGCAAATGGCACCATTTGAGGCTTTATACGGACGGAGATGTCGTACCCCGTTGAATTGGTCAGAGACCGGAGACAGCCGCATCTTCGGACCAGACATGCTCAGAGGAGCCGAGGAAAAAGTCAAGCTAATCAGAGACCGCCTTAAGACCGCTCAAAGTCGACAGAAGAGTTATTATGATCAGAAACATCGTAGGGTCAGCTTCAAGCCCGGTGAGTTCGTATACCTGAAAGTATCTCCTATGAGAGGATTGCAACGATTCAAGATTAAAGGGAAGCTAGCACCAAGATTCATTGGACCATTCTGTATAATGGCGCGAAGAGGCACGGTAGCCTACCAGCTAGACTTACCCGAGGAATTATCCGATGTCCACGACGTGTTCCACGTCTCGCAATTGAGGAAGTGCGTAAGCAACCCAGAGAAACAAGTATCCCATGAGAGCATTGACGTACAGCCAGACCTCACTTATCGGGAACGTCCAGTAAGAATATTAGACGAGTCTGAAAGGAGGACCCGACAGAAGACCATCAAATTCTTCAGAGTCCAGTGGAGCAACCACACCGACAGTGAAGCAACTTGGGAAAGAGAGGATTTTCTTCGAGCAGAGCATCCACACTTATTTAAGGATCAGCTGAAATCTCGGGGATGAGATTTTTCCTAAGGGGGTAGGTGTTGTGACACTCCAAAATTTTTGATTTGGTTTTCATCAAAAAAAAACTTTATTGGATTCTAAAAGAAGGCATTTAAAAATTTCTTTTCCAGAAAAATCCTTCCTCTTAAAAAACTTCCTTTCACCTTTGGCAAGGATTTCCTTTCCATTTCAATTTTGGTGTTGAAATTTTGAAAGCTTTTCTTCTGGTTGTTTCCCTCTCAACTTATTTATTTTCATTTAAAAAGAAATCCTAGGAGTTTTGGGACTTCTTTCTTTTTGAAACCACCCATGATTTCACCATATCACAGATGGTAACCCCCCCCCCCCCAAAAAAAACCTCCCCTCCTCCTTGGAACAACCTAAGTTCTCTGTCCCAGCTAATCCAAACAAGTTTGGTATTTTATTTCAATTATTTTTCCTCTCAAACCAATTCTGTCAATTATTTGGAGCCTGAGTCATTTACAAAGCAAGTACCTTATTTCCTTTGAGTTTTGAACTCAAACCAACTCCTCTGGATTGTCCTTAGCATCCACAACTCAGAACCATCTTGATCCACTCCTCTTCTTTTCAAAATTTTCAAATTTCAGCCTCTGCAAGTTTGGACCAGATTTGCCAAATTTGGTGAAATTCATATCTACACTTCCCCAAAAATTCTACCAAAATTCAGGCAGCCTACTGGAGCAATGAGTAGCCACTCCACCAAAAATCAGCTCTAGGAAAAATCCCTAGAGGCCAGCATCATTCTGTCGAACACCATGCATGCACTGTATTTTGCACTTTCAGTAATTCAGTAAAGTTCAGAGTTCAGTGTCGTTTCCCCTCGCCAGTTTCAGTCACGCGTGGATAGTGCCCTTGGCACGTTCCTCGCCGCCCCTTCCTCCTGGCTGGAGTGCCGCACGCGCACTTGGCGCCTTCCTGGCGTCGGTGGCGCCCGGGCCCGCCTGCGCCGGCGTGTCTTGCGGCGGCCGATCCACCGTAACGGCCGACCGGAAGCAGAACGTCGGCGCAACACCGATCGGCGCCGCCCAACGCTCCCTGGCCCTCCGCGTGTCCTCATGCACGCCAGCGCAGCCCCGCTGCAAAGTCGCCATAGCCTGGCACGCACAGGGCGCGCTCCCTGGCGCCGACATGCCGCACGGCCGTTCCGTTGGGACCAGCCGTAAACCTCCCCCCCCCCGTGCTGAGTTGGACCCTGGAATGGAACCACTACTCCACCTAGACGATGCCCAAGCCCCTAATCCCACTGCCCAACCACAGCGCCGCCGTAATCGCTCGCCGGACTTATCCCGTTCGCGGAAACCGCCTCGGGCCAGCTATATATAGCGCCCCCAAGCTCCCTCTCGCCCCCGCACACCTCCACTACCTCTCTGGACCCCGACCAGCAACTAGAAGAGCCTCGAGGGGCCCTTCTTCCTCGACTCCGGCCGCCTCATTCCGCCTCGGCCTCCACCTCGATTCGCTCCGGTGAGGCCATCTCCGGCACCCAAACTTCGTCAGTAGCTTCCTCGAGCACCCAGTGAGCTAACCCAAGCATCAATTTGACCTTTGCAGCTCTCCCCGGTGAGATCCATCTCCACCCGAGCCGCCCTCCGCCGGAGCAAGGCTCGCCGTCGACGTGGTACTCGCCGGCGACCTCCACCACTAGCAACCGACGCGGAAGGGCGCCCTGAACACAGAGGTACCCTCCGATCCCCCTACCTCGCCGTGGATCGCTGTCGGCGACCACCGCGGCTCTCAGGCACCGTCGAGCTCTGCCGCCCGTTTTGAATTTTTAAACCTGGCGGGTGGGACCTGCCCGTCAGCCTCTCTGTCCTTTTCTAAACGAACCGTTTTCTGGAAGCGTATTCTGCCAAATGCGTTTTTGTCACGACCGGTTTTCCAATAAAAATATTTATTGAGAAACCAATCTTTGAGTCCAGTATGAGAGAAAATCCTCCTCACTGGTAGACAAATACTTGATACAATAAGCCAGTAGCATAGAATATATTACAGGGTTGAGCTAGGGCTGCTCAACGAATTATTACAAGCGCGCCAATAATTATACATAATGGCGGATATAACACAATGGTGTGGTGGCATACTACTGACTCGAGGATATAGTGGTGGTGGAATAACACAATGGGGAGTGTGGTAACACGACTCTCAAACTGGCATCTCATCGAGCGTCGAGGTGAGGCTCGATAAATTTATTCGGGTTGCGGAAGCGGTTATAAAACTATGACCAAGACCAGGGTCGCACGAGACTGACTGGCACTCCTCTAGGCGTCGGACTCTCTATCGAACTCTTCATCCATGAGATCGCCTTCGTCAGCATCTGGCCAAATCGACAAGCCAGTGAGTACTTTGAAACTACTCGCAAGACAATTCGGACGTAAGATATAACAAATGCATGCATGGATGCGTCATGAATAATCTTCTCAATGCACACTGATAATATTTGCACGACGAAGTAAGTACGAGGGAAACGGCGGTAGTCCTCCTGAAATCCCAACAGAATATAAATGAGAACCGATCGTGTGTCTGAAGCGACGCCATGAAGGGTGAACAAATAATAACAGGAAAAATCATGCCACAGTCGGACGTCTGAGCGACATCACAGAAAGGGCTTTAAAAGAAATGCCACAGTCGGACGTCTCAGCGACATCACAGAAAGGGCTTTAAAAGAAATGCCACAGCCGGACGTCTGAGCGACATCACAGAAAGGGCTTTAAAAGAAATCCCACAGTCGGACGTCTAAGCGACATCACAGAAAGGGCTTTAAAAGAATTACCACAGTCGGACGTCTAAGCGACATCACAGAAAGGGCTTTAAAAGAAATGCCACCGTCGGACGTCTGAGCGACATCACAGAAAGGGCTTTAGTCACAAATAAACAATACTCATAATAAATATCCAGTTCATGATAATAAACAGGTTAGTCCATCCACAGGAATAACATTTAGCCGGGCTTAGTACTCATGGGATTCACCGGAGTCTCTGTCATCAAACTGATATTGTTAGTCCAAGATGATACGAAATTGGACATGGAATAGATGATTCAAGGAATATATGACTCTGCAGAGTTTGTACAAAAAATTTCCCACAGCCAACGGATTTCCGTAGTCACGAGGGACTAGTTCCGTTTACGGTTTTTCGGAAGAAAACACAGCTAACCAGTACACACCCATGCTACCTCTCGATGCCAGGACTCACCCTAGACATCGTCCAAGAAAAACTTTTGAGATGGGGAGATCACAATCTCGAATAGCATGGGATCAAATTTATATATGCGCGCTCTAAGGGGTGCCCCCCTCTCGGTCCCAACCGGAAACACCCACGCCCCCTGACCGGATGACTGGCTTTAATCCAGGGCCATGGAACCATCATCCCGGCCTCTCCTTTTGGTGTGTACCAGGAAAGCGGTTTGCAACTTACTAAGCCCTATTCCTTGCGGAAAACATGTGGTAGTACAGGGAAGGAAATGGGAGGAACTGGACCGGTATGGTTTGACCCTGAAGTCACATAGTCTGGCATAAGACTGGCATGCTACAACACTGCCATCTTACCCATCCTCATGCCAACACATGGCCATTCATACTCACCTCCATCCACTTATGGATCATCGAACTCACTTACTTCAACATTTCATAAAAGTAACGTTCATCGGTATGCTCATCAACATGCCATGAAACTAACTAGATGCAAAGCATGACAAGACACTTATCATATCAAAAGTTCAAACATGCTTGCCTGGTTCAGAGTAGTCGGAGCCTAGCTCGGTGAAGTTCGCGGCTCCGTCACATCCTTCGGTATCTACGGTATAAAGAAAATATATGCGCTATCGTAAATACCAAGAGGTGCATAGAAAATAATCCAAATATTTTTCAAATAAATATGATAAAAAACTAGACGAAAATCTGAAGAGGACAGAAAAAGAATCACTCAAAAATTCCTTTCTGTTAAAAAGTTATAAGGGTTTTAATCCAAGGAGTTATCTGTAATGAAACAGAAAGTTTCCAGGGGCTAGTTTATAAAAACAGAAAGCGCTTCGGCTGAAACTACGCCAGCCCAGAGGGAAGGCGCATTTGGCAGAAGACGTTTTCAGAAAACGCTTCGCTTAGACAGAATAGAGAGGCTGACAGCGGGTCCCGCCTGTCAGGTTTAAATTTTCAAAACGGGGCGGCAGACTTCGCCGGTGCCCGAGAGCCGCGGTGGTCGCCGGCGGCAATCCACGGCGAGGCAGGGTGATCGGGGATTACCAACGTGCTCACCGTGTCCTTCCGCAACGGTGGGTGGTGGTGTTGGTCGCCGGTGAGCACCACGTCGACGGCGGGCTTGACTCCGGCGGACGGTGGTTCGGGCGTTGATGGATCTCGCCGAGGAGGGCTGCAAGGATCAAATTGAGGTGGGGGTTAGAGCACTGGGTGCGAGAGAAGGCTACGGACGAGGTTTGGGCGCCGGAGATGGCGTCACCAAAGGGAATCGAGGTGGAGGCCGAGGCGGGGCGAGGCGGCCGGAGTTGGGGGAGGAGACCTCCTCGAGGTCCTCCTGGTGGTTTGGCAGGGTTCTGGAGAGGTGTACTGAAGGTGTGGGTCTCGTGAGCGAGCTCGGGGTCCTTTTTATAGGCGATCCGAGGCAGTGGCCATGAACGGGGATCTCCGATGAAGGTTACAGCGGCGCAGAGCTTGGTCGGGAAGGTTTAGGGAGTTGGGCGTCATCACGGAGTTCCACTGGATCCATTTAGGTGCTAAGCGAGCTTGGATGGGGTGTTAGGGGCGAGCTCGACGGAACGGGGCGGCGCGGGCCCGTCGGCGGCAGGGAGCACGTTCCGTGCTTGCCGGGCCGCGGTGAGGGTGCCACGGGCGTGCGCTGGCATGCATGAGGACACGCAAAGGGCCAGGAAGCTTTGGGCGGCGCCAAAACGGCGTTCTGCCGTGGTGTGCCTTCTGTCGGCCGCCACGGGAGGTCCCGACGCCGCAGAAGACGCCGGCGAGGGCAGGCCAGTGCGCTACTGACGCCAGGAAGTCTCCAAGCATGCGTGTGCAGCATCCGGACAAGAGGGGAGGGGCTGCGAGCGTCGAGCCAAAGGCACTGTGAGCATGTGCCTGTAACTCTGAAGAAATCGACACTGTAAAACTGAATTTTACTGAACTATGCAAAGAACAGTGCAGCTCAGGTGTTCGACAGAATGTTTTTGGCATCTAGGGATTTTTCCTTGAGCTGAAACTTGGTGGAGTGGCCTCTCATTGCTCCAGTAGGCTGCCTGAATTTTGGTGCAATTTTTGGAGAAGTGTAGATATGAATTTCACCAAATTTGGCAAATCTGGTCCAAACTTGCAGTGAGTGAAATTTGAAATATTTGAAAAGAAGAAGAGTGGATCAAGATGGTTCTAGGTTGTGGGTACTAAAGACAATCCAGGGAAGTTGGTTTGGGATAAAAACTCAAAGGCAAAGTGAAACTTGCTTTGAAAAACACTTAAGCTCAAAATAAATGGCGGAAATGTTTTGGGGGGGGGGGGAATAATTTAAATAAAATCCAAAACTTGTTTGGACTTGTTGAGACAGAGAATTTAGATTGTTCAAAGATGAAAGGATGTATTTTGAGAAGTTTTACCATAGGAGACATGGTAAAACCATGGGTGTTTTCAAAAGAAAGAAGTCCCAAAACTCCTAGGTTTCTTTTTTTGAAAATAAATAAGTTTGAGAGGGAAATAACCAGAAGAAAAGCTTCCAAAATTTTAACACCAAAATTAAAAAGGAAAGGAAATCCTTGCCAAAGGTGAAAGGAAGTTTTCAAGAGGAAGGATTTTCTGAAAGAGAAATTTTTAAAGGCCCTCCTTTAGAATCCAATAAAGTTTTTGATGAAAACCAAATCAAAAATTTTTGGAGTGTCACAAGACCTACCCCCTTAGGAAAAAACTCGTCCCCGAGATTTCAGCTGATCCTTAAATAAGTGTGGATGCTCTGTCCGAAGAAAATCCTCACTTTCCCAAGTAGCTTCACTGTCGGTGTGATTGCTCCACTGTACTCTGAAGAATTTGGTGGTCTTATGTCGGGTTCTCCTTTCAGACTCCTCTATTATTCTTACGGGACGTTCCCGATAAGTGAGGTCTGGTTGTACGTCAATGCTCTCATGGGATACTTGTTTCTATGGGTTGCTCACGCACTTCCTCAATTGCGAGACGTGGAACACGTCATGGACATCGGATAATTCCTTGGGTAAGTCTAGCTGGTAGGCTACCTTGCCTCTTTGCGCCACTATACAGAACGGTCCAATGAATCTTGGTGCTAGCTTCCCTTTAATCTTGAATCGTTGCAATCCTCTCATAGGAGATACTTTCAGGTATATGAACTCACCAGGCTCGAAGCTGACCCTACGATACTTCTGATCATAATAACTCTTCTGTCGACTTTAAGCGGTCTTAAGTCGGTCTCTGATTAGCTTGACTTTTTCCTCGGCTTCTCTGAGCATGTCCGGTCCGAAGATGAGGCTGTCTCCGGTCTCTGACCAATTCAACGAGGTACGACATCTCCATCCGTATAAAGCCTCAAATGGTGCCATTTGCAGGCTGGCTTGGTAGTTATTGTTGTATGCAAATTCGGCGTATGGCAGGCTTTCTTCCCAACTGGTTCCATATGTGAGGACACATGCTCTCAGCATGTCTTCTAAAATCTGATTTACTCGTTCCGTTTGTCCATCGGTCTGTGGGTGATATGCGGTACTGAAGGCTAGTTGAGTTCCCAGAGCCTGTTGTAAATGCTCCCAAAATCTTGAGACGAACTGAGTGCCTCTATCGGATATTATAGTCTTCGGGACTCCATGCAGACAAACTATGCGGGTGAGATAAATCCTGGCAAGCCGCTGAGTGTTGTAGGTTGTCTTCACTGGAATGAAATGTGCCACCTTGGTTAACCTGTCAGTGATGACCCAGATGGCATCATTCCCATGCTGTGACCGAGGTAGCCCAACAATAAAATCCATTCCTATTTCATCCCATTTCCACTCATGTATTTTGTTTGCTTGCAGTAGTCCGGCCGGTCTCTGATGCTCAGCTTTTATGCGTTGACACGAGTCGCAACGTGTAATGAAGGTGGCTATGTCCCTCTTCATACCGTGCCACCAAAATCTTTCCTGAATATCTTTATACATCTTGGTCCCGCCAGGGTGGATCGAGTACGGGGCGGTATGGGCTTCAGCTAGGATTTGCTGTTTAAGGTCTTCTATGTTTGGCATGCAGAGTCTTTCTCCGTACCACAATATTCCTCCATTGTCTATGACGAACTCCGAGGCCTTGCCCATACTCACCTTTCGTTTGATGCCTTCAATGCTGGGGTGACCGGGCTGAGCTCTTTTAATTTCCTCCACAAGGTCGGGTCATATTTCCAAGTTTGATATGGTGCCTTCTGCGACCATTAACAAATTGAGCCTGGCAAACTCTTGTTGGAATTCGGGCCTCAAGCTTTGCAGATTGCTTTCGTCGGAGTTGGGGTTCCGACTAAGAGCATCGGCCACTACATTTGCCTTTCCTGGATGGTAATGTATACCAACATCATAATCCTTTACCAATTCCAACCAGCGTCTCTGCCGTAAATTTAGTTCTGGCTGCGTGAAAATATATTTGAGACTTTTGTGATATGTATATATTTCACATCGGTTCCCAAGTAAGAAATGCCTCCATTCTTTCAGTGCATGAATGACCGCTGCCATTTCTAAGTCATGAGTGGGATGATTTTCCTCATGCTTGCGAAGTTGCCTTGAAGCATAGGCGACAACCTTGCCTTCTTGCATCAACACGCATCCGAGACCCTTTCTGGACGCGTCACAAAATACTTCAAAATTCTTGTGTATGTCTGGCACAATTAATACTGGGGCTGTTGTTAATTTTCGCTTTAGCTCTTGGAAACTCTTTCCGCAGGCTTCTGTCCAGTCAAACTTCTTGTCTTTCTTGAGTAACTGCGTTATAGGCTTGGCTATGGTGGAAAATCCTTCAATAAATCTGCGGTAATATCCTGCCATTCCCAAGAAACTACGTATATCTGTTACGCTGGCTGGCGACTTCCAGCCAAGTATGGCCTTGACTTTCTCGGGGTCCACTGCGATACCGTCTTGGGTTAGCACGTGGCCTAGAAAGCCTACTTGTCTTAGCCAAAATTCGCACTTGCTGAACTTGGCATACAACTGGTGTTTCCTGAGTTCTCCTAGCACAATCCTGAGATGATCGGCGTGCTCTTCTGTTGTTTTGGAGTATACCAGAATATCGTTGATGAATACCACGACGAACTTGTCCATATATTTCATAAATACTTTGTTCATGAGGTGAACAAAATATGCAGGGGCATTAGTTAATCCAAATGGCATCACTGCGAACTCATACAGTCCATATCTGGAAGTGAAGGCGGTTTTGGGGATATCTTCTGTTCGTACCTTTAATTGATGGTATCCTGACCTTAAGTCAATTTTTCAAAATACCTTGGCCTGAGCGAGTTGATCAAACAAATCATTTATCCTTGGCATCAGGTATTTGTTCTTAATTGTGACCATATTAAGTGCTCGATAGTCAATACACAATCTCAGTGTTCCATTGTTCTTTTTGGCAAATAAAATTGGTGATCCCCAAGGTGAGGAGCTGGCTCGAATATATCCTTTGTCCAGTAATTCTTTTATTTGCTTCTTCAATTCAACCAACTCGGATGGTGCCATTCTGTATGGTTTCTTGTATATGGGGGTGGTTCCTGGCGTGAGCTCAATGCAGAATTCTATCTCTCGGTCTGGTGGCACGCCTGGTAGCTCTTCAGGGAATACGTCTGGAAATTCACACACTACTGGAACCTTGTTTAGCTCAGAAATGTCCACCTTATTCAATCTCGGTTGCCGGGGTATTTTTCCTTCCTTGGCTGATACTTTTATTGTCTTCCCTTGGTGGTGTGTGAGAATTACAGTCCTGTTGAAACAGTCGATAAACCCCTTGTTGGTGGTCAGCCAATCCATCCCTAGGATGACATCCAATCCTTTATTTTCCAACACAATAAGATTTGCGTGAAACTCCAATCCTTCGAATTCAATGACCACATTCTGACAGTAATTCTGAGTAACTTGCTGAATCCTAGGGGACTTGATGATCATGGATTTCTCCAAAGGAAGCATCGAAAAATTATTTTGCAAAGCAAAACTTTTCGAAATGAAAGAGTGAGAAGCTCCAGAATCAAACAAAACCGTTGCAGGTATTGTGTTGACAGGAAATGTACCGAGTACGATATCCGGAGCATTTTGTGCCTCCTCTTTGGTTACGTGGTTCAGATGACCCCTCCTGTGGTTGTTGTTGGGATTGAAATTGTTTCGCTTGGGCGCTGAATTATTGCCGCCGTTGTTCGGCCTTGGGGTTGAGTTCCTTGGCTTGGGGCACTGCTTGGCATAGTGCCCTTCTTCTCCACAAGCGTAACAAGTAACGCCGGGGCGATATGTGAACTCCTTGTCCCTTGCATGAAAATTCTGGATTGGGCGTGAGACGTTGGATGAGGTTTTGTGTGTCCCACCCTTTTTGAAATCTGTCTTGCTCCGTTGATTGCGAGCAAGGTTAGTCTGGTCCCTTTTTCGTTTGCGGATATCTTCCAGACTGCGTCTCTCATTTTCCAGAGTAATGGCTTTGTCCACCAGTGTTTTAAAATCAGGCAAAGTGTGCACGACCAGTTGGCATTTAAGCGCGGGCGCCAGACCGTCAAGGAATTTCTCCATCTTCTTGCTTTCAGTCATACGCTCTTCATTGGCGTAGCGGGATAATAGTGTAAATTGACTGTTGTAATCTGCCACTGTCAAGTTCCTTTGTTTGAGGTCGTCGAACTCTCTCTTCTTGATTTTCATAATGCTCTTAGGAATGTGTGCATCGCGGAAACCTTCCTTGAAATCATCCCAGGTTATGTCACCTTCGTTTGGATGCATATGCAGAAAATTCTCCCACCAAGATGCGGCTGCTCCTGTAAGATAGTGCGGAGCATACAATTCCTTCTCGGGGTCTGAACATTTTGCAATAATTAATTTCCTCTCCATGTCCCGAAGCCAGTCCTCGGCTTCAAGAGGCTTGTCAGTATGTGAAAATGTTTGGGGACGCGTCTTCTGTAGCTCGGATAACTTGGAATGCTGCGGATACTGTCCATGATAATTTCCCATGTTGATGACTTGGTTCATCATTTCACGATGTTGTTGCTGACTCTGTTCATAAAGGCGGCACATTTGAGAAAGTGCCGTTTCACTGCCCTATTGGCTCGACTGCCCTTGCGTGAAATTGTTACCTGGTTGAGTGTCCAAATTTTCCTCTGGCGGAGTAGGCATGGAGCGTGTCCAAGGACGAGACATTTTTCACTCTGGGGATATATTTTGTAAAACTCATAAGAAATATGAAGATGGTCATCAAAACAACTCCAAAAAGAAAAATGCACAAGGATGGCAATAAATTTAAAAGTCCAAGATCACATAAGAAAACAAATCGATTTGCGCCCGGAGAAGGACTGCTCATTACATATCTTACACGCGGGCGACAATTATACAGTACATCACTCAGGATATGCGTACATAATCCTGACCTGTTATTTAGGCTAGTTCACTCCTCCTGTTCTACATAATGCGCAAACAAGCTACTCCTCACAACACATCTTACAAAGCGGTACATCGCATGACGGGCAAACGCACTCAGCCGGAAATGTCGATGATCTCCTTGGTCCTGCCGAGGGTGAGGCATAGTGAGGCCGGGGATTCGACCTCCTCCTCACTAATAGGCTCCAGACGAGAAGAGCCGCATCGGGTAGATGGAACTGGTGCCAGGGGCGAAGCAACACGAATAGGAGTAGGCACAACGGGTGGTGCAGTGCGCGCTGGAGTGGGCGCAAAGGCCTGGTTGATCCTTCCGGTGGTAGGCAGGTGACGAGTAGGTGCATGCGATGCTGAAGACGAGACAAAAGTCAGTGGTGGTGCAGTGAGCAGGAGCTCCCTCCTGTTGGCGGCACAACCATGGACTGAGTCCATGCGGGCAGCCACGAAGTCGTCCACCAGGTTGTCGAAGGCTGCCTCCAGAGCCCGGAGATACTCAATAAGCATCTCAAAAGCCTCGTCCCGTTCTCCTCTGGGGCAGGAGAATGCGTAGTGGCAGGTGTAAGGCACATGGCATGGAAGATAACGGTAGCGACGAGTCTTCATCGCGGGAAGGACATCCCTGAGGCGGGCTATCGCCTCACGGGCTGCCATCTGCATAGCATGCCTCTCCGTAGGCATGGCTCTTCCCACAAACAGGTAGCGGCATAGCTCACCACACCCTCCCTTGAACTGCACCGTGGCCTGGTGCATGGTCAGACCGTCGTTGACTCTGTGCTGGCGGAGTGTGAAGACTGGGCGCACGGATGGCCCCATCGCGACCTGAACGATGAAGGAGAGAAGCTCGACGAACCCATCGGGCACGTTGGCGAAGGTCTGAGACTCGCAATCATTGTCGGCCATCTACAAAAGTAGGCAAAAATCCTGAATGGTCAGATCATAAATTTATGCTGACTGTCAGAAAATGACTACCATTGCAAAAATATAAATTAGCTCTATTGTGCTAATAACCGATTAGCGATCGCACCTAGTGGCTTCCTATAGTCAGCCTGGCTCTGGTACCAAGCTTGTCACGACCGGTTTTCCAATAAAAATATTTATTGAGAAACCAATCTTTGAGTCCAGTATGAGAGAAAATCCTCCTCACTGGTAGACAAATACTTGATACAATAAGCCAGTAGCATAGAATATATTACAGGGTTGAGCTAGGGCTGGTCAACAAATTATTACAGGCGCGCCAATAATTATACATAATGGCGGATATAACACAATGGTGTGGTGGCATACTACTGACTCGAGGATATAGTGGTGGTGGAATAACACAATGGGGAGTGTGGTAACACGACTCTCAAACTGGCATCTCATCGAGCGTCGAGGTGAGGCTCGATAAATTTATTCGGGTTGCGGAAGCGGTTATAAAACTGTGACCAAGACCAGGGTCGCACGAGACTGACTGGGATTCCTCTAGGCGTCGGACTCGCTATCGAACTCTTCATCCATGAGATCGCCTTCGTCAGCATCTGGCCAAATCAACAAGCCAGTGAGTACTTTGAAAGTACTCGCAAGACAGTTCGGACGTAAGATATAACAAATGCATGCATGGATGCGTCATGAATAATCTTCTCAATGCACACTGATAATATTTGCACGACGAAGTAAGTACGAGGGAAACGGCGGTAGTCCGCCTGAAATCCCAACAGAATATAAATGAGAACCGATCGTGTGTCTGAAGCGACGCCACGAAGGGTGAACAAATAATAACAGGAAAAATCATGCCACAGTCGGACGTCTGAGCGACATCACAGAAAGGGCTTTAAAAGAAATGCCACAGTTGGACGTCTGAGCGACATCACAGAAAGGGCTTTAAAAGAAATGCCACAGCCGGACGTCTGAGCGACATCACAGAAAGGGCTTTAAAAGAAATGCCACAGTCGGACGTCTAAGCGACATCACAGAAAGGGCTTTAAAAGAAATGCCACAGTCGGACGTCTAAGCGACATCACAGAAAGGGCTTTAAAAGAAATGCCACAGTCGGACGTCTGAGCGACATCACAGAAAGGGCTTTAGTCACAAATAAACAATACTCATAATAAATATTCAGTTCATGATAATAAACAGGTTAGTCCATCCACAGGAATAACATTTAGCCGGGCTTAGTACTCATGGGATTCACCGGAGTCTCTGTCATCAAACTGATACTGTTAGTCCAAGATGATACGAAATTGGACATGGAATAGATGATTCAAGGAATATATGACTCTGCAGAGTTTGTACAAAAAATTTCCCACAGCCATCGGATTTCCATAGTCACGAGGGACTAGTTCCGTTTACGGTTTTTCGGAAGAAAACACAGCTAACCAGTACACACCCATCCTACCTCTCGATGCCAGGACTCACCCTAGACATCGTCCAAGAAAAAATTTTGAGACGGGGAGATCACAATCTTGAATAGCATGGGATCAAATTTATATATGCGCGCTCTAAGGGGTGCCCCCCTCTCGGTCCCAACCGGAAACACCCATGCCCCTGACCGGATGACTGGCTTTAATCCAGGGCCATGGAACCATCATCCCGGCCTCTCCTTTTGGTGTGTACCAGGAAAGCGGTTTGCAACTTACTAAGCCCTATTCCTTGCGGAAAACATGTGGTAGTACAGGGAAGGAAATGGGAGGAACTTGACCGGTACGGTTTGACCCTGAAGTCACATAGTCTGGCATAAGACTGGCATGCTACAACACTGCCATCTTACCCATCCTCATGCCAACACATGGCCATTCATACTCACCTCCATCCACTTATGGATCATCGAACTCACTTACTTCAACATTTCATAAAAGTAACGTTCATCGGTATGCTCATCAACATGCCATGAAACTAACTAGATGCAAAGCATGCCAAGACACTTATCATATGAAAAGTTCAAACATGCTTGCCTGGTTCAGAGTAGTCGGAGCCTAGCTCGGTGAAGTTCGCGGCTCCGTCACCTCCTTCGGTATCTACGGTATAAAGGAAATATATGCGCTATCGTAAATACCAAGAGGTGCACAGAAAATAATCCAAATATTTTTCAAATAAATATGATAAAAAACTAGACAAAAATCTGAAGAGGACAGAAAAAGAATCACTCAAAAATTCCTTTCTTTAAAAAGTTATAAGGGTTTTAATCCAAGGACTTATCTGTAATGAAATAGAAAATTTCCAGGGGCTAGTTTATAAAAACAGAAAGCGCTTTGGCAGAAGCTATGCCAGCCCAGAGGGAAGGCGCATTTGGCAGAAGACGTTTTCAGAAAACGCTTCGCTTAGACAGAATAGAGAGGCTGACAGCGGGTCCCGCCTATCAGGTTTAAATTTTCAAAACGGGGCGGCAGACTTCGCCGGTGCCCGAGAGCCGCGGTGGCCGCCGGCGGCGATCCATGGCGAGGCAGGGTGATCGGGGATTACCAACGTGCTCACCGTGTCCTTCCGCAACGGTGGGTGGTGGTGTTGGTCGCCGGTGAGCACCACGTCGACGGCGGGCTTGACTCCGGCGGACGGTGGTTCGGGCGTTGATGGATCTCGCCGAGGAGGGCTGCAAGGATCAAATTGAGGTGGGGGTTAGAGCACTGGGTGCGAGAGAAGGCTACGGACGAGGTTTGGGCGCCGGAGATGGCGTCACCAAAGGGAATCGAGGTGGAGGCCGAGGCGGGGCGAGGCGGCCGGAGTTGGGGGAGGAGACCTCCTCGAGGTCCTCCTGGTGGTTTGGCAGGGTTCTGGAGAGGTGTACTGAAGGTGTGGGTCTCGTGAGCGAGCTCGGGGTCCTTTTTATAGGCGATCCGAGGCGGTGGCCATGAACGGGGATCTCCGGTGAAGGTTACAGCGGCGCAGAGCTTGGTCGGGAAGGTTTAGGGAGTTGGGCGTCATCACGGAGTTCCACTGGATCCATTTAGGTGCTAAGCGAGCTTGGATGGGGTGTTAGGGGCGAGCTCGACGGAACGGGGCGGCGCGGGCCCGTCGGCGGCAGGGAGCACGTTCCGTGCTTGCCGGGCCGCGGTGAGGGTGCCACGGGCGTGCGCTGGCATGCATGAGGACACGCAAAGGGCCAGGAAGCTTTGGGCGGCGCCAAAACGGCGTTCTGCCGTGGTGTGCCTTCTGTCGGCCGCCACGGGAGGTCCCGACGCCGCAGAAGACGCCGGCGAGGGCAGGCCAGTGCGCTACTGACGCCAGGAAGTCTCCAAGCACGCGTGTGCAGCATCCGGACAAGAGGGGAGGGGCTGCGAGCGTCGAGCCAAAGGCACTGTGAGCATGTGCCTGTAACTCTGAAGAAATCGACAGCGGGTCCCGCCTGTCAGGTTTAAATTTTCAAAACGGGGCGGCAGACTTCGCCGGTGCCCGAGAGCCGCGGTGGTCGCCGGCGGCAATCCACGGCGAGGCAGGGTGATCGGGGATTACCAACGTGCTCACCGTGTCCTTCCGCAACGGTGGGTGGTGGTGTTGGTCGCCGGTGAGCACCACGTCGACGGCGGGCTTGACTCCGGCGGACGGTGGTTCGGGCGTTGATGGATCTCGCCGAGGAGGGCTGCAAGGATCAAATTGAGGTGGGGGTTAGAGCACTGGGTGCGAGAGAAGGCTACGGACGAGGTTTGGGCGCCGGAGATGGCCTCACCGAAGGAAATCGAGGTGGAGGCCGAGGCGGGGCGAGGCGGCCGGAGTTGGGGGAGGAGACCTCCTTGAGGTCCTCCTGGTGGTTTGGCAGGGTTCTGGAGAGATGTAGTGAAGGTGTGGGTCTCGTGAGCGAGCTCGGGGTCCTTTTTATAGGCGATCCGAGGCGGTGGCCGTGAACGGGGATCTCCGGTGAAGGTTACGGCGGCGCAGAGCTTGGTCGGGAAGGTTTAGGGAGTTGGGCATCATCACGGAGTTCCACTGGATCCATTTAGGTGCTAAGCGAGCTTGGATGGGGTGTTAGGGGCGAGCTCGACGGAACGGGGCGGCGCGGGCCCGTCGGCGGCAGGGAGCACGTTCCGTGCTTGCCGGGCCGCGGTGAGGGTGCCACGGGCGTGCGCTGGCATGCATGAGGACACGCGGAGGGCCAGGAAGCTTTGGGCGGTGCCAAAACGGCGTTCTGCCGTGGTGTGCCTTCTGTCGGCCGCCACGGGAGGTCCCAACGCCGCAGAAGACGCCAACGAGGGTGGGCCAGTGCGCTACTGACGCCAGGAAGGCTCCGAGCACGCGTGTGCAGCATCCGGACAAGAGGGGAGGGGCTGCGAGCGTCGAGCCAAAGGCACTGTGAGCATGTGCCTGTAACTCTGAAGAAATCGACACTGTAAAACTGAATTTTACTAAACTATGCAAAGAACAGTGCAGCTCAGGTGTTCGACAGAATGTTTTTGGCATCTAGGGATTTTTTCTTGAGCTGAAACTTGGTGGAGTGGCCTCTCAATGCTCCAGTAGGCTGCCTGAATTTTGGTGGAATTTTTGGAGAAGTGTAGATATGAATTTCACCAAATTTGGCAAATCTGGTCCAAACTTGCAGTGAGTGAAATTTGAAATATTTGAAAAGAAGAAGAGTGGATCAAGATGGTTCTAGGTTGTGGGTACTAAAGACAATCCAGGGAAGTTGGTTTGGGACAAAAACTCAAAGGCAAAGTGACACTTGCTTTGAAAAACACTTAAGCTCAAAATAAATGGCAGAAATGTTTTGGGGGGGGGGAAATAATTTAAATAAAATCCAAAACTTGTTTGGACTTGTTGAGACAGAGAATTTAGATTGTTCAAAGATGAAAGGATGTATTTTGAGAAGTTTTACCATAGGAGACATGGTAAAACCATGGGTGTTTTCAAAAGAAAGAAGTCCCAAAACTCCTAGGGTTTCTTTTTTTTGAAAATAAATAAGTTTGATAGGGAAATAACCAGAAGAAAAGCTTCCAAAATTTTAACACCAAAATTAAAAAGGAAAGGAAATCCTTGCCAAAGGTGAAAGGAAGTTTTCAAGAGGAAGGATTTTCTGAAAGAGAAATTTTTAAAGGCCCTCCTTTAGAATCCAATAAAGTTTTTGATGAAAACCAAATCAAAAATTTTTGGAGTGTCACAGTTTTCCTCCTGGGCTGGCGTATTCTCTACCGAAGCGTTTTCCGTTTTTATGAGCTAGCCCCTGGAAACTTTCTGTTTCATTACAGATGAGTCCCTGGACTAAAACCTTTATAAATTTTAAACAGAAATGTATTTTTGATTGATTCTTTTTCTGTTCTCTTTGAAATTTTGTCTAGTTGTTTATCAGATTTATTTGAAAAAAATTTGGAATACTTTTTGTGCACTTCATGGTATTTACGATAGCACCTATATTTTCTTTATACCGTAGATACCGAAGGAGGTGACGGAGCCGCGAACTTCACCGAGCTAGGCTCCGACTACTCTGAACCAGGCAAGCATGTTTGAACTTTTGATATGATGAGTGTCTTGGCATGTTTTGCATTTGGTTAGTTTCATGGCATGTTGATGAGCATACCGATGAACGTTATTTTCATGCATGGTTAAGGTAAGTGAGCTCGATGATCCATAAGTGGATGGATGTTAGTATGAATGGCCATGGGTTGGCATGAGGATGGGTAAGATGGCAGTGTTGTAGCATGCCAGTCTTATGCCAGACTATTTGACTACAGTGTCAAATCGTATCGGTCCAGTTCCTCCCTTTTCCTTCCTTGTACTACCACATGTTTTCCGCAAGGAATATGGCTTAGTAAGTTGCAAACCGCTTTCCTAGTACACACCAAAAGGAGAGGCCGGGATGATGGTTCCATGGCCCTGGATTAAAGCCAGTCATCCGGTCAGGGGGCATGGGTGTTTCCGGTTTGGACCGAGAGGGGGGCACCCCTTAGAGCGCGCGTATATAAATTTGATCCCATGCTATTCGAGATTGTGATCTCCCCGTCTCAAAGTTTTTCTTGGAAGATGTCTAGGGTGAGTCCTGGCATCGAGAGATAGGATGGGTCTGTACTGGTTAGCTGTGTTTTCTTTCGAAATACCGTAAACGAAACTAGTCCTTCGAGACTACGGAAATCCATTAGCTGTGGGAAATTTTTGTACAAACTCTGCAGAGTCATAAATCTCCAAATCATCTTATCCATATCCAAATTTTGCGCTGACTTATTCTGACAAGTGCCAGTTTTGGTGACAGATACTCCGGTGAATCTCATGAGCACTAAGCCCGGTTAAAAGTTTATTCCTATGGATGGACTAACCCGTTTATTATCATGAACTGAATATTTATTATGAGTATTATTTACTTGTGGTTTAAAGCCCTTTCTGTGATGTCGCTCAGACGTCCGATTGTGGCATTTCTTTTAAAGCCCTTTCTGTGATGTCGCTCAGACGTCCGATTGTGGCATTTCTTTTAAAGTCCTTTCTGTGATGTCGCTCAGACGTCCGATTGTGGCATTTCTTTTAAGGCCCTTTCTGTGATGTCGCTCAGACGTCCGATTGTGGCATTTCTTTTAAAGCCCTTTCTGTGATGTTGCTCAGACGTCCGATTGTGGCATTTCTTTTAAAGCCCTTTCTGTGATGTCGCTCAGACGTCCGATTGTGGCATTTCTTTTAAAGCCCTTTTTGCAATGTTGCTCAGACGTCCGACTGTGGCATTTCTTTTAAAGCCCTTTTCTGTGATGTCGCTCAGACGTCCGATTGTGGCATTTCTTCTAAAAGCCCTTTATGTGGTGTCGCTAAGACGCCTGACTGTGGCATGAATTTTCGGTTATCATTTGTTCACCTTTCGAGGCGTCGCTTCAGACACCCGAACGGTTTTCATTTATATTTTTGTCGGGATTTCAGGCGGACTACCGCTGTTTCCCTCGTACTTGCTTCGTTATGCAAATTTTTATATGTGCATTGGAAAGGTTAATCATGACGCATTCATGCATGCATTTGTTATATCTTACGTCCGAACTGTCTTGCGAGTACTTTCAAAGTACTCACTGGCTTGTTGATTTGGCCAGATGCTGACGAAGGTGATCTCTTGGATGAAGAGTTCGATAGCGAGTCCGACGCCTAGAGGAATCCCAGTCAGTCTCGTGCGACCCTGGACTTGGTCACTGTTTTATATCCGCTTCCGCAACCCGAATAAATTTATCGAGCCTCACTTCGACGCTCGATGAGATGCCAAATTGAGAGTCGTGTTACCACACTCCCCACTGTGTTATTCCACCATCGCTTCACCCTCGAGTCAGTAGTATGCCACCACACCATTGTGTTATATCCGCCATTATGTATAATTATTGGCGCGCTTGTAATAATTTGTTGAGCAGCCCTAGCTCAACCCTGTAATATATTCTATGCTACTGGCTTATTGCATCAAGTATTTGTCTACCAGTGAGGAGGATTTCTCTCATACTGGACTCAAAAGATTGGTTTCTCAATAAATATTTTTATTGGAAAACCGGTCGTGACACCTTGGCCGCTGCATCAACCTGAATGCACCAGAGCGCCGCGGTAACCTTCCGCGTCTCCCTTAACTCCAGTAAGCCTTCTGCTCTTCTCAACACAGACCTGTTCTAGGGTATCATGTTCTTGCAGTGTTCATCACCTGTTCGTGTTCACATACTAACCCTGGATGCATCTGTGAACCCCTGCTCTACATAACGGTAGCTTTTAGTATCCGCCTCTAGTTTCATGCCCAACACCATAGATCTCACATATATTTCTGCCCATTGATTCAATACTGTTCTGCCTTGAGCTTTTGAATATTTTTCTTATTTTTTGAACTTGCTTCAGATCCACCGCTTGTAGAGAAATCTTGTGAAATCTGTTTCTGCACACTTATCCATCTGCAATCTCAGCTGTCTCAATGCTTAGATCAAGCGGTTTAACCTTGTAGAAAAAATTGCCCAACCGGTATATACCATTAGTCCCCTTGTTGAACCGCCAGATGTTGTTGCTTCATAAACTCCATTTTAGATAGATATGTCTCCGGTTTAACATTGCACATACGAATGTACCTTGATCAATGCATTTTTGAACCAGGATCTTCTGCCTTGTAGATTTCCTCATGGCCAAGCAAGTATATGAGTGCAATTGGGTTCCTTCTCGCGTCACAGAGGCTCAACTGGACGACTTAGTCCTGATTGGCGCTTTAGGCAGCAAAGATACCATCCATTGGAGAGCTCCTGGCAAAGAATGCCCTCCCACACCTCAAGAAGAAGAGGTCATCGTTTTCGTAGATCAATTAGCCCGGGGCTTTAAGCCGCCCGGTTCTAAATTTTACCGGGATGTTTTAGCCGATTTCCAACTCCATCCATAAGACACTGGCCCCAACTCTGTTACAAATATGTGTCACTTCCAAGTGCTCTATGAGGCATTTTTTCAAGAGGAGCCCACGGTGGAATTGTTCAGAGACCTTTTCCATCTAAACCGCCGTACTGAGTTTACTGACGGCTCTAATACGGAGTTGGGTGGCGTGGTGATGCAGAAAAGGAAAGAGGTCACATACCCTCAGGCCAAACTGCACAGCCACCCCAAAGAGTGGAATCAGACATGGTTCTATTGCAAAGACACCTCCCCTGCTAGTGAGAATCCCTTGCCTAGCTTTCGTCCGGAGTGGCTCAGCAATACACACCCTTTTCCGCAAAGATTGACTGCCCAGGAGAGAAGAAAATATGCTCCTCAACTGTCAAAGCTCAGAGCCTTTATGGCCAACGGTTTAACAGGGGTTGATCTCGCTCGCTGTTGGACATCATGGAGCATACAGCCCCTTAGTCAGTGCTCCGATTTGATGTGAGAGTATACTGGCAGTGTTGATGACCCACTGCGACATTCCAAAATCCAGCTCACCGATGAAGAAATCACAGAGGCTGTGAATAAGATACTGAATGAACCGGAACACGTCTGTGCTAGAAACGGCCTGCTTCCCTTCTGTGCCACCAACAAACCGCCAGCTGTAAGACCTTGATTTTTCTATTGACTGAATCTGTTATTGATATATCTGGTCATTGTTTAATATCAATGTCTATGTAATCAGGGCAATGATCCATTTTGGAGCAAGAAACTGCTGCAGGAGAAACCAGAAAAACCAGACAAACCGGAAAGAGAAACTTGGCAAAAGACAAAAGATGTGAAGAAGACTGCCCACAGGAAAAGAACCACTGCATCCTCTAATTCGGCCCCTGATGATGATGTGGATAATCCGGACCTGGAGGTAGAGCTTGACTCACTTGGTTTATTTTTCATGCGTCTTATTGATGATGATATTTGTCAGGATGATGCCGAAGCCAGCCACGCAGATGCTGCAGAGATAATTATTCTCTCTTCCGATTCAGAACCTTTGCCTTCACAAAAAATCCGTCAGGCAAACCGGAAAGTTAAATTTTCTCATCCTCTTGCTTATTTGGATCCTAAATTTCTTATGAAGGTCCAACAACACGAAGCTCATCGCATAACCCAGCACAGCGGCCAGGTAGTTACCTCCGCCGGTTTACCGAACAGTCCGGTTCGGAAACACCGTTAAGAGGTCTCTAATTTGCTTGTCAGTGCTTGTCCTAAAGCGGGCTACTTTCGTCAACCTCTTAATCTGTCTGACTCCGATTACCAGGTTACTTCCCACTCATCTTCTGGCGAGTCATCGGCTACTCAGCTGCCACCGCTTAAAACGATGCTTGGCTAAGCTATTCTTGTCATAATATTTTCAGCACATCGCCTTGGAACATTTGCTGTATTTGATTTTGTTATTCCTTTTCAGGGCCAAACCTAGGCCAAGCAAGAAGGCTCGCCTGGACAAAGCGGCCGAAGAAGATACCCTCCTTGAACCAGGCAAGACACCAGATCTTGACGCGGCTATTCCTGAGGATATACCCAATTATCCACCGCAGCAAGACAACGATCTTATTGCTAAAGAAAGACCTAGTGATGCCTCAAATCCTGTCAATCGGCCCATAAGCTCCCTCCGGATTGAGAAATCCACCGGTCCAGCAAAGCCTACTGACAAGCCAACGGCCCCAGTGCAGGCCGGCGATACCAAGGACGATGAGGTTGTCATTACTGGCACTGGCCATACCGAGCCAAGCAATCCTGTCGCTTTGTCCAAACATTCTGCCAAGGAAGAATTTGTTGCTTTTGGCAAAGGCAAGTGGAATGCTGATCTGGCGACTTACGCCGCTCTGAACGCCCAAGATATTCATTCCGGCTACCTGAACCGGCTGTATACCAGTCGTGACTATGAAGTCGGTTTGGTTAATATGATGAAAGATAAATATGAGGTAACTTCCATATGCTCTTTTCCTGCTTGTATGCTTCAATTCTTGCTGACTCTCCTAGCCCCCAAGGGCCGGTTTGTAATCTTCTTTCAAACTGGGACTTATTAATATAAATCTTTATGCTTTGAAATTCAGTGATGTAGCCCCCAAGGGCCGGTTCAACTTAGCATAGTGAAACCGGTACTTTAAGTAATTGAGATTACCGCATCAGAATATATACGAGCAAATAGCTATTAGCCCCCAAGTGCCAAGTTGAATACTTGTATTGATCTTGGGACTTTGTAAGCAATTGAAAGATGAAGATCGAATATGCATTAGCCCCCAAGTGCCAAGTGCATAACTTGTTATGTGGTTGGTACTTCAATCCTTGTACCATTTTGCTGAAGCATATAACTGTCTGCATGCAGGCTGAGCTGAAGACGAAAGAAAACCAAGTCGCCAATCTCCAAGAAACCTGAAAACCCAACAAGCTGAAACCTCCAAAGCAAAAGAGGAATTAGCCAGCGCTTTAAGCGCCATGGAACGGCTTAAAGAGAGCTTCAAGAAGAAGCAGGCGGATTGGGCCACTGAAAAGTCCACTTTAATCAAACGAGCAGAGGATGCCGAGCCTGCACTAAAACCGGTGGCGGATGAACGGACCAGTATAAAGTGGCACGTGCATGCTATGACCACTGCTATCTTTGGTAAGCCAGTTTGACTTCTGAATTTACTCGGCCTTCTTACAGAGCTGCCGGTTTAACCCTTTATGATATTTCAGGGACACGCATTGGTCACTTGGGGTCAGATGTGCGGAAGAAATTGAAAGCCGTCTACACGTTGGTCGAACAGCTGTACACTGGTGCACAGCGGATCATTTGTACCGCATCCCACAACAAACCGGCGCCCACTTTGATTCAAGATACTCTGATGAAACTGTCGGTGCTTCCTGCCCGAGTTGAAGAGCTGAAGAAATCTGCTGCTCGAACCGGTGCAATCAATGCCTTAATCCGGGCAAAAGCCTGGGTGCCGGATTTTGATCCCATTGAAGCGGCTCAGGGCTATCCCAGCTTGAAAGAAGTCGGGTCCGAGTTTAGTGAAGTGGATCAGCGAGCCATAAACCGGGAGGTGCGTCCGCTAGCTTGTCAATTGGCTGAAGAATCAGACTTGTATCATTATCAATCCCAATATGACAATCAGAACAACCGAATAGCTGCACCAATTCATGAGTCGAAAAATCTTATCCCTCCAATTCGTAAGCACACTTACGCTCCCGATATTGACCCGTCATTGCTAATCCATGATGAAGCTGTTTTTCAAGCATTAATGGGAATCGACTGGACAACTGTTGATTTCCAGCCACTGGGTAGAGAAACTGAAGCTGAAGCGGTGCAGGATGACCCACAACCAGCAGGCCAGGCCGGTGACCAAGCTTGAATCGGAAGCCGGTTTAAAACTGCTTCTCCTTTGCAAAAAAAAACAATGATCTTATTGTGGGCACCGTGTTGCCTTGTAACAAGTTAGCTGATACTTTTGATGTTGATATGCCTTCGTGCATAATTTGCTCTTCCTTTGGGTGATGAACTTTCCAAAGTACTTTCTGCAATAAAAAATCTTCAAGTGCCACCGCGGTTGTACCGTCAAGCGGAATATGATGTCTGCATACATGAAAGCAAAACATCCAAAAAAAATTTAAGTATATGACCAAACTTTTTTGACATACATAATGCCTGCCATCGTTGAGCGTGAAGTTGGCTTGGCCAATCTTGAAGCGGAGTTTTGCAAACCCACACTGTTGGAGGAGATAACAGCTCCTGTATATATATGACGCTAGTTTACCATGTAAACCGTGCCGGGTTATAATAAACACCGTGTTACTCCATAAGAGGATGTTAACAACAAGGATCAAACTGGGCAAATAGTCTCCGGATTAACGTGAACTGTGTTCCGTCAATTGATTGGTTGAAAAACGTTGTTGGTTTAAAAAACGCAATAAAAAAGAAAAAAGTATCTTGCAAAGAAAAGTGCGAAGCAAAAGCAATGACAAAACCGTTTGCAAAAAAGGTTTATTTGAGCTGATCAAATGGCGTTACCATGGCCGAACACAACCAAGCTCCCGTTAGGTGTAACTATGGTTCTAGTCATCCAGGTCCCCAAATGAAACCATGGCATTTATGCCGACCAAGTGGCATGGTCATGGTTCGGGTTTGACCAAGCCCCGAAGTGATTCTGTGACCTTAGGCCGATCAAGAGGCATGACTGGTTCAGACATGACCAAGTCCCCAAGTGATCTGGTGGCTCTCGCCTATCAAGAGGTATGGTATTGGTTCGGACAGGACCAAACCTCCAAGTGATATAACATGATGCTTTTAAAAAGCGAACTCAAGGGGTAAACCGGAGGCCGCTTTAGAACAACTCCGTGTAACCACACATGATGTAAAAGAACAGATACCCCACTTTAGCTGATGTTCCGGTTTATTATATTTAATCATAATATATACATCATTGTAATATGTACATAAGTAGAACCAATGGCTCAGGTATAATAAGGCCGAAGATGAGCTATGTTCCACGGCCTGTTGGTCTCCTCCTCTGATGTACGTGAGTCCTTATGCTCTCGAATATCGATCAGATAGTATGACCTGTTGTGCAGATTCTTGCTGACCACGAAAGGCCCCTCCCAAGGTGGGGATAACTTATGCATATCAATCTGATCTTGGATGAGCCGAAGCACCAAATCTCCTTCCTGGGAGGTTCTGGTTCTGAATCGGCGACTGTGATAACGACGAAGATCCTGTTGGTAAATCGCCGATCGGGCGGCTGCTATGTCATGCTCTTCATCCAACCGGTCCAAGGCATCTTGCTGTGCTGTCTCGTTGTCCGCTTCAATATAAGCCGTCACACAAGGTGAATCATGACAGATATCACTGGGAAGAACCGCCTCCGCTCCATAAACCAGTAAGAACGGTGTGTATCCTGTTGACCTGTTGGGTGTTGTATTGATGCTCCATAACACAGATGGTAATTCTTCTACCCAACAACCCGACGTTCTCTGCAAAGGAACCATGAGCCGGGGCTTGATGCCTCTCAAGATCTCTTGATTAGATCTTTCTACTTGACCATTGGACTATGGGTGTGCCACTGATGAAATGTCAAGCCGGATGTGCTCCCGTTCGTAGAACTCCTTCATGGCACCTTTGGACAAATTGGTACCATTATCTGTGATGATACTGTGTGGAAAGCCAATCCGGAAAATCACTTTTTTGATGAACTGAACCGCCGTGGCCGCATCACACTTGCTAACAGGTTCTGCCTCCACCCACTTTGTAAACTTATCAACCACCACCAGGAGGTGGGTCTTCTTATCTTTGGACCTTTTGAAAGGCCCAACCATATCCAGCCCCCAAGTCGCAAACGGCCAAGTAATTGGAATCATTCTCAATTCTTGAGCTGGTACATGAGCACGTCTTGAGAACTTTTGGCAACCATCACATCGTCTGACCAGATCCTCTGCATCAGCATGAGCAGTTAACCAATAGAAGCCATGGCGAAACGCTTTAGCCACCAGAGATTTTGAACCGGCGTGGTGACCACAATCTCCTGCGTGGATCTCACGCAAAATTTCACGGCCTTCTTCAGGAGACACACAGCGTTGAAACGCTCCTGACACACTACAATGATGCAACTCGCCGTTGATAATAGTCATGGACTTGGATCGCCGGATTATCTGTCTGGCCAGAGTCTCATCCGCTGGTAACTCGCCCCGGTTCTTGTACGCCAGGTAGGGAAGCGTCCAATCCGGAATAACATGAAGAGCTGCCACCAATTGAGCCTCTAGATCAGGAATAGCCAAATCCGCTTCACCAGGGATCTTGACCGACGGGTTGTGCAGCACATCCAGAAAAACATTGGGCGGACCCGGTTTGCGCTGAGAGCCCAGCCGGCTTCAAGCGTCCGCCGCTTCATTTTTCCGCCGGTCCACGTGGTCCACCTGATAGAATTTGAAGTGACCTGCAACAATATCCACCTCACGACGATATGCCGCCATGAGGGGATCCTTAGAGTCCCAAGTGCCAGACACTTTCTGAGCCACAAGGTCCGAGTCACCGAAGCACTTAACTCGGCCTAGATTCATCACCTTATCCATCCGGAGACCATGGAGCAAGGCTTCATACCCAGCTGCATTGTTAGTACAAGGGAACATTAAGCAGAGAACATAACAAAACTTATCACCTCATGGGGAAGTTAACACGACTCCAGCCCCCGAGCCTTCCAGTTGCCTAGATCCGTCAAAATGGATGGTCCAATATGTATGATCCGGCTTTTCTTTAGGTGCTTGCATTTCCATCCAATCATTGATTAAATCAACAAGTGCTTGAGACTTAACCGCCGTCCGAGGCACATACTTCAAACCGTGCGGCCCCAGCTCTATAGCCCACTTGGCAATCCGGCCAGTTGCTTCCTGGTTCTGGATGATATCTCCCAAAGGAGCAGAACTGACCACCGTAATTGGGTGCCCTTGGAAGTATTGTTTAAGCTTCCGGCTTGCCATAAAAACTCCATACACCAGCTTCTGCCAATGCGGATACCTTTGCTTGGACTCGATTAGTACCTCGCTGATATAATAGACCGGACGTTGAACCGGATGCTCCTTACCTGCCTCCTTTCTCTCCACCACAATAGCCACGCTGACCGCCCGAGCATTAGCAGCAACATATAGCAGTAACGGCTCCTTGTCAATGGGAGCGGCGAGCACAGGCGGATTGGCCAATTGCTGCTCTAAGTCCTCAAATGCTTCATGAGCGGTGGAACTCCAAACAAACTGATCCATTTTTTTCAACATCTGATACAAAGGGATTGCCTTCTCACCAAGATGACTGATAAACCAGCTTAACGCGGCAATCCGGCCTGCCGGGCGTTGAACATCATTGATACACTTCGGTTTAGCCAGGGAGGTGATGGCTGTGATCTTCTCCGGATTAGCCTCAATTCCCCTATTGGACACCAGGAAGCCTAATAACTTGCCCGCCGGTACACCAAAGATGCATTTTTCTGGATTAAGCATCATCTTTTATGTCCTCGAGTTATCAAAAGTTTCCTTTAAATCACTAATTAGAGTCTCCTTCTCCCTGGATTTAACCACGATATCGTCCACGTAGGCGTGTACATTACGGCCAATTTGTTTGTGTAGACAATTTTGCACACACCGTTGATAAGTTGCCTGGGCACTCTTGAGCCCAAAGGGCATAGACACATAGCAGAAGGCTCCAAAGGGAGTTATGAATGCCGTTTTCTCCTGGTCCTTAACTACCATTTTGATCTGATGATAGCCAGAATATGCATCCAAAAAACTTAAACGCTCACAACCCGCCGTAGCATCAATAATTTGATCAATACGGGGGAGGGCAAAAGGATCTGCTGGACAAGCTTTATTAAGATCTATGTAATCCACACACATGCACCAGGTGCCGTTTTTCTTAAGGACCAGCACCGGATTGGCGAGCCACTCAGGGTGAAAAACTTGAACAATAAAACCAGCTGCTAAGAGCCTGACTACCTCTTCTCCAATTGCCTTGCGTCTTTCTTCGTTAAACCGGCGGAGGATCTGTTTCACCGGTTTGTACTTAGGATCCACATTAAGGGTGTGCTCAGCAAGTTGCCTCGGTACACCTGGCATGTTAGAGGGCTTCCATGCAAAAATGTCCCGATTCTCATGGATGAACTCGATGAGCGCGCTTTCCTGTTTTGGATCCAAATTAGCACTAATGCTGAACTGCTTGGACGAATCACTAGGTACAAAGTCAACAAGCTTAGTTTTTGCTGCCGATTTGAACTTCAGGGCCGGATCATGCTCCGTAGTTGGCTTCTTCAATGGAGTCATGTCCGCCGGATCAACATTGTCCTTATAATACTTTAGCTCCTCGGTGGCACAAACCGACTCTGCATAGGCCGCATCACCTTCCTCGCACTCCAAAGCGATTTTGCGGCTTCCGTGAACCGTTATTGTCCCCTTGTGACCCGGCATCTTTAGCTGCAAATACACATAACAGGGTCGTGCCATAAACTTGGAGTAGGCCGATCGCCCAAACAGGGTGTGATATGGACTATGGATTTTCACCACTTCAAACATCAATGTCTCCGACCTGGAATCATGATCATCCCCAAAGGCCACTTCCAGAGCTATCTTACCAGCGGGATATGCTGATCTGCCAGGCACTACACCATGGAACACTGTATTAGACAGTTTGAGATTTTTATCTGTCAGTCCCATACGACGGAAGGTCTCATAGTACAAGATATTAATGCTGCTACCTCCATCCATGAGCACCTTGTTGAACTTGTAACCTCCCACCTGAGGCGCCACCACCAGAGCCAACTGACCCGGATTATCGACCCGGGGAGGGTGATCCTCTCTGCTCCATATGATTGGCTGTTCAGACCAACATAGATAACGGGGTACGGCCGGTTCAACAGAGTTAACCGCCCGCCTCTGAACCTTCCGGTGTCACTTGTCCAAGCCAGTGGTGAAAACATGGTACTACCCACTACTCAACTGCTTTGGGTTGCTCTGGTAACCTGACTGTTGCTGTTGTTGGTAGTAATCACCCTGGTTGTTCTGACTATTTTGACCATTATGTCCGCCCGGATTACCATTAAATCCCGAATCGGAACTTCCTCCACCGTAACCCGGCCTGGATCCTGAGCCACCGCCAGATTCGTGATCATACCGGAAATTATTAGAATTCTTGAACTCCTGCATAATAAAGCAATCCTTCCAAAGGTGGTTTGCTGGCGCCTCCTTTGTCCCATGTCTTGGACAGGGCTGGCTTAGCAGATAGTTTAGGCGGTCTGGGTTAGGGTTGGGTGCCCCATTACGATTTTTCGGTTTACCCTTGCGTCGCTGGCCATTGTCCTGTGCGTTGGTATTAGCCACAAAGTCCATGTTACCATCCGCTTTACGCTTGCCTCCACCACCATTGCCTGCCCAGTGATGCTGCTGACCTTTGGAGTTGTTGTTCCTCTTTCCCTTCCCTGTCTTGTCATCATCAGATTTGGGATCGTTGGTACTATCAGAATCAGCATATTTCACCAAAGCAGCCATGAGGGTCCCCATGTCTGTGCAATGATGCTTCATCCGTCCCAACTTCAGCTTAAGGGGCCCAAACCGGCAGTTGCCTTCTAGGGTTAGTACTGCGGTGTCAGCGTTGATGCGGTCTGAGGAGTGCAACACTTGTGAAACCTGGCGCACCCAATGAGTCGTTGATTCTCCTTCCTCCTGGACGCATGCAGCTAAGTCCACTATCGACATAGGCTGTTTACATGTATCCTTGAAATTGCTGATAAACCAGGCTCGTAATTGGGCCCATGAACTGATAGAATTAGCCGGCAAGCTTTTTAACCAAGTACGCGCCGTTCCTTCAAGCATCATGGTGAAGTATTTCGCACACGCCGCGTCCTCCACGTCAAGCATCTCCATGGCCATCTCATAGCTCTCCACCCATGTCTCTGGAGGCTGATCCGCGGTGTAATTTGGTACCTTGCACGGGCCCTTCAAATCCTTGGGAAGGCGCACATTGCGTAAAGCGGGGATAAGGCAAGGCACCCCCAAAGAACTAGAAGTAACACCAGGTTCGATCAAGGTGGTTGGACGAACCGGCGTGAGTTGCCAAGCCTGATGCTGTGTGGCTAACTCGGCCTCCCTGCGCGCTCGGGCCCGGGTCACCACTTCCTGAGCGTTATCAGCACCACCGTCGGGTTGTTGCCACGGGGAGCTCCACGTCGTTCGCTACTCGACACTGCCGGTTCATCCATATGTCTGCTATAGCTCCAGCTTGGACGGGGGGTCGAGTGGATCCGATCACGGCTGTACGAGTATGCTTCCTGTTGGACCAAAGCTATCCTCAGAAGCTCCTTGACCCGTCGCGTCTCTACTGCCTCCGGCGAATCACCTTCAATTGGAATGGCCTCCAGCCGTGGAGTAGCGGCAACGAGATTGTCCATCGGGTTGGAGTAGTGACCCAGAGGTGTTAAAACAGCCTGAGGTATAACGGTGTTTTGACGAGGCGGGTCCATCTGACGAGGCTGAACTGGTGCACCGGTCTCGGGAGCTTCCGCCTGGTTTCCCTCCAGCGGATTGCCGGTTCCTACTCCTAGAGTGTTGAAAAGGTCTCTGGCCTCAAAAACCGGAGGCAAACAGGATCGGTACTTCCTCCTCATGACTTCTTGCGACGCACTCTGGTCCAACATGAGCCTGTAGGCTTGTGCGTCTAAAGCGGCCCGCTCCGTGGTCATCCTGGTGTCCTCAGCTGCCAGATCTGCCTTGGCCTGGGTGATCTGTTCCTTCACTTTTGCAATCTCGGCATTGTGAACGCCCTGATCCGCCGGATTAGCCTTCGCCATAAGCACAGCCAATGCATCAAATAGCTCTGATAAAACTTGAGCTGGCGGGTGCACAGGGCCTCCTGCCCCAGCAGCCGTTGCCGCTGCTGAACCGGAGGTTGTTGCCGCAGCGGTCGAAGAATGAAGCGCTGCTTGTGTGTCAGTCATGAATATTCCAACCCGGTTGGGCAGATCAGAGGGGTCCGGAATACTTTCGCCATCGGAACAGCCCCCAATCCGGCCGTCTTGTAGCTGATAAAGAGATTCGGTTTCTCCGGTCGACGACTCATCATCGGAATAAACGACGGTATCGCCGCGAGATTCCGATCCATCCTCATAACTTCCTCCATGGATGACTCCCATGAAGGCATGCTTCATGGCCGGTTTTACCCGGGCGGATCACGCACGCTGAGCCGTCTCGACGAGGTCAGTGTAGATGTCTGGCTCAGGGCCCGGTTCACCGATCTTGCCAATGAAAACGTGAATGCCACCAAAGGGGACCCGGTACCCATACTCAATTGAGCCGGCCTTGGGGCCCCAGCCCGCGTCATCGATGTAGAACTTGCCGCGATGACTCTTAGTCATCCGGCCTGCAGCATAACCCTCGAGTCCTTCAAAGCGGCCCTCCAAGAACCAGAAACCATCGTGTGATAGCCCTATGGTGGGCCCCAACTATCGTGGTTTTGTCACGGTAGATGTCCTAGAGAAAGGACTTAGTCGTGAAGCCATCGCAACGGGTTAACTTGAAGGGGTTAAAGCGGACACAGGGACGCAAGAGAGTTTATACTAGTTCGGCCCCTTCGATGAAGGTAAAAGCCTACATCTAGTTGTGATGGAATTGATGGGGTTTCGATGACTAGGGAGCAAACAAGCTCCGCCTATGTCTCGAGTTGTTGTCTGTTGTCCTTGAACCGCCGCCGGGTCGTCCCCTTATATACACGGGTGATGCCCGTCGGTTCACATAGTCCCAACACCGGTCGATATTCGTATCCGGGTTGGTCTCTCCTTATTCCTAACTTACAATACAAGTTTATATACAAATTCCGGTTTACATCTACAAGTCTTAAACCGACTACGGGCCTTAGGCCCTCTTCTGCCTTCTTGGGCTTTTAGCACTCTTGAGCTACTGATGAAGTTGACCCGGCCCAGATAGGCCAGTTTAAGCCCAGTAGTAATATCCCCAACAGGATGGATTTCCATGATCTGGCCCCCAACTCCTTCCTCAATATCTCGGCATTCATTGTCGTGTGCGAGGCCTTCCTCCGTATCCCACTCCACTTCGGACTGTGGTTGAAGATTTTCAACGTGAAGCCGAAGGTGGTGGATGGCCAACATGCAGAGTTCGAAGGCGCCATGGTGAGCAAGCTGCCCAATGTCACGTGGCCCAAAGGTACCTTCGTGGAGATTGTCAAAGGGTGGCAACAGCAGTGGTTCTATGTCACAGAGCCTCGCGACGCCACTTGGTCCACGACTCCTGAATTCTAGTCCGGCACCCCGATGCGGCTCAACTCCTGGCTAGAGAAGGGCCTGGACTGGTCTTCATCGGACGAGCTGACAGCTCTTCAGACATGCATCAGGCGCATGGTGGACAAGAACGTCAAGCTTGTCAATGTGATCTAGGTGATGCTCGCTCACCGGATCCTGCCGTGCCAAAGCCGTACTTGCCACTTGTGGGAGTTCGATCCGGCCAAGCACCAGACCTTGCAACAGTTCTTCGGCACTACACACGAAGACATCTGGAAGGTTCTCTTCAAGGTCAACGAGACATGGCCGGCAACGACCAAGGACCGCAGGCATGACCTGGCCCATCCCGCTAGTGCGGTAAGTTTTTCGTATTTCAAGGTGTATCCTTTACTTGCATACTCAAGGAAGATGTCTAAGCTTCCCTATTTGTTTTTCAGGGCTGGACAAAGAAGGCGGAGCGGATTCGGTGTCCGGCTCCGCTGCCCGAAGAATCAGCTATCCCGCTTATGACGAAGATGCTGGTTTCGGCGCCCTATCAATCACCGGAGAAGAAGGCCAAGAATAAGGCCAAGGGAACTAGCGGTGGCCTCCGCCATAAGGGCCCTTCGGACGTGACGTTTGAAGATGCCGAAACCCACTCTCCTACCACCACTGACAATGAGGAAGAGGAGGAAAGCAA
Organism: Triticum monococcum; assembly: GCA_034509565.1. Lineage (NCBI taxonomy): Eukaryota > Viridiplantae > Streptophyta > Magnoliopsida > Poales > Poaceae > Triticum > Triticum monococcum. Next base: position 484,124,792 of record CM067845.1, read on the forward strand.
TTCTCCCCCTGAGGGGGGAAGGAAGAAAAGGGCGGCCTCCACGTATCTGGAGGCAGAGGCATCCAAGAAAGGGAAGGCCTCCGTCGCGGACAGCTCTGTGTGGGAGATTGATAGGAGCTCCGAGTGGCACCCCAGGGATAAGCCCCTGGCCGAATCGTAAGTACTCGAAGGCGCACACAAATACCCAACCTCTTTACTTCATAATTTTAACATGTTAAATCATGCACTTGCAGTCCGGCTCGTTCCGACCTCGAGCAATCCTCATCTTTGGGAAATTCGCTGGATCCAAAGGTGATGGACAGTGGGTCCCTTCCGGCGGCCTCCTCTCCCAAGGCTATGGAGGACGCTGAAGTGCTGTCCCGAAGGACCCTCCCAGCCCAGGGGAGGCACAGGAGGCCGTCACGGTGGCGACGGAGGATGATACCTCGGCCGCCGGACACATGGGGAGCAGATCCCCATGGAGACTAGTGATGGGGGCCATATCCAATTCGGACCCCAGCCGAATACGATCCCGGAGACCTATACGGCCCCGAAATCTAGGAAGCAGCCTCCTTCGAAAGAAGGAGGTGCATTGATTCCACCGGTGACCTCTATCCATCCAGAGGCACCGGATACTCTATTGGAAGTGCTGCGAAGTGCTTCCATTGTTGAGGAACACCGTACCCTCATGGGTATGGTGGTTGAGAGGATTCAGTCCGCCAAGAGCGGACTGACCGAAGCCTGCACAAGCCTTCTAACATGCTTTGAGGTAAGCGACGCAATTGTATAAAAAGAATGTCATAGTATACACAGTAGCCCCTGAGACACTGTCCGGTGTTCGAGAAGAAAAGCTGGACACAGGATCAACTATTTTTCGCAGGAGACTAACCATTCATGTCTATGTGAATAAGCAGGCGTCTTTGCTGGCTACGACCTCTCATGCTGCTGAGGTATCCGTACTGAAGCAGAGTCTGGAGCGGATCGAGGAAGAGCTCGGCCCATGAAAAAACAGCTGGAGGATCATCAAGGTATGCAATGACCTTTTGTAGATCCAGAAGGGATGAATAATTTGTGCTGACCATAGTGCCATGATATTTGTTAGGAGCAGCGACCGAGGTGGAGGCCCTCAAGAAGGCGCTGGCCGAAGCCCAGGAGAGAGCGGCAAAGGAACAAGCCGCTCATGAGAAACACGAGGCTAGGGTTGGTGAGGTCTAGCAGGAGTTCCAGGACGCTTTACAGAAATGCAAGTCCTTGGAGCGCAATATTGCAGATCAAGAGTCTGAACTTTGCCAAGGCCCGCGAGAGCGCACATGATGCCTGGATTGAAGCCCAGGGCGCCCTCCAGGAAATCCAGGAGGCCAGAAAAATTGCAGCAGGTAAGGCCTTTATAATGCAGAGCAAGTATGTGAATAGAAGATTTCTCTTACTGAACCGGATTTAGAGTTTTCCAGGAGCATTTGCAGATCTACCGTGCAGCGTTGCCGACGCTGCAGAGTTCTTCCGAGCCGTAGAGGGGAGCTCGATGGAGAAGCTGTTCTGGTCGCAATACCTTGCGCCAGAACATCTGGTTCCCTTTAGCGATCAGCTAAAATAGCTGGTGGAACTGCATAGGGTGGCCGAACTAGCCATGAAGGATTTAATAATCCGGCTATGGCCTGCCGAAGTCATAACCAGCAGCTACTTCGGGCTCATGAAGCGGCTGGTCAATGCCTACCCCCAGCTTGACGTCATCAAGCGTTCGGTCTGTGTCGAAGGTGCGTGGATGGCCTTTGCCCATGTCAAGATACAGTGGACGAAGATGGACGCTGTCAAGCTCGCGACCGAGGGATCGCCCGCTGGCAAGGAGAACCGCACGCCGGAGCGGTATTTTGATGATGTCCTCAAGGGATCCCGCATTGTAGAGGGCCAGTGTTCAAAAGACATTATCTTTGAATGCGTACCTTCATGTTATCCCGCCCTGTATGATGAAAACAAGATTGATATGTAATATAATGCTTATTATTTTTTTTTGGAATTTTACCTCATATGCGGCCATTTTATTAAATATGAGAGTTGGCCAGTCGCCGGCTTCAGCCCCCACATAGGTAGTATGGGGGTGCTCGAGTTGAAACCTAAACACTCTTGATCCAAATTTTTGGTCCTTAAAGGAGGTGTTTAGCACAACGAACTAGGCAATCGTACTATGTGGCTTTATCACCCTCACTTAGACATAGGAGTTTGACAATAGAAATGTAGGCGCAACCCCTAGTATTTGTTAGTCCGGACTAGGGTGCTGTAGGCACCTGATCGGGTGAAGGTCGATCTATCACATATTGCAGAAAAAATCGGAAGAGATTTTAACCTCCGAATAGCTGACCGGCTCACGCCACATAATGACAGTCAAATTTCGGCTTTCTCTATTGAGGTGCTCATCCGGATAAACCAGGACACAATCGCAATAGTTCTCCCTTTACTACCCTAGCCAATAAAGCGGAACATAAGGTAGTAAGCACAGGAGCTAGGCAACCCAACTATTTAACCAAAGACATGATTCGGAGCCGATGCATATAATGTTAAATTCGGGGCCGAACTATACTGTAAAAGTGTTTGGACTTGGTGCCGTAGTATGGGGTGTAATAAAGCCCCTGGCGAACTACAGCGTACCAAAGTGTACGGATGCAATCGATAAGAATAGCAAAATAAAATGAAGTAGTAAGCTAGTGACACATAACTGTTTCCATTATGATTTTGATTAGTACGTCAAAGCGTATTTGTACAAATAGTGCGATAAGCAACAGTGGCTATTTAACATGCCAAGACCAAGGGGGAGCTGCGTATGGGTTCTGAAAGCAGGTAGAATGATCGTTAAGAAGAACAATAGAGATTCCCCCACACGTCTGTGCTACTTGCCACCTTGGTGTATCCGTCCTTCGAAAGGACCGATTATCAGGCCATCGAGAGGGGCCTATGAAAAAGAAACCTGAACATGATAAAAAAGAAAAGTAAGAGTATGTGTGTCCAGGGAAGGTCGAGCCGTATTGTGGACCATAGTCTGGTTATGCCTTCGTCTCTGCCCATGGTATGTTTAGTGCGTAGTTATGTACGCGTGGTACATATGCCGCTACTTGGTCGGGACTGAGACGGAGGCCGAATTGCTAGTCGAGCTCCTGACGATTTGGACTATCCTGCTGTAGAGTAGTCCAGACTCGTTTGAAAGTGTCCGGGAGCATCGCCACCAAATTATGGTTCTGCTTCTTAAGGCTGCTCTGTACTTCTGCTGTCAGGGCCGCGGTGTGCTCCTCAGTATGGAGGGAGCGCTCCATCTTTCCATTAACTGTTATGAAACAGTGTGGTCCGGGCATCTTGAGCTTGAGATAAGCATAGTGTGGCACCGCATTGAATCACGCAAATGCAGTTTGTCCGAGCAGCGCATGATAGCCACTGCGGAAGGGGACGATATCAAAGATCAAGTCCTCACTTTGGAAGTTGTCCGGAGATCCGAAGATAACTTCCAGTGTGATTGAACCCATGCAGCGGGCATCTACACCTGGTATAACTCCTTTGAAGGTAGTTTTGGTGCGCTTGATCCTTGATGGATCGATGCGCATTTTGCGCACTGTATCCCGATAGAGCAGGTTGAGGCTGCTGCCACCGTCCATGAGGACTCGCGTGAGGTGGAATCCATCGATAATTGGGTTGAGGACCAGTGCGGCTGAACTGCCATGACGGATACTGGTTGGATGGTCTCTGCAATTGAGAGTGATCGGGCAGGATGACCATGGGTTGAATTTTGGGGCGACTGGCTCTATCGCATAGACGTCCCTGAGCGCATGTTTGCGCTCCCTCTTAGGGATATGGGTAACGTATATCATGTTCACCATTTTAACCTAGGGGGGGACTTCTTCTGTCCCCCATGTTCGGCATACGGGGTTCCTCGTTGTCATTCTCTCTTTGCGACCCCTTCTCCTTGTCTTCGGCGTTTAACTTGCTAGCCTGTTTGAAAACCCAACAACTCCGATGGGTATGATTGGCTGGTTTATCAGGGGTGCTGTGGATCTGACATGGACGGTCGAATATGCGGTCCAGACTAGAAGGGCCCGAATTGTTCCTTTTATATGGATTCTTCCACTGATCGAACTTAGAGCCACTGAATCCGGCGTTGACCTCCATGTCATCGGTGTTGTTATCATTGTTTCAACGGTTGTGTCTGTTGCGCCGGGGCTTGCCATTGCTATTTCTGGCTTCAGAGGTGCCAGGTTTGCTTGCATTGTTATTGCTACGGGCTAGCCAGTTGTCTTTGCCCGCGCAAAAGCGGGTCATGAGTGTTGTGAGGGCTGCCATGGACTTTGGCTTTTCTTGGCCAAGGTGTCGGGCGAGCCATTCATCACAGATGCTATGCTTAAAGGCCGCTAGGGTTCAGCATCCGGGCAGTCGATGATCTAGTTCTTTTTAGTTAAGAACCTGGTCCAGAATTTCCTGGCTGACTCTTCGGGATGTTGAACTATGTGACTTAAGTCATCGGCATCCAGAGGTCTGACGTATGTGCCTTGGAAGTTGACGCGGAAGGCGTCTTCTAGGTCTTCCCAGCTGCCAATAGAGTTTTCAGGTAGGCTGTTCAGCCAGTGCCGGGCCGGTCCCTTGAGTTTTAGGGGGAGGTATTTGATGGCATGAAGATCATCATCGCGGGCTATATGAATGTGGAGAATAAAGTCTTCAATCCATACCGCGGGATCTGTTGTTCCATCATATGATTTGATATTCACGGGTTTGAACCCTTCTGGGAATTCATATTCCATTACTTCATCAGTGAAGCAGAGGGGGTGTGCGGTGCCTCTATATCGGGCCAGATCGCGATGTAGTTCGGATGGAGTCCGTCTGCGGTTTTCGGCCCGGACGTGATTGTGCTTGTCAGGTTCGGCTTGACGGCCGTCGTTGCGCGTCGGGGCACGCCCCTGCAATCCGTAGATCGATCTGGCTAGACCTGCTTTATACTTCAAGTTTTGCCGCAGGTCATATATGTATCCCCGAGCTGTTGTGTCTCTGCCTTTACGGCGAGGTAAGACGGGCTGGTGTTCGACTTGATTTTCCGCTTTGGCCTGGCCATGTGGTGGTCGATCAGCCACATTACACGCTGATGGTACGGGCTCCCATGCCTCGTCATCGAATTGAGGTAGCAATTTGTGTTGTGGGTGACTGATCCCACGGACACCTATGGGACCACGGCGGACCGAGGCCCCTTTCGGTTCGGCAGGGGGGCGGAGAGTGCACGAAGAGCAGATCGAGGCGAACGCACGAGCGACACGATCGGTTTACCCAGGTTCGGGCCGCACGGATGCGTAAAACCCTACTCCTGCTTTGATTTGTATTGTGTTCTTGCTCGGGAGCGACGAATGCTACAGTACACTTGGGTGGCTAGTCAGACCGAGCGTGAGAATGGTCGTCCTCCCCCCCTGTTGCGCATGGGCGTCTTTTTTATATGTCAAAGGGGTCACCGACAGGTGGCAACAGAGATGAGGGTAAAAAGGTAAAAGAGGTGGTGGTTGGCGCCACCGCTTTCTATAGTTGTATCATACCTAACCCTGACGGCAGGGGACAAAGGCATTAAATGCCTGTCTATGTCGCCTAGACAGGGAGGAAAGGGACCGTCAGGGGCGCCACCATTTGCCACGATGGCTATCTTGTCAGCGCCTGCTTGCCACCGCATGCCCCTGGCTGCACAGCCTCCCGCCACGTACGCCAGGAACGGTCCCAGAGTGACACGTTGGTGGGTGAGCTAGAGCGCGGGCTGCGGAGTAGTAGCTTGCCCCGGCAAGTGCCTTGCCGCGGATGTTGTCTTGTCGCGTCCGGGAGCTTGTCGCTCACCGGGCCTTGTCGCGTCCGGGAGCTTGTCGCTCACCGGGTCTTGCCGGGACGCGCAGCGCGTCGCAGCGAGCTTCTCGATATGCCTTGGTTGGTCTTCCCGGCAAGCTCCTCTTGCCGGGGTCTTTGTGCTTCAAGTGGCCTTCCCGGAAAGCTCCTCTTGCCGGGGCCTTGCGCCTTGGCTCGAATACTTTGTTCTTGAATGGCTCCAAAGGAACCACGGAGGACCTTGGCGGTCACTCGGCAAGCCTTGCCGCGGGGTGCTACGACTGCCCGTGCACAAGTTCGGGATACTAAGGTACCCCTACTTTAGTACACCGACAGGAACCCCCGGGCCTGGGCCATACACGGTGCCGAGCGCTGTTGGGCCAGGCCCAAAACAGTGCACGGGCACGTGCGTCCTGGGTCATGCCGTATCTGACTCCGCATGCACCGCGCCCTCCCCGAGCGGCACGCGTCGAACGCGGCGTCGTGTGTGACGTGGGCGGTGTGTGCAGGGCTAAGCCCCGCGTGCATGCGTCACGTCGTGGTAGAGGGGACGGTTTCTTTATTAGGAAAGGCGGAACGTCCGCCACCTATCTTCAGAGCAGCCCCCAGCGTAAGTGTCTTGTTTACTTCCCGCTGTCAGGCGTGCATGAAGATCCTTGCTGTGCTGATACTTGTTTGTTTGACATGTGCAGGAGCAGAGCAGCCACACCAGGAGAGCCCGAAGGCCGCCCCCGAAGCGCCAAGGGAAAGTCCTCCAGTGAGGGAGAGGTCTCGGGCAAGGGAGAGCTCTCCGGCAAGGGAGGAAGTTCCGACAAGGGAGGAGCCCCCGGCAAGGGAGGAGCCCCCGGCAAGGGAGGGATCCCCGGCAAGGGACTTCGTCAGCGATCCGCCGGCGATGGAGACCTCTGCTGCCGACCCTGGCACAGGTAACCTCCCCGCCTCGCACTCTCCTTGGCTTCTTCGTTTTCTTGAACTTTCTCTTGGATTTTGCTCGAATTTTGCTTGAATCTTCTCCCCTCTTCCGGCCGTCAGATCCATCTGCCGCAGAGCCGATGGAGACTGAAGTCGCCGCTGAGGAAGCAGCCGGCGCCGGCGAGGAGGCCGCCAAGGCTACCGCCGCGGAGGCGGGCGGGGAGTCTGGCGGTCGTACTGACGACCCGGAGGCCGCAGGAGCGCCAGGCGCTGCTCCGACCACTGACTCCCCCGCCGCTGCCGCCGCGCCAGGCTCTGATGAGCCCCAGCCTGGCATCTACCTGAAGGCCAGCGAGGACATCTTCATTAACCTTCCCTGGGCGTCAAGTTCCAGGGCGCCGATCGAGGGGGAGATGCTGGACGGAGAGGTGCTTTCCTCCGCCAGGCTGAAGCTGGTCGACGAGCCAAGTAGCAGCAGCGGCGAACCTAAAGAGGAACGCCTGCTGCGGAAGCTCGTGGCGCTCTATCGTGCCCGGCAGGCCAAGCTGGAGTCCCGCGAAGCACTCGTCGCGAAGGCTGCCGCTGATATCGAGAAGCGCGCAGAAGAGCTCCGGGGCACCAACCAGGAAGCTCTCCGCTCCCTGGCAAAGGAGCGGGAAGATCTTGCCGAGGCGCAGCAGGCCTTCCTCCTCGAGAAGGCCGACATCGAAGAGCGCCAACGCCTTGCTGCGGAGAAGTTGTCTTCGCAGGAGGGTGACTTGGCGCAGCGGAAGGTCCACCTCGACAGCCACAAGGAGGAGCTTGCCGTGCGTGAGCGAGCAGTTGGCGGAGCCGTCAAGCAGGCCGAAGACGCCGCCGCAGCTGCCGAGGCCGCCAAGGCTGAGCTGGAACTGAAGGTGGTGCAGCTAGAGGCGGGCCTCAAGGCGAGCGGCGACGAGCTTGCCGCGCTCAAGCTCGAGCGTGAGAAGGACGCCAACAGCTACTCGGAGCTGCAGGCCCTTTTCGCTGAGAAGGGCAAGGAACTGGACGCCACCAAGAGCTCCAACGCCGATCTCGAAGTGAAGCTGGCAGCTCTGACCAAATCTCTGGACGGCGCCAAGGAGCAGGAGACGGCCCTGAAGGAGGAGGTCAAGGCCGGCAAGGTGCTGCTGGCGAAGGCTGCTACCGCCCGGAAGACTTTGTCAGAGAATGTGGAGCACTGGACGGAGGGTCTGGTGAACGTCGCCGTGGACGTCCATAGGGAGCTGGCGCAATTGGGGATGGTAGATCTCGGGTACTCCTCCGACGAGAATCTCCAACCCAGCGCCAAGCTGACTCTGTTCTTCAAGGGCGTGCCGACAGCGCTCCAGCGACTCCGGGAGTAGATCCCAAAGCAGCTTGCCGACGAGTCGCGCAAGATTTGCGCGGGAGCTCTCGAGAAGGTGCTGATGAAGGTGGCCTTCCGCAACCCAGGTCTCCGCCTCACCAACGTCCTCCGAAGCTTGCCACCAGATACTGATCTGGAGGAGCTCAAGGCCCTTGTCGCACCTATCATGGACAAGGTGAGTGGAATTAGGAGGGTCGAAGGTGACCGCGTAGACTAGGCCATCCATCTTCTTCTTCCCTTGTTGCTATCAATCATGTTATGAAAAACAGTCTGTTAGAGCTGCGACAAGTTATTCTGTAATATATTCTATCTTGGTTAGTAATGGCTATGTTATTTCCTTTACTTGATTCCTTCCCTTGTATGTTTTTACCCTATGCTTTTAGGGAACTTGCCGACGCGGGTACCTTTGCCGCGAGCGCTGAGTGCGGAACATCAGCAGCCTGCAGGCGGTGCCGCGGCTGGCCAGAAACCTTGTCGCAGAGCTAGTCGCAGCACACTTAAGTTGTTGAGCGGACTCGAAACAACAGTAAGGGCGCAACTAGCTACGAGCTGGTTCCTCCGCGCACCCTGCAGGCGGTGCCGCGGCCGGCAAGAAACCTTGTCGCAGAGCTAGTCGCAGCTCACTTAAGTTGTTGAGCGGACTTGAAACAACAGTAAGGGCGCAACTAGCTACGAGTTGGTTCCTCCGCGCACAGGTTTTCCATACAAGGGACGGTCGTTCAAGGAAGATAACTCTATAAATTTAAAGGAAATTTGATTGCTCAGACTTTGGCAACTTATCTTTTCTGTTGTTTGCTCCCCGGCAAGGCGAAAACTTCTTGAACGACGCCTGGTCCATACCGTATCTTCTCCCTTCCCCCCGGCAAACTTGTGCGCGAGGGAACCTCCTTTTCCTTGTGAAAAAGAAAGAGGGCGAAAACAACAATATGGAGCTTTAAGGCTCGTTATTTCTTACCGGGGGGTAAATGCTACACAAAATGTCAGATAATACATGCAAAATTTAAAAAGCATGAAACTGACAAGGTGTGCTGAGCACATGATACTTATGCACGGGATCTGCGCCCGGCTTTGTACAAAGGATCACATGCAACAGCGGCAAGACTCATACAAAAGGTGGTTGCCGGAACGGGTTCCGGAAACCACGCCCTACGGGTAAAACTTGCGAAGATGCTCAATATTCCAGGAGTTGCTCACTGGTACGCCATCTTCGGTCTCCAGGGGACAGCGCCGGGCCTGGTGACTCGTTTCACCCGGTAAGGGCCTTCCCACTTCGGCGTCAACTTGTTGGAATTCTTGGTGGACTGAATGCGCCGAAGAACAAGGTCGCCTTCCTCGAGACTTCCGGCGTTAACTTTGCGGCTATGGTAGAGGCGCAAAGCTTGCTGGTAGCGAGCGGCTCGCACAGCAGCCTGAAGGCGGTCAGCTTCAAGGAGCAGCGCGTCATCTTGCCGCAGCTGCTCTTGCTCAAGCTCATTGTAAGCGAGCACTCGAGGCGACCCGCATACGAGTTCCGTGGGGAGAACTGCCTCCGCTCCATAGACTAGAGCGAAGGGTGTCTGGCCAGTGGCTCGATTTGGCGTCGTCCTGATCGACCAAAGAACCACCGGCACCGGCTCGCGCCTGACTGACTTGCCGCGGCTGCGATGCACTCGGCTGCCGTGGGTTGTCGCCGTTGGCGAAGCCGATGAGGCTCTGGATAGTGGCCCTCCAGTCGTCGATCTTGTTTGTCGCTGGAGGGTAATCTAAGAGCAGTTGTTCTCACGCCAAAGCTTCCGCCGGAGTGGTGGGCGGCGGCGGCGAACGGTGCGAGGAACGGGATATGCTCGGACTTCTAACTACGTTAGAAGGAGCAGTATCTTGTCCAAGCGACCGTGCCACGCTCGCGCCAGCATGTTGGCATGCGTGCTGGTCTTGAGCACTCCGGGATCCGTTAGCTTGATCTTGGCCCATCAAACGTATGATACCGTGAGTACCATGACGCTGCTGGTCCCGCGCCTCCTGGGACGGGTGCGGAGCATGTACGGACGCCGAGGTCTTGGAGTGCGCTTGGTCGTTGTGGGAGCCGACCGCGCCGCCGACGTGCAGCGCAGTCTTGTCGTTGGACCTGGCAACACCATGAGTCCCCTCGTCGGCGACCGCTCTTCCGCCGGCGCCTACTCCACCAGCTGTTTGCTCCGGCGATGGTGGGCTCGGCACAGACGGAGCAGCAGCCTGCGAAGCCTTCTTCTTCGGCGGCATGTCAATGAAGAGGATGGAGATTTGGCTTGTGTGAACGCCGGATCAGGTTCACACAACCTCGACGCGCCCCTACCTGGCGCGCCAAAGATGTCGGGGGTGACTGATCCCACGGACACCTATGGGACCATGGCGGACCGAGGCTCCTTTCGGTTCGGCGGCGGGGGGGGGGGGGGGCGGAGAGTGCACGAAGAGCAGATCGAGGCGAACGCACGAGCGACGCGATCGGTTTACCCAGGTTCGGGCCGCACGGATGCGTAAAACCCTACTCCTGCTTTGATTTGTATTGTGTTCTTGCTCGGGAGCGACGAATGCTACAGTACACTTGGGTGGCTAGTCAGACCGAGCATGAGAATGGTCGTCCTCCCCCCCTGTTGAGCATGGGCCTCCTTTTATATGTCAAAGGGGTCACCGACAGGTGGCAACAGAGATGAGGGTAAAAAGGTAAAAGAGGTGGTGGTTGGCGCCACCGCTTTCTACAGTTGTATCATGCCTAACCCTGACGGTAGGGGACAAAGGCATTAAATGCCTGTCTGTGTCGCCTAGACGGGGCGGAAAGGGACCGTCAGGGGCGCCACCATTTGCCACGATGGCTATCTTGTCAGCGCCTGCTTGCCACCACATGCCCCTAGCTGCACAGCCTCCCGCCACGTACGCCAGGAACGGTCCCAGAGCGACACGTTGGAGCGCGGGCTGCGGAGTAGTGGCTTGCCGAGGCAAGCGCCTTGCCGCGGATGTTGTCTTGTCGCGTCCGGGAGCTTGTCGCTCACCGGGCCTTGTCGCGTCCGGGAGCTTGTCGCTCATCGGGTCTTGCCGGGACGCGCAGCGCGTCGCAGCGAGCTTCTCGAGATGCCTTGGTTGGTCTTCCCGGCAAGCTCCTCTTGCCGGGGTCTTTGTGCTTCGAGTGGCCTTCCCGGCAAGCTCCTCTTGCCGGGGCCTTGCGCCTTGGCTCGAATACTTTGTTCTTGAATGGCTCCAAAGGAACCACGGAGGACCTTGGCGGTCACCCGGCAAGCCTTGCCGCAGGGTCCTACGACTGCCCGTGCACAAGTTCGGGATACTAAGGTACCCCTACTTTAGTACACCGACAATTTGCGCTCCAGGTAACTTTTGGTTTGGCGCTCGAGGCCGTATTCCTCGGCTGCCAGGACATCAGTCCATCTGTCGTTCAACAGATCTTGATCAGCTTGAAGCTGCAGCTGCTTCTTTTTCAGGCTCCTTGCAGTGGCTATTAGCCGACGCTTAAAGCGCTCCTGCTCGAGAGGTTCCTCAGGCATGATAAAATCCTCGTTGCCGAGGCTCACCTCATCCTCGGAGAGCGGAAGATAGTTAGTATCCTCCAAGTCTTCGTTTACGGCCCGTTCATCAGGGCTAACTTGCCCATCGTCCCGATCGTCTTGTTCAGAGTTTTTCTCGACGGGGTTTTCTTGGTCTTTGGCATTATCTTGTCTATCCCATCATGGCAATCGCCCACAAACGACTTGTCTCACTAGCGGTAGATCTTCATGAAGTAGGCGATCTCCTTGCCCTTACAAACTCCTTGGTTCAACTCCACAATCTTGTCGGAGGCTCCCAAGTGACACCTAGCCAATCTAGGAGACACCACTCTCCAAGAAGTAACAAATGGTGTGTTGATGATGAACTCCTTGCTCTTGTGCTTCAAATGATAGTCTCCCCAACACTCAACTCTCTCTCACAGGATATGGATTTTGTGGAAAGAAGATTTGAGTGGAAAGCAACATGGGGAAGGCTAGAGATCAAGATTCATATGGTGGGGATGGAATATCTTGGCCTCAACACATGAGTAGGTGGTTCTCTCTCAGAAAATGTGTATTGGAAGTGTATGTATGTTCTCATGGCTCTCTCCATGAATGAAGAGTGGGTGGAGGGGTATATATAGCCTCCACACAAAAACTAACCGTTACACACAATTTACCAATCTCGGTGAGACCGAATTGAGAAACTTGGTCGGACCGATTTAGCAAACCTAGTGACCGTTAGGATTTTCAGTGGGACTGAGATGCAACTTGGTAGTACCGATATGGTTAGAGTTAGGGCATAACGTAATCTCGGTGTGACCGATTACACAAACTCGGTGGGACCGATTTTGGTAATAAGCTAACAAGAGAGTTGGTCAGGTAAACTCGGTGGGACCAATTTGCTCATTTCGGTGGGACCGAAATGTTATAAAAGGGAAACAAAGAGTTTACATTGCAATCTCGGTGGGAACGATCGCTCATGTCGGTAGGACCGAAACGTTACGAAGGGAAACAGAGAGATTACAACCCCATCTCGGTGTGACCGAAATCCCTATCGGTGAGAACGATTTGCCTAGGGTTTGTGGCAGTGGCTATGACATCTGAACTCGGTGGCACTGGATAGAAAGAATCGGTGGGGTCGAGTTTGACTTTTGGTTTAGGTCATATGTGGATGTGGGAAGGTAGTTGAGGGTTTTGGAGCATATCACTAAGCACTATGAAGCAAGAACCTCATCAAGCAACACCTCATCCCTCCTTGATAGTATTGGCTTTTCCTATAGACTTAATGTGATCTTGGATCACTAAAATATAAAATGTAGAGTCTTGAGCTTTGAGCTTGAGCCAATATTTTTGTCCTTAGTATTTTGAGGGGTCCACTTTCCTCATCCATGCCATGCCATTCATTGAGCTTTTCCTGAAATATTAATCTTGGAATAATGTTAGCTAAATGAGCTATATGTTGTTTGGAATTAACAAAACCACCCAGGGATAGTTGCACTTTCAATCTCCCCCTTTTTGGCAATTGATGACAACATATAGATCAAAGCTTCGACGAATGATAATAAGAGTGAAAAACATTGTCGCTTTGAGAAGTATGTGAAAAGCAAGAGCTCCCCCTAAATTTGTGCATAGTTTATGATTTGCTTTGGACTACAAATGCACAGAGAGTTAGGCTCATGGGTTACTCTTCCATGTCACATACATCTTGGTGGAGCGCTCAAAATGATAATAATTAAATACATGCACTCATCACCAAGCAAAGTGAATGATCATATAGGGATAAAATGATAATGTCATCCAACAAGCATTAATGTAGCATATGATCAAACACACATGATCATCCAAGTATCACACAGACAGAAAGTATCTCAATCAAGCAAATAAAGTTCAACCACCAAAGCGAGAGAGAATAAAAAAGCAACACTCTCTCTCGAAGCCTATGATCTATACATTTTTCTCCCCCTTTGGCAACAAGTTACCAAAAAGTTGATAAAAAATGCATAGCACTAAATCGTCTCTCAGGCTTGGTCTTCAGGTGGTGGTGTCTGGAGAACTACAAGAACGAAGGCTTCAGTCGATGTAGATGGAGCTGTTGGAGTAGGTGCTGGAGTTTGTGGCACTGAAGCTGTAGCTGGTGCAGATGAAGTGGCTCTAGTGTCTATTACTGGGACTGCAGTTGACCTCTGAGCTCTAGGCACTCTAGAAAATGCCTCAGTGGTTGTCTTGCCCTTCCTCTCCGGCATATCATCCCGAAGTTGCTCCACAATAGATTGGATCTCAGTTATCTTCACATCCATGTCATAGAACTTCTGCTCCACGATCCTTTCCAAGCTCTCCTGGTTTTGAGTCAGGGTGGAGAACCCTTTCTCAATCCTTAGAGTGGATGCAATCAAGTAGCCAAGCTAATCTTGGTTGCTCTTTAGAAGATACTGAGATGCCTCTTCCATGGTTGGCATCTTTGTAGCTTTCTCAGCCTTTGCCTTCTCCCTCTTTGCTTGAGCGTGCATAGAAGATGGTTCATCCTTATTCATAACCACTTGGTTGTCCTCAAAGTCTGGATAGATAGGCATGTGCTCCTTGTCCAACAAGTATGTGCCAGTGCCCATCTTGGAGTTAATCAACTCCTGGATCTGTGGTGCATACCCACAGCTTCTCTTTTGGTCAGCAGCTGTCCTCTTGATAGTTTTAACTATAAGACTCATGACCTTGAACTTTTGTGGCATATCAAATATATGTAGAAGATTGATGGAGTGACCTCTGATCATTCTGTGATCACCAGACTTGGGCAGAAGAGTGTGCCTGAGGATCCAATTGATAGTAGGCAGTCCTGACAGCAGGTGTTTCACTGATCCAAATTGGTGAGTCTCAAGATCTGCATCAGGAATCTCCTTGTACATGCTAGCCATGGAGTTGTGATCCTTCTTCTTGGCATAGACATCCAAGTCATCTTCATTCTCCTCAGGAACATTAATCAATTGAGCCCATTCTGCTACTGTTGACTGGTATCTAGTGCCTTCAGACATCCAGAGAATCTTGCCATCTTGGTAGAAGTGAGCTATGGAGCAGAACTGCATGATAAGCTCACCATTCCACTTTGTGAGCTTCTAAGCCACAAACTCATCAACTCCACAAGCCTTGAAACTGTCATATACTCCTGGATAGTGTTCTTCATTCTCCTTGATGTACTCCCAGTTGACCCATCTCATGTCACATACTATTGGTTTCTTGTCAAGCAACACTATTTCATAAAAATCCTACTGTTCTTTGGTATGGAACCTATAGTCCACATTAGTTCTCCTTCTGGTGGCATATGGATCTGACTCTCTCCATAGCCTCAATCCTGAGCCCTTCCCGATCTTCATGTTTTCTTCTACAGGATGAGCATCATTATGATCTTGAATTTTTGGCTTTAACTTCTTCAAAACATGTGTCTCATCATCTTCTTCTTCAGCAACAGTTTCAGGCACTGGGGCCTTGTTTTTCTCAGCAGCTGGAATGTTCCTGGTACTCCTCTTTGGTGCAGTTTTGGGTTTTGGAGCAGCTCGCTCGGGAGCTTCTTTGGGCTTAGATGAAGCAGCCCCTGATCTTATGGCATCTCCCATAAGTTTCTGTGCCTTAGGTGCTGGTGCAGCATCTTCTTCCTCTTCAGAGTCTCTCATCATAGATGGCTTTCCAATTACTCTGGCCATGGTCTTCTTGACCCTCTCTTTCCTCTTTCTGCCATCTCCAGCTTCCTTGGGTTCAAGAGTGAGCTCCATTTTCTCACCTGTGGCAACTTTCCTAGGTTTAGAAATTGGCTGTCTTCCTGCTGGCCTCTTGGTATTCAGACCTGGCTTAGTTGCAGCAGCAGTGCTACATTCCTTTTTAAGCACTTTCTTCTTGGAAGTGGCCTCATCCTCAACTGCCACATAGTCTTCATCCTCAGATTCAGAAGTTTTCTTCTTTCTGGCCATGGTGGCAGCTTTTGGCAAGTTGCTGGGTGTGCTCTTGCTTCCATCATCTGAGCTGCTAGAGGGACTAGTGCCCTCACTCATGTGAACCTGCTCCTCTGACTTGTTCTCACTGTCACTTTGATCATACATAATGCAATCTCTGACAGCTGACCCTGTGAATAGTTTATAGATGAGGTAGAGTGGATGAGCATCACAAAATATAGAGGTTTTTGCAAAAGAATGAATCAAAAACTTAGTTTTAGTTTTCCTCAGAAAGCATTTCGGATCAACCGATTTGTAAACTCGGTGATACCGAAGAAGCTGTTGGAACCTAAAGTAGTGAACTCGGTCAGACCAAGTCACTGTTCGGTGGCACTGAGACTACTAGGGTTTCACAAAGTCCTGAACTCGGTCACACCGATTTTCAATTCTCGGTCAGACCGAGAATCACATGTGCAATGGCCTGAGCCGAATCGGTGGTACTGAGTGCCACAACTCGGTTGGTCCGAGATGGTTTCGGAGGAAACTTAACCCTAAATTTTCAAATCATCTCTAATCTACGGAGTGTTTTTGACTAGATAAGATAGTTTCAATCGTGGCAAGATTCATGGCGAACACAATGTGCTAGGAATCAGATAAGGATAGCACAGTGATCAAGTTCATACCCTAGTTCGGCGATGAACTCACAACGGCGGGGATGATTCCCGTTGACGGCGGCGGAGACAAGCGGCAGGAGGCAACTGGTGACGAGGAGGACGATCCGGAGACCCTGGAGGCAGAGCGGGCTAAACGTGGGCGAAAGATGTCGGGTGTTTGGTGCGACATATGCCAACGGATGGCTTATCATAGTGGGGGCGAGTAGAACGTCGCCGGTGCCTGGAAATGGGATGAGGTGAAGACATGCATGCCGGCGAATCTTACCCAGCTTCAGGGCTCTCCGGGGAGATAACACCCCTATTGCTGCTCTGCGGGGTCTCCGCATGATCACTATGGCCAAGTGTTTACAAGGTTGCTCCTTGAGCTGTTTCGGGTGGTAGGAGAGGGCAAGGCTAGCTCTCTCCTCTTATCTGGTGTGGTCTAGAACTACTGGGATCCAACCCTTTGCATGGGTGCCCTGGGGGTTTATATAGGCCTACCCCCCCCAGGGGTACAATGGTAATGCGACTGGGCACGGGCCCAGCCGTCAGTGCCTCCGACCTCCGACTTCTCCGCCGACTATTGGGGCCCGCCGACTGGTGGGCCCCGCCGACTGGTGGGCCCCGCCGACTGGCTGGTACGGAGCTAACAGGCCACGTCCGCCGCGGGCGGGTCTTGCCGGCTGCTGATTAATGTAGCCGTGCTCCTGATGATGCAAGCTTGGTCATGGGGTCGTGGCAACAGCCCCGCCGCCTGGCGGGCGATCACTGTGGCCACTCCCCATCTCTTCTTGATTAATGGCGCGTGGGCCCTGGGGGAGGGCTCGGCCAACTCCCCCGGGCCGACTTCCGACGGGTCCGACTGGCGGTTCTCCCGCCGTCTCCCGAGGTCTCGCTGACTGGTGGGCCCCGCTGCCTCCAGGCTGTACAGACAAGCCGTCATGGGTGCAGGACTCGATACAGTGGTGCTGATGTCAGGGCCGGCCGGGCAACAGTGCCACGCCGCAGGGAGATCTTCCCAAGTATGACGTGTTGTAGCCATGCCTTCCCTTGGTAAGGGGCGGGGAGTGGGCTTCACTGTAGCCACGCCCCTGCCCCGTCCCCTTCGATGAGGTCACAGTTTGTTGGAGTCGTAGGCCGACTCCCCAAAGCCGGCTTCTCTGGAAGTCGTCCCTGGGACTCGGCCGTGAGCAGGCAGTCGGCCACCTCGCCGTAGACTCCCCAGAAGGCGGCTCTTTGCCCTGGGGTCTTGAGGGGCGCAGCCTGCCCCGATGTCTTGAAAGGTTATGGGGCTCGGGTTGGCCTACCCATGGCCCATTACTCTGACAAAACAGTTCAGAGAAATTTTCCAAAATTTTGCCCGTGGGTATATATAGCCCGACCCTGTCGGTGTCACCGAGTGGAACAACTCGGTGGCACCGAGATGCATAACTGCAAGCAGTTGCTGCAACTCGGTGTGACCGAAAAGTTCAAATCGGTTGCACCGAGATTGAAAACCTAGATCGACTTAGTGATCTCGGTATGACCGAAATGGGTGAATCAGTCAGACCGAAACACACAAAGAAGTTTTGGAAGTTTAAGTCTATGACAAATCGGGGACTCCGAGTGCTCCTCACACAGAGTGGTTCGAATCTGACTTGATCAAATTTTGTGATGTAGCATGAATAGAGTTTGAGACAAGAAAAGCATAGATAGCTAGAGAAGGTTCTTATGCATTCTTGTCCATCCACTTGGTAAGAGAAGAAAGAAACCAATCAATCAAAACAACAAGTGGATGTCCTTGAATGAGTAAATTATGCAACCAACATGCTCACACAATAAAATGGCAATTGAAATATGTGGCAAAGCATGCACAACCAATTCTAGCATCTATCAAGCAATTGGCGATGACTAGGTCATCTATATATGAGTATATTGACTTAGGAGTCAACTGAGAACATTTGATCATAGGTCATACTCATCGTTTTAGCACAAGTGGGGTTACCACTTTTACATAAAGCGTTGTTGTTTTCACACCATTAGAGTTGCTTTAGCTCAATTCTTAGAGTAAAGCTCCCCCTTGATGTGAGATCCCCCCTAAGAGGGATGAACTAACCTTGGGTTTTGTCGATGATGACTTCATGTAGATGTTGAAGATGTGGATGCTCAATGTTGATGTAGGTCATTTGGAGCTATCCTTTGGAGTGAATTGCACTTTCAATACCTACACGGGTTAGTCCCACAAGGAACAAAGAAGGATATCCATAGGCATAGATTGATGCACACACAAGATGATGTCTATGAAAGCTTTAGGTTACCTTGTCCCTTGTCTTACCAACAAGAGGGTTTGTGACTCCCCGAACTAGTGCAAGATGTGGAAGTTGATTGCACTTGTTCTTGCCAAAATGATAAGAGTGAAGTTGTACTTGATGAAGTGGAACTTGATTTAGTCTTGGGGACCCACTTGACCAAGGCCTTAGGAGCTTCTTCAAATGCATCAATTTCCTCTTGAAGCTTGTCCTTGCCTTTTTGCTTGTGGTCTTGTGGCGGAAGATCATCTTCAGCTTGTGTCCCTTTGAAAGAAGTAGGATCATACTTCTCTTGTTGAGGAACAAACTTCATCTTGGGGTAGTGATATTCTTCCCACTCAACTCCATTGGCATTGAACTTTCGTTCAAAACCAACACCTTGGTTCTTCCGATGCCTTCCGTGCTTGCGTACAATTTCCTCGAATTGCTTACTCCCGGCAAGGCTCTTGTAAACACCTTTTTGTATAATTCCCTTCAATAAGCTATTTTCTTGCTCAAGTGTAACTTGGCTGAGAGAATCATTAGTGGAATCAAGAGAACTACTAGAAGCAACAACATTGGATTTAGCATGATTATTGTTACTACTAGAGGAAGAATCTTTCTTGTTCTTGTTGGTAGACTTGACTTGAGGCATGTAAGTGGATAAGAGTAAACGCTTGGAAATGTAGGAAGAACTTTTCTTGCAAAGATCATCATTGATTGCCTTCAAGAAGTCATGCTCTTGCTCAAGGTTGAGCTTTTCAAAACATAATTTCTCATGAGTCCTTAAAAGTTCTCGATGATCTCCTAAGATAGTTTCATGAGCTAACTTAAGAGTGTTCAGTTCTTTAGTTAGAGACTCAATCTTCTCCTTATCATTGTCATTTGTTTCATCTTGATTAGCATGATTAATTGACGTTTCATCATAGTATTCATCACTCGAGTTGTCAATAAGTAAATCATCATCACCTAACAAGTCATCTTCATCACTATTGAAATCAACGTACTTAGGGTGTGATACCTTTGGAGCTTTGGCCATGAAGCATCTTGCAATTCCTTCATTTGGTGAATCAAATATGTCGTAGGAGTTGTTGACACAAGTGCTAGACCAGCAACACCTTCATCTTGAGTATATTCATAGTCGAAGTGATAGCTTCCCTCGGAGTGATTGTCGGAGTCGGAGCCGGATACCCATTCACCAACATGAGCTTGATGTCTTCTTTTTGTGTAGAGACTTGATGACTTGTCCTTTCTTTCCGAATCCTTGCTTCTCTGTGAGGGTCTTTGTTCATAACGATCATCTCTACTCCTTTCTCTAGGTGGTGATTCTTCTCTTCTACTTCTTCTTTTTGGAGAATCTTCTCTTCTTTTGTGGGGTGCTGTACACTCATTGGAATAGTGTCCGGGCCTTCCACAATTGTAGCAGTTTCGCTCTCGACTAGAAGATCTTTTGTCATTGTAGGACCTTGACTTGGAGCGTCTCTCTTTCCTTCTACTCTTGTAGAATTTGTTGAAGTTCTTCACCATTAAGCTCAATTCTTCATTGAAGGTTTGTTTCTCACTTGATGATGTGGGGGCTTCGCATGAGGCTTTGTAAGCACCACTTGATTTGTTGTGAAGTTCCTCCTTACCCTTGAGTGACATCTCATGAGCAACAATTCTTCCAATGACTTCCGTTGGCTTGAGATCTTTGTAATTGGGCATCATTTGAATCAATGTGCACACGGTATCATATTTTCCATCGAAGGCTCTTAGGATCTTCTTGATGATGAATCTGTTGGTCCTCTCTTCACTTCCTAAGCCAGCAATCTCATTTGTGATAAGAGCAAGCCTAGAGTACATTTCAGCGACACCTTCACCATCCTTCCTTTTGAACTTGTCAAGTTGACTTTGAAGCACATCCAACTTGGATTCCTTGACGGAGTTGGTACCTTCATGCATGTCAATCAAAGTATCCCAAATTTGCTTTGCATTCTCAAGATGGCTGATTTTGGTGAATTCTTCGGGGCACAATCCGTTGAAGAGGATATCACAAGCTTGAGCGTTGTATTGCACCATTTTCAACTCTTCCGCGGTGGCTTCACGATTCGGTTCTCTCCCATCAAAGAATTCACCCTGCAAGCCAATACACACAATAGCCCAAACGGCAGGGTTATGTCCAAGAATATGCATTTTCATCTTATGCTTCCAACTAGCAAAATTTGTACCATCAAAGTAAGGACCTCTACTGTGATAATTTCCCTCGCTAGACGGCATACTCTCCTAGGTTATGAAACCAAGGCTATGACCACCAAAAGCTATGGAAATCAAAGCAAATGGATACCAAAGCTCTGATACCACTTGTAGGATCGAAAGTATGTCTAGACGGGGGGGGGGGGTGATTAGACTACTTGACCAATTAAAAATCTATCCTTTTCCCAATTTTAGTCTTTGGCAGATTTTAGCTATCTTAGCACAAGTCAAGCAATCTTAACACAATTCAAGCAAGCATGCAAAGAGTCTATGAGTAGGAGAAAGTAAAGCATGCAACTTGCAAGAATGTAAAGGGAAGGGTTTGGAGAATTCAAACGCAATTGGAGACACGGATGTTTTTGTCTTGGTTTCGATAGGTGGTGCTATCGTACATCCACGTTGATGGAGACTTCAACCCATGAAGGGTAACAGTTGCGCGAGTTCATGGAGGGCTCCACCCACAAAGGGTCCACGAAGAAGCAACCTTGTCTATCCCATCATGGCCATCACCCACGAAGGACTTGCCTCACTAGCGGTAGATCTTCATGAAGTAGGGGATCTCCTTTCCCTTACAAACTCCTTGGTTCAACTCCACAATCTTGTCGGAGGCTCCCAAGTGACACCTAGCCAATCCAGGAGACACCACTCTCCAAGAAGTAACAAATGGTGTGTTGATGATGAACTCCTTGCTCTTGTGCTTCAAATGATAGTCTCCCCAACACTCAACTCTCTCTCACGGGATATGGATTTGGTGGAAAGAAGATTTGAGTGGAAAGCAACTTGGGGAAGGCTAGAGATCATGGTTCATATGGTGGGAATGGAATATCTTGGCCTCAACACATTAGTAGGTGGTTCTCTTTCAAAAAATGTGTATTGGAAGTGTAGGTATGATCTGATGGCTCTCTCCACGAATGAAGAGTGGGTGAAAGGGTATATATAGCCTCCACACAAAAACTAACCGTTACACACAATTTACCAATCTCAGTGAGACCGAATTGAGAAACTCGGTCGGACCGATTTAGCAAACCTAGTGACCGTTAGGATTTTCGGTGGGACTGAGATGCAACTCAGTAGGACCGATATGGTTAGGCTTAGGGCACAACATAATCTCGGTGTGACCGATTACACAAACTCGGTGGGACCGATTTTGGTAATAAGCTAACCAGAGAGTTGGTCAGGTAAACTCGGTGGGACCGATTTGCTCATTTCGGTCGGACCGAAATGTTATAAAAGGGAAACAGAGAGTTTACATTGCAATCTTGATGGGACCGATCGCTCATCTCGGTAGGACCGAAACGTTACGAAGGGAAATAGAGAGATTACAACCCCATCTCGGTGTGACCGAGATCCCTATCGGTGAGAACGATTTGCCTAGGGTTTGTGGCAGTGGCTATGACATCTGAACTCGGTGGCGCCAGATAGAAAGAATCAGTGAGGCCGAGTTTGACTTTTGGTTTAGGTCATATGTGGATGCGGGAAGGTATTTGAGGGTTTTGGAGCATATCACTAAGCCTTGTGAAGCAAGAACCTCATCAAGCAACACCTCATCCCTCCTTGATAGTATTGGCTTTTCCTATAGACTCAATGTGATCTTGGATCACTAAAATATAAAATGTAGAGTCTTGAGCTTTGAGCTTTGAGCTTTGAGCTTTGAGCTTTGAGCTCGAGCGCACCATCTGGAGCTGTATCATCTGTCCCTGCATCTGGTGTAATAGTAATATGTGAGCCACAGGGACTCAGCAATCTCGCACCCTCGCGATCAAGACTATTTAAGCTTAATAGGTAGGAAAGGGGTAATGTAAGTGGAGCTGCAGCAAGCGACTAGCATATATGGTGGCTAACGTATTCACAAAAGAGAGCGAGAAGAGGAGGCAAGGCACGAGCGAGAAACTAGAGAGCAACCTGCGCAAACATAACTCCAACACCGTGTCCACTTCCCGGACTCCGCCGAGAAGAGGCCATCATGGGAACACACTCAGTTGACTCATTTTAATTAATTAAGGTTCAAGTTATCTACAACCGAACATTAACAAATTCCCATCTGCCCATAACCGCGGGCACGGCTTTCGAAAGATCAATCCCTGCAGGGGGTCCCAACTTAGCCCATAACAAGCTCTCACGGTCAACGAAGGAATAGGCCTCCACCCAAGACACACCGATCAGACTCGGTATCTCGGTACAACATGATGATTCGACAGGTTAAAACAAGTCCAGCAACACCGCCCGAATGTGCCGACAAATCCCGATAGGAGCTGCACATATCTCTTTCTCAGGGCACGCTCGGATAGGTCAAGCTACGAGTAAAACCAACCCTCGAGCTTCCCCAAGGTGGCCCCGCAGGCTGCCTGGTTCGGACCAACACTCAGAGGAGCACTGGCCCGGGGGGGGGGGGGGGGGGGGCGGGTTAAAATAAGATGACCCTCGGGCTCCGGAAACCCAAGGAAAAAAGAGGCTAGGTGGCAAATGGTAAAACCAATGTTGGGCATTGCTGGAAAAGCTTTAATCAAGGCGAACTATCAAGGGGTTCCCATTATAGCCCAACCGCGTAAGGGACGCAACAATCCGGGAACATAACATCGATATGACGGAAACTAGGGCGGCAAGAGTGGAACAAAACACCAGGAGAGAGGCCAAGCCTTCCACCCTTTACCAAGTATATACATGGATTAAGATAACATAGCAATATAATGATATCCCAACAAGTAAATAGATGTTCCAACAAGGAACGGCTCCAATCTTCACCTGCAACTAACAACGCTATAAGAAGGGCTGAGCAAAGCGGTAACATAGCCAATCAACGGTTTGCTAGGACAATGGTGGGTTAGAGGCTCAATCATGGCAATTGGGAGGCTGACAAGCAAGTGGTAGGCATCGTAGCATTCGCAAAGCAAAAGAGTGAGCAAACTAGCATAGCAAAGATAGTAGTGATTTCGAGGGTATGATCATCTTGCCTGCACAGTTGTCAGAGTTGACTGGATCCTCACAAGCAAACTCAACAGGCTCCTCGTTAGCGAACTCGTCTCCCGGCTCTACCCAACAACACAAACAAGCAACAAGGATATAATCAACCACGTGCAAGGGCAACCAATAATATGCAAGGATGGTATGCTATGCGGGATGCGATGCGGGATGCAAAATGCAAGACGTGACAGGAAATGCATGAACCTGGCCTCAACTTGGAAAACCAAGTGTGCCACTGGATAGAGGGGAAGAAATCCCCTGAAAACGATATAAAGATCATAGGAATCGGAGCTACGGTTTGGAAATGGCAAGCGTTTTACGAAACGAACCGATCTGCGATATACAGCAAGTAGGCTCCTAAATGCAACGAAATGAACATGCTACAGCCACCAAACATGAAAACAAAATGCATGACAGGGATGTACACAAGATTCTTAACAAATCACTAGGACTGAGCCATAGGCAAATTCATCCATTAAGGGGTTCAAACAAACATGGCAAAAATGAATATGCAAAACAGATTTCAGACTTAGTGAAATTAACACTAGTCTGAAATTTCAGACCACGATGCTCTCTTCGGAGCAGCAAAACAACATGAAACACAATCTAAATATGACAAGTAAGAACATAGCATGGAGCTACTCAACAAGCTTAACAAAACTCCCAAAGTGACCTGGGGTCAAAAGGGTTCACAAAATACTCTAACGAGCACACGAACATAGATGAAACACAATCAGTTTTCAGACTTGGTGAAAACTGAGACTTGCTGAAATCATAACTCACGGAGGCATGTAAACGAGCTCGATGCACTCACTATGGTGAAAGTCATGGCAAGGCAAGCATATATACATAAAGAAGGAACAAAATGCTAGCTAGACATGGCAAGAACAATGGCATAGCATGCATGGATCAGTAGCAATAGCACCGGCAAAATCGCAAAAGAGTTCACGATCTGCACAAATTAACAACGATGCAAAAGTTGAGCTCGATTGACTCAACCTAGGGTGCTCCAACATAACAAGTAAAGACATGGATGGATAGATCATAACAAGATTAACAAATGTCCCTTACTGATCATACTCAAAAGGGGCATGGATCACTAGGAAACAAGCCGAACATATGGCATCATGAACTAAAACATCCCAGACTTAGTGAAAATCACCAAGTCCCTGAAATCAGCAATCTCAGGTACCCCTCTTTGCAAGCTTGCACAAGTCACCACACACATCCTAAAAATGCATGGGTGGCACCTCTGGAAAGAAGACAAAATGCTTAACAATTCAGCCCAAAGGGTCACAGGCATATCATGCACACATTAATCATGGCAAAAATGACAAAAGTCAAAGATGAGCTAACGGATCTGCAATTTAACTCACGATTCCTCCTTCTAACAGCATTTTGGGCATCAAGATGAACTCAAATGCAAATGATGCAATGGAATGAAATGATGTACTCGTCGAGGCGAAGATTTTGATATATCATATGTCCAAAACGGAGCTACGGTTGTGAAGATATGAGCAGTCAAACATAGCACGAAAAATTAGGGTTAGGGGTAAAAGATCAACCGAGATGGATCTCGCAGATCCAGATCTGGCGCACGGATAACGAGGCACGCCGGAGGCTTCGCCGGAACAGTGTTCGCCAGAGAGGAAGGAGAGGGTCGGGGCGAGGCCGGCCGGACTTGGGCTCCGGTGAGGTCGACGAGGCGGCGCTCGGCCGGCACGGCGCGGAGGCGACGGGCGGCGGCGCTCGGCCAGCGCGGTGGAGCGGTGGAGCGGCGGCGAGGTGGCGGCGCCCGCCGGTGAAGGAGGCAAGCGGCGGCGCGGCGGACGAACGCGGCGGGGCGAGGAGGCGCGGGCGGCGGGGAGGCAACGGGCGGCGGCCCGCGTTGGAGGAGACAGGGGCCGGGCGTGGGCCTCCCGGGCCTCGGGCGGCGGCGGCGCTCGGTGCCACATGGCGGCCCAGGACTGGCGGGGGGGCGCGGCGGATCCTGTTTTTTTTTGGAGTAGGGTTTGGACTGGGGAGAAGAAGAGACCCGAATGGAGGGGGTATTTATAGGCATAAGTGGAGCTGGGAGAGTCCAAATGAGGTGCGGTTTTCGGCCACGCGATCGTGATCGAACGACCGAGACGATGGAGCAGAGTTTGGTGGGTTTTGGGCCAAATTGGAGGGGTGTTGGGCTGCACCACACACGAGGCCTTTTCGGTCCCTCGGTTAACCGTTGGAGTATCAAACGAAGTCCAAATGACCCCAAACTTGACAGGCGGTCTACCGGTAGTAAACCAAGGCCGCATGGCAAGTCTTGGTCCAATCCGGAAATGTTTAATCCCCACACATGAAAGAAAGCTAGAAATGGCCACCGGAGGAGAACGAAGCGCCGGAATGCAAAACGGACAACGGGGAAAAAGCTCGAATGCATGAGATGAACATGTATGCAAATGCAATGCACGTGATGACATGATATGAGATGCATGAAAACGAAAACAACACACGGAGACAAAGACCCGAACCCGAGAGATAAATATAACTTAATGCCGAAAACGGCAAGAGTTGGAGTACAAATTGGGAAAGGTATATCTGGGGTGTTACATGGGGTCCAGCCAAGGACGTGCCCATACTGCAGAGCCGCATCCGGGATCTCTTCGAGGGAGATTTTAGTTTGGTTATGGTAGTGCAAGTCATGCTGGTTCGTCAAGTCCAGCCTTGCAAACGCCGGCCCCTCCGTTTATGGGAATTCAACCCAGAAGGCCCGTGCGCTATTTAGAATTTCCTCGGCCTAACACACGAGGAGATGTACAAGTCGTTCTTCGGACCCCAAATAGAGTGTCCGGACAACTCCGAGGACGTGGGCCTGAGGAACAACTCCACCGCGGCCCAAGTAAGTAATTCTCCAGACAAACACACTGTCTTTATTTTACCATGACATCATTCTGAAGGATCGCTATTTGACCAGGACTAGATAACAAAGGCGAAGATGATCCGGTGTTCGCCCCCCCCCCCCTTCCCGAAGGCTTGGACAATCAGGTGCTGGAAAAGATGCTCGAGCTAGCACCTTGCCCGGTGCCCTCAAAGGAAGGTGAAGGGGCAATAGAGAGGGCCAAAGCGGTCCTCCACCGCTACCTGTTCCAACCAAGGGAACGAACGCCTGCGTGAGGGAGGATAACCAAGGGAAGGAATCTGACATTCCCTCGCCCAGGGGGAAGAAGAGTACTACCTATGATGACCCAGAAACCAAGGTTTCCAAATGGGAGAAGAAAACCCCACTAGAGGGTCCCGTCTCGGAGGGTGCTCTTGCCGCAGAAAGTCCGTGTGGGGATCAGCCCTCTAACGAGATGTAAGTAATCAAAAAGTACTTAATAGTGAAGATATTCTACCTTACTTCTGAGGAAGATAACCGAAGCATCTATGTTGCAGTTCGGATCTGAGCCCTTCTCAGTAGAGCTCGTCTCCCCGGGATCTTCTTCCGGAGATGATGGAGAGCGAAACGCCTCCCCCAGACTCCCTGACTCAATAAGCGGGCGACCTTGAAGTGTCATCACGGAGAGTTTCTCCGGATCTGGCGAGGCCAGAAGGTAATCCCATGGTCATCCGAAGCCCTCAGTATCCGGCTCTTGAAAAGAGCAACCAAAAGAATCCGGCACCGTCTAGTATGCGGTCGGACATACTGAGGGATCTGCTAGGGCGAGCCACTATCTCAGAAGAGCAGCGTACATTGATGGGTATGGTGATTGAAAGGATTTCGTCCGTGGAAAGCGGGTTGCATGAAGCCTTTATGAGTCTACTGGCGGGCTTTGAGGTACGTGAAATCATATTTATCCACACATTTTTCGTTGCGCCTTGTGTAGATAGTAGCCCCTGAGACTCTCGTTGTCGTCGAGAATGGCGGCGAACAGAGGATCGTAGTCCCAGGTAATAACCAGACTGCCATTATGTGCAGGTGTCTGAAGCTCCGGTGGCTAGTCGGACTGATGGGATTGTCGAACTAGAACGGCGACTGGATGCGGCAGATGCCAACATCGAGCTTGTTAACAAGCGGCTTGACGAGGCACATGGTAGGTGATATTTATAGTGAATATCACATAGTAAGAGCAGCGTAATGCTAGTATCTTTAATATGTTGTGACTACAGATGGAGCTGCCACCGTGGAGGCCCTGCAGGCGGAGCTTGCCCGAGCCAAGGAGCAAGCAAGGAGGAGTAATGCGGCTGCTTTGAATGCGGCCGAAGATTTGAAAGCCGAGAAGGCCGCTCATAGCGAGAGCAAAGAGAAAATGGCCAAAATGGCCGAGAAGTTAAAAGACACTGCCGACCATTGCCAGTTTCTTGGAGAAGAAAACCGGGTGAAGGCTACGGACCTTGAAAAGGCCACAATGGCGACCAAAGACACCCGCCCTACAATGAGGGCGAAGAAGGAGGAACTGCGTGAAGCCGGGGACATTGTGGCTGGGAAGCCCTTTATGCTGCGGAGGAAGTTCGGCGATCCGCGGTATGCCCCTCTGGATCGGCTATGGAGTTGGGCCGACCCATATCTGGACTTAGCGGCAAGCGTTGGCGATGTGGATGAATACTTCCGCGATCAGACAGACCGTGAAGTGGACAAGCTGTTCTGGTCGCAATTTAACGTTCCAGAGCGTCCGCTTCCATTGACTGATCAGCTTGCCGAATGGGCCGAACTTAATAGATTGTCCGGACTCGCCATGAGGTCTGTCGTGGATCATCTGTGGCCGGAAAGGCCAAAGCCGAACAACTATTTTAGCTTGGTGCAGCAGTTCCTTGGTGCGGTGCCGCACATCAATGCGATGAAGAGGTTGGCGTGCATAGACGGCTCACGGATGGTCCTTGCACGTGTCAATACATACTGGGCGGAGATGGATGCCACCACTGTCGTAGTGCAGGGTTCGGCCATAGGCCGAGTGGCTGCCGAGCACTATTTTGAAGAAGTTCTTGAGGGCGCTCGTACGATAGAGGCCCAGTGCTTGAAGAATGTTATGTTTGAGTGACATGTTTTCCCATTGTAAAAACAATGTTTTATTGAATTTATCAAGGTTGTATTTATACTTTTGCCCGAAAGTATTGTGATGCCTCCTGTGCGGCCATTTATGTATACATGTATATAACCTGAAAGATTGCAGTCGTCGGCTTCCGCCCCCATGCATATAATGCGGGGGTGTTCACAGAAGACGTGTATTCACACTTAATCCAACGTCTTGGTCCTAATAAGGAGGTGATAGCGCAGCGAACTAGGCAACCGGACTATGATACTTTAACACTTTCACTTAGCCATAGGAGTTTGACATTGGGGCTACTATATTATCCCTGGCGGCTCCGCACTCGTCCGGATTCGAGGTGCGTACATGCCTGGCCGGGAAACGACCCTTCGTTAATGCGAAGGTATCCCGAAGATTCCAATAGGTCATCGAGTGGTTGACCAGTCTCATGCTATATCATGACAGTTAGTTTTCGGCTTTCTCTACTATGGTGCTCGTCCGGATGAACCAGGGCACAATCGCAGTAGTTCTCCTGGTGCCACCTTAGCCGATAGAGCGGAATGTAAGGCAGCAAAACACAGGAGCCGGGCAAACCCAACATTTGACCAAAGACATGATTCAGAGCTGATGCATATAAGGCCAAACTCACGACGCCGAACACTCCCTAAGGTATTCGGTCTTTATGGTGTAAACCGGGTATAAATAGTACCCTTTGTAATAAGCCCCTGGTGTCTAGGTACGTGCACTATTCTGGCATGGCCACATGCCAAGACGTCAGCATCCTTCTCGGTTGTACTGAGAATCCGAGGGATGTAAATCAACAAGAGACAGTAAAAAAGGTTTACGAAGGGTCTTAATCTACAAAGAATCCTTGGAGCGGGTCCCTGCTGCACGTCTGCGCATGTGTCTCCGTTGTGCCGTATCCTGGACGGGTGTAGCACGACGGTCATCTGAAAAAGGGAGGAACTTAATTGAAAAGTTGTCGTGCAAGAGTTAAGTTATACTAAATAAACAATATATAGTTGAAAATGAGTAAACGTGAGCCTTATTGCCACTTTTGCGCGCACGTTGAGCCCCTTGTATTGTAATAGGGGTATAGCCATCAAACCTGTATTAATTACATATAGCTGAGCTGGAGTCGTCTAGCCGTGTCTGTGGTCTTTACGACCTGTCAAATGCTTGAGTTGGTAAGGCCATTTAGTGTGGGGCGGCCAAGGCGGCCGCACCGTCTTCGACGCGCAAGGAGCGCTCAATATTTCCATTTACTGTAATGATGCCGCGTGGACCAGGCATCTTGAGCTTGAGGGAAGCGTAATGCGGTATTGCGTTAAAGCGAGCGAAAGCTTCGTGTCCGAGTAGTGCTTGATAGCCACTTTGGAACGGAGCGACGTGGAAAGTTAAGTTTTCGCTGCGGAAGTTGTCGGGGAAGCCGAATATAACCTCTAGTAGCAGGGAGCCCCTGCAGTGAGCCTCCGGGCCTGGTGTTACTCCTTTAAAGGTAGCATTGCTGCGACAAATTTTTGTTGGGTCTATCCCCATTTTGTGGACTGTGTCCTGATATATCAGATTCAAACTGCTGCCACCATCCATCAAGACTCGGGTGAAGTGGTATCCGTCAATTATTGGATCTAATACCAAGGCAGCCCATCCTGCACGCCGGATACTTGCCGAGTAATCCCGATGGTCGAAGGTGATTGGTTGGGATGACCAGGGGCGGAGCTCCGCAGTGATAGGCCCTGGGGCATGTTCCTCTAAAGGTGCCGCTTCTCTCCCTTTTATCACATGTAACACGTTGATTGTTTTGACTTTCGGTGGTAATTTCTTCTATTCCCCTGTGCTTTTCTTGCGAGGCTCGTCCTCGTCTTCACTTGGAGTATCCTGCCCCTTGTGTTCGGCGTTGAGCTTGCCGGACTGTTTGAAGACCCAACATTCTCTGTGGGTATGATTTGCAGGTTTGTCAGGGGTGCTATGGATCTGACATATTTGGTCCAGAATTTTGTTTAGGCTGGAAAATTCGTCTCTGTTGCCTTTGGAGGGCAGCTTCTGCTGCCCTGGCCGAGAGCTTGTAAATCCGGCGTTTACCGCCGTGCTCTTCGGGTTGTCTTCTTTATTCCGGCGCTTACTATTTTTGCTGCGTCGTGATTTCCCGTTTCCATCTCTATGTTTGGATTTACTTGAGTCGCTGGTGCTGCATCGGGCTAGCCAGCTGTCCTCGCCCGCGCAAAAGCGGGTCATGAGGCTTGTTAATGCTGCCATTGTTCTCGGTTTTCCTTGGCCGAGGTGTTTGGCAAGCCTTTCGTCTCGGACGCTATGCTTAAAAGCTACCAAGGCTTCCGCGTCCGGACAGTCGACTATTTGGTTCTTTTTAGTAAGAAACCTGTTCCAAAGCTTTCGGGCTGACTCTCCAGGCTGTTGAGTTATATGACTCAAATCGTGCGCATCCGGAGGTCGGACATAAGTCCCTTGAAAATTTGCCCGAAAAGCATCTTCGAGCTCTTCCCAGCTTCCAATGGAGCTTTCGGGGAGGCTTTTAAGCCAGTGCCGAGCTGGCCCTTTGAGCTTGAGGGGTAAGTATTTGATGGCGTGGAGATCATCTCCTCGAGCCATGTGGATATGGAGGATATAGTCCTCGATCTAGACCCCAGGGTCTGTTGTTCCGTCGTATGCCTCTATGTTTACGGGTTTGAATCCCTCTGGAAATTCATGGTCCAGCACCTCGTCGGTGAAACATAGGGGGTGTGCGGTACCCTGTATCTAGGTGTACCGTGGTGTTCGGATGTTTGTTGTGTTGCATCGTATGCTAGAGTGTGCTTGCGTGGTCCATAGATGGATCTGGTTGTGTCATCCTTTTGATGCGAGCCCTTACACGGATCGCGTACTGGTTTATGTGCGGCGTCGATTGCCGCTTTATGTTGTCTATGAGGTCGTCTATCCGACCGGATGGCCGTTTTATTTTTTAATTGTGGAGGATCTAAGGCCTCCTCGTCAAATTCAGGTAGAAACTTTCGCTTTGGATAGCTCTTGGTGTGGTGATTACTGCCGTATGTCGCTGCCGTGTTGAGTACTTCACTCCATTTGATTTTGAGTGTGTCTTGTGCAGCCTTGAGCCTTTGCTTCTGTTTTTTCAGACTCCTCGCTGTGGCCACAAGCCTTTGGAGGGCATTATGTTGCTCTTGGCGCCTGTCCGGTGTGATGTCGTCCGGACTGTTATCTTCGATTGGGTTGGGTTGTTCGGCTTGATTTTTCGTCTTGCCATGGTCGGGCAATGGTTCGCCCTGCTCTAACGCTGGGTCTATGTGATCGTTATTTCTGCCGAGGTGGGGTTTGGAGTGGCGTTTACACCGCCGCTTTGACTGCTGCTCGAGGGAATCACCCTTCGCTACGTCCTTTCGTTCCTCGTCGTTATTTTCTCTGGGTGTGTCCACCATGTATACCTCATGTGATGAAGTGGGCATCCAGTGCCCTGTGGGTAGTGGCTCCTCTTCGCCTCCCGCATCGTCGTCCATATCGTTGATGTCTTCGGAGTCGAAGTCGAGCATGTTGGTTAAGTCATCGATAGTGGCTACTAAGTGGGTGGTGGGAGGGCGGCGAATTTCTTCGTCATCCGTATCCCAATCCTGCCGGACGTAGTTCGGCACGACTGTCCTGACAAGGAGAGAGACCTTAATGAGTTCAGTATGTCGCTAAAGGGCGAGTGCTGAAAAATATCCGCAGAGGTAAACTCCATGATCGGCGCCCAATCGGATTCGACAGGAACGGGCGCAGGCGGTTCGGAGTCCGTGGCCGGAGAAGGATCCGGCAGTTTGGCAACACGGCTCCCGCGAAGGGTAAGGTCGATATTCGGCTTGATCGCCGCTGAGGATGTGGCCTTCGTGACGGGGTCCATCCACCCGTCCATGGATGGCGCAACTGGCTCCGAATTAAGGCTCGGAGCGGCTACCGGTGCGATCTCCTGAATACGGTCCAATGGTAGAGCTAAATCATACTCATCGTGACCGCGCGGTGCACAAGGCAGGGGCTCGAATCCGTCGAAGATCCAAGTCTCCACGGACATCGGTCGTGTAGTTTAAGCTTCCAAACCGGACCTGGTGGCCAGGGGCGTAACTTTCGATCTGCTCCAGATGGCCAAGCGAGTTGGCCCGTAGTGTGAAGCCGCCGAACACAACGATCTATCCGGGGAGAAAAGTCTCACCCTAGACTGCATCGCTATCAATGATCGTAGGAGCTATCAAGCCTAACGGCGACAACACAGAGGAACTCTCAATGAAAGCACCAATATCGGTGTCAAAACCGGCGGATCTCGGGTAGGAGGTCCCGAACTGTGCGTCTAAGGCGGATGGAAACAGGAGGCAGAGGACACGATGTTTTACCCAGGTTCGGGCCCTCTTGATGGAGGTAAAACCCTATGTCCTGCTTGATTTATTCTTGATGATATGAGTATTACAAGAGTTGATCTACCACGAGATCGGAGAGGCTAAACCCTAGAAGCTAGCCTATGGTATGATTGTATGTTGTCCTATGGACTAAAACCCTCCGGTTTATATAGACACCAGAGGGGGCTAGGGTTACACAAGGTCGGTTACAAAGGAGGAGATATACATATCCGTATTGCCTAGCTTGCCTTCCACACCAAGTAGAGTCCCATCCGGACACGAGACGAAGTCTTCAATCTTGTATCTTCATAGTCCAATAGTCCAGCCAAAGGATATAGTCCGGCTGTCCGGAGACCCCTTAATCCAGGACTCCCTCACACACCAACTAGGTGTATCAACGGGCTATGGAGATGCCCATTAATAGATATCAATGTGAGTGAGTAGGGATTGCCATGCAACGGATGCACTAGAGCTATAAGTATATGAAAGCTCAACAAAAAGAACTAAGTGGGTGTGCATCCAACTTGCGTGCTCACAAAGACCTAGGGCATTTGAGGAAGCCCATTATTGGAATCTACAAGCCAAGTTCTATAATGAAAAATTCCCACTAGTATATGAAAGTGATAACATAGGAGACTATCTATCATGAAAATCATGGTGCTACTTTGAAGCACAAGTGTGGAAAAAAAGATAGTAGTATTGTCCCTTTATATATATATATATATAATATATATATATATATATTGGGCCTTCATTTTTTTATTTGGCATTTCTCCCTTTTTTCTGGGACAATACTCTATGAATGATGATCATCACACTTCTATTTATTTACAACTCAATGATTACAACTCGATACTAGAACAAAGTATGACTCTATCTGAATGCCTCCGGCGGTATACCGGGATAGAAACGATGCATGAGTGACTTGTACGGAAGAATTATGAACGGTGGCTTTGCCACAACTAAAATGTCAACAACATGATCATGCAAAGCAATATGACAATGATGGAGCGTGTCATAGGAAACGGAACGGTGGAAAGTTGCATGGCAATATATCTTGGAATGGCTATGGAAATGCCATGATAGGTAGGTATGGTGGCTGTTTTGAGGAAGGTATATGGTGGGTGTATGATACCGGCGAAAGGTGCGCGGTATTAGAGAGGCTAGCAATGGTGGAAGGGTGAGAGTATGTATAATACATGGACTCAACATTAGTCATAAAGAACTCACATACTTATTGCAAAAATCTATTAGTTATCGAAGCAAAGTACTACGCGCATGCTCCTAGGGGCATAGATTGGTAGGAAAAGACCATCGCTCGTCCCCGACCGCCACTCATAAGGAAGACAATCAATAAATAATTCATGCTTCAACTTCTTTACATAACGGTTCACCATACGTGCATGCTACGGGAATCACAAACTTCAACACAAGCATTTCTCAAATTCACTACTACTCAACTAGCATGACTCTAATATCACCATCTCCATATCTCAAAACAATTATCAAGTATCAAACTTCTCATAGTATTCAACACACTCATAAGATTTTTTTGTTAATCTTGAATGCCTGACATAATTAAAGCAAAATACCATGCTGTTTTGTAGGACTCTCAAAATAATCTAAGTGAAGCATGAGAGAACAATAGTTTCTGTAAAACAAATCCACCATCGTGCCCTAAAAAACATAAGTGAAGCACTAGAGCAAAAACTATATGACTCAAAAGATATAAGTGAAGCACATAGAGTATTCTAACAATTTACAAATCATGTGTGTCTCTCTCAAAAGGTATGTACAGCAAGGATGATTGTGGAAAACTAACAAATAAAGGCTCAAATAATACAAGACGCTCCAAGAAAAACACATACCATGTGGTAAATAAAAATATAGCTTCAAGTAAAGTTACCGATGGAAGTAGATGAAAGAGGGGATGCCTTCCGGGGCATCCCCAAGCTTGGGCTTTTAGGTGTCCTTAGATTATCTTGGGGTTCCATGGGCATCCCCAAGCTTAGGTTGTTTCCACTCCTTGTTCCATAATCCATCAAATCTTTCGCCCAAAACTTGAAAACTTCACAACACAAAACTTAAAGTAGAAAATCTCATGAGCTCCGTTAGCGAAAGAAAAGAAAACACCACTTCAAGATACTGTAATGAACTCATTCTTTATTTATATTGGTGTTAAACCTACTGTATTCCAACTTCTATATGGTTTATAAACTACTCCCGCCGTCCGAAAATACTTGTCATCAAAATGGATAAAAGGGGATGTATCTAGAACTAAAATACATCTAGATACATCCCCTACTCTCCATTTTTATGACAAGTATTTCCGGATGGAGGGAGTATTTTACTAGCCATGGATTCATCAAAATAAGCAAACAACACACGAAAAACAGAATCTGTCAAAAACAGAACAGTCTGTAGTAATCTGTAACTAACGCAAGTTCTAGAACCCCAAAAATTCTAAAATAAATTGCTGGACGTGAGGAATTTATCTATTAATCATCTTCAAAAAGAATTAACTAAATAGCACTTTCCAAATAAAAATGGCAGCAATTCTCGTGAGCGCTAAAGTTTCTGTTTTTTACAGCAAGATTAAAAAGACTTTCCCCAAGTCTTCCCAACGGTTCTACTTGGCAAAAACACTAATTAAACACAAAAAACACAACCAAAACAGAGGCTAGATAAATTATTTATTACTAAACTGGAGCAAAAGGCAAGGAATAAAAATAAAATTGGGTTGCCTCCCAACAAGCGCTATGGTTTAACGCCCCTAGCTAGGCATAAAAGCAAGGATAGATCTAGGTATCTTTAGTTGGTAATTCTTTAATGAGACATCTATAGCCCTTAAGAGTTTATTTCCTTTTATCAATTATCAAACTTCTAGGCACAAAATCGAAACAATCATTAATAGCAAACGGTTCCTTAATGATAGCAAAAAGATTGGGATGAATACTTATAGATTTGAGATCCGCAGTTTCCTTGCTAAATGATTTACCCTTATTTTTAGGAACATACATAAGCTAGGTAATTTTAGTTGGAGGACTTGGAGTATTCTCTACGGAAGAAAAAGCGGTTCCCAAGTTGGTAATGATACTTGCACGTTTATCGATTCTAGTGGAATCCTGATTTATTCTTTCATTAACTATGGGTTCCTTCTCCTTAATATTTTTCAAAGCGACTCCTACTTTAGATCCATATTGAGTAATTTGGTTGTGGATATTTTTATCCAAATTTTCAATTAACTCTACAATAGCAACTTTATTTTCAATAATTTCATGTTTTTGCATTACATGCTCCAAAGTTAACATAGTTCCATTAACCAAAAGAGGGGGTGAGCCAAACAAATCTATCATAGCATTATAGGAATCAAAAGTGTGGCTACCGAAGAAATTCCCTCCGGTAATGGTATCAAGGACATATCTGTGCCAAGGAGTGGTGCCTACATAAAAATTGCGGAGAAGAACGAAAGTAGATTGCTTTCTGGTAGATCTATTTTGAGCATGGCAAATTCTGTACCAAGCATCTTTTAGATTTTCTCCTTCCCTTTGCTTAAAATTAAGAACTTCATTTTCGGGAGACAACGGAGAAGATAGGGGACTAGCAATAACGACAAGCAAGCAATCCAACACACAAGCAAACAAGAGACGGGCAAAGAGGCAAATAGGGAAAGAGAAGGGGACAGAGAGAGAGAGGGCGAATAAAACGGCAAGGGTGAAGTGGGGGGGAGGAAAACAAGAGGCAAATGGCAAATAATGTAATGTGGGAGATAAGGGTTTGTTATGGGTACTTGGTATGTTGACTTTTGCGTAGACTCCCTAGCAACGGCGCCAAAAATCCTTCTTGCTACCTCTTGAGCACTGCATTGGTTTTCCCTTGAAGAGGAAAGGGTGATGCAGCAAAGTAGCGTAAGTATTTTCCTCAGTTTTTGAGAACCAAGGTATCAATCCAGTAGGAGGCCACGCACGAGTCCCTCGCACCTACACAAACAAATAAAATCCTCGCAACCAACGCAATAAAGGGGTTGTCAATCCCTTCACGATCACTTATGAAAGTGAGATCTGATAGATATAATTAAAGAAAGTAAAATAAACGGAAAAGGAAATAGCTTGTTGATGGAGGATTAGTATGATGGAAAACAGACCCGGGGCCACATGTTTCACTCGTGGCTTCTCTCGAGAGCATAAGTGTTACGGTGGATGAACAAATTACTGTTGGGCAATTGACAGAATTGAGCATAGTTATGAGAATATATAGGTATGGTCATGTATATAGGCATCACGTCTGAGACAAGTAGACCGACTCCTGCCTGCATCTACTACTATTACTCCACACATCGACCGCTTTCCTGCATGCATCTAGAGTATTAAGTTCGGAAGAATAGAGTAACGCTTTAAGCAAGATGACATGATGTGGAGGGATAAACTCATGCAATATGAAATAAACCCCATCTTGTTATCCTCGATGGCAACAATACAATACGTGCCTTGTTGCCCCTACTGTCACTGGGAAAGGACACTGCGAGATTGAACCCAAAGCTAAGCACTTCTCCCATTCCAAGAAAGATCAATCTAGTAGGCCAAACCAAACTGATAATTTGAAGAGACTTGCAAAGATAACCAATCATACATGAAATAATTCAGAGAAGATTCTAATATTGTTCATAGATAAACTTGATAATAAACCCACAATTCATCGGTCTCAACAAACATACCGCAAAAGAAGATTATATCAAATAGATCTCCACAAGAGAGGGGGAGAACTTTGTATTGAGATCCAAAAAGAGAGAAGAAGCCATCTAGCTAATAACTATGGACCCGAAGGTCTGAAGTAAACTACTCACACTTCATCAGAGAGGCTATGGTGTTGAAGTCGAAGCCCTCCATGATCGATGCCCCCTCCGGTGGAGCTCCGGAAAAGGCCCCAAGATGGGATCTCACGGATACAAAAAGTTACGGCGGTGGAATTAGGATTTTGGCTCCATATATGGTAGTTTGGGGGTACATAGGTATATATAGGAGGAAGAAGTACGTCGGTGGAGCAACGTGGGCCCCACGAGGGTGGAGGGCGTGCCTGGGGGGAGGGGGGGTAGGCGCTCCCCGCTACCTCTTGCCCTCCTGGTTGCTTTCTTGACGTAGGGTCCAAGTCCTCTAGATCATGGTCATTCCGAAAATCACGTTCCCGAAGGTTTCATTCCGTTTGGACTTCGTTTGATATTCTTTTTCTGCAAGACTCTGAAATATGCAAAAAAACAGCAATTCTGGGCTGGGCCTCCGTTTAATAGGTTAGTCCCAAAAATAATATAAAAGTGTATAATAAAGCCCAATAATGTCCAAAGCAGGATATAATATAGCATGGAACAATCAAAAATTATAGATACGTTGGAGACGTATCAAGGAGGCGGCTCACGCCTTCCCCAGAAAAAAGGAATAACTGCGAGTGCGCTGCTCACTTTACCCCCTTCCCTGCGTCTTCTCCAATCTCAGAGCCGCCGCCCCATTCCTTCCTCCTTCTCGAGCTCTCGCTTTCGCTTGCCGCCGTTGCGCCTCCACCGTCTTCTGTCTCTTGCTCCCCCAGCCGCCATGGCGCCCAAATCCACCAAGGGCAAGGGAGTGGCCAAGGATGCTGGAGCGACGTTGCCGCCAGAGAGTGTGTTGGCGGTGCAGCGGACGTAGCTCGCCTACTTCCCCTCGATGGTCAACGTGTTCGAGCTCTGGGACAGATTCAAGCCCCTGTGGGGTGTAAGACGTGGGGGCGGGGGGAGGCGGGGCATCCAGCCACGCGCGTCGTCCCCGCCAACTGTGCCAAGGCCGCCCCGAATCAGTACCCGTTTTTCGTCGACTACTTCTCCTGCGGCCTCTGCCCTCCTTTCTCTGATTTCTTCAATGATGTCATGTACACATTTGGCTTCCACATTTTGGATTTTACCCCAAATGTCGTGGCGTGCCTGGCTCTTTTTGCCCACCTTTGTGAGGGCTTCACCGGAGTCGTCCCCAACACGGCGCTCTTTCGCCGCTACTTTCACCCTCGCATCCAGGGGGAGGCGCCATCTCTGGTTGCGTCACCTGGATCCCGAGGTCCAAAGGGGCAGCATACCCAGGTGGCACCCAGAAGGAGAGGTGGGAAGAATGGCAGAGCCGGCGGTGCTGGATCGAGGAGGACGGCCCACAGGAGTTCTGCCGGGTTCGCCAAGCGCTGCCGGTTCGCAAGTCCGACTGGGGCGACATCGACTCCCAGGACGACAAGCTCAAGGTTGCCGTCACCCAGATTCTCCGCCTCACCGAGGCCAGGCTCACCCTTGAGATGATCGGGGCGGATTTCATCCGCCGCCGGATCGCTCTGCTGCATAACATGGGGAGGCTGGCCTGGCTCTTCACGAATGCGGCCAATATTATGAGGCTTTGCCCCAGCCTTGACGACAACTTCACGGTGCTGGCGCACGCCCACTTCTACTAGCGGCTCTTCCAGTGCGACGTGGGCCGCGACGGCATGGCCGAGAGGTCCAGCAAGGCCGCAAGGGCCGGCAAGGTCGCCAAGGGGCCCTTGTTTGGGTTGCCGGCGGGGGTGGTCTCGCTGAGCAATAACTCGCGCCGGAACAACATCATCGCCATGATGCCGGACTGTAACGCGCATGTCCCCGTCCCCAACTGGACAGTGCCATCGGAGGAGCGGGTGCAGGAGTTCTTCGAAAATCTGGAGGAGAAGTACGCCGGCAACGAGCCGCGGCTCATCCAGGACACCACCCAGGCAGAGCTGGACTACATCATCGCCAGGGCGCCGGAGGTGGAGCTCGCCAAGGAGGCAGGCAGCGTTGGCGGCCTGGAGGACAAGGCCGCGGCGGCTGAAGAGGAGAAGGAACTCGCCTAGTGGGAGGAGTGTGCTGGGGAGGTGTAACACCCTTGATGCGGCTATATCTCCCACGTGTTGAGGCATGGCTTAGAGGCATAACCGCATTGAAAGCAATGTCGCAAGTTAGGCAATCTTCACAACATCCCATGTAATATAGATAATAAAAGGGGAGATACATAGTTGGCTTACACTCGCCACGTCAATCAAACTACATAAATAGCATTACATCATCCAAACACTCATGACCCGACTACGGCGCCAAAAGAAAAGAACAACCCAACATGCGACACGGTCCCGATCACCCCAACTGGGCACCACTACTGATCATCAGGGAAAGAAACATAGTAACGGCGTGAGTCCTCGTCGAACTCCCACTTGAGCTCAAGCGCGTCATCTGGAACGGAATCATCAGGTCCTGCTTCTGGTTTAATAGTAAACTGTGAGCCACAGGGACTCAGCAATCTCGCACCCTCGTGATCAAGACTATTTAAGCTTATAGGTGAGGCAAGGTAAATATGTGGAGCTGCATCAAGCGACTAGCATATATGGTGGCTAACCTATTCGCAAAAGAGAGAGCGAGAAGAGAGAGCAAAGCGCGAACGAATAACTAGAGAGCAATCCTGCGGCAAGCATTACTCCAACACCGTGTTCACTTCCCGGACTCCACCGAGAAGAGACCATCACGGTAACTCACACAGTTGATTCATTTTAATTAAGTTAAGGTTCAAGTTATCTACAACCGGACATTAACAAATTCCCATCTGCCCATAACCGCGGGCACAGCTTTCGAAAGTTCAAATCCCTGCAGGGGAGTCCCAACTTAGCCCATGACAAGCTCTCACGGTCAACGAAGGAATATACCTCCTCCTGAGACATTACGATCAGACTCGGTATCCTAGTTCTTCAAGACACTTCGACAAGTTAAAACCAATCCAGCAACACCGCCCGAATGTGCCGACAAATCCCGATAGGAGCTGCACATATCTTGTTCTCAGGGCACAATCGAATAAGCAATCCGTACAACCAAAACCAGCCCTCGAGTTCCCCTGAGGTGGCGCTGCAAGGGGTTCTAGGTTGGACCAACGCTCAGAGGAGCACTGGCCCGGGGGGGGGTTAAATAAGATGACCCTCGGGCTCTGGAAACCCAAGGGAAAAAGAGGCTAGGTGGCAAATGGTAAAACCAAGGTTGGGCATTGCTGGAAAATCTTTAAATCAAGGTGAACTATCAACGGGTCCCCATTATAACCCAACCGCATAAGGAACGCAAAATCCGGGAACATAACACCGATATGACGGAAACTAGGGCGGCAAGAGTGGAACAAAACACTGGGCGAGAGGCCAAGCCTTCCACCCTTTACCAAGTATATAGATGCATTAAGATAACATGGCAATATAATGATATCCCAACAAGTAAATAATGTTCCAACAAGGAATGGTCTCCAATCTTCACCTGCAACTAGCAACGCTATAAGAGGGGCTGAGCAAAGCGGTAACATAGCCAATCAATGGTTTGCTGGGACATGGTGGGTTAGAGGTTTGACATGGCAATTTGGTAGGCATGATAAGCAAGTGGTAGGCATCGTAGCATAGGCATAGAAAAAGAGCGAGCATCTAGCATAGCAAAGATAGTAGTGATTTCGAGGGTATGATCATCTTGCCTATAAAGTTCTCAGAGTTGACTGGATCCTCGAAAGCAAACAAGCAACAAGGACACAATCAACCACGTGCCAGGCTCAAACAATATGATGCAAACATGGTATGCTATGCGGGATGCGATATGTGATGCATATGCAAGATTTGACAAGGAATGAATGCACCTGGCCTCAACATGGAAAACCAAGTGTGCCACTGGAATTATGAGATTAAATCGCTTGAAAACGATATAAAGATCACCGGAATCGGATTTACGGTTTGGAAATGGCAAGCAATTCAAATATGACACCGGTCTACGATTTACAACAAGTAGTCAACTAAAAGCAACAAGATAAACATGCTACAGTACTCAAACATGGCAAAAAAATACATGGCAGGGATCCATTCATGATTCTTAACAAAAGATGAACACTGAGCTATGGCCAATTCATCCATTAACAGGTTCAAACAAGCATGGCAAAAATGCATTTGGCAAACAGATTTCAGACTTGGTGAAATTAACACTTGTCTGGAATTTCAGATCAGATAGCACTCTTTGGAGCATGAAAACAATATGCTACAGGACCTGAACATGGCAAAGTAAAGCATGGCATGGAGCTACTCAAAGAGCTTAACAAAAGTCCCTTAGTGACCTTGAGCCAAAAGGGATCAGAAAAATACATTTGCAAGCATGTGAACATGGCAAAAACATAATCAGTTCTCAGACTTAGTGAAAACTGGAGCATGCTGAAACAGATATCAAGTAGGCATGTTTACGAGCTCGATGCACTCACTACAGAGCAAGTCATGGCAATCTAAGCATGCACCCATCAAGAATACACATAATTCAAGCTAGACATGGCAAGAACAATAACATATCATGCACGGATCAATTACAACATCCTCGTCAAAATCGCTAACAAGTAGACAATCTGCCCAGATTCACGAAATGACAAAAGTAGAGCTCGATTGACTCACGCTAGGGTGCTCCATAATTTCAAACAAAGACATGGATTGATAGATCACTACAATATTAACAAAACATCCTTACTGATCATCCTCAAAGAGGCACGGATCACTAGGAAACAACATGAACATATGGCATATTGAGATAAACAGATCAAGGACTTAGTGGAAATGCTAAGTCCCTGAAATCCGCATTAACAAATGCCCCACTTTGCAAGCTTGTGCTAGTCACCACACACATCACAAAAATACATGGGTTGCACCTCTGGACAAATGGCAAAACATATAACAAAACTCATGTAGAGCTCATGGGCATATCAAGCACACAATAATCATGGCAAAAATGACAAATATCTAGTTGGAGCAGCAGATCTGACAATTATCTCAAATAGCATTCTTCTAACATTATTTCGAGCATCAAGATGAACTCAAATGAAAATGATGCAATGAGATGAAATGATGTGCTCTCTGAGATGAACATTTTGATATGCTATATGCCCAAAACGGAGTTACGGGTGCAAATTTACGACATGATGAACATGAGCAAATAATTAGGGTTTCGGGCAAAAAAGTCAACCGATCCAATTTCTAGATCTGGATCTGGTGGCACGCTTTATGAGGTTCGCCGGAAATCACGCCGGAGATGGAGGAGGCCGGCCGTAGAGGTACTTGGGCGTGGAGGAGGAGGCCGGAGAGAGGCCGGGCGGCGGCGCGGCCGGCGGAGGAGCCCGTGGGACGGGCGGTGCGGCGGCGTTAGGAAGCTCTGGCGGAGCTCGCGACGAATGGTGGCGACGGCCGGCGCGGCTCCGGTCGCCGGCGTCGGCGAAGATGGCGGCGGGACCGGGCGAAGAGGGAGGCGGGGCGATGGGCTCCGAGGGCCCGCGCTGGGCTCGGCGGGCCTTAGAGGCGGCAGCGGCTTCGGTTGCCACGTGGCAATGGCGGGGGTGAAACGGACATGTCCGTCGGTGGCTGTTGTGTCCGGCGCGCGCGATGATGAGTGGATCTAGGGTTTTCGGGGAGAAGGAGAAGAAGGTTTTCGGAGGGGGGGGGTCTTTATATAAGCATAGAGGGAGCTAGGAGAGTCCAAATGAGGTGCGGTCTTCGGCCACACGATCGTGATCGAACGCTCTAGATGATGGAGAGGGTTTTGGTGGGTTTTGGGCCAAATTGGAGGGGTGTTGGGCTGCAACACACAAGAGGCCTTTTCGGTCCCTTGGTTAACCGTTGGAGCATCAAACGAAGTCCAAATGGTACGAAACTTGACAGGCAGTCTACTGGTAGTAAACCAAGGCCGCTTGGCAAGTCTCAGTCCAATCCGGAAAAGGTTTATCCCCACACACGAAAGAAAGGTAGAAATGACCACCGGAGGAGAACGGAGCGCTGGAATGCAAAACAGACAATGGGGGAAAATGCTCGAATGCATGATATGAACACGTATGCAAATGCAATGCACATGATGACATGATATGAGATGCATGACCACGATAACAACACACAGAGACAAAAACTTGAACCCGAGAAAATAAAATAACTTAACGCCAGAAACGGCAAGAGTTGGATTACATATTGGGAAAATCATATCCGGGGTGTTACAACACTCCACCACTACGAAAGGATCTAGTCCCGAGATCTAGGATTGAAAGAACGCCGGGTACTCAGAACGGAGGTGATCATCGCGTTCCCAGGTAGCTTCATGGTCGGAATGGTGTGACCACTTGACTTTGAGGAATTTGATTGACTTGTTGTGAGTCTTGCGTTCAGTCTCTTCAAGAATAGCCACGGGGTGCTCACAATATGAGAGATCTTCTTGGAGCTCAATGTCCTCGAAGTTGATGGTGCGGTCAGGAGTCTTGAAATACTTTCGAAGCTGAGAGACATGGAACATGTCATGAACATTTGCAAAGTTTGAAGTAAGCTCGAGTTGATAGGCGAGATCGCCTCTCTTGCTGACGATCTTGAAAGGTCCCACATATCTAGGGGCAAGCTTACCTTTGATACCGAAGCAATGAGTACCT
Source organism: Triticum monococcum (assembly GCA_034509565.1). Classification (NCBI taxonomy): domain Eukaryota; kingdom Viridiplantae; phylum Streptophyta; class Magnoliopsida; order Poales; family Poaceae; genus Triticum; species Triticum monococcum. The sequence continues at coordinate 484,169,216 of CM067845.1, forward strand.
TTCATAGGAGAGACGCGGAGGTAAACATGATCTCCGATCTCGAAAGCCAAATCACGGTGCTTACTATCATAGTAGCTATTCTGGCGGGATTGGGCTGCTTTGAGGTTATCTCAAATGACTTTGCACATTTCCTCTGCCTCTGTGATTAAGTCATTACCCAAAAGCTGACGTTCACCGGTTTCAGACCAGTTGAGAGGGGTACGGCACTTCCTGCCATACAGAATTTCAAATGGGGCCTTGCCCGAACTTGCTTGAAAACTGTTGTTGTAGGAGAATTCATCATATGGAATACAATCCTCCCACTTCATGCCGAAGGAGATCACACAAGCCCTGAGCATATCTTCAAGAATCTGGTTGACACGCTCGACTTGACCGCTAGTTTAAGGATGGAAAGCTGTGCTGAAACGGATGTTGGTGCCCATGGCCTTCTGAAAAGAATCCCAAAACTTGGAGGTAAAGATGCTGCCACGGTCTGAAGAGATCACTTGCGGAATACCGTGCAGAGAGACAATTCGAGAGGTATAGAGTTCCGCCAATTGAGCTGCAGTGATTGACTCTTTGATAGGCAGAAAGTGAGCCACTTTAGTGAGTTTGTCGATGACAACGAATATAGATCATTGCCACGTTTGGACTTTGGAAACCCAGTCACGAAGTCCATCTCAATGTGGTCAAACTTCCATTCTGGAATGGCAAGAGGTTGGAGGAGACCAGCTGGCCTTTGGTGTTCTGCCTTCACTCTTCTGCAGACATCACATTCATTCACGAATTGAGCAATCTCGCGCTTCATTCGAGTCCACCAATAAGTCTGCTTGAGGTCCTGATACATCTTCATGCTCCCAGGGTGGATGGAGAGGAGAGAATTATGAGCCTCGTTCATGATCACTTTATGAAGGTCACCTTTGGGCACAACAATACGATCCTCGAAGAAGAGAGTATCCTTGTCATCAAGGCGGTAGCACTTGTACTTGGGTTGACTCTTGGCAATCCCAATCTTCACCTTTTTCACCATAGCATCAAGAAGCTGGGCTTGGCGAATCTGATCTTCCAAGGTAGGAGAGACTTGAAGGTTGGCGAGGAAACCTTGAGGAACAACTTGCAGATTAAGTTTGCGGAAAGCTTCACAAAGCTCGGGTTGATAAGGCTTGAGGATCAGACTGTTGCAATAAGCCTTCCTGCTCAATATGTCAGCAATCACATTGGCCTTGCCTAGAGTATACTCGATACTCGGATTATACTCTTGAATCATTTCGACCCATCGAGTCTGCCTGAGGTTGAGATTAGGCTGAGTGAAGATGTACTTGAGACTCTTGTGGTCAGTTAAAATGTCCATTTTTCTTCCCAATAAGAGATGTCTCCAAGTCAAAAGAGCATGCACAACTGCCGCCAACTCGAAATCATGAGTGGGGTAGTTCTTCTCATTGGGCTTCAATTGGAGAGAGGTGTAAGCACAAGTTTCTTCTCTTGCATCAACACTGCACCAAGACCTTGGAGAGAGGCATCACAAAATACCTCATACGGTTTGGATTCATCAGGAGGAGTCAGAACTGGAGCAGTGACCAATTTCTCTTTCAAAGTGTTGAAAGCGATGTCACATTCCGGAGACCAAACGTACTTGATGTGCTTCTGGAGAAGATTTGATAGAGGCTTCACGATCTTAGAAAAGTTTTCAATGAATCATCGGCAGTAGCTTGCGAGACCGGGGAAGCTACAGAGTTGCTTCACATTCTGAGGAGGTTCCCAATTCACAATTGTAGACACCTTCTCAGGATTCACCACAATGCCCTTGGCAGAGATGATATGACAAAGATAAAGAACCTCATCAAGCCAAAATTCGCACTTGGAGAACTTGGGGTAGAACTGGTGTTCCCTCAACTTATTGAGTACCAAACGCAAGTGCTTGGCATGATCTTCCTTGTTCTTCGAGAAAACCAGAATGTCGTCGAGATAGACCAAAACGAAGTCATTGGTGTAGGCGTTGAAGATGAAGTTCATCATGCGAGAGAACGTCGGAGGAGCCTTGACGGGGCCAAAAGACATGACAATGTATTCATATGACCCATAGCTTGTCCTGAAAGCCATCTTGGGAATATCTTGGTCACGGATTCGAATCTGATGATAACCCATGCGGAGATCAAGCTTGGAGAATACTTGGGCACCTTTGAGTTGTTCGAACAGCTCGTTGATGTTGGGAAGTGGGTATTTGTTCTTGATGGTCTTCTTGTTCAACGAACGGCAATCAACACAAAGTCGGTCCGTTCCATCCTTCTTCTTCACAAAAAGAACACCACAACCCCATGGAGAAGAACTAGGCCGGATGCGACCCATTCTCTCTTGAATATCGAGTTGCTTCTTCAGCTCCTTCAACTCTTCAGGTCCGAGCTTGTAAGGATGCTTGCACACTGGTTCCGTGCCAGGCTCAAGATCAATGACGAATTCAACTGGCCGGTGCGAAGGCATTCCTGGAAGCTCTTCTGGAAAAACGTCTTGATATTCGCAAACAACTGGGATTTGCGAGATAGCATCCAGTTCACCCTTCTCATTGAGAGAAAACAGACAGGTGGTATCATCACGAGCGGCAAAGACAATTACATCCTTAGACAAATGAGTCAATTGAATCTGCCTGGCTACACAATCAAGCTGAGCCTTGTGCTTAGAAAGCCAATCCATTCCGAGAATAAGATCAATATCCGAGTCACCAAGAACATTTGGAGAGGACAAGAACTTATATTCACCTGAAGTGATCGTAACATCCGGAACGCATACTCGAGATGTCATTTGGCGGGCCGGAGGGACAATAGCCAACGGTTTTGACAACACTTGAGTAACAAAATCATGCTTAGATGCAAAAGGTCTCGAGATGAAACAATGCGATGCACCAGCGTTAAAAGAACTCTTGCAGGAATATCGTTAACAGGAAGGTTACCCATGATGACATTTGACGAATCCTCTGCCTGAGCTGCATTCACCATATTGACCTTGGCGTACTTGGGGTTATGCTTGACCACAGCTGTACTTGCCGATCTGACAGGAGGAGGAGGAGGAAGACACCTCTGGTTGAAGCACTTGTTGGCATAGTGATCCTTCTGTTGGCATTTGTTGCACGTGACCTCTGAAAGCGGATGGTGATACGGAGCACTCGATCTTGGAGCTTGAGACGAAGTCTTGTTCTGAAAGTCGGGGTTGGGTGGGTGGGAAGATCCACTGCCACCTTTGCTCTTCTGATACGGCTGACGAAACGGAGGAGGAGGAAGCCAATACTTCTGCTGTTTGGCCACTTGACTAGAGGAAGAAGGAGTAGCATCTCTGACTCGCTTCTTGGAAGCATCACATCTCAGTTGAGCGGCCTCTTGCTTCAATGCCATGTTGTAGAACTCATCGTACCTCAAGGGCTCAAAGAGAACAAGAGCTAGCTGGATTTCTTCTCTGATACCACCCCTAAACTGGTATATCATGCTCTTCTCATCAGGGACGTCCTGCTTAGCAAAGCGGGCGAGCTTCTGAAACAACTTGTTGTAGTCATAGACAGACAAAGAGCCTTGCTTCAGGTTGCGGAATTCCTCACGCTTGCTTTCAACCACGCTCTGAGGAATATGATCAGCTTTGAAATCTTGACGGAATTCATCCCAGGTAATCACACGTCCTCCTCTGGAATCCTTGTACTGCTAGAACCTTTATGCAGCTTGGTCTTTGAGTTGAAAGGATGCGAACTTGACAAAGTCCTCAGGCCTGACGTTACTGCACTCGAAATGCTTGCACAAGTCCACAAGCCAATCGTTAGCATCAGTTGCCTCAACACAATTGCTGAAAGTCTTTGGCTGATTTGCAAGGAACTGGTTGAGTGTAGCCAAGTGATTCTGATTGTTGCCTTGGTTGCCTTGGTTCGCTTGATTGCGCTCTTAAATAATTTGCATGATCAACTGCATGTTTGCATTGGTTGCGGCCATCACAGCTTGCCATGCCTCCGGAGGAGGTGGAGGTGGTGGCAGATCAGGATGCGGAGTCGTGCGCGTTGGAGGAGCCATCCTGAAGAGGTTGACATCCATTAGCACATTGATAGACAATTACTGAAGCTGAATCCAACGGAATGAAAATTGCAACATATAGTCTTCACATCCGAACATAAGAACGAATGCATTCCTCTTGAAATGGTCACATATCCATAAATTGAGAAGCCACTTAGAATTTAGGTAGAGGAATAAATCAACAAGGTACGGATCAAGAACGAATAATCGATAAGAAATCCCAATCTCAAACCAAATATCCGTTGAAGAAGAACTAGAGCTACAAGAATTCCCACCTATGAAACTCCCGAACCTTTCCGGTTATGCAATCAGGTCTTGGGGATACAGGGGAAGCATAATATCTCACCCAAATCTAGCAAATCCTACATCCAGCTGTATCCATCCTTCAACACATAACCGAGAAAAACTTCGGAAACCATCTACCTCAACCTTTGAAAAGCATCCGTTATACAAGTTATTGCGATACTCCTGAACTCCCGCCCCAGTATTGGATGGCGTCGAGGTTATCTCACCAATGAACTGCATAAAAGAGATTTTTGATGTTGGCGTACTAAACTCAGGTATTCCAGAACTGCAACGATAAAATTGTGATGACAACACCTCGAAGCTCAACTCCCCGGGACACTGCCACAACCCCTAAAGATAGGAGGCACCAAGAACAATGTTCTCGTCACAAAACTATCGGAACGATTCCAAGATACCCACGTGATCCTAATTTTTTTTTTGAAATTTGAGAAGAGAAGAGTCAAAACTCTACGTCAAGATGCCTTACCAGAGCGATGAGGAGACTGGGGAGTAAAAAGAATTCCTAAACTCTCCGATATATAATTCCTAAATGACTCAAAACATTTTTCTAGACTCAACAACGGCTGCTAAAAACGATCAATCAGTGGGGGCTCCTAAGGTCGGGGAAGGCTCTGATTACCAACTTGTAACGCCCTCGATGCGGCTATATCTCCCACGTGTCGACGCACGACTTAGAGGCATAACCGCATTGAAAGCAATGTCGCAAGTTAGGCAATCTTCACAACATCCCATGTAATATAGATAATAAAAGGGGAGACACATAGTTGGCTTACACTCGCCACGTCAATCAAAGTACATAAATAGCATTACATCATCCAAACACTCATGGCCCGACTACGGCGCCAAAACAAAAGAACAACCCAACATGCAACACGGTCCCGATCACCCCAACTGGGCACCACTATTGATCATCAGGGAAAGAAACCTAGTAACGGCGTGAGTCCTCGTCGAACTCCCACTTGAGCTCCAGCGCGTCATCTGGAACGGAATCATTAGGTCCTGCTTCTGGTTTAATAGTAAACTGTGAGCCAGAGTGACTCAGCAATCTCGCACCCTCGCGATCAAGACTATTTAAGCTTATAGATGAGGCAAGGTAAATATGTGGAGCTGCACCAAGCGACTAGCATATATGGTGTCTAACCTGTTCGCAAAAGAGAGAGCGAGAAGAGAGAGGAAAGCGCGAACGAATAACTAGAGAGCAATCCTGTTGCAAGCATTACTCCAACACCGTGTTCACTTCCCGGACTCCGCCGAGAAGAGACCACCACGGTAACTCACACAGTTGATTCATTTTAATTAAGTTAAGGTTCAAGTTATCTACAATCGGACATTAACAAATTCCCATCTGCCCATAACCACGGGCATGGCTTTCGAAAGTTCAAATCCCTGCAGGGGAGTCCCAACTTAGCCCATGACAAGCTCTCACGGTCAACTAAGGAATAGACCTCCTCCCGAGACATTTCGATCAGACTCAGTATCCCGGTTCTTCAAGACACTTCGACAAGTTAAAACCAATCCAGCAACACCGCCCGAATGTGCCGACAAATCCCGATAGGAGCTGCACATATCTCGTTCTCAGGGCACAATCGGATAAGCTATCCGTACAACTAAAACCAGCCCTCGAGTTTCCCCGAGGTGGCGCTGCAAGGGGCTCTAGGTTGGACCAACACTCAGAGGAGCACTGGCCCGGGGGGGTGGGGGGGGGGGTTAAATAAGATGACCCTCGGGCTCCGGAAACCCAAGGGAAAAAGAGGCTAGGTGGCAAATGGTAAAACCAAGGTTGGGCATTGCTGGAAAAGCTTTAAATCAAGGCGAACTATTAAGGGGTTCCCATTATAACCCAACCGCGTAAGGAATGCAAAATCCGGGAACATAACACCGATATGACGGAAACTAGGGCGGCAAGAGTGGAACAAAACACTAGGCGAGAGGCCGAGCCTTCCACCCTTTACCAAGTATATAGATGCATTAAGATAACATGGCAATATAATGATATCCCAACAAGTAAATAATGTTCCAACAAGGAACGGTCTCCAATCTTCACCTGCAACTAACAACACTATAAGAGGGGCTGAGCAAAGCGGTAACATAGCCAATCAACGGTTTGCTAAGACATGGTGGGTTAGAAGTTAGACATGGCAATTTGGGAGGCATGATAAGCAAGTGGTAGGCATCGTAGCATAGGCGTAGCAAAAGAGAGAGCATCTAGCATAGCAAAGATAGTACTGATTTCGAGGGTATGATCATCTTGCCTGCAAAGTTGTCAAGGTTGACTGGATCCTCGAAGGCAAACTCAACGGGCTCCTTGTTAGCGAACTCGTCTCCCGGCTCTACCCAAACAAGACAAACAAGCAACAAGGACACAATCAACCATGTGCAAGGCTCAAACAATATGATGCAAACATGGTATGCTATGCGGGATGCGATATGTGATGCATATGCAAGATTTGACAAGGAATGAATGCACATGGCCTCAACTAGGAAAACCAAGTGTGCCACTGGAATTATGAGATGAAATCGCTTGAAAACGATATAAAGATCACCGGAATCGGAGTTACGATTTGGAAATGGCAAGCAATTCAAATATGACACCGGTCTGCGATTTACAACAAGTAGTCAACTAAAAGCAACAAGATAAACATGCTACAGTACTCAAACATGGCAAAAAATACATGGCAGGGATCCATTCATGATTCTTAACAAAAGATGAACACTGAGCTATGGCCAATTCATCCATTAACAGGTTCAAACAAGCATGGCAAAAATGCATTTGGCAAACAGATTTCAGACTTGGTGAAATTAACACTTGTCTGGAATTTCAGATCAGATAGCACTCTTTGGAGCATGAAAACAATATGCTACAGGACCTGAACATGGCAAAGTAAAGCATGGCATGGAGCTACTCAAAGAGCTTAACAAAAGTCCCTTAGTGACCTTGAGCCAAAAGGGATCAGAAAAATACATTTGCAAGCATGTGAACATGGCAAAAACATAATCAGTTCTCAGACTTAGTGAAAACTGGAGCATGCTAAAACAGATATCAAGTAGGCATGTTTACGAGCTCGATGCACTCACTATAGAGCAAGTGATGGCAATCTAAGCATGCACCCATCAAGAATACACAAAATGCAAGCTATACATGGCAAGTACAATAACATAGCATGCACGGATCAACTACAACATCCTCGGCAAAATTGCAAACAAGTAGACAATCTGCCCAAATTCACGAAATGACAAAAGTAGAGCTCGATTGACTCAAGCTAGGGTGCTCCATAATTGCAAACAAAGACATGGTTGTATAGAGCACTACAAGATTAACAAAACATCCTTACTGATCATCCTCAAAAGAGGAATGGATCACTAGGAAATAACATGAACATATGGCATATTGAGATAAACAGATCAAGGACTTAGTGGAAATGCTAAGTCCCTGAAATCAGCATTAACAAATGCCCCACTTTGCAAGCTTGTGCTAGTAACCACACACATTACAAAAATACATGGGTTGCACCTCTGGATAGATGGCAAAATATATAACAAAACTCATGTAGAGCTCATGGGCATATCATGCACACAATAATCATGGCAAAAATGACAAATATCTAATTGGAGCAGCAGATTTGACAATTATCTCAAATAGCATTCTTCTAACAGCATTTCTGGCATCAAGATGAACTCAAATGAAAATGATGCAATGAGATGAAATGATGTGCTCTCTGAGACGAACATTTTGATATGCTATATGCCCAAAACGGAGTTACTGGTGCAAATTTACGACATGATGAACATGAGCAAATAATTAGGGTTTCGGGCAAAAAAGTCAACCGATCCAATTTCCAGATCTGGATCCGGTGGCACGCTTTATGAGGTTCGCCAGAAATCACGCCGGAGATGGAGGAGGCCAGTCGTAGAGGTACTTGGGCGTGGAGGAGGAGGCCGGGCGGCGGCGCGGCCAGCGGAGGAGCCCGCGGGACGGGCGGCGCGGCGGCGTTAAGAAGCTCCAGTCGCCGCCGTCGGTGAAGATGGCGGCGGGGCCGGGTGAAGAGGGAGGCGGGGCGATGGGCTCCGAGGGCCCGTGCTGGGCTCGGCGGGCCTCAGAGGCGGCGGCGGCGGTTGCCACGTGGCGGCGGCGGGGGCGAAACGGACATGTCCATCGGTGGCTGTTGTGTCCGGCGCGCGCGATGATGAGTCGATCTAGGGTTTTCGGGGAGAAGGAGAAGAAGATTTTCGAGGGGGGGGTCTTTATATAGGCATAGAGGGAGCTAGGAGAGTCTAAATGAGGTGCGGTTTTCGGCCACGCGATCGTGATCGAACGCTCTAGATGATGGAGAGGGTTTTGGTGGGTTTTGGGCCAAATTGGAGGGGTGTTGGGCTGCAACACACACGAGGCCTTTTCGGTCCCTCAGTTAACCATTGTAGCATCAAACGAAGTCCAAATGGTACAAAACATTACAGGCAGTCTACCAGTAGTAAACCAAGGCTGCTTGGCAAGTCTCGGTCCAATCCAGAAATATTTAATCCCCACACACGAAAGAAAGGTAGAAATGACCACCGGAGGAGAACGGAGTGACGGAATGCAAAACGGACAACAGGGGAAAATGCTCAAATGAATGAGATGAACACGTATGCAAATGCAATGCACATGATGACATGATATGAGATGCATGACAACGATAACAACACACGGAGACAAAAACCTGAACCCGACAAAATAAAATAACTTAACGCTGGAAACGGCAAGAGTTGGATTACATATTGGGAAAATCATATCCGGGGTGTTACAGGAGGCCAGCAGCGCCGGCACCGGGGCTCCCCTTCTTGAAAATGACGATGACGAGCCGTCCGAGGAGGAAGCTGAGGCTACCAAGCCCCCAGCCGCGGGGGAAAAGGCGAGTCCTGCGACGGGCCACCTCCGGCGAGCCGGTCCGGCCCGGCAGGGCCATGCCACCCTAGCAAACCCAGGAGATGTTTGCATGCCAAGCAAGGGCCTCGGCGGCGAAGAAGTTGGTGAAGGCCGCGGTGGCGAAGAAGAAAGCATCTGCTTCTTCTTCGTCCAAGTGTCCCCCAACTCTGCCTGCTTCCCCCTCCTCCCGTAGACGATGACATGGAGGTCTTCTTTGACCTCGGGTCTCTCAGCCCGAGGAGGAAGAGGAAGGCAGCAAAAGAGGAGGAGGAGGATGAGTAAGCGCCGTTTCCTTTCGTCATCTTCAACTCCACTGATCATACTTCTCATCTTGACTTGTCATTAAGATCTGGTGGTAGCCCGAGTAAGCGTCGAGGAATGACAACAGATCACACTCGGCCGTGGTGTCAACAATCTGGTCGATGCACGGCAAATGGAAGGGGTCTTTAGGACAAGCCTTATTGATATCTGTGTAGTCAATACACAACCTCCACTTCTCATTTGCCTTGTGCACCACCACCGGATTGGCCAACTGCGTCGGATGGAGCACTCCTCTCACCAAACCTGCTGCTTCCAATTTCCTGATCTCCTCTGTGATGAACTCCTGCCGTTCCAAAGCTTGCTTCCTGACCTTCTGCTTGACGGGCCGCGCATGGGGACAGACAGCAAGGTGGTCTTCAATCACTTCCCTGGGAACGCCGGGGATGTCGGATGCTTGCCACGCAAACACATCGACATTCGCCCGCAGGAAAGCAACGAGCGCGGCTTCCTATTTGCCATTGAGGGTGGAGCTTATGGTGAAAGCCCCTCCCGTGCCATCTTCCTTGATGGACACCCTCTTGGTCTCTAGCGGCACAGCTCTGGATTTCTTGCTCTTGCCGGTGGAGCTCTCTGGAACATCCTCGACAATAGCACAACACACCGAAGAAGTGCGCTTGTCGGAGTGGGTGTGAGAGGTCTCACCGGTCCTCTTCTCTATGGCGTATTGGAGGGGGATTCAGCTCTTTTGAATGACATAGCCGCCGTAGCTAGTTCGAAATCCCAAGAACACTCTATACATCCACCAAAGCAGGATTAGGGTTATACGCATCCTCGCCGCCTGAACCTGGGTAAACGATCTTTGTGCTGACTGTTCATCCTGCTCTTCTCACGACCCCGTGCCCCGACAACCATAGTAGGTATTCTTGTGATCCCATAGGTGTCGTTTCCCACTGATTTGGCCTGTAAGTCGCATGTTGCCACGCAGGTGCCTGCCCAGCTGGTTGGGCTGGCAGCTGCATGCGAACGGCGGTGGTAGTCTTGGCTGCTGCGGGTCTGGCAGTGGCCCTGCTGATGCCCTCGGCAAGGGCCTTGCCAGGGGCCTGGCGAGGGTCTTGCCGTGGCGTTGCCGTCATCCCCGGCAAGGGACTTGCCAGGGGCCTTGCTGTCTTCCCCGGCAAGGGTCTTGCCGGGGGCCTTGTGGACTTCCTCGACTTGGATCCCGCCGAGGGTCGCTGTCTTCTGGTCCTCATCTAATCCTGAGTGTTTCTCTGTCTTCACAAAGATCTGTATGCCACCATGGAGGTGCCTCCCGAGCCCTGGCCCAACGTGGTTGATGGTGTTGGAAACCGTGGGCTCAAGGGTGGTGTGCTCTGCTGGCGTTGGGCGAGCTACCCCGGCAAGGGTCTTGTCGGGGCCGCTGAGGCTGCCCCGGCAAGAGTCTTGCCGGGGGAACCTGCTTTGTCCCTCTGCTCTTTGTGCTCTCGACCTTGGCGTTGTCTTGTTTGCCTTGGTGCTTTGGCTTCTCTCCGGCTTCCCTCCTCTGCCCTGCTAAGTGTGGCCGTAGCGCGTGGCTCCGACCGCCCGCGCACAAGTAAAGGGGTCAAAGGGAGAGCCCCTACTTTTGTACACCGACAAGGGTAGACGATGGTGGCGGGGCGCGGTGGACAAGATGGTCGTAGGAGCAGTGCTGGCAAGGTGGACGACGGCGGGGATGAAGCGAGAGGACGGGATGCAAGGATCCCGGTCCGAAGCCGTGGATGAGAGAGGTCGATCTCTTGTAATGGACGAGGGCGTCAGGGTATCAGCTCTGACATGGTGGAGGAGGACGACAGTGGATGGGGTGGCGGACGGAGGAGGCTGGGGTGGAGAGGGTGTTTTGGCGCCCACGGAGTACGAATGGGAAAATGGAGGGAGAGAGGAAGGAGGGAACCATGTATTCAGGGCGCTCTTGTCTCAAATGCGAGGAAATTTACAAACTTAGCCACCGTTTAAAATTTCCTACATCACAGCAATATTAGTTGGTTGGGGATAGGACGGTAATGTCGCATACACTAAATATTTGCCGACAAGAGTTTGTTTTTGGCGCCGACCGTGTATCAATCGGGGAGGGAGTCGATTTCAGCCGAGGAGACACTGTGTTTTCGTGCCCACCGTGTATGAATCCGGGTGAGAGGCGGTTATGTCATGTTTGAGTGAAATTACAAACCTACCCCTATCAAAACCTATAGAAATCGAGCCGTTAGGCTTTGCGTGTCAGGGATATGTAGTAATTACCATATCGCAGATTTTGGTTTCGGGCGGTTACTGCAACTTTCCCCGCTTCGTTCAAATTTTTGCAGAGCAAGAGTGCACGTTGATGGTGCCAACTCAATTCGAATCCAGTTTATATTCTATTTTTGTTCGGGCAGGATCTATTCGCGATTGGAATAAAATTCTATATACATCATTTTTTATATATACTTTCAAAAGCACAACACCCTTTATACATAAATATGGTTTACAAATGGCATGATCTCAGATTCATAAGGCCATATCCATCTTAATTTGGATGTCCAAATATTTGAAACCACTTTATGTTGAAATACAATGTATGCATTCCTAGCTAACTATCTCTAATTAATGTGTGTTCCATGCGTTTTTTTACTTCTCAAACATGTATAATGTGTTTCACACACACAACATATAGTGTAATCCTGTTTAGACATTAATTACATATAAATCATGCATTGTCTCTAATTAAAGAATGTATGGATCACTAATATTGATAAACTATATAACATTACATGTGTCCCCAAATTCAAATGAATATTCATGTTTCATACACCAATTTGTGTTATGATATTATCGATGTCGTGATCTCCAGTTTAAATATTTGAATCCCCTTTAATCCAGATATTCGTTTCATATAGCTATCACTCATGCTTATTAGGAGTATCTCTCTATACCTATACGTGTTCATCGTCTCTGGGGTATCTCTCGTGCTACCTATATGTCGACAATGATCTTTTATCTTCGCAACACACTTATGGTACTCTCTCCCTCGACCTTCATCACTTTATCTCTCTAAGTATATCTCACTCCCTGCTATGTGTCTCTAACAATGATTCTCCATGTGAAATCTCTTTCTCTCACACAAACACAAACTTCGTCTCCCGGGGTCTCATTTCTCTCTACTATTCCCCTGTGTGCCACTCACACACCCCCCTCACACAGAGATGTCTTTCACTCCTTAGATATGAGAAGCTACGACTCTTGCTCTTAAATATCTCTTTCTCACACACAAACGCAAACTCTATCTCCCAGGGTCTCATATCTCTCCACCATTCTCTTGTTTGTCACTCACACACACTCTCGCCCCTAGAGATATCTTGCGTTCCCTCATATGTCTCTCTAGCTATCACTCTCATTGTGAAATATATTGCTCTCTCGCAGACACAAAACTCTGTCTCTAGGGATCTCATTTCTCTCTAATATTTGTTTGTATGTGACTCACATGCACTCTCTCTATATCTCTCTCACACCCACATACATAACTCAACCTTCTGATCCACTCAAATCCTATCTCTAACACACACTAGCTAGCTAGCATCTTTATCTTTCTATTTATCTGTTTCTCCATCAACCTTCTTTCTCGCCCTCACTCTTGCTTCCTATCACGCACACTATATATGTTTCTCTCTACATGCAGTCAAGTGCCCTCTTTTTATCTTTCTCTCTCACACACATAACTTCACCCTCTGAACAACCCGGCGGTCAACTCCAACACTCATACTAGCCGATGTCCCTCTATCTAGCATCTCTGTCTCTGTATCTACCTGTAGTTTCTCCGTCAACATTTCTTTCTCACATGCACTGTTGCTTCCTATCACCCACACTATATATGTCTCTCTATACATGCATTTATAGGTTTATCTCTTTTGCACAATCGTTGTGTCTCGCTCGGCCTCTACTCGCCATAGATGCATGCTCCAGCACACGCCACTATCTCTTAAAGACAAAAACACATGCTCAATTATCGAGCCTTCTTCCCCGCACTCTCACATGCATGCATATTGTCATACCGATCTCTCCCATATCGTTGATCTTATGACTTATGTCTTCTTTCTTTTATCTCGATCATGCTTGCATGCACACACACACACACATACCACGTATACATGTATACCTCTCGCACATGCACGTTCAAGGTCTCCTATGGCTCCATACATAGTTAATTACCCTCAACCCTAACGCCACATCGAATCGTTCTCTTCTTGTGTGCACATAACTTCCGCCTAGATGGGTAAAACACACACTCACACTTGACAATCTCCTTCTAGCTACCCCCTCTCTCACTCTTCCCCTATATCCCCGAAACCAATAAGACCATCCCTTCGTTTAATTTCCTCCTACATGCACCATCGATATATAGTAGTCTTCCTCGGTGTCTCTCGAACAAACACGCTCTCTCGATGTCGACTCCTCTCACACGCACACGCCGTCTCTTCCCTCTCTACAGGCCTTTTCTCTCTTGCACCCCCTCGTTGGTGGCCCCTGTCATACACTATGATAAAGCCACGCACACTTAAATTACATCTGCCACCGAGGACCCCGCGTCACACACACACACCCACCCCCACATACACACACTAAGACTCCATCTCACACACACATGCTCTAGGCAGAGCATTTGTTCCTACCACCCTTCGTCCAACCTTACCCGTCTGATAAGCAATCACCTTAATTTACTTGTATAACATGGACAAAATCCACTTTACTTTAGTATTTAGCAAACTTATTATCTCTACTCTTATAAAAAACGAGTTGGTGATGATGTTGTGCCTACCAACTTGTAATATGGACCGCCGATCTATATCTGACAGATAGAAAGCAAACTATGACAATTTTACAAAAGATACCCGCACCTCTCTCCACATTTACAGACAGGGCCTTGCCTCGTTCATCGTCCTTATCTCATGCAACCTCATGCTGAGCAATTAAAAAAGGAAGTCTCTGGAGTAATCTAGCATGGTGGCCACTGCCGCTTGCCAGCGCCATCCATCCCCATGCCTCCGCCCAGTCCGACCACCAGTCACCACCACGCTCCATTCCTCCTCACCTTATCTCTCATCTTTCATTTTTTTAATGAAATTGTCGAGATACCAGTTTTCTTATAAAATTCTCGAGATATCATTAGTTTTTACACATGGGATTACTCCTGCATGGGTCAATCACAACAGGTGTTTTGTAAAAAAAATGCATATTGATGTTCCGTGCAATGCATGACCATCTTGCTAGCAATTATATAATGCAAATCATGAGCAGGAAGTGAAATTTTTTACACAACCACGTTAACATGGCCACGTAAATTACTAGCTAAAGTGTAATACCATTATACTTATATCCCGATGCAAAAGGTTGAGCACATGTCCGAAGAGTAGAGTCGCACACACGCACTCTGTCTCTCAGAGTCTCTCACGCACACTAGTTACGTGACACCCACTTAAACACACATGTATGTTACAATTTGTGCACCCGCGGACACACATGATGGTGCACATTTATTTAAGCCGGACGGTGAACCCAAAAAGTAGCTGCATTCATTCCCCTCCCGCCGCTTCTTCTTTGGTCGATAGCCCGGTAGCCATGGCCCGGCCGAAGGTAACGACATACGCCATACTCCCGCTGGAGCGGCGCTTTAATCTGGAAATTTTAGTGGTCATGCATGCATCTTTCTGTGCTAGCACTCCTATATAAGGGTTGACCGGTCGCTTCCCACGGACGTGCGCGGGCGGTGGAAGAGGAAGGAGAAGGGAAGCGGGTTGTGGAGTAACGTTTTTTTACCACATTTTGTTAGGAAACTGAGTGCAATAATTGAGTAGTTTTGCAAACTACCAGTACTACACCTGAAACGGTTCAAAACCAATACCACCACCACGCCCGCGTCTGACTGCCCTGGCCGACCCAACCCCCTCCCTTGCCAGCGCACGCTTCCCACGTGAAATGGTCAGCGTCGCCCCAGAACGTCAGTGCCGCATTAATGATCGGCCAGAGCGGAGGCGTCCTCTCACTGGCGCTGGCTTTGAAGCAGCGCGACGACCGAGCGAGCGCCGCTTCCCGGTGCATGCGACTGCTCTGTGTCGAGGCTGGCCATAGTTGGATGAGTCTCCATCATGGGGAGCCACACTAACTGCGATGATATGGACTCCCGTTGCCCACAGTTATGGATCGTTCCATCTATGAAGAACACGTGGGACTGGAACTATGAGACAGACATGTACCCAGGAGTGGACGTACGAACCTGAGTATTGTAGCGTCGTAAGTGAAGTAGAAAGGAACAAATAGTATGAACTTGCGTGGCATGTAGGCAGTTGTCTCTTACTACCACTAAATGTTGTACGTGCAATGCCCGGTGATGTTATGGAGTACATGCCTAAGTACTCTACTACTACTACTATATTAATTGGAGGCACACATTAGGTTTTATATTTGTTTATGTGTTTGCCCCGAGACCTTCCAACTAGACGTGTCTTTCTCTCCGGGTCACACTTTGTATCGTTCATACCACTAGTACTACTACGTGTGGTCTCCGACCCAGAAGTGCAGACGATCTACCACGATGTTCATGTCCCACTCCTTTCGCTGACATGTGGGACATTTAGCACGTGGTGTTTTTGGCACTCCTTCGTCGTAAGAGTTGAAACACTAGCATTCATCAGAAAAAAATAAATAAATATAAATCAGAAGTGATACTACACCACGCGGTTTCCTTGCAACTCGGTATTGGAAAGAATACTTCCGTTCACCGACATGTGGGACATCGACCATCCTGGTCCACTTGGCATGCCCGCAGAACTCCAAGGGAGAGTCACCTCGGTCATCGCGCCGCAGTAATTACTAATGAGCCGTTAAATCACACGCCCAACATTTCCCACTTTGAAGTTGCTCGAACGAAGGAACCATCATGACTCCGTTGAATTCTACTTCTTGAAGAAAACTACTGTACCAGCAGTACTACTAGCTATAGTAGTTACTCCAGCAGAGTCCTCCTTTGGTTCATAGGATAGGAATTTTATAGGAATATGAAAATCATAGGAAGTGAGATGACATGCATCTTAATTCCTATAGAGAAAGATATGCCATTTGATGCATAGGATAGGAATTTTTCCATTGAGTATAGGCTAATGTACTGGTAATTTGCTCCAAAAACGATAGTAGTAACTAGTAGTACTGATACATGCTTGTAATTAATTAAACAAACGTACGAGCGACATAGACACACACTAACTACTAGTACAACTACTTCTCACATGCTGGCCAAACGCCGTCGTTCTCCTTCCCGGCTTTGTCGGCGACACCCCACCGTACTTGGATCTCCACCGACCTCTCCGCAGCAGCGCGTGCATCCTCTTCTTTATTGCGGTGACGGGCCTCTCTTTTCTGGAGTGCTTTCTGACTTTTCCGCTCCCTTTGTGCGGCTTTGGCCGCCTCTTGCTCTACCGCCCATTCGGCCTTGGCAGCTTCAAATTCCGCCCACATAGGTGTGAGGTCACGAGCGGCGATGAACTCAGCATGGCGGGACGCCATCGCTTCCCTACCATTCTGTGTGCGGTCATGGGCCGCGAGGAACTCAACACGATGGGATGCCATCGCTTCCTTACCGGTTAGTGTGCGGCGCGGTGGCAGGAACGACGCTTGGTGACAGCTCTAGGGTGGAGTAGCCGGACAACCGTAAAGTGCATTGGTTTGTCAAGAGCTCAAGGACAGAAGACGAAGGAAATTTGGATTCCACTTCAATCCTGGTCATTTATTACCTGTCACATCCCTAGTTCTGGTATGACCTAGGCTAGCCCTTCATGTTTGCATCATGTTTAAATTTTCAGTTAAACTTGAAATAGGGGATAATAAACCCTAGCAGCAAATGAAATTCAACCACGTTCAAACTTAAATCTTTTCAAGGACCCCAAAATGCCCATTGAAAATGTTCATGATTTATGACAAAGGTGAAAACCCCTGCCAAAAATGATTAGTATATTTCTTGGCCATTTATGGATTTTTGAATTAATTCATATTGTATTTGAGTTGGAACAAAT
Source organism: Triticum monococcum (assembly GCA_034509565.1). Lineage (NCBI taxonomy): Eukaryota > Viridiplantae > Streptophyta > Magnoliopsida > Poales > Poaceae > Triticum > Triticum monococcum. Next base: position 484,186,780 of record CM067845.1, read on the forward strand.
ATATGTTATAAATATATTTAATGCTTCAATAATTCTGTTATTTTATGAGGGGCTTTAGAATATTCCTTTCAGTCCCTGCAAAAATTATCAGAAGAAACAAAAATGATTTAGTGCTTGAACTAAATCAAAACAAATAGAAAACAGTAACTAAAATAGGAAAGAGAGAGGAGAAAGGAACCTACTTGGCCCACTTACCTGTAGCCGGCCCAGCTTGACCAGCCCAGCCCACCTACCTCGTCGCTCGTCGTCTTCCTCTGCCAGTAGGCAGAGGTGAAGACGCACGCGCGCGCCGGGAGGCCTCCACCTCCTGCTTCGCGCTGGCAGCGTCCCTGCGAGTCCAACTGCTTGCCTGGAGACGCAACGCTGCCCCCCCCCCCCCGACTCTTTCTCGCTCTCTCTCGTCCCCCTCCCCTCCCCTGGCTCTCTCCCTCGCATGCACCGAACGCATCCGCCGCCGCCGCTCATCGTTGCTGCGCCCACTGCCTCCCCCTCGTCCCTTCGACATAGCCAAGCGCTTCATATCGACGCCCTCGTCATCTACACCAAGTCACGTGATGCGGGACGCACTGCATCACCGCCTTCTTCATCGTCTTCAACCTCCGGCCCCGAGATCGCCGGTGATCCCGCGCTCGCGTCGCAGCCCCCCCCCCCCCGAGCCCACTGACCACCACGGCAGACTCGCCGTGATCTCCTCTTCGTTTCCCGTCCGTCCTTTCGCTCGGTTTCGTGCCGTAGCCATCATCCCCGCCAACCCGAGCGCCGCCGCCCGCCATGGATGTCGGGAATGGCCTTGCCGTGTCCTTGCGCTCGAACCCATGCACCTCGAGTCCTCCTGGAGTGCCCGAGATCCCACTGCGCTCCTCAACTCACTTGCTAACGCGCAGCAGCCCTCACGCCGAGCAGCAGTAGCTCCGGCCGCCGCACTTGCCATCGCCGCCGTCGTTGCACTGCACCCCAGTTGCTGCCGCTGGCCGCAATGGATGCGCGCGAGCCTGGGCGTCTCGTAGAGACCCTCCTCCGCTCCTTTGGTCACCGGGAGAGCGAACCCAACGCCCTCCGCCGTCTCTGGCTCCGCCGGCGATGAGCCGCGGGTCAACTCCGGCGAGTTGACCCGTGTTTGACCCCTGTTTGACCCCCAGGGTCACTGATGCGTGGGCCCGCCCTGTTTATTTTTAGTTAGGTTTAGTTTAGTGCTAATTAACTTAGATTACTCCTTAATCTAACACTAACTAACTCTGTTAAGTTAGTGATGACACTGACACGCGGGACCCACAGGTCAGGTTTGACCTGGACCACCCCCGTTGACCTGCTGACGTCAGCATGATGCAAGGCTGACACAGTAAATGCTTTTCTGTATTTTTAAATAAATCTAAATGATTCATTTATTTTCAGAAAATGGCTAAAACTTCTAAAATTCATAGAAAATAATCTATAACTCAGAATGAAATAATTTATATATGAAAAATTATCAGAAAAATTCAAGGAATCTGTTTATGGCATTTTCATGCATGTTTGAACAATGTTTGTCCTCTATTTTGGACAAAACAAATAAATGGCATTTAACTAATCATATATGGAGTTTGAATTTAAATCTTGTATTCAAACCAACTTCATTTAATTGTGTTGCTAGTTGCATTAGCTCAATCAACAACATATTGCCATGTCATTATCATGCATCTTGTTGTGCATTGCATTGATTGTGTTCCTTCTCTATCGCCGGTGGTTGTCCCCTCTCGATAGACGTTGTACCGACGCTGTGATCGTTGACACTGATGAAGACCCAATGATAACTTCAGAAGTGCTGGGCAAGCAACCCCCCTTGTTCATTCCGATACAATCCCACTCTCTCGCTCCTCTCTCTTTTATTGCATTAGGACAACAACGATTCAATTGCTACTTTATGCTGCGGTAGTTGAACCCAGTTCTCTGCATGACCTGTCATTGCCACAGTAAATAGTTGAAACCCACTAGCATGTGTAGGAGTTGATTGAGCCATGTGGTGTTCCTACCATGCCATGCCTGCTATTTCTTAGAGTTGTGTCAGGTATGATTCATCGGGAATGAATTGGAGTGGTACGATATGTTCTGGTGCTGAGAATTAAGCGTGTGAACACAATTTGGTAAAGGTAGCGGTGAGAGGCCATGTAGGAGTACATGGTGGGTTGCCTCACTGGAACCGTCCTTAAGCACTGAGTTCCGTGTATGTTGTCCAATGACTAGCTACTACCACACATTGGAATGCTTAAGTGCCCCTCTCGGCTTATTAGCCAACTTGATCTCTGTCCAGGAGTCGCAAATAGTTTTTGGTGTTTGTAGGTAGTGTTAGTAGTCTACCAAGTGGCACCCGGCCAGGTGGGCTTGGGACAGACTAGGCAAAAGTGGCACGGTGTAGCAAGCATAGATCCATTCGGCGAGGTGGGCTTGGGAACTCTGCACATATCGTTTGGGGTCGTGAGCAACACCCCGGCCGGATCTCCTTGCGGATGGAACCCTAATAGGCGATAAACCTGGACTAGAGTCTTGTGTGGTTAGTCAGGTCATGGCCGACACCCTCGCCAGGCTTCCGCTTGAAGGTTGCCGAGGTACATGACGTGTACATGGTGATAAGTGGCGAGACCATGTGAGAAGAAGTACACCCCTGCAGGGTTATCATGATCTATTCGAATAGCCGTGTCCTCGGTTATGGACTTCTTGGATGCTTACGTGGTACATAGACAACTTAAAGTGGATACTCTAAAATGCTCAAGAAAAGTGTGAGTGTTATGGATGGCCTTCTCGTCAGGAGACAAGGATGAATCCATAGTAGTGTATTGATGTGGTGCTTAGTAGACTCGTGTGCGCTGCCTCACCTCAAAGAAGTTTCTCGTTGTCGTAGAACAGGACAACCACCGAGTCAAAGCTGGCTTGCTGCAACTAAACCCCACATTACCTTCTTGATACAAATGCATGTATGATAGGATCTGATGTAAGTCTTGCTGAGTACCTTTGTACTCACATTTGCTTTATTTCTGTTTTGCAGGTGAGACATCTGTCTCACTAGTAGTACCGCTTGGACTTCGACGAGTAGCTTGTTACCTCAGCTACGATCTTGTACCCTTGGGAGGGACTTGTAGATAGTCAGGCTTCTTAGCTTTTTTTATTTTGTAGTTGTTTGTACTCGGACATGTAATGCTTCCGTTGCTTGTATGCTCTGAATGATGGGTCATGTGACCCCTGTTTGTATTTAATGCTATGTGGCTCTTCTGGGTCTTTATCTATATGAGTTGCGTTATGTTGTGATGCCATGTTGTACAGCACATACGTGCATGTTATGCGTACATGTGACGTGTATTGCTATGTGTGGGATCCGACAATCTAGTTGTTTATCCTTGGCAGCCTCACATATGGGGAAATGTAGTCTAGTGCTTCCTTGAGCCATAGTAGTCCGCTACAGCCCGGTTCACCAGAGTCCTGCTAGCCCAGCACTACTGCTCAGGAAACTTGACTGGACGACATGTGTTTCACTTCGTTCCTGTGTCTGTCCCTTCGGGGAAATGTCACGCAGTGACATCCGGAGTCCTGGTAGCCAAGTGCTACAACCCGGATTCACACGCTGCTGACCGACATGCTCGATGTGAATCATGTATGCCTATCCCGATAGGTTAGTGCCGCTTTGGGTTCACGACTAGCCATGTCGGCCTGGGTTCTCTATCATATGGATGCTAACGACACAATCATATACGTGAGCCAAAAGGCGCAAACGGTCCCGGGCCAGGGTAAGACAACACCCGTGGGAATACCGTGCATGAGGCCGCAAAGTGATATGAGGTGTTACCGGCTAGATCGATGTGACTTGGAATCGGGGTCCCGACAGCTTTGGTATCAGAGCCTGACTTCCTGTAGGATTTCCAAGCCAACCTAGTCGAAGTTGAGTCTAGAAATTCTTTAGTTATGTAAGGGAATTGATTGTGGAAGGGAACGTAAGGTTCCTTTTACTCCTTATACCTCATGCCTTCTGATCTGAGTCATCCTATCTTTCCTACGGGGTTAAGGAGCTAGGCTTCCTCTTCTGTCTATCAGGATCACGTGTTACAACTCCGTAGTTTCTTAGGATTGGTTGATCTGAGTCATATCCCAGTTCGAGTATCTCCGGTGTAGCCTGTTTAGTAATATTTTTGAACCTTGAGTGATGGTGTTGAGGTTGGTGCTACCCGTCTTTGAAGAATGTTTCATTCTGAGCATTCTACTGCCATTATGCTGCCGGAATTGTTTTAGGAGTTTGAGAGATACTAAATTCTTGTGCTACCGTCTGCAACATATAGTTGATGCTGAATCCATCCTTGTCTTCCTTGGTTTCGTTCTTCAGGATGTTGCCGGTTAACCAAAGTTCTATTGCTCGTAGCCGGAACCACGGAGATGGTAGGGATGAGGATCATCTATGATTTCATTGGTCTGAAACCACCTACCTTCCATCATTCCATCGAACCACTCGATGCAGATGACTGGCTTCGTAGTATCACTCACAAGGTCACCTATGCTTCTTATCACCTGGAAGGTCCTTCTAGTATTTGGTGGCAGAACTATGAGGCTATGCTTCCAGCTGGCCAGATACCCACCTGGAGAGATTTCACTGAGGCCTTCGCGAGCATCACATTCCTCAGGCTCTCATTGACCGCAAGAGAGAAGAGTTCTGTAGTTTCACCCAGAGTAAGATGGTTGTTGATGCTTACAGTAGGGACTTTGAGAACCTTGCCCGCTATGCTACAGAAGAAGTGTCCATAGACGCCAAGAAGCATGCTAGGTTCCGGAAGGGTCTCAACCCCAAGTTGCGTCGTGATCTCCACTTGCACCATTGCAATACATTCCGGGCTCTTTTCAATAAGGCCATTAATGCAGAGACAGCTCAACTCACCTACGAGGAATCTCGTAAGCACACCCGTTATTTGGGTTCTTCCTCTGGTTCTCGTTCTCAGAAGCGCCGGATTTGGGTTCCGAACTACGCTCTTCCACCCGGTTATACACCAAGGCCTTCTTGTGTGGCACCTAACCCAGTTCAACTGTATTCTACACCCATGCCTATTGGTAGACCACTTGTCAATGCGGGTCCTTTTCCTACCTCCAAGATTTGTTACAAGTGCGGAGAGCCAGGCCACATTGCCCGTATTTGCACTCAGACCCGTGTTGCTCCACCCTAGCCCGAGAAGTCTGTTGGCCGTGGTAGTAAGCCTTCACACCAGATGATCAGTGCCAAGTCAGCTCCCACTGAACTTGGACGTGTGCATCATGTCTCAGCTAAAGACGCTCATGATGATCCAGATGTCGTTCTTGGTACACTCCTTGTCAACTGTCACCCAACTTCGGTTCTATTCGATACTGGGCATCTCACTCCTTCATTTCCGAAAGTTACGCCCGTTTGCACGACATGTCATTTTGTGATATGCCCTCCCCACTACTCATTCAAACTCCTGGATCAAAGTGGCAAACTTCTAGGATAAGTTATGGCAATGAAATACATGTTGACAGACTTGTATTTCTAGCTTCCTTGATATCCCTCAAGTCTTCAGATATTAACACCATCTTGGGTATGGACTGGATGAAAGCTCATTATGCCAAGATTGACAGTTACACCAGGTCTGTTCATCTCACACACCCCTTTGGCAAGATAGTCACTGTCTCCACCAAAATTGCAAGGCGTCAACTATATTCTCTAAATGCCAGCCCTCTTCCTGACCTTCAAGATATCTCGGTAGTCCGCGACTTTCCGGATGTCTTTCCAGAGGAACTGCCAGGTATTCCACCTGACAGAGATGTAGAGTTTGTTACAGATCTTATCCTCGGAACCGCCCCAATTTCTAGGAGACCTTACAAGATGGCACCCTTAGAGCTAGCCAAGCTTAAGAAACAACTTGATGAGTCCTTGCAAAAGGGTTTCATCCGTCCTAGTTCTTCTCCCTGGGCTTGCCCCGTTCTCTTCGTCAAGTGTCAGGACCCCGATTCCAAGCCACATCGATCTAGCCGGTAACACCTCATATCACTTTGCGGCCTCACGCACGATATCCCACGGGTGTCGCCTTACCATGGCCCGGAACCGTTTGCGCCTTTTGGCTCACGTATATGATAGTGTCGCTTGCATCCATATGACCGAGAACCCGGGCCGACATGGCTAGTCGTGAACCCAAAGCGGCACAGACCTATGCAGACGGGCATACGTGAATCACATCGAACATGTCGGTCATCAACGAGTGATTCCGGGCTGTAGCACTAGGCTAACAGGACTCCGGGGATCCCGGGCTGTAGCAGGCTAGGCAGGACTCCGGAAGTCACCGTGTGACATTTCCCCGAAGGGACAGACATAGGGACAAAGTGAAACACATGCCGGCCAGTCAAGTGTCCTGAACAGTAGTGCTAGGCTAGCAGGACTCCGGTGAACTGGGCGGTAGCGGACTACTATGGCTCGAGGAACACTAGACTACATTTCCCCATAAGAAAGGCTGCCAAGGATAAACAACTAGATTGTCGGATCCCACTCATACCAAGCATTTCAATCATACACACAATATGCCCGATATGAATACATACAACATGGCATCACAACAAAACTCTACAACTCAAGTACTATATTTAAAGGTTCTAGAGAGCCATACATAACATGTTCATACAGATAGGGGTCACATGACACGACACTCAAGTCATACAATCATACAAGCACATGCGGAAGCAACTAGTCTGAGTACAAACTCTAGAAAGAAAGAAGGCTTCCCGAAGCCTGTCTATCTACATAGGGACCTCCATGGCCGGGATCACCACCTGGGTGGCTAGTCACTCGTCGATGTCAAGGTCTACATAAAACCCATCGGAGGGGGCAGTGTTGTCGTCTGAAAACAATAAATAAGCAAACATGAGTACAAAGGTACTCAGCAAGTCTTACATCAAAACCTACTATACATGCTCATTCTCAAGAAGGTGGTGGGGGTTATGCAGCAAGCCAGCTTTGACTCTTGGCTAAGCTATCCTACAGAACCTCTTTAGTAAAAATAGTTTTCGCACACGAGTCCACTACTCACCAACACAATAATCCACCGGGGATCCTCCCTCGTCATCCTGCGAGAGGGCCATCCTCGGTACTCACACTTATCTTGAGTCTTTTAGTAGTATCCATTAACTTGTCTATCAACTGTATAGGCAACCAAGTAGTCCTTTACCGCGGACGCGGCTATTCGAATAGTTTTATACCCTGCAGGGGTGTACTTCGTCATACACGCTTTCATCGCTTACCGCCGTCTACACGACATGTACTCGGCAACCTTCAAGCGGAAACCCAGCGAGGGTGTCGGCCACGGCCTACCTAAACACCTAAGTCCCTAGTCCAGGTTTATCGCCTATCCAGGTTCCATCCGCAGGGAGTTCGGCCGAGGTTTCCACATACGGCCCCGAACGATGTGAACAGGATTCCCGAGACACCAAACGGGTGACTCGGTACACCCGGCCACGGTGTATCTACCGCAACATAGCCCACCCCTAGGGTCAGCAGTACGCACGGCCGCCAACACATAACCTACAAACACCAGAAACTAAGTGGAACTCCTGGACAGACTATGAGGGTGACTAAGAAGCCGAGAGGGTCCATTTGTTTCGGGCCCAATGTACGGTAGTAACTGCATCTTAAATCACACATACAGATCTCAGTTCTTATGGACGGCCTCAATGAAACAACCCACCATGTACTCCTACATGGCCTCTCATCGATACCTTTACCAAACATGTTCAACACATCCCACATATTACTAACATAAGAATTTCACTCTAGCCCATCACCCAGATGAACCAGACCTGACACAACTCTAAGCATAGCAGGCATAGCAAGGTAGGAATCACAAAACATGGCTCAATCAACTCCTACACATGCTAGTGGGTTTCATCTAGTTACTGTGGCAATGACAGGTCATGCAGAGGATAAGGGTTCAACTACCGTAGCACACAGCAGTTTGAATCGCGTTGTCTTAATGCAGTAAACAAGAGCAGAGGCAAGAACATGGGTTTGTATCGGAATGATCAATGGTTGCTTGCCTGATGGAGTGGTAGTGGGATACTGCCCTTCAGTTGGATACTCATGAATATCCTCGGAGGCAGAACCTACCACGAAGAGCACATCAGAACACAGTCAACACATGATGATATGCAACAATATGATGCATGCTATGAGATGGCAATATGTTGGTGTCTTGGCCTAATGCAAGCTAGAATAGAAAGGGATGAGCTCATTTGAATCAAAGATTCAAATATTAGCTCATTAAATATGGCATGTATAGTGCATTTCCTTATTCTGCTTAAACAGCAAGGTAAACTTGTTTTGTCATGCATGAAACCATTACAGATGGATAGATTGAATTTTTCTGATAATTTTTCATATATAATTTATCTCATTTGGAGTTATGGTTGAATTTCTATCAATTTTTGAAGTTTGAACTATTTTCTAGAATTTCCTGTATAAGAATAAAGCCAGAAAATCAATTACTACGTCAGCAATGCATCAGGGTGACATCAGCAGGTCAAAGGCGCCAGCCCAGGTCAAACCTGACTGGTGGCCCCTTCTGTCAGCCTCTCAGTGCACTAACTACGTTTAATTAGCCTAATTACTGGGTAGGGCCCACTAGTCAGTGACTGATTAAGTAAGATTTAATTAAAACTAATCCTAATTTAGTTACCAGACCGGCCCCACCTATCATAGACTCAGGGGGGTCTACCTGGGCCCACCCAGGGGTCAAACTGGGTCAACTCGCCGGTGTTGAGCCGCCAGCGAGGCCCGAGATGGCAGAGGGCTTCGGAAAACGCCCTCAGGCGACCAAAACGACGGCGGAGATGTGCTACGCGATGTGGGGTGCGAGCCGCATCGTTTGGTGGTGGTAGTTGGGCTCGGGGTGGCCGGAAACGACGTCGGCGACGAGCTTAGCGGTCGCCGGAGTTCGGGCGAGGTCGGTTTCGAGGCTACGGTGCACTCGAGGAAGAACTGGTGGTGGCTACGGGTTCCTGGGGCTGCGCTGAGCATGGTGGTGTGCCCGGCTTCAAGCCACGGTGGCTCTGGCCACGACGGCGACGAGGCACGGCGCCGGCGAGCTTCGGCCGCGGTGGAAATCGGAGCTACAGGGCGCAAACGAGCAAAGGGAAGGTGGGGATCGAAAGAGAGGCTCACGGGGAGTGCAGCGGTGGTCTCAGCGGGCTCGAGGACGGGCTGGAGAAGAGGTGAGGTCGCCGGCGATCTCGGATGCCTGAGGTTGAATACGAGGGCGAAGGCGGCGTTGCAGGGCTTCCGGCGAAGTGTGGCTCGGTGGGGAGGACGAGGGAGCCGAGGCGAAGCTGACGGACTCGTCGGAGGGGCGAGGGGAGGTCCCTAGCGGCGACTATAGCGATCGGCGGCGAGGGGCGCGCTCGGCCATCGCGGGAGAGGATGAGGGAGACGAGGGGGAGAGTGAGAGAGGACGAGAGAGGGTCGAGGGGGTCTCGTGGCGTCTCTGGGTGCCTCCCAGCGTCGGCAGAAGCAGGAGGTGGCCGGCGCATGGCCGGCGCGCGGCGAGCATGCGCCCCTGCCTCCTGGCGTGAGGTAGGGGGTGACTAGCCGAGCCAGTAGGCTGGGCCGAGCCAGGTAAGGCCCAGGTGGGCTTCTTTCCCCCTTTTTTGATTTTGTTTTCTTTTTCTATTTTTCTGTAGCTTTAGGGCTTTATTTAAAATACCTAGACACTTTCTAAAATCCTGAAAATAATTGTGGGCTCTATAGGGATTATTCCTAACAGCAAACAATTATTTCCAGAATTATTTTAGCACTTAAATTATTTAATAGCATTTAAATGCCCAAATTCAAATATTTATGGTTTAAGTCAATGACCTTCTGTTGACCTAGAAAATTGTGCACCAATTTTGCCAGAGGTTCTAACCTAAGATAAAGAGGGTGGACATTTTAGAAGGGCATTTCAGGTTCATTGAAATTATTTTTAGTAAACCCTAGTTGATTTCAGGGGGGGTGCTGGGGGTTCTGCCTCCCCCATTTCAAGTTTCTGATGAAAGTAAACATGATGCACACTCTAATGCATGGACTAGCTAGGGTGTGACATCAAGAAGAAGGATGGTACGGACCGAATGGTTTTAGATTATCGTCCCGTTAATTTGGTCACGATAAAGAACAAGTATCCGCTCCCCAGGATCAACGATCTGTATGATCAGCTCGCTGGATCCTCGGTCTTCTCCAAGATGGATTTGAGGTTAGGCTACCACCAAATCAAGATCAAAAACGGGGACATTCCTAAGACGGCTTTCGTCACTCGTTATGGCTAGTACGAGTACACCGTCATGTCCTTTGGTCTAACCAATGCTCCAGCTACATTCTCCCGCTTGATGAACTCGATCTTCATGGAGTACTTAGATAAGTTCGTCGTGGTTTACCTCGATGATATTCTTATTTACTCGAAGAATGAGGAAGAGCACGCTAAACATCTTAGACTTGTGTTAGAGAAACTCAGAGAGCACCGTCTTTATGCCAAGTTCTCCAAGTGCGAATTTTGGTTACCAGAGGTGACCTATCTCGGCCACGTAATCTCTGGTAAGGGCATTGTTGTCAATCCTAAGAGAGTTCAAGCCGTTCTTGATTGGACTCCACCTGAAACGGTTAAGCAAGTTAGGAGTTTCCTTGGCCTAGCCAGTTATTGTCGCCGCTTCGTTGAGAACTTCTCCAAAGTGGCCAAACCTCTCACGGAACTTCTCAAGAAAGATAAAAAGTTTGAGTGGTCCCCATAGTGTGAGTACAATTTTCAGGAACTGAAAAGACGCCTGACTTCTGCTCCCGTACTTGTGCCACCGGATTTCACTAAAGACTTCGTTATCTACTGCGACGCCTCACGACAGGGACTAGGTTGCATCCTTATGCAAGATCGCCATGTGATTGCCTATGCATCTCGACAGTTGCATCCACATGAGGAGAATTATCCTACACATGATCTAGAGCTTGCAGCCGTAGTCTATGCACTTAAGACCTGGCGACATTACCTTCTCAGTAAACATTGCGAGATATACACCGACCACCAGAGTCTCAAGTACATCTTCACCCAACCAGATTTGAACCTTAGGCAAAGACGTTGGTTGGAGTTGATCTCAGATTACGACTTAGGAATTACCTACACCCCAGGCAAGGCGAATGTCATGGCTGATGCGCTAAGTCGTAAGTCCTATTGCAACAATCTCATGTTGCAACAGGGCCAGACACTTCTCCATGAGGAATTATGTAAGCTTAACCTTCACATTGCTCCTCACGGTTTCCTTTCTACCTTGGTGGCGAAACCTACCCTTGAGGATCAAATCATAACTGATCAGAAGTTTGATAGGGGTGTTATCCGCATCAAGAGAAACATTAAGAAGGGAGTTGGTGGTTGTTTCTCTATTGATGATCGAGGTGTTGTTTTATTTGAGAATCGCTTGGTTATTCCCAAGAATCAACATCTGCGACAACTAATTCTTAAGGAGGCACATGAATCCCCTCTCACGATTCATCCCGGTAGTACTAAGATGTATCAGGACCTACGCCAGAGGTTCTGGTGGACTAGGGTGAAGAGAGAAATTGCTCAGTTCATTGCTAACTGTGACGTTTGTCGTCGCCTTAAGGCAGAGCATCAAAGGCCTGCTGGCACCCTTCAACCTTTAGCTATTCCTTAGTGGAAATGGGATAAAGTTGGTATGGACTTCATCACCGGCTTTCCGAGGACCAAGAGAGGGAATAATGCTATCTTCGTAGTCATTGATCGTCTTTCCAAAGTGGCTCACTTCCTACCCATTCGAGAGAGTATCACTTCTAGTCAGCTCGCTGACTTATATATTTCTTGAATAGTGTTACTTCATGGTGTTCCACTAGAGACCAATTCAGACCGTGGTCGTCTTTTCACTTCTCATTTCTGGGAGAGTTTCCAAACTGCCATGGGCACCCTTCTTTCCTTCAGTACCGCTTTCCACCCTCAATCAAGTGGTCAGGTGGAAAGGGTCAACCAAATTCTCGAAGACATGCTTAGAGCTTGTGTTATCTCCTTCGGTATGGATTGGGAGAAGTGTCTTCCCTTCGCCGAGTTTGCTTATAACAATAGCTACCGGTCCAGCCTCAAGAAAGCTCCTTTTGAGGTTCTGTATGGACGAAGATGTCGAACACCTCTGAATTGGTCAGAAACCGGTGAAAGACAATTCTTTGGACTGGACATGATTCAGGAGGCAGAAGAGCAAGTTCGCATCATTCGTGAGAACTTGAAAACAGCCCAATCTCGTCAAAAGAGCCAGTATGAGCGTAGTCATAAGGAAGTGGCTTATGAAATTGGCGACAAGGCTTACCTTCGGGTTACCCCTTTGAAGGGTACCCATCGTTTCGGTATCAAGGGCAAGTTGGCTCCTCGTTACATTGGTCCTTTTCGCATTCTCGGTAAACGAGGAGAGGTTGCCTACCAGTTGGAACTACCCCCACATCTTTCTCGAGTACATGATGTTTTCCACGTCTCTCAACTCAGGCGTTGCTTCTCGGATCCCATCCGCGGAGTGGACCACGAAACGCTTGATCTCCAATATAACCTCACTTATCGAGAGTACCCTGTTCGCATTCTTGATCAAGTAGAGCTTGTCACTCGACGTCATAACATCAAGTTTCTCAACGTTTAGTGGTCTCATCACTCCGAGAGAGAAGCTACCTGGGAGTGTGAAGATCGTCTTCGACTGGAGTACCCCACTTTCTTCCCGCCGACTCCTGAATCTCGGGACGAGATTCTTCCGAGTGGGGGCGAGTTGTCACATCCCTAGTTCTGGTATGACCTAGGCTATCCCTTCATGTTTGCATCACGTTTAAATTTTCAGTTAAACTTGAAATAGGGGATAATAAACCCTAGCAGCAAATGAAATTCAACCAGGTTCAAACTTAAATCTTTTCAAGGACCCCAAAATGCCCTTTGAAAATGTTCATGATTTATGACAAAGGTGAAAACCCCTGCCAAAAATGATGAGCATATTTCTTGGCCATTTATGGATTTTTGAATTAATTCATTTTGTATTTGAGTTGGAACAAATATATGTTATAAATATATTTAATGCTTCAATAATTCTGTTGTTTTGTGAGGGGCTTTAGAATATTCCTTTCAGTCCCTGCAAAAATTATCAGAAGAAACAAAAATGATTTAGTGCTTGAACTAAATCAAAACAAATTGAAACAAATAGAAAACAGTAACTAAAATAGGAAAGAGAGAGGAGAAAGGAACCTACCTGGCCCACTTACCTGTAGCCGGCCCAGATTGACCAGCCCAGCCCACCTACCTCGTCGCTCATCGTCTTCCTCTACTAGTAGGCAGAGGCGAAGACGCACGCGCGCGCCGGGAGGCCTCCACCTCCTGCTTCGCGCTGGCAGCGTCCCTGCGAGTCCAACTGCTTGCCTGGAGACGCCACAATGCCCCCCGACTCTCTCTCTCTCTCTCTCTCTCTCGTCCCCATCCCCTCCCCTGGCTCTCTCCCTCGCACGCACCAAACGCAGCAGCCGCCACCGCTCGTCGTTGCTGCACCCACTGCCTCCCCCTCGTCCCTTCGACATAGCCAAGAGCTTCGTATCGACGCCCTCATCGTCTACACCAAGTCACGTGACGCAGGACGCACTCCATCATCGCCTCCTTCATCGTCTTCAACCTCCGGCCCTGAGATCGCCGGCGATCCCGCGCTTGCCTCGCAGCCCCCCCGAGCCCACTGACCACCCCTGCAGACTCGCCGTGAGCTCCTCTTTGTTTCCCCTCCGTCCTTTCGCTCGGTTTTGTGCCGTAGCCATCGTCCCCGCCAACCCGAGTGCCGCCGCCCGCCATGGACGTCGGGAATAGCCTTGCCGTGTCCTTGCGCTCGAACCAATGCACCTCGAGTCCTCCTAGAGCGCCCGAGATCCCACCGCACTCCTCAACTCACTTGCTAACGCGCAGCAGCCCTCGCGCCGAGCAGCCGTAGCTCCGGCCGCCGCACTTTCCATCGCCGCCGTCGTTGTTGTGCACCCCAGTTGCTACCGCTGGCCGCAATGGATGCACGCGAGCCTGGGCGTCTCGTAGAGCCCCTCCGCCGCTCCTTTGGTCACCGGGAGAGCGAACCCAACGCCCTCTGCCGTCTCTGGCTCCGCCGGCGACGAGCCGCGGGTCAACTCCAGCGAGTTGACCCGTGTTTGATCCGTGTTTGACCGCCTAGGGTCACTGACGCGTGGGCCTTCCCTGTTAATTTTTAGTTAGCTTTAGTTTAGTGCTAATTAACTTAGATTAGTGCTTAATCTAACACTAACTAACTATGTTAAGTTAGTGATGACACTGACACGCGGGACCCACAGGTCAGGTTTGACCTGGACCACCCCCGTTGACCTGCGAACGTCAGCATGATGCAAGGCTGACGCAGTAAATGCTTTTCTGTATTTTTAAATAAATCTAAATGATTTATTTATTTTCAGAAAATGCCTAAAACTTGTAAAATTCATAGAAAATAATCTATAACTCAGAATGAAATAATTTATATATGAAAAATTATCAAAAAAATTCAAGGAATCTGTTTATTGCATTATCATGCATGTTTGAACAATGTTTGTGCTCTGTTTTGGACAAAACAAATAAATGGCATTTAACTAATCATATATGGAGTTTGAATTTGAATATTGTATTCAAACCAACTTCATTTAATTGTGTTGCTAGTTGCATTAGCTCAATCAACAACATATTGCCATGTCATTATCATGCATCATGTTGTGCATTGCATTGATTGTGTTCCCTTCTCTATCGCTAGTGGTTGTCCCCTCTCGATAGACGTTGTACCGACGCTGTGATCGTTGACACTGATGAAGACCCAATGATAACTTCAGAAGTGCCAGGCAAGCAACCCCCCTTGTTCATTCCGATACAATCCCACTCTCTCGCTCCTGCTCTATTTTATTGCATTAGGACAACAACGATTCAACTTCTACTTTATGCTTCGGTAGTTGAACCCATTCCTCTGCATGTCCTGTCATTGCCACAGTAAATAGTTGACACCCACTAGCATGTGTAGGAGTTGATTGAGCTATGTGGTGTTCCTACCGTGCCATGCCTGCTATTGCTTAGAGTTGTGTCAGGTCTGATTCATCGGGAATAAATTGGAGTGGTACGATATGTTCTGGTGCTGAGAGTTAAGCGTGTGAACACGATTTGGTAAAGGTGGTGGTGAGAGGCCATGTAGGAGTACATGGTGGGTTGTCTCACTGGAACCGTCCGTAAGCACTGAGTTCCGTGTATGTTGTCCAATGACTAGCTACTACCACACATTGGAATGCTTAAGTGCCCCTCTCGACTTATTAGCCAACTTGATCTCTGTCTAGGAGTCGCAAATAGTTTCCGGTGTTTGTAGGTAGTGTTAGTAGTCTACCAAGTGGCACCCGGCCAGGTGGGCTTGGGACAGACTAGGCACAAGTGGCACGGTGTACCAAGCATAGATCCATCCGGCGAGGTGGGCTTGGGAAGTCTGCACATATCGTTTGGGGCCGTGAGCGACACCCCGGGCGGATCTCCTTGCGGATGGAACCCGAATAAGAGATAAACCTGGACTAGAGTCTTGTGTGGTTAGTCAGGTCGTGGCCGACACCCTCGCCAGGCTTCCGCTTGAAGGTTGCCGAGGTACATGACGTGTACATGGTGATAAGTGGTGAGAGCATGTGAGAAGAAGTACACCCCTGCAAGGTTATCATGATCTATTCGAATAGTCGTGTCCTCGGTTATGGACTTCTTGGATGCTTCAGTGGTACATAGACAACTTAAAGTGGATACTGTAAAATGCTCAAGACAAGTGTGAGTGCTATGGATGGCCTTCTCGTCAGGTGACGAGGATGAATCCATAGTAGTGTATTGATGTGGTGCTTAGTGGACTCGTGTGCGCTGCCTCACCTCAAAGAAGTTTCTCGTTGTTGTGGAACAGGACAGCCACTGAGTCAAAGCTGGCTTGCTGCAACTAAACCCCACATTACCTTATTGATACAAATGCATGTATGATAGGATCTGATGTAAGTCTTGCTGCGTACCTTTGTACTCATGTTTCCTTTATTTCTGTTTTGCAGGTGAGACATCTCTCTCACTAGTAGTACCGCTTGGACTTCGACGAGTAGCTTGTTACCTCAGCTACGATCTTGTACCCTTGGGAGGGACTTGTAGATAGTCAGGCTTCTTAGCTTTTTTTCTTTTGTAGTTTTCTGTACTCAGAAATGTAATGCTTCCGTTGCTTGTATACTCTGAATGATGGGTCATGTGACCCCTGTTTTGTATTTATTGCTATGTGGCTCTTCTGGGCCTTTATCTATATGAGTTGCGTTATGTTGTGATGCCATGTTGTACAGCACATACTTGCATGTTATGCGTACGTGTGACGTGTATTGCTATGTGTGGGATCCGACAATCTACTTGTTTATCCTTGGCAGCCTCACATACGGGGAAATGTAGTCTAGTGCTTCCTTGAGCCATAGTAGTCCGCTACAGCCCGGTTCATCGGAGTCCTGCTAGCCCAGCACTACTACTCAGGACACTTGACTTGCCGGCATGTGTTTCACTTCGTTCTTGTGTCTGTCCCTTCGGGGAAATTTCACGTTGTGACATCCGGAGTCCTGGTAGCCAGTGCTACAGCCCGGATTCACACGCTGCTGACCGACATGCTTGATGTGAATCATGTATGCTTGTCCCCATAGGTTAGTGCCGCTATGGGTTCACGACTAGCCATGTTGGCCCGGGTTCTCTGTCATATGGATGCTAACGACACAATCATATACGTGAGCCAAAAGGCGCAAACGGTCCTGGGCCAGGGTAAGACGACACCCGTGGGAATACCGTGCGTGAGGCCGCAAAGTGATATGAGGTGTTACCGGCTAGATCGATGTGACTTGGAATCGGGGTCCCGACATTACTAAGTAAAATGCATTGGCGGTCATCGAACTTGTCTTGATATCTCACTTTAATCATTGTATATGAGATATGGTGATTATATGGTCACTGGCTCAGCATATAGCTCCGTATTTGTCTGGTTGACCAGTCAAATAGTCCGCATGCACCTCATCATCTCGTGTTCTTTATCTATCTATCTATGCGGGCCTACCTATGAGTGGAGAAAGAAATAAAAACCAAAATTATTCGTATGTGAGGAATCAGACCACGGACTCGTCGCTGCAACGCACACCCATCAGTCGAATGAAAATGAAATACTTTGCGTTAAATGCACAAATGGTTTTTTATATTATACGTGATGCACACATTAGCGCACACCGTCTGTCGGTGTCAAAACCGGCGGATCTCGGGTAGGGGGTCCCGAACTATGCATCTAAGGCGGATGGTAACAGGAGGCAAGGGACACGATGTTTACCCAGGTTTGGGCCCTCTTAATGGAGGTAATTCCCTACGTCCTACTTGATTGTTCTTGATGATATGAGTGTTACAAGAGTTGATCTACCACAAGATCACAGAGGTTAAACCCTGGAAGCTAGCCTATGGTATGATTGTATGTTGTCCTACAGACTAAACCCTCCGGTTTATATAGACACTGGAGGGGGCTAGGGTTACACAGAGTCGGTTACAAGGGAGGAGATCTACATATCCGTATTGCCTAGCTTGCCTTCCACGGCAAGGAGAGTCCCATCCGGACACGGGGCAAAGTCTTCAATCTTGTATCTTCATAGTCCAACAGTCCGGCCAAAGGATATAGTCCGGCTGTCCGAAGACCCCCTAATCCATGACTCCCTCAGTAGCCCCTGAACCAGGCTTCAATGACGATGAGTCCGGCGCACAATATTGTCTTCGGCATTGCAAGGCGGGTTCCTCCTCCGAGTACTCCATAGAAGATTTTGAACACAAGGATAGCATCTGGGTCTGCAAAACAATTTCCACATACCACCGTAGAGAGAATAATATTTCCACAAATCTAATCTGCTGACACGTTTTGACAGCATGACATCACGCCATGGCCCGGTCATTATTCGAACCATTCTTCTCAACCAGCACCGCACATATCGCGAGGCGGTTTTCTTGACACGTCTTGTCAAAGCAGAGATCGTGTTCCCCTTATTATGGGATTCTCATCAATACGGACGTGGGTAACTCACTCGTGCCCGTTGGTATGACTCCTTGATTTTAGGCGAGTCCAAAATGGCCACGAGGAGGACGCTTGACATTCACCCTCTTTATAAAGAGGCCAAGACCTGTCCTTTTTTCCTCTCGCGCTCAATCGAATCCTTCCCCCGCCTCAAGTTCCAACACCCCAGGCTCAGGTCAAGCGCTTCGGACCTTCAACCATGTCCGGATCCAACCTCTAAGGTTGGTGGATGCCTTCCTCTGTCACAGAGGAGGACATCAAGAAGCTGAGAGAGGCCAGATATCTGACCGCCAAAATTTTGCACAAGCTGCCCGCGCGAGGGCAGGTCATCCCCACTCCCGAAACCAACGAGAGTGTTGTGTTCATCTCTCACTTCCTCCGAGGACTAGGCCTCGCTCTGGATCCCTTTGTTAGGGGACTCATGCTCTATTATGGGCTGGATTTCCACGATCTGGCCCCGGATTCCCTCCTTCACATCTCGTCGTTCATCGTCGTATGTGAGGCCTTCCTCCGCATTACCCCTCACTTCGGCCTGTGGCTCAAGACCTTCAATGTGAAGCCGAAGATGATCGAGGGGCGGCACGCAGAGTGTGAACTTGCCGTAGTAAGCAAAAGCGCTGATGCTCCATGGCCCGAGGGTTCCTTCCCAGAAGTGTCCAGTTTGTGACAGTGGGAGTGGTTTTTATATCACAGCTCCCCGAAGTGCCAAGTGGGCAGCCGCCCCTGCCTTTTGCTCGGGCCCCCCACCACAACTGACGTCATGGATCAGCAGGGGGCTGAGCTGGGGTCCAGCAAAGGATGTGCCAATATTGCAGAGCCGCATCCAAGATCTCTTTGAGAGATATTTCAGCCTGGTTATGGTAATGCAAGTTATGCGAGTTCGTCGAGTCTAGCCTTCCAAACGTCAACCCCTCGGTATGTGGGAATTCAACCCGGAAGGACCGCGAACTATTCAGCACTTCCTCGGCATGAAGCTCGAATAGATGTACAAATTGTTCTTCGGACCCCAAATAGAGTGTCCGGACACCACCGAGGATGCAGGTCTGAGCTGCAACCGCCGTGATACCCAAGTAAGTAGTCCCATGGCCGAACACGCTTTCCTTTTATTTATCATGACATCATTCTGAAATGTCGCTCTTTGACCAGGACTGGGTAACAAAGGCGAAGATGATCAGGTGTTCGGCCCCCTTCCTGAAGGCTTGGCCAATCCAGTACTGGACAGAATGCTCGAGCCGGCGCCTTATCAGGTGCCCTCAAAGGAAGATGAAGGGGGAAATAAAGAGGCCGAAAGCGGGCCTCACACGCTACTCGTACCAACTGGGAGAATGAGCACCTCCATGAGGGAGGATAACCAGGGAGAAGAATCTGACATTCCCTCTCCCCAAGGAAGGAAGAGGACCACCTCTGAAGATCCGGAAACAAAGGTTTCCAAACGGGAGAAGAAATCTTCGCCAGAGGGTCCTGCCTCGGGGGGTACTCTTGTCGCACAGTGTCCGCAAGGGAATCAGCCCTCTACCGAGCTGTAAGTAATCGAAAAGTACTTAGTAGTGAAAATATCCTACCTTACTTCTGAAGAAAATAACCGAATCTTATATCATGTAGTTCGGATCGTAGCCCTTCTCGACAGAGTTCGTCTTTGGGGGATCTTCTTCCAAAGATGATGAAGAGCAAAACACCTCCCCCTGCCACCCTGCCTCATGAGGCGGGCAACCCTGAAGTGTCGTCGCGGAGGGTTTCTCCTGATCCGCCAAGGCCAGAGGGTAACCCTTGACCACCCAGAGTCCTCAGTAATCGGCTCCTAAAGAGAGCAACAAAAAGAGTCCGGAACCGTACAGTGTGCGGTTGGACACACTTATGGATCTTTTGGAGCAAGCGGCCATCTCAAAGGCGCATCGTATGCTAATGGGTACGGTAATTGAAAGGATTTCATCCGCTGAAATTGGATTGCATGAAGCTTTTATGCGTCTGCTGAAAGGCTTTGAGGTACGTGATATAGTGTATGTTTTTGACAGTACCGCACATGTTAGGTGTGCCCTATGTAGCCCCTGAGACTCTGGTTGTCGTCGAAAACGGCGGCGAACAGAGGATCGTAGTCCCAGGTAATAACCAGACCGCCTTTATGTGCAGGTGGCTGAAGCTCCGGCGGCTAGCCGAACTGATGGGTTTGCCGAGCTAAAGCAGCAACTTGATGTGGCAGATGCCAACATCGTGCTTGTCAACAAGTGGCTTGACGAGGCACATGGTAAGTGATTTCTCCGGTGATCAACATATAGTAAGAGGAGCAGGATGCCAGTATCTTTAATATGTTGTGACTGTAGATGGAGCTAAGGCCGCGCACGGCCGAAGCAAGGAAAGAATAGCCAATATGGCCATTGAGTTAAAAGATGCCGCTGACCGTTACAAGCTTCTTGAAAAAGAAAACCGAGCAAGGGCGACAAACCTAGAGAAGGCCATGGTAGCAGCCAAGGAAGCCCGCTCCAAAATCAGAGCGGCGAAGGAGGAGCTGCGTCAAGCTGCGGATATCGTGGCTGGGAAGCCCTTCTTGTTGTGGACTAAGTTCGGAGATCCGAAGTATGCTCCTCTTGATCAACTATGTAGTTCTACGGACGCCTAAGTGGATTTGGCGGCAAGTGCTGTTGATGCGGCCGAGTACTTCAAGGATCAAAAAGATCGTGAAGTGGAAAAATTGTTCTGGTCACAGTTCCATGCTCCAGTGCGTCCGCTGCTATTGAATGAGCGAATGGCTGAGTGCGCCGAGCTCCATAGGTTGTCCGGACTTGCCATGAGGTCTGTTGTGGATCATCTGTGGCCAGGAGGGCCATGGCCGAATAGTTACTTTAGTTTAGTGCAACAATTCCTTGGTGCTGTGTTGCACATCGATGCTATGAAGAGGTCGGCATGCATAGAGGGTGCGCGGATGGCCTTTGCCCGTGTCAAGACATACCGGGCAGAGATGGAGGCCACCACTGTAGCAACACAGGGTTTGGCCGTGGGCCGAGTGGTTGCCGAGCACTACTTTGAAGAAGTTCTTGAAGACGCTCGTTCGATAGAGGCTCAGTGCTCGAAGAATATTATGTTCTAGTGACATGTACTACCATTGTAAAAACAATCTTTTGTTGAGTTATCAAGGCTGTGTTTATACTTTTGTGTGAAAGTATTATGATGCCTCCTGTGCGGCCGTTTATGTATATATGTATATAACCTAAAAGTTTGCAGTCGTCGGCTTCCGCCCCCACGCATATAATGCGGGGGTGTTTGCAAAAAATGCATATTCACAATTGATCCAACGTCTTGGTCCATTAAAGAGGTGGTAGCGCAGCGAACGAGGCAATCAGACTATATTGCTTTAACACTTTCACTTAGACATAGGAGTTTGACGGTGGGGCTACTATATAGCCCTGGTACTTCTGCGCTCGTCCAAATATGGGGCACGTATGTACATGACCGGGAAACGGCCCTTCGTTAATGCGGAGGAATCCCGAAGATTCCGCTGAGTCATCGAGTGGTTGACCAGTCTCGCGCTATACCATTACAGTCAGTTTTCGGCTTTCTCTACTAAGGTGCTCACCCGGATGAACCAGGGCACAATCACAGTAGTTCCCCAGTGCTAACTTAGCCGATATAGCGGAACATAAGGTACCAAAACATGGGAGCCGGGCAAACCCAACATTTGACCAAAGGCATGATTCGGAGCTGATGCATATAAGGCCAAACTCGCGACGCCGGACACTCCCTAAGGTATTCGGTCTTTATAACATATGCCGGGCTGAACAATGCCCTTAGTAATAAACCCCGGGTGTCCAGGTATGTGCAATATCCTGACGTGGCCACATGCCAATAACGTCAGCATCCTTCTCGGTTGTATTGAATATCCGGAGGATGTGAACAACAAGAGACAGTAAAAAAGGTTTACGCATGGTCTTAATCCAAAAAGAAATCTTTGAGCGGGTCCCTGATGCACGTCTGTGCCTGTGTCTCCGTTGTGCCGTGTCCTGGACGGGTGTAGCACGATTGTCATCTATAATAGAGAAGAACTTAGGTGAAGTTGTCGAGCCAAAAAATTGGTTATTATCAATAAACCATTAAAATTCAAGATAAGTCAAGTTGAGCCGGACTAGCCCTGATTACACGCGGGAAGCCCCTGGTACCGTCTAGGAGGGTTTGATCATCAAAGCAATCTCATGTATATGTAGTGGTGCACCGGACTCGCCTAACCGTGTCCGTGGTCTTGACGACCTGTCATTTTTTTCTGGTTGGTGAGGCCGTCTAGTGCTCGGCGGCTAAAGCCGCCACACATTCTTCCGCGCATAGAGAACGCTCAGTGTTTCCGCTAACTGTGATGGTGCCACATGGACCGGGCATCTTAAGCTTGAGAGAAGTGTAATGCGGTATTGCATTAAAACGAGCGAAAGCCGCTCTTCCGAGTAGTGCCTGATAGCCACTTCGGAATGGAGCGATGTAGAAAGTTAACATTTCACTTCGGAAGTTGTCGGAAGAACCGAATACAACCTCTAGTAATAGAGAGCCCGTGCAGCGGGCCTCTAGGCCTGGTATTACTCCCTTGAAGGTAGTAGTATGGTGGCTTATTTTTGTCGGGTCTGTCCCCATTTTGTGGATTTTGTCCTGATATATCAGATTTAGATCACTGCCGCCGTCCATGAGGACTCATGTGAGATGGTATCCGTTTATTATTGGGTCTAACACCAAGGTAGCCAATCCTTCGTGCCAGATGCTTGTCGCGTGATCCCTGCGA
This sequence comes from Triticum monococcum, assembly GCA_034509565.1. Lineage (NCBI taxonomy): Eukaryota > Viridiplantae > Streptophyta > Magnoliopsida > Poales > Poaceae > Triticum > Triticum monococcum. The sequence goes on from CM067845.1 coordinate 484,209,632, forward strand.
TCAAAAGTGATCGGGCAGGCCAACCAGGGGTTGAACCTAGGGGTGACGGGCTCTATGGCGCTTGTCTCTCGGAGTGCATGTTTGCTTCTCCTCTTCATCACATGGATCATGTTTATTGTTTTAACCTCTGGTGGGAATTTTTTCTTTCCTCCAGTGCTTTGCTGGCGAGGCTCGTCCTCATCTTCGCTTGGTGTCTCCCCCCCTTATGTTCGGCGTTTAGCTTACTGGTCTGCTTGAAGACCCAACATTCTCTGTGGGTGTGATTTGCAGGTTTATCGGGGTGCCATGAATCTGACATAGTTTGTCAAGAATCTTGTTTAGACCAGAAGGTCCGTCTCTGCTGCCTTTGAATGGCTTTTTCCGCTGACCTAGTCGAGATCCCCTGAATCCGGCATTTACCGCCGTATTATCTGGGCTATCTTCTTTATTTCGACGCTTGCTTTTATTGCGTCGTGGCTTTCCATTGCCATCCCTAACTTTGGATGTGCTTGGGTCGCTGGTGCTACTGCGGGCTAACCAGCTGTCTTCGCCCATGCAAAAGCGGGTCATGAGGCTTGTTAGGGCTGCCATTGTTCTCGGTTTTTCTTGGCCGAGGTGTCTGGCGAGCCATTTGTCTCGGACGCTGTGTTTGAAAGCTGCTAAGGCTTCGGCGTCTGGACAGTCGACGATTTGGCTCTTCTTGGTGAGAAACATGTTCCAAAGCTTTCGGGCGGACTCTCAGGACTGTTGAATTATATGACTTAAATCGTCTGCATCCGGAGGTCGGACGTAGGTACCTTGAAAAATAGCCCGAAAAGCGTCCTCGAGCTCCTCCCAACTTCCGATTGAGTTTTTGGGGAGGCTTTTCAGCCAGTGCCAAGCTGGTCCTTTAAGCTTGAGGGGAAGGTATTTGATGGCGTGGAGATCGTCTTCGCGAGCCATATGGATATGGAGGATAAAGTCCTCAATCCAGACCCCAGGGTCTGTGGTCCCGTTCTACGCCTCTCTGTTCACTGGTTTGAATCATTCTGGGAATTCGTGGTCCAGCACCTCATCAGTGAAACATAGGGGGTGTGCGGCACCCCTGTACTTGGATGTGCCATGGCGTTCGGACGGTTGTAGTATTCGGTTTTGATTTTGTGCTGGAGCGCGCTTCCTAGATCCATAGATGGATCTGGTCATACCGGATTTTTGGTGCAAGTCCTCACGTAGATCGTGTGTTGACTTATCTGCGACCTTGTTAGCCGCTCTATCGCGGTCACAGGGTGGTTGATCCGACCGGTTGGCTGTTTCATTTTTTGGCTGTGTGGGCTCTAAGGCCTCGTTGTCGAATTCAGGTAATAGCTTGCGCTTTGGATAGCTCTTGGTGTGGTAACTTCCATCATACTTTGCTTCGTTGTCGAGCACTTTGTTCCACCTGTTGTTGAATGTATTTTGTGAGGCCTTAAGCCTTTGCTTTTGCTTCTTCAGACTCCTCACTGTGGCAATAAGCCTTCTGCGGAGGTTCTCTTTCTCCAAGTGTGTTTCCGAGATGATGTGTGCATCTTCGTCCGGACTGTTTTCCTCCCCGGAGGGGGTTTGATGAGGTTTATCCTCGGCGTCGCCGTGTTCGGGCGTCGGATCCGTACCATGTTCGCCGCTTGCAGCTTCATCGTGCTCTGCCGCCGGGGCAATGTGGTCGTCGTTTCCTCTGGAGTCAACTAGAGTGTTATGTTCTCTTGCGCTGTTATCACTGTTTTTGCTATGGCGGGACTTAGAGCGGCGCCGCTGACGTCGGCGCTTGGGTTGCTTCTTGGCGGGGCCATCCTCTGTTGTCTCTTCGCCATTTCCTTCTTTGGGTGTATCCACGATGTATATGTCATGTGATGAAGTGGTTGTCCGGCGCCCTGTGGGTGTTGGTTCCTGTTCGTCTCCTGCATCTTCATCCATGCCGTCGATGTCTTCGGGGTCGAAGTTGAGCATGTCGGTTAAGTCGTCGACAATGGCGACTAAGTGGGTGGTGGGTGGGCAGCGAATTTCTTCGTCTTCCGCATCCCATTCTAGCCGGACATAGTTCGGCCAAGGTTCTCCTGACAAGGAGAGAGACCTTAATGAATTTAGCACATCGCCGAAAGGGGAATGTTGAAAGATATCCGTGGAGGTGAACTCCATGATCAGCGCCTAGTCGGATTTGATAGGGACGGATGCAAGCGGCTCGGAGTTCGTGGCCGGAGACGAATCCGGTGGTTCGGCGACACGGCTCTCATAGGGGGTGAAGTCAGTATTCGGCTCTATCGCCACTGAGAGTGCGACCTCCATGGCGGGGTCTACCCCTCCGCTCTTGGATGGCGCGATTTGCTCCGGATTGACGGCCGGAGTAGTTGCAGATGCAATCTCTCGAATATTGTCCAACGGCAGAGTTACTGTGTGGAGCACCTGAGATGGGCTCGAATCTGTTGAAGATCAAGTCTCCGCGGATGTCGGCAGTGTAGTTTAAGTTTCCGAACCTAACCTGATGGCTAGGGGCCTAGCTCTCGATCTGCTCTAGATGGCCAAGCGAATTGGCCCGCATTGCGAAGCCGCCGAATACAAAGATCTGTCCGGGGAGGAAAACCTCACCCTGGACCGCATCGCTGCCGATGATCGAAGGAGCCATCGAGCCTTACGGTGACGACATTTTGGAACTCTCAATGAAAGCACCAATGTCGGTGTCAAAACCGGCGGATCTCGGGTAGGGGGTCCCGAACTATGTGTCTAAGGCGGATGGTATCAGGACGTAGGGGAGACGATGTTTACCTAGGTTCGGGCCCTCTTGATGGAGGTAATACCCTACGTCCTGATTGATTGTTCTTGATGATATGAGTATTACAAGAGTTGATCTGCCATGAGATTGTAGAGGCTAAACCCTAGAAGCTAGCCTATGGTATGATTGTATGTTGTCCTACGGACTAAACCCTCTGGTTTATATAGACACCGGAGGGAGCTAGGGTTACACAGAGTCGGTTACAAGGGTGGAGATCTACATATCCGTATTGCCTAGCTTGCCTTCCATGCGAAGGAGAGCCCCATCTAGACACGGGATGAAGTCTTCAATCTTGTATCTTCATAGTCCAACAGTCCGGCCAAAGGATATAGTCCGGCTGTCTGGAGACCCCCTAATCCAGGACTCCCTCACCGTCCATAGAGGCAAATAGAAGTACGCATGCAGATAGCTAGACACTCACGCTCACACTGTCAAACCATGCTAATGCATTCATGTCACCCTCTCAATCAAAGTCCTGCCCATGGCACAACGCAACCGGCGAGCCCGTCACCTGTGCGCCCCAGCGGTGCATGTATTCACCTGGCTCAACACCAACGGTCATAATTGTGAGTCGGCGTGTTGCTCATGTATATCGTCCATCACAACGACAATCTATGAAACAACCTAGCTAGAGAGGGGACTATGGTACGGAGTATGTACTATCGTGAGCAACCGATCATAGTGCCACTGCACACGAGTGTGTGTCTGATCGATTCGTCCATTATTCGTAAGTTATGCATGGTTGTGTGGTGTCTAATGGTGGTCGTCGAAGGCTAGCTGGCGACAAGAGTGGTTGCATGGACGCCTGGTTGTTAATACGTGCTGCATACGCTTCAAAGGCTTGCCATCCATGAGTTCACATTTTACCACTACGCCAGCGTCTGACCGCCCTGGCCTACCGAAACCCCTTCCATCGCTAGCGCGCGCTTCCCACCAGAAATGGTCACCATTTCTCTAGAACGTCAATGCCGCATTCACCGGACTTAACCGCATGTGCAGTTGGTGTGTCACTGACATGCGGGCCAGATGCCCATTGGGCCCACATGTCAATGATCCAACACACGTGTGGTTAAGTCACTGAAGCAGCGTCCGCATTCACGCCCAATGCGACCTCTCACTGGCGTCGGCATTGCAGTAGCGGGACAACCGAGAGAGCGCCACCCGCGTGGCATCCCGGTGCAAGCGACTGTTCCTCGTTAACGACCACACGGCTATCCTTCTGTCCGCCGCCCACATTAATGACACGCGGCCGCCGACGAACCTACTCTGGCGCCAGCCTTCCATCCGTCTGTCGTGGCTTATTGCCATTCGCCCGCTATATTAAATTGACCCCAGCTCCCAGCCATAGCCAAATACCCACACTCATTCTCCTCCGGCACCTTCCTTCTATCGGCACCACTCCAACCATGGCCTCCTAGCACTCCAAAGCTCTCTTGGACGTACTTTCGTAGGAGCATACGAAGGACATCGGCGACTCCGCTTCGGGCGCGCTCCAAAGCTCTCTTGGACGTACTGTCGCAGGAGCAGATGAAGGAGATCACCGGCTCCCCCCCCCAGCTGCCCTCCGCTGCCTCGACCACGAAGCCGGCGCTTGTGCACGGGCGCATCCGATAGCAAGGAAGAGTGGTACACGGTAGGTTGCCGCCACTCTGGTCCTAGGAAGGCCACCACTCCTCCACTCAGTCGACGCCAAGCTTGGTGGGATAAACATCGGTGGCCGATTAGCCGCTTGACGGTGACGTGGAGGCGGAAATCTTCAGAACCTTGTGCTCCAGAGGAGGAGGTTATCGAAGTGGATGAGCAGGAGGCAAAGGCAATGGCCGGCTTTCTCGGGTTCATGGCCGGACATGGTGGTCGGGCGCTGGCGATCGTTTAGATTAGGTTTACAGTAGGTTTTAGTATGGTTTGTGCGAAATATGTAATGAATTTCGTCCAGTTTATAGGATTTTTTCGAAATGTAACGAATTTCATCTGTTTAATTTGAAATTTGCTTTGTTTGCATGAATTTCATCCGATTAGTTCATATAGTTGTCGAAAGGTATGCAGGCAGCATTGGATGGCATCCATCAGTGTCCTTGGACAGATGCCGATGTAAATTTGAGGGCCAGCGCTGGAGATGCCCTAACTATCATGCTATAATCGCTAACAGTGCTCCATTATTTCGCAGGGAACAGTTATCCCTCGATCAAAATCAGATCCGCTATGTTTCGGACTCCTCCCATGTAAGATTGTAGACTCTTGCTTACATAAAAATGGAGCAAGTGGACGACACTGTAGCACGTCATATCACTCAAACTAGCCCGCCTAACACGTGGGAAAGCACCGCCCTCGTCATTTTGTTTGAGATTTCTATGATCGAGCACAAGAAGCAAGAAATCTAGCCTGCATGCAGCCCGCATGCAACGGTGTGAGGATGCGCTCCTCTCCTTTCCACCAATGAGCATGTGTCTTGTTTCCTTCTTTCACATGCAAGCATTAAATACCAATAGTTAGTTTACAGCCCATCTATTATACTAGTTGGGAAGGCTTCAAGTGACATGGCGGTGGTATATAGCCAGCAGCAGTGCTCTAAGTTGGTCAGACGAAGGAACCATCATGACTTCGTTGAATTCCGCTTCTTCAAGAAAACTTACTATACCAGCAGTACTGCTACCACACGCGAAGACTGGACGGCACTGTACCACATCATATCACTGAAACCCACTAGGCTAAACTAGCCCGCCTAGGATTTGTACTCCCCCCATTTCAAAGTTAGTAGTACAAAGTTGAGTCATCTATTTTGGAACGGAGGGAGTACGTCTCTCTATTTCTATGATTTTGTGTTGTACATCTCTGTACTTTTGCTACGATTTTCCTACCCTATGAACCAAACGAGGCCTGAATGTATCCGTGTCGACTATTTTCTAATCGATCGCTAAGCCTACAATTTTAGGAGCTTGGGCTATTGGCCGAGCGACGACGGATCAGTATAAGCGTACCACGAGCTCATCAGCCCCAACGATTCTCTTCGGTGAGTGTTTTGCAAGTACAATAGCTCGCACAGTAGCTATCCTACTAAAACCAAGAATCATCAAACAAGCCCTGCTGATATGATAAACAGTTCAAACTTACATCTAAGCATGCCATATATTACATCAAAAGCCGGTGAGGATACATCTGTTTCCACAATTCGGAGAGGGTTCGCATGATTCACTATCAAACAAAAGTAGCAAGTACCGCCCACACAAGACAGTGCACTATCCCTAAGATGGTTTGATAACACGCATCATTCGGGTAATTAAACACAATGCAAAACTACCCTGAAGGATTAGCGCGATCAACTATTTCTTGTCATCGATCTCTCGGCCAATGAGCATAACACAAACATCGGCATGGGAATCGATCTCTGGGGCAATGTCCACCGCGACATCGGAATCGACCTCTGGGGCAATCTCCACAGGATGGACAACGGCATTAGAATCGATCACAAGGGCGATGTCAACAGGACGGACCGCGAGATCAAAAACCATCTCTGGGGCGTTGTCCACAGGACGGGCCGCGACATCGAAATCATCAAGGACGTCCACCGGCACCTGCACAACCCTAACAGATTAGCAAGCACATTGCAAATAATCAAAAACCACAACTATGGTAAGCCATTATTTTTTACCTTGTTCAGCTCACTGAGAGATCCCATCCCTCCGGGGGCCATCTCCTCATCCTCTATGGGGGCCATCACCTTGCCAGGGGAATACTTCTTCTCAACGGCGACTATCTCCTCAAACTCGGCCTTGATCCTCACATAGGTGGCCATTAGAGTTTCTAGGGTAGGCACGGTGGGGCCCTTGCTGTTCTTCCAACTTTCTTTGAGAACTTCGTCCGCCAACGTCGTCAACTCTTTTCCCAGTGCTTGTTTCTTGGAGTTCTTCGTCTCCAAGGGTTGGCCCGTCAACATGGTCAACTCGTTGGTCGGTGCTCGCTTCGTGGAGAGCACTGTCTCCAGTGGGTTGTCCGCTGGCAACTCTTTTCCTAGTGCTCCAGGATCCATCAATGAACTGGCAAACAAAAAGCAATCGAAAGGAAAGCACAATCGCAATAAAAACGGGAAAAGAATATGCCATGAGAATCGGTCGGTGCTTCGCAAAAAGAAGATTCTTGGAATGAAAATATAGTAGCATCACTAATTCACCCACCTTTCCTTCGTCGGTACAGAAGAAAATGGCAGAAGTGAGTAGCCTGGAGTGAGGTTTTCTTCAAGAAAGGGGAGAAAGGGCTTCAACGAGCATTCCAATGAAATGATGGTTGCTTCGTCCAGTCCAACTTCGAGGCCACTTCGGGGCGACTTTACCACTGCTGGTAAAGGTGTGGTTTTTTTGATATGATGGGTCATGATGGCCAAACCGGGGTGACCGGTGAGTCTCGACTATATCACCTTGCTGTGATTTGGTGGATGGCACGCGGGCCCGGATGCTTTGATGCTTTAATGTTTGGTAGGGTGTATGAAGGTTGCATGAGTCCACACTAGGTTAACACAAATACACTAGGAGCATGCATGAGACGAGCATGCATGAAGAGGGTTGCTGGGATAAGCATGCACGAAGAGGGAACAACTATGCTGAGATGAGAATGCAGCCAAACACACTATGGCGAGCGTTCGCAACTGCCATGTTCGGGTTGCGCTTGGCTCTTCACCTCTTCGAGAAGATGAACAATGATGTTACTACTACTTCTACAGTATTGAATCCACTTCTGCATGTCCGTCCACCGCGTGCGGGAGGGATAGCTTGTTGTATACTCTATATTTGCTACAACCTCTAACATTTACCCCACCGCAAATTAAAATATATATTCTTGTCTTGACTAGATGAGCGTGCAAACTACAATCACCAGGATGACAGGTAGGTCCAGAAGATTATTTTAATAAAGAAAGCATGGAGACGACCCCAACAATTTTAATCTTACAGGCACAATACATGCTATCCTAGACTACTCTACCTATGAAACTGCCACACGAGCGTCCGGGCTGCGCTTGGCTCTTCGCTTATTCGGGAAGTCGAACAATGATGGAGTACTACTGCAGTGGTGGAGTACTACAATATGCTTCTAGCCATCGGACTCCGATTGAACTTCTGCATGTCCACCGCGTGCGGGAGGGAGAGCGTGTAGCGAACGAAAGCTTCTCCTAGTCCTGCCAGCCACCATGCTCATGGGCGAGGGAGGGACGCAGCTTCATTGACTTACTTCTGTTGCCTTTGCATGTATGACAGGTGGGCCCAATAGGTGGGTGGCCCACCTGTCATGCAGCCAAAGGCAGGTGCGCGAGGGAGAGGGCGTTGTAGTAATCAAACTTCTCGGTCTTGTACGAGTTGACGTGCCACATCAAAGCACTACACTCGATATATTTTTCGATAATTTGCGTTTACTATGCATTAATTACAAGGCATGCATGCATGCCGTGACTCTCCTTTTGATACTTGCATGTTTTGATTTAATGCACCTTGCCAAATTTTGACTGTAAATTTAACTAACCAAATGTTCATGCATGTCACAAAAAACTACATAATTGAAAACTATGTTCAAATATGAATCAAATGATTTAATTTTTTTAAAATGCACTAACATTTTGTCAGTTAAATCTTTGGTCAACATTTAGCACCAATTACAAAGGGCGCAATAAATATTGTACTCTCACATTTTGTTTTGAGGATACTCCCACATAGAAAATATAAATAATAATGCATGTTGGGGCAGCCCACGTTTCTGATAATTTTAGCCGTGGGCTTGTTCATAAATTTTACGAGGGGGTGGTTGTTCATTTAATGGAGGGTCTTGTACCAGACTTACAAAGTGCGACCCGGCACACCGTAGCACCACTTGGAATAAGCGGGTAGCTATCTCAAAAATCAATCAACAACTCAAAAAATGGTGACCTGGCACATACACAATTTTAAATGATTGTTTTGATGGAGTGAAAAGGAAAACTACCCCACTACATATATATATATATATATATATATATATATAGGCCGGAGCCTCCGCGCTTGCTTGATAGGCTTGTTCTGTTCACACACTCTCATCCTCTCAAAATCTAAACAATATAGCGGTGGTAACACTGTCTTTCTCCCTTCAAAAAACAATGTCTTTCTATCCTCACCGCTGGTTACAGATCCAGACGTATCCCCCTTCGCCGGTGAAGGGGAGGAGGGGTAGCATTTATGCCGTCATTGACAGCGAGGGAGGAGACCCACTGCCGGCCGCACCATTATCTCTGGCCGAGCGCCGGCGCGGGAGGTCCTCCGAACCCTTCGTCCTTGCCCTAGTGTGGGCGGATCCGGCCTCCCGCTGCCCACCTATCCACATCCTGACGACCTTCAGGTATATCTTCCTTTGAAACCGCCCTAGCTCTACTTCCCCAGCTTGCTACGTCGCTGCATGTGAATCATTTTCTACCTCTCAGCCCCTCTCGATCGGATGGTCCAATCACACATATTTTCTTCTTCTATTGTTGGTGGTAAAGCTACTTCATGGAGTCGAATCTTGTACTTGGTTGAGACAAGAAATAAAGTGGGGTGGGGGAAGCTAGTATGTACATCGGACTTGGTACAAACAAGAAGGATAGTGGGTGAAAGTAGTACAGACTGGTCATCCAACCGGTCTCTTGGTCGAGAAGGGAAATATAGGGGAAACACTATACATAGTGGTATGACCAGGACTAGATTTGCTATCCACACATAAGATGGCTGCATGCATCATTATGATGTAGAGGCCGGGGGCACGCCTCCATTTCCAAAAACCATAGGAGTAGGTGGCTAGAGTGAACAAAAATGGGACCAACCCAGATATGTTTCTTGGATGTTTGTTTCTTGGAGCAAACTCTGAATCACCACTTTATGCCCCGGTTTAGGTACATGGTGCTGGACTGCTGGTGCACCCACCGCCCGATGCCCTTATACCAAATATTTAGTTGTTCTTAATCTAATGCCCCTGGTAAAATGAAGCCATGCCACTGTTATAAGCCATGACAAGTTTAGCCAAATGTTTTTGCCTGTAATTGTTTGAGACTCTGACTGTTTCCTCTATAGCTATTTGTGCAAACAGTGATATCCATTTCACCTAGTTGTTGTTGTCACCTTTTGGTGCATTGCACAAAACACTTCTTAAAAGAAGTGACTTTTGTGTTGTTTAACTAGAATGTCAGAATGGACCAGTTGGTTCATTTCGGTGGAACTGTACAAAGGGAGATCTATGTTCCAATCCTCATCATCCGTATTGGCACCATAACCGTCCTTTAGGTAACAATGATATTTAATGCATGTGTTCATCTCTATTTTGCGACTGTCATGAGAAAATAATGTTATTGTTTACTAGTACACTTGTACCCCCTCACTGACAAAACCAATTCTAAAATAGACGACCAATCATGTACATGGTTTCACCAACTGGTGAGCACTAGTAGAAAACGGAGCTTTAGCGCCGGTTCGTAAGGGCCTTTAGTGCCGGTTCCATAACCGGCACTAAAGGGTGGGCACTAAAGGCCCCCCCTTTAGTACCGGTTCGTCACGAACCGGTGCTAAAGTGCCACCACGTGGCGTGAGCTCGCGCCCTGGTATGGGGAACCTTTAGTACTGGTTGGTGTTGGTGTTACCAACCGGTACTAAAGGTTTTTTTAAAAAAAATCTGAAAATTTTGGAAAAAAAATTTGATTTTTTTTCGATTTTTAATTTTTCTGAATTATCTGATGATTTAGTCTCTAATCACCTCTCTTAACTGCTCAAGTGTGGTTCACTCATTCCAAATCGCCTGACTTCCCGGCCGGTCACGCATCCTCTCACTCCCCCATCCTGAGCACGCTTAAATTCGGAGTTCTATTCCCCCTACATTCCAAGTTTGCACTTGTTGTTTTCCTGACAAATGTAAGCTATCAATCCTATTAACCCTTAGCAGTTTAGCTTGAGCATTAGGTCACACGTTTCAGCATTTGAGTTTGAAACTATTATTCTAAAAAACAGTAATTATTTAGTAACACTAATATTTCTTGAATAAGTTTGACCATAGTTTGACCATAGTTTGACCATAGTTTGACCAGATTTGACCAAAATTTAAAAAATTGAAATAATTATTTAGTAACACTAATATTCTTGAATAATTATGTAGTAACATTAGTACTTCTTGAATAAGTAGTTTGACCATATTTAACCAAATTTTTTAAAAAAACTGAAATTTGACCATATCTTTTTTTTTGTTTTGGAATTTGAGGATTCTAAAAAATTGCAAACAGGCCGTAGGCCATCTCCATCGAATGCGGATTTTCATGCTAGATTTTTTGATATATTTTACGTTTTTTTCCAACATCGTATTCAAAAGTTATAGCCATTTTACATTTTCCCTACACTTTTTGCAAAACATGTCCAAATTTAAGTTTTCAAATTTTCCTAACTAGTAGATGTAGTAAACTAGTAATATAACTACCTCTCGAAGGATTTTATTTTTTGAAGTTTTTATCATTTTCTTTTGATTTTTTTCAAAACTGAAATGGCGACACACGGTGAGGGGGGGGGGAGGGTAGAGTTTGAAAATTGCCCTATAGTGCCGGTTTGTGTCACAAACCGGTACTATAGGCCAGACCCCTTTAGTACCGGTTCGTGGCACAAACCGGTACTAAAGGTTAGCCCTTTAGTACCTGTTTGTGACACGAACCGGTACTAAAGGTGATCGTGGGGCCCCGGCCTAACGCCAGCCTGCCATCACCCCTTTAGTACCGGTTCGTGGCACGAACCGGTACTAAAGGTTTAACACGAACCGGCATTAATGCATAGCCGTTCGAACCGGAACTAATGGTACCATTAGTACCGGGCTAAAATCAGACCGGCACTAATGTGTCTCACATTAGATCCTTTACTACTAGTGGAGGAGAAAGAGAAACAGAGCATGAAGAGGAAGAAGAAGAAGAGCAAACAATGCCAAGGTGATATTGCTGAAGCTGAGGCCTCAGTCGAGGCCATTCAAGGGCTCCGACAACGTCTACCTTACATGTGAGACGATCCTCCAGGGAGCCCTTCCACTTCTGCGTATTGTCCATGATGAATTTGATGCTATTGTTAGAGTAATATGCTAATGTCTTTCTATCCTTTCTCACTAAGCTAATGAAGGTTTCACCTTGTTCCTACTAGTTCAAATAGGGATCATGTTGTGCCAATCATACATTTTAGTGGAACTACACAAGACAATAAATGAACTATATCCCAGCTAGTGCTTTAACTCTGCTGGAAGTTCTTGATAATCTTCCGATATAATCTCAGCACTTGTAAACAAGAGTGATTTCAACCATACATTTGAAGTGCACAAAAATATATACTATTGAGTGATTCCAGTGAGTGCTTTATCATCTCTTCTGGGGCTACGTGAATAAGCATTTTTGCTCAGGTTGGTACTGGCCTAAGGCCTTCATCCATATTAGTTTGATGTCATCTCTATTTGTATCGTGCTACTATCATGAGAAACTCCTTTATCTTTGCACGTTAAAGTTTTGGAACCTATGATACATGGCAATGCTTTGAGTGTTGAGCTAATTGGCACTTATTAAATAAATTAATACCTCTGTTTAAGCAAGACTACTATGTTGCTAACTTTACCCATTAAGATAATGAGGGTGCTTCTATTTGTTAGTGTATGTTTCATCAACTAGTGCCACTATTGCAGTAATCTAACTCTCTCAATATATGTGCCAATAGGGATGCTCGATTTGGGTGGAACTGCACAAAAACTTTGGGTGCTTCATTGCCTCGACAGCTTTCTTCCTTTCCTGTTAGTCGCTAATCTGGGCTTGCTTCCTTCCTTTGTTGTTAGTCGCTTGGCTTATCCCGGCTTCCAGTCAAAGGAAATAGTAATTGATATGCTACCTCACACAGGTTGGTACTAGTCTTTATCCTGATTATTGTGCTTGTCATATGTATTGGTAATTTGGTATTGTCCTACTATTTGCCGATTTCATAAAGGAGTAACTTGGAGCCTAAACTCGCAGGCAAATCATTACATTGGGTGATTTTAGTAGAACTGCACAAAAAGATTAGATGGACAGGTACTTATGTTGCTGCTATGTACTCCAAAGTTCACTCAGACAAGCATCAATGTTGACAAGAAGAAGTGCCTATATTCATTCGAGTACCAACCAACGTCAACCAGTTGTCAAACTCCAAGTATTAGGAGAGTGAACGCCAAAAAATATTGCTTGGCGCATAGCCCTGAAAAATGCAGTCCAGTCTTTGGTCCCAACTTGTGCCTTTTGGTTATCGACACATATGGTAGAAAACTATATGGCATGGAGTCTAAAGATTTCAAACAACTTGGTTGACGCATATATCATGTGGCACTTAATCAGTCTGCATGCCAGGGATGCTCCATTTCAGTTGAACTGCACAAAATTTTTGGGTGGTTCATTTTCTCAACCGCCTCCTTTCTTGTCTGCAGTGTAGAATTTAGGCGAGCTACAGGACCAAGCTGAGCCAGTAAACTAGTTGGATGAAAGTAGTGGCCAAGTTGCACAAACCTCCCTCAGCACGAGGCCACTATTTGAGGATAAACCTACAAGCAAAGTTCATATTGTCTATGCTGCCTCTTATGTACTCGAAAGTTTACTCGTACAAGCATTAATTTTAGCAAGAAGTACCTTCCGACTGAACACCATTTACCAGTTTGTACCCTAGGTAATTAAAGTTCGTCCACGGATGATATTGGCTATGATCTCAATCATTTGATTGCACAAACATACAGAACATGTGTATATCTGAATCCTTCTGTGAATTATCTATGAATATTATCGGGTGATCTATCAATCATTTGGATGCATAGACTTGCCGAACTTGTGTATATATGAATCTTTTGAGTTGTTGATTGTGAATGTTGGCTATGAATATGAACGTGTCCTGTGAACCTGAGTTTGATACGAATGTTTACTTGTTCTGTTGTACTTGTGTGTGAACTTGTTAGTATGTCTACTGTGGGATTTCTGACGTGTGGGTGTCAATGACACACCTTCTTCCCGAGAAGAATTGCACTTGCTTTGTTAGGATAGCAACGGCACATCAGCTCTTTTTAATATTTTTTCTCCATCTTTCCCCTCCCCTGCTCAACCCATGTCGTAATGTTTTCAGCCTCAAAACAAGAATAGTACTGCGTTGTTTTGGGGGCTTGATGAAAAATCGAGTGCTGGTTTCTGCCAGTTGGCCCGCCGAGCAAATGGGCTGCTGGTCCACCACGGACTGGGAGGCTAAAAAACAAGTTGTATGGCGTAGAGGCAAGTAAAAACGCCATCGAGAGCCATCCACTAAAGAAAAAAATCACGTTTGATGTGCTTCTTCAGTCACGCCACCGGCCCCCTCTTTAATCCAGTACACTCGGGGATCTAGCTGGTACTATCATTTTTTGCAAAGGGCGATCAAGTATTAGCTAGGCCTAGGTATGCGTAGCCCACGACATACAAAGACAGTGGTTTCAACTTATTTTTTGAGGTCATACCGGCCTATGGGCCTCCCAGCGTAGGTTCCACTTTTTCTTAAAGATCGACAACCCAATGTATTTTCTTAATAAAACACAGATCTTTGTTCTATTTATCTATATATAAGAATAATAATGCCGTGTCCAATTTATGTTTTGCCTTCTAACCACATTATATATATTTATATTATTACTATTATCGTATATTTTATAGAGACTTATATATATTATAAAAACATCCCACGTGTTATTAACTTATAAAAGTAAATGTTTAATAGAAGTTGACAAGGAAAATCCTGGTTGTTTTTGACTCACAGGTAGGAAAATCCTGGTGATTGTGTACAAAAGCTTGTGAAGATTTAAAGGACCAATGTAATAATAACACGCTCATTTTTACTTTGAGCAATAACTCGCTAATTTGTTAATTATATATATAATGTGTCACAATGGATTATTTTTTGATATTAATTGCTCCTTCTAACCTAACATTATATATAGAACGACCCCAGCTAATTCATGTATTTCAAGAAAGTGCAAATGGGCTGGGATTTCTTAGAAAATATTAAATGGGCCACATTGATGTGAAATTATTTGTTCACCCAGCCTACCAAATGGACTGTACATTCTAGAAAACATGGGTTAAATATATGCCACATTTTTGCAGGCTGACATGTGGGACAATAGGTCGAAGCCTACGCAGGGTGTTGTCAACTTGGTCAACAAATGATTATGACATCCACAGCCACTGGATTTATATCCAACGGCCGGCATGCACCTTCAATCTCTCGTCTTCTTCCTCCAGCGTCGCCGGGACCGCTTGGTCCGGCCTCCGACAGCTAGCGGCTCTGCTTAGCATGCATCACTGTGAAGTGCTACCCCACCGTCGTCCAGGCTATCCCTCCACCCCTTCACACCTCCTGTTATTCTCCACCGACTACAGCCCCACACCGCACCAAAACCAGTTATAACCCCTGTACTCCTCTCAATCTGCGACTCCGCTACCGCGTCTTCCCATCTCCGGGACATTCCCATCCGGGGCGTCACCGTCGTCCACCGCCTCGCTGCGCTCGATGCGGCATGGTCAACAAACGAGAGTCATTGGAAGAGGACTGTACGTGGAGAGCCTGACGGCTGGGACCGACAAGGTCCATGGTTGCCCGCAAGGAAAGTTCCTGCTTATTAAGCTAAAAAATGTTTCCTTCCCCTGACAGCTAGGACCCACCGGCTATATCTTCGCACGGAAGGAAGTGCCTCCTTGTTATGCGAAAAAACTATTCCTCCCGTTGACAGCTGGGACCTGTCAGATTTGGTGGCTGACTTGTGGGCCTACTAAGCAGACGTGTACGTAGGGCTTTGTCAACTTAATCAACAAATCATTCTAGCAGCTAGACCGTTGGATGTTAATCCAACAACCGTGCTCCTTCTTCAACCTCTGTTCTTGCTCCTGTCTCCCGTGGGCGGCAGTGCTGCCGCGCACCCGAACCAGTCAAGTTTTCCACTCCTCTCCATCTACGACTCCACTGCCGCGTCTTCCCCATCTCCGGGTCGTTCCAGTCTGGGCCACGTCTCGTCCATCGGCCTTGGTGCGCTCAGCACGGTGTGGTCAACGTGGTAAAAACAAGAGTCATCAGAAGATGACTGTACGTGAGAGGCAGACAGTGGAGACGCACCACGCGCATGGACGCATGCATGCAACTGCATCCTTTTTACCCTGAAAAATAATGTTTTCTCCCCCTGACTACTGGGACCCACCAGCTATATCTTCGCACGCAAGGAAGTGCGTCCTTATTACACCAAAAAGAATGAATACTACCACTGACAGCTCGGACCCACCACCTATATCTTCGCACGCAAGGAAGTGCCTCATTATTACGCACAAAAGAATGAATACTCCCCCTGCTAGCTGGCACTCACCGTAGTGGGAGGCTGACTTGTGGGCCTACTAAGTTGACACAGACGGAGGGCTTTGTCAACTTAGTCAATATGAATGATTCTAGCTCCATGACCGTACGATGTCCATCCAATGGCCGTAGTGCTTCTTCAACCTCTGGTCTTCTTGCTCCAGCCGCCCAAACAAGCATCGGCCGTGCCGCCTGCTCCTGCCTCCCGTGTCTGGCTGTGCTACCACCGCTGGCCATGCCATCCCTCTATACTCACCCTCACCTCCTGTTATTCTCCGGTGACAATAGCCTCACACCGCAGTCGAAGCAATCAACCCACGTACTCCCCTCCGCGTGGGCATCCACTACCGCGTCTTCCCCAGCTCCGTGTCGTCCCCTTCCTAGGCCTCACCATCGTCCACCGTCCTAGAGCCCTCGGCGTGGCATGGTCAACATGGTGAAGGAACGACTTCCATCGGAGAAGTACTATACATGGAGAGACTGACAACTGGGTCCATGACAGCAGCAAGGAAGTGCCTCCTTATTACGCGCAGAATAATTATTCCTCCACCTGACAGTAGGGACCCATCGTACGGGCCACCATATTTTGTGAAAAAAATGTTTCCCCCCTGACTGCTGGGACCCACCGGCTACATCTTCGCATGGAAGGAAGTGCCTGACAGTTAGGACCCACCTAGTCGAAGCGTGTGTAGTGTTATCATTCTAGTCGCGAACGTGTACGTACATATTGGTCGGTGTAGAGGCGCGCACGTGTCATAGTATAGGCGCGCATGTAGCATGTACACGTACGTACAACAGCCAGGGTGCAAGAAAGAAAATACGGCCACGTATGTACATACGGGGGGTCTCGAACACCTACTCACGCATACGTACGGCCAGGGCTCGTGTACATGGCTGGGTCGGAACGGAGAAACTGCGTCGTCATCGTGTTCTTGGGGAGGCAACGGAATGTGTTGTGTTCATCGGGAGGCAACGAAACACGTGTTGTTCATCGGGAGCCAACCGGCTTGGACGGAACAACCGATGGAAACGAGGCCTGGCGTACCCGAGAACTTAGGAAACGGCCTTGTGTTCGACCGACCACGGTCGAAACGGAATCCTGTTCATCGGGAGGGGTCTGGCGTACCGCAAAACGGAGGAAACGGACATCCTACGGTGGAAACGGGGTCCTGTTGACCGGGAGGGGTGTGGCGTACCGCGAAACAGAGGAAACGGACTTATGTTGGAGCGCTACGGTCAAAACGGGGGTCCTGTTCATCGGGAGGGGTGTGGCGTACCGCAAAACGGGACTCCACGGGATACTGGTCATCTCCACCATCGACTGCCTCCACGGGCTACCGTTCATCCACGGTCGACCTCCTCCATCCTCCACCTGCGACTGTTCATCCACGGGCTCCTATTCATCCAGCCTCCACCGCGCGCTCCTCCACCGGCTACTGTTCAACTAGCCCTCTCCACGGGGTCCTGTTCAACCACCCCTGTTGGGGATATTACTACTGGACGTAAACTGGCCAGGAGTAGCCGGATTAACTATATGAAGATTAGAAGCCCATGAAGACGTAAGGATGGTGGCGCTTTACGAAGGCCCAAAGGCCCAAAGGCGAGTTAAGGCCTGTAGATGTAAACCGGTTCTCTCATGTAACTTGTATTGTAAGTTAGAAGGAATAGAGACCGAGCCGGACATGTTTATGATCCGGCCTCGGGACTCTATAAACCGGCGGGCGTCAACCTCTGTATATATAGGGATGACCCGGTAGCGGTTTAGGGACAACAGACAACAACTCGAGAACCAGGCAAAGCAGATTCGCTCCCTGGTCATCCAAACCCTAGCAATACCAAGACAACTAGACGTAGGACTTTACCTTCATTGAAGGGGCCGAACTAGTATAAAAACCCTCGTGTCCCTTGTCCGGTTTAACCCCTTTAAGCTAACCCGTAGCGATGGCTCCACGACTAATTCCTTTCACGAGGACATCTGCCGTGACAAAAGTACGATAGTTGGCGCCCACCGTGGGGCTATCGCACGATGGTTTCGAGTTCCCGAATGGCAGCTTCGAAGGACTCAAGGGATACGCTGTGGCCCGGATGACGAAGAGTCGTCGCGGCAAGCTCTACATCAACGACGCACGATGGGGCCCCGAGGCCGGTTCAATTGAATATGGGTACCGGGTCCCATTTGGTGGAAATCACGTGTTCATCAGCAAGATCGGCGAACCGGGCCCTAAGCCGGACACCTGCACCGACATCATCGAGATGGCTCAGCATGCAAGCCTTGCCGAGGTTCGGCTCGCAGCAAGGCATGTTTTCGTAGGTGTCATCCATGGAGCGGAATATGAGGATAGACCGGCATCTGATGGTGAAACTATTGTCTGTTCTGATCACGAGTCTTCAACCGGAGAGACCGAGTCGCTGTATCAACTGTAGGACGGCCGGATTAGTGGAGGTTCCGATGGCAACAGTACTCCGGACCCCCTCGATCTACCAAGCTGGGTCGCGGTCTTCATGGCTGGTACACAACCAGTGCAACACTCTTCTACCGTCGCGGCAATGCTCTTTAGTTCAGCAACAGCAACGCCATCAGGAGCAGGGGGCTCTGCGCCGCCTCCGGCTCAGGTTTTGTATGATTTATTCGACGCTTTGGCAACATTGATGGCAGCAAAAGTGGATGCAGCAACCCGAGATCAGCACAATGCGGAAGATTGCAAAGGTGAAGGGTCAGATAACTCAGGCTAAAGCGGACCTGGCAGCAGAGAACGCCAGGATGGCTACAGAACGGGCCGAGTTGGAAGCTTAGGCCTACCGGCTTAGGATGGACCCGAGTACCTCAGATGATGTCATGAGGAGAGATACCAGTCGCATGTCCTGCTGTGTTATGAGCCAAGAAATCTCTTCAACACGCCAGGAGCAGGAACCAGTAACCAACCGGTGGTAAACCGGACTGAGGCACCGGTAACAGGAGCGGAGGTTCAGCCGCGCATGATGAACCCCCCTCGTCAGAACAACATTGTGCCACAGTACGTTCCGACGCCTCCAGGGCATTACTCCAACCCGTTGGATAACATTGTGGCCGCCGCTTCACGATTGGCAGCCCTCCCAATGGACGGCGAGTCACTAGTGGCGATTCAGACACGACGGGCCAGAGAGCTCCTTCAAACAACTTTAAACCAGCAGCAGGCTTATTCGCATAGTCGCGAGAGGATTCATTCCACCCCCCGCCCGAGTCGGAGCTACAACAGGCATGTTGAGGATGAACCGGACATGTCAAGCAGTGCACGTCACCGTAACTCGCCGCGAGGGCATAACCTAGCAGGTGGTGGTGCTAATGCGCAGGATGTGGTGGATCATGGTCATGCACATCGAGAAGCCAAGTTAGCAGCTCAGCACGCAGCTCGTCAAACTACTCCAGTTCGGCCTACCGCTTCAGTGGAGCCAGGAGTGGTCTTCAGTTCTTTAGGGGTGCCGTGTCTTACCCCAGCGTTGCGTAATGTGCGACTGCCCAAGGATTTTAAAGGCCCTCGTAAGGTGCCCAACTACATCACCGATTTGAAACCAGAGTCATGGGTTGAGAGTTCTGAGATGGCAATGGAGATGCTAGATGTGGATGAAGCGGTGTGCACTAAATACTTCACCATGATGTTGGAGGGGACAACTCGTACTTGGTTAAAGAGCTTACCGGCTAACTCTGTCGGGTCATGGGTGGAGTTGAAATACCGGTTTATCAACAATTTTAAAGATACTTGTAAGCAGCCTATGTCGATTGTGGATCTGGCTGCTTGTGTTCAAGAGGATGGGGGGTCTACAACTCATTGGGTGAAGCAAGTCTCAGCTATTCTACATTCGTCGGACCGCATCAACGCGGACACGGCGATTTTGATGTTGGAGGGTAATTGCCGGTTTATGCCATTAAAACTGAAGCTAGGGAGGCTCAAACGTCACTGCAATGACATGTCAACCCTTATGGCTGCTTTGGTGAAATATGTCGATTCAGATAGTACCAAAGACCGTGAGTCTGAGGAGGACAAACCGGGGAAGGGGAAAAAGAACGGCAATACCAAGGGGCAGCAGCACAATCCGGTAGGTCATGGGAATAATGGTAAGCGTAAGGCAGACAATAGTTTGGACTTTGTGGCTAACACCAATGCTTAGGACAACAGTCAGTGTCGTAAGGGTAAACAACCCCAGAGGGGCGGAGGGTCAGGACCCAATCTGGAGCGCCTGCTAAATCAACCTTGTCCAAAGCACGGATCGAAGGAAAGGCCAGCTTCACATCTTTGGAAGGATTGTTTCATCATGCGGGAGTTCAAGAATTCCAATATGTTCCAATATGACAATGGCCCGCCCGACGATTCAGGAGGTGGTTTTCATGGGCCGGGTTATGAAGGAAGCAGCTCCGATTCAGGATTCCCAAGCAATCAAACCAGACATGGAAATCAAGGTAATCAGGGAAATCAGCGAGGTTACAACCATCAGGGGAGTCAGCAGCAACAGCAGTCGGGTTATCAGAGCAATCTGAAGCAGTTGAATAGTGGATAGTATCATGTTTTCACCACTAGCGTGTGCAAGCGTGATCAGAAGCTTCACAAGACGGTTGTGAACTCTGTTGAACCGGCAGTGCCTCAGTATTTGCGCTGGTATGAGCAACCAATTTTATGGAGTCGAGAGGATCACCCACCCCGGGTTGATAATCCGGGTCATCTGGCCTTAGTGGCTGCACCTCAAGTTGGGAGGTATAAGTTCACCAAGGTGCTTATGGATGGTGGAAGTAGTATCAACATCCTTTACTATGATACCTTCCGCCGTATGGGATTGACAGATAAGAATCTTAAACCGTCGAACACCGTTTTTCACGGTGTGGGTGTCTGGTAAGTCTGCGTATCCAGTGGGCAAGATAGCCCTACAGGTGGCTTTTGGAGATGATCATGACTTAAGGTCAGAAACGTTGACTTTTGAGGTGGTGAAAATCAAGAGTCTGTATCACGCCCTATTTGGACGACCGGCTTATGCCAAGTTCATGGCGAGGCCGTGTTATGTTTATCTACAGCTTAAGATGCCGAGTCATAAAGGATCATCACGGTACATGGGAGCAGGAAGATTGCTTTGGAATGTGAAGAGGGTGATGCGGCTTATGCTGAATCGGTTTGTGCCATAGAGGAGCTGAAGTTTTATAAAGACAAGGTTGATCCGCCAGACATGACTTCTTTGAAAAAACCAACTACGGAGCACGATCCAGCATTGAAGTTTAAATCGGCTACAGACACTAAGACGGTTGATTTTGTTCCTGGCGATTCATCCAAGCAGTTCAGCATCAGCGCTAACCTGGATCCCAAATAGGAAAGCGCGCTCATCGAGTTCATCCGTGAGAACCGGGACATCTTTGCATGGAAGCCTTCTGACATGCCAAGTGTACCGAGGGAACTCGCTGACCACACATTTAATATAGATCCTAAGTTTAAACCGGTCATGCAGTTTCCTCGCCGCTTCAATGAAGAAAGGCGTAAGGCTATTGGTGAGGTGGTAGCTCGGCTGTTGGCCGCAGGGTTTATCGTGGAGGTCTTTCACCTAGAGTGGCTGGCTAATCGGGTGCTAGTCCTTAAGAAAAATAGCACTTGGATGATCTTGAACAAGGCTTGAACAAGGCTTGTCCAGCTGATCCCTTTGCCCTCCCTCATATTGATGAGATTATTGATGCTATGGCATGTTGTGACCGTTTGTGTTTTCTGGATGCTTATTCTGGTTATCATTAGATCAAAATGGCAGTTAAGGACCAAGAGAAGACAACTTTTATAACTCCCTTTGGAGCCTTCTGCTATGTGTCTATGCCCTTTGGGCTCAAGAGTGCCCAGGCGACTTATCAGTGCTGTGTTCAAAATTGTCTTCATAAGCAGATTGGGCGCAATGTTCATGCATATGTGGATGATATTGTGGTGAAGTGCAGGAAGGAGGAAATATTGATAGCTGACTTGAGGGAGACTTTTGACAACCTCCGGGTTTATAAGATGATGCTTAATCCAGACAAATGCGTCTTTGGTGTTCCGGCAGGCAAGCTCTTCGGTTTTCTGGTGTCTGACATGGGCATTGAGGCTAATCTGGAAAAAAAATCAGCTATCACGTCCCTGGCTAAACCGGCGTGCATCAATGACGTTCAACGTTTAGCAGGCCGGATTGCGGCTTTGAGCCGGTTTATCAGTCGTCTTGGGGAGAAAGCTATCCCTTTATATCATATGTTAAATAAAACGGATAACTCTGTCTGGAGTGACGCGGCTGATCAAGCGTTTGAGGATTTGAAGAGACAGTTAGTTGAACCGGCTGTCCTTGCGGCTCCGGTCGATAAAGAACCTTTACTGCTATATGTGGCTGCTAATGCCCGGGCTGTCAGTGTGGCTATTGTTGTGGAGCGCAAGGAGGCTGGAAAGGAGTATCCGGTTCAACGGCTGGTTTATTATATCAGTGAGGTGCTTATCGAATCAAAGAAGAGGTATCGCATTTGCAGAAGGTGGTGTATGGAGTTTTTATGGCATGCCGGAAGCTCAAGCACTATTTTCAAGGTCATCCTATCACAGTGGTTAGTTCAGCCCCTTTGGGAGATATCATCCAAAATAGAGAGGCGACTGGCCGGATTGCCAAGTGGGCTATTGAGCTAGGACCTCACGGGCTCAAGTATACACCTCACACAGCGATAAAATCTCAAGCACTCGTGGACTTCATCAATGATTGGACAGAGTTGCAGGCACCAGGGGAAAAGCCAGACAACACTTATTGGACTATTCATTTTGATGGGTCCAGGCAATTGGAGGGCTCGGGGGCTGGAGTCATATTAACTTCCCCACGAGGTGACAAGTTTTGTTATGTTCTTCATTTAATGTTCCCTTGCACTAACAATGCAGATGAGTATGAGGCCTGACTCCATGGTCTTCGGATGGCTAAGGAGATGAACTTAAGCCGGGTTAAGTGCTTCGGTGACTCGGACCTGGTGGCTCAACAGGTATCTGGCACTTGGGATTCTAAGGACCCACTCATGGCTGCATATCGACGAGAGGTGTACATAGTGGCTGGTCATTTCAAGGGCTATCAAGTTGACCATATAGACCGGTGAAAGAATGAAGCGGCGGACGCTTTAAGTCGCCTAGGCTCTCAGCATAAACCGGTGCCACCTAATGTCTTCCTCGGCGTACTTCATAATCCGTCGGTCAAGATACCCATAGAGGAGGAGTTGGCTATTCCTGACCCGGAGGCCCAGTTGGTGGCGGCTTTGCATGTTAAACCAGATTGGATAGTCCCGTACCTAGCTTACATGAACCGGGGTGAGTTACCGGAGGATGAAACCTTGGCCTGGCAGATAATCCGGCGATCCAAGTCAATGACCATTGTCAATGGGGAGTTACATCGTTACAGCGCCACAGGAGCAATTCAACGTTGTGTGTCTCCTCAAGAGGGTTGTGAGATTTTGCGAGAAATCCACGAAGGAGATTGTGGTCACCATGTCGGTTCGAAATCCTTGGTGGCTAAGGCTTTTCGTCAGGGCTTCTATTGGTTGACGGCTCATGCTAATGCTAAGGATTTAGTCAAAAGGTGTGACGGTTGTTAGAAGTTTGCACGCCGCGCCCATGTTCCGGCGCAGGAATTGAGAATGATTCCAATCACTTGGCCATTTGCAACTTGGGGGCTCGATATGGTTGGACCCTTTAAGAGATCCAACACTACAAAAAAAGACACATCTGTGACATTTTGGGCCGAACGAAATTTTTTTCTGTCATACATATGACACTTCTATGACGATAATTGTGACAAAACCCGGTATCATCATAGATGTGGTGGGCTCCTACTTCTATGACAAAAATCATGACAGAAAATGGGCTTTTCGTCCTTGGCGGGCCGGAGACGCAGCTGCATGACATTCTTTGGGCCGTCCATGACAGAAAAAACCATGGTAGAAGCGAGGGGGAGGAAAATTTCGGGGAGTTCACAGTTACGGTGGGAGGTCGAGGGCCGAGCGATGCGTGTTTCTCTCGCACATGTACGCGTGTGTGTGCGAGGCATTGGCTCTAACTGAACCCGAGCGAGGCGTTGGGCTCTAACTGAACTCGAGCGATTGCACTGGAAGCTACACGTTACTGAACCCGAGCGATCGATCGATGGCTGTTAACTGAACCCGATCGAGCGATTCCTTCGCTACTGCTGCTAACTGAAGCTGATCGATGGCATAAACAGTGAGTGTTGCGGGGGGGGGGGGGGGGGGTTGGATGAACAGTTAGCAGTGGCGTTGCCTCTGGATGAACAGGACCCCGTGGTGTGGTGGAGGGCTGGATGAACAGTAGACGGTGGAGGGGTGCCCGTGGAGGGGTGGATGAACAGGACCCCGTGGTGTGGAGGGCTAGATGAACAGTAGACAGTGGAGGGGTGGTTGAACAGGACTCCGTGGTGTGGAGGGCTGGATGAACAGTAGATGGTGGAGGGGTGCCCATGGAGGGGTGGTTGAATAGGACCCCGTGGGGTGGAGGGCTGGATGAATAGTAGATGGTGGAGGGGTGGTTGAACAATAGCCGGTGGAGTAGCGCGCGGTGGAGGCTGGATGAACAGGAGCCCGTGGAGGCTGGATGAACAAGAGCCCATGGAGGATGGAGTTGGTCAACAATGGAGATGAACAGTATCCCGTGGAGTCCCGTTTTGCGGTACGCCACACCCCTCCCGATGAACAGGACCCCCGTTTCGACTGTAGTGCTCCAACACAAGTCTGTTTCCTCCGTTTTGCGGTACGCCACACCCCTCCCGATGAACAGGAACCCCGTTTCGACCGTAGGAGGTCCGTTTCCTCCGTTTTGCGGTACGCCAGACCCCTCCCGATGAACAGGATCCCGTTTCAAACATGGCCGGTCGAACACAAGGCCGTTTCCTCCGTTTTGTGGTACGCCAGCTCTCGTTTCCATCGCATTTTCCGTCAAAGCTCTCCCGATGAACACGACGCATTCCGTTGCCTCCCCATGAACACGACGCATTCCGTTGCCTCCCCATGAACACGACACATTCTGTTGCCTCCCCATGAACACGACAACCACGCTGTTTCTCCGTTTCGACCCAGCCATGTACACGAGCCCTGGCCATACGTATGCGCGAGTAGGCGTTCGAGACCCCGCCCGTATGTACACATACGTGGCCGTATTTTCTTTCTTGCACCTTGGCTGCTATACATACGTGTAAATGCTATGTGCGCGCCTCTACTACGACACGTGCGCGCCTCTACTATGACATGTGCGCGCCTCTACATCGACCCGTATGTACGTACACGTTCGCGACCAGAATGACAACGCTACGTACGCTTCAACCAGGTGGGTCCCGACTGTCAGGCACTTCCTTGCCTACAAAGATGTAGCCGGTGGGTTCCAGCAGTCAGGGGGCGAATCATTTTTTTTGCCCAGACGCACTTCCTTGGGTGCAAAGATGTAGCTGGTGGGTCCCAGCAGTCAGGGGGAAACTTTTTTTTCATGAAATACAGTGGCCCGTCTGGTGGGTCCCAGCTGTCAGGTGGAGGAATAATTATTTTCCGTGTAATAAGGAGGCACTTCCTTGCTGCGGCCGTGGACCCAGCTGTCAGCCTCTCAACGTACAGTCCACGTCCGATGGAAGTCGTTCCTTGACCACGTTGACCACGCCGCGCCGAGAGCACCAGTGCGGTGGACGCCAGCGAGGCCTAGGAAGGCGACGACACGGAGGCAGGGAAGACTCGGCAGTTGTTTCCCACACGAAGGGGAGTATGACTATATGAGGGTTTACTGGTTCTTCTGCCGTCGCCGGAGAATAACAGCAGGTGCGGGTGAGTAGAGGGATGGCTAGGCCAGCGATGGTAGTATGGTCGGGCGGTGAGGCCTGCGCGGCAGCACAGCCAGCCGCGAGGAGGAGGGAGCAGGCAGTCCCGCCGGCGCTTGTTTGAGCGGCTGGAGCAAGAAGAGCAGAGATTGAAGAAGCACGACGGCCGTTGGATGGACATCCAACAGTCAGTGCTTGTGCGTCAACCATTTTTTTAGGAAAGCCTCAAATCTGTGGAAAACAGCATACAACCCATCTGCCATTGTTTCTAATAATTTACAGCCCATTTGCTAATTCTTAAGGTTTTTTTGGAGCCCATATTCTTTTTGTTAGCATTACATCCCATATTGTGGCAACAATTGAAAAATTATACGAAATTTTGCATATTTCGGTGCGGTCCGAACTGTTTTTAATCCCGAAATTTCAACTCACATTCAAACTGATTTTAAAAATAAATGTATATCAATGTACAATCAAACAAATTCTCCATGCATAAAAATTAATGTAATTTAAAATCTTGAAATGAAGAAAAAAGATATTTGAAACTAATTGCCGGTTTGATGTGTTTTCAAAATGTACAACCCATTGCTCATTACTGATGGGCCATTTTCTCGGCCAGCCGAATGAAAGCTCTCCTCGTCTTGAAAGATTTGCAGCCCAACAAGCCTGACAAAGCGATTTACTTGGCAAATCACAAAAAAACTGGGCTGTGGCTGTGGACCCAGCTGTCAGCCTCTCCACGTACAGTACTCTTCCGATGGAACTCGTTCCTTGACCACGTTGACCACGCCGCGTGGACGATAGCGAGGCCTAGGAAGGGGACGACGCGGGAGCGGAAGCCCGCGCGGAGAGGACTACGAGGGTTCACTGGTTCGGCTGCGGTGTGAGGCTGCCGTCGCTGCAGGGCCTGGCCAGCGGTGGGAATAGTAGGGGGCGGTGAGGCCTCTGCGGCAACATAGCCGGCCACGGGAGGCAGGAGCATGCGGCACGACCGGTGCTGCTTTGGGCGGCTGGAGCAAGAATCGTTCATATTGACTAAGTTGACAAAGCCCTTCGTCCCCGTCAACTTAGTAGGCCCACAAGTCAGCCTCCTAGCAAGGTGGGTCCCAGCTAGCTAGAGGTTGAAGAAGCACTACAGCTGTTGGATGGACATCGTACGGTCACTGGAGCTAGAATCATTCATATTCACTAAGTTGACAAAGCCCTTCGTCCCCGTCAACTTAGTAGGCCCACAAGTCAGCCTCCCAGCAAGGTGGGTCCCAGCTAGCCAGGGGAGTATTCATTTTTTGTGCGTAATAAGGAGGCACTTCCGGTGGGTCGGAGCTGACAGCGGGGGGAATGTTTTTTTTGCGAAATACGGTGGCTCGTCTGGTGGGTCCCAGCAGTCAGGGGGAAATGATTTTTTCGCAAAATACTAGTGGCCCGTCCGGTGGGTCCCCGCTGTCAGGTGGAGGAATAATTATTTTCCGCGTCATAAGGAGGCACTTCCTTGCGGCTCCCATGAACCCAGCTGTCAGCCTCTCCACGTACAATACTCTTCCGATGGAAGTCGGTCGTTGACCATGTTGACCACGCCGCACCGAGAGCACCAGGGTGGTGGACAACGACGAGGACTAGGAAGGGGACGACTCGGAGCCGGGGAAGACACAATAGTGGATGCCCACGCGAAGAGGAGTACGAGGGTTCACGGGTTCAGCTGCGGTGTGAGGCTGCTGTCGCCGCAGAATAACAGGGGGTGTGGGTGAGTAGAGGGATGGCCTGGCCAGCGGTGGGAGTAGTAGGGGGCGGTGAGGCCTCCGCGGCATCACAGCCGGCCACCGGAGGCAGGAGCACGCGGCACGATTGGCGCTGGTTTGGGCGGTTGGAGCAAGAAGACCAGAGGTTGAAGAAGCACTACGGCCGTTGGATGAACGTCGTATGGTAACAGGAGCTAGAATTGTTCATATTGACTAAGTTGACAAAGCCCTCCATCCCCGTCAACTTGGTAGGCCCACAAGTCAGCCTCCCACTATGCTGGGTTCTAGCTGGCAGGGGGATATTCATTTTTTTGTGCGTAATAAGGAAGCACTTCCTTGCGTGCGAAGATAGCTGGTGGGTCCGACATGTCAGCGGGGGGCACTTTATTTCGCGAAATACAGAGGCCCTTCCGGTGGGTCCCAGATGTCAGGTGGAGGAATCATTATTTTGCGCGTAATAAGGAGGCATTTCCTTGTGTGCGCCGTGGACCCAACTGTCAGCCTCTCCACGCACAGTCTACCTACGATGGTGTCGTTCGTTGACCACATTGACCACGCCGCGCCGAGCGCATCCAAGGTGGTGGACGACAGCGAGGCCCCGGACAGCAACGAGCCGACGATGGGAAGACATGGAAGTAGAGTCGCAGACAGAGAGGTGTACGAGGGTTAACTGGTTCTAGTGCGGTGTGGTTCGGCAGTCGGTGGAGAAGAATAGGAGGTGTGGAGGGGTGGAGGGATGGCCTGGCCAACGCTGGAGTAGCACTTCATAGCGAAGCGTGCTAAGCAGAGCTGCTAGCAGTAGGAGGCGGCAGGTGGTCCCGGCGGCGCTGGAGGAAGAAGACGAGAGATTGAAGATGGATGTCGGCCATTGGATGTAAATCCAACGGCTAACATGTCAGAATCACTTGTTGACTAAATTGACAACGACTTGCATTGGCTTCGACCTATTGGCCCACATTTCAGCCTCCAAAAATGTGGCATGTATTCAACCCATTTTTGCAGAATTTACAGTCTTTTTTTGCGCGGTAGAATTTATAGTCAATTTGAACTTTTTTTGAATTACAGCCATTAGCTGGGCTGGGTGAATAAATAATGTAGCGTCCATGCGGCCCATTTATTTTATTTCCTAAAAAATTACAACCCATTTTCACTTTCTCGAAATACACGATTTTGCTGGGCTGATTCTAATTACAATGTTGGGTTGGGCTAGCAATGTTATCAAAAAATAAAAAGGGGCTGAGCATTTTGTTATAAATATATTTAAATAATAAGTGATATTATTACATTCGTCCTTAAATTTACAGTCTTACCAAGCTTTATATAATAACATATAAAATATTTTTTTTAGAAAAACAGGGAGCATCTCCCCGGTTCCATTGCTGAGAACGAAACCACAACATATTCTGATACAACAGCTCAAAGAGCAGTTCGAAAGCAAAGGTAGAAAAGCTGCAAACTAGGGGGGTGGATGAAAAAGTTCTCTGAATAACACAAATCACCCAAGCGGTGCCAAAGGCAGAGCGGATAGAGCACTCAAATGACACAAGGAGGGTCGAGCGAAGCCTTCCTGGTCTTCAGCCGAGGGGCCGTGTCAGCCTGCGGCGACCAGTAAGCAAGCGGAGACACCTGGCTGGAAGGCGTAGCATGGTGGATGTCCCTCTTTTTCGGCGCCTGGTGCCCATCATCTTCATCAGAGATCTTGAGACGAGGCCACGGGCCCAGCCCCAGACCAGGTCGAGCCTTGTTCAGTCACAATTGATCGCCAACGGTTTCTGGAGGGATCTTGTTAGGGTTTCCATGAAGCTCATCAACTTGTCCTTGTCTGATCCGGAGGAGAGAATTGCCCAGTTCCTCACCATGTTCCTGATCAACCTCAAGACCTGCGGAATGGAAATCCGGGAGGTGTTACTAAAAATCATAGCATTTCTATATTTTCAGAGGCACCAAAGGACAGCTGAGCTAAAAGTGTTTAAAACTGAGCACTTTTTGGTAGCAATCCAGAATCTGGCGACAGATTCGAAGGATGAGCCAATCTGACTAGAGAAATATTCCTCAATGTGGGCCCAGAGATGTTTAGCAACTATACATTCAAAAAATATGTGAGAAGAAGACTCTTGTTCCAAGCAGTAAACACAATCAAGGGGTTTGATGATGTGTCTCTTCCTAAGGTTATCCCTAGTCATCAATTTGTTTTTGGAGAGAAGCCAGAGAAATACATGAATTTTATGGGGAACTCTCAATTTCCAGACAGCAGGCATAAACACGGGTTGAACCCCTCTAAAGTTGATAACATGATAGAGGGAGCTGGAGGAATACTTCCCCTTATTGTCCAGCTGCCAAATCAGGGCATTCGGCTCGGCAGTAAAGGTAATGCTTTTGGCAATTTCCTCCAACTGGAACCATTGTTCCGTGAGATTATCACTAAAGTTCCTTCTAAAAGAGAGTTTTAGGCATTGACCATCCCAAACTTCATTAACACTTTTGTTAAGCTCATTGAGGATGGAGTAAATAGGCCAAAATTGGACTGCTAGGGGGGATGTGCCAAACCAATTATCTTCCCAGAACCTGGTTCTGCTCCCATCCCCTATGTTCCATCTATAGCCAAATTTCACATCATGCATAATAGATTTTAATCCTTTCCAGAATCTAGAGGTCTTAGGGTTGGAGGAAGGGACAAAAATATTAGGTTTATTTCCTTGGTATTTATGGGCAATAAGACGCTTCCAGGGTTTCAGGTCTTCCTCATAGAATCTTTTAATCCAGGACCCTAGAAGACATATGTTAATTTCTTGGAGGTTAGGTATGCCTAGGCCTCCAAAATCTTTTTTCATAGAGACTAGGGCCCAATTAGAAAGGTGTAGTGTAACGCCCTCGATGCGGCTATATCTCCCATGTGTCGAAGCACGACTTAGAGGCTTAACCGCATTGAAAGCAATGTCGCAAGTGAGGTAATCTTCACACAACCCATGTAATACATAAGAGAAAGAGATACATAGTTGGCTTACAATCGCCACTTCACACAATACATGAATAAAGCATTACATCAACCAGGTACAATCAAGGTCCGACTACGGAACCCAAAATAAAAGAAGACTACCCCAAATGCTACACAGATCCCCGATCGTCCAACTGGGCTCCACTACTGATCAACTGGAAACGGAAACAACATAGCGAACACGATCTTCATCGAGCTCCTCCTTGAGCTTGGTTGCGTCACCTTCACGGTATCATCGGCACCTGCAAGCTGGTTTTGGAAGTATCTGTTAGTCATGGGGACTCAGCAATCTCACACCCTCGCGATCAAGACTATTTAAGCTTTTAGGTAGGGTAAAAGGTATGAGGTGGAGCTGCAGCAAGAGACTAGCATATTTGGTGGCTAACATACGCAAATGAGAGCGAGAAGAGAAGGCAAAAGCATGGTTGAGAAACTATGATCAAGAAGTGATCCTAGAACAACCTACGTCAAGCATAACTCCAACACCGTGTTCACTTCCCGGACTCTGCCGAGAAGCGACCATCACGGTTACACATGCGGTTGATCCATTTTAATTAAGTTAGGTTTCATGTTTTTTTACAACCGGACATTAACAAATTCCCATCTGCCCATAACCGCGGGCACGGCTTTCGAAAGTTCAATCCCTGCAGGGGTGTCCCAACTTAGCCCATCACAAGCTATCCTCACAACTTAGGAGCCCCCTGCTTGATCGAATCGCTGGCGTTGTTGAGTCTAGAAAAATGTTTTGAGTCTTTTAGGATTATATATATCAGAGAGTAGGATTCTTTTTACTCCTCAGTCCCTTCGTCGCTCTGGTGAGGCATCCTGACGTAGAGTTTTGACTCTTCTCTCCTCAAATTTCAGTAAAAAAATTTAGGATCATGCGGGTATCTTGGAACTGTTCCGATGGTTTTGTGACGAGAACATTGTTCTTGGTGCCTCCTGACATTTAGGGGTTGTGGCAGTATCCCGGGGAGTTGAGCTCCGAGGTGTTGTCGTCACAATTTTATCGTTGCAGTTCTGGAATACCTGAGTTTCGCCGACATCGAAAATCTCCTTTATGCAGTTGTTGGTGAGATAACCTCAACGCCACCCAGTACTGGGGCGGGAGTTTGGAAGTATTGCCATAACTTGTATAACGGATGCTTTTCGAAGGTTGAGGTAGATGATTTCCGAAGGCTTCTTGGTTATGTGTTGAAGGATGGATACAGCTGGATGTAGGATTTGTGTAGTTTTGGGTGAGATATTATGCTTCCCCTGTATCCCCAACACCTGATTGCATAACCGGAAAGTTTCGGGAGTTTATAAGTGGTAATTCAAGTAGCTCCTAGGATATCTTTCCAACAGATGTATGATATGAAATTGGGGTTCAACGTCTAGTGGTCCGCCTATCCACGGTTGGTTTTACAATGGTCTCATTGTGTCTTAAAGAGTCCTTGGCTATGCTGACTCGGGGACGCTTCGTATGTCATGTGCACTGCCTTGTGCATGATGGTCATGTATGATCGAGCCCATGTGGGCCCCACCACGATAACTTCGGACGAAATCTCTATCATATGTTTGTTCCGGTTTATTCTGCAAGCCAATCCTTTGTTTTGTTTTCAGTTGTGGTATTCGAGTTGCTTCGAAGTCAAATGTTGATTCCATACCTTCCCTAAGCGGTATTCTCATATATCTATGTGGATGCTAATCCTTCTGGATCATCAGGATTGTCATGTTAATTCTTTTTCTACCAGTGTGCTTCTCTTCAAGTGGTTCCAATCATTTTCAACATTCGCAAGATCAACTCTAAGGCTTATCAACGTTATTTGTTTCATCCGCCCAAGCTTCCTTTGTTTTTCCCGCCCTCCCACCCTTTTTCTTCGAGGACTCGGATTTTTTAATCAAATATCGATTTTATTCTTGTGAAGTCTCTCCACTCTTTTCCGTCAATGTTCTTATACGGTGATTTTTCATGGAGATTCTAACGGAGCTTCAAGTTCATCATTGGTCATTCTTTTTCTTCTCCGGTGGTTTCAAGTCAAGCTTTGTTGATCATATCTTTTCCTCGTTTCAATGCTTTCTCATGTCGGTGCAATTCTTAATCATTCACCTCTCGCTATTCAATTGTTCCGGAGTGCTGAAGATATCTCAGAAGATTCAAGTTTCCATTCTCAATGCGTTCAAGTTCTTTTGATGATGTAATCTCATACATGCAACTTAATTCAACCGGCGCAATCTCCCTTTCAAGTAATCATTCAACGGTGTTTCTTTTGAGTGGGCCCTAACCCACAGGTCTTTTCCAAGGATCTTACCTGACTCTTCTTATTTTCCCGGAGCTTATCAAATTCTTTTCCAAGTTTGACGTAATAATGTGTTATCATCAGTCAAATGCTTTCTCCAAGATCTTGCACATTCTTTTCATCATTGGTTCAACCTTTCTAATTTTCATTCTGGAGTGCCTCAACAATTCATGACGGTGTTTCTCGTCGTCATTCTCAGATTTTTGAAGACCGAAGAAGAGTTTTTCTTCCAAATCTTATCCGTTCTCTCAGAGATTCATGGTTCTAGCTTGATGCTATCCTCTCATAATTGTTTTCGATTGTGAGTATTCTTTTCACCCATCCGGAGCAATTCAGGAGTCTTTTCAGTTCAATTCTCCGAAGGCCATCATTTCGGGTTTATTCATTCTCAGCTTTCAGCTCTCGTTCTCCAAATCTTCCCTGTGCATTGTTCAAATATCCTCTAATCAGCTCGTGATCTCTTCGTTCTCAGGTATCTAAATTCTCTCAAGTATCATCTTTCGTTTTTCCAATTCTTCCCGGTGAATTGTGCCTTTGCTACGTTCATTTTCTATTCTTACGCTGGTTCGTTCAAGATTTCTCTTCCTTTGTTATCGTATCAATTCTTTCGTTCTTTCACCCTATCGGTGGATCGTCGAAGACCTTCCTCAAGTTTGCGCTATATCTATCTTAATCCTTTCTACGAGAATAAGTAGTATGCCAAATCCGTTGCTTGTCATCAAGTTAAATTGATGAAGGATAAGCATAATGTAATTCTTATTCTTCTTTCATCGAGTGATTAATTCTTTATTCCGGAGGTCCATCGATAAATTCTTGATTTCAGTTGTTTCATCTTTTCTTTTCCGGAGTTCCAAGTTTTTTCTGCATTATATCATCGCGAAGCTCCATCTAAATCATCGCAAGGCTTCACCTTGTGTATTCAACTTCTCTTTCCTGTTGTTCCATCATCCCTTTGTTACCGGAGTTGTTCATGGAGGCTACATGGTGGTTCATCAAGGATCCTTTTCACTCTTCAATCGTTCTTCAAGATATCTCTCGAAGCTATGATCTGTCAAGCTATACTTCAAGTATTCTTCATCTTGCATCCCAAAGTCCTATTCGTTCTATCTTATCTTTTGAGGTGGTGTTACTTCATTGTGATAATTTTCCCTTCGTGTTTCATGATTCACAAGTTTTCAAGAGTGACATATCTAAATCCATGATTTTCTCTTCGCTCAAGTCATCTTTTCAAACCATCAATCTCTTCATTGAAATTATCTTGGGTTATATTTCACCTAAAACTTTCCCTAAGGATTGTTGCTAATTATGGTGCTTATAAATGATCCAAGTTCTTTATTTATCCTCCCGGTGAAATAAGCTTCTCGTCTTCTTGTTGATATCAATCCAATATTTTGTTTTTGTTAGTGGCAGAATTTCACCTCAAGATTTCGACGTGTTTTCCATAAGCCCACAACAAGCTTACCCTTTTCGTTGTTGGTTTCCCAACAACTCTGTTTAACCTTCTTGGAAGGGCGTTTCCCAAGCTCATTTGTGGCAGAAGTTGTCATTTTCTTCTCCACTCTGTTGTTTCAATGATCTATCTTCTATTTTCCCTTCCGGAGGCACTGTGATGTTCCTCCTTTCTCTCATCATCTCGAATGGGGAGGACCGTCTTCTTTTCATGCTTATCAATTTAACCAGAGTGTTGTGCCCTCTGCTCAAGTTCTTTTCTTCTTATCAGTTTTCAACCGGAGTGCTTTCAACATTGTTCTTCTTCGTTGGACTCTTTCTTTCAATTAGTTCAACCTCTAAAGGTTCTTTGGTTTCACTCATTTGTCAAAGAAGCAACTTAGTTTTACCTCTCCTCTTCCTCTTCCGTTTTCCCTCCGGTGCCATCCTAGATCTCGGGACGAGATCCTCTCGTAGTGTGGAGTGTTGTGACGCCCCAAGTTTGGAGCTACAGATGCCTTCCAGGGTTTCCGGGTTTCATCGTGTGATTTGTTTTTGGTTCGTTGCATCATGTGCATTGCATCATGTCATCATGCAACCCGTTTTAAAACTCAACTAAATAAATTGCATGGATCTTCGTTCCATTTAAACCGAGGAAATTCACGTGGTGATTTTCTTTATAACATATCCTCCCGATATTAGGGAACTATTATAAATATTCCATTTCTTGGAATCACCCATAACACAATTGCACTACTCTTCAACTCTTCTTTTATCCGACTCAACTTCATATTTTTCCTTGTCATCTCTCTCTCAAGCCACACCCATGCATCATCACATCTCACTTCCTTCTTTTCTCATGTCTTTGCAAGTGACTTTATTCCTCCTCCTTTAATGTTCATCTTTTGTCAGGACCCCGATTCCAAGTCACATCAATCTAGTCGGTAACACCTCATATCACTTTGCGGCCTCACGCACGGTATTCCCACGGGTGTCACCTTACGATGGCCCGGGACTGTTTGTGCCTTTTGGCACACGTATATGATAGTGTCGCTAGCATCCATATGACAGAGAACCCGGGCTGACATGGCTAGTCGTGAACCCAAAGCGG
This sequence comes from Triticum monococcum, assembly GCA_034509565.1. Taxonomy (NCBI): domain Eukaryota; kingdom Viridiplantae; phylum Streptophyta; class Magnoliopsida; order Poales; family Poaceae; genus Triticum; species Triticum monococcum. The sequence goes on from CM067845.1 coordinate 484,245,119, forward strand.
CACTAACCTATGGGGACAGGCATACATGAATCACATCGAGCATGTCGGTCAAGAGCGTGTGAATCCGGGCTGTAGCACTGGGCTAACAGGACTCCGGGAACCCGGGCTGTAGCAGGCTAGGCACGACTCCGGATGTCACCGCGTGACATTCCCCCGAAGGGACAGACACAGGAACGAAGTGAAACACATGCCGGCCAGTCAAGTGTCCTAAGCGGTAGTGCTGGGATAACAGGACTCCGGTGAACCGGGTTGTAGCGGACTACTATGGCTCATGGAAGCACTAGACTACATTTCCCCATAAGAGAGGCTGCCAAGGATAAACAACTAGATTGTCGGATCCCACACATACCAAGCATTTCAATCATACACACAATATGCTCGATATGTGTAAATACAACATGGCATCACAACATAACTCTACAACTCAAGTATTTATTCATTAGGCTCCAAGGAGCGAGATATTACAAACATGGGTCTCATGACCCAACAATCATAGCATACAAATCAAAGCACATGCGGAAGCTTAACATGTCTAAGTACAAACATCTACAAATGAAAAGGCTGAGAAGTCTGACTATCTATCAGATCCTGCCGAGGGCACAAGATCGTAGCTGAGGTATCAGGCTAAACGTCGAAGTCCACGCGGAACTACTAGCGAGACTGAAATCTCTCTGCAAAACATAAATTAAGCAAACGCGAGTACAAAGGTACTCAACAAGACTTACATCAGAACTAGCTACATATGCATCGGTATCAACAAGGGGGGGGGGTGGAGTTTAACTGCAGCAAGCCAACTTTGACTTAGTGGCTAACCTGAACTACGACTGCAAGCAACTCTTTTGAGGTGGCGCACATGAGTCCACATATTCACCATATCAATACACCACTATGGATCTGCTCCCGTCACGCTACGAGAACGCCATCCATAGCACTCACGCTTATCTTGCGCATTTTAGAGTATCCACTTTCACTTGTCTATGAACTGTTATAGGCAACCCTGAAGTCCTTTACCGCGGACACGGCTATTCGAATAGATCATTTATAACCCTGCAGGGGTGTACTTCTTCACACACGCTCTCGCCACTTGCCACCATGTACATGTCGTGTATCTCGGCAACCTTCAAGTGGAAGCCTGGCGAGGGAGTCGGCCACGACCTGACTAACCACACAAGTCTCTAGTCCAGGTTTATCACCTATTCGGTTCCATCCGCGAGGAGATCCGGCCGGAGTTTCGCTCACAGCCCCAAATGATGTGTGCAGGGTTCCCTGGACACCAAACGGGCACCCGGTACACCGTGCCATGGTGTATCTACCACATCATAGCCCACCCCTAGGGTCAGCGCTACGCACGGCCGCCAACACATATCCTACAAACACCAGAAACTAGTTGCAACTCCTCGACAGAGGGCAAGGGCAGTTAATAAGTCGAGAGGGTCCATTGGTTTTGGGCCCAATGCATGGTAGTAGTTGTTCATGGATCACAAACATAGAACTCAGTTCCTGAGGACGGTTTGAATGAGACAACCCACCATGTACTCCTACATGGCCTCTCACCGGTACCTTTACCAAATTGTGTTCACACACTTAGCTCACACATAGTAGGACATGTTCATCACTTTTCCAATTTATCCCCGATGAATCAGACCTAACTCAACTCTAAGCAGTAGTAGGCATGACAAACAAGCATGAATGAGTAGGAACATCAGGGCTCAAACAACTCCTACTCATGCTAGTGGGTTTCATCTATTTACTGTGGCAATGACAGGACATGTAGAGGATAAGGGGTTCAACTACCGCAACAAGTAACAGATGAATCGTTGTTGTCCTAATGCAGTAAAAGAGAGCAGGAGCGAGAGAGTGGGATTGTATCGGAATTAAGATGGGGGTTGTGCTTGCCTGGCACTTCTGAAGATATCATTGGGTCTTTATCAGTGTCACCAAATTCATCGTTGGATCAATGTCTACTGAGGGGGACAAACAACGGCAACTGAGAAAGAACACAATCAACACATGGCGATATGCAACAATATGATGCATGCTATGACATGGCAATATGAATGTGTGTTGGACTAATGCAACAGAAAGTCATTTTAATTGAAGTGGAATTCAAAACTATATCAAATTCCAACTCCAAACCTACTATGAAATTTGCCCTAATCATGTTTCATCCTAAGCAGTGAGATTAACTTGCTCAAACATATATGAAAATGGTACAGATGGATTCCTTGCATTTTTCTGGTAATTTTCCATATATAATTTATTTCATTTGGAGTTACGGTTTAATTTCTATGAATTTTAGAAGTTTTGGGCATTTTCTAGAATTTCTGAGTTATTTTAAATCCAAAAAATTATTAACTGCGTCAGCATTGCGTCATGATGGCGTCAGCAGGGCAACAGGGCTGTCCAGGTCAAACCTGATGGCTGGGCCCCACTAGTCAGTCTCAAAGTTAACTATTTGGGTTAACTAGACTAACTAAACAACACTGGGCCCACTGGTAAGTGACTAACTAAACTAACTTAATTAAGTTTAGCTCTGACTAACTGGGTTAGCCGGGCGAGGCCCGCATGTCAGTGACTCAAGGGTCAAACAGAGGTCAACCTTGGGTCAAACCCGACGCTAATTGGGCTTTGACCCACTGCGGGGCCCGCTGTCAGTGACTAGGTGAGGTCCAGCTGGCGGGGATTAGCACTAACGACCCCGCCACGTCGGCTATCGCCGGAGTTGGCCGGCGGCGACCAAACCCGCGCCGGCAATGCGCCGTACTTGCGCTAAAGGCGACGGGGGCGGTGGCTAAGGGCATCGGGGCGTAGCCCGGACTCGCCCGCATGCAGAGAGGTAGGTGGGTGGCCGTGGGGGTGCCGGAGCTTGCCGGAACGGAGCTCGCGGCGGCGGCCGGAGCTCGGCTGATGATGGATTCGGGGCAAGAGAGCGTGGGAGCGGGAGGTACTGGTGGCTACGGGTTCTCGGAGACGCGCCGAGCACACTTGTGTGCTCGGACACGGGCTGCAGTGCCCATGGCCGCGTCTGCGTCATCGCCGGCGGCGAGGAGCTGACGGCTTCGGTGGAAGATGTGGCTAGAGGATGGGAACGAGCTCATGGAGGAGGGGGATAGATGCAGCAGCTCACAGCGAGTTGAATGAAGGCCTCGGCGTGCTCGGGGAGGGGTTGGAGACGATGGGAGGTCGGTGGCAATCTCCGGCGGCAGAGGAGGAAGAAGATGATGGCAACGGCGATGCAGGCCATCCGGGCTTGGTTCCTTCGTCTTGGAGAAACGACGCGAGGATTCAGAGCTCGGGGGCACGACCGGAGGGCGAGGGGACGGCTGTGGCTGCGCGTACGCGAGACGGTGGCCGGCGGTTGCTCTTGGATGGAGCTCGGGGAGGAGCTAGGGGTGAGGGAGAGAGCAGAGAATGAGGAAGGGGAGCGAGGGGTCTCCAGGGGGTGTCGTGGCGCTCGGAGCTGTCCCGAGCAACAACGGCAACCAGGAGCTGGCCGAGCGCGTGCGTGCGCGCCATGGCCACACGCCCTCCTGCCTACTGGCAGGAGGTTAGGGGTGACTGCCGCGTGGGCCTCGTGGGCTGGCTGTCCACTGGGCCGGCCAGGTAAGTCCATGTATGCTTTTTTTTGTTTTTCTTTTTCTATTTGTTTGCTGCTGTTTTGGCTTTAGTAAAAATACTAAAGCATTTTGTAAAATGCTGGAATAATTTGTGGACACTCTCTAGATTATTCTAGTGGCCCACATTTAATTTCAGCATTTTCTGAGGATTTAAATTATTTATAGTATTTAAATGCCCAAAGTCAAATACAATATGAATTAATTAAAAAATCCAGGAATGACCTAGAAATATGTTCATCATTGTTGGCAGAGGTGTTCACCCTTATTAGAAATCATGAACATTTTCAAAGGGCATTTTTGGGTTCATTGAAAATGACTTTAGTTGAGCCTATTTGAAATCCATGTGGTGCTAGGGTTTGAATATCCCCATTTCAAGTTTCTGAGAAAAATTAAACATGATGCATGGAGGTTATGCAAAGATAGGCAAGACTAAGCTAGGGTTGTGACATCTTTTCCCTATAAATCTTGCCTGTTTCCTACACCCTCTCCGTCAGATTTCATCCCATTCGAAGTTGTTTTGGTCATGTTCAAAAATGATTGAAGTTTGAGAATAATTCAAACTCTAATTATTTTTCTACCTTCTAAAAATGCCTGAGCAATTTGTTCAAACCCTACATAAATCTAGGGTTCCATATATATATATATATCATATCTCTAACCAAAAACCCCTGGATTTTCCCCTTTGTTGGTTGTTTATTTATATAAACAATAAATTAAAAAGGAAGGAATTTGGTGGGAGAGAGAGCCAGCAGCTAGGCCGGCCTGCTTCCTCGAGGCCCAACCAGCTCGCTGCTTCTCCTGGGCCTTACAACATCCCGTGCCGGCCCATCTAATCCTAACCCTAGGCCCGAGTGACTTAGCACTCCCGCATCGCTCTCTTCCTCTCCCTCATCTGTACCCCGCCGCCAGAGAGACCCGCTCGATCCCCTTGCCCTCTCCCCATCGAACCCTTCCTTTCACTCGTCTCCTTCTCCTTCCCACGTGCCGCCACTCACTCCACACGCCTTGAGAGTCCCGTGCGCCCGATCCCCATGGTTTGCACCTCCTTGTTGCCGCTGTCGCTCCGCGCTGCGCCTCCAACCGAGCTCTCCATCATCGCCGGAACCCCGCGTCATCACCGTTCCTTCTTCATTTTTTTGAGACGGGCATAACCCCTTTCCATTACGTTCATAACGGAAATACAAAGTTTGTTGAAACTAAAAGGAAACTGAAAGGGGAAATGCGAGCTCAGCGCATCACTGGGAAACCCACAATAGACACTCGTCATCGAACAGCCTACCATGGGGCGAAAACCCAGTGACACCAACAGAACCAACATCACCAACCCAAAAGTACCCAAAGTCTAGGATCACACCAGCCACAGGAGGCTGAGACATAAGCTTGCGTAGGAGCCGCAAAGTTCCCCGAGTTTAAGCAGAAAGACACATCGGAAATACTAGCGATGTACATGGATGACTGAACATAGCAAAAGACCTTGGTAGGCTGAGCCTCTGTGGACCTCCGTGTCTGAATCATCCTTGTTCTGCATCCCCCGGTGCCGCACAAATACACATCAGGGTCGACGCGCTGGTCTTCATCATTTTGGCTCCACGCTCCATGGCCTCGCGATCAGCTCCATTCATCAGTCCTGCCCAGTAATTCAAATATCCGCAAGCTGAGTACACAACCTCAAAAGGAGACCTCATCTGTTTCTATTCAAATGTCAGTTTGTTACGGCAGTTCCACAAGGCCTAGCACATAGCTGCCAAGCCAAAAGTACAGAATTTTTCTCCATTAGGGATGAACATATAGTACCAGGAAAAATATTGCCACATATTTTTTGGGCATCGATCCATGCCCAGGACACACCCAACGGTTCTCCACATTACTTTAGCCACAGGACATGTGAAAAAAAGATGTTGCGAGGTCTCTCTTTCGTTGCAGAACGAGCATGTAGGGTTTCCCGCCCAATTTCTTTTGCTCATCACATCTCTAGTGAGAATGGCATCTTGGAAAAGTTGCCAGAGGAATATTTGGATTTTTAAGGGTATTTTGGATGTCCATATCCATTTGTAATCACACCCCTCACGTTTTTTTCTAGATATTCATAGACAGATTTGGTTGTGAATTTCTTCTTCATCCCCAAAGCCCAGGTAATCTCATCTGACACCTCTGACCGAGGCCAGGAGTCCACCACCGTCCCCAATTCTCTCCATTGCTCCATTAGAGGCGTGTGAAGTCTCCTAATAAAAAGGTCTCCCTCAACCCCTTTTTTGAAGTCTGAAACTATGATTTCTTGGTAATTGCATATATTGTATAACATAGGGAATTTATCACGTAAAGGGGGCTCATTTCCCACAGGATCAACCCATTATCTGGCCAGATTGCCTGAATTGAGGATCACCTTCCTCCTTGCAAAGTAATTCTCTTTAACTTTCATAATAGCTTTCCATATAGGGGAATCACACCATTCCTTCTTCATGCCGCTGTTGGGGCGAAGCTCTGTCGCGCGTGCAATCAAGGGAAGCCCTGTGACCGAGCTCCTCAACCCGTCCCCACACGCGCAGGCGCCTAAGCCCCGCCACCATCTCGACCTCACCGGCATCGCATTGCTGCTGCATTCTTTGGGATCGCCAAGGCCACCGCAAGCCATCCTCTGCCACCCCCGACGCGCCCCTCTTCTTCCCTCCTGCTTCGTCTCCATTGCGCCCCGCTTCTCCTTACTGAGGCTGCCGCCGGAGTCTCAAGCTCAATCGCGCCCTGCTGCCGCTGCTCTTCTCGCGTGCCGCCTGACCTGCGCTACTACAGCTTCGCACGCGCTGCCGTGCCTTACTGCTACTTCGTCCGACCGCGGACGACCTCCGTCAAGCTCGCCCGGCCACCTTCGACCTTGGCATGGCCCTGCCTCCACTAGCATCCGCCTCCCGCCATCAGTTTTCATGGGTTCGGGGAGCCCCAAGTCATGTTCGTGGCCTCGTTGGTTGCTGATGCTACGCTGTTGACTTTCTCCATCGTCTACCTGGGCTCGTCAAACCCTGTACCCAGAGCCCAAGTCCGAAGACTCCGTGGACGTGCTTCTCACTTGTGCCATTTTGGATCATCAAGAACGTTTCGGGATTCGCCAAGTACCATTACGCCCGGAGACCATAGATCCGTGAATTTCCACTACCGTCGCCGTGTATCTGACAAGTTCGCGAGTACGACTACTTCCCACGACAACCTTGTACCACTACCGTCGCAAGAACCGAGATCGGCAAGTCCAAAGACCCAAGTACCATGACGCCAAGTACCCCTTCATATCGCCAAGGTGGATCTCGACCATTGACAAGGTCGATAAGACTGTCGATGTGTACGGCCACAACGTGAACGTGTACCCGACGACCCCGGAGTCCTATGTTGCACCAAGTACCTGCTTGTTGACCCGAACATCTACAGGAAAACGTGCCCCACTACCGCCGCTCGAACGTCTACAAAACATGTACCACGACCATCGCTAAAGACCCCGTGGACGTCAAGTTCCGTGTCGTGACCCTGAACATCTATGGACATGAACCGCTACTTCGCTCGACGACCCGTGAACGACTACTTCCTCTACGAACCGATCCCCTCCAATAATGCACGCTTCGAAGGTATAACCCCGAGACGACCGCCCATGAACGAATGCATGTGTGATGTATGAGATGCTCGTGCTTGCTCCGTGCCCGAATTGTCGGTGCATGTTGCCCCTCTTTTGCCTTGTCACCGTCATCGACTCATGGGACACCCGGTATCTGGGAGTGCCCCACCATCTTTTGCACGCATCCGCACACTTCTCCTTTGCATCGATATCTCAATCGAGTTACCGGAACCGGAACGTTGCAGTGGCACCGTTTTCGTTATCGTTGCCGTGGCACCCCTTTTCTTTCCACCACGGTGACAAATGCTTCATAATGCTCTTGCCAACTTTTAATAAAAAAGGCATAAAGTTGCACATGTCATCCGCATCATGATAACAACATTTAAAATGTTTAAAATTGTTGTTGCAATAAATTGCTAATGGATACGGGGATTTACCGGATTTGTTGTTTGTTACATCCGACCCCATTCAAATTGTTTAAATGGTATAGTTTTGTTATGCTTCACCTCTTGCCATGTTAACCAACATTTAATATTGTTGAGTACCTAACCGAGAGTGAACTAAATAATTGATGTGGTGTTCCATCAATATGCCACGGAGTTGCATATTGAGCTCCACTTAATTTGTAGGATTGCTTGTGCACTTTGCCATGCCATGCTTCATTAAACCGGACATGCATCATAATTGATTGTGCATCATGCCATATTTATGTGATGGTTGTTTACTATGTTGCTTGCTTCTTTCCGGGTTGCTTCTCTTGTCAGCTTCGGTTTCATTCCGGAGTTGTGAGGATTCGTTCGGCTATGTCCATTTGTCTTCTTCATGGACTCGTTCTTCTCCCTTGCGGGATCTCAGGCAAGATGACCATACCCTCGAAATCACTTCTATCTTTCCTTACTAGTTGCTCGCTCTTTTGCTATGCCTATGCCGCGATACCTACCACTTGCTTATCATGCCTCCCATATTGTTGAGCTAAGCCTCTAACCCACCTTGTTCTAGCAAACCGTTGTTTGGCTATGTTACCGCTTTGCTCAGCCCCTCCTATAGCGTTGTTAGTTACAGGTGAAGATTGGAGTTTGTTCCTTGTTGGAACATGGATATTTTGTTGGGATATCACAATACCTCTTATTTAATAAATGCATCTACATACTTGGTAAAGGGTGGAAGGCTCAGCCTTATGCCTGGTGTTTTGTTCCACTCTTGCTGCCCTAGTTTCTGTTATGTCGGTGTTATGTTCCCGGATTTTGCATTCCTTACACGGTTGGGTTATAATGGGAACCCCTTGACAGTTCGCCTTGAATAAAACTCCACCAGCAAGGCCCAACCATGGTTTTACCAATTGCACTAACAACCTACCACCTTCCCTTGGGTTCTGCAGACTCAAGGGTCATCTTTATTTTAACACCCCTGGGCCAGTGCTTCTCTAAGTGTTGGTCCGAAACGGGCAGCCTGGGGGGCCACCTCGTGTAAACTCGAGGGCTGGTTTTACTCGTAGCTTGACCTATCCGGTGTGCCCTGAGAACGAGATATGTGCAGCTCCTATCGGGATTTGTCGGCACATCTTGGTGGCTTTGTTGGACTTGTTTTACCATTGTCGAGGATGTCTTGTAACCGGGATGCCGAGTATGATCGGATTGTCTTGGGAGAACGAATATCCTTCGTTGACTGTGAGAGCTTGTGATGGGCTAAGTTGGGACACGCCTGCAGGGATTGAACTTTCAAAAGCCGTGCCCGCGGTTCTAGGCAGATGGGAATTTGTTAATGTCCGGTTGTAAAAAACCTAAAACCTAACTTAATTAAAACGGATCAACCGCGTGCGTAACCGTGATGGTCGCTTCTCGGCGGAGTCCGGGAAGTGAACACGGTGTTGGAGTTATGCTTGACGTAGGTTGTTCTAGGATCACGTCTTGATCATAGTTTCTCAACCATGCTTTTGCCTTCTCTTCTCGCTCTCATTTGCGTATGTTAGCCACCAAATATGCTAGTCGCTTGTTGCAGCTCCACCTCATACCTTTTACCCTACCTAAAAGCTTAAATAGTCTTGATCGCGAGGGTGTGAGATTGCTGAGTCCCCATGACTAATAGATACTTCCAAAACCAGCTTGCAGGTGCCGATGATACTGTGCAGGTGACGCAACCAAGCTCAAGGAGGAGCTCGATGCCTCTAAGTCGTGCTTCGACATGTGGGAGATATAGCCGCATCGAGGGCGTTACATGTAGCTTCCAATTTCCCTCAAAATCATTCCACAAGCAAAGAGACATCTGAGAATTGATGAGGTTTACTGCCCATTTAGGGACTTGAAGAAGGAGAGGAGATACACTAGAATGCTAGCCAAACAAGCTTGTATGAGGATCAATCTACCTCTATAAGAGAGAAGTTTGCCCCTCCACCTAGCAATCCTTCTAATGATTTTATCCAGAAGGGGTTGGATATCCTCTCTCCTCAGTTTATCATAATGGAGAGGGATACCTAGGTACTTAATGGGGAAGTTACCTTTATTACAGACTAGAATAGAGAGGAAGTCAGCTAACTCCTGATCATCCATGTTGATAGGGATGAGTTCCCTTTTAGAGTAGTTGATTCTCATGCCTGAGACTTGTTCAAAGCAGGTTAGAATAGTTTTCAGATTGCTAGCATGTGTGGAGTCATTATCGAAGAAAAGGATGGTACCATCTGCATATTGAAGGCAGATGATGCCACCAGGGAAGATCTTAGGACAGAGCCCTGCAATCAGACTATGATCAGCAGCTTTGCTCAGCATTTTAGTAAGAACGTCCACTACTAAATTAAACAAAAGCGGGGACATTGGGTCACCTTGCCTAAGGCCTTTACCAGCAAGGAAAAATTCACTTTCACAGTTATTTAACTTGACGCCAACAAACCCCCCATGAGTAAGTTGCTGGATCCAACTCTCCTCTATGAAAGGCTTGGAAAAGATCTAAGAGATCATTTTTCACCAAGTCCCAAAAATGCTGGTAAAACAAGAAGGGAATCCCATCAGGACCAGGAGCCCCATCAGGATACGAGCTAAAAATGGCTTCCTTCACCTCTGTCTCTGAAAAAGGGGCTTCTAGCAGCTCATTTTCAGCAGGAGAGACTTTTTCAGCAGCAGAGAAAAAATTGTTTTGTAGAGAGAACCCAGAAGGGTTTTCTTTCTTAAACAGGTCTTTGTAGAAGTCACTAGCCACTTTCAGCATCTCATCTACCTCGGTAACAGGGCCATTAGGGCCATCAAGGGAGTGAATGAGGGTTTTCCTCCACCTCTGGTTCGCTACTGCATGGAAGTAAGCAGTATTTCTATCACCCTCCTTAATGTTCCTATCTCTAGACCTTTGTTTGGCTTTGATTTCTTCTTGAAGCCAAATTTTCTTGAGCTCTCCATGGACAAAGTTTAATCTATTAGTCTCAGTCTCAGAGAGGTGAGTGGTTTCCGCCTTAATATCTAGAGAATCAAACTCAAGGAGGAGAAGCTTTTTATATCTTCTAAGATTAGCTTCCTCATTGGAGTTCCACCCTTTGGTAGTTCTTCTAAATCTCCTGATTTTGATCTGCCAATTTTCTAGGTGGCAGCTGCTCCCAGTAGGCTCATTCCAGATTTTCCTGATTAGCTCAGTAAAATCTTCTCTAAGCAGCCACGACTTTTCAAATTTAAAACTATTGCTCTTTGGGGTTTGGTTAAGACCAGAGTTGTCGGGTGGTAGGTGCGACATATGCCAACGGGTGGCTTATCATTGTGGGAGCCAATAAGATGTCGCCGGTGCCTGGAAACGGGATGAGGCGAAGACAAGCTTGCCGACGTACTTTACCCAGCTTCAGGGCTCTCCGTGGAGATAACACCCCTCCTGCTGCTCTGCGGGGTCTCCGCATGATCACTAGATGAACAAGAAGCTACACAATGCTCCTTGAGCTGTTTTGGTGGAAGGAGGAGCAAGGGCACGGCTAGCCTGCTTCCTCTCCTTGTATGGTGTCTAAGACTAGCTTGGGGGTTGAACCCTTTGCATGGGTGCACCGGGGGGTTTATATAGGCCTACCCCCCGGGGGTACAATGGTAATCCAGCTGGGTGCGGGGCCCAGCTGTCTGTGACTATGCTCGCCGGCTTCTGCGCAGGCCACTGGGGCCCGCCGACTGGTGGGTCCCGCCGGCTGCCGGCACCCTGGTCGACAGGCCGGCCCCACTGTCCAGGGCCTGGTCGGTGGCTGGTTACTGTTGCTCTGTGCTGATGACGCGGGCTTGGTCGGGTTAAGCGTGGCTACAGTACCGCCGCCCTGGCGGGCGATTACTTTAGCCCCACTGTGTCTTGTCTCCTTAATGGGCGTCTCCTTCAAGGAGGATGGCTGGCCGGCTATGGGGGGCCGGCTCTCCATCGGGCCGACTTGGGAGGAGGTGCGGCCGCCTTCGGTATCTCTCCGCCCGAAGGGGCCCACCGCCTCGGGGGCCATGCTGGTGGCCCGTCGTGGACGGCGTCAAGGCCGCCGTGGCAACAGTGCCGCGCCGGACGGGTCGTGGCCACCCATACGGCGCACTGTGCTGGGCGTGCTTCGGGTTTTGGGGGTGGCAGGCTTTACTCTAGCCACGCCCCGCTTCATCATTGTTGGGTGGATGCGGACTTCGCGGGTACGATCTTGACTGCTTTATGGGAGCCGGCTTCTTGGAGTCAGCCTACTTGTCGCCGACTTCTCGAAGTCGGCCCTCCCACGGCCCTCTTCATGAGGGCTAAAGGCAGGCCGCCCCCCGAAGCTGGCCTAGAAGATAGCCGGCGGGGGGAGGCGGCCCCAGGTCTTGAGTTCTTTGAGAGCCGGACGGGCTCGTAATTTTTTCCGAAGGGCCAGGGGAAGCCGGCTAGGCTACCCATGGCTATTTACTCCGACACTAGTCCCCGAAGCTGGGCGAGCTTTGAGGCGGACAGAGGGTCAAGAAGCTTGGTCAGCTTCTTATCCCGAGGAGCCGGCTTTGCTGGCATAGGTCGTCTTCGGAGAGTTCTCGTATCTTGCGGCCAGGATGGTGGCCGACTTGCATGCTGATTGTGGGACCCCCGTGGGCCACGTGGCGGCGGAATCCTGCCCACGCGCGCACGCGACGGGATGCCGCCGCAGGCCCGGGCCCGCCACTCCCTGACCTCGGCCCGAGCGCTGATCTTCTGCGGCCCAGGGAGACGGCTCGTCTTCCTGTGGCACCTTGAATTCGCCATTAGGGCGCAATAAACGCGGGTCGTGGGGGAAGTGGGCACGATCGATCCCCACGTTCCCCCACGTCGCGCCTCCTCGGCTCCGCCGCCCGAGCCTACAAGTAGGGGGGGAGGGGGAGAGGCAGAGGTTCCCTCGCTCTCCCACGCTCCATCCTTCCTCATCTTCTTTCCTCTTCTTCTTCTCTCTCGCTCCCGTCGCAGCTTCTCACCGCAGCACCCCCACCGCACCCTGCCCCAACGTCGACAACGAGCAAGTGGAGTTCCTCCGCCAGGCACGGCGCCTGCCCGGCGCCAATCTTGTGCAAGTTTGCCTGGCGCCCGCGACAGAGGTCTCACCGGAGCTGGAGGAAGGCGAGCAGGTCGTCTTCCGCTCGCATTTCCTGCACGGCTTCGGCCTGCCGGCGAGCGGGTTTCTGCGCTCCTTCTTGGAGTTCTACAATCTGCAGCCGCATCACCTCACGCCCAACGCGGTGATGCTCGTGTCGGCCTTCGTCTCCCTCTGCGAAGGCTTCTTGGGCGTGCTCCCCACGCTGGAGCTCTGGGGGGAGCTCTTCCAGGGCAAGCTCGGCACCGTCACCGCCGGCGTGCCTGCCCCCTGTGGAGCCTACATCGCCATGAGGAGGTCAGGCGATAACAATCCATTCCCCTCCATCCCTCTAATCCAGTCGGTGAAGATCTGGCAGAAGTCATATTTTTACGTGAAGAACGCCGGCTCGCCCCCGAGAGAAGCCACGTCAATCTACCGGCCTACGTAGCCGGCCCGCCGGCTGGGAGGCAGCCGTCGTGGAGTTATCGGTCCAAGTCCCTGTCGCCGGCTGGGAATGCCACCATCTCCCGGCTTCGAGTGATGATCCAGTCGGAGGGTCTGCGCGGAGCCGACCTGGTGGCCGCCTTCGTGGAGCGCCGGATCCTTCCTCTCCAAAGCCGGCCCCACATGATGTGCCAGATGAGCGGCCGCTTCGACCCAAGCCAGCTGAGCACGCGGGAGATGCCGCACGCGGAAGTGGCGCTCATGGTCAATTACATCGCCAACTGCAAGCTCGCCGGGGACTGGCGATACGGCAAGGCGTCATACTCTCGCGCCAATCTTCCACCTGTGGTAAGCTTCTCTCTTCTATCTTCTTTTTGTTGTCAGCCGACTCCATGATGGCCGGCTTCTAATCAGCCGGCTCTTGTTTGTAGAATCCCCTTCTTCCGCCGACGGCTGGGGCAGCAGGGATCGAGCGTCAGTACGCCCCCGATCGCACGGTGGACGATGTTGACGATCCGGACTTGGGGGCAGCCACCATGGAGGAGGCCGTCGTGGGTGGCAACATTGAGCCTGGAGGCACCGGGCTTTCCGCCAGCTTCGAGGACTGGCCGGATGACGCCGACGCCGAAGAAGTCCCACGTCGCCAGCCGGCGCCCGACCGCCATAACACGGGCTCGTCTGCCGCGCCGGCTGCAGGCGGCGGCGCTCCGAAGCACCGGGCCGCGTCAGTTCTCTTTGGCAATCGGCCGAAGAAGCCCAAAACCTCCGCCGCAGCGACGAAGCGAGACAAGGCGGCAGCGAAGGCGGCCCGCTTCCGGAAAGCGGTGAAGCAGCCCCAGGCGGTCTCGGCCTAAGCATTCGATTGCTTGTATGCTTGTTTTGCTGTGTTCTTCTGTTTGAATCATTCTCGCTGACTTTCTCCGTTTTCTGAGCAGGGGGCCGCTTTCTCTAGAGCGGGGCACAGGCGGCTCCGTCGTCGGGCCGGCTGGAGGGTCTTCGGGATCCCGCCGCGTGGATCCCCGCGCCGACCTCATGGAAGCCACAGAGCGGAATGCTCGCGAGGCGCGGGAGGAGAGGGAGGCGCCGGATCGGGAGGCAGCTCAGGCAGCGAAGGAGCGGGCCGAGGCGGCGGCCAGGACTCAGGCGGAGCGGGTGACTGCAGAGACAGAGGCGGAGGGCTCGCGCGGCCAACCCCCGCTGCTCGCCATCCCACTCCGATCCGTAGACCCGGACACCCCATTGCCCCTGGCGGAGGAGATCATCCAGGACCCGCCGTCGGTGCAAAGGGGGGAGCTCTTCGAGGTTTTCGCGGGGAGGACGCCGCCGGCCGCGCCAGTCGGCGCGGGCCAAGGCGGCCAGTCGTCGCGCCAATGGAGCCGGCTGGGGGCGCGCCTGAAGTCGAAGCCGGCCTTGAAATACAGTCGGTGGCGTGTCAGCGCACAGGGGGAAGCGCCGCCTCGCCAGAGTCGCGCCGAGCCGCAGGCGCCGGCCAATCGGCGGAGGCCTTGGAGGCGGCCAGCTCCGGTACGTCCGGGTGGACTCCCAGCGCGGGGACCGGCGAGCTGAATGTGGCGGCCCAAGAGGTCCGGAGTCAGCTGCGGGCTCAGGCCGGCCTCCTGCGGCAATATACGCAGGAGTTCCTGTCGACGCAAGCCGCCATCCGGGTAAGTTTTTTGCTCTTGACCGCTCTGGTTCCTTGATTTCTTCCGTGGGGCGCGTCAGTGCACCCACTGGGTGGAGTCCCCGAGATTCGGGTCGACTGTTGCGCAGTCGGGTCGGATCTTTCTTGGCGACCGTCTCATATTTGCTTTCTATCTTAACTTCCAGGAATATCATAATTCCCGTGTTGCCGCCTTCAACTCCCAGGCTCAGGAGTTGGGTCGGAAGATCGACGACCTGGCCAACAGCCGAAGTAAGTATTTGTTTTTATCTGTTTCCTGTGGGGGCGCGTCAGCCCACCCACTGGGTGTAGTCCCCAAGATTCGGGCCGACTGCTGTGCAGTCGGGTCGGATCTTCCTTGACGACCTTTCCCTCATTGGTTTTTTTTGTCTTTTGCTCTTTGCAGGAGCCAACGCCGAATTGCGGAGAGAGCTTGGCGAGGCGCAGACCGCCCTTCGTACCAGGGACACCGAGTACGCCACCTTGGCCCAGGAGCGTGACCGCCTGGCCAAGAAGCTGGCTGATCAGGAAGAAAGCCACAAGGCGGCCCTGCAGAAGGCGCAGGAGAGTGAGGCCGCCCTGAAGGCGGAGTTTGAGACCGAGGCGGCAAGCTGGGCTGAGACTCGTCAAGCACTGGATGCGGGCTTCGGCCGCATCGAAGACTTGATCGATGGTAAGCTGCTTTTCTCGCCCTTCTTCTGCCTGCTGGCCGCCTGGGGTCGTTGGCTGACTTGTGCTGCCGCCCATTTTCTTGTGCAGATTACTTTCCTGGCCACTCCACCCTTGCCGCCCAAGCCATCGAGGCTCATCACGAGGCGCGCCGTTAGGCGGGCGTCAACGTTGCGCCGGACGCTAATTGGACGCCGGAGGAGCAGCTCATGGCCATCCAAGCGCGGCTGCAGCCGGCTCACCGGATGCTTCGCTGGCTTCAACGTGCCGGAGCGCAGGTGCTGGACGCCCTCTGGCCCGGCCAGAGGATCCCCCGCACTCCAAGCCGGACCGCCGACTGGCTGGAGGTCGCAGTCGGCCGTTTTGAAGCATGGAAGGCATCGGCGTCCCATCTTGGAGCCGGGCGGGCGTTGGAGTTCGTCTGCGCCTGGTACCCAGGGCTAAGCCTGGACCAGCTTCATACTTGGAGGCTGGAAGCCGACGCGGAACTGGAGGAAGTGCGGCCGGCCATCGCCCAGCGCGCCTCGACGATCACCGAGTGTACCGACATCAATGTCTTCGCGCCTGAGCTCAATGACGACGGCGTTGCTCAGCTGGAGGACTGGTTCGGCCTGGACATGGCGGTGGGCGAGGACTCGGCCGAGGAGATCGCCTCCAGTGATGAGGGCGAGGATGACGAGGACGAAGACGGCGAAGACGTCGAGCCGGCTAGCGAAACAACCGGCCAGCCTCCGGCTGATCGTGCCTCTAGCAACGAGGCGCGTGGAACCGCGCCCTCTGCAGGAGGCGGTGATCAAACCGAAGTTCACCAGCCGGCCGCTCCCTCAGCCGACGCAACCGTCTCCACCAACCAGCTCAGCTCGTCAACCGCTCCGCCAGCTTGACTTGCCGTCTTTATTTTTCCTGCTTGTCGTCTTTTGGAACAATCGTTTAAGCTTTTGCAATTCCACCCGCTGGGGGTTGTATCGAACTGTGTTGGATGTCAGCCTCTTAGAGGTCTTTTTATGTAAACATTATGGTGTGCATGTTTGGTTTCCATGCACGTACGCTTTTTATCCTTAGGCTTTTTAATTTGCCGCCTTCCCACTTTGGGGAGGTAAGTACTCAAGCTTTCTTGGATTGAAGTGAAGTGAATGGAAACCGGCCGGCCGGCTACTCTGGTAGTCAGTCGGCGGCAGGCGGCAAACCGGCTCCTGTTATATTAGTCCATTGGTCCCTAGCCATTTTTCGTGTGCGCACCCTTTCCTGCTTTTGACTCTTGCCAGCCGAACAGCCGGTTCTTCGAACTGCGGCTTTGGCAAGAGCTAAGCCTGGGTGTCGGCACACTACTTGCCTGACCACGGGTAAGACTTCTAATATAACTTTAGTCGGTTAGTCCCCGGGCCGATTGGTCGAACCCGGTGCCGGATAGAATAAGTAAATGAAATGACAAGGTCATAAGCATGATATTGTTCATTCATAGATTAAAGATGGCAGTCCCCGAGTCCTCCTCGGGGGGCCTATTGTCTCATACTTAATACAACAGTTAACGTGATACATACTGCATTTCAACTGTAAAATCTTCGAAGGAGATTGGTGTTCCATGGTCGTTCCGACTCCTTGCCCGAGTTGTCTCTCTTGCGTGCCTTGGGTTTCTGTGCGTCGATTAAGTAGTAGGAGTCGTTGCCTAGAGCTCTGCTGATGACGAAGGGGCCTTCCCAGGGGGCCGAGAGCTTGTGCTGGCCGGCTGTTCGCTGGATCAGCCGGAGCACAAGGTCGCCCTCCTGGAAGGATCTTGGCTTGACCTTCCGGCTGTGGTAGCGGCGCAACCCCTG
Source organism: Triticum monococcum (assembly GCA_034509565.1). Lineage (NCBI taxonomy): Eukaryota > Viridiplantae > Streptophyta > Magnoliopsida > Poales > Poaceae > Triticum > Triticum monococcum. Next base: position 484,262,412 of record CM067845.1, read on the forward strand.
CTGGTAGATGGCAGACCAGCTGAGGGCTAACAACCGGCCTTCTTCCAGCAGGTCGACACCGTCTTCTCGTGCTTCCTTGGCCTCCGCCTCCGTGTACATGGTCACCCGAGGTGAGTCAAACTCGATGTCGGTTGGGATGATTGCTTCGGCACCGTACACGAGGAAAAAAGGAGTGCAGCCGGTTGACTTGTTTGGGGTGGTGCGCAGACTCCAGAGGACAGCCGGCAGCTCATCGAGCCAACAGCCGGCTGAACGCTCCAGAGGTACGACCAGTCGGGGCTTGATGCCGGAGAGGATGAGGCCGTTGGCTCGCTCAACCTGGCCGTTTGACTGCGGGTGGGTGACGGATGCTAAGTCCAGCCGGATACCTTGTGCAGCGCAGAAACGTGCCAAGGCTCCTTTGGCAAAGTTTGTGCCATTGTCGGTGATGATGCTGTGTGGCACGCCGTACCGAGTTGTTATGTCTGTGATGAATGTCACGGCAGTCGGCCCATTCAGCTTCTTGATCGGCTTTGCCTCGATCCACTTGGTGAATTTATCGACGGCGACGAGCAAATGTGTCATGCCGCCGCGCGCCGTCTTGAATGGGCCCACCATGTCTAATCCCCAAACGGCAAAGGGCCAAGTGATGGGGATGGTCTTGAGTGCCGAAGCCGGCATGTGTTGCTTGGAGCTGAAAAGTTGGCAGCCTTTGCAATGCTTAACTAATTCTTTGGCGTCATCCAAAGCAGTCGGCCAGAAAAAGCCGTGGGGGAAAGCTTTGGCGACAAGTGATCTTGAGGCGGCATGGTGGCCGCAATCTCCTTGGTGTATATCTCTGAGGATTGCAATGCCCTTCTCTTGCTCGACGCACCGTTGGAGGACTCCGGTGACACTGCGCTTGACCAGTTCTCTGTTGACGATCGTGTATGCTCCGGCTCGACATTGGACTTGTCTTGCTTCTGTTTCGTCAGCCGGCAGATCTTGGTTTACTAGGAAGTTGAGGATGGATTGAGCCCATGACGGGGCTGCGACTTCCCCTACCGCCAATGTGGCTACTGCCACCAGGGTGGGCGGGTTGGGTGATGAAGTGTTGGAGTCGGCCGCCGACTGCTGTGTTGACGTAGTTCCCGAGCCGGCTACTACAGTCCCCGGGCCGGGTGCGGCAGTCCCCGGGCCGGCTACTGCAGTCCCCGGGCCGTGTACTGAAGTCCCCGGGTCACCTGCTTGGTTCTTCGAGCCGGACACGGCCCCGTCGGGGTTGGGCGGCACGAAGATGGAGTCGGATTCTGGAGACGGCTTGATGGACGGCTTGAGGAGGCGTTGCAGAGCGACGCCGGTTGGTATTGCTTGCCGAGTGGAGCCTATTCGGGCGAGGGCATCGGCTGGCTCGTTGTCGGCTCACGGTACATGGAGGAACTCGCATCCTTCAAAGTATCCACTGATTTGCTGCACCAGGAAGCGGTAGCTTGCCATGTTTGCGTCCTTGGCGTCCCAGTCGCCGGATGATTGTTGAACCACCAAATCCGAGTCGCCATAACATAGGATCCGGTGGATGCCGAGTTCCTTGGCAAGCTGGAGCCCATGTATGAGCGCCTCGTATTCAGCTACATTGTTGGAGGCAGCGAAGTGGATCTGCAACGTGTATCTAAGCTTGTCACCCTTGGGAGAGGTAAGGACGACGCCGGCTCCCAAACCGGTGCGCATCTTGGACCCGTCAAAGTGCATGCGCCAATGGGTGGAGTCGGGAGCCGGCGGCAGGTACTGGGTCTCGGCCCAGTCGACGAGGAAGTCGGCCAATGCTTGGGACTTGATGGCGGTGCGGGGCTGGTAGAAGATTGTGTAAGGGGCCAGCTCGATGGCCCACTTTGCCACCCGGCCGGATGCATCCCGGCTGCCTATGATCTCGGCCAGCGGGGCGGTGCATACGACCGTGATGGGGTGCTCTTGAAAGTAGGGCTTCAGCTTCTTGGTGGTGAAGTACACGCCGTAGCACATCTTCTGGTAGTGCGGGTAGTTCTGTTTTGAGGCGGACAGCACCTCGCTCAAGTAATACACCAGCCTCTGGACCGGCTGGGCTCGGCCTTCTTCTGGGCGTTGGACCACGATGACGGTGCTGACCACCCGGCTGGTTGCGGCAATGTAAAGGAGCATGGGCTCTTTCTCAGTCGGCGCCGCCAGGACAGGCGATGTGGCCAGCATCTTCTTCAGCTCGTGAAAGGCTTGATCGGCCTGGTCGTTCCACTTGAAGTGAGTGCTCTTCTTCATGAGGCGGTAGAGAGGGAGGGCTTTCTCTCCGAGCCGGCTGATGAAGCGGTTTAAAGAGGCCAAGCACCCAGTGAACTTCTGGATTTCTCGAAGCTTGGTGGGGATCGCCATTCTCTCGATGGCCTTGATCTTCACCGGGTTGCACTCGATGCCGCGTTCGGAGACCAGGAAGCCTAGGAGCTGGCCGGCTGGCACTCCAAACACGCATTTCTAGGGTTTGAGCTTGATTCGGAACCGGCGCAGGTTCTCGAACGTTTCTTTCAGGTCTTCCAGCAAGGTGCCGCGCTTCTCCGTCTTAACCACGACATCGTCCTCGTAGACGTGAGCGTTTTTGCCGAGTTGCGTGAGGAGGCACTTCTGCATGCAACGCTGAAAAGTGGCACCGGCATTCCTCAAGCTGAATGTCATGGTCAGGTAGCAGAAGGCTCCAAATGGCGTGATGAAGGCGGTCTTTAGGCGGTCATCCGGGTTCAGTTTTATCTGGTGGTATCCTGAATAAGCATCCAAAAAACTCAACAGCTCGCATCCGGCTGTGGAGTCTATCACTTGGTCAATTCTTGGAAGGGCGAAGGGATCTTTGGGGCAGGCTTTGTTGAGGCTTGTGTAGTCTATACACATGCGCTACTTTTATTCTTCTTCAGCATGAGAACCGGGTTGGCAAGCCACTCTGGGAAGAAAACTTCCATGATGAAGCCGGCTGCCAGAAGCCGGGCTATCTCCTCCCCTACAATCCTTCTCTTCTCCTCTGATAGTCGGCGGAGAGGCTGCTTTACTGGTTTTGTGTCTTCTCGCACGTGTAGCTTGTGCTCGGCGAAATCCTTCGGAACACCCGGCATGTCCTTGGGGGACCATGCAAAGATATCCCGATTCTCACGGAGGAAATCGGCGAGCTTGCCTTCCTATTTGCTATTCAGGCTTGTCCCAATGACGGCAAACCTCTCGGGGTGCTCGGGGTCAAGAGGTATCTTCTTGGTTTCCTTGGCCGGCTGGAAAGATCCTTGGGCATCACGCTCCTTGGAGTCGGTGGGCTGGCTCAGCTACTTGCTGGCCAGGGCCATGACCCAGTCCAGCGTCTTCTTTTCTTCAGCAATCACAAGGGACTCGGCCAGTCGGCTGCTGGCCGCAGTGCACTCGGCAGATTTCTTGTAATCGCCGGCTATGGTGATGATGCCCTTGGAGCTTGGTATCTTCATCTTGAGGTATGCGTAGTGGGGGACTGCCATGAACTTGGCCAAGGCGGGTCGGCCAATCAATGCATGGTAAGGGCTCTCCAGGTCCACCACTTCGAACCAGATCGCTTCCCGGCGGAAATGCTCCTTGTCACCAAAGAGTACGTCGACCTTGATCTTGCCAATGGGGGCGCAGGACAAGCCGGGCACGATGCCGTGAAACACCGTCCGAGTCGGCACAAGCTGCTTCGTCTTGACACTTAACTTCTCTAGGGTGTCGCGCTACAGGATGTTGATGCTGCTTCCGCCATCTATCAGCACGTGGGAGAAGCGGGCGGCGCGTCTTTCCGTCGCGAGGGTGGCCTCCAGGACCAAAGCATAGGAGCCGGGATACGGCATCACCTCTGGGTGGTCGGCCCGGCTCCAACTGATGGGTTTCTCTAACCAATGCATGTGTCCAGCTAGGTTAGCAGCGACCACACTGACATCCTGATGCTCTCGGCGCTTGCTACACCAGTCTTCGGGCTAGCTCATAAAGATGACGTAGGATGCTTGCTCGTCGGGGAACTCGTCCTGCACGGCGCCGACTGTGGGCCGGGCGGCCTGAGGCGGTGGAGCCGGAGGCGGCGGACCGGCAGGAGGAGTCGGCGTGAGCCCTTCGCCCTTGGAGATTCGGGCGAGCCAGTTGCACTTTCGGGTTGTGTGGTTGGACGGCTTCGCGCCGCTATGGAACTTGCACGGGGCGTCAAGAGCTTGCTCGTAGGAGAAAGCCGGCTACCAAGCCGGCCGCCCGCCCTTGGGCTTCTTGGGAGCGGGCCGCCCTTCAGGCGGTGTGTCTTCGACCGTGGCCACCTGCCGGTTAACGGGAGGCGGCGTAGGGCCTTTACGCTTCTGGTCGTTCGGGTGCTGGCGTCGGCCGGAATCTCCTGCCGGCGTCTTGGGCGCCGGGTTAAGAACTTTCCCGGACGCATCTACCCGGAGCTCAGTCTTCATCGAAGAATCGGTGGTGGCGTATCTGTCGGCGATGTTCAGAAGCTAGTCAAGGGTAGTCGGCTCGTCGCAGAGAAGCTTGTGCTTGAGGAGGGTGCCTTCTCGGCACCCGGCAGTGAAGTATTCGATGGCCTGCACCTCATGCACCCCTTCACAAGAGTTGCGAAGCTCGGCCCAACGCGTGAGGTAGTCGCGAGTGGACTCGGCTGGGCCCTGTACGCACAGGGAGAGCTGCCTGGGCTTGGGAGCCCGCTTGTAGGTGTTGGTGAAGTTGCGAACGAAGGCTTCGGTGAAATCTACCCAGCTGTTGATGCTGAGAGGCTTGAGGCTGTTAAGCCAACTCCATGCCGTGCCTTGCAGCATGAGGGGCACATACTTTATGGCAACCCGCCGGTTGCCGTTGGCTATGCTAACTGCCGTGGAGTAGTCGATTAGCCAGTCTTCCGGCTTCACGGAGCCGTTGTACTTGGGCGTGTCTCTTGGGAGCGAGAACCCTTTGGGGAAGGGCTCGTCGCGGATGCGGGGGCCGAAACAGGGCGGGCCGACATCGTCTACTTCTTCCAGCGCCAGGGATCTGGCCAGGCAGTCGATCCGATGGCGGGCGTCGTTCTCACCGACTCCTTCGCGGCGACCTAGTCGGCCGCTGAGAGTCGGATGCGCCACTGGCGGTGGGGTGGGGTATCTTTCTCCACAAGCCCGAGGCGGAGGCGGGCTGCCCCGCCATTCCCTGGCTCGGGGACGGCCATCCGCGTCGCGCTCGATGGAGATTCGTGTCCGGCTTCGGCTGGAAGCCGGCTCTTTCTCACGCCGCGCGCGGGTGTTACTCTTAGTCGGCATCCGGGACGTCGCGCCGTGATCCCGACGCGGGGGTGGGCTTCCCGCGCGAGCGTCGGCCTCACGCCGCTGAGCGGCCGCGTCAATCAGTTGCTGTATGCGCCGGGTCATGTGGGGGAGGTTTTCGGCCTCCAAGCCGTCCAACTTGTCCACGGCCGCCTGGGCGGCGCGCAGGTTCTCGAGCGGAGTGGCATAGACCGGGCGGTCGACTCCCAGCGCATCGGCGATGACGGCGCCGCGTTGCCTGACAGCACCAGCTCGGCTTGGGCCAGCCGGGGCCGGCGTGCCGAAGGCGGCGCGGTCGGCTTCGCACTGGTAAGCCTTAGTGAGGCGTCTCACGGAAGCTAGCCTTCGGCCCTCCGCGAGGAGGGCGAGACGGCGTGCCTCCAGTGGTTCGTCGTCGGCATCAGCCGGGAGGGGGACGGAGAAGTCGTGGGCCGCTGCGTGTGGGGCGTCGTGGGCGCTCTCGTCGGCCGGATCGCCGTGGCCGATAACCATCACCTCAGTGGTGACAGTATCGCGATCGTCGGCCCGAGGGAGCGGGTCGTTGTAGATCGTGACGTTGGTGGGGAAGGTGTCGTAGGAGGCCGTGTCGGAGTTGACAGAGTCGACAGGCATTGGGTCGGTGCAGCCAACCGACTCCAGATCCGCAGCAGGCTCGCTGGAGACATGCAGTTGGCCGAGGAGGTTGGCGAGGTGGTCGGTGCCCGCATCGGAGGCAAGCTCGTCGGAGATGCGGGCCTCGTCGAGGAGATCAGCGAGGCTGCTTGCCACGCAGATGCTGGCGATGCCTTGCAGGGCGTCGTGGCAAGCGCCATCGGGCGTGCCAGGCTGGCTACGCTCGCTAGGGAGGAAGAGGGTTCCCGTCCAAAACAGGTCTCCGGACGACGGTGCACCTGGCTCCACGGTGGGCGCCAAATGTCGGGTGGTAGGTGCGACATATGCCAACGGGTGGCTTATCATTGTGGGAGCCAATAAGACGTCGTCGGTGCTTGGAAATGGGATGAGGCGAAGACAAGCTCGCCGACGTACTTTACCCAGCTTCAGGGCTCTCCGTGGAGATAACACCCCTACTGCTGCTCTGCGGGGTCTCCGCATGATCACTAGATGAACAAGAAGCTACACAATGCTCCTTGAGCTGTTTTGGTGGAAGGAGGAAGGGCACGGCTAGCCTGCTTCCTCTCCTTGTATGGTGTCTAAGACTAGCTTGGGGGTCGAACCCTTTCATTGGTGCACCGGGGGGTTTATATAGGCCTACCCCCCGGGGGTACAATGGTAATCCAGCTGGGCGCGGGGCCCAGCTGTCTATGACTATGCTCGCCGGCTTCTGCGCAGGCCACTGGGGCCCGCCGACTGGTGGGTCCCGCCGGCTGCCGGCACCCTGGTCGACAGGCAGGCCCCACTGTCCAGGGCCTGGTCGGTGGCTGGTTACTGTTGCTCTGTGCTGATGACGCGGGCTTGGTCGGGGTAAGCGTGGCTACAGTACCGCCGCCCTGGCGGGCGATTACTGTAGCCCCGCCGTGTCTTGTCTCCTTAATGGGCGTCTCCTTCGAGGAGGATGGCTGGCCGGCTATGGGGGGCCGGCTCTCCATCGGGCCGACTTGGGAGGAGGTGCGGCCGCCTTCGGTATCTCTTCGCCCGAATGGGCCCACCGCCTCGGGGGCCCCGCTGGTGGCCCGTCGTGGACGGCGTCAAGGCCGCCGTGGCAACAGTGCCACGCCGGACGGGTCATGGCCACCCGTACGGCGCACTGTGCTGGGCGTGCTCCGGGTTTTGGGGGTGGTAGGCTTTACTGTAGCCACGCGCCGCTTCATCATTGCTGGGTGGACGCGGACTTCGCGGGTATGATCTTGACTGCTTTATGGGAGCCGGCTTCTTGGAGTCGGCCTACTTGTCGCCGACTTCTCGAAGTCGGCCCTCCCACGGCCCTCTTCATGAGGGCTAAAGGCGGGCCGCCCCCCGAAGCTGGCCTAGAAGATAGCCGGCGGGGGGCGGGGGGGGGGGGGAGGCGGCCCCAGGTCTTGAGTTCTTTGAGAGCCGGACGGGCTCGTAATTTTTTTAGAAGGGCCAGGGGAAGCCGGCTAGGCTACCCATGGCTATTTACTCCGACAAGAGTCCCAGAGCAAAGGAGTGTGGTCACTACCACATCTGGGCAGAGCTCTACAACTAGAAAGGGGGCAAAACTATCTAATTCTATGTCACAGAAAATTCTGTCAATGGTGGACATAATCCTGGAGCAGCACTTCCAACATATCTAGCAGAACTGTGGGTTTTCCTTCTGACAAGGCAATTCTCAACTTTATGGGTAACCGTTTTGCAGATAAAACATCTCTTGTGCTTGACACATCTATTCAAATGATGCCCTGGTTCCCCACAGTTGTAGCAGATCACCTCAGAGTATGCCATAAGGCCCGAAGCAGGGCAGGAGCAGTTTTCTGGATGTCCTATCTCTTCTTTTGCTGATTCTTACCTTGAGATTTCCCACTGATCTGAGAGTCAGAACCACCAGCAGATTGATCTTGGGCAATTACAAGAGCCTGCCCAGATTGTGCCCCCATTTGGGGCGGAGGTGGGCCGTACCACTGCCCAACCGGTGCTCCCCCATTGTGATAGGGGAAATTCATCGGAGTTCCTGGTTCCTTCTCATCCTCCAGCCAGATGTTGTCTCTCAGGAAGCAGAAATAACCACCAGACAGCTCAATTGAAGCAGATTGCAAGCCTAATTTCAATCTTCTGCAGGTTTGGGGGAGAGGTAAGGTAGGGGATCCACCTGCTCCGGCTCCGGTGGCGTGCTGGTGGGCAGGAGTCCAGTCAAGCATTCCCATCTTGCAGCACGGCATGGATCTCCTGAATTCACTTCTCCTTTCGCCCATCGAACGAACGCAATCGGCGGCTCACTAGGGTGGGGCATCCTGTGCTTCTCCGAGAAATCTCCTTCGAAGTAGATCCGCAGGGCTAGATTCAGCAGCTCCCTATCCACATGCTCCTTGCACATCCGAGCATACCTGCGCGAGTGAGAGAACGGATTCGGTCCCTCCTTGGCTTCCTCCCTCGCAGCTTCCTCCTCTGCTTCCCTCCATTCGCGCGTGCACTGGGTTCGGGAGAGAGCGTCGTCACGGATCTACATCACCCGCTCCCTCCATCTCCTCCCTCGAGTCTCCCGCAGCACCGCTGGCGCGACGGAGTCGAGCGGCTGGAGCATCCGCGGGAAGGCTTTGTAGACATGTGGGAGATGCATCTTGTACATCTGCCTATCTTCCAGCCATTCCCTCGTGGATATGGCCGGCGACTCCATGGGGCGTGCGAGCGGACTTGCTGAGGGGGGGCAGGCGCGCCCGGAGTCAGGAGGCGGGGGTGGCGACGAGATCTATGGCGGCGGCGAGAGTGGAGGTAGTGGCGGGGGCGGCGGCGAGGGTGGAGGTGGTGGCGGGGGCAAAGGGGATCACGAGAGCGTTCATCTATTTGCCAATTATGTGAACTAAACAGTCAACACATAAAATAATTTAAATATATATAATATAGTTAGAAGGGAAACATAACTTGGACCTGACGTTCCTATTCTTATATAGAAAAATAGAACAGACCTCTGCGTTTTCTTTAAAAAAAATACATAAATTGGGCTGCCAAAAATAAAACCTCGGATGGGAGGTCCATAGGCCGGTCGACACATGACGGCCCTAAGAAAATACAAACAGGCCTATGGACCTCCCATCCGAGGACGTGGGTTGCGCATGTTAAAAATGAAAGCCTAGACGGGGCAGCCCAAAACCACGTCCAACACTTGCCAAAACTTCGCCCTCATTTTCTCTGTGTTTCGCACACTCGACATTGTGTGCGCATTTTACTGTGCATCATATGAAGATGTGCTATGCATGAATGTTGATCAGCATGATGTTAACTGGCTGGTAGTTCCATTTTCGACCATGAATAAAACTTCCAGCATGATGTTAATCCTGTTTGAAAAGGCTGTGTTAATATAAATGCTCTACCTCTGAAAGTTGCAGTTTCTTATCTAAAACTGAACTTGCAGTTTCTTATCTGAAACTGAAACTTGCAGTTTCTTCTCTGAGAATCACATTGTCTGCACTTTTATACTCCTATGAAACTACATTTTTTAAGTTCTAAAAATAGATATCTAGAATTCATAAAATACTTCATATGCTCAATACTGCAAATCTGAAATTCAAAAGACATTCATATCTGAAAGTACTCTCAAAATACACAACACAAAACATAATTCACAACCTGCAAATACTGACAACCCTAAGCTCCTCCTGACAATTCACAACCTGCCCGACTATTGGGCTGGGGGGGCAGCCCCCTCCTATTCCTCGGCGGCAGACAGCCGCCCCATGAGACGATGTGAACGGCGAGGGAGACGATGGCGGGGAAGCATCGACGGGCCAACTGCTTTTCTCCTCTTGCAGTTGGGTTCGGTCGACGAAGACTCCACCAGCTCGCTCTGGCATGACACCCTCACAAACGGCACCCTATATATGCTCAATCCTTCAATCTCTGGTGGATGCTCCATCTGGGATCGATACTCCCACCACCGCTCCCTCACGATCAGATTCGGTGAATCTGTTTGCTCCATGGCCTAGAGGAGCAGCTCTATGTACTCCGGCGCGACTCCCTCCAGGAGTATCGCCACCTTTTCGCTTTGTTGTAGATATTTGGCCATGTATGTCGCCGTCGCCGCTAGTTGGTCCTTGTTGTCAAACCAAGACTGTATCTCCAACATCCTAGCTAGTTTCACAGGGTCGCCGTCTGCGATCCTCACGTATCGGTTGTACTCCTCCATTGATCTACTTCTCCACAGCACCTTCACTCGCCGGCGGTGGTTTTTGAATGGAAGAGGAGAGGAGCAGCGCTGGTTTTGGATTAGAACGGGAGAGGAGCGACGCTAGTTTTGGACTGGAACAGGAGAGGAGGGGCGGTGGTTTTAAAATGGAAGAGGAGAGGAGCGGCGCTGCATTTAGATTGGAATAGGAGAGGAGCGGCGGTGGTTTAAGAGGAGAAGAGCGGAAGAGCGGTGCTGGTCTTGGAAGTATTTTTTTGTTGTTTCGCGTATTTTGGGTCAAAGTTTGACCACGTACTGTATTTGACAAGCAAAATGTGAATGCATGTCACCAAAATTGTATCGTTTGGTTCGTATCTGAATGTACTTCCAAATTATACTCCCTCCATTTTTGTATACAAGTCCACAAACTCATATTACAGGTACCAAGGTAAAAATTAATGCTATGTTTAAGTCAATGTAGCAAGCTAGCTTGTCACCTTGATTGTTGTGTTAACTAATGTGGTTTTTCTCTCCCAAGCACAACAAGCCAACCCTCTTACTCCTCATTGGTTGATTAATGTTGGGAATGCAAGCTAACCTTCTCACTCCCGCATGCACACAAGGGATATTAATGTCCTCGGGTGCTAGTACGAGGCAAACGCCATCAATTTTGCCTCGATTAATGTTAGTCCCCTTGTATAGTTGCAAATTGTAATTTTGATAGTGGCCTTGTATACAACGTATAACATATATTTTATCTGCGAAAATCATGGTTAATTATGACCCAGAATAAAAGGGAGACTAGTTAATGTGGGGTCACTTTCTTAATTGAAGGGTAAATTGACTTTGATTTTGATCTAGTAAGAGCGCTATAACACCCCGGATATGATTTTCCCAATATGTAATCCAACTCTTGCCGTTTCTGACTTTAAGTTATTTTATTTTCTCGGGTTCGGGTTTTTGTCTCTGTGTGTTGTTATCGTTGTTATGCATCTCATATCATGTCATCATGTGCATTGCATTTGCATACGTGTTCATCTCATGCATTCGAGCATTTTCCCCGTTGTCCGTTTTGCATTCCGGTGCTCCGTTCTCCTCCGGTGGTCATTTCTACCTTTCTTTCATGTGTGGGGATTAAACATTTCCAGATTGGACCGAGACTTGCCAAGCGGCCTTGGTTTACTACCGGTAGACCGCCTGTCAAGTTTTGTACCATTTGGACTTCGTTTGATGCTCCAACGGTTAACCGAGGGACCGAAAAGGCCTCGTGTGTGTTGCAGCCCAACACCCCTCCATTTTGGCCCAAAACCCACCAAAACCCTCTCCATCATCTAGAGCGTTCGATCACGATCGCTTGGCCAAAAACCGCACCTCATTTGGACTCTCCTAGCTCCTCCTATGCCTATTTAAAGATCCCCCCGAAAATCTCCTTCTTCTTCTCCCCGAAACCCTAGATCCGTTTCTCCGCGCACCGGATATTGTCCGGACCGTGCCAGACACACCGCCACCAGCGACTCCCGTGCCGCCACGTCACTGCCGCCGACCCACGTGCCGCCGGGAACCGACGGGCCCAGATCCGGCCCCCGCAGCCTAGCTCTCCTCCAACCGCGCCGCCCCGCGTCTTCCCCATGCCCGGCGCCTCCCCTCCCGGCCGGCCGCCGTGCCACCATTGCCGGCCGTCACCGCGGCGTCCTCTCGCCGACCGGACCTTGCCGGCGACGCCCGCGGCTTCGCCGCCCCGCACCGCCCTCTCCCTCCGCCGTCGCCGCGCGCCATCAGAGCCGCCGCGCCGCTCGCCGCCCGGATCCGGTGTCTCCTTCCTCTGGCGACCGCGGCAAGTCCGGCCACCGTGACATCCATTTCTGGCCAACCTCGGGTCTCGTGATGAACAGTGCCAGGATCCCGATCTGGATCTAGATCGGTTGACTTTTTGTCCGAAACCCTAATTTTTTGTCTATGTTTATCGCATCGTAACTCCTCATCCGTAGCTCCGTTTTTCGCATATAGCATATCAAAATGTTCACCTCAGAGAGTACATCATTTCATCTCATTGCATCATTTTCATTTGAGTTCATCTTGATGCCCGAAATGCTATTGGAAGAGTGCTATTTGAGATAATTGTCAGATCTATTGCTCCAATTAGATATTTGTCATTTTTGCCATGATTATTGTGTGCATGATATGCCCCTCAGCTCTACATGTGTTTTGTTATATGTTTTGCCATCTATCCAGAGGTGCAACCCATGCATTTTTGTGATGTGTGTGGTGACTAGCATAACCTAGCAAAGTGGTGCATTCGTTAATGCTAATTTCAGGGACTTAGCATTTCCACTAAGTCCTTGGACTGTTTATCTCATTATGTCATATGTTTATGTTGTTTCCTAGTGATCCGTGCCTCTTTTGTGGATGATCAGTAAGGATGTTTTGTTAATCTTGTAGTTCTCTATCCTTCCATGTCTTTGTTTGCAATTATGGAGTATCCTAGCTTGAGTCAATCAATCTCTACTTTAGCTATTTCGTGAATCTAGGCAGATTGTCTACTTGTTAGCGATTTTGCCGAGGATGTTGTAGTTGATCCGTGCATGCTATGTTATTGTTATTGCCATGTCTAGCTTGAATTTTGTGTATTCTTGATGGGTGTATGCTTAGATTGCCATGTCTTGCTCTGTAGTGAGTGCATCGAGCTCGTAAACATGCCTACTTGATATCTGTTTCAGCATGCTTCAGTTTTCACTAAGTCTGAGAACGGATTATGTTTTTGCCATGTACGCATGCTTGCAAATGTATTTTCAGATCCCTTTTGGCTAAAGGTCACTAAGGGACTTTTGTTAAGCTCTTTGAGTAGCTCCATGCCATGCTTTACTTTGCCATGTTCAGGTCCTGTAGCATATAGTTTTATAGCTCCAAAAAGTGCTATCTGATCTGAAATTCCAGACAAGTGTTAATTTCACTAAGTCTGAAATCTGTTTGCCAAATGCATTTTTGCCATGCTTGTTTGAACCTGTTAATGGATGTATTGGCCGTAGCTCAGTGTTCCTCTTTTGTTAAGCATCATGAATGGATCCGTTCCATGTATTTTGATGCCATGTTTGAGTGCTGTAGCATGTTCATCTTGTTGCATTTAGATGGCTACTTGCTGTAAATCGTAGGCCGGTGTCATTTTTGAATTGCTTGCCATTTCCAAACCGTAACTCTGATTCCGGTGATCTTTATATCGTTTTCAAGCGAGTTCATCCCATATTTCTAGTGGCACACTTGGTTTTCCAAGTTGAGGCCAGGTTCATTCATTCCTTGCCAAATCTTGCATATGCATCACATATTGCATCTCGCATAGCATACCATCTTTGCATCATGTTGTTTGAGTTTGCACGTGGTTGATTGTGTCCATGTTTCTTGTTTGTCTTGTTTGGGTAGAGCCGGGAGACGAGTTCGCTAACGAGGAGCCCGTTGAGTTTGCTTTCGAGGATCCAGTCAACTCTGACAACTTTGCAGGCAAGATGATCATACCCTCGAAATCACTACTATCTTTGCTTTGCTAGATGCTCGCTCTTTTTCTACGCCTATGCTATGATGCCTACCACTTGCTTATCATGCCTCCCAAATTGCCATGCCAAATATCTAACCCACCATGTCCTAGCAAACCGTTGATTGGCTATGTTACCGCTTTGCTCAGCCCCTCTTATAGCGTTGCTAGTTGCAGGTGAAGATTGGAGACCGTTCCTTGTTGGAACATTATTTACTTGTTGGGATATCATTATATTGCCATGTTATCTTAATGCATCTATATACTTGGTAAAGAGTGGAAGGCTCGGTCTCTCGCCTAGTGTTTTGTTCCACTCTTGCCGCCCTAGTTTCCGTCATATCGGTGTTATGTTCCCGGATTTTGCGTTCCTTACGCGGTTGGGTTATAATGGGAATCCCTTGATAGTTCGCCTTGATTAAAGCTTTTCCAGCAATGCCCAACCTTGGTTTTACCATTTGCCAACTAGCCTCTTTTTCCCTTGGGTTTCCGGAGCCCGAGGGTCATCTTATTTAAACCCCCCGGGCCAGTGCTCCTCTGAGTGTTGGTCCAACTCGTCAGCCGCCGGTGGCTACCAGGGGCAACTCTGGGCTGGCCTACCGGAAGTTTAGACAATCTGAGTATGCCCTGAGAAAGTGATATGTGCAGCTCCTATCGGGATTTGTCGGCACATTCGGGCGGTGTTGCTGGATTTGTTTTGACTTGTCGAAGTGTCTTGTAGAACCGGGATACCGAGTCGGATTGGAACGTCTCGGGAAGAGGTCTATTCCTTCATTGACCGTGAGAGCTTGCCATGGGCTAAGTTGGGACTCCCTGCAGGGATTTGAACTTTCGAAAGCCGTGCCCATGGTTATGGGCAGATGGGAATTTGTTAATGTCCGGTTGTAGATAACTTGAATCTTAACTTAATTAAAATGAATCAACAGTGTGAGTTACCGTGATGGCCTCTTCTCGGCGGAGTCCGGGAAGTGGACACGGTGTTGGAGTAATGTTTGCCGCACGTTGCTCTCTCTTCTCGCTCTCTTTTGCGAATAAGTTAGCCACCATATATGCTAGTCGCTTGCTGCAGCTCCACCTAAATTTACCTTGCCTTACCTATAAGCTTAAATAGTCTTGATCGCGAGGGTGCGAGATTGCTGAGTCCCTGTGTCTCACAGATTACTATTAAACCAGATGCAGGGCCTGATGATTCTGCTCCAGATGACGCGCTTGATCTCAAGTGGGATTTCGACGAGTAATCACGCCGTTACTATGTTTCTTTTCCTGATGTTCAGTAGTGGTGCCTAGTTGGGGCGATCAGGACCGTTTCCCATGTTGGGTTGTTCTTTTATTTTGGTGCCGTAGTCGGGCCATGAGTGTTTGAATGATGTAATGCTATTTATGTACTTTGATTGACGTGGCGAGTGTAAGCCAACTATGTATCTCCCCTTTTATTATCTATATTACATGGGATGTTGTGAAGATTTCCTAACTTGCGACATTGCTTTCAATGCGGTTATGTCTCTAAGTCGTGCCTCGACACGTGGGAGCTATAGCCGCATCGAGGGCGTTACAAGCGCACTGGCCCTCTCGTCCAATCCTAAATCGCTGCCGCACGCTCCTCTCCCTCTTCTCCATTGCAAAACCACCCCCTCTCCTCTCCATCATCTCCATTCCAAAACCACCATCTCGCCTCTCCCTCTTCTCTATTGCAAGACCACCGTCTCTCCTCCGTTTTCTAGACGCTTTGCTCCATGGCGCGGGCGCAATCCATGGATACAAAATTAGTATATTGTATACTATTTAAAAGTCGAGGGCGGGGCTTTTCCTGTGCGGTAGGCGGTGGGGCAGTTCCGCCTAGTCGGTTCGACAGAGACGCAAGAAGACGAGGGAGTAGGCTGCTGCAAACGTAGGGCTGTGTGATTTGACAGTGAGTTACTGCTAGACAGGTGGGGCCCCATGATTTGACTTGCCATTATCATTTTAACTGCGGCGCTACGACCGGCGTGAGTCTCCCAGATTCCTGACCACCTCCATACAGGTGCCTCTCCCAATGCTCCACCATGTAGTAGAGGCTGGCTCTTGCATGAGAGCCCACTTCTCCACTTTTTCCTTACCTCTCTTTCCTCCACATATGCAAAAATTCCATGTAAAGCGCACTATTGTACTTACTTTTACTTGCTCCTATAGGTGCTTAAGCTTGCCACATAAGCATAAAATCTTATGTGGCAAGTTAATCAAGAAGAGAGAGACTAGTTTGGTGACCCAAGGAAGAAACGGTGCTAAGCGTGTGTACCTAGGTGAAAAGACAATTTTGTGTCTATAGCTAATTAAATGAAGCAAACTTAGCAACACCATTTCATTGGAAGGGGTCACTCCTTGGCAAATGCGATAAATACATGCGCTTAGCACCGTTTCTTCCTTGAGTACGAAGAAAGAGATAGAGAGGAGTAAAAAATACACTTATAACCAACCTAGTTGTAGTATGAGTGACTAAGTGATGACTATGTATGACATGCCAACATCAGATAGCCTAACACACCGTGTTAAATCTCCAAGGGCGCGACCGCGCGAGCGACGCGATGGTCGTGGTAGGCGCGACCACGATACGGGCTGCTGGCAGCCCTTGGATCTGAGATCAAACGGTCGCATGCTAAGTTGCTGAAAATTTGCAGAATAACCCTCCAGGATAGGATATTCACCCATAGGTCTAGAATCATGACATGCAACCGTTCGATCTCAGATCCAAGGGCTCTCGGAAGCCCGTATCATGGGAGAATGGAAAGCCACTACCTTGCCGTTCGCATGCTGGCAGTTTGCTCGTACTCGTCCCCGCACGTCCTTCAATACTACGGCGGTTCGCTCCTAGTCGTCCCGTCCATTTACATTACGGCACTACCACTAATCCTAACCCTCCTCCCAAATCCATGGCGTCCCAAATTCCATGATCGGCGGTGAGTACAAGGTTAGAACCATCACCGGCGATGAGTTCGACGTCATCTACACCCGTTCTTCCGCGACGGTAAAAGGATGCCTTTCTCGCTTCAGACGCATGTTCAAAGACTCAGATGATGAGTGGGTCACTGGGCTAGATGTTGAGTACACCACAGTCCCGAGACGAGAGAAGGATCTAAAGGACGAAGAGAGGAAGAAGCCCGCCGTGATCTAGGTTTGCGTGCATGACTTATTCTTGGTCTACCACATATGCCATGCCGACGTTGAGTGCCAGGATTTTAAGGACTTCCTCGAGAGTAACCGAGTCAAATTCGTTACTGTAGACTTTGGTAATGACAAAGAAGTCCTGCATTGGATAGGCCTCGTTGTAGGCAACACCTTCGACCTCCAGAAGAATCGGCTGGTGTCCTCTCGTCAGCCTTCAATGCTGACCCTGGCAGGAGCCATGGTTCATCCTTCATACGGTAAACTGGAGAAACCTGTCGGATTTTGGGTTCCGGCAGATCCTTGAGGTTCGAACACTGGGGTGCGCGTGGAGATTTCGCCTCCTACCTACCTACACCCCACCGCCACGCTAGGATCTAAACTATGGGAAGAACAGCACAAGAGACACAGGGTTTATACTGGTTCAGGCCACCGTTGTGGTGTAATACCCTACTCAAGTGTATGGTGTGGTGGATTGCCTCTTGGGCTGATGATGGCGAACAATACAAGGAAGAACAGCCTCACGAGGGTCTGTTCTTGGCGGAGGCGATGAACTGCTGGGAGGCGTTCAATCACCTTTCTCTCTCTCCCTCTCCCTGCTTCCAACCAAGCGACCCCTTGCCATTTGGGTGGCCGGTCCTATTTGTAGAGCCCCTCGTCCTCTTCCCAAATATCGAGCAGGAAGGGAGCCAACAATGGCGGGCTAATTTCAAAGGGGACAGCAAGCATCAGCTATCATGACAAAAGTAGTCTTCGTCTGCGCAAAGCTCTGGTGATGACGCTGTCTTGGGCTCCACGTGACCTCCGTCTCGTAGTCCTCCTGGTCTTGGTCTCGTTGCACCGAAATGGCAACCTTTGCCTCATGCCTCGGTACTCCACGGCTGTGCTTGCCCCCTTTGCACCAAAGAGGAAAGGAGGACGCTGCGCGGGCTGGCACCCGCCTGGCGCCCTGAGTCGTCATGGCTTGCATCACGGGCACCTCGTGAGGTACCCCGCCTTGATCTCTCTGCCTCCTCGTGAGCCTGCCTGATGAGGTCGTGCCTAAGGAAGCTCCGCGTCATCCGCCCCGCGAGGCTTGGCCCCTTGCGAGGGTCTTGGGTTTGTGTTGGCAAAGATGGGCCGTGCTGGGCCCCCCTTTGAGCCACGCCACAGGCCGCAGGTAGGCAAGTCTGGGGACCCCCGTTCCCAGAACGTCGACAGTAGCCCCCGGGCCGAAGGCGTGCCCAGACTTGGCCGTGCAAGGAGGCGGAAGGGCAAGAGCGAAGCGTCGCGGGCCCTAACAGCCTGCGGCCTTAGGCGCCACGTGGTAGTTGATTGGACGTGGGCGTCTCCACTTCCCCATGGCGCCTCGGCAACTACACTGATTGGACAACTCCCTGCATGCAAAACGGGTCATGATTACCTGCGATCGTGGAGGTCGGCGGTTGGCCTCCGCCGGCTATAAGTATGGAACGGCGTGCGCCCTTCCGGTTCATCTCCCCTTGCTTCTCCTTCTTCTTCATGGCCCCATCGAGGAGGTTCTCGTCCGCGGAGAAGGGGAAGGCTTGCCAGCCTGAGCATGCCTCTCCACCGCCCAAGCGCGGCCGAGGGCGCCCCCGCAAACATCCTATTGCCACCACGACAGCTCCCCGCGGCCACGGAGACGTTGTCCAGCGCGGTGGTGGGCGGATTGCTGCGGCCGGGGGGTGCGCTCTGGCTGCACGTCCCCCTATGCTGCGCTTTCGCGCTGCAGAGGTGCTGCCGGAGTTCGTCGTGTGGTCGGCGAAGCCGACTAGCACCCGGCTTCCACTTCCTCGCTTCCTCCTTGGCGAGCTCCCGGCCGGCGCCCCGAGCGGCCTCTGGCTTTAGGCCGACGGCTGCTGCAGCCGGGCCTCATGGGTTTCACTGGAGGTCTCCACCGCCGGGAGCCTGGCCCTGGCCCGTGGTTGGCAGACATTTGCCCGCGCGCGTGGCCTGGGCCGTCGGTGCACCCTACACTTCAGGTTCGACGGTGATGCCACCCTCTATGTGAGGGTGTTTGGGGAAGTTGGTCGCCGCGCAGGGTGTTGCCCCGAGGGCTACGACCGCGGCTGGGAACCCGGCTCCGGCGATGATGGAGAGGACGGCGCTCGCGGGGTTGGCGGCGCTCAAGGTTCCTCAAGCTTCTCTGGTTCTTCTTCAGGCGGCGACTCTTCTAGTGGTGGCCACAGTCAGCCGCCACGCCGTCATATCTGCTTGGGAGGTGGTAGCGTGTCTGCCCACCATCGCGCCCTGGCGAAGCGCGAGA
This sequence comes from Triticum monococcum, assembly GCA_034509565.1. Lineage (NCBI taxonomy): Eukaryota > Viridiplantae > Streptophyta > Magnoliopsida > Poales > Poaceae > Triticum > Triticum monococcum. The sequence goes on from CM067845.1 coordinate 484,281,356, forward strand.
GGGAATCCGCCTGAGCTCCGGAGGCAGCTCGGTCTTCCCTGCGGGCCGGTGTGAGGCGAGCCGCACCAGATTTGTTCTTTCTCTTCCCTTTTCCTGCGTAAAAAGGACAGTAGTGTGGTGCCCCGCGGGGGCGTGTATGGGTTATTGCTGTTAATTATTGTTTTGCTTTCTTTATCGTACCTTCCGGCTACGTGCCCGGGCCCCTACGCGACCGACCCAGGCCCTGTGTTTGTTCCGCGGTACCCGAGGGGCACGGACTGGAGGAGTGCTCCTGCAAGGGGCCCGGGTCGCGAACCCTTTGAATGACTAGGATAGGGACACTCGCGAGGACGCTCGGTTGCCCCCCCCCCCTCGCGAGGCCTTGCACAAGAGAAATCGAGGCAGGAGAATGAAAAGCCGAAGAACCACAAGCCAAAGACGGCAACAACTTCGACTGAGAAGGAGCAAGCCAATTGCGGAAAGCAAATGAAGAGCTGCGTCCGGCACCTAGTCTAGTCTTCGACGTCTTCTCACTAGCGCGGAGCTAAGTACTGCCACTTGGCGTGGGAGGGAGCCCCAGGGCCTGAGGCCGGCGCTCCTGAGACTCCGGGGCGTGTACAGCCCCAACTCATTATTACGTGAGAGTGTCACGGGCGGCGAGCTTCATAGGCGTTGGCCTTCTTCATAGGCTCCGGGCATTTTCGAAAACGCGATAGCTTCACAGGCATTCGCCTTGCTTCACAGGCTCTAGGCCTTTTCCATAACGTGATTGCTTCACAGGCATTCGCCTTGCTTCACAGGCTCTGGGCCTTTTCCAAAACGTGATAGCTTCAGGCATTCGCCTTGCTTCACAGGCTCTGGGCCTTTTCCAAAATGCGATAGCTTCACAGGCATTCGCCTTGCTTCACAGGCTCTGGGCCTTTTCCAAAATGTGATAGCTTCACAGGCATTCGCCTTGCTTCATAGGCTCTGGGCCTTTTCCAAAACGCGATAGCTTCACAGGCATTCGCCTTGCTTCACAGGCTCTGGGCCTTTTTAGGGGTAGAACCTCTGGAGGTGCTGGATGTTCCATGCGTTCTGGACCGGCACTCCCTCCTAAGTCTCCAAGCGCGCTGAGCCGGGCCTGGAAACATGAACAACCTTGAATGGGCCCTCCCACATGGGAGAGAGATTGTGCAGCCCCTCCCTGGAGAGGACCCACCTGAGCACGAGGTCTCCTACCTCGAGAGTTCTGGGGCGGATGTTGCGGTAGTGATATCGCCATAGCGCTTGTTGGTACCTCGCCGCTCGTAGCACGGCTTCGCGGTGACGTTCCTCACCCAGCATGAGGTCCATCCCCCGCATGGCGTCCTGCTGCGCCTCGTCGAACGCTAGCACCCGCGTGGAGCGCCGTCTGACCTCATGAGGGAGGACCGCTTCGGCTCCGTAGACCAGGAAGAACGGGGTCTCCCCAATCGGCTTGGTCGCGGTTGTGTGGATGGACCACAACACAGACTGCAGCTCGTCGTACCAACCTCTGTCGCAAGCCTCCAGCTTCTTCTTGAACGTCCTGGTCTTGAGCCCCCTCAGGACCTCCGCATTGGCTCGCTCGGCCTGGCCGTTGCTTCGGGGGTGCGCCACTGAAGCGTAGCATATCTGCGTTCCAAGGTTAGCACAGTATGTTTTGAAGAGGTTACTGGTGAACTGTGAACCGTTGTCCGTGATGATGCGATTCGGCACCCTGAACTGGCTCACGATGCCCTTGATGAACTTGACCGCAGAACCTGCAGGAAATGTGCGGACAACCTCCACTTCAGCCCACTTGGTGAACTTGTCCACAGCAACGTAAAGGTAGCGGTAGCCCCCTGGCGCCCGAGGAAACGGACCCAAGATGTCGAGCCCCCAGACTGCAAATGGCCACGAAAGGGGGATAGTCTGCAAGCCCCTTGCCGGCTGATGGATCTGCTTGGCGTGGAACTGGTAGGCCTCACAAGCTTTCACTAGTTCAACGTCATCATTGAGCGCGGTGGGCCAATAAAGGCCACTGCGGAACGCCTTGCCTATGAGGGTCCGTGACGATGAATGATGTCCGCAGTCCCCGCCGTGTATATCTTCCAGTAGTTCCTTCCCTTGTCCCTCGAGATGCAGCACAGGGATACATCATTTGGTCGCTTCGGGTAGAGCTCTCCATCTTTGATGTAGTATGCCGTGGCCTGGCGTGCCACTCGCTCTGCTTCCTCCTCCTTCTCTGGCAGGGTCCCTTGCGTTAAGTAGCTCCGGAGCTCTGTGATCCAACATCCCTCCTGAGGTTCCATCGTCAGGAGCAGGCGTGCTCCTGAGGCCGGGCCACAGGCCGGAGCTCCTGAGGCAGGTGGCTGGGGGAGCTCCTCCCGGGGCTGAGCCGTGTTTGATAATGATGGTAAGGCTGAAGGCTTGAAGAGCCGCTCCTCGAAAACGCTAGGCTCCTGAGGTAACCGCCTGGACGCGCGTTTGGCGATGTCATCGGCTTCCTGATTGGTGCCACGGGGCACATGCTGCAACTCCAACCTCCGGAACTGCTTCTCCATCCTGCGGACCTCCGCAAGGTAGGCTTCCATGTGCTCACCCTTCGTCTCGTACACCTTGTTGGGGAAATTGACAAGGAGTTGCGAATCGCCCTTGATGGTGAGGCGTTTCACGCCCAGGGCAGCTGCGGCCTTCAAGCCCGCTATTAAACCTTCATACTCCGCTATGTTGTTGGAGACCTTTTCACCTTGCTGGAAACAGAGCTGCACGGCGTAATAGAGCTTGTCCTGGGAGGGCGATATAAGCACCGCCCTAGCCCCAGCGCCGTGCCTGGAGAACACCCCATCGAAGTACATGACCCAGCCTTCTGGCGCCTCGCTTCTCGGGAACAGGGACCGGTCCTCATCGGCCTTGAGGCCTGGCGCCTCCGTCCATTCTGCCACAAAATCCGCCAACGCTGCTCCCTTGAGGACTCTGGTCATGCTGAATTCGAGCTGAAATGCTTGCAGCTCTATGTTCCACTCAGCGACCCTCCCAACTGAATTGGGGCTCCTGAGCACTCTCTCCAGGGGGTATGACGAGACGACCTTGATGGGGTGACCTTGAAAATAGTGCCGCAGCTTGCGCGAGGCCACCAGTAGCGCAAGGAGTTTCTGAGGCATAGGGTACCGCGCCCATGCATCCTGCAACAAGATGCTGGCGAAGTACACTGGGTGCTCAACGAGGTGGAGTGCGTCAGTGCTGGTGGCTCCCTTTGGAGACCATGGCACCTCTTGAGACAATGAGGCCTCCTGAGACTGGCCATCTGGGAGAGGGGCCTCTTCCGCCTCTGGTGCGCCCCTCTGCGGCGGCTGATCCTCCTCAGCCGATGTGGCGGTTTCTGTGGACCTTCATCGTACCGGTTCTGCCTTGTTCCGGGCCGCCGCCACGGTTTTGATTTGACGCTCCTCTCTGGCTGCCACCAGGGCTGCGCTGGCGGAGTAAGGAGTGGCGGCGAGGTAAAGCACCAGGGGCTCTTGAGGGCGCGGAGCCACCATGACCGGTGGACTCGTCAGGTATCTCTTGAGATCCTAGATAGCCTTGTCGGCCTCTTCAGTCCATTCGAAGGGCCCCTTTTTCTTCATTAGCTGGAAGAAGGGTAGCGCTCGCTCCCCCAACTTGGAGATGAAGCGCCCTAGCGTGGTCACGCGCACCGTGAGCTTCTGCATTTCTCTGAGGGTCTTTGGCGGGCTCATGTCTTCCACTGCCTTGACCTTCTCCGGGTTAGCCTCGATGCCTCGGTGGGACACGATGAAACCCAAGAGTTTGCCCGAGGGGACTCCGAACACGCACTTCTCTGGGTTGAGCCGTAGTTTCACTGCGTTGAGGCTCGCGAAGGTTTCCTCCAGGTCTTGTATCAAGGTTCTGGCCTCCCGAGAGTTTACCACAATGTCATCGACGTAAGATTCAACATTCTTCCCGAGCTGCGGGCCCAAGGTGACGTGCATCAACCGCTGAAAGGTCGCCCCTGCGTTACGCAGCCCGAACGGCATGCATGTGTAGCAGTACACCCCACACGGGGTTAGGAAGGCTGTCTTCTCGATGTCTTCGACTGCCATCTTGATCTGGTGATACACGAAGAAGGCATCCAGGAAGCATAACAAGTCGCATTCCACAGTGGAATCGACGATCTGTTCGATGCGGGGGAGCGGGAATGGATCTTGTGGGCACGCTTTGTTGAGGTTGGTGAAGTCGACACACATGCGTTCCTTCCCCCCTTCTTTGGCACAACGACAGGGTTGGCCAACCAATCTGGGTATCGGACTTCGCGAATGACCCCAGCGGCCTATAATTTGCGGGTCTCTTAGACGATGAAGGCCTGTTTTTCTGTGGACTGCCGCCTGGCCTTCTGCTTCACAGGGCGCACGTTGGGGCACACGTTGAGGTGATGCTCAATTACACTCCTGGGGATCCCTGCCAACTGGTCTGGCTTCAAAGCGAATACCTTCTTGTTTGCGCGCAGGAACCCGACCAGGGCCTCCTCCTGCTCGGGTTTGAGGTGGGCGCCTATGGTGAAAGTGGCGTTGGTGGACCCGTCCTCATCGACTGGTATCTGCTTGGTTTCTGCCTTGTCTTGGGTGAACAACTGTTTCTTCTTGGCGGGCGTAGCCCCCTTGGGCTCGGGGGCCTCTAAGGCGGCAGGCTGTGCCGGCGCCGCTGTCTTGAAGACGAGCTTGAGTACCCACAGAGCGTCCCCAGTGTCCCCGTGCACGGTGAGGACACCACTGCTCCCGAGCATCTTCATGAGGTTGTACACCGTGTGCGTTGCAGCCATGAACTGGGCCAGCGCTAGGTAGCCGAGGATGGCGTTATAGGGGAGGCCGATGGGGGCGATGTCGAAGTCGACCAGCTCCGTGCGGAAGTTGTCGTAGGTGCCGAAGGTCACTCAGAGCCGGATCTATCCCAAGGAGTTGGACGACCTGCCCCCAATGCCTGAGAAGGGCCGGCTGGGCTGCAGCCGTTCCAGGGGTATGCAAAGGAGGTTGAAGGCCTCGACTGAGAGCACGCTGAGGCCCGCACCGCCATCAATGAGAGTTCTGGTGATGGCCACCTGGCAGATGGTGGGGGTGCACAGCATGGGGAGCGCACCCGAGCTGGCCGAGTTGGAGGGGTGGTCTTCCGAGCTGAAGGTCAGGCCGGTCTCTGGCGCCACCTGATCCAGGGAGCCCCCTGCCGCGTGGAAGCAGCGCTGACCCGACGGAGGAACGGCTTGACGTGGTGACTTGTGAGCGGCGCCTGCGAGCCGCCCAGGAGGGCCGCGACGACCGGGGGTGTTGGTGTAGCACGATAGGCGAGGAGAGGTTGCGTGGCTCCATGGGCGCGCAGAGCGCGCATGACGAAGAATCAGCTGGGGTGAGCGAAGGAGTTGCGGTGCGGCCGTCTTGCCGCATGGACGGATGCTGGGACGATGCTTGCTGTTTGTCCCCCGCCGGGCCGGTGGCGGCGTTGACGGCAGGTGACGGGGAACGGCGAGGACGCCCGCCAACAGGGGCCGTCTGGGCGACGCGGGAAGCGAGGGCGGCCCGGCGCTCTGCGCGGGCCTGACGAGCGCCAGACATGAGCGTGATGGTCGGAGGAGAACGGGGTGGTGGAAGAAGAATTCCGGCGCACCCCTACCTGGCGCGCCAAATGTCGGATTTCGGGTTCCGGCAGACCCTTGAGGTTCGAACACTGGGGTGCGCGCGGAGATTTCGCGTCCTACCTACCTACACCCCACCGCCACGCTAGGATCTAAACTATGGGAAGAAAAGCACAAGAGACACTGGGTTTATACTAGTTCGGGCCATCGTTGTGGTGTAATACCCTACTCCAGTGTATGGTGTGGTGGATTGCCTCTTGGGCTGACGATGGCGAACAATACAAGGAAGAACAGCCTCGCGAGGGTCTGTTCTTGGCGGAGGCGATGAACTACTGGGAGGAGTTCAGTCACCTGTCTCTCTCTCTCCCTCTCCCTACTTCCAACCAACCGACCCCTTGCCATTTTGGTGGCCGGTCCTATTTGTAGAGGCCCTAGTCCTCTTCCCAAATATCGAGCGGGAAGGGAGCCAACAATGGCGGGCTAATTTCAAAGGGGACAGCAAGCATCAGCTATCCTGAAAAAAGTAGTCTTCGTCTGCGCAAAGCTCTGGTGATGACGCCGTCTTGGGCTCCAAGGTGACCTCCGTCTCGTAGTCCTCCTGGTCTTGGCCTCGTTGCACCGAAATGGCAACCTTTGCCTGATGCCTCGGTACACCGCGGCTGCGCTTGCCCCCTTTGCACCAAAGAGGAAAGGAGGACGCTGCGCAGGCTGGCACCCGCCTGGCGCCCTGAGTCGTCATGGCTTGCGTCACGGGCACCTCGTGAGGTAAACCGCATTGATCTCTCCGCCTCCTCGTGAGCCTGCCTGACGAGGTCATGCCTGAGGAAGCTCCGCGTCGTTCGCCCCGCGAGGCTTCGTCCCTCGCGAGGGTCTTGGGTTTGTGTTGGCGAAGATGGGCCGTGCTGGGCCCCCTTTGAGCCACGCCGCAGGCCGCAGGCAGGCAAGTCTGTGGACCCCCGTTCCCAGAATGCCAACAAAACCTCATTACACTTTTCATCGCCATGCATGGCAGCGGAATTTACTAGATATAGACCACATCCACTACGCTGCAATGGATGGCTACCTTTGCTTCAGTATCTACAAGGGTTGGATGAAGAGAACAGCCAAGTGTGCGGTTCAAGCAAAGAAGTATCGGCCAAGAGGAACAGGGACAAGGACGAAGTCGAGGACGTGGACGAGGACTCCGAGTAAGGTGGCAGTGTCGTTGCTCATGGTGGTTCTAATGCAGTGTCTACCGGAATAGTTGCAAAGTTTAATTTCAGGTGTGCTTAATTTAATTTGAGGGGTGTGTTGTGCTGAGCCCCCGGTAGAACTATGTTATGTTTCTTCTCGTTACTTTAACTCTTCAGTACGTACATACTAGTATTTCTTACATTTCATCTTTTAGTTGGTATAGTACTACCACTCGTTTCTTCACATTATATACGTACAATATATATGGCCAACATCATATAGCCAGCTGTTTAGTTGTCAAAGAATTTGAGGGTGCTTAGTTTTGTCATAGAATTCCAGGATGCTTAGAGGGTGCTTGGATCCAAGGGACTTATTTTAGTCTGACTAAAAATAGTCTCTTTAAGAGGCTAAAGTTCCAAGCACCCCTGACTAAAGAGGGGCTAAAACTAGTCTTGAGACTAAATTTTTTTAGTCAGGGGTACCCCTACTAAAATGTGGATTAGTCCTCTCTCTACTCATTTAACTCCTCTCCTTTAACACAGGCGAGTTCTGGATTGGAGGGTTTGGAGGATAATAAATGCTCATTAACTTGATTTTAGCCTTTTTAGTATTTGGATCCAAGCATGGGTGAGGCTAGCATGTTTTAGTCCCACTAATTTTAGTCATGGGACTAGTCCCACTAATTTTAGTCATGGGACTAAAACGTATCCAAGCACCCTCTTAGTTTTATTTGAGGGGTGGGTTATGCTGGACACCATTATTGTGACTAGCCAGTCCCCTTATCCAAGCACCCATGTTTTGAGTCATTTAGGAATTATATATCGAAGAGTTTAGGAATTCTTTTTACTCCCCAGTCTCCTCATCGCTCTGGTAAGGCATCCTGACGTAGAGTTTTGACTCTTCTCTTCTCAAATTTCACTAAAAAAAACTTAGTATCATGCGGGTATCTTGGAATCGTTCCGATGGTTTTGTGACGAGAACATTGTTCTTGGTGCCTCCTATCTTTAGGGGTTGTGGCAGTGTCCCGGGGAGTTGAGCTCCGAGGTGTTGTTGTCACAATTTTATCATTGCAGTTCTGGAATACCTGAGTTTAGTACGCCGACATCGAAAATCTCTTTTACGCAGTTCGTTGGTGAGATAACCTCGACGCCACCCAGTACTGGGGCAGGAGTTCGGGAGTATAGCCATAACTTGTCTAACGGATGCTTTTCGAAGGTTGAGGTAGATGGTTTCCGAAGTTTTTTCTCGGTTATGTGTTAAAGGATGGATACAGCTGGATGTAGGATTTTCTAGTTTTGGGTGAGATATTATGCTTCCCCTGTATCCCCAACACCTGATTGCATAACCGGAAAGGTTCGGGAGTTTCATAGGTGGGACTTCTTGTAGCTCTAGCTCTTCTTCCACGGATATTTGGTTTGAGATTGGGATTTCTTACCGAGTATTCATTCTTGATCTGTACCTTGTTGATTTATTCCTCTACCTAAATTCTAAGTGGCTTCTCAATTTATGGATATGTGACCATTTCAAGTGGAATGCATTCGTTCATTTGGTTCGGATGTGAAGACTATATGTTGCAATTTTAATTCCGTTGGATTCAGCTTCAATATTTGTCTATCAATGTGCTAATGGATGTCAACCTCTTCAGGATGGCTCCTCCAACACGCACGACTCCGAATCCTAATCCGCCACCACCTCCACCTCCTCCGGAGGCATGGCAAGCTGTGATGGCTGCAACCAATGCAAACACGCAATTGATCATGCAAATTCTTCAAGAGCGCAATCAAGCGAACCAAGGCAACCAAGGCAACAATCAGAATCACTATGCTACACTCAACCAGTTCCTTGCAAATCAGCCAAATACTTTCAGCAATTGTGTTGAGGCAACTGATGCTGACGATTGGCTAGTGGACTTGTGCAAGCATTTCGAGTGCAGTAACGTCAGGCATGAGGACTTTGTCAAGTTTGCTTCGTTCCAACTCAAAGACCAAGTTGCAGAGTGGTTCCAGCAGTACAAGGATTCCAGAGGAGGACGTGTGATTACATGGGATGAATTCCGTCAAGATTTCAGAGCTCATCATATTCCTCAGAGCATGGTTGAAAGCAAGCGTGAGGAATTCCGCAACCTGAAGCAAGGCTCTTTGTCTGTCTATGACTACAACAAGTTGTTCCAGAAGCTCGCCCACTTTGCCAAGCAGGACGTCCCCGATGAGAAGAACTACCCCACTCATGACCTCGAGTTGGCGGCAGTTGTGCATGCTCTTTTGACTTGGAGACATCTCTTATTGGGAAGAAAAGTGGACATTTTCACTGACCACAAGAGTCTCAAGTACATCTTCACTCGGCCTAATCTCAACCTCAGGCAAACTCGATGGGTCGAAATGATTCAAGAGTATAATCCAAGTATCAAGTATACTCCAGGCAAGGCTAATGTGATTGCTGATGCATTGAGCAGGAAGGCTTATTGCAACAGTCTGATTCTCAAGCCTTATCAACCCGAGCTTTGTGAAGCTTTTCGCAAACTTAATCTGCAAGTTGTTCCTCAAGGTTTCCTCGCCAACCTTCAAGTCTCTCCTACCTTGGAGGACCAAATTCGCCAAGCCCAGCTTCTTGATGCTATGGTGAAGAAGGTGAAGATTGGGATTGCCAAGAGTCAACCCAAGTACAAGTGCTACCGCCTTGATGACAAGGATACTCTCTTCTTCGAGGATCGTATTGTTGTGCCCAAAGGTGACCTTCATAAAGTGATCATGAATGAGGCTCACAATTCTCTCCTCTCCATCCACCCTAGGAGCACGAAGATGTATCAGGACCTCAAGCAGGCTTATTGGTGGACTCGAATGAAGCGCGAGATTGCTCAGTTCGTGAATGAATGTGATGTCTGCAGAAGAGTGAAGGCAGAACATCAAAGGCCAGCGGGTCTCCTCCAACCTCTTGCAATTCCAGAATGGAAGTTCGACCACATTGAGATGGACTTCGTGACTGGGTTTCCAAAGTCCAGGCATGGCAATGATGCTATATTCGTTGTCATCGACAAACTCACTAAAGTGGCTCACTTTCTGCCTATCAAAGAGTCAATCACTACAGCTCAATTGGCGGAACTCTATACCTCTCGGATTGTCTCTCTGCACGGTATTCCACAAGTGATCTCTTCAGACCGTGGCAGCATCTTTACCTCCATGTTTTGAGATTCTTTTTAGAAGACCATGGGCACCAACATCCGCTTCAGCGCGGCTTTCCATCCGCAAACTAGGAGTCAAGTCGAGCATGTCAACCAGATTCTTGAAGATATGCTCAGGGCTTGTGTGATCTCCTTCAGCATGAAGTGGGAGGATTGTCTTCCTTATGCTGAATTCTCCTACAACAACAGTTTTCAAACAAGTTCGGGCAAGGCCCCATTTGAAAATCTATATGGCAGCAAGTGACGTACCCCTCTCAACTGGTCTGAAACGGGTGAACGTCAGCTTTTGGGAAATGACTTAATCACAGAGGCAGAGGAAATGTGCAAAGTCATTCGTGATAACCTCAAAGCAGCCCAATCCCGCCAGAAGAGCTACTATGATAGTAAGCACCGTGATTTGGCTTTCGAGATCGGAGATCATGTTTACCTCCGCGTCTCTCCTATGAAAGGTACTCGTCGCTTCAGTATCAAAGGGAAGCTTGCCCCCAGATACGTGGGACCTTTCAAGATTGTCAGCAAGAGAGGCGATCTTGCCTATCAACTCGATCTTCCTTCAAACTTTGCAAATGTGCATGACGTGTTCCATGTCTCTCAGCTTCGAAAGTGCTTCAAGACTCCTGATCGCACCGTCAACTTCGAGGACATTGAGCTCCAAGAAGATCTCTCCTATCGTGAGCACCCCGTTGCTATTCTTGAAGAGACTGAATGCAAGACTCGCAACAAGTCAATCAAATTCCTCAAAGTCAAGTGGTCACACCATTCCAACCGTGAAGCTACCTGGGAACGCGAGGATCACCTCTGTTCTGAATACCCGGCGTTCTTTCAGTCCTAGATCTCGGGACGAGATCCTTTTGTAGTGGTGGAGTGTTTTAACACCTTGGATATGATTTTCCCAATATGTAATCCAACTCTTGTCGTTTCTGGCTTTAAGTTATTTTATTTTATTTTATTTTAACACCTTGGCTTTAAGTTATTTTTGTCTCTGTGTGTTGTTATCATTGTCATGCATCTCATATCATGTCATCATGTGCATTGCATTTGCATACGTGTTCATCTCATGCATTCGAGCATTTTCCCCGTTGTCCGTTTTGCATTCCGGCGCTCCGTTCTCCTCCGGTGCTCATTTCTACCTTTCTTTCGTGTGTGGGGATTAAACATATCCGGATTGGACCAAGACTTGCCAAGCAGCCTTGGTTTACTACCGGTAGACCGCCTATCAAGTTTCGTACCATTTGGACTTCGTTTGATGCTCCAACGGTTAACCGAGGGACGAAAAGGCCTCGTGTGTGTTGCAGCCCAACACCCCTCCATTTTGGCCCAAAACCCACCAAAACCCTCTCCATAATCTAGAGCGTTCGATCACGATCGCGTGGTCAAAAACCGCACATCATTTGGACTCTCCTATCTCCTCCTATGCCTATTTAAAGATCCCCCCGAAAATCTCCTTCTTCTTCTCCCTGAAACCCTAGATCCATTTCTCCGCGCGCCGGACATTGTCAGGACCGCGCCAGACACACCGCCGCCAGCCACTCCCGCGCCGCCACGTCACCGCCGCCGACCCGCGCGCCGCCGGGGCCCAACGGGCCCAGATCCGGCCCCCGCAGCCCGGCTCTCCTCCAACCGCGCCGCCCCGTGTCTTCCCCACGCCCGACGCCTCCCCTCCCGGCCAGCCGCCGCGCCACCATTGCCGGCCGTCACCGCGGCGTCCTCTCGTCGGCCGGACCTCGCCGGCGACGCGTGCCATCGGAGCCGTCGCGCCGCTCGCTGCCCTGATCCGGCGTCTCCTCCCTCAGGCGACCGCGGCAAGTCCGGCCACCGCGACGTCCATTTCCGGCCAACCTCGGGTCTCGTGATGAACAGTGCCAGGATCCCGATCCGGAGCTAGATCGGTTGACTTTTTGCCCGAAACCCTAATTTTTTTGTCTAAGTTCATCGCATCGTAACTCCTCATCCGTAGCTCCGTTTTGGGCATATAGCATATCAAAATGTTCATCTCAGAGAGTACATCATTTCATCTCATTGCATCATTTTCATTTGACTTCATATTGATGCCTGAAATGCTGTTGGAAGAGTGCTATTTGAGATAATTGTCAGATCTGCTACTCCAATTGGATATTTGTCATTTTTGCCATGATTATTGTGTGCATGATATGCCCCTGAGCTCTACATGTGTTTTGTTATATGTTTTGCCATCTATCCAGAGGTGCAACCCATGCATTTTTGTGATGTGTGTGGTGACTAGCACAAGCTAGCAAAGTCGTGCATTCGTTAATGCTGATTTCAGGGACTTAGCATTTCCACTAAGTCCTTGGACTGTTTATCTCATTATGTCATATGTTCATGTTGTTTCCTAGTGATCCGTGCCTCTTTTGAGGATGATCAGTAAGGATGTTTTGTTAATCTTGTAGTGCTCTATCCATCCATGTCTTTGTTCGCAATTATGGAGTACCCTAGCTTGAGTCAATCGAGCTCTACTTTAGCTATTTCGTGAATCTGGGCAGATTGTCTACTTGTTAGCGATTTTGCCGAGGATGTTGTAGTTGATCCGTGCATGCTATGTTATTGTTATTGCCATGTCTAGCTTGCCTTTTGTGTATTCTTGATGGGTGCATGCTTAGATTGCCATGTCTTGCTCTGTAGTGTGTGCATCGAGCTCGCAAACATGCCTACTTTATATCTATTTCGGCATGCTCCTGTTTTCACTAAGTCTGAGAACTGATTATGTTTTTGCCATGTTCACATGCTTGCAAATGTATTTTCTGATCCCTTTTGGCTCAAGGTCACTAAGGGACTTTTGTTAAGCTCTTTGAGTAGCTCCATGCCATGCTTTACTTTGCCATGTTCAGGTCCTGTAGCATATAGTTTTATAGCTCCAAAGAGTGCTATCTGATCTGAAATTCCAGACAAGTGTTAATTTCACAAAGTCTGAAATCTGTTTGCCAAATGCATTTTTGCCATGCTTGTTTGAACCTGTTAATGGATGAATTGGTCCTAGCTCACTGTTCCTCTTTTGTTAAGCATCATGAATGGATCCCTTCCATTTATTTTTGATGCCATGTTTGAGTGCTGTAGCATGTTCATCTTGTTGCATTTAGATGGCTACTTGCTGTAAATCGCAGACCGGTGTCATTTTTGAATTGCTTGCCATTTCCAAACCGTAACTCCGATTCCGGTGATATTTATATCGTTTTCAAGCCAGTTCATCCCATATTTCCAGTGGCACACTTGGTTTTCCATGTTGAGGCCAGGTTCATTCATTCCTTGTCAAATCTTGCATATGCATCACATATTGCATCCCGCATTGCATACCATCATTGCATCATGTTGTTTGAGTTTGCACGTGGTTGATTGTGTCCTTGTTGCTTGTTTGTCTTGTTTGGGTAGAGCCGGGAGACGAGTTCGCTAATGAGGAGCCCGTTGAGTTTGCTTTCGAGGATCCAGTCAACTCTGACAACTTTGCAGGCAAGATGATCATACCCTCGAAATCACTACTATCTTTGCTTTGCTAGATGCTCGCTCTTTTGCTATGCCAATGCTACGATGCCTACCACTTGCTTATCATGCCTCCCAAATTGCCATGTCAAATCTCTAACCCACCATGTCCTAGCAAACCGTTGATTGGCTATGTTACCGCTTTGCTCGGCCCCTCTTATAGCGTTGCTAGTTGCAGGTGAAGATTGGAGACCGTTCCTTGTTTGAACATTATTTACTTGTTGGGATATCATTATATTGCCATGTTATCTTAATGCATCCATATACTTGGTAAAGGGTGGAAGGTTCGGCCTCTCACCTAGTGTTTTGTTCCACTCTTGCCGCCCTAGTTTCTGTCATATCGGTGTTATGTTCCCGGATTTTGTGTTCCTTACACTGTTGGGTTATAATGGGAACCCCTTGATAGTTCGCCTTGATTAAAGCTTTTCCAGCAATGCCCAACCTTGGTTTTACCATTTGCCACCTAGCCTCTTTTTCCCTTGGGTTTCCGGAGCCCGAGGGTCATCTTATTTAAACCCCCCCCCCAGGCCAGTGCTCCTCTGAGTGTTGGTCCAACTCGTCAGCCGCCGGTGGCTACCAGGGGCAACTCTGGGCTGGCCTACCCGAAGTTTAGACAATCTGAGTGTGCCCTGAGAAAGAGATATGTGGAGCTCCTATCGGGATTTGTCGGCACATTGGGGCGGTGTTGCTGGTTTTGTTTTGACTTGTCGAAGTGTCTTGTAGAACCGGGATACCGAGTCTGATCGGAATGTCTCGGGAGGAGGTCTATTCCTTCGTTGACTGTGAGAGCTTATCATGGGCTAAGTTGGGACTCCCTGCAGGGATTTGAACTTTCGAAAGCCGTGCCCGCGGTTATGGGCAGATGGGAATTTGTTAATGTCCGGTTGTAGATAACCTGAATCTTAACTTAATTAAATTGAATCAACGGTGTGAGTTACCGTGATGGCCTCTTCTCGGCAGAGTCCGGGAAGTGGACACGGTGTTGGAGTAATGTTTGCCGTAGGTTGCTCTCTAGTTATTCGTTCGCGCTTTTCTCTCTCTTCTCGCTCTCTTTTGCGAATAAGTTAGCCACCATATATGCTAGTCGCTTGCTGCAGCTCCACCTAAATTTACCTTGCCTTACCTATAAGCTTAAATAGTCTTGATTGCGAGGGTGCGAGATTGCTGAGTCCCTGTGGCTCACAGATTACTATTAAACCAGATGCAGGGCCTGATGATTCCGCTCCAGATGACGCGCTTGAGCTCAAGTGGGATTTCGACAAGGACTCACGCCGGTACTATGTTTCTTTTCCTGATGATCAGTAGTGGTGCCCAGTTGGGGCGATCGGGACCGTATCCCATGTTGGGTTGTTCTTTTATTTTGGCGCCGTAGTCGGGCCATGAGTGTTTGAATGATGTAATGCTATTTATGTACTTTGATTGACGTGGCGAGTGTAAGCCAACTATGTATCTCCCCTTTTATTATCTATATTACATAAGATGTTGTGAAGATTTCCTAACTTGCGACATTTCTTTCAATGCGTTTATGTCTCTAAGTCGTGCCTCGACACGTGGGAGCTATAGCCGCATCAAGGGCGTTACAAGCGTGCTGGCCCTCTCGTCCAATCCTAAATCGCTGCCGCACGCTCCTCTCCCTCTTCTCCATTGCAAAACCACCTCCTCTCCTCTCCATCATCTCCATTCCAAAACCACCATCTCGCCTCTCCCTCTTCTCTATTGCAAGACCACCGTCTCTCCTCCATTTTCTAGACGCTTTGCTCCATGGCGCGGGCGCAATCCATGGATACAAATTAGTATACTGTATACTATTTAAAAGTCGAGGGCGGGGCTTTTCCTGCGCGGTAGGCGGTGGGGCAGTTCCGCCTAGTCGGTTCGACAGAGAAGCGAGAAGACGAGGGAGTAGGCTGCTGCAAACATAGGGCTATGTGATTTGACAGCGAGTTACTGCTGGACAGGTGGGGCCCCATGATTTGACTTGCCATTATCATTTTAACTACGGCGCTACGACCGGCGTGAGTCTCCCAGATTCCTGACCACCTCCATACAGGTGCCTCTCCCAATGCTCCACCATGTAGTAGAGGCTGGCTCTTGCATGAGAGCCCACTTCTCCACTTTTTCCTTACCTCTCTTTCCTCCACATATGCAAAAATGCCATGTAAAGCGCACTATTGTACTTACTTTTACTTGCTCCTACAGGTGCTTAAGCTTGCCACATAAGCATAAAGTCTGATGTGGCAAGTTAATCAAGAAGAGAGAGACTAGTTTGGTGACCCAAGGAAGAAACGGTGCTAAGCGCGTGTACCTAGGTGAAAAGACAATTCTGAGTCTATAGATAATTAAATGAAGCAAACTTAGCAACACCATTTCATTGGAAGAGGTCACTCCTTGGCAAATGCAATAAATACACGCGCTTAGCACCGTTTCTTCCTTGAGTACGAAGAAAGAGATAGAGAGGAGTAAAAAAATACACTTATAGCCAACCTTGTTGTAGTATGAGTGACTAAGTGATGACTATGTATGACATGCCAACATCAGATAGCCTAACACACCGTGCTAAATCTCCAAGGGCGCGACCGCGCGAGTGACGCGACGGTCGTGGTAGGCGCGACCATGATACGGGCTGCTGGCAGCCCTTGGATCTGAGATCAAACGGTCGCATGCTAAGTTGCTGAAAATTTGCAGAATAACCCTCTAGGATAGGATATTCACCCATAGGTCTAGAATCATGCCATGCAACCGTTCGATCTCAGATCCAAGGGCTCTTGGAAGCTCGTATCATGGGAGAATGGAAATCCACTACCCTGCCGTTCGCACGCTGACAGTTCGCTCTTACTCGTCCCCACACGTCCTTCAATACTACGGCGGTTCGCTCCTAGTCGTCCCGTCCATTTACATTACGGCAGTTCCACTAATCCTAACCCTCCTCCCAAATCCATGGCGTCCCAAATCTCCATGATCGGCAATGAGTACAAGGTTAGAACCATCATCGGCGATGAGTTCGACGTCATCTACACCCGTTCTTCCGCGACGGTAAAAGGATGCCTTTCTCGCTTCAGACGCATGTTTGAAGACTCAGATGATGAGTGGGCTAGATGTTGAGTACACCACAGTCCTAGGACGAGAGAAGGACCTAAAGGACGAAGAGAGGAAGAAGCCCGCCGTGATCCAGGTTTGCGTGCATGACTTATGATTGGTCTACCACATATGCCATGCCGACGTTGAGTGCCAGGATTTTAAGGACTTCCTCGAGAGCAACCTAGCCAAATTCGTTACTGTAGACTTTGGTAATGACAAAGAAGTCCTGCATCGGATAAGCCTCGTTGTAGGAAACACCTTCGACCTCCAAAAGAATCGGCTGGTGTCCTCTCGTCAGCCTTCAATGCTGACCCTGGCAGGAGCCATGGTTCATCCTTCATTCGGTAAATTGGAGAAACCTCATTACACGTTTCATCGCCATGTATGGCAGTAGAATTTACTAGATATAGACCACATCCACTACGCTACAATGGATGGCTACCTTTGCTTCAGTATCTAAAAGGGTTGGATGAAGAGCAACAGCCAAGTGTGCGGTTCAAGCAAAGAAGTATGGGCCTAGAGGAACAGGGACAAGGACGAAGTCGAGGACGTGGACGAGGACTCCGAGTAAGGTGGCAGTGTCGTTGCTCATGGTGGTTCTAATGCAATGTCTACCGGAATAGTTGCAAAGTTTAATTTCAAGTGTGCTTAATTTAATTTGAGGGGTGTGTTGTGCTGAGCCCCCAGCAGAACTATGTTATGTTTCTTCTCGTTACTTTAACTCTTCAGTACGTACATACTAGTATTTCTTACATTTCATCTTTTAGTTGGTATAGTACTACCACTCGTTTCTTCACGTACAATATATATGGCCAACAACATATAGCCAGCAGTTTAGTTGTCAAAGAATTTGAGGGTGCTTAGTTTTGTCAAAGAATTCCAGGATGCTTAGAGGGTGCTTGGATCCAAGGGACTTATTTTAGTCTGACTAAAAATAGTCTCTTTAAGAGGCTAAAGTTCCAAGCACCCCTGACTAAAGAGGGGCTAAAACTAGTCTTGAGACTAAAATTTTTTAGTCAGGGGTACCCCTACTAAAATGTGGATTAGTTCTCTCTCTACTCATTTAACTCCTCTCCTTTAACACAAGCGAGTTCTGGATTGGAGGGTTTGGAGGATAATAAATGCTCATTAACTTGATTTTAGCCTTTTTAGTTTTTGGATCCAAGCATGGGTGAGGCTAGCATGTTTTAGTCCCACTAATTTTAGTCATGGGACTAGTCCCACTAATTTTAGTCATGGGCCTAAAACGTATCCAAGCACCCTCTTAGTTTTATTTGAGGGGTGGGTTGTGCTGGACACCATTATTGTGACTAGCCTTTTTAATAGTACTATATGCATAATTTGGCGATGAGCGCTCTCTATATGTACCACCTTTTTTAATTTCAAGTTTTGCTCCATGGCGCAATCCATCGATACTACTGTTATACAAAAGTATACATTTTTAAAAGGCTAGAGGGTGGGGCAGTCTAGCTTGGTCGGTTTCACGAGAGGCGAGGGCCTTTGTGATTTGACGGCTCATTACTGCTGGAAGGCGGGGCCTTGTGATTTTACTGCTCGTATAAATGCGCCGACGACCTGATCGAGGAGGAGCAAAGAACCGTGTGGTATACTCAAGTTTTCCACTTGAGTAGTACTGCGATGGAGGAGCACGAAACACGGCAGCCTAGTGCCATATGGCGATAAAAATGATCTAATTTTCTAGTCATCTCATTGTTAGCATTGTTCTATTCATTCCCTCAAAAAAACATTGCTCTATTCATGCCTCGCAGAGAACGTGACACGTGCGGCGAAACACCCGAAGCAAAAGATGAAACACATGAGCAAAAGAAGAAGGAAGATTATCACCCCAAATGATCTAATTCGCCGTGGAGTCGTAACTGCTTCTTCATCGCCTCCACGACCTCCATCTCCTTGCGCGTCTCCTCCGCCATCTTCATCATTTTGTCCATGACGCGGCATTTCTCGACGCGAGCCTTCATCATCTATTCCACGACCATATTACGTACCTTGACAGCAGCCGGGTGCTCGATGCGGAGCTTCACCAACTCTTCCTTCTGTTCCATGGCGAGGTCCTGCAGCATCTTCATCGAGGAACTACTATTCTCATGCAGCTTCTTCCAGCGGGCGTTCTTCTCCTTCAACAGGTCGATCTCGTGGCAGAGCTTCGCATTGTCCTCCTGAAGTCGCAGGATTTCGCCGGTCGCCTTCTTCTCCGAGGCAATGCTCTTCTTCAGCAGCATCACCAAGCCGGCAGTCAACTCCCCCTGCAGATTGAGCTCAGCGGGCATGTCGTCGAGGCTCTCCTTCAGCAACTCCATCAAGCCTTGGATGAACTCCTTCTGCTTATTGAGCTGATCGGGCATGCCGTCGAGGGATAACGACTCCAGCTCCACCAGCTCGGCATGTTCGCCTCCGCTGCTAGGGCGCTCCTGGGAGCCATCGCCTGCCCGTGAGAGATCTTTCGAGGTCTCTGCGTGGCGGCGAGCCCTCTCTTTTTTTCTGCAACCTTGGTTGCCGCTCCCTTGTTACGAGTAGTTCTCAGCCTAGAGCTCTGCTCACCGGCCATGGCAACGACGGACGAAGAAGAAGCACTTATGAGGAGGAAAGGTAGAGTGATTTTCGGTTAGGTAGTTCCCCTTTTTATAACCTAAGTACTAGCACTAGTACTAATACCTGCATAGTGGGAACATGTTCAGGTTTGGTACGTACAACTAGTAGGTGTGAGCAGGCTTTCGAATGTGATGGGAACAAGGTAAAGATTAATTGATGGTTTTGGTTTTGAGGCCCGAAACGGCTCCCGATGTGTTTAGCGGAACATAAATTTCAAGTACTACACTGCTCAAATGCGTAAATATTATGTTACTGTCAAAAATTGGCACAAAACACGAAGGAGACCAATGGAAGTACTACTAGCAACCCAGGATTTAACTACTCGCATGCGCGCAGTGGAGTAATAATGTCTTTCTTCCACCCTCACGTCCACTCAATTTGCATGCGCTATATTAATTGGCCATCAATGAAGTGAACGACTTTACACGCGTAAAATTATCACATGGGGTTGATCTTGGTACAGAATTGCGTCCGCCCGTGTACCTGCGTGTGCGTGCGAGGAATGAGTGCGTGCATGGCGTGCGTGCACATCTTCGCTTCGTGCATGTACCGCCAGTATGGCTCAGGGAGGACGAGTACATTCTTCTAGAACCAGCAGCACGTCACTGTGATCAATCCACGCAAGGAGGTCGTGACAACGCCTACACATGTGCCACGTGCCTTCGTGAACTATAAGAGAGACACTGTGTAGCATGCCATTGGTATTCTAATTTACGTGTTTTGCACATACTCGAAGTACTAGTAAGGTACACGTGCATTGCACGCATCAGATTTTGCAACCAAATTATGAATAAATACCACACTATAGCATGTAAGCTCTGAGTCATATATGCCTGATGTAGCCCTTCGTTTAATTCTTATAGTTCATCTCATTCAAAATCAATTAGTTTTTATAAAAAAAAGCTAAGAACACGGGAATAGGAAAAACATGGGATTATAGTGGAATGTTGTCTTGAATCCTACAGGATTGTACAAGTGTTTGATTGTGCATAGAAAAAACGCAGAATTCTTTCAAAGAGGTTTGAGTGGATGGGATGTTTCCTATGAAATCTAGGGCAAATGAATCATATGGAAAAATTCCTATGGTTTACAATCCTACGAATCAAAAAACCAAGATAGGAAAAATTCCTAATTATTAGAATCCTCCAAAATTCCTTTGAGAATCCTTTGAATCAAATAAGCCCATAATCTATTTTATGATTCATGGAATTGTGCGTTGTAAAGCATAAAGTAAAAACAAATAATGGCAATTCAACTAGAAAAAAGTTTGGGCAGTTATGATATGGAAGATTCTAGAACAAAAGAGAACCACTGTTGTTTTGAGGTTTGTGCATTATGCTTAAGTTCAACCATGGAGTCTGCTAAATTGTACATGTCGCAAAATCCGGTGGGGGGCTAGAAGATGGTGCGAGGGGCCGAGTGAAGGAAGACTATGAAGGAATGCACAAGTGCGAGATCGATATTTAGAGAGAGAGGGCGAACACGTGCGTTGATGCGCGCAGTGGCGGAGCCATGAAAAATAAATGAGCTAGGGGGGCAAGCATTGCTAATCCTTTACAAGGAGGGTCAATTCATGAACTTAAACCATTTTTAGAAGCAATTGCGTAATGATCACATTCATATTAGCCTTGATATATAGTGATGTTAGGGGGGAGGGGGGCAGGGCCCTTATTGCCCCTGTCTTCGCCATTGTGCACGCGTCTAAGAGATGAAGCGGAAGGCATGGATGATGAGAGGGGGACGTTGGATACATAATTAATATGGGTGTATTAGCTATATATGTTAATCCTATATAGAGAGGTATAGATTGATCGATGTGGACGTGGGAAAGAGAGTGAGACCTCACTGGATATATCGATTGATCGGTTTGTGTGGAAAACTATGAAAGACCTAGCTATATACACACGTACATAGAGGAACATCGATCGTTGCGTATGCACGCGTGAGAGATAAAGAATGCCCGATATGATGGAGAGGGGGATGTGTGTTGGTGTGTGCCTTCATGGGAGACCGACCTAAAGAAAAATATTGCATGCGTGTGATGGATAATGCCGACTGGTAATGTGTGTGCATGCATGCACGAGAGAAAGTTAGTGGTACAGTTATAAAGAGAAGACTAGTGTGTGGGTGTAAAAGAATAGCTGAATAGGTGAGGTCACAATCAATGTAAAGTTGAATTCAAATATTTGAATAAGAGATCCTGATGTTTCAAACCCATGCATGCATGAATATAACGGAGATCTGCACGGTGTAGTTTGGAAACGAGCATGTTGTAATGTATACACAGTGAACAAGGTCAGACTGATTTGAATTTGAGATACCGATGGCAGACATCATTTAGCCACGTCGCATCCGTGCATGGACACACTATTCTAATTGGAGATGATGGGCGGCTTTTGCATCACATATCTATATCTATACCCCTATATATATATATATTATATTTTATATATTTTTATATTGTGTGCGGGTAACTTCAACTTTGAAAGATGGTCGTTGGATGAGGCGAATCCGATGGTCCAAACATGGAAAATTTGAGCACTACTAGCCGTTGGATATCATCTAGATTCCACCAGATTTCGCCACATGTATAATATAGAAGACTCCATAGTTGAACTTAAGCATAATGCACAAACATCAAAACACAAGAACTTCTTATTTGTTCTAGAATCTTCCGTATCAGAATTTTCCAAATGTTTTTCTACATGATTTGCCGTTATTTATTTTTACTTTATGTCTTACGATGCACAATTCCATGAATCTTAAAATAGATTAGCTTTCTTATAAAAACTAGATGATTTTGAATGAAATGAACTATAAGAATTAAACGAACATCTACATTATGCATATATGACTCAAATCTTGCATGCTATAATGTGGTATTTATTCATAATTTGGTTGCCAAATCTCATGCGTGCAATGCACGTGTACCTTAGTCTAGTCTAAATGGTGTTTGTGTGTGTGTTGTGCGTGTTGAGGTGCAAATTGTCTTTTTTGGGGTACACGTTAAGCTTGTTCTTCCGAAATTTCAAGCCGCGCCTTGTTATGCCGAAAATTCAAGCTAGCGTCTCTGTCTATCGTGCTGCGAAACTCCCTCATCTTCAACCCGCGCCTTGTTAGCCCGAAATATTTAAGATATATCTTTGTCTTGTTGTGCTCCGACAGCTCCTTCCATCTCAACCCGCGCCTTGCTATTCCGAAATTACGACGCGCGTGAAAACTCCCACCTCCTGTGAAATCGAGACACGCGAAATGCCCGTGGTACCCCTGAACCGAAAGAACCACCTCAAATCGGTGGGGGTACTTTCATAACTTACCCCACAGTTTGAACAAGCGCGTCTCTAAGCCATGGTTCCCCACTCCATCCCATCCGCCCACCCATTCGTACACCGAGGCCGCAAAAACCCACGACAAAACCCCACACCCTGCTCCATCCGCCACCCAGCCAGAGCCTCTTCCCCGACGATGCCGTCCATAGCAACACCTCAACGTCCCTCATCCACCGTACCGGATGAGGATCCGTCGTCGATCTCATCGTCCCGCCGGTTCAGCCACACCGTCCTCCACCTCCAAGGAGCTGCCCCAACGTTCCCCTCGTCTTTCGTGCCACCTCCATTCCCACACCGCCATCTTCACCTGCACCACCGGAAGAGCACCATCATCACCGTTTCCTCGGATGAAGGTGCGGCCTAATCGGCGCCACCAAAGAGGTTGGACACTAATCGCCGCATTTTCTTCTTGATTCAATTTCACGGTGCTGCCAGCGCTCGGTCCCGAGCCGACACGGCGCGGCTCCATCCACGGTAGCGTCGCCGGCCACTTCCTCCATGGCGTCGCTCCCTCGGCGGTGACGTCCACATCAGTAGGACCTACTGCCGCTTTAGCTCTCGCTCGCGCTGCTGCTCTGCTCTTGCTCTCGGTCCCCTCCCTGGACTACTCTTGCTATTGCTCTTGCTCGTGCTACTGCTCTCGCTCTTGCTCTCGCTTGCGATGTTGCTCCGATTTAGCTACACTTCACTCCGATGCCGCTGGGGTGAAGGAAGAACCAGCCGCAGTGGGGAGGGGGGCTCGCCAGAGAGGTACCCCACTATCTATCTTATGGTTCAGGATGGGGGCGGTGGTCGCCGGCGCTAGCGGGGCGTTGGCTGGGCGGTGGCGTGGGGATCGCCGGAGAAAAAGCTCGGCACGGGGGGGCCTAGAGGGATGGCCGGGGCGGCAGCGGACTGGCGGTGGGGAGTGTTTTCGGGGCGGGCGGGGCGGTGCACCGCCAGCCGCGGGCGGCGGGGAGCTGCTCTTTGGCCGGCTCAGGGGGTGGTGGTTGAAGATGAACCGCAGGCCCTTGATTCCGTATCCAATGGCTGCAAAATCGACTGACCAGAGATGAAAGAGTCAGTCGACCGACGTGTAGCCTCACCTTGCTAGTGCATTCAGTTTCGATAGCAAAATTCAGTTTCGACAGCAAAATTCAGTTTCGACAATTAAGTTCAGTTTCGACAATTAAATTCAGTTTCAATAGTTAAGTTCAGAGATGAGCGGCTGATGTATTTTACATCTAGCACTTTGTGTTTATGTATTTTACGTCATGTATTGGAGATGCTATTAGAATTCCACTCAGGTTAACGTTGTTCGTTGTCTCTCTTGTCCTGCTTCAGCCTCGGCGTCGTACAACTCACCGGAGCTGCTCCAACGACGAAACCCTCCATCACAGCGGAGCAGTACCTCGGGCTCCATCTCCATATGCCTAAGATCTTCTTCCCCTCCTCCGACAGCCAAGTCAGTCGGAGCATCCTCGGCGGCCAACCCAATCATGCTGAGATCGACATGGCTTCGCCAAAGAGGTTGTACACTTTTTGCATCTCTTTTTTACTCTACATGTTATATATATTGTCCACTGAGCACTCGTAGTAACGGGAAATACGATTATTTTATCCTACTAGATGACAAGGAGTGAGGTACCAGGCAACTTGGCTATCCATGATGGACTCTCTTGAACGCCATCATTATTTATCTCTGCGTGTCGATGGGCCTAGGAGTTGAGCTAGTATGGCAGTGGCCTGGGTCCAAAGTAATAGACGTAGCACAAAAACATTATTTTAGTGTAGGATTTTCCTTGCTCAAGCCTGCCTACTAGAATCGCCAGTGCTTGAAAGGAAAAGTGAATGAAAAACATCGAAATTGGAAAGTTTTCTATGGTACTACTTTTCATGAATTTGGTCCAAAGGATTGGAGCAAAGGAAAACTGTAGGATTTGTTCCTTTAGTGTCTCCTTGAAAGAAAAACCGTAGGAATTCGAATTTCCACTTCTCCTCCTTTTCATATTCCTATTCATCAAGCACAAGACTAAGAGATAGTAGCATAATAGCATTATAACCGTACATTTTCTTGTGGTTTGACTTAATCTCACCATGCTTTTTTGCATCCTGTGATCTTCCAATTGTTGTGAATCAAACACCTAGATTGGCAGAAATCCTGTGTTTTTAAATTCTCTGTTTTACACGTGCATTCCTATCCTATTTCTGTCTATTTCCTATCCCTGCATTGTTAGAATCCTCAAATTCAAACAAGCCCTTACTCAATTACTTCTGTTACAGATATGTGTCAAAGAAAACCTTGTGTGGTTTGTCCTGATCCTGCGGCGATGTGTTCCACCCCAGCTCAGCTGCTCCAACGATGGAAGGATTCACCACAGCAGGGATCCACTCTCCAGACTGTCTTTTGCCGCCTCAGATCTTCTTCCCCGCCGCCGGCAGCCACGGCAACTGCATTACCATCATCAACTAAGCAGATGACCTTGAGGACTACACGGGTCCGCAAGAGAGGTCGCACTCTTCCATGTCTGCTTACGTTATGTGTCGCTTAATATGATGACATGCTACATTATCGTCGTGTTCACCTATTAGACTCCGAGTCAGGTCCAAACTAGTGCTGAAACTTGAGTTTTTAAATGGTTGTGGGGTACATATTGGGGCAGCAATCAGTACTATTTGTCTACTGTCTGGTTAATCTCCGGTGTCTACTATGAGTTTCATGTTGGGTGCAAACAAACATTAAAGGAGCCATTATCTGTATTTTTTAACTAAAGCTATTATCTGCCTGCTATCATTTGTTTTGGGTCTATCCACAGTTTGCTACCATCACTCTGGATTTGTGCAGCACTCCTTACATAATCTCACTATGTTTTATTCCTATGCATGCCAGTTATTTTACACAATGGAACTGATCATGTAGAGCAAAAGAGACGAGCCTTGCGTGGCAATAAAATTTCATGTAAACGTCGTTCCATGGTGGGCGCAAAGGCAGCCCCCCCTCCACCCATATTGGATCGTAATCAAGAGGAAGATAACTATTATGAGGGGGATTCAGAAGGAGAAGACCACTCCTATTTACCCCATGAGGTCTTCGCTCTAACTTGGCATGCTGATGTTGGTAATATCATGCATATGGTGCCTTGCATTGCTTACTGTATACATTAAAGATGTCATCTGCTTAGTTTAGACATGCTTTGTGTCAATGCCATCTGTTTAGTTTCTTTATCGTATATGTGAATCATGCAATGCCATCTTGTCTAGCCAGGCATCATATATGTGAATTTTGCAATGCCACCCTGGTTAGCCAGTCATCTTATATGTGAATTATATCATGCCATCATTTTTTTATTAGTGTTAAATTTGTCAACAATTTTAGTACATTCAATTACTCTTCCTGTGCATCAGCCATTTGGCACGGTCATGGAAAAATCTGGAGTGGAAACAAGGTCTTCAGAGAAGACAATGCTATCTGACGAAGCGCATGTCTTGCTGGTTACCGATAGCTCCTCAGAGGAGGATTCAGAGACAGATGACCAGTCATATCCCCCCCCCCCCCCCCCCGAGGTGCATGCCCTAACTTGGCAGGGTTATGTTGCTCATATCGTGCATATGGTATCTTGCATTGCTATGTCATTTGCTTAGTTTAGACATACTTTGTGTGAATGACATCTGTTTAGTGTCTAATTACCATATACTAGTCGTCAACCCGTGCATTCGCACGGGCTAGTTAAAAATATATAAAAATGTATAAATATGATTTTGAAGTCTGGAGTTATACTCCTATATTTGCTTAGGGGATATTCCCTTCAACAGATTGCATGATATATGTTTGCTTTGTAACATTGTTTTTGTATTGTCTTCACTTTCTATTGTTCAATTTCTCTTTGTAAACATTACTAATCGAAGGTTATGATGTCTTGTATGTGAATTGAGTTGTTAGTGTCTATTTGGGGTTGATACATGTATCCTCAGAATGTGTATTCCTGTTGCAATAATTATATGAAACATGGCCAATATTTATCATGTTGCATAGAAGAATCATTACACCTCGACTGTTCTTGCTTTGTCTATGACACCTAAGTTATATTCTATTTGGGATTGCTACATACATATTGGGGCAATTTGAAACCTAGTCAAACCTTGTTCTATTGCATAAGGGAACTTAAAAGAATTGATGCTGACATGTCATGTTGTAGCATATGGGACATCCATTTTGATGTAATCAATTGTAATGTTTGATCTTGGGTCTCTCTTGCCTATAATATATATAGCGCAATTTGACCCTGATTAACTATTTTGATAATTAGCATACACAATAGAGAGCAACTACGGAAATTACTTCATATTGTACTTTTGAAGTGCACGCATATATGCCTACCATTTTTATGCATCCATGAATCATTACGCCTGGTTAAATTTAAGGAAATACTTGTGTTTTGTAATCAAATATTATCGTACATAAAACTTGCACCAGAAGACCTAGTATTATGATTTCCATGTCCTGTAGGGTTGGCCGCTGGATGCTGGGTCATCAACCTTTCTTCCTCTCTCCTTTCCAAATAAAAGTAACCTCGAGGAGAATATAAACAATTTAATAAATATGGTGAAAAATATCATTATGCAGGAACCTTGTAGCAGTACGTCATAGCTGGAGGAAGATGTCTAAGTTAAGGTGATCACAGAAGGAGTTCAATTTGCTAACAACATACAACAGCATGTGTGCGCCATCCGCCATGGATAGTAAGTTAGCGACACATGCGATGAATGATATGCTTGAGTACATTTGTCTGTTATCACATAATAATGACTCGCGTTGGAACCTTCCGCCACTTAGATCAGAATGATTACATATGTTCTCAATGCACACTGGAAGCACATATTAAATCGAAAGAAAAAGGAACACCAAATCATGGGGAAAAATCCCCTTCATTGGAACATGAAATTTTCTGGCAATTGATTTTAAATAAACATAAATGTACTGTGTAAAAGAACAGAAAAATCTAGCCACCTTATTGCCATGTTATTTACTTCCATCAAGTTAATTTCCATGCGTACTCCAAGAGCATGCTCCACCAACTAAACATGTGGCATTGAGATAAACCACTGTTATCCTCAATTCCTCATCTAGGCTATAATGTTTATTTGTTTCTTCTTTCTCTATACATGAACCTTACAGAAAAGAAGCTCATGAAGGGAAGCCCAACTCATCCTTTTAGATTATATGGGAAACGGAATTGTAATACATCGTTCCCGTGTCAATCCATGTCTCATGTTTTAGTCCATGGTGTCCAGCATGTAATGCCTAGTCCATAGCTCCTCTTTCTCTATTGACATCAAAGCAGCATACAGGTTACAGACAGAAGCATACATGCGAGTGTTTCCTCTCAGTCTTAGTTAGTGTACCAGGATTAACACTAAAAATTCTTAATCGAATAGTGAGACTTTTAAGTGAAACGGCGTGCTCAGGCCGGTCTCGGCGAAGTCAATGCTACCGGTTTTGTTAAAGACATAATTTATCTGCTGACATCCTTGTTGATCCTGAATTCCAATTAGGCATTGGAAATTGTCATGTATCCATGGGTATGAAGAGCGCCATAAAGATAATCATTATGTGATGGCGTCCTTGTTGGCTTGAATTCCGGTTAGGCATTGGACACATGTTGGGCACGTGAATACAATCCATGGATTGGTTGTATCATGTCAGTTCATGATCCTTGGGTCGAATGTCTACCTCAATCACTTGAGAATGACATTTGTTTTGCAGGGACAATTGAGAATAACATTGGTGCCTTGGCCAATGTACACAGCCATGACAATGACCTACACCATAATCTTGATCTTGCAACCACACATGTGGAGATAGGCCACGCGAGACAATCATGGTAGGTCGACTATCACCATGAACCCGTAGTTTCAATTTTGTGGGGATAATGTCCTGCTGAGCGCTGCAACCAAGGTAGTTCCAGCCCAGCAAGCAAGCAGCAACATATTGAAAAATAGACAACTTATAAATTACTAATATATTGCATCGCACGAGCTAGTTACATCACAGTATCTTGGATTATAAATTTGAAATATATACATATATAGATGTATATATTAATTACTAATTTTCTGAAGTAGCATCATGTACAGGTAACAATGGTCGACAACATATAGGATTGTGTGATGCAACCCTACCCAACAAAATTCTCCTTCGATGCACAAAATAGAGACTAAAGGTTCGTCTAAATCTTTTTTAGTTTTCACACAAAAAGACTGGTACTTGGGCAGTACCATCCAAAAAAGTCACAAACACAATCTATTTATATCAAACTGGCTAGTGATGCAGAAAAAAGTGACTTTGCTGAGGGCCCATGACTCTTTCCATTTGTAAGATTGAGATCGAAGAATTTATCAAGACAAATCATTTGTAAGATAAGTACATTAGTGCGGAGTTCAGGTTTATGTCGCTCAGCAACCTATTCATCAAAAAATATGGTATCATTGGCTAATAAGTTTAACAATGTCTGAACGCTTTCTTATAGTTTGTACACTGTTGGTGGAGTAGTATCATCTTAACATCTGATAAGTGCATCATCATTCATACTTATGTCAATGTGGTTTTATTTCTAGTTCAGTCTGAAATATGCAAGAAACATATATATGTGAGGTGTTTGATTCGTATTAAAAATAGTGGAAAGTGAGATACATGAATTAGTTAGGACAAACAGAAAATATAATAACAAAAAAATATAGATTACTTGCTAGTTGCTTGTCGTGGTAGCCTCCCATTGCCGATCCCCCCGATCATCTGATGCCTCCATAATGTCCCTTCAAGCCCATGCCAGACATTTTGAAACAATGATCCATGGTGTTAGAGGTTTGTTTGAAGATAGAGGATTCTTACCAAGATTGTTTATATCAGTGAAGATAAGATGCACATTCTGTTACGAAAAGTGATGGGGAATATCAGGAAAACTCCTTCATTTTTTACCAGCATGGAGAAACTACATATTCCTACATTGGTTTGTAGAAATAATAGTAATGTAATTTGTGGCAACAGGAAGATAAATTCAAACAGCTAGAAAACTACCAAGAAGTGAGTCAATTCCTTACCTGCAGAAGTCAGGACTCATGTCATACTTCCAATGGCAGAAGCAATTCCTTTGTGATCAATGAACGACCATACTGGAATTCACAGTAGCAACCCATTTAATGATTTGAGGAAATGATTGTAAATCCTACTTGTAATCTGCATAAGATGTTAGGTTATTGTGTAAGTTCCACCATAGATTTTTTTGTTAGATGCTAGTGCAGACTCCAGAGTATTGTTCGATGAAGTAGATCTTGAAGCATGCATGAATATTCTGCTACACATAATTGAACAACACAAATCGACTAATTTAAAGAGAGCATATTGAGGCGCCAACTGAAGAATATCACTATGCGTAACCCATTTCTATAAACATGAAAATCACTATGAGGACACTCTGAAAGTTTAGCTGAAAAACCCTTACCATATTTTCTGTAAGTGGCAGCTATATATGATATCTGAATACTGTAACTGCGAAGGAAAGATCAAACAAATTATTAAAATCAAAAAAGATGATATGGACTCGTTTATTACAATTGAAAGAAAACTTAATATGATATTTTGTACTAAAAAGATTATCTACCTAGATCAGTTTCCAAATACAACAAATGAACTATATACAGAAACATGTGTAACTCAATAAGCCATACATGAAGCTAAATATTTGCACAGCCAAAAATACTAAGTTCTTACAAATATATAAAGGGAATATTATTCACTCTGGATATGATTTTAAGAAATCTAGAAGTTGGAAAATATATTAAATGTCCAAAGTACAACCAAATATGCGAAGTCAATAAGGCATCATACATTTTTCTTAATCCCGGAGAGAAGGATTATTTCTTAAAGCATGCATATAATCTGAGTTAGCACATACAGGAAGAAACAACATACAACATCTAAATCTGGAGAACATCTATATATGAAGCTTCTATAAATATTAAACAAAACTTGTTGGCAGTGATTGATTTCTATATGTATGTACCACGCTAGCTTACTGCAGGTTGGCACCAAAGAAGTAGCAGATTATCTTACCTGGCCCATTCTTCATCGCTTCCTATATTTCTTAATCTCGTAAGCGTTGTGATGTGAAACACATATACAGAGCAGTTTTTTCCTTGATGAGAGATCATGGATAAAGCAAAATTATTTGGGTGCTCTCGGATGAATTCATCAAGGAGGAGAACAGAGGACGAATTCATCAAGGAAGAGAAGAGAGTTACTTGCCTGTGGATGGGCGTACGAATCGGCCACAGATGGAATCAAACAGGGTTTGGGCGTTGGGATGAGATCAGCCTTCCTTCACTCCATTGCCTAATTACTAATTAAGTTTTTTTTCTGGATCCGAGCTTCCCTACCTAGAAGCAGCAAAGATATGAGCAGAACGTGATCAATAGGAAGAGTTGGAGATGGATTGGATGGGAATCTGGTTGAACCATTACTCCTTGGACGAATTGCAGCACCATGCAGATCTTCAAAGTGGATGATGGCATGAAGTTACGAAGGGCGACATGAAGCGGCGGAGGAGCTGCAATAGCAACGTGCCAATTGCAATAGATCAGTTGGGGGGATTGGGAGCGTATGCCAATGGCAGCAGATCGGCGGGATTGGGAGCGTGAGCACACTTTTGAGGAAGAACTGACCTAGACTTTTTTTGCAGGATCTTGAGGTTTTCTAGCTATGCGGTAGATTGGCTTTTCCTGTTTTTCAGGGACCATGGACATATGGGGAAGAGGAGGGATCGCTAAGCACACATGGGTGGAGAGGCGTGGAGGAGTCTCTTTTATTGTTTTTTTCATCGGCTCATTGATGGTTAGATGTCCAACGATTAGATGCGTAGATCTACACAGTAATAAGTTGGTCCTACCAGATAAACAGTTCCCAATTACTGATTAACGTGGGATTTTTTAGGAAGTCTGTAATTAGTATATGTATAGATGTGAATTATGCAATGCCATCTTGTTGCAAGACATTATATATGTGAATTATGCAATGTTATCTTGTTGCAAGGCATTATGTATGTGAATTATGCAATGCCATGCTGTTTAGGCAAGCGTCATATATGTGAATTATATCATGCCGTCCTTTTTTTGTATTTCTCATTGCTTTTGTCGACAATATTTGTATATTCAACTGCTCTTCCTGTGCATCAGCCATTGAATTGGTGATGGAGAAATCTGGAGTGAAAACAAGGACTTCAGAGCAGACAATGCTACCTGCTGAACAAGATATATTGCTGGTTACAGATAGCTCTTCAGAGGAGGATTCAGAGGCATATGACCAGTCCTATTATCCCCCCTGGGGTGTATGCTCAAACTTGGCAGGGTTATATTACTCATATAATGCATATGTTGTATTGCAATGCTTAGTTTTTACATCATATAGACATTATTGAATGCCATCTGCTTAGTTGACACATCATATATGTGATTGCCCTCTGCTCACTTTCTTAGTATATAAATCATATATTTGAATTATGTCATGCCATGATGTTTACATAGACAGCATGTAACTGAATTATGGCATGCCAACCCATTTTCTAAAGACATAATATAGTTATATCATCTCATCCTGTTTACATAGTCATCATATTTAAATTATGTCATTCTATCCGTGAATTATATCATGCCATCATGTTTCCATCGACAGCATGTTTGTGATTTATGGCATGCCAACCACTTTAATAGACACATCGTATAGTTATATCATGTCATCCTGTTTACATAGTCATCATATTTTGAAGTATGTCATTCTATCCTGTTTAGTTAGCCATCGTACATGTGAAATTGTGTCGTGCTATACTGTTTAATTATCCATCATATATGTGAAATTATGTCCTGCTATTCTATTTGCTTAGACAACATAAATGTGAATTATTTCATGCCCTGTTTTCTTCCCTACTATCCATTGCACATGTCTGTCTTACAATGTCTGTACATTCAATTACTTTTCTTGTTTATCAGCCATTTCAATTGGAGGGAGTGATGGCAGTATCTGTGGGAATAAAAACACGGTCTTCAGAAAAGATCGTGCTACCTGTCGATGCAGATAGAACC
Source organism: Triticum monococcum (assembly GCA_034509565.1). NCBI lineage: Eukaryota > Viridiplantae > Streptophyta > Magnoliopsida > Poales > Poaceae > Triticum > Triticum monococcum. Next base: position 484,313,904 of record CM067845.1, read on the forward strand.
ATGGTTGTACTTGCCCAAGAACCAGCCCCACCACACGTAACCCACACTCATGCAGATTGTATCCCTACCCAATTGGACAGAGAACCAGCTACACCCCTTCTAACCCCAACCCCAGCAGATAGACACCCAGTTCCCATTGACACAACACCGTCTCCACCACAGAGCACCCAAACATGAGAAGTTAGTAAGGCAACTGCAGTGCCCAAATAACGAGGACCACCACTGCGAACCCGAAGTCAACGCTTAAAGCAGAAGAAGAATTGTTCTCAGGTCAGGTTCCATAGCTATGGTTCATACTACTTTTCTCTTGCGTCACTGTATTTACTGATATCAACAAATTTCAAATTTGAAGGATGCAATTGAAACTCCAATGGCGCAATAGGTATGTTTTAAACCTGTTTCTTCAACGTGTTTGGTTGTTTGCTGTTGTAACTTGCTCTATGTTGATTTCAGTTTCAATTGAATAAATAGTTATGTTCTCATGCCATGCACATTACAAGTGTTGTTATTGCTGTGTAGTTTCCCACACTTATATTCTGTCTATGCTGCTTTGTCTTAAATAGATATGATTCGAACTGTATCTATCTTGATTTGGCAACATAAACTAGCATCATATAGACCATACAGTGACCATACTACATAGATATATGTTTTTTTTCATGATGTTATCCTATCCACCTTACTACTGATCTGGTTTACCAAAATGAGTTTCATATACTATACTACTAGGAAAAGGGCTATAGATAGGATTGCCACTAATGGCGCACCAGGGAAGTAGTGCGCCACTACTATATACTAATGGCGCAACACTTGGTGATGCGCCATTAGTGTGGAAGATACTAATGGCGCACCAGAAAATAGGTGCGCCACTAGTGATAATTTTTTTTAATTTTTACATACATATTAATGGCGCATCCTACCGTAGTGTGCCATTACTAGTTCTAACTAGTAACTAGTAATGGCGCACCAGACAGGGAGTGCGCCAGTACTGAATTTTTTTTATTCTTTTTTTTGCAAAACTACTAATGGCGCACCGCCTCACAGTGCGCCATTAGTAGTTTAAACTACTAATGGCGCACCCTGTAAATATATATATGTGTGTATATATATATATATATATTTACTTTTCTGCAAAACTACTAATGGCGCACCACCTGCAGGTGCGCCATTAGTAACCAGGGTTAGTAATGGCGCATTTGCAGGTGGTGCACCATTAGTAACCTAGGACCCCAACAAGATATTTTGGACAGCCACACCTACCCACTCACTTTCCCCACTTCATTCCCTCCACCTCCTTCTCCAAGCTTTCGGCTGCCTCCTCCTCACCTCATTTCCACCATAGATTCATCAAAATTAAGTGGTGAAATTACCTTTTTTTGATAGGTAAGTAAGGGGAAAGCTACCTTCATGATGTAGATCTACTTTTTTTCTCCCTAGCTCGCTCCAACAACGTGCACATGCACTTTTCGTGGCCTAGCTAGATCTATGTATGTTTGTGGTGTTGCATGTGTTTGTGGTGTTGCATATATGTTTGTGTTTGCAGGTACCGGTATTTGAAATGCGATAGTTGCCAATATTTTGCCGGAATGTTGATTCATTTCCGTTTCGGCGAGAATTTTGGCACTATGCATTCTTTTTGGTCCTATTTTTAGGGAAGGTCATGCCAAATTTTTTCTTGGTTCTAAAATATCGTTTTGCTCTACCCCGCAGGCGACCATGGTCCGCACAATGACCGAAGGCATCATGAATAGGTTTTTGAGCTCCGCGAAGGCCGAGATGCTTCAAAAGAACGAGACGGAGATAAGATGTCCGTGTCGAAGATGCAAGCTGAAGAGCCTTATTGCGGACCCGGATTCCGGGCAGGTGCGGGACCACCTGCTCTTGCGTGGTTTCATGGACGGCTATCGGTGGCAAGGTGATGAAGACGACTATGAAGTCGTCCATGGGGGCCGGGCAAGAAATGAGGAAGGGAAACAAGACAAGTACCACCGCGGCGAGGGCGGGCGAGAAGGCGAAGAATCTCCAGGACATGATCACGACGGTGATGCTGTACACAGTCATCATGTAGAAGATGTCGTACATGATGATGAGGAAGATCAAGACGAAGGGCATGATCATGAAGATGAAGATGCCGGAGCATATGACGATGGAGGCTAGGTGCAGGGCCCTCATATTCAAGAGCTGCTTCTCAAGCAGACGGATAACACAAGAGCTGCCGCCCGAGAGAAAGCCAAGCTGGATCAACTGGAGAAAGACGCGGTTACTCCATTGTATGAAGGATACAGGCTCGAGGATACGCGCCTGAAAGTAACGCTCATGGCTCTGGAGATGAAGGTAAAACACAAAATGACCGACGCATGCTTCGACGAGAACATGTCATTCTGGCACGAACGTCTTCCCAAGGGGAACAAGTCCCCGACCAGTTTCGAGGAGGCGATGAAAATCGTGTGTCCTCTGGATTTACCGCACGTGAAATACCATGTGTGCATGAACAATTGCATCATTTATCGGGACGAGCATGCGGAGTCAACCATATGTCCGGTGTGCGGCATCACTCGATACAAGAAGAGGAAGAAAGCTCCTCGAAAATCGGTGTGGTACTTTCCGATCACTCCTCGTCTGCAGCGGTATTTCGCGGACCCTAAGGTAGCAAAGCTCCTGCGTTGGCACGCGGATAGGGAGGAGAAGAAGTGGGAAGATGACGGAAATGATCTGGAGATAAATAAAAAAGACAAGATGCTGATTCACCCTAAGGATGCGAGCCAGTGGCAAGCGTTGAACTTCGAATACCCAGAATTTGGGAAGGATCCAAGGAACATCGTGCTGGGCGCGAGCACCGATGGAGTCAACCCGTTTGGCAGCCAGAGAAGCACACATAGCACCTGGCCTGTGTTTGTGTGGATGTACAACCTTCCCCCCTGGTTGTGCATGAAGAGGAAGTACATTCACATGAGTATGCTAATTGAAGGGCCGAAACAACCAGGGAACGACATCAATCTGTATCTGGGGCTGCTGAAAGAGGAGCTAGACACGCTGTGGAAAACGCCAGCCAATACGTGGGACGCCGCAGAGAAAGAATATTTCCCTATGAGAGCCGCACTGCTCACGACGGTGCACGACTATCTCGGTTACGGATATCTCGCGGGGCAGGTAGTCCACGGATTTTCTGGATGCGTAAGGTGCATGGATGACACAACGTATCGCCAGCTAGATAGAGATCCCGGGTCTTCGAAAACCATGTTCATGGGACATCAAAGGTGGCTTCACGATGATGACCCGTGGAGGAAACGCAAGGATCTGTTCGATGGTGAAACCGAACCCCGAAAACGCCCGCGTAGGAGGAGCGGCGAGGAAATAGACGAGTTGTTGAAAAATTGGAAAGATTGCCCACTGCCGGGAAAGAAACAAAAGGCGCTAGAGCCGGGAAAGAAGCGAAAGGCGCCAGAGCCGCTGCTGAAGGTATGGAAAATGAGGTCTGTTTTCTGGGACTTGCCGTACTGGAAGATCCACCGTGTGCCTCACAGCCGCTTGATGCCATGCATATCACGAAGAACGTGTGCGAGAGTCTGCTTGGTACCCTGCTCAACATGCCAGAGAGGACCAAAGATGGGCCGAAAGCAAGGGCTGACTTGAAATCAATGGGCATCAGGCAGGAGCTTCACGCTAATGATGATGATGATGATGACGATGATGATGAGGCGAAGCAGGACACAGAAACTCGTCGCAAAGGCAAAAAGGCCAAGAAGACCGGAAGTGACTACTCTCCCGCGTGCTTCACTCTAAGTCAGGAGGAGATCGAGCAGTTTTTCACCTGCCTCGTAGGAGTAAAACTTCCTTATGGTTATGCGGGGAAGATAAGCAGATACCTAGACCCAGTGAAGCAGAAGTTCAGCGGGATGAAGTCTCACGACTGTCACGTGCTGATGACGCAGATACTTCCAGTTGCAATCCGTGGGATCATGGACGCGCACGTCCGTGAAATGCTATTTGGCCTATGCAACTTTTTCGACGTCATCTCTCGGAAGTCGATTGGCGTGAGGCAACTCAGAAGGCTACAGGAAGAGATCGTGGTGATACTATGCGAGCTTGAGATGTACTTCCCGCGCGCATTCTTCGATGTTATGGTGCATCTGCTGGTCCATATCGTGGAGGATATCATCCAACTCGGGCCGACATTCCTGCACAGCATGATGCCGTTCGAAAGGATGAATGGTGTCATCAAAGGATACGTTCGCAACATGTCACGTCCAGAGGGAAGTATAGCCAGGGGCTTTCTGACCGAAGAGTGCATCTCCTACTACACGAATTATCTAGGCATCGAGAACCCGGTTGGTCTGCCGTCAACAGGCACCTCGGCAGGCTCGCTGGATGGGGTCACCGTGAGGGTCGCCGCGAAATGCATGTCGACTTCGAGGGTCGACTCGCCAACTTTAAAAGAGCAAACCTAGTCGCGCTACAACACATAGACGTGATCGATCCTTGGGTGGTAGAGCACAAAACCTTTATTGAGAAGACGTACAATGACCGAGGCCAACAGAGGACGGATGGAGATATAATCAAAGAGCACAACTCAAGTTTCACGCGTTGGTTCAAGCAGAAGCTTCTGTCGTACCCTTTACATGAGGATTCTTCCACGGAAGAACAACTCATATTCGCCTTGTCGCAGGGCGCCGAGCACAACCTGATGACCTATGAGGCGTACGATATCAGCAGCTACACATTCTACACCGAGAACAAGGACATGAAGAGCGATGGTTATCAGAACTCCAGGGTAATGATGGAATCCTACACCGGTAACGACAAGGACAGATACTACGGAAGGATCGAGGAGATCTGGGAGCTGAGCTACGCTGGAGAGAAGGTCCCGATGTTCCGTGTCAGATGGGCCAAGAGCGTCCTAAAAGAAGACCGGTATTTCACCACCATGGTTATAACCGAAGCCAAATCCAAGACCGCGGGCCCAAACGTCATCGCGAAAAATGAGCCATGGGTACTGGCTTCCCAAGTGGACCAATGCTTCTTCATTATCGACCCGTCAAAGCCCAGTCGTGTTGTCGTGAGGAGAGGCAAAAGGAAGATCATCGGAATGGATGGAGTAGCCAATGAGCAAGACTTCGACAAGTATGGCGACCCGAAGATCGAACATGATGACGGCGATGAAGTAGCAGCACACACCACAAGAAGAAGCGGGACCACCCTACCTAAAGGACGTCCGTTCCATAGAAGAACTCCATTTGCGAAAAAGAAGGGCAAGAAGATTGTGAACAGATAGCTAGCTAAGATCGATTGTATTTAAATCGTAGTCTTCATTTCTCGATTGTATTTCACGGGCACTTTTTGATATCATGAATATTTTTAAATTTCACGGGCACTTTTGGAATTCATGAGGACACTCGATCTCGATCCCCCTCCACCGCCGCCGATGAGCACCCCGCCCCCCGCACCCTCCCCCGCTCCACCGCCGCCAACGGGCACCCCCTGCACCCTCCCCTGCTCCATCGCCGCCGCCGATGATATTTTCAGGTAACAAATTTGAACATATTTTTTAAAAAATTATTACTGTTTTTATAAAAAAATATTACTGCTATGATTTAAACAAGTTTGAACATATTTAAACACAAATAAATATCAAACAACATTTAAAATGCAAAAAACCCCGCCCCCCGCACCCTCCCCCGCTCCACCGCCGCCAACGGGCACCCCCTGCACCCTCCCCCGCTCCACCGCCGCCGCCGATGATATTTTCAAGTAACAAATTTGAACATATTTTTTAAAAAATTATTACTGTTTTTATAAAAAAATATTGTTGTTATGATTTAAACAAGTTTGAACATATTTAAACACAAATAAATATCAAACAGCATTTAAAATGCAAAAAAAATATTGCGGAGCTTGGGAATCGAACCCAGGACCTCCTGGTGTGTGTTCTGCATGTTGACCAGTCGGGCTAGTGGGCAGGTTCTGATGTGGATTGGGTTAGGTGTTATACAACCTATGCTCGAACTGTAATAAAAAAACATTCTAATGGCGCACCGCTGCGGGGTGCGCCATTGCTATCTAAAAAAGATTTCTAATGGCGCACCGAGGTGTGGTGCGCATTAGTAAGCTTCCCCCTAGCTATCCTCCCTCTCCCTTGCCAGATCCCCTTCGACCCTCTCTCCCACCCCCGCCGCCCCCGCGCCCCCACCCCCGCCGCCCCCACCCCCTCCGCCCCGACCCTCGCCGGACTCCTCCTCGCCGTCGGCGCCGAGCAGCGACGCAGCACCGTACGCCCCCCGAGCCTCCTCCTCCCCTTGCTCCTCCTCCTCCTCCCCTTGCCCCCCGCCTGCGCAGCTAACGGCCCCTTCTCTATCTCACAGGGCAAGGTCTCCGGCGCCTCTACGACACCGATGCCTCCACCGTCTACGGCGTCTGCACCTTCTTCCACCTCCGGCCACCGCGGCCTCCTCCCCTTGCCCCTCCTCCTCCCCCCCTTGGCCCTCCCGGTTCTTCTCCACTAAGGTGCGTTTCTCCATGCCCCTGTCTCTGCCGTTCCAGGGCTTAATAGATATCCTATGATATATGACTTGTTTATGAAGATTTTGATGTGTTATGCCTTGTTCTTGTATGTACATTTGCGCCCTTCCAGGGCTTAACTTGCTTACGAATACATCTCCCATTGATTTTGATGTAGTTTTAGAGTGGCTAGTATGTATGTAGTGGAGCTAGCAGTAGCAGCTGCTTCTACGACACTTTCTTTGTTGTTCAGCTGTGTCAAACAAAATTCCAATGGCCAACTCATATGCCCTACAATTTGCTCATGATTATTATTTATCTCACATCACCTTCTCCTCTTTGAACTTTGAACTATCTTGCCTTATGTTTCAAACTTTCAACTATATACATGACTTCTATTTTATTTTTGAAATTCACAGAGTTAGGACCAAGGTTGTCAGAATCACGATTTTGAATCGGATCGGAGCTCTGATGGTAAGATCGCAAATCGTAGAATCTTCACTATGAGGATCGTAGAAATGTAGATTCTATGAACTAAAATCATAGAATCATAGGGGTTAGTTTGGATAGTAAACTCGTAGAATCGTATAATAGAATCGCGATTTTGACAACCTTGGTTAGGACTATCGTGTGGATGATGCTAAACAGAGATAGGAGTAGTAGTGGTGGCCATCTAGTTGGACTACTACTGCTAGGACTTGCTCCAGATTTTAGGATTTCTTTTCTTTTAGGATTTCTTTTCTTCTAGGACTTGGTTTTTATTATTTTTTTGTTGTGATTGTTTGTTGATCTCTTTCTTTTTCAATTCCTACTATCCTTATCCTAATTATCTTAAATTGTTATGATGTGTGTAACAGGATTAGATCTTGGATTTGCTAATGGACTTTGGGAGTTTCTTAGCCAGCTTGGTGACTCCATATTTTTCACTATTTCAGCAAGTCTTTTGTAAGCATTAAACTTTCAGCACTACATTTCTATCTTATGTGTACATCTGTTTGCTTCCAATTGCTATATATGTATTGTTGTTACTAAAAATGATGAAGCTCCTGTCAATTGCTATACATATATATATATGTGTATGATGATCCTCCTTTCCTGCAGTTGTATAACTAGGATATAAAGCACATTGAACTAACAATCTTGTATGTTGCTCCAATTTTTCTGCTCTGATTGTTGCTCAAAGAAATTTAGCAAAAAATGGGGTCCTGGGAAACGCCGCTGCTGCTTGAGGCCCTTGAGAGGCCCTTCGTGTCATGATGATTTTGCAAGTACCACGAGAGGCCCTTGAGTTTGCCGGAATGTCGATTAACTTCCGTTCCGGCAAATTCAGGTACTCCATATGTCCTATTTTCAGCAAAGGTCATGCTGAAATTTTCCGTGAATTTTAGCATGACTTTGCTAAAAATCGGACATATGAGGTACTTGCTACTAATGCATGGGCCGCGGTATCTTAGTACTTAATTAAGTAGGATCAACTGCCCCTTTATTCTTGCTGCATTAAACCATAGGTGGCAATAGAGCCAAGTGATTAGGGCCAACTTAGAAATTCTCCTCAGCATCGATAAACCCAACATAGGTGGCAATAGAGCCAACTGATTAGTGCCAAGTGATTAGGCCCAACCTAGGGTGCCTCGGCATCGATAAACCCTAAATTATGAAAACTTAGCATTTAGGGTGCCTCGGCGTCGACAAACCCTAAATGATGAAACCTTGGCTTTTAGGGTGCCTCGGTGTCAATGAGAACCTAAATGATGTACGCTTAGGCTTTTAGGGTGCCTCGGCGTCGACAAACCCTAAATGATAAAAGCTTAGCTTTTAGGATGCCTCGGTGTCGACAAACCCTAAATGATGAGACCATGATCTTGTTCCTTGAAAATAACAAACTTTTTGACCAAACTTTTTTCCTATTTAGAGCGAAACATGGCCCACAACAATGAGGCCGGTGGTTCGGGCGGCAAGCAATTTTGGGAGCTGTCCCAGGAGTTGGAGGAAGAACCTCACCGCTATGAGGATGCCGCGGAAGACACCGATACTGACTACACAACCCCTAGTGGCGTCGGGGATGACACCACTGATGATGGCGCCGCGGATGCCACCACTAATGATGGCGGCGCACACACAGATGGCAGCCAACCGAAGAGGCAACGGAAGGACGGGCGCCCGAACATGCTCGACACTGTCAGGGAGGAATTTACTGAAGTGAACTCCGACAGGCATCCGACGGAGCCCAAACACGTAGTCAAGGGGTACTCGATTCAGCTCGGGTGCATTCTCCGGAGCACAGTCTCGATCAACACCGAGAACCTAAGGCATCAGGACTGAGGGAATTTGCGCAGCCTCCTCTTCACGAAGCTGCACGAATGATACAAGTTCCCCGCTGAGTTCGCAAACACACGCCTCTCGGGTAATAAAGTGAACGGTGCCGCCCTCACGATGATGAGCACAGCCCTGTCTACTTGGAAAAGCACGGTGAAGGCAATGACTGACAAAGGTGAGAGTTATGAGAAGATCAAGGCGAAATATCCTTTGATGAGCGAATATGACTACAAGGAGTTAAAGATCAAGTGCAAGAGCCCCGCAACCTCTGAATCAAGTAAGTGGGGGAAAGAAATGCGGCAGTTGAACATAGGGGTCCACCAACTCGGTCCCGGCGCTTACAGAGTGGCGGAGCCTGTATGGGACAAGGACGCGGAGCATGCCGAGCAAGGCCTACCGCCCCGCTTCGAGAAATACAGTGACAAGCAGACCAGGAACTTTCTCAGGGCCCAGTACAAGGAGGACCCGGTAACAAAGGAGCTTACCACGGATCCGTAGACCAAGGAGCTTGAGCTTTTTCTGGTAAGGAATACAACCCTGCATAATTAGCTCCATATGGTTGCATTCTAATTAATCCTCAATATTTCTAAATGGTTCACGTTCCTTCCGCAGGACAAAGAAAGAAATAGCGTGGGGTCGTCTCAGAGCTCCCCTTTCGACACCCCTTTGAATAGGGCATTGAACGTAATGAAAAACAGGGATAAGCTCAATAAGCCGACGTCAGCTGGTCGTTTGGCCGGCAAAGGCTTGTCCACAAAATGGTCGTCATATTATGGCGCTGGTGGGCGAAAGGAGAAAAAGACCAGCTAGGAAAGCCAATCGCGCGAGGTTGAAGCACTCAAGGCGCAGGTGGCACTGATTCCGGAGATGGTCCAAGAGAAAGTGCAACAACAACTGGGATCGACGCTTACCGGCATTATGCCTACCTTGATTCATGGCATAACGACATGGATTGCGGGTGGCCAACAGGGGCCGCCCCCGATTCCCAGCTTTACGGCCAGCAACTCACACAACGCGCAGGCGGCGCCATTGGTGTCTCTGGCGGCAGCGGTATTGGTGTCTACGGCGGCGGCGCCATTGGTGTCTCAAGCGGCGGCGGTATTGGTGTCTCCGACGCCGGCATTGGAGCTTAATGCACTCGGGTGTACGCCGGCCGGCACCTCACCAGCAAGCGGCCCCTCCGTCAGTTGCACGCCCGCCGTTGGCGGTGCCTCGAAATTAGCCGAGCTGGATGGCATCACGGTAACTAAGCCTCTCGACCGAGGACTTCATCTCCTTGCCTTTGACTGGGCATCCCTGACGCCCTACATGCTTTCACAGGGCGCCGCCAACGTTCCTTGCACTCTCCTGCACTTCGTGCGCGGCGAGTTGGTCGATGTCGCCAAGGGCAGAATCATTCAACCAGGCAAACCCATGTTCCACGGTAATCCGATGCCACCCACAATGTACAGGGTTGAAGTGGTTCGGGTGCTGCCAGGCTGCGACGAGCTGTTACCTCTGATTCGACCTGCTGGGGCCGACGAAGAAGATGAGATGACCCTCAGCGCCTACATAAGCTGGCCCCTGCTTTGGCCGAAGAGCCAGATTCGTTTGGGGGCGGGGGACACCACCCCACAGACAAGACCGCCAGTCGTGCCGGCGCCAAGCCATGGCAAGAACGCCGCAACACTACCGGACATGCCGGACGTCCCTATGGCACAGGATCCGGATGACGACGACAACGACGATGGTACATTTACCAACGTCGATAAGTACTTTACCGAACATGGGTAGGGTGACGAGTTCTGCGGGCCTCCTTCTCAAGAACCCAAACAAGACGACCGCGATGTAGCTGGTACGGCGGAGAAACCCAATTGCAACAGGCGCCGTCTGGTGTTCAGTTCCTAGGAGACGCCTCCAGCTGCCGCCTTCACCGAGCCTCAGATAGCGGAGGTGCCAAATATTATCAGCCCTAACACGCTCAAGAAGGCGGTCTGTGAGCAGAACTCGGTCCCATTACAGCAGATCAAGAAGAAGGGCCGGAAACGGCCGACTAAAAAGGCCGCCGATGCGAGCCAGCCGGCGCCGAGTACGATCCGTGCTCAGGACGGGCCACCTTCACCTAAGGATATCTCGAGGAGGGTGCATGTGGCGGGTAGGGTGATGCTACCAACAAATATGCTCAATGCTGCAACCGGTGCTATGCGGAGTCTGCACGGTAGTGTTCTTTCTTTGGAGAAGCGGCGTCTCAGAGAGAATGATGTGGCATACCCGGTTTTCATGGCCAAGGTGCCAGAGGGCAAGGGCTTTGTGGATGGTGACATCAGGGGTACGATCGTCCTGCGGTTTGATGCCATCTTTGCTATGTTTAACCTTCATCCGCTGCACTACACCTTCGTTCGGCTATTTTCGCAGAGTATGGAGATGCGGATCATTAGAGACAAGTCCTCAGACATCGTGATCGTTGACCCCTTCTACATGCGTGCCAAGCTCTTGAGCAGCGCTGGGGACCGCAAAGTCGCGAGTTCATACCTCGAAGACGTCATTCTGGCAAACCCAGATAAGGTTAACTTCCTTGTGGCTTACTTTCCCGAGTAAGTCATCCCTTAACCGCCCCGTAACATATGATTTCTTAGATTTCGATCGTTCTTTTTTTTTCTAACATTCCGTGTTCTGTGCAGTGACACACATTGCACACTCATCCTCTTAAGCACGAAATATTCCATGTCCACGTATTTCGACCCGAACTGTAACTCCAAGATAGACTACACAAATATCAAGAAAGTTCTTGATGATGTTCTCCCCGGCTACGCCAAATCTGGAGGCACCTTCACCAGGGCAGTTCGTAAGTACGGCAAGCACGTGTTCGCCCACAATACGACGTTCTACTGCGTCAAGCAGCCGCCTGGCGGTCAGAAGGATGCCTACTACACCCTCCATCACATGCGGGCGATCGTAAGGGACCATCATCACCTTCTGCTACCAAATAATCTCAAAGATTGGGCCGCGAGCTTGTCGGCAATCCAGGACGCGGACATCAGACAAGAATTCTTTTGCATCCAGTCGGAGTTTGTGGAAATCATCGATCAAGATGTCCTTCATACCTCGGGGTAGTTCTTCCTCAGATATCAACCGTCCAACATTGAGATAGACGGAATGCTACAAATGCAGGCTGACAACGCCTGCGATTTCAAGACCATCACGACAGACGGCGGCTTCATCCACGCTCCTGTCCATGAGTCGAGTCGAAAGTAGTGATGTGTAGTTCTGAAACATTGATTGGCTCATGTTGTAATTAAACTTTAATGAATTGTATGTCTCTTTGGTTTGGATAGTCGTTCAACTTAGATGTAATCGATGCTATTTATTAGTAGGACCATGAATCATGCTATTAATGTCTTGCTTTTCTCTTCCGATCCTTTTGTTGCATACTTATATATTGCTTATGTATGTATTGTCTGTTGTTTGGCTTGTGCATAGAGATGCCGTCGTATGTCGTGTACCAGGGTAAGGTTCCCGGTGTCTACGACGACTGGGAGGAGTGTCGGAGACAGGTTTATCATTTTAGCGGTAACAGTTACAGAGGGTACAGCACTAGGGCGGAGGCGGAATCTAGATACGCCCGCTATCTAGCGGGAGAGAGAAGGGAGCGTTGGAGGAACCGGATGAAGACCAGTTTCATCGCGATGATTCTCAGCATGATGACCGCAGCTCTCTTCTATGTGATGGTAGTTTAGATGATCGACATCGACTTGTAATGTGAAGACAAACTCGATACTCACGGTCTCGAGACTTGTAATGTTTTATCTTTGTTCGGTCTTTTGAATTCGGAGACTAATATGATGAATTGTATTCGGAGACTAATCTTCTATTATATTCGATGAATCTGCTGTTGCTGTGTGCTACTATCTATATTCTGTCAAATAATATATTTTGTAACATGTGCAAAAATCAGAAAAGTAAAAAAAAACCTAATATTCATACTAATGGCGCATCACTACAGAGTGCGCCATTAGTATGCCAAAGTATACTAATGGCACATCACTACAGAGTGCGCCATTAGTATGCCAAAGTATACTAATGGCGCATCAACAAACAGTGCGCCATTAGTATGCCAAGTATACTAATGGCGCATCCATCCGAAGTGCGCCATTAGTGTGCCAAAGCACATGGTTAAATATGGCCCCTGGGAGGCATACTAATGGCGCATGGTGTTATATACTAATGGCGCACTGCATGGTGCGCCATTAGTATACCAGATACTAATGGCGCACCAGTGGTGGACCATTAGTAAAAAATACTAGTGGCGTGCTACTAATGGTGCAGCAGTGATGCGCCATTAGTAGGCAAAACTGGTGCGCCATTAGTAGGCCTTTTCCTAGTAGTGCTACATTGTAAACCTGAGATGTGTTTGTTTGTTTCTCTTTTAGAACGCGATAAAATATTAGAGAAGAGTACCCTGTTATGCAATGGTAAAGGAAGTAATGCAGATAAGGTTCAAGATAGTGAGACATCCCTGTTGGTCTCCAAGAAAGCTGAGAAAAACTATATTGAAGACACTGAGACAACCCCAAAGTCTTGTCTTGATGTAGTGTTCGAGTTACTGGCTACCACTGCTGGCACCAGCTCTTCGAACTCATTGCCTGAACCAGTTTGGCTTCTCGAGTCTTAACTTCAAGTTGAAAGACATCGATCAGATGTTATGCAACAGGAAGCCGAAGGACTGAGGAAGTCCGTGCAGAATTCAGATGCATACTTTCTAGTGCAACAGCAAGCGCTGGAGGACATAAGCGCCAAACAAGAGAAACTTAATAAGCTTGCTAAGCATCTTGCTAGCATTATGGGTTCCCAGGATATTGTTTCTTGAGTTCTTCTGAAGTGGTTTCAGTTCTGGACTTGTTTTGCTGCGGCGTTTATATGTTGCTGTGTTCCCTATATTTGCACTGGTGGTGAACTTTGATGCCCAGTGGATGTAATATGTGTAATAGCCGTGATAGCCTAGTGTATGTTGCTTGCTTATTTATTTCCTTGTTGTCTTGTTTGTTTGTTTGCTTGTAGTCAGTGCAATTCTTTTTCTGCGGTTTGCTAGTGGCTGCAATAACCTATTTTTTATAACTAGGCCACAATAACCGTGGGCTAATATTTACTGTAGTGACACTGGGCCTCCTACGGACCGTAGAAACAGTGGGCCTTCTACGGGCCATAGAAACAGTGGGCCTTCTACGGGCCGTAGAAACAATGGGCCTTCTACGGGCCGTATCATCAATGGGCCTTCTACGGGCCGTATCATCAATGTGCCTTATATGGGCCGTATGATCGATTGGCCAAACATGGGCCAAACAGACCACATTCTGGCCGTAAACGGGCTAGAGTTGGAATCGTCCGTTCATGGGCCGACCATAACAGGCCATCGTTAATAGGCCATATTTGATGACACTATGAAAATGGCCCAACGTATTAACGGACCACAAACGGGCCAACTGTAACCACGGGCTGAATTTGGCCCACAAGCAGAAAATGACAGTAACGGGCCGTAAGTAAACGAATGCTGGAAATGAGCCCAAGAATAAATGGGCTCTGAGAAGGCCGAAAGATAACATGGGCTGGAGACGGCCCAACGGAATAATGGGCCGTTAATGGGTATAAAGTGATACACTGTTCATTACGGGCCAATTTCAGCATGGGCCGCTAATGGTCCAAGAGTTACAAAGGGCCTCATATGGGCCGAAAGACGTCATGGGCTATACATGGGCCAGAAGTGAAAATGGGCTGGAATCATATTGGACGGCCCAGATGACGCTACTGGGCCTAATTCGGATAGGGCGTAACGGGCCTTGGGTTAGCGGGTTGTAAATGGGCTATATGCGAATAGGCCGTTAACAGGCTTCCCATGGGCCGGCCCACCAGCTTTTGACCAAGTCAAATGGGTCGGCCTTTTCACAGGAATGGGCCACTGTTGGGCCGTGCCACGTGTCGACGTATCATAGGCGCCTTCTGTCCAGTGAGTGGATGACATCTGTCCCAACGATGAGCCGACACGTGTTTCCTCTAGCCAATGATGATTTTACACGTGGAAAATCCCCATTGGTCGGGGCTGTTAACGGGTTATCGGATCCAAAAACCCGACCCGATAGCTTAACGGTGTTCCGTTACGGTGGATGCCACGTGTCGGTCACCCTTGACGAAAGCACTTCTGTGACGCGTGATTTATTGTCATGGAAGTGGACACTTCCGTGATGATAATTTTGGTAATGTCATGGAACACTTCTACGACAGCACATGTATGACTATCTTGATTCTGTCATAAATTTGTCATGGATGTACATGCATGACAAAAAAGCGACCTACTGTGACAAACACGTATCATCACAGAAGTGTATTTTTTTGTAGTGCAAGGATAAAAAGACCCACCTGTTGGTGGTGGTTGACAAGTTTACCAAGTGGGTAGAGGCAGAGCCAGTCAGTAAGTGTGATGCAGCCACGGCGGTTCAATTCATCAAAAAGGTGATATTCCGGTTTGGTTTTACAAAGAGCATTATCACTGATAATGGTACTAATCTTTCCAAAGGTGATATGGAAGAATTTTGTCAAAGTGAGCACATCCGGCTTGATGTAGCATCAGTGGCTCACCCCCAGTCTAATGGTCAAGCAGAGAGGGCAAATCAAGAAATTTTGAGAGGTATCAAACCCCGGCTTATGGTTCCTTTAAAGCGGACGCTAGGTTGTTGGGTGGAGGAGTTACCTTCCGTATTATGGAGTATCAACACCACATCAAACGGATCTACGGGTTACACGCCTTTCTTCATGGTTTACGGAGCAGAGGCGGTTCTCCCTAGTGACATCCGTCATGACTCACTGTTATGCCCTTAAAGCAGCTATATCGCCCACGTGTCGAAGCACGACTTAGAGGCATAACCGCATGGAAAGCAATGTCACAAGTGAGGTAATCTTCACACAACCCATGTAATACATAAGGGAAAGAGATACATAGTTGGCTTACAATCGCCACTTCACACAAATACATGATTAAAGCGTTACATCAAACAGTTACAATCAAGGTCCGACTACGGAACCAAAATAAAAGAAGAACCCCAAATGCGACAAAGGTCCCCGATCGACCCCAACTGGGCTCCGCTACTGATCAACTAGAACGAAACAACATAAAGGACAAGATCTTCATCGAGCTCCTCCTGAGCTTGGTTGCATCATCTGCACGGTCTCATCGGCACCTGCACGCTGGTTTTGGAAGTATCTGTGAGCCACGGGGACTCAGCAATCTCGCACCCTTGCGATCAAGACTATTTAAGCTTATGGGTAAGGTAAAGGAATGAGGTGGAGCTGCAGCAGGTGACTAGCATATATGGTGGCTAACATATGCAAAAGAGAGCGAGAAGAGAAGGAAAGGCACGGTCGATGAAAGTATGATCAAGAAGTGATCCTGGACTATCTATGTCAAGCATAACTCCAACAACCGTGTTCGCTTCCCGGACTCCGCCGGAAA
The DNA here is from genome assembly GCA_034509565.1 of Triticum monococcum. Classification (NCBI taxonomy): domain Eukaryota; kingdom Viridiplantae; phylum Streptophyta; class Magnoliopsida; order Poales; family Poaceae; genus Triticum; species Triticum monococcum. Next base: position 484,330,195 of record CM067845.1, read on the forward strand.
GAGACCATCACAGTTACACACGCGGTTGATTCATTTTTATTAAGGTCAACTTCAGGTTTTCTACAACCGGACGTTAACAAATTCCCATCTGCCCATAACCGCGGGCACGGCTTTCGAAAGTTCAAATCCCTGCAGGGGTGTCCCAACTTAGCCCATCACAAGCTCTCACGGTCAACGAAGGAATAGACCTCCACCCGAGACGTTCCGATCAGGCTCGGTACCTCGGTACAACAAGACATTTCGACAAGGTAAAACTAAACCAGCAACACCGCCCGATGCGCCGACATCCTGATGGGAGCTGCACATATCTCGTTCTCAGGGCAACACCGGATAGGTCAAGCTACGAGTAAAACCAGCCCTCAAGTTTCCCCGAGGTGGCCCCGCAGGCTGCCCATTTCGGACCAACACTCAGACAAGCACTGGCCCGGGGGGGTTAAAATAAAGTTGACCCTTGGGTCCGCGAAACCCAAGGGAAAAAGGCTAGGTGGCGAATGGTAAAACCAATGTTGGGCATTGCTGGAAGAGCTTTACTTAAGTCGAACTGTCAAGGGGTTCCCATTATAGCCCAACCACGTAAGGGACGCAAAATCTGGGAACATAACACCGATATGACGGAAACTAGGGCGGCAAGAGTGGAACAAAACACCAGGCATAAGGCCAAGCCTTCCACCCTTTACCAAGTATATAGATGCTTTAGTTAAATAAGATATATAGTGATATCCCAACAAGGAACGATCTCCATGTTCCAACAAGGAACAAACTTCAATCTTCACCTGCAACTAACAACGCTATAAGAGGGGCTGAGCAAAGCGGTAACATAGCCAAACAACGGTTTGCTAGGACAAGGTGGGTTAGAGGCTTGGTTCACCAATATGGGAGGCATGATAATCAAGTGGTAGGTATCGCAGCATAGGCCAGCAAAAGAGCGAGCAACTAAGCAAGCAAAGATAGAAGTGATTTCGAGGGTATGATCATCTTGCCTGAAATCCCGCAAGGAAGAAGAACGAGTCCATGAGGAAGACAAACAGACGTAGCCGAACGGATCCTCACACACGACGTTATCGGAACCAACCCGAAGAAGCAATCACCGGAAAAGAAACACACAACATAGTAAACAAACCACACATGAACATGGTATGATATGCGAGATGCGCTGCGGTATGCAAAATGCAAGATATGACAGGAAATTCATGAACCTGGCCTCAACTTGGAAAACCAAGTGTTCCACTGGAAAGATGGGATGAAATCGCTTGAAAATGATATAAAGAACGCCAGAATCGGAGTTACGGTTTGGAAATGGCAAGCGTTTCAAAAATGACACCGGTCTGCGATTTACAGCAAGTAGGCATCTAAGTGCAATGAGATGAACATGCTACAACACTCAAACATGACAACAAAATAAATGGCAGGGAAGCATTCAAGATGCTTAACAAAATACTAGCACTGAGCTAGGGCCAATTCATCCATTATGAGGTTCAAACAAGCATGGCAAAAACGCAAATGCAAAAACAGATTCCAGACTTAGTCAAATTAACACTTGTTTGAAATTTCAGATCATGAAGCCCTCTTCGGAGCAGCAAAACAACATGATACATGACCTGATTATGATAAATAAGAACATGGCATAGAGCTACTCAACAATCTTAACAAAAGACCCAAAGTGACCTGGGGCCAAAAGGGTTCACAAAATATACTAACAAGCACACGAACATAGCTAAAACACAATCAGTTTTCAGACTTAGTGAAAACTGAGACATGCTGGAACATAACTCACGAAGGCATGTAAACGAGCTCGATGCACTCACTACGGTGCAAGTCATGGCAAGGCAAGCATATATCTGCTAAGAAGGCACAAAATGCTAACTATACATGGCAAGAACAATGGCATAGCATGTATGGATCAACTACAATAACATCGGCAAAATCGCAAACAAGTTGACGATCTGCCCAGATTCACAACGAAGCAAAAGTAGAGCTCGATTGACTCACGCTAGGGTGCTCCATATATGCAAACAAAGACATGGATGGATAGAGCATCACAATATTAACAAAACTCCTTTACTGATCATCCTCAAAAGAGGCACGGATCACTAGGAAACAGCATGAACATATGGCATCATGAACTAAATAATCCCAGACTTAGTGAAAACTACTAAGTCCCTGAAAACAGATTTACCGGGTGCCTCACTTTGCAAGCTTGCACAAGTCACCACACACATCACAAAAATGCATGGATTGCACCTCCGGAAAGATAACAAAATGCTTAACAAAACATATGAAGGACTCACAGGCATAACATGCACATAACAAACATGGCAAAAATGACAAAAGTCTAAGATGAACTAACAGATCTGATAATTAACTCACGAAGCCTCCTTCTAACAGCATTTTGGACATCAAGATGAAATCCAATGAAAATGATGCAATGGAATGAAATGATGTACTCGTCGGGACGAACATTTTGATATACTATATGTCCAAAATGGAGCTATGGATGCAGAGATATGGCAGGTCAAATTATGCTCAAAAATTAGGGTTTGGAGGGGAAAAAGTCAACCGAATATTTTGGATCTGAGATCTGCACGCCTCCCGAGGTCGCCGAAGTTACTGTAGCGCGAGTCGCTGGAGTTGGAAGGCTGAGGTGGCCGGAGCTTGGAGAGGCGGCAAGGTGGCCAGGGTGGCGATTCGGACGTGTCCGTCGGCGGGGAATTTGTCCGGCGGGCACGAGGGGTGGATCTAGGGTTTCGGAGGAAGGAGACCCGAGATTTCGTGGATGGATATATTTATAGGCATAGAGGGAGCTAGGAGAGTCCAAATGAGGTGCGGTTTTTGGCCACGCGATCGTGATCGAACGCTCTAGATGATGGAGCAGAGTTTGGTGGGTTTTGGGCCAAATTGGAGGGGTGTTGGGCTGCAACACACACGAGGCCTTCTCGGTCCCTCGGTTAACCGTTGGAGTATCAAACGAAGTCCAAATGGTACGAAACTTGACAGGCGGTCTACTGGTGGTAAACCAAGGCCGTTTGGCAAGTCTCGGTCCAATCCGGAAATGTTTAATCCCCACACACGAAAGGAAAGGTAGAAATGACCACCGGAGGAGAAGGAAGCGCCGGATTGCAAAACGGACAACGAGGAAAATGCTCGGATGCATGAGACGAACACGTATGCAAATGAAATGCACATGATGACATGATATGCAATGCATGACACGCAAGCAATGACAAGGCAACAGCAGCGAATAACTGGAGGACAACTGGCACATCGGTCTCGGGGCGTTACACTCACCCCGTGTGATGGCTTATGTTGAAGCTGAGAATGAGAAAGCACGTCAGGACTCACTGGACCTATTAGTTGAGGAGCGTGATTTAGCAGCAGCACATTCGGTGATTTATCAACAAGATCTCCGACGTTATCACAACCGCCGGGTTAAGACCAACACTTTTCAAGAAGGCGATCTGGTGCTCCGGCTCATCCAGGATCAGACTAATATGCACAAGTTATCCCCACCTTGGGAAGGACCTTTTGTGGTCAGCAAAAACCTGCACAACGGGTCATACTACCTCATCGATGTTCGAGAGCACAAAGACTCATGCAAATCGGAGGAGGAGACCCAGCGGCCGTGGAATATAGCTCTTCTTCGACCTTACTATACTTGAGCCACAGGCTCTTCTTATGTGCATACTTATGACAATGTATATATTATATAATAAACCGGAGCCTCAGCTAAAGCGGGGTCTCTGTTCTGTTTTACATCATGTATGGTTCCATGGGGGCTTCTATTTACAAAGCGGAGTTCTATTAACCCGGCCTACAAAGCCACACAGATATGAAGGAAATCACTACGGGGCTTGGTCGTATCCGAACCATAGCTACACTTCTTGATCGGTTTAAAACCAAAAAGGGAAATCACTAGGGAGCTTGGTTGTCTTTACACCATAGCTAGACCTTTTGATAAGCTTAAGGCCTAAAGGACATTATGTGGAACCAAAGAGAGTCTGTTGCATAAAGCACAACTCAAACATAGGTACCCACTAAGCATAGCTCAAATATTACCTGGGGGCTCCTGGCTTCTCAAAGAACAACGAGCTTGTACCCTTGTAATAGGCTATCAAGCCAGGTGTATTCACCTAGAACCCCGGGTTATCCTGCCTCTTTAAGTAAGCCACTCCGTCCAGGTAAACCTGGTATGACCCATCGAACGTTTGACAAATCAATTTCATAGACCCTGGACTTGTCAAAGTTAAAACGGTGATTGGTTAAAGATTGAGGTCCATCTTAAAAGGCTTTGCAAAATGGTTTAACTCAGCGGCCTGGCAGCCCATGAAAAGCCTCGATTTAGGGCCTGGCAGCCCATGTAAAGCCTTGCATATTTCTTCTGTATTTGTTGTTTTAAAATCTTTTATTAGGGATTTATGAATATTTTTAGATAAATTGGTGTTTATTACAACCCGGCGTGGCTTTCAACGCTCAGTTGTCAGTACATGATCAGTTTTAAACCGGCAATAAGTTGCTACGGTCTGGTTTTGACTAGATGTCACCAGCATTATACGAACAAATCGATGGCTATGATAGCCCGGTATGGTTTTTATATGAACCCACAAGAGGGCAAGGAGTCATCAGCACTCCAGATTGGTGTTTTTCACCCTTACTATACAAACAGTTGGTCAGCCAACGAGGTATATCACAGGTATCATTTATTTTCTATCTGATTATTACAATATTGGTTATCTATCCAAGTTATGTATATATTTTTTCGGTATCATGACACGTCCAGTGGTAAACCACTAGGACACTTTCAAGTTCTTATATGCAGGAACAAAAACCATAATGGACTATGCATATAATAGATCACAAAGGCATGGCAAGTTCTCTGTATCAAGGAAAACAAACATGCTCAATGGCATGACAGATAAAGTGTTCACGCTATCCTATTACAAGACGCTTTAAGTAGCCCAAATTGAATAATTGTTTTAAAAGGAGTGGCACACTGCAACTGATAAACCGGCCACCGGTTTAGGATTCCTCATTTGGATGGCTTGACGATTGAGGGTCATCTTGGGCGGTCACACAATCGTTGACCAATCGATTCCAGTTAAAGCTTGAAAAACGACCTCTTCATGAATAAGGTTGGAAGGGTCAATGTCAGGAGCGTAAGTCTGCTTAGGGATTGGCGGCACAAGATCTTCTACATTATGAATCGGCGCGGGTTGTCTCCCCTCAACATCATAAACCGGTTGAAAATGAGATAGATTTGTGTCATCCACCAATTTGCTTGCTATCAGCCGCATCTCCTTTGTCCGCCTTCGGAGATCGTCATTATTGAAGTCTGAACCATCTTCTTTCACACCAGGATAGCCTTTGATGATATCTGCCAGTTCCAGATCCGAAATCCATGCCTTGGCCCGGATTAGCGCGGTCAGTGCACCTGACCTTGCGGCTGATCTCTTCAGTTCGTCGATCCGGGCAGGCAGCATGGCCAGCTTTTCGATAGTTTCTTTTATCAGCGATGGCGGAGGCTTGTTATAAGCTATAGTGCAAATGGCTCGCTGGGATCTAGAAAACAGTTGTTTTATCAAAGTGTAGGCCGCTTTAAGCTTCATCCGCATGTCAGAGCCCAGATGAGTAATGCGGGTCCCTGTCATGGTTAAACATCAGTAAACCGGTCATTGATAAGATATTACAAATTACAAAAACTTCATGAGAGTACTTACCAAACACAACAAAAGTCATAGCATTAATCTGCCGCTTTAAGCTGGTCAGTTCTTCAACCACTGGCTTTAGGGCTACTTCTGCGTCTTTAGCCTTCTTTGTTAAACCGGCCTTTTGTGTCTCCCAATCTGCACGCTCTTTGTTAAAGGTTTCTTTCAGCTTCTCCATGGCTGCTAAGGCATTTGTCAGCTCTTCCTTGGCCTTGGAAGCCTCTGCTTACTGAGATTTAACATTCTCCTGAAGGTCAGCGGTTTGAGCATCCTTCTTATTCAGCTCGGCTTACAAGGGCAAGATATATCATCAATGGGCTATGAAGTACCAAGCGTATAACAAGTTATGCACTTTGCACTTGGGGGCTAATGCCTATTTGCTCTGTCATCAAAATATTTTTTGCAAGTCTCAAGTACAATGCAAGCATTATCTTTGACACTTGGGGGCTAATGTACATCTGTTCAAAGTTGAAGCATTGATTTCAGACCCGGTTTACCTTGGAAAGATAAACCGGCCCTTGGGGGCTACACAGATGAAAATTACAGGACTACAACGATACAATACCGGTCTTTTTTAAAAGGATCACCTGACATATGGGGGATGAGCATGCAAGGGCTGAGATATTACAAAGTCCTGATTTATGATTGCTATCATAAACCGGCCCTTGGGGGCTACTAGAATTGGCATTTACAATTGGACCTAAGAAAGGAAAAGTTATGTTAGTACCTCATAGCGCTCCTTCATTAGATTCACCAAACCGGCTTCATGATCACGGTTTGAGTACAGACGGTTTTGGAAGCCAGAGTGGAGTTCTTGAGCACTGAAGTGGGCATAGCTTGATAAATCGGTGCTCCACTTGCATTTCTCCATGGCAGCACGTTCTTCTTTGGCACTATGTTTCGCCGATACAGCAGGTTGACCAGGAGAGGTGTCCCCAATACTGGTAATGATAACTTCATCTTCTTTGTCTCCAGAAGCCTTCTCTTGAGTTGATGGAATGTTAGTAGTTCTCACTGGACTAGAAGGTGTGTCATCAGTCCGGATTGGATTTCCCGGATCATCATCTGGCACAACAGTATCAGCTTCTGCTTGTTCACGAGTGTTATGATCTTGAGGGGGTGGTTCATCAAATATGGCCTCGGTATTTGGAGCCTCCAGTTCAACAGCCTGCTCCAGTTAAATAACCACCTAGTCTTCGATCGTATTATTCACCCGAGCCTTTTTACTGGGTCAGGCTTTGGCCCTAAACAGAACAAGATGCAAAGGTTAGCATAGTATATAAGGTATGCAACATCAAAAGAAGGGGGTGAAGTACTGACCCGGCTACGGTTTGGAGAGGAGGGAGTTGGGTCGATGTTGGCTTGCCAGAGGATGAAGGAGGTGTTGATACGTCTACATTTTTGATTGCTCCATGCTATATTATCTACTGTTTTGGATGTTTATGGGCTTTATTATACACTTTTATATCATTTTTGGGACTAACCTATTAACCCAGAGCCCAGAGCCAGTTTCTGTTTTTACCTTGTTTTAGGGTTTTGAAGAAAAGGAAAATCAAACGGAGTCCAATTGACCTAAAACTTCACGGAACTCATTTTTGGAAGGAAAGAAGCCCAGAAGACTTGAAGTGCACGTAAGGGAAGCTTCGAGGAGGCCACGAGGTAGGGGCGCGCCCACCCCCTGGGCGCGCCCTCCACCCTCGTGGGCCCCTCATGCCCCCTGACGTACCTCTTCCGCCTATATATCTCCATATACCCTAAAAACATCCGGTAGCACAATAGATCGGGAGTTCCGCCGCTAGAAGCCTCTGTAGCCACCGAAAGCCAATCTATACCCGTTCCGGCACCCTGCCGGAGGGGGAAATCCCTCTCCGGTGGCCATCTTCATCATCCCGGTGCTCTCCATGATGAGGAGGGAGTAGTTCTCCCTCGGGGCTGAGGGTATGTACCACTAGCTATGTGTTTGATCTCTCTCTCTCTCTCTCTCTCTCTCTCGTGATCTTGAGGTGATACGATCTTGATATATCGCGAGCTTCGCTATTATAGTTGGATCCTATGATGTTTTCTCCCCCCTCAACTCTCTTGTAATGGATTGAGTTTCCCCTTTGAAGTTATCTTATCGGATGGAGTCTTTAAAGATTTGAGAACACTTGATGTATGTCTTGCCGTGCGTATCTGTGGTGACAATGGGATATCACGTGATTCACTTGATGTATGTTTTGGTGATCAACTTGCGGGTTCCGCCCATGAACCTATGCCTAGGGGTTGGCACACGTTTTCGTCGTGATTCTTCGGTAGAAACTTTGGGGCACTCTTTGAGGTCCTATGTGTTGGTTGAATAGATGAATCTGAGATTGTGTGATGCATATCATATAATCATACCCACGGATACTTGAGGTGACATTGGAGTATCTAGGTGACATTAGGGTTTTGGTTGATTTGTGTCTTAAGGTGTTATTCTAGTACGAACTCTAGGGCTGTTTGTGACACTTATAGGAATAGCCCACCGGATTGATTGGAAAGAATTACTTTGAGGTGGTTTCGTACCCTGCCATAATCTCTTCGTTTGTTCTCCGCTATTAGTGACTTTGGAGTGACTCTTTGTTGCATGTTGAGGGATTGTTTTTTGATGAAATTATGTTATCATTGTTGAGGGAACTTACACTAGCGAAAGTATGAAGCCTAGGCCTTGTTTCCTATCATTGCAATACCGTTTATGCTCACTTTTATCACTTGGTACCTTGCTGTTTTTATATTTTCAGATTACAAAAACTGTTATCTTCTATCCATATACCACTTGTATCACCATCTCTTCGCTGAACTAGTGCACCTTTACAATTTACCATTGTATCGGGTGTGTTGGGGACACAAGAGACTCTTTGTTATTTGGTTGCAGGGTTGCTTGATAGAGACCATCTTCATCCTACGCCTCCTACGGATTGATAAACCTTAGATCATCCACTTGAGGGAAATTTGCTACTGTCCTACAAACCTCTTCACTTTGAGGCCCAACAACGTCTACGAGAATAAGGTTGTGTAGTAGACATCAGGTGTCACCTGATAATTCAAATCGGACGGATTAAGAGGTTGTCGGAAATAGCTTGCCTTGGGATAAGAAGTGTCAGAAGAGGGTGAGACCTCAGATCGGCGTTTCCGAACCGGGGTGTCCGGCAAACCGGCCAAAGTAACCTTTTGGCCACTGTGCCGGGTTGTGCGGCGAGCCTCGTGCTGCTGCTTCTTCAAAATAAATGTTGGATCCAAGTGAGCAAGAGGATGAGAAAAGCCTACTTTCCGGACCGCTTGAGGGATTTTTTTGTGTTGGCAGAGAGTTCGAACCAGAGGAAAGGATAATTACCTCTGCATCGTCAGCTTGGCTGCCCTCAACGTCCTCCGGATAAGTATCATTGTCAATGAGATGCATGAAAAGTGAACCAAGTGAATCAAGTTCTACCTCAACTTCTGGTTCATCCGGGTCATCATCCAGTTCCATACTGATGTGTTTAGGTTCCTTCCTCTTGGTGGTTTTCTTGACGGCTTTTGTTTTAGGGCGGGAAGGCTTTGCCGCTTTTTCTTGAGGCTTCTTCTTCCAGAACGGATCATCACCCTGTTTAAAAATAAGCAGAAGGGTATTCAAAGATTGTATAGTCTAAAGAAATCAAGTATAAAGCGAAAGAACAATACTTACAGCAGGTGGTTTGTTTTGCGTGTAAAAAGGGTCTAATCCGGTTTGGCGATAGACAACTTCCGATTCGTTCAATATTTTCTTGACAGCTTCAGTAACTTCTTCATCTGTTAGCTGAACATTGGTATGACATTGGGAGTCTTCTACTTCACCAGTATACTTGCACATTAAGCTGGAGCGGTGAATTAACGGCAAGATACTCCAAGATATCTAGCAACAGATGAAGTCTACACCAGTTAAACCGTTGGCCAAGAAGGCTCTCAGCTTGGCGAGTTGAGGTGCGTATGGGGCCCGTTCCTGGGCACTTAGTCGTCGTGGAAGTGGATGAGTATTGGCAAGCCGGTGGGCACGGTAACCCGGCAGAGGATTCTCATCTTCAGGGGAGGTGTCTTTACAGTAGAACCAAGTTTGATTCCACTCTTTGGGGTAACTGTGCAGCTTGGCATGAGGAAATTCAACCTCTTTTCTTTTCTAAATGGAGACGCCACCAAGTTCAGTGTTGCGACCATCTACAAATTCAGTGCGCCGGTTCAGATGGAAGAAATCCTGGAACAGCTCAATAGTTGGCTCGTCTTGTAGGTACGTTTCACAGAAAACTTGAAAGTTGCATATATTGGATACCGAGTTGGGTCCAATATCTTGAGGGTGGAGTTGAAAGCTGGCAAGCACATCCCAGAAAAACTTTGATCTGGGCGGTTTGAAACCACGGCCTATGTGATCAACAAACACCACTACCTCACCCTACTTAGGGGTGGGAGGATTTTCCGGCCCAGGAACTCCCCACCGGATCTCATTCTTCTTTGGTAAGGTGCCGATCTTGACCATTCCATTCAGTTGCTCCTCTATAACCCGGGAGGTAGCCCAGTTGCAGGAATAAAACTATTTCGTCATTGCAAGTGAAAGGCTGAGAAGAAAAATAATGCTGGTTTACAATTCATTAATGGTGATGCACAAGGGACGATAAGGAAAAGGAATCCAAGTATGTGCAATTTGGTAAACCGACAACAGGGTATTTATGAATGATAAGGAATGAACACAGGCAGAGATATATACATATTGTTAAACCAGAGTATAAAATTGGCGGTTTAACAGGGGACAAATGGTACCTGCCGGATTACCATATTTCAAAAAGTTAAACCGCCCATATTGGTGTGAAGGGTACAGATCTAAAGATGTCTAAGTGAGGAAAAACAGATTTCGCAAAGATCACATTAGCGTTTCGGATCTACCACAGGTCAGGAAAGCAAAAAGATTTAGACCTAAAAAGGTTGGTCCCGAAGTGATTCACAGAAAGTCCAGATCGGTCTTTTATGCACATTAGGGTTTGTTTTGATAGCAAAGACAAGGAATGCTATAGCTACCACACGGAATGCATCAAGCTTAAGGTCTTTCATCTATGGACTGAAGAGGAACAGGGAAGAAAAGTGTCGGAGCTTCGATGAACTTTGATGACCACTGAAACCCTAGATAGATCTAAAGAGGAGGAAAGGGGAAGACTTACAGCGGCTGTTGAAGCAGCGGAGATATCTCGTGACTCTCTGGTGCGATCAGGTCGATGCGGCGGCCAAAGGAGATGCAGACGCGGAGCTCGGCGACGACGACGGTGGTCGGGTGTAGGGGCGTCGCAAGGTGGAAGAAGAAGCGACGAGACGGAGGGAAAAAGGAAATGACCCTTGGCCCTATTTATACGGTAAAGGGGGGAGGTGACAGGCGCGAGAATCGATGAGCCGGAATATTGGATACCTAACAGGAGCGGTCCGCCTCGATTGTCGGAGGCTCATTAACTGAAGGTGAGATGTATCATTTTTAAATAACAAGGTGACGTCATGGCGATTTATCATGATCCTGGAGTATGACGTCACAGCGGTTTACAAGATCAAGGTAAATAACAAGTGTTGAAGATTGACATGAACAAGCTCAAATCAATCTGGGGCCTAATGTTGGGGATATTACTACTGGATGTAAACCGGCCAGGAGTACCCGGATTAACTCCATGAAGATTAGAAGCACATGACGACGTAAGGATGGTGGCGCTTTACGAAGGCCCAAGGCCCAAAGGCGAGTTAAGGCCTATAGATGTAAACCGGTTCTCTCATGTAACTTGTATTGTAAGTTAGAAGGAATAGAGACCGAGCCGGACACGTTTATGATCCGGCCTCGGGACTCTGTAAACCGGCGGGCGTCAACCTCTTTTTATATAGCGACGACCCGGCAGCGGTTTAGGGACAACAGACAACAACTCGAGAACCAGGCAAAGCAGATTCGCTCCCTGGTCATCGAAACCCTAGCAATACCAACACAACTAGACGTAGGCCTTTACCTTCATTGAAGGGGCCGAACTAGTATAAAAACCCTCGTGTCCCTTGTCCGGTTTAACCCCTTTAAGATAACCCGTAGCGATGGCTCCACGACCAAGTCCTTTCACGAGGACATCTGCCGTGACAAAACCACGACAACCCCTCTACGGGCTACTATTCAACTAGCCCTCCACCAGCTACTGTTCAACCAGCCCTCCACGGGGTCCTGTTCATCCAGCCCTCCATGGGGTCCTATTCATCCAGCCCTCCACATGGTCCTGTTCATCCACCGGCTCAATCGATCGGTGTACTGTTCCTTCGGCGGCAACGGCCTCTACTACCACGGGGTCCTGTTCTTCCAACCCCCCACCGGGAACTGTTCATCCAAACCCCCCAATAACGCTCACTGTTCATCCAGAGGTAGCATCGATCGGCTTCAGTTAGCAGCAGTACCGAAGGAATCACTCGGCTTCAGTTAACAGCAAGGGATCGATTGATCGCTCGGGTTCAGTAACGTGTAGCCTGCAGTGCAATCGCTCGGGTTCAGTTAGAGCCCAATGCCTTGCACACACGCGCATACATACGAGAGAAACGCTCATCGCTCGGCCCCCGACCACCCACCGCAACTGGGAACTCCCCGATATTTTCCGCGCCCTCGCTTCTACCATGGTTTTTTCCATCATGGACGGCCCAAAGAATGTCATGCAGCTGTGTCTCTGGCCCACCCAGGACGAAAAGCCCATTTTCTGTCATGATTTTTTGTCATAGAAGTAGGAGCCCATCACATCTATGATGATACCAGTTTTTGTCACTATTATCATCCTAGAAGTGTCATAAGCATGACAGAAGAAAAATTCATTCGGCCCAAAATGTCACGGATGTGTCTTTCTTTGTAGTGGTGTCCGGCGCACAAATTGTCTTCGGCATTGCAAGGCAGGTTCCTCCTCCGAATACTTCAAAGCATCTGAACCAAAGGACTGTATTCGGCTTTTACATCTTCGGTCATGGTAAGGTGAATTCTTCGAACAGCTCGGCTTTACATTAAATGTTATACCCTTCGGCTTCTGTGCCATCGTCGCCCTGGCTTCCACGTGTCAGACGAATACAAAGGGTCCAAGTATTTTTACACATAACACTCAGGCCATGTAGGGAAGGCGTCTATTTAAGGAGATTGAATCTCAGATGCCATTCCACACCAGGCGGAAAATCCTTAGAGCTTGCCACAAGAAACTGCGCAAACATGGCTAGCGCTCCCAGTTCTTCCTCCCTCCCCCACGACCATCAAAAAGGCGATTGGAGAGCTGCTCAGTATCTCACGCCCAGCTGACCAAGCTCCAGACGCAGGGATATCTCCCTCTCGTGAATCTAGTCCCTGTTCGGGCGGGATTAACTTCCATCAACGGCGAAGCCCTGGCGGAAAAATTCCCCAATCCTACCGTGGGGGAGCGAGTGTGCTTTGTTTCCTTCCTATTAAGAGGCGTTGGATTTCTAATCCATCCTTTCCTTTGAGGTCTCCTGGAGTACTATGGCCTCCAAATGAACAATCTCACGTCGGGCTCCATTCTGCACATCGCGCGCTTCATCGCTCTTTGCGAGCTGTTCCTATGCTGCAAGGCCCATTTTGAGTTATGGAGGAAACTTTTCTGCCTCATCCCGTGCTCCCAAAAGGGATCCGTATTCGATGTGGGCGGCGCCGAAGTGTGGCATATAGCTAAAACAAGATACCTGTCCGGCACTCCGAAGAAGGCATCCGAAGAGTGGCCCTGGGAGTGGTTTTATATTGAAGATGTAGTTCTCCCAGATCCGATCAGACGGGGCCTTCCCAAATTTTCCAGTGCTCCGTTAAGGAAATGCCATAGCTCGCGCCCCCAGAGCCTCGAGAAGGAAGACAGTGCAGAGGTCAAAAAGTTAATGAGCAAGATAAAGACACTCGCCTAGTCCGCATTATCGATAATTGAGGTAATGGCAATTTCAATAGCGTGAGGCGTCCAACCACTCCAATCTAGAGGACTCCCCATGTGGCACTACAACAGGGAAGATGACGCATCGCGCTGCAGGTGCAAGGATCCGGACAACTTTGCCGCCTTGGCCACGATGTTGGCTGATCTTTATAAAGGGGAAAAAGATGAGTTCACTCGCCTTAAGTGCCAAGAGGGCTTTTCCATGTACAACCCTCCTAGCTGGGTGAGCTTTCAATCCGTAACCTTACTCAATCCTGTTCCTGAGTCGTGCCTAGTTAAACTGAACCCAACCATTTTTAACTGGAATGGAGGAAGGTTGCCGCGGGGATCTATTGCCCCGCTCCGCAGCCGGAGGACCATATTCAGGACCTGGATCCCGGATTTGAAGAGGATCCAGATATATTCATGGAGCTCAAGAAGGGGGTCCTCTAGCAAGTGAGCTACAACGGCACAGAAGTGGCCATTGTAGCCGATTACCCCGGCCTTCTCCCATCTTCCCACGCAAGTACCCAGGGGGCGTCTCCTCCAAAAGAGTTTTCCCATTGCGCCTCACCCACCGCACTGCCTTGTGCTTCAAAGGGGCGGCGCTCGTCTCGCCATGCTGCATCAGGATCGTCCCTTTAGAAAGAGACGCCTACACAGGGTGGGTCTTCGAAAAGAAAGGCGAACGGTGATACTTCCAAGCCCCTACCTTCATCAAAAAGGTACGGTTTGTTAATACGCCCCGTGGCAATCATACTGAATTGTGACGTTTTCGCTATGCCATATTTCAGGAAGAGCATTCACCGGATTGTATCCGGAAACCTCGTCGGACTTGCATCCACCAATCCGACCCCAAACCCTGCCTCCAGGGCTAGAGTTGATACGGTTGCAATGCCGAATTGTCCTCTCTCCGAAGATTCAGATAATGTATCCGTCACCAACTCCGAAGTGGAGAGTGCAATGAACCATCGTCGCTGGAGGGTAGCTATGCGCGACCCCAAATTTATCGAAGAGGCATTCAATGCCTTCAGCTCGGCGGATGCATACATCCGAGCTTCTCGGGATGGGCTTGCTGGAGCCACTTACCTGCTTTCAAAGGATATGCGGGTAAGATCGTATTGTGTAGATTTAATAATCATATACCACTAGCCCCCGAGACTTGAAGCAGTTGAAGAAACTGATTTTAAGGAACGTTGTATAATCAGGTACTCACAGAGAAGAACATCATGCTGTCTCAGGAGCTAGAAAAGTGTCAGACCCAACTAACTACTGTTACCGCCGAACTGGAGAAGTCCAAGGAGGCACTGACTGGTAAAGTCCCCTTCTGTCCGGAAAATAAAATCATGTGCCAGTAATGTTTATTCAAATAAACAATATTGTATTTATGATGGCAGGATCATCGAATCAGCTGGAAGAGAACCTGAAGGCCACGTAGGCGGATAAACAACATGCCGAAAGGCAAGAGGCCGCTGGTCAACGTGTACTGACACGGACCAGGGATGAGAAGAACAAACTGCAGGATGCCAACACCCAGCTAGGCGAAGAGCTGAAAGATGTGTGAGCCCAACTAGCAGATGCCTTGAAGGAGAATAGAAAGCTGAGAGGTGGCATATTCAGTATGCCTTTTAACTTACTTTCGTACAGTTCGCTAATGCGAATCTTAACAAGTCTATTTCTATAGGTCTGTTGACTAGGCGGCCCGAAGAAGAGGTGTATGGATTTCAAGGTAGACTGCTACAAGAGCTGTCTAAGGTGCATGAGCAAGCTCGGAAGGCAATGATAAACATCGCTAAGGCTTTATGGCCAGCCGATTCTCCTCCAGGAAGTATGGAGAAACTCGTGAATTTATTAAGGGAACTCGGTGCCATTTTGGGCTATGGAAGATATCAGCATGCCGAGAAGGTTCTCGGGAAGCCTGGGCCATGGTGAAAACATGGTACACCAGACTTGATTCAAATCATATGGCACGGGTCGGATATCGAGGATCCGATGGACAGGAAGTTCCGGTCAGCCTGGTGTACGGCCAAGTGAATATGGCTGCCAAGTTTTCACAACAGAATTGTAAACTAGACAACCTGTTAGAGGGTCTAGAGGAAGAAGAAGTTTTTGAGTCCAAGTAGCAATGTTCTTTTATCGACAAACTTGTCTCCAGCCGAATTTGTAAAACGATTGTCATGCCAGACTTTCTGCTTCGACCTCCGAAAACCCTAGGTTTGGAGTGTTTTCGAATACTATACCGTAGGTAAACACCAAAGTATGTTCGGAAACTAGGAAGTCCGGTCATAGTTGCTTGAGGAGTTATGTTATATTACATTTGATTGTAAGAAACATCTTCCAGATAGAATAGTTCCGTTAAGGGTTCCTTTCCCTAGGCCAGCATGTGTTTTTTCTATGCATACCGAAGCTGTGATGCTAAAAATCACAGTACACGTTATAGTCTGGGGGTTTTGTATTGCAACGAGGGTAGTTCGTCTTTTGCTCGCCGACCAATTATTCCCTTAAGAACGCTAGCTTTCGGCTTCACCCGTCTGAGGTACATATTCGGATAACTCGGCTGTAACAATCGCAGAGGTGCTCCCTTTATGCCCTAGCCAAACAAGCAGGAACGTAGGGCATAAGCACGGGAGCCCGGCAACCCAGCTTGGCAAAAACTTAAGTCATAAATGTGCATATAATGGCGGAGAAAAGACATATATGAGTAGACAACACACATATATACGGTGAGCTTGATGCTCGAAAAGTAATAATAAGCTTCTTGTGAAAAGAAGCCCCCAGGTATTATGGGGTATGTACATTTAAGGATGTATACCCCTCAGGTGTGCGGTTTATCCGAACACGAGCAAGAAGTCATATAAAAACGAGAAAAAAGAAAATAGTGAAATGGAGAAAAGAAGGAACAAGGAAAAAAGGTATATGCGCGGACTTAGGCGTAGAATCTTTGGAGCCTTGCAGCGTTCCATGGGTTTGGCTCCAAGCGATTATCCGAAGCATTGCAAAGGGGGTAGGCTCCTCTAGTGAGAACTTCATCGGACCCTCCCATTTGGGCTTGAGCTTGTCCTTTTTATTCTCTCATAGGCATAGAACGAGTTCACCGACATTGTAAGTCTTTGCCCATACTTCTCTGCTTTGATATCATTGAGCCTGCTGTTGGTAGAATGCGGAATGGGCCTTCGCGACATCGCGCTCCTCCTCCAGGCCATCCAAGTCGTCCTGCCGATCGAGCTCGGCTTCCCTCTCTTTGTACATGTGCACTCGAGGTGAGTCATCAATAATGTCGCAAGGCAAGACCGCCTCCGCACCATACACCATGAAAAAAGGTGTATACCCGGTCACGTGATTAGGCGTGGTCCACAGCCCCCAGAGTACGAAATCGAGTTCCTCAACCCAGTGTTGGTCTGATTCTTGCAAAGATCGCACTAGTCTGGGTTTGATGCCGCTCATTATCATGTCGTTAGACTGTTCGACCTGACCGTTTGTCTGAGGGTGATATACGGAGGCGTAATCGAGCTTGATGCCCAAATTGGCGCACCAAGTTTTCACCTCATCGGCTGTAAAGTTAGAGCTATTGTCAGTAATAATATTGTGCAGGACACCATAATGGTGTACTACACCGGATACAAAGTCTATCACCGGTCCGGCTTCAGCCGTTTTAACTGGTTTGGCTTCTATTCACTTAGTGAACTTGTTGACCATAACCAATAAGTATTTCTTCTTATGGCTTCCCCTTTAAGAGGTCCGACCATGTTGAGCCCCCAGACCGCAAAGGGCCAAGTGATTTGGATTGTTCATAGGGCAGTGGGCGGCATATGGCTTTGATTAGCGAAAAGCTGGCATCCAACGCAGCGATGTACGTGGTCCTGTGCATCTGCCCAGGCCGTGGGCCCAAAGAAACCCGTACGGAAGGCCTTACTTACAAGGGCACGAGCTGCAGTGTGATGGCCACCAAGACTAGCGTGTATTTCAGCCAAGAGCTATCGTCCCTCTTCTTCGGAGATACATCTTTGAAGGACTCTAGTAGTACTTTTATTGTACAGTTCTCCATGAACTTTCTAGGCCTTCGAGCGTCGAACGATATGACGGGCTTCAGTATGATCCTCAGGGAGCTCATTCCTAGTAAGGTAGGCAAGGAAAGACTCGGTCCACGGGGCAATTATAGCCATGATTTCGTGGGCCCATGGTGTTATTTCGGTGCCCAAGCCCCCGATGATATCAGAACTGCGTTCAGAATCTGGGGTATGATCGGCTCCGGACCAGTGTTGCCGCTCTCGTCCCGCCACACCACTGATGGCTTGAAGAGCCTTTCCACAAAGGTGTTAGGTGGGATAAGGTCGCGTTTAGCGCCCATGCAAGCAAGGATGTCCGCGGCTTGATTACTCTCTCGAGCCACGTGATGAAACTCGAGTCCCTCAAAACGAGCTGATATTTTGAGTACGGCATTGCGGTAAGCCGCCATCTTCAGATCTTTTGCATCGAATTCTCCGCTTATTTGGGATATTGCGAGGTTGAAATCCCCGCGCACCTCAAGGCGTTGTATGCCCATGGAGACATCTGGAGACCATGCAATAGGGCCTCATATTCGGCTACATTGTTAGAGTCTGTATACAGTATTTGGAGCACATAACGGACTGTGTCTCCTGTGGGGCATGTTAAGACGACACCAGCCCCAAGTCCGGCTAGCATTTTAGAGCCATCGAAGTGCATCACCCAGTTGGAATACGTGTCGTACTCTTTAGGGAGTTCGGCCTCTGTCCATTCGGCGACGAAGTCAGCCAACACCTGAGATTTAATGGCTCGGCGTGGTTTGTACGTTATTTCAAATGGTAAGAGCTCAATGGCCCATTTGGAAATCCAACTGGTGGTGTCCCAGTTGTTTATAATATCATTGAGTGGTACTTCTGAAGCCACCGTGGTCGAGCAGTCTTGAATGTAGTGCCGCGGCTTGCGGGATGCCATAAAGACCGCATATGCTATCTTCTGATAATGCGGGTATCGAGATTTGGATGGTGTAAGGACCGTCGATACGTAGTATGCTGGTTTTGGAGTGGGAATTTATGCCCCTCTTCCTCTCGTTTGACGATGAGTACCGCACTCACCACCTGGTGAGTTGCAGATATGTAGAGCAACATCGGTTTGCCGACGTTTGGTGCGGCTCGGATTGGGTTGCTCGCTAGCAAAGTTTTTATTTCCTCCTGTCCGGCTATTGCAGTGTCCGTCCACGCAAAGTGGTCGGTGCGTCGGAGCAGGCGATACAATGGCAATGCCTTTTCCCCTAATCTAGAGATAAAATAGCTCAAAGCTGCTACACACCCGGCTAGTTTTTGGACCTGCTTGAGGTTAGTTGGTATTGCCAATTGTGACAGGGCTCAGATATTGGCTGGGTTTGTTTCAATTCCTCTATTGGATACAATGAACCCGAGCAGTTTGCCGGCGAGAACGCCGAAAACGCACTTTTCCGGATTGAGCGGTGTATCATATGTTCGGAGGTTGTCGAATGTAAGGTGTAAGTCGTCCACCAATGATTCAACATGCTTGGTTTTGATGACTATGTCATCTACATATGCCTCCACAGTCTTGCCGATTTGCTTTTCCAGGCACGTTTCAATCATGCGTTGGTAAGTGGCGCCAGTGTTCTTGAGCCCGAAAGGCATAGTGTTGAAGCAGAAAGGCCCATATGGGGTGATGAATTCCATTGCGGCCTGGTCGGATTCCTTCATCTTAATTTGATGGTATCTGAAGTATGCATCGAGGAAACACAATGAATCGTGTCCCGCGGTTGCATCAATAATCTGGTCGATGCAAGGTAGTGGATGGGGTGCTTAGGGTAGGCTTTATTAAGGTCTCTGAAATCGACACACATGCGCCAGGATTTATCCTTCTTCGGTACCATGACCAGGTTTGCTAGCCAATTCAGATGTTTGATCTCTCTGGTAAACCCGGCTTCGAGTAAATCGGCTAGGCTCCTCCCCCATAGCCTGTCGTTTGGGTTTGGAAAATCGCCGCAGCGTTTGCTTGATCGGCTTGTATCCCTTCAGTATATTGAGACTATGTTCGGCCAGTCCGCGTGGGATTCCTGGCATATCAGAAGGGTGCCATGCGAATATGTCCCAATTCTCGCGCAGGAACGCGCGTAATCCGGTGTCGACCATCGGATCTAGCTGTGCCCCAATGGAAGCTGTCTTCTTGGGGTCCGTCGGGTGAACTTGGAATTTGACTATTTCGTCTGCTGGTTTGAAGGAAGTTGACTTAGGTCTCTTATCGAGTATTACGTCGTCCCTATCCACTATGGAACATAAGGTGGTTAATTCTTTGGCCGCGAGGGCCTCTGATAGTGCCTTGAGGGCCAGGGAGGCGGTTTTGTTTTCGGCACGGAATGCTATGTCTGGATCACTGGTGATAGTGATAACTCTGTTGGCCCCACGCATTTTGAGCTTCATATACCCGTATGGGGTATAGCTTGAAAGTGTGTGAAAGCGTCTTGCCCCAGCAGGGCCTGCTGTTGAAAGGTTCCACATGGAACAGTAACTCTTCGGACCTATAGTTCTCCGGCGTGACGAATACCATGTCGAGTTTGATTTTCCCCGAGCATCTTGCTTCTCGACTGGGTATAATGCCTCGAAAGGTTGTATTACTCTGCTCAATGCGACTCCTGTCCATTTGCATTTTATTGAGCATGTCCTCATAGATGAGGTTCCGTCCGCTGCCACTATCCATTAACACTTTAGTGAGCCGAAATATGTCCATGATTGGGTTTAGGACCAAAGCGGCTAGTTCCCGGACTGAGCGGGACCTTGGTTCGTCATCGGCATTGAAAGTAATCGCCGTATCGTTCCAAGGGTTTATTGCTGTTACTTGGTAGACTTCGGTGAGGTCACGTAGCGCCCTTTTGCAACGATTATTTGATGAGAAGGTCTCGAAGACCGTGAATACTTTGAGATCGTCGTCCTCCAAAGAGTACTTCTCTGGGGTAGTGTTGGTGAGGATACCCCCGCCGCTCTTGGCCACTTGCCGGAGTATCCAACATGCCCGTAGGCTGTGTGTTGGTTCGATATTTGGCGTCATGTGTATTTGACACGGCCTATCGAGCCATTCTTCGAAGACAGTTCTATGTCCCATAAAGGGCTTAATTTTCTTGTCCACGGGATGATGATCAGGTGCCCCGCGAGGGTGCATCCTTTTTGCCCACCCGGGAGATGGCTTAAAGGCCTACGGTTCCCAGCGGGTCGTCCAAGTTTTCCAAGCGCTTTCCATTGCGTGGTACTTCTGTACTATATGAGCCAAATCTGCAAAGTGCAGTATGCGACAGCGGTTGAGGGCATTAAGGATTCCCTCATCCGTATAGTGGTTGCAAAATACTGAGATCGCGTCGTCGTCGCATCAATCTTTTATCTTGTTTTTAATGAGGAGGAATCTGGCCGGAAAGTGATGGACTGTCTCCCGAGGCTGTTGCCGCACATACATTAGGTTGCATATGTCTGGAGGACCGAAATTTCTTGGAGAATATTGCTTATGGCGGGTGGGCAGGCTTAAATTCGCACCCTGACCCATAGTGGAATCCGGAGTTTGAGGAATTTCCGAGGTTACCAGCCCGGGCTCCGGAGTGTCTTGTGAATTCTCAGGCTTAACGTCCGATTTTGTGTTTGGAGGACAGGGAGTGTCCTCCCGAAGATGGGTATCCGGCTCTACGGGCTCGGAAATCTGAACGTAGTTTGTTCACAACATAGGAGGAGAGTTATGGTCGGCTTGTTCCTCCACAACCGCTACCTGATGGGTGCTCAGTGGAGATTTGATTTCTTTCTGATCGGGTTTAAGCCTGATCCGATCATAGTCAGTTGAGACCCCCAGGGCGGTGATGCGATCTAGCAGCTCGTTCAAAGACGATAGATCTGCCGGATCCATCTTGTCAGAGTATTCGGGGCCGATACGGAGATGGTTTTCGGTGACTTGGGGGGTTGCCTTTGGCTTAATGGCCGAACGGGAACCCATGATGAAGCTGCCGAGCCGGAGGGTTTGCCCTAAAACTAGGGCTCCTCCGGAAGTGATACTGTCCTTGACGACAAGGCGATCCATCGATCCTTTTCTCGACAACACAGAGGAACTCTTAATGAAAGCATCAATGTCGGTGTCAAAACCGGCAGATCTCGGGTGGGGGGCCCGAACTGTGCGTCTAAGGATCGAAGGTAACAGGAGATAGGGACACGGTGTTTACCCAGGTTCGGGCCATCTCGATGGAGGCAATACCTGTTCGCACACGAACACGTCATCGTGTACCCTCGACGCCGGGTGAGGGAGTCCTAGATTAGGGGGTGTTCGGGTAGCCGGACTATACCTTCAGCCGGACTCCAGGACTATGAAGATACAAGATTGAAGACTACATCTCGTGTCCGGATGGTACTTTCCTAGGCGTGGAACGCAAGCTTGGCCATGCGGATATTCAAGACCTCCTACCGTTGTAACCGACTCTATGTAACCCTAACCCTATCCGGTGTCTCTATAAACCGGAGGGTTGTAGTCCGTAGGCAATCAACTCCATATACAACAATCATACCATAGGCTAGCTTCTAGGGTTTAGCCTCCTTGATCTCGTGGTAGATCTACTCTTGTACTACCCATATCATCAATATTAATCAAGCAGGACGTAGGGTTTTACCTCCATCGAGAGGGCCCGAACCTAGGTAAAACATCGTGTTCCCTGCCTCCTGTTACCATCCGGCCTAGACGCACAGTTCGGGACCCCGTACCCGAGATCCGCCGGTTTTGACACCGACATTGGTGCTTTCATTGAGAGTTCCTCTGTGTTGTCGCCTTTAGGCCCGATGGCTCCTTTGATCATCAACAATGATGCGGTCCAGGGTGAGACTTTTCTCCCCGGACAGATCTTCGTCTTCGGCGGCTTCGCTCTGCGGGCCAATCCGCTCGGCCACCTGGAGCAGATCGAAAGCTACGCCCCTGGCCATCAAGTCAGGTTTGGAAGCTTAAACTACACGGCTGACATCCGTGGAGACTTGATCTTCGACGGGTTCGAGCCATGGCCAAGCGCGCCGCACTATCTCGAGGGGCATGATCTAGCTCTGCCTCCGGACAGTGCCCTGGAGGCCGCACACGCATCGGTTCCGACCCCTAATTTGGAGCCTATTGCGCCAATCGACGACGAGCGGTTGGACGTCACCTCGGGGGCTGTGATCTCAAAGGCGATCGAGCCGAACGCTAGCCCCGCACTCTGCATGACCCGTGACTCCAAGGATCCGGACTCCTCCCCGGACTCCAAACCCCCCACACCCCCGCCGATTGAATCCGATTGGGCGCCGATAATGGAGTTCACCGCCGCAGACATCTTTCAGCACTCGCCTTTTGGCGTCATCCTGAATTCTCTTAAGTCTCTCTCTTTATCAGGAGAGCCCTGGCCGGATTACGGTCAGCGAGGATGGGATACGGACGACGAAGAAATTCAAAGCCCACCCACCACCCACTTTGTAGCCACTGTCGACGATTTAACCGACATGCTTGACTTCGGATCCGAAGCCATCGACGGTATGGACGACGATGTAGGAGACGAACAGGAACCAGCACCTGCAGGGCGCTGGAAGGCCACCTCGTCATATGACATATATATGGTGGATACTCCAAAAGATGGAGACGGCGATGGAACAGTGGGGGATGACACCCCCAAGAAACAGCCAAAGCGCCGGCGTCAGCGGCGCCGCTCTAAATCCCGCCAAAGCAAAAACGGTGATTCCAGCACGGGAGATAATACTACCCCGGATAGCGCCGAAGAACACCCACCTCAGCAAGATTCGGCACAGGAAGATGGAGAAGCCAGCCCTCATGAGAGAGCAGCAGACCGAGAGGTCGAGGATGATAACTATATGCCTCCCTCCAAAGACGAGGCAAGCCTCGATGACGACGAATTCTTCATACCATCAGACCTCGCCGAACAAGAGCGTTTTAGACGCACGCTTTTAGCCACGGCAAGCAGCCTCAAGAAAAAGCAGCAGCAGCTTAGAGCTGCCCAATATTTGCTAGCTGACAGATGGACTGAAGTCCTTGCGGCCGAAGAGTATGAACTCGAACGCCCCTCCAAGAGTTACCCAAAGCGCAGGCCGCTACCCCGATCAGAGGAGGAAGCACCTACATCACTAGCGCATGACATGGCAGACCGGCCACCTCGCGGCTGTGACAGAGAGGTCTCTCGGCCCTCCACCCAAGCCATGCCCCGACGCCGCTCAACTAAGGCACGGGAAAATGCGCCAGACCTGCGAGACATACTGGAGGACAAGGCAAGACAAACAAGATCGATCTACGGATCGCGCAGGTGCCATATGACACGTGACGATGATCTTCACTCCGGATACAACAAATCCGGCCGGGCCGAACACAACAGACATAGCTCTTCCGAGCTGTGTCGTGATATAGCCCAGTACAGAGGCGCCGCACACCCGCTATGCTTCACGAATGAAGTAACGGATAATAAAATCGCAGAGGGTTTCAAACCCGTAAACATCGAATCATACGATGGCACAACAGATCCGGCGGTATGGATCGAGGGTTATCTCCTTCACATCCACATTGCGCGCGGCGATGATCTACACGCCATCAAATACCTCCTGCTCAAACTGAAAGGACCGGCCCGGCATTGGCTTAACAGCTTGCCAGCAGACTCAATCGGTTCTTGGGAGGACCTGGAAGCCGCATTCCTCGACAACTTCCAGGGCACTTATGTGCGACCACCGGATGCCGACGACTTAAGCCAGATAATTCAGCAGCCAGAGGAATCGGCCAGACAATTCTGGACAAAGTTCCTAACAAAGAAAAACCAGATAGTCGACTGCCCGGACGCAAAGGCCCTAGCAGCCTTCAAGCATAACATCCGCGACGAATGGCTTGCCCGTCACCTGGGACAGGAAAAGCCAAAATCTATGGCAGCCCTCACGACACTCATGACCCGCTTTTGCATGGGAGAAGACAGCTGGCTAGCTCGCAGTAACAACTTATCAAAGAACCTTGGTAATTCGGATACCAAGGACAAAAGTGGCAGGACACGTCGGAATAAGCAAAAACGCCGCATTAGCAGCGACAGCAATGAAGACACGTCAGTCAATGCCGGATTCAAAGGCTATAAATCCGGTCAGCAGAAAAAGCCATTCAAAAAGAATACTCAGGGCCCGTCCAGTTTGGACCGAATACTCGGCCGCTTGTGCCAGATACATGGCACCCCCGAAAGGCCAGTCAATCACACTAACAGAGATTGTTGGGTATTCAAGCAGGCAGGCAAATTAAGAGCCGAAAACAAAGACAAGGGGCTGCACAGCGACGACGAGGAGAAACCCAAGCTGCCGAACAGCAATGGATAGAAGGGTTATCCCCCACAAGTGCGGACGGTGAACATGATATACGCAACCCACATTCCCAAGCGGGAGCGGAAGCGTGTGCTACGGGACGTATACGCGATGGAGACAGTTGCCCCAAAGTTCAACCCATGGTCCTCCTACCCGATCACTTTTGATCGAAGGGACCATCCCACTAGCATCCGTCATGGCGGCTTCGCCGCATTGGTTCTCGACCCAATCATCGACGGATTTCATCTCACAAGAGTCCTCATGGACGGCGGCAGTAGCCTGAACCTGCTTTATCAGGATACAGTGCGGAAAATGGGCATAGATCCCTCAAGGATTAAGCCCACCAAAACGACCTTTAAAGGCGTTATACCAGGTGTAGAAGCCAACTGTACAGGCTCAGTAACACTTGACGTGGTCTTCGGATCCCCGGACAAATTCCGAAGTGAAAAGTTAATCTTTGATATAGTCCCATTTCGCAGTGGCTATCACGCCCTGCTCAGACGAACTGCATTTACAAAGTTCAATGCGGTGCCGCACTACGCATATCTCAAGCTCAAGATGCCAGGCCCTCGAGGAGTAATCACGATCAACGGAAACACCGAACGCTCCCTCCGTACGGAGGAGCACACGGCGGCTCTCACAACGGAAGTACAAAGTAGCCTCCTTAGGCAATTCTCCAGTCTGGCCGTTAAAAAGCCAGACACTGCCAAGCGCGCCCGGAGTAACCCACAGCATTACCTCCTGGCACACTATGAGCAAGCGTAGCAATGCGGCCCCAACCCTAGCTCTCGCGACATAGCGAAACCAGTACCTCACGTACATAACTACGCCCTTGAAATACCATGGGCACAGGGGAAGGGGCACAGTAACGGCACGCCTAAAATACGGCTTAAAACGTACTAGGGGCTGCCGGATTCTTTTTTAATTTTTTCTTACTTTCAGGACTCCATACTTCGGACGACCTGTTCGGCAATTCCACTGCCGCACAAATGATGCAAGATCCAAGGAGGCAGACAAGCCAAGCCGCATTATGGAACTCCCAGGTGGTCTCTGTTACGAGCAGTATACCTGTTTTAAATATAATTCCGCGGCCTGCCCCTGGTCAGGACATACTAAATAGTCCAATATCTTTTGCTTACTGCACTATTCGTATCGTTCGGCTTTGATAAATAGCCTATCTATAAACAATGCATAGCTTTCTGTCTATTTTTTGCATTATCATCTTTTCATATATATATATATATATATATATATATATGTTTATGACATGTTGCACCCGTACACTGTGGTACGGCAAAATACGCCAGGGGCTTTAGTACCCATAAATATGGCGTGAGAAGTCTGTACACTTTCACAAGTGCGGCACCCCGAACTTATAGCACTATATGCATCGGCTCTGAATCATGATTTGGGTCAATGGTTGGGTTTGCCCGGCTCCTATGTTTTGGTGCCTTACGTTCCGCTATATCGGCTAAGGTAGCACTAGGAGAATCACTGCGATTGTGCCCCGGTTGAGCTGGGTTAAGCACCTCAGTGGAGAAACCTAAAACTGACTGTCATGATGAGGCGTGAGACCGGTCGCTGTTCGAGAGGTTTTTCGAGTCCCTAAAGGCTTATGCCGCTTCGAGTGAGGAGCTGGCTTTGTCCGGCCAAGGCGTGGATAGCGCCCCGAACTCGGTCTTCCGAACTAGGGGCTTCGCCGAAATTTAAAATTATAGAGTTCTATGGCTAAGTGAGAGTGTTCACGCATTATAGTCCGATTGCCTGGTCCGTTGTGCTGAGGGCCTCCCTCAAAGGACCCAACTATGGGAAAAAGAGCGCTCAAGTTTATCCCGAACACCCCGACACTAGTGGCAAGGGGGCAGAAGCCGACGACTGGCCATCTCTCAATTTTGATAAATGGCCGCATAGAAAGTAATATTTTAAATTCAACAAGCATTGCTTGGCGCAGATGAACAAGTTTTCAGCACACAGGATAAACACGAGCGAGTTCATTCAAAATTTACATCTTTGGTACATTCATCCGCCACAAGGTGGGCACCCGCAAGAACATCCTTATAATAGTTCTCGGGCTTGCGATGCTCCTTCCCCGGCGGCGGCCCGTCCCTCACAAGCTTCTCACCGTCCAGCTTACCCCGGTGCACCTTTACACGGGCAAGGGCCCTACGAGCACCTTCGATGCAGACGGAGCACTTGATGACCTCGAGCCTTGGACAGACCTCCACAAGTCGCCGCACCAGCCCGAAGTAGCTCCCAGGCAGGGCCTCTCCGGGCCACAGCCGAACTATGAAGCCCTTCATGGCCTGTTCGGCCGCCTTGTGGAGCTCGACCAGCTGTTTCAGCTGGTCGCTCAAAGGCACAGGGTGTCCGGCCTCAGCATATTGAGACCAGAACACCTTCTCCATCGAGCTGCCCTCTTCGGCTCGGTAGAATGCGGCGGCGGCGGATACGCTGCGGGGAAGATCTACGAATGCCCCTGGAGAGCTCCGGATTCGGGTAAGTAACAAGTACTTTACTTTTATACTTCTGCTTCGCATAAAGAAGGCCTTGCCCGCCGCTATCTTTTTCATCTCCTCCAACTCTTGGAGGGACTTTTGGGCTTCGGCCTTGGCAGACTTGGCAGTCTCAAGGGCCGCCGTGAGCTCGGACGCTTGTGTCTTGGACTCAAGCTCCAAACTCTCATGTTTCTTCATGAGAGCCTGAAGCTCCTGCTGCACCTCGCCGACCTGGGCCTCAAGTTTCTCTCGCTCGGTGCACTCCGCGGCCGTTTTCTTTTCGGCCTCGGACAACGCCTGCTTGAGGGTCGCCACCTCAATCGTGGCCCCTACAATAAGCAGTACAATCCTGTTATTTTTTGCAATCACGTCTTTCTATAGGCACTTTTTCTGTAAGGTATTTCTTACCTTCTTTCTCCTCGAGCTGCCGTTTGGCAAGGCCGAGCTCTTTCTCGGTCCGCTCAAGGCCCTGTTTTAGGGCACCCACCTCCGCAGTCAGTGCGGCGGTGGCTAGCAGCGAAGCCTGCATACACATATTGACTCTTTGTTGTTAGACTCCTGCGAAATTTAATAGATCCTCCATTCGGCTTTTCTTTCCGAACGCCAAATAGAGCATCAGGGGCTACTGTCTATGCAGTTATATTTTTACATATTTTTTACTTACCTCAAAGCCTGTTATAAGGCTAGCGCAAACTTCACTCAGTCCGCTCTTGGCGGACTGAACCTTCTGTATCACCGTACTCATAATAGTACAGTGCTCCTCGTCGATGGAGGCACCGTCAAGCACCTCCAGCAGATTGTCCGGCACCTCCGGTTGGACGAAGGCTGCCGGCTCAGAAGGCTTACTCCTGTTGGAAGGAGTTCGCCTACCACGGTCCGGAACTGTTGTAAATTCCGGTGCGGGGTCCGGCTCAAAGCCGGACTTGGAGCCCTGGGGGTCTTGTCCCCTTCACTCCTGGAGTCCGGGAGGTTGCCTTGCGGCTCCTCCGGGACCACCTCCCCTTCCCCGGGGCTTGTCGTGACGCCACTTCAGCGTTGTCCGCAGGGCGGGGGGAGACAACGGGCGGAACTGAGTTCATGTCCGATGAGTCCAGGGAGCCGCCCGACAATTCATCGACTTCGGCCCGGGGCGGACTACATAATTACATTCGACATTAGGGAAAGCTGTGCAACAAAGGAACATCATGAGTTACTCTGATATCCGAACTTACGATTTCGCCGGACGCTTGGCCCTGTTTGGCCACTCCTCTTCGCCCTCTTCGGCGTCGGGGGCGTAGTCCGGTGGAGGGGTCTTCCTTTTCCTAGACCCCTCGACCTCCCCCGTTGGGGCGGCCTTCCTCTTCTCTCCTCTCTCCGCTGGGGGGGGGAGTCTTCTTCTTCCTCCTCCTCGTTTTCACGGGAGGAGGGCGTCTTGGACTCGTCAGATGATGAGTCCGACACCACCACGTTGCAGGCACTCTTTCGAGTCCACGTGGTCTTCTTCTTCTTGGCCTTCTTCTCCTGCACCACATAAGGCGCCGGAACCAGCAGCTTCTCTAGTAAAGCTGGGGCTGGATCTTCGGGCAGCGGAGCCGGACAGTTAATCGGTCCGGATATCGCCCGCCAAGCCTGTCAAAGGTAAGGGAGTTTAGATCCCGCATAGAGTCAAACTATGGAAAAAGCTTAACATCCTGCAAAAGGTGTAGATGGCTTACCTCGCAAGCGTGACGCTGTGAGCTGTATCCGCGGTCCTCGGAAGCGGATGCGGGAGCCTCGGCGCCCTTGAATAGCATCTTCCAGGCGTCTTCGTACATTGTGTCGAAGAGCCTGTTGAGGGTTTGATGCTGCGCCGGGTCGAACTCCCACAGATTAAAATCCCGATGTTGGCACGGGAGGATCCGACGGACGAGCATAACCTGGATTACATTAACAAGCCGGACTGGCTTGTTCACCAGGGACTGGATGCATGTTTGCAATCCGGTCACCTCTTTTTCGTCACCCCACGACAGGCCCGTCTCTTTCCAGGACATAAGCCGCGTGGGGGGTCCGGATCAGAACTCGGGGGCTACGACCCATTTTGGATCGCGTGGCTAGGTGATGTAAAACCACCCGGATTGCCACCCCTTCAGGGTCTCCACAAAAGAGCCCTCGAACCATAGGACGTTGGCCATCTTGCCCGCCATGGCACCTCCGCACTCCGCCTGGCTGCCACGCACCAGCTTGGGCTTGACATTGAAGGTCTTGAGCCAGAGGCCGAAATGAGAGCAGACGCGGAGAAAAGCCTCGCACATTACGATAAACGCCGAGATGTTGAGGATGAAGTTTGGGGCCCGATCATGGAAATCCATGCCGTAATAGAACATGAGCCCCCGGACAAATGGGTGGAGTGGAAAACCCAGTCCGCGGAGGAAGTGGGGAAGAAATACTACCCTCTCATGGGGCCTTGGGGTGGGGAGAAGCTGCCCCTTTTCCGGAAGCCGGTGCACGATGTCCTTGGACAGGTATCCGGCCTTCCTTAGCTTCTTGACTTGGCCCTCCGTGACGGAGGAGACCATCCACTTGCCTCCCGCTCCGGACATTGCTGGAGAAGGTTGAGGTGGGAAGTGCGGGCTTGGGTGCTGGAGCTCGAGCACGCAGGAGATGGATAGACAAAGGAGGAAGAAGGCGTAGGTAAAAGAGTGGATCCTTATCCCCTTATATGGGTGGATGCGGTTGTGCGTCCCCACCAGCCTAGTAAAACTTGCTTGCCTCCCAAGTGCCGTGATGAGAATCCCGTAAAAGGGGGGTACACGATCTCTGCTTTGACAAGATGTGCCAAGGAAACCGCCTCGCAAAACACGCTGAGGCAGAAAAGTGAAAACGATTCGAGTAAAGGACTTGGCTGTAGTGCGATGATGCACTGTGGAATACGTCAGCAGATTTGATTTGTGTTAATATTATTCTCTCTATGGCAATATGTGGAAGCTTATTTTGCAGAGCCGGACACTATTCTTGGTGTTTACAATCTTCTATGAAGGACTTGGAGGAGGAACCCGTCTTGCAATGCCGAAGACAATTTGCACGCCGGACTCGTCGTCATTGAAGCCTGGTTCAGGGGCTACTGAGGGAGTCCTGGATTAGGGGGTGTTCGGGTAGCCGCAAGGTTGTCAGAATCGCGATTCTATTATACGATTCTACAACTTTACGATCCAAACTAACCCCTATGATTCTATGATTTTAGTTCATAGAATCTACGTTTCTACGATCCTGATAGTGAAGATTCTACGATTTGCGATCTTACCATCGGAGCTCCGATCCGATTCAAAATCGCGATTCTGACAACCTTGGGTAGCCGGACTATACCTTCAGCCGGACTCCAGGACTACGAGATACAAGATTGAAGACTACGTCCCGTGTCCGGATGGGACTTTCCTTGGCGTGGAAGGCAAGCTTGGCGATGCGGATATTCAAGACCGCCTACCGTTGTAACCGACTCTATGTAACCCTAACCCTATCCGGTGTCTCTATAAACCGGAGGGTTGTAGTCCGTAGGCAATCAACTCCATATACAACAATCATACCATAGGCTAGCTTCTAGGGTTTAGCCTCCTTGATCTCGTGGTAGATCTACTCTTGTACTACCCATATCATCAATATTAATCAAGAAGGACGTAGGGTTTTACCTCCATCGAGAGGGCCCGAACCTGGGTAAAACATCGTGTTCCCTGCCTCCTGTTACCATCCGGCCTAGACGCACAGTTTGGGACCCCCTACCCGAGATCCGCCGGTTTTGACACCGACACCGGGGGTTATGCACCGCAGCTCACGTCGAAGGAGACCTGCCGAAAGCGCAGTACGCAAGACAATCCGACGAGCGCTTTTGTACACCCGAAACCCCGCACGTCCGGGAGGGACCCTGTCAGGGCGCGCAGCGGCTATGGGCTGGCCTAGGTCGGCCTCACTGCCCCTAGGGCCTCGAGGTGCGCCACCCTGCAAAATAAGAACGAACGAAGAACGAGGAAGAAGAATAACAAGGAAGAAGATAAAAGATAAAAAGTGGTAGATAATTGTTCGATTGTGTGTTGTTGTTCAATCGTCCGTCACCTCTTATATATATAAGAGGCGGATGGACTTCCTGTACAAGAAAAGGACTTGCCTTGTCGTCCAAATCATCGAAATCTAACCAAATTTGTACTTCTTACGACCTCCGGCACAGATGTCCGGCTCTAGGCCCGGTTGATCCAGCGAAGCCCAGATTTCTGACAGCAATCCACTAATTGGTCTGTAACTTTTTCATACGAACTTGGATAAAAATGATTTTTATATAACAATCAACCGCCTCAACGAGACGCAAAACTGTTCTGTTGGACACTTTTCGATTTGATGTCATCTTGAGGGAGTTTCGGGCTGTTTTCTAACATCTGTAGCAAAAAAAACTGTCCGGACGTCCGGACTTCTACCCGGATTGTCCGACCTCCACCCGGATCATCCGGGAATAGACGCAGATCATCCGGCTTCATCACAAACCTTCTTTTGTCTTCGTGCTTCAATTTCCCGGATGATCCGGACCCCGGCCCGGATGATCTGGCCAAACATTGCTGCAGTGCATGGTTTTGCCTATAACTTTTGCGTACGACCTTGGATGGGGATGATTCTTATATCAAAATTGTCAGTTTTTATGAGATGGAGAACTTTTCTGTTGTAATTTTTTCCATCCGAGGCCATCTTAATTAAGTTTCATGTCATTCTTTAATCTGGTGTCAATACGAGCATCTCTAAGATTTGCATAACTTTTGCATCCGAGCTTCGTTTTGGACCATCTCTATATTTATTTTGATCAGCTTGAAGAGAGACATCGAGTGGTGACATGAAATCATGAATTTGACGTCATCTTGCTATAGCCTCAACTCACTCTTTGCGATCATGCCATTGTTAATGAAGTTGAGAATGTTTCACCCTAGTTTGCATCAAGGATTCAAACAAATAAAGGCCGATATAGATTTATCACCCTAAGCACATGCAAAGTGGCCGATGGTGTGTTGACATCGTCCTTAGAACCAGCACTATTTCTACATTTTAATTGGCTCTTTCTTATTTGAGATCAAATCTGAAGTAGCACACTTAATACCATCTCTTTTCACGCAGTAAACTTGCTTTACCACCTATTTCTTCTTCCTTGAGCTCTGGCTCGATTCCTTATGATTGAAACGGCCTTTGACGCGTGGTTGTTCAAATGTTGATCTTCTTGAAGCTGCATAGTACTGGTGAGATGGTCTAAAATAAGATGGAGAATGTTCCCTTGTATCATACCTGTCCCATGATGAATATGGATCTATATGAGCATAGGGAGGCATCCACGACATTGGCATTGGCGGCCCAAAATAAGGATATGAATATGTTGCATTAAAATTCTCACTTTGCCAATACAATCCTCATATTTGCGCCTTGGGGGTGATCTTGGTTTCCTTGCATGATTGGGCCGATAAGCATTCTTCTCTTCACTCTTCTTTTGATATTTATCCAATAGTTCAGCGAAGGTGATTTTTGATCTCCTATACTTGCACTTATTTCGGCCTTTGTTTTCTTTTGGTTTGCCTTCATCAATCATTGGATTTGCTTGCTTCCCCCCAGTACTTGGCGACTCCATTGTAGCTTCGATGGAATTCTGTCCCTCAAGATTATGTCCATTATGTTCTTCAACAACTTCTTTATTTGAAAGCTTAATCCCATCACCTGCAGTTTTTACCTTCTCTTTAAATGGATCGGCTTGAAGCAACCAATGCAAAAACTTTCTGCCATTGGGACCAACCGGAATAGACTGGTCATCTCTTGGTGTCTTAACAAATTTCAATCATCCTTTATCAATGGCCGATTTAACTATTTGACGAAACATATTGCAATCCTCAAAACTATGCTTAAACGAATCATGCAACTTACAATACATTCGTCCTTGTATTGATGGCTTGACATGGTGATCAAGAATTCTTATGTAATTATTTTTCAACAACAAATCAAATATCTGATCACACATGCTTGAATTGAAGGTAAACTTTTTATTCTCTAGCCGATCTTGTTGTGAGAACGGCTTTGGAGTTAAGCAAACGAATGGTTCAGATTTTGCATCACCCCATTCAGCTATGCATTGTGTTTTGCACTCTATCTCTGATGTCCTTCAATAAGAAACTATATTAGCATCGGTCTTCTCAAAAGTTCTTAACCTTGGCTTTAAATTTCTGAAATCAAAGTAGTTAGAACATACATGTCTCAATTGAGACCATGCGTAAGCCAAGTATGATGCAAGCAAAGCTACCCAATTAGATATGAACTTTAAATAAAGCGATGTGAAATGTTTTGGTTGCAGTAATAAGTCACTATCGGTCTCTTTGAATGGTACAATATATTGACCGATATGCTTAGTAACAATTTTATTGCCAACAAGTAAATTACCCTTCTTCACTGGTCTTTGAAAATTACTTATGACAATTTTTCTAATAGATGCATCAACAATAAAGTTATGACCAAATATGAAAATAGGTAAATTACTGGCAAGACATACCTCTTCAAATATGTTGGGAGAGCATGATGATTGCATGGCATGAATAGTATCATGCTTTGCTTTTGGATGGCTTCCCAACACCGCGTCACAATTTTCTTCTTGATTCTGTGCATCATAAATTTGAAGATCTTTTTCAACCGAACTTTGTTCGGCTACTTGTTCTTGTCCTGGAAGCTCGTCAATTTCTATGGCACGAAACTCATAAGGCAGGAAGTAGGTTCCATTAACTTCAAAAAAATCAAGCATGACTGCCTTGCTATGCTTTCCACGCCCTTTCTCAATAATGCTTGCCTCTTTGGATTTGACAGACTCATAATATATACTACTTGATTCGGCTTTTCCAATAACCGAATTTTCTTTTTTACCTGAACCAATAACTTTATCTTTTTGAATTTGCAAGGCTTCTCGCTCTTGTCTAATTTTAGCCCACATCTCAGCTTGGCGAACTTTGAACCTTTTCATCTCAATTTCCATCCACTCCCCATGATATTGGCCCCCAATACTTTGAGACTCTTTCGGCAATGAGGTGCCGAAACTTTGCAATTGTTTAGGTGGTACACTGGATGGTACAACACTGGGCGACTGCATCATTTGCACAACTCTAGCTTTTACTGCAGCAAAATCATGAGGCTTCCCGCCTTCTATTAGTTCCTATCGAATGGAGTAGCACAAATCCCAAGAGAATGTAAGCTTGTTCTCGACCACCCAGTCTGGATATGGTTGCCCCGGATGCTTTTAGACTCTTTTGGCAATGAGATGTTACCGAAATTCTGTAATTGTGTAGGGGGGACATGATATGCCACGGTAGTAGGTGAAGGCATTTGTGCTCCTGCAGAAGTTTCACTTATTCGGCCATGACCATGATGGTGCGGAGCCGAATTATGGACATCAACAGCTGCGTATGGTGCCAAAAACTTAGTAGCATTAGGTGTAGCATATGATGTTTGAGGGTAATTGGCCAAATAACTAGTAGTAACATGGCCAATTCCCCTATACACCGGCATGTTTGGATTAACGTACTGCAAGTTATTTGCCAATGAATAAAAACTTGACACACTTTGTTGCATACTATTGGAAGTTCCTACATAGGGTATCTCAACTTGATTAACCAAACTCATCATGTTATTCATCGGCATATAAATTTTTGGGGTTGCCGATGCATGGGAGTTGGGATACATATGTTGCATGTTGCTAAAATTATATGAAGTAGAATCATGGAGATTTTGTTCGTTGGCCCTTGCACATAATTAGATGCATGATTGATAAAGCTAGGGCTAGCCGATACATTATGCTCATTAGATGATCTAGCAACCACATATGCATTATTTGCATCTACATATGTGAACTGGGTATTCATATTACCTTTGTAGATTGCAAACCCAAGATGACGATCTCTTCGTAGCAAGAACGGGCTGGAGACCATTCGAAGCATTGTCCCCAGCGGAGTCGCCAAAAAGTGGGTTCGCACATGAACACGTCACCGTGTACCCTCGACGCCGGGGGTGATGCACCGCATCTCACATCGAAGGAGACCCGCCGAAAGCGCGGTACGCAGGACAATCCAACGGTCGCTTTTGTACATCCGAAACCCCACACGCCCGGCAGGGACCCCATTAGGGCGCGCAGCGTCTATGGGCTGCCCTAGGTCGGCTTGACCGCCCCTAGGGCCTCGAGATTCGCCGCCCTGCAAAAGAAGGAC
This sequence comes from Triticum monococcum, assembly GCA_034509565.1. NCBI lineage: Eukaryota > Viridiplantae > Streptophyta > Magnoliopsida > Poales > Poaceae > Triticum > Triticum monococcum. The sequence continues at coordinate 484,365,854 of CM067845.1, forward strand.
GAACGAAAGAACGAGGAAGAAGAATAACAGGGAGAAGATAAAAGATAAAAAAGTGGTAGATGATTGTTCGATTGTGTGTTGTTGTTCAAACCGTCGTCACCTCTTATCTGTATAAGAGGCGGATGGACTTCCCGTACAAGAAAATGACTTGCCTTGCCATCCAAATCATCAAAATCTAACCAAATTCGGACTTCTCACGACCTCCGGCCCGGATGTCCGGCTCTAGGCCCGGATGATCCAGCCAAGCCCAGATTTCTGACAGCAGTCCACTAATCGGGCTGTAACTTCTTTCATACGAACTTGGATTAAAATGATTTTTATATCAAAATCGACCGCCTCGACAAGACACACAACTTTGCTGTTGAACACTTTTCGTTTTGAGGTCACCTTCACGGAGTTTTGGGCTGTTTTCTAACATCTGCAGCAGAAAAAACTGTCCGGACTTCTACCCGGATTGTCTGGCCTCCACCCGGATCATCCGGGACCAGACCCAGATCATCCGGCTTCATCACAAACCTTCTGTTGTCTTTGTGCTTCAATTTCCCGGATGATCCGGCCAAACATTGCTACAGCGCACGGATTTGCCTGTAACTTTTGTATACGACCTCAGATGTGGACGATTCTTATATCAAAATCGTCCGTTTCGACGAGACGAAAAACTTTGCAGTTGTAACTTTTTCCATCCGAGGCTATCTTAATTAGTTTTAATGACATCCTTTAATCTGGTGTCAATACGAGCATCTCTAAGATTGGCATAACTTTTGCATCCGAGCTTCGTTTTGGAGCATCTCTATATTTATTTCGATTGGCTTGAAGAGAACCATCTAGTGGTGACATGAAATCATGAATTTGACCTCATCTTTCTACAGCCTCAAGTCACACTTTACGATCATGCCATTTTTGAGTGTCAACAATACCCTACTTCATGCTTGATTGACTTTCAAGAGTATAGGAGTTACAAGAGTTGATCTACGTCGAGATCGTAATGGCTAAACCCTAGATGTTTATCATGTATGATTATGATTACCTCTATGGACAAAACCCTCCGGTTTATATAGGCACCGAAGGGGCCTAGGGTTGTACAGAGTCGGTTTACAGAGGAAGGAATCTTCATATCCGAATGCCAAGCTTGCCTTCCACGCCAAGGAGAGTCCCATCCGGACACGGGGGAAAGCCTTCCATCTTGTATCTTCACGGCCCATGAGTCTGGCCCATGTCACATAGCCCGGACGCCCAAGGACCCCCTAATCCAGGACTCCCTCATACGCCATCACCTTCGACTCTACTGACTAGCTCAAGTGCGCGGCCACTGCCGGCGCCCTCCCAATGCTATGCTCGCCCACGATTAGCAACGTCCTTGTCACCAAGACACTCATCGATGGCGCCAAGGGCTCAATGTTCTCTCCGTCGAGACGTCGACCGATTCTAGGTGCCCTGCGACCAGCTTCAGCCTACCAAGCCTTTCTCAGGAGTCACCGATGGCTCCACCAGACCGATAGGGAAGATCCGCCTCCCTGTCACCTTTGGCAAGCGCGACAACTACCGCATTGAGCTCATAAACTTCGACGTCGCTCACATTCGCCTCCCGTACAATGCCATCCTCGGGTATCTGGCGCTGGCCAAGTTCATGGCTGCGACTCACCATGGATACAATGTTTTCAAGATGCCAGGGAGCTGCGGCGTCATCACGGTTTCCTGCAAGGAGAAGGACGTGGTGTGCTCTCTCGAGCGCGCCTATCAGGCCACGACGGTCGAGGACTCGGATGATGAGGGTGTTGTCTACCCTCCTGAGGCTGTCCCCAAGAAGAAGAAGCTGCTCCGCCAAGGACCTCGGGAGAGTGGGGTCTCTGGTGGCCCTGCCTCGGGATCTGCGCCCACTGACGGGGAACCTCCCCTTCTCGCATAGGAAGGCGCGCCTGGCGCCCCTCTCAGGCTGGGATCGGGGGCTCTTCGGGGGCTCTGCTCTGGAGGGCCTCTAACCTGACCAGCGTCACGAGGGAGGCGTTCGGGCACCATGTGGAGGCATGCTTCAATGCACGCTTTTGCGACAAGAGAGCATGGCGCGAGGCGTCAAACGCTCAGGAGTTCATCACCAAGGTGATTGAGGAGCTTTAGGAAGCAAGAGCCATGCAAGGTGAGCATTGCCCCGCACCATCCAGCGCAGCTCCCTCCCCCGGCGAAGGCGGCGAGCTGCGTGCCTACGTCAACATCCCAGGGCTCAACACAGCCGCGTCTCAGGAGCTCTTCTGACCGTCCCACGTTGGTCGGTGCGAGGGCCCACCTCACAACTATGTCCGCATGCCTTTCGGTGTGCTGCACAGGGCTGCCATGCACCAACGCCACATGCGGGGCGTCCTGGCGGCTCATGAGGCCAGGCACCAGGCGGTCCTATCGGAGGTGGTGCCGGATCCTCGCGAGCCTCCCGGACCCCCGAAGCCTCGCGAGGTTCAGGACCCGGGCGACTCATGATCAGCGACTTCTGCAGCAAGCATCTTCAGCTACTTCAACACTTCTTCCGCAACGGTGCCAGGTGACACTTTTTGGTTTGTTCAGTTGGGGGCGCCCCTCGGGCTGCATTATCCCCAAGCCACGTGGGTCCATCCCTGCAGTGTGTACCGTTCTTTGCATCTATCAGAACTGGCTTTACCCTCTTCCATGAGTTTCTTTATGATTATCACCTGTCTGTCCGATGCCTCGTCGCCCTCCATGACCTCCGCGCATTTCTAACCTGCATCTATTAAAGAAACTCTAAGCATATTTTTTTAGCAGAAGAGGGTTTCCCCTCCGATTTTTATTAAAGAAACCATCACGGAACCAACATGATCAATTAAACCCTAACCATGATCAATTAAACCGTATTATGGTTGTGCCATGGCAGATTTGAAGCTGCAAACCAGAGAAATGATATTTAGCATCCATTGTTTGCTTCGAACTAAGAACTAAATTCTAAGAGCTGAAAATAAAGTAGAGTAACCAAGTTAAGATCTATTTTCTGGTTGAGATCAAAAAGCTGAGGAGATATGAAGTACCACCTCTCTTGCGGCGCCGTGTAGGCATCAGGGGTGCGATGGCTGTCGGTGGCGTTAAAGCAGATCTGCGACAGTAGACGGGTGCATCAGGGGATAAGTCCCGTTGCGGTGGAAGAGAAAGTCGTGTGAGCGGCACCGGCAAAGAGGACGACTGCGCCGATGAAGCGAGAGGACGCGATGCAAGGCTATTGGTCTGTCGCCGTGGATGAGAAACATCCATCTCTAGCAGTGGATGACGCGGTCTTGGTAGGCGCTCCGGCATGGTGGAGGACGGTGGTGATGGATGTGGTGGAGGACGGCGTCGATGGATGGGGTGGCGGACGGAGGCTGGTGTGGGGATGGGGTGTTCTAGCGCCGACGGTGTATGAATGGGAAAATGGAGGGAGAGGTACGGGGAACCATGTTTTTGGGATGGGCCTGTCTGAAATATGGAAAAGTTACGAACTTAGCCCCGGTTTAAAATTTGGACTTCTCGTCGGTTGGGGATAGGACGGTAATCTCGCATCTCGCCAATATTTGGCCAGAGCAATTTCGAGCGAGGAGAGGGTGGTTGGCGCCCATGGTTGGCGCCCACGGTGTATGAACGAGGCTGACAGGTAGGGCGGTTGTGTCACGTCTGAGTGAAATTACAAACCTGCCCCTATTGAAAATATTTGCCTACATCATTTTCGGCCGAGTTGAGTTTGTTTTGCCGCCCACCGTGTATGAATGTGGAATGGAGGGAGAAACAGAGGTCTTTCGGACGAGCTTGAATCAAATGAGTTTTGTCGACCATGTTTGACGCCCACCGTGTCGGAATGGGCTCAAAGGCAGTCGTGTCACGTCTAATTGAAGTTACTAACCTACCCCTATTTAGAGCAGTGGAAATCGGGCCGATGGATTGTCCGTGTAATGGGTAGACAGTAATTTTCATCTCCCAAACACTTGGCTTCGGGCAGCCGACGTGGGAGTGGACATTTTGCTGCTTCTTTCGAATTTTGGGACAATAAGCATCCACGTTTAACCTGGCAACTAAATTCGAATCCATTTTGTATTCCTATATGAATCTTTATAAATCATTCTATGTGTTTTTATATATCTTCAAAAGGACGACAAAGATGTATTCCACTGTCATATATGAATATGGTTTACAAATGCCGATACTCAAAATCAGAAACTAGAATCCAGTTTAAGGTGAATTCGAATATTTGGAACACTACATGTCCAACTCAAATGTCACAAACAGCATAGTGTGTACTCCCATTTAGATATGTACACAAGCGATGTATCAAGATTCAAATACCGAGTCAATCAACCAAGAATGTATAGAACTAACAGACATATAAACACTTATAGAGTATATGGATCAATAATATCAACTAACATACATAAGCCAGGACGCTGTACTTTTTTATGCTACAATAGCATCCTTTTTTAGCCAGCATCTTGGCCCTTTCCGATGCGTGCCACTTATGGTCCATCTATACTACTACTATTGTTGAATGCACATTCAGCCCGATTGGCATATTTGTAGGTCTGGCACAGCAATCCAAATGAAATGTCTCCGGGTCTTATCAATTAATACAGACTTGTGCTCAAATAAAATTACAAACCAAAAAACAAAAAAAACAATTATTACATGATCTCTAAAACAAATGGTTTGATTGATTACATGCACAGACAACATAAAGATTATTCAACTATGGAAAGAATATTTCACCTATGATTTACCAAGTAGGAATTTAATTTCCTTTTTCCTTCAGGACCTTAACAATCTGGTCAGTCTCAGCTTGCTTTGTTTTTAAATCCACCAAATATTTAATGGTTGTCTTGAGTACTGCTTGTGATTGTGCTATTTGCTTTCTCAACATGTCAACTTCATCTCTAAGTGCAGAAGCAGAATCTCTTTCTACCACTAGTTTAGCCTCTAGAGCATCAATAGTTGGCAATTCATAATGCACGATTGGGCCGGTGCCACTGCTGTGGGATGATGCAACGTCCATGGGGACCTCGCTCTTTGATCTTGGGCTAACCTATTTTTCCATTAAAGTTCTGATTGGATTCAGAAAAGTTGAAGTTAGCAAAACATCTCACCTGGGAGTTATAACAGCGAAACAGTTAAACAAACAAGGAATTAAAGAGTTTCAATTGGATGCTGAAAAGTAGTTATTAACATCATTGTAACCCGCTGTTGCAGCAGCAAAGCAGTTAAACAAACAAGTAGATATTTAAGTTAAGGCAAACAGGTAATTCTTAACAATAAGTATCAAACACATAGATAGGCGCAGTCTACAATATGATTAACAGGTTGTGCCATTATGTAATCAGTAGGAAACTAAATTAAGCCAAGCAATGTAATTGAACAATTTTGCAATAAGTGGCTAACTAAAATTGCGAGAAGCAGGTAACTGAACTTACGCTAGTTCTTTGTACAGGCACACTGCAACTTCTTTTTTGCTTACAAGGTTGTACAAAGGAGTCCATGGCATCAATTGCTTGGATACGCAGTCGCAATACTTCTTTCTTCCCACACTGCATGGGTAAGCCGAATGGTTAATCTGGTAAGATGGTGTGTCCTTGATATGTTATATGAGGACGTGTAGTCAGACAAGTTGTTGCCAAACACATCACACTGGCTTTTACTGTATATTTCATGCGATTACTTTTGGCATATCGAGATCTAAGCAATCTACAATAGGATGAAAAGACTGGCATCCTTCACATTATTGGCGAACTCAGTTCATAAAAACAAGCAATTCAACCATTCTGTGTGTAAATCAAAAGTGCCACTGGAATATTTTTCACTATCCAATCATACATGCAAAAAGGGGCGACGCCACCATAGGGGCTGGTATGGGCGGCCGCCTCAGGTGGCTGGAAAGTGTGCACCTAGTTTGAGTCGTCCAGGTTGGCCCACGCTAGTTTTGTTCGTCCCAACGCACGAGCAGGCAATGTAAAAATTTAAGAAAAATGTTTCAATTTGGATGGGCTAATAACATAAGTGCAAGGCAGGCCCTATAGCAGGCTCGCGGCCCAAACGAGCGCCTCCCATATCGATCGACGACAAGAAAAATCCCAATTCATTCGCTCCAGCCTCCAGTCTGGTTCGCTCCTAACCTAGCCACCGCTGGACAGACCGACACAGCACTTCCTCGCGCCCTCGTTGGAGGGCGGTCGCCGGGCTTCAAGTGAACGGAAGGACAAGAAGATGAAGATCCAACCCTGGGTGTAGCCTGCATGGGAGGCAGCGGCGGCAGCACGGGCATGGCATCAAGTTTGCGCAAATGGACAGTCGCAGCTTGCAAGAGTAGCATGCACAACGAGCAGGCACATCACATCCCTGATTATATCTAATTCAAGTCTTCAATTTCTGGCCAATAGTTAAACCTGACGGTGTTGTAAAACTGCTTGTATGTAGGGAATCTATGAGAAAATGAAACCAATTTCTACTTATTTTATAACTCCCTCAATCAATACTGAACTGACTGAATCTGATGTATCTAATCAAGTTTCCGGTGCAAACATACAAGCTCATGTTGTTCTTGAGCCTGAAGTGTCTAATGAACAGACTGCTAATGAAGGATTTGATGCAAACATTTTACATGCTCCTGGTGATGAACATATAGTGTCTAATGAGGGATCTAATGCAAGAATTTTCCAAGCTCATTGAAGGATTTAGTGTTTAATGATGATCTACTATGTTGAGAGAGACAGAGATTTGCAGGCATTGATGACAAGCATATTATAGTGCATTTTCATAGCTTGAGGAAGAGTCGAGGCCATCTACCAGAAAGTCCCCGTATCATGACAACATAGCATAAATACTTTTCTAATCTGTTGTTTGAAACTATTGGCATACTTGTGCAGGATAGATATATTGATATGCAGTTTGCGCACTAGTTATACGTGCAATTACACTTCGATATTTTCAGCCAGAGAACGAATAATTCAAGCAGGTACAGACCATATTTGTAGTCCTTGTACACCATGTTACATTTTGTGTTTTTTGGTGCTTGCATAATTTAGTGTTTATAATCTGAACTACTTTGGATCATTATCTGGTTTTCAAAGTGCATGTAGCTTCACATTTCTCAAGTTCTGTTGATTTCCAGAGTGCAAGTGCCTTCGTATTTTTTTAAGTTAAATGTTTGCCCCTGGTAACTTGAATTCATGGATTAGCCACTTCACACAAATCATACACGAATGCCAGTACAAATTAAATGAAATGCAGGGACTTACGCTAGCTCGTTATACAGGCTCACTGCAACTCTGCTTGCGCTTGGGATGTTCCATGTACAAGTCCATGTTACCACTTGCTTGGATGTGCAGGCCTTGTGCTCCTTGCATCCCCCTCTGCATTTTTGACACGGCAAATGGTTGATCAAATAAGAGGAATCGACCTTGATGTTGTACCAGAGGACAGATACTTACAAGGTTATACGGGTGTGCAGGATGTGTACAAGATCCCGTAGCGCCGTCATGCTTCGCTAAAAAATGGATTTGCTTGTTTCAGATGATATCTCCAGAAGAAATAAGAGTTAAAGTCAGAGTTGCATAGGTGTGTAAGCTAAGAGAGCGGTGAAAGGATATCCAAACATTATCGGAACAGTGCACAAGGGAGTGATGTGTGGATACCTAGTTCGGGCCGGCGTTTGGGCATGCTCGCCTAGCTAGAGTGTTGGTCACTTCAGAGCCGTTGAGGGTGATGCGCTGGCGTTGGCTGGCCACGCACGGATGCAAATCTTGAGTGGCAGCAGAGCGCTACGATGCGGTGGACGAGACCGTTGGTGAAGCCCCAACATCCTCAGGGGCGGAGGTGCAACGATGTGCTCGGTGAAGTAGCCCCGGTGAGCTGGGAGACGGCATAGGTGAAGCGCACCTGATGCGGTGGAACGTGGTGTCTGTGAGGCACGTCGGTTGCGGCGGCCGACGTTGTCGGTGGACCACCCGGTGCGGTGGACGAGGGCGTAGATGAGGTAGCTCCGGTGCGGTGGTGAAGCGTGACCGTCATCTTCGTCATCGTCGTCCGGCACAGAGGTGGGGAACGGTGGGGAAAGAGACGAGACGAGGGGTGATTCGAGGGTTGGCGGCGAATTAGGGATTTGTGCAAAATCTGGGCGCGGAAGGGGATGGTGGAGAAGAGAAATTTTGCAGGACTGGAATTGGGGCCGCCAGATATTTTAATCCGAAACATGGAAGCACGAACTTATATTGTCATCGTCCTTTTTTTTGGGGGGGGGGGGCTGGGTGGCTGGGTGCTACACGTCCGTCCGACACACGCGACCACCCCGACAGGACTATGCTTCGGTGCCTTAAGGCACTTGCCTTTGTGTCCATGACATATGGGCCAAACAGGTGGCTAGCCCGCATGTCAGTGACCCAAAGGCAGTTGCCTTTAAGGCACCGAAGCAGCGTCCACCCCGACACGACCCTGGTCTGCCTGGTACACCTACATTTGAGAATGCAAACGAATCTTCTTTCATTTGAAAACGAATCTGTATGTATTACCATGCTCGTGTTTTCCTTGCAATAATTAGTCATTCGAAACGAGATACTCCATCCTTTCACTTTTGTAAGTCATTTCAGACAACTTAAAATGAACTGTTTTGCACATTGTCTGAAATGTCTTCAAGGTCTTATAAAAGTGAACAGAGGGAGTACTATAAATTAATTAATGAGGAGTTATTTGAAAAAAGTCGAAATGGTACCCACACTAACGTGGATTAGAGTGTGTGTCACATAATTAGCTATTTGAATTTGAGTGTGTGTCACGTAGTTAGTTATTTGAATTAGAGTGTGTGTCACGTAGCGATCTCCAATTCTAACGTGGATTTTGCATTTCATTGTATCCACGCTACTTTTTTAATACAAATTCATATGTATATGATGAACACCATGGTAGTGAGAAAACTTTTGGATGCATTCAAACATATGACCTACAAAATAGCACAACAAATTGAGTCAATGTCAACTTTTCGAAACTTAGTATGGCACGAATTCGAAATAATTACCCGTATGGCTGGTCCTCGGTTCAAATCTTACAATGTACACCGAATTGAAACATCGATATTAAGTCGCGTACTATGTATATTCAAATGTTGTTTTTAGCCGCCCCCCCCCCCCCCCACACAAACGCTACATACTTCCTGTATCGGTCAATCTTCCTCTCCTAACCACCTTAGGAAGCTATTGGTTTCCAACACACATTCATTCTTTCTCTCCATGTTTCGATCTATAAGTCTCTCAACTACACAACCCCTTTTCCCACTCTGTTACCAAATGTATTTACCTCACACACCCGCCATTGCACCCCATGCCGAGCTCTCTCTCTCCCCCTCTCCCTCTCACCCTCTCGCGCTAAATACATGCATTGCCTATCTAGCCCCCCCCCCCAACCTCTCGTGCGCACGCACGCACGTTGTATATCTAGGTCACTCCCTCGAGACTGTCTCACTCTTTCTTCCGCACGACGGGCCACACTCGCTCAATCTCGCTCTCTTTATCTGAGTCTCATTTAACCTCGTTTTCTTTCACACAAAAATGATATATCTCCCTGTTCAGGCCTCGATCGACACACTCTATACTCTCTCACGCAGATTGTCTATCTAGGTCAGTCCATCCACCTCATGGTGGGCCACGCTCACTCAATCTCTCTCTCTCTCTCCCTCCGTATGTCTCGATTGACCTCGCTCTTTCTCGGACAAAAATGATATATCACCATGTTTGAGCCCAATTCGACCTATTCACATTGTATACTCTCTCACGCACATCGTCTATCTAGGTCACTCTCTCCAACCCGTCTCACTCTTTCGATCGCACGGCGACCCTATGTGATCGGTTGACCTTGCTTCCTCCCACACACAAAATATATCTACACGTCTGTGATTGGATCATCTCTCAAGATCTATCTTACAGCCCTCACCCTTTCCAAAAAGCTCAATCGGACAATATCTCTCCAGAGCATATATATTTGTTCAATGAATGTCGGACCACACTTTGTCTCTCTATCTATATGTCTCTCGATTGACCTCGCTTTCTCACACTGTATCTTCCATGTGTTGAAGCTACTACCTCTCCATCCCTCGCAAAGCCGGAGCTATTTAAATTGCGAGGGGAACTCCAACCTTGGATTAATTTGTGTAGGCATTTATTCCGGCCGGTTTAGAGTATAGTTTTGTAGCATTCGGCCCACAACTACTCCAAACACCGTTGCAACCCACGCAACTCCCCTAGTTGATTTTCCTCTGGCTCGGTCATCGCTCTCTCGCACGTCCTTTCTCGCCTTCAATGTCGCACCATGGTATTATTGAAAAAACTTTGTTGTTCTCTTTAATTATTATAAATAAGCTACAAAACTACACACCGATAGTCCACTTGAAATGGAATAAATTTTGACCCACAAATTAAATTGCTACAAACTACATACCGAGGGGCCCACATGTCATGAAACAAATTTGGACCCATATACAAATTAAAAAATAAAGGATGAGGATCAAACATGCGACTGGGCCTTCAAGCCGCACGTCAATAGACAACATACGTAGAATAGCAATGTTTGTTGTACCCCCTTTGTTCACATAATGTTTTTATATTACCACAGCCCAATTAATGGATAACATGTAATATTATTTTTAGTACTATTCGCCTTCACTTACTGCTGGGTTCCATGGGTGCTCTCTCTCTCTCTCTCTCTCTCTCTCTCTCTCTCTCTCTCTCCTCCCCTTCTGCGTTTAGACGCACGGGCAAACAGGAAGAACTCGTGGGCGATGTTGCCGTTGACCATATCTGGACGCGTTCACAAGTCATGGCACCAGTTTCACGTACTAGCAGCACTAGTCAGTGTGTACGTGCAATTCACGTTAATTTGGAAGTATATTAAGTGCATGCAGATATTAACTACTAGGATATTATTTGTGTGTTGTCATGTGATTAGCACTATTTTTGGCATGAAATTAACTGCACGCTAAACGTGTTGAGCGCTCGACATTGAAGCAGTCTAGGTCGCTGGATGACAAGGAATACATGTGGTTTGATGACGTTTTATATTTAACTAGCGGTGTGACCCACGCATTTGCGCGGCTAGATTTCTTAAAAATGTGTTTTAATATCTAAATTAGCATTGAGATGTTGTCATAGGATGGTAGACCTGCAAACTTACAGAATTATATTGAAATGCATAATGCAGAAACTCGTTTGCCAAAAATAATTGTAGCCAATATGTGTATCATGAGAAAATCTTAGTAGACTAAGGTGAACATGTTTTATCGTGTGTGATAAGTACTATTGGCAACATATTCGGTGCATGACAACCGGAAGTCATATAATTTTGGTCATATCATGCCATTCCAAGCTATATTGGTGTATGTTGCTTAGCTATCTAACATAATATAAAATTATTTGTGTATTCAACAGAAAATTGTGAAAATAACTTCATCTGCTAAATTATGGCATCTCTATATATTTGATACATAGAGGCTTTGATGTTGAAATAGTGTAAAAAAGTTTGTTATCCTAGCATCCATATGTATAGTCTTCTTGCACCGTTTTGTTATTTTGCTTTAAGAATTGTATTAGCTGCTTTCATCTCTTAAATTGAAGACATAGTTTCGCTATAAGAAAAATGGTAATTGAAGTATAATTTATATCTTCACTCTTCATTCCCGTGCATCCGTGCGGTTAGAATTGCCTATAACACTTTTTGTTGTGATTTTTACAATATAATATAGATAAGTCCATTTATTCGTATCTTAATGCAATTTTCTATAACAATTTCTATGCTCTCAAGTAAATTCTCATTTTGTACCAGTTGGATGACCTTTCTCGTGTGTGCGGTATATCTAGCATCGTTGAAGCTACTGGATGTTTTGGTGGGTTGGCGTTAGATGCACGTGAACCTCTCTGGGATCAGTATGGCTCGTGCAAAAAGAAAAGTATGGCTCGTGCATGTATACTGCCTTGTAGACTGGAAGATTTATGCATGACATGTCAATAATATACTTGATTTTAAAATCATTGGAATATATATTTTTAGCACATATGGATGAACCTGATGGCTAACCTCATTAAATTCGGCGTACTTACACGATCATCTTAAGTTTGAAAGGGTTGTTTGAAGTGTGTCCTTTTTTGTCGAACAAAATATTATGAATCCCTTTGACTGCCCTATTAGAAGTACTTGATCGCACAAAATTAGCACATCCCTAATAGGTCAAACAGGAGCATGAGCGTGGTGGCCATCGTAAGCCGCTGTTTGTAGCTACTCTGTACTATTTCTTTTCTCCCCTACCTTAATACACTGACATGCAAGCCTTTTGCGTGTTCGCAAAAAAATAAATAATTGAAAATTTTACCACTCCATCTCTAACAGTGTAGTTCTCCTGCTTATTTTGTAATAAGATATATCTAGATATTTCCTTCCTCTGATCCTTTCATCTACTCATAGGAGACCTCAGTAACAGTATACATGTATATTATTTTTAACTAATGGTCAATAAACAATTGACCTACTGTATAAAATTAGTTAATCACTGTGTGGCATCCTACAATTAACTCTAGGTACCATCTCATCCAAGTCTTCAGCTACCGGATTGTTACACCGACTGACAATGCATTTTACTGGTGAAAATTTGTTATCCTTGACACATCTTCCACGGCACTTTTGACTCGACATGACACCTTTGACAAATAATTACATGTCTCCTCTAAAATCATGGGATAATAAATCTAGACTTAAGCAAAAGAGAGAAATTTTTTCGTTATTGGTGTATTCTCATATAGTCTTTGCATAGATGTTGAGATCATACGTGCTTATTTTGAATCCATCTTTTCATCATGCACGCAAAACCATGGGCTCGTGTAAGTTGGGAGTACTGGATGCAGGCATGGATGGTGGACATTAAAAGCTAATCTTGATACTTGCTAGAGAACTCATCTGAATTCAGTGTGCTGGTGCGAGGCCGCACAGCCGGTCCATGCCTTCTTGAAGCTAGCTGGTTGCTCTGCATGCCTCAGAGAGGTTCTTTGCGTCCCATAATCAAACAATTATGCTCGCGATTTCAGAGAAAAAATAGAGCCCGCTTCTGCTCGTGATGCAGCAGCGACGTACGTCAGAATAGGATGCAGATGCATATATTATCTCCCGTGAGTTTTTTTCTGCAGGGATCTCCCGTGATTTATTAACCATGTTAAGTAAAAAAAAGTGGTGGTTGTTTTGATTATGTTGGCTCTTTTCTTTTCTAACACCGTGATTTTTTCATTACTGAATTTTATTTCCTGACTATTGCTCTTTCATGACGTTGTCTCTTTCCTTCTATAACAGCATGATTTTTACATTTCCTAATTTTATCTCTTGATGGTTTTTTTTAACCATCTCCTGACTATTTATAGCAAGAAAAAAAATCGTTGTGAACTTGTCTCGTACGTGGTCAGGGATCTCCCGTGAGTTATTGGCCATGTTAACGAAAAAAAGAGGTGGTTGCTTTGGTTACGCTGGCTCCTTCCGTTTCTAACACCGTGATTTTTGTGTTTCCTAATTTAATCTTCCAACTATTTTGCTTTGGTTACGTTGTCTCTTTCCTTTTCCAATAGCCTGATTTGTATATTTTTCTAATTTAATCTCGCGACTATTTAAGGCAAAAAAAAAGAGGTGGTTGCTTTGGTTACGCTGGCTCCTTCCGTTTCTAACACCGTGATTTTTTGTTTCCTAATCTTCCAACTATTTTGCTTTGGTTACGTTGTCTCTTTCCTTTTCCAATAGCCTGATTTGTATATTTTTCTAATTTAATCTCGCGACTATTTAAGGCAAAAAAAAGGTAGCGCAGGTATGTCTGGCGTGCATGTTTTTTTCTCTCCTATTAGAGTCCAAACCGAAATTGATAACTTTTTCCTTGTTTCATGTATAACACACGTGATGGTGCATTGTAAACTTGTCTCATGCACATAATACTGGTTGCTTTTTCACCACCGATCCATGTACGTGACATACCTCATAGGTGCAAAACAATGCATGCACATATTGTTTGTATGTAACGTTTACATCTTGAAATCTCAGCCGTTTAAATCTAAAACTAATGGCTTAGATAATTTAATTTGTGTGGATGAACGTGATGTCCCGTTTTACTTCTGTCTTAATTATATAAAATAGAAGATAGATTTGATACGGTTCTAGCAGAACATTCAATAGATCAAACCATACATTTCGTTCAGTCTAACTCCGACTTTAAATTATATGACGATCAATATAAAATAAACAGAAATGATAAACGTTCGGATTTTAAGCATGGCAATCCGAACGTTTTTCATGGCAAATTTAGATTACGCGGCGGCGGCGAGGGTGTCTCGCGGTCGGAAGCGGCTCCTCTGCCGTGCTCTGTGTCTCGTCGGGCCACTGACCGACGACGACAGCGGCGTCTTGCGCGGTTGTTGGCGTACTCCTGGACGTTGGCCTAGCTTCAAGGAAGGCCAAAATGTTCTGGACTTCGGAGCGAGTCAACTGGCGGGAGGAGGTGACTGGCGTTGGTGCAAGGAAGCGGTCGACGGCGGCCATCCATGCCACTGAGGGGGGCACTGGCACCCACGCGGGGACATGCGCTGTCAACGGCGCGGCGGAGACATTCGTGTGCACGGGCACCGGCACGGGCGCACACATCAGTGCATGCGCAGGCGCATGCACTAGTAGGTGCACGGGCACCGACACGGGCGTGCGCGTCAGTGCACGTAGAGGCGCATGCGCTGGCAGGTGCACGGGCGCGTGAAAGTCGGCGGGGACCTCGTGGAACCCCGTGGGATCAAGCTCGGCAACAGTGTGTGGCTCCCTTCCCATCAATGCCGCGGGGATGGGCGCTGGCGCAGTCGGGGCGACGGGAGTCGGAACGGGAGCGGGGACAGGCGCGGCGTCTTCCCGCAAGGCCAGTTCAAGCTCATCCCAAAGCGCCTTATGTTCTTGAGACTCCGGCTGGGTGTCTTCCTCAGGAAACTGGAACACTAAGGGCAGACCATCGTGATGCGGCATGGCATACGTTTAGGTCAGGCTAGTTGGAGGTAGACGACATAAGAGTCGGAGAGGAAGAGAGAGGATTGTAGCGATACCGGGTAGTGCGGGGTTGATTTTAAACTGCGGCACCGACGACATTAAAAGTGGGACCAGTTGGGACGACGGTGGGTGGCGGAGCCTGGTCAAAGGGCTCGCCTCCCGGTGAGCCTGCACAATGGTCTGCTCACACGCCTCCCTGACAGCCGACGCAGCGGTCTGCTCGCACGCCTCCCGTCGACTCACACGCTTGCTCGGACGGCACCTGCCGATGAGAAGCAGGGACTCGTGGCGGCACATAAACGCCCACGGTTTCAATAGTGAAAGCGTTCGCCTTAACGTGACAGGTCTTTGTTCCAATATACCTTGGCTATTCATTTGTGTAACTTGTCATAAGCAGCTTGTCTCAAATTGAAGAAAAAACTAACGAAGTAATATTTGTGCCATATCACGTGACCATGATTAGTTTCAAGAATTTATGCTCACTTTTGGATTTTCTGAAATTTAAGATCCAGGATTCGAAACAATATCATAATCTGCATCATGCAATAAATTTTCAAGTTGTACATCTGTCCTGTTGTATTTCTTAAGAAAGGATTTGGTCAAACATTTTGCTTAGTTAGACTTCAGACAAGTTATATATGCAGAGTAAAAGGATAATCCCTCCGTACCAGTGCATTGCCGTGTTTTGCACTCCTCCGTCGTAAGAGTGGAATCGCTTGTTGTAATCATTTTTTTCTTCAGAAAAACAGTGGACACGCTCTACCGTGCGGATCCTCCTCCAGCCATGCACAAAATTACTCACTTTCGCCGACGTGTGGGACAGCCAGCACCTGGGTCCACCAGCCATGCAATAAATTACTCCATAGTAGAGTGATGGTAGACTACCCCGATCGAACCGCCGCAGTAATTGAAGGAAATATACCCTAGAGGCAATAATAAAGTTATTATTTATTTCCTGATATCATGATAAATGTTTATTATTCATGCTAGAATTGTATTAACCGGAAACATAATACATGTGTGAATACATAGACAAACATAGTGTCACTAGTATGCCTCTACTTGACTAGCTCGTTGATCGAAGATGGTTAAGTTTCCTAACCATAGACATGAGTTGTCATTTGATTAATGGGATCACATCATTAGGAGAATGATGTGATTGACTTGACCCATTTCGTTAGCTTAGCACTTGATCGTTTAGTTTGTTGCTATTGTTTTCTTCATGACTTATACATGTTCCTATGACTATGAGATTATGCAACTCCCGTTTACCGGAGGAACACTTTGTTTGCTACCAAACGTCACAACGTAAGTGGGTGATTATAAAGGTGCTCTACAGGTGTCTCCGAAGGTACTTGTTGGGTTGGCGTATTTCGAGATTAGGATTTGTCATTCCGATTGTCGGAGAGGTATCTCCGGGCCCTCTCGGTAATGCACATCACATAAGCCTTGCAAGCATTGCAACTAATAAGTTAGCTGCGGGATGATATATTATGGAACGAGTAAAGAGACTTGCCGGTAACGAGATTGAACTAGGTATTGAGATACCGACGATCAAATCTCGGGCAAGTAACATACCGATGACAAAGGGAACAACGTATGTTGTTATGCGGTCTGACCGATAAAAGATCTTCGTAGAATATGTAGGAGCCAATATGAACATCTAGGTTGCGCTATTGGTTATTGACCGGAGACGTGTCTCGGTCATGTCTACATTGTTCTCGAACCCGTAGGGTCCGCACGCTCAACGTTATGATGACAGTTTCATTATGAGTTTATATATTTTGATGTACTGAAGGTTGTTCGGAGTCCTGGATATGATCACGGACATGACGAGGAGTCACGAAATGGTCGAGACATAAAGATCGATATATTTGACGGCTATATTCGGACACCGGAAGTGTTTCGGGTGATTTTGCAGAAAACCGGAGTGCCGGAAGGGTTACCGGAACCCCTTGGGGAAGTATTGGGCCTTAGTGGGCCTGAGGGGAGAGAGAGGGCAGCAGCCCAGGAGGTGGCACGCCCCCTCCCATGGGGAGTCCGAATTGGACTAGGGGAGGGGGGCGCGGCTCCTCTTTCCCTCTCCCTCTCCCTCTCTTTCCTTCCCCCTTCTCTCTTCCTAGTTGGACTAGGAAAGGGGAGTCCTACTCCTACTAGGAGGAGGACTCCCCCATCCTTGGCATGCCCCAAGGGCCGGCCGGCCTCTCCCCCTTGTTCCTTTATATACAGGGGCAGGGGGCACCTCTAAACACACAAGTTCACCTTCGTGATCGTTCTCTTAGCCGTGTGCGGTGCCCCCCTCCACCATAATCCTCGATAATATTGTAGCGGTGCTTAGGCGAAGCCCTGCGACGGTAGAACATCAAGATCGTCACCACGCCATCATGCTGACGGAACTCTTCCCCGACACTTTGCTGGATCGGAGTTCGGGGATCGTCATCGAGCTGAACGTGTGCTAGAACTCGGAGGTGCCGTAGTTATGGTGCTTGATCGGTCAGGCCGTGAAGACGTACGACTACATCAACCGCGTTGTGCTAACGCTTCCGCTTCCGGTCTACGAGGGTACGTAGACAACACTCTCCCCTCTCGTTGCTATGCATCACCATGATCTTGCGTGTGCGTAGGAATTTTTTTGAAATTACTACGTTCCCCAAGAGTGGTATCAGAGCTAGGTTTTATGCGTTGATGTAATATGCACGAGTAGAACACAAGTGAGTTGTGGGTGATATAAGTCATACTGCTTACCAGCATGTCACACTTTGGTTCAGCGGTATTGTTGGATGAAGCGGCCAGGACCGACATTACGCGTACGCTTACACGAGACTGGTTTTACCGCCGTGCTATGCACACAGGTGACTAGCGGGTGTCAGTTACTCCAATTTTAGTTGAACCAAGTGTGGCTACGCGCGGTCCTTACGAAGGTTAAAACAGCACCAACTTGACAAACTATCATTGTGGTTTTGATGCGTAGGTAAGAACGGTTTTTTCTCAGCCCGTAGCAGCCACGTAAAACTTGCAACAACAAAGTAGAGGACGTCTAACTTGTTTTTGCAGGGCATGTTGTGATGTGATATGGTCAAGACGTGATGAGATATAAGTTGTTGTATGAGATGATCATGTTTTGTTGAAGTTATCGGCAACAGGCAAAAGCCTTATGGTTATCTCTCTATTGCATAAGATGCAAGCAGCAAATAATTGCTTTACTTTATCGCTATACGATAAAAATAGTTGCAAGAGCAATTGTTGGCGAGACAACCATGCGATGACACATTGATATAGATCAAGATGATGGAGATCATGGTGTCATGCCGGTGATGATGGAGATCATGATGATACTTTGGAGATGGAGATCAAAGGCACAAGATGATGATGGCCATATCATGTCACATATTTTGATTGCATGTGATGTTTATCTTTTATACATCTTATTTTGCTTAGTTCAACGGTAGCTTTATAAGATGATCTCTCACTAATTATCAAGGTACAAGTGTTCTCCCTGAGTATGCACCGTTGCGAAAGTTCTTCGTGCTGAGACACCATGTGATGATCGGGTGTGATAGGCTCTACACTCAAATACAACGGGTGCAAAATAGTTGCACATCCGAAATACTCAGGTTAAACTTGACGAGCCTAGCATATAACAGATATGGCCTCGGAACACGGAGACCGAAAGGTCGAGCGTGAATCATATAGTAGATATCATCAACATAGTGATGTTCACCATTGAAACTACTCCATCTCACGTGATGATCTGACATGGTTTAGTTGATATGGATCACGTGATCACTTAGAAGATTAGAGGGATGTCTGTCTAAGTGGGAGTTCTTAAGTAATATGACTAATTGAACTTTAATTTATCATGAACTTAGTCCTGGTAGTATTAGCATATCTATGTTGTAGATCAATAGCTCGCGATGTTGCTCCCAATTTTTTGATATGTTCCTAGAGAAAACTAAGTTGAAAGATGTTAGTAGCAATGATACGGATTGGATCCGTGATCTGAGGTTTATCCTGATTGCTGCACAGAAGAATTATGTCCTTGATGCACCGCTAGGTGACAGGCCTATTGCAGGAGCAGATACAGACGTTATGAACATTTAGCTAGCTCGATATGATTAATACTTGATAGTTTAGTGCACCATGCTTAACAGCTTAGAATCAGGACTTCAAAGACGTTTTGAACGTCATGGACCATATGAGATGTTCCAGGAATTGAAGTTAATATTTCAAGTAAAATACCCGAGTCGAGAGATATGGAGTCTCCAGCAAGTTCTATAGCTAAAAGATGGAGGAGAATAGCTCAAGCAGTGAGCATGTGCTCACATTGTCTGGGTACTACAATTGCTTGAATCAAGTGGGAGTTAATCTTCCAGATAAAATAGTGATTGACAGAAT
This sequence comes from Triticum monococcum, assembly GCA_034509565.1. Classification (NCBI taxonomy): domain Eukaryota; kingdom Viridiplantae; phylum Streptophyta; class Magnoliopsida; order Poales; family Poaceae; genus Triticum; species Triticum monococcum. The sequence goes on from CM067845.1 coordinate 484,385,288, forward strand.
TCTCTAGTCACCATCACCAAATTAGTAGAACTTCGTGACGAACTATAATATGCAAGGGATAACGAAAGTAATTCCCAAGCTCTTCGTGATGCTGAAATCGACGAAGGTAGAAATCAAGAAAAACATCAAGTGTTGATGGTTAACAAGACCACTAGTTTCAAGAAAAGGGCAAAGGGAAAGAAAGGAAACTTCAATAAGAACAGCAAGCAAGTTGCTGCTCAAGTGAAGAAGCCCAAGTCTGGACCTAAGCCTGAGACTAAGTGCTTCCACTTCAAAGGGACTGGTCACTAGAAGCGGAACTACCCCAAGTAATTGGCGGATAAGAAGGATGGCAAAGTGAACATAGGTATATTTGATATACATGTTATTGATGTGTACTTTACTAGTGTTTATAGCAACCCCTTAGTATTTGATACTAGTTCAGTTGCTAAGAATAGTAACTCGAAACAGGAGTTGTAGAATGAACAGAGACTAGTTAAGGGTGAAGTGACGATGTGTATTGAAAATGGTTCCAAGATTGATATGATCATCATCGCACACTCCCTATACTTTCGGTATTAGTGTTGAACCTAAATAAGTGTTATTTGGTGTTTACATTGAGCATGAATATGATTTGATCATGTTTATTGCAATATGGTTATTCATTTAAGTAAGAGAATAAATTGTTGTTCTGTTTACATATATGGGTACACACCCAATGAAAATGGTTCGTTGGATCTCGATCGTAGTGATACACATATTCATAATATTGAAACCAAAAGATGCAAAGTTAATAATGATAGTGCAACTTATTTGTGGCACTACCGTTTAGGTCATATTGGTGTAAAGCGCATGAAGAAACTCCATGCTGATGGACTTTTGGAACCACTTGATTATGAATGAGTTGATGCTTGCGAACCATGCCTCATGGGCAAGATGACTAAGACTCCGTTCTCCGGAACAATGCAGCAAGCAACAGATTTGTTGGAAATCATGCATACTGATGTATGTGGTCCGATGAATATTGAAGCTCGCGGCAGGTATCATTATTTTCTGATCTTCATAGATGATTTGAGCAGATATGAGTATATCTACTTGATGAAACACAAGTCTGAAACATTTGAAAAGTTCAAAGAATTTCAGAGTGAAGTGGAGAATCATCGTAACAAAATAAAAGTTTCTACGATATGATCGCAGAAGTAAAATATTTGAGTTACGAGTTTGGCCTTCAGTTAAAACAATGTGAAATAGTTTCACTACTCACACCACCTGGAACACCACAGTATAATGGTGTGTCCGAATGTCGTAACCGTGCTTTATAGATATGGTGCGATCTATGATGTCTCTTACTGATTTACCGCTATTGTTTTGGGGTTATGCATTAGAGACAGCTACATTCATGTTAAATAGGGCACCATCTAAATCCGTTGAGACGACACCGTATGAACTATGGTTTGGCAAGAAACCTAAGCTGTCGTTTCTTAAAGTTTGAGGTTGCAATGCTTATGTGAAAAAGTTTCAACCTGATAAACTCAAACCTAAATCGGAGAAGTGCGTCTTCATAGGATACCCAAAAGAAAATGTTGGGTACACCTTCTATCACAGATCCGAAGGCAAGATATTCGTTGCTGAGAATGGATACTTTCTAGAGAAGGAGTTTCTCACGAAAGAAGTGAGTGGGAGGAAAGTAGAACTTGATGAGGTAATTGTACCTGCTCCCTTATTGGAAAGTACTTCATCACAGAAATCTGTTCCTGTGACTACTACACCAATTAGTGAGGAAGCTAATGATGATGATCATGTAACTTCAGATCAAGTTACTACCGAACCTCGTAGGTAAACCAGAGTGATATCCGCACTAGAGTAGTACGGTAATCCTGTTCTAGAGGTCATGTTACTTGACCATGACGAGCCTACGAACTATGAGGAAGCGATGATGAGCCTAGATTCCGCGAAATGGCTTGAGGCCATGAAATCTGAGATGAGATCCATGTATGAGAACAAAGTTTGGACTTTGATTGACTTGCCCATTGATCGGCGAGACATTAAGATTAAATGGATCTTCAAGAGGAAGACGGACGCTGATAGTAGTGTTACTATCTACAAAGCTAGAATTGTCGCAAAAAGGTTTTTGACAAGTTCAAGGTGTTGACCACGATGAGAATTTCTCACTCGTATCTATGCTTAAGTCTGTCCGAATCATGTTAGCAATTGCCGCATTTTATGAAATCTGGTAAATGGATAAACAAAACTGCATTCCTTAATAGGATTTATTAAAGAAGAGTTGTATATGATGCAACCAGAAGGTTTTGTCAATCCTAAAGGTACTAACAAAATATGCAAGCTCCAGCGATCCATCTATGGATTGGTGCAAGCATCTCGGAGTTGGAATATACGCTTTAATAAGTTGATCAAAGCATATAGTTTTATACAGACTTGCGGTGAAGCCTATATTTACAAGAAAGTGAGTGGGAGCACTAGATCATTTCTGATAAGTATATGTGAAAGACATATTGTTGATCAGATATAATGTAGAATTATTCTGCAAAGCATAAAGGAATATTTGAAAGGAGTTTTTCAAAGAAAGACCTCGGTGAAGCTGCTTACATATTGAGCATCAAGATCTATAGAGATAGATCAAGACGCTTGATAAGTTTTTCAATGAGTACATACCTTGACAAGATTTTGAAGTGGTTCAAAATGGAACAGTCAAAGAAGGAGTTCTTGACTGTGTTACAAAGGTGTGAAGTTGAGTAACACTCAAAACCCGACCAGGGCAGAAGATAGAGAGAGAATGAAAGTCATTCCCTATGCCTCAGCCATAGGTTCTATAAAGTATGCCATGCTGTGTACCAGACCTATTGTATACCCTGCCCTGAGTTTGGCAAGGGAGTACAATAGTGGTCTAGGAGTAGATCACTGGACATTGGTCAAAATTATCCTTAGTGGAATAAGGCTATGTTTCTCGATTATGGAGGTGACAAAAGGTTCGTCGTAAAGGGTTACGTCGATGCAAGTTTTGACACTAATCCAGATGACTCTAAGTCACAATCTGGATACATATTGAAAGTGGGAGCAATTAGGTAGAGTAGCTCCATGCAGAGCATTGTTGACATAGAAATTTGTAAAATACTTACGGATCTGAATGTGGCAGAGCCGTTGACTAAACTTCTCTGACAAGAAAAATATTGTGACACCCCAAAATTTTGACCTTGTTTTAAATGAATTAAAATTTTTTTGCCAGGAATTAAAACTTTGGATTTTCGAGCTCCATTTTGATTTTTAAATCATTTCCTTCCCTGTTTTGATGAGTTTTTCCCAAAGAGAAAATTTTTCAAATATGTTATTGGAATTGTTTAACCTCTCAAGAAAAACTTTTATTTTATCAGTATAACTAATAACATAATTAATTTGCTTGACCTTTACTTTCTTGAAAATGGTTTTTCAAGGTTAAATGGCCATATTTGAACTACAACCATTTGATAAATTCACTTAAAATTCCCACAAAAATTTGGAGAAGTCATGTGATGTTATTAAATAACTTTTGTGCAAAAAAATCTTTATTTAATGAAATATTTTGAGCTCTACAACAAATTTTCTTCTTTGGTCCAGAATGCAATTTTGCACTACAACTCATTTAAATAATTCTTTCTAGCCTCCACCAAAATTTTGGGATGTTAGTAGTATCATATGATTCAGCTTTATGCAAAAACCCAGTGATGTTATTTGCAAATTTTGAGTGAATCAACCTCATTTTCATTCTGGTCCAACTTGAGGATTTGTGCAGCAACTACATCTTAAGTTGCTCCTTTACCCATGATTCCTTTTCCTGCTTGTAGACCACCCTACCAAACCCCTAAGTCCAGGAGCATGCACCCTTTGGATCATTTTTGGTTCATGGAATGATGCCATTTATTTCCTGTCCAGAATTGAAGTTTTGTAAAACTTGCACTAACAAGTTTCTCCTTTTGCCAAACTAACCCTACCACTCTCTCTTGCTTCTAAGGAGACACTGACGTGGAGTTTTTGACCACTCCAAGACTTGCCTAAGTGCCCTTGGCATTTTGTCAAACACCTTATGGGCATGATCTGTTTTGGCATGATTCTTGACATTGCACTATGATCTTGCACCTCTGATCAAACTAGCATGTCCACTAGACTCCCAGTTGCTCCTAACCTCGATCTGCTAAACCCCAACCTCACCTATGACCTGTAGCATGCCGCGGCATTGTGTCGAACATCTCTAGTGCGTGCACTGGACGCGCCTAGAGTGCGCGTATTGCACGATGCCGCGCCCGAGCCGACACGCTGGCCCCCTAGTTTGGGCCCGCTCTGCAGCGCCACGCCACGCGCTACCCTTCTCGCAGCAACGCGCCAAGCCGCCCTGGCAGCCAACAGCGCCGCCACCAGAGTCCCCTTGGCGGCACGCCACGGCCGCCCGACTGCCCCTGCTCATGTCGGCGCTGCCCAAGCCACCCCAGCTCGCCACCTGGCCCCTGGAGCAGTGCGAGCTCATCCGCAAGCGTGTCTGCTAGCCCTCGTCGCCGCCACGTCGCCCTAGCTATAGAGAGGCGGTTCGCCAGAGAGCTTATCCACGGCCGCCGCGGAACCGCCTTGCCTCGCCTATTTAAGGATGCCCCGAAACCATTCGAGCACGCAGGCGACCTCAGGCTACCCCCAGGGCACCCCCACGGCCCGCAATCGTCAGAGAAGCGCCGTCTTCCCCTACTCCGACAACCGCAGCCGCCGCCACTGCTTCGGCCATTCCGGCGCCACAAAGGCCTCCCCCTCTCCGTTCTCTTCACCAGGAACTTCCCCTTCCTTCCACGGACTCAACCCCCTGCTTGATTTCTATCGGGAGCCACCGCAGCCCCAAAAGCACTTTGCCATCGAAACTTCCTCCGCCGCGAAGCTCGCCGCCGGCAGCTCACTACGTCCCCACCGACCCAACGACCACCGGGAGGACCGCCTTGGTCTCGTGGATCCATCCAAACCCTCTGGAACCCGCGGGGAGCCGCCGTTCGCCGGCGACGACCGCCGTTGCCCCGCCTCCATTCGGGCGAAGGAAGAGGAGGGAGAAATAGACCAGTCAAACCTGACCAGTGGGCCAGGCGGGCCCACTGTTAGTGAGACGCACGCCGTCGACGCTGGAGAAAGTGAAGGCGTAATCCTCCCAGTACGTTTTCCCCGCTCGGAAAGCGTATTTCCTCCTGAAACGTTTTCTTTTCTGTTATTTTTAAAAAACAAACTTTGACCACAACTTTGACTGCCTATAACTTTTTAAATACAACTCCAAATGAGTTGATTCTTTTTCTTACCTTCCTCAAATTTGGTCTAGTTTATTTTAAGATTTATTTCAAAATTTTCCAAACAACTTTTTTGTACTGTTTTTGAAATGGGTGTTAATTCAAATATATTTTTAAAATAGGATTTTGGAGAGAGAGAAGAAACTTTCAAAAGTTTTGGAGAGCACCTCACCCCTCCACAACTTAAAGGCAAGCATTCTGAACCCTGGCATAATGTTTTTGGTGTGTTATTTGACACGTTTATAACACCACCTTACTTCGGAGGACTTCTTATTTCATGTGACATGATCATTTGCACGGAAGCATATTAGTGTTTTCCTTGCTGTTGGAAATGAATATTATTGTGATGGTAATCATCCTCATGTGCCTTGCATGCATGCCAGAAAGGAATCCGGGAAAGCCTCGGCCTTGGGTAGGCGCGAGCTTGTCGCCGGTCCCCGTCGGGACGGTTATGTCCGATATGGCATGGTAAGGTGCATTGAGTGGTGATTTCGTCGGTTGAAATATATTTGATATATATATGTCATGCAGGGAACTTATAAACCTCCTGAGTCGACCGCAGATTGAGTCTTGTTCCAGTAACCCCCATACTTGCCTCGTACTACCACTCGTCCCTGCCGCAGGTAGGGTACGGTTCAGTAAGTCGTCAACCCCTTTCCAGCACACACCGTACAGAGAGGCCATGGTGGAAGATATCGGTTGTAGCCGGTAGGCAGGCCACCTGGTCCGGGGGCATGGGTGTTTCCGGTTGGGACCGAGAGGGGAAGCCACCCCTTAGAGCGCGTGATATAAATTTGATCCCATGCTACGCGAGGTTGTAGCCTCCCCACTTAGAGTTTTGCTTAACAAGTGTCGTGGGTGATTCCAGACACCGATGAGTTAAGCTGGTGTGTGCAAGGTTAGGCGTGTTTTCAACTAAAAGGCCGTAGACGGAATTAGTCCCGATGGACTAAATGAATCCGTTACTCGTGGGTAAAGAGTACACCCTCTGCAGAGATTAAAACCTATTCGAATAGCCGTGTCCATGGTTAAGGATTACAGTCTGGCATGGGTCAAGTGTTGGTCTTAGTGTTGGTCTTCGGAGGTGAAGTTGTTAAACCAAACTTGAATACTTATCGGTGACTTGTGAGGACCATGATTATTATTTTGTGATGGACTAACCTGTTGCATTATTGTATTATCGAGTATCCCTGGGATGGTTCTACCTCCTGGATATTCATTGTGATTATTTATTTTTAAGCCCTTTCTGTGGTGTCGCTCAGACGCCCGACTGTGGCATTTCTTTTTTAAGCCCTTTATGTGGTGTCGCTCAGACGCCCGACATGGCATTTATTTTTAAGCCCTTTCTGTGGTGTCGCTTAGACGCCCGACTGTGGCATTTCTTTTTAAGGCCTTTCTATGGTGTCGCTTAGACGCCCGACTATGGCATTTCTATTTAAGCCCTTTCTGTGGTGTCTCTTAGACGCCCGACTGTGGAATTTCTTTTTAAGCCCTTTATGTGGTGTCGCTCAGACGCCCGACTGTGGCATTTATTTTTAAGCCCTTTCTGTGGTGTCGCTTAGACGCCCGACTGTGGCATTTCTTTTTAAGCCCCTTATGTGGTGTCGCTTAGACGCCCGACCGTGGCATTTCTTTTTAAGACCTTTATGTGGTGTCGCTTAGACGCCCGACTGTGGCATTTCTTTTTAAGCCCTTTATGTGGTGTCGCTTAGACGCCCGACTGTGGCATTTCTTTTTAAGCCCTTTATGTGGTGTCGCTCAGACGCCCGACTATGGCATTGCTTGTTATTTATTTACCTTATAAGCCCTTTATGCGGTGTCGCACAGACGCCCGACTATGGAATTTTATTTCCACTCCATTATTGCTTGTTCATGCTGCATATAAATAACCCGCTTGCATGCATAAAAGATATTTTATTTGTGACTAACGATGTGATCATAGAATATTTAAGTGCATAATTATCAATTATATTATTCCAGTGTTCTTAATGTTTGCGAGTACATTCAAAGTACTCACTGGCTTGTCCCTGGCTATTGTCTTGGCCAGATATTTGCATGGAAAGGAACGTTGCGGTGACAGCCCCGGAAACTAAGCAACGGTGATAGCAGCCTCGCGAAGATAGGAGTTAACCTGGTCAGCTGTTCCCGTGGGAAATGGAGTCCCATACGCTGATGATTCACAAACCGCTTCCGCCATCGACCACTAGAAAACCATTTGATGTACTCATAGGCCACAATGGTCTTGTACTGCAGATTTTGTATTTTGCTTGGAATTTCTGTATCAAGTTGATGCCTCATCAGCTAACAGTAATCCTGGGGCTGGTGAGCACGACGGCCATTTTCTGGGAATTTAATGCCCGGAAAACCCGGTCGCAACAGACTTGGTATTAGAGCTAGGCTAACCATTGGCTAATCCTATCTTAGCCAGGTCAATAAACCTAAGTAAACCAACCCACCAGACCTTAACCAAACCCCAGTCAAGTTTCTCTTGCAAGATAGCCACACCGTGACCCGACACCTTTTTGGCAGTCGGTGCCCAACCTATCCACCCAACCTGTCAATCATGCGCCAGTGACCAAGTCCTAAATAGTCCTTTTTCGCGAGCGTGCAAAGGAAGACTCCGTCCCCTTTTTCCTATAAAAAGGGCACGCTAGCCTCAACTCAGCACAGCACAGCCTCTACCCCAAACCAAGCCACAATGCCCGGCCCCGTCGTGCACAATGAGACCACAACAACCAACCTTGGAGGCTTTGTGACCATACTCGCAAACCTCACCCGTCGTGCCTATGCGTTAGGAGAGCCCCTAGAATATGTTGTGTACCAAGGACCCATGAGCGGTGAGAGCCGTCAATTCTGGGCCACTCTGCACATTTATGGTAGGGGACTAGAGCCCGAGCGCCCCTACAGGTTCACCGAAAGGACAACTTCCTTTGAGCCACAAGCCATCCAACTAGCTGCTCGAGAAGCTATAGTTCATCTCTGGCACCTGTCGCCCAGAGTTAACTGTCGCTCGTTCCACTACTACCCCAGACGTGAAGGATATGGTAGACCACCCCAAGTTGCCAACGGAGATCACGAGACAGATCCTGCATTGTTGCACCTAGTGCGCTATGTAAGTGCACTAGAGGAACTGTGCGATCAAATCACGATTGATCTAATCGCAGCTCGTGGAGAGCTGGTTCATCGAACCCCGGCGAGAGAAGAGAACGAGCCCAACACCGACAACCCAGTCGTGCTATTTGGACACCCGATTGAGCCCCTCAGATCTACCCCAGCCATCGGCCAAGGTGCTGCGATAACCCCAGAAGTGCTTTGCCGCATATTGGAAGCACACTCCAACGGGGTTGTGGCCAACAATCCCCGAGATGGTCATCATCGCGACCCCGAGCCTGCAGCCCCTCAGACCACTCCAGTTAATTCAGACGACGAGACCCGAAGAGAAGCCTCGACATCCTCAAGGCACGCCCGCTTGGATATAAACGAGGTAGACTAAGTCACCCTAGTCGTATCGAGTCCCAGTGTACCCTCGCCTTGTAATCATGTGGCCTTGTTTTTAAACGCCGCCTGTTGTCGTGCCTCTGTTTTAAATAGTATCCTTGCATGGGTATGTCAGCACACAGTTGCATATTTTTCCGGACACAACTACCCAAAAACCTTCCCCGACAACCCCCACAGTAACACATCACTATAGTGAAATGTGTGAATCTGTGGCTTGACCCCGACCTTGGAACAGAGCTGAAAATTTTCTTTACCATTCACCACGGTAATAATGACCCAGCTCCGGTGCTATAAGAGGGCCACCGCGTGACCTTGCCAAACACCTCTCGTCTTGTGCACCGTCCTCACAACCATTTCTTGCCATGCCGAGCCCCAGCATTTACCTGAGAACCCCAGATGCAACCCAGGGTAGTTTTGCCAAGATATTGTGGGATTTTACCTGCAGTACCATGGGCGCTACCCAGCCACCCCAGTACGAGCTGTTCAAATCGAGGATCACGTCTTCCACCTCAAGATATTGAGCAGCAGTGCACATTCCTCCCGTAAACTCAAACCAAGATCTGACGGAGGTCTCCTTCATGGGGAAATCTATGCCAACCCCACATATGGCCATAGAAGCTGCTGCATACGAAGCGCTTGCTCGCCTTCGATTCGCGGTACCCTATGCCAGCGAACGAGGGTATTATTACTTTCCGAGCCGTGCAGAACCCGGAGGAGTGACATCTTTTCCCGGTGGACGAATTGAGAGAGACCCAGTCCTGGCCAACCTTGTCCAGTACGTCATCGCTCAAGAGCGTTTAACCCAACGTGTGATGGGTTATCTCCAGAGCCTCGCAGATTTAAATCCTCAAATCGCCATCGGCAGAGCACTAAGGCCCGACCGGGAGAGACACGTGCATCGACTAGTCAATCCACTTTCCCCGATAGAAGAAGAGTGTATCCCAGTACCAGAGACGTTTTCCAGGGACCCCGTCCAGTTACCATTCCCATTTTAGACGTCGCTGCGGTGTTCATTATTGCAACATTTATTTATGTGTTTGAGTTATGCATGATACCCTGAGTTTGTATGACAAGTCAATTATTTGGCTTATACTAATGTGTGTAGTTTTTGTTGTGGTTTATGCTCCTTTAAATTAACTGTTTTCCCTCGCAAAATCCTGGAGTGAGATTTCTTTTCCCTGAGTTGCTACATCTGCACCTTCTCACGACGTGGATTAATTAATTTCACACAGCACCATGGCAGCAGACTCACAACCATTACCATTCGAACACATACACTGATTGCAAAACTTTCCAATGGTGTTACATCCGGCTAATCACCCCCTAACAACAGTTAGCACCCAGCACGCCCCAGCTACTCCTCGTGATCACCACCACCGCGGAGAGCCAACACCCGAGCAGCAGCGTCACGACGATCGTCGAGGATCATCGCGCACAGGAGCACGGAGAGCCCCAGCAGTGTCGCCAGCCCTCCGCATATCAGGATCGCAAACCAGTCCGGCATCGCCTCCGCCATTAGAGCCTCACCCGAGCTTCTGTAAGCAGTAATGGAGGAAGGAGGAAGAGGAGAAGTGAGGTCAGGTGTGAGGAAGAAGAGAGGAGAGCACCCCGGCCATTTTATAGCTCGAGCTCGGTGTACGGTGGGCGAAGTCCACCAACGCCGCTCGTCGCCCGATCGCCGGTGTTCGGAGTCGAATCCGCGAGCAGTGCCGACAGCACGCTGGCCCGCGAGGTGAGTGCACACTGCCCCGGCAGCTAGCACGCCGCGCACTACCGCAGTACGACCTAGATGCCCTATGCGCTAGACGTCGCCGGTGGAGAAAACGCGGGAAAGCACGCGGGAGAGAGGGAGAAGAGAGAGCCAGAGGAAGAAGAAGAGGCTGACTGTGGGCCCCGGGTCCACCTTCGGCCAGACAGAGCACTGTGCTCTCGGGTACGACCAGCGTATATTTAAAGTTAGAAATTATTCTAAATTTATATCCAGCGTAGGAATCCCATGTTTTTGTCCCGAACCGTAGATTTTTCCACGCAGCACCAGTTTTCACACCGTGGTTTTACACCACTTATTGCCCTCTCACTGTAGCCACATCTTTGTTGCATAAAATTTTCTTGAAACAGCTTTTGAAAAATCTCGAGGACGAGATTTTTCTTAAGGGGGGTAGTGTTGTGACACCCCAAAATTTTGACCTTGTTTTAAATGAATTAAATTTTTTTTGCCAGGAATTAAAACTTTGGATTTCTGAGCTCCATTTTGATTTTTAAATCATTTCCTTCCCTGTTATGATGAGTTTTTCCCAAAGAGAAATTTTTTCAAATATGTTATTGGAATTGTTTAACCTCTCAAGAAAAACTTTTCTTTTATCAGTATAACTAATCACATAATTAATTTGCTTGACCTTTACTTTCTTGAAAATGGTTTTTCAAGGTTAAATGGCCATATTTGAACTACAACCATTTGATAAATTCACTTAAAATTCCCACAAAAATTTGGAGAAGTCATGTGATGTTATTAAATAACTTTTGTGCAAAAACATCTTTATTTAATGAAATATTTTGAGCTCTACAACAAATTTTCTTCTCTGGTCCAAAATGCAATTTTGCACTACAACTCATTTAAATAATTCTTTCTAGCCTCCACAAAATTTTTGGGATGTTAGTAGTATCATATGACTCAGCTTTATGCAAAAACCCAGTGATGTTATTTGCAAATTTTGAGTGAATCAACCTCATTTTCATTCTGGTCCAACTTGAGGATTTGTGCAGCAACTACATCTTAAGTTGCTCCTTTACCCATGATTCCTTTTCCTGCTTGTAGACCACCCTACCAAACCCCTAAGTCCAGGAGCATGCACCCTTTGGATCATTTTTGGTTCATGGAATGATGCCATTTATTTCCTGTCCAGAATTGAAGTTTTGTAAAACTTGCACTAACAAGTTTCTCCTTTTGCCAAACTAACCCTACCACTCTCTCTTGCTTCTAAGGAGACACTGACCTGGAGTTTTTGACCACTCCAAGACTTGCCTAAGTGCCCTTGGCATTTTGTCAAACACCTTATGGGCATGACCTCTTTTGGCATGATTCTTGACATTGCACTATGATCTTGCACCTCTGATCAAACTAGCATGTCCACTAGACTCCCAGTTGCTCCTAACCTCGATCTGCTAAACCCCAACCTCACCTGTGACCTGTAGCATGCCGCGGCATTGTGTCGAACATCTCTAGTGCATGCACTGGACGAGCCCAGAGCGCGCGTATTGCACGATGCCGCGCCCGAGCCGACACGCTGGCCCCCCTGGTTTGGGCCCGCTCTGCAGTGCCACGCCACGCGCTACCCTCCTCGCAGCAACGCGCCAAGCCGCCCTGGCAGCCAACAGCGCCGCCACCAGAGTCCCCTTGGCGGCACGCCATGGCCGCCCGGCAGCCCCTGCTCATGTTGGCGCCGCCCAAGCCACCCCGGCTCGCCAACTGGCCCCTGGAGCAGTGCGAGCTCATCCGCAAGCGTGTCTGCTAGCCCTCGTCGCCGCCACGTCGCCCTAGCTACAGAGAGGCGGTTCGCCGGAGAGCTTATCCATGGCCGCCGCGGAACCGCCTTGCCTCGCCTATTTAAGGACGCCCCGAAACCATTCGAGCACGCAGGTGACCTTAGGCTACCCCCAGGGCACCCCCACGGCCCGCAATCGTCAGAGAAGCGCCGTCTTCCCCAACTCCGACAACCGCAGCCGCCGCCACTGCTTCGGCCATTCCGGCGCCACCAAGGCCTCCCCCTCTCCGTTCTCTTCACCAGGAACTTCCCCTTCCTTCCACGGACCCAACCCCCTGCTCGATTTCTATCGGGAGCCACTGCAGCCCCAAAAGCACTTTGCCACCAAAACTTCCTCCGCCGCGAAGCTCGCCGCCGGCAGCCCACTATGTCCCCACCGACCCAACGACCATCGGGAGGACCGCCTTCGTCTCGTGGATCCATCCAGACCCTCTGGAACCCGCGGGGAGCCGCCGTTCGCCGGCGACGACCGCCGTTGCCCCGCCTCCGTTCGGGCGAAGGAAGAGGAGGGAGAAATAGACCAGTCAAACCTGACCAGTGGGCCAGGCGGGCCCACTGTCAGTGAGACGCACGCCGTCCACGCTGGAATAAGTGAAGGCGTAATCCGCCCAGTACGTTTTCCCCGCTCGGAAAGCGTATTTCCTCCTGAAACGTTTTCTTTTCTGTTATTTTTAAAAAACAGACTTTGACCACAACTTTGACTGCCTATAACTTTTTAAATACAACTCCAAATGAGTTGATTCTTTTTCCTACCTTCCTCAAATTTGGTCTAGTTTATTTTAAGATTTATTTCAAAATTTTCCAAACAACTTTTTTGTACTGTTTTTGAAATGGGTGTTAATTCAAATATATTTTTAAAATAGGATTTTGGAGAGAGAGAAGAAACTTTCAAAAGTTTTGGAGAGCACCTCACCCCTCCACAACTTAAAGGCAAGCATTCTGAACCCTGGCATAATGTTTTTGGTGTGTTATTTGACACGTTTATAACACCACCTTACTTTGGAGGACTTGTTATTTCATGTGACATGATCATTTGCACGGAAGCATATTAGTGTTTTCCTTGCTGTTGGAAATGAATATTATTGTGATGGTAATCATCCTCATGTGCCTTGCATGCATGCCAGAAAGGAATCCGGGAAAGCCTCGGCCTTGGGTAGGCGCGAGCTTGTCGCCGGTCCCCGTCGGGAGGGTTATGTCCGGTATGGCATGGTAAGGTGCATTCAGTGGTGATTTCGTCGGTTGAAATATATTTGATATATATATGTCATGCAGGGAACTTATAAACCTCCTGAGTCGACCGCAGATCGAGTCTTGTTCCAGTAACCCCCATACTTGCCTCGTACTACCACTCGTCCCTGCCGCAGGTAGGGTATGGTTCAGTAAGTCGTCAACCCCTTTCCAGCACACACCGTACAGAGAGGCCATGGTGGAAGATATCGGTTGTAGCCGGTAGGCAGGCCACCTGGTCCGGGGGCATGGGTGTTTCCGGTTGGGACCGAGAGGGGAAGCCACCCCTTAGAGCGCGCAATATAAATTTGATCCCATGCTACGCGAGGTTGTAGCCTCCCCACTTAGAGTTTTGCTTAACAAGTGTCGTGGGTGATTCCAGACACCGATGAGTTAAGCTGGTGTGTGCAAGGTTAGGCGTGTTTTCAACTAAAAGGCCGTAGACGGAATTAGTCCCGATGGACTAAAGGAATCCGTTACTCGTGGGTAAAGAGTACACCCTCTACAGAGATTAAAACCTATTCGAATAGCCGTGTCCATGGTTAAGGATTACAGTCTGGGATGGGTCAAGTGTTGGTCTTAGTGTCGGTCTTCGGAGGTGAAGTTGTTAAACCAAACTTGGATACTGATCTGTGACTTTTGAGGACCATGATTATTATTTTGTGATGGACTAACCTGTTGCATTATTGTATTATCGAGTATCCCTGGGATGGTTCTACCTCCTGGATATTCATTGTGATTATTTATTTTTAAGCCCTTTCTGTGGTGTCGCTCAGACGCCCGACTGTGGCATTTCTTTTTTAACCCTTTATGTGGTGTCGCTCAGACGCCCGACTCTGGCATTTATTTTTAAGCCCTTTCTGTGGTGTCGCTTAGATGCCCGGCTGTGGCATTTCTTTTTAAGCCCATTCTGTGGTGTCGCTTAGACGCCCGACTGTGGCATTTCTTTTTAAGCCCTTTCTGTGGTGTCGCTTAGACGCCCGACTGTGGCATTTCTTTTTAAGCCCTTTATGTGGTGTCACTCAGACGCCCGACTGTGGCATTTATTTTTAAGCCCTTTCTGTGGTGTCGCTTAGACGCCCGACTGTGGCATTTCTTTTTAAGCCCCTTATGTGGTGTCGCTTAGATGCCCGACTGTGGCATTTCTTTTTAAGCCCTTTATGTGGTGTCGCTTAGACGCCCGACTGTGGCATTTCTTTTTAAGCCCTTTATGTGGTGTCGCTTAGACGCCCGACTATGGCATTTCTTTTTAAGCCCTTTATGTGGTGTCGCTCAGACGCCCGACTATGGCATTGCTTGTTATTTATTTACCTTATAAGCCCTTTATGCGGTGTCGCACAGACGCCCGACTGTGGCATTTTATTTCCACTCCATTATTGCTTGTTCATGCTGCATATAAATAACCCGCTTGCATGCATAAAAGATATTTTATTTGTGACTAACGATGTGATCATAGAATATTTAAGTGCATAATTATCAATTATATTATTCTAGTGTTCTTAATGTTTGCGAGTACATTCAAAGTACTCATTGGCTTGTCCCTGGCTATTGTCTTGGCCAGATATTTACATGGAAAGGAACGTTGTGGTGACAGCCCCGGAAACTAAGCAACGGTGATAGCAGCCTCGCGAAGATAGGAGTTAACCTGGTCAGCTGTTCCCGTGGGAAATGGAGTCCCATACGCTGATGATTCACAAACCGCTTCCGCCATCGACCACTAGAAAACCATTTGATGTACTCATAGGCCACAATGGTCTTGTAGTGCAGATTTTGTATTTTGCTTGGAATTTCTCTATCAAGTTGATGCCTCATCAGCTAACAGCAATCCTGGGGCTGGTGAGCACGACGGCCTTTTCTGGGAATTTAATGCCCGGAAAACCCGGTCGCGACAAATATGATCACACCTCATTACTCCTTGGGTGTTAATCACATAGCGATGTGAACTAGATTATTGACTCTAGTAAACCCTTTGGGTGTTGGTCACATGTCGATGTGAACTATGGGTGTTAATCACATGGTGATGTGAACTATTGATGTTAAATCACATGGCGATGTGAACTAGATTATTGACTCTGGTGCAAGTGGGAGACTGAAGGAAATATGCCCTAGAGGCAATAATAAAGTTATTATTTATTTCCTTATATCATGATAAATGTTTATTATTCATGCTAGAATTGTATTAACCGGAAACATAATACATGTGTGAATACATAGACAAACATAGTGTCACTAGTATGCCTCTACTTGACTAGCTCGTTAATCGACGATGGTTAAGTTTCCTAACCATAGACATGAGTTTTCTTTTGATTAATGGGATCACATCATTAGGAGAATGATGTGATTGACTTGACCCATTTCGTTAGCTTAGCACTTGATCGTTTAGTTTGTTGCTATTGCTTTCTTCATGACTTATACATGTTCCTATGACTATGAGAATATGCAACTCCCGTTTACCGGAGGAACACTTTGTGTGCTACCAAACATCACAACATAACTGGGTGATTATAAAGGTGCTCCACAGGTGTCTCCGAAGGAACTTGTTGGGTTGGCGTATTTCGAGATTAGGATTTGTCACTCCGATTGTCGGAGAGGTATCTCTGGGCCCTCTCGGTAATGCACATCACATAAGCCTTGCAAGCATTGCAACTAATAAGTTAGCTGCGGGATGATGTATTACGGAATGAGTAAAGAGACTTGCCGGTAATGAGATTGAACTAGGTATTGAGATACCGACGATCAAATCTCGGGCAAGTAACATACCGATGACAAAGGGAACAACGTATGTTGTTATGCGGTCTGACCGATAAAAGATCTTCGTAGAATATGTAGGAGCCAATATGAGCATCCAGGTTCTGCTATTGGTTATTGACCGGAGACGTGTCTCGGTCATGTCTACATTGTTCTCGAACCCGTAGGGTCCGCACGCTTAACATTACGATGACAGTTTCATTATGAGTTTATATATTTTGATGTACCGAAGGTTGTTTGGAGTCCTAGATATGATAAAGGACATGAGGAGGAGTCTTGAAATGGTTGAGACATAAAGATCGATATATTGGACGGCTATATTCGGACACCGGAAGTGTTTCGAGTGATTTTGGAGAAAACCGGAGTGCCGGAAGGGTTACCGGAACCCCTCAGGGAAGTATTGGACCTTAGTGGGCCTGAGGGGAGAGAGAGGGCAGCAGCCCAGGAGGTGGCGCACCCCCTCCCATGGGGAGTCCGAATTGGACTAGGGGAGGGGGGCGCGACCCCTCTTTCCCTCTCCCTCTCCCTCTCTTTCCTTCCCCCTTCTCTCTTCCTAGTTGGACTAGGAAAGGGGAGTCCTACTCCTACTAGGAGGAGGACTCCCCCATCCTTGGCACGCCCCAAGGGCCGGCCGGCCTCTCCCCCTTGCTCCTTTATATACAGGAGCAGGGGGCACCTCTAAACACACAAGTTGATCTTCGTGATCGTTCTCTTAGCCGTGTGCGGTGCCCCCCTCCACCATAATCCTCAATAATATTGTAGCGGTGCTTAGGCGAAGCCCTGCGACGGTAGAACATCAAGATCGTCACCACGCCATCATGCTGACGGAACTCTTCCCTGACACTTTGCTGGATCGGAGTCCGGGGATCGTCATCGAGTTGAACGTGTGCTAGAACTCGGAGGTGTCGTAGTTTCGGTGCTTGATCGGTCAGGCCGTGAAGACGTACGACTACATCAACCGTGTTGTGCTAATGCTTCCGCTTCCGGTCTACAAGGGTATGTAGACAACACTCTCCCCTCTCATTGCTATGCATCACCATGATCTTGCGTGTGCGTAGGAAATTTTTTGAAATTACTACGTTCCCCAACAGTAATGCCCAATGAGCCGTCAAATCACAAAACCCCCTCCTTTCCAGCAGTAAGTTGGACGAACGAAGCAACCATCATTTCACACTTCTCTCTCAGCTTCCTCTCTTGAAGAAAACCCCCACTCGCCTCGCTTCTCCCTCATCTCGTTCCTCCTTTCGCTCTTCTCTCTCAGCTTCCTCTTTTGGATGGACGCCGGAGCACCGGCTGACGTGATGTCTATGGCTTTGGCCAAAACCATCGAGGCTCATGGTACGAAGAAGCGCAAGCACACCGCCGAGACTACCGCAGACAAGCTCAAAGCCATCGCCCTGTCCAAGCCCCCCTCTCCGGGATCCCTCATTAAGCACGTGTAGGTAATGTCCCTTGTTGACGATCTTTTTCTCGATCTTGATCATGTTTTTTCATCTAACACGCAGTACTAGTACTGGTAGTACAACTTTCTGGGTGATCTTGCATGTGATTTTAGTGTGCCAAATGATGGTTCTAAATTCCTCTTTTGACCAAAACATGCGAGAGGTTGGCACTGATTTCTTATAGATTACTTTCAACTACTCCCTCTGTCCCAAATTTCTTGTCTTAGATTTGTCTAGATACGGATGTATCTAATACTAAAATGTGACTTCATACATCCGTATCTAGACAAATTGTCGGGGGTTGGGTGTGACATATGCCAAAGGATGGCTTATCATGGTGGGGGCGAGTAGAACGTCGCGGGTGCCTGGAAACGGGATAAGGCGAAGACATGCACGCCGGCGAATCTTACCCAGCTTCAGGGCTCTCCGGGGAGATAATACCCCTACTGCTGCTCTACGGGGTCTCCGCATGATCACTATGGCAAAGTGTTTACATGGTTGCTCCTTGAGCTGTTTCCTGGATATAGGAGAAGGCAAGGCTAGCTCTCTCCTTCCTATATGATCTGGTCTAGTGCTAATGGATTCCAACCCTTTGCATGGATGCCCTGGGGGTTTATATAGGCCTACCCCCCAAGGGTACAATGGTAATCCGGCAGGGCACGGGCCCAGCCGTCAGTCTCTCTGGCCGCTGTCTTATCCGCCGACTCTTGGGGCCCGCCAACTGGTGGGCCCCGCTGACTGGCTTGGTGTGGAGCCGACAGGCCGCGTCCGTCGCGGGCGGGTCTTTGCTGGCTGCAGATTACTGTAGTCGTGCCTCTAATGACGCAAGCTCGGTCATGAGGTCGCGGCGATAGCCCCGCCATCTGGCGGGCAATCACTGTAGCCACTACTTGTCGTGTCTGATTAATGGCGCGTGGGGCCCGTGGGAGGGGCCGGCCGACTTCTGGTGGCCGACTCCCATCCGGGCCGGCTGGTGGTGCTTTCGCCGTCTTACGTACGCCCGCCGACTGGCGAGACCCATCATCCCCAGGTTGTACCAGCAGGCCATCGTGGGCACATGGCTCCGCCCCATGGGGCTGATGTCTGGGCCAGCATGGCAATAGTGTCGCGCCGCGCGGAGATCTTCGCGGGTACGGCGTACTATAGCCACGCCTGCCCTTGGAAAAAGGGGTCGGAGTGGACCTTAGTGTGGCCACTCCCCATCCCGTCCCTCTTTATGAGGGCATGGGGTTGTTGGCGTCGCGGGCCGACTCCCCAAGGCCGGCTTCTCTGGAAGTCACCAGTCAGGAGTCGACTCATCCTGAAGTCGTCCCTGGGACTCGGCCATGAGTGGGCAGCCGGCCGCCTCGCCGCCGACTCTCAGAAGGCGGCTCTTCGTCCTGGGGTCTCGAGGGGTGCAGTCTGCCTCAATGTCTTGAAAGGTTCTGGGCCTGGGTTAGCCTACACATGGCCCGTTACTCCGACAGTAGTCCCCGAAGCTGGTGAGGCTTCGAGGGCGACATGTCATGGAGCCTCAACAGTTTCTTCTCTCTGGCGGTCGGATCTGGGCTTCGCTAGCCGTCTTCTGTCAAGCCGACTAGTTGGAGTCGGACTTGCTCAAGGCCGACTTGCCCCTAAAAAAGTTTGAACGTTGCGGCGGAGTTCAGGCGGCGTGCCTGATAAGCTTCCGGGTTGCCGCCCGTGGTTGACCCGTCACGAGGCGCCACATGGCGGAGCTAGTCTGATCGCCCACGCGCGTGACAGGACAGGCCTACAGGCGGGGCCCGCCACTACCGCGCCTCGGCATGCGAACGGATCCGTTGCAGCCGCGCGGACGGTTGGGGTTCCCGTGCGGTTATAGCGCGTGGTAACTTCATGTGGTAAATCGTGGGGGTCGTGGGGTCCCGGGCGTAGTTAATCCCACGTCCGCCCCCTCGACTTCTCAGCCCACGAGCCTACAAGTAGGCGGGGTGAGGGGGGCGGCGAAGCACACGCGCCCATTCTCCCAACTTCCTTACGCTCCTTCTTGCTTCTTCTTCTTCTTCTTGCCGCTGCTGCTCCGAACCACGCAGTACCGGCAGCGATGAGCTCCTCCCCCGCCGCCGTGCCTCCTGCTGTTCGCTCCGGAGTGTGGGATGGCTCCGAGGTTGACGACAACGACATCGAGATCCTCCGCCAGACACGGCGGCTGCCTGGCAGGGACTTAGTGCGGGTTCGCCTCGCGCCGGAGGGAGAGATATCGCCGGCGCCAGTGGAGGGTGAGCGGGTCATATTCCGCTCGCACTTCATGCGCGGCCTGGGACTGCCGGCGAGCGGCTTCTTCCGCCCCTTCTTGGAGTTCCACGGGCTCCAGCCGCACCACCTTAGTCCGAACACAATGGTGCTGCTGGCTGCCTTCGCCACCCTGTGTGAAGGCTTCCTCGGCGTTCTCCCCATCATCGAGCTCTGGTGGGAGTTCTTCCAATCCAAGCTCGGCGCACACGTCGCCAGCGTGCCGGCCCAGTGCAGTGCATTCATCGTGATGCGGAGATCAGTGGCCAACAATCCGTTTCCCACCATCACACTGATTAAGTCGGTGAAGATGTGGCAGCGGTCATATTTTTATGTGAAGAACGTCGCCCCAGAAGGCGACTGGGTCAACCTGCCGGCCTACGAAGCCGGCACGCCGGCTGGAAGGCTCCCCAGCTGGTCACACCGAGCCAGGACGCTGTGTCCCGCTGGTGCCGCCGCCG
The DNA here is from genome assembly GCA_034509565.1 of Triticum monococcum. NCBI lineage: Eukaryota > Viridiplantae > Streptophyta > Magnoliopsida > Poales > Poaceae > Triticum > Triticum monococcum. The sequence continues at coordinate 484,405,741 of CM067845.1, forward strand.
TCGCGTGACTCCGAGTGCTGACGCAGTCGAAGGGCCTGACCGGGGCCGACTTACTGGCCGCCTTCATGGCGCGCCGAGTACTTCCAATCCAAGGCCAACCTTACCTGATCTGCCAGATGAGCTGTCATCGGGACCCGAGTCGGATGTGCTCCAAGGACATGCCTCATGCGGAGGTGGCGAACACGGTGAACTACATCGCGAACTGCGGTCTCTCGGTGGACTGGCGGTTCGGCAAGGAGCCGTATTCGCGCGCCAACCCCCCCCCCCCCCCCCCCCCCCGCCTATTGTAAGTCGTCTTCCTTCTTCTTCTGTTTCTTTTGCTGCCGACTCTGACTTGTCAAGTCTGACCGTTTTTGTTTTGAATCTGAATCCTCTCGTCCCTCCTTCGGCCGGCACCGCGAGGCCGGCTCGTCAGTTTGTCCCCGATCGGGCGGAGAGTGACATCGACGATCCCGACTTGGGGGCGGCAGCCATGGAAGCTGACGCCAAGGGAGGATGAGGAGAAGCAGGCGGCTCCAGGCCTTCGGCCACTTTCGCCGACTGGCCTGACGATGAGGCGAAGGGACAAGTCACCCCGCGTCGCCAGCCAAAAGCTGGCCAGCCAAGCGCGAGTTCCTCCGCCGGCTTGGACGCTCAAGGCGGTGCAAAGAAGCGTCGGGCCGGGCCGAGTATGCTTGGTGGCCGGTCGAAGAAGTTCAAGGGAGCAGCCGCCGTGACCAAGCGGGAAGAGGTGGCCGCGAAATCCAACCGCTTCCGCAAGGAAGTGAAGAAGCCGCCGTTGGTCTCTACGTAAGCACCTCCATCTCTTATCTTTATTTTCTCTTTGTTGATCTTGTCTAAGTTTTTCATATGCTTTTCTCATCTCAGGGCTCCCCTCACTCTTGAGAGGGTTGCCGCCGCCTCCGTTATGGGGTCGGTGGAGACGTATGCCACCACTCGGCGGATTGACCCCGCCGCCGACCTTTGGGAGGCAATGGAGCAGAACGCGCAGGAGAAGCACGAGGAGGACGACGCCTCCCGCAGGGAGAAAGAGGAGGCCGAGAAGGCGGAGGCCTCCGCACCTGAAGAAGCTGGAGGCGGCCGAGGCCGCCGCTGCGGCAAAGCGGCTGGCTAAGGAAGTCGCGCCCCGGCGGTCGGCGGTGTTCGTCACCCCTTTGAACTCCACGCCGCGGCCCCCGGAGATCACGGGGCAGTCAGGGGAAGCTGGCGGCAAGTTCCCGATCATGGAGAGAGGCGGCGGCATCGCCCCCATGTCGGATGTGGTCGCGCCGCCACAACCGCCCCCGCCGCCGTCTAGAAGCGCGCAAGGCAAACCGCCGGCGGATCTGCCCTTGCCGCCGACTGAAGACGAGGCCGTGGCAAGGCTACTCCTTCAAGCTGGCTCACCAACACGCCACCATCTTGAGAAGGCGACTTCGGCGCCACGCCCCTTGGAGACCGGCACCGCCAGCTCGATGATTCCAGACGCCGAAGCGGCGATTGCTGCGCCCATTGGGTGGGTACGAGGAGGCGGCACCGGCCCACTGAACCGGGCGCTTCTGGATGTCCAGACGAAGCTGCGAGCTGAGAGCGACGCCATCCAAAACTGCACCAAGGCGCACCTGGCATCGCGGGTAGCCATCCGGGTATGCTTTCTCCTTTGTCCCTTTTTTCTTGTTTCTCTATGTGGGGGCGCGCCAGCGCACCCACTGGGTGTAGTCCCCGAGTTCTGGGCCGGCTGCTGAGCAGGCGGCCCGGAACACCAATTGGTAAGTTCCGGGTACTAACCTTTATTCTGAAATTCTTGTTGCAGGACTATCACAACCTCCGTGTCACCGCCTTCAACCGCAACGTTGAAGATCTGGGCAAGCGGGCTGCCGACTTGTCAGAGAGCCGGAGTGAGTCATTTTTCTTCTTTGCGGGGGCGCGCTGGAGCACCCGCGGGCTGTAGTCCCCGAGATTCGGGCCGACTGCTGAGCAGTCGGGCCGGATCTCCCCGGCGACCTTCTTCGTTGATGACTTAACGCCTTCTTTCTTCTTTATCTTCAGAGGCCAACGCCGCTCTTCAACAGCAGCTGAGCAAACCCAACTCCGCGTTGCACGCCAAGGGGGAGGAGTGCAGCAAGCTCGCCGCAGAGCGCGGTCTGCTGGCCGCACAATTGGCATAGCAGAAGGAGCTGCTTACGAAGACACAGAAGGAGGCGGAAGAGGCGAAAGACGCCCTCCTGGCCGAGTTCGCGAGCGAGCGCTCCTCCTGGACCGACAAGGAGGCAATGCTGGTCTCCGGCTTCCACGAGATCGAGGAACTCGTCGACGGTGAGCTTCTTTGCTTTCCTTCTTTGAGCTGTCGACTATATGTCGAGCCGACTCCTGGTTTTTTTGACTTGTTCTTCATTCTTTCCGTCTTGGCAGACTTCTTTCCCGGCCACTCGGAGGCCGCCATTCAAGCTATCGAGCCCGACCGCGAGGAGCGGAGGGCGGGTGGCGCGGAGATCGCCGCTGATGCCCCTCGGACTCTTGACAAGCATATTCTGAGCATTGGGGCTCGCCTGCGGCTGGCCCACCAAATGTTGTGCCGGCTTCAACGTGTCGGCGCCCAAGCGATCGCCACCCTGTGGCCAAACGTGCAGGCTCCATGCACCCCCAGTCGGACTGCCGAGTGGCTGGAGGTCGCGGCTGGCCGTCTTGAGGCCTAGAAGGGTTCCTCGGCCCGGGCCGGAGCGCGCCGAGCCTTGGAATTCGTCAAGGCGTGGTATCCGGGCCCGGACCTAGACCGGCTGGCCACACTCCGGTCAGAGGCCCAGCCGGAGCTGGCAGCCGCGGAAGACGCCCTTGTCGAGCGTGCGGCGGCGATCGCTAAGTAGACCGACACCAGCATCTTTGTCCCCGAGCAGGCTGAAGACGGCGAGGAGGTGCCGCCGGAGTGGTTTGGCCTGAACCCCGACTACGGCGAGGACTCGGCAGAAGTGATCGGCTCCAGCGTCGAGGAGGAAGACGAGGCGGGGAACGGAAGCGGGACGGAGGCACCGGAAGACGGAGCGGACGGCCAGCCTCAGCTCAACCCTACCTCCAGCAATGAGCCGTGCCCGCCCGAGCCGACTGCTGCCGGAGGTGATCAAGCCGAGACCGCCCAGCCGGCCCCCCCAACATCCAACACCGTCGTCTCCTCCGATCCTCCAAACCCGTCTGCCACCTTGTCTTTGTTTTATCTGTTCTAATAGTTTTTGAAGAACTCGTTAATCCGCACAATTCCACCCGCGGGGTGTATTTTGAAATTCTGCTCGAAGATTCAGCCAAGGGCCTTTGTTATGTAAATACTCATCCGACTTCTATCTTTCTTGCTCATTGTTCTTTTGGCTTTTTCCTTTGCCGTCTTCCCTCAGTTTCCGTCTTTGTCAGTCACACAGCCACTCCGTGGACTGCTGCTGGATCAAATTCTTGGTCACTTTGGGAAGGCAAGTACTTAGCTATTTTTAGAGTTGTTTTAACAAGTCGGATAGAAGGCGGCAAGCCGGCTATTCAAGAGTCGGTTTGCGAGAAAAGGCTGGAAGCCGGCCTTAAGCTATGTTTGTGCTTTGAGTCCTTAGCCATTTTTCATGTGGACGCCCATTCTTCCTTACTCCTGCCCACCAGACAGTCGCTCTGCGAGCTGCGGCTTCTGGCAGGAGACGGTTTAGACGCCACCCACTACTTGTCCAGCTGCAGGAAGCATTTCATAGCATAGGTCGGCAAGTCCCCAGGCCGACTAGTCGAACCCGGTGCCAAGCGGCATAACATAGAGTAATATACTCGAAGGCATATTTCTTATCACATGGGTAAAAGAGGGCAGTCCCCGAGCTCTTCTCAGGGGCCCAAAGTCTTGGAACTTTTAATACAAAAGGTAGCGTGATACATACTGTGTTTAACTGTAAAAGTTTCGGAGGAGATTTGCATTCCATGGCCGCTCTGTCTCTTTGTCGGAGTCATCCCTCTTGCGTGCTCGGGGCTTCTGAGCATCGATCAGGTAGTAGGAGTCGTTGCCCAGCACTTGGCTGATGACGAAGGGGCCTTCCCAAGGTGCCGACAGCTTGTGCTGGCCGGCTGTTCGCTGGATTAATCGGAGCACGAGGTCGCCCTCCTGGAAAGATCTCGGCCTGACCTTCCTGTTGTAGTATCTGCGCAAGCTCTGCTAGTAGATGCTGGACCGGCTGAGTGCCAACAGCCGTCCCTCTTCCAGCAGGTCGACACCGTCTTGTCGTGCTTCTTCTGCTTCTTCCTCAGTGTACATGGTGACTCGCGGGGAATCGAACTCTATGTCCGTTGGGATGACGGCTTCAGCACCGTAGACGAGGAAGAAAGGCGTGAAGCCGGTTGATTTGTTTGGAGTCGTGCGCAGACTCCAAAGGACGGTTGGCAATTCATCGAGCCAGCAGCCAGCCGAGCGCTCCAGAGGCTCAATCAGTCGGGGCGTGATGCCGGACAGGATGAGGCCGTTTGCTCGCTCCACCTGGACGTTTGACTGTGGATGGGCGACGGATGCTAGGTCCAGTCGGATGCCCTGTGTCGCACAGAAATGGGCCAAGGCGCCTTTGGCAAAATTCGTGTCGTTGTCGGTGATGATGCTGTGTGGTATGGCGTACCAAATTGTTATGTCGGACATGAAAGTCACGGCAGTCGGACCGTTTAGTTTCTTGATTGGTTTTGCTTCTATCCACTTGGTGAACTTGTCCACCGCGACAAGTAACTGAGTTAAGCCACCTCGTGCCGTCTTGAATGGTCCCACCATGTCTAGACCCCAAACTGCGGAAGGCCAGGCAATGGGGATGGTCTTGGGTGCAGAAGCCGGCTGGTACGGCTTGGAGCGGAACTTCTGGCACCTTTTGCATTTTTTGACCAATTCCTTGGCCTCTTATAAGGCCATTGGCCAAAAGAAACCGTGTCGGAAAGCTTTCACGACGAGTGCTCTTGAAGCCGCATGGTGGCCGCACTCGCCTTGATGGATGTCTTTGAGAATTGCTTGGCCTTGCTCTGGCTCTACGCAGCGCTGGTAGACACCAGTGACGCTGCGCCTGACCAGCTCTCTGTTGACTATGGTGTAGGCTGCCGCTCGGCGTTGTACTTGCCGAGCTAAGGTCTCATTAGTCGGCAGCTCCTTGCTCACCGAAAATTTGAGGATGGGTTGGGCCCATGAGGGTGCTGCTATTTCTTCGACTGCCAGAACTGCGACTTGGACGAGGGCGGCTGGGCTGAGAAGCGGCGGGCTAGAGTCAACAACCGCTTGCTGGATTAATGAAGTCCTCGGGCCGACTGGCGCAGCTCTTGGGCCGAGTTTTGGAGTCTTCGGGCCAGCCGCCGCAGTCCCCGGGCCGGGTTCTACAGTCCCTGGGCCGGCCTCGACTATGGTGGTTTTGGAGCTATCTGCCAAAATCCTCGTACCGTCCGCCGGGGACCTGGAGTCGGATCCGACTTTTTCGGGAGGAGCTGGCAAGAAGATGGAGTCTGATTCTGGTGAAGCCTTGACAGACGGCTTGAGGAGGCGTTGAAGGGCGATGTCGGATGGTATTGCTTGGCGGATAGAGCCGATTCGTGCCAAGGCGTCTGCTTGGTCGTTGTCGTTTCTTGGCACATGGAGGAACTCGCACCCCTCGAAATACCCACTGAGTTGTTGCACGAGGAAACGGTAACTCGCCATGTTTGCATCTTTGGCGTCCTAGTCACCAGACGACTGCTGGACCACTAAGTCCGAGTCGCCATAACACAGGATCCGGCGAATGCCAAGTTCTTTGGCAAGCCGGAGCCCGTGAATGAGCGCCTCGTACTCGGCGACCTTGTTGGAGGCGGCAAAATGGATTTGCAGTGCTTTTTTGAGCTTGTCGCCTTTAGGAGAAGTGAGGCCAACGCCAGCTCCCAAGCCGGTGCGCATCTTGGAGCCGTCGAAATGCATCCGCCAATGGGTGGAGTCGGGCGCTGGAGGTAGGTACTAGGTCTCGGCCCAGTCGACGAGAAAGTCGGCCAGTGCTTGTGACTTGATTTCGCTGCGGGGCTGGTAGTGGATGGTGTAGGGAGCCAGCTCTATGGCCCACTTGGCTACTCGACCAGAAGCATCTCGGCTTCCGATGATCTCAGCAAGTGGGGTCGTGCAGATCACAGTGATTGGATGCTCTTGAAAGTAAGGCTTCAATTTCTTGGCGGCAAAGTGCACGCCATAGCACATCTTCTGGTAGTGGGGGTAGTTCTGCTTGGAGGCCGACAGTACTTCGCTTAGGTAATATACCGGTCTCTGGACAGGTAGTGCCTTGCCTTCCTCCTTGCGTTCCACTACAATGACTGTGCTGACTACCCGGCTGGTGGCGGCGATGTACAAGAGCATAGGTTCCTTAGGAGTCGGAGCCGCCAGAACGGGTGGAGTAGTCAGCATCTTCTTCAACCGGAGAAAAGCTTCATCCGCCTTTTGGTTCCACTCGAAAAAAGTGGTCTTCTTCATGAGCTGGTGTAAGGGGAGAGCTTTCTCGCCCAGCCGACTGATGAATCGGCTGATGGACGCCAAGCAGCCGGTGAAATTTTGCACGTCCAGCAGTCGACTGGGTACCTCCATCCTCTCAATGGCCTTGATCTTTATAGGGTTGCACTCTATGCCGCGTTCAGAGACCAGGAAGCCAAGGAGTTGGCTGGCTGGTACTCCAAAGACGCACTTCTCAGGGTTGAGCTTGATCTGGAATCGGCGCAAGTTCTCAAAGGTCTCCTTGAGGTCTTCCAGCAGTGTTCCACTCTTTTTCGTCTTTACCACCACATCGTCCATGTAGACATGGGCGTTTCTGCCGAGTTGCTTGAGGAGGCACTTCTGCATGCAACGCTGAAAGGTGGCGCCGGCATTCCTCAAGCCGAACGTCATGGTGAGGTAGCAGAAGGCTCCAAACGGCGTGATGAAGGCGGTCTTCAGTCTGTCAGCCGGGTTCAGCTTGATCTGGTGATATCCTGAATATGCATCCAAAAAGCTCAACTGCTCGCATCCGGCTGTGGACTCTATCACGTGATCAATTCTTGGTAGAGCAAACGGGTCCTTGGGGCAAGCCTTGTTGAGGCTTGTGTAGTCAATACACATTCGCCACTGCTTGTTCTTCTTCAGTACCAGGACCGGGTTGGCTAGCCACTCTGGAAAGAATACTTCCATAATGAAGCCGGCTGCTAGGAGTCGGGCTATCTCTTCTCCGACAACTCTTCTCTTTTCTTCTGATAGGCGGCGCAAGGGCTGCCTGACCGGCTTTGCATCAGATCGGACATGTAACTTGTGCTCGGAGAATTCCGTCGGTACACCTGGCTTGTATTTGGGGGACCATGCGAAGATGTCCCGATTCTCACAGAGGAAATCGACGAGCTCTCCTTCCTATTTGTTGTCGAGGTTTGCGCCTACGACAGCGTACCTCTCTGGGTGCTCTGGATCCAAGGGTATCTTCTTTGTCTCTGTGGCCGGCTTGAACGAACCCTCAGCCTCCGACTCCTTTGGGTTAGGCGACACCTCTAGCTGCTTGCCGGCCATCGCCACAACCCGGTCAAGGAGCCGCTTCTCGGCCGCGATCACTAGGGACTCGGCCAGCCGACTACTCTCAGCCGCGTAGGAAGACGACTTCCGGTAGTCGCCGGCTATGGTCAGAATACCCCTGGAGCTAGGCATCTTCATTTTGAGGTAGGCGTAGTGGGGGACCGCCATGAACTTGGCCAGGGCGGGTCGGCCAAGTAATGCATGGTATAGGCTCTCGAGGTCCGCCACCTCAAACCAAACTGACTCTCGGCGGAAGTGATCTTTGTCTCCAAAGAGAACGTCCATCGGGATCTTGCCGATTGGTGAGCAGGAAAGACCAGGAACAATGCCGTGGAACACAGTCCGGCTGTTCTAAAGCTGCCTTTGCTTGATTCCTAACTTCTCCATGGTGTCCTTGTACAGGATGTTGATGTTGCTGCCTCCGTCTATCAGAACTCGTGAGAAACGAGCAGCTCGTCTATGCGTGGCAAAGGTGGCATCCAAGACCAAGGCATAAGAGCCCGAACTCAGCATCACCTCTGGGTGATCAGCCCTGCTCCAGCTGATAGGCTTCTTGGACCAATGCATGAACTCTGGCGTCTCTGATGCTACTGCATTCACCTCTTGTCGCTGCAGCCGCCTGCTGCATCGATCATCAGCCACGCTGGTAAATATCACGTAGGCTCCGTGCTCTTCGGGGTACTCGTCTTGTACTGCGCCGACTAGCCTGACAGCCGGCTGCTGGGGCGGAGGCGGAGGCTGCTGCCCAGCAGGCGGGGGAGGTAGGAGGCCGTCTCCTTTGGCGATCTTGGTGAGCCAGTGGCACTTCCAGGTGGTGTGGTTCGACCGCTTCACGCTGCTATGGAACTTGTAAGGACCATCCAGAGTCTGCTCGTATGAGAAAGCCGGCAACCAGTTGGGCTTGCCACCTTTCTGTCGCTTGGGTGGAGGCTGCCCATCCGGCTGCTGGTCTTCAACTATCGTGACCTGCCGGCTGCTAGAAGCCGGCTGCGGGGCCTTGTGCTTGTGGTCGTTCTGCTGTTGCCACCGACTGGCGTCTCCCGCCGGAGTTTAGGAACCCGAGGGGCCACTTTGCCAGTCGCGCTAACTTATATCTCCACCTTCATGGAGGAGTCGGCCGTGGCATACTTGTCTGCTATGATCAGCAGCTCGTCGAGGGTTTCTGGCTCGTAGCAACAGAGCTTGTGCTTGAGGAGGGTGCCTTCTCTGCACCCGGCGGTGAAGTACTCGATAGCCTCCACCTCGTGCACGCCCTCGCAGGAGTTCCAAAGCTCGGCCCAACGCGTGAGGTAGTCGCGAGTCGACTCGTTGGGGCCTTGCATGCACAAGGAAAGCTGACGAGGCTTGGGAGGATGCTTGTACGTGCTTGTGAAGTTGCGGACGAATGCTTCGATGAAGTCGCCCCAGCTGTTGATGCTGCGGGGCTTCAGGCTGTTCAGCCATGTCCGGGCCGTGCCCTGGAGCATGAGCGGAACATATTTTACGGCGACACGCTTGTTGCCGTTCGCTATGTTGACAGCTGTGGAGTAGTCAACCAGCCAGTCCTCCGGCTTCACATAGCCGGTGTACTTGGGTGTGTCTCTTGGGAGCGTGAACCCTTTGGGAATGGGCTCATCTCGAATGCGGGGCCCGAAACAAGGCGGACCCAACTCGTCTTCTTCTTCTAGCGCCAGGGATCGGTGAAGTCGGTCGATCCGGTGGCGGGCATCGTTTTCTTCGACTCCCTCTCGGCGGCCAAGGCGGTCGCTGAGAGTCGGATGGTCAACAGGCGGCGGGGAGACTCGTCTTTCCTTGCGAGGAGGAGGCGGACGGTCATCCCGTCGTTCCTCTGCTCTCGGGCAGCCGTCTTGGTCGCGCTCTATGGTAATGTGAGTCCGACTGTGGCTGACAGTCGGATCCTTGTCTTTCCTTCCTCGGGCGCCGCCAGTCGGCGTCCGAGACGTCGCGCCTTGATCTCGGCGAAGGTCATCATTTTGCCGCTGTGGCGCCTCCGTGCGGCAGCCGGCCTCGTTCTGCACGGCAGCCGCGTTGAGGAGCCACTGGACTCACTCCATCATCAGGCGGCGCTCTTCACCCTCGAAGTTGTCTAGCTCGCTCGCCACCGCCTGGGCGGCTCGAATGTTCTCCGCAGGCGTGGCGTACACAGGGCGACTTGCCCCGAACAGGTTGGCGATGGCCACACCGTGCTGCTGGACCGCGCCAAGGCGGCTGGGCCCAGCTAGGGCTGGCGAGCCACTCACAGCACGATCCATCTCACGCTGGTAGGCTTCTGACAAGCGTCTCATGCTAGCCAGCTTCTTCGCGCCTTCGACGAGCTGAAGGCGGGGCGCCTCCAACGTCTCCGCGTCAGCGTCTTCCGGAATGGGCGCAGTCAGGTCTTGTAGTGCCGCGCCAAGTGGGTCATGCGCTCCTCTGCCGGGAGGCCCGTCATGACCGATGACGAGCACCTCGGTGACGGTGCTTCCGTCGCTCTCCGCGTGAGGGAGAGGCTCGTCGTAGACCACCACGTTGGTGCGGAACGCGTCGAGCGACGCGGTGTCAGAGTCGACCAACATCGGGTCGGTGGAGCCTACAGACTCCAAGTCCACGGCAGGCTCGCCGGCGACGTGGAGTTGGTCGAGGAGGCCTGCGAGAAGGCTCTCGGGGCCGCCCGTGCCTGTGTTGGATGCAGGTTCGTCGGAGAGGCGAACCTCGCCGACAAGATCGGCGAGGCAGCTGGCTACACATGCGATCTCAATGCCGTGCAGCGCGTCAGCGCAAACTCCGTCTGGCATGCCGGGCTGGCTGCGCTCGCCAGGGAGAAAAAGGGTTCCCGTCCAGAGCAGGTCTCCGGACGACGGTGCACCATGCCCCACGGTGGGCGCCAAATGTCGGGGGTTGGGTGCGACATATGCCAAAGGATGGCTTATCATGGTGGGGGCGAGTAGAACATCGCCGGTGCCTGGAAACGGGATAAGGCGAAGACATGCATGCCGGCGAATCTTACCCAGCTTTAGGGCTCTCCGAGGAGATAATACCCCTACTGCTGCTCTACGGGGTCTCCGCATGATCACTATGGCAAAGTGTTTACACGGTTGCTCCTTGAGCTGTTTCCTGGAGGTAGGAGAAGGCAAGGCTAGCTCTCTCCTTCCTATATGATCTGGTCTAGTGCTAATGGATTCCAACCCTTTGCATGGATGCCCTGGGGGGTTTATATAGGCCTACCCCCAGGGGTACAATGGTAATCCGGCTGGGTGCGGGCCCAGCCATTAGTCTCTCTGGCCGCCGTCTTATCCGCCGACTCCTGGGGCCCGCCGACTGGTGGGCCCCACCGACTGGCTTGGTGTGGAGCCGACAGGCCGCGTCCGCCGCGGGTGGGTCTTTGCCTGCAGTAGATTACTGTAGCCGTGCCTCTAATGATGTAGGCTCGGTCATGAGGTCGTGGCGACAGCCCCGCCGTCTGGCGGGCGATCACTGTGGCCACTACTTGTCGTGTCTGATTAATGGCGCGTGGGGCCCGTGGGAGGGACCGGCCGACTTCTGGTGGCCGACTCCCATCCGGGCTGGCTGGTGGTGCTTTCGCCGTCTTTCGTACATCCATCGACTGGCGGGACCCATCATCCCCGGGTCGTACCAGTAGGCCGTCATGGGCACAGGGCTCCGCCCCCTGGGGCTGATGTCAGGGCCGGCATGGCTACAGTGTCGCGCCGCGCGGAGATGTCCGCGGGTACGGCGTACTATAGCCACGCCTGCCCTTGGAAAAAGGGGTGGGAGTGGACCTTACTATGGCCACTACCCGTCCCGTCCCTCTTTATGAGGGCATGGGGGTTGTTGGCGTCGCGGGCTGACTCCCCAAGGCCGGCTTCTCTGGAAGGCGCCAGTCAGGAGTCGGCTCATCCTGAAGTCGTCCCTGGGACTCGGCCGTGAGTGGGCAGCTGGCCGCCTCACCGCCGACTCTCAAAAGGCGGCTCTTCGTCCTGGGGTCTCGAGGGGCGCAGTCTGCCTCAATGTCTTTAAAGGTTCTGGGCCTGGGTTAGCCTACCCGTGGCCCATTACTCCGACACAAATCTAAGACAAGAATTTTGGGACGGAGGGAGTACTTTATGAACATCAATGCTACCTTTTAAGAGGGTATATTTGCCTCAGTAACTTGTGTTATGGATATTGTATGTAATCCCTCTGCTCTCATGCCTTTGAAGACATGTTCTAATGTCTTTGTTCACTCATTTCTATGTGTATATGTAGTCATATATGGAGTATTATATCGAAAATCATCTTATATTTCTGAACGGAGGTAGTAATAAAATGTGGTTTCTATTTGAATTAGAACCAGGTCCGCGGTGGAGATGAAGTTCTCAAAGTCATGCCGTGTGAACTAGAAGACCTGATGATGAGTTCTACTGCTAAACTATCCAGCTGTTGTGTCCTTGTCGCCACGTGTCCTGAACTAGTGTTTTCCTGTAGCATTGTTGTCAGGCGTGTTCTCGAGGTTGTACTTGACCACAACAATTTCCTGGCTGTGCCTTCAATTACGAAGGGTGTGGTTCTTGTAAAGCTTCCCAACAAATATGATGCGGCATGTCTTCATCATCATGTTTATGAGTGGAAAGACCACTCTGTTAGCTTCTCCAAGGTTGACAAGATGGTAATGGTGCATGTAGACATCTCACACGAAGTCCATGGCCTAGTCAGTTATGCGGGGTTCATCCCATAGGTCGGTGACAAGAAATAGTCTGCAGAGTTTAGTTAGTGCAACTTTGCTTGTCTGTAGTAAGTACTATTGCTCAGTACTTGATCTGTGTTTGTGAACCATGTATTGTTTATTAGTACTGCCGCTTTTGGTGTGTGGTCAGTCCTGAGAACGGTCTATGTTAATGTCTGTCCACTCAATTCAGTCTATATATTTTGAAGTATCCAGATCATATTTTTTGTGAGGACGGTTTATCAATTATGGTTACACTCCAATATATGTATGCATTGCAGGGTTTATCGCACCCACCAGGATTTCCAGTCCCATGGATGTTCGGTCCATACGATTTGTCACGACCTTTGGGTTGTCCTACTTGTGGGAGTAGGCGGGGCCCTGCATGCCACGCGTAGTTGGACGATCAATCTTCTGTTTAGTACTTCAACATAGTGATTTCCTGGTAAGGATTCAGTCGTGTCACATCTTATTGATTAACTATCTAAATCTTATTGATTTAATGTCATGTTTTCTTTCTTTTCCTCCAATTTTACGATGCAGGTTTTGCCATGTGACATTCATCACAGAATAAACCGTTTGTTTTGCTCTATGATGGCTATTTTTGCAGGTTTCACTTCTTATGTCGTGTCAGTAACGAAGGCACTGTCCATCACTTATATTACTAGAAAAAATTAGATCAGTCTGTTGTCTGAGTACAAGTTGAATCCCTATGATGAACTGCAGTTTGGTTTAACAAAAATGCCACAATTAGTCCTTCTCGCATTTAAAAGAAATGAAGAAAAAAAATTGGATCACGGTCACGGATCCTAGTCAAGTTAGAAAGCTGATCATAGCAGACCAGACACGATCGCCGCTGTCTCGCACAGATCGAGCATCGGCAGTTGCTCTAGCACTGAGAGCGGCAGCAGCTCAGTCTGATCGACAAGAGGATTGGGCACCGACCGCGTTAGCGGATCAGTCTGATCTACCGGAGGATGGGGCATCGACACCGGCACCTGCTCCGACACCGGTACCAGCTCTACAAGGAGCACCATCTTCGGCAGCAGCAGCGGCTTCGAGACCTGCACCAACACTTGCACTTGCATCTGCTCCGGCCCGTGCAGTTGCACCGGCAACAGACTGGGCTGCAGTTTGCACTGCATATACCAAAGTCCTTACAAAAACCGACATGTCCACCTTCTTGGTAAGCATTGGCCGCCCAAGTGCTTCGTTCTTTTTTCTTTCCATGTTGTTTCGCATGATTCACTGTGTTGATCTAACTATTTGGGTATGTCTTCTTGTTTGCAAACAGAGAATTCCTAGAGCAACGAGGGAGTTGTTGAACAATCCGGGCGACCGCGGCCAAGTTTCTCTTACCATGCGCAGCCTTGGTGTGAATGAACCTGCTCAATATACCGTAAGTACAAAGGATGGTCGCATGATGATTGATGTTAAAGGATGGTCAAGGTTCAAATCTAAATCATATCTTGCGATAGGGGATGATGTCAAAATCGAACTTTCTCGGCAAGGAGAGCTGGTCCAAATCAACTTTGAAATTCTTCAGTAGCAGCACGCAACTGCCAAACTGATCTATCCTCCGAGAGATTTTGATGTAATAATCTAGCATGGTGAAACAAGTGTCCTATGTGTATAAGTATTACGACAGTATTATTTATTACATGGTATATCATTGATAGAATTGCAACTCTGATTGCTGGTAAGTAACTGTCGTTCGATTTCATTCCAACAGCTGCCGTGCTTTATTCAATTTTGTGTATTCGCCTTGCGACAACATCTAAAACCAGCGCCGTACCGATCGCCTGCAATATGAAAAGCGCTGAGGTAGAACACATGGGCCTCCAAATTTCAAACAATTCAAATTTTAACTATTCAAATTTGAAAACTAATGGCACTAACAGAAAGTTTATAATTTTTCTGACCTGAAAGCAAAAAGAATTAAAATAATAAAGAAAAATACAAAAGAAAATAAATAATGCGAAAAAAACAAAAAAGTGGAAAAAAAACTATTTTTATAGTAAAGTTAATCACAAACTTGTGAATTCACACAAATATCAAAGAATTCAAATTTTAACTATTCAAATTTGAAAACTAGTGGCACTAACATAAAGTTTATAATTTTTCTAAATCTAATGCCACTAACAGAAAGTTTATAACTTTGCTAACCTAAAAGAAAAAAAGAATTAAAAATTAAAGCAAAAAATAGAAGAAAATAAATAATGCAAAAAACAAAACAAAAAACTGGAAAAAAAACTATTTTTATAGTAAAGTTAATCACAAACTTGTGATTCACACAAATTTCAATGAATTCAAATTTTAACTATTCAAATTTGAAAACCAATGGCACTAACAGAAAGTTTATAATTTTTCTGACCTAAAAGCAATAAGAATTAAAAAATAAAGCAAGAAACAAAAGAAAATAAATAATGTAAAAAACAAAACAAAAAACTAGAAAAAAATAGCAACATTAAGTATTTTGTTGTAAGTAGAAACAAAATAAAATAAATAAAGCAACAAAGAAAACAAAAAAACAAAAAAAGTGACAACTACTGGGCCCCCACGGCATGAATACGACTAGAAACCCTACCATGGGCCAGGATTAAGGCCCGCAGGAGGCCCAGTAGGCCAACATGCAGATAAAGTGACTTTAGGCTCGTAAGCCTACATTTGAGAGGAGCTCAAAGTGGTCAGCGCAGCAGCGCTTATAATCCACTTTCGAAGCCTCTCGGCTAGCGAGGTGGGACTAAACATCCCACCGCACCGCGCCAGTTCCAGCACAAGGCCTTTGGTTCCGGTTGGTGCCACCAACCGAGACTAAAGGGTGGCATTGCTCCCGGTACCAACCGGGACCAAAGGCTGCCGCTTCCCGCCCTTTGGGCTGCTGAAAAGAGGCCTTTGGTCCCGGTTGGTGCCACCAACCGGGACTAAAGGGTGGCATTGGTCCCGGTTGGTGCCACGAACCGGGACCAATGCTCTTAGTATATAAGAAAGCACTTGGCATTTTTCAGACATCATTTGCATCAGTTCACCCGATGCCGCCGCCAGGCTGCCCGATCGAGCTCGCCCTGTTGACGCCGTCGCCGCCCTCTGCTACCTTGTCGACACTGTCGCCGCCCTGCCCCGAGCACGCCGCCGGCGGCCCGCCCCGACCACGCCGCGCACCCCTGCCCCGACCACGTCGTCGTCGCCCCAGCTGCCCCACGCCGCCGCTGCCTCTGCCTTGCGCGCCCTGCCCCGACCACACGCCGCCGTCGCCCTGCCCCGACCACGCCACCGTCGCCTCTACCTCGCCCTGCCCCGACCACGCCGTGACTCATCCATTTGGTCAGGGCCGGCACCGCCCCCTCTTCCTCCCTGTTTTTTGCATATATATAGATGTTTTTCCTGATTATATGTATATGTATGAGTATATGTATGTGTGTATATCTGTTTATATGTCCTTTTTTCGGATTTTCTGTTTTTTGCATTTTTATAAAAATGTATATATGTATGTATATATGTTCTCTGTGTGTATATATATATATATATATATATATATATATATGTTCATGTATATATGCAAAAAATAGATTTTTAGAAAAAATAGGATTTTTTCCTGTTCATATAATTTTTTGGTAATATTATTTATTGTAAATATGAAAATGTTTGTATATTCATATGAACAATGAATTAGGCAAAACCTTATTTTTAAAGAATGAGGGGAAAAAGGAAGCAATACTACTTTTATTTTTCAACATTATTTTAGAAAAAGCAAGCAATACTACATTTATTTTTAAGAAGGAAGAAGAAGAAAAAGAATGAGAGGAAAAAGGAAATAAGAAGAGGAAGAAAGGAGAAGAAGAGGAGAGGAAGAAGAGGAGAAATAAATAAGAAAAGGATAAAAGAAGAAAAAAAGGAGAAGAAGAAAGGAATAGAGGAGAAGAAGAAAAAAATAGATATTTTTATTTTTTTCTTCTTCTCCTCTATTCCTTCTTTTTTTTCTCCTCTATTCCTTTCTTCTTCTCCTCTTTTTTTCTCCTCTATTCCTTTTTTCCTCTCCTCTTTTTTCTTATTTTTTTCTTCGATCTTCTCCTCTATTCCTTTCTTCTTCTCCTCTTTTTATTTCTTCTTCGTCTTCTTATTTTTTTATCGGATATGTCGTTATCGATATACCCCGTGTCCCGATAACGTCAACACAAGGGGGGGCTCGACCTACCCCCTCCCCGATAATATTATTTTCCCATGTATGTATGCAAAAGTTACATTTTTAGAAAAGTTTTATATATCTAGCTAGGAAAGGAAGAAGAAGAAAAAGAATGAGAGGAAAAAGGAAAATAAGAAGAGGAAGAATGGAGAAGAAGAGGAGAAATAAATAAGAAGACGAAAAAAGAAGAAAAAGAAGAGGAGAAGAAGAAAGGAATAGACGAGAAGAGGAAATAATAGAATATTCTATTTTCTCTTCTTCTCCTCTATTTCTTTCTTCTTATCCTCTTTTTCTTCTTCTTTTTTTTCTTCAATCTTATCCTCTATTAATATCTTCTTGTCCTCTTTTTATTTCTTCTTCATCTTCTTATTTTTTATCGGATATGTCGTTGTCGATATACCCCGTGTCCCGATAACTTCAACACGAGGGGGGGGGGGGTTCGACCTACCCCTCCCCGATAACATTATTTTCCCATATATGTATGTCGTCGTTGTCGATACAACCCCCTCCCGGATAAATTTGACCGTGATAACTTATACCACGGGAGCACCCTCCGGCCCTCTCGATCGACCAAAACTCTCAAGGACACCCAAACCCTAGAAAAAAACGATGTCGGTCTCCTACCCCCTCCCGCCGCGCCCCTACCCTTGAAGCGTTGTCGAGGCCACCCCAAACCCGGAATAAGCTAGGTCTACATTTGCCACTAATATATCCACATGTTGTCATGTTTGTGTAATAATTGCCATGTTGTAATATTTGTAGAAACAATGGAGTTCGGACGAGACGAGGAACAAGAACAGGTGTTGGGGGATATAATCTTAGCCGGAGGTGATGTCATGTCGTATCTTAACGACAATGATGGTCTGGAAGCAGAACAGGGTGAAGAAGAAGCAGGCTACGGTGATTGAAGAATGGAGGAGGAAAGACATGATTATGATGGCTCCGGTGACCCAATGCTGGTGCAAGACGGAGCCCGTGGTGACGGCTCCGGTGACCGAACAGAGTCCGGCCAGGTAACTATATTAGTTATGCCTGTGATGACTAGCTAATTGATGCATTCATTGTTTTAGTATGTACACATATTAATTAACTCTCGTCTAATTCTTCTTTTTTCTAGCCCTCCGGATCAAGCACAACTTCGGTAAAGAGACGAGGCCCGAAGAATAAGTTGCGCTCGGATGAAAGGTTTGAGATCATAGAAATCGCGCGTGATGGCATGCCGATTGAACCCATCCGGACAAAGGAAGCATTTGCTGCTCAGTGCGGGGTTCTTGTTAGGGACAAGATCCCAATCAGCATCCAGCGATGGTGTAAGCCTAAGAACGAAGACCCTGAGGTGTCTTATGTCAATGATATGCAGAAAGATGATCTTTGGACTGAGCTGAAGGAAAATTTCACCCTACCGGTAGAGGAGGATCCGGAGAAGCCAGTTAAAGAGCAATTAATCAAGTCTCATGCTCTTAAGAAGATGGCAGACCTATTCAGGAGGTGGAAGAATGAGCTGAAAATGTTTGTCGAAAAAGAAGAGACACCAGAATTCATCGGCAGATATGAGAAGATGAGAGATCACTGGCCCGCATTTGTGGCCTACAAGACATCGAAAAAGAGTAAGAAGATTTCGGCGACAAACAAGAAAAATGCTGTAAAGAAGAAGCTTCACCATCGCACGGGGTCAGGTGGCTACCTCAAAGCCCGGCCTAAGTGGGCCAAGGCTGAGAATGATCTGCTTGATAAAGGGATCGAACCAGAGAGAATGAACTGGCCAGACCGTTGCCGGACTTGGTTCTTCGGGGCTGGCGGAACCTTGGACCCTGTATTAGGGAAATGCGTTTGGATGGACGAGCAAATGAACATACCAGTCAAGAAGCTAAAGCACTATATCGATGCAGCGCAGCAAGGGACGTTCGTTCCAAACAGAGAGAACGACGAGCTCACAATGGCCCTCGGGAATCCTGAGCACCCTGGACGTACACGAGGCACGCCAGGCTCCATTCCGTGGAATGCTGGTTTTTCGGACACAGGCGGTTACAAATGCCAGGAGAGGAGGAAAAAAGTGGAGCATGCCCAAATTCAGGCGCTGCACGCAAGGGTACAAGCGATAGAAGAACGAGAAGCAAATTGCAGCAAGCGACCTGCCGAAGCTTCCCTACCATCTCAGCGGAGAAGCAGCGTGGCTTCCACTGAGCTGCTTCAGCCAGAGCATGTCTTGACGGCTCCTGCCAGCTATCCCGTGGATGCAATCATGGAGTCTCAAAACTGCCACCTTATGACGCAATGGATGAATTTGATGGTCAAGGCAGCTGTTGGCTGTGTTTTTTTCTACTGAACCCGGCGCAACTTTTCACTGCTGGCCGATTCCAGAAGGATATGCTAGGGTGATGGTGGATGAAATAAGGGAGGGATTTGTGGACCTCGAGCTTGACCACCCTACCGGTGAAGGGGAGACTCGGCTGGGTTCTGCTCTGAAGACTCCATGCCTATGGCGGAAGGAGCTCATCAACCTTCCGAACTGGATGCCTCCGCCTCCTCCTCCTCCTCCGGCGAGTCAGGGCACTCCGCCTCCTCCACCGCCTCCTCCTCCGGCGAGTGACGTTCAGAGCACTCGGCCTCCTTCTCTGGCACGTGGCGGCACTCCACCTCCTTCTCCGCCTGCGCCGGCGTGCCCGAGCAGCCAGCCTCCTCCTTCTCCGCCTCGTCAGCAAGGGCGGAAGAGACCCGCCGCTGCTCCGGCTGCTCCGGCGCATCATAGTCCTTCTCCACCGCCTCATAAGCAAGGAAAGAAGACAGCCGCAGTCGCTCCGTCCGCTCTGTCGGCGTCTAGCAGTACAGCCAGAGCTGGAAGGCAATACAGATTCGATCCTTCTCCGAAGACTCCAGAGAAGTTACCATACGAGAGGACCCCGGAGGAGAACACCAAGATCACGCGAGCCGAAGTGAGGAACTTCTTTGAAGGGCTGAAAGCAAAGAAACATCCACCTCTGGAGGAGATGGTAGATCCGGTGAAAGTGAAGCGCACTCTGGCTGCCCTGAAAAAACCATCAAAGTCTCCGCCGAAAGGCAACTATGACCTCATTATTGCAAAGTCATTTATCGAAACGGAGCGGTCGAGAAGTACTGTCAGTGATCAAAGGTTAAAAGAACGACAAGCTGGGAAAAAATTCCCCAGCTCGGTGAACAAGCGAACCAATCGTGCCCCCCCGCTCAAGGTGCCTACTAATGATCCGAGGATGGTGCCCGGTTATAGCAATCTTGGAGATTACCTGCCCGACGATGTACGTTATGAGTTCTTGGAGGTGGAGGAACACAAATACGAGTACAGGAAGCCTCTCGTCAAAGATGAAAGATCTCTAACAACGATGATGCGAAGATTCCATGATTGTTACATGAAAACCTGCAGAGAGTCTGGGGGGAGAAATACTTTGATGCTGAGAGTTAGAGAGGAGCATGACCTCGTTGGAATAGAACTTTTGAATGTTCCATTTGAGGAGTTCTTCTACTTTTTCAATCAAAAGGCCCTCGATAAAGCAACGGTCTCATGCTACTGTCTGGAAGCAGTATTACATCTGTGATTAAGTCTCTCTATATAGGTCAGCTCTTTCATTGCATGTATTTATAATTATCCTCACTATATTATGCAGATTGAAGATCGCCGAATTGAAGAAAAGACAAATCGGTGATATTGGGTTCATTAACACAAATCTCATAGATGCAACTGAGGTTAAATATCATGCCGAAGATACCGAGGCCAACTTGCTACGATCGTTGGTAATAAATGAAAACAAAGATATAATACTCTTTCCTTACAACTTCAAGTGAGTGTTACCGTCTTGTGCATATCCGGTATCCCTTATTAGTCTAGGTTATAGTAATGTAATTGATGAGTTATGCATGCGTGCGTAGGTTCCACTATATTCTCCTAGAGATCAAGCTTGAGCAGGGACTAGTAATCGTCTTAGACTCGAGACGAAAAGATCCCCAGGACTATGCGGACATGACTCAAATGCTCGAGAAGTAAGTTAAATCGATCATTATCCACCATATCAGCAACTTTGTTCATTTCCTGATATCAAGTAATTGTTTTCTTTGTCTGACAGGGTTTGGAGAAAATTCACCAATAAAGCTCCGGGACTGCCGAGGAAGCTGCAATTTAGAAACCCGAAAGTAAGTACTATAGTAACATGTTCCATGCATCTCCTAGTGATTAAAGTGCTAGCTTCATCAATACCATTTGGCATGCTTGCTTATCAGTTTGATTGACCTCTATTTCTTGTAAAGTGGTTGTGGCAGGAACAAGGGAATGATTTCTATGGATACTACGTTTGCGAGTCCATCCGCCACACGACCTGTGAACGGGGCTACTCTGATGAACAATATGAAGTGTGTAAGCAATAATATTCACAATTTTATTTTATTACCATCATTTGTGTTGAGTTTCATTTATTGATATATATATATATGTATTGACCCCCTTGTTCAAATTAGATGTTTCGGATGCGGGGTGAACTCCTAGCACCAGATCATATGCGAGCAATTCAAGAGGAATTGGCAGCATTCTTCCTTGACCACGTGATCGCTGAAGACGGAGAATACTATGTGGACCCTGTGTTCATATATAATTAGGACATTAATTACAGTGTAAGAGATAATTATTATATATATGTAGCCGGTAGTGTCGCATAGATATACGAGAACTTGTTGTTCGACCAATCTCTCGGAGAAGGAGAGGTGGTCGATATCACTTCTCTCTGTATGCATATGTTCATGACGATCTTCTGTTTCCTTCATTTGCTTACTAACTAGTGTGTCTAGTCCTATCTCTATATATACGTATATATAGCGTCGACCAAGTACGGACATAAGAGAGGACACTTCTGTCTATTAATTAGCTAGCTAACACAATATATGAAACACCTAAATTAAACCCCCAACCCCCCCCCCTTTCAAAAAAAAACAAAAACCCCAGCCCCTGAAATGCTGACGCGTGGATGCCTATTGGTACCGGCTGGTGCCACCAACTGGGACCAAAGGCCCTCCTGCCTGGGCTCGGCGCACCGGCCACGTGGAGGCCCATCTGTCCCGGTTTGTGTAAGAACCGAGACTAAAGGGTTAGCACATTAGTAACGACCCTTTAGTCCCGGTTCACAAACCGGGACAAAAGGCTCTTACCAACCGGGACGAATGGGGTTTTTTCTACTAGTGCATATATATACATATCTCTGAAAATTTCGACTAGGTTTTCCCCACTCCAATTTGCCGACACACCGCACTTCATCATATATAGTATCAAGGACCCCCCGCCCTACTTGAGATCTTAGCGCCCATATTTTGGAAGTTTTCTAGCTTTAGCAGAATAACATGGCTTTTGTTGACCACGTGAAATTTTGATTTAAGATCTAGAGGTAGGTTTTCATGTGTTAAGGTATTAAATCCAGCTATTGGAGTGAAAGGTGTGGGATTTCATGGATTTAAACACAACTATGTGGCAAGTTAAAGGCGAGGATGCGCCTTTGATACAGGTAGAAAGCATGGTGGAACGAAGAGCAAATCTGCCAGTTGATGATAGCTTTGGCGCTGAAGAGGGGAAATCCACTAAGGGATTAACTCTATTGGGTGGGTTTCTATGTTCCATCAATCACGTAGAGATTCTAGGAAACACCAAAGTACTAGATGTGCAGGGGGTCGAGATAAAGGATGATATGGTGGTTCATTCTCAAGACAAGAAGCATGCCGTCACTCCGGATTATCAGGCCTCCAATGTTCTATGGTGAGGGGTTGAATTACCTTAAGTTAGTGCTACACAATTTTGCACTTCTTAATGATACAAGGTTGTGTGAGCATAATGAACCGACTAATACGAGATTTACTATTTTGTGCAGGTTGTGGAGAAAGGTGAAAATATTGGGTGGTTATTACCAGGTTATCATTCTCCGATATTTTCATCCCTCTATTTATACCATGAGCTATGAATTTGATTCCCTTTCTACCTATGTATTTATATCTTGATATGATTTTGTAAATTATTCCATCTCAATTGGACACACCTTATACCCATCACAACTGAATATATCTTACATAATGTATCAACCAACATTTTGGTGACATTTTATCCCATTTCATTTTCATAATTATGCACACAACCAAGAAATTTGGATGAGTTCATTATTTTATTTTAGTGTGTTCTGTGTAGTTCATCATTTGGATTTGTTCAAGTGTTTTACCTACTAGAAAGGAATCAAATTCTATCACAAAAATTAAAGAGAGGTAATGTCGTACACACATAAACTGCAGTGGTATTTTAATTCTTTTTATCGTGCATGCTAAATTTTCTTGACCAAATTCTAAATCTTCCCATGAATAAATATACTCGTTCATCCTTCAATGAACCTCCTTGGCATTGTTTTGTGTATTTTAGTAAAACGATTCATATTGTGGTAAGACACCGCTCTTGATGCTAACAATTGGTGGGGAAACAATAATTACTAAGGAGTTCTTGAAAAGGCAAAATTACCTTATATTTTGTACCCAAAAATGGTCTTCGGGAAAATTCCAAATTTAGAAGATGTGGTTCGAAAAAACGCCTCTAGGGAGCCGCACGTGCACCCACGTGTAGGGTTCCTACCGCCGTCACCGGCTTCCCCAGTGCATAGTCGCCGCCGCGGCCGGCGTCTGCCATCATCGCCAGCCCCTCCACCACCCATCCCTCTCCTCCTTCCTGCGCCCCCCGTGTTGCTCCGAGCGGCGACCGGGGTGGCGCCGCTCGCCCGCTCCCCTAGCACACCTCCTCGCCGCCCCTCCCAGTCGCCGCAAGCGGGAGCCGCCGGGCAAATCCCGGGCGGTGTCGACGGCAGCGGGTTCTCCCTTCCCCGCGTGTCCTGGCCTCACTCTCAGGGTGGGTCCGGATGGCGGTGCTCCTCGGCCCGTAGGCATTCTGGCGATCCCGGGTGGCTTGTTCGCGATGGTGCTGCCCCTTGGTGGCAAGGTAGTGGCCGCTGGTGTGCTGGTCTGACTCATCGGACCTAACCCAGATCTGGGCCCTTGAGCCCCATCTAGGTAATAGGCGGGCCGGGGTTCGGTCCTCTGGCGGTGTTGCTATCTATCTGATGGAGATGTGCTCCTGCTCGGACGTGGAGCGGCAGAATGATGGCACACCTGCTGCATTGTGGCGGCGGGATCTTCACGGGCCCCTACAGGGCCTGGCCGGACCTGCGGACCCACACGACTAGTATGCCTTTGCTGCTGCTTCCGGTCGGCTACTACCTTGATGCTGGGGGTCTGTCCCTCCCACGTGTCTACGGTGCTGCTTCTCCTGGTTTCCAGCAAGGCTGTGTCTCTTTCCTTTAGGCCTCGTGTATTAGCTTCGGTGAGACAGTGTCGATGATGACAAGGCCGTGGTGGCGCATGCTGGTTGATGGTGTGTGTGGTGGAGGGCTTCAAAGCATCTGGGGTGAGGTGAGGGTAGGGAGAAATCCGTGTCGAGGTTCGATGCCGATGCAGGGACGCCGGTTTTTACCCCCACCCACCTCCCTCGGCATATTGGGCGAAACCACAGGACTTGTCTGGGCAGCAGCGTCATCGCCGTCGCTTACCCTCCTAAGGGTGTTGCTTGTTTCGCGGTGGTTCGAAGCACTAGGAGCGTGGTGGGACAACTTCAGTGTGCGCAACGGTTTCTTGTCTTCTTCGTCTTGTTGATCCGCCATTGTCGGCATTGTTTTCTTGTATGTTTTCTCTCTTTTTCTTTTGGGCGCGGTTGTGTCGTTGACGCCCAGCATTGGATCAGTTGTATCGGCAGTTGATATATTAATATAGCGGGGCACAAGCCTGTTTCAAGAAAAGGTAGCTAATTAAAATATGCCCATCAATATTTTCACATATACATACTAGCAAATTGGGTTTCTTTTGAAAAACCTATTGCATGCTTGCTATCTCTCAAAAAGGGATACAAGTTAGTACTCTACACCCCCACCGAATTAAATGTAATATATCATCCATTTTGTAAGTCTTGAACAATGTTATTCTACATATTTTATTTTAATACTATTTTGCAATACACCAGTGTCCATCACATGCGTAATTACTTATCAATTGGATCAATAGGTAACATCAACAAAATGTGGCGTCGAATCTTTTAAACCTCCAAAGCATGAATTCCACTTCTCCTGGAAGCATTTTGATGGCCTTCTCTTTTGTGAACCTCATATTTGTTGTGCAATGATATAAAGTGGAATAAATTGGCATATGATCTGAGTATTCTGCTCGGTTTCATGTGTTTTGACATTCATCTTTTTGTAGAACATCCACAACTGTTTTGTGGTCCTTTCGCAACTTCTAACAGAAGGTGCCTGTTATATTCAACTTGCCCTTTTATTTTTGTTTAGGTGTGGTGTTCTTGTGGTTAAATCCAGCCATGAGTGATGACCTGATGAGTCCACTGGAATGAACCTTTACTAACGAAAATAAATTCAACTTTTGTTAAGTTTCACAAGGTTGTCAAGATAGCTTTATGGCTTGTAGTCTCCTAGTTATAACCAATATAATTTCCAAAATATTATTTTTTTGAAATGGGAGATTATTATTTTAAATGTCACATACACTTTTTAATGGTACGAAACATTTTATATACTATGCAAACGTTTTTGTTACACCGTGTAAAATTTTTCAATATTTCACCAACATTTTTGTAATTCAAGAATTTTTTTAGTAGTACTAAACATTTTTTATATGATGTGAACATTTTTTATATTCTATAAACACTTTTTAAATGTCACGAACATTTTTTAGAATAACAAGAATATTATTCAAAATGTCATGTTCATTTGTTGAATCGGCAAAACATTTTTTGTATTAAGCTATTTTTTGCACTGTATAAACATCTTGGTGGGCTGGTCCTGG
Source organism: Triticum monococcum (assembly GCA_034509565.1). Taxonomy (NCBI): domain Eukaryota; kingdom Viridiplantae; phylum Streptophyta; class Magnoliopsida; order Poales; family Poaceae; genus Triticum; species Triticum monococcum. Next base: position 484,430,992 of record CM067845.1, read on the forward strand.
ACGACACCATTTCGGCCATCTCATAAGTCAGAAGATTAAAAAGAAGAAATAAAGACAAAATGGGTGGTTTTGAACACCCTCATTGTGTTAAGACTCCCCCATATATATATACATATCTCTGAAATTTTCGACTAGGTTGCCCCAGTGCAATATGCCGCCACACCGCACTTCATCATACCTAGTATCAAGGACCCCCCCCCCTTACTTGAGATTTTACCGGCCATATTTTGGAAGTTTTCTATCTTGAGCAGAATAACATGGCTTTTGTTGACCACGTGAAATTGTGATTTAAGATCTAGAGGTAGATTTTCATGTGTTAAGGTATTAAATCCAGCTATTGGAGTGAAAGGTGTGGGATTTCATGGATTTGAACACAACCATGTGGCAAGTTAAAGGCGAGGATGCGCCTTTCATACAGGTAGAAAGCATGCTGGAACCAAGAGCAAATTTGCCAGTTGATGATAGGTTTGGTGTTGAAGATGGGAAATCCACTAAGGGCTTGACTCTATTGGGCGGGTTCCTATGTTCCATCAATCACGTAGAGATTCTAGGAAACACCAAAGTACTAGATGTGCATGGGGAGGGGTGGAGATAAAGGATGATATAGTGGTTCATTCTCAAGATAAGAAGCATGCTGTCACTCCGGATTATCAGGCCTCCAATGTTCTATGGTGAGGGGTTGAATTACCTTTAGTTAGTGCTACACAATTTTCACTTCTTAATGATACAAGGTTGTATGAGCATAATGAACCAACTAATACGATATTTACTATTTTGTGCAGGTTTTGGAGAAAGGTGAAAAATTCGGTGGTTATTACCAGGTGATCATTCTCCGATATTTACATCCCTCTATTTATAACATGAGCTATGAATTTGATTCCCTTTCTACCTATGTATTTATGTCTTGATATGATTTTGTAAATTATTCCATCTCAATTGGACACATCTTATACCCCTCACAACTGAATATATCTTGTATAAAGTATCAACCAACATTTATGCGACATTTTATCCCATTTCATTTTCATAATTATGCACACAAATTTGGATGAGTTCATTATTTTATTTTAGTGTGTTTTGTGTTTAGTTAGTTCATCATTTCGATTTGTTCAAGTATTTTACCTATTAGAAAGGAATCAAATTCCATCACAAAAATTAAAGAGAGGTAATGTCGTACACACATAAACTGCAGTGGTATTTTAATTCTTTTTTACCGTGTATGCTAAATTTTCTTGACCAAGATCTAAATCTTCCCATGAACAAATATACTCGTTCATCCTTCAATGAACCTCCTTGGCATTCTTTTATGTATTTTAGTAAAACGATTGAGATTGTGGTAAGACACCCCTCTTGACGCTAACAATTGGTGGGGAAACCATATTTACTAAGGAGTCCTAGAAAAGGCAAAATTACCTTGTATTTTGTACCCAACTTTAGAAGATACGGTTGGAAAAACGCCTCTAGGGAGCCACGCGTGCGCCCGCGTCAAGGGTTCCCACCGCCGTCGCCGGCTCCCCCAGCCAGTGCATAGTCGCCTCCGCGGCCGGATTCTGCCGTCGTCGCCAGCCCCTCCCCACCCCTCCCTCTCCCCCTTCATGCGCCCCCGCGTTGCCACGGCGACCGGGGTGGCGCCTCTCGCCCGCTCCCCCAGCGCCACTCCTCGCCGCCCCTCCCTGCCGCCGCGAGAGGGAGCTGCCGGGCAAAGCCCGGGTGGTGTCGGCGGCGGCGGGATCTCCCTTCCCCGCGTGTCCTGGCCTCACTCTCAGGGTGGGTCCGGATGGCAGTGCTCTTCGGCCGGTAGGCGTTCCGGCGATCCCCGGGTGGCTTGTCCGCGATGGTGCCGCCCCTTGGTGGCGAGCTAGTGGCCGCCGGTGTGCTGGTCCGAAGCATCACCCCTGACCCAGATCTGTGCCCTTGGGTTCCATCTAGGTTATAGGCGGGCTGGTTCGGTCCACTGGCGGTGCTGCTATCTACCGGGTGGAGATGTTCTCCCGTTCGGACGTGGAGCGGCGGAACGATGGCGCGCCTGCAGCATTATGGTGACGGGAGCTTCACAGGCCCCTTCGGGGCCTGGTCGGACCTGCGGAACCGCACAACTGGTGTGCCTCTGCTGCTGCGTCCGGTCGGCTACTGCCTCGATGGTGGTGGTTCGTCCCTCCCGCGTGTCTATGGTGCCGCTGCTCCTGGTTTCCACTAAGGGTGTGTCTCTTTCCCTCAGGCATCGTGTATTAGCTTCGGTGAGATGGTGTCGATGATGAAAAGGTCGTGGTGGCGCATGCTGGTTGATGTTGTGTGTGGTGGAGGGCTTCGAAGCATCTGGGGTGGGGTGAGGGTAGGGAGAAATCTGTGTCGAGGTTCGATGCCAACGCGGGAACACCTGCGGGCGCCACCATCCCTTCATGAAGGGCATCAGTTTTTACCCCCACCCACCTCGCTCGGCGTATCGGGGGCAACCCTAGGACTTGTCCGGGCAATAGCGTCGTCGCCGTCGCTTACCCTCCTGAGGGTGTTGCTTGTTTTGCGGCGCTTTGAAGCACTAGGAGCGTGGTGGGACACCTTTGGTGGGTGCAACGGTTGCGTGTCTTCTTCGTCTTGTAGATCCGCTATTGTCAGCATTGTTTTCTTTTATGTTTTCCCTCTTTTTCTTTTGGGCGCGGTTGTGTTGTTGACGCCCCAGCATTGGATCAGTTGTATCGGTAGTTGCTATATTAATATAGTGGGGCGCAAGCCTATTTCGAGAAAAGATAGCTAATTAAAATATGCCCATCAATATTTTCACACATACATACTAGCACATTCGGTTTCTTTTGAAAAACCTATGGCTTGCTCGCTTTCTCTCAAAAAGGGATACAAGTTAGTACTCTACACCCCCACCGAATTAAATGTGATATACCATCCATTTTGTATGTCTTGAACAATGTTATTCTACATATTTTATTTTAATATTGTTTTGCAATGCACTAGTGTCCATCTCATGCGTAATTACTGATCAATTGGATCAATAAGTAACATCAAGAAAAATGCGGCGTCATGTGGGGGAATCTTTTAAACCTCCAAAGCATGAATTCCACTTCTCCTGGAAGCATTTTGATGGCCTTCTCTTTTGTGAACCTCATATTTGTTGTGCAGTGATATAAAGTAGAATAAATTGGCATATGATCCTAGTATTCTGCTCGGCTTCATGTGTTTTGACATTCATGTTTTTGTAGAACATCCACAACTGTTTTGTGGTCCTTTCGCAGCTTCTACCAGAAGGTGCCTATTATAGTCAGCTTGCCCTTTTATTTTTCTTTAGGTGTGGTGTTCCTGTGGTTGAAACCTTCCATGGGTGATGACCTAATGAGTACCAAGCTAGTCAGTGGAACAAAAACTTACTAAAAATATTTTACGAGTCCTCTCGAATGAGCCTTTACTAACTAAAATAAATTCAACTTTTGTTAAGTTTCACAAAGTTGTCAATGTAGCTTTATGGCTTGTAGTCTCCTATGTATAACCAATATAGTTTCCAAAATATTGTTTTTCTGAAATGGGAGATTATTATTTGAAATGTCACATACACTTTTTGATGGTACGAAACATTTTATATACTATGCGAACATTTTTTTACACTGTGTAAAAATTGTCAATACTTCACTAACATTTTTTAATTCAAGAATATTTATTTAAAATTCCAGGTACTTTTTTAGTACTAAACATTTTTTGTATGATGCGAACATTTTTTACATTCTATAAACATTTTTTAAATGTCACGAACATTTTTTAGAATCACAAAAATATTTTTCGAAATGTCACGTTCATTTGTTGAATGGGCAAAACATTTTTTATATTAAGCTATTTTTTGCATTGTATAAACATCTTGGTGGGCTGGTCCAGGGCGACACCACTTCGGCCATCTCATAAGTCGGAAGACTAGAAAGAAGAAAGAAAGACAAAGTTGGTGGTTTTGAACACCCTCGTTGTGTTAAGACTCCCCCATATATAGACATATCTGTGAAATTTTCGACTAGGTTTTTCCCCACTCCAATGTGCCGCCACACCGCACTTCATCATACCTAGTATCAAGGACCCCCCCCCCTACTTGAGATCATAGTGCCCATATTTGGGAAGTTTTCTAGCTTGAGTAGAATAACATGGCTTTTGTTGACCACGTGAAATTGTGATTTAAGATCTAGAGGTAGATTTTCATGTGTTAAGGTATTAAATCCAGCTATTGGAGTGGAAGGTGTGGGATTTCATGGATTTGAACACAACCATGTGGCAAGTTAAAGGCGAGGATGCACCTTTGATACAGGTAGAAAGCATGGTGGAACCAAGAGCAAATCTGTCGGTTGATGATAGGTTTGGCGCTGAAGAGGGAAAATCCACTATTGGGCGGGTTCCTATGTTCCATCAATCACGTAGAGATTCGAGGAAACACCAAAGTACTAGATGTGCAGGGGAGGGGTGGAGATAAAGGATGATATGGTGGTTCATTCTCAAGATAGGAAGCATGCCGTCACTCTGGATTATCAGGCCTCCAATGTTCTATGGTGAGGGGTTGAATTACCTTAAGTTAGTGCTACACAATTTTGCACTTCTTAATGATACAAGGTTGTATGAGCATAATGAACCAACTGATACGGGATTTACTATTTTGTGTAGGTTGTGGAGAAAGGTGAAAAATTGGGTGGTTATTACCAGGTGATCATTCTCCGATATTTACATCCCTCTATTTATAACATGGGCTATGAATTTGATTCCCTTTCTACCTATGTATTTATATCTTGATATTATTTTGTAAATTATTCCATCTCAATTGGACACACCTTATACCCCTCACAACTGAATATATCTTATATAAAATATCAACCAACATTTTGGTGACATTTTATCCCATTTCATTTTCATAGTTATGCACACAACCAAGAAATTTGGACGAGTTCATTATTTTATTTTAGTGTGTTCTATGTTTAGTTAGTTCATCATTTGGATTTGTTCAAGTGTTTTACCTATTAGAAAGGAATCAAATTCTATCAAAAAAATTAAAGAGAGGTAATGTCGTACACACATAAACTGTAGTGGTATTTTAATTCTTTTTTATAGTGTATGCTAAATTTTCTTGACCAAGATCTAAATCTTCCCTTACTAAATATACTCGTTCATCCTTCAATGAACCTCCTTGGCATTGTTTTGTGTATTTTAGTAAAACGATTGAGATTGTGGTAAGACACCGCTCTTGATGCTAACAATTGGTGGGGAAACCATAATCACTAAGGAGTTCTAGAAAAGGCAAAATTACCTCGTATTTTGTATCGAAAAAATGGTCTTCGGGAAAATTACAAATCCAGAAGATACGGTTCGAAAAAACGCCTCTAGGGAGCCGCACATGTGCCCGCGTCTAGGGTTCCTACCGCCGCCGCCGCCGACTCCCCCAGCCAGCGCATAGTCGCCGCCGCCGCCGGAGTCTGCCGTCGTCGCCAGCCGCTCCGCCACCCCTCCCTCTCCCCCTTCCTGCGTCCCCCGCGTTGCCTCGAGCGGCGACCGGAGGGGCACCGCTTGCTAGTGCCCCCAGAGCCCATCCTCGCCGCCCCTCCCTGCCACCGCCAACGGGAGCCGCCAGGCAAAGCCCGGGCGATGTCGGCGGCGGCGGGATCTCCCTTCCCCGCGTGTCCTGGCCTCACTCCCACGGTGGGTCCATATGGCGGTGCTCCTCGGCCGGTAGGCGTTCGAGCGATCCCCGGGTGGCTTGTCCGCAATGGTGCTGCCTCTTGGTGGCGAGGTAGTGGCCACCGGTGTGCTGGTCCAAAGCATCGCCCCTGACCCAGACATGGGCCCTTGGGCCCCATCTGGGTTATAGGCGGGCCGGTTGGGTCCACTGGCGGTGCTGCTATCAATCGGATGGAGATGTTCTCCAGCTCGGACGTGGAGCGGCGGAACGATGGCGCGCCTGCTGCATTATGGCGGCGCGAGCTTCATGGGCCCCTTCGGGGCCTGGCCGGACCTGCGGTCCCGCACGACTGGTATGCCTCTGCTGCTGTGTCCGGTCGGCTACTGCCTCGATGGTGGAGGTTCGTCCCTCCCGCATGTCTATGGTGCTGCTGCTCCTAGTTTCCAGCAAGGGTGTGTCTCTTTCCTTCAGGCCTCGTGTATTAGCTTTGGTGAGACAGTGTCGATGATGCAAGGCCGTGGTGGCGCATGCTGGTTGATGGTGTGTGTGGTGGAGGGGTTCGAAGCGTCTGGGGTGGGGTGAGGGTAGGCAGAAATCCGTGTCGAGGTTCGATACCGACGTGGGGACGCCTGCAGGCGCCACCGTCCCTTCGTTTAGGGCATCGGTTTTTACCCCCACCCACCTCGGCGTATCGGGGGAAACCCCAGGACTTGTCCGGGCAGCAGCATCGTCGTCGTTGCATACCCTCCTGAGGGTGTTGCTTGATTCGCGGCGGTTCGAAGCACTAGGAGGGTGGTGGGACAACTTTGGTGGGTGCAATGGTTGCGTGTCTTCCTCGTCTTGTTGATCAGCCATTGGCGGCATTGTTTGCTTTTATGTTTTCTCTGTTTTTCTTTTGGGCGCGGTTGTGTTGTTGACGCCCCAGCATTGGATCGGTTGTATCGGCAGTTGCTATATTAATATAGCGGGGCGCTAGCCTGTTTCGAGAAAGGTAGCTAACTCAAATATGCCCATCAATATTTTCACACATACATACTAGCAAATTGGGTTTCTTTTGAAAAACATATGGCATGCTCGCTTTCTCTCAAAAAGGGATACAAGTTAGTACTCTACAGCCCCACCGAATTAAATGTGATATACCATCCATTTTGTATGTATTGAACAATGTTATTCTACATATTTTTTTAATATTGTTTTGCAATGCACCAGTGTCCATCACATGCGTAATTACTTATCAATTGGATCAATAGGTAACATCAAGAAAAATGTGGCGTCTTGTGCGGGGATATTTTAAACCTCCAAAGCATGGATTCCACTTCTCCTGGAAGCATTTTCATGGCCTTCTCTTTTGTGAACCTCAAATTTGTTGTGCAATGATATAAAGTAGAATAAATTGGCATATGATCTTAGTATTCTGCTCGGTTTCATGTGTTTTGACATTCATCTTTTTGTTGAACATCCACAACTGTTTTGTGGTCCTTTCACAACTTCTACAAGAAGGTGCCTATTATATTCAGCTTGCACTTTTATTTTTCTTTAGGTGTCGTGTTCTTGTGGTTGAATCCTACCATGGGTGATGACCTGATGAGTACCAACCTAGTTAGTGGAACACAAAACTTACTAAAAATATTCTACGAGTCCTCTGGAATGATCTTTTACTAACTACAATAATTCAACTTTTGTTAAGTTTCAAAAAGTTGTCAATCTAGCTTTACGGCTTCTAGTCTCCTATGTATAACCAATATAATTTTCAAAATATTTTTTTTCTGAAATGGGAGATTATTATTTTAAAAGTCACATACACTTTTTAATGGTATGAAACATTACTATGCAAACATTTTTGTTACACTGTGTAAAATTTTTCTATATTTCACTAACATTTTTTAATTCAAGAATATTTCTTTAAAATTTCAGGTACTTTTTTAATAGCAATAAACATTTTTTATACTATGTGAACATTTTTTACATTCTATAAACCTTTTTTAAATGTCAGGAACATTATATAGAATCACAAGAATATTTTTCAAAATGTCACGTTCATTTGTTGAATGGGCAAAACATTTTTTATATTAAGCTACTTTTTGCATTGTTGAACATCTTGGTGGGCTGGTCTAGGGCGACACCATTTCGACCATCTAATAAGTCAGAAGACTAAAAACAATAAAGAAAGACAAAGTGGGTGGTTTTGAACACCCTCGGTGTGTTAAGACACACCCATATATATACATATCCCTGAAAATTTCGACTAGGTTTTCCCCACTCCAATGTACCGCCACACCGGACTTCATCATACATAGTATCAAGGACCCCCCCCCCCCCACTACTTGAGATCTTAGCACCCAGATTTTGGAAGTTTTCTAACTTGAACAGAATAACATGGCTTTTGTTGATCACGTGAAATTGTGATTTAAGATCTAGAGGTTGGTTTTCATGTCTTAAGGAATTAAATCCAAGTATTGGAGTGAAAGGTGTGGGATTTCATGGATTTGAACAGAACTATGTGGCAAGTTAAAGGCGAGGATGCGCCTTTGATACAGGTAGAAAGCACGGTGGAACCAAGAGCAAATCCGCAAGTTGACGATAGCTTTGGCCCTGAAGAGGGGAAATCCACTAAGGGCTTGACTCTATTGTGTGGGTTTCTTTGTTCCATCAATCACGTAGAGATTCTAGGAAACACCAAAGTACAAGATTTGCAGGGGGGTGGAGATAAAGGATGATATGGTGGTTCATTCTCAAGATAAGAAGCATGCCGTCACTCCGAATTACCAGGCCTCCAATGTTCTATGGTGAGGGGTTGAATTACTTTAAGTTAGTGCTACACAATTTTTCACTTCTTAATGACACAAGGTTGTATCAGCATAATGAACCGACTAATACGAGATTTACTATTTTCTGCAGGTTGTGGAGAAAGGTGAAAAATTGGGTGGTTATTACCTAGTGATTATTCTCTGATATTTACATCCCTCTATTTATAACTTCAGCTATGAATTTGATTCCCTTTCTACCTATGTATTTATATCTTGATATGATTTTGTAAATTATTCCATCTCAATTGGACACATATTATACCCCTCACAACTTAATATCTTACATAAAGTATCAACCAACATATTTCTGATATTTTATCCCATTTCATTTTCATAATTATGCACACAACCAAGAAATTAAAGAGAGGTAATGTCGTACACACATAAACTGAAGTGGTATATTAATTCTTTTTTACTGTGTATGCTAAATTTTCTTGACCAAGATCTAAATCTTCCCATGAATAAATATACTTGTTCATCCTTCAATGAACCTCCTTGGCATTCTTTTGTGTATTTTAGTAAAACGATGGAGATTGTGGTAAGACACCGCTCTTGATGCTAACAATTGGTGGGGAAACCATAATTACTAAGCAGTTCTAGAAAAGGCAAAATTACCTTGTATTTTGTAACCAAAAAATGGTCTTCAGGAAAATTGCAAATTTAGAAGATATGGTTCAAAAAAACGCCTCTAGGGAGCCGCACGTGCACCCGTGTCTAGGGTTCCTACAGCCGCCGCCGGCTCCCCAAGCTAGTGCATGGTCACCGCCGCGGCCGGAGTCTGCCATCATCGCCAGCCCCTACCTCTCCCCCTTCCTGTGCCCCCGCGTTGCCCCGGCGACCGGGGTGGCGTCGTTCGCCCGCTCCCCTAGCGCTCCTCCTCGCCGCCCCTCCCTGCCGCAGCCAGAGGGAGCCACCGGGCAAAGCCCGGGCAGTGTCGACGGCGGCAGGATCTCCCATCCCCGCGTGTCCTGGCATCACTCTCAAGGTGGGTCTGGATGGCGGTGCTCCTCGGCCGGTAGGCATTCTGGTGATCCCCGGGTGGTTTGTCCGCGATGGTGCTGCCCCTTGGTGGCGAGGTAGTGGCTGTCGGTGTGCTGGTCTGACGCATTGTCCCTGACCCAGATATGGGCCCTTGGGCCCCATCTGGGTTATAGGCGGGCATGTTCGGTCCTCTGGCGGTGCTGCTATCTATAGGATGGAGATGTGCTCATACTCGGACGTGGAGCGGCAGAACGATGGTGCACTTGCTGCATTTGCGGCGGCGGGAGCTTCACGGGCACCTTCGGGGCCTGGCTGGACCTATGGACCCGCACGACTGGTATGCTTTGCTGCTGTGTCCGGTCGGCTACTGCCTTGATGGTGGAAGTCCGTACGTCACGCGTATCTACGGTGCTGCTGCTCCTTGTTTCCAGCAAGGGTGTGTCTCTTTCCTTCAGGCCTTGTGCATTAGCTTCAGTGAGACAGTGTCGATGATGACAAGGCCGTGGTGGCGCATGCTGGTTGATGGTGTGTGTGGTGGAGGGCTTCGAAGCATGTGGGGTGGGGTGAGGGTAGGGAGAAATCCGTGTCGAGGTTCGATACCGATGCGGGGACGCCTGCGGGCACCACCATCCCTTTGTGAAGGGCGTCGGTTTTTACCCCCACCCACCTCCCTCGGCGTATCGGGGGAAACCCCAGGACTTGTCTGGGCAGCAGCGTCGTCGCCGTCGCTTACCCTCCTCAGGGTGTTGCTTGTTTCGCGGTGGTTCGAAGCACTAGGAGCGTGGTGGGACAACTTCGGTGGGCGCAACGGATGCGTGTCTTCTTCGTCTTGTTGATCCGCCGTTGTCGGCATTGTTTTCTTTTATGTTCCTCTCTTTTTCTTTTGGGCGCGGTTGTGTTGTTGACGCCCCAGCATTGGATCGGTTGTATCGGCAGTTGCTATATTCATATAGCGGGGCGCAAGGCTGTTTCGAGAAAAGGTAGCTAATTAAAATATGCCCATCAATACTTTCACACATACATACTAGCAAATTGGGTTTCTTTTGAAAAACCTATGGCATTCTCGGTTTCTCTGAAAAAGGGATACAAGTTAGTACTCTACACCCCCACCGAATTAAATGTGATATACCATCCATTTTGTAGGTCTTGAACAATGTTATTCTACATATTTTTTTAATATTGTTTTGCAATGCACCAGTGTCCATCACATGCGTAATTACTTATCAATTGGATCAATAGGTAACATCAAGAAAAATGTGGCGTCATGTGGGGGAATCTTTTAAACCTCCGAAGCATGAATTCCACTTCTCCTGGAAGCATTTTGATGGCCTTCTCTTTTGTGAACCTCATATTTGTTGTACAATGATATAAAGTAGAATAAATTGGCATATGGTCTTAGTATTCTGCTCGGTTTCATGTGTTTTGACATTCATCTTTTTGTAGAACATCCACAACTGTTTTGTGGTCCTTTCGCAACTTCTACCAGAAGGTGCATGTTATATTCAGCTTGCCCTTTTATTTTTCTTTAGGTGTGGTGTTCTTGTGATTGAATCCTGCCATGGGAGATGACCTGATGAGTACCAAGCTAGTCAATGGAACAATAAACTTACTAAAAATATTTTATGAGTCCTCTCGAATGAGCCTTTACTAACTAAATTAAATTCAAGTTTTGTTAAGTTTCACCAAGTTGTCATGATATCTTTATGGCTTGTTGTCTCCTCTGTATAACCAATATAATTTTCAAAATATTGTTTTTCTGACTGGGAGATTATTATTTTAAATGTCACATACACTTCTTAATGGTACGAAACATATTATATAATATGCAAACATTTTTGTTACACTGTGTAAAATTTGTCAATATTTCACTAATTTTTTAATTCAAGAATATTTCTTTAAGATTTCATGTACTTTTTAATAGTACTAAACATTTTTTATATTATGTGAACATTTTTTTACATTCTATAAACGTATAAATGACACGAACATTTTTTAGAATCACAAGAATATTTTTCAAAATGTCACGTTCATTTGTTGAATAGGCAAAACATTTTTTATATTAAGATATTTTTTGCATTGTATAAACATCTTGGTGGGCTGGTCCACGGCGACACCATTTCGGCCATCTCATAAGTAAGAAGACTAAAAAGAAGAGAGAACGACAAAGTGGGTGGTTCTAACACCCTCGTTGTGTTAAGACTCCCCCATATATATACATATCTCTGAAATTTTCGACTAGGTTTTCCCCATTCCAATGTGCTGCCACACCGCACTTCATCATACCTAGTATCAAGGACCCCCCCCCCCCTACTTGAGATCTTAGCGCCCATATTTTGGTAGTTTTCTAGCTTGAGCAGAATAACATGGCTTTTGTTGACCACATGAAATTGTGATTTAAGATCTAATGGTAGGTTTTCATGTGTTAAGGTATTAAATCCAGCTATTGGAGTGAAAGGTGTGGGATTTAATGGATTTGAACACAACTATGTGGAAAGTTAAAGGCGAGGATGCGCCTTTGATACAGGTAGAACACATGGTGGATCCAAGAGCAAATCTGCCAGTTGATGTTAGCTTTGGCGCTGAAGAGGGGAAATCCACTAAGGGCTTGACTCTATTGGGCGGGTTTCTATGTTCCATCAATCACGTAGAGATTTTAGGAAACACCAAAGTACGAGATTTGCAAGGGGAGGGGTGGAGATAAAGGATCATATGGTTGTTCATTCTCAAGATAAGAAGCATGTCATTACTCTGGATTATCAAGCCTCCAATGTTCTATGGTGCGGGGTTGAATTACCTTAAGTTAGTGCTACACAATTTTGCACTTCTTAATGAGACAAGGTTGTATGAGCATAATGAACCGAGGAATACGAGATTTACTATTTTGTGCAGGTTGTGGAGATAGGTGAAAAAATTGGGTGGTTATTACCAGGTGATCATTCTCCGATATTTACATCCCTCTATTTATAACATGAGCTATGAATTTGATTCCCTTTCTACCTATGTATTTATATCTTGATATGATTTTGTAAATTATTCCATCTCAATTGGACACATCTTATACCCCTCACAACTAAATATATCTTATATAAAGTATCAACCAACATTTGGGTGACCTTTTATCCCATTTCATTTTCATAATTATGCACACCACCAAGAAATTTGGATGAGTTCATTATTTTATTTTAGTGTGTTCAGTGTTTAGTTAGTTCATCATGTGGATTTGTTCAAGTGTTTTACCTACTAGAAAGGAAACGAATTCTATCACAAAAATTAAAGAGAGGTAATGTCGTACACACATAAATTGCAGTGGTATTTTAATTCTTGTTTACCATGTATGCTAATTTTTCTTGACCAGGATCTAAATCTTCCCATGAATAAATATACTCTTTCATCCTTCAATGAACCTCCTTGGCATTGTTTTCTGTATTTTAGTAAAACGATTGAGATTGTGGTAAGACACTCTCTTGATGCTAACAATTGGTGGGGAAACCATAATTACTAAGGAGTTCTAGACAAGGCAAAATTACCTTGTATTTTGTACCCAAAAATGGTCTTCAGGAAAATTCCAAATTCAGAAGATACGGTTCGAAAAAATGCCTCTAGGGAGCCGCGCGTGCGCCCGCGTCGAGGGTTCCTACCGCCGCCGCCGACTCCCCCAGCCAGTGCATAGTCGCCGCCGCAGCCGGAGTCTGCCGTCGTTGCCAGCCCCTCCCCCGCCCCTCACTCCCCCTTCCCGCGCCCCCCGCGTTGCCCCAAGCGGGGACCGGGGTGGCGCCGCTCACCCGTGCCCCTAGTGGCCATCCTCGCCGCCCCTCGCTGCCGCCGCCAGAGGGAGCCGACGGGCAAAGCCCGGGCGGTGTCGGTGGCCGCGGGATCTCCCTTCCCAGTGTGTCCTGGCCTCACTCTCAGGGCGCACGCTCCTCGGCCGGTAGGCATTCTGACGATCCCCGGGTGGCTTGTCCGCGATGGTGCTGCCCCTTGGTGGCGAGGTAGTGGCCGCCGGTGTGCTGGTCCAAAGCATCGCCCCTGACCCATATGTGGGCCCTTGGGCCCCATCTGGGTTATAGGCATGCCGGTTCGGTCCTCTAGCGGTGATGCTATCTATCAGATGGAGATGTGCTCCTGCTCGGACGTGGAGCGGCGGAACGAGGGCACAATGTTGCATTGTGGCGACGGGAGCTTCCCGGGCCCCTTCGGGGCCTGGCCGGACCTACGGACCCACACGAGTGGTATGCTTCTGCTGTTGCGCCCGATCGGCTACTGCCTCGATGGTGGAGGTTCGTCCCTCGCGCATATCTACGATGCTGCTGCTCCTAGTTTCCAACAAGGGTGTGTCTCTTTCCTTCAGGCCTCGTGTATTAGTTTCGGTGAGACGGTGTCGATGATGGCAAGGCCGTGGTGGCGCATGCTGGTTGATGGTGTGTGTGGCGGAGGGATTCGAAGCGTCTGGGGTGGGGTGAGGGTAGGGAGAAATCCGTGTCGAGGTTCGATGCCAACGCGGGGAAGGCTGCGGGCGCCACCATCCCTTCGTGAAGGGCGTCGGTTTTTACCCCCACCCACCTTCCTTGGCGTATCGGGGGAAACCCCGAGACTTGTCCGGGCAGCAGCGTCGTCGCCGTCGCTTACCCTCCCAAGGGTGTTGCTTGTTTCGCGACGGTTCGAAGCACTAGGAGCGTGGTGGGACAACTTCGGTGGGCGCAACGGTTGCGTGTCTTCTTCATCTTGTTGATCCGCCGTTGTCGGCATTGTTTTCTTTTATGTTTTCTCTCTTTTTCTTTTGGGCGCGGTTGTGTTGTTAACGCCCCAACATTGGATAGGTTGTATCGGCAGTTGCTTTATTAATACAGCGGGGCGCAAGCCTGTTTCGAGAAAAGGTAGCTAATTAAAATATGCCCATCAATATATTCACACGTACATAATAGCAAATTGGGTTTCTTTTGAAAAACCTAGGGCATGCTCGCTTTCTCTCAAAAAGGGATACAAGTTAGTACTCTACACCCCCACCGAATGAAATGTTATATACCATCCATTTGTATGTCTTGAATAATGTTATTCTACATATTTTATTTTAATACTGTTTTGCAATGCACTAGTGTCCATCACATGTGTAATTACTTATCAATTGGATCAATAGGAAACATCAAGAAAAATGTGGTGTCATGTGGGGGAATCTTTTAAACCTCCAAAGCATGAATTCCAGTTCTCCTGGAAGCATTTTGATGGCCTTCTCTTTTGTGAACCTCATATTTGTTGTGTAATGATATAAAGTAGAATAAATTATCATATGATCTTAGTATTCTGCTCGGCATCATGTGTTTTGACATTCATCTTTTTGTAGAACATCCACAACTGTTTTGTGGTCCTTTCGCAACTTCTACCAGAAGGTGCTTGTTATATTCAGCTTGCCCTTTTATTTTTCTTTAGGTGTGGTGTTCCTGTATTTGAATACTGCCATGGGTGATGACCTAATGAGTACCAAGCTAGTCAGTGGAACACAAAACTTAGTAAAAATATTTTACGAGTCCTCTCGAATGAACCTTTACTAACTAAAATAAATTCAACTTCTGTTAAGTTTCACAAAGTTGTCAAGATAGCTTTATGGTTTTTAGTCCCCTATGTATAACCAATATAATTTCGAATATATTGTTTTTCTGAAATGGGAGATTATTATTTTAAATGTCACATACACTTTTTAATAGTACAAAACATTTTGTATACTATGCAAACATTTTTGTTACACTGTGTAAAATTTGTCAATATTTCACTAACATTTTTTTAATTCAAGAATATTTATTTAAAATTTCATGTACTTTTTTAATAGTACTAAACATTTTTATACGATGTGAACATTTTTTACATTCCATAAACATTTTTTAAATGCCACAAACATTTTTTAGAATCACAAAAATATTTTTCAAAATGTCACTTTCATTTGTTGATTGGGCAAAACATTTTTTATATTAAGCTATTTTTTGCATTGTATAAACATCTTGGTGGGCTGGTCCAGGGCGACACCACTTCGGCCATCTCATAAGGCAGAAGACCAAAAAGAAGAAAGAAAGACAAAGTGGGTGGTCTTGAACACCCTCGTTCTGTTAAGACTCCCCCATATATATAACATATCACTGAAATTTTCGACTAGATTTTTCCCCACTCCTATGTGCCGCCACACCGCACTTCATCATACCTAGTATCAAGCACCCCCCCTACTTGATTCTTATTGCCCATATTTTGGAAGTTTTCTAGCTTGAGTAGAATAACATGGCTTTTGTTGACCATGTGAAGTTGTGATTTAAGATCTAGAGGTAGGTTTTCATGTGTTACGGTATTAAAGCCCGCTATTGGAGTGAAAGGTGTGGGATTTCATGGATTTGAACACAACTATGTGGCAAGTTAAAGGCGAGGATGCGCCTTTGATACAGGTAGAAAGCATGGTGGAACCAAGAGCAAATCTGCCAGTTGATGATAGGTCTCACGCTGAAGAGGGGAAATCCAGTAAGGGCTTGACTCTATTGGGCGGGTTCCTATGTTCCATCAATCACGTAGGTATTCTAGAAAACACCAAAGTACTAGATGTGCAGGGGAGGGGTGGAGATAAAGGATGATGTGGTGGTTCATTCTCAAGATAAGAAGCATGTCATCACTCCGGATTATCAGGCCTCCAATGTTCTATGGTGAGGGGTTGAATTACCTTAAGTTAGTGCTACACAATTTTGCACTTCTTAATGATACAAGGTTGTATGAGCATAATGAACTGACGAATACGAGATTTACTAATTTGTGCAGGTTGTGGAGAAAGGTGAAAAATTGGGTGGTTATTACCAGGTGATTATTCTCCAATATTTACATCCCTCTATTTATAACATGAGCTATGAATTTGATTCCCTTTCTACCTATGCATTTATATCATCATATGATTTTGTAAATTATTCCATCTCAATTGGACACATCTTATACCCCTCACAACTGAGTATATCTTATATAAAGTATCAACCAACATTTTGGTGACATTGTATCCCATTTCATTTTCATAATTATGCACACAACCAAAAAATTGGATGAGTTCATTATTTTATTTTAGTGTGTTCTATATTTAGTTAGTTCATTATTTGGATTTATTCAAGTGTTTTACCTATTAGAAAGGAATCAAATTCTATCACAAAAATTAAAGAGAGATAATGTCATACACACGTAAACTACAGTGGTATTTTAATTCTTTTTTACCGTGTATGCTAAATTTTCTTGACCAAATCTAAATCTTCCCATGAATAAATATACTCGTTCATACTTCAATGAACCTCCTTGGCATTGTTTTGTGTATTTTAGTAAAACAATTGAGATTGTGGGAAGACACCGCTCTTGATGCTAACAATTGGTGGGGAAACCATAATTACTAAGGAGTTCTAGAAAAGGCAAAATTACCTTTTATTTTCTTCCCAAAAAATGGCCTTCAGGAAAATTCCAAATTCAGAAGATACGTTTCAAAAAACGCCTCTAGGGAGCCGCGCATGCGCCTGCGTCTAGGGTTCCTACCGCCGCTGCGCCCCCAGTACCCATCCTCGCTGCCCCACCCTACCGCCATCAGCGGGAGCCATCGGGCAAAGCCCGGGCAGTGTCGGTAGCGGTGGGATCTCCCTTCCCCACGTGTCCTGGCCTCACTCCCAGGGTGGGTCCAGATGGCGGTGCTCCTCGGCCAGTACGCGTTCCGGCGATCCCCTGGTGGCTTGTCCGCGATGGTGCTCCCCCTTGGTGGCGGGGTAGTGGTCGCCGGTGTGCTGGTCCGAAGCATCGCCCCTGACCCAGATCTGGGGTCACACCCTAGCTGGTTCATGCATTAGAGTGTTGCATCATGTCTACTTTTACAGAAACTTGAAATGGGGATGACAGAACCCCCAGCACCCCCTGGAAACAACTAGGGTTTACTAAAATTATTTTCAATGAACCCAAAATGCCCTTCACAAAATGTTCATCATTTCTGGATTGGGTTAAAACCCCTGGCAAATATGGTGCACTCTTTTCTAGGACATTCTGGATTCTTTGAATTAAATCATAAGTATTTGAATTTAGGCATTTAAGTGCTATAAAATATTTTAAATGCCCAAATAATTCTGGATTTAAGTCAGGGCTGTTAGGAATAATCCCAACAGAGCCCACAATTATTTTCAGGATTTTAGCAAGTGGCTAAGTATTTTTAATAAAGCCCTAAAGTTACAGAAAAATAGAAAAAGAAAACAAACAGGAAAGAGAGGAAGAGAAAGCTTACCTGGCGCCCACCCAGCAGGCCCACCTGCCGGCCCAGCCCAGCCAACGCTCCAGCGAGCTTCTTGGCTTGGCCAGGAAGGCAGGCAGCTGCTCGACGCCGGCACCAGCGCGTGCCACGCGGCTGCCCGCCGCCCTGCTTCCATCCCCTCGCCACTCTGCTGGCCTGGACGACCTCCACGTCGCGCACCGAACCCCCTAGACACGTCCATTCCCCCTGCCTCTCTCCCTCGCTCCCCTCCGCCATGGCCGACGCAGCCGACGTCGTTCCGCCGCCGTAACCATGCCCACCGTTGTCAACGCGCCGCTCCACCGTGTCCTGAAGCTCCGCCACTCCCTCCTCGACCATGCCACCGAGCCATGCCCCGCCGGAGGCCCCCGAGCGTCTTCACCGAGCTCGTCTTCAACCTCCTTCCGGCCAGATCACCTCCGCCGCCTCGCTTGCTCCGGCTCGTCTCCGACCTCGCCGTCAACTCCGTCGCAACCGCCGTGAGCTTAGCCACCTCCCTATCCTCTCCGCTCTCCTTCTCGTGCAGCATAGCGAGCACACGGAGTTTGCCCGCACGCGCCGCCGCGGAGCTCGTCGTCGACGAGGCTCCGGCCATGCCACGGCCACGCCACTTAGTCCACTAACTTCACCACATCCCCAGGAGCACAACGCACCATGCCCGTGCCTCGACTTGCCTCCTAGCGACGGGTCCGAGCTCACCCGAGCTCCGGCCGCCGCCAAACTCGTCGTCGGCGCCGTTTCCGGCGACCCCGAGCCCAACGACCCACACCAACCACCGCGGCTCGCTCCCAGCTATCCATAGAGCCCAACGGTGCCCCGAACGGTACCCTGTAGGTGAATCCCGCACCTGCACCGCCGGGTTTGGCCTCGCCGGCGAGTTGACCCCGCTGACCCCTTTTGACCCCCTGGGTCAATGACAGGTAGGGCCCAGCCCTGCTGACTAATTAGGATTAGTATTAACTAATATCTAGTTAAACTAATCACACTGACACGCGGGACCCACTTTCAGGTTTGACTTGGACCGTCCCCGTTGACCACTGACGTCACCCTGACGCACTCCTGAAGCAATAACTAATTTCTGGATTTATTTTTTACATAGAAAATTCCAGAAATTGTTGTAAACTTCAAAAATTCATAGAAATTATTCTGTAACTCCAAATGCAAAGATTTATATATGAATTTTGATCAGAAAAATTCAATCTATCCATTGGTAATGGTTTCATGCATGACAGAACAAGTTAACCTTGCTGTTTAAGCAAAATAAGATAATGCACTAAAATGGCTATGTTAAATGAACTAACATTTGAATCTTTGATTCAAATGAGTTCATTCCTTTCTGTTTTAGCTTGCATTAGGCCAAGACACATTCATATTGCCATGTCATAGCATGCATCATATTGTTGCATATCGTCATGTGTTGATTATGTTCGGTGTGTTTTTCGTGGTAGGTTTTGTCTCCGAGGATAACCCCGAATATTCGTCCGAAGGGCAGTACCCTACTACCACTACATCAGGCAAGCAACCCATTGATCATTCCGATACAAACCCATGTTCTCGCTTCTGCTCTTGTTTACTGCATTAAGACAACGCGATTCAAACTGCTGTGTGTTGCGGTAGTTGAACCCACTTCCTTTGCATGACCTGTCATTGCCACGGTAACTAGATGAAACCCACTAGCATGTGTAGGAGTTGATTGAGCCATATTTGTGTTCCTACCATGCTATGCCTGCTATGCTTAGAGTTGTGTCAGGTCTGGTTCATCTGGGTGATGGGCTAGAGTGAAATGATTATGTCGGTAATGTGAGGGATGTGTTGAACATGTCTTGGTAAAGGTATCGATGAGAGGCCATTTAGGAGTACACGGTGGGTTGTTTCATTGAGGCCATCCATAAGAACTGAGATCTGTATGTGTGATTTAAGATTCAGCTACTACCACACATTGGGCCTTGAAATATGACCCCGCTCGACTTACTGACCCGTCTCGTCCTCTGTCTAGGAGTTGCAACAAGTTTCTGGTGTTTGTAGGTTATGTGTTGGCGGTCGTGCATAGTGCTGACCCTAGGGGTGGGCTATGATGCGGTAGATACACCGTGGCACGGTGTACCGAGTCGCCCGTTTGGTGTCTCGGGAACCCTGCACACATCATTTGGGGCCATTGAGGACACCCCAGCCGGATTTCCTTGTGGATGGAACCTGAATAGGCGATAAACCTGGACTAGAGACTTGTGCGGTTAGTCAGGTCGTGGTCTACACCCATGTCGGTTTTCGCTTGAAGTCTGCCGAGCACATGTCGTGTGCAGACGCTAAGTGGTGGAAACATGTGTGATGAAGTACACCCCTGCAGGGTATAAAACTATTCGAATAGCCGTGTCCGCGGTAAAGGACTACTTGATTGCCTATACACTTCATAGACAAGTTAATGGATACTACTAAAAGACTCAAGATTAGTGTGAGTATCGAGGATGGCCCTCTCGTAGGATGACGAGGGAGGATCCCAGATGGAGTATTGTGTTGGTGATTAGTGGACTCATGTGCGAAAACTATTTTACTAGTGGTGTTCCGTAGGATAGCTTAGCCAAGAGTCAAAGCTGGCTTGCTGCAATAACTCCACCACCTTCTTGAGAATGAGCATGTATAGTAGGTTCTGATGTAAGACTTGCTGAGTACCTTTGTACTCATGTTTGCTTAATTACTGTTTTCAGACAACAACATCGCCCCCTCCAATGGGTTCTATGTAGACCTTGATGTCGACGAGTGACTAGCCACCCAGGTGGTGGTCCAAGCCTTGGAAGGGCCCTCTATAGATAAATAGGCTTCTTCAAGCCTTTTTTCCTTTCTAGTGTCTGTACTCAGACTAAGTTGCTTGCGCATGTGCTTGTATGATTGTATGACTTGAGTGTCGGGTCATGTGACCCCTACCTGTATGAATATGTTATGTATGGCTCCTCGGAGCCTTTTAAGTAAAGTACTTGAGTTGTAGAGTATTGTTGTGATGCCATGTTGTATGTACTCATATCGGGCATATTGTGTGTATGATTGAAATGCTTGGTATGAGTGAGACCCGACAATCTAGTTGTTTATCCTTGGCAGCCTCTCATATGGGGAAATGTAGTCTAGTGCTTCCTGAGTGATAGTAGTCCGCTACAGCCCGATTCACCGGAGTCCTGCTAGCCCAGCACTACTGCTCTGGACACTTGACTGGCCGGCATGTGTTTCACTTCGTTCATGTGTCTGTCCCTTGGGGAAATGTCACGCGGTGACATCCAGAGTCCTGCCTAGCCTGCTATAGCACGGGGTACCGGAGTCCTGTTAGCCCAGTGCTACAGCCGGATTCACACTTTGATGACCGACATGCTCGATGTGATTCATGTATGCCTGTCCCCATGGGTTAGTGCTGCTTTGGGTTCACGAGTAGCCATGTCGGCCCGGGTTCTCTGTCATCTGTATGCTAGTGACACTATCATATACGTGAGCCAAAAGGCGCAAACGGTCCCAGGCCATGGTAAGGCGACACCCGTGGGATTACCGTGCGTGAGGCCGCAAAGTGATATGAGGTGTTACCGGCTGGGTCGATGTAACTTGGAATCGGGGTCCTGACAGCATTGGCATCAGAGCCGGACTGCCTGTAGGTTCGTTCAGCCAAACTGGTCGATGTCGAGTCTAGAAATGGTTTAGTTATATGTAGGGGAATTGATTGTGGTAGGGAACGTAAGGCTCTTTTACTCCTTTACCATATGCCCTCTGACCTGAGTCATTCTCCTCTCATTCAATGTGGGTTAAGGACTAGGCTCTCTTCTTCTGTCAGGTTCATGTGTTACTAATCCGTAGTAGCTTAGAGGATTGTTGTTACAAGCCTCAGTACAGTTTCTACTACTTTTAGTATGTTGCCAGTTGAATCAGAACCCTGATATGATGTTGTTGAGTGCTATTGCAAACTGTTGTGGATGTCTCAAATCTTTTTCTGAGCATTTACAGCTGTTATGATGTCCAATTTTCCCTAGAAATTCTAATGTCTTTTCATTGTGGTTATGCTTTCAGATGGCCACTCCTGCTCAAAACCAAGTGGTTCGCCTGACCCGGTGCCTCGATGTGCCCGGTCATACTGCTATGCTAGTCCGGGTAATGATCGAGACGGGTTACCATTGGTATCCCGAATACACTGTCGAAGAGCAATTCTGAGACTTTAATCAAAGCCAATATTTCTGCACCGTCAGGATATTTCCTTCTTATCCTGGATCTACCGAGCCCCTCCACTGTTCCTATGGACTCGAGGTTACTGTTGAGATGGCTGTGCAGGATGCTGCCTATTCCATGATGACCATCAAGCGAGTCCGGACTGGCCTGCTTCGGAACACCAACTTCCGTTATATGCTAGCTTCACTCCCGGGAGCGCAAGGGTATCTCCAGGCTATCTATGCTGACTCCACACGTG
Organism: Triticum monococcum; assembly: GCA_034509565.1. NCBI lineage: Eukaryota > Viridiplantae > Streptophyta > Magnoliopsida > Poales > Poaceae > Triticum > Triticum monococcum. The sequence goes on from CM067845.1 coordinate 484,453,128, forward strand.
AGGACTCACTAACTCGCACCACTGCCGAGATGCTCGAGGATAAGGACCGAGAGAATCGGGCCTTGAGACTGGAGCTTTTCAACACCCGTGCTGATCATTGGGCCACTTTGACTCGGTTTGCACCTGTTGTGCAAGCTAGATGTATGGATACAAGGGATCTGTATCCCGTGAGATCGGCTCTGCCAGACATGGTGGATTGGCGTGATGTGGGAGGCATCACCCCACCCCGTGGTCCCCGCAGGCCACCGTTTGTTGGTCCAAGACCTCATCCTAGCCCCTATGGTCCACAAGCTCCTCAGGACCGTCTGTTCCCGGATGATCACGTTGAACTTCCAGGCTATGGAGGTGACTTCTATGAGGACTACTACGGAGCTGTCTGAGTTAGTAGTAGTATCACTAGTATCGTAATAGTTGTATTTCCACTGTCCTGCGTGACTTGTGGAATATGACTTAGTGTGTAATCAATTCCGGAGGTGTAGAAAAATAATGTATAGGAGCTTGGAGGTGTAGAAAAATAATGAGGAGGCATTCCAAGGTCCTATACATTATTTGTCTATCTATGCTGACTCCACACGTGATCGAGACGGGTTACCGTTGCCAGTTGAATCAGAACCCTGATATGATGTTGTTGAGTGGTATTGCAAACTGTTGTGGATGTCTCAAATCTTTTTCTGAGCTCCTATACATTATTTGTCTACATTATTTGTCTACACATTATTTTTCTACACCTCCGGAATTGATTACACACTAAGTCATATTCCACAAGTCACGCAGGACAGTGGAGATACAACTATTACAATACTAGTGATACTACTACTAACTCAGACATCTCTGTAGTAGTCCTTGTTGGGTAACGCACTAATTTCAAAAAAATTCCTACGCACACGCAAGATCATGGTGATGCATAGCAACGAGAGGGGAGAGTGTTGTCTACGTACCCTTCGTAGAGCGCAACGGAAGCGTTGATGCAACGTAGAGGAAGTAGTCGTACGTCTTCCCGATTCGACCGATCCAAGCACCGTTACTCCGGCACCTCCGAGTTCTTAGCACACGTACAGCTCGATGACGCTCCCCGGGCTCCGATCCAGCAAAGCTTCGGGGATGAGTTCCGTCAGCACAACGGCGTGGTGACGATGATGATGTTCTACCGACGCATGGCTTCGCCTAAGCACTACAACGATATGATCGAGGTGGAATATGGTGGCAGCGGGCACCGCACACGGCTAAGGAACGATCACGTGGATCAACTTGTGTGTCTAGAGGTGCCCCCTGCCCCCGTATATAAAGGATCCAAGGGGGGGTGCGGCCGGCCCTATGGTGGCGCGCAGGAGGAGTCCTACTCCTACCGGGAGTAGGACTCCCCCCCAATCCTTGTCCAACTAGGAGAGGTGGAGGGAGAATAGGAAAGGGGGGCGCCGCCCCTCCTTCCTTGTCCAATTCGGACTAGGGGGAGAGGGGGCGCGCGGCCTGCCCTGGCAGCCCCTTCCTCTTCTCCACATTAGGCCCATGAGGCCCATTAACCCCCCGGGGGTTTCCGGTAACCCCCCGGTGCTCCGGTTTTATCCGATACTTCTCTAGAACCCTTCCGGTGTCCGAATATAGTCATCCAATATATCAATCTTTATGTCTCGACCATTTAGAGACTCCTCGTCATGTCCGTGATCACATCCGGGACTCCGAACTAACTTCGGTACATCAAAATGCATAAACTCATAATAACTGTCATCGTAACGTTCAGCGTGCGGACCCTACGGTTCGAGAACAATGTAGACATGACTGAGACAAATCTCCGGTCAATAACCAATAGCGGGACCTGGATGTCCATATTGGCTCCTACATATTCTACTAAGATCTTTATCGGTCAGACCGCATAACAACATACGTTGTTCCCTTTGTCATCGGTATGTTACTTGCCCGAGATTCGATCGTCGGTATCCAATACCTAGTTCAATCTCGTTACCGGCAAGTCTCTTTACTCGTTCTGTAATACATCATCCCGCAACTAACTCATTAGTTGCAATTCTTGCAAGGCTTATGTGATGTGCATTACCGAGAGGGCCCAGAGATACCTCTCCGACAATCGGAGTGACAAATCCTAATCTCGAAATACGCCAACCCAACATCTACCTTTGGAGACACCTGTAGAGCTCCTTTATAATCACCCACTTACGTTGTGACGTTTGGTAGCACACAAAGTGTTCCTCCGGCAAACGGGAGTTGCATAATCTCATAGTCATAGGAACATGTATAAGTCATGAAGAAAGCAATAGCAACATACTAAACGATTGGGTGCTAAGCTAATGGAATGGGTCATGTCAATCAGATCATTCAACTAATTATGTGATCCCATTAATCAAATAACAACTCTTTGTACATGGTTAGGAAACATAACCATTTTTTGATTAACGAGCTAGTCAAGTAGAGGCATACTAGTGACACTCTGTTTGTCTATTTATTCACACATGTATTATGTTTCCGGTTAATACAATTCTAGCATGAATAATAAACATTTATCATGATATAAGGAAATAAATAATAACTTTACTATTGCCTCTAGGGCATATTTCCTTCAGTCTCCCACTTGCACTAGAGTCAATAATCTAGATCACATCACCATGTGATTAACATCGATAGTTCACATCATCATGTGATTAACACCCATAGTTCACATCGCCATGTGACCAACACCCAAAGGGTTTACTAGATTCAGTAATCTAGTTCACATCGCTATGTGATTAACACCCAAAGAGTACTAAAGTGTGCTCATGTTTTGCTTGTGAGAGAATCTTAGTCAACGGGTCTGCCATATTTAGATCCGCATGTATTTTGCAAATTTCTATGTCAACAATGCTCTGCATGGAGCTACTCTTGCTAATTGCTCCCACTTTCAATATGTATCTCGACCGAGACTTAGAGTTATCTAGATTAGTGTCAAAACTTGCATCGGCGTAACCCTTTACGACGAACCTTTTTTCACTTCCATAATCGAGAAACATATCTTTATTCCACTAAGGATAATTTTGACCGCTGTCCATTGATCTACTCCTAGATCACTATTGTACTCCCTCTCTTAACTCAGTGTATGGTATACAATAGATCTGGTACACAGCATGGCATACTTTATAGAACCTATGACTGGGGCATAGGGAATGACTTTCATTCTCTTTCGATCTTCTGCCGTGGTCGAGCTTTGAGTCTTACTCAACTTCACACCTTGTAACACAGGCAAAAAATTTTTTTCTTTGACTGTTCCATTTTGAACTACTTCAAAATCTTGTCAAGGTATGTACTCATTGAAAAAACTTATCAAGTTTCTTGATCTATCTCTATAGATCTTGATACTCAATATGTAAGCAGCTTCACCGAGGTCTTTCTTTGAAAACTCCTTTCAAACACTCGTTTATGCTTTACAGAATAATTCTACATTATTTCCGATCAACAATATGTCACTCACATATACTTATCAGAAATGTTGTAGTGCTCCCACTCACTTTCTTGTAAATACAGGCTTCACCGCAAGTCTGTATAAAACTATATGCTTTGATCAACTTATCAAAGCGTATATTCCAACTCCGAGATGCTTGCACCAGTCCATAGATGGATCGCTGGAGCTTGCATATTTTGTTAGCTCCCTTTGGATCGACAAAACCTTCCGGATGCATCATATACAACTCTTCTTCCAGAAATCCATTCAGGAATGCAATTTTGACATCCATCTGCCAAATTTCATAATCATAAAATGCGGTAATTGCTAACATGATTCGGATAGACTTAAGCATAGATACGAGTGAGAAACTCTCATCGTAGTCAACACCTTGAACTTGTCAAAAACCTTTTGCGACAATTCTAGCTTTGTAGATAGTAACACTACTATCAATATCCGTCTTCCTCTTTAAGATCCATTTATTTTCTATGGCTTGCCAATCATCGGGCAAGTCAACCAAAGTCCATACTTTGTTCTCATACATGGATCCCATCTCAGATTTCATGGCCTCAAGCCATTTTGCGGAATTGGGCTCATCATCGCTTGCTCATAGTTCGTAGGTTCGTCATGGTCAAGTAACATGACCTCCAGAATAGGATTACCGTACCACTCTGGTGTGGATCTTACTCTGGTTTACCTACGAGATTCGGTAGTAACTTGATCTGAAGTTACATGATAATCATCATTAGCTTCCTCACTAATTGGTGTAGTAGTCACAGGAACAGATTTCTGTGATGAACTATTTTCCAATAAGTGAAGGTACAATTACCTTATCAAGTTTTCTACTTTCCGCCCACTCACTTCTTTCGAGAGAAACTCCTTCTCTAGAAAGGATCCATTCTTAGCAATGAATGTCTTGCCTTTGGATCTGTGATAGAAGGTGTACCCAACTGTCTCCTTTGGGTATCCTATGAAGACATATTTCTCCGATTTGAGTTTGAACTTATCGAGATGAAACTTTTTCACATAAGCATCGCAACTCCAAACTTTAAGAAACGACAGCTTAGGTTTCTTGCAAAACCATAGTTCACACGGTGTCGTCTCAACGGATTTAGATGGTGCCCTATTTAACGTGAATGCAGCTGTCTCTAATGCATAACCCCAAAACGATAGTGGTAGATCGGTAAGAGACATCATAGATCGCACTATATCTAATGAAGTACAGTTATGACGTTCGGACACACCATTACACTATGGTGTTCCAGGTGGCGTGAGTAGTGAAACTATTTCACATTGTTTTACTTGAAGGCCAAACTCGTAACTCAAATATTTTACCTCTGCGATCATATCGTAGAAACTTTTAATTTCTTGTCACGATGATTTTCCACTTCACTCTGAAATTCTCTGAACTGTTCAAATGTTTTAGACTTATGTTTCATCAAGTTGATATCCCATATCTGCTCAAATCTTCTGTGAAGGTCAGAAAATAATGATACCTGCTGCAAGCCTTAATATTCATCGGACCACATACATCAGTATGTATGATTTCCAACAAATCTGTTGCTTGCTTCATTGTTCTGGAGAACGGCGTTTTAGTCATCTTGCCCATAAGGCATGGTTCACAAGCATCAAGTGATTCATAATCAAGTGATTCCAAAAGCCCATCAGCATGGAGTTTCTTCATGTGCTTTACACCAATATGACCTAAACGGCAGTGCCACAAATAAGTTGCACTATCATTATTAACTTTGCATCTTTTGGTTTCAATATTATGAATATGTGTATCACTACGATCGAGATCCAATGAACTTGTTTCATTGGGTGTATGACCATCGAAGGTTTTATTCATGTAAACAGAACAACAATTATTCTCTGACTTTAATGAATAACCGTATTGCAATAAACATGATCAAATCATATTCATGCTCAACGCAAAAAGCAAATAACACTTATTTAGGTTCAACACTAATCCCGAAAGTATAGGGGAGTGTGCGATGATGATCATATCAATCTTGGAACTACTTCCAACACACATCGTCACTTCACCCTTAACTAGTCTCTGTTTATTCTGCAACTCGTGTTTCGAGTTACTACTCTTAGCAACTGATCCAGTATCAAATACTGAGGGGTTGCTATAAACACTAGTAAAGTACACATCAATAACATGTATATCAAATATACTTTTGTTCACTTTGCCATCCTTCTTATCCGCCAAATACTTGGGGCAGTTCCACTTCCAGTGACCAGTCCTTTTGCAGTAGAAGCACTTAGTCTCAGGCTTAGGATCAGACTTGGGCTTCTTCACTTGAGCAGCAACTTGCTTGCCGTTCTTCTTGAAGTTCCCCCTCTTCCCTTTGCCCTTTTCTTGAAACTAGTGGTCTTGTCAACCATCAACACTTGATGTTTTTCTTTATTTCTACCTTCGTTGATTTCGGCATCACGAAGAGCTTGGGAGTTGTTTCCGTTATCCCTTGCATATTATAGTTCATCACGAAGTTCTACTAACTTGGTGATGGTGACTAGAGAATTCTGTCAATCACTATCTTATCTGGAAGATTAACTCCTTCTCGATTCAAGCGATTGTAGTACCCAGACAATCTGGGCACATGCTCACTAGTTGAGCGATTCTCCTCCATCTTTTAGCCATAGAACTTGTTGGAGACTTCATATATCTCAACTCGGGTATTTGCTTGAAATATTAACTTCAACTCCTGGAACATCTCATATGGTCCATGACATTCAAAACGTCTTTGAAGTCCCGATTCTAAGCCATTAAGCATGGTGCACTAAACTATTAAGTAGTCATCATATTGAGCTAGCCAAACGTTCATAACGTCTGCATCTGCTCCTACAATAGGTCTGTCACCTAGCGGTGCATCAAGGACATAATTCTTCTGTGCAGCAATGAGGATAAACCTCAGATCACGGATCCAATCCGCATCATTGCTACTAACATCTTTCAACACAATTTTCTCTAGGAACATATCAAAATAAACACATGGAAGCAACAACGCGAGCTATTGATCTACAACATAATTTGCAAAATACTACCAGGACTAAGTTCATGATAAATTTAAGTTCAATTAATCATATTACTTAAGAACTCCCACTTAGATAGACATCCCTCTAATCCTCTAAGTGATCACATGATCCAAATCAACTAAACCATGTCTGATCATCACGTGAGAAGGAGTAGTTTCATTGGTGAACATCACTATGTTGATCATATCTACTATATAATTCAAGCTCGACCTTTCGGTCTCCGTGTTCCGAGGCCATATCTGTATATGCTTGGCTCGTCAAGTATAACCTGAGTATTCCGCGTGTGCAACTGTTTTGCACCCGTTGTATTTGAACGTAGAGCCTATCACACCCGATCATCACGTGGTGTCTCAGCACAAAGAACTTTCGCAACGGTGCATACTCAGGGAGAACACTTCTTGATAATTTAGTGAGAGAACATCTTATAATACTACCGTCAATCAAAGCAAGATAAGATGCATAAAAGATAAACATCACATGCAATCAATATAAGTGATATGATATGGCCATCATCTTCTTGTGCCTGTGATCTCCATCTCCGAAGCACCGTCGTGATCACCAGCGTCACCGGCGTGACACCTTGATCTCCATCGTAGCATCGTTGTCATCTCGCCAATCTTATACTTCCACGACCATCGCTACCACTTAGTGATGAAGTAAAGCATTACATCGCGATTGCATTGCATACAATAAAGCGACAACCATATGGCTCCTGCCAGTTGCCGATAACTCGGTTACAAAACATGATCATCTCATACAATAAAATTTAGCATCATGTCTTGGCCATATCACATCACAACATGCCCTGCAAAAACAAGTTAGACATCCTCTACTTTGTTGTTGCAAGTTTTACGTGGCTGCTACGGGCTTAAGTAAGAACAATTCTCACCTACGCATCAAAACCACAACGATAGTTTGTCAATTTGACTCCGTTTTAACCTTCGCAAGGACCGGGCGTAGCCACACTTGGTTCAACTAAAGTTGGAGAAACAGTCACTCGCAAGCCACCTTTGTGCAAAGCACGTCGGGAGAACCGGTCTCGCGTAAGCGTACGCGTAATGTCGGTCCAGGGCGCTTCATCCAACAATACCGCCGAACCAAAGTATGACATGCTAGTAGGCAGTATGACTTATATCGCCCACAACTCACTTGTGTTCTACTCGTGCATATAACATCAAACCATAAAACCTGGCTCTGATACAACTGTTGGGTAACGCAGTAATTTTAAAAAATTTCCTACGCACACGCAAGATCATGGTGATGCATAGCAACGAGAGGGGAGAGTGTTGTCTACGTACCCTTCGTAGACCGCAATGGAAGCATTGATGCAACATAGTGGAAGTAGTCGTACGTCTTCCCGATCCGACCGATCCAAGCACCGTTACTCCGGCACCTCCGAGTTCTTAGCACACGTACAGCTCGATGACGCTCCCCGGGCTCCGATCCAGCAAAGCTTCGGGGATGAGTTCCGTCAGCACAACGGCGTGGTGATGATGATGATGTTCTACCGACGAGGGCTTTGCCTAAGCACTACAACGATATGATCGAGGTGGAATATGGTGGCAGGGGGCACCGCACATGGCTAAGGAACGATCATGTGGATCAACTTGTGTGCCTAGAGGTGCCCCCTGCTCCCGTATATAAAGGATCCAAGGGGGGTGCGGCCGGCCCTATGGTGGCGCACAGGAGGAGTCCTACTCCTACCGGGAGTAGGACTCCCCCCCCCAATCCTTGTCCAACTAGGAGAGGTGGAGGGAGAATAGGAAAGGGGGGCGCCGCCCCTCCCTCCTTGCCCAATTCGGACTAGGGGGAGAGGGGGCGCGCAGCCTGCCCTGGCAGCCCCTTCCTCTTCTCCACATTAGGCCCATGAGGCCCATTAACCCCCCGGGGGTTTCCGGTAACCCCCCGGTGCCCCGGTTTTATCCGATACTTCTCCGGAACCCTTCCGGTGTCCGAATATAGTCATCCAATATATCAATCTTTATGTCTCGACCATTTCAAGACTCCTCGTCATGTCCGTGATCACATCCGGGACTCCGAACTAACTTCGGTACATCAAAATGCATAAACTAAACGATCGGGTGCTAAGCTAATGTAGACATGACTGAGACAAATCTCCGGTCAATAACCAATAGCGGGACCTGGATGTCCATATTGGCTCCTACATATTCTACTAAGATCTTTATCGGTCAGACCGCATAACAACATACGTTGTTCCCTTTGTCATCGGTATGTTACTTGCCCGAGATTCGATCGTCGGTATCCAATACCTAGTTCAATCTCATTACCGGCAAGTCTCTTTACTCGTTCTGTAATACATCATCCCGCAACTAACTCATTAGTTGCAATGCTTGCAAGGCTTATGTGATGTGCATTACCGAGAAGGCCCAGAGATACCTCTCCGACAATCGAAGTGACAAATCCTAATCTCGAAATAAGCCAACCCAACATCTACCTTTGGAGACACCTGTAGAGCTCCTTTATAATCACCCAGTTACGTTGTGACGTTTGGTAGCACACAAAGTGTTCCTCCGGCAAATGGGAGTTGCATAATCTCATAGTCATAGGAACATGTATAAGTCATGAAGAAAGCAATAGCAACATACTAAACGATCGGGTGCTAAGCTAATGGAATGGGTGATGTCAATCAGATCATTCAACTAATGATGTGATCCCATTAATCAAATAACAATCTTTGTCCATGGTTAGGAAACATAACCATTTTTTCATTAACGAGCTAGTCAAGTAGAGGCATACTAGTGACACTCTGTTTGTCTATTTATTCACACATGTATTATGTTTCCGGTTAATACAATTCTAGCATGAATAATAAACATTTATCATGATATAAGGAAATAAATAATAACTTTATTATTGCCTCTAGGGCATATTTCCATCTGTCCTCATAGAAGTCACCTCCATAGCCTGGAAGTTCAACGTGATCATCCGGGAACAGACGGTCCTGAGGAGCCTGTGGAACAAAGGGGCTAGGGTGAGGTCTTGGACCAACAAACGGTGGCCTGCGGGGACCACGGGGTGGGGTGATGCCTCTCACATCACGCCAATCCACCATGTCTGGCAGAGCAGATCTTACAGGATATAGATCCCTCGTATCCATACATCCAGCTTGCACAGCCGGTGCAAACCGAGTCAAAGTGGCCTAATGATCAGCACGGGTGTTGAAAAGCTCCAGTCTCAAGGTCCGATTCTCTCGGTCCTTATCCTCGAGCATCTCGGCAGTGGTACGAGTTAGTGAGTCCTCCTGAGTGGATTCAGCACAGATAGCCTGGAGATACCCTTGCGATCCCGAAAGTGAAGCTGGCATATAACGGAAGTCGGTGTTCCGAAGCAGGCCAGTCCCGACTCGCATGATGGTCATCATGGAATAGGCAGCATCCTGCACAGCCATCTCAACAGTAACCCCGAGTCCATAGGAACAGTGGAGGGTCTCGGTAGATCCATGATAAGAAGGAAATATCCTGACGGTAAAGAAATATTGGCTTTGATTAAAGTCTCGGAATTGCTCTTCGACAGTGTATTCGGGATACCAACGGTAACCCGTCTCGATCATTACCCGGACTAACATAGTAGTATGACCGGGCACATCGAGGCACCGGGTTAGGCGAACCACTTGGTTTTGAGCACGAGTGGCCATCTGAAAGCACAACCACAATGCAAAGACATTAGAATTTCTAGTGAAAATTGGATAGCATAACAGCTGTAAATGCTCAGAAAAAGATTTGAGACATCCACAACAGTTTGCAATACCACTCAACAACATCATATCAAGGTTCTGATTCCACTAGAAACATACTAAAAGTAGTACAAACTGTACTGAGGCTTATAACAACAACCCTATAAGCTACTACGGATTAGTAACACGTGAACCTGACAGAAGAAGAGAGCCTAGTCCTTAACCCACGTTGAATGAGAAGAGAATGACTCAGATCAGAGGGCATAAGGTAAAGGAGTAAAAAGAGCCTTACGTTCCCTCCCACAATCAATTCCCCTACATATAACTAAAGCATTTCTAGACTCGACATCGACCAGTTTGGCTCAACGAACCTACAGGCAGTCCGGGTCTGATACCAACGCTGTCAGGACCCCGATTCCAAGTCACATCGATCTAGCCGGTAACACCTCATATCACATTGCGGCCTCACGCACGGTATCCCCACGGGTGTCGCCTTACCATGGCCCGGGACCGTTTGCGCCTTTTGGCTCACGTATATGATAGTGTCGCTAGCATCCATATGACGGAGAACCCGGGCCGACATGGCTAGTCGTGAACCCAAAGCGGCACAGACCTATGGAGACAGGCATACATGATTCACATCGAGCATGTCGGTCATCAGCGAGTGAATCCAGGCTGTAGCACTGGGCTAACAGGACTTCGGGGAACCCGGGCTGTAGCAGGCTAGGCAGGACTCCGGATGTCACCGCGTGACATTTCCCCGAAGGGACAGACATAGGAATGAAGTGAAACACATGCCGGCTAGTCAAGTGTCCTGAGCAGTAGTGCTGGGCTAGCAGGACTCCGGTGAACCGGGCTGTAGTGGACTACTATGGCTCGAGGAACACTAGACTACATTTCCCCATATGAGAGGCTACCAAGGATAAACAACTAGATTGTCGGATCCCACTCATACGAAGCATTTCAATCATACACACAATATGCCCGATATGAGTACATACAACATGGCATCACAACAAAACTCTACAACTCAAGTACTTTATTTAAAGGCTCCAAAGAGCCATGAAAACATGTTCATACAGGTAGGGGTCACATGACCCGACACTCAAGTCATACAAGCATACAAGCACATGCGGAAGCAAATAGTCTAAGTATAGACACTAGAAAGCAAGAAGGCTTTTCGAAGCCTGTCTATCTACATAGGGCCCTCCATGGCCAGATCACCGCCTGGGTGGCTAGTCACTCGTCAACATCAAGGTCTACGTAGAATCCATCAGAGGGGGCGGTGTTGTCGTCTGAAAACGGTAATTAAACAAAACTGAGTACAAAGGTACTCAGCAAGTCTTACAACAGAACCTACTATACATGCTCATTCTCAAGAAGGTGGTGGAGTTATTGTAGCAAGCCAGCTTTGACTCTTGGCTAAGCTATCCTACGAGACTTCACTAGTAAAATAGTTTCCGCACACGAGTCCACTAATCACCAACACAATACTCCACCGGGGATCCTCCCTCGTCATCCTACGAGAGGGCCATCCTCGGTACTCACACTTATCTTGAGTCTTTTAGTAGTATCCATTAACTTGTCTATGAACTGTATAGGCAACCAAGTAGTCCTTTACCGCGGACGCGGCTATTCGAATAGATGATGTTAACCCTGCAGGGGTGTACTTCTTCATACACGCTTTCACCACTTACCATCGTTTACACGACATGTACTCATCAACCTTCAAGCGGAAGCCCAACGAGGGTGTCGGCCACGGCCTACCTAACCACTTAAGTCTCTAGTCCAGGTTTATCGCCTATCCAGGTTCCATCCGCAGGGAGTCCGGCCGAGGTTTCCACATACGGCCCCGAACAATGTGAACAGGGTCCCGAGACGCCAAACAGGCGCCCGGCATACCCGGCCACGGTGTATCTACCGCAACATAGCCCACCCCTAGGGTCAGCGCTACGCACGGCCGCCAACACATAACCTACAAACACCCGAAACTAATTGCAACTCTTGGACAGAGTACTAGGGTGATTAAGAAGTCGAGAGGGTCCATTGGTTTTGGGCCCAATGTATGGTAGTAACTGATTCTTAAATCACACATACAGATCTCAGTTCTTAGGGACGGCCTCAATGAAACAACCCACCATGTACTCCTACATGGCCTCTCATCGATACCTTTACCAAAACATGCTCAACACATCCCTCACATTACTGTTAAAATCATATCACTCTAGCCCATCACCCAGTTGAACCAAACCTGACACAACTCTAAGCATAGCAGGCATAGCAAGGTAGGAAACACATACATGGCTCAATAAACTCCTACACATGCTAGCGGGTTTCATGTAATTACTGTGGCAATGAAAGTTCATGTAGAGGATAAGGGTTCAACTACCGTAGCACACAGCAGTTTGAATCGTGTTGTCTTAATGCAGTAAACAAGAGCAGAAGCGAAAACATGGGTTTGTATCGGAATGATCAATGGGGCTGCTTGCCTGATGGAGTGGTAGTAGGGTACTGCCCTTCAGTCGGATACTCGGAGATATCCTCGGAGGCAGAACCTACCACGAAGGACACACAGAATATAATCAACACATGACAATATGCAATAATATGATGCATGCTATGACATGGCAAAATGATGTGTCCTGCCTAATGCTATGTGAAACAAGTTGAAATGGGTCCATTTGAACCAAAGATTCAAATGGAAGTTAAAGTTCTCATGCATAAAAAGTGAATTAGCTTGCTTCACCTAAACAGCAAGGTTAAAGTGGTTTGTCATGCATGAAACCATTACAGATAGATAGATTGAATTTTTCTAATCATTTTTCATATATAATTTGTTTGATGTGGAGCTACGGTTGATTTTCTATGATTTTTAGAAGTTTTGGCTATTTTCTGGAATTTCCTATATAAGAATAATTCAAGTAATTGAATTAATGCGTCAGCATGACATAGGTGTGATGTCAGCGGGTCAACTGAGACTGTCCAGGTCAACCCTGACCTGTGGGTCCCGTCTGTCAGTGTCAACTAACTAACTAAATTTAGTTAGTGTTAAACTAATACTAACCTAGTTTAATTAGTGGCATGGGGCCGACACGTCAGTGAGTCAGGGGAAAGTCAAACTGGGGTCAACCCGGGTCAAACTCGCCGGAGTTGACCCCGGGCTCATCGCCGGCAAGGCCAGGGACGGCGGAGGGATGTGGGTTTCTTCCTCCGGTGACCAAATGGCCGGCGGAGGGCATCTACGTGACGCGGGCACTCGTCCGCATCGAGTGGTGTAGGTGGTTGGGCATGGGGTGGCCGGAGTCGTCGCCCGCGTCGACCTTGGCGGTCGCCGGGGCTCGGGTGAAGTCGGGGTCGTCGTTTTGACGATCGTGGTGGCTCATGCGGGGCACGTACGTGCTATACGCGGCGCGGGGAGGAATCTGGGCACGACGGCCGGACCATTAGATGGCCGGAGACTCGGCGACGGCGAGCACAGGCGGCAGTGCGTGCGGGCGAACTCGAGGCGGCGCGTACGGTGCACGAGAGCTAGAACAGAGAGGGGGAGAAGCGTTAGTGGCTCACTACAATTGCAGGGGAGCGAATGGTGAGGTCGGGGAAGAGCTGGAGCGAGCGGGCGGCGAGGGGGATATCCGGCGACCGAGGTTGAAGACGAGCTCGGTGAAGACGCTCGGGGGCCTCCGGCAGGGCGTGGCTCGGTGGGACGGTCGAGGAGGGAGTGGTGGAGCTTCAGGACACGATGGACCAACGCGTCAGCGATGGTGGGCGCGGTTACGGTGGTGGAACGGCGGCGGCTCCGTCGGGAGGGGAGCGAGGGAGAGAGGCAGGGGAGAATGGGAGCGTCCAGGGGGTTCGATGCGTGACGTGGAGGCGTGTCCAGGCATCACGCTGGCGCGGGCGACGGCAAGCAGGCAGAGAGGTGGCGCGGCAAGCTCCTGTGCTCGTTGTTGAGCACCTGCTCGCCTCGCTGGCTAGGCGAAGCAGCTGCGTGGAGCGGCTGCTGGGCCGGGCCAGCTAGGTGGGCCGGCTGGGGGCTTCCAGGTAAGCTCTACTCTCTCTCTCTTTCTGTTTTGCTTTTATTTATTTCCTGCTATGTGTATTGAAATAGAATAAATACTATTTCACTTCCAAAAACTCTAGAAATATTCAGAGCCACCTTTGGGAATATTCTCAACTGCCTAAAAATGCTTCCAAGATTATTCGAGCACTTTAAAATATTTATAGCATTTAAAATGCCCAAACTCAAATACATATGGCTTGTTCAAAAATCCAGAATGGCTCCATAAATTGCAAGACCATTTTTGGCAGAGGTTTTAGTCAAGACCAAAAATGGTGGGCTTTTATGAAGGGCATTTTGGGTTCATTGAAATTCCAATTGTTGGAAATTAGCATTTTCAGGGGGGTGTTGGGGTTGATTAGGCCCCATTTCAAGTTTAAAAGAAATTTAAACATGATGCACATGTTCATCCAACCCTAATGCATGACCAAAAGCAGGGATGTGACACCTGGGCTTGTACTAAACTATGTATGGTGTGTATGACCGTTGGTATATATATGGTAGTTCTATACTACCATGTCATACGGATGAACATCTCTGCATTCTGTGTTATCCATTACATTCTGCACTTCCTTGCTAAGTTGTGCCATCCTTATCTAAACCGTTGCCTTGTTTTCTCCTAGGATGGTCAACACCAACAGCAACCCTGCTGCCCCGGAGCAGGGGGAAGCCAGTGCAGTTAGGGGTGAAAATCTGCCTTACTCGCCTTCTCTAGCCGAAGTGATGCTGGAGGCAGAAAAAAACAAGCGTGAGACTAACCGCTTGCTGGAGCGGATTGAGCAGAACACTGCACGCTATCAGCGAAATGACTTGGTGTCAATCAATGACTTCAGCAAGTTGTACCCACCAAAGTTTAACCGTTCTGTCGAGCCCCTCGACGCGGATGACTGGCTTCGCAGCATCACCCACAAGCTACGTTCTGCCAACGTAGCCAAAGCTGATAAGGTTACTTATGCTGCCTATCACCTCGAAGGCCCTGCTAGCCTTTGGTGGGAAAATTTTGAAGATATGCGCCCGGTCGGCCAAATCACTACTTGGGCTGAATTCAGTGAGGCTTTCCGTGAGCATCACATCCCGGAAGGTCTCATAGATTTGAGGTTGGGACACCATCAAATCAAAATCAAAAACGGGGACATTCCCAAAATGGCCTTCGTTACTCGCTATGGCCAATACGAGTACACCGTTATGTCCTTCAGTTTAACCAATTCCCCAGCCACCTTTTCTCGGTTAATGAACTCGGTCTTCATGGAGTATTTGGATAAATTCGTTGTAGTATACCTCGATGACATACTCATCTACTCCAAGAATGAAGAGGAACATGCCAAACATCTAAGGCTGGTATTGACGAAACTTCAAGAGCATCGCCTTTATGCCAAATTATCCAAGTGTGAGTTTTGGTTGCGAGAAGTGACCTATCTAGGCCATGTAATCTCTTGTAAGGGTATTGCTGTCAATCCTGAGCGAGTTCAAGCCGTCCTTGATTGGACTCCACCTGAGACGGTCAACTAAGTTCGGAGCTTCCTTGGCTTAGCGAGCTATTGCCGCCGCTTCGTCGAGAATTTCTCCAAGGTTGCTAAACCTCTAACTAAACTCCTCAAGAAAGATAAAAAGTTCAAGTGGACCCCACAGTGCGAGTTCAGCTTTCAGGAACTGAAAAGATGCCTGACATCTGCACCCGTACTTGTACCACCAGATTTCTCCAAGGACTTTATTATCTATTGCTACGCCTCGCGACAAGGACTAGGTTGCACACTCATGCAAGATCGTCAGGTAATTGCCTATGCTTCACGGCAATTACACCCACATGAGGAAAATTATCCCACACATGATCTAGAGCTTGCAGCTGTAGTCCATGCACTTAAAACTTGGCGACATTACCTCCTCGGTAATCGTTGTGAGATGTTCACCGATCACCAAAGTTTGAAATATATCTTCACCCAACTGGATTTGAATCTCAGGCAAAGACGTTGGGTCGAGTTGATCTCGGATTACGACTTAGGAATAACTTACACCCCGGGCAAAGCCAATGTCATGGCTGATGCACTAAGTCGTAAATCCTATTGTAACAACCTGATGTTACAACAAAGTCAACCACTTCTCCATGAGGACTTTTGTAAGCTTAATCTTCACATTGTTCCTTGAGGATTCCTATCCACCCTGGTGGTGAAGCCTAACCTTACGGATCAAATTATAACTGCCCAGAAACGTGATAAGGGCATATCCCGGATTAAGGAAAACATCGCTAGCGGAGTTGCTAAATGTTTTTCCATGGATGAGCAAGGTGTTGTCTTCTTCGAGAACCGCTTGGTGGTTCCCAAGAAACAAAATTTACACCAGTTGATTCTTAAGGAAGCTCATGACTCCCATCTCACCATTCATCCCGGTAGTACCAAGATGTATCAAGACCTACGCCAGAGGTTTTGGTGGACTAGGATGAAGAGAGAAATTGCTCAATACATTGCTAGCTGCGACGTCTGTCATCGTGTTAAAGCAGAGCATCAACGGCCTGCTGGCACCCTTCGACCTTTGGCTATTCCTGAGTGGAAATGGGATAAAATCAGTATGGATTTCATTACTAGGTTTCCCAGGACCAAGAGAGGGAATAATGCCATCTTCGTCGTGATCGACTGTCTTTCCAAAGTAGCCCATTTCCTACCTGTTCGTGAGAGTATCACCGCTAGCCAGCTAGCTGATTTATACATCTCCCGAATAGTGTCTCTTCATGGTGTCCCATTGGAAATTAACTCAGACCGTGGGAGTCTCTTCACCTCTCGATTTTGGGAAAGTTTCCAAAATGCTATGGGAACTTGTCTCTCTTTTAGCACCGCCTTCCATCCTCAATCAAGTGGTCAAGTAGAGTGAGTCAATCAAACTCTGGAAGATATGCTCCGAGCTTCTGTCATCTCATTCGGAATGGGTTGGGAGAAATGCCTTCCATTCGCGGAGTTTGCTAATAACAATAGTTATCAAGCTAGCTTGGGAAAATCTCCTTTCGAAGTTCTCTATGGACGAAAATGTCGAACGCCTCTTAACTGGTCAGAAACCGGGGAAAGACAACTCTTTGGCCCGGATATGATCCAGGAAGTAGAAGAACAGGTTCGCGTTATTCGTGAGAAATTGAAAACGGCCCAATCTCGCCAAAAGAGTCAATATGACCGCAAGCATAAGCCTATGTCTTATGAAGTTGGCGAGAAGGCTTACCTTCGGGTTACACCTTTGAAGGGAACCCATCGATTCGGTATCAAAGGCAAGTTGGCTCCTTGTTACACTGGACCCTTTCCCATTCTTGGCAAACAAGGGGAAGTTGCCTAATAGTTGGAACTACCTCCGCATCTTTCCAAAGTTCATGATGTCTTCCAAGTTTCTCTCCTCAGGCGTTGCTTCTCGGATCCTATCAGTGGAGTGGAACGCGAAACGCTTGATCTACAAGATAACCACTCATATCGGGAATATCCCGTTCATATCCTTGATCAAGCCGAGCGTACCACTCGACGCCATAATATCAAGTTTCTCAAGGTTCAATGGTCACACCATTCCGAGAAAGAAGCCACTTGGGAAAGGGAGGATCGTCTTCGACTCGAGTACCCCACCTTCTTCCCGGAAGATCCTAAATCTCGGGACGAGATTCTTTTGAGTGGGGGTGAGTTGTCACACCCTAGCTGGTTCATGCATTAGAGTGTTGCATCATGTCTACTTTTACAGAAACTTGAAATGGGGATGACAGAACCCCCAGCACCCCCCCTGGAAACAACTAGGGTTTACTAAAATTATTTTCAATGAACACAAATTGTTCATCATTTCTGGATTGGGTTAAAACCCCTGGCAAAAATGGTGCACTCTTTTCTAGGACATTCTGGATTCTTTGAATTAAATCATAAGTATTTGAATTTGGGCGTTTAAATGCTACAAAATATTTTAAATGCCCAAATAATTCTAGATTTAAGTGAGGGCTGTTAGGAATAATCCCAACAGAGCCCACAATTATTTTCAGGATTTTAGCAAGTGCCTAAGTATTTTAATAAAGCCCTAAAGTTATAGAAAAATAGAAAAAGAAAACAAATAGGAAAGAGAGGAAGAGAAAGCTTACCTGGCACCCACCCAGCAGGCCCACCTGTCGGCCGAGCCCAGCCAACGCTCCAGCGAGCTGCTTGGCTTGGCCAGGCAGGCACGCAGCTGCTCGACGCCAGCACCAGCGCGTGCCACGCAGCTGCCCGCCGCCCTGCTTCCTCCCCTCGCCGCTCTGCTGGCCTGGACGACCTCCACATCGCGCACCGAACCCCCTGGACATGTCCATTCCCCCCTGCCTCTCTCCCTCGCTCCCCTCTGCCATGGCCAACGCACCCGCCGCTGTAACCGTGCCCACCGTCGTCAACGCGCCGCTCCACCGTGTCCTGAAGCTCCGCCACTCCCTCCTCGACCGTCCCACCGAGCCACACCCCACCGGAGGCCCCCGAGCGTCTTCACCGAGCTCGTCTTCAACCTCCTGCCGGCCAGATCGCCTCCGCCACCCCACTTGCTCCGGCTCGTATCCGACCTCGCCGTCAACTCCATCGCAACCGCCGTGAGCTTAGTCACCTCCCTATCCTCTCCGCTCTCCTTCTCGTGCACCACAGCGAGCACACGGAGTTCGCCCGCATGCGCCGCCGCGGAGCTCATCGTCGACGAGGCTCCGGCCATGCCACGGCCACGCCACTTAGTCCACTAACTTCACCACATCCCCAGGAGCACAACGCATCACGCCCGTGCCTCGCCTTGCCTCCTAGCGACGGGTCTGAGCTCACCCGAGCTCCGGCCGCCGCCAAACTCATCGTCGGCGCCATTTCCGGCGACCCCGAGCCCAACCACCCGCACCAACCGTCGCGGCTCGCTCCCAGCTATCCATAGAGCCCAACGGTGCCCTGTAGGTGAAACACGCACCTGCACCGCCGTGTTTGGCCTCGCCGGCGGCTAAACGCCGGCGAGTTGACCCTGCTGACCCTGTTTCACCCCGGGTGGGCCCAGTTTGACCCCCCTGGGTCAATGACAGGTAGGGCCCAGCCCTGCTGACTAATTAGGATTAGTATTAACTAATATCTAGTTAAACTAATCACACTGACACGCGGGACCCACTGTCAGGTTTGACCTGGACCGTCCCTGTTGACCACTGTCGTCACCCTGACGCACTGCTGATGCAATAACTAATTTCTGGATTTATTTTTTATAAAGAAAATTCCAGAAATTATTGCAAACTTCAAAAATTCATAGAAATTATTCTGTAACTCCAAATGCAAAGATTTATATATGAATTTTGATCAGAAAAATTCAATCTATCCATTGGTAATGGTTTCATGCATGACAGAACAAGCTAACCTTGCTGTTTAAGCAAAATAAGATAATGCACTAAAATGGCTATGTTAGATGAACTAACATTTGAATCTTTGACTCAAATGAGTTCATTCCTTTCTGTTTTAGCTTGCATTAGGCCAAGACACATTCATATGGCCATGTCATAGCATGCATCATATTGTTGCATATCGTCATGTGTTGATTATGTTCGGTGTTTTCGTGGTAGGTTCTGTCTCCGAGGATAACCCCGAATATCCGTCCGAAGGGCAGAACCCTACTACCACTACATCAGGCAAGCAATCCATTGATCATTCTGATACAAACCCATGTTCTCGCTTGTGCTCTTGTTTACTGCATTAAGACAACGCGATTCAAACTCCTTTGTGTTGCGATAGTTGAACCCACTTCCTTTGCATGACCTGTCATTGCCACAGTAACTAGATGAAACCCACTAGCATGTGTAGGAGTTGATTGAGCCATATTTGCGTTCCTACCATGCTATGCCTGCTATGCTTAGAGTTGTGTCAGGTCTTGTTCATCTGGGTGATGGGCTAGAGTGAAATGATTATGTCGGTAATGTGAGGGATGTGTTGAACATGTCTTGGTAAAGGTATCGATGAGAGGCCATGTAGGAGTACATGGTGGGTTGTTTCATTGAGGCCGTCCATAAGAATTGAGATCTGTATGCGTGATTTAAGATTCAGCTACTACCACACATTGGGCCCTGAAATATGACCCCGCTCGACTTACTGACCCCTCTCGTCCTCTGTCCAGGAGTTGCAACTAGTTTCTGGTGTTTGTAGGTTATGTGTTGGCGGCCGTGCGTAGCGCTGACCCTAGGGGAGGGCTATGATGCGGTAGATACACCAAGGCACGGTGTACCGAGTCGCCCGTTTGGTGTCTTGGGAACCCTGGACACATTGTTTGGGGCCGTTGAGGACACCCCGGCCGGATTTCCTTGCGGATGGAACCTGAATAGGCGATAAACCTAGACTAGAGACTTGTGCGGTTAGTCAGGTCGTGGTCTACACCCACGTCGGTTTTCGCTTGAAGTCTGACGAGCACATGTCGTGTGTAGACGCTAAGTGGTGCAAAGATGTGTGATGAAGTACACCCCTGCAGGGTATAAAACTATTCGAATAGCCGCGTCCGCGGTAAAGGACTACTTGGTTGCCTATACAGTTCATAGACAAGTTAATGGATACTACTAAAAGACTCAAGATAAGTGTGAGTACCGAGGATGGCCCTCTCGTAGGATGACGAGGGAGGATCCCTGATGGAGTATTGTGTTGGTGATTAGTGGACTCGTGTGCGAAAACTATTTTACTAGTGGTGTTCCGTAGGATAGCTTAGCCAAGAGTCAAAGCTGGCTTGCTGCAATAACTCCACCACCTTCTTGAGAATGAGCATGTATAGCAGGTTCTGATGTAAGACTTGCTGAGTACCTTTGTACTCATGTTTGCTTAATTATTGTTTTCAGACGACAACACCGCCCCCTCCGATGGGTTCTATGTAGACCTTGATGTCGACGAGTGACTAGCCACCCAGGTGGTGGTCCAAGCCTTGGAAGGGCCCTCTATAGATAAATAGGCTTCTTCAAGCCTTTTTCCTTTCTAGTGTCTGTACTCAGACTAAGTTGCTTCCTCATGTGCTTGTATGATTGTATGACTTGAGTGTCAGGTCGTGTGACCCCTACCTGTATGAATATGTTATGTATGGCTCCTCGGAGCCTTTTAAATAAAGTACTTGAGTTGTAGAGTTTTGTTGTGATGCCATGTTGTATGTACTCATATCGGGCATATTGTGTGTATGATTGAAATGCTTGGTATGAGTGGGATCCGACAATCTAGTTGTTTATCCTTGGCAGTCTCTCATATGGGGAAATGTAGTCTAGTGCTTCCTGAGCGATAGTAGTCCGCTACAGCCCGATTCACTAGAGTCCTGCTAGCCCAGCACTACTACTCTGGACACTTGACTGGCCGGCATGTGTTTCACTTCATTCCTATGTCTGTCCCTTCGGGGAAATGTCACGCGGTGACATCCGGAGTCCTACCTAGCCTGCTACAGCCCGGGTTACCGGAGTCCTGTTAGCCCAGTGCTACAGCCGGATTCACACATTGATGACCGACATGCTCGATGTGATTCATGTATGTCTGTCCCCATGGGTTAGTGCCGCTTTGGGTTCACGACTAGCCATGTCGGCCTGGGTTCTCTGTCATATGGTTGCTAGTGACAGTATCATATACGTGAGCCAAAAGGTGCAAATGGTCCCGGGCCATGGTAAGGCGACACCCGTGGGATTACCGTGCGTGAGGCCGCAAAGTGATATGAGGTGTTACCGGCTGGGTCGATGTGACTTGGAATCGGGGTCCTGACATCTGGGCCCTTGGGCCCCATCTGGGTTATAGGCGAACTGGTTCGGTCCACTGGCGGTGCTGCTATCTATCGGATGGAGATGTGCTCCTGCTCGGACGTGGAGCGGCGGAACGATGGCGCGCCTGCTACATTGTGGCGGCGGGAGCTTTACGGGCCACTTCAGGGCCTGGCCGAACCTGCGGACCCGCATGACTGGCATGCCTCTGCTGCTGCGTCTGGTCGGCTACTGCCTCGATGGTGGATGTCCGTCGCTCCCGCGTGTCTATGGTGCTGCTGCTCCTAGTTTCCAGCAAGGGTGTGTCTCTTTCCTTTAGGCCTCTTGTATTAGCTTTGGTGAGACGGTGTCGATGATGATAAGGGCGTGGTGGCGCATGTTGCTTGATGGTGTGTGTGTGGTGGAGGGCTTCAAAGCGTCTGGGGTGGGGTGAGGGTAGGGAGAAATCCGTGTCGAGGTTAGATGCCGATGCGGGGACGCCTGCGGGCGCCACCATCCCTTTGTTAAGGGCATCGGTTTTTACCCCCACCCACCTCCATCGGCGTATCAGGGACAACCCCGGGACTTGTCCGGGCAGCAACGTCGTCGCCGTTGCTAACCCTCCTGAGGGTGTTGCTTGTTTCGCGGTGGTTCTAAGCACTAGGAGGGTGGTGGGACAACTTCGGTGGGCGCAACGATTGTGTGTCTTCTTCGTCTTATTGATCCAACTTTGTCGGCATTGTTTGCTTTTATGTTTTCTCTCTTTTTCTTTTCGGCGCGGTTGTGTTGTTGACGCCCCAGCATTGGATCGGTTGTATCGGCAGTTGCTAATATTCATATAGTGGGGCGCAAGCCTGTTTCGAGTACTAGCAAATTGGGTTTCTTTTTTATGCCGAATTAGATGTGATATACCATCCATTTTGTATGTCTTGAACAATTTTAGTCTACATATTTTTTTAATACTGTTTTGCAATGCACCAGTGGACATCACATGCGTAATTACTTATCAATTGGATCAATAGGTAACATCAAGAAAAATTTAGCGTCATGTGGGGGAATCTTTTAAACCTCCAAAGCATGAGTTCCACTTCTCTTGGAAGCATTTTGATGGCCTTCTATTTTGTGAACCTCATTTTGTTGTGCAATGATATAAAGTAGAATAAATTGACATATGATCTTAGTATTCTGCTCGGCTTCATGTGTTTTGACATTCATCTTTTTGTAGAACATCCACAACTATTTTGTGGTCCTTTCGCAACTTCTACCAGAAGGTGCCTGTTATATTCAACTTGCCCTTTTATTTTTCTTTAGGTGTGGTGTTCCTGTAGTTGAATCCGGCCATGGGTGATGATCTAATGAGTACCAAGCTGGTCAATGGAACACAAAACTTACAAAAAATATTTTACGAGTCCTCTCGAATGAGCCTTTACTAACTAACATAAATTCAACTTTTGTTAAGTTTTACAAAGTTGTCAAGATAGCTTTATGGCTTGTAGTCTCCTATATATAACCAATATAATTTCCAATATATTGTTTTTCTGAAATGGGGGGTTATTATTTTAAATGTCACATACACTTTTTAATGGTACGAAACATTTTATATACTATGCAAACATTTTTTTTACACTGTAAAATTTGTCAATATTTCACTAACATTTTTTAATTCAAGAATATCTATTTAAAATTTCAGGTACTTTTTTTTAATAGTACTAAACATTTTTTATATGATGTGAACATTTTTTACATTCTATAAACATTTTTAAAATGCCACGAACATTTTTTAGAATCACAAGAATATTTTTCAAAATGTCATGTTCATTTGTTGAATGGGCAAAATATTTTTTACATTAAGCTATTTTTTGCATTGTATAAACATCTTGGTGGGCTGGTCCAGGGCGACACCACTTCGGCCATCTCATAAGTCAGAAGACTAAAAACAAGAAACAAAGGCAAAGTGGGTGGTTTTGAACACCCTCGTTGTGTTAAGACTCTCCCATATATATGCATATCTCTGAAAGTTTCGACTAGGTTTTCCCCACTCCAATGTGCCGCCACACCGCACTTCATCATACCTACTATCAAGGACCCCCCCCCCCCCCCTACTTAAGATCTTAGCGCCCATATTTTGGTAGTTTTCTAGCTTGAGCAGAATAATATGGCTTTTGTTGACCACGTGAAATTGAGATTTAAGATCTAGAGGTAGGTTTTCATGTGTTAAGGTATTAAATCCTGCTATTGGAGTGAAAGGTGTGGGATTTCATGGATTTGAACACAACTATGTGGCAAGTTAATGGCGAGGATGCGCCTTTGATACAAGTAGAAAGCATGGTGGAACCAAGAGCAATATGCTAGTTGATGATAAGTTGGGCACTTAAGAGGGGAAATCCACTAAGAGCTTGATTCTATTGGGTGGGTTCCTATGTTCCATCTATCATGTAGAGATTCTAGGAAACACCAAAGTACTAGATGTGCAGGGGGAAGGGTGGAGATAAAGGATGATATGGTGGTTCATTCTCAAGATAAGAAGCATGCCGTCACTCCGGATTATCAGGCCTCCAATGTTCTATGGTGAGGGGTTGAATTACCTTAAGTTAGTGCTACACAATTTTGCACTTCATAATGATACAATGTTGTATGAGCACAATGAACCGACTAATACGAGATTTACTATTTTGTGCAGGTTATGGAGAAAGGTGAAAAAATGGGTAGTTATTACCAGGTGATCATTCTCCGATATTTACATCTCTCTATTTATAACATGAGCTATGAATTTGATTCTGTAAATTATTCCATCCCAACTGGACACATCTTATACCCATCACAACTGAATATATCTTATATAAAGTATCAACCAACATTTGGGTGACATTTTATCCCATTTAATTTTCATAATTATGCACACAACCAAGAAATTTGGATGAGTTCATTATTTTATTTTAGTGTGTTCTGTGTTTAGTTAGTTCATCATTTGGATTTGTTCAAGTGTTTTACCTATTAGAAAGGAATCAAATTCTATCACAAAAATTAAAGATAGGTAATGTCCTACACACATAAACTGCAGTGGTATCTTAATTATTTTTTACCATGTATTCCAAATTTTCTTGACCAAGATCTAAATCTTCCCATGAATAAATATACTCGTTCATCCTTCAATGAACCTCCTTGGCATTGTTTTGTGTATTTTAGTAAAATGATTGAGATTGTGGTAAGACACCGCTCTTGCTGCTAACAATTGATGGGGAAACCATAATTACTAAGGAGTTCTAGAAAAGGCAAAATCACCTTGTATTTTGTACCCAAAAAATGGTCTTCAGGAAAATTCCAAATTCAGAAGGTACGGTTCGAAAAAACGCCTGTAGGGAGCCCCGCGTGCCCCGCATCTAGGATTCCTACCGCCGCGGCCGGCTCCCCCAGCCGGCGCATAGTTGTCGCCGTGGCCGGAGTCTGCCGTCGCCGCCAGCCCCTCCCCCACCCCTCCCTCTCCCCCTTCCTGCACCCCCGCGTTGCCCCGAGCGGTGATCGGGGTGGAGCCGGTCGCCAGCGCCCCCATTGCCCATCCTCGCCGCCCCTCCCTGCCGCCACTAGCGAGAGCCGCCGGGCAAAGCCCGGGCGGTGTTGGCGGTGACGGGATCTCCCTTCCCGCGTGCCCTGGCCTCACTCAAAGGGTGGGTCCGGATGGCGTTGCTCCTCGGCCGGTAGGCGTTCCGGCGATCCCCGGGTGGCTTGTCCTGGATGGTGCTGCCCCTTGGTGGCGATGTAGTGGTCGTCGGTGTGCTGGCCCGAAGCATCGGCCCTGACCCAGATCTGGGCCCTTCGGCCCCATCTGGGTTATAGGTAGGCCGGTTCAGTCCTCTGGCGGTGCTGCTATCTATCAGATGGAGATGTTCTCCTGCTCGGATGTGGAGCGGCGGAACAATGGCACGCCTGCTGCATTGCAGCGATGGGAGCTTCACGGGCCCCTTCAGGGCCTGGCTGTTGCGCACGGTCGGCTACTGCCTCGATGGTGGAGGTCCGTCCCTCGTGCGTTTCTATGGTGCTGCTGCTCCTGGTTTCGAGCAAGGGTGTGTCTCTTTCCTTCAGGCCTCGTGTATTAGCTTCGGTGAGATGGTATCGATGATGACAAGGCCGTGGTGGCGCATGCTGGTTGATGGTGTGTGTGGTGGAGACCTTCGAAGCGTCTGGGTGGGGTGAGGGTTGGGATAAATCTGTGTCAAGGTTCGATGCCCACACAGGGAAGCCTGCGGGCGCCACCATCCCGCCGTGAAGGGCGTCAGTTTTTACCCCCACCCACCTGCCTCGGTGTATCAGGGGAAACCCCAGGACTTGTCCGGGCAGCAGCGTCATCGCCGTCGCTTACCCTCCTGAGGGTGTTGCTAGTTTCATGGCAGTTTGAAGCACTAGGAGTGTGGTGGGAGAACTTCGGTGGGCGAAACGGTTGCGTCTCTTCTTCGTCTTGTTGTTCCGCCGTTGTCGGCTTTGTTTTCTTTTATGTTTTCTTTCTTTTTCTTTTGGGCGCGGTTGTGTTCTTGATGCCCCAGCATTGGATCGGTTGTATGGGCAGTTGCTATATTAATATAGCGGGGCGTCAGCCTGTTTCGAGAAAAGGTAGCTAATAAAATATGCCCGTCAATATTTTCACACATACATATATTAATGTGCAACGAGGAAATTGGTTTCTTTTGAAAAACCTATGGCATGCTCGCTTTCTCTCAAAAAGGGATACAAGTTAGTACTCTACACCCCCACCGAATTAAATGTGATATACCATCCATTTTCTATGTCTTGAACAATGTTATTCTACATATTTTATTTTAATACTATTTTGCAATGCACCAGTGTCCATCACATGCGTAATTACTTATCAATTGGATCAATAGGTAACATCAAGAAAAATGTGGCGTCATGTGGGGGAATCTTTTAAACCTCCAAAGTATGAATTCCACTTCTGCTGGAAGCATTTTGATGGCCTTCTCTTTTTGAACCTCATATTTGTTGTGCAATAATATAAAGTAGAATAAATTGGCATCTGATCTTTGTACTCTGCTCGATTTCATGTGTTTTGACATTCAACTTTTTGTAGAACATCCACAACTGTTTGGTGGTCCTTTCGCAACTTCTACTAGAAGGTGCCTGTAATAGTCAGCTTGCCCTTTTATTTTTCTTTAGGTGTGGTGTTATTGTGGTTGAATCCTGCCATGGGTGATGACCTGATGAGTACCAAGCTAGTCGGTGGAACACAAAACTTACTAAAAATATTATACGAGTCCTCTGGAATGAGCCTTTACTAACTAAAATAAACTCAACTTTTGTTAAGTTTCACAAAGTTGTCAAGATAGCTTTATGGCTTGTAGTCTCCTATGTATAACCAATATAATTTTCAAAATATGGTTTTTCTGAAATGGGAGATTAATATTTTAAAAGTCACATACACTTTTTAATGGTATGAAACATTTTATATACTATGCAAATATTTTTGTTACACTGTGTAAAATTTGTCTATATTTCACTAATTTTTTTAATTCAAGAATGATTCTTTAAATTTTTAGGTACTTTTTTAAATAGTACTAAACATTTTTTATATTATGTGAACATTGTTTACATTCTATGAACATTTTCTAATTGTCACAAACATTTTTTAGAATCACAAGAATATTTTTCAAAATCTCACGTTCATTTGTTGAATGGGCGAAACATTTTTTTATATTAAGCTATTTTTTGCATTGTATAAACATCTTGGTGGGCTTGTCTAGGGCGACACAATTTCAACCATCTCATAAGTCAGAAGACTAAAAAGAAGAAAGAAAGACAAAGTTGGTGGTTCTGAACACCCTCGTTGCGTTAAGACTCCCCCATATATATATATATATATATATATATATATATATATATATATATATATATATATATATATATATATATACATATCTCTGAAATTTTCGTCTAGGTTTTCCCCACTACAATGTGCCTCCACGCCGCACTTCATCATACCTAGTATCAAGGACCCCCCCTACTTGAGATCTTAGCACCCATATTTTGGTAGTTTTCTAGCTTGAGTAGACTAACATGGCTTTTGTTGACCATGTGAAATTGTGATTTAAGATCTAGAGGTAGGTTTTCATGTGCTAAGGTATTAAATCTAGCTATTGGTGTGAAAGGTGTGGGATTTCATGGATTTGAACACAACTATGTGGCAAGTTAAGGGCGAGGATGCGCCTTTGATACAGGTAGAAAGATGGTGGAACCAAGAGCAAATCTGCTAGTTGATGATAGGTTTGGCGCTGAAGAGGGGAAATCCACCGAGGGCTTAACTCTATTGGGCGGGTTCTATGTTCCATCAATCAAGTAGAGATTCTAGGAAACACCAAAGTACTAGATGTGCAGGGGAGGGGTGGAGATAAAGGATGATATGGTGGTTCATTCTCAAGATAAGAAGCATGCCGTCACTCCGGATTATCAGGCCTCCAATGTTATATAGTGAGGGGTTGAATTACCTTAAGTTAGTACTACATAATTTTGCACTTCTTAATGATACAAGGTTGTATGAGCATAGTGAACCGACTAATATGAGATTTAGTATTTTGTGCAGGTTGTGGAGAAAGCTGAAAAAATTGGTGGTTATTACCAGGTGATCATTTTGTGATATTTACATCCCTCTATTTATAACATGAGCTATGAATTCTATTCCCTTTCTACCTATGTATTTATATCTTGATATGATTTTGTAAATTATTCCATCTCAATTGGACACATCTTATACCCCTCACAACTGAATACATCTTATATAAAGTATCAACCATCATTTTCATAATTATGCACACATCCAAGAAATTAGGATGAGTACATTATTTTATTTTAGTGTGCTCTGTGTTTAGTTAGTTCATCATTTGGATTTATTCAAGTGTTTTACTTATTAGAAAGGAATCACATTCTATCACAAAAAATAAAGAGAGGTAATGTGGTACACACATAAATTGCAGTGGTATTTTAATTCTTTTTTATCGTGTATGCTAAATTTTCTTGACTAAGATCTAAATCTTCCCATGAATAAATATACTCGTTCATCCTTCAATTAACCTCCTTGGCATTGTTTTGTGTATTTTAGTAAAACGATTGAGATTGTGGTATGACACCGCCCTTGATGCTAACAATTGGTGGGAAACCATAATTACTAAGGAGTTCTAGAAAAGGCAAAATTACCTTGTATTTTGTACCCAAAAAATGGTCTTTTGGAAAATTCCAAATTCAGAAGATACAGTTCGAAAAAATGCCTCTAGGGAGCCGTGTGTGCGCCCGTGCCTAGGGTTCCTACCGCCACCGCCGGCTCCCCTAGCCAGCGCATAGTCGCCGTCGCGGCCGGAGTCTGCCGTTGTCGCCAGCCCATCCCCCACTCCTCCCACTCCCCTTCCTACGCCCCTCGCATTGCCTCGAGCAGCGACCGGGGTGGCGCCGATCGCCCGCGCCACCAGCGCCCATCCTCATAGCCCCTCCCTACCGCTGCCAGCGGGAGCTTCCGGGCAAAGTCAGGGCGGTGTCGGGGGCGGCAGGATCCCCCTTCCCCGCGTGTCCTGGCCTCCCGCTTAGGGTTGGTCCGGATGGCGGTGCTCCTCGGCCGGTAGGCGTTCCGGCGATCCTCGGGTGGCTTGTCCGCGATGGTGCTGCCCCTTGGCAGGGAGGTAGTGTCCACCGGTGTGCTGGTCCGACGCATCACCCTAACCCTGATATGGGCCGTTGGGCCCCATATGGGTTATAGGGGGCCGGTTCGGTCCTCTGGCGGTGCTGCTGTCTATCAGATGGAGATGTGCTGCTGCTCATACGTGGATTGGCGGAACGATGGCGTGCCTGCTGCATCGCGGCAGCGGCAGCTTCATGGGCCCCTCCGGGCCTAGCTGGACCTGCGGACCCGCACGACTGGTATGCCTCTCATGTTGCGTCTGGTCAGCTAGTGCCTTGATAGTGGAGGTCCATCCCTCCCGCGTGTCTACGGTGTTGCTGCTCCTGGTTTCCAGCAAGGATGTGTCTCTTTCCTTCAGGACTCGTGTATTAGCTTCGGTGAGATGGTGTCGATGATGACAAGGCCGTGGTGGCGCATGCTAGTTGATGGTGTGTGGTGGAGGGCTTCGAAGCATCTGGGGTGGGGTGAGGGTAGGTAGAAATACGTGTCGAGGTTAGATGCCGACGTGTGGACGCCTGCGGGCGCCACCATCCCTTCCTGAAGGGCGTCGGTTTCTACCCCCACGCACCTCCCTCGCGTATCGGGGAAACCCCAGGACCTGTCCGGGCATCAGCATCGTCGCCGACGCTTACCCTCCTGAGGGTTTTGCTTGTTTCGTGGCGGTTTGAAGCACTAGGAGCATGGTGGGACAACTTCGGTGGGCGCAACGGTTGCGTGTCTTCTTCGTCTTGTTGATCCGCTATTGTCGGCATTGTTTTGTTTTATGTTTTCTCTCTTTTTCGTTTGGGCGCGGTTGTGTTGTTGACGCCCCAACATAGGATCAGTTGTATCGGCAGTTGCTATATTAATATAGCGGGGCGCAAGCCTGTTTCGAGAAAAGGTAGCTAATTAAAATATGTCCATCAATATTTTCACACATACATATATTAGTGTACAACTAGCAAATTGGGTTTCTTTTGAAAAACCTATGACATGCTCGCTTTCTCTCAAAAAGGGATACAAGTTAGTACTCTGCACCCCACCGAATTAAATGTGATATACCATCCATTTTTTATGTCTTGAACAATGTTATTCTACATATTTTATTTTAATAGTGTTCTGCAATGCATATCCAGTGTCCATAACATGCGTAATTACTTATCAATTTGATCAATAGGTAACATCAAGAAAAATGTGGCGTCATGTGGGGGAATCTTTTAAACCTCCAAAGTATGAATTCCACTTCTCCTGGAAGCATTTTGATGGCCTTCTTTTTATGAACCTCATATTTGTTATGCAATGATATAAAAGTAGAATAAATTGGCATATGATCTTATTTTCCTGCTTGGCCTTATGTGTTTTGACAATCATATTTTTGTAGAACATACATAATTGTTTCATGGTCCTTCCGCAACTTCTACCTCAATATTGTACAATAAATGTGCTTCTTATATTCGGCTCACCCTTTTATATTTCTTTAGTTGTGGTGTTCTTGTGGTGGAATCATGCCATGGGTGATGACCGGATGGGTACGTACCAAGATAGTCAGTGGAATACAGAACTTACTAAAGATATTCTATGAGTCGTGTGAAATGAGCCTTCACCAACTAACATAAATTCAAGTTTCCTTAAGTTTCAGGAATTTGTCAACATGGCTTTATGGCTTATAATCTAGTATGTATAACCAATATAATGTCACATTTTTTGTTTCTGAAATACGAGAGTATTATTTTTAGAAAGGAATCAAAT
Source organism: Triticum monococcum (assembly GCA_034509565.1). Taxonomy (NCBI): domain Eukaryota; kingdom Viridiplantae; phylum Streptophyta; class Magnoliopsida; order Poales; family Poaceae; genus Triticum; species Triticum monococcum. The sequence goes on from CM067845.1 coordinate 484,484,420, forward strand.
TCTATCACAAAAAGGTTAAGAGAGATAAAGTCATACTCACATGTACTGCAATGATAACTTTTATTCCTTTTTACCATGTATGCTTAATTTTTTTTACAAGTTCCATATCTTCCCATGAATTAATATATTCGTTCATCCTTCAGTGAACCTCCTGGGCAGTATTTTTTGCATTTTAGTAAAATGATTGACAATGTGGTAAGACACCGCTCTTGATGCTAACAAATTAGGTGTTTGCAAAAAAAGCAAATTGGGCTTCTTTTGAGAAAAATGATGACATGCTCTCTTTCTCTCAAAAAGGATACAAGTTAGTACTTTTCACCCCACCAAATTAAATGTGATATACAATCCATTTTGCATGTCTTAGACAGTGCGATTCTTCATTTTATTGTAATACTTTTTTGCAATGTTTATTCACTGTCCATCAAATGCGTATTTACTTACAAATGCATCAGTAGGTAACATCAAGAAAATGTGGCGTCAAGTGGGAGAGTCTTTTAAACTCCAAAGTACGAATTCCACTTCTCCTGGAAGCATTTTGATAGTCTTTTCATTTATGAACCTCATATTAAATATGCAATGACATAAACTAGAATGTATTGGCATATGATCTTCGTATCCTGCTTGGTTTCATGTAATTTGACATTCATATTTTTTGTAGAACATGCATAATTGTTTCGTGGTCCTTTCACAACTTCTACCAGAAGGTGTGTGTTATGAAGTAGAATAAATTGGCATATGATCTTAGTATTCTGCCCGGTTTCATGTGTTTTGACATTCATATTTTTGTAGAACATCCACAATTGTTTTGTGGTCCTTTCGCAACTTCTACCAGAAGGTGCCTGTTATATTCAGCTTGCCCTTTTATATTTCTTTAGGTGTGGTGTTCTTGTGGTTCAATCCTGCTATGGGTGATGACCTGATGAGTACCAAGCTAGCCAGTGGAGCACAAAACTTACTAAAAATATTTTACGAGTCCTCTGAAATGAGCCTTTACTAACTAAAATAAATTCAAATTTTCTTAAGTTCCACAAAGTTGCCACGATAGCTTTATGGCTTGTAGTCTACTATGTATAACCAATATAATATCCAATTTTTTTTGAAATGGGAGATTATTATTTTTAAATGTCACGTACACTTTTTTAATGGTTTGAAACATTTTATATACTATGCAAACATTTTTTTTACATTGTCTAAACACTTGTCTAAATTTCACAAACCTTTCTTTTGAAATGCAAGAATATTCCTTTAAAATTTCACGTATAGATTTTTAATGGTACTAAACATTTTTTTATGATATCAACATTTGTTTACATTGTATAAAGATTTTTTAAATGTCACGAACATTTTTTTGAAACGCAAGAACATTTTTCAAAATGTCATATTCATTTGTTGAATGGGAGAAACATTTTTATATTACGATATTTTTTGCATTGTATAAACATCTTATAAATATGATGAACATTTTTCCGAAATGCAAGAATATTTCTTCAAAATGTCACATACAATTTCTAAAAAGCTATCAACATTTTTGAAATTGCATTAGAAATTTTTAAATGTATTTTTTTATTTTCATGGTGTTAAATTTTGATAATTAAATTTAGGTTTTTTAATATATTCATTCAAAATATAAATAAAAAATAAAAATAAAAAGGGAAAGTATCATGATGTCAGCATGACTCATCATATTGTCAATGAGACCAAACATCCTTACATAGCCAGCCCAGCGCCGACTCATGTAGGCATGCACGGGCGAGCCTGGATTCCACTTCGGTAAGGGAGGCATAGCCGTGCCCGAGCTTGCTCCCAAAAAAGCAATGCAAAATCGCTATGTGCCCTTCTATCTATGACAATAGGTAGTGATAGGCCGCGCTAAGCCAACGGTGTGATAACAAACAATAAAACGAAACGGGCTGCCATGGGCCGCACACAACGTTAGCTAGGAGATTACACAAAGCACGGTGATCTTTTTAATCTAACAATTGTGCTCTTGAATTAGACCAAACTAAATCTCAGCTAGCTAGTTTCTTTTAGCATTTTGGCTTGTTGTTTTCTCTTGCACCTCCTGGCGTACTATATGCTCAAAGGTCCTTGAAATGAGTGGCGTGTTGGGTGGGATGCGGGAGACAACACCATCGCCCTCCAATCACCTCTTCCACGCCGGTCTCCGGGTCTCCGAAAGTTGCGAGGCCTTGGCAATGGTGCTCCCGGCCCGTCCTCCATTTCAGTGTTGGGCTTGTGGTCGCACATTGGCATTTTTTCACCGAGTGGAACATGTTGGACCGATGTGCCCAGGAGGAACGGGCCTTGAAAGAGGTCATGGCGGTTCCTGTCGTCCTCCACTTGGGAGGAGCTGGGATCTTCCGGGCAGTGGGTGGTAGGCTCCGCGGAAGCTGTCATTGATCGGCTAGCAGGAACCCTAGCTTCTGCTTGTCGACTAGAGGTGTGGTTCGAGTCGCCAATTCTGTGATTGGGTCTCGACTGGACGAGCTGAAGGAACTTGGAGGCACGAGAGGCATAGTGCCCTAAAGGTCCTGGCGTGCCTACCGTTAAGGGTACCATGTACTGCCTCATTGGGAAGCCCTTTGTCGGACAGGTGCTCGGTGTCCTTGGTCCCACCTCCGGTCTCCGATGTAAACACCCTCCATCCCTTTCTTTCCTTGTGGTGGAGGTGGCCCGTGGTGCCTGACATTGCTGCCAAAGGTGGTGGTGTCAAGGATTTGACCACAACCGATGTTGTGGTGCTACGAGGAGGGGACTAGCAAGGAAGAGGGAGATGATACAGTATTGTCAGTCGGTGATGGGTTGTTGCAAGCTGGCCTAGAGGGCTCCTGGTTTATCCTTGGTGCGGTGGTCTAGGGCAACGCCATTTCAACCATCTCACAATTCATAAGACTAAAAAAGAAGGAAAGACAAAATGGATGGTTCCGAACACCCTCGTTGTGTTCAGACCCCCTATATATACATATCTCTGAAATTTACGACTAGGTTTTCGCCACTCCAACGTGCCGCCACACCAGATCGTCTTCTACCTCATCGTACCTAGTACCAAGACCCCCTGGTTGAGATATTAGCATCCATATTTTCGTATTTTCCTAGCTTGAGCATAGTAACATGGCTTTTGTTAACCACATGAAATTGTGATTTAAGATCTAGAGGTAGATTTTCATGTGTTAAGGTATTAAAACTAGCTATTTGAGTGAAAGATGCGGGATTTCATCGATTTGAACACAACCATGTGGCAAGTTAGAGGCGAGGATGCGCTTATGATATAGGTAGAAAGCATGGTGGAATCAAGAGCAAATATGCTCTTTAATGCTAGTTTTGGCACTTAAGAGGGGAAATCCATTAAGTACAGGAGTCTATTGGGCGGGTTCGTATGTTCTATCGATCGCGTAGAGATTCTAGGAAACACAAAATTACTAGCTGTGGAGGGTGGAGGGGTGGAGTTAAAGGATGATTTGGTGGTTCATTCTCAAGATAAGAAGCATGTCATCTCTCTCGATTATAAGGTTACTTATAAGAAGAGATAAAGATAGAAGTATGAAAGTTCAAAAATTAGAGAACATGGATGTACAATCAAAGGTGCAGGTCGAAGATGGTATCTCACTAGGGGAGCAAAGTGATAATTTTTGTGATATCAACGAGGATACGAATGTTGAAGATCATCTTCAACCTGCACCAGCTAGGAAAGATGAGGAGGAAAGTGCATTGTTAAAAATTTTGAACCATTCATTCAAGATTGAATGCACCCATTGTGATGAGGACTCGGGTACTAAGGAGGAGCTGGATAATTTCTTGATTGAGCTTAACCAACTCCACAAGAAAAAATCAATGGAATTCAGGCCTCCAAAGTTCTACGGTGAGGGGTTTAATTACCTTAAGTTAGTGCTACACAATTTTGCACTTCCTGATGATACAATGTTGTATGAGCATAATGAATTGAGTAGTTTGATATTTACAATTTTGGGCATGTTGTGGAGAAAGGTGAAAAAATTGGGTGGTTACTACGAGGTGATCATTCTCTGATGTTTACAACGCTCTATGTATAACATGAGCTATGAATTTGATTCCCTTTTTACCTATGTATTTGTATTTAGATATGATTATGTAAATTATCCCATCTCAGTTGGGCACATCTTATATCCCTCACAACTGATATATCTTATATAAAGTATTAGCCAACATTTTGTTGACATTTTATCCCATTTCATTTTCATAATTATGCACACAACCAAGAGAATTTGGATGAGTTCATTATTTTATTTTAGTGTGTTGTGTGTCTAGTTAGTTCATCATTTGCGTTTTTCAAGTATTTTACCTATTAGAATGGAATCAAATTATATCACAAAAACTAAAGAGAGGTAATGTCATACTCACATGTAATGCAATGGTATTTTAGCTCTTTTTTTACCATGTATGCTCAATTTTCTTGACCAAGTTCTAAATCTTCCCATGAATAAATATATTCGATCATCCTTTAGTGCCCCTCCTTGGCATTGTGTTGTGTATTTTAGTAAAATGATTGATATTGTGGTAAGACACCGCTCTTGATGCTAACAATTGGTGGGGAAACCATAATTACTAAGGAGTTATAGAAAATACTAAGTTAACTTGTATTTTGTACCCCAAAAATGGTCTTCAGAAAAACTCCAATTTCAGAAGATGGAAAAGGTAGATGCCCGTCAATATTTTGGAAAAATGATGACATGCTCCCTTTCTCTCAAAAAGGGATACAAGTTACTCTTCACCCCACCAAATTAAATGTGATATACCATCCATTTTGTATGTCTTAATCAATGTTATTCCATATATTTTATTTTAATACTATTTTGCAATGTATATGTAGTGTCCATCACATGCGTAATTACTTATCAATTGGATCAATAGGTAACTTCAAGAAAAATGTGGCATCATGTGGGAGAGTCTCATATTTATTGTGCAATAATATAAAGTAGAATAAATTGGCATATGATCTTATTTTCCTTATTGGTTTTATGTGTTTTGGCAATCATCTTTTTGTAGAACATGGACAATTATTCGGTGGTTCTTCTGCAACTTCAACCACAATGTGCTTCTTATATTCAGCTCGCCTTTATATTTCTTTAGTTGTGGTGTTCTTGTAGTTTAATCATGCCATAGGTGATGGCGCGATGGGTACCAAGCTAGTCAGTATAATACAAAAGTTACTAAAAATAATCTATGAGTTGTGTCAAATGAGCCTTCAGCATCTAAAATAAATTCAACTTTCCTTAAGTTTCAGGAATTTGTCGAAGTGGCTTTATGGCTTATAATCTAGTCTTTATAACCAATATAATGTCACAATTTTTTTTCCTGAAATGCGAGATTATTATTTTAAATTTTCACGTATATTTTACTGGTACGACATTTTTATAATATGCAATATTTGTTTTACATTGTTTAAACACTTTTATAAATGTCATGAACATTTGTTTGTAATGCGATAATATTTCTTTAAAATTTCACATACATTTTTTAATCGTACGAAACATTTTTCATATTATGTGAACATTTGTTTACATTGTATAAGCATTTTTTTAGATGTCATGAACATTTTTTTGAAATGCAAGAATATTTTTTTATACATCAAGTTCACTTGCAATGGGCGAAACATTTTTGTATTAAGTTATTTTTATTACATTGTATAAATATTTTTGAGATAGCATGAACATTTTTCGAAAATGCAAGAATATTTCCTTAAAATGTCACATACATCTTCTAAAAAGCTATCGACATTTTTTAAACTGCGTTAACAACATTTTTATACCTTTTTACTTATTTTATTGGATTTAAATTTTGATAAGTAAATTTATTTTTTTAAATATATTCATTCAAAATATAAATAAAAATTATAAAAGTTGAAAATATCATTATGTCAACATGACATCATCATATTGTCAACAAGACCAAACAGCGTCCCTACATGGCTGGCCTATCACCGACTCTTGTAAGCATGCACGGACGAGTTTGGCTTCCACCTCGCTATAAGAGAGGCATAGACGCGCCCAGCTCTCCCCCCTAAAAAGCCAATGCAACATCGCTACGAGGTCTTTTATCAATGAGAGGAGGTCATGATAGGCCTCGAGATGATGACAAAAAAATGAAATGGGCTACCATGGGCCACAGACAACGGTAGCTGGGACATCTACAAGGATCACAGTGATATTTTCATCCAACGGTTGTGCTCGTGAATGAGACCGAACTAAATCTCACATGGATGGCTTCTTCCAGCATTTCAGATTGTTGTTTTCTACTACACCTTCTAGTGTACTATATATTCTAAGGTTTTGGAAATGAGTGGCAACTTGGGTGGCTACGCGGGAAACAACGACATCGTTGTCCAATCCGCTCCTTCGTCCGCTGGTCTCCCGGTCGCCGGCGGTTGCGACCACACATTGGTGTTTGGTGACCGAGGGGAATCACTTGTGCTGATGTGGCCGAGGAGGAGGACCTGGCCTCAAAAGAGGTGACGACGGCGCCCGTTGTCCTCCCTTGGAGGAAATTGGGACCTTCTGGGTGATGGGCTCTGTGGAAGCTGTTGTTGGTTGATGTCTACTATGCAACTTTATTCTTATAAACACGTGTTGGGCCTCCAAGCGCAAAGTTTTGTAGGATAGTAGCAATTTTCCTTCAAGTGGATGACCTAAGGTTTATCAATTAGTGGGAGGCGTAGGATGCAGATGGTCTCTCTCAAACAACCCTGCAACCAAATAACAAAAAGTCTCTTGTGTCCCCAACACACCAAATGCAATGGTAATTTGTATAGGTGCACTAGTTCGGTGAAGAGATGGTGATACATGTGTAATATGGATAGTAGATATTGATTTTTGTAATAGGAACAATAAAAAACAGCAAGGCAGCAATTGATAAAACGGAGCACAAACGATATTGCAATGCTTGAAAATGAGGCCTAGGGTCCATACTTTCACTAATGCAATCTCTCAACAATGCTAATATAATTGGATCATATAACCATCCCTCAACGTGTGATGAATAATCAATCCAAAGTTCCTATCTAGAGGAGAACATAAGAAGAAATTGTTTGTAGGGTACGAAACCACCTCGAAGCTATTATTTCTGATCGATCTATCAAAGAGTTCGTACTAAAATAACACCAAATAATTTCAGATTCATAATACTCAATCCAACACAAAGAACCTCAAAGAGTGCCCCAAGATTTCTACCGGAGAAACAAAGACAAGAACATGCATCAACCCCTATGCATAGATTACCCCAATGTCACCTCGGTAATCCGCAAGTTGAGTGCCAAAACATATATCAAGTGAATCAATATGATACCCCGTTGTCACCACGAGTATTCATATGCAAGACACACATAAAGTGTTCTCAAATCCATAAAAGTATTCAATCCGATAAGAACGAAATCTTAAAGGGAAAACTCAATTCATCAAAACAATATAGAGAGGGGAAAACACCATATGATCCAACTATATTAACAAAGCCCGTGTTACATCAAGATCTTTCCATCTCAAGATTACAAGAGAGAGATAGATAGATAGATAGATAGATAGATAGATAGATAGAGAGAGAGATTAAACACATAGCTACTAGTACAAACCCTCAGCCCCGAGGGTGGACTACTCCCTCCTCATTGTGGTGGCCGCCGGGATCATGAAGATGGCCACCGGTGATGATTTCCCCCTCCGACGGAGTAACGGAATGGGGCCTAGATTGGTTTTCGGTGGCTACAAAGGCTCGCGGCGGCAGAACTTCTCATCTAGGGTTACCCCGAGGGTTTTTGGAATATTTGGGGATTTATAGGGCGAAGAGGGGGTGCGGGAGGCCACCGAGGTGGGCACAACCCACCTGGGCATGATTGGGCCCAGGTGTGCCTTGGTGGGTTGTGCCCTCCTCGGGACACCCCCAGGTGCTGCTCTGGCCCAATAGATGTCTTTTGGTCCATAAAAAATCCACAGAAAGTTTCGCGGTGTTGGACTCCATTTGATATTGATTTCCTGAGATGTAAAAAACAAGAAAAAAATATCAACTAGCACTGGGCACTGGGTCTATAGGTTAGTCCCGAAAAATGATATAAAGTTGCTATAAAATGATTGTAAAACATCCACGAATGATAATATAATAGCATGAATATATACTTCATAAATTAAAGATACGTTGGAGACCTATCAGCATCCCCAAGCTTAATACCTACTCGTCCTCGAGTAGGTAAATGATAAAAGACATAATTATGAAGTGCGAATGCTAGCAAAGTGCACAAGTTTGATCAATCAAAATTTCAGTCACTTTTCCTAGCATCATAACAACAATTCTTTTTTATAAAACTTCTCATATTAAAGTAGAAACCAATTCACATGTTAAGGTTCAAACAATGAATTCTCTTGAAACTCAACAACCTATGTTCTCAGTCACCAAGCAATTGTAATTCAACTTATTCAATAGAGTTTAAGTAAGAGCTCCACAAACTCAACCATCATATAGTCTTCTATGATTTCTAACACTCACCGCACACACATGAGGAAAACATTTCAACCGGACAAATAGAAAGATAGGGGCTTATAATTTTGCATCCCAGCGTATTCACCTCAAGGGTGATGTCAACAATAATAACTCATGCTACCCATATCCAACTGGATATATGTGCCTTGATCTTTCCCTCACCACATGATGATTGCCAAAAGAGAAAAATAAAAGGGAATAGAGAGAAAAACTTTGAATCTTGCATGTAAGTAAATGCATAAAAGTAAAAGGTAGGCCCTTCGCAGAGGGAAGCAAAGGTTGCCATGTGCTTATTTGTTTGTATGCTCAACCCCTTAGTGCAAGAGAACGTCACGTTATATTGCCCCTTATGATAGCAACCTTTATTACACAGTATGTCGCTTTTATTCTTTGGCATCACAAGTTCATACAACGCTCAATTTTCTCTTACACTAAATGATCTAACACTTTTAGAAGCAATTTTTATTGCCTTATTGCACCAATGACAACTTACTTGAAGGATCTTGCTCAATCCTTAGGTAGGTATGGTGTTCTCTTGAAAATAAGATTTGGGTTTAAGGGTTTTTGGATGGACAAGTAGTATCTCTACTTGGTGCGGAGTTTTTGGCTAGCAAGGATGGGGGGCAAGCACCACATGTCGAAGTATCTATGACAATATAACTTCTATGTGAATATGAACAAACATAAACCATTACATTGTCTTCCTTTTCCAATGTCAACAATTTTGGCATATAATACTTTGAAGGGGGCTCAAAATCACAAAAGATTTCCAAGATAGTGTATTTGCATGTGAAAGTTCTCTTCCTTATAGTAATCATTCAGGAATTGCTTGTATGACCCATATTTTGATTGTCAAGCTTCAAAAGTTCACTTTCTAAACCTAATCTGAAGTTTCCACTAGGCATGATATAATTTCAACTTCATGATATTCAGTTCATTCAAAAATTTACTCATAGGATATAAGTGAAGCACAAGAGTAAATGACAAGCTACTCCAAAAAGATATATGTGAAGATCAAGCGAGTAGTTATGTAATTGGGTAGCTATTTGAGGAGTCTCTCTTATTTAAAAAATTTCAGGTCTAAGTATTTTATTAAAACAACAAGCAAAACAAAATGACATTCCAAGAATAGCACACATCATGTGAACAAGCAAAAACTTAGGCTCAAACGATACTAACTGATAATTGTTGAAGAAGAAAGGTGGGATGCTTACCGGGGCATCCCCAAGTTTAGATGCTTGAGACTTCTTGAAATATTATTTTGGGGTGCCTTGGGCATCCCCAAGCTTGAGATTTTGTGTCTCCTTAATTTCCCTCATATCACGTTTTTCCTAGATCTTAAAAACTTCATCCAGACAAAACTCAACAAGAACTCATGAGATAAGTTAGTATAAATTAATGCAAAACCTTATCATACTCTACTATAGCAAATCACCAAAATTATTATTCAACATTGCATACTAAATGCCTCTGCATATTTAATACTCCTATCCTTAAATAGAATCATTAAACAACCAAACATATGCAAACAATGCAAACATAATAGCAATCTGCCAAAACAGGACAGTCTGTAAAGAATGCAATATTCATCATACTTACCTAACTCCAAAAATTATGAAAATTTACCAAAATCTAGAAAATTTATCCGAGCTTATTGTGCAAAACGTTTCAACATTTTATCACATTCTGAATTTTCTCGGGAATTTTTGCAACATTGATAAACTTTCTGTTTTCAAACAGCCACATATAGACTTGCAAAATAAGCATGGAAAAGGCTATACTTGACTTTTTTATTGAAGTAAAAGATGCAAAACCTTATTCTAAATAAAAGCAAGCAAATCCTAACAAAATAAAATGACGCTCCAAGCAAAACACATATCATGTGACGAATAAAAATGTAGCTCCAAGTGAGGTTACTGATAATGTTGAAGACGAAAGAGGGGATGCCTTCCGGGGCATCCCCAAGCTTATTTTCTTGGATACTCCTTTTATATTAACTTGGGGTGCCTTGGGCATCCCCAAGATTAGGGTCTTGTCACTCCTTATTCTCCTCATATCGACATCTCATCCAAAACTTGAAAATTCAATCACAGAAAACTTAACGGAACTTCGTGAGATAGGTTAGTATGATAAAGAGCAAACCATTTCACTTTGGTACCGTCAAAGAAAAGATTCATAATTGTTTCCACACAATGCCTACTGTCGGTGTCAAAACCGGCGGATCTCGGGTAGGAGTCCCGAACTGTGTGTCTAAGGTGGATGGTAACAGGAGGCAGGGGACACGATGTTTACCCAGGTTCGGGCCCTCTTGATAGAGGTAAAACCCTACGTCTTGCTTGATTGTTCTTCATGATATGAGTATTACAAGAGTAGATCTACCACGAGATCAGAGAGGCTAAACCCTATAAGCTAGCCTATGGTATGATTGTATGTTGTTCTACGGACTAAAACCCTCCGATTTATATAGACACCGGAGGAGGCTAGGGTTACACAAGGTCGGTTACAAAGGAGGACATATGCATATCCGTATTGCCTAGCTTGCCTTCCACGCCAAGTAGAGTCCCATCCGGACACGGGACGAAGTCTTCAATCTTGTATCTTCATGGTCCAACAGTCCGGCCAAAGGATATAGTCCAGCTGTCCAGAGACCCCCTAATCCAGGACTCCCTTAGTAGCCCCTGAACCAGGCTCCAACGACGATGAGTCCGGCGCGCAGTGTTGTCTTCGGCATTGCAAGGCGGGTTCCTCCTCCGAATACACCATGGAAGAGTTTGAATGTAAGGATAGTGTCTGACCCTGTAAAATAAGTTCCACATACCACCGTAGAGAGAATAATACTTCCATAAATCTAATCTGCTGACATGTTTTGATAGTATGACATCACTTCATGGCCTAGTTATTATTCGAACCGCTTTTCTTAACCATCTCCGCACATATCGCGAGGCGGTTTTCTTGATATGTCTTGTCAGAGCAGAGATCGTGTTCCCCTTATCATGGGATTATCACCAATACGGACGTGGGTAACCCAACTGTGCCATCAATTGCGGCGCCTGGGGAATAAGCGGTTTTGCCAGGCAAGTGAGGAGACTCATCGTCTCCTCCGCCCTTATAAAGGGACAAAGATTTACTTTTTACACCCATGCCTTCTTCCTTCTTGCTTACCCATTCCCGCACACTCGAGCTCTAGCACCCAAGCTCGCGTTCTTCTTCTCAAACCACTCCAAGCATGTCTGGAGCAGGAGGCAAGTGGATGGCTTCCTCCGTCACGGAGGAAAACATCAAAAAGTTACGGGAAGCCGGATACCTAGCTGCGAGTATCGCACACCGGCTGCCGAATGCGGGGCAGATCGTCCCCATGCCCGAACCCCATGAGAGGGTGGTTTTTCTTACCCATTTTGTTCGCGGACTGGGATTTCCTCTCCAATCATTGGTCCGCGGGCTCATGTTCTACTACGGGCTGGATTTTCATGATCTGGCCCCCAACTTCATCCTCAACATCTCGGCATTTATCGTCATGTGCGAGGCCTTCCTCCGCATTAGGCCCCACTTCGGCCTATGGCTGAAAACCTTCAATGTCAAACTGAAGGTGGTGGGTGGCCAGCAAGCAGAGTGCGGAGGCGCCATGGTGGGCAAGATGCGTAACGTCACCTGGCTCGAGGGTACCTACGTGGATACCATAAAGGGGTGGCAATCTGGGTGGTTCTACATCACCGAGCCGCGCGACTCCAACTGGGTGGCAGCCCCCAAATTTTGATCCGGAATCCCCACGCGGCTCACCTCCTTGAAAAAGAAGGGCCTGTCCTGGGGTTCTCTGGTAGAGCTGACCGGACTCCAGACCAGCATCCAGAACATGACGAACAAGAAAATTAAGCTCGTCAACGTGGTCCAGGTCATCCTCCTCCGTCGGATCCTTCCGTGCCAGCGATGGGCATTTGTTTTGTGGGAGTTCGACTCGGCCCAGCACCAGATGCTGTGAGAGCTCTACGACACGGTGCACGAGGACGTCTGGAGGGTGATGTTCAAGGGCGCCGAGATGCCTCCCTCCCTCACCGAGGACCGCGGACTCAGCGCAAAGCGCCGCGCCCATTCGGTAGGCTTTTATATATCTCCAGGTATATATGTGCCCTGGTTTGGTTATGTGCTGGATCTAAGCATTCATGTCATTAACAGGACTGGATAAAGACAGTGGAGCAGCTTGATTGCCCAGCCCCCCTGCCCAAAGATCCTGCAAGCACTCTTCTGACGAAGATGCTGACTCCGGCACCTTACGAAGTGCCAGAAAAGACGGCCAAGAAGAAGGCCGCGGGGACCCAACAGGGTCTCTGGCACAAGGTGGTTCTGCCGGACTCATCATCCGATGAGTCCGATGCGCACTCCTCCCATGGAAATGAGGAGGAGGAGAAAAGTTCTCACCCTCCCCCCAGTCGGGGGAGACAAGAAAAGGAAGGACGACCCATCCGGGGAGGCCGAAGGGTCCAAGAAGGGAAAGACCATCCCTCCGGACTGTGCCACGACGGCCGCCGACAGCGGCGACAAGTGGCTGCCTAGGGACAAGCCCCTGGCGAAATCGTAAGTGTCCGGACACCATAGTACTTCATGGTATGTTTTATTGTACTGCCTTTGCTCATGCCGAACCTGATTATGCAGTCTGACCCGAGCTCGTCTCGACGTACCCTCGTCGAGCGGCTCTTTGGGCTCGTCGGATATGAACAACGGTTCTCCTCCGACGGCTTCCACCCCTCGCCCTACGGACAACGCCGAGGTGGTGTCTCAAAAGGCACCGTCCTAAGGGGGGATGGTCCTGGGGCGTGTCATGGCGGCCTCCCGGGCCCTGGGTACCAAGGGAGCGAGGCTCCTACGGGCTTCGAGTTCGGGCCCCACCCGGACACTGCGCTGGAACCTTCAATGGTTCCGGACTCCGACAGGCGGTCCCCCATTAAAGGGGGCCAACCATCCGTGCCGGTGTCCTCTGTCCAACCAGAGGCACCGGACAACTTGCTGGAAGCGCTTCACAGCGCTTCCATCAATGAAGAACACCGCACTATCATGACTGCAGTGGTTAAGAAGGTTCAGTCCGCTAAGAATGGACTGACTGAAGCTTGCGCCAGCCTCCTAACAGGCTTTGAGGTAAGCATTCAAAATATAAAAATATTACCGCATAGATAGTAGCCCCTGATGCTCTGTTCGGTGTTCGCGAAGAAAAGTCGAATAGAGTATCAAATGATAACTCAGGAGTCTAATTAGAGTATGTCTATGTGTATGTGCAGGCTTCCCTGCTGGCCGCTGCCGCATGCACTGCGGAGGTCTCTGCGCTGAAGCAGGCCCTGAAGCGGTCCGAGGACGAGCTCGGCCTTACCAAGGGGCAGCTCGAAGAGAGCAAAGGTAAGATATACCCCAGTTTATATAGTTAAAAAGAAGTTCGATGTAAAGTAATAGGATCATCATGAATTTGTCAGGGGCCACGATCGAGGTGGAGACCCTAAGGAAGGCGTTGTCCGCGGTCGAAGACAAAGCGGCCAAAGAACGTATTGAATGGGAGAAATAAGAAGCTCGAGTGGGCGAGGTGCAGCAAGAGCTCGAGGCTCTCGCCAAGAAGCACGAGTCCTTGGAGCTTGACTCCAGGACGCGGGAGTCCGAGCTCGCGCAGGCGCTTGAAAGCGTCCGGAGCGCCAAGGCCGAAGCCCACAAGGCCCTCCAGGAGATTGATGCGGTAAAGAAGATAGCAGTGGGTAAGACATTCAATATGCAAAGCAAGCATCTGAAGGAGACTTTCCTTTTTCTTACCCGAGTTCGGAGCTCTCCAGGAGCATTTGCAGATCTTCCCCGCAGTGTGCTGGATGCCGCAGAGTTTTACCGGGCTGAGGAGGGGAGCTCAACAGAGAAGTTGTTCTGGTCTCAGTATACTGGGACCGAACACCCTATGTCCTTGAGTGACCAGCTAAAGCAGTTGGTCGAACTTCGCAAGGCGGCCGAACAGGCCATGAGGGGCCTTATAGTCTGGATGTGGCCTGGCGAGCCCCTGTCCGGCAGCTATTTCGGTCTGGTGAGGCGGCTGGTGGAAGCCTGCCCACGGCTTGAAGTCATCAAGCGATTCATCTGCATTAAAGGTGCACGCAGAGCTTTTGCCCGGGCTAAGGTGCATTGGGCAAAGCTGGACGCCGTGAAGCTTGTGAAGGAGGGGCTGCCGGAGGGCAAAGAGCATCGATGCCCCGAGAATTACTATGAGAGCGTCCTGAAGGGTTCCCGCTTATTGGCAGATGAGTGTGCCAAGGATGTAATTTTTGAATGAACATGCCCATGTGATCCTGTAATATGAAACGAGTTCTATTGCACCATGCGACGCTTTCTTAATTTAAAATATTACCTTCTGTGGGGCCATTTATAAAATCTGAGAGTTGGCCAGTCGTCGGCTTTTGCCCCCATGTAGCTACTACTGGGGTGTTCGGGGTAAATCTGAACAATCTTTACCCCAATTTTGGGTCCTTCAAGGGAGGTGCTCAGTGCAACAAACCAGGCAATCGGACTATAATGCTTTATCACTCTCACTTAGCCATAGAAGTCTATGATTTTAAATTTTTGGCGAAGCCCCTGGTATTCGGAGGGCCGAATTTGGGGCGCTATACACGCCTAAGCTGTACAAGGCCGACTCCTCGCCCGAAGCGGAAAAAGTCTTTAAGGACTTGAGACCTCTCGAACAGCGACCAGTCTCTCGCCTTATCATGACAGTCAGTTTTTGGCTTTCTCTACTGAGGTGCTCGTCCGGAAGAACTGGGACACAATCGCAGTAGTTCTCCCACAGCTACCTTAGCCGATATAGCAGAACGTAAGGTACCAAAGCATGCGAGCCGGGCAACCCAACATTTGACCCAAGACATGATTCAGAGCTGATGCATATAATGCTATAAGTTCGGGGTGCCGCATTGTCGAAAGTGTTCAAACTTCTTGCGCCGTATTACGGGGTAGACGAGAGCCCCTGGCGTACTGACCGTACCCGAGCGTGCAGGTGCGAAATGTCGTAAATGGACATATAAGAGAGAGAAAAAAACTTAAATAATGCAATAACAGATTAACAATATGCATTGTTATTCGAATAATACGTCGAACCGTACTGGTACAAGTAGTGCAATAGGCGTAAAGTAGGACAATTCGAAATGTCCTATCCAAGCAAAGCTACGCAATAATGGTGAAAAGCGGGTATATCAAGTATTACTAGAGACCACCTGGCGGTTCCCGTGTTCATGTTAGCTTCGTGCCGCCTTGGTTGTTGCTTCCGGAATGTGTCCGGCCGTCAGACTGCCGGAAAGGCCTTCCGAAGAGTTAGGCCCTGAAAGAGAAAGGGAATGTCAAAGGTATACAGCCCCTAGTGTGGTTAAGCCACAATGTGGGGCGTGTCTTGATTGTGCCCCCGCCTACGTCCATGGTATTTTCAATGCGAGTTATGTACGCGCAACAAGAATTTCGTCGCTGCACTGGGACTGGGACGGGGGCCGAATTGCTAGGCGAGCGTAGATAGCAACAGGCGATCCTGTTGCAGATTATTCCGGACTCGCTTGAAGGTGTCCGGGGGCTGTAACACCGAATGAGTGGTCTGTCTGAACATGCTGCTTTGTGCCTCTGCGGCAAGGGCCGCATTATGCTCTTCCGTACGGAGCGAGCGTTCTATGTTTCCATTTACTGTTATGACCCCGCGTGGTTCTGGCATCTTGAGCTTGAGGTATGCATAATGCGACACTGCATTGAATTTTGAAAATGCCGTCCGTCCGAGCAGTGCATGATAGCCACTGCGAAACGGGACGATGTCGAAGATTAACTCTTTGCTTCGGAAATTATCCAGTGATCCAAAGACCACTTCCAGTGTGATTGAGCCTGTGCAATGGGCCTCTACACCTGGGATGACGCCTTTAAAGGTGGTTTGCTGGGTTTGATCCTTGAGGGATCGATACCCATTTTTCACACTGTATCCTGATAAAGCAGGTTCAGGCTGCTGCCGCCATCCATAAGGACTCGAGTGAGGTGAAATCCGTCAATGATGGGGTCTAGGACCAGTGCGGCGGATCCGCCATGACGGATGCTAGTGGGGTGGTCCCTGCGATCGAAGGTGATCGGGCAAGCAGACCATGGGTTGACCTTCGGGGCGACGGGCTCCATCGCGTAGACATCCCTTAGTGCACGCTTCCGCTCCCTCTTGGGAATGTGGGTTGCGCATATCATGTTCACTATCTTCACTTGTGGGGGAAACCCCTAAACCCCTTCTGTATCCCTAGGTTTGGTGGCCGGGGCTCCTCCTTGTCATCGCTATGCAGCCCCTTGTCCTTGTTTTCGGCATTTAACTTGCCGGCCTGCTTGAACACCTAGCATTCTCTGTTGGTCTGATTGGCTGGCTTGTCAGGGGTGCCATGGATTTGACACGAGCGATCCAATATGCGATCCAGACTGGACGGAGCCGGAGTTTTTCTTTTGAATGGCTTTTTCCGCTGACCGGATCTAGAGCCTTTGAATCCAGCATTGACTACCATATCTTCGATGTTATCACCATTATTGCGGCGCTTTGGTCTGTTACGACGCTGCCTACCGTTAACGTCTTTGGTATCTGAGGTATCCGGATTCCTTGATGTGTTGTTGCTGCGAGCCAGCCAGCTATCCTCGCCCGCGCAAAAGCGGGTCATGAGTGTTGTGAGGGCTGCCATAGAATTCAGCTTCTCCTGGCCGAGGTGGCGGGCGAGCCACTCGTCGCGGATGTTATGCTTGAATGCCGCTAGGGCTTCTTCATCCGGACAGTCTATAATTTGATTTTTCTTAGTCAGGAACCGTGTCCAGAATTGTCTGGCCGACTCCCCAGGTTACTGGGTTATGTGGCTCTAGTCATCAGTATCCGGTGGCCACACATAAGTGCCCTGGAAGTTGTCAAGAAATGCATCTTCCAAATCCTCCCAACTGGCGACGGAATCTGCTGGCAAGCTATTCAGCCAATGTCGAGCTGGTCCTTTGAGTTTTAGTGGGAGGTACTTGATGGCATGTAGATCGTCACCACGAGCCATGTGGATGTGAAGGAGGAAATCCTCAATCCATATAGCGGGATCTGTTGTGCCGTCATATGATTCGATATTTACGGGTTTGAAACCCTTCGGGAATTCATGATTCATAACTTCATCAGTGAAGCATAGGGGGTGTGCGGCGCCTCTGTGCCGGGCTATATCCCGATGTAGTTCGTATGAGTTTTGTCTGCTGTATTTGGCCTGGCCGGATTTACTCTTGGTGTATCCGACGCAACAATCATCGTCCCGTGTGGGCGCACATGTTCGTGTCCCGTATATTGACCTTGCGATTTTTTCCTTGCTGTCCAAGATGTCTCGCAGGTCCTCTGTGTTGCCCCAGGCCTTAGTATCTTTGACTGAGTGGCGACGGGGTGCAGACTGAACTTTAGGCTAAAACGCCTCTCTTGCTCGGCTGCGTAGTGGCCGGTCAGCCGCATCGTACACTGGTGAATGAGGTTTCAATGCTTCCTCCTCGAGGTGAGGTAGCAACC
Organism: Triticum monococcum; assembly: GCA_034509565.1. NCBI lineage: Eukaryota > Viridiplantae > Streptophyta > Magnoliopsida > Poales > Poaceae > Triticum > Triticum monococcum. Next base: position 484,502,442 of record CM067845.1, read on the forward strand.
TACGTTTGGGGTAACTCTTGGACGGGCGCTCGAATTCATGCTCCTGGGCCGCAAGGACTTCGGTCCATCTGTCTGCTAGCAAGTCTTGATCAGCTTGAAGCTGTTGTTGTTTCTTCTTTAGGCTACTCGTCGTGGCCATAAGTCGGTGCTTGAAGCGCTCTTGCTCAATGGGGTCCTCAGGCACGATAAACTCATCGTCGCCAAGGCTCGCCTCATCTTCGAAGAGAGGCGTGTAATTGTCCTCCTCCGGTTCTCCATCTGCTGCCTGCTCCGGGGGGCTAGCTTGTTCGTCCTCTAGCTCTGCACCGTGCTGGAGGGGATTGTTGTTGTTTTCGGCGCTATCCGGAGTGCTATTATCTCGTGTGCCGGTATCACTGCTCTTGCTGTGGCGGGACTTAGAGTGGCGCCGCTGACGTCGGTGCTTGGTTACTTTTTGGAGGGGCCATCCTCCGCTTTCTCGTCGCCATTGGCGTCTTTGGGGGTGTCCACCATGTATATATCATATGAAGAGGTGGCGGTCCATTGCCCCGAGGGCGGTGGATCCTGTTCGTCTCCGGCTTCGTCGTCCATACCATCGAAGTCTTCGGAGCCGAAGTCGAGCATGTCGGTTAAGTCGTCGACAGTGGCTACTAAGTGGGTGGTGGGTGGGCAGCGAATTTCTTCGTCGTCCGCATCCCATTCTAGCCGGACATAGTTCGGCCAAGGTTCTCCTGACAGGGAGAGAGACCTTAATGAATTTAGCACATCCCCGAAGGGTGAGTGCTGAAAGACGTCCCCGGAGGTGAACTCCATAATCGGCGTCTAGTCGGACTCGACGGGCACGGATATGAGCGGCTCGGAGTCCGTGGCCGGAGATGAATCCAGTGGTTTGGTGACACAGCTCCCATAAGGGGTGAAGTCAGTATCCGGCTCTATCGCCACTAAGAGTGCGGCCTCCATGGCGGGGTCCATCCCTCCGCTCTCGGATGGCGCGACTTGCTCTAGATTGGTGGACGGAGTAGCTGCGGATGCAATATCCCGAACACTATCCGACGGCAGAGTTACGTCATGCTCGTCAAGACTGTACGAGACGTCCAGCATGGGCTCGAATCCATCGAAGACCAAGTCTCCACGGATGTCGGCCGTGTAGTTCAAATTTCCAAATCTGACCTGATGGCCAGGGGCGTAGCTCTCAATCTGCTCTAGATGGCCAAGCGAATTGGCCCGCAGTGCAAAGCTACTGAATATGAAGATCTGTCCAGGGAGGAAAGCCTCACCCTGGACCGCATCGCTAGAGATGATCAAAGGAGCCATCAAGCCTTATGGTGACGACACAGTGGAACTCTCAATGAAATCACCAATGTCGGTGTCAAAACCGGCGGATCTCGGGTAGGGGGTCCCGAACTGTGTGCCTAAAGCGGATGGTAATAGGAGGCAGGGGACACGATGTTTACCCAGGTTCGGGCCCTCTTGATAGAGGTAAAACCCTACGTCCTGCTTGATTGTTCTTGATGATATGAGTATTACAAGAGTAGATCTACCACGAGATCAGAGAGGCTAAACCCTAGAAGCTAGCCTATGGTATGATTGTATGTTGTTCTACGGACTAAAACCCTCCGGTTTATATAGACACCGGAGGAGGCTAGGGTTACACAAGGTCAGTTACAAAGGAGGAGATATGCATATCCGTATTGCCTAGCTTGCCTTCCACGCCAAGTAGAGTCCCATCAGGACACGGGACAAAGTCTTCAATCTTGTATCTTCATGGTCCAACAGTCCGGCCAAAGGATATAGTCCGGCTGTCCGGAGACCCCCTAATCCAGGACTCCCTCACCTACTATAGCATATCATTTCCACAATATATATTGAGCAATATAAGCCATAGAAACTAGAAAACAAGCAAACTGTGCATTCAGAACAGAATTTGTCAAAAACAGAACAGTCTGTAGTAATCTGTACTCCAACCATACTTCTGCTACTCCAAAAATTCTGAAAAATTAGTACAACTTGGGAAATTTGTGTATTAGTCTTCTGCAAAAAGAATCAGTATTTTATCACGCTTCTGTTAAAAATGAGAATTATTTTCCTTAGCGCAAAAGTTTCTGTTTTTCAGCAAGATCAAATCAACTATCACCATAGACCATCTCAAAGGTCTTACTTGGCACTTTATTGAAACGAAAGCAATAAAACATGATTACTACAGTAGCCTAATTATGTGAACACACAAAAACAGTAGGGTTAAAGGTTGAGTTGTCTCCCAACCAGCGCTTTTCTTTAATGCCTTTTAGCTAGGCATGATGATTCCAATGATGCTCACATAAAAGATAAGAATTGAAACATAAAGAGAGCATCATGAAGCACATGGAAAGCACATTTAAGTCTAACCTACTTCCTATGCAGAGGGATTTTGTGATCAAACAATTTAAGGGAAGAAGAATCAACTAGCATAGGAAGGCAAAACAAACAGAACTTCAAGATTTTAAACACATAGAGTGGAAACTTGATATTATTGCAATTCCTACAAGCATAAGTTCCTCCCTCATAATAATTTTCAGTAGCATCATGAAGAAATTAAACAATATAACCATCACATAAATCATTCTTTTCATGACACAAAAGCATAGAAAACTTATTACTCTCCACATAAGCAAATTTCTTCTCATCAATAGTAGTGGGAGCAAACTCAATAAAATAACTATCATCCGAGTGAAAATTAAAATCATGATGACAAGTTTCATGGTTATAATTATTCTTTATAGCATACATGTCATCACCATAATCATCATAGATAGCAACTTTGTTATCATAGTTAATTGAAGCCTCATTCAAAATGGTGGATTCATCACTAAATATAGTCATGACCTCTCCAAATACACTTTCATCATTATAATCATCATAAATAGGAGGCATGCAATCATTGCAACAAATTTGCACATCAAATCTTGGGGGACTAAAAATATCATCTTCATCAAACATAGCATCCCCAAGCTTTTGGCTTTGCATATCATTAGCATCATGGATATTCAAAGAATTCATACTAGTAACATTGCAATCATGCTCATCATTTATACCAAACAGACTATTGGATTCTTCTTCTATCAATTGAGCACAATTTTTCTTTCCATCAATTTCACGAAATACATTGTAAAGATGAATAATATGATACAACCTCAATTCCACTTTCTTTTTGTAGTTTTCTTTTTATAAACCAAACTAGTGATAAAACAAGAGAATAAAAGATTCAATTGCAAGATCTAAAGATATACCTTCAAGCACTCACGTCCCTGGCAACGGCGCCAGAAAAGAGTTTCGTTGATGGGATGTGAGTGCCGCTTACCTAGCCTCCCCGGCAACGTTGCCATAAAAGCGCTTGATGTCTACTATGCAACTTTATTCTTGTAGACACGTGTTGTGCCTCCAAGCACAGAGTTTTGTAGGACAGTGGCATTTTTCCCTCAAGTGGATGACCTAAGGTTTATCAATCTGTGGGAGGCGTAGGATGAAGATGGTCTCTCTCAAACAACCCTGCAAACAAATAACAAAAAGTCTCTTGTGTCCCCAACACACCAAATACAATGGTAATTTGTGTAGGTGCACTAGTTCGGCGAAGAGATGGTGATACAAGTGTAATATGGATAGTAGATATTGATTTTTTAATAGGAACAATAAAAAACAGCAAGGTAGTAATTTATAAAACGAAGCACAAACGGTATTGCAATGCTTGAAAATGATGCCTAGCGTCCGTACTTTCACTAGTGCAATCTCTCAACAATGCTAATATAATTGGATCATATAACCATCCCTCAACGTGTGATGAAGAATCACTCCAAAGTTCGTATCTAGCGGAGAACATAAGAAGAAATAGTTTGTAGGGTACAAAACCACCTCGAAGCTATTCTTTCCGATTGATCTATCAAAGAGTTCGTACTAAAATAACACCAAATAATTTCAGATTCATAATACTCAATCCATCACAAAGAACCTCAAAGAGTGCCCCAAGATTTCTACCAGAGAAACAAAGACAAGAACGTGCATCAACCCCTATGCATAGATTACCCCAATGTCACCTCGGGAATCCGCAAGTTGAGTGCCAACACAAATATCAAGTGAATCAATATGATACCACGTTGTCACCACGAGTATTTGATAACCCAAAAGTATAGGGGATCGCAACAGTTTTCGAGGGTAGAGTATTCAACCCAAATTTATTGATTCGACACAAGGGGAGCCAAAGAATATTCTCAAGGATTAACAGTTGAGTTGTCAATTCAACCACACCTGAAAGACTTAATATCTGCAGCAAAGTATTTAGTAGCAAAGTAATATGGAAGTAACAGTAACGGTGCCAAAAGTAACAGTATGGGTTTTGTAGTGATTGTAACAATGGCAATGGAAAAGTAACTAAGCAAAGATCAATATGTGAAAAGCTCGTAGGCAATGGATCAGTGATGGATGATTATGTCGGATGTGATTCCTCATGCAACAGTTATAACATAGGGTGACACAGAACTAGCTCCAGTTCGTCAATGTAATGTAGGCATGTATTCCGAATGTAGTCATACGTGCTTATGGAAAAGGACTTGCATGACATCTTTTGTCCTACCCTCCCGTGGCAACGGGGTCCTATTGGAAACTAAGGGATATTAAGGCCTCCTTTTAATAGAGTACCTGAACAAAGCATTAATACTTAGTGAATACATGAACTCCTCAAACTATAGTCATCACCAGGAGGGGTCCTGATACGTCTCCAACGTATCTATAATTTTTTATTGCTCCATGCTATATTATCTACTGTTTTGGACATTATTGGGCTTTATTATCCACTTTTATATTATTTTTGGGACTAACCTATTAACTGAAGGCCCATCCCAGAATTGATGTTTTTTTGCCTGTTTTAGGGTTTCGAAGAAAAGGAATATCAAACGGAGTCCAAACGGAATGAAACCTCCGTGAACGTGATTTTCTCAATGAATAAGACCACAGAGACTTGGACCCTACGTCAAGAAATAAAACAGGAGGCCACGAGGTAGGGGGGCGCGCCCACCCCCACCAGGCGCGCCCTCCGCCCTTGTGGTCCCCCTGTTGCTCCACCGACATACTCCTTCCTCCTATATATATCCACGTACCCCCAAACGATCAGAACAGGAGCAACACCCTAATTCCACCATCGTAACTTTCTGTATCCACGAGATCCCATCTTGGGGCCTGTTCCGGAGCTCCGCCGGAGGGGGCATCGATCATGGAAGGCTTCTACATCAACACCACAGCCTCTCTGATGAAGTATGAGTAGTTTACCTCAGACCTATTGGTCCATAGTTATTAGCTAGATGGCTTCTTCTCTCTTTTTGGATCTTAATACAATGTTCTCCCCCTCTCTTGTGGAGAACTATTCGATGTAATCTTCTTTTTGCAGTGTGTTTGTTGAGACTGATGAATTGTGGGTTTATGATCAAGTCTATCTATGAATAATATTTGAATCTTCTCTGAATTCTTTTATGTATGATTGGTTATCTTTGCAAGTCTCTTTGAATTATCAATTTGGTTTGGCCTACTAGATTGATCTTTCTTGCAATGGGAGAAGTTCTTAGCTTTGGGTTAAATCTTGCGGTGTCCTTTCCCGGTGACAGTAAGGGCAGCAAGGCACGTATTGTATTGTTGACATCGAGGATAACAAGATGGGGTTTTCTTCATATTGCATGAGTCTATCCCTCTACATCATGTCATCTTGCTTAAGGCGTACTCTGTTTTTAACTTAATACTCTAGATGCATGCTGGATAGCGGCCGATGAGTGGAGTAATAGTAGTAGATGCAGGCAGGAGTCGGTCTACTTGTCTCGAACGTGATGCCTATATACATGATCATACCTAGATATTCTCATAAATATGCTCAATTCTGTCAATTGCTCAACAGTAATTTATTCACCCACCGTAGAATACTTATGCTCTCAAGAGAAGCCACTAGTGAAACATATGGCCCTCGGGTCTATCTTCATCATATTGATCTCCTACTACTTAGTTATTCCCTTTGCTATTTACTTTGCCTTTATTTTACTTTGCATCTTTTATCATAAAAATACCAAAAATATTATCTTATCATATCTATCAGATCTCACTCTCGTAAGTGGCCCTATAGGGATTGACAACCCCTATTTGCGTTGGTTGCGAGGATCTATTTGTTTTGTGCAGGTACGAGGGACTTGCATGTAGCCTCCTACTGGATTGATACCTTGGTTCTCAAAAACTAAGGGAAATACTTACGCTACTTTGCTGCATCATCCCTTCCTCTTCGGGGAAAACCAACGCAGTGCTCAAGAGGTAGCAGGTCCCGATTGTTGTCACTTTGGGGTTACCGAATCATAACACATAGTAGGTGATTATTGACTTGCAAAATAGGATCAAGAACTCACATATATTCATGGAAACATAATAGGTTCAGATATGAAATCATGGCACTTGGGCCCTAGTGACAAGCATTAAGCATAGCAAAGTCATAGCAACATCAATCTCAGAACATAATGGATACCAGGGATCAAACCCTAACAAAACTAACTCGATTACTTGATAAATCTCATCCAACCCATCACCGTCCAGCAAGCCTACGATGGAATTACTCACACACGGCGGTGAGCATCATGAAATTGGTGATGGAGGAAGGTTGATGATGACGATGGCGACGGATTCCCCTCTCCGGAGCCCCGAACGGACTTGAAATCAGCCCTCCCGAGAGAGATTAAGGCTTGGCAGCGGCTCCGTATCATAAACGTGATGAATCCTTCTCCCTTATTTTTTTCTCCCCGAACATGAATATATAGAGTTAGAGTTGAGGTCGGTGGAGCCTCAGGGGGCCCATGAGACAGGGGGTGCCCCCTGGGGGGTGGGCACGCCCCCACCCTCGTGGACAGGGTGTGGCCCCCTGGTGTTGATTCTTTCGCCAGTAGTTTAATAAATTCCAAAAATATTCCCCGTGAAGTTTTAGGTCATTCCGAGAACTTTTATTTCTGCACAAAAATAACACCATGGCAATTCTGCTGAAAACAGCATCAGTCCGGGTTAGTTCCATTCAAATCATGCAAGTTAGAGTCCAAAACAAGGTCAAAAGTGTTTGGAAAAGTAGATACGATGGAGACGTATCAACTCCCCGAAGCTTAAACCTTTGCTTGTCCTCAAGCAATTCAGTTGACAAACTGAAAGTGATAAAGAAAAACTTTTATGAACTCTATTTGATCTTATTGTTGTAAATATGTAAAGCTAGCATTCAAGTTTTTAGAAAATTAAGATTATGAACTAACCATATTCACAATAACATTTAGGTCTCATGTTTACTCATATCAATGGCATAATCAATTGCGAGCAATAATAGTAAATCTCGGATGACAACACTTTCTCAAAACAATCATAATATGATATAACAAGATGGTATCTCGCTAGCCCTTTCTGAGACCGCAGAACATAAATGCAGAGCACCTATGAAGTTCAAGGACTGACTAAACATTGTAATTCATGGCAAAAGAGATCCAGTCATAGTCATACTCGATGTAAACTAATAGTAATACATGAAAATGATAGCGGTGCTCTCCAACTGGTGCTTTTTAATAAGAGGATGATGACTCAACATAAAAGTAAATAGATAGGCCCTTCGCAGAGGGAAGTAGGGATTTGTAGAGGTGCCAGAGCTCGAGTTTGAAATAGAGATATATAATATTTTGAGCGGTATACTTTCATTGTCAACATAACAACCGAGAGATCTCGATATCTTCCATGCTACACACATTATAGGCGGTTCCCAAGCAGAATGGTAAAGTTTATACTCCCCCTACCACCAACAAACATCAATCCATGGCTTGTCCGAAACAATGGGTGCCTCCAAGTAACAACAATCCTGGGGGAGTTTTGTTTGCAATTATTTTAATTTAAGAATGGGACTGGGCATCCCAATTACTAGCCATTTTCTCGTGAATGAGGAGCGGAGTCCACTCCTCATGAGAATAACCCACCTAGCATGGAAGATATAGACATCCCTAGTTGATACATGAGCTATGCGAGCATACAAAGCAGAATTTCATTTGAAGGTGTAGAGTTTGGCACATACAAATTTACTTGGAACGACAGGTAGATACCGCATATAGGAAGGTATGTTGGACTCATATGGAATAACTTTCGGGGTTTATGGAAGTGGATGCACAAAAAGTATTCCTGCTTAGTACGAGTGAAGGCTAGAAAGAGACTGGGAAGCGACCAGCTAGAGAGCGGCAACAGTCGTGAACATGCATTAATATTAATCAACACTGAGTGCAATAATGAGTAGGATATAATTCACCATGAACCTAAATATCGTGGAGGCTATGTTGATTTTGTTTCAACTACATGTGTGAACATGTGCCAAGTCAAGCCACTCGACTCGTTCAAAGGAGGATACCACCCTATCATACCACATCACAACTATTTTAATAGCATGTTGGCACGCAAGGTAAACCATTATAAACTCCTAGCTAATTAAGCATGGCACGAGCAACTATAATCGCTAATTGTCATTGCAAACATGTTTCATTCATAATAGGGTGAATCAGGAACGATGAACTAATCATATTTACAGAAACAAGATAGGTCTAGTTCATACCAGCTTTTCTCATCTCAAACAGTTCATCATATATCGTCATTATTGCCTTTCACTTGCACGACCGAACGGTGTGGATAATAATAATAGTGCACGTGCATTGGACTAAGCTGGAATATGCAAGCATTCAATACAAGGGAGAAGACAAGGTAATATGGGCTCTTTGTTAGATCAACAATAATGCATATGAGAGCCACTCAACATTTTCATTATGGTCTTCTCCTCTCGACCCCTAAAGAAAAGAAAAGAAACAAAACTCTTTACACGGGAAATCTCCCAACAAGCAAAAGAAGAACGGGAAATCTTTTTGGGTTTTCTTTTAGTTACTACTACTATAGGCATGGGAAGTAAACTAGCTAAAAGCTACAACTATTTTTTTATTAAGGTTTTTCAAACACACAAGAGGAAGGCTTAAAAGCAAATTAAACTAGCATGGATAATACAATGAAAAAGTATGAGCACCGACAACTGGCAAGAGTGTGCGAACATGAATGTAATGTCGGTGAGAAATACGTACTCCCCCAAGCTTAGGTTTTTGGCCTAAGTTGGTATAGGGCCACGGCTTGCCTGGTGGATATCCAAAGTTGTAGCCGGGGTCATACTGAGATGCAACAACTACTGCCTGACGAGCTGCAGCTTGGAGGCGAGCTGCCTCTGTCCTCCTCTCGTACTCGTTCTCCTCCTCCCTGGTTATAACATATCTCCGTTTTGCCTGAAAGTCAAAGAAAGTAGGAGCAGGGAGGGCGATATGGACAGTGCACCGTCTGTCAAAGATTAGTCGGTACTGGAGGAATTGTTCATTCCTCTCAACAAACTGATGGCGAACCATGGCATTATAATCTAGGTAAGCAGGAGGTAATTCTATATCATTTCCATGTATGGGTACATCAAGATAGTTAGCTACACGAGTTGCATAAATTCCACCAAACAAATCTCCACTTATACTGTTGTGATGCAACCTACATGCGACAATAGCCCAGAAGTTATATTGTTTATCACCTAATACCGCACTCTTGAGGACACTAAGATCTAGAACGCACATGTGACAAGCCTCATATTTCCCGTTAATGCATCTACCAATGAAGAGAGCAAAATAATGTATGGAAGGGAAATGAATGCTCCCTATGGTGGCTTGTGTGATTTCCCTAGATTCCCCCACAGTAATACTAGCAAGAAAGTCTTTATATTCAGATTTGCGAGGTTCACTAACATTGCCCCAGTGAGGGAGCTTGCAAGCAGTATTAAAATCTTCTAGGTCCATGGTATATGATTTATCATAAAGATCAAATAAAACAGGTGAGAGTTGCGCGAGGAAATTTAAACCTTTTCACAAATGAATCGGTTAGATAGAGGTATGGCTGGCACTTATCTGACATGGAGCTCTCAAGATCAGCGTTACATACATACGCGTCAAATTCATCTTTGATGCCTGCTTGGACCATGAACTCCTCCGACGGCCATTCACAAGGCCGCACTTCAGCTTCCCTTGGTAGTTCATTGTCCAGCTCATGTATCGCGAGCCTTAGTCCTTGCTTCCTTGAGGAACCACCTTGGTACATTTTCGTAAACATATTTCTTCCTCTGAAAAATTTCTGAAATTTTTAGTGACTCAAAATAAAAGTGAACCAAACTCAACAAGATTGATAGCAATTACTCCCACAAGTGCCTAGAGGCCATATCATGCATTAAAACTACTTTTGACCATATAAATTTGACATGCAAGCTCAAGAATAGGGTCGCCTAACCAGCAAAATTTTGCAATAAATAAAGCACTAGAACAAAAATTAATTGGACCATTGGAGGAGTCACATACCGGAGAACGATCCCCCAAAGCAGTTTTTTGAATGGAGCTTTGAGCAAGGATATCGAAAATGGCAGCAAGATGAGCTAGAACTCGGGTTTGAGCTGGTGGATGATTTTTTCTGGAGGAAGACGAAATGTGTGGGTGCAAGAATAAGTGGAGGGGGCCCACGTGGGCTCCACGAGGCAGGGGGTGTGCCCTGGACCCTCGTGGCCAAGTGGAGTGGCCCCCAGGTGTGTTCTCAGTGCCAAAAATTCTTAAATATTCTAGAAACAATCATACAAAATTTTCAGGGCATTTGGAGAACTTTTATTCTCGGGGTATTTTTTATTGCAAGTATAATTCATAAAATAGACAGAAAATACTATTTTTGCTTTATTTAATATAAATAATAGAAAGTAAAAGGAGGGTCCAGAGAGTTGTGCTTTCTAACTTCATCCATCTCATGCTCATCAAAAGGAATCCACTAATAAGGTTGATCAAGTCTTGTTAACAAACTCTTTTCAAATAACATGAAACCGGAGAATTTTCGAATAACACTAAGTTACCTCAATGGGGATATGCATGTCCCCAACAATAATAATATCATATTTCTTCTTGATAGTAGGAAGACGAAATTTAAAACCTCCAATAGTAATCGTTGAAGCTTTTCCAATATAATTAATACTGTGGACTTGAGGTTGTTTGTTCAGAAAGTGTACCGTATGCTCATTACCATTAACATGAAAAGTAACATTGCCTTTGTTGCAATCAATAACAGCCCCTGCAGTATTCAAAAAGGGTCTACCAAGAATAATAGACATACTATCGTCCTCGGGAATATCAAGAATAATAAAGCCCGTTAAAATAGTAACGTTTGCAACCACAACAGGCACATCCTCACAAATACCAACAGGTATAGAAGTTGATTTATCAGCCATTTGCAAAGATATTCCAGTAGGTGTCAACTTATTCAAATCAAGTCTATGATATAAAGAGAGAGGCATAACACTAACACCGGCTCCAAGATCACATAAAGCAGTTTTTAACATAGTTTCTTTTAATGGAGCATGGTATAGTTGCTACTCCGGGATCTCCAAGTTTCTTTGGTATTCCACCCTTAAAAGTATAATTAGCAAGCATGGTGGAAATTTCAGCTTCCGGTATCTTTCTTTTATTTGTGACAATATCTTTCATGTACTTAGCATAAGGATTCATTTTAATCATATTAGTCAAACGCATACACAAAAATATAGGTCTAATCATTTCACCAAAGCGCTCAAAATCCTGATCATCCTTTTTCTTGGATGGTTTAGGAGGAAAAGGCATGGGTTTCTGAACCCATGGTTCTCTTTCTTTACCGTGCTTCCTAGCAACAAAGTCTCTCTTATCATAACGTTGATTCTTTGAATGTGGTTTATCAAGATCAACGGCAGGTTCAATTTCTACATCATTGTTATTGCTAGGTTGAGCATCAACATGAACATCATCATTAACATTATCACTAGGTTCATGTTCATTACCAGATTTTGTTTCAGCATCAGAAATAGAAATATCATTGGGATTCTCAGGTGTGTCAACAACAAGTTCATAGAAGCAAGCAAAGTCCTATCATTTTTCGTTTTCCTCTTCTTAGAAGAACTAGGTGCATCAACATTAGTTCTCTAAGAATCTTGCTCAATTCTCTTAGGGTGGCCCTCAGGATACAAAGGTTCCTGAGTCATTTTACACCCTCTAATCACAACTCTAACAACATTTTCATTTTTTAGTATCTAATTCATTGAGCAAATCATTCTGAACTTTAAGTACTTGTTCTACTTGAGTGGAAACCATAGAAGCATGTTTACTAATAAGTTTAAGTTCACCTTTAACTTTAGACATATAATCACTCAAGTGTTCAATCATATAAGCATTACGTTTCAATTGTCTACCAACATAGGCATTGAAGTTTTCTTGTTTAACAATAAAATTATCAAACTCATCCAAGCATTGGCTAGCACACTTATTACGAGGAATATCACCTTCATCAAATCTATAGAGAGAATTTACCTTTACTACCTGTGTCGGGTTATCAAGACCATGTATTTCTTCAATAGGTGGTAAATTCTTAACATCTTCAGCTTCAATACCCTTTTATTTCATAGATTTCTTTGCCTCTTGCATATCTTCAGGACTGAGAAATAGAATACCCCTTTTCTTTAGAGTTGGCTTAGGAATTGGTTCAGGAAGTGTCCAACCATTTTCATTACTCAACATGTTATTCAATAGCAATTCAGCTTGATCAACAGTTCTTTCCTTGAAAACACAACCAGCACAACTACCCAGGTGGTCTCTGGAAGCATCGGTTAGTCCATTATAAAAGATATCAAGTATTTCATTTTTCTTCAGAGGATGATTAGGCGAAGCATTAAGTAATCGGAGAAGCCTCCCCAAGCTTATGGGAGACTCTCTTCTTCAATTTGCACAAAGTTATATATTTCCCTTAAGGTAGCTTGTTTCTTATGAGCGGGGAAATATTTAGCAGAGAAGTAATAAATCATATCCTCGGGACTACACACACAACCAGAATCAAGAGAATTAAACCATGTTTTAGCATCACCCTTTAATGAGAACGGAAATAACTTAAGGATAATGTAATAGCGAGTTTTCTCATCATTAGTGAAGAGGGTGGCTATATCATTTAATTTAGTAAGATGTGCCACAACAGTTTTAGATTCATAGCCGTAAAAAGGATCACATTCAACCAAAGTAATTAACTCAAGATCGATAGAGAAATCATAATCCTAATCAGAAATACAGATAGGTGAAGTAGCAAAAGCAGGGTCGTGTTTCATTCTAGCATTCAAGGATTTTTCTTTCAGCTTAGCTAACAATTTCTTAAGATCATATCTATCATTGCAAGCTAAAAAAATCTCTAGCAGTTTCTTCATCCATAACATAACCCTCAAGCACAACATGCAATTCATATCTTGGGGGAGAATCTTCATCATCACTTTCATCAATATTACCAGTTTCAATAATTTCATTCTCTCTAACCCTAGCAAGTTGTTCATCAAGAAATTCACCTAGTGGCACTGTATTATCAAGCATAGAAGTAGTTTCATCATAAGCATCATGCATAGTAGAAGTGGCATCATCAATAACATGTGACATATCAGAATAAATAGCAGGAGTAGGTGTCGCAAGTTTACTCAAAACAGAAGGTGAATCAAGTGCAGAGCTAGATGGCAGTTCCTTACCTCCCCTCGTAGTTGAGGGAAAATCTTGGTTCTTTCATCTTTAAAGTTCTTCATAGTGATCAACAGATATATAAATCCCAAGTGGCTCAAAGAATAGAGCTATGCTCCCCGCAACGGCGCCAGAAAATAGTCTTGATAACACACAAGTATAGGGGATCACAACAGTTTTCGAGGGTAGAGTATTCAACCCAAATTTATTGATTCGACATAAGCGGAGCCAAAGAATATTCTCAAGTATTAACAGTTGAGTTGTCAATTCAACCGCACCTGAAAGACTTAATATCTGCAGCAAAATATTTAGTAGCAAAGTAATATGGAAGTAACGGTAATGGTGGCAAAAGTAACAGTATTGGTTTTGTAGTGATTGTAACAGTGGCAACGGAAAAGTAACTAAGCAAAGATCAATATGTGAAAAGCTCGTAGGCAATAGATTAGTGATGGATAATTATGTCGGATGCGATTCCTCATGCAACAATTATAACATAGGGTGACACAGAACTAGCTCCAGTTCATCAATGTAGTGTAGGCATGTATTCCGAATATAGTCATACGTGCTTATGGAAAATAACTTGCATGAAATCTTTTGTCCTACCCTCCCGTGGCAGCGGGGTCCTATTGGAAACTAAGGGATATTAAGGCCTCCTTTTAATAGAGTACCGGAACAAAGCATTAACACTTAGTGAATACATGAACTCCTCAAACTATAGTCATCACCGGGAGGGGTCCCGATTATTGTCACTTCGGGGTTACCGGATCATAACACATAGTAGGTGACTATTGACTTGCAAAATAGGATCAAGAACTCACATATATTCATGGAAACATAATAGGTTCAGATATGAAATCATGGCACTCGGGCCCTAGTGACAAGCATTAAGCATAGCAAAGTCATAGCAACATCAATCTCAGAACATAATGGATACTAGGGATCAAACCCGAACAAAACTAACTCGATTACATGATAAATCTCATCCCACCCATCACCGTCTAGCAAGCCTATGATGGAATTACTCACGCACGGCGGTGAGCATCATGAAATTGGTAATGGAGGAAGGTTGATGATGATGATGGCGATAGATTTCCCTCTCCGGAGCCCCGAACGGATTCGAGATCGGCCCTCCCGAGAGAGATTAGGGCTTGGCGGTGGCTCTGTATCGTAAAACATGATGAATCCTTCTCCCTTATTTTTTCTCCCCAAACATGAATATATAGAGTTGGAGTCGAGGTCCGTGGAGCCTCAGGGGGCCCACAAGACAGGGGGACGCGCCCCAGGGGGGGTGGGCGCGCCCCCACCCTCATGAAAACGGTGTGGGTCCCTTGGTGTTGATTCTTTCACCAGTATTTTTTATAAACTCCAAAAATATTCTCCGTGAAGTTTCAGGTCTTTCCGAGAACTTTTATTTCTGCACAAAAATAACACCATGGCAATTCTGCTGAAAATAGCGTCAGTCCGGGTTAGTTCCATTCAAATCATGCAAGTTAGGGTCCAAAACAAGGTCAAAAGTGTTTCGAAAAGTACATACGATGGAGACGTATCAGTATTCATATGCAAGACAAACATAAAGTGTTCTCAAATCTATAAAAGTATTCAATCCGATAAGAACGAAATCTCAAAGGGAAAACTCAGTTCATCACAACAAGATAAAGAGGGGAAAGCACCATATGATCCAACTATATTAACAAAGCTCGCGTTACATCAAGATCGTTCCATCTCAAGAACACGAGAGAGAGAGAGAGATTAGACACATAGCTACTGGTACAAACCCTCAGCCCCGAGGGTGGACTACTCCCTCCTCATCGTGGTGGCCGCCGGGATGATGAAGATGGACACCGGCGATGATTTCCCCCTCAAGCAAAGTGCCGAAATGGGGTCTAGATTGGTTTTCGGTGGCTACAGAGTCTTGCAGCGGCAGAACTTCTCATCTAGGTTACCCCGAGGGTTTTTTGGAATATTTGGGAATTTATAGGGCGAAGAGGGGTGCGGGAGGCCACCAAGGTGGGCACAATCCACCTGGGCGCACCTAGGCCCTCAGGCGTGCCCTGGTGGGTTGTGCCCCCCTCGGGGCATGCCCCAGGTGCTACTCTGGCCCAATGGATGTCTTCTGGTCCTAAAAAAATCCACAAAAAGTTTCACGGTGTTTGGACTCCGTTTGATATTGATTTACCGCGACGTAAAAAGCAAGCAACAAACAACAACTAGCACTGGGCACTGGGTCAATAGGTTAGTCCCGAAAAATGATTTAAAGTTGCTATAAAATGATTGTAAAACATCCAAGAATGATAATATAACAACATGAATACTTCATAAATTATAGATACGTTGGAGGCGTATCATTGGTCGACTCGCAGGAACTCCCGCTTGTGCTTGTCGACGGGAGGTGTCGTCCGGAGTTACCAATTACATGATTAGGGCTCGACTAGACGTGCTGAAGGACTTAGGAAACGTGGAGGGGCGTGGTGCGCTAAATGTCCCATCGCGCCTACTGCTAATTGCACCCTCTGTTGCCTCATTGGGAGGCCCTCGAACAAACATGTATTCGTAGTCTTTGGTCCTGCCTCCAGTCTCCCTGGTAAACTTATCCCCATCCATCCTTTTCTTTCCTCGTGGAGGGGGCAGTTGAGGGTGACTGGAGCTACTGCTGAAGGTGGTTGTGTTAGGGATTTACCCACTACCGTTGGTTGGGCGCTGCAAGCAGGGGAGTAGCAGGGGTGACACCGTGTTGTCAATCAGTGATGGGTTGTGGGCCGTGTTCGTCCAAGCTGGCCCAAGGGGCTCCTGGTTTTATTATATATAGGACAGAGCTATTCTGTTACAAGAAACATAATATTATTCTGTTACTCCCGCGCCCTATATAGGAGTGACGAATCATTTTCTGTAATCTCTAATCACACCGAAAGAGAAAAGAAGGCCCATGAGCCCCCACCTAGAGAAAGAATGCCATCTCATCTCCACCCGGCCACCTCCCACGACCAGAAAGTCCCGACCGTCGCGCGCCCCGCCCCCGGCCGCCGCGCGTCCCCCATCCCAGACCGCCGATCACACAGGTGGGTTGTGCCCACCTAGTGGGGCCCCTCCGGTAGTTATTTGCTCCAATAATTCTTAAATATTACATAAAAAATCTTCATGAAGTTTCAACTTATTTGGAGTTGTGCAGAATAGGTAGCTCTGACGTAGCTTTTTCCGGTCCAGGATTCCAGCTACCGCTATTCTCCCTCCTTGTGTGAACCTTGCATATTATGAGAGAAAAGGCATTAGAATTACTCCAAAAATCATTATTATGCATTAAAACAATATAAATAATGGTAGGAAAACATGATGCAAAATGGACGTATCAACTCCCCCAAGCTTAGACCTCAGTAGTCCTCAAGCAAAAACCGAAATCGAGAACATATCCACATGCTTAGAGAGAGAGGTGTCGATAAAAATAAAATATGGACATAGAAGCATCATGTATATTATTATAACAACAACAAACTTTAACATAAAACTTTATCATAAAACTTCTATCATATAACATCTCATGAACAAGTAACAATTCATCACAACATCGAAGTATAAAGCATAAACTCTATTGAAAATCAACAAACTATGTTCTCGGTCAACTTTGCAACTACAATTAATCATCTATTCAGGAAGGGTCATGTATCAGAGCCTTTAGGCAAGTCCACATACTCAACCATCATATAGTCTTCTATGATTGCTAACACTCACCTCATACACATGAGCAAAAAGTTTCAACCGGACACATAGAAAGATAGGGGCTTATAGTTCTGCCTCCCATCTTATTCACCCACTAGTAGAAAACCGGGCAATAGCACCGGTTCATAAGGCCCTTTAGTGCCGGTTTAGGAACCGGCACTATTATTTCGGTACTAAAGCCCCCCCCCTTTAGTACTGGTTCAGCACGAACCGGTGCTAAAGGGGTACCACGTGGCACGAGCCAGCTCCGGGGGCCGGGAGCCCTTTAGTACCGGTTGGTAAAACCAACTGGTACTAAATGGTTTGGGGGGTTTTTGGTTTTATGATTTTTTTTCATTTAATTTTGTGTTTTCCATTTTAATTCTTTTTCGTTTGCTGATATTTTACGGTACTACACATTGTACATGTTATGCATATATATATATATATATATAGAGAGAGAGAGAGAGAGAGAGAGAGAGAATTTCTAGTAGAACCAATCATATATATACCATCAATCATGTCTCACAAACCACCATATTAATTCACACATACACACATGTATAGCTATATACAATTTCTCCTACATATGCATATGTTGCCTTCAGAGCCAGTGGCATTAGCCTGATTGGTGCCTTCGGAGCACGATGAAAATTGGAAGTGGTTCATGACTTGGTCGATGGGGGCGGTAGCGGGTAATAGTATTCTCCCTTCGGATTTATGACCTGGTCGAGCAAAAATCCCGCTATTTCCTCTTGAAGTGCTTGTACGCGCTCCGTTGGTAGGAGCTTGTCCCGCACCTCATTGAACTGTTAAGAAGGAGATCAATATGCATGTGTATTCGTTGTGTGACTAGATATCGATAATGGTGTAAAAATTGTGAATAGTGTTCTGACAAGCGTACCCATTCCTGTCTTTGAGATCTGCTCCTTTCGGATGCCATCATGCGAATGTTCTCGCAAACACAGTATGCACACAGATCAGTCCCCTGCGCCTGCTTCAGGGCCTTTATTACAAGAATGGAATTTAATTTGATCAGATAATAATTAATCAAGCATGATAATTAAAGAGATGGCAGCTAGCTAGCTAGCCAGTACTACTTAATTACTTACCTTGGATCGAAACCATTTCAGCTGTGGTTTCCATTCGCCTTCCGTGACGCTGATGAACCTTGCCCAAGCCCTGCCCGCCGACAAAGAAAATGAATAAAGGGGTTATTAAATAGTTCATATCATGAAATGACGAACTAAATAGGCCGAGATATGTAGTTATAAATAATGATTGAAATTACCTGTTGACTATCCCATACAAGATGTTGTAGTCACCTTTTGCTGTGAGTAGCGAGTCCAGTATTTCAACTGTTCCGGCGTCAACTTTAATGATACACAAGATCCAGTGAAATCAGCATGCACACACGTTTGCATGTCTTAATTAAGCGGGCATATGTAAGCAAAAACATGTAGCTAGCTAGTAGGCAAAAACAGAGAATTTGTAGTACAAGAAAGTGTGACTCACTCGAAGTTGTAAGGAAGTAGTATATCTTCATTGTATTTGAGGCGCTTCAAGAACTCTAGCATGCTGTCCTCTACCTCTTTTTCATAATATGCATCTAATTTCCATGTGTATTCATTAACGGTGTTTGGGTCAATGAACCCAATGCCATAGCGTCCACCTTTTCTCATTTCATACATCTTCATCCTGCATAATACCACAGAAAAGAATATAGTGAGGATAATTACACATAATGATTGATCAAAAGGATCACTACAGCTAGCTTGAGACTTAAATTACAGAAAGAAATCACTTACAGACAATAGCAACTGACGATAGATTTGTCGAGTGCGTCTTGATTGTATAACTGAAACAGCTCAGAATACTCAACGGCCACAGCTTTCTCATGGTAGTAATCATCCTTCTTGACATACACCATGAGGGACTCTCGATCGGATCTCTTGCTAATGTCCATGTACCGTTGATGCAATTCATACATTCTCGTTGGGAGCTTCTTGACATCTTCTGGCTCGACCAAAGGTTGGCCCCGGACAAATTTCCGTTTTATTTCCTCCTCTCTAATCGGAGGCATGTCCTCGATCTCGAGGAGTTGTCCAATAGTGATCTTGAGTTCTTCAGCCTGCATTATATGCTCCTGGGTTATTACCACATCGCCCACCTCGGGAACGTAAACTATTTGGCCACAATAATATTGGGCGCGCGTACTGTCACGTGTTGTTGGCGGCACAACAAGCGGGGGGATCGATTGCGCCGCCTGTTTTCCCAGCTGGGCAATGGTTTTCCCGCATTTTTTGACAGCTGCTTGTTGTTTGCTCGAGCTCGAGCTCGCCTCCTTCTGTAGACGTTGTCGATGTAACTTCCTGATGTGGCGCTCATAGTCTGAGTCAACAGGCTTAGGAGCTGGTGGTTGAGCCATACGAATGAAGTGGTCAACTACTTCCACAGGCACTTTCTCCCTTGAGGGCGGTGGCGGTTTCGGTCCAAAATGGGCATCGACTTCTGCCCGCACTATGGCATTGGTTTGCTCCTCAGTCCTATCGTAAGCCATCACAGGAAGAGGAGTACTGAGGTTTGGACCATATTTATATCGCTTGCCTCCACCTGTACTTCCTGTACTATGACCTCGACTCGTACCGCTACGCACCATAGCTGCGGGGTGTCTCTTCTGCGATTGCTAAGGCGGCGGAGACGGCTGACGGGGCTGAGTTGGACGAGGAGGAGTGGGCTGAAGCTGTGCCGGACTTGGAGGAGGAGTGGACGTCTGACGCTGTGTCGGACTTGGAGGAGGAGTGGCCTGACACTTTGCCGAACTTGGAGGAGGAGTGGCCTCACCCGTTGGTGGACTTGGAGGAGCGGGAGTCTGCTGACTCGGTGGCGGACTTCGACGAGGAGTCGGGTGACGCGGTGTCGGTGGCCTTCGAAAAATGATGCAATCCTTTCTCCATATGATGATACGATGTTTCGCATCTCCGAGTGTGTGCTCCTCCTCACCTCCAGGAATGTCAAGCTCTAGCCCCGAATATTGGTCCGCCACCTCATCAACCAAGACATGAGCATAGCCTGCTGGAATCGGGTTGCAATGGAAGGTTGCCTCATGGGAATTTGAAAAAGCAACGGCGTCCGCCACCTTCATGGATATGTTCTTCATTTTGAAGTGTAGCTCGCAGTTAGTGTTCTTCGTGATGTCATCCACGGGGTATCTATCCAGCACTACTGCGTTGCCCGGGGCGGAACCCACGCTGCTTCTCGGCATGGATGGGGCGGTGGTATCCAAGGCTGGATCATCCGCTAGCTGCTGCAGCTGCTGAGACCCCCTTTGCTGGCTAAGTGAGTCGATCTGCTCCTGCTGGCGCTGGAATTTAGCTGCCAATTCCGCTTGACTTGCTTCTAGGCCTTGAAGGCGTTCATAGTCCCGCTTCCTCTGCTCCTCCTCCATCTTCCTCTTCTTGTCCTCCGCAATCTTCTTTCTCGCACGGGTTCTGTAGTCCGCGTTCCAGTCCGAAAACCCCTCATACCACGTAATAGCACCCTTGCCTCGTGTTCTTCCCGGGTGTTTAGGATTTCCCAGGGCACGCGTAAGCTCGTCGTTCTCTCTGTTGGGCTGGAACACCCCTGATCGAGCCTCTTCTATTGCAACAAGTAGCGCACCGTCGGCTCCGTTCAGACATGCCTTCGTCGAAACATTGCCTGTCTTCGGGTCCAACTCCCCCCCATGCGCATAGAACCAAGTCCTGCACCTGGGGGGCTAGTTCTTAGTAACCGGAGTGACACTTGCATCCTCCATCTCTTTCTCAGACTTATCCCACTTAGGCATTGCCACCGCGTAGCCACCTGGCCCCAGCTTATGGAACTTATCCTTTTTTCCGGCATTGGCCTTGTTTATTCTCGACCGTTCCTTAGCTAATTCTGAATCCTTGAATTTCACGAAATCGACCCAATGAGCACTTTGAATCCTTGTTTATTCGGTGACGTCATTCTCTTGTGGTTCTTGAATGCAACCGCCATCTTCCTAAAAGCAGCGTCCTTGACTTTCCGCACATCTGCTTCTGTGATATTATCTGGTAGGATGAAATGTTCCATGAGAGTATCCCAAAGCAGTTTTTTTATTCTCGTCGACAAAAGTAACATCTGGACGTGGCTTTGCTGGCTTTCTCCATTCTTGAAGGGAGATCGGGAGTAGGTCCTTCACAAGAACTCCGCACTGACGAACGAACTTGTCCGCAATCTTCTTAGGCGCTAATGGTTCGCCATTAGGTTTGAATGCCTCGATATTGTACTTTACGCCCTCCTTCAACTTTTTGTTCGGGCCTCGTTTCGTCCTTTTGCCTAAAGATTTGCTCAATCCAGATGGCTGAAAGAAGAAAGATCGATTCGTTAATATATCTTCAACTCATTTAAAACATGCGATGATCACCAGATTCCTGCTTATATAAATATATATACCTTGCCGGTGTTTGTTGTTTCAGGATCGACATGTTCTTCGTCGTAGTTCATGACTTCATCTTCTCGGTCGTCGCGATCGAATTTCATATCACCCTCTCCGGTGTTGTTTAGAAATTCGGAGCCGTCAAAATCTTCTTCATTCTGATCATCATCTGGCCCGCGTATGATATCGAACATGGTCTGTTCTCTCTCTCTCTGTCGGTATTGTCCGCCATAGCTTTTATTTAACTATGCCAAAAGAAATATAAAACAATTTAGTATAATCTCGAATAATAGATATAATCTCGAATACATCGTCTCGAATAATAGATATAATCTCGAATACATCGTCTCGAATAATAGATTTAATCTCAAATACGTCGTCTCGAATAATAGATATAATCATCTCGAATATTATATATCGAATACATCACTAGCTAGCTAGCTAGCTAATAAAGATTGAATACTACAGAGTAATCTAGGCCACTCGCGGTTCCTGAGGTGCGGGCGGTGGACACCCAAAGAGAAGGAACCATCACTGGATCATAGCTCAGGTGATCTCCCCAAAGAACCTGCCAGGTATTGGAGAACTTGACTTCCATAGAAGCCATGTAGCGATGGACGTGCTCGTCCTCCTCCCTGACACGGCGACGTACCACCTCCGGCGGGGCCGGCTCCCTCCGCACCGAAAGTGGCCCACGCGAATGCCACCAAAGAAGATGAGGGTCGACGACGGGACCGGGGGCCGGGTTCCTCACCAAGCGTCGCGCCCCTGAAGGTAGCACCTCCCAGTGCCAGCCCGGCGGAGCCCAGTCCCGGACATGGGTCCTCTGAAGCAGGACGTCGTCGCGGACGTGTCGACGGCGAGGATGCGGGCCGGGCATCGTTGACAACAAAATACTATATGCCGCAAAAGTAAAGTAACATTTTTTAAATGATGGATTGTGATGGTTTCATATATGCAAAAATCTAAATTTTATAACTAAAAATATGAGAAACTAAAAAAACATCGATCGTCGTCTAACAATTTGAAATTAATCTAATTCATCTAGCTAGCTAAAACTAACATTTCCAAAATTTCTAACATTTCTATATAACTAACATTTCTATAACATTTGACATTATATATATTATAACTAACATTTCTACATACTATTTGACATTAATCTAATCTAATTAATTAATTCATCTAAAACTTTTTATGAAAAATAGAAAAACAGAAAAAACTAAAAGCTAAAAACAGAAAAAATGTGTGTGTGTGCGCGTCTAGTGTGTGTGTAGTGTGTGTGTGTGTGTGCATGTTGTGTGTGTGTGCGCGCGCGCGTGTGGGTGCGCTACGGTCGGCGCCGGCGCCGGCGCCGGCGCCGGTGTGCGCTACGATCGATTGGAGGGAGGAGAGGGGCCGGGGGAGCGACGACGAGGCGAGGTCGAGGCGACGACGACGGCGACGGCGACGGCGACGGCTAAGCGAGGGGATCGGCGACCGGGACGGCGACGGGGCGGCGACGGGGACGAGGGCGGCGACGGCGACGGGGGCGGCGACGGGGACGAGGGCGGCGACGGCGACGGGGACGAGGGCGCGACGGGGACGGCGTAGGACGGGTGCGGCGTCGATCGGGAAGAAACAGAGTGGGAGAATGAAATTTTTCGAAGTGTTGTATATATAGAAGGCACCTTTAGTACCGGTTGGAGCCACCAACCGGTACTAAAGGTCTGTTTTGGCTAGCCCAAGCGGCGGGAAGCGACCCCCTTTAGTAACGGTTGGTGGCTCCAACCGGTACTAAAGGCCCCCCCTTTAGTACCAGTTGATGCCACGAACCGGTACTAAAGGGGGGTGCGCTGCCAGGCGAGGGGCGCAGAAGTTTAGTCCCACCTCACTAGCCGAAGGGCGCTTACACCTGCTTATAAGCCCCGCCGCCACTGCTGTCTCGAGCTCCTCTCTAAAGCAGGCCTTCTGGGCCTACCTCTGCTACTCTGCCCTGTGGGGCCTATTGGGCTTGCGGGCCTGCATCCTGGCCCAATAACAGGTTGGGTTTCTAGTCGTATGCAGGCCGCTGTGGCCCGGTAGGTGGGCTTTTTTCATTTAGTTTTTTCTTTTCTGCTTTATTTATTTTGTTTTATTTATTTTTAGTTGTTTTTTTTCTGTATTTAGAGTTTCTTTGTGAATATTTTTTATAGTTTTTAGAAACTTTTAGTTAGTGCCGGTAGTTTTTAAATTTGAATAGTTTAAATTTTGAATTATTTGAAATTTGTGTGAATCACTAGTTTGTGAATAACTTAACTTTAAAAATACATTTTCCAGTGATTCTTTTTTCTTATGTTTAATATTAGTGTGTTTTATCATTATATTCAATTTGGTAATGCTTAAGTTATTTAAAAAATGAAATGACTTTGTAACGGATGTGTTTTCGTCCGAAACCCTGATACTTCGAAACAGATTGTCCATTTTGTACACGAAGTGCATTCAGTTTTTGCGGTAACCCTCTCTACTTTTTTTCACATGCTATGTGGGTGAAATTATGATGCCATGCCAACTTTCATCCTTTTCTGAGTTCATTTGAAATGCTTTTCAACTTCAGGGTCATTTAGCTGAAAAAATCAGTAAATGCATGAAAGAATTTGCTTGCATCCCAGATCACATCCCAGATCTTTGGGTGTGAAACTTTTTCTTCGCGTGTGTCCCTTTGCGTCGTAGCCATGGAAAATCTTCATCATTTAACGGGATGCTTGGGTCAATATTCACTGTGAATGGAGCAATTTCATCGAACTTTTCATAATCTTCTGACTTGTCTGTCTTGTCATCCACTCCCACGATGTTTCTCTTCCCAGAAAGAACTATGTGCCGCTTTGGCTCATCGTACGTTGCATTCGCTTCCTTATCTTTTCTTTTTCTTGGCTTGGTAGACATGTCCTTCACATAGAAAACCTGTGCCACATCATTGGCTAGGACGAATGGTTCGTCTGCATACGCAAGATTGTTGAGGTCCACTGTTGTCATTCCGTACTGCGGGTCTTCCGTTACCCCGCCTCGTGTCATATTGACCCATTTGCACCGAAACAAAGGGACCTTCAAACCACGTCGATAGTCAAGTTCCCATATGTCCTGTATATAACCATAATATGTTTCCTTTCCCATCTTGGTTTCTGCATCAAAGCGGACACCACTGTTTTGGTTGGTGCTCTTCTTATCTTGGGCGATCGTGTAAAATGTATTACCATTTATCTCGTACCCTTTGAAAGTCATTATATTTGAAGATGGTAACTGGGACAACAAGTACAGGTCATCTTCAATAGAGGTGTCATGCATGGTACGTGCTTGCAACCAGCTGGTGAAACTCCTAGTTTGTTCACGTGTAATCCAGTCATCAGACCGCTCCGGATGTTTGGAGCGTAGCAAATTCTTGTGTTCATCCATATACGGAGCCACCAAGGCGGAATTCTGTAGAACTGTGTAGTGTGCTTCAGTGAGAGAATGTCCGTCCATACATATTATTTGTTCCCCTCCTAGCGTGCCTTTTCCATCCAGTCTGCCCTTATGCCGCGATTCAGGAACACCAATCGGCTTAAGGTCAGGAATAAAGTCAATACAAAACTCAATGACCTCCTCATTTTGACGGCCCTTGGAGATGCTTCCTTCTGGCCTAGCATGGTTATGAACATATTTTTTAAGACTCCCATGAACCTCTCAAAGGGGAACATATTGTGTAGAAATACATGACCCAAAACGTTAATCTCTTTGCATAGGTGAACTAGGACGTGCGTCATGATGTTGAAGAAGGATGGTGGGAACACCAACTCGAAACTGACAAGACATTGCACCAAATCATTCTGTAACCTTGGTACGATTTCTGGATCGATTACCTTCTGAGAGATTGCATTGAGAAATACACATAGCTTCACAATGGCTAATCGAACGTTTTCCAGTAGAAGCCCCCTCAATGCAACCGGAAGCAGTTGCGTCATAATCACGTGGCAGTCATGAGACTTTAGGTTCTGGAACTTTTTCTCTGCCATGTTTATTATTCCCTTTATATTCGACGAGAAGCCAGATGGTACCTTAATACTGAGCAGGCATTCAAAGAAGATTTCCTTCTCTTCTTTGGTAAGAGCGTAGCTTGCATGACCCTGATGTATGCCGTCTTTTCCGTGCATACGTTGCCGGTCCTCCCGTGCCTCAGGTGTATCTTTTGTCTTCCCATACACGCCCAAGAAGCCAAGCAGGGTCACACAAAGATTCTTCGTCACGTGCATCACATCGATTGCGGAGCGGACCTCGAGGTCTTTCCAATAGGGCAGGTCCCAAAATATAGATTTCTTCTTCCACATGGGTGAGCGTTCGTCAGCGTCATTCGGAACAGGTTGTCCACCAGGACCCTTTCCAAAGACCACCTTCAAATCCTTGACCATATCATGTACATCAGCACCAGTACGGTGGCGAGGCTTCGTTCGGTGATCCGCCTCACCTTTGAAATGCTTGCCTTTCTTACAGGATGCCTGCTCGGAAGAAATCGATGATGTCCCAGGTACACATTCTTATTAGCCAAATATATACTGTCGGTATCGTCCAAACAGTGCGTGCATGCGCGGTATCCCTTGTTTGTTTGTCCTGAAAGGTTACTGAGAGCAGGCCAATCATTGATGGTCACGAACAGCAATGCCTTTAGGTCAAATTCTTCCCCCATTTGCTCATCCCACGCACGTACACCTGTTCCATTCCACAGTTGTAAGAGTTCTTCAACTAATGGCCTTAGGTACACATCAATGTCGTTGCCGGGTTGCTTAGGGCCTTGGATGAGCACTGGCATCATAATGAACTTCCGCTTCATGCACAACCAAGGAGGAAGGTTATATAAACATAGAGTCACAGGCCAGGTGCTATGGTTGCTGCTCTGCTCCCCAAAAGGATTAATGCCATCTGCGCTTAGACCAAACCATACGCTCCTTGCGTCATCTGCAAACTCCTTCCCGTACTTTCTTTCGATTTTTCTCCACTGCGACCCGTCAGCGGGTACTCTCAACTTTCCGTCTTTCTTACGGTCTTCTCTGTGCCATCGCATCGCCTTGGCATGCTCTTTGTTTTGGAACAAACGTTTCAACCGTGGTATTATAGGAGCATACCACATCACCTTGGCAGGAATCTTCTTCCTGGGGCGCCGGCCCTCGACATCACCAGGGTCATCGCGGCAGATCTTATAGCGCAATGCACCACATACCGGGCAAGCGTTCAAATCCTCGTACTCACCGCGGTAGAGGATGCAATCATTAGGGCATGCATGTATCTTCTGCACCTCTAACCCTAGAGGCCAGACAACCTTCTTTGCTTCGTATGTACTCTCGGGCAATTCGTTGTCCTTTGGAAGCATATCCTTTATCATTACCAGCAACTTTCCAAATCCCTTGTCAGATACACCATTCTCTACCTTCCATTGCAGCAAATCCAGTGTGGTGCCCAGCTTTTTCTTGTCACCTACGCAATTCGGGTACAACAATTTTTTGTGATCCTCTAACATGCGCTGCAACTTCTTCTTCTCCAAATCACTTGCGCAGTTTCTCTTTGCATCGGCAATGGCCCGACCTAGATCATCAACGGGCTCATCTGATGCCTCTTCTTCAGCTTCTTCTCGCATTGTCGGCTCAGCTTCTTCCCGCATTACCGGCTCAGCTTCTTCCCCCATTGTTGTATCATCGTATTCAGGGAACCCATGGCCAGGATAGCTGTCGTCGTCCTCTTCTTCTTCATTGTCTTCCATCATAACCCCTCTTTCTCCGTGCTTGGTCCAAACATTATAATGGGGCATGAAACCGGACTTAAACAGGTGGACGTGAATGGTTCTTGACATAGAGTAATTGTGACCATTCTTACAGCGAGCACATGGACAAGGCATAAAACCATCCGCCCGCTTGTTTGCCTCAGCCGCAAGCAGAAAAGTATGCACGCCCTCAATGAACTGGGGAGAGCATCGGTCATCGTACATCCATTGCCGGCTCATCTTCATTACACAACACCGAATAGACCAAATTAATACAAGTTCATACATAAAGTTCATACAACACTTAAATCCAACTAATAAATAACTCTCTAGCTAAAGCATTTAAATGCAACAACAAATATGATCAAGATCGCAACTAAGGTAACAATGGATCCAACAGCATAATGATACCAAGCCTCACTATCGATGGCATATTTTCTAATCTTTCTAATCTTCAAGCGCATTTTCTCCATCTTGATCTTGTGATCATCGACGACATCGGCAACATGCAACTCCAATTCCATCTTCTCCCCCTCAATTCTTTTCAATTTTTCTTTCAAGTACTCGTTTTCTCTTTCAACTAAATTTAACCTCTCGGCAATAGGGTCGGTTGGAATTTCCGGTTCACATACCTCCTAGAAAAAATTTCTATGTCAACTTGATGGGCATAATTTGTCATAAACACGAAATGCAACTAGTTTTAAAAGAGAATATACATACCACATCCGAATCATAACAAGGACTAGGGCCGACGGGGACGGATATCAAAACCATGGCCCTATATGTATAACAAACAACGTATGGGTAAAATAATTATACGAGTAACTATATATCCAAATCACACAAACATCAATTTTTATATAAAATTTCATGAACAAGAGGCTCACCACAAGGTGGTGCCGGCAACGGGATGGTGCGGGCGATCGACGGTGGCTACGATGGAGATTTAGAAGGCACTAAGTAAACCACACCTACATATGCAAACTAAGTGTTATTTTTGACCTCAAATTGCATATAAATCAAATACTAGCACATATATATATCCTCCCAAATTACTAAACTCACAAATTAATCACTATATAAACCAATGCAAGAGCTAATCTAGCAATGAGAGATGAAAGGACAAAGTTGCTAACCTTTGTGATCATTTGAATGGATGAGGGCCTTCAAATCTTGACAAATTTTGGGCAAATTTTGTGATGAACTCGAGAGGAAGAAGGGAGGAACAGAGGAGAGGGAGAGGGGAAAGGGGGAAGAACAGAGTGCTGGTGGATGAAGGGTCTATGTAGGACGACCTTTAGTACCGGTTCGTGCCAAGAACTGGTACTAAAGGGGCTGGAGGGGCCCCATTCTGACAACATCCTGCCACCACTCTCATTAGTACCGGTTCGTGGCACGAAGGTTCGCCACGAATCGGTACTAATGAAAGCGGCCTGGCTAGCCGTTGGAACCGGCACTAATGTATACATTAGTGCCGGCTCAAATACAAACCGGCACTAATGTGCTTCACGTTTGACCCTTTTTCTACTAGTGACCTCAAGGGTGATGTCAACAACAATAACTCATGCCCACTCATATTCAACTGGATATATGTGCCTAGATCATTCCTCACCACATGGTGCTTGCCAAAAGAGAAAATAAAAAGGAATAGAGAGAAATACTTTGACTCTTGCACAAAAGTAAATACATAAAAGTAAAGATAGGCCCTTCGCAGAGGGAAGCATAGGGTGCCATGCGCCTTTTGTATGCTCAATCTCTTACTGCAAAAGAACGTCACGTTATATTGCCCCTTATGATAGCAAACTTTATTATGCAGTCTATCGCTTTTATTCTTTGCCGTCACAAGTTCGTACAATGCTCAATTTTCTCTTACACTAAATGATCTAACACTTTTAGAAGCAATTTTTATTGCCTTTTTGCACCGATGACAACTTACTTGAAGGATCTTACTCAATCCATAGGTAAGTATGGTGGACTCTCAAAATAAGATTTGGGTTAAGGGTTTTGGATGCACAAGTAGTATCTCTACTTAGTGCGGAAGTTTTGGCTAGAAATGATGGGGGACAAGCACCACATGTTAAAGGATCTATGGCAATATAACTTCTATGTGAATATGAACAAACATAAATTATTACATTGTCTTCCTTGTCCAACGTCAACAATTTTGGCATATAATATTTTGATGGGGGCTCACAATCACAAAAGATGTCCAAGATAGTGTATTTGCATGTGAATCTTCTCTTCCCTTATTAATTTTTTCATGAATTGCATCATTGACCAATGATATGTTTGTAAATCTCCAATAAAATTTTCTACTTATACTCTTCCTTATGTGATGTCATTACTTACCATAAGATTAGCATATGATATTTTTCATCTATTTCCTTTCTTTTTATTAATCATGAAAGTAAAGAAAGCAGAACTCAAACTAAACTTTATTATATATCTCGCACACGATTACAAGGATAGGTCACTAAGTAAACACTTGAAAATAAAGCATCAAACTAAACTTTTATTCAACTAAAGCAAAAGATAACTGAGGATTGAACTAAGATAAACAAACGCAAAAGATAGTGGAGGTGATACGATACCGGGACACCTCCCCCAAGCTTGACACAAGCCAAGGGGAGTGCCCATACCCGATACTCAAGTTTCCTTTGGTGATGAAGAAGGAGGAGGAGGTGGTGATGAAGTAGTGGGTTTATCCTTCTCTTTCTCCAGCTTACGTCGGAGGGTAAAATTATCTGTCCTCAACTCATCGTTCTCCATCTTGAGCTTTACTATCCTCTTGCATAATGCCTCCATGCTTTCGTGCTTGAAACGAGGTGGGACTGGTTCATCTTCATCTTCCTCATCGGAGAATTATATGTAGGGATAGGTGTCCTTGAAAATATTTTTATCTAAAGGCTGATAAGAAACTGGACACTCGTCCTCGAAATCTTGACACGACATATTTTCAGATCTGTCAGGAAAACAGCAAGAAAAGAAGAACAGAAGATTTCTTCGCGATAAGGTGGTCAATGGGTCTGGGGGGTATATAAAGAATTTTTATCTTGGGAAACAAGAAAATAGAAGAAAAATAAGTCTGGAAGGTACCTCAGGTGGGCACAACCCACCTGGGCGCGCCTGGCTGGCGCGCCTTGGTGTCTTGTGCCCACCTGGGTTACCTTCCTGGTTGTTTCTTATTTTCCTAATTTTTAATATATTCCTAAATGGACAGAAAATATATTTGCGGATTTTTCAGACTCCGTTTACTTACCGTATCACGTACCTCCTCTTTTTTCACGATTCTGGAGTATTGGGAAGGTTTCCTTTATGTGTTCTTCCTATGTCATAGTTTGGATAATATTGCTTTCAACATTAATGGGCGTACCTGAGATATAATGTTTTATTCTTTGTCCATTGACAACCTTCGGGTTGGTACCTTCGGCATTATTTATTTTGGTGGCTCCAGACCAATAAACCTCCTCGATAACATAGGGTCCTTCCAATTTGGAGAGGAGTTTCCCTGCAAAGAATCTGACATGAGAGTTGTACAAAAGAACATATTCTCCAACTTTGAACTCGCGCTTTTGGATTATTTTATCATGCCATCTTTTAACTTTTTCTTTAAATAACTTGGCATTTTCATAAGCTTGGGTTTTGCATTCATCTAGTGAGCTGATATCAAATAACCTCTTTTCACTAGAAAGTTTGAAATCATAGTTGAGTTCTTTAATTTCCCAATATGCTTTATGTTCTAACTCAAGAGGAAAATGACAAGCTTTTCCATAAACCATTTCATAAGGAGACATACCCATAGGATTTTTCTATGTTGTTCTATAAGCCCAAAGTGCATCATCTAATTTCTTAGACCAAATCTTTAGGGACCTATTGACTATTTCTTGTAAAATTAATTTTATTTCTCTATTGCTAAGTTCAACTTGACCACTAGACAGAGGATGATAGGGGGATGCAATTATGTGGTTAACATCATACTTAGCAAGTATTTTACGGAAAGCACCATGAATAAAGTGTGAACCACCATCAGTCATTTAATATCTAGGGACTCCAAACCTTGGGAAAATAACTTCCTTAATCATTTTAATAGAGGTGTTGTGATCAACACTACTAGTTGGAATAACTTCTACCCACTTAGTAACATAATCAACATGAACCAAAATATGTGTATACCCATTAGAGGAAGGAAAAGGTCCCATGTAATCAAAACCCCAAAGATCAAATGGTTCAACAACAAGTGAATAATTCATAGGCATTTCTTGACGCTTACCAATATTACCAATTCTTTGACATTCATCACAAGATAAAATAAACTTACGGGCATTCTTGAAGAGAGTATGCCAATAAAAACCAGATTGCAATACCTTGTGAGCAGTTCTGTCTCCCACATGATGCCCTCCATAAGCTTCGAGTGACATTTCCATAGGATTTGTCCCTGTTCATGCTCAGGTACACAACATCTAATAATACCATCTACTCCTTCTTCATAAAGATGTGGGTCATCCCAAAAGTAATGCCTTAAATCATAGAAGAATTCTTTCTTTTGTTGGTATGTGAAGCTAGGTGGTATATATTTAGCAACAATGTAATTAGCATAGTCAGCATACCAAGGAGTGTTATGAGATACATTTATTGTAGCTAATTGTTCATCAGGAAAACTATCATTAATGGGTTGTGGGTCATCGAGAACATTTTCTAACCTAGACAAGTTATCAGCTACGGGGTTCTCGGCTCCCTTTCTATCAGTGATATGTAAGTCAAATTCTTGTAGCAAGAGAACCCACCCAATGAGTCTAGATTTAGCATCTTTCTTTTCCATAAGATATTTTATAGTAGCATGATCAGTGTGAACAATCACTTTAGAATCAACGATGTAAGATCTGAATTTATCACAAGCAAACACAACTGCTAAAAATTCTTTTTCAGTAGTAGCATAACTACGTTGGGCACTATCTAGAGTTTTACTAGCATAATGAATAACATTTAATTTCTTATCAGCTCTTTGTCCTAGAATAGCACCAACAGCATAATCACTATCATCACACATAATTTGAAAAGGCAAGTTCCAATCAGGTGGTTGAACAATAGGTGCAGAAATTGAGGCTTTCTTAAGTGTTTCCATGGTTTCTACACAATCATCATTAAAAACAAAGGGAACATCCGTTTCTAAAATATTTGTAAGAGGCCTAGAAATTTTGGAGAAGTCTGTAATAAATCTCTTATAGAAACCAGCATGACCACGAAAACTACGAATACCTTTGATATCTTTAGGACATGGCATTTTCTCAATTGCATCAACTTTATCTTTATCCACTTCAATGCCTCGTTCAGAAATTTTATGTCCCAAGACAATACGTTCATTAACCATAAAGTGGCACTTCTCCCAATTCAACACAAGATTAGTTTGCTCGCATCTCTACAAAACTTGATCAAGGTTGCTTAAGCAATCATCGAAAAAAGTTTCGTAAACGAAAAAATCATCCATGAAAACCTCAACAATATTTTCACATAAGTCAGAGAATATAGCAGTCATACAGCTTTGAAAGCTAGCATGTGCATTGCATAAACCAAAAGGCATACATCTATAAGCATAAGTTCCAAAAGGACAAGTAAAGGTGGTTTTCTCTTGATCAAGTTATGAAATAGGTATTTGATAAAAACCAGAATATCCGTCTAGGAAACAAAAGTGTGTGTGCTTAGATAGTCTTTCTAGCATTTGATCAATAAAAGGTAGAGGTAATGATCTTTTCTAGTAGCTTTATTTAATTTTCTAAAATCAATTATCAATTATAACCAGTGACAATTCTCTATGGAATAAGTTCGTTTTTATCATTAGGAACAACGGTAATACCTCCCTTCTTAGGGACACAATGAACATAACATACCCATCTACTATCAGCTATAGGATAGATTATACCTGCTTCCAGAAGCTTCAGTATTTTAGTTCTTACCACTTCTTTCATTTTAGGATTTAAACGTCGTTGGTGATCAACAACGGGTTTAGCATCAGGTTCCATATTAATTTTGTGCTGACAAAGAGTGGGACTAATGCCCTTAAGATCATCAAGAGTATATCCACTAGCAGCTTGGTGCTTCTTCAGAACCTTCAATAATCTTTCTTCTTCATGTTCTGAAAGGTTGGCACTAATAATAATAGGATATATCTTTTTCTCATCAAGATAAGAATATTTCAAAGTGTCTGGTAATTGTTTTAATTCAAACACAGGATCACCTTTAGGTGGAGGAGGACCTCCTAGAGTTTCAATAGGCAAATTGTGTTTAAGGAGAGGTCGTTGTTCAAAGATGTAACATCCCAAATTTTCAATTTGGAATGTTATACATTAGGTTAACATGCATATCATATTTTATTTTGCTTTTGGTTTTGATCCTAGAAAATCCTAAGAAACTCAAGGACCCACGGAGAGAGTTGGGGATTTCGTTATTTACGTATTTGAGTTTTCTCAAATTATGTAAACAGGATCGTTTGATTTTATTTATTTTATCATCAATTATTTCTATTACAAAAATATGAGAGAGGGAATAAAATGACTTTCCCAAAATATAGAAATATTGAGGATTTAATAAAAAAATCAAATAATATTTATTTCGGAGTTTTTCGGTATTTTTATTTGAATTTAGGAAAAATGCGTGTTTTTCAAATTGTAGTCTGGGCCCAATAAAATGTTCGCTTTATCGGGCCTGATTTTAGGAACCCGGAAAAATTTATTTCGTGATTTTTGGAGTCCGTTTAGTATTTCTTTTTATATTTCTTCCGAGCAGAATTATAAAAAAAACGGAACCGACTTTGGGCCGTACTCGGCCAGGAATCTCCTAGCCGGGGCCTTTATAAGCCGCCGCCCCGGGGCCCGAGAAGCCCCAAACTGAAACCCTAGCCGCCCCGCAAGCCCCCCCCCCCCTCGCCGCCGCCGCCGCCGCCGCCAACTCGCCGGAGCGCGCCGCCCGAGGTTCGCCGCCGCTGCCTCGTTTTTCGTGCAGTTTTTTTTAAATATTTTTTTTCTGTTCGTCGTTCCTCGTTTTCGTCGGATTTTCCGCGGTTATTTTCTGATCGTGATTTCTGATCCAATTTTCGTTTTAATATAACATTTCGCTCGTTTATCGGAATCGGGCGATTCAAGCGCCTGGAGTTTCGTCTCGAAACCCTCTTTCTGAATAATCAACTTAAACAAGTTTTTGCTACTGTAAAATTTGACTTAGATCCAGATTACTAGAATGAAGTTGTTTTCTTTCGCCAATTGAATTCTTTTGCTTCGTTCGATTTGATTCTTTTTGCAAACCAGGGTTCTTAAGTTGAACTTTCTGGTCAGATCTTCTATTTGAGTTTTACCTGTGCATTAGATGAGTACTTATTGTATGCTTGTTTGTTTGTCTGCGACAGAATATCCGGAGTGCGCCGCCTGTTACTTCGAATCTCTAGGTTTCGCGGATCATCAGCAAGGTAAGTAACACTTTGATCATACCTTTTCTACAACCCAGTTTTATTGCATTAGATCAATCCTCACACATTGCATGATTAGGATCTAATTAAATTGTGGGACGGGAATTAGATGAGGTAGTACCTATTACCTGTTTATTATGAAACCTTTGGGAGTTACTTCTACGTTTGCTTATTATGCCATGCTATGCTAGTAGACGTGGATTGGGTGAGTGATATCCATGACAGATGTGAGTTTGTTAATTTTAATGGTTTACTTAAGGTGGCAACTTAAATACACATCTGGGTGGATTGAGGCACCTGGTTTCTATCAGGACTTGCCTGTTTTTCTTTTGGACCGCCACCCAGGCTCAAAGGGATCATAAGATTATTCATACTAGAAACTTCCGTGTGCAGCCACAAGCCATTATGGGCTCTGGCATAGTTGATTAAGTCGTGCGAACTCTTACAGGGTAGACTAGCAGATGTAGGGGAAAGTAGGTGTACCGGTCTATCCAACGTAAGGTGCTAGCACTTCTGAAAGACTGTGTCTCGGTCATCCGTTTCTCAAACACCATGTAGTGCGAGAAATCCAATGGAGGCGATCGAGTCTTGTGGGGAAAAGTGTGCAAACCTTTGCAGAGTGTAATAAACTAATCATGGTTAGCCGTGTCCCTGGTTATGGACATCTTGAGTATCTAGTATCTGGATTATCATGTGAATCTCAACATGTTACTCTAAAGTTAAGTTGATGGGTTTGTTAAATGATGATGCTTAATTGGGATTGAGAATGCTGTCAACCATTCTCAATGTTTAACAACCACCATGATAGTAATTAAATTTATTACTTTGCAGTAGGGAAAAATTGGCTTTACGCAAAAACTGTAACCATAGAGCTTTCCACCAGCCAAATATGCATATAGTATAGCTGTTGCATTTCATTACTCTCTATGTGTTACCTTGCCAGCATATTCCATGTGCTGACCCATTCTTGGGCTGCAACGTTAATGTTGCAGACTTTTCAGACGACGATTAAGGAGTTTTAGGTCGTGGTTCTATACTCAGTGATGCCGTTGGAGTTGATGGACTCACTTATCTTCCAAGCCTTCCGCTGTTATCGTTATTAGATGGCCTTAAGCCATATTTATTGTAATAAGTTCTCTTTTGAGACACTCGATGTAATAAGTGTGTGGTTGCTACTCTGCTATAAATCCCCCGAGTACTGTGTGGTGTCAGCATTACTGATCCAGGGATGACACCGGAGCACAGAGATCAGACTATTTGAGGTCTGGTCGCTACAAAAGAAAATTTTATCTATCTCATTTCTTTCATGCATATGCATATCATTTTCATGGTCTAGCAAATTTTGTTCTACTGGATCGGTAAGAGGCACGGCAATAGAAGCAAGACCAATTATTTCATCCTTATAAGGCAATTATCTCTTATGATGCTTTCTACTAAACTTAGAAAAATTAAACTCATGAGACTCATCACCAAAACTTACACCGACCGTTTGTTTCTCACAATCTATTTTAGCATTAACAGTGTTTAAGAAAGGTCTACCAAAGATGGCGGGACAAAAGTCATCTTGTGGGGAACCAAGTACAAGAAAATCATTAGTATATTAAATTTTCCCACACAAGACTTCAACATCTCTAACAATCCCAAGTGGTGTGATGGTGTCTCTATTAGAAAGTTTAATAGTAACATCTATGTCTTCTATTATAGCAGATGCTATATCATTCATAATTTCTTGATATAAGGTAAAAGGAATAACACTCACGCTAGCACCTAAATCACATAAACCATGATAACAGTGATCTCCTATTTTGATCGAGACAACAGGCATGCCAACAACAGGTCTATGTTTACCTTTTTCATCGGGTTTGGCAATTCTAGCAGCTTCATCACAGAAGTAAATAACATGCCCATCTAAATTTTCTACCAGGAGATCTTTAACCATAGCAACACTAGGTTCTACTTTGATTTGTTCAGCAGGTTTAGGTGCTCTTATATAACTTTTATTGACCACGGTTGAAACTTTAGCATGTTCCTTTATCCTAACAGGAAAAGGTGGTTTTACAATATAAGCAGTAGGAACAACTGGATGAACATTATAAATAATAGTTTCATCTTTAGCTATTACCGATTCTTTAATTTCTTCTTTAATAGGTGGGTGATATTTAAACTACTTCTCCTTAGGGAGATCAAGATGAGTAGAAAATGATTCACAAAAGGAGGCTACTATCTCAGAGTCAAGTCCATATTTAGTCCTAAACTTTTGAAAAGCATCGGTAGTCATAAAAGATTTAACACAATCATACTTAAGCTTAATACTTGACTCTTTATCTTCATCGAGTTCCCAATCTACAGAGTTGTCTTTAATTCTTTCTAAAAGATTCCACCTAAATTTAAGAGTCTTCTTCATAAAGGAACCAGTACAAGAAGTATCGAGCATGGATTGATCATCACGAGAAAGCCGAGCGTAAAAAATCTAAATAATAATTTCTCTTGAGAGCTCATGATTGGGGCATGAATATAACATTGACTTAAGCCTCCCCCAAGCTAGAGTGATACTTTCTCCTTCGCGAAGCCAAAAATTATATATGTAATTCCGATCACGATTAACTAGATGCATATATAGGATAAATTTTTTGGTGAAATTCCAATTTCAATCGATTCCAATTCCAAGATCCAATATCATCGCATAACCTATACCATGCCAATGCTTTTCCCTTCGAAGGTAAAGGGAAAACCTTCGTCTTAGCTTC
This sequence comes from Triticum monococcum, assembly GCA_034509565.1. Lineage (NCBI taxonomy): Eukaryota > Viridiplantae > Streptophyta > Magnoliopsida > Poales > Poaceae > Triticum > Triticum monococcum. The sequence continues at coordinate 484,540,120 of CM067845.1, forward strand.
ATCTCTAGGTAAACCTGCAAGCTTAAATAATCCACAAATTTCATCCACATATATCAAGTGCATATCTGGATGTTCGGTTCCATCTCCTGCATAAGGATTAGCTAGCAGTTGTTCTATCATACCCGAAGGAATTTCATGACCAATATTTTCAGTAGATGCAGTAGGTTGAGGGGTAAATAATTGTGGTTCCAATCGAGGTGAAGATACCCCGAACAAACCCCTCAAAGGTTTGTTCTCCATAGTAATAAGTGACAATAAATTTCAGCACGTAGTAATAATTTTTCCTTAGCGATTTCCACTTACCAAGAGCGCTTCACTCCCCGGCAACGACGCCAGAAAATAGACTTGATGAACCCAAGTATAGGGGATTTATCGTAGTACTTTTGATAAGTAAGAGAGTCGAACCCAACGAGGAGCAGAAGGAAATGACAAGTAGTTTTCAGCAAGGTATTCTCTGCAAGCACTGAAATTGTAAGTAACGAGTAGTTTGATAGAAAGATAATTTGTAACGAGCAAGTAATAGTAATGGTAACAAAAGTGCAGAAAGGTAGCCCAATCCCTTTGAGGCAAAGGACATGCCAAAATGGTCTCTTATGATAAGCAAAGTGTTCTTGAGGGTACACGAGAATTTCATCTAGTCACTTTCATCATGTTGGTTTGATTTGTGTTCGCTACTTTGATAATTTGATATGTGGGTAGACTGGTGCTTAGTTGCTTCTATTACTTGCACAAACCTCCTACTTATGATTAACCCCCTCGCAAGCATCCACAACTACGAGAAAAGTATTAAGAATAAATCTAACCATATCATTAAACTTTTGGATCCAAATCAGTCCCTTACGAAGTAGCGCATATACTAGGGTTTAAGCTTCTGTCACTCTCACGACCCATCATCTAATAACTACTCCACAATGCATTCCCTTAGGCCCAAATATGGTGAAGTGCCATGTAGTCAACGTTCACATGACACCACTAAGGGAATCACAACATACATACCATCAAAATACCGAACACATATCAAGTTCACATGATTACTTGCAACAAGATTTCTCCCGTGACCTCAAGAACAAAAGTAACCACTCACAAATGATAATCATGCTGAAGATTAGAGGGGTATTAAATAGAATAATGGATCTGAACATATAATCTTCCACCAAATAAACCATATGATAATCAACTACAAGATGTAATCAACACTACTAGTCACCCACAAGCACCAATCTAAGGTTCCGGTACAAAGATTGAACACAAGAGATCAACTAGGGTTTGAGATGAGATGGTGTTGTTGAAGATGTTGATGGAGATTGCCCTCCCCAAGATGAGAGAGTTGTTGGTGATGATGATGACATTGATTTCGCCCTCTGGGAGGGAAGTTCCCCTGGCGGAATCGCTTCGCTGGAGGGCGAAAGTGCTCCTGCCCAAGTTCCGCCTCGAGACAGCGGCGCTTCGTCCCAAAAGTCTTCTCCTTATTTTTTCTAGGTCAAAATGACTTATAGACCATAAGAGGGGCACTAGAGGTGGGCCGAGGAGGCCACAACCCACCAGGGCGTGCGTGGGCTCCCTGGCGCGCCCAGGTGGGTTGTGCCCACCTAGTGGGCCCCTATAGTAGTTATTTGCTCCAATCATTCTTAAATATTCCATAAAAATTCTCCATGAAGTTTTAGCTTATTTGGAATTGTGCAGAATAGGTAGCTCTGACATAGCTTTTTCAGGTCTAGAATTCCATCTGCCGGTATTCCCCCTCCTTGTGTGAACCTTGCATATTATGATAGAAAAGGCATTATAATTACCCCAAAAGGCATTATTATGGATAAAAACAATATAAATAATGATAGGAAAACATGATGCAAAATGGACATATCAATGATCATTATATAGGCATCACGTCGAAGATTAGTAGACCAACACCTGCCTGCATCTACTACTATTACTCCACACGTCGACTGCTATCCAGCATGCATCTAGTGTATTAAGTTCTTGGAGAAATGGAGTGATGCAATAAGAACGGTGACATGATATAGACAAGATCTATTCATGTAGGAACAAACCCCATCTTGTTATCCTTAATAGCAACGATACATACGTGTCATTTCCCGTTCCGTCACTAGGATTGAGCACCGTAAGATCGAACCCATCACAAAGCATCTCTTCCCATGGCAAAAAAATCGATCTAGTCGGCCTAACTAAACCAAAGATTCGAAGAAGAAATACAAGGCTATAAGTACATGCATATAAGAGACCAAAAGACCAAATAACTTTCATGGATAAAAACATAGATCTGATCACAAACTCAAAGTTCATGGATCCCAACAAACACACCGCGAAAAGAGTTACATAAAATAGATCTCCAAGAGACCATTGTATTGAGAATCAAAAGAGAGAGAGGAAGCCATCTAGCTACAAACTACGGACCCGTAGCTCTACAATGTGTTGGGTAAAGTAGCATGCAATTTCAAAAAAAATCCTACGCTCACGCAAGATCTATCTAGGAGATGCATAGCAACGAGAGGGGGAGAGTGTGTCCACATACCCTCGTACACCAATAGCAGAAGCATTTGACAACGCGGTTGATGTAGTCGAACTTCTTCTCGTTCCGACAGAGCAAGCACGGAACATACGACACCTCCGAGTTCTGCACATGTTTAGCTCGATGATGTCCCTCGAACTCTTGATCCAGCAAAGTGTCGAGGGAGAGTTCTGTCAGCATGACGGCGTGGTGACGGTGATGGTGAAGTGATCCGTGCAGGGATTCCCGAAGGGGGAAGGAAGGGGGAGGCCAGATCCCTCCCATTCCTTTCTCCCTTCTCCTCTTTCCTTCCCCTTTTTTTGGCCTACATGGGGTGCACCAGCCCCTTAGCGGCTGGTCTGTCCCCCTCTTGGCCCATTAAGGCCCATGTAGTTGCCGGGGGATGCCCGAAACCCCTTCCGGTGACCCGATATGCACCCGGTACCCCCGAAACACTTCCGGTGTCCGAATACTGTCGTCCAATATATGAATCTTTACCTCTTGGCCATTTCGAGACTCCTTGTCATGTCCGTGATCTTATTCGGGACACCGAACAACATTTAGTAACAAAATAACATAACTCATATAATACAAACCGTCATCGAACGTTAAGCGTGCGGACCCTACGGGTTCGAGAACTATGTAGAAATGACCGAGACACCTCTCCAGTCAATAACCAATAGCGGAACCTGGATGCTCATATTGGTTACCACATATTCTACGAAGATCTTTATCGGCCGTGCCATAATGACAACATATGTTATTCCCTTTGTCATTGGTATGTTACTTGCCCGAGATTCGATCATCGGTATCTTCATACCTAGTTCACTCTCATTACCGGCAAGTCTATTTACTCGTTCCGTAATACATCATCCCGTAACTAGCTCATTAGTCACATTGCTTGCAAGTCTTATCATGGTGTTTATTACAGAGAGGGCCTAGAGATACCTCTCTGATACTAGGACTAACAAATCCTAATCTCGATCTATGCCAACCCAACAAACATCTTCGGAGATACCTATAGAGCATCTTTATAATAACCTAGTTACATTGTGAAATTTAATAGCACACAAGGTATTCCTACGGTATCCAGGAGTTGCATAATCTCATAGTTGGGTCTTGTCCATGAAGAAAGCAATAGCAATAAAACTGAATGATCAATATGCCTAGCTAACGGTTGGGTCTTGTCCATCACATCATTCTCCTAATGATGTGATCTCATTCATAAAATGACAACACATGTCTATGGTTAGGAAACTTAACCATCTTTGATTAACGAGCTAGTCTAGTAGAGGCTTACTAGGGACACTGTGTTTTGTGTATGTATCCACACATGTATCAAGTTTTCGGTTAATACAATTCTAGCATGAATAATAAACATTTACCATGATATAAGGAAATATAAAATAACAACTTTATTATTGCCTCTAGGGCATATTTCCTTCAGTCTCCCACTTGCACTAGAATCAATAATCTAGTTCACATTGCCATGTGATTTAACACCAATAGTTCACATCGCCATGTGACCAACACCCAAAGGGTATACTAGAGTCAATAATATATTTCACATTGCCATGTGATTAATGCCCAAAGAGTACTAAGGTGTGATCATGTTTTGCTTGTGAGAGAGGTTTAGTCAACGGGTCTGCCACATTCAGATCCGTATGTATTATGCAAATTTGTACGTCTACAATGCTCTGCACGGAGCTAATTTAGATAATTGCTCCCACTTTCAATATGTATCTAGATTGATACTCAGAGTCACCCGGATCAGTGTCAAAGCTTGCATCGACGTAACCCTTTACGACGAACTTTTTGTCACCTCCATAACTGAGAAACATTTCCTTAGTCCTATTTAGGTACCTAAGGATAATTTTGAACGTTGTTCAGTGATATACTCATGAATCACTATTGTACCCCCTCGCCAAACTCACGGCAAGGTACAGAATAGGCCAGGTACATAGCATGGCATACTTTATAGAACCTATGGCTGAGGCATAGGTAATGACTTTCATTCTCTCTATATCTTCTGCCGTGGTCGGGTTTTGAGTCTTACTCAACTTTACACCTTGCAATACATGCAAGAAATCTTTCTTTGACTAATATATTTTGAACTTCGTCAAAATCTTGTCAAGGTGATGTGCTTTGTGAAAGTCCTATTAAGCGTCTCGATCTATCCCTATAGATCTTGATGCCCAATATATGAGCAGCTTCACCAAGATCTTTCATTGAAAAACTTTTATTCATGTATCCTTTTATGCTATCCAGAAATTCTATATCATTTCCAATCAACAATATGTCATCCACATATAATATTTGAAATACTACAGAGCTCCCACTCACTTTCTTCTAAATACAGGCTTCTTCAAAAGTCTGTATAAAACCATATGCTTTGATCACCTCATCAAAGCGTATATTCCAACTCCGAGATGCTTGCACCAGTACATAAATGGATCGCTGGACCTTGCACGCTTTGTTATCACCTTTAGGATCAACAAAACCTTCTGGTTGCATCATATACAACTCTTCTTTAAGAAATCCATTAAGGAATGTAGTTTTGACATCCATTTGCCAGATTTCATAAAATGCGGCAATTGCTAACATGATTCGGACAGACTTAAGCATCGCTATGAGTGAGAAAATCTCATCGTAGTCAACACCTTGAACTTGTCGAAAGCCTTTTGCGTTAGTCTTCTTCTTGAAGATCCATTTATTCTCTATGTCTTGCCAATCATCGGGAAAGTCAACCAAAGTCCATACATTGTTTTCATGCATGGATCCTATATCAGATTTCATGGCCTCAAGCCATTTTGTGGAATCTGGGATCATCATCACTTCCTCATAGTTCGTAGGTTCGTCATGGTCTAATAACATGACTTCTAGAACAGGATTACAGTACCACTCTGGTGCGAAACGTGCTCTGGTTGACCTACGAGGTTAGGTAGTAACCTGGTCTGAAGTTTCATGATCATTATCAATAGCTTCCTCTCTAGTTGGTGTTAGTCATCACGGGAATGGTTTTCTGTGATGAGCTACTTTCCAATTCGAGAGAAGGTACAATTACCTCATCAAGTTCTACTTTCCTCCCACTCCCTTCTTTCGAGAGAAACTCCTTCTCTAGAAAGGATCCATTCTTAGCAACAAAAATCTTGCCTTCGGATCTGTGATAGAAGGTGTACCCAACAGTTTCTTTTGAGTATCCTATGAAGACGCATTTCCTGGATTTGGGTTCGATCTTATCAGGCTGAAACTTTTTCACATAAGCATCGTAACCCCAAACTTTAAGAAACAACAGCTTAGATTTCTTGCCAAACCACAGTTCATACGGTGTCATCTCAACGGATTTAGATGGTGCCCTATTTAAAGTGAATGCAGTTGTATCTAATGCATAACCACAAAATGATAGTGGTAAATCGGTAAGAGACATCATAGATCGCACCATATCTAATAAAGTACGGTTACGACATTTGGACACACCAATATGCTGTGGTGTTCTAGGTGGCGTGAGTTGTGAAACTATTCCATGTTGTTTTAAATGAAGGCCAAACTCGTAACTCAAATATTCGCTTCCACGATCAGATCATACAAACTTTTATTTTCTTGTTACGATGATTCTCCACTTCATTATGAAATTCTTTGAACTTTTCAAACGTTTCAGACTTGTGTTTCATCAAGTAGATATACCCATATCTTCTCAAATCATCTGTGAAGGTCAGAAAATAATGATACCCGTTGCGTGCCTCAACACTCATTGAACCGCATACATCGATATGTATTATTTACATTAAGTTATTAGCTCGCTCCATTGTTCTGGAGAACGGAGTTTTAGTCATCTTGCCCATGGGGCATGGTTCGCAAGCATCAAATGATTCATAATCAAGTGATTCCAAAAGCCCATCTGCAAGGAGTTTCTTCATGCGCTTTATACCAATATGAACTAAACGGCAGTGTCACAAGTATGTTGCACTATCAATATCAACTTTGCATCTTTTGGCATCAATATTATGAATATGTGTATTATTACGATCAAGATTCAATAAACCATTTACAATGGGTATATGACCATAGAAGGTTTTATTCATGTAAATAGAACAACAATTATTCTCTGATTTAAATGAATAACCGTATTGCAATAAACATGATCCAATCATATTCATGCTCAACGCAAACACCAAATAACATTTATTTAGGTTCAACACTAATCCCGAAGGTAGAGGGAGTATGCGATGGTGATCTTATCAACCTTGGAATCTCTTCCAACACACATCGTCACTTCTCCCTCAACTAGTTTATGTTCATTTTGTAACTCCTGTTTCGAGTTAGTAATCTTAGCAACTGAACTGGTATCAAATACCCAGGGGCTACTACGAGCACTAGTAAAGTACACATCAATAACATGTATATCAAATATACCTTTGTTCACTTTGCCATCCTTCTTATCCGCCAAGTATTTGGGGGCAGTTCCGCTTCCAATGACCATTTCCTTTGTAGTAGAAGCACTCAGTTTTAGGCTTGGGTCTAGCTTTGGGCTTCTTCTTGGGAGTGGCAACTTGCTTGTCATTCTTCTTGAAGTTCACTTTCTTTCCCTTGCCCTTTTACTCTAAACTAGTGGTCTTGTTAATCATCAACACTTGATGTTCTTTCTTGATTTCTACATTCGCCGATTTCAGCATCACAAAGAGCTTGGGAATTGTTTTTGCCATCCCTTCTATATTATAGTTCATCACGAAGTTCTAGTAACTTGGTGATAGTGACTAGAGAACTCTGTCAATCACTATCTTATCTAGAAGATTAACTCCCACTTGATTCAAGCGATTGTTGTACCCAGACATTCTGAGCACATGCTCACTGCCTGAGCTATTCTCCTCCATGTTGTAGGCAAAGTACTTGTCAGAGGTCTCATACCTCTCGACATGAGCATGAGTCTGAAATACTAATTTCAACTCTTAGAACATCTCATATGCTCCGTGGTGTTCAAAACATTTTTGAAGTCCCGGTTCTAAGCCGTAAAGTATGGCACACTAAACTATCAAGTACTCGTCATACCGAGCTTGTCAAATGTTCATAACTTCTGCATCTGCTCCTGCAATAGGTCTGTCACCTAGCGGTGCATCAAGGACATAATTATTTTGTGTAGCAATGAGGATAATCCTCATATCACGGACCCAGTCCGCATCATTGCTACTATCATCTTTCAACTTAGTTTTCTCTAGGAATATAACAAAAACATAGGGGAGCTACAACACGAGCTATTGATCTACAACATAGATATGCAAATACTAGCAGGACTAAGTTCATGAGAAATTAAGTTTAGTTAATCCTATTACTTAAGAACTCCCACTTAGATGCACATCCCTCGAGTCATCTAAATGATCACGTGATCCATATCAACTAAACCATGTCCGATCATCACGTTAGATGGAGTAGTTTTCAATGGTGAACATCTCTATGTTGATCATATATACTATATGATTCATGTTCGACCTTTCGGTCTCCAGTGTTCCGAGGCCATGTCTGTACATGCTAGGCTCGTCAAGTTTAACTCGAGTATTCCGCATGTCCAAAATTGTCTTGCACCCATTGTATGTGAATGTAGAGCTTATCACAGCGGATCATCACGTGGTGTCTCAGCACGATGAACTGTCGCAACGGTGCATACTCAGGGAGAACACTTATACCTAGAAATTTTAGTGAGGGATCATCTTATAATGCTACTGCCGTACTAAGCAAAATAAGATGCATAAAAGATAAACATCACATGCAATCAAAATATGTGACATGATATGGCCATCATCATCTTGTGCCTTTGATCTCCATCTCCAAAGCACCGTCATGATCTCCATCATCACTGTCTTGACACCTTGATCTCCATCGTATCGTCGTCGTCATCTCGCCAACTATTGCTTCTACAACTATCGCTAACGCATAGTGATAAAGTAAAGCAATTACATGGCGTTTGCATTTCATACAATAAAGTGACAACCATAAGGCTCGTGCCAGTTGCCGATAACTTTTACAAAACATGATCATCTCACACAATAATGTACTTCACATCATGTCTTGACCATGTCACATCACAACATGCCCTGCAAAAACAAGTTAGACGTCCTCTACTTTGTTGTTGCAAGTTTTACGTGGCTGCTATGGGCTTCTAGCAAGAACCGTTCCTACCTACGCATCAAAGCCACAACGGTGATTTTATCAAGTTTGTTGTTTTAATCTTCAACCAGGACCGACCGTAGTCAAATTTGATTCAAATAAACTTGGACAAACAGACACCCGCCAGCCATCTTTATGCAAAACTAGTTGCATGTCTGTCGGTGGAACCGGTCTCATGAATGTGGTCATGTAAGGTTGGTCTGGGCCGCTTCATCCAACAATACCGCTAACGAAAATAAAATATTGGTGGTAAGCAGTATGACAATTACTGCCCACAACTCTTTGTGTTCTACTCGTGCATATCATCTACGCATAGACCTGGCTCGGATGCCACTGTTGGGTAACGTAGCTTGCAATTTCAAAAAAATTCGTACGCTCACGCAAGATCTATCTAGGAGATGCATAGCAACGAGAGGGGGAGAGTGTGTCCACGTACCCTCATAGATCGAAAGCGGAAGTGTTTGACAACACGGTTGATGTAGTCGAACTTCTTCTTGTTCCGGCCGATCAAGCACCGAATGTACGACACCTCCGAGTTCGACACACGTTCAGCTCGATGACGTCCCTCGAACTCTTGATCCAGTAGAGTGTCGAGGGAGAGTTCTGTCAGCACAATGGCATGGTGACAGTGATGGTGAAGTGATCCGTGTAGGGCCTTGCCTAAGCACTACGTGAATATGACCGGAGGCGTAAACTGTGGAGGGAGGCGCCGCACATGGCTAACAGATGTTGTCGTGTGTTCTAGGCGCCTCCCCCTTCATATATATAGGTGGGAGGGAGAGCGGAAGCCAAGGGGGTGCCCAAGTAGGAGGAATCCTACTTGGGGCCCTAATCCTATTCGCCCCCTACCATAATTCCCCGGGGGGAGGAAGGAGGAGGGAGGAGGGAAGGAAGGGGGAGGCCGAATCCCTCCCCTTCCTTTCTCCCTTCTCCTCTTTCCTCCCCCTTTATTTTGGCCTACATGGGGCGCAACAGCCCCTCAGGTCTGGTATGTCCCCCTCTTGGCCCATTAAGGCCCATGTAGTTGCCGGGGGGATCCCCAGAACCCCTTTCGGCGATCTGATATGCACCCGTTACCCCCGGAACACTTCCGGTGTCCGAATACCATCGTCCAATATATGAATCTTTACCTCTTAACCACTTCGAGACTCCTTGTCACGTCTGTGGTCTCATCCAGGACTCCGAACAACATTCGGGCACCAAATCACATAACTCATATAATACAAAACCGCCATCGAATGTTAAGTGTGCAGACCCAACGGGTTCGAGAACTATGTAGACATGACCGAGACACCTATCCGGTCAGTAACCAATAGCGTAACCTGGATGCTCATATTGGTTTCCACCTATTCTACGAAGATCTTTATCAATCGTACCATAATGACAACATCCGTTATTCCCTTTGTCATCGGTATGTTACTTGCCCGAGATTCGATCGTCGGTATCTTCATACCTAGTTCAATCTCATTACCGGCAAGTCTCTTTACCCATTCCATAACACATCATCCCGTAACTAACTCATTGGTCACGTTCCTTGCACTTATCATGATGTGCATTACCGAGAGGGCCCAGAGATACCTCTCCGATGCTCGGAGTGACAAATCCTAATCTCGATCTATGCCAACCCAACAAACACCTTCGGAGATACATGTAGAGCATCTTTATAATCACCATGTTACATTGTGACATTTGATAGCACACAAGGTATTCCTCCGGTATTCGGGAGTTGCATAATCTCATAGTCAACGGAATATGTATTTGACATGAAGAAAGCAATAGCAATAAAACTGAGCGATCAATATGCTAAGCTAACGCATGGGTCTTGTCCATCACATCATTCTCCAAATGATGTGATCCCGTTCATCAAATGACAACACATGTCTATGGTTAGGAAACTTAATCATCTTTGATTAACGAGCTAGTCTAGTAGAGGCTTACTAGGGACACTGTGTTTTGTCTATGTATCCATGCATGTATCAAGTTTCAGGTCAATACAATTCTAGCATGAATAATAAACATTTACCATGATATAAGGAAATATAAAATAACAACTTTATTATTGCCTCTAGGGCATATTTCCTTCACAATGAAGTACTCACGCATCATTGGATAGGCACCAATGAGGATGATGAACCCCTCTGTGATGGTGTCTAGATTGTATCTGTGCTTTCTGGAACTTGCGGCGGCTGGAATTGTGTTTCATCGACTCCCCTAGGGTTTTTGGAATATTGGGGTATTTATAGAGCAAAGAGCAGTGCAGGAGGCCACCGGGCACAACCCATCAGGGCGCCTGGCCCCCCAGGCGCGCCCAGGTGGGTTGTGCCCCCTTGGGGCACCCCTATGGTACTTCTTTGGCCCATCTAGTGTTTTCTGGCCCAGAAAAATTCTCCAAAAAGTTTTGTTGCGTTTGGACTCCATTTGGTATTGATTTTCTGTGAAGTAAAAACAACCAAAAAACAACAATTGGCACTAGGCACTATGTTAATAGGTTAGTTCCAAAAATGATATAAAGTTGCTATAAAATGATTATAAAACATCAAAGAATGATAATACAACAGCATGGAACAATCAAAAATTATAGACACATTGGAGACGTATCAGATATCAACAAGGATGTGGATGATGAAAATCAACTTCAACCTGCACTGGGTAGGAAAGATGAGCAGGAAAGTGCATTGTTAAAGATCTGAAACTGTTCATTAATGTTTGAAAGCATACATAGTAATGAGTACTCGGGTATTGAGGAGGATCAGCATAATTTCTTGATTGGAGTTGAATGATTCCAAAAGGGAATCCAAACCTTCAAAGTTCTATTTTGAAAGGTTGAATCACCTTAAGTTAGCGCTACACAATTTTGCATTTCTTAATGATAGAAGGTTCTACGAGCATAGTGAACCGACCAATTTGATATTGTCTATATTTATGTTGGTTGTAGAGAAATTACAGGTGAGAAAAATTGGGTGGTTATAACCAGGTGATCATCCTTTGATGTTTACATACCTCTATGTATAACATGAGCTATGAATTTGATTCCCTTTACCTATGTATTTATATCTATATATGTTTTTGTACATTACCCATCTTAATTGAACACATCTCATATCCCTCACAACTGAATATATCTTATATATGATATCAACCAATATTTTGGTGACCTTTTATCCCATTTCATTTTGACAATTATGCACACGACCAAGAAATTTGGATTAGTTCATTATTTTATTTTAGTGTGTCAAGTGTTTGGTTAGTTCACCTACCATATTTGTGACCATTGTGAAACCATCATAACATCATTTGGGTTTGTTCAAGTATTTTACCTATAAGAAAGGAATCAAATTCTATCAAAAAGGTAAAGAGAGGTAAAGTCACACTCACATGTACTGTAATGATATTTTTATTCCTTTTTACCATGTATGCTTTTTCTACAAGTTCTATATCTTCCCATGAATTAATATATTCATTCATCCTTCAATGAACCTCCTTGGTAGTATTTTGTGCATTTAAGTAAAATGATTGACAATGTGGTAAGACATCGTTCTTGATGCTAACAAATAAGGTGTTTCTAAAAAACTAGCAAATTGGGTTTCTTTTGAGAAAAATGATGACTTGCTCCCTTTCTCTTAAAAAGGATAGAAGTTAGTACTTTTCACCCCCACAAAGTTAAATGTGATATACAATCCATTTTGTATGTCTTAGACAGTGCGATTCTATACATTTTATCGTAATTCGTTTTTGCACTGTTTATTCACTATCCATCAAATGTGTATTTACTTACCAATTGCATCAATTGGTGACATCAAGAAAATGTGGTGTCAAGTGGGAGAGTCTTTTGAACCTCCAAAGTATGAATTCCACTTCTCTTGGAAGCATTTTGATGGTCTTTTCATTTAGGAACCTCGTATTAAATTATGCAATGACGTAAACTAGAATGTATTGGCACATTATCTTCGTATCGTGCTTGGTTTCATGTGTTTTGACATTCATATATTTTTAGAACATGCATAACTGCTTCGTGGTCCTTTCGCAACTTCTACCAGAAGGTGCGTGTTATATTCAGCTTACCCTTTTATATTTCTTTAGGTGTGGTGTTCTTGTGGTTGAATCCTGCCATGGGTGATAACCTGATGAGTACCAAGCTAGTCAGTGAAACACAAAACTTACTAAAAATATTCTACGAGTCCTCTGAAATGAGCCTTTACTAACTAAAATAAATTCAACTTTTCTTCAGTTCCACAAAGTTGTCACGATAGCTTTATGGCTTGTAGTCTACCATGTATAACCAATACAATATCCCAATTTTTTTTTCTGAAATGGGAGATTATTATTTTTAAATGTCATGTACACTTTTTTAACGGTACGAAACATTTTATATACTGGGCAAACATTTTTTTACATTGTTCAAGCATTTGTCTCAATTTCACAAACATTTTTTGAAATGCGAGAATATTGTTTTTAAAATGTCATGTATAGATTTTAATGGTACTAAACATTTTTTATATTATGTAAACATTTTTTTACATTGTATAAAGCTTTCTTAAATGTCATGAACATTTTTTTGAGACGCAAGAATATTTTTCAAAATGTCATGCTCAGTTGTTGAATGGGCGAAACATTTTTTATATTATGATATTTTTTGCGTTGTATAAACATCTTATAAATATGATGAATTTTTTTCTAAAATGCACGAATATTTCTTCAAAATGTCACATACATTTTCTAAAAAGCTATCAACATTTTAAAAATTGCGTTAGCAAAATTTATAATTTCTTATTTTCATGGTGTTAAATTTTGATAAGTAAATTTAGGTTTTTTAAAAAATATTCATTCACGATAAAAATAAAATTGAAAATAACAAAATAAAAAGGGAAAGTATCATGATGTCAGGATGACTCATCACATTGTCAACAAGAGCAAACAATGTCCTTACACAGCCAACCCATCGCCGACTCCTGTAGGCATGCACGGGCAAGCCTCGCTAAGGGAGGCATGGCGGCGCCCCAGCTTGCTCCCTAAAAAAATAAATGGAACATCGCTATGAGCCTTTCTATCAATGACACGAGCTCATGATAGGCCGCGATAAGCCACCGGTGTGATAACCAACAATAAAACGAAATTGTCTGCCATGGGTTGCACACAACATTAGCTGGGAGATTACACAAAGCACGGTGTTCTTTTTAATCCAATGGTTACGCTCTTGAATTAGACTAAACTTAATCTCAGCTAGCTAGTTTCCTTTAGCATTTCGATTTGTTCATTGGTGCGTGTCGGTGCTATACAAACGGTTTTTAACCCCTTTCCGCGACGGCATTTGGAATCGTCGCCAAGTGAGTGTGGGGGATAGGGGGTCCTTCCCACACGACCCAGAAATCGTGGGGGATAGGCCCTCCCGGGACAGAGGCTGGGGCCGTGTGCAATGGGGCGAGGCATCGAAACCCAATCATTTCCGTAGGTATATATATATCCCACACAGTAATCCGAGAAAAACATTTCTGTAGGTATGTACATCCCACACGGTGAATCTCAGAAAATCATTTCCGTAGATATATACATCACACATGGTCAATCCAAGGAATACGTTTCCGTTCTTATGTACATCCCACACAGTCAATCCAGGGAAAATGTTTCCGTTCATACGTAGATCCTACACAGTTTATTTGTGTAGGCTCAATGTGTGAAAGGTGTAACTGTCACATATGGTCTGCCTTGGTTAACTGTTTGCTTTTATCAACTATATCACACACGATTTGATGAAGAAAATTGTGTGGCATTGGCTATTCATCGCAAGCACTTTTACTGCAAGAACCGTTTGCAAAGGTTCATGACATATTTAGCAGGTTTATTAGTTTATAATTAATAATTCCTGTATTACGCAAATTCACATTTCATATCGAACAGTTGTTTGCCAATTTCATATCAGGCGCATAAATATATTATAACGCCACAGTACGGTAGCTGCATGAAAACATCACAGTACAACATATAGCTAGTCCAACTTCATAAGAACAATATATTCATTTCCCTAATCGAGATCATCCAGACTCGTCTTTCCACCTCTACTTTCAGTTTAGTAAGAACCTGTTTTGCACAGGCCAACTTGGAAAGTGCCTCCTCCTTCGCCAACACCATCTTAGCAAAGTCTGATTTAAAAAAATCTGAGCTCATTCTCCACCTTCAACTTTTTATCCCGCATCTTCAAATATTTTTCAGCATTGACAATAGTTTATCTAAGCCTGCGTCTGTTCCTCGTACATGCTCCAGAGCTTCGCTAGGCACATCTTCAAAGACTGTGGTCACTCTTGATCAACCCACTCCAAGTAAGAACACTTCCGTTCATCCTATAATATTTAAAGCTAGATCAGTAAGAATTGTAGGGGAAATGAGTTTATAGCAACATAGAAAATCACCAATGCTTATTTTGAAAAACTGAAGAAACATGTTAATTATGACATATCTTCTCAAAAAGATCAAAGTGCAAATGAATTAATTGCTACTGAGACAACAACCAAATTCTAGAACATCAGAAGCTATAATTAACTACAACGATGCTACAAGTTCTTACTTATGTATAATAAATAACAAATTGAAAATTTTATGAGGAAGGTAAATATAACTGCAACAACATAGCGACAGTGTTTGGATGACAGCAAATTGATACTAACAGGTGTGTACATGCACAAATTTAGTAACATGGAACTAATAGCACTAAGGTCGTCCACTATGGATGCGACAACTGTTGCTACATCTTGCCCCGGTGCCCTGCACTGGCGAGCCGATGTAGCGGAAAAAAATCAGGGACCCGGACTCCGGAGCACATAGTTGCTCCGATGTCCAGTTCCTTTGTGCGATAAAGATTTAGTATTTTACTGCTTGGCTGCTCGGATGTGTGGACCAAAGTTGGCTGCACAAACTGCTGAAGCGGTGCCAAATAATTTTCTAATGGCACCGCTGATGAGATGGCAACAATTTAAGATACTAGGTACAAACTGTGACACTGTCTTAGGATGCGTTTGGTTGAAGGTGTGGTATGAATGGGTTGGGACCGTGACAGTGTCTGAATCACATCTAACAAATGATTTGTAACAATGAAAGAGGGTCTAACCTTCTCTGCACATGCCAGAAACTTCCTCCCATTGTCCACAGATTCAAACGCAACTAGCTTCACGCATGGAGATTGATGGTGACAACGAGCAGATAGATCTTCAGCCACCCCACTCCATTCGTTGCCACTAATGGTCCTAGGGAGCTACAAGAGGAAGAAATGATCCAAATTGGCCGCTGGGTAAAAATCCTTCATTTCAAGTCATAGCCCGAGAGAGAGAAGAGAGGCATACTGATAACCCACAAGTATAGGGGATTGCAACAGTTTTCGAGGGTAGAGTATTTGAGGGAGTCCTGGATAAGGGGGTCTCCGGACAGCCGGACTATCTCCATTGGTCGGACTGTTAGACTATGAAGATGCAAGATTGAAGACTTCGTCTCGTGTTCGGACGGGACTCTACTTGGCGTGGAAGGCAAGCTAGGCAATACGGATATGGATATCTCCCCCTTTGTAACCGACCTTGTGTAACCCTAACCCTCTCCGGTGTCTATATAAACCGAAGGGTTTTAGTCCGTAGGACAACAACCATAACATACAATCATACCATAGGCTAGCTTCTAGGGTTTAGCCTCTCTGATCTCGTGGTAGATCTACTCTTGTACTACCCATATCATCAATATCAATCAAGCAGGACGTAGGGTTTTACCTCCATCAAGAGGGCCCGAACCTGGGTAAAACATCGTGTCCCCTGCCTCCTCTTACCATCCGGCCTAGACGCACAGTTCGGGACCCCCTACCCGAGATCCGCCGGTTTTGACACCGACATTGGTGCTTTCATTGAGAGTTCCTCTGTGTCGTCGCCGTTAGGCTTGATGGCTCCTACTATCATCGATAGAGATGCGGTCCAGGGTGAGACTTTCTCCCTGGACAGATCTTCGTATTCGGCGGCTTTGCACTGCGGGCTAATTCGCTTGGCCATCTGGAGCAGATTGATAGCTACGCCCCTGGCCATCAGGTTAGATTTGGAAGTTTGAACTACACGGCCGACATCCGCGGAGACTTGATCTTCGACGGATTCGAGCTACAGCTGGGCGCGTCGCACTGTCGCGATGGTATGACCTAGCTCTACCGCCGAACAGTACCCCAAAGGCTGCGCCCACATTAGCTCCGACCCTTAGCTCGGAGCCAACTGTGCCAGTCGAGGACGGGTGGTTAGACACTGCCTCAGGGGCTGCAGTCTCAATGGCGATCGAGCCGAACACCAGCCTAAACCTCTGCGCAACCCGTGACTCCAAGGTGCCGGACTCTTTTCCGGACTTTGAACCATCTGCGCCCCTGCCAATCAAATCTGATGGGCGCCGATCATGGAATTCATCGCCGCGGATATCTTTCAGCACTCGCCCTTCGACGACATTCTGAATTCACTAAGGTCTCTCTCTTTCTCAGGAGAGCCCTGGCCGGATTATGGCCAACAGGATTGAGATGCGAACGACGAAGAAATTCGACGCCCACCCACCACCCACTTCGTAGCCACTGTCGATGATTTAACTGACATGCTCGACTTCGACTCCGAAGACATCGACGGTATGGATGATGATGTAGGAGACGAACATGAACCAGCACCTATAGGGCACTGGAAAGCCACCTCGTGATATGACATATACATGGTGGATACACCAAAAGAAGGCAATGGCGACGGGATAGCGGAGGATGACCCCTCCAAGAAGCAACCCAAACGCCGATGTCTGCGGCGCCGCTCTAAGTCCCACCAAAGCAAAAGTGGTGATACCGGCACAGGAGATAATAACACTCTGGATAGTGCCAAAGAAAACAACAAACCCCTCCAGCAAGATTTAGAGCAGGAGGATGGAGGAGCCAGCTCTCCTGAGAGAGCGGCAGACGGAGAGGAGGAGGATGACAATCACATGCCGCCCTCCGAAGACGAGGCAAGCCTCGGCGACGATGAATTCGCCATACCAGAGGATCCCGTCGAACAAGAGCGCTTCAAGCGCCGGCTTATGGCCACGGCAAATAGCCTGGAGAAAAAGCAGCAGCAGCTTCAAGCTGATCAAGATCTGCTAGCTGACAAATGGACTGAAGTCATTGCGGCTGAGGAATATAAACTCGAGCGCCCCTCCAAGAGTTACCCAAGGCGCATGTTACTACCCTGACTGGAGGAAGAAGCGTATGATACGGCTGATCGGCCACCTCATGGCCGCGATAGAGAGGCAATCTAGCTAAAAGCTCAACCTCCACCCCAATGCCATTCAAATAAAAAGGCGTGGGGAGATACGCCAGACCTGCGAGACATATTGGAGGACAAGGCAAAGCATTCAAGATCGATCCATGGATCACGAGGGCGCACCACTCTGCGAGACGACAAACGTCACGTCGGATATAGTAAAAGCAAATCCGGTCGGGCCGAACATAGCGGGCAAGACCCATTCGAGCTGCGTCGCGATATAGCCCAATACAGAGGCGCCGCACTCCCCTTATGCTTCACAGACGAAGTAATGGAACATCAATTTCCAGAAGGTTTCAAACCTGTAAATATTGAATCATACGATGGCACAATAGATCCCGCAGTATGGATTGAGGATTTCCTCCTCCACATCCACATGGCCCGCGGCGATGACTTACATGCCATCAAATACCTCCCACTAAAGCTCAAAGGACCAATGCGACATTGGCTTAACAGCTTGCCAGCGGACTCCATTAGCTGTTGGGAAGATCTGGAAGCCGCATTCCTCGACAACTTTCAGGGCACTCATGTGCGACCACCAGACGCCGATAATTCAGCAGCCAGAAGAGTCGGCCAGGCAATTCTGGACTCGGTTCCTTACAAAGAAAAATCAAATCGTCGACTGTCCGGATGCGGAGGCCTTAGCGGCTTTCAAGCACAACATCCGAGACGAGTGGCTAGCCCGGCATCTTGGTCAGGAAAAGCCGAAATCTATGGCAGCTCTCACGACGCTCATGACCCGCTTTTGTGCGGGAGAAGACAGCTGGCTGGCTCGCAGTAATAACATATCAAAGAACCATGGTACCTCAGACACCAAGGACGGCAATAGCAGGTTACGTCGCAACAAGCATAAGCACCACATTAACAGCGAAAATACTGAGGATACGATAGTCAATGCCGGATTCAAAGGCTCTAAACCCAGTCAGCGGAAAAAGCCATTCAAACAAAGTACGTCGGGTCCGTCCAGCTTGGACCGTATACTCGATCGCTCGTGTCAAATACACGGCACCCCAGACAAGCCAGCCAATCACACCAGACAAGCTCGGGGCAATTGACAAATAGACCGCCTGGCGTGATCTGGGCTCGCGTAGCAATATGGCGGCCACCCCAATCCCAGCCCAGCGGCGAAACTCATTCCGCGCGTACATAATTATGCATTAAAAATACCATGGGCACATGTGGGGAGGGGGGCACAACTACGGCATGCCCCAAGACGTGGCCTAAACCGCACTAGGGGCTTCCCGTTCGGTTATTTTTCTTTTTCTTTCAGGACCTTAATCTCTGGAAACACTGTCCGGCAGCACTATTGCCGAACACATGATGCAGCAACCAAGGAGGCAGACAACTACGTTATATCACGGAATTCCCAGGTTGATTACAGTAACGAGTGAAATATTCAATTTAATATCATTCCTCAGCTTGCCCTTGGAAGGGACATAATCCTACTCTTTTCTTATCGCACTATCTGTAACACTCTGCTTTAACGCAATTTTTTAATAAACAATGCATGACATTATGACTATTCTTGCATTCTTGTTATATATACATATATATATATATGTGTGTGTGTGTGTGTGTGTGTGTGTGTGTTCATTAATGACACCTTGCAACCGTACACTATGGTACGGCCAATACACCAGGGGCTTATGTACCCCACAATGTGGTGTGAAAAGTTCGAACACTTTCACAAGTGCGGCACCCCGAACTTATAGCATTATATGCATCAGCTCTGAATCATGTCTTTGGTCAAATGTTGGGTTTGCCCAGCTCCTATCTTTTGGTACCTTATGTTCCGCTCTATCGGCTAAGGTAGCGCTAGGAGAACTACTACGATTGTGCCCCGGTTCTGCCGGGCTTAGCACCTCAGTAGAGAAAGCTAAAACTGACTGTCATGATAAGACGAGAGACTAGTCGCTGTTCGGCGAGGTTTTTCGAGTCCCTAAAGACTTATGCCGCTTAGGGCGAGGGACTGGCCCTGTCCGGATTACAGGCGTGTATCGCGTCCCGAATTCGGCCTTCCGAATACCAGGGGCTTCGCTGAAATTTAAAATTATAGAATTCTATGGCTAAGTGAGAGTGATAAAGCATTATTAGTCTGGTTGCCTTATTCGTTGTGCTGAGCACCTCCCTCGAAGGACCCAAATATGGTAACAAGAGTGCTCAGGTTTATCCCGAACACCCCAGCACTCGTGGCATGGGGGCAGAAGCCGAGGACTAGCCATCTCTCAGATTGGATAAATGGCCAAACAGAAGGTAATATTTTAAATTCACACAAGCGTTGCATAGCGCATATGAAACAAGTTTTCATCATACAGGACCACACGAGCAAGTTTATTCAAATATTACATCTTTTGAACACTCGTCCGCGATGAGACGGGCACCCGGCAGAACACCCTCGTAGTACATCTCAAGGTGGCGGTGCTCCTTGCCCTCCGGCGGCCCCTCCTTGATCAGCTTCACGGCGTCTAGCTTGACCCACTGTAATTTCACGTGGGCGAAAGCCCGGCGTGCACCTTCAATACAGAGAGATCGCTTGACAACCTCTAGCCGCGGGAAGGCATCCACAAGCCGCCTCACCAGGCCGAAGAAGCTGTTTGGAAGGGCGTCGCCAGGCCACAGCCGGACTATAAAGCTCTTCATGGCCTGATCGGCCGCCTTATGTAGCTCGACCATCTGCTTCAGCTGGCCGCTCATTGGCACCGGATGTTCGGCCTCAGCATACTAAGACCAGAACAGCTTCTCTATCGAGCTTCTGTCCTCCGCCTGGTAAAATTGAGCAGCATCGGACACACTGCGGGGCAAATTTGCGAATGCTCCTGAAGAGCTCCGGATCCGGGTAAGTAATCGGTAATTTACTTTTACATGCTCGCTTTGCATATAGAAAGCCTTACCCGCCGCTATCTTCTTCATCGCGTCGATCTCTTGGAGGGCCTTTTGGGATTCGGCCTTGGCACTTTTTACACTCTCGAGGGCCGCGGCAAGCTCAGACTCCCGCGTCTTTGAGTCAAGCTCCAACGCCTCATGCTTCGCCACGAGAGCCTGGAGCTCTTGCTGCACCTCGCCCACCCGAGCCTCGTGCTTCTCTTGTTGGGGAACGTTGCAGAAAACAAAATTTTCCTACTCGTTTCACCAAGATCATCTAGGAGTTCATCTAGCAACGAGTCACGAGATGCATCTACATACCTTTGTAGATCGCGAGCGGAAGCGTTCGTTAGAACGTGGTTGATGTTGTCGAACACGCCGTGATCCAAATCACCGATGACCAGCGCCGAACGGACGGCACCTCCGCGTTCAACACACGTACGGGACGGGAGACGTCTCCTCCTTCTTGATCCAGCAAGGGGGAAGGAGAGGTTGATGAAGATCCAGCAGCACGACGGCGTGGTGGTGGATGCAGGGCGTCACGACACCAGGGCTTCGCCGTGTACTACGAGGGAGAAAGGTGTAACAGGGGGAGAGGGAAGCACCAAATGCGTGGGCTGCAAGTCCCTCCTCTCCCCACCTATATATAGGGGTGCCAAGGGGGGGGCGCCGGCCCTGGTAGATGGGATCTACCAGGGGGGGCGGCGGCCAAGGGGTGGGGGGCTTGCCCCCCAAGCAAGGGGGCGCCCCCCTTAGGGTTCCCCCCCAACCCTAGGCGCATGGGCCTTGGGGGGGCTGGCGCCCCAGCCCACTATGGGCTGGGTTCCCTCCTATTTCAGCCCAAGGGGCCCTCCGGGATAGGTGGCCCCACCCGGTGGACCCCCGGGACCCTTCCGGTGGTCCTGGTACAATACCGGGTACCCCGAAACTTGTCCCGATGGCCGAAACTGCACATCCTATATATAATTCTTTACCTCCGGACCATTCCGGAACTCCTCGTGACGTCCGGGATCTCATCCGGGACCCCGAACAACATTCGGGTTACTGCATATACTTATCTTCACAACCCTAGCGTCACCGAACCTTAAGTGTGTAGACCCTACGGGTTCGGGGAACAAGCAGACATGACCGAGACGACTCTCCGGTCAATAACCAACAGTGGGATCTGGATACCCATGTTGGCTCCCACATGCTCCACGATGATTTCATCGGATGAACCACGATGTCGAGGATTCAATCAACCCCGTATGCAATTCCCTTCGTCAACCGATATATTACTTGCCCGAGATTCGATCGTCGGTATCCCAATACCTCGTTCAATCTCGTTACCGGCAAGTCACTTTACTCGTACCGTAATGCATGATCCCGTGACCAGACACTTGGTCACTTTGAGCTCATTATGATGATGCATTACCGAGTGGGCCCAGTGATATCTCTCCGTCATATGGAGTGACAAATCCCAGTCTTGATCCGTGTCAACCCAACAGATACTTTCGGAGATGCCCGTAGTCTACCTTTATAGTCACCCAGTTACGTTGTGACGTTTGGTATACCCAAAGCACTCCTACGGTATCTGGGAGTTACACGATCTCATGGTCTAAGGAAAAGATACTTGACATTGCAAAACTCTAGCAAAACGAACTATACGATCTTTATGCTATGTTTAGGTTTGGGTCTTGTCCATCACATCATTCTCCTAATGATGTGATCTCGTTATCAATGACATCTTATGTCCATAGCCAGGAAACCATGACTATCTGTCGATCAACGAGCTAGTCAACTAGAGGCTTACTAGGGACATGTTGGCGTCTGTTATTCACACATGTATTACGATTTCCGGATAACACAATTATAGCATGAATAAAGACAATTACCATGAACAAGGAAATATAATAATAATGCTTTTATTATTGCCTCTAGGGCATATTTCCAACAGTCTCCCACTTGCACTAGAGTCAATAATCTAGTTACATTGTGATGAATCGAACACCCATGGAATTCTGGTGTTGATCATGTTTTGCCCTAGGGAGAGGTTTAGTCAACGGATCTGCTACATTCAGGTCCGTATGTACTTTACAAATTTCTATGTCTCCATCTTGAACATTTTCTCGAATGGAGTTGAAGCGACGCTTGATGTGCCTTGTCTTCTTGTGAAACCTGGGCTCCTTGGCAAGTGCAATAGCTCCAGTGTTGTCACAGAAGAGTTTGATCGGCCCCGACGCATTGGGTATGACTCCGAGGTCGGTGATGAACTCCTTCACCCATATTGCTTCATGTGCTGCCTCCGAGGCTGCCATGTACTCCGCTTCACATGTGGATCCCGCCACGACGCTTTGCTTGCAACTGCACCAGCTTACTGCCCCTCCATTCAAAATATACACGTATCCGGTTTGTGACTTCGAGTCATCCAGATCTGTGTCGAAGCTAGCGTCGACGTAACCCTTTACGACGAGCTCTTCGTCACCTCCATAAACGAGAAACATCTCCTTAGTCCTTTTCAGGTACTTCAGGATATTCTTGACCGCTGTCCAGTGTTCCTTGCCGGGATTACTTTGGTATCTTCCTACCAAACTTACGGCAAGGTTTACATCAGGTCTGGTACACAGCATGGCATACATAATAGAACCTATGGCTGAGGCATAGGGGATGGCACTCATCTCTTCTATTTCTTCTGCCGTGGTCGGACTTTGAGCTGAGCTCAATTTCATACCTTGTAACACAGGCAAGAACCCCTTCTTAGACTGATCCATATTGAACTTCTTCAATACCTTATCAAGGTATGTACTTTGTGAAAGACCTATGAGGCGTCTCGATCTATCTCTATAGATTTTGATGCCCAATATATAAGCAGCTTCTCCAAGGTCCTTCATTGAAAAACTCTTATTCAAGTAGGCCTTGATGCTGTCCAAGAGTTCTATATCATTTCCCATCAAAAGTATGTCATCCACATATAATATGAGAAATGCTATAGAGCTCCCACTCACTTTCTTGTAAACGCAGGCTTCTCCATAAGTCTGCGTAAACCCAAACGCTTTGATCATCTCATCAAAGCGAATGTTCCAACTCCGAGATGCTTGCACCAGCCCATAAATCGAGCGTTGGAGCTTGCACACTTTGTCAGCATTCTTAGGATCGACAAAACCCTCCGGCTGCATCATATACAATTCTTCCTTAAGGAAACCATTAAGGAAAGCCGTTTTGACGTCCATTTGCCATATTTCATAATCGTAAAACGCGGCAATTGCTAACATGATTCGGACGGACTTTAGCTTTGCTACCGGTGAGAAAGTCTCATCGTAGTCAACCCCTTGAACCCGTCGATAACCCTTAGCGACAAGCCGAGCTTTATAGATGGTCACATTACCATCCGCGTCTGTCTTCTTCTTAAAGATCCATTTATTTTCTATGGCTCGCCGTTCAACGGGCAAGTCAGTCAAAGTCCATACTTCGTTTTCATACATGGATCCTATCTCGGATTTCATGGCTTCTAGCCATTTGTCGGAATCCGGGCCCGCCATTGCTTCTTCATAGTTCGAAGGTTCACCGTTGTCTAACAACATGATTTTCAAGACAGGGTTGCCGTACCACTCTGGTGCGGAACGTGTCCTTGTGGACCTTCGAATTTCAGTAGAAGCTAGATCAGAAGTATCTTGATCATTATCATTAACATCCTCTCTAGTCGGTGCTGGCACCTCAGGAACATTTTCTTGAGTTGCGCCATTTTCCGGTACAAGAGGCAATACTTCATCTAGTTCTACTTTTCTCCCACTTACTTCTTTCGAGAGAAACTCCTTCTCTAGAAAGGATCCATTCTTGGCAACAAAGACCTTGCCTTCGGATCTGAGGTAGAAGGTATACCCAATAGTTTCTTTAGGGTATCCTATGAAGACGCATTTTTCCGACTTGGGTTCGAGCTTTTCAGGTTGAAGTTTCTTGACATAAGCATCGCATCCCCAAACTTTTAGAAACGACAGCTTAGGTTTCTTTCCAAACCATAATTCATACGGTGTCGTCTCAACGGATTTCGACGGAGCCCTATTTAAAGTGAATGCGGCAGTCTCTAAAGCATAGCCCCAAAAAGATAGCGGTAAATCGGTAAGAGACATCATAGACCGCACCATATCTAATAGAGTGCGATTACGACGTTCGGACACACCGTTACGCTGAGGTGTTCCAGGCGGCGTTAGTTGTGAAACTATTCCACATTTTCTCAAGTGTGTGCCAAATTCGTGACTCAAGTATTCTCCTCCACGATCTGATCGTAGAAACTTGATTTTCCTGTCACGTTGATTCTCAACCTCACTCTGAAATTCCTTGAACTTTTCAAAGGTTTCAGACTTGTGCTTCATTAAGTAAATATATCCATATCTACTCAAATCATCAGTGAGAGTAAGAACATAACGATAGCCACCGCGAGCCTCAACACTCATTGGACCGCACACATCAGTATGTATGATTTCCAATAAGTTGGTTGCTCGCTCCATTGTTCCTGAGAACGGAGTCTTGGTCATTTTACCCATAAGGCATGGTTCGCACGTGTCAAATGATTCATAATCAAGAGACTCTAAAAGTCCATCAGCATGGAGCTTCTTCATGCGTTTGACACCTATGTGACCAAGGCGGCAGTGCCACAAGTATGTGGGACTATCATTATCAACCTTACATCTTTTGGTATTCACACTAAGAACATGTGTAGCATTACGCTCGAGATTCATTAAGAATAAACCATTCACCATAGGAGCATGACCATAAAACATATCTCTCATATAAATGGAACAACCATTATTCTCGGATTTAAATGAGTAGCCATCTCGAATTAAACGAGATCCCGATACAATGTTCATGCTCAAAGCTGGTACTAAATAACAATTATTAAGGTTTAAAACTAATCCCGAAGGTAAATGTAGAGGTAGCGTGCCGACGGCGATCACATTGACCTTGGAACCATTCCCGACGCGCATCGTCACCTCGTCCTTTGCCAGTTTCCGCTTATTCCGCAGCCCCTGTTTTGAGTTACAAATGTGAGCAACTGCACCGGTATCAAATACCCAGGAGCTACTACGGACACTAGTAAGGTACACATCAATTACTTGTATATCACATATACCTTTTGTTTTGCCGGCCTTCTTATCTGCTAAGTATTTGGGGCAGTTCCGCTTCCAGTGTCCGCTTCCCTTGCAATAAAAGCACTCAGTCTCGGGCTTGGGTCCATTCTTTGGCTTCTTCCCGGCGGCTTGCTTACCGGGCGCGGCAACTTCCTTGCCGTCCTTCTTGAAGGCTTTCTTACCCTTGCCCTTCTTAAACTTAGTGGTTTTATTGACCATCAACACTTGATGTTCCTTCTTGACTTCTACCTCTGCTGCTTTCAGCATTGCAAATACCTCAGGAATGGTCTTTTGCATCCCTTGCATGTTGAAGTTCATCACAAAGCTCTTGTAGCTTGGTGGAAGCGACTGGAGGATTCTGTCAATGACCGCATCGTCCGGGAGATTGACTCCTAGCTGAGACAAGCGGTTATGTAATCCAGACATAGTGAGTATGTGCTCACTGACAGAACTATTTTCCTCCATCTTACAGCTGAAGAACTTATCGGAGACTTCATATCTCTCGATTCGGGCATGAGCTTGGAAAACCATTTTCAGCTCTTCGAACATCTCATATGCTCCATGTCTCTCAAAACGCTTTTGGAGCCCCGGTTCTAAACTGTAAAGCATGCCGCACTTAACGAGGGAGTAGTCGTCAACACGTGTTTGCCAGGCGTTCATAACGTCCAGGTTCTATGGGACGGGAGCTTCACCTAGTGGTGCTTGTAGGACGTAATCTTTCTTGGCAGCTATGAGGATGATCCTCAGGTTCCGGACCCAGTCCGTATAGTTGCTGCCATCGTCTTTCAGCTTGGTTTTCTCTAGGAACGCGTTGAAGTTGAGGACTACGTGGGCCATTTGATCTACAAGACATATTGTAAAATGTTTTAGACTAATGTTCATGATAATAAAGTTCATCTTAATCAAATTATATAATGAACTCCCACTTAGATTAGACATCCCTCTAGTCCTCTAAGTATTACATGATCCGAGTTAACTAGGCCGTGTCCGATCATCACGTGAGACGGACTAGTCAACGTCGGTGAACATCTTCATGTTGATCGTATCTTCCATACGACTCATGCTTGACCTTTCGGTCTTCTGTGTTCCGAGGCCATGTCTGTACATGCTAGGCTCGTCAAGTCAACCTAAGTGTTTGCATGTGTAAATCTGTCTTACACCCGTTGTATGTGGACGTCTGAATAAAACACCCGATCATCACGTGGTGGTTTGAAACAGCGAACTTTCGCAATGGTGCACAGTTAGGGGGAACACTTCTTGAAATTAATATGAGGGATCATCTTATTTACTACCGTCGTTCTAAGTAAACAAGATGCAAAACATGATAAACATCACATGCAATCAAATAATAAACGTGACATGATATGGCCATTATCACATAGCTCCTTTGATCTCCATCTTGGGGCTCCATGATCATCCTGTCACCGGCATGACACCATGATCTCCATCATCATGATCTCCATCATTGTGCCTCCATGAAGTTGCTCGCCAACTATTACTTCTACTACTATGGCTAACGCGTTTAGCAATAAAGTAAAGTAATTTACATGGCGTTTCTTGATGACACGCAGGTCATATAAAAGAATAAAGACAACTCCTATGGCTCCTGCCGGTTGTCATACTCATCGACATGCAAGTCGTGATTCCTATTACAATAGCATGAACATCTCATACATCACATATAGATCATTCATCATTCATCACAACTTTGGCCATATCATATCACAAACCACTTGCTGCAAAAACAAGTTAGACGTCCTCTAATTGTTGTTGCAAGTTTTACGTGGCTGAATTAGGGTTCTAGCAAGAACGTTTTCTTACCTACGTGAAAGCCACAACATGATTTGTCAACTTCTATTTACCCTTCATAAGGACCCTGTTCATCGAATCCGCTCCAACTAAAGTGGGAGAGACAGACACCCGCCAGCCACCTTATGCAACTAGTGCATGTTAGTCGGTGGAACCGGTCTCACGTAAGCGTACGTGTAAGGTTGGTCCGGGCCGCTTCATCCCACAATACCGCTGAAGCAAGAAAAGACTAGTAGCGGCAAGAAGGTTGACAAATCCACGCCCACAACAAATTGTGTTCTACTCGCGCAAGAAGAACTACGCATAGACCTAGCTCATGATGCCACTGTTGGGGAACGTTGCAGAAAACAAAATTTTCCTACTCGTTTCACCAAGATCATCTAGGAGTTCATCTAGCAACGAGTCACGAGATGCATCTACATACCTTTGTAGATCGCGAGCGGAAGCGTTCGTTAGAACGTGGTTGATGTTGTCGAACACGCCGTGATCCAAATCACCGATGACCAGCGCCGAACGGACGGCACCTCCGCGTTCAACACACGTACGGGACGGGAGACGTCTCCTCCTTCTTGATCCAGCAAGGGGGAAGGAGAGGTTGATGAAGATCCAGCAGCACGACGGCGTGGTGGTGGATGCAGGGCGTCACGACACCAGGGCTTCGCCGTGTACTACGAGGGAGAAAGGTGTAACAGGGGGAGAGGGAAGCACCAAATGCGTGGGCTGCAAGTCCCTCCTCTCCCCACCTATATATAGGGGTGCCAAGGGGGGGGCGCCGGCCCTGGTAGATGGGATCTACCAGGGGGGGCGGCGGCCAAGGGGTGGGGGGCTTGCCCCCCAAGCAAGGGGGCGCCCCCCTTAGGGTTCCCCCCCAACCCTAGGCGCATGGGCCTTGGGGGGGCTGGCGCCCCAGCCCACTATGGGCTGGGTTCCCTCCTATTTCAGCCCAAGGGGCCCTCCGGGATAGGTGGCCCCACCCGGTGGACCCCCGGGACCCTTCCGGTGGTCCTGGTACAATACCGGGTACCCCGAAACTTGTCCCGATGGCCGAAACTGCACATCCTATATATAATTCTTTACCTCCGGACCATTCCGGAACTCCTCGTGACGTCCGGGATCTCATCCGGGACCCCGAACAACATTCGGGTTACTGCATATACTTATCTTCACAACCCTAGCGTCACCGAACCTTAAGTGTGTAGACCCTACGGGTTCGGGGAACAAGCAGACATGACCGAGACGACTCTCCGGTCAATAACCAACAGCGGGATCTGGATACCCATGTTGGCTCCCACATGCTCCACGATGATTTCATCGGATGAACCACGATGTCGAGGATTCAATCAACCCCGTATGCAATTCCCTTCGTCAACCGATATATTACTTGCCCGAGATTCGATCGTCGGTATCCCAATACCTCGTTCAATCTCGTTACCGGCAAGTCACTTTACTCGTACCGTAATGCATGATCCCGTGACCAGACACTTGGTCACTTTGAGCTCATTATGATGATGCATTACCGAGTGGGCCCAGTGATATCTCTCCGTCATATGGAGTGACAAATCCCAGTCTTGATCCGTGTCAACCCAACAGATACTTTCGGAGATGCCCGTAGTCTACCTTTATAGTCACCCAGTTACGTTGTGACGTTTGGTATACCCAAAGCACTCCTACGGTATCTGGGAGTTACATGATCTCATGGTCTAAGGAAAAGATACTTGACATTGCAAAACTCTAGCAAAACGAACTATACGATCTTTATGCTATGTTTAGGTTTGGGTCTTGTCCATCACATCATTCTCCTAATGATGTGATCTCGTTATCAATGACATCTTATGTCCATAGCCAGGAAACCATGACTATCTGTCGATCAACGAGCTAGTCAACTAGAGGCTTACTAGGGACATGTTGGCGTCTGTTATTCACACATGTATTACGATTTCCGGATAACACAATTATAGCATGAATAAAGACAATTACCATGAACAAGGAAATATAATAATAATGCTTTTATTATTGCCTCTAGGGCATATTTCCAACATCTCTCTCTCGGTGCGCTCCTTGGCCTCTTTATCTTTGGCCTTGGTTAGCGCTTGCTTCAGGGTCGCCACCTCGGTCGTGGACCCTGGCAAACATACAATGATCCTGTCTTTTTGCAATCGCGTCCTTTTTATATATACATTTCTATAGACAGGGTATTACTTACCCTTGTTCTCCTCGAGCTGCCTCTTGACAAGGTCGAGCTCTTTCCTGGACCCCTCGAGGTCCTGCTTCAGTAGGCGACCTTCGCAGTCAGTGCGGCGGACGCCAGCAGCGAAGCCTGCATACGCATATTGACATACTTATATTAGACTTCTGCGATATTATTTGATCCTCTGTTCGGCTTTTCTTTGTGAACACTGAACAAAGCATCAGGGGCTACTGTCTATGCGCTAATATTTCTACTACATTTTAAAACACTTACCTCAAAGCCTGTTAGAAGGCTGGCACAGGCTTCAGTCAATCCTCTCTTGGCGGACTGAACCTTCTGGATCACCGCACTCATGATAGTGCGGTGCTCCTCGTCGATGGAAGCGCTGCGAAGTGCTTCCAGCAGACTGTACGGCGCCTCTGGATGGACAGAGGTCACCAGCACAGGCGTCTTGCCCCTTTTAGAAGGAGGCCGCCTGCCCAAGCCTGGAACCGCTGGAGGTTCCGGCCGGTGTTCGGCTGAGGGTCGAACTCGGAGCTCTCAGGGGCCCCGTCCCCTCGGCTCGCAGAGTCTGGAAGGTCGCCTTGAGGCACCTCTAGGACTATCTCCCCTCGATCCGGTGCCTCTTGAGACAACACCTCGGCGTCGTCAGCAGGATGAGGGAAGGTGGCGGTCGGGACTGGATCGCTATCCATGTCCGACAAGCCCAAGGAGCCGTTCGATGATACATCGATACTGGCTCGGGGCGGCCTGCATAATTGTGTTCGGCGTTAGGGAAAGCAGTGCGATAAAGGAATCCTATGGGTTACTTTGGTATCCGAATACTTACGATCTCCCCAGGGGCTTGGCCCTGGGCAACCACTCGTCTTCGCCTTCGTCGGCGGCGGTGGAGCTATCCGGAAGGAGAGTCCTTCCCTTCTTGGACCCTTCGGCCCCCCAGTTGGGGCAGCCTTCCTTTTCCTGACTCCCCCAGTCGGTGGGGGAGCATCTTCTTCTTCTTCCTCGTCTTCGGGGGAAGGGTGCGCTGTAGAGTCATCAGACGGTGAGTCCGACGACGCCTAGCGTCGGGAACTCTTTCGAGTTCCCTTGGCCTTCTTGGTCTTCTCCGACACCGTATAAGGGGCCGGAGTCAACATCTTCGCCAGAAGAGGGTCTGCGGGGCCTTCGGGTAAAGGAGCCGGACAGTCAATCTCTCCGGCCATCTTCTGCCAGTCCTGTCAAAGGTACGGGAGTTTAGATCCCGCATAGAGTCAATCTATATGAAAAAATAAGTATCATGTGAAAGGTAAAGCAGCTTACCGCACTGGCTTGGCGCTTCGCGCTGAATCTGCGATCCTCCGTAATAGGGGGGGGGGACCTCGGCACTTTTGAACAGCACCCTCCAGGCGTCTTCATGAGTCGTGTCGAAGAGCCTGTTCAGAGTTCGGTGCTGCGCTGGATTGAACTCCCACAAGTTGAACTCCCGTTGTTGGCACGGGAGTATCCGGCAGATGAGCATAACTTGGACTATGTTGACAAGCTTGAGCTTCTTGTCCACCATGTTTTGAATACATGTTTGGAGTCCGGTCAGCTCTTTCGAACTACCCCAGGACAGGCCCTTCTCTTTCCTGGAGGTGAGCCACGTGGGGATGCTAGATCAGAACTCAGGGGCCGCTGCCCATGCAGGGTCGCGCAGCTCGGTGATATAGAACCACCCCGATTGCCACCCCTTTATGGTTTCCACAAAGGAGCCCTCGAGGCATGTTATGTTGGGCATCTTGCCCACCATGGCGCCTCTGCACTCCGCCTGGCGGCCGCCCACCACCTTCGGCTTGACATTGAAGGTCTTCAGCCATAAGCCGAAGTGGGGCTTGATGCGGAGGAAGGCCTCGCACACGACGATAAACGCCGAGATGTTGAGGACGAAGTTCGGGGCCAGATCGTGGAAATCCAGGCCGTAATAGAACATGAGCCCACGGACGAATGGATGGAGAGGGAATCCCAGTCCACGGAAGAAATGGGTGAGGGATACTACCCTCTCATGGGGCATGGGGGTGGGGATGAGCTGCCCCTCATCTCGGAGCCGGTGTGCGATGTCGTCGGGCAGGTATCCCGCTCTCCTCAGTTTCTTGATGTCTCCCTCCGTGACGGAGGAGACCATCCACTTGCCTCCCGCTCCGGACATGGTTGGAGAAGGTTGAGGTGGAAGTGTGGACTTGGGCGCTAGTGCTCGAGTGTGCGAAAACAGATGAGCAAAGGAGGAAGAAGGCATGGATAGAAAGGTGAATCCTTATCCCTTTATATGGGCGGACGAAACTAAGCGTCCCCACTTGCCTGGTAAAACTCGCTTATCCCCCAAGCGCCACAAATGATGGCGCGGTTGGGTTACCCACGCCCGCATTGATGAGCATCCCGTAATAAGGGGACACGATCTCTGCTTTGACAAGACGTGTCAAAAAACTGCCTCGCGTTATGTGCGGGGCTGGTTAAAGGAAATGGTTCGAATAATCACCGGGCCATGACATAATGTCATGCTGCCAAAACAAGCCAGCAAATTAGATCTGCGGAAATATTATTCTCTATACGATGGAATGTGGAACTTATTTTGCAGGGTCAGACACTATCCTCGTATTCAAGTTCTTCTGTGATGTATTCGGAGAAGGAACCCGCCTTGCAATGCCGAAGACAATACTGCGTGCCGGACTCATCGTCATTGAAGCCTGGTTCAGGGGCTACTGAGGGAGTCCTGGATAAGGGGGTCTCCGGATAGCTGGACTATCTCCATTGGCCGGACTGTTAGACTATGAAGATGCAAGATTGAAGACTGCATCTCGTGTCCGGATGGGAATCTACTTGGCGTGGAAGATAAGCTAGGCAATACGGATATGGATATCTCCCCCTTTGTAACCGACCTTGTGTAGCCCTAACCCTCTCCGATGTCTATATAAACCGAAGGGTTTTAGTCGGTAGGACAACAACCATAACATACAATCATACCGTAGGCTAGCTTCTAGGGTTTACCCTCTCTGATCTCGTGGTAGATCTACTCTTGTACTACCCATATCATCAATATCAATCAAGCAGGATGTAGGGTTTTACCTCCATCAAGAGGGCCCGAACCTGGGTAAAACATCGTGTCCCCTGCCTCCTGTTACCATCCGGCCTAGACGCACAGTTCGGGACCCCCTACCCAAGATCCGCCGGTTTTGACACCGATAGTATTCAACCCAAATTTATATATTCGACACAAGGGGAGCCAAAAAATATTTGAAGGTATTTGCAGCTGAGTTGTCAATTCAACCACACCTGGAGATTAATTATCTGCAGCAAAGTGATCAGTAGCAAAGTAGTTTGATAGTTTTGATAGTAGTGACAGCAGCAACGGTAACAGCAATAGTGATACCAGTAATTTTGTAGCAAGTGCAACAGTGATGATAGCAGTAGTAACTTAGCAGAAATAATATAGGATAAATTCATAGGAATTGAATTGGTGACTTGTCGGATGATATTCATCATGGGACAATTATAACCTAGGGCGATACGACACTAGCTCTAGTTCATCGATATAATGTAGGCATGTATTCCATAAATAGTCATACATGCTTTATTAAAAGAACTTGCATGACATATTTTGTCCTATCCTCCCATGGCAACGGGGTCCATATTGGAAACTAAGGGATATTAAGGCCTCCTTTTAATAGAGAACCGGAACAAAGCATTAACACATAGTGAATACATGAACTCCTCAAACTACGGTCATCACCGAGAGTGGGCCCGGTTGTTGTCACTCCGGGGTTGTCGGATCATAACCGTAGTAGGCGACTATAACTTGCAAGATCGGATCTAAAACATGGATATAATGATGAATTCATAAATGGTTCAGATCTGAAATCATGGCACCCGTGCCCAAAGTGACAAGCATTAAGCATAGCAAAGTCATAGCAACATCAATCTAAGAACATAGTGGATACTAGGGATCGAGCCCTAACAAAACTAACTTGATTACATGATGAATCTCATCCAACTCCTCACCAACCAGCGAGCCTACGAAGCAATTAATCACTCCCGATGGGGATCATCCTGGAATTGGCGATGGAGATTGGTTGGTGATGACGAAGAAGAAAGATCCCCCTCTCCGGAGCCCCAAACGGACTCCAGACCTGCCCTCCCGAGGAAGAACAGGGCTTGGCGGCGGCTCCGTCTCGTGGATCGCGATAATTCTTCTTCCCTGATTTTTTCTAGAATAATGTGAATTCATAGTATCAGGGGGGGTCATCGGCGGGGCCACCAGGTGGGTACAACCCACCTGGGCGCGCGAGGAGAGGGGGGCGCGCCCTGGTGGGTTGTGCCCACCCAGGAGCCCCTCTCCAGTGGGTCTTGGCTCCAGAAATTCTTATTATTGGTATAAAAAATCCTCGCAAAGTTTCGTTCCATTCCGAGAACTTTTATTTCTGCACAAAAACAACACCATGGTAGTTCTGCTGAAAACAACGTCAGTCCGGGGTTAGTTTCATTCAAATCATGCAAATTAGAGTCCAAAACAAGAGGAAAAGCATGAGAAAAAGTAGATACGTAGGAAACGTATCAACTCCCCCAAGCTTAAACATTTGCTTGTCCTCAAGCAATTCAGTTGATAAACTGAAATTGAGAAAGAAAAACTTTTACAAACTCTTTTGCTCTTGTCTGCATAAATAAGCTTAAACAACACCCAGGTTTTCAGCCAACATTATAACTAACCATGTCAACAATAACATTTAAAGATTATAATGACTCATATCAATAACACAATCAGCTAGCGATGTAACATCCCAAATTTTCAATTTTGAATGTTATACATAGGTCATCAATGCATATCATATTTTATTGCGTTTTGTATAGGATGGTGATAAAG
Source organism: Triticum monococcum (assembly GCA_034509565.1). Lineage (NCBI taxonomy): Eukaryota > Viridiplantae > Streptophyta > Magnoliopsida > Poales > Poaceae > Triticum > Triticum monococcum. Next base: position 484,574,900 of record CM067845.1, read on the forward strand.
ATGGTGATACAAGTGGTATATGGATGGTAGATAAAGGTTTTTGTAATCTGAAAAATATAAAAACAGCAAGGTAACTAATGATAAAAGTGAGCACAAACGATATTGCAATGCGTTGAAACAAGGCCTAGGGTTCATTCTTTCACTAGTGCAAGTTCCCTCAACAATAATAACATAATTGGATCATATAACTATCCCTCAACATGCAACAAAGAGTCACTCCAAAGTCCCTAATAGCGGAGAACAAACGAAGAGATTATGGTAGGGTACGAAACCACCTCAAAGTTATTCTTTCCAATCAATCCGTTGGGCTATTCCTATAAGTGTCACAAACAGCCCTAGAGTTCGTACTAGAATAACACCTTAAGACACAAATCAACCAAAACCCTAATGTCACCTAGATACTCCAGTGTCACCTCAAGTATCCGTGTGTATGATTATACGATATGCATCACACAATCTCAGATTCATCTATTCAAACCAACACAAAGTACTTCAAAGAGTGCCCAAGGAGCCGTTCGATGATACATCGATACTGGCTCGGGGCGGCCTGCATAATTGTGTTCGGCGTTAGGGAAAGCAGTGCGATAAAGGAATCCTATGGGTTACTTTGGTATCCGAATACTTACGATCTCCCCGGGGGCTTGGCCCTGGGCAACCACTCGTCTTCGCCTTCGTCGGCGGCGGTGGAGCTATCTGGAAGGAGAGTCCTTCCCTTCTTGGACCCTTCGGCCCCCCAGTTGGGGCAGCCTTCCTTTTCCTGACTCCCCCAGTCGGTGGGGGAGCATCTTCTTCTTCTTCCTCGTCTTCGGGGGAAGGGTGCGCTGTAGAGTCATCAGACGGTGAGTCCGACGACGCCTAGCGTCGGGAACTCTTTCGAGTTCCCTTGGCCTTCTTGGTCTTCTCCGACACCGTATAAGGGGCCGGAGTCAACATCTTCGCCAGAAGAGGGTCTGCGGGGCCTTCGGGTAAAGGAGCCGGACAGTCGATCTCTCCGGCCATCTTCTGCCAGTCCTGTCAAAGGTACGGGAGTTTAGATCCCGCATAGAGTCAATCTATATGAAAAAATAAGTATCATGTGAAAGGTAAAGCAGCTTACCGCACTGGCTTGGCGCTTCGCGCTGAATCTGCGATCCTCCGTAATAGGGGGGGGGGGGGACCTCGGCACTTTTGAACAGCACCCTCCAGGCGTCTTCATGAGTCGTGTCGAAGAGCCTGTTCAGAGTTCGGTGCTGCGCTGGATTGAACTCCCACAAGTTGAACTCCCGTTGTTGGCACGGGAGTATCCGGCAGATGAGCATAACTTGGACTATGTTGACAAGCTTGAGCTTCTTGTCCACCATGTTTTGAATACATGTTTGGAGTCCGGTCAGCTCTTTCGAACTACCCCAGGACAGGCCCTTCTCTTTCCTGGAGGTGAGCCACGTGGGGATGCTAGATCAGAACTCAGGGGCCGCTGCCCATGCAGGGTCGCGCAGCTCGGTGATATAGAACCACCCCGATTGCCACCCCTTTATGGTTTCCACAAAGGAGCCCTCGAGGCATGTTATGTTGGGCATCTTGCCCACCATGGCGCCTCTGCACTCCGCCTGGCGGCCGCCCACCACCTTTGGCTTGACATTGAAGGTCTTCAGCCATAAGCCGAAGTGGGGCTTGATGCGGAGGAAGGCCTCGCACACGACGATAAACGCCGAGATGTTGAGGACGAAGTTCGGGGCCAGATCGTGGAAATCCAGGCCGTAATAGAACATGAGCCCACGGACGAATGGATGGAGAGGGAATCCCAGTCCACGGAAGAAATGGGTGAGGGATACTACCCTCTCATGGGGCATGGGGGTGGGGATGAGCTGCCCCTCATCTCGGAGCCGGTGTGCGATGTCGTCGGGCAGGTATCCCGCTCTCCTCAGTTTCTTGATGTCTCCCTCCGTGACGGAGGAGACCATCCACTTGCCTCCCGCTCCGGACATGGTTGGAGAAGGTTGAGGTGGAAGTGTGGACTTGGGCGCTAGTGCTCGAGTGTGCGAAAACAGATGAGCAAAGGAGGAAGAAGGCATGGATAGAAAGGTGAATCCTTATCCCTTTATATGGGCGGACGAAACTAAGCATCCCCACTTGCCTGGTAAAACTCGCTTATCCCCCAAGCGCCACAAATGATGGCGCGGTTGGGTTACCCACGCCCGCATTGATGAGCATCCCGTAATAAGGGGACACGATCTCTGCTTTGACAAGACGTGTCAAAAAACTGCCTCGCGTTATGTGCGGGGCTGGTTAAAGGAAATGGTTCGAATAATCACCGGGCCATGACATAATGTCATGCTGCCAAAACAAGCCAGCAAATTAGATCTGCGGAAATATTATTCTCTATACGATGGAATGTGGAACTTATTTTGCAGGGTCAGACACTATCCTCGTATTCAAGTTCTTCTGTGATGTATTCGGAGAAGGAACCCGCCTTGCAATGCCGAAGACAATACTGCGTGCCGGACTCATCGTCATTGAAGCCTGGTTCAGGGGCTACTGAGGGAGTCCTGGATAAGGGGGTCTCCGGATAGCTGGACTATCTCCATTGGCCGGACTGTTAGACTATGAAGATGCAAGATTGAAGACTGCATCTCGTGTCCGGATGGGAATCTACTTGGCGTGGAAGATAAGCTAGGCAATACGGATATGGATATCTCCCCCTTTGTAACCGACCTTGTGTAGCCCTAACCCTCTCCGATGTCTATATAAACCGAAGGGTTTTAGTCGGTAGGACAACAACCATAACATACAATCATACCGTAGGCTAGCTTCTAGGGTTTACCCTCTCTGATCTCGTGGTAGATCTACTCTTGTACTACCCATATCATCAATATCAATCAAGCAGGATGTAGGGTTTTACCTCCATCAAGAGGGCCCGAACCTGGGTAAAACATCGTGTCCCCTGCCTCCTGTTACCATCCGGCCTAGACGCACAGTTCGGGACCCCCTACCCAAGATCCGCCGGTTTTGACACCGATAGTATTCAACCCAAATTTATATATTCGACACAAGGGGAGCCAAAAAATATTTGAAGGTATTTGCAGCTGAGTTGTCAATTCAACCACACCTGGAGATTAATTATCTGCAGCAAAGTGATCAGTAGCAAAGTAGTTTGATAGTTTTGATAGTAGTGACAGCAGCAACGGTAACAGCAATAGTGATACCAGTAATTTTGTAGCAAGTGCAACAGTGATGATAGCAGTAGTAACTTAGCAGAAATAATATAGGATAAATTCATAGGAATTGAATTGGTGACTTGTCGGATGATATTCATCATGGGACAATTATAACCTAGGGCGATACGACACTAGCTCTAGTTCATCGATATAATGTAGGCATGTATTCCATAAATAGTCATACATGCTTTATTAAAAGAACTTGCATGACATATTTTGTCCTATCCTCCCATGGCAACGGGGTCCATATTGGAAACTAAGGGATATTAAGGCCTCCTTTTAATAGAGAACCGGAACAAAGCATTAACACATAGTGAATACATGAACTCCTCAAACTACGGTCATCACCGAGAGTGGGCCCGGTTGTTGTCACTCCGGGGTTGTCGGATCATAACCGTAGTAGGCGACTATAACTTGCAAGATCGGATCTAAAACATGGATATAATGATGAATTCATAAATGGTTCAGATCTGAAATCATGGCACCCGTGCCCAAAGTGACAAGCATTAAGCATAGCAAAGTCATAGCAACATCAATCTAAGAACATAGTGGATACTAGGGATCGAGCCCTAACAAAACTAACTTGATTACATGATGAATCTCATCCAACTCCTCACCAACCAGCGAGCCTACGAAGCAATTAATCACTCCCGGTGGGGATCATCCTGGAATTGGCGATGGAGATTGGTTGGTGATGACGAAGAAGAAAGATCCCCCTCTCCGGAGCCCCAAACGGACTCCAGACCTGCCCTCCCGAGGAAGAACAGGGCTTGGCGGCGGCTCCGTCTCGTGGATCGCGATAATTCTTCTTCCCTGATTTTTTCTAGAATAATGTGAATTCATAGTATCAGGGGGGGTCATCGGCGGGGCCACCAGGTGGGTACAACCCACCTGGGCGCGCGAGGAGAGGGGGGCGCGCCCTGGTGGGTTGTGCCCACCCAGGAGCCCCTCTCCGGTGGGTCTTGGCTCCAGAAATTCTTATTATTGGTATAAAAAATCCTCGCAAAGTTTCGTTCCATTCCGAGAACTTTTATTTCTGCACAAAAACAACACCATGGTAGTTCTGCTGAAAACAACGTCAGTCCGGGGTTAGTTTCATTCAAATCATGCAAATTAGAGTCCAAAACAAGAGGAAAAGCATGAGAAAAAGTAGATACGTAGGAAACGTATCAACTCCCCCAAGCTTAAACATTTGCTTGTCCTCAAGCAATTCAGTTGATAAACTGAAATTGAGAAAGAAAAACTTTTACAAACTCTTTTGCTCTTGTCTGCATAAATAAGCTTAAACAACACCCAGGTTTTCAGCCAACATTATAACTAACCATGTCAACAATAACATTTAAAGATTATAATGACTCATATCAATAACACAATCAGCTAGCGATGTAACATCCCAAATTTTCAATTTTGAATGTTATACATAGGTCATCAATGCATATCATATTTTATTGCGTTTTGTATAGGATGGTGATAAAGATGGTGATACAAGTGGTATATGGATGGTAGATAAAGGTTTTTGTAATCTGAAAAATATAAAAACAGCAAGGTAACTAATGATAAAAGTGAGCACAAACGATATTGCAATGCGTTGAAACAAGGCCTAGGGTTCATTCTTTCACTAGCGCAAGTTCCCTCAACAATAATAACATAATTGGATCATATAACTATCCCTCAACATGCAACAAAGAGTCACTCCAAAGTCCCTAATAGCGGAGAACAAACGAAGAGATTATGGTAGGGTACGAAACCACCTCAAAGTTATTCTTTCCAATCAATCCGTTGGGCTATTCCTATAAGTGTCACAAACAGCCCTAGAGTTCGTACTAGAATAACACCTTAAGACACAAATCAACCAAAACCCTAATGTCACCTAGATACTCCAGTGTCACCTCAAGTATCCGTGTGTATGATTATACGATATGCATCACACAATCTCAGATTCATCTATTCAAACCAACACAAAGTACTTCAAAGAGTGCCCCAAAGTTTCTACCAGAGAGTCAAGACGAAAACGTGTGCCAACCCCTATGCATAGGTGCATGGGCGGAACCCGCAAGTTGATCACCAAAACTTACATCAAGTGGATCAATAGAATACCCCATTGTCACCACAGGTATCCCACACAGGACATACATCAAGTGTTCTCAAATCCTTAAAGACTCAATCCGATAAGATAACTTCAAAGGGAAAACTCAATCCATTACAAGAGAGTAGAGGGGGGAAAATATCATAGGATCCCACTATAATAGCAAAGCTCGCGATACATCAAGATCGTGCCACCTCAAGAACACGAGAGAGAGAGAGAGAGAGAGAGATCAAACACATAGCTACTGGTACATACCCTCAGCCCGAGGGAGAACTACTCCCTCCTCGTCATGGAGAACACCGGGATGATGAAGATGGCCACCGGAGAGGGATTCCCCCTTTGGCAGGGTGCCGGAACGGGTCTAGATTGGTTTTCGGTGGCTACGGAGGCTTCTGGCGGCAGAACTCCCGAACTATTCTGCTGCCCGAAGTTTTTAGGGTATATGGGCATATATGGGAGGAAGAAGTACGTCGGTGGACCTCCGGGGTGTCCACGAGGCAGGGGGGCGCGCCCAGGGGGGTGGGCGCGCCCCCCATGCTTGTGGGCAACCCGGGACTCTCCTGGTCCAACTCCGATACCCCGTGGGCTTCTTCTGGTCCAAAAATAAGTTCCGTGAAGTTTCACGTCAATTGGACTCTGTTTGATTTTCCTTTTCCGCGATACTCTAAAACAAGGAAAAAACAGAAACTGGCATTGGGCTCTGGGTTAATAGGTTAGTCCCAAAAATAATATAAAAGTGTATAATAAAGCCCATAAACATCCAAGGTTGATAATATAATAGCATGGAACAATCAAAAATTATATATACGTTGGAGATGTATCAGCATCCCCAAGCTTAATTCCCGCTCGTCCTCGAGTAGGTAAGTGATAAAAACAGAATTTTTGATGTGGAATGTTACCTAACATATTTATCCATGTAAATCTCTTTATTGTGGCAAGAATATTCAGATCCATAAGATTCAAGGCAAAAGTTTAATATTGACATAAAAATAATAATACTTCAAGCATACTAATAAAGTAATCATGTCTTCTCAAAATAACATGGCCAAAGAAAGCTATCCCTACAAAATCATATAGTATGGCTATGCTCCATCTTCACCACACAACATATTTAAATCATGCACAACCCCGATGATAAGCCAAGCAATTGTTTCATACTTTTGATGTGCTCAAACTTTTTCAATCTTCACGCAATATATGAGCGTGAGCCATGGATATAGCACTATAGGTGGAATAGAATGGTGGTTGTGGAGAAGACAAAAAGGGAGAAGATAGTCTCACATCAATTAGGCTTATCAACGGGCTATGGAGATGCCCATCAATAGATATCAATGTGAGTGAGTAGGGATTGCCATGCAACAGATGCACTAGAGCTATAAATATATGAAAGCTCAACAAAAGAAACTAAGTGGGTGTGCATTCAACTTGCTTGCTCACGAAGACCTAGGGCATTTGAGGAAGCGCATTGTTGGAGTATACAAGCCAAGTTCTATAATGAAAAGTTCCCACTAGTATATGAAAGTGACAAAACAAGAGACTCTCTATCATGAAGATCATGGTGCTACTTTGAAGCACAAGTGTGGAAAAAAAGGATAGTAGCATTGTCCCTTTTATTTTTTTTATTTTTTATTTGGACTTTTTTTGCCTTTCCTTTTTTTATTTGGCCTTTCTTTTTTTATTTGGCCTTTCTTTTTTTATTTGGCCTTTCTCCTTTTTTGGGACAATGCTCTATTAATGATGATCATCACACTTCTATTTATTTACAACTCAAAGATTACAACTCGATACTAGAACGAAGTATGACTCTATATGATTGCCTCCAGTGGTGTACCGGGATGTGCAATGACTCATGAGTGACATGTATGATAGGATTATGAATGGTGGCTCTTCCACAGATACGATGTCAACTACATGATCATGCAAAGAAATATGACAATGATGAAGCGTGTCATAATAACGGAACGGTGGAAAGTTGCATGGCAATATATCTCGGAATGGCTATGGAAATGCCATAATAGGTAGGTATGGTGGCTGTTTTGAGGAAGGTATATGGTGGGTTTATGGTACCGGCGAAAGTTGCGCGGTACTAGGGAGGCTAGCAATGGGAAAGGGTGAGAGTGCGTATAATCCATGGACTCAACATTAGTCATAAAGAACTCACATACTTATTGCAAAAATCTATTAGTCATCGAAACAAAGTACTACTCGCGTGCTATTAGGGGGATAGATTGGTAGGAAAAGACCATCGCCCGTCCCCGACCGCCACTCATAAGAAGGACAATCTATAAATACATCATGCTCTGACTTCTTAACATAACGGTTCACCATACGTGCATGCTATGGGAATCACAAACTTTAACACAAGCATTTCTCAAATTCACAACTACTCAACTAGCACGACTCTAATATCACCATCTCCATATCTCAAAACAATTATCAAGTATCAAACTTCTCATAGTATTCAATGCACTTTATATGAAAGTTTTTATTATATCCCTCTTGGATGCCCATCATATTAGGACTAAATTCATAACCAAAGCAAATTACCATGCTGTTCTAAAAGACTCTCAAAATAATATAAGTGAAGCATGAGAGATCAATTATTTCTATAAAATAAAACCACCACCGTGCTCTAAAAGGATAAAAGTGAAGCACTAGAGCAACGACAAACTACTCCGAAAGATATAAGTGAAGATCAATGAGTAGTCGAATAGTTATGCAACTAATTCCATATCTTGGTATTTTATTCAAACAGCAAGCAAAACAAAATGAAATAAACTGATGCTCCAAGCAAAAAACATATCATGTGGCGAATAAAAATATAGCTCCAAGTAAAGTTACCGATGAACGAAGATGAAAGAGGGGATGCCTTCTGGGGCATCCCTGTAACACCCTCGATGCGACTATATCTCCCACGTGTCGAGGCACGACTTAGAGGCATAATCGCATTGAAGGCATATGTCGCAAGTTAGGCAATCTTCACAACATCCCATGTAATATAGATAATAAAAGGGGAGATAACATAGTTGGCTTACACTCGCCATGTCAATCAAGTACATAAATAGCATTACAACATTCAAACACTCATGGCCCAACTACGGCGCCAAAATAAAAGACAACCCAACATGTGACACGGTCCTGATCACCCCAACTGGGCACCACTACTGATCATCAGGAAAAGAAACATAGTATCGCTGAGAGTCCTCGTCGAACTCCCACTTGAGCTCAAGCGCGCCATCTGGAGCGGAATCATCAGGCCCTGCATCTGGTGTAATAGTAATCTGTGAGCCACAGGGACTCAGCAATCTCGCACCCTCGCAATCAAGACTATTTAAGCTTAATAGGTAAGGCAAGGTAAATATGTGGAGCTATAGCAAGCGACTAGCATATATGGTGGCTATCTTGTTCGCACAAGAGAGCGAGAAGAGAAGGCAAAGCGCGAACGCATAACTAGAGAGCAATCCTGCGGCAAGCATTACTCCAACACCGTGTCCACTTCCCGGACTCCGCCGAGAAGAGGCCATCATGGTAACTCACACAGTTGATTCATTTTAATTAAGTTAAGGTTCAAGTTATCTACAACCGGACATTAACAAATTCCCATCTGCCCATAACCGCGGGCACGGCTTTCGAAAGTTCAAATCCCTACAGGGGAGTCCCAACTTAGCCCATGACAAGCTCTCATGGTCAACGAAGGAATAAACCTGCTCCCGAGACGTTCCGATCATACTCGGTACCTCGGTTCTTCAAGACACTTCGACAGGTTAAAACAAATCCAGCAACACCACCCAGATGTGCCGACAAATCCCGATAGGAGCTGCACATATCTCATTCTCAGGGAACACCGGATGAGCAAGACGTCGGGTAGGCCAGCCCAGAGTTGCCCCTGGTAGCCCCGGACATCGCTCGGTTGGACCAACACTCAGAGGAGCACTGGCCCGGGGGGTTTAAATAAGATGACCCTCGGGCTCCGGAAACCCAAGGGAAAAAGAGGCTAGGTGGCAAATGGTAAAACCAAGGTTGGGCATTGCTGGAAAAGCTTTAATCGAGGCGAAACATCAAGGGGCTCCCATTATAACCCAACTGCGTAAGGAACACAAAATCCGGGAACATAACACCGATATGACTGAAACTAGGGCGGCAAGAGTGGAACAAAAACACTAGGCGAGAGGGCGAGCCTTCCACCCTTTACCAAGTATATAGATGCATTAACATAACAAGGCAATATAATGATATCCCATCAAGTAAATAATGTTCCAACAAGGAACGGTCTCCAAACTTCACCTGCAACTAGCAACGCTATAAGAGGGGCTGAGCAAAGCGGTAACATAGCCAATCAACGGTTTGCTAGGACATGGTGGGTTAGAGGCTGAACATGGAAATTTGTGAGGCTTGAAAGCAAGTGGTAGGCATCGTAGCATTGGCATAGCAAAAGAGCAAGCATCTAGCAAAGCAAAGATAATAGTGATTTCGAGGGTATGATCATCTTGCCTGCAAAGTTGTCAGAGTTGACTGGATCCTCAAAAGCAAACTCAACGGGCTCCTCGTTAGCGAACTCGTCTCTCGGCTCTACCCAAACAAGACAAACAAGGAACAAGGGCACAATCAACCACGTGCACAGCTCAAACAATATGATGCAAAGATGGTGTGCTATGCGGGATGCATATGCAAGAATTGACAAGGAATGCATGAACCTGGCCTCAACTTGGAAAACCAAGTGTACCACTGGAAAGATGAGATGAAATCGCTTGGAAACGATAGAAAGATCACCGGAAACGGAGTTACGGTTTGGAAATGGCAAGCGATTCAAATATTACCACGATCTGCGATTTACAGCAAGTAGCCATCTAAATGCAACAAGATGAACATGCTACAGCACTCAAACATGGCATCAAAATACATGGCAGGCATGCATTCAAGAGGCTTAACAAAAGTCTAGCACTGAGCTACGGCCAATACATCCATTAACAGGTTCAAACAAGCATGGCAAAAATGCATATGGTAAACAGATTTCAGACTTAGTGAAATTAACACTTGTCTGGAATCTCAGATCAGATAGCACTCTTCGGAGCAACAAAACTACATGCTACAGGACCTGAACATGGCAAGGTAAAGCATGGCATGGAGCTACTCAAAGAGCTTAACAAAAGTACCTTGGTGACCGTGAGCCAAAATGGATCAGAAAATACATTTGCAAGCAATGTGAACATAGCAAAAGCATAATCAGTTTCCAGACTTAGTGAAAACTGGCACATGCTGAAAAATAACTCAAGTAGGCATGTTTACGAGCTCGGTGCACTCACTACGGAGCAAGTCATGAAAAGCTAAGCATACATCCATCAAGAATACACAAAATGCAAGCTTGACATGGCAAGAACAATAGCATAGCATGCACGGATCAACTACAACATCCTCGGCAAAATTGCTAACAAGTAGACAATCTGCCCCGATTCATGAAGTAGCAAAAGTAGAGCTCGATTGTCTAAAGCTAGGGTGCTCCATAATTGCAAACAAAGACATGGATGGATATAGCACTACAAGATTAACAAAACATCCTTACTGATCATCCTCAAAAGAGGCACGGATCACTAGGAAACAACATGAACATATAGCCATATGAAATAAACAGCTCAAGGACTTAGTGGAAATGCTAAGTCCCTGAAATCAGCATTACCAAGTGCCTCACTTTGCAAGCTTGTGCTAGTCACCACACACATCATAAAAATACATGGTTTGCACCTCTAGAAAGAAGGCAAAACCCTTAACAAAACATATGTAGAGCTCATGGGAATATCATGCACACAATAATCATGGCAAAAATGAAAAAACTCTAAATGAAGTAGCAGATCTGACAATTATCTCAAGTAGCCTTCTTCTAACAGCATTTCGGGCATCAAGATGAACTCAAATGAAAATGATGCAATGGAATCAAAAGATGTGCTCTCTCAGACGAACAATTTGATATGCTATATGCCCAAATCGGAGCTACGGATGCAAAGATATAGCATGATGAACATGGGCATATGGATTAGGGTTTCGGGAGAAAGTCAACCCAAACGGGATCTAGATCTGAGATCCGATGCACAATTTACGAGGATCGCCGGAATCGGAGGTGGCCGCCGGAGTTGAGGAGCTTGCCGGCGCGAGGAGGCGATGCGGTGGCCGGAGGAGGTCGCCGGACGGCGGCGGGGCGGCGGACGAGGCGCAGCGACCCCGGGCTGCGATGGCGAGGCGGCGGAGTCGGCCCGTGAAGGGCGCCGGAGCTCGCCGAGCGAGGCGGCGGTGGTGGTCGATGCCGGCGGTGAGGCGCGTCGTGGCGAAGGCGGCAGCCGGCGCGGGCGGCGCGGCGAGGGAGGCGCCGGCTCGGGCGAGTGGCGGCGGAGGCGGGCCGGGATTGGGCCCGGTGGGCTTCGGCGATGTAGGGTGCACCGGCGCCACGTGGTGGAGCGCGGTAGGTCGGGCGGCGGCAGGCGGACGCTGTCCGGGCCGCTCCGGACACGTCCGGCGGCGGCGGTGGATGGATCTAGGGTTAGGGGGAGAGTGGAACCGCGAATTTGGAGGAGGGGGTCTATATATAGACATAGAGGGAGCTAGGAGAGTCCAAATGAGGTGCGTTTTTCGGCCACGCGATCGTGATCGAACGCTCTAGGTGATGGAGAGGGTTTTGGTGAGTTTTGGGCCAACTTGGAGGGGTGTTGGGCTGCAACACACACGAGGCCTTTTCGGTCCCTCGGTTAACCGTTAGAGCATCAAACGAAGTCCAAATGGTACGAAACTTGACAGGCGGTCTACCGGTAGTAAACCAAGGCCGCTTGGCAAGTCTCGGTCCAATTCGGAAAAGTTTAATCCCCACACACGAAAGAAAGGTAGAATTGACCACCGGAGGAGAATGAAGCGCCGGAATGCAAAACGGACAACGGGGAAAATGCTCGAATGCAAGAGATGAACACATATGCAAATGCAATGCACATGATGACATGATATGAGATGCATGACAACAATAACAACACAGGGAGACAAACACCCGAACCCGAGAAAATAAAATAACTTAAGGCCGGAAACGGCAAGAGTTGGATTACAAATTGGGTAAATCATATCCGGGGTGTTACAATCCCCAAGCTTAGGCTCTTGGTTGTCCTTGACTATTACCTTGGGGTGCCTTGGGCATCCCCAGTCTTAGGCTCTTGCGACTCCTTATTCCATAGTCCATCGAATCCTTACCCAAAACTTGAAAACTTCACAACACAAAACTTAACAGAAAACTCGTAAGCTCCATTAGTATAAGAAAATAAATCACCACTTAGGTACTGTTGTGAACTCATTCTAAATTCATATTGGTGTAATATCTACTGTATTTCAACTTCTCTATGGTTCATACCCTCCGATACTACTCATAGATTCATCAAAACAAGCAAACAACACATCGAAAACAGAATCTGTCAAAAACAGAACAGTCTATAGTAATCTAGATCAAAATATACTTATGGAACTCATAAAATTCTCAAATAAATTTCTGGACGTGAGGAATTTATCTATTAATCATACGCAAAAATAATTAACTAAATTTCACTCTTTAATAAAAAATAGCAGCAAATCTCGCGAGCGCTAAAGTTTCTGTTTTTTACAGCATGATCGTAAAGACTTTCCCCAAGTCTTCCCAAAGGTTCTACTTGGCACAAACACTAATTAAAACGTAAAACTACATCTAAACAGAGGCTAGATGAATTATTTATTACTAAACAGGAATAAAAACAAGGAACAAAAATAAAATTGGGTTGCCACCCAACAAGCGCTATCGTTTAACGCCCCTAGCTAAGCATGATAATTTCAACAATGCTCACATAAAAGATAAGAATTGTAACATAAAGAGAGCATCATGAAGAATATGACTATCACATTTAAGTCTAACCCACTTCCTATGCATAGGGATTTTGTGAGTAAACAACTTGTGGGAACAATAATCAACTCGCATAGAAAGGCAAAACAAGCATAACTTCAAGATTTTCAACACATAGAAAGGAAACTTGATATTATAGCAATTCCTAAAAGCATATATTCCTTCCTCATAACAATTTTCAGTAGCATCATAAATGAATTTAACAATATAACCATCACACAAAGCATTCTTTTCATGATCTACAAGCATAGAAAATTTACTACTCTCTACATAACCAAAATTCTTCTCAATCGGAATAGTGGGAGTATCTTAAGAGACTCGAATACTATAAATTGTTTCCACATTAAAAGTGTAATGTTCAGAAAAAGGGTAATAATAATCATGATAAGTTTTATAAATATAATCATCACTACCTTTTATAGCATAAGTTTCATCACAATAATCATCATAAGTAGCAACTTTGTTCTCATCATAATCAATTGAAACCTCTTCCAAGATAGTGGAATCATTACTAAATAAAATCACGACCTCTCCAAATCCACTTTCATAAATATAATCATCATAAGTAGGAGGCATGCTATCATCATAATAAATTTGCATATCAAAACTTGGGAGACAACAAATATCATCTTCATTAAACATAGCATCCCCAAGCTTGGGACAAACATTAATTGCAGGAAATATATTCTCAAAAACATCATCTTCATCAAACATAGCATCCCCAAGCTTGGGCCTTTTCATATCATAAGCATAATCACTCTCATCATTAATAGTATGGATAGCACTAATAGTATAGCAATTGTCATATTCTTCCAAGCAAGTACCAAAAAGATTTTCAAGATCATAAGAAGTATCATTATCTTCCCAATCATAATCATCACAACAAGCAATAGGCATAACGAGATTATCATCAAGTGCATCATCTTCCACAATTATATTTTCATGAGGCACAACAGTAATAGGAGCAGCATTATTTGGGAGAGATATCTTTTTACCTCTCTTCCTTTTTCTTTTCTTCTTCTTAACCACATCATGTGTGGGTTCAATCCTCTTTTTGGAGCTCCTTATTAATGAGATTGGTTGAATAGGAGGCTCCTCCTTGTTACCTGATTCATCATAAGAAACAATAGGAGGGTATTGGGAAGTCTCTTCCCTTTCATTAGTATTATCTTCATCCTCTATTTGTTTTCTTTTCTTTATGTAATTGGCAATATAAGGGTTTTCAATGCAATTCACCGCACAATACATATAAATTTCCTCTAGATCAAAATCAAGAAGTTTATCATGGGCAAATACTGGAAGATAGTTAGTTATACGTTTAATTTCTTCATAACCCATAAGCAAACTAAGTTCATTATGATGCGCAAGGGAAATCAAGTCATCACAATTTTTGGAAATGATTAGATCATGAAACAATTTGCATCGGATGGTTAAATGACCATGTTCATTGCAAAGTTCACAAGTACAGCTAAGAAAATTTAAATTTTCAGCACAAACATCTAGCCTTTCTTGCAACAATTTAGTTTCTAAATGCTTATGCCTCTTGCAATATCTATCTTCCCTATTTGGTGTGTACTTGCAAACCCAATACACTCCACAAAAACTGACATGTTTATAGGAGACATTTTCATCATAACTAGTGCAATCATCATTAGTACTATGGATATTCAAAGAGTTTATACTAACAATATTGCAATCATGCTCATCATTCAAAGATTTAGTGCCAAACATTTTAATGCATTCTTCTTCTAACACTTTGGCACAATTTTCCTTTCCATCATACTCACGAAAGATATTAAAAAGATGAAGCATATGAGGCAAACTTAATTCCATATTTTTTTTGTAGTTTTCTTTTATAAACTGAACTAGTGCTAAAACAACAAACAAAAAGATTCGATTGCAAGATCTAAAGATATACCTTCAAGCGCTAACCTCCCTGGCAACGGCGCCAGAAAAGAGCTTGATGTCTACTACACAACCTTATTTTTGTAGATGTTGTTGGGCCTCCAAGTGCAGAGGTTCGTAGGACAGTAGCAAATTTCCCTCAACTGGATGACCTAAGGTTTATCAATCCGTAGGAGGCGTAGGATGAAGATGGTCTCTCTCAAGCAACCCTGCAACCAAATAACAAAGAGTCTCTTGTGTCCCCAACACACCCAATACAATGGTAAATTGTATAGGTGCACTAGTTCGGCGAAGAGATGGTGATACAAGTGGTATATGGATGGTAGATAAAGATTTTTGTAATCTGAAAAATATAAAAAACAGCAAGGTAACTAATGATAAAAGTGAGCACAAACGATATTGCAATGCGTTGAAACAAGGCCTAGGGTTCATACTTTCACTAGTGCAAGTTCCCTCAACAATAATAACATAATTGGATCATATAACTATCCCTCAACATACAACAAAGAGTCACTCCAATGTCACTAATAGCGGAGAACAAACGAATAGATTATGGTAGGGTACGAAACCACCTCAAAGTTATTCTTTCCAATCAATCCGTTGGGCTATTCCTATAAGTGTGATAAACAGCCCTAGAGTTCGTACTAGAATAACACCTTAAGACACAAATCAACCAAAACCCTAATGTCACCTAGATACTCCAATGCCACGTCAAGTATCCGTGGGTATGATTATACGATATGCATCACACAATATCAGATCCATCTATTCAAACCTACACAAAGTACTTCCAAGAGTGCCCCAAAGTTTCTACCGGAGTGTCAAGACGAAAACGTGTGCCACCCCCTATGCATAGGTTCATGGGCGGAACCCGCAAGTTTATCACCAAAACATACATCAAGTGCATCAATAGAATACCCCATTGTCACCACAGGTATCCCACGCCAGACATACATCAAGTGTTCTCAAATCCTTAAAGACTCAATCCGATAAGATAACTTCAAAGGGAAAACTCAATCCATTACAAGAGAGTAGAGGGGGAAAACATCATAGGATCCAACTATAATTGCAAAGCTCGCGATACATCAAGATCGTGCCACCTCAAGAACACGAGAGAGAGAGAGATCAAACACATAGCTACTGGTACATACCCTCAGCCCCGAGGGAGAACTACTCCCTCCTCGTCATGGAGAACACCGGGATGATGAAGATGGCCACCGGAGAGGGATTCCCCCTCCGGCAGGGTGCCCACTACTAGAAATCCCCATATTTCCAACGGTGAAATCTAATAGCCGACGTGCCGTCGGCCTTGACATTAATAGCCGACGGTGGTGGTAATGGCCAGCGGTTTTTGTCAACTCACATGTATGACTGGTAATAACCGACGGTGTATTGCATTTACCGACGGGGAAAACCCAACCGTCGGATATCCAATTTAATGCCCAACGGTCCATTGAAATATCCGACGGTTATGGATATACCCACGGGGATTACATGTAATACCCGACGGTATAAACTAATGACTGAAGGTCAAAACAAAACTCTCGGCTATGACTGGAAATGGGCGACGGGGGGTAGCAATAACCGACGGTTGATTTTCACCCTCGGTTATATGTTTCAATGAATGACGGTAGTAGACATGCGGAACAACCTATGATTATATTCCAGATAATTTCTATATAAGTAAATGTCTAACAATTAGGTTCTAGCCTCGCTATTGTAGGTTCATTATTATTTTTCATTAATAGGATGGTAAAAAAATTGGTCGAAAACAATATAAAAAGGAGTTTTGAAAATGACCTATTTGAATAATGTGCAGTTACAGTATATCATGAGGAGGGAGCCCGTTAAGACTCAAGAAGAAGTCCCCTACACCGGCTCGATCTCCTGCTTTCTCCGATGGTGTCACCGACCGGAGTAGAGAAGGGAAAATGTGTCGCTCAACAATGTCTTGTATGAATAGTGTCTAGGTCTAGGGTTCGATCATCACACTGTGGCACATGATGTCTTGCCCAAGGGGAGTGTGTTGTTGTCGTGTCCGAGCAATGGCTGGTGGCTCACGGATGCTCGTAGCCCTGACGGTACTGGTTGCTAGATAGCTACCATGAAGCGTATCATTGCTGGAATCTCCTTCAATAAGCTCGGCTGGTTCACGCTCTACAAGTGTTCCACTCGTTCCCGTTCTTCCTATATTGTTGCATGGCAAACACAAAGTGGGAAAATATGGAGTTCTAGATGGGGATAGAGCTCATCCATGGGGGATGCTTTGGTGCGACTATAAAATAGGTGTTGTTTGGCTTGTCCATACCACCACTTCTTGTGGCCCAAGGATGGTCATTCTTCTTCATCCCGACCAAGGAGGTAAAAGGGAGGCATCACTGCTTCTCCAAGGAGCTTACGACATGGAGTCACAAAGGTCTTGCCGTCCCAAGTGGGTCGTCCTCGACAATTGTGAGGTTGTGCTTGTACATACCGTTTTTCCATCATTGTTCTACGGACCTCTTTGTAAAAAGAAGGGACTAGTTAGCTACTTTTTAGTTGTGAGTCCTTCTGTGACTTGGTACCTCCATACTTTTATTAAATACATGTGCATGCTCTAGAAGGATATCGGTCTCCACATTTTTTATTATTAAATGCACATGTGTCATGAAGTACTAATTAATATCTTGAATTCTAATAAGCACAAGTTTGGTATATTCAAATAAAAAATGCTACTATGTAAGAAACCTTAGAAAATAATTAGGAAGTCCTATTTATATAAAATATTTTCCAAAAGAACAAATAGGATCAACATTGTTTTAAAGACGACGCTCTACGTCGATCGATCGCGGCGATCTCCCAATTGGTTGCATCCCGCACCGTTTTATGTGTCGACTCCCAACCATAAGCTGAGCCCCCTCCCCCACTCCCCCCCCCCCCCCCCGCGTGCGCCATTGCCGAAGAAAAAAGCTTGCTGTGCCGGCTACTACAAAAAATGCTCGGTTGCTGCAATATGTGAGGAAAAGGCAGCCATTGCTGAGAATCAAGTGATGTGCGTGCTTCTGAAAAAAGGAGGAGGCTGCCGCGGGCTAGATCGACAGACGAATGACTGGGTGAGTTTTCCCAATGAATAAGGAAAAAGGAAGGGCAGTGCATGGGCGTCACCAGCATGTGCATCGCAAGCGAGGCATCCTAGCTCGCTTGCGCCATCAATTCACCGATTTAGATGTTTTTTTCCTTTTTAAATGGTATGGCTAAAAAATCGCAATGACATCGATAACGTGCTAGTTATGAACGGTTGCATGAGATTGGACCACGCTCAGTTACATCACGAGCTAAGATGTGGGCCAACACATTGGTATGTTATGATGGCAAAAATAAGAATATGTGCAAGTTTCAAACGTTAAAATTGAAGTTATAAGCCTAATAATATAAATATAAAGTTTTGTTTAGATGAATTTGATTCAAAAGAATATACAAATATTATTTTTATGTTCTAACTAAAGTCCGCCACACGAGCAAGCGAAATCGTGACTACTCCCTCCCAGTTTTTTTTAGTTGGCCCTCCCAGTTTTCCCCACCTCTCCAGATCGTGCGGTCGACCCACCTCGTTTCCCTCGTCCCTCCCGAACCGCTGCCTGGCGACTGCACGTTTTCCTGTTCCATCCACTATTTCTCCCCTCCCTCGCCTCTCTCCAAGGATCTCCCGGCCATTGCCGCTCCTAACCAGAGCCGGCGCCTAACTAGCCCACCTCTCCCTGAAAGTGTCGCCGGAGCTGGCACAGGCCTACCGTAGATCCGGCGGCCTTGAGCTCCACCGTCACCAACAGCGGCGACAACCGTACGGAGGCCAGACGGGATCTGGTGGCCTGAGAATGGTGAGAACCAGCAGCAGTGTTCGGCCATCAGATCCGGTGGAAGCTCATCTTGAGGCGGAAGCAGAGATAGCCACGCTGACTCGGTCGGTTCCTCTGTTGCAAGTTGCAACTCCGGCCAGTTCCTCTCCTCCTCTCGTTCTCATGTTTTATGTATTCATATTCAGGTTGCACGAACTATTTGCAGCTCCCACGGGAGCCCACCTCGAGTTTGACTAGAGCCAGAGGTGTTGGACTGCGCAAGGTCCGCACCCCCGCATCAACAACCTGGACATCCGTCTCCGGCGTCATCGGCGAGCTGCAGCCGGACGACCAGAATTCTGTCTTCCTTATAATGAGCTAGATGATGTCAAATGCATGACTGCCAATGGTGGCCTCATCGGTGGTGCCATCTTGGTAAGAATTTTTTGATGTGCATAGCTGGCGTACATTCACTTGTAGGGGTCTGTGTGAATGTCACATATGATTTTTGTCCTCTGAACTCAGAAAATATTACTAGAATGTACCGCCATTTCGTTTGCTCAGGTTTGGCATGTGCATGTGTTCTCCGTACTTAGATTTGTAAGAGCATTCACATTTATGGGCCTTCCTTTTTTAGTCTTGGAGATGCACACTAGGAGATTGCTTGATTTAACTACATATGAAGAAAATTAAACGTTAGGATCAGCTTGCTAAACGTAAATGTCATATCAAACAGAAGTACATTAGCATTTGTGCTGTCTTTTTTAGCCACTGTCAAATTATTTATGAAGCCTGCAACTATTGTACAATATAACATTATCTATGATTTAGTTGCGGGAAATCCTTGACCTGTAGACACATGCGTTGAAACCTATATGGTAATGTCAAATATTCTATATAACATAGTTAAACAGTGCTTTGACTATCAGAAATGTACTTCAAACATCCATACTATAGTAAGGGAGCTTGTGCTTAGGTGCCAGTTTTCTTGTGGCACTAAGAGTATAGGTTTCCCGTTCACATTATGTATTCCTACTAGGGATGGCATTTCTTTCATTTACCTCTTTTATTATCTGCTTTTTCATGTGACATCTTGCTCCCATACATTCAATTACTTTGCATGCTAGATATCAATTTTTGTCAACATTTAGAATAGAAGGATATAAATGTAGTAATGTTCCTTTTTTCTTTCCATGTATTAATTTTGACATGCTACTCGTCTTACGTGTTTCAACTTTTCCATTCATTTCCTAATTTGACAACTACTCTTATCAATTCTTAGCGAGAGGGAAGCAACATTGGAGGCAGTCCGAACCGTGAGAATGATCACGATGCTAATGATAACATGGATGATATCTACGGCACGAGGAGATGATAGATATAGCGATAAACGTTTTGACCCATGTAGTGATGAGCATTATGATCACTATATAGAGATGATGGTGACGAGTCGAATGAGCTGCATAGTCGTGCAACAAAGTGGAGTTCTGAAATTTACGACAATTTAGGTTATATAAACTGTTCGGACCATTGTATGGAGTATTTTGTTTGGCATTACGATCTATGTATTCCGGATGAAAGACATTAGGCTTTTGATGATATATGCGTATGCACTTGGTCACAAGTCTTGGTAAATATAATACATGTTATTTGGTCATGTGTGTTTGTGTATGTATTTGAAATGCCAACAATTAAAAATATTCTCATGCTGAATCACACGTTTATGTTATGCAACACCACTTGGTGAAAGCAATTCATGAGAGGTAAATAATAGCCGATGACCGGGATTTAGATTGTCGATGATTTCCTAATTTGAGGATGTTGTTGAATTCCCGAAGGGGTGTATCCACCATTAGTAATCATATTAACCAACGGTTTGACATTCCTCTTGGTCATTAATTATCCCGATGGGTCAAATAAACCTTTGGCTATTACAAAAAGCGACAGGAAGGAAGCACCATCGGAAATTAAATAACCGACGGGGGACCTTCGGCTATGAGTTTTGTCATGTAAAGTGAGTAGGGTGTTGCCCACAACATGGTCGACGGCTCACCGTCGGCTTTATAACCGTTGGCCATGCAATTATCCGACGGTACCGTTGGTTATTAGTGCAATGGCCGACGAAGAATAGCCGACGGGAGATGGCCGACGGTGTACCATCGGTTATAACTTTACCCGACGGTGAGGGATATCTAGTAGTGGCCGGAACGGGTCTAGATTGGTTTTCCGTGGCTATGGAGGCTTCTGGCGGCAGAACTCCCGAACTATTCTGCTCCCCGAAGTTTTTAGGGTATATGGGTATATATGGGAGGAAGAAGTACGTCAGTGGACCTCCGGGCTGTCCACGAGGCAGGGGCGCGCCCCCACCCTCGTGGGCAGCCCGGGACTCTCCTGGTCCAACTCCGATACTCCGTGGGCTTCTTCTGGTCCAAAAATAAGTTCCATGAAGTTTCAGGTCAATTGGACTCCGTTTGATTTTCCTTTTCTGTGGTACTCTAAAACAACCAAGAAACAGAAACTGGCACTGGGCTCTGGGTTAATAGGCTAGTCCCAAAAATAATATAAAAGTGTATAATAAAGCCCACAAACATCCAAAGTTGATAATATAATAGCATGGAACAATCAAAAATTATAGATACATTGGAGACGTATCAGCCAGCCCCGCCGCCCGAAACCCTAGCCGCCCCCATGATGTCTACTACACAACCTTCTTCTTGTAGACGTTGTTGGGCCTCCAAGTGTAGAGGTTTGTAGGACAGTAACAAATTTCCCTTCAGTGGATGACCTAAGGTTTATCAATCCGCGGGAGTCATAGGATGAAGATGGTCTCTCACAAACAACCGTGCAACAAAATAACAAAGAGTCTCTTGTGTCCCCAACACACCAAATATAATGGTAAATTGTATAGATGCACTAGTTCGGCGAAGAGATGGTGATACAAGTGCAAACTGGATAGTAGATATAGGTTTTTGTAATCTAAAAATATAAAAACAGCAAGGTAGCAAGTGGTAAAAGTGAGCATAAACGGTATTGCAATGCGTTGAAACAAGGCCTAGGGTTCATAATTTCACTAGTGCAAGTTCTCTCAACAATAATAACATAATTGGATCATATAACTATCCCTCAACATGCAACAAAGAGTCACTCCAAAGTCACTAATAGCGGAGAACAAACGAAGAGATTATGGTACGGTACGAAACCACCTCAAAGTTATTCTTTCTGATCGATCTATTCAAGAGTCCGTAGTAAAATAACACAAAGCTATTCTTTCCGCTCAATTTATCGTAGAGTTCGTACTAGAATAACACCTTAAGACACAAATCAACCAAAACCCTAATGTCACCTAGATACTCCAATGTCACCTCAAGTATCCGTGGGTATGATTATACGATATGCATCACACAATCTCAAATTCATCTATTCAACCAACACAAAGAACTTCAAAGAGTTACCCAAAGTTTCTACCGGAGAGTCAAGACGAAAACGTGTGCTAACCCCTATGCATAAGTTCACGAGGTCACGGAACTCGCAAGTTGATCACCAAAACATACATCAAGTGGATCACGTGATATCCCATTGTCACCACAGATAAGCACATGCAAAACATACATCAAGTGTTCTCAAATCCTTAAAGACTCAATCCGATAAGACAACTTCAAAGGGAAAACTCAATTCATCACAAGAGGGTAGAGGGGGGGAAACATCATAAGATCCAACTATAATAGCAAAGCTCGTGATACATCAAGATCGTGCCAAGTCAAGAACACGAGAGAGAGAGAGATCAAACACATAGCTACTAGTACATACCCTCAGCCTCGAGGGTGGACTACTCCCTCCTCGTCATGGAGAGCGCCGGGATGATGAAGATGGCCACCGAAGAGGGATTCCCCCCTCCGGCAGGGTGCCAGAACGTGTCTAGATTGGTTTTCGGTGGCTACAGAGGCTTCTGGCGGCGGAACTCCCGATCTATTCTATTCCCCGATGTTAAAGAAGCTAAAGGCTAGGCAAAGAAGATGAGGGAGAAATCGTAGGTGAAAACGTTGGGCTACCAACTCGGGTGGGTTCTCACACCAAAGTTCCTTTGTTTCGGGCAAGCCCAATTACAAACAAAAGAGAAGGTCGGTCCCGTACTCAAACCAAATCAGAAGGGCGGTACTCACTCGGATGGAAGAATCCCAGGTCGGTCCCATACCCGAACAAAGGCTAGACCGAAGGTCCCGTCCCACGGGTTAGGTGCTTAGCTGAAGGTGGAAGGCGAAGCCAAGGCAAGAGCAAGGGTTGAAAGACAATATAGAAGAATTCCATCTCCCCTATTTGTTCCATTCTCAATGGTTGGTCAAGTTGAGATGAACTATGGGAATCTATATGTCGACTTCAAGGTCAATCAACCCATGCAACGAAACTCGGCGGAATTTGTTTTTTATGGATTCAAGCAAAGAATGAGAAGTATGGCTTGGCTAGGGAAGCAGTAGTAGTGGCAGAGGTCGAGCTTTGAGATGAGAAGAGGGCTGAGTCGTCTAGCTTTTATTCCAAAATCACGTATCACCGATCCGCCTATTCGAGAGGAGCTGCTTGCCTTGCCCACTTCAATAAGGAAGACTCCATCCATCTAACCCATATCCATTGGAACCATAAGCGAGTGGTAAAGTCACCCTTTGGCTAAAAAACGATTTGTATGCGTGGCGCAACACACACCTCTGCAAAAGAAGAGAAAGAACGGAAAGAAGCAGGCCCACAAGACGACAAGTGGATTGAATATCCTTTGCTTTCGTCACTGGTGCTATTGAATCCGCATTTAGAAGAAAGAGCTCTGGGACTGAATTGCTTTGAGTGGGGCTTGCCCATTAATTAGATCACCTGAGTAAGCCAAGAAAGACGAAAGCGATGGATGTATGTGACAAAGAGAACTTATGAACATGAAAGCCATCCTGTTCCCTAAATATTTTAGGAAGCGAAGAAGACATAAAAAAGTTCGGTAATCTTCTCCCTTTGGTAGGCATTTACCCAAGGCACTGATATTATGAGTCTCTCGATTATACGTGAAATAGGGAGTTCAAGGACTTATTTGTCTTTCTTGGCCTATGTGAACATGAGCCAATTCCGAAAAGTGAATAATTCACTATTGAAAGTGCAAGTCGACGTTCCTGATATGAAAGTGAAAGTGGAGTGAAATCTGGATATGAAGGTTCAAGTCCAGTTCTAATCTGGATATAAAAGTGTTGTTCAATCGTAGAAAGTGATCTCTCTTTTGTTGTTCTCTTTTAGTCCACTTTTCTTTTTTCTTTCTTTGGAGTCGGGTTCTTAAGACAGCACTGGAAACCGGGTTTTCTGAATATCTCTCTTCCGGAGAAGTCAGTTTGTTCGAGATCGAAAGAGTGCCCTCAAGAGACTAGACTGATAGTAACAGTAGTGCGCCTTCAGTTGAGGAGAACTGTTCACAAGCAGTGGTTATGAGCTCTTTCTTGTGGAGGTTCAGAATAGGTAATTCCTTCACTTCAGTTGCACTAGTGGATTGAATAACCTTTTCTTTAGTTCTAACAAAGTGCATGTGTTGCTGGTTAATAAAAACACGAGTTTCGATAGGCTGGAGGAAAGATACTATAAGTAGGACAAAGAAAGACCCTATAAGAGACCGGAACTCAATACGATTCAACCAATCAAAATTGCTTTGCTAAAGATACCCGTTCCGCTGTAACTTTACCGACAACAACTATTGAATAACAACCTTCGCTTTGCTTTCGCATCGGATCTCGGCATTAGCAAATCTAAAAATAGAGTAGATCCCGGGGCGTACCTAATGGTTTCATTGATTTGAATGGATTGATCCGTTGTACCGTTGTAGGAATCCTCATCCGATGTACGAATCCTGTGGAGGAAGTGGGGAAACAAATCCAATTATTTGATTTTGATAGGAGCAGTGCCGGTATTGAGGGTTTCTCTATCTCTTCACTCATGAAGTTAATACAAGTGAGGATTGATTTCAGTTATTCATATAAGAAATAAGAGGAATAAATAATCTCGGGGGTAGATAGGCTTTCTCGCTCTCGGCACATCTTCGCTAGGGATTCTTCTCTACCTTCTTGCGTTGAGATGCCATCAACTCTTTCCTGGGGAATCAGGTCAATACAATACTCTTGGAAAAGCAAGCTATAGCAGATCCTTGAGTATAGAGAAAAAGGAATGGAGTTTCATTAGCTCTCTGCGCACATCCAGTATAATACCTTTACGAGCCCCTGCGGAAAGGGGTGCCATGTTCTCTTTACAATGGGGGTGATCCTGGTTTCCAAAAGCTGCTGGTTGGTTGTATATTTTTATATTGGCAATCCCCAATCCGTTGCTTGTTCGTTACAAACAAAAGAAGCCGATACCAGTTCTGGTGTTTATCCAGCGGAGGCTCGTATCTCTTCCATGTGAGACCAGCGACCTCAGATCATCCCGGACTTATGTGCTGGAATAGCTTCGTTATGAGTTGAAGCAGCCTCAGCTACTATTCCTACTAAGGAGGAGTCGCCTTTTCCCCTCCCTTTTGCAATCCCATGTTGATGTAAGGAAGCTGCTTTAGAGTATTGGCAAAAAAATTACATGCAGGTCCAGATCTCCTTGCGTTCGTTGGTGGTTGACTACCGGGAAAGGGCAGAATAGCAACAGTGAGGAAGCATACCACCCAAAGCAAGACGTGAAAACCTTCTTCGTATCCAAAAGCCCCTTTTAGTCTGTCTGGCCTTAGTATTTATGATACATAATCGCATCTTCTCCCCCTTTCTCGTATCTCCACGGAAGTAAGTACTGGTATGATCGGAACTAGTATTTAGATATATGTGACGCTCTAGCGGTTTGACTCCGTTGATGGTATACGAAACTTCCTTCCTGCGAAAGGTCGAGTTCGTAAATCAAGCTTGTAGAAAAAGCGAGTACCGGTATTTGATGGTGATGGTGAGGATGACTAACCTCGCTCTTGCAACCATGAATATTTTCTAGATACTACGGGCATATACCTTCTTCCGAAGGGTCCCTGTCCTATCTTTTTCGCCTTCCGCTCTGGAATCGACTATTGGTGGGTTGTAACGTGAACCTATGGATCTCAATGAAGAGCTTCGATACCACAAAAGGGTGGGCAAGAAAGACAACAGGTGTTGAGCCAAAGCCCTAGTTCATACACAATCATAATGTTGGTCAACCATCCGAACCGGGATTCCTGTTATTCATACGAAGGAACAAGAAAAGAAGAAGTATGGGATAAATGGTTTTTGAGTTGGGCATGATGAAAGCGGGTACAATGGCATTACTTAGAAGCTATTATGTCCTGTCTTGGCTTTAGCAATAAGCTTGTGCGACTGATAACTCCCTCCATCCCTGGCATCGCCAAGACTAATGGATAAGGTTTTGTCGCATCTTAATCGAACCGCATGCGGAGCTCAGATCCTAAGAAAATAATAAGAAATATCAAGTTTTGTTTCACAAGTGGCGAGCCAAGGAATAAGAATACCACCCCCTGATCTGTATTTCAAAAGCGGATTCAGGGCTACAAGAAATAGAATTGTGTATAGATTGACTTGTAAAGAAAGACAAACCGAACAGTGCTAAGCAAAGAAAAACTCTCTTATTTCTATGCTCGATTCAATCTCTACTCATCTGCTTTTAGTTCTACTTTCTGTATATGAAGTCCGAGCTTTTCGAGCTGCTCAGTTCTCGCTATGTCATTTCTTGGTTTTTAGTGCATTCACTCAATTCTCTGTGAAGTCCATGGACATGTTGTGGTTCATTGCAGAGAACAGCCATCACATGGATCAAGCTATAAGGAATCACCCGCGAGCGAGAACTTGCTATCATTCTTTCGATTCTATCCTTTGTACCGTACCCTGTGTGTCCGATCGAGTTCTACGGTCTACAGCTGTATACGACCAATTATCCAAGGCGCGGTCCACCTCTTTCTATGCTTCAATTTAGTGATGCAAGTAATGGTGGTGTTTGTTGTACTATAGGTACTGGGTTCGTTCTCTTGTTGTCAGTATGTATTGAACTACCGCAATACAAGACTAGTGGGCCCCCGTCTATCTATTAGCCGTTTATCTATTAGACCTATCTAGAAGTAGAAGTTCGTTGCATTCCCGGAGATGTAGAATCGAGTGTTTAGCTTACCGGGCATTGTGCTAAGTTTGCATCCGAATCGAAATCTGGCGCTACTACTCAAACACGAAAGCTAGGGAAGGGAATAGAAGTGCGGGTAGATCAATGTGATGATAGCTCCACGCCAGGCACCGAAGACGAAAGCGAAACATCGTCGGTAACACTATACGTTGTAGTCTCGCATTATCCACTGGATCCGCGGCTAACCATATGTAATTCTCAATGCTATGCAAAAGCAATAAAGGGGAGATTGTCTTCTAACTAACTATATAAGTAATTTATACAACTAGATGATTCTCATTCAAAAGATTCTTCCCATTATCATTATATAGAGAGGCGGAGGCGCGTAGTAATAAAAAAAGCTTGCTTGTAGGCCTGATGAGGCTCGAGAAAGACTGTGAAGTGAAGATGCGCCATTACCGAAGCCATTTCTTTGCTTTGGGCAAAGTTCCTTTATAGGGAGCTCACTTCCTTGCTTGGTTGGTTGGTTGAACTTGCTTTTTAGGCGCGGTGCGTGCGGGTCTAGTTTCATTTATGAGTGCTGCGTATATTTCCGTTAGTAATGGTTTTGAGCTTGGGAAGAAGGGATATGGGTATGGCATCATCCCAGATTTGATCTAAGGCTAGTTCCATGTGTGCAACTACTATCTTATCTCAATATCAGGCTAAGGCTTGGCTAAGTGCTCTAGAGGTTTTCCTTATTGTCCTGGTTCTTACCTCAACAGGGCAGGGGAGATAGTTGGAAGTTGAATAGTTGTATCGTATCAGTTCAGAGAATCCCTGTTGAATGGCTTGGCTTTTAGTGCGAGTCTAGTTGACTGATTCCTAGGCTAGCTTCTCCTTATGTGCGGGTCTAGTCTACAGAACAGATGAAGACCCAGAACCGAGGAGAACAGAATGAATACCGATCTCAGAGCGGACAATCAATCCCAGTTCCTAGTTTCCTTCAAGCAATAGCCTGCCTGTTCCCGTTCTTCGTGTAGCAAACCTCCTATAGTGGATACGACTGAGAACGAGCTTGACTCCACTCACTGCAAAGGAACAACTGATTCTCCAATTCCATGGTTTGTTTTCCTTCCATTCTACCTATCTTCTTTTCGCCAGAGGCATATTTGATACGTTATTTAACATCCCAAAGAAAGTGCAAACTTCCCGATCTGAAGGAATGGCAAGATCAGAGATCCATTTTATGCTGGGGCCTGGCCAATGGGGAAGAAGTAGTACTCGACCTTTGCTTCAGAAATCCACTGTTGCTGAAGAGAAGAGAAGAGATTTCTAGTGCGCACTCCTATCCGAGTAGAAAGACAGCCTACACTCACTGTTGGCAATGGAAGAGACTAGACTCTTTCCACACTTAAGATCCCAAGGGACAAGACAGATCAGATCTTTGCCTTTAGCCGGGGGCCCTTCTCCAGAGTAGAGTTTCGAACAAGAGTGCAGAGCGATAAGTTTCATCAAGAGTGCGAATCGAATGGAAGTTGATCATGTTCTTGAAATCGATCCTCGGATGTGAAATGAAAAGAGAAGCAAGTCCCGATGCAAGGAAATCATTCTTGATTCCGTGGGTCAGGGAGCCTGTTATGAATTGGCTTTGGGACAAGCCCTGTTTATTTAGATGAATCTGCCCTAGAACTCACTTTTGAAACCCGTTGAAAGAAATCCTGATAAAGAGAGGGAATGTGCTATAAAGCTTCCATTTTTCTTCTACACATTATACGTTACTCATTGGGTTGATAACAGAGGATAGATTGCGTCAATTCACTAAAGAATAACTGCTTTTCCTGAGATTTCTGGCCCGATACCTTCCTGCCGATCCGGAACGTAGAGCAGAGCTATTGGAGAACAGGGAGTAGGAAATTCTTGCTTGAATGCCCGTGGCAAGCTCCAGCAGATACAACAGATCCATATCCATAAACAAGAATGAAAAGCGGATTTCGATTAGTGAATGGATGCTATCCTGACCTGGCAAGAGATCTTGATCAATACGAGATGCTAATTTTCAACCTCCAATGCCTTAGAGCAGCAAATCCATCAACCCCAGAAAAGAAAATCAAACAAAGTAGTGGCCAGGCCAGTCTCAAGAATGGGAAAGTCAAGTTCTAGTACGGCTATCGCGATGTGGCCAATGGATAATAAATAACTTGCTAACCCAACCCAGCAATCAAACAGATGCTAGCAACGGCTTTCTAGCTAGAAAACCAAGCCTTGGATCTCCACACAGAAGACAATTCATTCCAATACCAATGAAGCTAAGGCAATAAAGCAAAGGCAAGTTCCAATTATGTAGTGTAGTCACTCTCATCCCCAAAAGGAAAGAAGATTTTTGGATTTCACCCACTATTCATTCCCTCTATCCGAACGACACCACTGATCCGATGCCAACTCTTTTAATTGACATTAGTAACATTTTCCACACTTGCTTCTGTTCTCCAATTCCTATTCTCATTCCAATTCTCATCCCATCCCTCGAGATAGCCGGGCCAGTGATTCTCTTTAAGGATCGAACTAGCAATAGCAAACAAACCGAGCGAGGAAGCTTACTTACCAGGGATGGATACCAGTTCAGATGGATTTCCGTATTCACTTATGAGGCTCGAATCTCCTCTTCCACACTGGCAGCACCTAAGTGAAACAGAAGTTTTCTTATCAGCGGACTGGGTATCGAGGTCAAATAGCAGTACGCACTGCTAGCCTCCCGATGTGGGGTTCCAGGGCAGAGGTCAGAGAATCTATATGGTCGGTGTCTACGCATTCTTGAATTCCATATCCATAGCTATGAAAATGACGTTAGTAGGATCATCGGTCGGGAGTCAAGTCAAGGGAGTGAAGTTGAGGGAAAAGCTCTTTCTCTCAAAGTTTGAGCACTGGCCTAAAACTGGATCAAAGATTGGAATCCGGAATCCAAGTCTCTTCTTTCTTATACGAGTTTATTTCTTAGTAGAGTAATGTTTCCCTTTCCTTGACTATCTTCCCGGAGAGATTCCTTGATTTCGGTATTTCACTACTCTAGTTGGAGTAACGTATCTTGCTATCTTCATTCCGACCTTGCCCTAGCGGCGCACAGTGACAAATTGAGTTCAGGTTCTGATCTGGCTCGTACACTAAACCTTACCAGTAGCTCTTTCTCTTGCAGCAACTGTTGCACTACAAGCACAAGCTATTCTTCTAACTTGCTTCACACACTGATGAACCTTGACACACTGATGGAACAATGCGGCTGACTCACTCACCTGCCGCCCTTTAGTAGGAATCTGAAGAGGAAGGAGCCTTAGCTGCTTCTATTCTATGCAATTCTCTTCTCATCCATGTGCCTGCTCGGCACATAAACTAACAATCCTGCTACTTCTCCTTACAACAACTGCTGAAGCTGAGAGGCTAGGGGACTCGGGCCAGGGCGGGATGAGTGCTGCTATATGGTTTGAACCCTCTATTTGTAGATCATTCCTTTTACTGATTTCTAGCTTTTCGGAGGCACAAGTAGTTGATCACTTAGACGTACGAGATTCTGAAAGGATTGTTCTCGCTAGGCACATCTTAGGAAGGATTCCGTGTCCCTCCAACTCCATCCATTGGGCGGCGTCTTTTCATCCGGAGAAGCTGTCGAAGCGATAGCCATGTCTGATCCCCGTATCTGTGAAAGAGCAAGGTCTTCCTAGTGGAGTCTAGAAAAAGGGCTATCGGGGTAAATAGCCACGGGTAGCCCAGCCGGCTTCCCCTGGCCCCTCAGAAAAAATTGTGAGCCCGTCCGGCTCATAAGAAGACTCAAGACTTAGGCCGACTCCCCCCTAGCCGGCTACCTTCCTAGCTGGCTTGGGGGGGCGGCCTGCCCCTTTCTATCCCCATGAAGAAAACTATGGAGGGCCGGCTACGACATGGCCGGTTGCGGCAGGGCCGGCTATGACAAGGCCGGCTATGGCACGGCCGGCTACCGCCGGGCCGGCTCCGATAAAGCAGTCAACGCCGTACCCGCGATGTACGCGTCCACTCTGCGATGATGAAGCGGGGCGTGGCTACAGTGGAGCCTGCCACCCCCAAAACCCGGAGCACGCCTGGTACAGCGCGCCGTGCGGGACGCTGCGGCCCGCCCGGCGTGGCACTGTAGCCTCGGCGGCTCCGACGCCGTCCTCGACGGGCCGCCAGCGTGGCCCCCGAGGCGGCGGGCCCCTTCGGGCAGAGAGATGCCGAAGGCGGCCGCACCCCCTCTCAAGCCGGCGAGACAGAGGGCCGGCTTCGCGTAGCCGGCCTGCCGCCTTCCTCGAAGGAGACGCCCATTAAGGAGACAAGGTGCGGCGGGGCTACGGTAATAGCCCGCCAAGGCGGCGTTACTGTAGCCACGCTTACCCTGACCAAGCCTGCGCCAACAAACACGGAGCAACAGTAACCGGCCGCCGACAAGACCCTGGCCGGTGGGGCCGGCCTGTCGACCCAGGAGCCGGCAGTCGGCGGGACCCACCAGCCGGCGGGCCCCGGAAGCCGGCAAGCATAGTCACCGACAGCTGGGCCCCGCGCCCAGTCGGATTACCATTGTACCCCCGGGGGTAGGCCTATATAAACCCCCCGGTGCACCCATGCAAAGGGTTGAACTCTCTTTCTAGACACAGACACTTACAAGGAGAAGAGGCAGGCTGTGCTAAGCCCTTCTTCCTCCTTCCATCCCAAACAGATCAAGGAGCATTGTAGCCACCTGTGAACTAAGTAACCATGCGGAGACCCCGCAGAGCAGCAGTAGGGGTGTTATCTCCCCGGAGAGCCCTGAAGCTGGGTAAGATTCGCCGGCGTGCATGTCTACGCCTCATCCCGTTTCCAGGCACCGGCGACGTTCTTTTGGCCCCCGCAACGATAAGCCACCCGTTGGCATATGTCGATCCTATCACCCGACATTTGGCGCCCACCGTGGGGCAAGGTGCACCGTCGTCCGGAGACCTGTTCTGGACGGGAACCCTTTTTCTTCCTCGCGGGCGCAGCCAGCCTGGCTCGCCCGATGGCGCTTGCCGCGACGTGCTGCATGGCGTCGCTGACGCCTGCGCGGCTAGCGGCCTCGCCAGCCTCTTCGACAAGGCCCGCATCTCCAATAAGCTCGCCTCCGATGCGGGCACAGATCACCTCGCCAACCTCCTCAGCCAGCTCCACGTCTCCAGCGAGCCCGCTGCGGACTTGGAGTCGGTTGGCTCCACCAACCCGATGCCCGTCGACTCCGACGCGGCATCCCACGACACCTTCCCCACCAACGTCACGGTCTACAACGACCCGCTCCCTCCGGCTGGCGATCGCGATTCTGACGCCCCCGAGGTGATGGTTATCGGCCTCGACGGCCCGACTGACGAGGGCGCTCGCGACTCCCCGCGCGCGGCAGCCCAAGACTTATCCGTCCCCCTTCCGGCTGACGCCAGCGACGAAGTTCTGGAGGCACGCCGCCTCGCCCTCCTCGCGGAGGGCCGGCGGCTGGCCTCCGTAAGACGCCTCACCGAGGCCTACCAGCGCGAAGCTGATCGCGCTGCCTTCGGCACGCCGGCTCCGGCTGGCCCTAGCCGGGCCGGCGCTGTCAGGCAACGCGGCGCCGTCATCGCCGACACGCTCGGCGTGGATCGCCCTGTCTACGCCACCCCGCTCGAGAACCTGCGCGCCGCCCAGGCGGCCGTAGACGAGCTAGACGGCTTGGAAGCCGAAGTTCTCCCCCATATGACGCGGCGCATCCAGCAACTAATCGATGCGGCCGCACGACGGCACGAGGCCGACGCCTGCGCGGGGAGCCCTCCCCCGCGCCGCGAGCACGGCGCGACCTCCCGGTCGCTGACTACCAGCTACACCCGCACGCGGCGCGAGAAAAAGCCGGCTTCCAGCCGAAGCCGGACCCAAGTCTCCATCGAGCGAGACGCGGATGGCCGCCCCCGAGCCATGGAATGGCGGGGCACCCTGCCTCCGCCTCGAGCTCGCGGAGAAAGATATCCTACCCCGCCTCCAGTGGCTCACCCGACTCTCAGCGGCCGGCTTGGTCGCCGGGAGGGAATCGGCGAAAACGACGCCCGCCACTGGATCGACCGCCTGGCCCGATCTCTGGCGCTAGAAGAAGAAGACGATGTCGGCCCGCCTTGCTTCGGCCCCGCATCCACGACGAGCCCTTCCCCAAAGGGTTCTCGCTCCCAAGAGACACGCCCAAGTACAACGGCTCGGTGAAGCCGGAAGACTGGCTGACCGACTACTCCACAGCCGTCAGCATCGCCAATGGCAACCGGCGCGTTGCCGTAAAGTACGTGCCCCTCATGCTGCAGGGCACGACGCGGACTTGGCTTAACAGCCTTAAGCCGCTCAGCATCAACAGCTGGGTGGACTTCACTGAAGCCTTCGTTCGCAACTTCACCAGCACCTACAAGCGGGCTTCCAAGCCCAGACAGCTCTCCCTGTGTGTACAGGGCCCGGCCGAGTCCACTCGCGACTACCTGACGCGTTGGGCCGAGCTCCGCAACTCCTGTGAGGGGGTGCACGAGGTGCA
The DNA here is from genome assembly GCA_034509565.1 of Triticum monococcum. Lineage (NCBI taxonomy): Eukaryota > Viridiplantae > Streptophyta > Magnoliopsida > Poales > Poaceae > Triticum > Triticum monococcum. The sequence goes on from CM067845.1 coordinate 484,608,414, forward strand.
AGCCATCGAATACTTCACAGCCGGGTGCCGAGAGGGCACCCTCCTCAAGCACAAGCTTCTCTGCGATGAGCCGACTACCCTCGACGAGCTCCTAAACATCGCCGACAAGTACGCCACCGCCGACTCCTCGATGAAGACCGAGCTTCGGGTGGACGCATCCGGAAAGGTACTCGATCCGGCGCCCAAAGCGCCGGCTGGAGACGGCGGCCGACGCCAACACCAGAACGATCAAAAACGCAAGGGCCCTGCGCCGCTTCCCGCCAGTCGGCAGGTGGCCACGGTCGAAGACGCGCCGCCTGAAGGGCGGCCCGCACCCAAGAAGCCTAAGGGCGGTCGGCCGGCTTGGCAGCCGGCCTTCTCCTACGAGCAAACCCTTGATGCCCCGTGCAAATTCCACAGCGGCGCGAAGCCGTCCAACCACACGACCCGCAAATGCAACTGGCTCGCCCGAATCTCGAAGGGCGAAGGGCTCACGCCGACTCCGCCTGCCGGCCCGCCGCCGCCGGCTCCGCCGCCCAAAGCCGCCCGGCCCGCGGTCGACACCGTGCAGGACGAGTTCCCCGACGAGCAAGCGTCTTATGTCATCTTCACGAGCCAGCCCGAAGACCGGCGCAGCAAGCGCCGAGAGCAACAGGAGGTCAACATGGCCGCTACCAGCCCAGCCGGCCACATGCACTGGTCGGAGAAACCCATCAGCTGGAGCCGGGCCGACCACCCAGAGGTGATGCCATCCCCTGGCTCCTACGCATTGGTCCTGGAGGCCACCCTCGCAACGGATACGTGCGCCACACGCTTCTCCCGCGTGCTGATCGACGGCGGAAGCAGCATCAACATCCTGTACCGCGACACCATGGAGAAGCTGGGCGTCAAGGCCAAGCAACTTGCGCCGACTCGAACGGTGTTCCACGGCATCGTACCCGGACTGTCCTGCGCCCCCATCGGCAAGCTCAAGATCGATGTACTCTTTGGGGGCAAGGATCATTTCCGCCGGGAAGCAATCTGGTTCGAGGTGGTGGACCTGGATAGCCCTTATCATGCCTTGCTTGGCCGACCCGCCTTGGCCAAGTTCATGCCGGTCCCCCACTATGCTTACCTCAAGATGAAGATACCGAGCTCCAAGGGTGTCATCACCATCGCCGGCGACTACAAGAAGTCCGCCGACTGCGCCGCGGCCAGCAGCCGGCTGGCCGAATCTCTCGTGATCGCGGCCGAGAGGAAGACACTGGACCGGGTCGTGGCCCTGGCCAGCAAGCAGCTAAACTAACCCGCCGACTCCAAGGAGTATGATGCCCAAGGATCTTTCCAGCCGGCCAAGGAGACCAAGAAGATACAGTTCGACCCCGAGCACCCCGAGAGGTTTGCTGTCATTGGGGCGAGCCTGGACAGCAAATAGGAAGGCGAGCTCGCCGATTTCCTCCGTGAGAATCGGGATATCTTTGCATGGTCCCCCAAGGACATGCCGGGTGTTCCGAAGGATTTCGCCGAGCACAAATTGCACATACGGGAGGATGCTAAACCAGTCAAGCAGCCCCTCCGCCGACTGTCAGAAGAGAAGAGAAGGATCGTAGGGGAGGAGATAGCCCGGCTCCTTGCAGCCGGCTTCATCATGGAAGTTTTCTTCCCTGAATGGCTCGCAAACCCGGTTCTCGTGCTGAAGAAGAATAACAAGTGGCGCATGTGTATAGATTACACGAGCCTCAACAAAGCCTGCCCAAAAGATCCCTTCGCTCTGCCCAGGATTGATCAAGTGATAGACTCCACAGCCGGATGCGAGCTGTTGAGCTTTTTGGATGCCTACTAGGGATACCACCAGATCAAGCTGAACCCGGATGACCAACTGAAGACCGCCTTCATCACGCCGTTTGGGGCCTTCTGCTACCTGACCATGACGTTCGGCTTGAGGAATGCCGGCGCCACGTTTCAGCATTGCATGCAGAAGTGCCTCCTCACGCAGCTCGGCAAGAATGGCCACGTTCACGTGGATGATGTTGTGGTGAAGACGGAGAAGCGTGGCACTCTGCTGGAAGACTTGAAGGAGACATTCGAGAACCTGCGCCGGTTCCGGATCAAGCTCAACCCAGAGAAATGCGTGTTCGGAGTGCCAGCCGGCCAGCTCCTAGGCTTCCTAGTCTCTGAACGCGGCATAGAGTGTAACCCTGTGAAGATCAAAGCCATCGAGAGGATGGCGGTCCCAACCAAGCTCAGAGAGATTCAGAAGTTCACCGGGTGCCTGGCCTCTCTTAACCGCTTCATCAGCCGGCTAGGAGAAGAGGCTCTCCCCCTCTACCGCCTCATGAAGAAGAGCACTCACTTTGAGTGGAACGACCAGGCCGACCAAGCTTTCCACGAGCTGAAGAAAGTGCTGTCCACGCCGCCTGTCTTGGCGGCACCGACTAAGAAGGAGCCCATGCTCCTATATATTGCCGCCACTAGCTGGGTGGTCAGCACCGTCATTGTGGTCGAACGCCCCGAAGAAGGCCGAGCCCAGCCGGTCCAGAGACCGGTTTATTACCTGAGCGAGGTGCTGTCCACCTCGAAACAAAATTACCCGCACTGTCAGAAGATGTGCTATGGCGTGTACTTCGCCGCCAAGAAGCTGAAGCCGTACTTTCAAGAGCATCCCATCACGTTCGTATGCACTGCCCCGCTTGCCGACATCATAGGCAGCCGGGATGCATCCGGCCGGGTGGCCAAATGGGCCATCGAGCTGGCCCCCTACACCATCTTCTACCAACCCCGCACCGCCATCAAGACGCAAGCGCTGGCCGACTTCCTCGTCGACTGGGCCGAGACCCAGTACTTACCACCGGCGCCCGACTCCACCCATTGGCGCATGCACTTTGACGGATCAAAGATGCGCACCGGCTTGGGAGCCGGCGTCGTCCTTACTTCTCCAAAGGGCGACAAGCTCAAATACACGCTGCAGATCCACTTCGCCGCCTCCAACAACATAGCCGAGTACGAGGCGCTCATACACGGGCTCCGGCTGGCCAAGGAGCTTGGTATTCGCCGGATCCTGTGCTATGGCGACTCGGATTTTCTGGTGCAGCAGTCTTCTGGCGACTGGGATGCCAAGGATGCGAACATGGCGAGCTACCGTTTCCTAGTACAGCAAATCAGTGGATACTTCGACGGATGTGAGTTCCTTCACGTACCGCGGGCCGACAACGAGCCAGCTGATGCCCTAGCCCGAATAGGCTCCACGCGGCAAGCAATACCAGCCGGCGTCGCCCTGCAGCGCCTCCTCAAGCCTTCAATCAAGCCGTCTCCGGAGTCCGACTCCATTTTCGTGCCGCCTAACCCCGAGGGGGCCGGGTCCGGCTCGAAGAATCAAGCAGCCGGCCCAGGGACTTCAATATTCGGCTCGGGAACTGCCGCACCCGGCCCGGGGACCGCAGCAGCGGAAGCCAAAGAAGCACAAGAAGACGGCGTCGACCTGCTGGAAGAGGCCCGGCTGTTAGCCCTCAGCTGGTCCGCTATCTACCAGCAGGGTCTGCGCCGCTACCATAGCCGGAGGGTCCGCCCAACATCCTTCCAGGAGGGCGACCTTGTGCTCCGGCTGATCCAGCGGACAGCCGGCCGGCACAAGCTCGCAGCCCCCTGGGAAAGCCCCTTCATCATCAGCAAAGCCTTGGGCAACGACGCCTACTACCTCATCGACGCGCAGAAGCCGAAGGCACGCAAGAGAGACGACTCCGGCAAGGAGTCGGAGCGACCGTGGAACGCAAATCTCCTTCGAAAGTTTTACAGTTAAAAGCGCAGTATGTGCCATGCCCACTTTTGTATTTAGTATGATACAGTAGGCTCCCCGAAAAAGACTCGGGGACTGCCACCCGTTGTTTTATGAATGAAAGTTATCATGCGTATGATATTATCTTTCCATTTATTTTGTCCGGTACCGGGTCCGACGAGTCGGCCCGGGGACTGGCCGACTAGAGTTATATTAAGAGCCCTACCCGCAGTCAGACAAGTAATGTGTCGACACCCAGGCTTGGCTCTTGCCGAAATTGCAGCTCGAAGACCCGACTGCCCGGCTGGCAAGAGCCACCAGCCGGAAAGGGTGCGCGCATGAAAAACGGCTAGGGACCAAACAGGCTCGCATATATAACAAAAGCCGGCTTGCTGCCTCCCGCCGACCGACTACCAGAGTAGCCGGCCGGCCGGCTTACATTCAGTCTACTTCAAATCCAAGAAAACTCAAGTACTTGCCTTCCCAAAGAGGGAAGGCGGCAAAGGAAAGAGCCCAAGGACAAAAAGTACACTCGGATGAACGCCAACACATGCATATATTAATATATTACACAAAAAGCCTCCAGAGAGGTCGACATTCAGCATTGTTCGATACACCCCCAGTGGGTGGAATTGCAGAAACTTAAATTTGTCCAAAAAGAAAGACAGGGACAAAAAGAAAGGCAGATCAAGCCGGCGGGGCCGCAGACGAGCTGGATTAGGCGACGGAGGTAGTCGCGCCGGCTGAAGGAGCGGCTGGCTGGCGAACCTCGGCTTGATCGTCGTCTCCGGCAGAGGGCGCGCTCCTGCGTGGCTCGTTGCTAGAGGCACGATCGGCCGGGGGACGGTCGGCCGCCCCACCAGTCGGCTCGGCGTCTTCGCTGTCCTCTTCCTCTTCGTCCTCGCCCTCGTCGCTGGAGGCGATCTCTTCCGCCGAGTCCTCGCCGTCCGCCGGGTTCAGACCGAACCATTCCTCCGGCTTGGCAGCGCCATCATCGTTGAGCTCCGGCGCGAAGACGCTGGTGTCGGTGCACTCGGCGATCGTCGAGGCGCGCTGCGCGATCGCCGGCCGCACCTCCTCCATCTCGGCGTCGGCTTCCGACCGCCACGTCCACAGCTGGTCCAGGCTTAGCCCTGGGTACCACGCGCGGACGAACTCCAGCGCCCGCCCGGCTCCAAGACGGGCCGCGGACGCCTTCCAGGCCTCGAAGCGGCCGACTACGACTTCGAGCCAGTCGGCCGTCCGGCTTGGGGTCCGGGGAATTGCCTGGCCGGGCCAGAGCGCAGCCAGCATCGTCACCCCGGCGCGTTGGAGCCGGCGGAGCAACCGGTGGGCCGGCTGCAGCCGCGCCTGGACGGCGATAAGCTGCTCCGACAATGTCCGGTTCGCATCCGGCGGAATCACGACCCCGGCTTGACGGCGCTCCTCGCGGTAGGCTTCGATGGCTTGGGCGGCAAGGACAGACTGGCCGGGGAAGTACTCTGCGCAAGACAGCAAATACAAGTCAAAACAAAACCATAGGTAGCCGGCGAATGGAAGAAGAGCAAGAAAGACAGCCTACCGTCAATAAGATCCTCGACCCGGCCGAAGCCTTCTTCCAGCGCCCGGCGCGTCTCGGCCCAGCTCGCCTCCCTGGCCCCGAACTCCGCCCTCAGGGTAGCCTCGTCGTCCTGCGCCTTTTGCAGGGCCGCCTTGTGGCTCTCCTCCTGGTCGGCCAGTTTCGTCGCCAGGCGGTCGCGCTCTTGAGCCAAGTCAGCGTACTCGGCGTCCTTGGCACGAAGAGCGGCCTGCACCACGCCGAGTTCCCTCCGCAAGTCGGCGTTGGCCTCTGCACGAGCAAGAAATAAAGAGAAAAATCAGCAAAGGGAAAGTCGTCAAGTAAGATCCGACCCGACTACTCTGCAGTCGGCCCGGATCTCGGGGACTACACCCAGTGGGTGCGCTGCCGCGCCCCCACGGGAAGTTAACAACGACAAAACACTTACGCCGGCTGCTGGCGAGGTCTTCGGTCCTCCGGCTTAGGTCCCGAGCCTGGGAGTTGAAGGCGGCCGCGCGAGAGTTGTGATAATCCTGAAGATCAGAAAAAACAGTCAACATAGTCGTCTAGTAAGATCCGACCCGACTGCGCCGCAGTCGGCCCGGATCTCGGGGACTACACCCAGTGGGTGCGCTAGCGCGCCCCCACGGAAAAAATTCAAAGGACCAGAGCGGTCAAGGAGTGAAGACTTACCCGGATTGCAGACCGCGTCGACTGAAACTCCTGAGTGAATTGCCTCAGGAGGCCGGCCTGTGCCTGCAGCCGGCTCCGAACCTCTTGGGCCGCGACGTTCAGCTCGCCGCTCCCTCCGCTGGGAGTCCACCCGGACGTGGCGGAGCTGGCCGCCTACAGGGCATCCGCCGTCCGCTCGGCTCCCGCGGCTCGGCATGTGTCCGGCGGGGCCGTGCCCCCTCCGGCGGGCCGGCCCGCCGCCGGCTCGATCTCAAGGCCGGCTCCGGCCTCGGGTGCAGCCCGGGCCGGCTCCTCCGGCACCGCCGACGATCGGCCACCTTCGCTTGCTCCGGCTGGCGCTGCTGGCGACGTCCTCTCAGCGGATCCCTCGACGACCTCGCCCCTCTGCACCAGCGGCTGCTTGGGGATAATCTCCTCCGCCGTGGGCAGAGGGACGTCCGGATCCAAGGTCTGGAGGGGGATGGCGAGCAGCGGAGTCTGGCTGCGCGCGCCTTCCACCTCCGCCTCCACGGCCGCCCGCTCCGATGGAGCCTCGGCCGCCGAGCTCGCTCGCCCTGGCGCCGTTTGGGCGGCCTCTCGCTCCACCATCGCCCGCTCGGCCGCCTCCCTCTCTCGGCGCGCCTCGCGTGCATTGCGCTGCGTGGCTGCGTCAAGTTCGGCGCGGGGGTCTACTCCGCGGGACCCTGAAGAACCGGCGCTCGGCCCGACCACGGAGCCGGCTGGGCCTCTCTCGAGGGAGAGCGGCGCCCTGCTCAGGAAATCAGAAAACATTCAAGGAAAGAAAACTTCAGAATAACAAGCATGCAGGCGGCTACTAGACTTACGCGGAAACTGACGGGGGCTTCTTCACCACCTTCCGGAAGCGGGCCGCCTTCGCCGCCGCCTCCTCGCGCTTTGTGGCCGCGGCGGAGGCCTTCGGTTTCTTCGGCCGGCTTCCGAAGAGCGGGAGCACGGCCCGGCGTTTTCCCTTCCCGCCACCGGTAGTCGGCGCGGCAGACGAGCTCGCGCCGCGGCGGTCGGTTGCCGGCTGGCGGCGCGGGAGTTCTTCGGCTTCAAAATCATCCGGCCAGTCGTCGAAACTGGCCGAGAGCCCGGTGCCGCCGGGCTCGGCGGCACCCCCCGTGGCGGCGTCCTCCATGGCGACGGCGGAGAGATCCGGGTCGTCGGGGTCATCCACCGTGCAGTCCGGGGCGTACTCTCGGTCGACTCCGGCTGCCCCGGCTGGCAGCAGGAGGAGAGGATTCTGATGAAGGAAAAAGAGAAAAAATGGTCGCCTGGTCAGAGGCCGGCTAACCCAAGCCGGTAGACGACGAGAGGAAAAGCTTACCACAGGCGGAGGCTGGGCGCGGGAGTATGGCGCCTTGCCGAATTGCCACTCGTCGGTGAGCTTCAAGTTGGCGACGTAGTTCGCCATCAGAGCCACCTCGGCGTGTGGCATCTCCCAGGTGCTCAGCCGGCAGGGATCGAACCGGCCGCTCATCTGGCACATCATGTGCGGCCGGCTTTGAAGAGGCAAGATCCGACGCTCGACGAAGGTGGTTACCAAATCGGACGCGAGCAGACCTTCCGACTGAATCATCACCCGAAGCCGGGAGATGGAAGCGTTCCCCGCTGGAGACAGGGACTTCGACCGGTAGCCCCAGGTCCGCCGCTTCCCAGTCGGCGGGCCGGCTACGTAAGCCGGCAGATTGACGTAGTCGCCGTGCCGGGCGACGTTCTTGACGTAGAAGTAAGACTTCTGCCACAGCTTGACCGACTGGATCAGAGGAATGTGGGGGAAAGGGTTGTCGTCGCAGGCCCTCTTCATCGCGATGAAGGCGCCACAGGGAGCCGGCACGCCGGCGGAGACGGTGCCGAGCTTGTTCTGGAACAGTTCCGCCCAGAGCTCCAGCGTCGGCATCACCCCCAAGTACCCTTCGCAGAGCGTGACGAAGGCCGAGAGTTGGAGCACTGCGTTGGGCGTGACGTGGTGCGGTTGAAGGTTGTAGAACTCGAGAAATGACCGCATGAAACTGCTCGCCGGGAAGCCGAAGCCCCGGAGGAAGTGCGTGCGGAAGACGACGCGCTCGCCTTCCTCCGGCGCCGGCGAGACCTCCTTCGCGGGCGCCAGGCGCACCTGCACGAGGTCGGCGGCAGGCAGACGCCGGGTCTGGCGGAGGAACTCGATGTGCTCGTCGTGGACGTTGGACCCGTCCCACGAGCTCGACAAGGCCAGCGACATGGCGGCATGGGAGGGCTACGGCGCGAAGCTGCGTCGAGCGCGAAGAAGAGCAAGAAGAAGAAGAGGAAGAAGAAGAAGAGCAGGGGGGATGGGGAGCGGGGGAGCGAACAGGCCCGTGCCTCTCCCCCTTCCCTCCTACTTGTAGGCGCGTGCGTCGGAGACGAGGAGGCGCGGCGTGGGGGATCGTGGGGATCGATCGTGCCCATCTCCCCCACGCTCGCGTTAATTACGCGCCTTGATGACACGGGGTAACGGCCGCGGGGAGGCGAGCAGCCCCCTCGGGCCACAGAAGATCTGTGCCCGGGCCGAGGCCAGGGAGTGGCGGGCCCGGGCCTGCGGCGGCGTCCCATCGCGCGCGCGCGACGGCAGGACTTCCCCGCCACATGGCTCGTCGTGGGGCCCGCGGCCGGCCCGCGGGTCAACCACGGTCGCCCTAATAAAGAAAAGCGCTCTGAAGTCGGCTGCAACGATGCAGTCAGCCCCTCACGGTATGAAGCCGGCCAAGCTTCCCGTCCTTCCGTCTGCCGTGAAGCTCGCCCGCCTTCGGGGACTACTGTCGGGGTAAATAGCCACGGGTAGCCCAGCCGGCTTCCCTTGGCTCCTCAGAAAAAATTGTGAGCCCGTCCGGCTCATAAGAAGACTCAAGAATTAGGCCGACTCCCCCTAGCCGGCTACCTTCCTAGCCGGCTTGGGGGGCGGCCTGCCCCTTTCTACCCCCATGAAGAAAACTATGGAGGGCCGGCTACGACATGGCCAGTTGTGGCAGGGCCGGCTATGGCACGGCCGGCTACCGCCGGGCCGGCTCCGATAAAGCAGTCAACGCCGTACCCGCGATGTACGCGTCCACTCTGCGATGATGAAGCGGGGCGTGGCTACAGTGGAGCCTGCCACCCCCAAAACCCGGAGCACGCCTGGTACAGCGCGCCGTGCGGGACGCTGCGGCCCGCCCGGCGCGGCACTGTAGCCTCGGCGGCTCCGACGCCGTCCTCGACGGGCCGCCAGCGTGGCCCCCGAGGCGGTGGGCCCCTTCGGGCAGAGAGATGCCGAAGGCGGCCGCACCCCCTCTCAAGCCGGCGAGACAGAGGGCCGGCTTCGCGTAGCCGGCCTGCCGCCTTCCTCGAAGGAGACGCCCATTAAGGAGACAAGGTGCGGCGGGGCTACGGTAATAGCCCGCCAAGGCGGCGTTACTGTAGCCACGCTTACCCCGACCAAGCCTGCACCAACAAACATGGAGCAACAGTAACCGGCCGCCGACAAGACCCTGGCCGGTGGGGCTGGCCTGTTGACCCAGGAGCTGGCAGTCGGCGGGACCCACCAGCCGGCGGGCCCCGGAAGCCGGCGGAGAAGCCGGCAAGCATAGTCACCGACAGCTGGGCCCCGCGCCTAGTCGGATTACCATTGTACCCCCGGGGGGGTAGGCCTATATAAACCCCCCGGTGCACCCATGCAAAGGGTTGAACTCTCTTTCTAGACACAGACACTTACAAGGAGAGGAGGTAGGTTGTGCTAAGCCCTTCTTCCTCCTTCCATCCCGAACAGCACAATGAGCATTGTAGCCACCTGTGAACTAAGTAACCATGCGGAGACCCCGCAGAGCAGCAGTAGGGGTGTTATCTCCCCGGAGAGCCCTGAAGCTGGGTAAGATTCGCCGGCGTGCATGTCTACGCCTCATCCCGTTTCCAGGCACCGGCGACGTTCTTTTGGCCCCCGCAACGATAAGCCACCCGTTGGCATATGTCGATCCTACCACCCGACAAGGGACGGGTATTCTGAGTGGAGTCTGGAATGAGACCTGCTGCCACTGGCTTGACCATTAGCTGCTCTATCTATTATTGGCATGGCATTCCTGAACCCATAGAAAAAGAAGGATTAGGAGACGTCCATCGAAATAGACTAGGAGGCCTCTCACTAGCGCTATATAAGCTGCCGGATTCCCTTTCACTTAAAGCCATTCCAACAATCTATTCGTCGTAAGCCCTTCTAGCAGGAGCAGGGGCTGGAGCAGGAGACACATCAAGCAGGAATGGTGAGTCACTCACAAAAGGTATTCACACCGAGCCTGACCCACCAACCTATGCACAATCTGATACCCCTCCTCTCGAAACGAAAGAACCAAGGGAAGCTTAGACCAAGCCATTGATCTATTCGAATTGGAGAGCCTGGAATGGTGTTACCAATAGCCCAGCCCCATCTTCATCCGCATCTTCATCTTAGGAATGCCTTTACCCATCCACCTAGGAACACAGAAAGCTACCATTTCTTGTTGCATCATTCTGGAATCCGTGGGTCAAGCTCACTTTCTGGGAATGCTATCGCTATCCTTTGAAACTAGTTCTCTCATTCTTCTGTTTCATATAGCCTAAGATTGAATCGAAAGCTTTGTATATTCTACGCTCGCTTAGAGATGAATCATACTTGATCACTTGATTGACCCACTTGGTGCCATAGGGTTGCCTACTTTTGCGCTAAGGGATCTACCGCGGGCTGTGCCTAGAGGATCCCATACAGATCTATAACCTAGTCATTACTCAAAAGGTTTCTCGCTTGAATAGGCTGTAATAGATCCTTCGATAAGAAGAGGCCTAGCTGGCTTTATGGATCCTTCCTCGCAGAGATGAGAATGGAATCCAATAGAATCGAACATAGTCAAGTCAGCTCGAGGCAGAGGTATCCATCCTTAGGCCTGGACTCACGAGACCAAGTTGGGTGCGGACAAGGTGATGAGAAGTGTTTGCATAGAATTTATGGGTGTTGGCTATTCCTTTCCTTGGCCATGGCCAGTAGAAAGAATGGAAACCTTGGCCAGTAGATGGAAAGGGTACGGGAATGGGGATAGGGAAAGTGTACCGTTTCTTGTTTTGGTATGGGTGCGTGCAACACTGATTATTGATCGAGGCTCGTAAAAGAAAGACTTGGGTTTGATAGATCTCCTAGACTAGAATCACTCCTTCCGGCATGCAAGACTTGAGTCGCCATCTCCATATCGGGGTCTGGGAAGCTCGTCTGTCTGTTTGGGGATTTCGATTTCCAATCTTAGGCTGTATGAAACAGAAGAATGAGAGAATTAGTTTCAAAGGATAGCGATAGCATTCCCGGAAAGTGAGCTTGACCCACGGATTCCAGAATGATGCGACAAGAAATGGTAGCTTTCTGTGTTCCTAGGTGGATGGGTAAAGGCATTCCTAAGATGAAGATGCGGATGAAGATGGGGCTGGGCTATTGGTAACACCATTCTAGGCTCTCCAATTCGAATAGATCAATGGCTTGGTCTAAGCTTCCCTTGGTTCTTCCATTTTGAGAGGAGGGGTATCAGATTGTGCATAGGTTGGTGGGTCAGGCTCGGTGTGAATACCTTTTGTGAGTGACTCACCATTCCTGCTTGATCTGTCTCCTGCTCCAGCCCCTGCTCCTGCTACAAGGGCTTACGACGAATAGATTGTTGGAATGGCTTTAAGTGAAAGGGAATCCGGCAGCTTATATAGCGCTAGTGAGAGGCCTCCTAGTCTATTTCGATGGACGTCTCCTAATCCTTCTTTTTCTATGGGTTCAGGAATGCCATGCCAATAACAGATAGAGCAGCTAATGGTCAAGCCAGAGGCAGCTAATCCTTCTTTTTTCTATGGATTCTATCCCTTTCGATTCAATCTTAGGCTGTATGGAACAGAAGAATGAGAGAACTAGTTTCAAAGGATAGAGATAGCATTCCCGGAAAGTGAGCTTGACCCACGGATTCCAGAATGATGCAACAAGAAATGGTAGCTTTTTGTGTTCCTAGGTGGATGGGTAAAGGCATTCCTAAGATGAAAATGCAGATGAAGAAAAGGGTCTATTCTGTTCCCCGATGTTTCTAGGGTATATATATATATATATATATATATATATATATATATATATATATATATATATATATATATATGCGAAAGAAGTTGGTCAGGGGAGCCACGAGGGGCCCACAAGGGTGGGGCGCGCCTCCCTGCCTCGTGGCCACCTCGAAGCTTCCTTGACGTATACTCCAAGTCTCCTAAATTGCTTCCGTTCCAAAAATAACTCTCCCGAAAGTTTCATTCCGTTTGGATTCTATTTGACATTCCTTTTCTTCGAAACATTGAAATAGGGAAAAAAACAAAAACTGGCACTGGGCTCTGGGTTAATAGGTTAGTCCCAAAAATAAAGCCCATAAACATCCAAAACATATAATATAATAGCATGGAACAATAAAAAATTATAGATACGTTGGAGACGTATCACGCCGCACCTCATTTTCCATGCCGCCGCCGCCCGCCACCCCGTGCCACCGCCCGCCGACACCCACCACCGCCGGAGCTCCGCCGGAGTTAGCCGCCGCCGCCGCCGCCGGTCTTTTCGCTCGGTTAGGTAAAAAACCATCTCGGTTTTTTTCGAAAAACCCTAGACCTGTTTTTTATAGATCGGTTTGGTTTTTCGTCGGTTTATTTATTTAGCAGATGATCGTCCGTCCGTTCGTTTTAACGAACGTTGTTCGCCGGTTAGGCTCAGACAGCGAACGTTCGTTCGCTAGTCTTTTCTTTTTTATTTTCGGCCAGGGACCTATCCATGATTATTTTTATCACAGATTAGCCCCTGATCTTCAAACCCTCGCCATTTCTTAACTGTTTCTCCAAATCCAGTGAAACAAGCGCCAAAATTTTCGTCTCGAACTCCTCTCTCTGTTTAACCAACTTGAACAAGGTTTTGACAAATTTAAAATTTGGTTTCAAGCAGATTTGTCTACGAAGTTCTTTTGACCGTAGTTTCAGTTCCGTAGCTCCAGTTCGATCGATTCTTTTTGCAAATCGAACCTCTTCAGTTGAACTTTCAGTTTGGGTCTTCTTATCTGAAGTTTTACCCTTGCATATTTGCCTGAGTGCTTATGTATGTTATTGTTTGTTTGCGATAGAATTCCCGGAGTGCGCAGCGTGCTACTACGAGTCACTAGGTTTCGCGGATCATCAGCAAGGCAAGTAACACATTGATCATACCCCTTTGTTACCCACTTTTTATGCATTCGTTACAACTCTCAAACATTGCATGAGTAGGATCTCTTAACATGTGGGTTTTGGGAAGTAGTTAATGAGGTAGAACCTATTGCCCTTTTATTACCAAACCCTGGGAGTTACTTCTATGTTATGCTATTTATTGCCATGCTATGCTCGTAGACGTGGATTGGGTTTGAGTGCATCCATGATAGATGTGAGATTATTAATTAATGGTTTACTTAAGGCGGCTACTTAAACACACATCTGGGTGGATTGGTTGCGGGCACCTGGGGATATACCAGTGTTGTCCTTTTTGGTTCGTCACCCAGGCTCAAAGGGATCATAAGATTATTCATCTAGAAACTTCAGTGTGCAGCCACAAGGTATTATCAGCTCTAGCATAGTGGAGTAAGTTGCATGACCTCTTCCAGTGGTAGGCTAGCAGATGTAGGGGATGTAGGTTGGTACTGTCTACCCTGGGTTAGAGTTAATGCTTCTGAAAGACTGTGTCTTAGTCATCCATTTCTCAAACTCCTTGTAGTGCGAGAAATCCAACAGAGGAGATCTAGTATTGTGGGGAAAAGTGCACAAACCTTTGCAGAGTGTACAAACTAATGATGGTTAGCCATGTCCCTAGTCATGGACATCTTGAGTATCTGGTACTTGGATTATCCTGTGGATCTCATCACCCTAAATTAAATTCGTTGGGATGTTAATTATTTTAATTGGGATTGAGATGGGGTTTTACCATTCTCAATGTTTTTCAACTACCATGATAGTTAAATAAAATATATTCCTTTGTTGTAGGAAAAAATTGGCTTTTCGCAAAAATATTATAACCATAGAGCCTCCACCAGCCATATATGCATGTAGTGATAGCTTTTACTTGTTTCATTACTCTACTGTGTTATCTTGCCAGCATATTTTATGTGCTGGCCCATTTCGGGCTGCAACATATCATGTTGCAGACTTTTCAGATGAAGAGTAAGGTGCGCTAGGTCGTTGTCGTGCACTCAGCTATGCCATTGGAGTTGATGGACTCACTTTATCTTCCAAGCCTTCCGATGTTATCTTACTTAGATGGCCTTAAGCCATATTTATTGTAATAAGTTCTCTTTTGAGAATATCGATGTAATAAGTGTGTGATTGCTACTCTGTTATAAATCCTTTGAAGTACTGTGTGTCTACGGAGATTTGGCCGTTTGAGGTCGGATTGCTACAATATGCTTAGATGGCCTTAAGCATTACCGATCGAGGGATGACACTTATGCACAGAGATTTGGCCGTTTGAGGTCGGATCACTACAATATGGTATCAGAGCACACGTTGAATGTAGGACACGACCACTAAGATGAACCATAGGTCACTCTTCTCTAGTCATTTCTAACTTCTCTCCATTTTCTACTCTATAGGATGGCGGACACAAGGAACAAGTTTGCATAGCTGGATGAAGACACACCTTTTGGACGACACTTGAAGGAAGTCACTAGGTACCTGAACATTGAAATACCAAGCTTCACCGGGACCTACACCGCCAGTTTACCAGAAGAGGAGCGTCGGATGATTCGAGTTCATGTTCTAGGAAGAACATTCACACCAATAACTGAGCCCATAGAGTTTTCCTTTGATGCACCAACCTAGAGTCTAGGAAAGAGCATGGCAGACATCACCATAGGACGCATCGACAAAGTTCATCACGAGGATCTTAAGGACACTATATATCAGATATGTGGGCGCCAAGATGAGCAATGGGAGATGATCAACACCAGGAAAGACAGGTCCATTGCATCTTACATCCAGGAGTTAAACCAGCACATACGACGCCGGGAGAAAGAAATATGCGCAAGCATGATAGATCTGAAGAAGTTGAGGACTAGGAACATGGAGCTCGAAGAGGAACTCACGTCTACACACGACGGATACAAGGAGGAAATCACAATACTAGTGGAGATGAATGCCGACCTAACAAGGAAGCTAGGAGTATTCATGGGAGACCCTATGCCAGGAGGAGATGATGACCACCCCAAGGACTACATCATCATCGATGACACCGACTCCGACCCCAGTGATGGTGATTATGAAGACGAAGCTAGAGCAGATATCATGGAGTCTTCTGTCGATCAAAATTTCTAGTAGACCACCATACTATTAGTAGTATTTCGCCCATGTATATATTAGTAGTCCGAGCACTGTAATGATAGTGAGATCGATTGTATGCCCTTGTTTGATATTGTTTTGGAGTGATATTGATTGTGTTTGTCTCATGTGCATATGGGTAGTGTTTTCTCACTAGACCTCATTCTGTTCTAATCTCTCCCCTCTAAAACCCATCAGATGCCTCCGAGACGTGACCCCGGATTTGCTTTCCCACCGGAGCTCACTCAGTTGATCAACAGCAGAATACACTGATGCAGTTGCTAGTTTAGAATCAAGGCAACAACAACAACAACCCACCGCCACCACCTCGAATTGAAAACTTAGCCCGTTTTTTGAGGTTACAACCGCCGATGTTTTCTAGTAGCACCGAGCCCATAGTTGCGGACGACTGGCTACGCAGGATTCGAAGGGAGTTAACCACTGCAGGTTGCACTGATGCTGAGAAGGTGCATTTTGCCGCACACCAATTGGATGGATCTGCAGCCTCATGGTGGGAGAATTACATAGCCACCTTCCCCATAGCCAATGTTACTTGGGAGCAGTTTCAGTAAGCATTCCGCAATGCTCATGTCTCAACTGGAGCTATGAGCATGAAGAAGGGTGAGTTTCGCAACTTACGCCAGCGGAACCGTACTATGGGGCAGTACGTGGAGGAGTTTAGCCAGTTAGCTCGCTATGCCCCGGATGATGTGGCCACAGATGCCTCGAAGCAAGAGAAATTTATGGAAGGGCTGAACGATGAGATTGAAGGAAAGCAGCAGCAAATTGAGAGCCGCACAAGGAAGAATGGACAAGGGAAGTACAATTTAGGAGCTCAGCAGAAGCCATATTTTACCCTGAATTCGGGAGGATATACCCATAACCATGAAGGTCATAACCACAATGGAGGAAGTTCGCAGAACCACAGTGGTTCCAAGAATGGAAACGGGAATGGAGCAGGCAGTAATCAGAACCGCTCTAATCCAGCCACGCCCACCAAGAAGGACCAAAGTCACGTTACTTGTTTCAAGTGCGGGAAGACTGGATACTATGCTCGTGAGTGTCCTGAACTCAAGAATGGAAATGGCAATGGAAGCTCTGGGAAGAAGCCCAACCCTTTCAATAAGGGCCAAGTGAACCACGTGAACATGGAGGAGGTTGAAGAGCAGCCAGACGCAGTTATCGGTAAGTTTTTGGTTAAGTCATTTACCGCTCTCGTTCTATTCGATAATGGTGCATCGCATTCATACATTTCAAGGGGATTTGTGGACAAGTTTAAGTTACCCACCTTCGCCCTTAGGACACCCTTGTTAGTAAGCTCACCAGGAGAAGAGTATATGGCCAGCCGATGGTGCGACCGGATACCCTTAAACATTGGCAGCCATATTTTCCCCGCAGACCTAATAATTATGGAGTCACAAGGATTGGATGTGATACTGGGTATGGATTGGCTATCGAAGTATGGAAGAAACATTGACTGTGCTAGCAGGTCAATTCTACTCACCACCCCGGAGGGAAAAAGGATTAAGTATGTATCCATGCACACCCCAAAGAGGACCCACGTAAATTCCCTCACGGGAGTTGTTCAGGAGGAAGTACCTGTAGTGAAGGATTACCCGGATGTATTTTCAGAGGAACTACCAGGCATGCCACCGAATCGAGACACTGAGTTTTTGATAGAGCTGTTGCCAGGCACCGGACCAATATCGAAGAGACCATACAGGATGCCTGCTAATGATCTGGAGGAGATTAAGTAACAGATCAAGGAGTTATTGGAGAAAGGTTACATTCGACGAAGCTCGTCACCATGGGGAGCCCCAGTGCTTTTGGTTGAGAAGAAGAATAAATCTCTAAGAATGGTGGTCGATTATCGTGCATTGAATGAAGTGACGATCAAGAACAAGTACCCACTGCCAATGATCAATAATTTGTTTGACCAGCTGGAAGGAGCTAAAGTATTTTCCAAGATCGATCTTCGATCAGGATACCACCAACTGAAAATCCGAGAACAGGATATACCCAAGACAGCCTTCACCACAAGGTACGGGCTATATGAGTACACGATTATGTCATTCGGATTGACTAACGCCCAGCCTATTTCATGAGTATGATAAATAAGGTGTTCATGGAGTTTTTTTGGATAAGTTTGTTGTGGTGTTCATTGATGATATTTTGGTATACTCAAAGAATGAAGAGGAACACAAGGAGCATTTGCGTTTAGATTCTGGAGAAGCTCAGGGAACATCAGTTATATGCCAAGTTTAGCAAATGTGAGTTTTGGTTGAAGGAAGTTGGATTCCTTGGACATGTTATTGTCGGATTTCAGGTTCCGGCAGACCCTTGAGGTTCGAACACTAGGGTGCGTGCGGAGATTTCGCCTCCTACCTACCTGCACCCCTCCGCCATGCTAGGACCTAAACTATCGAAAGATCAACACAAGAGACACAGGGTTTATACTGGTTTGGGCCACCGTTGTGGTGTAATACCCTACTCTAGTGTGTGGTGTGGTGGATTGCCTCTTGGACTGATGATGATGAGCAATACAAGGAAGAACAGCCTCGCGAGGGTCTGTTCTTGGCTGAGGCGATGAACTGCTGGGAGGAGTTCAGTCACCTCTCTCTCTCTCTCTCTCTCTGCTTCCAACCTCTCTACCCCAGAGACCCTTTGAACCCCCAAAGACCCTTTGACCTCCCAGCTATGTGGGTGGCTGGTCCTATTTATAGAGGCCCTGGTCCTCTTCCCAAATATCGAGCGGGAAGGGAGCCAACAATGGCGGGTTAATTTGAAGGTCTTGAGTTTGTGTTGGTGAAGATTGGCCGTGCTGGGCCCCCCTTTTGAGCCACGCCGCAGGCCGCAGGCAGGCAAGTCTGGGGACCCCCGTTCCCAGAACGCCGACATTAGCCCCCGGGCCCAAGGCGCGCCCGAACTTGGCTGTGCAGGGAGGCGGAAGGGCAAGAGCGAAGCGCCGCGGGCCCTAACAGCCTGCGGCCTTGGGCGCCGCGTGGCAGTTGATTGGACGTGGGCGTCTCCACTTCCCCATGGTGCCTCGGCAACTGCGCAGATTGGACAAGTCCCTGAATGCAAAATGGGTCATGATTACCTGCAATCGTGGAGGTCGGCGGTTGGCCTCCGCTGGCTATAAATACGGAACGTCGCGCGCCCTTCCAGTCCATCCCTCCTTGCTTCTCCTTCTTCCCGATTCTTGCTCCGTCTTGCCGTGATGGCTCTGATCCGCCGGTTCTCGACGGCAGAGAAGGGAAAGGCTCCCTGAGAGGGACCAGACCCACTCCCGCCGAAGAAACGGCTTGTCCACCGTGGCCCGGACAAGGGGGCCCTGCTGCGACGAGGACTGGGCTCGCCAACCGCTCCCTTGGCGGCTCCTCGGGCAGTGGAGACGTCGGAGGCTCCAGTGACTCCGGCGAGCCCTTCGCGACTCCGGAGACGAGCGACGACAGCTACGAGCCCCCGAGCCGGCGCCGCTCCTGGAGCAGGGCGGGCTCGTCAGGCCACCGCCGACTCTGATCTGGATGGGTTAGCGTCGATGCTTGACGGCCCACTATTGATGATGGCATCTTTTGTAGGGATGCGTGTAGTTTGCGTCTCTTTAGGATCTGTTCCCTGCGAGGAACCAAAAACGTGCCCCACGGGGGCTTGTAAGGTGCCTGTGATCCTGTTTTGTTAATATAACCCTTGTCATAGAATTGCGTGAGTTGCTCATCCCATCTTAGCTCGGTCCTCTTTTTCGAACCTCACGAGGGCTTGGTGCTCTACGCCAACAGGTCCCAGTCCCAAGGCGGCTTCAGCCGTCACTGGTATGCCAGGTTGCGATGTCGTGGTCAAGGCCAGGAGGTGAGCGACCCGGAGTCCGGTAAGAGCCCCTGAGTCGCGATGCTCAGGAGGTCCCCTTTGGCGCCCAAGCAGCCGTCGTTTGGTGAGAAAGGGGAGCGGCATCGCTAACAAGGGATAGCATTAGGTGCGGGGATGGTGCCACGGTAGCTAGCGCTTCCGGGCGATAACTTATCTCGAGGATCAGGGACCACTCTCTGGTGTGTGGCCGGGTCCGTGCATCGGCAAGCGCGGGGTTGCTCGGTGAGGTCCTCGTGTGTCTCTCCCCTCTCGCCTTTGCTCCCCTTTCTGGTTCATGCTCTTGAAGATGTCGCCCTTGGCCTTGGCCCCACGGCCGAGGCTGAGGCGCGTGTCCTGTCTTCTGCGGCGCTGACGCGGGTCCTCACCCACATCTACCTTCGCGATCCCGGCGTCGACCTCGACAGCCTGCTGGAGCCAGCAAGCGGCGAGCATGCCGCTGCTGCCGCTGAGGCCGTGAAGGGTCGCGCGGAGGCTCTGCTGGGGAAGTTCCGAGCCTTCAGCACCAAGCCGGAGCAAGGCGCTGCCGACCCCGCTGCTCCGTGAGGCAAACCCACTCCGCGCTGCTCCCCCGCTGCCAAGTGACTCCGTCATGGCTCCTGTCCTGCTTTTTATTCCTGCACATGTATCATGCCTCGGGGAGGCGTTTAAACTTGCGTTTGGCATTGAGATAACAATGTGGACTGTAATATTTGCTTTCAAATTCCTTGAAATTTGTGCTTTTCCTTCCTACTTGCTTATGTTCTACGTCGGCAAAGCCCGGCCCCGTGCGTACCTCACCCAGCAATAGTCCCGACCGGAAACCAGGACGGGACCAAGGAGTGAGGGGCTACGTGACAAGTTAGGCTCCTGAGTCGCGATGCTCAGGAGTCCCCCTTGGCACACGAACAGCAGGTAGGGAGGCATGATGTAGGTGGATCTATCGTTCTACGTCCACAGAGCCCGGCCGCGCGCGTGCCTCACCCAGCGATGGTCCCGACCGGAAACCAGGATAGGGCCACGGAGTGAGGGGCTACGTGACCAGTTAGGCTCCTGAGTCGCGATGCTCAGGAGTCACCCTGACGCATGAACAACAAGTAGGGAGGTGTGATGTGGGTGGATCCACCGTTCTACGTCTGCAGAGCCCGGCCGCGCGTGTGCCTCACCCAGCGATGGTCCCAACCGGAAACCAGGACGGGGCCACAGAGTGAGGGGCTACGTGACCAGTTAGGCTCCTGAGTCGCGATGCTCAGGAGTCCCCCTTGATGCCCAAATGACCTTCATTCCTTGGCTCCGCTCGGGGAGAGGCGCGCGACGAACCAGGCCCGGGGGGCCTGGCTGGGGCGGCGTGCGTCTGAGCATGACCCGGGTGCAGCACCCGTGCCCAGCCCCCTCGCGCGGCACTCCCGAGGGGAGGCGTTACGATGAGTCTAGACACTGAGCTCTGGGCACCCTGAGGTTGATGCGGCCCAGGGGCCACCCTCAGTTGTTTATCACCAGCGCGGAGCATAGCGCTTCCGTATGTGTGCGGGCATAGCCGCTCCTCGGCAGTGTCATCAGCCAGCGCAGAGCATGGTGCTTCCACTGGTACGTGGGAGGGGGCCCCCCTCTGGGAGGAGCCCCTGGGGCGTGTACAGCCCCGCCCTGACACGTGGCTAGCACGGTAGGGTCTAGCGAGGTGTATCTGGGCACCCGTGAGCCAGCGCGGGACTCATAGGGCCCTACCTCTAGGCGGGTTGCGCCTGGCACTGGGCCTTATCTTGCGATGTGTCCCTGCAAATTTGGTTAGATGCCTGCACTCTACATCCTCGGGTCCCGGCCCTCGAGCTGGTCTCAGCCGTCGCTAGTATGCTAGGTCGCGATACCGTGGTCAAGGCCAGAGGGTGAGGGCTGGAGAGCCAGTAAGAGCCCTGAGTCGCGATGCTCAGGTACCCCCCTTTAACGTGCAAGTGGTCAGCATGGAGAAGAAGAGGTGCCGTGGACCGGCATCAAATAAGCAAGCATGGTGGTTCTAACGCATAACCGGAAATGAACGCAAATGGGGTACATGCCACTGGGCCTGGCCCGAGCGGCTTGGGGATCATGCAGCCCGAGGGGCACCCCCAACAAGGTAAGCTAATCGACACGAAATAAAAGGGATACACGCCGCAGGGACAGACCCACGCGGCCTAGGAATAATGCAGCCCTGGGGGCGCTCCCAGCTGGAAGTGAAACTTGAAAGATGTCACCTGATGACGCTGAAGACGAAGGGGTGTTGGTGTAGCCGGCTTGGTGGGCTGCGGAAGCCAATCCTCATGAGCCCCCAGGCCCAGGGGCCTCGGGAGGCTCCGGAGGCGCTGGCGGTTCCTCGCGGACCATCTCCATCTCTGCTAGGGCTGCGGAGCGCCTGGCCTCTTGTGCCTCTGTGGTGCCCCTCATGAGGCGCTAGTATGTGTCAGCCGCGCTCGGCAAGCCGTACGGCATGCGAACGTAGCTATGGGGTGGACCACCGCAGCGCCCCACTCGCAAGGGCCAGAGGCGCTCCAGGGAGGCGACTCGGTTGAGCCCTGGTATGTCGATGCAGACGCGCAGCCCGCCATCCTCGCCTGGATGGGGAGCCACTGCTGATAGGCGGCGGGCGCCCCTCATGACTCTTGACTCTTGTAGCTCCTGAATGGCCTTGCTGACGAACTCCTGTGGGTCTGGATCTCCTTGCCTTGCTCCTTCTTAAGGGAAACGTGCTTCGAAACACGCCTCCATGTGGTGCCCAAGCGCCTCCCTCGTGACCCTAGCTAGGTCGGCGGCCCTCCAGGGAGAGCCCCCGAGCCCTGCCTGAGGAGGGCGCTGGGCGCGCTTTCCTATGCGATGGAAGGAGGTTCCCCCTGGGCAGGCACGGGCCCAGAGGGGCCTGCCTCCTGAGGGGCCAGGCCGGACGATGTCTTCTTCTTCTTAGGGGCGGTCTCGGGAGGCCTCCTTCTTCCACGATCCGGGTCTTCTAGTGATGCGGCCTAAAAGGCTCGCTCCAGGGAACACACCGCGTCCTTCTCTTCACAGGGCACCGTGATGACTCCGCCGCTTCCTAGCATCTTGAGGACGTTATAGCCGTGGTGAGTTGCGGCCATGAACTTGGCCAGCGCTGGGTACCCAAGGATGGTGTTGTATGACAGGCGAATGTGAGCGACGTCGAAGTCGATGAGCTCGGTGCGGTAGTTGTCGCATGCCCCGAAGGTGATAGGAGGCGAACCTGCCCAATCGGGGCCGTGGAGATATCGGTGATACCGGAGAAAGGCTTGGTTGGCTGGAGCTGGCTGTAGGTCACTTGGAGGTTGTTGAATGTCTCCACGGACAGGACGTTGAGCCCTGCCCCGCCATCGATGAGGGTCTTGATGACCACCACGTTGCTGATGATTGGGGAACAAAGCATCGGGAGGACTCCGGCTGTTGGCGCACACTTGAGCTGATCTGCTGAGCTGAACGTGATGGCGCACGCCGACCACCTGAGAGCGTGTGTGGCTTCGAGTCTGGGGAGGACTGCGTTCACTTCGCGGGCGAACTGCTTGAAGATGCGTTGAGAGGCTGGGGCTTGAGCCCCGCCCAGGATGCAGGCGATCGCGCGCGGCTCCTGGAAGCCCCCAGCATCCTCGTCCTGGTGGCGGTCCTCGTTTCTCCTTGGCTACGGCGGCAGCAGTGGGAGGCCTGCGTTGCCTTGCGGGCGATCCTCGCGAGGCTGATCCCTTCAGCCTCCCTCGCGAGGCGGGTCTTGCCAGCGATCCTCGCGAGGCTGGTCACGCTAGCCCTGGCGTGGGCCACGGTCTTCCCAGCGTCCTGCGTTCTGTCCTCCTCCTCGACCATAGCCCCGGTCACCGTGGTCGGGACGATGGCCGATCCTTCCTTCTCGCATGGCCCGGAGCTCTTGGTATTCGTTGGTGTTGTGGGTGTGGAGGTCGTGGTACACGCAGTACCAGCTGCCCTTGGGAGGTTTGGGCTGATCTCTGCCCCGCTTGGTGTCCGATTCTGCCACGAGCACGGCAGCCCCCTTGCGCTTCATATATTTGGCCTTGAGCTTCTTCTCTTTTGGGTCTGCGGCAGGCAGCTCGAGGAGGGAGAGACGCCCTTCCTCAGCCCTGGCGCACTTGTTTGCCAAGTTGAACAGCTCCAAGGAAGTGCATAGGTCTTCATGCATCGCCAACTCCTCCTTCATCTTGACGTCGCGCACGCCGTCGGAGAAAGCTTAGGTGATGGCCTCCTCAGTCACCTTGGGGATCTTGAGGCGTGCGTTGTTGAAGCGCTGGATGTACTTCTGCAGGGTCTCCCCGGGTTGTTGCTTGATGCGGCGCATGTCGCTCACAACGGGCGGCCGGTCGCGAGTACCTTGGAAGTTGGCGATGAAGTGGGTGCGCATCTCTTCCCAGGAGGAGATTGTGCTGGAGATAAGTTCAGGAACCAGGTGCGGGCCCCGTCCTTGAGCGCCATGGGAAACCAGTTCGCCATGACCTTCTCGTCTCCGCAAGGTCGGCCGTGCCGTCGTAGCGAGGAGGCAGGTCTGGCTTGAACTTGCCGGGCCACGTGACGCTGCATAGTTCGGTGGTGAAGGCGCGGCAGCCTGCTGTGGCCACGGGAGGCCTAGGGTGATGGATAGCTTGGTCTTGCATGTCACCACGCGCTGGAGCAGGAGGATGGTCGCGACGTGCTGGAGCAGGGAGCGCCCGGGCAGCTTCTGGCGGGCGAGGGACTTCTTGGCAGCTCTGTTCTTTCTGCGCTGGCACCTGACAGAGCGGGTTCCGCCCAGGGGCCACGCGCCATGGAGCCATGGTGTCTTCTTGAGGAGGAGGCGGCCGGGGCGCCGCCAGAGCCTCATCGCCCGCGCGGGGTGGGGTGCGGTGCAGCGGAACGGATGGCGCGGAAGAGCCCACTATGGCGTGGACGAGCTCGGCGACGCGGTCGAGCCATTCTTCGTAGACGTCGTCGACGGGACGGTAGCGCAGGAGCTCGTTTGCCGCGATGAGTGCAGCCCGAGCCTCCATGGGCGCGCAGAGCGCGCGGGACGAAGATCCATCTGGGGCGAGCGAGGGAGTTGCGGTGCGGCCGTCTTGGCGCACAGATGGATGCTGAGACGATGCTCGCTTTTCGTCCCCCGTCGGGCCGGTGGCGGCGTTGACGGTAGGTGATGGGGAACGACAAGGACGCCCGCCGACATGGGCCGTCTGGGCGACGCGGGAAGCGAGGGCGGCCCGGCGCTCCACGCGGGCCCGACGAGCGTCAGACATGGGCGCGATGGTCGAAGGAGAACGGGGTGATGGAAGACGAATTCTGGCGCACCCCTACCCGGCGCGCCAAATGTCGGATTTCGGGTTCCGGCAGACCCTTGAGGTTCGAACACTGGGGTGTGCACGGAGATTTCGCCTCCTACCTACCTGCACCCCTCCGCCATGCTAGGATCTAAACTATCAAAAGATCAACACAAGAGACACAGGGTTTATACTGGTTCGGGCCACCGTTGTGGTGTAGTACCCTACTCCAGTGTGTGGTGTGGTGGATTGCCTCTTGGGATGATGATGATGAGCAATACAAGGAAGAACAGCCTCACGAGGGTCTGTTCTTGGCTGAGGCGATGAACTGCTGGGAGGAGTTCAGCCACCTTTCTCTCTCTCTCTCTCTCTCTCTCTCTCTGTCTCTCTCTGCTTCCAACCTCTCTACCCCCAGATACCCTTCGACCCCCCAGAGACCCTTCGACCTCCCAGCTATGTGGGTGGCTGGTCCTATTTATAGAGGCCCCGGTCCTCTTCCCAAATATTGAGCGGGAAGGGAGCCAACAATGGCAGGCTAATTTGAAGGGGGACAGCAAGTATCAGCTATCCTGACAAAAGTAGTCTTCGCCTACGCAAAGCTCTGGTGATGACACCGTCTTGGGCTCCACGGTGACCTCCATCTTGTAGTCCTCCTGGTCTTGGTCTTGTTGCACCGAAATGGCAACCTTTGCCTGATGCCTCGGTACTCCGCGGCTGCGCTTGCCAACTTTGCACCAAAGAGGAAAGGCCGATGCTGCGCGGGCTGGCACCCGCCTGGTGCCCTGAGTCGTCATGGCTTGCGTCACGGGCACCTCGTGAGGTACCCTGCCTTGATCTCTCCGCCTCCTCGTGAGCCTGCCTGATGAGGGCGTGCCTGAGGAAGCTTCGCGTCGTCCGCCCCGCGAGGCTTGGCCCCTCGTGAGGGTCTTGAGTTTGTGTTGGTGAAGATGGGCCGTGCTGGGCCCCCCTTTTGAGCCACGCCGTAGGCCGCAGGCAGGCAAGTCTGGTGACCCCCGTTCCCAGAACGCCGACAGTTATATTAGGAGAAGGTACAGAGTAGACCCTACCAAGGTTCAGTCAGTGACTGTGGTTGGCACGCACCTCAGTTGGAGAGATCCGCAGTTTTCTTGGACTCACGGGATATTATCGGAGATTCCTTGAGAATTTCTCTAAGATAGTGAAGCCCATGACGTAGTTGTTGAAGAAAGATACCAAGTTCAAGTGGACAGATGAATGTGAGGCAAGTTTCCAGGAGTTGAAGAAACGTTTGGTTACAGCCCAAGTGCTGATTCTGCCGGATATACGCAAGGATTTCCAAGTGTATTGCAACGCATCTCGCTTAGGACTTGGAGGCGTACTTATGCAGGATGGAAGAGTTGTTTCATATGCCTCACATCAGCTTCGACCGCATAACTTAAACTATGCCACGCATGATTTGGAGTTAGCAGCTTTAGTGCATGCACTCAAGACCTGGAGACATTTTCTTCTTGGAAATCATTGTGATGTCTACACAGATCATAAGAGTTTGAAGTACATTTTCAGAAAGAAGGGGTTGAACCTCAGGCAAAGGAGACGGTTGGAGATTATAAAGGATTATGATATGAAGTTGCACTATCATCCAGGCAAGGCCAATGTCGTAGCAGACGCTTTGAGCCGAAAGAGTTACGCCAATAACCTCGTAAGCGGAGGATTACCAACAGAGTTAGCTGAAGATCCTAGGGAGCTACGTTTGGAGATAGTCCCTAGAGGTTTTGTTGCAGCATTGGAAATTCAGTCGACATTATTGGGAAAATTTCGAGAAGCTCAGAAGGATGATAAGGGAATTGCAGAGATAAAGGAGAAAATGAGCAAAGGTAAAGCCAAGGGTTTTCTTGAGGATGAGCACGACACCTTGTGGTTTGAGGACCGTGTTTATGTAACAAATAATGTAGAGATCAGGAAGTTGATACTCCAGGAGGCTCACGACTCGCCATACTCGATACACCTTGGAAACACTGATACGTCTCCAACGTATCTATAATTTTGATTGCTCCATGCTATATTATCTACTGTTTTGGGCAATATTGGGCTTTATTATCCACTTTTATATTATTTTTGGGACTAACCTATTAACCAGAGACCCAGCCCAGAATTGTTGTTTTTTTGCCTATTTCAATGTTTCGAAGAAAAGGAATATCAAACGAATTCGAAACGAAACGAAATCAACAGGAGAAGTTATTTTTGGAAGGAAAGCAGCCGGATGGACTTGGACCCCACGTAAGGAGCCAAGGGAGGTGCTCACGAGGGTGGGGGGCACGCCCCTCCCTAGGGCTCGTCCCCTGCCTTGTGGGCCCCCCGAAGCTCCACCGACGTACTTCCTGCACCCATATATACTCACGTACCATAAAACTTCCAGAACAGACAATAGATCGAGAGTTCCGCCGCCAGAAGACTCCGTAGCCACCGAAAACCAATCTAGACCCGTTCCGGTACCCTGCCGGAGGGGACAATCCTTCCCTGGTGGCCATCTTCATCATCCCGGTGCTCTCCATGACGAGGAGGGAGTAGTTCTCCCTCGGGGCCGAGGGTATGTACCAGTAGCTATGTGTTTGATCTCTCTCTCTCTCTCTCTCTCGTGTTCTTGATTTGGCATGATCTTGATGTATCGCGAGTGTCAGTGTCAAAACCGGCGGATCTTGGGTAGCTATGGTAACAGGAGGCAGGGGACACGATGTTTTACCCAGGTTCGGGCCCTCTAGATGGAGGTAAAACCCTACGTCCTGCTCAATTTATTCTTGATGATATGGGTATTACAAGAGTTGATCTACCACGAGATCGGAGAGGCTAAACCCTAGAAGCTAGCCTATGGTATGATTGTCTGTTGTCCTACGGACTAAAACCCTCCGGTTTATATAGACACCGGAGAGGGTTAGGGTTACACAAGGTCGGTTACAAAGGAGGAGATATCCATATCCGTACTGCCTAGCTTGCCTTCCACGCCAAGTAGAGTCCCATCCGGACTCGAGACGAAGTCTTCAATCTTGTATCTTCATAGTCTAACAGTCCGGCCAAAGGATATAGTCCGGCTGTCCGGAGACCCCCTAATCCAGGACTCCCTCAGTAGCCCCTAAACCAGGCTTCAATGACGATGAGTCCGGCACACAGTGTTGTCTTCGGCATTGCAAGGCGGGTTCCTCCTCCGAATACATCATGGAAGAATTTGAATACAAGGATAGTGTCCGACCCTGCAAAATAAGTTCCACATACCACCGTAGAGAGAATAATATTTCCACAAATCTAATCTGCTGACATGTTTTGGCAACATGACATTATGCCATGGCCCGGTAATTATTTGAACCGTTTCCTTTAACTAGCCCCGCACACAACGCGAGGCAGTTTCTTCACACGTCCTGTCAAAGCAGAGATCGTGTCCCCCTTATTGCGGGATTCTCATCAATACGGGCGTGGGTAACCCAACCGCGCCATCAATCACGGCGCTTGGGGGATAAGCGAGTTTTACCAGGTTAGTGGGGGCGCATTGTTTCGTCCGCCCTTATAAAGGGATAAGGTTTAACCTTTTTCTACCCACGCCTTATTCCTCCTTGCTCATCCATTCTTGCGCACTCGAGCTCCAACGCCCAAGTCCACATCTTTCTCCTCAACCTTCTCCAAGCATGTCCGGAGCGGGATGCAAGTGGATGGCTTCCTCCGTTACGGAGGGACAAATCAAAAAGCTGCGCGGAGCCGGATACTTAGCCGCGAATATCGCGCATCGGTTGCCCGCTGCGGGGCAGATCGTCCCTACCCCGGAACCTCATGAGAGGGTAGTTTTCCTCCACCACTTCCTTCGTGGACTGGGGTTTCCCCTTCATCCATTCGTCCGCGGTCTCATGTTCTACTATGGGATGGACTTCCATGATCTGGCCCTGAACTTCATCCTCAACATTTCGGCGTTCATCGTCGTGTGTGAGGCTTTCCTCCGCATCCGTCCCCACTTCGGCCTGTGGTTAAAGACATTCAATATAAAGCCGAAGGTAGTGGGCGGCCAACAAGCAGAATGCGGCGGAGCTATGGTGGGCAAGATGCCCAACGTTATATGGCTCGAAGGCTCCTTCATGGAGACCATAAAGGGGTGGAAATCGGCGTGGTTCTATATCACCGAGTCACGCGACGCCAGATGGGTGGCTGCCCCCAAGTTTCGATCCGGAATCCCCATGTGGCTCACCTCCTAGAAAGAGAAGGGCCTGTCCTAGGGTTCATTGCTGGAGCTAGACGGACTCCAGAAATGCATCCAGAATATGGCAAGCAAGAAGCTCAAGCTTCTCAACATAGTCCAAGTCATGCTCATCCGCCGGATCCTCCTGTGTCAACAATAGCACTTCAACTTGTGGGAGTTTGACCCGGCCCAGCACCAGACTCTGAGAGATCTCTTCGACACGACGCACAAGGACGTATGGAAGGTGCTGTTCAAGGGCGCCGAGGTCCCTCCCTCCCTCACCGAGGAAGCGCCGAGCGCATTCGGTGAGTTCTATACATCCGGTAGGATACTTTATTTCCCCTAGCTTAATCATGTGAGGGATTTGATCTCCATGCCTTTGACAAGACTGGGTGGAGACGTCGGGGCAAATTAACTGCCCGGCCCCTCTGCCCGAAGACACTGCGGACGCTCTCCTTACGGAGATGCTGACTCCGGCCCCTTATAAGGTGCCGGAGAAGACCAAGAAGGCCAAGGGAACCCGAAAGAGTTCCCGACGCCAGGTGTTATCGGACTCATAGTCCGAGGACTCCTCGGCGCACTCCTCCCACAAAGATGAGGAGGAAGATGAAGACGCTCCCCCTCCAGTCGGGGGAGACAAGAAAAGGAAGTTCGCCCCAACTGGGTGGACCGAATGGTCCAAGAAGGGAAGGAATCTCCTTCCGGACTACTCCACCACCGCCACAGAAGGCGAAGATGAGTGGCTGCTCAGGGTCAAACCCCTGGCAAAGTCGTAAGTATTCGGATGCCAGAGTAACTCATAGCATTCATTTGTCGCACCGTTTCTTCTAACGCCGAATTATGATTATGCAGACCGCCACGAGCCCGTATCGACGTATCGTCGAATGGCTCCCTGGGCTCGTCGGATATGGATAGCGATCCACTTTCGACCGCCACCTCCCCCTGCCCTACGGACAACGCCGAGGTATTGTCTCAAGATGCACCTGGTCGAGGGGAGACAATCCCGGAGGTGCCTCAAGGCGACCTTCCGGACTCCGGGAGCAGAGGGAGCAAGGCTCCCGAGAGCTCCGAGTTCGGCGCTCAGCCGAACACCGCGCCGGAACCCCCAGTGGTTCCGGACGCGGGTAGGCGGCCTCCTTCTAAAAGGGGCAAGACGCCTATGCCGGTGACCTCTGTCCATCCAGAGGCATCGGACAGTCTGCTGGGAGCGCTTCGCAGCGCTTCCATCGACGAAGAGCACTGCACTATTTTGAGTGCGGTGGTCCAGAAGGTTCAGTCCACCAAGAGCGGATTGACTGAAGCCTGTGCCAGCCTTCTAACAGGCTTTGAGGTAAGTTTTGGAAATATAGGAAAAATATTACCGCATAGACAGTAGCCCCTGATGCTCTGTTCGGTGTTCAAAAAGAAAAGCCGAATAGAGGATCAAACAATATCGCAGGAGTCTAACATAAGTATGTCTATATGCGTATGCAGGCTTCGCTGCTGGCCTCTGCCGCACAGACTGCGGAGGTTGCCGCATTGAAGCAGGACCTCGAGGGGTCCAAGAAAGAGCTCGGCCTTGCCAAGAGGCAGCTCGAGGAGAACAAGGGTAAGTAATACCCTATCTATAGATATGTATATATAAAAGAAGACGTGATTGCAAAATGATAGGATCATCGTAAATTTACTTGGGGACACGACCAAGGTGGCG
Organism: Triticum monococcum; assembly: GCA_034509565.1. Lineage (NCBI taxonomy): Eukaryota > Viridiplantae > Streptophyta > Magnoliopsida > Poales > Poaceae > Triticum > Triticum monococcum. Next base: position 484,638,720 of record CM067845.1, read on the forward strand.
ACCCTGAAGCAAGCGCTATCCGAGGCCGAAGACAGAGCAGCCAAGGAGCGCACCGAGCGGGAAAGGCAGGAGGCACGGGTGGGCGAGGTGTAGCAAGAGCTCCAAGCTCTCGTGTCGAAGCATGAGGCTTTGGAGCGTGACTCGAAGACGTGAGAGTCCGAGCTTGCCGCGGCCTTCGAAAGCGCAAAAAATGCCAAGGCTGAAGCCCAAAGAGCCCTCCAGGAGATTGAGGCGATGAATAAAATAGCGGCAGGTAAGGCATTCCTTATGCAGAGCAAGCATGTGAAAGTGAATTACTTGTTACTTACCCGAATCCGGAGCTCTCTAGGAGCGTTCGCAGATTTGCCCCACAGCGTGTCGGATGCCGCATAGTTTTACCAAGCTGAGGAGGGAAGCTCAACGGAGAAGTTGTTCTGGTCTCAGTATACTGGGGCCGAACACCCGGTGGCCATGAGCGACCAACTAAAGCAGCTGGTCGAGCTACACAAGGCGGCCGAACAGGCCATGAAGGGCTTTATAGTCCGGATGTGGCCTAGCGACGCCCTTCCGAACAGCTACTTTGGCCTGGTGAGGCGGCTTGTGGATGCCTGCCCATGGCTAGAAGTCGTCAAGCGGTCTATCTGCATCGAAGGTGCACGCCAGGCTTTTGCTCGTGCGAAGGTGCAATGGGCCAAGCTAGACGCCGTGAAGCTGATCAAGGAAGGGCCGCCGGAGGGCAAGGAGCATCGCCACCCCGAGATGTACTATGAGGGTGTCCTGAAGGGTGCCCGACTCATAGCGGACGAGTGTACCAAAGATACAATATTTGAGTAAACTCGCTCGTGTAATCCTGTATTCATGAAAACTTGTTCATATGCGCTATGCAACGCTTGTTTGAATTTAAAATATTACCTTCTGTTCGGCTGTTTATCAAATCTGAGAGATGGCTAGTCGTTGGCTTCTGCCCCCATGCCACGAGTGCTGGGGTGTTCGGGATAAACCTGAGCACTCTTGTTCCCATTTTTGGGTCTTTCGAGGGAGGTGCTCAGCACAATGAACAAGGCAATCGGACTATAATGCGTTATCACTCTCGCTTAGCCATAGAATTCTATAATTTTAAATTTCGGCGAAGCCCCTAGTATTCGGAAGGCCGAACTCGGGGCGCGATACACGCCTTAAGATGGATAGGGCTGACTCCTCGCTCTAAGTGGCATAAGTCTTTAAGGACTCGAAAACCTCTCGAACAGCGACCAGTCTCTCGCCTTATCATGACAGTCAGTTTTAGCTTTCTCTACTGAGGTGCTTAGCCCAGCAGAACCGGGGCACAATCGCAGTAGTTCTCCCAGTGCTACCTTAGCCGGTATAGCGGAACGTAAGGTACCAAAACATGGGAGCCGGGCAAACCCAACTATTGACCCAAGACATGATTCGGAGCTGATGCATATAATGCTATAAGTTCGGGGTGCCGCACTGTTGAAAGTGTCCGGACTTCTCACGCCGTATTGTGGGGTATGCTTAAGCCCCTAGCGTATTGGTTGTACCAGAGTGTACGGGTGCTGGATGTCATGAATGAACATATATATATATATATAAGAATGCAATAATAGTCCTAATGCTATGCATTGTTTATTCAAAAAGGTGCGTTTAAAGCAGAATGATACATGCAGTGCAATAAGCAAAAAGTAGGACTATGTCCCCTCCAAGGGCAAGCTGAGGAATAATATTAAAGCAAGTATTTCACTCGTTATCGTAATCCACCTGGGAGTTCCGTGGTGTGATGTAGCTTTCTGCCTCCTTGGTTGCTGCATCATGTGTTCGGCAATCATGCTGTCGGGCAGGGTTTCTAGAGATTAATGTCCTGCAAGAGAGAAAAATAACAGAGCGGGAAGCCCCTAGTGTGGTTTAAGCCACGTCTTGGGGCGTGCTGTAGTCGTGCCCCCTCCCTACCTGTGCCCATGGTATTTTTAATGCGTAATTATGTACGCGTGGCACGAGTTTCGCCGTTTGGCTTGGGCCGGGGTGGGGGCCGCATTGCTATGCGAGCTCGGAACATGCCAGGCGGTCCTGTTGCCCATTACTCTGGGCGCAATTGAAGGTGTTCGGGTCCTTAAACACCGAACTGGTGGATTGCCTTAAGAGGCTGCTTTGCGCTTTCGCTGCGAGGGCCGCAGTGTGCTCCTCCGTTCGGAGAGAGCGCTCTGTGTTTCCATTAACTGTAATGACCCCCCTGAGGTCCTGGCATCTTGAGCTTGAGGTATGCATAATGCGGTACCACATTGAATCTTGCAAATGCGGTTCGCCCGAGCAGTGCATGATAACCACTGCGGAACGGGACTATATCGAAGATTAACTCTTCACTTCAGAAGTTATCCGGGGATCCGAAGACCACTTCCAGTGTGACTGAGCCTGTGCAATGGACCTCTACACCTGGTATGACGCCTTTAAAGGTCGTTTTTGTGGGTTTGATCCTTGAGGGGTTTATACCCATTTTGTGCACAATGTCCTGGTAAAGCAGGTTCCGGCTGCTGCCGCCATCCATAAGGACTCGAGTGAGGTGAAATCCGTCAATAATTGGGTCTAAGACCAGTGCAGCAAATCCGCCATGACGGATACTAGTGGGGTGGTCCCTGTGATCGGAGGTGATTGGACAGGAGGACCATGGGCTAAACTTTGGGGCGACTAGCTCCAACGCATATACGTCCCTGAGCGCACGCTTCCACTCCCTCTTGGGGAGGTGGGTTGCGTATATCATGTTCACCGTCCGCACTTGTGGGGGGAACCTCTTCTGTCCTCCGGTATTCGGCTGCCGGGGCTCCTCCTCGTCATTGCTATGTGGCCCCTTATCTTTGTTTTCAGCAATTAACTTGCCGGCCTGCTTGAACACCCAACAATCACTATTGGTGTGGTTGGCTGGCTTTGTCAGGGGTGCCGTGTATTTGACACGAGCTATCGAGTATACGGTCCAAACTGGACGGTCCCGGAGTGCTTCTTTTAAATGGCTTTTTCCACTGACCGGGTTTAGAACCTTTGAATCCGGCATTGACTGGCGTATCCTCGGTATTGTCGCTGTTAATGTGGCGCTTATGTTTGTTGCAACGTGGCCAGCTACTGCCGTCCTTGGTATCTGAAGTACCATGGTTCTTTGATATGTTATTACTGCGAGCCAGCCATCTGTCTTCTCCTGCACAAAAGCGGGTCATGAGTGTCATGAGGGCTGCCATAGATTTCGCCTTTTCCTGACCAAGGTGCCGGGCTAGCCACTCGTCGCGGATGTTGTGTTTAAAAGCTGCTAGGGCCTCTGCATCCGAACAATCGATAATTTGATTTTTCTTTCTTAGGAACCGTGTCCAGAATTGCCTGGCCGATTCCTCTGGCTACTGAATTATGTGGCTCAAGTCATCGGCATCTGGTGGTCGCACATAAGTGCCTTGAAAGTTGTCGAGGAATGCGCCTTCCAGATCTTCCCAACAGCCAATGGACTCTGCTGGCAAGCTATTGAGCCAATGCCGAGCTGGTCCTTTGAGTTTGAGTGGGAGGTATTTAATGGCGTGTAGATCATCACCGCGTGCCATGTGGATATGCAGGAGGAAATCCTCGATCCATACCGCAGGATCTGTTGTACCGTCGTATGATTCTATATTTACGGGTTTGAAACCTTCTGGGATTTGATGATCCATTACTTCGTCTGTGAAGCATAAGGAGTGTGCGGCGCCTCTGTACTGGGCTATATCGCGACGCAGCTCCAATGAGTCTTGCCCGCTCTGTTCGGCCCGGCCGGATTTACTTTTACTGTATCCGGTGTGACGTTTATCGTCTCGCATAGTGGCGCGCCCTCGTGATCCGTAGGTCAATCTTGCATGTTTTGCTTTGTCCTCCAATACGTCTCGCCGGTCTGGCGTATTTCCCCATGCCTTTTTATTTGAATGGCGTCGGGGTGCAGGTTGAGCTTTTGGCTGGAATGCCTCTCTATCGCAGCCACGAGGTGGCCGATCAGCTGCGTCATACACTTGTTCCTCCAGTCGGGGTAGCAACCTGCATTTTGGGTAACTCTTGGAGGGGCGTTCGAGTTTATATTCCTCGGCCGCGTGGACTTCAGTCCATCTGTCAGCTAGCAGATCTTGATCAGCTTGAAGCAGCTGCTGCTTTTTCTTAAGGCTATTTGTCGTGGCTATAAGCCAGTGCTTGAAGCACTCTTGTTCAACAGGATCCTCTGGCATGACGAATTCGTCATCGTCGAGGCTTGCCTCGTCTTCGGAGGGGGGCATGTAATTATCATCCTTCGCCTCTCCATCCGCCGCTCTCTCTGGAGGGCTGGCCTCTCCATCCTCCTGTCCTAGATCGTGTTGGAGGGGATTGTTGCCATCTTCGGCACTATCCAGAGTGTTATTATCTCCTGTGCCGGTATCACCACTTTTGCTTTGGCGGGACTTAGAGTGGCGCCGCTGACGTCGGCGCTTGGGTTGCTTTTTGGAGGGGTCATCCTCCGCTGTCTCGTCGCCATTGCCTTCTTTGGGTGTGTCCACCATGTATATATCGTATGATGAGGTGGCTTTCCAGTGCCCTATAGGCGCTGGTTCCTGTTCGTCTCCTGTGTCATCGTCCGTACCGTCGATGTCTTCGTAGTCGAAGTCGAGCATGTCGGTCAAATCATCGATAGTGGCGATGAAGTGGGTGGTGGGTGGGCGTCGAATTTCTTTGTCATCCGCATCCCGATCCTGCCGATCGTAATTCGGCCAGGACTCTCCTAACAAAGATAGAGAGACCTTAGTGATTTTAGTATGTCGCCGAAGGGCAAGTGCTGAAAGATATCCGCGGCAGTGAACTCCATGATCGGCGCCCAATCGGATTCGATTGGCAGGGGCGCGGATGGTTCAGAGTTCGGAGGAGAGTCCGGCAATGTGGAGTCACGGGCCTCGCGAAGGAAAAGGTTGGTGTTCGGCTCGATCGCCGCTGACGGTAAGGCCTCCATGGCGGGGTCCATCCACCTGTCCATGGACGGTGCAACTGGCTCCGAATTGAGGGTCGGAGCGGCTGCTGGTGCGATCTCCTCAACACTGTCTAATGGTAGAGCTAAATCGTACTCATCGTGACCGCGTGACGCACGAGGCAGAGGCTCGAATCCGTCGAAGATCAAGTCTCCCCGGATATAGGCCGTGTAGTTTAAGTTTCCAAACCTGGCCTGGTGGCCAGGGGCGTAACTTTCGATTTGCTCCAGATGGCCAAGCGAGTTGGCCCGCAGTGCGAAGCCGCCGAATACAAAAATCTGTCCGGGGAGAAAAGTCTCACCCTGGACTGCATCGCTAACGATGACCGAAGGAGCCATCAAGCCTGATGATGACGACACATAGGAACTCTCAATGAAAGCACCAATGTCGGTGTCAAAACCGGCGGATCTCGGGTAGGGGGTCCCGAACTATGCGTCTAGGCAGATGGTAATAGGAGGCAGGGGACACGATGTTTTACCCAGGTTCGGGCCCTCTTGATGGAGGTAAAACCCTACGTCCTGCTCGATTTATTCTTGATGATATGGGTATTACAAGAGTTGATCTACCACGAGATCGGAAAGGCTAAGCCCTAGAAGCTAGCCTATGGTATGATTGTTTGTTGTCCAACGGACTAAAACCCTCCGGTTTATATAGACACCGGAGAGGGTTAGGGTTACACAAGGTCGGTTACAAAGGAGGAGATATCCATATCTGTACTGCCTAGCTTGCCTTCCACGCCGAGTCCCATCCGGACACGAGACGAAGTCTTCAATCTTGTATCTTCATAGTCTAACAGTCCGGCCAAAGGATATAGTCCGGCTGTCCGGAGACCCCCTAATCCAGGACTCCCTCAGCGAGCTTTGCTATTATAGTTGGATCCTATGATGTTTTCTCCCCCCCCCTCTACTCTCTTGTAATGAATTGAGTTTCCCCTTTGAAGTAATCTTATCGAATTGAGTCTTTCAAGATTTGAGAACACTTGATGTATGTCTTGCCGTGCGTATCTTTGGTGACAATGGGATACCACGTGATTCACTTGATGTATGTTTTGGTGATCAACTTGCGGGTTCCGCCCATGAACCTATGCCTAGGGGTTGGCACATGTTCTTGTCGTGATTCTCCGGTAGAAACTTTGGGGCACTCTTTGAGGTTCTATGTGTTGGTTGAATAGATGAATTTGAGATTGTGTGATGCATATCGTATAATCATACCCATGGATACTTGAGGTGACATTGGAGTATCTAGGTGACATTAGGGTTTTGGTTGATTTGTGTCTTATGGTGTTATTCTAGTACGAACTCTAGGGCTGTTTGTCACACTTATAGGAATAGCCCAATGGATTGATTGGAAAGAATAACTTTGAGGTGGTTTCGTACCCTACCATAATATCTTTGTTCTTTCTCCGCTATTAGTGACTTTGGAGTGACTCTTTGTTGCATGTTGAGGGATAGTTATGTGATCCAATTATGTTATTATTGTTGAGAGGACTTGCACTAGTGAAAGTATGAACCTTAGGCCTTGTTTCAACGCATTGCAATACCATTTACGCTCACTTTTATCATTCGTTACCTTGCTGTTTTTATATTTTCATATTACAAAAACTATTATCTACCATCCATATACCACTTGTATCACCATCTCTTCGCTGAACTAGTGCACCTATACAATTTACCATTGTATTGGGTGTGTTGGGGACACAACAGACTCTTTGTTATTTGGTTGCAGGGTTGCTTGAGAGAGACCATCTTCATCCTACGCCTCCTACAGATTGATAAACCTTAGGTCATCCACTTGAGCGAAATTTGCTACTGTCCTACAAACCTTTGCACTTGGAGGCCCAACAACGTCTACAAGAAGAAGGTTGTGTAGTAGACATCAAGCTCTTTTCTGGAGCCGTTGCCGGAGAGGTGAGTGCTTGAAGGTATATCTTTAGATCTTGCAATCGAGTCTTTTAGTTTCTTGTTTTAGCACTAGTCTAGTTTATAAAAGAAAGCTATAAAAATGGAATTGAGTTTACCTCATACGCTTCATCTTTTTAATATCTTTTGTGAGTATGATGGAAAGGAAAATTGTGCCAAAGTGTTAGAAGAAGAATGCATTAAAATGTTTGGCACTAAACCTTTGAATGATGAGCATGATTGCAATGTTGTTAGCATGAACTCCATGAATATCCATAGTACTAATGATGATCGCACTAGTTATGATGAAAATGCCTCCTATAAACATGTCAATTTTTGTGGAGTGCATTGGGTTTGCAAATACACACCAAATAGGGAAGATAGATATTGCAAGAGGCATAAGTACTTAGAAACTAAATGGTTGCAAGAAAGGCTAGATGCGTGTGCTGAAAATTTAAAGTTTGTTAGCCATACTTGTGAACTTTGCAATGAATGTGATCATTTCAGTACCCAATACAAATTGTTTCATGATTTTATTGTGTCCAAAAATTGTGATGACTTGATTTCCCTTGCACATCATAATGAACTTAGTTTGCTCTTAGGTTATGAAGAAATTAAACATATAACTAAGAACATTCCAAAATTTGCCCTTGATAGAGTTCTTCATTTTGATCTATAAGAAATTTATATGTATTGTGCGGTGAATTGCATTGAAAATACTTATATTGCCAATTACATAAAGAAAAGAAAACAAATAGAAGATGAAGAGAATGCTTACGAAAGGGAAGAGACTTCCCAATATCCTCCTATTATTTCTTATGATGAATCAGGTACCGAGGAGGAGCCTCCTATTCAACCAATCTCATTAATAAGGAGCTCCAAAAAGAGGATTGAACCCACACATGATGTGGTGAAGAAGAAGAAAAGAAAAAGGAAGAGAGGTAAAAAGATATCTCTCCCAAATAATGCTGCTCCTATTACTATTGTTCCTCATGAAAATATAATTGTGGAAGGTAATGATACTTCTTATGATCTTGAAAATCTTTTTGGCACTTGCTTGGAAGAATATGGTAATTGCTATACTATTTGTGCTATCCATACTATTAATGATGAGAGTGATTATGCTTATGATATGAAAAGGCCCAAGCTTGGGGATGCTATGTTTGATGAAGATGATGTTTTTGAGAATATATTTGCTGCAATTAATGTTTGTCCCAAGCTTGGGGATGCTACGCTTAATGAAGATGATATTTTTAGTCTCCCAAGTTTTGATATGCAAATTTATAATGATGATAGCATGCCTCCTACTTATGATAATTATTGTGATGATACACATGCTATAAAAAGTAGTGATTATATTTATAAAACTTTTCATGATTATGATTACCCCTTCTCTGAAAATTACTCTTTTAATGTGGAAATAATTTATTGTATTCAAGTCTATTATGATACTCCCACTATTCCGAATGAGAAGAATTTTGCTTATGTGGAGAGTAATAAAATTTCTATGCTTATAGATCATGAAAAGAATGCTTTAAGTGCTTGTTATATTGTTGAATTCATTCATGATTCTACTAAAAATTATTATGAGGGAGGAATGTATGCTTGTAGGAATTACAATAATATCAAGTTTCCTCTCTATGTACTTAAAGTTTTGAAGTTATGCTTGTTTTACCTTTCTATGCAAGTTGATTCTTGTTCCCACAAGTTATTTGATCACAAAATCCCTATGCATAGGAAGTATGTTAGGCTTAAATGTGCTAGCCATATTCTTCGTGATGCTCTTTTTATGTTTCAATTCTTATCTTTTATGTGAGCATCATTGAAATCATCATGCCTAGCTAGGGGCGTTAAACGATAGCGCTTGTTGGGAGGCAACCCAACTTTACTTTTGTTCCTTGCTTTTTCCTCCTGTTTAGTAATAAATAATTCATCTAGCCTCTGTTCATATGTGGATTTATTGTTTTAATTAGTGTTTGTGCCAAGTAGAACCTTTGGGAAGACTCGGGGAAAGTCTTGTTGATCATGCTGTAAAAAACAGAAACTTTAGCGCTCACAAGAATTGCTTCCATGTTTATTTGAAAAGTGATATTTAGTTAATTCTTTTTGCAGATGATTAATAGATAAAATAATCAGGTCCAGAAATTTATTTGAGAATTGTATGATTTCCAGAAGTATACGTTTGATTCAGATTACTACAGGTTGTTCTGTTTTTGACAGATTCTGTTTTCTATGTGTTGTTTACTTATTTTGATGAATCTATGGCTAGTAAAATAGTTTATAAACCATAGAGAAGTTGGAATACAGTAGGTTTAACACCAATATAAATAAATAATGAGTTCATTACAGTACCTTGAAGTGGTGATTTACTTTCTTATACTAACGGAGCTTATGAGTTTTCTGTTAAGTTTTGTGTTGTGAAGTTTCCAAGTTTTGGGTTAAGATTCCATGGACTATGGAATAAGGAGTGGCAAGAGCCTAAGATTAGGGATGCCCAAGGCACCCCAAGTTAATATTAAAGGACAACCAAAAGCCTAAGCTTGGGGATGCCCCGGAAGGCATCCCCTCTTTCGTCTTCGTTCATCGGTAACTTTACTTGGAGCTATATTTTTATTTACCACATGATATGTGTTTTTCTTGGAGTGTCATTTTATTTTCTAGAGGAACACAGTTTATGTCAAAGTATTGGCACCAGCTGCACCAGACTTTGGGTACCAGGCTAGAGTTCAGTACAACCTTTCATCCACAGACAGATGGACAGACCGAGAGAGTCAATCAGATTCTGGAGGACATGTTGAGAGCTTGTGCGCTTGATTATGGATCTAGTTGGGATGATAATTTTCCCTACGCAGAGTTCTCATACAACAACAATTATCAAGCTAGTTTGAAGATGGCACCTTTCAAAGCTTTGTATGGAAGAAGATGTAGAACGCCCTTGATGTGGGATGAAGTTGGAGACCGCCAGTTGATTGGACTAGATTTGATCAAAGAGTCAGAAGAGAAGGTTAAGTTGATTCGAGACATACCAAAGGTAGCTCAGTTCAGGCAGAAGAGCTATGCAGACTCAAAACGCACGAAGGTAGTTTATGAAATCGGAGACAGAGCATATCTCCGTGTATCACCACTGCGAGGAGTTAAACGTTTTGGGGTTAAGGGAAAGTTAGACCCAAGATTTGTTGGACCATACCAAGTTTTGGAACGTATGGGAGAAGTAGCCTACAAGTTGGAGCTACCCGGAGGACTATCAGGAGTTTATGATGTGTTTCACATTTCCGAGTTGAAGAAGTGTCATGCTGAGATGGCTGATATTCCTTTGAGAGATACTATGCCCCTGGAAGCAATTCAGTTGGCCAGTGATCTGACCTATGAGGAGAAACTAGTCAAGATTCTCGAGTTTGCCAGCCGAGTCACAGACAGCAAGGTTATCAAGTTTTGCAAAGTTCATTGGAGCCACCATACCGAGGATGAAGCCACCTGGGAACGAGAGGACGATCTATGGAAAGACCACCTAGACCTATTTTCTAGCCAACCCGAATCTCGAGGGCAAGATTCATCTTAAGGGGGGGTAGGTTTGTAACATCCCAAATTTTCAATTTGGAATGTTATACATAGGTCATCAATGCATATCATATTTTATTGCATTTTATTTTGCGATCCTAGAAAATCCTAAGCAACTCAAGGACCCACGGAGACAGTTGGGGATTTCACTATTTTCATATTTGAATTTTCTCAAATATTGAAAAAGGGATCATTTTGGTTTTAATTATTTCTCCTCTCCAAAAATATTTCAAATTAAAATATATGAGAGGAGATAATATGACTTCTCCAAATAAATAAAATATTGGTGGGGATGTTAAAATCAAATAAATATTTTTATTTGGATTTTGTTGATATTTTATTTAAATTAGAAAAAATATGCATTTTTCAAAATTGCATTCTTAGCCCAAATAAATGTTCACTTTGTCCGAAATATTATTAGAGTACCATGAAAATTTATTTCAGGAAATTTGGACTTCGTTTGGTATTTCTTTTATTTATCTTACTTCGTCTGTTTAAAAAACGAACCGACCTACGTGTCGTGCCTGAGCCGGACTTCCCTGGTCGGCCCCTTTAAAAGGTGAGGCCTGATCGCCCCGCCAGCCCAAGCCACTAGCCTCGCCGCCTAAAACCCTAGCCGCTGCCGCGCCTCGGTTTCCAAGCCGCCGTCATGCAGCCACACAACGCCGTCGCCCGCCACCGCCGGAGCCCCACCGGAGTTAGCCGCCGCCACCGCCGGTCTTTTCGCTCGGTTAGGTAAAAAATCGTCTCGGTTTTTTAGGAAAACCCCAGATCTGTTTTCTATATAGACCTGTTCGGTTTTTCATCGGTTTATTTATTTAGCGGATGATCGTCTGTTCGTTCGTTTGAACGAATGTTGTTCGCCGGTTAGGCTCATACGGCGAACATTCATTCGTTAGTCTTTTCTTTTTATTTTCAGCCAGGGACCTATCCGTGATTATTTTTATTGCAGATTAGCCCCTGATCTTGAAACCCTTGCTGTTTCTTAACCGTTTTTTGAAATCCAGTCAAACCATTGCCAAAATTTTCGTCTCGAATCCCTCTCTCTGTTTAACCAACTTGAACAAGGTTTTGACTAATTTAAAATTTGGTTTCAAGCAGATTTGTCTACAGAGTTCTTTTGACCGTAGTTTCAGTTCCGTAGCTCCGATTCGATCGATTCTTTTTGCAAATCGAACCCCTTCAGTTGAACTTTTAGTTTGGGTTTTCTTATCTAAAGTTTTACCCTTGCATCTTTGCCTGAGTGCTTATGTATGCTATTGTTTGTTTGCGATAGAATTCCCGGAGTGCGCAGCGTGCTACTACGAGTCACTAGGTTTTGCAGATCATCAGCAAGACAAGTAACACATTGATCATACCCCTTTATTACCAAGTTTTTATGCATTTGTTACAACTCTCAAACATTGCATGAGTAGGATCTCTTAACATGTGGGTTTTGGGAAGTATTTGATGAGGTAGAACCTATTGCCCTTTTATTACCAAACCCCTGGGAGTTAGTTCTATGTTATGCTATTTATTGCCATGCTATGCTTGTTGACGTGGATTGGGTTTGAGTGTATCCATGATAGATGTGAGATTAATAATTAATGGTTTACTTAAGGTGGCTACTTAAACACACATCTGGGTGGATTGGTTGTGGGCACCTGGGGATATACCAGTGTTGTCCTTTTTGGTTCCCCACCCAAGCTCAAAAGGATCATAAGATTATTCATGCTAGAAACTTCCGTGTGCAGCCACAAGCTATTATGGGCTCTAGCATAGTGGAGTACGTTGCATGACCTCTTCTAGTGGTAGGCTGGCAGATGTAGGGGATGTAGGTTGGTACTGTCTACCCAGGGTTAGAGTTAATGCTTCTGAAAGACTGTGTCTCAGTCATCCATTTCTCAAACACCTTGTAGTGCGAGAAATCCAACGAAGGAGATTGAGTCTTGTGGGGAAAAGTGTGCAAACCTCTGCAGATTGTACAAACTAATCATGGTTAGCCGTGTCCCCGGTTATGGACATCTTGAGTACCTGGTACTTGGATTATCCTGTGGATCTCATCACCCTAAATTAAATTTGTTGGAATGTTAATTATTTTAATTGGGATCGAGATGGGGTTTTACCATTCTCAGTGTTTTTTCAACTACCATGATAGTTAAATAAAATATTCCTTTATTGTAGGAAAAAATTGGCTTTTCGCAAAAACATTATAACCATAGAGCCTCCACCAGCCATATATGCATTTAGTGATAGCTTTTACTTGTTTCGTTGCTCTTTGTGTTATCTTGCCAGCATATTCCATGTGCTGACCCATTTTGGGCTGCAACATGTCACGTTGCAGACTTTTCAGACGAAGGGTAAGGTGCGCTAGGTCATTGTCATGCACTCAGCTATGCCGTTGGAGTTGATGGGCTCACTTTATCTTCCAGGCCTTCCGTTGTTATCTTACTTAGATGGCCTTAAGCCATATTTATTGTAATAAGTCCTCTTTTGAGAATATTGATGTAATAAGTGTGTGATTGCTACTCTGTTATAAATCCTTCAAAGTACTATGTGTGTCAGCATTACTGAACCAGGGATGACACTTATGCACAGAGATTTGGCCATTTGAGGTCGGATCGCTACATAGCGAGCAATAACAAGATATCTCAAACAGCAACACGTTGCCAAAACAACCATGATATAATATGACAATAATGGTATCTCGCTAGCCCTTTCTGAGACCGCAAAACATAAATGCAAAGCAGCTCCAAAGTTCAAGCAACGACTAAACATTGTAATTCATGGTAGAATAGATCCAGTCATGATGCACCCAACATTAGTTATACACAATGCATAAATCATGACCGCTATGCTCCACTCAGTTTCTAGCGCTTGTTTTTAGAAGGTGGTGCCACAACATAAAAGTAAATAGAAAGTCCCTTCGCAGATGGAAGTAGTGATTTGCAGAGGCGCCAGAGCTCAGTTTTTAAAACAGGGATAAATGATATTTTGAGACATGCCCCCTTCTCATTCACTTCACGACCATAAGTTATCAACATCTTCCATGCTAAGCATGCCAATGGGAGTTCCCAAGCGGAAAGTAAAGGTTTTGACTCCATTGGGAGTTTTTGTTTGATTATTCAAGAGATGAACTCTTTTTTGTATTTTGCAGTTTGGGACCGGGCATCCCTATTACCGCCCATTTCCCCGTGCGATGGCGAGTGAATTAACACTCGATCTGAGGATAACATGCTTAGCACAGAAGATATCGACCACCTCCTATCATTCCATGAACGATCCAGGCACACAAACGGATAATTTTTTAGAAGTTTTAGAGGTGGCACATGCAAATTTACTTAGGACGGCAGGGTAATACCGTATATAGGTAGGTATGGTGGACTCATATGGAATAACTTTGGGTTCAAGGTTTTTGATGTACAAGCAGAAGTCCCACTTAGTACACGCGAAGGCTAGCAATTTATGATTGGGAAGCGGCCAGCTAGAGAGTAACAATGATCATAACCAGGCATTATGCATAAGTAACATTGGACACTAGCATGAGTAGGATATGAACACCATGAACATAAATATTATAGAGGCTATGTTGGTTTTGATTCAACTACATGCATGAACATGTACCAAGTGAAGCCACTCGAACATTCAGAGGAGGATACCATATCATCATACTACATCATAATCAATTTAATGCTATGTTGATATCCTAGATAAATCATTATTAACTCCCAGCTACTTATGGATGGCATGAGAAACTATAATCTCTAATTGTCATTGCAAACATGTTTAATCATAATGGCTGAAGCATGGATACTAGGTTAAACATATTTACACAAACAGAACAAGTCGAGTTCATACCAGTTTCTCTTTGCCATGGCCAGCTCATCGAATATCGTCATTATTGCCGTTCACTTGCACGACCGAATGATATGAAAATAATAATAGTGCAAGATTGCCTTGGACTAAGCTGGAATCTGCAAAACATTTTGTTCAACATGAGAAGACAAGGTAAAATGGGCTCTTATTAGTTCAACAGTTATTCATATGAGAGCCACTCAACATTTTCATCGTGGTCTTCTCCTTGGTACAACTCGAATAAAAAGGAAAAGAAATTCAGAGAAACACACTGAAATATTTTTGGAGTTTTTGGTTTTCTTGAACAAGCAAATAAAAAGAAAAACGAGAAAAACTACTTACACGGGAAAACTCCCAACAAACAAAAGAAGAACAAGGAAATCTTTTTGGGTTTTATTTTTAGTACTACTACTAAGCATGCATAGAAAGTAAATTACTACAACTAATTTTTTTTGTTTTTCTAAAGTTTTTCAAACACACAAGAAGAAAGCAAGAAAATAAATCTAAGCATGGATGATACAATGAAAAAGTGTGAACACTGACAAATAAAATGATATGTGAGCATGAATATAATATCAGCGAGAAACATTTACTCCCCCAAGCTTAGGCTTTTGGCCTAAGTTGGTAATCGATCAGCAGCCTAGATGGTAGTAGGGATCCTGAGGAGTGGGCATCCACAGATCCCACTGCGGAGGTGCCTGTGCAGCCTCTGGCAGCATGAGCGTTCCAGTAGGCGAGGATGTCTGCACGCATAATCCGGTATCCGCCCCTCCGCCAACCTCCGAGGGCGGAGATCACTGTCAGAAGACTCCCCAATAACACCCTTGGAGTTCTTCTTTGAGCCATACTTCCTGAAGATGTTCATGTCCGCGTACAATTTTCTGAAAATAAAATTTTTTAGGTGACAAAAATTGGTCAACAAAACTTCACAAAACTAATAGCAACTACTCATAGGGATACATAGAGGCCATAGCAAGCATTCAAACTTCTTAAAACACTAAGAATTAATCATGGAAGCACATCTACAATAGCACCAAGAGTAGCTATTTATTCAAAGTATAAACCACTAAAACAAAAACTAATTGGACAAATGATGGAGTCACATACCAAGCAACAATCCCCCGAGACAGTTTCAGAAACGGAGCTTTGAGCAAAGAGATCGAAATCCGCGGGTTTGACCTCAAGAACACGAGAGAGAGAGATCAATGGGGATTTTTTTCTAGCGGAGAGTGATGATGTGGGATGAAGAGGTAAGTGAGGGGTCCATGTGGGGGCCACAACCCCCAGGGCGCGCCAGGGGTTGCAGGCGCGCCCAGGTGAGTTGTGCCCACCTGGTGCAACTCCCTCTGGTTATTTTTGCACCAAAAATTCTTAAATATTCAGGAAAAAATCATATAAAATTTTCAGGGCATTCTAAGAACTTTTATTTTTGGGTCATTTTTTATTGCACGGGAAATTCTAAAACAGACAAAACATGGCATTTTATTTTCTTTAACTAATAAAAACAGAGGATGAAAAGTAAGGACAAAATGTAGCGACCAGACCTCAAACAGTCTGATCTCTGTGCATCAGTGTCATCCCTGGATCGGTAATGCTGACACGCACAGTACTTGAGGATTTATAACAGAGTAGCAATCACACATTTATTAAATCGAATGTCTCAAAAGAGAAATTATTACAATAAATATGGCTTAAGGCCATCTAAAGTCGATAACAGCGGAAGGCTTGGAAGATAAAGTGAGTCCATCAACTCCAACGGCATCACTGAGTGAAAGACAACGACCTAAGGCTCCTTACTCGTCGTCTGAAAAGTCTGCAACATGAACGTTGCAGCCCAAAATGGGTCAGCACATGGAATATGCTAGCAATGTAACACATAGAGTAATGAACAGAATAAATGCTATCACTACATTCATATATGGCCGGTGGAGGCTGTATGGTTAAATGTTTTTGCGAAAAGCCAATTTTCCCTACAACAAAGGAATAAATTTTATTTAACTATCATGGTGGTTGTTAAACATTGAGAAGGTTCCTCCAACTCAATCCCAATTAAGCATCATCATTAAACCCAATCAAATTATATTAAGAGTGATGAGATCAACATAATAATCCAAGAACTAGATACTCAAAACGTCCATAACCGGGGACACGGCTAACCATGATTAGTTTATACACTCCGCAGGGGTTTGCCCACTTTTCACCACAAGACTCGATCTCCTCCGTTGGATTTCTCGCACTACATGGTGTTTGAGAAACGGATGACCGAGACACAGTCTTTCAGAAGCATTAACTCTCTACTCTGGATAGACAGTACCACCTACAACCCACTGCATCTGCTAGTCTACCTCTTTGAGAGCTTCACGCAACTTACTCGACTATGCCAGAGCCCATAATGGCTTGTGGCTGCACACGGAAGTTTCTAGCATGAATAATCTTATGATCCCTTTGAGCCTGGGTGGCGGGCCGTAGGATGATCACACGGGTCCTCCGGGATATCCTAGGACAACACTGGTTTCTCCAGGTGCCCACAAGCAATCCACCCAGATGTGTGTTTAAGTTGCCACGTTAAGTTGAATCATTAATTAACAATCTCACATCTGTCATGGATACACTCAAACCCAATCCACGTCTACTAGCATAGCATAGTAATATAAGCAACGTAGAAGTAACTCCCATAGGTTTGATAATAAGCAGGTGAATAGGTACTACCTCATCTACTTCCCAAAACCCACAAGTTAATTAAATCCTAACCATGCAATTGTTTGAGAATTGATCTAATGCAATAAAACTGGGTAGTAAAAAGGTATGATCAAAGTGTTACTTGCCTTGCTGGTGATCTGTGAAACCTAGAGACTCGTAGTAGCATGCTTCGCACTCCGGGTACTCTATCACAATCAAACAAGCATACAATAAGCACTCAACTAGAAGCACGGGTAAAACTCAAATAAGAACTCTAACCAGAAGGTTCAACTTAAGAATTCCGGTTTGCAAAAAGAATCAAATCAAACAAAGTAATGAAATAAGATCTGTTTACTAATATGGATTTAAGTCAAATTTTACAATAGCAAAATCTTGTTCAAGTTGGTTAAACAAAAAGAGGGCTTCGAGATGAAGATCTAGGCGCTTGAATCACCTGATTCTGATAAACGAGCGAAAAGATAAACTAAAATGAAAATCGGGTCAGAAATCACGATCGAAAATAATCGCGGAAAAACCCTGGAAAAAGAAAAACTGACGAACAGGTTAACTAACGAACGTTCGTTGTCTGCGGTTAACAAGTGAAAACCGTTCGTTAAAATGAATGTATGAACGGGCGTTCGCTAAATAACTGAACCAAAAAAACCGATCTAAAAAAATAACTAAGGGTTCTAAAAAACCAAATGGTTTTCAAACAAAAACCGGCGGCTACCTCGGGACGCGTGACGGTGGCAGCGGTGGCTCCGGTGAGGTGGCGTGCGGCGGCGGCGCCGCTAGGGTTAGGGTTTTGCGCGGGCGGCGGCTCAGGCCTTCGGCTTATAAAGGCCGCTCGGGCGCAGTGTCCAGGTCGGACACGGCCCGGTAAGTCAGTTGACTTTTTTTAATAAAAAGTCCGTGCAGAAAAACGAAGAATAGAAATACTAAACGGACTCCAAAAATGCTAAAACAAATTTTCCCCGTCCTCTAAAAATATAGAGGGCAAGGTGAACATTTATTTGGGCCTCTAATGCAATTTTGAAAAACGCATATTTTCCTAATTCAAATAAAATAGCGATAAAAACTCTCAATAAAAACTTATTTGATTTTAATATTAAATCTCCAATATTTCTTTATTTTGGGGAAGTCATTTTATCCCCTCTCTTTTATTTTCATAAAAGAAATATTCGAAGAGAAAAATAATTAAAATCAAACGATCCTCTTTTCAAAATTTGAGAAAACTCAAATATGAAAATAACGAAATCCCCAACTCTCTCCATGGGTCCTTGAGTTGCGTAGAATTTCTAGGATCAAGCCAAAATGCATTAAAAATATGATATGCAATGATGATCTAATGTATAACATTCCAAATTGAAAATTTGGGATGTTACAAACCTACCCCCCTTAAGATGAATCTCGCCCTCGAGATTCTGGTTGGCTAGAAAATAGGTGAGGGCGATCCTTCCGTAGATCTTCCTCTCGTTCCCAGGTGGCTTCATCCTCGGTATGGTGGCTCCACTGAACTTTGCAGAACTTGATAACCTTACTGCGTGTGACTCGGCTAGCAAACTCAAGAATCTTGACTGGTTTCTCCTCGTAGGTCAAATTGGTATCCAACTGAATCGCTTCCAGTGGCACTGTATCCCTTAGAGGAATATCAGCCATCTCTGTGTGGCACTTCTTCAACTGAGAAACGTGGAACACATCATGAACTCTAGACAATCCTTCGGGCAATTCCAACTTATAAGCAACTTCTCCCATACGTTCCAAAACCTGGTATGGTCCCACAAAACGTGGTGCTAACTTTCCCTTAACTCCAAAACGCTTCACTCCTCGAAGTGGTGATACACGAAGATACACTCTATCTCCGACTTCGTAAACTGTCTCCTTGCGTTTAGAATCCGCATAGCTCTTCTGCCTGGACTGGGCTACCTTGAGTCTATCGCGTATCAGCTTAACCTTCTCTTCAGACTCTTTAATCAAATCCAGTCCAAACAACTGATGGTCTCCAACTTCATCCCACAACAATGGTGTCATGCACCTTCTTCCGTACAATGCTTCGAAAGGGGCCATCTTCAAACTGGCTTGATAGTTGTTGTTGTAAGAGAACTCTGCATAAGGCAAATTGTCATCCCAACTAGATCCATAGTCTAGCGCACAAGCTCTCAACATGTCCTCCAGAATCTGACTGACTCTCTCAGTCTGTCCATCTGTCTGTGGGTGAAAGGCTATACTGAACTCTAGCCTGGTTCCCAAAGTCTCATGCAACTGATTCCAAAACTTTGAGGTAAACTGGGTTCCTCTATCTAATACAATGGTCCTCGAAACTCCATGTAGACATACGATCCTATTCATGTATATCTTTGCCAACTTAGCACTGGTGTAAGTGGTCTTAACTGGGATGAAATATGATACCTTCGTCAAACGATCGACTACAACCCATATCGAGTCATAGCCTGAACGAGTCCTGGGTAATCCCGTGATAAAGTCCATGCCTAGTTTATCCCACTTCCATTAGGGTATCGGCAATGGCTGTAACAATCCCGCTGGGTTATGATGTCCTGCCTTCACTCTCTGACATACGTCACAAATTGCTACATACTCCACAATATCATTCTTCATTCCGGTCCACCAGAAGCTATCCTTCAAATCCAGGTACATCTTGGTATTTCCTGGGTGAATCGAATACGGTGAATCATGGGCCTCTTGCAGAATCAACTTCCTGATCTCCGGATCATTAGGCACATAAACGCGGTCCTCAAACCATAAGGTAGCATGCTCATCCTCACGAAATCCTTTAGCCTTTCCTTTGCTCATTCTTTCCTTCATCTCGGCAATCTCCTTGTCCGTCTTCTGATCTTCTCGGATCTTATCCATCAAAGTAGACTGAATGTCCAATGCTCCTACATAACCTCTCAGAACTATTTCCAAACATAGCTCAGAAGATCCTCTGCTAACTCCTTGGGTAATCCTCCGGTCATGAGTGTGTTGACATGACCCATGCGGCTCAACGCATCGGCTACTATGTTAGCCTTTCCGGGATGATAATGTAACTTCATATCATAATCCTTAATGAGCTCCAACCATCTCCTTTGCCTGAGATTCAATTCCTTCTGCGTGAAGATATACTTCAAACTCTTGTGATCCATATACACCTCACAATGGTTTCCGATGAGAAAATGTCTCCATGTCTTCAACGCATGCACTACGGCTGCTAACTCCAAACCATGGGTAGCATAATTCAACTCATGGGGTTTAAGCTATCATGAGGCATATGAGACAACTCTTCCCTCCTGCATAAGCACTGCTCCAAGCCCTCGACAAGAAGCGTCGCAATACACCTGGTAATCCTTGCGTTGATCTGGGAGAATCAACACTGGAGCTGTAACCAAGCGTTTCTTCAACTCCTGAAAACTAGCCTCACATTCCTCAGTCCATTTGAACTTGGTGTCATTCTTCAACAACTCCGTCATGGGCTTTGCAATCTTCGAGAAATTCTCAATGAACCTCCGGTAGTATCCTGCGAGTCCAACAAAACTCCGAATCTCTCCAACTGATGTGGCTGCTTCCCAATTTGTCACAGTGACAACCTTGGTAGGGTCTACGGCTATTCCTTCTCCAGATATAACATGTCTAAGGAATCCAACTTCCTTCAACCAAAACTCACACTTGCTGAACTTGGCATATAGCTGATGTTCTCTGAGCTTCCCAAGTACCAAACGCAAATGCTCCTTATGCTCCCCTTCATTCTTCGAGTAGGCCAGAATATCGTCAATGAACACCACGACGAACTTATCCAAAAACTCCATAAACACCTTGTTCATCATGTTCATAAAATAGGCATGTGCCTTAGTCAGACCAAATGACATAACAGTATACTCATATAGCCCGTACCTTGTGGTAAAAGCTGTCTTAGGTATACTCTGCTCTCGAATCTTCAGCTAGTGGTACCCTGATCACAGATCGATCTTGGAAAACACCTTAGCTCCTTGCAGCTGGTCAAACAAATCATTGATCATCGGCAGTGGGTACTTGTTCTTGATCATCACCTCATTCAATCATCGATAATCAACAACCATCCTCAACGATCCATCCTTCTTCTCCACTAGAAGCACTGGTGATCCCGAAGGTGACGAGCTTGGGCGAATATAGCCTTTATCCAGTAACTCCTTAATCTACTTCTTAATTTCCTCTAAATCCTTAGCAGGCATCCTGTACGGTCTCTTAGATATTGGCCATGTGCCTGGCAAAAGCTCGATCAAAAACTCAATGTCTCTATCCGGTGGCATGCCTGGCAACTCTTCTGGAAATACATCCAGGAAATCCTTCACCACGGGTACTTCCTCCTGTACAACTCCTGATAAGGAATTCACTTGAGTCCCATTCGGCACATGTCGGGATACATACTTGATCCTTCTTCCTTCTGGGGTGGTAAGCAGAATCGACTTACTAGCGCAGTCAATGTTCCCTCCATACCTCGATAACCAATCCATGCCTAATATCACATCTAGTCCTTGTGACTCCAATACTATAAGATCTGAGGGGAACATGTAGCTACCAATCCTTAATGGTAACCGATCACACCATAGGCTAGCCATATACTCTGCTCCTGGCGAGGTTACTAACATGGGTGTCCTAAGGGATTGGGTTGGCAGTTTAAACTTATCCAAAAATCCCCTTGATATGTATGAATGCGATGCGCCAGAATCAAAGAGAATGATTGCAGTAAATGACTTAATCATAAACTTACCTATAACTGCATCCAGTTGCGCTTCAACCTCCTCCACGTTCACGTGGTTCACTTGTCCCCTGTTGAAAGGGTTGGGCTTCTTCCCAGAGCTTCCATTGCCATTGTCATTCTTTGCTTCAGCACACTCCATGGCATAATGTCCATTCTTCCTGCACTTGAAACAAGTAATGTGGCTTAGATCCTTCTTAGCAGGCGTTGCTGGGTTGGAACGGTTTTGACCGTTGCTTCCTCCATTACTATTCCCATTCCTGGGGCCCCTATGGTTGTGCGAAATCCCTCCATTGTGGTTGTGACCTCCATGGTTATGTTGAAGGTGCCCTCCCGAGTTCGGGGTAAAACGGGGCCTCTGCTGAGCTCCAGAATTACACTTCCCTTGTCCATACTTCCTCTTGCGGTGGTCAATCTACTGATGTTTCCCTTCAATCATGAGAGCTCTATCTACCAACTATTGGTAGTTATTAAAAGTTGCCACCATCAACTGCATGCTTAGCTCATCATTCAGTCCCTCCAGAAACTTCTCCCGTTTAGCTGCATCCGTTGCAACGTCATCTGGGGCATAAAGTGCTAGCTTACTAAAGTCATCCACATACTGGCCAACGGTGCGTCCTCCATGGCGTAAGTTGCGAAACTCGCACTTCTTCATGGCCATAGCTCCTGCTGATACATGGGCAGTGCGAAAAGACTGCTAAAACCAGTCCCATGTAACAATGTCGATGGGGTAAGTGGCTGTGAAATTCTCCCACCATGATGTTGCTCGTCCATCAAGCTGATGTGCGGAAAAATGCACTCTCTCCGCATCTGTGCATCCAGCAGTGGTCAACTCCCTTCCAATCTTGGGGAGTCAATCATCTGCAACTATCGGCTCGGTGCTACTGGAGAACACCGGCGGATTCAGCCTTAGAAAACGGGCTAAGTGATCAATAGGTGGTGGTAGTGGGTTGTTGTTGTTGTTGTTCCCCTGATTCTGATTCTAGACTAGTATTTGCATCAATGCATTCTGCTGCTGGATCAACTGAGTGAGCTCCGGTGGGAAAGCAAATCCATTGTCGCGTCTCGGAGGCATCTGATGGGTTTTAGAAAAGATGAGGAAACCGAATAGAAAGAGGTCTAGGGGGAAAACACTACCCATATGCACATGAGACAAACACAAACATATCACTTCAATCAATTCAAACAAGGTCATACAATCGGTCTAACTATCGTTACAAAAGTGCTCGGACTATACTATATGCATGGAGGAATTCTACTACTGATATGGTGGTCGACTAGAAAATTGATCGGTGGAAGACTCCATAATATCTACTCCAGCTTCATCAACAAAGTCATCATTGCTATCGTCGGGGTCCGAGTCGGTGTCATCGATGATGATGTAGTTCTCCGGGCAAGTGGAATCGTCGTCTTCTCCTCCTGGCGCGGTGTCTCCCATGAAGACTCCTAGATTCCTTGTCAGATCATCATTCTTCTCCACTAATATCGACATTTCCTCCTCGTATCCATCGCGTGTAAACTTGAGTTCTTCTTCTAGTATCATCATTTCCTCCTAGTCATTGCTTTCTTCAGATCTATCATGCCTGCGCACATCTGGTTCTCTTGGCGATGAATGTGCTGGTTGAACTCCTGGATGAAAGCTGCAATAGAGCTATCCTTCCTGGTGCTGATCATCTCCCATTGCTCATCTCGGCGCCCACAAATCTGGTAGATAGTATCCTTGAGATCCTTGTGGTAAACTTCTCCAATGCGTCCCATGGTGATGTGGGCTGCCATGCTCTTGCCTAGACTCTAGGTTGGTGCATCAAAGGAAAACTCTATGGGCTCAATGACTGGCATGAACGTCCTTCCTGGAACTTGAACTTGAATCATCCAACGCTCCTATTCTGGTAAAGTGGCGTTGTAGGTCCCGGTGAAGCTTGATATTCTGATGTTCAGGTATCTAGTAACTTCCTTCAAGTGTCGTCCAAAATGTGTATCTTCATCCGGTTGAGTGAACTTGTTCCTTACATCCGCCATCCTAAAGAGTAGAAAAGGGAGAGGAGTCAGAAATGAGAAGAGAGTGGTGATCTAGGGTTTTAGCTTAGTGGTCGTGTCCTACAGCCAGCGTGTGCTCTGATACCATCTTGTAGCGACCAGACCTCAAACAGTCTGATATCTGTGCATCAGTGTCATCCCTGGATCGGTAATGCTGACACGCACAGCACTTGAGGATTTATAACAGAGTAGCAATCACACATTTATTACATCGAATGTCTCGAAAGAGAACTTATTACAATAAATATGGCTTGAGGCCATCTAAAGTTGATAACAGCGGAAGGCTTGGAAGATAAAGTGAGTCCATCAACTCCAACGGCATCACTGAGTGAAAGACAACGACCTAAGGCTCCTTACTCGTCATCTGAAAAGTCTGCAACATGAACGTTGCAGCCCGAAATGGGTCAGCACATGGAATATGCTGGCAATGTAACACACACAGTAATGAACAGAATAAATGCTATCACTACATGCCTATATGGCCGGTGGAGGCTGTATGGTTAAATGTTTTTGTGAAAAGCCAATTTTTCCCTACAACAAAGAAATAAATTTTATTTAACTATCATGGTGGTTGTTAAACATTGAGAAGGTTCCTCCAACTCAATCCCAATTAAGCATCATCATTAAACCCAATCAAATTATATTAAGAGTGATGAGATCAACATAATAATCCAAGAGCAAGATACTCAAAACGTCCATAACCGGGGACACGGCTAACCATGATTATTTTATACACTCCGCAGAGGTTTGCGCACTTTTCCCCACAACACTCGATCTCCTCCGTTGGATTTCTCGCACTACATGGTGTTTGAGAAACGGATGACCGAGACACAGTCTTTCAGAAGCATTAACTCTCTACTCTGGATAGACAGTACCACCTACAACCCACTGCATCTGCTAGTCTACCTCTTTGAGAGCTTCACGCAACTTACTCAACTATGCCAGAGCCCATAATGGCTTGTGGCTGCACACGGAAGTTTCTAGCATGAATAATCTTATGATCCCTTTGAGCCTGGGTGGCGGGCCGTAGGATGATCACACGGGTCCTCCGGGATATCCTAGGACAACACTGGTTTCTCCAGGTGCCCACAAGCAATCCACCCAGATGTGTGTTTAAGTTGCCACCTTAAGTTGAACCATTAATTAACAATCTCGCATCTGTCATGGATACACTCAAACCCAATCCACGTCTACTAGCATAGCATAGTAATATAAGCAACGTAGAAGTAACTCCCATAGGTTTGATAATAAGCAGGTGAATAGGTACTACCTCATCTACTTCCCAAAACCCACAAGTTAATTAAATCCTAACCATGCAATTGTTTGAGAATTGATCTAATGCAATAAAACTGGGTAGTAAAAAGGTATGATCAAAGTGTTACTTGCCTTGCTGGTGATCTGTGAAACCTAGAGACTCGTAGTAGCATGCTTCGCACTCCGGGTACTATATCACAATCAAACAAGCATACAATAAGCACTCAACTAGAAGCACGGGTAAAACTCAAATAAGAACTCTAACCAGAAGGTTCAACTTAAGAATTCCGGTTTGCAAAAAGGATCAAATCAAACAAAGTAATGAAATAAGATCCGTTTACTAATCTGGATTTAAGTCAAATTTTACAATAGCAAAATCCTGTTCAAGTTGGTTAAACAGAAAGAGGGCTTTGAGATGAAGATCTAGGCGCTTGAATCACCTGATTCTGATAAACGAGCGAAAAGATAAACTAAAACGAAAATCAGGTCAGAAATCACGATCAAAAATAATCGCGGAAAAACCCTGGAAAAAGAAAAACTAGCGAACAGGCTAACAAACGAACATTCGTTGTCTGCGGTTAACGAGTGAAAACCGTTCGTTAAAATGAACGGGCGTTCGCTAAATAACTAAACCGAAAAAAACCGATCTAAGAAAATAACCGAGGGTTCTAGAAAAAACCAAATGGTTTTCTAACGAAAACCGGCGGCTACCTCGGGGCGTGTGACAGCAGCGGCGGCGGCTCCGGCGAGCTGGCGTCTGGCGGCGGTGGGCGGCTCCGGCGGCGGTGCTAGGGTTAGGGTTTTGTGATGGCGGCGGCTTGGGCTGCGGCGGTGAAGGAAATATGCCCTAGAGGCAATAATAAAGTTATTATTTATTTCCTTATATCATGATAAATGTTTATTATTCATGCTAGAATTGTATTAACCGGAAACATAATACATGTGTGAATACATAGACCAACAGAGTGTCACTAGTATGCCTCTACTTGACTAGCTCGTTAATCAAAGATGGTTATGTTTCCTAACCATGAACAAGGAGTTGTTATTTGATTAACGAGGTCACATCATTAGTAGAATGATCTGATTGACATGACCCATTCCATTAGCTTAGCACCCGATCGTTTAGTATGTTGCTATTGCTTTCTTCATGACATATACATGTTCCTATAACTATGAGATTATGCAACTCCCGTTTACCGGAGGAACACTTTGGGTACTACAAAACGTCACAACGTAACTGGGTGATTATAAAGGAGTACTACAGGTGTCTCCAATGGTAGATGTTGGGTTGGCGTATTTCGAGATTAGGGTTTGTCACTCCGATTGTCGGAGAGGTATCTCTGGGCCCTCTCGGTAATGCACATCACATAAGCCTTGCAAGCACTGCAACTAATAAGTTAGTTGTGAGATGATGTATTACGGAACGAGTAAAGAGACTTGCCGGTAATGAGATTGAACTAGGTATTGGATACCGACGATCGAATCTCGGGCAAGTAACATACCGATGACAAAGGGAACAATGTATGTTGTTATGCGGTCTGACCGATAAAGATCTTCGTAGAATATGTAGGAGCCAATATGGGCATCCAGGTCCCGCTATTGGTTATTGACTGGAGACGTGTCTCGGTCATGTCTACATTGTTCTCGAACCGTAGGGTCCGCACGCTTAACGTTACGATGACAGTTATTATGAGTTTATGCATTTTGATGTACCGAAGGTTGTTCGGAGTCCCGGATGAGATCACGGACATGACGAGGAGTCTCGAAATGGTCAAGACGTAAAGATTGATATATTGGAAGCCTATGTTTGGACATCGGAAGTGTTCCGGGTGAAATCGGGATTTTACCGGAATACCGGGATGGTTACCGGAACCCCCCGGGAGACTAATGGGCCTATTGGGCCTTAGTGGAAAAAGAGAAAAAGGGAAAAGGCCCAAGCTGGCCAGCGCCCCCCTTCCCAAAGTCCTAGTAGGACTAGGATAGGGGCCGGCCCCCCTTCTCTCTCCTTTTCCCCCCGGGAGTCCTAATAGGATTAGGATTGGGGGGAGGAGTCCTACTCCCGGTGGGAGTAGGACTCCCCTGCGCCTCCTCTCCCTGGCCGGCCGCCCCCCCCCCCTCCTCCAACCTTTATATACGGGGGCAGGGGGCACCCCAAGACACACAACTTGATCCTTGAGATCGCTCCTTAGCCGTGTGCGGTGCCCCCTGCCACCAAATTCCACCTCGATCGTACCGTTGTAGTGCTTAGGCGAAGCCCTGCGTCGGTAGTACATCAAGATCGTCACCACGCCGTCGTGCTGACGGAACTCCTCCCCGAAGCTTTGCTGGATCGGAGCCCGGGGATCGTCATCGAGCTGAACATGTGCAAAGAACTCGGAGGTGCCGGAGTAACGGTGCTTGGATCGGTCGGATCGGGAAGAAGACGTACGACTACTTCCTCTACGTTGTGTGATCGCTTCCGCAGTCGGTCTGCGTTGGTACGTAGACAACACTCTCCCCTCTCATTGCTGTGCATCACCATGATCTTGCGTGTGCGTAGGAAAATTTTCGAAATTACTACGTTCCCCAACAGTGGCATCCGAGCCTAGGTTTTATGGTTTGATGTTATATGCACGAGTAGAACACAAGTGAGTTGTGGGCGATACAAGTCATACTACCTACCAGCATGTCATACTTTGGTTCGGCGGTATTGTTGGTTGAGACGATCCGGACCAACCTTACGCGTACTCTTACGCGAGACCGGTTCCCTCGACGTGCTTTGCACATAGATGGCTTGCGGAAGACTGTCTCTCCAACTTTAGTTGAACCAAGTGTGACTACGCCCGGTCCTTGAGAAGGTTAAAACGGAGTCTATTTGACGAACTATCGTTGTGGTTTTGATGCGTAGGTGAGATGAGTTCTTACTTAAGCCCGTAGCAGCCACGTAAAACTTGCAACAACAAAGTAGAGGACGTCTAACTTGTTTTTGCAGGGTATGTTGTGATGTGATATGGTCAAGGCATGATGCTGATTTTATTGTATGAGATGATCATGTTTTGTAACTAAGTTATCGGCAACTGGCAGGAGCCATATGGTTGTCGCTTTATTGTATGCAATGCAATCGCGATGTAATGCTTTACTAGATTACTAAACGGTAGTAATAGTCGTGGAAGCATAAGATTGGCGAGACGACAACGATGCTACGATCGAGATCAAGGTGTCGCGCCGGTGACGATGGTGATCATGACGGTGCTTCGGAGATGGAGATCACAAGCACAAGATGATGATGGCCATATCATATCACTTATATTGATTGCATGTGATGTTTATCCTTTTATGCATCTTATCTTGCTTTGATTGACGGTAGCATTATAATATGATCTCTCACTAAATTATCAAGAAGTGTTCTCCCTAAGTATGCACCGTTGCCAAAGTTCGTCGTGCCCAGACACCACGTGATGATCGGGTGTGATAAGCTCTACGTCCATCTACAACGGGTGCAAGCCAGTTTTGCACACGCAGAATACTCAGGTTAAACTTGACGAGCCTAGCATATGCAGATATGGCCTCGGAACACAGAGACCGTAAGGTCGAGCGTGAATCATATAGTAGATATGATCAACATGACAATGTTCACCATTGAAAACTACTCCATCTCACGTGATGATCGGTTATGGTTTAGTTGATTTGGATCACGTGATCACTTAGAGGATTAGAGGGATGTCTATCTAAGTGGGAGTTCCTAAGTAATTTGATTAACTGAACTTAAACTTATCATGAACTTAGTACCTGATAGTATCTTGCTTGTTTATGTTGATTGTAGATAGATGGCTCGTGCTGTTGTTCCGTTGAATTTTAATGCGTTCCTTGAGAAAGCAAAGTTGAAAGATGATGGTAGCAATTACACGGACTGGGTCCGTAACCTGAGGATTATCCTCATTGCTGCACAGAAGAATTACGTCCTGGAAGCACCGCTGGGTGCCAGGCCTGCTGCTGGAGCAACGCCAGATGTTATGAACGTCTGGCAGAGCAAAGCTGATGACTACTCGCTACCGGCCCGGTGGGGGGCGAGCAGCAAGCGTCGTCCCAACATCTGTCCATGCGGCAAGACGGCCGCACCGCTACTCCATCGCTTGCACCGGCTGGTTCTTCGCCCCGCGCGCTCCGCGCGCCCTTGGAGGCTCGAGCTGCGCTCCTTGTGGCAAACGAGCTCCTGCGCTACCGTCCCGTCGATGACATCTACGAGGAGTGGCTCGACCGTGTCGCCGAGCTTGTCCGCGCCGTAGGGGGCTCTTCCGCGCCATCCGTTCCTCTGCGCCACACCCCGCCCCGCGCGGGGCAACGAAGCTCCGGAGGCGTACCAGCCGCCTCCTCTCCGAGAAGACACTATGGCACCAAGGCGCGTGGCCCCTGGGCAGAACCCGCTCTGTCAGGTGCTAGCGCAGCAAGAACGGAGCTGCCAAGAGATCCCACGCCCGCAAGGGGCTGCCCGGGCGCTCCCAGCTCCGGCACGCCGCGACCCTGCTCCAGTTCCGGCACGCCAAGACCCCGCGCTGCTCCTAGCTGCAGCGCGTGGGGACCCTCAAGACCAAGCTCTCCACCAGCCGAGGCCTTTCGTGGCCACCGCAGGCTGCCGTGCCTACACCACTGAGCTGCGTAGCATCGCGTGGCCCGGCAAGTTCAAGCCAGACCTGCCTCCTCGTTATGATGGCATGACTGACCCTGCGGAGTTCCTCCAGCTTTACAAGCTGGGCATCGAAGCTGCCAGCAGGGACGAAAAGGTCAGGGAGAACTGGTTCCCCATGGCGCTGAAGGAAGGAGCTCGCACCTGGCTCCCGAATCTGGCTCCAGGCACGATCTCTTCCTGGGACCAGATGCGCACCCGCTTCATCGCCAACTTCCAAGGTACTCGCTACCGGCCGCGCGCCGTGAGCGACATGCGCCGCATCAAGCAACAACCTGGAGAGACCCTGCAAAAGTGCATCCAGCGCTTCAACAGCGCGCGCCTCAAGATCCCCAAGGTGTTCGAGGAGGCCATCATCTCGGCCTTCTCCGATGGCGTGCGCGACGTCAAGATGAAGGAGGAGCTGGCGATGCATGAAGACCTGTGCAGTTCCCTGGAGCTGTTCAACTTGGCGACCAAGTGCGCCAGGGCTGAGGAGGGACGCCTCTCTCTCCTCGAGCTGCCTGCCACAGAACCAGAGGAGAAAAAGCCCAAGGCCAAGGACGTGAAGCGCAAGGGGGCTGCCGTGCTCGCAGCAGAACCAGACACCAAGCGGGGCAAAGATCTGCCTGAGTCCTCCAGGGGCAGCCGGTATTGTGTGTACCACGACCTCCACAACCACAACACCAACGAATGCCAAGAACTCCGCACCGTGCGAGAAGGAAGGATCGGCCGTCGTCCTGATCGCGCCGATCGGGGCTACGGCTGAGGAGGAGGAAGAAACGCAGGATGCTGCGAAGATTGTGGCCCGCACCAAGGGTGGCGCGATCAGCCTCGTGAGGACCGCTGGCGAGACCTGCCTCGCGAGGGGGACTGGAGGGATCAGCCTCGTGAGGATCGCCCACAAGGCAACATAGGCCTCCCTCCACTGCCGCCTCAGCCAAGGAGGAACGAGGACCGCCATCAAGACGACGGGGCTGGGGGCTTCCACGAGCCACGCGCAATCGCCTGCATACTGGGTGGAGCTCAAGCCCCAGCCTCCCAACGCATCTTCAAGCAGTTTGCCCGCGAGGTGAACGCGGCCCTCCCCAGGCTCGAAGCAATGCGCCCTCTTAGGTGGCCGGCATGCGCCATCACATTTAGCTCAGCGGATCAACTCAAGTGTGCAGCCACAGCTGGCGTCCTCCAGATGCTCTGCTCCCCAGTCATCAGCAATGTACTGGTCACCAATACCCTCATTGATGGTGGGGCAGGGCTCAATGTCCTGTCCGTGGAAACGTTCAACAATCTCCAAGTGCCCTACGACCAGCTTCAGCCAACCAAGCCCTTCTCCGGAATCACCGACGGCTCCACGGTCCTGATTGGGCAGGTCTGCCTCCCTGTCAACTTCGGGGCACGTGACAACTACCGCACCGAGCTCATCGACTTTGACGTCGCCCACATCCGCCTGCCGTACAACGCCATCCTCGGGTAGCCAGCGCTGGCCAAGTTCATGGCCGTGACTCACCATGGCTACAACGTCCTCAAGATGCCAGGGAGTGGCGGAGTCATCACGGTGCCCTGTGAAGAGAGGGATGCAGTGTGTTCCCTGGAGCGAGCTTTTCAGGCCGCGTCACTGGAAGACCCGGATCGCGGAAGCAGGAGGCTTCCCGAGACCACCCCCTAGAAGAAGAAGACATCGTCCGGACCGGCCCCTCGGGAGCAGGGCTCGGGGGCTCTCCCCTAGAGGGCCACCGACCTGGCCAGGGTCATGAGGGGGGCGCTTGGGCACCACGTGGAGGCGTGTTTCGAAGCACGTTTCCCTCAAGAAGGAGCAAGGCAAGGAAGGTCAGACCCGCAGGAATTCGTCGACAAGGCCATTCAAGAACTACAGGAATCAAGGATCATGAGAGGCTGCCGCCATCTGCCGGCTGTGGCTCCCCATCCAGGCAAGGATGGTGGGCTGCGCGTCTGCGTCGATGTACCAGGGCTCAACCAAGCCGCTACCATGGAGCGCATCTGGCCCTCGCGAGTGGGGCGCTGCCGGGGTCCACCCCACAGCTACGTTCGCATGCCTTACGGCCTGCCGAGCACGGTTGCTACACGCCAGCGCCTCATGAGGGGCATCATGGAGGCTCAAGGAGACAGGCGTTCCGCGGCCCTGGCGGAGATGGAGGCAATTCGCAAAGAGCTACCAGTGCCTCCGGAGCCTCCCGAGGCCCCTGGGCCTGGGGGCTCGTGAGGATCGGCTTCCGCAGCCTCCCGAGTCTGCTGCACCAACACCCCTTTGCCCTCGACACCCTCAGGTGACATCTTACAAGTTTCATTTCCAGCTGGGAGCGCCCTCCCAGGGCTGCATCGTCCCCAGGCCGCGTGGGTCCGTCCCTGCGGCATGTATCCCTTTTACTTTCATGTCGTTAGCTTGCTTTGTTGGGGGTGCCCCTCGGGCTGCATTATCCCCAAGTCGCTCGGGCCCGACCCAGCGACGTCTACCTTCCCAGCATCTGTTTGAATGAATCCCCTCCTTCGTGGCTAATGTGTTTGATCTAGTTGCCTGCTCAACTGACGCCAACTGACGGAATTGCTCCCACAACGGCACGACACTTGCGCATGGGTCCGTCCCTGCAACGCCGACAAACCTGAATGGCTGAGCTCTGGCCGCGGCAGCCCCGCATGGCGCCACCTCGTGAAGCCTCCAGTGCCTCACCTCCCCTCGGAAGCAACTAACGGTAAACTGATAGTTGTCATGGCAACCCTTCCTTCCTTCTATGATGAGTTTACAGGATCCCCTAAGGAAGTTGCACCAGGCAAGGCCCTTGCGGCGTTCCTTTCACTCTCGTCTGCGCGAACTGCTTGCACGTTAAAGGGGGGTGCTTGAGCATCGCGACTCAGGGCTCCTATTGGCTCTCCAGCCCTCACCCTCTGGCCTTGACCACGGCATCGTGACCTGGCATACCAGCGACGGTTGAGACCAGCTCGAGGGCCGGGACCCGAGGACGTAGAGCAGAAAGGGGAGCAAAGGCGGGGGAGAAGGGGCTCGCGAGGACCTCGCCGAGCGATTCCGCTCCTGCCGACACGCGGACCCGGCATCACACCAGGGATAATCCCCGACTCTCAAGATAAGTCACCGCCTAAAAGCACCAGCTATCGCAGCACTACCCCCACACTTAATGCAATTCCATGTCAGCGACGTCGCTCTCCTTTCTCGCCGAACAACGGCTGCTTGAGCGCCAAAGGGGACCTCCTGAGCATGGCGACTCAGGGGCTCTTACCGGACCCCGGGTCGCTCACCTCCTGGCCTTGACCACGGCATCGCGACCTGGCATACCAGCGACGGCTGATGCCGCCTTGGGACTGGGACCTGTTGGCGCAGAGCACCAAGCCCTCGCGAGGTTCGAAAGGGAGAACTGAGCTAAGGCGGAATCAGCAACTCGCACAGCTCTGCAGCAAAGATTATGTATTAACAAACAGGACTACAAGCACCTTACAAGCCCCCATGGGGCGCGTTTCAATTCCTCACAGGGAACGGATCCTAAGGGATGCTAACTACACACACTCCTGCAAAAGATGCCATCATCAACAGTGGGCCGTCAAGCGCCGGTGCCAACCCCATCCAGATCAGAGTCGGCGACGGCCAGACGAGACCGCCCTGCTCCGGGAGCGGCACCGGCTCGGGGGCTCGTAGCTGTCGTCGCTCGTCTCCGGAGTCATGAAGACCTCGCCGGAGTCACTAGATCCTTCGGCGCCTCCGTCGCCTACAGAGCCGCCAAGGGAGCGGTCGATGGGCCTAGCCCTCACAAGGGCAAGGTCCTGGCCACCTCTCCCGGGGCAACACTCCAGCCGGCGCCCGTTCACGTCGAAGACCTTGAAGAACATCGCCGAAGCCCCATCGTACTCCAAGTGGACCGCGAAGACGCCCCTTTCCCTGCAAACCCGGGCAATCTCCCTCCAGCCACGAGACATGTAGACCTCGCCCATGGCAGCGACCACGACCTCTTCCTCGGTCGCGAGGATACCGCAGCCGGTGTGCTGCAGCCAGAGTTCCAGGGGCTCCCCCGGCGGAATGACGGAGGTGAAGAAGGGAGGCGGACGGATCCAAGACTAGAGAGGAATGGCGACGTGGAGAACGAACTCTTGGGAGGAGCCCTTGGCGTGAACCCCAGGAGGAACAACCCACGCCTTCGTGATCCGACGACACCGGCGACGGCGCTGACCGCGGCGATCGGCATCGACACCTTCGGGGCCCTCGACGTGGGCATACAAGGGAAGTGGGAACCCCGGCGGAGCCTGCTCGCACCAGGGCCTCGGCGCCGCCTGACGGTCCTCCTCGTTCCGGCTGCAAAGGGCGAGCCGCTTCTTCGGCGGGAGCGGGTCCGGTCCCTCTCGAGGGGCCTTCCCCTTCTCCGCTGTAGAGAACCGGCGAATCGGAGCCATCGCTACAAGACGAATCAAGGATCGGGGAGAAGGAGAAGCAAGGAGGAATGGACTGGAAGGGCACGCGCAGTTCCGTACTTATAGCCGGTGAAGCCCAACCGTCGGCCTCCACGATCACAGGTAATCATGACACGATTTGCATGCAGGGACTTGTCCAACTCACGCGATCACTGAGGCGTCAAGGGGAAGTGGAGACGCCCACGTCCCATCAACCGCCACGTGGCGCCCAAGGCCGTAGGCTGTAAGGCCCCGCTGCGCTTCTCCCTTGCCCTTTTGCCTCTCGGCACGGCAAAGTCCGGGCGCGCCTTGGGCCCGGGGGCTATTGTCGGCGTTCTGGGAACTGGGGTCCCCAGGCTTGCCTGCCTGCGGCCTGCGGCGAGGCTCAAAGGAGGCCCAGCACGACCCATCTTCATCAACACAAGACTCAAGACCCTCGCGAGGGGCCAAGCCTCGCGAGGCGGACGACACGGAGCTTCCTCAGGCACGGCCTCGTCAAGCTGGCTTGTGAGGAGGCGGAGAGATCAAGGCAGGGTACCTCGCGAGGTGCCCGTGACGCAAGCCATGACGACTCAGGGCGCCAGGCGGGTGCCAGCGCGCGCAGCGTCCTTCTTTCCTCTTTGGTGCAAAGGGGGCAAGCGCAGCCGCGGAGTACCGAGGCATCAGGCAAAGGTTGCAACTTCGGTGCAACGAGACCGAGACCAGGAGGACTACGAGACGGAGGTCACCGTGGAGCCCAAGGCGGCGTCATCACCAGAGCTTTGCGCAGGCGAAGACTGCTTTTGTCAGGATAGTTGATACTTGCTGTCCCCCTTCAAATTAGCCCGCCATTGTTGGCTCCCTTCCCGCTCAATATTTGGGAAGAGGACCAGGGCCTCTATAAATAGGACCAGCCACCCACATAGCAGGGGGTTCGATTGGAGTCGGTTAAGGTCGGTTCGATCGGTAGGAAGCAGAGTAAGAGAGAGAGAGAGAAAGGTGGCTGAACTCCTCCTAGCAGTTCATCACCCCAGCCAGGAACAGACCCTCGCAAGGCTGTTCTTCCTTGTATTGTTCATCATCATCAGCCCTAGGAGGCAATCCACCATCCACACACTGGAGTAGGGTATTACACCACAACGGTGGCCCGAACCAGTATAAATCTTGTGTCTCTTGTGCAGTTCTTTTGGTAGTTTAGATCTTTAGGAGGCGGGGAGGTAGAAGGCGTAATCTCCGCGCGCACCCCAGTGTTCGAACCTTAAGGGTCTGCCGGAACCCGAAATCTGACAAGAAGGTCAGGAAGCAAACTTTGGAGCGACAAGAGTTCATCATCAAGGAGATCAGGAAATTGGAGGCGGCAGGCCTGGTTAGAGGAGTGCTCAACCCTACATGGTTGGCCAACCTAGTGGTGGTGCGTAAGGCAAATGTGAAATGGAGGCTGTGTATTGACTACATAGATATCAATAAAGCATGTCCATAGGATCCTTTCCCTTTGCCACACATCGACCAGATTGTGGACTCCACTGCTGGGTGTGACCTGCTGTCATTCCTCGACGCTTATTCAGGATACCACCAGATCTTCATGATGAAGGAAGACAAAGAAAAAACCGTGTTCATCACCCCATGTGGTATGTATTGTTTTGTACGAATGCCTTTCGAGTTGAAGAGCGCTGGTTCAACGTTTGCCCGAGTGGTCCAGATTGGTTTCGAGCCCCAACTACATAGAAATATGGAAGCTTATATGGATGACATAGTGGTCAAAACCAAGGATAGGGCCACGCTTGTGTAAGATTTAGAAGAAACATTTGCAAATCTGCGCAAGATCAACCTCAAGCTCAACCCAGAGAAGTGCGTGTTCGGTGTCCCATTCGGCAAACTCCTTGGGTTCTTTGTGTCTCAACGTGCGATTGAAGCAAATCCCGACAAGATCAAAGCAATTGAGCAGATTGAGGCGCCAAAACGGGCCAAAGACGTCTGTAGGCTCGCCGGCTGTGTTGCTGCCCTGAGTAGGTTCATCTCCAAATCTGCTAATCATGCCCTCCCCTTTTTCAAAGTTTTGAAGAAGGTAGGTCCAGTAAAGTGGACTCCGGAGGCAGAGGCAGCGCTGCAGGATTTGAAGAGATACGTCTCCTCCACGCCAATACTAGTCGCGCCTAAACCACAAGAGCCGTTGCTGTTGTACTTAGCAGCAACGAATCCAGTGGTCAGCGATGCGCTGGTGGCACAGAGGGAACTTGAGGAAGAAGCAACAGTAGCAGCAGAGCCATCGGATGGTGGGCCAGAGCCCTCCCCGGCAGAGCCTAACGCCGGCAAGACGGAACCCCGGCAAGACAGAGTCTAAGCAGATGGGTGAAGTGGGACAAAAGAAGAAGGTGGTGCAGCACCCATTTTATTTTGTCAGTTCCCTCTTACAGGGGGCTAGATCAAAATATTCTGCTGTGCAGAAGCTACTTTTCGGCCTCCTTATGGCCTCAAGAAAGCTGCATCACTATTTCCAAGCGCATGAGATCAACGTTGTCACCCGCCTCCCCTTGCAGCGGATTTTGCACAACCCAGATGTGACGGGGAGAATTATGGAGTGGGCATTGGAGCTGTCGAGCTTTGGCCTCAAGTTTGAAAGTACTTCAATGATCAAGAGCCGAGCCTTGGCAGAATTCATAGTGGAATGGACCGCAACGCCCGACAAAGAGGTTCAAGAAACCACCCTTCATGGCAAGGAGACCTGCCGCGATTGGGTTATGTACTTTGATGGTGCTTTCTCACTGCAAGGTGTTGGTGCCGGCTGCTACCTCTTTTAGTACTGTGTTGGTTTTCCCCGAAGAGGAAGGGATGATGCAGCAAAGTAGCGTAAGTATTTCCCTCAGTTTTTGAGAACCAAGGTATCAATCCAGTCGGAGGCTACACGCGAGTCCCTAGCACATGCACAAAACAAATAAATCCTCGCAACCAACGCAAATAGGGGTTGTCAATCCCTATAGGGCCACTTACGAGGGTGCGATCTGATAGATATGATAAGATAATATTTTTGGTATTTTTATGATAAAGATGCAAAGTAAAATAAAGGCAACGTAAATAGCAAAGTAAATAACTAAGTAGTAGGAGATTGATATGATAAAGATAGACCCGGGGGCCATAGGTTTCACTAGTGGCTTCTCTCGAGAGCATAAGTATTCTACGGTGGGTGAACAAATTACTATTGAGCAATTGACAGAATTGAGCATAGTTATGAGAATATCTAGGTATGATCATGTATATAGGCATCACATCCGAGAGAAGTAGACCGACTCCTGCCTACATCTACTATTATTACTCCACTCATCGACCGCTATCCAGCATGCATCTAGAGTATTAAGTTAAAATCAGAGTAACGCCTTAAGTAAGATGACATGATGTAGAGGGATAGACTCATGCAATATGAAGAAAACCCCATCTTGTTATCCTCGATGGCAACAATACAATATGTGCCTTGCTGCCCTTACTGTCACCGGGAAAGGACACCGCAAGATTGAACCCAAAGCTAAGCACTTCTCCCATTGCAAGAAAGATCAATCTAGTAGGCCAAACCAAACTGATAATTCTAAGAGACTTGCAAAGATAACCAATCATACATAAAAGAATTCAGAGAAGATTCAAATATTATTCATAGATAGACTTGATCATAAACCCACAATTCATCGGTCTCAACAAACACACCGCAAAAAGAAGATTACATCGAATAGATCTCCACAAGAGAGGGGGAGAACATTGTATTGAGGTCCAAAAAGAGAGAAGAAGCCATCTAGCTACTAACTATGGACCCGTAGATCTGAGGTAAACTACTCACACTTCATCGGAGGGGCTATGGTGTTGATGTAGAAGCCCTCCGTGATCGATGCCCCCTCCGGCGGAGCTCTAGAAAAGGCCGCAAGATGGGATCTCGTGGATACAAAAAGTTGCGGCGGTGGAATTAGGGTTTTGGCTCCATATCTGATCGTTTGGGGGTACGTGGGTATATATCGGAGGAAGAAGTACGTCGGTGGAGCAACAGGGGGCCCACGAGGGTGGAGGGCGCGTCTGGGGGGTAGGTGTGCCCCCTACCTCGTGGCCTCCTGTTACGTGTCTTGACGTAGGGTCCAAGTCTCCTGAGTTGTATTCGATGAGAAAATCACGTTCTTCGTTTGGACTGCGTTTAATATTCCTTTTCTTCGAAACCCTAAAACAGGCAAAAAAACAACAATTCTGGGCTGGGCCTCCGGTTAATAGGTTAGTCCCAAAAATAATATAAAAGTGGATAATAAAGCCCAATAATGTCCAAAACAGTAGATAATATAGCATGGAGCAATCAAAAATTATAGATACGTTGGAGACGTATCAAGCATCCCCAGGCTTAATTCTTGCTCGTCCTCGAGTAGGTAAATGATAAAAAACAGAATTTTTGATGCGGAGTGCTACTGGGCATAATTTTAATGTAATTCATATTAATTGTGGTTTGAATATTCATATCCGAAATATTCAAGTCAAAACTTCATATTGACATAAAAAATGATAATACTTCAAGCATACTAACTAAGCAATTATGTCTTCTCAAAATAACATGGCCAAAGAAAGTTCATCCCTACAAAATCATATGGTTTAGTCATGTTTCATTTTCGTCACACAAGAATGATATCATCATGCACAACCCCGATGACAAGCCAAGCAATTGTTTCATACTTTAGTAATCTCAAACCTATAAACTTTCACGCAATATATGAGCGTGAGCCATGGACATAGCACTATAGGTGGAATAGAATATAATGAGGGGGGTTATGTGGAGAAGACAAAAAAGGAGGAAGTCTCACATCAACGAGGCTAATCAATGGGCTATGGAGATGCCCACCGATTGATGTTAATGCAAGGAGTAGGGATTGCCATGCAACGGATGCACTAGAGCTATAAATGTATGAAACCTCAACAAAAGAAACTAGTGGGTGTGCATCCAACTTGCTTGCTCACGAAGACCTAGGGCACTTGAGGAGGCCCATTGTTGGAATATACAAGCCAAGTTCTATAATGAAAAATTCCCACTAGTATATGAAAGTGATAACATGAGAGACTCTCTATTATGATGATCATGGTGCTACTTTGAAGCACAAGTGTGGCAAAGGATAGTAACATTGTCCCTTCTCTCTTTTTCTCTCATTTTTTCTCTTTTTTGGGCATTTTCTCTTTTTTTATGGCCTTTATGTTTTTTTGGGCCCTTCTCTTTTTTTATGGCCTTATATATATATATATATATATATATATATATATATATATATATATATATATATATGTATGTATATATATATATATATATATATATTCCTCACTTGGGACAATGCTCTAGAAAATGATAATCATCACACTTCTATTTATTTACAACTCAATGATTACAACTCGATACTAGAACAAAGATGACTCTATATGAATGCCTCCGGCAGTGTACCGGGATATGAAATGGACCAAGAGTGACATGTATGAAAGAATTATGAACGGTGACTTTGCCACAAATACTATGTCAACTACATGACCATGCTAAGCAATATGACAATGATGAATGTGTCATGATGAATGGAATGATGGAAAGTTGCATGGCAATATATCTTGGAATGGCTATGGAAATGCCATAATAGGTAGGTATGGTGGCTGTTTTGAGGAATATATAAGGAGGTTTATGTGTGCAAGAGCGTATCATATCACGGGGTTTGGATGCACCAGCGAAGTTCGCACCAACTCTCAATGTGAGAAAGGGCAATGCACGGTACCGAAGAGGCTAGCAAGGATGGAAGGGTGAGAGTGCGTATAATCCATGGACTCAACATTAGTCATAAAGAACTCACATGCTTATGGCAAAAATCTACAAGTCATCAAAAACCTCGGTATTACGCGCATGCTCCTAGGGGGGTAGATTGGTAGGAAAATACCATCGCTCGTCCCCGACCGCCACTCATAAGGAAGACAATCAAATAACACCTCATGTTTCAAATTTGTTGCATAACGTTTACCATACGTGCATGATACTGGACTTGCAAACCTCAACACAAGTATTTCTCAATTTCACAACTACTCAACTAGCACAACTTTGATATTATTACCTCCATGTCTCAAAACAATCATCAAGCATCAAACTTCTCTTAGTATTCAACACACTCATAAGAAAGTTTTATTATTAATCTTGTATACCAAGCACATTAGGATTTTAAGCAAATTACCATGCTATTAAGACTCTCAAAATAATCTAAGTGAAGCATGAGAGATCAATAGTTTCTATAAAACAAATCCACCACCGTGCTCTAAAAGATATAAGTGAAGCACTAGAGAAAAATTATATAACTCAAAAGATATAAGCGAAGCACATAGAGTATTCTAACAAATTCCAAATCATGTATGGCTCTCTCAAAAGGTGTGTACAGCAAGGATGATTGTGGTAAACTAACAAGCAAAGACTCAAATAATACAAGACGCTCCAAGCAAAACACATATCACGTGGCGAATAAAAATATAGCTCCAAGTAAAGTTACCGATAGAAGTAGACGAAAGAGGGGATGCCTTTCGGGGCATCCCCAAGCTTTGGCTTTTAGGTGTCCTTAGATTATCTTGGGGGTGCCATGGGCATCCCCAAGCTTAGGGTCTTGCCACTCCTTGTTCCACAATCCATCAAATCTTTACCCAAAACTTGAAAACTTCACAACACAAAACTTAAAGTAGAAAATCTCGTGAGCTCCGTTAGCGAAAGAAAACAAAAGACCACTTAAAGGTACTGTAATGAACTCATTCTTTATTTATATGGGTGTTATACCTACTGTGGTGGGTTTGTCACGGCAGATGTCCTTGTGAAAGGACTTAGTCGTGGAGCCATCGCAACGGGTTAGCTTAAAGGGGTTAAACCGGACAAGGGGACACGGGAGTTTTATACTAGTTCGGCCCCTTTGATGAAAGTAAAAGCCTACGTCTAGCTGTGATTGGTATTGCTAGGGTTTCGAAGGCCAGGGAGCGAATCCTCTTTGTCTGGCTCTCGAGTTTTTGTTGTCTGTCTCTAAACCGCGGCCGGGTCGTCCGTTTATATACATAGGTTGACGCCCGTCGGGCTACAGAGTCCCGAAGCCGGATCATAAACGTATCCGGTTCGGCCTCTCTCTCTCTATCTTACTATACAAGTTACATGACTAACCCGGTTTACATTTACAGGCTGTAACCCGCCTTTGGGCCCTCCGTAAAGCGCCATCATCTTTACATCTTCATGGGCTTCTAATCTTCAAAGAGTCAACCCGGCTATATAAGGCCGGTTTACCTCCAGTAGTAATATCCCCAACATTAGGCCCCAGATTGGTTTGAACTTGTTCATGTCAATCTTCCACACATAGAAAAAATCTTCTCTCTTATCTTCATTTTTGATCTTGTAAACCGCCGTGACGTCATACTTCAAAATTACGATAAACCGCCCTGACGTCATCCATCCGTTGATGTCGGAGATTTCCTTCATTTAATATATATCCAGTCATTGAGGCGACACCTTTATTAACTTATCCAATTTTTGGGCTCCTCCATTCCCGTACTTGCCATTTTATCACTTCGCCTTATAAATAGGACCGAGGGGTCATTTTCACCGTTTCCCCCCGTGCCTCTTCGCATCATCTTCCTCGCGCCGCTCAACCTCTGGAGCTCCGCCGCCACCGTTGACCGTTGCCTCTGCTCCGACCTTGGCCGCTGCATCACCTTGAACGCACCAGAATACTGCAACGCCCTTCCGCTTCCTCACCAGCTCCGGTAAGTTCTCTGGTTTTTTCACCATAGATTTGTTCTAGGGTTTCTACATTCCTCACAGTTCTTCCAAAGTTCATCAGTGCTATTCTTCCCTGTTCTTCCTTTAATATATAGATGGACACTTCATGCTTGACGCATCTCTTGCCATAGCTTACCTACCATGGTCATCACAAATCCTTATGCGCAGAGATCTGATCTAGTCTGTCAAAAATTGCTTCAGTTCTGCTCCCCTTCAAGATCCAATTATTATTGCTTTTCTGTCTTATCTTTAGATCCGAAAGTTTTATACATCACTGTGAGATCTATTTCTATGTTCCTGTGAGATCCTTCTCCTCGCACCAATATAAGCGGTTTAACATTGTATAAATAGTCTATGCCATTAGCCCTCTGATAAACCGGAAGAGCATGTTACCTTCATAATTATGCTCCGGTTTGACCGTGTCTGACCAATCATGTGCTAGCATTACCTTTTTCTCTCATTACACTAGTCTCCGGGTTGTACCATTTATCATATCAGTATGTTTCTTACTCCCTTGTCTCTTGTGTATAATCATGTGTAATTTATAAACCGGCCTTTCATTTTCAGTTTGCTCGCTTTGCAATGGCCAAACAATTCACTGCCTGCAACTGGGCTCATTACCGGGTTACTGAGGCTCAATTGAATGAGATGGTTAGCATCGGCTCTCTGCCTAAGAAAACTAAGATCAAATGGCGAGTTCCAGGAACAGAGAATCCTCCAACCCCAAGACAAGGCGAGGTGGTAGTCTTCGTTGACCATATAGGTCGTGGTTTCAAACCGCCAGGGTCAAAATTTTATTGAGATGTGCTTGCCAGCTTCCAACTGCATCCACAAGATATTGGTCCCAACTCAGTCTCCAACTTATGTAATTTCCAAGTCTTCTGTGAAGTCTATTTACAAGAAGAACCAACTGCAGAACTGTTCCGGGATTTCTTTCACTTAAACCGGCGCACAGAGTTTGTGAATGGCCCGATCACAGAGCTTGGTGGTGTCTCGATTCAGAAGCGGAAAGAAGTGGAATTTCCTCATGCCAAACATCATAGCCACCCAAAGGAATGGAACCAAACATGGTTTTATTGCAGAGACACTTTGCCTGAGGATGAAAATCCCCTCCCCGGCTTCCGTGATCATAGATTATCCAACACTCACCCAATGCCACAATGCCTGAGCTCTTCAGAAAGGGCCAAATACGCTCCTCAAATCACCAAGCTCCAGGCCTTTATGGCAAACGGTTTAACAGGCGTGGATTTTGTGCATTGTTGGATATCCTGGAGTATCTTGCCGCTAAGCCGGCGTCCCGGTTTAATGTGCGAATATACCGGTGAAGTTGACGATCCTCAACGCCACTGCAATATCCAATTATCTGAGGAAGAAGTTATTGAAGGTGTAAAGAAGATTCTGAATGAATCGGAACTGGTCTGTAGTCAAACC
Source organism: Triticum monococcum (assembly GCA_034509565.1). Taxonomy (NCBI): domain Eukaryota; kingdom Viridiplantae; phylum Streptophyta; class Magnoliopsida; order Poales; family Poaceae; genus Triticum; species Triticum monococcum. The sequence goes on from CM067845.1 coordinate 484,681,921, forward strand.
GGTCTGAGACCCTTCTATACCAAGAACAAACCGCCTGCTGTAAGCATTACACTTCCTCTTCATCTCTAATATCTTTAAATTATACAAGTTGTAACCCTTCTTCTTTATATATATATAGGGTGATGACCCCTTCTGGAAACCAAAATCCATAGAGAAAGCGGCAAAGCCAACTGGAGACAAAGTGGTCAAGCCAACCCACCCGAAGACCAAAGCCGTAAAACGGACGTCAAAGAGGAAAACGGCTGACCGGATTAATATGGAGCTTGATGATGATACTGATGACCCAGAAGTTGAGGTAGAACTTGACTCACTTGGCTCTCTTTTTATGCATCTTGTTAATAATGATCTTCCTCGGGAGGAGGCAGAAGCTAGTCAGGCTAATGACGTAGAGGTAATTACCCTTTCCTCCGGTTCAGACTCTATGCCAACACAAAAAACTTGCCAAGCAATCCGGAAAGTAAGCTTTTCTCATCCTCTTGCTCACTTGGATCCAACATTTATTTTGATGACTCAACAGCATGAAGCTCGCCGGACAACCCGGCATAGTGGCCAACAGGTCACCTCTGCCGGTTTACCTGATACTCCGGTTCGGAAGCGCCGGTCTGAGGTCTCTCCTACTTCTGACCATTCTTACCCCAAGGCAGGTTATTTCAGATAGCCTCTTAATCCGTCCGATTCGAATTATCAGGTGACACCTCCTTCCTCTTCTGGTGAATCGACAGCAACTCAACTCCCCCCTTTGAAAACTGTGGCCGGGTGAGTTATGAAAAACCTTTCCTTTCAATGCGTCCTACATCTTTTGAACAGGATGTTAACCCTTTTTATTCTATTTGCAGGGCCAAAGCCTGACCCAGCAAGAAAGCTCGGGTCACCAATCCGCCAGAAGACCCTGTTGCCGAAGAAGAAGAACCAAGAGGTGAACCGGAGCAAACTGGTGAACTGGAAGGCCTCCATCCTGAAACAACTTTTGATGATCCGCCCCTTGACGGCCAACATACCGACGAACCAACAGATGCTGAGCCTGCCGCCCCTGATACTAAACCAGCAGAACCAAACCGGGCTAGTCCAATGAAAGACACTGAAATTCCATCATCATCCACCAAAAATCCTGAAGGCCAAGGTGATGACGTTATTATTACTGGAATAGGCCACAGCTCTCCTGGTCATCCCGTCATTTTGGCTCAGCATAGTGCCAAAGAAGAGCAAATTGCCAGGGATAAAGGTAAATGGAGCAGCGACTTATCAAACTATGCTCATCTTAACGCTGATGAGCTTCATTCCGGCTTCTTGAACCGTCTGCACTCAAACCGGGATTATGAGGCCGGTTTGGTGAATTTGATGAAAGAACGATATGAGGTAAATTCTTCCCCCTTGTACATTGATTTGTAGCTGAAATACTATTCCAAGTAGCCCCCAAGAGAAGTTTTATGATTGTTAATCATAAACCGGGTCTTTGTTACACTTCAAGCATCCCATCATTGATCCTTGCAAAGGCGTGTCCTCAATCATAGATAAGACTCATGTTTGAAAACATTTAGACAACTTTCTGCAGCATAGCCCCCAAAGGCCGGTTTAACTTGGCAAGTTAATCCGGTTTTTAATCCACACCGCCGGTTTAGAACAAACGTACATTAGCCCCCAAGTGTCAAGGAAATTGCTTGCATTGTTCTAGAGACTTGTATAGAGTGTAGTATTTGAGAGCAAAGAGGCATTAGCCCCCAAGTATGAAGTGGATAACGTGTTATATGCTTTATACTTACTGCATAAATATTTTGTTTTGTTGAATATACCTTCAATGTTGCAGGCTGAACTTAGAAGCAAAGATGCCCAAAACTCTGACTTGCAAGAACATGTGAAGTCTCAACAAACCGAAGCTGCAAAAGCCAAAGGAGAGCTGACCCAGGCCCTGGCCGGAATGGAAAAGCTGAAAGAATCCTTCAACCAAGATCGTGCTGAATGGGAAACCAAAAAAGCCGGTTTAATCAAAAGAGCTGTAGACGCCGAGGAAGCCCTGAAACTGGTGGTTCAAGAACTAGCTGGTTTGAAGCGCCAAATCAATGCTATGACCTCTGCAATCTTTGGTAAGTATCTGCTTATGTATGTTGCGCCACTCAATGAATCTTAAAACTGACCAAAATGTTGATAAAATCTTTGGCGGGAACTCGGATCACTCATCTTGGTGCAGATATGCGGATGAAGCTCAAAGCGGCATATACATTGGTTGAGCAGCTATACTCTGGGTCTCAGTGAGCCATTAGTACGGCGGCTTATAACAAACCGGCGCCAACGTTGATTAAGGAGACACTTGAGAAGCTGGGCATGTTACCAGCGCATATTGTCGAGTTGAAGAGAGCCGCTGCGAGAGCAGGAGCATTAACCGCCCTTATTCGAGCCAAGGCCTGGATTCCAGACCTTGAAGCGGAGGATATCATTAAAGGATATACAGGCGTTAAAGAAGACGGTTCAAACTTTGACAATGATGATCTTTGGTGGCTGACCAAACAGATGCGGCCAGCGGCCAGCAAATTGGCTGAGGACACCGATTTGTCCCATTTTCAACCGTTTTATGATGCAGAAGGGAAAAGACAGCCGGCCGATATCCATGTAGTCGAAGAACTTGTGTCTCCGATTCGTAAGCACACTTACGCCCCTGATATTAACCCTTCTGATCTTATCCATGAGGAAGCAGTGTTCCAAGCTTTAACCGGAATCGATTGGTCAACGGCTGATTTCCAGCGGCTGGGGAGGGATGAAGAAGTGCCTACACCAACTGATCCGCAACCGTCAAACCATCGTGATGAAGAGTCCTGATCCGGCCACCGGTTTATATGGCTACTGTGAAAAACAATGGCACTGTTTGAGCCGCTTTGAAGCTTCATGTAATACGATAGCTGAAACTTTGTTTATCTGCCATGCCATCGAGCATGTTTCATAACGCTTTGTGACAATCTGTGCCGCCCTTCAGGATATATGTTATGCATAGCCTATGATGACTTGCCTTCCTGGGTCCAAAAAACTTAAAAGTGTCTAGCGGTTTACTGCTAGACATGTCATAATATCCAAGAAGTATATAGTACTTTAGCTGAATAATCAAGTGTTTGTACAAAAAATAATGTATAGAACATACCTCATTGATTGACCAAATGTGTATACAGCAAAGGTGTTTAACACCAACCCGATACGTTTGATAATTTTATCTTCATAATGCTGGTTTATATATCAAACCGGACCGGTATAACTACCGGATTTTCTTTATAACACTGGTGATTTAGTCAAACCAGACCGGGTCAATGACCATTGGTTTATAATTGATCATGTGCCAACAACTGGTAGTTGGAAAGCAAGCCGGGTCAAGGACGCCGGTTTATCAAAAAATACTTATGATTTTCAACAAACAAAATTCAAATAGGAAAATATGCGAGGCTTTTTACGAGCTGCCAGGCTCCAAATCGAGGCTTTTCATGGGCTGCCAGGCCTCTGAGTTAAACCATTTATCAAAGCCTTTTAAGATGGGCCTCTAATTAATCAATCACCGTTATAACTGTGACAAGTTCAGGGTCTGTAAAAGATTGACTTGTCAGACATTTGATGGGTCATACCAGGATTACCTAGATAGGAGTGACTTACTTGATGAAGGTAGTCTAACCCGGGGTTTTAGGTGAATACACCAGGCTTCCAAGTCGTGGCTTGATAGCCAATTACGAGGGTCCTTTCAAACTCTTTGTTGCTTTGCAAAAAAGAGCCCCCAAGTAAATTTGTGAGCGATGCTCAGTGTGTGCCTATGTTTGAGTCTATACTATGTACAACACTCTCTTTGGCTCCACAAATTTTCCTTGTATGGCATGAAATGCCTATCAAGAGGTGTAGCTGAGGTTCAAACATGACCAAGCCCCCTAGTGATTTTCTTTATCTCTATGCAGGTGCTAAACCCGGTTTAACAAAGACTCCGCTTTGTTAGTTATCGTGTAAAAGCACACACATGATATAAGAAAGAACAGATACCCCGCTTATAACGGAGGCTCCAGTTTATTATATGATATATACACTATCATAAATATGTACAGATGAAGAGCCTATGGCTTCAAGTATAATAAGGCCGAAGGAGAGCTATGTTCCATGGCCGCTTTGTCTCCTCCTCCGATTGACGTGAGTCTTCATGCTCTCGAACATCAATGAGGTAGTAAGATCCGTTCTGCAGGTTTTTGCTGACCACAAAAGGTCCATCCCAAGGGGGGGATAACTTGTGCATATTAGTCTGATCCTGGATGAGCCGGAGCACCAAATCACCTTCTTGAAAGGTTCTAGTTTTAACCCGGCGGCTGTGATAACGTCGAAGATCTTGTTGATAAATCTCCGAACGTGCTACTTCAAGATCACGCTCTTCATCCAACGGGTCCAGAGAATCCTGACGTGCCTTCTCATTATCAGCCTCAACACAAGCTGCAACACGAGGCGAATCGTGACGGATGTCACTAGGAAGAACTGCCTCCGCTCCATACACCATGAAGAAAGGTGTGTAACCCGTAGACCTATTGGGTGTGGTGTTGATGCTCCATAACACAGAAGGTAACTCCTCAACCCAAGAACCCGGTGTCCGCTTTAAGGGAACCATAAGCCTTGGTTTGATACCCCTTAGAATCTCTTGATTTGCCCTTTCCGCTTGACCATTAGATTGGGGGTGAGCTACTGATGCTAGATCAAGCCGGATGTGCTCACGTTGACAGAATTCTTCCATCTCCCCTTTTGACAGATTAGTGCCATTATCTGTTATAATACTGTGTGGAAAACCAAACTGGAATATCACCTTTTTGATGAATTGAACCGCCGTGGCTGCATCACACTTACTGACTGGCTCTACCTCCACCCATTTAGTGAATGTATCAACTGCTACTAATAGGTGGGTCTTCTTGTCCTTAGAGCGCTTGAAGGGTCCAACCATATCAAGCCCCCAAGTTGCAAACGGCCACGTAATTGGAATCATCCGCAATTCTTGAGCCAGAACGTGCGCACGGCGGGCAAATTTTTGACATCCATCACATCTCTTGACTAAATCCTCCGCATCAGCATGCGTCGTCAACCAGTAAAAAGCATGGCGAAAAGCTTTGGCAACCAACGACTTTGAACCGGCGTGGTGACCACAATCCCCTTCATGGATTTCTCGCAAAATCTCATGACCTTCTTGAGGAGAAACACATCGCTGAATTGCTCCTGAAACACTATAATGATGTAACTCCCTGTTGAGTATGGTCATGGACTTGGAACGCCGGATTATCTGTCAAGCCAACGTTTCCTCATCTGGTAACTCGCCCCGGTTCATGTAATCCAGATATGGGATCGTCCAATCCGGTATGGCATGCAGAGCTGCCACCAATTGAGCCTCCGGATCAGGAATAGCCAAATCTTCTTCAGTTGGTATTTTGACTAACGGATTGTGCAACACATCAAGAAAGACATTGGGCGGAACCGGTTTATGTTGGGAACCAAGACGACTTAAAGCGTCCGCCGCTTCATTCTTCCGCCGGTCTATATGGTCCACCTGATACCCTTTAAAGTGACCAGCCACTGCGTCTACCTCTTGCCGATATGCAGCCATGAGTGGGTCCCTAGAATCCCAAGTGCCAGACACCTGCTAGGCCACTAGATCTGAATCGCCGAAGCACTTAACCCGGCTCAAATTCATCTCTTTAGCCATCCGAAGACCGTGGAGTAAAGCCTCATATTCAGTTGCATTGTTAGTACAAGAGAACAGTAAACGGAGGACATAACAAAACTTGTCACCTCGTGGGGAAGTTAATACGACTCCAGCCCCCGAGCCCTCCAACTGTCTGGACCCATCAAAATGAATAGTCCAATATGTATTATCCGGTTTCTCTTCAGGTGCCTGTAACTCCGTCCAATCATTGATGAAATCCACGAGTGCTTGGGACTTGATCGTCGTGCGGGGTATATATTTGAGACCATGAGGTCCAAGCTCAATAGCCCACTTGGCAACCCGGCCAGTCGCCTCTCTGTTTTGAATGATGTCGCCCAGAGGAGCTGAACTGGCCACTGTGATAGGATGGCCCTAAAAATAGTGTTTAAGCTTCCGGCTTGCCATAAACACCCCATACACCAGTTTCTGCCCATGTGGATACCTCTGCTTTGACTCAATGAGCACCTCACCGGTATAATAAACTGGCCGTTGAACCGGATACTCCTTGCCAGGCTCCTTGCACTTTACCACAATGGCTACGCTAACATCCCGGGGATTAGCAGCCACATATAATAATAATGGCTCCTTATCGATTGGTGCTGCAAGCACGGGTGGTTCGGTGAGCTGCCTCTTCAGATCCTCGAATGTCTTATCAGCTGCCTCACTCCAGACAAAGTTATCTGTTTTCTTGAGCATCTGATATAAGGGAATGTCCTTCTCTCCAAGGCGGCTGATAAACCGGCTTAAGGCTGTAATCTGACCGGCCAGACGTTGAACATCGTTAATACACGCCGGTTTAGCCAAGGATGTAATTGCTGCAATTTTTTCCGGATTAGCCTCAATGTCTCTGTTTGAAACTAGAAAGCCTAAGAGCTTGCCTGCTGGGACACCGAAAACACACTTCTCCGGATTGAGCATCATCTTGTAAACCCGGAGATTGTCAAAGGTTTCCCGTAGATCATCTATCAAAGTCCCCTCCTTTCGAGATTTGACCACAATATCATCCACATATGCATGAACATTGCGCCCAATTTGCTTATGAATGCAATTCTGAACACATCGCTGGTAAGTTGCCTGGGCACTCTTGAGTCCAAAGGGCATGGAAACATAGCAGAAGGCTCCAAAGGGAGTTATGAAGGTTGTCTTCTCCTGGTCCTTAACCGCCATTTTGATCTGATGATAACCAGAGTAAGCAACCAGAAAAGACAAACGGTCACAACCCGTCGTAGCATCAAGTATCTGATCAATGCGAGGGAGAGCAAAGGGGTCTGCAGGGCAAGCTTTGTTTAAATCCGTGTAGTCCACACACATGCGCCAAGTGTCATTTTTCTTAAGAACCAGCATTGGATTGGCTAACCACTCTGGATGAAAAACTTCGACAATAAACCCAGCAGCCAACAGATGGGCTACCTCTTCACCTATAGCCTTGCGTCTCTCTTTGTTGAAACGGCGGAGGAACTGTCGGACCGGTTTGAACTTAGGATCAATGTTGAGTGTGTGCTCAGCGAGTTCCCTTGGTACACCTGGCATGTCAGAAGGTTTCCATGCGAAGATGTCCCGATTCTCACGGATGAACTCGATGAGCGCGCTTTCCTATTTGGGATCCAGGTTAGCGCTGATCTGAACTGTTTGGATGAATCGCCAGGAACAAAATCAACCATCTTAGTGTCTGTAGCCGATTTGAACTTCAACGCTGGGTCATGCTCCATAGTTGGCTTTTTTAAAGGGGTCATGTCTGTCGGATCAACTTGCTCCTTATAGAATTTTAACTCCTCCGTGGCACAAACCGACTCCGCATAAGCCACATCGCCTTCTTCGCACTCCAAAGCAATCTTTCTACTTCCATGTACTGTGATAGTCCCTTTATGACCTGGCATTTTAAGCTGGAGATAAACATAACATGGCCTTGCCATAAACTTAGCATAAACCGGCCGCCCAAACAAGGCGTGGTACGGACTTTTGATCTTTACCACCTCAAATGTCAAAGTTTCTGACCTTGAATCGTAGTCATCTCCAAAAGCTACCTCCAAAGCTATCTTACCAACAGGATATGCAGACTTACCAGGCACCACACCATGAAAGACCGTATTTGATGGTTTAAGATCCTTATCTGTCAACCCCATACGGCGGAATGTATCATAGTACAAAATATTGATACTACTTCCCCCATCCTTGAGCACTTCAGTGAACTTGTATCCCCCGACTTGAGGGGCTACCACCAAGGCCAGATGACCTGGATTATCAACCCGGGGCGGGTGATCATCTCTACTCCACAAAATAGGTTGCTCAGACCAGCGTAAATACTGAGGTACTGTCGGCTCAACAGAGTTGACTGCCCTTTTGTGAAGCTTCTGATCACGTTTCCACAAACTAGTAGTGAAGACATGATATTGCCCGTTGTTCAGCTGTTTGGGATTGCTCTAATAACTCGACTGCTGCTGCTACTGCTGACTCCCTTGATGGTTGTAGCCTCCCTGGTTGCCTTGGTGTCCTTGATTGACGTGTCCGGTTTGGTTGCCTGGAAACCCTGAACCGGAACCACCACCTCCATAACCCGGCCCGTGGAAACCTCCTCCTGAACCGCCTGGCGGGCCGTTGTCATATTGGAACATATTGGAATTCTTGAAATCCCGCATGATATAACAATCTTTCCAGAGATGTGATGTCGGTTTCTCCTTCGATCCATGCTTTGGACAGGGCTGATTTAACAAACGCTCCAAATTGTTGCCTAGACCTCCACCCCTCTGGGGCTGCTTGCCTTTACGGCGCTGGCCATTCTCCTGCGCGTTGGTATTTGCGACAAAGTCCAAGCGTCCAAGATACTATCGGCCTTGCGCTTACTAGCGTTTCCATGGACTGCCGGATTATGCTGTTGGCCTTTGGCATTGCCGTTCTTCTTACCTTTCTCCGGTTTGTCCTCCTCTGAATCCGGATCCTTGGTATTATCTGAATCGGCATATTTAACCAAAGCGGCCATGAGTGTTGACATGTCGTTGCAGTCACGTTTGAGCCTTCCCAACTTCTATTTTAACGGTTTGAAATGGCAATTGCCCTCTAACGTTAACACTGCGGTGTCTGCATTGATACAATCTGATGAATGCAAAATCGCCGAGACCCGTTTGACCCAATGGGTCATGGACTCCCCTTCCAATTGGACACAAGCGGCCAGATCTACAATTGATATTGGCTGCTTACACGTATCCTTGAAGTTCTGGATAAACCGGTGCTTCAGTTCGGCCCATGATCCAACAGAGTTCATCGGCAAGCTCTTCAACCAAGTGCGAGCTGTTCCTTCCAACATCATGGTGAAATATTTAGCACACACCGCCTCATCCACATCTAACATCTCCATTGCCATCTCATAGCTCTCCACCCACGCCTCTAGCTACAAATCGGTGGTGTAATTTGGCACCTTACGAGGTCCCTTGAAATCCTTGGGCAGTCTCGCATTACACAAAGCGAGAGTTAAACACGGTACCCCTAAGGAACTGAACATCACCCCTGGCTCCACGGAGGCCATGGGGTGAACTGGAGTATGCTGCCGTGCTCCGTGTCGAGCTGTTAACTCGGCCTCTCGACGTGGGCGGCCATGGTCCACAACATCTTGCGCATTAGCCCCTCCCCCGGCCGGGTTGTTCCCCCGTGGCGAATTTCGGCGACGTGCACTACTGGACACGGCCGGTTCATGCTCCGCGTGTCTGCTATAACTCCGGCTTGGACGGGGAGTGGAATGAATCCTCTCACGGCAGTGTGAATATGCTTGCTGTTGATTTAGCACTGTTTGAAGGAGATCCCTGGTCCGACGCGCTTCCGCTGCAACTGGTGACTCGTCGTCGGTTGGGAAGGCCGCCAGGCGTGAAGCGGCGGCCACAATGTTGTCCAACGGGTTGGAATAATGCCCGGGCGGCGTTGATGGCACAACGTTGCTCTGGCGAGGCAGATCCGTCATGCGTGGTTGAACCGGCGCTCCTGCTCCCGGCGCCCCCGCCCGGTTTAGCGTGGGTTGGTTACCAGCTCCTGCACCTGGCGTGCTGAAAAGATTCTGTGGCTCATAAACCGATGAGAGACGTGATCGATACCTTCTTCTCATGACTTCCTCTGAAGCATAGTGATCCAGTCTAATCCGGTAGGCCTGTGCTTCCAACTCGGCCCGCTCCGTAGCCATCCTGGCATTCTCTGCTGCCAGGTCCACTTTAGCCTGGGCTATCTGATCTTTCACTTTTACAATCTCCGCATTGTGCTGATCCCTGGCTGCTGCGTCCACCTCCGCGGACATCAATGTTGCCACAGCGTCAAACAAATCAGACAAGACTTGGTCTAGAGGTAGCGCCAAGCTTCCTGCCCCTGCTGGTGTGGCCGTTGTTGAACCAGCGAGCATTTCTGCGGCGGTAGACGAATGAGGCACCGATTGTGTGCCGGCCATGAAGATGGCGGCCTGGTTTGGCAAACCGGGGGAATCCGGAATACTGTTGCCCTCGAATCCTCCCTCAATCCGGCCGTCCTGCAACTGGTAAAGCGATTCAGTCTCTCCAGAAGACTCATCATCAGAGAAGACTACGGTTTCTCCATCGGACACCGGTCCATCCTCATACCCCGATCCATGGACGACACCTACGAAAACAAGCCTTGCCTCGGGTTGAACCGGCGAAGAACTTGCACGCCGAGCCGTTTCGATGATGTCGGTGCAGATGTCCGGCTCGGGGGCCGGTTAGCTGATCTTGCCGATGAAGACGTGAATCCCACAAAAGGGGACCCGGTACCCGTATTCAATTGAATCGGCCTCGGGACCCCATCCTGCATTGTCGATGTAGAGCTTGCCGCGACGACTCTTCGTCATCCGACCCATAGCATATCCCTTAAGTCCATCTAAGCTGCCCTTCAAGAACTCAAAACCATCGTGCGATAGCCCCACGGTGGGCGCCAACTATCGTGGGTTTGTCACGGCAGATGTCCTTGTGAAAGGACTTAGTCGTGGAGCCATCGCAATGGGTTAGCTTAAAGGGGTTAAACCGGACAAGGTGACACGGGGAGTTTTATACTAGTTCGGCCCCTTCGATGAAGGTAAAAGCCTACGTCTAGTTGTGATTGGTATTGCTAGGGTTTCGAAGGCCAGGGAGCAAATCCGCTTTGTCTGGCTCTCGAGTTGTCGTTGTTTGTCTCTAAACCGCGACCGGGTCGTCCCTTTATATACATAGGTTGACGCCCACTGGGCTACAGAGTCCCGAAGCAGGATCATAAACGTATCCGGTTCGGCCTCTCTCTCTCTCTCTCTATCTTACTATACAAGTTACATGACTAAGCCGATTTACATTTACAGGCTATAACCCACCTTTGGGCCCTCCGTAAAGCGCCATCATATTTACATCTTCATGGGCTTCTAATCTTCAAAGAGTCAACCCGGCTACATAAGGTCGGTTTACCTCCAGTAGTAATATCCCCAACACCTACTGTATTCCAACTTCTCTATGGTTCATAAACTATTTTACTAGCCATAGATTCATTATTATTCTCAATCAAAGTATACAAGGGCATATCATTAGGATCAGAAGAAACACTCTTATTAGCAAATAATTTCATAAGTTCATCCATCTTTCCACTCAAAACATTAATTTCTTCTATCGCATGCACCTTTTTATTAGTAGATCTTTCAGTGTGTCATTCAGAATAATTAACCATAATATTATCTAGGAGTTTAGTAGCTTCTCCTAAAGTGATTTCCATAAAAGTGCCTCCCGCGGCCGAATCTAAAAGATTTCTAGAAGCAAAATTCAATCCGGCATAAAAATTCTGAACAATCATCCATAAATTTAAACCATGAGTAGGGCAATTACGTATCATTAATTTCATTCTCTCCCAAGCTTGTGCAACATGTTCATGATCAAGTTGCTTAAAGTTCATAATATCGTTTCTAAGAGAGATGATCTTAGCAGGAGGAAAATACTTAGAGATAAAAGCATCTTTGCACTTGTTCCATGAATCAGTACTATTTTTAGGCAAAGAGGAAAACCAAGCTTTAGCACGATCTCTAAGCGAAAAAGGAAATAGCTTCAATTTAAAAATATCATTATCCACATCTTTCTTCTTTTGCATGTCACACAAATCAAAGAAGCTATTTAGATGAGTAGCGGCATCTTCACTAGGAAGGCCGGAGAACGGATCTTTCATGACAAGATTCAGCAAAGCAGCATTAATTTCACAAGATTCAGCATCGATAAGAGGAGCAATCGGGGTGCTAATAAAATCATTGTTGTTGGTATTGGTGAAGTCACACAATTTAATATTATCTTGAGCCATCGTGACAAGCAAGCAAACTAACACACAAGCAAACAAAAAGCAAGCGGGCAAAAAGAGGCAAATAGAGAGGGACGATAGAGAGAGAGGGCGAATAAAATGGCAAGGGTGAAGTGAGGAAGAGGAAAATGAGAGGCAAATGGCAAATAATGTAATGCGGGAGATAAGGGTATGTGATGGGTACTTGGTATGTTGACTTTTGCGTAGACCTCCCCCGCAACGGCGCCAGAAATCCTTCTTGATACCTCTTTCAGCACTGCGTTGGTTTTCCCCGAAGAGGAAGGGATGATGCAGCAAAGTAGCGTAAGTATTTCCCTCGGTTTTTGAGAACCAAGGTATCAATCCAGTAGGAGGCTACGCGCGAGTCCCTCGCACCTGCACAAAACAAATAATTCCTCGCAACCAAGGCAAATAGGGGTTGTCAATCCCTATAGGGCCACTTACGAGAGTGAGAACTGATAGATATGATAAGATAATATTTTTGGTATTTTTATGATAAAGATGCAAAGTAAAATAAAGGCAAAGTAAATAGCAAAGTAAATAACTAAGTAGTAGGAGATTGATATGATAAAGATAGACCCGGGGCTATAGGTTTCACTAGTGGCTTCTCTCAAGAGCATAAGTATTCTATGGTGGGTGAACAAATTACTATTGAGCAATTGACAAAATTGAGCATAGTTATGAGAATATCTAGGTATGATCATGTATATAGGCATCACGTCCGAGACAAGTAGACCGAATCCTGCCTGCATCTACTACTATTACTCCACTCATCAACTGCTATCCAGCATGCATCTAGAGTATTAAGTTAAAATCAGAGTAACGCCTTAAGCAAGATGACATGATGTAGAGGGATAGACTCATGCAATATGAAGAAAACCCCATCTTGTTATCCTCGATGACAACAATACAATACGTGCCTTGTTGCCCTTACTGTCACCAGGAAAGGACACCGCAAGATTGAACCCAAAGCTAAGCACTTCTCCCATTGCAAGAAAGATCAATCTAGTAGGCCAAACCAAACTGATAATTCGAAGAGACTTGCAAAGATAACCAATCATACATAAAAGAATTCAGAGAAGATTCAAATATTATTCATAGATAGACTTGATCATAAACCCACAATTCATCGGTCTCAACAAATACACCGCAAAAAGAAGATTACATCAAATAGATCTCCACAAAATAGGGGGAGAACATTGCATTGAGATCCAAAAAGAGAGAAGAAGCCATCTAGCTACTAATTATGGACCCGTAGGTCTAAGGTAAAGTACTCACAATTCATCGGAGGGGCTATGGTGTTGATGTAGAAGCCCTTCGTGATCGATGCCCCCTCTGGCGGAGCTCCGGAACAAGCCCCAAGATGGTATCTCGTGGATACAGAAAGTTCTGGCGGTGGAATTAGGGTTTTGGATCCGTATCTGATCGTTTCGGGGTACGTGGGTATATATAGGAGGAAGAAGTACGTCGGTGGAGCAACAGGGGGCCCACAAGGGTGGAGGGCGTGCCTGGGGGGAGGCGCGCCCCCTACCTCGTGGCCTCCTATTATGTGTCTTGACGTAGGGTCCAAGTCTCCTGAGTTGTATTCGATGAGAAAATCACGTTCCCGAAGGTTTCATTCCGTTTGGACTCCGTTTGATATTCCTTTTCTTCGAAACCCTAAAACAGGCAAAAAACAACAATTCTGGGCTGGGCCTCCGGTTAATAGGCTAGTCCCAAAAATAATATAAAAGTGGATAATAAAGCCCAATAATGTCCAAAACAGTAGATAATATAGCATGGAGCAATAAAAAATTATAGATACGTTGGAGACGTATCACCGGCGTGCTACTCGTCGTGCCCACCGGAGAGCACCTCAAGTACGTACTCCAGATGCACTTTCCCCGGGAAAAATCAATGAACACCATGGAGGAGTACGAGGGATTGCTTGCCGGTCTCAGGATTGCTGCAGACCTCGGAATCAAGAAGCTCATCATTAGAGGTGATTCGCAGCTCATCATTAAGAAAGTCAACAAGGATTACCAAAGCCTATTGATGGCGGCCTATGTGGATGAAGTGAGGAAGTTGGAAGAGCGTTTTGACGGATTGCAAGCAGAGCATGTTCCCCGAGCAGAGAACGGCATTGCCGACAACCTGTCAAAGCGCGCTGCCCTGAAGTTGCATGTGGAACCAGGTACCTTTGTGCTTAAATTAATTTAACTGTTCGTCGAGCCATCGGCAGGACAGAACAAGCGAATGAAGGCATGCCCTCGCAAGTACTTTCCCACTGAGCTCCCAGGAGCACCAGGCAAGGACGTTGTCGGGTGCCCTAAGCTTGCCGGAGAGCAGCAACCCCCGGCGGAGCCTCAAGATCTGACCGTAAGGCAGCTACCCTTAAGATCGAAGATGTGCCTTTAGTCCTTGCCGTCGAGCCTCAGGCTCCGACATGGGCACAACACACCGTCTGTTTCCTCCTAACAGGGGAGCTTCCTGAGGAACAAGAAGAAGCAGAGAAAGTAGCCCGTCGGTCCAGCATGTACTAGTGTGTGGATGATGCCCTATACAGAAGGAGATCGAACGACGTGAAGTTGAAGTGCATTCCTCGGGAAGACGGACTGAGGCTGTTGGCGAAGATACATGGAGGCATGTGTGGCTCCCACATAGGGTCGAGAGCCCTTGCCGGCAAAGCATTCCGGCAAGGCTTCTTCTGGCCCACCGCCCTCAAGGATGCGACTGCCCTACTAACCAAGTGTGAAGTGTGCCAGTTCCATTCAAAGAAGCTTCATCAACCAGCCCAAGCTCTTCAGACAATCCCTCTTTCCTGGCCATTTTTGGTCTGGGGGCTCAACATACTGGGCCCCTTTCCCCGCACCATCGGGGGCTTTGAGTACTTGTACGTCGCGATCGACAAGTTCACAAAGTGGCCGGAAGTGGAACCAGTGAGAAAGGTAACAACACAGTCAGCTGTCAAGTTCTTAAAGGGGCTAGTCTGTCGTTTTGGTGTACCCAACAGAGTCATCACCGACAATGGCACGCAGTTCATGAGCCGCACCTTCATGCAGTACATTCAAGACCTCGGCAACAAGGTTTGTTTTGCTTCTGTTGCTCATCCCAGAAGTAACGGCCGGGCCGAGAGGGCGAATGCAGAAGTGTTGCGAGGCCTCAAGACTAGGACTTTGACATGTTGCACAAGTGCGGAAGGGGCTGTGTTGGGGATATTACTACTAGAGGTAAACCGGCTTTATGTAGCCGGGTTGACTCTTTGAAGATTAGAAGCCCATGAAGATGTAAAGATGATGGCACTTTACGGAGGGCCCAAAGGCGGGTTACAGTCTATAAATGTAAACCGGCCTAGTCATGTAACTTGTATAGTAAGATAGAAAGAGAGAGGCCGAACCGGATAAGTTTATAAACCGGCTTCGGGACTCTGTAGCCCGGCGGGCGTCAACCTATGTATATAAAGGGACAACCTGGCCGCGGTTTAGAGACAGACAACAACAACTCGAGAGCCAGACAAAGCGGATTCGCTCCCTGGCCTTCGAAACCCTAGCAATACCAATCACAACTAGACGTAGGCTTTTACCTTCATCGAAGGGGCCGAACT
Source organism: Triticum monococcum (assembly GCA_034509565.1). Classification (NCBI taxonomy): domain Eukaryota; kingdom Viridiplantae; phylum Streptophyta; class Magnoliopsida; order Poales; family Poaceae; genus Triticum; species Triticum monococcum. Next base: position 484,697,487 of record CM067845.1, read on the forward strand.
AGTATAAACTCCCATGTCCCCTTGTCCGGTTTAACCCCTTTAAGCTAACCCGTTGCGATGGCTCCACGACTAAGTCCTTTCACGAGGACATCTGCCGTGACAAACCCACGACAAGCTGGGTTGATGAGTTGGCAACAGTTCTTTGGTCGATCAGAATGACACCAAATCGAGCTACTGGCCAGACACCCTTTGCCCTGGTTTACGGGGCAGAAGCAGTTCTCCCCACGGAACTCATATACAGGTCACCTCGAGTGCTCGCTTATGATGAGCTTGAGCAAGAGCAGTTGCGCCAACAGGGTGTGAAGCTCCTTGAGGAAGATCGTCTTCGGGCTGTTGTGCGAGCCGCTCGCTACCAGCAGGCCTTGCGCCGCTATCATAGCCGCAAGGTTCACGCTAGAAGCCTTGAGGAAAGAGAGCTTGTTCTTCGGTGGATTCAATCCGCCAAGAATTCAAACAAGTTGATGCCAAAGTGGGAAGGCCCTTATCGGGTAATACGAGTCACTAGGCCCGGCGCAGTCCGCCTAGAGACCGAAGATGGCATTCCGGTGAGCAATTCCTAGAATATTGAACATCTTCACAAGTTTTACCACTAAGGCATGGTTGCTGGGAGCCCCGACAACCCCCATTTTCTACAAGCCTTGCCGGCAAGGCACGTAACACTATGTACAAAGCCAGGCGCAGACCATGTGCACAGTCAGGGAAAGGAATCCCTTAGTATGTATAGTTTCCTGTTGATTCCCATGTTTTTGTGTATACATATATGCATGCTTGTACAGGGTACTGTACTGCTTATTGATTCCAATAAATGTTAGTGGACCACTGCTACCTCTTGAGCATGCGTTGGTTTTCCCTTGAAGAGGAAACGGTGATGCAGCAAAGTAGCATAAGTATTTCCCTCAGTTTTTGAGAACCAAGGTATCAATCCAGTAGGAGACTACATGCAAATCCCTCGTACCTGCACAAACAATCAAGAACCTTGCAACCAACGTGATAAAGGGGTTGTCAGTCCCTTCACAGCCACTTGCAAAAGTGAGATCTGATGAAGATAATAAGATAAATATTTTTGGTATTTTTGTTATATAGATTGAAAAGTAAAGATTGCAAAATAAACGGCGACATAAATAACTAGTTGACGATAAATTAATATGATGGAAGATAGACCCGAGGGCCATAGGTTTCACTAGTCACTTCTCCCAAGATAGCATATTCTACGGTGGGTGAACAAATTACGGTCGAGCAATTGATGGAAAAGCACATAGTTACGAGAATATCTAGGCATGATCATGTATATAGGCATCACGTCCGTGACAACTAGACCGAAACGATTCTGCATCTACTACTATTACTCCATACATCGACCGCTATCCAGCATGCATCTAGAGTATTAAGTTCATAAGAACAGAGTAATGCATTAGGCAAGATGACATGATGTAGAGGGATAAACTCAAGCAATATGATATAAACCCCATCTTTTATCCTCAATGGCAGTAATACAATACATGCCTTGCTGCCCCTACTATCACTGGGAAAGGACACCGCAAGATTGAACCCAAAGCTAAGCACTTCTCCCATTGCAAGAAAGATCAATCTAGTAGGCCAAACCAAACTGATAATTCGAAGAGACTTGCAAAGATATTTAAATCATGCATATAAGAATTCAGAGAAGAATCAAATATTGTCCATAGATAATCTTGATCATAAACACACAATTCATCGGATCTCGACAAACACACCGCAAAAAGAATTACATCGATTAGATCTCCAAGAGAATCAAGGAGAACTTTGTATTGAGATCCAAAGAGAGAGAAGAAGCCATCTAGCTAATAACTATGGACCCGAAGGTCTGTGGTAAACTACTCACACATCATCGGAGAGGCTATGGTGTTGACGTAGAAGCCCTCCGTGATTGATTCCCCCTCCGGCGGAGCGCCGAAAAAGTCCCCAAGATGGGATCTCATGGGTACAAAAGGTTGTGGCGATGGAAATAGGGTTTCGTGGTGCTCCTGGATGTTTTCAGGGTATATGAGTATATATAGGTGAACGAAGTAGGTCGGTGGAGCCACGAGGGGCCCACGAGGGTGGGGGCGCGCCCACCCCCCTGGGGTGCGCCCTCCTGCCTCGTGGCATCCTCGCTGCTTCCTTGACGTCCACTCCAAGTCTCTTTGATTGCGTTTGTTCCAAAAACGATCCTCGTGAAGGTTTCATTCCGTTTGGATTCCGTTTGATATTCCTTTTCTGCGAAACACTGAAATAGGAAAAAAAAACAGCAATTTGCACTGGGCCTTCGGTTAATAGGTTAGTCCCAAAAATAATATAAAAGTGCATAATAAAGCCCATTAAACATCCAAAACATATAATATAATAGCATGGAACAATCAAAAATTATAGATACATTGGAGACGTATCAAGCATCCCCAAGCTTAATTCCTACTCGTCCTTGAGTAGGTAAATGATAAAAAACAGAATTTTTGATGTGGAATGCTACCTAACATAATTTTCAAAGTAATTCTCTTTATTGTGGCATGAATGCTCAGATCCAAAAGATTCAAGATAAAAGTTTAATATTGACATAAAATAATAATACTTCAAGTATACTAACTAAGCACTTATGTCTTCTCAAAATAACATGGCCAAAGAAAGCTTTTCCCTACAAAATCATATAGTTTGGCTATGCTTCATTTTCTTCACACAAAAATGCTCTCATCATGAACAACCCCGATGACAAGCCAAGCAATTGTTTCATACTTTAGTAATCTCAAACTTTTTTCAACTTTCATGGACTACATGAGCGTGAGCAATGGACATAGCACTATGGGTGGAATAGAATATTATAATGGAGGTTGTGTGGAGAAGACAAAAAAGGAGAAAGTCTCACATTGACGCGACTAATCAATGGGCTATGGAGATGCCCATCAATTGATGTCAATGCGAGGAGTAGGGATTGCCATGCAACGGATGCACTAGAGCTATAAATGTATGAAAGCTCAACAAAAGAAACTAAGTGGGTGTACATCCAACTTGCTTGCTCAGGAAGACCTAGGGCATTTGAGGAAGCCCATTGTTGGAATATACAATCCAAGTTCTATAATGAAAAATTCCCAATAGTATATGAAAGTGACAAAATAAGAGACTCTCTATCATAAAGATCATGGTGCTACTTTGAAGCACAAGGGTGGAAAAAAAGATAGTAGCATTGTCCCTTTTATTTCTTTTCTCTTTTTTGGAACAATGCTCTATTAATGATGATCATCACACTTCTATTTATTACAAACTCAATGATTACAACTCGATACTAGAACAAAATATGACTCTATATGAGTGCCTCTGGCGGTGTACCGGGATGGGCAATGAATCAAGAGTGACATGTATGATAAATTATGCATGGTGGCTTTGCCACAAATACGATGTCAACTACATGATCATGCAAGGCAATATGCCAATGATGAAGCATGTCATAATAAATGAAACGGTGGAAAGTTGCATGGCAATATATCTCGGAATGGCTATGTAAATGCCGTAATAGGTGGGTGTGGTGGCTGTTTTGAGGAAGATATAAGGAGGTTTATGTGTGATAGAGCATATCATATCATGGGGGTTGGATGCACCGGCGAAGTTTGCACCAACTCTCAAGGTGAGAAAGGGCAATGCACGGTACCGAAGAGGCTAGCAATGATGGAAAGGTGAGAGTGCGTAAAATCCATGGACTCAACATTAGTCATAAAGAACTCGCATACTTATTGCAAAAATCTACAAGTCATCAAAAACCAAGCATTATGCGCATGCTCCTAGGGGGTAGATTGGTAGGAGAAGACCATCGCTCGTCCCCGACCGCCACTCATAAGGATGACAATCAAAGAACACCTCATGTTTCAAATTTGTCACACAACGGTCACCATACATGCATGCTACGGGACTTGCAAACTTCAACACAAGTATTTCTCAAATTCACAACTACTCAACTAGCACGACTCTAATATCACCATCTTCATATCTCAAAACAATGATCAAGTATGAAACTTCTCGTAGTATTCAATGCACTTTTTATGAAAGTTTTTATTATACCCATCTCTGATGTCTATCATATTAGGACTAATTTTATAGCCAAAGAAAATTACCATGTTGTTCTAAAAGACTCTCAAAATGATATAAGTGAAGCATGAGAGATCAATAATTTCTATAAAATAAAACCACCACCGTGCTCTAAAAAGATATAAGTGAAGCACTAGAGCAAAATTGTCTAGCTCAAAAGATATAAGTGAAGCACATAGAGTATTCTAATAAATTCTGATTCATGTGTGTCTCTCCAAAAGGTGTGTACAGAAAGGATGATTGTGGTAAACTAATAAGCAAAGACTCAAATCATACAAGACGCTCCAAGCAAAACACATATCATGTGGTAAATAAAAATATTGCCTCAAGTAAAGTTACCGATGGACGAAGACGAAAGAGGGGATGCCTTTCGAGGCATCCCCAAGCTTAGGCTTTTGGTTGTCCTTGAATTTTTACCTTGGGGTGCCATGGGCATCCCCAAGCTTAGGCTCTTGCCACTCCTTATTCCAAAATCCATCAAATCTTTACCCAAAACTTGAAAACTTCACAACACAAAACTCAACAGAAAATCTCATGAGCTCCGTTAGTATAAGAAAACAAACCACCATTTCAAGGTACTGTAATGAACTCATTATTTATTTATATTGGTGTTAAACCTACTATATTCCCACTTCTCTATGGTTCATACCCCCCCCCCCCCGACACTAGCCATAGATTCATCAAAATAAGCAAACAACACACGAAAAACAGAATCTGTCAAAAACATAACAGTCTGTAGCAATATGTATCAAACGTATAATTATGTAACCCCAACGATTCCGAAATAAATTGGTGGACGTGAGGAATTTATCTATTAATCATCTGAAAAAATAATCAACCTAATATCACTCTCCTGTAAAAAATGGCAGCTAATCTCGTGAGCGCTAAAGTTTCTGTTTTTTACAACAAGATCATAAAGACTTCACCGACATCTTGCCAAAGGTTCTAATTGGCACAAACACTAATTAAAAACATAAAACCACATCTAAACAGAGGGTAGATGAATTATTTATTACTAAATAGAAACAAAAGGCAAGAGACAAAAATAAAATTGGGTTGCCTCCCAACTTGCGCTATCATTTAACGCCCCTAGCTAGGCATAAAAGGAAGAATATATCTAGGTATTGTCATCTTTGGTATGCAATCCATAAGTGGCTCTCATAATAGATTCATAAGGTAATTTAATTTTCTTTCTAGGAAAGTGTTCCATGCCTTTCCTTAACGTAAATTGGAATCTAATATTTCCTTCTTTTATATCAATAATTGCACCAATCATTCGAAGAAAAGGTCTACCAAGAATAATAGGACATGTAGGATTGCAATCTATATCAAGAACAATGAAATCTATGGGCACATAATTCCTATTAGCAACAATAAGAACATCATTAATCCTTCCCAAAGGTTTCTTAATGGTGGAATCCACAAGATGCAAATTTAAAAAACAACCATCAAATTCACGGAAACCTAACACATCACACAAAGTTTTTGGAATCATGGAAACACTAGAACTCAAATCACACAAAACATAGCATTCATGATCTTTAATATTAATTTCAATAGTAGATTCCCACTCATCATAAAGTTTTCTAGGGATAGAGACTTCTAATTCAAGTTTCTATTCATAAGATTGCATTAAAGCATCAACAGTATGTTTGGTAAAAGCTTTATTTTGACTATAAGCATGAGGAGAATTTAACACGGATTGCAACAAGGAAATACAATATATTAAAGAACAATTTTCATAATTAAATTCCTTAAAATCCAAAATAGTGGGTTCATTGCTATGTAAAATTTTGACCTCTTCAATCCCACTTTTACCAATTTTTGCATCAAGATCTAAAAACTCTGAATCATTGCGACTCCTTTTAACTAAAGTTGACTCATCTCCAGTCCCATCTTTATCAAGATTCATATTGGAAAACAAAGATTTAATATGAGACACATCAATCACTTTTAGATCTTCATCATTATTATCATGAAAACTGGAAGAACACACTGTCATAAAGCAATCTTTTTTAGCACGCATCCTAGCGGTTCTTTCTTTGCACTCATCAATGGAAATTCTCATAGATTTGAGAGACTCATTGATATCATGCTTAGGTGGAATATATCTAAGTTTCAAGGAATCAACATCAAGAGAAATTCTATCCACGATTCTAGCCAACTCATCAATCTTAGGAAATTTTTCTTCAAGCAAGGCACATAAATTCTTTTGTGAAATCATAAATTCTTTAACACTAGTCTCAAAATTAGAGGGCATCTTATTAAAATTACCATAAGAGTTGTTGTAGGAATTACCATAATTATTAGAGGAATTACTAGGGAACGGCCTAGAATTAAAGTTTCCTTTATACACGTTGTTACCAAAATTGTTCCTACCAACAAAATTCATATCCATAGATTCATTATTATTCTCAATCAAAGTAGACAAAGGCATATCATTAGGATCAGAAGAAACACTCTTATTAACAAACAATTTCATAAGTTTATCCATCTTTCCACTCAAAACATTAATCTCTTCTATCGCATGAACCTTTTTATTAGTAGATCTTTCGGTGTGCCATTGAGAATAATTAACCATAATATTATCGAGGAGTTTGGTAGCTTCTCCAAAAATAATTACCATAAAAGTGCCTCCCGCGGCCGAATCTAAAAGGTTTCTAGAAGCAAAATTCAATCCGGCATAAATTTTTTGTATAATCATCCATAAATCCAAACCATGTGTAGGCCAATTACGTATCATTAATTTCATCCACTCCCAAGATTGTTCAACATGCTCATTATCAAGTTGCTTAAAATTCGTAATATCGTTTCTAAGAGAGATGATCTTAGCGGGAGGAAAATACTTATAGATAAAAGCATCTTTGCACTTATTCCAAGAATCAATACTATTTTTAGGCAAAGAGGAAAACCAAGTTTTAGCACGATCTCTAAGCGAAAACAGAAATAGCTTCAATTTAACAATATCATTGTCCACAACTTTCTTCTTTTGCATATCACACAAATCAACAAAGTTGTTTAGATGGATAGCGGCATCTTCATTAGGAACGCCAGAAAATTGATCTTTCATGACAAGATTCAACAAAGCAGCATTAATTTTACAAGATTCAGCATCGGTAATAGTAGCAATCGGAGTGCTAATAAAATCATTATTGTTGGTATTGGAAAAGTCACACAATTTAGTATTGTCTTGATCCATCGTGACAAACAATTCAACACACAAGCACACAAGAAGCAAGCGAAAAAAGACGAACGGAAAAAGAAGGGCGAATTAAACGGTAAGGGTGAAGTGGGGGAAAGGAAAACGAGAGGCAAATGAAAAATAATATAAGGCAAGGGAGAAGAGTTTGTGATGGGTACTTGGTATGTCTTGACTTGTGTGTAGATCTCCCCGGCAATGGCGCCAGAAATCCTTCTTGCTACCTTTTGAGCATGCGTTGGTTTTCCCTTGAAGAAAAAGGGTGATGCAGCAAAGTAGCATAAGTATTTTCCTCAGTTTTTTAGAACCAAGGTATCAATCTAGTAGGAGACTACACGCAAATCCCTCATACCTGCACAACCAATCAAGAACCATGCAAGCAACGCGATAAAGGGGTTCTCAGTCCCTTCACGGCCACTTGCAAAAGTGAGATCTGATAAAGATAATAAGATAAATATTTTTGGTACTTTTTTTATATAGATTGCAAAGTAAAGATTGCAGAATAAACGGCAACATAAATAACTAGTTGTCAGTAAATTAATATGATGGAAGATAGACCCGAGGGCCATAGGTTACACTGGTGACTTCTCTCAAGATAGCATATTCTACGGTGGGTGAACAGATTACTGTCGAGCAATTGATGGAAAAGTGCATAATTATGAGAATATCTAGGCATGATCATGTATATAGGCATCACTCCTGTGACAAGTAGACCGAAACGATTCTGCATCTACTACTATTACTCCACACATCGACCGCTATCCAATATGCATCTAGAGTATTAAGTTCATAAGAACAGAGTAACGCATTAGGAAAGATGACATGATGTAGAGGGATAAACTCAAGCAATGTGATATAAACCCCATCTTTTTATCCTCGATGGTAACAATACAATATGTGCCTTGCTGCCCCTGCTGACACTGGGAAAGGACACCGCAAGATTGAACCCAAAGATAAGCACTTCTCCCATTGCAAGAAAGATCAATCTAGTAGGCCAAACCAAACTGATAATTCGAAGAGACTTGCAAAGATATTTAAATCATGCATATAAGAATTCAGAGAAGAATCAAATATTGTTCATAGATAATCTTGATCATAAACCCACAATTCATCGGATCTCGACAAACACACTGCAAAAAATTACATCAAATAGATCTCCAAGAGAATTGAGAAGAACTTTGCATTGAGATCCAAAGAGAGAGAAGAAGCCATCTAGATAATAACTATGGACCCGAAGGTCTGTGGTAAAATACTCCCACATCATCGGAGAGGCTATGGTGTTGATGTAGAAGCCCTCCGTGATCGATTCCCCCTCCGGTGGAGCACCGAAAAAGGCCCCAAGATGGGATCTCACGGGTACAGAAGGTTGCGGCGGTGGAAATATGGTTTCGTGGTGCTGCCGGATGTTTTCAGGGTATATGTGTATATATAGGCGAAATAAGTAGGTTGGTGGAGCCACGAGGGGCCCATGAGGGTGGGGGCGCGCCCACCCCTGGGGCGCGCCCTCCTGCCTCGTGGCTTCCTCGCTGCTTCCTTGACGTCCACTCCAAGTCTCCTGGATTGCATTTGTTCCAAAAATGATCCTCGTGAAGGTTTCATTCTGTTTGGATTCCGTTTGATATTCCTTTTCTGCGAAACATTGAAATAGGCAAAAAACAATTTGCGCTAGGCCTTCGGTTAATAGGTTAGTCCCAAGAATAATATAAAAGTGCATAATAAAGCCCATTAAACAACCAAAACAGATAATATAATAGCATGGAACAAGCAAAAATTATAGATACGTTGGAGACGTATCAACCACCGAGGTTCCATGCTCTTGCCCTCTCTTCCTTCCAACCACGGCAAGGGCGCGCGATCTTGCCGAGGGCCCAGCTCCGGCCAGAAGTCGAGAAGACCGCCCAGCACGGCGAACCCCGGCAAACCAAACAGATAAAGTTTACCTCTTGCCCATTCGTGTTCGTAAGGTACGACTTGTTCATTAGAAAACCTCACCACTCTTCTTTAAAAACTCAAATGCTCCCATTCTCGGCCCGAACGCTGCTTCGGTCGGAGTGGTTGTAGTTGCCCTTGCTAAAAGAGAGATGGATGGGGGCTGGACCCTTTGTCTGTAACCCAGCAGATATGATTCTCCAGCAGGCGCAACGAGCGCCGGCAGGGCAGCTTTTCGGGAGGATTCGTTTACATACATTAACGAGGCGTTTCGCCTCTGCACGAGCATAACGCATGCACGGGTTCCCGACAAGGCCAGTCTTTTTCATTAACATGCTGATACAAGTACGAAGGTTACATGACACAAGCATGGGCTTGAGAGATTGCATTGTTTAGAAATTAAGATTTGGCAAGTGCCTACAATTTAAAAGAAAGATAGGTGCCCCGTGATCTCCGTTCTTGCCCATTTCCTCCCAGGTGCAGCGGGTGAAGGCAAAAAGGAAGCGGCGGGGAACACGCCGATGGAGAGCTTGACAAGGAAGACCCTAGGCAGGGCGCGTGGCCGAGGGAGTAGGGCAGCGCGGTCAGTCGGAGTCGAAGTCGGCGTCCTCCCGATTGATGCCCTCGTCGTCGATGTGGCTGTCCTCCTCATCACTCTCGCTCGAGGAGGAGGTTTCGTTGTCAGTAGAGCTCTCCACGCAACACCTCAGGCGAGTTCCCAAGTGCCCAAAAACCTTAACGGAGAGCAGGACATTCTCCATCAATTTGAAGTGGAGGACGAGCCCCTTTGACAAGCTATGGGCACGGGCAAAGGTTTTCCACCCGCGGCGGAGATACATGACATGAGGGGCGGGGAAGTCGACGTCGACCCGCATGCTACCATTCCCGTAGCCCCTCATATGCAGCCTCAAGGCTTGTGGTGGGTCGAGCTCCATATCCCGAGCGAATGGAGTGGGGAGACGGAGGCGACCGTGCACTGGCTTTGTGCAGCCTGATGAAGAATTCGCGGGGCTGGTCTCCGACATGGCCCTCCATTGGGGGAGGAGCTGCTGGTGGAGGCGCGACCGGTGCGCCACCCCGTCCTCCTCTCCTCTGAGCACCACGGCGGCCTCGGCCTCGCCCCCTCCCTCTTCCTCCCACGGCCTGCTCCGCCACCACGAGCACTTGGGGAGGAGGGGCACGCTATCGAGCAGAGACCCTAGTTGCTACCATCAGAGCACCGGCGCGCCCTCTCGCCATAGCGAAGAGAAGGAAGGAGTCAAGATGGAAGGAGATGAATGTTGAAGGATTTCGGGTTTCGGAAAAACCCTTGAGGTTCGAACACTGGGGTGCACACAAAGATCTCTCCCCCTCTCTAGCTCGCACACTCCCCAATCTCACAGCCTAGCTCGACGAACCCAAAGAACACGAGACACAAGATTTATACTGGTTCGGGCCACCGTTGTGGTGTAATACCCTACTCCAGTGTGGTGTGGTGGATTGCTTCTTGGGGTGAGGATGAACAGCTACAACGGAAGAACAGCCTCCTGAGGAGAGGTGTTCTTGTGCTCGGTGAGCTTGTGTGATTGGGGATGATCTCGATCAGCCGATCCCCTTCTATGGTGGTGGCTAGTCCTATAAATAGAGGCCCTGGTCCTCTTCCCAAATATTGAGCGGGAAGGGATCCCACAACGGCCAAATTTAAAGGGAGACAACTAGTACAAGTTATCCTGACAAAAGTAGTCATCGTCTGTCAAAGGCTCTGGTGGTGACGTCGTCTTGGGCTCCACGGTGACCTCCGTCCTGCCGTCCTGCTGGTCTTGGTCTTGTTGCACCGATATGGAAACCTTTGTCTGATGCCTCGGAACTCCTCGCCTGCGCTTGCCCCTTTAGCACCAAAGAGAAAACGAGGACACTGCGCGCGTTGGCGCCCGCCTGGCTCCAGTCGTCATGGCTTGCGTCACAGGAACCTCGCGAGGTGTCCCTTGCCTTGATCTCTCTGCCCCTCGCGAGCCAGCCTGGTGAGGCCGCCCCTGAGGAGGTGTTGCGTCGTCTTCCTCGCGAGGGTCTTGAGTGTTTGTTGGTGAAGATGGGTCGTACAGGGCCGCTTGCGGAGCCTCGCCGCGGGCCGCAGGTAGGCAAGTCTGGGGACCCCGTTCCTAGAACGCCGACACGCACTGCCCACACCATTTGGTGTAATACATAGCATAATCAAGAATATTTGCCTTTGGTGTTATACATAGCAGAATCAAGAATATTTGCTGGGATATAATTTACAGGACATATATGTGTTGCTATGCAAGTAGCAGGAACAGATTCAGAAAAAAAATCATTTTATCAAACAAAAACGGCAGGTAGCAGCATCCTTTTTTTGTGTGCGAGACCAGCAAATTTTGTGAACCGAGGCATCAGCCATCTCTGGAAATCGTCATACCATGTTCTTTTTTATATCTTAATCTGGGCATGAAATCGCCCATTAGTGTGACTGCTCGCTCATGTTGCTACTACAATATAGGTCACCCTCTCAGAATGTTTTTCAATGTTCATGTTTCTGACTAATTTTCAGTATGGTGCACCGGCCAGAAAATCAAAATCGACCAGATGAACAGCGTTTCTACAACAAAACTACCAGCAAAGCTGATAAAGCATATATTTCAGCACAAAATTATCCACAAGAACTAAAACAGCTTCAAGGCGAGAAATAACACAAATTCACCTCCTGTTCCAAGTAGATTGGTTTGTATTGGACACTCACTGCATCCTGGTCCACGGCATCGGGCACTATATTTGCACCGCCTATCTAGCAGGAATCGCCAATCCCTTCGTCGCCAAGATCATATGACATGCACCCCCCCCCCCCCCCCCCCCCCCCCCACACACACACACACACACAAGTACCAGCATCTTCGCCCCTTCACAATCCATGCAGCCTCCAGCTCGTCTCACCGGCAGAGAAGAAACCAAGTCATCCTCCGCATCTGCGGTTCCACTTTGAGCCACCTCAGTCCAGGGCCGGTCCTGAGATTTCGGGGCCCCAGGGCGAACTAAAAATTGGGGGCCCGTAATATATATATATATATATATATATATATATATATATATATATATATATATATATATATATACACTCATTCTAATATACGTATATCTATGTATATATTTTTTCTCAGAAAACTCTATATAAATTATTACCATTAACACTTAAATGCATCCAGAATCAGTATGTGTATCAAATAATTTATACATATTACCTTAAAATTTCTTCTAGCATTCCTCGATGCAAAGTCACATATGATGGGGTCGATGTCAATCCCATCCAATAATTTCTTCTCGATGCATAATGTAACCAAACCATTTAACCTCTTTTGAGTCATTGTTGACCTCAAATAATTCTTCAATAATTCAACTTCAAAAAACTTCTTTCAGCCAATGCGACTGTAACAAGCACAGTAAATAAGATGTGATAGACAATGAAAATATTAAGATAAAAATCAACTTCTCTGGCATGCCCGAGAATCTCCATAGATGCCATCTGGCAAAGTGAATCTCATAATCATCAATTCAGAAATAAGATTGTATATACCTCAATATCAGATGAACCATTAAGAGAGAAAGTTTCTACAAATTTTGTGCAACATTCTTCAAGTTCATTGTCACATGATGACATCAGGGTGCCCGAGCTCAATAAAAATCCGAGTATATCTTTAAACACCATGAGTTATTTGAATCTATCATTCAAATAAGTGATCGCCATATCAGTCAAAACATTAAAATATTTCCTCTTACCGGAGGACGTCATAATAACACACACAATGCTGAAAACAAAACAATTTATTCTATCAATTATTCAACAGTGTCGGCTATGCATCAAATGAATTTTTTTGTATCAATATTATATGAATATACCTCAATACCTGACGGAGTGATGACCACACTTCAGTGCGTGTGGGAAAATACAATACACAGGGTCTGCAGAGGATTGAGAAGAGAACAATTGAGCAAATGCCAAACAGGGCTCTGGAATTGAAATCAGCGGCGAACATACACAAATTAGGAAGGAAATTACCAGGGGCTGGGGGCAGCGAGGCGGCCAGGCGGGAGTGCGTGCATGCGTCCACGGCGGCGGCAGCGGCCAGCAGCTAGGTTGGGACCTAGGAATCGTTGCGTGACTGTGCCTGATGGAAAGGCCGAACAGAATAGGAAGGAAATCGCCCATGCAGCTAATTGATCGCTCTTTTTTTAGGTGAAAGAAAATTCCGCTGATCACTCGCTATCAAACACTCGATCGCTGATCACTGGGATCGGGAGATCGAGCTGCTGCTCCCTGCCGCCCCCTGCCCCTCCCCAGGGTCGGCCCTACCTCAGTCAGTTGCTTGCCGGTAACTAGATCTCTTAAGACAACTCCACCGTCCAAGCGCGGTACGAACCTGCACAAGCAAACGAGAGCCAGGCCAGATCTGATTGTTAGAAGAACAAGTCAAGGGAAACTTCATTCGATCAAATTCCAGCTCAAAAAATCACACCCCATAGCGAGAACTTGGGCGAGAATTAGGAACATTACTTTGCTCCAGATTCCTCGAAAAGGAAATCCATGTCGTCCATGGCGAGAAGCGGCGCTGCCCCTCACCGGCTCGGTGCCGTCCACTTTCTGGTTGACTGCCCAAACACGACAATGCACCGCTTAATGGTCGTCGCTGTCGTCGAATGGGCCCGGCATACACATTTATTTTTCTCACCAAGCACCTACGCCAGCCCGTGAAGTGGGCCAAATTCGAAGCCGCATGGGCAGAACATCTTGTGCTATGCGGCAGTACCAAAATCATAGGCCCACGTATAAAGCTCGAACATGAGTAGGTGGCACCGCTGTATTTATAGCAGATAGAACCCGTAAATAGCAAAACGAGCAGAAACCATACATCGCCACGCCAGAACGACCGACACAGATAGCGGCCTCCATGCAGCTCGTCCACCAAAATGCGCCTTTCATAGTTATGATGATATCTAAGGCAATGATCATAAATATAGGTATCACATCTGTGACAAGTAGACCAAAACGATTCTGCGTCTACTACTATTACTCAATACATCGACCGCTATCCAGCATGCATCTAGAGTATTAAGTTCATAAGAACGGAGTAACGATTTAGGCAAGATGACATGATGTAGAGGGATAAACTCAAGCAATATGATATAAACTCCATCTTTTTATTCTCGATGGCAACAATACAATACGTGTCATTTCCCTTTCTGTCACTGGGATCGAGCACCGCAAGATTGAACCCAAAGCTAAGCACTTCTCCCATTGCAAGAAAGATCAATCTAGTAGACCAAACCAAACTGATAATTCGAAGAGACTTGCAAAGATATCAAATCATGCATATAAGAATTCAGAGAAGAATCAAATAATATTCATAGATAATCAAGTTTATAAACCCACAATTCATCGGATCTCGGCAAACACACCGCAAAAAGAGTTACATCAAATAGATCTCCAAGAAGATCGAGGAGAACTTTGTATTGAGATCCAAAGAGAGAGAAGAAGCTATCTAGATAATAACTATGGACCAGAAGGTCTGTGGTAAACTACTCACAAATCATCGGAGAGGCTATGGTGTTGATGTAAAAGCCCTCCGTGATCGAATCCCCCTCCGGCAGATTGCTGGAAAAGGCCCCAAGATGGGATCTCACGGGTATAGAAGGTTGCGGCGGTGGAAAAGGTGTTTCGTGGCTCTCCCCGAAGGTTTCAGGGTACGGGAGTGTAACACCCATGATGCGGCTATATCTCCCACGTGTCGAAGCACGACTTAGAGGCATAACCGCATTGTAGGCAATGTCGTAAGAGGGGTAATCTTTACACATCCCATGTACTGAATAAAAAAAGAGGTACATAGTTGGCTTACAATCGCCACTTCACACAATAATATAAATATATCATTAAAATCATCCAGATACAATCAAGGTCCGACTACGAAACCAAAATAAAGACAACCCCAAATGCATAATGTCCCCGATCGCCCCAACTGGGCTCTACTACTGATCGTCTGGAAAGGAAACGTAGTATCGTCCTGAGTCCTCACCGAACTCCCACTTGAGCTCAGTCACATCTCCTGGAATGGTATCATCGGTCCTTGCATCTAGTTTTGGAAGTAATCTGTGAGTCACGGGGACTCGGCAATCTCACAGCCTCGCGATCAAGACTATTTAAGCTTATGGGTAGGGAAAAGGTATGAGGTGGAGCTGCAGCAAGCACTAGCATATATGCTGACTAAAATACGCAAATGAGAGCGAGAAGAGAATGCAAGGCACGGTCGAGAAACTATGATCAAGAAGTGATCCTAGAACTACTTACGTTCAAGCATAACTCGAGACCGTGTTCTCTTCCCGGACTCCGCCGAAAAAAGACCATCACGGCTACACACGCTGTTGATTCATTTTAATTAAGTTTCAGGTTTTCTACAACCAGACATTAACAAATTCCCATCTGCCCATAACCGCGGGCATGGCTTTCGAAAGTTCAAAACCCTGCATGGGTGTCCCAACTTAGCCCATCACAAGCTCTCATGGTCAATGAAGGATATTCCTTCTCCCAGGACTGCCCGATCAGACTCGGAATCCCGGTTACAAGACATCTCGACAATGGTAAAACAAGACCAGCAAGACCACCCGTTGTGCCGACAAATCCCGATAGGAGCTGCACATATCTCGTGCTCAGGGCACACCAGATAAGCTAAGCGTACGGGAGCCAACGTAACCCAAGTTGCCAAGGGACGACCCCGCACGGTGCTCTAGGTTGGACCAACACTCAGAGGAGCACTGGCCCGGGGGTCTAAAATAAAGATGACCCTTGAGTCTGCAAAACCCAAGGGAAAAAGGCTAGGTGGCAAATGGTAAAACCAAGGTTGGGCCTTGCTGGAGGAGTTTTATTCAAGGCAAACTGTCAAGGGGTTCCCATTATAACCCAACCGTGTAAGAAACGCAAAAACCAAGGAACATAACACCGGTATGACGGAAACTAGGGCGGCAAGAGTGGAACAAAACACCATGCATAAGGCCGAGCCTTCCACCCTTTACCAAGTATATAGATGCATTAAGGTAAACAAGACATAATAATGATATCCCAACAATAAACATGTTCCAACAAGGAACAAACTCCAATCTTCACCTGCAACTAACAACGCTATAAGATGGGTTGAGCAAAGCGGTAACATAGCCAAACAATGGTTTGCTAGGACAAGGTGGGTTAGAGGTTTGACATGGCAATATGGAAGGCATGATAAGCATGTGGTAGGTATCGTAGCATAGGCATAGCAATAGAGCGAGCAACTAGCAAGCAAAGATAGAAAGTGATTTCGAGGGTATGGTCATCTTGCCTGCAAAGTTCTCCGAGTTGACGTAAGCTTGATCCTCGTAAGCGTACTCAACGGGTTCCTCGATCACGTACTCGTATCCCAGCTCTACCCAAAGCAAGAACACAAGCAAAGGGAGACACAATCAACCACGGTGCAATGCGCAAGCAACATGGTGCAAAACATGGCATGATATGCGGGGTGTGAAACATGGTGCAAATGCATACTCCGGAAGAAAAAGATTGAACCAGGCCTCAACTTGGAAAACCAAGAGTGCCGCTGGAAAGATGAGTTGATTTCGGTCGAAATCGATATGAAGATCACCGGAATCGGATGCACAGTTTGCAAATGGCAAGCAAAACAATAATGGCACAAAGCTGCGATTAACAGCACGATGCCATCTAAATACATCAAGAAAAATAAGTACTGCACTCTAACATAGCAACAAAGCACATGGTAGTGATCCACTCAAGATGCTTGACAAAAGATGAACACTGAGCTACGGCTAAATCACACAATAGAAGGCTCAAACAAGCATGGCAAAAGTGCAAAAGATATCAGGTTCACAGACTTAGTGAAAATAACATGACAGGATTTAACATCAGGAAGCAATGTTTAGAACAAGATAACATGCTACAAGAACATATCATGGCAAAGCAAGGCATGGCATGATACCACTCAAAGCATATAACAAAAGTCCCTTACTGACCATAAGCCAAAAGGGATCAGAAAATACAATGGCGACCATGTGAACATAGCAAGTTTCGTTAACAGATTCAGACTTAGCAGAAAACTGGAACATGGCAAAACAGAGTTACGTAGGCATGTTTGCGAGCTCGATGCACTCACCACAAGGCATTGCATGACAATCTAAGCATACACTCAGCAAGTAGATATGATAAATAAGCTAACCATGGCAAGAACACTCTCATAGCATGCATGGAACAACTACAACAACCTCGGCAAAATTGATTAACACCTAAACAATCTGCCAGGAACATTTTATAGAAAAAGTAGAACAAGATTGAGTCATGCTAGGATACTCCATAATTGCAAACAAAGACATGGATGGATATAACATAACAATATCTCCAAAACATCCTTACTGAACATGCTCAAAAGACGCATAGATCACTCTGTAGTAACATGAATACATGGCATAAAATATCATCAGGGAAATGACTTAGAAGAATTCTATGTACCTGAAATCAGCAACATCACGAGAGCTACTTTGCATGCTTGTGCTAGTCACCACATTGATCACAAAAATACATGGCATACACCCCTGTAAGGATGGCATGGCATACAATAAAACACATGTAGGGCTCAAGATCATAGGAGGCACACATTAAACATGGCAAAAATGACAAATGTCCATAATCTGATAAGAATCTAAAATTAACATTACATTACATAGCACTCTTGCAACAGCATTTAGGGCATCAAGATGAACTCAAATGAACATGGTGCAATGGAATGAAATGAAGTGCACATCCAGATAAACAATTTGATATGCTGCACGCCCAAAACGGAGCCACGGATGCAAAGTTATGATGCATGAAGATAGCTAAAAACATTAGGGACTTAGGGGAGAAACGAGGTCAACCCCTAGGTTACTGTAGCTAGATCCAGATCTGCACGTGAACCGAGGAGCTCGATCTCGCCGGAGCTTCTCGCCGGAGTTGGTGCTGCGGCGGCTAGAGAGGAAGCGGTGGCGGTAGCCGGAGCTGTTGAGGGGGCCGGTGAGGTCGCCGGAGACGACGACAGCGGGCGGCGCAGCCGAGGCGCTCCGGGCGGCGTAGAGAAAGGAGGCCGGTGATGGTGTGTGCGGCGACCGGCGATGGCGGGGCAGTGGCCGGCGACGAGCTGTGCGGCGCGGCGGAGCGGTCGGGCGGCGGGGAGGCGACCGGGCCCTCGGGGGCCCGCGACGGGCCGAGCGGGCCGACGGCGAAGTGGGCACAGGCACGCCACTTGGCAGCCCCTGGTTGGTCCGGGCGGCGGAGCGGACGCGTCCGGCCGTCTCGGACGTGTCCGGCGGCGGCGGGAGGAAGAGGAGCTAGGGTTAGGGGTGGATTGATCCGAGATTTTTGGGGGAGATGCCTATTTATACATAGAAGGAGCTAGGAGGCTCCAAACTGAGCATGGTTTTCGGCCACACGGTCGTGATCGAACGACCGAGATGATGGAGAGGGTTTAGCTAGGCTTTGGGCCACTTTGGAGGGATGTTGGGCTGCAACACACACGAGGCCTTTATGGTTCCTTGGTTAACCGTTGGAGTATCAAACGAAGTCCAAATGGTACGAAACTTGACAAGCGGTCTACCGGTAGTATACCAAGGCCGCTTGGTAAGTCTCGGTCCAATCCGAGAACGTTTAACACCAGCACATGGAAAAGAGGCAAAAGGGGACACCGGAGGACGTAGGAGTGCCGGAATGCAAAATAGACAACGAGGAAAATGCTCGGATGCATGAGACGAACACGTATGCAAATGCGATGCACATGATGACATGATATGAGATGCATGACAAAAGAAAAAAGCAACACAAAGACAAAACCCAACAACGAGGAAATATCATAACTTAGTGCCGAAAATGGCAAGAGTTGGAATACAAATATGGCAAGTTACATATGGGGCGTTACAGAGAGTATATATAGGTGAAAGAAGTAGGTCGGTGGAGCTGCGAGGGGCCCATGAGGGTGGGGGCACGCCCACCCCCTGGGGCGCGCCCTCCTGCCTCGTGGCTTCCTCGCTGCTTCCTTGACGTCCACTCCAAGTCTCCTGGATCACGTTTGTTCCAAAAAAAGATCCTCACGAAGGTTTCATTCCGTTTGGATTCCGTTTGATATTCCTTTTCTGCGAAACACTAAAATAAGCAAAAAACAGCAATTTGTAGTGGGATTTCGGTTAATAGGTTAGTCCCAAAAATAATATAAAAAGGTATATTAAAGCCCATTAAACATCCAAAACAGATAATACTAGTAGAATGCCCATGCATTGCTACGGGCTATAATGTATATAAATGAATCAAATAAATGATTAAGGTCACCTCTATGGTCGAAGCTCATTTCTTCCTCGTACGTCCGGGCATGTTCGGACTTCAAACGGGCGCCCAGCGGTCTCAAAACTCAACCGACTGGACAGTCCGGGCTAAACCCGGGCATGGGCAGCCCGGCCCGATGACCCGTCCCGAAAAACCCGGGCCGGGCCAGGTCGGGCTTGACATTCAGGCCAGGCTCAGGGTTTGTTTTGCAGCCCGAAAGATAATTCGGGCCGGGCTCGAGCTTCAATTTTTCTGTATTTCAGGCCGGGCTTTCGGGCTTCGGGCCGGGCTTGCACGTGCGCATACTAAAAAACAGCATTCGGGTCGGGCTTTTGGGCTTCGGGCTTGATTTTGGGCCGGGCTCGGGCTTGAAAACAGGGAGTATTTCAGGCTTCGGGCTGGGCTCGGGCTTGAGAAATGAAGGTCGGGCTTTTACAAGCCCGGCCTGAAATCTGGCCCGGCCCGACGTTTGCCCGGGTTTAGTACGGGCTGCCCCAAATCCATCTCATATATGGGGAGCAATGTCGTTGTCCGAACTATCTGCCATGTTATTTCCAACACGCGGTCCCAACACAACACAAAACCCCACACCATGAGGCACCCTTCCCTCATGTCGGACCCTCTCTCCTTCCAGCTCAGTTTCCCACCATAGCCGAATATTTCTCGCTGGAGCCCTCTACTTTATAACCGGATGAGACTCACCTCACTTTCGTCCTAGCGCCCTCTTCCCTTCATACCATACTTCCCCACGGACCACCAAGGAGGAGTACCCCCACCAACCGCTTGCTCTCCACCATGATCCCCTCCTCCCGTGTTCGTGCCGATCCGCCACGACCATCAAGGCGGAGGAGGCGTGCGCCGCCCATGACGACCCCAAGCCAAGAAGGCAAATTCGATGTCTCATGAAGCATTGCCATGTTGTAACATACAGTTGAATGTCATGCATTACCACAAAACAAAAATATGATGGCTGTTGTTGGGGATGCAACTAATACGCCACTGCGTCTGTTATTAACTATTAAAACAACAAACGAATGCATTTACCCTTCTATCCTAAAAAATATATTGTATGACCTGATCAAAAAATATGACTGCCTTATCCAATTTGCCACTTTTTCTTAAGTAGGGAAAATATTCCGCTCACATTCGTAACTGAACAAATCAACCACAGCCTCCAACCCGCTCACTCTCAACTCTCACTCCTATCACAAAATCCACTAAAAAGAGATGTGAAGTATTTCTAAATCCCTGCCAAAAGAATATATATTACCAATAGTCCAGTACCGACCTTGTGAATTTGGTTTGTTATTCAAGTCATGGCCGCAACAACACTTTTTCTATTCTCTGTTCATTATGGAAATCAGCGTAAGTTGTGTTATCATCAAAAAAAGATCAGATTTCAAAGTTATTTATCCAATTATCTTTCATATTCGTATTGACATTGTGCAGTTTCCTTGCAAATGTGTATCTTTGGATGGCCTTTAACTAAGTACATTCATATATAATGCTCTAGCACAACGTTGGAAGTTATAGCAATGCTTCATAATTTGATGTTGGCTTATGGCAAAGTATTACATCACCAAATTATAACGACAATAATTTTATGAACCGAATTAGCAACATCAGTTTTAACAGCAGAGTAAAAACTTGTTATTAGCGAGTTTCAAATGAAAGAATAGTCAGGGTAGACATCAAGCGATGAACAAGCATAATATTTGTTCGTTTCCACTTGAAATTTGTCATATCAAGTGTCTTGCCTGCATCGATAAGACTTTTGGACTTCCTTCAGTACAAACATCAATACTCTGCATAAAGTAGCAGCAGTGATAAATGATAATCAACATTTAAAAGTTCCATAAAGGGACATGATGAAAGCTCAAAAAACACTAACCTAATAGCAATTGTATCTGATGACAATATTATTGTGAGTGAAAAGAAAAAATATTATTTATCGTTGTTTCTGTCTGCCTCCCCAACAAATGAAACCTGAGGAGTCATATTGAGTAAGAAGTTCGGCATTGACTGGGTACTGTTTCGATTGAAACCCAATTATAGGAGTCATGCCAAAAAAACTGGTCGATGCTTTCATTCTGCGTCCACGGATAGGCGAAACAGGGGCAGGGGAATCGTTCGCCAAAATATCTGCACGCACCATCTCTGGTGAGGTGGGCCTGGGTATAAACTAAATGGCCCCTCAGCTTTCCTGTTTAGATTTCTAAACTGGACCAATTGTTAACATACATTTGGATCATTATCATGCTCTTCACCATCGTCTTCTTGAGCACGAGACCTGATATATGGATTGAGGTAAAATATTTAATCGTCTTCCTGGGGCTGAAGGCGAGCGGCAAGAAGTGGGGGTTGAACTGTGGCTTGGAAGAGCACTATGTATAATTTGCATTTGATTCAATAGGAAATTTCATGGATGTGGGTGAGAGTTTCCTCGTGTGATGTGACCCTTAAGAAAACATATAATTTCTTAGTGCTCCTAGAGAATCATAGGACACAATCAATGTATTAGTTAGCATAAGAGAAGAATCACAGCATCACAAATGTATCTACAGAGTACAGACTGACCTTGTGCCTCTCATTGACAAGGAGCTTGCAAGAAGACACAATTGAAACTGGTGCCCCCATGACAATAACGTTCTTGGAGTTTGCAGCTGCTGCCGTGACATTCATCCTATTCTGTGAAAGAGAAAATTGGCAACGATGTTTAGGTTTGCCATCGCTGCATTCATGCTTATCTTTCATAGAAAGAAAACAGCAAAACAATTCCAAATCTCCGAATATCTGCTATTGTGGTGTTGTGCATGAAATTATTAGCCATCCCACTATGACCAGGGAGAGATATATATAGTACTTGGTGAGTTTATCAAGAAAGAATAGTAAAGTAAGTGAAACAAAACAAACTGAAAGGTTTCTTAAAGTTGAACAGGAAATAATGGTCAAAGAAGCTTGAAGCCTTTTGAGCCGACTAAAATTAATTGAATATTTACCATTAGAAGTTGAAGGCAGATCTGAAATTTAGTGGGTGGTGGCAAGGAGAACAACTAATGATAAACTAAATCATATACATCACATCACGTTCAGCAATGTATCCTCACTATTGAGATTTTTATACCACAAAAATTTCCGAAATTGTTAAACATAGGATACAAACTAACAGATATGCTCCCGTACACGGCACACCCTCCCTTAAAAAAATCTATAACCGGGTCCTCCTTGTCCTATGGGTTGACTCCTATGTACTAATTGCTTCAGAATGCAATTACATGACATGGGGTGGGATACCACGTACTATATCTTGTGGAGATATGTGAAAGCAGTCAAGAGTACCACAGAGGTGGCGCCGAGCGAATCAGCGATAGAACGGGATGAACGATCAATTATTCAATTCAGAGATTGCCGCCTCGTTCGTCAGGACACACTGTGAATCTGGAGCACAGGCAGGGGTTGCGGCCTCCAGGCGATTCCGGCCATGACGTGTTGACGACAGGGGGTTGCGTCCTCCAAGGTATACCTTATATTAGCCTCGCCGTGTATGCTTCTTCACCACCGCGGACACTGCCGTTAGTTGGTGCACGACGCAGCAGTCAAGGTGATCGCCAGGGCGGCCTGGCTCCTTCGAATTCCTCTACCAGCCAGCGTCGCCCTGCTCCTGAGCCTCCCCTCCATGACCGCAATGCCAGTTCATAGCCCCCAGGCGCCACGAACGGTCGCAGCGTAGGCTCGCCGGATTGGCGGTGGTGGCCTAGAACATCTAGGGCTACTCCATGCGAGGGATCTCTGCGGTTTGACGGGCGAGTCGCTAGCATGGTGAACATCTAGGGCTACTCCATACTGAATGGCAGAGCAAACAAATTGAAGCAAGCATGCATGAACCAAACAGAGGTGGACTCCATCGATCAACCAGACAATTATCACAATGATCGGATGGATTGACTAGAGAGATGGATGTATGGACGCAAGATGTACCTCGAGCATGCGCCAGATGGAGGGGTCGACGACTCGACGGCCTTGACGGCGCCGTTGTTCCACTCGGAGCGGCGCTCCTCGGCGTCGAGGAACTTCATGCGCACCTGCACGCCGGGTGCCCAGGCACCGATCAGCGCGTCCTCCACCTCCTGCTTGGGCACGACGAACTCCCCGGCGCCCTGGCGCGGGTAGTAGGTGACGGTGAAGAGCGTGCCCTCTGCCGCGAGCCGCACGGCCTCGTCCACCTCCTCGGGCGGGACCCGCGCGCGCGTTGCGTGGCCGGCGCTCGGCGCCCTCGGACGCCTGCTGGGAGACGGCGGGGTACCTGGGCGCGCGGAGGATCCCGGCGAGCAGCTCCCCATTGGCGCGGCGCATGAAGACGACGGCGTCCCCGGCCATGAGCAGCTTGGCGTTGACTAAAATGGCATGATTTGTAACAAAGGCGCTGGGTGTTTCCTTACTTTGACGGTGGTTCGAGGGGATCGTGCGAGGGGATGAAAGAACTTACATTTGGTGGGAGGGGGCATCGATGGGGCACCAATGAGGTACATAGGAAAGGTAAGAATCGATGCGTTAGGAAAGTTAGGAAATAGGGTTTTAATGTTTGTAATGTGATTTCTGTACCTGCCCGTTTGTGATGGTGTCTGGTTAGGAAAGTTTGTAAATGTTAAGAAAGTTTTTATTGGGAAAGTTTGTAAATGTTAAGAAAGTTTTTATTGGGAGGGTGAAAAAAATCAACGTGATGGAAGGAGAGACCAAATTAAACCAAACAAAAATAAACTGGACGAAAATAAACCATGGACGCAATCCTACCAACTCAGTCATTAGGAGTAGAGAGATGTAGCAGTTGGTAGTCTCCGCCAGTCAATTTTCGTCCCACCTCCACTGGTTTTTTTTCGTCCTAAAAAAATATATGAAATTTTGTAGGTTAACCAGGGACAACTCCCACCTCCCAGGTTTTTTTTCGTCCCACCTTCCATGATATTTTTTTTGTACCTCGCCCCACCTCACATTGAGCCGCCACGAACCGGAAAAACCGCCTACCTTAGCCAAATCAACAAATCTCTCTCATTAATGCAATTTTCTTTAGGAATCAAATAATAGATTCTTTCCTACCTTAGCCAAATCAACGGATCTCTTTCATTAATGCAATTTGCTTTAGCAAACAAATAATAGATTCTTTCCTACCTTAGCCAAATCAACGGATCTCTCCCATTAATGCAATTTGCTCTAGGAAACAAATAATAGATTCTTTCCTACCTTAGCCAAATCAACGGATCTCTCTCATTAATGCAATTTTCTTTAGTAAACAAATAATAGATTCTTTCCTACCTTAGCCAAATCAATGGATCTTTTTCATTAATGCAATTTGCTTTAGCAAACAAATAATAGATTCTTTCCTACCTTAGCCAAATCAACGGATCTCTCCCATTAATGCAATTTGCTTTAGGAAACAAATAATAGATTCTTTCCTACCTTAGCCAAATCAACGGATCTCTCTCATTAATGCAATTTTTCATTAGGAAACAAATAATAGATTCTTTCCTACCTTAGCTAAATCAACGGATCTCTTCCATTAATGCAATTTGCTTTAGCAAACAAATAATAGATTCTTTCCTACCTTAGGCAAATCAACGGATCTCTCCCCGGTTCGCTGGGCGCGTTTCGGTGGGTGCGCGTGGGGGTGGGGGTAATTTGATGGAAAAAACCGGTTGAAAATAAACCGGTTGAAAGTGGGGGGACTATTCAACCAATTCGTCCATTAGGAGTAGAGATAATAGCATGGAACAATAAAAAAATTATAGATACGTTGGAGACGTATCATGCATCCCCAAGCTTAATTCCTGCTCGTCCTTGAGTAGGTAAATGATAAAAACAGAATTTTTGATGTGGAATGCTCCCTAACATAAATTTCAATGTAATTCTCTTTATTGTGGGATAAATATTCAGATCCATATGATTCAAGATAAAAGTTTAATATTGACATAAAAATAGTAATACTTCAAGCACACTAATAAAGAAATTATGTCTTCTCAAAATAGCATGGCCAAAGAAAGTTATCCCTACAAAATCGTATAGTCTGGCTATGCTATATCTTCATCACACAAAATATTTAAATCATGCACTACCCCAGTGACAAGCCAGGTAATTGTTTCATACTTTTGATGTTCTCAAACTTTTTCAATCTTCATCCAATACATGAGCGTGAGCCATGGATATAACACTATAGGTGGAATAGAATGGTGGTTGTGGAGAAGACAAAAAAGGAGAAGATAGTCTCACATCAACTAGGCGTATCAACGGGCTATGGAGATGCCCATCAATAGATATTAATGTGAGTAAGTAGGGATTGCCATGCAACGGATGCACTAGAGCTATAAGTGTATGAAAGCTCAAAAAGAAACTAAGTGGGTGTGCATCCAACTCGCTTTCTCACGAAGACCTAGGGCATTTTGAGAAAGCTCATCATTGGAAAATACAAGCCAAGTTCTATAATGAAAAATTCCCGCTAGTATATGAAAGTGACAACATAGGAGACTCTCTATCATGAAGACCATGGTGCTATTTTGAAGCACAAGTGTGGAAAAAGGATAGTAACATTGTCCCTTCTCTCTTTTTCTCTCATTTTTTTATCTGGGCTTCTTTGGCCTCTTTTTTCTTTCTTTCCTCACATGGGACAATGCTCTAATAATGATGTTCATCACACTTTTATTTACTCATAACTCAATGTTACAGCTCGATACTAGAACAAAAATATGACTCTATGCGAATGCCTCCGGCGGTGTACCGGGATATGCGATGAATCAAGAATGACATGTATGAAAGAATTATGAACGGTGGCTTTGCCACAAATACGATGTCAACTACATGATCATGCAAAGCAATATGACAATGATGAAGCGTGTCATACTAAACGGAATGGTGGAAAGTTGCATGTCAATATATCTCGGAATGGCTATGGAAATGCCATAATAGGTAGGTATGGTGGCTGTTTTCATGAAGGTATATGGTGGGTTTATGGTACCGGCGAAAGTTGCGCAGTACTAGAGCGGCTAGCAATGGTGGAAGGGTGAGAGTGCGTATAATCCATTCACTCAACATTAGTCATAAAGAACTCACATACTTATTGCAAAAATCTATTAGTTATCAAAACAAAGTACTACACGCATGCTCCTAGGGGGATAGATTGGTAGGAAAAGACCATCGCTTGTCCCCGACCGCCACTCATAAGGAAGACAATAAATAAATAAATCATGCTCCGACTTCATCACATATAACGGTTCACCATACGTGCATGCTACAGGAATCACAAACTTTAACACAAGTATCTCTCAAATTGACAACTACTCAACTAGCATGACTTTAATATTACAATCTTCATATCTCAAAACAATCATCAAGTATCAAACTTCTCATAGTATTCAATGCACTTTATATGAAAGTTTTTATTATACACATCTTGGATGCCTATCATATTAGGACTAATTCTATAGCCAAAGAAAATTATCATGCTGTTCTAAAAGACTCTCAAAATAATATAAGTGAAGCATGAGAGATCAATAATTTCTACAAAATAAATCCACCACCGTGCTCTAAAAAATATAAGGGAAGTACTAGAGCAAAATTATCTAGCTCAAAAGATATAAGTGAAGCACATAGAGGATTCTAATAAATTCCGATTCATGTGTGTCTCTCCCAAAAGGTGTGTACAGCAAGGATGATTGTGGTAAACTAAAAAGCAAAGATTCAAATCATATAAGATGCTCCAAGCAAAACACATATCATGTGGTGAATAAAAATATAGCCTCAAGTAAAGTTACCGATAGACGAAAACAAAAGAGGGGATGCCTTCCGGGGCATCCCCAAGCTTAGGCTTTTGGTTGTCCTTGTATTTTACCTTGGCGTACCTTGGGCATCCCCAAGCTTAGCCTCTTGCCACTCCTTGTTCCAAAATCCATCAAATCTTTACCCAAACACTTGAAAACTTCACAACACAAAACTCAACAGAAATCTCATGAGCTCCGCTCGTATAAGAAAACAAATCACCACTTAAGGTACTGTAATGAACTCATTCTTTATTTATATTTGTGTTAAACCTACTGTATTCCAACTTCTCTATGGTTCATACCCCCCCCCCCCCCCGATACTAGCCATAGATTCATCAAAATAAGCAAACAACACACGAAAAACAGAATCTGTCAAAAACAGAACAGTCTGTAGTAATCTATAGGTTTTGAATACTTATGTAACTCCAAAAATTATACCAAATTAGGAATCTATGAATAACTTGTATAATGATCTATCGCCGTTGGAATCAGTATTTTATTGCTCTCTGATTAAAAATCAAAATTATTCTCGTGAGCGCATACTTTCTGTTTTTTCAGCAAGATCAAATAACAATCATTCAAGAAGATCCTAAAGGCTTTACTTGGCACAAACACTAATTAAAACATAAAAACACAATCATAATAGAGGATAGATGATTTATTAATTACTAAACAGGAACAAAAAGTAAGGAACAAAAATAAAATTGGGTTGCCTCCCAACAAGCGCTATCGTTTAACGCCCCTAGCTAGGCATAAAAACAAGAATAGATCTAGGTATTGTCATCTTTGGTATGCAATCCATAAGTGGATCTCATAATATATTCATAAGGTAATTTAATTTTCTTTCTAGGAAAGTGTTCCATGCCTTTCCTTAAGGCAAATTGGAATCTAATATTTCCTTCTTGCCTGTCAATAATTGCACCAATCATTCTAAGGAAAGGTTTACCAAGAATAATAGGACATGTAGTATTGCAATCTATATCAAGAACAATGAAATCTATGGGCACATAATTCCTATTTACAACAATAAGAACATCATTAATCCTTCCCATTGTTTCTTAATGGTGGAATCCGCAAGATGCAAATTTAAAGAACAATCATCAAATTCACGGAAACCTAACACATCACATAAAGTTTTTGGAATCGTGGAAACACTAGCACCCAAATCACATAAAGCATAGCATTCATGATCTTTAATCTTAATTTTAATAGTAGGTTCCCACTCATCATAAAGTTTTCTAGGGATAGAAACTTCTATTCAAGTTGTTCTTCATAAGATTGCATTAAAGCATCAAAGATATATTTAGTGAAAGCTTGTTTTGATTATAAGCATGAGGATAATTTAACACAGATTGCAACAAGAAAATACAATCTATCAAAGAGCAATTATCATAATTAAATTCCTTGAAATCCAAAATAGTGGGTTCATTGCTATGTAAAGTTTTGACCTCTTCAATCCCACTTTTACCAATTTTTGCATCAAGATCTAAAAACTCTGAATCATTGGGATGCCTTCTAGCTAAAGTTGACTCATCTCCAGTCCCATCTTTATCAAGATTCATATTGGCAAACAAAGATTTGATAGGAGACACGCCAATCACTTTTAGATCTTCATCATTATTATCATGAAAACTAGAAGAACACACTTTTACAAAGCAATCTTTCTTAGCACGCATCCTAGCGGTTTTTCTTTGCACTCATCAATGAAAATTCTCATGGATTTGAGAGACTCATTGATATCATGCTTAGGTGGAATAGATCTAAGTTTTAAAGAATCAACATCAAGAGAAATTCTATCCACGTTCCTAGCCAACTCATCAATCTTAAGCAATTTTTCTTCGAGCAAAGCATTGAAATTCTTTTGCGAATTCATAAATTTTTTAACACTAGTCTCAAAATCAGAGGGCATCTTATTAAAATTTCCATAAGAGTTGTTGTAGGAATTACCATAATTATTAGAGGAATTACTAGGGAACGGCATAGAATTAATGTTTCCTCTATACGCATTGTTACCAAAATTATTCCTACCAACAAAACTCACATCCATAGATTCATTATTATTCTCAATCAAAGTAGACAAAGGCATATCATTAGGATCAGAAGAAACACTCTTATTAGCAAACAATTTCATAAGTTCATCCATCTTTCCACTCAAGACATTAATCTCTTCTATCGCATGAACCTTTTTACTAGTCGATCTTTCGATGTGCCATTGAGAATAATTAACCATAATATTATCAAGGAGTTTAGTAGCTTCTCCTAAAGTGATTTCCATAAAAGTGCCTCCCGCGGCCGAATCTAAAAGATTTCTAGAAGCAACATTCAATCCAGCATAATTTTTTTGTATAATCATCCATAAATTCAAACCATGTGTAGGGCAATTATGTATCATTAATTTCATCCTCTCCCAAGCTTGTGCAACATGCTCATGATCAAGTTGCTTAAAATTCATAATATCATTTCTAAGAGAGATGATCTTAGCGGGAGGAAAATACTTAGAGATAAAATCATCTTTCCACTTATTCCAAGAATCAATACTATTTTTAGGAAAGAAGAGAACCAAGTTTTAGCACGATCTCTAAGAGAAAATGGAAATAGCTTTAAGTTAACAATATCATTATCCACATCTTTCTTCTTTTGCATATCACATAAATAAACAAAGCTGTTTAGATGGGTTGCGGCATCTTCACTAGGAAGGCCAGCAAATTGATCTTTCAAGACAAGATTCAGCAAAGCAGTATTAATTTCACAAGATTCAGCATCGGTAAGAGGAGCAATCGGAGTACTAATAAAATCATTGTTGTTGGTATTGGTAAAGTCACATAATTTAGTATTATCTTGAGCCATTGTGACAATGAATCAATCCAACACACAAGCAAACATGAGGCAAGCGAAAGAAGGCGAATGGGAAAAGGGCGAGCGGAAAAGAGGCGAATAAAATGGCAAGGGTAAAGTGGGGGAGAGGAAAACGAGAGGCAAATGGCAAATAATGTAATGCGAGGGATAAGAGTTTGTGATGGGTACTTGGTATGTCTTGACTTGGCATAGATCTCCCTGGCAACAGCGCCAGAAATCCTTCTTGCTACCTCTTGAGCATGCATTGGTTTTCCCTTGAAGAGGAAAGGGTGATGCATCAAAGTAGCGTAAGTATTTCCCTTAGTTTTTGAGAACCAAGATATCAATCCAGTAGGAGACTATGCGCAAATCCCCTAGTACCTACGCAAATAAACAAGAACCTCGCAACCAATGTTATAAAGGGGTTGTCAATCCCTTCATGGTCACTTACGAGAGTGAGATCTGATAGAGATAATAAGATAAATATTTTTGGTATTTTTGTGATATAGATTGGAAAATAAAGATTGCATAATACATAGTAAACTAGAATTGTAGAACTGAAACTTATATGATGTAAAGTAGACCCGAAGGCCATAGGTTTCACTAGTGGCTTCTCTCAAGATAGCATGTATTACGGTGGGAGAATAAATTACTACTGAGCAATTGATAGAAAAGCGCATAGTTATGATGATATCTAAGGCAATGATCATGAATATAGGCATCACGTCCGTGACAAGTAGACCGAAACGATTCTGCATATACTACTATTACTCCACACATCGACCGCTATCCAGCATGCTTCTAGAGTATTAAGTTCATAAGAACGGAGTAACGCTTTAGGCAAGATGACATGATGTAGAGGGATAAACTCAAGCAATGTGATATAAGCCCCATCTTTTTATCCTCGATGGCAACAATACAATATGTGTCATTTCCCTTTGTGTCACTGGGATCGAGCACCGCAATATTGAACCGAAAGCTAAGCACTTCTCCCATTGCAAGAAAGATCAATCTAGTATGCCAAACCAAACTGATAATTCGAAGAAACTTGCAAAGATATCAAATCATGCATATAAGAATTTAGAGAAGAGACAAATAATATTCATAGATAATCAAGTTCATAAACCCACAATTCATCGAATCTCGGCAAATACACCGCAAAAAGAGTTACATCTAATAGATCTCCAAGAAGATCGAGGAGAACTTTGTATTGAGATCCAAAGAGAGAGAATAAGCCATCTAGTTAATAACTATGGACCCGAAGGTCTATGGTAAACTACTCACACATCATCGGAGAGGCTATGGTGTGGATGTAGAAGCCCTCCGTGATCGAATCCCCCTCCGGTAGATTGTCGGAAAAGGCCCCAAGATGGGATCCCACGGTATAGAAGGTTGCGGCGGTGGAAAAGGTGTTTTGTGGCTCTCCCCAAAGGTTTCAGGGTACGAGAGTATATATAGGTGAAAGAAGTAGGTCGGTGGAGCTGTGAGGGGCCCACGAGGGTGGGGGCACGCCCTCCTGCCTCGTGGCTTCCTCGCTGCTTCCTTGACGTCCACGCCAAGTATCCTGGATCACGTTTGTTCCAAAAAAAGATCCTCACGAAGGTTTCATTCCGTTTGATATTCCTTTTCTGCGAAACACTGAAATAGGCAAAAAAATAGCAATTTGCACTGGGCTTTCGGTTAACAGGTTAGTCCCAAAAATAATATAAAAAGGTATATTAAAGCCCATTAAACATCCAAAACAGATAATATAATGGCATGGAACAATAAAAAATTATAGATACATTGGAGACGTATCATGGCTCACAGTGTGCTTTGTCGTCTGCTAGCAGACGGCAGAGAAGCAAAGGTCTTTGCCGTCTGCTAGCACACAGCAAAGTGCCCAAAGTGTCCAGATGCATAAACGGCAAATCTCCTTCTTTGCCATCTCTGTCATTTGGTTTACAGTATGTTCAACAATTCATATTCATATGTATAGCTCATGCATATATCACAAATATTGACACAGACCACAGGAAAATAAGAACATCACAAGATCATCCATAAAAACATATATATCATACGACCTATATCACAAAGTAAGACGAGATCACACAAGTGTCGACAAATAAGATCACAAAGGTTATCCTCCACATAACACAAAACTTAGGTGATCATCATGGGATCTAGTAGCAACAGCACCTAACCTACTGGGTGGACACTGCAGTCCAGACCCAACTCCACAAGCACACTACATACTGATTTGTGACCGCGCCGGTGATGCAACCACCACAACCAAAATTAAAAAGGCAAGGGAGGTGGGTGGTCCAGGTTGCTATCTCCACGCCGCTTGTGTTTTCCATCTCTAAATGCCAACAGGTCCAAGTTGTGGTCATCAGCCTTCTTCATGCCATCAGCATGATCACCATTGCCTCCTGCACCCTGTCATCATTAGGCTGATTTGCTGCCGCTGCTCGTCCTCCTACTCCATCTGCATGGACAAGAGCAAGTTAGTTGAATGGCATAAGAAAAAGGAGCTATGACAAGAGTAATGTATAATAAAATATTTTAGCTATAAAATTTGAATATATAGAGACAGGTCACGAGAATAGAGCAAGAGAAGGATTCATGAAAGTACAAAACACAATTGAAACACGGACAGTGGTGATGTCCGTGATGGGCGACGACACATGCATAGTTAATTACGAGCCATCAATGTTTATTTTGGGAGTTCCGCAGAAAGTCATATATAGTAAAATATAAATACGTGACGAGTGACAATTGTAAGAAGAAAATCCAAGAAAAAATAAAAAATTATTATCAAACTACAATTTTGTATGATAGGTTGTAGATGTCAGTGTCGTCACCAAGGCCCTTACAAAAAAACAATATATTCCATGAATTTTTTTCTAAATTTAATCACTCTAATGCATAGCCTGTTTTTGTTACCTACTTTCATACCTTACCTGCTTATTCTAAACTACTTAGTATAGGTTGGTTAGTGATCCATCAGTGACCCCCATATTATCCTTGTTCCCCGCTTTATGTTCGATGACTCGATCAACATGATCGACGTCCAGGCCCCGACATCGCACATCACCCCCCCCCCCCCCCTAGTTGTATGACTCCGCAGAGTTACTATCGAGTGTCGAGGGTGACAACTCATATATCACTCCTGATGAGATCTCTATAGTGTAGCTATTCGGTCATGGTCACCGAGGGTGATTTCCTCCTTAACCACTTCCGATATGACTCTGTCGTGCAACCCCTCAAGTGTGAACCTCGAGGGTGGTTCCTCTTATGTTTACTTTGATGATTACATCGAGTGGAATCCACCGAGGGTGGTTCCTCAGGGTTTCCCTTGGTGTTAAACACACAGTTACTATGGTTACTATGACTTTACACTGAACCATCTTACTAAAGATGGGTCGGCCCTGAGGGGTACCCGCGCGAGCTTAATTGCAAGTGATGTGGAGTCGGGTTGACCTGGAAGGTGCCCGCGAGATACTTACGAGGCGTGGTCGGGCATTTTTAGCCCTTGCCGCAAGTACTCGAGATGGGGCGACGGGGTCACATCTTTCCCGAGTCTCTGCTCGTGACCGCACTACCAACACACTAACGGTTTGGATATTTGATCTGAGGGGCCTCTAGCCTAATAGCACTAACCATCACGTGGGCATAGTATGGGCGTTCTGCGTCGTATGCACCAGCCAAAGCCTAATACATGCCAGTGACTGAGCGGCGCGTGCCGGGTTGAACTGCGTAAGCACCTGCCTTTTAAGGAGGTAGCAAGGTCTGCTCATTGGCCGCGTTCGCACCATGCAGGAGTTCCCGGGGTGATGGCCCATGACCCCTAGGGGCATAGGTTTAGTCCGGCGGGCAGACCTCTCTATTTAGCCTAGGTCGAGTTGCGGCGTATCGTTTGGCCGAGGCCGGGCATGACCCGAGAAAGTGTGTCCGGCCGGAGTTAATCGAGCGTGGTGGGTAAGTTGGTGCACCCCTGCAGGGAAGAAAACATCTATCGATAGCCTATCCTACGGTAACGGACACTTGGAGTTGCATCCCGGTTGATACAACTAGAACTGGATACTTGAGGTGATAACTGGATAGTATGGCTCTGGGATTGCTTTCTCACACAGAGTCGAGAAAGGATCTCTGGCCGAGGTTGATAACACTACTACTGCTTTACCTTATGTTGATTTGTACTCTTCTAAATGCTACAAGATGCTTGAAGATGCTTGAAGATGCTAGTCTTCGATAGGCTAGGCTTTCCCCTTCTCTTCTGACATTCTGCAGTTTAGTCCACAGATACAGCCCATTCCTTTGATACAGATGCATACTTAGTTTAGATCCGATGTAAGTCTTGCGAGTACATTGGATGAGTACTCACAGTTGCTTTGCTACCTCTTTTTCCCCTATACCCGATTGTTGCGACCAAATGACGGATCCCAGGAGCCAGACAACACCACTGATGATTACTACTACCCCGAGGGTGCCTACTACTACATGATGGCCGCTGACGACCTGGAGTAGTTAGGAGGCTCCCAGGCAGGAGGCCTTGCCTTTTCGATCGTTGTTGTTTTTGTGCTAGCCTTCTTAAGGCAGACTTGTTTAACTTATGTTTGTACTCAGATATTGTTGCTTTCGCTGACTCTTGTGTATTCGAGCTTATGTATTCGAGCCCTCGAGGCCCCTGGCTTGTAATATAAAGCTTGTATTTTTTTAATTTGTGTCCAGAGTTGTGTTGTGATATCTTCTCGTGAGTCCTTGATCTTGATCGTACACATTTGCGTGTATGATTAGTGTACGCTTGAATCGAGGGTGTCACAAGTTAGTATCAGAGCGGACTGCCTATAGGTAGCCCCCTTTCCAACTCCTTGGCCGAAGTTGGGTCTAGTCACTGAAAAACTTTTACTAGCATTGGTTGTGTGTCTTACGGGCCCACGTCGCCATTGGGTGGTATTAGGATCTTTCATTCCTTGTTTATACTCTGGGACTCTGATCTCTCTTCCATTTGGGTTGAACGAATTTACTAACTCTAACATTAGGATCCCGTAACCACATTCACCCCAAAGTTGGATAAGCCATGGTTATTCCTTAGAACAGTATTTTGAGTAGTGCACACGCTGTCGTGTTGACTACTAAGTGGTATCCTTCGTACCTCTTTCATTATGCATGTTTCATCATGAATGATCCTTTTCTTTGCAAATGCTCAATGCTGAACTACCCCCTGTTACATGTTAGCAGGATGGTTAGACCGGCTGTTCGTGGCCGTGGTACCAACGATCCACCACCGCCCGAATTCTTTGCCGGAATGATGCAAAAATTTGAGCTGAACCGCTAGTTCATGGAAGGAATGATGGCTCGGTTTCCTCGTCCGAACATGAATCAACAGCCAACCCCAGTAACTCTGCATGACTTCATGTGCCTCAACCCAACTATTTACCGCAGCTCAACTCAGCCCCTTGATGCTGATAACTGGCTCCGCGACATCACGTATGAAATGGAGTCTGCTAGTGTGGCCCTTGCTAGCTATGTCACCTTCACATCATTCTTTCTGAAGGGCCCCGCTGCTCAATGGTGGGACAGCCACAGGCGTACCCTACCTGCTGGAACGGTTATCACTTGGCCGGATTTCCAAGGCGCTTTCCGTGCCCGCTTCATTCCTCAAGGGATCATGGACAAGAAGAAGCGCGAGTTCCGCAACCTCACCCAAGGCAACAAGTCTGTAGATGCTTATCAGCAGGAATTCTTGGAGTTGTCTCGTTACGTTGAAGAAGACATTGCTACTGATGCTCGTAAGCAAGAGAAGTTCCGTGACAGACTTCACCCTGACATCAAGCTAGCACTCCTGGTGCATGACTTTGCTGATTTCGCCACCATAGTGAACAAAGCTATTCAGGTTGAGACTGGTCTTCAGGAACACCAGGGATCCCTCAGGCACAACCGTGACACTGGATCATCTTCATGCCCGTTAGCGCAGAAGCGTCGGATATGGATCCCCCACAGCATGTATCGTCCAACTGCACCTGCACCAAGACAGTGCTATGCTGCACCTCGTCTTCCCCCTCCACCTCAGAGGCAGCCTCTTCAAGCTGTACCACCCCAAGCTCGTGCTCCCAATCCCAATGATGGTTTGTGCTTCAAGTGTGGCCTTCCAGGTCATCGTTCTAGGAACTACCCTCAGAATCAGAATCAGCTGGCTCTGCCTTCTAATGCTCGTGGTAACAGTCAACCCTGCAACAAAAATGCTCGACCTTATGGTCGTGGGCAGGCTAACAACATTGATCTTAATGAAGCTCAAGACCAGCCTGCTACTGTGATGGGTACTCTTCTAGTTAATTCAGTACCAGCATCTGTCTTGTTTGATTCAGGAGCATCACATTCTTTCATATCAGAAGATTTTGCATTCATGCATGGCATTAAATACGAACAGATGCACACTCCACTAGTGGTAAAAAAACTGTGGGCCAATGCCAAACCTCCATGGTTAGCCACAACATTTT
Source organism: Triticum monococcum (assembly GCA_034509565.1). NCBI lineage: Eukaryota > Viridiplantae > Streptophyta > Magnoliopsida > Poales > Poaceae > Triticum > Triticum monococcum. Next base: position 484,734,195 of record CM067845.1, read on the forward strand.
AGTTGAAATCGAAGGGTTGGAATTTTTTCCCTCCCCCATTATTCTGAAGTTTTCCAATATTGACCTCACTCTAGGAATGGATTGGTTGAAAGCACATACGACTTCTATCGTTTACGCCACTAAAACCGTCCACCTTCTACACCCTTCAGATGAGATAGTAAGCTACAATGCTCGTCTGGTTCAAAATGCCGAAGCCCGACTCTATCTCCTGAATGCGTTGAACGCAACACCTCTTGAGGGAATTGAAAAGATTCCAGTCATTCATGACTTCCAAGATGTCTTTCCAGAAGAACTTCCAGGAATACCCCCTGCCCGGGCTGTCGAGTTCATCATCGACTTGAAACTAGGCACCGTTCCTATTACCAAACGACCCTACAAGATGCCACCTCATGAACTCCCTGAACTTAAGGAGGAAATTGACAAATCTCTTTGCAAGGGTTTCATTCGTCCAAGTTCCTCTGCTTGGGGAGCACCTTCTCTCTTCGTCAAGAAGAAGGACGGAACGAACCGTTTGGTCCAAGACTACCGTCCTATCAACCAAGCTACAATTCAGAACAATTATCACCTTCCTCGGATCAATGATCTGTATGATCAACTGGCTGGTTCATCGATATTCTCTAAACTCGACTTGAGGTTGGGTTACCACCAGATCCGTGTTCGTGAAGAGGATATTCCAAAGACCACATTCGTCACTCGTTATGGTTCTTACAAGCACACCGTCATGTCTTTTGGCTTGACCAATGCTCCAGCCACATTCTCCCATCTGATGAACTACATATTCATGGATTACCTCGACAAGTTCGTCGTAGTCTATCTAGATGATATCTTGGTATATTCGAAGAACAAAGAAGAACATGTTGAACATCTTCGACTTGTTCTAGAGAAGCTTCGAGAACATCAACTTTATGCCAAGTATTCCAAGTGCGAATTCTGGTTACCCGAAGTCACCTACCTTGGTCATGTTATCTCCAAGGATGGTATTGCCGTCAACCCAGAGCGCGTTCAGGCTATTCTTGACTAGACCCCTCCGAAGACTGTCAAGCAAGTTAGAAGCTTTCTCGGACTAGCCATCTATTATCCACGCTTTGTCGAGAACTTCTCCAAGATCGCCAAGCCACTAACCAATCTGCTACACAAAGGCGTTACATTTGATCGGACTAAAAAGTGTCAGGAAAGTTTCCAGTCGCTCAAGGACAAGCTAACTTCTACCCCAGTGCTTGCTCTCCTGATTCTCACAAAGACTTTGTCATCTATTGTGATGCTTCACGACAAGGATTAGGTTGTGTCCTAATGCAAGAGCGCAGAGTGATTGCTTATGCCTCCCGTCAAGTGCGTCCTCATGAAGAGAACTACCCAGTTCACGACCTTGAGCTTGTTACGGTTATATATGCACTGAAGCTATGGCGACAATACCTTCTCGGTAATCATTGCGAGATCTTCACTGATCATCAGAGTCTGAAGTACCTGTTTACTCAGCTAGATATGAACCTCCGTCGACAGCGATGGATGGAAGCTATTGCTGACTACAACGGCGGTATATCCTATACCCTTGGTAAGGCTAATGTCATGGCCGATGCCCTGAGCCATAAATCTTATTGCAACAATCACATGGTCTACAAAGCTCAACCCCGACTTTATGAAGAGCTATGCAGGCTGAACCTTCAACTAGTTCCACAGGGTTCTCTGAATAACCTTGTCCTGGAACCAACTCTTCTGAAAGCAATTAAGTCTGCTCAAGCCAAAGATGCTCATGTTGATCTGATGAAAAAGGATCTTGCCTTAGAGAAATCCAGAGATTTTTCACTTGGTGAGGATGGAACCTTATACTTCAGAGATCGCATTGTAGTACCCTGGTTCGAGCTTATGACAGAGAAGGTCGTGAAAGAAGCGCATGACACCCCTCTCTCTATTCATCCAGGAAGTACCAAGATGTACTTAGACATTCGTCAGAAGTATTGGTGGTCTAAGATGAAGCAAGATATTGCTCGATATATCAAAGAATGTGATGTTTGTCGTCGCGTCAAAGCAGAACATCAGAAACCGGCTGGACTTCTACAACCTCTTCCTATTCCTGAATGGAAATTGGATAAGATTCAGATGGACTTCGTCACTGGCCTTCCCAATTCTCAGAAAGGTAACGATGCTATCTTTGTTGTCATCAATCAATTCTCCAAGGTTGCTCACTTTCTACCAGTCAAGGAGACTATCACCGCTAGTCAATTAGCAAACTTGTATATCTCCATAATTGTGTCACTCCATGGCATTCCGAAGGAGATCAGTTCAGCCCACGGCAGTATATTCACTTCGAAGTTCTGGGATAGTTTCCAAGAGGCAATGGGAACTCATATTACCTGGAGCACTGCTTATCATCCCCAATCCCAAGGCCAAGTCGAGCGAGTCAATCAAATTCTTGAAGACATGATTCAAGCTTGTGTTATTTCTTTTGGCAAGAAGTGGGAAGAATCTCTCCCTTATGCGGAGTTCTCTTATAACAACAGTTATCAAGCCAGCTAGAAAATGGCACCCTTCGAAGTGCTCTATGGACGTAAGTGCAGAACCCCTCTGAATTGGTCAGAAACTGGGGAACGAGCGCTCATTGGTCCAGACATTATTCAACAAGCTGAAGAGCAGGATCGCATTGTCCGGGATAATCTCAAGGCGGCCCAGTCCCGCCTGAAGAGCAACTATTACCGGAAACACTGGGGTTCGACTTATCAACCTAGTGAACAAGCTTATTTGCGTGTCACTCCTTTGAGAGGCACTCATCGGTTCGGAGTCAAGGGCAAGCTTGCTCCGCGCTACATTGGTCCTTTCCGCATTCTCGCCCGTCGTGGACTACTGGCTTATCAACTAGAGTTGCCACCTCAGCTCTCACGTCCATGACGTCTTCCACATGTCGCAACTTCGTCGTTGCTTCAAGGATCCGGAACGTGAAGTGGATCCGGAATTGATTGAAATTCAAGATGATCTCACATACAAAGAGCATATGATCTGCATTCTTGAAGAAGCTGAACGTCGAACCCGCCAGAAGGTTACCAAGTTCCTCAAGGTGCAATGGTCAAATCATACTAAAGATGAGGCCACTTGGGAACGCGAGGATAACCTCCGTGCTGAATACCCCGACCTATTCCCTTCTACCTCTTTATTCTCGGGATGAGAATTTATTTTAGAGGAGGAGAGTTGTAACACCCCGGTGTAATGATGCTACATTAACCCTTGGGGTTAAGTTAATCATTTTGCTAAACAAGTGTTTGATCATCCTTGGTTCTCTCTCATTTCAAATTCCAGTTGAATTCAATTTCAAATTCTGATTGAAATTCAAAATTGCTCAAACATGAAAACTAAAATGTTCATCATGTGCCAAATAATCCACAACTAATATTGGTGGTGAACCAACTTTTTTGCAAAGTGTTTAAGTGACCTAAACTACTTAAAACAATGACCTAAGCAATAAATTAAATACCTTTTTAATTTATAAAATTCGCAAACTATTTTAAAAGTCTCACAATCTTTTTGTAGTAGTGCACTTCCATTCTTTGAAATTGTTTTGGCCAGTGGCATAATTTTGCAAGTCATTATTGGCTAAAAAGAAAAAGCAAAAGCTGCTAAAAAGAAAAAGAAAAAGAAAAAGAAAAAGGAAAGAAGAAGGGGTGGGAGAGCCCCTGGCCTCCACTTGGGCTTCGGCCCACCCGAGCTAGCTAGCCCAGCTAGGCCGGCCCACGCCCCCTCCCCGATCACTCTCCCCTCCCTCCTGTTCCCCGGTGCGCGCCGCTACACGGGCTCGTCGTCGCCGGACCACCTCGCCGGCAACCCCGCGGGTGGATAAGAGCACCTCCTCCGGCTCCTCGAGTCCTCCCCCTATCCTCCTCGTCATTTTCCCCCTCGCCCCCTCTCTGCTTTGATTTGGGCGGATGCCCGAGCGCCACCATCGCCGCCATTCGCCGTAGCCACGGCCACCGTCACCCATACGTCGCTCCGTCAAGTCCAGGAGCTATGGCGTGGTCCTCCTCTTCTTCCTCGACATCGGATCGGGACCGGGAGGGACCGCCGCCGTCGCAGTCTTCCTCTTCCTCTACGGCCACCGCACGACCTCGCCATTAATCTGCAGCACCAGTCCTTCTAAAGCTCACTACCTAGTCCACACGCTCCCGCGGTGAGCTCCTGCGCCGAACGCGCCCTTTCCTACCCCCCCCCCTCCTCTAGTCGCCTGTAGCCCTGCTCTAGCGTTAGGCCGCATCCTTCACACCCTGGCTTCGTAGCCGGCGTAGCCGCGGCGACCATAGGGCCCCGTGCGTACCACCGTTGCACCCGCCGCACCTGCCTCCTGCGCCCCCTACCACCGTCGCTGCCCCGTTGCTACACTGCTACTGCCGAACTGCTTTGTTGCTCGCCGGCGACGCTGCTGCTGCTCCGCTGTCATCTCGTGCAGCCCTGCCCCGACACCCGTCCGCACGGCCCCTCTTTAGGGCCGCAGCCGCCTCTCCCATGTCGCGACCGCCCGAGCCGTTCCCCTCCTGCCTGCTGCTCCTCGTCCTACCACCGATGTTGTTCTGCTCGCTGCGCCTCGCTGCTGTCCGCCACCATTGCACGCCACTCCGCTCTCGCGCCCGGCGACCGCAGCCACCGCGACCCTATCCCCCCCCGGCACGCTCCAGGCCCTCCCTCGTCCGGCAACGCCGCGTGCGCGCGTCCACGCCGGAGGCCGCGCTCCCACCCTCCTACCCCGGTCGGACGCGGCTGACCAGGGCCCCACCGGCGCCGTCTGTCACTCTGATGCGGGTGTGCGGGCGCCCGCACCCGATAGCGCTCGCCTAGCTGGCCTTTTGTCCACTGACAGTGGGGCCCAGCCCCTTTAAAAAACAAAATGTATTTTAAAAATAAGAATAAGTAATTAATTAGGTAATTAATTAACTTAATTAACTTTGTTTAGTACCTAATTAACTTGATTAGTTAATTAAAATTGTTATTTAGTTGCTAGTCTATGACAGAACAGCCCCACATGCCAGGGTTGACTTTGGTCAACTCTGTTGACTGTTGATGTCATGATGACGTCAAGCTGATGCAATAACCCCGTTTTAGATTTAATGATAATTTCAGAATATTGCTAAAACTTTAATAATCCATATAAAAATAACAGTAACTCGGATGAAAAAGTTTTATACATAAAAGTTGCCCAGAACGACGAGATGAATCCGAATACCCGATATGTTCTTCTGTCACATGCCCCTAGCATGCTGAACATGGAACATTCCCCCTCCGGTCTTCTGTCTGACACAGGTCTGGAACCGGGAAAACATTCCCGGTTGAATCCCCCCTTCACCTTTATCGTGTAGCCATTCGCTAGGTCACACCCAACACAACTTATTGCCATGTTATGCTTTGTGATGGTATGTTTGCTTTATATTTATTGTTTCTTCCCCCTCTTCTCTCCGGTAGACCCCGAGACCGATGTCGCCCTTGTGATTGACTACGTAGACGACACTTCTTCCTTTTCAGCAGAGCTTCCAGGCAAGCAAACCCCCCTTGAGCATTCCGATATCGCCAATTTCTTTCCCTCTCATGCTTGCATTAGAACTGCTACTGCTTTCTGTATGATCCTACTCTAATGCATAGCCTGTTTTTGTTACCTGCTTTCATACCTTACCTGCTTATTCTAAACTGCTTAGTATAGGTTGGTTAGTGATCCATCAGTGACCCCCACATTGTCCTTGTTCCCCGCTTTATGTTCGATGACTCGATCAACGTGATCGACGTCCAGGCCCCGACATCACACATCACCCCCCCCCCCTAGTTGTACGAATCCGCAGAGTTACTATCGAGTGTCGAGGGTGACAACTCATATATCACTCCTGATGAGATCTCTATAGTGTAGCTATTCGGTCATGGTCATCGAGGGCGATTTCCTCCTTAACCACTTCTGATACGACTCTGTCATGCAACCCCTCAAGTGTGAACCTCGAGGGTGGTTCCTCTTATGTTTACCTTGATGATTACATCGAGTGGAATCCATCGAGGGTGGTTCCTCAGGGTTTCCCTTGGTGTTAAACACATAGTTACTATGGTTACTATGACTTTACACTGAACCATGTTACTAAAGATGGGTCAGCCCTGAGGGGTACCCGCGCGAGCTTAATTGCAAGTGATGTGGAGTCGGGTTGACCTGGAAGGTGCCCGCGAGATACTTACGAGGCGTGGTCGGGCATTTTTAGCCCTTGCCGCAAGTACTCGAGATGCGGCGACGGGGTCACATCTTTCCTGAGTCTCTGCTAGTGACCGCACTACCAACACACTAACGGTTTGGATATTTGATCCGAGGGGCCTCTAGCCTAATAGCACTAACCATCACGTGGGCATAGTATGGGCGTTCTGCGTCGTATGCACCAGCCAAAGTGTCGGGTGGTAGGTGCGACATATGCCAATGGGTGGCTTATCATTGTGGGACCAATAAGACGTCGCCGGTGCCTGGAAACGGGATGAGGCGAAGACATGCACGCCGGCGAACTTTACCCAGCTTCGGGGCTCTCCGGGGAGATAACACCCCTACTGCTGCTCTGCGGGGTCTCCGCATGATCACTAGATGAACAAGTAGCTACACGGCGCTCCTTGAGCTGTGTTGGTGGAAGGAGGAAGAAGAGTGCGGCTAGCCTGCTTCTTCTCCTCCTAAGGTGTCTAAAACTAGTTGAGGGTTGAACCCTTTGCATGGGTGCACCGGGGGCTTTATATAGGCCTACCCCCCGGGGGTACAATGGTAATCCGGCTGGGCGCGGGGCCCAGCTGTCTGTGACTATGCTCGCTGGCTTCCGCGCCGGCTGTTGGGGCCCGCCGACTGGTGGGTCCCGCCGGCTGCCGGCGCCTCGGTCGACAGGCAGGCCCCACTGTCCAGGGCCTGGTCGGTGGCTTGTTACTGTTGCTCTATTCTGATGACGCGGGCTTGGTCGGGGTAAGCGTGGCTACAGTACCGCCGCCCTGGCGGGCGATTACTGTAGTCCCACCGTGTCTTCTCTCCTTAATGGGGCACCTCCTTCGAGGAGGATGGCTGGCCGGCTATGGGGGGTCGGCTCTCCATCTGGCTGACTTGGGAGGAGGTGTGGCCGCCTTTGGCATCTCTCTGCCCGAAGGGGCCGACCGCCTCGGGGGCCACGCTGGTGGCCCGTCGTGGACGGCGTCAAGGTCGTCGTGGCGACAGTGCCGTGCCGGGCGGGTCGTGGTCACCTGTACAGCGCACTGTGTTGGGCGTGCTCCGGGTTTCGGGGGTGGCAGGCTTTACTGTAGACACGCCCCGCTTCATCATTGCTGTGTGGACGCGGACTTCGAGGGTACGATCTTGACTGCTTTATGGGAGCCGGCCTCTTGGAGTCGGCCTTCTTGCGGCCGGCTTCTCGAAGTCGGCCCTCCCACGGCCTCCTTCATGAGGGCAAAGGGCGCCCCCCCCCCCCCCCGAAGCCGGCCTAGAAGATACCGGCAGGGGGAAGGCGGCTCCAGGTCTTGAGTTCTTTGAGAGCCGGACGGGCTCGTAATTTTTTCAGAAGGGCCAGGAGAAGCCGGCTAGGCTACCCATGGCTATTTACTCCGACAGTAGTCCCCGAAGCCGGTCGAGCTTCGAGGCGGACAGAGGGACGAGAAGCTCGGTCAGCTTCTTACCCCGAGGAGCCGGCTTTGCCAGTGTAGGCCGTTGTCACATCCCTAGTTCTGGTATGACCTAGGCTAGCCCTTCATGCTTGCATCATGTTTAAACTCCTTTTAAATTTGAAATGGGGATTTGTGAAACCCTCAGAATCATTTCTGAAAATAACCCAAATAAAAAAGTGCTCCAAAAGGGTCCAAGAAAATGTTCATGTCTCTCTCTGAAAATATTGGTGAGAGGTAAAATTCAAACCAATATTTTTAGGAGCTCATAAATATTTATTTTGGCCATTTGGAATTAATGCATAATTATTTGTATTGGATTTATATTTGTTATATATTCAAATATACTCCAATAATTTTGATTTTTAATGTGGGGCTTTGGAATAATCCAATTAGTTCCTACAATAATTTTCAGGGCAATATAAAATGATTTGGTATTTTTATCAAATCAAAACAAATGTTAGAAAATAGAAAACAAAAACAAAATAGAAAACAAAAAAGGGAGAGAGACCTACCTGGGCGCTTACCTGGTGGCCCAGCTGGCCATCCCACCTGGCGGCCCAGCCCACCAGGGGCAGCCCCGTCTTCTACCTCTTGCCAGTAGGCAGAGGAGAAGCCGGGCACGACGCTCGCCGTGGCCACATCGCCCCGCCACCTCCTGCTTCCCTCCTCGTCACCCTGGAACGCCCGAACGACGCCACGCGCCGCCCCTTACCCCTCTCACTCCCCCCCGGCTCTCTCCTCTCCTCTCCCTCGCTCTCTCTCTCTCACGGCCGAGCGCTGCTGTCGCCGCCGTTCGCCATTGCCGCGGCCACCGCCTCCCCCTCGCCCTCTCTTCGAGTCCAGAAGCTCCGCCACCTCGCCCTGAAGCTCTCCGTCGAGCCACGCGCCTCGGGAGGCCCTGGAGCACCTTCATCGCCATCGTCTTCTTCCTCCAGACGCTGGAGATCGGCTTCGCCGTTCCGCCCGCACCGGACCTCCCCCGAGCAGCTGACCACCTCAACGTGATCGTTGTGAGCTTCCGCGCCGAACCCCTCTCTTCTCCCTCGCGTTCGCAAGCTCCAGGACGCACCTCCGCCATGGCCGAGAGCTCAGCTCCGCCGCGCATGTCACCGCCGTCGTTCTAGCCACCGCCGCTCGTGTCTGAACCTATAAACGCACTCAGCGCGTTCCCAGGAACCCGTAGCACTCGCGGGTTCGCCCTACCGTGCCTCGCAGCCCGTTTTCGCCCGGAGCCGAACTCCGGCCACCGCCCCGAGCTTCGCTCCGGCGAGCTCCGGCTGTCCCCGCTGCTGCCACATGCCGCCCTGGATGCGGGCGAGCCTCAGCTCCTCGCCCGTGGTCTCCGCCGCCCGAATGGTCGCCGGAGGGCGAATCCCGCGCCCTCCGCCGCGTCTGCTGTCGCCGGCGGCTAAATGCCAGCGCGTTAGCCCCAGTTGACCAGGGGGTTTGACCTCCCCTGGCTCAATGACAGGTGGGGCCCGGCTCGGCTAATTTTTAGTTTAGGATTAGTTTAAAAATTAATTAACCTCTGTTAGTTAACCATGACACTGACGGGTGGACCCCGCGTGTTGGGTTTGACCTGGACAGCCGCGTTGACCCGCTGATGTAGTGATGACATCAGGCTGACGCAATATATCCTTTTCTGGTATTAAAATAAATCAGGAAATTCCAGAATATATTCAAAACTTCAAAAATTCATAGAAATTTAACCGTAACTCAGATTGAAATAATTTATATATGAAAAATTATCAGAAAAATTCAATCTATCCATCTGTACCATTTTCATGCATGACAAACCAACCTATACATGCTGTATATGTGAAAACACACTTATGGTATATCTAAGAGCTTATTTTGGAGTTACATTTGAATCTTTAGTTCAAATGGACTTTAACCAATTGAATGCTAGTTGCATTAGCTCCAATAACATTACATCTTCATGCCATGTTCATGCATCATAATGTTGCATATGCTTGTGTTTGATTGCCGACACCGTTCCTTCTCGATAGGTCCTGCTCCGGAGACCGTTCCAGAGTACATGTCTGAGGAGCAGTGCCTTCCTTGTTGTTCTACCAGGCAAGCAACCCCCTTGTTCATTCCGATACAATCCCACTCTCTCGCCCCTGCTCTCATTTATTGCATTAGGACAACAACGATTCAACTGCTACTTTATGCTGCGGTAGTTGAACCCATTCCTCTGCATGACCTGTCATTGCCACAGTAAATAGTTAAAACCCACTAGCATGTGTAGGAATTGATTGAGCCATGTTGTGTTCCTACCATGCCATGCCTGCTATTGCTTAGAGTTGTGTCAGGTCTGATTCATCGGGAATGAATTGGAGTGTTATGATATGTTCTGGTGCTGAGAGTTAAACGTGTGAACACGATTTGGTAAAGGTAGCGGTGAGAGGCCATGTAAGAGTACATGGTGGGTTGTCTCATTGGGACTGTCCTTAAGAACTGAGTTCTGTGTAAGTTGTCCAATGACTAGCTACTACCACACATTGGGCTCCGGGCGCTCCAAGCTCTCTCGACTTATTAACCGCCTTGAGCTCTGTCCAGGAGTTGCAAATAGTTTCTGGTGTTTGTAGGTAGTGCTATTTTTCTACCAAGTGGCACCCGGCAGGGTGGACTTGGGACAGACTAGGCACACGTGGCCCGGTGTACCGAGTGGCACCCGGATGGTGGGCTCGGGAACCCTGTACACATCGTTTGGGGCCGTGAGCGAAACCTCGGTCGGATCTCCGTGCGGATGGAACCCGAATAGGCGATAAACCTGGACTAGAGTCTTGCGTGGTTAGTCAGGTCGTGGCCGACACCCTCGCCAGGCTTCCGCTTGAAGGTTGCCGAGATACATGACGTGTACATGGTGGTAAGTGGCGAGAGCGTGTGTGATGAAGTACACCCCTGCAGGGTTATCATGATCTATTCGAATAGCCGTGTCCTCGGTTATGGACTTCTTGGATGCTTACGTGGTACATAGACAACTTAAAGTGGATACTCTAAAATGCTCAAGACAAGTGTGAGTGCTATGGATGGCCTTCTCGTAGGGAGACGAGGATGAATCCTTAGTGGTGTATTGATGTGGTGATTAGTGGACTCGCGTGCGCTGCCTCATCTCAAAGAAGTTTCTCGTTGTTGTAGAACAGGATAGCCACTGAGTCAAAGCTGGCTTGCTGCAACTAAACCCCACATTACCTTCTTGATACTAATGCATATATGATAGGATCTGATGTAAGTCTTGCTGAGTACCTTTGTACTCACGTTTGCTTTATTTATGTTTTGCAGACGAGACATCTGTCTTACTAGTAGTTCCGCTTGGACTTCGACGGGTAGCTTGTTACCTCAGCTACGATCTTGTACCCTTGGGAGGGTCTTGTAGATAGTCAGGCTTTCCAGCTCTTTTCTTTTGTAGTTGTCTGTACCCAGACATGTAATGCTTCCGTTGCTTGTATGCTCTGAATGATGGGTCATGTGACCCCTGTTTGTATTTATGCTATGTGGCTCTATTGAGCCTTTATATATATGAGTTTGCGTTTTGTTGTGATGCCATGTTGTATAGCACATACTTTCATGTTATGCGTACGTGTGACGTGTATTGCTATGTGTGGGATCCGACAATCTAGTTGTTTATCCTTGGCAGTCTCTCTTATGGGGAAATGTAGTCTAGTGCTTCCTTGAGCCATAGTAGTCCGCTACAGCCCGGTTCACCGGAGTCCTGCTAGCCCAGCACTACTGCTCAGGACACTTGACTGGACGGCATGTATTTCACTTCGTTCCTATGTCTGTCCCTTCGGGGAAATGTCACGCAGTGACGACCGGAGTCCTGCCTAGCCTGCTACAGCCCGGGTTCCCCGGAGTCCTGTTAGCCCGGTGCTACAGCCCGGATTCACACGCTGCTGACCGACACGCTCGATGTGAATCATGTATGCCTGTTCCCATAGGTTAGGGCCGCTTTGGGTTCACGACTAGCCATGTCGGCCCGGGTTCTCCGTCATATGGATGCTAGCGACACAATCATATACGCGAGCCAAAAGACGCAAACGGTCCCGGGCCATGGTAAGGCGACACCCGTGGGGATACCGTGCGTGAGGCCGCAAAGTGATATGAGGTGTTACATGCTAGATTGGTGTGACTTAGAATCGGGGTCCCGACAGCTGTTTTCAAAGAGCTCTTGTATCTTGCGGCCGGGATGGTGGCTGACTTGCATGTTGATCGCGGTCCCCCCGTGGGCCACGTGGCGGCAGAATCCTGCCCACGCACGCGCTCGACGGGACGCCGCCGTAGGCCCGGGCCCGCCACTCCCTGGCCTCGGCCCGAGCGCTGATCTTCTGCGGCCCAGGGAGACGGCTCGCCTTCCTGTGGCGTCTTGAATTCGTCATTAGGGCGCAATAAACGCGGGAAGTGGGGGAAGTGGGCACGATTGATCCCCGCGTTCCCCCACACCACGCCCCCTCGGCTCCGCCACCCGAGCCTACAAGTAGGGGGAGGAGGGGGAGAGGTAGAGGTTTGCTCGCTCTCCCACACTCCGTCCCTCCTCGTCTTCCTTCTGCTTCTTCTTCCTCTCGCTGCCGTCGCAGCCTCTCACCGCAGCACCCCCACCCCGCCCTGCCCCATGGCGTTATCAAGCTCATGGGACGGCTCCAACATTGACAACGATCACGTGGAGTTCCTCCGCCAGACGCGGCGCCTGCCCGGCGCCAATCTTGTGCAAGTTCGCCTGGCGCCCGCGACGGAGGTCTCGCCGGAGCTGGAGGAAGGCGAGCCGGTCGTCTTCCGCTCGCACTTCCTGCGCGGCTTCGGCCTGTCGGCGAGCGGATTTCTGCGTTCCTTCTTGGAGTTCTACAACTTGCAGCCGCACCATCTCACACCCAACGCGGTGATGCTACTGTCGGCCTTCGTCTCCATCTGCGAAGGCTTCCTGGGCGTGCTCCCCACGCTGGAGCTCTGGGGAGAGTTCTTCCAGACCAAGCTCGGCACCGTCACCGCCGGCGTGCCTGCCCCCTGCAGAGCCTACATCGCCATGAGGAGGTCAGGTGAGAACAATCCGTTCCCTCTCATCCCCCTGATCTAGTCGGTGAAGATCTGGCAAAAGTCGTATTTCTATGTGAAGAACGCCGGCTCGCCCCCGAGAGGAGACAACGTCAATCTGCCGGCCTACGTAGCCGGCCCGCCGGCTGGGAGGCAGCCCTCATGGAGCTACCGGTCCAGGTCCCTGTCTCCGGCCGGGAACGCCGCCATCGCCCGGCTTTGGGTGATGATCCAGTCGGAAGGTCTGCGCGGATCCGATTTGGTGGCCGCCTTTGTGGAGCGCCGGATTCTTCCTCTTCAAAGCCGGCCCCATATGATGTGTCAGATGAGCGGCCGTTTCGACCCAAGCCGGCTGAGCAGACAGGAAATGCCGCACGCGGAGGTGGCGCTCATGGTCAATTACATCTCCAACTGCAAGAACGCCGGGGACTGGCAATACGGCAAGGCGCCGTACTCTCGCGCCAATCCTCCGCCTGTGGTAAGCTTCTCTCTCTATCTTCTTTTTGTTGTCAGCCGACTCCATGATGGCCGGCTTCTGATCAGCCGGTTTTTGTTAGCAGAACCCCCTTCTTCCGCCGCCGGCTGGGGCGGTAGGGATCGAACGTCAGTACGCCCCCGACCGTACGGCGGACGATGTTGACGACCCGGACTTGGGGGAGGCTGCCATGGAGGAGGCCGTCGTGGGGGACAACATCGAGCCCGGAGGCACGGGGCTTTCCGCCGGCTTCGAGGACTGGCCGGACGACGGCGAAGCCGAAGAAGTCCCGCGTCGCCAGCCGACGTCCGACCGCCAAAGCGCGGGCTCGTCTGTCGCGCTGGCTGCAGGCGGCGGCGCTCCGAAGCGCCGGGCCACGTCAAATCTCTTCGGTAGTTGGCCGAAGAAGTCCAAAGCCTCCGCCGCAGCGACGAAGCGAGACGAGGCGGCTGTGAAGGCGGCCCGCTTCTGGAAAGCGGTGAAGCAGCCCCAGACGGTCTCGACGTAAGCCTCCAACTGCTTGTATGCTTGTTTTGCTGTGTTCTTCTGCTCGAATCATTCTTCCTGACTTTTCTCCGTTTTCTAAGCAGGGCGCCGCTTTCTCTTGAGCGGGGCCCAGGCGGCTCCGTCGTCGGGGCGGTTGGAGGGCCTTCAGGCCCCCACCGCGTGGATCCCCGCGCCGATCTCATGGAAGCCACAGAGCGGAATGCTCGTGAGGCGCAGGAAGAGAGGGAGGCAGCGGATCGGGAGGCCGCTCAGGCGGCGAAGGAGCGGGCCGACGCGGCGGCCAGGGCTCAGGCGGAGCGGGCGACCATGGAGACAGAGGCGGAGGGCTCGCGCGACCAACCCCCACTACTCGCCATCCCACTCCGAACCATAGCCCCGGACACCCCATTGCCCCTGGCGGAGGAAATCATCCAAGACCCGCCGTCGGTGCAAAGGGAGGAGCTCTTCGAGGTTTTCGCGGGGAGGACACCGCCGGCCGCGCCAGTCGGCACGGGCCAAGGCGGCCAGTCGTCGACGGCGCCAATGGAGCCGGCCAGGGGCGCGCCTGAAGTCGGAGCCAGCCTCGAAATACAGCCGGTGATGCGTCAGCGTGTAGGGGGAAGCGCCGCTCCGTCGGAGTCGCGCCAAGCCGCAGGCGCCAGCCAGTCGGCGGAGGCCTTGGATGTGGCCAGCTCTGCTACGTCCGGGTGGACTTCCAGCGCGGGGACCGGCGAGCTGAATGTGGCGGCCCAAGAGGTCCGGAGTCGGCTGCAAGCTCAGGCCGCCCTCCTGCAGCAATACATGCAGGAGTTCCTGTCGACGCGGGCCGCCATCCGGGTAAGTTTTTTGCTCTTGACCGCTCTGGTTCCTTGATTTCTTCCGTGGGGGCGCGTTAGCGCACCCACTGGGTGTAGTCCCCGAGATTCGGGTCGACTGCTGCGCAGTCGGGTCGGATCTTTCTTGGCGACCGTCTTATCTTTGCTTTCTATCTTAACTTCCAGGAATATCATAATTCCCGTGTTGCCACCTTCAACTCCCAGGCTCAGGAGTTGGGTCGGAAGATCGACGACCTGGCCAACAGCCGAAGTAAGTGCTTGCTTTTATCTCTTTCTTGTGGGGGCGCGTCAGCGCACCCACTGGGTGTAGTCCCCGAGATTCGGGCCGACTGCTGAGCAGTCGGGTCGGATCTTCCTTGACGACCTTTCCCTCATTGGTTTTTTCTTTTTGTCTTTTGCTCTTTGTAGGAGCCAACGCCGACTTGCGGAAAGAGCTTGGCGAGGCGCAGACCGCCCTTCGCACCAGGGACGCCGAGTACGCCACCTTGGTCCAGGAGCGCGACCGCCTGGCCAAGAAGCTGGCTGATTAGGAAGAAAGCCACAAGGCGGCCCTGCAGAAGGTGCAGGACAGCGAGGCCGCCCTGAAGGCGGAGTTTGAGACCGAGGCGGTGAGCTGGGCTGAGACTCGTCAAGCACTGGATGTGGGCTTCGGCCGCATCGAAGACTTGATCGATGGTAAGCTGCTTTTCTCACCCTTCTTCTGCTTGCTGGCCGCCTGGGGTCGTGGGCTGACTTGTGTTGCCGCCCGTTTTCTTGTGCAGATTACTTTCCCGGCCACTCCACCCTTGCCGCCCAAGCCATCGAGGCTCATTGCAAGGCGCGTCGTCAGGCGGGCGTCAACGTCGCGCCAGACGCAAATCAGATGCTGGAGGAGCAGCTCGTGGCCGTCCAAGCGCGGCTGCAGCCGGCTCACCGGATGCTTCGCCGGCTTCAACGTGCCGGGGCGCAGGTGCTGGCCACCCTCTGGCCCGGCAAGACGATCCCCCGCACCCCAAGCCGGACCGCCGACTGGCTGGAGGTCACAGTCGGCCATTTCGAAGCTTGGAAGGCGTCGGCAGCCCGTCTCGGAGCCGGGCGGGCGTTGGAGTTCGTCCGCGCCTGGTACCCAGGGCTGAGCCTGGACTAGCTGCGTACTTGGAGGCTGGAAGCCGACGCGGAGCTGGAGGAAGTGTGGCCGGCAATCGCCCAGCACGCCTCGATGATCGCCGAGTGTACCGACATCAGTGTCTTTGCGCCCGAGATCAATGATGATGGTGTTGCCCAGCCGGAGGACTGGTTCGGTCTGGACCTGGCGGTGGGCGAGGACTCGGTCAAGGAGATCGCCTCCAGCGATGAGGGCGAGGATGACGAGGACAAAGATGGCGAAGACGTCGAGCCGACTAGTGGAACAACCGGCCGGCCTCAAGCTGATCTTGCCTCCAGCAACGAGGTGCGTGGAACCGCGCCCTCTACAGGAGGCGGTGATCAAGCCGAAGTTCGCCAGCCGGCCGCTCCCTCAGCCGGAGCAACCATCTCCACCGACCAGCCCAGCTCGTCAACCGCTCCGCCAGCTTGACCTGCCATCTTTATTTTTCCTGCTTGTTGTCTTTTTGAACAATCTTTTAAGCTTTCGCAATTCCACCCGCTGCGGGTGTATCAAACTATGTTGGATGTCGGCCTCTTGGGGGTTCTTTATGTAAATATTATTATGTGCATGTTTGGTTTCCATTCACGTACACTTTTTTATCCTTAGGCTTTTTCCTTTGCCGCCTTCCCTCTTTGGGAAGGCAAGTACTCGAGCTTTTTTGGATTTGAAGTGAAATGAATGAAAACCGGCCGGCCGGCTACTCTGGTAGTCGGTCGGCGGTAGGCGGCAAACCGGCTTTTGTTATATTAGTCCATTGGTCCCTGGCCATTTTTCGTGTGCGCATCCTTTCCTGCTTTCGACTCGTGCCAGCCGAACAGCCGGTTCTTCGACTGCAGCTTTGGCAAGAGCTAAGCCTGGGTGTTGGCACACTACTTGTCTGACCGCGGGTAAGACTTTTAATATAACTTCAGTCGGCCAGTCCCCGGGCCGTCTAATCGGACCCAATGCTGGACAAAACAAGTAAATGAAATGTAAAGGTCATAAACATGATACTTTCATTCATAGATAAAAGATGGCAGTCCCCGAGTCCTCCTCAGGGGGCCTATTGTCTCGTACTTAGTACAAAAGTTAGCGTGATACATACTGCATTTCAACTGTAAAATCTTCGAAGGAGGTTGGCGTTCCATGGTCGTTCCGACTCCTTGCCGGAGTCGTCTCTCTTGCGTGCCTTGGGTTTATGTGTGTCGATTAAGTAGTAGGAGTCGTTGCCTAGAGCTCTGCTGATGACGAAGGGGCCTTCCCAGGGGGCCAAGAGCTTGTGCTGGCCGGCTGTTCGCTGGATCAGCCGGAGCACAAGGTCGCCCTCCTGGAAGGATCTTGGCCCGACCTTCCGACTGTGGTAGCAGCGCAACCCCTGCTGGTAGATGGCAGACCGGCTGAGGGCTAACAGCCGGCCTTCTTCCAGCAGGTCGATGTCGTCTTCTCGTGCTTCCTTGGCCTCCGCCTCCGTGTACATGGTCACCCAAGGTGAGTCGAACTCGATGTCGGTTGGGATGATTGCTTCGGCACCGTACACGAGGAAGAAAGGAGTGAAGCCGGTAGACTTGTTTGGGGTGGTGCGAAGACTCCAGAGGACAGCCGGCAGCTCATCGAGCCAACAGCCGGCTAAACGCTCTAGAGGTACGACCAGTCGGGGCTTGATGACGGAGAGGATGAGGCCGTTGGCTCGCTCGACCTGGCCGTTTAACTGTGGGTGGGCGACGGACGCTAAGTCCAGCCGGATACCTTGCACAGCGCAGAAACGTGCCAAGGCTCCTTTGGCAAAATTCGTGCCATTGTCGGTGATGATGCTGTGTGGCACGCCGTACCGAGTTGTTATGTCTGCGATGAATGTCACGGCAGTCGGCCCATTCAGCTTCTTGATCGGCCTTGCCTCGATCCACTTGGTGAATTTGTCCACGGTGACGAGCAAATGTGTCATGCCGCCGCGTGCCGTCTTGAATGGACCCACCATGTCCAATCCCCAAACGGCGAAGGGCCAAGTGATGGGAATGGTCTTGAGTGCCGAAGCCGGCATGTGTTGCTTGGAGCTGAAAAGTTGGCAGCCTTTGCAATACTTAACTAATTCTTTGGCGTTATCCAAAGCAGTCGGCCAGAAAAAACCGTGGCAAAAAGCTTTGGTGACAAGTGATCTTGAGGCGGCATGGTGGCCGCATTCTCCTTGGTGTATATCTCTGAGGATTGCAATGCCCTTCTCTTGCTCGACGCACCGTTGGAGGACTCCAGTGACACTGCGCTTGACCAGTTCTCCCTTGACGATCGTGTATGCTCCGGCTCGACGTTGGACTTGTCTCGCTTCTGTTTCGTCAGCCGGCAGATCTTGGTTTACTAGGAAGTTGAGGATGGATTGAGCCCATGACGGAGCTGCGACTTCCCCTACCGCCAATGTGGCTACTGCCACTAGGGTGGGCGAGCTGGGTGATGAAGTGCTGGAGTCGGCCGCCGACTGCTGCGTTGACGCAGTCCCCGGGACGGGTGCGGCAGTCCCCGAGCCGGCTACTGCAGTCCCCGAGCCGAGTACTGAAGTCCCCGGGTCGCCTGCTTGGTTCTTCGAGCCGGACCCGGCCCCGTCGGGGTTGGGCGGCACGAAGATGGAGTCGGATTCTGGAGATGGCTTGATGGACGGCTTGAGGAGGCGTTGTAGAGCGACGCCGGTTGGTATTGCTTGCCGAGTGGAGCCTATTCGGGCCAGGGCATCGGCTGGCTCGTTGTCGGCTTGCGGCACGTGGAGGAACTCGCATCCTTCAAAGTATCCACTGATTTGCTGCACCAAGAAGCGATAGCTAGCCATGTTTGCGTCCTTGGCGTCCTAGTCGCCAGATGATTGCTGAACCACCAAATCCGAGTCGCCATAACATAGTATCCGGCGGATGCCGAGTTCCTTGGCAAGCCGGAGCCCATGTATGAGCGCCTCGTATTCGGCTACATTGTTGGAGGCGGCGAAGTGGATCTGCAGCGTGTATCTAAGCTTGTCGCCCTTGGGAGAGGTAAGGACGCCGCTGGCTCCCAAGCCGGTGCGCATCTTGGACCCGTCAAAGTGCATGCGCCAATGGGTGGAGTCAGGAGCCGGCGGCAGGTACTGGGTCTCGGCCCAGTCGACGAGGAAGTCGGCCAGTGCTTGGGACTTGATGGCGGTGTGGGGCTGGTAGAAGATTGTGTAAGGGGCCAGCTCGATGGCCCACTTCGCCACCCGACCGGATGCATCCCGGCTGCCTATGATCTCGGCCAGCGGGGCAGTGCATACGACCGTGATGGGATGCTCTTGAAAGTAGGGCTTCAGCTTCTTGGCGGTGAAGTACACGCCATAGCACATCTTCTGGTAGTGCGGGTAGTTCTGCTTTGAGGCGGACAGCACCTCGCTCAAGTAATACACCGGCCTCTTGACCGGCTGGGCTCGGCCTTCTTCTGGGCGTTGGACTACGATGACGGTGCTGACCACCCGGCTGGTCGCGGCAATGTAAAGGAGCATCGGCTCTTTCTCAGTCGGCGCCGCCAGGACAGGCGGCGTGGCCAGCATCTTCTTCAGCTCGTGAAAGGCTTCATCGGCCTGGTCGTTCCACTCGAAGTGAGTGCTCTTCTTCATGAGGCGGTAGAGAGGGAGGGCTTTCTCTCCGAGCCGGTTGATGAAGCGGTTCAAAGAGGCCAAGCACCCGGTGAACTTCTGGATTTCTCGAAGCTTGGTGGGGATCGCCATTCTCTCGATGGCCTTGATCTTCACTGGGTTGCACTCGATGCCGCGTTCGGAGACCAGGAAGCCTAGGAGCTGGCCGGCTGGCACTCCAAACACGCATTTCTCGGGGTTGAGCTTGATTCGGAACCGGCACAGGTTCTCAAATGTTTCTTTCAGGTCTTCCAGCAAGGTGCCGCGCCTCTCCGTCTTCACCACGATATCGTCCATGTAGACGTGATCGTTTTTGCCAAGCTGCGTGAGGAGGCACTTCTGCATGCAACGCTGAAAAGTGGCACCGGCATTCCTCAAGCCGAATGTCATGGTCAGGTAGCAGAAGGCTCCAAATGGCGTGATGAAGGCGGTCTTCAGGCGGTCATCCGGGTTTAGTTTTATCTGGTGGTATCCTGAATAAGCATCCAAAAAACTCAACAGCTCGCATCCGGCCGTGGAGTCTATCACTTGGTCAATTCTTGGCAGGGCGAAGGGATCTTTAGGGCAGGCCTTGTTGAGGCTTGTGTAGTCTATACACATGCGCCACTTGTTATTCTTCTTCAGCACAAGAACCACGTTGGCAAGCCACTCTGGAAAGAAAACTTCCATAATGAAGCCGGCTGCCAGAAGCCAGGCTATCTCCTCCCCTACAATCCTTCTCTTCTCCTCTGACAGTCGGCGGAGAGGCTGCTTGACTGGTTTTGCATCTTCTCGCACGTGTAGCTTGTGCTCGGCGAAATCCTTCGGAACACCCAGCATGTCCTTGGGGGACCATGCAAAGATATCCCGATTCTCATGGAGGAAATCGGCGAGCTCGCCTTCCTATTTGCTGTTCAGGCTTGCCCCAATGACGGCAAACCTCTCGGGGTGCTCGGGGTCAAGAGGTATCTTCTTGGTTTCCTTGGCCGGCTAGAAAGATCCTTGGGAATCATGCTCCTTGGAGTCGGTGGGCTGGCTGAGCCGCTTGCTGGCCAGGGCCACGACCCGGTCCAGCGTCTTCTTTTCTTCGGCAACCACAAGGGACTCGGCCAGCCGGCTGCTGGCCACAGTGCACTCGGCAGACTTATTGTAATCGCCGGCTATGGTGATGATGCCCTTGGAGCTTGGTATCTTCATCTTGAGGTATGCATAGTGGGGGACCGCCATGAACTTGGCCAAGGCGGGCCGGCCAAGCAACGCATGGTAAGGGCTCTCCAGGTCCACCACTTCGAACCAGATCGCTTCCCGGCGGAAATGCTCCTTGTCCCCAAAGAGTACGTCGATCTTGATCTTGCCAATGGGGGCGCAGGACAAGCCGGGTACGATGCCGTGAAACACCGTTCGAGTCGGCACAAGCTACTTCGTCTTGACACTTAACTTCTCCAGGGTGTCGCGATACGGGATGTTTATGCTGCTTCCGCCATCTATCAGCACGCGGGAGAAGCGGGCGGCGCGTCTATCCGTCGTGAGGGTGGCTTCCAGGACCAAAGCATAGGAGCCGGGAGACGGCATCACCTCTGGGTGGTCGGCTCGGCTCCAGCTGATGGGTTTCTCTGACCAATGCATGTGTCTGGCTGGGTTAGCAGCGACCACACTGACTTCCTGATGCTCTCGGCGCTTGCTGCGCTGGTCTTCGGGCTGGCTCGTGAAGATGACATAGGATGCTTGCTCGTCGGGGAACTCGTCCTGCACGGCGCCGACTGCGGGCCGGGCGGCCTGGGGCGGCGGAGCCGGAAGCGGCGGGCCGGCAGGAGGAGGCGGCGTGAGTCCTTCGCCCTTGGAGATTCGGGCGAGCCAGTTACACTTTCGGGTTGTGTGGTTGGACGGCTTCGCGCCGCTATGGAACTTGCACGGGGCGTCAAGAGTTTGCTTGTAGGAGAAAGCCGGCTGCCAAGCCGGCCGGCCGCCCTTGGGCTTCTTGGGCGCGGGCCGCCCTTCAGGCGGCGTGTCTTCGACCGTGGCCACCTGCCGGCTAGCGGGAGGCGGCGCAGGGCCTTTACGCTTCTGGTCGTTCGGGTGCTGGCGTCGGCCGGAATCTCCTGCCGGCGTCTTGGGCGCCGGGTTAAGAACTTTCCCGGGTGCGTACACCCGGAGCTCGGTCTTCATCGAAGAATCGGCGGTGGCGTATCTGTCGGCTATGTTCAAACGCTCGTCAAGGGTAGTCGGCTCGTCGCAGAGAAGCTTGTGCTTGAGGAGGGTGCCTTCTCGGCACCCGGCAGTGAAGTATTCAATGGCCTGCACCTCGTGCACCCCTTCATAAGAATTGCGGAGCTCGGCCCAACGCGTGAGGTAGTCGCGAGTGGACTCGGCTGGGCCCTGTACGCACAGGGAGAGCTGCCTGGGCTTGGGAGCCCGCTTGTAGGTGCTGGTGAAGTTGCGAACGAAGGCTTCGGTGAAATCTACCCAGCTGTTGATGCTGAGAGGCTTGAGGCTGTTAAGCCAAGTCCGTGTCGTGCCTTGCAGCATGAGGGGCACGTACTTCACGGCAACTCGCCGGTTGCCGTTGGCTATGCTGACTGCCGTGGAGTAGTCGATCAGCCAGTCTTCCAGCTTCACGGAACCGTTGTACTTGGGCATGTCTCTTGGAGCGAGAACCCTTTGGGGAAGGGCTCGTCGCGGATGCGGGGGCCGAAACAGGGCGGGCCGGCATCGTCTTCTTCTTCCAGCGCCAGGGATCTGGCCAGGCGGTCGATCCGATGGCGGGCGTCGTTCTCGCCGACTCCTTCACGGCGACCCAGCCGGCCGCTGAGAGTCGGATGCGCCACTGGCGGCGGGGTGGGGTATCTCTCTCCACGAGCCCGAGGTGGAGGCGGGCTCCCCCGCCATTCCATGGCTCGGGGACGGCCGTCCGCGTCTCGCTCGATGGAGATTCGGGTCCAGCTTCGGCTGGAAGCCGGCTCTTTCTCGCGCCGCGCACGGGTGTTACTCCTAGTCGGCGTCCGGGACGTCGCGCCGTGATCCCGACGCCGGGGTGGGCTTCCCGCGCGAGCATCGGCTTCGTGGCGCTGAGCGGCCGCGTCAATCAATTGCTGTATGCGCCGGGTCATGTGGGGGAGGTTTTCGGCCTCCAAGCCGTCCAACTCGTCCACGGCCGCCTGGGCGGCGCGCAGGTTCTCGAGCGGAGTGGCATAGACCGGGCGGTCGACTCCCAACGTGTCGGTGATGACGGCGCCGCGTTGCATGACAGCACCAGCCCGGCTTGGACCAGTCGGGGCCGGTGTGCCGAAGGCGGCGCGGTCAGCTTCGCGCTGGTAGGCCTCAGTGAGGCGTCTCACGGAAGCCAGCCTCCGGCCCTCCGCGAGGAGGGCGAGACGGCGTGCTTCCAGTGCTTCGTCGTCAGCATCAGCCGGGAGGGGGACGGACAAGTCGTGGGCCGCCGCGTGCGGGGCGTCGTGGGTGCTCTCGTCGGCCGGGCCGCCATGGCCGATAACCATCACCTCAGTGGTGACAGTATCGCGATCGTCGGTCCGACGGAGCGGGTCGTTGTAGATCGTGACGTTGGTGGGGAAGGTGTCATAGGAGGCTGTGTCGGAGTCGACAGAGTCGACAGGCATCGGGTCGGTGGAGCCAACCGACTCCAGATCCGCAGCAGGCTCGCTGGAGACATGGAGCTGGCCATGGAGGTTGGCGAGGTGGTCGGTGCCCGCATCGGAGGCGAGCTCGTCGGAGATGCGGGCCTTGTCGAGGAGATCGGCGAGGCTGCTTGCCGCGCAGATGCTGGTGACGCCTTGCAGCGCGTCGTGGCAAGCGCCATCGGGCGTGCCGGGCTGGCTACGCTCGCTAGGGAGGAAGAGGGTTCCCTTCCAGAACAGGTCTCCGAACAACGGTGCACCTGGCCCCACGGTGGGCGCCAAATGTCGGGTGGTAGGTGCGACATATGCCAACGGGTGGCTTATCATTGTGGGAGCCAATAAGACGTCGCCGGTGCCTAGAAACGGGATGAGGTGAAGACCTGCACGTCGGCGAACTTTACCCAGCTTCGGGGCTCTCCGGGGAGATAACACCCCTACTGCTGCTCTGCGGGGTCTCCGCATGATCACTAGATGAACAAGTAGCTACACAGCGCTCCTTGAGCTGTGTTGGTGGAAGGAGGAAGAAGAGTGCGGCTAGCCTGCTTCTTCTCCTCCTAAGGTGTCTAAAATTAGTTGAGGGTCGAACCCTTTGCATGGGTGCACCGGGGGGTTTATATAGGCCTACCCCCCGGGAGTACAATGGTAATCCGGCTGGGCACGGGCCCAGCTGTCTGTGACCATGCTCGCCGGCTTCCGCGCCGGCTGTTGGGGCCCGCCGACTAGTGGGTCCCGCCGGCTGCCGGCACCTCGGTCGACAGGCAGGCCCCACTGTCCAGGGCCTGGTCAGTGGTTGGTTATTGTTGCTCTATTCTGATGACGCAGGCTTGGTCGGGGTAAGCGTGGCTACAGTACCGCCGCCCTGGCGGGCGATTACTGTAGTCCCACCGTGTCTTGTCTCCTTAATGGGGCGCCTCCTTCGAGGAGGATGGCTGGCCGGCTATGGGAGGCCGACTCTCCATCTGGCCGACTTGGGAGGAGGTGTGGCCGCCTTTGCCATCTCTCTGCCCGAAGGGGCCCACTGCCTCGGGGGCCACGCTGGTGGCCCGTCGTGGACGGCGTCAAGGTCGCTGTGGCAACAGTGCCGCGCCGGGCGGGTCGTGGTCACCCGTACGGCGCACTGTGTTGGGCGTGCTTCGTGTTTCGGGGGTGGCAGGCTTTACTGTAGCCACGCCCCGCTTCATCATTGCTGTGTGGATGCGGACTTCGAGGGTACGATCTTGACTGCTTTATGGGAACCGGTCTCTTGGAGTCGGCCTTCTTGCAGCCGGCTTCTCGAAGTCGGCCCTCCCACGGCCTCCTTCATGAGGGCAAAGGGCGCCCCCCCCCCCCCCCGAAGCCGGCCTAGAAGATAGCCGGCAGGGGGAAGGCGGCTCCAGGTCTTGAGTTCTTTGAGAGCCGGACGGGCTCGTAATTTTTTCAGAAGGGCCAGGGGAAGCCGGCTAGGCTACCCATGGCTATTTACTCCGACACAGAGCTTAATAGATGCCAGCGGCTGAGCGGCGCGCGCCGGGTTGGACTGCGTAAGCACCTACCTTTTAAAGGAGGTAGCTAGGTCTGCTCACCGGCCGCGTTCGCAACGTGCAGGAGTTCCTGGGGCGATGGCTCATGACCCCTGGGGGCATAGGTTTAGTCCGGCGGGCTGACCTCTCTATTTAGCCTAGGTCGGGTTGCGGCGTATCGTTTGGCCGAGGCCGGGCATGACCCTGGAAAGTGTGTCCGGCCGGAGTTAATCGAGCATGGTGGGTAAGTTGGTGCACGCCTGCAGGGAAGAAAACATCTATCGATAGCCTGTCCTACGGTAACGGACACTTGGAGTTGTATCCCGATCGATACAACTAGAACTGGATACTTGAGGTGATAACTAGATAGTATGGCTCTGGGATTGCTTTCTCACAGGGAGTCGAGAAAGGATCTCTGGCCAAGGTTGATAACACTACTGCTGCTTTACCTTATGTTGATCTATACTCTTCTAAATGTTGCAAGATGCTTGAAGATGCTAGTCTTCGATAGGCTAGGCTTTCCCCTTCTCTTCTGGCATTCTGCAGTTTAGTCCACAGATACAGGCCATTCCTTTGATACAGATGCACACTTAGTTTAGATCTGATGTAAGTCTTGCGAGTACTTTGGATGAGTACTCACGGTTGCTTTGCTACCTCTTTTTCCCCTATACCCGATTGTTGCGACCAGATGACGGGTCCCAGGAGCCAGACGACACCACTGATGATTACTACTACCCCGAGGGTGCCTACTACTACATGACGGCCGCTGATGACCTGGAGTAGTTAGGAGGCTCCCAGGTAGGAGGCCTTGCCTTTTCAATCGTTGTTGTTTTTGTGCTAGCCTTCTTAAGGCAGACTTGTTTAACTTATGTCTGTACTCAGATATTGTTGCTTCCGCTGACTCTTGTGTATTCGAGCTTGCGTATTCGAGCCCTCGAGGCCCCTGGCTTGTAATATAAAGCTTGTATTATTTTAATTTGTGTCTAGAGTTGTGTTGTGACATCTTCCCGTGAGTCCTTGATCTTCATCATACACATTTGTGTGCATGATTAGTGTACGATTGAATCGAGGGCGTCACAAGTTGCGAGGCCTTGGCGATGGTGCTCCCGGACCGTCCTCTATTTCAGTGCTGGCTTGCGGTCATGCATCGGCATTTGGTCACCAAGGGGAACCTGTTAGACCGATATGCCGAGGAGGACCGGTCCTCAAAAAAGGTCATGGCGGTGCACGTCGTCCTCCCCTTGGGGAAAGCTAGGACCTTTCGGGCAGTGGGTGGTAGGCTTCGCAGAAGCTGTTGTTGGTCAGATGGCAAAAAATCTAGCTTTTGCTTCTCGACTAGAGGTGTGGTTCGAGTCACCAATTCCATGATTGAGGCTTGACTGGATGTGCACAAGGAACTTGGAGGTGCGAGATGAACAATGCGCTAAAGGTCCTGGCGCGCCTACCACTGATGACACCATGTGATGCCTCGCTGGGAAGCCCTCCATCAGATAGGTGCTCGGTCGTCGGTCCCGCCTCCAGTCTCCGATGGAAACATTCCCCATCCATTTATTTCTTTGCAGTGGAGGCCGCCTGCGGTGCCTGGCGCTACTACCAAAGGTGGTTGTGTCAGGGATTTCACCACGACCGATGTTGTGGCGCTGTGGGTAGGGGAGTGGCAAGGGGAAGGGAGATGACACCGTGTTGTCAGTCGGTGGTGGGTAGTGACAAGAAGGCCTAGGGGGGCTCCTGGTCTTATCCTTGGTGGGCTGGTCCAGGGCGACGCCATTTCAATCATCTCACAATGCAGAAGACTAATAAAATAAAATAAAAAGGCGAAAGGGATGGTTCCGAAAAATGATATAAATTTACTATAAAATGAATATAAAACATCCAAGAATGATAATATAACATCATGGAACAATAAAAAATAGATACGTAGGAGACGTATCAGGAATCAAGAGCAGGTATGCCCGTTGATGATAGTTTGGGCATTGAAGAGGGGAAATCCATTAAGGACGGGAGTGGATTGGCGAGTTCGTATGTTCCATCGATCATGTAGAGATTCTAGGAAACACTAAAGTACTAGATGTGGAGGGGGGATGGGTAGAGAGAAAATATGATTTGGTGGTTCATTCTCAAGATAAGAAGCATGTCGACTCTCTAAATTATAAGGTTACTTATTCTAGAAGAGATAAACATAGAAGTATGAAAGTTCAACAATTAGAGAGCAGGGATGTACAATCAAAGGTGCAGGATGAAGATGGTATATCATTAGAGGAGCAAAGTAATAATTTTTGTGATATCAACAACGATATGAATGATGAGAATCATTTTCAACCTGCACCCGCTAGGAGAGATGAGGAGGAAAGTGCATTGTTAAAAATCTGAAATCATTCATTCACGTTTGGAAGCACCCATATGTTGGGAATCGTTGCATGGAAAACAAAAAAATTCTACGCACATGCAATGATCTATCCATGGAGATGCATAGCAACGAGGGGGGAGTATGTCTACGTACCCTCGTAGACCGTAAGAGGACGCGTTTCACAACGCGGTTGATGTATTCGAACTTTCTTCGCGCTCCAACCGATCTAGTACCGAACGCACGACACCTCCACATTCTGCACACGTTCAGCTCGGTGACGTCCTCCGCCTTATTGATCCAGTCAGATGATGAGGTAGTAGATGAGTTTCGATAGCACGACGGCGTGGTGACGGTGATGGTGATAATCTCCACAGGGCTTCGCCTAAGCACTACGAAAAATATGACCGAGGGAGTAAACGGTGGACGAGGACGCCGCACACGGCTGAGACAATGTTGTGTCCTTGTGTGGCGCCCCCTCCCCATGTATATATAGGTGGGAGGGGAGGAGGCAGCCCCTAGGGTGCCCCAAGAGACCTGGCGGCAGCCCTAGGGCTGCTGCCTTGCCCTGCGCCCCCCTTTTCCTTATATGAAGGGGGAAGGAAAGAGGGGGTAGAGAGAAGGAAGGGGAAGTCCTACTCCACACTTTCCTTTCCCTCCCCTATTTCCTTCTCCTCCTCATAGGGCCGGCCTCTATAGGGGTGCACCAGCCCCTTGTGGGCTGGTGTGTTCCCTCTCTTGGCCCATAAGGCCCATATCTTTGCCGGGGTGCCCGAAACTCCTTTCCGGTGACCCGATATGTACCTGGTACCCTCCGAAACACTTCTGGTGTCCGAATACCGTCGTCCTATATATCAGTATTTACCTCTCGACCATTTCGAGACTCCTTGTCATGTTTGTGATCTCATCCGGGACTCCGAACAATATTCGGTCACCAAATCGCATAACTCATATAACACTATATCGTTAACGAACGTTAGCGTGCGGACCCTACGGCTTCGAGAACTATGTAGACATGACCGAGACACCTCTCCGGTCAATAACCAATAGTGGAACCTGGGTGCCCATATTGGCTCCTACATATTCTATGAAGATCTTTATCGGTCGAACCGTTATGACAACATACATAATTCCCTTTGTCCATCGGTATGTTACTTGCCCGAAATTTGATCGTTGGTATCTCTATACCTAGTTCAATATCGTTACCGGCAAGTCTCTTTACTCGTTCTGTAATACATCACTTCATGACTAACTACTTAGTCATTTGCTTGCAAGCTTATAATGTGTATTACCGAGAGGGCCCAGAGATACCTCTCTGATACTCGGAGTGACAAATCCTAATCTCGATCTATGCCAACTCAACAAACACCTTCGGAGAAACCTGTTGCTACTTCTTGAGCTTGCGTTGGTTTTTCCTTTGAAGAGGAAAGGGTGATGCAGCAAAGTAGAGATAAGTATTTCCCTCAATTTGAGAACCAAGGTATCAATCCAGTAGGAGACGATGCACAGATCACCAATACCTACACAAACAATCAAACAACTTGCACCCAACGCGATAAAGGGGTTGTCAATCCCTTCACGGTTACTTGCAAAAGTGAGATCTGATAGAGATAGATGAAACTAAACAAAAGGTAAAGTAAATATTTTTGGTATTTTTGGTTTATAGATCAGAAAGTAAAAGATTGCAAAATAGTATATCAGAAACTAATATGATGGACAATAGTAGATCGGAAACTTATATGATGGAAAATAGACCCTAGGGCCATAGGTTTCACTAGAGGATTTTCTCATGATAGCAAATAATACGGTGGGTGAACAAATTACTGTCGAGCAATTGATAGAAAAGCGCAAAGTTATGAAGATATCTAAGGCAATGATTATGAAATATAGGCATCACGTTCGTGTCAAGTAGACCGGAACGATTTTGCATCTACTACTATTACTCCACACATCAATCGACTCCTGCCTGCATCTAGAGTATTAAGTTCAAGAAGACTAGAGTAACGCATTAAGTAAGATGACATCATGTAGAGGAATAAACTCAAGCAGTATGATATAAACCCCATCTTTTTATCCTTGATGGCAACAATACAATACGTGCCTTGCTGCCCCTACTGTCACTGGGAAAGGACATCGCAAGATCGAACCCAAAGCTAAGCACTTCTCCATTGCAAGAAAAACCAATCTAGTTGGCCAAACTAAATCGACAGTTCAAAGAGAATTACAAAGACATCAAATCATGCATATCAGAATTCAGAGAAGATTCAAATAATATTCATAGATAAGATGATCATAAATCCACAATTCATCAGATCTCGACAAACACACTGCAAAAGAATATTACATCGGATAGATCTCCAAGAACATCGAGGAGAACATGGTATTGAGAATCAAAGAGAGAGAGAGAGAGAGAGAGAGAGAGAGAGAAGCCATCTAGCTACTAGCTATGGACCCATAGCTAGGTCTGTGGTAAACTACCCATGCTTCATCGGAAGGGCAATAGAGTTGATGTAGAAGCCCTCCGTGATCGAATCCCCCTCCGGCAGGATGCCAGAAGAGGCCCCTAGATGGGATCTCATGGGTACAGAAGGTTGCGGCGGTGGAAAAGTGTTTTCGTGGATGCTTCTGGTGGTTTGGGAATATATGTGAATATATAGGTGGAGGAATTAGGTCAAGGGAGTCACGAGGGGCCCACAAGGTAGGGGCGCGCCCTCCACCCTTGTGGCCGCCTCGTGGCTCTTCTGACTTGCACTCCAAGCCTCCTGGGTGTCTTCTGGTCCAAGAAAAATCATCACGAAGGTTTTATTCCATTTGGACTTCGTTTGGTATTCTTTTTCTACGAAACTCAAAAACAAGGAAAAACAGAAACTGGCACTTGGCTCTAGGTCAATAAGTTAGTCCAAAAAATAATATAAAATAGCATATTAATGCATATAAAACATCCAAAACAGATAGTATAATATCATGGAACAATAAAAAATTATAGATACCTTGGAGACGTATCACCTGTAGAGCATCTTTATGATCACCCAGTTACGTTGTGACGTTTGATAGCACACAAGGTATTCCTCCGGTATCCAGGAGTTGCATAATCTCATAGTCGAAGGAATATGTATTGGACATGAAGAAAGCAATAGCAATAAAACTGAACAATCATTATGCTAAGCTAACGTATAGGTCTTGTCCATCACATCATTCTCCTGATATGTGATCCCCTTATCAAATGACAACACATGTTTATGATTAGGAAACCTTAACCATCTTTGATCAACAAGCTAGTCTAGTAGAGGCTCACTAGGGACACAGTATTTGTTTATGTATCCACACATGTATTTAAGTTTCCGGTCAATACAATTCTAGCATGAATAATAAACCTTTATCATGATTTAGGAAATATAATAATAACCATTTTATTATTGCCTCTAGGGCATATTTCCATCACCATATTGATAAGGACTTGGTTACTGAGGAGGAGCATAATAATTTCTTGATTGAACTTGAATGATCCCACAAGGAAATTTCAATTTAATTCAAACCTCCAAAGTTATAAGGTGAAGGGTTGAACTACCTTAAGTTAGTGCTACACAATTTTGCACTTCTTAGCGATACAAGGTTCTATGAGCATAATGAACCAACTAATTTGAGACTGACTAATTTGTGTAGGTTGTGGAGAAAGGTGAAAAAATTGGGTGGTTATTACCATGTGATCATTCTCTGATGTTTACATCCCTCTATGTATAACATGAGCTATGGATTTGATTACCTTTCTACCTATGTATTTATATCTAGATGTGATTTTGTACATTATCCCATCTCAATTGGAGACATCTTATATCCCTCACAAATGAATATATCTTATATAAAGTATCAACCAACATTTTGGTGACATTTTATCCCATTTCATTTTCATAATTATGCACACAACCAAGAAATTTGGATCACTTCATTATTTTAACGTAGTGTGTTGTGTGTTTAGTAATTCACCTACCATATGTGCGACCATGTTAAACCATCATAACATAATTTGGGTTTCTTCAAGTATTTATCTATTAGAAATGAATCAAATTCTATCACAAAAGATAAAGAGAGGTAAAGTCATACTCACATGTATTGCGGTGATATTTTAACTCTTTTTTATCATGTATGCTCAATTTTGTTGGCCAAGTTCTATATCTTCCCAGGAATAAATATATTCGTTCATCCTTGAATGAACCTACTTGGAATTGTTTTGTGTATTCTAGTAAAGTGATTGACACTGTGATAAGACACCGCTCTTAATGCTAACAATTGGTGGGGAAACCATAATTGCTAAGGAGTTCTAGAAAAAACTAAATAACCTTGTATTTTTTTACCAAAAATGGTCTTTAGAAAAACTCCAAATTTAGAAGATGGAAAAGACAGCTACTCAAAATATGCCCATCAATATATTCACCCATACATATATTAGTGTACAACTAGCAAATTGGGTTTCTTTAAAAAAACATTGACCTACTTCCAAGGGTTACAAGTTAGTACTCTTCATGCCACCCAATTAAATGTGATATACAATCCATTTTGTATGTCTTAGACAATGTGATTCTATATATTTTATTGTAATATTGTTTTGTAATGTTTACCTATTGTCCATCACATGTGTAACTACTTTTCAATTGCATCAATAGGTAACATCAAGAAAAATATGGCGTAAAGTGGGATAGCCTTTTAAACCTCCAAAGTATGAATTCCACTTCTCTTGGAAGCATTTTGATTTCCTTTTCATTTATGAACCTCATATTCAATTGTGCAATGACATAAGCTAGAATAAATTGGCATATGATCTTATTTTCCTGTTTTGTTCATGTGTTTTGACAATCATCTTTTTTGTAGAACACGCACAACTGTTTCATGGTCCTCTCGCAACTTCTACCACAAGGTGCTTCTTATATTCGGCTCGCCCTTTTATATTTATTTAGTTGTGGTATTTTTATGGTTGAATCCTACCATGGTTAATGACCTGATGGGTACCAAGCTAGTCAGTGGAATAAAAAACTTACTAAAATATTCTACGAGTCCTATGAAATGAGCCATTGCCAACTAAAATAAATTCAACTTTTCTTAAGTTTCACAAAGCTGTCAACATGGCTTTAGGGCTTGGAATCTACTCTGTATAACCAATATAATGACATGAGAATAAATTTA
Organism: Triticum monococcum; assembly: GCA_034509565.1. NCBI lineage: Eukaryota > Viridiplantae > Streptophyta > Magnoliopsida > Poales > Poaceae > Triticum > Triticum monococcum. The sequence continues at coordinate 484,766,011 of CM067845.1, forward strand.
GGCTAAATAATCTAGATATATATGTGGCAGTAACATGTGGATTGGATCTTGAGAATCCTTAAAAGGAAGTGGTGTCTCATGGTTAGAGAAATTGAAGTAGAATATGTTTCTAAATTATATTGTGAGATCATCAAGAATTGTTGGCTATTCACATAACAAACCTCAGTCTGAGTTACATTTATTGTTTCCCCTATAGGTACTCCTTAAATATGAGATGAAAAAGGATGAGGCATGCAAGTTCAAGGTTATTCCATCTACCTCGACAAAGCAAAATGCTTCTGGAAAAGGGGTGCGACTATATGAAGTATAACATATGCTATTACATATGGAAATAAAATAAATATGACTAATTTTTGTAGCTATTTTAACAAAATAGTGGTTCGAATGAACTGAAAATTAAGTTTGCATTTGAAATCTTGAAATACAATGAACATAGTGCTGGTAGGATGCTAATGTACACATCTTAAATACAAAAGTGATACAATTTTAAATGTGCCAGCCAAGATACTGAATGCATGCTCTAATTTTGTTTTACATATGAGTGGAGCAAGTGTGTTTGGAAGAGTTCAAAGGGGATTTGCAACTTTTGCTATGCAAAAATGGCACTCTCAGAGATCGCCACAAAATGGTAAGTTGTAAGATAAAGGGGATACTTTGCTTGAAGAAAGATGGAACTCCTAAAGGATTGGTATCTTTTCCTAAATTTATTAATTACCATCCATTTATATTATTATCTATTTTCCATTGGATTTATGTAGATTCACCAAAGAGGAGAACAGTGTTAACCATTGAAGATGATAAAGACTCACAACACGGACTTGATAATATACAATAAAGATCTTCTTTTAAGCATCTTCATAAACCATTGAACATAACATTTTCACATTTATGTTTTGGTTACTAGCCTTGTTTAGTTGCTAGTAAGTTTCATTTATGCACTTTTTTAGTCACATAAAGGGTTTTTTTTTGTTACATTCTTCTTCACACCATTTCATTAGTTGATAAATACTCAAGAAAAGAATAATACAACATGTAGATAATAAAAAAACATCGTTTCAGCTATCTATCTCATATTAACATAAGAACTATAGAAATTAAAGGATATTCGACCAATGGCTTAAGAAATCATAACTTCTCCAAACACGAAGTTTTTTGTACCATTTTTTTAGTGTATATTAGATTAAAAATATACCATTTTGATATAAGTGAATTTCTTGGTACATATTTTCTGGTATTCAATTTGCAATGTTAGTGTTTTTCCATAATTTATTATTCCAACCCAGTGAATATATAGAAAAGTGGGTCGCCGAAAAATTAGCATACACTTTATTTTTGAATAAGCTCATGTGCTTTGTCTCTCTTGATTCATTGATTTCCATGGATGTGGTTGGCTGAAAATGATTTTTATTACAGAAGTAAATGAACAAACATCGATATGGGATCTCATGCTGACTGGGTGAAGATAAATGTTCCTAGCCTTCAACGTGAAGAGGTATAGAAATTAAATAAATGTGGGTGCAGTTATGCATTAGTGATTTAATTCTTCATGAATTATTCACTTTTCATATATTTTTTCTCATGCTTATTGGAGAATATGGAGTACTGAGTTTTCTTATAGATATTTATTAATTAATGTTTTATGTAGCTTCAAGTTCATTCAGATCCCATGGGTCATTTGATAATTACTAGAGAGGCTACACAACTGGACAATCCATGGGGTATTACTTGCTTCTAGAAGGTATGCCAAACACTTAAACTGCGCCATGATGGTCCTACCATTTTATATTAGGTTTGTTAAATGTGTTTCCCCTTTTATAGGTAATTTAGTTGCCCTCTCGCATTGAACCGGACAAAACCTTGGCAAATCTTAGCCAATATGGGCAGTTATATGTTTGTGGCGAATTTGAGAGGCCGTCGTCACAATAATGCTCTGAAAGATAAAACCACCATGATACAGGTACATCCTAGTTTCTTATAAACACAATGCAAATATCATATAACATTGTCCGTTGCACTCGCTTAATTTATCATTTTGGAGCATTTAGAACTCTCTAATCTTTTTAGTCTCAGCTAACACTATAGAATCTTGTATTGGATCCATAGTAAAAAATAGTGCATTCACAACCTCTTTTGCTAGGCCCAACACTGAAAAACATACTCCCTCGGTTCACAAATATAAGATGTTCTAATCCCTCCAATTCATATTATTTGACGCACAATTAGTACAACTTTAGTATTAATTGACGCACAATTAGTACAACTTTGTACTAAAGTTATACTAATTGTGTGTCAATTAATATGGATCGGAGGGAGTAACTTTTTTGTAAATAGGATGTATATAGGTATGTTTTAGTCACTCATTTCAGTTCATCTGTAGTCCAAATTAAAAATCCAAATTTTTATATTTGTGCACGAGAGAGAGAGAGAGTAGTATTTTATGATTATGGAGGTTTATTCAAAGAGATAATTGCATCCTGCAACCACAACATTTCATATTTGAAGTTTGGGGATGGTCAATATAGAGCTCGCTTCAAACCCAACCACTAACGCGGGAGGGAAATTTTAGCTTCTACCTCCTCATGCCACGTGGGGGGTTTGAAACAACTCGGCACCCCACACATCACTGGCGACAGACACCCCGCCATTAGTGTTATGCCCGTACACTCACATTCATGTGGCGGCTCATCAGATGGCTGCCACGCGGCATCAACTCTTGGCTTGCGGCTAGCAGGATGGAGAAGACGAGTGAGCAGGGGAGAGGCATGCAAGCAGGCCGCTGCAATGTTCTGACTAGGAGGCGCGCCTTTTGACCGGCCAAAAGGCTGGCGCCCTCCACTTTCTTGCCTCGATCCTCTTTCTGATGCCACTCATTCCCATCTCTCCCGCATTCAATCCACGACCCACTTCCTCGTCAAAAGCACATCCGGAGGAGCACCCCTCGTCTTCCATTTTGGGGATGAGGAGGAGCAGCAGCCCGCGGATCCTCTAACCCCCTTTGGGGACCAGATGAAAGTGACCCTGGAGGAGGTTGAGCATATGGACGCTGCCCTGGAGCAGTAGATTTGGGCCCCAAGCAAGTTGACGCGGTTGAATGGTCGGCCTGGGACGAGCAGCTGAGGCGCATTTCCAAGCCATCCAGACCAACATTGCCTCATCCTACGCGGCCGTGGCATTGGTGGTGGTCGTGGCCAACTATAGTATGACCTATCTATAAAATTTGTTTTGAATCGAAATTGAACTAATATGGAATCAAATGTGTCCCAGTTTTTTGATTTTTAGGGAAGAACCCGTTGTGATCAATGACAAGTGAGACACACATGTAAGAAAAACAAGGATGATTCCTTTTGAATTTGTTTTCCCCGTGGCCTCCACATCCGTGGCCTCCATAACCAATATGGCAAATCTATGGAGCGCACTCTCCATATGACGGATGGTGATGATTGATACGGCAAATATGCTAAAGTTGCTCTTCTCAAATGTTTGGCTACTGCATCCACGCACGCATGTCATGGCGTACTATTCTTCAGACCGAGTCTGAGCTCCGGGACTGATGGCTGAGTATGTTCGTTGTGTCCTATATGAACTAGGACCCCATGACCAGTAAGGGCCTATTCGGTTTGGAGGATTTTTATAGGAAATACATAGGAATAAGGATTCCAGAGGAAAATTTCCTATAGATGCATTCGGTTTGTAGGAAATGTGTACAGAAATATCGTAGGAATACTATTCATTTCCTCTGTTTTTGGAGGAAATTACACATCCACTCAAAGCTCATTTTACACGTAGGAACGAGGCGAGTCAAATCCTTAGGATGGCAAGTGCCATCCTATAAAATTCCTATACTAGTTCTAATTCCTACATTATGAAATCCTCCAAACCGAATGAGCCCTAAGAAATGGTGATTGTTTGTTGGGTGCGAGGGTCTGAAGCTATTACGCAATATCGGGTCCGCTATACCAGCGTTTCCGACCCACATGCGTTAACTAGGCTCAACCGGAGAGCAACACTGACTTATGTGAGGCCTTGGGCCCTCTCCCCCAAAAGACTAGCCTGTTAGGAGGGGACTCCCCCACCCTTATAAATCGTGTTATGTCTCCTCCCACAACCGATGTGAGACTAAACCCAACAATCTCCCCCTCACACATCGGTCACTCATGGGCCCGCTAACACCAGCGTTTCCAGCCCACCAACCATGATCGGCCACCCGTGAGTTCACCGAGATTTATTTCGGGCACCTAGGCTCTGATACCACTTTGTTAGAGTTGTGTCGAATATTATTGTACAAAGTAGGTTACAGTTGGACTTGGTTTTGGACTGTGTGTAGACAGGATAGGAGTTGTGTCCTAATAGCACACTTGTATCCTAGGCCTCTCATATATAGTGGAGGTAGACACACGACGTAACCTATGCCAACATAATACTACAGGCACGCGGGGGAGCTGGCGGTGTGTGCCGGCGCCCGGGCGGCCAGGATGCGGTATTGTAGCGGTGTCATGGGGAGGAGCGCTCATAGTCAGGCCCTGGGGATGTAGCCACATCGGTGAACCTCGTTAACAAATCTCGGTGTCGTGCTTGTGTGATTGCTTGGTCCTCTGTAGATTGATGGTGGCCTCGAATTTATTCTAACAAGTGGTATTATAAGCAAGGTTCGATTTGAGGCTACGCTAGTTGATCTAGAGGTGATGATGCCAAAGGCTGCAAAAGAAATTAGTTCAAACCATGGTGTGTCAGGCAATCAGGAGCAATCTCGTCGGTGGTGGACGGCAAACTAGGACTATCGATGGAATTTTCCGAAGCAGCGGAAGTCGGCGAGTACACGAAGGAATCAGAAGTGGGAGGCAGATCGATTTGCACCAGGAGTTCTCGGCGGCGGCACGGCGGATAGCGCAAGTAGCAGGTCAGATTCGATCGGTTCCAATCGAAACCAGTAGCAGCATGCTTGACCTGAACAAGGCCCATGTAAGAGCGAGCGATGCGGGCAGGGCCACGTAGCAGCGCAACATGGGTCTTGGCCCAGGCGGGGCTCCGCCATTGAGGGAGCGACGGCAGACCAGGGGCGCAAGTCCCAGGAGCCAGCTCGGGTGCAATACCCGGCGAGGTCCTAGTTTAGCTGGCTCGTGCGTGCATGCTGGAGTTGTGTGTAGCAGATTGACACGAGTTTTTGTTGGAAAAAAGTCAGATAATGCAGGCCATCATATCAATTTGATGTGTCGGACAAAACAAATAAAAAAGGATGGGAGTATAGACCCAGGCGTCATGTGATGATGGAGTTCGTACATGTGTCTTTGGTACGTGTATGCATGTTGGATATCTATAAGGCTCTATTTTTTGGCACTTTGTTTTGGGCATGGATTGTATACAGGATGGCAGCATGATTATGACGCAGAGCCGCAAATTCACTGGTGATTGATGGAGTTGGCAGGTTATGCTATATATTCAAGTGTTGCACCAGAGATATGCAGGAAGTATACTTGAAGGGGTAGCAGGAAGCCAAGTTGATCAAGATGAAGTGCATGCGGCCGGAGAAGGCGACGTGTGTATAAGGCTCGGAGGAATCTGGAGTGCGTTGTGGCAGGATCATGCATACAAAGGGCGTTAAGCAAGGCATGGAGATGTGCAGGGCAGACACGACAAAGGGTGGAGCATGGCTGCAGTCGGATAATTTCGGCTGGTCGGACTGGACAGTCTGATGGATCGATATGGATGCCGGTTGAGCAGAAGACGGTGGTGATTTTGATGGTGGCCGACTTCTGGAGCGTGGAAACACGTGGTGCAGGCCTGAGGGCTTGTGCAGCTTCGACATGGCTATGACGCAGGGTTGATTCAAGGCAGTGTACACATGAGAGAGCTTGAAGTCGACAGGGCGCGGGGGGTAGAATAGCGCAACTACATGGAGTCATGTTGAAGGTGGAGATGGAGTCACATGGATCACTATGCTCTGTGTTGATGGAGGGGCTACGGTGTAAAATATCGGAGAATCGAAGCCTATTTCAGCAGGATATGGCGAGAGACACGTGGATCAGACTGGCTACAAGCGGTTTGATGGAGACATGATACTCGGCATCGAGCGGTGATGATCGATGGTTCTCTGCAGTGGGGTTGAATCAGTGGGGGCTAGTTGTAGGGGAACGTTGCAGAAAACAAAAAATTTCCTACTCGTTTCACCAAGATCATCTAGGAGTTCATCTAGCAACGAGTCACGAGATGCATCTACATACCTTTGTAGATCGCGAGCGGAAGCGTTCGTTAGAACGAGGTTGAAGTAGTCGTACACGACGTGATCCAAATCACCGATGACCAGCGCCGAACGGACGGCACCTCCGCGTTCAACACACGTACGGGACGGGAGACGTCTCCTCCTTCTTGATCTAGCAAGGGGGAAGGAGAGGTTGATGAAGATCCAGCAGCACGACGGCGTGGTGGTGGATGCAGGGCGTCACGACAGCAGGGCTTCGCCGTGTACTACGAGAAAGGAAGAAGTAACGGGGAGAGAGGAAGCACCAAAAGCGCGGGCTTCAAGTCCCTCCTCTCCCCACCTATATATAGGGGTGCCAGGGGGGCGCCGGCCCTGGTAGATGGGATCTACCAGGGGGGCGGCGGCCAAGGGGTGGGGGGCTTGCCCCCCAAGCAAGGGGTGCCCCCCCCCCCCTTTAGGGTTCCCCCCCAACCCTAGGCGCATGGGCCTTGGGGGGGCTGGCGCGCCAGCCCACTAAGGGCTGGGTTCCCTCCTATTTCAGCCCAAGGGGCCCTCCGGGATAGGTGGCCCCACCCGGTGGACCCCCGGGACCCTTCCGGTGGTCCCGGTACAATACCGGGTACCCCGAAACTTGTCCCGATGGCCGAAACTGCACATCCTATATATAATTCTTTACCTCCGGACCATTCCGGAACTCCTCGTGACGTCCGGGATCTCATCCGGGACCCCAAACAACATTCGGGTTACTGCATCTACTTATCTTCACAACCCTAGCGTCACCGAACCTTAAGTGTGTAGACCCTACGGGTTCGGGAGACATGTAGACATGACCGAGACGATCCCAGGTCAATAACCAACAGCGGGATCTGGATACCCATGTTGGCTCCCACATGCTCCACGATGTTCTCATCGGATGAACCACGATGTCGAGGATTCAATCAACCCCGTATGCAATTCCCTTTGTCTATCGATATATTACTTGCCCGAGATTCGATCGTCGGTATCCCAATACCTCGTTCAATCTCGTTACTGGCAAGTCACTTTACTCGTACCGTAATGCATGATCCCGTGACCAGACACTTGGTCACTTTGAGCTCATTATGATGATGCATTACCGAGTGGGCCCAGTGATACCTCTCCGTTATACGGAGTGACAAATCCCAGTCTTGATCCGTGTCAACCCAACAGATACTTTCAGAGATACCCGTAGTCTACCTTTATAGTCACCCAGTTACGTTGTGACGTTTGGTATACCCAAAGTACTCCTACGGTATCCGGGAGTTACACGATCTCATGGTCTAAGGAAAAGATACTTGACATTGCAAAACTCTAGCAAAACGAACTACACGATCTTTATGCTATGTTTAGGATTGGGTCTTGTCCATCACATCATTCTCCTAATGATGTGATCTCGTTATCAATGACATCTTATGTCCATAGTCAGGAAACCATGACTATCTATTGATCAACGAGCTAGTCAACTAGAGGCTTACTAGGGACATGTTTGGTGTCTGTTATTCACACATGCATTACGATTTCCGGATAACACAATTATAGCATGAATAAAGACAATTACCATGAACAAGGAAATATAATAATAATGCTTTTATTATTGCCTCTAGGGCATATTTCCAACAGTCTCCCACTTGCACTAGAGTCAATAATCTAGTTACATTGTGATGAATCGAACACCCATGGAATTCTGGTGTTGATCATGTTTTGCCCTAGGGAGAGGTTTAGTCAACGGATCTGCTACATTCAGGTCCGTATGTACTTTACAAATTTCTATGTCTCCATCTTGAACATTTTCACGAATGGAGTTGAAGCGACGCTTGATGTGTCTTGTCTTCTTGTGAAACCTGGGCTCCTTGGCAAGTGCAATAGCTCCAGTGTTGTCACAAAAGAGCTTGATCGGCCCCGACGCATTGGGTATGACTCCGAGGTCGGTGATGAACTCCTTCACCCAGATTGCTTCATGTGCTGCCTCCGAGGCTGCCATGTACTCCGCTTCACATGTAGATCCCGCCACGACGCTCTGCTTGCAACTGCACCAGCTTACTGCCCCACCATTCAAAATATACACGTATCCGGTTTGTGACTTTGAGTCATCCAGATCTGTGTCGAAGCTAGCGTCGACGTAACCCTTTACGACGAGCTCTTCGTCACCTCCATAAACGAGAAACATCTCCTTAGTCCTTTTCAGGTACTTCAGGATATTCTTGACCGCTGTCCAGTGTTCCTTGCCGGGATTACTTTGGTACCTTCCTACCAAACTTACGGCAAGATTTACATCGGGTCTGGTACACAGCATGGCATACATAATAGAACCTATGGCTGAGGCATAGGGGATGACACTCATCTTTTCTATTTCTTCTGCCGTGGTCGGACTTTGAGCCGAGCTCAATTTCATACCTTGTAACACAGGCAAGAACCCCTTCTTAGATTGATCCATATTGAACTTCTTCAATATTTTATCAAGGTATGTGCTTTGTGAAAGACCTATGAGGCGTCTCGATCTATCTCTATAGATCTTGATGCCTAATATATAAGCAGCTTCTCCAAGGTCCTTCATTGAAAAACTTTTATTCAAGTAGGCCTTGATGCTGTCCAAGAGTTCTGTATCATTTCCCATCAAAAGTATGTCGTCTACATATAATATGAGAAATGCTACAGAGCTCCCACTCACTTTCTTGTAAACACAGGCTTCTCCATAAGTCTGCGTAAACCCAAACGCTTTGATCATCTCATCAAAGCGAATGTTCCAACTCCGAGATGCTTGCACCAGCCCGTAAATCGAGCGTTGGAGCTTGCACACCTTGTCAGCATTCTTAGGATCGACAAAACCCTCCGGCTGCATCATATACAATTCTTCCTTAAGGAAACCATTAAGGAATGCCGTTTTGACGTCCATTTGCCATATTTCATAATCGTAGAATGCGGCAATTGCTAACATGATTCGGACGGACTTCAGCTTTGCTACCGGTGAGAAAGTCTCATCGTAGTCAACCCCTTGAACTTGTCGATAACCCTTAGCGACAAGCCGAGCTTTATAGATGGTCACATTACCATCCGCGTCTGTCTTCCTCTTAAAGATCCATTTATTTTCTATGGCTCGCCGTTCAACGGGCAAGTCAGTCAAAGTCCATACTTCGTTTTCATACATGGATCCTATCTCGGATTTCATGGCTTCTAGCCATTTGTCGGAATCCGGGCCCGCCATCGCTTCTTCATAGTTCGAAGGTTCACCGTTGTCTAACAACATGATTTCCAAGACAGGGTTGCCGTACCACTCTGGTGCGGAACGTGTCCTTGTGGACCTTCGAATTTCAGTAGAAGCTAGATCAGAAGTATCTTGATCATTATCATTAACATCCTCTCTAGTCGGTGCTGGCACCTCAGGAACATTTTCTTGAGTTGCGCCATTTTCCGGTTCAAGAGGCAATACTTCATCTAGTTCTACTTTCCTCCCACTTACTTCTTTCGAGAGAAACTCCTTCTCTAGAAAGGATCCATTCTTGGCAACAAAGACCTTGCCTTCGGATCTGAGGTAGAAGGTATACCCAATAGTTTCTTTAGGGTATCCTATGAAGACGCATTTTTCCGACTTGGGTTCGAGCTTTTCAGGTTGAAGTTTCTTGACATAAGCATCGCATCCCCAAACTTTTAGAAACGACAGCTTAGGTTTCTTTCCAAACCATAATTCAAACGGTGTCGTCTCAACGGATTTTGACGGAGCCCTATTTAAAGTGAATGCAGCAGTCTCTAAAGCATAGCCCCAAAAAGATAGTGGTAGATCGGTAAGAGACATCATAGACCGCACCATATCTAATAGAGTGCGATTACGACGTTCGGACACACCGTTACGCTGAGGTGTTCCAGGCGGCGTTAGTTGTGAAACTATTCCACATTTTCTTAAGTGTGTGCCAAATTCATGACTCAAGTATTCTCCTCCACGATCTGATCGTAGAAACTTGATCTTCCTGTCACGTTGATTCTCAACCTCACTCTGAAATTCCTTAAACTTTTCAAAGGTTTCAGACTTGTGTTTCATTAAGTAGATATACCCATATCTACTCAAGTCATCAGTGAGAGTGAGAACATAACGATAGCCACCGCGAGCCTCAACACTCATTGGACCGCACACATCAGTATGTATGATTTCCAATAAGTTGGTTGCTCGCTCCATTGTTCCTGAGAACGGAGTCTTGGTCATTTTACCCATGAGGCATGGTTCGCACGTGTCAAATGATTCATAATCAAGAGACTCTAAAAGTCCATCTGCATGGAGCTTCTTCATGCTTTTGACACCTATGTGACCAAGGCGGCAGTGCCACAAGTATGTGGGACTATCGTTATTAACCTTACATCTTTTGGTATTCACACTATGAACATGTGTAGCATTACGCTCGAGATTCATTAAGAATAAACCATTCACCACAGGAGCATGACCATAAAACATATCTCTCATATAAATGGAACAACCATTATTCTCGGATTTAAATGAGTAGCCATCTCGAATTAAACGAGATCCCGATACAATGTTCATGCTCAAAGCTGGTACTAAATAACAATTATTGAGGTTTAAAACTAATCCCGTAGGTAAATGAAGAGGCAGCGTGCCGACGGTGATCACATTGACCTTGGAACCATTCCCGACCCGCATCGTCACCTCGTCCTTCGCCAGTTTCCGCTTATTCCGCAGCTCCTGCTTTGAGTTACAAATGTGAGCAACTGCACCGGTATCAAATACCCAAGAGCTACTACGAGCACTGGTTAGGTACACATCAATTACATGTATATCACATATACCTTTTGTTTTGCCGGCCTTCTTGTCCGCTAAGTATTTGGGGCAATTCCGCTTCCAGTGACCACTTCCCTTGCAATAAAAACACTCAGTCTCGGGCTTGGGTCCATTCTTTTGCTTCTTCCCGGCAGCTTGCTTGCCGGGCGCGGCAACTTCCTTGCCGTCCTTCTTGAAGGCTTTCTTACCCTTGCCCTTCTTGAACTTAGTGGTTTTATTGACCATCAACACCTGATGTTCCTTCTTGACTTCTACCTCTGCTGATTTCAGCATAGCAAATACTTCAGGAATGGTCTTTTCCATCCCCTGCATATTGAAGTTCATCACAAAGCTCTTGTAGCTCGGTGGAAGCGACTGGAGGATTCTGTCAATGACCGCATCATCCGGGAGATTAACTCCCAGCTGAGTCAAGCGGTTATGTAATCCAGACATCGTGAGTATGTGCTCACTGACAGAACTATTTTCCTCCATCTTACAGCTGAAGAACTTGTCGGAGACCTCATATCTCTCGACCCGGGCATGAGCTTGGAAAACCATTCTCAGCTCTTCGAACATCTCATATGCTCCATGCCTCTCAAAACGCTTTTGGAGCCCCGGTTCTAAACTGTAAAGCATGCCGCACTGAACGAGGGAGTAGTCATCGGATCGTGCCTGCCAGGCGTTCATAACGTCTTGTTCGGCAGGGAGGACAGGTGCGTCACCTAGCGGTGCTTGTAGGACATAATCTTTCTTGGCAGCTATGAGGATGATCCTCAGGTTCCGGACCCAGTCCGTGTAGTTGCTGCCATCGTCTTTCAGCTTAGTTTTCTCTAGGAACGCGTTGAAGTTGAGGACTACGTTGGCCATTTGATCTACAAGACATATTGTAAATATTTTAGACTAATGTTCATGATAATAAAGTTCATCTAATCAAATTATATAATGAACTCCCACTTAGATTAGACATCCCTCTAGTCATCTAAGTATTACATGATCCGAGTTAACTAGGCCGTGTCCGATCATCACGTGAGACGGACTAGTCAACGTCGGTGAACATCTTCATGTTGATCGCATCTTCTATACGACTCATGCTTGACCTTTCGGTCTTCTGTGTTCCGAGGCCATGTCTATGCACATGCTAGGCTCGTCAAGTCAACCTAAGTGTTTGCATGTGTAAATCTGTCTTACACCCGTTGTATGTGAACGTCTGAATAAAACACCCGATCATCACGTGGTGTTTTGAAACAGCGAACTGTCGCAACGGTGCACAGTTAGGGGGAACACTTCTTGAAATTAATATGAGGGATCATCTTATTTACTACCGTCGTACTAAGTAAACAAGATGCAAAACATGATAAACATCACATGCAATCAAATAATAAACGTGACATGATATGGCCATTATCACATAGCTCCTTTGATCTCCATCTTGGGGCTCCATGATCATCTTGTCACCGGCTTGACACCATGATCTCCATCATCATGATCTCCATCATCGTGTCTCCATGAAGTTGCTCGCCAACTGTTACTTCTACTACTATGGCTAACGCGTTTAGCAATAAAGTAAAGTAATTTACAAGGCGTTTCTCAATGACACGCAGGTCATATAAAAGAATAAAGACAACTCCTATGGCTCCTGCCGGTTGTCATACTCATCGACATGCAAGTCGTGATTCCTATTACAATAGCATGAACATCTCATACATCACATATAGATCATTCATCATTCATCACAACTTTGGCCATATCATATCACAAAGCACTTGCTGCAAAAACAAGTTAGACGTCCTCTAATTGTTGTTGCAAGTTTTTTACGTGGCTGAATTAGGGTTCTAGCAAGAACGTTTTCTTACCTACGTGAAAGCCACAACGTGATTTGTCAACTTCTATTTACCCTTCATAAGGACCCTGTTCATCGAATCCGCTCCAGCTAAAGTGGGAGAGACAGACACCCGCCAGCCACCTTATGCAACTAGTGCATGTTAGTCGGTGGAACCGGTCTCACGTAAGCGTACGTGTAAGGTTGGTCCGGGCCGCTTCATCCCACAATGCCGCTGAAGCAAGAAAAGACTAGTAGCGGCAAGAAAGTTGACAAATCCACGCCCACAACAAATTGTGTTCTACTCGCGCAAGAAGAACTACGCATAGACCTAGCTCATGATGCCACTGTAGGGGAACGTTGCAGAAAACAAAAAATTTCCTACTCGTTTCACCAAGATCATCTAGGAGTTCATCTAGCAACGAGTCACGAGATGCATCTACATACCTTTGTAGATCGCGAGCGGAAGCGTTCGTTAGAACGAGGTTGAAGTAGTCGTACACGACGTGATCCAAATCACCGATGACCAGCGCCGAACGGACGGCACCTCCGCGTTCAACACACGTACGGGACGGGAGACGTCTCCTCCTTCTTGATCCAGCAAGGGGGAAGGAGAGGTTGATGAAGATCCAGCAGCACGACGGCGTGGTGGTGGATGCAGGGCGTCACGACAGCAGGGCTTCGCCGTGTACTACGAGAAAGGAAGAAGTAACGGGGAGAGAGGAAGCACCAAAAGCGCGGGCTTCAAGTCCCTCCTCTCCCCACCTATATATAGGGGTGCCAGGGGGGGCGCCGGCCCTGGTAGATGGGATCTACCAGGGGGGCGGCGGCCAAGGGGTGGGGGGCTTGCCCCCCAAGCAAGGGGTGCCCCCCCCCCTTTAGGGTTCCCCCCCCCCAACCCTAGGCGCATGGGCCTTGGGGGGGCTGGCGCCCCAGCCCACTAAGGGCTGGGTTCCCTCCTATTTCAGCCCAAGGGGCCCTCCGGGATAGGTGGCCCCACCCGGTGGACCCCCGGGACCCTTCCGGTGGTCCCGGTACAATACCGGGTACCCCGAAACTTGTCCCGATGGCCGAAACTGCACATCCTATATATAATTCTTTACCTCCGGACCATTCCGGAACTCCTCGTGACGTCCGGGATCTCATCCGGGACCCCGAACAACATTCGGGTTACTGCATCTACTTATCTTCACAACCCTAGCGTCACCGAACCTTAAGTGTGTAGACCCTACGGGTTCGGGAGACATGTAGACATGACCGAGACGATCCCAGGTCAATAACCAACAGCGGGATCTGGATACCCATGTTGGCTCCCACATGCTCCACGATGTTCTCATCGGATGAACCACGATGTCGAGGATTCAATCAACCCCGTATGCAATTCCCTTTGTCTATCGATATATTACTTGCCCGAGATTCGATCGTCGGTATCCCAATACCTCGTTCAATCTCGTTACCGGCAAGTCACTTTACTCGTACCGTAATGCATGATCCCGTGACCAGACACTTGGTCACTTTGAGCTCATTATGATGATGCATTACCGAGTGGGCCCAGTGATACCTCTCCGTTATACGGAGTGACAAATCCCAGTCTTGATCCGTGTCAACCCAACAGATACTTTCAGAGATACCCGTAGTCTACCTTTACAGTCACCCAGTTACGTTGTGACATTTGGTATACCCAAAGTACTCCTACGGTATCCGGGAGTTACACGATCTCATGGTCTAAGGAAAAGATACTTGACATTGCAAAACTCTAGCAAAACGAACTACACGATCTTTATGCTATGTTTAGGATTGGGTCTTGTCCATCACATCATTCTCCTAATGATGTGATCTCGTTATCAATGACATCTTATGTCCATAGTCAGGAAACCATGACTATCTATTGATCAACGAGCTAGTCAACTAGAGGCTTACTAGGGACATGTTTGGTGTCTGTTATTCACACATGCATTACGATTTCCGGATAACACAATTATAGCATGAATAAAGACAATTACCATGAACAAGGAAATATAATAATAATGCTTTTATTATTGCCTCTAGGGCATATTTCCAACACTAGTTACCCAGGAGACTCGGCCAGGATAGCAGAGGCTCGACATGGTGATAGCGGCGAGGCATGCGGTAAGCACGAGACACCGCGACAGGCAAAGGCACTGGTGGTCAGACATGTGTTCATACAAATTGTGTAGGGGGTGCTGAAGCAGTGTTGACGAGTACCAGATTCAAGTTGGTGACTGGGTCTATCGGTGCTGGAAGATGGACAGGAGTTGACCATGGAGAATCTGAGAAAGTGACGAAGAGTCTGAAATTGTCAAAAGCTGAGAGAATACATGGTCGTATATTATGTGGTGTTCGGTGCACATGGCAAAGTGCAGATGAAAAATACAGACGGAGGTGGAGTGCTATAGTTGTGGGACATGCCAGAGACTATCCGAAAGAAGGGTGAGACAATTGCGAATTTATTCAGGGTGACATAGGACGACGGTGAAAGTTCTTCAAGTTTTAGACAGACGGTCATGAAAGAGCGGTGATGTTGAGTTCATGTAACTCTAATATGTGACGTCCAATATGTGAGCTGTTCATTTTCACACATGTCAATGATCGGTGTGTGATTGTGTTGAGCGGATACTCTAGAAGTTGGGAGCACAAAGTAGAGTAAATATGATCTTCATTTTGCTCTAGTGTTGATTGTGAAGAAGACGAGAAGGTACTACAGTTGCAGGTGGAGTCACATGGAGTCTGGGAGTAGCAGCGGTGCTCATATGGCGTATCTCAAGTCCAATGTACATGGTGAAGGAAATATGCCCTAGAGGCAATAATAAAGTTATTATTTATTTCCTTATATCATGATAAAGGTTTATTATTCATGCTAGAATTGTATTAACCGGAAACATAATACATGTGTGAATACATAGACAAACAGAGTGTCACTAGTATGCCTCTACTTGACTAGCTCGTTAATCAAAGATGGTTATGTTTCCTAACCATGGACAAAGAGTTGTCATTTGATTAACGGGATCACATCATTAAGTTGAATGATCTGATTGACATGACCCATTCCATTAGCTTAGCACCCGATCGTTTAGTATGTTGCTATTGCTTTCTTCATGACTTATACATGTTCCTATGACTATGAGATTATGTAACTCCCATGTGCCGGAGGAAAACTTTGTGTGCTACCAAACGTCACAACGTAACTGGGTGATTATAAAGGTGCTCTACAGGTGTCTCCAAAGGTACATGTTGGGTTGACGTATTTCGAGATTAGGATTTGTCACTCCGATCATCGGAGAGGTATCTCTGGGCCCTCTCGGTAATGCACATCGCTTAAGCCTTGCAAGCAATGCAATTAATGAGTTAGTTGCGAGATGATGTATTACGGAACGAGTAAAGAGACTTGCCGGTAACGAGATTGAACTAGGTATTGGATACCGACGATCGAATCTCGGGCAAGTAACATACCAATGACAAAGGGAACAACGTATGTTGTTATGCGGTCTGACCGATAAAGATCTTCGTAGAATATGTAGGAGCCAATATGGGCATCCAGGTCCCGCTATTGGTTATTGACCGGAGACGTGTTTCGGTCATGTCTACATTGTTCTTGAACCCGTAGGGTCCGCACGCTTAAGGTTTCGATGACAGTTATATTATGAGTTTATATGTTTTTATGTACCGAAGGTTGTTCGGAGTCTTGGATGTGATCACGGACATGACGAGGAGTCTCGAAATGGTCGACACATAAAGATTGATATATTGGAAGCCTATGTTTGAATATCGTAAGTGTTCCGGGTGAAATCGGGATTTTAGCGGAGTACCGGGAGGTTACCAGAACCCCCCGGGAGCTATATGGGCCTTAGTGGGTTTTAGTGGAAAAGAGAAGGGGCAGCCCAAGATGGGCCGCGCGCCCCTCCCCTCCCTTGGTCCGAATAGGACAAGGAGAGGGGGCCGCCCCCCCCCCCTCTCTCTTTTCCCCCCTCCGCGAATCCTATTCCAACTAGGATTGGGGGGAATCCTACTCCCAGAGGGAGTAGGACTCCTCCTGGCGCGCCTCTCCTAGGCCGGCCGCACCCCCCCCCCCTTGATCCTTTATATACGGGGGCAGGGGGCACCCCATAGACACACAAGTTGATCCACGTGATCTTATTCTTAGCCATGTGCGGCGCCCCCTGCCACCATAGTCCTCGATAATATTGTAGCGGTGCTTAGGCAAAGCCCTGCGACAGTAGTACATCAAGATCGTCACCACGCCGTCGTGCTGACGGAACTCTTCCCCGACACTTTACTGGATCGGAGTCCGGGCATCGTCATCGAGCTGAACGTGTGCTAAAACTCGGAGGTGCCGTAGTTTCGGTGCTTGATCGGTCGGGCCGTGAAGACGTACGACTACATCAACCAAACGCTTTCGTTGTCGATCTACAAGGGTACGTAGATCACACTCTCCCCTCGTTGCTATGCATCACCATGATCTTGCGTGTGCTTAGGAAATTTTTTGAAATTACTACGTTCCCCAACAGTGGCATCCGAGCCTAGGTTTTATGGTTTGATGTTATGTGCTCGAGTAGAACACAAGTGAGTTGTGGGCGATATAAGTCATACTGCCTACCAGCATGTCATACTTTGGTTCGGTGGTATTGTTGGACGAAGCGGCCCGGACCGACATTACGCGTACGCTTACGCGAGACCGGTTCTCCCGACGTGCTTTGCACATAGGTGGCTTGCGGGTGACAGTTCCTCCAACTTTAGTTGAACCGAATGTGGCTACGCCCGGTCCTTGCGAAGGTTAAAACGGCATCAACTTGGCAAACTATCATTGTGGTTTTGATGCGTAGGTAAGATTGGTTCTTGCTTAAGCCCGTAGCAGCCACGTAAAACTTGCAACAAACAAAGTAGAGGACGTCTAACTTGTTTTTGCAGGGCATGTTGTGATGTGATATGGTCAAGACATGATGCTAAATTTTATTGTATGAGATGATCATGTTTTGTAATCGAGTTATCGGCAACTGGCAGGAGCCATATAGTTGTCGCTTTATTGTATGCAATGCAATCGCGCTGTAATGCTTTACTTTATCACTAAGCGGTAGCGATAGTCGTGGAAGCATAAAAGTGGCGAGACGACAACGATGCTGCGATGGAGATCAAGGTGCCGCGCCGGTGACGATGGTGATCATGACGGTGCTTCGGAGATGGAGATCACAGGCACAAGATGATGATGGTCATATCATATCACTTATATTGATTGCATGTGATGTTTATCTTTTATGCATCTTATCTTGCTTTGACTGATGGTAGCATTATAAGATGATCTCTCACTAAATTATCAAGAAGTGTTCTCCCTGAGTATGCACCGTTGCGAAAGTTCTTCGTGCTGAGACACCACGTGATGATCGGGTGTGATAGGCTCTACGTTCAAATACAACGGGTGCAAAGCAGTTGCACACGCGGAATACTCAGGTTATACTTGACGAGCCAAGCATATACAGATATGGCCTCGGAACACGGAGACCGAAAGGTCGAGCGTGAATCATATAGTAGATATGATCAACATAATGATGTTCACCAATGAAACTACTCCATCTCACGTGATGATCGGACATGGTTTAGTTGATTTGGATCACGTGATCACTTAGAGAATTAGAGGGATGTCTATCTAAGTGGGAGTTCTTTAAGTAATTTGACTAATTGAACTTAAATTTATCATGAACTTAGTACCTGATAGTATCTTGCTCATGTATGTTTGATTGTAAATAGATGGCCCGTGTTGTTGTTCCGTTGAATTTTAATGCGTTCCTTGAGAAAGCAAAGTTGAAAGATGATTGTAGCAATTACACGGACTGGGTCCGTAACTTGAGGATTATCCTCATTGCTGCACAGAAGAATTACGTCCTAGAAGCACCGCTGGGTGCCAGGCATGCTGCAGGAGCAACACCAGATGTTATGAACGTCTGGCAGAGCAAAGCTGATGACTACTCGATAGTTCAGTGTGCCATGCTTTACGGCTTAGAATCGGGACTTCAACGACGTTTTGAACGTCATGGAGCATATGAGATGTTCCAGGAGTTGAAGTTAATATTTCAAGCAAATGCCCGGATTGAGAGATATGAAGTCTCCAATAAGTTCTATAGCTGCAAGATGGAGGAGAACAGTTCTGTCAGTGAGCATATACTCAAAATGTCTGAGTATAATAATCACTTGATTCAGATGGGAGTTAATCTTCCAGATGATTGCGTCATTGACAGAATTCTCCAATCACTGCCACCAAGCTACAAGAGCTTCGTGATGAACTATAATATGCAAGGGATGAATAAGACTATTCCTGAGCTCTTCGCAATGCTGAAAGCTGCGGAGGTAGAAATCAAAAAGGAGCATCAAGTGTTGATGGTCAACAAGACCACTAGTTTCAAGAAAAAGGGCAAAGGGAAGAAGAAGGGGAACTTCAAGAAGAACATCAAGCAAGTTGCTGCTCAAGAGAAGAAACCCAAGTCTGGACCTAAGCCTGAAACTGAGTGCTTCTACTGCAAGCAAACTGGTCACCGGAAGCGGAACTGCCCCAAGTATTTGGCGGATAAGAAGGATGGCAAGGTGAACAAAGGTATATGTGATATACAAGTTATTGATGTGTACCTTACTAATGCTCGCAGTAGCACCTGGGTATTTGATACTGGTTCTGTTGCTAATATTTGCAACTCGAAACAGCGACTACGGATTAACCGAAGATTGGCTAAGGACGAGGTGACGATGCGCATGGGAAACGGTTCCAAAGTCGATGTGATCGCGGTCGGCACGCTACCTCTACATCTACCTTCGGGATTAGTATTAGACCTAAATAATTGTTATTTGGTGCCAGTGTTGAGCATGAACATTATATCTGGATCTTGTTTGATGCGAGACGGTTATTCATTTAAATCAAAGAATAATGGTTGTTCTATTTATATGAGTAATATCTTTTATGGTCATGCACCCTTGAAGAGTGGTCTATTTTTATTGAATCTCGATAGTAGTGACACACATATTCATAATGTTGAAGCCAAAAGATGCAGAGTTGATAATGATGGTGCAACTTATTTGTGGCACTGCCGTTTAGGTCATATTGGTGTAAAGTGCATGAAGAAACTCCATACTGATGGACTTTTGGAACCACTTGATTATAAATCACTTGGTACTTGCGAACCGTGCCTCATGGGCAAGATGACTAAAACACCGTTCTCCGGTACTATGGAGAGAGCAACAGATTTGTTGGAAATCATACATACAGATGTATGTGGTCCAATGAATATTGAGGCTCGTGGCGGATATCGTTATTTTCTCACCTTCACAGATGACTTAAGCAGATATGGGTATATCTACTTAATGAAACATAAGTCTGAAACATTTGAAAAGTTCAAAGAATTTCAGACTGAAGTTGAAAATCATCGTAACAAGAACATAAAGTTTCTACGATCTGATCGTGGAGGAGAATATTTGAGTTACGAGTTTGGTGTACATTTGAAACAATGCGGAATAGTTTTGCAACTCATGCCATCCGGAACACCACAGCGTAATGGTGTGTCCGAATGTCGTAATCGTACTTTACTAGATATGGTGCGATCTATGATGTCTCTTACTGATTTACCGCTATCATTTTGGGGTTATGCTTTAGAGACGGCCGCATTCACGTTAAATAGGGCACCATCAAAATCCGTTGAGACGACGCCTTATGAACTATGGTTTGGCAAGAAACCAAAGTTGTCATTTCTGAAAGTTTGGGGCTGCGATGCTTATGTGAAAAAGCTTCAACCTGATAAGCTCGAACCCAAATCGGAAAAATGTGTCTTCATAGGATATCCAAAGGAAACTATTGGATACATCTTCTATCACAGATCCGAAGGCAAGACTTTTATTGCTAAATTCGGAAACTTTCTGGAGAAGGAGTTTCTCTCGAAAGATGTGAGTGGGGGGAAAGTAGAACTTGATGAGGTAACTGTACCTGCTCCCTTATTGGAAAGTAGTACATCACAGAAAACTGTTTCTGCGACACCTACCCCAATTAGTTGTTGGGTAACGTAGTAATTTCAAAAAAATTCCTATGCACACTCAAGATCATGGTGATGAATAGCAACGAGAGGGGAGAGTGTGATCTACGTACCCTTGTAGATCGACAACGGAAGCGTTTGGTTGATGTAGTCGTACGTCTTCACGGGCCGACCGATCAAGCACCGAAACTACGGCACCTCCGAGTTCTAGCACACGTTCAGCTCGATGACGATCCCCGGACTCTGATCCAGCAAAGTGTCGGGGAAGAGTTCCGTCAGCACGACGGCGTGGTGACGATCTTGATGTACTACTATCGCAGGGCTTCGCCTAAGCACCGCTACAATATTATCGAGGACTATGGTGGCAGGGGGCGCCGCACACGGCTAAGAATATGATCACGTGGATCAACTTGTGTGTCTATGGGGTGCCCCCTGCCCCTGTATATAAAGGATGGAGGAGGAGGAGGTCGGCCAAGGCTAGGTGCGGCCAGGATGTGGAGTCCTACTAGGACTCCAAGTCCTAGTAGGAGTCCACCAAGAGGGGAGGAAGGGAGAAGGAAGTGGAGGAGAAGGAAAGGTGGCCGGCCCCCTTTTCCCTAGTCCAATTCGGACTAGAGGGGAGGGGGCGCAGCAGGCCCTTTCTCCTCTTCCCACTAAAGCCCATCAAGGCCCAATACTTCTCCCGGCGAATTCCCGTAACTCTCCGGTACTTCGAAAAATACCCGAATCACTCGGAACCTTTCCGACATCCGAATATAG
This sequence comes from Triticum monococcum, assembly GCA_034509565.1. Classification (NCBI taxonomy): domain Eukaryota; kingdom Viridiplantae; phylum Streptophyta; class Magnoliopsida; order Poales; family Poaceae; genus Triticum; species Triticum monococcum. The sequence goes on from CM067845.1 coordinate 484,787,586, forward strand.
TCGTCCAATATATCGATCTTTACCTCTCGACCATTTCGAGACTCCTCGTCATGTCCCCGATCTCATCCGGGACTCCGAACTCCTTCGGTACATCAAAACTCATAAACTCATAATATAACTGTCATCGAAACCTTAAGCGTGCGGACCCTACGGGTTCGAGAACAATGTAGACATGACCGAGACACGTCTCCGGTCAATAACCAATAGCGGGACCTGGATGCCCATATTGGCTCCTACATATTCTACGAAGATCTTTATCGTTCAGACTGCATAACAACATACGTTGTTCCCTTTGTCATCGGTATGTTACTTGCCCGAGATTCGATCATCGGTATCCAATACCTAGTTCAATCTCGTTACCGGCAAGTCTCTTTACTCGTTCTGTAATACATCATCTCGCAACTAACTCATTAGTTGCATTGCTTGCAAGGCTTAAGTGATGTGCATTACCGAGAGGGCCCAGAGATACCTCTCCGACAATCGGAGTGACAAATCCTAATCTCAAAATACGTCAACCCAACATGTACCTTTGGAGACACCTGTAGAGTACCTTTATAATCACCCGGTTACGTTGTGACGTTTGGTAGCACACAAAGTGTTCCTCCGGCACACGGGAGTTACATAATCTCATAGTCATAGGAACATGTATAAGTCATGAAGAAAGCAATAGCAACATACTAAACGATCGGGTGCTAAGCTAATGGAATGGGTCATGTCAATCAGATCATTCATCTAATGATGTGATCCCGTTAATCAAATAACAACTCTTTGTCCATGGTTAGGAAACATAACCATCTTTGATTAACAAGCTAGTCAAGTAGAGGCATACTAGTGACACTCTGTTTGTCTATGTATTCACACATGTATTATGTTTCCGGTTAATACAATTCTAGCATGAATAATAAACATTTATCATGATATAAGGAAATAAATAATAACTTTATTATTGCCTCTAGGGCATATTTCCTTCAGTCGTCCACTTGCACTAGAGTCAATAATCTAGATCACATCACCATGTGATTAACATCGATAGTTCACATCATCATGTGATTAACACCCATAGTTCACATCGCCATGTGACCAATACCCAAAGGGTTTACTAGATTCAGTAATCTAGTTCACATCGCTATGTGATTAACACCCAAAGAGTACTAAGATGTGATCATGTTTTGCTTGTGAGAGAATCTTAGTCAACGAGTCTGCCACATTCAGATCCGCATGTATTTTGCAAACTTCTATGTCAACAATGCTCTGCATGGAGCTACTCTAGCTAATTGCTCCCACTTTCAATATGTATCTAGACCGAGACTTAGAGTCATCTAGATTAGTGTCAAAACTTGCATCGGCGTAACCCTTTACGACGAACCTTTTTTCACTTCCATAATCGAGAAACATATCCTTATTCCACTAAGGATAATTTTGACCGTTGTCCAGTGATCTACTCCTAGATCACTATTGTACTCCCTTGCCAAACTCAGTGGTAGGGTATACAATAGATCTGGTACACAGCATGGCATACTTTATAGAACCTATGACCAAGGCATAGGGAATGACATTCATTCTCTTTCTATCTTCTGCCATGGTCGGGCTTTGAGTCTTACTCAATTTCACACCTTGTAACACAGGCAAGAAACTCTTTCTTTGACTGTTCCATTTTGAACTACTTCAAAATCTTATCAAGGTATGTATTTATTGAAAAAACTTATCAAGCGTCTTGATCTATCTCTATAGATCTTGATGCGCAATATGTAAGCAGCTTCACCGAAGTCTTTCTTTGAAAAACTCCTTTCAAACACTCCTTTATGCTTTACAGAATAATTCTACATTATTTCCGATCAACAATATGTCATTCACATATACTTATCAGAAATGTTGTAGTGCTCCCACCCACTTTCTTGTAAATACAGGCTTCACCGCAAGTCTGTATAAAACTATATGCTTTGATCAACTTATCAAAGCATGTATTCCAACTCCGAGATGCTTGCACCAGTCCATAGATGAATCGCTGGAGCTTGCATATTTTTTTAGCGCCTTTAGGATTGACAAAACCTACTGGTTGCATTATATACAACTCTTTTTTAAGAAATCCATTAAGGAATGCAGTTTTGTTTATCCATTTGCCAGATTTCATAAAATGCGGCAATTGCTAACATGATTCGGATAGACTTAAGCATAGATACGAGTGAGAAACTCTCATCGTAGTCAACACTTTGAACTTGTCGAAAACCTTTTGCGACAATTCTAGCTTTGTAGATAGTAACACTACTATCAACGTCCATCTTCCTCTTGAAGATCCATTTATTTTCTATGGCTTTCCAATCATTGGGCAAGTCAACCAAAGTCCATACTTTGTTCTCATACATGAATCCCATCTCAGATTTCATGGCCTCAAGCCATTTTGCGGAATCTGGGCTCATCATCGCTTCCTCATAGTTCGCAAGTTCGTCATGGTCTAGTAACATGACTTCCAGAACAGGATTACTGTATCACTCTGGTGCGGATCTCACTCTGGTTTACCTACGAGATTCGGTAGTAACTTGATCTGAAGTTTTATGATCATCATCATTAGCTTCCTCACTAATTGGTGTAGTAGTCACAGGAACAGATTTCTGTGATGAACTACTTTCCAATAAGGGAGAAGGTACAATTACCTTATCAAGTTCTACTTTCCTCCCACTCACTTCTTTCGAGAGAAACTCCTTCTCTAGAAAGGATCCATTATAAGCAACGAATGTCTTGCCTTAGGATTTGTGATAGAAGGTGTACCCAACAGTCTCCTTTTGGGTATCCTATGAAGACATATTTCTCCGATTTGGTTTTGAGCTTATCAGGATGAAACTTTTTCACATAAGCATCACAACCCCAAACTTTAAGAAACGACAACTTTGGTTTCTTGCTAAACCACAGTTCTGATTGTGTCGTCTCAACGGACTTAGATGGTGCCCCTTTTTAACGTGAATGCAGCTGTCTTTAATGCATAACCTCAAAAACGATAGTGGTAAATCGGTAAGAAACATCATAGATTTGCACTATGTCTAATAAAGTACGGCTATGACGTTCGGACACACCATTATGCTGTGGTGTTCCGGGTGGCACGAATTTGTGAAACTATTCCACATTGTTTTAATTGAAGACCAAACTCGTAACTCAAATATTTGTCTCCGCGATTAGATCGTAGAAACCTTATTTTCTTGTTATGATGATTCTCCACTTCACTCTGAAATTCTTTGAACTTTTCAAATGTTTCAGACTTATGTTTCATCAAGTAGATATACTCATATCTGCTCAAATCATCTGTGAAGATCAGAAAATAATGATACCTATCGCGAGCCTCAATATTCATCGGACCACATACATCAGTATGTATGATTTCCAACAAATCAGTTGCTCGCTCCATTGTTCCGAAGAATAGAGTCTTAGTCATCTTGCCCATGAGGCATGGTTCGCAAGCATCAACTGATTCATAATCAAGTGATTCCAAAAGCCCATCAGCATGGGGTTTCTTCATGCGCTTTACACCAATATGACGTAAACGGCAGTGCTACAAATAAGTTGCACTATCATTATTAACTTTGCATCTTTTGGTTTCAATATTATGATTATGTGTATCACTACGATCGAGATCCAACGAACTATTTTCATTGGGTGTGTAACCATATAAGGTTTTATTCATGTAAACAGAACAACAATGTATTCTCTTACTTAAATGAATAACCGTATTACAATAAACATGATCAAATCATATTCATGCTCAACGTAAACACCAAATAACACTTATTTAGGTTCAACACTAATCCCGAATTTATAGGAAGTGTGCGATGATGATCATATCAATCTTGGAACCACTTCCAACACACATCGTCACTTCACCCTTAACTAGTCTCTGTTTATTCTGCAACTCCCGTTTCGAGTTACTAATCTTAGCAACTGAACTAGTATCAAATACTGAGGGGTTGCTATAAACACTAGTAAAGTACACATCAATAACATGTATATCAAATATACTTATGTTCACTTTGCCATCCTTCTTATCTGCCAATCACTTGGGGTAGTTCCGCTTCCAGTGACCAGTCCCTTTGCAGTAGAAGCACTCAGTCTCAGGCTTAGGTCCAGACTTGGGCTTCTTCACTTGAGCAGCAACTTGCTTGCTGGTTTTTTTTTTAAGTTCCCCTTCTTCCCTCTGCCCTTTTCTTGAAACTAGTGGTCTTGTCTACCATCAACACTTGATGTTTTTCTTGATTTCTACCTTCATCGATTTCATCATCATGAAAAGCTCGGGAGTCATTTTCGTCATCCCTTGCATACTATAATTCATCACGAAGTTCTACTAACTTGGTCATGGTGACTAGAGAATTCTGTCAATCACTATCTTATCTACAAGATTAACTCCCACTTGATTCAAGTGATTGTAGTACCCACACAATCTGAGCACATGCTCACTAGTTGAGCGATTCTCCTCCATCTTTTAGCTATAGAACTTGTTAGAGACTTCATATCTCTCAACTTGGGTATTTGCTTGAAATATTGTCTTCAACTCCTGGAACATCTCATATGGTCCATGACGTTCAAAACGTCTTTGAAGTCCCGATTCTAAGCCATTAAGCATGGTGCACTAAACTATCAAGTAGTCATCATATTGAGCTAGCCAAACGTTCATAACGTCTGCATCTGCTCCTGCAATAGGTCTGTCACCTAGCGGTGCATCAAGGACATAATTCTTCTGTGCAGCAATGAGGATAAACCTCAGATCACGGATCCAATCCGCATCATTGCTACTAACATCTTTCAATACAATTTTCTCTAGGAACATATCAAAATAAACACAGGGAAGCAACAACGCGAGCTATTGATCTACAACATGATTTACAAAATACTACCAGGACTAAGTTCATGATAAATTTAAGTTCAATTGATCATATTACTTAAGAACTCCCACTTAGATAGACATCCCTGTAATCCTCTAAGTGATCACGTGATCCAAATCAACTAAACCATGTCCGATCATCACGTGAGATGGAGTAGTTTCATTGGTGAACATCGCTATGTTGATCATATTTGCTATATGATTCACGCTCGACCTTTCGGTCTCCGTGTTCCGAGGCCATATCTGTATATGCTTGGCTCGTCAAGTATAACCTGAGTATTTTGCGTGTGCAACTGTTTTGCACCCGTTGTATTTGAACGTAGAGCCTATCACACCCGATCATCACGTGGTGTCTCAGCACGAAGAACTTTCGCAACGGTGCATACTCAGGGAGAACACTTCTTGATAATTTAGTAAGAGATCATCTTATAATGCTACCGTCAATCAAAGCAAGATAAGATGCATAAAAAATAAACATCACATGCAATCAATATAAGTGATATGATATGACCATCATCATCTTGTGCCTGTGATCTCCATCTCCGAAGAACCGTCATGATCACCATTGTCACCGGCGCGACACCTTGATCTCCATCGCAGCATCGTTGTCGTCTCGCCACTTTTATGCTTCCACGACTATCGCCACCGCTTAGTGATAAAGTAAAGCATTACAGCGCGATTGCATTGCATACAATAAAGCGACAACTATATGGCTCCTGCCAGTTGCCGATAACTCGGTTACAAAACATGATCATCTCATACAATAAAATTTAGCATCATGTCTTGACCATATCACATCACAACATGCCCTGCAAAAACAAGTTAGACGTCCTCTACTTTGTTTGTGCAAGTTTTACGTGGCTGCTACGGGCTTAAGCAAGAACTAATCTTACCTACGCATCAAAACCACAATGATAGTTTGTCAATTTGACTCCGTTTTAACCTTCGCAAGGACCGGGCGTAGCCACACTTGGTTCAACTAAAGTTGGAGAAACAGTCACCCGCAAGCCACCTTTGTGCAAAGCACGTCGGGAGAACCGGTCTTGCGTAAGCGTACGCGTAATGTCGGTCCGGGCCGCTTCATCCAACAATACCGCCGAACCAAAGTATGACATGCTGGTAGGCAGTATGACTTATATCGCCCACAACTCACTTGTGTTCTACTCGTGCATATAACATCAAACCATAAAACCTAGGCTCTAATACCACTGTTGGGTAACGTAGTAATTTCAAAAAAAATCCTACGCACACGCAAGATCATGGTGATGAATAGCAACGAGAGGGGAGAGTGTGATCTACGTACCCTTGTAGATCGACAACGGAAGCGTTTGGTTGATGTAGTCGTACGTCTTCACGGCCCGACCGATCAAGCACCGAAACTACGGCACCTCCGAGTTCTAGCACACGTTCAGCTCGATGACGATCCCCGGACTCCAATCCAGCAAAGTGTCGGGGAAGAGTTCCGTCAGCATGACGGCGTGGTGACGATCTTGATGTACTACTGTTGCAGGGCTTTGCCTAAGCACCGCTACAATATTATCGAGGACTATGGTGGCAGGGGGCGCCGCACACGGCTAAGAATATGATCACGTGGATCAACTTGTGTGTCTATGGGGTGCCCCCTGCCCTGTATATAAAGGATGGAGGAGGAGGAGGTCGGCCAAGGCTAGGTGCGGCCAGGATGTGGAGTCCTACTAGGACTCCAAGTCCTAGTTGGAGTCCACCAAGAGGGGAGGAAGGGAGAAGGAAGTGGAGGAGAAGGAAAGGTGGCCGGCCCCCTTTTCCCTAGTCCAATTCGGACTAGAGGGGAGGGGGCGCAGCAGGCCCTTTCTCCTCTTCCCACTAAAGCCCATCAAGGCCCAATACTTCTCCCGGCGAATTCCCGTAACTCTCCGGTACTCCGAAAAATACCCGAATCACTCGGAACCTTTCCGATGTCCGAATATAGTCGTCCAATATATCGATCTTTACGTCTCAACCATTTCGAGACTCCTCATCATGTACCCGATCTCATCCGGGACTCCGAACTCCTTCGGTACATCAAAACTCATAAACTCATAATATAACTGTCATCGAAACCTTATGCGTGTGGACCCTACGGGTTCGAGAACAATGTAGACATGACCGAGACACATCTGCGGTCAATAACCAATAGCGGGACCTGGATGCCCATATTGGCTCCTACATATTCTACGAAGATCTTTATCGGTCAGACCGCATAACAACATACGTTGTTCCCTTTGTCATCGATATGTTACTTGCCCGAGATTCGATCGTCGGTATCCAATACCTAGTTCAATCTCGTTACCGGCAAGTCTCTTTACTCGTTCTGTAATACATCATCTCGCAACTAACTCATTAGTTGCATTGCTGTCAAGGCTTAAGTGGTGTGCATTACCGAGAGGGCCCAGAGATACCTCTCCGACAATCGGAGTGACAAATCCTAATCTCGAAATACGTCAACCCAACATGTACCTTTGGAGACACCTGTAGAGTACCTTTATAATCACCCAGTTATGTTGTGACATTTGGTAGCACACAAAGTGTTCCTCCGGCACACGGGAGTTACATAATCTCATAGTCATAGGAACATGTATAAGTCATGAAGAAAGCAATAGCAACATACTAAACGATCGGGTGCTAAGCTAATGGAATGGGTCATGTCAATCAGATCATTCATCTAATGATCTGATCCCGTTAATCAAATAACAACTCTTTGTCCATGGTTAGGAAACATAACCATCTTTGATTAACGAGCTAGTCAAGTAGAGGCATACTAGTGACACTCTGTTTGTCTATGTATTCACACATGTATTATGTTTCCGGTTAATACAATTCTAGCATGAATAATAAATATTTATCATGATATAAGGAAATAAATATTAACTTTATTATTGCCTCTAGGGCATATTTCCTTCATTAGTGAGGAAGCTAATGATACTGATCATGAAACTTTAGGACAAGATACTACTGAACCTCGTAGATCAACCAGAGTGAGATCCGCGCCAGAGTGGTACGGTAATCCTGTTCTGGAAATCATGCTGCTAGATCATGATGAACCTACGAACTATGAAGAAGCGATGGTGAGCCCAGATTCCGCAAAATGGCTTGAAGCCATGAAATCTGAGATGGGATCCATGTATGAGAACAAAGTATGGACTTTGGTTGACTTGCCCGATGATCGGCAAGCAATTGAGAATAAATGGATCTTCAAGAAGAAGACTGACGCTGACGGTAATATTACTTTCTACAAAGCTCGACTTGTCGCAAAAGGTTTTCGACAAGTTCAAAGGGTTGACTACGATGAGACCTTCTCACCCGTAGCGATGCTTAAGTCTGTCCGAATCATGTTAGCAATTGCCGCATTTTATGATTATGAAATTTGGCAGATGGATGTCAAAACTGCATTCCTGAATGGATTTCTGGAAGAAGAGTTGTATATGATGCAACCGGAAGGTTTTGTCGATCCAAAGGGAGCTAACAAAGTGTGCAAGCTCCAGCGATCCATTTATGGATTGGTGCAAGCCTCTCGGAGTTGGAATAAACGCTTTGATAGTGTGATCAAAGCATTTGGTTTTATACAGACTTTCGGAGAAGCCTGTATTTACAAGAAAGTGAGTGGGAGCTCTGTAGCATTTCTGATATTATATGTGGATGACATATTACTGATTGGAAATGATATAGAATTTTTGGATAGCATAAAGGGATACTTGAATAAGAGTTTTTCAATGAAAGACCTCGGTGAAGCTGCTTACATATTAGGCATAAAGATCTATAGAGATAGATCAAGACGCTTAATTGGACTTTCACAAAGCACATACCTTGACAAAATTTTGAAGAAGTTCAAAATGGATCAAGCAAAGAAAGGGTTCTTGCCTGTGTTACAAGGTGTGAAGTTGAGTCAGACTCAATGCCCGACCACTGCAAAAGATAGAGAGAAAATGAAAGATGTTCCCTATGCTTCAGCCATAGGCTCTATCATGTATGCAATGCTGTGTACCAGACCTGATGTGTGCCTTGCTATAAGTTTAGCAGGGAGGTACCAAAGTAATCCAGGAGTGGATCACTGGACAGCGGTCAAGAACATCCTGAAGTACCTGAAAAGGACTAAGGATATGTTTCTCGTATATGGAGGTGACAAAGAGCTCATCGTAAACGGTTACGTTGATGCAAGCTTTGACACTGATCCGGGCGATTCTAAATCGCAAACCGGATACGTGTTTACATTAAACGGTGGAGCTGTCAGTTGGTGCAGTTCTAAACAAAGCGTCGTGGTGGGATCTACATGTGAAGCGGAGTACATAGCTGCTTTGGAAGCAGCAAATGAAGGAGTCTGGATAAAGGAGTTCATATCCGATCTAGGTGTCATACCTAGTGCATCGGGTCCAATGAAAATCTTTTGTGACAATACTGGTGCAATTGCCTTGGCAAAGGAATCCAGATTTCACAAGAGGACCAAACACATCAAGAGACGCTTCAATTCCATCCGGGATCTAGTCCAGGTGGGAGACATAGAGATTTGCAAGATACATACGGAGTTGAATGTAGCAGACCCGTTGACTAAGCCTCTTCCACGAGTAAAACATGATCAGCACCAAAGCTCCATGGGTGTTAGAATCATTACTGTGTAATCTAGATTATTGACTCTAGTGCAAGTGGGAGACTGAAGGAAATATGCCCTAGAGGCAATAATAAAGTTATTATTTATTTCCTTATATCATGATAAAGGTTTATTATTCATGCTAGAATTGTATTAACCGGAAACATAATACATGTGTGAATACATAGACAAACAGAGTGTCACTAGTATGCCTCTACTTGACTAGCTTGTTAATCAAAGATGGTTATGTTTCCTAACCATGGACAAAGAGTTGTCATTTGATTAATGGGATCACATCATTAAGTTGAATGATCTGATTGACATGACCCATTCCATTAGCTTAGCACCTGTTCGTTTAGTATGTTGCTATTGCTTTCTTCATGACTTATACATGTTCCTATGACTATGAGATTATGTAACTCCCGTGTGCCGGAGGAACACTTTGTGTGCTACCAAACGTCACAACGTAACTGGGTGATTATAAAGGTGCTCTACAGGTGTCTCCAAAGGTACATGTTGGGTTTACGTATTTTGAGATTAGGATTTGTCACTCCAATCATCGGAGAGGTATCTCTGGGCCCTCTCGGTAATGCACATCACTTAAGCCTTGCAAGCAATGCAACTAATGAGTTAGTTGCGAGATGATGTATTACGGAACGAGTAAAGAGACTTGCCGGTAACGAGATTGAACTAGGTATTGGATACCGATGGTCGAATCTCGGGCAAGTAACATACCGATGACAAAGGGAACAACGTATGTTGTTATGCGGTCTGACCGATAAAGATCTTCGTAGAATATGTAGGAGCCAATATGGGCATCCAGGTCCCGCTATTGGTTATTGACCGGAGACGTGTCTCGGTCATGTCTACATTGTTCTCGAACCCGTAGGGTCCGCACGCTTAAGGTTTCGATGACAGTTATATTATGAGTTTATATGTTTTGATGTACCGAAGGTTGTTCGGAGTCCCGGATGTGATCACGGACATGACGAGGAGTCTCGAAATGGTCGAGACATAAAGATTTATATATTGGAAGCCTATGTTTGGATATCGGAAGTGTTCCGGGTGAAATCGAGATTTTACCGGAGTACCGGGAGGTTACCAGAACCCCCCGGGAGCTATATGGGCCTTAGTGGGTTTTAGTGGAAAAGAGAAGGGGCAGCCCAAGATGGGTCGCGCACCCCTCCCTTCCCTTGGTCCGAATAGGACAAGGAGAGGGGGCCGGCCCCCCTCTCTCTTTTCCCCCCTCCGCGAATCCTATTCCAACTAGGATTGGGGGGAATCCTACTCCCAGAGGGAGTAGGACTCCTCCTGGCGCGCCTCTCCTAGGCCGGCCGCATCCTCTCCCCCCCCCCCCCCCCCTTGATCCTTTATATACGGGGGCAGGGGGCACCCCATAGACACACAAGTTGATCCACGTGATCTTATTCTTAGCCGTGTGCGGCGCCCCCTGCCACCATAGTCCTCAATAATATTGTAGCAGTGCTTAGGCGAAGCCCTGCGACAGTAGTACATCAAGATCGTCACCATGCCGTCGTACTGACGGAACTCTTCCCCGACACTTTGCTGGATCGGAGTCCGGGGATCGTCATCGAGCTGAATGTGTGCTAAAACTCAGAGGTGCCGTAGTTTCGGTGCTTGATCGGTCGGGCCGTGAAGACGTACGACTACATCAACAAAACGCTTCCGTTGTCGATCTACAAGGGTACGTAGATCACACTCTCCCCTCGTTGCTATGCATCACCATGATCTTGCGTGTACGTAGGAAATTTTTTGAAATTACTACGTTCCCCAACACATGGAGGCTCGACGCATGGATGAATCCAAGGTGATGAAAAATATTCGCCAAGGTGAAGTTTGTTAGAGTTGTGTCGAATATTATTGTACAAGGTAGGTTACAGTTGTACTTGGTTTTGGATTGTGTATAGACAGGGTAGGAGTTGTGTCCTAATAGGACACTTGTATTCTAGGCCTCTCATATATAGTAGAGGTAGACACACGATGTAACATATGCCAACATAATAGCACAGGCACGCGAGAGAGCCGGCGGCATGTGCCGGCGCCCGGGGTGCGATATTGTAGCGGTGTCATGAGGAGGAGCGCCCGTAGTCAGGCCCTCGGGGATGTAGCCATATCGATGAACCTCGTTAATAAATTAGGTGTCGCGCTTTGTATGATTGTTTGATCCTCGGTAGATTCACGATTAAATTAGATTTATTCTAACAGAAGCACCGTGTAATCTTGATAATGTTGAAGAACACTGCGTCTGAAGAATGCATATGTACTCCCTCGATAAAGAAATATAAGAAAAGTGATCTAAACGCTCTATATTTCTTTTCAGAGGGGGTATGTGTGTCGCATTATATTTCCACCCAGTACATTCTGCGGTTACACCTGCCCGGCTACTCACATGACACGCACGCTCTGTACACGTCTAAAACTGCACCTGAACCCGAAGATGGAAGATGCATGACTGCTGCATCCGCATGAACATTCCGTGATGTACTGTGCTTGAGACCGAGTCTGAGCTCTGCGCCTTCCTGTCCGGTTGTATCCTATCCTTTGCCCTCTCGTCTGTCTCTGTGCGCCGTACGCGTTAGGTGGAGCGCGTTCAGGTCAAAGGATTAGGTGAAACAGCACACACATGCATTCTCCTCCGTCCGTCCGTTGGTTTCATTCATGTAAAAAGCACAGCAGCATCGTCATCATGCACCCTGTGCGAAAACGATCCATCATAGGAGCAGGAAAACCAACTAAAACTAGCCCATTGCCTTTGCTGTTCCTGCGCTTTGGCATCGCATCGGTTCCCTGACCAGCCAGGCGAGGCACCCTACCGATATTGTTTGTTCATTCAAAAGCCAACGAAAACCCCGGCCCTCCTTTTGCGTTCTCAATGCGCCCCAGGTCTTGATCCCTCGATCATTTGTCCAAAAGCTGGCAGAAAATTCACACGTTTCAGTCCTAGACAAGTGATATATACTAGTATGTGAGTGAGGCCGCCAGCGCGCGAGCGGCGGAAATGATACTGCGCCGAGATGCCGGCCAGCTAGGCTCCGGCGGCGCTTTGAGTGAGCCGCACCCAAGGCATTCCGTCCGTCCGGTTCCATTCCCTTCACGGTTCACACGCTGCACCCACACCGAAAGCATTTTGTCGACGAGAAATCATATCAGCAAAAGGGAGCTGTCACTGGCTACTAGTTCTTTTTTAAAAACTTTGTATACTTAAATAATTGTTCGTGCGTTCCAACATGAGCATGGACATTCTAGTAGATTAGACCGTGACTGCATGTCTGCATGTTAATGCACTAAAATTTTAGCAAAATTTTGTACGCAATCATCATGATTTATCTGTCATCTTATTGTTTAGAACTTATATTGAGCAAGTTTTTATACGCAATCATCATAAGTTACATGTCATCTTCTTGATAACACTTGTATTTGATAAGAGCTTACCAAAGAAATTATTGTTTTCTTTTAGAAAGTTAATAAGACATGATACGGTTAAGTTGATTTTAGAAAAATATAAGATAGAAGAAAATTCAAACATGGAAGGCAGAGAGAGAGAGAGAGAGAGAGAAGGGATGGGGGACGTGAGATTGGACGAAGGAAAGGTGAAACGGAAAGCTTATGTTTTTTAGTAAGTAGAGAGATGGAGATTTAGTAGTAGAGATTTCGCACCGGAAATTATGAGAGGGGACGTGGAGATCTGATGTGTATAAATAGACCTCTCAACCTCCGGTCCGTTGTGCGACACCGCTACATCCACAGTGCTGGGGTTTGGTGACTGGTAACATACATCCATCGTCATATATCCTTTGCATCCTTTCCAGTGCCAACCTCTCTCGTTCGCACTCTCCTTCCTCATATCGTCGACCATATGGCGTCCCCCCCTGCCGCTCTCCTCGCGCTGCTCGTCGTCGCGGGCTGCGCGTGGATGGCCGCGGCCACGTCGTACACCGTCGGCGAAGCGAAGGGCTGGGTGACCGGCGTCGACTACTCCGGCTGGACCAGCGGCAAGTCGTTCGCCGTCGGCGACACGCTAGGTGAGCGACCGAGCTCTTCGCCGTCGGTGACAAGCACGAGTATACTGCATGCACGTACTGCGTGTTGAAATTGTGTTGGGATTTTGCCTTGCAGTGTTCAGCTACGTGAGCAAGGTGCACACGGTGACGGAGGTGAGCCAGGGCGGCTACACGTCCTGCTCCGGCAGCAACGAGCTGGCCAACGATGACAGCGGCGCCACCACCGTCACGCTCGCGACCCCCGGCACGCACTACTACATCTGCAAAATCCCCGGCCACTGCGCCAGCGGCATGAAGCTCGCCGTCACCGTCGCCGGGGGCGGCTCGTCCCCGGGAGGCTCCACCCCGTCCGGCGCCTCCGCCGGGGGCTCCCTGGCCCCGGCGATGGGCGCCGTCGTCGCCGCGGCGGCGGGGGCTCTGCTCAAGGTGGCGCTGTTCTGAACGTCGGCGGGCGTGCCAGGGCAGAGGCAGTGCAGGTCATCGGTCGCTTTCGAGGTTTTCGGTCGTCTTAATTTCCTTAAGTTTTCTGGGGGCGCCGTTCTTTTACGCGCACTCGTGTCGTGTATGCACGTTGGGCTGTGTGCCCCCTGGTTTTTCGTCGTGCCTGAGCATTATGGAGGATTGTGCGTTTTGTGCCGAAATATTTTCTTTTGCTGAAGAGTTCTGCGTAATAAAAGTACTTTGTGCAAGAAAAGTCTCTTGTGGTCAAGAGATAGGAGTCGCAATCGTTGTCGACAACACGAGAACAAGCATCATTGTGCTTCAACCACTTCTTTACGGCCACATGCGAACCGATTGTTTAGGCTCTTATTATCGAGGACCGATTATTGGCACACTAGGGTTTTTATTTTTGAAAACAAATGGCAAAAGATTTGCACGTTTCATTGATTAAGGGGAATGGGTTTTAAGTACAGACAAACAATGGCCATGGCCCATACAAAGAAACAGAAATGATAAAAAAAACCGACAGTTAGTATTTCAGGATTTGGAACCGAACGTCCTTTTCACCATTGGATTTTGAACACGCATCTTGAAGCATAAGACCACAACCACGCTAGCGAAGGAGATTGTTCGAGAACAAAGTCGTCACGAACAAACATATCTACTCTCTTCACACTACACATCCCCTTCTCTCTCATGTCGCCAACTTCTCCCTTGTCATCTTTCTTCGCGCCGACCACACCGACGGCCTCGGCCCTCCCTCTATGCGCTTCCTGTCTGCGTAGGCGGGCTCAAGGTGGTCGCGGTCTGGAGGAGGAGTGCGGCGGGGGAGGTCAAGTGGCGGAGCCGACCCCAAGCGGTGTTGCCTGCATTTTTATTCAGATGGCAAGATTGCCATGATTTTTAGGGAACGAAGCTAATAGGTTAGTTTTTTTGTTTCCATGTCTCAACATTTGTTGCCATGGCCAATTTTGTCTTGACTTTACATTTTTAGGGGAAAGCATGATTGTTCATACAATTGACGTGGCTGTTCATGGCAAAAATAAGTCAACAACTTGTCGTTACCTAGATATCAAAAAGTTTCTCAACTACCGATCTAACCTTTTACACATAATTACATAAATTGCCACGAAAGCATACTTAGTGTTGTTTTCTTTTGCCATTGAACAGTGTTAGTGACATTGCCATTTAGCTAATTTGCCATCAAACAAAGCATGTTGTGTTAGTGTCTTTTTGTTGTCCTCTAGATAGCATTTTAAACTTGTTTTTTTATCTATATTCTTCTGACATAGAAAATCTTTTCTGATACTTTTGCCATGCATGTTTAAGTTTTTTTTCTACAAGGGCTCCTTTATCCATACGACACAATCACTCTCCCCTCCAGATTGCTTGGGATAGAAGCCATTATGGCCTGCGAAAAATCCCCATTGTATATCGAAATCGTATGACAGAAGTGGGGAAATAGCTTCTGTGAACAACATGACTTCACTTGTCCCCTGCTCCATGGAAACACTTGGAGGTACTTCAACGAAGCACAGTTGAGCCCAAAGTTGAAGTACACTGAGCAATGCCACGCATGATTCATTGTGCCAAGGAGGACTAACATGCACAAAATTTTGGCATTGATACTACAAACAATGGTTTTCTTCATGATCAAACATCTTCCTATCAACTAGTGTTATGGGGCACCAACAACACAACAAAAACTATAGTGACATGTGAAAGCATTCAACTGAGCACTGAACTGAGCATGATGTATTATCTCTCGCATGGCATTCTCGGCAAGCACCCCACTGATAGATGACAATGAAGATGCATGCACCTATCTTAACTCCAGATCTCTAATACTGGGCAGGGTAATGATAAATCTTCCTAATTCCTGAGTCACATTTCCCATAAAGTTCAACTGTTATAACTAAATTGACATTCCTTGTTGCATCTATCATTGTGCAGCGCCATAACAATATTGCGCTTGCACTCATGACCACTAAGCTTTGCATAAAAAGTACTCGTAACAACTCATTCTTGATCAAAGAAATTTCCTCAATAATCATGGAACTTGTAGCTAAACCCAATAGTCACTCAAACATATAAATATCTCTTTGCACCTTTCCACGCTTCTGATGTTCGAAACTAAGATGGGCCGCATATGGTGTATGACAAACATGCATCATGTGTGTAACCCATACCCAATTCCTAAGGGTGATCTGGAGGGTGAGGTGGACTAGGTGGTAAACAAGGGTCCAAGGAATAGGCCGGCTGGTTAGATGGATGTGGTGTTGAGTGCTCGATGTCAATCTGACAACACTCGTCATACATCTTCTGACCGTGAAGAGCTTCCCGAGCTCGTGTGGCCTCGTGAGGCGATGAAAATGTGACAAAGCCAACACATGGTCTATCTTCTCGAGCACCATCATAAACACACCCTTCCCACTGCCATAAGGATCGGAGACCATATGAATCACCTCTTCCGTCATATGATAGATTGACTCATGGATGGCCACTGGTAAGATGCAGTTCGAGGACTTCCTCTTGTTGAACCACGTTCAGAGGTGAACCGGGCATTCGATATAACACCTTTTGGGCACCAGGTCAGTGCTCACCTTCCCTTCCATGGTTCCTCACTCCACAGTCCACTTGAGTGAAACCTTAGCGGCCTTTCCTCCAAATCAACCAAACTCCAACTAGGAATTATGCCATATCAAGCCCAAAAGTGATCAACAATAGTCGTGGTGGATGTTACCAGTACGATCAAGAGATTTTGAGCAGCGCCCTGGATCAAGCAAGCTCTAAATACTAACTGTGATGCCCCAAGAATAACACACCACAATTCAATAACTATTTGATACATGCATGCATGTTTCAGAGAGAGATTTGGGTAACGACAAAAATGGGTTATGAGCAGAGAGATACACGAGAGGAAAAAGAAATCAGTGGATCTCATTCGTCGTTGCCTCTTCTATGCTTTGGTCACTTGTCTTATAGGTGCTGCTCCACCTAGTTATAGTTGGGCCAAGCCCAAACATCACGTAGCAATCCAAGTTATAGCCCAAGGGCTATTGGCATGACAGAACTCCTAACTATGCTCCATGTGGGGTTGAGTCGCATGAGTTATATATTGCCTACTACGAGACGATACTCTGTCTCGCACAAGGTGAGAGCCAGATGGACTGGCCCAATACGGATCATAGGAGAGAGGTTTTTAGGGAATCTTCTATGACCGGTATTCATGTGCTTTTTTATGTTTCTATGTGGTTTGTTGCGGTTCTTGGTTCTTGGTTTTCTGTGTCTCTTTATCAAATTTTATTTTATTTTACTTTTTTCATGTGTTTCTTTACCGGTTTTCTTTGGGGTTTTTCTTTTTCTTCTTTTAGATACATGTCAACCTCTTTCAATACATGTTTTACATTTTCGTATACACCCGTAACATTTTTTCATATATGTTGAACATTTTTCAAAAATGTGCTTCAAACTTTTCAACTACACACTGAACATTTTTTCAATAGTAAAACATTTTTATATAACATGCACATTTTTTAAAAAATATTTATTTCTTACATGTTGTGAACATATTTTAAATGCGCGAACACTTTTTAAATGTCACGGTTTTTTAAATGGTACAAAACATTTTTTACATTGAATATTTTTTAACTGTCACATCATTTTATCGAACATCTAAGATATTTTAAATGTCATGTACATTTTTTAATGGTATGATACATTGTGTTAAACTTACATAAACATTATTTTACATTGTATAACATTTTTATAAAATTTTAGGAACATTTCTGAAGTGCGTAATATATTTTTTCTAAATTAGACAAATATTTTTTTACATTGTGAAAACAGTTTTTAACGTGACAAAAACTTCTTCAAAACACGTGAACGCTTTGTAGATGTTATGAAGTTTTTCTTAATGCTATCAACATATTTGAAAAGTCGCCAATCATTAAAAGTTGAGATTTTAAAATATCTACATTTAATTTTGTTTTACCATAATAGAAAAAGACGAAGAAACTATCCAAATGATAACGGCCACACGTGTGGCATGAAGCAATTTCGCCCACATGTTTTTTGATGATAATTTTAGTTACAAGAGGATGACAACTTTAGTTGTGAAGCATGACAATTTTCTGTTTGGATGACAAGTTTCAGTTAGATTTTTTTTCTTTTTGAATGGCAATTTTAGTGTAAAAAACGTGTGAACGATGTTAGATCCCACAATCACCATCCAGGAAGGTTATCTCTAGTAGAGGGAATCATCTCCTCTCTCGAGTGTCAGAGCTTATTGATCCAGTGTCAGGTGACTGGGATTCGGGGCTGGTAAACCAAACATTTTGCAGTGTTGATGCTCAGAGAATTCTTGAAATCCCACTACCAGTATATGAAATGACAGATTTTTTAGCTTGGAGTTCTACTAAAACAGGTGTGTTCACCGTAAAATCAGCATATCATGCCATTTGGGAGTCAAAGTTTGGCCACAATTCGCAGGGTACGCCATGTTCATCCTCGCCAACACCTAGATGGGATTTGGTGTGGAGTTTGAGCTGCCCAACAAAGGTTAAAAAAATTGTCTGGAGAGCACTTCTTAGTGCTATTCCATGTCGTGCAATACTGGTTGATAGACATATCAAGATCAAGCCACATTGTCCAGTATGTAACCAAGGGTCGGAGAGTATCTGCCATCTACTATTTGAATGTCCAGTTGCGGTTCAGGTATGCAAACTCCTTGGAGTGATGGATGTGATACAGAAGGGATTAGAGATGAACACATGTGGGGAGGTTGTATTGGAATTTCTTCTTAGTCTACTGAACGATCATATCCATGTGTTAGGATTGCCGAAACTGCGAGAAACTATGGCTACATGTTGTTGGTTTTTGTGGTGGGAAAGGAGAAAAAAATTACACATAGAGGTGATCCACAAACGGCTCCTCAGATCAACCTTGTTGTACGATCCTTGGCAGAGAACTTCATTGCAGCGAACTCCTCAAGGCCAAAAGTTCGTGTGGGAGGCTGGATGAAACCAAGGACTGGATATGTCAAGTTAAATGTGGATGCGAGTTTTAATCATGACTTACTTGAAGGTTCAGTAGGTGCTGTCATTAGAGACCACAACGACAAGTTCATAGCTGCCGTGAATGAAAAACTTAAAATTTGTTATGATGCCTTCACAGCAGAAGCATTGGCAATCAGATTTGGCCTAAATCTCGCTCGCACAACTGGATGTAGCAAAGTTGAAGTTAATTCAAATAATGTGGAGGTAATCTCAGCACTCAGAGAGGGCTACTCTTCTTCAATGGCCAGCGCGATATTTGATGATTGTTATTTGATGATTGTTATTTGATGTCCTTAGATTTCAGTCATATTATTTTTGAGCATTGTTTTAGAAAGAACAATAAAGTAGCCCACAAATTAGCTAGACTAACTAGATTCACTCCTCCTAATGTATGGATAGATGCAGCCCCGATGCCTGTCATCCCCCTCATTGTCTCATATGCTACAATTGTAGCTAATTAATAAAGAAGGTCTTTATAAAAAAAAATATGAACGAATGATGTTACTACTGTCACACGTGTGGAAGTTATCGGCGTTCACAAACTAAAGTTGATATAGCAACTAACGGCCCCAGTAGCGCGTCGCGTAGGACGCTCGGCCTCGCCGCGGGCGAGCTATAGACGCGCCGGGGTGGAGTGGGCAGGTCGATTATTTTGGCATAACCACGATCGAGTTATTTTACCATCGGCCCCACTATCATCATTCATCAGTCAATCATATCACCAGCTGCTCCGTTTTTACGGTTGGAGTGCCCTCGACGTGTTGATTCGTGAGTACTACTAGCTCCTAGAAGACGCGGATGCTCCGAATCGGATCACGCAAAGGCGTTCCCACATATGCGTAGTGCGGTTGCCAGCGCGCGGCACACAACAGGGGCAGAGGTTCCAGCCAGATAGTCTAGCGCTGTAGGCGAAGCTTCGCCTCCCCTCTGATTGGATCACTGGAAGCCTTGAGTGGAACCAAAGCCATTCCAGTCCCATTCCATTCACACCCCGCGCCCACGCCGGTCCAGAAAAGGGGAGATTTGGCACAAGTTCGGTTCTCAACTGAAAAATCTGCGACGACTGTGTATAAATAGACCCTAGCTCCGACCTGCTGTCGAGCGTAGAACGACAGCAGTTATCCACTTTATCAGGGATTTCATCAGCCGAGCATGGCGTCCTTTCCTGCCGCTCTCGTCGCGCTGCTGGCCGCGAGCTGCGTCGCGGCGGCCGCGGCCACGACGTTCGACGTCGGCGACGGGCACGGCTGGCAGACCGGCCTCGACTACACGACCTGGACGTCCGACAAGACGTTCGCGCTCGGCGACACGCTAGGTGAGATACTGAGATAGTAGCTCGCTACAAGTAGCTAGCCACTGATCATCACACGTAGGAGTATTATTTTATGTAACAGCACGTGTACGTACGCGTACATGTTGGCGAACTGACCGTTCCTGCGCAGTGTTCAACTACACGAGCAAGGCGCACACGGTGACGGAGGTGAACAAGAGCGGCTACGACGCCTGCTCCGGCGGCAACTCGCTGAGCAACGACGACAGCGGCGCCACCACCATCACGCTCACCACACCCGGCGTGCACTACTTCATCTGCGACGTCCCCGGCCACTGCGCCGGCGGCATGAAGCTCGCCGTCACCGTCACGGTCGCGGGGGGCTCCACGACGGGAGGCACGATCCCCGCCGGCGCCGCCGGGGGATCCCTCGTGCCGGCGATGAGCGCCATCGTTGTCGCCGCCGCCGCCGGGGCTCTGGTCCCGCTCGCGCTGTTCTGTTGAAGACCGTCGTCGACGTTGGTGGGTATGGTCAGGGCAGAGACGCTGCAGTTTGATTCGTGTGTACGGGTAATAAGTTCGCTGTGTTTTCTGCTACGTTTTCTGGCGCGCCACTCTTCACCATGCACTGTACGTGATGTGTTTGTTGGTTTGCGGTGCGGCCTATCTGTGCCGCTGGAGTGTCGTCGTGATGCCTGAGCATTCATTGTGTGATGTGGGCAACTAAAATTTCTTCCTCTGATGCAAAGAAACCTCCAAAGTCATCTTCTGCTTGGCTGCTCCCGAGCTCAGTTGAGCTCAGGATGAATCGTAAAATTCAAACAAATGTTTTTTTTCTAAAAAACTGATTTTTTTTGTTTGCTTGTGCAAACATTGATAAAAGTTTTACGTGCTCGCAAAATTTCATGTTGAAAAGACATTTTTGGAAGTTGTGGCAAAAAAAAATGAAATCGGCACTCCAAAATACTTTCAAAAATAACATTTTTGGAGCATCATTTTTGTGCGACGATTTCCAAAAATGTGATTTCAAGATGAAATTTTGTGAGAACCTTAACATTTTGTCAATGTTTATACAAAAAAAATCAGATATTTTTGAATTTGTTTTCATTTTTTTTACTTTACTGTTCACCCGAGCTCAAATGTGCTCGGGGAAACTCCACCTCCGCTTAACCTAGCCTTTTGTGTGTAGCTTAGTTCCTTTTCTAGAAAAGTAGTACATCTTCTTCATCCTTCCAGAGTGTTGGGTGATGTGTCACGATGAGTAATAAAATCGACTAAGAGGATGCGTTTTGTCAAGGTGAGAGCAATGTGAGCGGTCCACTTGCTTTCATAGGAGCAGGAAGGCCGAAGGGCAGGAACATGGTAAATAAAAATGGTCGGCCGGATCATGCATCTGTTGGTTGTTGAAAAGCTACTGCCCTGCTTTCATCTTGATGGTTATACAAATCCGGCAATCCGCAAAAGCTAAGAAAACGTTGACATCGAATTATACCGCACAAAGACGGAGCAGGCAAAGGAACCTAATGATATGTGTCCACTGTGTGGTGTGGAACGCGAGGATGTCTTCCATGCTATGTGCAGATGTCCACGGGCAAAAGACCTATGGGGCGTGATGGCGAAGGACTGGATTCTTCCGGACATCAGTTTGATCCAGAACACGGGGCCGGAGTGGTTATTCGGTGTTCTGGAGCCCCTCTCGGATACTTCTCGCATGGTGGCCCTAATGATATTCTGGAGATCATGGCACGTTCGTAATGAGATCATTCATGACAAGGAACCGCCCCCCACAGAAGTTTCCTGCAGATTCTTGCATAGCTATATTTCTTCACTTCTCTGTATTCAGCAGCACCCAATGGGAGATGTTGTAAAAGGCAAAATGGTGCTCACAGACCCGGCATGCCTAGCTGGTGTAGTTGCTGCGCCGGCGCCGAGCACGAGAGGCGCAGATCCGCGACCAACAGAGAAGTGGGAGCCTCCCCCTGCTGGATGGCTAAAGCTGAACGTCGACGGTGCCTTCTCCGAGCACGCAGGTAATGGTGGAGCTGGTATGGTCCTGAGGAACAGCGACGGCAACATTATCTTCACTTCATGCAGACACTTGTTTGCATGTGATAATGCACTACGAGCTGAGTTGGAGGCGTGCAAAGAGGGAATTTCTCTTGCGCTGGAATGGAGTTCGCTGCCTTTTATCATTGAAACGAACAGCTCAGTGGCTGCAATGATGATCAGCCAAGCTGCTGTTGATCGATCTAAGGATGCTGCACTAGTTCAGGAGATCAAAATGCTAACCAGGGGTGATAGGAGGGTCCAGGTGAAGGCTATTAAACGTGAGAGGAATCAGGTTAGTCACGAGCTTGCTCGTATAGCTCGTACAGACATAAAAACTGCAGTTTGGCTGGGTTCTAGCCTTGAAGGGATTGTAAATCTTTGTGTACTGGATTAGCTTGATTCAGGTTGATTAATACAAATCCTTTTCCCCCCGCAAAATAAAAAGACGGAGCAGGCAGCTATAGAATTACTTGCCCTACCCCTGCAAAAAAAAAGAATTACTTGTCCTAAACATCAATCCGCAAATAGGAAGCTCTCTTACGAATGAGCATAACAGAATACCTGGTGGATTTATTAACTTAAAGCCGGACGCGTCTAGCGTCCTCGTTCCAAAAAAAAAATGAGCAGAACTCTCCTGAGTGCATGATGAGCCAATGCACAGTCTTATCATTGAATTCGAGTTCTCGTGGGCTTGAATTTAGGATCAGTTTTTAGTGTCAAAACCTTTGCCGCGGTCCTTTTATTGTTGTCGCAAAAAGCTTTCTTTATCACGCGACAATCTTCGTCGGGGTTTGTAAGGATCAGGAGGCCCCCTTCAACATTTCTATGAAATTACTCCATCTCTAGTGTAGCCTACTCTTCTTCAGGTTTGAAATGATGCAGAACATGAAGGGGAAACCGTCAAATGACCTGAAAGTATGAGTATGGTGCCTCATTTTTTAGGGAAAAAGAGCAGGGTGCCTGTCTTTTCTCAATGGCTTGAATATTTAAAAACTGAGAACAGGATATTTGAAATATTTGCTAGTCAAGAAGCAAATGGGCTTAATATCTTTTCAGAGCCATCAGAAGAGGAGGTCTTGAATATCGTAGGCCGGCTTCAAGCCCACCAGCCTAGACATCGGTAAGACTGACCTTGCCTAGAAAACGGAAAATATTTCGTACTTACAATTTTTTTATTGCAGAGCCACACGCACACTTGTGCATTTAAAAAAATGTGAATCACACTCGTGCATCTCAAAAGGATATTACTCCCTCCGTAAAAAAAAATATAAAAGCGTTTAGATCACTATACGGAGGAAGTACTAGAAAATCCACATATGTGTGCTACATGTGCAAAAAAAAAAAGTGTGCCCACATGTAGAACATACGCGTGGTATACCCAAGTACACAAAGATGCAACTTGTGTTTGACACCGCGCGGCTACCAGCTACCACCTCCGTCCCAAATTATGATAATCGATGACAACCTGAGGCATAGATCACCACGCACTCGGCCGCCCTAGGATTAGCGCACAGCATTAGTGCTACATGACTCACTCAAAACCGCCCAGCCGAACACCGGATTCAGAAGAAGGCGCGCCACCCCCAAAAGGCTAAAACTGAAAAGACGAAACCTCCCAAAAATCGCCAAAAGCAAAGGATAAAAAACGGCGCATATGAGATGGCTCAATAATCCCCACTCATGTGCAATAAACAGCGTGTAGCTTCGTCTCTTCTCAACAACAGTGACAATAATTGAGCCTGAAAGATTGGCATCTCTCCGCCTGACAAGTGAAACAGTGAACTCTCTCACTCACCATTGTACCCTACGCTTCAGCTGAGCACCGTGGGAAAGCACAATCAGTCAAGCTAATCAAAGCGTTTTAAGAACGTACCACGGACCTTTGATTTAATGGCCCCTTGCGCCCTTCATCACATCACACCGTATGGAGCGCACGTGAGGGGCAGGAGGACCAGCCAGAGAGCAGAGACTTCCGCCGACCAGCAAAGCGGGCCCGAGCAACACGGTATACACGGCCGAATTGATAAGGGTCTCTTTGATTCATAGAATTTTAAAATCGTAGAAATAAAAAAAAATAGAGTTGGAGTGGCATGCCCACTTAAAATCATAGAAATAGAAAAAAAAATATGAGATTAGCAATGAGTGTTTGATGCCATAAAAAACAAAAAAAAATATAGAAAGAGGTGAGAGTGGATGTTAGATTTACTATAAAATGTAGTACAAAAGATTTCATGGAAAAAAAATTCTATGAAATCTATATCTATATCTATACCTACTATTAAAGGGAATAGGTATTCTTGGTTTGGTTTAGTCCTTTTCGTTTGGTTTACACACATTAAGCGATCTAGGCCAGGTACTTGTATGTTGATGGGCCTTTTATGGGCTTTCATAGAGAGACATCGAAGAATAATTGGGTCAAAATAAATCAACATTGTGGGAGTTGAACACAAGACATCCTGTCTATCTCTTAGATGTAACAACCAAAGACTTATG
This sequence comes from Triticum monococcum, assembly GCA_034509565.1. Classification (NCBI taxonomy): domain Eukaryota; kingdom Viridiplantae; phylum Streptophyta; class Magnoliopsida; order Poales; family Poaceae; genus Triticum; species Triticum monococcum. The sequence goes on from CM067845.1 coordinate 484,812,382, forward strand.
CACCTTTCATATTTACTAATCCTAACTCACTCTAAATATACGGGTGGCAGTCATCATGTTTATTTTTTTGCGAGAAAAGGAGTTGATATTAAAATGACCAAAATACAGAAAGGTCCATACATAAAAGAAAATTACAACCAAGCCCCTCTGCAACCCGACAACGTCGGCGTCGTGGACGAGCCGGTGACGTGCCGTTCGCCGCTGCTCGCTGACGCCTTGGATCGAAGCAGCCCCCGGGTGAAACGGGAAGTCTCCGATCAACGGTCCCTGAGGACCCACACCCATGGCCGCCGTCGTCATCGCACCGCTCAACATCGCCTTCCTTCTCCAGATCTTCAACCGCCGGAATCGCCATCCCTCGATCTCCGACACGGGGGAACCGTGCATGGCCGCTCCACCGAGCAGCGAGCACAAAGAAAGGAGTTGTTCCACCGCGGAGCTCCACCAGAACTTCGCCGTCGAAGGGGAGACCAACACCTGCAAAAAGCCGATCCAGTCGCGCCGCCGCCTCCACGACGCCACCGGCTGACTCCCTAGGCACACCTACACTATGTACACGTTGCAAATCGGGCTTCCCCTGTCCTCCCGCCGCCGGAGCGTCGAAGGGCGAGGGAGCCGCCGATTCGGCAACGGCGAGGTGGAGAGCCCGGGGTTTGCACAAATCACCCTTCGTTCCTTTAGATGGGGAAGGGTGAGGTCCAAGACTCATGTTTAAGGAGAGCTAATTAAGCGAATGAGCTAATAAAGGAAGGATTGTGGGCTTAAATATAATATTTAAACAAACATGGCTAATTAAAGAAAGAATTATGGATAAATCGGTGGAATAACTATTAGAAAGATAGTGGTCTTAATAAATTCTACATGAAGGATTTGAGGTAAAAATGTAGGATAACTAAAAAGAAGGATCTATAGGCTTTAGTGTGCTGGGGCTACTAAATTAGAAAAAGAAAGGATTTAATTCCCGACTAAAACGGATGAGGACTTCATGGTAATTAATGAAAGAATTATACTTAAACACCATTAAAAAGGATTGTATTTAAATGGAATTAGTGGAAGGAGTATGCCCCGCAAAGAAAATATGAACACGACTAAATTGCAACGTATTTTTTATGTTCATTTTGTAGATGGGCGATGCTGCGTTGCAACATGTTTTTCATAGTGAATCTGATGTTGTGGGACATTATGCTTGTGCAAAACATCATTTTTCCCTGTTACAACGCACGGGCATATGTGCTAGTCTAATCCTATGAATCAAAGGACCAACATAGAGAAAAATCCTAAGGATTTCAATTCTTTAGAAAATCTTATAAAATTCTTTTGAATCAAAGAAGCCTCTTTTTTAAAACGGAGACAAAAAATTTGCCTTATTTATTAATTAAAGAGATAGAACAAAGTTTTAGGTCGTCGGCCCAAGGCCGAACAAATTACAAGCCGTTACTCTCCCATCATGAGGTTGCCCAGTTTTTCCGCACCTGCTAGGGCCCAAAGCCTAGCCTCGTTTTTGATCAAGTGGAGGATGGTAAACGTCAGAGAGGAGCGTCCCCGGAAGACACGTGCGTTTCGCTCATCCCAGATGGATTTACTGACAAGCATGATGATGAAAGGCATCACTCCCCTATGGCTGTTCTGGATGGATGCCAAGCCGGCAAGCCGACCCACCATTCTCTGATGCTTCCGAACGCTAACCAAGCCAAGGTATCAACATGAACAAATTGGAGCCAATCCTTCAGGAGAGCCCAGACTCGCAACGTATATCTGCATTGGAAGAAGAGGCGCTCAACAGCCTCGGGGTCCCTCCTACAAAGCGTGCATGGGCCGTTCTTCGGTCAGCCTCGCCTAGCTAAGCGTACATTCGTCCAGATCCTGTCTTGAATGGCGAGCCATGCTAGCTAAGGAGCCCTAAACTTGACTTTAGAGTAAAAGTATTTCACAAACTAAACTGTTTTTAAAAATATATCACCCGTTGATCCTTTTGTGCAGCGGCTGGTAGCAAGGCGCTGCACTTTACAGTGTAACTCCTTACAGCTAGACACTGCACAGTATAGTACAACGCTTAGTTGTCAAACGCTGTACACGTGTAGCGACTGAGTGTTAGACGCTGCATAGTAGAGTGCAATGCCTTGCTGTGCATATTAAGAATTAAATGAATGAAATACTTTCAAAAACAGTTTAGTTTGTGAAATAGTTTCGCCGTAAGGTCAAATTTGTGCCTGTTGCCCATACACCGGGACTCTTTGAATTCCTCGGTCATTTGAAACGCGTGATTCTTCAGAATGAATCGCGACAATTTTAGGGTCTGGATGGCAATGCACGGCACGACGACGTACCTATCGGGACGACAGCCGAACGACAGGCCTACCCAGGCGTGTGGGCGTGGCGCAGGCAGGGCCAGAGAGAGAGGCCTACACGCCGCGTAAACCCCAGCCATCTTCGGCGAACCCGCGAGCTTTGCAGAAAAGCCAACTCCGCGAGCTTTCCTTCGCCCCCCACACCACCACACGGAAAGGAAAAGAGGCTCGTTTGCTTTCCAGCTCCAAAGTTGCAAGTGCGACGCCGCCCGCCCATGGATGGACGGCCGGGTGGCGTTCAGGTTTAGGCGGACGCCCACTGATACATATGCCGTGCCTGGCGAGAACCTGCGAGGCTACGACGGCATTTTTCTCTCAGGGGAGAAGAATCAATCCCCGCGATGCCCATGATCGCTCGATTTGTCAATGGCTAGCGAGCTAAAAAAAGCGCCTAAAACGGCATCGCGAAAATAGAGCATTTGAGGAGGAGCCAAAGTCACGGGCCCTACGAACGACGAGATCATCCTACGGCGCTCCGTTCCTCCGAATCTGCCTTTCCGGCCGCCGTCGCCGTCGCAATCATCACGGAGTGGCAACGCGACGCGCACCGCGAATCCATCTACCTCTCCTGCGACGGAGAACTCCTTGCGAGACAGCCGATCTACCGGCCAAGGCGCTGCACGACCACCCTGGGCGCCGTACGCACGCGCCCTGCTCCCCCGCTGTGGACGACGAGCCGTCGCGCGGCCCGTACCGCGGTCTGCTCGCGCCCACGCGGCCGCGACCACGCACGAGACGGGCCACCCAGTGCGCGCGCCCAGAGCATTGGCTCCGGCACGCGGGCACGTGCTGCCTGCCAGCCCAGCCCTAGCCCTCTAGGCCTCTACCCCCCTCGAGGCCGAGCCGAGGGACACCTCGCCTCCACCGACCCCGCGGCGTACTCCACGGCTGTCCCCGAGCTGGCCTCCACCCCACTCACTCACTCGCCTCCGCTCACAAAGCGATGAGAAAGCAACAAAGAATTCCTCGAGATACCACCATACGCGTGGAGCGCCGCTACAGTACCGCCAGCGGTTTTTCAAAGGTGACCAGGCCAGATCTGGAGCAGGGCGCCCCGCCCCGCCTCAGATCCGTTCCGCTTCCGGCCGCTTGATGCACGTACGAACCAGCACGAGCGTTCTTCCGCGACCTACCTACGTATACTACTTATACTATACCAATACGTGCACGATACTACGTACGCTCCTCAAGATCCGATCTGCCGGAGCAAGAGCTGAAAACTCATGCTACGAGCTGAGTAGTAGCAGTAGTAGTAACGAAGATGCAGGAAGGGCACAGTGAAAGTAAAAGAATAATGATACATATGGTGAGATGAATTAACCGGGGGATTGTACAATGGAATAATGGATACGGATCAAACACCACCATCAACGACCAAACAATCAGATCTGTCCACCCGCGCCCAACGCACACATACTACTACATGTAATAACCGAATCGAATGCCGAATGTAATCATCATCAAAGCAACAAAAAAAGAAGAGAAAGGAAGATGAACAGCTCGAAGAACACCACCACAAAAGGAGAGGGGGCGGGGCCCCTCGGATAAATTAAATCGCGGCCGATCTGCGGATCTCTCAGTAGAAGGCGGCGGCGGCGGCCAGGGCGGCGGTGGCGGCCCACGCGGCGGCGGGGTGGACGGTGCCGGCGGCGCCGGCGGGGGTGGTGGGCGCGTCCATGGACGGGGCGGGGGTGGGCGCCATCATCGACGGCTCCGGCGGCGAGCTGATCTCGGGGGTCGGGGCGACGGACGAGGGGGTCGGGGCGGGCACCACGGGCGCGGGGGCCGGTGCGGCGGGCGCCGGCGCCGGGGGAGGGGTGGCCGGGGCCACGGCCGGCGGGGGGGACACCGGCGCCGGGGTCGGCGGCGGCATCGTCGGGGGCGGGGACACCGGGGCCACGGGCGTGGGCATCGGGGTGGCCGCCGGGGCCTGGGCCGCGGTGGCGGCGAACAGCATGGTCAGGGCCAGAGCCACGAGCTGGATGCGCGCCATTGGAGGAGTGAAGAGGGGAGCTTGAGCTTGAGCTGTGGCTTCTGCTGCTTTGCTCGAGGTGGTGGTGTGTACTGTAATGGTGTCCGAGACGGTATTGGGCCGGGAGATTATAAAGGGGCCGCGGACGGGGCCACGACGACCAATTACAAGATGTATCAGGGGCCTTCGTGCTAATTTGCGCGCCGGGTAGCCGTCCGATCGGCATCCAACAGCTGGTCCGGGTGGAAAGCTTCAACTCTTTTTTCTTCTCCGAACTTCTGACTTCTGAACAGCAAGCAAGTTATTTTCCAAACGATCAGAAAAATCTAGTTGAATCCCAACAGCTGGCGGACATAATTTCTTTCTTTTGGTTCACAGGAAATTCTCTCGCGACCGCCTTGCCTAATTCTGTTATCATTTGCTGTTTCTCGTTATGGTTCACGCGTAGTTCTGGTCGACGGTGAGCTGGGTTTCTCTTCCTGTTGTTGCCTTGCCTAATTTTGTCTTCTGGACGATCAATGCAAAATGGCAAGTTGCTAGTGAGCCAATTGGCCCACGCGTTCGCAATGTCCCTTGCAACCACAATAAAATGTTAGATTTCAAAACAATATTACTTCGAAAGTCAAGGTCACGCGTAAATGTGAAATGGCAAGTTTTTTTTAGGGTTGTGTGAAATAGCAAGTGGTATTTGCTAATGAGCCGATTGGCCCACGCGTTTGCGGAGTTATTGCATCGAGTTTTTCTTTACAAGATGATAAAAAGTCAGATTTCAAAAACAAAGTTACTTCCAAAGTCAAAGTGCTTTTTCTCGCAATTACATGGGCGACGCACACGCAGACACGCACGCGCCGACGTGAAATATCAAGAAGTACTGTATTTGCTAATGAGCCGATTGGCTCACACGATTGCGATGTTTGTGCGTCGAGTTTTCTTTACAAGGATAATGGAGGTCCATTTTCAACAACAAGGTTGTTCCCAAGGTCAAGGTGCTTCTTTATGCAGCTACAACACACATGTAGACACGTACACACGCACTCGGAACCTTACAAATTTGGAGATTTTCTTTTCTTTTCTTTTTGAGGGTAGGTTCAGCCCATCAACCTGTGAAAGTAAACACTTGTGACTTTGCAATGTTTAGTTGAGGTAAGGGTGGAGAAAATAACCATCGATCGTGGTTCTTCCTGTATGATCGTACCGAATGTGCGAGTCAAATCATCAAACATCGTCATCTTTCTCACCGAAAGATCGATAGCCCACATTGCCTCGTCATTTGGTGATGTATGCCGTTGTCTGATATACATCTTTTTTTTGCTCAGTAAATAAAACTAACAAGAGGTTGTACATTGTGTATGTGTGCACGCGCGCATCGTGGGGCACTTATAAGAAGAACGTCTTTCTAGAAAAATAGACATAAAATAGAGCTCCTTGTTTTGATCATTTGATGATAGCATCAACCAGCTAAGATTAGTTGCCTACATAATTAATACCTTCGGAGTGAAATGATTGGTTTGGTGCTGATCAATGGAGCGCACGTTGTCCTCACCAATTCTATATAGGGCCGTTGGTAGATGATTGGGTTGCTATCAGCGTTTCTCCATCAAAATTTTGGGTTTACGACACAACGAAACGAGAATGGAATCACACTAACACAGACAGTTGGAAAAACAAGAGAAATTGCTACTATCAAGCTATCTCTTCCGTGTGTTCTTCATGCACATTGTTTGGCTTGCAAGTTTTGGTCTCCTGCCTGTTATGTTAGCTAGAAGGAGATAAAGTTCTTGGTCCCCTACGAAAAATAGGTCTACTTGGGAGGACAATGGTGTACAGCCTAACCCAAACCTTTCTCAAAACCTAAAGCTCCACACGTTCACATTGCTCCATTTGGTCCATAGGGTATACCTAACGTGCCAAATCTTTCCAAATCCTAATGTGCCGTTCCTTTCCTTCTCAAAATGTCCACCTTGTTCCATAAGATAAATCCAAAGATTTCCAACCTAAACCGAACCCTTCCAAAACCCAACGCCCACTCCTCCAACGTTCATATTCTTTGGACAGAAGATACACACGATTGCACTTGTCTGGTTCCTAACAACCACGTGGAAGAGTGTGACTATGTAGGTAGATAGGCAGAGCTCTGAATCAAACCGACAAAAAGAAGCCCCTGCCTGGAAGCAACAGTTCCAATGGAAATATGGACTAATCGCAACTACGGACGGTCCCTAAAAGCTTCCTTTTGAAGTCCAAGTTAATTTACGATTTTCATAGTAACTTTGTCGAAACTCATGTTCCATTCCTTACTAAACTGGAGTCACTATCTAATTGTAAGAAACTCATTTCAAACATGCAACAAACCTGTTCACTACTTGAATCATTGTGCCTCCTTTTTAAGGCTTAATTTGTGATTGCCGAACGGTGTTCTGTTATGACGATTTCATGTTACTATGTAAAATTAGTTACAAAAGTAGACAAGTGGTTCAAACATACGCTCGAATAGGCAAAAAAACAGATTAGGCAACACAAGGTTATCATAAACCACCACAATACCAAACTTAGCCTACGTAAAACTGACTTTTTCCTAGACAAGGAAAATGCAACGCGTATATGACAACGATGTCCGAACAAGCCAGTAAAGGCAAGAACACGAGTTTTCATCTAGAGATCACCTCCGGAAACCGAAGATAACGCCATCAAGGAGATGAGGTAAAGAGCAATGTCGTTACCAAGTCTAGCCGACAAAGACCATATCGAGTCTTTTGGCTTGGCGCACAAAATCTAACATCACTTGATCCAACCAATGAAGGCAAACTTATTCCCGACAATTGCGTCAATGTGCGCTCTAGATTTGGCATCATCCGATGACAAGGAACCTCGCGCAAAACGCTATGAAGGGGTCTCCACTCCGCCCTCGATGCCCCTGCGACTACCCATCGGTGCCACCGCCCTGGCTTCCATGCCATAACCCACCGTGAGACATCCTCTAACGGGCAACCACCATGAAGGGAGATCAACAAGAGCCCTACCACCGCCATCCGTCGCAAGATCTTTGCTCATGGCATCCCCCGGCGGAGGAGGAGGAGGTTGGAGGGAGGTATGGTAGAGACGCTAACTTCCTTACCTCCATATTTTATGTAATAAAAAAGATAGAGAAATGTGCCAACCAATCTCTGTATCTAAAAATGTACACGACCAACGAATATTATTGACCTTCTGAACGATGATAAACAAACCCATATTTCCATTGTTCTAGGCCGTGAGTTGCCAACAAACATCCCGATCCTGGCCGGAATATTATCCACCGAATGACATCTGATCCGATCCCATTTAACAAGAGCAAACTTGCCAAAAACAAGTCCGTTGGTTCGATCAAAGCCCCGTCAGGTCCATGGAAAACGGGCTGTGGCCAGGGTGGAAGATTCGGGCCGGTCGGCCAGCCGCAGCCAGCCGCGGTGTGGTACAGAGCTACGTGACGCCGACGTACCAACCAAGCGAAGACAACCACCGTCTTCCGAGTGAAATGAAATCGACGACTACGTGGGCGCCAAGGCCGCTACGTGACGGCCGCGAACTCTGCTGGGCACTGTGATAAAAAGTCGTGGAGGTGTCGTCTCCCATGGCCCTGTTGCACGCCCACGAAGCATGTAGTGCTGCACAGTTGTATAATAGCCGGAGATGCCGCGTGGGCCACGGAGCTTATGGTAGATGTCATAAAAGATCAGTGCGCAGCTAGGCATTTTGCTTGGCCGCTCATCAAAGTGTTTACGAAGGCATTGGCTCTGACAAATGGATAGCAAATCTCATGCTACATCAGGTAAAAGTGGGCATTGCCTAAAACCAAAGGTAAAAGTGGGCATAGTTTTCTTACCAATTCCTGTGTTCGGGAGAATTCCGTTCAGCAGTCGGTTGGAAGAAGGCCTTCACATATTCGGAAGAAAGGGGGTGCCTAAGCCAGCTTGACATAATCATAGACTGAATGGGTCGTCGACAAAATGATTGGGAATTTTTCCCAGACAATTTCAAAATTCCACCATCCGTTGGTTAATCAGGAGGTGGTTGGTACTAGTAGTAGTACTGGCGAAGCAGCCGCCATCAGAAGAAACAATAGCACGAGCCAAATCAGAAAGACAGCCGCTGCTTGCAAAGCATGCCCCCACGGCCTCAAGATCAGGGACCCCCTAATATAACAGGACAGCTAAGTTCGCCGGTGATTCGCTCGTCTAAAAGGCGCTCATCTAGCTTCATTTCGTTGTATTTCCTCGTGTCTGGAGCTTAATGGGAGGTTAGCTAGGTGGTCGCCAATGATTGAGGATTACCTGGCTGTGATGGGAGGAGGAGCTGGCTGGCCACATTGGTGGGCGTTCAGGTGAGATGGACATGGGAACTCCATCACATGCCCGGTTCAAGCAGGGCCCCGGCCCTGCCTGGCGATCCCTGTTGGGAAAGCTGTAGCATTTCTCATGCCGCACATGTAGAAATCTGCGTGCCAACCGCCGTCGCCGTCGGTCCAGTGCGCGATGGGCATGGCACCGCCACGGCGTGGTCACAGTCGCTACAGGCAAGAACTCGGGGCAGTATGTTAGTTCAGAGAATTGATGAAATGAAAATACCAGAACTTACCATCAACTTCTAGCATTAATCATGCCTCATGGCTCCTCATGGCTCCATGCTCAAGATATTGCAATGGGGCCTTTCAAGGCAAATGCACCCCTTGTACTCCCTCCGTAAACTAATATAAGAGCATTTAGATCACTATTTTAGTTATCTAAACGCTCTTAGATTAGTTTACAGAGGGAGTATCTTTTATTCTAGAATGTTATAATGTCACAAAAGCACAAATTAAGTTGCAAACGAGGGCATTTCGGTGCCACATTATTATAGGAACAAAGAGCTTGGTAGCCATTCACAGGTCAAAGGAAGAATGAAAGAACAGACGGCTATGGACTAGATTCCCTCGAGACTTCTTATCCCCAACTAAATGGCTAGCAACTTCAGTCTACTTACACGTGGAACAGTGGAAAACAAAGTGTGCCATTATTAGACAAAGCTCTATATACCAGTTGCAACTGTAGCTTCCGTCGATCGATTTCACAGAGATGCACCCGACTCCCAGCTCAAGAGTTTGTCACGCTTTGCAGCAGGCGTTGTCTAGGGCTCGGAGGGTAAGATCAGCATACTGTTTTAACCAACCGACAAGTCACCAAAATGAGTCGAAACTGACATTATTCTCATGCTTCCTTCAGACTCTGGCTTGTCTACTCCAATCTATGGGCTTGCCTTGAGCAAGATGGAAGAGAATGGAGCAATTCTATACCCTGATCCAGTAAGTGGCACCCCTTCCGGTGCAATATCGTTTGGTGATTCCAGGTTGGTATCCACCTGCAATAAGGACACAATAGCAGTTTCAGGCTAATTATCCATTAAACTTGTACTCCCTCCGATCCATATTAATCGACGCTGCTCTAGTACAAAGTTAGTACAACATTATACTATAGCAGCGTCAATTAATATGGATCGAAGGGAGTAGCAAGTTCAGAACTAAGCCACTTGCTTCCAGAAAATTGCAAAAATCTGTCTTTCTCGGAAAACATTGTGGAAAAAAATCAGTAGATTTATCCAGGCAATAGATGTAGTAGCACGGGAGGAACTAGACAGTAAGACCACCGAGTTACAAAAAGTTAGCAAGACCAGAAAGTATGCATACCACACGGTTCCAGTGTTTATGTTGAGGGGCTGGGGGAATCACAGCATCCACAGAATAGTCATGGGCATTGAATGCCAAATAGATATCTCCACCAGAATTGTGGTCGTGTATCCTACATTAATTGCCAAACAAAACAGTTGAGAAGACAAGAACCCATTGGCCATTGCAACCAAATTACAACAATACTATCATATGGTCAGAATGAATTACACGATCAAAACTGAAAGCCAAACTTCCTTACGTGAATGCCAAGAATTTGCTTTCCAGGTTATCCCAACAATCCTCGTGCCAAGTGACATCATTCTACAATCAAGAAAGATCAGAATGCAATGAAAATCTTTGGAAGAAAAATCAAACCAAGAGTTGCATACTTGCATCCTACAAAAGCTAGGAATTGTCGTTTCTAACATGCAATGCACAATAAGAGACCAGGGAGATCACATACTTAGCAAATACTCGACAGAAACTGATAACCATATTTCTGTAAAGGAAGAAATGTTTGTTTTCAATACGCCAGTCAACTGCAAAAACAACACTAAGAATTTGAACATACTTTACTGAGAAACCTATCCCGTTTCAGTATTGGGTGGTTCTGACGAAACTTAATCATCTCTGAGAAAAACCTGAAATGGCCATATCTTCTTTCCGCCAACTGTATCACACGGACACGGGGGGAAACAAGTTAGCATATAGATGTGGCACATCCATAACACATTTTGAATGGAAAACCAAAATAATATGTAACCTGTCCCCACTGGAAATTATTTATGCAGGTATCATGTCCATAGCTATTATTGTTTCCATAACGTGTATGACCATATTCATCTCCCATCAACATCATCGGGGTGCCCTGTTACAAAAAAATGTACACAATTAGCAATTTTTACATTATGCAATACCACGTAAAAGACCAACTGTGGAGTGATCAACAATAATTACTTGAGAAATCATTAATGCCACATGGAAGTTCTTCATTTGTCTCGAACGCAGAGCTAATACATTTGAATCATTTGTTTCTCCTGTTTGGCAACAAGACCAAAATAGGTTGTTACCAACATTTAATATGTCAAATCTTTCAAAAACAAGCATCGAATATATCAATATTTACATAACATGATGGCGTTAAGTGAAACAAACTCAACTAATGTTCCTTCCAAAATATGATAACCATCCATGGTTGTATTTTTTCCGAGAAAACAGAAAGCTTGCATTTCGATGCATTGATATAAAAAGAGTAGTAACCGTAGAAGCCTAAGACTACGCTGAAGCAACCGACCACTCAAGACAAGACCACAACCAATGGTCGCAAGACAGACATTACAACAAAAATCACCAAACCAACCCTGGCCTAGATGCCATCCACACAAACGGACAGAACACGATGCCCATCACAAGAAGAGAGAATCCAACTTCGCAAAGAAGGGCAGAATTGGGCTACTCCGCTTTGGAGGCGACATAGTTGTATTTGGTCTAATCATGATACAAAAGCTCCAGTACTAAGACTATGCATGAGTTCTGTCAAGTGTCAAGCATACTACAAAATTAATTTTAAACTAAAAAGCATTTTGTGTTCTCCTTGTTGTGCAATACTATACTTCAGTCAAATATCTTAAGAACGGCGGCTCTGGAGATCGCCTCTGTGTGGTTGGGTGTCTCCTCTGGCTGCTTGGGTGGTTGAGTCGTCGACCCATTGGGTGCGCGGCCTCGGGGCCCGTGTGCTGTGTTGCTGATGTTTGTAAACTGGAGGTGCGACTCCGGGTCGTGTGGTAGGGTGTCGACTAGGGTCGCTTGGGTGGCAGAGTAGTCGGCCAGTTGGGGGCGCAGCCTCGGGGCCGGTGTGTTTGTATGGCTCGTTGTATCGGTTTTCAGCCACTTTTCCTTACTAACTAGCCAATTCTCTTCTTATATATGAAAAAGGCAGAGCTCCTTGGTTGCTCGAAGATAAGAAAAAACTCTCTTTTCAGCTGCTAATTTCAATGTGAAGAGCAACGCATGATAATGAGTAATGATGGTACCTTCAACACCACAGTTCCAGCTAAAATTATCATTGCATCCATCACGTCCACCTTCTCCATTAGCGTCGTTGTGCTATATAATTTTGGTCGAACAGAAAGCATATTAACATAGACACCACTACTTGTATAGAAGGACCTCAACTTTGTAGTGTTTTGGTATACTCAAGTTACCTTTAAGTTGTATGAAACAAGGTCACATAAGGTGAACCCATCATGTGCTATTATAAAGTTCACACCATGATGAGGCTTCCGCTGGTTCACCTGCCAATCAATATCACATCAAAACTTGATTTTACACGTCATCCTGTTTTGAACTATGTAATCCTAAATCTTCCACATAAAAAGAAGTCTCAAAGCTTATTCACAAGAGGCTCCTAGCACCTCCATACATAGAGAACTGGTTTAAATTTCGAAATGACATCTCCAACAATATTCAGAGTACAGGCAATACCGTTAAGCATTTGAGTGGATCTTGGAGGAATTAATCAGAATGAGCATTGAAAACAGTGCAATTAGAATTGCATACAAAATAAATTTGGAGGTTGCATATGTTAATAGCATAAGCGCACCCTGATGACATTATGGAAATAGCAAGTGTATAGTTTCAACTTTCAACAACACTGAAGACTTAAGCTCAGGAATTTCTTTTTCGCAAACACACACATAAATGTGTGTTTCCTGTATTTAGCTTAGGAATTTACAAATACTTTAAATAATACTACAAAACATCAAGAAACAGGGCTCCAAAAGAAATTATGTATAGTGATGATATAACCAAGCAAGGGAAATCTTCAACTGATGGATAAAAAGGCAGGCAGGGAAAGAGCGCATCTGAACAAAATACCTGGTAGAGATCAGCAGATCCAGACACACGAGTTGCCAACACCCCCTTCATACCAGGGTCACCCTGCAAAAACCCTCAAAATGATTAGCGGCATTCAATCATTCATCAGTGCTTGCAGAAATAAAATTGGAAATATAACAAAGAAATTAATCAGGACAAACTCTTTTGCAGAAGTGCACTCTAAATTCAGATCAAACGTTATCAAAATCCACTGATGCTAAAAAGGAAATATCTTGGTTTTGTAGGTCTTTGATGATTTAGTTATGATTGATTCAAAGATATTATGCTATGGAAAGCATGAGCGAGTGGAAGCAACAGCAGTCCATGGAAAATTGGGTCAGTAAATTTGAACAGGCCGAGGAGCCTCATACATTCTTGAAAATTCTATATTCTTCTGTGGTAATCTTTCTCTCTGTTCTGGCCTTCTTTTATCTTTATGAGTTTTATATCTATAACTTGGTTTTTGTCAATATAAATGTAAGAGGATACTTATTTTCACCACGACAAAAAGGTCATGAACAAAGCCATCTAATGATCTGTCTTAAGAATATACGGAAACAATCGGGATTTTGGAGAATGGTAAAGATCAGGATCGGGATTTAGCAAACAGTACCTTGATGAACCTTCGAAGATCGTCTCTGTACTTTCCATTCCATTCAGCCCACCTACAAGAGCATTTGATTATATCTTAGAAATATTGACAATATTCACCAACAACATTGAAACATATTCAGGTCTTCATATATTTGAAATTACCGGCAACAACTTTAGGCAACAAAAGGGACCACCATATGAAAAGGAGTACAGTTGTTAAGTACTCCCTCCATCCCATAATATAAGAGCTTTTTTGACACTGCACTAATGTTAAAAACGTTCTTATATTATGGGACGGAGGGGGTAATTTATAAATGATCATCGGAGCATTACATCAGCCATGTAGAAAAACAACAACTCTTTGTGCTACACTATCATCGCAGTGTGAAAATAGTTTAGTGCTAAAGAGGAAACAGAAGTAAGAAAAATATACATATCCAGCAATTTCAATACACATAGTGCAAAATTACCTGTCCCAATTAGGGAAACGCCCTACTAGATAAAGACCTCCACAATCCCAAGGTTCAGCAATTATCTTGCATCGAGATAACACAGAATCTTTGGCAATTTCCTGTGACCAGCAAAATAAACAATGAAACAAAATAACAACAAACATCATAGGCTGATAATTCTACAAAAACACTAATGCAGGCTATCAGATGAACATTGCAGTCTTGAGAAGGTGTGATATATCATTTGCAATTTCATAAATGTAAGGGGACATTCAAAAGGTCACACATTCATAGGACACTCAGGTTCCTCTAAATCTACTTCATTAATGAAGAGCTGAATATCTGATGATGAAATTTTGCATGATTGAACTAAATATCTGCCCGACAAATAGTTCAACAACTGAGAAAGAGAAAGCAAATACAGCATACAATGTTGTGAAGTCCATAAATTTCAAGGTGACATTGGTTCATGTGAATTCATTAGGTCACAATTTGTATCTGATCAACCATAGTAAGATATGGACATAGTTAATCTAAGAACTTATGTCTTGTGTTTTTATGATATCAATGAACTTCATTTGACTAAAAAGAGGAAAATTGTATCTCTGATTTGAAGTTAAACACTAAAGTTCTGCAACTATAAAATTACCCTGATGAGTGGAGGAGCATCAAGAGGACTGCCATCTGGTCCACGGCAAAGGACACTTGCAAGGTCAAACCGAAATCCATCTATGTGATACTCCGTAACCCTTGAAGCATCAAATAGCCATGCAAATACGAAAACATACTTAAAATATGATGAATTCTTTGAAAAAAGAGATCATAAGAAAATACTTGGTCTGAATTTGTATCAAGATATGAATGAACAACAACAGTGCATTTTTCTTGATCCTTTGGCTGCCTTGCACTAATACATTTAATATAGGATTTGTCAATGCATACAATACTTTGATAAGGAGATCCCTAGCGATATCACTCGTTCAAGGTTGAAAATATTAGTCGGTCCAGTCACAAGGCACAAGAGTCACCCACCTAGACTCCCATGAGAATTGGTTGCTAACTGATGCTTCTACACCATGTCTTGGGTATGGACCGGACATCATGGGTACTAAGGAGTGAGGGAACAAGAATGATTGGCAAGCGAGGCTCAGTCTGGAGGCACAGCAAGCAACCGGTCCAACCAGAAACTCAGTGTGGGTTAGACAGGTCACACATTTTTTTGGTCTAGCCTGTTCCGATCAAACTGGCTCCTATTCACTTCGCTGGTGTGAGTGGATATAGAAGCAGAAGCCCGCCTCTTTTAAGAACAAATGGAAGTCATGAGCTTCGCTCCCCTCCTATGGTTACAGCTTCCATGTCACCCTAGGATTGGGAGTTCCGGAGTTTCCCCGCCAATGTTTTTGTTTCGTGTGCAAGAACCGTTTGTTGGGTGAGTTCTTGCTCAAAGGCTATGACATTGGCACTTGTTGCTGGCATCAATTGCTCAAGCAACTCGAGTCATCCATTCTCATTGCCTGAAGGCCAGGCCTCCCTGTATATTAACTGAAGAAGTCAAGTGACCTCATCAACTATATAACCTGTCACAACCCAGATGATTTGATGGCTATGAATTAATGTGTGCAGTGTGTACTGCAACATAGAGGTAGTTTTCAGTAATTTCAGTCTATAAGTATCATCTTGATTTGATCATATAGATCCGACAGTTCAATTCCACATGCATATTTACTCCCTCCGTCCCAAAATTCTTGTCTTAGATTTGTCTAAATACGGATGTATCAAGTCACGTTTTAGTATTAGATATATCCGTATCTAGACAAATCTAAGACAAGAATTTTGGGACGGAGGGAGTATTTACTTGTTAGCACTTGATTGTGAGAGTGGAACACATGTATAAACAGGTGCTATCGAAGCATTGACCATACTGATTAATGAAGACTAAAGAGACGATCAACATGAAGACAGAAATATGCATAAACTAAAATGCAGTTGCTTGACGTATAGAACAACATGCAAGTCGTGCATACCAATGTCTCAAGCTGTCGAGTACGAGTTCCATGACAACAGGATGGTTGCAGTTTAGTGTATTCCCTGGATTAAACCAAGTATACTGTTAACACTTAGGAGTAGACACAAGTTCCACTTACTTGAAATTTTAAATGTACCAGAACATTAAGTACCTAGCCATCTAAATTTTATATCAACCAGATAATTAAGCAGGCTTTCAATATTTTTTTTAACAAGGTTTCCTTATAGGTAGCAATGTGGCAGTCTCACATCAATGCATGGGTTGAGAAATATAGTGGCTGCAGCCAAATAATGACCAGGTGAGCACTCTTAACCCTTCTACCAGTCAATATAGCACCTAACGTGGCTGCAAGGTTCAGTCTGATGGTATGACGAAGATAATAAAAATAGATTGAATCAACATTTATCATTTGAAATACATCACAACAAAGTGGCGGCCGGATATGCAGTTTATTTGCCTAGAAGCACACAATCGCAAGATAAATTAGCAAGGTACATGGTTAGTAAGCGGATCAGCAAAACAAGATACATTAACATCCTTAAAAGCCGGAGCAACAAAGAACATACAAAGCATCAGGTAGCACCCTAGAACATGCTCACCTATCACAAGAACGTCACAAACAATCAAGTAACAGAAGTTCAGGAATCATGGTTTTACCGCATCCCGAGAAGTTCAGCAGTTGAGAGTTGTTCTTCGGATCTAACATGTAATAAACCTGCATGAATGAAAGTAGTGTTTTTGGTATAAATCCATGTAAAACCTGAAGCAGGTGTACACTTCTAAACACATTGGGGTTTAGAACAGATTAACTTAACCTGGTCACAAATTTTACTTAGCCTTCTAAGACCAGTGACTGTCTGACCCATTATAAAATAACAGGTCAAAAAGGTGGAGTGAGCAAATACACAAATTCTGAGTTAAGCAGCCCTATTCCGATTCTAACCTAGTTCTTTTCAACCCGGAACAAAACACAACCTACACATTAGAACTAAGAAAAGATAGAGTGACAAGCAGATAGGTGCCTTCGTCGACTATAACTCAAATAGATAAATCACCTTGTTGTCGATGCCACGAAAAGAAGTAACATAAGGATTAGCGTCATCTGCTTCATTCGTATGGTTGTAAACGACATCCAGAATAACCTACACAAAATGATGATACCACTAAACACATGTTATCATGTGGGATGAATAAGAATGCTACACTAGGTTGCCATATCTACTGGATGTCAATACCTCTATACCAGCTTTATGCAATGCCTTGACCATCTGCTTGAGCTCTCTGGAAGCAGCCAATGGTCCACCACCAGCACTTGCATAGCGGGTCATGGGAGCAAAAAAGTTGATTGTAGAATAACCCCATGTATTGACCTTCCAATTGAGAAGATGAAAAGTCATTCCACAATTGATTCCACTGATGAACCATAATGATGACATCATGCACAAAGTGGCATATCGGAATTTTTACCATGTGGTCCCTTGGGTTAGGGTACCTCTTCAACTCCAGCTCATCAAACTCAAAAACAGGTAGCAACTCCACTGCATTAACTCCGAGTTCAAGCAAATGCGGGATCTACAAAACCGCAACTATTGCATGCATAAGTCATTAAACAATAGGCTTGAAGCCTTGAACACTGAAAGCTAATATGCATATCAGGTTCCCAAAACTAGATCACTAAAATAATAGTGGGAATATGTTTATTTTGCTAATAACTTCCAGTAAGGACCAAACAAATAATTGTTGTCACAAGCCACACAATAAGAAGAAATTAAAACTTACTTTGTCGATGAATCCTAGGTAGCTTCCGCGAACAGCTGCATCAAGCCCACTTGACTCATCCGCAGTGAAAGCGCGAACGTTCATTTCATATATAACTAGATCTGTCTAGATTAAAGAACATAAGAAAAGCAGTGAACTTCATGTTTGGGATGCTTTCTACATTTATTCTATGAAATGATTCTAGTACCTCAGGCAAATTTGGAAGCTGGTAATCAGCACCCCAGTCAAAAGGAGAGCTATCAAAATCATATGTTCCAAAAGGCTGGCTGGGCTTCCCGTTATCAACCCCAAAGTAATTTCGACCAGAAACTAGCTTCGCGTAAGGGTCAAGAAGAATAATGTTGCTATCAAACCTATGGCCTTGTTCCCATCCTTGAGGACCATTAACACGATATCCGTAAAGAACTCCAGAAGTGGGCAACCCCTGAAAGTACAGTTATAGAAGGCTTCATTCAGCATATATGCATGGGAAAATACATAGAAGCAAAATAGGCACAGATTTCTCCTCCTAACAATAAATATTGTAAAGAACATAAGGATGTGTTTTCAGCCAAGACCAAAAGAGAACATAAGGATTTCTCCTCCCAACAATAAATATTGTAAAGAACATAAGGATATGTTTTTCAGCCAAGACCCAAAAATATAGATGTT
Organism: Triticum monococcum; assembly: GCA_034509565.1. Lineage (NCBI taxonomy): Eukaryota > Viridiplantae > Streptophyta > Magnoliopsida > Poales > Poaceae > Triticum > Triticum monococcum. Next base: position 484,830,761 of record CM067845.1, read on the forward strand.
CGCCGGCGTTCTGGTGGCTCCGCCTCCGGCGGTACAGATCTGCGTTCCCTTCCAGCTCCGGATTGCCGGCGGCGCCGGCGGCCATCCTTCCATCTGCATAGGCTCTCTACCCCGCTGCCTCTCCGACCCCGTCCGCCTACACGCCATGTCGGTTCCAAAGCTCGCGTTTTTCGTCGGCGACATGTGCAGCCCCACCCCCATCTGAGGTAGTGGTCGACATGCAGGTTGTCTCCGACATCTTTGGATCCTGATTTGGCGGCTTTGGGATTGCTTGGACTAGGCCAGGCGAAATCCATGCTCGGCTTGCCGATGCTGGCAGCGGCGACACCCGCGGGTGTCGTTTCCCTTCTTGGAGGCGCTGCCATGGCCTTTGTCCGTGCACCCCTTCGAGTATGAGGGGAAACCCTAGGTCCGGTTCTCCGGATCGGATGGCAACGATGTCACGACATCATTCCCCTTCTTGAAGGCGCTATCTTGCTAGCTCGTGGTGTCCCAGTGTTGGAATTGAAGTTATTGAAGGGTTTTTCTCCCCGATTTCATCCAGAAACCACAAAAATCCTTGCAGTCATGCTAGAAGTGACACAGTGAGATAGCCAAAGTTATGAGGCTGCACTACTCAGTAGTGCATTTTGTTTCCCTTTATGAATGAGTTACGTGATAAGACCAGTGCTTTCAAAATATATGATCCTCATAAAATTAAATCTTGTTTTGAAGAATATGTAATACAGATACACATGAGACGAATGATGGGATTCTTGTTCCATGAATGTCAGCCACACCAAGTTGTCAATACTGAAAAGAATAATGCCTTATCTTCAAAGGTACAGATAACATCAAAGCTTCATAACAATACCTCCACCGACACATGCCATATATCTCCAGTTTTGTTCTTCTGGCAATCTAAAGCAAACTCCACAACTTTTTCACTTTCTTCATCCTTGGTTCCTCTGCGGGGCAATCCAGTATGTCAGACGATGAGACGATGAGACAAATCATATTTCATTGGAAAGAGAATGCGAGATGAACAAGCTAAAGCACAATGCTGATCAGCAAAAGGTTATTTCAACCAGGCCAACACCCCAGATCAACTAACAAAATGGCAACCTGGGAAACAAATAAACATCGTTTTGTGCACGATCTGCAACATACACAAACAGTTGATCAAAGTGCGACGTATGGATGTGTTTTGGCTTTATGAACAACTTGTTTTGCGGAAAACCAGGATTCACGAGTCCTGGCCTAAAAGGCAAAAACAGTTTAACTTAAATGACACTGAAAGCAACAAAACCACACAATTTAGGAAAGGTTGTCTGTACCTCTCAGGAAGCTTGATGCAGAGGGTGACAGAAGAAGCATTTTGAGAGAAAATCGCGAAGTTGAGACCACTTTCAACCTGCGACACTCCTAGAGGGGATGCTTTGCCGGAAGAATATTTCAAGGGCATTTCGGTACCCGCCATTGCGCTTTCCCTTTCCTGGCGGTGTTGCAGAATGAACATACACTTTAGCAAAAATAACATGGTACAGAATGAGGAATAAGAATACGCAGCATCATACAGTTAATGAATACAAACATATTCGCTTAGCGTGAAGTTTTACCAGGGTGATAGCTCACGACATGCCAAATGACCATGAATGTATATCAAACAAACAGTTCAGTAGACTGGTAGCTAAATGGATCGACGAACAAATACAGTGCTCTACAACCATACAGGGCATGAACACTTGAGCGCGGGGCGATACCTCGGTCACAATTCTCCCAGCATTACCAGTCTGAGCTCTCGCCGTGGTACTCCGCACGGACCCAAATCGCTGTGCCTGCACCACGACAAAATCCGCTCGGATCAATCCACCAATTAGAACGAAGACACGGATGCACCCCACGAAAACAAAAGTACGAAAATCGAGACACCTGCCTTTCCGAATTGCCCTCCTCCGCACCCGGGCGCGACCCCAAGCCTGCTCGCCGCGACGCTGCACGGGAACCTCGACCAAACACACGCACATCATTCAGAGCGGCAGATTGAACGGCACGAGAACGACAAAATGCAGCGCGGCGAAACGAGGTCGCGCGAACGGAGAGGGAAAAAAAGGGACACCCACCGGTTCGGAAGCGCGGGGCGGACGGAGCTGCTGCTTCGGCGTGCGGCGGCGGCGGCGGCGGGGCGCAGCGGGGAGCGATTTGTAGAGGCCGCCGAATCCATCCAAATGCGGGGGTGCTGGGCCGGGTAGCGGGAGGGATTTGGCTCGCGACCGGGGCTTAGTTATAGGGGCTCGTGGACACGGTCATGGGGCGGCTCGCGGCTCGCGGCTCTCGAGGTCGAGGGAGTGGAGCGGAGATGGGGAGCGCAAGTCGGAGCAGGAGGAGAAGGATGCGGTGATCTCACCTCGGGGAGGGCGCGCGGGGGCGACGGAGATGGGGGGTGGACACGTGGTGTCGCATGCGCGGGGCGGGGGCGGTGGATAGGGAAGTGGAGTGGACGGAGGACCTTGGCTCCCTTCCGGCCCCGACGTGTGGTGTCGTCTCGTCATGTGCTTTCCATACAACAGTTACCGGTGGTCTCAGTACACGAGAAACGGTCGAACTCACGGACAGAGTAGATGGGAAACTTGCTTTATCGAAAAATCTGAAAATAATTATCCACATATACACTACTTATATTATAGAAAAAGCAAACAAAAACTTCTTTAAACACACCCATAAAATGTACACGGGTCAATTACAACCGCATGATTAGACCCACTAAATCAATCTAACGGCTAACCTTAATTTAATCCCTTTTATACTACGTTTAGCAATTTTAATTGACTGGTGTACTCCACCACACAGGAAAACACACGTCAGACTACTTATAGTGAAAGTAATATGAGTGGTAACATCACACATGTTTAGGCAAAATACATGACGTGATAAATAATTAATAAGGAAAAGGAAGCATATGATAACATACTATCTTTGTCCTGGTTTATTAGTCCCCTTTGTAATTTGTGCTAAATTTTGATCAAAGATTTAATTGATAAAATACTAGTATATGTTAACAAAAATTATATCGTTGAATTCGTATTTGAACATAGTTTACAATGATATAATTTTTTATTGACATGAATAAACATCTTGTTATTTAAATTTATGGTCAAAATTTGGCACAAATTATAATGGGGACCAATAAACCAGGAAAGAGGGGTAGTATCAAGACGAGATGAGTCTGCGACCTAATAAATGAGGTGTTACATGACACCACGCATATGTTATTTCCCATTATAGGGATAGTAACATAGACTAGTAACATACTAGTCTAAGTTACTCCCCACTATGGGTAATCTCACATCCCACATCGGCAACTCCTACAATCACGCAACGCACGCAATCCGAACTACCACCACTTAACCTATATCCATTAATTAGCGCCTAATCAATTCTCATATGAAACCTCCATCTAAAAGAGAGAAAATTCCCAAGAGCATGCAAGCCACCCGCCAATGCAAGCGAAACACCGCCTTCAAGACGAGCGAGGAGCCCGTCGTTGAGGAACCCAAAGCAACGCACGAGGGAGGGAGAAACGGACGAACTCACGGACAGAAAAGGTGGGAAACTTGCTTTATCGAAAAATCTGAAAATAATTATCTACACTATTTATAAAAAAGCAAACAAAATCTTTTATAAACACACCCACAAAATATACACAGATCAATTACCACCGCATGATTAGACCCACTAAATCAATATAACGGCTTGCCTTAATTTAATCCCTTTTGTATGTGCGTTTAGTAATTTTAATGGACTGACCGTAGTCCACCGCACAGGAAAAGACCTCAGACTACCCATAGTGGGAGTAACATGAGTGGTAACATCAAACATATTTAGGCAAAATAGATGATGTGACAAGTAATTAATGAAGAAAGAAAGGCATATGATAACATACTATCTCCGTCCTGGTTTATTAGTCCCCTTTGTAATTTGTGCTAAATTTTGACCAAAGATTTAACTGACAAAATGCTAGTGCATGTTAACAAAAATTATATTGTTGGATTTGTATTTGGACATAGTTTTCAATGATATAATTTTTTATGACATGCATAAACATTTTGTCACTTAAATTTATGGTCAAAATTTGACATTGATTACAATTGGGGCCAATAAACCAGGACAAACGGGTAGTATCAAGACAAGATGAGTCTGCAACCTAATAAATGAGGTGTTACATGACACCACACATATGTTATTCCCCACTATAGGGGTAGTAACATAGACTAGTAACATATGCATGTTACTAGTCTAAGTTACTCCCCACTATGGGTAATCTCACACCCCGCATCGGCAACTCCTACAATCACGCGATGCACGCAATCCGAACTGCCACCAGTTAACCTATATCCATTAATTAGCGCCTAATCAATTCTCATATGAAACCTCCATCCAAAAGAGAGAAAATTCCCAAGAGCATGGAAGCCACCCGCCAATGCAAGGAAAACACCGCCTTCAGGACGAGCGAGGAGCCCGTCGTTGAGGAACCCAAAGCAACACACGAGGGAGGGAGAACAGGGCACGCAAAGGAGAGGATGCGCCCAGGGCGGCAGTGCACTCACACGGCAACACACATGGGGCCCGGCCTTGTCCGGTGCTGGCGGCGCATATCCCCCAAGGACCGAGGGCTGAATGCTCCCGGGAGGAGACACGCCGTGAGTCGTGATGTCAGTGTCAAAGAGATCGGAAGGACACACCGAGAGGCTAGCCGGCAACGCGCGTGCCCTGGCCCTGTCAGGCGGAGGCGTGTGCGCCATGGGAGGCACATGAAGAGCTCACATACAGCCAAATGATTTATACGTCTCCAACGTATCTATAAATTTTGATTATTCCATGCTATTATATATTCTGTTTTGGATGTTTAATGGGCTTATTTATACACTATTATATTATTTTTTGGACTAACTTATTAACCGAAGGCTCAGCCCAAATTGTTGTTTTTTTGCCTATTTCAGCGTTTCGCAGAAAAAGAATATCAAACGGAGTCCAAACGGAATGAAACCTTCGGGGACGTGATTATTGGAACAAATGTGATCCAAAGGACTTGGCCTGGACGTCAAGCAACCAACGAGGAAGCCACGAGGCAGGGGGCGCGCCTACCCCCTGGGTGCGCCCTCCACCCTCGCGGGCCCCTCGTGGCTCCATCGACCTACTTCTTCCTCCTATATATACCTGCATACCCTGAAAACATCGGGGAGCACCACGAAAACCTAATTCCACCGGCGCAACCTTCTGTACCCATGAGATCCCATCTTGGGGCCTTTTCCGGCACTCCGTCGGAGGGGGCATTGATCACGGAGGGCTTCTACATCAACACCATAGCCTCTTCGATGATGTGTGAGTAGTTTACCTCGGACCTCCGGGTCCATAGTTATTAGCTAGATGGATTCTTCTCTCTCTTTGGATCTCAATACAAAGTTCTCCTCGATTCTCTTGGAGATCTATTCGATGTAATCTTCTTTTGTGGTGTGTTTGTCGAGATCCGATGAATTGTGGGTTTATGATCGAGATCATCTATGAACAATATTTGAATCTTCTCTGAATTCTTTTATGTATGATTGGTTATCTTTGCAAGTCTCTTCGAATTTTCAGTTTGGTTTGGCCTACTAGATTGATCTTTCTTGCAATGGGAGAAGTGCTTACCTTTGGGTTCAATCTTGCGATGCTCGATCCCAGTGACAGTAGGGGAAACGACACGTGTTGTATTGTTGCCATCGAGGATGATGGGGTTTATATCATATTGCATGAGTTTATCCCTCTACATCATGTCATCTTGCTTAAAGCGTTACTCCGTTCTTATGAATTTAGTACTCTAGATGCATGCTGGATAGCGGTCGATGTGTGGAGTAATAGTAGTAGATTCAGGCAGGAGTCGGTCTACTTGTTACAGATGTGATGCCTATATACATGATCATACCTAGATATTCTCATAACTATACTCAATTCTATCAATTGCTCGACAGTAATTTGTTCACCCACCGTAATACTTATGCTATCTTGAGAGAAGCCACTAGTGAAACCTATGGCCCCCAGGTCTATTTTCCATCATACAAGTTTCCAATCTATTTTATTTTGCAACCTTTACTTCCAATTTATATCATAAAAATACCAAAAATATTTATCTTATTATTATTATCTCTATCAGATCTCACTCTTGCAAGTGGCCGTGAAGGGATTGACAACCCCTTTATCGCGTTGGTTGCGAGGTTTTTATTTGTTTGTGTAGGTACGAGGTGACTCGTGTGTGATCTCCTACTGGATTGATACCTTGGTTCTCAAAAACTGAGGGAAATACTTACGCTGCTTTGCTGCGTCACCCTTTCCTCTTTAAGGGAAAACCAACACATGCTCAAGAGGTAGCAAGAAGGATTTATGGCACCGTTGCCGGGGAGATCTACGTCAAGTCAAGACATACCAAGTACCCATCACAACTCTTATCCTTCGCATTACATTATTTGCCATTTGCCTCTCCCCCACTTCACCCTTGCTGTTTTATTCGCCCTTCTTCTGTTCGTCTTTCCATTTGCTTTGATGTCTTACTTGGTTCATTTGCTCGCTTGGTTGGAATAGTTGTTTATTTGTTGCTAAACAGAGAACCTAAGATCTATGGATCCTCATCCGCTTGCTAATCTTTTTAAGAGATCCAATTATGATGAACCAATTGCTAGTGAGTTTTGTGCACTAGATTATCTTTATGAAGTTTTGCTTGAAATTCGTGAATCTGAAAATTGTGATGAAGTACTTTATGGAGTGATTCACGATGGATCTTTAAATAGAAAGCATGATTGCAATGATGATAGTATAAATTCTATTAATGTCAATTGTGCTTATAATATGCAAAACCCTAAGCTTGGGGATGCTAGTTTTGTTATGTCTACTACTTGTTGCAATGATCATGATATTCTTCTTTTGATCTTGAAAATTTATTTAAGCCCTATGATGAATATGAGATTGATAATAGTGTTCGCAATATTATTGAAAGTGGGTTTGGAAGATTGTCAACTTTAGATCCCACATATTTGGAGAATGTTCAATCTTATGAAATTTTTGATAAAAGTGGGTTTGGAGAGGTCATGACTTTAGTTAATGTTAATCTCACTATTTTGGAAGAGTGTCAACTTTGCATGCATGTAGATTGTGTTGAAAATATTTTATGTGATAGCTATTTTGTTAAATTTACTTATGATTACACATGCAATTATTATGAGAGAGGAAAATATGGTGATAGAAATTTTCATGTTACTAAATTACCTCTCGTTATGTTGAGATTGCTATTGTTTCTTTCCCCTTCCTTGCATATGCTAGTTTATGCTTGCCTTGATAATTTGTTTGCCTATAAGATGCTTATGCATAGGAAGTATGTTATACTTAGATGTGTTTGTCACTTGTCTTATGATGCTCTCTTTGTGCTTCAATTCTTGTCTTTCATGTGAGCATCGTTGAAATCTTATGCCTAGCTATAAGGCTTTAAAGAAAAGCGCTTGTTGGGAGGCAACCCAATATTTTCCCTTGCTATTATTCAATAAATAATTTATCTAGCCTCTGTTTTGGTTGTGTTTTTTGTGTTTAATTAGTGTTTGTGCCAAGTAGAACCATTAGGAAGACTTGGGGAAAGTCTTTTCGATCTTGCTGTAAAAAACAGAAACTTTAGCGCTCGCGAGAACTGCTGCCATTTTTTATTGGAGAGTGCTATTTAGTTAATTCTTTTTTAAGATGATTAGTAGATAAATTCCTCACGCCCAGCAACTTATTTTAGAATATTTGGGATTCCAGAAGTTTGCGTTAGTTACAGATTACTACAGACTGTTCTGTTTTTGACAGATTCTGTTTTTCGTGTGTTGTTTGCTTATTTTGATGAATCTATGGCTAGTAATGGAGTTTATAAACCATAGAGAAGTTGAAATACAGTAGGTTGAACACCAATAGAAATAAAGAATGATTTCATTACAGTACCTTAAGTGGTGTTTTGTTTTCTTTCGCTAACGAAGCTCACGAGATTTTCTATGAAGTTTTGTGTTGTGAAGTTTTCAAGTTTTGGGTAAAGATTTGATGAATTATGGAACAAGGAGTGGCAAGAGCCTAAGATTGGGGATGCCCAAGGCACCCCAAGGTAAAATCCAAGGACACCAAAAATCCTAAGCTTGGGGATGCCCCGGAAGGCATCCCCTCTTTTGTCTTCGTTCATATGTAACTTTACTTGGAGCTATATTTTTATTCACCACATGATATGTGTTTTGCTTGGAGCGTCTTGTATGATTTGAGTCTTTGGTTTTTACTTTACCACAATCATACTTGCTGTACACACCTTTTGAGAGAGACGCACATGAATCGGAATTTATTAGAATACTCTATGTGCTTCACTTATATCTTTTCAGCTATATAGTTTTTGCTCTAGTGCTTCACTTATATCTTTTAGAGCACGGTGGTGGTTTAATTTTATAGAAATAATTGATCTCTCATGCTTCACTTATATTATTTTGAGAGTCCTTTAGAACAGCATGGTAATTTGCTTTTAATATTATAAAAAAACGTTCATATAAGTGCATTGAATACTAAGAGAAGTTTGATACTTGATGATTGTTTTGAGATATGGAGATAGTGATATTAAAGTTGTGCTAGTTGAGTAGTTGTGAATTTGAGAAATAGTTGTGTTGAAGTTTGCAAGTCCCGTAGCATGCACGTATGGTAAATGTTGTGTAACAAATTTGAAACATGAGCTATTACTTGATTGTCTTCCTTATGAGTGGTGGTCGGGGACGAGCGATGGTCTTTTCCTACCAATCTATCCCCCTAGGAGCATGCGCGTAATACTTGGTTTTTGATGACTTGTAGATTTTTGCAATAAGTATGTGAGTTCTTTATGACTAATGTTGAGTCCATGGATTATACGCACTCTCATCCTTCCATCATTGCTAGCCTCTTCGGTACAGTGCATTGCCCTTTCTCACCTTGAGAGTTGGTGCAAACTTCGCCGGTGCATCCAAACCCCGTGATACGATACGCTCTATCACACATAAATCTCCTTATATCTTCCTCAGAACAGCCACCATACCTACCTATTATGTCATTTCCATAGCCATTCCGAGATATATTGCCATGCAACTTTCCACCGTTCCGTTTATTATGGCACACATCATCATTGTCATATTGCCTTGCATGATCATGTGGTTGACATCGTATTTGTGGCAAAGCCACCATTCATAATTATTTCATACATGTCACTCATGAGTCATTGCACATCCGATACACCGCCAGAGGCATTCATATAGAGTCATATCTTGTTCTAGAATCAAGTTGTAATCATTGAGTTGTAAATAAATAGAAGTGTGATGATCATCATTAATAGAGCATTGTCCCAAAAAAAGGGGGGAGAAAGGCCAAATAAAAAAAGGAAGGCCCCAAAAAAGGGGCAATGCTACTATCTTTTTTTACACACTTGTGAGTAGCACCAGGATCTTTATGATAGAGAGTCTCTTGTTTTGTCATTTTCATATACTAGTGGGATTTTTCATTATAGAACTTGGCTTGTATATTCCAACAATAGGCCTCCTCAAGTGCCCTAGGTCTTCGTGAGCAAGCAAGTTGGATGCATACCCACTTCGTTTCTTTTGTTGAGCTTTCATACATTTATAGCTCTAGTGCATCCGTTGCATGGCAATCCCTACTCCTTGCATTGACATCAATTGATGGGCATCTCCCTAGCCCATTGATTAGCCGCGTCAATGTGAGACTTTCTCCTTTTTGTCTTCTCCACATAACCCCCTTCATTATATTCTATTCCACCGATGGTGCTATATCCATGGCTCACGCTAATGTATTGCGTGAAAGTTGAAAAAAGTTTGAGATTACTAAAGTATGAAACAATTGCTTGGCTTGTCATCGGGGTTGTGCATGATGAGAGCATTCTTGTGTGACGAAAATGGAGCATGAGCAAACTATATGGTTTTGTAGGGATGAACTTTCTTTGGCCATGTTATTTTGAGAAGACATGATTGCTTAGTTAGTATGCTTGAAGTATTATTATTTTTATGTCAATATTAAACTTTTATCTTGAATCTTTCGGATCTGAACATTCATGCCACAATAAAGAAAATTACATTGAGAAATATTTTAGGAAGCATTCCACATCAAAAATTCTGTTTTTATCATTTACCTACTCGAGGACGAGCAGGAATTAAGCTTGGGGATGCTTGATACGTCTCCAACGTATCTATAATTTTTTATTGTTCCATGCTATTATATATTCTGTTTTGGATGTTTAATGGGCTTATTTATACACTTTTATATTATTTTTGGGAGTAACCTATTAACCGGAGGCCCAGCCCAAATTGTTGTTTTTTGCCTATTTCAGTGTTTCGCAGAAAAAGATTATCAAACGGAGTCCAAACGGAATGAAACCTTCGGGAGCGTGATTTTTGGAACAAACGTGATCCAGAGGACTTGGAGTGGACGTCAAGCAACCAACAAGGAAGCCACGAGGCAGGGGGGCGTGCCTACCCCCTGGGCGCGCCCTCCACCCTCGTGGGCCCCTCGTGGCTCCACTGACCTACTTCTTCCTCCTATATATACCTACGTACCCAGAAAATATCAGGGAGCACCACGAAAACCTAATTCCACTGCCGCAACCTTCTGTACCCATGAGATCCCATCTTGGGGCCTTTTCCGGCGCTCCACCGGAGGGGGCATTGATCACGGAGGGCTTCTACATCAACACCATAGCCTCTCCGATGATGTGTGAGTAGTTTACCTCAGACCTTCGGGTCCATAGTCATTAGCTAGATGGCTTCTTCTCTCTCTTTGGATCTCAATACAAAGTTCTCCTCGATTCTCTTGGAGATCTATTCGATGTAATCTTCTTTTGCGGTGTGTTTGTCGAGATCCGATGAATTGTGGGTTTATGATCGAGATTATCTATGAACAATATTTGAATCTTCTCTGAATTTTTTATGTATGATTGGTTATCTTTGCAAGTCTCTTCAAATTTTCAGTTTGATTTGGCCTACTAGATTGATCTTTCTTGCAATGGGAGAAGTGCTTAGCTTTGGGTTCAATCTTGCGGTGCTCGATCCCAGTGACAGTAAGGGAAACAACACGTATTGTATTGTTGCCATCAAGGATAAAAAGATGCGGTTTATATCATATTGCATGACTTTATACCTCTACATCATGTCATCTCGCTTAAAGCGTTACTCCGTTCTTATGAACTTAATACTCTAGATGCATGCTGAATAGCGGTCGATGTGTGGAGTAATAGTAGTAGATGCAGGCAGGAGTCGGTCTACTTGTCACGGACGTGATGCCTATATACATGATCATACCTAGATATTCTCATAACTATGCTCAGTTCTATCAATTGCTCGACAGTAATTTGTTCACCCACCGTAATACTTATGCTATCTTGAGAGAAGCCACCAGTAAAACCTATGGCCCCCGGGTATATTTTCCATCATACAAGTTTCCAATCTATTTTATTTTGCAATCTTTACTTTCAATTTATATCATAAAAATACCAAAAATATTTATCTTATTATTATTATTATCTCTATCAGATCTCACTCTTGCAAGTGGCCGTGAAGGGATTGACAACCCCTTTATCGCGTTGGTTGCGAGGTTTTTATTTGTTTGTGTAGGTACGAGGTGACTCGCGCATGGTCTCCTACTGGATTGATGCCTTGGTTCTCAAAAACTGAGGGAAATACTTATGCTGCTTTGCTGCATCACACTTTCCTCTTCAAGGGAAAACCAACGCATACTCAAGAGGTAGCAATGATAGAGCCACCCGCGTACGCTAGCAAGACGCAGGTGCTATTGCCAGAGCCAAAACTCGTGTATGAGAGGTAGCGACTCCCTGACGCCATGCTTGACAACTTCCCATGAAGGGGGTCTATGTTGATTTGCATCGGAGGCGCCCCAAAACCCTATTGCGCCCGTTTGCACTATATAAAGCAGAGGAAACCCTTTCACCATGAGGAAGTCATTCATCAAGCCAAGAACCGCCAGGCTGTCATCATCACCATTCCCACCTACAACAAATGTCACCATCTCCATTAGCCATAATACTTATAGTCAATAGTGCATCACGACCAATGTAAGACTTATAATCATTCATGTTTAAGTATCAATCTTTACAATGTCTATTGCTTATGAATTATTCGCGATGTGTGAGTAATCCCCTTGGTCTAAGGGTTGAGGCATCTCATGTATGTGCGTCAAGGGATCATTGGTTTACTTTGATATGTTAACAGATTTCCTATGTGTTGCACAACTTTTGCCTCATTTCCTTGATCATAAGACTTGCATGTATGCAACATATGGAAGATTGGACAGGGAGATATTATGGAGAGAGAAGAGTGACTTCTATGAGGAATATCGGTGACAGAAAGATTAATATAGTAGATGGAAACGAGTCTTTGGGATAGATAATGTGCAATCATTAAATGCCCAACGTATTGGTCCAATTTATTCCTTAATATAACTAAGGTAATCCCGTCAGTCAAAAGGGCCTTGGTTGGACAATATAACCTTGATCCGGCGATGGTCGGTCATTGGCTTATTTGAAGGCATTTCTCACAACAATTCATTGAGAAGCTATATGTTACAACTTGACTAGTGTCATGTTGTTTATTCAGATAAGATCTGAGCACAAGTACAATTACAGGTAAAGCCTTTAGCCCTAGCCTATTTATTTTATTATTATCTTTTAGTTGCCTATACAATTTGGTTCAAAAAACTAGAACTCTTTGAGATAACAAGTTCTTGTATAAATCTTCTTGCTAAGCATCACTTCCCGTGGGCTCGATAAGCCTAGGATGTCTGGGGAAATAAGCTACTTCTAAATCTGAAACCCGATCAAAGATAATCATAAATTTTGATTCCTTCCTTCTAAAAAGATGGTTTATTCACCCAACAAATTATGTTTAATACATCATCGTAGGTGCCAGGTCTTATTAAGTTTAACTTTTTGGCAAATATAGATATTGGACCATTTTGAACTCCAGTTTTAGTAGTCGCGAAAATGATAGCTCCTGGCCATTGTTTTGATTAGTGGGAAATTTACATGTGTGTTAGCCATACTTAATTATCTTATCCAGAGTTGGCAAATTTTTACCATGTGGATTGTATTAATTTGCATTATTTAGAAAACAATTTCCTAAATTTGACATGACTGACATGATTTTTCATGTACATATAGATAGTTGCTAGTGAAATTTTAATTTGCCATGAGTTAGAGAACAAATTTCGTAAAGTTTCCAACAAGTTCCCATGATTTTTAGGAGAATAAAATTCCTAAATTTTCCATGCGACTACTACAAATTTTCCTAAAGTTGCATGTCTTTCTTAGGAAAATTGTTTTTCTGTAATTTGACATGTGATAAGTACAAGCTTTTCCTTAAAAAATCTACTTGTTTTTTTTGAGAAAACACAAAAGACTTTTGCGTTTCATTGTATTGAAAAGATAGAAATTTGTTACAACCCTCCTAAGGGCATGACCAATGCCCCACGCTGGACAGCTGCCCCGCAGGTCCACGTCGGAGGCGAGCTGCCATGGAAGAGAGAGGAGAAAAAGATGTTAGCTTGCAGAGCTCGGGTGTAGCTTGCAGAGGAGGTAGAAGCTTGAGGGATAGAGAGAGTGTGGTCCATGGACAAATGTGGTAGTGCATGTGCTGCTCTTGGGAGAGAGGGAGAGTGCATGGAAGAAGAAAAGGTAAAGTCCAGGTGCTATGGGGAGAAAAAGATGGGAAGTGAGAAGAGGCTATCTCACGTCACAAGGCTATCGGTTAGATTGAATGAAAACTGAATGGTAGTCTCATTTTTGTTGTGATGATGTGGAGGTCTTGGGGCAGCACTAGGTGATGCCAGCATTGTTCATGCCCTAAGAGACCAAGTTCAAGCAAAAATAGTAAAAGCTAGTGTACATCCCAGGTGGTTGGTAAGATCACCCTCAAGCCACGGGCACCAGCACGTGCCCGTTGATCAGCTTCATCCTTGATCTTAGAGACCAGGGTATGGACGAGAGGAAGGGCACCATCGATTATGCATTCGTTGCACTGCTTTCAGATCATCCACATCGCCAGGAGTGCAATGGAGGCAAGACCCTTGCACATCTGCATAGGCGTGTTTTGCTTGGCGTGGAGCCACCAGTCCATGAGAGTATCTTCTTGGTTTGGTCTTGCATGTGTCATCCAGAGCCAAAGCTAGGACCTCATGCCAAGTCTGTTTTGGCGAAAGGGCACTCCAGGAGTAGGTGCCTCATCGTCTCGGGAGCTGGAGGCCACATAACGGGCATCGAGGCCGGTGTTGGAGGCCACATATAGCGAGGAAATCAGCAGTCCAACACATATCAAGGTTGGCTAGCCAGTGGAAAAAATTCACACATGTCGGCGCCCAGCTCTTCCAGATGAACTTCCAGGAGAAGTAAGTTGTGGATCCCTCGAATGTGGCTAGGTAGCAGGAGCGGACAGTGTAGGTGATAGAGGCAGTCCACTTCAAAACAAGTTGGTCGGGGACATCCGACAGTAAAAAGTCTTCGACCGCCTGTCAGACTTGCATATATTGGCCAATCTCGTTGATGCCCATTTGAAAGGATCGAGAAGAGGTGTCTAGAGGGGGGGGGTGAATAGACTCCTAACAAAGAAAAGTTGTAGTTTTTATTTTCTTCAAGTTAAGGCAGAGTTTTGGCACAAGTTTAAACATCCACAATACATTCAAGCAAGCATGATAAGAGTATATGAGCAGCGGAAAGTAAAGCATGCAATTTGCAAGAAAGTAAAGGGATGGGATTGAAGTGTGCAAACGCAATTGGAGACACGGAGATTTTTGGCGTGGTTCCGGTAGGTGGTGCTATCGTACATCCACGTTGATGGAGACTTCAACCCACGAAGGGTAATGGTTGCGCGAGTCCACGGAGGGCTCCACCCACGAAGGGTCCACGAAGAAGCAACCTTGTATCCCACCATGGCCATCGCCCACGAAGGACTTGCCTCACTAGGGTAGATCTTCACGAAGTAGGCGATCTCCTTGCCCGTACAAACTCCTTGGTTCAACTCCACAATCTTGATGGAGGCTCCCAAGTGACACCTAACCAATCTAGGAGACACCACTCTCCAAAAGGTAATAGATGGTGTGTTGATGATGAACTCCTTGCTCTTGTGCTTCAAATGATAGTCTCCCCAACACTCAACTCTCTCTCACAGATTTGGATTTGGTGGAAAGATGATTTGAGTGGAAAGCAACTTGGAGAAGGCTAGAGATCAAGATTCATATGGTTGGAATGGAATATCTTGACCTCAACACATGAGTAGGTGGTTCTCTCTCAGAAAATGTATGATGGAAGCGTAGGCATGTTCTGATAGCTCTCTCCACAAATGAAGAGTGGGTGGAGGGGTATATATAGCCTCCACACAAAATCTAACCGTTACACACAAATCACCAAACTCGGTGGGACCGAATAAAAAAACTCGGTCGGACCGATTCAGTTCATAATGTGAACATTAGGAATTTCGGTGGGACCGATATGATCAACTCGGTGGGACTGATGTGCTAGGGTTAGGGTAAAACCTCATCTTGGTTTGACCGATTACACAAACTCAGTGAGACCGATTTTGGTAATAAGCAAAACAGAGAGTTGGTCAAGCAAACTCAGTGGGACCGATTGCATATCTCGATGGGACCGAAATTATTGCAATATGTAACAGAGAGTTTGCAAGCCCATCTCAGTGAGACCGAGATCCCATCGGTGAGACCGAATTGATTAGGGTTTGTGGCAGTGGCTATGTCAAGTGAACTCGGTGGCGCCGGATGGAAAATTTCGGTGGGGCCGAGTTTGACTTTTGGTTTGGGACATATGTGGATATGAGGAAGTGGTTGAGGGCTTTGGAGCATATCACTAAGCATTTTGAGCAAGCAAGCCATTAAGCAACACCTCGTCCTCTTTTAATAGTATTGGCTTTCCTATGGACTCAATGTGATCTTGGATCACTAAAACTAAAATGTAGAGTCTTGAGCTTTTGAGCTTGAGCCAATCCTTTGTCCTTAGCATCTTGAAAGGGTTCCATATCCTCTTGTCCACGCCACTCCATCTGTTGAACTTGTCTGAAATGTACTAGATGAAAACATTAGTCCAACAAGAGATATGTGGACATTAATTACCAAAACCACCCAGGGAGCACTTGTGCTTTCAATCTCCCCCTTTTTGGTAATTGATGACAACATACATCAAAGCTTTAGATATAGATATAGAGAATAACAAGTAAAGCTTTGGAAAGACATGTAACATGCATGGGCTCCCCCTACATGTATGCATCCATGTCAATATGGAATGTAAGAGCATGTGAATGCATAATCATGACAGAGCAGACAAGGTGTTACATGTATCTTGGCTATATGCATCAAGGCAAATGATATGAATATCTGAAGTGTAACTTAATGTTCATGATTCCTTCTTACAAACAATATGTACATTAGCAAGAAATCTTCATGCACATGAGTGTGATGCATATACTTACTTTGTGGTCTTGAGCTGGTTAGGAAGAGATGAACTTGAGTAAACAAGGTTAGATATCATAGGTACAACTACTAGACAGAGCAAGCAAAAGAAGTCACAAGAGTACCAAGATTGGGATGACATGTAGAGTGTGAGTACTGGGTACTCTATTGGATATAGATATGTCCCCAAAGGTAAAGATATGCAATGAATTCAAGATTTCCTTCCCTAGCAGTCTTTCTCCCCCTGAATCTTATATTGGATAATGGGAGAACATAGGGAAACAAAATCAGAGCAAAATAGATCATAAACATAAACATGACATAGACATGTCTTTCCCCTCTTAAAGACATGTGACTTCTCTCCTCTTGAACACCAAGCATCTGGGGCCTTTGATGTGATTATCTCTTTCTCCCCCTTTTGAAGAGAATAAGTTTTGATGTGATCTCTCTCTCCCCCTTTGACATCAATTTCCAAGAAGGGATCTTCTGGAGTGTGAGTCAAAATAGGTTTGGTCCTTGAGTCACAGAGCAAAGCAGCATATAGATTGTGATGCTGGTAGAGGACAAGAATCATCGAGTGAAGCTGTAACAAAAATGCACGAACAAGTGGAAAATTGTCTTTTCTATAGTGAAATCGGTGGCACCGAGTTGTGTTCTTTGGTTGCACCGAAAGGATTCGGTTGGACCGAAAGTAACAAGTCGGCGTGCCCGAGTTCAACACAGAAAAAGAGCAATAGTCACCTTGGCTCACTAGGCAAATAAGATCTCACAAAGATTTGCAATGAATTAACTGAAGGATTTGCAATGAATTGGATGTTGGGAATGCAGAACAAAACACAAAGAGAAAAGAAAATCTAGATGAAGTTTTTTTGATAAATGAAGGGGACTAAATACGCAAGGGACAAATGCAAAGACTCAAAGAAACACTAGAGAACTTCATCTAGAATTGGACGGTGACAAAGTCACCTATGTTAGAGTATATTGACTGAGGAGTCAAGTGAGAACACTTGGTCGTCATACTCATTGTTTAAGCTTAAAATGGGGTTACCATTTTTCATTTAAGCTTTTGATGTATTCGCATCTTGTTGAGCTGCTTTGACCCATGAGTTGGAGTAAAGCTTCTCTAAAATGGAATAGCATACCTTGGGTGGTGGTGTTGAACTTAATCATGTAGTTGAACTTGCGTGGGGTGCTCAAGGTTGATGAAGTGCATCAATGGTTGGGAGCACCACTTGTAGTTTGAGTTCATCTACCTACATGGGTTAGTCTTGCAAGGAAGAGCACTTGTGTATCCAACATGACAATCATGAAATTTGATACCAAATGAAATTTGATATATAGAATTTGTCAAAGGATATGCTGAGGGGTTTCATGCTTCCTTGTCTCCAACCACCATTATGTAGAGACTTGGTGATGTAGAGATTGCTCAAGATGTGAGTGAGTTGCAATCTCATGGATTTAGATTCATCCAAGCACTGATAATCCCCAAGTGTAGGGAATCATCGTATCAATTCCCAATGGTGGAAGTGATAAGTATGGAATGTCGAACCCACAAGGAGCTAAAGGTAAGATCAATATTCTCTCAAGCCCTATTTGCCACTGATACGACTCTATGTACACCGAATGTTTTCTTCCAACTAGAAACGAGAAATAAAACTATGTTGTGGGTATGAAGAGGATAACTTTGCATGGTATCGGAGAGATAAAATATAAAAGTAGGTGCTGTTATCATAAAGTTAGAATATATTACTAAATATTATAAATAGCGAGTGTGGAATAATGATGGATCGGTTTGCGGAATTGTCTTAGGCAATTGTTAACAAGACCGGTGGTCGTCATTGCAATTTCATATGAGGGAGAGGCATAAGCTAACATAGTTTATCTTCTTGGATCATATGCACTTATGATTGGAACTCTAGCAAGCATCCGCAACTACTAAAGACCATTAAGGTAAACCCCAACCATAGCATTAAAGCATCAAGTCCCCTTTATCCCATACGCAACAACCCCCTTACTCGGGTTTATGCTTTTGTCACTCAAGCAACCCACTATAAGCGAGCATGAACATATTGCAACACCCTATAGTGGGAATCTCTCACGCTTGCGCGACACGGAGGGCACAATAGGATAGCACCAAAATATAACATACAACTCGTACAAATCTAGATCATCAATCAACCCATAGACAAAGGAAATCTACTCAAAACATCATAGGATGGCAACACATCATTGGATCATAATATGTGGCATAAAGCACCATGTTCAAGTAGGGATTACAACGGGGTGCAGGAGAGTGGACTGCGTAAAAGAGATGAGGATGGTGATGTTTATGAAGACGATCACCGCGACGATGATTCCCCTCCCGATGGCACTTCGGCGCCACCGAGAGAGAGGAGGAGAGGTTCTCCCCCTTGTGCTTCCTCCTCCATGGCCTCCCCTGGATGGGGAGAGGTTCTCCCTCTGGACCTTGGCCTTCATGGTGATGATGGACCCTCCGGGATCCTCCTCCATGCCCTCCAGTGATGATGGACCCCTCCGGTAGGGTGCGAGAGAGGGCCTAGATTGATTTCTCGTGGCTATAGAGGCTTGCGGCGGCGGAACTTCTGATCTAGGTTAATTTCTAGATCTTTGGGTATTTATAGTAGAGGTTGGCGTCGAGAACAAGTCAGGGGGCCCCATGGGTAGTCCATGAGGCACAGGGGCGCGCCCCCACCCTCGTGGGGCCCACGGGACTCCCCTCCGGTAGATTTTTGTTCCAGTATTGTTTATATTTTCCTGAAAAATTCTCCGTTGATTTTCATCACATTCCAAGAACTTTTATTTCTGCACAAAAACAACACCATAGTAGTTCTGCTGAAAACAGCGTCAGTCCAGATTAGTTCTAATCAAATCATACCAAAATCATATAAAAGTATTGTAAACATGGCATGAATACCTCATAAATTATAGATACATTGGAGACGTATCAAGCACCTACAAGGATTAGATAGCATGCAAGGGTACAAATGTATCCAAGACATATGATCATCATCATAAGAGAAACATCAAGGATTAGTCAAAGGCTCATGCCTTGCATGTATCCAAATGGAGTTCCTACTCCAAGTTTGAAGCATCAATGATGTTCAATTCACCTCTCAAACGGCAAAAGAATTTCTCATCAAGCGGTTTGGTGAATATATCTGCCAATTGCTTGTCGGTACGAACATGCTTAAGATCAATGTCCCCTTTGGCAACATGATCTCGAATGAAATGATGACGAACTTCAATATGCTTAGTTCGAGAATGTTTCACGGGATTATGAGCAATCTTAATAGCACTTTCATTGTCACAAAACAATGGAACATGTTGCACATAGATCCCATAATCTTTAAGAGTTTTGGTCATCCAAAGTAATTGAGCACAACATGAACCGGCGGCAATGTATTCCACTTCGGCGGTGGATAAGGATACCAAGTTTTATTTCTTGGAGGACCAAGATACAAGAGATCTACCAAGAAATTGACAAGTACCCGAAGTGGACTTTCTATCAACCTTGTCTCCGGCCTAGTCCGAATCGGAGTAGCCAACAAGGTCAAAAGAAGACCTCTTAGGATACTAAATTCCAAAATTTGGTGTATGTATTAAGTATCTCACTATCCTTTGCACAACTTTAAGATGACATTCTTTGGGGGCCGCTTGATATCGTGCACACATGCACACACTTAGCATGATATCGGGATGGGAGGCACATAGATATAACAATGAACCAATCATAGAGCGATAAACCTTTTGGTCAACTGGTTTGCGATCCTTGGTCAAGCCAAGATGTCCACTAGTAGGCATGGGAGTTTTCATATATTTGCTTTCTTGCATGTTGAACTTCTTGAATAAGTCCTTGGTGTACTTTGTTTGAGAAACAAAGGTGCCTTCCTTAGTTTGCTTGATTTGCAAACCAAGGAAGAACTTGAGTTCACTCATCATAGACATCTCAAACTTCTCCGATATTAGCTTTCCAAACTTTTCACTAAAATGAGGGTTAGTTGAACCAAATATGATATCATCGACATAAATTTGGCACACAAATAATTCACAATTGACCCTTTTAGTAAAAAGAGTAGAATCAATCTTCCCAATATCAAAGCCTTTTTCAATAAGGAATTTGGTCAAGCATTTATACCACGCTCTAGGAGCTTGTTTAAGACCATAAAGAGCTTTGTGAAGTTTGTAGACATGGTCAGGTTTCTTAGGATTGACAAAGCCAGGAGGTTGTTTAACATAAACTTCCTCCTCAATTTCACCATTTAGAAAAGCACTTTTAATATCCATTTGGTACAAGGTGATATCATGGTGATTAGCATAGGCAAGTAAGATGCGGGTGGACTCAAGTCTAGCAACGGGGGCATATGTCTCATGGTAGTCCATACCTTCGACTTGAGTGTAGCCTTGGCGACAAGACGTGCTTTGTTGCGGACGACTTGACCATCTTTGTCTTGCTTGTTGTGAAACACCCATTTGGTACCAATGGTGTTGTGGTTGTTGTCGGGCTTCTCGACCAATGTCCACACTTGATTTCTCTCAAAGTTGTGTAGCTCTTCATGCATAGCATTTATTCAATCCGGATCTTCCAATGCTTCTTCAACCTTCATAGGTTCAATGCTAGAGATGAATGAATAATGTTCACAAAAATTAGCCAAATGAGTTTTAGAGCGAGTGATTCTCCCGGTTTGAATATCGTTGAAGATTTGTTCAACGGGATGGTCTCGTGAAACTCTTGCTCGAACTCGTGGGAGCTTTTGTTTGGGTGGGGGTGGAGCATCTTCTTCATCATATCGTTCTTCTTCTTGGCCTTCTTCATTGTTGACGTTGTCGTTCTCTCGTCGTGGTGGAGAAGGAGGTTGATGAGGTTCATCTTGGTGTACTTCCTCGTTTTCTTCATCTTGGTGTGTCCCACTTGTGGATGCTTCCATGTCAACTCTTGGTTCACCTTGTCGTGAGGTAGAAGCTTCTACTTGGACGGACGAGGTACTCTCCTTCACCTCCATTGGACGAATCTTGCCAATAGACAAGTCTTGGATTGCTTCCGAAGGGTCTTTGTCTCCTACATCAACTGGAAATTTCTCTATTTGCGAGCCGTTAGATTCATAAAACTTCACATCTACCGTCTCTTCAACTTTTCAGGTGAAATTGTTGTAGACATGGTAAGTGTGAGAGTTTGGGCCATAACCAAGTAGGAAACCTTCATGAGATTTAGGAGCAAATTTAGAACAACGATGCTTATCAAGAATGTAGCACTTTGAGTTGAATACTCAAAAGTATCCAACTTGGGGTTTGTTACCGGTGAGAAGCTCGTATGCCGTCTTGCCGAGTAGCTTGTGAAGATACAAGTGATTTGTTGCATGACAAGCTATCTCAACTACTTCCGCCCAAAAGTGTTTTGGAGTCTTGTACTCATCAAGCATCATTCTCGCCATCTCAATAAGAGTTTTGTTCTTCCTTAAACAACTCCATTTTGTTGAGGCGTGTACGTAGCCGAGAACTCATGTGAAATCCCTTCTTCGTCAAGAAAGGTATCCACAATTGTGTTCTTGAACTCCGTTCCATTGTCGCTGCGAACCTTCTTGATCTTCACTTCAAATTGATTTTGGGCCTTCCTAGCGAAGTTCTTGAAGATCTTTTGGACCTACGATTTATCATCAAGAAAGAATACCTACATAAATATTGAAAAATTATCAACTATAACTAGACCAAATGAGTTACCACCGAGACTCTTGTAGGCATTGGGACCAAAGAGATCCATATGAAGTAACTCGAGCGGTCTTCTCGTGGTCATAATGTTATTCACGGGGTGACTTCCTCCAACTTGTTTTCCTGCTTG
This sequence comes from Triticum monococcum, assembly GCA_034509565.1. Classification (NCBI taxonomy): domain Eukaryota; kingdom Viridiplantae; phylum Streptophyta; class Magnoliopsida; order Poales; family Poaceae; genus Triticum; species Triticum monococcum. The sequence goes on from CM067845.1 coordinate 484,853,124, forward strand.
ACAAGCACTACAAAGTATATCCTTGTCAAATATAACATCTTTCACTCTAAGGATATGATCACCTTTAATAAGCTTATCAAGATTTCGCATGCCCACATGACCTAACCTTCCATGCCACAACCAACCTTTCGAGGATTTAGCAATTACGCAAGTTCTAGGTTGAGCATTTTTAGTGAAATCAACAATGTAAAGATCACATCTACGTGTACCTGTAAAGACCATTTTATGATTATCTCTATGAAACACTTGACAATCTACTTCAGTAAATAGGACATTGAAACCAAAGTTAGCAAGTCTAGATACGGAAAGTAAATTGTAGCCAAGAGATTCAACAAGCATAACATTTTGTATGGAGCTATCATGTGAGATGGCCACCTTACCAAGGCCAACCACCTTTCCCTTTGAGTTATCACCAAAAGTGACATACTTTCGAGGGCCGTCGTTTTCAGCAAGCTCACGAAACATGTCTCTGTCTCCGGTCATATGATCAGTACATCCACTATCAAGGACCCATTCCTTTCCTCCGGCCATGTAGCCATGAAGATTAGCCATAAGACCAAAGTGTCTCATAGACTCATCCAGATCAAGGTCACTATCATCATCCTCATCATAGTATCCATGTTCAACATCTTCTTCTGATGGATCAATTCCTAGAGAGGGTAATTCATTAGATGAATGATCATCACAATAGTCATCTTTATGAATTCTAATGGATTCGGAGATGATATTGCTAATTATTCCAACATCTCCTTTGGCACTCGTAAGATTAGTAAGCTCAAATAGACAATCACCAAATTTGGGTTCATTGGAACTCATCTTACTCAAGACAATATATTTATGAAGAATTTCATCCAAGTTTTGCAAGGAATAGTTTGGAAATCGTTCCTCAAGAAATCTCCATATGGTGTAGGCACAATCAAGAGCAGGCAAGCTAGCAAACAAGTTTCTAGGCAATCCTCTAGTGATTAAATTGACAGCTCTAAGATTACGGATCATGTCAATAGACTCATCAAGGAAAGGATGCAAAGGATCAACATGAGGTGCACAAGGGCTAGTAATATACTTGTTCAAATGATATTCATTGAAAATCTCAAGCATCTCAATTTTCCACTCATGAAAGAACTCTCCATCAAGTATAGCCACTCTATGTCTAAGACTCCCCGACGTAGACTCGTCCATCTTCCTCCAAAGGTGTTTAAACCAAAGAAATGGAAATCAACGCTCTGATACCAATTGAAAGGATCAAGAAGAGGTGTCTAGAGGAGGGGTGAATAGATTCCTAACAAAGAAAAATTGCAGTTTTTATTTTCTTCAAGTTAAGGTAAAGTTTTGGCACAAGTTTAAACATCCACAATACATTCAAGCAAGCATGACAAGAGTATATGAGCAGTGGAAAGTAAAGCATGCAATTTGCAAGAAAGTAAAGGGATGGGATTGGAGTGTGCAAACGCAATTGGAGACACGGAGATTTTTGGCGTGGTTTCAATAGGTGGTGCTATCGTACATCCACGTTGATGGAGACTTCAACCCACGAAGGGTAACGGTTGCACGAGTCCATGGAGGGCTCCACACACGAAGGGTCCACGAAGAAGCAACCTTGTCTATCCCACCATGGCCATCACCCATGAAGGACTTTCCTCACTAGGGTAGATCTTCACGAAGTAGGTGATCTCCTTGCCCATACAAACTCCTTGGTTCAACTCCACAATCTTGACGGAGGCTCCCAAGTGACACCTAACCAATCTATGAGACACCACTCTCCAAAAGGAAATAGATAGTGTGTTGATGATGAACTCCTTGCTCTTGTGCTTCAAATGATAGTCTCCCCAACACTCAACTCTCTCTCTCACATATTTGGATTTGGTCGAAAGATGATTTGAGTGGAAAGCAACTTGGAGAAGGCTAGAGATCAAGATTCATATGGTTGGAATGGAATATCTTGACCTCAACACATGAGTAGGTGGTTCTCTCTCAGAAAATGTATGATGGAAGTGCAGGCATGTTCTGATAGCTCTCTCCACAAATGAAGAGTGGGTGGAGGGGTATATATAGCCTCCACACAAAATCTAACCGTTACACACAAATCACCAAACTCGGTGGGACCGAATAAAAAAACTCGGTCGGACCGATTCAGTTCATAATGTGACCGTTAGGAATTTCGGTGGGACCGATACGATCAACTCGGTGGGACCGATGTACTAGGGTTAGGGTAAAACCTCATCTTGGTTTGATCGATTACACAAACTCGATGAGACCGATTTTGGTAATAAGGAAAACAGAGAGTTGGTCAAGCAAACTCGGTGGGACCGATTGCATATCTCGATGGGACCGAAATTATTGCAATAGGTAACAGAGAGTTTGCAAGCGCATCTCAATGAGACCGAGATCCCATCGATGAGACCGAATTGATTAGGGTTTGTGGCGGTGGCTATGTCAAGTGAACTCGGTGGCGCCCGATGGAAAATTTTGGTGGGGGCGAGTTTGACTTTTGGTTTGGAACATATGTGGATATGAGAAAGTGGTTGAGGGCTTTGGAGCATATCACTAAGCATTTTGAGCAAGCAAGCCATTAAGCAACACCTCATCCCCTTTTAATAGTATTGGCTTTCCTATGGACTCAATGTGATGTTGGATCACTAAAAGCAAAATGCAGAGTCTTGAGCTTTTGAGCTTGAGCCAATCCTTTATCCTTAGCATCTTGGAAGGGTTCCATATCCTCTTGTCCATGTCACTCCATCTGTTGAACTTGTCTAAAATATACTAGATGGAAACATTAGTCCAACAAGAGATATGTTGACATTAATTACCAAAACCACCCAGGGAGCACTTGTGCTTTCACCATTGTCCCATGAATGTCTTGCGCCTAGCTATGGCCCTGTATACCTTCAACAATGGTCTGAATCTTGTGGTGACGCTTGGGGATGCAATTTGCACAGGGTTGGGGCGATCTCATCAACAGATCGTCCATTGATCCAACGGTCCTCCGAGAAAAGTGCAGTTAAAGCCGTTTCCAATGGCCATTGATGTGGAGGAGAATAAGAGCGCCCTTTCCTCGGCAGAGAACTACAGGCCGGGCCATGTCATGTGGTCATTACAAAATTTATCATGTTTTATAGAACACAACATCCTAAATTACAACTTATGTAGAATTATCATTTGACGGTTGTTGTCTTTTTCGACATTTGCCATGTTTTAGGATGAACAAAGTGTGTTCATTGCCATGCTAGCAATGCAAAATTTTCCAAAAATTGTCCTGACTTTTGTAAAAACATAATTTTGTTAGTTTTTGATAGAGTGACCAGTACAAACTTCTTTTCTAAATCTGGGATTTCAGGAAAAACTCAAACTGACTGGAGTGCAGTAGCATTTCATTTTCTCTCATGTATGACCAGAGTGACAATGTACAGGAAAACCTTATTATATATGCATAAATTGCATAGTCAGTTCAGACTAACAAAATCACACTTTGTATGCATATTTGAATGAAAATCTGGGCAGCTTTGTTTCCAACAGGAAAACTCTCAAGCTAACAGAAAATCTACATGATGCTACAGTACCATAGTCACATAGATTACACAAGAAACAAGTTTCTAGCGGGAAATTTGAGGATTTGGCCCACTTTTTCCCATGCTTTGATGATTTTCCCTCCTTTTTATTGACATTGATGATTTGCCACAACTTTGCCAAAAACTTGTGGATTTGCTATTGATAAGATGGGCCTACCGTGAGATGATGAAAATACCCCCGAACTGCACGTCGAATCACGCTCGGCTCTCTCCCATTCTCTCCCACGCCATATATGCTCCTCACTCGCTATCTCGTGGCGTAGACCCATCTTGTACCATCGGCAAGCAGCATGACCGACATGGCAAGGAACACTCTTTGCCTTGGAGGCGGGAGACTAGCTGAGTAGGAGCATCGGGCGTATGTGTCGCATGGGGTGGGCAGCGCGGCTGCCGGTGACGCATAGATCCACTCCAATGACTCACTCTGTCATGGACATCGGCGACCACTGGCCGGCCTCCATGAACAGTCATGTCGCGCTCGAGCCGGACGGACAATGGATGTGTGCCCAAGCGTGCTTGTGTGCGCGCATGCTCTAGCACCTGGCCGTGCGCGATGTGTGCTACGCGTGCGTATGCCTGGGCGTGCATGTGTGTGTGAGTGCTCTGCGTGCATGCTCTAGCACCTGGGCGTGAGTGTGTGCTCTCTCTATGTGTTGTGTGCGTTCGTGCTCTAGCACTTGGGCCTGTTGTTGCTACTTTTTTAAACGATGGCAAAAGCTTTGCCTCGTCTCATTAATTAAGGAGGAAGACATAGTTTTAAAGGTTACATGACCACCTAGGTCCGAGAAAAAAACTGGGATCACTCTTCCGGAATTAAGTTTCCCAACAATCTAGCCCTGACAATAACCCAAGTCTTTGCCTCATCCTTAATCGTTGCGACCACCCTATAAGGAAGTGATGCTTTGGAACAGAAGACCCTAGCATTCCTTTTGTTCCAAATTTCCCAGCATATGAGCATCTGCAGAGAGTTGTTGGCCTTCCTGGAGTTCCTTTGCATGCCATCATTTGAGGTCCATCATTGCTTGATAGTCTGGAGATTACTCCATCCTGGAGTCGCCGATTGTATTCCTAACCAGTCGAAGACCATGTTCCAAACTCTAAGAGTGCAAGGACATTTGAACATGAGATGAGCAGCAGATTCCAGTTCATTTTGCAGAGTTGGCAAAGACCACAGTTTGGCCATTCTCTGTGAAGCAACCTGCCCACCGTCCATATTCTATCTTGAAGAATTAGCGAAGAAAAGAACTTGATCTTGGGGGGGGGGGGCAGATCTTCCAAACCATCCGTGGCACATCCGACTTAATCAGTCCAGCAAACTACATCCTGTAAGCGGCGGCGGCCGAGTAGCATCCATCAGCGATGAACTTCCACCGGACGCCATATCTGCATTCCAGTGATAGTTGGATCTCTTGACATTTGCACCAAATGTCGAAGAATTGTTCGATGAGGGTAGAAGAGAGGCCATCATGCATGCTAATGTGCCTAACCTATTCATTGTTTAGCAAGGACCTGGTGACACGGTAGTTGGTGCGTTTGGGAAGGGCGAAGATGCCCGGGGCGATGCCCTTTGGCTTTAGTCCCTGTAGCCAAGGGGACTGCCAAAAGCTTGCTTTCTTGCCATCCCCAATCGCAATTGTTGTCACGACATAGAAGAGCTCTTTTTCTTCATCATCACACGGTATTTCAAGGCCCACCCAAGCCCTCTGTAGGTTGACCCAAGAAAACCAGAGCCACCGCAGCCTAAGAGCATGAGCGAACTTGTCAATATCAAGGATTCCGAGACCTCCAAGATCTGTAGGCCGACAAACTGTTTTCCAGTTCACTTTCCATTTGCCTCCTGACACCTGATCAACTCCCGCCCAAAGGAAGGCACGTTGAATCTTAGTGATACTTTTTTTGTTCCTGTAGGCACATCAAGCACGAGGATGTGGTAGATCACAAGAGATGTCAAATACCAATTTGACCAGTGATACGTCTCCAACGTATCTATAATTTTTGATTGTTCCATGCTATTATATTATCAACCTTGGATGTTTTATATGCATTTATATGCTATTTTACATGATTTTTGGGACTAACCTATTAACCTAGAGCCTAGTGCCAGTTTATGTTTTTTCCTTGTTTTTAAGTTTCGCAAAAAAGGAAAACCAAACAAAGCCAATTGACCTGAAACTTCACGGAACTTATTTTTGGACCAGAAGAAGGACATGGAGTAAAAGAGTTGGGCCAGAAGAGTCTCGGGCTGCCCACGAGGGTGGGGGGCGCGCCCACCCCCTGGGCGTGCCTCCCTACCTCGTGGACAGCCCGGAGACCCCCCTGACTTGTTCTCGACGCCAAAACCTCTTATATATACTGAAACCTCCAGAACATAACCTAGATCGGGAGTTTCACCGCCGCAAGCCTCTATAGCCACCAAAAACCAATCTAGACCTGTTTCAGCACCCTGCCGGAGGGGGGAATCCCTCTCCGGTGGCCATCTTCATCATCCCGGCGCTCTCCATGACGAGGAGGGAGTAGTTCACCCTTAGGGCTGAGGGTATGTACCAGTAGCTATGTGTTTGATCTCTCTCTCTCTCTCTCTCTCTCGTGTTCTTGATTCAGCACAATCTTGATGTATCGTGAGCTTTGCTATTATAGTTGGATCTTATGACGTTTCTCCCCCTCTACTCTCTTGTGATGGATTGAATTTTCCCTTTAAAGTTATCTTATCGGATTGAGTCTTTAAGGATTTGAGAACACTTTATGTATGTCTTGCATGTGCTTATCTGTGGTGACAATGGGATATCACGTGATCCACTTGATGTATGGTTTGGTGATCAACTTGCGAGTTTCGTGACCTCATGAACTTATGCATAGGGGTTGGCACACGTTTTCATCTTGACTCTCCAGTAGAAACTTTGGGGCACTCTTTGAAGTTCTTTGTGTTGGTTGAATAGATGAATCTGAGATTGTGTGATGCATATCGTATAATCATACCCACGGATACTTGAGGTGATATTGGAGTATCTAGGTGACATTAGGGTTTTGGTTGATTTGTGTCTTAAGGTGTTATTCTAGTACGAACTGTAGGATAGATTGAATGGAAAGAATAGCATCGTGTTATTTTACTACGGACTCTTGAATAGATCGATTAGAAAGGATAACTTTGAGGTGGTTTCGTACCCTACCATAATATCTTCGTTTGTTCTCCGCTATTAGTGACTTTGGAGTGACTCTTTGTTGCATGTTGAGGGATAGTTATGTGATCCAATTATGCTATTATTGTCGAGGGAACTTACACTAGCGAAAGTATGAACCATAGGCCTTATTTCAACGCATTGCAATACCGTTTACGCTCACTTTTACCACTTGTTACCTTGCTGTTTTTATATTTTCAGATTACAAAAACTATTATCTACCATCCATATACCACTTGTATCATCATCTCTTCGCCGAACTAGTGCACCTATACAATTTACCATTGTATTGGGTGTGTTGGGGACACAAGAGACTCTTTCTTATTTGGTTGCAGGGTTGCTTGAGAGAGACCATCTTCATCCTACGCCTCCTACGGATTGGTAAACCTTAGGTCATCCACTTGAGGGAAATGTGGTACTGTCCTACGAACCTCTGCACTTGGAGGCCCAACAACGTCTACAAGAAGAAGGTTGTATAGTAGACATCAAGCTCTTTTCTAGTGCCGTTGCCGGGGAGGTTAGCACTTGAAGGTATATCTTTAGATCTTGCAATTGAATCTTTTTGTTTCTTGTTTTATCACTAGTTTATTCTGTAAAAGAAAACAACAACAAAAAATGGAATTGAGGGTACCTCGTATGCTTCATCTTTTTAATGTCTTTCATGAAAATAAGGATTTCGATAATTGTGCCAAAGTGTTAGAAGAAGAATGCATTAAAATGTTTGGCACTAAATATTTGTATGATGAGCACGATGGCAATGTTGTTAGTACGAACTCTTTGAATATCCATGATACTAATAATGATTGCACTAGTCATGATGAAAATGTCTCTTATAAGCATGTCAATTTTTGTGGAGTGCATAGAGTTTGCAAGTACACACCAAATAGGGAAGATAGATTTTGCAAGAGGCATAAGTATTTGGAAACTAAATGGTTGCAAGAAAGGCTAGATGTTTGTGCTAAAAATTTAAATTTTCTTAGCCATCCTTCTGAACTTTGCAATGAACGTGGTCATTTAAATATCCAATGCAAATTGTTTCATGATCGAATCGTGTCCAAAAATTGTGATGACATGTATGCTATAAATAACAATGATAACCATGAAACTTGTCATCTTGATTTTAATTTTCAATTGGATTATGCCTCACATGATAGTTATTTTATTGAGTTTGCTCCCACTACTATTCATGAGAAGAAATTTGCTTATGTGGAGAGTAATAAAAAACTCTATGCTTGAAGATCATGAAAAGAATGTTTTATGTGATGGTTATATTGTTGAATCCATTCATGATGCTACTGAAATTTATTATGAGGGAGGAATATAGGCTTGTAGGAATTGCAATAATATCAAGTTTCCTCTCTATGTGCTTAAAGTTTTAAAGTTATGCTTGTTTTACCTTCCTATGCAAGTTGATTCTTGTTCCCATAAGTTGTTTGCTCACATAATCCCTATGCATATGAAGTGTGTTAGAATTAAATGTGCTAATCATATTCTTCATGATGCTCTCTTTATGTATCAATTCTTATCTTTTATGTGAGCATCATTGAAATCATCATGCCTAGCTAGGGGCGTTAAACGATAGCGCTTGTTGGGAGGCAACCCAATTTTATTTTGGTTCCTTGCTTTTTGTTCCTGTTTAGTAATAAATAAATCATCTATCCTCTGTTATGATTGTGTTTTTTTGTTTTAATTAGTGTTTGTGCCAAGTAGAACCTTTGGGAAGACTTGGGTGAAGTCTTTGTGATCTTGCTGTAAAAAACAGAAACTTATGCACTCACGAGATCAGCTGCCATTTTTTTACTGGAGAGTGCGTTTAGGTTGATTATTTTTGCAGATGATTAATAGACAAATTCCTCACATCCACAAATTTATTTCAGAATTGTTGAGTTCCATAAGTATACATTTTATACAGATTACTACAGACTGTTCTGTTTTTGACAGATTCTGTTTTCTATGTGTTGTTTGCTTATTTTGATGAATCTATGAGTAGTGTCAGAGGGTATGAACCATAGAGAAGTTGGTATACAATAGATATTACACCAATATGAATTTATAATGAGTTCAAAATAGTACCTAAGTGGTGATTTTTTTCTTATACTAACAGAGCTTACAAGTTTTCTGTTAAGTTTTGTGTTGTGAAGTTTTCAAGTTCTGGGTAAAGATTCAATGAACTATGGAATAAGGAGTGGAAAGAGCCTAAGCTTGGAGATGACCAAGGCACCCCAAGGTAATATTCAAGGACAACCAAGATCTAAGCTTGGGGATGCCCCGGATGGCATCCCCTCTTTCGTCTTCATTCATCGGCAACTTTACTTGGAGCTACATTTTTATTCACCACATGATATGTGTTTTGCTTGGAGCGTCATTTTATTTTCTTTTGTTTTTCTTGTTGTTTGAATAAAATACCAATATCTGAAATTCTTAAATGTTAGAGAGTCTTCACATAGTTGCATAATTATTCGACTACTCATTGATCTTCACTTATATATTTTGGAGTAGTTTGTCATTTGCTCTAGTGCTTCACTTATATCTTTCTAGAGCACGGTGGTGGTTTTATTTTATATAAATAGATGAACTCTCATGCTTCACTTATATTATTTTGAGAGTCTTTTAGAACAACATGGTAATTTGCTTCGGTTATGAAACTATTCCTAATATGATAGGCATCCAAGATGGGTATAATAAAAACTTTCATATAGTGCATTGAGTACCATGAGAAGTTTGATACTTGATAATTGTTTTGAGATATGAAGATGGTAATATTAGAGTCGTGCTAGTTGAGTAATTGTTAATTTGAGAAATACTTGTGTTGAGGTTTGCAAGTCCCATAGCATGCACGTATGGTAACCGTTGTGTGAAAAATTTGAAGCATGAGGTGTTTCTTTGATTGCCTTCCTTATGTGTGGCGGTCGGGGACGAGCGATGGTCTTTTCCTACCAATCTATCCCCCTAGGAGCATGCTTGTAGTGCTTGGTTTTTGATGACTTGTATATTTTTGCAATAAGTATGTGAGTTCTTTATGACTAATGTTGAGTCCATGGATTATACGCACTCGCACCTTTCCATCATTGCTAGCCTCTTCGGTACCGTGCATCACCCTTTCTCACCTTGAGAGTTGGTGGAAACTTCGCCGGTGCATCCAAACCCCGTGATATGATACGCTCTGTCACACATAAACCTCCTTATATCTTCCTCAAAACAGCCACCATACCTACCTATTATGGCATTTCCATAGCCATTCCGAGATATATTGCCATGCAACTTTCTACCTATTATTGTTTAAGTCCAAATTGGCACAACGGATTGGGGTGATGATGCTTTTAAGAGGATTGGCCACCAGACCCGTGACCTCCCCAAAATCAGCCAGAATCTTTGTTAGCTGCTGAATATCTTCTTTGATGGGAGCGACAAAGATGGTTGCATCCGCATAAAGAGAGGTTCTGATACATGTAGCACGACCTCTTAACTGGTGTAGGAGGCCCTTCTCAGTAGCTTTGGCAAGCAGTTGTTGTAGGGGCTCAATGTCCCGGACGAATAACAATGGGGAGAGCGGGTCACCCTGACGTAGGCCCTTCCCTAGCCTAATTGGGTCTCTAGGTATGCCATTCAGCAGCACTCGCGATGAAGACGACGCCCAAAGGGCCGCAATCCAATCTCTGAATTTAGGAGAGAAGCCCCAGCGTTGCAATAAGTCCAACAAGTAGTCCCAACGGATCGAATCAAAAGCTTTCTTGATATCTAGCTTGAGGAGAAGAGTCAGAGTCTTGGTTCGGTGTAGGCGTCTTACAAAGCCACGGACGAACAGAAAATTGTCATGGATGCTTCTGGTCCTGATGAATGCACTTTGGGCCCTGGAAACAAGATCATTCATGAATGATGCCAGTCGCATGGACAAAATCTTGGTAATGGTCTTTGCGAAGGCATGGATCAGACTGATGGGACGAAAATCTGAAATATCCTCCGCCCCTTCTTTTTTGGTAGTAGCACAATGTTTGTCGATGCATACACAAAGAAAGACGCCATTGTCTGGGCTTGCTCCCAGTCTAGCGTACCCTCGCAGAGCTCACCATGGACATCCACCATCATCCCCGAGCTCAGACCGTCAACATGACCCTCCGCGTGCCACATCCGGCACACACACACACACACACATGCGCAACAGCAACTCGGCGATGCTACCAGAGTGTGGGGAGAGGAGGAGCACCAGCAGCACAACACAGGACGACAGGTGGATGAGGCATGGTGTCGGTGTCAAAACCAGCGGATCTCGGGTAGGGGGTCCCGAACTGTGCGTCTAGGCCGGATGGTAATAGGAGGCAGGGAACATGATGTTTTACCCAGGTTCGGGCCCTCTTGATGGAGGTAAAACCCTACGTCCTGCTTGATTAATATTGATGATATGGGTAGTACAAGAGTGGATCTACCACGAGATCGAGGAGGCTAAACCCTAGAAGCTAGCCTATGGTATGATTGTTGTCTATGGAGTTGATGAAGTTGTCCTACGGACTAAAACCCTCCGGTTTATATAGACACCGGATAGGGTTAGGGTTACATAGAGTCTGTTACAATGGTAGGAGATCTTGAATATCCGCATCGCCAAGCTTGCCTTCCACGCCAAGGAAAGTCCCATCCGGACACGGGACGAAGTCTTCAAACTTGTATCTTCATAGTCCTGGAGTCTGGCTGAAGGTATAGTCCGGCTACCCGAACACCCCCTAATCCAGGACTCCCTCAGTAGCCCCTGAACCAGGCTTCAATGACGACGAGTCCGGCGCGCAAATTGTCTTCGGCATTGCAAGGCGGGTTCCTCCTCCAAGTCCTTCATAGAAGATTGTAAACACCAAGAGTAGTGCCCGGCTCTGTAAAATAAGCTTCCACATATTGCCATAGAGAGAATAATATTAACACAAATCAAATCTGTTGACGTATTCTGCAGTGCGCCATCACACCACAACCAAGCCCTTTACTCGAATCGTTTTTACTTTTCCTCCTGAGCATGTTTTGCGAGGCGGTTTCCTTGGCACATCTTGTCAAAGCAGAGATCGTGTACCCTTTTTACGGGATTCTCATCAATACGGACGTGGGTAACCCAACCGCGCCATTTATCACGGTGCTCGGGAGGCAAGCGAGTTTTATTAGGTAGGTGGGGACACATAACCGCATCCGCCTATATAAGGGGATAAGGATCCACCCTTTTTACCTACGCCTTCTTCCTCCCTTGCCTATCCATCTCTCGCGCACCCGAGCTCCAGCGCCCAAGCCCGCACATCCCACCTCAACCTTCTCCAGCAATGTCCGGAGCGAGAGGCAAATGGATGGTCTCCTCTGTTATGGAGGGTAAAGTAAAAAAGCTAAGGAAGGCCGGATACCTGTCCAAGGACATCGCGCACCGGCTTCCCGAAGAGGGGTAGCTTATCCCCACCCCAAGGCCCCATGAGAGGGTCGTGTTTCTCCCCCACTTCCTTCGCGGACTAGGTTTTCCACTCCACCCATTTGTCCGGGGGCTCATGTTCTACTACGGCCTGGACTTCCACGATCTGGCTCCAAACTTCATCCTCAACATCTCGGCGTTTATCGTCGTGTGTGAGGCGTTTCTTCGCGTCCGCCCCCATTTCGGCCTCTGGCTCAAGACCTTCAATGTCAAGCCCAAGGTGGTGCGCGGCCACCAGGCAGAGTGTGGAGGCGCTATGGCGGGCAAGATGGCCAACGTCCTATGGTTCGAGGGCTATTTCGTGGAGACCCTAAAGGGATGGCAAGCCGGGTGGTTTTATATCACCGAGCCACGCGATCCGGAATGGACCGCAGCCCCTGAGTTCTGATCCGGACCCCCCACGCGGCTTATGTCCTGGAAAGAGACGGGCCTGTCATGGGGTGACGAAAAAGAGGTGACCGGATTGAAAACATGCATCCAGTCCCTGGTGAACAAGCCAGTCCGGCTTGTTAATATAATCCAGGTTATGCTCGTCCGCCGGATCCTCCCGTGCCAACAACGGGATTTTAATCTGTGGGAGTTCGACCCGGCGCAGCACCAAACCCTCAACAGGCTCTTCGACACGACGTATGAAGACGCCTGGAAAGTGCTATTCAAGGGTGCCGAGGCTCCCGCATTTGCTTCCGAGGACCGCGGATACAGCTCGCAGCGTCACGCTAGCAAGGTATGCCATCTACACCCTTCACAGGATGTTAAGCCTTTTTTCATAGTTTGACACTATGTGGGATCTGAACCCCCTTTCCTCTGACAGGCTTGGCGGGTGATAGCCGAGCCGATTAACTGTCCGGCTCCGCTGCCCGAAGATCCAGCCCCAGCTTTACTGGTGAAGCTGCTGGCCCCGGCGCCTTATGTGGTGCCGGAGAAGAAGGTCAAGAAGAAGAAGACCACGGGGACTCGAAAGAGTGCCTGCAACGTGGTGGTGTCGGACTCGTCATCTGACGAGTCCGAGGCGCCCTCCTCCCGCGAGAACGAGGAGGAGGAAGAAGAAGACTCTCCCTCTCCAGTGGAGGGGGGAGAGAAGAGGAAGGCCGCCCCAACGGGGGAGGCTGAGGGGTCTAGGAAAAGGAAGACCCCTCCGCTGGACTACGCCCCTGACGCCGAAGAGGGCGAAGAGGAGTGGCCGGACAGGGCCAAGCGTCCGGCAAAGTTGTAAGTGTTCAGATACCAGAGTAACTCATGATATTCCTTTTGTTGCACAGCTTCCCCTAATGTCGAATATAATCATGCAGCCCGCCCCGGGCCGCACTCAACGAGTCATCGAGCGGCTCCCTGGATTCATCGGACGTGAACTCTGTTCCGCCCACTGTCTCCCCCCGCACTGCGGATGACGCCGAAGTGGCGTCGCAACGAGCTCCGGGGCAGGAGGAGGTGGTCCTGAAGGAGCCGCAAGGCGACCTCCCGGACCCCAGGAGTGAAGGGGACAAGACCCCACAGGGCTCCAAGTCCGGCCTTAAGCCCGACACCGTGCCGGAATCTTCAACAATTCCAGACTGTGGCAGGCGAACTCCTTCCAAGAGGAGCAAGCCTTCTGAGCCGGCGGCCTCCGTCCAACCGGAGGCGCCGGACAATCTGCTGGAGGTGCTTAAAGGTGCCTCCATCGACGAGGAGCACCGTACTATTATGAGTACGGTGATCCGGAAGGTTCAGTCCACCAAGAGCGGGCTGAATGAAGCTTGTGCTGGCCTCCTAACAGGCTTCGAGGTAAGTAAAAATATGTAAAAATATTACCGCATAGACAGTAGCCCCTGATGCTCTGTTTGGCGTTCGGAAAGAAAAGCCGAATAGAGGATCTATGAAATTTTGCAGGAGTCTAATAATAAAGAAGTCAATATGCGTATGCAGGCTTCGCTGCTAGCCACCGCCGCACTGACTGCGGAGGTGGATACCCTAAAACAGGGACTCGAGCGGTCCGAGCAAGAGCTCGGCCTTGCCAAGCAGCAGCTCGAGGAGAAAGAAGGTAAGAAATACCTTATAAAAAGGTGGCTATAGAGAGGCGTGATTGCAAAAAGTAACAGGATTGTACTGCTTATTGTAGGGGCCACGACTGAGGTGGCGACCCTCAAGCAGGCGCTATCCGAGGACGAAAAGAAAATGGCCGTGGAGCGCACCGAGCGAGAGAAACTTGGGTCTCAGGTCGGCGAGGTGCAGCAAGAGCTTCAGGCTCTCAAGAAGAAACATGAGAGTTTGGAGCTTGAGTCAAAGACCCAAGCGTCTGAGCTCGCGACGGCCCTTGAGACTGCCAAGTCTGCCAAGGCCAAAGCCCAAAAGGCTCTCCGAGAGTTGGAGGATATGAAGAAGATAGCAGCGGGTAAGGCATTCTTTATGCAAAGCAGAAACATAAAAGTAAACTACTTGTTACTTACCCGAATCCGGAGTTCTCCAGGGGCCTTCGCAGATCTTCCCCGCAGCGTGTCCGATGCCACCGCATTCTACCGAGCTGAAGAGGGCAGCTCGACGGAGAAGGTATTCTGGTCTCAGTATGCTGAGGCCGGACACTCTGTGCCCTTGAACGACCAGCTGAAATAGCTGGTCGAACTCCACAAGGCGGCCGAACAGGCCATGAAGGGCTTCATAGTTCGGCTGTGGCCCGGAGAGGCCTTGCCCGGGAGCTACTTTGGGCTGGTGCGGCGGCTAGTGGAGGCCTATCCAAGGCTCGAGGTCATCAAGTGCTCCGCCTGCATCGAAGGTGCCCGTAGGGCCCTTGCCCGTGTAAAGGTGCACTGGGGTAAGCTGGACGGTGAGAAGCTTGTGACGAACGGGCCGCCGCCGGGGAAGGAGCATCGCAAGCCGGAGAACTACTATAAGGATGTTCTTGTAGATGCCCGCCTTGTGGCAGATGAGTGCACCAATGATGTATTTTTTGAATGAATTCGCTCGTGTTTATCCTGTGCGCTGAAAACTTGTTCATATGCGCTAAGCAATGCTTATTGAATTTAAAATATTATTTTCTGTGCGGCCGTTTATCAAAAATTGAGAGATGGCCAGTCGTTGGCTTCTGCCCCCATGCCACTAGTGCTGGGGTGTTCGGTGATAAACCTGGGCGCTCTTTTTCCCATGGTTGGGTCCTTCGAGGGAGGCGCTCAGCACGACGAACCAGGCAATCGGACTATAATGCTTGAACACTCTCACTTAGCCATAGAACTTTATAATTTTAAATTTCGGCGAAGCCCCTAGTTCGGAAGACCGAGTTCGGGGCGCTATCCACGCCTTGGCTGGGGTTATCCAGCTCCTCGCTCGAAGCGGCATAAGCCTTTAGGGACTCGAAAAACCTCTCGAACAGCGACCGGTCGCTCGCCTCATCATGACAGTCAGTTTTAGCTTTCTCCACTGAGGTGCTTAACCCAGCTCAACCGGGGCACAATCGCAGTGGTTCTCCTAGTGCTACCTTAGCCAATATAGCAGAACGTAAGGCACCAAAACATAGGAGCCGGGCAAACCCAACTATTGACCCAAATCATGATTCGGAGCCGATGCATATAGTGCTATAAGTTCGGGGTGCCGCACTTGTGAAAGTGTTCGGACTTCTCACACCATATTAAAGGGTACTGAAGCCCCTGGCGTATGTGCCGTACCACAATGTACGGGTGCAACATGTCATTAATGAACATATATATGAAAAGAGTAATGCAAAAAATAGACAAAAAGCTAGGCATTGTTTGTGGAGAGGCTATTTATCAAAGCCGAACGATACAGATGGTGCGGTAAGCAAAAGATATTGGACTATTCAGTATGTCCTGACCAGGGGCAGGCCGCGGAATTATATATAAAGTAGGTATATTGCTCGTAACAGAGACCACCTGGGAGTTCCATAATGCGGCATGGCTTGTCTGCCTTCCTGGATCTTGCATCGTTTGTGCGGCAATCTAATTGCCGAACAGGTCGTCCGAAATATGGAGTCCTGAAAGTAAGAAAAAATTAAAAAAAAGAATCCGGCAGCCCTTGGTACGTTTTAAGCCGTATTTTGGGCGTGCTGTTATTTTGCCCCTTCCCCTGTGCCCATGGTATTTCAAGGGCGTAGTTATGTACGCGAGGTACTAGTTTCGCTAGGTCGCGAAAGCTGGGGTTGGGGCCGCATTGCTACGCTTGCTCGGAGTGTGCCAGGCGGTCCTGCTGTAGGTTACTCCGGGCGCGCTTGGCAGTGTCAGGCTTTTTAATGGCCGGACTGGAGAATTGCCGAAGAAGGCTACTTTGTACCTCCGCTGCGAGAGCCGCCGTATGCTCCTCCGTACGGAGGGAGCGTTCGGTGTTTCCGTTGACCGTGATTACTCCTCGAGGGCCTGGCATCTTGAGTTTGAGATATGCGTAGTGCGGCACCGCATTGAATTTTGCGAATGCGGTTCGTCCGAGCAGGGCGTGATAGCCACTGCAAAACGGGACTATATCGAAGATTAACTCTTCGCTTCGGAAATTATCCGGGGATCCGAAGACCATGTCAAGTGTTACTGAGCCTGTACAATTGGCTTCTACACCTGGTATGACGCCTTTAAAGGTCATTCTTGTGGGTTTGATCCTTGAGGGGTCTATGCCCATTTTCCGCACTGTGTCCTGATAAAGCAGGTTCAGGCTACT
The DNA here is from genome assembly GCA_034509565.1 of Triticum monococcum. Lineage (NCBI taxonomy): Eukaryota > Viridiplantae > Streptophyta > Magnoliopsida > Poales > Poaceae > Triticum > Triticum monococcum. The sequence continues at coordinate 484,869,926 of CM067845.1, forward strand.
GCCGCCGTCCATGAGGACTTTTGTGAGATGAAATCTGTCGATGATTGGGTCAAGAACCAATGCAGCGAAGCCGCCATGACGGATGCTAGTGGGATGGTCCCTCCGATCAAAAGTGATCGGGCAGGAGGACCATGGGTTGAACTTTGGGGCGACTGGCTCCATCGCGTATACGTCCCGTAGCGCACGCTTCCGCTCCCACTTGGGAATGTGGGTTGCATATATCATGTTCACCGTCCGCACTTGTGGGGGAAAGCCCTTCTGTCCATTGTTGTTCGGTGGCTTGGGCTCCTCGTAGTTGCTGTGCAGCCCCTTGTCTTTGTTTTCGGCTCTTAACTTGCATGCCTGCTTGAACACCCAACAATCCCTGTTAGTGTGATTGGCTGGCTTTTCGGGGGTGCCATGTATCTGGCACAAGCGATCGAGTATTCGGTCCAAACTGGATGGACCCTGAGTATTCTTTTTAAATGGCCTTTTCCGCTGACCGGATTTATGGCCTCTGAATCCGGCATTGACTGCCGTGTCTTCATTGCTGTCGCTGTTAACGCGGCGTTTTTGTTTGTTTCGACGTGTCCTGCCACTTTTGTCCTTGGTATCCGAATTACCAGGGTTCTTTGATAAGTTGTTACTGCGAGCTAGCCAGCTGTCTTCACCCGCGCAAAAGCGGGTCATGAGTGTCATGAGGGCTGCCATGGATTTCGGCTTTTCCTGTCCCAGGTGCCGGGCAAGCCACTCGTCGCGGATGTTATGCTTGAAGGCTGCTAGGGCCTCTGCGTCCGGACAGTCAACTATCTGGTTTTTCTTTGTTAGGAACCGTGTCCAGAATTGTCTGGCTGATTCTTCTGGCTGCTGAATTATGTGGCTTAAGTCGTCGGCATCCGGCGGTCGCACATAAGTGCCCTGGAAGTTGTCGAGGAATGCGGCTTCCAGGTCCTCCCAAGAACTGATTGAGTCTGCTGGCAAGCTATTAAGCCATTGCCGGGCCGGTCCTTTAAGTTTGAGCGGGAGGTACTTGATGGCGTGTAGATCATCGCCGCGCGCCATGTGGATGTGAAGGAGATAATCCTCAATCCATACCGCCGGGTCTGTGGAGCCATCGTATGATTCGATGTTTACGGGTTTGAAACCCTCTGGGATTTTATGCTCCATTACTTCATTCGTGAAGCATAGCGGGTGTGCGGCGCCTCTGTACTGGGCTATATCACGACGTAGCTCAGAAGAGCTATGTCTGTTGTGTTCGACCCGGCCGGATTTGTTGTATCCGAAGTGAAGATCATCGTCACGTGCCGTAGGGCGCCTGCGTGATCTGTAGATCGATCTTGTTTGTCTTGCCTTGTCCTCCAGTACGTCTCGCAGGTCTGGCGCATTTTCCCGTGCCTTAGTTGAGTGGCGTCGGGGCATGGCTTGGGTGGAGGGTCGAGAGACCTCTCTGTCGCGGCCGCGAGGTGGCCGGTCTACCATGTCATGCGCTGGTGATGTAGGTGCTTCCTCCTCTGATCGGGGTAGCGGCCTGCGCTTTGGGTAACTCTTGGAGGGGCGTTCGAGTTCATACTCTTCGGCCGCAAGGACTTCAGTCCATCTGTCAGCTAGCAAATCTTGGGCAGCTCTAAGCTGCTGCTGCTTTTTCTTGAGGATGCTTGCCGTGGCTAAAAGCCTGCGTCTAAAACGCTCTTGTTCGGCGGGGTCTGATGGTATGACGAATTTGTCGTCATCGAGGCTTGCCTCGTCTTCGGAGGGAGGCATATAGTTATCATCCTCAACCTCTTGGTCTGCCGCTCTCTCATGAGGGCTGGCTTCTCCATCTTCCTGTGCCGAATCTTGCTGAGGTGGGTGTTCTTCGGCGCTGTCCGGGGTAGTATTATCTCCCGTGCCGGAATCACCGTTTTTGCTTTGGCGGGATTTAGAGCGGCGCCGCTGACGCCGGCGCTTTGGCTGTTTCTTGGGGGTGTCCTCCCCCACTGTTCCATCACCATCTCCATCTTTTGGAGTATCCACCATATATATGCCATATGACGAGGTGGCCTTCCAGCGCCCTACAGGTGCTGGTTCCTGTTCGTCTCCTACATCGTCGTCCATACCGTCGATGTCTTCGGAGCCGAAGTCAAGCATGTCTGTTAAATCGTCGACAGTGGCTACAAAGTGGGTGGTGGGTGGGTTTTGAATTTCTTCATCGTCCGCATCCCATCCTCGCTGACCGTAATCCGGACAGGGCTCTCCTAATAAAGAGAGAGACTTAAGAGAATTCAGGATGATGCTAAAAGGCGAGTGCTGAAAGATGTCTGCGGCAGTGAACTCCATTATCGGCGCCCAATCGAATTCGATTGGCAGGGGCGCGGGGGGTTCGTAGTCCGAGGAGGAGTCCGGATCCTCGGAGTCACGGATCATGCAGAGTGCGGGGCTAGCGTTCGGCTCGATCGCCTTTAAGATCGCAGCCCCCGAGGTGGTGTCCAACCGCTCGTCCTCAATTGGCGAATTAGGTTCTGAGTTAGAGGTCGGAACCGACGCGTGTGCTGCCTCCAGGACACTACCCGAAGGCAGAGCTAGATCATGCCCCTCGAGATAGTGCGGCGCGCTTGGCCGTGGCTCGAACATGTCGAAGATCAAGTCTCCGCGGATGTCAGCCATGTAGTTTAAGCTTCCAAACCTGACTTGATGGCCAACGGCGTAGCTTTCGATCTGCTCCAAGTGGCCAAGAGAATTGGCCCACAGAGCAAAGACGCCGAAGACGAAGATCTGTCCGGGGAGAAAGGTCTCACCCTGGACCGCATCGTTGTTGATGATCAAAGGAGCCATCAGACCTAACGGCGACGACACAGAGGAACTCTCAATAAAAGCACCAATGTCGGTGTCAAAACCTACGGATCTCGGGTAGGGGGTCCCGAACTGTGCGTCTAGGCCGGATGGTAACAGGAGGCAGGGAACACAATGTTTTACCCAGGTTCGGGCCCTCTTGATGGAGGTAAAACCCTACGCCCTGCTTGATTAATATTGATGATATGGGTAGTACAAGAGTGGATCTACCACGAGATCGAGGAGGCTAAACCCTAGAAGCTAGCCTATGGTATGATTGTTGTCTATGGAGTTGATGAAGTTGTCCTACGGACTAAAACCCTTCGGTTTATATAGACACCTGATAGGGTTAGGGTTACATAGAGTCGGTTACAATGGTAGGAGATCTTGAATATCCGCATGGCCAAGCTTGCCTTCCACGCCAAGGAAAGTCCCATCCGGACACGGGACGAAGTCTTCAATCTTGTATCTTCATAGTCCTGGAGTCCGGCTACCCGAACACCCCCTAATCCAGGACTCCCTCACATGGGGAGTCGTCCGTTGCGGGAAGAACATAGAAGAAAATGTAAGCATCTAATTTGGATTGGTTTTTGGCAAGAGTGGCATTTTGGTCATCCAATCTATAGTATAATCTCAAATCAGGTAGAAAGGGCAAATCCTCAAGTTTTTGGCAAAGTTGTGGCAAATCTTCAATGTCCATAAAAAGGAGGGCAAATCCTCAAAGTGCACGCAAAGGTGTAGCAAATCCTCAAATCCCCCTTCTAACAAAAGGCAAGGGCTCTCAGCCGTTCCCAGGATGATCACAAGGTTCTGCTGCAGTGAAACCATCAAACCAAGACCAAATCTTTGATCAAAAGCTCCTACTACCTATCTCACTCACCCTGAATTCTATAAATCATCAAAGGAATGTAATTAGAGAGATGTGAAGTGGGTTTGCATCACATACTGGGATCCAAGATTTTAATCCGGTCACAATTTTGTCATCTTGATGATGGGTTGTGTCAGTTGCATCCTTGAGGCGAGTAGAAGGAAGCGGAGAAGGCGAGTCGACTAGGGAGGGGGGGGGGGGGTTCGATGCGTTCAACTGTCCAAATCCAACAAAACCATGACATAACTCTCTTACACATCACAAAGCGATGCCATATCATGCAAAATTGTCTCAAAACCACCGAAATCAGACTGTCGGTGTCAAAACCGGCGGATCTCGGGTAGGGGGTCCCGAACTGTGCGTCTAAGGCAGATGGTAACAAGAGGCAAGGAATACGATGTTTTACCCAGGTTCGGGCCCTCTTGATGGAGGTAAAACCCTACGTCCTGCTTGATTAATATTTATGATATGGTTAGTACAAGAGTAGATCTACCACGAGATCAGAGAGGCTAAAACCCTAGAAGCTAGCCTATGGTATGATTGTATATTGTAGTTGTTGTGTCCTACGTACTAAAACCCTCCGGTTTATATAGACATCGAAGAGGGTTAGGGTTACAAAAGGTCGGTTACAAAGGAGGAGATACACATATCCGTATTGCCTAGCTTGCCTTCCACGCCAGGTAGAGTCCCATCCGGACACGAGACGAAGTCTTCAATCTTGTATCTTCATAGTCTAACAGTCCGGCCAATGGAAATAGTCCGGCTATCCGAAGACCCCCTAATCCAGGACTCCCACAGTAGCCCCTGAACCAGACTTCAATGACGATGAGTCCGGCGCACAGTATTGTCTTCGGCATTGCAAGGCGGGTTCCTCCTCCGAATATACCACATAAGAAGTTGAATATAAGGATAGTGTCCGACCCTGCAAAATAAGTTCCACATACCACGGTAGAGAGAATAATATTTCCACAAATCCAATTTGCTAACTTGTTTTGGCAACACGACATTATGTCATGGCCTGGTGATTATTCGAACCATTTCCTTTAACTAGCCCCGCACATAACGCGCGGTAGTTTTTTGACACGTCTCGTCGAAGCAGAGATCGTGTCCCCTTATTTCGGGATTCTCACCAATACGGGCGTGGGTAACCCAACCGTGTCTAGGACTCCTAGATTATAGGCAAGTCCCAAACGGCTACGGAGAGGACGCTTGATATTCACCCTCTTTATAAACGGGCAAGGCTTTTACTTTTTTCCCTCCCGTGCTCAATCGAATCCTTCCCCCGCCTCAAGTTCTAACACCCAAAGCCCAGGTCAGGTGCTCCGGACCTTCAACCATGTCCGGATCTAGCCTTTAAGGCCGATGGATGCCCTCCTCCGTTACGGAAGAAGACATCAAGAAGTTGAGGGAGGCCAGATACATGACCACCGAGGTTTCGCATCGGCTGCCTGCCCGAGGGCAGGTTGTCCCTACTCCTGAACCCAACGAAGACGTCATGTTCATCTCCCACTTCCTCCGAGGACTAGGCCTCACTCTGGATCCCTTTGTTAGGGGGTTGATGTTTTATTACGGGCTAGATTTCCATGATCTAGCCCCGGATTCCTTTCTCCACATCTCGACATTCATTGTCGTGTGTGAGGCCTTCCTCCGCATTACCCCTCACTTCGGCATGTGGCTCAAGACCTTTGACGTGAAGCCGAAGATGGTCGAGGGGCAGTATGCAGCGTGCGGAGGCGCATTAATAAGCAAGATAGTAGGAGCTTCGTGGCCCAAAGGTTCCTTTCCAGAGGTGTCCGGATTATGGCAACATGAGTGGTTTTACATCACAGCTCCCAGAAGTGCCAAGTGGGTGGCTGCCCCCGCTTTCCGCTCAGGCCCTCCACCACAACTGATGTCATGGATTAGCAGAGGGCTGAGCTGGGGTCCTGCCAAGGACGTGCCTGTACTGCAAAGCCGCATCCAAAATCTCTTCGAAGGTGATTTCAGTTTGATTATGGTGGCGCAAGTCATGCTGGTTCGTCGAGTCCAGCCTTGCAAATGCCGGCCCCTCCGCATGTGGGAGTTCAACCCAGAAGGGCCGCGTACTATTCAGAATTTACTCGAGCTGACGCACGAGGAGATGTACAAATCATTCTTCGGACCCCAAATAGAGTGTCCGGATACTACCGAGGACGTGTGCCTGAGCAGCAACCATACCGCCGACCAAGTAAGTAATCGTTTAGCCGAACACACCGTCTTTTATTTACCACGACGTCACTCTAAGAAGTCGCTCTTTGACCAGGACTGGATAACAAAGGCGAAGATGATTCGGTGTTCGGCCCCCCCTTCCTGAGGGTTTGGAAAATCCAGTACTGGAAAAGATGCTCGAGCTAGCACCTTTCCCGGAGCCCTCAAAGGAAGACAAGGGGGGAATAATGAGGGCGAAAGCGGACCTCCATCACTACCTATTCCGACAGAGGGAATGAGCGCCTCCGTGAGGGAGGATAACCGAGGGGAGGAATCGAACATTCTCTCACCCCGGGGGAGGAAGATGATTACCTCTAAAGATCCAGAAACCATGGTTTCCAAGCGGGAGAAGAAATCTCCACCAAAGGGTCCTGCCTTGGAGAGTGCTCTTGCCGCACAGAGTCCGTGCGGGGATCAGCCCTCTAACGAGCTGTAAGTAATTAAAAAGTACTTTAATAGTGAAGATATATTACCTCCGAGGAAAATAACCGAAGTATTTATCTCGCAGTTCAGATCTTTGCCCTTCTCAGCAGAGCTCGTCTTCGGGGGATCTTCTTCCGGAGATGATGGAGAGCGAAACGCCTCCCCCGGACTCCTCCGCTCAAGAAGCAAACGACCTTGAGGTGTCGTCACGGAGGGCCTCTCCGGATCCGGTGAGGCCAGAAGATAATCCTATAGTCACCCGAAGTCCCCAGCGTCCGGCTCTTGAAGAGAGCAAACAGAAGAGTCCGGCACCGACTGGTATGCGGTCGGACGTACTGAGAGAGCTGTTGGAGCGAGCGTCCATCTCAGAAGAACACCGTACATTGATGGGTACGGTGATGGAAAGGATCTCATCCGCCGAAAGCGGGTTGCATGATGCCTTTATGAGTCTACTAACGGGCTTTGAGATACGTAAAATGATGTACATTTGTGATGGTACTGCACATTTTTAGGTGTGCCCTGTGTATATAGTAGCCCCTGAGACTCTGGTTGTCGCCGAGGACGGCGGCAAACATAGGATCGTAGTCCTAGGCAATAACCATACTGCTTTAATGTGCAGGTAGTGGGAGCTCCGGTGGCTAGCCGGACTCATGAGTTTGCCGAACTAAAGTGGCAACTAGATGCGATAGACACCGACATCGAGCTTGTTAACAAGCGGCTTGACGAGTCACAGGGTAAGTAATGTTTTTCTGGTGAATGTCACATAATAAGAGCAGCATGATGCCAATATCTTTAATATGTTGTGACTGCAGATGGAGCTGCCACCGTGGAGACCCTTCGGGCGGAACTTGCCCGAGCCAAGGAACAAGCAAGAATTAGTAATGTGGCTGCTTTGAAGGCAGCCAAAGAGTTAAGAGCTGAGAAGGCCGCGCATTGCGAAAGCAAAGGGAAGATGGCCAAGATGGCTGTAGAATTAAAAGACACTGCCGACCGTTGCCAGTTCCTTGAAAAAGAGAACCGATTGAAGGCAGCAGACCTTGAAAGGGCCACGATGGTGACCAAAGACACTCGCTCTGCTATGAGGGCGAAGAAGGAGGAGCTGCGCGAAGCCGGGGATATTGCGGCTGGGAAGCCCTTTCTGCTGCAGAGGAAGTTCGGGGATCCGCGGTATGCCCCTCTGCATCGGCTGTGGAGTTCGGCAGACGCATATATGGACTTGGCAGCGAGCGCTGCCGATGCGGCCAAATACTTCCAAGGTCAAACAGATCGTGAAGTGGACAAGCTGTTCTGGTCACAATTCAATGTTCCAGAGCGTCCGCTTCCATTGACTGATCAGCTAGCTGAATGGGCCGAACTAAATAGGTTGTTCGGACTTGCCACGAGGTCTGTCGTGGATCAGCTGTGGCCGGAAAAGCCGAAGCCGAACAGCTATTTCAGCTTAGTGCAGCAGTTCCTTGGTGCGGTGCCGCGCATCAATGCGATGAAGAGGTCGGCGTGCATAGAAGGCTCGCGTATGGCCCTTGCCCATGTTAAAGCATACTGGGCGGAGATGGATGCTACCACTGTTGCGGCGCAGGGTTCGGCCATAGGCCGAGTGGCTGCCGAGCACTATTTCGAAGAGGTTCTCGAGGGTGCTCATTTGCTAGAGTCCCAATGCTCGAAGAATATTATGTTTGAGTGACATGTATTCCCATTGTAAACACAATGTTTTTATGAAATTTATTAAGGTTGTGTTTATACTTTTGCCTGAAAGTAATATGATGCCTCCTGTGCGGCCGTTTCTGTATACATGTGTATAACCTGAAAGATTGCAGTCGTCGGCTTCAGCCCGCACGCATATAATGCGGAGGTGTTCGCAGAAGATGCATGTTCACACTTAACCCAACGTCTTGGTCCTATTAAGGGGGTGATAGCATAGCGAACGAGGCAACCGGACTATAATGCTTTAACACTTTCACTTAGCCATAGGAGTTTGACGGTGGGGCTACTATATAGTCCTTGTTGGCTCCGCACTCTCCCGAATTCGGGGTGCGTACATGCCTATCCGGGAAACAACCCTTCGTTAAGGCAGAGGAATTCTAACATTCCGATAGGTCATCGAGTGGTTGACCAGTCTCATGCTATATCATGACAGTCAGTTTTCGACTTTCTCTACTGAGGTGCTCATCCGGATGACCCGGGGCACAATCGCAGTAGTTCTCCTAGTGCTACCTTAGCCGATAGAGCGGAACGTAAGGTACCAAAACATAGGAGCCAGGCAAACCCAACATTTGACCAAAGACATGATTCGGAGCTGATGCATATAAGGCAAAACTCGCGATGCCGAACACTCCCTAAGGTATTTGGTCTTTATGGTATAAACCGGGCCTAAATAGTGCCCTTTGTAAGAAGCCCCTGGTGTCTAGGTACGTGCATTATTGTGACGTGGCCACATTCCAAGACGCCAGCATCCTTCTCAATTGTACTGAGGATCCGAGGGATGTGTATCAACAAGAGACAGTAAAAAAGGTTGACGCAGGGTCTTAATCTAAAAAGAATCCTTGGGACGGGTCCCTGCTGCACGTCTGCGCCCGTGTCTCCATTGTGCCGTATCCTGGACGGGTGTAGCACGATGGTCATCTGTAAAAGAGAGAAACTTAGGTGAAAAGTTGTCGTGCAAAAAGGTAGGTTTGAGGAAACCATGTATAATTCAAGATGAGTAAAAATTGCCACTTGTCTGCGCGCGTTAAGCCCCTTGTATTTGTAATAGGGGTGTGGCTTATCAAACCTGTATGAGTTACATATAGTTGCGCCGGACTCGTCTAACCATGTCCGTGGTCTTGACGACCTATCAAATGTTTTAGCTGGTGAGGCCCTTTTTAGTGTGCGGCTGCCAAGGCAGTCACACTCTCTTCGGCGTGCAGGGATCGCTTATTATTTCCATTCACTATAATGATGCCACGTGGACCGGGCATCTTAAGCGTAAGGGAAGCGTAATGCGGTATTCCATTAAAGCGAGCGAAAGCTTCGCGTCCAAGTAGTGCTTGAAAGCCACTTTGGAACGGAGCAATGTGGAATGATAAATTTTCGCTACGGAAGTTATCGAGGAAGCCGAATATAACCTCTAGTAGCAGGGAGCCCGTGCAATGAGCCCCTGGGCCTGGCGTTACTCCTTTAAGGGTAGTGTTGCTGTGGCAAATTTTCGCTGGGTCTATCCCCATTTTGCGGATTGTATCCTGGTATAGCATGTTTAAACTATTGCCACCGTCCATTAGGACTCTTGTAAAGTGGTATCCGTCAATTATTGGGTCTAATACCAGGGCAGCCCATCCTGCACGCCAGATACTTGCTGAGTAATCCCGATGGTCAAAAGTGATCGGTTGAAATGACCAGTGGAAGGACTCCGCGGTGATAGGCCCTTGGGCATATTTATCTGGGAGTGCTGCTTTGTTTTTCCTCTTTATCACATGTAACACGTTTACTGTTTTGACTTCTGGTGGAAATTTCTTTTGTTCCCCAGTGTCTTGCTTGAGAGGCTCATCCTCGTCTTCGCTAGGTGTATGCTCCCCCTTGTGTACGGCGTTGAGCTTGCCGGACTGCTTGAAGACCCAACATTCTCTGTGGGTATGATTAGCAGGTTTACCGGGGGTGCTATGGATCTGACATACTTGGTCCAGAATTTTGTTTAGGCTGGACAGTTCGTCTCTGGCGCCTTTAGAGGGCGGCTTTTGCTGACTTGGCCGAGAGCTTTTGAATCCGGTGTTTACTGCCGTGCTCTTCCTGCTGTCTTCTTTATTCCGGCGTTTATTGTTGTTGCGCCGTGATTTCCCGTTTCCATCTCTAACTTTGGATGTACTGGGGTCGCTGGTGCTGCATCTGGCTAGCCAGCTATCCTCACCTGCGCAAAAGCGGGTCATGAGGCTTGTTAATGCTGCCATTGTTCTCGGCTTTTCTTGGCCGAGGTGTCTGGCAAGCCATTCGTCATGGACGCTATGCTTAAAAGCTGCCAAGGCTTCGGCGTCCGGACAGTCGACTATTTGGTTCATTTTAGTAAGAAACCTGTTCCAAAGCTTTCGGGCTGACTCTCTGGGCTGTTGAGTTATATGACTCAAATCATCCGCGTCCGGAGGTCGGACATAAGTCCCTTGAAAATTTGCCCGAAAAGCGTCTTCGAGCTCTTCCCAGCTTCCAATGGAGCTTTCGGGGAGGCTTTTAAGCCAGTGCCGAGCTGGCCCTTTGAGTTTGAGGGGTAAATACTTAATGGCGTGGAGATCATCTCCTCGAGCCATATGGATATGGAGGATATAGTCCTCAATCCAGACCCCAGGGTGTGTTGTTCCGCCGTATGCCTCTATGTTTACGGGTTTGAATCCCTCTGGAAATTCATGGTCCAGTACCTCGTCGGTGAAACATAGGGGGTGTGTGGCACCCCTGTATCTGGGTGTACCGTAGTGTTCGGATGTTTGTTGTGTTGCATCGTATGCTGGAGCATGCCTGCGTGGTCCATAGATGGATCTGGTTGCGCCGTCCTTTTGATGCGAGCCCTCGCGTGGATCACGTATTGCCTTATGTGCGGCATTGCTTGCCGCTCTATGTTGGCCGTGAGGTCGTCTATCCGGCCAGGTGGCCGTTTTAATTTTTGGTTGCGGGGGATCTAAGGCCTCCTCATCGAATTCAGGTAGCAACTTCCACTTCGGGGAGCTCTTGGTGGGGCGATTACCGCCATACTTCACTGCTGTGTTGAGTACTTTTCTCCATCTGATCTGGAGTGTGTCTTGCGCAGCCTTGAGCCTTTGCTTCTGCTTTTTTAGACTCCTCGCGGTGGCAACAGGCCTTTGATGGGCATTCTGTTGCTCTGGGTGTCTGTCCGGTGTTATGTCATCCGGACTATTATCTTTGACAGAATTGGGTTGTTCGGTTTGATTCTCCGTGTTGCCGTGGTCCGGCAATGGTTCACCCTGCTCTAAAGCTGGGTCTGTATGATCGTTGTTTCTACCGAGGCGGGATTTGGGGCGGCGCTTACGCCGCCGCTTTGACTGCTTCTCGAGGGGACAACCCTTCGTTGCGTCCTTCCGTTCCTCGCCGTCGTTTTCTTTTGGTGTGTTCACCATGTATACGTCATGTGGTGAAGTGGGCGTCCAGTGCCCTGTGGGCAGTGGTTCCTCTTCGTCTCCCACATCGTCGTCCATACCGTCGATGTCTTCAGAGTCGAAGTCGAGCATGTCGGTTAAGTCATCGACAGTGGCTACTAAGTGGGTGGTGGGTGGGCCGCGAATTTCTTCGTCGTCCGCATCCCAGTCCTTCCGGACATAGTTCAGCCAGGATCCTCCTGACAAGGAGAGAGACCTTAATGAGTTCAGTATGTCGCCAAAGGGCGAGTGCTGAAAAATATCCGCGAAGGTAAACTCCATGATCGGCGCCCAATCGGATTCGATAGGAACGGGCGCGGGCGGTTCAGAGTCCGTGGCCAGAGAGGGATCCGACAGTTTATCAACACGGCTCTCGTGCAAGGTAAGGTTGATGTTTGGCTCGATCGCCGCTGAGGGTAAGGCCTCTGTGGCGTGGTCCATCCACCCGTCCATGGACGGCGCAACTGGCTCCGAATTGAGGGTCAGAGCGGCTGCCTGTGTGATCTCCTGAACACCGTCCGATGGTAGAGCTAAATCGTACTCATCGTGACCGCGTGACACACAAGGCAGAGGCTCGAATCCGTCGAAGATCAAGTCTCCACGGATATCGGCCATGTAGTTTAAGCTTCCAAACCTGACCTGGTGGCCAGGGGCGTAACTTTCAATATGCTCCAGATGGCCAAGCGAATTGGCCCACAGTGCAAAGCCGCCGAACACGAAGATCTGTCCGGGGAGAAAAGTCTCACCCTGGACTGCATCGCTATCGATGGTAGTAGGAGCCATCAAGCCTAACGGCGACGACACAGAGGAACTCTCAATGAAAGCACCAATGTCGGTGTCAAAACCGACGGATCTCGGGTAGGGGGTCCTGAACTGTGCGTCTAAGGCGGATGGTAACAGGAGGCAACGAACACGATGTTTTACCCAGGTTCGGGCCCTCTTGATGGAGGTAAAACCCTACGTCCTACTTGATTAATATTGATGATATGGGTAGTACAAAAGTAGATATACCACGAGATCAGAGAGGCTAAAACCGTAGAAGCTAGCCTATGGTATGATTGTATATTGTAGTTGTTGTGTCCTACGTACTAAAACCCTCTGGTTTATATAGACACCGGAGAGGGTTAGGGTTACACAAGGTCGGTTACAAAGGAGGAGATACACATATTCGTATTGCCTAGCTTGCCTTCCATGCCAAGTAGAGTCCCATCCGGACACGAGACGAAGTCTTCAATCTTGTATCTTCATAGTCTAACAGTCCGGCCAATGGAAATAGTCCGGCTGTCCGGAGACCCCCTAATCCAGGACTCCCACACAGACCAAAACCACTTTAAGGGGGAGATTTACCCAGTTTTGCCGATTTTGAGGTCACAGTCATACTAAAATGGAGTTCATGTGGGTATCCTTCCCTCTGGACGCATTTACCTACTTCTAAAGAGGGAGTTGGTAGCTTCTCCTCATAGACTTATTTTCGTCTAGGTTTTTTTTGCATCACCTCCCAGGCTCCCACTACCCTCTCCCATTGTTTAGAAAAAAATCTGAACAGATGAGAAATTTCCATCCATGTGCAAGTTATTTAGTAATGTCTTTATGTGAAAGAATCAATCATGGTCAATCTATTTTTTTGCATGGTAAAATGTGTCTCATTCGTATCATAAAGATTAAAGTACAAGTCACATAAAGACCGGCATGGTAAAACTAAAAATACAGAAGAATATGTCTCAGCTTGACACCAACATCCGTCACCTGCCTCTGGCACCACCACATTAGCTATCGAAAGAAAAATGATGGATCACCTTCTCAGCCGAGCTCGATGCGGCTCCATCGCTGATATGCAACTTTGTGGACCTCCAAGGTGGCTCACCAAAGGCAAAACCATTACCGTTGAACAATCAGACCGGGGCAACACCCCGGACACGTCATCAAACTCCAGATCAGGCACCCCAACATGACTAAGACGTCGGAGAAGGAAACCATACCTGCCATCCACGAACGAGCCCTGCACACGTTCCTAAAGGAAATATGCCCTAGAGGCAATAATAAAGTTATTATTTCTATTTCCTTATATCATGATAGATGTTTATTATTCATGGTAGAATTGTATTAACCGGAAACTTAGTACACGTGTGAATACATAGACAAAAATAGAGTGTCCCTAGTATGCCTCTACTTGACTAGCTCGCTAATCAAAGATGGTTATGTTTCCTGACCATAGACATGTGTTGTCATTTGATGAATGGGATCGCATCATTAGAGAATGATGTGATGGACAAGACCCATCTGTTCGCTAAGCATAATGATCGTTTAGTTTTATTGCTATTGCTTTCTTCATGACTTATACATATTCCTCTGACTATGAGATTATGCAACTCCCGAATACCGGAGGAACACCTTGTGTGCTATCAAACGTCACAACGTAATTGGGTGATTACAAAGATGCTCTACAGGTGTCTCCGAAGGTGTTTGTTGAGTTGTCATAGATTGAGATTAGGATTTGTCACTCCATGTATCAAAGAGGTATCTTTGGGCCCTCTCGGTAATGCACATCACTATAAGCCTTGCAAGCAATATGACTAATGAGTTAGTTACGGGATGATGCACTACGAAACGAGTAAAGAGACTTGCCGGTAACAAGATTGAACTAGGTGTGATGATACCGACGATCGAATCTCGGGCAAGTAACATACCGATGACAAAGGGAATAACGTATGTTGTTATGCGGTTTGACCGATAAAGATCTTCGAAGAATATGTAGGAGCCAATATGAGCATCCAGGTTCCGCTATTGGTTATTGACCGGAGATGTGTCTCGGTCATGTCTACATAGTTCTTGAACCCGTAGGGTCCGCACGCTTAACGTTCGATGACGATTTTATTATGAGTTATGTGTTTTGGTGACCGAAGTTTGGTCGGAGTCCCGGATGAGATCACGAACATGAAGAGGAGTCTTGAAATGGTTGATATGTAAAGATTCATATATTGGAAGGTAGTATCCGTACATCAGAATGGTTCCAAGTGATTCGAGTATTTTTTTGGAGTATCGAAGGGTTACCGGAACCCCCCGGGGAAGTGTTGGGCCAACATGGGCATAAGGGAGAGAGAGTGAAACCCACAGGGGGGGGTGTCGCGGCCCCCCTCCTAGGGAGGCCGAATAGGACAAGGAGGAGGGGGCACGACCCCCTTCCCTTTCCCTCTCCCTCTCCTTCCTATTCCCTCCGAAGAAAGAAAGGAAAAGGGGGCGGGGCGAATCCTACTCCACTAGGATCCCCCCCATGGCACGCGCCCCCTGGCCGGCCTCCTCCTCCTCCCCTCCTTTATATACGGGGGTGGGGGCACCCCAAAGACACAACAGTTCTTTCTTAGCCGTGTGCGGTGCCCCCCTCCATAGTTTACTCCTTCGGTCATATTGTCGTAGTGCTTACGCGAAGCCCTGCACGGATCACATCACCATCACCGTCACCACGCCGCCGTACCACCGAAACTCTCCCTCGACCCTCTAATGGATCAAGAGTTTGAGGGACGTCATCGAGCAGAACGTGTGCTGAACAAGGAGGTATCGTACGTTCGATACTTGGGATCAGTTGGATTGTGAAGACGTTCGACTACATCAACCGCGTTAACCTAATGCTTCCGCTTTCGGTCTACGAGGGTACGTGGACACACTCTCCCTGTCTCATTGCTATGCGTCTCTTAAACAGATCTTGCGTGATCGTAGGATTTTTTTTGAAATTGCAAGCTACATTCCCCTATAGTGGCATCCAACCCAGGTTTATGCGTAGATGATATGCACGAGTAGAACACAAAGAGTTGTGGGAGATAATAGTCATACTGCTTACCACCAACGTCTTACTTTGATTCGGCAGTATTGTTGGATGAAACGGCCCAGACCAACATTACATGACCACGTTCATGAGACCGGTTCTACCGACGTGCTTTGCACACAGGTGGCTAGCGGGTGTCTGTTTCTCCAACTTTAGTTGAATCGAGTTTGACTATGGACGGTCCTTGTTGAAGGTTAAAACAACACTCTTGACGAAAAATCGTTGTGGTTTTGATTCGTAGGTAAGAGCGGTTCTTGCTAGAAGCCCGTAGCAGCCACGTAAAACTTGCAACAACAAAGTAGAGGACGTCTAACTTGTTTTGCAGGGCATGCATGTTGTGATGTGATATGGTCAAGACATGATAAGATATAAATTGTTGTATGAGATGATCATGTTTTGTAGAAGTTATCGGCAACTGGCAGGAGCCTTATGGTTGTCACTTTATTGTATGAAATGCAATCGCCATGTAATTGCTTTACTTTATCACTAAGTGATAGCGATAGTCATAGAAGCAATAGTTGGCGAGATGACAACGACGTTACGATGGAGATCAAGGTGTCAAGCCGGTGACGATGGAGATCATGACGGTGCTTTGTAGATGGAGATCAAAGGCACAAGATGATGATGGCCATATCATGTCACATATTTTGATTGCATGTGATGTTTATCCTTTATGCATCTTATTTTGCTTAGTACGACGGTAGCATTATAAGATGACCCCTCACTAAATTTCATGGTATAAGTGTTCTCCCTGAGTATGCACCATTGCTACAGTTCGTCGTGCCGAGACACCACGTGATGATTGGGTGTGATAAGCTCTACGTTCACATACAACGGGTGCAAGCCAGTTTTGCACGTGCAGAATACTCGGGTTAAACTTGACGAGCCTAGCATATGCAGATATGGCCTCAGACCACTAAGACCAAAAGGTCGAACGTGAATCATGTAGTAGATATGATCAACATAGTGATGTTCACCATTGAAAACTACTCCATCTCACGCGATGATCAGACATGGTTTATTTGATATGGATCACGTGATCATTTAGATGACTAGGGGGTTGTCTATCCAAGTGGGAGTTCCTAAGTAATATGTTTAATTGAACTTTAATCTATCATGAACTTAGTCCTGATAGTTTTTGCATATCTATATTGTTGTAGATCAATGGCCCGTGCTACCGTTCCCTTGAATTTTAATGCGTTCCTAGAGAAAGCTAAGTTGAAAGATGATGGTAGCAAGTACACGGATTGGGTCCGTAACTTGAGGATTATCCTCATTGCTGCACAGAAGAATTACGTCCTGGAAGCACCGCTAGGTGCAAGACCCGCTGCAGGAGCAACTCCGGACATTATGAACTTCTAGCAGAGCAAAGCTGATGACTACTCGATAGTTTAGTGTGTGATGCTTTACGACTTAGAATTTGGACTTCAAAGACGTCTTAAACGTCATGGAGCATATGAGATGTTCCAGGAGTTGAAGTTAATATTTCAAGCGAATGCCCGAGTTGAGATATATGAAGTCTCCAACAAGTTCTATAGCTGCAAGATGGAGGAGAATAGTTCGGTCAGTGAACTCATACTCAGAATGTCTGGGTACCATAACCACTTGACACAGTTGGGAGTTAATCTTCCTGATGATAGTGTCATTTACAGAGTTCTTCAATCACTGCCACCAAGCTATAAAGGCTTCGTGATGAACTATAATATGCAAGGGATGGAAAAGACAATTCCCAAGCTCTTCGCGATGCTAAAGGCTGTGGAGGTAGAAATCAAGAAGGAACATCAAGTGTTAGGTTAACAAGACCACTAGTTTCAAGAAAAGGGGCAAAGGGAAGAAGGGGAACTTCAAGAAGAACAACAAGCAAGTTGCTGCTCAAGGGAAGAAGCCCAAGTCTGGACCTAAGCCTGAAACTGAGTGCTTCTACTGCAAAGGGACTGGTCACTGGAAGCGGAACTGCCTCAAGTATTTGGCGGATAAGAAGGATGGCAAAGTGAAAGGTATATTTGATATACATGTTATTGATGTGTACCTTATTAATGCTCGTAGTAGCGCCTGGGTATTTGATACTGGTTCTGTTGCTCATATTTGCAACTCGAAACAGGGGCTATGGATTATTTAAGATTGGCTAAGGACGAGGTGACGATGCGCGTGGGAAATGGTTCAAAAGTCGATGTGATCACCGTCGGCACGCTACCTCTACATCTACCTTCGGGATTAGTTTTAGACCTGAATAATTGTTATTTGGTGCCAGCATTGAGCCTGAACATTATATCTCTATCTTTTTTAATGCGAGACAGTTATTCATTTAAATCAGAGAATAATGGTTGTTCTATTTATATGAGTAATATCTTTTATGGTCATGCACCCTTGAACAGTGGTCTATTTTTGTTGAATCTCGATTGTAGTGATACACATATTCATAATATTGAAGCCAAAAGATGCAAAGTTAATAATGATAGTGCAACTTATTTGTGGCACTGCCATTTAGGTCATATTGGTGTAAAGCACATGAAGAAACTCCATGCTGATGGGCTTTTGGAATCACTTGATGCTTGCGAACCATGCCTCATGGGCAAGATGACTAAGACTCCATTCTCTGGAACAATGGAGTGAGCGACTGACTTATTGGAAATAATACATACTGATGTATGCGGTCCGATGAGTGTTGAGGCCTACGGCAGGTATCACTATTCTCTGACCTTCACAGATGATTTGAGTAGATATGGGTATATCTACTTAATGAAACATAAGTCTGAAACATTTGAAAAGTTCAAAGAATTTTAGAGTGAAGTGGAAAATCATCGTTACAAGAAAATAAAGTTTCTACGATCTGATTGTGGAGGTGAATATTTGAGTTATGAGTTTGGTCTTCATTTGAAACAATGTGGAATAGTTTCGCAACTCACGCCACCTAGAACACCACAACGTAATGGTGTGTCAGAACGTCATAACTGTACTTTGTTAGACATGGTGCGATCTATGATGTCTCTTACCGATTTACCGCCATCGTTTTGGGGGCGTTAGAGACGGCTGCATTCATGTTAAATAGGGCACCATCTAAATTTGTTGAGACGACACCATATGAACTGTGGTTTAGCAAGAAACCTAAGCCGTCGTTTCTTAAAGTTTGGGGTTGTGATGCTTATGTGAAAAAGCTTCAACCTGATAAGCTCGAACCCAAATCGGAGAAATGTGTCTTCATAGGATACCAAAGGAAATTGTTGGGTACACCTTCTATCACAGATCCGAAGGCAAGATATTCGTTGCTAAGAATGGATCCTTTCTAGAGAAGGAGTTTCTCTCAAAAGATGTGAGTGGGAGGAAAGTAGAACTTGATGAGGTAATTGTACGTTCTCCCGAATTGGAAAGTAGTTCATCATAGAAATCAGTTCCAATGATTCTTACACCAACTAGTGAAGAAGCTAATGATGATGATCATGAAACTTCAGATCAAGTGACTACTAAACCTCCTAGGTTGTAACGCCCCGAGACCGATGTGCCAGGTGTCGTCCAGTTATTCGTTGTTGTTGCCTTGTCATTTTCTTGCGTGTTGCATTTCATCATGTCATCATGTGCATTGCATCATCATGTTTTCAAAACTTGCATTAGCCCGGGTTCTTCCAGTTCCGTCCGTTGTCCGTTCTGAGCCCAGACACACTTGCACGCGCCCGCGGCATGTCCGAAATATTATTATTTTTAGTGGCGGGAAAATGTTCTCGGAATGAGATGAGATTTGATGTGTGGTCTTATTATAGTGTAGATAGACCGCCTGTCAAGTTTCATCGCATTCGGAGATCGTTTGATGCCCCAACGGATAAATATAGCGGCAATAGTAGCCGGTCTAACGTCGGACGTTTTCGGTCTCTGAAAACAGTCGCCGGGCCGCCCTCTCTTCTTTTCTCTCAGCTCGAGACCGTCTACACAGCTCACTACCTACCGCCAGGCCCTACCTAACCTCTCTCGTCAGCCCGCGACCCTCCTCGCGCGCGCGCTCGAAAGCTGTCCCGGACCCGACCCGGGCAGTCGTCACCGTTGGATCCGGATCATCCCCAAACGTCTACAAAACGTCACCGTTTTCTTATTTAGACTTTCTAGCCATTTTATTCGCGATCGTACGATTTCGATCGTATGGATGAGGTATCCCCTAACCTAAATTCTTCTGATATAAATATCAATCTAACCCTAGATCCTAGGGGCTTGTCCCATCATTCCTCCGCCGCCGCCAGCCCACTGTCTCCTCCTCCTTGGGATCCCCTCCCGGTCCAAAAAAACCCACCATCGTCTCTCTCCACGCCCGTGGCCGAGCAGGAGCGCTCGGCCTCATCTCGTTGCCCCGGGCCAGCGCTCCAAGGCCGGCTGTGCAGCTCCTCGTCGCCGTCTTAACCAGCGCCGCCGCTAGCGACCTCAACCACCACCACCAAAGCCGCCAGGACCGGCCTCGCCCCTCTCCCTCCCTTCGTTCTCCTCCTCCCGTCGTCTCTCTCTCTAAGTGCTCTCTCTCTCAGGTGCCTGCTGTCGCTGCCCAGGGAGTTCGCCATTGACCCCGCCTTTGCAAGATCCGGCCGGGATCCACCGGATCCAGGGCCCTGCGAACCGTTCCCGGCCTCACCAGCGTCACCGGACCCCGTCGTCGCCGGAGCTTCGTCGCGCCACTGCCTCCCCTGCGTCCAGTCGAGGACGAACACACGCCCCTCTCGTTGACCGCGACGCACAGGCCCAGCGCTCCCCTGCTTTCGTTGGACAGGCCCATGGCCACCTCTTCCTGCAGCCCACAGAGCAGGCCCAGCTTGCTTCCCCTCCAGATCCGACCTGGGCTTGGCCCAAAGTGAGCAACCCTCACCCAGCCAGTTTGGGCCCATGTTGTATTTTTTTCCCTGTACGATTTGTCCATTTACCCAGCGAATTACTGTTTTACAGAATAGCCCCTAAACTTCATGCATTTAATAACTTCTCAACCGTGCATCGGATCTAAATAAGTTATATATGTAACTTGACTAGAATTCCATCTAGTTTCACAATATCCAACTTTTGCTCATGTTTGACATGTTTAAAATGATGTTTGTTTAAATTTTGCTCTATGAACATGCTAAAATGCTTTAATTCATAACTAAATAACCATAACTCGGTTTGTAATAAACTTTATATGTAAATGGGGTAGAAAATGCCTAGATTATCATGGTGGCATCACTTTGCATGTTTAACAACTATAAAATTTGATTTAGGGTAGAACAGTACCATAACCAAAATATGCTCATGAGGAGTTTCCGGATTTGTTATTTGTTGTTCCCGGCCTCATTTAAACTTGACTAGATAGGTAGTTTCTTGCCATGTTTAACAGCATTTAATATTGTTGGGTACATAAACGAGATTGAACTAAGTAACTCGAATGTGGTGTTCCGTCAATATGCATCCCGTTGCATATTGAGCTCCACTTAATTTGTAGGATTGTTTGTGCACTTTGCCATGCCATGCCTCTTTAAACCGGACATGCATCATACTTGATTGTGCATCATGCCATGTCTATGTGTTGGTTGTTTACTATGTTGTTTGCTTTCTTTCCGGTGTTTGCTTCTTCGGGTTGGTTCCGGTAACGTCGCGTTTGTGAGGATCCGTTCGTCTATGTTCCGTTTGTCTTCTTCACGGACTCGTTCTTCTTCCTTGCGGGATCTCAGGCAAGATGATCATACCCTCGAAATCACTTCTATCTTTGCTTGCTAGATGCTCGCTCTTTTGCTATGCCTATGCTGCGATACCTACCACTTGCTTATCATGCCTCCCATATTGTTGAACCAAGCCTCTAACCCACCTTGTCCTAGCAAACCGTTGTTTGGCTACGTTACCACTTTGCTCAGCCCCTCTTATAGCGTTGTTAGTTGCAGGTGAAGATTGAAGTTTGTTCCTTGTTGGAACATGGAGATCGTTCCTTGTTGGAACATGTTTACTTGTTGGGATATCACAATATATCTTATTTAATTAATGCATCTATATACTTGGTAAAGGGTGGAAGGCTCGGCCTTATGCCTGGTGTTTTGTTCCACTCTTGCCGCCCTAGTTTCCGTCATATCGGTATTATGTTCCCGAATTTTGCGTCCCTTACGCGGTTGGGCTATAATGGGAACCCCTTGACAGTTCGCCTTAAGTAAAGCTCTTCCAGCAATGCCCAACATTGGTTTTACCATTCGCCACCTAGCCTTTTCTTTCCCTTGAGTCGGCCGGCTCAAGGGTCATCGTTGTTTACCCCCCCGGGCCAGTGCTCCTCTGAGTGTTGGTCCAAACTAGAGTCCTGTGCAGCGCCCCCTCGGGGAAACTCGAGGTTTGGTTTAGTTGTATGGAGAGCTCATCTGAGTGTGCCCTAAGAAAGAGATATGTGCAGCTCCTATCGGGATTTGTCGGCACATTCGGGCGGTGTTGCTGGTTTAGTTTTACCCTGTCGAAATGTCTTGTTGTACCGGGATACCGAGTCTGATCGAAATGTCTCGGGTGGAGGTCTATTCCTTCGTTGACCATGAGAGCTTGTGATGGGCTAAGTTGGGACACCCCTGCAGGGATTGAACTTTCGAAAGCCGTGCCCTTCAAGATACAAAGGTTCCTGAGTCATTCTACCAGTTCTAGTAGCCACTCTAACATCATAATCATTTTTCTTACTATTCATTTCATCAAGCACTTCTTTTTGAGCCTTAAGTACTTGTTCTACTTGAGTGGTAACCATAGAAGCATGTTTGCTAACAAGTTTAAGTTCACCTTTAATATTAGCCATATAATCACCCAAGCGTCTAATCATATAAGCATTTTCTTTTAATTGTCTACCAAAATAAGCATTGAAGTCGTCTTGCTTAAACATAAAGTTATCAAACTCATCCAAGCACTGACTAGCAATTTTAGTAGGAGGGACTTCAACTTTAGCATATCTATAGAGAGAATTAACCTTTACTACCTGTGTCGGGATATCGGGATCAGGAGGTTCTTCAATAAATAAAGAATTAAGATCATATGTTTCTTCAACAGGCGGTATATTAAGACCATGTATTTCTTCAATAGGAGGTAAATTCTTAACGTCTTCAGCTTTAATACCTTTTTCTTTCATAGATTTCTTTGCCTCTTGCATATCTTCGGGACTGAGAAATAGAACACCTCTCTTCTTCAGAGTTGGTTTAGGAGTAGGCTCAGTAATTGGAGCAGGAGTTGGCTCAGGAGGTGGCCAATTATTTTCATTTGTCAACATATTATTCAATAGAATTTCAGCTTCATCCGGTGTTCTTTCCCTGAAAAGAGGACCAGCACAACTATCCAGGTAATCTCTGGAAGCATCAGTTAGTCCATTATAAAAGATATCAAGTATTTCAGGTTTCTTAAGAGGATGATCAGGCAAAGCATTAAGTAACTTGAGAAGCCTCCCCCAAGCTTGTGGGAGACTCTCTTCTTTAATTTGCATGAAGTTGTATATTTCCCTCAAAGTAGCTTGTTTCTTATGAGCAGGGAAATATTTAGCAGAGAAGTAATAAATCATATCCTCGGGACTATGCATACAACCAGGATCAAGAGAATTAAACCATATCTTAGCATCACCCTTTAATGAGAATGGAAATATTTTGAGTATATAGAGGTAAGCGATCTCTCATCATTAGTAAACAGGGCAGCTATATCATTTAACTTAGTAAGATGTGCCACAACAGTTTCAGATTCATAGCCATAAAACGGATTAGATTCAACCAAAGTAATTATATCAGGATCAACAGAGAATTCATAATCCTTATCAGGAACACAGATAGGTGAACTAGCAAAAGCAGGGTCGGGTTTCATTTTATCTCTAAGTGATTCTTTGTTCCATTTAACTAATAACCTCTTGAGCTCATATCTATCTTTGCAAGCTAAAATTGTGGTAGAAGATTCCATATCAAAAAGATAACCCTCAGGAATAACAGGCATATTTTCATCATCACTTTCATCATCGTATTCAGATTCAATAATTTCTTTTTCTCTAGCCCTAGAAATTTGTTCATCAAGAAATTCACTAAGGGGCACAGTGGTATCAGGCATAGAAGCAGTTTCACCATAAGTATCGTGCATAGCAGAAGTGGCATCATCAATAACATGCGACATATCAGAACGGATAGCAGAAGCAGGTGTAGGTGTCGCAAACTTACTCATAACAGAAGGTGAATCAAGTGCAGAGCTAGGTGGCAGTTCCTTACCTCCCCTCGTAGTTGAGGGATAGATCTTGGTTTTTGGATCTCTCAAGTTCTTCATAGTGTCCACCAGATATAAATCCCAAGTGACTCAAAGAATAGAGCTATGCTCCCTGGCAACGGCGCAAGAAATTAGTCTTGATGACCCACAAGTATAGGGGATCGCAACAGCTTTCGAGGGTAGAGTATTCAACCCAAATTTATCGATTCGACACAAGGGGAGCCAAAGAATATTCTCAAGTATTAGCAGCTGAGTTGTCAATTCAACCACACCTACAAACTTAGTATCTGCAGCAAAGTGTTTAGTAGCAAAGTAATATGATAGTGGTGGTAGCAGCAACAAAAGTAAAGACAGCAAAAGTAATGTTTTTGGTATTTTGTAGTGATTGTAACAGTAGCAGCGGAAAAGTAAATAAGCGTAAACCAGTATATGGAAAACTCGTAGGCACCGGATCAGTGATGGATAATTATGCCGGATGGGGTTCATCATGTAACAGTCATAACATAGGGTGACACAGAACTAGCTCCAATTCATCAATGTAATGTAGGCATGTATTACGTATATAGTCATACGTGCTTATGGAAAAGAACTTGCATGACATCTTTTGTCCTACCCTCCCGTGGCAGCGGGGTCCTATTGGAAACTAAGGGATATTAAGGCCTCCTTTTAATAGAGAACCGGAACAAAGCATTGGCACATAGTGAATACATGAACTCCTCAAACTATGGTCATCACCGGGAGTGGTCCCGATTATTGTCACTTCGAGGTTGCCGGATCATAACACATAGTAGGTGACTATAGACTTGCAAGATAGGATTAAGAACTCACATATATTCATGAAAACATAATAGGTTCAGATCTGAAATCATGGCACTCGGGCCCTAGTGACAAACATTAAGCATAGAAAAGTCATAGCAACATCAATCTCAGAACATAATGGATACTAGGGATCAAACCCTAACAAAACTAACTCGATTACATGATAAATCTCACCCAACCCATCACCGTCCAGCAAGCCTACAATGGAATTACTCACGCACGGCAGTGAGCATCATGAAATTGGTGATGGAGGATGGTTGATGATGACGACGGCGACGAATCCCCCTCTCCGGAGCCCCGAACGGACTCCAGATCAGCCCTCCCGAGAGATGTTAGGGCTTGGCGGCGGCTTCTTATCATAAAACGCGATGATTTCTTCTCTCTAGTTTTTCTCTCTCCGAAAGCAAATATATAGAGTTGGAGTTGGCGTCGGAGGGCATCCAGGGGGCCCACGAGGTAGGGGGGGCACCCTAGGGGGGCGCCCTAGGGGGGGGGCGCCCCCCACCCTCGTGAGAAGGGTGTGGGCCCCCTAGTCTTCATTTTGGCGAGGATTTTTTTATTATTTTTTAAGATGTTCCGTGGAGTTACAGGTCATTCTGAGAATATTTGTTTTCTGCACATAAAACAACACCATGGCAATTCTGCTGAAAACAACGCCAGTCCGGGTTAGTTCCATTCAAATCATACAAGTTAGAGTCCAAAACAAGGACAAAAGTGTTTGGAAAAGTAGATACGACGAAGACGTATCAATAGGTTAGTCCCAAAAGTAATATAAAAGTGGAAAATAAAGCCCAAAATTGCCCAAAATAGTAGATAATATAGCATGGAGCAATCAAAAATTATAGATACGTTGGAGACGTATCAAAGACTTATAGGTTAAGTGACTAATGCGTTTGTGAGTGTACACAGGACTATAAGACTATGAGGAGTTTGATATTTACCGAGAAAGTCGACCCCTAAAAATGAATGCCTTCAACTGAAGACTCTGGATTCCTGAAGACTTTCTGAAGACTTTGCAAGTGAAGAAATTGGTGTGACCGTGAAGACTTGATATTCATGCGAGGAACATGAAGCGTGAAGACTTTTGTTTTCATAGTTTCATTTTCTTTTTCTTGAGTCATAGGAAACACCGTACTATTAAAGGGGGTCGAGGTAAGATTAAGGAAAAGTTTCCAGGTGATGCTCATCTCAAATCCTACACCTACCAATCCCTTCGAGTGAAGCCGTTGGAAATATCATACAGTTCAGTCAATTTCTTCAGTGACAGAGACGAAGTTCTTCTGGTCTCTGAGGAATTTGTTCTAACTGAGGAGTTAGGAATTTGCCAGTACGGATTGCTTGCGAGTGAGGAACATGATAGCCCTGAGGAGTTTGAACCTCAAATTTTTGACCGTTGTTGTGCTATGCGCCAGCTGTCCCAAAAAATCTACTCACATAACGGTCATATCATTGAAGGGCATTTATGTCTTATCATGTCGGACTGCTCCCTAGGCTATAAATAGCCGCCCCTACAACCACTAGCTGGTTGGCTGCTCCGCGAGAAACTGACACTTGTCATTGAGAGCATCCCATCCTCCGAGGACTTTGAGTGAAAATCATCAAGTGAGGAAAAACCCAAAACCCCAAACCAAACACTTACAAACCCAAAGTGATTGAGCATCACTGAAGAGATTCTTCCTGTGTGGAACCGACACTTGTTACCTTTGAGGACTGTGCATCCTCGAGATGGTTAGGCGTCATGGTCTAGAGCATCCAAGAGGAAATTGTGGATCACCGAGTGACCGAGTGTGTGAAGGTTTGGAAGTCACCTGAAGACTTACCGTGAGTGATTGTATGGGGTCTGTGTGACCTTAGTTCAAGGATAATACGGTGAGGACTGTGTGTCCGGGACTGTGTGTCCTCAGTTTTAAATACCTAGCCGCTCTAACCAGACGTACAACTATCACAACAGTTGGAACTCGTCTACCAAATCTTTGTCTTCACCGAGCTAACTGGTTCTATTTCCTCAACCCTTTCATTTCCTCATTACTGTGTTGTGTACCTGTTCATATCTATTTGAAGACCTTGGCTGAAGACATTCTCAATTTCCTTAGTTCAATTTCTTCAATCTGCTTGTCTTCATTCTGTTTTATCATGTGCTTACGCTTTCTGTACTCTTTGTTTGTTTCGAATTCTTCATGATGTCCATGCTTATGTTATGTTATGTTATGTCTGCATCTGAGTACTTATTCCGCTGCAAGTAGTTCTTCGCTTAGGAATGTCCTCACCCTGAAATTCCACATTGAAGAATTCATAAAAATCGCCTATTCACCCCCCTCTAGTCGACTTAACGCACTTTCAATTGGTATCAGAGCGGGATACTCCCTTGTTCTGTGTGATCTTGGTTTAACCGCCTGAGTCTTAGTTATGTCAACCGCAGGTATGATCAAGGTTTCTGCTGGGTGTCCTACCTTTGATGGGACGAACTACCACTACTGGAAGAATATATAAGATGCGCATGCATCTTGGGGCAATTGACAATGATCTCTGGTACATTGTGGAAAATGATGTTCCCTCTGTCACTCCTACCATCAACGTTGTTGATGTGAAGAGATTCAAGCAACTCGACTCTCAAGCGAAGAACATCATATGTGGCCATCTGAGCAAAGGACAGTATGGCAGAGTGAGTGCTTTGGAGATAGCAAAGCTTATCTGGGACAGGATGTCCAAGGTCAATGATGGAGTATCAACACATCATGACTCTCGAGTTGACATTCTTCGCAATCTCTTCAACCGCTTCAAAAGACTCGACAATGAAAATGTTCAGCAAACCTTTGATCGCCTCACTGACATTTCAAATGAGCTTAAAGCACTTGGTGCCTCTGACATCACCGACCACGAGGTGGTGAAGAAATTGCTTCGATCACTTGATTCCTCATTTGACACCCTTGCAACTAATACAAGAACATGGAGACAACAAGTCACTTGATCCCGCTAATATCCTCGAGAGGCTAAACACTCTTGAGTTCCAGATTGTTGAGAGGAGAGATCTCTATGGACCAAACTATGGCAGATCACGAGCTCTGAAGGCCAAGGCAGTGTCTGAATCTGAAGGTGAGGATTCTGGTAGCAGTATTGGTGATCCTGAAGAACTGAGCCAGGAGCTAGCAATGCTCGTGAGGAAATTCCAGAAGTTCTCAAGACGTGGTCGTTTTGGAAAATCCTCAAGAAGTGATGACTTAAGATCGGATTCCTCATCCCATGATTAAAAGAAGAGACTTTGCCACAAATGCAAGAAACCTGGTCACTACATTCAAGATTGTCCTCAGTGGGAAAAGGAATAAAAGAAGAAGAAGTACAAGGACTACAGTTCTGATGATTCAAAGAAGAAGAAGAAATCTTCAAAGTCCTCTTCATCAAAACCTTCAAGGTCTTCATCTCACAAGAAGAGAAGCTCCAGGAAGGCTCGGGCATTCATTGGCAAGGAAATGGACTCTGAGGCTGAATCTGAGGAAAATGAGGAAGAGGAGGAATTTGAGGAGTCAGACTCTGCTGTGGCGAGCCTAGCCCTCGCTACTATGTTCGTCAGCAAGTCCACCTTCAACTCTGAGGAAAAGGACCTCCCCAACGCCACTGACGACGGTGATGATGACTATGCTCCCACCTATTGCTTCATGGCAAAAGGTGCAAAGGTACTCAAATATCCCTCCTCTGAATCAAGTGAGGATGAATCTCATGAAAACCTCAAGCCTAGTTATTCTAAACTTGCTAAGATTGCTGTGAAACAACAAAAGGCTCTTGAAAAGGTTCAAAATATGCTAGACAAAAGCGATGATATCTTGGGTGATGAAATGGATCGCACTAAAACTTTGATTGAAAATCTTCAGAGACTTCAGACTAAGTTTGATAATCTCCAGAGTCATCATAACACTCTCTTATCTGATCATGAGAAGCTTTCTTATGAATTTCTTCAAAGAAAGCAAGATCTTGAGAAGTTAAGAGTGAGTTATGAAGATCTTCAGAAGGAGCATGATTCATTACTTGCTCAACAAATCAGCGCTACTCAGGAAGAATTTATTCCTCCATGTTTGAAGTGCATTGAACGTGAATCTGCTAATTCTTCACCTGAAAGTTCAAATGCTTCTATTGCTGCAAATTCTTCACTTGTCCCTGCTATCACTAATTCCTCATCTGAGGATGCTGCTAGTATCACTGACCATGCAGGGATGAAGGAATTGTATATGACATGCATGTACAAAAGCGTCAAAGGGCATCGGGCTCTTTGTGATGTGCTTAAGAAGCAGATCCTCAATAGGAACCCTAGAAAAGAGGGTATTGCCTTTGAGAGGAACCTTAATGCTGATGGGACCTACTGGAAACCTGAGCAGTATTCCAAAACCTCATGGGTTGCTGCAAAGGGACCTTTAGTGGACCCATCTACTTTATTTGGCTTTACATGTGAAACTTCATATTCTTCTGATGAGTCATTTGACTCCAATTATAAACTATTCAAAAATCAAAATGGCGAAGTATTTGCTAGATATGTTGGCACTAACTGCAGGAACGGTCCTCCTATGAAGAAAATCTGGGTTCCCAAAAGGTGCCTTGAAATTCTTCAGGTCAATGTCATCATGACACCACCTGTGAAGAATAGGAACCCTGGACCAAAGTCTTCATATGGATCCAAGTCCTCATATGGACTAATACGTCTCCAACGTATCTATATTTTTTGATTGCTCCATGCTATATTATATACTGTTTTGGACTATATTGGGCTTTATTTTCCTATTTTATATTATTTTTGGGACTAACCTATTAACCGGAGGCCCAGCCCAGAATTGCTGTTTTTTGCCTATTTCAGTGTTTTGAAGAAACGGAATATCAAATGGAATAAAACCTTCGGGAACGTGATTTTCTCATCGAACGTGATCCAGGAGACTTGGACCCTACTCCAAGGAGTCAAAGAGGAGGCCACGAGGGTGGGGGCGCCCCCCTAGGGCGTGCCCCTGCCTCGTGGGCCCCTCGGTGCTCCACCGACGTACTCCTTCCTCCTATATATACATACGTACCCCCAAACGACCAGATACGGAGCCAAAAACCTAATTCCACTGCCGCAACTTTCTGTATCCACGAGATCCCATCTTGGGGCTTGTTCCGGAGCTCCGCCGGAAGAGGGCCGTCATCACGGAGGGCTTCTACATCATCATAGCCCCTCCGATGAAGTGTGAGTAGTTTACCTCAGACCTTCGGGTCCATAGTTAGTATCTAGATGGCTTCTTCTCTCTTTTTGGATCTCAATACAAAGTTCTCCCCCTCTCTTGTGGAGATCTATTCGATGTAATCTTCTTTTTGCGGTGTGTTTGTTGAGATCGGTGAATTGTGGGTTTATGATCAAGTCTATCTATGAATAATATTTGAATCTTCTCTGAATTCTTTTATGTATGATTGGTTATCTTTGCAAGTCTCTTCGAATTATCTATTTGGTTTGGCCAACTAGATTGGTAGTTCTTGCCATGGGAGAAGTGCTTAGCTTTGGGTTCGATCTTGCGGTGTCCTTTCCCAGTGACAGAAAGGGCAGCAAGGCACATATTGCATTGTTGCCATCGAGGATAACAAGATGGGGTTTATTTCATATTGCATGAATTTATCTCTCTACATCATGTCATCTTGCTTAAGGTGTTACTCTGTTTTTAACTTAATACTCTAGATGCATGCTGGATAGCGGTCGATGAGTGGAGTAATAGTAGTAGATGCAGAATCGTTTTGGTCTACTTATCACGGATGTGATGCCTACATACATGATCATGCCTAGATATTCTCATAACTATGCTCAATTCTGTCAATTGCTCAACAGTAATTTGTTCACCCACCGTAGAATACTTATGCTCTTGAGAGAAGCCACTAGTGAAACCTATGGCCCCTGGGTCTATTCTCATCATATCAATCTCCATCACTTTAATCTTGCTTTGCTTTTTACTTTGCCTTTACTTTTTACTTTGCATATTTATACCAAAAATACCAAAAATATTATATCTATCAGATCTCACTCTTTTAAGTGACCGTGAAGGGATTGACAACCCCTAATCGCGTTGGTTGCGAGTAGCTATTGTTTTGTGCAGGTACGAGGGACTAGAGCGTGGCCTCCTACTGGATTGATACCTTGGTTCTCAAAAACTGAGGGAAATACTTACGCTACTCTGCTGCATCATCCCTTCCTCTTCGGGGAAAACCAACGCAAGCTCAAGACGTAGCAAGAAGGATTTCTGGCGCCGTTGCCGGGGAGACTATGCAAAAAGTCAACATACCAAGTACCCTTCACAATCCCAATCTCTCGCATTACATTATTTTCCATTTTCCTCTCGTTTTCCTCTCCCCCCAATTCACCCTTGCCGTTTTATTCGCCCTCTCTCTCTATCCTCCCTCTCCATTTGCCTCTTTTGCCCGTTTGCTCTTGTTTGCTCGTGTGCTAGTTTGCTTGTTTGTCGCGATGGCTCAAGATACTACCAAATTGTGTGACTTCACCAATACCAATAATAATGATTTCCTTAGCACTCCGATTGCTCCTCTTGCCAATACTGAATCTTGTGAAATCAATGCTGCTTTGTTGAATCTTGTTATGAAAGATCAATTCGCCGGCCTTCCTAGTGAAGATGCCGCTACTCATCTGAATAGCTTCGTTGATTATGTGATATGCAAAAGAAAAAAGATGTCAATAATGATGTCGTTAAATTGAAGCTATTTCCTTTTTCGCTTAGAGATCGTGCTAAAGCTTGGTTTTCGTCTTTACCTAAAAATAGTATTGATTCATGGAACAACTGCAAAGATGCTTTTATCTCTAAGTATTTTCGTCCCGCTAAGATCATCTCTCTTAGAAACGATATTATGAACTTTAAACAACTTGATCATGAACATGTTGCACAAGCTTGGGAGAGAATGAAATTAATGATACGTAATTGCCCTACTCATGGTTTGAATTTGTGGATGATTATACAAAAAATTTATGCCAGATTGAATTTTGCTTCTAGAAATCTTTTAGATTCAGCCGCGGGAGGCACTTTTATGGAAATCACTTTAGGAGATGCTACTAAACTCCTAGATAATATTATGGTTAATTATTCTCAATGGCATACTGAAAGATCTTCTAATAAAAAAGTGCATGCGATAGAAGAAATCAATGTTTTGAGTGGAAAGATGGATGAACTTATGAAATTATTTACTACTAAGAGTGTTTCTTCTGATCCTAATGATATGCCTTTGTCTACTTTGATTGAGAATAACAATGAATCTATGGATGTGAATTTTTTTGGTAGGAATAATTTTGGTAACAACGCTTATAGAGGGAATTTTAATCCTAGGCCATATCCTAGTAATCCTTCTAATAATTATGGGAATTCCTACAACAACTCTTATGGAAATTATAATAAGATGCCCTCTGAATTTGAGACTAGTGTTAAAGAGTTCATGAATTCACAAAAGAATTTTAATGCTTTGCTTGAAGAGAAATTTCTTAAAGTTGATGATTTGGCTAGGAACGTTGATAGAATTTCTCTTGAGGTTGATTCTTTAAAGCTTAGATCTATTCCTCCTAATCATGATATCAATGAGTCTCTCAAAGCCATGAGGATTTCCATTGATGAGTGCAAGGAAAGAACCGCTAGGATGCGTGCTTCCAAAGATGCCTTTATTAAAGCGTGTTCCTCCAATACCTACGAGAATCAAGATGAAGATCTAAAAGTTATTGATGTGTCTCCTATTAAATCTTTGTTTTGCAATATGAACCTTGATGAAACTGAATATGATCTTCCTTTACCTAGAAGGCATTCTAAAAATTCAGAGTATTTAGATCTTAATGATGAAATTGATGAAAGTGGGATTGAAAGAAATAAAAATCTAGATGTTGCCAAACCCACTATATTGGATTTCAAGGAATTTAATTATGAAATTTGCTCTTTAATTGATTGTATTTCCTTGTTGAAATCCATGCTAAATTCTCCACATGCTTATAGTCAAAATAAAGCCTTCACCGAACATATTGTTGATGCCTTGATGCAATCTTATGAAGAAAAACTTGAGTTGACAGTTTCTATCCCTAGAAAACTCTATGATGAGTGGGAACTAACTATAAAAATTAAAATTAAAGATCATGAGTTTTATGCTTTGTGTGATTTGGGTGCTAGTGTCTCTACTATTCCCAAGACTTTGTGTGATTTGCTAGATTTCCGTAATTTTGATGATTGCTCTCTAAACTTGCATCATGCGGATTCCACTATTAAGAAACCTATGGGAAGGATTAATGATGTTCTTATTGTTGCAAATAGGAATTATGTGCCCGTAGATTTCATTGTTCTCGATATAGATTGCAATCCTTCTTGCCCTATTATTCTTGGTAGACCTTTCCTTAGAACGGTTGGTGCGATTATTGATATGAAGGAAGGGAATATTAGATTTCAATTTCCATTAAAAAGGGCATGGAACACTTTCCAAGAAAGAAAATAAAATTACCATATGAAACTATCATGAGAGCCACTTATGGATTGCCTACCAAAGATGGCAATACTTAGATCTATCCTCGCTTTTATGCCTAGCTAGGGGCGTTAAACGATAGCGCTTGTTGGGAGTCAACCCAATTTTATTTTTATTCCTTGCTTTTTTCTCATGCTTAGTAATAAATAAATTAGTTAGCCTCTGTTTTGGTTGTGTTTTTTTTGTTTAATTAGTGTTTGTGCCAAGTAGAACCGTTGGGAAAACTTGGGGAAAGTCTTGTTGAACTTGCTGTAAGAAACAGAAACTTTAGCGCTCACGAGAACTGCTGTCATTTTTATTTGAAGAGTGCTATTTAGTTAATTCTTTTTGAAGATGATTAACAGATAAATTCCTCACGTCCAGCAATTTATTTTAGAATTTTTGGGGTTCCAGATATTGCGCTAGCTACAGATTACTACAGACTGTTCTGTTTTTGATAGATTCTGTTTTTCGTGTGTTGTTTGCTTATTTCGATGAATCTATGGTTAGTAAAATAGTTTATAATCCATATATAAGTTGGAATACATTAGGTTTAACACCAATATAAATAAAGAATGAGTTCATTACAGTACCTTGAAGTGGTCTTTTGTTTTATTTCGCTAACGGAGCTCACGAGTTTTCTACTTTAAGTTTTGTGTTGTGAAGTTTTCAAGTTTTTGGTGAATTCGTTTGATGGATTATGGAACAAGGAGTGGCAAGAGCCTAAGCTTGGAGATTCCCATGGAACCCCCAAGATAATCCAAGGACACCAAGAAGTCAAAGCTTGGGGATGCCCCGGAAGGCATCCCCTCTTTCGTCCACTTCCATCGGTAATTTACTTGGAGCTATATTTTTATTCACCAACATGATATGTGTTTTGCTTGGAGCGTCTTGTATTATTTGTGTCTTTGTGTCTTAGTATGCCATAATCATCCTTGCTGTACACACCTTTTGAGAGAGCCATACATGAATTAAAATTTGATAGAATACTCTATGTACTTCACTTATATCTTTTGAGCTAAGTAGTTTTGCTCTATGTGCTTCACTTATATCTTTTGAGCATTATAATTTTGCTCTATGTGCTTCACTTAGATCTTTTAGAGCACGGCGATGGATTTGTTTTAAAGAAACTACTGATCTCTCATGCTTCACTTAAATTATTTTGAGAGTCTCTTAATAGCATGGTAATTTGCTTAATAATAATATGCTTGGTATTCAAGATTTGTGAAACTTCTGTTGAGTGTGTTGAATACTAAGAAAAGATTGAAGGATGATAATTGTTTTGAGATATGGAGGTGATAATATTAAAGTCATGCTAGTTGAGTAGTTGTGAATTTAAAGAATACTTGTGTTAAAGTTTGTGATTCCCGTAGCATGCACGTATGGTGAACCGTTATGTGATGAAGTCGGAGCATGATTTATTTATTGATTGTCTTCCTTATGAGTGGCGGTCGGGGACGAGCGATGGTCTTTTCCTACCAATCTATCCCCCTAGGAGCATGCGCGTAATACTTTGCTTTGATAACTTCTAGATTTTTGCAATACGTATATGAGTTCTTTATGACTAATGTTGAGTCCATGGATTATACGCACTCTCCCCCTTCCACCTTTGCTAGCCTCTCTAATACCGCGCACCTTTCGCCGGTATCATACACCCACCATATACCTTCCTAAAAACAGCCACCATACCTACCTATTATGGCATTTCCATAGACATTCCGAGATATATTGCCATGCAACTTTCCACCATTCTGTTTATCATGACACATTCATCATTGTCATATTGCATATCCTGGTACACCATCGGAAGCATTCATATAGAGTCATATTTTGTTCTAAGTATCGAGTTGTAAGAAAAATAAAAGTGTGATGATCATCATTATTAGAGCATTGTCCCAAGTGAGAAAAGAATGATGGAGACTATGATTCCCCCATAAGTCGGGATTAGACTCCAGACGAAAAATAAAATAAAAAAAAGAGGCCAAAGAAGCCCAAATAAAAAGAGGCCATAAAAAAGGAGAAAAGGCCCAAATAAAAAATGAGAGAAAAAGAGAGAAGGGACAATGTTACTATCCTTTTACCACACTTGTGCTTCAAAGTAGCACCATGATCTTCATAGTAGAGAGTCTCTCATGTTATCACTTTCATATACTAGTGGGAATTTTACATTATAGAACTTGGCTTGTATATTCCAATGATGGGCTTCCTCAAATTGCCCTAGGTCTTCATGAGCAAGCAAGTTGGATGCACACCCACTTAGTTTCTTTTTGAGCGTTTATATACTTATAGCTCTAGTGCATCTGTTGCATGGCAATCCCTACTCACTCACATTGATATCTATTGATGGGCATCTCCATAGCCCGTTGATACGCCTAGTTGATGTGAGACTATCTTCTCCTTTTTGTCTTCTCCACAACCACCATTCTATTCCACCTATAGTGCTATATCCATGGCTCACGCTCATGCATTGCGTGAAGATTGAAAAAGTTTTGAAAAAGTTAGAGTATGAAACAATTGCTAGGCTTGTCATCGGGGTTGTGCATGATTTAAATACTTTGTGTGGTGAAGATAGAGCATAGCCAGACTATATGATTTTGTAGGGATAACTTTCTTTGGCCATGTTATTTTGAGAACACATAATTGCTTTGTTAGTATGCTTGAAGTATTATTATTTTTATGTCAATATAAACTTTTGTCTTGAATCTTTCGAATCTGAATATTCATATCACAATTAAGAAGATTTGCATTGAAATTATGCCAAGTAGCACTCCGCATGAAAAATTCTCTTTTTATCATTTACCTACTCGAGGTCGAGCAGGAATTAAGCTTGGGGATGCCTGATACGTCTCCAACGTATCTATAATTTTTGATTGCTCCATGCTATATTATCTACTGTTTTGGACTATATTGGGCTTTATTTTCCACTTTTATATTATTTTTGGGACTAACCTATTAACCGAAGGCCCAGCCCAGAATTACTGTTTTTTTGCCTATTTCAGTGTTTCGAAGAAACGGAATATCAAACGGAGTCCAAACGGAATAAAACCTTCGGGAAAATGATTTTCTCACCGAACGTGATCGAGGAGACTTGGATCCTACACCAAGGCATCAGAGAGGCGGTCATGAGGGTGGGGGCGCCCCCCTAGGGCCCGCACCTGCCTTGTGGGCCCCTCAGAGCTCCATCGACGTACTTCTTCCTCCTATATATACATACGTACCCCCAAACGACCAGATACGGAGCCAAAAACCTAATTCCACCACCGCAACTTTCTGTATCCACGAGATCCCATCTTGGGGCCTGTTACGGAGCTCCGCCGAAGAGGGCCGTCATCACGGAGAGCTTCTACATCATCATAGCCTCTCCGATGAAGTGTGAGTAGTTTACCTCAGACCTTCGGGTCCATAGTTAGTAGCTAGATGGCTTCTTCTCTCTTTTTGGATCTCAATACAAAGTTCTCCCCCTCTCTTGTGGAGATCTATTCGATGTCATCTTCTTTTTGCGGTGTGTTTGTTGAGACCGATGAATTGTGGGTTTATGGTCAAGTCTATCTATGAGTAATATTTGAATCTTCTCTGA
Source organism: Triticum monococcum (assembly GCA_034509565.1). Classification (NCBI taxonomy): domain Eukaryota; kingdom Viridiplantae; phylum Streptophyta; class Magnoliopsida; order Poales; family Poaceae; genus Triticum; species Triticum monococcum. The sequence continues at coordinate 484,906,222 of CM067845.1, forward strand.
ATTCTTTTATGTATGATTGGTTATCTTTGCAAGTCTCTTCGAATTATCCGTTTGGTTTGGCCAACTAGATTGGTAGTTCTTGCCATGCGAGAAGTGCTTAGCTTTGGGTTCGATCTTGCAGTTTCCTTTCCCAGTGACAGAAGGGGCAGCAAGGCACGTATTGCATCATTGCCATCGAGGATAACAAGATGGGGTTTATTTCATATTGCATGAATTTATCTCTCTACATCATGTCATCTTGCTTAAAGGGTTACTCTATTTTTAACTTAATACTCTAGATGCATGCTGGATAGCGGTCGATGAGTGGAGTAATAGTAGTAGATGCAGAATCGTTTTGGTCTACTTGTCACGGATGTGATGCCTATATAAATGATCATGCCTAGATATTCTCATAACTATGCTCAATTCTATGAATTGCTCAACAGTAATTTGTTCACCCACCGTAGAATACTTATGCTCTTGAGAGAAGCCACTAGTTAAACCTATGGCCCCCGGGTCTATTCTCATCATATCAATCTCCATCACTTTAATCTTGCTTTGCTTTTTTATTTTGCCTTTGCTTTTTATTTGCATCTTTATACCAAAAATACCAAAAATATTATATCTATCATATCTCACTCTCGTAAGTGACCGTGAAGGTATCAACAACCCCTAATCGCGTTGGTTGCGAGTAGCTATCGTTTTGTGCAGGTACGAGGGACTTGAGCGTGGCCTCCTACTGGATTGTTATCTTGGTTCTCAAAAACTAAGGGAAATACTTACGCTACTCTGCTGCATCATCCCTTCCTCTTCGGGGAAAACCAACACAAGCTCAAGACGTAGCACTCACCAGGCCGAAGTAGCTGTTGAGAAGGGCTTCGCCAGGCCACATCCGGACTATAAAGCCCTTCATGGCCTGTTCGGCCGCCTTATGCATCTCGACCAGTTGCTTCAGCTGGTCGCTCAAAGGCATCGGGTGTTCGGTCCCAGTATACTAAGACCAGAATAGCTTCTCCGTTGAGCTTCCCTCCTCGGCTTGGTAAAACTGTGCGGTATCTGACACACTGCGGGGCAAATCTGTGAATGCTCCTGGAGAGCTCCGGATTCGGGTAAGTAACACGTAATTTACTTTCACATGCTTGCTTTGCATATCAAATGCCTTACCCGCCGCTATCTTCTTCATCACATCAATCTCCTGGATGGCCTTTTGGGCTTCGGCCTTGGCACTCTTTGCACTCTCAAGGGCCGCGGCAAGCTCGGACTCTCGCGTCTTCAAGTCAAGCTGCAACGCCTCGTGCTTCGTCACGAGTGCGTGGAGCTCTTGCTACACCTCGCCCACCCGCGCCTCTTGTTTTTCCCGCTCGGTGCGCTCCTGGGCCGCTTTGTTTTCGGCATAGGATAGCGCTTGCTTCAGGGTCGCCACATCGGTCGTGGCCCCTGGCAAATTTACGATGATCCTGTCATTTTGCAATCGCATTCTTTTTATATATATCCATAGACTAGGTACTACTTACCTTTGTTCTCCTCAAGCTGCCTCTTGGCAAGGCCGAGCTCTTCCTTGGACCCTTCGAGGTCCCGCTTCAGTGCGGCGACCTCCGCAGTCAGTGCGGTAGAGGCCAGCAGCGAAGCCTGCATACGCATATAGACATACTTATATTAGACTCCTGCAACATTGCTTGATCCTCTATTCGGCTTTTCCTTGTGAACACCGAACAGAGTATCAGGGGCTACTATCTATGCGGTAATATTTTTCCTATATTTCAAATACTTACCTCAAAGCCTGTTAGAAGGCTGGCACAGGCTTCAGCCAGTCCGCTCTTAGCGGACTAAACCTTCTGGACCACCGCACTCATAATAGTGCCGTGCTCTTCGTCGATGGAAGCGCTGCGAAGCGCTCCCAACAGATTGTCCGGTGCCTTTGGATGGACAGAGGTCACCAGCACAGGCGTCTTGCCCCTTTTTGAAGGAGGCCGCCTGCCCGAGTCCGGAACCACTGGAGGTTCCGGCGCGGTGTTTGGCTGAGGGCCGAACTCGGAGCCCTCGGGAGCCTTTCTCCTTCTTCTCCCGGAGTCTGGAAGGTCGCCTTGAGGCGCCTCCGGGACTGTTTCCCCTCGACCCGGTGCCTCTTGAGACAACACCTCGGCGTTGTCCATCGGGCAAGGGGAGGTGGCGGTCGGAAGTGGATCGCTATCCATATCCGACGAGCCCAGTGAGCCGTCCAACGAGGATACATTGATACGGGTGCGGGGCGGTCTGCATAATCATAATTCGGTGTTAGGAGAAGCAGTGTGACAAAGGTATGCTATGAGTTACTCTGGTATCCGAATACTTACGACTTCGCCAGGGGCTTGGCCCTGAGCAGCCCCTCGTCTCCGCCTTCGACGGCGGTGGTGGAGTAGTCCAGAAGGAGAGTCCTTCCCTTCTTGTACCCTTCGCCCCCCCGGTTGGGGTGGCCTTCCTTTTCTTGTCGCCCCCAACTGGAGGGGGAGCATCTTCATCTTCCTCCTCATCCTCGGGGGAGGAGTGCGTCACGGAGTCATCGGACGATGAGTCCGATAACATCTGGCGTCGGGAACTCTTTCGGGTTCCCTTGGTCTTCTCCGGCACCTTGTAAGGAGCCGGAGTCAGCATCTCCGTCAGGAGAGCGTCCGCAGTGTCTTCGGGAAGAGGGGTCGGACAGTTAATCTGCCCCGACGTCTCCACCCAGTCCTGTCAAAGGCATGGAGCTCAGACCCCGCACATGGTTAGGCTAGGGGAAGTAAATATCCTACCAGATGTATAGAACTCTTTGAATGCGTTGGACGCTTCGCGCTTAGCCCGCGGTCCTCGGTGAGAGAGGGAGGGACCTCGGCGCCCTTGAACAACACCCTCCAGACGTCCTTGTGCATCGTGTCGAAGAGCTCGCTCAGAGTCTGGTGCTGGGCCGGGTCGAACTCCCACAAGTTGAAATCCCGTTGTTCACACGGGAGGATCCAACGGATGAGCATGACCTGGACTATGTTGACAAGCTTGAGCTTCTTTCTTGCCATATTCCGGATACATTTCTGGAGTCCGTCCAGCTCCACCGATGAACCCCAGGATAGGCCCTTCTCTTTCCAGGAGGAGAGCCGCGTGGGGATTCCAGATCGAAACTCGGGGGCCACCACCCAGTTGGTGTCGCACGGCTCGGTGATGTAGAACCAGGCCGATTGCCACCCCTTTATGGTCTCCACAAAGGAGCCTTCAAGCCATATAACATTGGGCATCTTGCCCACCATGGCTCCGCCGCATTGTGCTTGTTGGCCCCCCCACCACCTTCAGCTTGATATTGAAGGTCTTCAGCCACAGACCGAAGTGGGGCCGAATGCGGAGGAAAGCCTCACACACGACGATGAACGCCGAAATGTTGAGGATGAAGTTCGGGGCCAGATCATGGAAGTCCCGCCCGTAGTAGAACATGAGACGGCGGACGAATGGATGGAGGGGAAACCCCAGTCCGCGGAGGAAGTGGTGGAGGAAAACTACCCTCTCATGAGGTTCTGGGGTAGGAACGATGTGCCCCGCAGCGGGCAGCCGGTGCGCGATATTCGCGGCTAAGTATCCGGCTCCCCGCAGCTTCTTGATGTGTCCCTCTGTAACGGAGGAAGCCATCCATTTGCCTCCCGCTCCGGACATGTTTGGAGAAGGTTGAGGGGAAGAATGTGGACTTGGGCATTGGAGCTCGAGTGCGCAAGAACGGATGAGCAAGGAGGAAGAAGGCGTGGGTAGAGAAAGGTTAAACCTTATCTCTTTATAAGGGCGGCCGAAACTATGCGCCCCCACCAGCCTGGTAAAACTCGCTTATCCCCCAAGCGCCGTAATTGATGGCGCGGTTGGGTTACCCACGCCCGTATTGATGAGAATCCCATAATAAGGGGGACACGATCTCTGCTTTGACAAGACGTGTCAAGAAACTGCCTCGCGTTATGTGCGGGGCTAGTTAAAAGAAACGGTTCAAATAAATCACCGGGCCACGACATGATTGCCGAGACATGTCAGCAGATTAGATTTGTGGAAATATTATTCTCTCTACGGTGGTATGTGGAACTTATTTTGCAGGGTTGGACACTATCCTTTTATTCGAACTCTTATGTGTTGTATCCGGAGGAGGAACCCGCCTTGCAATGCCGAAGACAACACTGCACGCCGGACTCATCGTCATTGAAACCTGGTTCAGGGGCTACTGAGGGAGTCCTGGATTAGGGGGTATCCGGACAGCCGGATTATATCCTTTGGCCGGACTGTTGGACTATGAAGATAGAAGATTGAAGACTTCGTCTCGTGTCCGGATGGAACTCTACTTGGCATGGAAGTCAAGCTAGGCAGTACGGATATGGATATCTCCTCCTTTGTAACCAACCTTGTGTAACCCTAGCCCCCTCCAGTGTCTATATAAACCGGAGGGTTTTAGTCCGTTGGACAACATAGAATCATACCATAGGCTAGCTTCTAGGGTTTAGCCTCTCCGATCTCATGGTAGATCAACTCTTGTAATACTCATATCATCAAGAATAAATCAAGCAGGACGTAGGGTTTTACCTCCATCAAGAGGGCCCGAACCTAGGTAAAACATCGTGTCCCCTGCCTCCTGTTACCATCCGCCTTAGACGCATAGTTCGGGACCCCCTCCCCGAGATCCGCCGGTTTTGACACCGACAGCCACCTTCGAAGAAATTCAGGAAGGTCAAAGTTCCTCACTTGGTGGCCAGCTCTTATTCTTCATCGCGCGAGACGGATGAGCATGAAGATTTGGATGACACTGCGGCAGAACCTACTTCACCAACCGACCCCAACAATGCCGGCGCTCCTCCATCGACTCAGCGATGATATTCTTTAGGGGCGTTAGTCCTCACTTTTCATCCCTTTGGTGATTCGATGACAAAGGGGGAGAAATTTGAGTTAGTCTTCAAGCGGGTCTATTTATATGGGCGTTTTTTTTGCTAAGTTACAAATCTCGTTCTTCTAAAGATTTATTGGATCGAGTTGTAAACTTAAGTCCGATGGTGGTCTGATACTTTTGCTATGTTCTTCTGCATGCTATTTCCTCATGTATGATAATGCACACATGCTGAATTACATCTGGCACCATATGTCATCATGCATTTCAAATTCTTCATATCATATATTAAATGCGTGTATGACTTACAAGATATAGGGGGGTATCTCCATGATTCTACTTTTCAAATGTGCATTGCTTCAAAAGCAAATTCCTCACTATGCACATCTTCAGGGGGAGTTCTTCTATATCTTGCAATCAATTTCCTCAATATCAGTATTTACACTTCATATATTTACCCCCGTTGAAAACTTAACCTATATTGTCATCAATCACCAAAAAGGGGGAGATTGTAAGTGCATCTAGTGCCCCTTAGTGATTTTGGTGTATTGAAGACTTATAGGTTAAGTGACTAATGCGTTTGTGAGTGTACACATGACTATAAGTCTATGAGGAGTTTCATATTGACAGAGAAAGTCGACCCCTAAAAATGAATGTCTTCAACTGAAGACTCTGGATTCCTGAAGACTTTCTGAAGACTTTGAAAGTGAAGAAATTGGTGTGACCGTGAAGAATTGATATTCATGCGAGGAACATGAAGTGTGAAGACTTTTGTTTTCGTAGTTTCATTTTCTCTTTCTTGAGTCGTAGGAAACACCGTACTATTAAAGGGGGTCAAGGTAAAACTAAGGAAAAGTTTCCAGGTGATGCTCATCTCAAAATCCTACACCTACCAATCCCTTCGAGTGAAGCCGTTGGAAATATCATACAGTTCAGTCAATTTCTTCAGTGACAGAGATGAAGTTCTTCTGGTCTCTAAGGAATTCGTTCTGACTAAGGAGTTAGGAATTCGCCAGTGCGGATTTCCTACGAGTGAGGAACATGATAGCCCTGAGGAATTTGAACCTCAAATTTCTGACCATTGTTGTGCTATGCGCCAGCTGTCCCAAGAAATCTACTCACATAACGGTCATATCATTGAAGGGCATTTATGTCTTATCATGTCGGGCTGCTCCCTAGTCTATAAATAGCCACCCCTACAACCACTAGCTGGTTGGCTGCTCCGCGAGAAACTGACACTTGTCATTGAGAGCATCCCATCCTCCAAGGACTTTGAGCGAAAATCATCAAGTGAGGAAAAACCCAAAACCCCAAACCAAACACTTACAAACCCAAGGTGATTGAGCATCACTGAAGAGATTCTTCTTGTGTGGAACCAACGCTTGTTACCTTTGAGGACTGTGCATCCTCGAGACGATTAGGCGCCATGGTCTAGAGCATCCAAGAGGAAATTGTGGATCACCGAGTGACCGAGTGTGTGAAGGTTTGGAAGTCACCTGAAGACTTACCACGAGTGATTGGATGGGGTCTGTGTGACCTTATTTCAAGGAGAATACGGTGAGGAATGTGTGTCCTCAGGTTTAAATACCTAGCCGCTCTAACCAGATGTACAACTATCACAACAGTTGGAACTCGTCTACCAAATCTTTGTCTTCACCGAGCTAACTGGTTCTATTTCCTCAACCCTTTCATTTCCTCATTACTGTGTTGTGTACCTGTTCATATCTATTTGAAGACCTTGACTAAAGACATTCTCAATTTCCTCAGTTCAATTTCTTCAGTCTCCTTATCTTCATTCTGTTTTATCCCGTGCTTATGCTTTCTGTACTCTGTGTTTGTTTTGAATTCTTCATGATGTCCATGCTTATGTTATGTTATGTCTGTATCTGAGTACTTATTATGCTGCAAGTAGTTCTTCGCTTAGGAATTTCCTCACCCTAAAATTCCTCATTGAAGAATTCATAAAAATCACCTATTCACCCCCCTCTATTCGACTTAATGCACTTTCAAAAAGGTTTTCGACAAGTTCAAGGAGTTGACTACGATGAGACTTTCTCACCCGTAGTGATGCTTAAGTCTGTCTGAATCATGTTAGCAATTGCCGCATTTTATGATTATGAAATTTGGCAAATGGATGTCAAAATTGCATTCCTTAATGGATATCTTAAAGAAGAGTTGTATATGATGCAACCAGAAGGTTTTGTCGATCCTAAAGGTGCTAACAAAGTGTGCAAGCTCCAGCGATCCATTTATGGACTGGTGCAAGCCTCTCGGAGTTGGAATATACGCCTTGATAGTGTGATCAAAGCATATGGTTTTATACAAACTTTTGGAGAAGCCTGTATTTACAAGAAAGTGAGTGGGAGCTTTGTAGCATTTCTAATATTATATGTGGATGACATATTGTTGATTGGAAATAATACAGAATTTCTGGATAGCATAAAAGGATACTTGAATAAGAATTTTTCAATGAAAGACCTCGGTGAAGCTGCTTACATATTAGGCATCAAGATCTATAGAGATATATCAAGACGCTTAATTGGACTTTCACAAAACACATACCTTGATAAAGTTTTGAAGAAGTTCAAAATGGACCAGTCAAAGAAAGGGTTCTTGCCTGTGTTACAAGGTGTGAAGTTGAGTCAGACTCAATGCCCGACCACTGCAGAATATAGAGAGAAAATGAAAGCCATCCCTATGCCTCAGTCATGGGTTCTATCATGTATGCAATGTTGTGTGCCAGACCTGATGTGTGCTTTGCTATAAGTTTAGTAGGGAGGTACCAAAGTAATCCAGGAGTGGATCACTGGACAGCGGTCATGTCGTGGAATTGTCACGGCAGATGTCCTAGCAAAAGGACTTAGTCATAGGGCCATCGCAACTAGGAAGCTTAAAGGGGTTAATCGGGACAAAGGACACGAGAGGTTTATACTAGTTCGACCCCTTATGATGAAGGTAAAAGCCTACGTCTAGTTGTGTTGGAATTGCTGGGGTTTCGATCACCAAGGGGCTAACCTGCCGGCTTGGTTATCGATCTCTTGTTTTCTTACCCTAAGCTACCGCCGGGTCGTCCCCTTATATACATGGGTTGACGCCTGGCGGCCTACAGAGTCCCGACCGGTTCATAAAACGTGTCCGGCTCGGTGACTTCTTTATATGCCTTTCTTTACAAGTCTTTCCTTACATACGGCGGTTTACAATATTGGGCCTTAAGCCGCCTCTGGACTTAGGCCTTCTACAAGTCTTCATAAACTATCACCTTGAATATTATTGGGCTCCTTTTGTAACCCGCCATTGGGTTGACCCAGCCCCTCCTGGGCGGGTCTTACCTGGTAGCTATATTCCCAACATTAGGCCCCAAGTTGACTTTGAACTTTGTTCTCTGTCAATCTTCAATACTTAAATGAAATCCATCTTCCTCTCTTTGTAGAAATTCTGTAACCCGCCATGACATCATCTTCTAAAAACACGAAAAACTGCTCTGACGTCATCCTCAACGGATCTTTATCTTTAATGTTTTCCGAGAATCGAGGCGTCGGTTTAGTTGGATAATCATTATTCGGGTCTTTCTCGATTTTCCCACCCGCCTGTCTGCTTATCCCCTTATAAATAGGCACACCCCGATCTTTCTCATTCTTCTCTCTCTTCGTCTTCTTCCTCTCGCAACCCTACCGCCGCTCGAGCTCCGCCGCCGTCGCAGAGCACCTCGTCTTCGTCGACCTTGGCCGCCGCATCAAACTGAATCAGTCCAGAGAACGGCGGCAACCTCTGCAGAAGATCCGTGGTTGTAAGTGTTCTCATTCTTGCTCCTCAGATCCGCATTAGGGTTACTAGGTTTCTGCGTGTTCTTCATAGTTCATCATGGTTTCTTTGTAGTTCTTCCACTGCAGCTTCTTCTTGATCCAAAAAGAACATATATTCGTGCGGTAGTTGTTTTGTGTCCATTCTCGATGCCAACAGATCCCTTTCTCTGGTTCAAAGGCCTCATTAGAACTCATGAACTCATTTATGCTAGATTTTTAGGTCTAGAATATTTTCCATTTTTAAGGACCCTTTGATCCAGAATAATATCAAGAAATTAGGAAACTTGTTTGCCTCAACACTTAGCCAATTCTGTTTATGGTTTTCCTTCAAATTTCTTTAGTCATGGAGGCTTATGACGCTGGCTTACTTTTCCCTTATATGACATTAGCCCTTACTTAAGTCGCCATTACTCATTTGCTCCATCATCATTTAACTTCACCATCACCATTGAACTGAACCGGCACGTTAGTTTCTTTTCAGTTCGTCTTTTGATCATCATGCCGTCAAAAGCACCAACTGTCTGCAACTGGGTCCCCTCAACAGTGACTGAGGATAACTTAAAGGAATTCTTTACCATAGGATTTTTGCCAGGGAAGAATGTTACGTCTTACCGTGCACCTGACCCGGACGAGGAATGACCTAACCCAAAAGATGGTGAAGTTATTGTCTCCTCTAACCACATGAATCGGGGTTTTTCACCACCCGGCTCAAAGTTCTTCAGAGACGTTTTTCATTTTTTCAAACTCCACCCTCAAGATCTTGGTCCCAATTCCATATCCAATATCTGCAACTTCCAAGTTCTCTGTGAGGTGTATCTTCAAGAAGAGCCGACTGTGGAACTCTTCAGGGAGTACTTTTATCTGAACTACCAAAATGAGTGTACCAATGGCCCTACACTACAAAAAAAAAGACACATCCGTGACATTTTGGGACGAACGAAATTTTTATCTGTCATACATATGACACTTCTATGACGATAATTGTGACAAAACCCGGTATCATCATAGATGTGGTGGGATCCTACTTCCATGACAAAAAAATCATGATAGAAAATGGCCTTTTCGTCCTGGGCGGGCCGGAGACACACCTGCATGACATTCTTCGGGCCGTCCATGACAGAAAAAATCATGGTAGAAGCGAGGGGGAGGAAAATTTTGGGGAGTTCCCGGTTACGGTGGGAGGTCGGGGGCCGAGCGATGCGCATTTCACTCGTACATGTACGCACGTGTGTGAGAGGCATTGGCTCTAACTGAACCCGAGCGAGGCGTTGGGCTCTAACTAAACCCGGGCGATTGCATTGCAGGCTACGCGTTACTGAACCCAAGCGATCGATCGATGGCTGTTAACTGAACCCGATCGAGCGATTCCTTCGCTATTGCTGCTAACTGAAGCCGATCGATGGGATGAACAGTGATCGTTGCGGGGGGGGGGGGGGGGGGGGTGGATGAACAGTGAGCGGTGGCTTTGCCTCTAGATGAACAGGACCCCATGGTGTGCTGGAGGGCTGGATGAACAGTAGACGGTGGAGGGGTGCCCGTGGAGGGGTGGATGAACAGGACCCCGTGGTGTGGAGGGCTGGATGAACAGTAGACGATGGAGGGGTGGTTGAACAAGACCTCGTGGTGTGGAGGGCTGGATGAATAGTAGACGGTGGAGGGGTGCCCGTGGAGGGGTGGTTGAACAGGACCCCGTGGTGTGGAGGGCTGGATGCACAATAGACGGTGGAGGGTTGGTTGAACAGTAGCCGGTGGAGTAGCGCGCGGTGGAGGCTAGATGAACAGGAGCCCGTGGATGAACAGTCGTAGGTGGAGGCTGGAGGAGGTCGACGGTGGATGAACATTAGCTCGTGGAGGCTGGAGGGGGTCGACGATGGAGATGAACAGTATCCCGTGGAGTCTCGTTTTGCGGTACTCCACACCCCTCCCAATGAACAGGACCCCCGTTTCGACCGTAGCGCTCCAACACAAGTCCGTTTCCTCCGTTTTGCGGTACGCCACACCCCTCCCGATCAACAGGACCCCCGTTTCGACCGTAGGAGGTCCATTTCCTCCGTTTTGCGGTACGCCAGACCCCTACCGATGAACAACATCCTGTTTCGAACGTGGCCGGTCGAACACAAGGCCGTTTCCTCCGTTCTGCGGTACGCCAGGCCTCGTTTCCATCGCCTGTTCCGTCCAAGCCCTCCCGATGAACACGACGCATTCCGTTGCCTCCCCATGAACACGACACATTCTGTTGCCTCCCCATGAACACGACGATGACGCTGTTTCTCTGTTCCGACCCAGCCATGTACACGAGCCATCGTCGTACGTATGCGCGAGTAGGCGTTCGAGACCCCCCCACCCCGTATGTACACATACGTGGCCGTATTTTCTTTCTTGCGCCCTGGCCGCTGTACGTACGTGTAAATGCTACGTGCGCGCCTCTACTACAACACGTGCGCGCCTCTACATCAACTAGTATGTATGTACACGTTCGCGACCAGAATGACAATGCTATGTACGCTTCGACCAGGTGGGTCCCGACTGTCAGGCACTTCCTTGCCTGCGAAGATATAGCTGGTCGGTCCCAGCAGTCAGGGGGCAAATCATTTTTTTTTGCCCGGACGCACTTCCTTGCGTGCGAAGATGTAGCTGGTGGGTCCCAGTAGTCAGGGGGAAACATTTTTTCACGAAATACGGTGGCCCGTCCGGTGGGTCCCGCTGTCAGGTGGAGGAATAATTATTTTGCACGTAATAAGGAGGCACTTCCTTGCTGCGGCCGTGGACCCGGCTGTTAGCCTCTCAACGTATAGTCCATGTCCGATGGAAGCCGTTCCTTGACCACGTTGACCACGCCGCACCGAGAGCACCAGGGCGGTGGACGACGGCGAGGCCTAGGAAGGGGACGACGCGGAGCCGGGGAAGACGCGGCAGTGGATGCCCACGCGTAGAGGAGTACGAGGGTTCACTGGTTCACTGCGGTGTGAGGCTGCCGTCGCTGCAGAATAACAGGGGGTGTGGGTGAGTAGAGGGATGGCCTGGCCAGTGATGGGAGTAGTAGGGGGCGGTGAGGCCTCCGCCGCATCGCAGCCGGCCACGGGGGGCAGGAGCACGAGGGACGACCGGCGCTGGTTTGGGCGGCTGGAGCAAGAAGACCAGAGGTTGAAGAAGCACTACGGCCGTTGGATGGACATCGTACGGTCACTAGAGCTAGAATCATGCATATTGACTAAGTTGACAAAGCCCTCCGTCCCCGTCAACTTAGTAGGTGCACAAGTCAGCCTCCCACCAAGGTGGGTCCCAGCTAGCAGGGGGTATTCATTTTTTTGAGCGTAATAAGGAGGCACTTCCTTGCGTGCGAAGATATAGCTGGTGGGTCCGAGCTGTCAGCGGCGGTTACATTTTTTTTCGCGAAATACAGAGGCCCTTTTGGTGGGTCCCTGATGTCAGGTGGAGGAATCATTATTTTGCGGGTAATAAGGGACATTTCCTTGCGTGCGGCCGTGGACCCAGCTGTCGGCCTCTCCACGTACAGGCCACTTCAGATGCATGTCGGTCGTTGACCACGTTGACCAGGCCACGCCGAGAGCACCAGGGCGGTGGACGACGGCGAGGCCTAGGAAGGGAACGACACAGAGGCAGGGAAGACTCGACAGTTGTTTCCCATGCGGAGGGGAATACGACTGTACGAGGGTTTACTGGTTCGTCTGCCGTCGCCGGAGAATAACAGCAGGTGTGGGTGAGTAGAGGGATGGCTAGGCCAGCGATGGGAGTACGGTGGGGCAGTGAGGCCTGCGCGGCAGCAGAGCCGGCCGCGGGGAGGAGGGAGCAGGCAGTCCCGCAGGCGCCTGTTTGAGCGGCTGGAGCAGGAAGAGCGGAGATTGAAGAAGCACAACGGCCGTTGGATGGCCATCCAACAGTCACTGCTTGTGCGTCAACCTTTTTTTAGGAAAGCCTCAAATCTGTGGAAAACATCATACAACCCATCTGCCATTATTTCTAATAATTTACAGCCCATTTGCTAATTATTAAGGTTTTTTTGGAGCCCATATTCTTTTTGTTAGCATTACAGCCCATATTGTGGCCACGGTTAAAAAATTATACGAAATGTTTGCATATTTCGGTGTGGTCCGAACTGTTTTTAATCCCAAAATTTCGACTCACATTCAAACTGATTTTAAAAATAAATGTATATCAATATAAAATCCAACAAATTCTCCACGCATAAAAAATAATGTAATTTCAAATCTCGAAATGAAGAAAAGATATTTGAAACTAATAGCCGGTTTGATGTGTTTTAAAAATGTACAACCCATTTCTCATTACTGATGGGCCATTTTCTCAGCCAGCCGAATGAAAGCTCTGCTCGTCTTGAAAGATTTGCAGCCCAACAGGCCTGACAAAGTGACTTACTTGGCAAATCACAAAAAAACTGGGTTGTGGCCGTGGACCCAGCTGTCAGCCTCTCCACGTACAGTACTCTTCCGATGGAATGTCGTTGACCATGTTGACCACGTCGCACCGAGAGCACCAAGGCGGTGGACGACGGCGAGGCCTAGGAAGGGGACGACGCGGAGCCGGGGAAGACGCAGCAGTGGATGCCCACGCGGAGAGGAGTACGAGGGTTCACTGGTTCGGCTGCGGTGTGAGGCTGCCGTCGCCGCAGGGCCTGGCTAGCGGTGGGAGTAGTAGGGGCGATGAGGCCTCATCGGTGTTGGAAATATGCCCTAGAGGCAATAATAAATTTATTATTATTATATTTCCTTGTTCATGATAATCGTTTATTATCCATGCTAGAATTGTATTGATAGGAAACTCAGATACATGTGTGGATACATAGACAACACCATGTCCCTAGTAAGCCTCTAGTTGACTAGCTCGTTGATCAATAGATGGTTACGGTTTCCTGACAATGGACATTGGATGTCATTGATAATGGGATCACATCATTAGGAGAATGATGTGATGGACAAGACCCAATCCTAAGCCTAGCACAAGATCATGTAGTTCGTATGCTAAAGCTTTTCTAATGTCAAGTATCATTTCCTTAGACCATGAGATTGTGCAACTCCTGGATACCGTAGGAATACTTTGGGTGTGCCAAACGTCACAACGTAACTGGGTGGCTATAAAGATACACTACAGGTATCTCCGAAAGTGTCTGTTGGGTTGGCACGAATCGAGACTGGGATTTGTCACTCCATGTAAACGGAGAGGTATCTCTGGGCCCACTCGGTAGGACATCATCATAATGTGCACAATGTGATCAAGGAGTTGATCATGGGATGATGTGTTACGGAACGAGTAAAGAGACTTGCCGGTAACGAGATTGAACAAGGTATCGGGATACCGACGATCGAATCTCGGGCAAGTATCGTACCGCTAGACAAAGGGAATTGTATACGGGATTGATTAAGTCCTTGACATCGTGGTTCATCCGATGAGATCATCGTGGAACATGTGGGAGCCAACATGGGTATCCAGATCCCGTTGTTGGTTATTGACCAGAGAGTTATCTCGGTCATGTCTGCATGGTTCCCGAACCCGTAGGGTCTACACACTTAAGGTTCGATGACGCTAGGGTTATAGGGAATAGATATACGTGGTTACCGAATGTTATTCGGAGTCCCGAATGAGATCCCGGACGTCATGAGGAGTTCCGGAATGGTCCGGACGTAAAGATTTATATATGGGAAGTCCTGTTTTGGTCGCCGGAAAAGTTTCGGGGTTTATCGGTAACGTACCGGGACCACCGGGAGGGTCCCGGGGGTCCACCAAGTGGGGCCACAAGCCCCGGAGGGCTGCATGGGCCAAGAGTGGGAGGGACCAGCCCCAGGTGGGCTGGTGTGCCCCCCACAAGGGCCCAAGGTGCCTAAGGGAAGAAGGGGGGCAAACCCTAAGGGCAGATGGGCCTTAGGGCCCATGCCTGGTGCGCCTCCCTCTTCCCCTCCACCTAGCCGCCACCCAGATGGGATCTGGGGGCTGTCGCCACCCCTAGGAGGGAACCCTAGGTGGGGGCGCAGCCCCTCCCCTTCCCCTATATATACTTGAGGTTTGGGCTGCCCATGACACATGAGTTTCTGACCTCTCCCTGGCGCAGCCCTACCTCTCTTTCTCCTCATATCTCGCGGTGCTTGGCGAAGCCCTGCTGGATCACCATGCTCCTCCACCACCACCACGCCGTTGTGCTGCTGCTGGATGGAGTCTTCCTCAACCTCTCCCTCTCTCCTTGCTGGATCAAGGCATGGGAGACGTCACCGGGCTGTACGTGTGTTGAACGCGGAGGTGCCGTCCGTTCGGCACTCGGATCTCCGGTGATTTGGATCACGACGAGTACGACTCCTTCAACCCCGTTCTCTTGAACGCTTTCGCTTAGCGATCTACAAGGGTATGTAGATGCACTCTCCTTCCCCTCATTGCTGGTTTCTCCATAGATTGATCTTGGTGATGCGTAGAAAATTTTGAATTTCTGCTACATTACCCTACAATCGGCAGCACAGCCGGCCACTGGACGCAGGAGCAGGTGGTCTCCCCGGCGCTGGTTTGGGCGGCTGGTGCAAGAAGAGCAGCGATTGAATAAGCAGCAGGACCGTTCGATTCAAATCCAACGGTTACTGCTACTAGAATCGTTTGTTGACTAAGTTGACAAGCCCTGCGTATGCGTCAACTTAGTAGGCCCACAGATCAGCCTCCCAACCAGTGCACCCCAGATGTCAGTGGGAGGAATCATTTTTTTCACATAATTAGGAGGCAGTTGATTGCGTGCGGCCAGGCCAGCGGAGGGAGTAGGGTGGGCCGAGGAAGCCTACGCGGCATCACAGCGGGACACAAGAGGAGGGAGCAGGCAGTCCCGCTGGCGCTAGTTTAGGCGGCTGGAGCAGGAAGATCAGAGATTCAAGAAGCACGTCGGTCGTTGGATGGACATCCAACACTATCTGCTGCTAGAATCGTGTGTTCACTGACAAAGCCTTGCGTAAACAAGTCAGCCTCGAAATTTGTGGCGTGTACAGCCCATTTGCTATTATTTTTATAATTTTTACTCATTTTCTAATTCATATGGAATTTATTGCAGCCTGTTTTCCATTTTTAGAATTGCTGGCCATTTTCTGGTCAGTACCAGGGTCAAAAAATTAACTAAATACGTGGGAAATTTTGAAAATTCGCAAATTTTTGCTGGGGAATGAAATATTCTTAATCCAAAAATTAATAGCCATACTAAAACAAATTTAAAAATAAATTAGTACTATGTCATCTTAAATCCAATGAAATACGTATAAGATATCAGTTTAGAACAAAAACACAAAAAGAAACTTATATCCCATTTGCTATAATTTTTTTGGAATTTTCAACCCCTTTTGATATTACTTTTAACAGACATTGACCATACTCTTAAGCCAGGCCGGAATGCATCCCTCCTTGTCTTGAAAGATTTGCAGCCCAGTAATTCGGAGAAAACAAACAGGCCTAGCTTGGGTATTCTTCAAAAAGAAATACTGGGCTACCTATTTTCTCAAAGAGCTAGTGCATGAGCATTTAGCTTTATTTATTTATGTTTAGGTGACCATGAGCATGTACCTGGGCCGGATTCATGTGAGAGCCACCCTTCCAGTTAATTATGGGCTTCTCTATTGGGCCTTCATCAGTGGGCTGCATGTTATGAACAAGTGGAAAATGTGTTCCGAGTTTCAAAAAATGTTCCGTACGATAAATAGTGTGCGCTACGTACGGTACGGGGCACTAAAGGATCGAACTGTGCAACGACTTCCAAAACATTGTGTTTGTCGTTCTAACAACACATTTATTCAACCAACAGACGAAATATACTACCGATTGTCCATTGAAAACAGCAGCAGCAGCAACCAGGGCTGGGGGTGCAACAGAAGCAGTAAGCAGACCAGAAGAGTGAAGACGCAGCTCTCTCTTCCAAACCAAACATCAGCCATCATTACAAAAGGGCTACCAAAAAAGAACAAGTGTATGCATCAAACTAAATAAAGATCCTACTACACCAAGTGTACGCATCTAACTAACTAGCTCAGTTAGACGTTACTATTTATTAAGCTGTGGAGATTGGCTGACAGCTTGAACCAGATTGGTGCCTGACGGGAGAAACTCCAGCTAGCAGGTCGAAGTATGATACTTGTGACCCTCTCTCCTATTTTGGGCTGCAGAGCGTGGCGGCACATATCAGGGTATGGTGCATGCAGAGACGCATGGTACGCTGTGTACACACAGTTTTGCCTGATGAACGAAACCGCGCTGCCATCATGATCCTTGTCGTCGGTTATCTCCTGGTTAATCGGATAATTCAGTCCAACAAACAGAGAGCGTGTACCAAGGCTACTTACCAGCCTCCAGTCAAAAATTCCTGAAGGCATAGAGAAGCTGGGATCCTGCTCAAAGACCTTGCAGTGACTGTGATTGTATTCCGCGAAACAACACGTCCTGTACATGCGAACGATCATCAATCTTTCGCCTTCGTCTGATCGAGCCAGGAACCACCTGTAACTGCCATGCTGCTTTTCTTTGAAAGGTTCTGGGATTAGGAAGGGTAGGGACACTAGGCGGCCTACAACATCATATCAAGTTGGAGTCAAATAAAAAAGGGCTCTTGGTTTAGTCAATCTTAAGAACAGCATGTTATGAGCATGAATATTTTTTCAGCAAATGTTGACAGTAATATAAGCAAGCCATCATGATATCATAGGAAAGTAACATACTGCTGTAACAGCCGTTTGTAGCGATGACTGGAGTAGGCCAGCAATACGTCCAGCCATAGAAGGAGTCGACAGCGTAAATGAAGCCCTTGTGTTCAATGGCATCAGAGAACCATGGAGGATGTATGATCCTGCGATGGACGTGCAGATTTATCCACTTACCGCAGTGACCTGTCAGATAGGCGAGACCGCGGTTGAAGAACGCAATTAGCCTGAAGTCTTTATAATTCGCAGATCTTGTGGGCACTTGGCAGATTACAACCTTGAGCAAATCAAACTTGGTATCATGTTGGCTACTGTAAGATTCCGAGTATTCTGGGCCGCGGTGCTAAAGCAGTGCAGTGTTAATCGAAGGAAGGGGGATCAATCGCCGGGTGTAGACCTCCATGAGCATCCAGCTGCCGCGATCGTCGACGAGCACCATCCAAGACGTGTTCATGCCGACCAAGTACATACCGTTAATGTAGTTGAGGCTCACGGGGATCGAATCGCAGTTATGGGGGTTGATGCTCGCCACCCTACGATCGTTATGATGCGTGACACGCCGTTTCTAAAGATCAGGCGGCATCAGCAAGCAAGAAGCTGGCTTAAAAAGCTCTGGCCTGAGGGCTTTGAGTAAACGGTACATCCCCGACGAGCACACGGCGAGCGGCATGGTACTGATATTGTCCACACGTGAAACAATGAGCTTGATTACCTCTGTGGGGAGCGAATTCTAGCCACTCTTTCGGCGGACGCTGCTCGGTTCTGCCATTGTTAGTGCTTGGGTTTCGGACGAGGGGGCGACACCTTAGCGGGGATGGAAGATTGGACGAGATTATGTGCGGACAAAGATGGAGAAGCGAATATATGCTGCGGGAAGTGGACAGGTGATGATGACTACAGCACGCCGCTTGACTTATGAGACACATACCAGCAGCGTAGGGTCATGTCGATGCCAGACAACTTGCTTGAGTGATCACAATACTGGTCTCCCTACAATGCTATGCCCTAACTTGCTTGAGTAGAGTAGTAAAGTAGGACTCTGCTCTACTACTAGCACCGGAGGAGTAGTATATTCTAATCTAAAATAGTTACAAACTTCAATGCCCGAGCGTGGAACGACTATGAACCGTGCTCAAAGACCGTGTCTACGTGGTGTTTGGACATGGGCGACAACCTCAACGCCAACGGTGTAGCTCCCGTTGCACCGTATGTGTTTCTATCCTTCCTGTTTGAAATCGTGGTAAAATTCATGTTTCTACTCTGTATCCTACTACTATGCTAGTCCACATGATTAGTTGCGAACGACGACTTCTTCCCTGACCTCGGCAACCTCATCCTCGACGACATGGGTGACAATGTCAACGCCGGCAACCAGTGAGATACAGGGTGTAGGAAGCGGTTTGGGAATTTGCATGCCTTTCCAACCAGTGAGATACTCCGTACAAAGTACGACAGAAAAATTACCACAGAGAAGGAAGCTAAAAGTAAACAATCAAACGAGCATTTTTGCTTTTGTTTTGCATTGAATTGTTTCACAAGCTTGACTAGTGCTGTTTTTCTACTTTTACAAAAACCGCATCGTAATGTTAAAACGTGCATTTGCACGTACATAAGTAATAGTAGTACTCCCTCCATCTAGGTGTATAAGTATTCCCTCCTTCTTGGTCATGGTGCACAACCGAAGATGACTTATTGACCTGGACGGAGGGAGTAGCACAATCTGCAAGCATATATCGAGAGAGACGTGTAGTGCGATAGTGGAAAAAAATTACTCATATATGAGACCAGGTCTCACGGTTAGCAGGTGAGACCCGTCCTGATGGGTGACACGTGGCTTTTAAGTGGGGGGGTGGGGGATGCTTTGTGATTTGTGAATGCCACGTGTCATCCATCAGGATGGGTCCCGCATGAGACCTGGTCTCATAGAATTCTTTTCCTGCGATAGTATATAGTAAAGTTTGTGCTATATGCACGTACTTGCAAAATGCGTACGAATACACAAGGTTTCCAAACTTTCCCTTTTACATACTTAATTAAGGATGCTAAAAATTCCTGAACGTTCGGGATTTATCATTTGCGTCCCAAAACTAATGAGATCGCCTTACGAAACAAAAATTATACTCCTCCTAAAAGCCACGGCGCTTGCAGGAGCGCTTGCGGTGCGCCACGAGTGCCCTGGTGCACGGCCGTTTCCCAGCGCGCCGACACAACGCCTCTTCCTCAACCTCGCAACTCGCGAGGTGCTGATTGGCGGCTTGCCGGCGGGCGAGCGCGATCTCACTGGTGTGGTGATCCGGCGCCAACAGGTACTCCTCCTCGCTGGAAGCGTGCACCCGGTCCACGTACCGCCAAGCGTAGATGAGGCACTTGGGCCCGACTGCACTCAGGGCGTCGGCACAGGCGTCCTCCGCCACCCTCACGGCCCTCGCACGAGCCTTCTGCCAAAGATCCAATTGCCTGACTCTCTCGGACGCGACATAGGCCTCCCAGGCAGCTTGTTCCGTGGTGCGCTTCTCTTCCTCGGCCTTCTTCTCCGCCTCTATTTTGGCGCGCTCTGCTGGAGGCAAAGCCTCCCACAAGGCGACATCCATTTCTTTCCAAAGCTCCTCAAGGCTGGGGGGCTCGGTGGGCGGCACGACGTTCTCCTCGTAGCGGGGAGCCAACGCGTCCTCCGGCGCGCGTGCTGGCGAGATTGGGAACGCCGACGCGTCCACCTCGACGCGTCGCGGCGAGGAGCGAAACGCCGACGCGTCCTCCTCGACTAGTGGCGGCGAGGAACGGAACGGCGACGCGTCACGTAGCGGCAAGGAGCGGAACACCGACGCGTCCTCCTTGACTAGTGGCGGCGAGGAACGGAACAGCGACGCGTGACCGTCCGCGCGGTGCAGTGAGGGGCTCCTAGGGCTTGGGAGGGGCGATGCCATGGTGGTCGACGTGAGAGGGAGGGGGAGGATATAGCGATGAACATGAACGTGAGGGGGAGGAGATAGTGATGTCATGGGAGGTGCAGTATTTATAGCGAGCAATGGCACACCTACGTAAGATATGGACTGAGCTACACTGACTTAACGGCCGGTCCAGTTGCGTCACTGACATGTGGGCTAGACCCCTGTTGGGCCCATATGTCAGTGACCGAATGCACCTGCAGTTAAGTAACAGCTACGTGGGCATATTTGTTGGAGTAAATTACGGGGGAGCGAAGGGGTGGAAATATTGCTGGTCACAACGGATTGGACGAGCGTGGGGGGAGGAGAGTCATGCATGCAGATTTTTTTTCACACGGGGTGGAGTGGTGGGACCCCCAGAGGGAGAAGGAGAGTTTGGCAGGCATATTGTTTCACACATGGAGAGGAAAAATTTGGAGACGAACGGGCTTCCAGCAGGTATGGGGAACGGTGCATAATAAGTCATCTTGCATGTCGGTCTAGGTATAGTCTCAAGTCATTAAAAACAAACACGCCCCACACATGTTCATATTTCAAGGTGCACTAAATTATTGCATGCGATGATTAAGGCTGGCCATAATGGTGGTATCTTAGCTGGTATCATGCACACGGGAATAGCAAACATGCTGATGTGGCAAAGAATTAAAGAAGAGAGGGGGGTTAGAGTAACTAGAGTTCATGCATACATTGGTGAACACATTTTTTTTGTGGAGAACGACAGCACTAGTTGAGTACTTTTGCAGACTTCAAAAACTATTCCACAATGTGTCAACATTCACAATGTCAAATCAATATTTCTACACTCATTATAAAACATAGTTCTTATACTAGTACTAGTTGAGTACTCATTACAATCAGTACTCCCTTTGTCTAGGTGAGCAAGTCATCTTAGATTGTGCACTGTGACCAAGGAGGAGGGGAAAACGAGAGATCTTAATGTTTATAATCAGTACTCCCTCCGTCTAGGTGAGCAAGTCATCTTAGATTGTGCACTGTGACCAAGGAGGAGGGGAAACGAGAGATCTTAATGTTTATTTGCTAATTAATAGCATTGCATGCAATGAACTAACCACTGCATGTCGTGTTTGGTAGTCTCAAGTCATTAAAAGCATGCACACCCACATCTCCTATTGGTTGATATGTCAAGAAACAAGAAATGAGGTAGAAGTTAATGCACCGCGCCTAAGTGTTTTGGGAGTATTGTAGATATTGATATTTTTAGTATAAATTTGGTCGTGGGATTTCATTGATGCATGTCAAAGCGTTGACAGGTCTGCTATGCGTGACCTGAAGATGAAAGCGTTGAGCATCTCGAAGTTGATCAACAATCTTCAATTGTCAAAGATTAGCTGTTCGGCCAATAAGGTGGCACACTTAACCGCTAAGTATAGCTTTGACAATAGATTAGATGGTATTCTTGTAAATAACGTACTGCCTTGTGTGGTGAATATTGTATCGAATGAGTGTACTGGTGTGGCTGGTTAATTAATATAAGGTGGTGTTCAAAAATAGTATAAATTTGGTCAAACACTTTGCAAATGGTTGACGGGAGTAAAAGGACCAGAGGGAGTATCATGCATGCGGAGTAGGAAAAAAATTGCTTGTCTAAAAAAAGGCAAAAAATTGCTCATTTATAGCCGGTCGAAGTCTCAAAGGGCGCAACCACGCGAGGGAGGCGAAGGTTGTGGGAGGCGCGACGTTTAACGGAATTAAGTGAAGTTACATCTACGCGCTGGCATGGCGTGCGAACAGGCAGAAGCTATACCGTCAGGCCTATGATATGGGTCTAGTAGACATGACATCTAGTGGGTCCCGCATAGTTCTCGAGAACTCTTTGGGGTCTTGCAGCCGTTTATCCACCGGGCAAGCCAACAACCCCACGCCGTTCGCATGCCCTACTCGTCCCCGTCTTCTACCTTACAACAGTTCACTCCCAATCGTCTCGTCCTTTCACATTAGTTCGCTCCTAGTTTTTTTTGCGGGGTACAACAGTTCAACTTCTCCTAACCCTCCTCCAAAATCCATGGCCTCCCAGATCTCCATGGTCGCCGCTGAGTACCAGGTTAGAGCCATCACCGGAGATCAGTTCATCATCATCTACACACGTGGATCCAATATGGTGAAAGCATGGCTTGCTCGCTTCCTACGCATGTTCAACAGTTCAACGGATGAGTGGGTCGCCGGGCTAGATGTTGAGTACACCACAGTCCTGGGACGAGAGAAGGATCTAAAGGACGAAGAGAGGAAGAAGCCCGTCGTGATCCAGGTTTGCGTACATAATGTTTGTTTGGTCTACCACATATGCCATGCCGACGTTGAGTGCCAGGATTTTAAGAACTTCCTCAAGGACAAAAGAGTGAAATTCGTTACTGTAGGCTTTAAGAACGACAGTGACGTCCTGCGTCGGATAGGTCTCGTTGTAGGCCAGCCCTTCGATCTCCAGAAGGCAAGCCTGGTGTCCTCCTCTCAACCTTCAATGCTGACCCTGGCAGCAGCCATGATTGATCCTTCGTACGCTAAACTGAAGAAACCTCATCACGAGTTTCATCATGCATGGGAGTCGAAGACATTAGATGAAGATCACATCCTGTACGCGGCAATGGATGCCTACCTTTGTTTAAATATCTACAAGGGTTGGATGAAGAAGCAGATCCCAGTGTCCGGTTCAAGCAAAGAAGCGTCGGCGAAGAGGAAGAGGAAGAGGGACGAGGATGAAGTCGAGGACATGGACTCGGACTCCAAGTAGGTGGCAGTGTTGTCGCTCATGCTGGTTCTACTGCAGTGTCAAGCGGACTAGTTGCTTATTAGTTTATTTTCAAGGGTGTGTTGTGTTGAGGCCCCAGCAGAACTATGGGGCTGTTTGGATTGTGACTATCTTTGCCATATGTTGCCACATGATTTTTGCCACATTTGTCACACTTGCCTTACTTGAGTTTCTCAAATTGTTAGCCATACTTTGGCTTGCCTAAGGGAATCTTGCCACACTTTTTGTGTCTATGAAATGTGGGGTTCATAGCTCATAAAAAATTCCTTGTCTCAAGTGTGGCTAGAACCAAACACCTACCTAACTTGGTCAAACTTGCCTAAGGTTAGGTGTGGCAAAGTGTGGCAATGTGTGGCTAGGAACCAAACAGCCCCTATGTTTATGTTCTTTCTCGTTATTTGAACTCTTTTGTACGTACAGTAGCAATAGTACTATGTCTTACTAGTGTTCTTCCTGCAGTTGCTACTACTGCTCGTATCTTCGTGTTCCTACTGTACTTAATACGTTCGTACTAGTAGTATAATTTGGGTCAGTCGATTTGTGAAAGAAGTTCGACGGAGCGAAGGAAGAAGATGGCAGAAGAGGTGTGCAAGTGCATCTAGTGCCACCCCTAGTTGGTTTTGGAGTATTGACGACAAACCTAGTTGAGGGACTAATGTGTTTGTGAGAATTGCAGGATAACACAGGTAGAAGTCCCTCATTGATTCGGTTTAGCTACCAGAGATGACCCCTAAAAATGTACGAAAACATTGAAGACAATGGTGGTTTATGAAGATATTCATATTGAAGACAATGACATGTGAAGACTCCCTATGAAGCTTATGGAACTCGAAGACTTAGATCCTTCGTAGTTTTACTTCATTCATGTTGTGTCATAGGAACCACCGTACTGTTAAGTGGGGTCCAAGAGAACCAGTCAGGATGACTGAAGTGATGCCTAATTCAAATCCTATGTCTTCGAGTGAAGACAATAAGAGAAAATCTTGTCCAGAGTCAGACAAGTCAGCTTTACTTGTAGCCCAAGTAAAGTTGCTGTGTGAGTTCGAAATTCGACCGTTGGTACACGTGTCAGTTCCTTAGTGACCCAGGGTCATTTCGGACAAATCAGGTCGGGTTGCCAAGTGGCTATAAATAGTCCACCCCTACAACCATAAACGGTTGGCTGCTCAGATTTCAGTGCATGGCTTTTGTCGTTTGAGAGCAACCCACCTCGAAGCCTTTGAGAGAAAATCCCTAGCGAGGAGAAAAGCCCTAACCACCCAGAGCCAGAGTAATTGGGCATCACTTAAGTCTTCTTGTCTGAGTGATCTGAAGACTTATTACACTTGAGGACTGTGCATCCTCCAGCCGGTTAGGCGTCGCGTTCTGAGCATCCAAGAGAAATTGTGGATTACCGGTGAACGAAGTCTGTGAAGGTTTGGGAGTCTACCTTGAAGACTTACCAGAGTGATTGGGCGAGGTCTGTGTGACCTTAGCTCAAGGAGAAAATGGTGAGGACTGGGTGTCCTGAGCTGCGTGTTCAGGACTGGGTGTCCGGGACTGTG
The DNA here is from genome assembly GCA_034509565.1 of Triticum monococcum. NCBI lineage: Eukaryota > Viridiplantae > Streptophyta > Magnoliopsida > Poales > Poaceae > Triticum > Triticum monococcum. The sequence goes on from CM067845.1 coordinate 484,930,796, forward strand.
TGTCCTTTGGTTTAAATACCTAGCCACTCCAATCAGACGTACAGTTGTCACAGCAACTGGAACTAGTCCAACAAATCATTGTCTTCAGCGTGTCACTGGTTTCATCTTCACCTCCCTTTACTTACCAGTACACATTGTGAAGCCATTGCATGCTTGCTTTATCTTCTGTCTTCACAACTTGACTGTATGATGTGTTTGGCTTCATAACTTCTTCCTACCTGATCCTCATTACACTGAAGCTGTTTGTCACTGTGCTTTCACTATATTGTATACTTGACTATGGCTTGCCTTGTGTAATCTAACTTCCGCTGCATAGAGATAGTCTTGTCCACTCTGTTTGTCTTCATAACTTCCACGTTTTGAAGACTTTCATAAAAATCGCCTATTCACCCCCCCTCTAGTCAATATAACACACTTTCAATTGGTATCAGAGCAAGGTGCTCCCTTGTTCTGTGTGATTCGGTTTAACCACCTGGAGTTTTAGCTATGTCGACTGCAGGGATAATTAAAGTCTCCGCTGCGTGCCCCGTCTTCGATGGAACTGAATATACCTACTGGAAGAATAAGATGCGCATGCATCTTGAAGCCATTGACGTCGACCTATGGTATGTCGTCGAAAACGGCGTTCCCAAGGCTGGAGAAGGTGTCACTGCTGCTGATGTGAAGAAGTTCACTCAACTGGACTCTACTGCCAAGAATATCATCTGTGGTCATCTGACCAAGGGACAGTACGGCCGTGTGAGTGCCTTGAAGACATCCAAGCTGGTCTGGGACTGGCTCTCCAAAGTCAATGAAGGCATCTCAACCCAGAGAGATCAGAGAATCAGTGTTCTTCGCAATCTCTTCAACCGCTTCAAGCGAAATGACAATGAGAATGTCCAACACACATTTGACCGGCTCACTGACATCACAAATGAGCTTCAAGCCCTCGGCGCCACTGAGATCACCAAACATGAAATCGTCAAGACGCTGCTGAGATCACTTGACAGTTCGTTTGACATCCTAGCCCTGATGATTCAAGAATGTCCAGATTTCAAGACACTCGATCCGTCTGACATACTTGAGAGGCTCAACACACATGAGTTTCAGCTTTCTGAGAAAAGAGGTATCTACGGTCAAAACTATGGGCGAACTCGTGCCTTGAAGGCAAAAGTTGTGTCCTCATCTGAAGATGAATCTGACAGCTGTTCTGATGATCCTGAAGACATTGGACGGGAACTTGCAATGCTAGTGAAGAAGTTCCAGAAATTCACCAAGAAGAAAGGCTTCAGAAAGTCTTCGCGATCAAGCTCAAGGAATGATGAAGCATCTGCTCATGACTACAAGAAGAAAACATGTCACAAGTGCAAGAAAACTAGACACTTCATCTCTAAGTGTCCACAGTGGGACAATGAGAGCAGAAAGAAGAAGAAGAGCAAGGAATATGACTCCGACGACAAGAAGAAGAAATACTCAAAGTCTTCTTCCAAGTCTTGCTCAAAGTCTTCATCACACAAGAAGAGCTCAACTGGCAAGGCTCGTGCGTTTGTTGGCAAGGAAATGGATTCAGAGGAGGAGTCCGCTTCTGAGGAGGCAGAGATGGAGTCTGAGGAGGAGTCTGATTCTAGCATTGCGAGTCTGGCTACAGCCTACGTCGCCAAGTCCATCTTCAACACTGAAGACAATGACTTCATCACCAACACCGATGCAAATGACAAGGACGACTCTACTCCTACCTACTGCTTCATGGCACGTGGTGCCAAGGTAAACACATGCACTACTCACTATCAAACATCCAGTGACGATGACTCTGATTGTGATTCAAAACCCAGCTACATAACACTTGCTAAAATTGCAACTGAACAACAAAAGGCCATGGAACATATTCAAAAACTGTTAGACAGAAGCGATGATCTGTTGGGTGCTGAAATGACTCATTCTGAATCCTTAATTGAAGACATAAAAAATCTTCATGTTAAGTATCAGGAACTCGAAGATCGTCTTGAGACTCTCTCAACTACTCATGGGAAGCTTTCCTATGATTATCTTCAAAAGAAGCAAGATCTTGAGAAGTTGAGAGCGGATCATGAAGATCTTCAAAAGGAAAACGAGTCACTTCGAGCCGAACAGATCAGTTCTGCTCAGGAAGGATTTGAACCACCATGCCTTAAATGCATTGAGCGTGATAATGCTACTTCTATTGCTGAATGTTCCACTGCTACTATTGTTGCAATATCTTCAACTGTTGAAGTGGTAACTAACCCCTCTGCTGAGGATACCACTGCTATTGCTGATGAGAATGCTAGGTTGAAGACATTGCTTGAAACAGGGATGTACAAAAGTCTCAAAGGACATCAGACATTATGTGATGTCCTCAAGAAGCAGATTCTGAACCGAAACCCTAGGAAAGAGGGTGTTAGGTTCGTGAGGAAAATTAATGCAGATGGATCTTACTGGAAACCTGAGCAGTACCCCGAAACCACATGGGTTGCTGCAAAGGAATCCTCAGCAGATCCATCCAATCTATCTGGCTTCACTTGTGCTGATCCTATTATCATTGATGAATCCTTTGATGCAAACTATAAACTGTTTAAAAATCAGAATGGTGAAGTATTTGCCAGGTACATTGGTACTAACTGCAGGAATGGACCGCCTATGAAGAGGATCTGGGTTCCAAAAACGTCTCTGGAGAATCTTCCTGTGAATGTCCTCATGACACCTCACATGAAGGAGACAAACCTTAGACCAAAGGCTTCATATGGTCCAAAGGCTTCATACAGGCAGAGGACTCACCTGAGTCACACTAACGCAAATGTTTTGCAGGGAAACCATGCTCAGGCATATGAGAGCGGTTCTTCAAACCGTCATGCTCTTATGACCAAGAACTATTCTGCCTATTCATATGAGTACTATTGCCCACCTGCTAGACTGTTTGCCAGGGCTCCAAAGCCAAAATTCTCAGATACTACACTTAGACTTATTGCTTCTAAGCCACCCTTGAAGATGTGGGTGGTTAAGAAAGCTTAACTCTCTTTTGCAAGGAAAGGTCCAGCAGAAAACCAAAATCTTCTGACGCTATTGCTGGGGACCTTAAAAATCTTGTGGGCGCAAGATCAAATGCCCGAATGGCATCACTATGTATTTCGTACCTGAATCGCATGCTACTCTCCCTACTAGTCCTAACCTGGATCTAAGTTTTCATAACCCACTGGTTCGTCAAATGTTTTTGCTTCACAATACTCTTCGTGAAGCCTATCCCCCTAACTGCACTGTAGGGTACGACACCAGCGACTTCAGAGTCTTCAGAATGGATTATTGACAGTGGGTGTACAAATCACATGACTAGCAAAAGAAGTCTCTTTATGGACTCAACCTTACGTCCATCTGACAAGAGCCACATCACATTTGCTGACACTGGTAAAAGTAAGGTATTGGGTCTAGGTAGAGTTGCAATCTCAAAGGATCAACACATGGATAAAGTCATGTTTGTTGAATCCCTTGGCTTCAACTTAATGTCTGTCTCAATGCTTTGCGATTTGAGCATGATTGTAATCTTTGGAAAATATCGTTGCCTGGTACTAATGGAATCTGACAAGTCTCTAGTGTTTGAAGGGTATCGGAAAGATGATTTGTACGTGGTAGATTTCTCAGCAGGGCCACAGCTTACATTATGTCTTCTCGCAAAGGCTTCAGAATGCTGTCTTTGGCATCGGAGGCTTGGGCATGCTGGCATGAGGAACCTCCACACCCTTGCAAAGAAGAAGCATGTCATAGGCATCGAGGGCGTCAAGTTCAAGAAAGATCACCTATGCGGTGCCTGTGAAGCAGGGAAGATGACAAGGGCAAAACATCCTTCGAAGACAATCATGACCACTACTCGACCCTTCGAACTGCTTCACATGGATCTCTTTGGTCCCACTCACTACTCAACTTTTTCCACTACTGCTTGCCTCTACGGCTTTGTCATTGTTGATGATTACTCTAGATATACTTGGGTGCACATAATCCTTTACAAGACTGAAGTGCAGGATGTCTTCAGACGCTTCGCAAATCGGGCTATGACAATTATGGTGCCAAGATAAAGCACATCAGAAGTGACAATGGCACTGAATTCAAGAACACTGGCCTTGACACATATCTTGATACATTGGGCATCACTCATGAATTCTCAGCTCCGTACACGCCACAGCAGAATGGCATCGTCGAACGCAAGAACAGAACACTCATTGAGATGGCCAGAACAATGCTAGATGAGTACAAGACTCCAAGGAAATTCTGGACTGAAGCCATTGACACTGCATGCCATACAATCAACCGTGTCTATCTTCACAAGCTTCTGAACAAGACATCTTATGAACTTCTAACTGGCAAGAAGCCAAATGTCAGTTACTTCAGAGTATTTGGCTCAAGATGCTGGATCAAGGACCCTCACCACACCTCAAAATTTGCTCCAAAAGCACATGAGGGCTTTATGCTTGGATATGGAAAGGATTCGCACTCCTACAGAGTCTTCAATCTCTTTCACTACAAAGTGGTTGAAACAGTGGATGTGTGGTTCGATGAGACCAATGGGTTACAAAGAGAGCAACTGCTAGATGTGCTAGATGAAGTTCCAGCCAGTGAATCAATCAAGCTAATGGGAACGGGAGAAATTATACCTTCTGAAGCTCATCCTGAAGAAGAACTTATCATCTCAGCACCTGATCCACACGAAGACAATGCTCAGCCTGAAGACATTCCTCCCCATGACAACATAGATCAGTAAGAGAAAAGTCTTCGACCCATACATCCTCGTGTTGCCAATGAAGTGCAGATTGACAGAATAATTGATAGCATCAATGCACCTGGTCCACTGACTCGTTCAAGGGCAACTCAACTGGCAAATTTCTGCGGACACTTCGCATTCGTTTCAATCACAGAACCCAAGAAAGTTGAAGAAGCTTTTATGGAACCTAAGTGGATTCAAGCTATGCAAGAAGAGCTTCAATAGTTTGAGCTGAACAATGTATGGGAATTGGTTAAGCGTCCTGATCCACGGAAGCATAACATAATAGGCACCAAATGGATATACCGCAACAAGCAAGATGAGCATGGTCAAGTCGTTAGAACAAGGCTCGTCTCGTTGCTCAAGGATATACTCAAGTGGAAAGCATTGACTTCGATGAAACATTTGCTCCTATGGCCAGACTTGAAGCCATCCGTATACTGCTGGCCTATGCAAATCATCACAACATAATTCTGTATCAAATGGATGTGAAGAGTGCCTTTCTCAATGGCAAAATTGAAGAAGAAGTATATGTTGCACAACCACCTGGGTTTGAAGATCCAAAACATCCTAACATGGTTTACAAGCTCAATAAGGCACTATATGGCCTCAAACAAGCCCCTCGGGCCTGGTATGATACACTCAAATACTTCCTGAAGAGCAAAGGCTTCATACCTGGTTCCCTAGATCCCACTCTCTGTTGGGGAACGTAGTAATTTCAAAAATTTCCCTACGCACACGCAAGATCATGGTGATGCACAGCAACGAGGGGGGGAGTGTTGTCTACGTACCAACGCAGACCGACTGTGGAAGCGATCACACAACGTAGTGGAAGTAGTCGTACGTCTTCTTCCCGATCCGACCGATCCAAGCACCGTTACTCCGGCACCTCCGAGTTCTTAGCACACGTACAGCTCGATGACGATCCCCGGGCTCCGATCCAGCAAAGCTTCGGGGAGGAGTTCCGTCAGCACGACGGCATGGTGACGATCTTGATGTACTACCGACGCAGGGCTTCGCCTAAGCACTACAACGGTATGATCAAGGTGGAATTTGGTGGCAGGGGGCACCGCACACGGCTAAGGAACGATCTAAAGGATCAACTTGTGTGTCTTGGGGTGTCCCCTGCCCCCGTATATAAAGGATGAGAGGGGGAGGGCTGGCCGGCCAAGCTAGGAGGCGCAGGAGGAGTCCTACTCCTACCGGGAGTAGGACTCCTGCCCCCAATCCTATTCCTAATAGGATTCCCCAAAGGGGGAGAGAGAGAGAGGGTGGCCGGCCCCTTCTCCTAGTCCTAATAGGACTAGGGGGAGGGGGGAGGCGCACAGCCCTTGTGGGCTGTCCTTTCACCTTTCCACTAAGGCCCACGTAGGCCCATTTGGCTCCCGGGGGGTTCCGGTAATTCGGTAAAATCCCGATTTCACCCGGAACACTTCCGATGTCCAAACATAGGCTTCCAATATATCAATCTTTATGTCTCGAACATTTCGAGACTCCTCGTCATGTCCGTGATCACATCCGGGACTCCAAACAACCTTCAGTACATCAAAATGCATAAACTCATAATAACTGTCATCGTAACGTTAAGCGTGCGGACCCTACGGTTCAAGAACAGTGTAGACATGACCGAGACACGTCTCCAGTCAATAACCAATAGCGGGACCTGGATGCCCATATTGGCTCCTACATATTCTACGAAGATCTTTATCGGTCAGACCGCATAACAACATACGTTGTTCCCTTTGTCATCGGTATGTTACTTGCCCGAGATTCGATCGTCGGTATCCAATACCTATTTTAATCTCGTTACTGGCAAGTCTCTTTACTCGTTCCGTAATACATCATCCCACAACTAACTCATTAGTTGCAATGCTTGCAAGGCTTAAGTGATGTGCATTACCGAGAGGGCCTAGAGATACCTCTCCGACACTCGGAGTGACAAACCCTAATCTCGAAATACGCCAACCCAACATCTACCATTGGAGACACCTGTAGTACTCCTTTATAATCACCCAGTTATGTTGTGACGTTTGGTAGTACCCAAAGTGTTCCTCCGGTAAACGGGAGTTGCATAATCTCATAGTCATAGGAACATGTATAAGTCATGAAGAAAGCAATAGCAACATACTAAATGATCGTGTGCTAAGCTAATGGAATGGGTCATGTCAATCAGATCATTCAACTAATGATGTGACCTCGTTAATCAAATAACAACTCCTTGTTCATGGTTAGGAAACATAACCATCTTTGATTAACGAGCTAGTCAAGTAGAGGCATACTAGTGACACTCTGTTTGTCTATGTATTCACACATGTATTATGTTTCCGGTTAATACAATTCTAGCATGAATAATAAACATTTATCATGATATAAGGAAATAAATAATAACTTTATTATTGCCTCTAGGGCATATTTCCTTCAGTCTCCCACTTGCACTAGAGTCAATAATCTAGTTCACATCTCCATGTGATTTAGCAGTAATAGTTCACATCACCATGTGATTAACACCCATAGTTCACATCGTCATGTGACCAACACTCAAAGGGTTTACTAGAGTCAGTAATCTAGTTCACATCTCTATGTGATTAACACCCAAAGAGTACTAAGGTGTGATCATGTTTTGCTTGTGAGATAATTTTAGTCAACGGGTCTGTCACATTCAGATCCGTAAGTATTTTGCAAAATTCTTTGTCTATAATGCTCTGCACGGAGCTACTCTAGCTAATTGCTCCCACTTTCAATATGTATCCAGATTGAGACTTTTAGATTCATCTGGATCAGTGTCAAAAACTTGCATCGACGTAACCCTTTACGACGAACCTTTTTGTCACGTCCATAATCGAGAAACACATCCTTATTTCACTAAGGATAATTCTGACCGCTGTCCAGTGATCTACTCCTAGATCACTATTGTACTCCCTTGCCAAATCAGTGCAGGGTATACAATAGATCTGGTACACAGCATGGCATACTTTATAGAACCTATGAATGAGGCATAGGGAATGACTTTCATTCTCTTTCTATCTTCTGCCGTGGTCGGGCTTTGAGTCTTTACTCAACTTCACACCTTGTAACACAGGCAAGAAACTTTTTCTTTGACTGTTCCGTTTTGAACTACTTCAAAATCTTGTCAAGGTATGTACTTATTGAAAAACTTATCAAGCGTCTTGATCTATCTCTATAGATCTTGAAGCTCAATATGTAAGCAGCTTTACCGAAGTCTTTCTTTGAAAAACTCCTTTCAAACACTCCTTTTATGCTTTACAGAATAATTCTACATTATTTCCGATCAACAATATGTCATTCACATATACTTATCAGAAATGCTGTAGTGCTCCCACTCACTTTCTCGTAAATACAGGCTTCACCGCAAGTCTGTATAAAACTATATGCTTTGATCAACTTATCAAAGCGTATATTCCAACTCCGAGATGCTTGCACCAGTCCACAGATGGATCGCTGGAGCTTGCACATTTTGTTAGCACCTTTCGGATTGACAAAACTTTCTAGTTGCATCACATACAACTCTTCTTTAATAAATCCATTAAGGAATGCAGTTTTGTTTATCCATTTGCCAGATTTCATAAAATGCGGCAATTGCTAACATGATTCGGACAGACACAAGCATAGATACGAGTGAGAAGCTCTCATCGTAGTCAACACCTTGAACTTGTCGAAAACCTTTTGCGACAAGTCGAGCTTTGTAGACAGTAACATTACCATCAGCGTCAGTCTTCTTCTTAAAGATCCATTTATTCTCAATTGCTTGCCGATCATCGGGCAAGTCAACCAAAGTCCATACTTTGTTCTCATACATGGATCATATCTCAGATTTCATGGCTTCAAGCCACTTTGCGGAATCTGGGCTCACCATCGCTTCTTCATAGTTCGTAGGATCATCATGATCTAGTAGCATGACTTCCAGAACAGGATTACCGTACCACTCTGGCGCGGATCTTTACTCTGGTTGATCTACGAGGTTCACTAGTGTCTTGTTCTGAAGTTTCATGATCATCATCATTAGCTTCCTCACTAACTGGTGTAGGTGTCATAGAAACATTTTTCTGTGATGTACTACTTTCCAATAAGGGAGCAGGTACAGTTACCTCGTCAAGTTCTACTTTCCTCCCACTCACTTCTTTCGAGAGAAACTCCTTCTCCAGAAAGTTTCCGAATTTAGCAACAAAAGTCTTGCCTTCGGATCTGTGATAGAAGGTGTATCCAACAGTTTCCTTTGGATATCCTATGAAGATGCACTTCTCCAATTTGAGTTTTGAGCTTATCAGGATGAAACTTTTTCATATAAGCATCGCAACCCCAAACTTTAAGAAACGACAACTTTGGTTTCTTGCCAAACCATAGTTCATAAGGCGTCGTCTCGACGGATATAGATGGTGCCCCTTTTTAACGTGAATGCAGCTGTCTCTAATGCATGACCCCAAAAACAATAGTGGTAAATCGGTAAGAGACATCATAGATTGCACTATATCCAATAAAGTACGGTTATGACGTTCGGACACACCATTATGATGTGGTGTTCCAGGTGGCGTGAGTAGTGAAACTATTTTACATTGTTTTAACTGAAGACCAAACTCGTAACTCAAATATTTGTCTCCGCGATCAGATCGTAGAAACTTTATTTTCTTGTCACGATGTTTTTCACTTCACTCTGAAATTCTTTGAACTTTTCAAATGTTTCAGACTTATGTTTCATCAAGTAGATATACTCATATCTGCTCAAATCATTTGTGAAGATCAGAAAATAATGATACCTGTCGCGAGCCTCAATATTCATCAGACCACATACATCAGTATGTATGATTTCCAACAAATCTTTTCTCGCTCCATTGTTCCGGAGAACGGCGTTTTAGTCATCTTGCCCAAAAGGCATGGTTCGCAAGCATCAAGTGATTCCGAAAGCCCATTAGCATGGAGTTTCTTCATGCGCTTTATACCAATATGACCTAAACAACAGTGCCACAAATAAGTTGCACTATCATTATTAACTTTGCATCTTTTGGTTTCAATATTATGAATATGTGTATTATTAAGATCGAGATCCAATGAACTATTTTCATTGGGTGTGTAACCATATTAGGTTTTATTCATGTAAACAGAACAACAATTTATTCTCTTACTTAAATGAATAACCGTATTACAATAAACATGATCAAATCATATTCATGTTCAACGCAAACACCAAATAACACTTATTTAGGTTCAACACTAATCCCGAAATTATAGGGAGTGTGCGATGATGATCATATCAATCTTGGAACCACTTCCAACACACATCGTCACTTCACCCTTAACTAGTCTCTGTTTATTCTGCAACTCCCGTTTCGAGTTACTAATCTTAGCAACTGAACCAGTATCAAATACTGAGGGTTTGCTATAAACGCTAGTAAAGTACACATCAATAACATGTATATCAAATATACTTATGTTCACTTTGCCATCCTTCTTATCCGCCAATCACTTGGGGTAGTTCCACTTCCAGTGACCAGTCCCTTTGAAGTAGAAGCACTTTAGTCTCAGGCTTAGGATCAGACTTGGGCTTCTTCACTTGAGCAGCAACTTGCTTGCCGTTCTTCTTGAAGTTCCCCTTCTTCCCTTTGCCCTTTTCTTGAAACTAGTGGTCTTGTCAACCATCAACACTTGATGTTTTTCTTAATTTCTACTTTCGTTGATTTCAGCATCACGAAGAGCTTGGGAGTTGTTTCTGTTATCCCTTGCATATTATAGTTCATCACGAAGTTCTACTAACTTGGTGATGGTGACTAGAGAATTCTGTCAATCACTATCTTATCTGGAAGATTAACTCCCACTTGATTCAAGCGATTGTAGCACCCAGACAATCTGAGCACATGCTCACTAGTTGAGCGATTCTCCTCCATCTTTTAGCTATAGAACTTGTTGGAGACTTCATATCTCTCAACTCAGGTATTTGCTTGAAATATTAACTTCAACTCCTGGAACATCTCATATGGTCCATGACGTTCAAAACGTCTTTGAAGTCCCGATTCTAAGCCATTAAGCATGGTGCACTAAACTATCAAGTAGTCATCATATTGAGCTAGCCAAACGTTCATAACGTCTGCATCTGCTCCTGCAATAGGTCTGTCACCTAGCGGTGCATCAAGGACATAATTCTTCTGTGCAGCAATGAGGATAAACCTCAGATCACGGATCCAATCCGCATCATTGCTACTAACATCTTTCAACACAATTTTCTCTAGGAACATATCAAAAATAAACACATGGAAGCAACAACGCGAGCTATTGATCTATAACATAATTTGCAAAATACTACCAGGACCAAGTTCATGATAAATTTAAGTTCAATTTAATTTGCTTAAGAACTCCCACTTAGATAGACATCCCTCTAATCCTCTAAGTGATCACGTGATCCAAATCAACTAAACCATAATCGATCATCACGTGAGATGGAGTAGTTTTCAATGGTGAACATCGTTATGTTGATCATATCTACTATAAGATTCACGCTCGACCTTTCGGTCTCCGTGTTCCGAGGCCATATCTGCATATGCTAGGCCCGTCAAGTTTAACCTGAGTATTCTGCGTGTGCAAAACTGGCTTGCACCCGTTGTAGATGGACGTAGAGCTTATCACACCCGATCATCACGTGGTGTCTGGGCACGATGAACTTTGGCAACTGTGCATACTCAGGGAGAACACTTCTTGATAATTTAGTGAGAGATCATCTTATAATGCTACCGTCAATCAAAGCAAGATAAGATGCATAAAAGGATAAACATCACATGCAATCAATATAAGTGATATGATATGGCCCTCATCATCTTGTGCTTGTGATCTCCATCTCCGAAGCACCGTCATGATCACCATCGTCACCGGCGCGACACCTTGATCTCCATCGTAGCATCGTTGTCGTCTCGCCAATCTTATGCTTCCACGACTATCACTACCGCTTAGTAATAAAGTAAAGCATTACATCGCGATTGCATTGCATACAATAAAGCGACAACCATATGGCTCCAGCCAGTTGCCGATAACTTGGTTACAAAACATGATCATCTCATACAATAAAATAAGCATCATGCCTTGACCATATCACATCACAACATGCCCTGCAAAAACAAGTTAGACGTCCTCTACTTTGTTGTTGCAAGTTTTACGTGGCTGCTACGGGCTTAAGTAAGAACTCATCTCACCTACGCATCAAAACCACAATGATAGTTCGTCAAATAGACTCCGTTTTAACCTTCTCAAGGACCGGGCGTAGCCACACTTGGTTCAACTAAAGTTGGAGAGACAGTCTTCCGCGAGCCATCTATGTGCAAAGCACGTCGAGGGAACCGGTCTCGCGTAAGAGTACGCGTAAGGTTGGTCCGGATCGTCTCGTCCAACAATACCGCCGAACCAAAGTATGACATGCTGGTAGGCAGTATGACTTGTATCGCCCACAACTCACTTGTGTTCTACTCATGCAAATAACATCAAACCATAAAACCTAGGCTCGGATGCCACTGTTGGGGAACGTAGTAATTTCAAAAATTTCCCTACGCACACGCAAGATCATGGTGATGCACAGCAACGAGGGGGAGAGTGTTGTCTACGTACCAACGCAGACCGACTGCGGAAGCGATCACACAACGTAGTGGAAGTAGTCGTACGTCTTCTTCCCGATCCAACCGATCCAAGCACCGTTACTCCGGCACCTCCGAGTTCTTAGCACACGTACAACTCGATGACGATCCCCAGGCTCCGATCCAGCAAAGCTTCGGGGAGGAGTTCCGTCAGCACGACGGCGTGGTGACGATCTTGATGTACTACTGACGCAGGGCTTCGCCTAAGCACTACAACGGTATGATCGAGGTGGAATTTGGTGGCAGGGGGCACCGCACACAGCTAAGGAACGATCTCAAGGATCAACTTGTGTGTCTTGGGGTGTCCCCTGCCCCCGTATATAAAGGATGAGAGGGGGAGGGCTGGCCGGCCAAGCTAGGAGGCGCAGGAGGAGTCCTACTCCTACCGGGAGTAGGACTCCTCCCCCCTATCCTATTCCTAATAGGATTCCCCAAAGGGGGAGAGAGAGAGAGGGTGGCCGGCCCCTTCTCCTAGTCCTAATAGGACTAGGGGGAGGGGGGAGGCGCACAGCCCTTGTGGGCTGTCCTTTCACCTTTCCACTAAGGCCCACGTAGGCCCATTTGGCTCCCGGGGGGGGGGGGTTCCGGTAACCCTCCCGGTAATCCGGTAAAATCCCGATTTCACCCGGAACACTTCCGATGTCCAAACATAGGCTTCCGATATATCAATCTTTATATCTCGACCATTTCGAGACTCCTCGTCATGTCCGTGATCACATCTGGGACTCTGAACAACCTTCGGTACATCAAAATGCATAAACTCATAATAACTGTCATCGTAACGTTAAGCGTGCGGACCCTACGGTTCGAGAACAATGTAGACATGACCGAGACACGTCTCCGGTCAATAACCAATAGCGGGACCTAGATGCCCATATTGGCTCCTACATATTCTATGAAGATCTTTATCGGTCAGACCGCATAACAACATACGTTATTCCCTTTGTCATCGGTATGTTACTTGCCCGAGATTCGATCGTCGGTATCCAATACCTAGTTTAATCTCGTTACTGGCAAGTCTCTTTACTCGTTCCGTAATACATCATCCCGCAACTAACTCATTAGTTGCAATGCTTGCAAGGCTTAAGTGATGTGCATTACCGAGAGGGCCCAGAGATACCTCTCCGACACTCGGAGTGACAAACCCTAATCTCGAAATACGCCAACCCAACATCTACCATTGGAGACACCTGTAGTACTCCTTTATAATCACCCAGTTACGTTGTCACGTTTGGTAGTACCCAAAGTGTTCCTCTGGTAAACGGGAGTTGCATAATCTCATAGTCATAGGAACATGTATAAGTCATGAAGAAAGCAATAGCAACATACTAAACGATCGTGTGCTAAGCTAATGGAATGGGTCATGTCAATCAGATCATTCAACTAATGATGTGACATCGTTAATCAAATAACAACTCCTTGTTCATGGTTAGGAAACATAACCATCTTTGATTAACGAGCTAGTCAAGTAGAGGCATACTAGTGACACTCTGTTTGTCTATGTATTCACACATGTATTATGTTTCCAGTTAATACAATTCTAGCATGAATAATAAACATTTATCATGATATAAGGAAATAAATAATAACTTTATTATTGCCTCTAGGGCATATTTCCTTCACTCTCTTCACGAAGACATATGATGGTGAACTGTTTGTGTGCCAAATATATGTGGATGACATTATCTTCGGCTGCACCAATCAGAAGTACAGTGAGGAGTTCGGATATATGATGCAAGAGCAATATCAGATGTCTATGATGGGGGAGCTGAAATTCTTCCTCGGTCTTTAGATACGGCAACAACGCAATGGCATCTTCATATCTCAAGAGAAGTATCTCAAAGATTGCCTGAAGAAGTTCGGTATGCAAGACTGCAAAGGTTTCACAACACCAATGCCAGCCAAGCATCATCTGGGTCCTGACGACAATGGTAAAGAGTTCGATCAAAAGGTATACCGCTCCATGATTGGTTCTTTGCTTTATTTATGTGCATCTAGGCCAGATATTATGCTTAGTGTTTGCATGTGTGCTCGATTCCAAGCGGCACCAAAGGAGTCGCATCACTTAGCTGTGAAGCGAATTCTTTGATATTTGGCTCACACCCCAACTCTAGGGTTATGGTATCCAAAGGGCTCAGAGTTTGATCTGGTTGGATTTTCGGATGCTGATTACGCTGGAGACAAGGTTGATCGGAAGTCCACATCAGGCACATGTCACTTTCTGGACCGATCACTTGTATGTTGGTCTTCAAAGAAGCAGAACTGTGTATCTCTCTCCACTGCTGAATCTGAATACATTGCTGCTGGATCCTGCTGCGCTCAGCTTCTATGGATGAAGCAAACCCTCAAGGATTATGGCATTCATCTGAAGCAAGTGCCACTTTACTGCGACAACGAAAGCGCCATCAAGATCGCCAACAACCCAGTTCAGCACTCGAAGACAAAGCACATTGAAATTCGTCATCATTTTCTCAGAGATCATGTTGCAAAGGAAGATATTGATATCATACATGTCAACACTGAAGAGCAATTGGCAGATATTTTCACCAAGCCCTTGGATGAGAAGAGATTTTGCAAGTTACGGTGTGAGCTAAATATCTTGGAATCCTCAAATGTCCTGTGATCAGGCACACATCCTAACACTTATGCATGTTGATGACTTGGATGTGCAACACACGAAGTAACGTATATCCTCAATCAATGAAGACGTACATTCTAAGTGTGAATACATTAACATGGAATTTGACTTTGGAGCGCCACGATAATTGTGCGCCGTGTCTGGGTCTAATACTTCCTATACGGTGGGTAACGCCACCACCAAATTTTCTGCTTAAAGTGTTTCACTCATGGCGTTACATTTGCTATGTCTTCACATTTGGTTTGGCTTCAATCTCAACATGTCTTCATGATTATCTTCACTATGTTGATTATATATATATGTACTGGTGTTCTGTCCTCTACAGCATTCACTTATAGCTATGTCTTCTTGTTTGAATCTTTTGAACTAAGTGAATGTGATCGGACCCTAACCTCTCCATGCTTCCTTCCTCAAACTCTATCTCTCCAAGTCGTATGCATTCTATTGAAACTGTCGAATGTCTTCACTGCATCCTTGTCAGCTGAAGACACAGAGACAAACTTTAAAACCATATTCATTTTTTTTGGAATCCGGAGAAGCAGGAACGACACCCGACAAACAAGGCGTACGTGGGATGTGGAACTGCCCCCACAATACTGCATGATGGCCACGTGCTGTTCAGATGCGAATCGCCAGGGGCACCTGAGTAATAGCGCAGTGCCGCCTCTATCCCTATAAATACACGATTCACTGCGGTCATTATCTCTTCTTCCACCTTCGCACGAACCCTAGCGCCACCGCTAGCTCTCGATGACGCCGGCGACGAAGCGCTTCACTGTCGCAACCTCTCCGACGCCGTTTTCACGCCGACAGCGGACCTCGCTCTCTCCGCCGTCGCCGTAGGTGTCTTCCGTCGCCAAGTTAGGGCACGGAGGACCGAACTGCTCGGCCTCAACTCTCACTTCGTCTAGCAGTTCCAAGTGGGGTAAATAAAACCTCTTTTTACAGCCTCTTTTGATCCTATAGTTCGGTCACTTTCTGCCATAAGATGTTTCCATTCACACAAGTTACATCTCTCTCAATCTGCATCTCATAACCTGCCTAGTATATTCACTTGTGCTTCATGAAGTAGTTAGATTCCTCACTTGTACTGATCTATGGGTTTGTACAAATCTGGAACCAACTTCTTTTCTATAAAGTGAATGTCTTCGCATGATGAGGTCAATGTCTTCTAAACTGATTTATCTTCAAAATCTTCTGAGAATGCATATGACCTCTTCCCCTTCCCTCGCACCATAATGCTGTCACAGGTACATGTCCGTGGGAGAATCTTTTGGTTCTCATAGTCTGCATTCATTTGCAGAGTTCTTACAGCGTCACATCAATTCTCCTGAAGCCAGTTCTTGCTGGTCAAGCAAAAGGAAGCCTTTGAAGACTTTGAACATTTTGAAGCCTTCCAAGTTAAGCTTCATGGCAGCAGAAAAACCAGCAAGGAAGGGAGGCAGACAGAGACGTGATGAAACGTCTAAAGATCTGCCTGATGACTTGGCAGAAATGTACAAAACTGATCCTGAAGAGAGCTATGGTCAGCGCAAGACACGAATCCAATGGATTCGAAGATATTGGGCAGAGCAGTGGTTCCAATACCGCTTCGTCACTAAGGAATATGAAGAAAAGTGCGCCATCAAGAGACCGTGGGGGGACGTATTGTACAAAAATCTCGTACCCTGGTCCAGAGACGAAGCCATTGCTCAAGGCTTCTTTCCATGCATGGTCAGAGGACCACAGCCAGCTGAAGCACATCCGTCATCACTTCTCTGGTGTCGCGATGACACTCTCTTCAAGCGCAACTTCCAATTTGCTCAGAACTCTGCGAAGCAAAACAAGAAGGAGTTGGGGTTGGACTTCAACCCTGGTCCCTCTAAACCAAGGGCGGATGGCACACGCGATGCCAATCCCAATATCATCGGGCCATATGCCAATCTTGAAGGCCTCATCACTCGCATTCTAGTCCAAGGGACTACCGTGAACGACCCTCCAGCAGACACTGATTCTGATGACTCTCCTGCTGCACCAAAGCCGGAGCAGACGAAGAAGCCAAAAGCTTCAAAGCCAGCCGCTTCTCTCAAAATCTCCAGAGCGAAGCCATTGGCAACTGCACCTCCTGAAGCCAGTGTGCAGTCTGAAGACTTATCACGAGTCTCCAAGCCCCAAGAAGCCAAGAAGCCTCAGCCACACACAGGCAAAGAGCTCACAGCTGCTGCCATTCTGCGCAGCGAGACCATTGATCTGTCCAGTGACGAAGATCTTGGCGATGAAGCTCTTGAGCAGCTCATCAAGAGCAAGGAGGAGGCTGAAATCTTCAACAATCTGCCTCTGTTTGATGCAGCAATCCTCCACAACTTCATCGATGAGTGGTTTGATACACCCAATATCAGCTTCGATGATCTGCAGCTGCCCATTGGCCTCAGCGTCGCCTTCCAAGGCGCTATTGCTTCAGAACTTGCAATTGCCCAGCGCATTGTTGAACTGAAGCAGAAGATTGATTTTGAAAAGGCTCAGTTCAAGCAGAATATGGCCAAGCTCAGCGTCTAAGAAGTCAAGGACTTCAAGATCATGCTGCATGAGTTGAAGAAAAACTTTCTGAAGAAACGTGCAGAAGCTCAGGGTTCGCGGGAGCGAATGAAGACTTTGGCTGATCGCTGTGTGCAGGCCTACAATGAGGCCGAGAAGCGCACGGCACTTGGGCGTCCAAGCATCGACCCCAGGATGGCCGCGAAGAAAAAGAAGAAGTCTGTTGTGACAGAACCAGAGGCACAAAGGTCAGAAACTGCTCCGATTGTCTTCCCCACCGCAACAAAAAGCTCGAAGCCAAAGAGTCGATCAACCGCCTCAGAGCTCAAGAAGACACGGATTGCAGAGGCTGAAGCTCGGAAGAGGAAACACCCTGAAGCCTCTCCTTCTGACCCCGCCATCAAGAAGCGCAAGACCAAGAAGTCTCGGGCTGCTCCCACAGAGCCCTTGATAGTCGAACCCCTCTCCGTCCGCTATCCTGACGAAGATCGTCAGTTGACTGTGCATGAGCCTGCTTTCACAGAGGCTCCGCACGCTGAAGACATTCCAGCAGCCGACCCCAACGGTGCTGATGACATTGGTCT
The DNA here is from genome assembly GCA_034509565.1 of Triticum monococcum. NCBI lineage: Eukaryota > Viridiplantae > Streptophyta > Magnoliopsida > Poales > Poaceae > Triticum > Triticum monococcum. Next base: position 484,948,904 of record CM067845.1, read on the forward strand.
CCAAGACAATGTGCAAGATGATGCGGCCCTTCCTCAGCTTGAAACAAGCGAAATGATCAGCATTGGTCGTCCATTGACACCAATCACACAAGATGCATCGTGGGCAGATCGCCCACAGGAGGAAGATAATGAGCCCCAGCCCACTGCAACTCCACCGGCGTCGCCTACATTCCGTAGGCTTCGCAAAGGGCCAAGGGCTCAGGCTGCCGACGACATTCCGGCTGCATCAGCCGAAGAGCATGAAGAAGAACCTCAAGCTCCATCTTCCCGGAACCAACAAGAAGAAGTTCTCAAGGAGAACGTACCTGAATCCGTCCCTCTCACTACACGTGTTGAGGCTGAAAACATTGAGACTGCCACACCCAACACTAAAGCAATTGTGGAGCCCGACCAACCAACTGTTGGGGAACGTAGTAATTTCCAAAAATTTCCTACGCACACGCAAGATCATGGTGATGCATAGCAACGAGGGGAGAGCATGATCTACGTACCCTTGTAGATCGCAACGGAAGCGTTGACACAACGTAGAGGAAGTAGTCGTACGTCTTCTTCCCGATCCGACCGATCCAAGCACCGTTACTCCGGCACCTCCGAGTTCTTAGCACACGTACAGCTCGATGACGATCCCCGGGCTCCGATCCAGCAAAGCTTCGGGGAGGAGTTTCGTCAGCACGACGGCGTGGTGACGATCTTGATGTACTACCGACGCAGGGCTTCGCCTAAGCACTACAACGATATGATCGAGGTGGAATATGGTGGCAGGGGGCACCGCACACGGCTAAGGAACGATCTCAATGATCAACTTGTGTGTCTATGGGGTGCCCCCTGCCCCTGTATATAAAGGATGGAGGAGGAGGAGGCCGGCCAAGGCTAGGCGCGCCAGGTGTGGAGTCCTACTAGGACTCCAAGTCCTAGTAGGAGTCCACCAAGAGGGGAGGAAGGGAGAAGGAAGTGGAGGGGTAGGAAAGGTGGCCGGCCCCCTTTTCCCTAGTCCAATTCGAACTAGAGGGGAGGGGGGCGCAGCAGCCTTTTTCCTCTTCCCACTAAAGCCCATCAAGGCCCATTACTTCTCCCGTAACTACCCGGTACTCCGAAAAATACCCGAATAACTCGGAACCTTTCCGATGTCCGAATATAGTCGTCCAATATATCGATCTTTACGTCTCTACCATTTCGAGACTCCTCGTCATGTCCCCGATCTCATCCGGGACTCCGAACTCCTTCGGTACATCAAAACTCATAAACTCATAATATAACTGTAATCGAAACCTTAAGCGTGCGGACCCTACGGTTCGAGAACAATGTAGACATGACTGAGACACGTCTCCGGTCAATAACCAATAGCGGGACCTGAATGCCCATATTGTCTCCTACATATTCTACGAAGATCTTTATCGGTCAGACCGCATAACAACATACGTTGTTCCCTTTGTCATCGGTATGTTACTTGCCCGAGATTCGATCGTCGGTATCCAATACCTAGTTCAATCTCATTACCGGCAAGTCTCTTTACTTGTTCCGTAATACAACATCCCGCAACTAACTCATTAGTTGCAATGCTTGCAAGGCTTTAAGTGATGTGCATTACCGAGAGGGCCCAGAGATACCTCTCCGACAATCGGAGTGACAAATCCTAATCTCGAAATACGCCAACCCAACATCTACCTTTGGAGACACCTGTAGTACTCCTTTATAATCACCCAGTTACGTTGTGACGTTTGGTAGTACCCAAAGTGTTCCTCCGGTAAACGGGAGTTGCATAATGTCATAGTCATAGGAACATGTATAAGTCATGAAGAAAGCAATAGCAACATACTAAACGATCGGGTGCTAAGCTAATGGAATGGGTCATGTCAATCAGATCATTCATCTAATGATGTGATCCCATTAATCAAATAACAACTCTTTGTCCATGGTTAGGAAACATAACCATCTTTGATTAACGAGCTAGTCAAGTAGAGGCATAATAGTGACACTCTGTTTGTCTATGTATTCACACATGTATTATGTTTCCGGTTAATACAATTCTAGCATGAATAATAAATATTTATCATGATATAAGGAAATAAATAATAACTTTATTATTGCCTCTAGGGCATATTTCCTTCACCAACAGCTTCAAGAGACACTGAAGCTACTGCATCTGAACCTTCTGTGCCTGAGTCTGCTGCCGGTCCACAATTCAACTATCATGTTGCGCATAGGCCCCAGGTCCAGAAGCCGATCCCACGACTGCCAAGGTTCCCAGGTCCTGCATCAGCTCCTGGCTCCTTTAATGTCAATAGCTTCAGGGCAGATAATACGTTTTTCAACAGCTCCAAGAACCCTTATTCAAGGGAACGAATTGTATCAGATAGGTTCTGGAGCTACCCACAGCGCAGCTACTATTCATGCATCCTATACAACCAAGGCCGTATCTTTCCTCACCAGCGCCTTGAGGTTGAAGCTGTTGCTGGTCTGCCTGGTCTGGAAGAAGCACTGGATTGCTTCAAGCAAGTGGGTCTACTGCCGTTTATCACCGATGAAGAGCACTGGAATGAAGAGCTTCTGCTCCAGTTCTATGCCACACTGCATAACAAAGGCTACAACAGAGATCCGAAGACTTGGGTCCTGGAGTGGATGACCGGCAATGTCCATCATGAAGCCAATGCATTCGATATCATTGAGCTTACCGGCCTACCCACTCCTAGCGAACTCTTTGAAGAAGGCTGCCAACTCCATGCTGAAGCAATTGAGAGCATATTCCAGCGACCTGAGCCAAATATGAGTCAGATGCTCTCAATGATGAAGCCATTGCCTCTTGATGCACTTATCCAACTGAGTTCTTTGTTGAAGACTTAGAGTACCTGCCCAGAACTATATATCACATCGTCAGGCGGACTCTATGGCCCATTAAGGGGCACTCTCCATATGCCAAGGTTGAAGGTGCCATGAAGACTCTCATCTTCTGTATCCTGCATGGCAAATGCTTCAACGCCCAGGATCTCTTTATACGCCAACTTGCAGCGTCTGGCTCAGATCTCTTTGGTTTGAAGATTTATGCTCCATGGGTTATGAGGCTAATCAAGCTCAACTCTGCTATCTCCTATCAGCCCTCTGCCCGCAACCATAGAATCTTCTTACCTGATGTGGACACCTCTGCTGAAGCAATATATCCTGAGCCTGCCAAGCAACCATTAAGTCTTCAGAATGCAGAACACCAGAGCTTCACTCAGAATGATGAAGGTGTTGAAGCCATCTCAAGAGTGTATCCAATGGCTGGCACCACATGTGCCCCTGCATCAACTGAAGCCATTGACAGCACAGCTGCATAGAGACCCAAGAAACGCGTTCATTCACTCAATGACCGAGAACTTCTTGTGGCTCTTCACCAAAAGCAAGATAGGCATCACGACTGGCTCAAAAGGCAGATGAGAAGTATCATGCAAGACGTCAATCGCATCAGAAATCTGGCCACCAAGAATGCATTCGTCGCACATGAAACCTGTCACCGCACTTGGAAAGGCCTCACCATGATGTGCACTGAAGCTGAACTTCAAGCGGATGGCTTCAGCGAGAGATTCAAGTTTGACTCCACACCCCCCAGAAGAGCTGTGCTGCGCGGAACTCCGTCCCTTGAAGATTCAGAGTTCTCTTCCTCTGCTGCCACCGTGACTGGAAGAATTATTGTGGAAGAAGACGACGCTACATCACCACCACCTTCTTCAGCGCGTGTCGACCCTGCACCAAGCTCTTCAGCACCACCAAACGCCTCCACCGACCCTGTTGCGCCTGGGAACGCATAGAAAACTCTATGTCTTCAAACCTTTTTGGTCATCACTGACAAAAGGGGGAGAAGCATATGATGTTTATAGTCTTCAAGCGGGTCAATAATATGGGCGGGTGCTTTATACTTTGCTACATTTTGCTTCGTGCTTACAACTCTCATTTTGCTACATTTGGTTCTTTGAGTTGTAACACTTAAACTTGATGGTCGTCTGCTACTTGTTTGCCACTATGTTTTTGCGAAGATAAATTCCGCATGTACGACGATCATTTCCGCACTTACATCATCTCGCAGACGTCCATTTTTCATTATGCATGTCATTCTCTTCATATACCTTTACATGCATGGTGGATTGTCGTCATAAGTTGAAGTGGATTCCGACAAGTACAACCTGCCATGTGCATTTGCGTTCCAGAAGCAAATTACTTATATGCACATCTTCAGGGGGAGCCCTTGCAGCCTATGAAGACAATTCCTTTACAATTCCACAAGTTATATTCCCCGTTGAAAACTTCAACTAGTTTGTCATCAATCACCAAAAAGGGGGAGATTGTAAGTGCATCTAGTGCCACCCCTAGTTGGTTTTGGAGTATTGACGACAAACCTAGTTGAGGGACTAATGTGTTTGTGAGAATTGCAGGATAACGAAGGTAGAAGTCCCTCATTGATTCGGTTTAGCTACCAGAGATGACCCCTAAAAATGTACGAAGACATTGAAGACAATGGTGGTTTATGAAGATATTCATATTGAAGACAATGGCATGTGAAGACTCCCTATGAAGCTTATGGAACTCGAAGACTTAGATCCTTCATAGTTTTACTTCATTCATGTTGTGTCATAGGAACCACCGTACTTTTAAGTGGGGTCCAAGAGAACCAGTCAGGATGACTGAAGTGATGCCTAATTCAAATCCTATGTCTTCGAGTGAAGACAATAAGAGAAAATCTTGTCCAGAGTCAGACAAGTCAGCTTTACTTGTAGCCCAAGTAAAGTTGCCGTGTGAGTTCGAAATTCGACCGTTGGTACACGTGTCAGTTCCTTAGTGACCCAGGGTCATTTCGGACAAATCAGGTCGGGTTGCCAAGTGGCTATAAATAGTCTACCCCTACAACCATAAACGGTTGGCTGCTCAGATTTCAGTGCACGGCTTTTGTCGTTTGAGAGCAACCCACCTCGAAGCCTTTGAGAGAAAATCCCTAGCGAGGAGAAAAGCCCTAACCACCCAGAGCCAGAGTAATTGGGCATCACTTAAGTCTTCTTGTCTGAGTGATCTGAAGACTTATTACACTTGAGGACTGTGCATCCTCCAGCCGGTTAGGCGTCGCGTTCTGAGCATCCAAGAGAAATTGTGGATTGCCGGTGAACGAAGTCTGTGAAGGTTTGGGAGTCTACCTTGAAGACTTACCAGAGTGATTGGGCGAGGTCTGTGTGACCTTAGCTCAAGGAGAAAACGGTGAGGACTGGGTGTCCTGAGCTGCGTGTTCAGGACTGGGTGTCCGGGACTGTGTGTCCTTTGGTTTAAATACCTAGCCGCTCCAACCAGACGTACAGTTGTCACAGCAACTGGAACTGGTCCAACAAATCATTGTCTTCAGCGTGTCACTGGTTTCATCTTCACCTCCCTTTACTTACCTGTACACATTGTGAAGCCATTGCATGCTTGCTTTATCTTCTGTCTTCACAACTTGACTGTATGATGTGTTTGGCTTCAAAACTTCTTCCTACCTGATCCTCATTACACTGAAGTTGTTTGTCACTGTGCTTTCACTATATTGTATACTTGACTATGGCTTGCCTTGTGTAATCTAACTTCCGCTGCATAGTGATAGGCTTGTCCACTCTGTTTGTCTTCATAACTTCCACGTTTTGAAGACTTTCATAAAAATCGCCTATTCACCCCCCCTCTAGTCGATATAACGCACTTTCAAGGTGGAAGAAGCCCTTCTAGCCATCCATGTTGCATCAAACGGCTCACATGAGTCGACTGACCGAAATTGCTCCTTCAGATTGCAGGATCCACGTGGCATTCAAGGTCTCGAAGGTAGATTCCGCGTCCGCACCCGGTTTTCGGGCTCGACGCACGCGCGACCGGCTTCTACCGTGACAACCACCATGCGCGCCTCCTCCGCGCGGGCGGAGACGACAATGACACGCTAGTTCCTCCTTGCCGGCGTGCTGGAGCACGCGCTCGTCCTCCTCTTTGTACGCTGCGTGCATAGACGCGGCTCCACCAGCTGCTCGCGTGCTTGGCAGCGCGGCGGCATCGCGAGGAGGGACTGCAGACAACGTGAGCGGGCGAGCCTTCGGCTTCATGGCACAGGGATGGCGGCGACACGGCGGTGATGGGCGAGCAATTGTTGGCCGGAGCAGGCGGGCGTCGGCATGCGCAACGGCGGCGGCGGCATATTGATGAGTGTGCGTGTGGGAGCTTATTTTAGTTTTATATATAAGGTTGGTCAAACTTAAAAGAAAACCATACTAGTACATGTAAACATTAGACTTAGGCAACCGCTTTTATTAGTTACTAGCTTATGTTCTTGCCCATTGTGACCAGCCTTAGTACCACGGCCACGATACGGAATCCTTTGCAAGCACGTGAACCGCGGCCGCGTGGTCGATCGAACGGTGCGCCACCGTGTCGCGCTCGAAGGACATCCACTGAACCTTTTTGTGTGTGTGAAAATAATCCTCGAATATTACTCAACTTTTTTCCTGTGAAAGTTCTTGACGCTGCAATATTTCCATATATTTGAATTTAGCTCCAGTTCGTGTTTATTTGGATTTGGACGTTTTAGGTGCGCCCTAGTTTTTTTTTAATACTGATTTTGTGTGTGTGACTGAGAGAGAACGTGTGTATGTGTCCATATGTGTGTTGTAGCGGAAGGGCAATGTAGAGACGGTGTGCGTGTGATACAGACATAGAGAGGTGTGAATGTGCAAATGATCGTGCATGAGTGAGACATAGACAGATGCCGATATGTTGTGTATACATGAGAGAACGGTCTTCTAGTTTACTTGTGTGTGTGTGTTTGTGTGTGTGTGAGAGAGAGAGAGAGGGAGAGAGAGATAGAGAGAGGAGCATCCGTAACACAACAACCATCTCTCTCGATTCATCCGTCCCTCACACGGTCGCATGCAACACATGCATCAACGCGCACATTTTGACACCCTCACCCGGCCCCTGCCCACCTCAAGGCCCGCACAATCTCTTCGTGAATACCCATTTCTCTCCTTAGGTTTGTTTTTTCTCAACATCTGACACACACACACACACACACACACACACAAACACGCACGCACGCACACACACAGAGAGAGACACACACGCAGCACAACACACACACACACTCCCCCGAGCACACAATTCATCCCCATCCAAGGTTATACGGCGACCACTCTCGCTTGTGCTTCTTTGCACCCCAACATGCACAACACCTCATTCTTCAAAGAGGGCAACGAGCAGATCGAAGACGGCGACCACACCGCGCTAGAGAATGCGGGGTCATTTGGAAGCAAGGTGATGTGACGACGTCTGACTGACTCCTTTCCCCACCCTCTCTCTCTCTCTTGCACAAAATTACCAATCCCTCTCTCCCCCGCACAAAATTGTCAATCCCTCAACCCACGAGATCATTCCCCTCTCGTCCATGTTTTTCCTGCTCTCTCATCAAACATGTTGTCTCTTCTCCTTCCACGTATACAAAATCCAGATGCACACGCATCTCATGTATATTACATGTATGCATCTTTCTCACAGACCTAACTTCTTCCTCTCTCTTTCTCTCTCTTTCTCTCTCTCTGTCTCGTTAGGTTTGTCTCCTACTCTCTCGTCCACATACATACAATCTTTCCCTCCCTATCTGCTCCATCTTCAAAAGCTCTCTCTGCACGTTTCATTCACACATTGGGATATGTCAAAATGTTGCTTCTATAATGGCTGATGTAGAGTTATGGTTGTTCTTGTTGCATCCTACAAAGTAATAACTATGAAATGCATTTAGATTCTCATTTTACTGGGATTATGTGAGTTTGAGCATGTTGTGAAGTACTATAGACCTTGTATACATCTTGGGATTCGACAATGATTGTAACTATTGAATTGTATAGATCATTACATTCGAAGTCAATAGCCTAATATATTTATTTCACAATTTCAACAAATGATTAGTTCACTACAAACTAAGAAAACAAATGTGTACTCCCTCCGTTTTTATTTAAGTCCGCGTATTAGCATTGGTCAAAGGCAAGTTTTATAACTCTCAGAAAGCTTATAACAAAAAATATTAACATATACAATAAAAAATAAATACCATTAGATGCATTATTGAATGTACTTTCACATCATACGTATTTGTTATGGTAAATTTTTATATTTTTCTATAAACTTGGTCAAACTTTAGGAAGTTTGACTTCGGTCAAACCTAATATGCAGAGTTTACTACTACTACTCGCTAGTTGCTTAGCCGAATCACTCAACACGCCACACGGGGAATCCAGTGTCACAAAATTTTGAGGTCGGCGGGAAAATCTCCCGCGACCCTGATTCAAGCAGTGGGAAGTTACCATCATAGCCTTTGGAACAGGCCTACGGATGATGCTTGGTAGGGGGCTGTTTTCGTAACTTCAGGTTCACCCTACCCAGCCAACCCCACCCCGGCACCCAAAGTAGTACACCTGAATACTCCCCAAGTTCTATCCCCACCGCAAAATAGACTTCTCCATGGCACCGCAGCCTTCATGCTCCTCCCCTTTACATCGGCACACTCGTCCACCGCAGCGCATTTTCCTAATCGACGACCTCGTATGCCGCACTGGAGCCGGTCCACCGTCGTCGTCGTACACGGAGCCTCTTCCCCGGCATCGTCTTCCACGGTCTCGTATCTGCTTCCTGGAAGCCGACGCCAAGCGCAGAAGTGCCACCGTCGTGGACAATGAACCGACTCCTGTTACCAACCATGATTCACAGAGGCCGCCGCGACCATTGTTCTCCTCCTCGATTGGTAATGTGTGTATTGAATCACTTAGCAGTACATGTGCAGTTCCAATTTTGTTCATACCTACCCTTCAAATTTCCTGGGTGCTATTGTTCCCGTAAAAGTAATTGGTTATAGCCACCATTGTCCAACAGAATATCAGCTTGTAATTGTGCGTTGCTCCTGTATCGCGCTGTGCTTGGGTAGGTTTTTCATCTCCAACCAGTAGTGTGGCAAATGATGGAAAGGTTTTTAGAACTAGCAAAATGCCCATGCGTTGCACGCATCAAGATGCATTTGTATGAGTAGTTTATCTTGTTGGAGATGCTCTAACATGGCAGACGAGTGCTTTAATGTTGCCCACAAGATGCTCGAGTATTACTAGTAGTATATTTTTCTTGCCATGTTGAGATTTTAAAACCATGAGTGCGAACATGCAGAGGAGCAATGAAGATCAAACACGGGATATTCGGGACATCTTCAAGGAGCGTGGCAAGTTAAAGAGGAGCTGCACCGAACCTGTAAAATGAGCTTTGGTAAGTAACACCCTTTCAGTTACTTCCGTGTAGCCTCGTGTTCTTCGATGTGTATATGTTGTAGTTTCTGTTTCTCTTAAGCATGGTGTTCTTCGATGTGTAATAAGAAGAGTCTTAATCATCCTAATGCTTTCGTTTTTAGCTTGATGTAGGAAGTGGGTGTTCTCACCTTGTAGTCTGTTTTTATTTATTTATTCCTTTTGAATTCACTTCTCTGAGTTCTGTTTATCTGGCTTCTACTAAATGGATCTAGGTTGCTCTGAGTATTGATCTAAAAAAGAAGTAACTTCATGTCAGGATGCAGTTCCTGCGAGGAGGGAAGTATGGTCAACCTCGAGATCATGTTTCCAAAATGAGGCTGGATTACACACAAGGTGCCAGTTCCCTAATGATGCTGGATTAGACACAAGGTGCAAATTCCCAGATGATGATGGATTACACACAAGCCAGGTGGAGTCGTCAGCTGTTCGTTTCCTCGTGGCATTAGTAAAGGCTCAAAGAAAGCGTGCAGCAACCCTTGAGAATGTAGCTGAGTTCCTGAAGAAGCGAAAAGAGCAATCAGATGCTCCTTTCACCCAAGCCAAAGAAGAGATGGAAGAAGCCAGAAATAAGCTAGCAGAGGCAGAGCAGGCTAGGCGTCTCCTGCTATCTAAAACTGTTGTCAATACAAAATTTCCTTCATAATAGCTAGGTTCAAATGTCTATCCAGTCAGCATGCCTGTTGTGATGTCCGTGCATCTACGGATGTGGCACAAAATGTTTTTTTGGGTCATGTAATAACAACAATTACTTTCCAAACAATATCAGACGAAGCATTGGACATGGTATAGTTCACGTGCAAGCCCGACATTCCAAGTTCAACTTCCACATCAAACTCATGTTCACAGATATCTGCACATTCGTACATAATGTCCACAACCATGATTCACTTCAAAGCCAAAAAAATGTGAGGAGAGTTATAAATAAAGAAAATCCTCTACTAGTTCCTGCTACCAGTGCGAGCACAACAAGTCAAGACCATGCGTAAATTAATTATATTGTAGTCATTTTTTGTGTTCTAAAATGCCTGCCGGCTCGCGGAAGGACGTGTTGCCGGCACACGCGTGGATTCAATGAAGGCAGGCAGGGTAGTCTTAAGTTGGTTGCACGCGGCGAGGAGGCGTGCTCAGTCGGGCCTGCAGCGAGTGCGGCCCTCTTGGCCGGCGCGCCGGTTCAATGCCTGCGCTATGAGAGGTCGCGTCCGTGTCAGAGCAATCACTCCCTCCAGTCCTTTTTTGTTTGGGTATAACAAAATCTCGTTTTCCATTCACATTTTAGTGGTAGGAGTTGTGCGTGTGTGTCTGTGAGAGAGAGAGGAGACGGTAGTCGGGGTTGTCTGATCGGTAAACAAATGAATAATGTCAGTCTGGGATGGAGATGAAAAGGAGACCGCAAAAAATGTTGTGTCTACAGGAGAGATAGAGAGAGTAATTTTAGTGGTATGAGTCATATGTAGAGACATATAAGGTGTGTGAGAGAATCCCATAGAGAGAAAGACAAAGTGAAAGACGAGTGGAGACTGTGTGTTTGGCGGTGAAAAAGAAAGCTTAGGTACCGAGTGATACCAGAGAACAGTGGAGACGTGAGAGATAATGAAAACCGTGTAATTTGTAATGATAGGGAGAGTGTGACACTTCTCAAGGGAGACGTCGAGAGACCATGTTTGCGAGGATAGGAGCAACATGAAGTGAGCATGCGGGTGAGCTGGAGAAAAGAGAGTGATAGCTACCTGAAGGAGCATGCATGCGAGAGAGATGGGCGTGAAAGGAGTGAACAAAAAAGGGATTCAAATATTTGAATTCGAGATGATGATACATGTAATCCATACTCGAACCAAAATTGATCTATCAAACATGCATACTCATATGAATTCACGCACATCTATGTTATTTAATATGTAGATATTACTGATCCATACATTTTAGTAGAACATAATTTGGTTAATTTTTTTCGAATTCAACCTTAAGATTTGAGATCATTGTATTTGTAGATCATATTATACATATAAAGGAGCAGAATTCTTTGTTGTGCTTTTGAAAGTATATAAAAAATGATGTATATAGAATGTAATTCCAATTGAAAATGGATCCCGCCCGAAAAACAAGTAGAATACAAACGGGATTCGAATTGAGTTGGCACGGTAAACGTGCACTCTGCAAAATTTGAACGAAGCGGGGAAAGTCGCAGTAACCGCCCAAAACCAAAATCTGCGAGATGGAAATCACTACTGCCTATCCCTGCCACGCAAAGCCTATATGCTGGATTTCTATAGGTTTCGATAGGGGTAGGTTTGTAATTTCACCCAAACGTGACGTAACCGCTTCTCACCAGGATTCATACACGGTGGGCGCCAAAACACAGTGTGTCCTCGGCCGAAATCGACTCCCTCCCCGATTCATATTCATACACGGTGGGTGCCAAAAACAAACTCTCGTCGGCAAATATTCGGTGTATGCGAGATTACCGTCCTATTCCCGACCGACTAGTGTTGCTGTGATGTAGTAGAAATTTGAAACAGGGGCTAAGTTTGTAAATTTCCTCGCATTTGAGACAAGCGCGCCCTGAATACATGGTTCCCCCCTTCCTCTCTACCTCCCTTTTCCCCATTCGTACTCCGTGGGCGCCAAAACACCCTCTCCACCCCACCCTCCTCCGTCCGCCGCCGTCCGCCACCCCATCCACCGCCGTCCTCCTCCACCATGCCGGAGCTGATACCCCGACATCACTGTCCATTACAAGAGATCGACCTCTCTCATCCACGGCTTCAGACCGGGATCCTTGCATCCCATCCTCTCGCTTCATCCCTGTCGTCGTCCACCTTGCCGGCGCCGCTCCTACGACCGTCTCGTCCACCGCGCCCCGCCACCACCGTCTACCCTCCTAGATCTGCTTCCACGCCGCCGACAGCCATCGTTACCGCAGCACCGTCAAATTCTCAGTAGATGCCTACACGGCGCCGCACCAGAGGCGGTACTCTTTCGTATCTGCTCAACTTATTTATCGCAGCAAGAAAATAGATTGCCACTGCTTTACTCTGATTTCTTGTCTTGGTTGCGAAGTTGCCTTTGTCCGGTTTGCACCTTCAGATCCGCCATGGAACGCTCGACACCATACTCACAATGCTTATGGTTTTCCCCTTTTATATTCCACACTAGTTAAATCACAGTAGACTAAATTTCAAAATTGGGTAAGTCGATTTTTCAGAGCTCGCCGGAGTTCACCGGTGCGATCGAAGGGGCTCAGGTGGTTGTGGGGCCTCGCCGAATGAAGAAAACTTGACGCGGGTGGGGGTTGGGGGTGGCGGAGGAACACATGCGGTGGGGGCCGGTGGTCCGGCCGGCGGCCCGTGTGGTGTTCTGTATGGGAAGAATCAGAGACGAGGAAGATGAAGGGTTAGGAGACGTAGGATCTTCATCCAACCGCCTGAAATGGTCGAGAGACAGCTAGGAGTTGCATTCTTAATGCCCTCTTGTTCATCATGTGTGGGCACTGGGCAACCAACATTTTATTATCCAAAATCTACTTGCTCTTCTTTACCATGTTCCTCTTCCGTTCTTCTTTAATATGTACTCTCTCCTTTCCTAAATACAAGTCTTTGTATAGATTCCACCATGGACTACATATGGAGCAAAATGAGTGAATCTACACTCTAAAATGTACCTGGATACATCTGTATGTGATCCATAGTGGAAATCTCTACCAAGAGTTATATTTTGGAACGGAGGGAGTATGATAGTAGTACAGTATGTTCCTTGTACTGAAGATGAGCAGGGACATTTGCAGTGTAGAGGTCTATACGGTCGGTTGTGATGGACACTTTGAGCCTCTTTGATTCATAGGATCTTGTAAACATAGGAATAGGATTTGTAGTGGTCTGCCCACATGAATCCTATAAGAATAGCAAGGAATGCGGGGAGCTGTGTCGCCTTTGAGAGTTACATTGATATTAACAGTACCGCACCTTCACTTGAAGAGAGCTGGTATCCAAAGCCTTTCTAGTCGTACCGGCAATACTAGCACATATATTTCAGCAAGTCCCACTTTGCTGATTTTACTCTGATGCTTAAGGTTTTCCCATTATATCTACACTATGATCTGTGTAGCTGCTTTGTGTCGCACTAGCAACAGTCCACTCTTGAAGCTAAACACTGAATGACTTACAAAATTGGCACCAAGGCATTGAGTGCCATTCTGGATGCAATGAAACTCATACGCTCCCCACCTGTTGATTCTTGTTCAGAATATCATCCTAATGACTATTCTAACCTCGAGGAGTCAAAGACAGATGGCCTATCATGTTCACCTATCAAGGTGCCTGTTCTAATTTGGCAATGTTTTATTGATTGAGGGTATCTTGCATATGTTGTCTTGCATTTCTTCTACTTTGTTGCACCGCCATCTGCTTAGTTTACTCATCATATATGTCGAGATGCCATGCCCATCCATTATCAATACATATTCCATCTGTCATCATACCATGTTTTTCCACTCAAATGTTGTTCTTGTGCATCAGACATCAAAAAGGAAAAGGTTGATTGCCGAACCTGAAGGAGCACCAGCAAAGTCCTTGAAAAACGTGGTGGTGCCGGAGAAATCAGACAGCACCCCACTTATATTGGTTGTACAACTAGTGACACAAAACGTAGGACCGACTCCAGCAGACTGTACCCATACTTCACTGGCCACACCACGAGCCCCACCACACAGGACCTGCACTCCAGCAAAAGGTATACCGATTTCATTTGCCATAGCACCAGTTGTACCATAGAAAAATCTCACTCCAGCAAAAAGTACAGCAAGTCCACCGGTCGAAGACCTATCCCAACTGCAGAGACGGCCAATTCCTGCAGATTGGAACCCCATTCCATTTATTCCCAGTTTAAAAGACAATGCTTTCAATGTTGTTAGGGACTATGTGCGTATATTCCCATCATGAGAAGATTATTGTGAAGACAAACACCATTTTCACATCTTCCTGTCCAACTTACGTGTAAGTGCTATTATTTTCCTATTTTCTGCTGATTGAACACATCAATGATTTACATTACATTGTTGTAACTAGGCGAGGGTCAATCTGGATAGTCATGACGAGCAAAGCTTGCTTGTGCTTTTCAAGGCAGCATTGCAGCAGTATCGGTGTTACCTGAGGAAATCACACTTTGATGGCAAGTCTATAAACGAATTCCTAGTGAAGTCTCCTATGCTAAATTTAGAAGACATTGAATGGAAAAACCTTGTTATGCACTGGTCTCGTTCCCAGGATGAGGTACTGTCTATGAAATCACATGACAATTTGAACTTCTACTTTTCCGCATGTGCCTTACGGATCTTTTTTGCAGGAAATCTGCTCAAAGAAGAATTCCGGTTTGACAAGAACGACAGGATATCTCAAATATGCTGCCCGCTGCTTTGCTCTTGTTAGTACCTATTGTCCTGTATCGCTGTACTTGCATACATATTAGTTCATTATGTGACAACAGTATGCATGATAGCTTGCTTATCAATTGTTCGCTCCAAATTATCTGATCTGTATGAATGGTTACATTAGTGTAGAATATATCCAATGCCAATGTTTTTTTAGCTCTGCATTGTTCTTGTAAGTACATGTTGTCCTTTATCAGTGTACTTATAATGACAGGTAGTTGTTTATGTACCATCACTCTGCAGCTTATTTTCCTTTGCCCTCCATTTTCTACACATCAGATCTATATTTACTCTTACCATAAGGTTGGTACTGAAGAAGTTTACCTGTGCATTGCTCTTGGTTGTACCTTTTGCCTGTATCACTGCACTTACATTTATAGCTACTTGGTTATGTAGCATCACTCTTCATCTTATCTTAAATATTCTCCATTTTTTCGTATATTATCACATCTATATTTACTCTTAACAAAATGTAGAATAAAGGCAATGCTTTTGAAGAAGATTATGTGGTAAACTTCTTGAATTGCCCCCCCCCCCCCATCAGCATGGACAAGGCCTTTATAGAGCCTGTCTTCACCAATAATGTAAGTTTGTCCATCTCAAGCCTTCAAACTTTGTTGTATATATTTGGTTAGGCATGACTGCAATAGCTATTTATTTTTGGTGTTTGCATCAAATTGCTTGTTTAAAGTTTATTATATGTAGTTCATAAACAAAAGTTCGTCCTTTCTCAATTTAAGTTTTTAGTTGTACAACCAAGTTCCTTCTTCATACCATGTAAATTAAACTATACAGAGCAAGTGATCTTCTTTTGCACTTCATGTATGCTTCTGTTCTTCATCTGTAATCCAGTGGTGTCGTGAACCTACCCACTACAACACAATGTCATATTCTGCAATGTCTTAACTATGAGAAATGTCATATCATTCTACTATTATTTAAACCATCTCTTTATTTGCCAATCTGAAATGGTATAAATTGACAGCACACTAACCATTGATACTTATGAGTTCTTGATCTCTAATCCAGTGGTGTCGTGAAGCTGCCAACTCCTTCACAATGTCATTTCCTGCCATGTCTTGACCTGAACAATACCATATTGTGTTAATGCAAATTTAAACTGTGTCACTTTATTCGTCAGTAAGAAATGTGATGAATTGTCAGCACTGATACTTTTATGTGCAAAACTTGTCATCTGTCTGCTTGTTTATCTTTCAGAGTGAGGAAGATATAAGTGTTGAACAAGCGCAATCTCATCATCTTGCTCAGCTGCTTGCGCTGCAGCTCCCCAGCAGGGCTAACCTTTTTTGAACTCTATTGAAGTGCTGTCGGTTTTGTATATTATTTTGTCGGCGTGTTTATTTGCACTGGTGGCGATCTTCGATGCCCAATGTATGTAATCTGCTGTCTGCTTGTGCTTTATTATCATAGTGGCGAACTTTGATGCCCAGTGGATGTAATATGCCGTAATTTCTTTATTGTATAGTATAGGTTTTTTTCTTATTCACGATGCTGCAGTTATTTTACTGTGTATATATATCCTGTCTTCGCAGTAAACCGGCCAAACCGTAAAATTACGGTACATAATCGGGCCGTCATGCAATCACGATGTAGGTTGGGCCTGAAACGTGCCGATCAGCTCACGGGCCGGTAGCAACCCGAAATGAACCCCAGCCCATGATTGTGCGAATCAAATCATGGGCTTTTAACAGGCCGAAAAATTGCCTCGGTCCTTGTTTGGCCCAATCAGATATCGGCTGCTAGCAGGCCGGATGCAAACCGGCCGTAGTTATGCCCAACTATATGACGGGCTTTTAACAAGCTGAAATTAATATAGGGCCGAAATGTTAAACAGGCCCTTAATAGGCCAAAACTAATATCAGGCCGAATTACTAAGTGGGCCTTTAGCAAGTGGGCCCAAAAGCATAGAGTCTAGTTGAAGGGCCGAATCTGATATGGGCCATAATTAGCCCAAAACCTCTTAAAGGGTCGGACCTGATCTGGGCCGTAATTTTCCCCAGAACGTGGTAGGCTTTTAACGGGTCAGATCTAATATGGGCCACTATTAGGCCCGGAGCGTGGCAGGCCATTAATAGAACGTATCAAATATGGGCCGGCATTTGGCCCAAAACATGGCAGCCAGTTAACGGGCCGGCCTACTAGGGTCCTTAAAATCTTGTGGGCCTACAGCTGGGCCAACCCATTAATGTCGGTGAAATCTCGTGGGCCTTTAACTAGGCCGGCCCATTATGATCCGCAAGAATTTTGTGGGCCTTTACCTGGGCCGGCCTATTATGGCACACAAAAATCTTGTGGGCCTGTACCTGGGCCAGCCCATTATGGCTCACGAAATCTTGTGGGCCTTTAGCTGGGCCAGCCCATTATGGTCCGCAAAATCTCGTGGGCCTTTAGCTGGGTCGGCCCATTATGGTCCGCAAAATCTTGTGGGCCTTTAGTTGGGCCGGCCCATTTAAACTTGTTGGGCCGTGCCATGTGTCGACGTATCATAGGCGCCTTCTGTCCGGTGAGTGGATGACATCTGTCCGACGATGAGCCGACACGTGTTTCCTCTAGCCAATGATGATTTTCCACATGGAAAATCCCCATTGGTCGGGGCTGTTAACGGGTTATCGGATCCAAAACCCGACCCGATAGCTTAACGACGTTCCGTTACGGTGGATGCCACGTGTCGGTCACCCTTGACGAAAGCACTTCTGTGACGCGCGATTTATCGTCATGTAAGTGGACACTTCCGTAATGATAATTTTGGTAATGTCATGAAACACTTCTACGACAGCACAGGTATGACTATCTTGATTATGTCATAAATTTGTCATGGATGTACATGCATGACAAAAAAGTGAGAAACCACTGTCGGGTTACCGCGCGGAGCGTCTGGACTCCAAGTTTGTGCTCCCTGATAAGCTCTGCTATTGAACGCAAGAAGCTTATTCCATCTATAAAGATGATTAATGCCTTATTCGGGAATGGCTTAACCGGAGTTGACTTGACCCGTTGCTGGGTCTCGTGGTGGGTCATCCCTCTAAGCCGCCGATCCAAATTGATGTATGACTATGGCGGAGGCCCAGATGACTCTCTTCGTCACAGCTCCGTTCAGCTAACTGAAGAAGATATTGTTTCAATGTCAACCCTTATGGTGAACGGCAAATATGAAGACTGCAGTAAAGTCGGGTTAAACCCCTTCTGCAAACTTAACCCGGCGCCAGAGCTAAAAAAACCCTGACCTCTTTCTCTTTGTATTTTCCTCAACAGTTTTAAATACCTGCATGACCTTTTATCTTGTTTACTTGTTTACAGGCCAAATCTGACTTCTGGAAAGCCAAGTATGACCATGAAGCCGCCAAGAAGGCTAGAGCCGCCGCCATAGCCGCCAAGAAGACGACCCGGAGGTCGAAGAAGAAAAAGAGCACCGCTGAGGACCTGTTAAAGCTTGATGATGATTCTGAGTCGGAGGTAGCCCTTGACTCCCTTGGCCAGTTTTTTAATAACCTTATTGACATTAACTATTGCCAGGACAACATGGGGGCCAGTCAGGCCGTAGAAGAAGAGGTAACTATTTCCTCCGACTCAGCCCATTTGCCAAGACAGAAACTTCGACTGGTAACCCGAAAAGTAAGGTTTTCACACCCTTTAGCTTATTTGGACCCTCATTTTCTTTTGAAAAAGCAGCAACATGAGAGACGTCGTCAGGCCCGAACCGATGATGAACCGCCTTCCATTGTACAACAAATTCCTCGGAAACGCCAGAATGAGGTCTCTTTTATCTTCATCTTCTGCTTTTATTAATGAGTCTATTCTCTTGTGTTACTGGCGTTATTTTACCTTTGGCGGGAGGTTTCTCGCTCTTCTGGCGACTCATCGCAGACTCAATTTTTGGCTTTCAAGACTGCCCCTGGCAAAGGAAAAAATCCTCTTTCCTCTGCATCTTTCAAACTGCATTATTGTACTAAATTGTCTCATAAAATCTTTCTTAGTGGTCAAACCAAATCTAAGAAGGCCAAAGTGATTAAACCAGCGGAAGACCCGTCGGTTCTTGCACCTGAACCAGCCATGCCAACTTCTCCCCCTCGAACTGAAGCACTAGAAGACTCGGCTGCCAATAATCAATTGGATCCTCCTGAGCCATCAGCTGATGACACTGTTGTTAACCCCTCTACTGCCAGACCATCCAGTTCAGCTAACCCGCCATCATCTTCTGAACATGATGTTCTGGTCACTGGTAGCCGTTTTGTTGAACCGGGGACTCCTACTGTGTTACCTCGGCACACTGCTAAACAAGAAGCCTTGGAGAGACAGAAAGTGCGTTTTGATATCTTTCACTACACTCATCTGAATGCTAGTGACATATTGTCCGACTATCTTAGCCATGTTCACTCCAGTCGTGAGTCAGAAATTGAAATGGTCAAGCAACTGCAACTGAAATATGAGTTCTCCGGATTACTTATACTCTGCCAGCCCCCAAGTCTTCAGATGATGAACCTGAATGATCTCGAGACTTTATGATATAGATTGATAGTTTCTCTCTAAGTTTTTCAAAAGTCCAACAAAATAGTGTAAACTGCACCTGTAGTCCCCAAGGGCCGGCTCAATTTATCATAAATGAACCGGTACTTAACTTCCTAACTGTCTTTTACCAGTCCCAATAAATATTGTAATTTGCTTTAATCTTGAGAAACTTTCTGAATATCATGCATTAGCCCCCAAGTGCCAAGTGATGTTACTTTGTAAGTGTCGGGGATATAGCCCGCGGCGTAACCCGGCCGGACTTGGCAATTCACCAGCGACCCGCACTGACCAGATAGTTTACAAGTAAACTGACTAAACATTATGATTCACTGGTAACCCGGCGGGCGGGACAGACGAATGACAAGGCCCAAGACCCAGAAGGCTGGTTTATGTTAATAGTGGGCCGGTTTAAGAGGAAATGAGTGAGGAATATTTGTCTTACAAGGAGTTAAGACCTTGACTTGTATCCGATTTGTATTAGAAAGTAGACTAGTCCTAATCCTAATAGGACTCCACATGTAACCCGCCCCTTCAACATATATAAGGAGGGGTATGGCTCCTCAAAAAGGGACAAGCAAGAAGAAACAATCTCTAGGGCTAGACATAAAGAGCCGGTTTACCGACGACTCCCTCATGATGATAATGAGACCTAGCCACAAACAGCATGTAGGGTTATTACCGGATGATGTTTCTCGGGGCCAGAAGCTGTCTAAATCCTTGTCTTGTGTTGCGTCTCTCGATTCCTCTCAAGCCCTCTCAAGCTACTACAAAGATGCGTTGGCCTCACGACTAAGTCCTCACAGTAGGACATCTGCCATGACAATTCCACGACAGTTGATGCCCACCATGGGGCCAGCGCACGGTGGGGTTGATTTCTTGGAGGGATCTTCTTCCAGAATCAAGAAGCTCGCAATATGTTAGATGATAAAGCGCCTGTATGGAAAAGCATGCAGGATAACCCGATGTGAGACAGCCTTGGACAGAGCCGGTAAATTCATCGTTTTGTGAACAGTGTCATGATTAACTTCGGAGCTGGTAGTGTGAGATCAGAGATGAGAAATTTAGGGTTGTGCGCATGGCCGCACGTAACCAGGTGATCCGTCTGGATTGGGTTCTGCTGCTTACGAAGGTCGCCGAAACCAACAGGAGATTCCTTTCGCACCATTGCAGATATCCATCGAAAGCGTCTCACTTTTCGGATCGAAGGAAGAAACTCGCTGCAGCCACGTGTGGCTCCAAGTCCGAGGGAACCAGTCACGCCTTTTCCTAAAGGTGAAGGCCGAGTCAAATCCAAGGAGTAGTACTTTGACCCGGAAATAGAACAAACACGCATGCGAGATTATCTGCTACGTGTGGCTGTGTATATGCACAAGTCCGGAGGAAATTCACAGCGGTGGTAGCAGGCAAATCCAAGGCGTATGGTGTTGGTATTTTTCTATGTGAAGGCAGAATAGTCCAATTAGACTAGATTGAGTACGACTCCCTGGCGCAAAACCGAGTCGTGCAAATCAATTTACACTTTTTCCAGAATATCAAGTTAATTGCATTATTGGTACATAAACTTGCGGCGCGGGTACAATCTCATACAAAAACTCACAAAATGACTCAAACTAGCCCCTAAACTTGCTTTACGGGAACAAACCGATACAAATTAGTCAAAACCTACCACGTCGGCTCTAGAAACTTGGCCCACGTCCAGGTTAATTTACAGGAACCCCTGCTGTATGATGTAAATAGATCCCCGAGTAGCCTAGCCAGCCTCTCTGTTCGCCATGCACCAGCCAAATCCCTAGGCATTCTTCTCTGTTCTTCCCGCAAATTCACACTCGACCGAGGCAGCCTTCCTCTCAAGCCAAATCCCTAACCCTTGATAGTAGCAACAACCGCGGCAAGGATGGGAGAAGGTGGCTTGCCATGACACGACATCCTCGTCAGCGGATATTCACCCCCTCCTCATGGGCGCATGGCCCATGGGCGGTGGCGGTGGCAATGTCGGTCCCGGTGGCGGCCTGGGTGACGGTTGTACTGAAGAACGGTGGGTGACATCTGAGCTTCATTTCGGCTCAAAAAAAGTCCGGGGGTGCTTTTCTATTCGTAATTTCTCATGTCCTACAATATGTGACTTTGAGCAGAAATCAACATTTTTTGTAGAGTCAAATGCAAACGGCCACTAAGTATGATTTTGATGGGTTTATCCCACCAGTTGAGTATTGCCCTGACTTTTGTGACATTGAGAAGGAGAATTGTGGGCATTTTCGTAGTCCTGTTCTTAGAATGTGTACAGAAGGATTCGATGTAGGGCGTAGGTTTCTAGCCTGTTCATCTAAGGTATGTCAATAGTGGTAATGAAAAGATTTAAACGAAACATGTTTTAGTCACAAAACTATGAAAGTAAACACATCACAAGATTATGAGCAGACAACAACAACTCCACTTTAGCAGAACACTACTTTCTACAACTCTAAACATCACACCCAACACCGGTTTTAGTAAACAATGACAAGCGGGCGGAAATACACCTTTCATCTACTGACGCCTGATTATTAACCATACGCACCATAGAAAAACCACATGCGGGTGAATATACCCCTGATAAAACCGAATGAAAACCCTAGTGATAAGAGACGCCGATAGAGGGGGAACAATCCAACATAGAAGAAGGAAGGTGATTTCATACCATAGTCTGGCAGAAACTCGCCAGTGCCGCGAGGACGCGGCTCCATCCAACGTCAATCTCGTTCGCGGCGACCATAGCACCACCAACAACGAGAAACAGAAAGGGAAGGGCCGATGAGAAACGAAAACCGAAGTGACCGGTGTGTGCCTCTCATCCGACGGGCAGGTTTCAGACTAATTTGTATCAGTTTGTTCCCGCAAAGTAAGTTTAGGGGCTAATTTGAATCAATTTACAAGTTTTTGTATGAAACTGTATCCGCGCTGCAAGTTTATGTATCAGTAGTGTAATTAACTCCAGAATATCCGTTTGCTATACGGAGAGACAAACCTACAAGGGCACAAGTTCCCAGGCCAATTATTGCCTAAAAGTTCATCCGTTTGGTATACGCGAAGGACTAGGCTAATTTACTATTCCTCAATTGCTAAAGCTATGTTTGGTCAGCTCACAAAAATCCACGTGAAGACTCAGGTTTTGGGTGTAAAGAATCAATGTGATGAACAGTAATGATCGCTAATCCATTGATAATGATGTTGTACATATTTATACCTTCCGAAGAGGCGCATCATACAGGCGCGATGGTTACAGAGAACGGGAATAGAGGGACGCGTCCGTTAGATTAGGATCGCGGCTGTTCGGAAAGAAAACCGCATGTCGGTTCCATAAAACAGAGATTTCCTTAATTAAAATAATTAATTAATCCTAACACTCCCCCTAATCTCTGCTTCAATTATTCTTGTAAACATCATCATCAACATCTTGATCATCATCATCATGATGATTAGTCTCCTCCAAAAACCCTGTAGGAAAAATATGAGGAGATATGTACAATATGCCATCAAATACTCCTTCCAAAAACCCAGTGGAAAAATAAGGAGAAACTGACATATCACAATGCCTATATTACTATTGCCTCATTAAAAACCTTCCGTAAGAAACCATTTAGGAAAACTTATAAAGGAAAAGAGTGCAGTATTAAAGATCCGAGGATCACAAACAGATTTCATTCAGGGAGACACTCCCCCTGAACTTTGCAAATCCCAAAGTCGTTTCATACCAATTCCATTGATGTACTTCTCAAATAAAGAACTTGGTAATGACTTTGTAAACAAATCAGCAAGATTATCACATGACTTCGTTTGCAAAAAATTTATCTCCTCGGTTTGCTGTAACTCACGGGGATAAAATAACTTAGGAGAAATATGCTTTGTAATATTACTCTTTATATAACTTGTTTGCATCTGTGTAATACATGCAGCATTATCTTCATAGATAATAGTGGGTGATTCCAATGATCCAATCCCACTTGAGCTTTCAATAAAGTTAATCATTCTGCGAAGCCATGCACATTCACATGATGCTTCAAACAAAGCAATAATTTCAGAATGGTTCATGGATGTAGCCACCAGAGTTTGTTTTGTTGACTTCCAAGAAAAGGTCGTACCTCCACTCAAGAAGACAAAATCAGTCTGTGATCTGGCATTATGGGGATCCGATAGGTATCCAGCATCACAATATCCCACCATGGTCTTATCTTGATTTTTCCGATAGAACAAACCAAGATCTTTGGTGCCTTGAAGATATCTGAAAATGTTCTTCACACCAACCCAATGCCTCTTTGTTGGTGATGCACTGAATCTAGCCAATAAATTTACTGCAAATGATATATCAGGCCGGGTGCAGTTTGCTAGATACATTAGTGCTCCAATAGCACTGAGGTAAGGAAACTCAGGCCCTAATACCTCTTCATCATCACCCTTAGGTCTAAATGCGTCTTTATCTCTATCAAGAGATCTAACAACCATCGGTGTTTTCGATGGATATGCTTTATCCATATTAAATTTCGCAAGAATCTTTTGGATATAAGCAGACTGATGAACAAGTATTCCTGAAGGAAGATGTTCAAGTTGTAAGCCCAAACAAAATTTAGTCTTACCCAGATCTTTCATCTCAAACTCCGTCTTAAGATGATTACTTGCCTCATGTATTTCTTGTGTAGTCCCAATGATATTCAGATCATCCACATACACAGAAATAATGCAAAATCCATTCTTAGATTTCTTAATAAACACACATGGGCAATCACTGTTGTTTGAGTAACCCTTCTGAATAAGGAATATACTCAGTCGGTTATACCACATTCTTCCCGACTGCTTCAAGCCATACAATGAATTCTGAAGCTTTACGCAATACATGTTGCGATTAGCCTTTGGATTCGGTGTTGGGGAACGTAGTAATTTCAAAAAAATTCCTACGCACACACAAGATCATGGTGATGCATAGCAACGAGAGGGGAGTGTTGTCTACGTACCCTCGTAGACCGAAGCGGAAGCGTCGACGCGACGTAGAGGAAGTAGTCGTACGTCTTCCCGGTCCGACCGATCCAAGCATCGTTACTCCGGCACCTCTGAGTTCTTGGCACACGTACAGCTCGATGACGCTCCCCGGGCTCTGATCCAGCAAAGCTTTGGGGATGAGTTCCGTCAGCACGACGGCGTGGTGATGATCTTGATGTTCTACCATCGCAGGGCTTCGCCTAAGCGCTGCTACAATATGACCGAGGTGGAATATGGTGGAGGGGGGCACCGCACACGGCTAAGGAACGATCATGATGATCAACTTGTGTGTTCTAGGGTGCCCCCCTGCCCCCGTATATAAAGGAGCAAGGGGGAGGCCGACCGGCCCTTAGGGCGCGCCAAGGAGAAGGGGGAGTCCTCCTCCTAGTGGGAGTAGGACTCCCCTTTCCTAGTCCAACTAGGAATAGAGAGGGGGAAGGAAAGAGAGGGAGAGGGAAAGGGGGCGACGCCCCCCCTCCTAGTCCAATTCGGACTCCCCATGAGGGGGGCGCGCCACCTCCTGGGCTGCTGCCCTCTCTCTCCCCTCAGGCCCACTAAGGCCCATTACTTCCCCGGGGGGTTCCGGTAACCCCCCCGGCACTCCGGTTTTATCCGAAATCACCCGGAACAATTCCGGTGTCCGAATATAGTCGTCCAATATATCGATATTTATGTCTCGGCCATTTCAAGACTCCTTGTCATGTCCATGATCACATCCGGGACTCCGAACAACCTTCGGTACATCAAAGTACATAAACTTATAATAAAACTGTCATCGTAACTTTAAGCGTGCGGATCCTGCGGTTCGAGAACAATGTAGACATGACCGAGACACGTCTCCGGTCAATAACCAATAGCGGGACCTAGATGCCCATATTGGCTCCTACATATTCTACGAAGATCTTTATCTGTCAGACCGCATAACAACATACATCGTTCCCTCTGTCATTGGCATGTTACTTGCCCGAGATTCGATCGTCGGTATCCAATACCTAGTTCAATCTCGTTACCGGCAAGTCTCTTTACTCGTTCCGTAATACATCATCCCTCAACTTACTCATTAGTTGCAATGCTTGCAAGGCTTAAGTGATGTGCATTACCGAGAGGGCCCAGAGATACCTCTCCGACGATCGGAGTGACAAATCCTAATCTCGAAATATGTCAACCCAACATGTACCTTTGGAGACACATGTACAGCACCTTTATAATCACCCAGTTACGTTGTGATGTTTGGTAGCACACAAAGTGTTCCTCCGGCACACGGGAGTTACATAATCTCATAGTCATAGGAACATGTATAAGTCATGAAGAAAGCAATAGCAACATACTAAACGATCAGGTGCTAAGCTAGTGGAATGGGTCATGTCAATCAGATCATTCAACTAATGATGTGATCCCGTTAATCAAATGACAACTCTTTGTCCATGGTTAGGAAACATAACCATCTTTGATTAACGAGCTAGTCAAGTAGAGGCATACTAGTGACACTTTGTTTGTCTATGTATTCACACATGTATTATGTTTCCGGTTAATACAATTCTAGCATGAATAATAAACATTTATCATGATATAAGGAAATAAATAATATCTTTATAATTGCCTCTAGGGCATATTTCCTTCATTCGGAAGCTTCATTCCCTCAGGAACTTTCATATAAATATCCGAATCCAGTGACCCATATAAATATGCAGTCACAACATCCATCAGTTGGATAGACAAATTCATTTTCACTGCCAGTGATATTAAATATCGGAACGTTGTTCCACTCATAACAGGAGAATATGTTTCATCATAATTGATGCCAGGTCTCTGCGTGAACCCCTGTGCTATAAGCCTCGCCTTATATCTCACCACCTCATTGTTCTCATTCCTCTGGTTGACCTACGAGGCTCAGTAGTAACTTGATCTGAAATTTCATGATCATCATCATTAAATTCCTCACCAACTGGTGTAGGTGTCGCAGAAACCGATTTCTGTGATGAACTACTTTCCAATAAGGGAGCAGGTACAGTTACCTCATCGAGTTCTACTTTCCTCCCACTCACTTCTTTCGAGAGAAACTCCTTCTCTAGAAAGGATCCATTCTTAGCAACGAATGTCTTGCCTTCGGATCTGTGATAGAAGGTGTACCCAACAGTCTCCTTTAGGTATCCTATGAAGACACATTTCTCCGATTTGGGTTCGAGCTTATCAGGTTGAAGCTTTTTCACATAAGCATCGCAGCCCCAAACTTTAAGAAACGACAACTTTGGTTTCTTGCCAAACCATAGTTCATAAGGCGTCGTCTCAACGGATTTTGATGGTGCCCTATTTAACGTGAATGCGGCCGTCTCTAAAGCATAACCCCAAAACAATAGCGGTAAATCAGTAAGAGACATCATAGATCGCACCATATCTAGTAACGTACGATTACGACGTTCGGACACACCATTACGTTGTGGTGTTCCGGGTGGCGTGAGTTGCGAAACTATTCCGCATTGTTTCAAATGTACACCAAACTCGTAACTCAAATATTCTCCTCCACGATCAGATCGTAGAAACTTTATTTTCTTGTTACGATGATTTTCAACTTCACTCTGAAATTCTTTGAACTTTTCAAATGTTCCAGACTTATGTTTCATTAAGTAGATATACCCATATCTGCATAAGTCATCTGTGAAGGTGACAAAATAACGATATCCTCCACGAGCCTCAATATTCATCGGACCACATACATCTGTATGTATGATTTCCAACAGATCTGTTGCTCTCTCCATAGTACCGGAGAACGGTGTTTTAGTCATCTTGCCCATGAGGCACGGTTCGCAAGTACCAAGTGATTCATAATCAAGTGGTTCCAAAAGTCCATCAGTATGTAGTTTCTTCATGCGCTTTACACCGATATGACCTAAACGGGAGTGCCGCAAATAAGTTGCACTATCATTATCAACTCTGCATCTTTTGGTTTCAACATTATGAACATGTGTATCACTACTATCGAGATTCATTAGAAATAGACCACTCTTCAAGGGTGCATGACCATAAAAGATATTACTCATATAAATAGAACAACCATTATTCTCTGATTTAAATGAATAACCGTCTCGCATCAAACAAGATCCAGATATAATGTTCATGCTCAACGCTGGCACCAAATAACAATTATTTAGGTCTAATACGAAGGTAGATGTAGAGGTAACGTGCCAACCGCGATCACATCGACTTTGGAACCATTTCCCACGCGCATCGTCACCTCGTCCTTTGCCAGTGTTCGCTTAATCCGTAGTCCCTGTTTCGAGTTGCAAATATTAGTAACAGAACCAGTATCAAATACCTAGGTGCTACTGCGAGCTCTAGTAAGGTACACATCAATAACATGTATATCACATATACCTTTGTTCACCTTGCCATCCTTCTTATCCGCCAAATACTTGGGGCAGTTCCGCTTCCAGTGACCAGTCTGCTTGCAGTAGAAGCACTCAGTTTCAGGCTTAGGTCCAGACTTGGGTTTCTTCTCTTGAGCAGCAACTTGCTTGCTGTTCTTCTTGAAGTTCCCCTTCTTCTTCCCTTTGCACCTTTTTCTTGAAACCAGTGGTCTTGTTGACCATCAACACTTGATGCTCCTTTTTGATTTCTACCTCCGCAGCTTTCAGCATTGCGAAGAGCTCAGGAATAGTCTTATTCATCCCTTACATATTATAGTTCATCACGAAGCTCTTGTAGCTTGGTGGCAGTGAAAGTGCGTTATATCGACTAGAGGGGGGGGGTGAATAGACGACTTTTATGAAAGTCTTCAAAACGTGAAAGTTATGAAGACAAACAGTACAGATATGCCTATCACTTAAGCAGTGGAAGTTAGATTACACTAGGCAAGCCATGGTCAAGTATTCAATAGAGTGAAAGTATAAGACAAGTAGCTGCAGTGTAATAAGGATCAGGTAGGAAGAAGTTACGAAGCCAAACAAATCATACAGTTATGATGTGGAAACAGAAGATACAACAAGCATGCAATGGCTTCACAATGTGTAACAGTAAGTAAAAGGAAGTGAAGATGAAACCAGTGATACGCTGAAGGCAATGATTTGTTGGACCAGTTCCAGTTGCTGTGACAACTGTATGTCTGGTTGGAGTGGCTAGGTATTTAAACCAAAGGACACACAGTCCCGGACACCCAGTCCTGAACACGCAGCTCAGGACACCCAGTCCTCACCGTTTTCTCCTTGAGCCAAGGTCACACAGACCTGGCCCAATCACTCTGGTAAGTCTTCAAGGTAGACTCCCAAACCTTCACAGACTTCGTTCACTGCCAATCCACAATTTCTCTTGGAGGCTCAGAACGCGATGCCTAACCGGCTGGAGGATGCATAGTCCTCAAGTGTAATAAGTCTTCAGATCACTCAGACAAGTAGACTTAAGTGATGCCCAATTTACTCTGGCTCTGGGTGGTTAGGGCTTTTCTCCTTGCTAGGAATTTTCTCTCAAAGGCTTTGAGGTGGGTTGCTCTCAAACGACAAAAGCCGTGCACTGAAATCTGAGCAGCCAACCGTTTATGGTTGTAGGGGGTGGACTATTTATAGCCACTGGGCAACCCGACCTGATTTGTCTGAAATGACCCTGGGTCACTAAGGAACTGACACGTGTACCAACGGTCAGATTTCAAACTCACACGGCAACTTTACTTGGGCTACAAGTAAAGCTGACTTGTCCGACTCTGGACAAGATTTGTTCTCATAGTCTTCGCTCGAAGATATAGGTTTTTAATTAGGCATCACTTCAGTCATTCTGACTGGTTCTCTTGGACCCCACTTAACAGTACGGTGGTTCCTATGACTCAACAAAAATGAAATAGAACTCCGAAGGATCTAAGTCTTCGAGTTCCATAGGCTTCACATAGTGTCTTCTCTTGTCATAGTCTTCAATGTGAATATCTTCATATACCACCATTGTCTTCAATGTCTTCGTACATTTTTAGGGGTCATCTCTGGTAGTAAAACCGAATCAATGAGGGACTTCTACCTGTGTTATCTTGCAATTCTCACAAACACATTAGTCCCTCAACTAGGTTTGTCGTCAATGCTCCAAAACCAACTAGGGGTGGCACTAGATGCACTTACAATCTCCCCCTTTTGGTGATTGATGACAAACTAGTTGAAGTTTTCAACGGGGAATATAATTTGTGAAATTGTAAAGGAATTGTCTTCATAAGCTGCAAGGGCTCCCCCTGAAGATGTGCATATAAGTAATTTGCTTCTGGAACGCAAATGCACATGGCAGGTTGTACTTGTGGAAATCCACTTCAACTTATGATGACAATCCACCATGCATGTAAAAGTATATGAAGAGAATGACATGCATAATGAAAAATGGACGTCTGCGGAATGATATAAGTGCGGAAATTATCGTCGTACATGCGGAATTTATCTTCGCAAAACATAGTGGCAAACAAGTAGCAGACGACCATCGAGTTTAAGTGTTACAACTCAAAGAACCAAGTGTAGCAAAATGAGAGTTGTAAGCACGAAGCAAAATGTAGCAAAATATAAAGGCACCCGCCCATAGTGACCCGCTTGAAGACTATAAACATCATATGCTTCTCCCCCTTTTGTCAGTGATGACCAAAAAGGTTTGAAGACATAGAGTTTTCTACGCGTTCCCAGGCGCAGCAGGGTCGGTGGAGGCGTTTGGCGGTGCAGACGAGCTGGGTGCAGATTCGACGCGCGCTGAAGGAGGTGGAGGTGATGTAGCATCGTCTTCTTCTTCGATAATCCTGGCAGTTACGGTGACAGCAGAGGAAGAGAACTCCGAATCTTCAAGTGATGGAGTTCTGCGAAGCATTGCCCTTCGAGGAGGCGTGGAGTCAAATTTGAAGCGCTCTGTGATGCCATCCTCTTGAAGTTCAGCTTCAGGACACATCATCGTGAGTCCTTTCCAAGTGCGGCGACAGGTTTCGTGTGCAACAAATGCATTCTTGGTTGCAAGATTCCTGATACGATTGACGTCCTCCATGATGCTTTTCATCTGCCTCTTGAGCCAGTCGTGATGCCTGTCCTGCTTTTGGTGAAGAGCCACAAGAAGCTCTCGGTCATTAAGGGCATGAGCGCGCTTCTTGGGTCGCTGATCAGTTGGGCTGTTAGTGGCTTCAGTAGATGCAGGTGCACGTGTGGTGCCAGCCAACGGATACACTCTGGAGATGGCTGCAACACCGTCATCATTCTGAGTGAAGCTTTGGTGTTCTGCATTCTGAAGACTTAATGGTTACTTGGCAGGCTCAGGATATATATCTTCAGCAGAGGTGTCCACATCTGGCAAGAAGATCCGATGGTTGCGGGCTGAGGGCTGATATGAAATCGCAGAATGAAGCTTGATCAGCCGCAT
The DNA here is from genome assembly GCA_034509565.1 of Triticum monococcum. Classification (NCBI taxonomy): domain Eukaryota; kingdom Viridiplantae; phylum Streptophyta; class Magnoliopsida; order Poales; family Poaceae; genus Triticum; species Triticum monococcum. The sequence continues at coordinate 484,979,534 of CM067845.1, forward strand.
AACCCAAGGAGCATAAAACTTCAAGCCAAATAAATCTGAGCCGGATGCCGCAAGCTGGCGTATGAAGAAGTCCTGCGCATTGAAGCATTTGCCATGAAGGATGTAGAATATGAGAGTCTTCATTGCACCCTCAACCTTGGCATGTGGAGAGTGTCCCTTGAGGGGCCAGAGAGTCCGCCTGATGATGTGATATATGGTTCTGGGCAGGTACTCTAAGTCTTCAACGAAGAACTCAGTTGGATAGGGTGCATCATGGGGCAATGGCTTCATCATTGAAAGCATCTGACTCATATTTGGTTCAGGCCTCTGGAATATGCTTTCAATTGCTTCAGCATGTAATTGGCAGCCTTCTTCGAAGAATTTGCCAGGAGTGGGCAGGCCGGTAAGCTCAATGATATTGAATGCATTGGCTTCATGATGGACATTTCTGGTCATCCACTCCAGGACCCAAGTCGTTGGATCTCTGTTGTAGCCTTTGATATGAAGAGTGGCATAGAATTGAAGCAGAAGCTCTTCATTCCAGTGCTCTTCATCTGTGATGAACGGCAGCAAACCCACTTGCTTGAAGCAATCCAGTGCTTCTTCCAGGCCGGGCAGACCAGCAACAGCTTCAACCTCAAGGCGCTTGTGCGGGAAGATGCGGCCTTGGTTGTATAGGATGCATGAGTAGTAGCTGCGTTGTGGATAGCTCCAGAACCTATCTGATACAATCCGTTCCCTTGAGTAAGGGTTTTTGGAGCTGTTGAAAAACGTGTTGTCTGCCCTGAAGCTATTGACATTAAAGGAGCCAGGAGCTGATGCAGGACCTGGGAACCTTGGCAGTCGTGGGATCGGCTTCTGAACCTGAGGCCTGTGCGCAACATGATAGTTGAATTGTGGACCGGCCGCAGACTCAGGCGCAGAAGTGTCAGGGGCAGTAGCTTCAGTGTCTTCGGAAGCTGTTGTTGGGGAGGGCTCCACATTGGCTTCAAGGTTGGTGGTGGCAGCCTCCATATTTTCCGCCTCCACTTGACTGGCTGGAGGGGCAGACGCAGGCACGTTCTCCTGGAGAACGGGTTCTTGGTGGAGCGGGGAAGTGGGTTCTGGTGGTGCTTCTTCAGTATCTTCGGCTGATGCAGCCGGAATGTCTTCAGCCGAATCTTGAGGCCGTGGTCCTTTGTGAAGCCTGCGGAATGCAGACGACGCCTTTGGAGTTGGAGTGGGCTAGGCCTCAGATTCTTCTTCTTGTGGGCGATCCACCCATGATGCAGCTTGTGCGATTGGCGTCACAGGACGCCCAATGCTGATCAGTTCGCTTGTCTCAAGCTGAGGAAGGGCTGCATCATCTTGTACATGGTCCTGATGACCAATGTCTTCACCAGTGATGGGGTCGGCTGCTGGAATATCTTCAGCTTCAGGAGCCTCTGTGGGAGCAGGCTCATGAACTATCAGCTGACGATCTGCGTCAGGGTAGATGACAGATAGGGGTTCAACTATCAAGGGCTCTGTGGGAGCAGCCCGAGCTTTCTTGATCTTGCGCTTCTTCTTGGTGGGGTCAGAAGGAGAGGCTTCAGAGTGTTTCCTCTTCCTTGCTTCAGCTTCGGCTGTCCGTGTCTTCTTGAGCTCTGAAGCGGTTGACCGGCTCTTTGGCTTCGAGCCAGTCGTAGCAGTGGGGAAGACAGTCGGAGCAGCTTCTTGTCTTGGTGCCTCTGGTTCAGGCACAACAGACTTCTTCTTCTTCGCGCCCATCCTGGGGTCGATGCCGGGACGCCCAAGTGCCTTGCGCTTCTCGGCCTCATTGTAGGCCTGCACACAGCGATCAGCCAGAGTCTTCATTCGCTCCCGCGAACCCTGAGCTTCTGCACGTTTCTTCAGAAAGTTTTTCTTTAACTCATGCAACATGATCTTGAAGTCCTTGACTTCTTGGACGCTGAGCCTGGCCATATTCTGCTTGAACTGAGCCTTTTCAAAATCAATTTTCTGCTTCAGTTCAACAATGCGCTGGGCAATTGCAAGTTCTGAAGCAATAGTGCCTTGGAAGGCGACGCTCAGGCCAATGGGCAGCTGCAGATCATCGAAGCTGATATTTGGTGTAGCAAACCACTCATCGATGAAGTTGTGGATGATTGCTACATCAAATAGAGGCAGATTGTTGAAGATTTCAGCCTCCTCCTTGCTCTTGATGAGCTGCTCAAGAGCGTCATCTCCAAGATCTTCGTCGCTGGACAGATCAATGGTTTCGTTGCGCAGAATGGCAGCAGCTGTGAGCTCTTTGCCTGTGTGTGGCTGAGGCTTCTTTGCTTCCTGGGGCTTGGAGACTCGAGATAAGTCTTCAGACTGCGCACTGGCTTCAGGAGGTGCAGTTGCCAATGGCTTCGCCCTTGAGATTTTGGGTGAAGGGGTCTGCTTTGAAGCTTTTGGCTTCTTTGCCTGCTTTGGCTTCAGTGCAGCAGGCGCTTCATCAGATTCAGAGTCAGCAGGAGGGTCATTGATGGCAGTCCCTTGGACTAAGATGCGGGTGATGAGGCCCTCAAGATTTGCATATGGACCGATGATATTGGGGTCGGCCTCGCGTGTGCCATCTGCCCTTGGTGCGGAGGGACCAGGGTTGAAGTCTAAACCCAATTTCTTCTTGTTGTGCTTCGCTGACCTCTGGGCAAACTGGAAGTTGCGCTTGAACAGATTGTCGTCACGACACTAGAGTAGTGACGACGGATGAGCATCAGCAGGCTGCGGTCCTCTGACCATGCATGGATAGAAGCCTTGAGCAATGGCTTCGTCTCTAGACCTGGGCACGAGATTTTTGTATAGTACGTCTCCCCATGGTCTCTTGATGACGCTTTTCTCAGCGTACTCCTTGGTGACGAAGCGGTATTGGAACCATTGCTCCGCCCAATAGCGTCGAATCCATTGGATTCGTGTCTTGCGCTGATTGTAATCCTCTTCAGGATCTGTATTGTACAGTTCTAAGAGGTCATCGGGCAGATCTCTTGATGTTTCCCCTCGACGCTTTCTGCCACCCTTCCTTGCTGGTTTTTCTGCAGCCATGAAGCTTAACTTGGAAGGCTTCAAGACGTTCAAAGGCTTCAAAGGCTTTCTTTTGCTGGACCAACAGGAACTGGCTTCAGGAGAATTGATGTGACGCTGTAAGAACTCTGCAAATGAATGCAGACTATGAGAACCAAAAGATTCTCCCACGGACATGTACCTGTGACAGCATTAAGGTGCGAGGGAAGGGGAAGAGGTCATATGCATTCTCAGAAGATTTTGAAGATAAATCAGTTTAGAAGATATTGACCTCATCGTGCGAAGACATTCACTTATAGAAAAGAAGTTGGTTCCAAATTTGTACGAACCCATAGATCAGTACAAGTGAGGAATCTAACTACTTCATGAAGCACAAGTGAATATACTAGGCAAGTTATGAGATGCATACTGAGACAGATCTAACTTGTGTGAATAGAAACTTCTTATGGCAGAAAGTGACCGAACTATAGGATCAAAAGAGGCTGTAAAAAGAGGTTTTATTTACCACACTTGGAACTGCTAGACGGAGTGGGAGATGAGGCCGAGCAGTTCGATCCTCCGTGCCCTAACTTGGCGACGGAAGACACCTACGGCGACGGCGGAGAGAGTGATGTCCGCGGTCAGCGTGAAAACGGCGTCGGAGAGGTTGCGGCAGTGAAGCGCTTCGTCGCCAGCATCGTCGAGAGCTAGCGGTGGCGCTAGGGTTCGTGCGAGGGAGGAAGAAGGAGAAGGAGATAATGACCGCGGTGAGTGTGTATTTATAGTCACAGGGGCTGCACTGCGCTATTACACAGGTGCCCCTGGCGATTCGCATCTGAACAGCACGTGGCCATCATGCGAAGTCTCGGGGGCAGTTCCACATCCCACGCACGCCTTGATTGTCGGGTGGTCGTTCCTACTTCTCTGGATTTCTTGTGGATGAATGAGCATTGAAAATGGTTTTAAAGTTTGTCTCTGTGTCTTCTGCTGACAAGGATGCAGAGAAGACATTCGACAGTTTCAATAGGATGCATATGACTTGGAGAGATAGAATTTGAGATAGAAAGCATGGAGAGATTAGGGTCCGATCACATTCACTTAGTTCAAAAGATTCAAAACAAGAAGACATAGCTATAAGTGAATGTTGTAGAGGACAGAACACTAGTATATATATATATATATATATATATATATATCTATATAATCCACGTAGTGAAGATAATCATGAAGACATGTAGAGATTGAAGCCAAACCAAATGTGGAGACATTGCTAGGTAACGCCATGAGTGAAGCACTTCAAAAAATAGAACGTTTGGTGGTGGCGTTACCCACCGTATAGGAAGTATTAGACTCAGACACGGCGCACAATTATCGTGGCGCTCCGAAGTCAGTTTCCACATTAATGTATTCACACTTAGAATATATGTCTTCATTGATTGAAGATATACGTTACTTTGTGTGTTGCACATATAAGTCATCAATATGCATAAGTATTAGGATGTGTGCCTGATCACAGGACATTTGAGGATTCCAAGATATTTAGCTCACACCGTAACTTGCAAAATCTCTTCTCATCCAAGGGCTTGGTGAAGATATCTGCCAATTGCTCTTCAGTGTTGACGTGTATGATATCAATATCTTCCTTTGCAACATGATCTCTGAGAAAGTGATGACAAATTTCAATGTGCTTTGTCTTCGAGTGCTGAACTAGGTTGTTGGCGATCTTGATGGCGCTTTCATTGTCGCAGTAGAGAGGCACTTGCTTCAGTTGAATGCCATAGTCCTTGAGGGTTTGCTTCATCCATAGAAGCTGAGCGCAGCAAGATCCAGCAGCAATGTATTCAGATTCAGCAGTGGAGAGGGATACACAGTTCTGCTTCTTTGAAGACCAACACACAAGTGATCGTCCCAGAAAGTGACATGTGCCTGATGTAGACTTTCGATCAACCTTGTCACCAGCATAATCAGCATCCGAGAATCCAACCAGATCAAACTCTGAGCCCTTTGGATACCACAATCCTAGAGTTGGGGTGTGAGCCAAATATTGAAGAATTTGCTTCACTGCTAAGTGATGCGACTCCTTTGGTGCCGCTTGAAATCGAGCACACATGCAAACACTAAGCATAATATCTGGCCTAGATGCACATAAATAAAGCAAAGAACCAATCATGGAGCGGTATACCTTTTGATCGAACTCTTTACCATTGTCGTCAGGACCCAGATGATGTTTGGCTGGCATTGGTGTTGTGAAGCCTTTGCAGTCTTGCATACCGAACTTCTTCAGGCAATCTTTGAGATACTTCTCTTGAGATATGAAGATGCCATTGCGTTGTTGCCGTATCTGAAGACCGAGGAAGAATTTCAGCTCCCCCATCATAGACATCTGATATTGCTCTTGCATCATATATCCGAACTCCTCACTGTACTTCTGATTTGTGCAGCCGAGGATAATGTCATCCACATATATTTGGCACACAAACAGTTCACCATCATATGTCTTCGTGAAGAGAGTGGGATCTAGGGAGCCAGGTATGAAGCCTTTGCTCTTCAGGAAGTATTTGAGTGTGTCATACCAGGCCCGAAGGGCTTGTTTGAGGCCATATAGTGCCTTATTGAGCTTGTAAACCATGTCAGGATGTTTTGGATCTTTAAACCCAGGTGGTTGTGCAACATACACTTCTTCTTCAATCTTGCCATTGAGAAAGGCACTCTTCACATCCATTTGATATAAAAGTATGTTATGATGATTTGCATAGGCCAGCAGTATATGGATGGCTTCAAGTCTAGCCACAGGAGCAAATGTTTCATCAAAGTCAATGCCTTCCACTTGAGTATATCCTTGAGCAACAAAACGAGCTTTGTTTCTGACAACTTGACCATGCTCATCTTGCTTGTTGCGGTATATCCATTTGGTGCCTATTATGTTATGCTTCCGTGGATCAGGATGCTTAACCAATTCCCATACATTATTCAGCTCAAACTGATGAAGCTCTTCTTGCATTGCTTGAATCCACTCAGGTTCCATAAAAGCTTCTTCAACTTTCTTGGGTTCTGTGATTGAAACGAATGCGAAGTGTCCGCAGAAATTTTCCAGTTGAGTTGCCCTTGAACGAGTCAGTGGACCAGGTGCATTGATGCTGTCAATTATTCTGTCAATCTGCACTTCATTGGCAACACGAGGATGTATGGGTCGAAGACTTTGCTCTTGCTGATCTATGTTGTCGTGGGGAGAAATGTTTTCAGGCTGAGCATTGTCTTCATGTGGATCAGGTGCTGAGATGATAAGTTCTTCTTCAGGATGAGCTTCAGAAGGTATAATTTCTCTAGTTCCCATTAGCTTGATTGATTCACTAGCTGGAACTTCATCTAGCACATCTGGCAGTTGCTCTCTTTGTGAACCATTGGTCTCATCAAACCGCACATCCACTGTTTCAACCACTTTGTAGTGAAAGAGATTGAAGACTCTGTAGGAGTGCGAATCCTTTCCATATCCAAGCATAAAGCCCTAATGTGCTTTTGGTGCAAATTTTGAGGTGTGGTGTGGGTCCTTGATCCAGCATCTTGAGCCAAATACTCTGAAGTAACTGACATTTGGCTTCTTGCCAGTTAGAAGTTCATAAGATGTCTTGTTCAGAAGCTTGTGAAGATAAACACGGTTGATTGTATGGCATGTAGTGTCAATGGCTTCAGGCCAGAATTTTCTTGGAGTCTTGTACTCATCTAGCATTGTTCTGGCCATCTCAATGAGTGTTCTGTTCTTGCATTCGACGATGCCATTCTTCTATGGCATGTACGGAGCTGAGAATTCATGTGTGATGCCCAAGGTATCCAGATATGTATCAAGGCCAGTGTTCTTGAATTCAGTGTCATTGTCACTTCTGATGTGCTTTATCTTGGCGCCATAATTGTTCATAGCCCGATTTGCGAAGCGTCTGAAGACATCCTGCACTTCAGTCTTGTAAAGGATTATGTGCACCCAAGTATATCTAGAGTAATCATCAACAATGAAAAAGCCATAGAGGCAAGCAGTAGTGGAAAAAGTTGAGTAGTGAGTGGGACCAAAAAGATCCATGTGAAGCAGTTCGAAGGGTCGAGTAGTGGTCATGATTGTCTTCGAAGGAAGTTTTGCCCTTGTCATCTTCCCTGCTTCATAGGCACCGCATAAGTGATCTTTCTTGAACTTGACGCCCTCGATGCCTATGACATGCTTCTTCTTCGCAAGGGTGTGGAGGTTCCTCATGCCAGCATGCCCAAGCCTCCGATGCCAAAGCCAACATTCTGAAGCCTTTGCCAGAAGACATACTGCAAGCTGTGGCCCTGCTGAGAAATCTACCACATACAGATCATCTTTCCGATACCCTTCAAACACTAGAGACTTGTCAGATTCCATTAGTACTAAGCAATGATATTTTCCAAAAATTACAATCATGTTCAAATCGCAAAGCATTGAGACAGACATTAAGTTGAAGCCAAGGGATTCAACAAACATGAATTTATCCATATGTTGATCCTTTGAGATTGCAACTCTACCTAGACCCAATACCTTACTTTTACCAGTGTCAGCAAATGTGATGTGGCTCTTGTCGGATGGACGTAAGGTTGAGTCCATAAAAAGACTTCTTTTGCCAGTCATGTGATTTGTACACCCACTGTCAATAATCCATTCTGAAGACTCTGAAGGCGCTTGTGTCATACCCTACAGTGCAGTTAGGGGGATAGGCTTCACGAAGAGAATTGTGAAGCAAAAACATTTGACGAACCAGTGGGTTATGAAAACTTAGATCCAGTTTAGGACTAATAGGAAGAGTAGCATGCGTTTCAGGTACGAAATACATAGTGATGCCATTCGGGCATTTGATCTTGCGCCCCACAAGATTTTTAAGGTCCCCAACAATAGCGTCAGAAGATTTTGGTTTTCTGCTGGAGACCTTTCCCTGCAAAAGAGAGTTAAGCTTTCTTAACCACCCACATCTTCAAGGGTGGCTTAGAAGCAATAAGTCTAAGTGCAGCATCTGAGAATTTTGGCTTTGGAGCCCTAGCAAACAGTCTAGCAGGCGGGCAATAGTACTCATAAGAATAGGCAGAATAGTTCTTGGTCATATGAACATGACGGTTTGAAGAACCGCTCTCATATGCCTGAGCATGGTTTCCCTGCAAAACATTTGCGTTAGTGCGACTCAGGTGAGTCCTCTGCCTGTATGAAGCCTTTGGACCATATGAAGCCTTTGGTCTGAGGTTTGTCTTCTTCATGTGAGGTGTCATGAGGACATTCACAGGAAGATTCTCCAGACACGTTTTTGGAACCCAGATCTTCTTCATAGGCGGTCCATTCCTGCAGTTAGTACCAATGTACCTGGCAAATACTTCACCATTCTGATTCTTAAACAGTTTATAGTTTGCATCAAAGGATTCATCAATGATAATGGGATTAGCACAAGTGAAGCCAGATAGATTGGATGGATCTGCTGAGGATTCCTTTTTAGCAACCCATGTGGTTTTGGGGTACTGCTCAGGTTTCCAGTAAGAGCCATCTGCATTAATTTTCCTCACGAACCCAACACCCTCTTTCCTAGGGTTTCGGTTCAGAATCTGCTTCTTGAGGACATCACATAAAGTCTGATGTCCTTTGAGAATTTTGTACATCCCTGTTTCAAGCAATGTCTTCAACCTAGCATTCTCATCAGCAATAGCAGTGGTATCCTCAGCAGAGGGGTTAGTTACCACCTCAACAGTTGAAGATATTGCAACAGCAGTAGCAGTGGAACATTCAGCAACAGAAGTAGCATTATCACGCTCAATGCATTTAAGGCATGGTGGTTCAAATCCTTCCTGAGCGGAACTGATCTGTTCGGCGCGAAGTGACTCGTTTTCCTTTTGAAGATCTTCATGAGCCGCTCTCAATTTCTCAAGATCTTGCTTCCTTTGAAGATAATCATAGGAGAGCTTTTCATGAGTTGTTGAGAGAGTATCATGACGATCTTCAAGTTCCTGATACTTAACGTGAAGATTTTTTATGTCTTCAATTAAGGATTCAGACCGAGTCATTTCAGCACCCAACAGATCATCGCTTCTGTCTAACAGTTTTTGAATATGTTCCATGGCTTTCTGTTGTTCAGTTGCAATTTTAGCAAGTGTTTTGTAGCTGGGTTTTGAATCACAATCAGAATCATCGTCACTGGATGTTTGATAGTGAGTAGTGCGTGTGTTTACCTTGGCACCGCGTGCCATGAAGCAGTAGGTAGGAGTGGAGTCATCCTTGTCATTTGCAACGGTGTTGGTGATGAAGTCATTGTCTTCAGTGTTGAAGATGGACTTGCCGATGTAAGCTGTAGCCAAACTCGCAATACCAGAATCAAATTCCTCCTCAGACTCCACCTCTGCCTCCTCAGAAGCAGATTCCTCCTCTGAATCCATTTCCTTGCCAACAAACGCACGAGCCTTGCCATTTGAGCTCTTCTTGTGTGATGAAGACTTTGAGGAAGACTTGGAAGAAGACTTTGAGTATTTCTTCTTCTTCTTGTCGTCAGAGTCATATTCCTTGCTCTTCTTCTTCTTTCTGCTCTCATTGTCCCATTGAGGACACTCAGAGATGAAGTGTCTAGTTTTCTTGCACTTGTGACATGTTTTCTTCTTGTAGTCATGAGCAGAAGCTTCATCATTCCTTGAGCTTGATCGTGAAGACTTTCTGAAGCCTTTCTTCTTGGTGAATTTCTGGAACTTCTTCACAAGCATTGCAAGTTCCCTTCCAATGTCTTCAGGATCATCAGAACTGATGTCAGATTCTTCTTCAGATGAGGACACAGCTTTTGCCTTCAATGCACGAGTTCGCCCATAGTTTGGACCATAGATATCTCTTTTCTCAGAAAGCTGAAACTCATGTGTGTTGAGCCTCTCAAGTATGTCAGACGGATCGAGTGTCTTGAAGTCTGGACGTTCTGGAATCATCAGGGCTAGGATGTCAAACGAATTGTCAAGTGATCTCATTAGCGTCTTGACGATTTCATGTTTGGTGATCTCAGTGGCGCCGAGGGCTTGAAGCTCATTTGTGATGTCAGTGAGCCGGTCAAATGTGTGCTGGACATTCTCATTGTCATTTCGCTTGAAGCGGTTCAAGAGATTGCGAAGAACACTGATTCTCTGATCTCTCTGGGTTGAGATGCCTTCATTGACTTTGGAGAGCCAGTCCCAGACTAGCTTGGATGTCTTCAAGGCACTCACACGGCCGTACCGTCCCTTGGTCAGATGACCACAGATGATATTCTTGGCAGTAGAGTCCAGTTGAGTGAACTTCTTGACATCAGCAGCAGTGACACCTTCTCCAGCCTTGGGAACGCCGTTTTCGACGACATACCATAGGTCGACGCCAATGGCTTCAAGATGCATGCGCATCTTATTCTTCCAGTAGGGATATTCAGTTCCATTGAAGACGGGGCACGCAGCGGAGACTTTAATTATCCCTGCAGTCGACATAGCTAAAACTCCAGGTGGTTAAACCGAATCACACAGAACAAGGGAGCACCCTGCTCTGATACCAATTGAAAGTGCGTTATATCGACTAGAGGGGGGTGAATAGACGATTTTTATGAAAGTCTTCAAAACGTGAAAGTTATGAAGACAAACAGTACAGATATGCCTATCACTTAAGCAGCGGAAGTTAGATTACACTTGGCAAGCCATGGTCAAGTATTCAATAGAGTGAAAGTACAAGACAAGTAGCTGCAGTGTAATAAGGATCAGGTAGGAAGAAGTTACGAAGCCAAACAAATCATACAATTATGATGTGGAAACAGAAGATACAGCAAGCATGCAATGGCTTCACAATGTGTAACAGTAAGTAAAAGGAAGTGAAGATGAAACCAGTGATACGCTGAAGACAATGATTTGTTGGACCAGTTCCAGTTGCTGTGACAACTGTACGTCTGGTTGGAGCGGCTAGGTATTTAAACCAAAGGACACACAATCCTGGACACCCAGTCCTGAACACGCAGCTTAGGACACCCAGTCCTCACCGTTTTCTCCTTGAGCTAAGGTCACACAGACCTCGCCCAATCACTCTGGTAAGTCTTCAAGGTAGACTCCCAAACCTTCACAAACTTTGTTCACTGGCAATCCACAATTTCTCTTGGAGGCTCAGAACATGACGCCTAACTGGCTGGAGGATGCACAGTCCTCAAGTGTAATAAGTCTTCAGATCACTCAGACAAGTAGACTTAAGTGATGCCCAATTTACTCTGGCTCTGGGTGGTTAGGGCTTTTCTCCTCGCTAGGAATTTTCTCTCAAAGGCTTCGAGGTGGGTTGCTCTCAAACGACAAAAGCCGTGCACTGAAATCTGAGCAGCCAACCGTTTATGGTTGTAGGGGTGGACTATTTATAGCCACAGGGCAACCCGACCTGATTTGTCCGAAATGACCCTGGGTCACTAAGTAACTGACACGTGTACCAACGGTCAGATTTCAAACTCACACGGCAACTTTATTTGGGCTACAAGTAAAGCTGACTTGTCCGACTCTGGACAAGATTTGTTCTCATAGTCTTCGCTCGAAGATATAGGTTTTTAATTAGGCATCACTTCAGTCATTCTGACTGGTTCTCTTGGACCCCACTTAACAGTACGGTGGTTCCTATGACTCAACACAAATGAAATAGAACTCCGAAGGATCTAAGTCTTCGAGTTCCATAGGCTTCACATAGTGTCTTCTCTTGTCATAGTCTTCAATGTGAATATCTTCATATACCACCATTGTCTTCAATGTCTTCGTACATTTTTAGGGGTCATCTATGGTAGTAAAACCGAATCAATGAGGGACTTCTACATGTGTTATCTTGCAATTCTCACAAACACATTAGTCCCTCAACTAGGTTTGTCGTCAATGCTCCAAAACCAACTAGGGGTGGCACTAGATGCACTTACAGGCAGTGATTGGAGAATTCTGTCAATGACGCAATCATCTGGAAGATTGACTCCCATCTGAATCAAGTGATTATTATACCCAGACATTTTGAGTATATGCTCACTAACAGAACTGTTCTCCTCCATCTTGCAGCTATAGAACTTATTGGAGACTTCATATCTCTCAATCCGGGCATTTTCTTGAAATATTAACTTCAACTCCTCGAACATCTCATATGCTCCATGACGTTCAAAACGTCGTTGAAGTCCCGATTCTAAGCCGTAAAGCATGGCACACTGAACTATCTAGTAGTCATCAGCTTTGCTCTGCCAGACGTTCATAACATCTGGTGTTGCTCCAGCAGTAGGCCTGGCACCCAGCCGTGCTTCTAGGACATAATTCTTCTATGCAGCAATGAGAATAATCCTCAAGTTACGGACCCAGTCCGTGTAATTGCTACCATCATCTTTCAACTTTGCTTTCTCAAGGAACGCGTTAAAATTCAACGGAACAACAACACGGGCCATCTATATACAATCAAACATACATAAGCAAGATACTATCAGGTACTAAGTTCATGATAAATTTAAGTTCAATTAATCATATTACTTAAGAACTCCCACTTAGATAGACATCCCTCTAATCCTCTAAGTGATCACGTGATCCAAATCAACTAAACCATAACCGATCATCACGTGAAATGGATTAGTTTTCAATGGTGAACATCATTATGTTGATCATATCTACTATATGATTCACCCTCGACCTTTCGGTCTTCGTGTTCCGAGGCCATATCTGCATATGATAGGCTCATCAAGTTTAACTTGAGTATTCTGCATGTGCAAAACTGGCTTGCACCCGTTGTAGATGGACGTAGAGCTTATCACACCCGATCATCATGTGGTGTCTGGGTACGACGAACTTTGGCAACAGTGCATACTCAGGGAGAACACTTCTTGATAATTTAGTGAGAGATCATCTTATAATGCTACCGTCAATCAAAGCAAGATAAGATGCATAAAAGATAAACATCACATGCAATCAATATAAGTGATATGATATGGCCATCATCATCTTGTGCTTTTGATCTCCATCTCCGAAGCACCGTCATGATCACCATCATCACCGGCACGACGCCTTGATCTCCATCGTAGCATCGTTGTCGTCTCGCCAATCTTATGCTTCCACGACTATCGCTACCGCTTAGTGATAAAGTAAAGCATTACAGCGCGATTGCATTGCATACAATAAAGCGACAACCATATGGCTCCTGCCAGTTGCCGATAACTCAGTTACAAAACATGATCATCTCATACAATAAAATTTAGCATCATGTCTTGACCATAACACATCACAACATGCCCGGCAAAAACAAGTTAGACGTCCTCTACTTTGTTTGTTGCAAGTTTTACGTGGCTGCTACGGGCTTAAGCAAGAACCAATCTTACCTACGCATCAAAACCACAACGATAGTTTGTCAAGTTGATGCCATTTTAACCTTCGCAAGGATCGGGCGTAGCCACACTCGGTTCAACTAAAGTTGGAGAAACTGACACCCGCCAGCCACCTGTGTGCAAAGCACGGTGGTAGAACCAGTCTCGCGTAAGCGTACGTGTAATGTCGGTCCGGGCCGCTTCATCCAACAATACCGCCGAACCAAAGTATGACATACTGGTAGGCAGTATGACTTATATCGCCCACAACTTACTTGTGTTCTACTCGTGCATATAACATCAAACCATAAAACCTGGCTCGGATGCCACTGTTGGGGAATGTAGTAATTTCAAAAAATTTCCTACGCACACGCAAGATCATGGTGATGCATAGCAACGAGAGGGGAGAGTGTTGTCTACGTACCCTCGTAGACCGAAGCGGAAGCGTTAACGCAACGTAGAGGAAGTAGTTGTACGTCTTCCCGGTCCAACCGATCCAAGCACCGTTACTCCGGCACCTCCGAGTTCTTGGCACACGTACAGCTCGATGACGCTCCCCGGGCTCCGATCCAGCAAAGCTTCGGGGATGAGTTCCGTCAGCACGACGGCGTGGTGACGATCTTGATGTTCTACCGTCGCAGGGCTTCACCTAAGCGCTGCTACAATATGACCGAGGTGGAATATGGTGGAGGGGGGCACCGCACACGGCTAAGGAACGATCACGATGATCAACTTGTGTGTTCTAGGGCCCCCCTGCCCCCGTATATAAAGGAGCAAGGGGGAGGCCGGCCGGCCCTTGGGGCGCGCCAAGGAGAAGGGGGAGTCCTCCTCTTAGTGGGAGTAGGACTCCCCTTTCCTAGTCCAACTAGGAATAGAGAGAGGGAAGGAAAGAGAGGGAGAGGGAGAGGGAAAGGCCCCCCCCCCTCCTAGTCCAATTTGGACTCCCCATGAAGGGGGGCGCGCCACCTCCTGGGCTGCTGCCCTCTCTCTCCCCTCAGGCCCACTAAGGCCCATTACTTCCCCAGGGGGTTCCGGTAACCCCTCCGGCACTCCGGTTTTATCCGAAATCACCCGGAACAATTCCGGTGTCCGAATATAGTCGTCCAATATATCGATATTTATGTCTCGACCATTTCGAGACTCCTCGTCATGTCCATGATCACATCCGGGACTCCGAACAACCTTCGGTACATCAAAATACATAAACTTATAATAAAACTGTCATCGTAACTTTAAGCGTGCGGACCCTACGGTTCGAGAACAATGTAGACATGACCGAGACACGTCTCCGGTCAATAACCAATAGCGGGACCTGGATGCCCATATTGGCCCCTACATATTCTATGAAGATCTTTATCGGTCACACCGCATAACAACATACGTCGTTCCCTTTGTCATCGGCATGTTACTTGCCCGAGATTCGATCGTCGGTATCCAATACCTAGTTCAATCTCGTTACCGGCAAGTCTCTTTACTCGTTCCCTAATACATCATCCCGCAACTAACTCATTAGTTGCAATGCTTGCAAGGCTTAAGTGATGTGCATTACCGAGAGGGCCCAGAGATACCTCTCCGACGATCGGAGTGACAAATCCTAATCTCGAAATACGTCAACCCAACATGTACCTTTGGAGACACCTGTACAGCACCTTTATAATCACCCAGTTATGTTGTGATGTTTGGTAGCACACAAAGTGTTCCTCCGGCACACGGGAGTTACATAATCTCATAGTCATAGGAACATGTATAAGTCATGAAGAAAGCAATAGCAACATACTAAACGATCGGGTGCTAAGCTAGTGGAATGGGTCATGTCAATCAGATCATTCAACTAATGATGTGATCCCATTAATCAAATGACAACTCTTTGTCCATGGTTAGGAAACATAACCATCTTTGATTAACGAGCTAGTCAAGTAGAGGCATACTGGTGACACTTTGTTTGTCTATGTATTCACGCATGTATTATGTTTCCGGTTAATACAATTCTAGCATGAATAATAAACATTTATCATGATATAAGGAAATAAATAATATCTTTATTATTGCCTCTAGGGCATATTTCCTTCATTCAGAAGCTTCATTCCCTCAGGAACTTTCATATAAATATCCGAATCCAGTGACCCATATAAATATGCAGTCACAACATCCATCAGTTGGATAGACAAATTCATTTTCACTGCCAGTGATATTAAATATTGGAACATTGTTCCACTCATAAAAGGAGAATATGTTTCATCATAATTGATGCCAGGTCTCTGCGTGAACCCCTGTGCTATAAGCCTCGCCTTATATCTCACCACCTCATTGTTCTCATTCCTCTTACAAACGAAAACCCATTTTGCTCCCACAGGGAACACATGCTAAGGAGTGGGCATTACTGCAGTAAATACCCCTCCTTTTATGAGCGAGCGCAATTCATCCTCAATTGCTGCCTTCCATTTGGACCAGTCTGAGCACTTCATGCACTCTGCCATGGACTTAGGTTCTCGATCCAAATCAAGGCCTTCTGCAATTCTAGAGGCAAAATAAATGTCGACAACTATAGTCTTTCTATTGTATGATTCTCCTGAATCAATATAATTAATGGATATTTCATCAATACCTTTTGATACTTCGTGATTTCCCTCAACAATTGGATCAAGGTCTTCTGATGTCCCAACACCAAAATTTGTGTGCACACTCGTGTTGGGTTCTGGATGTCCAACATCCTTCAGGTGTCCTTCAACCCTAGGTTGAATATCAACATCTTGTTGACTTGCATTTACTTTTTGAGGATTCCTCATTCCCCTTGGACGCTTATGCAAAGCCTTGTCCTTTGTGTCCAGATTCCTCCCCCTCTTTGGTGGCTGAGTAGATCTATTGGTCACATCCACTCTCTCTGGCACATTCATAGCAGGAACATTTGATTTTGTGACAACTTTATAATCAGTAAATGCATCTGGCAGATTATTTGCAATATTTTGCAAATTTATAATCTTCTGAACCTCCAGTTCAGACTCATTCATACGTGGATCTAAGGACTGGATGCCTTTCACATCCCAATCTATTTCTCGGCATTCTTTGTGGTTATTCTCTCCCCCTAATGCCGGGAAATTGTCCTCATCAAAAATGCAATCAACGTACCAGGCTGTAAACAAATCCCCTGTCAGGGGTTCCAGGTACTTAATGATTGACGGAGAATTGTACCCCACATAGATCCCCATTCGTCTATGAGGGCCCATTGATGTACGCTGCGGTGGTGAGATTGGTACATATACTGTGCAACCGAATTGCCGTGGATGGGAAATACTTGGTTGGTTTCCACGTACTAACTGCAACGGGGAGACCGTATGATATGCAGTTGGTCGAATTTGTATCAAGTCTGTAGCATGTAAAACTGCATAACCCCAACATGAAGCTGGAAGATTACTATTTTGCAGGAGCGGTCTTGCTATCAACTTGATCCTCTTGATAAGTGATTCCGCAAGACCATTCTGGATATGTACATAAGGTACTGAGTGCTCCACAGAAATGCCCAAAGCTAGGCAGTAATCATTAAATGCTCGTGAACTGAATTCTGCATCATTATCCATTCTGATGGTTTTTATCCTATGCTCAGGATGATTTGCTCTCAATTTAATGATCTGAGCAATTAGCTTTGCAAAAGAATGGTTTCTTGTTAAAAGTAGACACACATTTGACCATCTTGTTGATGCATCAATTAGGACCATGAAATATCTAAATGGTCCAGATAACGGTTGTATTGGACCACAAATATCTCCTTGAATGTGTTCAAGGAAATTAAGCGGCTCATCCTTTAATTTCACATAAGATGGCCTTGTGATCAATTTCCCAGTTGCACATGATGTGCATACAAAATCTGATGATTTTGGGAACTTTCTATCCGTTATGTTGTGTCCAACAGAACCATCAATAATTTTTCTCATCATCCCAATACCAGGATGACCCAGGCGACCATGCCAAATCTTGAATTTATCAAGATTCTGAAAAACTATCTTGTACGCCATATGCGTCTCTGGTTTAATGTATGTATAATACAACCCAGAAGATAGAGAAGGCAAATTCTCAAGGACTTCCTTTCGAAATCCCTTTTGCTGAGTTATGAGTAGGCATTCAGCCCCACTCTCTTCATTAGTTTCCACATGGAAACCATTTTTGCAGATATCCTTAAAACTCAGCAGGGTACGAGTAGAATCCGGATACAATAGAGCATCCGAGATTATTAATTTAGTACCCATAGGGAGTGTAATTGTGGCTTGACTAGAACCAACAATTACGGTGTCTCGACCAGCAATTGTCATGACACTTCCATTACTCTTCTTGAGTGTCTGGAAATACTTCATCTCCCTAAGTATCGTGTTAGTAGATGCACTATCCACTAAACACATTTCCTCCTCCATTGTATTATTCCTTGGAGTTCTATAGAGTAAAAGAACAAAGTTCAGTATATAATCAAACTCATATAGAATCAGTACATACATTACAAACTATATATGTCTTATACTTATTACAAGCCCTATGTCACACGACATAGTTAATACATTATGTCTAAGGACATAATTTATTTTACAACCCATGTAATATGTCTAATAACATTATTACAATACTTAGACAAATGAGACTAAATCTGGTCTCCATATATGTCAGTAGACCGTAATTCCACTAGCATGTCATCGACATCTAGTATTGGATCTTCCACTTGCTGATTCTGCTGCTGGTTGTCCATGTTCGGAGAATCCTCTCGAGAACCATCAACCGTAGGGGTACCATCTTCATTGCTAGTGAAGTGTGCTTCATACTGGCTCCCCTGAGCCTTCTTGCCCTTTCCAAGTGACTGTTGGTACAGTTCCACCAAATGCTTTGAAGTGTCACACTTCTTTGCAATATGTTCCTTACAACCACACATGAGGCAACTAGTGTTGCTAGCCCTTTCATTCTTCTTGAAAGAACCTTTGCCCTTTTGGACTCCATACTTATTCTGCTTCCTATTACGCTTCCACTTTCCATTGAATGTCCTACGGTCCTTTTTGGAACCATTGAACTTTTGAGTACTCTTAGAGTTGAAGCGTGATTCAGGCAGAGGCATCGTTCCTGTTGGACGAGCCAAATTGTTCTTCTCAAGAAGCTCATTGTGCTTCTCTGCCTGAAGCAGTGAGTAAATCAACTCAGAATACTTCTTCTACTTTTGCTGACGATACTGTTCAGCAAGTATCCTCATAAAAGGATGGAAAGTGGAAAGCGTCTTTTCAATAAGATCAGCATCAGAAACTACACTATTATAGAATCTCAACTTGGAGTTGATCTTAAGAACATCAGAATTGTATGCAGCTACAGACTTAAAGTCTTGGAATCGGACTAGTGCCCACTCCCGTTGCGCTTCAGGCAACATCACCGCCCTTTGTTGATCATATCTCTCCTTTAAGGAGTTCCAGAGTGTCAGAGGGCTCTCGTCCATCAGATACTCTGTCTTTAGGTCAGGGTGAAGATGATGTCGAATGAAGTGCAACGCTGAATACCTTATTATGTCCGTTACGGATGTAGTCCCTTGGGCAGGTGTGGTTATAGCGGAATTGAGTCCCTTGGCCGTCAAATTGATTTTGACATCCATTGCCCATGTCAAATAGTTAGAACCATCAATGGCAAGTTCAGCAAACTCTTTTTTAGATATGTCAGCCATATCCTGCATGCAATCATCATGCTTATTAATTTACTCTCAGCAAATTAATTGTGTTGTAAATAAAACAATGCATGCATATTGATCAACATATAGCAATTGCCAAATGGCCGGAACATATACGTTGACATACATTGTACTTGTACAATACAGTAATATTCACTAATTACTAAACAATACAATATAGGAATTTACACAAATTACTAAATAGCTAGTCACAACTTCAAACTGCTAGTCAAAGAACTAAACAGAAAAAGAAAAACGAAAAAATGGTCCTGGGTCGCAACAGATCGACCCAAACCAGTAGCACAGCCCACTACTACAGTACTGCCACAGAACAGGGCGCGGGCCGAAGCCCATCTGGCCTTTCAGCCCGTCAGGCCCGGCACCGCTTTTATCGCTGCATAAAGGGAGTCGATAGATAGGGTTTCCCCTACCGCCCCACTCCATTTCCAGGCGGCGCCGCTCACCCCTGTTCCTGCCGCCGCGCCGCATGCGCGCTTACCGGCGAGCCGCCGGCGGTCGAGCAGAAAAGTACTCTCCGTCCGATGAGGGGGTGTAGTCAGGGATCTCCACTCCATTCTGGAGTTCATTTGCGAGGCCGAGCGACACCGGGTTCCAGGTGCCCTGGCGGTGTCCAGGGCAACGGTCGTCGGCGGTGACGGAGCGCCCGAAGAGAAGACGGCAGCTCGCGCCAGTGCCGGGCGAACCTGCGCCGCCGCTCGTGCCACCAACGTCCGTGGCGGGCGTCCCACCAGTGCCGAAGATGGAGACATACTGCTCGCTGGGAGGAGCAGGGGAGCGACCGAACGCCCATGGGGCGCTGATAGTCCCAGCGATGTACACACCAAGCCCTGGACCAGCGCTGCCACTTGCTCCGGCAGCGGTGACCGCGCCCGCCGTGGCCATGGCGCGTCCTGGAGTCGGGATGAAGACGAGGCCGTCGCCCCCGGCACCGGCGACGCGCATCGGAGCCGGACTGTAGCCGCATGCAGGTACATCGACGACTATCACCCGTTCCTCCTCCTCTGCCGGCGTGGGTGACGGTAGGCGTGTGCCGGTGGCAACTGCAGGTCCTGGCACGCCCGTCTCGGTGTTCAGCGGTGGAGGGGCACTCGGTCCGGCGACAAGCCCTGGGTCCAGACCCTGGCGGTTGTCAACCGGCATGGCCAGGCGTTGGGTCACCGGCGTGGCATGGCGACGGCGTCCAGCAGCTGTGTGATGGCGGCGTCCAGCAGCGAAGTTCTGGCGGCGGTTAATGCCGAGGCCAGACACTTGTGGTGGTGCGCCCCATTGATGGCGGACAAACCGGCGGCGCTGCTCTACAAGGAAATGGCGGCGACCTTCTTCCCAGAGAAGGCCAAGGAGAAGAGAGGCAAGGGATGGCATCCTCACCGTTCCAGATTCTTCTCCGACGAGTTCTGGCCAGTCGCTCTCGCTGGTGAGAAGTGCGTGATAACGTGTAAAGAATCAATGCGATGAACAGTAATGATCGTTAATCCATTGATAATGATGTTGTACATATTTATACCTCCTGAAGAGGCGCAGCGCACAGGCGTGATGGTTACAGAGAATGGGAATAGAGAGACGCGTCTGTTAGATTAGGATCGCGACTGTTTGGAAAGAAAACCGCATGTCGGTTCCATAAAACAGAGATTTCCTTAATTAAACTAATTAATTAATCCTAACATTGGGAAAGGATAATCTATACAGCAAGGTCCATATTCGTTTTTTGATTATTCTTTTGGTCAAATCAGCCACGAGTACTATTGAACCGCCTAGAGTTGCCGTCTGCCTCTGTCATTTCTGCCTCAAGCCGCTAGGCCTCGCGCAGCACAACCCGCCGTGTACCTCTGTCGTTGCTTCTGAGCCGCCCCAAATGATGGAGAACTGAGCCAGCGCCTCGGCCACGTACTCTTGCCCCTCCACGCGAAGACTCAATCAGTCAGACAATTACTGGTGAAACTAGTGTTACACCAGAAGTGTCAATGCAAATTTTCCAGTACAGACAAGCCGGCCAGAAGAAAAGAGCAAATTATTTATTACAAAGCTGGTGTTATATTGCGGGGACGCAACACGCGCAAACAACGTTCTGCACCAGCGTTCGTCTGTGCCTCGCTATTCGATGGACATGTGTATGAACCGCCGCCCCCGCGGTCCAGTCTACATCAACTCGCCGTACCGCGCTCATGATTGACTCATCCGACCGTGCAGCTTACCGCGCCTGCGATTGACTCGCCCGTCCACACCGGTTTACAATGCCGCGGCCGGTTCATTCGTCTGCTCCCGCGGCCGACTCACCCGTGGTGATCATCAACTCTACGGTGGATAAATTCCGGCCAAACATACCCGGACGGCTATTAAAGAAAAGGGGGTAGTATTATATCGCGGAGGCACATTCGGCTGTGCCGCGCAGCTTCACGGACACGCGTATCGCGGTCCGGTTTACATCAACGCGCCGGCCGACTCGCCCGTACGCACCACTTTACAACGCCACGAATGACTCGCCCGTCCGCCCTCGCCGCCGGTTCATGCATCCGCGCCGGTTTACAACGCGGAGGACAACTTGCTCGTCCGCACCGTTTTACAACGCCGCAGCCGATTCATCTGTCTGCTCCCGCGGCCGACTCGGCCGTGATTGATTTCAGCTTCACCGCAGTGATCATCAACTCCGCGGTGGATAATTTCTGGCTTGACATATCAGGTGAAATCCATCCAATATATCTTTATATTACATGTTGCTTTCTTCAAAAGAGCAATTACTCTCGCTTGCAAGTTCTCCAATGCAGGACAAGTTGTCTACTGCAAAAGGGACTATTATATCACTGAGTTGTTGAATGACTTATAGCGGTTTACATTACGGTCAAATATGGAGAATCTCAAGCCAACTCCTCGAGTTGCCTTGAGACTCGGGGGCTACAATGATATGACTCAGCAAATGTTGCCGGTTTTTAGTGAATTCAAGAACCCCAGGACGTTGGAGGGAAAGATAACCCGGTCCCGGAGGCTACTACCATATTGATGGAAGTTTAAAGGCTGTCAAAAAATTTCCGGTTCATCAGGAAGAATTCCGGTTTACAATCCGGTTCAAGGGAAATATGTCTCCCACAAAGCTCTGGCACTCTCAATATCCGGTTCAAAATCCCTGTTCAAGAAGAATTTATCTCTTGCAAAAAGTTAAAGGTTGCCGAAGAGGACCTGTTGCCATGACGCGTGGTTCAAACATGGGTTATCCTGCCTTATTGGCTTATCATATTATTGATCACATGGGGGCTTCTATTTATAAAGCGGAGTTCTGATTACATATTAATCCAGCAATCAAGCCAATATTATCATAAGAGCACAGCTCTGGTTACTTTGGTAATCCGGCTATCAAGCCAATATTATCACAAGGGGCCAAAGAGAGTCTGTTGCACAGCACAACTCAAACATGGGTATCCCTTGAGCACAGCTCACAATATCACTTGGGGGCTATGTTCGAACCATAGTCACACCTCTTGATAGGCTTAAGGCCACCAGGGAAATCGTTTGGGGGCTCTGGTCGTATCCGGACCATAGTCACACCTCTTGATAGGCATAAGGGCACCAGGGAAATCACTTGGGGGCTTGGTCGTATCCAAACCATAGCTACATCTCTTGATAGGCATAAGGCCACCAGGGAAATCACTTGGGGGCTATGGGTTCGAACCATAGTTACACCTCTTGATAGGCATAAGGGCACTAGGGAAATCACTTGGGGGGCTTGGTCGTATTCAAACCATAGCTACACCTTTTGATCGGCGCAATGCCACAATTATGACTACATGGGGGCTCTGGTCGTATCCGAACCATAGCTTAAACCCTCTTGATCATACATATACATCATCATATATTGCATCATATGTTGCATCATCATTACATCATCATAGCATATATCATATGTGCATGGATATACCGGCGTTCATTAACCCGGCTTGACTTTCAACGGCAAGTTGTTTATACATGATCACTTATAATCCGGCGCTTATTAACCCGGTCTGGTTTTGACTATAAATCACCAGTGTTATATATGGATAATCCGGTGTTTATCACAACCCGGTACGGTTTTATCATAAACCGGCACAATATGGAAGGAGTTATCAGTACTCATGATTAGGGTTATCGTCATTACTACAAAAGTTGGTCAACCAACGATGTGATTCAATGTCATAGAAACAGGTTGAATAAAGCATGATTATAAATCATCGGCGTTTATTAACCTGGCCTGGCTTTCGACTATAAGTCGCCAGCATGATGATAAATTATCCGGTGTTTATTAAACCAGCCTGGCTTGGGACTATAAGTCGTCAGTATATATCTGGATTGCGCCAT
Organism: Triticum monococcum; assembly: GCA_034509565.1. Classification (NCBI taxonomy): domain Eukaryota; kingdom Viridiplantae; phylum Streptophyta; class Magnoliopsida; order Poales; family Poaceae; genus Triticum; species Triticum monococcum. The sequence goes on from CM067845.1 coordinate 485,002,871, forward strand.
TGGAATCATGCGTTCATAAATCATTGGATTATATTATTCAAATCTTCAAATAGCCAACATGGCTGGATTTGACTATGGTTATCAATAACCAGTATTATGATTAAGGTTTTTAAAGTTGCTTTAGCGCAATGGTTATTATTTTATCAATGGATATGATTTATTCTACAATTGAAGGAATAGTCTCGAGTCGCTGCAGGCTTACGACCCGGCACTTGGGGGCTACATTATTCAAATTGAGATTACATCAAATATGCAAGTCCCATGTCACTGCCAGCATGCACCATGACACTTGGGGGCTAATGTAAAGTCATTATTTGCTCACCTTATTGAAGACCCGACTCATCACATCGTTATGAGCTGGCCCTTGGGGGCTACCAATTGCTCATGTCAAAAATTTAAGGTACACAAGTCTTAATCCATTATATTGAAGGATCCACTGCTCAGTTGGTAAAGCACAAAAGCTCTTAACCTTGTGGATGTGGATTCAAGCCCCATGATGGGGGTTACATCATATGATGTTATTTTCAATGAAGTATACATATATATAAAGTCCCAGCTTGGTATTATCTTACTGAGCCGGCCCTTGGGGGCTACACGTTGCTGTTCAATTCTACATGATCATATTTATAAAGTCCCTGCTCATTATTGCATAATGACCCGGCCCTTGGGGGCTACACTGGTTGAAGTTTTTTAAGCATCAGGCAATTACAAGTCCCAAGTTGCTGCAAGCATGATAACCCGGCACTTGGGGGCTAGATAACATGGAATATTCAGTTGTGACTAGTGACTGAGATGAACAATTTGGATTTCTTCAAGGTGGCAACATTTATATTGAAACAAGTCTTAAGCTATCACTTTGTTCTGCTCAAAACTTGGGGGCTACAAGTAATATGGATATAAGGGAGAAAAATATTCAAATTCTCACTTTGGAATAAACCAGATTGACCTAGTGTCTGCAACAATCATAACCCGGTGTCATCAAATAGTCATGAACCAGTGTTGGCAACAATCATAAACCGGAATTATCAGTTTTATAACCGGTGATTTTGGAAATCATAGCTCAGCAAATTCTACAGTTTCAAACCGGCTGGATATCAGTTGAATATTTCAAAGACCAACGTTTTGGTTAAGTCAGAGCATTGAAGGCCGATTCAAATGGATTCTTTATTTACAATATTTATTCTACAAAGTAAATTGACTATCAAGCTGGTCTATTGACCCGGATGTTCTAGAAGGAGGAAATGACAAGGACTTGAGGATGATCAGGTGCCGGTTTACAAGAATTCTTAACCCGGAGCACAACCTATCAAATTTGTTCTTGTGTTTATTTTGCAGCATAAGTTTACCATGGATAAATCCAAGCTAAACTTGGGGGCTAATGTCAGGGATATAGCCCGCGGCGTAACCCAGCCGGACTTGGCGATTCACCGGCGACCCGCACTGACCAGACGGTTTACAAGTAACCTGACTGAACATTATGATTCACTGGTAACCCGGCGGGCGGGACATACGGATGACAAGGCCCAAGGCCCAGAAGGCCGGTTTATGTTAATAGTGGGCCAGTTTAAGAGGAAAGGCGTGAGGAATATTTGTCTTACAAGGAGTTAAGACCTGGACTTGTATTCGGTTTGTATTAGAAAGTAGACTAGTCCTAATCCTAATAGGACTCCACATGTAACCCACCCCTTCAACTATTATAAGGAGGGGCAGGGCTCCCCAAAGAGGGACAAGCAAGAAGAAACAATCTCTAGGGCTAGACATAAAGAGCCGGTTTACCAGCGACTCCCTCATGATGATAATGAGACCTAGCCACAAACAGCATGTAGGGTTATTGCCGGATGATGTTTCCCGGGGCCCGAAGCTGTCTAAATCCTTGTCTTGTGTTGCGTCTCTTGATTCCTCTCAACCCCTATCAAGCTACTACAAAGATGCGTTGGCCTCACGACTAAGTCCTCACAGTAGGACATCTGCCGTGACAATTCCACGACAGTAAGGCACTTGGGACTTGAAATATATAAGAGTCATAAGAAATCGCTTTGGCAGACATTAGCCCCCAAGTGTCAAGTGGTATTGCGGTGCAAAGTACTTGAGACTTGAATCTTTATAACTTTTAGTTTAAGCCTTGACACACCTGTGTATGTTTTGTAGAACGCCCTATGTGAATTGGGCTCACAATTAACTGATGCAAAGACCTGGCTGGCGGATCAAGAAGCAAAAATCAAGTCTGCTGATTCTAAACTTCAATTGAGTCTTTCTGAGATGGAAAAATTGAAAACCAGCTTGATTGCAAAAAAGAAAACCTGGGCCAAAGAAAATACGTTGTTGACACAACGCGCCGAAAAAGCTGAAGCGGCTCTTGAGGAGGTTACCACGGAGCTTACTAGCTTAAAGAACCGGGTGTCTCAAATGGTTTCCGCCATCTTTGGTAAGCCATCTGTACTGATCTTTTATACCTTCTTTTGACCCGGAATATAAACCGCCTGCTGACCCCTTGTTTAAAAAATATGTGCAGGTCCGCGAAGCAAAAATCTGAGCCAAGATAATGTGACCAAACTGAAGACGGTTTACACCTTAATGGAGCAGTTGTATACCGGTGCTCAACGAGCACTTGCTGCTATCTCTCCTGCCAATCAAGGACCCAATCGGCTGAGCGATGTTTTAAAGAAATTGTCAATCTTACCCGCCAGGTTTCAAGAGGTCAAACGATCCTGTGCCAGAGCCTTGACTGCCCTGAGCTGCTCCAAAGCCTGGGTGCCAGACCTAGACCCGGTGGATGTAGCTAGGGGGTACCCTACCGTGAAGGAAGACGGGTCTCTATTTGAGCAGGATGACTTCATTGCCTGCGTGAGGGGAGTTCGACCTCAAGCCACCGTCCTTGGAGATGAGACCAACGTTGATAAATATCAGGCAGGTTTTGATTTGGAGAATAAGAAGATGGCGACTCCCGCTTATAAAGTGACGGATCTTATCCTGCCGGTTCGCCAACATACATTTGCCCCAGAGATTGACCCTGCCAGCTTAATTGATGATGATGCCGAGTTCATTGCTCTGAACGGCTTTGACTGGTCTAATTCCGGCTTTCAACCAGTGGAGGGAGATGAACCGGCCAGGGGGGAGTCGTAACCATCTGAACAATCCTGCTTTTAGTTTAGGAGCTGTCTTAAGAGAGAAAAAACAGCAACCTTTTGGGCTTTTAATGCCTTGTAATAGGTTAGCTTGAAACAACTGTATATTTTTCCTATGCCATCATGCATAAGATGCCATGTGTGACTCTTTGCTTCCTGATGTCAATATATGTGTCACATCTATGGTTATCTTTGTAATATTTCAGCTATGGAAAAAACTGGCTTGGCGGTTTAGCACTGAACGGGTCAGAACACCTGGTACATGACCAATGGTTTTATCATAGTAGAAAAAACAAAAACAAACGTGAAAATAAACAAGGTTGAAAACAACCTTTGATTAACGAAAAGACACAGAAAGAACTGTTCACAAATAACAGTCATACCTATATCCTTTGTATCTGGACCACCGGTTTATATGACCCGGGTGATGAGGTTGTTGACCCAGTCCTTTTTTTGAGAAGTCAATGCTTATGTATGCCTGATGACTATCATGCCTTGCAGCTTATTGTCAAATAATCAAGCCGGTGAAAACATTGTGCTGATCATTTAAATTTGAGACAACAAAGACCAGTAAGACAAATAGCAGATTTCAAACAATATAAATTAACTTTGTAACTGAAAGTTGGGGGTTTCTGATTCGAATACAATCAGTAAACCGGACCAAAGGGGTTAAGCTAAGATTCAAATACGATCATATAGCCCCCAGTGGCTTTGGCGTTGCGCTGATCAAGAGGGTACCGATAGCTATGTTCTCTTTGGTTCAAATACGGCCTATGTTTGAACAGGAAGCCCCCAAATGACCTTGAGATGTTTTTAACGACCCTTATTGGAATATGATCCAAGTCGGACCCAAAAGGGGTTAAGCTATGAATCGGATACGATCAAGAAGCCCCCTAGTGAGTTTGGCTTTGAGCCGATCAAGAGGGTTACGACAGCTATGTTCTCTTTGGTTCAAATACGACCTATGTTTGAACGGGAAGCCCCCAAGTGATCATGAGGTTTACAACTAGATTCGAATACGATCATAAGCCGAACTAGAAAGGTTAAGCTAAATTCAGATATGATCAGCTCCTTAATAGTCATTGAGGGAGTCCTGGATTAGGGGGTCTCCGGACAGCTGGACTATATCCTTTTGCCGGACTGTTAGACTATGAAGATACAAGATTGAAGACTTCGTCTTGTGTCCGGATGGGACTCTACTTGGCGTGGAAGGCAAGCTAGGCAGTACGGATATGGATATCTCCTCCTTTGTAACCGACCTTGTGTAGCCCTAGCCCCCTCTGGTGTCTATATAAACCGGAGGGTTTTAGTCCGTAGGACAAGATACAATGATACCATAGGCTAGCTTTTAGGGGTTAGCCTCTCCGATCTCGTGGTAGATCAACTCTTGCAATACTCATATCATCGATGATAAATCGAGCAGGACGTAGGGTTTTACCTCCATCAAGAGGGCCCGAACCTGGGTAAAACATTGTGTCCCCTGCCTCCTGTTACCATCCGCCTTAGACGCACAGTTTGGGGCCCCCTACCTGAGATCCGCCGGTTTTGACACCGACATTGGTGCTTTCATTGAGAGTTCCTCTGTGTCGTCGCCGTTAGGCTTGATGGATCCTACGATCATCGATAGCGACGCAGTCCATGGTGAGACTTTTCTCCCCGAACAGATTTTTGTATTCGGCGCCTTCGCACTGCGGGCCAACTCGCTTGGCCATCTGGAGCAGATCGAAAGTTACGCCCCTGGCCACCAGGTCAGGTTAAGCTTAAACTACACGGCCGATATCCGCGGAGACTTGATCTTCAACGGATTCGAGCCTCTGCCTTGTGCGTCACGCGGTCACGATGAGTACGATTTAGCTCTACCGTCAGACAATGTTCAGGAGATCGCACCGGCAGCCGCTCCGACCCTCAATTCGGAGCCAGTTGCGCCGTCCATGGACGGGTGGATGGACCCCGTCACGGAGGCCTTACCCTCAGCGGCAATCGAGCCGAACATCGACCTTACCCTGCATGAGAGCTGTGTTGTCAGACTGCCGGATCCTTCTCCGGCCACGGACTCCGAACCGCCTACGCCCGTTCCTAGCGAATCCGATTGGGCGCCGATCATGGAGTTTACTTCCATGGATATTTTTCAACACTCGCCCTTTGGCGACATACTGAACTCATTAAGGTCTCTCTCCTTGTCGGGAGGATCCTGGCCGAATTATGTCCGGCAGGATTGGGATGCGGATGACGAAGAAATTCGCTGCCCACCCACCACCCACTTAGTAGCCACTATCGACGACTTAACCGACATGCTCGACTTCGACTCCGAAGACATCGATGGTATGGACGACAATGCGGGAGACAAAGAGGAACCACTGCCCACAGGGCACTGGACAGCCACCTCATCATACGATATATACATGGTGGACACACCCAAAGAAGGCAATGGCGACGAGACAGCGGAGGATGACCCCTCCAAGAAGAAACCCAAGCGCCGATGTCAGCAGCGCCGCTCTAAGTCCCAGCAAAGCAAAAGTGGTGATACCGGCACAGGAGATAATAACACTCCGGATAGTGCCGAAGATGGCAACAATCCCCTCCAGCACGATCTAGGACAGAAGGATGGACAGGCCAGCCCTCCAGAGAGAGCGGCAGATGGAGAGGCGGAGGATGATAATTACATGCCCCCTCCGAAGATGAGGCAAGCCTCAACGATGACGAATTCGTCGTGCCAGAGGATCCCGTCGAACAAGAGCGCTTCAAGCACCGGCTTATAGCCACGGCAAATAGCCTTAAGAAAAAGCAGCAGCAGCTTCAAGCTGATCAAGATCTGCTAGCTGATAGATGGACTAAAGTCCTCGCGGCCGAGGACTATAAACTCGAACGCCCCTCCAAGAGTTACCCAAAATGCAGGTTGCTACCCCGATTGGAGGAAGAAGCATATGATGCGGCTGATCGGCCACCTCGTGGCCGCGATAGAGAGGCCTTCCAGCCAAAAGCTCAGCCTGCACCCCGACGCCATTCAAATAAAAAGGCATGGGGAAATATGCTAGACCTGGAGATGTACTGGAGGACAAAGCAAAACATGCAAGATCGATCTACGGATCACGAGGGCGCCACTATGCGAGACGATAAACGTCACGCCGGATACAGTAAAAGTAAATCCGGCCGGGCCAAACACAACGGGCAAGACTCATTGGAGACGCGTCGCGATATAGCCCAGTACAGAGGCGCCGCACACCCCTTATGCTTCACAGACGAAGTAATGGATCATCAAATCCCAGAGGGTTTCAAACCCGTAAATATAAAATCATATGACGGCACAACGGATCCTGCGGTATGGATCGAGGATTTCCTCCTGCATATCCACATGGCACGCGGTGATGATCTACACGCCATTAAATACCTCCCACTCAAACTCAAAGGACCAGCTCGGCATTGGCTCAATAGCTTGCCAGCAAAGTCCATTGGCTGTTGGGAGGATCTGGAAGCCGCATTCCTCGACAACTTTCAGGGCACTTATGTGCGACCACCAGATGCCGATGACTTGAGCCACATAATTCAGTAGCCAGAGGAATCGGCCAGGCAATTCTGGACACGGTTCCTAACAAAGAAAAATCAAATCGTCGACTGTCTGGATGCAGAGGCTCTAGCAGCATTCAAGCACAACATCCGCGACGAGTGGCTAGCCCGGCACCTTGGTCAGGAAAAGCCGAAATCTATCGCAGCCCTCACGACACTCATGACCCGCTTTTGTGTGGGAGAAGACAGCTGGCTGGCTCGCAGTAACAACATATCAAAGAACCATGGTACTTTGGATACCAAGGACGGCAGTAGCAGGTCATGTCGCAACAAACATAAGCGCCGCATTAACAACGACAATACCGAGGATATGGCAGTCAATGCCGGATTCAAAGGCTCTAAACCCGGTCAGTGGAAAAAGCCATTCAAAAGAAGCACTCTGGGCCTGTCCAGTTTGGATCGTATACTTGATCGCTCCTGTCAAATACACGGCACCCCCGACAAGCCAGCCAACCACACCAATAGGGATTGTTGGGTGTTCAAGCAGGCCGGCAAGTTAATTGCCGAAAACAAAGATAAGGGGCCACATAGCAATGACGAGGAGGAGCCCCGGCAGCCGAATACCGGAGGACAGAAGAGGTTCCCCCCACAAGTGTGGACGGTGAACATGATATACGCAATCCACATCCCCAAGAGGGAGCGGAAGCGTGCGCTCAGGGACGTATATGCGTTGGAGCCAGTCGCCCCAAAGTTTAACCCATGGTCCTCCTGTCCGATCACCTTCAATCGCAGGGACCACCCCACTAGTATCCGTCATGGCGGATTCGCCGCACTGGTCTTAGACCCAATTATTGACGGATTTCACCTCACTCGAGTCCTTATGGATGGCGGTAGCAGCCTGAACCTGCTTTACCAGGACACGGTGCGCAAAATGGGTATAGACCCCTCAAGGATCAAACCCACAAAAATGACCTTTGAAGGCGTCATACCAAGTGTAGAGGCCCGTTGCACAGGCTCAGTCACACTGGAAGTGGTCTTCGGATCCCCGGATAACTTCCGAAGCGAAGAGTTAATCTTCGATATAGTCCCGTTCCGCAGTGGTTATCATGCACTGCTCGGGCGAACCGCATTTGCAAGATTCAATGTGGTACCGCATTATGCATACCTCAAGCTCAAGATGCCAGGACCTCAGGGGGTCATTACAGCTAATGGAAACACAGAGCACTCTCTCCGAACGGAGGAGCACACTGCGGCCCTCGCAGCGGAAGCGCAAAGCAGCCTCTTAAGGCAATCCACTAGTTCGGCGTTTAAGGACCCGAACACCTTCAAGCGCGCCCGGAGTAATCGGCAACAGGACCGCCTGGCACGTTCCGAGCTCGCATAGCAATGCGGCCCCCACCCCGGCCCAAGCCGAACGGCGAAACTCGTGCCACACGTACATAATTACGCATTAAAAATACCATGGGCACAGGCGAGAAAGGGGGCACGACTATGGCACGCCCCAAGACGCGGCTTAAACTGCACTAGGGGCTTCCCGCTTTGTTATTTTTCTCTCTTTCAGGACATTAATCTCTGGAAACCCTGTCCGGCGGCATGATTGCCGAACACATGATGCAGCAACCAAGGAGGCAGAAAGCTACATCACACCACCGAACTTCCAGGTGGATTACGATAACGAGTGAAATACTTGCTTTAATAGTATTCCTCAGCTTGCCCTTGGAGGGGACATAGTCCTACTTTTTGCTTATCGCACTACCTGTATCATTCTGCTCTAACGCACGTTTTTTAATAAACAATGCATTGCATTAAGGCTTTTATGGCATTCTCCTTATATATATATATATATATATATATATATGTATGTATGTTCATTCATGACATCCAGCACTCGTACACTTTGGTACGGCCAATACGCTAGGGGCTTAAGCATACCCCACAATATGGCGTGAGAAGTCCGAACACTTTCGATAGTGCGGGACCCCGAACTTATAGCATTATATGCATCAGCTCCGAACCATGTCTTGGGTCAATAGTTGGGTTTGCCTGGCTCCCATGTTTTGGTACCTTACGTTCCGCTATATCGGCTAAGGTAGCACTGGGAGAACTACTGCGATTGTGCCCCGGTTCTGCTGGGCTAAGCACCTCGGTAGAGAAAGCTAAAACGGACTGTCATGATAAGGCGAGAGACTGGTCGCTGTTCGAGAGGTTTTCGAGTCCTTAAAGACTTATGCCGCTTAGAGCGAGGAGTCGGCCCTGTCCGGCTTAAGGCGTGTACCGCGCCCCAGATTTGGCCTTCCGAATACTAGGGGCTTCGCCGAAATTTAAAATTATAGAATTATATGGCTAAGTGAGAGTGATAACGCATTATAGTCCGATTGCCTTGTTCATTGTGCTGAGCACCTCCCTCGAAGGACCCAAAATGGGAAGAAGAGTGCTCAGGTTTATCCCGAACACCCCAGCACACGTGGCATGGGGGTAGAAGCCGACAACTAGCCATCTCTCAGATCTGATAAACAGCCGAACAGAAGGTAATATTTTAAATTCAAACAAGCGTTGCATAGCGCATATGAACAAGTTTTCATGAATACAGGATTACACAAGCGAGTTCACTCAAATATTATATCTTTCGTACACTCGTCCGCTACGAGACGGGCACCCTTCAGGACACCCTCATAGTACATCTCGGGGTGGCGATGCTCCTTGCCCTCTGGCAGCCCTTCCTTGATCAGCTTCACGGCGTCTAGCTTGGCCCATTGCACCTTCACACGGGCGAAAGCCCGGCATGCACCTTCGATGCAGACGGACCGCTTGACGACTTCCAGTCGTGGGCAGGCATCCACAAGCCGCCTCACCAGGCCGAAGTAGCTGTTCGGAAGGGCGTCGCCAGGCCACAGCCGGACTATAAAGCCCTTCATGGCCTGTTCGGCCGCCTTATGTAGCTCGACCAGCTGCTTTAGCTGGTCGCTCATAGGCACCGGGTGTTCAGTCCCAGTATATTGGGCCCAGAACAACTTCTCTGTTGAGCTTCCCTCCTCGGCTTGGTAAAACGTTGCGGCATCCGACACGCTGCGGGGCAAATCTGTGAATGCTCCTGGAGAGCTCCGGATTCGGGTAAGTAACAGGTAATTTACTTTCACATGCTTGCTTTGCATATAGAATGCCTTACCCGCCGCTATCTTCTTCATTGCATCAACCTCCTGGAGGGCCTTTTGGGCTTCGGCCTCGGCACTCTTTGCGCTCTCGAGGGCCGCGGCAAGCTCAGACTCTCGCGTCTTCAAGTCAAGCTCCAACGCCTCGTGCTTCGTCATAAGAGCGTGGAGCTCTTGCTGCACCTTGTCCACCCGTGCCTCATGCCTTTCTCGCTCGGTGCGCTCCTTGGCCACTTTGTTTTCGGCCTCGGATAGCGCTTGCTTCAGGGTCGCCACCTCGGTCGTGGCCCCTGGCAAATTTACGATGATCTTGTCATTTTGCAATCGCATTCTTTTTATACATATCCATAGACTAGGTACTACTTACCTTTGTTCTCCTCGAGCTGCCTCTTGGCAAGGCCGAGCTCGTCCTTGGACCCTTTAAGGTCCTGCTTCAGTGCGGCGACCTCCGCAGTCAGTGCGGCAGAGGCCAGCAGCAAAGCCTGCATACGCATATAGACATACTTATATTAGACTCCTGCGATATTGTTTGATCCTCTGTTCGGCTTTTCTTTGTGAACACCGAACAGAGCATCAGGGGCTACTGTCTATGCGGTAATATTTCTCCTATATTTCAAAAACTTACCTCAAAGCCTGTTAGAAGGCTAGCACAGGCTTCAGTCAGTCCGCTCTTGGCGGACTGAACCTTCTGGACCACCGCACTCATAATAGTGCGGTGCTCTTCGTCAATGGAAGCGCTGTGAAGCGCTCCCAGCAGATTGTCCGGTGCCTCTGGATGGGTACAGTACACTGGCATAGGTGTCTTGCCCCTCTTGGAAGGAGGCCGCCTACCCGAGTCCGGAACCACTGGAGGTCCCGACGCGGTGTTCGGCCGAGGGCTGAACTCGGAGCCCTCGGGGGCTTTGCTTCCCCTGCTCCCGGAGTCCGGAAGGTCGCTTTGAGGCTCCTCCGAGACTGTCTCCCCTCGACCTAGTGCCTCTTGAGACAACACCTCGGCGTTGTCCGTAGGGCAAGGGGAGGTGGCGGTTGGAAGTGGATCGCTATCCATATCCGACAAGCCCAGGGAGCTGTCCGACGAGGATATGTCAATACGGGTTCGGGGCGGTCTGCACAATCATAATTCAGCATTAGGAGAAGCAGTGCGACAAAGGAATGCTATGAGTTACTCTGGTATCCGAATACTTACGACTTCGCCAGGGGCTTGGCCCTGAGCAGCCACTCGTCTTCGCCTTCGACGGCGGTGGTGGAGTAGTCCGGAAGGAGAGTCCTTCCCTTCTTGGACCCTTTGGCCCCCTAGTAGGGGCGGCCTTCCTTTTCTTGTCTCCCCCGACTGGAGGGGAAACATCTTCATCTTCCTCCGCGTCTTCGGGGGAGGAGTGCGTCACGGAGTTATCGGACGATGAGCCCGATAACACCTGGCGCCGGGAGCTCTTTCGGGTTCCCTTGGCCTTCTTGGTCTTCTCCGGCACCTTGTAAGGAGCCGGAGTCAGCATCTCCGTCAGTAGAGCGTCCGCAGTGTCTTCGGGCAGAGGGGCCAGATAGTTAATCTGCCGCGACATCTCCACCCAGTCCTGTCAAAGGCGGGGAGATCATACCCCGCACATGGTTAAGCTAGGGGAAATAAATATCCTACCGGATGTATGGAACTCACTGAATGCGATCGGCGCTTCGCGCTTAACCCGCGGTCCTCGGTGAGAGAGGGAGGGACCTCTGCGCCCTTGAACATCACCTTCCAGACGTCCTTGTGCATCATGTCGAAGAGATCGCTCAGAGTCTGGTGCTGGGCCGGGTCGAACTCCCACAAGTTGAAGTCCCGTTGTTGGCACGGGAGGATCCGACGGACGAGCATGACCTGGACTATGTTGACAAGCTTGAGCTTCTTGCTTGCCATGTTCAGGATAAATTTATGGAGTCCGTCCAGCTCCACCGATGAACCCCACGACAAGCCCTTCTCTTTCCAGGAAGTGAGCCGTGTGGGGAATCCGGATCGAAACTTGGGGGCAGCCACCCATTTGGTGTCGCACGGCTCGGTGATGTAGAACCATGCCGATTGCCACCCCTTTATGGTCTCCACGAAGGAGCCTTCAAGCCATATAACGTTGGGCATCTTGCCCACCATGGCTCCGCCGCATTCTGCTTGTTGGCCACCCACCACCTTCAGCTTGATATTGAAGGTCTTTAATCATAGGCCGAAGTGGGGCCGGATACGGAGGAAAGCCTCACACATGACGATGAACGCCGAAATGTTAAGGACGAAGTTCGAGGCCAGATCATGAAAGTCCAGCCCGTAGTAGAACATGAGACCACAGACAAATGGATGGAGGGGAAACCTGTAACGCCCCGAGACCGATGTGCCAGGTGTCGTCTAGTTATTCGCCGTTGTTGCCTTGTCATTGCTTGCGTGTCATGCATTGCATATAATGTCATCATGTGCATTTCATTTGCATACATGTTCGTCTCATGCATCCGAGCATTTTCCCCGTTGTCCGTTTTGCATTCTGATGCTCCGTTCTCCTCCAGTGGTCATTTCTGCCTTTTCTTTCGTGTGTGGGGGTTAAACATTTCCGGATTGGACTGAGACTTGCCAGGCAGCCTTGGTTTACTACCGGTAGACCGCCTGTCAAGTTTCGTGCCATTTGGACTTCGTTTGATGCTCCAACGGTTAACCGAGGGACCGAAACGGCCTCGTGTGTGTTGCAGCCCAACACCCCTCCATTTTGGCCCAAAACCCACCAAAACCCTCTCCATCATCTCGGCCGTTCTATCACGGTCGCGTGGCCGAAAACCGCACCTCATTTGGACTCTCCTAGCTCCCTCTACCAATAAATATGTGTCTCCCTCTGAAATTCTCGCGCAGACGAAACCCTAATTTTCCCTCCGCGCCGCGCCGGACATGTCCGACCCCGCGCCGGACGCGTCCACCCCAGCCGGCCACCTCACTCCGACCAATACCAGCGTGCCACGTCACGCTGCCACCGCCCTCATCCACTCACGCGCTGCCACCTCACCCTCTCTCTCCTACCCACTTTGCCAGGCCCGCCGAAGCCCATCCGCCGCCCGCCGTGGGCCGATCCGGGTCGAGCTGTTCGCCGCCCTTGCCCTCATCCGCCGCCGCCCGATCCGGGTCCCGCCATCGCCGGAGGTCCTCGCCGCCGGACACCATCTCCGGCGACCCTTCGTCGGAACTGTGCAAGCTCCGCCCCGCCGCCAAGCTTCCTCGCCGCCTCGCCGCATGGACCGCAGCATCCTCCCGCGCCTCGCCTCCCACTCCGGCCGAGCTCCGCCACTTCGCTGTTCACCGCCGCCGCCAGACGCCATGGGCGCCGCCTCACCTCCCGAGCGGTCCACGGGCCACCTTGCCCCGCAGCCCGCGCCACTTGCGCCGCCCAAGCCGGAGGCTGCCTCCCCGCGCCCCCTCGTCGAGATCCGGCCGGATCCGGCCCGGAACCGCCAACTCCGGCCAACTCCGACCTCGCCGGACTTCCTCGAGCTCGCTGGAGACGAAGATGGATGAGATCCACCAGGAGATGAACCAAACGGCGCCATCCCGAACCAGATCCACCCCATCCCGGATCTCCTCGTCCCGGGTTGACTTTTCCCGCGGGGTAAAATTCCACTAAGTCCTCGAGTTTCCTAGATTCATATGCACATGTTCATCGCCTCGTAACTTTGCATCCGTAGCTCCGATTCATGCATATAGCATATCAAAATGTTCATCTCAGAGAGTGCATCATTTCATCTCATTGCATCATTTTCATTTGAGTTCATCTTGATGCCTGAAATGCTGTTGGAAGAGTGCTATATGAGTTAGTTGTCAGATCTGCTGCATCAAATAGCTATTTGACATTTTTGCCATGATTATTGTGTGCATGATATGCCCATGAGCTCTACATATATTTTGTTAAGGGTTTTGCCATCTTTCCAGAGGTGCAACCCATGTATTTTTGTGATGTGTGTGGTGACTAGCACAAGCTTGCAAAGTGAGGCGGTTGGTAATGCTGATTTCAGGGACTTAGCATTTCCACTAAGTCCTTGATCTGTTCATCTCATTATGCCATATGTTCATGTTGTTTCCTAGTGATCCGTGCCTCTTTTGAGGATGATCAGTAAGGATGTTTTGTTAATCTTGTAGTGCTCTATCCATCCATATCTTTGTTTGCAATTATGGAGCACCCTAGCTTAAGTCAATCGAGCTCTACTTTTGCTACTTCGTGAATCTGGGCAGATTGTCTACTTGTTAGCAATTTTGCCGAGGATGTTGTAGTTGATCCGTGCATGCTATGTTATTGTTCTTGCCATGTCTAGCTTGCATTTTGTGTATTCTTGTTGGATGTATGCTTATATTGTCATGACTTGCTCCGTAGTGAGTGCATCGAGCTCGTAAACATGCCTACTTGATATCTGTTTTCAGCATGCTCCAGTTTTCACTAAGTCTGTAACCTGATTATGTTTTTGCCATGTTCACATGCTTGCAATTGTATTTTCTGATCCCTTTTGGCTCAAGGTCACTAAGGGACTTTTGTTAAGCTCTGTAAGTAGCTCCATGCCATGCTTTACTTTGCCATGTTCAGGTCCTGTAGCATGTAGTTTTGTTGCTCCAAAGTGTGCTACCTGATCTGAGATTCTAGACAAGTGTTAATTTCACCAAGTCTGAGATCTGTTTACCAAATGCATTTTTGCCATGCTTGTTTGAACCTGTTAATGGATGAGTTGGCCGTAGCTCAATGCTAGACTTTTGTTAAGCATCTTGAATGGATCCCTGCCATGTATTTTGATGCCATGTTTGGGTGCTGTAGCATGTTCATCTTGTTGCTTTTAGATGGCTACTTGCTGTAAATTGCAGACCGGTGTCATATTTGAATCGCTTGCCATTTCCAAACCGTAACTCCAATTCCGGCGATCTTTATATCGATTTCAACCGAAATCACCTCACCTTTCCAGTGGCACACTTGGATTTCCAAGTTGAGGCCAGGTTCATTCTTTCCTTTGCAAATCATGCATATGCATCGCATACCGCATCCCGCATATCATACCATGTTCATGTGTTGGTTGTTTACTATGTTGTGTGCTTCTTTCCGGTGTTTGCTTCTTCGGGTTGGATCCGGTAACGTCGCGTTTGTGAGGATCCGTTCAACTACGTCCGTTTGTCTTCTTCATGGACTCGTTCTTCTTCCTTGCGGGTTTTCAGGCAAGATGATCATACCCTCGAAATCACTTCTATCTTTGCTTGCTAGTTGCTCGCTCTTTTGCTATGCCTATGCTGTGATACCTACCACTTGCTCATCATGCCTCCTATATTGTTGAACCAAGCCTCTAATCCACCTTGTCCTAGCAAACCGTTGTTTGGCTATGTTACCGCTTTGCTCAGCCCCTCTTATAGCGTTGTTAGTTGCAGGTGAAGATTGAAGTTTGTTCCTTGTTGGAACATGGAGATGTTGTTCCTTGTTGGAACATGGAGATGTTGTTCCTTGTTGGAACATGTTTACTTGTTGGGATATCACAATATATCTTATTTAATTAATGCATCTATATACTTGGTAAAGGGTGGAAGGCTCGGCCTTATGCCTGGTGTTTTGTTCCACTCTTGCCGCCCTAGTTTCCGTCATATCGGTGTTATGTTCCCGGATTTTGCGTTCCTTACGCGGTTGGGCTATTATGGGAACCCCTTGACAGTTGCCTTAAGTAAAGCTCTTCCAGCAATGCCCAATATTGGTTTTACCATTCGCCACCTAGCCTTTTTCTTTTCCCTTGGGGGTCGCGCGCCCAAGGGTCATCATTATTTTAAACCCCCGGGCCAGTGCTCCTCTGAGTGTTGGTCCAACTTGTCAGCCACCGGTGGCCACCAGGGGCAACTATGGGCTGGCCTACTGGAAGTTTGGACAATCCGGTGTGCCCTGAGAAAGAGATATGTGCAGCTCATATCGGGATTTGTCGGCACATTCGGCCGGTGTTGCTGGTTTAGTTTTACCCTGTCGAAATGTCTTGTAGAACCGGGATACCGAGTCTGATCGGAATGTCTCGGGAGGAGGTCTATTCCTTCGTTGACCGTGAGAGCTTGTGATGGGCTAAGTTGGGACACCCCTGCAGGGATTTGAACTTTTGAAAGTCGTGCCCGCGGTTATGGGCAGATGGGAATTTGTTAACGTCCGGTTGTAGAAAACCTGAAGTTGACCGTAATTAAAATACATCAACCGTGTGTGTTACCATGATGGTCTCTTTCCGGCGGAGTCCGGGAAGTGAACACGGTGTTGGAGTAATGCTTGACGTAGGTTGTTATAGGATCACTTCTTGATCATAGTTTCTCGACCCGCTTTGCCTTCTCTTCTCGCTCTCTTTTGCATATGTTAGCCACCATATATGCTAGTCGCTTGCTGCAGCTCCACCTCATACCTTTACCTTACCCATAAGCTTAAATAGTCTTGATCGTGAGGGTGCGAGATTGCTGAGTCCCTGTGGCTGACAGATACTTCCAAAACCAGTTTGCAAGTGCCGATGAGTCCGTGCAGATGACGCAACCGAGCTCAGGAGGAGCTCGATGAAGATCTTGTCCTTTGTGTTGTTTCGTTCTACTTGATCAGTAGTGGAGCCCAGTTGGGGTCGATCAGGGTCCGTGTCGCATTTGGGGTTCTTCTTTTATTTTGGCTCCATAGTCGGGCCCTGTTTGTATTTGGATGATGTAATGTTTTATTCATGTAATTGTGTGTAGTGGCGATTGTAAGCCAACTATGTTTCTCTTTCCCTTAAGTATTACATGGGTTGTGTGAAGATTACCTCCCTTGCGACATTGCTTTCAATGCGGTTATGCCTCTAAGTCGTGCTTCGACACGTGGGAGATATAGCCGCATCAAGGGCGTTATAAGTAGGTACAGAGCCTTCCCCGACCTTAGGAGCCCCCACTGATTGATTGTTTTTAGCAGCCGAGTTGTGTCTAGAAAAATGTTTTGAGTCATTTAGGAATTATATATCAGAGAGTTTAGGAATTCTTTTTACTTCCCAGTCTCCTCATCGCTCTGGTAAGGCATCCTGACGTAGAGTTTTGACTTTTCTCTTCTCAAATTTCACTAAATTTTTTTTTAGGATCACGTGGGTATCTTGGAATCGTTCCGATGGTTTTGTGACGAGAACATTGTCTTGGTGCCTCCTGTCAGGGGTTTTGTGGAAGTGTCCCGGGGAGTTGAGCTCCGAGGTGTTGTCGTCACAATTTTATCGTTGCAGTTCTGGAATACCTGAGTTTAGTACGCCGACATCGAAAATCTCTTTTATGCAGTTCATTCGTGAGATAACCTCGACGCCACCCAGTACTGGGGCGGGAGTTCGGGAGTATTACCATAACTTGTATAACGGATGCTTTTCGAAGGTTGAGGTAGACGACTTCCGAAGGTTTATTGGTTATGTGTTGAAGGATGGATACAGCTGGATGTAGGATTTGCTAGATTTGGGTGAGACATTATGCTTCCCCTGTATCCCCAACACCTGATTGCATAACCGGAAAATTTTGGGAGTTTATAACTGGGAATTCAAGTAGCTCTTAGGATATCTTTCCGACAGATGTATGATATGAAATTGGGGTTCGACGTCTAGTGGTCCGCCTATCCACGGTTGGTTTTCCAGTGGTCTCGTTGTGTCTTAAAGAGTCCTTGGCTATGCCGACTCGAGGACGCTTCTTATGTCATGTGCACTGCCTTGTACATGATGGTGCTGTGCACATGACAATCTGGAAAACCAACCGTTGGCTATGCCGACTCGAGGACGCTTCGTAAGTCAAATGTTGATTCCATACCTTTTTCTAAGCGGTGTTCTCATGTGAATACTAATCCTTCATGATAATCGAGTTTGTCATGCCAATCCTTTTCAACCGGCGTGCTTCTCTTCTAGTGGATCCGGTCACTTCAACTTTTGCAAGATCAATTATCAGTTCTTCTCAACGGTGTTTGTTTCATCCGTCTCCAAGTTACCTTTGTTTTCCCGCCCACCCACCCATTTTTCTTCAAGGATTCAGATTTCTTGATCAAGTGGCCATCTTATTCATGTGAAGTCTCTCCATTCCTTTTTACGCCAATGTTGTTATTCGTTGTTTCTTAGGAAGATGCCAACGGAGCTTCAAGTTCGTCACCCTTCACTCATTTTTCTTCTCCGGTGGTTTCAAGTCAAGCTTTGTGGGTCATATCATTTCCTCGTTTCAATGTTTTCTCATGCCGGTGCACCTCTTAACCATCCACTTCTCGCTATTTAATTGTTTGGGTGTGCTGAAGATATCCCGAAGGTTCATGTTTCCACTCCGCATTCATTCAAGCTCTTTCAAGATTGTTATCTCATTCAAGCCATTTAATTCAACCAGTGCAACCTCTCTTTTAAATCATTTCAACGGTGTTTCTTTTGAGTGGGCCCTAACCCATAGGTCTTTTCACAGGATCTTACCTGACTCTTCTAATTTTCCCGGAGATATTATCAAATTCTTTTCCAAGTTTGACGTAAGAATGAATTGTCATCAGTCATATGTTTTTTCTCCAAGATCTTTCAAAATTATTTTCATCGTTGGCTCAACCTCTTCGTTTTGATTCTTCCGGAGTGTCTCAATAATTTTTGGTGGTGTTTCTCGTTGGCATTCTCATCATTTGAAGACCGAAGAAGAATTTTTCCTCCATATTGTATCCACTCTCTCAGAGATTCATGGTTCTAGCTACATGTCATCCTCTCATAATTGTTTTGAATGTGGCAATTCTTCTCACCTATCCGGAGCAATTCAAGATTCTGCATCATTGATTATTCGGAGCCCATCATCTAAGATTTATTCAGTCCAGCTTTCAGCTCTCATACTCTAAATCATACTGGTGTCTAAATCAAGGATTCTCTAATCAGCTCGTAATCTCTTCGTTCTCATGGATCTAAATTCTCTCATGCATCTTCGTTTAATTGCTCATCCTTCCCGGTGTTTCTTCATGTTTTAATCGTTCTTTTTCAATTCTGAAGGTGGTTCGCTCAAGATTCTTCTTCCTTCATTTATCATATCAATTTATTCGTTGTTTCAATTATTACGGTGGATTGTTGAAGACCTTCTCAAGTTGGCGCGATATCTATCTTAATCCTTTCTTCGAGAGTAAGTAGTATGCCAAATCTGTTGGTTGTCATCAATTTAATTGATGAAGGATAAGCATAATGTAATCCTTATTCTTATTTCATCCAAGTGATTAATTTCCTATTCCGAAGGCTCATCAAATTCCTGATTTCAATTGTTAATCTTCTCTTTTCCTGGAGTTCGAATCTTTTTCAACTATTTCACCACGGAGATTCATCTAAATCGGTACAAGGATTCACCTTGTGTTTTCAACCCCTTTCTTTCCATTTGATCATTCTTTTGTTTAACGGAGTTCTTCATGGAGGTTCTACATGATGGTTCATCAAGGATTTAATTCCTTCTCGAAGTTTTTCATCGAGATTCTTTTCTAAGGAGCTCAAGTTTTCTTCATCTTGCAATCCGGAGTGCAATTCTTTCACACATATCTTTTGAGGTGGTGTTATGTCATTCTTGATAATTTGAATTCATGTTTCATGATTCACATGTTGTCATGAATGAGATATTTTAAATCCATCAATCTCGCAATTCGACTTATCTTGGGTTATATTTCACCTAAAGCCTTCCCTGAGGATTGTTGCTATCTATGGTGCTTATAAAGGACCCTAGTTCTTCATCTATCCTCCCAGTGAAATAAGTTTCTCGTCTCCTTGTTCTTATCAATCCAATTCTTTTCCCGTGAGTAGCAGGTTGTCACCTCATAATTTGAGATGTATTCCATAAGACCATATCAAACTTATTCTTTTCCTTGTTGGTTTTCCAACAATTCTGTTCTAGCATTTGCTGTAAGCGTGCTCTCTCAAGATCTTGTTTCACTTCGTTCATTCCATTCCACTCTTTCTTCTGTTCCGGAGTCATTGCGATGTTGCTCTCTTCAACCCAACTTCTTGTTTTGTCAGGATCATGTTTTTTTCATGCCTATCCATCTAACCGGAGTGTTGTGCCCTTTTGCTCAAGTTCTTTTCGCCTTATCAAGTCTTGTATCACTTTTCAACCGGAGTGCTGACCGAAGTTGTTCTTCCTTGTTCCTCTTTTCTAATGGAGTGTTTTGAACTTTTTTTACCTTCGTTGTATTCTTTCTTTCAATTTGTTCAATTTTTTCAAGGTTCTTTGGTTTCACTCGTTTGTCAAAGAAGCAACTTAGTTTTACCTCTTCTCTTTCTCTTCCGTTTTCCCCTCGGTGCCATTCTAGATCTCGGGACGAGATCCTCTCGTAGTGGTGGAGTGTTGTAATGCCCCGAGACTGATGTGCCAAGTGTCGTCTAGTTATTCGTCGTTGTTGCCTTGTCATTGCTTGCGTGTCATGCATTGCATATCATGTCATCATGTGCATTTCATTTGCATACATGTTCGTCTCATGCATCCGAACATTTTCCCCGTTGTCCGTTTTGCATTCCGATGCTCCGTTCTCCTCCGGTGGTCATTTCTGCCTTTCCTTTCGTGTGTGGGGGTTAAACATTTCCGGATCGGACCGAGACTTGCCAAGCGGCCTTGGTTTACTACCGGTAGACCGCCTGTCAAGTTTCGTGCCATTTGGACTTCGTTTGATGCTCCAACGGTTAACCGAGGGACCGAAAAGGCCTCGTGTGTGTTGCAGCCCAACACCCCTCCATTTTGGCCCAAAACCCACCAAAACCCTATCCATCATCTCGGTCGTTCGATCACGATCGCGTGGCCGAAAACCGCACCTCATTTGGACTCTCCTAGCTCCCTCTACCTATAAATATGTGTCTCCCTCCGAAATTCTCGCGCGGACGAAACCCTAATTTTCCCTCCGCGCCGCGCCGGACATGTCCGACCCCGCACCGGACGCGTCCACCCCAGCCGGCCACCTCACTCCGACCAATACCAGCGTGCCACGTCACCGCCGCCACCGCCCTCATCCACTCACGCGCTGCCACCTCACCCTCTCTCTCCTCCCCACTTTGCCGGGCCCGCCGAAGCCCATCCGCGGCCCGCCGTGGGCCGATCCGGGTCGAGCTGTTCGCCGCCCTTGCCCTCATCCGCCGCCGCCCGATCCGGGTCCCGCCGTGGGCCAATCCGGGTCGAGCTGTTCGCATGAGTAATAAACATTTATCATGATATAAGGAAATATAAATAACAACTTTATTATTGCCTCTAGGGCATATTTCCTTCAGTCTCCCACTTGCACTAGAGTCAATAATCTAGATTACAGAGTAATGATCATAACACCCATGAGGTCTTGGTGTTGATCATGTTTTTCTCGTGGAAGAGGCTTAGTCAATGGATCTGCAAAATTCATATTTGTATGTATTTTGCAAATCTCTATGTCTCCCTCCTTGACTTGATCGCGGATGGAATTGAAGCGTCTCTTGTTGTGTTTGGTTCTCTTGTGAAATCTGGATTCCTTCACCAAGGCAATCGCTCCAGTATTGTCACAAAAGATTTTCATTGGACCCAATGCACTAGGTATTACACCTAGATCGGGTATGAACTCCTTCATCCAAACTCCTTCATTTGCTGCTTCCGAAGCAGCTATGTACGTCGCTTCACACGTAGATCCTGCCACGACGCTTTGCTTGGAACTGCACCAACTTACAGCTCCACCATTCAATATAAATACGTATCCGGTTTGTGACTTAGAGTCATCCGGATCGGTGTCAAAGCTTGCATCGACGTAACCATTTACGACAAGCTCTTTGTCACCTCCACAAACGAGAAACATATCCTTAGTTCTTTTTAGGTATTTCAGAATGTTCTTGACCTGTTGGGAATATAGCTACCAGGTAAGACCCGCCCAGGAGGGGCCGGGTCAACCCCAACGGCAGGTTACAAAAGGCGCCCAATAATATTCAAGGTGATAGTTTATTAAGACTTGTAGAAGGCCTAAGCCCAGAGGCGGCTTAAGGCCCAATATTGTAAACCGTCCTATGTAAGGAAAGACTTGTAAAGAAAGGCATATAAAGAAGTCACCGAGCCGGACACATTTTATGAACCGGCCGGGACTCTGTATGCCGCCAGGCGTCAACCCATGTATATAAGGGGACGACCCGGCGGCGGCTTAGGGCAAGAAAACAAGATATCGATAACCAAGCCGGCAGGTTAGCCCCTTGGTGATCGAAACCCCAGCAATTCCAACACAACTAGACGTAGGCTTTTACCTTCATCATAAGGGGCCGAACTAGTATAAACCTCTCGTGTCCTTTGTCCCGATTAACCCCTTTAAGCTTCCTAGTTGCGATGGCCCTACGACTAAGTCCTTTTGCTAGGACATCTGCCGTGACAATTCCACGACAGATGGCGCCCACCATGGGGCCAGCGCAAGGTGAATTTGAGTTCTTGAAGGGCAACTTCGAAGGGATCAAGGGATATGTTGTGGGCCGGATGACCAAGAGTCATCGCAGCAAACTCTACATTGACGACGAAGGCTGGGCCCCGAGGCCGACTCAATTGAGTACGGGTACCGGGTCCCCTTCGGCGGAATTCATGTCTTCATCGGCCGGATCGGCGAATCGGGCCCTGAGCCGGACGTCTGCACCAACATCATCAAGACGGCTCAGCGTGCGAGATCCGCCCGGGCCCAACCCGCCATCAAGCGTGCCTTCGTGGGTTGCATCCATGGAGGTGAGTTTTCTGAAGGATCCGTGGATGGCAGTGAGACGACCATCTGCTCCGACGGTGAGTCGTCCTCAGGCGAGACAGATTCTTTGTATCAGCTACAAGATGGCGTGCTTGGGGGCTGTTCCGATGGCAGCAGTATTCCGGACCTCTCCGAGCCGCCGAATCGAGCCAGAGTTTTCATGGATGGCACTCAACCCGGGCAAAACTCTACGACTGCGGCAGCAATAACCACTGGGTCGGCAGCAGCCGGGTCAGGAGACCCCGTGCCCCCCCCCCGACTCAGATGCTAATGGACCTCATGGACAAGTTGATGACTCTGTTGACTGCTATGGTGGAGCCGGCGGATAAGACTCAGCATGACGTGGAGGTGGCACGGGTACGCGAAGAGATGGCACAGGCCAAGGAAAATTTAGCAGCAGAGGAGGTAAGGATGGCCGCGGAGCAGGCGACTTTGGATGCTCGTGCCCATCAGCTTCAAGCGGAGACTTTCCGGCTCTCGGTGGATCTGAACACGTCAAACGAGGTCATGAGGAGAAGGCACCAGAAAACTCAGTCACGTCTACCTCTGACGTTCGATCCTAGGAACCTTTTCCACACACCCGGGACCGGTCCAAGTACCCCACCAGAGGCAAATCAGATCACGACACCCGGAGCGCCGGTTCAGCGGCGGGCCATGGAACCGCCTCGTATGAATACCGCTCTGCCTCGTTATACACCAATGCCACTGGGTCACTTTTTCAATCCTTTGGAGAATCTCATTGCGGCATCGACTCATTTGGCAGCTCTCCCGATGGAGGGCGACTCTCTGACAACAATCAAAACACGAAGGGTGAGAGAACTTCTTTAGACGGCTCTGGCACAGCAGGACGCGTACTCTTACAGTCGAGACAGAATCTATTCAACCCCTCGCCCAAGCTGGAGCCCGAGCTATAGCCGGCATATGGACTCAACCGCTATGTCGAGCAACGCTCAACACCGTAACCAACCGCGCAGGCATGAGCCAGCATAGGGTGGAGCCCTTAACTTGGCAGTTCAGGAGAGGATCCGTCAAGAGGCTGAGCGGGCGGTTCAACTGGCAGCTGAGCAGGCAGCTCATCAGGCTTTTCTGGCTTATCCGGCAACCTCTATTGAGACGGGAGTAGCCACAAGAATAGGAGGTGTCCCTTGCCTGGTGCCGGCTATACGTAATGAGCGCTTGCCAAAAGACTTCAAGGGGCCTCGTAAGGTGCCTAATTACACGGCCGACTTGCAGCCTGGGGCCTGGATTGAAAGTTATGAGATGGCGATGGAGTTGTTGGAAGTTAGCGACGCAGCAATGGCTAAGTATTTCACTATGATGTTGGATGGAACGGCTCAATGTACTATAATGGTGCCTTTATAACCCGGCATCTTGAGCTGCAGATATACATAACACGGCCGAGCCATGAACTTGGCGTAAGTCGGCCGTCCAAACAGAGCATGATACGGGCTTTTGATCTTAACCACTTCAAAAGTTAACTTCTCAACACTGGAATCATATTCATCCCCAAAGGCTACTTCCAGTTCAATCTTACCAACTGGGTATGCCGACTTACCAGGGACAACACCATGAAAACAGTGTTGGATTGTTTAAGACTTTTATCAGTCAACTCCATCCGACGAAACGTCTCATAATAGAGGATGTTGATGCTACTGCCTCCGTCCATGAGCACCTTAGTGAACTTATATCCACCAACCTGGGGTGCCACTACCAAGGCCAAGTGACCCAGATTATCAACCCGGGGAGGGTGATCTTCTCTGCTCCACACAATAGGTTGTTCTGACCACCTCAAATATCGTGGGATCGCTGGCTCAATGGCATTGACAGCCCTCTTATGAAGCTTCTGATCCCTCTTGCATAAACTAGTGGTAAACACGTGGTACTACCCAGTATTCAACTGTTTTGGGTTACTCTGATATCCGGATTTTTTTGCTGATTATTTTGGCTGGGTTGCTGATTATACCCGCCCAGCTTACCCGGATGGCCCTGGCCGTGAAACCGCCTCTGCCTGACCCGGCACCCGGGCCCTGAAAGCAGCCCCTGCCTGAACCGCCGCCAGGTCCGTGGCTACCATCAAACATGTTGGAATTTTTAAATGCCTTCATGATCGTACAATCCTTCCACAAATGGGTCGCCGGCTTCTCCCAGGTGGCGTGTCTTGGACAGGGTTCATTCAGTAGTTGCTCGAGGTGGGACCTGACCCACCTGACCGAGGGGGTTGCCTACCCTTGCGTCGTTGGTTGTTGCCATGTGCATTGGTGTTAGCCACAAACTCGTCAGCCTTGCGTTTATTACCTCCTTGATTTGTCGGGTTATGCTGGTGACCCTTGCTGTTGCCATTCTTCTTTCCCTTCCCTGTTTTTTCTTCGTTGGGCACGTGATCCTTGGTACTGTCAGAATCAGCATATTTGACCAGGGCCGCCATCAACTAGCCCATGTCATTGCAGTCACGCTTGAGCCGCCCCAGCTTTTGCTTCAGAGGTTCAAAACGGCATTTTTTCTCCAACATTAAGACTGCCGAGCCGGCATCCATCTTATCAGATGAATGTATTATCTCCTTGACCCAGCGCACCCAATGGGTCGTGGACTCACCTTCCTCTTTCTTACACTTAGTCAGGTCCACGATTGACATAGGTTGTTTGCATGTGTACTTGAAGTTCTGAATGAACCAAGCCTTTAATTCTGCCCATGAACCGATGGAATTGGGGGGCAATCCTTTCAACCAAGTGCGAGCCGTTCCATCCAACATCATAGTGAAATACTTAGCCATTGTTGCGTCGCTAACTTCCAACAGCTCCATCGCCATCTCATAACTTTCAATCCAGGCCCCAGGCTGCAAGTCGGCCGTGTAATTAGGCACCTTACGAGGCCCCTTGAAGTCTTTTGGCAAGCGCTCATTACGTATAGCCGGCACCAGGAAAGGGACACCTCCTGTTCTTGTGGCTACTCATGTCTCAATAGAGGTTGCCGGATAAGCTAGAAAAGCCTGATGAGCTGCCTGCTCAGCTGCCAGTTGAACCACCCGCTCAGCCTCTTGACGGATCCTCTCCTGAACTGCCAAGTTAAGGGCTCCACCCTATGCTGGCTCATGCCTGCGCGGTTGGTTGCGGTGTTGAGCGTTGCTCGACATAGCGGTTGAGTCCATATGCCGACTATAGCTCGGGCTCCAGCTTGGGCGAGGGGTTGAATAGATTCTGTCTTGACTGTAAGAGTACGCGTCCTGCTGTGCCAGAGCCGTCTAAAGAAGTTCTCTCACCCTTCGTGTTTTGATTGTTGTCCGAGAGTCGCCCTCCATCGGGAGAGCCGCCAAATGAGTCGATGCCGCAATGAGATTCTCCAAAGGATTGAAAAAGTGACCCAGTGGCATTGGTGTATAACGAGGCGGAGCGGTATTCATATGAGGCGGTTCCATGGCCCGCCGTTGAACCGGCGCTCCGGGTGTCGTGATCTGATTTGCCTCCGGTGGGGTACTTGGACCGGTCCTGGGTGTGTGGAAAAGGTTCCTAGGATCGAACGTCAGAGGTAGACGTGACTGAGTTTTCTGGTGCCTTCTCCTCATGACCTCGTTTGACGTGTTCAGATTCACCGAGAGCCGGAAAGTCTCCGCTTGAAGCTGATGGGCACGAGCATCCAAAGTCGCCTGCTCCGCGGCCATCCTGACCTCCTCTACTGCTAAATTTTCCTTGGCCTGTGCCATCTCTTCGCGTACCCGTGCCACCTCCGCGTCATGCTGAGTCTTATCCGCCGGCTCCACCATAGCAGTCAACAGAGTCGTCAACTTGTCCATGAGGTCCGTTAGCATCTGAGTCGGGGGCGCACGGGGTCTCCTGACCCGGCTGCTGCCGACCCAGTGGTTATTGCTGCCGCAGTCGTAGAGTTCTGCCCGGGTTGAGTGCCATCCATGAAAACTCTGGCTCGATTCGGCGGCTCGGAGAGGTCCGGAATACTGCTGCCATCGGAACAGCCCCCAAGCACGCCATCTTGTAGCTGATACAAAGAATCTGTCTCGCCTGAGGACGACTCACCGTCGGAGCAGATGGTCGTCTCACTGCCATCCACGGATCCTTCAGAAAACTCACCTCCATGGATGCAACCCACGAAGGCACGCTTGATGGCGGGTTGGGCCCGGGCGGATCTCGCATGCTGAGCCGTCTTGATGATGTTGGTGCAGACGTCCGGCTCAGGGCCCGATTCACCGATCCGGCCGATGAAGACATGAATTCCGCTGAAGGGGACCCGGTACCCGTACTCAATTGAGTCGGCCTCGGGGCCCCGGCCTTGGTCGTCAATGTAGAGTTTGCTGCGATGACTCTTGGTCATCCGGTCCACAGCATATCCCTTGATCCCTTCGAAGTTGCCCTTCAAGAACTCAAATTCACCGTGTTCTGGCCCCATGGTGGGTGCCATCTGTCGTGGAATTGTCACGGCAGATGTCCTAGCAAAAGGACTTAGTCGTAGGGCCATCGCAACTAGGAAGCTTAAAGGGGTTAATCGGGACAAAGGACACGAGAGGTTTATACTAGTTCGGCCCCTTATGTTGAAGGTAAAAGCCTACGTCTAGTTGTGTTGGAATTGCTGGGGTTTCGATCACCAAGGGGCTAACCTGCCGGCTTGGTTATCGATATCTTGTTTTCTTGCCCTAAGCCGCCACCGGGTCGTCCCCTTATATACATGGGTTGACGCCTGGCAGCATACAGAGTCCCGGCCGGTTCATAAAATGTGTCCGGCTCGGTGACTTCTTTATATGCCTTTCTTTACAAGTCTTTCCTTACATAGGACGGTTTACAATATTGGGCCTTAAGCCGCCTCTGGGCTTAGGCCTTCTACAAGTCTTAATAAACTATCACCTTGAATATTATTGGGCTCCTTTTGTAACTCGCCGTTGGGGTTGACCCGGCCCCTCCTGGGCGGGTCTTACCTGGTAGCTATATTCCCAACAGGTCAAGAACATTCTGAAATACCTAAAAAAAACTAAGGATATGTTTCTCGTTTGTGGAGGTGACAAAGAGCTTGTCGTAAATGGTTACGTCGATGCAAGCTTTGACACCGATCCGGATGACTCTAAGTCACAAACCGGATACGTATTTATATTGAATGGTGGAGCTGTAAGTTGGTGCAGTTCCAAGCAAAGCGTCGTGGCAGGATCTATGTGTGAAGCGAAGTACATAGCTGCTTCGGAAGCAGCAAATGAAGGAGTTTGGATGAAGGAGTTCATACCCGATCTAGGTGTAATACCTAGTGCATTGGGTCCAATGAAAATCTTTTGTGACAATACTGGAGCAATTGCCTTGGTGAAGGAATCCAGATTTCACAAGAGAACCAAACACAACAAGAGATGCTTCAATTCCATCCGCGATCAAGTCAAGGAGGGAGACATAGAGATTTGCATAATACATACAGATATGAATTTTGCAGATCCATTGACTAAGCCTCTTCCACGAGAAAAACATGATCAACACCAAGACCTCATGGGTGTTATGATCATTACTCTGTAATTTCGATTATTGACTCTAGGGCAAGTGGGAGACTGAAGGAAATATGCCCTAGAGGCAATAATAAAGTTGTTATTTATATTTCCTTATATCATGATAAATGTTTATTACTCATGCGAACAGCTCGACCCGGATCGGCCCACGCATGATAAATGTAGCATGTTCATCTTGTTGCTTTTAGATGGCTACTTGCTGTAAATTGCAGACCGGTGTCATATTTGAATCGCTTGCCATTTCCAAACCGTAACTCCGATTCCGGTGATCTTTATATTGATTTCAACCGAAATCACCTCACCTTTCTAGTGGCACACTTGGATTTCCAAGTTGAGTCCAGGTTCATTCTTTCCTTTGCAAATCATGCATATGCATCGCATACCGCATCCCGCATATCATACCATGTTCATGTGTTGGTTGTTTACTATGTTGTGTGCTTGTTTCCGGTGTTTGCTTCTTCGGGCTGGATCCGGTAACGTCGCGTTTGTGAGGATCCGTTCGACTACGTCCGTTTGTCTTCTTCATGGACTCGTTCTTCTTCCTTGCGGGTTTTCAGGCAAGATGATCATACCCTCGAAATCACTTCTATCTTTGCTTGCTAGTTGCTCGCTCTTTTGCTATGCCTATGCTGCGATACCTACCACTTGCTCATCATGCCTCCTATATTGTTGAACCAAGCCTCTAATCCACCTTGTCCTAGCAAACCGTTGTTTGGCTATGTTACCGCTTTGCTCAGCCCCTCTTATAGCGTTGTTAGTTGCAGGTGAAGATTGAAGTTTGTTCCTTGTTGGAACATGGAGATGTTGTTCCTTGTTGGAACATGTTTACTTGTTGGGATATCACAATATATCTTATTTAATTAATGCATCTATATACTTGGTAAAGGGTGGAAGGCTCGGCCTTATGCCTGGTGTTTTGTTCCACTCATGTCGCCCTAGTTTCCGTCATATTGGTGTTATGTTCCCGGATTTTGCGTTCCTTACGCGGTTGGGCTATTATGGGAACCCCTTGACAGTTCGCCTTAAGTAAAGCTCTTCCAGCAATGCCCAATATTGGTTTTACCATTCGCCACCTAGCCTTTTTCTTTTCCCTTGGGGGTCGCGCGCCCAAGGGTCATCATTATTTTAAACCCCCGGACCAGTGCTCCTCTGAGTGTTGGTCCAACTTGTCAGCCGCCGGTGGCCACCAGGGGCAACTCTGGGCTGGCCTACCGGAAGTTTGGACAATCCGGTGTGCCCTGAGAAAGAGATATGTGCAGCTCCTATTGGGATTTGTCGGCACATTCGGGCGGTGTTGCTGGTTTAGTTTTACCCTGTCGAAATGTCTTGTAGAACTGGGATACCGAGTCTGATCGAAATGTCTCGGGAGGAGGTCTATTCCTTCGTTGACCGTGAGAGCTTGTGATGGGATAAGTTGGGACACCCCTGCAGGGATTTGAACTTTCGAAAACCGTGCCCGCGGTTATGGGCAGATGGGAATTTGTTAACGTCCAGTTGTAGAAAACCTGAAGTTGACCGTAATTAAAATACATCAACCGCGTGTGTTACCGTGATGGTCTCTTTCCGGCGGAGTCCGGGAAGTGAACACGGTGTTGGAGTAATGCTTGACGTACGTTGTTATAGGATCACTTCTTGATCATAGTTTCTCGACCGCGCTTTGCCTTCTCTTCTCGCTCTCTTTTGCGTATGTTAGCCACCATATATGCTAGTCGCTTGCTGCAGCTCCACCTCATACCTTTACCTTACCCATAAGCTTAAATAGTCTTGATCACGAGGGTGCGAGATTGCTGAGTCCCCGTGGCTCACGGATACTTCCAAAACCAGTTTGCAGGTGCCGATGAGTCCATGCAGATGACGCAACCAAGCTCAGGAGGAGCTCGATGAAGATCTTGTCCTTTGTGTTGTTTCGTTCTAGTTGATCAGTAGTGGAGCCTGTTGGGGAACGTTGCAGAAAACAAAAAATTTCCTACGGTTTCACCAAGATCCATCTATGAGTTCATCTAGCAACGAGTGATTGGATGCATCTACATACCTTTGTAGATCGCGAGCGGAAGCGTTCAAAGTACGGGGATGAGGTAGTCGTACTCGACGTGATCCAAATCACCGGAGATCCTAGCACCGAACGGACGGCACCTCCGCGTTCAACACACGTACGGTCAGCGTGACGTCTCCTCCTTCTTGATCCAGCAAGGGGGAAGGAGAGGTTGAGGAAGATGGCTCCAGCAGCAGCACGACGGTGCGGTGATGGTGGAGATGCAGTACTCCGACAGGGCTTCGCCGAGCTCTATGGAGCAGGAGGAGGTGTTGGAGGGGAGAGGGAGGCGCCAGGGGCAAGGGTGTGAGGCCCTTCCTCCCCCCCACTATATATAGGGGGCCTAGGGGGGGCGCCGGCCCTAGGAGATGCAATCTCCTAGGGGGGCGGCGGCCAAGGGGAGGGGGCTTGCCTCCCAAGCAAGGGGGCGCCCCCTTAGGGTTTCCCCCACCCTAGGCGCATGGGCCCTAGGGGAAAGTGGCGCCCCAGCCCACTTTGGGCTGGATCCCTTCCTCAGACAACCCATAAGGCCCTCCGGGAGAGGTGGCCCCTCCCGGTGGACCCCCGGAACCCCTCCGGTGGTCCCGGTACAATACCGATATGCCCCCGAACCTTTCCGGTGACCGTATGATAACTTCCCATATATAAATATTTACCTCCGGACCATTCGGGAACTCCTCGTGACGTCCGGGATCTCATCCGAGACTCCGAACAACATTCGGTAATCACATACAGGTCTTCCTAACAACCCTAGCGTCACCGAACCTTAAGTGTGTAGACCCTACGGGTTCGGGAGACATGTAGACATGACCGAGAAGACTCTCCGGTCAATAACCAACAGCGGGATCTGGATACCCATGTTGGCTCCCACATGCTCCTCGATGATCTCATCGGATGAACCACGATGTCAAGGATTCAAGCAACCCCGTATACAATTCCCTTTGTCAATCGGTACGTTACTTGCCTGAGATTCGATCGTCGGTATCCCAATACCTCGTTCAATCTCGTTACCGGCAAGTCACTTTACTCATACCATAATGCATGATCCCGTGACCAGACACTTGGTCACTTTGAGCTCATTATGATGATGCATTACCGAGTGGGCCTAGAGATACCTCTCCGTCATACGGAGTGACAAATCCCAGTCTTGATCCGTGTCAACCCAACAGACACTTTCGGAGATACCCGTAGTATACCTTTATAGTCACCCAGTTACGTTGTGACGTTTGGTACACCCAAAGCACTCCTACGGTATCCGGGAGTTACACGATCTCATGGTCTAAGGAAAGGATACTTGACATTGGAAAAACTCTAGCAAACGAACTATACGATCTTGTGCTATGTTTAGGATTGGGTCTTGTCCATCACATCATTCTCCTAACGATGTGATCTCGTTATCAATGACATACAATGTCCATAGTCAGGAAACCATGACTATCTGTTGATCAACGAGCTAGTCAACCAGAGGCTTACTAGGGACATGTTGGTGTCTATTTATTCACACATGTATTACGATTTCCGGATAACACAATTATAGCATGAATAAAAGACAATTATCATGAACAAGGAAATATAATAATAATGCTTTTATTATTGCCTCTAGGGCATATTTCCAACAGAGCCCAGTTGGGGTCGATCAGGGTCCGTGTCGCATTTGGGGTTCTTCTTTTATTTTGGCTCCGTAGTCGAGCCCTGTTTGTATTTGGATGATGTAATGTTTTATTCATGTAATTGTGTGAAGTGGCGATTGTAAGCCAACTATGTTTCTCTTTCCCTTAAGTATTACATGGGTTGTGTGAAGATTACCTCCCTTGCGACATTGCTTTCAATGCGGTTATGCCTCTAAGTCGTGCTTCGACACGTGGGAGATATAGCCGCATCAAGGGCGTTACAACGTGATTTCCTATTTTGGATCCAAGTTGGCACTGATGATGAACTGTTTGGATGAGTCGCCAGGCACAAAATCAACCATCTTGGTGTCATCAGCTGACTTGAATTTCAACACCGATTCATGCTCCGTAGTTGGCTTCTTCAAAGATGTCATGTCTGTCGGGTCAACATTATCTTTATAAAACTTTAACTCCTCTGTTGCACAAACAGACTCAGCATAAGCGGCATCTCCTTCTTCACACTCTAGGGCTATTTTCTGGCTTCCATGTACTGTAATGGTGCCTTTATAGCCCGGCATCTTGAGCTGCAGATATACATAACACGGCCGAGCCATGAACTTGGCGTAAGCCGGCCGTCCAAACAGAGCATGATACGGGCTTTTGATCTTAACCACTTCAAAAGTTAACTTCTCAGCACTGGAATCATATTCATCCCCAAAGGCTACTTCCAGTTCAATCTTACCAACTGGGTATGCCGACTTACCAGGGACAACACCATGAAAACAGTGTTGGATTGTTTAAGACTTTTATCAGTCAACTCCATCCGACGAAACGTCTCATAATAGAGGATGTTGATGCTACTGCCTCCGTCCATGAGCACCTTAGTGAACTTATATCCACCAACCTGGGGTGCCACTACCAAGGCCAAGTGACCTGGATTATCAACCCGGGGAGGGTGATCTTCTCTGCTCCACACAATAGGTTGTTCTGACCACCTCAAATATCATGGGATCGCCGGCTCAATGGCATTGACAGCCCTCTTATGAAGCTGCTGATCCCTCTTGCATAAACTAGTGGTAAACACGTGGTACTACCCACTATTCAACTGTTTTGGGTTACTCTGATATCTGGATTTTTTTGCTGATTATTTTGGCTGGGTTGCTGATTATAGCCGCCCTGGTTACCCGGATGGCCCTGGCCGTGAAACCGCCTCTGCCTGACCCGGCGCCCGGGCCCTGAAAGCAACCCCCGCCTGAACCGCCGCCAGGTCCGTGGCTACCATCAAACATGTTGGAATTTTTAAATGCCTTCATGATCGTACAATCCTTCCACAAATGGGTCGCCGGCTTCTCCCAGGTGGCGTGTCTTGGACAAGGTTCATTCAGTAGTTGCTCGAGGTGGGACCTGACCCGCCTGACCGAGGGGGTTGCCTACCCTTGCGTCGTTGGTTGTTGCCCTGTGCATTGGTGTTAGCCACAAACTCGTCAGCCTTGCGTTTATTACCTCCTTGATTTGTCGGGTTATGCTGGTGACCCTTGCTGTTGCCATTCTTCTTTCCCTTCCCTGTTTTTTCTTCGTCAGGCACGTGATCCTTGGTACTGTCAGAATCAACATATTTGACCAGGGCCGCCATCAACTAGCCCATGTCATTGCAGTCATGCTTGAGCCGCCCCAGCTTTTGCTTCAGAGGTTCAAAACGGCATTTTTTTCTCTAACATTAAGACTGCCGAGCCGGCATCCATCTTATCAGATGAATGTATTATCTCCTTGACCCAGTGCACCCAATGGGTCGTGGACTCACCTTCCTCTTGCTTACACTTAGTCAGGTCCACGATTGACATAGGTTGTTTGCATGTGTACTTGAAGTTCTGAATGAACCGAGCCTTTAATTCTGCCCATGAACCGATGGAATTGGGGGGCAATCCTTTCAACTAAGTGCGAGCCATTCCATCGAACATCATAGTGAAATACTTAGCCATTGCTGCGTTGCTAACTTCCAACAGCTCCATCGCCATCTCATAACTTTCAATCCAGGCCCCAGGCTGCAAGTCAGTCGTGTAATTAGGCACCTTACGAGGCCCCTTGAAGTCTTTTGGCAAGCGCTCATTACGTATAGCCGGCACCAGGCAAGGGACACCTCCTGTTCTTGTGGCTACTCCTGTCTCAATAGAGGTTGCCGGATAAGCCAGAAAAGCCTGATGAGCTGCCTGCTCAGCTGCCAGTTGAACCGCCCGCTCAGCCTCTTGACGGATCCTCTCCTGAACTGCCAAGTTAAGGGCTCCACCCTATGCTGGCTCATGCCTGCGCGGTTGGTTACGGTGTTGAGCGTTGCTCGACATAGCGGTTGAGTCCATATGCCGGCTATAGCTTGGGCTCCAGCTTGGGCGAGGGGTTGAATAGATTCTGTCTCGACTGTAAGAGTACGCGTCCTGCTGTGCCAGAGCCGTCTAAAGAAGTTCTCTCACCCTTCGTGTTTTGATTGTTGTCGGAGAGTCACCCTCCATCGGGAGAGCCGCCAAATGAAGATGCCGCAATGAGATTCTCCAAAGGATTGAAAAAGTGACCCAGTGGCATTGGTGTATAACGAGGCGGAGCGGTATTCATACGAGGCGGTTCCATGGCCCGCTGCTGAACCGGCGCTCCGGGTGTCGTGATCTGATTTGCCTCCAGTGGGGTACTTAGACCGGTCCCGGGTGTGTGGAAAAGGTTCCTAGGATCGAACGTCAAAGGTAGACGTGACTGAGTTTTCTGGTGCCTTCTCCTCATGACCTCGTTTGACGTGTTCAGATCCACCGAGAGCCGGAAAGTCTCCGCTTGAAGCTGATGGGCACGAGCATCCAAAGTCGCCTGCTCCGCGGCCATCCTGACCTCCTCTTCTGCTAAATTTTCCTTGGCCTGTGCCATCTCTTCGCGTACCCGTGCCACCTCCGCGTCATGCTGAGTCTTATCTGCCGGCTCCACCATAGCAGTCAACAGATTCGTCAACTTGTCCATGAGGTCCGTTAGCATCTGAGTCGGGGGGGCGCACGGGGTCTCCTGACCCGGCTGCTGCCGACCCAGTGGTTATTGCTGCCGCAGTCGTAGAGTTCTGCCCGGGTTGAGTGCCATCCATGAAAACTCTGGCTCGATTCGGCGGCTCGGAGAGGTCCGGAATACTGCTGCCATCGGAACAGCCCCCAAGCACGCCATCTTGTAGCTGATACAAAGAATCTGTCTCACCTGAGGACGACTCACCGTCGGAGCAGATGGTCATCTCACTGCCATCCACGGATCCTTCAGAAAACTCACCTCCATGGATGCAACCCACGAAGGCACGCTTGATGGCGGGTTGGGCCCGGGCGGATCTCGCACGCTGAGCCGTCTTGATGATGTTGGTGCAGACGTCCGGCTCAGGGCCCGATTCGCCAATCCGGCCGATGAAGACATGAATTCCGCCGAAGGGGACCCGGTACCCATACTCAATTGAGTCGGCCTCGGGGCCCCAGCCTTCGTCGTCAATGTAGAGTTTGCTGCGATGACTCTTGGTCATCCGACCCACAGCATATCCCTTGATCCCTTCGAAGTTGCCCTTCAAGAACTCAAATTCACCGTGCGCTGGCCCCATGGTGGGCGCCATCTGTCGTGGAATTGTCACGGCAGATGTCCTAGGAAAAGGACTTAGTCGTAGGGCCATCGCAACTAGGAAGCTTAAAGGGGTTAATCGGGACAAAGGACACGAGAGGTTTATACTAGTTCGGCCCCTAATGATGAAGGTAAAAGCCTATGTCTAGTTGTGTTGGAATTGCTGGGGTTTCGATCACCAAGGGGCTAACCTGCCGGCTTGGTTATCGATATCTTGTTTTCTTGCCCTAAGCCGCCGCCGGGTCGTCCCCTTATATACATGGGTTGACGCCTGGCGGCATACAAAGTCCCGGCCGGTTCATAAAATGTGTCCGGCTCGGTGACTTCTTTATATGCCTTTCTTTACAAGTCTTTCCTTACATAGGACGGTTTACAATATTGGGCCTTAAGCCGCCTCTGGGCTTAGGCCTTCTACAAGTCTTAATAAACTATCACCTTGAATATTATTGGGCTCCTTTTGTAACCCGCCGTTGGGGTTGACCCGGCCCCTCCTGGGCGGGTCTTACTGAAGGAAATATGCCCTAGAGGCAATAATAAAGTTATTATTTATTTCCTTATATCATGATAAATGTTTATTATTCATGCTAGAATTGTATTAACCGGAAACATAATACATGTGTGAATACATAGACAAACAGAGTGTCACTAGTATGCCTCTACTTGACTAGCTCGTTAATCAAAGATGGTTATGTTTCCTAACCATGAACAAAGAGTTGTTATTTGATTAACGAGGTCATATCATTAGTTGAATGATCTGATTGACATGACCCATTCCATTAGCTTAGCACCCGATCGTTTAGGATGTTGCTATTGCTTTCTTCATGACTTATACATGTTCCTATAACTATGAGATTATGCAACTCCCGTTTACCGGAGGAACACTTTGGGTACTACCAAACGTCACAACGTAACTGGGTGATTATAAAGGAGTACTACAGGTGTCTCCAAAGGTAGATGTTGGGTTGGCGTATTTCGAGATTAGGATTTGTCACTCCGATTGTCGAAGAAGTATCTCTGGGACCTCTCGGTAATGCACATCACTTAAGCCTTGCAAGCATTGCAACTAATGAGTTAGTTGCAGGATGATGTATTACGGAACGAGTAAAGAGACTTGCCAGTAACGAGATTGAACTAGGTATTGGATACCGACGATCGAATCTCGGGCAAGTAACATACCGATGACAAAGGGAACAACGTATGTTGTTATGCGGTCTGACCGATAAAGATCTTCGTAGAATATGTAGGAGCCAATATGGGCATCCAGGTCCCGCTATTGGTTATTGACCGGAGACGTGTCTCGGTCAAGTCTACATTGTTCTCGAACCGTAGGGTCCGCACGCTTAACGTTACGATGACAGTAATTATGAGTTTATGCATTTTGATGTACCGAAGTTAGTTCGGAGTCCCGGATGTGATCACGGACATGACGAGGAGTCTCGAAATGGTCGAGACATAAAGATTGATATATTGGAAGCCTATATTTGGACACCGGAATTGTTCCGGGTGAAATCGGCATTTTACCGGAGTACCGGGGGGGTTACCGGAACCCCCTGGGGGGTTATTGGGCCAACATGGGCCTTGAGGGAGAAGAGGAGAGGAGGCAAGAGGTGGCCGCGCGCCCCTCCCCCTCCTAGTCCGAATAGGACAAGGGAAGGGGGCCGGCGCCCCCCTTCCTTCCTCTCTTCCTCCTATTCTCCCTCTTCTCTCCTAGTCCAACTAGGAGTCCTACTCCCGATGGGAGCAGGACTCCACCTGGCGCGCCACACCTTGGCCGGCCGCCTCCTCCCCTTGCTCCTTTATATACGGGGGCAGGGGGCACCCCATAGACACAGAAGTTGATCCTTGAGATCTTTCCTTAGCCGTGTGCGGTGCCCCCTGCCACCAAATTCCACCTCGATCATATCGTTGTAGTGCTTAGGCGAAGCCCTGCGTCGGTAGTACATCAAGATCGTCACCACGCCGTCGTGCTGACGGAACTCCTCCCCGAAGCTTTGCTGGATCGGAGCCCGGGGATCGTCATCGAGCTGAACGTGTGCTAAGAACTCGGAGGTGCCGGAGTAACGGTGCTTGGATCGGTCGGATCGGGAAGAAGACGTACGACTACTTCCTCTACGTTGTGTGATCGCTTCCGCAGTCGGTCTGCGTTGGTACGTAGACAACACTCTCCCCCTCGTTGCTGTGCATCACCATGATCTTGCGTGTGCGTAGGAGAATTTTTGAAATTACTACGTTCCCCAACAGTGGCATCCGAGCCTAGGTTTTATGGTTTGATGTTATTTGCACGAGTAGAACACAAGTGAGTTGTGGGCGATACAAGTCATACTGCCTACCAGCATGTCATACTTTGGTTCGGCGGTATTGTTGGACGAGACGATCCGGACCAACCTTACGCGTACTCTTACGCGAGACCGGTTCCCTCGACGTGCTTTGCACATAGATGGCTTGCGGAAGACCGTCTCTCCAACTTTAGTTGAACCAAGTGTGACTACGCTCGATCCTTGAGAAGGTTAAAACGGAGTCTATTTGACGAACTATCGTTGTGGTTTTGATGCGTAGGTGAGATGAGTTCTTACTTAAGCCCGTAGCAGCCACGTAAAACTTGCAACAACAAAGTAGAGGACGTCTAACTTGTTTTTGCATGGCATGTTGTGATGTGATATGGTCAAGGCATGATGCTAAATTTTATTGTATGAGATGATCATGTTTTGTAACCGAGTTATCGGCAACTGGCAGGAGCCATATGGTTGTCGCTTTATTGTATGCAATGCAATCGCGATGTAATGCTTTACTTTATTACTAAGCGGTAGTGATGGTCGTGGAAGCATAAGATTGGCGAGACGACAACAATGCTACGATGGAGATCAAGGTGTCACGCCGGTGACGATGGTGATCATGACGGTGCTTCGGAGATGGAGATCACAAGCACAAGATGATGATGGCCATATCATATCACTTATATTGATTGCATGTGATGTTTATCTTTTTATGCATCTTATCTTGCTTTGATTGACGGTAGCATTATAAGATGATCTCTCACTAAATTATCAAGAAGTGTTCTCCCTGAGTATGCGCCGTTGCCAAAGTTCATCGTGCCCAGACACCACGTGATGATCGGGTGTGATAAGCTCTACGTCCATCTACAACGGGTGCAAGCCAGTTTTGCACACGCAGAATACTCAGGTTAAACTTGACGAGCCTAGCATATGCAGATATGGCCTCGGAACACAGAGACCGAAAGGTCGAGCGTGAATCATATAGTAGATATGATCAACATGACGATGTTCACCATTGAAAACTACTCCATCTCACGTGATGATCGGTTATGGTTTAGTTGATTTGGATCACGTGATCACTTAGAGGATTAGAGGGATGTCTATCTAAGTGGGAGTTCTTAAGTAATATGATTAAATTGAACTTAAATTTATCATGAACTTAGTCCTGGTAGTATTTTGCAAATCATGTTATAGATCAATAGCTCGCGTTGTTGCTTCCCTGTGTTTATTTTGATATGTTCCTAGAGAAAATTGTGTTGAAAGATGTTAGTAGCAATGATGCGGATTGGATCCGTGATCTGAGGTTTATCCTCATTGCTGCACAGAAGAATTATGTCCTTGATGCACCGTTAGGTGACAGACCTATTGCAGGAGCAGATGTAGACGTTATGAACGTTTGGCTAGCTCAATATGATGACTACTTGATAGTTTAGTGCACCATGCTTAATGGCTTAGAATCGGGACTTCAAAGACGTTTTGAACGTCATGGAACATATGAGATGTTCCAGGAGTTGAAGTTAATATTTCAAGCAAATACCCGAGTTGAGAGATATGAAGTCTCCAACAAGTTCTATAGCTAAAAGATGGAGGAGAATCGCTCAACTAGTGAGCATGTGCCCAGATTGTCTGAGTACTACAATCGCTTGAATCAAGTGGGAGTTAATCTTCCAGATAAGATAGTGATTGACAGAATTCTCTAATGACCATCACCAAGTTAGTAGAACTTCGTGATGAACTATAATATGCAAGGGATGACAAAAGTAATTCCCAAGCTCTTCGTGATGCTGAAATCAATGAAGGTAGAAATCGAGAAAAACATCAAGTGTTGATGGTTGACAACACCACTAGTTTCAAGAAAAGGGCAAAGGGAAGAAGAAGGGGAACTTCAAGAAGAACGGCAAGCAAGTTGCTGCTCAGGAGAAGAAACCCAAGTCTGGACCTAAGCCTGAGACTGAGTGCTTCTACTGCAAAGGGACTGGTCACTGGAAGCGGAACTACCCCAAGTAATTGGCGGATAAGAAGGATGGCAAAGTGAACATAAGTATATTTGATATACATGTTATTGATGTGTACTTTACTAGTGTTTATAGCAAACCCTCAGTATTTGATACTGGTTCAGTTGCTAAGATTAGTAACTCGAAACGGGAGTTGCAGAATAAACAGAGACTAGTTAAGGGTGAAGTGACGATGTGTGTTGGAAGTGGTTCCAAGATTGATATGATCATCATCGCACACTCCCTATAATTTCGGGATTAGTGTTGAACCTAAATAAGTGTTATTTGGTGTTTGCATTGAGCATGAATATGATTTGATCATGTTTATTGCAATATGGTTATTCATTAAAGTCAGAGAATAATTGTTGTTCTATTTACATGAATAAAACCTTCAATGGTCATACACCTAATGAAACAAGTTCGTTGGATCTCGATCGTAGTGATACACATATTGAAACCAAAAGATGCAAAGTTAATAATGATAGTGCAACTTATTTGTGGCACTGCCGTTTAGGTCATATTGGTATAAAGCGCATGAAGAAACTCCATGTTGATGGGCTTTCGAAATCACTTGATTATGAATCACTTGATGCTTGCGAACCATGCCTTTTGGGCAAGATGACTAAAACGCCGTTCTCCGGAACAATGAAGCGAGCAACAGATTTGTTGGAAATCATACATACTGATGTATGTGGTCCGATGAATATTGAGGCTCGCGATAGGTATCATTATTTTCTGACCTTCACAGATGATTTAAGCAGATATGGGGATATCTACTTGATGAAACATAAGTCTGAAACATTTGAACAGTTCAAAGAATTTCAGAGTGAAGTGGAAAAACCATCGTGACAAGAAAATAAAAGTTTCTACGATATGATCGCAGAGGTAAAATATTTGAGTTACGAGTTTGGTCTTTAGTTAAAACAATGTGAAATAGTTTCACTACTCACGCCACCTGGAACACCACAGCATAATGGTGTGTCCGAACGTCATAACCGTACTTTATTGGATATAGTGCAATCTATGATGTTTCTTACCGATTTACCACTATCGTTTTGGGGTTATGCATTAGAGACAGCTGCATTCACATTAAATAGGGCACCATCTAAATCCGTTGAGACGACACCGTGTGAACTATGGTTTGGCAAGAAACCTAAGCTGTCGTTTCTTAAAGTTTGGGGTTGCGATGCTTATATGAAAAGGTTTCATCCTGATAAGCTCAAACTCAAATCGGAGAAGTGCGTCTTCATAGGATATCCAAAGGAAACTATTGGATACACCTTCTATCACAGATCTGAAGGCAAGACTTTTGTTGCTAAAATTCGGAAACTTTCTGGAGAAGGAGTTTCTCTTGAAAAAAGTGAGTGGGAGGAAAGTAGAAAACTTGATAAGGTAATTGTACCTTCTCCCTTATTGGAAAGTAGTACATCACAGAAAACTGTTTCTGTGACACCTACACCAGTTAGTGAGGAAGCTAATGATGATGATCATGAAACTTCAGAACAAGATACTACTGAACCTCGTAGATCAACCAGAGTAAGATCCGCGCCAGAGTGGTACGGTAATCCTTTTCTGGAAGTCATGCTACTAGATCATGATGAACCTACGAACTATGAGGAAGCGATGATGAGCCCAGATTCCGCGAAATGGTTTGAGGCCATGAAATCTGAGATATAATCCATGTATGAGAACAAAGTATGGACTTTGATGGATTTGCCCGATGATCGGCAAACCATAGAAAATAAATGGATCTTCAAAAGGAAGACGGACGCTGATAGTAGTGTTACTATCTACAAAGCTAGAATTGTCGCAAAAGGTTTTCGACAAGTTCAAGGTGTTGACTACGATGAGAGCTTCTCACTCGTATCTATGCTTGAGTCTGTCCGAATCATGTTAGTAATTGCCGCATTTTATGAAATCTGGCAAATGAATATACAAAACTGCATTCCTTAATGGATTTATTAAAGAAGAGTTGTATATGATGCAACAGAAGGTTTTGTCAATCCGAAAGGTGCTAACAAAATGTGCAAGCTCCAGCGATCCATCTGTGGACTGGTGCAAGCATCTCGGAGTTGGAATATACGCTTTGATGAGTTGATCAAAGCATATAGTTTTATACAGACTTGCGGTGAAGCCTGTATTTACAAGAAAGTGAGTGGGAGCACTACAACATTTCTGATAAGTATATGTGAATGACATATTGTTGATCGGAAATAATGTAGAATTATTCTGTAAAGCATAAATGGGTGTTTGAAAGGAGTTTTTCAAAGAAAGACTTCGGTGAAGCTGCTTACATATTGAGCTTCAAGATCTATAGAGATAGATCAAGACGCTTGATAAGTTTTTTCAATGAGTACATACCTTGACAAGATTTTGAAGTAGTTCAAAATGGAGCAGTCAAAGAAAGAGTTCTTGCCTGTATTATAAGGTGTGAAGTTGAGTAAGACTCAAAGGACGACCACGGCAGAAGATAGAAAGAGAATGAAAGTCATTCCCTATGCCTTGGCCATAGGTTCTATAAAGTATGTCATGTTGTATACCAGATCTATTGTATACCCTGCACTGATTTGGCAAGGGAGTACAATAGTGATCTAGGAGTAGATCACTGGACAGCGGTCAGAATTATCCTTAGTGAAATAAGGATATGTTTCTCGATTATGGACGTGATAAAAAGGTTCGTCGTAAAGGGTTACGCCGATGCAAGTTTTGACACTAATCTAGATGACTCTAAGTCTCGGTCTAGATACATATTGAAAGTGGGAGCAATTAGCTAGAGTAGCTCCATGCAGAGCATTGTTAACATAGAAATTTGCAAAATACATGTGGATCTGAATGTGGCAGACCCGTTGACTAAGATTCTCTCACAAGCAAAACATGATCACACCTTAGTACGCTTTGGGTGTTAATCACATAGCGATGTGAACTAGATTACTGAATCTAGTAAACCCTTTGGGTGTTGGTCACATGGAGATGTGAACTTTGGGTGTTAATCACATGATGATGTGAACTATCGATGTTAATCACATGGAGATGTGATCTAGATTATTGACTCTAGTGCAAGTGGGAGACTGAAGGAAATATGCCCTAGAGGCAATAATAAAGTTATTATTTATTTCCTTATATCATGATAAATGTTTATTATTCATGCTAGAATTGTATTAACCGGAAACATAATACATGTGTGAATACATAGACAAACAGAGTGTCACTAGTATGCCTCTACTTGACTAGCTCGTTAATCAAAGATGGTTATGTTTCCTAACCATGAACAAAGAGTTGTTATTTGATTAACGAGGTCACATCATTAGTTGAATGATCTGATTGACATGACCCATTCCATTAGCTTAGCACCCGATCGTTTAGGATGTTGCTATTGCTTTCTTCATGACTTATACATGTTCCTATAACTATGAGA
Source organism: Triticum monococcum (assembly GCA_034509565.1). Classification (NCBI taxonomy): domain Eukaryota; kingdom Viridiplantae; phylum Streptophyta; class Magnoliopsida; order Poales; family Poaceae; genus Triticum; species Triticum monococcum. The sequence continues at coordinate 485,045,753 of CM067845.1, forward strand.
TTATGCAACTCCCGTTTACCGGAGGAACACTTTGGGTACTACCAAACGTCACAACGTAACTGGGTGATTATAAAGGAGTACTATAGGTGTCTCCAAAGGTAGATGTTGGGTTGGCGTATTTCGAGATTAGGATTTGTCACTCCGATTGTCGAAGAAGTATCTCTGGGCCCTCTCGGTAATGCACATCACTTAAGCCTTGCAAGCATTGCAACTAATGAGTTAGTTGCGGGATGATGTATTACGGAACGAGTAAAGAGACTTGCCAATAACGAGATTGAACTAGGTATTGGATACCGACGATCGAATCTCGGGCAAGTAACATACCGATGACAAAGGGAACAACGTATGTTGTTATGCGGTCTGACCGATAAAGATCTTCGTAGAATATGTAGGAGCCAATATGGGCATCCAGGTCCCGCTATTGGTTATTGACCGGAGACGTGTCTCGGTCATGTCTACATTGTTCTCGAACCGTAGGGTCCGCACGCTTAACGTTACGATGATAGTAATTATGAGTTTATGCATTTTGATGTACCGAAGTTAGTTCGGAGTCCCGGATGTGATCACGGACATGACGAGGAGTCTCGAAATGGTCGAGACATAAAGATTGATATATTGGAAGCCTATATTTGGACACCGGAATTGTTCCGGGTGAAATCGGCATTTTACCGGAGTACCGGGGGGGTTACCGGAACCCCCCGGGGGGGTTATTGGGCCAACATGGGCCTTGAGGGAGAAGAGGAGAGGAGGCAAGAGGTGGCCGCGCGCCCCTCCCCCTCCTAGTCCGAATAGGACAAGGGAAGGGGGCCGGCGCCCCCCTTCCTTCCTCTCTTCCTCCTATTCTCCCTCTTCTCTCCTAGTCCAACTAGGAGTCCTACTCCCGATGGGAGTAGGACTCCACCTGGCGCGCCACACCTTGGCCGGCCGCCTCCTCCCCTTGCTCCTTTATATACGGGGGCAGGGGGCACCCCATAGACACAGAAGTTGATCCTTGAGATCTTTCCTTAGCCGTGTGCGGTGCCCCCTGCCACCAAATTCCACCTCGATCATATCGTTGTAGTGCTTAGGCGAAGCCCTGCGTCGGTAGTACATCAAGATCGTCACCACGCCGTCGTGCTGACGGAACTCCTCCCCGAAGCTTTGCTGGATCGGAGCCCGGGGATCGTCATCGAGCTGAACGTGTGCTAAGAACTCGGAGGTGCCGGAGTAACGGTGCTTGGATCGGTCGGATCGGGAAGAAGACGTACGACTACTTCCTCTACGTTGTGTGATCGCTTCCGCAGTCGGTCTGCGTTGGTACGTAGACAACACTCTCCCCCTCGTTGCTGTGCATCACCATGATCTTGCGTGTGCGTAGGAGAATTTTTGAAATTACTACGTTCCCCAACACTTACCTGGTAGCTATATTCCCAACAGGTCAAGAACATTCTGAAATACCTAAAAAGAACTAAGGATATGTTTCTCGTTTGTGGAGGTGACAAAGAGCTTGTCGTAAATGGTTACGTCGATGCAAGCTTTGACACCGATCCGGATGACTCTAAGTCACAAACCGGATACGTATTTATATTGAATGGTGGAGCTGTAAGTTGGTGCAGTTCCAAGCAAAGCGTCGTGGCAGGATCTACGTGTGAAGCGAAGTACATAGCTGCTTCAGAAGCAGCAAATGAAGGAGTTTGGATGAAGGAGTTCATACCCGATCTAGGTGTAATACCTAGTGCATTGGGTCCAATGAAAATCTTTTGTGACAATACTGGAGCAATTGCCTTGGTGAAGGAATCCAGATTTCACAAGAGAACCAAACACAACAAGAGACGCTTCAATTCCATCCGCGATCAAGTCAAGGAGGGAGACATAGAGATTTGCAAAATACATACAGATATGAATTTTGCAGATCCATTGACTAAGCCTCTTCCACGAGAAAAACATGATCAACACCAAGACCTCATGGGTGTTATGATCATTACTCTGTAATCTAGATTATTGACTCTAGTGCAAGTGGGAGACTGAAGGAAATATGCCCTAGAGGCAATAATAAAGTTGTTATTTATATTTCCTTATATCATGATAAATGTTTATTACTCATGCTAGAATTGTATTAACTAGAAACTTAGTACATGTGTGAATACATAGAAAAAAATGGAGTGTCCCTAGTATGCCTCTACTTGACTAGCTCGTTAATCAAAGATGGTTATGTTTCCTGACCATAGACATGTGTTGTCATTTGATGAACGGGATCACATCATTAGAGAATGATGTGATGGACAAGACCCATCCGTTAGCTTAGCATAATGATCGTTTAGTTTTATTGCTATTGCTTTCTTCATGACTTATACATATTCCTATGACTATGAGATTATGCAACTCCCAAATACCGAAGGAACACCTTATGTGCTATCAAACGTCACAACGTAACTGGGTGATTATAAAGATGCTCTACAGGTGTCTCCGAAGGTGTTTGTTGAGTTGGCATAGATCGAGATTAGGATTTGTCACTCCGTGTATCGCAGAGGTATCTCTGGGCCCTCTCGGTAATGCACATCACTATAAGCCTTCCAAGCAATGTGACTAATGAGTTAGTTACGGGATGATGCACTACGGAACGAGTAAATAGACTTGCCGGTAACGAGATTGAACTAGGTATGATGATACCGACGATCGAATCTCGGGCAAGTAACATACCGATGACAAAGGGAATAACATATGTTGTTATGCGGTTTGACCGATAAAGATCTTCGAAGAATATGTAGGAACCAACATGAGCATCTAGGTTCCGCTATTGGTTATTGACCGGAGATGTGTCTCGGTCATGTCTACATAGTTCTCGAACCCGTAGGGTCCGCATGCTTAACGTTCGATGACGATTTGTATTATGAGTTATGTATTTTGGTGACCGAAGTTTGTTCGAAGTTCCGGATGAGATCACGGACATGACGAGGAGTTTCGAAATGGTCGAGAGGTAAAGATTCATATATTGGACGGTAGTATTCGGACATCGGAATGGTTTTGAGTGATGAAGGGTTACCGGACCCCCCCTCCCCGGGGAAGTGTTGGGCCAACATGGGCCTAAGGAAGAGAGAGGAAAGCCAGCGCGGGGGTGCACGCCCCCTCCTAGGGAGTCCGAATAGGACAAGGAGGAGGGGGCGCGGCCGCCTTCCCTTTCCCTCTCCTTCCTATTCCCTCCGAAGAAAGAAAGGAAAAGGGGGGGCCAAATCCTACTCCTAGTAGGATCCCCCCATGGTACGCGCCCCCGGGCTGGCCTCCTCCTCCTCCCCTCCTTTATATACGGGGGTGGGGGGCACCCCAAAGACACAACCATTGTTTCTTATGAAGGAAATATGCCCTAGAGGCAATAATAAAGTTATTATTTATTTCCCTATTTCATGATAAATGTTTATTATTCATGCTAGAATTGTATTAACCGGAAACATAATACATGTGTGAATACATAGACAAACAGAGTGTCACTAGTATGCCTCTACTTGACTAGCTCGTTAATCAAAGATGGTTATGTTTCCTAACCATAGACAAAGAGTTGTTATTTGATTAACGGGATCACATTATTAGGAGAATGATGTGATTGACATGACCCATTCCATTAGCTTAGCACCCGATCGTTTAGTATGTTGCTATTGCTTTCTTCATGACTTATACATGTTCCTATGACTATGAGATTATGCAACTCCCGTTTGCCAGAGGAACACTTTGTGTGCTACCAAACATCACAACGTAACTGGGTGATTATAAAGGAGCTCTACAGGTGTCTCCAAAGGTAAATGTTGGGTTGGCATATTTCGAGATTAGGATTTGTCACTCCGATTGTCGGAGAGGTATCTCAGGGCCCTCTCGGTAATGCACACCACTTAAGCCTTGCAAGCATTGCAACTAATGAGTTAGTTGCAGGATGATGTATTACGGAACGAGTAAAGAGACTTGCCGGTAACGAGATTGAACTAGGTATTGGATACCGACGATCGAATCTCGGGCAAGTAACATACCGATGACAAAGGGAACAACGTATGTTGTTATGCGGTCTGACCGATAAAGATCTTCGTAGAATATGTAGGAGCCAATATGGGCATCCAGGTCCCGCTATTGGTTATTGACCGGAGACGTGTCTCGGTCATGTCTACATTGTTCTCGAACCCGTAGGGTCCGCACGCTTAAGGTTTCGATGACAGTTATATTATGAGTTTATACGTTTTGATGTACCGAAGGTTGTTCAGAGTCCCGGATGAGATCACGGACATGACGAGGAGTCTCGAAATGGTCGAGACATAAAGATTGATATATTGGAAGCCTATGTTTGGATATCGGAAGTGTTCCGGGTGAAATCGGGATTTTACCGGAGTACCGGGAGGTTACCGGAACCCCCGGGGAGCTATATGGGCCTTAGTGGGCCTTAGTGGAAGAAGAGGAGAGGCGGCCAGGGCTGGGCCGCGCGCCCCTCCCCCCTAGTCCGAATAGGACAAGGAGAGAGGGGGCCGGCGCCCCCCTCCTTCTCTCTCTCTCTTTTCCACCTCGCGAATCCTATTCCAACTAGGATTGGGGGAGAAGTCCTACTCCCGGAGGGAGTAGGACTCCTCCTGGCGCGCCCTATGATGGCCGGCCGGCCTCCCCCTCTTGAACCTTTATATACGGAGGCAGGGGCACCCCAGAGAGACACAAGTTGATCCACGTGATCATATTCTTAGCCGTGTGCGGTGCCCCCTTCCACCATAGTCCTCGATAATATTGTAGCGGTGCTTAGGCAAAGCCCTGCAACGGTAGTACATCAAGATCGTCACCACGCCGTCGTGTTGACGGAACTCTTCCCTGACACTTTGCTGGATCGGAGTCCGGGGATCGTCATCGAGCTGAACGTGTGCTAGAACTCGGAGGTGTCGTAGTTTCGGTGCTTGATCGGTCGGGCCGTGAAGACGTACGACTACATCAACCGCGTTGTGCTAACGCTTCCGCTGTCGGTCTACAAGGGTACGTAGATCACACTCTCCCCTCTCGTTGCTATGCATCACCATGATCTTGCGTGTGCGTAGGAAAATTTTGAAATTACTACGTTCCCCAACAGTGGCATCCGAGCCTAGGTTTTATGTGTTGATGTTATATGCACGAGTAGAACACAAGTGAGTGGTGGGCGATATAAGTCATACTACTTACCAGCATGTCATACTTTGGTTCGGCGGTATTGTTGGACGAAGCGGCCCGGACCGACATTACGCGTATGCTTACGCGAGACCGGTTCTCCCGACGTGCTTTGCACAAAGGTGGCTAGCGGGTGACAGTTTCTCCAACTTTAGTTGAACCGAGTGTGGCTACGTCCGGTCCTTGCGAAGGTTAAAACAGCACCAACTTGACAAACTATCGTTGTGGTTTTGATGCGTAGGTAAGATTGGTTCTTGCTTAAGCCCGTAGCAGCCACGTAAAACTTGCAACAACAAAGTAGAGGATGTCTAACTTGTTTTTGCAGGGCATGTTGTGATGTGATATGGTCAAGACATGATGCTAAATTTTATTGTATGAGATGATCATGTTTTGTAACCGAGTTATCGGCAACTGGCAGGAGCCATATGGTTGTCGCTTTATTGTATGTAATGCAATCGCGCTGTAATGCTTTACTTTATCTCTAAGCGGTAGCAATAGTCATGGAAGCATAAGATTGGCGAGACGACAACGATGCTACGATGGAGATCAAGGTGTCGCGCCAGTGACGATGGTGATCACGATGGTGCTTCGAAGATGGAGATCACAAGCACAAGATGATGATGGCCATATCATATCACTTATATTGATTGCATGTGATTTTTATCTTTTATGCATCTTATCTTGCTTTGATCGACGATAGCATTATAAGATGATCTCTCACTAATTATCAAGAAGTGTTCTCCCTGAGTATGCACCGTTGCGAAAGTTCTTCGTGCTGAGACACCACTTGATGATCGGGTGTGATAGGCTCTACGTTCAAATACAACGGGTGCAAAACAGTTGCACACGCGGAATACTCAGGTTATACTTGACAAGCCAAGCATATACAGATATGGCCTCGGAACACGGAGACTGAAAGGTCGAGCGTGAATCATATAGTAGATATGATCAACATAGTGATGTTCACCAATGAAACTACTCCATCTCACGTGATGATCGGACATGGTTTAGTTGATTTGGATCACGTGATCACTTAGAGGATTAGAGGGATGTCTATATAAGTGGGAGTTCTTAAGTAATATGATTAATTGAACTTAAATTTATCGTGAACTTAGTCCTGGTAGTATTTTGTAAATCATGTTGTAGATCAATAGCTCGCGTTGTTGCTTCCCTGTGTTTATTTTGATATGTTCCTAGAGAAAATTGTGTTGAAAGATGTTAGTAGCAATGATGCGGATTGGATCCATGATCTAAGGTTTATCCTCATTGCTGCACAGAAGAATTATGTCCTTGATGCACCGCTAGGTGACAGACCTATTGCAGGAGCAGATGCGGACGTTATGAACGTTTGGCTAACTCAATATGATGACTACTTGATAGTTTAGTGCAGCATGCTTAATGGCTTAGAATCGGGACTTCAAAGACGTTTTGAACGTCATGGACCATATGAGATGTTCCAGGAGTTGAAGACAATATTTCAAGCAAATACCCGAGTTGAGAGATATGAAGTCTCCAACAAGTTCTATAGCTAAAAGATGGAGGAGAATCGCTCAACTAGTGAGCATGTGCTCAGATTGTCTGGGTACTACAATCGCTTGAATCAAGTGGGAGTTAATCTTCCAGATAAGATAGTGATTGACAGAATTCTCTAGTCACCATCACCAAGTTAGTAGAACTTCGTGATGAACTATAGTATGCAAGGGATGACGAAAACGACTCCCGAGCTTTTCATGATGATGAAATCGATGAAGGTAGAAATCAAGAAAAACATCAAGTGTTGATGGTTGACAACACCACTAGTTTCAAGAAAAGGGCAAAGGGAAGAAGGGGAACTTCAAGAAGAACGGCAAGCAAGTTTCTGCTCAAGTGAAGAAGCCCAAGTCTAGTCCTAAGCCTGAGACTAAGTGCTTCTACTGCAAAGGGACTGGTCACTGGAAGCGGAACTACCCCAAGTGATTGGTGGATAAGAAGGATGGCAAAGTGAACATAAGTATATTTGATATACATGTTATTGATGTGTACTTTAACTAGTGTTTATAGCAACCCCTCAGTATTAGATACTAGTTCAGTTGCTAAGATTAGTAACTCGAAACGGGAGTTGCAGAATAAACAGAGACTAGTTAAGGGTGAAGTGATGATGTGTGTTGGAAGTAGTTCCAAGATTGATATGATCATCATCGCACACTCCCTATATTTTCGGGATTAGTGTTGAACCTAAATAAGTGTTATTTGGTGTTTGCATTGAGCATGAATATGATTTGATCATGTTTATTGTAATACAGTTATTCATTTAAGTAAGAGAATAAATTGTTGTTCTGCTTACATGAATAAAACCTTATGGTTACACACCCAATGAAAATGGTTCATTGGATCTCGATCATAGTGATGCACATATTCATAATATTGAAACCAAAAGATGCAAAGTTAATAATGATAGAGCAACTTATTTGTGGCACTGCCGTTTAGGTCATATTGGTGTAAAGCGCATGAAGAAACTCCATGCTGATGGGATTTTGGAATCACTTGATTATGAATCACTTGGTGCTTGCGAACCATGCCTTATGGGCAAGATGACTAAAGACTCCGTTCTCCGGAACAATGGAGCGAGCAACATATTTGTTGGAAATCATACATATTGATGTATGTGGTCCAATGAATATTAAAGCTCGCGACAAGTATCATTATTTTCTGACCTTCACAGATGATTTAAGCAGATATGAGTATATCTACTTGATGAAACATAAGTCTGAAAAGTTCAAAGTATTTCAGAGTGAAGTAGAAAATCATCATGACAAGAAAATAAAGTTTCTACGATCTGACCGCACAGACGAATATTTGAGTTACGAGTTTGGTCTTCAATTAAAACAATGTGGAATAGTTTCACAAACTCATGCCACCTGGAACACCACAGCATAATGGTGTGTCCGAACGTCATAACCGTACTTTATTGGATATAGTACAATCTATGATGTTTCTTACCGATTTACCAATATCGTTTTGGGATTATGCATTAGAGACAGCTACATTCACGTTAAATAGGGCACCATCTAAATCCGTTGAGATGACACCGTATGAACTATGGTTTGGCAAGAAACCTAAGTTGTCGTTTCTTAAAAGTTTGAGGTTGCAATGCTTATGTGAAAAAGTTTCAACTTGATAAGCTCAAACCCAAATCGGAGAAGTGCGTCTTCATAGGATACCCAAAAAAAAGAAAAATGTTGGGTACACCTTCTATCACAGATCCGAAGGCAAGCTATTCGTTGCTGGGAATGTATCCTTTCTAGAGAAGGAGTTTCTCTCGAAAGAAGTGAGTGGGAGGAAAGTAGAAAACTTGATAAGGTAATTGTACATTCTCCCTTATTGGAAAGTAGTTCATCACAGAAATATGTTCTTGTGACTACTACACCAATTGGTGAGGAAGCTAATGATGATGATCATGTAACTTCAGATCAAGTTACTACCGAATCTCGTAGGTAAACCAGAGTGAGATCCGCACCAGAGTGGTACGGTAATCCTGTTTTGTAAGTCATGTTACTAGACCATGACGAACTTGTGAACTATGAGGAAGCAATGATGAGCCCAGATTCCACGAAATGGTTTGAGGCCATGAAATCTGAGATATGATCCACGTATGAGAACAAAGTATGGACTTTGATGGATTTGCCCGATGATCGGCAAGACATAGAAAATAAATGGATCTTCAAGAGGAAGACGGACGCTGATAGTAGTGTTACTATCTACAAAGCTAGACTTGTCGAAAAAGGTTTTTGACAAAGTTCAAGGTGTTGACTACGATGAAATTTTCTCACTCGTAGCGATGCTTAAGTCTGTCCAAATCATGCTAGCAATTGCCGCATTTTTATGAAATCTGGCAAATGGATAAACAAAACTACATTCCTTAATGGATTTAAAGAAGAGTTGTATATGATGCAACCAGAAGGTTTTGTCAATCCTAAAGGTGCTAACAAAATGTGCAAGCTCCAGCGATCCATCTATGGACTGGTGCAAGCATCTCGGAGTTGGAATATACGCTTTGATAAGTTGATCAAAGCATATAGTTTTATACAGACTTGCGGTGAAGCCTGTATTTACAAGAAAGTGAGTGGGAGCACTACAGCATTTCTGATAAGTATATGTGTATGACATATTGTTGATCGGAAATAATATAGAATTTGTCTGCAAAGCATAAAGGAGTGTTTGAAAGGATTTTTTTCAAAGAAAACCTCGGTGAAGCTGCTTACATATTGAGCATCAAGATCTATAGAGATAGATCAAGACGCTTGATAAGTTTTTTTCAATGAGTACATACCTTGACAAGATTTTGAAGTAGTTCAAAACAGAACAGTCAAAGAAAGAGTTTCTTGCCTGTGTTACAAGGTGTAAGATTGAGTAAGACTCAAAACCCGACCACGGCAGAAGATAGAAAGAGAATGAAAGTCATTTCCTATGCCTCAGCCATAGGTTCTATAAAGTATGTCATGCTGTGTACCAGACCTATTGTATACCCTACCCTGAGTTTGGCAAGGGAGTACAATAGTGATCTAGGAGTAGATCACTGGACATTGGTCAAAATTATCCTTAGTGGAATAAGGATATGTTTCTCGATTATGGAGGTGACAAAAGGTTCGTTGTAAAGGGTTGCGTCGATGCAAGTTTTGACACTGATCCAGATGACTCTAAGTCTCAATCTGGATACATATTGAAAGTGGGAGCAATTAGCTAGAGTAGCTCCGTGTAGAGCATTGTAGACATAGAAAATTGCAAAATACTTATGGATCTGAATATGGCAGACCCGTTGACTAAACTTCTCTCACAGGCAAAACATGATCACACCTTAGTACTCTTTGGGTGTTAATCACATAGCAATGTGAACTAGATTACTGACTCTAGTAAACCATTTGGGTGTTGGTCACATATCGATGTGAACTATGGGTGTTAACCACATAAAGATGTGAAATATTGATGTTAGATCACATGGCGATGTGAACTAGATTATTGACTCTAGTGCAAGTGGGAGACTGAAGGAAATATGCCCTAGAGGCAATAATAAAGTTATTATTTATTTCCCTATTTCATGATAAATGTTTATTATTCATGCTAGAATTGTATTAACCGGAAACATAATACATGTGTGAATACATAGACAAACAGAGTGTCACTAGTATGCCTCTACTTGACTAGCTCGTTAATCAAAGATGGTTATGTTTCCTAACCATAGACAAAGAGTTGTTATTTGATTAACGGGATCACATTATTAGGAGAATGATGTGATTGACATGACCTGTTCCATTAGCTTAGCACCCGATTGTTTAGTATGTTGCTATTGCTTTCTTCATGACTTATACATGTTCCTATGACTATGAGATTATGCAACTCCCGTTTGCCAGAGGAACACTTTGTGTGCTACCAAACGTCACAACGTAAATGGGTGATTATAAAGGAGCTCTACAGGTGTCTCCAAAGGTAAATGTTGGGTTGGCGTATTTCGAGATTAGGATTTGTCACTCCGATTATCGGAGAGGTATCTCAGGGTCCTCTCGGTAATGCACATCACTTAAGCCTTGCAAGCATTGCAACTAATGAGTTAGTTGCGGGATGATGTATTACGGAACGAGTAAAGAGACTTGCCGGTAACGAGATTGAACTAGGTATTGGATACCGACGATCGAATCTCGGGCAAGTAACATACCGATGACAAAGGGAACAACGTATGTTGTTATGCGGTCTGACCGATAAAGATCTTCGTAGAATATGTAGGAGCCAATATGGGCATCCAGGTCCCGCTATTGGTTATTGACCGGAGACGTGTCTCGGTCATGTCTACATTGTTCTCGAACCCGTAGGGTCCGCACGCTTAAGGTTTCGATGACAGTTATATTATGAGTTTATACGTTTTGATGTACCGAAGGTTGTTCGGAGTCTCGGATGAGATCACGGACATGACGAGGAGTCTCGAAATGGTCGAGACATAAAGATTGATATATTGGAAGCCTATGTTTGGATATCGGAAGTGTTCCGGGTGAAATCGGGATTTTACCGGAGTACCGGGAGGTTACCGGAACCCCCCGGGAGCTATATGGGCCTTAGTGGGCCTTAGTGGTAGAAGAGGAGAGGCGGCCAGGGCTGGGCCGCACGCCCCTCCCCCCTAGTCCGAATAGGACAAGGAGAGAGGGGGCCGGCGCCCCCTCCTTCTCTCTCTCTCTTTTCCACCTCGCGAATCCTATTCCAACTAGGATTGGGGGAGAAGTCCTACTCCCGGAGGGAGTAGGACTCCTCCTGGCGCGCCCTATTATGGCCGGCCGGCCTCCCCCTCTTGAACCTTTATATACGGAGGCAGGGGCACCCCAGAGAGACACAAGTTGATCCACGTGATCATATTCTTAGCCGTGTGCGGTGCCCCCTTCCACCATAGTCCTCGATAATATTGTAGCGGTGCTTAGGCGAAGCCCTGCAACGGTAGTACATCAAGATCGTCACCACGCCGTCGTGCTGACGGAATCTTCCCCGACACTTTGCTGGATCGGAGTCCGGGGATCGTCATCGAGTTGAACGTGTGCTAGAACTCGGAGGTGCCGTAGTTTCGGTGCTTGATCGGTCGGGCCGTGAAGACGTACGACTACATCAACCGCGTTGTGCTAACGCTTCCGCTGTCGGTCTACAAGGGTACGTAGATCACACTCTCCCCTCTCGTTGCTATGCATCACCATGATCTTGCATGTGTGTAGGAATTTTTTTGAAATTACTACGTTCCCCAACATCTTAGCCGTGTGCGATGCCCCCTCCACAGTTTACTCCTCCGGTCATATTGCCGTAGTGCTTAGGCGAAGCCCTACGCAGATCACATCACCATCGCCGTCACCATGTTGTCGTGCTGACGGAACTCTCCCTCGACCCTCTACTGGATCAAGAGTTTGAGGGACGTCATCGAGCTGAACGTGTGCTAAACACGGAGGTGCCATACGTTCGATACTTGGATTGGTTGGATCGTGAAGACGTTCGATTACATCAACCGCATTAACCTAACGCTTACACTTTCGGTCTACGAGGGTACATGGACACACTCTCCCCATCTCGTTGCTATGCATATCCTAGATAGATCTTGCGTGATCGTAGGATTTTTTTTTTGAAATTGCATGATACGTTCCTCTACAGCTTCGTCTTCCAGATGTCATAGATGCAGACCACAATCTGCATCCGCTCCTCGACTACCTCCCAAGCTCCGCGACGATGTTGGAGCAGACGCCATCGCAACAGTGGAGCCCGATGACACATGTCCACCACAAGGATGCCATCGCCCCCACGATGTTCCCAGTTCCTTCATCGACCATAGAGATGATCGCCTCGCCGGAGAAAAACTGGAGCTTCTTTATTCTGCATCGTCGTCGCTACCGTCGAAACCAGGACGTCAAACAATCCAAAACCCTAAGCTTCTTGGGCCCTAAACCTAATCACGGCCAGTCTCTAAAGACCAAATCTAAATTAATAAGCCTTACCATAAGTCGCTCAATCACATTAATTAATCTTGCTATATGTCACAAAAAAAATTAACATTACCGTACGTCGCCCAATCACATTAATGTGGCATGACACATCCTACCAAAATGTCATTGCACCATAATATCAATCTCCAACTTAATTAACTTTTTATAGTTTACTTATGACGCATGACACTGCCTACCAAATCTATAATTTGGTTCTTCCCGCCTGCCCCATGCCATATTAGGTCCAGACCTTCCCTTTATCCTACGAGCTGACATGGTCTCATCTTCAAGCTCAAAGAGAGTGATGGCAACCCGATACAGTCTCGGTCGCCCTGGCTAGAAGAGGGTGCAAAAATGTCATACTGCCAGACATAATTTGGTACAAATGTGACATTGCCTGAGATTAATATGAAAATCATGTTTACATCTGGTACATGCCATATAAAATATGAGGGTCTTTTATTATAATGTGTTATTAATTATTCTATGTTATGAAATTATAGATGTTGAGGTGTATTAATGCCCATGTTTTTGCTTGCAGAAGGATTCTCCGACAACATTCGGTGACCTCACTCCATTTAAAGAACTGTTGAACATAATTAACATTGACATAAGTGACATTAATCATATAATGTGTAAGTTTACTGCCTCAAGCATTGACACGAGAGATATATTTTTCTACCACCCTCAACTTCCCAAGGATTACATGAACATCCCTAAAAAACAGGTTCCTATATACTAGGTTTCTACCTTGACATATCTTGTAACCTTTTGTGTCTCTGCTATTTTGTGTATGTAGCAATAATCACAAGTTATGCCCTTGGCTCTTGATTTTTCTCCTATGTAGTATTGTTGACAATAATCACAAGTTATGCCCTTGGCTCTTGGTAAATTTGGTGACCTAAAGCAATTTTAGGTAAATGAGATAGGAAGTGAGGAGAATCTTTTCTCTCTCTTCTCTAACGAATACATAAATCTGTACCACGAATCAGGCATGTGCGCACGAGGGAGGGAAGAGGGGAGAAACGTTGACGTTTTTCATCCTTTGGATGAACATTTCTATTCATGGCTTTCTTTTTTCGTGCAACGCATGAGCTTGGCGCCGTCATGGTAGAGCCCGGGATGAGGGGTGGGTCCAGTATAGAACCAAAAGGTACTCCCACTAAGATGGGAAGGCAGTTGTAGTCCTTGTTCCTTGTTGCTGGCCTGCCACAATGGCGCCGATTAGTGGCTCACTTGGAACACGATGTAGTGAACTTTGTGATAAGAGTTAGGGTTGAGAGTGAGTGGGATGAGGGTTGGCGTTGGTTTGTCAAGTTACGATTGTCTGAGTGGAATAATTTCCCTACTTTAAAAATATGGCAAATTCCATTTTCATTAAAAATGGCTTTGCAATAAATTTTGCATGAGCGAGCGGTCCATATTTTTTCATCAAGTCGTACAATTTTTTATTATGATAGAAGGTAAATACATTGGTTGGTTGCTTCAAGAGTTAATAATGGACATGGTGACGTATAAGTTGCATGCCCAACAATGGATATCAAGTTTTTGTTTAGTGGTAATGCATGATTCACCTGTATGTTATAACGTGGCAATGGCTTAGGAGACATCGGATATGCCTTCTTGGCTCGAGGGGTGTTATAGGTAGTGCACGCCTCCTCCCCCTTTGATGGCGGTGGCAGATTGGCTTGAACACGAGAGGGATGGGGGGCGTCAGGGCGGGGAGCGAGGCGTTGGTTGGGGACTCCTCCTTGATGGTCCGTGGGGAAGTAAATTATGAAGGAGAGAGGGGTCCATGACAAAAGTGAGGTGGGGGTCATCTGGTTTTAAAGAAGAGGACTCCAACGATGAATGTCCCGCTATGGCAAGAAACCAAGTGGGAAGCGAGGGCCTGGTAGAAAAATGGTAGGGTACATCGTGGGGTGGGGGTTTTATGTTGGAACCGTGTGTGAAGATAACATGGCGGATAGTTCGGACAACCACATTTCTCCTCCACATTTGGGATGGAATTGGAAGAGCCCATAATATCTAGACCGTTGAATTTTGGAAGCCTGCTGGGCGTCTCTTTGATGTCCGAGCACGTCCAGACATACAAAGGAAAAATGGGCTTCAACCTTGAAAATAACCTAAATTATATATTTGATTCATTTATATGCATGCATTATGACCCGTAGCAACTACCAACGGACTTGTCGATTTGAAATGACATGATCCATCATGGGCTGCAACGGGAGTCAGCCTTGGGCTGCGACGGTTGAAGCCCGAAAGCATAACCATGGGCTTTGGTGTCATATACTAATGGCCATGGCCGAAGCCCCCAAGGCCTAGGACCGCTGTAATGGAGAACGGAGCCCTTCTGTAGCGCGACACGGCAGCGAGAACGACAGGGTGCCCCGTGCAAAATCCCGTCCTCTTTTTTAAACGAGTTCTAGGCTTCCGCCGGCCGCCGCCACGGAGTCTTCCCTTTCCATTTGGAAGGAGCCGAATCAGTCTAGGGCTTCCTCCCCCCGCCGCCGGCGAGCGCAGCCGCCTCTACAACAAGACCTACCGCCCCAACGTCTCAGCTCAGGTTAGTTTTGCCGGATTCCTCCGCCGGTTCGCGTTCGACGCTCTGTTTCGCGCCAAAAGAGGAAGCACAGTTTTTCGACCCTCGAGTTCGTCTCCCGGGCTAACTGAGAATGCTGGTGGCGCAGGTTCCGGCTCCGTTTTTCGACCTCTCCTCCGTCCATGGCGCTCCGGTTCGAGGTCTGTCCAAGTTTTAATGGATAACATGTGCTTCGCTTTCTCTTCGAGATTTCATGTACTGTAGTTTTGTCCGTGCCCTTTGATTCCTGAGATTGAGATGAGAAGCAAATCCGGCGGTTTCTTTGTTCGGTCTGCGCAAATTGGAGTTTAGCTGAAGAAGTTAGTGGTGACGAAGTAGATAAGATTGTACCGCTTCCGTACCCTAGCTGATAAATTAATATGACGTCTGGATGCGATGCAATGTCGTGTTCTACATAAATATATTGATCCAGATTATTTTCTGCAACCACAGACTCCCAATTAGGCTAATACTGTTTTATCTTAACACCGAATCATTATTGACTAGTAATACAGTAGTACTGCTACTGGCTAGCACTCCAGAGTTAATGCACCTACTGCCCTAGGCACGTGTTTTTCAGAGTTACATATTGTCTTTACCTGGTACTGTATTTGGTGCCTGTCTTAAGGTAAAATCTTCATGTTTTCTTTCTTTATTACTCTTCAGAGGCTTATAGTCTTATAGTGGTCCATACCTCCATATAATAAGAAAAAGAATAAGGGAAATAGTTTGAGAAGTGGCTCCACGTGGTACATGCTCTCAGAATGATACAGAGAGATGGTACAGTGGTAGTGGCACCACTGCCAGCTCATATTGCTGCTTCTGTCAAACCTCATTATCTCTGTTGGACAAAATCATTGAGGGTGGCTGATCGAACCTAAGTTCTAGCAATCAGGAACATAAATATCAAAGTTTGTTTAAATATGAAGCATTGACCATAAAGATGAATCTGGGGTGAAAATTATTTTGTTTTCTGCTTGCAGGTGTTAGGAAGATTTAATCGTGCTCGCGCAGCTCGGTTAACTCTGCCACACTTTACTTGTCAAACGCCACTTTTTATGCCTGTTGGTACCCAAGGTATTATATTTTTGGATCTCGTACCATTTCTCTGCCATATGCTAGTTCAGTCTGAAATGGAGCCTTTTCTTGTGTAAAATATGAACTTGCTGTTTTTTTGTACTGTATAACTGAGATCATACGAGCAATTAGAGGTGACTTGAATGGATAATGTCGGATTTATACATGTGCTGATGAATAATGTTCTAGCATTGTCTTATTCATGGAAAATCAGAAATTCTTAGTTTCTATGTCTTAACTCTCCAATCTTCACTGAAGCAAATATCGACTTCAATAATTAGTTACTATTCTCGGTTAACCCAGCTTGGCTGTACTTGTTTCCATTGAACTAGTTCAGTTTCATACTGTGATTAAGAGATTTTGGATGTGACACAAATTTGTCGAATGATGTGTGTGATTCTTGCATCTCACAATTATTCTTGTTTCATTCCTCTTTCTTTTTTCTTTTTCTTTTGCCCAGGTACAATAAAAGGCTTGACTACAGACCAGTTAGAGAGTATAGGTTGTCAGATTATTCTTGGAAATACCTACCACCTTGAACTTCGTCCTGGCTCTCAACTTATTGATGACTTGGGTGGCCTTCACAAGTTTATGAATTGGAAAAGGGCATTGCTGACTGACTCTGGTGGTTTCCAAATGGTTGCTCCAAATCATTATTATCTATTTATCCTTTCACATTAAATGTTCTAATTCACTATTTGAACTTGTAGAACTAACTCAGCTAAGTCAATACTAAATAACATCTGTCATTTCCATTGTACATGAATCTTACTGTACTCTACTTTATTTAAATCGTGTGTGATAATTGTTGATTTCTGACAGTGGCTTAATGATATGCGATGGCTAATATTTCTGTTTGGTTCTACCAGCAATTAGTTGCTCTACACATCAAATCTTGGTTCCACTTTTGAGCAAAATTTGAAACATGTAGTTGTTTGCTAGATATTAAATGGCCTGTTGAGTTCCATCTGTGATCTTTACATTAGCATGGTTCCAGTCAAATATCTATTCAAAAGTGGAGAGCCAGCGTTTGTTGGAATATTACCATTGGCATGATCACTTATTTATCTTAGCGCCCCTTTCAATTATTTAGGTTTGATTCTGAAATGTTACTAATTTGTCAACATGGTTTTAGGTTTCTTTGCTGCATTTGGCTGACATTACTGAGGAAGGAGTTACATTTCAGGTACCCTTTACAGCTACCTACTATCTCATACACTTGTTCTTCATAAACACAACTTCAATTTGGTTTCTTACTTTTGTAACATGAATATCCTATAGTCAGATTAAATTAGGGTATATATTAGGGTAGGGCACTGTTTTTGATTCTTGGTTCGTTGAAATAATGCCCATATTTGTTATCATATGGTAACAAAATAATTAGGCGGGTTCAGGTTGTTTTAGGGCTGGCAAGTATTAAGATTTTACTTTTTCATCATAAAGCTGAATTGTTATTATTTAAGTGTCTTTCTATATAGTACATTTTATTTTCCGAATTGTATTTTCATTTTCCCATGTAATCTTGTTATTTTCAATTGTGCAACTGTAATTTTCAATATGACAAGGTGAATAGAAATTCAAGTGGTCTTGTGAGACTGATGTACAATTAACTGATGGTATTGTTAGTTGGCAGATATTGAATAATGAATAATCAAGTGTCATGTTGCCGCATTTTGTCATCGTGTACAATGTCTAATGCTATCCTTTTTCTAGTCCATCTACTATGTTTATTTTCATGTTGATGCTAAAAGCAGAAAGTTTCTTTAGCTTTCTTTGTGGAAATGAATTTCCCCTGCATTTCATGATGCATTTTTACTTGTTTCTCTCGGTCCCTGGATAAACTTTACTGCTGCGGAGAACTGCTTTCCGTTTTGAACATTCTCTAATTTTATTATTCTTCTGTGTACAATCTACAGTCACCTGTTGATGGGAAACCCATGCTCTTGACGCCTGAGGAATCAATCCATATTCAGGTATGTCCTTTCCTTGACGAACTTTTTCGTTTAGTCACTGTGAACTAGACTTCTGCTATAAAAAAATCCTGATTTTACACCTTAACACTTGTGTGCCCGTCCTTAATATTTCTGGGACATGAATGCAGAACAACATTGGAGCTGATATAATCATGGCTCTTGACGATGTTGTTAAGACAACAATTACCGGCCCGAGGATAGAGGAAGCTATGTATCGTACCCTTCGTTGGATTGATAGGTGCATAGCTGGTATGGTTATTAGTCTTGTGACTCTTGGCCAAATTGTATACTCATCTGGTTTTTGTAATCAACTATTTCCCATCTTCAAGTTAAAGCTCAGCATCATGTCACTCACTGCCTCTACTTATCCTATGGCTTTAAGATGTATTGAAGACCAGTTGAAACTGCAATAAGCATGGTTAACTAAAGTCTGGTATTTTTTTTCTTCCAATGTTACATGTAGCTCACAAGAAACCTGATGTTCAAAACTTATTTGGGATTGTGCAAGGAGGATTAGATCCGGTTCTGAGGTTAGTTTATATGGCTTCTTGTAGTACATGCATGAAAGGTACGCATTCATGCAATCAATGCAGTTTGATAAGTTACTTTGCAACTCTTGTAATTCCAGAGATATTTGCGTGAGGGGCTTGGTTGAGCGGAACCTTCCCGGGTATGTCAGACTGAATATTCACCCATAAATTCCATGCACAATTTTCTTATATGCAGCCAAAAGATCTTTTTCGTTTTTCCATGATCTCCAACATCTGTCACATACTTGAAAAGTTAATCCTTTTTTATATGTTTTTTTGTATTTTCCACGACTCCCTGCAATTCAAGAGTTCAGTGGCTCAAACTTTGAATTTCTTGTTGCTAGATATGCCATTGGTGGTCTTGCAGGTGGTGAAGATAAAGACTCGTTTTGGCGTGTTGTTGCCCAGTGCACCGCTGGATTGCCTGAAGATAAACCCCGATATGTTATGGTAAGTTATAAACTTCTCAAATCGCTCATGTTAAGCCGATTATAGATTGTGCTTGATACGATTCACCCTTGTTTCAGTTTTCAACAATGCAGCATGCAGAACTTGTTTGGTTAACGGTTGCTGTTTTTCTGATATGCAGGGTGTTGGTTATCCACTTGATATTGTAGTATGCAGTGCTTTGGGTGCAGATATGTATGACTGTGTCTATCCAACACGCACTGCTCGCTTTGGGAGTGCACTTGTGCCTGAGGTAGGAAAATTCTGTCCCTGACAGCCCTATGCAATTCAAGCTGGGTGAATCATTTTATTCTAGCACTGATATATTTCAGTCTTTTGGCATTCAAAGAACTTATCTTACATTAGCCTGATATGGATAAGAACAGTAACATACGCAACCATAGTCCATTCGAAATTCTGAGATCACATCCTCTGTGCTTTCCTCACTCAGCATTACTGTAGCAAACTCACATGAGAGGTGTGTCCGTGTGAGTGAATGGGAGGGGATATTGTTTCTTCTAGAAACCCCATAAGCTGGACTTGCTGATAAACCATTTGATGGTGTTGCAATGGGGACCCTGGCATTTATGCTTGTTGGGTATACTGTCTAAATTAACTGTGCTTGTTGTAGAAGCAGGCACATTTATAGCAGGTTTAGGCTTTAAGCTTATGTTAAGATAGTCTTAATTTCTAAGTTGGTGCTAATCTAGTTTGTCTACCCCTTTAACTTTAATTCCCGTTGATGATTTATTAAACTTATTTTTTTGTGCATCATCTTAGGGTGTTCTGAAGTTGAAACAAAATGCAATGGCAACTGACGAACGGCCCATTGATCCTTCCTGTCCATGTATGGTATGGCTTCAACAACACTAGGAACAAAGTGGTAAACTGATTGATATATAATTACAATCTTTGGAGTTCTGTAACATGGTCGTCTTGTTGTTCAGGTCTGCAAAAACTATACCCGTGCATACTTGCATTGTCTGGTCACGAAAGATCCTATGGGTTCTCAACTGCTGTCATATCACAATTTATCATTTATGGCGCGGGTATCCTGTCATTTTTTTTGGCTGAGTTCATTTTGAGCACAGTTGGCTATTGTTTGATCACTCTCATTTCTGTTTCAGTTAAGTAGAGATCTCCACATGTCGATTCTTGAAGGGCGATTTCCAGAGTATGTTGTCTCATTCGACATAAATCTGCCTGATTATTCAGTTAAATTGTGTGCTGTTAAATTACGAAATTCTGCTGACATGTTTGCAGATTCGTGAGAGGATTCTTGAGGGTGCAGGTTTGTCTTGCTCTGCAATCTCTGTTCTATCATATATGATTGAATAAAAAATAGCTGAGCAACAAACTGCCTACTTATACCATCGCCACCAATCATCTACAGAGCTAAAACCATACTCTTGTCTTGTTATTATCTTTCTTAGTAGTTTGTGTTACCTGTAAACACTAAAATCATGATGATGGCAGTTCCCAAAGGGCGACGTGCCAAAGTGGGTTCACAATGCAATGGAGGTTGCTGGCATCGACATATCGGAGTGCTGCACCCCGACCAACTGCCAGCACGACGCAATGGAGGCTGCCGGCGTCGACATTTCGGACTTCTGCCCTCCCACCAAATGCCCCTGACGCGGAACGCTCAGGGGCATTCATTATGGATACCATGATACCGGTTGACGATAGGGGAGGGTTGTCGCGTGGAAGTGATCCCTCATACTTAACATGACGCGTTTTCACGAGGTTTTTTTTTGGGTCATAGACTGTAGGCCTGGCTCTCATCCATTGCTTCAGCATAGAATTTTCCAACAGTATGCTGAAGTCAGCCGCCCATAGGTTTTGATAGTCTCCAAGGTGTTATAGTACGTATCTGTCATTGATTGTTTGCAAGCTGCTGCAAATGTTTTTGCTGCAAGGACAGTCCACGGGAAGTTGTAACAGCATCATTATTTATACTCACGAAAATTGTTACTGTGACGCAGGTCATTTTGTTTCACTGAACATGGCTTCTCGAGACTTCACACTCTTTGTCCAAACTCTGGTCTTCCTCACACTTTGTTGGCTTGAATGTGTATTTTGTGGATTTCTTTGTAGTGCTTAGGGTTTGTTGGTGGTCCACTGGCAGGTGGTTTTGCAACGCTGTCGGTTTCAAGGCATGGAAAATGTCGCGTGGGAAATGTGTGCGATCTTCAGGAAAATGACCTGGCTGGTCATCTGGATCGTCCATTTCTCATCGGACGGCGGACAGGGCTGGCAACCAGTATCTACTGGCGCCACGTGTCGGCCCCCTGCTGGCCGTCGCTTCCCGTCAAAACGCGATACCTCGCGGGATCCACCACCGGTGACGAGGCTGCTCAGCTCAGCTCAGCCGCACCGCACAGGTGAGCACCAACACAGATTCCAGCGACTGCGACTGGTCCCCACGCCGAGCCCTAGTATCTCCCGACAAAAACGTGGGCGACACAGCGCTGCTCCTTCGGCGGCTGCCAGGTGGGTCCATCCCGGAGGCCCAGCACACGGCCTCACATGTCAGCGGGTGAAACCCGCAAGGCGTTAGTATCGCAGATTCCGCCGTTAGTATCTATGCTAAAAATGATTATTTCAAAAAGCAGCCATTACAAGTCGATCTCCGGGGACTGAATTCTGAAACCACCGCCCGCCTCTGCTCCTGGACCGCTCCGCCGCCGTCCTCCCGCCGCCGGCGCCGATGGAGCGCCTCCGGGTCGCCGTCTCCCACCGCCCGCCTCTGCTCCTCCCCGCCCCGAACCACCTCCGCCGGCGCCAGCTCCACCTCCCCCTCCCGCTCGCATCCCGCCCCCTCTCTTCGCGGCATCGCCTGCTCTCCCCCGCCCCTCGCCGCCACGCGCGGCACCTCCTCGCCTCCCAAACGCCCGGTCCCGAATCCGGCCCCGAGCCCGACGCGGAGGCCAGCGCTGAACCCGCCGGCGCCAAGCTCGTCCCGCTCATCGTCTCCCTGGCGGCCGGCCTCGCCGTGCGCTTCCTGGCGCCGCGGCCCGCCGAGGTGACCCTGCAGGCGTGGCAGCTGCTCTCCATCTTCCTCTCCACCATCGCGGGGCTCGTGCTGGGCCCGCTCCCCGTCGGCGCCTGGGCCTTCCTCGGCCTCACCACCGCCGTGGCCACGCGGACGCTCCCCTTCGAGACCGCCTTCTCCGCCTTCACCAACGAGGTCATCTGGCTCATCGTCATCTCCTTCTTCTTCGCGCGAGGCTTCGTCAAAACCGGCCTCGGCGACCGCATCGCCACCTACTTCATCAAGTGGCTCGGGGGCAGCACGCTGGGGCTCTCCTACGGGCTCACCGTCAGCGAGGCCTGCATCGCGCCGGCCATGCCCAGCACCACCGCCAGGGCCGGAGGCGTCTTCCTACCAATCATCAAGTCGCTCTCGCTCTCGGCAGGCAGCAAGCCTAACGACCCGTCGTCGCGGAAGCTCGGCTCCTATCTTGTGATGACCCAGTTCCAGGTAAGTGGTGTAAATTAATTTTCATTATTCAATGCTGGTTTGATGAACTTGGTGCTGGTAATTTGGCCATAGAATAGATCGATCATACAATCCTGTCATTATAGGATTCTAACAAATGAATGCGCCAGACGCTCAGTTGCTAATTGTCACAACACTTGAACTCTTGAAGGGTGCATTCCCCCGGCCGTTTTTGTTTCAGAAAGGGTTCAGTGCTCAACTGCCGATCGTGTTACCTTGATTATATTAACCTCTTGTGGAGCGGTGCTCTGCACAGGTTGAAGGTGGTGCAACATTTCTTTGTTACTGATTGGGTGGTGTGGGGTGTTAGCATGATTTTCCTAGGCGCAATTAGTGCAAGAACCTGTAATCCTATATGCGTCAAATCGATGCTTGCTTGGTCAGAAGTTATTTAGTGTACACCCCCCAGTGCTGAAATTAATTTTGGAGCTCTAGCATGTCAGTGTGTTATTTTGTGCATTTCAGTTTCGTGATTTCTCAACAGCCTTTCTAAAGGGAGTATCCTATCAGTTGGAGGATTCTACGGAGAAACTAGAGTAGTGCATTGTTCACCTGATTCCTGATTCCTGACAACATTATTCAGTAAATTGGTGAAGTTGAACTGAAGAAAACTTATCTGGAAATAAAAAGTGACAAACAGTTAAACACAACAGGCATGGTTGAAATATGAAACCTAAGCTTGGTCCATATCGTAGGGTTTACTAAGGTAAGCCACTGGGAGGTGCGAATCAATCTGATCAACTGTAAGACCCAGGCCAGCCATTTTAGTCTAACTTTCGTCTAGAGCCTATTTACAGGTTTAAATTATAAGTACGGAGTATTTGTTTTACTGGATAATGATGATAACATTTCGTGCATGGAGAATGATGACCATGAGATCACTGATGTAGGAAATAGATGGAGGTGTTAGGAAGAAGGGTGCCTTTCATTATAAAACCAATGCCAACCATCCTAAATGGAAAGTATACTGATGATTTCTTAAAACCGTTGTGCTCGAAGTTAACCATCCTAGCAGGAAAGCTACTAAACCATGAAGATTTTGCTTCTTGCTTGCATCCTATCTTAACCAAACAGAACCCAACCTACAAGTAACAATGCAAGAGTGAGGTTAAAGCCGTTTTATCTACTGGCCTAGCCTTTAATTTGTTGTAAACAACAGTGATGCTCTAGAACTTCCATGGTATGTGCAGTTTCAACTCTAATAAAGTTCATACGTGACTGACTAATTAAATTCATCCAGCATTTCTTACAACATAACTATTATGACGTCTTGAAAAAACATAACTATTATGCTCTTTTGTTTCTTAACAGGCAGGTAGTAACTCAAGTGCACTCTTCCTGACTGCTGCAGCACAAAATCTGTTATGCTTGAAGCTAGCAGAGGAGCTTGGTATCGTAGTTGCGAATCCATGGGTGTCATGGTTCCAGGCTGCTAGTTTGCCAGCTATTGTGTCTCTGCTAGCAACACCATACTTGCTATATAAAATCTTCCCCCCTGAAATAAAGGACACACCTGAGGCCCCAGCTTTAGCTGCAGAGAAGCTGGAGCGCATGGGCCCAGTGACCAAGAATGAGTGGGTTATGATTGGTACAATGATTCTTGCAGTGTCATTATGGGTTTTTGGGTAAGCTTCTATGTTAGTACTAATAAAGTGCCCCATAATATTGACCTGTAGTATGTCATGCGGCTTGTGGTGTCTTTTACTATGCTGTTTTCAGTTTGCAGTGTTGATTGAGATTTTCATAGGTTAGTGCTTCCTCTAAATTGACTACATTGATCTATCAATGTGATATACTGTGTAACTGACGGGAAATTGTGGGGAACTCTTGCTTCAGAAAGAAATTTTTGTTCTACATGTTCATTTCAAACGCCACCTTATTCTGCTTGTTTATTTTTAGTTCCCTTTAGTATGTTATAGAAATACGATATATCTGATGACCAGAACCATGAATCAGACAGAGCATCAGAATACCATTTACTCCCTCCGTTCCTAAATATAAGTCGTTGGGGGAGTGTAAACTGAACTCCCCCAACGACTTATATTTAGGAACAGATGGAGTACAAGATATTAGGCCTTGTGCCCTAAATTGCTCTGCATCACATATTGTCTGAATTGGACTATTGGTCATGATGTCTCACTGCGTAATCCATTTCACAATATCTGTGCAGGGATGCTATTGGTGTATCTAGTGTTGTTGCTGCAATGCTTGGACTCTCTATTCTTCTCCTGCTTGGTGTGCTAGACTGGGATGATTGCTTGAGTGAGAAGTCAGCATGGGATACACTCTCCTGGTTTGCAGTTCTAGTTGCGATGGCCGGACAGCTCACAGACCTTGGAATTGTGTCGTGGATGTCAACTTCTGTCGCCAAGCTGCTTTCATCTTTCTCATTGAGTTGGCCTGCAGCTTTTGTTGTTCTTGAGGCCTCCTACTTCCTCGTTCACTATCTATTTGCGAGTCAAACGGGGCATGTTGGAGCTCTATACTCTGCGTTTCTGGCTATGCATGTAGCAGCTGGTGTTCCTGGTGTGCTGTCCGCACTTGCTTTGGCATTCAACACAAATCTGTTTGGCGCACTAACACACTATAGCAGTGGGCAAGCTGCGGTATATTTCGGAGGTACGCAGATTCATTTTGTTTCTGTATTTTCAAATGGAATTTGCCTGCATTTGCATGTGGCTGTAGATTGACATACAGGCCGGAAAAGGCAAAAAGAAAAATACCGCAGATAAACATGTAGAATTAGAAAAACAGTTAATTTAGTTTATGTTGTGTCGATCGTCTTTATATATCTATATATCATGCTAAAACAGTAAGTCTGCTGATATCGATAAGCTCACATAGTCAGTAACCTGTTGCTTTCCTTCCGCAGCGGGGTACCTGGAGCTTCCAGATATATTCAGGCTGGGCTTTGTAACAGCCCTGATTAATGCTTTGATATGGGGAGTTGTTGGCACCTTTTGGTGGAAATTTCTGGGGCTCTATTGACAGTAGCTGCACTGTAAGTCGACCAAAGACTTTCCTTTGGAACTCACTGAACTGTCCGAGGTTCCGGAATGATCTTCTTTTGCGGAATGATCTTCCTTTGGTGGTCTGTTGATGATAGGGAAATGCAACAGATTGTCTGTGTCAAGCCTTCGGTCATTTCCTCTCCATCTTGTACAGTTCCCAATTTTATCTCTCGGAAATGTAGATCAGGGCCGAACAGTTTGGTGCTAAAATATGTCAATCTTGTTACAGTATTCTCTATGGTTGTGGAGTACTTGATCTGTTTCTGAACTTGCAATTTTTACATGCATCTTTTCCTCCCCAAAATACTAGTATTATCCGAGCGAAGAATCGAAGCGCTCCATGTAGCAATTCAGGGCAACATGTATAAAAGCAAAAAAGCAAACGTGCAGCTAGCACCTGCAGCAAATATTAACCTGGACACGCTATGAAGCGCACCTTTACTGAAGGAACAATTTCGTTGATCTTCCACCCCTGTGTTATGCACACACCCAAAAGGAAAAACCACACAATTGCATCAAGCAAATGTCACAACAGTTTCATTGGACTTTGCTCCAACATCTGCTGTAAATACTGCTTCATCCGTCCGTAAATAACTGTCGCTCAAACGGACGTAAGGTTCTCCTGGTTGAACTTGGCACTGACATGAACATGCTTTTAAGTTAAGGGAAGTAGAAAAGGAGCGCACGTATCCACGATCAATAATACGTACAGGATATTCATACAAAGCTTTACAGGATGACAACGTGGCCTAATCTAATTGCTTCCCCCCTGATTTTCAGGGTGGGGCCGTCCCCCTTAATCAAATTCCAACCAATCACAGCCAACAAGCCTGTAAATCCTCCGTACACCGCCCGTACGTCTAGCATTGCTCATCCACGATGCGTGTGGAGCGCAGCGTGGCGGAGCACCAGTACCACACTACCACTGTACCAGCATCTACAGACAACCATGCCGTTTCGGACCTACACCACACATGCCGATCTACACACATCTACACCTCCGTTCCTAAATATTTGTCTTTTTAGTCATTTCAATAAATGACTACATACGGAACCAAATAAGTGAATCTATATTCTAAAATATGTCTATATATATTTGTATGTAGTAGTCATTTGAAATATCTAGAAAAACAAATATTTAGGAACGGAGGGAGTAGTACCTACGTACGCGCGACCCGTCGCCGTCGGCGCGCACTTCACCAACCGGGGACGGAGCCCTCCGTGCTCCCGCTACAGCGCCAACAGCTTCGCCCGGGCGCAACCGAAAGCCCCGCCATGAACCCGCCGCGCCGCGCCCACGTCCCGTCCCACCCCATCCCATCCCGTCGGGCGCGCGCCGTACGTACGTCGCACTGTTCTAGACGGGCGCTCCGCTCAGCTCAGCCGTATGCGCGCATGCATGGTCCAGCTCCGGCAGCCGCTGGACTGGACCACCCGACCTGATCGTAACCAACTCGAAAGGAAGCGATAGGATGGTCCCGCCCGCGCCCGCTCCGCTGCTCCACGGACGGACGCGACGGGTGCCCGCCACGCACGCACGCACGCACGTACGTACATGCGCCATACACAGCATCACGTAGCGTCTGTGGCCCGGAAGCCCCGTCAGCTCCTGTTGGCGCGCCCGCCCGCCTCTTGTCGCGTCGCGCTCCGCATTTACCCGTCCTCGGATCGCCACGGGCGTGAATGTTAACGCGACCGATGATGCCCGTCCAGGCAGCGCGGACGCGCGCGTGGTCGAGCCCGCCGCGCCGGAGGCTTTGGTATGGCACCGACCGGCCAAAGTCGATGCAGCAACGTTTTACCCTTGCGACTGAACGTTCTAGAGTTGCCGTTGCCGTTGCCGATGTCGATCGGGTACGCGTCAGCTAACATCGCCTCGCTAGCTAGGCGTAGGGAAACGCACTACCGCCTTGGCGCGCGTCAAGCAAGAGCGTAACGTCGCCAACCCGGCCTAGAAAAGTCTCCGGCTGGCTAGCTAGCTAGGGCTCACCCGAAACCAAGAGAGCTCGCTTTTGCGCCTGTCGAAGAAGAGGAAAGATGAGATGCTCCATACGCGATCGATCGGCCATGACAATGCCTAGCTAGTCCGTCCTACCAGCGCATCCTTTTGCTTTGCCCGAGCCTACGGAAGTGGAGACCAAACGCCGTTCGATCTCAGGGCCCCGACCTGAGCTCCGGACAACGGAAGAAAAGAAACTTTTTCGCCTAGTCGACACGCACGATCAGTATGATACGTTTTTTCTTTTCTTATTGCGAAAAGATCAGATATATTATGTAGATTCATCGGAAGTATGAAGCAGCTCAAACATAATAAAAAATACATCGAGGTCCATGGACCACCGAACGATCATTGTCGCTGTCAGAACGAGCCGTCGACGCATCACTGTCGTCGTTCTCATATCGAAGCCGGCCTGACCTTGTCGATGACAGTCAGAAAGTCTTTATGCAACGCTTTGAGGTCGCAATTGTCGTCGATGATCAGTATATATGGTACATTACCAGTGCGATCTTTCTCGAAAGGGAGGTATCATGTATGAGCACGAGCTTGACATGGCAATGGAGCTTTCGTTTAATTTAGCACTCCGTCAAGTGCCAGCCCCGGCCTAGTATAGCTAGCTGGCCACACTTTCCTGCACGACTTTGTTACCGTGTCAGCGAAGAGCGGGAACCTTTTCTGCGAGCAGCGACCGCGACGCTGAGTCGCTGAGACGAGTACGGAAAAGGGAAGCGCGCTTTCTCCGGCGACGCGCGCCCACCCGCACGACGCGACAGCGCGGCGGCCGTGCCATGCCATGCACGCGCGCACGCACGCAGAAACCTTGCCGCGGCTGCGGTTTTTACCCCACCCGCCCACCGCACCGATCTCCTCTCGTCTCGGGCCATGGTTGCCGCCCTGGTCCGGCAGGAAACCGGAGGAAAAGCGAGGCTGTTCTTTCACCTATAAAGCGCGAGGGCTTTTGCCCCGTCTGCGCGGGGAAGGGGTGGGGAAGGAGGGGGATGGAGGAATCTGTCCGGGTCCGGCCATGGGCGGTGGGTGCGTGTGGGGCACGTCGGGCGGTTCGTGCACGGCACTGTAGTAGAGTAGTAGCAGTAGTACGTGGTGCAGCCCATCGGTGCATGCTGGACGTGGAGAAAAGGGGGCGATGATGACGACGACAATGGGCCAGAGCACGCATCGCTTTCCTAGCGCGGTCCGGCCTAGTGGCTGGCCCTCCAGCAGACCGGCCGGGGACGAGGCCTTTTGGGCAGGTGCCTGCGTCTTTTGCTTGCTTGCTCGGCCCGTCGCTGAATTCCCCGGCACCTTTCCCCCTTTCTCCACGTCCACGGCATCCCTGTTTATACAGAGCCAGGGGTCAGTGTAGTGCCTTAAGGGTAACTCAAACGCTCGATCCCAGATGTCTGAATTTCGTTCGTCTGAGGGTTGGAATGGAGCCGTGTTCGTCTGTTCGTCTGGATTTGGGTTTGTGTCGGCCGGACGCCCAACGCGTGGACGCATCTTCGGCCGCATCCCGTCCGCAAACTTTTTTTTCTTCACATTTTCTTATTAATTTTACCAACGATTTTGTGATACATTGAAATACATTCACCAAATCTTGGCTACAAGCCCAAAGAAAACAAGAATTACAAGAAAGCATTTTAAAAGATATCCGACTTTCATAACTGCTCCCGTAAGTTGGATTAGTGCATTCTCGATGCATTCGTAGTTCATCTGCGGAGTCTCGATATTCAATGCCCTTTTTCTTCATGTCTAAAGAAGTATGTGTTGCTTCCACACATCTACTCTCATCTCTAGCGTCTACTCTAGCACAAATTGCACGAACATTTATTAAATTGCGTGCTATCAGTACACCGATGTATTCTTCTTCCTAGAACCAAAAGTTGCATCCATCCTGCACAATAAATATTTGATTGTAAGAAGAAAAAAACAAATCTGGAATCACAACCGAAGCAAACTAGCACGTACCTAAACATTTTTGCACTTGAGAAACACCCATCTAAAGTGTTCCGGCATTGTAGACACGCGGCACACGACCTTCAGTGGATAGTCGTCGCATTTTATGAGCGGCATCGGTGCGCCGACGAGCATTTGGGCCAGCACCGAGCCCAGACGACGGCCTTTGGTGTATTTGTCGAATCGGCGACATGTAGATCCGAGCGGCTAGAGGCGGAATCAGTACCTGCATGCGGCATGGGAGCGTTGCCGGAGGTGCGCGGACCTGTACCCGGCCAGTCCATGGCGCGCCGCGGCCTCCAGTGGCCTGCCGCGCACAAATCCGGTTAGATCCGTTCCAAATTCCGCTGCCCGTTGCGCTAAAGGCGGGGGCAGGGGGTTGGACAGTTAGTGATGTGGAGAGCACGCGGTCGTGCTCGGCAGCTACACGGGCATGACGTAGGCGGCTAGGGACGAGAAGGGAGAGGGCAACGATGACTCCATGAGGGGGGTTTCCAGCGGATGGTGCTCTTCGGGTGTGCGATGAGCTAGGTGGACGCGAGGCTTGCAACTTTCTCCTGTGAAGCTTTTTTTCATAATCGGAGCTGCCATGTCCTCGATGCTTTGGTCGACTGATTGGCGCTTGTGGACAGGTCGTCCATGTGTGCCCCGTGTGGGGTTGTATCTAGGTTTTCGTCCGGTTTTCCTTCAATTAACCGGACAACTCTCTTCTTCTTAATCAATGAAAATGTTAAATCTTTTGCCTCGTTTCAAAAAAAGAAAGAGGGGCGGGGTGCACGGCCAGAGTTTGGGGAGGAGAGGGAATAGAAAAAGGGACGAGTGTGTAATCAACGAGCGGGCCAGGGCGGATAAGGGCACGCATCGTGACTGTGCGTGTCCGTTTGGCAGCAAACGCGGCTCAAATTTGAGCCGGGAATAGGTCGAAAGCAAATCAAAAACGACATTTGTCCGTTTAGTGCGCTGGGTGCAGTTTCTGCCTATTTACGTTCAAACGGATGCGGGCGACGATTGGGGTGATGCGTTGGAGTTGGCCTCATTTGGTCTCGGTTTACCGAGGACGACATGATTCCCGGACAGGTTGGAAAGAGTACCCTCGCGGTACGTGGACTAACTAATGCGACGCGACTGCGCGGGAGGCCCGCTACGTCGTCGTTGGTGGCCGGGGACAGGTGGCTAGCGTGTACCGGAGAGCAGGGGTCCAGGTCTTTGAATACGACTAAAGGTCCGTTGGACATATGCGCCGTCATGAACAGGGTTTTCTACGGCTGCAGGCACGCCTACTGCGTACATGGGGTCGGGTCGACCCTCGACCCTGCCCGCCCTGTTGACTGGCGTGTACTCGGTGTACCGACTACTTAGCTGCACGCCGGTTTGATTTGCGTTGAAGGTGGCGTGGACTGTTCGGCCGTCCAGCGAGTCGGAATATGCAGAGTCGTGGCTAGATGTCCCTGAATCTCTCATATTTCACTCGACAGATTGGTGGTCTACGTGTAGTAAATTGGAAGAACCACGCACTTTGTGTTTTGGCGTGCTACGAACGCGCGTACTCTACATTTGTTCTTCTTCACGTTCATGGGAAAGAGACGGCGGATCGCTCCTCTGGGGCTTTGCTCAACCCGTTTCTCTGACGAGGGGGGCGAGATCAGGCCTTTGCATGCAGCGCCAGGGACTCTCTGTAAGGCTGTTTTACTGTGCGCCTAAACGCGGCTGTGGCGGCAGTAAATTCCATTCACGACATTGCTTCGCTGCCCCGCCGAGGCGTGAAGAATTCACGGTTTCACCCGCGGTAATTTGAGGAGTCGACGTCGCAGTCGCCGAATTCGGTCAAGAATGTTGACCCGACCGCTGACTTGGGTCGTTGCGACATGTGAACTGCACCTCCAGCCTACAGAGATGCCCGTGCACCTGACCCCGTCTTGAAAATGGCGTCCGCTAGGACTACGAATTCACACCACAAAGCACGTAAATAAAATCGGTAAAAACAAAGAACCGAACCGAGGCAACTCGCTGACCATGATCCGTCGCGTTGGCCGGGGTAACTTGGCCCGGTGGGCGGGGGACGTGAAGCAGCACAGTACAGCACTTGGGCGTAGGCAGGCAGCGGCTACAGGGGTGCGTCAGTGCGACGGACGGGGCAAAGGCTAGTGGGTCAGCCTGCCTGCCTGCCTGCCGCTAGCTTTCGCAGAATCGCAGCCGCTGCTGGCCACCCCGGCGCTGCGCTGCGCGGGACCAGCCTCGCCCTGGTGCGCGCCCGGATGCCATCAGCCGAGTCAGGCGCCGCATCTGCCTCCTCCCTTCCCTCCCCTCCGTCGCGCCCTTGCCCAATTCCCACCCATGCCGCGAGCCGAGATTCCTCCTAGCTCCACGCAAAACTCAGGCCCATCCATCCCCACCAGGGCCCTACTACGTACCAACGGGCGACGGCCGTTCCGTCGGCCGGGCCGGCGAACACACCGCCGAGAAAGAGGAAGGGGATAGTGCACGCACGCACGGCCGGCCCAGCCGCGGAGGCACGCATGCGCGGGACGAGACGGTGCTGCAACGAACGATGGACGCGCCACCGCCACATGGGACACGGCGCGCGTGACGACGCCGCGGCGAGGGAAGCGAACAGGACGGGCGGGCCGAAAGCGGGGGAGACCAAAGCGACTGATCGACCGATGGATCGACATCCAGCGAGGGGCTGTTCCGGTCCACTGTGCCAAGCACGCACAGGCACAGTGGTCGGCACGGGGCTGTCCGTCCTCCCCGTGGTTTCCTCCGACTTCGACGAGGCCGGCGGTCGAGCTGATACTGACGCCGATCCGGTCCCCCGCCCCTCCCTCTTGTCACTGCGGGCGCGTCGCGTCGCCACCTCTGTTTGTCCCGGAATCTCGCACGCCCACGGTTCCCTCACGCTCTCCCCCTCTCCCGTCCTCTCCGCCATCTGATTTTACAGTGGCCTCCGCCTTTCCTCCGGTTTAACAAAGACGACGCGATCACGGGGCGCGGATTACGCGCGAAAAACTCCAAGGAATAAACGAGGGGTACAATACAATTGGCAGCGCCGCGTTGTGGTACGAGAGCGCAGGAAAGGTTCACACGCGCACGCAGGGAGGGAGGTAACGGGCCGGGGGAACATCCAAAGAATCCAGCTTTTGGGAGGAATCGCTTTCCGGGAGGGACTTTTTTATGTGGGAAGTAGATGGATTAAAATACGTGTCGCCGGGATCCGATGGGATTTGGGCAGGCTAAAATATTGCGGCTAGAGCGGATAAGAAAACGGAGGGGGTGTCGCCAAAGCCGCGACTACTTTTTCCGCGGCGACTTACAGAGGCTGGCCCTGGCCCTGATCGAAAGCGATCCGCCCCCGTCGCCGTCTCGCCGAGGGGAACGGGGCACAGAATCTTCGGTCACTATACTAATATTAAGCCGAGTAATACTACATTTGACAAAGCTTACCACGTACTCCTCCTCCGGTGCTCACTTGCAGCGCAACGCAGGGCATGGTGGGACGGGTAAATTGTGGATGGCGTAGGGGCGGAAGTGGGAAAGCGGGGTGACGTGAGGATTTTCTTTTACTACTACTTTTACCACAGTGGCGGCAGCATTCCCCAGGAAAGAGAGAAAGCTGCAGTTCCGTATAGTTTGGCTTTTACCGGCCTGGCCTGCCTTTCT
Organism: Triticum monococcum; assembly: GCA_034509565.1. Classification (NCBI taxonomy): domain Eukaryota; kingdom Viridiplantae; phylum Streptophyta; class Magnoliopsida; order Poales; family Poaceae; genus Triticum; species Triticum monococcum. The sequence continues at coordinate 485,079,106 of CM067845.1, forward strand.
GATCCCCGACCAATCGAAGCGGCCCGCCTTTTTCCCCCTGCCTGCCGCTGCCGCTGCCGCAGTCTGCACAGCGCGCGCGCTTGTCCACGCCACGCCACGCCGAGCCCGGGGCCGCGCGCGCGCACGGGCCGGACAGCACCGCCCTGCGCCGACCGACGCCGATGCCGAGCTCCCCGTCCACACGTCCTTGTTACGCCGGCTCTGTCACGCTGCTGCGACTTGGTTTGGTTTGGTTCGCTTGCGCACGCCACCCCGGCCTCGCCGTGCCTGTGCCGAGGAGCGGTTGTTGGCTGCTCGCCTTGCCTTGGTGCGTGGGCATGGGCCTGACGCCCTGAGCCTGACCTGGCCGGCCTTGACCACCGCCCTCTGCTAGGGTTGGTACTTTGGAAGATGAAGTGTTGTGAGGGTTACGTATTGCTAGTCGAGAAAAGATACAATTGTGCTGTTTCGACCGTAGCCAAAGCACCCCTGTTTTCTTAATCATGATTAAAAAATGATGTTTGTTTGAACAATTGTCAATGTCTTGTATGTCGATGCCCACTTTGCCGTTCAAGTTTTTATGGGAATTTCTCAAGTTAAACTCGGCAGTTATACTTTGTCATTCAAGTTTGCATGAGAATTTCTCAAGTAAGGCATCTCCAACTGCCTCAATCAAACTGCCCGTAAGCGTCAGGACTACTTGGTCCCGACACTTTAAGTCCTCCAACATCGTTCGTCAAACTTACGCGGATCAATCATGGCGTCCGAATTGTCGCAAACATGAAGGAAACGTAGAGGAGCTTTGGGGGAGTCCACGCAGCCGCCACGTCGACCCCAACCCACAAAATAGCGAGGCGGCTCGGACACTTTGAGCCCGCACCATTGAAACTTTTCGCATTGTTTCCGCGTGAAAGCCCACCCTTTCCCACTATCTTCGCTTTGATCGCCACCGCAAGTCCGCAACTCACCCAAGTTCCTCGCATGTTTCGCAGTCCACCGCCTTGATGGAGCCAAAGGAGGTGCTAATGGAGATGATCGTAGTCTAGCTGGGACAGTTTAGAGGTGGTCGCCAGCAAGGCCAACATGGCAACACGCATGCACATGCAAGGCCAAAAAGCCTGCCACCCAGTTCTTCGCCCAGCAAAACGTGTGCCGGTCGAGCAAACGCCTTCGCCATGGCCGGTGCAGATGGTTCCACCATACTACTTTGCCGCCACACAACTCTGTCTGCAGTAGCAATCCGCTCCATTCGTCACCGCCGGCTATCACGTCCCATACAACATCAACCTCAACAAGGTGTACGACTTCACGAAGTCACAGTCGTCAGAGCTTTTCCGTTCACGGATGCCGACTACCATGCCCGTTGGTAACCGGTCTCTTTTTGCCAACATGTCTCAATCAGTCGCGACGATTGATGAGGAGGAGGCGTTGATGAGTTTGATCCACGATGGCAGCGACTATGAAGATCGACAAGTGGACGACTCCCAGCCGGAGGTGGATACTCACCTGCTGGACACTAGCAGTACTAAGCCGAGCCAATGCCAATGCAAATCCAGTAGCCAGACGGTGATTCGGATGACGTGTGGGTCGCGGGTGTGGACCCAAAGAAGAAGAGGAGATTAATTTCAACGTCATGGAGGTTAAATTGTTGGTTGATGCTTGGTTGGCCACGAGCATTTATCTAATTCATGGCATGGAGCAAAGGGGCGCAACCTTTTGGACAAATGTGCATGCTTGCTTCCATGAGCAGAAGCACTTTGATCCATATCGCACGGCGATGATCCGTGACCGTAACTCGAAGTTCCTCACTACTCAATGGTACACCATTCAAAAGGCCATGAGCAAGTATTGTGGCTATTACAAACAATCAAAAACCCGATGGCGAAGTGGTGCATCATTCTAAGAGATCATAAGATTTTTTGCTCTATGTGTGTTGGCATTTGGTCGAATATGCTCTATGTGTTTTGGCACTTGGTCAATATGCTCGATGTGTTGGTCATTTGGCCGGATATGCAACTAGTTTATCATGCCTTTTTCTTTGTAGCCCGATCATGGAGTCACAGTGTTCTAGAATGCGGAGAAGAAACACTTTCTCTTCATGCATTATTTGTTGAAGTTGAATGGGCACCTCAAGTGGCTTAATGTCATTGCCAATTCCTTCAAGACCGTCGCCTTGTCCAACGTAGGTGAAGACACGATGACATGAGGCGGTGGGACATCGTCTGCAACCAACGATTTACACGTGGCTGCCGCCCCCATCGTCGTCAAACTAACGGAGGCCATGCGCCGAGTTACCTTGAGGCCCGAGCGCATAATGTCCTACGATCAACCCGGAACACTATGAAGATGTGGTTTGGATAGGGTCGTTACCAAATCCTAGTTGCAGCAGAAGAAGAGTTGGTGCAGATCGTACTTGAAGTCCCGCAAACCATCGGTGAACGATCCCTCGAACCTTCCACGAATGATCCCTCGAACGAAAGACCAAAAGCACGGCCTCTCCACAATTACAAGCCTACGGTCTTAAAGATCCAGCATCGCTTCGCCGTCCAGAGCTATTCACCACCGGAGAATCCGAGGGAGCAAATTAGAACCACACTAGACTTCTAATTATGAGGACAAGAGAGATTTAGATCCAGCTCCAACTGGAGCAACTAGAACTAGAATTAGAGAACTAGAGGAGGCCCTAAAACTTGTGCCAAATCCTCTAGTATATATAGGTTGGAGGAAAGGGAGGGGTGATAACCCATAAGTATAGGGGATCGTTTGTAGCCTTTTTTGATAAATAAGTGCCGAACCTAACGAGGAGCCAAAGGTAGAACACATATTCCCTCAAGTTCCATCGACCACCGATATAACTCTACGCACACTTGACGTTTGCTTTACCTAAAACAAGTATGAAACTATTTTGCAAGAATAAAACTATGAATACTTTGAGAGAAAAATAAAAGTAGATAGATTCTGTCAACAAGAAAGTCATTTGTCCCTAGGCAATTGATAACTAGACCGGTAATCATTCTTGCAATTTTACACGAGGAAGAGGCATGAGCTAACATACTTTCTCTACTTGGATCATATGCACTTATAATTGGAACTCTAGCAAGCATCCGCAACTACTAAAGATCATTAAGGTCATAAAACCCAACCATAGCATTAAGTATCAAGTCCTCTTTACTCCCATACGCAACGACCCACTTATCCGTGTTCAGGCTTCTGTCACTCCCACAACCGACAATAAGCAAATTATGAATGTATTGCAACACCATACAGCGGGGACCTCTCATGGTTGCACGAGACGGAGGGCACCGTAGGACAGCACCATAATAAAATATACACTCAAACCACCCGCGATCATCAATTAGCCCATAGGACAAAACAGATCTACTCAAACATCATAGGATAACCACATATCATTGGGAAATAATATATAGTGTTGAGCACCATGTTTAAGTAGAGATTGTAACACCCCAAAATTTTGACCTTGATTTATTAATTAAAATTTTGTCAGGAAATTAAATTTTTATTTTCTGGATTTATCTTTTGATTTCCAAAACCACTCTTTTCTTGGATCTTATGGAGTTTTTACCCCAAGTGAAAACTTTTCAAAAATATTGTTGGACTTGTATACCCTCTCAAGAAAAACGTTTCTTTTATCAGTGGATTTATCTGCATAATTATTTTTCCTGAGCCTTATTTCTTTAAAAATGATTTTTCATAAGTTTTGGAGCCTCTTTTGCACTACAACCCTTTGGTAAAATTAGTTATAAGTTTCACCAAAATTTGGAGATGTCATGGGATGCTCCCACATCACTTTTATGCAAAAATATCTTTTAGTCATTTGGAGATTTTGAGCTCTACCTCAAGTTTTCAAATCTGGATTAGTTTGTGGTTTGCACTGCATCCTATTTAAATATTTCTTTAAAAATTCCACCAAAATTAGGGGATGCTAGTAGTAATGTATAATTCAACTTTGTGCAAAGACCCATTGATGTTCTTTGAAAAATTTGAGTAAATCATCCTCATCTTCATTCTGGTCCACCTTGGTGATTCGTACTGCAAACATATTTTAACTTGACCTTTTCCCCATGATTCTTTTTCCTGCTTATAGACCACCCTACAAAACCCTCAAGTCCAGGAGAGTGGACCCATTGAAGTATGTTTGGTCCATGCAATGATACCCTTTACTCTCTGTCCAGAATTGGTTTTCTCAAAGACTTGCACTAACAAGTTTCTGTTTTTGCCAAACTAACCTTGCCAACCTCTTCCTCATCTAAAGAGACTATGATCTGGAGATTTTGACCACCCCAAGAGTTGCCTACAAGCCCATGACATTCTGTCAAACACCTTGTGTGCATGGCCAGATTTGGCATGATTTTTAGTTTGCATTGTGAACTTGATCCTCTGACCCAACAACCTTGTCCACTAAGCTCCTAGCTACTTCTAACCTAGATCTGCTAATTTCCAGCCTCACCCAAGCTCTCTAGACCACCCTGGCTTTCTGTCGAGCACGTAGCGTGCGTGTTCTGGGCGCACCCAGAGCGCACGTTTTGCACGCGCACGCACGCGAGCCGCCGCGTTCGCTCAGCCGGCGCCCCTGATCTTTGCTTGCCCGTAGGGCTACGCCTCGTCCTCGCCCACTCGCTAGAACCCGCCAAGCTCCCCCTAGCGCCCTACAGCGCCGCCGTCAGAGCCTCTTGGCGGCACGCCGGTAGCCACAGTAGGCCTCTGCCATGGACGGCGCCGCCCGAGCCATACGCGCGCGCCAGCTCGTCCCCTTGAGCAGTGGGAGGTTCGTCGGAATGCGCCGACCAGCTCCAAGCGCCTCCACATCGCCCTGCTGCAACAGAACGGCGGTTCGCCGATCTTATCTCTGGCCGCCGCGGAACCGAACTAGTCGCGCTATAAATAGGGACCCCAAGCCCATCCGGACACTCAGGCAACCTCGTACCATCCCCCTAGTGCCCCCACAGCCAGCAATCGACGAGGGAAGGCCGTCTTCCTCGTCTCCGGCCAGTTCGGCCGCCGCCGCGCTCCGGTGCTGTGCATCGCAAACAGAGCCTCCCCTGCCCTTCCAACGCCACCGTCCGACCCCCTTGATCGTGCGGAGCCACCCAAACCCTCAGCCTCGACCGGGAGCCACCGTAGCCCAAACCCCCAATTCCTCCCGAAGCCACCGTAGCCCAAACCCCCAATTCCTCCCAAAGCCACCTCCGCCGCAGAGCTCGCCGCCGGCGACTCCCTTCGTCCCCGCCAGCCTGTCGACCACCGGGGGGACCGCCTCGGACTGGCGGATCCATCCCCGCCCGCAGAACCCCGCGGGGAGCCGCCGTTTGTCGACGGCGATCGCCGGAGCCCCGCCTCGGCTTGGCCAGAGGAGAAAGAAGAACGCGGGCGACTGGTCAAACCTGACCAGTGGGCCCAAGGGACCCACTGTCAGTGACCCAGCGACGGCCCGCGCTGGTTTAAGTGAAAGCGTAAAACCAAGAGTACGTCTTCTCTGCTCCGAAAACGTATTCTCATTCGGACCATTTCCTTTTTCTATTTTATTTAAAAACAAAATTTTGACTAAACTTTGAGTGGCTATAGCTTTTTAAATATAAGCCCAATTGACTTGATTCTTTTTCTGTTGTTTCTCAAATTCTGTCTAGTTTATTTTCATATCTATTTGAAAATTTTCCAAGCAACTTTTTGTACTGTTTTGGGACTATGGGTTAATTCAAATTTTCGCAAAATAGGATTTTGAAGAAGAAGGCAACTTTCAAAAAGTGCACCCCCACTTGCATACTCTTGAAGGCAAGCATTCTGAACACTGGCATAATATTTTTGTGGATTGTTTGATATGGTTACAACACCACCTTGACATGGAGCATTTGTTAGTTTATGTGATGATATGATTACACGCATGAGTGCATAATGAAGATTCTTGCTGTTGGAAATGGATGTGCTTGTGATAGTAATCACCCTCGCATGCCTTTCATGCCTACCGGAAGGAATCCGGGAAAGTCTCTGTCTTGGGTAGACACGAGCTTGTCTCCGGTCTTCGTCGAGACGGTTGTGCCCGGTACGGCATAGTGAGGCATGATAAGTGGTGATTTTGTCTGTTGGTTGAAACATATTTGTTATGCTAACCATGTAGGGAATACTTAAACCTCCTGAGTCGACCATAGATCGAGTCTTGTTCCAGTAACCCCCATACTTGTTTCGTACTACCACTTGTCCCTGCCACAGGTAGGGTACGGTTCGGTAAGTTGTCAACCCCTTCCTAGCACACACCGTACAGAGAGGCCATGGTGGAAGATACTGGAGGCCTCCGGTAGGCATGCCACCTGGTCCGGGGGCATGGGTGTTTTCGGTTGGAGCCGAAGGGGTAGCTCCCCTAGTTTGTGCGCGGTATAAATTTTGTGATCCCATGCTAGTCGATGTTGTAGCCTCCCCACTTAGAGTTTTACTTAATGGGTGTCGTGGGTGATTCCAGACACCGATAAGTTAGGCTGGTGTGTGCGGGCAGGTGTGTTTTCAATCAAAAGATCGTAGACGGAATTAGTCCCGATGGACTAAAGAAATCCGTTACTCATGGGTAAAGAGTACACCCTCTGCAGAGATTATATCTATTTGAATAGCCGCGTCCATGGTTAAGGACTATAGTCTGGGATGGGTCAAGTGTCGGTCTTAGTGTCGGTCTTCGGAGGAAAAACTACTAAACTAGAACATGGATCGTGACTTGTGACTCATGATGATTATGATTACTTTTATTATGGACTAACCATTTACATTATTTGAATTTTGAGTATCCCTGGGATGGTTCTACCTCCTGGATATTCACTGCGATGATCCTTTATAAGCCCTTTATGTGGTGTCGCTCAGACGCCCGACTGTGGCATGCTTATTATTTGATTTACTTATAAGCCCTTTATGTGGTGTCGCTGAGACGCCCGACTGTGGCATGCTTGTTATTCATTTACCTTATAAGCCCTTTATGTGGTGTCACACAGACGCCCGACTGCGGCATGTTTGTTACTTATTTACTTATAAGCCCTTTATGTGGTGTCGCTGAGACGCCCGACTGTGGCATGCTTGTTATTCATTTACCTTATAAGCCCTTTATGTGGTGTCGCACAGACGCCCGACTGCGGCATGTTTGTTACTTATTTCACTTATAAGCCCTTTATGTGGTGTCACTCAGACGCCTGACTGAGGCATGCCTTATATTTATTGTCCTTTCGAGGCGTCGTTTCAGACACCCGATCGGTGCATTCTATTCCTACCTTGCATATTCATGTTTTACATGAACAATCTGTTTGCGTGCATAAGGGATTTTTATTTCGGGACTGACGTTGTGATCATAGAATATTTCGGAGCATGATTATCTTTTGTTATATTATACCTATGTTCATAATGTTTGCGAGTACATTCAAAAGTACTCACTGGCTTGTCCCTGGCTATTGTCTTGGCCAGATTTCTTGCATGGAGAGGAGCGTTGCGATGACAGCCCCAGAACATACGCAATGGTGATAGCGGCCTCGCAAAGATAGGAGCTATCCTGGTTAGCTGTTCCTGTGGGAAATGGAGTCCCATGGGCACTGGTGAACCTCAAACCGCTTCCGCCATCAAACACTAGAAACCACTTGTTGTACTCATAGGCCAGAATGGTCTTGTACTACATATTTTGTATTCTGCTTGGAATTTATGTATCAAGTTGGTGCCTCGTCAGCTAACAGTAATCCTGGGGCTGGTGAGCACAAGGACCATTTTTGGGAAATTGATACCCCGAAAATCCGGTCCTGGCAGAGATTACAGCTGGGAGAAGGGGTGTTACACCCCTGCATAGAGAGGGAGAAAGTTGGTGTTAATGGTAGCAAGATTGTTGATGTAGATTGCCGTCATGATCCTTGCCCCGGCGGCACTCCGGCGGCACCGAAAGAGAGGGGGAGAGAGCCCCCTCCTCCTTCTTCTTCCTTGGGCTCCCCCTAGATGGGAGGAGAGTTCCTCCTATGGTCCATGGCCTCCATGGTGGTGGAGGGGCTCTCGCCCCTCCGAGATTGGATCTCCATCTCTGTTCTCTTCTGTTTCGCATTCCTATTTCTGACCGAAAATTGTTTCTTATATTCCCGGAGATCTATAACTCCGATTGCGTTGAGATTTTAACATGATTTTTTCCGGATATAAGCTTCCATGCGCCCGAAGTAGAGCTTCAACTGACGCATGAGGTGAGCATAACCCACCACCACGCGCCTGGCCCCTGGGGCACCCCTGGTGTATCTTGGGAGATGTGGGGCCCCGTTTGCATTGATTCCAAGTCCCAAAAATCACATATATTCCAAAATAATTATTCGTAATTTTCAATCACGTTTGGTCTTCATTTGATATGGATATTCTACGAAACAAAAAACATGCAACAAATAGGAACTGGCACTAGGCACTGGATCAATAGGTTAGTCCAATAAATCATATAAAATGTTGCCAAAAATATGTTAAAGTTGTATAATATTGGCATCAAACAATCAAAAAATATAGATATACTGCAGACCTATCAGCATCCCCAAGCTTAATTCTTGCTCGTCCTCGAGTAGGTAAATGATAAAAAATATAATTTTTGATGTGGAATGCTAGCTAACATAATCTTGAACATATGTCTAATCATGGCATGAATATTAAGACACGAATGATTCAAAGCAACAGTCTATAATTTGACATAAAGACATCAATACTCAGGCATCCTAACAAGCAATCACGTCTTCCAAAATATTAATGCTAAAGAAAGCTATCCCTACAAAATCATATAGTCTTGTCATGCTCTGTCTTCTTAACACAAAGTATTTATCATGCACAACCCCGATGACAAGCCAAGCAATTGGTTCATACTTTTTAACGCGCTTCAACTTTTTCAACCCTCACACAATACATGAGCGCAAGCCATGGATATAGCACTATGGATGAAATAGAGTAAGATGATAGGGGTAAATATAGAGAAGATAAAAAAGTAAGAAAGTATCACATCGATGTGGCTAACCAAGGGGCTATCAAGATGCCCATCAATTGATATCAATGCGAGGAGTACGGATTGCCATGCAACGAATGCACTAGGAGCTATAAATGTATAAAAGCTCAATATGAAATCTAAGCGGGTGTGCATCTAACTCTGTAATGAAAAATTCCCACTAGTATATGAAAGTGACAACATAGGAGACTCTCTATATGAGAAACATGGTGCTACTTTGAAGCACAAGTATGGAACTAGCATGCCCCTTCTCTCCCTTCTTTCTTCCATCATTTTTTTCCTTTTTTCCTTTTTTCTTTTGGTCCAGAGTCTCATCTCGACTTGTGGGGAAACCATAGTCTCCATCATCCATGCCTCACTGGGACAATGCTCTAATAATGAAAATTGATGATCATCACACTTCTATTTACTTACAACTCAATATTACAACTCGATACCTTTAACAAAATATGACTCTATGTGAATGCCTCTGACAGTGTACCAGGATGTGTAATGATCTAGCATAACATGTATAAAAAATTATGAACGGTGGCCGAGCCACAACTACCATGTCAGCTATATGATCATGCAAACCAATATGGCAATGAATGCTCAAGTCATCAAAATGGAAGCGATGGAAATTGCATGGCAATATATCTCGGAATGGCTATGGAAAGGCCATAATAAGCAGGTATGGTGGCTGTTTTGAGGAAGATATAATAAGGCTTATCTGTGATAGAGCGTATCACATCACAGGGTTTGGATGCACCGATGAAGTTTGCACCGACTCTCGAGGTGAGAAAAGGCAATGCACGGTACCGTAGAGACTAGCAACTTGCGGAAAGGTAAGAGTGCGTATAATCCATGGACTCACATTAGTCGTAAAGAACTCATATACTTATTGCAAAAGTTTATTAGCCCTCGAAGCAAAGTACTACTACGCTGCCCCTAGGGGGGTAGATTGGTAGGAAAAGACCATCGCTCGTCCCCGACCGCCGGCATAAGGAAGAGAATCAATAATAAATAATGCTCCAACTTCATAGCATAACGAGAGACTATACGTGCATGCTTCGGGAATCACAAACCTTAACACCGATATTCTTACTAACCACAACCGTTTAGTAGTACCTCCCACATATTATCATCTCTATATCGCAAAACAATTGCAAGGAATCAAGCATATCATATTCAGTGATCCACAAGTTTTATGTAGGATTTTATGACTAACCATGCAAATGACCAATTCCTATTGACTCTCTAAATAGATATAAGTGAAGCATAAGAGTTTAATTATTTCTACAAAAGACCATGCTCTAATAAATATAAGTGAAGCAAAAGAGCATTCTACGAATAACGGTTTTCTATGTGAAGAGAAACATGCAATCCAAACTTCAAATGATATAAGTGAAGCACATGAACCATTCTATAAAGCCATACTCAAAAGATATAAGTGAAGTGCAATGAGCATTCTATAAATCAACCATGGACTATCTCATACCAGCATGGTGCATAAAAGAAAAGTGAAAACTAAACACAAAAGATGCTCCAAGATTTACACATATCACATGAACGAAACGAAAACTAAAACATACCGATACTTGTTGATGAAAGATGGGATGCCTTCCGGGGCATCCCCAAGCTTAGACGCTTGAGCCTCCTTTTATATTTACTTGGGGTGCCTTGGGCATCCCCAATCTTGAACTCTTGCCTCTCCTCCTTCTCCTCATATCAAGACCTCCACGATCTTCGAACACTTCATCCATAGAAAACTTAAAAGAAAACAGGTGAGATCCGTTAGTATAATAATGCAAATCACTACTTTAAGTATTGTTGCAAACCCATTCATATTTTGTTTTTGCACTGTAACTACTATAAGTTCCGCATGGCTTATACCACCAATAGAATCGATAGTTTCATCAAAACAAGCAAAACAATGCATCAAAAAGAGAATCTGTCTTAAATAGGATAGTCTGTAGCAATATGAACATCTACCATACTTCTGTAATTTCATAAATTTTGGAAAATTAGGAAATAATAAACAATTTTTATATCAATACTATGCAAAAAGTTTCAGAAACTTTTGATGTTCCACTAAAAAATGTAAAATCACGTACTACAGCCAAAGTTTCTTCTTTTGCACCGCACATACCAACAAGCAATCTAATCATCCTAAAGGCAAATCTCGGCACATTATTTTAATAATACAATGGATTTGTACAAGGGGATAATTATTTTTGTTGAAAAGTTTCTCTAATCGAGACTCACAAAGTTTCCACAGGCATGAACAAAGTTCAAGGACATCCCCCACTTGCATGGTGCTCGTCTTTCTCAATTTCACTTTTCTTTTTGTGAAGATTTAGGTTCCCCTATATATTTATTTGTTTTTAAACTTTATAAAAGCAGACAAAAGATTGAAATGGCTCTCTAAAACTTCCGGGTTGTCTCCCGGGCAGCGCTTTCTTTAAGCCATTAAGCTAGGCATAAAGTGCTCAAGTGATGGATCCACCCGGATCCCAAGGTATATGAAAGCCAATTTTAATTAGAAATGATTTGGCATTTGGTAGTGAGAACAAAGCAATATATATCATGCAATGACGAAGTCTAACTCTCTTCCTATGCATCAGCATGTCATACAATAACAATTAATGCATATCAAGTAAAGGCCAATTCATAGCATAAGCAGTTTCTTGCAATTTTATCCTGTTGGAATCATAGGGAGGTGGAGGTGTAGTTCCTATCTCGTAATAATTGCAAGTAGGAGCAGCGAGCACATGCATATTATTTTCATCAAAATTATCATGTGCAACGGTAAAATGCAACCCATCAATGTAATCCTTAATAAGAGCAAACTTCTCTGATATAGTGTAGTTGGGAGAATTCAAGAAGATAATAAGACGATCATGTGTGGGTGCAAAAGCAACAATTTCATTCTTAACATAAGGACCTATAGCAAGTTGATCTCCATAAGCATAATTCAAATTAGCATCATGGCCACAAGCATAGCAAGCATCAATTTCATCAAAAAGGGATATTTCAAATGAATCAATGGGATCATAGCAATTATCATAGCAATCATCCTTCGGTAAGAATGAAGGGACATTAAACAATGTATAAGTTGAAGAGTTACTCTCATTAGAAGGTGGGCACGGGTGATCAATCCACTCTTCCTCCGCTTGTTCTTCGCTCTCCTCATCATCTTTTCATCTAATTAGATCACAATTTCATCAATTTCTTCTTCCATAGACTCCTGCAAAATATTAGTCTCTTCTTGGACAACGAAGACTTTCTCAATAAACGCATCAATATCGACATTGTATTTATAATTTTCATAGCAATATTTAAGGATGGCAAAATTTTTAGGTCTATAAACAGAATCATCATAATCTTCACTACTGGAATCAGGATCTTTGCCGTCAGCCAGCTCTTTGTCGTCTGCTAGCTGACGGCAAAGAAGTTCTTCGCTGTGAGCTTAGATAAAGCTATGACAAATAGAGAGCGGACGACAAAGAAGGTGTTTGCCGTCAGCCTGCTCTTTGCCGTCTGCTGCTGGGAAATTCTCAAGTTTGTATGGGAAATTCTCAAGTTAAACTCGGGAGTTATACTTTATAATTCAAGTTTGTATGGGAATTTCTCAAGTAAGGGGGGGTCTCCAACTGCCTCCATTCAGGGCGGCCGAGTTGTCACAAACATGAAGGAAACGTGGAGGGGCTTTGGGGGAGTCCACGCAGTCACCACGTCGGACTACGATACCCCAACCCACAAAATAGCGAGGCGGCCCAGACACATTGAGCCCGCGCCATTGGCAATTTTCGCATTGTTTCGACGTGAAAACCCGCCCTTTCCCATTGTCTTCATTTTGATCGCCGCCGCAAGTCTGCAACCCACCCAAGTTCCTCGCACGTTTCGCAGTCCATCGCCATGATGGAGCCAAAGGAGGTGGTGATGGAGATGATCGTAGTCTAGCCGGGGACACTTTAGAGGTGGTCGCTCGCAAGGCCAACATGGCGACACGCATGCACGCCGCTAAAAAGAGGGGAAGAGGGAGGATGCTTTGGCGACATACCTTCACCCAGTTCTTCGTCCAGCAAAACGTGTTGCTCGGCGGGTGCCAGTCATGGAAACGCCTTCGCCATGGCCGGCGCAGATGGTTCTGCCATACTACTTCGCCGCCACACAGCTTTGTCCGCAGCAGCAACCCACTCCTATCGTCACTGCCGGCTATCATGTCCCATACATCATCAACCTCAACGAGGAGTACGACTTCACAAAGTCGCAGTTGTCGGAGCTTTTTCATTCGTGGGTGCCGACTACCACACCCGTTGGTAACCGATCTCTTTTTGCCGACATGTCTGATCTGAGTCGGTCGCGACGATTAATGATGAGCAGGCGCTGTTGAATTTGATCCACGACGGCATTGACTATGAATACTGGCAAGTGGATGACTCCCAACCGGAGGTGGAAACACACATGTCATACAGCCAACAGACGCAGGCCGAGCCGATGCAAACCTAATAGCCGGACGGTGATTCGGATGACGTGTTGGTTGCGGGTGTGGACCCAAAGAAGAAAGGAGAGAAATTTCAACGTCAGGGAGGTTAAATTGTTGGTTAATGCTTGGTTGGCCACGAGCATTTATATAATTCATGGCACGAAGCAAATGGGCACAACCTTTTGGACAAATGTGCATGCTTGCTTCCATGAGCACAAGCACTTTGATCCATATTGCACTGCAATTATCCGTGACCGTAACTCGAAGTCGCTCACTAATCAATGGTGCATCATTAAAAAGGCCATGAGCAGGTATTGTGGCTAAATAAACATTTGAAAACCCGATGGCGAAGTGGTGCAACATTCTAAGAGTTGTAAGATTTTTTGCTCTATGTGTGTTGGCACTTGGTCGAGATGCTCGATGTGTTGGTCATTTAGCCGCATATGCAACTAGTTAATTATGCCTTTTCTTTGTAGCCCGGGCATGTCGTGACACTGTTCTGGAATGCGGAGAAGGATCACTTCCTCTTCATGCATTGTTGGTTGAACTTGAATGGGCACCTCAAGTGTCTTTATCTCATTCCAATTCTTCCCAGACCGCCGCCTTGTCCAATGTAGGTGAAGATATGATGACAAAAGGCGATGGGACCTTGTCTGCAACCAACGTTTTACATGTGGCCGCTGGCCCCTTCGTCGTCAAACTGACGAAGGCCGTGCACCAAGTCACCTTGAGGCTCGAGTGCATAGTGCTGGGAAACATAGTAGGAAAAAATCGTCCTACGATCAATCAGGAACACTATGAAGATGTTGTTTGGATCTGTTCATTACCAAATCCGAGTTGCAACAGAAGAAGAGTTGGTGTAGATCGTACTTTAAGTCCCTCGAACCGTCGGTGAACGATCCCTCGAACCTTCCACGAATGATCCCTCAAACAGAAGATCGAAAGAACGACCTCTCCATAGTTTACAAGCGTACGATCTTCAAGATTCGGCATCGCTTCGCCGTCCAGAGCTAATCACTGTCGGAGAATTAGAGGGAGCGGATTAGAACCACACTAGACTTCTATTTATGAGAACTATAAAGGATTAGATCTAGCTCTAACTGGATCAATTAGAACTAGAATTAGAGACCTAGAGGAGGCTCCAAAAGTTGTGTCTCCCGAGGGCCAAATCCTTTGGAATATATAGGTTGGAGGAGAGGAAGGGGACACCACACAAGGGAGGGAATCCCTCCCCCTTGCGCCAGCCCTAGGAGGGGGTTTCCCCCTCAAATTTGGCCTCCCCTTCCTTCTCTAAGAAGAAAAGGGGTTGCCACCTCACATTGGGCCCAAGTGGCCCAATATCCTTTCCACCACTTGGCCTTTTAAGGCCCGTTGATATTTAGTTAAATATAAAAGCCTCATAACTATTATTAGAGCCTTTTATTATTAATTTAACATCATAAAAAACATTCCCCCCTATATATTATATATTGGTATAAGCCGATATTACCCGGTAAACTCTGAAACCCTTCCAGTGACCCCAGAACGCTTTTGGTTCTTGTAGAAATTATTTCCAATAGGTTCTTGTCCTACTAATAGTTAGTAGGTCGTAATTACCTTAAGCTTATGACCATGTAGGTTCGGTAAAACATAGAGTTGAACAAAACCTCTTTCGTTCAATGACCGATAGCGGGACCGTGGACGTGCATATTGTTGAAACATAGTAGAAAACAAAAAATTGCCCTACAATCACCCAGGAAATGAAGATGCATAAGAGATTTGGATCATGATTGTTGCCGACTCCGAGTGCAGTAGAAGTAGATGAGTCAGTGTAGATAATGAGTGATGAGACAGGGCTACAGAGCTACACCCAACCAGCCTTGTGGCGATTGATGGGCTAAAGTTTGCTATTGTGTTATTTTCTTCTGCTATGTAACTCAGCCTTAGCTGAACAGATGTAATAAATTGAACTTTGGATCTTTAATGTAATAAAATGTCGTTTGTGCCTGATATTCATATTTGTACTGGGTGTGCTAGCTTTTGATCCAGGGATAGCACAGAAAGCTCAGAAGATTTGTACCCCAAGGGTTAAGATCGTTACATGTATTTGTTAAACAATAAGGATGAGGCTCTACACTACTTTAAAATCTATAAGGTAGAAGTTGAGAACCAACTTGAAAAGAAAATAAAACGGGTTCGGTCTGATCATGGTGGAGAATAATTTTCTAATGAGTTTGGTTTATTCTTTTCGAAACGTGGTATTGTTCATAATAGGATGCCGCCCTATTCGCCCCAATCAAATGGGGTTGTCGGACGGAAAAAACATACTCTAACAGATTTGGTTAATGCCATGTTAGATACATCGGGTTTATCCAAAGCATGATGGGGGAGGCTATATTGACATCATGTCATGTCTTGAATAAAGTTCTGACTAAGGATAATGATTCTACTACCAACGAGCAATGGGAGAAGAAAAGAAGTTGAAAGTGCTAGTTATCGACTAGAGGGGGTGAATAGGCAATTTTTATGATTGTCTTTGAAGACGTGGAAGCAAAATAGTAACTAAACAGGATACACCGGAAGATAAACTACACTAGCCATGCTAGCAAGTCAACACAATTCAAGTGAGAAGTGTAGACTGGCAGAAAACAAGGTAGCATAGAATAGTAGATGAAGTTAATGTGAAGATAAAGATGTACTCGGAGAGAATGTCTTCTCACAATGACTTCAAACAGAATTAGGAAGCAAAGGATTCACAAAACTAAACAATAAGTAAAGGAGTGATGTGATAGAACCAGTTGCTCGAAGAAGACACGTGCTTTGTTTGACGAGTTCCAGCTATTGTGACAGCTATATGCACTACAAAAAAAAGACACATCCGTGACATTCTGGCCCGAACAAAAAGTTTTCTGTCATGCTTATGACACTTCTACGATGATAATTGTGACAAAAACACGTATCATCATAGATGTGGTGGGCTCCTACTTCTATGACAAAAATCATGACAGAAAATGGGTTTTTCATCCTGGGCGGGCCGGGGACGCACCTGCATGACATTCTTTGGGCCGTCCATGATGGAAAAATCATGGTAGAAGCAAGGGCGAGGAAAATATCGGGGAGTTTCTAGTTATGGTGGGTGGTCGGGGCAGAGCGATACACTGTGGTTTGCGCGTTTCTCTCGTGTGCGCGCGTGTGTGCGAGGCATTGGCTAACTGAGCCCGAGCGATCGCACTAGCTACGTTACTGAACCCGAGCGATCGATCCCTTGGCTGTTGACTGAACCCGAGTGATTCATTCGCTGCTGACTGTACCCGAGTGATTCCTTCGCTGCTGCTGCTAACTGAACCCGAGCGATTGATCACTGCTACTGCTTACTAAAGCCAATTGAGCCCCGTGCGAGACGTAGCCAGCCGGTGTTGGGTTGCCTCTCGATGAATAGTGACGGTTTCTACCATGTGTGTGGTATGTAGAATGAGTCCAGACATGGTGAGTCGAGTCGATTGGTTGGCTGTGGATGAACAGTCCCCAGTGGGGGTTGGATGAACAGGACCCCGTGGTAGTAGGCCGTTGCCGCTGGATGAACAGGACCCCGAGGAGGCCTCCACACCCTAGCCGGTTGGGGTGGATGAACAAGACCTCATGGAGGCCCTACAAACAGTAGCTGGTCGACGCTGGAGGACGACGATGGATGAACAGTACCCCGTGGAGGCTGGAGCGTGAGGCAGTTGACGGTGGATGAATAGTAGCCCGTGGAGTCTCGTTTTGTGGTACGCCACACCCCTCCCGATGAATAGGACCCTGTTTCGACGGTAGGCGCTCCAACATAAGTTTGTTTCCTCTATTTTGCGGTACGCCACACCCCTCCCGATGAACAGGACCCTGTTTCAACCGTAGGCACTCGAACGGAAGTCCGTTTCCTCCGTTTTGCGGTATGCCAGACCCCTCCCGATGAACAAGATCTCGTTTGACCATAGACGGTCGAACAGAAGGTCATTTCCTCCGTTCTACGGTATGCCAGGCCTTGTTCTGGCTGTTTCGTCCAAGTTGCTTGGCTCCCGATGAACATGACGCATCTTGTTGCCTCCCAATGAACACGACGCAGTTTCTCCATTCCGACCGAGTTGGTTGGCTGCCGACGAATAGGACGCCGTTGCTGCCATCCGCTGCCTCTCCATGTACACAAGCCCTGGCCATATGTATGCGCGAGTAGGCGTTCGAGACCCCGTCCGTATGTATGTATGCTGCCGTATTTTTTGGCATGTGGCTGTACGTGCGTGTACATGGTTTAAACTCGACTGCCTGAACTACTACGTTGGGGGGCTCTACTATTGGAAATATGCCCTAGAGGCAATAATAAATTAGTTATTATTATATTATATTTCATTGTTCATGATAATCGTTTATTATCCATGCTAGAATTGTATTGATAGGAAACACAGATACATGTGTGGATACATAGACAACACCATGTACCTGGTAAGCCTCTAGTCGACTAGCTCGTTGATCAATAGATGGTTAAGGTTTCCTGACCATGGACATTGGATGTCGTTGATAACGTGATCACATCATTAGGAGAATGATGTGATGGACAAGACCCAATCCTAAGCCTAGCACAAAGATCGTGTAGTTCGTATGCTAAAGCTTTTCTAATGTCAAGTATCATTTCCTTAGACCATGAGATTGTGCAACTCCCGGATACCGTACGAGTGCTTTGGGTGTGCCAAACATCACAACGTAACTGGGTGGCTATAAAGGTGCACTACGGGTATCTCCGAAAGTGTCTGTTGGGTTGGCACGAATCAAGACTGGGATTTGTCACTCCGTGTAAACGGAGAGGTATCTTTGGGCCCACTCGGTAGGACATCATCATAATGTGCACAATGTGACCAATGAGTTGATCACAGGATGATGTGTTACGGAACGAGTAAAGAGACTTGCCGGTAACGAGATTGAACAAGGTATCGGGATACCGACGATCGAATCTCGTGCAAGTATCATACCGATAGACAAAGGGAATTGTATACGGGATTGATTGAATCCTTGACATCATGGTTCATCCAATGAGATCATCGTGGAGCATGTGGGAGCCAACATGGGTATCCAGATCCCACTGTTGGTTATTGACCAGAGAGTTGTCTCGGCCATGTCTGCATGACTCCTGAACCCGTAGGGTCTACACACTTAAGGTTCGATGATGCTAGGGTTATAGGGAAAGTATGTACGCGGTTACTGAATGTTGTTCGGAGTCCCGAATGAGATCTCGGACATCACGAGGAGTTCCGGAATGGTCCAGAGGTAAATATTGATATATAGGAAGTACGGTTTTGGCCACCGGAAGTGTTCCGGGCATCACCGGTAGTGTACCGGGACCACCGGAAGGGTCCGGGGGTCCACCGGGAGGGGCCACGGGCCCCGGAGGCCTACATGGGCCAATAGTGGGAAGGGACCAGCCCCTAGGTGGGCTGGGGCGCCTCCTACCAAGGCCCAAGGCGCCTCCTAGAGGGGAGGGGGGCAAACCCTAGGGCAGATGGGCCCTAAGGCCCACCCCAGGTGCGCCTCCCCCTCTCCCCCTTGTGGCCGCCACCCTAGATGGGATCTAGGGCTGCTGCACCCCTTGGGGTGGGAACCCTAGGTGGGGGCGCAGCCCTCCCTCTCCCCTATATATAGTGGAGGCAAAGGGGCAGCCCAACACACGAAGTTCCTCCCCTATTGGCGCAGCCCTACCCCTCTCCCTCCTCGTCTCTCGTAGTGCTTGGCGAAGCCCTGCTGGAGTCCTGCGCTCCTCCACCATCACCATGCCGTCGTGCTACTGCTGGATGGAGTCTTCCCCAACCTCTCCTCCTCCCCTTGATGGATCAAGGCGTAGGAGACGTCACCGGGCTGCACGTGTGTTGAACGCAGAGGCGCCGTTGTTCAGTGCTTAAATCGGAATCAACCGTGATCTGAATCGCTATGAGTACGACTCCTTCATCCGCGTTCTTGCAACGCTTCCGCTTAGCGATCTACAAGGGTATGTAGATGCACTCTCCTTCCCCTCGTTGCTAGATTACTCCATATATTGATATTGGTGATGCGTAGAAAATTTTGAATTTCTGCTACGATCCCCAACAGTGGCATCATGAGCTAGGTCTATGCGTAGTTTCTATGCATGAGTAGAACACAAGTTGTTGTGGGCGTCGATTTTGTCAATTTACTTGCTGTTATTAGTCTTATCTTGATTCGGCGGCATCGTGGGATGAAGCGGCCCGGACCGACCTTACACGTACTGTTACATGAGACTGGTTCCACCGACTGACATGCACTAGTTACATAAGGTGGCTAGCGGGTGTCTGTCTCTCCCACTTTAGTCGGATCAGATTCGATGAAAAGGGTCCTTATGAAGGGTAAATAGAAATTGGCATATCACGTTGTGGTTTTGGCGTAGGTAAGAAACGTTCTTGCTAGAAACCTATAGCAGCCACGTAAAAACTTGCAACAACAATTAGAGGACGTCTAACTTGTTTTTGCAGCATGTGTCGTGTGATGTGATATGGCCAAAAGGATGTGATGAATGATATATGTGATGTATGAGATTGATCATGTTCTTGTAATAGGAATCACGACTTGCATGTCGATGAGTATGACAACCGGCAGGAGCCATAGGAGTTGTCTTAATTTATTTATGACCTGCGTGTCAACATGAACGTCATGTAATTACTTTACTTTATTGCTAAAGAGTTAGCCATAGTAGTAGAAGTAATAGATGACGAGACAACTTCAAGAAGACACAATGATGGAGATCATGGTGTCATGCCGGTGACAACGATGATCATGGAGCCCCAAAGATGGAGATCATAAGGAGCAAAATGATATTGGCCATATCATGTCACTATTTGATTGCATGTGATGTTTATCATGTTTTACATCTTATTTGCTTAGAACAACGGTAGCTTAAATAAGATGATCCCTCACTAAAATTTCAAGAAAAGTGTTCCCCCTAATTGTGCACCATTGCGAAGGTTCGTTGTTTCGAAGCACCACGTGATGATCGGGTGTGATATATTCTAACGTTCGAATACAACGGGTGTTGACGAGCCTAGCATGTACAGACATGGCCTCGGAACACATGCGAAACACTTAGGTTGACTTGACGAGCCTAGCATGTACAAACATGGCCTCGGAACATGGAAGACCGAAAGGTCGAGCATGATTCGTATAGAAGATACGATCAACATGAAGATGTTCACCGATGTTGAGTAGTCCGTCTCACATGATGATCGGACACGACCTAGTTGACTCAGAACATGTTTCACTTAGATGACTAGAGGGATGTCTATCTGAGTGGGAGTTCATTAAATAATTTGATTAGATGAACTTAATTATCATGAACATAGTCTAAATTGTCTTTGCAAATATGTTGTAGATAAATAGCTCACGTTGTAGCTCCCTGTTTCAATACGTTCCTAGAGAAAGACTAAGTTGAAAGATATTGTAAGCAATGATGCGGATTGGGTCCGTAGTCCGAGGAGTGTCCTCACTGCTACACAGAAGGCTTACGTCTTTGATGCACCGCTCGATGTGCAAACCCCTACAACGTCGTTTGTGGATGTTGTGAACACCTGACAGACACATCTTGATGACTACTTGATAGTTTAGTGCACCATACTTTACGGCTTAGAATCGGGATTCCAATGACGTTTTGAACGCCATAATACATATGAGATGTTCCAAGAGCTGAAATTGGGATTTCAGGCTCATGCCCGTGTTGAGAGGTATGAGACCTCTGACAAGTTCTTTTGCCAACAAGATGGAGGAGAATAGCTCAGCTAGTGAGCATGTGCTCAAAATGTCTGGGTGCTACAATCACTTAAATCAAGTGGGAGTTAAACTTCCAGATAAGATAGTGATTGATAGAGTTCTCTAGCCACTATCACTAAGCTACTAGATCTTCGTGATGAACTATGACATGCAAGGGATGGAGTTGATCCCGGAGCTGTTCGCGGTGCTTAAGACCGCAAAAGGTAGAAATCAAGAAGGAGCATCAAGTGTTGATGGTTTAACAAGACCACTGGTTTCAAGAAGGGCAAGGCCTAGAAGGGAAACTTCATGGATGGCAAACCAGTTGCCGCTCCAGTGAAGGAACCCAAGGTTGAACCCAAACCCAAGACTAAGTGCTTCTATTGTAAGGGGAACAGTCACTGGTAGCGGAATTACCCCAAATGCATGGTAGATAAGAAGGCTGGCAACTTCAACAAAGTATATACGTGTTGTTAATGTGTACCTCACTAGTACTCCTGGTAGCACCTGGGTATTGGATACCGGTTCAGTTACTATTATTGGTGACTTGAAGCAAAAGCTACGGACTAAACGGAGACTGGCTAAGGGCGAGGTGACGATGTGTGTTGGAAGTGTTTCCAAAGTTGATGAGATCACCATCGCACGCTCCATCTGCCTTCAGGATTAGTATTGAACCTAGATAAATGTTATCAGGTGTCTACGTTGAGCATAAATATGATTAGATCATGTTCATTGCAATACGGTTATTCATTTAAGTTAGAGAATAATGGTTATTCTATTTACATGAATAATACCTTTCATGGTCATGCACCCTATGTGAATGGTTCATTGAATCTCAGTCGTGGTAATACACATGTTCACGCCAAAAGATGTAGAGTTAATAATGATAGTACCACTTTCTTGTGGCACTGCCGCTTAGGTCATATTGGCGTAAGATGCATGAAGAAACTCCATGTCGATGGATGTTTGGAGTCACTTGATTTTGAATCACTTGACACATGCGAGCCATGCCTCATGGGCAGGATGACTAAGACCCCGTTTTCAGGTACAATGAAACGGGAAAGTGACTTGTTGGAAATCATACATGCTGATGCGTGTGATCCAATGAGAAATTGAAGCGTGTGGTGGATATCGCTATTTTCTCATCTTCACTGACAATTTGAGTAGATATAGGTATATTTACTTAATGAAGCACAAGTCTGAAACGTTTGAAAAGTTCAAGCGATTTCAGAGTGAAGTTAAGAATTGTCATAACAAGAAGATCAAATTCCTACGATCTGATCAATGAGAATTTCTGAGTTATGAGTTTGGCAAACACTTAAGACATTGTGAATTGTTTCGCAGTTGAAGCCACCTGGAACACCACAGCGTAATGGTGTGTCCGGACGTCGTAATCGAACCTTATGAGATATGGTGTGATCTATGATGTCTCTTACCGATCTACCGTTATTATTTTGAGGTTATGCATTAGAGACAGCTGCATTCACTTTAGATAGGACACCATATAAGTCCGTTGAGACGACGTCGTATGAACATTGGTTTGGCAAGAAACCAAAGTTGTCGTTTCTTAATGTTTGGGGCTGCGATGGTTAAGGCTTCAGCCGGAGAAGCTCGAACCCAAAAGCGGACAAACACATCTTCATTGGATACCCAAAGGTGACAGTTGGGTATACCTTCTATCTCAGATCCGAGGGCAAATTGTTTGTCGCTTAGAACAGGTCCTTTCTCGAGAAGGAGTTTATCTCGAAAGAATTGAGTGGGAGGAAGATAGAACTTGATGAGGTTGTCGAACCTTTATTTCAACCAGAAAGTGATGCAACACAAAAAGATGTTTTTTGTGGCGCCTACGTCCGTTGAATAGGAAGTTAATGATAGTGATCATGAAGCTTCGGATCAAGTTGCTATCGAACCTCGTAGGTCGACAAGGATATGTACTACTCCTGAGTGGTACGGTAATCCTGTCTTAAATATCATGTTGTTGGACAACAATGAACCTACGAACTATGGAGAAGCGATGGTGGGCCCGTATTCCGACAAATGGTTAGAAGCCATGAAATCCGAGACAGGATCCATGTATCAGAACAAAGCATGGACTTTGGTGGACTTGCCTGTTGATCGGCAAGCCATTGAGATAAATGGATCTTTAAGAAGAAGACGGACGTGGGCGGTAATGTTACCGTCTATGAAGCTCGACTTGTGGCAAAGAGTCTTTTCACAAGTTCAAGGAGTTGACTACGATGAGAATTTCTCACCCGTAGCGATGCTTAAGTTCGTCGGAATCATGTTAGCATTAGCTATATTTTTCGATTATGAAATCTGACACATGGATGCCAAAAACAAGTTTTCTTACCAGTTTTCGTAAGAAAGAGTTGTATGTGATACAATAAAAGGTTTTGTCGATCCTAAGGATGCTAAAAGGTATGTTGGCTCAAGCAATCCTTCTATGGACTAGAGCAAGCATCTCGGAGTCGGAATATATGCTTTGATGGAGTGATCAAAGCTTTTAGGTTTATACAATGTTTGCTAGAAACTTGTATTTACAAGAAAGTGAGTGGGAGCACTACAACATTTCTGATAAGTATATGTGGATGACATATTGTTGATTCGAAATAATGTAGAATTTCTGGAAAGCATAAACGGTTGTTTGAAGAGTGATTTTCAAAGGAAGACCTGGATAAAGCTGCTTACATATTGGGCATGAAGATCTATAGAAATAGATCAAGACGCCTGATGATACTTTCAAAGAACGCACACCTTGACATGTTTTTGAAGGAGTTCAAAACAGATCAGTCAAAGAAGGGGTTCTTACCTGAGTTGTAAGGTGTGAAGTTGAGTAAGACTCAAAGATTGACCACGACAAAAGAAAGAGGAAGGATGAAGGTCGTCCCCTATGCTTTTGTCATATGATCTATACGGTATGCCATGCTGAGTACCGCACCAGATGTGTGCCTTGCCACATGACTGGCAAGAGGGTACAAAGGTGATCTAGGAGTAGATCACCAGATAGCGGTCAAAATTATCCTTAGAGGAATAAGGAAATGTTTCTCGGATATGGAGGTGATGAAGAGTTCGACGTAAAGAGTTACGTCGATGCAAGCTTAACACCTATCCGGATAACTCTGAGTAGAGACACCAGATACGTATAATGGAGCAAAAATTTGGAATAGCTCCAAGTGGAACATGGAAGCAGCACCTATGGTATGACATAAAGTTTTGCAAAATACATAGGGATCTGAATATGGCAGACCCGTTGACTACAACCTCTCTCACAAGCATAACATGATCAAACCCAGAACTCATTGAGTGTTAATCACATAGTGGTGTGAACTAGATTAGTGACTCTAGTAAACTCTTTGGATGTTGGTCACATGGCGATGTGACCTATGAGTGTTAGTCACATGGCGATGTGAACTAGATTATTGACTCTAGTGCAAGTGGCAAACTGTTGGAAATATGCCCTAGAGGCAATAATAAATTAGTTATTATTATATTATATTTCATTGTTCATGATAATCGTTTATTATCCATGCTAGAATTGTATTGATAGGAAACTCAGATACATGTGTGGATACATAGACAACACCATGTCCCTGATAAGCCTCTAGTTGACTAGCTCGTTGATCAATAGATGGTTACGGTTTCCTGACCATGGACATTGGATGTCGTTGATAACGGGATCACATCATTAGGAGAATGATGTGATGGACAAGACCCAATCCTAAGCCTAGCACAAAGATCGTGTAGTTCATATGCTAAAGCTTTTCTAATGTCAAGTATCATTTCCTTAGACCATGAGATTGTGCAACTCCCGGATACTGTACGAGTGCTTTGGGTGTGCCAAACATCACAACGTAACTGGGTGGCTATAAAGGTGCACTACGGGTATCTCCGAAAGTGTCTGTTGGGTTGGCACGAATCAAGACTGGGATTTGTCACTCCGTGTAAACGGAGAGGTATCTCTGGGCCCACTCGGTAGGACATCATCATAATGTGCACAATGTGACCAAGGAGTTGATCACGGGATGATGTGTTACGGAACGAGTAAAGAGACTTGCTGGTAACGAGATTGAACAAGGTATCGGGATACCGACGATCGAATCTCGGGCAAGTATCGTACCGATAGACAAAGGGAATTGTATACGGGATTGATTGAATCCTTGACATCGTGGTTCATCCCATGAGATCATCGTGGAGAATGTGGGAGACAACATGGGTATCCAGATCCCGCTGTTGGTTATTGACCAGAGAGTTGTCTCGGCCATGTCTGCATGACTCCCGAACCTGTAGGGTCTACACACTTAAGGTTCGATGACGCTAGGGTTATAGGGAAAGTATGTACGTGGTTACCAAATGTTGTTCGGAGTCCCGGATGAGATCCCGGACGTCACGAGGAGTTCCGGAATGGTCCGGAGGTAAAGATTGATATATAGGAAGTATGGTTTTGGCCACCGGAAGTGTTCCGGGCATCACCGGTAGTGTACCGGGACCACCGGAGGGGTCCAAGGGTCCACCGGGAGGGGCCACGGGCCCCGAAGGCCTACATGGGCCAATAGTGGGAAGGGACCAGCCCCTAGGTGGGTTGGGGCGCCTCCCACCAAGGCCCAAGGAGCCTCCTAGAGGGGAGGGGGCAAACCCTAGGGCAGATGGGCCCTAAGGCCCACCCCAGGTGCGCCTCCCCCTCTCCCCCTTGTGGCCGCCACCCTAGATGGGATCTAGGGCTGCCGCACCCCTTGGGGTGGGAACCCTAGGTAGGGGCGCAACCCTCCCTCTCCCCCTATATATAGTGGAGGCAAAGGGGCAGCCCAACACACGAAGTTCCTCCCCTGTTGGCGCAGCCCTACCCCTCTCCCTCCTCGTCTCTCGTAGTGCTTGGCGAAGCCCTGCTGGAGTCCCGCGCTCCTCCACCATCACCATGCCGTCGTGCTGCTGCTGGATGGAGTCTTCCCCAACCTCTCCTTCTCCCCTTGCTGGATCAAGGCGTAGGAGACGTCACCGGGCTGCACGTGTGTTGAACGCGGAGGCGCCGTTGTTCGGCGCTTAGATCAGAATCAACCGCGATCTGAATCGCTACGAGTACGACTCCTTCATCCGCGTTCTTGCAACGCTTCGGCTTAGCGATCTACAAGGGTATGTAGATGCACTCTCCTTCCCCTCGTTGCTAGATTACTCCATAGATTGATCTTGGTGATGCGTAGAAAATTTTAAATTTTTGCTACGATCCCCAACATCTACTACTACACGTGCCGCTGCTTGCTCGCCCACGGTTCATCGTTGCAGAGAAACCGACCGACCAGTGTGCATGTACACATTCGCGACCAGACAAACAACGCTACGTACGCTTCGATCGGGTAGGTCTGAGCTGTCAAGGAGGATAAGGACGCACTTCCTTGCGTGCGAAGATATAGCTGGTGGATCCCAGCTGTCAGGGGGAGGAATCATTTTTATTTTGCGAGTAATAAGGAGGCACTTCCTTGTGTTCAAAGATGTAGCTGGTGGGTCCAGCTGTCAGCCTCACCGTCTAAGGTCCTCTTCCGATGGCTATCGTTCATTGAACTCGTTGACCACGACGCGCCGAGAGCATCAAGGCAGTGGACGACGGCAAGGCCTAGGAAGGGAACGATGCGGAGCCAGAGAAGATCAGGCAGGTGGATGCCCACGCGAAGGGGAGTACGAGGGTTCACTGGTTCGATTGCGGTGTAAGGCTGCCGTCGCCAGAGAATAACATGGGGTGTGGGTGAGTAGAGGGAAGGCATGTCTAGTGGTAGTATGGTTGGGCGGTGAGGCTTGCGCGGCATCACAACCGGCCAAGGGAGGCTGGAGCAGGCGGTATGGCGGGCGCTGGTTTGGGCGGCTGGAGCAAGAAGACCAGAGGTTGAAGACGCAACACGAACATTGATTTAACATCCAACGGTTGCTGATAGAATCGTTTTGACTAATTAAGTTGATAAAGCCATGCATACGCGTCAACTTAGTAGGCCCATAAGTCAGCCTCCAAATCTGGTGGGTCCCAGCTAGCAGGGGAGTCATTTTTTTACTCGTAATAAGGTGGCACTTCCTTGCGTGCGAAGATATTTTCTGGGTTTTCTAATTTCTTCTTTTCCGAGTTAGAATAAAAAGAAAACAATTTAGCATCTTTGGTACAATCTATATTTTTGCGAAATGGATCATAATAAAGTTGGTGGGTCCTAGCTGTCAGGGAGAGGTAGCTTTTTTCTGCGTAATAAAGGAAGCACTTCCTTGCGTGCGAAGATGTAGCTGGTGGCTCAAACCTGTCAGGGGGAGAAATCATTTGTTTTCGCATAATAAGGAGGCACTTGCTTGGATGCGGCCATGGGCCCTGTGGGTTCCTACTGTCAGCCACTCCACGTACATGCCTCTTCTGATGCTTGTCGTTTGTTGACAAAGTTGACCACGCCGCGCCGAGAGAACCAAAGCATTGGACGATGGTGAGTCCTAGGAAGGAAACGACCTGGAGCTGGCAAAGAGACAGCAGTGGATGCCCACGCAGAGGGGAGTATGAGGATTCACTGGTTTGGCTCCGGTGTGAGGCTGCCGTCACCGGAGAATAACAGGAGGTGTTGGTGAGTAGAGGAATGGCCTGGATGGCGATGGGAGTATGGTGGGTCGATGAGGCCTGCATTGCAGCACAACCGGCCACGGGAGGCGGTAGCAGGCGGCACCGCCGACGGTGGTTTGGGCGGCTAAAATATGAATACCCGAGATTGAAGAAGCACCACCACCGTTGGATGTGCGTTGGATGGACATCCAACAGTCACTGCTACTAGAATCGTATGTTGACTATACGTTTACAAAGTCTTGCGTATGCGTCAACTTAGTAGGCCCACAAGTGAGAATCACATATATGGCAGAGAACATATAGCCCATTTGCGATTTGTTATAATCTACAACCCATTATCGGATTCTAATGGAATTTACTGGAGCCCATTTACTGTTTGTTAAAATTACAGCCCGTTTTATAGCCAGAACAACAGTTAATAATTCCAATCAACTGCTCAAAAAAATCAAAAAAAATTCCCACATTTTGATGGGATCCGAAATATGTTTTATCCCGATATTTCGAGTCAAGTTAAATATAACTTAAAATAAATTTGTATTAGGTAAAGATCCAACAAAATTTTACGCGCGCAACAAATAATGAAATTAAAATATTTAAAATCTAAAAATAGTAATTTTGAAACTAATTACCTGTTCAGTGCGCTTTTTATATTCACAGCCTAAATTTTATAATTACAGTCCATTTATTATTTCTTAAAGCCCATTTTCTTGGCAAGCCTAATGCGGAGCGAAGAATAACAAGTTGACCTGGGTTGGGTATTCCGCAAAAAAAAAGTATAGCTAGGCTAGCCATTTTCACCTTGAAAAAATAATATCTGGGCTGGATATTTGGTTGACATAAAATAATAGCCTAGGCTAGATGGGCCACAGTCCGCCCGGTTGATACCCTGATCCTCTGAAAAACAACAAAAACATCGCTCAAGAGAAGCTCTGCTCACACCTCAAAAAACAAATATTGCTCGAGCTGCTGGGTTCAAGGTGTCGCCCACTCCTCGTGCAATTCTCTCGTTTATTGACTATATTGGTTGACAATGGTGTGGGACGTGATGTTAGGAAACCAGGAGGAAGCAATTTTTTTATAGTTGTATATAATAAGGAGGCACTAGCTACGTACGGCTATGGCCCTAGTGGTCCCTACTGTCATCCTATCCAAGTAAAGTCACGTAAGGACCAACATGATAAAACTAAAACGATAGCAGAACAGTTCATGCAGTCCCTTCTAAACCGTGTACACGTATGTACAACCACATGCCAAAAAGTATGGTCATGTACGTACATACGGGCGGGGTCTCGAACGCCTACTCACGCATATGTATGGCCATGGCTCGTGTACATGGAGAGCCAGTGGACGTCCGCAACGGTGCCCTGTTAATCGGTAGCCAGCCGGATGGGTCAGAACGGAGAAACTGCGTCGTGTTCATCAATAGGCAGCGGAATGCGTCATTTTCATCGAGAGCCAACCGGCTTGGACGGAACAGCCGAAACGAGCTGTGGCATACCGCAGAATGGAGGAAACGGCCTTCTGTTTGACCGCGTATGGTCGAAACGGGGTCCTATTTATCGGGAAGGGTCTGGTGTACCGCAAAACGAAGGAAATGGGCTTCTGTTCGAGTGCCTATGGTCGAAACGGGGTGCTATTGATCGGGAGGGGTGCGGCATACCGCAAAACGAAGGAAATGAACTTGTGTTGGAGCGCCTACGGTCGAAACGAGGTCTTGTTTATTGGGAGGGGTGTGACGTACCGCAAAACGGGAATCCACGGGTTACTGTTCATCCACCGTCTACTGCCTTGCTCCAGCCTCCACGGGCTACAATTCATCCACCGTCAACTTCCTCTAGCCTCCACCTGCTACTGTTCATCCACCGTCAACTTCCTCCTGCCTCCACGAGCAACTATTCATCCATGGGGGCCTGTTCATCCAGCCTCCACCGGCTACTATTCGACCAGCCCTCCACGGGGTCCTGTTCATCCAGCCTCCACCGACTACTGTTCAACCAGCCCTCCACGGGGTCCTGTTCATCCAGCCTCCACCGGCTACTGTTCAACCAGCCCTCCACGGGGTCCTGTTCATCCACCCCAACCGGCTCAATCGGCTAGTGTGTGGCGGCGTCCTCTCGATCAGGGTCTGCTACTTCTTGAGCTTGCGTTGGTTTTTTCCTTGAAGAGAAAAGTGTGATGCAGCAAAGTAGAGATAAGTATTTCCCTCAGTTTGAGAACCAATGTATCAATCCAGTAGGAGACAATGCACAAATCACTTAATAGCTGCATAAGCTATCAAAGAACTTACACCCAACGCGATAAAGGGTTGTCAATCCCTTCATGGTTACTTGCAAAAGTGAGATCTGATGGAGATAAATAAATGGTAAGGTAAATATTTTTGGTACTTTTGGTTTATAGATTGGAAAGTAAAAGAGTGCAAAAATAGTAGATCGTAAACTAACACTGTAG
The DNA here is from genome assembly GCA_034509565.1 of Triticum monococcum. Lineage (NCBI taxonomy): Eukaryota > Viridiplantae > Streptophyta > Magnoliopsida > Poales > Poaceae > Triticum > Triticum monococcum. The sequence goes on from CM067845.1 coordinate 485,109,328, forward strand.
ATCAGAAACTTGTATGATGGAAAATAGACATGGGGGCCATAGGTTTCACTAGAGGCTTCACTAGTACAGCGAGGTGCTATACAAAAGGTTTTTAACCACTTTCCGCGACGGAATTTGGAACCGTCGCCAAGTGAGTCTAGGCGATAGGCGGGTCCTTCCCACACGACCCAGAAACCATTGGTGATATGCCCTCTTGGCACACACGCTCGGCAAAATGAGGTCGTGTGCGACCGGTGAGCGCTCAAATACGGTTATACGTACAGTAGTCCTCAAAAAATACAATTATACAGGCGAATTCATTTCCAATCGTAAGTACATCCCACACAGTCAGTTCACGCTAAACATTTCCATTCGTATATAGATCCCACGCAGTCGCTCCACGGAAAACGTTTCTGTTCGCAAGTACATCACACACAATTTTCCCTGTTAAATCGTTTGTGATAGCGTTTCCATTCCACACGGTATTACAATTTTATAGTTTGCGTTATTGAATGCATCACACATAGTTTTTATGTGGTAAACGCTTGCGCTAGGTGGCCTAACGCAAACAGTTTTCAAGAGGATGTTGTGTGTGATTGTTCATTAATCCAACACGATTTATTTCCTAGAAACTGTGTACGTTGCATGAGGTCATCTCCCATGGTGTTTTCTCAATAAGTGTTTGCAATAGAAAAACCCAAATAGCAGGCTAATTATCCTATTATTAAAAATCAATTTATTAACCTAATTTACATTTCATATTAAGCACACAATATATTTCATTTTCGTAATTAAAATACATCAGAGTACAACATCGTATAGCTTCCACACTCAGCTACCCCATTACACAACTGCACCAACACCAAGTTTCACATGCAACATATATAACCTTTCGAAATTAGCATCATAGACGATACATAGACAGATGTATCTCATTTGGAAAACCGCTGAAGCAGAAGGGGAATATTGAGCCTTCATTGATGTTGAAGGTCTTTGCAACTTTAGGTCAGTGCTTGTGGATGATTGACCATCCATCCTTCGTCCTCTTCAGGAAAACTTCAATATTGAACCGTGGGTGTTGTATGAATACCAATACCTTCCTCGCCTCCTGACCATACATGTTGTCTGAGAGGTAATCATCAGTGAACTACTTTGGAAAGGCCTGAAAACAAGGATGTACATAAATATCTTCTCTATATTGGAAATGGGGCAAAGGAATAAAAAAGGCAAGGTATAATATTTAGTACCATCCTATAGTGAACTGATGTCTTCTTCATTGTGCAGACAAAGATCTTGCTGTTTTTTGTTGCTAATTTCTTTATCATAATAATCTTTCTGAGTTTCTTGACTTGACTGATATTTATGGACAACTCATTTCCCCATATGCAAAAAGGGCGAACAGTGGGTCAAAACCTCTGACAATAGGACGTACATGTGCAAGACCAAATTGTTGAAAACCTAAATATTAGAATGGTTCCTGCAATTGCACAATAATGTGCTATTTGACAACGGACCATGCATGTGCAAACCTCGATTGTAAACCTCAGTGCTTCCCATTGTTTCCCTGCAACACATATAAGGTAGTTAGTCATCAGGTTAAGTAAGGGTTCGCATGCTATCAGTATAATATGTTGATGAAAAATAAGCACATTGCAGATTCATCAGATTAATTCAAGCCACATGGAAAACCCATTTATCCAAACCAAGCATGATTAAGAACTAGGAAATATAGCACTTGTATATGTTTCTCATGTATTAAGTGCAACCAAATTCGATTTATTCCTCACATGCACAACAATACAAAATTCTACCCATGACAATTGGACATCGCATTGCAGAATTGAACCAAGCAGTTAACTAAACACCACAAAAAATGAACCAAACGTTAACTCAACACCACATTGCACAATATGACATAATCCTAATAGAAGATCATATAGTTAACCAAACCAAGCATGCTTGACAACTTGGAAATATATCAATTGTATTTGTTTCTCATGTATTTTGTAAAGAAAAATTCAATTTATTTCTCACATGGAAGACAATACAAAATTGCACCATGAAGAATTGTACATCACATTTGCAGAATTGAACCAAACAATTAACTGAATACGACAACTAATTACCCAAACAGTTAATAAGTGAGCACCACATTGCACGACATATAGAACATATACACTAGAGCAACAGATTGCATGGTAAAAGTAGATAACACAATTCACTAGAATTTGTTAAGGAAAGCCAGTAGCTAGCAAGACAAGCTAATAAGACATGGGTGCTTATAGTGAGCTAATAAGACAAGCTACTCCTCATTGTCAGATATATCAATGACGATTGGCTCCTTGGACTTGGAAGAGGGTGAGGCCTCCGCATCGTGGGTGCCCACGAACTGTTGTTTAAAGCAGCAACCGCGTCACGTCGTCGGCGCACGAGGCGTCGATAGTGGCCTTGACAGTGAGTTGTTGCTCCAAGATCTGGGGGTCGACATGAATGGCAGCCATCGTGACCTCATCCGCGCGTGCGGCCACGATTTGTTTCTCCGCTGCCAAATGCTCCTTGAGCTATTGGCTATACTACGTGCACCATGGCTTAGGATGGCGCGTATTTGATGGAGGGGTCGGTGATTTGGGTGGAAGGTGTCGCGTCGACGGTCGGGGCATGTGGGATGTGGAAGGAGGAGGAGGATGGGGGTTGGGTGTGGATTACTTGCCAGGATAGACGAGGCCGAGCAGCGTGAAGGAGGGTCACCGGCGAGGAGGTGGGGCTGCAAGCAAGGAGTGAAGGTTTCAACTTGGAAAGGAAGGCGGAAATAGGGAAAATGGGCTTTTGGTAGGGGGGGAGGTAGATATTTCCGTGAAAGCCGGAAATTTTGGATCGGTTCACCGAAAAACTGGCGTGCAAAGTGTCATCAAACACGGTCCCTTATTCAGAATTGTGTATGATATGTGAACATCACAAATGATTCAGATAGCTTAACCCGTGTGTGATGAGTTTGAACGTTAAAAATTTTGGTTTGAATTTTCCTGGTTATAGTGGTCATCCACTTCATTGCATAATTTGGGTACCCAAAGGAGACTACAGCACACCCACACTTCTTAACCGAGCAAGTTTAGCAATTAAACAGAGCTAGCTGACCTAAACATTACTCTAACAAATTAAAGACCGGTGCTCTTAATTAAACAAAACAAAGAGTACTACTACGGCTGGTGCTCGTTGATCTCCGCCGCTGCCTCCATGCCCAGCTCGCGCCCGACGGTCTCCTAGGGAAGGGGCTCCATCAAACCATACTCGGCAAGCATCTCGCCATCTGCGTCCGCCATCTCTTTATAAAAGGCCACCAAGAGCTGGGCGTGGGCGGACGTGATCTAGGCTTGGACGGGCTCCATCCTGGCAAGGTATGCGGCGGAGGAACGGACGGCTGCTCGAACGCTCTCGGCACGTATGGCGGCTGCGGCCGCGCTCTCGCCGGAGTGGGCCGCCAAAGTTTCCCTCACAACACGGGTCCACGTCCCCATCTTTCACCGGCAACGATTGAATAGTGAAATGATATTGGGGAGCAAGCTAGTGTGCTTGACATGCCGGCTATGGACTGTAGCCGACGCACCTTCTCGCGTAAGCCATAGGCATACTATACACCGACGATTCCCCAACATATTTTGTACTGCATCTCACACGGTTGGTGATAATAAACTATGTGGGATCTACTTGATTTTTCATCCTGATTTGAATTACATAATGGGGTCATAGCGGCAATGTACGGTGTTTGAATTGCTAGAACTTTTATCTGAAGTGAACATGCAACTACATGTGTGTCATAATTTTTTTGGAATTATTCAGGTTTTGTTTGGACATTTTATACATTAAATTGGTTTTCTAACCATTGCAGGTGCACAATTCAAAATTAAACTGCATGCACATGCTCCGGTGCACCAACATGGGTTGTAAAATCATATATGTGTCCATGGGTTTATGCTTATGTCACATGCAAGAAATGTGGATGAATTTCAAACACCACGACACCATGGCTCTCTAGCAAACGCTGAGGTACTTGCTTTTGTAATTCTAATAAATCCAAAACTCGTCTGAAATTCTTGAAACTTGGCGTGCTATCATGCAGCAGCATCAACATGCTGTGGTAATTCTTTTGTTCCATTTGGAGCAGGTTTGGGTATAAGCTTCTCTCAAACTAGAGCTTCTCACAACAAGCCTGATGGTTTCGGTAGGGAACGTACCACCTTTGGGGACGAAACGATATCCGTTGCCTCTTATTGCTCTCAAAAAATTTCTAGTGTCAACATAGAACAACACGAGTGTTGTGTTAAATTTTGAAAAATTTCAGGGTTTGTTTGGACATTTTTATACATTAATTGGGGTTTCTAGGCATTTTATGTGCATAATACAAATTAGAACTACATGCACATGCTCAAGTGAAAAAATCACATCTATGTCCTTGGGTGCATGCTTAGGTCCCATGCAAGAAATGAGAATAGATTTCAAACACCCTACCACCGTCACTCAGCTGCAAACATTGAGAGACCTGGTTTTTAAATTCTAGTAAATCCAAAACTCCTTTGAAATTCATGAAACTTGGCATGCAATCATGGAGCGAGATCAACATGTCATGGTAATTTTTTGTCCCATTTGGGGCAGGTTTGGGTATAAGCTTCTCACAAACCAGAGCTTCTCACAACAAGCCAAATGGTTTCGGCAGGGAACATGCCACCTTTTGGGACGAAACGATATCCATTGCCTCTTATTGCTATCAAAATTTTCTAGTGTAAACATAGAACAACAGGAGTGTTGTGTTAAATTTTGTAATTTTTCGGGGTTTGTTTGGACATATTTATACATTAACTGGGTTTTCTAGGCATTTTATGTGCATAATTCAAATTTGAACTACATGCACATGCTCCAGTGCATATAAATTTGCTGAAAAATCAAATATGTGTCCTTGGGTGCATGCTTAGGTCCCATGTAAGAAATGAGAATGAATTTCAAACACCCTGCCACCGTCACTCGGCTGCAAACATTGAGATACCTGGTTTTAAATTCTAGTAAATCCAAAACTCGTCTAAAATTCATGAAACTTGGCATGCTATCATGGAGCGGCATCGACATGCCGCGGTATTTTTTTTGTCCCATTTGGGGCAGGTTTGTGCATAAGCTTCTAAAAAATAGAGCTTCTCACAACAAGCCCGATGGTTTCAGTAGGGAACGTGCCACCTTTGGGGACGAAATGATATCCATTGCCTCTTATTTCTTTCAAGTGCATATAAATTGGTTGAAAAATCAAATCTATGTCCTTGGGTTCATGCTTAGGTCCCATGCAAGAAATGAGATTGAATTTCAAACACCCTGCCACTGTCACTCGGCCGCAAACATTGAGATACCTGGTTTTTAAATTCTACTAAATCCAAAACTCGTCTGAAATTCATGAAACTTGGCGTGCTATCATGGAGTAGCATCGACATACTGTGGTAAATTTTTTGACCCATTTGGGGCAGGTTTGGGCATAAGCTTCTCACAAACCAGAGCTTCACACAACAAGCCTGATATTTTCGATAGGGAACGTTTCACCTTTGGGGACGAAACAGTATCCGTGGCCTCTTCTTGATTTCAATTATTTTTCTCTAGTGTCAACATAGAACAACAAGAGTGTTGTGTTAAATTTTGGAATTTTTCGGGGTTCATTTGGACATTTTTATACATTAATTGAGTTTCAATGCTTTTATGTGCATATTTCAAATTTGAACTACATGCACATGCTCCAATGCATATAAATTGGTTAAAAAATAAAATATGTGTCCTTGGGTGCATGCTTAGGTACCATGCAAGAAATGGGAATGAATTTCAAACACCAGGGCATCGTCACTCAACCGCAAACATTGAGATACATGGTTTTTAAATTCTAGTAAATCCAAAACCCGTCTGAAATTCATGAAACTTGGCATGCTATCATGGAGCGGCATCCACATCCCGTGGTAAACATTTTGTCCCATTTGGGGCAGGTTTGGGCATAAGCTTCTCACAAACCAGAGCTTCTCACAACAAGTCTGATGTTTTTGGTAGGGAACGTTTCACCTTTGGGGACGAAACGATATCCATTGCCTCTTCTTGATTTCAATTTTTTCTCTAGTGTCAACATAGAACAACAGGAGTGTTGTGTTGAATTTTGGGATTTTTTGGGGTTCGTTTGGACATTTTTATACATTAATTGAGTTTTCAATGCTTTTATGTGCATAATTCAAATTTTAACTACATGCACATGCTCCAGTGCATATAAATTGGTTGAAAAATCAAATCTATGTCCTTGGGTGCATGCTTAGGTCCCATGCAAGAAATGGGAACGAATTTCAAACACTAGGGCACTATTGATTGCCGGCAAAACATTGAGATACTTCGTTTTTAAATTCTAATAAATCCAAAACTCATCTGAAATTCATGAAACTTGGCATGCTATCATGGAATGGCACCCGACATGCTATGGTATTTTTCGTGTCCATTTTTAGAGAAGGCGCACTCGAATAACAGCCAACAAAGGCATTTTGAAAAAATAGCTGCCACTTTAATATCTCAAACATTTGTATAATTCAAATCGTGTGTGTTGTGTTAACCATCTACGTGACGCCACGTGTCTTGGTTTTAATGGCTATAGGAGGTGTCGTGCGGACAGCTGCTTGATTGAACGGGAGGCGTGCGAGCGCAGTCCGGTGCACAGGCTAACCGAGAGGCGTGCAAGCTGTCCTCCAATGCGCAGGCTTACCGGGAAGCGTGCAAGTTGTACGCTGCGCAGGCTGATACGTCTCCAACGTATCTATAATTTTTTATTGTTCCATGCTATTATATTATCATCCTTGGATGTTTTATACGCATTTATATGCTATTTTATATGATTTTTGGGACTAACCTATTAACCTAGAGCCCAGTGCCAGTTTCTGTTTTTTCGTTGTTTTTGAGTATCGCAGAAAAGGAAAATCAAACGAAGTCCAATTGACCTGAAACTTCACAGAACTTATTTTTGGACTAGAAGAAGGCCAGGAAGTAAAAGAATTGGGCCAGAAGAGTCTCGGGCTGCCCACGAGGGTGGGTGGCGCGCCCACCCCCTGGGCACGCCACCTGCCTCGTGGACAACCCGGAGACCCCCCTGCCTTGTTCCCGACTCCAACACCTGTTATATAACCCAAAACTTCCAGAAATAAACCCAGATCACGAGTTTCGCCGCCAGAATCCTCCGTAACCACCAAAAACCAATCTAGACCTGTTCCGGTACCCTGCCGGAGGGAGGAATCCCTCTCCGGTGGCCATCTTCATCATCCTGATGCTCTCCATGACGAGGAGGGAGTAGTTCACCCTCGGGGCTGAGGGTATGTACCAGTAGCTATGTGTTTGATCTCTCTCTCTCTCTCTCTCTCTCTCTCTCGTGTTCTTGAGGTGGTACGATCTTGATGTATCGCGAGCTTTGCTATTATATTTGGATCTTATGATGTTTCTCCCCCTCTACTCTCTTGTGATGAATTGATTTTTCCCTTTGAAGTTATCTTATCGGATTGAGTCTTTAAGGATTTGAGAACACTTGATGTATGTCTTGCATGTGCTTATCTGTGGTGACAATGGGATATCACGTGATCCACTTGATGTATGTTTTGGTGATCAACTTGTGAGTTCCGTGACCTCATGAATTTATGCATAGGGGTTGGCACACGTTTTCGTCTTGACTCTCCGGTAGAAACTTTGGGGCACTCTTTGAAGTTCCTTGTGTTGGTTGAATAGATGAATCTGAGATTGTGTGATGCATATCGTATAATCATACACACGGATACTTGAGGTGACATTGGAGTATCTAGGTGACATTAGGGTTTTGGTTGATTTGTGTCTTAAGGTGTTATTCTAGTACGAACTCTATGATAGATTGAACGGAAAGAATAGCTTCGTGTTATTTTACTAGGGACTCTTGAATAGATCGATCCGAAAGGATAACTTTGAGGTGGTTTCGTACCCTACAATAATCTCTTCATTTGTTCTCCGCTATTAGTGACTTTGGAGTGACTCTTTGTTGCATGTTGAGGGATAGTTATGTGATCCAATTATGTTATTATTGTTGAGAGGACTTGCACTAGTGAAAGTATGAACCCTAGGCCTTGTTTCCTAGCATTGCAATACTGTTTACGCTCACTTTTATCATTAGTTACCTTGCTGTTTTTATATTTTCAGATTACAAAAACCTATATCTACCTTCCATATTGCACTTGTATCATCTCTTCGCCGAACTAGTGCACCTATACAATTTACCATTGTATTGGGTGTGTTGGGGACACAAGAGGCTCTTTGTTATTTGGTTGCAGGGTTGTTTGAGAGAGACCATCTTCATCCTACGCCTCCCACGGATTGATAAACCTTAGGTCATCCACTTGAGGGAAAATTTCTACTGTCCTACAAACCTATGCACTTGGAGGCCCAACAACGTCTACATGAAGAAGGTTGTGTAGTAGACATCATAGGCTCACTTGGAAGGAGCCCTTTGAATTCCATGGCTGCCCACCTTCCTCTCCATTAATGGCGCCGAAGCCGCTGTTTAATATGGGCGGCCTTACTGTTCGCCCCCCATTCCCCTCCCTACCGCATACCTCCACCAATGCCATGGCACAGAATAATCATCCACCACTAGTCTTTAAGTTTGGTGAAGTCGACTCCGAGCCGAAGGAGATAGAAAATAAGGAGGAATGAAGCCTCATGGACATGGCCCTGAACGAGCTGGCCGCGGCGGTTGGTCCCCGCTCCCATCCCAGCTCCCATCCCCGCGCTCGCGCCAGCGACCATCCCCGTAGCATTGATGGGTTGGTCGCCGAGAACTATCGTAGAGCTGGAAACCGCGGGCGTCAGCAAGGTCTCCGTGGACCCGCGCGAGCTCGTGTACTTCCCAGCACCCGTGCATGTGCCCGCTCCTCCACCCACCGCGGCGTCGGTCCCCGTGAGTTTGGCTGCACCCGCCGCGCCCGTGCCCATGCACGCGCCCCCCTCAGCGGCATGGGACGCCACCGTCGACAGCTACCTCTCAGCGGCGTCAGTTGCCGTCCTCCCGCGCCCCACCCGTCGATCGCGCGACGACATGATGTTTGATTTACAAGTGAAGAACATTCGGTGCTGCCATGAAAACTTCAATAACGGCATCCCGGAGGACGACAACGATGACGCGGCACGCCGCCTCCGCCGGAAATAGTTTTTTTTGGAGTTTAATACTGTATCTCGAATTCTCGATCATATGAATATAAATTCACAGTGTGACTAAATGAAAGATATGGTTTGAACGAACTTGCGTTTTTCTCTCTTAATGTACAGACTTATCAAACAATTTTCTTTTGAAAATAACGCCAATGGTTTTTAAATATAAAACACCCATCGCAAACGTTTTAGTTAGAACACCCGTATGCAACCCGACAGCCTCCCCAGGAAGCCAAGGGAAAATGTGTCGAGCAGGATTTGTGCAGCTCTTGATCGCAAACGTTTTAGATAGAACACCATTATGCAAAGTGAGAGCTATGGTCTTCCCCCTTAAGTCAAGGGAAAATTCACAGCGCAGGATTTGTGCATCCCTTCAATGCAAACGGTTGTTTTGGATGAGCCATGTGCAACCACGTACAAACAATTTGGTAAGATTTGCATCTGTTATTTTGGGTACGTTACCATTTGTCAAACTGGAAAGATTGACATTTGTTGATCTAGTAACATTGCCATTTGTCAACCTTGTAACACACTATGATTTGTCAAAATATGCAGCTAAAAATCACTAGCACTATCTAATTTTTGCAACTAAAATTTAGTAATTAAGCATAGATTTCATTCATAGATTAAGCAGTCATTCTTTATAGTTCAACTCGACAGCTGAACCGACCAAACTTTTCCCCAATTGTTCCAACCACACACTGAAATAGCTAGTTCAATTATATATACTAGCTAATTTTAAGTACGTTGTACAGTTCCACCACATCTATAGTCAGATGAACTGAACACAATAGCCCCTAAATACTACTACTACTACTACTACTACTACTACTACTACTACTACTACTACTACTACTACTACTACTACTACTACTACTACTACTACTACTACTACTACTACTACTACTACTACTACTACTACTACTACTACTACTACTACTACGGAGGGGCTTTGTACTACTTCCGGCAGCCTCTCCTCTGTCGAGCGCGCTCAGTAAGAGGCAGAGGAGGAGGAGCCTACTGACAAGCTGGACAACTACAATACGGTGCCTGCCGCTGCTGCAGCTTCAGCGACGCTCACCTGAACGCCCTCTGCTACTCCAGATGACCCCTCTCGAAGCGGTGGTTCTCCTTGTAGATCTCCTGATTCCTCGCCTCTAAGACGGTGTGTGCCGCGGCCACGAAGGCGGTAAGGCTCTTTGCATGCTCGATGAGGCGCTCCTACTCCTCCCGCAGAAACTCAGTGTAGCGCCCAAGGTCGCTGACGCACGTGCGGGCCTCCACCTTCGCCTCCGCCTCCGAGTAGCGGTGGCGGAGCGGGTGATGACCTCGGCAGTCGACGGTGGGCTGGCGGCCACGGTGGCCAACGATGGGATGGCGGCCACGACCACCACCTCCCGCCTTCGGGCCGCGATGGCGGAGCGGGCGATGGACCTGTCTTTTGACGGTGTTGTGGCAGCAACGGCGGCCGGCAACAGCTGCTGATGGGCAGCGGCGATGGAGCATGTGGTGGGTGTTCCGTGCACACCCAACAGGGACGCCACGCGCATTACACTACGCCAGGGACTTACTACTTCTTGAGCTTGCATTGCGTTATGATGGAAAATAGACTCGGGGGCAATAGGTTTCACTAGAGACTTCTCTCATGATAGCAAATAATACGGTGGGTGAACAAATTACTGCTAAGCAATTGATAGAAAAGCGCAAAGTTATGATGATATCTAAGGCAATGATCATGAATATAGGGATCACATCCGTGTCAAGTAGACCGAAACGATTCTGCATCTACTACTATTACTATACACATCGACCGCTATCCTGCATGCATCTAGAGTATTAAGTTCATAAAGAACAGAGTAACGCATTAAGCAAGATGACATGATGTAGAGGAATTAACTCAAGCAATATGATGAAAACCCCGTCTTTTTATCCTCGATGGCAACAATACAATATGTGCCTTGCTGCCTCTACTGTCACTGGGAAAGGACACCGCAAGATTGAACCCAAAGCTAAGCACTTCTCCCATTGCAAAAAAACCAATCTAGTTGGCCAAACCAAATCGATAGTTCGAAGAGACTTGCAAAGATATCAAATCATGCATATAAGAATTCAGAGAAGATTCGAATAATATTCATAGATAAGCTCATCATAAATCCACAATTCATCGGATATCGGAAAACACACCACAAAAAGTATTACATCGAATAGATCTCCAAGAACGTCGAGGAGAACATGGTATTGAGAATCAAAGAGAGAGAAGAAGCCATCTAGCTACTAGCTATGGACCCGTAGGTCTGAAGTAAAATACTCATGCTTCATCGGAATGGCAATGGTGTTGATGTAGAAGCCCTCTGTGATCGAATCCTCCTCCGGCAGGATGCCGAAAAAGGCCCGTAGATGGCATCTCATGGGTACAGAAGGTTGCGGTGGTGGAAAAGTGTTTTCGTGGCTTCCCGTGATGGTTTTTGGGTATAAGAGTATATATAAGCGAAAGAATTAGGTCGGTGGAGTCACGAGGGCCCCATAAGGGTGGGGGCGCGCCCTACCCCCTGGGTGCGCCCTCTGTCCTTGTGGCCGCCTCGTGGCTTCTCTGACTTGCCCTCCATGTCCTCTGGATGTCTTTTGGTCCAAGAAAAATCATCGCGAAAGTTTTATTCCGTTTGGACCCTATTTTGTATTCCTTTTCTGTGAAACTTGAAAACAAGGAAAAAATAGAAACTGGCACCGGGCTCTAGGTTAATAGGTTAGTCCCCAAAATCATATAAAATAGTATATTAATGCATATAAAACATCCAAAACAGATAATATAATTGCATGGAACAAGCAAAAGTTGTAGATACGTTGGAGACGTATCAAGTATCCCCAAGCTTAATTCCTGCTCGTCCTCGAGTAGGTAAATGATAAAACAGAATTTGTGATGTGGAATGCTACCTAACATATTTATCCATGTAATTTCTTCATTTGTGGCATGAATGTTCAAATCCGTATGATTGAAAACAAAAGTTTAATATTGACATAAAAACTATAATACTCCAAGCATACTAACAAGGCCATTATGTCTTCTCAAAATAAGATGGCCAAAGAAAGCATATCCCAACAAAATCACATAGTCTGGCTATGCTCCATCTTCATCACACAAAATATTTAAATCATGCACAACCCCCATGACAAGCCAAGCAATTGTTTCATACTTTTGATGTTCTCAAAATTTTTCAACTTTCATGCAATACATGAGCGTGAGATGATACGTCTCCAATGTATCTATAATTTTTGATTGCTCCATGCTATATTATCTACTTTTTGGACATTATTGGGCTTTATTATACACTTTTATATTATTTTTGGGACTAACCTACTAACCGGAGGCCCAGCCCACAATTGCTATTTTTTTTGCCTATTTTAGGGTTTCGAAGAAAAGGAATATCAAGATGAGTCCTAACGGAATGAAACCTTCGGGAACGTGATTTTTGGAACGAACAAGACCCAGGAGACTTGGATCCTACGTCAAGCAACCAACAGGGAGGCCACGAGGTAGGGGCGCGCCTACCCCCCAGGTGCGCCCTCCACCCTCGCGGGCCCCCTGATGCTCCACCGACGTACTTCTTCCTCCTATATATACCTACGTACCCCCAAACGATCAGATACGGAGCCGAAACCCTAATTCCACCGCCGTAATTTTCTGTATCCATGAGATCCCATCTTGGGGCCTGTTCCGGAGCTCTGCCGGAGGGGGCATCGATCACGGAGGGCTTCTACATCAACACCATAGCCTCTCCGATGAAGTGTGAGTAGTTTACCTCAGACCTACAGGTCCATAGTTATTAGCTAGATGGCTTCGTCTCTCTTTTTGGATCTCAATACAAAGTTCTCCCCCTCTCTTGTGGAGATCTTTTCGATCTAATCTTCTTTTGCGGTGTGTTTGTTGAGACCGATGAATTGTGGGTTTACGATCAAGTTTATCTACGAACGATATTTGAATCTTCTCTGAATTCTTTTATGTATGATTGGTTATTGTTGGATTTCGGGTTCCGGCAGACCCTTAAGGTTCGAACACTGGGGTGCGCGCGGAAATCTCGCCTTCAACCTCCCCGTCTCGATGAGATCTAAACTACTAAAAGAGCTGCACGAAAGACACAAGATTTATACTAGTTTGGGCCACCGATGTGGTGTAATACCCTACTCCAGTGTGTGGTGGATGGATTGCCTCCTGGGGCTGGTGTGGATGAACAATACAAGGAAGAACAGCCTCGCGAGGGTCTGTTCTTGGATGTGGTGATGAACTGCTATGAAGAGTTCAGTCACCTTTCTCTCTCTTTCTCTCTCAGATCCTGGACCGAACAACCAGGAATCGAACCCCTTGCTATGTGGGTGGCTAGTCCTATTTATAGAGGCCCTGGTCCTCTCCCCAAATATTGAGCGGGAAGGGATCCAACAATGGCGGGCTAATTTGAAGGGGGACAGCGAGTACATATATCCTGACAAAAGCAGTCTTCGCCTGCCAAAGGCTCTGGTGATGAAGCCGCGCTAGGCTCCATGGTGACCTCCGTCTTGTAGTCCTCCTGGTCTTGGTCTCGTTGCACCGAAGTGGCAACCTTTGCCTGATGCCTCGGTACTCCGCGGATAAGCTTGCCCCCTTTGCACCAAAGAGGAAAGAGGGACGCTGCGCGCGCTGGCACCCGCCTGGTGCCCCGTGTCGTCATGGCTTGCGTCATGGGCACCTCGCGAGGTACCTCACCTTGAACTCTCCGCCTCCTCGCGAGCCAGCCTGACGAGGCTGTGCCTGAGGATGCGCTGCGTCGTCCGCCTCGTGAGGGTCTTGAGCCTCGTGTTGATGAAGATGGGCCGCGTTGGGCCCCCATTTGAGCCACGCCGCAGGCCGTAGGCAGGAAAGTCTAGGGACCCCCGTTCCCAGAACGCCAACAGTAGCCCCCGGGCCCAAGGCGCGCATGGACTTGGCCGTGCCGAGAGGCAAAAGGGCAAGGGCGAAGCACCGCAGGCCCTAATAGCCTGCGGCCTTGGATGCCGCGTGGCGGTTGATTGGACGTGGGCGGCACCGTTCCCCCACGCTTCCTTATCGTGAGCCCTGCTTGGCGGACTGGTAGTTGTACACAGCCGTCCCCTTTCCTGTTGCCCGGGTGTCTTCCGTTCTTCCTTCTTTCGAGCGCCTCCCCCTGCCTTCAATCCAATCTCGAATCTCCCCTCCTTCCCATCGCCATGGCTCCGACGGGGAAGGAGAGCGTAGAGAAACCCATGCCTTTGTCTTGTGCGCCACCAACGGTGGCCCCCCTCGTCGGCCGGTCGACTGTGCTCAACCAAGAGTGCCTGGGCAGGGATAGCTTGGCCCTGGCCACTGTCTTCAACGAGTGCGGAAGGACGACTGCCTGGCCCGCGTCCCACTTCTCCATTGACAGGACAGCCACTGAGGTCCCATGTTTTACCGATGCCTTGTGGGCGGGTCTGGTTCCCCCTTTCTCCGATTTCTTCAATGCCGTGCTTTCGCATTATCAGATCCACTTAATGCATCTAAGTCCTGAGTCCATCACCCTCCTTTTGGTCTTTGCCTTCGTTTGCGAAGCCATGGTGGGCATCCCTCCTTCGGTCGCCCTGCTGCGCCACTTCTTCTCGTTGCGTCTTGTCGATCCTTCCCAGCGCTGGGCATGCGCGAGCTTTGCTGCCGAGCCTGTGTCCGAGGCGTCTGGAATCGACTTCCAACTCCCCCAGCCCGCGGCCGGGTTCCACGAGCGGTGGTTGTATGTGGACGCAGGGGTGCCCAGCCCCCTGCTGTCGGAGCCGACCTCGCCTGCCGTCCCCAATTCGGGTTGGGGCCAGGAGACGCTGAAGAGCCCTTGACTTGTCTTCATCTGGCCCCGCTTCGCGCTCCTGAGGAATCTCGGCATGACAGCGCCCAAAGTGGTGAAGGAGTTTCTGTTGTGCCGTGTCGCTCCCCTGCAGCGGCACTCTCGCCGAATGTGGGCCTTCCGGGGGCGTGAGGACGACATGAGGCTCCAGGAAGAAGACCTGGCTCCCGCGGCGCTGAAGTCGACGCTCCTGACTTTGGCCGGGGACCCCAATCCTGGCAACATCCGGCAAGGCGGGGCCTTGCTATATCTCTGTCAGAGCAAGGCTGACTTCGTGAAGCAGATGCCCGCCTTCGATGAGTGGGGGCTACGCCCCGCCGGTCTCCAAGGGCCTCGCGAGAACCCTGTAGTGGTGACTCCCCTCCCAATCGGCCAAGGCGACTCCTCCTCAAGCGGTGGAGAAGGGAGGCAGGAGGCGCCTGAGGCCGAGGAGGCTTTGAAGGAGGGGGCAGCGTTGTGCGCCGCCCGTGAGGGGATGGCTCCGGAGGAGGGTGCGGCGCCCGAGGCTGCCCGCGCGGGGGCAGCTCCGGAGGAGGGTGCGGCGCCCGATGCCGCTCGTGAGGAGACAACTCCTGAGGCCCGTACTGCTGCGGCTGAAGGTGGTAGGTAGCCACTCCCAGCGCCCGGGGCTGGGGCCTTGGAGGCCCTAGGCCCGGCTTCTGACGAGGTGATTGGTGGCACGCGCCAGGTGGGCGCTCCCGACGCGGGCTGTCCTGGTGCCTCGTCCTCGCGGCAGGTTGATCCTTGCGCTCTTCTCTTGGGCCGCTTCCACATGGACTTCGAGGCCCTCCGGAGGAAGAGGGAGGCTCTGGGTGTTGACTCCCCTTGTCGCGTGCTGAAGCGCAGGAAGTACTTCGCCACTGACGAGTAAGTCCTTTTCCTCTCTGACTCCCGATCCTCTTGTTGCTTTCGCTGATTCTTGCTCCGCAGGCCCCTTCCAACTGAGATCGCGGGAGTCGCCGAGGCACCACCTCCCTCGGCTTCGCCTCCTCCGCCATCCTCAATTGCTTTGAGCAGCTCTGCCCTCGTGGTGAGGGCGTCTGATGGGGAGGATCATCCTGAGGTGCGCCACGGCCCTTCATTCCCCGCGCTTCTCCTTCGCGGGCCTTCTCAGGGGATAGCCAGTCTGTCGGGTACCTCCCGTCTGGCCTTGGACTGCGACTGGTTGAGGCGCCACCTACGCCCCTCATCTGGAGGCGGGCTGGCCCTTGGTCGGGCTTCTGATGTGGCGCGTCCGGCCATTGCGAGGTCGCCAGCCCCCAGCCCCCTGCCCGGAGGGGGAACGATGACCCGCAGCCCCCGGCGCCTGCTTGGGGCGGATGATGACGTGGAAGATGTGCTCGAGCGCGCTCGGGAGCGCCGCTCTCGCCGCCTAGGGTTCCTTCGACGAGCGGCCGACGCGGTGGACCTGCTTGGGGAAGAGCTTGCCGATGAAGATGCTCGCCTAGAGGCCGAGGGCCTGCACCTAGCTGCAGGGAGGCGCGAGCTGGAGGCCGCCGTCGCCCTTGCGCGCCGCCAACGCGACCTTGATGATGAAGAAGCGAAGGCGTCGCTGGAGGCCTCCCGAGTGGCCCGCTCCCAGGCCATCGAGGAGGCCCGGAGAGCTGACGGGTGGCGAGAGGCGGTGGAGGAGCGAGCTCACGAGCTCCTGGCCCGATGCCACTCGTTGGAGGAGCAAGCGGGGCTGCGCGAGGCAGCCCTCGCGTCGATGGAGGTGGCCTCCGGTGATCCAGCTGAGCTTCAGAAGCGCGAGGAAGCATTGGTGCTGGAGACCGCCGAACGCTCCCATGAGTACGAGAGGCTGGAGACGAGGGAGCGCTTAGTGACGCAGGCGGAGGACGACGTCGCTGCGCGGGAAGCGCGTGTCCTGGAGGAGGTTTGCGTCGGGTGGCGATGGCGCGCCAAGGCCTCGAGCGTGAGTTCGAGGGGAAGCTGGGGATGATCCGGGTCGAAGCCGAAGGCAGAACCGCAGCCCTGAGGACCCAACGGGACGAGGCGATGCGGCTGG
Organism: Triticum monococcum; assembly: GCA_034509565.1. Classification (NCBI taxonomy): domain Eukaryota; kingdom Viridiplantae; phylum Streptophyta; class Magnoliopsida; order Poales; family Poaceae; genus Triticum; species Triticum monococcum. The sequence continues at coordinate 485,126,392 of CM067845.1, forward strand.
CCGACGCCTCCCGGGCCGCCCTTGAGGCAGCGCAGAAAAAGCTGGCCGCCTCTCAAGCTGAGGTGCTCCGCCTTCGCCAACGGATGGAAGAGGCCGAGGCCGTCGAGCGCCAGAACGCCGACGAAATACGCCAGCGGCGGCTCCTGGAGCACGCGCATGGCCCAATGTTTACCACGCTCAGGGAGAGGGCCAACTTGGCCTTGGGCAACATCTGCGAGGCGTCCGTCGGTGAGCCACACACTATCAACTACGCCGGTAACCTGCAGTTCTTCACCGCCGTGGTGGCGCAGCTGGAGGCGCGGTCGGTTAGGGCCGACAGGTTGGTGGAGGAGAGGAGCCGCGCCTTGCTCAAGCGCGCCTTCTCCCGTGTCTTCAGCCATCTTCAGAACATGAATCCCCGCTTCGACTTCGACGCCGTCATCGCCCCAGTCCCCTAGGCCGTCCGGGACGACCTGTCGCGCTGGGTGGAGGATAACATGGACGCCCTCGTCAGGGCCTTCACTTTGGACGACAGCAACGTGGTCGTGGGTGCTGACGAGGATGGCGCGGCGAGCGGCCCTGACGCCGCCGGCAGCGACGCAGGCGTCGATGGCGAGCTCGGCGACTCCGGCGAGGGCTCAGGAGGTGCTTCCGGGGACGAATTGGGGGATTGGTCCGACTGAGAGCGTATCGCTCCTGTCTTTTTCACTCTGCATGAATAGAACTCAGGCTTTGGACCTGGTGGTGTGTGAGAGCATTTTGGGAGGGGAAGCCCCTCATGTAAAAACCTGTGTCTATCATATCAGTAGTAACCAAATTGCGCTCGCGCCTGACGGTGGGCTGGTTTACCTTTGTCCCATGCTGGTTCCGAGGCGGCCTGCAGGAGGGTGCGACGCCTTGGGCGCTTTCTAGCTGGATCCTCAGGATGTGAGGTTGTCGTTGATGAGAAACTCCTCATGCGTTGGCCTTCTCCACGGGCCCTGGGCCTTCTCCCGAACGCGATGGCTTCACAAGCACTCGCCTTGCTTCGCAGGCTCCGGGCCTTTCTCTCGAGCGCGAGAGCTTCACAGGCACTCGCCTCGCTTCACAGGCTCTGGGCCTTTTCCTCGAGCGCAAGAGCTTCACAAGCACTCACCTTGCTTCACAGGCTCTGGGCCTTTTCCTCGAGCGCGAGAGCTTCACAGGCACTCGCCTTGCTTCACAGGCTCTGGGCCTTTTCCTCGAGTGCGAGAGCTTCATAGGCACTCGCCTTGCTTCACAGGCTCGGGGCCTTTTCCTTGAGCGCGAGAGCTTCACAGGCACTCGCCTTGCTTCACAGGCTCTGGGCCTTTTTCCTCGAGCGCGAGAGCTTCACAGGCACTCGCCTTGCTTCACAGGCTCTGGGCCTTTTCCTCGAGCGCGAGAGCTTCACAGGCTCTGGGCCTTTTCCTCGAGCGTGAGAGCTTCACAGGCACTCGCCTTGCTTCACAGGCTCTGGGCCTTTTCCTCGAGCGCGAGAGCTTCACAGGCACTCGCCTTGCTTCACAGGCTCTGGGCCTTTTCCTCGAGTGCGAGAGCTTCACAGGCACTCGCCTTGCTTCACAGGCTCTGGGCCTTTTCCTTGAGCGCGAGAGCTTCACAGGCACTCGCCTTGCTTCACAGGCTCTGGGCCTTTTCCTCGAGCGCGAGAGCTTCACAGGCACTCGCCTTGCTTCACAGGCTCTGGGCCTTTTCCGGATAGGACAACCTCCGCAGGCACCCGAAAATCCTCCCGAGAGGGAACAACAGCGGCAGCCTGGGCTGCGCACTAGCCTGGCCTGACCCGGCTCACGAGGGGCTCGCGAGGGGAGGCAACTGTGACGAAGCGGCAACCAGAACGCGAGAACAGCTCGAGCGAGAACAAGCACCCCTCCCCCAAACACACGCAAATCTCAAATTCGAATCCAACTTAAATCCAGCGAGAGAAAAGCTACAACCAAAGGGAAGGGCAACACAAGGCAGACAAAAGGCCGCATCCGGCACCTAATCTAGTCTTGGACGTTTTCTCACCAGCACGGAGCTAAGTGCTGTCCACTGGGCGTGGGAGGGAGCCCCAGGGCCTGAGGCCGGCACCCCTGAGACTCCGGGGTGTGTACAGCCCCACTCATTATTACGTGAGAGTGTCACGGGGCGGCGAGCTTCACAGGCACCGGGCCTTCTTCACAGGTACTGGCCTTGCTTCATATCTCCAGACGAGGGCCCCGCCTTGCGCCACACTCTAGTGCCATCAGCAACGACCGGAACCCAGGACGCCGCCCGATGGGGTAGAGCGGTCGCCAGCGGTTCCCCCGACGACCACGGGTCCTCTCCCAGGGGCAGGCCCTGAGGCACCTCCCCAGCAGAGGGCCTACTTCCTGAGAACGCCTTGCTCCGAACGCCGCGGTGGTGATGTCGGATCCCGACCCCTCCTCTGCAGCCCCCTGCACCCTCCTCTCGAGGGGTGAGGGACTGTAGGAGCGGGGCAGCCGCTCGCCGCGGCGACCTGCACCTCCTGCGATCCACGGTTAGCATATACCTGCCCCTGAAGAGTTAGCGGCGCCCGGTGATCGCTGTCTCCAGCGTGGCCAGCGGGCTCGTCCTGGGGCGCCTGGAAGGGCTCAGCCTCCATCACCTCGTCCCCCCAGCCGGGGCCGAGGAGTGAGCCCTGCCCGTCCTCGTGAGGGTGTCCTTGGTCCATCATGCGGGGCACGTACTCTTCCGTCGCCGTCATCCCGTACGCCATGCCGTGGCGCCCCGCATGCCATGCGGCCCCACCTGTCATGCCTGCCACTGGGTAGCAATGCGTCCGCCCTCTGGGGCCGCGGGTCGCGTCGAGTCCTTCTCCTTCGCGGGCCGGGGGCGGGGGCAGCGCCGCCACCGGTCCGGTGCTGACAGCTTCGCTGGCGTCAGAGTAGCCTTGAAGCCTGCGGGTGCGCACGGAGCCCCCGTGCGGGTCGCTCTGGGCTTGAGATGGGAGCTGGGTGGAGAAGGGGTGAGCCCCCGAGGCGGCGAAGCCCAGGAGCTCTGCCACTCGCTGTTGCAGCACGTCATGGCCGCCCTCCAGCAACCTGCACCGCAGCAGCTCTCGGGCCACCATGAGCGCGGCCCTCGAATTCGCCTGCTCCCGACGGGTGTATGGTGTCGTTGTCGCAGCGTGATTGGAGGCCCTTGCTGCCGACCGAGCCTGCCGTGGCGTAAGAGTTGCCGAAGCCTGTCCGCATCGCCCGTAGTCCGCAGCGCCCTGCGGACCGCGAGCTGCCTGGGGCACGGGGTCGCCCGAGGCGAGCGGTTCCGCGCGTTTGGGCCATGCAGCCCACGGGTTGGGGTTGACCTCCTGGTCGCCGGGCATGGCGATGAAGACGCGACGGGGCACAGAGTGGTGGAGGACGAATTCCGGCGCACCCCTACCTGGCACGCCAAATGTCGGATTTCGGGTTCCGGTAGACCCTTAAGGTTCGAACACTGGGGTGCGCGCGGAAATCTCGCCTTCAACCTCTCCGTCTCGATGGGATCTAAACTACTAAAAGAGCTGCACGAAAGACACAAGATTTATACTGGTTCGGGCCACCGATGTGGTGTAATACCCTACTCCAGTGTGTGGTGGATGGATTGCCTCCTGGGGCTGGTGTGGATGAACAATACAAGGAAGAACAGCCTCACGAGGGTCTGTTCTTGGCTGTGGTGATGAACTGCTATGAAGAGTTCAGTCACCTTTCTCTCTCTTTCTCTCTCAGATCCTGGACCGAACAACCAGGAATCGAACCCCTTGCTATGTGGGTGGCTAGTCCTATTTATAGAGGCCCTGATCCTCTCCCCAAATATTGAGCGGAAAGGGATCCAACAATGGCGGGCTAATTTGAAGGGGGACAGCGAGTACATCTATCCTGACAAAAGCAGTCTTCGCCTGCCAAAGGCTCTGGTGATGACGCCGCGCTGGGCTCCATGGTGACCTCCGTCTCGTAGTCCTCCTGGTCTTGGTCTCATTGCACCGAAGTGGCAACCTTTGCCTGATGCCTCGGTACTCCACGGATACGCTTGCCCCCTTTGCACCAAAGAGGAAAGAGGGACGCTGCGCGCGCTGGCACCCGCCTGGTGCCCCGTGTCGTCATGGCTTGCGTCATGGGCACCTCGCGAGGTACCCCGCCTTGAACTCTCCACCTCCTCGCGAGCCAGCCTGACGAGGCTGTGCCCGAGGATGCGCCGCGTCATCCGCCTCGCGATGCTTGGCCCCTCGCGAGGGTCTTGAGCCTCGTGTTGATGAAGATGGGCCGCGCTGGGCCCCCATTTGAGCCACGTCGCAGGCCGCAGGTAGGCAAGTCTGGGGACCCCCGTTCCCAGAACGCCGACAGTTATCTTTGCAAGTCTCTTCGAATTATCACTTTGGTTTGGCCTACTAGATTAATCTTTCTTGCAATGGCAGAAGTGCTTAGCCTTGGGTTCAATCTTGCGGTGTCCTTTCCAAGTGACAGTAGGGGCAGCAAGGCACGTATTGTATTGTTGCCATCGAGGATAACAAGATGGGTTTTTTTAATCATATTGCATGAATTTATCCCTCTACATCATGTCATCTTGCTTAAAGCGTTACTCTGTTCTCTTGAACTTAATACTCTAGATGCATGCTGGATAGCGGTCGATGTGTGGAGTAATAGTAGTAGATGCAGGCAGGAGTCGGTCTACTTGTCTCGGACGTGATGCCTATATACATGATCATACCTAGAGATTCTCATAACTATGCTCAATTCTGTTAATTGCTCATCAGTAATTTGTTCACCCACCGTAAAATACCTATGCTCTTGAGAGAAGCCACTAGTGAAACCTATGGCCCCCGGGTCTATCTTCATCATATTAATCTTCCAATACTTAGTTATTTTCATTGCTTTTATTTTACTTTGCATCTTTATCATAAAAATACCAAAAATATTATCTTTTCATATCTATCAGATCTCACTCTCGTAAGTGACCGTGTAGGGATTGACAACCCCTTATGGCGTTGGTTGCGAGGATTTATTTTGTCTTGTGTAGGTGCGAGGGACTCGCGCGTAGCCTCCTACTGGATTGATACCTTGGTTCTAGAAAATTGAGGGAAATACTTATGCTACTTTGCTGCATCTCCCTTTCCTCTTCAAGGGAAAACCAACGCAGTGCTCAAGAGGTAGCATGAGCCATGGATATAGCACTATAGGTGGAATAGAGGGTGGTTGTGCAGAAGAAAAAAAAGAGGGAGATAGTCTCACATCAACCAGGCATATCAACGAGCTATGGAGATGCCCATCAATAGATATCAATGTAAGTGAGTAGGGATTGCCACGCAACGAATGCACTGGAGCTATAAGTTTATGAAAGCTCAAACAGAAAACTAAGTGGGTGCACATCCAACTTGCTTGCTCATAAAGGCCTAGGGAAATTTGAGGAAGCACATCGTTGGAATATACAAGCCAAGTTTTGCCGGTGTTCTGGGACTGGGGGTGCTAAGACTTGCGTGCCTGCGGCCTGTGGCGTGGCTCCATCAGCAGCCCTGTACGGCCCAGATCGGCAGCAACAACACAAGACCCTCGCGAGGGGCCAAGCCTCGCGAGGCGGACGACACCAAGACCTCCCTGGGGGAAGCCTCACTAAGGCTGGCTCCTGAGGAGCGGAGATAACAAGGCAATGTGCACCTCACGAGGTTCACATGACGTGAGCCATGACGACCAAGGCTAGGCAGTGTACACGTTTCCCCTTTGGTGCTACGGAGGCAAGCACAGGCGTGGAGTCCCGAGGAATCACGCAAAGGTTTCCATATTGGTGCAACAAGACCAAGACTGCCAGGACGGCAGCACGGAGGTCATCGCGGAGCCCATGACAGCGTCACCACCAGAGCCTTTTGTAGGCGAAGACTACTTTTGTCGGGATAACTTGTACTAGTTGTCTCCCTTCGAAATTGGCCGTTGTGGGATCCCTTCCCACCAACATTTGGGAAGAGGACCAAGGCCACTATAAATAGGACCTAGCCACCACACGGCGAGGGGGTCAAGAGGGGATCATTCAGACCATCCCCACACCCACCAGCTCATCGAGGTCAAGGACACCTCACCTCCTGAGGGTGTTCATCCTATGTACTAGTTCATCCCCAGTCCCTCGAGGCCATCCACCACAAAGCTGGTGTAGGGTATTACACCGCAAGGTGGCCCGAACCAGGATAAATCTCCGTGTCTCTCATTCTTTGGGCTCGTCGAGTCTAGCTGTGGAATCGTTGGGCCGGCAAGCTGATAACCCACAAGTATAGGGGATCGCAACATTTTTCGAGGGTAGAGTATTCAAGCCTTAATATCCGTTTTCGAGGGGAGCCAAAGAATATTCTCAAGTATTAACAATTGAGTTGTCAATTCAACCGCACCTGAAAGACTTAATATCTGCAGCAAAGTATTTAGTAGCAAACTAATATGGAAGCAGCGGTAACGGTGGCAAAAGTAACAGTGGTAGTGATTGTAACACTGGCAACGAAAAAGTAACTAAGCAAAGATCAATATGTTAAAAGCTCGTAGGCAATGGATTAGTGATGGATAATTATGTCAGATGTGATTCCTCATGTAACAGTTATAACATAGGGTGACACAGAACTAGCTCTAGTTCATCAATGTAATGTAGGCATGTATTCCGAATATAGTCATACGTGCTTATGGAAAAGAACTTGCATGACATCTTTTGTCCTACCCTCCCATGGCAGCGGGGTCCTACTGGAAACTAAGGGATATTAAAGCCTCCTTTTAATAGAGTACCGGAACAAAGCATTAAAACTTAGTAAATACATGAACTCCTCAAACTATAGTCACCACCGGTAATTGTCCCGATTATTGTCACTTCGGGGTTAACGGATCAGAACACATAGTAGGTGACTACTGAATTTCAAAATAGGATCAAGAACTCACATATATTCATGGAAACATAATAGGTTCAGATCTAAAATCATGGCACTCGGGCCCTAGTGACAAGCATTAAGCATAGCAAAGTCATAGCAACATCAATCTCAGAACATAATGGATACTAGGGATCAAACCTTAACAAAACTAACTCGATTACATGATAAATCTCATCCAACCCATCACCGTCCAGCAAGCCTACGATGAAATTACTCACACACAATGGTGAGCGTCATGAAATTGGTGATGGAGGAAGGTTGATGATGATGATGGCGACGGATTCCCCTCTCCGGAGCCTTGAACGGACTCCAGATCAGCCCCCCGAGAGAGATTAGGGCTTGGCGGCAGCTCCGTATCGTAAAATGCAATGAATCCTCCTCTTTGATTTTTTCTCCCTGAACGTGAATATATAGAGTTGGATTTGAGGTCGGTGGAGCCTCAGGGGGCCCACGAGACAAGGGGGCGTGCCCCAGGGGGGTGGGCGCGCCCCCACCCTCGTGGACAGGGTGTGGGACCCCTGACGTTGATTCTTTTGCCAGTATTTTTTATATATTCCAAAAATGTTCTTCGTGAAGTTTCAGGTCATTCCGAGAACTTTTATTTCTGTACAAAATAACACCATGGCAATTCTGCTGAAAACAACGTCAGTCCGGGTTAGTTCCATTCAAATCATGCAAGTTAGAGTCCAAAACAAGGTCAAAAGTGTTTGGAAAAGTAGATACGATGGAGACGTATCACAAGCCGGGGAGTAGGAGTTCTTCGTACGCACCCTAGTGTTCGAACCTCTCAAGGGTCTGCGGAGCCCTGAATCCGAAATTTGGCGCGCCAGGTAGGGGTGCGTCGAAGCTTCTCTTCCGTCGGTCGATTCACCGCCAGTCCACCGTCCCCATGGCAGATGCTCGCCGAGCCCGTGCTGAGCGTCGAGCCGGTCTCGCCAGGTGCATCGCCCAGACGGCGCCCGTCGACGGGCCTCCCCATCGTTCTGCATCGTAAGCCGCTAACGCCATCACCGGCCCGACGGGGCACGAGCAGCAAGCTTTGCCGCAGTATCCCTCTATGTGGTAGGACAGACGCACCGCCACACCGTCGCTGACTCCGGCCGGCTCGTCGTCCCACGCTCGTCACGGCCCAACCAACGCGCAGGGCGCGTTGCTCATGGCGCGTGAGCTCCTGCTCTACCACCCCGTTGACGACCTCTACGAAGACTGGATGGACCGCGTCGCCGAGCTGGTCAGCGCGGCTGGGGGTTCGCCTGCATCGTCCCTCTTGCTGCCTCGTCCACCACCTGCGGGCGATGTAGCCCATGGAGCACCTCCGCCACCTCCTCGTCAGGACGTCGCCCTCGGCCCAAGACGTGTGGCCCCTCAGCGCGACCCACCGCGCTAGGCGCCCGTTGATACTTCTCCAATGTATCTATAATTTTTGATTGTTTCATGCTGTTATATTATCAATCTTGGATGTTTTATAATCATTTTTTGGTACTAACCTATTGGCATAGTGCCAAGTGCCAGTTCCTGTTTTTTCGTGTTTTTTGCATAGTAGAAAATCAATATTAGACGGAGTCTAAATGCCACGAAACTTTACGAATATTTTTTATGGACCAGAAGGAACAAGTTGGGACTTGGTAGCACCTAGGGGGAGTCTCGAGGAGGGGACAACCCACCAGGGCGCGCCAGGAGGCCCAGGCGCGACCTGGTGGGTTGTGCCCACCTCGGGTGCCCCCGGACCGCCTCTTTGCTCTATGAATACCCAAATATTCCCAAAACCCTAGGGGAGTTGACGAAATATTCATCGAGCCGCCGCAGAGTCCAGAACCACCAGATCCAATCTAGAGACCATCTCGGATGGGGTTCACCACCTCCATTGGTGCCTCTCCGATGATGTGTGAGTAGTTCTTTGTATACCTTCGGGTCCGTAGTTAGTAGCTAGATATCTTCATCTCTCTCTCTCTCTCTCTTGATTCTCAATACAATGGCCTCTTGGAGATCCATATGATGTAACTCTTTTGCGGTGTGTTTGTTGAGATCTGATGAACTTTGAGTTTATGATCAGTCATATCTTTTTATATCCATGAAAGTTATTTGAGTTTCTTTGATCTCCTATATGCATGATCTCTTATCGCCTCATATTTCTTCTACGATATTTGCGTTTTGTTTGGCCAACTTGATCTATTTATCTTGCAATGGGAAGAGGTGCCCGGTAGTGGGTTCGATCTTACGGTGCTTGATCCTAGTGACAGAAAAGGGAACCGACACGTATGTATCGTTGCTACTAAGGATAAAAAGACGAGATCTATATCTACGCAATAGATAAATGGATCTTGTCTACATCATGTCATCGTTCTTATTGCATTACTCCATTTTTCCATGAACTTAATACACTAGATGCATGCTGGATAGCGGTCGATGTCTGGAGTAATAGTAGTAGATGCCAGCTGGAGTCGGTCTAGTAATCTTGGACGTGATGCCTATGTAATGATCATTGCTTGGATATCGTCATAATTATTTGAGGTTCTATCAATTGCCCAACAGTAATTCGTTTACCCACCGTTTGATATTTTTCTCGACAGAAGCCACTAGTGAAACCTAGGGCCCCCGGGTCTTCTTCCTCATATATTTGCTTGCGATCTACTTTTCCTTTGCATTTTTATTCAGATCTATTAAACCAAAAATAAAAAAATACTTTGCTGCAATTTATTTTATTTGTGATCTATTATTTCAATCTACCACAATTTTCTGGCATCGTTACCCGAAAGGGATTGACACCCCCTTTAACACGTCGGGTTGCGAGGTGTTGTAATTTATGTGCAGGTGTTCTTTACGTTGTATTGCTTGGTTCTCCTACTGGTTCGATAACCTTGGTTTCTTCACTAAGGGAAATACCTACCGTTGCTGTGCTGCAACATCCCTTCCTCTTTGGGGAAATACCGACGCAGTCCTAGCAGACAAGAGCTTTTCTGGCGTTATAGTCAGAGAGCAATCAAAAGGAATTTCTGGCACCGTTGCCGGGGAGGATCTTCAACATAACCAGGTTCCTAATCACAAATCTCATCTCCTTGCAATTTACATTATTTTCCATTTGCCTCTCGTTTTCCTCTCCCCCACTTCACAAAATTTGTCGTTTTATTTGCCTCTCTTTTCCGTTTGCCGTTTTCTTGCCGGGTCTGTTTTTTAGTGCAATCTTGTTGTGTGATCATCATGACTCAAGAGAACACCAAGTTATGTGATTTCTCAAATAAGAACAACAATGATTTTATCGGCACTCCGCTTGCTTCTCCCGCCGCTAGTGCGGAGACTTGTGATATCAATACTGCTTTGCTGAATCTTGTTATGAAAGACCAATTTTCCGGTACTCCTAATGAGGATGCCGCGTCCCATATTAATACCTTCGTGGATTATGCGATATGCAAAATAAAAAGGTGTGGACAATGATGTGGTCAAGGTGAAATTATTTCCGTTTTCTTTGCGTGATTCTGCAAAAATTTGGTTCTCTTCTTTGCCTCACAATAGTATCAATTCTTGGAATAAGTGCAAAGATGCTTTCATAAGTATTTTCCTCCCACAAAAATTATTTCCCTTAGAACCCAGATCATGAATTTCAAGCAACTTGAACATGAGCATGTTGCACAATCTTGGGAAAGGATGAAAATTATGCTAAGGAATTGCCCAACTCATGGGTTAAATCTTTGGATGATCATACAAATTTTCATGCGGGGTTGAATTTTGTTTCTCGTCATCTTTTAGATTCCGCCGCGGGTGGTACTTTTATGGAAATTACTTTTGGTGAAGCCACCAAATTTCTTGATAATATCATGGCAAATTATTCGCAATGGAATACCGAAAGGGCTCCTACTAGTAAAAAAGTTAATTCGGTTGAAGAAATTTCTTCTTTGAGTGAAAAAGTTGATGCTCTTGTGAAATTGGTTGCTAGTAGAAGTGCTCCTATTGATCTTAATGATATGACTTTGTCTACTTTGATTGAGCAAAATAGTGATGCCATAGATGAGAATTTTATCTCTCGAAATAATTTCAACAACAATGCTTATAGAGGTAATTTTAATCCTATGCCTTTTCCTAGTAATTCCTCTAATAATTATGGTAATTCCTATGGAAATCAATCTTATAATAATAATAGGAACACCTCTGATCTTGAGAATAATATTAAAGAATTTATGAACATGCAAAAACTTTTCAACACTTCCATAGAAGAAAAGTTGAATAAGATTGATGGTTTGTCTAGAACTATTGAAAGAATTGCTCATGATGTGGAAAATCTCAAGATGAAATTTTTTGTGCCTAAAGTTGATGAATAAATTACAGCTCTTTATGTTTCTGTGGATGAAAGTAAGAAAAGAACTGCTATGCTTAGAGCTAAAAGAGAATTATTAGAAAAAGCATTTACTAGTGATTTCTTTCGCAAAAGTGATGAAGATCTTAAAATGATTAGTGTTTCTTCTATTGATTCCTTGTTTAGTAAAGTTAATAATTATGAAAAACGGACTGGAGAAGAGTCAACTTTAGGTAGAAGGCGTCCCGATGTTTCGGAGGGTGAAAATCTTGTTGAAAAATTTGATGAAAGTGGGTTTGAAGAGGTCAAAACTTTAACTAGCGATGTGCCCACTCTTTTGGATTACAAAGACTTTAACTATGATAGTTGATCTTTGATTGATTGTATTTGTTTGTTGAAATCCATGATAAATTCACCCCATGCCTATGAACAAAATAAAGCTTTTACTAAACATATTGTTGATGCTATGATGAATGCTTTTGAAGAAAAATTGGAATTGGAAGTTTCAATTCCTAGAAAATTGCATGATGAATGGGAACCTACTATCGAAGTTAAGATTAAAAATTATGAGTGTTTTGCTTTGTGTGACTTTGGTTCTAGTGTTTCTACAATTCCAAAATCTTTATGTGAGGTGCTTGGTCTTACCGATCTTGAATCATGCTCTTTAAATTTGCACTTGGCGGATTCAACTATTAAAAAGCCTATGGGAAGAATCAATGATGTTCTTATTCTTGCAAATAGGAATTATGTACCCATAGATTTTATTGATATTGATTGCAATCCGTCTTGTCCAATTATTCTTGGTAGACCGTTTTTACGCACTATCGGTGCCATGATTGATATGAAAGAAGGCAATATTAAGTTCCAATTTCCTTTGAGGAAGGGTATGGAACACTTTCCTAGAACTAGAATTAATCCACCTTATGAATCAATGATGAGGGCATCTTATGGATCTCGAACCAAAGATAACAATACTTAGATTCTTGCTTTATGCCTAGCTAAGGGCGTAAAACTATAGCGCTTGTTGGGAGGCAACCCAATGAATACAATATTATTTTTGCTTTTTGCTTCCTGTTCTTGTGTGTTAGCACAATTATGCTACTATTATAATTGTGTTTTATGTTATAATTAGTGTTTGTGCCAGGTAAAGCCTTTAGGATATTCTTGGGTGATAGTTGTTTGATCTTGCTGAAAAACAGAAAATTTTACACTCACAAAATTAATTTTCATGTTTTACCAGAGGGCGATAAAATAGTGATTCCACTTGCAGTAGAACAATATACAAATTTCTCAGGTCTTCCAAATTTCTTTAGAATTTTTGGAGTTACATAAGTATTCGAAATAGTCAGATTGCTACAGACTGTTCTGTTTTGACAAATTCTTTTTTCTTTGTGTTGTGTGCTTATTTTGATGGCTCTATGGTTTTCTTTGATGATTTTTTGCCATAGAAAAGTTGGAATACAGTAATATAATACAAAAACAAAATATGAGTTGGTTTGATACATCACTTATAGTAGTTGTTTATTATTCTTATACTAACGGATCTCATGAAGGTTTTATTTAGTTTTGTGTGATTGAAGTTTTCATGTTTTGGGTTATCTTACGATGGATGAAGGAAGGATGGAAGAGCCTAAGCTTGGGGATTCCCCGGCATCCCAAGCTATTATCCAAAAATGAGCAACCAACTAAGCTTGGGGATTCCCCTGAGTGGCATCCCCACTTTCTTCCATCAACTATCGGTATTTTACTCGAGACTATATCTTTATTCATCACATGATATGTGTTTTGCTTGGAGTGTCTTGTATGATATGAGTCTTTGCTTGTTTTATTTTGTGTTTTAAGTCATCAATCCTTGCTGGACACACCTATTTGAGGGAGCCAAAATTATGTCATGACTTGTTAGAATTGCTCTCTATGCTTCACTTAAATCTTTTATGAGCTAGGACTTGCTCTAGTGCTTCACTTATATCTTTTTGAGCATGGTGTGCTTAGTATTTTTGGAGAAATGCTCTCTTGCATCACTTAGATTTATTTGAGAGTTTATAAAATTTTGAAGAAAATTCTCTCTTGCTTCACTTAAATTATTTTGAGAGAAAGAAAATTTGTTATGCTCATGATCTTCACTTATATTTGCTGGAGCTTGTCAAAAGCAACACATGAAAATTAGTCCCAAAGTGATAGATATCCAAGAAGGATAAAGAAAAGAAAAATGTCATGAAGATCATTGGACAAAAAAAACTTGATTCTTAGTAATAGTTTTGAGATATGATGATGTGATATGTGAGTTATATTGATGAGTAATTATGCTCTAGTAGGAATATTGGTGTTAAGGTTTGTGATTCCCGAAGCATGCACGTGTAGTCTCTCGTTATGCTATGATGTTGGAGCATGATTTATTTTTGATTGTCTTCCTTATGAGTGGCGGTCGGGGACGAGCGATGGTCTTTTCCTACCAATCTATCCCCCTAGGGGCATGCGTAGTAATACTTTGCTTCGAGGGCTAATAAACTTTTGCAATAAGTATATGAGTTCTTTATGACTAATGTGAGTCCATGGATTATACACACTCTTACCTTTCCGCAATTTTCTAGCCTCTACGGTACCTTGCATTGCCCTTTCTCACATTGAGACATGGTGCAAACTTCGCAGGTGCATCCAAACCCCGTGATATGATACGCTCTATCACACATAAGCCTCATTATATCTTCCTCAAAACAGCCACCATACCTACCTATTATGGCTTTTCCATGGCCATTCCGAGATATATTGCCATGCAACTTCCACAGTTTTCGTTTGATGACTTGAGCATTTATTGTCACATTGCTTTGCATGATCATATAGCTAACATAGTGTTTGTGGCTCAGCCACCGTTCATCAATTTTCATACATGTTACGCTAGGTCATCGCCAAAGACATTTATATAGTCATATTTTGTCATAGGTATCGAGTTGTAATTTTTATTTCTTTTGAGTTATAAGTAAAAAGAAGTGTGATGATCATCATTATTCATTTTTAGAGCAGTGCCCCAATAAGGAAAGGATGATGGAGACTATGATTCCCCCACAAGTCGGGATGAGACTCCGGACAATGAGAGAAAAACAAAAAGGGGAAAGAAATAAAAAAAGAAAAAAAGAAAAGAAATAAACAAAGAGAGAAGGGTTATTGTTAGTATCCTTTACCACACTTTTGCTTCAAAGTAGCACCATGTTTTTCATATGGAGAGTCTCCTAAGTTGTCACTTTCATATACTAGTGGGAATTTTCAATTATAGGATTAGATGCACACCCACTTAGTTTTCATATTGAGCTTTCATACACTTATAGCTCTTAGTGCATTCGTTGCATGGCAATTCCTACTCCTCACGTTGATATCGATTGATGGGCATCTCCATAGCCCGTTGGTTAGCCGCATCGACGTGAGAATTTCTTACCTTTTTGTCTTCTTTATATTTACCCCTACCATCATACTCTATTCCACCCATAGTGCTATATCCCTAGCTTGCACTCATGTATTGCGTAAGAGTTGAAAAAGCTGAAGCACGTTAAAAAGTATGAACCAATTGCTCGGCTTGTCATCGAGGTTGTGCATGATAAATATTTTGTGTTAAGAAGATAGAGCATGACAAGACTGTATGATTTTGTAGAGATAACTTATTTTAGCATTAATATTGTGAATGACATGGTTGCTTGTTGATATGCTTGAGTATCTAAATTATTATGTCAACACTAGACTATTGCTTTGAACCACATAAAAAGTCCATTTGTCCATGCTATAAAGAAAAGAATATGATATGACATGTTAAACAGCACTCCACATCAAAAATTCTGTTTTTAGCACTTACCTACTCGAGGACAAGTAGGAGTTAAGCTTGGGGATGCTGATACATCTCCAACGTATCTATAATTTTTGATTGTTTCATGCTGTTATATTATCAATCTTGGATGTTTTATAATCATTTTATAGTCACTTTATATCATTTTTTGGTACTAACCTGTTGACATAGTGCCAAGTGCCAGTTCCTATTTTTTCGTGTTTTTACATCGCAGAAAATCAATATCAGACGGAGTCCAAATGCCGTGAAACTTTACGAAGATTTTTTATGGACCAGAAGGAACAAGTGGGGCCCTGGTAGCACCTGGGGGGAGTCCCGAGTAGGGGAAAACCCACCAGGGCGTGCCAGGAGGCCCAGGCGCACCCTGGTGGGTTGTGCCCACCTCGGGTGCCCCCGGACCGCCTCTTTGCTTTATAAATTCCCAAAAATTCCCAAAACCCTAGAGGAGTCGACGAAATATTCATCCAGCCGACGCAGAGTAGAGAACCACCAGATGCAATCTAGACACCATCTCGGATGAGGTTCACCACCTCCATTGGACGACTACCCTTGGACGACCGCGGCCCCCGCCAGGAGTGGTGCGACCAGCCTCGCGAGGATCGCTCGCAAGGCCAGTCTCGCGAGGTTGCCTGGAGAGACCAGCCTCATGAGGACCGTCCTCAGGGCAACGCTGGCCTGCCCGCGCTGCTACCACCACCAAGAAGGAACGACGTCCACCACCAAGATGAGGGGGCTGGGGGCTTCCAGGAGCCTCGTGCCATCACCTGCATCTTGGGTGGTGCTCAGGCCCCAGCCTCCCACCGCATCTTCAAGCAGTTCGCTCGTGAGGTGAACGTGGCCCTTCCTAGGCTCGAGGCCACCCGCCCGCTTAGGTGGTCCAAGTACAATCACCTTCAGCTCGTCCGACCAGATCAAGTGCGTGGCAACTGCCGGCGCTCTCCCAATGCTCTGCTCGCCCGTCATCAGCAATGTCCTGGTCACTAAGACCCTCATCGACGGTGGCGCGGGGCTCAATGTTCTTTCCATCGAGACGTTCGACCACCTCCAAGTGCCATATGATCAGCTGTAGCCCACCAACCTTTCTCAGGAGTGACCGATGGCTCGACCACCCTGATAGGGCAGGTCCGCCTCCCTGTCACCTTCGGCCAGCGCGACAACTACCGCACCGAGCTCATCGACTTCGCCATCGCTCACATCCGTCTCTCGTACAATGCCATCCTTGGGTATTCGGCCCTGGCTAAGTTCATGCCAGTGACCCACAATGGCTACTATGTCCTCAAGATGCCAGGGAGCCACGACATCATCGCCATCGCCTGCGAGGAGAAGGACGCGGTGTGCTCCCTCGAGCGCGCCTACCAGGCTGTGGCAGTGGAAGACCAAGACGATGAAGGCACCATCTACCCTCCTGAGGCTGTCCCAAAGAAGAAAAAGCAGCTACTCCACCAAGAGCCTTAGGAGAGAGGTGTCTCCAGTGGCACCACCTCAGGACCAGCACCCACGGATGGGGCGCCTCCCTCTCTCGCATAGGAAGGCGCGCTCGGCGCCCTCCTCAGGCTGGGCTCGGTGGCTCTCTTCTGGAGGGCCTCTGGCCGGGCCAATGTCACTAGGTAGGCGCTCGGGCACCACGTGGAGGCATGCTTCATTGCACGTTTCGCTCACAAGGGCACTAGGCGCAAGGTGCCAGGTGCTCAGGAGTTCTTCACCAAGACGACTGAGGAGCTTCAAGAGGCAAGAGCCATGCGTAGCGACCACCGCCCACCACCTGGCGCAGCTCCTTGTCTCGACAAGGACGACGAGCTATGCATCTGCGTCAACATCCCTGGGCACAATAGAGCCACAGCTCAGCAACGCTTCTGGCCTTCGCATGCTGGTCGGTGTGAGGGCCCACCTCACAGCTACGTTTGTGTGCCCTTTGGCTTGCCGAACACGGCTGCCGCCTTCAAGTGTCACCTGCAAAGCATCGTGGCTGCTCAGGAGGCTAGGTACCACGTGGTCCTGGCGGAGGTAGCAACGGTCCTTCAAGAACCTCCAAAGCCTCCCGAGGTTCAAGGCCAAGGCGGCTCGTGAGGAGCAACCTCTTCAGGGCGCATCTTCAGCTACTTCACCATCTCTCCAGCAACGACACCAGGTGACATTTTCTAGTTTATTCAGTTGGGGGTGCTCCTCGAGCTGCATCATCCCCATGTCGCATGGGCCTGTCCCTGCGGCGCCTATCTTTTTTGCACCTTTAGTTTACCTTGTTGGGGGCGCCCCTCGGGCTGCATCATCCCCAAGTCGCGTGGGTCCGTCCCAGGAGCATAGATCGTTCTTGCATCTATTTGGACTAGCTTTACCTTCTCCCATGAGATTATTTATGTTATCACCTACCTGCCTGACACCCTTCGTGGCTCCCCGCATAGCTGACCGTCCTCTCGCTCATCCTGCAATGGGGGCTTCACATGCTGGCACGACGCTTGTGCTCGGGTCCGTCCCTGCAATGCTGATAAACCTGTGCGATCGAGCTCTGGTTCACGGCCCACTCTGCGCACGTCACCTCACCAGATCCTCAGTGTCTTCATCTTCTTGCGGAAAGAACAACGGCAGGACAGTGGCACGATTATGAGTCTTGCTCTTCTCCCAAACTAACCCGCAGGAATCTCCGGGGCTCAACTACTGGTGGCCTCGCCGACCGCCCCTTTTTCTATGTGATTCATTTGCGCGTTAAAGGGGGGGACTCCTGAGCATCGCGCCTCAGGAGCTCTTACCGACTCTCCATCCCACACCCGTGGCCTTGACAACGGCATCGCGACCTGGCATACCAGCGGCGGTTGAGCCTCGCTCGAGAATCAGGACCCGAGGATGCACAACATTCAGATGAGCGGGGGAAGGGGAGACCGGCGTGGCCCTACCTAGTAGCACCACCGCTGAAGCACAAATCGTGCGTTGTGCAAGGAGTCATCACCGGGTTGCCAAAAGATAAGCCACCCATGTGTAATGAAGCGAATCTCTCTATCCGAAGCCCTCCACTCTCGTAAACTCGCTCTGGCAGTGTGATGTCGCTTGAAGCTATGTCGGTATTTCCCCAAAGAGGAAGGGATGATGCAGCACAATAGCGGTAGGTATTTCCCTCAGATATGAAACCAAGGTTATCGAACCAGTAGGAGAACCAAGCAACACAATGTAAACATCCCCCGCACACGAATAACAAATCCCCGCAACCCGACGTGTTAAAGTGGTTGTAAATCCCTTTCGGGTAACGGTACCAGAAATTGGCAAACGGGCGTGAGAGAGTTGTAATATTAATAGATCGAACGCCAAATAAAATAAATTACAGTAAGGTATTTTTGGATTTTTGGATTAATAGATATGAAAATAAAAGCAAATAAAAATAGATCGCAAAGGCAAATAATATGAGAAAGAGCCCCCGGGGCCGTAGGTTTCACTAGTGGCTTCTCTCGAGAAAAATAGCAAAGCGGTGGGTGAACAAATTACCGTTGGGAAATTGATAGAACCTCAAATAATTATGATGATATCCAGACAATGATCATTATATAGGCATCACGTCCAAGATTAGTAGACCGACTCCTGCCTGCATCTACTACTATTACTCCACACATCGACCGCTATCCATCATTCATCTAGTGTATTAAGTTCATGGAGAAACGGAGTAATGCAATAAGAACGGTGACAATATGTAGACAATATCTATCTATGTAGAGATAGACCCCATCGTTTTATCCTTAGTAGGAATGATTCATACGTGTTGTTTCCCTTTCTATCATTGGGATCAAGCACCGTAAGATCGAACCCACTACAAAGCACCTCTTCCCATTGCAAGATAAATAGATCAAGTTGGCCAAACAAAACCCAAATATCGAAGAAGAAATACGAGGATATAAGCAATCATGCATATAAGAGATCAAAGAAACTCAAATAACTTTCATGGATATAAAAAGATAGATCTGATCATAAACTCAAAGTTCATTGATCCCAACAAACAAACCGCAAAAGAGTTACATCATATGGATCTCCAAGAGACCATTGTATTGAGAATCAAGAGAGAGAGATGAAGCCATCTAGATACTAACTACGGACCTGATGGTCTACAAAGAACTACTCATGCATCATGAGAGAGGCACCAATGGAGGTGGTGAACTCCATCCGAGATGGTGTCTAGATTGCATCTGGTGGTTCTGAACTCTACGGCGGCTGGATGAATATTTTGTCAACTCCCCTAGGGTTCTGGAAATATTGGGGTATTTATAGAGCAAAGAGGTGGCCCAGGGGGCACCCGAGGTGGGCACGACCCACTAGGGCGCGCCTGGGCCTCCTGGCACGCCCTGGTGGGTTGTCCCCTCCTCGGGACTCCCCCCAGGTGCAACCAGGGCCCAACATGTTCCTTCTGGTCCATCAAAAATATCCGTAAAGTTTCATGGAATTTGGACTCTGTCTGATATTGATTTTCTGCGATGTAAAAAACACGGAAAAAACAGGAACTGGCACTTGGCACTATGTCAAAAGGTTAGTACCAAAAAATGATATAAAATGACTATAAAATGATTATAGAACATCCAAGATTGATAATATAACAGCATGGAACAATAAGAAATTATAGATACATTGGAGACGTATCACAGTGCTACTTTCCCTTTCGGCCTCCAGGGAGCTGCTTGCACGCCAAGGGGGACCTCCTGAGCATCGCGCCTCGGGAGCTCTTACCGGACCTCAGGCCGCTCACCTCTTGGCCTTGACCATGCATCGCGACCTGGCATACCAGCGACAGATGGAGCCTGCCTTCATCCATCATAAGATAACCCAAAACTTGAAAACTTCAATCTCACAAAACTCAACAAAACCTTCGTGAGATTCGTTAGTATAAGAATAATAAATCACTACTATAAGTACTGTATCAAACCAATTCATATTTTGTTCTTGTATTATATCTACTGTATTCCAGCTTTTCTATTGCAAAAACTCATCAAAGAAAACCATAGAGCCATCAAAATAAGCACACAACACAAAGAAAATAGAATCTGTCAAAACATAACTATGTGTAGCAATCTGACTATTCAGAATACTTCTGTAACTCCCAAAATTATGAAAAATTAAGACAGCCTGAGCAATTTGTATAATGATCTACTTCAAGTGGAATGGGTATTTTATCACCCTCTGGGAAAATGAAATTAATTTCGTGAGCACAAAAGTTCTGTTTTTTCAGCAAGATCAAACAACTATCACCTAAGAAAATCCTAAAGGTTTTACTTGGCACAAACACTAATTAAAACATAAAAACACAATTATAACAGTAGCATAATTGTGTCATCACACAAAAACAGGAAGCAAAAAGCAAAAATAAAACTTATTCATTGGGTTGCCTCCCGACAAGCGCTATAGTTTTATGCCCTTAGCTAGGCATAAGGCAAGGATCTAAGTTTTGTCATCTTTGGTTCGAGATCCATAAGATGCCCTCATGATTGATTTATAAGGTGGCTTAATTCTAGTTCTAGGAAATTGTTCCATACCCTTCCTCAAAGGAAATTGGAACTTAATATTGCCTTCTTTCATATCAATCACGACACCAATAATGTGTAAAAACGGTCTACCAAGAATAATTGGACAAGATGGATTGCAATCAATATCAAGAACAATAAAATCTATGGGAAATAATTCCTATTTGCAAGAATAAGAACATCATTAATTATTCCCATAGGCTTTTTAATAGTAGAATCCGCCAAGTGCAAATTCCAAGAACATTCTTCAAGAATAGTAAGACCAAGCACATCACATAAAGATTTCGGAATTGTAGAAACACTAGCACGCAAGTCACATAAAGCAGAACACTCATAATTTTAAATCTTGACTTTGATAGTAGGTTCCCATTCATCATGCAATTTTCTAGGAATTGAAACTTCTAATTCCAATTTTTGTTCAAAAGCTTTCATCATAGCATCAACAATATGTTTAGTAAAAGCTTTATTTTGTTCATAAGCATGGGGTGAATTTATAATGGATTTGTCGGGGGCGACTGATCCCACGGACACCTATGGCACCACGGCGGACCGAGGCCCCTTTCGGTTCCGCAGGGGGCGGCGAGAGCACGAAGAGCAGATCGAGGCGAAACGCACGAGCACAGGATCGTTTTACCCAGGTTCGGGCCGCACGGATGCGTAAAACCCTACTCCTGCTTTGGTTTGTATTTGTGTTCTTGCTCGGGAGCGATGAATGCTACAGTACGCTCAAATGGCTAGCGAGACCGAGCGTGAGAATGATCCTCCTCCCCCCTTCTCTGTTGCGCATGGGCCTCCTTTTATATGTCAAAGGGGTCACCGACAGGTGGCAACAGAGATGGGGGTAAAAAGGTAAAAGGAGTGGTGGTTGGCGCCACCGCTTACTACAGTTGTATCATACCTAACCCTGACGGCAGGGGACAAAGGCATTAAATGCCTGTCTGTGTCGCCTAGACGGTGCAGAAAGGGGCCGTCAGGGGCGCCACCGTTTGCCACGATGGCTATCTTGTCAGCGCCTGCTTGCCACCGCATGCCCCTGGCTGCACAGCCTCCCGCCACGTACGCCAGGAACGGTCCCAGAGCGACACGTTGGTGGGTGAGCTGGAGCGCGGGCTGCAGAGTAGTAGCTTGCCGCGGCAAGCGCCTTGCCGCGGATGTTGTCTTGTCGCGTCCGGGAGCTTGTCGCTCGCCGGGTCTTGTCGCGTCCGGGAGCTTGTCGCTCACCGGGTTTTGCCGGGATGCGCAGCGCGTCGCAGCAAGCTTCTCGAGATGCCTTGGTTGGTCTTCCCGGCAAGCTCCTCTTGCCGGGGTCTTTGTGTTTCGAGTGGCCTTCCCGGCAAGCTCCTCTTGCCGGGGCCTTGCGCCTTGGCTTGAATACTTTGTTCTTGAATGGCTTCAAAGGAGCTGTGGAGAACCTTGGCGGTCGCCCGGCAAGCCTTGCCGCGGGGTGCTGCGACTGCCCGTGCACAAGTTCTGGATACTAAGGTACCCCTACTTTAGTACACCGACAGGAGCCCCCGGGCCTGGGCCATACACGGTGCCACGCGCTGTTGGGCCAGGCCCAAAACAGTGCACGGGCACGCGCAGCCTGGGTCACGCCATATCCGACTCCGCATCCACCGCACCCTCCCTGCACGACACGCGTCGAATGCGGCATCGTGGGAGAGATCGTGGGCGGTTTCTTTATTAGGAAAGGCGGAACGTCCGCCACCTCTCCCTTTATAAGCAAAGGGAAGCAGGGGTAGTGCGCCCACTCGCCCCCCATTCTGCTCCAATCTTGAAAAACTCCGCCCCGCCTCCGTCTTCCCAAAGCACACAGAGCGCAGTGCCCTGCCCCCCGCATTGCCACCAGCACCACCAACACCGTCGACCTCCTCCACTGCTTTCGCCATGGCTCCGAAGGGCGACAAGGGGAAAACCATGAAGTCGACCGAGGCGCAGCGGCTCGCGGCGCTGCGGAAGGAGCGAGCCATCTCCCCCCCCAAGCTCGGCGTGAAGGAGCTGCGGGAGTACTATTATCTCTTTTGGGCGACGGAGACGCGAGCTCATTCGCGGACCAAGGTGCTCCCGGCCGCTGCTCACGCGACGGCTCCGGACGGGTACCCTTTCTTCGCTGTCTTCTTCTACTGCGGGCTCTGCCTGCCCTTTTCCGAGTTCTTTTGTGACATCATGAACACATACAATATCTGCCTCCTTGATTTCACTCCCAATGCCATCCTCACCATGGCCGTTTTCGCCCACCTTTGCGAGAACTTTGTCAGAGTCCACCCTATTGTAGCCCTTTTCTGCCATTTCTTCATTCCCCGGGTAGAGAGAGGAGAGCCCTTGTCCGGTGGAATTGCCTGGGTCTCTAGGACCGGCAAGAAGGATTCCTATTTGGAAGGCGAATTCCACGGCAAGTGGGAGGAGTGGAGGGCTGATTGGTGTTGGATTGTCGAAGAGAGCCCGCAGCCATTCACCGCCCGGCGCCAAGTAGCAGCAGTACGCGGCAGCGACTAGAGCGACGTGGCCCCGGAGGACAGCAGGCTGCAGATTGCCGTCACCAGGATCCAGTGCTTAAGGCTTGCCGGACTCACTGTGGGCGCCGTGGGCGCCGTGGGCGCGGACTTCCTTCGCCGCCGCATCGCCCCCCTGCAGGAACGGAGGAGGCCTGCTTGGGAGTTCAAGAACGCGGCAGACATCATGAGGCTGCGCCCGGGCCTCAACTATAATTTCACTCTCCTTGAGCTCAACAGAATACTGCAGGAGCTCTTCAAGTACGATTCAGATCACCCCAAGGTCTTCAGATTGTCGCAGGGCGTCGTCCCTTTATGCAATAATTCGGCGCTCGACCGCATCAGGGCGATGATGCCACGGTGCGATTCGCACGGAATCGTGCCAACTTGGTAGGAGCCAGAAGACGAGGTTGTGTAGCAATTCTTCGACGACTTGGTGGAAGTGCCAATCCGCGCCGACGAGAAGGACGGCCTCACCCGCGACACCACCGAGGCGGAGTTGGCGTACATCGCCACCAGGCTGGAAGAGGCGGCAGCAGCTGCCGCGGCGGGCGAGTTCGGCTTCACCTTGGAGGAGGCAGCGGCAGCAGAGGCGGAGAACCGTGCAGAGCGAGAGGAAATCTCCGGCAAGAAAGAGCTTGCCCGGCAAGAAGAGTTTGCCGGCAAGGAAGATCTTGTCGGGCGTGATGCCGAGCTGAGCGAGCCCGCCGAGGATGTGAGCGGCTCATTGGAGATTGACTCTTCCTCCACTTCGTCCTCAGACAGCACGCCGCCAGCAGCGTCTCCGTCCCCACCAAGAAGGCGTCTCCGCAAGGCCGGGGATGCGGCGAGGCGGCAGGCGGGCCGACAGCCGCAGCGCCGCACGACGCGCTCCACCGCGGCAAGCACCGTTGCCGCGGGAGCGCCCCATGCTGCTGCTTCGACTGGAGCGGGGTCTTCCCGGACTGCTGCTTCTGCTCCCGCCAAGCGACCAAGGGAGCCTACTCCTCCACCTCCCCGCGCCGGGCGCGGGCCGGATTTTGACTTCTCCGCGTTCTGCTCCGATGAGGAGGAAGAAGAAGAGTAAGTTCTTCTTATTGTACTTGCAATTCTTTGATTTATGCTGTTTTTGTCCCGCCTTGTTTCTCACTTGCCTTTCCCTGTATCTGTTCCTTTTTTCAGGACTCTGGCGCAGAGAGCGGCAAAGAGAGCCAAGGCGCCGGTGATTGTCATCGAGGACGAGCCCACCGCGTCGGCAGGGGACGTGCCAGAGACAAACTTGCCGGACCCGGCGGGTGATCTTCATAGAAGCCCCCAACATAAGTGTCTTGTTCATTTCCGCTGTTGGGCGCGCACGAAGATCCTTGTTGTGCTGATACTTGTTGACTTGTGCAGGAGCAGAGCAGCCTCACCAGGAGAGCCTGGAGGCCGCTCCCGAAGCGCCAAGGGAGACTCCTCCAGCGAGAGGGAGGTGTCCGGCAAGGGAGGAGACTCCGACAAGGGAGGAGCCCCCGGCAAGGGTGGAGGCTCCGGCAAGGGAGGAGCCCCCGGCAAGGGAGGGATCTCCGGCAAGGGACTGCGTCAGCGATCCCCCGGTGACGGAGACCACAGCTGCAGACCCTGGCACAGGTAACTTCCTTGCTTTCAAACTCCCCTTGGCTTCTTCGTCTTCTTGATCTTTCTCTTGGATTTTGCTCGAATTTCGCTTGAATTTTCTCCCCTCTTCCGGCCGTCAGAATCATCTGCTGCAGAGCCGATGGAGACTGAAGTTGCCGCCGAGGAAACAGTCGGCCCCGGCGAGGAGGCCACCACGGCTGCCGCCGCGGAGGCGGGCAGGGAGTCTGGCGGTCGTACTGACGACCCGGAGGCCGCAGGAGCGCCAGGCGCTGCTCCGACCACTGACTCCTCCGCCGCTGCCGCCGCGCCAGGCTCCGAAGAGCCCTAGCCTGGCGTCTACCTGAAGGCCAGCGAGAACATTTTCATCAACCTCCCCTGGGCGTCGGGCTCCAGGGCGCCGGTCGAGGGAGAAATGCTTGACAGAGAGTTGCTTGCCTCCGCCGGGCTGAAGCTGGTCAACGCGCCAAGCAGTAGCAGCGGCGAACCTGAAGAGGAGCGCCTGCTGCGGAAGCTAGTGGCACTCTACCGTGCCCGGCAGGCCAAGCTGGAGTCCCGCGAAGCGCTCGTTGCGAAGGCCGGCGCTGATATCGAGAAGCGCACGGAGGAGCTCCGGGGCGCCAACCAGGAAGCTCTCCGCTCCCTGGCAAAGGAGCGGGAAGATCTTGCTGAAGCGCAGCAGGCCTTGCTCCTCGAGAAGGCCGACGTCGAAGAGCGCCAACGCCTTGCCGCGGAAAAATTGTCTTCACAGGAGGGTGACTTGGCGTAGTGGAAGGTCCACCTCGACAGCCACGAGAAGGAGCTTGCCGCGCGTGAGAGAGAAGTTGGCGGAGCCCTTAAGCAAGCCGAAGACGCCGCCGCCGCCGCCGAGGCCGCCAAGAACGAGCTGCAGCTGAAGGTGGCGCAGCTGGTGGCGAGCCTTAAGGCGAATGGCGACGAGATCGCCGCGCTCAAGCTCGAGCGGGAGAGGGACGCCAACAGTTATTCGGAGCTGCAGGCCCTTTTCGCCGAGAAGGGCAAGGAACTGGACGCCGCCAAGAACTCCAACACTGATCTCGAAGCGAAGCTGGCGGCTCTAACACAATCTTTGGACAGCAGCAAGGAGCAGGAGACGGCCTTGAAGGAGGAAGTCGAGGCCGGCAAGGTGCTGCTGGCGAATGCTGCTGCCGCCCAGAAAACCTTGTCGGAGAACGTGGAGCACTGGACGGAGGGTCTGGTGAACGTCGCCACAGACGTTGACAAGGAGTTGGCGCAATTGGGGATGGTGGATCTCGGGTACTCCTCCGACGAGAATCTCCAACCTAGCGGCAAGCTGACTCTGTTCTTCAAAGGCGTGGCGACGGTGCTCCAGCGACTCCGGGAGCAGATCCCAAAACAGCTTGCCGATGAGTCGCGCAAGATTTGTGCGGGAGCTCTCCAGAAGGTGCTGATAAAGGTGGCCTTCCGCAACCCAGGCCTCCGCCTCAACAACGTCCTCCGAAGCCTGCCGCCAGATGCTGATCTGGAGGAGCTCAAGGCCCTTGTCGCACCTATTGTGGACAGGGTGAGCAGAATCAGAAGGGTCGAGGGCGACCGTGTAGACTAGGTCATCCATCTTTTTCTTTCCTTGTCGCTGTTGATCACGTTATGAAAAACAGTTTGTTAGAGCTGCGACAAGTTATTTTGTAATATATTCTATCCTGGGTAGTAATTGCTATGTTATTTCCTTTACTTGGTTCCTTCCCTTGTATGTTTTTACCCTACGCTTTTAGGGAACTTGCCGGCGCGGGCACCTTTGCCGCGAGCGCTGAGTGCGGAACATCAGCAGCCTGCAGGCAGCGCCGCGGCCGACAAGAAACCTTGTTGCAGAGCTAGTCGCAGCTCACTTAAGTTGTTGAGCGGACTCGAAACAACAGTAAGGGCGCAACTAGCTACGAGTTGGTTCCTCCACGCACAGGTTTTCCATACAAGGGATGGTCGTTCAAGGAAGATAACTCTATAGATTCAAGAATCTGATTGCTCAAACTTTGGCAAACTTATCTTTTCCGTTGTTTGCTTCCCGGCATGGCGCAACCTTCTTGAACGACGCCTGGTCCATACCGTATCTTCTCCCTTCCCCCGGCAAACTTGTGCGCGAAGGGTCCTTCTTTTCCTTGCGAAAAAGAAAAAGGACGAAATAACAGTATGGAGCCTTAAGGCTCGTTATTGCTTACCGGGAGTAAGTGTTGCACTAAATGTCAGATAATACATGCAAAAATTAAAAAGCATGAAATCAACAAGGTGTGCTGAGCACATAATCTTTATGCCCGGGATCTGCGCCCGACTTTGTACAAAGGATTACATGCAACGGCAGCAAGACTTGTACAAAAGGTGGTTGCCGGAACGGGTTCCGGCAACCGCGCCCTACGGGTAAAACTTGCGAAGATGCTCAATATTGCAGGAGTTGCTCACTGGTACGCCATCTTCGGTCTCCAGGCGGACAACGCCAGACCTAGTGACTCGTTTCACCCAGTAAGGGCCTTCCCACTTCGGCGTCAACTTGTTGGAATTCTTGGCGGACTGAATGCGCCGAAGAACAAGGTCGCCTTCCTCGAGACTTCTGGCGTTAACTTTGCGGCTATGGCAGCGGCGCAAAGCTTGCTGGTAGCGAGCGGCTCGCACAGCAGCCTAAAGACGGTCTTCCTCAAGGAGCAGCGCGTCGTCTTGCCGCAGCTTCTCTTGCTCAAGCTCATCATAAGCGAGCACTCGAGGCGACCCGTATACGAGTTCCGTGGGGAGAACTGCCTCCGCTCCATAGACTAGAGCGAAGGGTGTCTGGCCAGTGGCTCGATTTGGCGTCATCCTCATCGACCAAAGAACCACCGGCAACTCCTCGATCCAGTTTCTTCCGCACTTGTGCAGCCTGTCGAAAGTTCTGGTCTTGAGCCCGCGCAACACTTCAGCATTTGCCCTCTCCGCTTGACCGTTGCTTCTCGGGTGAGCAACAGAAGCAAAGCAGACCTTGGTGCCAAGATCTTGGACGTACTGCATGAAGGTGCGGCTCGTAAATTGCGTACCGTTGTCGGTAATTATCCTGTTAGGGATTCCGAAACGGCAAACAATCGACCTGAAGAACTTGACTGCTGACTGTGCTGTCACCTTCCTCACTAGTTCCACTTCCGGCCACTTTGTGAACTTGTCGATTGCGATGTATAAGTACTCAAAGCCCCCGACAGCTCGGGGGAAGGGGCCGAGGATGTCGAGCCCCCAGACCGAAAATGGCCAGGATAAAGGGATCGTCTAGAGAGCTTGAGCTGGCTGGTGTATCTGCTTGGAATGGAACTGGCACGCTTCACACTTGGTTACTTGTGCAGTTGCATCTTGGAGGGCTGTCGGCCAGAAGAAACCTTGCTGGAATGCTTTTCCGACAAGGGCTCTTGCGCCAATGTGGTGACCACATATGCCTCCATGTATCTCTGCCAACAGCTTCTGTCCATCTTCCCGGGGAATACACTTCAATTTCACACCGTTGAGTCTTCTTCTGCACAGTGTGTTATCGACAAACTGGTACATACTAGACTGCCGGGCTACTCTTTCTGCTTCTTCTTCCTCTTCGGGAAGTTCTCCTGTTTGAAGGAAACGGACAATCTGCTGTGCCCATGTTGGAGCCTGTGGCTCGACAACAAGGACTAAAGGCATATCTACTGCTGCGAGAACATCTGCTTCTATGGCAAGAGCCTGCGGCTCTGCCGGAGCTTGACGTTCCCCGGCAAGCTTGCCGGAGCAAAACTTGTCGGGAGCGTCTGCTTCAACGGAACAAACCCTGGGGCTTGCCGGAGTAGACTGCTCCTCAGCATTCTTGGTGTTGATCTCGGGGACCTTCTTGGCGGTGGCTTCGGGAAGCTCTGCCGGAAAATAGTCGCCAGAAACCAACTTCCTTTTCTTGCTCTATCCAGTTGGTGGTGTTACGGATGGCTGAGTCAGCTTGAGCACAAAAATCCCTGGTTCCACAGGTAATTTAAGTGCGGCGCACTTTGACAGGCCATCGGCAATGTCATTCTGAGCTCTTGGGACATGCTCCATCCGCAGGCCGTCAAAGTGCTCTTCTAGCTTTCTCACTTCGTCAACGTAAGCTTCCATTAAAGGACTCTGGTAATTCTTGTTCACTTGGCGGACGACAAGCTGTGAGTCACCCCTGACTATGAGCTTCTTAATCCCAAGTTCTGCCGCGATCCTGAGACCGGCAAGCAAGCCTTCATACTCTGCAGTGTTGTTTGTCGCTTGCTCCTTGGGAAAGTGCATCTGGACTATGTACTTGAGGTGCTCTCCGGTGGGTGCGACAAGCAGCACGCCAGCACCGGCGCCTTGCAGCGAGAAGGCACCGTCAAAGTACATGAGCCACTCTTTGCTTGTTTCCTTGGTGGGGATGCTTGTCTCCGAAATTTCTTCGTCTGGAGTTGGCGTCCACTCTGCTATGAACTCTGCCAGTGCTCTGCTTTGGATTGTTGATGTACTCTAAAATTTGAGACAAAGCTTGACAGTTCCAGCGCCCACTCGACAATCCTGCCTGTTGCTTCTGGATTTTGCAATATCCTCTTCAGCGGAAAGCGAGTGACAACTGTGATCTCATGTGCTTGGAAGTAATGGCGCAGCTTTCTCGAGGCCATGAGAAGGCCGAAAAGCAACTTCTGCACACCAGAGTACCTTGACCTTGCCCCCTGTAAAAGGGAACTGACGAAGTAAACTGGGCGCTGCACCATCTTCTTCTGTATCTCCTCTTGCATCTGCGCAGATCCATGCTTGTCGGGACCAGAGCTTGTCGGGGAGGCCCCCTGCTTGTCGCTGGATGTGCTTGCCGCGGTTGCTGGCTCGTCATCTGCCTCCCTCTCCGCTACTAACGCAGCACTAACCACTTGATTGGTTGCCGCTATGTACAGCAGCAACTTCTCTTGCGGCTTAGGTGCGACAAGTGTTGGAGTGGAGGACAGGTATTTCTTTAGGTCCTGCAGCGCAACCTCCGCTTCCGGAGTCCATTTCATTGGACCTGCCTTTTTCAAAATTTTGAAAAACGGCAGGGCGCGCTCAGCAGACCGAGAAATAAACCTGCTGAGAGCAGCCATGCAACCGGCAAGCTTCCGCACATCCTTGACGCGTTTTGGTGCTTCGATCTGCTCAATGGCCTTGATCTTGTCGGGATTGGCTTCGATTCCCCGCTGAGACACAAAGAACCCGAGAAGCTTGCCGGAAGGGACTCCAAACACACACTTCTCGGGGTTGAGCTTGAGGTTGATCTTGCGCAGATTTGCAAAAGTCTCTTCTAAATCTTGGATCAGAGTTGCCCTGTCCTTGCTCTTGACCACTATATCATCCATGTAGGCCTCTACATTTCTGTGTATCTGTGGCTTCAAAGCGACATGGACTACTCTGGCAAATGTTGAACCGGCATTCTTTAATCCGAAAAGCACCCGTATGAAACAGTACATGCCACATGGAGTAATGAAAGCGGTTTTCTCCTCATCTTCTTCTGCCATGAAGATCTGATGGTATCCTGAATATGCGTCAAGAAATGAAAGCAAATCACATCCGGCTGTGGAGTCGACAATCTGGTCAATGCGCGGCAAGGGAAATGGATCTTTGGGACAAGCTTTATTAACATCAGTAAAGTCAATACAAAGCCTCCATTTTCCATTTGCCTTGCGCACTACAACAGGATTGGCCAACCGCGTGGGATGGAGCACTCCTCTGACAAGGCATGCTGCTTCCAATTTCTTGATTTCTTCTGCTATGAACTCTTGGCGCTCCACTGCCTGTTTTCTGACCTTCTGCTTGACGGGCCGCGCATGAGGACAAACGGCAAGATGGTGCTCAATTACTTTCCTGGGAACACCGGGGATATCAGACGGTTGCCATGCAAACACGTCGACATTCGCCCGCAGGAAAGTAATGAGCGCGCTTTCCTATTTAGGGTCAAGCGTGGCACTGATGGTGAAGGTACCACCAGTGCCGTCCTCCTTAGCGGACACCTTCTTGGTATGTGGTGGAGCCGCCATAGCCTTCTTACACTTGCCGGTGGGGCTTGATGGTGCCTCCTCGACGGCAGCGCAGCACTCCGAGGAGGTGCGCTTGCCGGAGTGGGCATCAGAGCTCTTGCCGGACTTGGTCTTCTTCTCCCCCCCGGGAGCTTCAGCGGCAAGTGTCTTGCAATCTGTCGCAGCTGCTGCTTTCCGGTAAATCTTGTCGGCGCAGATAAGGGCATCCTTCTTGTCGCCAGGGACAGAGATGACGCTTATCGGGCCTGGCATCTTGAGCATGTTATATGCATAATGAGAGGCTGCCATGAACTTGGCAAGCGCTGGATGGCCAAGTATCCCATTGTAAGGCAATGGGAAATCGGCAACGTCGAAAGTGACCCTCTTAGTCCTGAAGTTCATTTCGCTGCCAAATGTCACCGGCAACGTGACCTTCCCTTTCGGCTTGCTCTTTCCCGGGTTAATTCCTTGGAACGTACCGGTCTCTTCGAGCTCGCCGTCCGGGATCTGGAGTTTCTGGAGCACAGCGGAGGAGATCAGATTTAAGCCGGCCCCACCGTCAACTAACATCTTGGTGACCTTGAGGTTGCGTATAGTTGGTGAAACCAACAGCGGCAAGCACCCGACCGCAGTTGTGCGATCAGGGTGGTCCTCAATGTTAAAGATGATAGGCGTGCTGGACCATTTCAGAAGCTTGCGCGATTCGACAGGTGGCTCTGCCGCATTAACTTCCCGTAGCCACTGTTTGAGTTGGCGGTGAGAAGTGTGCAGAGAACCACCGCCGTCAATACACAAGACTTCTGTAGCTTTCTGAAACTCTTGCTCACTGTTCTCAACATCATCCATGTCCTCGTCGTCTTCTTCGTCTTCATCCTTGTCGCGGCCGCGGGGAGGTCTGTCTCCTTGCCGCTGCTTGGCCTTGCCGCGGCGTCCTCCCCGGCCAGCGCGCTTCTTGCCGGCCTCTCCACCGCCTCCTTGGGCTCTCTCCTTGTCGCGCTGCTCGTACTCAGCTTTTTGTTGCTGGACAAGCTGCTCGACCTTCTTGCAGCTCTGGAGATCATGGCCCTTGGTGCGGTAGATCTTGCAGTACTACCTGTCGGAGCCGTCCTGCTTGTCGGCGGCCGCCACAGCTTGGCAGTTGGTGCACGCGGCAACCTCCTTGCCGGAGCTGCCAACTTTGGCTTGCTTGGCGGCGCCGTCATTGCCGGACTGCTCAACGACTAGTACCTCTTTGCCTTTCTTCTTCCTATTACGCCGCCGGCTTTTCTTTGCCGGGGTGGCATCCTCACTGTCAGATCCCCCTGCTCCTGCAGTCTCCCCAGGGAGTTTCCTCCCTTCATCAGTGCGTGCGCACTTGTCGGCCAGGGCATATAGCTCGCTGACGTCCCTGATCCTGCTCATCGCCATCTCCTCCCGCATCCTGCGGTTACGCACGTTTTGATGGAACGCGCTGATAACCGCGGCAGGGTGGATGTCTGGGATATTGCGCTGCACACGGCTGAATCTCTGGATATACTTGCACAGGGGCTCTCCTTCCTTCTGGGCAAGCAGGTGGAGGTCACTCTCTTGGCCATGTGGTTTGTGGCCGCCCGTAAAGGCGCCGACAAACTGATGGCACAAGTCCGCCCAAGAGGATACGGAGTTGTCCGGCAAGTGCATGAGCCAAGACCTGACTTCGGGCTTGAGCACGAGCGGGAAGTAGTTGGCAAGGACCTTGTCGTCTCGCCCCCCGGCAGCTTGCACCGCAATGGTGTAGATGCTGAGGAACTCTGACAGGTGCGACTTGCCGTCATACTTCTCCGGTACGTCTGGCTTGAAATGCTTCTGGCTGGGCCACTGGACTTGCCGCAGCTCACGGGTAAACGCAGGGCAACCTACCGCGTACGACAAGTCGCCTGGTTCTCCGGGCGCATGCACATCAACAGAGGGCCCAGCGCGTAGGTCTGATTGATGCCGCGCTTCTCTTCGGCGCTCGATGCATGTTCGAGCATCTTCTTGCTGTCTCTCATGAAGAACTTGGTGCTGATCGCGACGAGCTCGTGGATCTGATGACGCGGTGGAGTCGCTGTCGTGGTGGATCCGACGAGTCGGCGATCTTGGCCTTCGGGGCGGAGAGTGCACAGTGGTTGCACCCTCGCTGGTCTTGTCGCCACCGGCTCGCGCCTGGCTGACTTGACGCGGCTGCGATGTGCTGGGCTGCCGTGGGTTGTCGCCGTTGGCGAAGTCAATGAGGCTCTGGATAGTGGCCCTCTAGTCATCGATCTTCTCTGGCGCTGGAGGGTAATCTAGGAGCAGTTGGGCTCGTGCCAATGCTTCTGCTGGAGTGGCGGGCGGCAGCAGCGAACGGTGCGAGGAACGGGACATGCTCGGACTTCTAACTATATTAGAAGGAGCAATATCTCGTCCAAGCGACCGTGCCACGCTCGTGTCAGCACGTTGGCGTGCATGCTGGTCTTGAGTGCTCCGGGATCCACCAGCTTGATCTTGGCCCAGCAAACGTATGGTACCGTGAGTACCATGACGCTGCTAGTCCCGCGCCTCCTGAGATGGGCGCGGTGCGTGTACGGACACCGAGGCCTTGGAGTGCGCTCGGTCGTTGTGAGAGCCGACCGCGCCGCCGATGTGCAGCGTAGTCTTGTCCTTGGACCTGGCAGCACCACGAGCCTCCTCGTCGGCGCCTGTTCTTCCGCCGGCGCCCAATCCACCAGCCGTTCGCTCCGGCGATGGTGGGCTCGGTGCAGACGGAGCAGCTGCCTCCGAAATCTTCTTCTTCGGTGGCATGTTGATGAAGATGACGAAGATTCAGCTCGTGCGAACGCCCGATCAGATTCACACAGCCTCGACGCGCCCCCTACCTGGCGCGCCAAAGATGTTGGGGGCGACTGATCCCACGGACACCTATGGGACCACGGCGGACCGAGGCCCCTTTCGGTTCCGCAGGGGGCGGAGAGAGCACGAAGAGCAGATCGAGGTGAAACGCACGAGCACACGATCGTTTTACCCAGGTTCGGGCCGCACGGATGCGTAAAACCCTACTCCTGCTTTGGTTTGTATTTGTGTTCTTGCTCGGGAGCGATGAATGCTACAGTACGCTCAAATGGCTAGCGAGACCGAGCGTGAGAATGATCCTCCTCCCCCCTTCTCTGTTGAGCATGGGCCTCCTTTTATATGTCAAAGGGGTCACCGACAGGTGGCAACAGAGATGGGGGTAAAAAGGTAAAAGGAGTGGTGGTTGGCGCCACCGCTTACTACAGTTGTATCATACCTAACCCTGATGGCAGGGGACAAAGGCATTAAATGCCTGTCTGTGTCGCCTAGACGGTGCAGAAAGGGGCCGTCAGGGGCGCCACCGTTTGCCACGATGGCTATCTTGTCAGCGCCTGCTTGCCACCGCATGCCCCTGGCTGCACAGCCTCCCGGCACGTACGCCAGGAACGGTCCCAGAGCGACACGTTGGTGGGTGAGCTGGAGCGCGGGCTGCGGAGTAGTAGCTTGCCGCGGATGTTGTCTTGTCGCGTCCGGGAGCTTGTCGCTCGCCGGGTCTTGTCGTGTCCGGGAGCTTGTCGCTCACCGGGTCTTGCCGGGACGCGCAGCGCGTCGCAGCAAGCTGCTCGAGATGCCTTGGTTGGTCTTCCCGGCAAGCTCCTCTTGCCGGGGTCTTTGTGCTTCGAGTGGCCTTCCCGGCAAGCTCCTCTTGCCGGGCCTTGCGCCTTGGCTTGAATACTTTGTTCTTGAATGGCTTCAAAGGAGCCGTGGAGAACCTTGGCGGTCGCCCGGCAAGCCTTGCCGCGGGGTGCTGCGACTGCCCGTGCACAAGTTCGGGATACTAAGGTACCCCTACTTTAGTACACCGACAGGATTGCAACAAAGAAATACAATCAATCAAAGAGCAAATATCATAATTAAAGTCTTTGTAATCCAAAAGAGTGGGCACATCACTAGCTAAAGTTTTGACCTCTCCAAACCCACTTTCATCAATTTTCTCAACAAGATTTTCACCCTTCGAAATATTGGGACGCCTTCTACCAAAGTTGACTCTTCTCTAGTCCCTTTTTCATCAATATTAAATTTACTAAACAAGTAATTAATAGAAGAAACACCAATCATTTTTAGATCTTCATCACTTTTGCGAAAGAAATCACTAGAAAAAGCTTTTTCTAAAAATTCTCTTTTAGCTCTAAGCATAGAGGTTCTTTTCTTACTTTCATCCATAGAAGCATAAAGAGCTTTAATTGATTGATCTAATTTAGGCACAAGAATTTTCATCTTGAGATTTTCCACATCATGAGCAATTTTATCAAAACTTCTAGACAAATCATCAATCTTACTGAACTTTTCTTCTATGGAAGTGTTGAAAGCTTTTTGAGTGTTGATAAATTCTTTCATATGATTCGCAAGATCAGAGGTGTTCCTATTATTATTATAAGATTTATTTTCATAGGAATTTCCATAATTATTAGAGGAATTACTAGGAAAAGGCCTATGATTAAAACTACCTCTATAAGCATTGTTGTTGAAATTATTTTGAGATATAAAATTCACATCTATGGCATCACTATTTTGCTCAATCAAAGTAGACAAAGGCATACCATTAAGATCAATAGGAGCACTTCTACTAGCAACCAATTTCACAAGAGCTTCAACTTTTTCACCCAAAGAAGAAATTTCTTCAATCGAATTAACTTTTTTACTAGTAGGAGCTCTTTCGGTATGCCATTGCGAATAATTTGCCATAATATTATCAAGCAATTTGGTGGCTTCACCCATAGTACTTTCCATAAAAGTACCACCCGCGGGGAAATCTAAAAGATTATGAGAAACAATATTCAACCCCGCATAAATTTTTTGTATGATCATCCAAAGATTTAACCCATGAGTTGGGCAATTCCTTAGCGTCATTTTCATCCTTTCCCAAGATTTTGCAACATGCTCATGTTCAAGTTACTTGCAATTCATGATCTGGGTTCTAAGGGAAATAATTTTTGTGGGAGTAAAATACTTAGTGATAAAGGCATCTTTGCACTTATTCCAAGAATTAATACTATTGCGAGGCAAAGAAGAGAACCAAAATTTTGCAGAATCACGCAAGGAAAACGGAAATAATTTCATCTTGACCACATCATTGTCCACATCTTTTTCTTTTGCATTTCGCATAATTCCACGAAGGTATTAAGATGAGACGTGGCATCCTCATTAGGAGTACCGGAAAATTGGTCTTTCATAACAAGATTCAACAAAGCAGTATTAATATCACAAGTCTCCGTACTAGTGGCGGGAGGAGCAAGCGGAGTGCCGATGAAATAATTGTTATTGGTATTTGAGAAATCACATAACTTGGTGTTCTCTTGAGTCATGATGACTACACAACAAGATCGCACTCAAAATAAGATCCGGCAAGAAAACGGCAAACAAAAAAGGAGAGGCGAATAAAACGGAATTTTTTTGTGAAGTGGGGGAGAGGAAAACGAGAGGCAAATGGGAAATAATGTAAAATGCGAGGAGATGAGATTTGTGATTAGGAACCTGGTATATGTTGAAGATCCTCCCCGGCAACGGCGCCAGAAATTCCTTTTGATGTATCTTGAAGCTACGTCATTATTTCCCCAAAGAGGAAGGGATGATGCAGCACAGCGGCGGTAGTCATTTCCCTGAGATATGAAACCAAGGTTATCAAACTGGTAGGAGAACCAAGCAACACAACGTAAACAGCCCCTGCACGCAGATAACAAATCCTAGTAACCCGACGTGTTAAAGGGGTTGTCAATCCCTTTCGGGTAACAGTGCCAGAAATTGGCAAACGGACGTGAGAGAGTTGTAAATATTGATAGATCGAACACCAAATAAAATAAATTGCAGCAAGGTATTTTTGGATTTTGGTTTAATAGATATGAAAATAAAAGCAAATAAAAATAGATCGCAAAGGAAAATAATATGAGAAAGAGACCCGGGGGCCGTAGGTTTCACTAGTGGCTTCTCTCGAGAAAAATAGCAAAGCGGTGGGTGAACAAATTACTATTGGGAAATTGACAGAACCTCAAATAATTATGATGATAACCAGACAATGATAATTATATAGGCATCACGTACAAGATTAGTAGACCGACTCCTGCCTGCATCTACTACTATTACTCCACACATCGACAGCTATCCACCATGCATCTAGTGTATTAAGTTTATGGTGAAACGGAGCAGTGCAATAAGAACGATGAAATCATGTAGACAAGATCTATTTATGTAGAGATAGACCCCATCGTTTTGTCCTTAGTAGCAACGATACATACGTGTCGTTTCCCTTTCTGTCACTGGGATCAAGCACTGTAAGATCGAACCCACTACAAAGCACCTCTTCCCATTGCAAGATAAATAGAGCAAGTTGGCCAAACAAAACCCAAATATCGGAGAATAAATACGAGGCTATAACAAACATGCATATACGAGATCAAAGAAACTCAAATAACTTTCATATATATAAAAAGATAGATCCGATCATAAACTCAAAGTTCATCGATCCCAACAAACAAACCACAAAAGAGTTACATCATATGGATCTCCAAGAGACCATTGTATTGAGAATCAAGAGAGAGAGAGAGAGAGATGAAGCCATCTAGCTACTAACTACGGACCCATAGTAGGCCAAACTAAACTGATAATTCAAAGAGACTTGCAAAGATAACCAATCATACATAAAAGAATTCAGAGAAGATTCAAATATTGTTCATAGATAGACTTGATCATACACCCACAATTCATCAGTCTCAACAAACACACCGCAAAAAGAAGATTACATCGAATAGTTCTCCACAAGAGAGGGGGAGAACATTGTATTGAGATCCAAAAAGAGAGAAGAAGCCATCTAGCTAATAACTATGGACCCATAGGTCTGAGGTAAACTACTCACAATTCATCGGAGGGGCTATGGTGATGATGTAGAAGCCCTCCGTGATCGATGCCCCCTCCAGTGGAGCTCCGGAATAGGCCTCAAGATGGATCTCATGGATACAGAAAGTTGCGGCGGTGGAATTAGGTTTTTGGCTCCGTTTCTGATCGTTTGGGGGACGTAGGTATATATAGGAGGAAGGAGTACGTCGGTGGAGCAACATGGGGCCCACGAGGGTGGAGGGCGCGCCCGGGGGGGGGGGGGTAGGCGCGCCCCCTACCTCGTGGCCTCCTCTTTTGTGTCTTGACGTAGGGTCCAAGTCTCCTGGGTCTTGTTCGTTGAGAAAATCACGTTCTCGAAGGTTTCATTCCGTTTGGACTCCGTTTGATATTCCTTTTCTTCGAAACCCTAAAACAGGCAAAAAACAGCAATTCTGGGCTGGGCCTCCGGTTAATAGGTTAGTCCCAAAAATAATATAAAAGTGGATAATAAAGCCCAATAATGTCCAAAACAGTAGATAATATAGCATGGAGCAATCAAAAATTATAGATATGTTGGAGACGTATCAAGCATCCCCAAGCTTAATTCCTGCTCGTCCTCGAGTAGGTAAATGATAAAAACAGAATTTTTGATGCGGAGTGCTACAAGGCATCATTTTAATGTAATTCTTCTTAATTGTGGTATGAATATTCAGATCTGAAAGATTCAAGACAAAAGTTCATATTGACATAGAAATAATAATACTTCAAGGATACTAACTAAGCAATTATGTCTTCTCAAAATAACATAGCCAAAGAAAGTTCATCCCTACAAAATCATATAGTTTAGTCATGCTCCATTTTTGTCACAAAAGAATGCTCTCATCATGCACAACCCCGATGACAAGCCAAACAATTGTTTCATACTTTAGTAATCTCAAACCTATAAGCTTTCACGCAATATATGAGCGCGAGCCATGGACATATCATTATGGGTGGAATAGAATATAATGAGGGGGTTATGTGGAGAAGACAAAAAGGAGAAAGTCTCACATCAACGAGGCTAATCAATGGGCTATGGAGATGCCCACCTATTTATGTTGATGCAAGGAGTAGGGATTGCCATGCAACGGATGCACTAGAGCTATAAATGTATGAAAGCTCAACAAAAGAAACTAAGTGGGTGTGCATCCAACTTTCTTGCTGACGAAGACCTAGGGCACTTGAGGAGGCCCGTTGTTGGAATATACAAGCCAAGTTCTATAATGAAAATTCCCACTATTATATCAAAGTGACAAAACAAGAGGCTCTCTATCATGAAGATTATGGTGCTACTTTGAAGCACAAGTGTGGCAAAGGATAGTAACATTGTCCCTTCTCTCTTTTTCTCTCATTTTTTGGGCCTTCTCTTTTTTTATGGCCTTTCTTTTTTTCTTCTTTATTGCCTTTCTCTTTTTTATGGCCTTTCTCTTTTTTTATAATTCCTCACTTGGGACAATGCTCTAGAAAATGATGATCATAACACTTCTATTTATTTACAACTCGATACTAGAACAAAAGATGACTCTATATGAATGCCTCCGGCGGTGTACCGGGATATGCAATGGACCAGGAGTGACATGTATGAAAGAATTATGAACGGTGTCTTTGCCACAAATACTATGTCAACTACATGATCATGCTAAGCAATACGACAATAATGAATGTGTCATGATAAACAGAATGGTGGAAAGTTGCATGGCAATATATCGCGGAATGGCTATGGAAATGCCATAATAGGTAGGTATGGTGGCTCTTTTGAGGAAGATATAAGGAGGTTTATGTGTGAAAGAGCGTATCATATCACGGGGTTTGGATGCACCAGCGAAGTTTGCGCCAACTCTCAATGTGAGAAAGGGCAATGCACGACACCGAAGAGGCTAGCAAGGATAGAAGGGTGAGAGTGCGTATAATCCATGGACTCAACATTAGTAATAAAGAACTCACATACTTATTGCAAAAATCTACAAGTCATCAAAAACTTCGGCACTACGCGCATGCTCCTAGGGGGATAGATTGGTAGGAAAAGACCATCACTCGCCCCCGATCGCCACTCATAAGGAGGACAATCAAATAACACCTCATGTTTCAAATTTGTTACATAACGTTTACCATACATGCATGCTACGGGACTTGCAAAATTCAACACAAGCATTTCTCAATTTCACAACTACTCAACTAGCACGACTTTGATATTATTACCTCCATATCTCAAAACAATCATCAAGCATCAAACTTTTCTTAGTATTCAAAACACTCATAAGAAAATATTACTAATCTTGAATACCTAGCATATTAGGATTTTAAGCAAATTACCATGCTATTTAAGACTCTCAAAATAATCTAAGTGAAGCATGAGAGATCAATAGTTTCTATAAAACAAATCCACCACCGTGCTCTAAAAGATATAAGTGAAGTACTAGAGCAAAACTATATAACTCAAAAGATATAAGCGAAGAACATAGAGTATTCTAGCAAGTTCCAAATCATGTATGGCTCTCTCAAAAGGTGTGTACAGCAAGGATGATTGTGGTAAACTAAAAAGTAAAGACTCAAATCATACAAGACGCTCCAAGCAAAACACATATCATGTGGCGAATAAAAATATAGCTCCAAGTAAAGTTACCGATAGAAGTAGACGAAAGAGGGGATGTCTTCCGGGGCATCCCCAAGATTTGGATTTTAGGTGTCCTTAGATTATCTTGGGGGTTCCATGGGAATCCCCAAGCTTAGGCTCTTGCCACTCCTTGTTCCATAATCCATCAAATCTTTACCCAAAACTTGAAAACTTCACAACACAAAACTTAAAGTAGAAAATCTCGTGAGCTCCGTTAGCGAAACAAAACAAAAGACCACTTCAAGGTACTGTAATGAACTCATTATTTATTTATATTTGTTTTATACCTACTGTATTCCAACTTCTCTATGGTTTATAAACTATTTTGCTAGCCATAGATTCATCAAAATAAGCAAACAACACACGAAAAACAGAATATGTCAAAAACAGAACAGTCTGTAGTAATCTGTAGCTAGCGCAAGATCTGGAACCCCAAAAATTCTAAAATAAATTTCTGGACGTGCGTAATTTATCTATTAATCATCTTCAAAAAGAATTAACTAAATAGCACTCTTCAAATAAAAATTACAGCAGTTCTCGTGA
Source organism: Triticum monococcum (assembly GCA_034509565.1). Classification (NCBI taxonomy): domain Eukaryota; kingdom Viridiplantae; phylum Streptophyta; class Magnoliopsida; order Poales; family Poaceae; genus Triticum; species Triticum monococcum. The sequence continues at coordinate 485,167,001 of CM067845.1, forward strand.
GCGCTAAAGTTTCTGTTTTTTACAGCAAGTTCAACAAGACTTTCCCCAAGTCTTCCCAATGGTTCTACTTGGCACAAACACTAATTAAACACAAAAAACACAACCAAAACAGGGGCTATACAATTTTTTTATTACTAAACAGGAGAAAAAATAAAGGAATAAAAATAAAATTGGCTTGCCTCCCAACAAGCGCTATCGTTTAACGCCCCTAGCTAGGCATAACAAGCAAGGATAGATCTAGGTATTGCCATAATAGTAAGATAGATTATTAAAACTCATTTCATATTCTCTACGTTCGGCAGAAATTTTTATTTGAGGCAAGAAAAATTAATCGAAATGGCTAAATTTAATGGGACAAAAGTCCCCAAGATCAACCTTGGGAGGTATAAGTTCCTCCTTCATAGTGCACAACCAATTCATCATTATAAGCATTATTTTGACAGAACTTTGTGAGCCTATATTCAAGAGAATATCCTAGTTCATTATTTTGAATAGCCAAATCATCATTAAGTTCAGAAATTCTATCAACTAAAACATTGGTAGGAACCCTTTTTCTAAGATTTTCATTGAAAGCAACATAGTCTAGAGATTGAAAACGCATTATTTCTTCTTGATCAAAGAGGATAGCCTCTATGGGAGGACGGCAAGCATCCACCCTATAGTGTGCAAAGATTTCTTTGGCCTCTTTTATTATGAATCTAAACTAATGAGCCAAAAAGATAGTAGCAGCACGCTTAACAGAAGAATGCTCAATATTAGAAAATTCCACGAAAATCCTTTGTATGCAAGGATGCATGTGCATGAATTGTCTTTCTAGTTCAACTACAAGCATGGCAATAGCGTCCGCAAGACTACTAGTTCTATGAAGGATAGAACTACCCATAGAAGGTAAAGCACCGACACAAGTAAAGAAATCTCGAATAACTACTTTTCCAATAATATTACCACTACCAACACGGAAATTTTTTGTATGTAAGATGGGTGGCTCTTTAGCAGGAGTATCATATTTTTTCATGATATTATTATTGTCCATATCAACAATAATTTCCCCAATTTCAAACATAGAGGCGGAAGGTAAAGGACTAGCCATAACGACAAGCAAACGAACTAACACACAAGCAAACAAAAAAACAAGCGGGCGAAAAAGAGGCAAATAGAGAAAGAGAAGAAGGATAGAGAGAGAGGGCGAATAAAACGGCAAGGGTGAAGTGGGGGAGAGGAAAACAGGAGACAAATGGCAAATAATGTAATGCGGGAGATAAGGGTATGTGATGCGTACTTGGTATGTTGACTTCTGCGTAGACCTCCCCGGTAACGGCGCCAGAAATCCTTCTTGCTACCTCTTGAGCACTGCGTTGGTTTTCCCCGAAGAGGAAGGGATGCTGCACCAAAGTAGCGTAAGTATTTCCCTCAGTTTTTGAGAACCAAGGTATCAATCCAGTAGGAGGCTACGCGTGAGTCCCTCGTACCTGCACAAAACAAATAAATCCTCGCAACCAATGCGAATAGGGGTTGTCAATCCCTACACGACCACTTACGAGAGTGAGATCTGATAGATATGATAAGATAATATTTTTGGTATTTTTGTGATAAAGATGCAAAGTAAAATAAAGGCAAAGTAAAAAACAAAGGAAATAACTAAGTAATAGGAGATTAATATGATAAAGATAGACCCAGGGGCCATAGGTTTCACTAGTGGCTTCTCTCGAGAGCATAAATATTCTACGGTGGGTGAACAAATTACTGTTGAGCAATTTACAGAATTGAGCATAGTTATGAGAATATCTAGGCATGATCATGTATATAGGCATCACATCTGAGACAAGTAGACCGACTCCTGCCTGCATCTACTACTATTACTCCACTCATCGACCGCTATCCAACATGCATCTAGAGTATTAAGTTAAAAATAGAGTAACGCCTTAAGCAAGATGGCATGATGTAGAGGGATAAACTCATGCAGTATGATGAAAACCCCATCTTGTTATCCTCGATGGCAACAATACAATACGTGCCTTGCTGCCCCTACTGTCACTTGGAAAGGACACCGCAAGATTGTACCCAAAGCTAAGCACTTCTCCCATTGCAAGAAAGATCAATCTAGTAGGCCAAACTAAACTGATAATTCAAAGAGACTTGCAAAGATAACCAATCATACATAAAAGAATTCAGAGAAGATTCAAATATTGCTCATAGAAAGACTTGATCATAAACCCACAATTCATCGGTCTCAACAAACACACCGCAAAAAGAAGATTACATCGAATAGTTCTCCACAAGAGAGGGGGAGAACATTGTATTGAGATCCAGAAAGAGAGAAGAAGCCATCTAGCTAATAACTATGGACCCGTAGGTCTGAGATAAACTACTCACACTTCATCGGAGGGGCTATGGTGATGATGTAGAAGCCCTCCGTGATCGATGCCCCCTCCGACGGAGCTCCGGAACAGGCCCCAAGATGGGATCTCGTGGATATAGAAAGTTGCGGCGGTGGAATTAGGTTTTTGGATCCGTTTCTGATTGTTTGGGGATACGTGGGTATATATAGGAGGAAGGAGTACATCAGTGGAGCAACAGGGGGCCCACGAGGGTGGAGGGTGCGCCTGGGGGGGGGGGGGTAGGCGCGCCCCTACCTCGTGGCCTCCTCTTTTCTGTCTTGACGTAGGGTCCAAGTCTCCTGGATCTTGTTCGTTGAGAAAATCACGTTCCCGAAGGTTTCATTCCGTTTGGACTCCGTTTGATATTCCTTTTCTTTGAAACCCTAAAACAGGCAAAAAACAGCAATTCTGGGCTGGGCCTCCGGTTAATAGTTAGTCCCAAAAATAATATAAAAGTGGATAATAAAGCCCAATAATGTCCAAAACAGTACATAATATAGAATGGAGCAATCAAAAATTATAGATACGTTGGAGATGTATCAAACCCCATCCGAGATGGTGTCTAGATTGAATCTGGTGGTTCTGGACTCTGCGGAGGCTGGATGAATATTTCGTCGACTTTGCTAGGGTTCTGGAAATATTGGGGTATTTATAGAGCAAAGAGGCGGTCCGGGGGGCACCCGAGGTAGGCACAACCCACCAGGGCACGCCTGGGCCTCCCGGCATGCCCTGGTGGGTTGTCCCCTCCTCGGGACTCCCCCCAGGTGCAACCAGGGCCCAACATGCTCCCTCTGGTCCATTAAAAATCCTCATAATGTTTTGTGGCATTTGGACTCCGTCTGATATTGATTTTCCGCGATGTAAAAAACACGGAAAAAGGTAACGGGCACTTGGCACTATGTCAATAGGTTACTACCAAAAATGATTATAAAACATCCAAGATTGGTAATATAACAACATGGAACAATAAAAAATTATAGATATGTTGGAGACGTATCATAATGCTACTTTCCTTTTCGGCCTCCAGGGAGCTGCTTGCATGCCAAGGGGGACCTCCTGAGCATCGCGCCTCGGGAGCTCTTACCGGACCACGGGCCGCTCACCTCCTGGCCTTGACCGCGACATCGTGACCTGGCATACCAGCGACGGCTGGAGCCTACCTGGGGACTGGGACCTAACGACGTAGAGCGCTAAAGCTACCGCAAGAACGAAAAGGAGGAGTAATGCCTAAGCAAGATACGCAGCCACAATCTCATGTTAAGAGTAATAAGCGATGGAACAAAAGCATTACAGGTTCTTTACATGCCCCCTCGGGGTTTCTCTTGATTCCTCGCAGGGAACAAAAGAAGAATAGCCTCAAGAAGCCCCGGCTACGGGCATTGACACCGACGCCATCATCAACAGTGGGCCACGTGAGGCCGGCGCTAACTCCATCCAGATCACCGTCGGCGCCGGGCGGAGGCTGCCGCGGCACTGCTGGCACGGCGGGAGCTCGGGGCACGTAGCTTTCGTCGCTCGACTCTAGAGACTCGCTAGGCTCAGGAGAGTCATTGGACTCCCAGGAATCGTCGCTGCTGCTGGAGGAGCCATCGGCATGACCCACGGCAGGTGCTGCGCCCGTCGCCTCTCCCTGTTGATGGTCTCCTCCGGGGCAGCACTCCAGGCGGCGGCCTTCCTTGTCGAAGACCTTGAAGAATAATGTGGAGGCGCCGTCATACTCGAAATGGATGGCGAGGGCCCCCTCCGCGCGGCAAGCGCGTGCGACCTCGCCCCACCCCCGAGTCATGAAGCTCTTCCCAGGGGAGATGACCTAAACCTCTGCTCTTGTGGCTAGACTGCAGTACCCAGCATGCTGCAGCCACAGCTCGAGCGGCCCCCTCAGCGGCATCTCTTCGGCGAAGAACTGCAGGAACCGGATCCACGTGCGCGGAGGCATCACCGTCCACATCACGAACTCACGCGAGGAGGCCTCGGCGTGGGTTCTCAAGATGGATGGCTGCACAGCCCCAGCCTGGTCCCCGTGGCTCACGCGGCGTGGGACGCTTCCACACACTCCTAAGTCTGGTGCCTGAGCATATAGAGGAAGTGGGAAGCCAGGGGTGGCCGCTCGTACCAGGGCCGCGTCACCTCCAGCCTCGCCCTGACATTGTGAGGGTACCTCGACCTCTTCTTCGGCGGAAGCAGCTCAGGCTCCATGAGGGGGGTGTTTCCCTTCTCTGCCGCCGAAAACCTCCTGATCGGTGCCATGGATCTCTCAACAAGCTAGCAAGATGGAGGGACCAAGAGGAAGAAGAAGGAGTGGACTGCGAGAAGATAGAGATGAGCAAGACGGGCTCCGCCCCTTCCTCATTTATAGCCGAGAGGAAGCCAACCGCCTGTCACCACGATCGCACGTAATGATGATTTACCCTCTGCATGCAGCGATGTCTCATCAAGTCAGACGGTTGCCGAGGCAGCGTGGGGAAGCGGAGACGCCCACGTCCCAGCAATTGCCACGCGTCGACCAAGGCCGCAGGCGGTTGGGGTCCGTGGTGCTCCGCACTTGCCCTTTGGCTTCGCCTCGAAGCCAAGTTCGAGCGCGCCTTGGGCCCGGGGGGCTACTGTCGGTGTTCTGGGACCGGGGGTGCCCAGACTTGCCTGCCTGCGGCCCGTGGCGTGGCTCCATCAGCGGCCCTGTATGGCCCAGATCGGCAGCTACAACACAAGACCCTCGCGAGGGGCCAAGCCTCACGAGGCGGACGACACCAAGACCTCCCTGGGGGGCGGCCTCACTAGGCTGGCTCCCAAGGAGCGAAGATATCAAGGCAAGGTGCACCTTGCGAGGTTCACATGTCGCGAGCCATGACGACTAAGGCCAGGCGGGCGCCAGCGCGCGCGGTGTACCAATTTCCCCCTTGGTGCTAAGGAGGCAAGCACAGGCGCGGAGTCCCGAGGAATCAAGCAAAGGTTTCCATATTGGTGCAACAAGACCAAGACCGCCAGGACGGCAGGACGGAGGTCATCGCGGAGCCCACGACAGCGTCACCACCAGAGCCTTTTGCAGGCGAATACTACTTTTGTTAGGATAACTTGTACTAGTTGTCTCCCTTCGAAATTGGCCATTGTGGGATCCCTTCCTGCCAACATTTGGGAAGAGGACCAAGGCCACTATAAATAGGACCTAGCCACCACATGGCGAGGGGATCAAGAGGGGATCATTCAGACCATCCCCACACCCACCAACTCATCAAGCTCAAGAACACCTCACCTCCTGAGGCTGTTCATCCTCTGTACTAGTTCATCCTCAGCCCCTCGAGGCAATCCACCACACAGCTGGAGTAGGGTATTACACTGCAAGGTGGCCCGAACCAGGATAAATCTATGTGTCTCTCGTTCTTTGGGTTCGTCGAGTCTAGCTGTGGAATTGTTGGTCCGGGAAGCCGGGGAGTAGGAGTTCTTCGTACGCACCCCAGTGTTTGAACCTCTCAAGGGTATGCGGAGCCCTGAATCCAACAAGTTCTATAATGAAAAAATTCCCACTAGTATATGAAAGTGACAAAATAGGAGACTCTCTATCATGGTGCTACTTTGAAGCACAAGTGTGGAACAAGGATAGTAACATTGCTCCTTCTCTCTTTTTCTCTCATTTTTTGGGCCACTCTCTTTTTTGGCCTTTCTCTCTCTTTTTTATTTCCTCACATGGGACAATGCTCTAATAATGAAGATCATCACACTTTTATTTACTTACAACTCAAGAATTACAACTCGATACTAGAACAAAATATGACTCTATATGAATGCCTCTGAAGGTGTACCAGGATGTGCAATAAATCAAGAGTATGAATGGTGGCTTTGCCACAAATACGATGTCAACTACATGATCATGGAAAGCAATATGACAATGATGACATGTGTCATAATAAACAGAACTATGGAAAGTTACATGGCAATATATCTTGGAATGGCTATGGAAATGCCATAATAGGTAGGTATGGTGGCTGTTTTGAGGAAGTTATATGATGGGTTTATGGTACCGGTGAAAGTTGCGCAACACAAGAGAGGCTAGCAATGGTGGAAGGGTGAGAGTGCGTATAATCCATGGACTCAACATTAGTCATAAAGAACTCACATACTTATTGCAAAAATATATTAGTCATCCAAAAAGTACAATGTGCATGCTCTTAGGGGGATAGATTGGTAGGAAAAGACCATCGCTCGTCCCTGACCGCCACTCATAAGGAAGACAATCAAAAAATATCTCATGCTCCAACTTAGTTACATAACAGTTCACCATACGTGCATGCTACGGGACTCACAAACCTCAACACAAGTATTTATCGAATTCACAACTAATCACTAGCATGACTCTAATATCACCATCTTCATATCTCAAAACAACCATAAGGAATCAAACTTCTCATAGTATTCAATGCACTTTATATGATTTTTTTATTATATCCCTCTTGGATGCCTATCATATTAGGACTAAAGATATAACCAAAGCAAATTACCATGCTGTTTAGAGACTCTAAAAATAATATAAGTGGAGCACAAGAGTTCATCAATTTCTATAAAATAAAGCCACCGCCGTGTTCTAAAAATATATAAGTGAAGCACTAGAGCAAAATTGCATAGCTCAAAAGATATAAGTGAAGCACACAGAGTATTCTAATAAATCATGATTCATGCGTGTCTCTCTCAAAAGATGTGTACAACAAGGATGATTGTGTCAAACTAAAAGCAAAGACTCAAATCATACAAGACTCTCCAAGCAAAACACATATCGTGTGGTGAATAAAAATATAGCCTCAAGTAAAGTTATCGATAGACGAAGACGAAAGAGGGGATGCCTTCCGCGGCATCCCCAATCTTAGGCTCTTGGTTGTCCTTGAATATTACCTTGGGGTTCCTTGGGCATCCCCAAGCTTAGGCTCTTGCCACAACTTATTCCATGGTCCATCAAATCCTTGCCCAAAACTTGAAAACTTCACAACACAAAACTCAACAGAAAATCTCATAAGCTCCGTTAGTATAAGAAAATAAATCACCACTTTTGGTACTATTGTGAACTCATTCTTTATTTATATTGGTGTAATATCTACTGTGTTCCAAGTTTTCCATGGTTCATACCCCTCGATACTAGCCATAGATTCATCAAAATAAGCAAACAACACATAGAAAACAGAATCTGTCAAAAACAGAACAGTCTGTAGCAATGTGGATATTTCGAATAATTATGTAACTCCAAAAATTCTGAGAACTTAGGATAACCTAAGCAATTTTTTATTAATCTTCTTCAAAAAGAATTAGTATTTTATCGCGCTCCTCGGTGCAAACGTTTCTGTTTTTCAGCTAGATCAAATCAATTATCATCGTAAGCTATCCCAAAGCTAGATGAATTATTCATTGCAAAACAATCTAAAAAGCAAAAACAAAAATAAAATTGGGTTGCCTCCCAACAAGCACTATTGTTTAACGCCCTTAGCTAGGCATAAAACATGAATAGATATATGTATTATCATCTTTGGCATGCAATCCATAAGTGTCTCTCATAATAGATTCATAAGGCAATTTAATTTTCTTTCTTGGAAAGTGTTCCATGCCTTTCCTTAACAGAAATTTAAATCTAATGTTTCCTTCTTTCATATCAATAATTGCACCAATCGCTCTAAGGAAAGGTCTACCAAGAATAATAGGACATGTAGGATTGCAATCTATATAAAAAAACAATGATATCTATGGGCACATAATTCCTATTTGCAACAATAAGACCATCATTCCATAGGTTTCTCAATAGTGGAATCTGCAAGATGCAAATTTAATGAACAATCATCTAATTCACGGAAACCTAACACATCACATTAAGTTTTTGGAATCGTGGAAAAACACCAGCACCCAAATCACACAAATCATGGCAATCATAATCTTTAATCTTAATCTTAATAGTAGGTTCCCACTCATCATAAAGTTTTCTAGGGATAGAAACTTCCAATTCAAGCTTTTCTTCAAAAGATTGCATCATAGCATCAATGATATGTTTAGTAAAAGCTTTGTTTTGATTATAAGCATGAGGAGAATTCAACATGGATTGCAACAAGGAAATACAATCTGTTAAAAAACAATTATCATAATTAAATTCCTTGAAATCCGAAAGAGTGGGTTCATTTCTACTTAAAGTTTTGACCTCTCCAATCCCACTTTTATCAATTTTTGCATCAAGATCTAAAAACTTCGAATCATTGGGACGCCTTTTAACTAAAGTTGACTCATATCCAGTCCCATCTTTATCAAGATTTATATTGGAAAAGAAAGATTCAATAGGAGTCACATCAATCACTTTAAGATCTTCATCATTATTTTCTCGGAAACTAGAAAAACACGTTCTTACAAACCAATCCTTTTTAGAACACATCTTAGCAGTTCTTTCTTTGCACTCATCAATGGAAATTCGCATAGCTTTGAGAGACTCATTGATATCATCCTTGGGTGGAATAGATCTAAGTTTCAAAGAATCAACATCAAGAGAAATTCTATCCACGTCCCTAGCCAAATCACCAATCTTGAGCAAATTTTCTTCAATGAAAGCATTGAAATTCTGTTGTGAACTCATAAATTGTTTAACACTATTCTAAAATCATAGGGAATCATATTATAATTTCCATAAGAATTGTTGTAGGAACTACCATAATTATTAGAAATAGCATAGGATTAAAATTACCTCTATATGTGTTATTACCAAAATTGTTCCAACCAGCAAAATTCACATCCATAGATTCATTATTATTTTCAACGAAAGTAGACAAAGACATATCATTATGATCAATAGAAGCACTCTTACTAGCAAATAATTTCGTAAGCTCATCCATCTTTCCACTCAAAACGTTAATCTCTTCAATCGCATGCACTTTTTTGCTAGTGGAAGATCTTTTGGTATGCCATTGAGAATAATTAACCATAAAATTATCTAGGAGTTTAGTAGATTCTCCTAATGTAATTTCCATAAAGTACCTACCGCGGATGAATCTAAAAGACTTCTAGAAGGAAAGTTCAATCCGGCACAATTTTTTTGTATAATCATCCACAAATTCAAACCATGAGTAGGGCAATTTTCTATCATCAATTTCATCCTCTTCCAAGATTGTGCAACTTGCTCATGATCAAGTGGCTTAAAATTCATAATATCATTCCTAAGGGAGATGATCTTAGTAGGAGGAAAATAAATGGAAATAAAAGCATATTTACACTTATTCCATGAATCAATACTATTTTTAGGCAAAGATGAAAACCAAGCTTTAGCACGATCCCGAAGTGAGAATGGAAATAGCTTCAATTTAACTATATCATTATACACATATTTTTGCTTTTGCATATCACACAAATCCACGAAATTATTAAGATGGGACTCGGCATCTTCACTTGGAAGCCCAGAGAATTGATCTTTCGTAACAAGATTCAGCAAATCATCATTAATTCACAAGATTCCGCATTATTAGCAGGAGCAATCGGGGTACTAATAAAATCATTATTATTGGTGTTGGAAAAGTCACACAATTTGGTATTCTCTTGAGCCATCGTGACAAATCAAGCAATCAAACACACGAGCACACAAAAAGCAAGCGAAGAAGAAGGACGAAAGAGGGGCGAAGAAAAGGCAAATATTTTCGAAACCCTTTTAGAAGTGGGGGAGAGGAAAACGAGAGGCGAATAGCGAATAATGTAATGCAAGAGATGAGAGGTTTGGGTACTTGGTATGTCTTGACTTGTCGTAGATCTCCCCGGCAACGGCGCCCGAAATTGGCAAGTTGACGGGAGACAAATCTTGACTTGACTTGGCATAAATCTCCCTGACAATGGTGCCAGAAATTCTTCCTGCTACTTCTTGATCTTGCTTTGGTTTTTCCCTTGAAGAGGAAAGGGTGATGCAGCAAAGTAGAGATAAGTATTTGATACGTCTCCAACATATCTATAAGTATTTTAAATGTTCCAACATATCTATAGTTTTCCCCTTGAAGAGGAAAGGGTGATGCAGCAAAGTAGGGATGTTTTATAATCATTTTATAGTAATTTTATATCACTTTTTTGGTATTAACCTATTGACATAGTGCCAAGTTCGAGTTGTTGTTTTTTGCATGTTTTTTACACCGCGGGAAAACTATATCAAACGGAGTCCAAAAGCAGCGAAACTTTTTGTGGATTTTTTGGACCAGAAGACATCCTGCGGGCCGGAGAAGCACCCGGGGGGGGGGGGGGTGCTCCAAGGGGAGCACAACCCACCAGGCCGCGCCTGGAGGCCCAGGCGCGCCTTGGTGGGTTCTGCCCACCTCGGGTGCCTACCGAACCACCTATTTACTCTATAAATACCCCAATATTCCAGAAACCCTAGGGGAGTCGACGAAAATCAATTCCAGCCATCGCAAGTTCCAGAAACACCAGATCCAGTCTAGACACCATCATGGAGGGGTTCATCATGTCCATTGGTGCCTCTCCGATGATGCGTGAGTAGTTCTTTGTAGACCTATGGGTCCGTAGTTAGTAGCTAGATGGCTTCCTCTCTCTCGTTTGATTCTCGATACAATGGTCTCTTGGAGATCCATATGATGTAACTCTTTTTGAAGTGTGTTTGTTGGGATATGATGAACTTTGAGTTTATGAGCAGATCTATCTCTTTTTATGCATGAAAGTTATTTGACTCTTCTTTGATCTCTTATCTGCATATAGCCTCATATTTCTTCTCCAATATTTGGGTTTTGTTTGGCCAACTTGATCTATTTATCTTGCAATGGGAAGAGGTGCGTTGTCATGGGTTCGATCTTAGGGTGCTTGATCCAAGTGACAGAAGGGGAACCGACATGTATGTATCATTGCCATTAAGGATAACAAGATGTAGTCTATTTCTACATAAATAGATCTTGTCTACATCATGTCATCGTTCTTATTGCATTACTCCGTTTCTCCATGAAGTTAATACTCTAGATGCATGCTAGATAGTGGTCGATGTGTGGAGTAATAGTAGTAGATGCAGGCAGGAGTCGGTCTACTAATTTTGGACGTGATGCCTATATAATGATCATTGCCTATATATCGTCATGATTATTTGAAGTTCTATCAATTCCCAACAGTAATTTGTTCCCCCACCGTTTGCTATTTTTCTCGAGAGAAGCCACTAATGAAACCTAAGGCCCCTGGGTCTCTTCCTCATTATATTTGCCTTTGTGATCTATATCCCTTTCCTTTTTTCAGATCTATAAAACCAAAAAAACCTTGTGTCACTTTATTTTATTTGAGATCTATTTATCCCATCTATCATATTTTTATCCCGCCCGTTAGCCAGTTTCTGGCGCTGTTACCCGAAAGGGATTGACAACCCCTTTAATACGTCGGGTTGCGAGTATTTTGTCGGATGTGGGGTTCCGGAAAACCCTTGAGGTTCAAACAATGGGGTGCGCGCGAAGTCTTTTCCTCCCACCGATCTACGCCCTAACTCGCTAAGATCTCGCGGACGAACTCGACGAACTCGCAATGCGGAAAGACACAAGATTTATACTGGTTCGGGCCACCATTGTGGTGTAATACCCTACTCCAGTGTGGTGGTGGTGGATTGCCTCCTGGGCTGATGATGAACAATACAATGGGAAGAACAGCCTCCTGAGGTTGAGGTGTTCTTGTGCTTGGCTGACTTGTATGGGTGAGAGTGATCTAAGACCTCATCCTCTTTGCCTATGGTGGTGGCTAGTCCTACTTATAGAGGCCCTGGTTCTCTTCCCAAATCTTGGGCGGGAAGGTAGCCAACAATGGTGGGAAAATTTGAAGGGGGACAGCTAGTACAAGCTATCCTAACAAAAGTGGTCTTCGCCTGCCAAAGGCTCTGGTGGTGAACGCCGTCTTGGGCTCCACGATGACCTCCATCTTGCCGTCCTTCTAGTCTTGGTCTTGTTGCACCAAAATGGTAACCTTTGCCTGATGCCTCGGTAATCCTCACCCGTGCTGGTTCCCTTAGCACCAAAGATGAAACAAGGACGCTGTGCGCGCTGGCGCCCGCCTGGTGTCGATCGTCATGGCTCATGTCACGAGAACCTTGTGAGGTTCGCCTCGCCTTGATATCTCCGCTCCTCGTGAGCCTGCCTGACTAGGCCGCTCTAGAGGAGGTCTTGTGTCATCCGCCTCGCGAGGCTTGGCCCCTCGCGAGGGTCTTGGATGCCTTGTTGATGAAGGTGGGCCGTACGACCTGCTAGCTTAGCCATGCCGCGGGCCGCAGGCAGGCAAGCCTGGGGACCCCCGTTCCCAGGACGCCGACAGTAGCCCCCGGGCCCAAGGTGCGTGATACGTCTCCAAAGTATCTATAATTTTGATTTCTCCATGCTATATTATCTACTGTTTTGGACTATATTGGGCTTTATTTTCCACTTTTATATTATTTTTGGGACTAACCTATTAACCGGAGGCCCAGCCCAGAATTGCTGTTTTTTTGCCTATTTCAGTAGTTCGGAGAAACAGAATATCAAACGAAGTCCAAACGGAATAAAACCTTCAGGAACGTGATTTTCTCACCGAACGTGATCCAGGAGACTTGGACCCTACTCCAAGGAGTCAAAGAGGCGGTCACGAGGGCGGGGGGCGCGCCCCCTGCCTCATGGGCCCATCGGTGCTGCACCGACGTACTCCTTCCTCCTATATATACCTACGTACCCCCAAACGATCAGAACAGGAGCCAAAAACCTAATTCCACCGCCAGAACTTTCTGTATCCACGAGATCCCGTCTTGGGGCCTGTTCCGGAGCTCCGCCGGAGAGGGCCGTCATCACGGAGGGCTTCTACATCGTCATAGCCCCTCCGATGAACTGTGAGTAGTTTACCTCAGACCCTCGGGTCCATAGTTAGTAGCTACATGTCTTCTTCTCTCTTTCTGGATCTCAATACAAAGTTCTCCCCCTCTCTTGTGGAGATCTATTCGATGTAATCTTCCTTTTGCGGTGTGTTTGTTAAGACCAATGAATTGTGGGTTTATGATCAAGTCTATCTATGAATAATATTTGAATCTTCTCTGAATTCTTTTATGTATGATTGGTTATCTTTGCAAGTCTCTTCGAATTATCCGTTTGGTTTGGCCAACTAGATTGGTAGTTCTTGCCATGGGAGAAGTGCTTAGCTTTGGGTTCGATCTTGCAGTGTCCTTTCCCAGTGACAGAAGGGGCAGCAAGGCACGTATTGCATCGTTGCCATCGAGGATAACAAGATGGGGTTTATTTCATATTGCATGAATTTATCTCTCTACATCATGTCATCTTGCTTAAAGCATTACTCTGTTTCTAACTTAATACTCTAGATGCATGCTGGATAGCGGTCGATGAGTGGAGTAATCATAGTAGATGCAGAATCGTTTCGGTCTACTTGTCACGGACGTGATGCCTATATACATGATCATGCCTAGATATTCTCATATCTATGCTCAATTCTGTCAATTGCTCAATAGTAATTTGTTCACCCACCGTAGAATACTTATGCTCTTGAGAGAAGCCACTAGTGAAACCTATGGCCCCCGGTTCTATTCTCATCATATCAACCTCCAACACTTTAATCTTGCTTTGCTTTTTTACTTTGCCTTTTACTTTTCATCTCTATACCAAAAATACCAAAAATATTATATCTATCAGATCTCACTCTCGTAAGTGAACGTGAAGGTATTGACAACCCCTAATCGCGTTGGTTGCGAGTAGCTATCGTTTTGTGCAGGTACTAGGGACTTGAGCGTGGCCTCCTACTGGATTGATACCTTGGTTCTCAAAAACTGAGGGAAATACTTACTCTACTCTTGTGCATCATCCCTTCCTCTTCGGGGAAATCCAACGCAAGCTCAAGAGGTAGCAAGATGAATTTCTGGCGCAGTTACCGGGGAGTCTACGCAAAAAGTCAACATACCAAGTACCCATCACAATCCCTATATCTCGCATTACATTATTTGCCATTTTCCTCTCGTTTTCCTCTCGTTTTCCTCTCCCCCACTTCACCCTTGCCATTTTATTCGCCCTCTCTTTCCCAATCTCCTTCTCCTCCCTCTCTTTCCCAATCTCCTTCTCCTGCCTCTCTATTTGCCTCTTTTTGCCCACTTGCCTTTTGTTTGCTCGTGTGTTGGATTGCTTGTTTGTCGCGATGACTCAAGATACTACCAAATTGTGTGACTTCACCAATACCAATAATAATGATTTCCTTAGCTCTCCGATTGCTCCTCTTGCCAATACTGAATCTTGTGAAATCAATACTGCTTTGTTGAATCTTGTTATGAAAGATCAATGCGCCGGCCTTCCTAGTGAAGATGCCGCCACTCATCTGAATAGCTTCGTTGATATATGTGATATGCAAAAGAAAAAAGATGTCGATAATGATGTCGTTAAATTGAAGCTATTTCCTTTTTCGCTTAGAGATCGTGCTAAGGCTTGGTTTTCGTCTTTGCCTAAAAATAGTATTGATTCTTGGAACAAGTGCAAAGATGCTTTTATCTCTAAGTATTTCCCTCCCGCTAAGATCATCTCTCTTAGAAACGATATTATGAACTTTAAGCAACTTGATCATGAACATGTTGCACAAGCTTGGGAGAGAATGAAATTAATGATACGTAATTGCCCTACTCATGGTTTGAATTTGTGGATGATTATACAAAAAATTTATGCCGGATTGAATTTTGCTTCTAGAAATCTTTTAGATTCGGCCGTTGGAGGCACTTTCGTGGAAATCACTTTAGGAGATGCTACTAAACTCCTAGATAATATTATGGTTAATTATTCTCAATGGCATACTGAAAGATCTTCTAATAAAAAAGTGCATGCGATAGAAAAAATCAATGTTTTGAGTGGAAAGATGGATGAACTTATGAAATTATTTGCTACTAAGAGTGTTTCTTCTGATCCTAATGATATGCCTTTGTCTACTTTGATTGAGAATAACAATGAATCTATGGATGTGAATTTTGTTGGTAGGAATAATTTTGGTAACAACGCTTATAGAGGGAATTTTAATCCTAGAACATATCCTAGTAATCCTTCTAATAATTATGGGAATTCCTACAACAACTCTTATGGAAATTATAATAAGATGCCCTCTGAATTTGAGAATAGTGTTAAAGAGTTTGTGAATTCACAAAAGAATTTTAATGCTTTGCTTGAAGAGAAATTGCTTAAAGTTGATGATTTGGCTAGAAACGTTGATAGAATTTCTCTTGAGATTGATTCTTTAAAGCTTAGATCTATTCCTCCTAAGCATGATATCAATGAGTCTCTCAAAGCCATGAGAATTTCGATTGATGAGTGCAAGGAAATAACCGCTAGGATGCGTGCTTCCAAAGATTCCTTTATTAAAGTGTGTTCTTCCAATCCCTATGAAAATCAAGATGAAGATCTAAAAGTTATTGATGTGTCCCCTATTAAATCTTTATTTTGCAATATAAATCTTGATGAAACTGAATATGATCTTCCTTTACCTAGAAGGTGTTCTAAAAATTCGGAGTATTTAGATCTTTACGATGAAATTGATGAAAGTGGGATTGAAAGAAATAAAAATCTAGATGTTGCTAAACCCACTATATTGGATTTCAAGGAATTTAATTATTAAAGTTGCTCTTTAATTGATTTTATTTCCTTGTTGCAATCCGTGCTAAATTCTCCACATGCTTATAGTCAAAAGAAAGCCTTCACCGAACATATTGTTGATGCCTTGATGCAATCTTATGAAGAAAAACTTGAGTTGAAAGTTTCTATCCCTAGAAAACTCTATGATGAGTGGGAACCAACTATTAAAATTAAAATTAAAAATCATGAGTTTTATGCTTTGCGTGATTTGGGTGCTAGTGTTTCCACTATCCCCAAGACTTTGTGTGATTTGCTAGATTTCCGCAATTTTGATGATTGCTCTCTAAACTTGCATCTTGCGGATTCTACTATTAAGAAACCTATGGAAAGGATTAATTATGTTCTTATTTTTGCAAATAGGAATTATGTGCCCGTAGATTTCATTGTTCTTGATATAGATTGCAATCCTTCTTGCCCTATTATTCTTGGTAGACCTTTCCTTATAACGGTTGGTGCGATTATTGATATGAAGGAAGGGAATATTAGATTTCAATTTCCATTAAAAAAGGGCATGGAACACTTTCCAAGAAAGAAAATAAAATTGCCATATGAAACTATCAGGAGAGCCACTTATGGATTGCCCACCAAAGATGGCAATACCTAGATCTATCCTCGCTTTTATGCCTAGCTAGGGGCGTTAAACGATAGCGCTTGTTGGGAGGTAACCCAATTTTATTTTTATTCCTTGATTTTTGCTCCTGTTTAGTAATAAATAAATTATATAGCCCCTGTTTTGGTTGTGTTTTTTGTGTTTAATTAGTGTTTGTGCCAAGTAGAACCATTGGGAAGACTTGGGGAAAGTCTTGTTGAACTTGCTGTAAAAAACAGAAACTTTAGCGCTCACGAGAACTGCTGTAATTTTTATTTGAAGAGTGATATTTAGTTAATTCTTTTTGAAGATTATTAATAGATAAATTATGCACGTCCAGAAATTTATTTTAGAATTTTTGGGGTTCCAGATCCTGCGCTAGCTGCAGATTACTACAGAATGTTCTGTTTTTGACAGATTCTGTTTTTCGTGTGTTGTTTGCTTATTTTGATGAATCTATGGTTAGTAAAATAGTTTATAATCCATAGAGAAGTTGGAATACAGTAGGTTTAACACCAATATAAATAAATAATGAGTTCATTACAGTACCTTGAAGTGGTTTTTTGTTTTCTTTCGCTAACGGAGCTCACGAGTTTTCTACTTTAAGTTTTGTGTTGTGAAGTTTTCAAGTTTTGGGTGAATTCTTGTGATGGATTATGGAACAAGGAGTGGCAAGAGCCTAAGCTTGGGTATGCCCATGGCACCCCCAAGATAATCCAAGGACACCAATAAGTCAAAGCTTGGGGATGCCCCGGAAGGCATCCCCTCTTTCGTCCACTTTCATCGGTAATTTACTTGGAGCTATATTTTTATTCACCAACATGATATGTGTTTTGCTTGGAGCGTCTTGTATTATTTGTGTCTTTGTGTTTTAGTGTGCCACAATCATCCTTGCTGTACACACCTTTTGAGAGAGACATACATGAATTAGAATTTGATAGAATACTCTATGTGCTTCACTTATATCTTTTGAGCTATGTAGTTTTGCTCTATGTGCTTCACTTATATCTTTTGAGCATTATAATTTTGCTCTATGTGCTTCACTTATATCTTTTGCGTATTATAATTTTACTCTATGTGCTTCACTTAGATCTTTTAGAGCACGGTGGTGGATTTGTTTTAAAGAAACTATTGATCTCTCATGCTTCACTAAAATTATTTTGAGTCTTAATAGCATGGTAATTTTCTTAATAATAATATGCTTGGTTTTCAAGATTTGTGGAACTTTCTTTTGAGTGTGTTGAATACTAAGAAAAGATTGAAGCATGATAATTGTTTTGAGATATGGAGGTGATATTATTAGAGTCATGCTAGTTGCGTAGTTGTGAATTTAAAGAATACTTGTGTTAGAGTTTGTGATTCCCGTAGCATGCACGTATGGTGGACCGTTATGTGATGAAGTCGGAGCATGATTTATTTATTGATTGTATTCCTTTTGAGTGGCGGTCGGGGACGAGCGATGGTCTTTTCCTACCAATCTATCCCCCTAGGAGCATGCCCGTAATACTTTTCTTTGATAACTTCTAGATTTTTGCAATAAGTATATGAGTTCTTTATGACTAATGTTGAGTCCATGGATTATACGCACTCTCACCCTTCCACCTTTGCTAGCCTCTCTAATACCGCGCACCTTTTGCCGGTATCATACACCCACCATATACCTTCCTCAAAACAGCCACCATACCTACCTATTATGGCATTTCCATAGCCATTCCGAGATATATTGCCATGCAACTTTCCACCGTTCCGTTTATCATGACACATCCATCATTGTCATATTGCATATCCCGGTACACCGCCGGAGGCATTCATAGAGAGTCATATTTTGTTCTAAGTATCGAGATGTAATTGTTGAGTTGTAAGAAAAATAAAAGTGTGATGATCATCATTTTTAGAGCATTGCCCAAGTGAGGAAACAATGATGGAGACTATGATTCCCCCATAAGTCGGGATGAGACTCCGGACAAAAAATAAATAAAAGATTCCAAAGAAGCCCAAAAAAGAGAAAGAAAAGAGGCCATAAAAAGGAGAAAAGGCCCCAAATAAAAAATATAAATAAAAAAATAAGAGAAAAAGAGAGAAGGGACAATGTTACTATCCTTTTAACACACTTGTGCTTCAAAGTAGCACCATGATCTTCATGATAGAGAGTCTCTCGTTATGTCATTTTCATATACTAGTGGGAATCTTTCATTATAGAACTTGGCTTGTATATTCCAATGATGGGCTTCCTCAAATTGCCCTAGGTCTTCATGAGCAAGCAAGTTGGATGCACACCCACTTAGTTTCTTTTTGAGCTTTCATATATTGATAGCTCTAGTGCATCCGTTGCATGGCAATCCCTACTCACTCACATTGATATCTATTGATGGGCATCTCCATAGCCCGTTGATACGCCTAGTTGATGTGAGACTATCTTCTCCTTTTTGTCTTCTCCACAACCACCATTCTGTTCCACCTATAGTGCTATATCCATGGCTCACGCTCATGTATTGCGTGAAGATTAAAAAAGTTTTGAAAAAGTTAGAGTATGAAACAATTGCTTGGCTTGTCATCGGGGTTGTGCATGATTTAAATACTTTGTGTGGTGAAGATAGAGCATAGCCAGACTATATGATTTTGTAGGGATAACTTTCTTTGGCCATGATATTTTGAGAAGACATAATTGCTTTGTTAGTATGCTTGAAGTATTATTATTTTTATGTCAATATAAACTTTTGTCTTGAATCTTTCGAATCTGAATATTCATATCACAATTAAGAAGATTTGCATTAAAATTATGCCAAGTAGCACTCCGCATCAAAAATTCTTTTTTTACCATTTACCTACACGAGGACAAGCAGGAATTAAGCTTGGGGATGCCTGATATGTGTCCAACGTATCTATAATTTTTGATTGCTCCATGCTATATTATCTACTGTTTTGGACTATATTGGGCTTTATTTTCCACTTTTATATTATTTTTGGGACTAACCTATTAACCGGAGGCCCAACCCAGAATTGCTGTTTTTTTGCCTATTTCAGTATTTCGGAGAAACAGAATATCAAACGGAGTCCAAACGGAATAAAACCTTCGGGAACGTGATTTTCTCACCGAATGTGATCCAAGAGACTTGGACCCTACTCCAAGGAGTCAAAGAGGCGGTCATGAGGCTGGGGGGCGCGCCCACCCCCCTAGGGCGCGCCCACCCCCCTAGGGCGCACCCCCTGCCTCGTGGGCCCCTCGGTGCTCCACCGATGTACTCCTTCCTCCTATATATAGCTACGTACCCCCAAACGATCAGAACAGGAGCCAAAAACCTAATTCCACCGCCGCAACTTTCTATATCCACGAGATCCCATCTTGGGGCCTGTTCCGGAGCTCCGCCGAAGAGGGCCATCATCACGGAGGGCTTCTACATCATCATAGCCCCTCCGATGAAGTGTGAGTAGTTTACCTCAGACCTTCGGGTCCATAGTTAGTAGCTAGATGGCTTCTTCTCTCTTTTTGGATCTCAATACAAAGTTCTCCCCCTCTCTTGTGGAGATCTATTTGATGTAATCTTCTTTTTGCGGTGTGTTTGTTGAGACCGATGAATTGTGGATTTATGATCAAGTCTATCTATGAATAATATTTGAATCTTCTCTGAATTCTTTTATGTATGATTGGTTATCTTTGCAAGTCTCTTCGAATTATCCATCTTATTTGGCCAACTAGATTGGTAGTTCTTGCCATGGGAGAAGTGCTTAGCTTTGGGTTCGATCTTGCAGTGTCCTTTCCCAGTGACAGAAGGGGCAGCAAGGCACGTATTGCATCGTTGCCATCGAGGATAACAAGATGGGGTTTATTTCATATTGCATGAATTTATCTCTCTACATCATGTCATCTTGCTTAAAGCGTTACTCTGTTTTTAACTTAATACTCTAGATGCATGCTGGATAGTGGTCGATGAGTGGAGTAATAGTAGTAAATGCAGAATCGTTTCGGTCTACTTGTCACGGACGTGATGCCTATATACATGATCATGCCAAGATATTCTCATAACTATACTCAATTCTGTCAATTGCTCAACAGTAATTTGTTCACCCACCGTAGAATACTTATGCTCTTGAGAGAAGCCACTAGTGAAACCTATGGCCCCCAGGTCTATTCTCATCATATCAATCTCCATCACTTTAATCTTGCTTTGCTTTTTTACTTTGCCTTTTACTTTTCACTTTGCATCTCTATACCAAAAATACCAAAAATATTATATCTATCAGATCTCACTCTCGTAAGCGACCGTGAAGGGATTGACAACCCGTAATCGCGTTGATTGCGAGTAGCTGTCGTTTTGTGCAGGTACGAGGGACTTGAGCGTGGCCTCCTACTGGATTGATACCTTGGTTCTCAAAAACCGAGGGAAATACTTATGCTACTCTGCTGCATCATCCCTTCCTCTTCGGGGAAATCCAACGCAAGCTCAAGAGGTAGCAGTGCGCTCGGGCTTGGCTTCGCGGCGAAGCCAAGGGCCAAGTACGGAGCACCGCGGGCCCCAAAAGCCTGCGGCCTCGGTTGACACGTGGCGGATGATTGGACGCGGGCGTCTCCACTTCCCCTTGCTGCCTTGGCAACTGCACGACTTGACGAGTCCTTGCGACATGCAAGGAAAACCATCATTACTTGCAATCATGGGAGGTGCCGGTTGGCCTTCTCTTGCTATAAATGTGGAGGGGGCGGAGCCCATGTTGCCCATCTCTTCCTTGCTCACTTGCTTCTTCCTCCTTGCTCCACTGCTAGCTTCTTTTCCCTCGCTTCGTTGCTAGCACCAATGGCGCCTATCAGAAGGTTCTCCGCCAAAGAAAAGGGGAAGGCCCCCTGAGATGTCCCAGAGAAACTTTCGCTGAAGAAGAGGTGGATCCATCGCCGTGAAGAAGCGGCGATGCAGGTGGTGACGAGGCCTTGGTGCGAGCGGCCTCCCCTAGGGTATTCACTACCCCTGTATGCCCAAGCCGAGGACTCAGGAAGGCGGAGCGATGAGCAGTGCCGCCGGCGCCGCGCCCGGGGTGGCCGCACCGCGGCGACGCGCGCCGTCGCCCCAGGAATCCACGCCACGGACTCCTCGAGCAAGCTGGTGCTGTGGGCGCCGATGCCCCCAAGCTCTTGGATCCGCTTCCCGTGGTTCTTCTTCGACATGATGCCGCCGAGGGGGCCTGTCGAGCTCTGGTTGCAGCACGCCAACTGCGGCGCTCCGGCGATGGGAGCGGAGATCGAAGTGGTCCCCACCGGCAAGATCTTCATGACTCGCGGCTAGGGCGAGATCGCGTGGGTTCGCCACGTGAGGGGCGCCCTCGCGATCCATCTTGAATACGACGGTGTCTCCACGCTCTTCGTCAAGGTCTTCGATGCCGAGGGCCGCCGCCTGGAGTGCTGCTCCGGAGAGGAGCGCGAGGCTGATGCGCGCTCCGCTCGCGACCAGTCCAGCAGCAGCAACCCTTGGGAGTCCAGCAGCTCTCCTGAGCTCTACGAGACTCCGGAGACGAGCGAGGACAGCTACGTGCCCCGAGCTCTAACCGCTCGGAGCAGTGCTACCGTGTTCGGCCGTCGCCGCCGCTGATCTGGATGGGGTTGGCGCCGGCCTCTCGTGGCCCACTATTGATGATGGCGTCTGCCACACGGGGGTGTAGGTAGGGTCCTCCTTAGTTTTAGCTTTTGTTTCCTATGAAGAATCATGAAGCGCCCCGTGGGGGCATGTAAGGGTCTGTAATGTATTTTGTGCTTATCTTCCCTGTTATGAAGATTTGATGAACGCGCGTCCCGTTAAGGCTCGGTCCCCCTTTCTTTCCTTGCGATAGCTTGTTTCTCTACGCTGACAGGTCCCGGCCCCCAGGTAGGCTACAGCCATCGCTGGTATGCCAGGTCGTGTGTCGTTGTCAAGGCCATGAGGTGTGCGGCCCGAGGTCCAGTAAGAGCCCCTGAGGCGGGATGCTCAGGAGGTCCCCCTTAGCGCTCAAGCCGCCATGGTAAGGGAAGAAAGGGAGTTGACGTGGCCGCAACGGGATTGCGGCAAGGTGTGAGTATCCCTGAGGCACAGACATTTAGCCTATCCGAGGGCGAGACTTATCTTGTGAACTTCGTGGCGATTCCTGATGTTGCGCTGGGGCTATGTGCCAACTCGTGCGACATAGCCAGGCCGGCCCATACAAGTTTCGCTCCTCCCATGCTTTCCTTAGTGCTCTGCGTCCTCAGGTCCCGGCCCTCGAGCAAGCTCAGCCGCCGCTGGTATGCCAGGTCGCGATGCCATGGTCAAGACCAGGGGGTGAGGGCTGGAGAGCTAGTAAGGGCTCCTGAGTCGCGATGCTCAGGAGCCCCCCTTTTAACGCGCAAGCGGATTACACGAGAGAAAAATAGATTCGCGGTGCCGCCTGCTATCCTCCCCGCGGGGTCCCTGTGAACAGGCACAAGAAGAACATGGTTTGCCATTACAGCCGTCAGCCTGCCGCTGGTTGGTCTGGATGAAGTGAAGGCACTGAGGGCCTGGTGTGGTGACGTGCGTGAGGCGTGCCGCGAGCCAGAGCTCGACCGCTCAGATTTTGTCGACGTGGCAGGGACGGACCCATGCACCAACGCCGTGCCTGTGAGGAGGCCCCGTGGGAGGCGATGATCGAGCAGGCGATAACCGCGGGCAGGTTAAGAAGGGAAGGCAAATCAGCCTGGGTAAATGCAGGAAGATACATGCCACTGGGTCCAGCCCGAGCGGCTTGGGGATGATGTAACCTGAGGGGTGACCCCAGCAAGGTAAGTTAAAGACATAAGCAAATGGGATACATGCCGTAGGGACGGACCCACACGGCCTGGGAATAATGCAGCCCAAGGGCGCTCCCAGCTTAACGAGCTTGGAAGATGTCACCTGGTTCTGTAGACGAAGCAGAGTTGGTGCAGCTGAAGGCGTGCGTCGAAGAAAGGACTCCTCATGAGGCACCGGAGCCCTGAGCCTCAGGAGGCTCGGGGCTCAGGAGGCTTCCCAAAGACCGTCTCCATTCCCTCTAGGATGACATGGTGCCTGGCCTCTTAAGCCGCCAGGTCACGCCGCACGGCACGCTGATAGGCCGACGCCACGCTCGGCAAGCCGAGGGGCATACGAACGCAGCTGTGTGGCGGGCCCTCGCAACGGCCCACATGCGAAGGCCAGAAGCGCTCCTGAGACGTGGCCCTGTTGAGCCCTGGGACGTCGATGCAGGCACGCAGCTCAGCACCCTCGCCTGGGTGGTGAGCCGCGCCCTATGAGCGGCTGTCGCCGCACATGGCTCTTGCGTCTTGTAGTTCCTGTGTGGTCTTGGCGATGAACTCCTAAGCGGTGGGCACCCCTTGCCATGCGTCCTCCTGAGGAAAACGTGCCTCGTGGCACGCCTCCAAGTGGCGCCCAATCACCTCCCTCGTGAGGTTGGTAAGGCCTGAGGCCCTCCAGAAGAGAGCCCCCGAGCCCTGCCCGAGGAGGGCGCTGGGCGCGCCTTCCTACGCGATAGAGGGAGGCGCCCTGGGACGGACGCTGATCCTGACGAGGCTCCCGCCGCGACGCCATCTTCCTGAGGTCCTGCACGTCGCATCTCCTTCTTCTTGGAGATGGCCTCCGGAGGGCCCTCACTTCTACTGTCGGGGTCGTCGATTGCTGCAGCTTGGAAGGCGCGCTCGAGGGAGCACACCGCATCCCTTTCTTCACACGGGACCATGATGACCCCTCCACTTCCAGGCATCTTGAGGACGTTATAGCTGTGGTGGGTGACCGCCATGAACTTTGTCAGGGCTGGATACCCGAGGATGGCGTTGTACAATAGGCGGATGTGCGCAACGCTGTAGTCGATGAGCTCAGTGCGATAGTTGTCGCGTGTGCCGAAGGTGACAGGCAGGCGGACCCGCCCTATCGGTGTGGTGGAGCCGTCGGTCACTCCTGAGAAAGGTTTGGTAGGCAGGAGCTACTCATATGGAACTTGGAGGTTGTCGAAGGTGTCGACGGACAGGACGTTGAGCCCTGCACGGCCGTCGATGAGAGTCTTGGTAACCTGCACATTGCTGATGACCGGGGAACACAACATCGGGAGGACAGTGGCGGTGGCAGCGCACTTGAGCTGATCTGTTGAGTCAAAAATGATGGTGCACTGGGACCACTTGAGCGGGCGCACTGCCTCAATCTTGGGGAGCGCCGCATTCACCTCGCGAGCGAACCGTTTGAAGATGCGTTGAGAGCCTAGGGCCTGGGCGCCGCCCAAGATGCAGGCGATTGCACGCGGCTCCTGGAAGCCCCCAGCCCCCCTGTCCTGATGATGGTCGTCGTTCCTTCTTGGCGGCAGTGGAGGAAGAGTGGCGTTGCCTTGGGGGCGATCCTCATGAGGCTGGTCCCTCCAGGGCCCCTCGCGAGGATAGTCCTTCCAGCGGTCCTCACGAGGCCTGTCGCGCCATTCCTGGCGCGGGCCATGGTCGTCCCAGCGTCCGCCTCCTCGTCCTCCTCCACGGCCGTAGCCCCGGTCGCTGCGCTCGAGGCATCGATCGTGCGTCCCTCGTGTAGGGCTTGGAGCTCTTGGCAGTCGCTGGTGTTGTGGGTGTTCAGGTTGTGGAAGGCGCAGAATGGTTGGCTGTTCTTGGATGACTCATGCTGATCTCGGCCCCGTTTGGTGTCGGGCTCCGCAGCGAGCACTACCGCTTCCTTGCGCTTCACGTCTTTGGCCTTGGCTTTCTTCTCCTCTATGCCTGCGGCTGGCAGCTCAAGGAGGTAAAGGCGCCCCTCCTCATCTCTCGCGCACTTGGTCGCCAGGTTGAACAGCTCCTGAGACGTGCAGAGCTCCTCGTGGATGGCGAGCTCTTCCTTCATCTTGACGTCACGGACGCCGTCGGAGAATGCGGAGATGATGGCCTCATCCGTGACCTTGGGGATCTTGAGGCGGGTGCTGTTGAAGCGCTGGATGTACTTCTGGAGGGTCTCCCCTGGTTGTTGCTTGATGCGACGCAGGTTGGTCGCGGCCGGCGGGCGGTCGCGAGTGCCCTGGAAGGTGGCAACTGATACGTCTCCAACGTATCTATAATTTTTGATTGCTCCATGCTATATTATCTACTATTTTAGACTATATTGGGCTTTATTTTCCACTTTTATATTATTTTTGGGACTAACCTATTAACCGGAGGCCCAACCCAGAATTGCTGTTTTTTTGCCTATTTCAGTGTTTCGGAGAAACAGAATATCAAACGGAGTCCAAACGGAATAAAACCTTCAGGAACGTGATTTTCTCACTGAACGTGATCCAGGAGACTTGGACCCTACTCCAAGGAGTCAAAGAGGAGGTCACGAGGGTGGGGGTGCACCCCCCTAGGGCGCGCCCCCTGCCTCGTGGGCCCCTCGGTGCTCCACCGACGTACTCCTTCCTCCTATATATACATACGTACCCCCAAACGATCAGAAGAGGAGCCAAAAACCTAATTCCACCGCCGAAACTTTCTGTATCCACGAGATCCCATCTTGGGGCCTGTTCCGGAGCTCCGCCGGAGAGGGCCGTCATCACGGAGGGCTTCTACATCATCCTAGCCCCTCCGATGAAGTGTGAGTAGTTTACCTCAGACCTTCGTGTCCATAGTTAGTAGATAGATGGCTTCTTCTCTCTCTTTGAATCTCAATACAAAGTTCTCCCCCTCTCTTGTGGAGCTCTATTCGATGTAATCTTCTTTTTACGGTGTGCTTGTTGAGACCGATGAATTGTGGGTTTATGATCAAGTCTATCTATGAATAATATTTGAATCTTCTCTGAAATCTTTTACGTATGATTGGTTATCTTTGCAAGTCTCTTTGAATTATCCGTTTGGTTTGGCCAACTAGATTGGTAGTTCTTGCCATGGGAGAAGTGCTTAGCTTTGGGTTCGATCTTGCGGTGTCCTTTCCCAGTGACAGAAGGGGCAGCAAGGCACATATTGCATCATTGCCATCTAGGATAACAAGATGGGGTTTATTTCATATTGCATGAATTTATCTCTCTACATCATGTCATCTTGCTTAAGGCGTTACTCTGTTTTTAACTTAATACTGTAGATGCATGCTGGATAGCGGTCGATGAGTGGAGTAATAGTAGTAGATGCAGAATCGTTTCGATCTAGTTGTCACGGACGTGATGCCTATATACATGATCATGCCTAGATATTCTCATAACTATGCTCAATTCTGTCAATTGCTCAACAGTAATTTGTTCACCCACCGTAGAATACTTATGCTCTTGAGAGAAGCCACTAATGAAACCTATGGCCCCCGGGTCTATTCTCATCATAGCAATCTCCATCATTTTAATCTTGCTTTGCTTTTTTTTACTTTGCCTTTACTTTTTACTTTGCATCTTTATAACAAAAATACCAAAAATATTATATCTATCAGATCTCACTCTCGTAAGTGACCGTGAAGGGATTGACAACCCCTAATCGCGTTGGTTGCGAGTAGCTATCGTTTTGTGCAGGTACGAGGGACTTGAGCGTGGCCTCCTACTGGATTGATACCTTGGTTCTCAAAAACTGAGAGAAATACTTACGCTACTCTGCTGCATCATCCCTTCCTCTTCGGGGAAAACCAACGCAAGCTTAAGACGTAGCAGCGACGAAGCGGTCGCGCATCTCATCCCAGGAAGAGATCAAGCTGTGCTGCAGGTTCAGGAGCCACGTGCGGGCCCCATCCTTGAGAGCCATGGGAAACTAGTTCGCCATGACTTTCTCGTCGCCGTTGGCTGCTTCGATGCTTAGCTCATAGAGCTGCATGAACTTTGCGGGGTCGGCGGTGCCGTCGTAGCGAGGAGGTAGATCCGGCTTGAACTTGCCTGGCCAGGCGACGCTGCGCAGCTCGGGGGTGAAGGCGCGGCAGTCGGCCATGGTTACTGGGGCCCTCCTTGCAGGTGGAGCTTGGTCTTGTCGAGGTCCGCGCGGCGCTGCCGCAAGAGGCGCACGGTCTTGACGAGGCGGCGCGGGAAGTGCTGGTGCAGCTTCTCGCGGCCTTGGGATTTCTTGGTAGCTTCTCTCTTCGCGCGCGGGCACCGGTCATGGCAGATCGCACCGCGGGGCCGCACGCCTTGGTGCCAAGGCGCCGTCTTTGGGCTGGGGTGGTGGAGGCGCGCCTCGGGCCTCGTCGCCTGTGGCTAGCTGAGGGTGAGGCCGAGAGAGGGATGACGCTGGGGAGCCCCCTGTGGCGTGGACGAGCTCGGCGACTCGGTCAAGCCACTCCTCATAGAGGTTGTCGACTGGGCGGTAGCGTAGGAGCTCACTTGCGGCGATGAGTGCGGCCCGCTCCTCCATGGGAGTGCGGTGTGCATGAGACGAAGAGCCGGCTGGGGCCAGCGATGGAGTGGCGGTGTGGCCGTCTTGACGCACCAAAGGATGCAGCAAAGACGCTTGCTGGTCGTTCCCCACCTGGCCGGTGGCAGCGTTGGCGGCGAGAGAGAGAGAACGATGTGGCGGCCCGCCGATGGGAGCCGTCTGAGCGACGCGGGCGGTGAGGGCAGCCCGACGCTCAGCTCGAGCATGGCGAGCGTCCGCCATGGAGATGATGCAGTGACAGAGCGATGAACTGATGGAAGGAAAGCTATGGCGCACCCCTACCTAGCACGCCAAATGTCGGATGTGGGGTTCTGGCAAACCCTTAAGGTTCAAACACTTGGGTGCGCGCGAAGTATTTTCCTCCCACCGATCTACGCCGTAACTCGCTATGATCTCGCAGACGAACTCGACGAACTCGCATCACGGAAAGACACAAGATTTATACTGGTTCGGGCCACCGTTGTGGTGTAATAGACTACTCCAGTGTGGTGGTGGTGGATTGGCTCTTGGGATGATGATGAACAATCAATGGGAAGAACAGCCTCCTGAGGTTGAGGTGTTCTTGTGCTGGGCTAACTTGTGTGGGTGAGAGTGATCTAAGATCTTGTCCCCTTTGCATATGGTGGTGGCTAGTCCTACTTATAGAGGCCCTGGTCCTCTTCCCAAATCTTGAGCGGGAAGGGAGCCAACAATGGCGGGCAAATTTGAAGGGGGACAGCTAGTACAAGCTATCCTAACAAAAGTGGTCTTCGCGTGCCAAAGGCTGTGGTGGTGACGCCGTCTTGGGCTCCACGATGACCTCCGTCTTGCTGTCCTTCTGGTCTTGGTCTTGTTGCACCAAAATGGTAACCTTTACCTGATGCCTCGGTACTCCTCGCCTGCGCTGGTTTCCTTAGCACCAAAGAGGAAACAAGGACGTTGTGCGCGCTGGCGCCCGCCTGGTGTCGATCCTCATGGCTCACGTCACGAGAGCCTCGTGAGGTTCGCCTCGCCTTGATATCTTCGCTCCTCGTGAGCCTACCTGACTAGGCTGCTCCAGAGGAGGTCTTGTGTCGTCTGCCTCACGAGGCTTGGCCCCTCGCGAGGGTCTTGGATGCCTTGTTAATGAAGGTGGGTTGTACGGCCTGCTAGCTTAGCCACGCTGCGGGCCGCAGGCAGGTAAGCCTGGGGACCCCCGTTCCCAGGACGCCTACATATTTGTTATTTGTGTGCATGTGCTGTTCACGTAGTGTTGCATGGTTCTCGTACTGGTTCGATAACCTTGGTCTCATCACTGATGGAAATACCTAAGGTTGTTGTACTGCATCATCCCTTCCTCTTTGGGGAAATACTGATGTAGTTCTAGCAGACATCAAAAGGAATTTCTCGCGCCATTGTCGGGGAGGCATCATCAACATCTACCAGGTTCCTAATCACAAATCTCATCTCCTTGCAATTTACATTATTTGCTATTTGCCTCTCGTTTTCCTCTCCCCACTTCACAAAAATTTGCCGTTTTATTCACCCTGTTTTTCGTTCGTTGTTTTTCTTGCCGGATCTGTTTTTAGTGCAATCTTGTTGCGTCGTCACAATGACTCAAGAGAACACCAAGTTGTGTGATTTCTCCAATACCAACAACAATGATTTTATTTGCACTCCAATTGCTCCTCTCACCACTAGTGCGGAGTCTTGTGATATTCATATTGCTTTACTGAATCTTGTTACGAAAGATCAATTTTCTGGTGCTCCTAATGAGGATGCCGCGTCCCATCTTAACACATTCGTGGAATTATGCGATATGCAAAAGAAAAAGATGTGGACAATGATGTTGTGAAGATGAAATTATTTCCGCTTTATTTGCGAGACCATGCAAAAATTTGGTTTTCTTCTTTGCCTTGCAATAGTATCGATTCTTGGGATAAGTGCAAATATGCTTTTATTACTAAATATTTTCCGCCCGCAAAAATTATTTCCTTAGAATCCAGATTATGAATTTCAAGCAACTTGAACATGAGCATGTTTCTCAATCTTGGGAAAGGATGAAAATGATGCTAAGGAATTGCACAACTCATGGGTGAAATCTTTGGATGATCATATAAATTTTTCATGCGGGGTAGAATTTTGTTTCTCGTAATCTTTTAGATTCCGCCGCGGGTGGTACTGTTATGGGAATTACTTTGGGTGAAGCCACCAAATTTCTTGATAATATTATGGCAAATTATTCACAATGGTATACCGAAAGAGCTCCTACTAGTAAAAAAGTTAATTCGGTTGAAGCAATTTCTTCTTTGAGTGAAAAGTTGATGCTCTTATGAAATTGGTTGCTAATAAAAGTGCTCCTATTGATTTTAATGATGTGCCTATGTCTACTTTGATTGAGCAAAATAGTGATGCCGTAGATGTGAAATTTATCTTAGGAAACAATTTCAATAACAATGCTTATAGATGTAATTTTAATACTAGGACTTTTTCTAGTAATTTCTCTAATATTTTTGGTAATTCCTATGGTAATCCTTCTTATAATAATAATAGGAAAACCTCTCATCTTGAGAATAATATTAAAGAATTTATCAACACTCAAAAGGTTATCAATGCTACAATGGAAGAAAAGTTGAATAAGATTGATGATTTGTCTAGAAGTGTTGATAGAATTTCACATGATGTAGAAAATATCAAGATGAAAATTTTAGTGCCTAAGGTTGAGGAATCAATTAAAGCTCTTTATGTTTTTATGGATAAAAGTAAGAAAAGAACCTCTATGCTTAGAGCTAGAAGATATTTTTTAGAAAAAGCATTTTCTCGTGATTGCTTTCATAAAAGTGATAAAGATCTTAAAATGATTGGTTTCTTCTATTGATTCCTTGTTTAGTAAAATTAAAATTGATGATAAAGGGACTGGAGAAGAGTCAACTTTAGCTAGAAGGCGTCCGGATAATTCGGAGGGTGAAAATCTTGTTGAGAAAATTAATAAAATTGGGTTTGAAGATGTCAAAACTTTAACTAGTGATGTGCCCACTCTTTTGGATTACAAAGACTTTAATTATGATAGTTGCTCTTTGATTGATTGTATTTCTTTGTTGCAATCCATGATGAATTCACCCCATGCTTATGAACAAAATAAAGCTTTTACTAAACATATTGTCGATGCTTTGATGAAAGCTTTGGAAGAAAAATTAGAATTAGAAGTTTCAATTCCTAGAAAATTGCATGATGAGTGGGAACCTACTATCAAAGTCAAGATTAAAAATATGATTTTTTTTGCTTTATGTGACTTGGGTGCTAGTGTTTCTACAATTCCAAAATCTTTATGTGATGTGCTCGGTCATACCGATATTGATGAGTGTTCTTTAAATTTGCACTTGGTGGATTCTACTATTAAAATGCCTATGGGAAGAATTAATGATGTTCTTATTATTTTAAATAGGAATTACGTGCCCATATATTTTATTGTTCTTGATATTGATTGCAATCCGTGTTGTCCAATTATTCGTGGTAGATCTTTTTTACGTACTATTGGTGCCATGATTGATATGAAAGAAGGCAATATTAGATTTCAATTTCCACTAAGGAAGGGTGTGGAACACTTACCTAGAACAATAATTAGGCCACCTTATGAATCAATAATGATGGAATCTTATGGATCTAGAAACAAAGATGACAATACTTAGATCCTTGCTTTATGCCTAGCTAGGGGCGTAAAACGATAGCGCTTGTTGGGAGGCAACCCAATGAATAAAATTTATTTTTGCTTTTTTCTTTCTGTTCATGAGTGTTAGCACAATTATTCTACTGTTATGATTGTGTTTTTGTGTGTTTTAATTACTGTTTGTGCCAAGTAAAGCCTTTAGGATCTTCTTGGGTGATAGTTGACTTGATCTTGCTGAAAAACAGAAACTTTTGCGCTCACAAAAATAATTATCATTTTTAACAGATGCGTGATAAAATACCAATTCGTTTTGAAGAACATTGATATGCAAATTGCTAAGATTTTCCTAATTTTTCAGAATTTTTGGATTTACAGAAGTACTCGAAATATCCAGATTGCTAAAGATTGTTCTGTTTTTGACAGATTCTGTTCTCTTTGCGTTGTGTGCTTGTTTTGATGATTCTATGGTTTTCTTTGAAGATTTTTTGCCATATAAAAGTTGGAATACAGTAGATATAATGCAAGAATAAAATATGAATAGGTTGCAACAGTACTTATAGTAGTGATTTGCTTTCTTATACTAACGGATCTCACGAAGGTTTTGTTGAGTTTTGTGTGATTGAAGTTTTCAAGTTTTGGGTGATGTTACGATGGATGAAGGAATAAGGGGTAAGAAGAGCCTAAGCTTGGGGATGCCCATGGCATCCCAAGCTATTATCCAAAGAGAAGCAAGCAACTAAGCTTTGGGATGCCCGAGTGGCATACCCTCTTTCTTCTAACGAGCATCGGTATTTTACTCAGAACTATATTTTTATTCGTCACATACTATGAGTTTTACTTGGAACGTCTTGTATGATATGAGTCTTTGCTTACTTTGTTTTTTTAAGTCTTGAATCCTTGCTGGACACACCTATTTGTGAGAGCCAAAATTATGCCATGACTTGTTAGAGTTGCTCTCTATGCTCCACCTAAATCTTTATGAGCTATGGAATTGCTCTAGTGCTTCAGTTATATCTTTTTTAGCACGGTGTGCTTCAGAATTTTTTAAGAAATGATCTCATGCTTCACTTAGATTTATTTGAGAGTTAGTAATTTTTTTAAGAAATTCTCTCTTGCTTCAGTTAAATTAATTTGGGAGAAAGACATATTATGCTCATGATCTTCACTTATATTTGTTTGAGCTTATCAAAAGCAACACATGAAAATTAGTTCCAAAGTGATAGATATCCAAGAAGGATATAATAAAAACTTTCATGAAGATCATTGGACAAAATAAACTTGATTCCTTGTATAGTTTTGAGACATGATGAGGTGATGTGTGAGTCATGTTGATGAGTAATTATGCTTTAGTAAGAATATTGGTGTTAAGGTTTGTGATTCCCTATGCAAGCACGAAAGTCAATAGTTATGCAATGAAATTACATCCTATTTGTGGTGTATTAGTCGGTGATAATTATGCTTAATGCTCGCTTATGAGATTATTCGTTTCTTGGTTGGTCGCTTCTCAATCTTTTGCTAGCCTTCATTTTGCACTAAGTATGATCACTACTTGTGCATCCAAAATCCTTTAAACCAATTTTGCCACATGAGTCCACCATACCTACCTACATGCGGTATTTCCATGCCGTTCTAAGCAATGTTCCATCTCTAATTTTCAAAATAAATTTCTCTTTTGTGTGCTCGTACCGCTCATGAATCAGTAGGGGGTGGCTAATATATTTCCATGCTAGATATGTTATTATCACGATGAGTGTTTATTCACTTGTCATTGCACGAGAGTAATTCAAAGGTATTAGGGATGCCCAGTCCCAAAATGAAAAATGAATTTACCTTATGTTGTCAAATAATAAATTCCTTGGAAAGTGTTGGTATGGAAGGCACCCGTGGATACGGCTAGCCATGAAAAGTGAAAGTATGGTTGAAAAAGGAATAAAATTTAATTTCTGATTGGGAACCACCTATGATATATCTAGCATGGAAAGTATTGGGAACTACTTGATCATTCTCATTGACAGGAAAAGCATGCCTCCCAAAATGTTTTTATCTCTATGTTTTTCGCTTTGAGCTCTGGCACCTCTACAAATCCCTACTTCCCTCCGCGAAGGGCCTTTCTTTTACTTTATGCAATTTTTATTTTTAATTTGAGTCTCCATCTTCTCTTATAAAGCACCAACTAGGGGTTACTATGATCGTACTTGAGCATTGGGTGTAGCTAATATGCTAGTGCGTTTCATGAATGGATCAATGGTTGAGCATGATGGGCTAGGGATACCTTATTTTGGCATTGATATTTTGAAAGACATGTTTGCTTGTTGATATGCTTGAGTATTTATGTCTCATGTCAAAACTAGACTATTACTTTGAACCATATAAAAGTACAAATGTCCATGCTATAAGGAAAAGAATATGAGATGACATGTTAGGCAGCATTCCACATCAAAAATTCTGTTTTTATCATTTACCTACTCGAGGACGAGCAGGAACTAAGCTTGGGGATGCTGATATGTCTCCAACGTATTGATACGTCCATTTTGCATCATGCTTTTATATTGATATTTATTGCATTATGGGCTGTTATTACACATTATGTCACAATACTTATGCCTTTTCTCTCTTATTTTGGAAAGGTTTACATGAAGAGGGAGAATGCTGGCAACTGGAATTCTCAGCTGGAAAAGGAGCAAATATTAGAGACCTATTCTCCACGAAAGTCAGTTTTGGAATATATTAAAAATATTGGGTGAAGTAAGCACCAGAGGGGGCCCACCCACTGTCCACGAGGGTGGAGGGCGTGCCCTAGCCCCTAGGCGCGCCCCCTGCCTCGTGGGCCACGTGGAAGCCCCCCGATGCCCATCTTCTAGTATAAGGTGTCTTTTGCCCTGGAAAAAATCAGAAGGAAGCTTTAGACGAAGCGCCGCCGTCTCGAGGCAGAACCTTGGCGGAACCAATCTAGGGCTCCGGCGGAGCTGTTCTGCCAGGGAAACATCCCTGCGAGAGGGGGAAATCGTCACCATCGCCATCACCGTCGATCCTCTCATCGGGAGGGGGTCAATCTCCATCAACATCTTCACCAACACCATCTCCTCTCAAACCCTAGTTTATCTCTTGTATCCGATCTTTGTCTCAAAACCTCAGATTGGTACCTGTGGGTTGCTAGTAGTGTTGATTACTCCATGTAGTTGATGCTAGTTGGTTTATTCGATGGAAGATTATATGTTCAGATCCTTTATGCACATTAATACCCCTCTGATTATGAACATGAATATGATTTATGAGTAGCTACATTTTTTCTTGAGGACATTGGAGAAGTCTTGTTATAAGTAGTCATGTGAATTTGGTATTCGTTCGATATTTTGATGAGATGTATGTTGTCTTTCCTCTAGTGGTGTTATGTGAACATCAATTACATGCCACTTCACCATTGTTTGGGCCTAGAGGGAGGCATTGGGAAGTAATAAGTAGATGATGGGTTGCTAGAGTGACAGAAGCTTAAACCCTAGTTTATGCGTTGCTTCGTAAGGGGCTGATTTGGATCCATATGTTTCATGCTATGGTTAGGTTTACCTTAATGCTTCTGTTGTAGTTGCGGATGCTTGCAACAGGGGTTAATCATAAGTGGGATGCTTCTCCAAGGAAGGGAAGTACCCAAGCCCCGGTCCACCCACATATCAAATTATCAAAGTACCAAACGTGAATCATATGAACGTGATGAAAACTAGCTTGACGATAATCCCCATGTGTCCTCGGGAGCGCTTTCCTTTATATAAGAATTTGTCCAGGCTTGTCCTTTGCTACAAAAAGGATTGGTCCATCCTACTGCACCTTATTTACTTGCATTACTTGTTACTCGTTACAAACTATCTTATCACAAAACTATTTGTTACCGATAATTTCAGTGCTTGCAGAGAATACCTTACTGAAAATTGCTTATCATTTCCTTCTGCTCCTCATTGGGTTCGACACTCTTACTTATTGAAAAGGCTACAATAGATCCCCTACACTTGTGGGTCATCAAGACTCTTTTCTAGCGCTGTTGTCGGGTAGTGAAGCGCCTTTGGTAAGGAAAATTTTATATAGTGTGCTGAAGTTTACTGTCACTTGTTACTATGGAACATAATCCTTTGAGGGGCTTGTTCGGGGTATCTTCACCCCGACCAGTAGAGCAAAGAGTTGCTCCTCAACCTACTGAACCTACTGAAAATGTTACTATTAAGCTTGCCAATAGAGATACTATTTCACTAGTTGGGATTGTTAGAGATGTTGAAGTATTATGTGGGAAAATTAAATATCCTACTGATTTTGTTGTTCTTGCTTCCCCACAAGATGACTTTTGTCCCATTATATTTGGTAGACCCTTCTTTAATACTGTTAATGCTAAGCTAGACTGCGAAAAGGATATTGTTACTATTGGTTTAGGGGATATGTCTCATGATTTTAATTTTGCTAAATTTCATAGACAACCCCATGATAAAGAATTGCCTAGTAAATATGAAATTATTGGTCTTGCTTCTATTGCCGTGCCTCCGAACGATCCTTTAGAACAATATTTGCCAGACCATGGAAATGATATGTTTATGAATGAAAGAAGGGAAATAGATGAAGTATTCTTTAAACAGGGACCTATTTTGAGACACAACTTGCCTGTTGAAATTCTAGGGGATCCTCCTCCACCCAGGGGTGATCCCGTGTTTGAGTTTAAGCCATTACCTGATACTCTTGAATATGCTTATCTTGATGAAAAGAAGATATATCCTGTTATTATTAGTGCTAAGCTTTCAGAGCAGGAAGAAGTGAAATTATTGAAAACTCTGAAGAAGCATCGTGCTGCTATTGGATATACTCTTGATGATCTTAAGGGCATTAGTCCCACTCTATGCCAGCACAAAATAAAATTGGAGAAAGACGCTAAACCGGTTGTTGATCACCAACGACGGTTAAATCCTAAGATGAAAGAAGTGGTAAGAAATGAAATATTAAAGCTTCTGGAGGCAGGTATAATTTATCATGTTGCTGATAGTCAGTGGGTAACTCCTGTCCATTGTGTCCCTAAGAAGGGAGATATTACTGTTGTTCCTAATGATAAAGACGAATTTATTCCACAAAGAATCAAATAAAGCTATTAGAAAGGATCATTACCCTTTACCTTTTATTGATCAAATGCTAGAAATATTATCCAAACATACATATTTTGCTTTCTAGACGGTTATTATGGTTTCTCTTAAATACCTGTGTCGAAAGAGGATCAGGAAAATACCACTTTTACTTGCCCTTTTAGTACCTTTGCTTATAGACGTATGCCTTTTGGTTTATGTAATGCACCTGCTACCTTTCAAAGATGTATGACTGCTATATTCTCTGACTTTTGTGAAAAGATTGTTGTGGTTTTCATGGATGATTTCCGTGTATGGAACTTCTTTTGATGATTGCTTAAGCAACCTTGATCGAGTTTTGCAGAGATGTGAAGAAACTAATCTTGTCTTGAATTGGGAGAAGTGCCACTTTATGGTTAATGAAGGTATTGTCTTGGGGCATAAAATTTCTGAAAGAGGTATTGAAGTTGATAAAGCTAAAGTTGATGCTATTGAAAAGATGCCATGTCCGAAGGACATTGAAGGTATAAAAAGTTTCCTTGGTCATGCCGGTTTTTATAGGAGGTTCATTAAAGAGTTCTCAAAAATTTCTAGGCCTCTCACTAATCTCTTACAAAAAGATGTTCCTTTTGTCTTTGATGATGATTGTGTAGAAGCATTTGAAATACTTAAGAAAGCCTTGATTTCTGCACCAATTGTTTAGCCACCTGATTGGAATTTACCCTTTGAAATTATGTGTGATGCTAGTGACTATGTTGTAGGTGTTGTTATAGGGCAAAGAGTTCATAAGAAATTAAATGTTATCCAATATGCTAGTAAAACTCTAGATAGTGCCCAGAGAAATTATGCTACTACTGAAAAAGAATTTTTAGTTGTTGTATTTGCTTGTGATAAGTTCAGACCTTATATTGTATGATTCTAAAGTAACTGTTCACACTGATCATGCTGCTATTAAATACCTTATGGAAAAGAAAGATGCTAAACATAGACTTATTAGATGGGTTCTCTTGCTACGAGAATTTGATCTGCATATTATTGGTAGGAAGGGAGCTGAGAACCCCATTGCAGACAACTTGTCTAGGTTAGAAAATGTTCTTGATGACCCACTCCCTATTGATGATAGTTTTCCCAATGAACAATTAGCTGTCATAAATGCTTCTCGTACTGCTCCATGGTATGCTGATTATGGTAATTACATTGCTGCTAAAATTGTACCACCTGCTTTCACATACCAGCAATAGAAAAAGTTTTTCTATGATTTGAGACATTACTTCAGGGATGACCCACACCTTTATAAATAAGGAGTAGATGGTGTTATTAGACGTTGTGTACCTGAGCATGAACATGCATAGATCCTACGCAAGTGTCACTCCGAGGCTTATGTTGGACACCACGCTGGAGATAGAACTGCACATAAGGTATTGCAATCTGGTTTTTATTGGCCTACTCTTTTCAAAGAGGCCCGTAAGTTTGTCTTGTCTTGTGATGAATGTCAAAGAACTGGTAATATTAGTAGATGTCAAGAAAGGCCTATGAACTATTCACTTGTTATTGAACTATTAGATGTTTGGGGCTTTGATTATGGGACCATTTCCTTCCTCTAATGGGTGTACACATATTTTAGTTGCTGTTGATTACGTTACTAAGTGGGTAGAAGCTATTCTAGCTAGTAGTGCTGATCATAACACCTCTACTAAGATGCTTAAAGAACTTATTTTTCTGAGGTTTGGAGTCCCTAGATACTTAATGACTGATGGTGGTTCACCTTTTATTCATGGTGCTTTTCATAAAATGCTTGCTAAGTATGATGTTAATCATAGAATTGCATCTCCATACCACCCATAGTCTAGTGGTCAAGTAGAACTGAGTAATAGAGAGATTAAATTAATTTTGCAAGAGACTGTTAATAGATCTAGAAAGAATTGGTCCAAGAAACTTGATGATGCATTATGGGCCTATAGAATTGCATATAAAAATCCTATGGGTATGTCTCCGTACAAAATGGTTTATGGAAAAGAATGTCACTTACCTCTCGAACTAGAACATAAGGCATAATGGGCCATTAAAGAGCTCAATTATGATTTCAAACTTGCTGGTGAGAAGAGACTATTTGACATTAGCTCACTTGATGAGTGGAGAACCCAGGCCTATGAGAATGCCAAACTATTTAAAGAAAAAGTTAAAAGATGGCATGACAAAAGGATACAAAAGCATGAGTTTAACGTAGGTGATTATGTTTTGTTATACAACTCTCATTTAAGATTTTTTGCAGGAAAAATCCTCTCTAAATGGGAAGGTCCTTACGTTATCGAGGAGGTCTATCGTTCCGGTGCCATAAAAATCAACAACTTCGAAGGTACAAATCCGAAGGTGGTGAACAGTCAAAGAATCAAACATCACATCTCAGGTAATCCCATAAATGTTGAAACCAATGTTATTGACACCGTAACGTCGGAGGAGTACATAAGGGACACTTTCCATAACGTTTCAGACTCCGAAAAGGAATAGGTATGAGGTACGGTAAGTAAATCGACTCCAAAACAGTTCTAGCAGCAATTTTTATCCATTTTGGAATACTTAAGAAAATAGGAAAATAAGAAGTAGTCTGTAAAGGAGACGAGGCATCCACGAGGGTGGAGGGCGCGCCCTAGCCCCCTGGGCGTGCCCCCTGCCTCGAGGGCACCTCGTGTGCCCTCCGGACTCCATTTTCTTGCATGATACTTCTTCTGGTCGGTAAAAATTCATTATATAATCTCCCGAAGGTTTTGACCATCGTACCACCACAAAATCCTCTGTTTTTGTTTTGAGTCGTTTCTGCCGCAGATTAGAGCAATATGTCATCCCAAGATTCGGAGGAAGAAAGCTATGTGGCTGATTACCTTGCAGACCCTAAGGTCTACGGGGACTTGGAGCATTGTGGTTTGACCACAGAGGAAGAAGAAGACTATGATCCTAGGGGAAAGGAGGAGACGAGCTCAGATGAAGATGAGGTCCCATTACCTCAACCTGGGGACATGCATGTGGAGTTCAAAAAGTCAAGCCTCCCTGATAGAGCAAAGAAACCTAAGATCGAGTTTATCCCTTTTCGCCTCTTGCAGGAGAACAAACAGGAACTATGCAGAAAGATATTAAGCCTTGAGCAGGAGATCGATGACCTAAGGGAGCAAAATTCTATCCTCAAGCGCAAATTAAGGAACAAGCCTACGTCATCAACAACTCCATCATCACCACCTTCAAAGAAAGAGACATAAATACATGGGTATGGGCACTCCCCTTGGCAAATGCCAAGCTTGGGGGAGGTGCCCCGGTATCGTATCACAATCACACTTCTATCTTTATCGTTTTTCTTAGTTTGATCCTTTTGGTTATATATTGATCTAGTAGAATAAAGTTTAGTATGGTCTAGCTTTGAGTTTTTGTGTTGATCCTTATCTATGTAATCGAGTCCGTGAGCTATATATAATAAAGATTAGTCTTGACTCGAGGGTTTGGTTATCTTGCTATGATCTTAAGGGAATAAAATGAAAAAAAAGAACAAAAAGAAATAAAGAGATCATATTGATCTTATGGAGAGTAATGACTTCACATATAAAGAGTATGATGAAAAAAATTTGTTGAGAGTTGACAAACATAGGTTTGGTCATCATTGCAATTAATAGGAAGTAATAAAGAAAGAGAGGTTTTCACATATAAATATACTATCTTGGACA
This sequence comes from Triticum monococcum, assembly GCA_034509565.1. Lineage (NCBI taxonomy): Eukaryota > Viridiplantae > Streptophyta > Magnoliopsida > Poales > Poaceae > Triticum > Triticum monococcum. The sequence continues at coordinate 485,207,284 of CM067845.1, forward strand.
TCTTTTATGATTGTGAGAACTCATTAAAATGTGACATGCTAAAAAGTTTATGTTGGACAAAGAAGACAATGTAATGGGTTATGTTTTCTTATATCCGAAATAAATTATATTGGCATGGATCATCCAACATGTTGAGCTTGACTTTCCCCCTCATGCTAGTCAAATTCTTTGCACCAAGTAGAGATACTACTTGTGCTTCCAAATATCCTTAAACCCAGTTTTGCCATGAGAGTCCACCATATCTACCTACGGGTTGAGTAAGATCCTTCAAGTAAGTTGTCATTGTTGCAAGCAATGAAAATTGCTCTCTAAATATGTATGACCTATTAGTGTGGAGAAAATAAGCTTTATATGAGCTTGTGATATGGAAGAAATAAAAATGATGGACTGCATAATAAAGGTCCCTATCATAAGTGGCAATATAAAATGACATTCTTTTGCATTAAGATTTTGTGCGTCCAACTATAAAAGCACATGGCAACCTCTGCTTCCCTCCGCGAAGAGCCTATCTTTTATTTTTGTCTTATACCTTATACGAGAGTCATGGTGATCCTCACCTTTCCTTTTTACACTTTATCCATTGGCAAGAACTATGTGTTGGAAAGATCATGATATATATATATATATCCAATTGGATGTGGGTTTTCATAAAGCATTATTGTTGTGATTACCCTTGAGGTAAAAGGTTGGGAGGCAAAACTATAAGCCCCTATCTTTCTCTGTGTCCGATTAAAACTTCATACCCATAAGTATTGCGTGAGTGTTAGCAATTGTGAAAGACTAAATGATAGTTGAGTATGTGGACTTGTTGAAAAGCTCTTATATTGACTCTTTCCGATGTTATGATAAATTGCAATTGCTTCAATGACTGAGATTATAGCTTTCTAGTTTTTCAATGAAGTTTATGATTCAAACTTTACATTGTGAATAGATTGTTACTTCATCATAAGAAATCATATGACAATATATATATGTTGCTATTCTAAGAATGATCATGATGCCCTCATGTCCGTATTTTATTTTATCGACACTTCTATCTCTAAACATGTGGACATAATTTTCGATATCGGCTTCCGCTTGAGGACAAGCGAGGTCTAAGCTTGGGGGAGTTGATACGTCCATTTTGCATCATGCTTTTATATCGATATTTATTGCATTATGGGCTATTATTACACATTATGTCACAATACTTATGCCTTTTCTCTCTTATTTTACAAGGTTTACATGAAGAGGGAGCATGCCGGCAGCTGGAATTCTGGGCTAGAAAAGGAGCAAATATTAGATACCTATTCTGCACAACTCCAATAGTCCCGAAACTCCATGAAAGTCAGTTTCGGAATATATTAAAAATATTGGGCGAAGAAAGACCAGAGGGGGCCAGCCACTGTCCACGAGGGTGGAGGGCGCGCCCCTGCCTTGTGGGCCACCTGGAAGCCCCTCGATGCCCATCTTCTGGTGTAAGGTGTCTTTTGACCTAGAAAAAGAATTAGAAGGAAGCTTTCGGGACAAAGCGCCGCCATCTCAAGGCAGAACCTTGGCGGAACCAATCCAGGGCTTTGGCGAAGCTGTTCTTCTAGGGAAACATCCCTGCGAGAGGGGGAAATCATCACCATCGTCATCACCATCGATCCTCTCATCGGGAGGGGGTCAGTCTCCATCAACATCTTCACCAGCACCATCTCCTCTCAAACCCTAGTTCATCTCTTGTATCCGATCTTTGTCTCAAAACCTCAGATTGGTACATGTGGGTTGCTAGTAGTGTTGATTACTCCTTGTAGTTGATGCTAGTTGGTTTATTCGGTGGAAGATTATATGTTTAGATCCTTTATGCACATTAATACCCCTATGATTATGAACACGAATATGATTTGTGAGTAGTTACGTTTGTTCCTGAGGACATTGGAGAAGTCTTGTTATAAGTAGTCATGTGAATTTGGTATTCGTTCGATATTTTGATGAGATGTATGTTGTCTTTCCTCTAGTGGTGTTATGTGAATGTCGACTACATGACACTTCACTATTGTTTGGGCCTAGGGGAAGGCATTGGGAAGTAATAAGTTGATGATGGGTTGCTAGAGTGACAGAATCTTAAACCCTACTTTATGCGTTGCTTCGTAAGGGGCTGATTTGGATCCATATGTTTCATGCTATAGTTAGGTTTACCTTAATTCTTCTTTCATAGTTGCAGATGCTTCCGAGGGGAGTTAATCATAAATGGGATGCTTGTCCATGGAAGGGCAGTACCCAAGCATCGGTCAACCCACATATCAAATTATCAAAGTAACAAACGTGAATCATATGAGCATGATGAAAACTAGCTTGCCGATAATTCCCATGCATGTGTCCTCCGGAGCGCTTTCCATTGTATAAGAGTTTGTACAGGATTTTCCTTTGCTACAAAAAGGATTGGGCCACCTTGTTGAACCTTGTTTACTTTTGTTACTTGTTATCCGTTACGAATTACCTTATCACAAAACTATCTGTTACCGATAATTTCAGTGCTTGCAGAGAATACCTTACTGAAAACTGCTTGTCATTTCCTTCTGCCCCTCGTTGGGTTCGACACTCTTACTTATTGAAAGGACTACGATAGATCCCCTATACTTGTGGGTCATCACATATCTATAATTGTTGTTGTTCCATGCTGTTATATTATCATTCAGGGATGTTTTATAATCATTTTATAGTCATTTGATATCATTTTTTGGTATTAACCTATTGACATAGTGCTAAGTGCCAGTTGCTATTTTTTGCATGTTTTTTACATCGCGGGAAATCAATATCAAACGGAGTCCAAACGCAGGTATAAAATGGAAGGCAATGTTACCGACAACAGGCTTAACAACCATCAAATATTGCAATTCAAACTGGTATTATTGAAAATGAATAGAACATAGGTAATGCTTAAACATCACACTAGATAAATGTGTAAAACTTAAATAAAGGGCATGTGTTAACTACACCAGGAATATGTGGGACCAAATATAGCCGTTAAAACTGGTATTGATGCAATCGAGCGGCACAGTTCTGACTTGCACATAATGAACATCACATTGTGAATGACTGAAATAAATAAGGCATAAATGATCAGTATAACAACCAAATATAGGCATTGAAAACTAGACAGAGTCCCACTACGACCAACCTAACAAGAAAATATAGATACACATGGCATATGCTTGAAAACTGGACAAATGCTCACTGCAACCAACCTAACAAGCAAATACAGATAAACAAGGCATCTGCTTGAAAACTGTACAAATGCTCACTGCAACCAACCTAACAACCAAATACAGATAAACAAGGCATCTTCTTGATAATTGGACAAATGCTCACTGCAACCAACCTAAGAACCAAATACATATAAACAAGGCATCTGCTTGATAACTGAAAAAATGGTCACTACAACCAACGTAACAACTAAATACAGATAAATAAGGCATCTACTCACTGTAAACAACCAAATATAGCCATTCATGAAACTAAAGTGGATAATTCAAACTTAAACATCACACAGCCCAATTGAACAATACATTTTTACATAACTGAAATAATTAAACATGACACAGTTAAAGCACTGCACGGCAGATGCTACTGCAATAAAGGGTACGGGTTGGCGAGCTAGAAAAGGTTACATTTGCTAATAGGATGTTGCCTCACATGTCATAGACGGGATCCTTCCAGTTGGAAGAGAACATACCCATGGTGTGTTCTCTGATGTCATAGATGGGCTGTTTCACCTAGGAAGAAACTTTGTGGGTGCCCTCCTCGTGGTCGTGGTCGATGAGATCTGACTTGGCAATTTAGGATACCAAGCCGCCACCATAGAACTGAAGGAAATATGCCCTAGAGGCAATAATAAAGTTGTTATTTATATTCCTTATATAATGATAAATGGTTATTATTCATGCTAGAATTGTATTGACCGGAAACTTAGTACATGTGTGAATACATAAACAAACAGAGTGTCACTAGTATGCGTCTGCTTGACTAGCTCGTTGATCAAAGATGGTTAAGTATCCTAGCCATGGACAAAGAGTTGTCATTTGATAAACGGGATCACATCATTAGAGAATGATGTGATTGACTTGACCCATCCGTTAGCTTAGCATGATGATTGTTTAGTTTACTGCTATTGCTTTCTCCATAACTTATACATGTTCCTATGACTATGAGATTATGCAACTCCTGAATACCGGAGGAACACTTAATGTGCTATAAAACGTCACAATGTAACTGGGTGACTATAAACATGCTCTACAGGTGTCCCCGATGGTATTTGTTGAGTTGGCATAGATTGAGATTAGGATTTGTCACTCCGTGTATCGAAGAGGTATCTCTGCGCCCTCTCGGTAATGCACATCACTATAAGCCTTGCAAGCAATGTGACTAATGAGTTACTTACGGGATGTTGCATTGCAGAACGAGTAAAGAGACTTGCCAGTAACGAGATTGAACTAGGTATTGAGATACCGACGATCGAATCTCGGGCAAGTAACATACCGATGACAAAGGGAACAACGCATGTTGTTGTGCGGTTTGAGCAATAATGATCTTTGTAGAATTTGTAGGAACCAATATGAGCATCCAGGTTCCGCTATTGGTTATTGACCGGAGATGAGTCTTGGTCATGTCTACATAGTTCTTGAACCCGTAGGGTCCGCACACTTAACGTTCGGTGATGATCGGTATTATGAGTTTATGTGTTTTGATGTACCGAAGGTAGTTAAGAGTCCCGGATATGATCAAGGACATGACGAGGACTCTCGGAATGGTCGAGACATAAATATTGATATATTGGAAGCCTATGTTTGGACATCGGAATGGTTCCGGGTGAGTTCGGGCATATACTGGAGTATTGGGAGGTTACCGGAACCCCTCGGGAAGTATATGGGCCTTATTGGGCCAGAGTGGGAGAGAGGAGAAGGGAGCCTAGGAAGGGGCGCCCCCAAGCTCAATCCGAATTGGGTGGGGGGCCGCCCCCTGTCGGTGTCAAAACCGGCAGATGTTGGGTAGGGGGTCTCGAACTGTGCGTTTAGGATGGGTGGTAACTAGAGACGGGGGGACACAATGTTTGCCGAGGTTCGGGCCCTCTCTATGGAGGTAATACCCTACTCCTGCTTGATTGATCTTGATGAATATGAGTATTACAAGAGTTGATCTACCACGAGATCGTAATGACTAAACCCTAAAAGTCTAGTCTGGTTATGATTATTTGGGGCTATCTACGGACCTAGCCCTCCGGTTTATATAGACACGGGAGGGATCTAGGGTTACACAAGGTCGGTTACAGAGAAATGAATATTCATATTTGGTCTCCAAGCTTGCCCTCCACGCCAAGGAGAGTCCCATCCGGACACACGCAGAGTCTTCGGTCTTCGTATCTTCACAGCTCATCAGTCCGGCCCATATCCAATAGGTCGGACGCCCGGGGACCCCTTAGTCCAGGACTCCCTCACCCCCGTTTCCTTCTCCCTCTCTCCCCCGTCATTCCTCTCCTAATCCAACTAGGGAAGGGGGGGTCCTACTCCCGGTGGGAGTAGGACTCCCTTGGGCGCACCATAGAGGGCCGGCCCCTCCCCCTCCTCCACTCCTTTATATACGGGGGAGGGGGCACCCCATAGACACACAAGTTGACAATTGTCTTAGCCATGTGCGGTGCCCCCCTCCACCATAATCCACCTCTATCATATCGTAGCGGTGCTTAGGGGAAGCCCTGTTCCGGTAGCTTCATCATCACTGTCATCACGCCGTCGTGCTGACGAAACTCTCCCTCGACACTCAGCTGGATCTAGAGTTCCTGGGATGTCAGCGAGCTGAACGTGTGCAGATCACGGAGGTGCCGTACCTTCAGTGCTAGGATCGGTCGGATCGTGAAGACGATCGACTACATCAACCGCGTTGTCATAACACTCCTGCTTACGGTCTATGAGGGTACGTGGACAACACTCTTCCCCTCTCGTTGCTATGCATCACCTAGATAGATATTGTGTGTGTGTAGGATTTTTTTTTGAAATTACTGTGTTCCCCAACAAGAACGTCTCCTTCAGAAATGACAAAATGGGTTCGATGGCGTACAAGGATCGCAAATCCTTGACCGCTTGGCGGAGGAGATCAGCGGCAGGGCCGTCGAAGAGATCAACAGTGGTTGAACCAAAGGGGTTGGGGATGGACCACTTAACCTGTGACATGGCCCACATGAAGCCATTGTTGTCTACGAGCTTGATGTCTTAGCCAGCTTTCCCGAGATACAGTAATATGCTAGCCCGCTGACATGAAGCCTTCAACATGGCAATGTAGTCAACATCTTTGCCGGCTTCCACAACGACGTGTTTCCTCGAGATCGATAGGTCAGGGCAAACGACGTCCACCTCACCAACGTTCGCCAGAGAGGCCATGATAAACATTCTGGAGCAGGGGATGTGGATCTGGCGGGGAGGGACGCCGCAAGCCTCATCTAAAAACTTAGGGGAGTGACCTGAGAAACGGATAGACCGGCGGCAGTGGCGAGCTAGGGTTCGAGGGGGGAGGGGCTGGGTGGGGGGACTATGGAGGGGGTGGTGTTTGAGGATACACCGCAGCTACTAAATTTTTTAGTAATGGTGGGTGGAGATGGTGGTGGACAAGGGAGGGCGATGGTTCAAATGCCTCGGCTACTGCAATTTTACTATAAGGTCGGTGCTGGAGGAGTGTGGGCGATGGTTGAAGTATGACGGCTACTAAAATTTGGGTAAAGGAATTGATGCGGGGCGAGAGTACCCAAGATCATGTATGATCCAATAAGAATATGCGTGTATGATAATAAGGATAGGTGGCGGAACTGCTAATTTTTGCAACGCTCAAGGCGGGCAGTTTGTTTTTAGATTTCTTTCTAGCTGGTCTAGCGCACATGGTTCGTCCTAATTTCTAAATAAACTACCTGCCTTTAGCTTGCGCAGGTCGTGATTTTACAGCGCACTTGCATCGCACACGGTTAAGCCAGCACCTCCACCCTTTGCTCGCGCTTGCGCATCATGGTGATTTTACAACGCACTTGCATCGCACACGGTTGAGCAAGTACCTCCACCTTTGCTCGCGCTTGCGCAGTCATGGTGATTCACAGCGCACTTGCATCGCACACGGTTAAGATATTATACCCGTGTCCATTGAGCGTCATCAGAGTCTTTGCAGCAAAAATTCGTTAGAGAGGGTTAGAAGACAGCCACACCAGCATGTGTCCCAAATACATATGAGTGAAAAGGATGGTCTGTGATGTTCTAAATTCCAATGCACATCTTTGACCGCGCGGGCCCATGGTTGGGTGCGTCGACGACGATTGATGAGAGGGGCCAGAAGTCAAGAACCACCTGGAAGTGGCCAAATATATGTAGGAATATTGGGTGTGATATTTAAAACTTTCAATACACAATGCACAACTTTGGTGGCACCTGCCTCACAAACCTGAAAGCACCATTGGATATATCTATAATGACACAATGTCGTAGCTAGCTAGGGTGCTTGACCCACGACCTCCCACTTTGTGTCAGCGGGGCAGATGCACGTAATGATACTTTGGTCATACATGCATGTCGCCATGACCTACCATAAGACGGACCAAGGAATCTATCGTTTGGTCAAATGACAACTATTGTTGTTGATAAACCGCTTGGGCCAATAGATTGAACCATCTCAAAAGTCGCACGAGAGGGACCACAAAACCAGCACGTCTTGCATGTGGCCCAAAATGATGTACATTGGAAGGGGTGATGTGTGTTTTTAATATAGAATAATGTACAATTTAGATGTGGTGCCTACCTCTCGATACAGACAACAACCATGAAGGCCAGGTAGTTAAGGACGAGATAAGGAGGGTATGATGTAGGTCGAACCCAGCAATCCGAGCATGTGGGAGGGAATCCTGACAACGCATGAGCTCGAGCTTTGGTTGAACGACATGTGACGGTGACCGGCCCTAACATGAACTAGGAGCAATCCATTCATAGCCAACACATACCCCTCGTTATCGGTCAAAGGGATGATATATATACACTCAAGGAGCCCACAGATATGTGTGTCGTCACAAAAAACTGCACAAGGGAGATGTGGTCGATCAGAAGACCCCGTATACACTGCATGCGGCCGGAAAATAAGTATTGGTACGATGGTGCGTGATGTTTTTAAATCCCGAATGCACAACTTCGGAGGGCCACCAACTGCATTACAAACCGAACACCGTACCCGACCCCAAGCCTGGTTCAATACGTATGATGTCGGTTTCCCAACTTCGAGGCTGCGGGGGGGGGGGGGGGGGGGTGGGGGTGGTGTCGTCCAACGCATTCACTCAAACTTTATTTGGTCTAACATGGCACACATAGCAATAGGAAACCATCATTGTCAAACCCTTCTTATTGTCGGGTCAAAGGGATAGATTGTCTGGGGCCCCCTCATTATTGGTAAAGAAAAATATATAGGGATTTTTACATCGGTGCCCCTGGTTCCTTAGTTGTACTCATTCATCCCCATGCTCTTAACTTTTGCTCACTTTTCCCCACTCCCTTGGTTGAAACTCTCACAAATGGGCAAATTGGACGTTGCCGTCGGGTCAATCGCTTGACCGCTATCTCTGACTAGTGGGGTCGGGTAGGCGTCCATGCAACTGATTGCGGTCATGGGGTAGCACGTGTCCCTGGAACATGCCAGAAATGTCCCATCGTATAAGAGGGGAAACCACATCTCCCCTAGCATTTCCCCCAAATCCCCTCCCCCTGCATCGTCTCCCTCTCTCCCATCGTGTCTTCTCGCTCTCCTCCACCGCATCATCTCCCTCTCCCCCACCGCATCCTCATCCTCACCTTCATCACCTCCCTCCTACCGATGGCGGACGCTCGTGGTGACACCGGCACAGCAGCCAAAGATCTGCTGGGCGCGGTGACCGTGGCAGTAGATGCAGTGCTGGACATTGGCGGCATCCAGGGTGGTGCCTGGAAACTCGCAACTGCTGTCGTGGTTGTGGATGTGGAGAAGGAGGTGCGGGCTTCGCCATGGCGCCGCCAGAGCTGAAGGTGACGGCGTCGAGCGGCGCAGTCCATCCAGATGCGTAGCCTAGCGAGGAGAAGGTGGTACAGGAGGTACTTCCATTTACTTGTACCCTAGTTGCAATATTTAGATTGTAGATTTAGTCCCTAGTTTCATTGGTTGGATTGTGATTCGTAGGGTAGTACAGATGGTTAGAGTACTTGGTTTGAGGGATTGGGTTTTCTGTATGGGGGGGATGGGGTTTTTTGTATTACATTCGTTGCAAAAATGCTAGACAGATCTTAATGGGAGATAAAGATCTTTGTGCTTAAATGCTACACATGATTATTAGATTTGTTTTTTAATGCTACACAGATTGGTGTTTTGAATGTCATATGCTGATAACCCACAAGTATAGGGGATCGCAACAGTTTTCGAGGGTAGAGTATAAAACCCAAATTTATTGATTCGACACATGGGGGGCCAAAGAATGTTTGAAGGTATTAGCAGCTGAGTTGTCAATTCAACCACACCTGGAGATTATTTATCTACAACAAAGTGATGAGTAACAAAGTAGTATGATAGTTTTGATAATAGTAGAAATAGTAATGGTGACGGTAACAGTGATAGCAGTAATTTTGTAGCAAGTGTAACAGTGATGATAGCAGTAGTAGCTTAGCAAGAACAATATAAGATAAATTCGTAGGCATTGGATCAATGACTTGTTGGAAAGAACTTGCATGACATCTTTTGTCCTACCCTCCCGTGGCACTAGCTCCAGTTCATCAACATAATGTAGGGCGATACGGCACTAGGTCCAGTTCATCAATATAATGTAGGCATGTATTCCGTAAATAGGGCGATACGACACTAGCTCCAGTTCATCAATATAATGTAGGCATGTATTCCATAAATAGTCATACGTGCTTATGGAAAGAACTTGCATGACATATTTTGTCCTACCCTCCCGTGGCAGCGGGGTCCACATTGGAAACTAAGGGATATTAAGGCCTCCTTTTAATAGAGAACCGGAACAAAGCATTAACACACGATGAATACATGAACTCCTCAAACAACGGTCATCACCAGGAGTGGTCCCGACTATTTTCACTCCGGGGTTGCTGGTTCATAACACGTAGTAGGTGACTATAACTTGCAAGATCGGATCTAGAACATGGATATAATGGTGATAACATAAACGGTTCAGATCTGAAATCATGGCACCCAGGCCCAAAGTGACAAGCATTAAGCATGCCAAAGTCATAGCAACATCAATCTTAGAACATAGCGGATACTAGGGATCAAGCCCTAACAAAAATAACCCGATTACATGATGAATCTCATCCAACTCCTCACCGACCAGAGAGCCTACGAAGGAATTACTCACTCCCGGTGGGGAGCATCATGGAATTGGTGATGGAGAAGGGTTGGTGATGACGAGGAATGAAGACCCCCCTCTCTAGAGCCCTAAACGGACTCCAAATTTGGCCTCCTGATGAAGAACAGGAGGTGGCGGTGCTCCATCTCGTGGATCACAATAATTCTTTCTCCCTGATTTTTTCTAGAAAAATAGGATTTTATAGCGTCAGTTTCAGGGTCCGCGGGGCCACCAGGTGGGCACAACCCACCTGGGCGCACCAGGAGAAGGGGCGCGCCCTGGTGGGTTATGCTCACCCAGGTGCCTTCCTCTGCTTGGGTCTTGGCTCCAGAAATTCTTATTATTGATATAAAAAATCCTCGCAAAGTCTCATTCCATTCCAAGAACTTTTATTTCTGCACAAAAACAACACCATGGTAGTTCTGCTGAAAACAGCGTCAGTCCGGGGTTAGTTTCATTCAAAGCATGCAAATTAGAGTCCAAAACAAGAGGAAAAGCGTTAGGAAAATTAGATACATTGGAGACGTATCAACTCCCCCAACCTTAAACCTTTGCTTGTCCTCAAGCAATTTAGTTGATAAACTGAAAGTGAAAAAGAAAAACTTTTACGAACTCTTTTGCTCTTGTTTGCATAGATAAGCTTAAACAACACCCAGGTTTTCAGGCAACATTATAACTAACCATGCCGACAATATCTCTTAAATGTTATATTAACTCATATCAATGACATAATCAGCTAGCAAGCAATAATAAGACATCTCAAACGGCAACACGTTGTCAAAACAACCATGATATAATATGACAATAGTGGTATCTCGCTAGCCCTTTCTGAGACCGCAAAACATAAATGCAGAGCACCTCCAAAGTCCAGGCAGCGACTAAACATTTTAATTCATGGTTGAAAAGATCCAATCATGATGCACCCAACATTAGCTACACACAATGCATAAGTCATGACAGCTGTGCTCTCAAGTTCTAGCGCTTGTTTTAGAAGGTGATGACACAACATAAAAGTAATAGATAGTCCCTTCACAGAGGGAAGCAGTGATTTGCAGAGGTGCTAGAGCTCAAGTTTTAAAACAGAGATAAATGATATTTTGAGACATGCACCCTTCTCATATACTTCACGACTATCAGTTATCAATATCTCCCATGCTAAACAAGCTAGTGGCCGTTCCCAAGCGATAAAAAAGTAAAGGTTTCGACTCCATTGGGAGTTTTTGTTTGATTATTTGAGCGATTAACTCTTTGTATTTTGCAGTTTGGGACTGGGCATCCCTATTACCGCCCTTTCTTGTGCGATGGCGAGTGAATAAACACTCGACCTAAGAATAACCCGCTTAGCATGGAAGATACCGACTACCTCCTGTCGTTCCATGAACGATCCAGGTACACAAAACGGATATTTTTTGGAAGTTTATAGAGGTTTCACATGCAAATTTACTTAGGATGGCAGGGTAATACCGCATATAGGTAGGTATGGTGGACTCATCTGGAATACCTTTGGGTTCAAGTTTTTTTATGTACAAGCAGAATCCCCACTTAGTACAGGCGAAGGCTAGCAATTAGATTGAGAAGCGGCCAGCTAGAGAGCAACAACGATCATGATCATGCATTATGCATAAGTAACATCGGACACTAGCATGAGTAGGATATGAACACCATGAACATAAATATTATAGAGGCTATGTTGGTTTTAATTCAACTACATGCATGAACATGTGCCAAGTCAAGCCACTCGAACATTCAGAGGAGGACACTATATCATCATACTACATCATAATCATTTTAATGCAATGTTGATATCCAAGATAAATCATTATCCACTCCCGGCTACTTATGCAAGGCACGAGAAACTATAATCTCTAATAGTCATTGCAAACATGTTTAATCATAATGGGTTGAATCCTGGATACTAGGTTAAAACATATTTACACAAATAGAACAAGTCAAGTTCATACCGGTTTCTCTCTGCCACGGCCAGTTCATCGAATATCGTCATTATTACCTTTCACTTGCATGACCGAACGATGTGAAAATAATAATAGTGCAAGAGTGCCATGGACTAAGCTGGAATCTGCAAAACATTTTATTCAACGGGAGATGACAAGGTAAAATGGGCTCTTTATTAGTTCAACAGTTATTCATATGAGAGCCACTCAACATTTTCATCGCGGTCTTCTCCTTGGTACAACTCGAATAAAAGGAAAAGAAATTTAGAGAAACACACTGAAATATTTTCGAAGTTTTTGGTTTTCTTAAACAAGCAAATAAAAGGGAAAAGAAAAAACAAGAAAAACTATTTACACGGGAAAGCTCCCAACAAGCAAAAGAAGAACAAGGAAATCTTTGGGTTTTCTTTTTAATAATACTACTAAGCATGCATGGAAAGTAAACTGGCTATAACTATTTTTTTGGTTTTTCTAAAGTTTTTCAAACACACAAGAAGAAGGCAGGAAAAATAAAATTTAAACATGGATGATACAATGAAAAAGTGTGAACACCGACAAGATGAATAAGCGGACATGAATGTAATGTCGGTGAAAAACACGTACTCCCCCAAGCTTAAGCTTTTGGCCGAACTTGGTAGTCGATCAGTAATCTAGATAGTAGTTGGGGTATTGAGGAGCGAGCATCCACTGATCCCACCGCGGAGGCTCCTCCTCTGCCTCTACTGCAGCTTGAGCGTTCCGGTAGGCGATGATGTCCACAGACATAATCCTATATCCGCCCCTGGCAACAGAATCAAACAAAACTGGAGCAGGCAACGAAATAATATCATGAGTTTCCATGCTAAAAACCAGGTTATATGGAATAGTAATATCAGGGGGTTTATCATCAGTAAAATGGTGATGATCCATGGCAGCACGGTCTAGGTAAACCTTGGTTAGAGGATAATCATGAGGGCGTATCTCAACCTCGAAGTGAGCCGCCAAACGAGTAGCATAAATCCCACCATGAATTTTACCCTTGGATTTATTAAGGTGGAGGTGACGAGCCACAATAGCTCCCAAGCTATAAGTGTTATCGCCCTCTAATGCACGACGCAAAACAACAAGGTCTGGTGATCTGAGCGCACCCACCTTCTCCCTAGCAAGCAAGCATTTTGCAATTAAAAGAACAAAGTAATGAACCGCAAGAAAATGCAAACCGGCGACAATGATGGCTGGCACCCCTCTCTCATCTCCCACTGTCAAAGTACGATAAAAGGCCTCAAACTCAGCCGGCCTAGGCTCGGCCAAGATCCCATCAGAAGGGATCATGCATATGTTACAAAATTCAGTAAGTGGTATCTGATGGTTTTCAGCATATAAATCAAAGCTCACTTCAAGAGGATTATTCCTAGGTGCGAAACTAAAACTTTGAACAAAGATGTTTGTGAGGATTTGGTGCTGTTCACACTCATCTGCGATGAAGTCGGTGAGGCCGGCATTAGAAGCATATTGCATGAACTCCTGAAGGATTCCGACCTCTTCCAGGAATGGGGTGTGCGACCATTCACACGGCCGTACCTCCGCCAACCTCCGAGGATGGAGATCACTATCAGATGACTCCCCGATAACACCCTTGGAGTTCTTCTTTGAGCCAAACTTCCTAATGATATTCATGGTTTTCCTATGAGCAAAATTCTGAAATTTATTAGCCCACAAAATTTTCTCAACAAAACTTCACAAAAATGATACCAACTACTCATGGGGATACATAGAGGCCATAGTAAGCATTCAAACCACTTAGAACACTAAGAATTCAACATGCAAGCTCATCTACAACAGCACCAAGAGTAGCTAATTATTCAAAATATAAACCACTAAAACAAAAACTAATTGGACAAATGGTTGAGTCACATACCAAGTAACAATCCCCCGATATAATCTCGGAAACGAAGCTTCGAGCAAAGAGATCAAAATCCGCGGGTTTGGGAGCAAGAATACGGGAGAGAGAGAGAGAGCAATGGATTTTTTTTCTGGAGGTAAGTGATGATGTGGTGTGAAGAGAAAAGTGAGGTGGCCCACGTGGGGACCACAACCCACCAGGGCGCCTGGGGGTCCTGGCGCACCCAGGTGGGTTGTGCCCACCTGGTGCACCTCCCTCTGATGTTATTTGCACCAAAAATTCATAAATATTCAGAAAAATCGTATTAAATTTTTAGAGCATTCTGAGAACTTTTATTTTTGGGTCATTTTTTATTGCACAGGAAATTCAGAAAAGAGAAAAAACATGACATTTTATTTTATTTAACTAATAAAAACAGAGAATAAAAAGTAGGGACAGAAGGTAGTGCTTACTAAATTCATCAACTTAATACCCCTCAAAAATGATCCATTAATAAGGTTGATCAAGTCTTATTAACAACCACTTTCGATTAGCATGAAACCGAAGAACTTTCTTAAATCACTAAGTTACCTCAATGGGGATATGAATGTCCCCAACAATAAGCATTTCATATCTCTTTTTGACAGTAGGTAGAGGTATTTGAAAACTTCCAATAGTGATTGTCGGAGATTTTTCAATAATGACCTTGCTTATTGCAATCAATAACAGCCCCTGCAGTACTCAAGAACGGTCTACCAAGGATAATCGACATGTTGTCATCCTCGGGCATCTCAAGTATAAAAAAGTCAGTCAAAATAGTAACATTAGCAACAACAACGGGCACATCCTCATAGATGCCGATAGGTATGGCAGATGATTTGTCAACCATTTTCAAAGATATTTTTGTAGGTGTGAGTTTATTCAAATCAAGTCTTTTATATGAAGATAAAGCCATAACACTAATACCAGCTCCTAAATCACACAAAGCAGTTTTCACATAATTCTTTTTGATGGAGCAAGGTATAGTTGGTATTCCCGGATCTCCAAGTTTTTTAGGTACTCCATCTTTAAAAGTATAGTTAGCAAGCATAGAGGAGATTTCGGCTTCCGGTATCTTTCTCTTATTTGTGATGATATCTTTCATATACTTTGCATAATGAGGCATTTGCAAGATATCAATCAAGCGAGTACGCAAAAAGACTGTCCTCAGCATTTCAGCAAAGCGTTCAAATTCGTCATCATCATTCTTTTTAGTTGACTTAGGTGGAGAAGGCATAGGTTTTTGAACCCATGGTTCTCTTTCTTTACCGTGTTTTCTAGCCACAAAGTCTCTTTTATCATACCTTTTTATTCTTAGGTTGTGGATTATCAAGATCAACAGGTGGTTCTATATCAACATCATTGTGTGGTTCTTTATTATTTGGTTGAGAGTCTTCATGAACATCAGGATTATCTTTTTCATTATCACTAGTTGAATGTTCATTACCACACTGAGTTTCAGCATCAGAGATAGAAACTTCATTATCATTATGAGGAGGTTTTTCTATTTCAGGTTCACTAGAAGTATGCAAAGTCCTACCATTTTTCTTTTTCTTTTTCTATTTAGAAGAACTAGGTGCACTAGTGTTGGCTCTTTGTGAATCTTGTTCAATTCTTTTAGGGTGTCCCTCAGGATAAAGTGGTTCTTGAGTTATGTTACCTCCTCTAGTTGCAACTCTAATAGCAAAGTCATGCATATTGTTATTCATTTCATCAAGCAACTCACTTTGAGATTTAGCAACATGTTCTAACTGAGTTTGAACCATAAAAGCATGCTTTCTAACACCTCTAACATCATTTGATATTCTAGATAACAATTCACTCAAACGAGCAATCATATCAGAATTGTAGTTCAATTGTTTCATAACATTTGCATTGAAGTGATCTTGTTTTCTAATATAGTTTTCAAACTCATAAAGGCATTGGCTAGGATGCATATTGTGAGGATCATCATTATCATTGAATTTCATAAGAGAATTTACCTCTACCTCCTTAGGAAGCGGTGGTGTATTAAGCCCATGTATTTCTTCAATAGGAGCTAAAATTTTAACATCCTCAGCTTTAATACCTTTTTCCTTCATAGATTTCTTTGCCTCTTGCATATCTTCAGGACTGAGATATAATATACCCCTCTTTTTCAGAGTGGGTTTAGGCGGTGGTTTAGAAAGAGTCCAACCAGTATAAACCTCGTGTCTTTTTGTGTTACGAGTTCGTCGAGTTCGTCTGCGCGATCTTAGCGAGCTAGGGCGTAGATTGGCGGGAAGGAAAGACTTCGCGCGCACCCCAGTGTTCAAACCTTAAGGGTTTGCCGGAACCCCACATCCGACATTTGGCGTGCCAGGTAGGGGTGCGCCGGAGCTCCTCCTCCATTGGCCAGTTTGTCGATGCTCCTCAGCCACGATGTCCGGCGACTCAAGGGCCGGCTTCAACCGCTGGGCAGCCTGGCCAGCCCGGGCAGCGCCGCCTTCCCATGAAGGTCTCGACCCCGCACTCCAGGCTGCACGGGCGCCGCCAAACTCCGCCAGGCGTGGGCAGCACGGCCAGGCGTCGTCCACCCTCACCCCACGACAGGTACGGGCCGCTACAAGAGCGGCGAGCCATGCCGCAGCAATGGCGCCGCACTCGCGGCGGGAGCAAGCGAACATGCGGGCAGCGCTCATTGTGGCAAGGGAGTTGTTGCGGTGTAGGCTGATGGAAAGTGGTCGGGACACACTGCTGGAGCGTGTTGCCGAGCTGCTGGATGCTGCGGCGTCGGGAGCGCCACCCTTCTGCTATCGACTTCCTCCCTAGGCCATTGCAGGCCCGCGCGGCGAACCTCACCACATCCGCGCGCCATCAACTACGCCCGGGGGCTTCGTCAACATCAGCATGGCCAGCGGCGTAGGGGGCTCCGACTCCCCCATGCCGCCCACGGCGGGCGCGGGCGTAAGCGTCGCCCCCACGGTCCCAACCGGCTCTCGTGCTGTCATCCCAGGGCGCCACCATGGTTCGAGCAACATGGAGCGTGGGGCACCACGGTGAGGTGTTCGGGGTGACGGCCCCGGAAGCCTACGTGCCCCGCATGATGGACCATGGGTACACACCAGAGGACGATCCTGGCTCGTTCATTGGAGAAGATTGGGGAGAGGGGGTGAGGGAGTCCTAGATTAGGGGGTGTTCGGGTAGCCGGACTATACCTTCAGCCGGACTCCTGGACTATGAAGATACAAGATTGAAGACTTCGTCCCGTGTCCGGATGAGACTTTAATTGGCGTGGAAGGCAAGCTTGGCGATGCAGATATTCAAGATGTCCTACCATTGTAACCGACTCTATGTAACCCTAACCCTATCCGGTGTCTATATAAACCGGAGGGTTGTAGTCCGTAGGACATCAACTCCATAGATAACAATCATACCATAGGCTAGCTTCTAGGGTTTAGCCTCCTTAATCTCGTGGTAGATCTACTCTTGTACTACCCATATCATCAATATTAATCAAGCAGGACGTAGGGTTTTACCTCCATCAAGAGGGCCCGAACCTGGGTAAAACATCGTGTTCCCTGCCTCCTGTTACCATCCGGCCTAGACGCACAGTTCGGGACCCCCTACCCGAGATCTGCCGGTTTTGACACCGACATTGGTGCTTTCATCGAGAGTTCCTTTGTGTCGTCGCCTTTAGGCCCGATGGCTCCTTTGATCATCAACAACAATGTGGTCCAGGGTGAGACTTTTCTCCTCGGACAGATCTTGGTCTTCGGCGGCTTCGCTCCGCGGGCCAATTCGCTCGGCCACCTGGAGCAGATCGAAAGCTACGCCCCTGGCCATCAAGTCAGGTTTGGAAGCTTAAACTACACGACTGACATCCGCGGAGACTTGATCTTCGACGGGTTCGAGCCACGGCCAGGCGCGCCGCACTATCTCGAGGGGCATGATCTAGCTCTGCCTCCGGACAGTGTCCAGGAGGCCGCACACGCATCGGTTCCGACCCCTAACTCGGAGCCTATTGCGCCAATCGAGGATGAGCGGTTGGACGTCACCTCGGGGGCTTAGATCTCAAAGGCGATCGAGCCGAATGCTAGCCCCGCACTCTGCATGATCCGTGACTTCGAGGATCCGGACTCCTTTCCGAACTCCGAACCCCCCGTGCCCCTGCCGAACGAATCCGATTGGGCGCCGATAATGGAGTTCACCGCCGCAGACACCTTTCAGCACTCACCTTTTGGCGATATCCTGAACTCTCTCAAGTCTCTCTCCTTATCAGGAGAGCCCTGGTCGAACTACGGTCAGCGAGGATGTGATACGTACGATGAAGAAATCCAAAGCCCACCCACCACCCACTTGGTAGCCATTGTCGACAATTTAAACGACGTGCTCAACTTCGACTCCGGAGACATCGACAGCATGGATGACGATGCAGGAGATACCAATGAACCAACACCCATAGGGCATTGGAAAGCCACCTCATCTCACGATGTGTACATGGTGGATACCCCTAAAGGAAGCGACAACGAGGAAAAAGGGGATGGAACAGGAGATCGACCCCCTGAAAAGAAATCAAAGCGTCGGCGTAAACGCCGACCCAAGCCCCGCCTCGATAAAAACCCAGCCATAGAGTAGGACGAGCCAGTAGACAACGAGCAGGCCTTAGAGCAACCGTCCAAACAGGGCAACACGGATAGAGAAACCGAACATCCCTCCTCCGGCGAAAATGGCATTCCGGACGACCTCACGCCGGATAAACCTATGGAGCAAAAGAATCTCCACGAGAGGCTCGTTGCAACTACACGTAGCCTAAAAAAGCAGAAGCGGAAGCTAAAAACAGCGGAAGATGCACTCCGAATTAGATGGAGTAAAGTAATCAATACCGCAATAAATACGGCGACAGTCGCCGCACTAAAAGCTATCCAAAAAGAAAGCTACTGCCTGAATTCAATGAAGAGGCCTTAGAGCCCTCGCATTCAAAAAATGAGAAAGCCACACGGTCGGATAGACGACCCCATAAAGCGGCAAGCAGCGCCGCACTTAAATCAGCATGCGACCCACTTAAGGATTCGCATCATGGCCCAGTCAGGTCCATTTATGGGCCAAGAAAGCAAGCTCTCGTAAGCAATGCTATGAAGCCATCATCAGAATCTGGCACACCCAAATACAGGGGCGCCGCACACCCCCTATGTTTCACCGATGAGGTCCTAGACTATGAATTTCCAGAGGGATTCAAACCCGTAAACATAGAGGCATATGATGGAACAACAGACCCTGGAGTTTGGAACCAGGATTATATCCTCCACATACACATGGCTAGAGGAGATGATCTCCACGCCATAAAATATTTACCCCTTAAGCTTAAAGGGCCAGCCCGACATTGGCTTAAAAGCCTTCCCGAAAACACAATTGGAAGCTGGGAAGAGCTCGAGGATGCTTTCCGAGCAAACTTTCAAGGGACCTATGTCCGCCCTCCGGATGCAGACGATCTTAGTCACATAACTCAACAACCGGAGAATCAGCTCGGCAGTTCTAGAATAGATTCCTCACTAAAAAGAATCAGATAGTCGACTGTCCGGACGCCAAAGCCTTAGAAGCTTTCAGGCATAATGTCCGAGACGAATGGCTCGCCAGACACCTCGGCCAAGAAAAGCCAAGAACAATGGCCGCACTAACAGCTTCATGACCCGCTTTTGTGCAGGAGAGGACAGCTAGTTGGCAAGGTGCAGCCCCGGTGACCCAAGTACATCCGAAACTAGGGATGGAAATGGAAAACCGCGACGCAACAAGGACCGTCGCCGGACTAAGGACAAAAGTCCCAAGAGCACGGCAATCAATGTCGGATTCAGAGGCTCACGACAAAATCAGGCAAAATCGCCCCCCCCCCCCAGGATAACAGGGACGATCCATCCAACCTAAATAAAATCCTGGACAGGATATGTCAGATACAAAGTACCCCCGGGAAGCCTGCTAACCATACCCACAGAGACTCTTGGGTTTTCAAACAATCCGGCAGACTCAATGCCGAACACAAGGGGCTCGACACACCAAGCGAAGACGAGGACGAACCCTAAAAGCAGAGCACCAGGAAACAAAAGAACTTCCCACAAGAAGTAAAAACAATGAACTTACTTCACATAACAAAACGTGCGGCGCCCGTAAAGGTACACACAACACGACCCATCCCCAAAGGGTCCTGCCACTGGTTCTCAAAACCGATCATCTTCGATCAGCTAGATTATTCTAGAAATATCAAGAATGCAGGCTGGACTGCCTTGATACTTGATCCAATAATTGGCGGACTCCAGTTTTCAAATGTCCTTATGGACGGCGGTAGTGGACTAAACCTGATATATCAGGATACAATCCAGCACATGGGGATAAACCCAGCAAGAATCCGCCGCAGCAAAACCTCCTTTCAAGGGGTAATACCTGGTCCGAACACCCATTGTATGGGTTTTCTCCGGCTCGAAGTCATATTCGGCTCTGCCGATAACTTCCGCCGCGAAAAGCTGACCTTCCATATCGTCCCGTTCTCAAGTCGCTATCAAGCACTACTGGGACGCGAAGCTTTCGCTCGCTTTAACGCAATACCGCATTATGCATCTCTTATGCTTAAGATGCCCGGTCCACGAGGCATCATCTCTTTGAAGGGGAAGCACTAAAGTGCACCTCCCCAAGAAGAGGACCGTGCGGCAGCTTTGACAGCCCCACAGCAAAATGGCCTCACCGGCCAAAATACTTCGAAATAGGTCATTCAAGACCACGAACACGGATAGACGAGTTCGGTGCAAAATCATCATTGATGCAGGCTTAGTGGCCATATACCCCCACACTAGGGGCTCCACGCATATACAATAAGAGACAATAAAGCTCAATCTTATATATTTTACTTTATACTTTGTTTATTTTAAACTCTTTCGGCACGCTTTTTCGGCAAGACCCGTTTTGAACTCAGTTCCTCTCTTTCACAGATGAACGTCGTGCGGTGCCCGTCCAGGATACGGCACAACGGAGACACAGGGGAAAACATGCAGTAGGGACCCGTCCTAAAGGATTCTTTTTAGATTAAGACCCTGCGTAAACCTTTTTTACTGTCTCTTGTTGCTACACATCCCCTAGTTTTTTCTGATATAACCAAGGAGGAGGCTGGCGTCTTGGCATGTGGCCACGTCAGAATTTTTGCACGTACCTGGACACTAGGGGCTTTTTAAATAAAGAGTGTTGTTTCGCCCGCACTCATAAAGACCGAACACCTTAGGGAGTGTTCGGCGTCGCGAGTTTTGGCATTATATGCATCAGCTCCGAATCATGTCTTTGGTCAAATGTTGGGTTGCCCGGCTCCTGAGTTCGGCTACCTTACGTTCTGCTCTATCGGCTAAGGTAGCACCAGGAGAACTACTGCGATTCTGCCCCCGTTCGGCCGGGCGAGCACCTCAGTAGAGAAAGCCGAAAACTGACTGTCATGATGTAGCGTGAGACTGGTCAGCCACTCGATGACCTATCGGAATCTATTGGATTCCTCTGCTTTAACGAAGGGCCGCTTCTCGATCAGGCACATACGCGCCCCAAACTCGGACGAGCGCAGTCGCCACCAAGGGGCTACCTAAAATATCTCACTGTCAAACTCCTATGGCTAAGTTAAAGTGTTAAAGCATTATAGTCTGGTTGCCTGGCCCGCTGCACTATCACCTCCTTTGTAGGACCAAGACGTTGGGTTAAGTGTGAAAATGCATCTTTTGCGAGCACGCCCACACTATGTGCGTGGGGGCTGAAGCCAACGACTGCCATCTTTCAGATTTTGTATATATATATATATCTTAAAACGGCCACACAGGAGGTGTTGCCAATACTTGAAGGCACAAGTATAAAAAAAGGCCACTACAGTTTATCAAAATATTACTTTATAATTACATATGCTATCATAACATAGCATCTTTCGAGCATTGCGTCTCTATTACACGAGCGCCTTCAAGAACTTCCTGAAAATAGTGCTCGGAGGGTACTCGGCTTTTGTCCGAATCTCGGGACGCAACAACGGTGGTCTCCATGTCTGCCCAGTATGTCTTAACACGGGCAAGAGCCATCCTAGCGCCCTCTATGCATGCTGACCTCTTCATTGCATTTATACGCGACACCGCGTCAAGGAATTGCTGCACTAAGCTGAAATAACTCTTTGGCTCCGATCTCCCCGGCCATAGGTGACCCATGACGTACTTCATGGCGAGTCTGGACAACCTATTCAGTTCGGCCCATTGAGCCAAACGATCATCCACTGCAAGTGGACGCTCTGGATTGTGAAACTATGACCAGAAAAGCTTTTCCACTTCGCAATCTTTTTGATCTCGAAAGTGTTCGGTCGCATCAGCAGCACTCGCTGCCAAGTCCAGATAGGTATCCTCCACACTCCACATCCGGTCCAACGGAGCAAACTTCGGATCGCAAAATTTCGTTCACAACATAAAGGGCTTTCCAGCCGCAATCTGTTCAGCCTGGCGCAGCTCCTCCTTCGCAGCTCTCATCATAGAGCGCGTGTCCTTGGCATTGGCGACGGCCTTCTCTAAGTCCGTCTGTTTCGCCTGGTCTTCTTTTTCAAGAAGTCTGCAACGGTCTGTAGCGCTTTTTAACTTTTTGCCCATCTCGACCATCTCTTCCTTGCTTTGGCAATGAGCAGCCTGTTCGGCTCTCAGCTCTTCAAGGGCTTTCTTGGTGGCCGCATCACTTTCGCTGGCTTGTTCTTTAGCTCGGGCAAGTTCTGCCCTAAGACTCTCCATGGCGGCCGCACCATCTGCGTCAAGCACACACATCGTAAGACACAGGCATAAAACTGTTCTTGCCTGATGCCGCCCGAGGAATTACATACCTTGAGCCTCATCAAGCCGCTTATTGACAAGCGTGATGTCATCTGTCACGTCCAGTTGCCGCTTTAGTTCGGCAAAATCGTCAGTTCGGCTCGATTCCGGACACCCTGCCGCCTACATTCAAAGGCGACATCTTAGACCTGGGATTATGATCCTCCGCGTGCCGTCATTTCTTGACGACGCGCAGAGTCTCAGGGGCTACTATCTACACAGGGCGCATCTTATTCATGCGCAACTGACAAATGTATACATTATCTAATGTACCTCAAAACCCGTCAGTAAACTTTTGACGGCCTCATGCAATCCGCTCTCTGCGGATGAAATCCTTTCAATCACCGTGCCCATCAATGCACGGTGTTCCTCTGAGATAGAAGATCGCCCCAGCAGAATCTTTAGCTCCTCCGACCGAGCACCAGACGGTGTCGGGCTCGTACCATGACCTCTTTCAAAGGCCGGACGCGGAGAACCTCGGGGGGCCGCATAGCTACCTTCCGCCCCTGTCGGATTCAGAGAAACCCCCCGTGACGACACCTCAGGGTCGCCCGCCTCGCTAGGCGGCACGGCAGGGGGAGGCGTCCCGCTCTCCATCATCTCCGGAAGGAGATCCCCCAAAGACGAGCTCTGCTGAGAAGGGCTGAGGTCCGAGCTACAAGGTAAAGGTTTGGTTAATCTTCTCAGATATAAATCAAAGATTTCCCTCATCCCTCAAAAGGAAAAATCTTTCTCCACTTACGGCTTGCTGGAGGGCTGATCCCCTTGAGGGCATAGTCCGGCCGAGGAACTCCCCGGCGTCGGACCATCTGACGAGGATTTTCTCCCCCGCTTTGAGGCCATGGTTTCCGGGTCGTCAGAGGCGGCTCTCTTCTTCCCCTTAGGAGAGGAATTGTCGGTTCCTCCCTTCGGAGCAGCCTCCTTCGAGGAGTCCATAGCTTCCTTGTCCTCCCCCTCCAAAGGCATTATCTCCAGCATCCTGACCAGCACGGGATCCGGCCTGGTTTCAGGAAGGGGAGCCGGACACCTGATCAGCTTTGCCTTCGCTATCCACTCTTGTTTAAAAGGACGGCTCTTTTAGAGGCAAGTTTATGACAATTATACGGATAGAAGGTCCGGGCAGAAGGTTGCTTACTTGAGTATCCGGGCGATTGCAGCTTAGGCCTGCGTCCTCGGTTAAATCCGGACACATCTCTTGTGATCCGAAGAACAGTCTATACATCTCCGCGGGCGTTGCGCCCATAAAGTTCTGGAGAGCTCGCGGTCCCTCTGGATTAAACTCCCACAGGCGAAGGGGGCGACGTTTGCCAGGCAATATTCGGCGAATCAGCATGACCTGCGTCACCTTGACCAAGCTGAGGTCTCGTTCCAAGAGATCCTTAATTCGGCCCTGTAACAAGGGTACGTCTTTGGGTAAACCCCAATCTAACCCTCTGTTGACCCATGACGCTAGCCGTGGTGGGGGACCCGAGCGAAAGGCAGGAGGCGCCACCCACTTGGTGCTTCGGGGAGCGGTGATATAAAACCACTCTCGTTGCCACAAACGTAGCTCCTCTTGAAAAGAGCCCTCGGGCCATGGAGCATCAGCATTTTTGCTTATAACAGCGCCTCCGCACTCTGCGTGCCATCCCTTGATCATCTTCGGCTCCACTTTGAAGGTCTTGAGCCATAATCCGAAGTGAGGGGTAACACGGAGGAACGCTTCGCATACGACGATAAACAAGGAGATATGGAGGATGGACTCCGGAGCTAAGTCGTGGAATTCCAACCCGTAATAAAACAACAGTCCCCTCACAAAGGATCCATCGGGAAGCCTAACCCCCGAAGGAAGTGAGACATGAACACTACGCTCTCATCGGGATGGGGACTGGGATAGCCTGCCTTTGAGCAGGCAACCTGTGCGAAATTTCGGCGGTCAAGAACTTAGCCTCTCTCAACTTTAGCACGTCCTCCTCTATGACGGAGGAGGGCATCCATCGGCCTTGAAGGTCAGAACCAGACATTGTCGAAAGGTCCGAGGCGCCCGGAATCTGGAGCCTAGGGTGTTGGAATTCGAGGCGACGGGCGAACTTGTTTTGGGATTGGAGAAAAGGAGTAAGGCCCTGGTCTCTTTATAAGAGGTTGAATACCAGGAGCCCTCCCCGTAACCATTTGGGACTCGCCTTTGATCGAGAAGACATGCTAACGGGCACGATTGGGTTACCCACGTCCGTATTGATGAGAATCCCGTAAAAGGGGGGTGCACGATCTCTGCTTTGACAAGACTGCCAAGGAAACCGCCTCGCAAAACACGCTGAGGTGGAAAAGTGAAAACGATTCGAGTAAAGGACTTGGCTGTAGTGTGATGACGCACTGCAGAATACGTCAGCAGATTTGATTTGTGTTAATATTATTCTCTCTATGGCAATATGTGGAAGCTTATTTTGCAGAGCCGGACACTACTCTTGGTGTTTACAATCTTCTATGAAGGACTTGGAGAGGAACCAGCGTTGCAATGCCGAAGACAATTTGCACGCTGGACTCGTCGTCATTGAAGCCTGGTTCAGGGGCTACTGAGGGAGTCCTGGATTAGGGGGTGTTCGAGTGGCCGGACTATACCTTCAGCCGGACTCCTGGACCATGAAGATACAAGATTGAAGACTTCGTCCCGTGTCCGGATGGGACTTTCCTTGGCGTGGAAGGCAAGCTTGGCAATGCAGATATTCAAGATCTCCTACCACTGTAACCGACTCTATGTAACCCTAACCCTATCCGATGTCTATATAAACCGGAGGGTTCTATTCCATAGGACATCAACTCCATAGATAACAATCATACCATAGGCTAGCTTCTAGGGTTTAGCCTCCTTGATCTCGTGGTAGATCTACTCTTGTACTACCCATATCATCAATATTAATCAAGCAGGACGTAGGGTTCTACCTCCATCAAGAGGGCCCGAACCTGGGTAAAACATCATGTTCCCTGCCTCCTGTTACCATCCGGCCTAGACGCACTGTTCGGGACCCCCTACCCGAGATCCGCCGGTTTTGACACCGATAGGGGCGCTAGGAGTCGTAGCCTTGCAAGAACCAATGGAGAACCACAACGATCGCGTTGACAATGGCAACTACAGGGTACCGCTAATCTCTCAGGAAAACGCTTATGCTAACCATGGGCTGCAAATGAATCAGGTTGCAGCGTCGATCGACGACCCTGGCACGGCGACACCCATTCCAACAAGGGAGACACGCTGGGGGGCGCTGGGAGGGAGCCAGGAGCAAGGCCCCTCCCCAAGGCACATGAAACCAGGGGACACCCAGAGGTAGCCCTCTACCAGTGTGGCTTCTACAACCCTTCCCCCGGCAGAGGACCCGTGGTCGCCGAGGGAACCGCTGGCGTCCCCTTTCCCTCTTTTTTGTCGTCCTGGTGACTGGTCGGCTCAAAGGAGGTCGAGGGTGGCGCAAGGCGGGGCCCTCGTCTGGCGATATGAAGCAAGGCCGGTACCTGTGAAGAAGGCCCGATGCCTGTGAAGCTCGCCTCCCGTGACACTCTCACGTAATAATGAGTTGGGGTTGTACACGCCCGGAGTCTCAGGAGTGCCGGCCTCAGGCCCTGGGGCTCCCTCCCACGCCTAGTGGCAGCCCTTAGCTCCGCACTGGTGAGAAGACTTGAAGACCCGAAGACTAGACTAGGTGTTGGACGCGGCCTTTTGCTTTGGATCTCTCTTTCTGTGGCTTTGCTTTCTGGATCTGGACTTAAATTGAAGCTGAATTTTTATCGATGTGCGCGGTGCCTTTTCTCGTTCGAGCCGTTTCTTGCCTTTTGGATCTCGTTTGGTTTGGGACTCATGTCCGTCGCCTTTCCCTCGTAAAGCTCCTCGCGAGCCGGACCGCGCAAAGTGCACGCTCGTCAAGCACGCGCTAGCACAGCGCCTGGTGCTCACCTCTTACGGCCCCCCCTCAAACAGGGCGATAAGCTCCGTAGGATTCTCAGGAACTCGTTGCCTCATGACCCAGCCCTAAGCTGGTGCTGACTAAGGTAAACCACGTCGGGGAGCTCACCCCCAGCTTCATGAGCTCACGAGGACACATACCCACATCGCATAGGAAAGTAAAACTCTGCAATTTGCTTACACGAGGGGCTCCCCCTCTCAAAATGCTCTCACAAAGTCTTCCAAGGGGCACGCCCGAGTTTTGCGTGCAATTTGAAACAACAGGCAAACATGGGATCAACCAGAGATATCACTCGCTACATCACCCGCGGACGCGTCACTCGCGTCGTCGTCATCTTCGTCGGTGTCGCCGCCGCCGTCGGCGACGCCCCCGTCACCGTCATCGACCACGTCACCTTCATCTGCGATGACCACCACCGCGTCATACTCCGAGGTGAAGGCCCTAACCAGCGTGTCAACATAGTCCTCTACCCAACGCGCCAGGTCGCCCCGGACGGCCGTGGGTACGGGGGCAATGGCGGTGTCGAAGTCGAAGTTGGGGTCGGCATTCAGAAGATGGCTGAAGACACGGGAGAAGGCGCGCTGAAGCAGGCTACGACCCCTCTCCTCCACAAGCTATCGAGCTCTGGCAGATTGAGCCTCCAGGCACGTCACCACCTCAGTGAAGAAGGTCAGGTGGCTGGCGTTGTCATTCGAGTGAGGGGCCAGGGCGTTCTCGTCGCAGATGTAACCCAGGGCCGTGTTGGCCCTGTTCCGAAGGTCTTGAAGCATAGGAGCATGCTCGCGCTCCAGCGTTCCGTGTTGGAGCACTTCCTCCCTGTTTTGCCGTGTGACAGCCTCGGCATCATCAACTCGTTTCCGGAGGGAAAGCAGCTTGGCGCGGGTGGAGGCCAAGTCTGCCTGCTCCGTAACCAAGGCGGCAGATGTGGCCTCCGCACGCCTCTCGGCCTCATCCAACCTGGGCCTGAGGGCGGCGGCCCTGCCCGCACCCTCCAGACCGGCGAGCTTCAGCTTCAAGTCATACCTGCCCTCCAGATCTGCGTGAACCTCGGCCACCCGGCGATTGATCTCCTCCTCGACTCCGGCCTCACGGGCCCCGATGGTATCTTCTGCTTGAGCGACTTGATGCTCCCTCGTCTCCAGTCGCTCGAGCTCAAGGCTGCGCTCCACGGCTTCCAGGGCCAGCGCCTCCTTGCGCTGCCGGACCTCCTCTTCCTCCGCAGGCGTCCCTCTCAGCAATGCAAGAGCGGCCCTGCGCGCCTCCACCTGCTGCTCAAGGGACGTGCTCTAGGCCTGAAGCCCCCATGCGCGCTCCTCCGCAGCCTCGCGGCGGCGATCGGCCTCGCGAGCTTCTTCCAAAGCTCGCGAGCAGGCCTCATTGGCAATCTTGAGGGACGCCTCGGCCTTCGCGTTCTCGAGGTCGCACTGATAGCGACCAAGGTTGATGGCCACTCGCAGCTTGTGCTGCTCCTCCACCAACCGAAGACCTTCAGCCTCAAGACACGAGTCGACACCAGCAAGCTCTTCACCGAGGTGGCTCATCGCGCCCATCGCCTCCTGGAAGAGCTCATGACGGACTATGCTACGCCCGCGCTCGAGCTCGAACGCTCGACCTGCCTCGTCCTCCACCTCGGGGGCTGCGGGTGGAGCATCAAGTGGCGCGCCACCTCCCGGTTGGGGGCCGGGGGCTGGCGCCGTGCCTGATGTCAGCCCTTCCCCACGAGGAGCCCAAGCTGATCGAGGCTCGCTGCTTGAAGAGGAACTAAAGACTGAGGTCAGCCAGCGACTGCTCATGAGCAGAGGAGGAGTCTTGGGCACGCTTGCCAAGCTCCACGCTAGACCATGGGCGAGGGGCGGCCAAACCACGGACTCAGCACGTCCCGAAGGCGGGGATGCTCCTCCGACCGACCCTGCCCCAGGGGCAGCAAGCAGGGTAGGAACACCCAATGCCGACGGGGGATCCCTTCCTCTTGCGAAGCTCCTCGAAGTACACACAAAGGCGACCGAAGCGCTGGACGTGACGGCCGGTGCGCGGCGGAGCCAAAGAAGACTCAAGAGGGATGGCCTCAGGGGAGCCCGGCTGAGGCGAACAGCACGGATCCTCCCCACTGCGACCTCCCGAGGCTGCTGGAGCCTCAGCCTTGGGAGCCGCATGCCGCATCTCCTTGGCAACCGATGCCTCAGGAGGGGGGTCGCAGGCCCCAGAGGACCACACCGGATCACCACCCGACATGTGCTCATCGGCACCTAAGCTGCTGGCCCCCGTCACAGCTCGCTCCCCCGCACCGTCACCTGGGGCGAGCCTGGCACCGACGGAGAAGAAGGGGACCACGATGATGGGGTTCTCGCGGGGCCCCACCAAAACGACTGGGCGCAGCGCCCACTCATCAAAGGAAGGCATGTTCACGGCAAATGTGACTTTGTTCTCGCAGCGGTACAACATGTAGCTGTTCCTGGGCATCTCTTCTGGCGGAGGGACACCTGATAGGACCGTGAGCACTGTCTACCGCGTGGCGAGAGGAAGCCCCTCCTTCTGAAACCTCATGTTGTCATGTCTGCTGAGCAAGTCCCACATCGGGCGAGAATGGCGCTGGAGTGGAGCAACTCGACGCCTGATGAACTCCCTCACCACCATGGGTGCAGTCACGCCAAGGTCCTTCAACCACCTCAGCCTTGCCCAGACGGGGCAAGGTAGGGGCTCGTAAGCTTCTGATGACCCCAGCCGGAGTTTGGAATAGCAGGCCCCACCAGAGCCTGGAGCAGAGGGTTGAGCACGCCTGCGTCAACAAACACCCATCGCGTACGGAACTCTCTCGTGGATGAAGGGAGCTCAAAGTCAATCCCCACACCTGCCGTCGCAGCCACGGCCTGGAAACCTACGCACCCTGAGCTCTGCCGGGGACCAGTGAGATGCAACGAGAAGAAGTGGCGGAGGAGTGCCACGGAGGGGGCTATGCCCACCATGGCCTTGCACACGAAGGCGAAGACGGCGAGAAGGGTCATGGCCTAAGGATCGAGATGGAGCATGTGGATCTGATAGTGCTCAAGCACCACATTGAAGAAGACAGAGAAGGGAGGAATCAGGCCAGCCCAGAGGGCATCAATGAAGATCGGAACCTCGGTAACTACCCGAGCCATACTGGTGCAAGACGCGGGCCAAGCCGGCATCTCTCCCCACTCATTGAAACTGGAGGTAAGCATGGGGCGCACCTTGTCCATGGCCTCGTCGTTGAGCACCCGAGGCCGGCCGAGCGCCGGCTCAAAGGATGGAGGCGAAGTTGGCGAGGGCAGAGGTTTCTTCCCCTTTTCGGCGTGCTTCAACGCCATGGCGGTGAAGCGGGCAGAGCACAGGTCGGATTGAGAAGGCAGAGCAGGGCGTCGAGGCAGCAGGGAGATTGGAAGAGCCGGGCATGGCGCAGGAAGAATAACTGTGTAAGAGGCGGGGCCGCATAGACAGGTGGATTGAAGGGAAGCATGGGGAAGCGGAGACGCCCACGTCCAATCAACCACCACGCGTCAATCGAGGCCCCTGGCTTTTGGGGGCCCGCGGTGCTCCGTACTTGGCCCTTGGATTCGCCGTGAAGCCAAGCCTGAGCGCACCTTGGGCCCGGGGGCTACTGTCGGCGTCCTGGGAATGGGGGTCCCCAGACTTGCCTGGCTGCGGCCCGCGGCGTGGCTAAGCTAGCAGGCCGTACGACCCATCTTCATCAATAAGGCATCCAAGACCCTCGCGAGGGTCCAAGCCTCGCGAGGCGGACGACGCAAGGCCTCCTCTGGAGTGGCCTAGCCAGGCAGGCTCACGAGGAGCGGAGATATCAAGGCGGGGAAAACCTCATGAGGCCCTCACGACGTGAGCCATGACGCACGACACCAGGCGGGCGCCAGGCGAGAGCCAGCGCGTGCAGCGTCCTTGTTTCCTCTTTGGTGCTAAGGAGGCCAGTGCAGGCGAAGAGTACCGAGGCATCAGGCAAAGGTTGCTATATTGGTGCAACGAGACCAAGACCAGGAGGACGGCAAGACGGAGGTCATCATGGAGCCCAAGACGACGTCACCACCAGAGCCTTTCGCAGGCGAAGACCACTTTTGTCAGGATAGCTTGTACTAGCTGTCCCCCTTTAAATTTGCCTGCCATTGTCGACTCCCTTCCCGCTCGATATTTGGGAAGAGGACCAGGGCCTATATAAGTAGAGCTAGCCACCATAGTAGAGGCATCACGATCAGACCCGATCGAGAGCCTACTCACAAGAACACCTCAACCTCAGGAGGCTGTTCTCCCCTTGTACTGTTCATCATCCGCCCTGGAGGCAATCCACCACCACCACACTGGAGTAGGGTATTACACCACAACGGTGGCCCGAACCAGTATAGACCTTGTGTCTTTCTGTGTTGCGAGTTCGTCGAGTTCGTCCATGAGATCTTAGCGAGCTAGGGCGTAGATTGGTGGGAAGGAAACACTTCGTGTGCACCCCAGTGTTAGAACCTTAATGGTTTGTCGGAACCCCACATCCGACAAGAGGAGGGCGATGCAGATGATGGTGCTACCGCCGATGGTCAGTCGGAATCAGCGCCCTCCCGCCCGCTACCCACGCCGTCGCTGTTGCGGTCCTCCTCGCCACTGTCGCCCGAGGAGGAAGTTTCGTTGTCGGTGGAGCTCTCCACGTAGCACCCTAAGTGGGTTCCCAAGTGCCCAAACACCTTGACGAAGAGCAGGTCATTCTCCATTGATTTGACTGGAGAACATGCCCCTCTAACAAGCTATGGGCACGGGCAAAGGTCTTCTACCCACAGTGGAGATACATGATGTGAGGGGCGGGAAAGTCGACGTCGACTCGTATGCCGCCGTTCCCGCAGCCCCTCATATGCAGCCTCAAGGCATGTGGTGGGTGAAGCTCCATTTCTCGAGCAAACGGAGTGGGGAGGCGGTGGTGACCACACACTGGCTTGTACAGCCTGATGAAGAACTCGGGGGGTTGGTCTCTGACATGTCCCTCCATTGGGGGAAGAGCCGCTGGCGGAAGCGCGTCCGGTGCGCCGCCCCATCCTCCTCTCCCTTGAGCGCCACGGCAGCCTCGGCCTCGCCCCTCCCTCTTCCTCTCACAGCGGGCTCTACCGCCATGTGCTCCGGAGGAGGGGGACATGCTGTCAAGCAGAAGCCATCGTCGCTACCATTAGAGTGCCGACGCGCCCTCCCACCTTGGCGAGTGGAAGAAAGGGACCAAGCAGGAAAGAGATGAATGCAGAAGGATGCTATCCATCTCCCCCTTTTTATAGAGGGGCAGAGCCGGGGCTCAGCCCCCCAACCTAAGGGCGGCCGCCCCACTCGACCAATCCGGCCGCCAGAGGCGCAGGGAATCAAGACCGACCCACTGCTCCAATGAGCAACACCCAACTTCCCGCCTCAGCATTAAGGCTCGTGCCCTCTGTATCCACCACCTACCCTCCTTGAGGCATGAGGGACACGTGGCGGGCGGGCCGGAATTAAGAAGACAAGTGGGACGACCGTTTTCCACCCCGTGAACATGGGGCGCGGGCGCCATGAAGGCCATGACCCGAGTCCACTTTGTAAATGGGCCGCACTCCTGTGGCTTCCTCTTTTTTATGGGGAAGACGTGGGCCGCCTCTTTACTATTCACCGCAGGGTGACGCAAGCGTGCTACGACCGTTCCACACACGACCCCCACATCACGCACTCAATGCAAGTCGTGGAGAAGGGCAACTGGCGACTGAGAAGGGTAAAACTCTGCCACACGTGTCCGCGCATAGTTCTAGGCTTGGCCCAACAATGCTTCGCGCTTATGTGTGGCCCAGGCCCGGGGGCTCTTGTCGGTGTACAAAAGTAGGGGCCTTTCTGTACCCCTTTTACTTGTGCACGGGCAGTCATAGCCACACCTGTGACCATGCTTGGTGGGGTAGAGGAAGGAAAGGAACAAGACTGCCAAGGCAGCACTCAAGCCAGAGGCATGAAGAGCGAAGGGGCAAGATGGGCTTCCCCCGGCAACACCCTTGTCGGGGCAGCCTGAAAGAGCGTTATATCGACTAGAGGGGGGTGAATAGGCGATTTTTATGAAAGTCTTCAAAACGTGAAGGTTATGAAGACAAACAGTAGAGATATGCCTATCACTATGCAGCGGAAGTTAGATTACACTAGGCAAGCCATGGTCAATTATTCAATAGAGTGAAAGCACAATGACAAGTAGCTGCAGTGTAATAAGGATCAGGTAGGAAGAAGTTATGAAGCCAATCAAATCATACAGTTACGTTGTGAAGACAAAAGATAGAGCAAGCATGCAATGGCTTCACAAAGAGTAACAGTAAGTAAGGGAAGTGAAGATGAAACCAGTGACTCATTGAAGACAATGATTTGTTGGACCAGTTCCAGTTGCTGTGAAAACTGTACGTCTGGTTAGGGCGGCTAGGTATTTAAACCAAAGGACACACAGTCCCGGACACCCAGTCCTAAACATGCAGCTCAGGACACCCAGTCCTCACCGTATTCCCCTTGAGCTAAGGTCACACAGACCTCGCCCAATCACTCTGGTAAGTCTTCAAGGTAGACTCCCAATCCTTCACAGACTTCATTCACCGGCAATCGACAATGTTTCTTGGATGCTCAGAACGCGACGCCTAACCGTCTAGAGGATGCACAGTCCTCAAGTGTAATAAGTCTTTAGATCACTCAGACAAGAAGACTTAAGTGATGCCCAATTCTCTCTGGCTCTGGGTGGTTAGGGCTT
Source organism: Triticum monococcum (assembly GCA_034509565.1). Lineage (NCBI taxonomy): Eukaryota > Viridiplantae > Streptophyta > Magnoliopsida > Poales > Poaceae > Triticum > Triticum monococcum. The sequence goes on from CM067845.1 coordinate 485,240,986, forward strand.
TTCTCCTCGCTAGGAAATTTTCTCTCAAAGGCTTTGAGGTGGGTTGCTCTCAAATGACAAAAGCCGTGCACTAAAATCTGAGCAGCCAACCGTTTATGGTTGTAGGGGGTGGACTATTTATAGCCATTGGGCAACCCGACCTAATTTGTCCGAAATGACCCTGGGTCACTAAGGAACTGACACGTGTTCCAATGGTCAGATTTTGAACTCACACGACAACTTTACTTGGGCTACAAGTAAAGCTGACTTGTCCGACTCTGGACAAGATTTGCTCTCATAGTCTTCGCTCGAAGACATAGGATTTGAATTAGGCATCACTTCAGTCATTTTGATTGGTTCTCTTGGACCCCACTTAACAGTAAGGTGGTTCCTATGACTCAACACAAATGAAAAAGAACTGCAAAACATCTAAGTCTTCGAGTTCCATAGGCTTCACGTGGTGTCTTCTCTTGTCATACTCTTCAATGTGAATATCTTCATATACCACCATTGTCTTCAATGTCTTCGTACATTTTTAGGGGTCATCTCTGGTAGTAAAACCGAATCAATGAGGGACTTCTACCTGTGTTATCCTGCAATTCTCACAAACACATTAGTCCCTCAACTAGGTTTGTCGTCAATATTCCAAAACCAATTAGGGGTGGCACTACATGCACTTACAATCTCCCCCTTTTTGGTGATTGATGACAAACTAGTTGAAGTTTTCAATAGGGAATATAATTTGTGAAATTGTAAAGGGATTGTCTTCATAAGCTGCAAGGGCTCCCCCTGAAGATGTGCATATAAGTAATTTGCTTCTGGAATGCAAATGCACATCGCAGGTTGTACTTGTGGAAATCCACTTCAACTTATGATGACAATCCACTATGCATGTAAAAGTATATGAAGAGAATGACATGCATAATGAAAAATGGACGTCTGCAGAATGATCTAAGTGCGGAATTTATTGTCGCACATGCGGAATTTATCTTCGCAAAACATAGTGGCAAACAAGTAGCAGACGACCATCAAGTTTAAGTGTTACAACTCAAGGAAGCAAATGTAGCAGAACAGGAGTTGTAAGCACGAAGCAAAATATTAGGCACCCGCCCATATTGACCCGCTTGAAGACTAACAACATCATATGCTTCTCCCCCTTTTGTCAGTGATGACCAAAAAGGTTCGCAGACATAGAGTGTTCTACGCGTTCCCAGGCGCAGCAGGGTCGTTGGAGTTGTTTGGCGGTGCTGAAGAGCTTGGTGCAGGGTCGACGTGCGCTGAAGGAGGTGGTGGTGATGTAGCGTCGTCTTCTTCCTTGATGATTCTTGCAGTCACCGTGGCAGCAGATGAAGAGAACTCAGAATCTTCAAGTGATGGAGTTCCACGCAGCACAGCTCTTTTGGAGGGTGTGGAGTCAAACTTGAATCTCTCTCTGAAGCCATCCTCATGAAGATCAGCTTCAGGGCACAGCATTGTGAGGCCTTTCCAGGTGCGGCGACAAGTTTCATGAGCAACGAATGCATTCTTGGTGGCAAGATTTCTGATGCGATTGACATCCACCAAGAGGCTTTTCATCAGTCTCTTCAACTAGTCGTGATGCCTATCTTGCTTTTGGTGAAGGGCCACAAGAAGCTCTCGGTCATTGAGAGCACGAGCCCGCTTCTTGGGTCTTTAAGCAGGTGTGCTGCCAGTGGCTTCAGTGGATGTAGGTGCACGTGTAGTGCCAGCCAACGGGTACACCCTGGAGATGGCTTCAACACCTTCAACGTTCTGGGTGAAGCTCTGGTGTTCTGCATTCTGAAGACTTAAGGGTTGCTTGGTAGGCTCAGGATATACAGCTTCAGAAGAGGTGTCCACATCTGGCAAGAAGATCCGATGGTTGCGGGCTGAGGGCTGATATGAAATCGCAGAGTGAAGCTTGATCAGCCTCATTACCCAAGGAGCATAGAACTTCAAACCAAATAAGTCTGAGCCTGACGCTGCAAGTTGGCGGATGAAGAAATCCTGTGCGTTGAAGCATTTGCCATGAAGGATATAGAATATGAGTGTCTTCATTGCACCGTCAACCTTGGCATGTGGAGAGTGTCCCTTAATGGGCCAGAGAGTCCGCCGAATGATGTGATATATGGTTCTGGGCAGGTACTCTAGGTCTTCAACAAAGAACTCAGTTGGATAGGGTGCATCATGGGGCAATGGCTTCATCATTGAGAGCATCTGACTCATATTTGGTTCAGGCCTCTGGAATATGCTCTCAATAGCTTCAGCATGTAGTTGACAGCCTTCCTCGAAGAATTCACGAGGAGTGGGTAGGCCGGTAAGCTCAATGATATCAAATGCATTGGCTTCGTGATGGACATTGCCGGTCATCCACTCCAGGATCCAAGTCTTCGGATCTTTGTTGTATCCTTTAATATGGAGGGTGGCATAGAATTGAAGCAGAAGCTCTTCATTCCAGTGCTCTTCATCAGTTACGAATTGCAGCAGACCCACTTGCTTAAAGCAATCCAAAGCTTCCTCCAAACAGGGCAGTCCAGCAATGGCTTCAACATCAAAGCGCTTGTGTGGGAAGATGCGACCTTGGTTGTAGAGGATACAGGAGTAGTAGCTGCGCTGAGGATAGCTCCAGAACCTATCTGATACAATCCTTTCCCTTGAATAGGGGTTCTGTTGAAGAACATGTTGTCGGCCTTGAAGCTAGTGATGTTGAAGGAGCCAGGAGCTGATGCAGGACCTGGGAACCTTGGCAGTCGAGGGATTGGCGTCTGGACCTGAGGCCTGTGCTCAACATGGTAATCAAATTGAGGACCTGTAGCAGACTCAGGAACAGACGTATCTGGATTAGTAGCTTCACTGTCTTCAGAAGCTTTGGGTGGGGAGGGCGCCACATTGGCTTCGGTGTTGGTTGTGGCAGCCTCAACATTTTCAGCCTCCACTTGTGTAGTTGGAGGGACAGACTCCGGCACGTTCTCCTGGAGAACGGCTTCTTGTTGGAGCGGGGGAGTTGGAGCTTGTGGTACTTCTTCATGCTCTTCGGCTGATGCAGCCGGAGTGTCTTCAGCCGAATCTTGAGGCCTTGGTCCTTTGCGAGGCCTGCGGTATGCTGACGACGCCTGTGGAGTTGGAGTGGGCTGGACCTCAGATTCTTCTTCCACTTGTGGGCGATCCGCCCATGATGCATCTTGTGCAATTGGCGTCAGAGGACAACCAATGATAATGAGTTCGCTTGTCTCAAGCTGAGGAAGGGCTGCATCATCTTGTACATTGTCTTGGTGACCAATGTCTTCAGCGGCGATGGGGTCGGCTGCTGGAATGTCTTCAGCTTCAGGAGCCTCTGTGGGAGTAGGCTCATGAACTGTGAGCTGACGATCTGCGTCAGGATAGATGACAGAGAGGGGTTCAACCATCAAGGGCTCTGTGGGAGCAGCTCGAGCTTTCTTGATCTTGCGCTTCTTCTTGGTGGGGTCAGAAGGAGAGGCTTCAGAGTGTTTCCTCTTCCTAGCTTTAGCCTCTGCAGTCCGTGTCTTCTTGAGCTCTGAAGCGGTTGACCGGCTCTTTGGCTTCGAGCCAGTCGTAGCAGTGGGTAAGACAACCGGAACAGCTTCTTGACTTGGTGCCTCTGGTTCAGCCACAGCAGGCTTCTTCTTCTTCTTCGCGGCCATCCTGGGGTCGATGCCGGGACGCCCAAGTGCCTTGTGCTTCTCAGCCTCGTTATAGGCTTGCACACATCTGTCGGCCAGAGTCTTCATCCGCTCACGCGAACCTTGAGCTTCGGCGCGTTTCTTCAGGAAGTTTTCCTTTAGCTCGTGCAGCATGATTTTGAAGTTCTTCACTTCCTGCACGCTGAGCTTGGCCATATGCTTCTTGAACTGAGCCTTTTCATAGTCAATTTTTTGCTTCAGCACAACAACGCGCTGGGCGATGGCCAGTTCTGAAGCAATGGCTCCTTGGAAGGCAACACTGAGGCCAATGGGCAGCTGCAGATCGTCAAAGCTGACGTTTGGTGTAGCAAACCACTCGTCAATGAAGTCATGGATGATGGCGACATCAAAGAGAGGCAGATTATTGAAGATTTCTGCCTCCTCTTTGCTCTTGATAAGTTGCTCAAGAGCGTCATCTGCAAGGTCTTCATCGCTTGACAGATCAATGGCGTCGTTGCGCAGAATGGCAGCAGCTGTGAGCTCTTGGCCGCTGTGTGGCTGAGGCATCTTGGCCTTCTGGGGATTGGAGACTCGTGATAAGTCTTCAGACTGCACACTGGCTTCAGGAGGTGCAGTTGCCAATGGCTTCGCCCTTGATATTTTTGGTGGAGAGGCCAGCTTTGAAGCTTTGGGCTTCTTCGATTGCTTTGGCTTTGGTGCAGCAGGCGCTTCTTCTAATTCAGAGTCAGCTGGTGGCTCATTCACTGCAGTCCCTTGGACTAAGATGCGGGTGATGAGGCCCTCAAGGTTGGCGTATGGTCCAATGATATTCTGGTCTGCCTCACGTGTGCCATCTGCCCTTGGTGCGGAGGGACCAGGGTTGAAGTCTAAGCCCAATTTCTTCTTGTTTTGCTTCGCTGAGTTCTGGGAAAACTGGAAGTTGCGCTTGAACAGATTGTCGTCACGACACCAGAGTAGTGACGACGGATGTGCTTCAGCTGGCTGTGGCCCACGAACCATGCACGGGTAGAAGCCTTGAGCAATGGCTTCATCTCTGGACCTGGGCACGAGATTTTTGTATAGTACGTCTCCCCATGGTCTCCTGATGGCGTTTTTCTCAGCGTACTCCTTGGTGACGAAGCGGTATTGGAACCATTGCTCCGCCCAATAGCGTCGAATCCATTGGATTCGTGTCTTGCGCTGATTGTAATCCTCTTCAGGATCTGTCTTGTACAGCTCTGAGAGGTCATCGGGTAGATCTCTTGATGTTTCTCCTCGACGCTTTCTGCCACCCTTCCTTACTGATTTTTCTGCAGCCATGAACTTTAAACTGAATGGTTTCAATACGTTCAAAGGCTTCGAAGGCTTTCTCTTGCTGGTCAAATAGGAACTGGCTTCGGGAGAATTTATATGATGCTGTAAGAATTCTGCAAATGAATGCAGACTATGAGAACCAAGGGATTCTCCCACGGACATGTACCTGTGACAGCATTAAGGTGAGAGGGAAGGGGAAGAGGTCATATGCATTCTCAGAAGATTTTGAAGATAAATCAGTTTAGAAGACATTGACCTCATCGTGCGAAGACATTCACTCATAGATAAGAAGTTGGTTCCAGATTTGTACGAACCCACAGATCAGTACTTTATGAAGCATAAGTGAATATTCTAGGCATGTTATGAGATGCAGATTGAGAGAGATCTAACTTGTGTGAATAGAAAATTCTTATGGCAGAAAGTGACAGAACCATAGGATCAAAAGAGGTTGTAAAAAGCGGTTTTAATTACCACACTTGGAACTGCTAGACGGAGTGGGAGATGAGGCCGAGCAGTTCGATCCTCCGTGCCCTAACTTGGCGACGGAAGATACCTACGGCGATGGCGGAGAGGACGATGTCGGTGATCGGCGTGAAGACGGCGTCAGAGAGGTTGCGGCAGTGAAGCGCTTCGTCGTCAGCGTCGTCGAGAGCTAGCGGTGGCGCTAGGGTTCGTGCGAGGGAGGAAGAAGGAGATAATGACCACGGTGAGGGTGTATTTATAGTTACAGGGGCGGCACTATGCTATTACACAGGTGCCCCTGGCGATTCGCCTCTGAACAACACGTGGCCATCATGCGGAATCTCGGGGGCAGTTCCACATCCCACGCACGCCTGGATTGTCGGGTGGTCATTCCTACTTCTCCGGATTTCTTGTGGATGAATGAGCATTAAAAACGGTTTTAAAGTTTGTCTCTGTGTCTTCTGCTGACAAGGACGCAGAGAAGACATTCGACAGTTTCAATAGAATGCATATGGCTTGGAGAGATAGAATTTGAGATAGAAAGCATAGAGAGATTAGGGTCCGATCACATTCACTTAGTTCAAAAGATTCAAACAAGAAGACATAGCTATAAGTGAATGCTGTAGAGGACATAACACTAGTGTATATATATATAATCCGCGTAGTGAGGATAATCATGAAGACATGTTGAGATGTAAGCCAAACCAAATGTGAAGACATTGCAAGGTAACGCCATGAGTGAAACACTTCAGAATAGAACGTTTGGTGGTGGCGTTACCCACCGTATAGGAAGTATTAGACCTAGACACGGCGCACAATTATCGTGGCGCTCCGAAGTCAAATTCCACATTGATGTATTCACACTTAGAATGTATGTCTTCATTGATTGAAGATATACGTTACTTCGTGTGTTGCACATCTAAGTCATCAATATGCATAAGTGTTAGGATGTGTGCCTAATCACAGGACATTTGAGGATTCCAAGATATTTAGCTCACACCGTAACTTGCAAAATCTCTTCTCATCCAAGGGCTTGGTGAAGATATCTGCCAATTGCTCTTAAGTGTTTACCTGTATGATATCAATACCTTCCTTCACAACATGATCTCTGAGAAAGTGATGACGAATTTCAATGTGCTTTGTCTTCGAGTGCTGAACTGGGTTGTTAGCAATCTTGATGGCGCTTTTGTTGTCGCAGTAGAGTGGCACTTGCTTCAGATGAATGCCATAGTCCTTGAGAGTTTGCTTCATCCACAGAAGTTGAGAGCAGCAAGATCCAGCAGCAATGTATTCAGATTCAGCAGTGGAGAGAGATGCACAGTTCTGCTTCTTAGAAGACCAACATACAAGTGATCGTCCCAAAAAATGACATGTGCCTGATGTAGACTTGCGATCCACCTTGTCACCAGCATAATCAGCATCCGAGAATCCAACCAGATCAAACTCTGAGCCTGTCGGAGTAAATAGCCATGGGTAGCCTAGCCTGCTTCCCCTGGCCCATCAGAAAAAATTACGAGCCTGTCCGGCTCCCAAGAAGACTCAAGACCTGGGGCCGCCTCCCCCCTCTGCTGGCTATCTCCTAGGCCGGCTTCGGGGGCGGCCCGCCCTTTACCCTCATGAAGAAAGCTGTGGAGGGCCGACTACGAGAAACCGGCTATAGCAAGGCCGACTACAAGAGACCGGCTCCCATAAAGTAGTCAAAGCCGTACCCGCAGTGTACGCGTCCACCCCGCGATGATGAAGCAGGGCGTGGCTATAGTGGAGCCTGCCACCCCCAAAACCCGGAGCACGCTTGGTACAGTGCGCCGTACGTGTGGCCACGACCCGTCCAGCGCGGCACTGTTGCCACGGCGGCCCCGACGCCGTCCACGACGGGCCACCAGCGTGGCCCCCAAGGCGGTGGGCCCCTTCGGGCAGAGAGATACCGAAGGCGGCCGCACCTCCTCCCAAGTCGGCCTGATGGAGAGCCGGCCCCCCATGGCCGGCTCGCCAGCCTCCTCGAGGGAGGCGCCCATTAAGGAGACAAGATACGGCGGGGCTACGGTAATCGCCCGCCAGGGCGGCGGCACTGTAGCCACGCTTACCCCGACCAAGCCTACGTCAACCGCACGGAGCAACAATAACCAGCCACCGACCAGGCCCTGGATAGTGGGGCCTGCCTGTCGAGCAGGGAGCCGGCAGCCGGCGGGACCCACCAGTCGGCGGGCCCCAGCAGCCGGCGCAGAAGCCGGCGAGCACAGTCACACGCAGTTGGGCCCCGCGCCCAGCTGGATTACCATTGTGCCCCCGGGGGGTAGGCCTATATAAACCCCCCGGTGCACCCATGCAAAGGGTTGGACTCTCAAGCTAGACTTAGATACCACACAAGGAGAAGAAGCAAGCTAGCTGTGCCCTTCTTCCTCCTTCCACCCAAACAGCTCGAGGAGCATTGTGTAGCTACTTGTTCATTTAGTAACCATGCGGAGACCCCGTAGAGCAGCAGTAGGGGTGTTATCTCCTCGGAGAGCCCTGAAGCTGCGTAAGATTCGCCGGCGTGCATGTCTTCGCCTTATCCCGTTTCCAAGCACCGGCGATGTTTTATTGGCTCCCACAATGATAAGCCACCCGTTGGCATATGTCGCACCTACCACCTGACATTTGGCGCCCACCGTGGGGCCAGGTGCACCGTCGTCCGGAGACCTGTTCTGGACGGGAACCCTTTTCCTCCCCCGCGAGCGTAGCCAGCCCGACTCGCCCGATGGCGCTTGCCACGACGCGCTGCATGGCGTCACCAACATCTGCGCGGCGAGCAGCCTCGCCGACCTCTTCGACAAGGCCCGCATCTCCGACGAGCTTGCCTCCGATGCGGGCACCGACCACCTCGCCAACCTCCTCGGCCAGCTCCACGTCTCCAGCGAGCCCGTTGCGGATTTGGAGTCGGTTGGCTCCACCGACCCGATGCCTGTCGACTCCGACACGGCATCCTACGACACCTTCCCCACCGACGTCACGATCTACCCGGTTTGTCCTACGCCCCGACTCGAACGGTGTTTCACGGCATCGTACCCGGTTTGTCCTGCGCCCCCATCGGCAAGATCAAGATCGATGTACTCTTCGGGGGCAAGGATCATTTCCGCTGGGAAGCAATCTGGTTCGAGGTGGTGGACCTGGAGATCCCTTACCACGCCTTGCTTGGCCGACCCGCCTTGGCCAAGTTCATGGCGGTCCCCCACTACGCATACCTCAAGATGAAGATACCAAGCTCCAAGGGCATCATCACCATCACCGGCGACTACAAGAAGTCCGCCGACTGTACCGCGGCCAGCAGCCGGCTGGCCGAATCCCTCGTGATTGCCGAAGAAAAGAAGACGCTGGACAGGGTCGTGGCCCTGGCCAGCAAGCAGCTAAACCAGCCAGCCGACTCCAAGGAGTATGATGCCCAAGGATCTTTCCAGCCAGCCAAGGAGACCAAGAAATTACAGCTCGACCCCGAGCACCCCGAGAGGTTTGCCGTCATTGGGGCGAGCCTAAACAGCAAATAGGAAGGCGAGCTCGTCGATTTCCTCTGTGAGAATCGGGATATCTTTGCATGGTCCCCCAAGGACATGCCGGGTGTTCCGAAGGATTTCGCCGAGCACAAATTACATGTGCGGGAGGACGCCAAACTAGTCAAGCAGTCTCTCCGCCGACTGTCAAAGGAGAAGAGAAGGATCGTAGGGGAGGAGATAGCCCGGCTTCTTGCAGCCGGCTTCATCATGGAAGTTTTCTTCCCCGAGTGGCTCGCGAACCCGGTTCTCGTGCTGAAAAAGAATAACAAGTGGCGCATGTGTATAGATTACACAAGCCTCAACAAAGCCTGCCCAAAAGATCCCTTCGCCCTGCCCAGAATTGACCAAGTGATAGACTCCACAGCCGGATGCGAGCTGTTGAGCTTTTTGGATGCTTATTCAGGATACCACCAGATAAAACTGAACCCGGATGACCGACTGAAGACCGCCTTCATCACGCCGTTTGGAGCCTTCTGCTACCTGACCATGACGTTCGGCTTGAGGAATGCCGGTGCCACTTTTCAGCGTTGCATGCAGAAGTGCCTCCTCACGCAGCTCGGCAAAAACGCCCACATCTACGTGGATGATATCGTGGTGAAGATGGAGAAGCGCGGCACTCTGCTGGAAGACCTGAAAGAGACATTCGAGAACCTGCGTCGGTTCCGAATCAACCTCAACCCCGAGATATGCGTGCTCGGAGTGCCAGCCGGCCAGCTCCTAGGTTTTCTGGTCTCCGAACGCGGCATCGAGTGCAACCCTATGAAGATCAAGGCCATCGAGAGGATGGCGGTCCCAACCAAGCTTCGAGAGATCCAGAAGTTCACCGGGTGCCTGGCCTCTCTAAACCGCTTCATCAGCCGGCTTGGAGAGAAAGCTCTCCCTCTCTACCGCCTCATGAAGAAGAGCACCCACTTCGAGTGGAATGACCAGGCCGACCAAGCTTTCCACGAGCTAAAGAAAATGCTGGCCACGCCGCCTGTCTTGGCGGCGCCGACTGAGAAAGAGCCCATGCTCCTTTATATTGCCGCCACTAGCCGGGTGGTCAGCACCGTCATTGTAGTCCAACGCCCCGAAGAAGGCCGAGCCCAGCCGGTCCAGAGGCCGGTTTATTACCTGAGCGAGGTGCTGTCCGCCTCGAAACAGAACTACCCGCACTACCAGAAGATGTGCTACGGCGTGTACTTCACTGCCAAGAAGTTGAAGCCGTACTTTCAAGAACATCCTATCACGGTCGTGTGCACTGCCCCGCTGGCGGAGATCATAGGCAGTCGGGATGCATCCGGCCGGGTGGCTAAGTGGGCCATCGAGCTGGCCCCTTACACGATCTTCTACCAACCCCGCACCGCCATCAAGTCGCAAGCACTGGCCGACTTCCTCGTCGACTGGGCCGAGACCCAATACTTACCGCCAGCTCCCGACTCCACCCATTGGCGCATGCACTTTGACGGATCCAAGATGCGCACCGGCTTGGGAGCCGGCGTCGTCCTTACCTCTCCTAAGGGCGACAAGCTCAGATACACGCTGCAGATCCACTTCGCCGCCTCCAACAATGTAGCCGAGTATGAAGCGCTCATACATGGGCTCCGGCTTGCCAAGGAACTCAGCATCCGCCGGATCCTATGCTATGGCGACTCGGATTTGGTGGCTCAGCAATCATCTGGCGACTGGGACGCCAAAGACCCAAACATGGCAAGCTACCGCTTCCTAGTGCAGCAAATCAGTGGATACTTCGATGGATGCGAATTCCTCTATGTACCGCGAGCCGACAACGAGCCAGCAGATACCCTGGCCCGAATAGGCTCCACGCGGCAAGCAATACCAACCGGCGTCGCCCTACAACGCCTCCTCAAGCCGTCCATCAAGCCGTCTCCGGAATCCGACTCCATCTTCGTGCCGCTTAACCCCGATGGGGCCGGGTCCGGCTCGAAGAATCAAGCAGTCGGCCCGGGGACTTCAATACTCGGCTCAGGGACTGCAGTAGCCGGCTCGGGGACTGCCGCACACGGCTCGGGGACTGCGGTAGCCGGCCCAGGGACTGCGGTAGCCGGCCCGGGGACTTCTTCAGCACAGCAAGCGGCGGCCGATTCCAGCACTTCATTACCCAGCCCGCCCACCCTGGTGGCTGTAGCCACATTGGCGGCAGGGGAAGTCGCAGCTTCATCATGGGCCCAAACCATCCTCAACTTTTTGGTGAACCAAGATCTGCCGGCTGACGAAACCAAAGCGAGACAAGTCCAACATCGAGCCGGAGCATACACAATCGTCAACAGAGAACTTGTCAAGCGCAGTGTCACCGGAGTCTTACAGCGATGCGTCGAGCAGGAGAAAGGCATTGCAATCCTCAGATATATACACCAAGGAGAGTGCGGCCACCACGCCGCATCAAGATCACTTGTCGCCAAAGCCTTCCGCCGCGGTTTCTTTTGGCCGACTGCTTTGGACGACGCCAAAGAGCTAGTCAAACACTGCAAAGGCTGCCAGCTTTTCAGCTCCAAGCAACACATGCCGGCTTCAGCACTCAAGACCATTCCTCTCACCTGGCCCTTTGCCGTCTGGGGACTGGATATGGTGGGCCCATTCAAGATGGCGCGCGGCGGAATGACGCATTTGCTCGTCACCATGGACAAATTCACCAAGTGGATTGAGGCAAAGCCGATCAAGAAGCTGAATGGGCCGACTGCGGTGACTTTCATTGCAGATATAACAACCCGGTACAGCGTACCGCACAGCATCATCACCGACAACGGCACGAATTTTGCCAAAGTTGCCTTGGCACGGTTCTGCGCTGCACAAGGTATCCGGCTGGACCTTGCGTCCGTCTCCCACCCGCAGTCAAACGGCCAAGTGGAGCGAGCAAATGGCCTCATCCTGTCCAGCATCAAGCCCCGACTGGTCATACCTCTGGAGCGTTCAGCCGGCTGTTGGCTCGACGAGCTGCCGGCTGTCCTATGGAGTCTGTGTGCTACCCCAAATAGATCAACCGGCTTCACTCCTTTCTTCCTTGTATATGGTGCCGAGGCAGTCATCCCAACAGACATCGAGTTCGACGCGCCTCGGGTAACCATGTACACGGAAGCGGAAGCCAAAGAAGCAAGAGAAGACGGCGTCGACCTGCTGGAAGAAGGCCGGCTGTTAGCCCTCAGCCGGTCTGCCATCTACCAGCAGGGTTTGCGCCGCTACCACAGCCGGAAGGTCAGACCAAGATCCTTCCAGGAGGGCGACCTTGTGCTCCGGCTGATCCAGCGAACAGCCGGCCAGCACAAGCTCGCAGCCCCCTGGGAAGGTCCCTTCGTCGTCAGCAGAGCTCTAGGCAACGATTCCTACTACCTCATCGACGCGCAGAAGCCGAAGGCACGCAAGAGAGACGACTCCGGCAAGGAGTCGGAACGACCATGGAATGCCAATCTTCTTCGGAAATTTTATAGTTAAAATGCAGTATGTATCACGTCCACTTTTGTATTAAGTACGAAACAATAGGCTCCCCGAGGAGGACTCGAGGACTGCCATCTTTTATTTTATGAATGAAAGTTATCATGCGTATGGTATCGCCTGTTCATTTATTTTGTCCGGCACCGGGTTCGACGAGTCGGCCCGGGGACTAGCTGACTGGAGTTATATTAGGAGCCCTACCCGCGGTCAGACAAGCAATGTGCTGACACCCAGGCTTGGCTCTTGCCAAAATCATAGTTCGAAGAACCGACTGCCCGGCTTGCAAGAGTCATAAGCCGAAAAGGGTGCGCACACGAAAAATGGCTAGGGACTAACGGGCTTATATAACAAAAGCCGGCTTGCCGCCTCCTGCCGACCGACTACCAGAGTAGCCGGCCGGCCGGCTTGCATTCAGTCTGCTTCAAATCCAAGAAAGCTCGAGTACTTGCCTTCCCAAAGAGGGAAGGCGGCAAAGGAAAAAGCCTAAGGATAAAAAAGTGCACTTGAATGGAAGCCAACACATGCATACAATAATATTTACACAAAGGACCTCCAGAGAGGTCAGCATCCAACATTGTTGGATACACCCCCAGTGGGTGGAATTGCGGAAACTTAAAAATTGTTCGAAAAGGCAAAAGCAGGAACAACAGGGACGGCAGATCAAGCCGGCGGGGCCGCTGACGAGCCGGGCTGGGCGGTGGAGATGGTCGTGCCAGCTGAAGGAGCGGCCGGCTGGCTAACTTCGGCCTAATCACCACCTCCGGCAGAGGGCGCGCTCCCGCGCGACTCGTTGCTAGAGGCACGGTCGGCTTGAGGGCGGTCGGTCGTCTCACCAGCCGGCTCGGTGTCTCCGCCGTCTTCTTCCTCGTCATCCTCGCCCTTGTCGCTGGAGGCAATCTCCTCGGTCGAGTCCTCGCCTTCCGCCGGGTTCAGCCTGAACCACTCCTTCGGCTGGGCGATGCCGTCGTCACTGAGTTCCGGCGCGAAGACGCTGGTGTCGGTGCACTCGGCGATCGTCGAGGCGCGCTGCGCGATCGCCGGCAGCACCTCCTCCAGCTCCGTGTCAACCTCCAACCGCCAAGTCCGCAGTTGGTCCAGGCTTAGCCCTGGGTACCATGCGCGGACGAACTCCAACGCACGCCCGGCTCTGAGACGGGCTGCTGACGCCTTCCAAGCCTCGAAGCGGCCGACTACGACTTCTAGCCAGTCGGCGGTCCGACTTGGGGTGCGGGGAATCATCTGGCCGGGCCAGAGCGCGGCCAGCACCTGTGCCCCGGCACGTTGGAGCCGGCGGAGCATCCGATGGGCCGGCTGTAGTCGCGCTTGGATGGCAATGAGCTGCTCCGACAGCGTTCGATTTGCATCCGGCGAAATGACAACTCCAGCCTGACGGCGCGCCTCGCGATGGGCCTCGATGGCTTGGGTGGCGAGGACGGAGTGGCCGGGAAATTAATCTGCGCAAAGTAACAAGCACAAGTCAGAATAAAACCCCAGGCGGCCGGCAGATGGAGGAAGGGCAAGAAAGGCGGCTTACCATCGATCAGATCTTCGATTCGGCCGAAACCTTCCTCCAGCGCCTGGCGCGTCTCGGCCCAGCTCGCTGCCTTGATCTCGAACTCCGCCTTCAGGGCAGCCTCGCCGTCCTGCGCCTTCTGCAGGGCCGCCTTATGGCTTTCCTCCTGGTCGGCCAGTTTCTTGACCAGGCGGTCGCGCTCCTGAACCAAGTCGGCATACTCGGCGTCCCTGGAATGAAGAGCGGTCTGCACTTCGCCGAGCTCCCTCCGCAAGTCGGCATTGGCCCCTACACGAGCAAGAGACAAAGAGAAAAAGTCAATAAGGGAAAGGTCATCAAGAAAGATCCGGGACTACACCCAGTGGGTGCGCTGTCGCGCCCCCACGAGAGACAGATAAGAGCAATATACTTATGTCGGCTGCTGGCCAGGTCTTCGGTCCTCCGGCTCAGCTCCCGAGCCTGGGAGTTGAAGGCGGCGGCACGAGAGTTGTGATAATCCTAAAGATTAGACAGAAAACAGAGTTAAGATAGTCGTCGGGAAAGATCCGACCCGACTGCGCTGCAGTCGGCCCGGATTTCGGGGACTACACCCAATGGGTGCGCTAGCGCGCCCCCACGGAAAAAATCAGAGAACTAGAGCGGTCGACAAGTAAAAAACTTACCCGGATTGCGGACCGCGTCGACAGAAACTCCTGAGTAAATTGCTGTAGGAGGGCGGCCTGAGCCTGCAGCTGGCACCGAACCCCATGGGCCGCCACGTTCAGCTCGCCACTTCCTCCGCTGGGAGTCCACCCGGACGTGGCGGAACTGGCCGCCTCCAAGGCTTCTGCTGTCTGGTTGGCACCCGCGGCTTGGCGCGTGTCCGGCGGGGCCGTGCTCCCTCCGGCGCACTGGCTCGCCGCCAGCTGAATTTCAAGACCGGCTCCGGCCTCGGGTGCGGCCCGGGCCGGCTCCTCCGGCACCGCCGACGACTGGCCGCCTTCGCCCGCTCCGGCTGGCGCTGCCGGCGGCGTCCTCTTCGCGAAGACCTCGAAGAGCTCATCCCTCTGCGTCGGCGGCTGATCGGGGGTGATCTCCTCCGCCGTGGGCAGCGGGATGTCCGGGTCCACGGTGCGAAGGGGGATGGTGAGCTGCGGAGGCCGGCTATGCATGCCCTCCCCCTCCGTCTCCGCGGTCGCCCGCTCCAATGGAGTCTCGGCTGCCGCATCCGCACGCTCCGTTGCCGCCCGGGTGGCCTCCCGCTCCGCCGCCTCCCTCTCTTCTCGCGCCTCGCGGGCGTTCCACTCCGTGGCTTCCGCAAGATCGGCGCGGGGGTCCACGCGGCGGGGCCCTGAAGATCCAGCACCCGGCCCGACCACAGAGCCGCCTGGGCCTCGCTCAAGGGAAAGCGGCGCCCTGCTCAGAAATCGGAGAAGGGTTAGAACAAAAGAAGACAACAAAAAACAAGCACGCAAGCGGCCAAAGGGCTTACGAGGAAACCGCTGGAGGTTGCTTCACCGCCTTCCGGAAACGGGCCGCCTTCGCCGCCGCTTCGTCTCGCTTCGTTGCCGCGGCGGAGGCCCTCGACTTTTTCAGCCGGCTGCCGAAGAGAGGAAGCGCGGCCCGGCGCTTCGATGTTCCACCACCGGCAGCCGGCGCGGCGGACAAGCCCGTGCTGTGGCGATCGGTTGCCGGCTGGTGGCGCAGGATTTCTTCGGCGTCGGCGTCGTCCGGCCAGTCGTCAAAACTGGCCGAGAGCCCCGTTCCTCCGGGCTCGGCGACGTCCCCCGTGGCGGTGTCCTCCATGGCGTCCGCCCCCAAATCCGGGTCATCGATTTCGTCTACCGTACGGTCCGGGGCATACCGGCGTTCGACTCCTGCCACCCCGGCTGGCGGCAGAAGAAGAGGGTTCTGATAAAAAAAGGGGAAGAGCCGCCTGGTCAGAAGCCGGCCGGCATAAGCCGGCTGATGACAGAAAGAAGGACTTACCACGGGCGGAGGATGGGCGCGGGAGTACGGCGCCTTGCCGAATTGCCAGTCGTCGGCGAGCTTGAGGTTGGCGATGTAGTTCACCATGAGCGCTACCTCGGCATGGGGCATGTCCCATGTGCTCAGCCGACAAGGGTCGAAGTGGCCACTCATCTGGCATAACATGTGGGGCCGGCTCTGAAGGGGAAGGATCCGGCGCTCGACGAAGGCGGCCACCAAGTCGGCTCCGCGTAGGCCTTCCGACTGGATCATTACCCGAAGCCGGGCGATGGCGACGTTCCTAGCTGGAGATAAGGACTTGGACCGGAAGCCCCAAGACGGCTGCCTCCTAGCCTGCGGGCCGGCTTCGTAAGCCGGCAGATTAACGTAGTCTCCTTGCGGGGCGACGTTCTTGATGTAGAAATATGATTTTTGCCAGAGTTTGACCGATTGGATTAAAGGGATGTGCGGGAAGGGGTTGTTCTCGCCTGACCTCTTCATCGCGATGAAGGCCCCGCAGGGGGCGGGCACGCCGGCGGTGACGGTGCCGAGCTTGTTTTGGAAGAGCTCCTCCCAAAGCTCCAGCGTGGGCAGCACTCCCAAGAAGCCTTCGCAGAGAGAGACGAAGGCCGACAGCAGCATCACCGTGTTGGGCGTGAAGTGATGCGGCTGGAGACGGTAGAAGTCGAGGAAGGAGCGCATGAACCCACTCGCCGGGAAGCCGAAGCCATGCAAGAAATGCGTACGGAAGACGACGCGCTCGCCTTCCTCTGGCGCCGGCGAGATTTCCGCCTCCGGTGCCAGATGAGCCTGCACGAGGTTGGCGGCGGGCAGGCGCCGGGTCCGGCGGAGAAACTCTATGTGATCTTCGTGGACGTTGGACCCGTCCCACGAGCTCGACAGCGCCATGGACATGGAGGCATGGGCGGGCTGCGACGGGAGGCGGCGTCGGGCGCGGAGGAAGAAGAAAGGAAAGGAGAACAAGGAGGGACGGGGAGTGGGGGGAGCGAGCAAGCCTTTGTCTGTCCCCCTCCCCCTCCTACTTGTAGGCTCGTGCGCCGGAGCCGAGGAGGCGCGGCGTGGGGGATCGTGGGGATCGATCGTGCCCATCTCCCCCATGCCCCGCGTTAATTACGCGCATTGAAGACACGAAGAAACGGCCGCGGGGAGGCGAACAGTCCCCTCGGGCCACAGAAGATCTGCGCCCGGGCCGAGGCCGGGGACTGGCGGGCCCGGGCCTGCGGCGGCGTCCCGTCGCGCGCGTGCGACGGCAGGACTTCACCGCCACGTGGCCTATCGTGGGGCCCGCGGGCCGCCCGCGGGTCAACCATGGTCATATTAATAAACGAATAAGTTCTCCAAAGTCGGCCTGCGACGGCAGGGTCGGCTCCTCAGGGTATGAAGCTGGCCGGGCTTCTCGTCCCTCCGTCCGCCGGGAAGCTCGCCCAGCTTCGGGGACTACTGTCAGAGTAAATAGCCATGGGTAGCCAGCAACGTGGCCCCCAAGGCGGTGGGCCCCTTCGGGCAGAGAGATACCGAAGGCGGCCGCACCTCCTCCCAAGTCGGCCTGATGGAGAGCCAGCCCCCCATGGCCGGCTCGCCAGCCTCCTCGAGGGAGACGCCCATTAAGGAGACAAGATACGGCGGGGCTACGGTAATCGCCCGCCAGGGCGGCGGCACTGTAGCTACGCTTACCCCGACCAAGCCTGCGTCAACCGCACGGAGCAACAGTAACCAGCCACCGACCAGGCCCTAGATAGTGGGGCCTGCCTGTCGACCAGGGAGCCGGCAGCCGGCGGGACCCACTAGTCGGCGGGCCCCAGCAGCCGGCGCAGAAGCCGGCGAGCACAGTCACAGGCAGCTGGGCCCCGCGCCCAGCTGGATTACCATTGTGCCCCCGGGGGTAGGCCTATATAAACCCCCCGGTGCACCCATGCAAAGGGTTGGACTCTCAAGCTAGACTTAGATACCACACAAGGAGAAGAAGCAAGCTAGCTGTGCCCTTCATCATCCTTCCACCCAAACAGCTCGAGGAGCATTGTGTAGCTACTTGTTCATTTAGTAACCATGCGGAGACCCCGTAGAGCAGCAGTAGGGGTGTTATCTCCTCGGAGAGCCCTGAAGCTGGGTAAGATTCGCCGGCGTGCATGTCTTCGCCTTATCCCGTTTCCAGGCACCGGCGATGTTTTATTGGCTCCCACAATGATAAGCCACCCGTTGGCATATGTCGCACCTACCACCTGACAGAGCCCTTTGGATACCATAACCCTAGAGTTGGGGTGTGAGCGAAATATCGAAGAATTCGCTTCACTGCTAAGTGATGCGACTCCTTTGGTGCCGCTTGAAATCGAGCACACATGCAAACACTAAGCATAATATCTGGCCTAGATGCACATAAATAAAGCAAAGAACCAATCATGGAGCGGTATACCTTTTGATCGAACTCTTTACCATTGTCGTCTGGACCCAGATGATGTTTGGCTGGCATTGGTGTTGTGAAGCCTTTGCAGTCTTGCATACCGAACTTCTTCAGGCAATCTTTGAGATACATCTCTTGAGATATGAAGATGCCATTGCGTTGTTGCCGTATCTGAAGACCGAGGAAGAACTTCAGCTCCCCCATCATAGACATCTGATATTGCTCTTTCATCATATATCCAAACTCCTCACTGTACTTCTGATTGGTGCAGCCGAAGATAATGTCATCCACATATATTTGGCACACAAACAGTTCACCATCATATGTCTTCGTGAAGAGAGTGGGATCTAGGGAGCCAGGTATGAAGCCTTTGCTCTCCAGGAAGTATTTGAGTGTGTCATACCAGGCCCGAGGGGCTTGTTTGAGGCCATACAGTGCCTTATTGAGCTTGTAAACCATGTCAGGATGTTTTGGATCTTCAAACCCAGGTGGTTGTGCAACATACACTTCTTCTTCAATCTTGCCATTGAGAATGGCACTCTTCACATCCATTTGATATAAAAGTATGTTATGATGATTTGCATAGGCCAGCAGTATACGGATGGCTTCAAGTCTGGCCACAGGAGCAAATGTTTCATCGAAGTCAATGCCTTCCACTTGAGTATATCCTTGAGCAACGAGACGAGCTTTGTTCCTGACAACTTGACCATGCTCATCTTGCTTGTTGTGGTATATCCATTTGGTTCCTATTATATTGTGCTTCCATGGATCAGGACGCTTAACCAGTTCCCATACATTGTTCAGCTCAAACTGTTGAAGCTCTTCTTGCATAGCTTGAATCCATTCAGGTTCCATGAAAGCTTCTTCAACTTTCTTGGGTTCTGTGATTGAAACGAATGCGAAGTGCCCGCAGAAATTTTCCAATTGAGTTGCGCTTGAACGAGTCAGTGGACCAGGTGCATTGATGCTGTCAATTATTCTGTCAATCTACACATCATTGGCAACACGAGGATGTATAGGTCGAAGAGTTTGCTCTTGCTGATCTATGTTGTTGTTGGGAGGAATGTCTTCAGGCTGAGCATTGCCTTCATGTGGATCAGGTGCTGAGATGATAAGTTCTTCTTCAGGATGAGCTTCAGAAGGTATAATTTCTCCAGTTCCCATTAGCTGATTGATTCACTAGCTGGAACTTCATCTAGCACATCTGGCAGTTGCTCTCTTTGTGAACCATTGGTCTCATCGAACCGCACATCCACTGTTTCAACCACTTTGTAGTGAAAGAGATTGAAGACTCTGTAGGAGTGCGAATCCTTTCCATATCCAAGCATAAAACCCTCATGTGCTTTTGGTGCAAATTTTGAGGTGTGGTGTGGGTCCTTGATCCAGCATCTTGCGCCAAATACTCTGAAGTAACTGACATTTGGCTTCTTGCAGTTAGGAGTTCATAAGATGTCTTGTTCAGAAGCTTGTGAAGATAAACACGGTTGATTGTATGGCATGCAGTGTCAATGGCTTCAGGCCAAAATTTTCTTGGAGTCTTGTACTCATCTAGCATCGTTCTGGCCATCTCAATGAGTGTTCTGTTCTTGCGTTCGACGACGCCATTCTGCTGTGGCGTGTACGGAGCTGAGAATTCATGTGTGATGCCCAAGGTATCAAGATATGTGTCAAGGCCAGTGTTCTTGAATTCAGTGCCATTGTCACTTCTGATGTGCTTTATCTTGGCGCCATAATTGTTCATAGCTTGATTGGCGAAGCGTCTGAAGACATCCTGCACTTCAGTCTTGTAAAGGATTATGTGCACCCAAGTATATCTAGAGTAATCATCAACAATGACAAAGCCATAGAGGCAAGCAGTGGTTGAAAAAGTTGAGTAGTGAGTGGGACCAAAAAGATCCATGTGAAGCATTTCGAAGGGTCGAGTAGTGGTCATGATTGTCTTTGAGGGATGTTTTGCCTCGTCATCTTCCCTGCTTCACAGGCACCGCATTAGTGATATTTCTTGAACTTGACGCCTTCGATGCCTATGACATGCTTCTTCTTTGCAAGGGTGTGGAGGCTCGTCATGCCAGCATGCCCAAGCCTCCGATGCCAAAGCCAACTTTCTGAAGCCTTTGCCAGAAGGCATACTACAAGCTGTGGCCCTGCTGAGAAATCTACCACATACAGATCATCTTTCTGATACCCTTCAAACACTAGAGACTTGTCAGATTCCATTAGTACCAGGAAACGATATTTTCCAAATATTGCGACCATGTTCAAATCGCAAAGCATTGAGACAGACATTAAGTTGAAGCCAAGGGATTCAACAAGCACGACTTTGTCCATGTGTTGATCCTTTGAGATTGCAACTCTACGTAGACCCAATACCTTACTTTTACTAGTGTCAGCAAATGTGATGTGGCTCTTGTCGGATGGACGTAAGGTTGAGTCCATAAGAAGGCTTCTTTTGCCAGTCATGTGATTTGTACACCCACTGTCAATAATCCATTCTGAAGACGCTAGTGTCGTACCCTACAGTGCAGTTAGGGGGATAGGCTTCACGAAGAGAATTGTGAAGCAAAAACATTTGACGAACCAGTGGGTTATGAAAACTTAGATCCAGGTTAGGACTAATAGGGAGAGTAGCATGCGATGCAGGAACGAAATACATAGTGATGCCATTCGGGCATTTGATCTTGCGCCCCACAAGATTTTTAAGGTCCCCAGCAATAGCATCAGAAGATTTTGGTTTTCTGCTGGAGACCTTTCCCTGCAAAAGAGAGTTAAGCTTTCTTAACCACCCACATCTTCAAGGGTGGCTTAGAAGCAATAATTCTAAGTGCAGCATCTGAGAATTTTGGCTTTGGAGCCCTAGCAAACAGTCTAGTAGGCTGGCAATAGTACTCATAAGAATAGGCAGAATATTTCTTGGTCATATGAACATGATGGTTTGAAGAACCGCTCTCATATTCATATGCCTGAGTATGGTTTCCCTGCAAAACATCTGCGTTAGTGCGACTCAGGTGAGTCCTCTGTCTGTATGAAGCCTTTGGACCATATGAAGCCTTGGTCTGAGGTTTGTCTTCTTCATGTGAGGTGTCATGAGGACATTCACAGGAAGATTCTCCAGACACGTTTTTGGAACCTAGATCTTCTTCATAGGCGGTCCATTTCTGCAGTTAGTACCAATGTACCTGGCAAACACTTCACCATTCTGATTTCTAAACATCTTATAGTTTGCATCAGAGGATTCATCAATGATAATTGGGTTAGCACAGGTGAAGCCAGACAGATTGGATGGATCTGCTGAGGATTCCTTTGCAGCAACCCATGTGGTTTTGGGGTACTGCTCAGGTTTCTAGTAAGAGCCATCTGCATTTATTTTCCTCACGAACCCAACACCCTCTTTCCTAGGGTTTCGGTTCAGAATCTGCTTCTTGAGGACATCACATAATGTCTGATGTCCTTTGAGTCTTTTGTACATCCCTGTTTCAAGCAATGTCTTCAACCTAGCATTCTCATCAGCAATAGCAGTGCTATCCTCAGCAAAGGGGTTAGTTACCACTTCAACAGTTGAAGATATTGCAACAGCAGTAGCAGTGGAACATTCAGCAACAGAAGTAGCATTATCACGCTCAATGCATTTAAGGCATGGTGGTTCAAATCCTTCCTGAGCGGAACTGATCTGTTCGGCGCGAAGTGACTCGTTTTCCTTTTGAAGATCTTCATGAGCCGCTCTCAATTTCTCAAGATCTTGCTTCCTTTGAAGATAATCATAGGAGAGCTTTTCATGAGTTGTTGAGAGAGTATCATGACGATCTTCAAGTTCCTGATACTTAACGTGAAGATTTTTTATGTCTTCAATTAAGGATTCAGATCGAGTCGTTTCAGCACCCAACAGATCATCGCTTCTGTCTAACAGTTTTTGAATATGTTTCATGGCTTTCTGTTGTTCAGTTGCAATTTTAGCAAGTGTTTTGTAGCTGGGTTTTGAATCACATTCAGAATCATCGTCACTGGATGTTTGATAGTGAGTAGTGCGTGTGTTTACCTTGGCACCGCGTGCCATGAAGCAGTAGGTAGGAGTGGAGTCGTCCTTGTCATTTGCATTGGTGTTGGTGATGAAGTCATTGTCTTCAGTGTTGAAGATGGACTTGGCGACGTAAGCTGTAGCCAGACTCGCAATGCCAGAATCAGATTCCTCCTCAGACTCCACCTCTGCCTCCTCAGAAGCGGACTCCTCCTCTGAATCCATTTCCTTGCCAACAAACGCACGAGCCTTGCCAGTTGAGCTCTTCTTGTGTGATGAAGACTTTGAGGAAGACTTGGAAGAAGACTTTGAGTATTTCTTCTTCTTCTTGTCGTTAGAGTCATATTCCTTGCTCTTCTTCTTCTTCTTTCTGTTCTAATTGTCCCACTATGGACACTCAGAGATGAAGTGTCCAGTTTTCTTGCACTTGTGACATGTTTTCTTCTTGTAGTCATGAGCAGAAGCTTCATCATTCCTTGAGCTTGATCGTGAAGACTTTCTGAAGCCTTTCTTCTTGGTGAATTTCTGGAACTTCTTCACTAGCATTGCAAGCTCCCTTCCAATGTCTTCAGGATCATCAGAACTGCTGTCAGATTCTTCTTCAGATGAGGACACAGCTTTTGCCTTCAAGGAACGAGTTCGCCCATAGTTTGGACCGTAGATATCTCTTTTCTCAGAAAGCTGAAACTCATGTGTGTTGAGCCTCTCAAGTATGTCAGACGGATCGAGTGTCTTGAAGTCTGGACGTTCTTGAATCATCGGGGCTAGGATGTCAAACGAACTATCAAGTGATCTCAGCAGCGTCTTGACGATTTCATGTTTGGTGATCTCAGTGGCGCCGAGGGCTTGAAGCTCATTTGTGATGTCAGTGAGCCGATCAAATGTGTGCTGGACATTCTCATTGTCATTTCGCTTGAAGCGGTTGAAGAGGTTGTGAAGAACACTGATTCTTTGATCTCTCTGAGTCAAGATGCCTTCATTGACCTTGGAGAGCCAGTCCCAGACCAGCTTGGATGTCTTCAAGGCACTCACACGGCCATACTGTCCTTTGGTCAGATGACCACAGATGATATTTTCTTGGCAGTAGAGTCCAGTTGAGTGAACTTCTTGACATCAGCAGCAGTGACACCTTCTCCAGCCTTGGGAACGCCGTTCTCGACGACATACCATAGGTCGACGTCAATGGCTTCGAGATGCATGCGCATCTTATTCTTCAAGTAGGGATATTCAGTTCCATCGAAGACAGGGCACGCAGCGGAGACTTTGATTATCCCTGCAGTCGAAATAGCTAAAACTCCAGGTGGTTAAACCGAATCACACAGAACAAGGGAGCACCTTGCTCTGATACCAATTGAAAGTGCGTTATATCGACTAGAGGGGGGGTGAATAGGCGATTTTTACGAAAGTCTTCAAAACGTGAAGGTTATGAAGACAAACAGTAGAGATATGCCTATCACTATGCAGCGGAACTTAGATTACACTAGGCAAGCCATGGTCAATTATTCAATAGAGTGAAAGCACAATGACAAGTAGCTGCAGTGTAATAAGGATCAGGTAGGAAGAAGTTATGAAGCTAATCAAATCATACAGTTACGTTGTGAAGACAAAAGATAGAGCAAGCATGCAATGGCTTCACAAAGAGTAACAGTAAGTAAGGGAAGTGAAGATGAAACCAGTGACTCGTTGAAGACAATGATTTGTTGGACCAGTTCCAGTTGTTGTGACAACTGTACGTCTGGTTAGGGCGGCTAGGTATTTAAACCAAAGGACACACAGTCCCGGACACCCAGTCCTGAACACGCAGCTCAGGACACCCAGTCCTCACCGTATTCCCCTTGAGCTAAGGGCACACAGACCTCGCCCAATCACTCTGGTAAGTCTTCAAGGTAGACTCCCAAACCTTCACATACTTCGTTCACCGGCAATCCACAATGTCTCTTGGATGCTCAGAACGCGACGCCTAACCGTCTGGAGGATGCACAGTCCTCAAGTGTAATAAGTCTTCAGATCACTTAGACAAGAAGACTTAAGTGATGCCCAATTCTCTCTGGCTCTGGGTGGTTAGCGCTTTTCTCCTCGCTAGGAAATTTTCTCTCAAAGGCTTCGAGGTGGGTTGCTCTCAAACGACAAAAGCCGTGCACTGAAATCTGAGCAGCCAACCGTTTATGGTTGTAGGGGGTGGACTATTTATAGCCACTGGGCAACCCGACCTGATTTGTCCAAAATGACCCTGGGTCACTAAGGAACTGACACGTGTTCCAACGGTCAGATTTCGAACTCACACGGCAACTTTACTTGGGCTACAAGTAAAGCTAACTTGTCCGACTCTGGACAAGATTTGCTCTCATAGTCTTCGCTCAAAGACATAGGATTTGAATTAGGCATCACTTCAGCCATTCTGACTGGTTCTCTTGGACCCCACTTAACAGTACGTGGTTCCTATGACTCAACACAAATGAAAAAGAACTGCGAAACATCTAAGTCTTCGAGTTCCATAGGCTTCACGTGGTGTCTTCTCTTGTCATAGTCTTCAATGTGAATATCTTCATATACCACCATTGTCTTCAATGTCTTTGTACATTTTTAGGGGTCATCTCTGGTAGTAAAACCGAATCAATGAGGGACTTCTACCTGTGTTATCCTGCAATTCTCACAAACACATTAGTCCCTCAACTAGGTTTGTCGTCAATACTCCAAAACCAATTAGGGGTGGCACTTGATGCACTTACAGAGCCTACATAGCCCTGGCAAGAGCCTTGCCGGGGCGACTTGCCCCACACCAACGAGGCCGCCACCCTTGAGCCTGAGAGCTCTGACACCATCGACAACATCGAGACCAAGACTCAGGGGCGCCCGCGTGGTGGTATGCAGATCTTTGTGAAGACCAAAGGCCTGCGAGCCTGGATAAGAACCAGAAGATGAAGACCCCCGACAAGATCCTTGTTGGGGAAGGCCGAAGACCCCTAGCAGGATCCTTGCCAGGGACGGCCAAAGACCCCCGGCAGGATCCTTGCCGGGGAGGCCTGCGAGACCCCGGCAAGGCCCTTGCCGAGGGCATTTGCGGGGCCATGGCTAGGCCCGCACCCACCAAAGTTTCGCTACCCCGCGGCCGTTCCGACGCGGCAACCAGCCCGCCAATTAGGCAAGCACCTGCGTGGCAGCATGCAGCTTCTAGGCCAACTAGTCAAGCACCTGCGTGGTGGTGTGCGGATCTTTGTGAAGACCCTGTCACCGCACCAGCACAGTAACCAGCCAGCCAACATGGCGGTGCATGCCTCACCAGCTTGGACGCGCGTCGAAGCAAGGCGAGGCGGCGACGGACTGGACGAGCTCTGTTGCCACCCCCGATAAAGCAAGAGGGCACGTAGGCAGCGCATTAAATGTGTTTGTCCTATGGTATCAGGCGATAAACTTGTACACTGTAGATACTTTCCACCTCCTATGTTCCACTGTGGCGACCCCTTTGACATATAAAAGGAGGCCCGAGGCATACTATGGAAGGATTCGGACTTTTTGGACTGGCACGCATAGTAGCTAGTCCAAGAACGGAAGAGCACAAGAGAAACACAGACAAGTAGGATTAGGATTTTACACATCATTTGCGGCCTGAACCTAGGTAAAAATCCCCTCGCTCTGATCGCTAGACCTGCTCTTTGCGCAGCCCCACGCCCCGCCAACCGAAGAAGGGATTCCCTGGGATCCCATAGGTGTCATTTCCCCCGACAACTAATTTATGTTTAGGGGACCATGATCATGTACCTGGGTCGGATTCATGTGAGAGCCTCCCTTCCTGTTAATTATGGGCTCCTCTATTGGGCCTTCATCAGTGGGTTGCATGTTATCAACAAGTGGAAAATGTGTTTCATACCAAAAATAGTATGCGCTACATACGGTACGGGGCACTAAAGGATCGGACCGTGCAAAGACTTCCAAAACATTGTGTTTGTCGTTCTAACAACACATTTATTCAACCAACAGACGAAATATACTACTGATTGTACATTGAAAATAGCAGCAGCAACAACCAGGGCTTGGGGTGCAACCAAAGCAGTAAGCAAGCCAGAAGAGTAAAGACGCAGCTCTCTCTTCCGAACCAAACATCAGCCATCGTTACAAAAGGGCTACCAAAAAAAGAATAAGTGTATGCATCAAACTAAATAAAGATCCTACTACACCAAGTGTACGGATCTAACTAACTCGCTCAGTTAGACGTTACTATTTATTAAGCTGTGGAGATTGGCTGACGGGATAAACCGGATGGGTGCCTGACGGGGGAAACTCCAGCTAGCAGGTCGAAGTATGATACTTGCGACCCTCTCTCCTACTTTGGGCTACATAGCGTGGCGGCACATATCATGGCATGTTGCATGTAGAGACGCATGGTACACTGTGTACACACAGTTTTGCCTAATGAACGAAACCACGCTGCCATCATGATCCTTGCCGTCAATTATCTCCTGGTTAATCGGATAATTCAGTCTGAGAAACAGAGAGCATGTACCAAGGATACTTACTAGCCTCCATTCAAAAATTCCTGAAGGCCCAGAGAAGGTGGGATCCTACTCAAAGACCTTGCAGTGACTGTGATTCTATTCCACAAAACAACACAGCCGGTACGTGCGAACGATCATCAATCGTTCGTCGTCGTCTGATGGAGCCAGGAACCACCTGCAATCGCCATGCCGCTTTTATTTGAAAGGTTCTGGGATTAGGAAGGGTAGGGACACCAGGCGGCCTGCAACATCATATCGAGTTGGAGTCAAATAAAAAAGGGCTCTTAATGTAGTCAATCTTAAGAACAACATGTTATGAGCATGCATATTTTTTCACTAAATGTTGACAGTAATATAAGCAAGCCATCATGATATCATAGGAAAGTAACATACTGCTGTAATAGCCGTTTTTAGCGATGACTGGAGTAGGCCAGCAATACGTCCAGCCATAGAAGGAGTCGACAACATAAATGAAGCCCTTGTGTTCAATGGCATCAGAGAACCATGGAGGATGTATGATCCTGCGATGTATGTGCAGATTTTCCCACTTACCGTAGTGACCTGCACTACAAAAAAATACACTTCCGTGATGATACGTGTTTTTCATAGTAGGTCACATTTTCTGCCATGCATGTACATCCATGACAAATTTATGACAAAATCAAGATAGTCATAGATGTGTTGTCGTAGAAGTGTTCCATGACATTACCAAAATTATCATCACGGAAGTGTCCACTTCCATGACGATAAATCGCGCGTCACAGAAGTGCTTTCGTCAAGGGTGACCGACACATGGCATCCACCGTAACGAAACACCGTTAAGCTATCGGGTCCGGTTTTGGATCCGAGAACCCGTTAACAGCCTGGACCAATGGGGATTTTCCACGTGTAAAATTCTGATTGGCTGATGGAAACATGTGTCTGCTCCGCGTTGGCACAGGTGTCACTCATACAATGGGCGAGATGCGCCTATGATATGTTGACACGTGGACCGGCCCATAAAGTTCAAATGGGCCGGCCCAACTAAAGGCCCACAAGATTTTGCGGTCCATAATGGGCCGGCCCAGCTAAAGGCCCACAAGATTTTGCAGACAATAATGGGTCGGCCCAGCTAAAGGCCCAACATTCTCAGTTAAGGCCCGTACGGCTAGTGTCAAATCGGCCTGTCAATTGCCTGTCCTAAACTTTTCATCATCGCGGCCCATGGTCACTTCTGGCCCGTTAACAGTCTGCTAAGTATATGGGCCGAATTACGACCCGATGTATTTCCAGCCTATTAAAGGTCCTGCTTCATTTGGGCCCATTTACAGGCCATTGAAACTTTCGGCCCATAAATGACCGTGAAGGATTTGGGTCATATTTGGCCATGTCTGACATTCGGCTTGTTAGAGGCCCACTATAGATTTGGGCCACTTTCGGCCTGTTAAGTTGGACGAAATCCATGGGCCATATGTGGCCCAACGTCACATCGGGCCCATTAACGGCCCATATGAAAATCACGATAATCTAGCCTGACCGAACTTCCGGCCTGTTAAAGGCCCGTGTATTATGTCGGTGCATTTACGACCCGTCTGAATTTCGGTCTGTGAAAGATCCGCATCGTAAATGGGCCACCATTTTGGCCTGCTAAGACCAGTGGGTTATTTGGCACAATCAGGGCCCAATCTCACTTTTGGTCTTTTAAAGGCCCATGTTTTTATGGGCTCAAGATATTTACACATGTAAATAGCCTATTGTTACCGAGGGCCCAAATTATGTTTAGGCATGTTAAAGGCCCACTATGGGCACAGGCCTACTAGAAAAATACGAAATCTTATGCTAATTTAGGCCCAGATATTTTTAGTGGGCTACATGCAAATTTCGGCCCATAATCGTTTTTAGGCCAATTGGAATGGGCCTAACCAATGTTGGCATGTTGGGCTCCTACGAAGCTTTCGGCCGAATACATTACTAAGTTAAACCTACACTATAAAAAATAGCGTCGTAATTATTGCAGCCTTTGGCAGCATCATAAATGTTGTATCACAACAAAATAAATTCCAACCATACAACAAAAGTCCTGTTGGCATAAAGTTTACAGTCCTTGCAGATAAAAGCACCATCAGATATATTAAAGCACAAATCATTTGACCTGAGTGCTAATGTTTCAGGCTGTAGAATCTGATGGAGCAGCACGATCTTCACCTTTTTCCTCCATTGCTCTTGAACAACAAAGCGAATGTCTGGTAGTCCGGTTTCGAAACCATTCATATCTTGACAACATTTGTCAACCACTATTCTTGTTTCCAAAACGACGTCCATTAGGGATTGGACTTGTGTCTGGAGCACAGATATATCACTCTGTCTAGCAGGAAGATTTTGTTCAGTAGGCGATTTGGACGAGGTTACCTTGACAACCAACCCAGAATTACGCATGAAGGTGCTTTTTGCATTGTTAGTGGGGAGATACTGACGCACTGTAGCAAGAGGTGACATTGTGCCTGTGGTAGCCTCGTCACCTTCAGGTGGTTGTGGCTGTTCAATCATTTTTTCCATAGCTTCCTGAAAGTTTGAACTTGTAGATTAGTGTGCCAGATAAGTTACTAATGAGACAAAACAAACAAAGTAGGTTACACGTTTATACATAACTTATTTTAGTGAACTACTGTAATACATTAGCATGTATTGTAGTGCCAACTACATAATAAAATCACTTTCGGAACATATGTCCATGTAGCATGCCTACTGTATTGTCTATTTCCTCACATTTGTTGACATCTAAGGATAAAGAGACATGGTTTAAAGTAAGATGAACATAGTATGACATCATTCATATCATGGGAAAACAGATATAAAACAAACAGGCTAGTTTATCATTGTGTGCACACGTGAACATAACAACTAGAATATAGATCAAGACCAAAAGAATATCCTTCATCTCTTTTAAACCATGTAAGGTGAAATGATACATTAAGACAACTGTGTATAAAAGTGAACAGAGTAACTGACATTGGCTGCAAACCAAGTAGTTAAATGAACACATCACAGTACCAATCAGTTCAAAGGCAGGAGGAGTAAGGACTTACAACAGCGGCTTGAACCAGTGTGCTCATGCCCTTCATCTTGCTGGTGTGGCAATCCTTGAAGATTTGCACTTCATTTAGTTCAGGTTCTTTTTGGTTCGCATAGGCGTTCCTCTGTATTTGGAACAAGTCAATATAGGTGCGATAATATGGCACAGAAAAAGAAGTAGCAGCTATTTACAAGAGCCTCGCAGTGTGCAATATAGCTACGAGATCCTGTTGTCTGTTGGAATTTCACTTTAGAACGGTTGGTCTTGTTCTTCAAACAGTTAGCCTAGAAGAAGATACACTTGTAAGGTACATACATACATACAAGTTCAATATGTGGTCTGATCAAATACATATAGCCTACCTGATACTTTGGATCGGACCAGTGTTTAGCAATGGTTGTCCAGTCTTCGTCTGTAATATATTCCACTGGAGATGTTTGGGCGATTTCATTGTTAGCCTTGCCTTCAAAGTGAGATTTTCTAAGGTGGTACCGATACTGTCGCAGAGCAAACTGAAAAACGTGAGTGCATGCTTGTTTAATTGCATCATTTTTCCAATCCAACTTGAACCTCATCTGTTGAAAAAAGAATGTGAGTCTTATTAGGAGGAAGCTAGAAAGTATGGGATAGAGAAAGACAATATTACTAATTGCGATGAATAACATTACTTATGGATAAATGGTCAAGGAAGGTGTTAAACTGGGTATTGTCTTTCTCATTCCTGTACTGGATCCACGTTGGGAGGATACGTGCATGACACCTAACGGCAACAGCTGCCTCTGATACTAACTTGGCGGACTCTGTAGCATCATGTGGCCTTTTTAAACCTGCCTCAAAATGGATCTCCATTCTCCCTCCTTTACATTTTGTTAATCTGTCAAGCATTATCCCTGATGTCTGTTTCTGCTTGCGTCGTGGTGCTAGTTCAACAACGAATATGGAAAGTGTTAGTGTACCTCAAACTGTGAGAGTACATATAAAGGAGCATGCAACTGCAACTTGACTCGGTCAGGTACCGTCTTGGTGTTGATGCTCATGAGGTTCATCTGATCTGCCCAAGTCATGTTGTGTCAGCAGTGCTTTAGAAATAGTGTTAGTTGTGAAGGCAGCTTGGGAACTGGCCAGTTCCGGAGCAAACGAACGAGTAATTCGTTGAGATGCTTGTACAGATGAAGCGGATGCTACAGCTGGTGGAGGAGGTGCTACTGTGTTTGTAGATTTAGCCGGTGGACTTGGACCTTCTACTGCACTATAAGCACCAGCAGAATCTGGACGGCAGATCCTTTTCTGTTTCTCCCAACGAGTAACACCACTCCCTACTATATTATTTTCCTTGCTCTTTTTTGACTTTGCCATGTGAAGTCATACCCACAACACAAAAGAATAAAATCACTCTTTAGAACTCATTGATGCATGATATAGACAAGCAATACTTTGATGTAAGACAACCTTATGAGGATGGAATATGTAAGAAAAACAGGACTGCATGACATATTCACAACTACGATGTGTAAACTAAGCAGAAGGATTTTCAAGAAAATAGAAGTAATGCAAGCTAGACACCATATGAAAGATGCAACCAATATTACTCTGCCAAGTTAAAAGTGTCTTGTCATAAGTGGCAATTCAAAAAATTAGAAGCAGTACAACATAGAAATCAATGCAAGATGCATCCACTATCAAACTGCCATGTTAAAAGCGTCCAATCATGAGTGACTGATGCGGGATACACAATAGTAGTACTTTGATGTAAGAACATGGTATGATAGATAGATGTAGTGTATTCTAGACACAGAACGCCATGTCATATGCACATGTATAACGTATAAACTCAGCAGGTGCAATTTAATCAAAATAGAAGAAATACAGGCTAGACAACATATGCAACATGAAACCAATTATCACACTGTCAACTTAGAGCAAGCACCTGCGATGATGGAGTATGGGAGATGAACTCATCATGTAGACTTGGGACTTCAACTTCATTAGCAATAACAGTGGCAAATCTAGAGAGTCTCTGTTAGCGTCGGTGCGGAGGACCACCAACATCCCCTAACTTACTCTTTTCCTTCCTATTTTCTGATATTGCCTTATGAAGTCAAAACCACAAGAAGATGAATAAAATTAGCTCTGCATAGCTGGTTGATGCATGATACATACGAACACTACTTTGATGTAAGGCAAGCGCATGATAGGAGGATGGAATATATACAAAAAAGACAGCGTTTCATATTCACACGTACGATAGGAGGATGGAATATGTATGAAAAAACAGTAAGCGGAAGGCATTTCAACAAAATTAGAAGAAATGAAAGCTAGGCACCATATGAACATGCAACCAATATCACTCTATCAGGTAAAAAGTGTCTCGTCGTAAGTGCCATTTCAAGAAATTAGAAGCAGTACAAGCTACAAGACAATGCAAGATGCAACCTACATCACAGTCCCAAGTTAAATGTGTCTTTATGGGTAAGTGATCATTGCAGGTATAAGTTGTAAGCAACGTAGATGCAATTCAACATAATTAGAAGCAATACAAACTAGACATCATACGGAAAACACAACCACATATAACAGTTCCAAGTTAGAGCAAGCACCTGTGATGGTGGAGTAGGGGAGATGTGCTCATCATGTACATGTATGTTCTAGAAACAGGAACACGTGTCATCTTCATAGGCATTATGTGTAAAGTAAGAAGATGCAATTCAACAAAGTTAGAAGCAATACAAGCTAGACATCATACACAACATGCAACCACATATAATAGTGCCAAGTTAGAGCAATCACCTATGATGGTGGAGTAGGGGAGATGTGCTCATCATGTACACGTATGTTCTATAAACAGGAACACGTGTCATATTCACAGGCATTATGTGTAAAGTAAGCAGATGCAATTCAACAAAGTTAGAAACAATACAAGATAGACATCATACGCAACATGCAACCACATATAATAGTGCCAAGTTAGAGCAATCACCTGTGATGGTGGAGTAGGGGAGATGTGCTCATCATCTACACAGCTACGTTGACTGTCTAGCCTTGCGTTGTCTTGTGAATCTTGTTGGGAGGATGGCAGAGTAGAATCTGTAGAGAAACTCCATTTCAGTTGCTCGGAAGGACCACCATCATCCAATGCCTTGCCAATTTCCTTCAGCTTTATTGATTTTGCATTGTGAGGTCAAACTGACAAGAAAAAGGAATATAATTCGCTCTTCAGAACTCATTCATGCATGATACTGACGAACACTACTCTGACAAAAGGCAAAGTCATGATACGAGGATGGAATATGTACGAAAAACTAGACGGCTTAACATATTCACACTTATGATGTGGTAACTAAGCAGAAGGCACTTCAACAAATTAGAATCACTTCAAACTAGATACCATATGAAAGGTTTAATCAATATCACTATGCCAAGTTAAAACTGTCTTGTCATAGGTGGTGTTCATCAAACTAGAAGCAATACATGCTAGAAATCATATTCAAGACGCAAACCAACATCACACTGCCAACTTAAAGGTATTCCATCATAAGTGATTGATGCAGGATACACAAGAAGAGTAGTTTCATGTAAGAACATGGTGTGATAGACAGATATAGTATGTACCAAAAACAGGAAAGCGTGTCATATTCACACGTATCATGTGTAAGCTAAGCAGATGCAGTTTACACTAATTAGGAGCAATACAAGCTAGGCACCATATTCAACATGCAACTAGATATCACACTGTCAAGTTAGAGCAAGCACCTTGGATGGTGGAGTAGGGGAGCGGATACTTGGACCTTCGAATGCACTATCAGTACAAGGAGAATCAGTACAGATGCTCCGTTTATGTTGCTGCAGAGGACCACCATCATCACCTTCCTTCCTCTTTCTTGATTTTGCCTTGTCAAGTCAAACCCACAAGAAAAAGGAATAAAATTTGCTCCTCAGAACTCATTGATGCATGATACTGACGAACACTACTCTGATGAAAGGCAAAGTCATGATACAAGGATGGAATATGTACGAAAAATGGACAGCTTGACATATTCACACCTATGATGTGGTAACTAAGCAGAAGGCAGTTCAACAAATTAGAACCACTGCAAACTAGACACCATATGAAAGGTGCAATCAATACCACTCTGGCAAGTTAAAACTGTCTCGTCATAGGTGGCGTTCATCAAACTAGAAGCAATACATGTTAGAAATCATATTCAAGACGCAAACCAATATCACACTGCCAACTTAAAGGTGTTCCATCATAAGTGACTGATGCAGGATACACAAGAAGAGTAGTTTCATGTAAGAACATGATGTGATAGACAGATATAGTATGTACCAAAAACAGGAAAACGTGTCATATTCACATGCATCATGTGTAAGATAAGCAGATGCAATTTACACTAATTAGGAGCAATACAAGCTAGACACCATATGCAACATGCAACCAGATATCACACTGCTAAGTTAGAGCAAGCACCTTGGATGGTGGAGTAGGGGAGCGGAGACTTGGACCTTGGAATGCACTATCAGTACAAGGAGAATCGATACAGATGCTCCGTTTACGTTGCTGCAGAGGACCACCATCATCGCCTTCCTTACTCTTTTCCTTCCTCTTTCTTGATTTTGCCTTGTCAAGTCAAACCCACAAGCAAAAGGAATAAAATTTGCTCTTCAAAACTCATTGATGCATGATACTGACGAACACTACTTTCATGTAAGGCAGCCGCATGATAGGAGGATGGAATGTGTATGAAAAACAGGACGGCGTGACATATTGACATGTATGATGTATAAAGTGTAAACTAAGCACAAGGTGCAACTTGTTAGAATCAATGCAAGCTAGAAACCATATGAAAGATGAAACCAATATAACTATGCCAAATTAAAGGGTGCCCTAACAAATGTATTTGACCAAATTAGAAGCAATACATGGCAACAGGCTAGAAATAATATGCAACATGCAACGAATAAAGGTGACTCATCGTAAGTGATTAATGTAGGATACAGAAGACAGGTAGTTTCATGTAAGAACTAGGTTAACACATAGATGTAGTGTGTACCAAAAATAGGAAGGCATGTCATATTCACAGGTATAATGTGTAAACTAAGCAGATGCAATTTACCCTAATTAGAAGCATTACAAGCTAGAAACCGTATGCAACATGCAACCACATATCACACTGCGAAGTTAGAGCAAGCACCTGTGATGGTGGTGTGGGGGAATTGTGGTCATCAACTAGAGAGGTACGTTTCATTTAGCCTTGGTTTTTCTTGAGAATCATGTGGGGAGGATGACACTGCACTCTTTAAACGAGTATGGCATCTCACAGTAACCCACTCGAGTGATTGTCTCATGATAAGTGATTGACGAGGGATACAAAAGAGCATTAGTTTGATGTACGAACATGGTTAATAGATATATGCAGTATGTATCAAAAACAGGAAGGCATGTCATTATCAAAGGTATAATGTGTAAAGTAAGCAGATGCAATTTAACCAAATTGGAAGCAATACAAGCTAGACACCATATGCAACATGCAACCACATTTGACAGCGCGAAGTTAAAGCAAACACCTGGGATGGTTGTGTGTGGCAATTGAGATCATCAACTGCAGAGCTACGTTTACTGTCTCCAACTGCTGACACTGCATCCTTTAGAGCACTGAAAAGCTTAGTGCTTATCGTTGAATTACACTGGAGCGACTTCTGTCTTTTCTTTTCTGCATTCATCAACACTGCGTCAGAGTCTGAAATACCCATGCATAAAATCAATAGTGTGAGTATGGGTGAAGTGTGTGCACAATTAGTATAGTGTAAAGGTAGCAGATAGCAGGTCGATGAGAAATAAATGACGGGAGACATATGATAGCTCTACAACATGCATGGCACACTAAATTACTACATGATTCTATGAAAATAACATTCGACTGAAAACAAATAGGTCCGTCCATTTTTTCTGCATCATCCGATGTACAAAGAACGGGCAGATCGCCTTCATCTACCTCCAGCCAGTCAGTGTTGACGATCTTCCTCGAAACGGCAGCGACCACCAACCCAGTCCCCTACCTGTGCCCTCCCCTCGACCTCACCTCACCGCCGTGCTTGGCACCGCGCCCCGGCCATCCATTTAAGCCCCGCCGACCTCCAGATCGGGCGCAAACATCTCATGTGCCCCACACCCCTATGATACACACTGATGCGCCGCTTCCCCGATGAACAGGCAGACTAGGTGCTCCGCGCGCCTAAGCGGGTGCTGCTTCTTTTAATTGCGGTTCGACTAACCCTGAATTGAAATCCAGGCGGGCTATTGACCTCTAGCAAAGGTGAAATAGTAAATGGAGGAAACCTTGTGCATTTAGTATCACAAATAAGATGCAACAAGAAGCGCTCAACTAGTTTCTTTCATGGGAAGAATACGGTGTCAGCAGAGATGTAAGGTTTGCATGAATAAGGGAAGAGGAGTACCTCTTTCTGCTGGCAGTGCTGTGTCATCCTTCTGTTTTTCCAACGATCTTCTTGTGGTTCACTTGAAACGAGAAGTTTTGGAGGACGGTGTAGCCTTGGATGAACCCATGGCCAAGTTGTTGAGTGTGGTGCGGTGGCCGTCTGTCGGTGACGGGGAAGCAGATCCGAGGCGGTGAACGACGGCATAGCGGGAACAGCTCCGGTGCGGTGGACGATTGCGACAGTGGAGCGGCAGCAGTGAGGCGGAGGACGGCGTGGTCGGAGTAGTTCTGGTACGGTGCACGTTGGCATCGGCGCCGTGGAGGCAGCTCTACCTCGGCTTCAGCTGCTAAGTCCTTAAGGGCGTTGCGGTTGCGTTGGACAACGATGTCGGGGTACCGACTCCAGCGTGATGGAGGAGGGCAGCGGTGTATTGAGCACAATGGGGTGGAGGACGGAGGAGGCTGGGGTTTCGCGGCTGGTGGAGAGGGTGTTTTGGCGCCCACGGAGTATGAATGGGAAACGGAGGGAGGCGGGGAACTTAAGGGGGGACAATGTTTCGGTTTGGGACACACTTGTTTGAAATTTGGGGAAAGTTACAAACTTTGCCCCAATCTAAAATTTTGGACATATTGCGGGTTGGGGGTAGGACAGTAATCTCAGGTGTCCCAAATGTCGGCGGGATAGATTTTGGCCAAGCGCATGGGTGTTTAGGCGCCCACGGTGTATGAATGCCTCTCGGAGGCGGTTGAGACTGGCGTCTTGGTGAAGTTACAAACCTACCCCGGTTTAGACCTTTGGACATCGGGCCGATAGGCTACACGGGCCAGAGTCAAGACAGTAATTTCCTACCACCAAACATTAGTCTCGCGTGGTTTCGGGTGACCAGAGGCCTATTTGGCGCTTCGTTCAATATTTGGGAGCAGAAGCATTAACGTTTTCGGTTCTCTTGAATTCAACATTCAGGATTTGTCAAACATCACAAATCTTTACTCTTGAAAATCCTAAAGCTACGATTATTTTGGAATGGAGGTGGTACATTTGAATATACATCGTACACGAGTATATATTAAAAAATATGGAACTTACCTCAGTTCATGCATGGTTCCAGATATAATCTCCTTGGTTACAAAAAAAGTTAGACATGCGTATGAATATATATAGCATGTTCAAATGCACAACAAAGATTGATGCCCCCTTTTACATCTGATTTACAAATACCATTATCTCGAGTTCAAATAGATGAATGCACTTCCTATGAATTCGAATCTTCGAAACCCTCTTTATGTTGAATTCGACATGTATTCCATTTCGTAGCTAGCAATTTGGAATGTATCCATGCAAGTGACAAATGTATAAAGTGCTTCACACTAACAACATGGAGTGCACTAATTAATGTTTATATATGAATCGCAAAAGCATCCATTGCTTGTATTTCAAACCGCTCTCACTTTATGGATCGATAATATGAAATAAACACATGCACATGCTAGAATTCAATAGAGTATGGGTGTCTGATAGACCGATTTTCGTCCATACGCAATTTGAAAAATTCATGATCTCATCCAAAAATAATAATGCCATTTATATTTTAATTTAATGCGTAGAACCGCCTTTTACACGTAGATGCACTATGCCTCGGCCCGTTCTGACAAACGCGCTATATCTCTCTCTATCTACCGCATAAGTGAACACACTTTATATGCATCAGCATTTCTCTTTCACACATGCTCACAATCTCTATTGGGGTGTCGGGGAGTCTCACGCACATGCTCTCTCTGTATCTCTCTCTCTCTCTCTCTCTCTCTCTCTGACTACTATGTACCACTCTTTTCACTAATCTCAGTTGGAAAACACTATTTCTCTCACATGCATATATACACATGCACGTTATCTACTAGCCCTCTATATGCACACACACACACACATATATATATATGTGTGTGTGTGTGTGTGTGTGCCTACGTGTCTCCCGCATGCACATTATCTTTAGGCCTCTCTCGCACACATTGCCCCCCCCCCAAGACACACCTCTCTCTTAGTAGTTGGCAGATATGATTCCATCATATCATTCAGTAGGATATCCCTGACTGTTAGGCTGGATGGTAATACGAGGCAAAGTTTTATCCTAGTTCGGACCCTTGCAGTTGAGGAAAAAGCCTACTCCTTGTACTGTATATTAGTGATAGGGGTGTGTACAAAGTACACGTGAATACCAGGCATTGTGCGTGTGTGTATACTATCGACGAACTAGCCCCCAAGCTTCTATAACATACTGGGGGCCTAGGGTTACAAATCATATATAGTCGGCTTATCACCAGTGGGGATAGAGCCCTCTGTGACTCTGGTAGCTAGCTTTGTGTTGTACGCTGAGTCCTCCACATGCGTCTTTGTATAACGCGTCTCGATCCAACCTATGTGGCGTAGGATGGAACCGACCCATGAGTCCTCATGTTGACCCACCACAACTAGAAATGATGTGCCCACCACACCACACATGCAATCGGACACTAAGAAAATAAGCATATACAATAGTACAATGTTATACATGAAAGTTAATTGCATGGTGCATCCAAAAATATTTTTTCTGCATTGTGAATTTTTATATATTCTCCTAAAATATTAGTCACGGGAAAGAGAAACGAAGGACATATCTCCTTGTCTCCACCGGACATCCCCTCTTTCTACACCACTTTCACGTACGCACACAAACTATCTCTCGGCCCTCTAAAAGTATGCATGCCCACGACACATTCATGCATGACGGTCACCGTATTTCAAGCTAAAGCACTATACGGTCACTGGAGTTCAGAATATGCTCATTACGGTCACCGTATACATTCTCGTGGTGATCATATGGTATCTAGCTCACGATACGTCTCCGTATTTTCTTGATGACACTGACGGACTTTGCATTTGATGCGTGCTCCGTATTTTGTCGATGACACCTACGGTCATTGCATTTGAAGCAGAAGCACGATATGGTCACTGGACTTCAGAATAAGCTCATCACGGTCACCACATACAATATGTCGTGCTAACCAACATGTGGTTGGATGGTTAGAAGGATAGTGGTTTCTTGAGGCCACCAGGGTTAAAGTCCCGGTGCTCGCATTTATCCTGGGTTAATTTCAGTATTTTCCGGCGATGTGCGTTTAGTGGGAGGAGACGTTCCACTCGACTACGAGGCACCTATGGTGACTTCGTAAAATCTCAAGATCATATGATGGCTCACCCTCTCGAAGGTGCTCATAGGGGTAGGGTGTGCGTGTGTGCGCTTATAGCGGTGAGTGCTTGCGCGTATATACGAGCCCTTGCGTCTATACCGTGTTAAAAAATACATGTCATGATTATACATTCACTGGCTCACCCGTACAACTCCGTATTTTGTTGATGACACAATCAATTGACCAGTCAAACGTTCCACGTGGCGCAACTAGTGTTGCACCATCGGGGCGCGTAACCGTGGGGCCCACCTATCAGCCCGTATATGAAAGAAAGAAATAGTAGTTTGAGTCTGTACTATGTTAATAAAATACATTTTAGGGTGATCATACGGTCACTGGCTCACCATAAAGCTCCGTAATTTGTTGATGACACAATCAATTGACCAGTCAAACGATCCACATTCAGCAGCACACATTACCATAGGGCCCACCCGTTAGCGCGAATATGAGGGACAGAAATGGTAATAAATTAGTGTGGGTACTCAAAGTCGTGAGACCTCTGGTTCGCAGTCGCCGGCGATGGGGCGCATTGATTGGGTGGTGGGGTGGGGATCGATGAAGAAAAAGCTCGGCACGGGGGGGGGGGGGGGGCTAGAGGGATGGCCGGTGCGGCGGCGGACCAGCGGTGCGGAGTGGTTTTGGGGTGGGCGAGGCGGCGGCGTAGCGCGGGCTCGCCGCGGGCGGCGGGGGACGGCGGTTCGGCCGGTGGTGGCTGGCGGCTCAGGGGGGGTGGAGTTTGATGATAAACTGCAGGCCCTTTGATTTCGTATCCAATGGCTAGAAAATCTAATGCCCAGAGATGAAAAAGTCAATCGACTGACCTGTAGCCTCACCCCGCACGTACACATGCACGCACGCAAGACACACATGCATGCAGGCGTGCAACACTGACACGTACACATAACGAACACACGCACGCATGCAAGCGTGCAACACTGACACGTACACATGCACTCACGAACACACACACGTATGCACACATGCATGCAACACTGAAACGTACCCTTGCATGCACGCAACACTCGCACGCCTGCATGCACACAGCACACGACGCAAGACACCCGCTCAACCTATACGTGCATGCACCCTTTGTTAAGGACATGGATTGTTACGGGAATTAATCAATCTTATCTGTGATAAGCAGAACATCGATGTTTGCATCGGTCTTTATGAATCACAATGTATCGAATGGGCTATCAACATAGTAGGCTTATCTACATGAAAAGGATGACATCACACTCAATGAACAATCATCGGTTTATGAAATGCCCGCTTCTGACCGCCCTGGCCCACCAAAGGTTCCTCTGCTGTGCGCTGCCTGCATTGCGTCACTAACA
The DNA here is from genome assembly GCA_034509565.1 of Triticum monococcum. Lineage (NCBI taxonomy): Eukaryota > Viridiplantae > Streptophyta > Magnoliopsida > Poales > Poaceae > Triticum > Triticum monococcum. The sequence continues at coordinate 485,281,770 of CM067845.1, forward strand.
TGCAGGCCATGTACCCAAAGAGCCCACACGTCAGTGGAAGAACGGCGCGGTGTCCTACGTGAGAGTCGAGGGCGCCACTCGCTGCACGCCCGACTGAACACGCCTCCTTGCCGCATTCAAACGCCTCCATGAAACCCACCCGTGTGGAAGCCGAGAAACCCACTCTGGACACACGTCCGTTCATGACCAGGCCGGCATTAAACGCAACACCGGCCGAGCTCCTACCGTCCGCGTCTATTTAATCTCCTATTTAAACGAGGCCAAACGCCGGCCAAGAATCGCACACCTCCGCCGCTCCCCTATCTCCTCCTTCACCATTTTGTCCACTCTTACAATGGCTTACGAAGAGTAGTTATTACGCACAAGCCATTTGTCTAGGTTTGTATCTGTCACACACACCCACGTAGGTGGGGGACGTGCACGAAGATAAGAGGTGCACGCACGGCGCACGTACTCCCGTCTCTTTCCCAACCACACCCGCGCAGGTACACGGTGGAGCTCATTTCTGTATGAAAAGGCAGCCCACGTGGTAATTTGACACGTGTACTGGTTGTCCACTTGGTGGAGGGAGGATCGTCTACCACGGGTGAACAAACAAATTGTGACCTGATGCGTTATGTTAAAAAAAGAGGCAAACCATGTCGGGCCTGTTGGAAATATGCCCTAGAGGCAATAATAAAATGGTTATTATTATATTTCTTTGTTCATGATAATTGCTATTGTTCATGCTATAATTGTGTTATCCGGAAATCGTAATACATGCGTGAATACATAGACCACAACACGTCCCTAGTGAGCCTCTAGTTGACTAGCTCGTTGATCAAAAGATAGTCATGGTTTCCTCACTATGGACATTGGATGTCATTGATAACGGGATCACATCATTAGGAGAATGATGTGATGGACAAGACCCAATCCAAAGCATAGCTCAAAGATCGTGTAGTTCGTTTGCTGTAGCTTCTCTGAATGTCAAGTATCATTTCCTTAGACCATGAGATTGTGCAACTCCCGGATACCGTAGGAGTGCCTTGGGTGTGCCAAACGTCACAACGTAACTGGGTGACTATATAGGTTCATTACAGGTATCTCCGAAAGTGTCTGTTGGGTTGGCATGAATCGAGACTAGGATTTGTCACTCCATATGACGGAGAGGTATCTCTAGGCCCACTCGGTAATGCATCATCATAATGAGCTCAATGTGATCAAGTGGTTGATCGCAGGATCATGCATTACGGTACGAGTAAAGTGACTTGCTGGTAACGAGACTGAACAAGGTATTGGGATACCGACGATCGAGTCTCGGGCAAGTAACGTACCGATTGACAAAGGGAATTGTATACGGATTGATTGAATCCTCGACATCGTGGTTCATCCAATGAGATCATCGTGGAGCATGTGGGAGCCAACATGGGTATCCAGATCCCGCTGTTGGTTATTGACCGGAGAGTCGTCTCGGTCATGTCTGCGTGTCTCCTGAACCCGTAGGGTCTACACACTTAAGGTTCGGTGACGCTAGGGTTGTTAGGAAGACTTGTATGTGATTACCGAATGTTGTTCGAAGTCCCGAATGAGATCCTGGACGTCACGAGGAGTTCCGGAATGGTCCGGAGGTGAAGATTTATATGTAGGAAGTTGTCATACGGTCACCGGAAAGGTTCGGGGGCATATCGGTATTGTACCGGGGCCACCGGAGGGGTTCCGGGGGTCCACCGGGAGGGGCCACCTCTCTCGGAGGGCCTAATGAGCTGTAGAGGAAAGGGAACCGGCCCTACATGGGCTGGCCGAATACCCCCTTGGGCCCATGAGCCTAGGGTTGGGGGGGAAACCCTAAAGGGGGCGTCCCCCTTGCTTGGGGGGCAAGCCCCCTCCCCTTGGCCGTCGCCCCCCTCTAAATCTCATCTAGAGGGGCCGGCCCCCTTCCTCCTTCCCCTATAAATAGAGGGGCAAGGGGAGGGCTGCACACAACATCCAAGGCACCGCCCCTCCCCTCCCCAACACCTCTCCTCCTCCGTAAGAGCTTGGGGAAGGCATGCCGGAGTACTGCAGCTTCACCACCACCACGCCGTCATGCTGCTGTTGGAGCCCTCTTCCTCAACCTCTCCCTTCTCCTTGCTGGTTCAAGGCGCGGGAGACATCCTCGCTCCGTACGTGTGTTGAACGCGGAGGTGCCGTCCGTTCGGCGCTAGGATCTTCGGTGATTTGGATCACGACGAGTACGACTCCATCAACCCCGTTCTCTTGAACGCTTCCGCTCGTGATCTACAAGGGTATGTAGATGCACTCCTCTCTCCCTCGTTGCTAGATGACTCCATAGATTGATCTTGGTGATGCGTAGAAAATTCTAAAATTCTGCTACATTCCCCAACAGTGGTATCAGAGCTAGGTCTATGCGTAGTTACTATGCACGAGTGGAACACAAAGCAGTTGTGGGCGTCGAAATTGTCAATTTGCTTGTTGTTACTAGTCTTGTCTTGATTCGGCGGCATCGTGGGATGAAGCGGCCCGGACCAACCTTACACGTACGCTTACGTGAGACTGGTTCCACCGATTGACATGCACTAGTTGCATAAGGTGGCTGGGGGGTGTCTGTCTCTCCCACTTTAGTCGGATCGGACTCGATGAACAGGGTCCTTATGAAGGGTAAATAGAAATTGGCAAGTCACATTGTGGTTTTGGCGTAGGTAAGAAACGTTCTTGCTAGAAACCTATAGCAGCCACGTAAAAACTTGCAACAACAATTAGAGGACGTCTAACTTGTTTTTGCAGCAAGTGTTTTGTGATGTGATATGGCCAAAGGATGTGATGAATGATATATGTGATGTATGAGATGATCATGTTCTTGTAATAGGAATGACGACTTGCATGTCAACGAGTATGACAACCGGCAGGAGCCATAGGAGTTGTCTTTATTTATTTATGACCTACGTGTCAACATAAACGTCATGTAATTACTTTACTTTATTGCTAAAGCGTTAGCCATAGTAGTAGAAGTAATAGATGACGAGACAACTTCAAGAAGGAACGATGATGGAGATCATGGTGTCATGCCGGTGACAACGATGATCATGGAGCCCCGAAGATGGAGATCAAAAGGAGCAAATTATATTGGCCATATCATGTCACTATTTGATTGCATGTGATGTTTATCATGTTTTACATCTTATTTTCTTCGAACAACGGTAGCTTAAATAAGATGATCCCTCGAAATAATTTCAAGAAAGTGTTCCCCCTAACTGTGCACTGTTGCGAAGGTTCGTTGTTTCGAAGCACCACGTGATGATCGGGTGTGATAGATTCTAACGTTCGAATACAATGGGTGTAAGCCAGATTTACACACGCAATACACTTAGGTTGACTTGACGAGCCTAGCATGTACAGACATGGCCTCGGAACACAGAAGACCGAAAGGTCGAGCATGAGTCATATAGAAGATACGATCAACATGAAGATGTTCACCGATATTGACTAGTCCGTCTCACGTGATGATCGGACACGGCCTAGTTAACTCGGATCAAGTTATACTTAGATGACTAGAGGGATGTCTATCTGAGTGGGAGTTCATTGAATAATTTGATTAGATGAACTTAATTATCATGAACTTAGTCTAAAATCTTTACAATATGTCTTGTAGATCAAATGGCCCACATTGTCCTCAACTTCAACGCGTTCCTAGAGAAAACCAAGCTGAAAGACGATGGCAGCAACTATACGGACTGGGCCCGGAACCTGAGGATCATCCTCATAGGTGCCAAGAAAGATTATGTCCTAGAAGCACCGCTAGGTGACACACCCGTCCCACAGAACCAAGGCGTTATGAACGCTTGGCAGTCATGTGCTGGTGATTACTCCCTCGTTCAGTGCGGTATGCTTTACAGCTTAGAACCGGGGCTCCAAATGCGTTTTGAGAGACACAAAGCATATGAGATGTTCGAAGAGCTGAAAATGGCTTTTCAAGCTCATGCCCGGGTCGAGAGATATGAAGTCTCCAACAAGTTCTTCAGCTGTAAGATGGAGGAAAATAGTTCTGTCAGTGAGCACATACTCAAAATGTCTGGGTTGCAAAACTGCTTGACTCAGCTGGGAGTTAATCTCCTGGATGACGCGGTCATTGACAGAATCCTTCAGTCGCTTCCACCGAGCTACAAGAGCTTTGTGATGAACTTCAATATGCAGGGGACGGAACAGACCATTCCTAAGGTATATTCAATGCTGAAATCAGCAGAGGCAGAAGTCAAAAAGGAACATCAAGTGTTGATGGTGAATAAAACCACTAAGTTCAAGAAAGGCAAGGGTAAGAAGAACTTCAAGAAGGACGGCAAGGGAGTTGCCGCGCCCGGTAAGCAAGCTGCTGGGAAGAAGCCAAAGAATGGACCCAAGCCCGAGACTGAGTGTTTTTATTGCAAGGGAAGTGGTCACTGGAAGCTGAACTGCCCCAAATACTTAGCGGACAAGAAGGCCGGCAACACGAAAGGTATATGTGATATACATGTAATTGATGTGTACCTTACCAGTACTCGTAGTAGCTCCTGGGTATTTGATACCGGTGCGGTTTCTCACATTTTTAACTCAAAGCAGGAGCTATGGAATAAACGCTGCCTCTACATTTACCTACGGGATTAGTTTTAAACCTCAATATGTAGGATCGAAAGTATGTCTAGAGGGGGGGTGATTAGACTACTTGACCAAATAAAAACTTAACCTTTTCCCAATTTTAGTTCTTGACAGTTTTTAGCTATCTTAGGACAAGTCAAGCAATCATTACACAATTCAAGCAAGCATGCAAAGAGTATATTTGCAGCGGAAAGTAAAGCATGCAACTTGCAAGAATATAAAGGGAAGGGTTTGGAGAATTCAAACGCTATTGGTGACACGGATGTTTTTCCCGTGGTTCAGATAGGTGGTGCTATCCTACATCCACGTTGATGGAGACTTCAACCCACGAAGGGTAATGGTTGCGCAAGTCCACGGAGGGCTCCACCCATGAAGGGTCCAAGCAGAAGCAACCTTGTCTATCCCACCATGGCCATCGCCCACGAAGGACTTGCCTCACTAGCGGTAGATCTTCACGAAGTAGGCGATCTCCTTGCCCTTACAAACTCCTTGGTTCAACTCCACAATCTTGTCAGAGGCTCCCAAGTGACACCAAGCCAATCTAGGAGACACCACTCTCCAAGAAGTAACAAATGGTGTGTTGATGATGAACTCCTTGCTCTTGTGCTTCAAATGATAGTCTCCCCAACACTCAACTCTCTCTCATAGGATTTGGATCTGGTGGAAAGAAGATTTGAGTGGAAAGCAACTTGGGGAAGGCTAGAGATCAAGATTCATATGGTTTGAATGGAATATCTTGGTCTCAACACATGAGTAGGTGGTTCTCTCTCAGAACATATGAGTTGGAAAGGTGTATGTGTTCTGATGGCTCTCTCCACGAGTGAAGAGGAGGTCGAGGGGTATTTATAGCCTCCACACAAAATCCAACCGTTACACACAATTTATCAATCTCGGTGGGACCGAATCAGAAAACTCGGTTGGACCGAAATAGTAAACCTAGTGACCGTTAGGAATTTCGGTGGGACTGACATGCAACTCGGTAGGACCGCTTCGGTTAGGGTTTGGGCATAACGTAATCTCGGTGAGACCGATTGCACAAACTCGGTGAGACCGAGTTTGGCAATAAGCTAACCAGAGAGTTGGTCAGGCAAACTCGGTGGGACCGACTCGCTATTTCGGTGAGACCGAAAAGTTACAAGAAGGAAACATAGAGTTTACCTTGCATTCTCGGTGGGACCGATTCGCTCTTTCGGTGAGACCGAAAAGTTATGAAAGGGAAACAGAGAGTTTGCAAGCCCATCTCGGTGAGACCGAGATCCTTATCGGTAGGACTGAATTGCTAGGGTTTGGCAGTGGCTAATGACAAGTGAAACTCGGTGGCGCCGGATTGAAAGAATCGGTATGACCGAGTTTGGCTTAGGGTTTAGGTCATTTGTGGCTATGGAAAAGTGGTTGATGATTTTGGAGCATATCACCAAGCACATAAAGCAAGAGGCTCATTAAGCAACACCTCATCCCTCCTTGATAGTATTGGCTTTTCCTAAAGACTCAATGTGATCTTGGATCACTAAAATATAAAATGAAGAGTCTTGAGCTTTTGAGCTTGAGCCAATTCTTTATCCTTAGCATTTTGAGGGTTCCACTTTCACATCCATGACATGCCAATCATTGAGCTTTCCTGAAATAATCATCTTGAAATAGCATTAGCTCAATGAGCTATATGTTGTTATGAATTACCAAAACCACCAAGGGATAGTTGCACGTTCAATCTCCCCCCTTTTTGGTAATTGATGACAACATATATATCAAAGCTTCGACAAATGATAATAAGCATGAAATATATCGTCGCTTTGAGAAGTATGTGACAAATAAGAGCTCCCCCTAAATTTGTGCATATTTAAAATTTGCTTTGGACTGCAAATGCACGAGTTAGAATCATGGGTTACTCTTCCATGTCACATACATCTTGGTGGAGCACTAAAAAATGATAAGATTGAAATACATGCACTCATCACCAAGAATAGTAAATGATCACAAAAGATAGATAGAATGATAATATTTAAGCAAGCATTAAGCAAACATTAAGTGTAGCTTATGATCAAACACATGATCATCGATGTCTCACACAGATAAGGACGTAGTATCTCACACACAAGCAAACAAAGTTCGAAAAACCACCAAATAAAACAAGAGAGAATAGAAGCAACACTCTCTCTCGAAGCCTATGATCTATACATTTTCTCCCCCTTTGGCAACAAGTTACCAAAAAGTTCCTAGAATATGCATAGTGCTAAGTCGACGCTCAGGCTTGATCTTCAGGTGGTGGTGGAGTCCGGAGCACTCCAAGGACGAAGCCTTCGGTAGACGTGGTCGGAGTTGAGGCTGAAGTGGATGCTGGAGCTGGTGGAACTGAGGCTGTGGCTGGCGCAGACGTTGTAGCTCTGGTGTCAGCAACTGGCAGTGCAGACGACCTCGGTCCTCGTGGCACCCTGGCAAAAGCATTAGTCGTGGTCCTGCCTCTCCTCTCATTCATGTCCTCCTGGAGCTGCTCCACGGCAGTCTGTATCTCTGTCACCTTGATGTCCAAGTCATAGAACCTATGTTCCATGATCCTCTCTAAGCTTGCCTGGTTCTGAGTCAGGGTGGCAAGTCCTTGCTCAATCCGCAGGGTGGACGCAATCAGGTAACCAAGCTGCTCTTGTTTGGTTTTCAGGAAGTAATCAGATGCCTCCGCTTGAGTAGGCATCCTGGCAGCTTTCTCCTTCTTCGCCTTCTCCTTCTGAGCTTGTGCATGGGCAGATGATGGCTCATTCTCAGTCATGACCACTTGGTTATCTTCAAAATCTGGACGGATGGGCAGGTGTTCCTTATCCAAGAGGTATATGCCCGTGCCCATGTTGGAGTTGATGAGCTCCTGAATCTGTGGGGCATATCCATAGCTCCTCTTCTGGTCTGCTGCTGTCCTCTTGATTGTTTCCACTATGAGACTCATGGCTTTGAATTTTTGAGGCACGTCAAAGACATGAAGCAAATTGATCGCGTGACCTCTGATCATCTTGTGATCTCCAGAGTTGGGCAATAGGGTGTGCCTCAGTATCCAATTGATAGTGGGCAGTCCTGACAGAAGATGGTGCACTGAGCCAAACTTGAACGTGTCAAGTGCTTCATTCGGAATCTCCTTGTACATGTTGGACATAGTGTTTTGGTCCATCTTCTTCTTGGCATAAATGTCCAAGTCATCTGCTTGCTCCTTTGGGGCATTGATCAACTTCGCCCATTCCTCAACAGTTGATTGGTACCTTGTACCCTCTGACATCCAAGTGATCCTGCCATCCGGGTAGAAGTGTGCTGTGGAGTAGAATTGCATGATAAGCTCCTCGTTCCACTTTGTGAGCTTCTGCCCAACAAAGTCTGCCACTCCACACGCACTAAAGCTGTCATATACTCCAGGGTAGTGTTCCTCATTTTCCTTCATGTAGGTCCAGTCGACCCATCTCATGTCACATACAATTGGCTTCTTGTCAAGCAAAACTGTCTCATAGAAATCTTGCTGCTCCTTGGTATGAAACCTGTAGTCCACTGCAGTCCTTCTCCTAGAAGCATACGGATCTGCTTCTCTCCACTTCCTCAGCCCTAAATCTCTCCTGATTTTCATATCCTCAGCCACAGGATGAGCATCGTTGTGGTCTGGGATCTTGGGCTTGAGCTTCCTAAGGACATGCTCTTCTTCTTCCTCTGCAACTTCTGGCACTGGGGCCTTGTTCTTCTCAGTGGCTGGGATGCTTCTTGTGTTTCTCTTCGGCTTTGGCTTTGGAGCTGACTTGGCCTTGGAAGAAGCTCCCCCTGATTTTATGGCATCTCCCATTAGCTTGGGAGCCTTGGGTGCTGGTGCAGCAACCTCTTCTTCTTCCTCCTCATCTTCCATGATGGAGGCCTTCCCAAGCACTCTGGCTACAGTCTTCTTCACTCTTTCTTTTCTCTTTTTGCCCTCAGCAGCAACGGGCTCAATGGGAGCAGGCTTCACAGTTGAAGCTCTAGCCTTTGACATGGGCTGCCTGCCTGCTGGCCTTTTGATTTTCAGGCCTGGCTTTGTGCCTTGAGCTGGCTCAACTCTCTTTGATGTGGCCTCTTCCTGTGCCACATATTCTTCATCTTCAGAATCAGAAGTCCTCTTCTTCCTTTGTCTAGTGGTAGCTTTAGGCAGGTTGCTGGGTGTCCTCCTGCTGCCATCATCTGAGGAACTTGAGGGGCTAGTGCCCTCACTCAACTGCACTTGCTGCTCTGACAAGTTCTGGTTGTCACTCTGGTCTGACATGATGCAAATTCTGACCGCTGACCCTGTGAATAGATTATAGATGAGATAGAGTGGATGAGCATCACAAAATGCAGAGATTTTTGCAAAAGAACAATCCAAAAACTTAGTTTTAGTTTCCCACTGAAATCATCTCGGATCTACCGATTTTCAAACTCGGTGACACCGAAGCAGTTTTGGCACCAGAACTAGTGAACTTGGTCAGACCGAGTCACAGTTCGGTGGCAGCGAGACTACTAGGGTTTCACAGAGTTCCAAAATCGGTCACACCGATAAGTAATTCTCGGTCAGACCGAGTTTTACTTGTGCAATGGCATAAGCAAAATCGGTGGGACCGAGTTTTTCAACTCGGTGGGTCCGAGATGGTTTCGGCGGAAACCTAACCCTAAAATTTTCGAATTAAACCTAATCTACGAGCTCATTGACTGGATATGAGTTTATCAAACGTGGCAAGAATCATGATGATCACAATGTGCTAGGAATCAGATTGGAGAATAGCACAAAGATCGAGTCCATACCCTAGTTCGGCGGAGACTCTCTACGGCGGCAACGGTGGGGCAGAAATCCCGTTGACGGCGATGGAGACCAGCGACTGGAGGCTGCTGGCGGCGAGGAGGATGATCCGGAGACCCAGGAGGCAGAGCGAGCTATGCGCGGGCAAAGAGGTTTCGGAGAAATTTCCAAAATTCTGCCCGTCACTATATATAGCCCGACCCTGTCGGTGTGGCCGAGTGGAACAACTCGGTGGCCCCGAGATGCAAAACTGTATACAGTTATTGCAACTCGGTGTGACCGAGTGGTTCAAATCGGTTGCACCGAGATCGAAAACCTAGATAAACTTAATGATCTTGGTAGGACCGAAAGTATGGTATCGGTCAGACCGAGAATCACAAAGAGGTTTTGGAAGTTTAAGTCTATGACGAATCGGGGACTCCGAGCGCTCCTCACACAGAGTGGTTCGAATCTGACTTGATCAAGTTTTGTGATGCAGCATGAATAGAGTTTGAGACGAGAAAATCATAGATAGCTAGAGGAGGTTCTTAGGCCTTCTTGTCCATCCACTTGGCAAAAGAATATAAAGCCAAACAATCAAAACAACAAGTGGATGTCCTCGAATGAGTAAAATATGCAACCAACATGCTCACACAGTAAGATGGCAACTGAAATATGTGGCAAAGCATGCACAAACAATTCTAGCATCTATCAAGCAATTTGCGATGACTAGGTCATCTATATATGAGTATATTGACTTAGGAGTCAAGTGAGAACACTTGATCGTAGGTCGTACTCATCGTTTAAGCTCAAGTGGGGTTACCACTTTTACATAAAGCATTGTTGTATTCACATTTTTAGAGTTGCTTTAGCTCAAGTCTTAGAGTAAAGCTCCCCCTAGATGTGATATCCCCCCTAAGAGGGATGAACTAACCTTGGGTTTTGTCGATGATGACTTCATGTAGATGTTGAAGATGTGGATGCTCAATGTTGATGTAGATCACTTGGAGCTATCCATTTGAGTGAATTGCACTTTCAATACCTACATGGGTTAGTCCCACAAGGAACAAACAAGGATATCCATAGACATAGAGTGATGCATACACAAGATGATGTCCATGAAAACTTTAGGTTACCTTGTCCCTTGTCTTACCAACAAGAGGGTTTGTGACTCCTTGAACTAGTGCATGATGTGGAAGTTGACTGCACTTGTTCTTGCCAAAATGATGAGAGTGCAATAGGTTGGCGGAGTCACCCTCAAGAACTCTCTAGTTCTTCTTCTTTTGGATCCACACCATCTTGATGGGAATCCTTGGAGTTGTAGTCGTACTTGATGAAGTGGAACTTGACGTGGTCTTGGGAATCCACTTGACTAAGGTCTTAGGAGCTTCTTCAAATGCATCAATCTCCTCTTGAAGCTTGTCCTTGCCTTTTTGCTTGTAGTCTTGTGGTGGAAGATCATCTTGAGCTTGTATACCCTTGAAAGAGGTGTCATACTTCTCTTGTTGAGGAACAAACTTTGTCTTGGGGTATTGATCTTCTTCCCATTCAACTCCATTGGCATTGAACTTTCGTTCAAAACCAACACCTTGATTCTTCCGGTGCATTCCTTGCTTGCGCACAATTTCCTCGAATTGCTTACTCCCGGCAAGGCTTTTGTATACTCCTTTCTCTATAATCCCCTTCAATAAGCTATTTTCTTGCTCAAGTGTAACTTGGCTAAGAGAATCATTAGTGGAATCAAGAGAACTACTAGGAGCAACAATATTGGATTTAGCATGATCATTGTTACTACTAGAGGAAGAATCTTTCTTGTTCTTGTTACTAGACTTGACTTGAGGCATGTAAGTGGATAATAGTAAACGCTTGGCAATGTAAGAAGAACTTTTCTTGCGGAGATCATCATTTATTGCTTTTAAGAACTCATGCTCTTGCTCAAGATTGAGCTTTTCAAAGCGTAATTTCTCATGAGCTCTTAAAAGTTCTCGATGATCTTCGAAGATAGATTCATGAGCTAACTTAAGAGTGTTTAGTTCTTTAGTTAGAGCTTCAATCTTCTCCTTATCATTGTCATTTGTTCTAGCATGATTAATTGATGTTTCATCATAGTACTCATCACTAGAGTTGTCAACAAGCAAGTCATCATCACCTAACAAGTCATCTTCATCACTATTAAAATCAACATACTCGGGGTGTGTTACCTTAGGACCTTTGGCCATGAAGCATCTTCCAATTCCTTCATTTGGTGATTCAAATATGTCGTAGGAGTTGGTTGACACAAGTGCTAGACCGGCAACACCTTCATCTTGAGTATCTTCGGAGTCAAAGTGATAACTTCTCTCGGAGTGGCAGTCGGAGTCGGAGCCGGATACCCATTCACCAACATGAGCTTGATGTCTTTGTTTTGTGTAGCTCCTTGATGATTTTTCCTTCCTTTTCGAATCCTTGCTTCTCCGTGAGTATCTCCGTTCATAACGATCATCTCTACTCCTTCTCTCTCTTGGTGGTGATTCTTTGCTTCTTCTTTTTGGAGAATCTTCTCTTCTCTTGTAGGGAGCCGTACACTCATTGGAATAGTGTCCGGGTCTTCCACAATTATAGCAGTTTCGCTCTCGACTAGAAGATCTTTTGTCATTGAATGACCTTGACTTGAAGCTTCTATCTTTGCTTCTACTCTTGTAGAACTTGTTGAAGTTCTTCACCATTAAGCTCAATTCTTCATTGAAGGTTTGTTTCTCACTTGATGATGTGGGGACTTCACATGAGGCTTTGTAGGGACCACTTGATTTGTTATGAAGTTCCTCTTTATCCTTGAGTGACATCTCATGAGCAACAATCCTTCCAATCACTTCCGTTGGCTTGAGATCTTTGTAATTGGGCATCATTTGAATCAATGTGCACATGGTATCATATTTTCCATCCAAGGCTCTTAGGATCTTCTTGATGATGAATCTATCGGTCATCTCTTCACTTCCTAAGCCGGCAATCTCATTTGTGATGAGAGCAAGCCTAGAGTACATTTCGGCGACACCTTCACCATCCTTCATCTTGAACTTGTCAAGTTGACTTTGGAGCACATCCAACTTGGATTCCTTGACGGAGTCGGTACCTTCGTGCATAACAATCAAAGTGTCACAAATTTCCTTTGCATTCTCAAGGCGGTTGATTTTGTTGAATTCTTCGGGGCACAATCCGTTGAAGAGAATATCACAAGCTTGAGCATTGTATTGCAACATCTTCAACTCATCCGCGGTAGCTTCACGGTTTGGTTCCCTCCCATCAAAGAACTCACCTTGCAAGCCAACACAAACAATAGCCCATACGGCGGGGTTATGTCCAAGAATATGCATTTCCATTTTATGCTTCCAACTAGCAAAATTAGTACCATCAAAGTAAGGACCTCTACGGTGATAATTTCCCTCGCTAGACGCCATACTCTCCTAGGTTGTGAAACCAAGGCTATGACCACCAAAAGCTATGGAGATCAAGGCAAATGGAGACCAAAGCTCTGATACCACTTGTAGGATCGAAAGTATGTCTAGATGGGGGGTGATTAGACTACTTGACCAAATAAAAACTTAACCTTTTCCCAATTTTAGTTCTTGCCAGTTTTTAGCTATCTTAGGACAAGTCAAGCAATCATTACACAATTCAAGCAAGCATGCAAAGAGTATATTTGCAGCGGAAAGTAAAGCATGCAACTTGCAAGAATATAAAGGGAAGGGTTTGGAGAATTCAAACGCTATTGGAGACACGGATGTTTTTCCCGTGGTTCGGATAGGTGGTGCTATCCTACATCCACGTTGATGGAGACTTCAACCCACGAAGGGTAACGGTTGCGCGAGTCCACGGAGGGCTCCACCCACGAAGGGTCCACGCAGAAGCAACCTTGTCTATCCCACCATGGCCATCGCCCACGAAGGACTTCCTCACTAGCGGTAGATCTTCACGAAGTAGGCGATCTCCTTGCCCTTACAAACTCCTTGGTTCAACTCCACAATCTTGTCAGAGGCTCCCAAGTGACACCTAGCCAATCTAGGAGACACCACTCTCCAAGAAGTAACAAATGGTGTGTTGATGATGAACTCCTTGCTCTTGTGCTTCAAATGATAGTCTCCCCAACACTCAACTCTCTCTCATAGGATTTGGATCTGGTGGAAAGAAGATTTGAGTGGAAAGCAACTTGGGGAAGGCTAGAGATCAAGATTCATATGGTTTGAATGGAATATCTTGGTCTCAACACATGAGTAGGTGGTTCTCTCTCAAAACATATGAGTTGGAAAGGTGTATGTGTTCTGATGGCTCTCTCCACGAGTGAAGAGGAGGTGGAGGGGTATTTATAGCCTCCACACAAAATCCAACCGTTACACACAATTTATCAATCTCGGTGGGACCGAATCAGAAAACTCGGTTGGACCGAAATAGTAAACCTAGTGACCGTTAGGAATTTCGGTGGGACTGACATGCAACTCGGTAGGACCGATTCGGTTAGGGTTTGGGCATAACGTAATCTCGCTGAGACCGATTGCACAAACTCGGTGAGACCGAGTTTGGCAATAAGCTAACCAGAGAGTTGGTCAGGCAAACTCGGTGGGACCGACTCGCTCTTTCGGTGAGACCGAAAAGTTACAAGAAGGAAACATAGAGTTTACCTTGCATTCTCGGTGGGACCGATTCGCTCTTTCGGTGAGACCGAAAAGTTACGAAAGGGAAACACAGAGTTTGCAAGCCCATCTCGGTGAGACCAAGATCCTTATCGGTAGGACTGAATTGCTAGGGTTTGGCAGTGGCAAATGACAAGTGAAACTCGGTGTCGCCGGATTGAAAGAATCGGTATGACCGAGTTTGGCTTAGGGTTTAGGTCATTTGTGGCTATGGAAAAGTGGTTGAGGATTTTGGAGCATATCACCAAGCACATAAAGCAAGAGGCTCATTAAGCAACACCTCATCCCTCCTTGATAGTATTGGCTTTTCCTAAAGACTCAATGTGATCTTGGATCACTAAAATATAAAATGAAGAGTCTTGAGCTTTTGAGCTTGAGCCAATTCTTTGTCCTTAGCATTTTGAGGGTTCCACTTTCACATCCATGCCATGCCAATCATTGAGCTTTCCTGAAATAATCATCTTGAAATAGCATTAGCTCAATGAGCTATATGTTGTTATGAATTACCAAAACCACCTAGGGATAGTTGCACTTTCACAATAATTGTTATTTAGTGCCAGCTTTGAGCATGAACATTGTATCAGGATCTCGTTTAATTCGAGATGGCTACTCATTTAAATCCGAGAATAATGGTTGTTCTATTTATATGAGAGATATGTTATGGTCATGCTCCGATGGTGAATGGTTTATTCTTAATGAATCTTAAGCGTAATGCTACACATATTCATAGTGTGAATACCAAAAGATGTAAGGTTGATAATGATAGTCCCACATACTTGTGGCACCACCGCCTTGGTCACATAGGTGTCAAACGCATGAAGAAGCTCCATGCAGATGCACTTTTAGAGTCTCTTGATTACGAATCATTTGACACGTGCAAACCATGCCTCATGGGTAAAATGACCAAGACTCCGTTCTTAGGAACAATGGAGCGAGCAACCAACTTATTGAGGCGTGCGGTCCAATGAGTGTTGAGGCTCGCGGTGGCTATCGTTATGTTCTCACCCTCACTGATGACTTGAGTAGATATGGGTATGTCTACTTAATGAAACACAAGTCTGAGACCTTTGAAAAGTTCAAGGAATTTTAGAGTGAGGCTGAGAATCAACGTGACAGAAAAATCAAGTTCTTGCAATCAGATCGTGGGGGAGAATACTTGAGTCACGGATTTGGCACACACTTAAGAAAATGTGGAATAGTTTCACAACTCACGCCGCCTGGAACACCTCAGCGTAATGGTGTGTCCGAACATCGTAATCGCACTCTATTAGATATGGTGCGATCTATGATGTCTCTTACCGATTTACTACTGTCATTTTGGGGCTATGATTTAGAGACTGCCGCATTCATTTTAAATAGGGCTTCGTCAAAATCTGTTGAGACGACACCGTATGAATTATGGTTTGGGAAGAAACCTAAGTTGTCGTTTCTAAAAGTTTGGGGATGCGATGCTTATGTCAAGAAACTTCAACCTGAAAAGCTCGAACCCAAATCGGAAAAATGCGTCTTCATAGGATACCCTAAAGAAACTGTTGGGTATACCTTCTACCTCAGATCCGAAGGCAAGATCTTTGTTGCCAAGAATGGGCCCTTTCTAGAGAAAGAGTTTCTCTCGGAATAAGTGGGAGGAAAGTAGAAATTGATGAAGTATTACCTCTTGAACCGGTAAGTGGCGCAGCTCAAGAAAATGTTCCTGAGGTGCCTGCACCGACTAGAGAGGAAGTTAATGATGATGATCATGAAACTTCAGATCAAGTTACTACTGAACTTCGTAGGTCCACGAGGACACGTTCCGCACCAGAGTGGTACGGCAACCCTGTCTTGGAAATCATGTTGTTAGACAACGGTGAACCTTCGAACTATGAAGAAGCGATGGCGGGCCCGGATTCCGACAAATGGCTGGAAGCCATGAAATCCGAGATAGGATCCATGTATGAAAATAAAGTATGGACTTTGACTGACTTGCCCGATGATCGGCGAGCCATAGAAAATAAATGGATCTTTAAGAAGAAGACAGACGCGGATGGTAATGTGACCATCTATAAAGCTTGGCTTGTCGCTAAGGGTTATCGACAAGTTCAAGGGGTTGGCTACGATGAGACTTTCTCACCCGTAGCGAAGCTGAAGTCCGTCCGAATCATGTTAGCAATTGCCGCATTCTATGATTATGAGATATGGCAAATGGACGTCAAAACGGCATTCCTTAATGGTTTCCTTAAGGAAGAATTGTATATGATGCAGCCGGAAGGTTTTGTCGATCCTAAGAATGCTGACAAGGTGTGCAAGCTCCAACGCTCGATTTATGGGCTGGTGCAAGCATCTCGGAGTTGGAACATTCGTTTTGATGAGATGATCAAAGCGTTTGGGTTTATGCAGACTTATGGAGAAGCCTGCATTTACAAGAAAGTGAGTGGGAGCTCTGTAGCATTTCTCATATTGTATGTGGATGACATACTGTTGATGGGAAATGATATAGAATTCTTGGAAAGCATAAAGGCCTACTTGAACAAGTGTTTTTCCATGAAGGACCTTGGAGAAGCTGCTTATATATTAGGCATCAAGATCTATAGAGATAGATCGAGACGCCTCATTGGTCTTTCACAGAGTACGTACCTTGAAAAGATATTGAAGAAGTTCAAAATGGATCAGTCAAAGAAGGGGTTGTTGCCTGTATTGCAAGGTACGAGATTGAGCACGGCTCAATGCCTGACCACGGTAGAAGATAGAGAAAAGATGAGTGTCGTCCCCTATGCCTCGTCCATAGGGTCTATCATGTATGCTATGCTGTGTACCAGACCTGATGTAAACCTTGCTGTAAGTTTGGTAGGAAGGTACCAAAGTAATCCCGGCATGGAACACTGGACAGCAGTCAAGAATATCCTAAAGTACCTGAAAAGGACTAAGGAAATGTTTCTCATTTATGGAGGTGACAAAGAGCTCGTCGTAAAGGGTTACGTCGATGCTACCTTCGACACAGATCTGGATGACTCTAAGTCACAAACCGGATACATGTATATTTTGAATGGTGGGGCAGTAAGCTGGTGCAGTTGCAAGCAAAGCGTTGTGGCGGGATCTACATGTGAAGCGGAGTACATGGCAGCCTCAGAGGCAGCACAAGAAGCAGTCTGGGTGAAGGAGTTCATTACCGACCTAGGAGTCATACCCAATGCGTCGGGCCTGATGACTCTCTTCTGTGACAACACTGGAGCTATTGCCCTTGCCAAGGAGCCCAGGTTTCATAGGAAGACCAGGCATATCAAGCGTCGCTTCAACTCCATTCATGAAAGTGTTCAAAATGGAGACACAGAGATTTGTAAAGTACATACGGACCTGAATGTAGCAGATCCGTTGACTAAACCTCTCCCTAGAGCAAAACATGATCAACACCAGAACTGCATGGGTGTTCGATTCATCACAATGTAACTAGAATATTGACTCTAGTGCAAGTGGGAGACTGTTGGAAATATGCCCTAGAGGCAATAATAAAATGGTTATTATTATATTTCTTTGTTCATGATAATTGTCTATTGTTCATGCTATAATTGTGTTATCCGGAAATCGTAATACATGTGTGAATACATAGACCACAATACGTCCCTAGTGAGCCTCTAGTTGACTAGCTCGTTGATCAAAAGATAGTCATGGTTTCCTGACTATGCACATTGGATGTCATTGATAACGGGATCACATCATTAGGAGAATGATGTGATGGACAAGACCCAATCCTAACCATAGCTCAAAGATCGTGTAGTTCGTTTGCTGTAGCTTTTCTGAATGTCAAGTATCATTTCCTTAGACCATGAGATTGTGCAACTCCCGGATACCGTAGGAGTGCCTTGGGTGTGCCAAACGTCACAACGTAACTGGGTGACTATATAGGTTCATTACAGGTATCTCCAAAAGTGTCTGTTGGGTTGGCATGAATCGAGACTGGGATTTGTCACTCCATATAACGGAGAGGTATCTCTGGGCCCACTCGGTAATGCATCATCATAATGAGCTCAATGTGATCAAGCGGTTGATCGCAGGGTCATGCATTACAGTACGAGTAAAGTGACTTGCCGGTAACGAGACATAACAAGGTATTGGGATACCGACGATCGAGTCTCGGGCAAGTAACGTACCGATTGGCAAAGGGAATTGTATATGGATTGATTGAATCCTCGACATCGTGGTTCATCTGATGAGATCATCATGGAGCATGTGGGAGCCAACATGGGCATCCAGATCCCGCTGTTGGTTATTGACCGGAGAGTCGTCTCGGTCATGTCTGCATGTCTCCCGAACCCGTAGGGTCTACACACTTAAGGTTCGGTGACGCTAGGGTTGTTAGGAAGACTTGTATGTGATTACTGAATGTTGTTCGGAGTCCCGGATGAGATCCCAGACGTCACTAGGAGTTCCGGAATGGTCCGGAGGTGAAGATTTATATGTAGGAAGTTGTCATACGGTCACCGGAAAGGTTCGGGGGCATATCGGTATTGTACCGGGGCCACCGGAGGGGTTCCGAGGGTCCACCGGGAGGGGCCACCTCTCTCGGAGGGCCCAATGGGCTGTAGAGGAAAGGGAACCAGCCCTACATGGGCTGGCCGCATCCCGCCCTTGGGCCTATGCGCCTAGGGTTGGGGGGGACCCTAAAGGGGGCGCCCCCCTTGCTTGGGGGGCAAGCCCCCTCCCCTTGGTCGCCGCCCCCCTCTAGATCTCATCTAGAGGGGCCGGCCCCCTTCCTCCTTCCCCTATAAATAGAGGGGCAAGGGGAGGGCTGTGCACAACATCCAAGGCGCAGCCCCTCCGCTCCCCAACACATCTCCTCCTCCGTAAGAGCTTGGCGAAGCCCTGCTGGAGTACTGCATCTTCACCACAACCACGCCGTCGTGCCGCTGTTGGAGCCCTCTTCCTCAACCTCTCCCTCCTCCTTGCTGGATCAAGGCGCGGGAGACGTCCTCGCTCCGTACGTGTGTTGAACGCGGAGGTGCCGTCCATTCGGCGCTAGGATCTTCGGTGATTTGGATCACGACGAGTACGACTCCATCAACCCCGTTCTCTTGAACGCTTCCGCTCGTGATATACAAGGGTATGTAGATGCACTCCTCTCTCCCATAGATTGATCTTGGTGATGCGTAGAAAATTTTAAAATTCTACTACGTTCCCCAACAGGGCCTACCTTAGAGGCAAGGCTCTATACTCTCGAGTACTTTTGATGTGTCCCGTCAACTCGCAGAACGAGGAGAAGCTTGCTTAGTACGCCGTCTCCCCCGCCCACGGGCGCGGTGGCTCGCAGGATGAGGTGAAGCTTGATTACTAGTAGTAGTACTGTACACCTTACGCCCGCTCCCTCGCCCACGCGCGTGGTGGCTCGCAGGACGAGGAGAAAATTTTACTACTCCCTCCGTTTACTCCTCGTCCTTACTACCTTGGTTAGAGAGATTATCATATTGTTTGGAATATATGTGTTGTTTAGTACTCCCTCCATTTACTTATACAATGCCACTATAAAAAAATACATTTTGCATCTATACAAGGCCACAAATAGTAATCGAGACAAAAGTTACTACTCCCTCCTTTCTAGTTTATGGCTCAATTTCAAAAGCTCTCCAACCAAGGTAGACGGTGAGTGGTCGAATTAAGTTCGTACTCCTAGTTTGCACAAATAATTAGTACGCTCGTTTTTCTCAAGAAGTTATGTTTACCAAGGCATTAATTAGAACGAATGCATGAATGACCACTAAATTTCCATGAACTTCTACATGCATTGGTGAGTTTCCTCTTGACACGGCTTCCATCGGGTAATCTAACGCACCTCGAAATCCAACATGTGATGGTACTACTAGTAGTAGTAGAATTGAGACTTATAAAATGGAAAAACGATTTTTTAGATGATCCCTATAAACCCTAGTGGGTACGTACTCCGTAAAATCAGATTTTCCCAAAACTAAGTCGCTCAACCTTTATTTGCTTGTTTCCCTTCCTGCCTCCTTGCCTCGAACAGACTATGCCAAACTCCCCTGCCTGCCACGTGGGAAAATACCCGCCCTCGCCTTATTTTAGTTCGGGTTTGTATCGATGGATCGCGCGAAGCAGCAAAAACCCAAGCTGTGTCTTGTACTCCTCCGTTGACGCTCGCTTTCATGAATTCTGTACTTCCTGTCGCCGACATGTGGGACATATAGCAACTGGATCGACATGTAAAGCACCAAATAACAGTGCAGAACAGTAGGGGGACGCACCCCAGTTGTAGCGCCCCAGTAGTAGTAGCAATGAGACGTCAAATCACAATGCCACACCTTCCCAGACGGACGAAGCAACCATTATTTCACACTTTGGTTCGCCATCATATCAAACCACATAGTATTGCTTCTGCCTCAAGAGGGACACGCACATCGCCTTGGTACATCCTGACACATGGGACCGCATGACAGGCCATGCTCCCCCGCCGATCGCTCGGTAAAATCACCTCATTTTTAATACTATACTTCCTCCGTATCGTTTACTACATGGCATGCACGTCGTTCTAGGTTGAGAATTATATATGTGATGAACAGTATATGTTTAGAAACTACATCCGCTTAGTAATCCAATGATATACTGACATAGTAACTCAGATTTATTTAGTCAAATGGATGACCTAGAACTACGTGCACGCCCTATAAACCAAGACGTCTAAAAAACGAGACGGAGAGGGTAGTTCAGTACGTATCTTTTTAGATCAATATAGTCGGGATTCACCAAGGAGAAAAACCAAGTGGTAGGCTGCACCTGTCATGTTGGCGTAGAGACTCAAGCAGGGTTGGTCCGCACACGAAATGGCGACACACTTAACAGGATCCCTTTGGCCGACATGTGGCTCATCCACCGTCTTGTTCCACGTGCGATGCACCAAATTATAGTTCAGAGCAGCGGTTGGAATTGGAGGCACCCCGGTCATAGCGCCGCAGTAGTAGAAAATGAGCGACGAGGGTCAAATCACAAAGCCCTACATTTCCCGCATTAAGCTGGACGGACAAAGCAACCATCATTTCACTCTATGGCGCAAGAGCATAAAGAAAAGAGAAAACCAATGATGCGTGCGGCAGCTACCTAGGGCACCCTAGGGTAGGGGTCTCCACTACAGATCTTATTTTTTTGAAAGCGCCTCCACTACAAATCGGCTTCTCCCTCGTCCTCTTGAAGAAAACCGATGATGCATGCAGCGGTAGTGTTTGTAGGAGTACTACTAGGGCGTGCGGGGCCACGTCGTAATAAATGGGAGAGGGATTGAGTTCGAGTCGACGCCTTAAATATGTGTGGGCCGCTTGGTTTAGGGGAACGAGGCAGCATTTTGGGTTCGGGGACCAGTGGAGATATAGTGCATACAAAAAATTATGGACGTAGGTTCGACCGAAAGGCAATGATGCATGGGCCCTGCATTTTGATATACCCGGGGCCGCGTGAAATTTGCTACTCTACTCAAAACTAGTAAGGTACACATGCATTGATGCATGAGATTTCGAAACCAAATTATGAATAAATACACACTATAGCATGTAAAGATTTGAGTCATATATGCATGATGTAGATGTTCGTTTAGTTCTTATAGTTCATCTCATTAAAAATCAATTAGTTTGATAAAAATGTTAAGATTCATGGGGTTGCACATTGTAAAGCATAAAGTAAAAAACAAATAATGGCAATTCATCTAGAAAAAAATCAATTATGATATGAAAGATTCTAGAACAAAGGAGAAGTGCTTGTTGATACGTCTCCAACGTATCTATAATTTTTGATTGCTCCATTGTATATTATCTACTGTTTTGGACTATATTGGGCTTTATTTTTCACTTTTATATTATTTTTGGGACTAACCTATTAACCGGAGGCCCATCCCAGAATTGTTGTTTTTTTGCCTATTTCAGTGTTTCGAAGAAATAGAATATCCAACGGAGTCCAAACAGAATGAAACCTTCGGGAACGTGATTTTCCCACCGAACGTGATCCAGGAGACTTGGACCCTACGCCAAGGCATCAGAGAGGCGGTCACGAGGGTGGGGGGCGCCCCCCCTAGGGTGCGCCCCCTGCCTCGTGGGCCCCTCGAAGCTCCACTGATGTACTCCTTCCTCCTATATATACCTACGTACCCCCAAACAAATAGAAGAGGAGCAAAGAAACCTAATTCCACCGCCGCAACTTTCTGTATCCACGAGATCCCATCTTGGGGCCTGTTCCGAAGCTCCGCCGGAGAGGGCCGTCATCACGGAGGGCTTCTACATCATCATAGCCTCTCCGATGAAGTGTGAGTAGTTTACCTCAGACCTTCGGGTCCATAGTTAGTAGCTAGATGGCTTCTTCTCTCTTTTTGAATCTCAATACAAAGTACTCCCCCTCTCTTGTGGAGATCTATTCGACGTAATCTACTTTGTGCGGTGTGTTTGTTGAGACCGATGAATTGTGGGTTTATGATCAAGTCTATCTATGAACAATATTTGAATCTTCTCTGAATTCTTTTATGTATGATTGGTTATCTTTGCAAGTCTCTTCGAATTATCCATTCGGTTTGGCCAACTAGATTGGTAGTTCTTGCCATGGGAGAAGTGCTTAGCTTTGGGTTCGATCTTGCGGTGTCCTTTCCTAGTGACAGAAGGGGCAGCAAGGCACATATTGCATCGTTGCCATCGAGG
Organism: Triticum monococcum; assembly: GCA_034509565.1. Taxonomy (NCBI): domain Eukaryota; kingdom Viridiplantae; phylum Streptophyta; class Magnoliopsida; order Poales; family Poaceae; genus Triticum; species Triticum monococcum. The sequence continues at coordinate 485,304,443 of CM067845.1, forward strand.
ATAACAAGATGGGGTTTATTTCATATTGCATGAATTTATCTCTCTACATCATGTCATCTTGCTTAAGGCGTTACTCTATTTTTAACTTAATACTCTAGATGCATGCTGGATAGTGGTCGATGAGTGGAGTAATAGTAGTAGATGCATAATCGTTTCGGTCTACTTGTCACAGACGTGATGCCTATATACATGATCATGCCTAGATATTCTCATAACTATGCTCAATTCTGTCAATTGCTCAACAGTAATTTGTTCACCCACCGTAGAATACTTATGCTCTTGAGAGAAGCCACTAGTGAAACCTATGGCCCCCGGGTCTATTCTCATCATATCAATCTCCATCACTTTAATCTTTCTTTGCTTTTTTACTTTGACTTTTACTTTTCACTTTGCATCTTTATACCAAAAATATTATATCTATCAGATCTCACTCTCGTAAGTGACCGTGAAGGGATTGACAACCCCTAATCGCGTTGGTTGCGAGTAGCTATCGTTTTGTGCAGGTACGAGGGACTTGAGCGTGGCCTCCTACTGGATTGATACCTTGGTTCTCAAAAACTGAGGGGAAATACTTACGCTACTCTGCTGCATCATCCCTTCCTCTTCGGGGAAATCCAACGCAAGCTCAAGAGGTAGCAAGAAGGATTTCTGGCGCCGTTGCCGGGGAGTCTACGCAAAAGTCAACACACCAAGTACCGATCACAATCCCTATCTCTCGCATTATATTATTTGCCATTTGCCTCTTGTTTTCCTCTCCCCCACTTCACCCTTGCCGTTTTATTTGCCCTCTCTCTCTCTATCCTCCCTCTCTATTTGCCTCTTTTGCCCGTTTGCTCTTGTCTGCTCGTGTGCTAGTTTGCTTGTTTGTTGCAATGGCTCAAGATACTACCAAATTGTGTGACTTCAACAATACTAATAATAATGATTTCCTTAGCACTCCGATTGCTCCTCTTGCTAATACTGAATCTTGTGAAATCAATACTGCTTTGTTGAATCTTTTTATGAAAGATCAATTCGCCGGCCTTCCTAGTGAAGATGCCGCTACTCATCTGAATAGCTTCGTTGGTTTATGTGATATGGAAAAGAAAAAAGATGTCGATAATGATGTCGTTAAATTGAAGCTATTTCCTTTTTCGCTTAGAGATTGTGCTAAAGCCTGGTTTTCGTCTTCACCTAAAAATACTATTGATTCTTGGAACAAGTGCAAACATGCTTTTATCTCTATTTATTTCCCTCCCGCTAAGATCATCTCTCTTAGAAACGATATTATGAACTTTAAGCAACTTGATCATGAACATGTGGCACAAGCTTGGGAGAGAATGAAATTAATGATACATAATTTCCCTACTCATGGTTTGAATTTGTGGATGATTATACAAAAATTTTATGCCGGATTGAATTTTGCTTCTAGAAATCTTTTAGATTCGGCCGCGGGAGGCACTTTTATGGAAATCACTTTAGGAGATGCTACTAAACTCCTAGATAATATTATGGTTAATTATTCTCAATGGCATACTGAAAGATCTTCTAATAAAAAAGTGCATGCGATAGAAGAAATCAATGTTTTGAGTGGAAAGATGGATGAACTTATGAAATTATTTGCTACTAAGAGTGTTTCTTCTGATCCTAATGATATGCCTTTGTCTACTTTGATTGAGAATAGCAATGAATCTATGAATGTGAATTTTGTTGGTAGGAATAATTTTGGTAACAACGCTTATAGAGGGAATTTTAATCCTAGGCCATATCCTAGTAATCCGTCTAATAATTATGGGAATTCCTACAACAACTCTTATGGAAATTATAATAAGATGCCCTCTGAATTTGAGAATAGTGTTAAAGAGTTTATGAATTCACAAAAGAATTTTAGTGCTTTGCTTGAAGAGAAATTGCTTAAAGTTGATGATTTGGCTAGGAACATTGATAGAATTTCTCTTGAGGTTGATTCTTTAAACCTTAGATCTATTCCTCCTAAGCATGATATCAATGAGTCTCTCAAAGCCATGAGAATTTCCATTGATGAGTGCAAGGAAAGAACCGCTAGGATGCGTGCTTCCAAAAGATGCCTTTATTAAAGCGTGTTCTTCCAATTCCTATGAAAATCAAGATGAAGATCTAAAAGTTATTGATGTGCCCCCTATTAAATCTTTGTTTTGCAATATGAATCTTGATGAAACTGAATATGATCTTCCTTTACCTAGAAGGCGTTCTAAAAATTTGGAGTATTTAGATCATTATGATGAAATTGATGAAAGTGGGATTGAAAGAAATAAAAATCTAGATGTTGCTAAACCCACTATATTGGATTTTAAGGAATTTCATTATGAAAGTTGCTCTTTAATTGATTGTATTTCCTTGTTGCAATCCGTGCTAAATTCTCCACATGCTTATAGTCAAAAGAAAGCCTTCACCGAACATATTGTTGATGCCTTGATGCAATCTTATGAAGAAAAACTTGAGTTGAAAGTTTCTATCCCTAGAAAACTCTATGGTGAGTGGGAACCAACTATTAAAATTAAAATTAAAGATCATGAGTTTTATGCTTTGTGTGATTTGTGTGCTAGTATCTCCACTATCCCCAAAACTTTGTGTGATTTGCTAGATTTCTGCAATTTTGATGATTGCTCTCTAAACTTGCATCTTGCGGATTCTACTATTAAGAAACCTATGGGAAGGATTAATGATGTTCTTATTGTTGCAAATAGGAATTATGTGCCCATAGATTTCATTGTTCTTGATATAGATTGCAATCCTTCTTGCCCTATTATTCTTGGTAGACCTTTCCTTAGAACGGTTGGTGCGATTATTGATATGAAGGAAGGGAATATTAGATTTCAATTTCCATTAAAAAAGGGCATGGAACACTTTCCAAGAAAGAAAATAAAATTTTCCATATGAAACTATCATGAGAGCTACTTATGGATTGCCTACCAAAGATGGCAATACCTAGATCTATCCTCGCTTTTATGCCTAGCTAGGGGCGTTAAATGATAGCGCTTGTTGGGAGGCAACCCAATTTTATTTTTATTCCTTGCTTTTTGCTGCTGTTTAGTAATAAATAAATTATCTAGCCTCTGTTTTGGTTGTGTTTTTTGTTGTAGCAACTAGACCTCAAACAGTCTAATCTCTGTGCTCCGGTGTCATCCCTGGATCAGTAATGCTGACACCACACAGTACTCGGAGGATTTATAATAGAGTAGCAATCAAACACTTATTACAGCAAGTGTCTCCATAGAGAACTTATTACAATAAATATGGCTTAAGGCCATCTAATAACGATAACAGCGGAAGGCTTGGAAGATAAGTGAGTCCATCAACTCCAACGGCATCACTGAGTATAGAACCACGACCTAAAACTCCTTAATCGTCGTCTGGAAAGTCTGCAACATTAACGTTGCAGCCCGAAACGGGTCAGCACATGGAATATGCTGGCAAGGTAACACATAGAGAGTAATGGAATGAAACAGCTATACTATATGCATATTTGGCTGGTGGAAAGCTCTATGGTTACAGTTTTGCGTAAAGCCAATTTTTCCCTACTTCAAAGGAATAAATTTATTTAACTATCATGGTTGTTGTTAAACATTGAGAATGGTTGACAGCATCCTCAATCCCAATTAATTAACATCATTATCAAAACCCAACAAAATTAATTCAGAGTAACATGTTGAGATTCACATGATAATCCAGGTACTAGATACTCAAAACGTCCATAACCGGGGACACAGCTAACCATGATTAGTTTATACACTCTACGGAGGTTTGCCCACTTTTCCCCACAAGACTCAATCGCCTCCGTTTGGTTTCTCGCACTACATGGTGTTTGAGAAATGGATGACCGAGACATAGTCTTTCAGAAGCGCTAGCAGCTTGCGATCGGGTAGATCATACCACCTACATCCCCTACATCTGCTAGTCTACCACTATAAGAGTTCGCACGACTTAGTCAACTATGCTAGAGCCCATAATAGCTTGTGGCTGCACACGAAAGTTTCTAGTATGAATAATCTCATGATCCCTTTGAGCCTGGGTGGCGGTCCAAAAGAAAACAGGCAAATCCTGGATTACCCAGGTGCCTCAATCCACCTAGATGTGTGTTTAAGTTGCCACCTTAGATGAACCATTAATTAACGAACTCACATCTATCATGGATATCACTCACCCAATCCACGTCAACTAGCATAGCATGGCATAGTAAGCAAACATAGAAGTAACTTCCCAAAGGTTTGATAATAAATAGGTAATAGGTACTACCTCAACTACTTCCCAAACCCACAATTTAATTAGATCCTAATCATGCAATGTTTGAGGATTGATCTAATGCAGTAAAACTGGCTAGTAGAAAAGGTATGATCAAAGTGTTACTTGCCTTGCTGATGATCTGGGAAACCTAGCGATTCGAAGTAACAAGCGGCACACTCCGGGTACTCTATCGCAAACAAACAAGCACACAATAAGTACACATATAATGCATGGGTAACACTCGAATAAGAGATCTAACCAGAAGGTTCAATTTAAGAACTCCGGTTTGCAAAAAGAATCAAATCGAACGAGGCAACGAAAGTCAAACGGCAAAAGAAAACAACTTCGTTCTACTAATCTGGATCTAAGTCAAACAGTAGCAAAAACTTGTTTAAGTTGGTTAAACAGATAGAGGGTTTCAAGACGAAACTCCAGGCGCTTGAATCGCCTAATTCCGATAAACGAGCGAAAAGTTATACTAAAACGAAAATCGGATCAGAAATCGCGATTAGAAAAATCGTGGATTTAATCCGAGAAAAAGAAAAACGACGAACATTCGCTAGAACGAACGGACGGACGAACGAACGCTCGCTAGTTAAATAAATCAGAAGAACCGATCTATTTAAAAAAACCGAAACTAAAAAAACCGACAGAAAAACCGAACAGTTTTTCGAAAACAAATTAAAAAACGGCGTAGATTTCGAGGCGACCTCGGCGGCGGCGGCGGCGGCGGCGGCGTTCGGCGAGGCGGCGGCGTCGGCGGCGCAGCGGGGCGGCGAGCGGCGGCAAGAGCGTCCGGCGGCGGCGGGGCGCGGCGGCGGCGGCGCGGTCGGGGGGCTCGGGGCGGCTAGGGTTTGGGGGCGGTGGCTGGGCCTCCGGCTGGCTCCCCCCCGGCTTATAAAGCCTTGGCGGGCCGGAGTCCCGGTCGGACACGGCCCGTAGGTCGGTTCGTTTTTTTAAATAATTACGCGCGGAAGAAAAATAAAAATAAATACTAAACAGACTCCAAAAATCCCGAAATAAATTTTTCCGTGCTTCAAAAATCAAGCCGCACAAGGTGAACAGTTATTTGGGGCCTAAATGCAATACTGAAAAACGCACATTTTTCCTAAATTCAAATAAATAACGAAAAACTCCGAAATAAAATCTTATTTGATTTTATTATTAAATCCTCAATATTTATTTATTTTGGGAAAGTCATTTTATTCCCTCTCTCATATTTTTTTGTAATAGAAATAATTGATTATAAAATAATAAAAATCAAATGATCCTATTCTCAAAATTTGAGAAAACTCAAATATGAGAATAAAGAATTTCCCAACTCTCTCCGTGGGTCCTTGAGTTGCGTAGAAATTTCTAGGATCAAACCAAGAGCAAAAAAAATATGATATGCAATGATGATCTAATGTATAACATTCTAAATTGAAAATTTGGGATGTTACAAACCTACCCCCTTAAGATGAATCTCGCCCTCGAGATTCGGGTTGGCTAGAAAATAGGTGAGGGTGGTCCTTGAGCAAACCTTCCTCTCGTTCCCAGGTGGCTTCATCCTCTGTGTGGTGGCTCCACTGAACTTTGCAAAACTTAATAACCTTGCTGCGAGTGACTCGGCTGGCAAACTCGAGAATCTTAATTGGTTTCTCCTCGTAGGTCAAATCGTTATCCAATTGAATTGTTTCCAATGGCACTGTGTCTCTCAAGGGTATGTCAACCATCTCCGCGTGACACTTCTTCAACTGAGAAACGTGGAACACATCATGAACTCCTGACAATCCTTCGGGAAATTCCAACTTGTAGGCCACTTCTCCCATACGCTCCAAAACTCGATATGGTCCTACAAATCGTGGCGCTAACTTTCCTTTAACCCCAAAACGCTTTGTTCCTCAAAGTGGGGATACTTGAAGATAAGCTCTATCTCCAACTTCATAAACAATCTCCTTGCATTTAGAATCTGCATAACTCTTCTGTCTGGACTGAGCTACCTTGAGCCTATCGTGAATCAATTTCACCTTCTGTTCAGATTCTTTAATCAAATCAGGTCCAAACAACTAGCGGTCTCCAACTTCGTCCCACGACAACGGTGTCCTGCACCTCCTTCCGTACAAAGCTTCAAAAGGGGCCAACTTCAAACTGGATTGGTAGTTGTTGTTGTAAGAGAACTCTGCATATGGCAAATTGTTGTCCCAACTAGATCCATAATCTAGCGCACAAGCTCTTAGCATATCCTCCAAAATCTGATTGACTCTCTCGGTCTATCCATCTGTCTGTGGATGAAAAGCTGTACTGAATTCTAGCCTGGTACCCAAAGTTTCGTGCAACTGCTTCCAGAACTTTGAGGTAAACTGGGTTCCTCTATCTGATACGATACTCCTCGGAACTCCATGCAACATACGATCCTGGTCATGTATATCTTTGCCAACTTAGCACTGGTGTCAGTGGTCTTTACCAAGATGAAGTGAGCTACTTTCGTCAACCGATCGACTACAACCCAAATCGAGTCATAGCCTGAACGAGTCCTGGGTAATCCCGTGATAAAATCCATGCCTAACTTATCCCACTTCTATTCGGGTATCGGCAATGGTTGTAACAATCCTGCTGGCTTCTGATGCTCTGCCTTTACTCTCTGACACACATCACAAACTGCTACATACTCCGCAATATCCTTCTTCATTCCAGTCCACCAGAAAATGTCTTTCAAATCCAAATACATCTTGGTATTTCCTGGGTGAATCGAATATGTTGAATCGTGTGCCTCTTGCAGAATTAGCTTCCTAATCTTCGGGTCATTGGGCACATAAACACGGTCTTCAAACCATAGGGTGTCGTGCTCATCCTCACGAAATCCTTTAGCCTTTCCTTCGCTTATTTTCTCCTTTATAGAGGCTATCTCCTCGTCAGTCTTCTGAGCTTCTCTGATTCTATCCATCAAAGTTGACTGAATCTCCAATGCTGCTACATAGCCTCTCGGAACTATTTCCAAACATAGTTCACGAAGGTTCTCTGCTAACTCCCTTGGTATTTCTCCCATTATTAATGTATTGACATGGCTCTTACGGCTTAATGCGTCAGCTACAACATTAGCCTTTCCAGGATAGTAATGCAATCTCATATCATAATCCTTGATGAGCTCCAACCATCTCCTTTGTCTGAGGTTTAACTCCTTCTGTGTGAAAATGTATTTCAAACTCTTATGGTCCGTGTACACCTCACAATGGTTTCCAATGAGGAAATGTCTCCATGTTTTCAATGCATGCACTACAGGTGCTAATTCCGAATCATGCATAGCATAATTTAACTCATGAGGTTTCAGTTGTCTTGAGGCATATGAAACAACTCTCCCTTCTTGCATAAGCACTGCTCCAAGTCCTCGACGTGAAGCGTCGCAATACACCTCATAGTCCTTGGTCTGATCTGGCAAAATCAACACTGGTGAAGTAACCAAACGTTTCTTCAACTCCTGGAAACTAGTCTCACATTCCTCAGTCCATATGAACTTGGTATCTTTCTTCAACAACTCCGTCATAGGCCGCAATTTTTGAGAAATTCTCAATAAATCTCCGGTAGTATCCTGCGAGTCCCAGAAAACTCCGTATCTCTCCAACTGTAGTCGGTGCTTCCCACTTGGTCACGGTATCAACTTTAGTGGGATCTACTGCTATTCCTTCTCCGGATATAACGTGTCCGAGAAATCCTACTTCCTTCAGCCAAAACTCACATTTGCTGAACTTGGCATACAACTGATGTTCTCTGAGCTTCTCAAGTACCATTCACAAATGTTCCTTATGCTCCTCTTCATTCTTCGAGTAAACCAGGATATCATCAATGAACACCACGACGAACTTATCCAAGAACTCCATAAACACTTTGTTCATCATGTTCATAAAGTATGCAGGTGCGTTAGTCAGACGAAATGACATAACGGTATACTCGTACAGCCCATACCTGGTGGTAAAAGCTGTCTTAGGTATATCCTGTTCCCAAATCTTCAACTGGTGGTATCCTGATCGCAGATCGATCTTGGAAAATACCTTAGCTCCTTGCAATCGATCAAACAGATCATTGATCATTGGTAGTGGGTACTTGTTCTTGATCGTTACTTCATTCAATCCTCGATAATCAACAACCATCCTTAACGATCCATCCTTCTTCTCCACAAGAAGTACTGGCGATCCCCAAGTCGAAGAACTTGGGCGAATATATCCTTTATCCAGTAACTCCTTAATCTGCTTCTTAATTTCCACCAAATCCTTTGCAGGCATCCTGTATGGTCTCTTTGATATTGGCCCTGTGCTTGGCAATAGCTCAATCAAAAACTCAATATCTCTATCCGGTGGCATGCCTGGCAACTCTTCTGGAAATACTTCAGGGAAATCCCTTACCACTGGTACTTCCTCTTGCACAACTCCCGTTAAGCAATATACTTGAGTCCTCTTTGGCACATGTCGGGATACATACTTGATCCTTCTCCCTTCCGGGGTGGTAAGCAAAATTGACTTACTAGCACATTCAATATTCCCGTTATACTTTGATAACCAATCCATGCCTAATATCACATCCAATCCTTGGGATTCCAATACTATTAGGTCTGAGGGAAAAACATAGTTACCAATCCTTAATGGTAACCGATCACACCATCGACTGGCCATATATTCTGCTCCAGGCGAGGTTACTAACATGGGTGACCTAAGGCCTTGGGTTGACAGGTTATACTTATCCACGTATCCCCTTGAGATGTATGAATGCGATGCACCAGTATCAAAAAGAACGAGTGCAGTAAATGACTTAACCAAAAACTTACCTATTACTACATCAGGCCGAGCTTCAACCTCCTCCACACTAACATGGTTCACCTGTCCCCTGTTGAAAGGGTTCGGCTTCTTCCCAGAGCTTCCATTGCTATTTCCATTTTGTAATTCGGGACATTCATTGGCATAATGTCCAGTCTTCGAACACTTAAAGCAAGTGACTTGGCTCAGGTCTTTCTTGGTTGGGGTTGATGGGTTCGTGCGATTCTGGCCATTGCTTCCTCCATTACCATTAACATTCCTGGTGCCATTGTGATTGTGCAAACTACCTCCTCCATGGGTATGCTGAAAATGTCCTCCCGGTCTAGGGGTAAAACGTGGCTTCTGTTGAGCTCCTGAATTGTACTTTCCTTGTCCGTACTTCCTCTTGTGGTTCTCAATTTGCTGTTGCTTGCCTTCAATCATAAGAGCACGGTCTACCAACTCCTGGTAGATGTTGAAGGTTTCTACCATCAACTGCATGCTCAACTCATCATTCAGTCCTTCTAGAAACTTCTCCTGCTTAGCTGCATCCATAGCAACGTCATCTGGGGCATAACATGCTAATTTACTAAAGTCCTCCACATACTGGCCAACTGACCTTCCTACTTGGCGCAAGTTGCGAAACTCACGCTTCTTCATGGCCATAGCTCCTGCTGAAACATGGGCAGTACGAAAAGCCTGCTGAAACTGGTCCCATGTGACAGTGTCGATAGGGAAGGTGGCTGTGAAATTCTCCCACCATGATGCTGTGGGTCCTTCAAGCTGATGAGCGGTAAACTTCACCTTCTCCGCACCCGTGCATCCTGCTGTGGTCAACTCTCTAGCTGTCTTGCAGAGCCAATCATGTGCTACTATCGGCTCGGTGCTACTGGAAAACACCGGCGGATTCAGTCTAAGAAAACGGGCTAAGTGATCAACAGGTGGTGGTGGTGGTGGTGGGTTGTTGTTGTTGTTCCCCTGATTCTGATTCTGGACTAGCAACTGCATCAAGGTGTTCTGTTGCTGGATCAACTGGGTGAGCTCCGGTGGAAAGGTAAATCCGGGGTCATGTCTCGGAGGCATCTGAGGGTTTAGAAAAGATGAGAGTTAAGAATAGAGGGGGTCTAAAGAGAAAACACTACCATATGCACATGAGGCAACAGGAAATAATTCACTTCATTCAATCAAACAATGGCATACAATCGATCTAACTATCGCAAAAGTGCTCGGACTACTATATTACATGGTGGACTACTACTACTGATGAGGTGGTCTACTAGAAATATTCTTCGTTTGCAAACTCCATGATATCTGCTTCGGCTTCATCAACATAGTCATCCTCACTATCATCTGGGTCTGAGTCGGTGTCGTCGATGATGATGTAGTCTTCCGGGCGAATCTCCTTGGGTTCTTCATCTTCATCTACTGGTGTAGGGCCTCCCATAAATATCCCGATCTTGGTTGTTAGGTCGGCATTCTTCCCCACCAATACTTCAATTTCCTCTTCATAATCTTCACGTGTAGCCTTGAGTTCTTCCTCCAGTTCCTTGATTCTTGTCCTTGCCTTCTTCGGATCTATCATGTCGGAGCACATCTGGTTCTCCTGACGTAGAATGTGCTGGTTTAATTCGTGGATAAAAGCTGCAATGGATCTATCCTTTCTGGTGCTGATCATCTCCTAGTGCACATCTCGGCGCCCACAAATCTGGTAGATAGTATCCTTGAGATCATTGTGGTAGACTTCTCCAATGCGTCCCATGGCGATGTGAGCTGCCATGCTCTTTCCTAGATTCCAAGTTGGTGCATCAAAAGAAAACTCTTTGGGCTCAGTGACTAGCATGAACGTTCTTTCTGGAACTTGAACTTGAATCATCCAGCGCTCTTCTTTAGGTAAAGTGGCGTTGTAGGTTCCGGTGAAGCTTGGTACTCCTATGTTCAAGTATCTAGTGACTTCCTTCAAGTGACGTCCAAAGGGTGTATCGTCATCCGGTTGCGTGAACTTGTTCCTTGCATCCGCCATCCTAAAGAGTAGAAAAGATGAGAGGTCATAAAAGAAGAGAATGAATAGTGATCTAGGTCTTTAGCTTAGTGGTCGTGTCCTACAGTCAGCGTGTGCTCTGATACCATCTCTGTAGCAACCAGACCTCAAACAGTCTGATCTCTGTGCTCCGGTGTCATCCCTGGATCAGTAATGCTGACACCACACAGTACTCGTAGGATTTATAACAGAGTAGCAATCACACACTTATTACATCGAGTGTCTCCATAGAGAACTTATTACAATAAATATGGCTTAAGGCCATCTAATAACGATAACAGCGGAAGGCTTGGAAGATAAGTGAGTCCATCAACTCCAACGACATCACTGAGTATAGAACCACAACCTAAAACTCCTTAATCGTCGTCTGAAAGTCTGCAACATTAACGTTGCAGCCCGAAACGGGTTAGCACATGGAATATGTTGGCAAGGTAACACATAGAGAGTAATGGAATGAAACAACTATACTATATGCATATTTGGCTGGTGGAAAGCTCTATGGTTACAGTTTTCCGTAAAGCCAATTTTTCCCTACTTCAAAGGAATAAATTTATTTAACTATCATGGAAGTTGTTAAACATTGAGAATGGTTGACAGCATCCTCAATACCAATTAATCAACATCATTATCAAAACCCAACAAAATTAATTCAGAGTAACATGTTGAGATTCACATGATAATCCAGGTACTAGATACTCAAAACGTCCACAACCGGGGCACGACTAACCATGATTAGTTTATACACTCTGCAGAGGTTTGCGCACTTTTCCCCACAAGACTCGATCGCCTCCGTTTGGTTTCTCGCACTACATGGCGTTTGAGAAACGGATGACCGAGAAATAGTCTTTCAAAAGCGCTAGCACCTTACGATCGGGTAGACCGTACCACCTACATCCCCTACATCTGCTAGTCTACCACTGTAAGAGTTCGCACGACTTAGTCAACTATGCTAGAGCCCACAATAGCTTGTGGCTGCACACGGAAGTTTCTAGTATGAATAATCTCATGATCTCTTTGAGCCTGGGTGGCGGTCCAAAAGAAAACAGGCAAATCCTAGATTACCTAGGTGCCTTAATCCACCCAGATGTTTGTTTAAGTTGCCACCTTAGATGAACCATTAATTAACAAACTCACATCTGTCATGGATATCACTCACCCAATCCACGTCTACTGGCATAGCATGGCATAGTAAGCAAACGTAGAAGTAACTTCCCAAAGGTTTGATAATAAACAGGTAATAGGTACTACCTCAACTACTTCCCAAACCCACAATTTAATTAGATCCTAATCATGCAATGTTTGAGGATTGATCTAATGCAGTCAAACTGGCTAGTAGAAAAGGTATGATCAAAGTGTTACTTGCCTTGCTGATGATCCGGGAAACCTAGCGATTCGAAGTAACAAGCGGCGCACTCCGGGTACTCTATTGCAAACAAACAAGCACACAATAAGTACTCATCTAATGCACGGGTAAAACTCAAATAAGAGATCTAACCAGAAGGTTCAATTTAAGAACTCTGGTTTGCAAAAAGAATCAAATCGAATGAGGCAACGAAAGTCAAACGACGAAAGAAAAGAACTTCGTTCTACTAATCTGGATCTAAGTCAAATTTTACAGTAGCAAAAACTTGTTTAAGTTGGTTAAACAGATAGAGGGTTTCGAGACGAAACTCGAGGTGCTTGAATCGCCTGATTCCGATAAACGAGCGAAAAGTTATACTAAAACGAAAATCAGATCAGAAATCGCGATGAGAAAAATCGCGGATTTAATCCGAGAAAGAGAAAACGACGAACGTTCGCTAGAACGAACGAACGGACGAACGCTCGCTATTTAAATAAATCAGAAGAACCGATCTATTTAAAAAAACTGAAACTAAAAAAAACCGATGGAAAAACCGAACGGTTTTTTGAAAAAAAATAAAAAAAAACAGCACGGATTTCGAGGCGACCTCGGCGGCGGCGGGGCGGCGGCGGCGGCGTCTGGCGTCGGCGGCTAGCGGCGGGGCGGGCGGGGTGCTCGGGGCGGCTAGGGTTCGGGGGCGGCGGCTGGGCCTCGGGCTGGCTCCCCCGGCTTATAAAGCCTTGTCGGGCCAGAGTCCCGGTTGGACACGGCCCGTAGGTCGGTTCGTTTTTTTAAATAATTATGCGCAGAAGAAAAATAAAAAGAAATACTAAACGGACTCCAAAAATCCCAAAATAAATTTTCCCGTGCTTCTAAAATCAAGCCGCACAAGGTGAACATTTATTTGGGGCCTAAATGCAATTTTGAAAAACGCACATTTTCCTAAATTCAAATAAAATAACGAAAAACTCCGAAATAAAATCTTAGTTGATTTTATTATTAAATCCTCAATATTTCTTTATTTTGGGAAAGTCATTTTATTCCCTCTCTCATATTTTTTTGTAATAGAAATAATTGATGATAAAATAATAAAAATCAAATGATCCTATTCTCAAAATTTGAGAAAACTCAAATATGAGAATAAAGAATTTCCCAACTCTCTCCGTGGGTCCTTGAGTTGCGTAGAAATTTCTAGGATCAAACCAAGAGCAAAACAAAATATGATATGCAATGATGATATAATGTATAACATTCCAAATTGAAAATTTGGTATGTTACATTTGTGTTTAATTAGTGTTTGTTCCAAGTAGAACCGTTGGGAAGACTTGGGGAAAGTCTTGTTGAACTTGGTGTAAAAAACAGAAACTTTAGCTCTCACAAGAACAGCTGTCATTTTTATTTCAAGAGTGATATTTAGTTAATTATTTTTGAAGATGATTAATAGATAAATTCCTCATGTCCAGCAATTTATTTTAGAATTTTTGGGGTTCCAGATCTTGCGCTAGCTACAGATTACTACAGACTGTTCTGTTTTTGACAGATTCTATTTTTCGTGTGTTGTTTGCTTATTTTGATGAATCTATGGCTGGTAAAATAGTTTATAATCCATAGAGAAGTTGGAATACAGTAGGTTTAACACAAATATAAATAAAGAATGAGTTCATTACAGTACCTTGAAGTGGTCTTTTGTTTTCTTTCGCTAACGGAGCTCACGAGTTTTCTACTTTAAGTTTTGTGTTGTGAAGTTTTCAAGTTTTGGGTGAATTATTTTGATGGATTATGGAACAAGGAGTGGCAAGAGCCTAAGTTTGGGGATGCCCATGGCACCCCCAAGATAATCCAAGGACACCAAAAAGTCAAAGCTTGGGGATGCCCCAGAAGGCATCCCCTCTTTCGTCCACTTCCATCGGTAATTTACTTGGAGCTATATTTTTATTCACCAACATGATATGTGTTTTGCTTGGAGCGTCTTGTATTATTTGTGTCTTTGTGTTTTAGTATGCCACAATTATCCTTGCTGTACACACCTTTTGAGAGAGCCATACATGAATTAAAATTTGATAGAATACTCTATGTGCTTCACTTATATCTTTTGAGCATTATAATTTTGCTCTATGTGCTTCGCTCATATCTTTTTGAGCTAAGTAGTTTTGCTCTGTGTGCTTCACTTATATGTTTTTGAGCTATGTAGTTTTTCTCTATGTGCTTCACTTATATCTTTTGAGCGTTATAATTTTGCTCGATGTGCTTCACTTAGATCTTTTAGAGCACGATGGTGGATCTGTTTTAAAGAAACTATTGATCTCTCATGCTTCACTTAAATTATTTTGAAAGTCTTAATAGCATGGTAATTTGCTTAATAATAATATGATTGGTATTCAAGATTTGTGAAACTTTCTTCTGAGTGTGTTGAATACTAAGAAAAGATTGAAACATGACAATTGTTTTGAGATATGGAGGTGATAATATTAAAGTCATGCTAGTTGAGTAGTTGTGAATTTAAAGAATACTTGTGTTAAAGTTTGTGATTCCCGTAGCATGCACGTATGGTTAACCGTTATGTGATGAAGTCGGAGCATGATTTATTTAATGATTTTCTTCCTTATGAGTGGCGGTCGGGGATGAGCGATGGTCTTTTCCTACCAATCTATCCCCCTAGGAGCATGCGCGTAATACTTTGCTTTGATAACTTCTAGATTTTTGCAATAAGTATATGAGTTCTTTATGACTAATGTTGAATCCATGGATTATACGCACTCTCACCCTTCCACCTTTGCTAGCCTCTCTAATACCGCGCACCTTTCGCCGGTATCATACACCCACCATATACCTTCCTCAAAACTGCCACCATACCTACCTATTGTGGCATTTCCATAGCCATTCCGAGATATATTGCCATGCAACTTTCCACCGTTCCGTTTATCATGACACACTCCATCATTGTCATATTGCATATCCCGGTACACCACTGGAGGCATTCATATAGAGTCATATTTTGTTCTAAGTATCAAGTTGTAATTGTTGAGTTGTAAGAAAAATAAAAGTGTGATGATCATCATTATTAGAGCATTGTCCCAGTGAGTAAAGGATGATGGAGACTATGATTCCCCCACAAGTCGGGATGATACTCCGGACGAAAAATAAATAAAAGAGGCCAAAGAAGCCCAAATAAAAAGAGGCCACAAAAAAGAGAAAAGGCCCAAACAAAAAAAATGTGAGAGAAAAAGAGAGAAGGGACAATGTTACTATCCTTTTACCACACTTGTGCTTCAAAGTAGCACCATGATCTTCAGAATAGAGAGTCTCTTATGTTATCACTTTCATATACTAGTGGGAATCTTTCATTATAGAACTTGGCTTGTATATTCCAATGATGGGCTTCCTCAAATTTCCCTAGGTCTTCATGAGCAAGCAAGTTGGATGCACACCCACTAGTTTCTTTTTGAGCATTCGTATACTTATAGCTCTAGTGCATCCGTTGCATGGAAATCCCTACTCACTCACATTGATATCTATTGATGGGCATCTCCATAGCCCGTTGATACGCCTAGTTGATGTGAGACTATCTTCTCCTTTTTGTCTTCTCCACAACCACCATTCTATTCCACCTATAGTGCTATATCCATGGCTCACGCTCATGTATTGGGTGAAGATTGAAAAAGTTTTGAAAAAGTTAGAGTATGAAACAATTGCTTGGCTTGTCATCGGGATTGTGCATGATTTAAATACTTTGTGTGGTGAAGATAGAGCATAGCCAGACTATATGATTTTGTAGGGATAACTTTCTTTGGCCATGATATTTTGAGAAGACATAATTGCTTTGTTAGTATGCTCGAAGTATTATTATTTTTATGTCAATATAAACTTTTGTCTTGAATATTTCGAATCTGAGTATTCATATCACAATTAAGAAGATTTGCATTGAAATTATGCCAAGTAGCACTCCGCATCAAAAATTCTCTTTTTATCATTTACCTACTCGAGGACGAGCAGGAATTAAGCTTGGGGATGCCTGATACGTCTCCAACGTATCTATAATTTTTGATTGCTCCATGCTATATTATCTACTGTTTTGGACTATATTGGGCTTTATTTTCCACTTTTATATTATTTTTGGGACTAACCTATTAACTGGAGGCCCAGCCCAGAATTGTTGTCTTTTGCCTATTTCAGTGTTTCGAAGAAACAGAATATCAAACGGAGTCCAAACGGAATGAAACCTTCGGGAACGTGATTTTCTCACCGAATGTGATCCAGGAGACTTGGACCCTACGCCAAGGCATCCGAGAGGCGGTCATGAGGGTGGGGGGCGCCCCCCTAGGGCGCGCCCCCTGCCTTGTGGGCCCCTCGGAGCTCCACCGACATACTCCTTCCTCCTATATATACCTACGTACCCCCAAACGAACAGAACAGGAGCAAAAAAACCTAATTCCACCGCCGCAACTTTCTGTATCCATGAGATCCCATCTTGGGGCCTGTTCCGGAGCTCCGCCGGAGAGGGCCGTCATCACGGAGGGCTTCTACATCATCATAGCCTCTCTGATGAAGTGTGAGTAGTTTACCTCAGACCTTCGGGTCCATAGTTAGTAGCTAGATGGCTTCTTCTCTCTTTTTGGATCTCAATACAAAGTTCTCCCCTGTCTTGTGGAGATCTATTCAATGTAATCTGCTTTGTGCGGTGTGTTTGTTGAGACCTATGAATTGTGGGTTTATGATCAAGTCTATCTATGAATAATATTTGAATCTTCTCTGAACTCTTTTATGTATGATTGGTTATCTTTGCAAGTCTGTTCGAATTATTCGTTTGGTTTGGCCAACTAGATTGGTAGTTCTTGCCATGGGAGAAGTGCTTAGCTTTGGGTTCGATCTTGCGGTGTCCTTTCCCAGTGACAGAAGGGGCAGCAAGGCACGTATTGCATCGTTGCCATCGAGGATAACAAGATGGGGTTTATTTCATATTGCATGAATTTATCTCTCTACATCATGCCATCTTGCTTAAGGTGTTACTCTGTTTTTAACTTAATACTCTACATGCATGATGGATAGCAGCCGATGAGTGGAGTAATAGTAGTAGATGCAGAATCGTTTCGGTCTGCTTGTCACGGACGTGATGCCTATATACATGATCATGCCTAGATATTCTCATAACTATGCTCATTTATGTCAATTGCTCAACAGTAATTTGTTCACCCACCGTATAATACTTATGCTCTTGAGAGAAGCCAGTAGTGAAACCTATGCCCCCCGGGTCTATTCTCATCATATCAATCTCCATCACTTTAATCTTGCTTTGCTTTTTTACTTTGGATTTTACTTTTCACTTTGCATCTTTATACCAAAAATACCAAAAAATATTATATCTATCAGATCTCACTCTCGTAAGTGACCGTGAAGGGATTGACAACCCCTAATCGTGTTGGTTGCGAGTAGCTATCATTTTGTGCAGGTACGTGGGACTTGAGCGTGGCCTCCTTCTGGATTGATACCTTGGTTCTCAAAAACTGAGGGAAATACTTACGCTACTCTGCTGCATCATCCCTTCCTCTTCGGGGAAATCCAACGCAAGCTCAAGAGGTAGCACTTGTATTTTGAGGTTTGTGCATTATGCTTATGTTCAACCATGGAGTCTTCTAAATTGTACATGTGGCAGATCTAGTGGGATGTTGATGATATCCAACGGCCAGTAGTGCTCGGATTTGCCATCTCTGCACTATCGGATTAGCTTCATCCAGCGACCATCTTTCAAGTTATTCGCACACTATATAGTTCATGTGCCATAGTTGCATGTCTTGGAAAAAAGCTACTAGTGGGTTGTAGTAGCTATTTAGGAATAGAAGATGTATACATGGAAGTTGTACAGAAAGAGATGACATGGAGTATCTCAATTCCTATGAGTAGGGATTGGAAAAGAGATGTCATTTGGTTGACATCATAGGAACTTTTCTATTGAATCTAGAGATGCCATGTATCTCAATTCCTATGAGGAGGGATTAGAAAAGAGATGTAATTTGGTTCATATCATAGTAACTTTTCTATTGAATATACGCTAATGTTTATTTTCCTTTGAAATTATGGGAGTATAGGAATCTATTCATGTGAACCAAGTGGCTCTAAAGCTATAGAAATGATATCATGTTTATTTCCTTTGAAATGTGGAGTATATGAATCTATTCCTATGAACCAATTGGCTCTAAAGGAAAAAAATCCTATAAAAATAATATCATATAGAGTTCCTATGATATTCCTCCACACCAAAGGATGGTTGAAATTGCTGCAGGTGATATGATGGTCTTTCTTTGTAGACTCCTCCCCCATCTTTATAGTTACCTCTCAAAGATGAATGAAATGATATATAAAGGGTATTCTACATGTGCAATTTGGTACATGAAAAGTCGGTAAAAGTTTGCGAGGTTAGAATTTTCAATAAAGCTATATGCACCGCATTTTGGAATGGAGGGAGCATACAGCCGTTGCTAACACTCACATGGAAGATTCATGTGTAGGAGGAGTGGTTGTTCTATTAAATGACATGGCAAAACTGACACTGTCGGATGCCGATCTAACGGTTCTTACGACGTTCATCAAGAAAAGGCTTGTGGCGAACGTTTGTCGGATAATGATTTATGGACACATGCATTGCAATGATACGTGCCCCCTCTCTCACGCACACGCACCCTCCCGAGTCCTCTCGCACCCACTGTCTATCTGCAGGTAGACGTCACACACATATGTGCTCTTCACACCCTACCCTCAAAACTTCTAAAAAACAAAAGACGCCGCGCACATTTTATTTTAGCTCACACGTCACACACTTATACTATTACTCTTGTGGCGAACGTTCTTTGGGAATAGTATATTGTACTCTCATGAAGAGAAGCGTTTCACGCATGCACTAGTTCTCTCGCACCCACTCGCGGGTACACGTAGGAGCGCATTTTTTTGAAGCTGGTACAACAAAATCACTCCACTATATATATAAGAAGGAGGCTTAGCGCTTGCTTTACTAGGGTTCCTCTAGTTCACACTCTCATGCTCTCCAGATCTAAGCAAGACATAGGTGGCCATACTCTCTCTCAGCTCAGGGCTGGTCACAAATCCAGCCGAACAACCTCGACCGGGGCAAGGGTGTAGGTGCATCGTTCACGCTATCGTCGGCGGTGAGGGAGGAGACCAACGGCGGCCACCAAGTCCCGATCGGCGGCCGTGCCATTCTCTCTGAGAGAGCGCCGGCTCCGGAGGGCCTCCGAGCCCTTCTTCCTCCCTGCGGTATTGTGGCCAAGATGCGGCCTCCCGACGCCGTCTTTGCCACATGCCGACGACCCTCGGGTATATATTCCTTCGAAACCTGCATTGCTCTACTGCCCTAGCTCCCCACTTAGCTTCGTGTGGATCTTTTTCTACTTTCGTCCGCTGTTCCAAAGACACCTAGACTTTTACTATTATTAGAGGTAAAGCTAGTTCATACAGTTGACTCTAAGAGTTGGTTCAAACAGGGAAGAAAGTGGGAAAGCTGTAGCATGAATCTAGGACTTGGTTCTAAGAGGAAACGGGGGAAAGTACTAGATACTGGCTACCCAACCGGTCTCTTGGTTGAAAAGACGAAGAAAGCATGGTGGATGGCGAAGGGTGGGGGGAAGTGGACCTATCTCTTGGTTGAAAGAGGAAAGAAAGTGACGGGTGTTGGGGCACAATGCAAATGAGAATGAGCAGGTCTAGATTTCCTGTGCTCACATAGGAAAATGTCGCTGAGGAGATAAAAAATGGGAGAAATGCAAACATGCTGCCTGAGTGTTTGCCTCTCTCGGCAACCACATCTGCCTCACCACTTTATGCCCATGTTGTCCCTACACCCATATCACTATCGTTAATCTAAAATCACATGAAGCATTAAGCAATGCCACCTAATGTCACTAATAAGTAATGATCTAGTGCCGTCGATAAATTGAAGCAATGCCACCACCATTTTATGAAGTGCTTCCGTCTTGCTTTATTTCCCGTGAATTGTGTTTTTGGAGTTACACTTAAATCTCACACCGCTAACATTGCTTCATCCTAGTGGAACTGCACAAACTTGATTGCACATTTACTGGCCATGTGCTACTCTCTTGACAGTAATACTAATGCTATTGTTCTGCATGTTAATCTAGTGGCAGTGTTGATGTGATGTGATGCTACTTACTTAAGGACACTTTCATACTGTCAATCGAGTGCCAATTATAACACAATAGATGCTGCTGTTAATCATACGCCACTGCAAATATCTGTCACTGTTTAAATAACCGTATTTCGTATTTGCGCAAACAGGGATGCCTGTCTCCATATCGTTTCAGGATGTCTGTCTTCGTATCGTTTCTATCCGCGCAATCAAAAGCACACACCTCAGTTTTAGTAGAACTATGCAAAATGAGATGGCTATCCCTCGTTGCCGTCGTCTAACCACCCGTCTTCCAGGTATTCCTACATTGGTAGTTACTAGGTAGAATGACCAACGGAATATAAAAGAAGTTGATTCATATGTTTTACTTCCTGATTGTAGTGTAGGGATGAGAGAAAACAACTGCATCCTATTCCGGAATGCACTTTCTACCAGTTCATCCATGGACCGAGGACTAGCTGGCACGGCTGCACGGTGGTTTTTTTGGACAGGTGCGCGAACAAGAGGCATTGTGATCTGCTTATTTCTGCAAATAGGGGTGCTTAAATTTAGTGGAATGCACAAGAATTTCAGCTAGTCAGTACACTACATGGTTCAGTTCAACATTCCAGCCGAGAACACAATTATAATTGGTTATTCTGGAATGAGAGAACCTAACCCTGGATGGTGGCAACAAGAAAAAACCAAAGTGAACTTTAGGAAATTTAAGCCTGCCGGGAGGCCCTTTGCTCAGAGAAGCCTTCATTGTTTTTTCCTGATTTGTAAACCTTCTCACAACTTTGTCTTTTGCTGTGAACTAGTATATGTTTGTTATGTTCTATGAATCATTGAGATGTATAAAATTGCTTAACTTATGCTTTTCAAGTTTTTTATGAAGCTGAGTTTAATGTGAGTGTTCCACATGAACGTTGGACTAGCGTGTGAACGTTTGGAATTTACATTGTGGCCTCAGTTAACTGCATGAACCATTGTAACAAGATACATAGTTGCTTATATGTCAGACAGCGGATTGTTGATTGTTAGCTGGTCGATAGCCTAGTGTTGAAGCGGGCTGAGCCAATGTGCCGTGTTTTGCACAACTGCTTACAAGTGGGGTAGCACCAATAGTGTTTACAAGTACTTATGTATACGTCGACGCACAGTTCTCAAACGAGTACTCTATTTCATCAAAACACACACTGCTCGTATGATAAAACTAGTGAGGACGCATCAGTTTCAGCAACAATTACGATGATTCATGGGCACATAAAAGTAGCAGCAGTTCCCATAGATGGATTCAAACAGAGTACTAGCCCTAGAGGGCTCGATAACAGGCAAGGTTCGGAAAATTAGACAGAATCCAAACTACTATTAAACATTAGCTTGGGCAAGTATTTCATGCCTCGATCTAATTTGGGCTGGACACAAGACGGACCTTGCCATGAACATCATCGAGGACGTCGGGCAGCAGCTCAATCCTGTGAACCTTCATGAAGACAACCTTGTGGACTTGCCACTCATAAACTTGTTTGTGGAGGCATGCCACGTCATCTTCCCATGAAAGCTTGACAAGAACAGTATGCCTCACAAACATAGGAGTAGCTTTGAACTTCTTGTGCTTCAGTGCACCCTGGACAACACGCCTGACAACAGTGAGGCTGGAATACAACTCTTCATTGGTATAAGCGCAAATGGATTCCAGGATCCAACAGCCTAAAAACTCTGTTTTCCTAGTGCGTATATTCAGGTCATCCGCCTCATAGCAAGTGACATGTACAACCACACAATCCTTGTCTGCATCAGGGCTCTAATTGAAACAGAAACAAATTCTGAATTAATTTCTAGCATAAGAAACATAAGTTATTTAAACCACTATGTATAGCATGGCATCGAAGCTAATAAAAATTTGCATTATTCATCACCACATACTTAGATGAAAAACCACAATCGAGATCGGCAAAGAAGAAAATCACCTTGGGCAACTCAGCGGGGGGGGGGGGGGGGGGGGGGACATCCTTGAAGGGGGATAACTGCTCCTACAGAGCCACGGGGTTGTAACTCAAACAGGGTGTTGACCATCTCAGTAGTGGCCGTGAGCGTATCTGGGGCCGGCTCGGTGGCTGCCTCCATCTTCTTGGAGCTCTCTGTCTCGTGGGGATCAGCCTCCCGCGTTTGCTCCAATATCGGAAGATCTTTGCCTGGTTCTCCTTGGTCCATCATGAAACTGACAAATACTAGGAGACCACTGAAAGGAAAACACAATCGTAATGACAATGAAACAAAAAAGAGAGTTAGGATTGGTTATTGCTTTGCAAAAGTTCTTTTTTTTCTCTGAACGAAAATATACCAATATCACGGATCCGCTTACCTTCGTTGGGAGAGAAGAACAGTGGCAGATGCGAGTGTTTCCTTTCTTGAAGAAGGTGAGGGGGAAGGGGATTCAGCGAAGAGTGAAATGATCTTGCTTCGTCCGTCAAACTTAGACTGCGGGGAGGTGGGGCTTTGTGATACGACGGCTCGTTATTGCCGCGCTACGACCGGGGTGACTCTCCGCCTGCATACTCCCTTCTAATTTGGTGGATGGCATTTGGGCCCGCGCGCTGCATGGCCCGCATGTCGGTGAACAAAACTATAACGGCATTCAGTAGAGGGAGACGTTTTGATGACCTAGGAGGAGCCAGAAGCGGTATTGTATCCATTGTACTAGTAGTAATTGTTTTTCTGGGTAGCTGTAGTGTGTCTCCACTGTACTAGTAGTAATTGTTTCTCTGGGCCCAAGACAAAATAGCCCATCCACCCTAGTAAATAGTAAAATCAATTCAAAAGTCCATATATTTACTGAATGAGAGGCGCTACCCACACCCAGCACACCGCCCCCAAAAAAACCTAGGTGTTCTTCTTCCTCCTCACTCCCACCCACCTCACGTCAGCTCGCTCCACTCGTACCCCGAAATTCCTCACCTCACTCCTACAGAAAACCCCAGCTCCCCTTCTTCCTCACTACTACAGAAAAATCCCAGCTCCCCTTATTCTTCACTCGCACTACAACTAGGCTCGTCATTCGTTACTCTGCTCAAATACGTGAGCGCGACACGACGCCCTCGAGGAAAATGGACTCGGCTGACCCCAGTGCTAAGAAGATGAGACTCCCACCAATGGTGACACCTATTGTAGATCCCGCACCCCGCAGCGCGGGGAGAAGCGGCGACCCTGCCCCCACCGGATCCCAGGAACCTGTAGAATCTCCGGTGGACCGCATCAGCGATCTTCCGGATGCCGTCCTTGGGGAGATCATTTCGCTTATCCCCACCAAGGATTGCTGCCGCACCCAAGTCCTCTCAATTCGGTGGCGCCCTCTATGGCGTGCCGTGCCCCTTAATCTCGACAGTCTTCAGCTATCTCTCTTCAATGATTTTGAAATCCCCAGAGCCATCATCTCCTCCCACCAGGGCTCCATTCAAAGCCTCTGCATCCCGTCATGCTACCTGAGCAAGCATACCATGCCCTACATGGTGGACGCCTGGCTGAAATCCCCTGAATTTAGCGAACTACAGCTGCTTGAGTTCTACTATTCCCTTGGAAATCACCTACCAGATACCGAATGCCATCTACCTGTGCCCTCAGCACCGATGTCCATCTCGCGGTTTTCCTCCTCTCTCCACACCGCCACCTTAGCGTTGTGCGACCTACTAGACAATCTGGTACTAAACCTTCGACTCCCATTTCTCAAGAAACTTTCACTTGTGCGACTTCATATATCGGAGGCCTCGTTGCACAGCATCATCCACTCCAGTTGCCCTGCCCTGGAGTGCTTGGTGTTTGTTTTCACAGTTAGAATCGGTTGTCTCCAAATAAAGTCGCCTAACCTTGAAAGAATTGGAATTTGTTTTGATGGAAGGCGGCTCATCATCCAAGATGCCCCTTCACTTCAAAGGTTCATCCTTGATTCTAGTTATTCACCATTGCAAATAACCGTCCTCTCTGCGCCTAAACTGGAGACCTTGGGTGTAATACATGATCTTTGTGCTCATTTCAATATGGTGTTTGGTGCTACCTCTTGAGCACTACGTTGGATTTCCCCGAAGAGGAAAGGATGAGGAAGTAAAGTAGCGCAAGTATTTCCCTCAGTTTTTGAGAACCAAGGTATCAATCCAGTAGGAGGTTGCACGCGCGTCCCTAGTACCTGCACAAAACAAATAACTCCTCGCAACCAACGTGATAAGGGGTTGTCAATCCCTTCACGGTCACTTACGAGAGTGAGATCTGATAGATATGATAAGATAATATTTTTGGTATTTTTGTGATAAAGATGCAAAATCAAATAAAGGCAAAGTAAAAAAGCAAAGGAAATAACTAAGTATTGGAAGATTAATATGATGAAGATAGACACGAGGGCCATAGGTTTCACTAGTGGCTTCTCTCAAGAGCATAAGTACTTTACGGAGGGTAAATGAATTACTGTTGAGCAATTGACAGAATTGAGCATAGTTATGAGAATATCTAGGTATGATCATGTATATAGGCATCACGTCCAAGACAAGTATACCGACTCCTGCCTGCATCTACTACTATTACTCCATTCATCGACCGCTGTCCAGCATGCATCTAGAGTATTAAGTTCATGAAAACAGAGTAACGCCTTAAGCAAGATGACATGATGTAGAGGGATAAATTCATGCAATATGATAAAACCCCCCATCTTGTTATCCTCGATGTCAACAATACAATACGTGCCTTGCCGCCTCTACTGTCACTGGGAAAGGACACCGCAAGATTGAACCCAAAGCTAAGCACTTCTCCCATTGCCAGAAAGATCAATCTAGTAGGCCAAACCAAACTAATAATTCGAAGAGACTTGCAAAGATAATCAATCATACATAAAAGAATTCAAAGAAAATTCAAATATTGTTCATAGATAATCTTGATCATAAACCCACAATTCATCGGTCTCAACAAACACACCGCAAAAAGAGAGAAGAAGCCATCTAGCTAATAACTATGGACCCGAAGGTCTGAGGTAAACTACTCACACTTCATCGGAGAGGCTATGGTGTTGATGTAGAAGCCCTCCGTGATGGATACCCCCTCCGGTGGAGCTCCAGAACAGGCCCCCAGATGGGATCTCGTGGATACAGGAAGTTACGGCGGTGGAATTAGGGTTTTGGCTCCGTATCTGATCGTTTGGGGGTACGAAGGTATATATAGGAGGAAGGAGTACGTCGGTGGAGCAACAGTGGGCCCACAAGGGTGGAGGGAGCGCCTGGGGGGGGGGGGTCCTCCTCCTTTGTTTCTTGACGTAGGGTCCAAGTCTCCTGGATCATGTTCGGTGAGAAAATCATGTTCCCGAAGGTTTCATTCCGTTTGGACTCCGTTTGATATTCCGTTTCTTCGAAACCCTAAAATAGGCAAAAACAACAATTCTAGGCTGGGCCTCCGGTTAATAGGTTAGTCACAAAAATAATATAAAAGTGGATAATAAAGCCAAATAATGTCCAAAACAGTACATAATATAGCATGGAGCAATCAAAAATTATAGATACGTTGGAGACGTATCAAGCATCCCCAAGCTTAATTCCTGCTCGTCCTCGAGTAGGTGAATGATAAAAACAAAATTTTGGATGTGGAATGCTAATTGGCATAATTTTAATGTAATTCTTCTTAATTGTGGTATGAATATTCATATCTGAAAGATTAGAGATAAAATTTCATATTGACATAAAAATAATAATACTTCAAGCATACTAACAAAGCAATCATGTCTTCTCAAAATAGCATGGCCAAAGAAAGTTATCCCTACAAAATCATATAGTCTGGCTATGCTCTATCTTCACCACACAAAGTATTTAGATCATGCACAACCCCGATGACAAGCCAAGCAATTGTTTCATACTTTTGACATTCTGAAACTTTTTCAATCTTCACGCAATACATGAGCGTGAGCCATGGATATAGCACTATAGGTGGAATAGAATGGTGGTTGTGGAGAAGACAAAAAGGGAGAAGATAGTCTCACATCAACTAGGCGTATCAATGGGCTATGGAGATGCCCATTAATAGATATCAATGTGAGTGAGTAGGGTTTGCCATGCAACGGATGCACTAGAGCTATAAGTATATGAAAGCTCAAAAAGAAACTAAGTGGGTGTGCATCCAACTCGCTTGCTCATGAAGACCTAGGGCATTTTGAGGAAGCCCATCATTGGAATATACAAGCCAAGTTCTATAACGAAAAATTCCCACTAGTATATGAAAGTGACGAAATGAGAGACTCTCCATCATGAATATCATGGTGCTACTTTGAAGCACAAGTGTGTTAAAAGGATAGTAGCATTGCCCCTTCTCTCTTTTTCTCTCATTTTTTTATTTGGGCCTTTTCTCTCTATTTTATGGCCTCTTTTTTGTCTTTTCTTTTTTTTCGTCCGGAGTCTCATCCCGACTTGTGGGGGAATCATAGTCTCCATCATCCTTTCCTCACAGGGTCAATGCTCTAATAATGATGATCATCACACTTTTATTTTCTTACAACTCAACAATTACAACTCGATACATAGAACAAAATATGACTCTATATGAATGCCTCCGTTGGTGTACCGGGATATGCAATGAATCAAGAGTGACATGTATGAAAGATTTATGAACGGTGGCTTTGCCACAAATGATCATGCTAAGCAATATGACAATGATGGAGTGTGTCATAACAAACGGAACGATGGAAAGTTGCATGGCAATATATATCGGAATGGCTATGGAAATGCCATAATAGGTAGGTATGGTGGCTGTTTTGAGGAAGGTATATGGTGGGTGTATGATACCGTCGAAAGGTGCGCGGTATTAGAGAGGCTAGCAATGGTGGATGGAAGAAAGTGCGTATAATCCATGGACTCAACATTAGTCATAAAGAACTCATATACTTATTGCAAAAATCTACAAGTTATCAAAGCAAAGTATTACTCGCATGCTCCTAGGGGGATAGATTGGTAGGAAAAGACCATCGCTCGTCCCCGACTGCCACTCATAAGGAAGACAATCAATAAATAAATCATGCTCCGACTTCATCACAACGATTCACCATAAGTGCATGCTACGGGAATCACAAACTTTAACACAAGTATTTCTCAGATTCGCAACTACTCAACTATCACAACTTTAATATCACCATCTTCATATCTCAAAAGAATTATGAAGCATCAAACTTCCCATAGCATTCAACACACTCATAAGAGAATTTTATTATTAATATTGTATACCTAGCATGTAAGGATTTTTAAGAAAAGTACCATGATATTTAAGACTCTCAAACTAATCTAACTGAAGCATGAGAGATCAATAGTTTCTATAAAACAAATCCACCACCATGCTCTAAAAGATATAAGTGAAGTACTAGAGCAAAACTATATAGCTCAAAAGATATAAGCGAAGCACATAGAGTATTCTAACAAATTCCAAATCATGTATGGCTCTCTCAAAAGGTGTGTACAGCAAGGATGATTGTGGTAAACTATCAAATAAAGACTCAAATCATACAAGACGCTCCAAGCAAAACACATATCATGTGGTGAATAAAAATATAGCTCCAAGTAAAGTTACCGATAGAAGTAGACGAAAGAGGGGATGCCTTCCGGGGCATCCCCAAGCTTTGGCTTTTAGGTGTCCTTAGATTATCTTGGGGGTGCCATGGGAATCCCCACGCTTAGGCTCTTGCAACTCCTTGTTCCATAATCCATCAAATCTTTACCCAAAACTTGAAAACTTCACAACACAAAACTTAAAGTAGAAACATCTCGTGAGCTCCGTTAGCGAAAGAAAACAAAAGACCACTTTAAGGTACTGTAATGAACTCATTATTTATTTATATTGGTGTTAAACCTACTGTATTCCAACTTCTCTATGGTTTATAAACTATTTTACTAGCCATAGATTCATCAAAATAAGCAAACAACACACGAAAAACAGAATCTGTCAAAAACAGAACAGTCTAGTAATATGTATCTAGCGCAAGATCTGGAACCCCAAAAATTCTAAAATAAAATGCTGGACTTGAGTAATTTATATGTTAATAATCTTAAAAAATAATTAACTAAATAGCACTTTCCAAATAAAAATGGCAGCAGTTCTCGTGAGCGCTAAAGTTTCTGTTTTTTACAGCAAGATATCAAGACTTTCCCCAAGTCTTCCCAACGGTTCTACTTGGCATAAACACTAATTAAAAACAAAAAACACAACCAAAACAGAGGCTAGGTAAATTATTTATTACTAAATAGGAGCAAAAAGCAAGGAATAAAAATAAAATTGGGTTGCCTCCCAACAAGCGCTATCGTTTAACGCCCCTAGCTAGGCATAAAAAGCAAGGATAGATCTAAGTATTGCCATCTTTGGTAGGCAATCAATAAGTGGATCTCATAATAGATTCGTTAGGTATTTTAATTTTATTTCTAGGAAAGTGTTCCATGTATTTCCTTAACGGAAATTGGAATCTAATATTTCCTTCCTTTATATCAATAATTGCACCAATCGTTCTAAGGAAAGGTCTACCAAGAATAATAGGACATGAAGGATTGCAATCTATGTCAAGAACGATAAAATCAACAGGCACATAATTCCTATGTGAAACAATAAGAACATCATTAATTCTTCCCATAGGTTTCTTAATAGTGGAATCCGCAAGGTGCAAGTTTAAAGAGCAATCATCAAAATCACGGAAACCTAACAAATCACACAAAGTCTTTGGAATCGTGGAAACACTAGCACCCAAATCACATAAAGCATAGAACTCATGATCTTTAATATTAATTTTAATAGTTGGTTCCCACTCATCATAAATTTATCTAGGGATATAAACTTCCAACTCAAGTGTTTCTTCATAAGATTGCATCAAGGCATCAATGATATGGTTAGTAAATGCTTTATTTTGAATATAAGCATGAGGAGAATTTAGCACGGATTGCAACAAGGAAATACAATCAATCAAAGAGAAATTTTCATAAATAAATTCCTTGAATCCAAAATAGTGGGTTTAGCAACATCTAGGGTTTTAATTTCTTCAATCCCACTTTCATCAAATTTAGCATCAAGATCTAAAAACTCCGAATTTTTGGAACATCTTCTAGGTAGAGGTGGATCATATTCAGTCCCATCATTAATAAGATTCATATTGCAAAGCAAAGATTTAATAGGGGACACATCAATAGATTTTAGATCTTCATCTTTATTTTCATAGGAACTAGAAGAACACGCTCTTATAAAGGCATCTTTCTTAGCACGCATCCTAGCGGTTCTTTCTTTGCACTCATCAATGGAAATTTTCATGGCTTTGAGAGACTCATTGATATCATGCTTAGGTGGAATAGATCTAAGTTTCAAAGAATCAACATCAAGAGAAATTCTATCAATGTTCCTAGCCAAATCATCAATCTTAAGCAATTTTTCTTCAATCAAAGCATTGAAATTCTTTTGCGAAGTAATAAATTCTTTAATATTAGATTTAAAATCAGAGGGCATCTTATTATAATTTCCATAAGAATTGTTGTAGGAATTACCATAATTATTAGAGGGATTACTAGGATAAGGCCTAGAATTAAAGTTTCCTCTATACGCGTTGTTACCAAAATTATTCCTACCAACAAAATTCACATCCATAGATTCATTATTATTCTCAATCAAAGTAGACAAGGGCATATCATTAGGATCGGAAGAAAAACTTTTACTAGAAAATAATTTCATAAGTTCATCCATCTTTCCACTCAAAACATTAATTTCTTCTATCGCATGCACCTTCTTATTAGTAGATCTTTCAGTATGCCATTGAGAATAATTAACCATAATATTATCTAGGAGTTTAGTAGCTTCTCCTAAAGTGATTTCCATAAAAGTGCCTCCCGCGGCCAAATCTAAAAGATTCCTAGAAGCAAAATTCAATCCGACATAAATTTTTTTGTATAATCATCCACAAATTCAAACCATGAGTAGGGCAATTACGTATCATTAATTTCATCCTCTCCCAAGCTTGTGCAACATGTTCATGATCAAGTTGCTTAAAATTCATAATATCGTTTCTAAGGGAGATGATCTTAGCGGGAGGAAAATACTTAGAGATAAAAGCATCTTTGCACTTGTTCCAAGAATCAATACTATTTTTCGGCAAAGACGAAAACCAAGCTTTAGCACGATCTCTAAGCGAAAAAGGAAATAGCTTCAATTTAACAATATCATTATCCACATCTTTCTTCTTTTGCATATCACACAAATCAACGAAGCTATTTAGATGGGTAGCGGCATCTTCACTAGGAAGGCCGGAGAACGGATCTTTCATGCCAGGATTCAGCAAAGCGGCATTAATTTCACAAGATTCAACATCAGTAAGAGGAGTAATTGGAGTGCTAATAAAATCATTGTTGTTGGTATTGGTAAAGTCACATAATTTAGTGTTATCTTGAGCCATCATGACAAGCAAGAAATCCAACACACAAGCAAACAAAAAGCAAGCGGGCAAAAAGAGGCAAATAGAGAAAGAGAGGGAGGATAGAGAGAGAGAGAGGGGGGGGGGCAAATAAAACGGCAAGGGTGAAGTGCGGGAGAGGAAAACGAGAGGCAACTGGCAAATAATGTAATGTGGGAGATAAGGGTTGTGATGGGTACTTGGTATGTTGACTTTTGCGTAGACTCCCCGGCAACGGCGCCAGAAATTCTTCTTGCTACCTCTTGAGCACTGCGTTGGATTTCCCCGAAGAGGAAAGGATGATGCAGCAAAGTAGCATAAGTATTTCCCTCAGTTTTTGAGAACCAAGGTATCAATCCAGTAGGAGGTTGCCCGCGTGTCCCTAGTACGTGCACAAAATAAATAACTCCTCGCAACCAACGCGATAAGGGGTTGTCAATCCCTTCACGGTCACTTACGAGAGTGAGATATGATAGATACGATAAGATAATATTTTTGGTATTTTTGTGATAAAGATGCAAAGTAAAATAAAGGCAAAGTAAAAAAGCAAAGGAAATAACTAAGTATTGGAAGAGTAATATGATGAAGATAGACCCGGGGGCCATAGGTTTCACTAGTGGCTTCTCTCAAGATCATAAGTACTTTAGGGTGGGTGAACGAATTACTGTTGAGCAATTGACAGAATTGAGCATAGTTATGAGAATATCTAGGTATGAACATGTATATAGGCATCTCGTCCAAGACAAGTAGACTGACTCCTGCCTGCATCTACTACTATTACTCCACTCATCGACCGCTATCCAGCATGCATCTAGAGTATTAAGTTCATGAAAACAGAGTAACGCCTTAAGCAAGATGACATGATGTAGAGGGATAAATTCATGCAATATGGTAAAAAAACCATCTTGTTATCCTCGATGGCAACAATACAATACGTGCCTTGCTGCCCCTACTATCACTGGGAAAGGACACCACAAGATTGAACCCAAAGCTAAGCACTTCTCCCATTGCAAGAAAGATCAATCTAGTAGGCCAAACCAAACTGATAATTCGAAGAGACTTGCAAAGATAACCAATCATACATAAAAGAATTCAGAGAATATTCAAATATTGTTCATAGATAATCTTGATCATAAACCCACAATTCATCGGTCTCAACAAACACACCGCACAAAGAAGATTACATCGAATAGATCTCCACAGGAGAGGGGGAGAACATTGTATTGAGATCCAAAAATAGAGAAGAAGCCATCTAGCTAATAACTATGGACCCGAAGGTCTGAAGTAAACTACTCACACTTCATCGGAGAGGCTATGGTGTTGGTGTAGAAGCCCTCCGTGATGGATACCCCCTCCGGCGGAGCTCCGAAATAGGCCCCAAGATGGGATCTCATGGATACAGGATACGGCGGTTGAATTAGGGTTTTGGCTCTGTATCTGATCGTTTGGGGGTACGCTGGTATATATAGGAGGAAGGAGTACGTCGGTGGAGCAACAAGGGGGCCATGAGGGTGGAGGGCGCGCCTCGGGGGTGGGCGCGCCCCTACCTCGTGGCCTCCTCCTTTGTTTCTTGACGTAGGGTCCAAGTCTCCTGGATCATGTTCGGTGATAAAATCACGTTCCCGAAGGTTTCATTCCGTTTGGAATCCGTTTGATATTCCTTTTCTTCGAAACCCTAAAATAGGCAAAAACAACAATTCTGGGTTGGGCCTCCGGTTAATTGGTTAGTCACAAAATAATATAAAAGTGGATAATAAAGCCCAATAATGTCCAAAACAGTAGATAATATAGCATGGAGCAATCAAAAATTATAGATACATTGAAGATGTATCATTTGGCTCCACAGTTCTTCAGGTAATTTACATTATCATCTACACTTGTAACCATAAGCTGCATTTTAAATTTCTGCGCATAAGTTATATGTCATCTTGGAGTACACATTTTGTACTAATATTATGTTCTATGCTCAATGAAGAGTTTCTCCATGGATGGCCTATCAATGGTGCTGGATTCTGTCAAGATCTTATATATCCAAATGAATAGTTTTGATCTGAACAAGATTATTGGCTTGCTGCACTGCTTTCCATGTCTGGAGAAGTTGTATATGAAGGTGATAATTTCATGCACACTCGAAGCCCACATATAGTGTACTTGAATAACCATTCAGCTATTGCTGTTTCGACACTCTTTTTTTAGACCTTAACCGTTTCAATCTTCATGTACATTTAGGCAATGGGACGGGGTAAGAAAGTTATAGCCAGTCGGTGGATCCGTAAGCATCGGGATTTTCTCACTTCTCATGAGATTCGATTGAAGACAATAACGCTAGAACAATATGTAGCCAACCGTGCAAACACTAGATTTGTCACATTCTTCCTGCTGAACGCGAGGTTACTATTGTCCATCAGGCTTAAGTTTATTAGAAGCATGGTTTTGACGGATGGGTATGTGGAAGAGCAAAAAAAGGAGTTTCAGGTGGGCAAAAGAACTCCTGAACATGTCGGGCTTCTATTTACAACATATTGTGGTCGTAATCGAGTAAATTTTACGACCCAGGATGTTCATTCTATGGACCTGGCTGATCCATTTGACTGTGACTACCGAAAACAGTGCTGGAGTTAGATGTTGTTGCCCTATTCAACCTGGATTTTTTTGTAAACCTGATGAACAATTAACCCTCGTGATTTTGTATAGTTTGTAAGCTGGAGTTAGATGTTCTTGCCCTTTCCAACTCGGCTGTGACTGTCATATTTTCTTTTAAGAAAGGCAAATGGCTTGCCAGTCGTTTAATTTAGAATGAAATATTGTAACAACTAACAAATCCCAACCAAGGGAAATAACATCACTCTCGCCGGCTGCTTGAGCTCACTGTGCATTACAGAGACCAAGTGATTAGCCCCCACCAGCACCCACACACTTATTTCGAACTAGCACATCAAATGGGCTGTAAATTTTCATAGGAAAGGTTGCATGACCGTGACAGATTTGGATTCTGACATTTCGCACCCGCGAGGAAATAGCCTATCCAAGGTGGTGTCGACTTACTAGCCAGTCAACAAACGATTTTGCCTACCAGCCCTTGAATTAACATCCAACATATGTCGTGTATCTTCTATCTCTTGTCTTCTTATTCCTCCAGCCACCCAAACCAAACCACCCTGTCGGGCGCGGCCTGCTCCCGCCTCCCATGGCTGGCTGCGCCTCCGCTGCCCTACCGTACGTACCCTCCAATGTTGGCCAGTCCCTCCCTCTATTCCCCCACACGTCCTGTTATTCTCCGGCGACGTCAGCCCGAACACGCACCCGCGCCCAAACCTACGACTGGACCGACGCATCTTCCATGGCTCCTGTTCGTTCTGTCTGAGGCCTCGCCGTCATCCTCCACCTTGCGGCCATTGTTCGCTCGCCGTGCGCGGTGCGCCGCCCTCTTGCGTTTTCAACATCGTCAACAACCGAGAGGAACAAGGAGATGACTATACGTGGAGAGGATGACAGTAGGGACCCACCAGCGTCATGGCAGTACCCAAGCAAGTGCCTCTATATTACAAGCCCAAAAATATGGTTCCTCCTAATGGTTGGACATCTGGGGCTCACGCCATTGTCAACGTAGTCAATAAACGAGAGAATTACACTACGAGCGGCTGACACTAGGGACCCAGCAGGTAGCGCAGTTTTTTTTGAGAAACAAGCAGTTGTTATTTATACTAGTTTTAGCGACGGGTCAGGGTAACAATGGGGCTATGCGGGGGCTGTGGCCCATCTAGCCAGGGTTTTATTTATGTTTACCACATCATGAGCCCAGTTGAGTTTTTTTCTTGTTGAAAATGGCTACCCCAGTTCTATTTTTTAAAAGAAATACCCAAACGAGGCCTACTTGCTTTATCAGCCCTGCTGGGCTGCAAATCTTTCAAGACGAGGAGAGTTTCATTCGGTTTGCCCACAAATGGGTTGTACATTTCTAAAACACATCAAACCAGGAATTAGTTTCAATTTTTTTTTCATTACAAGATTTTAAATTCCATTGATTTTTATGCGTGGACATTTATTTGGATTTTATATTTATATAAATTATTTTTCAAAATAGTCTGAATGTGAATTGATATTTCGGGATTCATAAGAGTTGACCGCACCGAAATATGCAAAAATTCGTATACTTTTTAACCGTGGCCACAATATGGGGTGTAATGCTAACAAAAATAAGATGGGCTCCAAAAAAATTCTTAAGAATTAGCAAATGGGTTGTACATTATTAGAAATAATGCACACGAGAGCAGTGACTGTTGGATGTCCATCCAACGGCTGTCGTGCTACTTCAATCTCTGCTTTTCCTGCTCCAGCCGCTCAAACAAGCGCCGGCGGGACTGCCTGCTCCCTCCTCCCGTGGCCGGCTATGTTGTCACACAGTCCTCACTGCCCCACCGTACTCCCATCGCTGGTCTAGCCATCCCTCTACTCACCCACACCTGCTGTTATTCTCCGGGGACGGCAGACGAACCAGTAAACCCCCGTACTCATCCACGTGGGAAACAACTGCTGAGTCTTCCCTGGCTCCGTGTCGTTCCCTTCCTAGGCCTCGCCATCGTCCACCGCCCTGGTGCTCTCAGCGCGGCCTGGTCAACATGGTCAATGAACAACATCATCGGAAGTGGACTGTACGTGGAGAGGCAGACAACTGGGTCCATGGCCACACGCAAGGAAATGCCTCCTTATTACGCGCAAAATAATGATTCCTCCAACTGACAACCAGGACTCACGGGAAGGGCTTCTGTATTTCACGAAAAAAATGTTCGCCCCGCTGACAGGTCGGACGCACCAGCTATATCTTCGCACGCAAGGAAGTGCGTCCATATGACGCACAAAAAAATTAATACCCCCTGCTAGCTGGGACCCACCATAGTGGGTGGCTGACTTGTGGGCCTACTAAGTTGACGGGGACAGAGGGCTTTGTCAACTTAGTGAATATGAACGATTCTAGCTCCAGTGACCGTCCGATGTCCATCCAACGGCCATACTGCTTCTTTAACCTCTGGTCTTCTTGCTCCAGCCGCCCAAAGCAGCGCCGGTCGTGCCGCCTGCTCCTGCCTCCCATGGCCGACTGTGCTGCCACAGAGGCCTCACGGCCCCATGGTATACTCGCATCCCTGGCCTGTCTATCCCTCTACTCACCCACACCTCCTGTTATTTTTCGGCGATGGCAGCCGAACCAGTCGACCCTCGTACTCTCCACCGTGTGGGCAGCCACTGCCATGTCTTCCCCGGCTCCGTGTCATTCCCTTTGTAGGCCTCGCCGTCGTCCACCGCCCTGGTGCTCTCGGCGCGGCATGGTCAACGTGGTCAACGAATGACATCCATCGGAAGTGGACTGTACGTGGAGAGGCTGACAGCTGGGTCCACAGCCGCACACAAGGAAATGCCTCCTTATTACACGCAAAATAATGATTCCTCCACCTCACATCTAGGACCCGCCGGAAGGGCCGCTGTATTTCGCGAAAAAAACATTCCCTCCGCTGACAGGTTGGACCCACCAACTATATCTTCGCACGCAAGGAAGTGCCTCCTTATTGTGCACAAAAAAATGAATACCCCTGCCAGTTGGGACCCACCACAATGGTAGGCTGACTTGTGGGCCGACTAAGTTGACGGGGAGGGAGGGCTTTGTCAACTTAGTCAATATGAACGATTCTAGCTCCAGTGACCGTACGATGTCCATCCAACGGCCTTAGTGCTTCTTCAACCTCTGGTCTTCTTGCTCTAGCCGCCCAAAGCAGCGTCGGTTGTGCCGCCTGCTCCTGCCTCCCGTGGTTGGCTGTGCTGCCGCGGAGGCCTCACCGCCCCCATACCACTCCCACCGCTTGCCAGGCCATCCCTCCACTCACCCACACCCCTGTTATTCTGCGGCGACTGCAGCCTCACACCGCAGCCGAATCAGTGAACCCTCATACTCCTCTCCACATGGGCATCCACTGTCGCGTCTTCCCCGGCTCCGCGTCGTCCCCTTCTTAGGCCTCGCCGTCGTCCATATCCTTGGTGCTCTCGGCGCGGCGTGGTTAATGTGGTCAACGACCGACTTCCATCGGAAGAGTACTGTACCTCGATAGGCTGACAGCTGAGTCCACGGCCACAGCCCAGTTTTTTGTGATTTGCCAAGTAAGTCGTTTTGTTAGGCCTGTTGGGCTGCAAATCTTTCAAGATGAGGAGAGCTTCATTCGGCTGGCCGAGAAAATGGCCTATCAGTAATGAGACATGGGATGTACATTTTTAAAACACATCAAACCGGCAATTAATTTCAAATTTCTTTTTTTCATTTTGAGATTTTAAATTGCATTGATTTTTATGCGTGGACAATTTGTTGGATTTTATATTGATATACATTTATTTTTAAAATTAGTTTGAATGTGACTCGAAATTTCGGGATTAAAAGCAGTTCGGACCGCACCGAAATATGCAAAATTTCGTATATTTTTTTAACCATGGCCACAACATGGGTTGTAATGCTAACAAAAAGAATATGGGCTCCAAAAAACCTTAAGAATTAGCAAATGGGCTATAAATTATTATAAATAATGGCAGATGGGTTGTATGTTGTTTTCCACAGATTTGAGGCTTTCCTAAAAAAAGGTTGATGCACAAGCAGTGACTGTTGGATTTTCATCCAACGACCGTTGTGCTTCTTCAATCTCTGCTCGTCCTGCTCCACCCACTCAAACAAGCGCCGGTGAGACTGCCTGCTCCCTCCTCCCCACGGTCGGCTGTGATGCCGCGCAGGCCTCACCGTACTCCCATCGCTGGCCTAGCCATCCCTCTACTTACCCACACCTGTTGTTATTCTCCGGCGACGGCAGACGAACCAGTAAACCCTCGTACAGTCGTACTCCCCTCCGCGTGGGAAACAACTGTCGAGTCTTCCCTGCCTCCTTGTGGTTCCCTTCCAAGGCCTCGCCGTCGTCCACTGCCCTGGTGCTCTCGGCGCGGCCTGGTCAATGTGGTCAATGACCGACATGCATATGAAGTGGACTGTACGTGGAGAGGCTGACAGCTGGGTCCACGGCCGCACGCAAGGAAATGCCTCCTTATTACGCGCAAAATAATGATTCCTCCACCTTTATTTGGGACCCACCAGAAGGGCCTCTATATTTCATGAAAAATGTTACCGCCGCCGACAACTCGGACCCACTAGCTATATCTTCGCACAAGGAAGTGCCTCTTTATTACGCACAAAAAAATGAATACTCCCCCTGCTAGTTTGGACCCACCTTGGTGGGAGGCTGACTTGTGGGCCTACTAAGTTGACGGGGACGGAGTGCTTTGTCAACTTAGTCAATATGAACGATTCTAGCTCTAGTGACCGTACGATGTCCATCCAACGACCGTAGTGCTTCTTCAACCTCTGGTCTTCTTGCTCTAGCCGCCCAAAGCAGCGTCGGTCGTGCCGCATGCTCCTACCTCCCGTGGCCGGCTATGCTGCCGCGGAGGCCTCACCGCCCCCTACTATTCCCACCGCTGGCCAGGCCCTGTGGTGACGATAGCCTCACACTGCAGCAGAACCAGTGAACCCTCGTACTCCTCTCCGAGCGGGCTTCCGCTGCCGCGTCTTCCTCGGCTCCGCGTCGTCCCCTACCTAGGCCTCGCCGTGGTCCACCGCCCTGGAGCTCTCGGTGCAGCATGGTCAACGTGGTCAAGGAACGGCTTCTATCAGACGTGGACTTTACGTGGAAAGGCTGGCAGTTGGGTCCACGGCCATAGCAAGGAAGTGCCTCCTTATTACACGCAAAATAATTATTCCTCCACCTGACAGTGGGGACCCACCAGATGGGCCACTGTATTTCGTGAAAAAAAATGTTTCCCTGACTGCTGGGACCCACCAGCTACATCTTCGCATGCCAGGAAGTGCATCCGGACAAAAAAACGATTCGCCCCCCTGACTGCTAGGACCCACCAGCTACATCTTCGCACGCAAGGAAGTGCCTGATAGTCAGGACCCACCTGGTCGAAGCGTACGTAGCATTGTCATTCTAGTCGCGAACATGTACGTACATACTGGTCGATGTAGAGGCGCGCACGTGTCATAGTAGAGGCGCGCACGTAGCATGTACACGTACGTACAGCGGCCAGTGTGCAAGAAAGAAAATACGGCCACGTACGTACATACGGCCAGGGCTCGTGTACATGGCTGGGTCGGAACGGAGAAACTGCGTCGTCGTCGTGTTCATGGGGAGCCAACTGGCTGGGTCGGAACGGAATGCGTCGTCGTGTTCATCGGGAGGGCTTGGACGGAATAGCCGATGGAAACGAGGCCTGGCGTACCGCAGAACGGAGGAAACGGCCTTGTGTTCGACTGGCCACGTTCGAAACGGGATCCTGTTCATCAGGAGGGGTCTGGCATACCGCAAAACGAAGGAAGCGGACCTCCTACGGTCGAAACGGGGGTCCTGTTGATCAGGAGGGGTGTGGCGTACCACAAAACAGAGGAAGCAGACTTGTGTTGGAGCGCTACGGACGAAACGGGATCCTATTCATTAGGAGGGGTGTGGCGTACCGCAAAACGGGACTCCACGGGATATTGTTCATCTCCACCGTCGACCCCCTCCAGCCTCCACGGGCTATTGTTCATCCACCGTCGACCTCCTCCAGCCTCCACCTTCCACTGTTCATCCACGGGCTCCTGTTCATCCAGCCTCCACCGCGTGCTACTCCACCGGCTACTGTTCAACCAGCCCTCTCCACGGGCTCCTATTCAACCACCCCTTCACGGGCTACTGTTCAGCTAGCGCTCCAACATCTACTGTTCATCACGCCCTGCACGGGGTGGTCCTAATCATCCAGCCCTCCACGGGGTGGTCCTAATCATCCAGCCCTCCACGGGGTCCTGTTGATCCAGCCCCAACCGGCTCGATCGATCGGGGTCCTGTTCATCCAGAGGCAACACCACGGGGTCCTGTTCATCCACCCCCACCAGGAACTGTTCATCCAAACCCCCCAACAACGCTCACTGTTCATCCAGAGGCAACACCACAGGGTCCTGTTCATCCACCCCACTGGGAACTGTTCATCCAACCCCCCCCCCCCCCAGCATCGCTCACTGTTCATCCAGAGGCAGCATCGATCGGCTTCAGTTAGCAGCAGTAGCGAAGGAATCGCTCGATCGGGTTCAGTTAACACCCATCAATCGATCGCTCGGGTTCAGTAACGCATAGCCTGGAGTGCAATCGCTCAGGTTCAGTTAGAGCCCAACGCCTCGCACCCACACGTGTGTGTGTACAAGAGAAACGCGCATCGCCCAGCCCCGACCACCCACCGTAACCGAGAACACTCCGATATTTTCCTCGACCTCACTTCTACCATGGTTTTTTTCGTCATGGACGGCCCAAAGAATGTCATGCAGCTGTGTCTCCGGCCCGCCGAAAAGCCCATTTTCTGTCATGATTTTTTGTCATAGAAGTAGGACCCCACTACATCTATGATGATACCGGGTTTTGTCACAATTATCGTCATAGAAGTGTCATAAGTATGATAGAAAAAAAATTCTTTCGGCCCAAAATGTCACGGATGTGTCTTTTTTGTAGTGCTGTCAGATAGGTGAGACCGCGGTTGAAGAACGCAATTAACCTGAAGTCTTTATAATTCACAGATCTTGTGGGCACTTGGCAGATTACAACCTTGAGCAAATCAAACTTGGTATCATGTTGGCTAATGTAAGATTCTGAGTATTCTGGGCCGCAGTGCCAAAGAGGTGTAGTATTAATCAATGGAAGGGGGTTCAATCGCCGGGTGTAGACCTCCACGAGCATCCAGCTGCCGCGACCGTCGACAAGCAGCATCCAAGACGTGTTCATGCCGACCCAATACATACCGTTAATGTAGTTGAGGGTGACGGGGATCGGATCACAATCAAGAGGGTTGATGTTCGCCACCCTACGATCGTTATGCTGCGTCACACGCCGTTTCTGAAGATCAGGTGGCATCGGCAAGCAAGGAGCTGGCTTAAAAATCTCCGGCCTCAGGGCTTTGAGTAAATGGTACTGAGGTTGTCCACACGCGAAACAATGAGGTTGATTACCTCTATCAGGAGCGAATTCCAGCCACTTTAGCGGACGCTGCTCGGTTCTACCATTGCTAGTGCTTGGGTTTCGGAAGAGGGGGGAGGCGCCTTAGCGGGGATGGAAGATTGGACGATTATGTGCTTACAAAGATGGAGAAGCGAATATGT
Organism: Triticum monococcum; assembly: GCA_034509565.1. Lineage (NCBI taxonomy): Eukaryota > Viridiplantae > Streptophyta > Magnoliopsida > Poales > Poaceae > Triticum > Triticum monococcum. The sequence goes on from CM067845.1 coordinate 485,345,607, forward strand.
GTTGTGGGAAGTGGACAGGAGATGATGACTACAACATGCCGCTTGACTTACGAGACACATACCAGCAACGTAGGGTCATATCGATGCGAGACAACTTGCTTGAGTGATCACAGTACTGGTACTGCCTACAGTACCTACAACTATGCCCTAACTTGCTTGAGTGGAGTAGGACTCTACTCTACTACTAGCATCGGAGGATTAGTATATTCTAATCTAAAATAGTTACAAACTTCAATGCCCGAGCATGGAACGACTATGAACTGCCATCGGTGCTAACTCCAATCCCCAGCAAACGTTCCCTGGCAGACATGGCAGTTGCAAACGCCCGCGACGCAGTTACAGTACGTGTGTAAGGGTGGTGGTTTTGTCAAATACTATGGTTTAAAAAGAGGCCATCGTCAGATGGAAATTTGACGATTATGTGGGATTCGCCAGGATTGAGCTCGTGGCGAACAATCGCTAGATATCATTACTAAAAAATGTTAAAACACCCGAGGCTATAACTTGCACCGGCTGACCACTAACAATGATACTAACATAGTTGTAAAATGGTCAAAGACCATGTCTACATGGTGTTTGGAATTATATGCAAAAAAACTAGCAAGATGCATGTGCACTGCACAGAACATCAAGATGTATTTTTTTACAGAACACCTGTTGTGATTGACCCATGAAGGAGTAATCCCATGTGTAAAAACTAATGATATCTCAAGAATTTTATCAGAAGAATGGTATCTCGACCATTTCATCGAAAAAATGATATCTCGAGAAAGATGATAGATAAGGTGAGGAGGAGTGGGGTGTGGTGGTGACTGGTGGTCGGACTGGGCGGAGGCATGGGGATGGACGGCGCTGGCAATGGCCACCATGCCAGATTGTTCCAGAGACTTCCCTTTTTAATTGCTTAGCAATGAGGTTGTGGGAGATAAGGATGGACGATGCAAGGCCTTATCTGTAAACGTGGAGAGAGGTGCGGGTATCTTTTGTAAAATTGTCATAACTTGCTTTCTATCCGTCAGATATAGATCAGACCAAGGTTGTCAGAATCGCGATTTTGAATCGGATCGGAGCTCCGATGGTAAGATCGCAAATCGTAGAATCTTCACTATCAGGATCGTAGAAATGTAGATTCTATGAACTAAAACCATAGAATCATAGGGGTTAGTTTGGATCGTAAAGTCGTAGAATCGTATAACAGAATCGCAATTCTGACAACCTTGCAGCCACACAATCATCACCAACTTAGTTTTTTCTCTACTCCTACTCCTATATTACTTACTCCTATAAAAGATTCAGTTGGTGATGATGGTGTGTCTGCCATCCGCCATTTCTGACCATTAGATCTGCATCTAATGGTTGTCATGTAAGTTGTGGCCTTTTGCAACAATTCCCACTTCTCTGCTCTAGTTTACACAAAACCCCTTAGTATCTTGAAACCAACCACATTCCTCCCTTACCTCATCAAAACAGCCCAAAGAATATATTTGGAGTGAAACATAAGATATTTTTAGTGATATGTATATCAAAACTAAATTGTTTTCTTTCAAATTTGTGAATATGTATTATTCTACTTTGGATCTGCTGCAACGGACGGGCTCATTGCTATAGAGGTTTATCTCTTGCATCGTCCGCAACGAACACCTGGTGTACTGGTCCGGGCCGGATGCTTGCACCGCAATGACCTGAGTTTGAATTCTGTCCTAAACTATAGCTTTTATATATTTTTAATATATATACTTCTTTCGCTAATGTACTGGGAGCGGAACCCACAGAGTACTTAGAATACAAGATTAAGGATGGATTTGTTTCTTTTTAACTTTTTGTATGAATCTGTAGCCAGCCTGCAAGTCATGTACACTGTACTGACAGTGGAACCCATAGAGTACTTAGAATTCAAGATTAAGGATGCAATTAACTTTTTATAGAGGGAGAATCATAAACGCAATTAACTCAAATGGATTGGACATGACTCTATTATTCTCTAACGGCAACCGACAAATTTCCTCCCGCGGGCCGGAGTAGGTTTCTCAGTTTGCATGCAGGTTTAACAGAGGCATTTAATGGAGGCGAGGAGGCATGTTCAGCCGAGCGTGCAACGGGCAGCGCAGTACTATTCTATTTGACATCTACTAGTATATTATAAAAAAGAGAGAAGAGTATTAGAGATAGAGATAAGAGTAGAGATAGAGACTATGGAGGAGCACCATCTACTGCTTCGTGTGCTACTCCTGCGTTCCATTCGGCGGCGGCAACGTCCCCTACAGCCACTCCCTCCTGCGCTCCATTCAGCGGGCGTTGTTGAAATTTGGGGAGCACACTCTCGCGACTACTGGCAGCGATGACTTCACCGACAACGACTTCTTCCCCGACCTCGGCAACCTCTTCCTCAATGACATGGGCGACAACCTCAACGCCAACGGTGCTGATCTGTTGCACCGTATGTGCTTCTGTCCTTCCTGTTCGAAATCGTGGTAGAATTCATGTTTCTAGTATGTGTCCTATATTCGATCTGTTCATCTACTATGCTAGTCCACATGATTAGTTTAATCTCTGTTATAGCCATCATGATTTATTTTGTGCTTATTCGGACTAAATCTCATAGTAACTTGCTCATATATTCAACTAGCGCAACGTCCCCTATAGCCACTCCCGTTTCATGGACTGCCTGGTCGATGCCTCCAAGGAGCCCTTCGTCTACTGCTATGAGTGCCCGATGTCGTTTTGGGGCTCGCCGGCGGACCTCGTGCATCACCTCATGCAGGCGTCCGGCGATCACTACATGCCCTTGGCGGAGAACATCAAGTACGAGACGTGCTACCCGTTCACCGTGCCGGAGTTGCTGGAGGATCACCGCTGCCTGCTAGTCTCGGAGGAGGAGGACGCATCTTCCTTTTGATCATGGGCATCAGCGAGGCCCGCGCAAGCCGCTGCCCCGTCTCTGTAGTGTGCGTCAGGGGCACTGCCGTTGACGTTGACACTGACACGACGCCGATGTATGGGTGCGTGCTCACTGTTACTGCCCCTCAGAGGTACGTGGGCCACACCAGCTCCATGACGCTGACTAGGACTTTCCCAAGCTGGGACCTTCCCGCTGATGTGGACATGGAAGACGCATGGTATGATCCCCCCCCATCATGGTGCACGGGGACTCCAAGGAGGTTCACCTGGACATACGCATTACCAAGTTAAATGTTGATCATTAGTCTTCGCTTAATGTAATCCGCTGTCTAAGCATGTGGAGACTTCTTATTTATATAGTATAGAACCTTCCATGCATGATCTTGCTCTATTAGAGTATCGCGCTTGAATAAAAGTGTATCCATTTATGGTTTAGTCCAGAATCTTCCATGTATGCTTTTGCTCCGTTAGAGTTCTCGCTTGCCATTTATGAGATTAACTGAGAATTTTTACTACAGTACTGCTGAAATACTTATGGTGAACCGTTTCTTACATCTCCTCTGCCCCCTTCCAAATCATCCTGATTTAATCCCTCGGCCTAGGTGTATAAGAGCATGGTTAATACTTTATAGTAGAGCCAACTGTTGACTATAAGAAAGTGCCATGTCATCTGTAGCCAACATGTATAACAATCGATACTCAAAAACTAATTCTTAAAGATCATTTCTTGCAAAGCACAATAAGTGTTATTTCTTCACAAGATTTGGATGCAGTTTGAACAGTTGAATGCTTTTGTTTGCGAAAGATACTTTTTTATATATTTCACCCGGATGTTTGTGAGCTCTAGAGATGAAATAATATCTAAAGAAACCTATCGATACCCATTACACATGAGATGACCCCCACATCCTTTGTCAAAATAAACAACTCCCCGATCAATGCATTTCACTGTTTCGTGCAACGCACGGGCACCTTACTATAGTACGACCAAAAATTTAAGTAGCATTATATATAGTACTATAAATGCTCATGCATGTCACCTAAAATTATATCATTGAAAACAATGTTCAAATACGAATCCAATGATATAGTTTTTGCTGACATGCACTAACATTTTGTCAGTTAATTCTTCAGTCAAATTCAATGGGGGACTAATAAACCACGACCAATGTAGTGCTAGTGTAGAGGGCAGCGCTGCACAGGAGTCTCACCCCTCTTGTGGCACGGCAGTAAAGTCGTCATATCACAAAACCCAACCACTCCCAGTAATAAGTGGCCTGGTAAAATGAACGAACAAGCAACCATCACATCCCTCCGTCTTTTTTGCATTTCATCTCTCTGCATTTACTTTCTCCGGTTCATCTCACACACTCGAGCCCTAGCTACTACTCCTAGTATCCCTAGCTACTACTCCTTGGGCCAGTTCTTTTGGCGGCTTAAAAATAAGTTGTCTCTTCCCCAGCTTTTCCCATAAGACTAGTCACAGTGGAGAGTAACATTAAGGTGCCTCACTCATTTATTTGGGCTTCTAAACTACTAGTACCTCGGTCCTGGTTTATTCGTCACCATTGTATTTTGTGCTAAATTTTGACCAAAGATTTAACTGATAAATGTTAGTGCATGTGTCATGCACAAACATTTCATTAGTTCAATTTATGGTCAAAATTTGACACAGATTACAATGGGGACCAATAAACCAAGACGTAGGTAGTATTTACGGGATTACTAATCTAGAAGCCTAAAAGAACTAGCTCGTGGTACTCCTAGTAGTAGTACTCAAGTTGGAATTACAACACGGCACAACTTGTTAGGCAAAAAAATTTATACAGGGTGTGGGAAGCGGTTTGGAAATTTGCATGCCTTCCCGACCAGTGAGATACTCCGTACAAAGTACGATAGAGAAATAACCATAGAGAAGGAAGCTAAAAGTAAACAATCAAACGAGCATATTTGCATTTGTTTTGCATTGAATCATTTCACAAGCTTGACTAGTTCTGTTTTTCTACTTTTACAAAAACTGCATCGTAATGTTGAAACGTGCATTTGCACGTACATAAGTAATAGTAGTACTCCCTCCATCTAGGTGTATAAGTCTTCCCTCCTTCTTGGTCACCGTGCACAACCAAAGATGACTTATTCACCTGGACGGAGGGAGTAGCACAGTCCGCAAGCATATATAGGGAGAGACGTGTAGTACCATAGTATATAGTAAAGTTTGTGCTATATGCACGTACTTACAAAATGCGTACGGATACACAAGGTTTCCAAACTTTTCCTTTTATACAGACTTAATTAAGGCCGCTAATAATTCCCGAACGTTCGGGGTTTACCATTTGCGTCCCAAAACTAATGAGATCGCCTTACGAAACTAAATTATATTCCTAATAAAAGCCACGTCGCTCACAGGAGCGCTTCCGGTGCGCCACGAGTGCCCTGGTGCGCGGCCGTTTCCCAGCGCGCTAACACAACGCCTCTTCCTCAGCCTCGCAACTCGCGAGGTGTTGATTGGCGACTTGTCGGCTGGCAAGCGCGATCTCACCGGTGTGGTGATCCGGCGCCAACAGGTACTCCTCCTCGCTGGAAGCATGGACCTGGTCCACGTACCACCAAGCGTAGATGAGGCGCTTGGGCCCTACTGCACTCAGAGCTTTGGCACGGGCGTCCTCCGCCACCCTCACGGCCCTCGCATGAGCCTTCTGCCAAAGAGCCAATTGTCTGACTCTCTCAGATGCGACATACGCCTGCCAGGAAGCTTGCCTCGCGGCTGAAAGGATCGATATGGTTGACTAGAAGGGGGATGAATAGGCAACTAACAATTTTTAGCTTTTCTTTAACAATTTAAACTTTGCATCAAAGTAGGTTGTCTAGATATGCAACTAGGTGAGAAACCTATATGATGCAACAAGGATAGGAACACAAGCAAGCAAGTGATATGAAACAAATAAGCTTGCACAAGTAAAGGCACGAGATAACCAAGAGTGGAGACGGTGGAGACGAGGATGTGTTGCCGAAGTTCCTTCCCTTTGAGAGGAAGTACGTCTCCGTTGGAGCGGTGTGGAGGCACAATGCTCCCCAAGAAGCCACTAGGGCCACCGTATTCTCCTCACGCCCTCACATAATGCGAGATGTCGTGATTCCACTTTTGGTGCCCTTGAAGGCGGCGATCGAACCTTTACAAACAAGGTTGGGGCTCTCTCCACAACTTAATTGGAGGCTCCCAACGAAACCACGAAGCTTCACCACAATGGAATATGGCTCCGAGGTGACCTCAACCGTCTAGGGTGCTCAAACACCCAAGAGTAACAAAATCCACACAAGAAAGTATGGGGGAAGCAAATATCCTTTGGTGGAAGTGTAGATCTAGGTCTCCTCCTTCAATCCCTAGAAAATCAACAAGTTTGAGTGACTAGAGAGAGAGATAGGGCAAGAGAGGTTGAAGTGCATTAATGGTGGAGTGAGAGAGGTCAAAGGTGAGAGTGGTAGGTGGGAGAAGCTCTCTTATATAGTAACCTTCGATTCCAACCGTTACTGCGTTTTTTGCACTGCAGCGGTACAACCGGTCCTCGTCCCGGTACAACCGGGACTCACGGTGTATCTGCAGAACCCTACCAAGCGGTACAACCGGACAAGCGGTCGGTAGTACCGGCTAAGAAAAATAACTAGACTAACCGCCTGGCCACCGCACAACCACAACATCAAAACAGGAGCTTGACCGGTACTTGGGCGGTGCCTGGCCGGAACAACCGCATGGCCTTGATCTCTTGGGCGGCTAAGTTCTGAGTGGAAGAACCGCTCGGACCACCGGTGGTACCGGTCATCGTGGAACGACCGGACCAACCGGGCCACTACCGTCCAAGAACCGCATCAAAACAGAAGCGCGAGCGGTACTTGAGCGGTGCATGGATGGAACCACCGCCCCAGCATTTGCAGAGCATGGTGGCGGTACCACCGCCCAGAGGCAGCGGTACAAACGCTCGAGCAAAGCTGGTGAGCGACAAGACCCAGCGGTACAACCGCTCCAGAGAGTGGAACAACCGCTGGGCAGAAATAGTGAGCAGGAAAGATAGGGGAAGAGACAAGGAAAACTCTCTCTCTCACACACACACACCTGAGGAAGACAAAGGAGGGGTGATGAACGTGTACGTGAAAAGATTCCCACAGTACTTTCTAATGAGGATTCCCTCTTGATAGTACGGGTTCCCTACGACCAAAGAAAATAAAAGCGTAGAGGACACGTCTTCGATCTTTTCCTACGAGAGGCAATAGCAATCCGATGTAAGCCTAAGCATCGAGAACCTGAAACATATAGCACACGACTAGACCAACAAAGGGTTGTCATCATCATCCAAAACATAAAGTAGGGAAATGCCCTTTCAATCTCCCCCTTTTTGGTGGATCATGACAACAACACGATTTGCAAGAGATAAGTCAATGAAATCTAGACGGAACTCCCCCTGAACATGTGCCCCAATAGGAACTACATGTGAAGCGGAGTACATAGCTGCTTCGGAAGCAGCAAACGAAGGATTCTAGATGAAGGAGTTCATATCCGATCTAGGTGTCATACCTAGTGCATCGGGTCCAATGAAAATCTTTTGTGACAATACTGGTGCAATTGCCTTGGCAAAGGAATCCAGATTTCACAAGAGGACCAAACACATCAAGAGACGCATCAATTCCATCCGGGATCTAGTCCAGGTGGGAGACATAGAGATTTGCAAGATACATACGGAGCTGAATGTAGCAGACCCGTTGACTAAGCCTCTTCCACGAGCAAAACATGATCAGCACCAAAGCTCCATGGGTGTTAGAATCATTACTGTGTAATCTAGATTATTGACTCTAGTGCAAGTGGGAGACTGAAGGAAATATGCCCTAGAGGCAATAATAAAGTTATTATTTATTTCCTTATATCATGATAAAGGTTTATTATTCATGCTAGAATTGTATTAACCGGAAACATAATACATGTGTGAATACATAGACAAACAGAGTGTCACTAGTATGCCTCTACTTGACTAGCTCGTTAATCAAAGATGGTTATGTTTCCTAACCATGGACAAAAGAGTTGTCATTTGATTAACGGGATCACATCATTAGTTGAATGATTTGATTGACATGACCCATTCCATTATCTTAGCACCCGATCGTTTAGTATGTTGCTATTGCTTTCTTCATGACTTATACATGTTCCTATGACTATGAGATTATGTAACTCCCGTGTGCCAGAGGAACACTTTGTGTGCTACCAAATGTCACAACATAACTGGGTGATTATAAAGGTGCTCTACAGGTGTCTCCAAAGGTACATGTTGGGTTGACGTATTTCGAGATTAGGATTTGTCACTCCGATCGTCGGAGAGGTATCTCTGGGCCCTCTCGGTAATGCACATCACTTAAGCTGTAGGATCGAAAGTATGTCTAGAGGGGGGGTGATTAGACTACTTGACCAAATAAAAACTTAACCTTTTCCCAATTTTAGTTCTTGGCAGATTTTAACTATTTTAGGACAAGTCAAGCAATCATCACACAATTCAAGCAAGCATGCAAAGAGTATATTGGCAGCGGGAAGTAAAGCATGCAACTTGCAAGAATGTAAAGGGAAGGGTTTGGAGAATTCAAACACAATTGGAGACACAGATGTTTTCCCGTGGTTCGGATAGGTGGTGCTATCCTACATCCACGTTGATGGAGACTTCAACCCACGAAGGGTAACGGTTGCACGGGTCCACGGAGGGCTCCACCCACGAAGGGTCCATGAAGTAGCAACCTTGTCTATTCCACCATGGCCATCGCCCACGAAGGACCTGCCTCACTAGCGGTAGATCTTCACGAAGTAGGCGATCTCCTTGCCCTTACAAACTCCTTGGTTCAACTCCACAATCTTGTCGGAGGCTCCCAAGTGACACCTAGCCAATCTAGGAGACACCACTCTCCAAGAAGTAACAAATGGTGTGTTGATGATGAACTCCTTGCTCTTGTGCTTCGAATGATAGTCTCCCCAACACTCAACTCTCTCTCATAGGATTTGGATCTGGTGGAAAGAAGATTTGAGTGGAAAGCAACTTGGGGAAGGCTAGAGATCATGATTCATATGGTAGGAATGGAATATCTTGGTCTCAACACATGAGTAGGTGGTTCTCTCTCAGAACATATGAGTTGGAATTGTGTATGTGTTCTGATGGCTCTCTCCACGAATGAAGAGGAGGTGGAGGGGTATATATAGCCTCCACACAAAATCCAACCGTTACACACAATCTACCAATCTCGGTGGGACCGAATCAACAAACTCGGTCGGACCGAAAAGGTAAACCTAGTGACTGTTAGAGATTTTCGGTGGGACTGACATGCAACTCGGTAGGACCGATTCTATTAGGGTTTGGGCATAACGTAATCTCGGTGAGACCGATTACACAAACGCGGTGAGACCGAGTTTGGTAATAAGCTAACTAGAGAGTTGGTCAGGCAAACTCGGTGGGACCGATTTGCTCTTTTGGTGAGACCGAAAAGTTACAAAAGGGAAACACAGAGTTTACATTGCAATCTCAGTGGGACCGATTCGCTCTTTCGGTGAGACCGAAAAGTTACGAAAGGGAAACGGAGAGTTTGCAATCCCATCTTGGTGAGACCGAGATCCCTATCGGTAGGACCGAATTGCTAGGGTTTGGCGGTGGCTTATGACATATGAAACTCGGTGGCGCCGGATAGAAAGAATCGGTATGACCGAGTTTGGCTTAGGGTTTAGGTCATTTGTGGATATGGGAAAGTGGTTGAGGATTTTGGAGCATATCACCAAGCACATGAAGCAAGAGGCTCATTAGGCAACACCTCATCCCTCCTTGATAGTATTGGCTTTTCCTAAAGACTCAATGTGATCTTGGATCACTAAAATATAAAATGAAGAGTCTCGAGCTTTTGAGCTTGAGCCAATCCTTTCTCCTTAGCATTTTGAGGGTTCCACTTTCACATCCATGCCATGCCAATCATTGAGCTTTCCTGAAATAATCATCTTGGAATAGCATTAGCTCAATGAGCTATATGTTGTTATGAATTACCAAAACCACCTAGGGATAGTTGCACTTTCAATCTCCCCCTTTTTGGTAATTGATGACAACATATAGATCAAAGCTTCGACAATGATAATAAGCATGAAATATATCGTCGCTTTGAGAAGTATGTGATAAGTAAGAGCTCCCCCTAAATTTGTGCATATTTAAAATTTGCTTTGGACTACAAATGCACAAAGAGTTAGAGTCATGGGTTACTCTTCCATGTCACATACATCTTGGTGGAGCGCTTAAAATGATAAGAATGAAATACATGCACCCATCACCAAGAATAGTGAGTGATCACATAAGATAGATAGGATAAAAATATTAAGCACATATTAAGTGTAGCTTATGATCAAACACATGATCATCGATGTCTCACAGATAATGACGTAGTATCTCACACAAAAGAAAACGAAGTTCGAAAAACCACCAAATAAAACAAGAGAGAATAAAAACAACACTCTCTCTCGAAGCCTATGATCTATACATTTTCTCCCCCTTTGGCAACAAGTTACCAAAAAGTTCCTAGAAAATGCATAGTGCTAAGTCGACACTCATGCTTGATCTTCAGGTGGTGGTGGAGTCCAAATCACTCCAAGGACGAAGGCTTCCGTAGATGCTGAAGTAGACGCTAGAGTTGGAGCTGAAGTAGATGCTGGAGCTGGTGGAACTGAGGCTGTGGCTGGTGCAGAAGTGGTGGCTCTGGTGTCAGCAACTGGCACTGCAGATGACCTCGGACCTTGTGGCACTCTGGCAAAAGCATCAGTTGTAGTCTTGCCTTTCCTCTCTTGCATGTCCTCCTGGAGCTGCTCCACTGCAGTCTGAATCTCTGTCACTTTGACATCCAAGTCATAGAACTTTTGTTCCAAGATCCTCTCTAAGCTTGCCTGGTTTTGAGTTAGGGTGGCTAGTCCTTGCTCAATCCACAATGTGGATGCAATCAAGTAACCAAGCTGCTCTTGTTTGGTTTTCAGGAAATATTCAGATGCCTCCTCTTGAGTAGGCATCTTGGCAGCTTTCTCCTTCCTAGCCTTCTCCTTCTTGGCTTGTGCTTGGGCAGATGATGGCTCATTCTCAGTCATCACAACTTGATTATCTTCAAAATCTGGACGGATGGGCAGGTGTTCCTTGTCCAACAAGTATATGCCCGTGCCCATCTTGGAGTTGATGAGCTCCTGAATCTGTGGGGCATATCCACAGCTCCTCTTCTGGTCTGTTGCTGCCCTCTTGATGGTCTGTACCATGAGGCTCATCACCTTGAATTTCTGTGGCACATCAAAGATATGAAGCAAGTTGATCGCGTGGCCTCTGATCATCTTGTGATCTCCAGACTTGGGCAATAAGGTGTGCCTCAGTATCCAATTGATTGTTGGCAGCCCTGACAGAAGATAGTGTACTGAGCCAAACTTGAAAGTGTCAAGTGCTTCATTTGGAATCTCCTTGTACATGTTTGACATTGAGTTGTGGTCCATCTTCTTCTTGGCATAAACATCCAAGTCATCTGCTTGCTCCTCTGGGGCATTAATCAGCTGAGCCCATTCAGCAACTGTAGACTGGTACCTCGTACCCTCTGACATCCAAATTATCCTACCATCTGGATAAAAATGGGCTGTGGAGTAGAACTGCATGATGAGTTCCTCGTTCCACTTTGTGAGCTTCTGCCCGACAAAGTCCTCTACTCCACACGCCTTGAAGCTGTCCTGCACTCCAGGGTAGTACTCTTCGTTATCCTTGATGTATTGCCAATCGACCCATCTCATATCACATACTATTGGCTTCTTGTCTAGCAGCACTGTCTCATAAAAATCTTGCTGCTCCTTGGTGTGAAACCTGTAGTCAACTGCAGTCCTTCTCCTTGAAGCATATTGGTCTGCTTCTCTCCACTTCTGGAGCCCTGAATCTCTCCTGAGTTTCATATCCTCAGCCACAGGATGAGCATCGTTGTGGTCTGGGATCTTGGGCTTGAGCTTTCTAAGAACATTCTCTTCCTCTTCTTCTGCAGCTTCAGGCACTGGGGCCTTGTTCTTCTCAGTAGCTGGGATGCTTCTTGTATTCCTCTTTGGCTTTGGCTTTGGCTTTGGAGCTGGCTTGGCCTTGGAAGCAGCTGCCCCTGATCTTATGGCATCACCCATCAGCTTGGGTGCCTTTGGTGCTGGTGCAGCTACCTCTTCTTCTTCCTCCTCATCTTCCATGATGGAAGCTTTGCCAAGCACTCTGGCTACAGTTTTCTTCACCCTTTCTTTCCTCTTCTTGCCTTCAGCAGCAACTGGCTCTATGGGGGTGGGCTTCTCAGTTGAAGCTCTGGCCTTTGACATAGGCTGCCTGCCTGCTGGCCTTTTGATCTTCATCCCTGGTTTTATGCCCTGTGCTGGCTCAACTCTCTTGGAAATTGCTTCCTCTTCTGCCACATAATCCTCATCTTCTGAATCTGAGGTTCTCTTCTTTCTCTGTCTTGTGGCAGCTTTAGGTAGATTGCTAGGGGTGCTCCTGCTGCCATCATCTGAGGAACTTGAGGGACTAGTGCCCTCAGTCATCTGCACTTGCTGTTCTGACAGGTTCTGGCTATCACTTTGGTCTGACATGATGCAAACTCTGACTGCTGACCGTGTGAATAGGTTATAGATGAGATAGAGTGGATGAGCATCACAAAATGCAGAGATTTTTGCAAAAGAATAATTCAAAAACTTAGTTTTAGTTTCCCACTGAAAGCATCTCGGATCTACCGATTTTTAAACTCGGTGATACCGAAGCAGTTTTGGAACCTAAACTAGTGAACTCGGTCAGACCGAGTCACAGTTTGGTGGCACCGAGACTACTAGGGTTTCACAAAGTTCCAAAATCGGTCACACCGATAAGTAATTCTCGGTCAGACCGAGTCTCACTTGTGCAATGGCATAAGCCAAATCGGTGGGACCGAGTTTTTCAACTCGGTGGGTCCGACATGGTTTCGGCAGAAACCTAATCCTAAAATTTTTGAATTAAACCTAATCTACGAGTTCGTTGACTGGATAGAAGTTTATCAAACGTGGCAAGAATCATCATGATCACAATGTGCTAGGAATCGGATTGGAGAATAGCACAAAGACCGAGTCCATACCCTAGTTCGGCGGAGACTCGCTACGGCGGCAACGGCGGGGTAGAATTCCCGTTGACGGCGACGGAGACCAGCGACTGGAAGAGGATGGTGGCGAGGAGACGATCCGGAGACCAAGTTGGCAGAGCAGGCTATCGCGCGGGCGAAGGGGTTCAGAGAAATTTCCAAATTTTTCCCGTGACTATATATAGCCCGACCCTGTCGGTGTGACCGAGTGGAACAACTCGGTGGCACCGAGATGCAAAACTGTATACAGTTGTTGCAACTCGGTGTGACCGAATGGTTCAAACCGGTTGCACCGAGATCGAAAACCTAGATCAACTTAATGATCTCGGTAGGACCGAAAGTAGGGAATCGGTCAGACCGCGAATCACAAAGAGATTTTGGAAGTTTAAGTCTATGATGAATCGGGGACTCGGAGCACTCCTCACACAGAGTGGTTCGAATCTGACTTGATCAAATTTTGTGATGTAGCATGAATAGAGTTTGAGATGAGAAAAGCATAGATAGCTATAGGAGGTTCTTAGGCATTCTTGTCCACCCACTTGGCAAAAGGAAATAAAGCCAAACAATCAAAACAACAAGTGGACGTCCTCGAATGAGTAAAATATGCAACCAACATGCTCACACAATAAGATGGCAAATGAAATATGTGACAAAGCATGAACAACCAATTCTAGCATCTATCAAGTAATTTGCGATGACTAGGTCATCTATATATGAGTATATTGACTTAGGAGTCAAGTGAGAACACTTGATCATAGGTCATACTCATCGTTTAAGCTCAAGTGGGGTTACCACTTTTACATAAAGCATTGTTGTGTTCACATCTTTAGAGTTGCTTTAGCTCAAGTCTTAGAGTAAAGCTCCCCCTAGATGTGATATCCCCCCTAAGAGGGATGAACTAACCTTGGGTTTTGTCGATGATGACTTCATGTAGATGTTGAAGATGTGGATGCTCAATGTTGATGTAGATCACTTGGAGCTATCCATTTGAGTGAATTGCACTTTCAATACCTACATGGGTTAGTCCCACAAGGAACAAACAAGGATATACATAGACATAGAGTGATGCACACACAAGATGATGTCCATGAAAACTTTTAGGTTACTTTGTCCCTTGTCTTACCAACAAGAGGGTTTGTGACTCCTTGAACTAGTGCAAGATGTGGAAGTTGATTGCTCTTGTTCTTGCCAAAATGATAAGAGTGAAGTATGTTGGCGGAGTCACCCTCAAGAACTCTCTAGTTCTTCTTCTTTTGGATCCACACCATCTTGATGGGAATCCTTGGAGTTGTAGTCGTACTTGATGAAGTGGAACTTGACGTGGTCTTGGGAATCCACTCGACTAGGGTCTTAGGAGCTTCTTCAAATGCATCAATCTCCTCTTGAAGCTTGTCCTTGCCTTTTTGCTTGTAGTCTTGTGGTGGAAGATCATCTTGAGCTTGTGTCCCCTTGAAGGAAGTATCATACTTCTCTTGTTGAGGAACAAACTTTGTCTTGGGGTATTGATCTTCTTCCCATTCAACTCCATTGGCATTGAACTTTCGTTCAAAACCAGCACCTTGATTCTTCTGGTGCATTCCTTGCTTGCGCACAATTTCCTCGAATTGCTTACTCCCGGCAAGGCTTTTGTACACTCCTTTCTCTATAATTCCCTTCAATAAGCTATTTTCTTGCTCAAGTGTAACTTGGCTAAGAGAATCATTAGTGGAATCAAGAGAACTACTAGAAGCAACAATATTGGATTTAGCATGATCATTGTTACTACTAGAGGAAGAATCTTTCTTGTTCTTGTTACTAGACTTGACTTGAGGCATGTAAGTGGATAAGAGTAAACGCTTGGCAATGTAAGAAGAACTTTTCTTGCGGAGATCATCATTGATTGCTTTTAAAAACTCATGCTCTTGCTCAAGATTGAGCTTTTCAAAGCGTAACTTCTCATGAGCTCTTAAAAGTTCTCGATGATCTTCGAAGATAGTTTCATGAGCTAACTTAAGAGTGTTTAGTTCTTTAGTTAGAGCCTCAATCTTCTCCTTATCATTGTCATTCGTTTTATCTTGATTAGCATGATTAATTGACGTTTCATCATAGTATTCATCACTAGAGTTGTCAACAAGCAAATCATCATCACCTAACAAGTCATCTTCATCACTATTAAAATCAACATACTCGGGGTGTGTTACCTTAGGACCTTTGGCCATGAAGCATCTTCCAATTCCTTCATTTGGTGAGTCAAATATGTCGTAGGAGTTGGTTGACACAAGTGCTAGACCGGCAACACCTTCATCTTGAGTATCTTCAGAGTTGGAGTGATAACTTCTCTCAGAGTGGCTGTCGGAGTCGGAGCCGGATACCCATTCACCAACATGAGCTTGATGTCTTCGTTTTGTGTAGCTCCTTGATGATTTTTCCTTCCTTTCCGAATCCTTGCTTCTCCGTGAGTATCTTCGTTCATAACGATCATCTCTACTCCTTCTCTCTCTTGGTGGTGATTCTTTGCTTCTTCTTTTTGGAGAATCTTCTCTTCTCTTGTAGGGAGCCATACACTCATTGGAATAGTGTCCGGGTCTTCCACAATTGTAGCAGTTTCGCTCTCGACTAGAAGATCTTTTTTCATTGTAGGACCTTGACTTGAAGCTTCTATCTTTGCTTCTACTCTTGTAGAACTTGTTGAAGTTCTTCACCATTAAGCTCAATTCTTCGTTGAAGTTTTGTTTGTCACTTGATGATGTAGGGGCTTCACATGAGGCTTTGTAGGCACCACTTGATTTGTTGTGAAGTTCCTCTTTATCCTTAAGTGACATCTCATGAGCAACAATTCTTCCAATCACTTCCGTTGGCTTGAGATCTTTGTAATTGGGCATCATTTGGATCAATGTGCACACGGTATCATATTTTCCATCCAAGGCTCTTTGAATCTTCTTGATGATGAATCTATCGGTCATCTCTTCACTTCCTAAGCCGACAATCTCATTTGTGATGAGAGCAAGCCTAGAGTACATTTCAGCGACACCTTCACCATCCTTCATTTTGAACTTGTCAAGTTGGCTTTGAAGCACATCCAACTTGGATTCCTTGATGGAGTCGGTACCTTCGTGCATATCAATCAAAGTGTCCCAAATTTCCTTTGCATTCTCAAGATGGCTGATTTTGTTGAATTCTTCGGGGCACAATCCGTTGAAGAGAATATCACAAGCTTGAGCATTGTATTGCAACATCTTCAACTCATCCGCAGTAGCTTCACGGTTTGGTTCTCTCCCATCAAAGAAGTCACCTTGCAAACCAACACACACAATAGCCCAAACGGCGGGGTTATGTCCAAGAATATGCATTTTCATTTTATGCTTCCAACTAGCAAAATTAGTACCATCAAAGAAAGGACCTCTGCGGTGATAATTTCCCTCGCTAGACGCCATACTCTCCTAGGTTGTGAAACCAAGGCTATGACCACCAAAAGCTATGGAGATCAAGGCAAATGGAGACCAAAGCTCTGATACCACTTGTAGGATCGAAAGTATGTCTAGAGGGGGGGTGATTAGACTACTTGACAAAATAAAAACTTAACATTTTCCCAATTTTAGTTCTTGGCAGATTTTAGCTATTTTAGGACAAGTCAAGCAATCATCACACAATTCAAGCAAGCATGCAAAGAGTATTATGCCAGCGGAAATTAAAGCATGCAACTTGCAAGAATGTAAAGGGAAGGGTTTGGAGAATTCAAACACAATTGGAGACACGTTGATGGAGACTTCAACCCACGAAGGGTAACGGTTGCGCGAGTCCACGGAGGGCTCCACCCACGAAGGGTCCACGAAGTAGCAACCTTGTCTATTCCACCATGGCCATCGACCATGAAGGACTTGCCTCACTAGAGGTAGATCTTCACAAATTAGGGGATCTCCTTGCCCTTACAAACTCCTTGGTTCAACTCCACAATCTTGTCGGACGCTCCCAAGTGACACCTAGCCAATCTAGGAGACACCACTCTCCAAGAAGTAACAAATGGTGTGTTGATGATGAACTCCTTGCTCTTGTGCTTCAAATGATAGTCTCCCCAACACTCAACTCTCTCTCATAGGATTTGGATCTGGTGGAAAGAAGATTTGAGTGGACAGCAACTTGGAGAAGGCTAGAGATCAAGATTCATATGGTAGGAATGGAATATCTTGGTCTCAACACATGAGTAGGTGGTTCTCTCTCAGAACATATGAGTTGGAATTGTGTATGTGTTCTGATGGCTCTCTCCACGAATGAAGAGGAGGTGGAGGGGTATATATAGCCTCCACACAAAATCCAACCGTTACACACAATCTACCAATCTCGATGGGACCGAATCAACAAACTCGGTCGGACCGAAAAGGTAAACCTAGTGACTGTTAGAGATTTTTGGTGGGACTGACATGCAACTCGTTAGGACCGATTCTATTAGGGTTTGGGCATAACATAATCTCGGTGAGACCGATTACACAAACTTGGTGAGACCGAGTTTGGTAATAAGCTAACCAGAGAGTTGGTTAGGCAAACTCGATGGGACCGATTTGCTCTTTCGGTGAGACCGAAAAGTTACAAAAGGGAAACACAGAGTTTACATTGCAATCTTGGTGGTACCGATTCGCTCTTTCGGTGAGACCGAAAAGTTACGAAAGGGAAACAGAGAGTTTGCAATCCCATCTCGGTGAGACCAAGATCCCTATCGGTAGGACCGAATTGCTAGGGTTTGGTAGTGGCTTATGACATATGAAACTCGGTGGCACCGGATAGAAAGAATCGGTATGACCGAGTTTGGCTTAGGGTTTAGGTCATTTGTAGATATGGGAATGTGGTTGAAGATTTTGGAGCATATCACTAAGCACATGAAGCAAGAGGCTCATTAGGCAACACCTCATCCCTCCTTGATAGTATTGGCTTTTCCTAAAGACTCAATGTGATCTTGGATCACTAAAATATAAAATGAAGAGTCTTGAGCTTTTGAGCTTGAGCCAATCCTTTGTCCTTAGCATTTTGAGGGTTCCACTTTCACATCCATGCCATGCCAATCATTGAGCTTTCCTGAAATAATCATCTTGGAATAGCATTAGCTCAATGAGCTATATGTTGTTATGAATTACCAAAACCACCTAGGGATAGTTGCACTTTCATAAGCCTTGCAAGCAATGCAACTAATGAGTTAGTTGAGAGATGATGTATTACGGAACGAGTAAAGAGACTTGCCGGTAACGAGATTGAATTAAGTATTGGATACCGACGATCGAATCTCGGGCAAGTAACATACCGATGACAAAGGGAACAACGTATGTTGTTATGCGGTTTGACCGATAAAGATCTTCGTAGAATATGTAGGAACCAATATGGGCATCCAGGTCCCGCTATTGGTTATTGACCGGAGACGTGTCTCGATCATGTCTACATTGTTCTCGAACCCGTAGGGTCTGCACGCTTAAGGTTTCGATGACAGTTATATTATGAGTTTATACGTTTTGATGTACCGAAGGTTGTTCAAAGTCCCGAATGTGATCACGGACATGACGAGGAGTCTCGAAATGGTCGAGACATAAAGATTGATATATTGGAAGCCTATGTTTGGATATCAGAAGTGTTCCGGGTGAAATCGGGATTTTACCGGAGTACCGGGAGGTTACCGGAACCCCTCGGGAGCTATATGGGCCTTAGTGGGCATTAGTGGAAAAGAGAAGCGGCCGCCCAAGATGGGCCGCGCGCCCCTCCCCTCCCTTGGTCCGAATAGGACAAGGAGAGGGGGCCGGCCCCCCTCTCTCTTTTCTCCCCTCCGCGAATCCTATTCCAACTAGGATTGGGGGGGGGGGAATCCTACTCCCAGAGGGAGTAGGACTCCTCCTGGCGCGCCTCTCCTTGGCCGGCCACCCCCCCCCTTGATCCTTTATATACGGAGGCAGGGGAACCCCAGAGAGACACAAGTTGATCCACGTGATCTTATTCTTAGCCGTATGCGGCGCCCCCTGCCACCATAGTCCTCGATAATATTGTAGCGGTGCTTAGGCGAAGCCCTGCGACAGTAGTTCATCAAGATCATCACCACGCCGTCGTGCTGGCGGAACTCTTCCCCGACACTTTGCTGGATCGGAGTCCGGGGATCGTCATCGAGCTGAACGTGTGCTAAAACTCGGAGGTGCCGTAGTTTCGGTGCTTGATCGGTCGGGCCGTGAAGACGTACGACTACATCAACCAAACGCTTCCGTTGTCGATCTACTAGGGTACGTAGATCACACTCTCCCCTCGTTGCTATGCATCACCATGATCTTGCGTGTGCGTAGGAAATTTTTTGAAATTACTACATTCCCCAACAGTGGTATCAGAGCCTAGGTTTTATGGTTTGATGTTATGTGCACGAGTAGAACACAAGCGGGTTGTGGGCGATATAAGTCATACTGCCTACCAGCATGTCATACTTTGGTTCGGCGGTATTGTTGGACGAAGCGGCCCGGACCGACATTACGCGTACGCTTACGCGAGACCGGTTCTCCCGACGTGCTTTGCACATAGGTGGCTTGCGGGTGACAGTTTCTCCAACTTTAGTTGAACCGAGTGTGGCTACGCCCGGTCCTTGCGAAGGTTAAAACGGCATCAACTTGACAAACTATCGCTATGGTTTTGATGCGTAGGTAAGATTGGTTCTTGCTTAAGCCCGTAGCAGCCACGTAAAACTTGCAACAAACAAAGTAGAGGACGTCTAACTTGTTTTTGCAGGGCATGTTGTGATTTGATATGGTCAAGACATGATGCTAAATTTTATTGTATGAGATGATCATGTTTTGTAACCGAGTTATCGGCAACTGGCAGGAGCCATATAGTTGTCGCTTTATTGTATGCAATGCAATCGCGCTGTAATGCTTTACTTTATTACTAAGCGGTAGCGATAGTCGTGGAAGCATAAAAGTGGCGAGACGACAACGATGCTGTGATGGAGATCAAGGTGTCGCGCCGGTGACGATGGTGATCATGACGGCGCTTCGGAGATGGAGATCACAGGCACAAGATGATGATGGCCATATCATATCACTTATTTTGATTGCATGTGATGTTTATCTTTTATGCATCTTATCTTGCTTTGATTGACGGTAGCATTATAAGATGATCTCTCACTAAATTATCAAGAAGTGTTCTCCCTGAGTATGCACCATTGCGGAAGTTCTTCGTGCTGAGACACCACGTGATGATCAGGTGTGATACGCTCTACGTTCAAATACAACGGGTGCAAAACAGTTGCACACGCGGAATACTCAGGTTATACTTGACGAGCCAAGCATATACAGATATGGCCTCGGAACACGGAGACCGAAAGGTCGAGCTTGAATCATATAGTAGATATGATCAACATAGTGATGTTCACCAATGAAACTACTCCATCTCACGTGATGATCGAACATGGTTTAGTTGATTTGGATCACGTTATCACTTAGAGGATTAGAGGGATGTCTATCTAAGTGGGAGTTCCTAACAGTATCTTGCTCATGTATGTTTGATTGTAGATAGATGGCCCGTGTTGTTGTTCCGTTGAATTTTAATGAGTTCCTTGAGAAAGCAAAGTTGAAAGATGATGGTAGCAATTACACGGACTGGGTCCGTAACTTGAGGATTATCCTCATTGCTGCATAGAAGAATTACGTCCTGGAAGCACCGCTGGGTGCCAGGCCTGCTGCAGGAGCAACACCAGATGTTATGAACGTCTGGTAGAGCAAAGCTGATGACTACTCGATAGTTCAGTGTGCCATGCTTTACGGCTTAGAATCGGGACTTCAACGACGTTTTGAACGTCATGGAGCATATGAGATGTTCCAGGAGTTGAAGTTAATATTTCAAGCAAATGCCCGGATTGAGAGATATGAAGTCTCCAATAAGTTCTATAGCTGCAAGATGGAGGAGAACAGTTCTATCAGTGAGCATATACTCAAAATGTCTGGGTATAATAATCACTTGATTCAGATGGGAGTTAATCTTCCAGATGATTGCGTCATTGACAGAATTCTCCAATCACTGCCATCAAGCTACAAGAGCTTCGTGATGAACTATAATATGCAAGGGATGAATAAGACTATTCCCGAGCTCTTCGCAATGCTGAAAGGTGCGGAGGTCGAAATCAAAAAGGAGCATCAAGTGTTGATGGTCAACAAGACCACTAGTTTCAAGAGAAAGGGCAAAGGGAAGAAGAAGGGGAACTTCAAGAAGAACAGCAAGCAAGTTGCTGCTCAAGAGAAGAAACCCAAGTCTAGACCTAAGCCTGAAACTGAGTGCTTCTACTGCAAGCAGACTGGTCATTGGAAGCGAAACTGTCCCAAGTATTTGGCGGATAAGAAGGACGGCAAGGTGAACAAAGGTATATGTGATATACATGTTATTGATGTGTACCTTACTAATGCTCGCAGTAGCACCTGGGTATTTGATACTGGTTCTGTTGCTAATATTTGCAACTCGAAACAGGGACTACGGATTAAGCGAAGATTGGCTAAGGACGAGGTGACGATGCGCGTGGGAAACGGTTCCAAAGTCGATGTGATCGCGGTCGGCACGCTACCTCTACATCTACCTTCGGGATTAGTATTAGGCCTAAATAATTGTTATTTGGTGCCAGCGTTGAGCATGAACATTATATCTGGATCTTGTGTAATGCGAGACGGTTATTCATTTAAATCAGAGAATAATGGTTGTTCTATTTATATGAGTAATATCTTTTATGGTCATGCACCCTTGAAGAGTGGTCTATTTTTATTGAATCTCGATAGTAGTGACACACATATTCATAATGTTGAAGCCAAAAGATGCAGAGTTGATAATGATGGTGCAACTTATTTGTGGCACTGCCGTTTAGGTCATATCGGTGTAAAGCGCATGAAGAAACTCCATACTGATGGACTTTTGGAACCACTTGATTATGAATCACTTGGTACTTGCGAACCGTGCCTCATGGGCAAGATGACTAAAACACCGTTCTCCGGTACTATGGAGAGAGCAACAGATTTGTTGGAAATCATACATACAGATGTATGTGGTCCAATGAATATTGAGGCTCGTGGCTGATATCGTTATTTTCTCACCTTCACAGATGACTTAAGCAGATATGGGTATATCTACTTAATGAAACATAAGTCTGAAACATTTGAAAAGTTCAAAGAATTTTAGAGTGAAGTTGAAAATCATCGTAACAAGAAAATAAAGTTTCTACGATCTGATCGTGGAGGAGAATATGAGTTACGAGTTTGGTGTACATTTGAAACAATGCGGAATAGTTTCGCAACTCACGCCACCCGGAACACCACAGCGTAATGGTGTGTCCGAACGTCCTAATCGTACTTTACTAGATATGGCACGATCTATGATGTCTCTTACTGATTTACCGCTACCATTTTGGGGTTATGCTTTAGAGACGGCCGCATTCACGTTAAATAGGGCACCATCAAAATCCGTTGAGACGACGCCTTATGAACTATGGTTTGGCAAGAAACCAAAGTTATCGTTTCTGAAAGTTTGGGGCTGCGATGCTTATGTGAAAAAGCTTCAACCTGATAAGCTCGAACCCAAATCGGAAAAATGTGTCTTCGTAGGATATCAAAGGAAACTATTGGATACACCTTCTATCACAGATCCGAAGGCAAGACTTTTGTTGCTAAATTCGGAAACTTTCTGGAGAAGGAGTTTCTCTCGAAAGATGTGAGTGGGAGGAAAGTAGAACTTGATGAGGTAACTGTACCTACTCCCTTATTGGAAAGTAGCACATCACAGAAAACTGTTTCTGCGACACCTACCCCAATTAGTGAGGAAGCTAATGATACTGATCATGAAACTTCAGGACAAGATACTACTGAAACTCGTAGATCAACCAGAGTGAGATCCGCGTCAGAGTGGTACGGTAATCCTGTTCTGGAAATCATGCTACTAGATCATGATCAACCTACGAACTATGAAGAAGCGATGGTGAGCCCAGATTCCGCAAAGTGGCTTGAAGCCATGAAATCTGAGATGGGATCCATGTATGAGAACAAAGTATGAACTTTGGTTGACTTTCCCGATGATCAGCAAGCAATTGAGAATAAATGGATCTTCAAGAAGAAGACTGACGCTGACGGTAATATTACTGTCTACAAAGCTCGACTTGTCGCAAAAGGTTTTCGACAAGTTCAAGGGGTTGACTACGATGAGACCTTCTCACCCGTAGCGATGCTTAAGTCTGTCCGAATCATGTTAGCAATTGCCGCATTTTATGATTATGAAATTTGGCAGATGGATGTCAAAACTGCATTCCTGAATGGATTTCTGGAAGAAGAGTTGTATATGATGCAACCGGAAGGTTTTGTCGATCCAAAGGGAGCTAACAAAGTGTGCAAGCTCCAGCGATCCATTTATGGACTGTTGCGGGCCTCTCGGAGTTGGAATAAACGCTTTGATAGTGTGATCAAAGCATTTGGTTTTATACAGACTTTCGGAGAAGCCTGTATTTACAAGGAAGTGAGTGGGAGCTCTGTAGCATTTCTAATATTATATGTGGATGACATATTACTGATTGGAAATGATATAGAATTTTTGGATAGCATAAAGGGATACTTGAATAAGAGTTTTTCAATGAAAGACCTCGGTGAAGCTGCTTACATATTAGGCATAAAGATCTATAGAGATAGATCAAGACGCTTAATTGGACTTTCACAAAGCACATACCTTGACAAAATTTTGAAGAAGTTCAAAATGGATCAAGAAAAGAAAGGGTTCTTGCCTGTGTTACAAGGTGTGAAGTTGAGTCAGACTCAATGCCCGACCACTGCAGAAGATAGAGAGAAAATGAAAGATGTTCCCTATACTTCAGCCATAGGCTCTATCATGTATGCAATGCTGTGTACCAGGCCTGATGTGTGCCTTGCTATAAGTTTAGCAGGGAGGTACCAAAGTAATCCAGGAGTGGATCACTGGACAGCGATCGAGAACATCTTGAAGTACCTGAAAAGGACTAAGGATATGTTTCTCGTATATGGAGGTAACAAAGAGCTCACCGTAAATGGTTACGTTGATGCAAGCTTTGACACTGATCCGGACGATTCTAAATCGCAAACCGGATACGTGTTTACATTAAACGGTGGAGTTGTCAGTTGGTGCAGTTCTAAAGAAAGCGTCGTGGTGGGATCTACATGTGAAGCGGAGTACATAGCTGCTTCGGAAGCAGCAAACGAAGGAGTCTGGATGAAGGAGTTCATATCCGATCTAGGTGTCATACCTAGTGCATCGGGTCCAATGAAAATCTTTTGTGACAATACTGGTGCAATTGCCTTGGCAAAGGAATCCAGATTTCACAAGAGGACCAAACACATCAAGAGACGCTTCAATTCCATCCGGGATCTAGTCCAGGTGGGAGACATAGAGATTTGCAAGATACATATGGAGCTGAATGTAGCAGACCCGTTGACTAAGCCTCTTCCACAAGCAAAACATGATCAGCACCAAAGCTCCATGGGTGTTAGAATCATTACTGTGTAATCTAGATTATTGACTCTAGTGCAAGTGGGAGACTGAAGGAAATATGCCCTAGAGGCAATAATAAAGTTATTATTTATTTCCTTATATCATGATAAAGGTTTATTATTCATGCTAGAATTGTATTAACCAGAAACATAATACATGTGTGAATACATAGACAAACAGAGTGTCACTAGTATGCCTCTACTTGACTAGCTCGTTAATCAAAGATGGTTATGTTTCCTCACCATGGACAAAAGAGTTGTCATTTGATTAACGGGATCACATCTTTAGTTGAATGATCTGATTGACATGACCCATTCCATTAGCTTAGCACCCGATCGTTTAGTATGTTGCTATTGCTTTCTTCATGACTTATACATGTTCCTATGACTATGAGATTATGTAACTCCCGTGTGCTGGAGGAACACTTTGTGTGCTACCAAACTTCACAACGTAACTGGGTGATTATAAAGGTGCTCTACAGGTGTCTCCAAAGGTACATGTTGGGTTGACGTATTTCGAGATTAGGATTTGTCATTCCGATCGTCGGAGAGGTATCTCTGGGCCCTCTCGGTAATGCACATCACTTAAGCCTTGCAAGCAATGCAACTAATGAGTTAGTTGCGAGATGATGTATTACGGAACGAGTAAAGAGACTTGCCGGTAACGAGATTGAACTAAGTATTGGATACCGACGATCGAATCTCGGGCAAGTAACATACTGATGACAAAGGGAACAACGTATGTTGTTATGCGGTCTGGCCGATAAAGATCTTTGTAGAATATGTAGGAACCAATATGGGCATCCAGGTCCCGCTATTGGTTATTGACCGGAGACGTGTCTCGGTCATGTCTACATTGTTCTCGAACCCGTAGGGTCCGCACGCTTAAGGTTTCGATGACAGTTATATTATGAGTTTATACGTTTTGATGTACCGAAGGTTGTTCGGAGTCCCGGATGTGATCACGGACATGACGAGGAGTCTCGAAATGGTCGAGACATAAAGATTGATATATTGGAAGCCTGTATTTGGATATCGGAAGTGTTCCGGGTGAAATCGGGATTTTACCGGAGTACAGGGAGGTAACCGGAACCCCCCGGGAGCTATATGGGCCTTAGTGGGCCTTATTGGAAAGGAGAAGGGGCAGCCCAAGATGGGCCGCGCGCCCCTCCCCTCCCTTGGTCCGAATAGGACAAGGAGAGGGGGCCGGCCCCCTCTCTCTTCCCCCCCCCCCCTCCGCGAATCCTATTCCAACTAGGATTGGGGGGGGGATCCTACTCCCAGAGGGAGTAGGACTCCTCCTGGCGCGCCTCTCCTTGGCCGGCCACACCCCCCCCCCTTGATCCTTTATATACAGAGGCAGGGGAACCCCAGAGAGACACAAGTTGATCCACGTGATCTTATTCTTAGCCGTGTGCGGCGCCCCCTGCCACCATAGTCCTCGATAATATTGTACCGGTGCTTAGGCGAAGCCCTGCGACAGTAGTTCATGAAGATCGTCACCACGCCGTCGTGCTGACGGAACTCTTCCCCGACACTTTGCTGGATCGGAGTCCGGGGATCGTCATCGAGCTGAACGTGTGCTAAAACTCGGAGGTGCCGTAGTTTCGGTGCTTGGTCGGTCGGGCCGTGAAGACGTATGACTAC
This sequence comes from Triticum monococcum, assembly GCA_034509565.1. Lineage (NCBI taxonomy): Eukaryota > Viridiplantae > Streptophyta > Magnoliopsida > Poales > Poaceae > Triticum > Triticum monococcum. The sequence continues at coordinate 485,371,778 of CM067845.1, forward strand.
ATCAACCAAACGCTTCCGTTGTCGATCTACTAGGGTACGTAGATCACACTCTCCCCTCGTTGCTATGCATCACCATGATCTTGCGTGTGCGTAGGAATTTTTTTGAAATTACTACGTTCCCCAACAGTGCGATGGGTAGATATCCAACGCTCCTCCGGGGTGATGCTCTTCTCAGAGCCACTCTGAACCGGCAAGTTGAGGTGCTTCATCATTGCAATTTGGCGACGTCGTGCAAGCTTCTCATTGACATGTGCCTCATACATCCTCTTCTGGATGTTAGCCTGGAGACAAAAGGTCTTCTTCACCTTGGCAGTGAGTTTGGCCACCCACGAAGGCTTGGCCCCTGGCTCCAGCTCAAAGTCCTCATCGTCTGAAGTAGCATAGACATCCTCAGGAGCATTGGCAGGGAAGCGAGGCTCGGCATGCTTCTTCTTCTTAAGGAGTTTGACCTCATGAACAGTGAGGTTGTCTGGAGAAGTGAGGAGCTCTCCAGGACGACGAACAGCCCACATAGTGTTCAGAAAGCACATGACAAACGGAGCATAGATTGGGACTTTACGGTAGATGACCATGTTATACATCTCATGCCACATCCAATTGGACACATCAAACGTTGCCCCTGTCCCCACCATGGTCTTCATAGCAACCATCAAATCAACCAGATAACCATGAATCTCATCTTCATTGCCCACCTTGGGCAAGAGCACAATGCGGAACACTCAGTGCATGACATCATAGACCTTCTCCAAATCCTTGGATTCTCCAATAATCCCACGGCCCCGAATGTACAGAGGGGCAAGCTTCTCCTTAAGCATGGACTCAGGAAAGTCATGACGACGAATGCCACCCCTTCCTTCCAGACCGGTATCCTCATACCCAATAGCATTGCAGAATGCCCTCCAGGGAACGTGAAACAATTCATCACGACACATGAAGGTGAGAGTGCGCGCATCATCTTCCCCAAAATGAACCGTGGCATAGAACTGATGGATGAGTTGAACATAAAAGTCATAGTTGACTGACATGAGCTTGACAAGATCAAACTCCTCGCAGAGAGCCAGCGCCTCACCAAAATACTCCATGTTGTTCCTCCAATGGTCAAGATCAATTGTCCACTGCTTGGCATGTCTGTTCTTGTTGTGCTCAAAGAGTTCATGAACAATCCTCACTTGCACCTCATTCCAGAACTGAACGGTGGTCCAACAGGAGCAATGGGAACCTCATACGGATTCTTTGATCGGAAGGCTTCCCAATCCTTGGCTTTCCAACGATGCAACGGCATAACCACACGTTGCTTAGCAGCTGCAGACTTTTCACGGCGAGTGGGCTGGGTGGGAATCACAACTTCTTCTTCTTCATCATCAGACACAACCGGGCGCAAGGTCCTTCGTGCCCTCTTCTTGGTCTTGCGAGGAGCAGAGCGAGAACTAGAGCCCCCTGAACACACACACACACACGAAAAAAGCACACAAAACCCAGCAAGGATGACAGGATTGCACACACAAGCAGAAAAGGAACATGTGGCGGCAACAGAGAAGATAGAACAGTGCTCGGTGGTTGATATACCCCGGTTGTACCGGTTCCTCCGCTGGTAGTATCGCTCTAGTGGTTGTACCGCCCGTAGGGGCGGTAGAACCACTAACGGTGGCACTACCAGGGGAGATAGGTCTAACCGAGGCATACTAATCACACAAGTAATATTCCGAATTCTAAGTGCTGCAAACAAGACAGGAGGCAAACAAAAATCTCTTCTACTCCATAGTTCAAACAATAATCGCGGAAAGTTAAGTAATGCCCTAGACAAAGGAAGAACCCTAGAAAGATCTAGGAGCAAAGAACACGAGGCATTACCACCATCCATGGGAAGAGATCGGGAGGCTTCCACGGAGAGAATCCACGGAGAGCCCAAGGATCCGAAGTGCGAGACGCACTCCGGGGCAGGGGCAAAGAGGGCCGGCGGCTAGGGCGCAGAGAAGAGGAACGAGGGCGAAGGGAAAAAGAAAACCCTTCAGCCCCGTTGAGTATATATAGGCCCGTAGACACGCCCCGGTAGAACCGTTCCGGGGAGCGGTTGTACCGCTCATCTGGTACAGACCGGTGGTTGGAGACAATACTTCCGGTGCTTGGAAGGCAGCGGTAGTACCGCCCAATGTCCACCGGTAGTACCGGACGTAGGTTACCATGGGTTTGAGCGGTGGAACTACCCAAACACCGAACGGAGACCCATTGGGACGGCACAACCAGGTACCAGCGATGGAACCGCCCGTGATCCTGGTTGTACCGCCCGACCACCTATGCCCAAGCCAAGATCAAATGAGTGCAATCCGAAGGGGGGAAGAAAGAGCACGAAACAGGAGAGAAGCAACACCCTAGGAGAACCCAACGCAAAGAGCAAAGAAAGAACGAGAGAAAACAACACGAGAACAAAAGGCTAACTCCAAACTCCCCAAGAGAGGACGGTGGTCGAAGCCACCTATGTTTGAGTCAATTGGTATGGCACCGCGAAGAATTGCCCTTGGGTCCTTGACCAAAACTCGTCTTTGAAGCACAAGTACCATCAAACATGGCTAATGTGAAAGACTTGATCGATTTATGCATAATGGGGGGAGGGAGAGTTCATTGAGAGAACATCACTCCCCCTATGTCCATGCCTACATTTAAACAAGACAACATGTTGAGTACGGTGGGGTGTGCAAGGGTTCAAGCAACATTGCTCTTAACTCGCGAAATCTTGCTTCATCGAAGGGCTTCATGAAGATATCTGCAAGGTTATCATGAGTGTTGACATAGTTGAGCTCGATCTCTCCTCGCCTAATGTGATCCCGGATGAAGTGATACCGGATCTCAATATGCTTCGTATTGAAGTGTTGCACCGGGTTGAGAGAGATCTCGATGGCACTTTCATTGTCACACCAAAGAGGCACTTTGTCACAAATGACACCGTAATCCTTTAAAGTTTGCCTCATCCATAAGAGTTGTGCACAGCAACTACCGGCTGCAACATACTCCGCCTCGGTGGACGAGAGAGACACACAACTTTGCTTTTTGGAAGACCAACTTACCAAAGAGCAACCAAGGAATTGGCACCCTCCGGAAGTGGACTTCCTACCCACTTTGTCTCCCGCCCAATCGGAATCCGAGTACCCTACAAGCTTGAAGTTTGATCCTCTTAGATACCATAAGCCAAAGTTTGGGTTATGAGCCAAATATCGAAAGATTCGTTTGACCGCCACATAGTGACTTTCCTTAGGTGCGGCTTGAAACCATGCACAAATTCCCACACTCAACATGATATCCGGTCTAGATGCACAAAGGTAAAGCAAGGATCCAATCATGGAGCGATATACCTTTTGATCCACCACTTTACCATTGGAATCTAAGTCAAGTTGGCACTTGGTGAGCATTGGCGTGGAAGCCGGCTTGACGTCACTTAGCTTGAATCTCTTGAGCATGTCCTGAATGTATTTGGATTGATTGATGAAGGTTCCTTCTCTTCTTTGCTTCACTTCAAACCCTAGAAAGAACTTCAACTCTCCCATGGAGGACATCTCGAACTTCGAGGTCATGAGAGCGGCAAATTCCTCATTGAAAGCTTTGTTAGGTGAACCAAAGATAATATCATCAACATATAATTGGCACACAAACAACTCCCCTTTGACCTTCTTAGTAAAAAGAGTGGGGTCGATTAGCCCAACTTCAAAACCACGGTCTTGTAACAACTTGGTAAGGTGGTCATACCACGCACGTGGGGCTTGTTTAAGGCCATAGAGTGCCTTATCGAGTTGATACACATGATCGGGAAGGTAGGGATCCTCGAACCCGGGGGGTTGCTTGACGTAAACCAATTCATTAATAGGACCATTAAGAAAAGCACTCTTCACATCCATTTGTTGTAACTTAAAGTTATGATGAGAAGCATATGCAATCAACATGCGAATGGATTCAAGACGAGCAACGGGAGCAAAGGTTTCACCGTAGTCGATACCCTCGACTTGGGAGTAGCCTTATGCTACCAAACGAGCCTTGTTGCGAATGATAATCCCATGGGCATCTTGCTTGTTCTTAAATATCCACTTGGTTCCTATGACATTGTGATTGCCGGTCGGTCTTGGCACCAATCTCCACACTTTGTTGCGCTCGAAGTTGTTGAGTTCTTCATACATGGCATTGAGCCAATCCGGATCTTCTAGCGCCTCATAGACCTTGCGGGGTTCCACACAAGAGACAAACGCGTGATGCTCACAATAATTTGCTAATTGTCTACGAGTGCTTGCCCCCTTTCTTAAGCTTCCAAGCACATTCGTCATGAGATGATCCTTGGTGGAGAGCTTGGAAGCAACCTTAGCGGCACGACGCTCTAATTCCTACTCGAGGGTGAGACAAGAAGTGGTCACTTGATCATCTTGAGCGTCGTCTTGGGCTTGTTCTTGTTCTTGAACTTGCTCGGAGGAGAGAACTTGACCTTGGGCATCACTTGATGGGTCAACACCGTCTTGAGCGTGATCTTGCCCTTGGTCATGTTCTTGAGGATGAGGGCCTTCATGTTGTTCTTCGGAAGCATGTGGGCCTTGGGTTGGTGATGGCTCCACTTGAGTGGAGCTTTGTCCTTATCCTTCGGCCACAAGGGGTTCCTCAATGGGTAGGATAAAGCCAACACCCATTCTTCTTATGGCTTGGGGAGGAATTACATCACCTACATCAAAAGTGCCACTTTGCTCCACTTGGGAGCCGTTATTCTCATCAAACTCCCTGTTACACGTCTCCTCAATAAGTCTCGTGGATTTATTGAGGACACGGTAAGCATGAGAGTTTGTAGCATAACCAACAAATATGCCCTCATAAGCTCTAGCCTCAAATTTAGAAAACCGAACACCTTTCTTGAGAATGAAACACTTACACCCGAATACCCGGAAGTACTTGAGGTTGGGCTTGTTACCAATGAGTATCTCATATGGAGTCTTGTTCAAGCCCTTGCGGAGGTAGAGCCGATTGGATCCATGACACACGGTGTTGATGGCTTCGGCCCAAAAGTTGTACGGAGACTTGAACTCCGCCATCATGGTCCTTGCCGCATCCATCAACGTCCGGTTCTTCCTCTCCGCAACACTGTTTTGTTGAGGGGTGTAGGGTGCGAAATATTGATGCTTGATTCCCTCATCACTAAGAAACTCATCCAAGGTGTAGTTCTTGAACTCGGTGCCGTTGTCACTTCTTATTGTCAAGATCTTTGCATTGTGTTGACATTGTGCTTCATTTGCAAAGTCAATGACGGTTTGTTGGGTCTCGCTCTTCCTCTTGAAGAAATACAGCCACGTGTACCTTGAGTAGTCATCCACAATCACCAAGCAATACTTCCTACCTCCAAGACTATCGAAGGATGGAGGCCCAAAGAGATCCATGTGAAGGAGCTCCAAAGGCCTCTTTGAATAAATGATAGTCGTGGGAGGGTGAGCCTTCTCATGTAGCTTTCCTTCGATACAAGCACTGCAAGCACGATCTTTAGCAAAACTAACATTTGTTAGTCCACGGACATGGTCCCCCTTGAGGAGACTTTGCAAAGATCTCATATTGACATGGGCTAAACGGCGATGCCAACGCCATCCCACATCAACTTTAGCCATTAGGCGCGTCGCGGTCTTAGTGGGTCGCTCTGAAAAGTTAATCAGATATAGACCGTTCTCGACATGCCCAACAAAGGCTACTTTAAGAGTCTTGCTCAACAAGAGGGCCACGGTATCGATATCAAAGAAAGTGGCAAAGCCCATGATTGCAAGTTGACGAACGGATAGTAAATTGTATGCAAGGGACTCAACAAGCATGACCTTCTCGATCGTGAGATCATGAGAGATGACCACATTGCCAAGTCCCAATACCTTAGAAGATGAGGCGTCACCCCACTCGACATTGGTGGGCATAGATGGAACCTTGTGCACGTCCACCACCAAGTCCTTGCTTCCGGTCATATAATTTGTAGCTCTGCTATCGAGCAACCATGATCCCCCACCTGCAAGAGATCAATGCTTGGTTTTAGGTACCCATTTTGTAATGGGTCCTTTGATGTTAGTGACAAGGGTCTTTGGAACCCAAATAGACCATTCAATGTATTCATGAAGAGAACCAGCAAATTTGGCATAAACATGCCCATCACTCGCACGGCATAACACATAAGAAGGATTAAAATCGCCGGCTTTGTTGGGAGGGGTGGCATTGCCCTTCTTGACATTGCCACCCTTTGCATTGTTCTTCTTCTTCTCCTCGGAGGCACTCTCTCCCTCCTTCACACAGGTTTGCATGAGAGGAGGAGGTCGTTTGGTCTTGTCATTCTTCTTCTTGTTCTTGGAGTCGGGCACGTACCCAACCCCTTCCTTGGCCACAACCCCCTTTTGGTTGATCAAGAGATCGTTGAGGTTCTTCTTGCCTTGTATGCAAGTCGCAAGACCTCTCTCAAGTTGCCCCTTTAGCTTAGTGTTCTCCTCAACGAGATGCACATGCTCACAACACGGGTTAGTAGCATTTGCATTACCAATTAACATCATACGAGGGAAAGTGGCTTTTTCCTTGGTTAGCTTTACTTGAAGTTGATCATGAGACTCTTTGAGGCTAGCATGAGTACCCTTCAAGACCTTCTGAGCCTTGTCAAGTAGATCAAACTCCTCTTTGAGTCTAGCAAGATCAACCTCAAGTTCGGCCTTCTTAGAGTTTAGCACATGAGAAACAATGAGGACATGATCATAATCTTCCTTTAACTTAGCATGATCAACATTGTGTGACTCCTCAAGAGCCAAACGAAGACCACGCTCTTCCTCAAGAGCATTGGAAAGATCCGAAATCTCATCGGCATAGTCACGACTATGCCCTTCCATCTTAGTGATGGTGTCTTCGAGAGCCTCGATCATGTCATTGGCTTCACCAAGTTGTTCCAAGAGAGCAATAAAGTGCTTCTTAGATTTTCCCTTGAGTTTGCCCATAAAGGCCTCAAACTCATTAGCCTCCACATTAGCTTCCTCAAGCTCATTAATGCTATCTGTCGGAGAAGGATGATTAATGATGGTAGTTTTGATGTTGGAGGTTACCTTGTTGGTGGATTTAGCCATGAGGCACTTGGCGGTGATACTCTCATTGGGTGAGTCGAAGAGAGACACCTGTGGAGTCGTCGCAATGGCAATGGAGGCCATGGCAACCGACTCATCACTTTCATCATCGTCATCATCCTCATTGTACTCTCCTTGTACCACCAATGCCTTGGGAGGAGTCTTCTTGATGAAGTTGCTCTTGTTGGGGAACGACTTGGCCTTGTCCTTTCGGATGAGCTTGCCACCATTGTCTTCCCTCTTCTCATACGGACACTCCGCAACAAAATGACTCACGTTGCCACAATTGTAGCAAGTCCTTACACGTTGCCTGCTCTTCGTGCCACTTGAGTTGTTTTTGTTAAAGTTTGGCCTCGAGTTTTTCTTGCTCCAAAATTGCCTTGAAGCAAGTGCCATGTGTTCATGATATGCATACTTCGTATCTTCGGGGTTTCTCTCCTCTTCTTCCTCTTCTTCCTCTTCAACGGTGAGCTTCGCCTTCAATGCAAGGTTAGGCTTCTTTGCCCTTTGAGAACGAAGCACCGCATTGTCGGCGGTCTTGTCCAAAATGTTCATGGCCACAAACTCATCCAAAACTTCGCTTGAGGTCAAAGTGTGGAAGTCCGGTCTTTGATGAATGACGGAGGACATGGCCTTGTGATAGGGCATCATTGCCTTGAGGAATTTGCGCTTGATCCAATTGTCATCCGTGTCCTTGCTCCCGTGATCTCGTAGTGAGACCGCGAGTTTGGTTACTCTCCGATAAAGCTCACGAGGTTCTTCAACTTCTTTCATTGCAAACTCGTCGGCCTCATCTTGCACCACTTCATAGTTGGAGCGTTGGATGCTTGCGCTTCCCCGGTAGAGAGAAACAACACAATGCCATGCATCTTTGGCCAAGGCGAAGGGACGAAGATGAGGTAGGTCTTCGGGTGGAATTGCATCTTGAATGATGAAGAGAGCATTCTCATTGAATTGATTATCCGCGGCTTCTCGAGGAGTGAAGTTGCTTGGATCATGTGGATAGAAACCTTCTTCAATGATTCTCCAAAGGTTAGTGTTCACATGATTTAAATGACGTTTAAAGTGGTAAACCCAAGAATCAAAGTCCTCATTTTTCACAATCTTAGGGGGAGGACCGGCATGATTCTAATGAGTAGAAGGAACCGGTCCACCATAAACAAGTGGTGGTTCCACATGAGCAAAGATGTCGGTGCCATTTTTACCACTAGAAGAAGGAGCCTTTTCACTACTAGCTTCCCCCTTGTCGGGGATAGCATCCGTCACCTTGTTGGTGGGGTCACCCACTTTCAATGGTGCAGTGGAAATTTTAAGCCCCTCAAGAAATTTAGTAAACATGCATTCAACATCGGTCGTCATGGAGGTCTTCAATGTCTCTAAGGCCACATTGAACTCCTCACGAGAAACCGAGGTTCCCCCATCATCCGTAGACGAGATTGGATTCACACCGTAGTGTTCCTCCACACCGTCTACGGTATCAACCATACTCTTTGGACGGTAAAGTCCTTAATAAAGGGACGAAGCTCTGATACCAATTGAAAGGATCGATATGGTTGACTAGAGGGGGGGTGAATAGGCAACTAACAATTTTTAGCTTTTCTTTAACAATTTAAACTTTGCATCAAAGTAGGTTGTCTAGATATGCAACTAGGTGAGCAACCTATATGATGCAACAAGGATAGGAACACAAGCAAGCAAGTGATATGAAACAAATAAGCTTGCACAAGTAAAGGCACGAGATAACCAAGAGTGGAGACGGTGGAGACGAGGATGTGTTGCCGAAGTTCCTTCCCTTTGAGAGGAAGTACGTCTCCGTTGGAGCGGTGTGGAGGCACAATGCTCCCCAAGAAGCCACTAGGGCCACCGTATTCTCCTCACGCCCTCACACAATGGGAGATGCCGTGCTTCCACTATTGATGCCAAGGCGGCGACCGAACCTTTACAAACAAGGTTGGGCTCTCTCCACAACTTAATTGGAGGCTCCCAACGAAACCACGAAGCTTCACCACAATGGAATATGGCTCCGAGTTGACCTCAACCGTCTAGGGTGCTCAAACACCCAAGAGTAACAAAATCCACACAAGAAAGTATGGGGGAAGCAAATATCCTTTGGTGGAAGTGTAGATCTAGGTCTCCTCCTTCAATCCCTAGCAAATCAACAAGTTTGAGTGGCTAGAGAGAGAGATCGGGCAAGAGAGCTTGAAGTGCATTAATGGTGGAGTGAGAGAGGTCAAAGGTGAGAGTGGTAGGTGGGAGAAGCTCACTTATATAGTAACCCTCGATTCCAACCGTTACTGCGTTTTTGCACTGCAGCGGTACAGCCGGTCCTTGTCCCGGTACAACCAGGACTCACGGTGTATCTGCAGAACCCTACCAAGCGGTACAACCGGACAAGCGGGCGGTAGTACCGGCTAAGAAAAATAACCGGACTAACCGCCTGGCCACCGCACAACCACCGCATCAAAACAGGAGCTTGAACGGTACTTGGGCGGTGCCTGGCCGGAACAGCCGCATGGCCTTGATCTCTTGGGCGGCTAAGTTCTGAGCGGAAGAACCGCTCGGACCATCGGTGGTACCGGTCATCGTGGAATGACCGGACCAACCGGGCCACTACTTCCCAAGAACCGCATCAAAACAGAAGTGTGAGCAGTACTGGAGCGGTGCATGGACAGAACCACCGCCCCAGCATTTGCAGAGCATGGTGGCGGTACCACCGCCCGGAGGCAGCGGTACAACCGCTCGAGCAAAGCTAGTGAGCAACAAGACCCAGCGGTACAACCGCTCCAGAGAGCGGTACAACCGCTGGACAGAAATAGTGAGCAGGAAAGATAGGGGAGGAGACAAGGAAAACTCTCTCTCTCTCTCACACACACACACCTGAGGAAGACAAAGTTGGGGTGATGAACGTGTACATGAAAAGATTCCCACGGTACTTTCTAATGAGGATTCCCTCTTGATAGTACGGGTTCCCTATGACCAAAGAAAATAAAAGCGTAGAGGACATGTCTTCGATCTTTTCCTACGAGAGGCAATAGCAATCCGATGTAAGCCTAAGCATCGAGAACCTGAAACATATAGCACACGATTAGACCAACAAAGGGTTGTCATCATCATCCAAAACATAAAGTAGGGAAATGCCCTTTCAGCGGCGCGCTTCTCTTCCTCGGCCTTCTTCTCCGCCTCTATTTTGGCACGCTCTGCCGGAGGCAAAGCCTCCCACAAGGTGACATATATTTCTTTCCAAATCTCCTTAAGGCTGGGGGGGCTCAGCGGGCGACGTGGCATTATCCTCGTAGCGGGGAGCCGACGCGTCCTCCGACACGCGTGCTGGCGAGATTAGGAACACCGATGCACCCACCTCAACGCGTCGCGGCGAGGAGCGGAACACCGATGCGTCGTTCTTGACTAGTGGCGGCGAGGAATGGAACAGCGACGCGTGACCATCCGCGCAGTGCAGCGAGGGGCGCCTAGGGCTTGGGAGGGGCGATGCCCTGGTGGTCGACGTGAGAGGGGGAGGAGGAGATAGCGATGAATGTGAGCATTCTTCCGAATGCCATGGGAGGCGCAGTATTAATAGCGAGCAATGGCACACCTACGTAAGATATGGACTGAGCTGCACTGACTTAACTACAGGTCCAGTTGCATCACTGACATGTGGGCTAGATGTCTGCTGGGCTCACATGTCAATGACCCAATGCACGTGCAGTTAAGTAACTGAAGCAGTGTCCCGTAAGATATGTTGTGTGATTAACGTAACGGCTATGTGGGCATATTTGTTGGAGTAAATTACGAGGGAGGGAAGGGGTGGAAATATTGCTGGTCACAACGGATTGGAGGAGCGCGACGGGAGGAGAGTCATGAATGCAGATTTTTTTTCCACACAGGGTGGAGTGCTGGGACTAGTGGAGGGAGAAGGAGAGTCAAGCAGGCATTCAGATTTCAAGGTGCACTAAATTATTGCATGCGATGATTAAGGCTGGCCATGGTGGTGGTAATGTGGTATCTTACTAGCTGGTATCAGGCACACGGGAATAGCAAACATGTTGATGTGACAAAGAATTAAAGAAGAGAGGGGGTTAGAGTAACATAGGTAGATACCGTATCATGTTAAATACTATGCTACGTTGTGTCATACATGACACTATAAAAGTAGTCCCGTATCATACACTAGTATCACGCACATGATACTAGTATATGATACTTTCTAATATGAGTAGCCTAAAGAGAATATTGACTAATCTCTACTCTCTATCTCGACTCTTATTTCTATTTTCTACTCTATATATTTGTTACTCCTATAAAAATCTCAGTTGGTGGTGATGGTGTGTCTGCCTCTGGACAACGTGAGCCGTTCGATCTACTTGGAACCAACGACTAAGATGTGTGTGCATAGAGACATGGCCTGGCCACGAGAGGTATAGCAGATATTTACCCACCTCTGCCACTATATAAAACATGAAAATACTCATTCCAGCCATATTTCCTTTCTGGTTCATCTCCTTTCATTCTTGCCGGTGGCGGTGAAGATTCCTAAAGATGGAGTCCAGACTCTGGAAACCACTACAAAAACTATTCCGCTGCCTCTATCTTGGTAATAGTAGGTGAAATTTGTGAATCGAGCCCTATAAACTAGGAGTAGAAGGGAGGTAGTAGTACTCTAATAGCTAACCTTGTTGTGATGACTAGATAGGACATGGCACGCACCTAGACGGAGGAACTAGTCTGCATTGTGCATTTAAGTTTTGTCTGGAGTCAATGTACCTCTACTTTGACCAAACTTATAGAAATATGTACATCAAGATTCACAATGTCAAATCAATATTTTTATACTCATTATAAAACGTAGTTTTTACACTCATTATAATCAGTATTGTAGATATTGATATTTTTTAGTTTGAATTTGGTCAAAAACTTTGTAAACGGTTGACAGAAGTAAAAAGGAACAGAGGGAGTATCATGCATGCGGAGTAGGCAAAAAAATGGTCATTTATAGCCGGTCGAAGTCTCAAAGGGCACAACCACGCGAGGGAGGCGAAGGTCGTGGTTGGCGCGACGGTTGAGGGAATTAAATGAAGTTACATCTATGCGACGGCATGGCGTGCGAACAGGCAGAAGCTATACCGTTAGGACTACGATATGGGTCTAGTAGACATGACATCTAGTGGGTCCCGCACAGTACTCGAGAACTCTTTGGGGGCTTACAGCCGTTTATCCACCGGGCAAGCCAACAACCCCACGCCGTTCGCATGCCCTACTCGTCCCCGTCTTCTACCTTATAATAGTTCGCTCCCAGTTGTCCCGTCCTTTCACATTACACCAGTTTAACTTCTCTTAACCCTCCTCCAAAATCCATGGCCTCCCAAATCTCCATGGTCGCCGCTGAGTACCAGGTTAGAGCCATCACCGGCGATGAGTTCATCGTCATCTACACTCATGAATCCGTGACGGTGAAAGCATGCCTTGCTCGCTTCCTACGCATGTTTAACATTTCAAAGGATGAGTGGGTCGATGGGCTAGATGTTGAGTACATCACAGTCATGGAAAGCGAGAAGATTCTAAAGGAGGCAAAGAAGAAAAAGCCCGTCGTCGGGCCCGGCCCAGATGGGGGGCAAGGGGGCGGCCACCCTGGGCCCCTGAGATCCAGGGGCCCCCTCCCAGATGAGGTACGAAGGTGGCCCATAGGCCCATATCATTTCCTAAAACGAAATTAGTTCAAATAAAGGAAAGAGGTAGCAGCCTAGGCAAGTAGGCAATCCGTAATTCACTACTTTCTTCTCCCGAAACAAAATTAGCTCAAGTATATACGCAAAACAAAACTAGTCCCACATTGATGTACGCATGCAATCACGGCGTAACTCTTGAGACGTGAGAATCTAAGACCGCATCTCTAATCCAATACCCCATTCTCTCTTCCTCGACCCTGAACTTGAGATCACAAGTCACAGGCAGCCGGCAGCTCGAGTAGCTGAACATGGGCACTCAGGACTCACGCGCACATCGCGAGGCCATGGCAATTCACAGTGCCGAGTGCGTCCATTATCCAGTTTCTAGGTGCTGGGAGCATATTGCCGGGTGCCTCCTACCTGACGTTCATAACTCCATATCGCGTCGTTGCTGCGCGCCTAATCACGGACGCTGATGTGATTTGTTTGAGGCTTATCATTCGTACCCGCAAAAAAGAAGAGGTATATCATTCGTACTATTCCCTATTATTTATTGTTGCCAATTGAGTAATTTACCTTGACATATATATATAAGATACCCTTAGCAGAACCTCGTATTTCTTGTTGTTTGTGTGTGTGTGATGAACTCGTGTTTGGTACTTGTTGCTTGTGGCGGTTTGCTTTATTAATAAAGTAGGGCGACACTGCTAAATGATTTGGCAATATTGCGCATCTACAAACAAAGTTGGATAAAATTGACATTGACCCTTTCATAAGCGGATTTGTATTGATAATTATTTTAAGAGACTCGATCTTATATATCTTTATTGTTGTTTTCTTGCTTAGTCATTCTGTAGCCAGAGTTATTCGAATGTTGCTTAGGATAGACGGATGTCTAACATTTCGAGGTTGTGTTCGTGCACATGTTTCACCTACAGAAGATTGACTGATCTCTTGAACTGTGAATCGTGGCCTTACCACTAGGTCCCGGATGGCCAGAGGGATTTTAGAAGAAACTTCTAGAATAATGTGTAGAAAGTATTGAACGTAAATAGTATCAAAATTGGTTGCATTAAAGTGTTAGGGGCCCCAAATTTTTGTCTTGCCCCGGGCCCTCAAAATCTCAGGACCGGCCCTGCCCGTCGTGATCCAGGTTTGTGTACATAATGTGTGCTTGGTCTACCACATATCCCATGCCGATGTTGAGTGCCAGGATTTTAAGAACTTCCTCGAGGACGAAAGAGTGAAAATCGTTACTATAGACTTTAGGAATGAACAGGGATGTCCTGGGTCGGATAGGCCTCGTTGTAGGCCATCCCTTCGATCTCCAGAAGGCAAGCCTGGTGTCCTCCTCTCAGCCTTCAATGCTGACCCTGGTAGCAGCCATGATTGATCCTTCATACACTAAACTGACAAAACCTCACCACGAGTTTCATCATGCATGGGAGTCGAATACAATAGATGAAGATCACATCCTGTATGCAACAATGGATGCCTACCTTTGTTCAAATATCTACAAGGGTTGGATGAAGAAGCAGAGCCCAGTGTCCGGTTCAAGCAAAGAAGCGGCGGCGAAGAGGAAGAGGAAGAGGAAGAGGAAGAGGGAGGAGGATGAAGTTGAGGACGTCGACTCGGACTCCGAGTAAGGTGGTAGTGTCGTCGCTCATGCTCGTTCTACTACAATGTCAAGCGGACTAGTTGCTTAGTTTTATGTCAGGGGTGTGTTGTGCTGAGCCCCCCCCCCCCCCAGCAGAACTATGTTTATGTTCTTTCTCGTTATTTGAACTTTATGTTCTTTCTTGTTATTTGAACTCTTTAGTACGTACGGTAGTACTAGTACTATGTCTTACTATTGTTCCTTTTGCAGTTGGTACTACTGCTCGTATCTTCGTGTTCCTACTGTACTTAATATGTTCGTACTAGTAGTATAATTTGGGTCAGTCGATTTGTGAAATAAGTTCGAGGGAGCGAAGGAAGAAGACGACATAGAAGCTACCCCAGTATCTATATTAGGGTGGCAGGGTGCCCATGATCTATCTTATGCGTGTTGGGTGTGGAATGCAGTTCGCCGGAAAAAATGGATCATGTCGGGGGTTAAACGGATGGTGGGGGTGGGGGGAGCATGGCGGTGGCAGGCGGTTTATAGGGGAGGGCGGGGCAGCGGCGGCAGGTGGTTAGGCGTGTGGCGGGCTGAGAAGATGAACAGTGCATCAACTTCGGAGGTTGAAGAAGCCCTTCTAGCCATCTATCTTGCATCAACGGCTCACAAGAGTCGACTGACCCAAATTGCTCCTTCAGATTGCAGGATCCATGTGGCATTCAAGGTCTCGAAGGTAGATTCCGCATCTGCACCCGGTTTGCGGGCTCGACGTGGGCGTGACCGGCTTCCGCCGCAACAGCCACCATGCGCGCCTCCTTCGCGCGGGCGGAGACGACAATGACACGCTAGTTCCTCCTCGCCAGCATGCTGGAGCGCACGCTCGTCCTCCTCTTTGTACGCTGCGTGCATAGACACGGCTCCACCAGCTGCTCGCGTGGCGGCATCGCGAGGAGGGACTGTAGACGACGTGAGCGGGCGAGCCTTCGGCTTCATGGCACAGGGATGGCGGCGGTATGGCGGTGATGGGTGAGAAATGGTTGGCCGGAGCAGGCAGGTGCCGGCATGCGCAACGGCGGCGGCATATTGATGAGTGCGCGTATGGGAGCTTAGTTTAGTTTTATATAGGGTTGGTCAAACTTAAAAGAAAATCATACTAGTACACGTAAACATTAGACTGAGGCAGCACTTATATTAGTTACCACAGCCATGACACAGAATCCTGTGCAAGCGTGTGAACCGTGGCCGCGCGGTCGATCAAACGGTGCGTCACCGTGTCGTGCTCGAAGGACATCCACCGAACCTTTTTGTGTGTGTGAAAACAATCCCCGAATATTACTCAACTTTTTTTCCTGGAAAAGTTCTTGACGCTACAATATTTCCATATATTTGAATTTAGCTCCAGTTCATGTTTATTTGGATTTGGACGTTTTAGGTGCGCCCTAGTTTCTTTAATACTGATTTTGTGTGTGTGACTGAGAGAGAACGTGTGTATGCGTCCATATGTGTGTTGTGGTGGAAGGGCAATGTGGACACGGTTTGCGTGTGATAGAGACATAGAGAGGTGTGAATGTGCAAATGATCATGCATGAGTGAGACATAGACAGATGCCGATACGTTGTCTATACATGAGAGAATGGTCTTCTATTTGTACTTGTGTGTTTGTGTGTGTGTGTGTGAGAGAGAGAGAGAGAGGAGCATCTATAACACAACAACCATCTTTCTCGATTCGTCCGTCCCTCGCATGATCTCATGTAACACATGCATCAACGGACACATTTTGACACCCTCACTCGGCCCCTGCCCACCTCAAGGCCCGCACATCGCTCTCTATCTCGCACGCACAATCTCTTCATGAAAACCAAATTTAGCATGTAGCTTTCTGTCACATACACACACATTTCTCTCCATAGGTTTGATTTATGTCAATATCTGACACATACACACACACACACACACACCGCACAGACACTCCCCCTCCCTCGAGCACACAATTCATCCCCATCCAAGGTTATACGGCGACCACTCTCGCTTGTGCTTCTCTGCACCCCAGCATGCACAACACCTCAATCTTCAAAGAGGGCATCAAGGAGATCGAAGACGGCGACCACACTACACTAGAGAATGCAGGGCCATTTGGAAGCAGGATGATGTGACGACGGCTGACTGACTCCTCCCCCTCTCTCCCGCACAAAATTACCAATCCCTCTCTCTCTCCCGCACAAAATTATCAATCCCTCAACCCACCAGATCCTTCCCCTCTCGTCCATGTTTTTCCAGCTCTCTCATCAAACCTGTTGTCTCTTCACCTTCCACATGTACAGAATCCGGATGCACACACATCTCACGTATATTACATGTCTCCATCTTTCTCACATACCTAACTTCTTCCTCTCTCTCTCTCTCTCGTTAGGTTTGTCTCCTACTCTCTTGTCCACATACACAGAATTTTTTTCGCCCTATCTGCTCCATCTTCGCAAGCTCTCTCTACATGTTTCATTCACACATTGGGATGTGTTCAAAATGTTGCTTTTATAATGGATGATGTAGAGTTATGGTTGGTTTTGTTGCATCCTACAAAGTAATAACTATGAAATGCATTTAGATTCTCATTTGACTGGGATTATGTGAGTTTGAGCATATTGTGAAGTTCTATAGACCTCGTATACATCTTGGAATTCAACAATGATTGTAACTATTGAATTGTTTAGACCATTACATTCAAAGTCAGTAGCCTAATATATTTATTTCACAATTAAAACAAATGATTAATTCACTACAAACTAAGAAAACAAATGTGTACTCCCTCCATTTTTATTTAAGTCCGCGTATTAGCATTAGTCAAAGTCAAGTTTTGTAAACTCTCGGAAATTTTATAACAAAAAATATTAACATATACAATAACAAATAAATACCATTAGATTCATTATTGAATGTACTTTCACATCATACATATTTGTTATGGTAAATGTTTATATTTTTCTATAAACTTGGTCAAACTTTAGGAAGTTTGACTTCGATCAAACCTAATATGTAGAGTTAATAAAATCGGAGGGAGTACTAGTAGTTACTAGTACTACTCGCTAGTTGTTTAGCCCAATCACCCAACACGCCACACAGGGAGTTCAGTGTCACGCAATTTTGAGGTCGGCGGGGAAATCTCCCGCGACCCTGATTTGAGCAGTGCGAAGTTACCATCATAGCCTTTGGAACAGGCCTACGGATGACGCTTGGTAGGGGGCTATTTTCGTAACTTCAGGTTCACCCTACCCAGCCAACCCCACCCCAGCACCCAAAGTAGTACACCTGAATACTCCCCATTTTCTATCCCCGCAGCAAAATAGACTTCTCCACGACACCGCAGCCTTCGTTCTCCTCCCCTTCTACATCAGCACACTCGTCCACTGCAGTGCATCTGCCTCATTGATGACCTCGTACGCCGCATTGGAGCCGGTCCACCGTCGTCGTTGTACACGAAGCCTCTTCCCCGGCACCGTCTTCCACGGTCTCAGATCTACTTCCCGGAAGCCGACGCCAATCGCAGAAGCACCACCGTCGTGGACAATGAACTGACTCCCGTTGCTGACCATGATGCACAGAGGCTACCACGGCCATCATTCTCCTCCTCGATTGGTAATGTGTGTATTGAATCACTTAGTAGTACATGTGTAGTTCCAATTTTGATCATACCTACCCTTCAAATTTCCTGGTTGCTATTGTTCCCGTAAAAGTAATTGGTTATAGCCTCCATTGTCGAACAAAATATCAGTTTGTAATTGTGCGTCGCTCCTGTATCGTGTTGTACTTAGGTAGGTTCTTCATCTGCAACCAGTAGTGTGGCAAATGATGGAAAGTTTTTTAGAACTAGCAAGATGCCCATGCGTTGCACGGAACATCAAGATGCATTTGTATAAGTAGTTTATCTTGTAGGAGAAAAGGATTAATAAGGGAAGACCTTATTTGCAAATCTGGAGAGGGGTGTGGGTATCTTTCTGCAAAATTGCCATAGTTTCCTTCCTATCCGTCGGATATAAATCGAACGGCCAATATTGCAGGATGGCAGGCACACAATCATCACCGACTCTATTTTTTAAAAGAAAAAAAGAGTAGAGAGTAGAGAAGTGGAGATAAATATTAAATATAAAATAAATATAACAGTAGAGAAGAGAGTAGAGAAAATATAAAATATAAAATAAATATAACAGTAGAGAAGAGAGTAGAGATAGCAGGGACGTCGGGAAAGGATCGCGCACGCGGGGAAAAGTGGCCGGGCGCACTCTAGTTTTGGCGCGCGGCATCCGGCGCGCTTTATAAAATCCAACGCCCTCCCACCGCCCTGTGCCTTGCCACCGCTCTCTCCCTGCTCTGTGCCTCGCCACCACTCTCTGCGCCTCGCCACCGCTCTCTCCCCGCTCTTTCTCGCCTCGCCGCTGCCGCGCCACCATGCCGCCGCATCGCCAGGAAACTTGGGGATACCGCGGCGTCCGCGCGCGCCCCTCTGGCGGCTTCTCCCCCGATATCCGGTTCCGCGGGATGCGCCTCGGCCTCGGCAATTTCAACACCGCCAACGAGGCCGCCTGCGCATATGACGCGGCGGCGTGGCGCCTCCAGTGGCATCATAGAACATTGAACATCCCCACCGCGCCGACACGGGAGCGGGCGCAGGAGCTCGCGCCTCTGCCGCGGCTTATCACCGACGAGGATCATCACGACATCCGGAGGCGGGAGCACTGTCTCGGCATCGCCGAGATGGACGAGGAAGCCATGGTGTTGTGGCGCCAACGCTTCCCGTAGGACATCATCAACGAGCGCGAGTTCTACATGCAAAGGAGGGCGAAGAGGAAGAAGAGGAGGACAGAGCGAGCCGCCTATCGCGAGGACAAGCGTACGCGAAAAGCGGACGCTCAATTCAACATGAGGCTAGGAGCAGCGTCGCCCTGGGAATCCGATGACGATCGGTATCTTCACACCTACATTGAGACGTCGGAGGAGGACATCACCGAGGAGGAGTCGGACGACAAGGAGTAGTTGAACTATCTTTTTTTATCTATCTATGCTGAGAACTATATATGTCTCTACTCTCTATCTCTACTTCTTGATCTCAGCACTCCGGGCCCGCAAAAACTGGCTATTCCGGTGCTGTAAATGCTTTTTTAAAGCGCCGCGCGTTGCGCTTCTGTTGGAGATGCTCTAATATGGCAGACGAGTGCTTTAATGTTGCCCACAAGATGCGTGAGTATTACTACTCCCTCCGTCCCATAATATAAGAATGTTTTTGACACTAGTGTAGTGTCAGAAACGTTCTTATATTATGAGACGGAGGGAGTAGTATATTTTTCTTGCCATGTTGAGATTTTAAAACCACGAGTGTGAACATGCAGAGGAGCAATGAAGACCAAACACGAGATATTGGGGACATCTTCAAGGAGCGTGGCAAGTTAAAGAGGAGCTGCACCGAATCTATAAAACGAGCTTTGGTAAGTAACACCCTTTCAATTACTTTCGTTTAGTCTCATGTTCTTCTATGTGTATATGTTGTAGTTTCTGTTTCTCTTAGCCTCGTGTTCTTCGATGTGTATATCTTGTGGTTTCTGTTTCTCTTAGTCTCGTGTTCTTCGATGTGTAATAAGAAGAGTCTTAATCGTCCTAATGCTTTTGTTTTTACCTTGTAGTCTGTTTTTATATTTTTCCTTTTGAATTCACTCCTCCGAGTCATGTTTATCTGGCTTCTACTAAATGGATCTGGGTTGCTTTGAGTATTGATCTAAAAAATAAGTAACTTTAGGTCAGGATGCAGTTCCTGCGAGGAGGGAAGTATGGTCAACCTCGAGATCATGTTTCCAAAATGAGGCTGGATTACACACAAGGTGCCAGTTCCCTAATGATGTTGGATTAGACACAAGGTGCAAATTCCTAGATGATGATGGATTACACACAAGCCAGGCAGAGTCGTCAACTGTTCGTGTCCTCATGGCTCTAGTAAAGGCTAAAAGAAAGCGTGCAGCAGCCCTTGAGAATGTAGCTGAGTTCTTGAAGAAGTGAAAAGAGCAATCAGATCCTCTCTTCACCAAAGCCAAAGAAGAGGTGGAAGAAGCCAGAAATAAGCTAGCAGAGGCAGAGTGGGCTAGGCGTCTCCTGCTATCTAAAACTGTTGTCAATACAATTTTTCCTTCATAATAGCTAGGTTCAAATGTTTATCCAGTCAGCATGTCTGTTGTGATGTCCGTGCATCTACTGATGTGGCACAAAATATTTTTTTAGGGTCATGTAATAACAGTAATTACTTTCCAAACAATAACAGACGAAGCATTGGACATGGGTATAGTTCACGCGCAAGCCCAACATTCCAAGTTCAACTTCCACATCAAACTCATGTTCACAGATACCTGCACATTCATAGATAATGTCCACAACCATGATTCACTTCAAAGCCAAAAAAATGTGAGGAGAGTTATAAATAACGAAAAACCTCTAGTTCATGCAACCAGTGCGAGCACAACAAGTCAAGACCATGCGTGATTAATTATATTTTGATCATTTTTTGTGTTCTAAAATGTCAGCCGGCTCGCGGAAGGAAGTGTTGCCGGCACATGCACAGATTCAATGGAGGCAGGCGGGGTAGTCTGAAGCCGGTTGCATGCGGCGTGGAGGCGTGTTCAGCCGGGCCTGCAGCGAGTGGGGCCCTCTTGGCCGGCGCGCCAGTTCAATGCCTGCACTATGAGAGGTCGCATCCGTGTCAGAGAAATCACTCCCTCCCGTCCTTTTTTGTTTGGGTATAAAAAAATCACGTTTTCCATTCACATTTTAGAAGTAAAATTCATGGACAAACTTTGACCCAAAATACGATGGGGACTAGTAAACCAGAACGGAGGTACTAGTTTTTTTTATCAAAGAAGGGTTTCGCCATTCCTATTTTCATTACTGAAAACCAACATCTAAACCATAGTATTTGCCCTAGAACTACTAGGTTCAACATCTCGCAACATAAACCCATACAACCATACGCCAAGGAGGTAGTAGTTATGAATTCCATTTTTACTCCATACCAATCACTCTAAAAACTACTTAGTACTTATAACGCGCCATTGAAAATCAGAACTCTTACCCCACTAAAAATGATATTTTAAACATGGCTATTCGATCTGTGGCAACTGGCGAGCCACTGCCTCCAGGTCGTTCACCTGTGGTCCCGACCATCAACTCCTACGGATCAAATTATCACGCGAGCTGACCATTCCTACAAAGGCGTGCTACACCACGCACCTGGTACCCGCGCATGCAGCAATCGTGCACCTAGGGTTTTAGGGTTTATTTGTTAACGGTGCCTTTACATAACTCTCATGTGTGCGAGACAACGAGAGACTGACTGAGTATGTGTGCCTCTTCTCTTCGTATATGTACTCCATCATTTGTTTGGTGTCCAAAAAGTTATACAGTAGTAATAACTACTAGCAATGTGCCAATGCATTGCCACACGATCAAAGTAGATTAATACATATTCACCGGTTTGATAGAAAAAAGAGTCTAGTTTTGAAATACGTGTATCACTAAAAATATGTTATGTTTCACTC
Organism: Triticum monococcum; assembly: GCA_034509565.1. Taxonomy (NCBI): domain Eukaryota; kingdom Viridiplantae; phylum Streptophyta; class Magnoliopsida; order Poales; family Poaceae; genus Triticum; species Triticum monococcum. The sequence goes on from CM067845.1 coordinate 485,393,700, forward strand.
AAAATATATTCCTTTGGCGGTTTTGATGAGATAAGGGAGGAATGTTGTTGGTTTCAAGATTCGAGAAGTGGTATATCTCTAATTTCTACTCTTACTAGCAAGATGCCCGTGCGTTGCACGGAACATCAAGATCTTTTGGGAGAAAAGGATGAACGAGGGAAGGCCTTATCTGCAAATGTGGAGAGGAGTGCGGGTAAATTGCCATAGTTTCCTTCCTATCCGTTAGATATAGATCGGACGGCCTATATTGCAGGATGGCAAGCACACCATCATCACCGACTATGCTTTTTATAAGAGTAGAGATAAAAAACAGATTTGGTCATGATGGTGTGCCTGCCATCCTGCTATATAGGCCGTCCGATTTATATCTGATGGATAGGAAGGAAACTGTGGCAATTTTGCAAAAATATACCCACACCCCTCTCCACATTTGCAAATAAGGCCTTCTCTCGTTCATCCTTTTCTCCCACAAGATAAACTACTCATACAAATGCATCTTGATGTTCCATGCAACGCATGGGCATCTTGCTAGCTGTTGCAAAAAGCCCATGTGTGTGTGTTGTGTGTGAGAGAGGGAGAGAGGAGGAGGACGGAGTGCGTGTGTGACAAAGACACAAAGAGTGTGTGTGCGAGAGGTGTCAGCTTAAAATGAGGCAATAGTGTATGTGTGCATGATTGAGAGGGCATGTCTCAAGAAGGGACGAAAAATATACATAGATACAAGGAGCGCGAGAGAGACATGTACGCGATAGTGGAAGCACAAGTGTGTGGGTGTATAAACCTATCTGGAGGCTAGTCGATCAATGTTTGTGAGAGAAATACGAGTTTGGTGCGAAAGCAAGAGTTTTTTGTGTGAGAGAGAGAGACGGTAGTCGGGAAGGGGAGTGGAAGCAGGAGTTGTGTGTGTGTGTGTGTATGATAGAGCAGGGGGAGTTTGTCTGATCGGTAAACAAATGAATAATGTTAGTTTTATAACTGGGATGGAGACGGAAAGGAGACCACAAGTTGTGTCTGCAGGAGAGAGTAATTTTAGTGGTATGAGTCATATCTAGAGACATATAGGGGGTGTGAGAGAACCCCATAGAGAGAAATACAAAGTGAAAGATGAGTGAGACTGTGTGTGTGGCGGTGAAAAAGAAAGCTTAGGTACCTAGTGATACCAGAGAACGGTAGAGACGTGAGACATAATGAAAACTGTGTAATGTATAATGATAGGGAGAGTGTGACACTTCTCAAGGGAGACGTCGAGAGACCATGTTTGCGAAGATAGGAGAAACATGAAGTGAGCGTGCGAGTGAGCTGGAGAAAAGAGAATGATAGCTACATGAAGGAGCATGCGAGATAGATGGGCGTGAAAGGAGTCAACGTAAAAGGGATTCAAATATTTGAATTCGGGATGATGATACATGTAATTCATACTCGAACCAAAATTGATCTATCAAACATGCATACTCATATGAATTCACGCGCATCTATGTTATTTAATATGTAGATATTACTGATCCATACATTTTAGTAGAACATAATTTGGTTTAAATTTTTTGAATTCAACCTTATGATTTTGAGATCATTGTATTTGTAAATCATATTATACATATAAAGCAGCAGAATTCTTTGTTGTGATTTTGAAAGTATATATAAAAAATGATGTATATAGAATTTTATTCCAATCGAAAATGGATCCAGCCCGAGCAAAAATAGAATACAAATTTTGAACGAAGTGGGGAAAGTCGCAGTAACCGCCCGAAACTAAAATCTGTGAGATGGAAATTACTACCTATCCCTGACACGAAAGCCTATCGGCTCGATTTCTATAGGTTTTGATAGGCGTAGGTTTGTAATTTCACTCAAACGTGACATAAACGCCTCTCACCCGGATTCATACACGGTGGGCGCCAAAACATAGTGTCGCCTCGGCCGAAATCGACTCCCTCCCTGATTCATACACGGTGGGCGCCAAAAACAAACTCTCGTCGGCAAATATTCGGTGTATGCAAGATTACTGTCCTATCCCCAACCGACTAATATTGCTGTGATGTAGGAAATTTTAAACGGGGGCTAAGTTTGTAAATTTCCTCGCATTTGAGACAAGCGCGCCCTGAAGACATGGTTCCCCCCTTCCTCTCTCCCTCCATTTTCCCATTCATACTCCGTGGACGCCAAAACACCCTCTCCACCCCAGCCTCCTCGATCCGCCACCCCATCCTCCGCCATCCTCCTCCACCATGCCGGAGCTGATACCCCGACGTCGCCGTCCATTACAAGAGGTCGACCTCTCTCATCCACGACTTCGGACCGGGATCCTTGCATCACGTCCTCTCATGTCATCCCCGCCGTTGTCCACCTTGCCGGCGCCGCTCCTACGACTGTCTCGTCCACCACGCCCCGCCACCACCGTCTACCATCCTAGATCTACTTCCACACCACCGACAGCCATCGCTACCGTAGCACCATCAAATTCTCAGCAGATGCATACACGGCGCCGCACCAGAGGCGGTACTCTTCGTATCTGCTCAACTTATTTATCGCAGCAAGAAAATAGATCACCAATGCTTTACTCTGATTTCTTATCCATCACTTATTTGTTGAGCAAAATGAGTGAATCTACACTCTAAAATGTATTTGTATACATGTGTATGTGATCCATAGTGGAAATCTCTACAAAGACTTATATTTTGGAACGGAGGGAGTATGATAGTAGTATAGTATGTTCCTTGTAGTGAAGATGAGCAAGGACATTTGTAGTGTAGAGGTCTATACGGTCGGTCGTGATGGACACTTCGAACTCTTCGGGCCTCTTTGATTCGTAGGATTTTGTAAACATAGGAATAGGAATTGTAGTGGCCTGCCCATTTGAATCCTATAAGAATGGCAAGGAAATGCGGGGAGTTGTGTCGCCTTTCAGAGTTACACTGATATTAACAGTACCGCACCTTTAGTTGAAGAGAGCTGGTATGTGAAGCCTTTCTAGCCGTACCGGCAATACTAGCACATATATTCCAGCAAGTTCTACTTTGCTGATTTTACTCCTGATGCTTACGATTTTCCCGTTATATCTACACTATGAACTGTGTAGCTGCTTTATGTCGCACTAGCAGCAGTCCACTTTGAAGCTAAACAACACAGCAATCATGAGTCCAAAGCTTACTTCTTCAAATACGAATTGTAATATGATACTGATATTAGTTAACAAACACACATTTATTTGGTCAGGTAATGCTCCCACTTGATTTTCCAAATGCATGTGGCCACATATAAAGAGACATCATGGAATTGCATTTCTTTGGGCACTGTGATTCATCATGAGTGGGTAACTAACATTGTATGCAATGAAGCGGAACCTCAAGAATATGCTTCATCTTCTGTTCATTAACATGTTCCTCTTTTGTTATTCTATATTTAGTACGTACAGTATGCTCCTTATCAGGAAGGGGAGCAGGGACATCTGCAGTCAACAGCTGATAGAGCTAGCCTGTACGTGATCGATAGGCTTTCAATTAGTAGCGGCAATACAACATCGTATTTTCCAGCTAGTTCCACTTTCCCGATTTATATATCACGGTTATGGTGTACCCCTTTTATGTACACTACGATCTTCCTAGTTGTTGTGTGCTCTTGTTATCATGGTTTGGCAATAAACTCTCTATACAGTATATTATGAACCTATCATCTGCCAACTATCCTTACTTCTGGAGCCTATTTTTTTGTGTACTTGTGCTAGATTATATTAATGCACGCACCATATTACAGCACACATGAGCTCTCTCATCAGAATCCAGTGATAGCACACAAGGGTTTACAGGGGCGCCCCTATATTAGAATATCCTCTACATTACAAAGATAATCTCACTACTATTTATGTTTTCAGGGTTCTCAGATATTATACGTAATTATAGTGAATATCGGAATCCGCGCATCAAAAGAATATTGTGGAACACTGCAACGACTTACTAAATTGGCACCAATGCATTGATTGCCATTCTAGATGCAATGAAACTCGTACGCTCCCCACCTACAGATTCTTGTTCAGAATATGATCCTAATGACTATTCTAACCTCGAGGAGTCAAAGGCAGATGGCTTGTCCTGTTCACCCATCAAGGTGCCTGTTCTAATTTGGCAATGTTTTATTGATTGCGCGTATCTTGCATATGTTGTCTTGCATTTCTTCTACTTTGTTGTATTGGTTGTACAATCAGTGACACAAGATGTAGGACCGACTCCAGCAGACCATACCCATACTTCACTGGCCACACCACGAGCCCCACCACACATGACCTGCACTCCAGCAAAAGGTATGTTGATTTCAGCTGCCATAGCACCAACCGTACCACAGAAAAATCCCACTCCAGCAAAAAGTACAGCAAGTCCACCGGCCGAAGACCTATCCCAACTATAGAGACGGCCAGTTCCTATTGATTGGAACCCCATTCCAGTTATTCCCGGTTTAAAAGACAATGATTTCAATGTTGTTACGGACTACGTGCATATATTCCCATCATGGGAAGATTATAGTGAAGACAAACACCATTTTCACATCTTCCTGTCCCACTTACGTGTAAGTGCTATTATTCATGGTGATTATTTTCCTGTTTTCTGCTGATTGAACACATCAATGATTTACATTACATTGTTGTAAGTAGGCTTGGGTCAATCTGGATAGTCATGACAAGCAAAGCTTGCTTGCGCTTTTCAAGGAAGCATTGCAGAAGTATGATGTTACCTGAGGAAATCACACTTTGAAGGCAAGTCTATAAATGAATTTCTAGTGAAGTCTCCTGTGCTAAATTTAGAAGACATTGAATCGAAAAACCTTGTTATGCACTGGTCTTGTTCCCAGGATGAGGTGTTATCTATGATATCACATGACAATTTGAACTTCTACTTTCTTCATGTGCCTTACGGAGCTTTTTTGCAGGAAAACAGCTCGAAGAAGAATTCCGGTTTGAAAAAAACGACATGATATCGCAAGTATGTTGCCCGCTGCTTTGCTCTTGTTAGTACATGTTGTCCTGTATCACTGTACTTGCATTCATACCTGGTTCATTATGTGACAGTAGTATGCATGATAGCTTGCTTATCAATTGTTCGCTCCAAATTATCTGATCTGCATGAATTGTTACATTACTGTAGAATATATCCAATGCCAATGAATTTTTTAGCTCTGCATTGTTCTTGTAAGAACCTGTTGTCCTTTATTAGTGTACTTATATTGATAGGTAGTTGTTCATCTACCATCACTCTGCAGCTTATTTTCCTTTGCCCTCCATTTTCTACACATCAGATCTAAATTTACTCTTACCATAAGGTTGGATAACACCGATGGTACTGAAGAAGTTTAGCTCTGCATTGCTCTTGGCTGTACCTTTTGCATGTATCATTGTACTTACATTTATAGCTACTTGGTTATGTAGCATCACTCTTCATCTTATCTTAAATATTCTCCATTTTTTCTTATATTATCGCATCTATATTTTCTCTTAACAAAATGTAGAATAAAGGCAATGCTTATGAAGAAGATTCTGCGGTAAACTTCTTGAATTGCCCCCCCCCCCCCCCTCAGCATGGACAATGGCTTTATAGAGCCTGTCTTCACCAACAATGTAAGTTTGTCCTGCTCAAGCGTTCAGGCTTTGTTGTGTATATTTGGTTAGGCATGACTACAATAGTTGTTTTATTTTTGGTGTTTGCATCAAATTGCATGTTTAAATTTTATTATGTAGTTCATAAACAAAAGTGTGTCCTTCTCAATTTAAGTTTTCAGTTGTACAACCAAGTTCCTTCTTCATACCATGTAAATGAAACTATACAGAGCAAGTGATATTCTTTTGCACTGCATGTATGCTTCTGTTCTTGATCCGTAATCCAGTGGTTTTGTGAACCTACCCACTACAACACAATGTCATATTCTGCAATGTCTGAACTATGAACAATGTCATATCATTCTACTATTATTTAAACTGTCTCTTTATTTGCCAATCTGAAATGGGATAAATTGACAGCACACTAACCATTGATACTTATGAGTTCTTGATCTGTAATCCAGTGGTGTCGTGAAGCTGCCAACTCCTTCACAATGTCATTTGCTGCCATGTCTTAACCTGAACAATACCATATTGTGTTAATGTTATTTTAAATTGTGTCACTTTATTCGCCGGTAAGAAATGTGATGAATTGTCAGCACTGATACCTATATGTGCAAAACCTGTCATCTGTTTGCTTGTATATGTTTCAGAGTGAGGAGGATATAAGTATCAAACAAGCATAGTCTCATCAGCTTGCTCAGCTGCTTGCGCTGCAGCTCCCGAGCAGGGCTAACCTTTCTTGAACTCTATTGAAGTGCTGTCGGTTTTGTATATTATCTTGTCGGCATGTTTATTTGCATTGGTGGCGATCTTTGATGCCCAGTGTATGTAATCTTCTGTCTGCTTGTGCTTTATTATCATAGTGGCGAACTTTGATGCCCAGTGGATGTAATATGCCGTAATTTCTTTATTGTATAGTCTAGGTTTTTTCTTATTCACGATGTTGCAGTTATTTTACTGTATATATATATATGTTGTCTTCGCAGTAAACCGGCCAAACCGTAACATTACGGTACATAATCGGGTCGTCATGCAAATCACTACATAGTCGGTCCATTAACAGGCCTAAATGTAAACTGGCCCGCTAGTAGATTCAGGCATTTAATAGGCTGAGTAAACCACCAGCCCTATTTTCGCAAGAAAACTCAATGGGCTTTTAGGAGGCTGAAAAGTAGGTTGGGCCTGAAATGTGTCGAACAGCTCACGGGCCGGCAGTAGGGTGAAATACACCCCGGCCCATGATTGTGCCAATCACATCACGGGTTGTTAACAGGCCAAAATTGTCTCGGTCCTTGTTTGGCCCAATCAGATTATCGGCTGTGAGCAGGCCGGATGCAAACCGGGCCGTAGTTAGGCCCAACTATATGACGGGTGTTTAACAGGCCAAAATAAATATAGGGCAGAAATGTTAAATAGGCCTTTAACAGGCCAAAACTAATATCATGCTGAATTATTAAATGGGCCTTTAGCAAGTGGGTCCAAAAGCATAGCGTCCAGTTGATGGGCCGAATCTGATATGGGCCATAATTTAGCCCAAAGCCTCTTAAAGGGCCGGATCTAATCTGGGCCATAATTTGGCCCAGAACATGGTAGGCTTTTAATGGGTCGGATCTCATATGGGCCTTTATTAGGCCCGGAACGTGGCAGGTTGTTAATGGATCGGATCAAATATGGGCCAGCATTTGGCCCAAAACATGGCAGCCTGTTAACGGGCCGGCCCACTAGTGTCCTCAAAATCTTGTGGGCCTTTAGCTGGGACGACCCATTATGGTCGGCGAAATCTCATGGGCCTTCAGTTGGGCCGGCCCATTATGGTCCGCAAAATCTTGTGGGCCTTTAGTTTGGCTAGCCCATTTTATCTTTATGGGCCACTTTTGGGCTGGTCCACGTGTTAACATATCATAGGCGCATCTCGCCCATTGGATGAGTGACACATGTGCCAACGCGGAGCTGACACGTGGTTCCGTCGACCAATGAGAATTTTACACGTGGAAATCGGCATTGGTCGTGGTTGTTAGCGGGTTATCGGATCCAAACCGGACCCGATAGCTTAACGTGACCCATTACGATGGATGCCACGTGTCGGTCACCCTTGACGAAAGCACTTCCATGACGCGGCATTTATCGTCATGGAAGTGAACACTTCTGTGATGATAATTTTGGTAATGTCACGGAACACTTCTACGATAGCACATTGATGACCCACAAGTATAGGGGATCTATCTAGTCCTTTCGATAAGTAAGAGTGTTGAACCCAACGAGGAGCAGAAGGAAATGATAAGCGGTTTTCAGCAAGGTATTCTCTGCAAGTACTGAAATAAGTGGTAACAGATAGTTTTGTGATAAGATAAATTGTAATGAGCAACAACTAACAAAAGTAAATAAAGTGCAGCAAGGTGGCCCAATCCTTTTTGTAGCAAAGGACAAGCCGGAACAAACTCTTATAATAGGAAAAGCGCTCCCGAGGACACATAGGAATATCGTCAAGCTAGTTTTCATCACGTTCATATGATTCACGTTCAATACTTTGATAATTTGATATGTGGGTGGACCGGTGCTTGGGTGCTGTTCTTACTTGAACAAGCATCCCACTTATGATTAACCTCTATTGCAAGCATCCTCAACTATAGCAAAAGTATTAAGGTAAACCTAACCATAGCATGAAACATGTGGATCCAAATCAGCCCCTTACAAAGCAACGCATAAACTAGGGTTTAAGCTTCTGTCACTCTAGCAACCCATCATCTACTTATTACTTCCCAATGCCTTCCTCTAGGCCCAAATAATGGTGAAGTGTTATGTAGTCGACGTTCACATAACACCACTAGAGGCTAGACAACATACATCTTATCAAAATATCAAACGAATACCAAATTCACATGACTACTAATAGCAAGACTTCTCCCTTGTTCTCAGGAACAAACGTAATTACTCACAAAGCATATTCATGTTCATAATCAGAGGGGTAATAATTTGCATATAGGATCTGAACATATGATCTTCCACCAAATAAACCAACTAGCATCAACTACAAGGAGTAATCAACACTACTAGCAACCTACTAGCACCAATCCCGGACTTTGAGACAAGAATTGGATACCAGAGATGAACTAGGGTTTGGAGGTGAGATGGTGCTGGTGAAGATGTTGATGGAGATTGCCCTCTCCCGATGAGAGGAGCGTTGGTGATGACGATGGTGATGATTTCCCCCTCCCGGAGGGAAGTATCCCCGGCAGAACAGCTCTGCCGGAGCTCTAGATTGGTTCCGCCAAGGTTCCGCCTCGTGGCGGCGAAGTCTCGTCCCGAAAAGTTCCTTCTGATTTTTTCTCATCGAAAGACTTCATATAGCAGAAGATGGACGTCGGAGACCCACCAGGGGGCCCATGAGGTAGGGGGCGCGCCCTAGGGGGCACGCCCCCCACCCTCGTGAGCAGGGTGTGGGCCCCCTGGCTTTCATATTTGGCGAGGATTTTTCTTTATTTATTTTTAGATGTTCCGTGGAGTTTCAGGACTTTTGGAGTTGCCTAGAATAGGTCTCTAATATTTGCTCCTTTTCCAGCCCAGAATTCCAGCTGCCGGCATTCTCCCTCCTTATGTAAACCTTGTAAAATAAGAGAGAATAGCCATATGTATTGTGACATAAAGTGAAATAACAGTCCATAATGCAATAAATATTGATATAAAAGCATGATGCAAAATGGACGTATCAACTCCCCCAAGCTTAGACCTCGCTTGTCCTCAAGCGAAAAGCCGATAACAATAAATATGACCTCATGTTTAGAGGTAGAGGCGTCGATAAAAAATAAAATACAGACATGAAGGCATCATGATTATTCTCATAACAGCAACATATATAGATTTTGTCATATGATTACTTATGTTCAAGTGATGATCTACTCACAATGCAAGAGTATAAATCATAAACCTTATTGGGCTCCAACAAACTATAATCTCAGTCATTGAAGCAATTGCAATTTATCATAACATCGGAAAGAGTCTATGTGAGAGCTAAAAAGCAAGTCCACATACTCAACTATCATTTAGTCCTTCATAATTGCTAACACTCACGCAATACTTGTGGTTATGAAGTTTTAATCGGACACATAGAAAGATAGGGGCTTATAGTTTTGCCCCACAACCTTTTACCTCAAGGGTAATGTCAACAATAATGGTTCATGCTCCCCTGCATCCAATTAGATATATATATATATATATATATCATGTTCTTTCCAACATGTTGAGCTTGCCAAAGGATAAAATGAAAAAGGAAAGGTGAAGATCACCGTGAATCTTGCATAAGGTAGAAGATAATAATAAATGATAGGCCCTTCGCAGAGGGAAGCAGAGGTTGCCATGCGCTTTTATGGTTGGATGCACAAAATCTCAATGCGAAAGAACGTCACTTTATATTGCCCCTTGTGATATGAACCTTTATTATGCAGTCCGTCGCTTTTAGTACTTCCACATCACAAGATCGTATAAAGCTTATTTCTCCCACACCAATCAATCATACATATTTAGAGCAATTTTTATTGCTTTGCACCGATGGCAACTTACTTGAAGGATCTTACTCAATCCATAGGTAGATATGGTGGACTCTCATGGCAAAACTGGTTTAAGGGTATTTGGAAGCATAAGTAGTATTTCTACTTGGTGCTGAGAATTTGGCTAGCATGAGGGGGAAAGTCAAGCTCAACAAGTTAGAGGATCCATGACAACATACTTTATCTCAAATATAAGAAAGACATAACTCATTACGTTGTCTTCCTTGTCCAAGATCAACTCTTTAGCATGTCATATTTTAATGAGTGCTCCCAATAATAAAAGATGTCAATGATAATATATCTATATGTGAAAACCTCTCTTTCCTTATTACTTCATATTAATTGCAGCAATGACCAAAGCTATGTCTGCCAACTTCCAACAACTTTTAATCATCATACTCTTCCTATGTGAAGTCATTACTCTCAATAAGACCAATATGAACTCTTTGTTTCTTTTTATTCTTTTTCTATCTTCTTTTATTCACCCAAGATCATGGCAAAATAATCAAGCCCTTGACTCAACACTAATCTTTATTATATATACCTCACGGACTCGATTACATAGAGAGATCAAAAAGCAAAACTCAAAACTAGATCATGACATAAACTTTATTCTACTAGATCAAGAGACTTCTAATAGGATCGAACTAAGAAAAACGATAAAGATAGGAGTTGTGATTGTGATACGATACTGGGGCACCTCCCCCAAGCTTGGCGATTGCCAAGGGAAGTGCCCATACCCATGTGATTATATCTCCTTCTTTGTTGGTGAAGAAGGTGGAGGTGTTGTAGATGATGCAGGCCTTGCGTCCATCTTCCAAGGCATAGGTTCTCCATCATAGAAAGATGATCGAGTCTCCGGGATCCTCAAATCTGCAGCCAAACTCATCCTTTTGAATCTATATTCATACTCACAGTTTTGGTTTTGCAGGTCATAGATTTGGGCTTGGAGGTGCTCGATCTTCTCATGAAGCTTCAAGATAGTCTCCCCGATGTTGTCAGCATCCAACTTGTGGTTGCTAGTGAACTCCGCGATCATCATGTGGTTAGAGTTGAGTCCACATTCCACCATCCCTTGGCACTTGAAAACTTGTTGCTCCACTGCTTCGAGCCTTGTCTCCATGCTTCCAGTCCCCTTTGGTCCCTCTTCATCGCGTATGTGCAGCAACCCATCACGCAACTCAATGGTTTGAGGGTGTCGCAGCACCTCCGCGAGGTAAGGGTTGATGACCTTCTCGAAGAACTTGTCCTTGGAGGCGCTTGGGGCCGTCATGATAACCTAGATCTGTCAGAAAAAACAACTCGAAACAAGAACAGAGGAGGTTTGCATAATACGGGAGTCAAAACCTTCGGGAGGTTATATAATGAATTTTTACCGACCAAAATATGTATCGTGCAAGAAAACGGAGTCCGGAAGGCACACGAGGTGCTCACGAGGTAGGGGGCGCGCCCAGAGGGGTAGGGCGCGCCCAGCACCTTCGTGGGGCCCTCGTGTCCTTCCCGGACTGCTACTTATTTTTCTATTTTTCTAAATGTTCCAAGACGGAGAAATATTGCCTTAAAAATTGTTTTGCAATCGGTTTACTTACCGTACCACATACCTATTCCTTTTCGGAGTCTGATACGTTCCGGAAAGTGTCCCTTATGTATTCCTCTGGGGTTACGGTTTCAATAATATTGGTTTCAACATTTATGGGATTACCTGAGATATAATGTTTGATTCTTTGACCGTTTACCACCTTCGGATTTGTGCCTTCGAAGTTGTTGATCTTTATGGCACCGGAACGATAGACCTCTTCGATAACATAGGGGCCTTCCCATTTGGAGAGAAGTTTTCCTGCAAAAAATCTTAAACGAGAGTTGTATAGCAATACATAATCACCTACATTAAACTCACGCTTTTGTATCCTTTTGTCATGCCATCTTTTAACTTTTTCTTTAAACAACTTGGCATTTTCATAAGCTTGGGTTCTCCATTCATCAAGTGAGCTAATATCAAATGACCTCTTCTCACCGGCAAGTTTAAAATCATAGTTGAGCTCTTTAATAGCCTAATATGCCTTATGTTCTAGTTCGAGAGGTAAGTGACATGCTTTTCCATAAACCATTTTATACGGAGACATACCCATAGGATTTTTGTATGCAGTTCTATAAGCCCATAATGCATCATAAAGTTTCTTGGACCAATTCTTTCTAGACATATTAACAGTCTTTTGCAAAATTAATTTGAGCTCTCTATTGCTCAACTCTACTTGACCACTAGACTGTGGGTGATAAGGAGATGCAATTCTATGATTAACATCATACTTAGCAAGCATTTTACGGAAAGCACCATGAATAAAGTGTGAACCACCATCAGTCATTAAATATCTAGGGACTCCAAACCTCGGGAAAATAACTTCTCTAAGCATTTTAATAGAAGTGTTATGATCAGCACTACTAGTTGGAATAGCTTCTACCCACTTAGTAATGTAATCAACAGCCACTAGAATGTGTGTGTATCCATTAGAGGCATGAAAAGGTCCCATATAATCAAAGCCCCAAACATCAAACAGTTCAATAACAAGAGAATAATTCATAGGCATTTCTTGACGTCTACTAATATTACCGATTCTTTGACATTCATCACAAGACAAGACAAACTTACGGGCATCCTTGAACAGAGTAGGCCAATAAAAACCAGATTGCAATACCTTATGTGCAGTTCTATCTCCAGCGTGGTGTCCTCCATAAGCCTCGGAATCACACTTGCGTAGGATCTGTTCCTGTTCATGCTCAGGTACACAGTGTCTAATAACACCATCTACTCCTTTATAAAGATGTGGATCATCCCAAAAGTAATGTCTCAAGTCATAGAAAAACTTTTTCTTTTGCTGGTATGTGAAGCTAGGTGGTATAAACTTAGCAACAATATAATTAGCATAATCAGCATACCATGGAGTACTACGAGAAGTACTTATAACATTTAATTGTTCATCAGGAAAGCTATCGTTAATAGGTAGTGGGTCATCAAGAACATTCTCTAACCTAGACAAGTTGTCTGCAACGGGGTTCTCAGCTCCCTTTCTATCAACAATATGCAAATCAAATTCTTGTAGCAAGAGAACCCAGCTAATAAGTCTAGGTTTAGCATCTTTCTTTTCCATAAGATATTTAATAGCAGCATGATCAGTGTGGATAGTTACTTTAGAATCAACAATATAAGGTCTGAACTTATCACAAGCAAATACAACTGCTAAAAGCTCTTTTTCAGTAGTAGCATAATTTCTTTGAGCATTGTCTAGAGTCTTACTAGCATAATGAATAACATTTAATTTCTTATCAACTCTTTGCCCTAGAACAGCACCTACAGCATAATCACTAGCATCACACATAATTTCAAAGGGTAAATTCCAATCAGGTGGCTGAACAACAGGTGCAGAGACTAATGCTTTCTTAAGTATTTCAAATGCTTCTACACAATCATCATCAAAGACAAATGGTATATATTTTTGTAATAAATTAGTCAGAGGCCGAGAATTTTTTTAGAAGTCCTTAATGAACCTCCTATAAAATCCGGCGTGACCAAGGAAACTTCTTATACCTTTGATGTCCTTGGGACATGGCATCTTTTCAATAGCATCGACCTTGGCTTTATCAACTTCAATACCTCTTTCAGAAACTTTATGCCCCAAGACAATACCTTCATTAACCATAAAGTGGCACTTTTCCCAATTCAAGACAAGATAAGTTTCTTCACATCTCTGCAAAACTCGATCAAGATTGCTCAAGCAATCATCAAAAGAGGAACCATAGACGGAAAAATTGTCCATGAAAACCTCACAAAATTTTTCACAAAAGTCAGAGAATATAGCCATCATGCATCTATGAAAGGTAGCAGGTGCATTACATAAACCAAAAGGCATACGTCTATAAGCAAAAGTACCAAAAGGGCATGTAAAAGTAGTCTTTGATTGATCTCTAGCCGACATAGGTATTTGAGAGAAACCAGAATAACCATCTAGAAAGCAATAGTGTGTATGTTTGCATAATCTTTCTGGCATTTGATCAATAAAAGGTAAGGGGTAATGATCTTTCTTAGTAGCTTTATTTAATTTGCGGAAATCAATTACCATCCTATAACATGTGATAATTCTTTGTGGAATCAATTCATCTTTATCATTAGGAACAACAGTAATACCTCCCTTCTTAGGGACACAATGGACAGGACTTACCCACTGACTATCAGCAACGGGATAAATTATACCTGCCTCCAGAAGCTTGAGTATTTCTTTTCTTACCACTTATTTCATTTTAGGATTCAAACATCGTTGAGGATCACGAACTGGTTTGGCATCTGCTTCCAAATTTATTTTATGTTGACATAGAGTGGGACTAATGCCCTTAAGATCATCAAGAGTATATCCAATAGCAGCACGATGCTTCCTCAGAGTTTTCAATAATCTTTCCCCTTCATGCTCTGAAAGGTTAGCACTAATAATAACATGATATATCTTCTTTTCATCAAGATAAGCATATTTAAGATTATCAGGCAACGGTTTAAGCTCAAACACGGGATCACCCTTGGGTGGAGGAGGATCCCCTAAAATTTCAACAGGCAAATTGTGTTGCAGGATAGGTTCCTGTTTAAAGAATACTTCATCTATTTCCCTTATTTCATTCATGAACATATCATTTTCATGGTCTGGCAAATAGTGTTCTAAAGGATCACTAGGAGGTATGGCAATAGAAGCAAGACCAATAATTTCATCCTTACTAGGTAATTCTTCCTCATGATGTTGTTTACTAAATTTAGAGAAATTAAACTCATGAACCATATCATCCAAGCTAATAGTAACAACATTCTTTTCGCAATTTATCCTAGCATTAACAGTGTTCAAGAAGGGTATACCAAATACAATGGGATAAAATCTATCTTGCGGAGAAGTAAGAACAAGAAAATCAGCAGGATATTTAGTTTTCCCACACAAGACTTCAACATCTCTAACAATTCCAATTGGTGAAATAGTATCTCTATTGGCAAGTTTAATTGTGACATCAATACCTTCTAACTCAGTAGGTGCAATTTCATTCTTAATTTCTTCATATAAAGTATGCGGTATAACACTAGCACTCACACCCATATCACATAAGCCATGATAACAATGATCTCCTATTTTAACAGAAATAACAGGCACGCCTACCACAGGTCTATGTTTATCTTTAGCACAAGGTTTAGCGATTCTAGCAGTTTCACCTTCGAACTGAATAACATGCCCATCAATATTATCAGACAAGAGATCTTTAACAATAGCAATATTAGGTTCTACTTTAACTTGCTCAGGGGGTGTATAAGTTCTAATATTGCTTTTACGAGGAATAGTTGAAGCTTTAGCATGATCCTTTACTCTAACAGGGAAAGGTGGTTTCTCAACATAAGAAGTAGGAACAATAGGATCATTATAAGTGACAGTCTTTTCTTCAACTTTAATAGGTGCAACTACTTTTACTTCTATGGGAGGATGATATTTAAACCACTTCTCCTTAGGGAGATCAACATAAGTAGCAAAAGATTCATAGAAAGAAGCTACTATCTCAGAGTCAAGTCCATATTTAGTGCTAAACTTACGGAAAATATCGGTGTCCGTAAAAGATTTAACACAATCAAACTTAGGTGTCATACCTGACTCCTTACCTTCATCGAGGTCCCAATCTTCAGAGTTGATTTTAATTCTATCCAATAAATTCCATCTGAATTCAATAGTCTTCATCATAAAAGAGCCAGCACAAGAAGTATCGAGCATGGTTTGATTATTATGAGAAAGCCGAGCATAAAAACTTTGCATAAGTATTTCTCTCGAGAGCTCATGATTGGGGCATGAATATAACATTGATTTAAGCCTCCCCCAAGCTTGAGCGATGCTTTCTCCTTCGCGAGGCCAGAAATTATATATATAATTGCGATCACGATGAACAAGATGTATAGGGTAATACTTTTGATGAAATTCCAATTTCAATCTTTTATAGTTCCATGATCTCATATCATCACATAGCCTATACCATATCAATGCATCTCCCTTCAAAGATAAAGGGAAGACCTTCTTCTTAGCAACATCATCGGGTATACCTGCAATCTTAAATAATCCACAAACTTCATCCACATATATTAAGTGCTCATCAGGATGCTTTGTTCCATCTCCTGTAAAAGGGTTAGCTAGCAGTTTTTCCATCATACCCAAAGGAAATTCAAAAGGAGTTTCATTTTCAATAGGTTCAGTAGGTTGAGGAGCAACTCTTTGCTCTACTAGACGGGGTGAAGATACCCCGAACAAGCCCCTCAGAGAATTACTTTCCATAGTAGCAAGTGACAGTAAATTTCAGCACACTATATAAATTTTTCCTTACCAAATTCCACCTACCAAAGGCGCTACACTCCCCGGCAACGGCGCCAGAAAAGAGTCTTGATGACCCACAAGTATAGGGGGTCTATCATAGTCCTTTCGATAAGTAAGAGTGCCGAACCCAATGAGGAGCAGAAGGAAATGATAAGCGGTTTTCAGCAAGGTATTCTCTGCAAGTACTGAAATAAGTGGTAACAGATAGTTTTGTGATAAGATAAATTGTAACGAGCAACAACTAACAAAAGTAAATAAAGTGCAGCAAGGTGGCCCAATCCTTTTTGTAGCAAAGGACAAGCCGGAACAAACTCTTATAATAGGAAAAGCGCTCCCGAGGACACATAGGAATATCGTCAAGCTAGTTTTCATCACGTTCATATGATTCGCGTTCGATACTTTGATAATTTGATATGTGGGTGGACGGGTGCTTGGGTGCTGTTCTTACTTGAACAAGCATCCCACTTATGATTAACCTCTATTGCAAGCATCTGCAACTACAACAAAAGTATTAAGGTAAACCTAACCATAGCATGAAACATGTGGATCCAAATCAGCCCCTTACGAAGCAACACATAAACTAGGGTTTAAGCTTATGTCACTCTAGCAACCCATCATCTACTTATTACTTCCCAATGCCTTCCTCTAGGCCCAAATAATGGTGAAATGTTATGTAGTCGATGTTCACATAACACCACTAGAGGCTAGACAACATATATCTTATCAAAATATCAAACGAATACCAAATTCACATGACTACTAATAGCAAGACTTCTCCCTTGTCCTCAGGAACAAACATAATTACTCACAAAGCATATTCATTTTCATAATCAGAGGGGTAATAATATGCATATAGGATCTGAACATATGATCTTCCACCAAATAAACCAACTAGCATCAACTACAAGGAGTAATCAACACTACTAGCAACCTACTAGCACAAATCCCGGACTTTGAGACAAGAGTTGGATACAAGAGATGAACTAGGGTTTGGAGATGAGATGGTGCTGGTGAAGATGTTGATGGAGATAGCCCTCTCCCGATGAGAGGAGCGTTGGTGATGACGATGGTGATGATTTCCCCCTCCCAGAGGGAAGTATCACCGGCACAACAGCTCTGCCGGAGCTCTAGATTGGTTCCGCCAAGGTTCCGCCTCGTGGCGGTGGATTCTCGTCTCGAAAAGTTCCTTCTGATTTTTTTCTCATCGAAAGACTTCATATAGCAGAAGATGGACGTCGGAGACCCACCAGGGGGGCCACAAGGTAGGGGGCGTGCCCTAGGGGGGGCGCCCCCCACCCTCGTGAGCAGGGTGTGGGCCCCCTGGCCTTCATCTTTGGCGAGGCTTTTTCTTTATTTATTTTAAGATGTTCTGTGGAGTTTCAGGACTTTTGGAGTTGCGCAGAATAGGTCTCTAATATTTGCTCCTTTTCCAGCCCAGAATTCCAGCTGCCGGCATTCTCCCTCCTTATGTAAACCTTGTAAAATAAGAGAGAGTAGCCATAAGTATTGTGACATAAAGTGAAATAACAGTCCATAATGCAATAAATATCAATATAAAAGCATGATGCAAAATGGACGTATCACACATGTATGACTATCTTGATTCTGTCATAAATTCCTCATGGATGTACATGCATGACAGAAAACGTGACCTACTGTGACAAACACATATCATCACGGAAGTGTATTTTTTTTATAGTGCTACTCCCTCCTGTCACACACATTTGTGCTTTTAGAAACTATGTGCTATATTTACATGGCCGGTGTGTCGCCGCCTAGCCTTCAATGAGCACTGACACTGGTAGAGGGAAAACATGGGAGAAGAGGCGGGAAATCTATAAGAGGAGTGGCGGGAAATGGTAGCCTGTTTGGATATATAACAACTTTAATATAGAAATCCTAGTAGAGAAGGAAGCATGAGCTAGCACGACGCATGCGCATAGTGCTTGCCCATATACTGCATGTGCTATTGAAAGGGATGAGAATTGTCGTTCGATCTGGGAGCATCCAACGATGTAGAAGTACTATCAGTGGGGTTTGGGTTCTGGCCAATCAGAACGCACGACTCGGATCACGCGCGCAGCATGGGGAGGGGGCATCAACCATGGTTTGGTAAGCACATGGCTTCCGTGAGTGAACCATGTGCTATTTGAAAACATTTCATGAGAAGAATCTCGGTTTTTAAATCCTCGTAAATCCAAAACTCACCTGAAAATGGTGAAACTTGGCATGGGATCATGACATGGCACATATATGTCGAGGAATTTTTTTGTCCATTTTGGCGCAAGTTTTATTAGAAGCCTCTTACAAATCGGAGCTTCTCTCAAAGAAGCCTCGTGGTTCTGATAGGGAAACGTGCCCCCTTGTGGATGAAACGATAATCACTGCCTCTTTTCACCGTGTATTTTCTTCTACGGGCAACATGGAATGACAGGATATCCGTGCTGAAATTTAAACTTATTCAGGGTTCGTTTGGTCTTTTTATACATTAATTGAGTTTCCTAGGAATTTAATGTCCAGAATTCAAATCTGAACTACAAATACATGCTCCACTTCACCAAAATGGCTAGAAAAATTATACATGTCTCCTTGGGTGCATGTTTAGGTCCCATGCCAGGAATGGGAACGAATTACAACCGTACTGGCATCCTGGCTCGTCCTCAAACATTTGGAATCTCGGTTTTCAAATCCCCATAAATCCAAAACTCACCAGAAAGTCATTAAAGTTGGCATGGTGTCACGTCATGGCACATATATGTTGTGGTAAAAACATTGTCCAATTTGGGCCAAGCTTTATTACAAACCTCTTACAAACGGAGCTTCTCTCAAAGAAGCCTCGTGGTTCCGATAGGGAAACGTGTTCCCCTTGTGGGCAAAACATAATCACAGCCTCTTCTCACCTTGTATTTCCTTCTACGGGCAACATGGAACGACAGGATATCCGTGCTGAAATTTAAACTTATTCAGGTTCGTTTGGCATTTTTATACACTAATTGAGTTTCCTAGGCATTTAATGTCGACAATTCAAATCTGAACTACAAATACATGCTCTAGTTCACCAAAATGGCTAGAAAAATTATACATGTGTCCTTGGGTGCATGTTTAGGTCCCATGCCAGGAATGTGAATGGATTACAACTATACCGGCATCCTGGCTCATCCTCAAACATTTGGAATCTCGGTTTTTAAATCCTCATAAATCCAAAACTCACCAAAAAGTCATCAAAGGTGGCATGGTGTCACATGATGGAGCATATATGTCGTGGTAAAAGCATTGTCCAATTTAGGCCAAGCTTTATTACAAACCTCTTACAAACCAGAGCTTGTCGCAAGACCCTCATGGTTTTGATAGGGAAACGTGTCCCCTTGTGGGTGAATCAGTAATCGCTCCCTCTGCTAGCCTTGTATTTTCTTCTACACGCAACACAGAACAACAGGAGATTCGCGTTGAACTTTGAAATTATTCAGGGTTCGTTCAAACTTTTCTGTTCATTAATTGAGTTTTCTAGGCATTTAATGTCCATAATTCAAATCCGAACTACAAATACATGCTCCGGTGCACCAAAATGGCTAGAAAAAACGTACATGTGTCCCTAGGGTGCATTTTTAGATCCCATGGAACGAGTGTGAATGAATTCAACCATCTCGGCATCCTGGCTTGGCCACAAACATTGCGAATTTTGGTTTTTAAATCTCTATAAATCCAAAACTCACCAGGGAATCATGAAAATTGGCATGGTGTCACTACATGACACATATATGTCGTGGTAAAATAATTGTCCAATTTAGGCCAAGCTATATTACAAGCCTTTAACAAACTGAAGCTTCTCGCAACCCTCGTGGTTCCAATAGGGAAACATGCCCCTCTTGTGGGGGAAACGATAATGGCTGCCTCTTCTTGCCTTGAACTTTATTTTCTTCATGCAACATAGCATAACAGGAGTGTCGTGCTGAAATTTGAAACTGTTCGCGGTTCATTTGGCTATTGCATATATTAATTTAGTTTTCTAGGCATTTAATGTAGTCCATAATTCAAATTTGAACTACAAGCACATGCTCCAGTGAAGCAACATGGGTGGGAAATCGTACATGTGTGATTGGGTGCATGTTTAGGTCTCATTTAAGGAATGAGAATGAATTACAAACTTCTCATTGTCCTGAAACATTGAGAATCTCGGATTTTAAATCCCAGTAAATTGAAAACTCACCCAAAAAACATGAAACTTGGCATGGTTTCATGACATGGCACATATATGCCATGTTAAAAAATCGTCCAGTTTGAGACAAGGCGCACACATTAATAGCTAACGAAGTTCTTTTGAAATAAATAGCCGGCGAGTTAGTATCGCAAACGGTTGTATTATATGAACTGTGTGTTCCCGTAACCATTTAAGTGCGTCCACTACCTCTGCGAAAATTTAACCATACTCGGTGGCGTGCGTGCAGCTCTTTGATTAGACGGGACGAGCGCAAGAAGTCCACCGTGCATGCTCCACGGGACGCGTGCAAGCAGTCCGCCGTGCGGGCTCGATGGCACACGTGCATCCTGTCCACCTCGCAGGCTCGACAGGACACATGCGAGCAGCAAGACCACCCATGCTCACCAGGAAGCGAGCTCTTTGACCTCCATCCACCAGCCGTCCGCCTCACTACAACTTCTCCATTAATGGCGGCCGAGCCGCTGTTTAACATGCGGCTAATTAAAGCACCTGGATGGAGGGTGTTTGCTTGTGATCCCATGGCAGCATTTGCTTTGCTGTGTTTTCAACTCGTATTCCAGCCTAATTTAAATTGCCACATAGGGCAACGGATAATATGACGACAAATTTACAATGGCGCGGATAATAATTGTCTTACATATTCCAGATAATTTAAAATGCCACATGCGGCAAAGCACAGAAGACACGGGGTAAGAGAAGAAGGAAATCGCAGACAATGATCTGGGTCGCTATTGTCTCTACTCGTCGATGGATCGTTGAGCGACGACATCCTCCGGCTCCTTCTTCAATTCCTCACGACTTTGTTTGAAAGCAGCCACAGATTCCTCCACCTCCTGCTCACGCTCGATCCGGAGCTTCCTCAAGTCACCCATCAGTTCCTCGATGACCGATGTCAGTGTCATCCCTGAGGCACTGCTCTGCTCATGCAGCATCTTCCAGCCGATGGCCTCCTCCTACTTCTCGGCGAGCACCTTGAGAAGCTTTGCATTTTCACCCATGAGTTGCTCGACGAGGCCGGTCGTCTTGTCAACTGAGGCATCTCTGATCTCGATCAGCTTCATCAAGCCGTCGACCAACTCCTGCTGCTTAATGAGGCCAGCGAGAATGTCATCGTCGCTGGCCAAGGACTTCAGCAACGCCAACTCGTCGCGATCGCCGGCGCGGCGACTGTGCTTGTGAGAGCCCTCGCGTGCCCGTGAGAGCTCATTCGAGGGCTCCACGGTGTGCCGGGACATCTCTGATGCGGCTGCCGCTTCGCGGCGGCACCTCTCTAGTGCTTCCGCAGCCTTGGTCTTTGCTGCCTGGTTATATGTCCACCCGAAACTCCTCCTATCGATCTTGGCACGCGGACGACTTCACAGGAAAGACCAGTTTTGTGGGTGATGAGGAGAGAAACTGTGAGGTAATTTTCGAGTGGGTAGTTTCTATAGCCCGATGCTAAGTGTGAACACATATTAGTTTGATAGGTGTGAACAGATTTGCAATTACTTATTGCATTGTAATCTGCAACGTGATGAGAAACAAGGTCTAAATTTATTGATGGTTCTAGGCCTACAAAGCCCGTTTGTGTTGTTCTGACTCATCGCAAAACAATTCTTTTGGATCAAACGTATGCCACGCATCGAAAGTCTGAAACATGGGCCCGCGTTCTCGGATGTACGTCTACGTGTCGGCCCACTATCACACATGGTCAAGATATCACCATCGTGTCCTATGGATGCGCCGTCGCGCCTCCCACAGGGTGCCAGAAGGTTGACCACGTGGTTGCTCGCCGTTGAAGCGGCCACGGCGCGCCCTGCTCCTCGTTAAGGCGGCTGCGGCGCGCTCTACTCGCGAACGTCTGCGCGTTTTGCTCGCCATTGAGGCGACCGCGGCGCGCTCCGCTTTGGCGTCCCTATGCATGCTCTGCTCGCTATTGAGGCAAATGTACAATGGCAGTGGTTAGTGATTGTCTTACATATTCAAGATAATTTAAAATGCCACATGCGGCAAGGCCCAAAACACTCACGACCTACATATGCATACAATTATAATAAAATATAGGCTAAAAGGCTGAGCTGGCGGCCTTCCGATGACGGTCTTCTCGGACTCAATGATCAGCATAGCACCCTTGCGGTCGTTCATTCCAAGTGTCTCGACCCGCCTCCGCCTACAGAGCTGCTAGCGTTGGGAGGCTCTTAGGGCTGATGGGCCTCTTCCAGAAGAGCTTGACAGCATGCAATCACGCGCATGATATCTCCGCGGAACCGCTCCATTTCCATGTGCCTAGCCTGGTAGCAAATTCGATCCATCACCTGCACCCTCAAGATATCACGTTGGCGATGTTCTACTTCGTCGGGGACGTCAACTCCGCCAAGGATGCGCTCGAGCCTGGCCACCACATCATCGGGATCGAGGTTGACACGGCCGCCGCGGGCAATGGTGAAGCTGCGGGCTACCTGTGTATTGACTGAATCGCAGAGGTCCTCTGCCCATTCCTTGCGGGGCATCAGGCTCTTGATGAGAACTGGTGGCAGCGGCTCTTCAGGTGGGTCATCGATCATGCCACCGAGCAGCTCTGGATCCTTTGCATGGTGGGTGTAAAACTGCTCATCACACCTCCTCTGCAATATGTCGATTGTGCGCCCAAGGATTGTCACGCTGATATCGCTACTGATGGGCCACGGTGCTTACACCGGCCGATGAAGCTCTTGCTCCCCGACCTGCTCCGGCTCGTTCTCCTCGTCGAAGATGTAACGCGGGTAGGGGTCGACACTGAAGCTTTGGTTGTTGCCTGGCATGCTTGGAATAACTAATGGTAGATGGGTGAGGACTAGATCTGGGCAGAGTGTCGCGACATTGCGTTGCCACCTGGGTTATATGCAGCAAGCCATTAGCTGGTGGCAGGAAACCGATGAGGGAAGAGGCGTGGATTTTACAATTCACCCATGTGGAGAGCGGGAAGCATTCGCTGGAGCGTGGGAAGACTAAGTGGAGCACACACACAACCCGAATACCGTATGAGGTGCCACGTGTTATTGATCACACACGTGTTAACATAAGGAAACTTACTAATCATCGCACATGAGTACTCGCAGACGCATCGTGCGATACTCCTAGCCACCGCAAGAAACTAGTTTACATTTTTCAAAGGTTTTTGTACGAACATAATCGCACACGAACTAACTATAGTAACCGTTGGTGTCGTAAACAGTTCACCTGAGTGGGCTGTTTGCTGCGTATCACACACATCTTATTTACACGACTCGTTTGTGTTCTTTTGGCTCATCGCAAATAGTTCATCTATGTCAACTATATGCCACATATCACACATATCTTGTTAAGTTGAACCATTTTTGTTCACTTCCCTAATTGAAAACAGTTCGTCCGAGTGAACTGTATGCCATATATCACACACACCTTGATCTGGCTGACCGTTTCTGTTGCATTCCCTAATAGCACACAGTTAATCGGACCGAACTGTATGTTGTATATCGCACACACATTGATATGGCTGCCCGTTTCGTTGTTCTACCTGATCGCAAACAATTCATATGGATCAACCATATGCCCCGCATCACACACGTAACTAAAATCTTAACTGTGTTTGATGTCTCCGCCATTGCAAATGTTTTGCATCTTTTTTGATAGTTTTTCTACATCCCCGTTTGTGATTAATGCATCGCACATAGTTTCGTCAAAGGGTCTCTGATCATAGTGTTGTGTTAGCAGCATACTAGTGTCTGGACAGACGATGATGAATGCCTTCACACCGAGAGGGCCCTAAGAATATCTCTTCATCATCGGAGGAGCAAATTCCACTCTCGAGCTACCTAGTCCCTTGTCAAACTTGCTGATGCACCTGTAAGTTGTCATTATCATCACCATGTTCCAGATGACATTTGAGCAACCCCAAAGTGCATCGTACGATAAGAAGTGACTACGATGCTCTGATGGTCTAAGCAACTAAAACACATGCTAACACTTTGTGTTATAACAATTGACTTATGATGATATTATCTCGAAATATAAGAAGCAAGTTTGGGTCGATCCAATATGATCGTTCTTCTAACATCATACTCTCAGTGTTGTTTTGAGACTATTGTTACACTTGAAGATATCTCAAGATCCGGTAAACATGATAATGAACAACACTTGATATAGTCTTAGAGGGGACACTATGAATCTTATTTTACTGTTTATCATTCCGCACGTGCATATGAGTTTTCTATTGAATCGCATATTCCAGGATCATAGCAGTTATAGCATCGAACATAAACTCTTAATTATGAATAGAGAAATATAATAATATGATATTATTGCCTGTAGGGCGTATTTCCAACAGTTAAGACTTCTCTTTCTCATAACTTTGAGATGAGAGATCTTTGTGTGGCTGATGTTATCTTGAACGTCAAGGTACTAAGAGATAATGAGGGTGGAATTACACTTCTGCAATCCCACTATGTTGAGAAGATTCTGAGTCACTTTGGGTATTCATATTGCAAAACTTCTCCAACACCATATGATCCCAGCGTGTGGATTCAAAAGTTTGAAGGCATGGTTGTAGTTCAAATGATATCCTCTCAAGTGATTGGTTCACTCATGTACCTAGCTTGTGCTACTCGGTTTGACATCTCATTGGTTGTGTGCAAACTAAGCCGGTTTATTACCAATCCAAGAGATGTGCATTGGCATGCTGTTGAGCGAGTTGATACGTCTCCAACGTATCTATAATTTTTGATTGCTCCATGCTATATTATCTACTATTTTGGACATTATTGGGCTTTATTATACACTTTTATATTATTTTTGGGACTAACCTACTAACCGGAGGCCCAGCCCAGAATTGTTGTTTTTTTGCCTATTTTAGGGTTTCAAAGAAAAGGAATATCAAACGAAGTCCAAACGGAATGAAACCTTCGGGAACGTGATTTACTCACCGAACATGATCCAGGAGACTTGGACCCTACGTCAAGCAACCAACAGGGAGGCCACAAGGTAGGGGGCGCGCCTGCCCCCCCCCCCTCCCCAGGCGCGCCCTCCACCCTTGTGGGCCCCCTGTTGCTCCACCGACGTACTTCTTCCTCCTATATATACCTATGTACCCCCAAACAATCGGATACGGAGCCAAAACCCTAATTCCACCGCCGTAACTTTCTGTATCCACGAGATCCCATCTTGGGGCCTGTTCGAAGCTCCGCCGGAGGGGGCATCGATCACGGAGGGCTTCTACATCAACACCATGGCCTCTCCAATGAAGTGTGAGTAGTTTACCTCAGACCTTCGGGTCCATAGTTATTAGCTAGATGGCTTCTTCTCTCTTTTTGGATCTCAATACAAAGTTCTCCCCCTCTATTGTGGAGATCTATTCGATGTAATCTTCTTTTGCGGGGTTTATGATCAAGTTTATCTATGAACAATATTTGAATCTTCTCTGAATTATTTTATGTATGATTGGTTATCTTTGCAAGTCTCTTCAAATAATCAGTTTGGTTTGGCCTACTAGATTGATCTTTCTTGCCATGGGAGAAGTGATTAGCTTTCGGTTCAATCTTGCGGTGTCCTTTCCCAGTGACAGTAGGGGCAGCAAGGCACGTCTAGTATTGTTGCCATCGAGGATAACAAGATGGGGTTTTTATCATATTGCATGAATTTATCCCTCTACATCATGTCATCTTGCTGAAAGTGTTACTCTGTTCTGTTGAACTTAATGCTCTAGATGCATGCTGGATAGCGGTCGATGTGTGGAGTAATAGTAGTAGATGCAGGCAGGAGTCGGTCTACTTGTCTCGAACGTGATGCCTATATACATGATCATACCTAGTTATTCTCATAACTATGCTCAATTCTGTCAATTGCTCAATAGTAATTTGTTTACCCACCGTGAATACTTATGCTCTTGAGAGAAGCCACTAGTGAAACCTATGGCCCCAGGGTCTATCTTCATCATATTAATCTTCCAATACTTAGTTATTTCCATTGCTTTTAATTTACTTTGCATCTTTATAAAAATACCAACAATATTATCTTATCATATCTATCAGATCTCACTCTCGTAAGTGACCGTGTAGGGATTGACAAGCCCTTATCGCGTTGGTTGCGAGGATTTATTTGTTTTGTGTAGGTGCGAAGGACTCGTGCGTAGCCTCCTACTCGATTGATACCTTGGTTCTCAAAAACTGAGGGAAATACTTACGCTACTTTGCTGCACCACCCTTTCCTCTTCAAGGGAAGACCAACGCAAGTGCTCAAGAGGTAGCAAGAAGGATTTCTGGCGCCGTTGCCGGGGAGGCTCACGCGAAGTCAAGTTAAAATTTTATCTCCCGTCAACGAGCCAGTTCTGGCACCGTTACCGGGGAGGTCTACGCAAAAGTCAACATACCAAGTACCCATCACAAACCCTTATCTCCTGCATTACATTATTTGCCATTTGCCTCTCGTTTTCCTCTCCCCCACTTCACCATTGCCATTTTATTCGCCCTCTCTCTCTCTCTCTATCCTCCCTCTCTTTCTCTATTTGCCTCTTTTTGCCCGTTTCTTGTTTGCTTGTGTGTTGGATTGCTTGCTTGTCACGATGGCTCAAGATAACACTAAATTGTGTGACTTTACCAATACCAACAACAATGATTTTATTAGCACTCCGATTGCTCCTCTTACCGATGCTGAATCTTGTGAAATTAATGCTGCCTTGCTGAATCTTGTCATGAAAGATCCGTTTTTCGGCCTTCCAAGTGAAAATGCCGCTACTCATCTAAATAGCTTCGTTGATTTGTGTGATATGCAAAAGAAGAAAGATGTGGATAATGATATTGTTAAATTTAAGCTATTTCCTTTTTCGCTTAGAGATCGTGCTAAAGCTTGGTTTTCGTCTTTGCCTGAAAATAGTATTGACTCTTGGAATAAGTGCAAAGATGCTTTTATCTCTAAGTATTTTCCTCCCGCTAAGATCATCTCTCTTAGAAACGATATTATGAATTTTAAGCAACTTGATCACGAACATGTTGCACAAGCTTGGGAGAGGATGAAATTAATGATACGTAATTGCCCTACTCATGGTTTAAATTTGTGGATGATTATACAAAAAATTTATGCCGGATTGAATGTTGCTTCTAGAAATCTTTTAGATTCGGCCGCGGGAGGCACTTTATGGAAATCACTTTAGGAGAAGCTACTAAACTCCTAGATAATATTATGGTTAATTATTCTTAATGGCACACTGAAAGATCCACTAATAAGAAAGTGCATACTATAGAAGAAATTGATGTTTTGAGTGGAAAGATGGATGAACTTATGAAATTACTTGCTAATAAAAGTGTTTCTTCTGATCCTAATGATATGCCTTTGTCTACTTTGATTGAGAATAATAATGAATCTATGGATGTGAATTTTGTTGGTAGGAATAATTTTGGTAACAACGCGTATAGAGCAAACTTTAATCCTAGGCCTTATCCTAGTAATTCCTCTAATAATTATGGTAATTCCTACAACAATTCTTATGGAAATTATAATAAGATGCCCTCTGATTTTGAATCTAATATTAAAGAATTTATTACTTCACAAAAGAATTTCAATGCTTTGATTGAAGAAAATTTGCTTAAGATTGATGAGTTGGCTAGGAACGTTGATAGAATTTCTCTGGATGTTGATTCTTTGAAACTTAGATCTATTCCTCCTAAGCATGATATCAATGAGTCTCTCAAAGCCATGAGAATTTCCATTGATGAGTGCAAAGAAAGAACCGCTAGGATACGTGCTAAGAAAGATTCCTTTATAAGGGCGTGTTCTTCTAGTTTCCATGATAATAAAGATGAAGATCTAAAAGTTATTGATGTGTCCCCTATTAAATCTTTGTTTTGCAATATGAATCTTGACAATGGTGGGACTGAATATGATCAACCTTTACCTAGAAGGCGTTCCAAAAATTCGGAGTTTTTAGATCTTGATGCTAAATTTGATAAAAGTGGGATTGAAGAGATCAAAACTCTAGATGTTAATGAACCTACTATTTTGGATTTCAAGGGATTTAATTATGATAATTTCTCTTTGATAGATTGTATTTCCTTGTTGCAATTCGTGCTAAATTCTCCTCATGCTTATAGCCAAAATAAAGCTTTTACCAAACATATCGTTGATGCTTTGATGCAATCTTATGAAGAAAAACTTGAGTTGAAAGTTTCTATCCCTAGAAAACTTTAAGATGAGTGGGAACCTACTATTAAAATTAAAATTAAAGATCATGAATGCTATGCTTTGTGTGATTTGGGTGCTAGTGTTTCCACGATTCCAAAGACTTTGTGTGATTTGTTAGGTTTCCGTGATTTTGATGATTGCTCTCTAAACTTGCACCTTGTGGATTCCACTATTAAGAAACCTATGGGAAGAATTAATGATGTTCTTATTGTTGCAAATGGGAATTATGTGCCCGTAGATTTTATCGTTCTTGATATAGATTGCAATCCTTCATGTCCTATTATTCTTGGTAGACCTTTCCTTAGAACGATTGGTGCAATTATTGATATGAAGGAAGGAAATATTAGATTCCAATTTCCGTTAAGGAAAGGCATTGAACACTTTCCTAGAAAGAAAATTAAATTACCTTATGAATCTATTATGAGAGCCACTTATGGATTGCCTACCAAAGATAGCAATACCTAGATCTATCCTTGCTTTTTATGCCTAGTTAGGGGCGTTAAACGATAGCGCTTGTTGGGAGGCAACCCAATTTTATTTTTATTCCTTGCTTTTTGCTCCTGTTTAGTAATAAATAATTTATCTAGCCTCTGTTTTGGTTCTGTTTTTTGTGTTTAATTAGTATTTGTGCCAAGTAGAACCGTTGGGAAAACTTGGGGAAAGTCTTGTTAATCTTCCTGTAAAAAACAGAAACTTTAGTGCTCACGAGAACTGCTGACATTTTTATTTGGAAAGTGATATTTAGTTAATTATTTTTGAATATGATTAATAGATAAATTCCTCACGTCCAGAAATTTATTTTAGAATTTTTGGGGTTCCAGATCTTGTTCTAGCTACAGATTACTACAGACTGTTCTGTTTTTGACAGATTCTGTTTTTCGTGTGTTGTTTGCTTATTTTGATGAATCTATGGCTAGTAAAATAGTTTATAAACCATAGAGAAGTTGGAATAAAGTAGGTTTAACACCAATATAAATAAATAATGAGTTAATTACAGTACCTTGAAGTGGTCTTTTGTTTTCTTTCGCTAACGGAGCTCACGAGATTTTCTACTTTAAGTTTTGTGTTGTGAAGTTTTCAAGTTTTGGGTAAAGATTTGATGGATTATGGAACAAGGAGTGGAAAGAGCCCAAGATTGGGGATTCCCATGGTACCCCCAACATAATATAAGGACACCTAAAAGCCAAAGCTTAGGGATGCCCCGGAAGGCATCCCCTCTTTCGTCTTCTTGTATCGATAACTTTACTTGGGGCTATATTTTTATTCACCACATGATATGTGTTTTGCTTGGAGCGTCTTGTATGATTTGAGTATTTATTTGTTAGTTTACCACAATCATCCTTGCTGTACACACCTTTTGAGAGAGACACACATGATTCAGAAATTATTAGAATACTCTATGTGCTTCACTTATATATTTTGAGTTATATAGTTTTGCTCTAGTACTTCACTTATATCTTTTAGAGCAGTGGTGGATTTGTTTTATAAAAACTAATGATCTCTCATGCTTCACTTGGATTATTTTGAGAGTCTTAAATAGCATGCTAACTTGCTTAAATAATCCTAATATGCTAGGTATACAACATTAATAATAAAATTCTCTTATGAGTGTGTTGAATACTATGAGAAGTTTGATACTTGATAATTGTTTTGAGATATGGAGATGGTGATATTAGAGTCATGATAGTTGAGTAGTTGTGAATTTGAGAAATACTTGTGTTAAAGTTTGTGATTCCCGTAGCATGCACGTATGGTGAACCGTTATGTGATGAAGTCGGAGCATACACTACAAAAAAATACACTTCCGTGATGATACGTGTTTGTCATAGTAGGTCGCTTTTTTTGTCATGCATGTACATACATAATAAATTTATGACAGAATCAAGATAGTCATACCTGTGTTGTCGTAGAAGTGTTCCATGACATTCCCAAAATTATCATCACGAAAGTGTCCACTTCCATGACGATAAATCGCGTGTCACAGAAGTGCTTTCATCAAGGGTGACCGACACGTGGCATCCACCATAACGGAACGCCGTTAAGCTATCGGGTCGGGTTTTGGATCCGATAACCTGTTAACAGACCCGACCAATGGGGATTTTCCATGTGTAAAATCATCATTGGCTGGAGGAAACACGTGTCGGCTCATCGTTGGGACAGATGTCAACCACTCATTGGACGGAAGGCGCCTATGATACGTAGACATGTGGCACGGCCCAACAGAGGCCCATTCCTATGAAAAGGCCGGCCCGTTTGACTTGGTCAAAAGCTGGCGGACCGGCCCATGGAAAGCCTATTAACGTCATGTTCGAATATAGCCCATTTACAGCCCGCTAACCCAAGGCCCGTTACACCCTATCCGAATTAGGCCCAGTAGCGTCATCTGGGCCATCCAATATGATTCCAGCCCGTTTTCACTTCTAGCCCATGTATGGCCCATGACGTCTTTCGGCCCATATGAGGCCCTATGTAACTCTTGGCCTTTTAACGGCCCGTGGTGAAACTGGCCCGTAATGAACAGTGTATCACTTTACACCCATTAACGGCCCGTGGTGAAACTGGCTCGTAATGAACAGTGTATCACTTTATACCCATTAACGGCCTGTTATTCCGTTGGGCCGTTTCCAGCCCATGTTATCTTTCGGCCTTCTTAGAGCCCATTTATTCTTGGGCTCATTTCCAGCATTCGTTTCCTTATGGCCCATTACTGTCATTTTCTGCTTGTGGGCCAAATTCAGCCCGTGGTTACAGTCGGCCCGTTTGTGGTCCGTTAATACGTTGGGCCGATTTCATAGCATCATCAAATATGGCCTATTAACGATGGCCCGTTATGGTCGGCCCATGAACGGACGATTCCAACTCTAGCCCGTTTACGGCCATAATGTGGTCTGTTTGGCCCATGTTTGGCCAATCGATTATACGGCCCGTATAAGGCCCATTGATAATACGGCCCGCAGAAGGCCCATTGTTTCTACGGCCCGTAGAAGGCCCGTTGTTTCTACGGCCCGTAGAAGGCCCACTGTTTCTACGGCCAGTAGGAGGCCCAGTTTCACTACAGTAAATATTAGCCCATGGTTATTGTGGCCTAGTTTTAAAAAATAGGTTATTGCAGCCACTAGCTAACCGCGGAAAAAGAACTGCAATGACTACAAGCAAACAAATAAACAAGACAACAAGGAAATAAATAAGCAAGCAACTAAGGCTAGGCTATCACGGCTATTACACATATTGCATCCACTAGGCATCAAAGTTCGCCACCAGTGCAAATATAGGGAACAAAGCAGCATACTGGTTGTCAAAGTTGGCGACCAGTGCAAATAAACGCCGCAGCAAAACAAATCCAGAACTGAAACCACTTCAGAAGATCTCAAGAAATAATATCCTGGGTACCCATAATGCTGGCAAGATTCTTAGCAAGCTTATTAACTTTCTCTTGTTTGGCGCTTAAATCCTCCAGCGCTTGCTGTTGCACCAGAAAATATGCATCTGAATTCTGCAGGGACTTCCTCAGTCCTTCAACTTCCTGTCGGCAGCACATTTGATCGATGTCTTTCAACTTGAAGTTGAGACTCAAGAAGACGAACTGATTCAGGCAGCGAGTTCGAAGAGCTTGTGCCAGCAGTAGTGGCCAGTAACTCGAACACTACATCAAGACAGGACTTTTGGGTTCCCTCACTATCGTCAAGATAGTTTTTATCAGCTTTCTTGGAGACCAACAGGGATGTCTCACTATCTTGAACCTTATGTGCATTACTTCCTTTACCATTGGATAACGCGGTACTGTTCTCCAATATTTTGTCCGCATTCTAAAAGAGAAACAAGCAGACACATCACATGTTTACCATGTTGTATATGAAACTCATTTTGGTAAATGAGTTCAGTAGTAAAGTGGACAGGATAATAGCATGAAACAAACATATATCTATGTACCATGGTCACTTTATGGTCTATACCATTCTAGTTTTTGTTGCCAAATCAAGATAGAGACACAATTCAAATAATATTTGTTCAAGACAAAGCAGAATAGACAGAATATAAGTGTGGGTAACTATAGAGCAATAACAACACTTGTAATGTGCATGACATGAGAACATAACTGTTTATTCAATTGAAACTGAAATCAACATAGAGCAGGTTACAATAGCAAACCAGTTAAAGAAACAGGTTTAAAACATACTTGTTGCGCCATTGGAGTTTTAATTCCATCCTTCAAATTTGAAAATAGTTGGTATGAGTAAATACAGTCATGCAAGAGCAAAGGAGTATGAACCATAGCTACATAACCTGACTTGAGAACAAATCTTCTTCTCCTTTAAGCGTTGAGTTGGGATTCGGAGTGGTGGTCCTCGTGCTTTGGGCACTGCAGTTCCCTTACTAACTGCTCGTGTTTGGGTGCTCTGTGGTGGAGACGGTGCTGTGTCAACTGGAACTAGGTTACTATCTGCCGGGGTTGGGGTTAGAAGGGGTGTAGCTGGTTCTCTGTCAAACTAGGTAGGGGTACAATCTGCGAGAGTCTGAGTTATGTGTGGTGGATCTGGTCCTTGGGCAAGTACAACCGTGGTTCTATCTGCATAAACTAGTAGCACTATCTTTTCTGAAGACCGTGTTGTTACTCCCTTAGATACTGCCATCACGCTCTCCAATTCAAATGGCTGATAAACAAGAAAAGTAATTGAAAGTATAGACATTGTATGATAGACAGGTGCAATGGATAGTGGGGAATAAAAGAGGGCATGAAATAATTCATATTTATGTTGTCTAACCAAATAGGATAGCATGACACAATTTCACATATATGATGGCTAACTAAACAGGATAGCATGACACAATTTCACATTATGATGGCTAACTAAAAAAGATGGAAAGACATAGTTCAAAATATGAGACTATGTAAACAGGATGACATGACATAACTATATAATGTGTTTATTAAATAGGTTGGCATGCCATAATTCACATACATTCATGGATAGAATGCCATAATTCAAAATATGATGACTGTAAACACTAAACAGGATGAGATGATATAACTATATGATGTCTTTATTAAATGGGTTGCCATGCCATAATTCAGATAGATGATGTGTATGTACTATGTAAACATGATGGCATAATATAATTCAAATATATGATTTATATAGTAAGCAAGTAAGCAGATGGCAATCCATATATGATGTAAAAACTAAGCAATG
Organism: Triticum monococcum; assembly: GCA_034509565.1. Classification (NCBI taxonomy): domain Eukaryota; kingdom Viridiplantae; phylum Streptophyta; class Magnoliopsida; order Poales; family Poaceae; genus Triticum; species Triticum monococcum. Next base: position 485,427,782 of record CM067845.1, read on the forward strand.
CAAGACAACATGCATGACATGGGTAATATAACCCTGCCAAGTTTGAGCATAGACCTCAGTGGGAAAATAGGACTGGTCATCAGTCTCTGAATCCTCCTCTGAGGAGCTCTCTGTAACCAGCAAGATGTCTGCTTCAGCAGGTAGCATTGTCTGCTCTGAATACCTTGTTTTCATTCCAGATACTTCCATCACCGCTTCAAATGGATGATGCACAGGAAGAGTAGTTGAATAAACAAACGTTGTCGCCAAATGGAACACGTAATACAAAAACATGATAGCATGATATAATTCACATACATGATGATTGGCTAAACAGCATGGCATTTCATAATTCACATATATAATGCCTTTGCAACAAGATAGCATTGTATAATTCACATATATAATGTCTTGCAACAAGATGGCAATGCATAATTCACATATATGGTAATTAGACATTGAACAGGTGGCATTCACACAAAGCATGTCTAAACTAATCAAATGACATAGCAATGCGAGACACCATACGCACGATATGAGCAACATAACCCTGCCAAGTTAGAGCATACACCTCGGGGGGAATAGGACTGGTCATCTGTCTCTGAACCCTCCTCTGAGGAGCTATCCGTAACCAGCGAGATATGCACTTAGTCAGATAGCATAATCTGCTCTGAAGACCTTGTTTTCACTCCAGAATTTGCCATCACCGTGTCAAACGGCTGATGCACACGAAGAGCAGTTGAATGTAATAACATTGTTGACAAATGTAATATCTAACAAAAAAAGGATGGCCTGATATAATTTACATATAAGATGACTGGCTAAGCAGGATGGCATTGCAAAATTCACATATATGATGCCTGGCTAAACAAGATGGCATTGCATAATTCACATAAATGATGAATAAACTAAATAGATAGCATTCGCACAAAGGATATCTAAACTAGGCAGATGACATATTTGATGTATAAAGTAAGCAATGCAAGACACCATATGCATGATATAACAAACATCAGCATGCCAAGTTAGAGCGAAGACCTCAGGGGGTAAATAGGAGTGTCTTCTCCTTCTGAATCCCCCTCAGAACAAATATCTTCCTCTCGATTACAATTCGAAATGCGTGGAGGGGGATGCCTTTGCGCCTACCATGGAGCGACGTCTGCATGAAATTCTATTGCCACACAAGGCTCGTCTCTTTTGCTCTACATGTTCAGTTCCATTGTTTACAATAACTGGCATGCATAGGAATAAAACATAGTGAGATTATGTAAGGAGTGCATGCAGAAATCCAGAGTGATGGTAGCAACCTGTGGATAGACTCAAAACCAATAATAGCAGGCAGATAATGGCTTTAGTTAAAAAAATACAGATAATGGCTTCTTTACTGTTTGTTTCCCACCCAACATGAAACTCATAGTAGACACCGGAGATTAACCAGATAGTAGATAGATACTATTGATAGTGGCCCCGATATGTACCCCACAACCATTTAAAAACTCAAGTTTGACCATTAGTTTGGAGCTGACTCGGAGTCTAATTGGTGAACATGACGATAAAGTAGCATGTAATATTAAGCGATGCATAACGTAAGCAGACACGAAAGAGTGCGACCTCTCTTGCGGACCCGTGTAGTCCTCGAGGTCATCTGCTCGGTTGATGATGGTAGTGCAGTTTTCATGGCTGCCAGCGGTGGGGAAGAAGATCTGAGGCGGCGAAAGACAGTCTGGAGGCCGGATCCCTGCTGTGCTGGACCCTTCTGTCGTTGGAGCAGCTGAGCTGGGGTGGACGACGGCGCAGCAAGAGCGGGACAAACCACGCAAGGTTTTCTTTGACAACTATCTGTAAGAGAAGTAATTCTGTAAGGGCTCGTTTGAATTGGAGGATTACAACAATGTAGGGATAGGAAATAGACAGGAATAGGATAGGAATGCATGTGCAAAACAGAGAATTTAAAAACACAGGATTTCTGCCAATCTGGGTGTTTGATTCACAACAATTGGAAGATCACAGGATGCAAAGAAGCATGGTGAGATTAAGTCAAACCACAAGAAAATGTACGGTTATAATGCTAGTATGCTACTATCTCTTAGTCTTGTGCTTCATGAATAGGAATTTGAAAAGGAGGACACGTGAAAATTAAAATTCCTATGTTTTTTCTTTCAAGGAGACACTAAAGGAACAAATCCGTGTGCTCAGTGGACAATATATATATATATAACATGTAGAGTAAAAAAGAGATGCAACAAGTATACAACCTCTTTGGCGAAGCCATGTCGATCTCAGCGTGATTGGGTTGGCCGGTGAGGATGCTCCGGCTGACTTGGCTGTCAGAGGAGGGGAAGAAGATCTTAGGCGTCTGGAGATGGAGCCCGAGGTACTGCTCCGCAGTGATGGAGGGTTTCGTTGTTGGAGTAGCTCCGGTGAGTTGTACGATGTCGAGGCTGAAGCAGGACAAGAGAGACAACGAACAATGTTAACCTGAGTGGAATTCTAATAGCATCTCCAATACATGACGTAAAATACATAACCACAAAGTGCTAGATGTAAAATACATTAGCCGCTCATCTCTGAACTTAACTGTCGAAACTGAATTTAACTGTCGAAACTGAACTTAACTGTCGAAACTAAACTTAAGTAACGAAACTGAATTTTGCTGTCGAAACTGAATTTTGCTGTCAAAACTGGACGCACTAGCAAGGTGAGGCTACACCTCGGTCGACTGACTTTTTCATCTCTGGTCAGTCGATTTTGCAGCCGTTGGATACGAAATCAAGGGCCTGTGGTTCATCTTCAACCTCCACCCCCTGAGTCGGCCAAACAGCAGCCTCCCGCCGCCCGCGGTGCGCCGCCTCGCCCGCCCCGAAAACACTCCCCACCACCGGTCCGCCGCCGTCCCGGCCATCCCTCTAGCCCCCCCCCCCCCCCCGTGCCGAGCTTTTTCTCTGGTGATCCCCATGCCACCACCCCGCCAACGCCCCGCCACTGCCGGCGACCACCGCCCCCATCCTGAACCCTAAGATAGATAGTGGGGTACCTCTCTGGCGAGCCACCCTCCCCGCTGCGGCTGGTTCTTCCTTCACCCCGGCGGCATCAGAGTGAAGTGTAGCTAAATCGGAGCAGCATCGCAAGCAAGAGCAAGAGCGAGAGCAGCAGCGCGAGCAAGAGCAATAGCAAGAGCAGACCAGGCAGGGACCGAGAGCAAGAGCAGAGCAGCAGCACAAGTGAGAGCTAAAATAGCAGCAGGTCCTACTGATGTGGACGTCGCCACCGAGGGAGCGACGCCGTGGAGGAAGTGGCCGGCGACGCCGCCGTAGATGAAGTCGCACCGTGTCGGCTCAGGACCGAGCACCGGCAGCACCGTGAGATCGTATCAAGAAGAAAATGTGGCGATTAGTGTACAACCTCTTTGGTGGCACCGATTAGGCTGCAGCTTCATCCGAGGAAACGGTGATGATGATGCTCTTCTGGTGGTGCAGGTGAAGATGGCGGTGTGGGAATGGAGGTGGCGCGAAAGACGAGGGGAACGTCGGGGCAGCTCCTTGGAGGTGGAGGACGGTGTGGCTGAACCGGCGGGACTATGAGATCGACGACGGATCCTCATCCGGTATGGTGGATGAGGGACGTCAATGTGTTGCTGTGGACGACATCGTCGGGGAAGAGGCTCCGGCTGGGTGGCGGATGGAGTAGGGTGTGGGGTTTCGTCGCGGGTTTTCGCGGCCTCGGTGTACGAATGGGTGGGCGGATGGGATAGCAGTGGGGAACCATGGCTTAGAGACGCGCTTGTCCGAAATGTGGGGTAAGTTACGAAAGTACCCCCACCTATTTGAGGTGGTTCTTTCGGTTCAGGGGTACCACGGGCATTTCACGTGTCGGGATTTCACAGGAGGTGGGAGTTTTCGCGCGCGTTGTAATTTCGGAATAGCAAGGCGCGGGTTGAGATGGAGGGAGTTGTCGGAGCCCAACGAGACAAAGATATATCTTAAATATTTCGGGCTAACAAGGCGCGGGTTGAAATTTCCGGACAAGCCTAACGTGTACTGTACCAAATCAATGCGCCCTAAAAATGTCATTCAAAACTTTGAATTCATGTTATGTTCAATTAAAATATTTCGCTACGTGTATAACGCATGCAACCTACTACTCAAATGAATGTTTTAGTGCATTCCAAACGTATATACTACCGCTTCAATATGAACTAAATTTGAATTCGTTTCTCTATTTGAATAAGATCTACAGTAATGATTGTTGTGAAGTCAAAGCATTTGAATTTGTTTCTCTATTTTAATAAGATCTACAATCATCATTATTGTCAAGTTAAACCATCGTTTGTGTATTATCTTCACAGCACACCACATGATTAGTCTCGAGTTACATATGAACTATGTGTACTATATGAACTCGAACTAGATTTTTTGAATCCACTTTATTTTGATTTCAAATCGCATTACATTTCTAGCTCTAGCTAGATCTTCATAATCTAAACCATGTCTCATATGTATAATGTGTTTATCACATTATGTATGGTGCCCCGCCCCATACGCCTACAAATATTTAGATGTGAGTTGCAAACACCACACATTACCACAAATTCAAATAAAATGTGAGAATGTTCGATATATAGTATTGTTTAGATTGTTCGATATTTAGTTGTAAGCTGCAAACGCCACACATTATCACAAATTCAAATAAAATGTGAGATTGTTTGATGTATAGTAATGTTTAGATTGTTCGGCATTTAGCTGTGAGTTGCAAACACCATGCATTATCACATTATGGTATAACATGTGCACAGCACGTGTATCACCGCTATATTCATGCATGCAATGTTTAAAACACTATGATCTCCTATTCAAATGTATGAATCCGCTTTCATATCAAATTATGATCTTTGTTAGTCTCTTACACCCACACAATCCTCTAACCTTTGTAGCTACCACTAACTTTCTCTCGTGCATGCACACGCCCTCCTCGCCCTCCCCCTCCCTCGGCATTCTATCCACCGGGCACATTCATTTTTTTCTTTAGGTCGTTCTCCCAGAGTCTCCACAACTCCCTTCCGACACACACCGATCGATAAACCTCTCCAGCGATGCCTGCCTACAACATACAAACACACCTTCAATCTCCTCCTTTATGTGTCCTTGCCTCGTGTCTCTCATACGGTCAGACACACGTGTAAACTCTCGCCCCTCTTTTCATCGCTCTCTCACAACTGCACACTCCTCCCCCTATCTAGCTAGTAGTTGGGCCTCTCACACCACCTCCTAGCTCCATTCTCTCTGTCTATCCATCTCGCTGGGCCTTATTAGCCTCTAACAAATGGACGTACACCGACCGATCTCTCGCTATACATATAGCTAGCTAGGTCCTTATAACTCATTTTTACCCACACGTCAATCGATCTACCTCATTAGTTGTCTCTCCCTTCCTCCGACAAACAACAATTGATCTACCGATCTAGTTAGGTTTGCTTACCAAACACATGGTTCCCCTTCATCATCCATGGATGTGTCCCGACAGATCTATCACGCACAGGCACACACAAAAACACATCCCCACTCTTATTGATAACATTGCAGTTCCACCCTCAGTTTGTCTAGTAGGCCTCTCCCACCATCTTCGAGAAGCAACTCCATCACCCATCCAGCACTCTACCCCTCTCCCTCCCTCCCTCTCTCTCTCCTCTATCTCGCTCCCATCATATTTCCTGTCCTTCAGTTATGTATGGATGTCGACCGATCTCCCTCAAGACATAGCTGGGTCTCTCCTTCTCAACACATATACGAGTCGTTCTACCTCTTTAGTTAGGCCTCTGCCTACCCCTCCCACCACCCTCCCTCCCCCCCACACACACACCGATACATCGAGCGCTCTAGTCATGTCTCCCTGCCACACACAAACTTGACGTGTGCCCTCTAATGTTCCGGTAGGCCAGTCGCCCTATATCTTTGACTTGTACACACACACAATTTCGATGGCTCTCTTCATCGATCTCGCACCCACCCACTTGATCCTCTCTCCGACTCTATCGATAGCTATGACCCCTCCCTCTCTTGTCGTGGATTGCCCGACCCTCTATGTATGATATGGATAGGCCTCCATTTCACACACATTGCATGCAAATTTTTGTTTGAGATGTCATCGACACATATTCCCACAAATAATTCACGAAATCAACCCCCACCCCAAAACAAAAAACACTCACGAACGCGGTTTGTATCTCTCACACACACCCACGTAGGTGGGGAACATGCACGAAGAGAAGAGGTGCATGCACGGCGCACGTACTCCCATCTCTTTCCCAACCACACTCGCGCGGGTACACGGTGGAGCTCATTTCTGTACGAAAAAGGCAGCCCACGTGGTAATTTGGCACGTGTACTGGTTGTCCACTTGGTGGAGGGAGGATCGTCTACCACGGGTGAACAAACAAATTGCGACTTGACGTGTTTTGTTAAAAAAAGAGGCAAACCATGTGGGGCCTACCTTAGAGGCAAGGCTCTATACACTAGAGTACTTTTGATGTGTCCCGTCAACTCGCAGAACGAGGAGAAGCTTGCTTAGTACGCCGTCTCCCCCGCCCACAGGCGCGGTGGCTCGCAGGATGAGGTGAAGCTTGCTTACTACGCCTTACGCCCGCTCCCTCGCCCATGCGTGCGGTGGCTCGCAGGACAAGGAGAAAAATTTACTACTCCCTCCGTTTACTCCTCGTCCCTACTACCTTGGTTATAGAGATTATATCATATTGTTTGGAATATATATGTCCTTTAGTAGATTTCAATATGAACTACTAGTACATACTCCAAACACTGATGTATATAGACGTATTTTAGAGTGTAGATTCACTCATTTTGCTCTGTATGTAGCACTCTCCCTCGCCCCTCGACCCTCGCCCACGTGGTGGACGTGCAGCATTTCATTCGGTCTCATATAGCCAGAACGATGTATACTGCACTACCATTATTGCTCGACTTCTCGAAGAGGCGAAGAGCCAATCGCAAGGTCAATATTTTGGAGATGCCAAGCGCAAGGTTATAGGAGAACAAGTAGTAGGTGCCGCGTCATTTATAAATAAAGTTTTTTGCTTCAGTGGCACGTACGCAATATGATAGGTTCATATGGAGAGAAAAGGAGTACATAGTCAGGACGGGCCAGCCTACACGGTTGCTTACTGGGGTTGCTCTCTTCACACTCTCTTGCACAAAACGACTGTGGCCACATCTCTAACATCCCGGCGGATCACGTCCGCTTGGGGAAGGGGTGGATGCTTAGTGTAGATGCGGTGGCCGTCACCGACGGCGAAAACGCACTATCGACACGTCCCGATCAGGGGTCCCCGCCGTTCTCTCTCACAAAGCCGGTGAGGTAGCCTTCGTCCCTTGATCACTGCCGCGACGTGGGCAGTTGCCGCCTCCCGCCGCCCTCCTCAAGGTTGAGTTACGTCCCTCATGTACAACTCCCTTTACAGCCAGCTTGCACCACTGCTCCAGCTGCCCACATCACTCCCTGTGGATATTTCTCTACTTCTTTGCCCCGCACATACCTCTACTGGCTTCTACGTACTGTATTTGTGGTGAGTTTATGTCTCATCAACTAGTCCCAGTAATCTTATTCTAATCACGCTTGTTCAATTTCTTTGCCACACGGATGCTCATCTTGATTTTGGTGAAACTGCACAAAATGATCCGATGGTCAAAAGGTTGCAAACTTCATTTATTAGGAAGCTCAAACATTGCCAGCAAATTGAAGCCTGGTCAAGGTTCACGGTTCAAGGGCTAGGGACTGCAGAGATCGTTTTTTTCTTTAGCTGCCTCTGTTCCAAAATAAGTGTCAACTTTAGTAGTAGTACAACTTTGTACTAAAGTTTGCACAAAGTTGAGAAACTTATTTTGGAACGGAGGGAGTACATATTTGCTATGATCTGTCAATCATTGAGATGCAATAGCATGCATGTTAGTCTCCTTTGTATTTGATGAAATGTTGCAACGGTCAACCTTGGACGCAAGATACATGTAACAGAAGTTGGAAGCTTCATAGCATTGTACAAATTTATCTCGCTGATAAATTACAGTACGTACTATACTAGTACTTCCTCCGTCCCTAAATATAAGTCTTTGTAGAGATTTCACCATGAACCACATGCAGATGTATATAGATGCATTTTAAGTGTAGATTCATTCATTTTGTTCCGTATGTAGTGGAATCTCTACAAAGACTTATATCTACTAGTAATAGCTAGCCCCCACTACTAGGAATTCTCTATCCTCTCCTTGAGCCACGTCATCAAAATTGATGTAGCCGTTAGATGAAGTAAATCAGTCCATAATAGCCGTCTGATCTTGACGTTGAGAGGCTCCGCACTAAGCCACATGCAAGCATGTAGAAATACTGTGCCACATGCATGTGAGTGGGTTTTAAATCACATCAACATGTCTGCATGCAAGCATGCACCGGTAGCATGCATGTAAGTGAGATTTTAAGTCCCATTAACATTTCAAAAAGAAAAATATAATCCCATTATGCAGTAGGAGTTCAGGAGTTGGCTGATCTTTTTTACTTACGTGGGATGATCTAAATGATGATGGGAGTTTATTTAGTTTGGCTACCACATTTGTCATGCGGTTATAGAGTTTTTTTTGTTCTATGAAATCGATAATTTTGCGCAGAGAGATATACCGCTGTTCCGCGCCAACGCACGGGGACTCATCTAGTAATATTTAGGAACGGAGGGAGTACTATGTAAAGAGTTAGGTGTCGCACGGTGATAGTAGTGTGAGGTGGGCCATGTAATCACTGAGCATGCGTGTTTTCACTGCTCTTGCACGCCTCCATTGTAAGAATGGAGAAAATTGTAATCTAGTAGTAGTAGTATACCTCCTTTCGCCGAAAGCGTGGGACATCCAGCAGTCCTACCACCTCAGTAATAAAGACCAATGAGCCGTCAAATCACATAGACCCAGTAGTAAGTTGGACGGACGAAGCAACCATCACTCTTGCGCCAGTGAGAGGTCGCGTCCGCTCTGCCCGGGCATGAATGCGGCACCGATTCTTTGGAGCGGCGCTGACCATTTCGGGCGGGAAGCGCGCGCGGGCGATGGAGGGGCTTTGGGTGGGCCAGGCTGGTCAGGAGCGGGCATGGCAGTTGTCCGCATGTCCCTACCGGACACGCCCGAAAACGAGAGGATGCACCGACTCTCGCGGCTAAAATCGTACACTACACAACATCTCTCTGTAGGAGTAGGTCGATCTGTCGCTCTCTCTAACACACACACACACACATACACACACACACACACGCACACGCACGCACCTTGGTCCCGTTGCACCTTCTAACTTGACTTATTACACCTAGACGGAGGGAGTAGTAAGTATACGAGATACGTTGGCACACCGACTTAAGTCGAATACAAGTGGCCAAAATTTGTGTGCATGTTATAATAAGGATCCACTTAAAATAGTACATGAGCGAACAAAGGGATCAATTGGACAGTGTTCCCGAGCAGTAGTGAGATGTGTGAGGTAAGATACACCGTTGGCGCTTTTAATTTTTCTTATTAATTTGTTTGTTTCACCCTATGACTGGTGGGACCCAACGTACTACGTAGAGAGAGGTAAGGTGACTAAGGCTGCATTATTTCTGCACCACTGTGGATAGTCTTACCACCAAAGCCACATGACACGGTTATGATTGAAATCCCAATGACTCCCACACACACACACAAAAACACGGCATGCTTGTCACACAAATGCAGGAATGTATAAAAGGTTATTTCCATGTCGTTGAACATAACAGGAGGGTTGTGTAGCTGGTTAGCCTGTTCGCTCACTCTCTCACCCTCTCTCGCTGGAGCCTCAGCGCTTGTAGTTGCTCTCTTCACACTCTCTCGCCCTCCCCAGATCTAAACAAGACTTCGTTGGCCTCTCTCTCCCCTCACTGCTGCTCAAAGAGCCGGCAGGATTTGTCCGCCGGGAAGGGAAGAAGGCTGAACGCTGTCGCCGTCGGCGAGGGACTACCGGCGCAGCTGTTCACTTTCCACCCAGTGGCGGCGCGGGAGGGCCTCCGACCCCTTCTTCGCCACCGTCCCGTCACCCACCGAACCACGCCCCAAGAACCTTAAGGTATAATTTACTTACCCCACATGCATTGCTCTAGCTGCATGTATACCATGAATCTAGGACGTGGTTCAAAGAGGAAAGGAGTGGGGGAAAGTAGTGGGAAAAGTTGTATATAACATGAATCTAGGACGTGGTTCAAAGAGGAAATGAAGGGGGAAAGTTGTATAGCATTAATCTAGGACGTGGTTCAAAGAGGAAAGGAATGGGGGAAAGTTGTGGGGAAAGTTGTATCGCATAAATCTACGACGTGGTTCAAAGAGGAAAGGAAGGGGCGAAAGTACTAGTTCAAAAAGGAAAGGAAGGGACAAGGCTGTAGTGTTTGAGCAGGACTAGATTTGCTCCGCTCACATAGGGAAAGGCGTCTAAAGATAACAAAACTGGGACCAACACAAATATGCTCCTTGGTTGCTTGTTCTTTGTTGCAATAGATTGTGCATGACCACAGTACATCGGTAGATGCACATGGTGCTGGTGCGTCCACTGTCCCGTGCAACTCATTAGCTGTTGTTAATCTAAGGCCCTGTTTGGTTAAAAACTCCCTAGTCCCTACCTGCTGGGTTCCAGGGACTAAACATGGACTAGAGGTTATTAAATGACATGCTAAAAGACCATGTTACCCCTAGTAATGAACTAATAGAGACAAGGTGCGATGCGTGGCAGGGGCAACTGTTGGAAAAAGTCCCAAAAAGACTCCCTCGGGGTATTCTTTCTTTGGTCCCAAATGCCCACTTTTAGTCCCTAAAAGTCCCTCCTCTTTGGTTTAGATGGGACTGACACAGAGTTTTTTTAGTCCCTACACCAAAATGTCCCTGTAAACAAACACCCTCTAATAATGCCGCTGGAAAATTGATGCAATGCCACAGTTAAAAGCAGATTACATGTTTAACAAATTTTATTCTTAATATAATCTCTATGTTAATATTAATCAATGCCACCGTTTGAGAAATGCTACTGTCTTGCTTTCTTTCCCATTTAGATAAGGTAGATGCTTCTTTTTGTTGGCTTCTGTGTCATCCACAGTTATTGACCACTAATTGTTTCCTTTGCACCTCTGTGTAAACAGGGTTATCTGCTTCACCTTGTTGCCATTGTGACCTTTTGTTTCACTGCACAAAACACTTTTGTTTTAAGAGTGTTTTGTGCAGTTCAACCAAAATGTCACACCGACAACGTTGCTTGATTGCTTGATCTTAGTGGAACTGTGCAAGAGGAGATCTTACTTCCTATCCGTTAAGGCGAATTTGGTTCAGATCTTCTTCTTGTGAGTTGTTTGAATTCCGCATCATGAGAGGTCAGTACTAGCCTTCTTTCACATGATTCTGCAGTGTGCATTCATATGTTGTGCTACTTGTACGATAATGTTGCTTGATTTTAGTTAACTGCACAAATGGAGACAAGACTTCCAATCTGTATGTGCACCGTAATATCCCATTGAGGTAAGATAAGGATATTTCACAACTGCTAGCCTGTATTTTGCCACTTTCATCAGAAAATTAAGTTTAGTACTATACTTGTGCTCCCTAATTGACATGCCAAATCTTACATTGAAGGCGAAGCTTGTTTGTTATTGAACCAAGTGATGAAGGGGAAAAACAAGGGGAAGAAAAACAAAAATCAACTCCCGGTGCTGTCATGAAAAAGTGGTATTGTCCTTGAGAAGTGCTTCATCTGTGCTATTTTAAATATTTCCTTTCCTTTTTTTGAGCAAACAGTGATGCTAGCATTTAGTAGTCCTCTTGTCTTTGCACAACAGGATCATCTTCCTCTGAAGAAGAATATGGAGTACGTGAAGTGACTAGTTCCGATTATGCCAGGATGAAGAAGCCTTGTCTATCTTATCATCAGAAGGAGCAGTTGAAGGATGGTTACATTACTCCCCACAAGATCAAACTAATTTCAGCTCAGAAGGACTGACAAAATCTCCATTTTTTGCTGTGATGCGCGAGTACAATGTTGTTCTAGGATTCTTTCTGGTGAGTTCCATTTTTCTAAAAGTGTGCTCTACATGGACCATGTATGTGCCTGTTGAAACTCTCAATTCATAGTACAGTTTGCTCTATACTAATCACTTTTTTGTATTTGTGCAAACAGGGGTGCTGAGCTTGATTTCAATGGGAACTGCACAAAATGTTCATGAATACATCGAATCATTCATTTCCACCACAAGAAAGGAGGTGCCGATAAGTTCAAGGCGTTGCAACATATAAGCGTGAAATCATACAGGCCGGCGATGTCCTCTCCCTCGTTGTTGGCAGGGCGGGGCCTCGGCGGAGCCGACGGTGTCCTCTGCCTCGTTGTTGGCACCGCGGGGCCTCGGCGGAGCAGGGCCTCGTTGACGCCAGTGGAGCGGGGACTCGCCGCAGCCGGCATTGTCCTCTGCCTCGTCCTCGGTCTCGCCAAACAGCGCCTCGCCCGCTTCATCGCCCTCTTTGCTAGCCTCTTTGTAGGCGGCCGCAGCCTCTGCCACCCGCATGCGCTCCCGCCAGCACTCGAGGCGGACCTTGCGGGCGGAGCGGTATGAGTTGAGCAGCGCCTCCTGCTCCGCCCGCTCCACGGTGATCTGCTCCTCCGCCTGCAGATGCTCCTGGAGGAGGTGGTGGTTGTAGGCAGCGTCGACCAGCACCTCCCGGAACTGCTCCTGATGCATCTGCCTCACACTATCCATATATTTGGCACGGGCCTCGCCGATGGTCATGGTGCAATGCACCGGCGAGGATGGCGCAGAGGAGGGGGTTGGCGCCGGATCGTCGACTACCATGTTCTCCATTGGGACGACGTCGTCCTCCGGCTGCCTGCGGGCCAGCCGGTCGGCAGCAATGGTTGCCATCTCCTTGTGGTCCGTCGTCCGCCCGTCCCGAAGAGCGCTGGAGCGCGAGGAAGCCATGGTGGGCGGTAGTGGTGTGGACATGAGAAAGGGAACGGGTGCGGATGACTGCGGCTATGGCCGGCGCAGCAGTTTATATAGCAATGGTGGGCGGCGGAGAGACGGATGTGTGGCGCCGGAGTAGTCGCCTCGGCAACCGTGTATCATTAATCTGGGCGGCAGATTGACGGACGGACGGCACTTGTGTCATTTGAAGGTGGAGCAATCGCCTGCACCAGGAAGTGGGGCGGGCGGCGCTGACTGTTTCGGGCGGAAAGCGCGCGGGGGCGAGGAGATGACTTTACTTCGAGAGGATGACAATGGGGACCCACCAGGTCCATAGCCTACGTACGCAAGTGCCTCCTTATTATATATATATATATATGTGTGTGTATAAAACTATATCCCTCTGTCTAGGTGATAAAGTCGTATTAGAAGGTGCATCACGACCTAGGTGCAAGCAGATTGGTGGAAAAGAAGAGGATGCCTTATTAGCTACCCATGCAGGCCATCATAATTCATAGCATGCAAAGCGCTTTTATTTCTTGCCTAATAACCGCATGGACGTGCTGCATGCATTGGTCCTTGCCCGAGCAAAAAAAAGGGAGGAAAGGGGTTTCCACGGGAGACAAAGAGGCAGAGGTGGAAGCGCTCGCTGGAGTTATTTATTTTGCTTCCCCGTGGTTTCCTGACATCACGGTCCCACACCATTGTCAACCTATGTAGTACTAGTCAATAAACGAGAGAATTGCACAGGAAGCGGCCGACAGCTGGGACCAAGCAGCTCGAGCAGTATTTGTGTTTTTGAGGTGTGAGCACTGCAGAGTTTTTCGATGTTTAGTCCAGATATTAATTTTTCTCCTCTGAACAACAACGAAAACATCGCTGCAGGTATTAACTGGGCGGGCTGTGGCCCGTCTAGCCCAGGCCAGATATCCAGCCCAGATATTAATTTTTTTTCAAGCTGAAAATGGCTAGCCCAGCTATACTTTTTTTAGGAATACGCAGGCAAGGTCAAGTTGTTATTCTCCGCCCCGCTGGGTTGCAAATCTTTCCTAGGAGGGATGCATTAGGCTTAACAAGAAAATGGGATTTAAGAAATAATAAATGGAATGTAATTATAAGAACTGGGCAGTAACTATAAAAAATGCACCAAACACGTGATTACTTTATAAAATATTATTTTTGGATATTGAAATTTTCAATTTCATTAATTGTTGCGAGCGCAATGTGTCGTTGGATTTTTACGTAATATAAATTTATATTGAAATTGTATTTAATCTGACTAGAAATTTTGGGATAAAAATATTTTGGATCCCATCAAAATGTGAGAAATTTTATTGAATTCTGTTTTGAACGGTTGGTCGAAATGGGTTGTACTTTTAACAAACTGTAAATGGGCTATAGTAAATTCCATTAGAATTCAAAAATGGGCTACACATTCTTACAAATCTCAAATGGGCTATAAGTTCTCTGCCACACACTTCTGACCTTACTAAGTTGACGCATCCCCTAAAAAACAGAGTTGACGCGTATGCAATGCTTTGTCAACTTATAGTCAGCACGCGGTTCTAGCAGTAGTGATCGTTGGATGTCCATCCAACAGATGCCGTGCTTCTTCTTCAATCTCGGATATTCTAGCTTCACCCGCCCAAAAAATGATTCCTCCCCTTAACATCTGGGGCGCATCATTTCGGAAGCTGGCCTGTGGGCCTACTAAGTTGACGTACCAAGGGCTTTGTCAACTTAGTCAATATAAACGATTCTAGCCGCAGTGATCGTACGATGTCCATCCAACGGCTGTAGTGCTTCTTCAACCTCTGGTCTTCTTGCTCCAGCCGCCCAAAGCAGCGCCGGTCGTGCCGCCTGCTCCTGCCTCCCGTGGCCGGCTGTGCTGCCGTGGAGGCCTCACCGCCCCCTACTATTCCCACCGCTGGCCAGGCCCTGCGGCGACGGCAGCCTCACACCACAACCGAACGAGTGAACCCTCATACTCCTCTCCGCGTGGGCATCCACTATCGCGTCTTCACCGGCTCCGCGTCGTCCCCTTCCTAGGTCTCGCCGTTGTCCACCGCCCCTGGTGCTCTCGGCGTGGCGTGGTCAACGTGGAAGGAGCAACTTCCATCGGACGTGGACTGTACGTGGAGAGGCTGACAACTGGGTCCATGGCGGCAGCAAGGAAGTGCCTCCTTATTACATGGAAAATAATGATTCCTCCACCTGACAGTAGGGACCCACCGGACGGGCCACCAGTATTTTGCGAAAAAAATCGTTTCCCCCTGATTGCTGGGACCCACCGGACGAGCCACCGTATTTCATGAAAAAAACGTTCCCCCCACTGTCAGCTTGGACCCACCGGAAGTGCCTCCTTATTACGCACAAAAAATGAATACTCCCTCGGCTAGCTGGGACCCACCTTGCTGGGAGGCTGACTTGTGGGCCTACTAAGTTGACGGGGACGAAGGGCTTTGTCAACTTAGTCAATATGAACGATTCTAGCTCCAGTGACCATACGATGTCCATCCAACGGCCGTAGTGCTTCTTCAACCTCTGGTCTTCTTGCTCCAGCCGCCCAAAGCAGCGCCGGTCGTGTCGCATGCTCCTGCCTCCCGTGGCCGGCTGTGCTGCCGCAGAGGCCTCACCGCCCCCTACTATTCCCACCGCTGGCCAGGCCCTGCACCAGTGAACCCTCGTAGTCCTCTCTGCGCGGGCTTCCACTGCCGAGTCGTCCCCTTCCTAGGCCTCGCCATCGTCCACCGCCGTGGTGCTCTCCGCGCGGTGTGGTCAACGTGGTCAAGGAACGACTTCCATCGGAAGAGTACTGTACGTGGAGAGGCTTACAGCTGGGTCCACGGCCACAGCACAGTTTTTTGTGATTTGCCAAGTAAGTCGCGTTGTCAGGCCTGTTGGGCTGCAAATCTTTCAAGGCGAGGAGAGCTTTCATTCGGCTGGCCGAGAAAATGGCCCATCAGTAATTAGAAATGGGTTGTACATTTTTAAAACACATCAAACCGACAATTAGTTTCAAATATCTTTTTTCATTTCAAGATTTTAAATTACGTTAATTTTTATGCGTGGAGAATTTGTTGGATTTTATATTGATATACATTTATTTTTAAAATTAGTTTGAATGTGAGTCGAAATTTCGGGATTAAAAACAGTTTGGACCGCACTGAAATATGCAAAATTTTGTATAATTTTTTAACCATTGCCACAATATGGG
The DNA here is from genome assembly GCA_034509565.1 of Triticum monococcum. Lineage (NCBI taxonomy): Eukaryota > Viridiplantae > Streptophyta > Magnoliopsida > Poales > Poaceae > Triticum > Triticum monococcum. Next base: position 485,443,963 of record CM067845.1, read on the forward strand.
CTGTAATGCTAACAAAAAGAATATGGGCTCCAAAAAACCATAAGAATTAGCAAATGGGCTGTAAATTATTAGAAATAATGGCATATGGGTTGTATGTTGTTTTCCACAGATTTGAGGCTTTCCTAAAATAAGGTTGACGCACAAGCACTGACTGTTGGATGTCCATCCAACGGCCGTCGTGCTTCTTCAATCTCTGCTCTTCCTGCTCCAGCCGCTCAAACAAGGGCCGGCGGGACTGCCTGCTCCCTCCTCCTCACGGCCGGCTGTGCTGCCGCGCAGACCTCACCGCCCGACCGTACTCCCATCGCTGGCCTAGCCATCCCTCTACTCACCCACACCTGCTGTTATTCTCCGGCGACGGCAGACAAACCAGTAAACCCTCGTACAATCGTACTCCCCTCCGCGTGGGAAACAACTGCCGAGTCTTCCCTGCCTCCGTGTCGTCCCCTTCCTAGGCCTCGCCGTCGTCCACCGCCCTGGTGCTCTCAGCGCGGCGTGGTCAACATGGTCAAGGAACGACTTCCATCGGACGTGGACTGTATGTGGAGAGGCTGACAGCTGGATCCACGGCCGCAGCAAGGAAGTGCCTCCTTATTACGCGGAAAATAATGATTCCTCCACCTGACAGCTGGGACCCACCGGACGGGCCACTGTATTTCGCGAAAAAAAACATTTCCCCCTGACTACTGGGACCCACCAGCTACATCTTCGCACGCAAGGAAGTGCGTCCGGGTAAAAATAAATGATTCGCCCCCTGACTGCTGGGACCCACCAGCTACATCTTCGCAGGCAAGGAAGTGCCTGACAGTCGGGACCCACCTGGTCGAAGCGTACGTAGCGTTGTCATTCTGGTCGCGAACGTGTACGTACGTACTGGTCGATATAGAAGCGTGCACGTGTCGTAGTAGAGGCACGCACATAGCATGTACACGTACGTATAGCGGCCAGGGTGCAAGAAAGAAAATACGGCCATGTATGTGTACATACGGGCGGGGTCTCGAAAACCTACTCGCGCATACGTACGGCCAGGGCTCATGTACATTGCTGGGTCGGAACGGAGAAACATCGTCGTCGTCGTGTTCATGGGGAGGCAACGGAATGCGTCGTGTTCATCGGGAGGGCTTGGACGGAATAGGCGATGGAAACGAGGCCTGGCGTACCGCAGAACGGAGGAAACGGCCTTGTGTTCGACCTGCCATGTTTGAAATGGGATCCTGTTCATCGGGAGGGGTCTGGCGTATCGCAAAATGGAGGAAACAGACCTCCTACGGTCGAAACGGGGGTCCTGTTGATCGGGAGGGGTGTGGCGTACCGCAAAACGGACGAAATGGACTTGTGTTGGAGCACTACGGTCGAAACGGGGGTCTTGTTCATCGGGAGGGGTGTGGCGTACCGCAAAACGGGACTCCACGGGATACTGTTCATCTTCACCGTCTACCCCCTCCAGCCTCCACGAGCTACTGTTCATCCACCGTCGACCTCCTCCAGCCTCCACCTGCGACTGTTCATCCACGGGCTCCTGTTCATCCAGCCTCCACCGCGCGCTACTCCATCGGCTACTGTTCAACCTGCCCTCTCCACGGGCTCCTGTTCAACCACCCCTCCACAGGCTACTGTTCATCCTGCCCTCCACCGTCTACTGTTCATCCTGCCCTCCACGGGGTGGTCCTGTTCATCCAGCCCTCCACGGGGTCATGTTCATCCAGCCCCAACCGGCTCGATCGATCGGGGTCCTATTCATCCAGAGGCAGCACCACGGGGTCCTGTTCATCCACCCCCACCGGGAACTGTTCATCCGACCCCCCCCCCCCCCCCCGCAACGCTCACTGTTCATCCAGAGGCAGTATCGATCGCCTTCAGTTAGCAGCAGTAGCGAAGGAATCGCTCGATCATGTTCAGTTAACAGCCATCGATCGATCGCTCGGGTTCAGTAATGCGTCGCCTGCAGTGCAATCGCTCGGGTTCAGTTAGAGCCCAACGCTTCGCTCGGGTTCAGTTAGAGCCAACGCCTCGCACACACACGCGTACGTGTACAAGAGAAACGCGCATCGCTCGGCCCCCGACCTCCCACCGTAATCGGGAACTTCCCGAAATTTTCCTCCCCCTCGCTTCTACCATGGTTTTTTCCGTCATGAACGGCCCAAAGAATGTCATGCAGCTGCGTCTCCGACCTGCCCAAGACGAAAAGCCCATTTTCTGTCATGATTTTTTGTCATAGAAGTAGGAGCCCACCACATCTATGATGATACCGGGTTTTGTCACAATTATCATCATAGAAGTGTCATATGTATGACAGAAAAAAAATTCGTTCGACCCAAAATGTCATGGATGTGTCTTTTTTTGTAGTGATGATTTATTTATTGATTGCTTCCTTATGAGTGGCGGTCGGGGACGAGCGATGGTCTTTTCTTACCAATCTATCCCCCTAGGAGCATGTGTGTAATACTTTGCTTTGATAACTTGTAGATTTTTGCAATAAGTATGTGAGTTCTTTATGACTAATGTTGAGTCCATGGATCATACGCACTCTCACCCTTCCACCATTGCTAGCCTCTCTAATACCGCGCACCTTTCGCCGGTATCATACACCCACCATATACCTTCCTCAAAACAGCCACCATACCTACCTATTATGGCATTTCCATAGCTGATACATCTCCAATGTATCTATAATTTTTGATTGCTCCATGCTATATTATCTACTGTTTTGGACTATATTGGGCTTTATTTTCCACTTTTATATTATTTTTGAGACTAACCTATTAACCGGAGGCCCAGCCCAGAATTGCTGTTTTTTGCCTATTTCAGTATTTCGGAGAAACAGAATATCAAACGGAGTCCAAACAGAATAAAACCTTCGGGAACGTGATTTTCTCACCGAACGTGATCCAGGAGACTTGGACCCTACTCCAAGGAGTCAAAGAGGCGGTCACGAGGGTGGGGGCGCGCCCCTTGCCTCGTGGGCCCCTCGGTGCTCCACCGACGTACTCCTTCCTCCTATACATACATACATACATACCCCCAAACGATCAAAAGGGGAGCCAAAAACCTAATTCCACCACCGCAACTTTCTGTATCCACGAGATCCCATCTTGGGGCCTGTTCCGGAGCTCCGCCGGAGAGGGTCGTCATCACGGAGGGCTTCTACATCATCATAGCCCCTCCGATGAAGTGCGAGTAGTTTACCTCAGACCTTCGGGTCCATAGTTAGTAGCTAGATGGCTTCTTCTCTCTTTTTGGATCTCAATACAAAGTTCTCCCCCTCTCTCATGGAGATCTATTCGATGTAATCTTCTTTTTGCGGTGTGTTTGTTGGGACCGATGAATTGTGGGTTTATGATCAAGTCTATCTATGAATAATATTTGAATCTTCTCTGAATTCTTTTATGTATGATTAGTTATCTTTGCAAGTCTCTTTGAATTATCAGTTTGGTTTGGCCTACTAGATTGGTTTTTCTTGCCATGGGAGAAGTGCTTAGCTTTGGGTTTGATCTTGCGGTGTCCTTTCCCAATGACAGAAGGGGCAGCAAGGCACGTATTGTATCGTTGCCATCGAGGATAACAAGATGGGGTTTATTTCATATTGCATTAATTTATCTCTCTACATCATGTCATCTTGCTTAAAGCGTTACTCTGTTTTTAACGTAATACTCTAGATGCATGCTGGATAGCGGTCGATGAGTGGAGTACTAGTAGTAGATGCAGAATCGTTTCGGTCTACTTGTCACGGACGTGATGCCTATATACATGATCATGCCTAGATATTCTCATAACTATGCTCAATTCCGTCAATTGCTCAACAGTAATTTGTTCACCCACCGTAGAATACGTATGCTCTTGAGAGAAGCCACTAGTGAAACCTATGGCCCCCGGGTCTATTCTCATCATATCAATCTCCATCACTTTAATCTTGCTTTGCTTTTTTACTTTGCCTTTTATTTTTCACTTTGCATCCCTATACCAAAAATATTATATCTATCAGATCTCACTCTCGTAAGTGACCGTGAAGGGATTGACAACCCCTAATCGCGTTGGTTGCGAGTAGCTATCGTTTTGTGCAGGTACGAGGGACTTGAGCGTGGCCTCCTACTGGATTGATACCTTGGTTCTCAAAAACTGAGGGAAATACTTATGCTACTCTGCTGCATCATCCTTTCCTCTTCGGGGAAATCCAACGCAAGCTCAAGAGGTAGCAAGAAGAATTTCTGGGGCCGTTGCCGGGGAGTCTATGCAAAAAAGTCAACATACCAAGTACCCATCACAATCCCTATCTCTCACATTGCCATTTGCCTCTCGTTTTCCTCTCCCCCACTTCACCCTTGCCGTTTTATTCGCCCTCTCTTTCCCAATCTCCTTCTCCTCCTTCCTCTCTATTTGCCTCTTTTGCCCACTTGCCTTTTGTTTGCTCGTGTGTTGGATTGCTTGTTTGTTGCGATGGCTCAAGATACTACCAAATTGTGTGACTTCACCAATACCAATAATAATGATTTCCTTAGCACTCCGATTGCTCCTCTTGCCAATACTGAATCTTGTGAAATCAATATTGCTTTGTTGAATCTTGTTATGAAAGTTCAATTCGCCGGCCTTCCTAGTGAAGATGCCGCTACTCATCTGAATAGCTTCGTTGATTTATGTGATATGCAAAAGAAAAAAGATGTCGATAATGATGTCGTTAAATTGAAGCTATTTCCTTTTTCGCTTAGAGATCGTGCTAAAGCTTGGTTTTCGCCTTTGCCTAAAAATAGTATTGATTCTTGGAACAAGTGCAAAGATGCTTTTATCTCTAAGTATTTCCCTCCTGCTAAGATCATCTCTCTTAGAAACGATATTATGAACTTTAAGCAACTTGATCATGAACATGTTGCACAAGCTTGGGAGAGAATGAAATTAATGATACGTAATTGCCCTACTCATGGTTTGAATTTGTGGATGATTATACAAAAAATTTATGCCAGACTGAATTTTGCTTCTAGAAATCTTTTAGATTCAGCCACGGGAGGCACTTTTATGGAAATCACTTTAGGAGATGCTACTAAACTCCTAGATAATATTATGGTTAATTATTCTCAATGGCATACTGAAAGATCTTCTAATAAAAAAGTGCATGCGATAGAAGAAATCAATGTTTTGAGTGGAAAGATGGATGAACTTATGAAATTATTTACTACTAAGAGTGTTTCTTCTGATCCCAATGATATGCCTTTGTCTACTTTGATTGAGAATAACAATGAATCTATGGATGTGAATTTTTTTGGTAGGAATAATTTTTCTAACAACGCTTATAGAGGGAATTTTAATCCTAGGCCATATCCTAGTAATCCTTCTAATAATTATGGGAATTTCTACCACAACTCTTATGGAAATTATAATAAGATGCCCTCTGAATTTGAGAATAGTGTTAAAGAGTTTATGAATTAAAAAAAGAATTTTGATGCTTTGCTTGAAGAGAAATTGCTTAAAGTTGATGATTTGGCTAGGAACATTGATAGAATTTCTCTTGAGGTTGATTCTTTAAAGCTTAGATCTATTCCTCCTAAGCATGATATCAATGAGTCTCTCAAAGCCATGATAATTTCGATTGATGAGTGCAAGGAAAGAACCGCTAGGATGCGTGCTTCCAAAGATGCCTTTATTAAAGCGTGTTCTTCCAATTCCTATGAAAATCAAGATGAAGATCTAAAAGTTATTGATGTGTCTCCTATTAAATCTTTGTTTCGCAATATGAATCTTGATGAAACTGAATATGATCTTCCTTTACCTAGAAGGCGTTCTAAAAATTCGGAGTATTTAGATCATTATGATGAAATTGATGAAAGTGGGATTGAAAGAAATTAAAATCTAGATGTTGCTAAACCCACTATATTGGATTTCAAGGAATTTAATTATGAAAGTTGCTCTTTAATTGATTGTATTTCCTTGTTGCAATCCGTGCTAAATTCTCCACATGCTTATAGTCAAAAGAAAGCCTTCACCGAACATATTGTTGATGCCTTGATGCAATCTTATGAAGAAAAACTTGAGTTGAAAGTTTCTATCCCTAGAAAACTCTATGATGAGTGGGAACCAACTATTAAAATTAAAATTAAAGATCATGAGTTTTATGCTTTGTGTGATTTGGGTGCTAGTGTCTCCACTATCCCCAAAACTTTGTGTGATTTGCTAGATTTCCGCAATTTTGATGATTGCTCTCTAAACTTGCATCTTGCGGATTCTAATATTAAGAAACCTATGGGAAGGATTAATGATGTTATTATTGTTGCAAATAGAAATTATGTGCCCATAAATTTCATTGTTCTTGATATAGATTGCAATCCTTCTTGCCCTATTATTCTTGGTAGACCTTTCCTTAGAACGGTTGGTGCGATTATTGATATGAAGGAAGGGAATATTAGATTTCAATTTCCATTAAAAAAGGGCATGGAACACTTTCCAAGAAAGAAAATAAAATTGCCGTATGAAACTATCATGAGGGCCACTTATGGATTGCCTACCAAAGATGGCAATACCTAGATCTATCCTCGCTTTTATGCCTAGCTAGGGGCGTTAAACGATAGCGCTTGTTGGGAGGCAACCCAATTTTATTTTTATTCATTCCTTTTTGATCCTGTTTAGTAATAAATAAATTATGTAGCCTCTGTTTTTTTGTGTTTATTTGTGTTTAATTAGTGTTTGTGCCAAGTAGAACCGTTGGGAAGACTTGGGGAAAGTCTTGTTGAACTTGCTGTAAAAAAACAGAAACTTTAGCGCTCGCGAGAACTGCTGTAATTTTTATTTTAAGAGTGATATTTAGTTAATTATTTTTGCAGATGATTAATAGATAAATTCCTCACGTCCAGAAATTTATTTTATAATTTTCCGGGTTCCAGATATTGCGCTAGCTACAGATTACTACAGACTGTTCTGTTTTTGACAGATTCTGTTTTTTGTGTGTTGTTTGCTTACTTTGATGAATCTATGGTTAGTAAAATAGTTTATGATCCATAGAGAAATTGGAATACAGTAGGTTTAACACCAATATAAATAAATAATGAGTTCATTACAGTGCCTTGAAGTGGTTTTTTGTTTTCTTTCGCTAACGGAGCTCACGAGTTTTCTACTTTAAGTTTTGTGTTGTGAAGTTTTCAAGTTTTGGGTGAATTCTTGTGATGGATTATGGAACAAGGAGTGGCAAGAGCCTACACTTGGGGATGCCCATGGCACCCCCAAGATAATCCAAGGACACCAAAAAGTCAAAGCTTGGGGATGCCCCGGAAGGCATCCCCTCTTTCGTCCACTTCCATCGGTAATTTACTTGGAGCTATATTTTTATTCACCAACATGATATGTGTTTTGCTTGGAGCGTCTTGTATTATTTGTGTCTTTGTGTTTTAGTGTGCCACAATCATCCTTGCTGTACACACCTTTTGAGAGAGCCATACATGAATTAGAATTTCATAGAATACTCTATGTGCTTCACTTATATCTTTTGAGCGCTATAATTTTTCTCTATGTGCTTCACTTAGATTTTTTAGAGCACGGTGGTGGGTTTGTTTTAAAGAAACTATTGATCTCGCATGCTTCACTTAAATTATTTTGAGAGTCTTAATAGCATGGTAATTTGCTTAATAATAACATGCTTGGTATTCAAGATTTGCGAAACTTTCTTTTGAGTGTGTTGAATACTAAGAAAAGTTGGATGCTTGATAATTATTTTGAGATATGGAGGTAGTAATATCAAAGTCATGCTAGTAGAGTAATTGTGAATTTGAGAAATGCTTGAGTTAAAGTTTGCAAGTCCCGTAGCATGCACGTATGGTAAACATTATGCAACAAATTTGAAACATGAGGTGTTATTTGATTGTCCTCCTTATGAGTGGCGGTCGGGGACGAGCGATGGTCTTTTCCTACCAATCTATCCCCCTAGGAGCATGTGCATAATACTTTGGTTTTTGATGGCTTGTAGATTTTTGCAATAAGTATATGAGTTCTTTATGACTAATGTTGAGTCCATGGATTATACGCACTCTCACCCTTCCATCATTTCTAGCCTCTACGGTACCGTGCATTGCCCTTTCTCACATCGAGAGTTGGTGCAAACTTCACCGGTGCATCCAAACCCCGTGATATGATACCCTCTTTCACACATAAACCTCCTTATATCTTCCTCAAAACAGCCACCATACCTACCTATTATGGCATTTCCATAGCCATTCCGAGATATATTGCCATGCAACTTTCCACCATCCAGTTTATCATGACACATTCATCATTGGCATAATGCTTAGCATGATCATGTAGTTGACATAGTATTTTTGGAAAAGCCACCGTTCATAATTTTTTCATACTTGTCACTCTTGATTCATTGCATATCTCGGTACACCGCCGGAGGCATCCATATAGAGTCATACTTTGTTCTAGTATCAAGTTGTAATCATTGAGTTGTAAATAAATAGAAGTGTGATGATCATCATTCAATAGAGCATTGTCCCAAAAAAAGAGAGAAAGGCCAAAAAAAGGAAGGCCCAAAAAATAAAAATAAAAGGCAACACTACTATTCCTTTTGTTGGAAATATGCCCTAGAGGCAATAATAAAAGCATTATTATTATATTTCCTTGTTCATGGTAATTGTCTTTATTCATGCTATAATTGTGTTATCCGGAAATCGTAATACATGTGTGAATAACAGACACCAACATGTCCCTAGTAAGCCTCTAGTTGACTAGCCCGTTGATCAACAGATAGTCATGGTTTCCTGACTATGGACATTGGATGTCATTGATAACGAGATCACATCATTAGGAGAATGATGTGATGGACAAGACCCAATACTAAACATAGCATAAAGATCGTGTAGTTCGTTTTGCTAGAGTTTTGCAATGTCAAGTATCTTTTCCTTAGACCATGAGATCGTGTAACTCCCGGATACCGTAGGAGTGCTTTGGGTATACCAAACGTCACAACGTAACTGGGTGACTATAAAGGTAGACTACGGGTATCTCCGAAAGTATCTGTTGGGTTGACACGAATCAAGACTGGGATTTGTCACTCCGTATGACGGAGAGGTATCACTGGGCCCACTCGGTAATGCATCATCATAATGAGCTCAAAGTGACCAAGTGTCTGGTCACGGGATCATGCATTACGATACGAGTAAAGTGACTTGCCGGTAACGAGATTGAACGAGGTATTGGGATACCGACGATCGAATCTCGGGCAAGTAATATATCGATTGACAAAGGGAATTGCATACGGGGTTGATTGAATCCTCGACATTGTGGTTCATCCGATGAGAACATCGTGGAGCATGTGGGAGCCAACATGGGTATCCAGATCCCGCTGTTGGTTATTGATCGGAGAGTCGTCTCGGTCATGTCTACATGTCTCCCGAACCCGTAGGGTCTACACACTTAAGGTTCGGTGACGCTAGGGTTATTAGGAAGACAAGTATGTGATTACCGAATGTTATTCGGAGTCCCGGATGAGATCCCGGACGTCATGAGGAGTTCCGGAATGGTCCGGAGGTAAAGATTTATATATGGAAAGTGGTTAAACGGACTCCGGAAAGTTTCGGGGGCATGCCGGTATTGTACCGGGGCCACCGGGAGGGTTCCGGGGGTCCACCGGGAGGGGCCACCCCTCCCGGGGGGCCACATGGGCTAAGTGGGAGAGGGAGCCAGCCCCTAGTGGGCTGGGCGCGCCTCCCCACCTAGGCCCATGCGGCTAGGGTTTGGGGAGGGGAAACCCTAAAGGGGAGAAGGGGGCGCCCCCCCCTAGCTTGGGGGGCAAGCCACCCTTTTCCTCCTCCCTTTGGCCGCCGCCCCATCTAGGGTTTCCCCTAGATGGCCAGCCCCCTTGCCCTCTCCTCCTATATATAGAGGGGTGAGGGGAGGGCTGCAACACACAATTGAAGGCGCAGCCCCTCCCCTCCCCAACTCCTCTCTTTCTCCGTCTTTGCTTGGCGAAGCCCTGTCGGAGAACTGCCGTACCAATTGCACCACGCCGTCGTGCTGCCATTGGAGTTGTCTTCCTCAACCTCTCCTTCATCCTTGCTGGATCAAGACGGAGGAGACGCCATTGTCCCGTACGTGTGTTGAACGCAGAGGCGTTGTTCTTTCAGCGCTTGGTCATCGGTGATCGGAATCACGTCGAGTACGACTACATCATCCTCGTTCTAACGAACGCTTCCGCTCGATCTACAAGTGGTATGTAGATGCAAACTCACTCCCTTGACTCGTTGCTAGATGAACTCCTAGATGATCTTGGTGAAACGAGTAGGAAAATTTTTTGTTTTCTGCAACGTTACCCAACACCTTTTTCCACACTTGTGCTTCAAAGTAGCACCATGTTCTTCATATAGAGAGTCTCTTGAGTTATCACTTTCATATACTAGTGGGAATTTTCATTATAGAACTTGGCTTGTATATTCCAACAATGGGCCTCCTCAAGTGCCCTAGGTCTTCGTGAGCAAGCAAGTTGGATGCACACCCACTTAGTTTCTTTTGTTGAGCTTTCATGCATTTATAGCTCTAGTGCATCCGTTGCATGGAAATCCCTACTCCTTGCATTAACATCAATCGATGGGCATCTCCATAGCCCATTGATTAGCCTCGTTGATGCGAGACTTTCTCCTTTTTGTCTTCTCCACATAACCCCCATCATTATATTCTATTCCACCCATAGTGCTATATCCATGGCTCACGCTCATGTATTGCGTGAAACTTTATGAGTTTGAAATTATTAAGGTATGAAACAATTGCTTGGCTTGTCATCGGGGTTGTGCATGATGAGAGCATTCTTGTGTGACGAAAATGGAGCATGACTAAACTATATGATTTTGTAGGGATGAACTTTCTTTGGCCATGTTACTTTAAGAAAACATAATTGCTTTGTTGGTTTGCTTGTAGTATTATTATTCTCTATGTCAATATGACCTTTTGTTTTGAATCTTTCTAATCTAAATATTCATACCACAATTAAGAAGATTTGCATTGAAATTATGCCAAGTAGCACTCCACATCAAAAATTCTCTTTTTATCATTTACCTACTCGAGGACGAGCAGGAATTGAGCTTGGGGATGCCTGATACATCTCCAACGTATCTATAATTTTTTATTGCTCCATGCTATATTATCTACAGTTTTGGACTATATTGGGCTTTATTTTCCACTTTTATATTATTTTTGGGACTAAACTATTAACCGGAGGCCCAGCCCAGAATTGTTGTTTTTTGCCTATTTCAGTATTTCAGAGAAACAGAATATCAAACGGAGTCCAAACGGAATAAAACCATCGGGAACGTGATTTTATCACCGAACGTGATCCAGGAGACTTGGACCCTACTCCAAGGAGTCAAAGAGGCGGTCACGAGGGTGGGGGCGCGCCCACCCCCCTAGGGCGCGCCCCCTGCCTCGTGGGCCCCTCGGTGCTCCACCGACGTACTCCTTCCTCCTATATATACCTACGTACCCCCAAACGATCAAAAGGGGGGCCAAAAACCTAATTCCACCGCCACAACTTTCTATATCCACGAGATCCCATCTTGGGGCCTGTTCCGGAGCTCCGCCGGAGAGGGCCGTCATCACGGAGGGCTTGTACATCATCATAGCTCATCCGATGAAGTGTGAGTAGTTTACCTCAGACCTTCGGGTCCATAGTTAGTAGCTAGATGGCTTCTTCTCTCTTTTTGGATCTCAATACAAAGTTCTCCCCCTCTCTCGTGGAGATCTATTCGATGTAATCTTCTTTTTGCGGTGTGTTTGTTGAGACCGATGAATTGTGGGTTTATAATCAAGTCTATCTATGAATAATATTTGAATCTTCTCTGAATTCTTTTATGTATGATTAGTTATCTTTGCAAGTCTCTTCGAATTATTAGTTTGGTTTGGCCTACTATATTGGTTTTTCTTGCCATGGGAGAAGTGCTTAGCTTTGGGTTCGATCTTGCGGTGTCCTTTCCCAGTGACAGAAGGGGCAGCAAGGCACGTATTGTATCATTGCCATCGAGGATAACAAGATGGGGTTTATTTCATATTGCATGAATTTATCTCTCTACATCATGTCATCTTGCTTAAAGCGTTACTCTGTTTTTAACTTGATACTCTAGATGCATGCTGGATAGCGGTCGATGAGTGGAGTAATAGTAGTAGATGCAGAATCGTTTCGGTCTACTTGTCACGGACGTGATGCCTATATACATGATCATGCCTAGATATTCTCATAACTATGCTCAATTATGTCAATTGCTCAACAGTAATTTGTTCACCCACCGTAGAATACTTATGCTCTTGAGAGAAGCCACTAGTGAAACCTATGGCCCCGGGGTCTATTCTTATCATATCAATCTCCATCACTTTAATCTTGCTTTGCTTTTTACTTTGCCTTTTACTTTTCACTTTGCATCTCTATACCAAAAATACCAAAAATATTATATCTATCAGATCTCACTCTCGTAAGTGACTATGAAGGGATTGGCAACCCCTAATCGCGTTGGTTGCGAGTAGCTATCGTTTTGTGCAGGTATGAGGGACTTGAGCGTGGCCTCCTACTGGATTGATACCTTGGTTCTCAAAAACTGAGGGAAATACTTACACTACTCTGCTGCATCATCCTTTCCTCTTCGGGGAAATCCAACACAAGCTCAAGAGGTAGCAATAGCCATTCCGAGATATATTGCCATGCAACTTTCCACCATTCCATTTATCATGACACGCTCCATCATTGTCATATTGCTTTGCATGATCATGTAGTTGACACTATATTTGTGGCAAAGCCACCGTTCATAATTATTTCATACATGTCACTCATGATTCATTGCATATCCTGGTACACCGCCGGAGGCATTCATACAGAGTCATATCTTGTTCTAAGTATCGAGTTGTAATTCTTGAGTTGTAAGAAAATAAAAGTGTGATGATCATCATTATTAGAGCATCGTCCCAAGTGAGGAAAGGATGATGGAGACTATGATTCCCCCACTAGTCGGGATGAGACTCCGGACAAAAAATAAATAAATAAAAAGATAAAAAAAGAGGCCATAAAAAAGGGAAAAGGCCCAAATAAAAAAATGAGAGAAAAAGAGAGAAGGGACAATGCTACTATCCTTTTACCACACTTGTGCTTCAAAGTAGCACCATGATCTTCATGATAGAGAGTCTCCTTTGTTATCACTTTCATATACTAGTGGGAATTTTACATTATAGAACTTGGCTTGTATATTCCAATGATGGGCTTCCCCCAAATGCCCTAGGTCTTCGTGAGCAAGCAAGTTGGATGCACACCCACTTAGTTTCTTTTTGAGCTTTCATATACTCATAGCTCTAGTGCATCCATTGCATGGCAATCCCTACTCACTCACATTGATATCTATTGAGGGGCATCTCCATAGCCCGTCGATATGCCTAGTTGATGTGAGACTATCTTCTCCTTTTTCTCTCCTCCACAACCACCATTCTATTCCACCTAAAGTGCTATATCCATTGCTCACGCTCATGTATTGCGTGAAAATTGAAAAAGTTTTGAGAATGTCAAAAGTATGAAACAATTGCTTGGCTTGTCATCAGGGTTGTGCATGATTTAAATACTTTGTGTGGTGAAGATAGAGCATAGCCAGACTATATGATGTTGTAGGGATAACTTTCTTTGGCCATGTTATTTTGAAGAGACATAATTGCTTAGTTAGTATGCTTTAAGTATTATTATTTCTATGTCAATATTGAACTTTTGTCTTGAATCTTTCATATCTGAATATTCATACCACAATTAAGAAGAATTACATTGAAAATATGCCAAGTAGAATTCCACATCAAAAATTCTGTTTTTATCATTTACCTACTCGAGGACGAGCAGGAATTAAGCTTGGGGATGCTTGATACGTCTCCAAAGTATCTATAATTTTTGATTGCTCCATGCTATATTATCTACTGTTTTGGACATTATTGGGCTTTATTATACACTTTTATATTATTTTGGGACTAACCTACTAACTGGAGGCCTAGCCCAGAATTGCTATTTTTTGCCTATTTTAGGGTTTCAAAGAAAAGGAATATCAAACAGACTCCAAACGGAATGAAACCTTCCGGAACGTGATTTTCTCACCGAACATGATCGAGGAGACTTTGACCCTACGTCAAGCAACCAACAGGGAGGCCACGAGGAGGGGGCGCACCTACCCCCCCCCCCCCCAGGCGCGCCCTCCACCCTCATGGGCCCCCTGTTGCTCCACCGACGTACTTCTTCCTCCTATATATACCTACGTACCCCCAAACGATCAGATACGGAGCCAAAACCCTAATTCCACTGCCATAACTTTCTGTATCCATGAGATCCCGTCTTGGGGCCTATTCCGGAGCTCCGCCGGAGGGGGCATCGATCACGGAGGGCTTCTACATCAACACCATAGCCTCTCCGATGAAGTGTGAGTAGTTTACCTCGGACCTTCGGGTCCATAGTTATTAGCTAGATGGCTTCTTCTCTCTTTTTGGATCTCAATACAAAGTTCTCCCCCTCTCTTGTGGAGATCTATTCGATGTCATCTTCTTTTGCGCTGTGTTTGTTGAGACCGATGAATTGTGGGTTTATGATCAAGTTCATCTATGAAAAATATTTGAATCTTCTCTGAATTATTTTATGTATGATTGGCTATCTTTGCAAGTCTCTTCGAATAATCAGTTTGGTTTGGCCTACTAGATTGATCTTTCTTGCCATGGGAGAAGTGATTAGCTTTGGGTTCAATCTTGCGGTATCCTTTCCCAGTGACAGTAGGGGCAGCAAGGCACGTATTGTATTGTTGCCATCGAGGATAACAAGATAGTTTTTTTTATCATATTGCATGAATTTATCCCTCTACATCATGTCGTTTTGCTTAAAGCGGTACTCTCTTCTCTTGAACTTAATACTCTATATGCATGCTGGATAGCGGTCGATGTGTGGAGTAATAGTAGTAGATGCAGGCAGGAGTCGGTCTACTTGTCTTGGACATGATGCATATATACATGATTATACCTAGATATTCTCATAACTATGCTCAATTCTGTCAATTGCTCAACAGTAATTTGTTTACCCATCATGAATACTTATGCTCTCGAGAGAAGCCACTAGTGAAACCTATGGCCCCCAGGTCTATCTTCATCATATTAATCTTCCAATACTTAGTTATTTTCATTGCTTTTATTTTACTATGCATCTTTATCATAAAAATACCAAAAATATTATCTTATCATATCTATCAGATCTCACTCTCGTAAGTGACCGTGTAGGGATTGACAACCCCTTATCGCATTGGTTGCGAGGATTTATTTGTTTTGTGTAGGTGCGAGGGACTCGCGCGTAGCCTTTTACTAGATTGATACCTTGGTTCTCAAAAACTGAGGGAAATACTTACGCTACTTTGCTGCACCACCCTTTCCTCTTCAAGGGAAAACCAACGCAAGTGCTCAAGAGGTAGCACGATTCATGCGCTATTAGACATGCACTATGAGCTAGGAATTCACTATACCAGGTACCCGATGATACGTGAGGGGTATAGTGATTCTAATTGGATATCTAATGTTGATGAAATGAAGGCCACAAGTGGATATGCATTCACACTTGGTGGTGGTGTTGTTTCCTAGTAGTCTTGCAAGAAGATAATTTTAATGAGACCAACTATGGAAGCAAAACTTACAACATTAGACACATCATGCATCGAAGCAAAATGGCTTCGAGAGCTTTTATGGACTTGCCAATGGTTGACAAGCCGGTCCCGGCTATCCGTGTGAACTATGACAATCAGATAGTAATTGAGAAGGCAAAGAGTTCAAAGGACAACATGCAATCCACAAAGCATATAAGAAGAAGAATGAAATATGTCATGCATTCAAGAAACTCTGGAGTAATAGTGTTGGGTTATATCTAGCTAGTCGACTAAGAACCCGCAAATCCCTTTACATAAGGGCTATCATGGATTGTGATATAAAATACTTCAAGGAAGACAGGCATGAGACCCATGTAAGTTGCCATGGGGGCAACCCAACCTATGTGATCGGAGATCCCGTGAATTAGGACTTGAGAAAACAATCCAACAGTCAACCGAGGAGAGTATACTTACTAACCCACTCTGTTGTAGATGCAATACTCTCATAATCTGTAAGGCAGTATGACTTTTGTCTTAATCTGTTCCAAAGCTTGTGTAAGTAAGATGCTATCCTACAAAACGATCTTTGGAGGAACACACCTATGCGAGTTCGATTGCTGGTCACAGTCTACGAGATAGGGTAATCTCTAGGTTTCTCATGAACGGGTTAGGAGTATGACTTGTAAGCTCCACCCATGGGGTTTAGCCTTCGGCGGTCACGTATCACTGACAATTGGTGAAACTTCTGCATGCTAAACTCACAATTCAAGGCATGGTCCATTGTTCAGTTGTGAAAAAGTCTAATCCTCTTTCTCTAGGTGGATGTTCAACTTAACAGTCTCCACTGAAAATTCTAGTATATCGAAACATCATTTGGAGCTGATGACGAATTAATGTGCCTCAAGATCTGGTGGGGGATTCTTGAATTATAGATGCGCTTTAGCCCATATAAGACAATAATTCCTGGTTAATATATAAGGCTCATGTTGGTGCACGACAAGTGGTGGAAGTTTAGTACCATGCTGCTAGTTGAGGAGAGTTGAGAGTCCTTTATAAGGGCCGCTCTACCACACGCCATTAGAAGCTTGAGAGGGGGAGTTGTACACGCACGCACCTCCTCCTCCGCCTGCCTTGCGTCGCACGCATGTCATGTTCCGTGGATGAGCCTAGCGGAGCTCATGCCTATGCACTTATTTTTGCCGGTCAGGTATAGTTAATTAATCTCAGATTAATTAAGGAGTCGCTAACAGAAGTGCCATTATTCGAGATGTTGGACCGTCGGCTATTCATGGACACAGCCATGGGCCAAAGCCCAAGCCCATCTACCCGACAACATATATATTAGAGGTGTTGGTACGTGCAGCCAACACACTCACTCCCTCCTGGCGCAACCATAGCCGCCATCTACTATTTCTCTCATGGTGTCTCCTTCGGCGATCCCATCCTGATGATCATGTGCATGTCTGGTCGGGGGAGCAGGCCTCCGGAATCCCGTCCTTCAAGATACGACATCGGGAAAAGGGCGATATGGTTTTTGGGGAGCGTCTCGACGCGACTGCTCCCGGTTTGTCCTCGTCTCCCTACTCTACTTCAACTACTTCCCCTGCATCAACTCCATGATCAACGACGACGCATACAAGAAGAAGGACACGGAAGAGGCTGAAGTCATTGCGTCCGCTATAGCCTTAACCTGACCTGCCGGAGGGTATGATTTATTCATCCCCTATTTACTAGTTCATGTGCTAGCCGTATATGTTCTGTTCATTGATGTTTCGGTTCTATGCTATATACGTGCTCACATGCTTACTTATCGGTATGAGTTGCATACTCTGAATGCCATGTTTACTATCTACTCATGGATTAGATTAATCAAAAATGTGCTAATATATCCATCAATTACAATCGTCACTTGATTCAAATTCTGTCCCATATCCCTTTTTCTGTGTTTTTCTCATGTATACTTTTACAAGTTGCAATAATTCTATGTATAAAATTGTGGCTAGCATGGACTAAACCTTATTGGAATATATTAAAATGTATGTGTTTTGGCAAGGCATTAGCTATTGTTTAAACTGGTAATTAGGTATACTTCATTGGGTTCACAATTTTTATGTCTCATTTCTTTTTTTTAATTGTTAAATGCATATAATATGAACAAGTTTCTTCTAAAAAGAAAGGAACCGCCGCATTTGTAATTAGGTATGCAAGACATCATTTCAAGTATTTTTTGACCTTTATTTTAGCATTATTGTATGCATTTTGAATGTTGTATTTGTTTTTATAAACCGACTTCTATTATGTTTGCTAGTGTTACAAGCTAAGAAAGACACCTTTTTTAATGTATCATTGCTTGAAAAAAATTCCGCATGGTTAAGTAGTGCATCAGGGTAACATTTGCTCGAGCTCCACCCAAGAGGGAGAAGGTAGCTCTTGGTGAGGTACGTGTAATGCATGTTACTACTAGTACAGAGTTTGCTGACATCTTCACAACAGGACTCCTGACGACCGCCTTCATCGATATTTGTGCATGTCTTTGTGTCGTCGAGCCTGCGGAAAGGATCGATATGGTTGACTAGAGGGGGTGAATAGGCAACTATCAATTTTTAGCTTTTCTTTAACAATTTAAACTTTGCATCAAAGTAGGTTGTCTAGATATGCAACTAGGTGAGCAACCTATATGATGCAACAAGGATAGGAACACAAGCAAGCAAGTGAAATGATACAAATAAGCTTGCACAAGTAAAGGCACGAGATAACCAAGAGTGGAGACGGTGGAGACGAGGATGTGTTGCCGAAGTTCCTTCCCTTTGAGAGGAAGTACGTCTCCGTTGGAGCGGTGTGGAGGCACAATGCTCCCCAAGAAGCCACTAGGGCCACCGTATTCTCCTCACGCCCTCACACAATGCGAGATGCCGTGATTCCACTATTGGTGCCCTTGGAGGCGGCGACCGAACGTTTACAAACAAGGTTGGGGCAATCTCCACAACTCAATTGGAGGCTCCCAACGACACCACAAAGCTTCACCACAATGGACTATGGCTTCGCGGTGACCTCAACCGTCTAGGCTGCTCAAACACCCAAGAGTAACAAGATCCGCAAGGGATTAGTGGGGGAAATCAAATTTCTCTTGGTGGAAGTGTGGATCGAGGCCTTCTCAACCACTCCCGAGCAAATCAACAAGCTTGATTGGCTAGGGAGTGAGATTGGGCGAAAATGGAGCTTAGAACAACAATGGAGCTTAGGGTTGGAAGAGATAAGTCAACGGGGAAGAAGGGGACCCCTTATATAGTGTAGGACAAACATGCAACCGTTATCCACCTACCAGCCCGTGGCCAGCGGTACTACCGCTCCAGGCCAGCGGTACTACCGCAGGGTCGCGCGGTACTACCGCACGGTCATGTGGTACTACCGTACAGGCCTGCGATACTGCCGCAACCCCAGCAACATCAAGGTCAGATCTGACGCGCAGGAGCTGAGGGTGGTACCTCCGCGAGAGCGGTACTACCGCAAGGTAGAAATCTCCTAGCCAGGGGGAGGAAACATCCGTGCCTACTTCCGCAAAGAAACGGAAGAAGCAAAAACCCGACACAGTAGTACTACCGAGGGGCGGTGTCGGTGTCAAAACCGGCGGATCTCGGGTAGGGGGTCCCGAACTGTGCGTCTAGGCCGGATGGTAACAGGAGGCAGGGGACACGATGTTTTACCCAGGTTCGGGCCCTCTTGATGGAGGTTAAACCCTACGTCCTACTTGATTAATATTGATGATATGGGTAGTACAAGAGTAGATCTACCACGAGATCAGAGAGGCTAAACCCTAGAAGCTAGCCTATGGTATGATTGTTGTCCGTCCTACGGACTAAAACCCTCCGGCTTATATAGACACCGGAGAGGGCTAGGGTTACACAGAGTCGGTTACAATGGTAGGAGATATACATATCCGTCGCGCCAAGCTTGCCTTCCACGCCTAGGAAAGTCCCTTCCGGACACGGGACGAAGTCTTCAATCTTGTATCTTCATAGTCCAGGAGTCCGGCCGAAGGTATAGTCCGGCTATCCGGACACCCCCAAATCCAGGACTCCCTCAGTAGCCCCCGAACCAGGCTTCAATGATGACGAGTCCGGCGCGCAAATTTTCTTCGGCATTGCAAGGCGGGTTCTCCTCCAAATTCCATGTACCTATTTGAATAGTGTCCGGTTTCTTGTAAATGTAGCGCTCCTTGGCTTCTACGCCCAATAATGGCCGTCTTCCATGTGTCAAACGAATACGAAAAGTCGGGGTGTTTTTTGTTATATTTACACCCCTAGCCGCGTGAATGAGCCGCCTATTTAAGGGGACAAGGATTTAGATCCAAACAACACCTTCTCCCTTCCGCGAGTATTCATCAGAGCGTATCCGACAAAGGTCCATTCTATCATGGCCGACCGCCGCAGCTCCTCCTCTCGCCCTTCCAGCCCTCAGCCTGGAGATTGGAAGAGGTGCTCCATCCCGCACAGCGAGCTAGTGACGCTCCAGACCAAGGGATTTATCCCCCCGGCCTATATGGTCTCGGTTCGAGCCGGACTTGCCACCTATAATGGCGGAGAGCAAGCGGAGAGCGCCCCCAATCCCTCCAAAGGAGAGCGGGTATGCCTTGTCCCTTACTTAATAAGAGGGCTCGGATTTCCAATTCATTCGTTTCTCCGGGGGCTCCTGGAGTTCTATGGCCTCCAGCTGCACAACCTCACGCCTGCCTCCATATTGCATATCGCGGGCTTCGTAGCCCTTTGTGAGCTGTTTTTGGGCTACGAGGCCCATTTCGCGCTGTGGAAAAGGATATTGTGCCTCGTGCCCCGTTCTAAGAAGGGGTCAATATATCAAGTGGGCGGAGCCGAAGTGTGGCGCATCGCCGGGACCGGATATCTATCCGGAACCCCAAAGAAGGCGTCCGAGGACTGGCCTTCGGAATGGTTTTATATAGAGGACGTCCCACTGTCGGATCCTGTCCGGATCGGCCTCCCTAAGTTCCATAGTGCTCCCCTAAAGAATCGCCTAAGCTGGCGTCCACGGAGCCCTCGGAGGGAAAGCGACAGGGACGTTCTTTACCTGATGGGCCGGATAAGATTGTTAGCTCATTCCGGACTGACCATGATCGGGGTCATGGTTGTATGCATCATGCGAGGGGTGCGGCCGCTTCAGTATAGAGGCCGCCCCATGTGGGACTTCAACGGGGAGGACGACGCCACCCGCCACGACCGTAAGGGGCCGGATTCGGCTGCCGCTCTAATAAAGACCTTGTCCGCTTGTACAAGGGAGAAGAGGAGGAATTTGTCCGCGTCAACCCACAGGGTGGATTTTCTATGTACAATCCCCCAAGTTGGGTAAGTGGACACTTTTACTTGCCCATCCGTTTTATATTCCCATCGCTAAATATTTAGTCTAACGACTTCAACGCAGGAACTACGCCAGGCTATTAAAGAAATAAACAGCCCTCCTCCACAACCCGAGGATCCGGGACGGTCCCTCGACCCGGCCTCTCAAGAGGATCCGGACTTATCTGTGGAGCTGATTGATGGGGTGTTCCATCAATTGAGCAAGGACAACGCCCTGTTGGCCATTACGGCCGATTACCCAGGGCTACTACCAGCCTCACAGGTAACTAAGACCGAAGTCCCAACACTTTGAAAAGGGATCTATCCTCGCGTGTTTTCGATTGCCGTATGACAACCGTGTTTTGCAGGGGAGGTCCTTGAGACGGGAGGCCGAGCCTGCGGCTACTAGCCAACGAGGGGCGGCAAGGCCCCGCGGGCTGAAAAGAAGTGCGGTCCGGACTAAGGCGCTGGCGCAAAGGTATAGCGCGCCATCTTATTCCCAGGAGTTATTCCTTCGAGGCATATTAATGCTCGTGCTCTCTTCAGGACGAAGAGACCTCGTCGGACTATATCCGGAGAGGTTGCCAATCGCGCCTCCACCAGCCAGGCTCCAAAGCCTGGTCCGGAAGCGGAGGCGAACACAAGGCGCGCACCGGACGCTCCTCCGATAGAGGATGCGGACAGGCTGTCTGCCACCAATTCCGAGGTGGAGAGTGCCATGAACCACAGGCGTCGCTAGACAGTTCTTCACGACGCTTGTTTCTCCCAAGAGGCATTGGATGCCTTCAATTCGGGAGATGCGTACCTCCATGCCGCTCAAAATGGTCTAGCCAGAGCCACGGAGCAATATGTAAAGGACATACGGGTAAGAAAATTTTGGTAATTATATATATACCAGTAGCCCCCGAGACTTGAAACAGTTAGAATAACTGATTTAAGGATCATTTGTTATGCAGGTTCTTACATAAAAGAATACCCTACTGTCCCAGGAGCTGGAAGAGTGCAAAGCCCAACTTGAGGCCGCACTAGCCGCGGCAGGGGAGCGCAAGGAGACCCCCTCTGGTAATATACGCTTCGAAAGATAAGTATTTTGCAAAGTGCGGTGTGGGTGCAAATCTGACAAATGAAATTGCACATGGCGCCGGATTAAATCCGAAAGAGCAACAACTCCGACGCGAGCTGAAGGCTGGTGAGAGCGTGCTGACAAAGGTGAGGCGGGAGAAGAACGATCTCCAAGATGCCAACACCAAGCTGGGCGTTGAACTGAAGGATGTTTGTGCCCAGCTGTTGGACTCCGTGAAGGGGAATCAGCGGCTTCGATGCGGCATATATAGTAAGTGCTTAAACGAACTTTGAAAAAAAAGTTCCGCGAGGAAGTCAACTAACAGAGTAATGTCTGTAGGTATGCTAACATGTCGTCCTGCAGAGGAAATGCCCGGTTCTATGGGTGACCTTCTTCCCGAGCTCTCACAACTGCACGAGCGAGTTCGGCAGGTGATGCAAAGCGTTGCCCAGGCCTTGTGGCCATCCGTCTCCATGCCCGAAGGCCTTGGAGAGCTTGTAGAGAAGCTGAAGGGAGCGCGGCGGCGCTTTCGATTGTGGAAGATGTCGGCCTGCCGTCAAGGCACCAGGGAGGCCTGGGCCATGGTGAAGACGCGGTACACGAAGGCTGACCCAAACCACATGGCCGAGGTCGGACCCGTGGGGCCCAATGGGAAGGAGATCCCTGTGAGCTTAGTATACGGCCAAGTAGAATTGGCCGCAAAGTATTCCCAACAGGACTATAAACAAGACAGCCTGTTAGATGGTATTGAGGAGGAATACAATCAGTCAGATTGACTATGTAATTATAATTGACATGTGTAATGCCTTCTAGCCGGATTGTAGATCGTTTGTCATGGCCGACCTTTTCGCTTCAACCTCGGGACCTGACGGTCCGGAGTGTGTCCGAATACCCTCGCGGTTATATAAGAACCGGGGTATGCATGGAGACCAGGCGTAGGAGTCATTAGTGCTTGAACAGACAAGTGCCCAACTAGTTATGTTATATTACATGGTTAGTAAGAAACATCTTCCAGGGAGAATAGTTCCGTTAGGGGTTCCTTTCCCTGGGAGGCATGCCCTACAGTGCATGTCCATTCTGCAAAAAGAGACGCAGGAAAAACATCTGGGGGCTTATAGATAAAATAAAAAGATCATCTTTAGTTCACCGACCGAATATTCCCTTAAGAACGCTAGCTTTCGGCTTCACCCAGTCTGAGGTACACATCCGGCTGACCCGGCAGTAACAATCGCAGAGGTCCTCCCTTTACCACCTAGCCGAACAATCGGGAATGTAGGGGTAAGCACAGGAGCCAGGCAACCCAGCTTGGCCAAAACTTAAGTCATATCGATGCATATAATGGTGACTAAAAGGTACATGCGGAAGTGTGACACATGTGTTGGGCATGAAGCCCGTATAAATAAGCTTCTGTTTAAAGAAGCCCCCAGGTTTAATGAGCGCGGATAGCGCGTCACTTTATGAGCCTTTAAAGGCTATAAGAGAGAGAGAGGAGAAGGAGAGAAATGAAAGATAGAAAGTATATAAAAATGGACAGAGGAAGGAGACGAACACAGAGTCCGGCGCTAGGCATAGAATCTTCGTAGACGGGCTGCGTTCCATGGGTTCGGCTCGAGTCGGTTATCCGATGCATCTCGCAGGCGGTACGCTCCACCAGTCAAGACTTGGTCGATTATGAAGGGACCTTCCCACTTGGACTTGAGTTTGTCCTTTTTATTGTCCGGCACGCGTAGAACTAATTCGCCAATGTTGTAATTTTTGGCCCGTACTTCTCTGCTTTGGTATCTTCGAGCCTGCTGTTGATAGAATGCGGAATGGGCTTTTTCCACGTCACGCTCTTCCTCCAAGGCGTCCAAACTGTCCTGCCGATCGAGCTCGGCTTCTCTTTCTTCGTACATGCGCACTCGAGGTGAGTCATGAATTATGTCGCAGGGCAGAACTGCCTCTGCGCCGTACACCACGAAGAATGGTGTGTATCCGATGGTGCGATTCGGTGTGGTCCGCAGCCCCCAGAGTACGGAGTCGAGCTCCTCTACCCAGTGCGTATTAGATTCCTTAAGGGACCGCACTAATCTGGGTTTGATGCCGCTCATGATAAGACCATTTGCATGTTCGACCTGGCCGTTAGTTTGTGGGTGATAGACGGAAGCATAATCGAGCTTAATGCCCATGTTTTTGCACCAGAGTTTTACCTCATCGGCCGTAAAGTTCGTGCCATTATCAGTGATGATGTTGTGGGGGACGCCGTAACGGTGTACAATCCCGGATATAAAGTCTATCACCGGTCCGGATTCGGCCGTCTTAACAGGCTTGGCTTCTATCCATTTGGTGAACTTATCCACGATGACTAGTAAGTATTTTTTTCTTGTGGGTTCCGCCTTTAAGGGGTCCAACCATGTCAAGCCCCAGACCGCGAAGGGCCAAGTGATGGGGATAGTTTGGAGGGCGGTGGGTGGCATATGGCTTTGGTTTGCAAAAAGCTGGCAACCGACGCATCGTTGGACTAAGTCCTGGGCGTATGCCCGGGCCGTCAGCCAGTAAAATCCTGTACGGAAGGCCTTGCTTACAAGGGACCAAGCTGCAGCGTGATGACCGCCGAGTCCGGCATGAATTTCAGCCAGGAGGTTCCGCCCTTCCTCTTCGGAGATGCACCTTTGAAGGACTCCGGTAGTGCTTTTCTTATAAAGCTCTCCCTCATGGACTTTATAGGCTTTAGATCGCCGCACTATGCAGCGTGCCTCATTTTGGTCCTCAGGGAGTTCCTGCCTGGTAAGGTAGGCGAGGAATGGTTCTGTCCACCGGGTGATGACGGCCATTATTACGTGGGCTGAAGGTGTTATTCCATTGGCAGAGCCTCCAATTATGTCAGAGTGCTCGGTGTCGGGCAGTGCAGTTGGGTCCGGACTGTTATTGCCAGGTTCCCCTCCCCATACTACGGACGGCTTGAACAGCCTTTCCAAGAAGATGTTGGGGGGGACTACATCGCGTTTTGCGCCGATGCATGCCAGGACATCTGCCGCCTAATTATTTTCTCGGGCTATATGGTGAAATTCGAGCCCTTCGAACCGAGCTGACATTTTTAGGACGGCGTTGCGATAAGCTGCCATTTTTGGATCCTTGGCATCAAAGTCTCCATTTATTTGGGGTATTGCGAGGTTCGAGTCCCCGCGCACCTCTAGGCGTTGAATGCCCATGGATACTACCATCCGGAGACCATGTAAAAGGGCCTCATATTCGGCTGCGTTGTTAGAGTCTGTGTACATTATCTGGAGTATGTATTGAACTATGTCTCCTATGGGGGAAGTCAAAACGACGCCAGCCCCTAGACCGGCCAACATTTTGGAACCGTCGAAGTGCATGACCCAGTTTGAATATGTGTCGTACTCTTTAGGGAGTTCGGCCTCCGTCCATTCTGCGACGAAGTCAGCCAAAACTTGCGACTTGATAGCTCGCCGTGGCTTGTAAGTTATGTCGAATGGGAGGAGCTCGGTGGCCCATTTTGCAATCCGGCCCGTCGCGACGCGGTTGTTTATAATATCGTTAAGTGGCACTTCCGAGGCTACTGTTATTGAACACTCTTGAAAGTAGTGTCGCAGCTTCCGGGATGCCATAAATACCGCGTATGCAATCTTTTGATAATGCGGGTACCGTGACTTGCACGGAGTAAGGATAGTGGACACATAGTAGACCGGCTTTTGAAGGGGGAATTTGTGTCCATCCATTTCTCGTTCGACGACGAGCACTGCGCTTACGACCTGATGGGTTGCTGCAATGTATAATAGCATTGGTTCGCCAATGTTTGGCGCGGCCAGGACTAGGTATGTTGCCAAGATGGCTTTTATTTCGTCGAGTCCGCCCATGGCTGCATCCATCCACTCGAAGTGTTCGGTGCGCCGAAGGAGGCGGTAAAGGGGTAGGGCCTTTTCTCCTAAGCGGGAGATAAAGCGGCTTAGAGCCGCCATGCATCCGGTTAATTTTTGTATTTATTTGAGGTCCTTCAGGATATCCAATTGTGGCACAGCTCGGATCTTGGCTAGATTTGCTTCAATTCCTCTATCGGATACAATGAAGCCCAAGAGCTTTCCGGCTGGAACGCCGAAAACGCATTTTTCCGGGTTGAGCTTGATGTCGTATGTTCGGAGGTTATCGAATGTTAGCCTCAAGTCATCTACTAGAGATTCGACATGTCTTGTTTTAACGACCACATCATCTACGTATGCCTCCACTGTTTTGCCGATATGGTTTGCCAGACATGTATGAATCATGCGCTGATATGTTGCGCCGGCGTTTTTGAGCCCGAAGGGCATTGTGTTGAAGCAGAATGGGCCGTATGGTGTGATGAATGCCGTTGCGGCTTGGTCTGACTCTGCCATCTTTACTTGATGGTAGCCGGAGTATGCGTCGAGGAAACACAACGAATCGTGTCCTACGGCAGCATCGATAATTTGATCGATGCGGGGGAGAGGGAAGGGATCCTTTGGGCAAGCCTTGTTAAGGTCTTTGAAATCAACGCACAGGCGCCAGGATTTGTCCTTCTTTGGTACCATCACCAGGTTTGCTAGCCAGTCTGGGTGTTTTATATCTTTGATGAACCCGGCCTCCAATAGCTTGGCTAGTTCCTCTCCCATGGCCTGTCTCTTAGGTTCGGAAAAACGCCGAAGAGCATGTTTGACTGGCTTGAATCCTTTTAGGATATTTAAGCTGTGTTCGGCCAGCCTGCGTGGGACTCCTAGCATGTCTGAAGGGTGCCAGGCGAAAATGTCCCAGTTCTCTCGTAGGAACTCTCGTAGTGCGGCGTCTACATCAGGGTTTAACTATGCCCCGATGGAAGCTGTTTTATTGGGGTCCGTTGGATGGACCTGGAATTTGACTATTTCGTCCGCCGGTTTAAAGGAGGTGGACTTGGATCTTTTATCCAGTATCACATCATCCCTATTCACCGTGGAGTGCAGCGCAGTCAGTTCCTCAGCCGCTAGGGCTTCGGATAGCGCCTCGAGGGCTAGTGCGGCTGTCTTGTTTTCGGCGCGGATTGCTATGTCCGGATCACTAGCGAGAGTGATGATTCCGTTAGGCCCGGGCATCTTGAGCTTCATGTACCCGTAATGGGGTATTGCTTGGAAGACTATAAACGCTTCCCGCCCTAGCAGAGCGTGATATCCGCTACTAAACAGGGCCACCTGGAACGTGACCTCTTCGGACCTGTAATTATCCGGCATGCCGAACACCACATCTAGTGTGATTTTTCCTGTACAGTGCACTTCCCGACTGGGGATTATTCCTCTAAAGGTTGTGCTGCTTCGCTCAATGTGGTTCCAATCTATTTCCATTTTTTGAAGGGCTTCTTCATAAATGAGGTGCAATCCGCTGTTGCCATCCATGAGTACCTTGGTAAGACGAAAGCCGTCCACTATTGGACTGAGGACCAATGCGGCTGGTGCTCGGGCTGTTCGGAATTTAGGTTCATCACTGGCGTTAAAAGTAATAGCTGTGTCACTCCATGGGTTTATTGTTGCTACTTGGTAGAGTTCGGCAAGGCCGTGGAGTGTTCTTTTTTGCATATTATTTGATGCGAAAGTCTCGAAGACTGTTAATACCGTACTGGTTTCTCTGGGGTGGCTTTCTGTGGCTTCTGGAATTAGAAGATCTTCGCCGATTTTTGCCACCTGTCGGAGTATCCAACATGCTCTAAGGCTGTGAGTTGGTGTGACGCCCTCTGCACTTTGAATTTTACAGGGTCCATCAAGCCATCCTTCCAGTACGGTTCCATGCCCTATAGAGGGCTTTTGCCTTTTGGTATTGAACCCGGGTGTCTGGCAATGATGCACCCTTTTATTTCGGACTAGGTTTGTATTCAAGGCCGGATTGTCCCAAAATTTTATTTCGGTTTTCCAGGCGCTTTCCATCGCACAGTACTTTCTTACTATGGACGCCAAGTCAGCGAAGCGTGTAATATCACGGCAACTTATGGCGTTGAGGATTCCCTTGTCCGTGCAATTATTGCAGAAGAATGAAATTGTGTCTTCCTCGCGGCAGTCATTTATCCTGTTCATAACCAGGAGGAATCTGGCCCAGTAATGATGTACTGTTTCTTCGGGCTCTTGCCTAATTTGGGATAGATCGCTTATGTACGGGTGGGTGGGTGGAATCAAATCTGAAACCTCACCCAATCTGAGACCCAGGGGCCAAGGAGTTTCCGAACTCGGAAGTTTGGATTCTTGGATGTTGTCCAATGAATTTAGCCCGTTGCCTGACTTTAAGTTCAGGTCTTGAGTGATGTCCTCCCCTCTGCGGGTATCCGGCTTGGAGGGATCGGGAATCCGGACATAGCTAGTCCTTAAGATAGATGAAGGGTCGCCGCACTGTCCCTCTACCACGGCAACGTGATGGGTGACCTGGGGAGAGTTAATCTCTCTCAGATCGGGTTTAGGCCCAATCTGGTCGTAATCTGTAGCGACTCCCAGGGTGGTGATGTGATCCAAGAGCATGTTTAGGGAAGAGAGCTCCATTGGATCTAGCTGCTCGGCGAATTCCGAGCTGACGTGAAGATTGCTTTCGATGACTCGAGAGGTCATCGTTGGCGCAGCAGCCGAACAGGCGGTCATAAGGAAACCACCTAGCCGGAGAGTTTGGCCGACAGCCAAAGCTCCTTTAGCAACGGTGCCGTCTTTAAAGACGGGATGAGGCATCCTTCCTGATGGCGATGGCACAGAGGAACTCTCAATGAAAGCACCAATGTCGGTGTCAAAACCGGCGGATCTCGGGTAGGGGGTCCCGAACTGTGCGTCTAGGCCGGATGGTAACAGGAGGCAGGGGACACGATGTTTTACCTAGGTTCGGGCCCTCTTGATGGAGGTAAAACCCTATGTCCTGCTTGATTAATATTGATGATATGGGTAGTACAAGAGTAGATCTACCACGAGATCAGAGAGGCTAAACCCTAGATGCTAGCCTATGGTATGATTGTTGTCCGTCCTACGGACTAAAACCCTTCAGTTTATATAGACACCGGAGAGGGCTAGGGTTACACAGAGTTGGTTACAATGGTAGGAGATCTACATATCCGTATCACCAAGCTTGCCTTCCATGCCAAGGAAAGTCCCTTCCGGACACGGGACGAAGTCTTCAATCTTGTATCTTCATAGTCCAGGAGTCCGGCCGAAGGTATAGTCCGGCTATCCGAACACCCCCTAATCCAGGACTCCCTCAGGCGGTACTACTGCCTGACAACATAGCACGGTACTACCGCGGAGCGAAAGCGGTACTACCGCGGTAGGTGCAGATGTAAAAAATTACATCCGCCCCTACTACCGCGAAGGAGCGGTACTAGCCTGGTGGGCAACGGTAGTGCAGCTCCAGGGGAGCGGTACTACCGTGGGCACCTGCGGTACTACCGCGCCACTGCACGGTACTACCGCTGGTGCCTACAGTACTACCGCTCTCCTGGGAGCAGTACTACCACGACCCAACTCAGCAGCCAGAACCAGGGAGGCGAGAAAGCGGAGGAAGCTCCAAGGGAAAAGGAGGGGACAAGAAAGAGACGTGTACATGATGATTCCACCCAAACCTTTCCGACGCGGACCCCCTCTTAATAGTACGGCTTTCCTACGACTAAATCCACCAAAAAGAAACGTAGAAAAGACGCCGTCTTCAACAGTCTTTGAGGGGCACCCAACCGTCTTGTGCCTAGCGATGAAATGTCTGGGATACTCAAGGCACACGATTAGTCTGCAAACGCGTTGTCATCAATCACCAAAACACCTTAGGGATAAATATGCCCTTACAATCTCCCCCTTTTTGGTGGATTGATGACAATATGGGATTTGCACAAGGGAAATAATATTAAGCAACCGCAAACCCCTCCTCTCTAGAATATAGACGGGCTCCCCCTAGATGTGTGCCACCTAGATGAGTGCTTTGGACTGCACGACACACATACTAGGATCAAAGCTCCCCCTATATTATAGAGACAAGGCATATCTAGTAATAGGTAGGCTATCACTAGACAAGATAGCACAAACATAAGTTAACTAAGATAGATAGAGTGCATATGTCTTACACCATATGTAGGATAGGTCTCGAAGGCACAAACCAAACAAAAGCAAACGAGGCAAATAGGTTCAAACGACAAAGCAAACAAACACACCAAGCATGACACAACGCAAATCCCTACACTCTCTCCCCCTTTGGCATCGAGACGCCAAAAAGGCAGAGAGGATACCTACACACACAGGGTGGCTCAGGCAGAGAAGTCGTCCCACTACTCCTCGTGCTCCTCGTCAGACTCAGCGGCGGGGACGGATCCTCGATGTCTTCCTCTGAACTAGTCCACTTGTATCCCTGCTTCATCATCCAGGCAGCCTCAGGCGTGATGACGTCCTCAGAACCGCCAGACACATCCTCTCCAAAGAGCCTCATAACCTTCTTGTCACGGCGGCGACTCTCCTTGTCTGCCACGTGAGCCCTGTACTGTCCCTTTGCCTGCATGCAGAAGAGAGTCTTCATCTTGTCCTTTAACTTCTTGGCCCACGACAGCTCAAAGGAAGGTGTGGTAGACCTAGCAGCACAGTCCTCAGCAATATTCTCAGCAGCAGCCTCCTCCTCACCAACAGCCCTCCTCGCAGAAGAGGCCTCAGCATGGGTAGTGGTGTTGGCCGAGTTGGGCTTGACGCAGAGGCTGATGGACTCATGGCGAATCCAGTCTGGAGCAAGGAACTCATCACCAGGGTACATCTTCTCCCAAGCTGTGGAGAGCAACAGAAACAAGTATGATCCATAGGTAGGTACCTTGCGAGTGAACACCGCAAACCAAAGCTCACACCACATGATGTGTGAGACATCAAGTGGCTGAGTCTGAGATGAACGTGCCTCTGCACACAGGAGCAACATGTCCACTAGATAAGAATGAACCTTGTCCTTGTCGCCAATGCGTGGGAACAGAGTGTTGCGGAAGATGCGATGCATGATATCCAGAAAGGAGTACAGCACCCAAGTTGACTTGCCATTGGGGAGCACCTTTTCAACAAGGAATGGCTGAAGCAGGTTCTTGTTGGCAGACTCAGAGTTGGCGTGGGGGCGAACACCAACGGGGGTGTGAAGCCCGTCATCAAGAATGTGAAGCGGATCCATGAACTCCTTCCATGTAGCAGACAGCTGACGGCCGTTGGTCATCCAGGTCATCCTCCGCTCATCCCCGGGATGAAAGTAAACTGAGGCAAAGAACTGACAGATAAGCTCAGGGTCATAGTCAAGGTGAAAGGAGATCACTGGCTCAATAACAAACTGCTCCACCAAGTCCAGAGCCTCTCCAAAATAGTCACGAAACTTGTCCTTCTACATGTGATTCATGTCTATCCACTTGACATACACGAAGGTATTCTGCTTGTTCTTGATCACATCCATATAGATGAGAGCCTGCTGCTTGGTCCAGAACAACTCGGTGCCTCTGAGGATAGCCCGAGGATTCACATAGGGATTGATCTTCCAGCGTTCGACATACTCAGTGACTGAAATCTCGTCCATGCCCTTAGCAGGTTCCTTTTGCTTGCTGGCAGTGGTCTTGACATTGCGCTTGGGGGCATCGGAGCCCTCTGGGCTTCATCTTGGGGGTTGCGCAGACGCTTGGAGCCAGTGTCACGACTGGGATTGGACCGGCGAGAGCCACCACCTGAGACACAAAACGCAAAACACCCACGACAAACAAGAGGGATCAAT
Source organism: Triticum monococcum (assembly GCA_034509565.1). Classification (NCBI taxonomy): domain Eukaryota; kingdom Viridiplantae; phylum Streptophyta; class Magnoliopsida; order Poales; family Poaceae; genus Triticum; species Triticum monococcum. Next base: position 485,475,672 of record CM067845.1, read on the forward strand.
GCACAGACCACAACAAAGCAAAAGAACATGCAGAGAGCACACAATATAATTGCCTAGAGAGAGATTTGACCCCTACGGTAGTACTGCCAGGTGCTGCGGAACTAAGATTGTAGTACCGCTCTTAGTCACAATAGTACCGTGTAAGGTCACGGTAGTACCGGGTCTAGGAGCGGTAGTATGAGCTTAGTGCCTTAGCTAGAGCGGTAGTAGCGCGTCTGATGAGCGGTAGTACCACACGAGCTAGCGCAGTAGTACCGCACCTGATGGGCGGTAGTACCGCACGAGCGGTAGTACCGCACATGAGACACGGTAGTACCGCACCGCGTCAGATCCGAACAAGTTCAAATCTGAGAAAAGCCCGCGAAACCGCGGCGGTACTACGGTTGGACAAATCTACCACAAGACAACATATCAAGTATGATTCCTACGCAACACGACTCTCCTACATCCTACTCTTGCATAGATTTGGCCTAAAATCTTGAGAACAACAAGCATCTCCCCAAAACCATAGAAGCGAGAGAACAACCAAGAAAAAGAGGGATTTGGGGAAAAACCTTGGTCCATGGCAAGAGGGAGTGGTGGGGAACGATCACACCGGTCGGAATCCGAGGAGAGTGGCCGGAGACGGAGATCCGGCGAGGACCTCCGGCGCCGTTCTTGAGCGAAAGAGAGAGAGAGAGAGACGAGTGAATGGGTATGGGGAGTTGGAACTCCCCTGCCCGAGTCATAACCCCCACGCTCACTCGACGGCGCGGTAGTACCATGCCTCATCGTGGTAGTACCGCTCTGCGGAAGTACCGCACGTGAGCGGTAGTACCGTGCTCTGGCGCGGTAGTACCGTGCCTCTCAAAGAGGTAGTACCGCGGCAAGCCGCGGTAGTACCGTGGGCTCAAGAAGATGCACGTTTCAAGCACACGAAAAACGGGATCTTTGCACGAACACTCCGAGGCAACACGACACCACAAGACCACGCTACACACAAAGGCAGAAAGGCAAACGACAAAACGAAACACCCACGAGACACCACCTCTCCAAAGAGAGGGCGGTGGCCGTAGCCACCTATGTTTGAGTCAATTGGTATGGCACCGCGAAGAATTATCCTTGGGTCCATGACCAAAACTCGTCTTTGAAGCACAAGTACCATCAAACATGGCTAATGTGAAAGACTTGATCAATTTATGCATAATGGGGGGAGGGAGAGTTCATTTAGAGAACAACACTCCCCTAATGGTGGGGTGTGCAAGGGTTCAAGCAGCATTGCTCGAATCAATGATATTTAGCTCATGCCTTAACTCGCGAAATCTTGCTTCATCCCAGGGCTTCGTGAAAATATCTGCAAGGTTGTCATGAGTGTTGGCATAGTTGAGCTCGATCTCTCCTCGCCTAATGTGATCCCGGATGAAGTGATCCCGGATCTCAATATGCTTCGTCTTGAAGTGTTGCACCGGGTTGAGAGAGATCTTGATGGAACTTTCATTGTCACACCAAAGAGGCACTTTGTCACAAATGACACTGTAATCCTTTAAAGTTTGCCTCATCCATAAGAGTTGTGCACAACAACTACCGGCCGCCACATACTCCGCTTCGGTGGACGAGAGAGACACACACCTTTGCTTTTTGGAAGACCAACTTACCAAAGAGCAACCAAGGAATTGGCACCCTCCGGAAGTGGACTTCCTATCCACTTTGTCTCCCGCCCAATCGGAATCTGAATATCCTACAAGCTTGAAGTTTTCTCCTCTTGGATAACATAAGCCAAAGTTTGGGGTATGAGCCAAATATCGAAAGATTCGTTTGACTGCCACATAGTGACTTTACTTAGGTGCGGCTTGAAACCGTGCACAAATTCCCACACTCAACATGATATCTGGTTTAGATGCACAAAGGTAGAGCAAGGAGCCTATCATGGAGCGATATACCTTTTGATCCACCGCTTTACCATTGGGATCTATGTCAAGTTGGCACTTGGTGGGCATTGGAGTGGAAGCCGGCTTGACATCACTTAGCTTGAATATCTTGAGTATATTTGTCTTGGTTGATGAAGGTTCCTTCTTGAAAGTGCGTTATATCGACTAGAGGGGGGGTGAATAGGCGATTTTTATGAAAGTCTTCAAAACGTGAAAGTTATGAAGACAAACAGTACAGATATGCCTATCACTTAAGCAGCAGAAGTTAGATTACACTAGGAAAGCCATGGTCAAGTATTCAATAGAGTGAAAGCACAAGACAAGTAGCTGCAGTGTAATAAGGATCAGGTAGGAAGAAGTTACGAAGCCAAACAAATCATACAGTTATGATGTGGAAACAGAAGATACAGCAAGCATGGAATGGCTTCACAATGTGTAACAGTAAGTAAAAGGAAGTGAAGATGAAACCAGTGACACGCTGAAGACAATGATTTGTTGGACCAGTTCCAGTTGCTGTGACAACTGTACGTCTGGTTGGAGCGGGTAGGTATTTAAACCAAAGGACACACAGTCCCAGACACCCAGTCCTGAACACGCAGCTCAGGACACCCAGTCCTCACCATTTTCTCCTTGAGCTAAGGTCACACAGACCTCGCCCAATCACTCTGGTAAGTCTTCAAGGTAGACTCCCAAACCTTCACAGACTTCGTTCACTGGCAATCCACAATTTCTCTTGGATGCTCAGAATGCGACGCCTAACCGGCTGGAGGATGCACAGTCCTCAAGTGTAATAAGTCTTTAGATCACTCAGACAAGAAGACTCAAGTGAGGCCCAATTTACTCTGGCTCTGGGTGGTTAGGGCTTTTCTCCTCGCTAGGAATTTTCTCTCAAAGGCTTCGAGGTGGGTTGCTCTCAAACGACAAAAGCCGTGCACTAAAATCTGAGCAGCCAACCGTTTATGGTTGTAGGGGGTGGACTATTTATAGCCAGTGGGCAACCCGACCTGATTTGTCCGAAATGACCCTGGGTCACTAAGGAACTGACACGTGTACCAACGGTCAGATTTCAAACTCACACGGCAACTTTACTTGGGCTACAAGTAAAGCTGACTTGTCCGACTGTGGACAAGATTTGCTCTCATAGTCTTTGCTCGAAGATATAGGTTTTGAATTAAGCATCACTTCAGTCATTCTGACTAGTTCTCTTGGACCCCACTTAACAGTACGGTGGTTCCTATGACTCAACACAAATGAAATAGAACTACGAAGGATCTAAGTCTTCGAGTTCCATAGGCTTCACATAGTGTCTTCTCTTGTCATAGTCTTCAATGTGAATATCTTCATATACCACCATTGTCTTCAATGTCTTCGTACATTTTTAGGGGTCATCTCTGGTAGTAAAACCGAATCAATGAGGGACTTCTACCTGTGTTATCCTGCAATTCTCACAAACACATTAGTCCCTCAACTAGGTTTGTCGTCAATACTCCAAAACCAACTAGGGGTGGCACTAGATGCACTTACAATCTCCCCCTTTTTGGTGATTGATGACAAACTAGTTGAAGTTTTCAACGGGGAATATAATTTGTGAAATTGTAAAGGAATTGTATTCATAAGCTGCAAGGGCTCCCCCTGAAGATGTGCATATAAGTAATTTGCTTCTGGAACGCAAATGCACATGGCAGGTTGTACTTGTGGAAATCCACTTCAACTTATGATGACAATCCACCATGCATGTAAAAGTATATGAAGAGAATGACATGCATAATGAAAAATGGACGTCTGCGGAATGATATAACTGCGGAAATTATTGTCGTACATGCGAAATTTATCTTCGCAAAAACATAGTGGCAAACAAGTAGCAGGCGACCATCGAGTTTAAGTGTTACAACTCAAAGAACCAAATGTAGCAAAACGAGAGTTGTAAGCACGAAGCAAAATGTAGCAAAATATTAAGGCACCCGCCCATAGTGACCCGCTTGAAGACTATAAACATCATATGCTTCTCCCCCTTTTGTCAGTGATGACCAAAAAGGTTTGAAGACATAGAGTTTTCTATGCGTTCCCAGGCGCAGCAGGGTCGGTGGAGGTGTTTGGTGGTGCAGACGAGCTTGGTGCAGATTCGACGCGCGCTGAAGGAGGTGGAGGTGATGTAGTGTCGTCTTCTTCTTCGATAATCCTGGCAGTTACGGTGGCAGCAGAGGAAGAGAACTCTGAATCTTCAAGTGAGGGATTTCTGCGAAGCATTGCCCTTCGAGGAGGTGTGGAGTCAAATTTGAAGCGCTCTGTGAAGCCATCCTCTTGAAGTTCAGCTTCAGGACACATCATCGTGAGTCCTTTCCAAGTGTGGCGACAGGTTTCGTGTGCAACAAATGCATTCTTGGTTGCAAGATTTTGGATACGATTGACGTCCTCCATGATGCTTTTCATCTGCCTCTTGAGCCAGTCGTGATGCCTGTCCTGCTTTTGGTGAAGAGCCACAAGAAGCTCTCGGTCATTGAGGGCACGAGCGCGCTTCTTGGGTCGCTGATCAGTTGGGCTGTCGGTGGCTTCAGTAGATGCAGGTGCACGTGTGGTGCCAGCCAACGGATACACTCTGGAGATGGCTGCAACACCTTCATCATTCTGAGTGAAGCTTTGGTGTTCTGCATTCTGAAGACTTAATGGTTGCTTGGCAGGCTCAGGATATATAGCTTCAGCAGAGGTGTCCACATCTGGCAAAAAGATCCGATGGTTGCGGGCTGAGGGCTGATATGAAATCGCAGAATGAAGCTTGATCAGCCGCATAACCCAAGGAGCATAAAACTTCAAGCCAAATAAATCTGAGCCGGATGCCGCAAGCTGGCGTATGAAGAAGTCCTGCGCATTGAAGCATTTGCCATGAAGGATGTAGAATATGAGAGTCTTCATTGCACCCTCAACCTTGGCATGTGAAGAGTGTCCCTTGAGGGGCCAGAGAGTCCGCCTGATGATGTGATATATGGTTCTGGGTAGGTACTCTAAGTCTTCAACGAAGAACTCAGTTGGATAGGGTGCATCATGGGGCAATGGCTTCATCATTGAAAGCATCTGACTCATATTTGGTTCAGGCCTCTGGAATATGCTCTCAACTGCTTTAGCATGTAATTGGCAGCCTTCTTCGAAGAATTCGCCAGGAGTGGGCAGGCCGGTAAGCTCAATGATATTGAATGCATTGGCTTCATGATGGACATTTCCGGTCATCCACTCCAGGACCCAAGTCTTCGGATCTTTGTTGTAGCCTTTGATATGAAGAGTGGCATAGAATTGAAGCAGAAGCTCTTCATTCCAGTGCTCTTCATCTGTGATAAATGGCAGCAAACCCACTTGCTTGAAGCAATCCAGTGCTTCTTCCAGGCCGGGCAGACCAGCAACAGCTTCAACCTCAAGGTGCTTGTGCGGGAAGATGCGGCCTTGGTTGTATAGGATGCATGAGTAATAGCTGCGTTGTGGATAGCTCCAGAACCTATCTGATACAATCCGTTCCCTTGAGTAAGGGTTCTTGGAGCTGTTGAAGAACGTATTATCTGCCCTGAAGCTATTTACATTAAAGGAGCCAGGAGCTGATGCAGGACCTGGGAACCTTGGCAGTCGTGGGATCGGCTTCTGAACCTGAGGCCTGTGCGCAAAATGATAGTTGAATTGTCGACCGGCAGCAGACTCAGAAGCAGAAGTGTCAGGAGCAGTAGCTTCAGTGTCTTCTGAAGTTGTTGATGGGGAGGGCTCCACATTGGCTTCAAGGTTGGTGGTGGCAGCCTCCATATTTTCTGCCTCCACTTGACTAGCTGGAGGGTCAGACGCAGGCACGTTCTCCTGGAGAACTGCTTCTTGGTGGAGCGGGGGAGTGGGTTCTGGTGGTACTTCTTCATTGTCTTCGGCTGATGCAGCCAGAATGTCTTCAGCCGAATCTTGAGGCCGTGGTCCTTTGCGAAGCCTGCGGAATGCAGACGACGCCTTTGGAGTTGGAGTGGGCTGGGCCTCAGATTCTTCTTCTTGTGGGCGATCCGCCCATGATGCCGCTTGTGCGATTGGCATCACAGGACGACCAATGCTGATCAGTTCGCTTGTCTCAAGTTGAGGAAGGGCTGCATCATCTTGTACATTGTCCTGATGACCAATGTCTTCAACAGCGATGGGGTCGGCTGCTGGAATATCTTCAGCTTCAGGAGCCTCTGTGGGAGCAGGCTCATGAACTGTCAGCTGACGATCTGCGTCAGGATAGATGACAGATAGAGGTTCAACTATCAAGGGCTCTGTGGGAGCAGCCCGAGCTTTCTTGATCTTGCGCTTCTTCTTGGTGGGGTCAGAAGGAGAGGCTTCAGAGTGTTTCCTCTTCCTTGCTTCAGCTTCGGCTGTCCGTGTCTTCTTGAGCTCTGAAGCGGTTGACCGACTCTTTGGCTTCGAGCCAGTCGTAGCAGTGGGGAAGACAGTCGGAGCAGCTTCTTGTCTTGGTGCCTCTGGTTCAGGCACAACAGGCTTCTTCTTCTTCTTCGCGGCCATCCTGGGGTCGATGCCGGGACGCCCAAGTGCCTTGCGCTTCTCGGCCTCATTGTAGGCCTGCACACAGCGATCAGCCAGAGTCTTCATTCGCTCCCGCGAACCCTGAGCTTCTGCACGCTTCTTCACAAAGTTTTCCTTTAACTCGTGCAACATGATCTTGAAGTCCTTGACTTCTTGGACACTGAGCCTGGCCATATTCTGCTTGAACTGAGCCTTTTCAAAATCAATTTTCTGCTTCAGTTCAACAATGCGCTGGGCAATTGCAAGTTCTGAAGCAATAGTGCCTTGGAAGGCGACGCTGAGGCCAATGGGCAGCTGCAGATCATCGAAGCTGATATTTGGTGTAGCAAACCACTCATCGATGAAGTTGTGGATGATTGCTACATCAAACAGAGGCAGATTGTTGAAGATTTCAGCCTCCTCCTTGCTCTTGATGAGCTGCTCAAGAGCGTCATCTCCAAGATCTTCGTCGCTGGACAGATCAATGGTTTCGCTGCGCAGAATGGCAGCAGCTGTGAGCTCTTTGCCTGTGTGTGGCTGAGGCTTCTTGGCTTCCTGGGGCTTGGAGACTCGAGATAAGTCTTCAGACTGCGCACTGGCTTCAGGAGGTGCAGTTGCCAATGGCTTCGCCCTTGAGATTTTGGGTGAAGGGGTCTGCTTTGAAGCTTTTGGCTTCTTTGCCTACTTTGACTTCGGTGCAGCAGGCGCTTCATCAGATTCAGAGTCAGCAGGAGGGTCATTGACGGCAGTCCCTTGGACTAAGATGCGGGTGATGAGGCCCTCAAGATTTGCATATGGACCGATGATATTGGGGTCGGCCTCACGTGTGCCATCTGCCCTTGGTGCGGAGGGACCAGGGTTGAAGTCTAAACCCAATTTCTTCTTGTTGTGCTTCACTGACCTCTGGGCAAACTGGAAGTTGCGCTTGAACAGATTGTCGTCACGACACCAGAGTAGTGACGACGGATGAGCATCAGCAGGCTGCGGTCCTCTGACCATGCATGGATAGAAGCCTTGAGCAATGGCTTCGTCTCTGGACCTGGGCACGAGATTTTTGTATAGTACGTCTCCCCATGGTCTCTTGATGGCGCTTTTCTCAGCGTACTCCTTGGTGACGAAGCGGTATTGGAACCATTGCTCCGCCCAATAGCGTCGAATCCATTGGATTCGTGTCTTGTGCTGATTGTAATCCTCTTCAGGATCTGTATTGTACAGCTCTAAGAGGTCATCGGGCAGATCTCTTGATGTTTCCCCTCGACGCTTTCTGCCACCCTTCCTTGCTAGTTTTTCTGCAGCCATGAATCTTAACTTGGAAGGCTTCAAGACGTTCAAAGGCTGCAAAGGCTTTCTTTTGCTGGACCAACAGGAACTGGCTTCAGGAGAATTGATGTGACGTTGTAAGAACTCTGCAAATGATTGCAGACTATGAGAACCAAAAGATTCTCCCACGGACATGTACCTGTGACAGCATTAAGGTGCGAGGGAAGGGAAAGAGGTCATATGCATTCTCAGAAGATTTTGAAGATAAATCAGTTTAGAAGATATTTTCCTCATCGTGCGAAGACATTCACTTATAGAAAATAAGTTGGTTCCAGATTTGTTCGAACCCATAGATCAGTACAAGTGAGGAATCTAACTACTTCATGAAGCACAAGTGAATATACTAGGCAAGTTATGAGATGCAGACTGAGACAGATCTAACTTGTGTGAATAGAAACTTCTTATGGCAGAAAGTGACCGAACTATAGGATCGAAAGAGGCTGTAAAAAGAGGTTTTATTTACCACACTTGGAACTGCTAGACGGAGTGGGAGATGAGGCCGAGCAGTTCGATCCTCCGTGCCCTAACTTGGCGATGGAAGACACCTACGGCGACGGCGGAGAGAGTGATGTCCGCGGTCGGCGTGAAAACGGCGTTGGAGAGGTTGCGGCAGTGAAGCGCTTCGTCGCCGGCGTCGTCGAGAGCTAGCGGTGGCGCTAGGGTTCGTGCGAGGGAGGAAGAAGGAGAAGGAGATAATGACCGCGATGAGTGTGTATTTATAGTCACAGGGGCTGCACTGCGCTATTACACAGGTGCCCCTGGCGATTCTCATCTGAACAGCACGTGGCCATCATGCGGAGTCTCGGGGGCAGTTCCACATCCCACGCACGCCTGGATTGTCGGGTGGTCGTTCCTACTTCTCCGGATTTCTTGTGGATGAATGAGCATTGAAAACGGTTTTAAAGTTTGTCTCTGTGTCTTCTGCTAACAAGGACACAGAGAAGACATTCGACAGTTTCAATAGGATGCATATGACTTGGAGAGATAGAATTTGAGATAGAAAGCATAGAGAGATTAGGGTCTGATCACATTCACTTAGTTCAAAAGATTCAAAACAAGAAGACATAGCTATAAGTGAATGCTGTAGAGGACAGAACACTAGTATATATATATATATGTGTCTATATGATCCACGTAGTGAAGATAATCATGAAGACATGTTAGAAGTGAAACCAGACCAAATGTGAAGACATTGCAAGGTAACGCCATGAGTGAAGCACTTCAAAATAGAACGTTTGGTGGTGGCGTTACCCACCGTATAGGAAGTATTAGACTCAGACACGGCACACAATTATCGTGGCGCTCTGAAGTCAATTTCCACATTAATGTATTCACACTTAGAATATATGTCTTCATTGATTGAAGATATACGTTACTTTGTGTGTTGCACATCTAAGTCATCAATATGCATAAGTGTTAGGATGTGTGCCTGATAACAGGACATTTGAGGATTCCAAGATATTTAGCTCACACCGTAACTTGCAAAATCTCTTCTCATCCAAGGGCTTGGTGAAGATATCTGCCAATTGCTCTTCAGTGTTGACGTGTATGATATCAATATCTTCCTTTGCAACATGATCTCTGAGAAAGTGATGACGAATTTCAATGTGCTTTGTCTTCGAGTGCTGAACTAGGTTGTTGGCGATCTTGATGGCGCTTTCATTGTAGCAGTAAAGAGGCACTTGCTTCAGTTGAATGCCATAGTCCTTGAGGGTTTGCTTCATCCACAGAAGCTGAGCGCAGCAAGATCCAACAGCAATGTATTCAGATTCAGCAGTGGAGAGGGATACACAGTTCTGCTTCTTTGAAGACCAACATACAAGTGATCGTCCCAGAAAGTGACATGTGCCTGATGTAGACTTCCAATCAACCTTGTCACCAGCATAATCAGCATCCGAGAATCCAACCAAATCAAACTCTGAGCCCTTTGGATACCACAATCCTAGAGTTGGGGTGTGAGCCAAATATCGAAGAATTCGCTTCACTGCTAAGTGATGCGACTCCTTTGGTGCCGCTTGAAATCGAGCACACATGCAAACACTAAGCATAATATCTGGCCTAGATGCACATAAATAAAGCAAAGAACCAATCATGGAGCGGTATACCTTTTGATCGAACTCTTTACCATTGTCGTCAGGACCCAGATGATGTTTGGCTGGCATTGGTGTTGTGAAGCCTTTGCAGTCTTGCATACCGAACTTCTTCAGGCAATCTTTGAGATACTTCTCTTGAGATATGAAGATGCCATTGCGTTGTTGCCGTATCTGAAGACCGAGGAAGAATTTCAGCTCCCCCATCATAGACATCTGATATTGCTCTTGCATCATATACCCAAACTCCTCATTGTACTTCTGATTGGTGCAGCCGAAGATAATGTCATCCACATATATTTGGCACACAAACAGTTCACCACCATATGTCTGTTGGGGAACGTAGTAATTTCAAAAAATTTCCTACGCACACGCAAGATCATGGTGATGCATAGCAACGAGGGGGAGAGTGTTGTCTACGTACCAACGCAGACCGACTGCGGAAGCGATCACACAACGTAGAGGAAGTAGTCGTACGTCTTCTTCCCGATCCAACCGATCCAAGCACCGTTACTCCGGCACCTCCGAGTTCTTAGCACACGTTCAGCTCGATGACGATCCTCGGGCTCCGATCCAGCAAAGCGTCGAGGAAGAGTTCCGTCAGCACGACGGCGTGGTGATGATCTTGATGTACTACCAACGCAGGGCTTCGCCTAAGCACTACAACGGTATGATCGAGGTGGAATTTGGTGGCAGGGGGCACCGCACACGGCTAAGGAACGATCAACAATGATCAACTTGTGTGTCTATGGGGTGCCCCCTGCCCCCGTATATAAAGAAGCAGGGGGAGGGGTTCGGCCGGCTAGGGAGAGGGCGCGGGAGGAGTCCTACTCCTACCGGGAGTAGGACTCCCCCCCTCAATCCTATTCCAACTAGGACTCCCAAGGGGGAAAGGAGAGAGAGGGGGCCGGCCCCTTCTCCTAGTCCTAATAGGACTTGGGGAAGGGGGGGCGCGCGGCCAGCTATGGGCTGCCCCTTTTCTCTTTTCCACTAAGGCCCAATAGGCCCATTTGCCTCCCGGGGGGTTCCGGTAACCCTCCCGGTATTCCGGTAAAATCCCGATTTCACCCGAAACACTTCCGGTGTCCAAACATAGGCTTCCAATATATCAATCTTTACGTCTCGACCATTTCGAGACTCCTCGTCATGTCCGTGATCACATCCGGGACTCCGAACAACCTTCGGTACATCAAAATGCATAAACTCATAATAACTATCATCGTAACGTTAAGCGTGCGGACCCTACGGTTCGAGAACAATGTAGACATGACCGAGACATGTCTCCGGTCAATAACCAATAGCGGGACCTGGATGCCCATATTGGCTCCTACATATTCTACGAAGATCTTTATCGGTCAGACCGCATAACAACATACGTTGTTCCCTTTGTCATCGGTATGTTACTTGCCCGAGATTCGATCGTCGGTATCCAATACCTAGTTCAATCTCGTTACCGGCAAGTCTCTTTACTCGTTCCATAATACATCATCTCACAACTAACATATTAGTTGCAGTGCTTGCAAGGCTTATGTGATGTGCATTACCGAGAGGGCCCAGAGATACCTCTCCGACAATCGGAGTGACAAACCCTAATCTCGAAATACGCCAACCCAACATCCACCATTGGAGACACCTGTAGTACTCCTTTATAATCACCCAGTTACGTTGTGACGTTTGGTAGTACCCAAAGTGTTCCTCTGGTAAACGGGAGTTGCATAATCTCATAGTTATAGGAACATGTATAAGTCATGAAGAAAGCCATAGCAACATACTAAACGATCGGGTGCTAAGCTAATGGAATGGGTCATGTCAATCAGATCATTCAACTAATGATGTGACCTCGTTAATCAAATAACAACTCTTTGTTCATGGTTAGGAAACATAACAATCTTTGATTAATGAGCTAGTCAAGTAGAGGCATACTAGTGACACTCTGTTGGTCTATGTATTCACACATGTATTATGTTTCCGGTTAATACAATTCCAGCATGAATAATAAACATTTATCATGATATAAGGAAATAAATAATAACTTTATTATTGCCTCTAGGGCATATTTCCTTCAGTCTCCCACTTGCACTAGAGTCAATAATCTAGATTACATAGTAATGATTCTAACACCCATGGAGCCTTGGTGCTGATCATGTTTTGCTCGTGGAAGAGGCTTAGTCAACGGGTCTGCAACATTCAGATCCGTATGTATCTTGCAAATCTCTAGGTCTCCCACCTGGACTAAATCCCGGATGGAGTTGAAGCGTCTCTTGATGTGTTTGGTCCTTTTGTGAAATCTGGATTCCTTTGCCAAAGCCATTGCACCAGTATTGTCACAAAAGATTTTCATTGGACCCGATGCACTAGGTATGACACCTAGATCGGATATGAACTCCTTCATCCAGACTCCTTCGTTCGCTGCTTCCGAAGCAGCTATGTACTCCGCTTCACATGTAGATCCCGCTACGACGCTTTGTTTAGAACTGCACCAACTGACAGCTCCACCGTTTAAAGTAAACACGTATCCGGTTTGCGACTTAGAATCGTTCAGATCAGTGTCAAAGCTTGCATCAACGTAACCTCTTACAGTGAGCTCTTTGTCACCTCCATATACGAGAAACATATCCCTAGTCCTTTTCAGGTATTTCAGGATGTTCTTGACCGCTGTCCAGTGATCCACTCCTGGATTATTTTGGTACCTCCCTGCTAAACTTATAGCAAGGCACACATCAGGTCTGGTACACAGCATTGCATACATGATAGAGCCTATGGCTGAAGCATAGGGAACATCTTTCATTTTCTCTCTATCTTCTGCAGTGGTCGGGCATTGAGTCTGACTCAACTTCACACCTTGTAACACAGGCAAGAACCCTTTCTTTGCTTGATCCATTTTGAACTTCTTCAAAATCTTGTCAAGGTATGTGCTTTGTGAAAGTCCAATTAAGCGTCTTGATCTATCTCTATAGATCTTTATGCCTAATATGTAAGCAGCTTCCCCGAGGTCTTTCATCGAAAAACTTTTATTCAAGTATCCCTTTATGCTATCCAGAAATTCTATATCATTTCCAATCAGCAATATGTCATCCACATATAATATCAGAAATGCTACAGAGCTCCCACTCACTTTCTTGTAAATACAGGCTTCTCCAAAAGTCTGTATAAAGCCAAATGCTTTGATCACACTATCAAAACGTTTATTCCAACTCCGAGATGCTTGCACCAGTCCATAAATGGATCGCTGGAGTTTGCACACTTTGTTAGCTTCCTTCGGATCGACAAAACCTTCTGGTTGCATCATATACAACTCTTCTTCCAGAAATCCATTCAGGAACGCAGTTTTGACATCCATTTGCCATATTTCATAATCATAAAATGCGGCGATTGCTAACATGATTCTGACGGACTTAAGCATCGCTACGGGTGAGAAGGTCTCATCGTAGTCAACCCCTTGAACTTGTCGAAAACCTTTTGCGACAAGTCGAGCTTTATAGACAGTAATATTACCGTCAACGTCAGTCTTTTTCTTGAAGATCCATTTATTCTCAATTGCTTGCCGATCATCGGGCAAGTCAACCAAAGTCCATACTTTGTTCTCATACATGGATCCCATCTCAGATTTCATGGCCTCAAGCCACTTTGCGGAATCTGGGCTCACCATCGCTTCTTCATAGTTCGTAGGTTCATCATGATCTAGTAGCATGACTTCCAGAACTGGATTACCGTACCACTCTGGTGCGGATCTCACTCTGGTTGATCTACGTGGTTCAGTAGTATCTTGTCCTGAAGCTTCATGATCATCATCATTAGCTTCCTCACTAATTGGTATAGGTGTCGCAGAAACAGTTTTCTGTGATGTACTATTTTCCAATAAGGGAGCAGGTACAGTTACCTCGTCAAGTTCTACTTTCCTCCCACTCACTTCTTTCGAGAGAAACTCCTTCTCTAGAAATGATCCATTCTTAGCAACGAATGTCTTGCCTTCGGATCTGTGATAGAAGGTATACCCGACAGTTTCCTTTGGGTATCCTATGAAGACACATTTCTCCGCTTTGGGTTCGAGCTTATCAGGTTGAAGCTTTTTCACATAAGCATCGCAGCCCCAAACTTTAAGAAACGACAACTTTGGTTTCTTGCCAAACCATAGTTCATAAGGCATCGTCTCAACGGATTTTGATGGTGCCCTATTTAACGTGAATGCGGCCGTCTCTAAAGCATAACCCCAAAACGATAGCGGTAAATCAGTAAGAGACATCATAGATCGCACCATATCTAGTAAAGTACGATTACGACGTTCGGACACACCATTACGCTGTGGTGTTCCGGGTGGCGTGAGTTGCGAAACTATTCCACAATTTTTCAAATGTACACCAAACTCGTAACTCAAATATTCTCCTCAACGATCAGATCGTAGAAACTTTATTTTCTTGTTACGATGATTTTCAACTTCACTCTGAAATTCCTTGAACTTTTCAAATGTTTCAGACTTATGTTTCATTAAGTAGATATACCCATATGTGCTTAAATCATCTGTGAAGGTGAGAAAATAACGATATCCGCCACGAGCCTCAATATTCATCGGACCACATACATCGGTATGTATGATTTCCAATAAATCTGTTGCTCTCTCCATAGTACCGGAGAACGGTGTTTTGGTCATCTTGCCTATGAGGCACGATTCGCAAGTACCAAGTGATTCATAATCAAGTGGTTCCAAAAGCCCATCAGTATGGAGTTTCTTCATGCGCTTTACACCGATATGACCTAAACGGCAGTGCCACAAATAAGTTGCACTATCATTATCAACTCTGCATCTTTTGGCTTCTACATTATGAATATGTGTATCACTACTATCGAGATTCAACAAGAATAGACCACTCTTCAAATGTGCATGACCATAAAAGATATTACTCATATAAATAGAACAACCATTATTCTCTGATTTAAATGAATAACCGTCTCGCATTAAACAAGATCCAGATATAATGTTCATGCTCAACGCTGGCACCAAATAACAATTATTTAGGTCTAATATTAATCCCGAAGGTAGATGTAGAGGTAGCGTGCCGACCGCGATCACATCGACTTTGGAACCGTTTCCCACGCGCATCGTCACCTCGTCCTTTGCTAGCGTCCGCTTATTCCGTAGTCCCTGTTTCGAGTTGCAAATATTAGCAATAGAACTAGTATCAAATACCCAGGTGCTACTGCGAGCTCTAGTAAGGTACACATCAATAACATGTATATCACATATACCTTTGTTCACCTTGCCATCCTTCTTATCCGCCAAATACTTGGGGCAGTTCCGCTTCCAGTGACCAGTCTGCTTGCAGTAGAAGCACTCAGTTTCAGGCTTAGGTCCAGACTTGGGTTTCTTCTCCTGAGCAGCAACTTGCTTGCTGTTCTTCTTGAAGTTCCCCTTCTTCTTCCCTTTGCCCTTTTTCTTAAAACTAGTGGTTTTGTTAACCATCAACACTTGATGCTCCTTCTTGATTTCTACCTTCGCAGCTTTCAGCATTGCGAAGAGCTCGGGAATAGTCTTGTTCATCCCTTGCATATTATAGTTCATCACGAAGCTCTTGTAGCTTGGTGGCAGTGATTGGAGAATTCTGTCAATGACACAATCATCTGGAAGATTAACTCCCATCTGAATCAAGTGATTATTATACCCAGACATTTTGAGTATATGCTCACTGACAGAACTGTTCTCCTCCATCTTGCAGCTATAGAACTTATTGGAGACTTCATATCTCTCAATCCGGGCATTTGCTTGAAATATTAACTTCAACTCCTGGAACATCTCATATGCTCCATGACGTTCAAAACGTCGTTGAAGTCCCGATTCTAAGCCGTAAAGCATGGCACACTGAACTATCGAGTAGTCATCAGCTTTGCTCTGCCAGATGTTCATAACATCTGGTGTTGCTCCAGCAGCAGGCCTGGCACCTAGCGGTGCTTCTCGGACGTAATTCTTCTGTGCAGCAATGAGGATAATCCTCAGGTTACGGACCCAGTCCGTGTAATTGCTACCATCATCTTTCAACTTTGCTTTCTCAAGGAACGCATTAAAATTCAACGGAACAACAACACGAGCCATCTATCTACAATCAACATAACAAGCAAGATACTATCAGGTACTAAGTTCATGATAAGTTTTAAGTTCAGTTAATCAAATTACTTAGGAATTCCCACTTAGATAGACATCCCTCTAATCCTCTAAGTGATCACGTGATCCAAATCAACTAAACCATAACCGATCATCACGTGAGATGGAGTAGTTTTCAATGGTGAACATCGTCATGTTGATCATATCTACTATATGATTCACGCTCGACCTTTCGGTCTCTGTGTTCCGAGGCCATATCTGCATATGCTAGGCTCGTCAAGTTTAACCTGAGTATTCTGCGTGTGCAAAACTGGCTTGCACCCGTTGTAGATGGACGTAGAGCTTATTACACCCGATCATCACGTGGTGTCTGGGCACGACGAACTTTGGCAACGGTGCATACTCAGGGAGAACACTTCTTGATAATTTAGTGAGAGATCATCTTATAATGCTACCGTCAATCAAAGCAAGATAAGATGCATAAAAGGATAAACATCACATGCAATCAATATAAGTGATATGATATGGCCATCATCTTCTTGTGCTTGTGATCTCCATCTCCGAAGCACCGTCATGATCACCATCGTCACCGGCGCGACACCTTGATCTTCATCGTAGCATCGTTGTCGTCTCGCCAATCTTATGCTTCCACGACTATCACTACCGCTTAGTAATAAAGTAAAGCATTACATCGCGATTGCATTGCATACAATAAAGCGACAACCATATGGCTCCTGCCAGTTGCCGATAACTCGGTTACAAAACATGATCATCTCATACAATAAAATCAGCATCATGCCTTGACCATATCACATCACAACATGCCCTGCAAAAACAAGTTAGACGTCCTCTACTTTGTTGTTGCAAGTTTTACGTGGCTGCTAGGGCTTAAGTAAGAACTCATCTCACCTACGCATCAAAACCACAACGATAGTTCGTCAAATAGACTCCGTTTTAACCTTCTCAAGGACCGGGCGTAGTCACACTTGGTTCAACTAAAGTTGGAGAGACAGTCTTCCGCAAGCCATCTGTGTGCATAGCACGTCGAGGGAACCGGTCTCGCGTAAGAGTACGCGTAAGGTTGGTCCGGATCGTCTCGTCCAACAATACCGCCGAACCAAAGTATGACATGCTGGTAGGCAGTATGACTTGTATCGCCCACAACTCACTTGTGTTCTACTCGTGCAAATAACATCAAACCATAAAAACCTAGGCTCGGATGCCACTGTTGGGGAATGTAGTAATTTCAAAAAATTTCCTACGCACACGCAAGATCATGGTGATGCATAGCAACGAGGGGGAGAGTGTTGTCTACGTACCAACGCAGACCGACTGCGGAAGCGATCACACAACATAGAGGAAGTAGTCGTACGTCTTCTTCCCGATCCAACCGATCCAAGCACCGTTACTCCGGCACCTCCGAGTTCTTAGCACACGTTTAGCTCGATGACGATCCTCGGGCTCCGATCCAGCAAAGCGTCGAGGAAGAGTTCCGTCAGCACGACGGCGTGGTGGCGATCTTGATGTACTACCGACGCAGGGCTTCGCCTAAGCACTACAACGGTATGATCGAGGTGGAATTTGGTGGCAGGGGGCACCGCACACGGCTAAGGAACGATCAACAATGATCAACTTGTGTGTCTATGGGGTGCCCCCTACCCCCGTATATAAAGGAGCAGGGGGAGGGGTTCGGCCGGCTAGGGAGAGGGCGCGGGAGGAGTCCTACTCCTACCGGGAGTAGGACTCCCCCCCTCAATCCTATTCCAACTAGGACTCCCAAGGGGGAAAGGAGAGAGAGGGGGCCGGCCCCTTCTCCTAGTCCTAATAGGACTTGGGGAAGGGGGGGCGCGCGGCCAGCTATGGGCTGCCCCTTTTCTCTTTTCCACTAAGGCCCAATAGGCCCATTTGCCTCCCGGGGGGTTCCGGTAACCCTCCCGGTATTCCGGTAAAATCCCGATTTCACCCGGAACACTTCCGGTGTCCAAACATAGGCTTCCAATATATCAATCTTTACGTCTCGACCATTTCGAGACTCCTCGTCATGTCCGTGATCACATCCGGGACTCCGAACAACCTTCGGTACATCAAAATGCATAAACTCATAATAACTGTCATCGTAATGTTAAGCGTGCGGACCCTACGGTTCGAGAACAATGTAGACATGACCGAGACATGTCTCCGGTCAATAACCAATAGCGGGACCTGGATGCCCATATTGGCTCCTACATATTCTACGAAGATCTTTCTCGGTCAGACCGCATAACAACTTACGTTGTTCCCTTTGTCATCGGTATGTTACTTGCCCGAGATTCGATCGTCGGTATCCAATACCTAGTTCAATCTCGTTACCGGCAAGTCTCTTTACTCGTTCCGTAATACATCATCTCACAACTAACATATTAGTTGCAGTGCTTGCAAGGCTTATGTGATGTGCATTACCGAGAGGGCCCAGAGATACCTCTCCGACAATCGGAGTGACAAACCCTAATCTCGAAATACGCCAACCCAACATCCACCATTGGAGACACCTGTAGTACTCCTTTATAATCACCCAGTTACGTTGTGACGTTTGGTAGTACCCAAAGTGTTCCTCTGGTAAACGGGAGTTGCATAATCTCATAGTTATAGGAACATGTATAAATCATGAAGAAAGCAATAGCAACATACTAAACGATCGGGTGCTAAGCTAATGGAATGGGTCATGTCAATCAGATCATTCAACTAATGATGTGACCTCGTTAATCAAATAACAACTCTTTGTTCATGGTTAGGAAACATAACCATCTTTGATTAACGAGCTAGTCAAGTAGAGGCATACTAGTGACACTCTGTTGGTCTATGTATTCACACATGTATTATGTTTCCGGTTAATACAATTCCAGCATGAATAATAAACATTTATCATGATATAAGGAAATAAATAATAACTTTATTGTTGCCTCTAGGGCATATTTCCTTCAATGTCTTCGTGAAGAGAGTGGGATCTAGGGAGCCAGGTATGAAGCCTTTGCTCTTCAGGAAGTATTTGAGTGTGTCATACCAGTCCCGAGGGGCTTGTTTGAGGCCATATAGTGCCTTATTGAGCTTGTAAACCATGTCAGGATGTTTTGGATCTTCAAACCCAGGTGGTTGTGCAACATACACTTCTTCTTCAATCTTGCCATTGAGAAAGGCACTCTTCACATCCATTTGATATAAAAGTATGTTATGATGATTTGCATAGGCCAGCAGTATACGGATGGCTTCAAGTCTGGCCACAGGAGCAAATGTTTCATCGAAGTCAATGCCTTCCACTTGAGTATATCCTTGAGCAACGAGACGAGCTTTGTTTCTGACAACTTGACCATGCTCATCCTGCTTGTTGCGGTATATCCATTTGGTGCCTATTATGTTATGCTTCCGTGGATCAGGACGCTTAACCAATTCCCATACATTGTTCAGCTCAAACTGATGAAGCTCTTCTTGCATTGCTTGAATCCACTCAGGTTCCATAAAAGCTTCTTCAACTTTCTTGGGTTCTGTGATTGAAACGAATGCGAAGTGTCCGCAGAAATTTGCCAGTTGAGTTGCCCTTGAACGAGTCGGTGGACCAGGTGCATTGATGCTGTCAATTATTCTGTCAATCTGCACTTCATTGGCAACACGAGGATGTATGGGTCGAAGACTTTGCTCTTGCTGATCTATGTTGTCATGGGGAGGAATGTCTTCAGGCTGAGCATTGTCTTCATGTGGATCAGGTGCTGAGATGATAAGTTCTTCTTCAGGATGAGCTTCGGAAGGTATTTCTCCAGTTCCCATTAGCTTGATTGATTCACTGGCTGGAACTTCATCTAGCACATCTGGCAGTTGCTCTCTTTGTGAACCATTGGTCTCATCGAACCGCACATCCACTGTTTCAACCACTTTGTAGTGAAAGAGATTGAAGACTCTGTAGGAGTGCGAATCCTTTCCATATCCAAGCATAAATCCCTCATGTGCTTTTGGTGCAAATTTTGAGGTGTGGTGTGGGTCCTTGATCCAGCATCTTGAGCCAAATACTCTGAAGTAACTGACATTTGGCTTCTTGCCAGTTAGAAGTTCATAAGATGTCTTGTTCAGAAGCTTGTGAAGATAAACACAGTTGATTGTATGGCATGCAGTGTCAATGGCTTCAGGCCAGAATTTTCTTGGAGTCTTGTACTCATCTAGCATTGTTCTGGCCATCTCAATGAGTGTTCTGTTCTTGCGTTCGACGACGCCATTCTGCTGTGGCGTGTACGGAGCTGAGAATTCATGTGTGATGCCCAAGGTATCCAGATATGTATCAAGGCCAGTGTTCTTGAATTCAGTGCCATTGTCACTTCTGATGTGCTTTATCTTGGTGCCATAATTGTTCATAGCCCGATTTGCGAAGCGTTTGAAGACATCCTGCACTTCAGTCTTGTAAAGGATTATGTGCACCCAAGTATATCTAGAGTAATCATCAACAATGACAAAGCCATAGAGGCAAGTAGTAGTGGAAAAAGTTGAGTAGTGAGTGGGACCAAAAAGATCCATGTGAAGCAGTTCGAAGGGTCGAGTAGTGGTCATGATTGTCTTCGAAGGATGTTTTGCCCTTGTCATCTTCCTTGCTTCACAGGCACCGCATAAGTGATCTTTCTTGAACTTGACGCCCTCGATGCCTATGACATGCTTCTTCTTCGCAAGGGTGTGGAGGTTCCTCATGCCAGCATGCCCAAGCCTCCGATGCCAAAGCCAGCATTCTGAAGCCTTTGCCAGAAGACATACTGCAAGCTGTGGCCCTGCTGAGAAATCTACCACATACATATCATCTTTCCGATACCGTTCAAACACTAGAGACTTGTTGTATTCCATTAGTACTAGGCAACGATATTTTCCAAAAATTACAATCATGTTCAAATCGCAAAGCATTGAGACAGACATTAAGTTAAAGCCAAGGGATTCAACAAACATGACTTTATCCATGTGTTGATCCTTTGAGATTGCAACTCTACCTAGACCCAATACCTTACTTTTACCAGTGTCAGCAAATGTGATGTGGCTCTTGTCGGATGGACGTAAGGTTGAGTCCATAAAAAGACTTCTTTTGCCAGTCATGTGATTTGTACACCCACTGTCAATAATCCATTCTGAAGACTCTGAAGGCGCTTGTGTCATACCCTACAGTGCAGTTAGGGGGATAGGCTTCACGAAGAGAATTGTGAAGCAAAAACATTTGACGAACCAGTGGGTTATGAAAACTTAGATCCAGGTCAGGACTAATAGGAAGAGTAGCATGCGATTCAGGTACGAAATACATAGTGATGCCATTCGGGCATTTGATCTTGCGCCCCACAAGATTTTTAAGGTCCCCAGCAATAGCGTCAGAAGATTTTGGTTTTCTGTTGGAGACCTTTCCCTACAAAAGAGAGTTATGCTTTCTTAACCACCCACATCTTCAAGGGTGGCTTAGAAGCAATAAGTCTAAGTGCAGCATCTGAGAATTTTGGCTTTGGAGCCCTAGCAAACAGTCTAGTAGGCGGGCAATATTACTCATAAGAATAGGCAGAATAGTTCTTGGTCATATGAACATGACGGTTTGAAGAACCGCTCTCATATGCCTGAGCATGGTTTCCCTGCAAAACATTTGCGTTAGTGCGACTCAGGTGAGTCCTCTGTCTGTATGAAGCCTTTGGACCATATGAAGCCTTTGGTCTGAGGTTTGTCTTCTTCATGTGAGGTGTCATGAGGACATTCACAGGAAGATTCTCCAGACACGTTTTTGGAACCCAGATCTTCTTCATAGGCAGTCCATTCCTGCAGTTAGTACCAATGTACCTGGCAAATACTTCACCATTCTGATTCTTAAACAGTTTATAGTTTGCATCAAAGGATTCATCAATGATAATGGGATTAGCACAAGTGAAGCCGGATAGATTGGATGGATCTGCTAAGGATTCCTTTGCAGCAACCCATGTGGTTTTGGGGTACTACTCAGGTTTCCAGTAAGAGCCATCTGCATTAATTTTCCTCACGAACCCAACACCCTCTTTCCTAGGGTTTCGGTTCAGAATCTGCTTCTTGAGGACATCACATAATGTCTGATGTCCTTTGAGACTTTTGTACATCCCTGTTTCAAGCAATGTCTTCAACCTAGCATTCTCATCAGCAATAGCAGTGGTATCCTCAGCAGAGGGGTTAGTTACCACTTCAACAGTTGAAGATATTGCAACAGCAGTAGCAGTGGAACATTCAGCAACAGAAGTAGCATTATCACGCTCAATGCATTTAAGGCATGGTGGTTCAAATCCTTCTTGAGCAGAACTGATCTGTTCGGCGCGAAGTGACTCGTTTTCCTTTTGAAGATCTTCATGAGCCGCTCTCAATTTCTCAAGATCTTGCTTCCTTTGAAGATAATCATAGGAGAGCTTTTCATGAGTTGTTGAGAGAGTATCATGACGATCTTCAAGTTCCCGATACTTAACGTGAAGATTTTTTATGTCTTCAATTAAGGATTCAGACCGAGTCATTTCAGCACCCAACAGATCATCGCTTCTGTCTAATAGTTTTTGAATATGTTCCATGGCTTTCTGTTGTTCAGTTGCAATTTTAGCAAGTGTTTTGTAGCTGGGTTTTGAATCACAATCAGAATCATCGTCACTGGATGTTTGATAGTGAGTAGTGCGTGTGTTTACCTTGGCACCGCGTGCCATGAAGCAGTAGGTAGGAGTGGAGTTGTCCTTGTCATTTGCATCGGTGTTGGTGATGAAGTCATTGTCTTCAGTGTTGAAGATGGACTTGGCGACGTAAGCTGTAGCCAGACTCGCAATGCCAGAATCAGATTCCTCCTCAGACTCCACCTCTGCCTCCTCAGAAGCGGATTCCTCCTCTGAATCCATTTCCTTGCCAACAAACGCACGAGCCTTGCCAGTTGAGCTCTTCTTGTGTGATGAAGACTTTGAGGAAGACTTGGAAGAAGACTTTGAGTATTTCTTCTTCTTCTTGTCGTCAGAGTCATATTCCTTGCTCTTCTTCTTCTTTCTGCTCTCATTGTCCCATTGTGGACACTCAGAGATGAAGTGTCCAGTTTTCTTGCACTTGTGACATGTTTTCTTCTTGTAGTCATGAGCAGAAGCTTCATCATTCCTTGAGCTTGATCGTGAAGACTTTTTGAAGCCTTTCTTCTTGGTGAATTTCTGGAACTTCTTCACAAGCATTGCAAGTTCCCTTCCAATGTCTTCAGGATCATCAGAACTGTTGTCAGATTCTTCTTCAGATGAGGACACAGCTTTTGCCTTCAAGGCACGAGTTCGCACATAGTTTGGACCATAGATATCTCTTTTCTCAGAAAGCTGAAACTCATGTGTGTTGAGCCTCTCAAGTATGTCAGACTGATCGAGTGTCTTGAAGTCTGGACGTTCTTGAATCATCAGGGCTAGGATGTCAAACGAATTGTCAAGTGATCTCAGCAGCGTCTTGACGATTTCATGTTTGGTGATCTCAGTGGCGCCGAGGGCTTGAAGCTCATTTGTGATGTCAGTGAGCCGGTCAAATGTGTGCTGGACATTCTCATTGTCATTTCGCTTGAAGCGGTTGAAGAGATTGCGAAGAACACTGATTCTCTGATCTCTTTGGGTTGAGATGCCTTCATTGACTTTGGAGAGCCAGTCCCAGACTACCTTGGATGTCTTCAAGGCACTCACACGGCCGTACTGTCCCTTGGTCAGATGACCACAGATGATATTCTTGGCAGTAGAGTCCAGTTGAGTGAACTTCTTGACATCAGCAACAGTGACACCTTCTCCAGCCTAGGGAACGCCGTTTTGGATGACATACCATAGGTCGACGTCAATGGCTTCAAGATGCATGCGCATCTTATTCTTCCAGTAGGGATATTCAGTTACATCGAAGACGGGACACACAGCGGAGACTTTAATTATCCCTGCAGTCGACATAGCTAAAACTCCAGGTGGTTAAACCGAATCACACAGAACAAGGGAGCACCTTGCTCTGATACCAATTGAAAGTGCGTTATATCGACTAGAGAGGGGTGAATAGGTGATTTTTATGAAAGTCTTCAAAAACGTGAAAGTTATGAAGACAAACAGTACAGATATGCCTATCACTTAAGCAGCGGAAGTTAGATTACACTAGGCAAGCCATGGTCAAGTATTCAATAGAGTGAAAGCACAAGACAAGTAGCTGTAGTGTAATAAGGATCAGGTAGGAATAAGTTATGAAGCCAAACAAATCATACAGTTATGATGTGGAAACAGAAGATACAGCAAGCATGCAATGGCTTCACAATGTGTAACAGTAAGTAAAAGGACGTGAAGATGAAACCAGTGACACGCTGAAGACAATGATTTGTTGGACCAGTTCCAGTTGCTGTGACAACTGTACGTCTGGTTGGAGCGGCTAGGTATTTAAACCAGAGGACACACAGTCCCGGACACCCAGTCCTGAACACGCAGCTCAGGACACCCAGTCCTCACCGTTTTCTCCTTGAGCTAAGGTCACACAGACCTCGCCCAATCACTCTGGTAAGTCTTCAAGGTAGACTCCCAAACCTTCACAGACTTCGTTCACTGGCAATCCACAATTTCTCTTGGATGCTCAGAACGCGACGCCTAACCGGCTGGAGGATGCACAGTCCTCAAGTGTAATAAGTCTTTAGATCACTCAGACAAGAAGACTCAAGTGATGCCCAATTTACTCTGGCTCTAGGTGGTTAGGGCTTTTCTCCTCGCTAGGAATTTTCTCTCAAAGGCTTCGAGGCGGGTTGCTCTCAAACGACAAAAGCCGTGCATTGAAATCTGAGCAGCCAACCGTTTATGGTTGTAGGGGGTGGACTATTTATAGCCAGTGGGCAACCCGGCCTGATTTGTCCGAAATGACCCTGGGTCACTACGGAACTGACACGTGTACCAACGGTCAGATTTCAAACTCACACGGCAACTTTACTTGGGCTACAAGTAAAGCTGACTTGTCCGACTCTGGACAAGATTTGCTCTCATAGTGTTCGCTCGAAGATATAGGTTTTGAATTAAGCATCACTTCAGTCATTCTGACTGGTTCTCTTGGACCCCACTTAACAGTACGGTGGTTCCTATGACTCAACACAAATGAAATAGAACTACGAAGGATCTAAGTCTTCGAGTTTCATAGGCTTCACATAGTGTTTTCTCTTGTCATAGTCTTCAATGTGAATATCTTCATATACCACCATTGTCTTCAATGTCTTCGTACATTTTTAGGGGTCATCTCTGGTAGTAAAACCGAATCAATGAGGGACTTCTACCTGTGTTATCCTGCAATTCTCACAAACACATTAGTCCCTCAACTAGGTTTGTCATCAATACTCCAAAACCAACTAGGGGTGGCACTAGATGCACTTACACTTCTCTTCTTTGCTTCACTTTGAACCCTAGAAAGAACTTCAACTCTCCCATGGAAGACATCTCGAACTTTGAGGTCATGAGAGCGGCAAATTCCTCATTGAAAGCTTTGTTAGGGGAACCAAAGATAATATCATCAACATATAAATTGGCACACAAACAACTCCCCTTTGACCTTCTTAGTAAAAAGAGTGGGGTCGATTAGCTCAACTTCAAAACCACAGTCTTATAACAACTCGGTAAGGTGGTCATACCACGCACATGGGGCTTGTTTAAGGCCATAGAGTGCCTTATCGAGTTGATACACATGATCGGGAAAGTAGGGATCCTCGAACCCGGGGGGTTGCTTGACATAAACCAATTCATTAATGGGACCAATAATAAAAGCACTCTTCACATCCATTTGTTGTAACTTAAAGTTATGATGAGAAGCATAAGCAATCAACATGCGAATAGATTCAAGACGAGCAACGGGAGCAAAGGTTTCACCGTAGTCGATACCCTCGACTTGGGAGTAGCCTTGTGCTACCAAACGAGCCTTGTTGCGAATGACAATCCCATGGGCATCTTGCTTGTTCTTAAATATCCACTTGGTTCCAATGACATTGTGGTTCCCCGTTGGTCTTGGCACCAATCTCCACACTTTGCTGCGCTCGAAGTTGTTGAGTTCTTCATGCATGGCATTGAGCCAATCCGGATCTTCTAGCGCCTCATAGACCTTGTGGGGTTCGACACAAGAGACAAACGCGTGATGCTCACAATAGTTTGCTAATTGTCTACGAGTGCTTACCCCCTTTCTTAAGCTTCCAAGCACATTCGTCATGAGATGATCCTTGGTGGAGATCTTGGAAGCAACCTTGGCGGCAAGACGCTCCAATTCCTCCTCGGGGGTGAGACGAGGAGTGGTCACTTGATCATCTTGAGCGTCGTCTTGAGCTTGTTCTTGTTCTTGAACTTGCTCGGAGGAGAGAACTTGACCTTGGGCATCACTTGATGTGTCAACACCGTCTTGAGCATGATCTTGCCCTTGGTCATGTTCTTGAGGATGAGGGCCTTCATGTTGTTCTTTGGAAGCGTGTGGGCCTTGGGTTGGTGATGGCTCCACTTGAGTGGAGCATTGTCCTTCTCCTTCGGCCACAAGGGGTTCCTCAATGGGTAGGATAAAGCCAACATCCATTCTTCTTATGGCTTGAGGAGGAATTTCATCACCTACATCACAAGTGCCACTTTGCTCCACTTGGGAGCTGTTATTCTCATCAAACTCCAAGTTACATGTCTCCTCAATAAGTCTCGTGGATTTATTGAGGACACGGTAAGCATGAGAGTTTGTAGCATAACCAACAAATATGCCCTCATAAGCTCTAGCCTCAAATTTAGACAACCGAACACCTTTCTTGAGAATGAAACACTTACACCCGAACACCCGAAAGTACTTGAGGTTGGGCTTGTTACCGGTGAGTATCTCATATGGATTCTTGTTCAAGCCCTTGCGGAGGTAGAGCCGATTGGATGCATGACACGCGGTGTTGATGGCTTCGGCCCAAAAGTTGTACGGAGACTTGAACTCCGCCATCATGGTCCTTGCCGCATCCATCAACGTCCGGTTCTTCCTCTCCGCAACACCGTTTTGTTGAGGGGTGTAAGGTGCGGAATATTGATGCTTGATCCCCTCATCACTAAGAAACTCATCCAAGGTGTAGTTCTTGAACTCGGTGTCGTTGTCACTTCTTATTGTCAAGATCTTTGCATTGTGTTGATGTTGTGCTTCATTTGCAAAGTCAATGACGGTTTGTTGGGTCTCGCTCTTCCTCTTGAAGAAATACACCCAAGTGTATCTTGAGTAGTCATCCACAATCACCAAGCAATACTTCCTACCCCCAAGACTATCGAAGGATGGAGGCCCAAAGAGATCCATGTGAAGGAGCTCCAAAGGCCTCTTTGAGTAAATGATAGTCGTGGGAGGGTGAGCCTTCTCATGTAGCTTTCCTTCGATACAAGCACTGCAAGCACGATCTTTCGCAAAACTAACATTCGTTAGTCCACGGACATGGTCCCCCTTGAGAAGACTTTGCAAATATCTCATATTGACATGGGCTAGGCGGTGATGCCAAGGCCATCCCACATCAACTTTAGCCATTAGGCATGTCGCGGTCTTAGTGGGTCGCTCTGAAAAGTTAATCACATATAGACCGTTCTCGACATGCCCAACAAAGGCTACTTTAAGAGTCTTGCTCCACAAGAGGGCCATGGTATCGATATCAAAGAAAGTGGCAAAGCCCATGATTGCAAGTTGACGAATGGAAAGTAAATTGTATGCAAGGGACTCAACAAGCATGACCTTCTCGATCGTGAGATCATGAGAGATGACCACCTTGCCAAGTCCTAATACCTTAGAGGATGAGGCGTCACCCCACTCGACATTGGTGGGCATAGATGGAATCTTGTGCACGTCCACCACCAAGTCCTTGCTTCCGGTCATATGATTTGTAGCTCCGCTATCGAGCAACCATGATCCCCCACCGGAAGCAAACACCTACAAGAGATTAATGCTTGGTTTTAGGTACCCATTTTGTAATGGGTCCTTTGATGTTAGTAACAAGGGTCTTTGGAACCCAAATAGACCATTCAATGTATTCATGAGGAGAACCAACGAATTTGGCATAGACATGCCCATCACTAGCACAGCATAACACATAAGAATGATTAAAGTCACCGGCTTTGATGCGAGGAGTGGCATTGCCCTTTTTGACAACGCCACCCTTCGCATTGTTCTTCTTCTTCTCCTCGGAGGCACTCTCTCCCTCCTTCACAAAGGTTTGCATGAGAGGAGGAGGTCATTTGGTCTTGTCATTCTTCTTCTTGTTCTTGGACTCGGGCACATACCCAACCCCTCCTTGGCCACAACTCCCTTCTGGTTGATCAAGAGGTCATTGAGGTTCTTCTTGCCTTGTATGCAAGTCGCAAAACCTCTCTCAAGTTGCCCCTTTAGCTTAGCATTCTCCTCAACGAGATGCACATGCTCACAACACGGGTTAGTAGCATTTGCATTATCAATTAACATCATACGAGGAAAAGTGGCTTTTTCCTTGGTTAGCTTTACTTGAAGTTGATCATGAGACTCTTTGAGGCTAGCATGAGCACCCTTCAAGACCTTGTGAGCCTTGTCAAGTAGATCAAACTCCTCTTTGAGTCTAGCAAGATCAACCTCAAGTTCGGCCTTCTTAGAGTTTAGCACATGAGAAACAATGAGGACATGATCATAATCTTTCTTTAACTTAGCATGATCAACGTTGTGTGACTCCTCAAGAGCCAAACGAAGACCACGCTCTTCCTCAAGAGCATTGGAAAGATCCAAAATCTCATCGGCATAGTCACGACTATGCCCTTCCATCTTAGTGATGGTATCTTCGTGAGCCTCGATCATGTCATTGGCTTCACCAAGTTGTTCCAAGAGAGCAACAAAGTGCTTCTTGGATTTTCCCTTAAGTTTGCCCATAAAGGCCTCAAACTCATTTGCCTCCACATTAGCTCCCTCATGTTCATTAATGCTATCCGTCGAAGAAGGATGGTTAATGATGGTAGTTTTGATGTTGGGGGTTACCTTGTTGGTGGCTTTAGCCATGAGGCACTTGGCGGTGATGCTCTCATTGGGTGAGTCAAAGTGAGACATCCGTGGAGTCATCGCAATGGCAACGGAGGCCATGGCAACCGACTCATCACCTTCATCATCGTCATCATCCTCATTGTACTCTTCTTGTACCACCAATGCCTTGGGAGGAGTCTTCTTGGTGAAGTTGCTCTTGTTGGGGAATGACTTGGCCTTGTCCTTTCGGATGAGCTTGCCACCATTGTCTTCCCTCTTCTCATACGGGCACTCCGCAACAAAATGACTCACGTTGCCACAATTGTAGCAAGTCCTTACACGTTGCTTGCTCTTCGTGCTACTTGAGTTGTTCTTGTTAAAGTTTGGCCTCGAGTTTTTCTTGCTCCAAAATTGCCTTGAAGCGAGTGCCATGTGTTCATGATATGCATACTTTGTATCCTCGGGGTTGCTCTCCTCTTCTTCCTCTTCTTCTTCTTCAACGGAGAGCTTGGCCTTCAATGCAAGGTTGGGCTTCTTTGCCCTTTGAGAACGAAGCACCGCATTGTCGGCAGTCTTGTCCAGAATGTTCATGGCCACAAACTCATCCAACACTTCGCTTGAGGTCAAAGTGTGGAAGTCCGGTCTTTGACGAATGACGGAGGACATGGCCTTGTGGTAGGGCATCATTGCCTTGAGGAATTTGAGCTTGATCCAATTGTCATCCGTGTCCTTGCTCCCGTGATCTCGGAGTAAGACCACGAGTTTGGTTACTCTCCGATAAAGCTCACGAGGTTCTTCATCTTCTTTCACTGCAAACTCATCGGCCTCATCTTGCACCACTTCATAGTTGGAGCGTTGAATGCTTGCGCTTCCCCGATAAAGGGAGACAACACAAAGCCATGCGTCTTTGGCCAAGGCGAAGGGCCGAAGATGAGGTAGGTCTTCGGGTGGGATTGCATCTTGAATGATGAAGAGAGCATTCTCATTGAATTAATTATCCGCGGCTTCTCGAGGAGTGGAGTTGCTTGGATCATGCGGATAGAAACCTTCTTCAATGATTCTCCAATGATTAGTGTTCACATGATTTAAATGACGTTTAAAGCGGTCAACCCAAGAATCAAAGTCCTCATTTTTCACAATCTTAGGGGGAGGACCGGCATGATTCAAATGAGTGGAAGGAACCGGTCCACCATAAACAAGTGGTGGTTCCACATGAGCAAAGATGTTGGTGCCATTTTTACCACTAGAAGAAGGAGCCTTTTTACTACTAGCTTCCCCCTTGTCGGAGATAGCATCCGTCACCTTGTCGGTGGGATCACCCACTTTCAACGGTGCGGTGGATAGTTTAAGCCCCTCAAGGAATTTAGTAAGCATGCTTTCGACCTCGGTCGTCATGGAGGTTTTCAATGTCTCCAAGGCCACATTGAACTCCTCACGAGAGACCGAGGTTCCCCCATCGCCCGTAGACGAGGTCGGATTCACACCGGAGTGTTCCTCCAGACCGTCTACGGTATCAACCATACTCTTCAGATGGTAAAGTCCTTAATAAAGAGACGAGACTCTGATACCAATTGAAAGGATCGATATGGTTGACTAGAGGGGGGTGAATAGGCAACTATCAAATTTTAGCTTTTCTTTAACAATTTAAACTTTGCATCAAAGTAGGTTGTCTAGATATGCAACTAGGTGAGCAACCTATATGATGCAACAAGGATAGGAACACAAGCAAACAAGTGAAATGATACAAATAAGCTTGCACAAGTAAAGGCACGAGATAACCAAGAGTGGAGACGGTGGAGACGAGGATGTGTTGCCGAAGTTCCTTCCCTTTGAGAGGAAGTACGTCTCCGTTGGAGCGATGTGGAGGCACAATGCTCCCCAAGAAGCCACTAGGGCCACCGTATTCTCCTCACGCCCTCACACAATGCGAGATGTTGTGATTCCACTATTGGTGCCCTTGGAGGCGGCGACCGAACCTTTACAAACAAGGTTGGGGCAATCTCCACAACTCAATTGGAGGCTCCCAACGACACCACGAAGCTTCACCACAATGGACTATGGCTTCGCGGTGACCTCAACCGTCTAGGATGCTCAAACACCCAAGAGTAACAAGATCCGCAAGGGATTAGTGGCGGGGATCAAATTTCTCTTGGTGGAAGTGTGGATAGAGGCCTTCTCAACCACTCCCGAGCAAATCAACAAGTTTGATTGGCTAGGGAGTGAGATCGGGTGAAAATGGAGCTTAGAGCAACAATGGAGCTTAGGGTTGGAAGAGATAAGTCAACGGAGAAGAAGGGGACCCCTTATATAGTGTAGGACAAAGATCCAACCGTTATCCACCTACCAGCCCGCGGCCAGCGGTACTACCGCTCCAGGCCAGCGGTACTACCGCAGGGCCGCGCGGTACTACCGCTTGCTTCCAAGCGGTACTACCGCACGGTCATGCGGTACTACCGTACAGGCCTGCGGTACTGCCGCAACCCCAGCAACAGCAAGGTCAGATCTGATGCGCAGGAGCTGAGGGCGGTACTTCCGCGAGCGCGGTACTACCGCGTCGCCATGCGGTACTGCCGCAAGGCAAAAATCCCCTAGCCAGGGGGGAGGAAACATCCGTGCCTACTTCCACAAAGAAATGGAAGAAGCAAAAACCCGACACAGTAGAACTACCGAGGGGCGGTACTACTGCCTGACAACATAGCACGGTACTACCGCGGAGCGAAAGCGGTACTATCGCGGTAGGTGCAGATGTAAAAAATTACAACCGCCCTACTACCGCAAAGGAGCGGTACTAGCCTGGTGGACAACGGTAGTGCAGCTCCAGGGGAGCGGTACTACCGTGGGCACCTGCGGTACTACCGCGCCACCGCACGGTACTATCGCTGGTGCGTACGGTACTACCGCTCTCCTGGGAGCAGTACTACCGCGACCCAATTCAGCAGCCAGAACCAGGGAGGCGAGAAAGCGGAGGAAGCTCCAAGGGAAAAGGAGGGGACAAGAAAGAGACGTGTACGTGATGATTCCACCCAAACCTTTCCGACGCGGACCCCCTCTTAATAGTACGGCTTTCCTACGACTCAAATCCACCAAAAAGAAACGTAGAAAAGACGCCGTCTTCAACAGTCTTCGAGGGGCACCCAACCGTCTTGTACCTAGCGATGAAATGTCTGAGATACTCAAGGCACACGATTAGTCCGCAAACGCGTTGTCATCAATCACCAAAACACCTTAGGGATAAATATGCCCTTACACCTGCCGTTGGCACCTCTTCCCCACGATCAACACACGATTCCTCCCACGTCCTGTGTTTCAATTCTGAGCAGCTGCTCTATATGCATCTGCTGATGTAATCTGTACTAAATCAAGCAAATCACTATATATATCATTCTTCACTAGGTATCCTTTTGCACTAAAGCAAGAGGAGTTTTGATAGTTAGTGATTCAAGATCATTTTTGTGAAATGGAAGCCACCGCATGTTTGCTACACAATAATCTAGTAAATGTTGCAGTTGATAGCAATGCAATTGATTCTATGTGTTTCAGCGGTATATATTTACTGTTGCACTTTTATTTTCTTCCAACCGCGTTGTGTCTCAACTGCATACTTTTCAACTCCATCACATGTTTCAACAGAATGACATGATATTTTCTACTACACCCTTTCAACTGCATCTCACATGTTTTTTTCTTAAGATCCTGCATCTCACATGTTGATCATACATTTTCGATCGTGTCTGCTATCTCTTTTTTGGGGGTATTTTGGTAGTGGAAATTCTAGTGCGCAAAGAATAGTAAGATGCTAATTCCCAAATTGTGAAGCATGAACTGGGCTTGTACGAGAGGCTTAGGGCGTCCCATTCCAGCGCAGGCCGTCTTATCAGTCCACGATCCTACGTGCACGCAGCACCCCTGAACCGATCAGCAAAAAAGGTCGCGCTTGGGCTCGCAAATTGCCGTGCGACGCGTGCAGGGGGTCCTAACCATGGTCAGCTCCTGACCGCACCGCCCCCTCCACCTAACCCGAGCGCCGAGCCGGAGGAACTCGGCCCCGCCTGTCTCTCTCTCCCCCCTCCCTCCTTTATTAAACGCACACGGAAATGCAGCACGCAGTGTTGGGGAAACGGAAAGGAAACCCGGAAAAGAAAACAGAGCAGGACTCCACTCCACACTCCACTCTCCTCCCCCTCCTCACTCTCTCTTTCTTGGATCGTAAGCAATCGCGGAGGAAATCCATCCGCAATCGTGGAGGGGAGGACATTTTGATCGGTGCTGGTTTGCCAAGGCGGGGACGAGGGTACATGGTGGCCGTCATGGATCGAGGCGTGGACGGGAGGACGGGGAGGGGCCAGCAGTGGAGGCGCGCGAGCTCTTTCTCCCGCTCTTTGCTCGTCTTCTCGCAGTAACCGGGGAAGGTGGTGGTGGTGGTGGTGCCGGTGTATCTGAATTTCTGCGGAGCTCGCCATGAAGCGGCCCGGCGGCGGAAACCCCTCCTCCCTCCACCAGATGGCCAGCCCGAACGGTAAATTGCAAGCCCTCTTTCTTTCTTTCTGGTGGCAATTCGTTCTGTTGAGGTGAAGGGCGCGGAAATCTGAGTCTCTGTGTGCGTGTTTGATTAGACATGGACTACGGCGTGGTCGGGATGGAGGCGGATGGGGACGCGGAGGAGGAGATGATGGCGTGCGGCGGCGGCGGCGGCGGCTGCGGGGGAGGGGAGAAGAAGCGGCGGCTGAGCGCGGAGCAGGTGCGCGCCCTGGAGCGGAGCTTCGAGGTGGAGAACAAGCTGGAGCCGGAGCGCAAGGCGCGGCTGGCGCGCGACCTCGGCCTGCAGCCGCGCCAGGTCGCCGTCTGGTTCCAGAACCGCCGGGCGCGCTGGAAGACCAAGCAGCTCGAGCGCGACTACAACGCGCTGCGCCACTCGTACGACGCGCTCCGCGTCGACCACGACGCCCTCCGCCGCGACAAGGAAGCCCTCCTCGCCGAGGTCCGTGCCGCTCACGCCCGCTTAAATTACGCTGCTGCTTAGTACTACATGCGCAATGGCTGATGCTCGTTGCTGGCCCGCCTTGTGTGATACAGATCAAGGATCTGAAGGGGAAGCTGGGGGACGAGGAGGCCGCAGCGAGCTTCACGTCGGTGAAGGAGGAGCCGGCGGCGTCCGACGGCCCGCCGCCCGCGGGCATGGGGTCATCCGACAGCGACTCGAGCGGGGTGCTGAACGACACGGACGCGACCGGCGCGACACCAACAGAGGAGGCGCCGGCTCCAGACATGGGGACGCTGCTCGGCGGGCCCGGGGCGGCCGGCGCGGCGGCGGCGGCGGCGGGGCACGGGCAGGCGTTCCTGCACGGGAATTTCCTGAAGGTGGAGGAGGACGAGACGGGGTTCCTGGACGACGAGGAGCCGTGCGGGGGCTTCTTCGCCGACGAGCCGCCGCTGGCGTGGTGGACCGAGCCGACGGATCCCTGGAAGTGAGGCGCGGCGGAGAGAGAGGCTCGGTGGGAGACGACACCTCGCGCGGGGAATAAAAGATTAGTGAAGAAAGCAGGGGCTTTTCTGAAATTTTTGTAAATCTCGTTTTTATCTAGTCCTTTCCTGTCAAACCCTCGCCGTCGCTAGGCAGCCAGCATCAGCAATAGTACTACTACTACTACGACGACTAGTGCCATTTCCGCCCCCGCTCTTTCAGCTATTTCCTTTCTCCTCCCGTAAACCCTCGCCTTTTAGCTAAAAACTTAAATGTTCAAGTTAAGCTGGACTGAAGTGTAAAAAGGCCCACGAGATAGGGACAAGGGGAAAAGGACAGTGTGGAGCGAGCAGTGAAGAGGAAGGGAGGGAGCAGCAAGCAACAACGGGCGGGCCACGGAGCAGCGTCGCTGTTGGGGTGGGCCCCGGAGGCCACGTGAAGCGCAGGCATTGGGCCTCCCATTGACCGGGCTGGCCTAAGCTTTAGCGCGTGATGGCAGCGCGCAGAGTCGTAACCGACAGCCATCCGCCCCGCGACGCCAACGCGCCTGGCCCAGCCCGCGCCCCCTTCGTCCACGGCGGGCCTCCCCCGCGAGAGCGACCGCCGACGGCGACCCGCGCGTGCACGCGCGCTCCCCCGTCGTCGCCGGCTCCCTCGAATCGAGCCCCGCGGCCTCGCGCTTTCCTTGCCATTCTCGTACGTAGTGGCAGGTGTTGCACCGCCGTCGAACCTGACGCGGCGTCGTGCTCCGGTACAAGAAAAGAAACAAGGAAATCATGTGGAGATCGGAGCGCGGCTCTCATGATGCGGAGCCTTTTGGAGGCTATAGAATAGCCCCCTTGCGCCTGGAGATTCTGTGGGCGGGTGCGTCGCCGTGCCAATCGAGTGCGTTTTGGAAGATCTGGTGACCGTGATGATGGGCAATCAGGCGCGGCACGTACTGGATCCGGGAGTGGTAGACCGTGGTGGGGGAAGGAGGGAAGATCGTCGGAGCCGCGGCCGCCGCGCCCGTGCGGAATATTCTGTCGGAATGATTACCGGCACCGGGTTAAATAAGACTCCCGGCGTGCGTGCATGCCGTGCTTTAGCTGCCCCCTTCACCTGGAGAAACGCTTGTAAACACCTGAGACCTCATGCTGCTGGTAGAGTATATTGTTCGTATGCGGCCGAGCGCTTCTCCGGCTAGATTCGCTGCCGTTTATGCCCCTCGAAGCAGACGATTCTTCGCTGCTCAACTGTCGAGAGTCCACATTTTTTTGTTTTGTTTGTGACACTGCTTACGGTGTAGTGAGAGGACGGACAGCGTCAGGCGCTCTTCACGTACGTGCCCGACTCGCTGTCACGCGCTGTTGGACGATTCCGATAAGAATCCGTGCCGTTTCGTCTTGCTTTTCTCTACGGGGACATGGATTTGATGTGCGAACGAGACATTTGGATCGAGATTGAGGCGTCTTGCAGGTGGTGAAACTGTGAATTCATGGATCCAGGCAGACTGAAACCCATGGTCCAGACTTACCCGGCGGGCGACAGCTTGCAATCAACGGCGACCCATGACCGGGTCAGTGTGCATGTACCACCACCGTAGTACCTGCTGGTGATCAATGCAAGCACCCAGGGGTGCAAAAAGAAACGACAGCAACATACACAAGACCAAAAATTCCCGGCAATTACGTTGAGAATGGCATATGTGACTCACGAGATACTACTATATATTGGAGGTGATTCTTGGGCGCGTCTGTAACTTGCAAGGATACGTTACGGCTGATGTTGACGGCCTTGCGATTTAGAAAGGAAAAATTGTCCTGCTGCCACTACATGACATGCATGTAGTTGCTCCTATATCCACATCACTCAAAGTTGATTTAGCCCCTTGTCTAATATTCCTGGCCTATCATATCAGAATTCGTCAACCTTCGTTTCCTCTCCCTGCGTTTTTGTGGCTGCGACCCCACGACAGCAATGCCCCGAATGAGTATGATAGTTGACGATATCTGCACAGCGGAGCTTATTACAGACTGGCTGGAAACTGAATCTAGAAGGACCAAATCGAAAATTAACAAGCCCCAGCTCGTGAAGTGGCTATACTAACACCCACGGGTGGGCCAGCCAAGTTTGTGGCAGCGGGTTCGCTGTTTGTTTTGTTTCTGTTGTTTTTTTTTATTATTTTTGGCTTTTCATTGGTTTGGGTTTTTTATTTCATTAAACATGACAAACAATTTTTAATACACGGTGAACAAAATTATCAAAAACTATTCAGAATTTCAAAATTCATTCAAATTTTCAAAAAATGTTTGAAATTCTAAATTCATTCATGCTTTCAAGAATTCTTCATAATTTCAGAAAGCTTACGCATTTTTGCAAAAAAAGAATCATGCTTTCAAAATTTTCTCACAATTCAAAAAAAAATCTTCGGAATTCCAAATTTATTCGCAGTGGTTTTCTTCCATGATTTCATTTTTTTCATTTTTAAAATTTACTCAGAATTTAAAAAATATTAGAAATTTTAAATTTTGTAGAATTCTATAGAAAACACATAGTTGAAATTTGTTGTTCACATTTTCAAAAATTGTTCAAGATTTCGTAAAAAATCACTTTTCAAAACCAAAAAAAAAGTTAGCAAAGTGGGCTGGGCCATTTGTGTCCACTCCTAGTTGACGCACACGAGCGTCAACTAGGAGCTCTCCTTCGGATCACGGGGAATACATCATGTGTGAGAACGGAGGTGGATCGGGCCGGACGGCTCAATGCCCACTTCAATCGGGTCGTGTCAACGATGAAATTTTACAATGCCACAATGAATTGGATGCTCCCATAGGGAACACAACTGGCGCTCTCTACAGCGCCAAGTGGGCTGACCCACGAAGGCGGAGTGCACTGACCGGTATTGAAAACGGGCAAACACCCCAAAAATGCGCTCCCACGATGAATCGAACCCACGGCCTACAATTCCTATACGTGCTTGGCTATCCGCTACGGACTATCGTTGCAAGTGACTAAATACAACGCTAATACTTGAAGAACTATAATAGCAGCTCATACATGATTTTCTTTAAAGAAAATTGAAACTTCACAGATTTCGAAAAAAGTTCATGAACATGCAAAAAAAAAACGTTGCCTTATTCAAAAAAAGTTCATGAACATGCAAAAAAAAAACGTTGCCTTATTCAAAAAAGGTTCATGAACATGCAAAAAACGTTGCCTTATTCAAAAAAAGTTCATGAACATGCAAAAAAACGTCGCCTTATTCAAAAAGAAGCTCATCAATTTTGAAGATTATTTATTTTGGATTTTTTTTCATCATTTTATTAAAAAAATCATCGAATTTGGAAAGAAATTCATTGTATTTAAAAAAAAATCATTGATAATGAAACAATTTCATCAAATTTGAAACAAAAGTTCATAGAATTTGAACAAAAATCATCGATTTCTCAAAAAAGTTCACACCAATTTTTTGAAAAAATCGTCACTTTTTAAAAAATACCATCGATTGGAAGAAATTTCACGTATTTACGAAAAGAAAAAAGAAACAGGAGAACAAACACATACTTGAAGAAACACGAGAACAAACAGCAATGCCCCCAATGAGTATGATAGTTGACAATATCTGCACAGCGGAACGTACAAACTGGCTGCAAACCGAGTCTAGACACTAGAAGGGCCAAAATGAAAACTAACACCCCCTGCTCGTAAACTGTTATGTTCCATTTGCAATAAAGAACACAAAGGCATTTTGTTCGTACTGCACCGTCTCAGCTCTGGATAACAGGAAAACCGCCCCTTGTGAGAACGGTGGAGGATCGGGCCGGACGGGCCAGCGGCCACTTCCGGGTCGTGTCAATGATAAAATTTAGTTCCACTATCTTCCTAAAAAAAAGGACCGACCCAGTCAACCTCGTGCCCCCGCTCATTGGCCAGCCCAAGAAAGAAAAAAAGTGCTCGATGGTTACTCTGGTTTCGTCCATCGCGTTGA
This sequence comes from Triticum monococcum, assembly GCA_034509565.1. Lineage (NCBI taxonomy): Eukaryota > Viridiplantae > Streptophyta > Magnoliopsida > Poales > Poaceae > Triticum > Triticum monococcum. Next base: position 485,513,992 of record CM067845.1, read on the forward strand.
TCGGTCGTGGTTGACCGCTTGTCTAGTCAACCGTTGACTTTTCAAAAAATAGCAAAACATAGAAAAATGTGAATTAAACATGTTTAAGAATTTTGAGAAAACTTCAATAAAGTTCATGAATTTGTAAAAAGTTCATCAATTTAGCAAAAAAAATCATTGAATTTGAAAAATGGTTCACGCATTTTAAAAACAAAATCATTGATTCTGAATAAAGGTCATCAGATTTTAAAAACAGTTCACCGAATTTGGAAAAATAACAAAAAATGAAAAAAAATCATCATATTTGTAAAAAATATCAAATTTGAAAAAGTTAGTCGAATTTGAAAAAGCGCATCAAATTTGGAAAAAAGATCATCGCTTTTCAAAAAAATCACCAATTTTGAAAAAAATTTAAGAAAAGTGCGCCAAATTTGGGGCAAAATGATCGATTTTGAAAAAAAATCACTGATTTTGAAAAAGTTCATCGATTTGAAGAAAAATCACAAGAACTTTAAAAAATATCATCAATTTACGAAAAATTATAATTGGAAAAATGTTTGTGCAATTCAAAAAAAGAGAGAATAATAAAACATTGAAATTCTGGTGAAAACACAAAAAACAGTCAAACAGAAAAACAATTGAGTCGGCCTCCTAACTGGACATAGTGTACAAGGGGATGCGCCCAGTACGGTTTATATTTTAAGCGGCGCGTAAGGCGCCGTTTAGGGAATGCCTCCTATAAACCTGCTGCAAGCTACCACTCGCCGAGGGGCCAGACTAGTAAGCCACTGCCCTGGAAGCAACTACTCGCTGAGGGGCCAGACTAGTAAAAAGAATGTTTCTCGTGTACATTTACATGAAACATGTACATAGAAAACCTAGGAAAAAAGATACAAACAACACATGCAAAACAAAAATAATAAGTCAAAAAGGGTCTAAAACTGAAGAAAAACTATTTAAAATACATAAAATGGAATAAAACCGAATAAATCAAGTGAACAAGAGAGATAAATGAAGAAAACAAAATAAAGTCAATGAAAAACAAAGAAAGAAACAAAAAATCAAAGAAATAAATAAAACTGAAGAAACCAGTAAAACCCGACAAAAGCAAAAAAAACCTGTGGAAAGCAAAGAAAATACATCTTATTACAAAGAAAAAAAATACGGTGAAAAACAAAAAGAACCAAAGAAAAAATGATTTCTTTTTTTGAAAAAACAGGAGCGGAGCGAACTTACAACATGTGAATCTTACTCTAATGGGCCGGCCTGCTCAAGCAGCACGTGACATGAGAGAAGCGACCATCTCCATACAAGTGAGAAATAGCTCTCACGGCTAATTCTCCCTGCTGTAAGACATAAATAAGTAGTATCACCGCAACCGCCTCTATTACGGCGCTACTGGTCCGACACAGTACTGTAGCTGTCACGCAAGTGTTTTTTCATGTGGATTCCTTGCGAAAGAGTTCCTTAATCATTTTTTTCTACTATTTTTGCGCTGGCTTTTTTCGGTTTTCCCTTGGTTTTCTTTGATTTTTCTTTTTTTCCTTTCCCCTCATTTTCCATTGATTTTTCTTTGTTTCTTTCTTCGTTTTTCAAAGTTTTTTCTTCAACTAGTTTTCCTTTTTTAGCACAAGTATAATTTTTCATCTCCTTTGGCTCAAATTTAGAGTGGACAAAGCTTATTGGGACTAAATCACCTTGTTTGCCCTCTCTTCGTGATTGTTGCCTCTCCACTGGTCTATTTTCAGACACCCCTTATTTGGACTAGCTTCTTCTAGTTTCTCTTTTGGTTTCTGCCTCCTTGAGGGACTTCCCTCAAGAGCATGTACATTGTATGTGACTCTACTATGTTTTAATATATCACAATAGGAGCCTCTCCTACTGTTTCCAGGTAAAAAAAGAGTATAGTTTTTCATACCTATTTTTTAATCATTTTTATACACCAAGAACATTTTTATACATGTTAATTTTTTAAAACATGGTTGATGTTTTTTTTCCAAATATATGTTTGATGCCTACATTTTCATACACATTTTACTTCTTTCTTATACATGTTAAACATTTTCATGCAAGTTTAAAATTTTTCAAATACATGATTAACATCTACTCAAATACATGATTTTCAACATTTTTTAATACATGTTAAACCTTTCTCAAATACACTTTGAAATATATTTTTGAATGATAATTTTTCTAGAAACTATGCGAACTTTTCTTACATTATATAAACATATATTTAAAATCTGACAAACAAATTTTTACACGTGGGAACATTTTAAAAATGTATCATAAGTTTATTTAACAGTGCAAAACATTTTTTATGAAATACATGAACATATGTTTTAAATTATATAACATTTAAAAAAAATCATGTACATGCTTTAAAACGCGGGAATATTTTTTAAATGTCACATACATTTTTTTGAATATCACAAGCATTTTCTATAATTTGAGTGAACATTTTTTTTACAATGCATAAACATTTTAAGGGGGGAAATGTATGTGGCGAACGCCTGAAAAATTGCAACAAATATGAGTGTTCTGTTTACTGTTTGATGTGGATCGTAGAACCGCGAGCAATCCTTTTAGATCGTATCGATCTAATATGCTAGCACAGCCCATGTCATCCCTGTTACAGTTATATTTATGATGTCTTTTGGCTTTCTGTATTTTGGCCTTTGGCCTCTCTTGTACTTGTATATATGATGGCTTTGGCCTTAAGATAATACTAAGCTGCATTTCATAACATGGTATTAGACCCTAGGTTAATTTTTTTCTCTCGCACGTGCAGCTCGTGCTCGACCGCCGCCGTCCGGCTACGACCACAACCACCCCACTGCACCATCTCCCCTATTCCACGACCTCCACTGCCGCCTCACCACCAACTGTCCCGCCCGGCTGCCCACGATCCGAGGAGCCCGCCTCCTGGCGACTCGCGCGGCTGCCGGGGCGGATCAGGGCGCGCCGCCCCCTAGGCCGTTCATCTCCCTCGCCGGAGGTCGATCTCTCTATCGTTGGCGCTCGATCTCTGCCTTCATCAGGCTCGCGATCACCTCAGCCGACGATTCCTGCCGCCGCCGCGCCTCTGGCTGGCGCTCGAGGTCCAGCCGTCGTCGTCGCCGCCGGCCTTCGGCTCTCTGAGGTCGGACCGCCGCCGCTCTTTCTGCTCCCTGGCCGCGAGCTGTCGCTGGACGCCCAGATCGGGAAGCGCTCCTGATTTGGCCGCCCTCGATCCTGCCACTGCCCGTGCGTGCGCCCTGGCCGCCGTTGCCCGTGCGTGCACCCTGGCCGCCGCTGCTGCTTCTGGTTCGATTCGCTGGCTGCCTGCCTCCCAGGCGAACGCGGCTGCTGCTGCTTCGTTCGGCCCGCTGGGTTCATGTTGGCCTTTTGGACTAATTCCGTTTGTTAACCTTTAGTGTGTAAAAAAAAGAGAGAGACATGTCGTTCTCGTCGGGGCTGCATTTTCGTCGCTGCCCACAGACTACCGATGGTGTTCCCTATATTGATCCTATCTCGCATATGAGCCACCCATCGGTGTTTGGTGTTCGTCTGCCTCTGGTGTTGTCCTCTATGACGTCTTCAGCCAGCTGTGATGGTCATTATTCGTCGACTCGCTACTCTCAGTCGACTCTACACACGACTTTCACGGGTGGTGGCGGTCGCTCTACGTCGACTCCTCCCGTGGTTTCCGTGCGCGGTGATGGTCGCTCCGTGCCGACTCCTCCCGCGGCTTCCGCGCGCGGTGGTGGTTGCTCTACGCTGACTCCTCTCGCGGCTTCCGCGTGCGGTGATCGCTCTACATCGACTTTACATGCGGTTTCCATTGGAGGTGGTGACCGCTCTTCCTCGGCATGTGTTTCTACCTCAACCTCTTCTGCCGTGTCTCTTTCTGCACATGAGATTGCACAACTGAAATGCCTGCTTGATGCTTGGGATTCTTCACCGACGGTTTCTGCAGGTTCTATGGCTGACTCTTCTGGCACCGAGAAACCACCTTCTACTCATTCAGGTAAATCCCCATGGATTCTTGATACTGGAGCGTCTTTTCATATGACTTATGATTCTTCCACTTTGACCTCCGTTCAACCTGTCGAGTCTCATGTTCGTGTTCTTACGGCTGATGGCACTCCCCTCCCTGTAGCTAGTCGAGGCACTCTTAACACTTCTTCATTTCATGTTCCCTCTGTCGCTCATGTTCCTCGACTTACCATGCAGCTCATATCTGGTGGTCAGATTGTTGACTCTAGTTGTAGGGTCATTCTCGACTTCGACTCATGTTCTGTTCAGGATCGTCGCACGGGCACTCCTCTTGGTGCTGGCCCTCGACGCACTGATGGTCTCTGGGAGCTTGATTGGCTTCATCTTCCCTCCGCTGCCACCGCCGCTAGTCTCGCAACCCCTATAGCCGCATCTACCAGCTCTTTTCAGCAATGGCATCATCGCCTTGGCCATTTATGTGGTTCTCGTCTCTCGTCTTTGGTTCATCGTGGTGTTTTGGGGTCTGTCTCCGGTAACACTTCGTTGGATTGTCTGGGTTGTAGGCTTGGTAAGCAGATTCAGCTATCCTACCCTCACAGTGAGTCAGTGTCCGAGCGTCCTTTTGATCTGGTTCACTCGGATGTTTGGGGTCCGGCTCCCTTCGCTTCAAAAGGGGGTCATCGCTACTATATTATCTTTATAGACGATTTTTCTCGATACACTTGGATCTATTTCATGTCTTCTCGTAGTGAGGTCTTACCTATATACAAAAAATTTGCTGCCATGGTTCATACCTAGTTTTCCACTCCTATTCGTGTCTTTCGCGCAGATTCAGCTGGTGAGTATATCTCCCATGCATTGCAAGGATTTCTTGCTGAGCAGGGTACTCTTACTCAGTTCTCTTGCCCTGGTGCTCATGCTCAGAATGGTGTGGCTGAGCGCAAGCATCGTCACCTTCTTGAGACGGCACGTGTAATGATGATTGCCGCCTCTCTTTCGCCTCACTTCTGGGCCGAGGCTATTACCACTTCCACCTATCTCATCAACATTCAGCCTTCTGCTGCTCTACAGGGTGGTATTCCTCTCGAGCGTCTTTCTAGTCGTTCTCCTGATTATTCGGCACTTCGTTTGTTTGGTTGCGTTTGCTATGTTTTGCTTGCCCCTCGTGAACGCACCAAATTGACCGCTCAGTCTGTTGAGTGTGTCTTCCTTGGATATAGTGATGAGCATAAGGGCTATCGGTGTTGGGATCCTGTCGGTCGCCGAATGCGTATTTCCCGAGATGTGACCTTTGATGAATCCCGCCCCTTCTACCCGCGTCCATCCTCCTCGGCTTTTTCTACGGAGGACATCTCTTTTCTTACATTTCCGGACACACCACCCTTTGTGCCCAGTATTCCTACTCCGTGTTTCGCTGTTGCACATCCGACCCCGTCCTCTCCTATGGTTTCTTCTCCTCCCTCATCGCATGACTCTCCACCTTCAACACCGATACCTTCCCCTTCTACACCTTCATCACTGATACCTTCCCCTTCTCCACCTTCATCACCAATACATTCCCCGTCTTCACCTCCAGTGATTCCACCTCTTCCCTCCTTTCCTTTCCATTATACTCGTCGTTCACGTGTTGTGGATAAGTCTATAGATGTGCCCTCTACTTCTGGTATGTCTTCTTCCTCTTCTCACCCGACTTATGGTCTTCGTTCTCGGCCTTGTCCGCCCCCTGACCGATATTCTCCTTCTCATTATGGTCTTTCGACCGTTCTTGAGACGACTTCTTATCGAGATGCTATTGTTCATCCTGAATGGCAGTTTGCGATGGCAGAGGAGATTGCTGCCCTTGAGAGCAATGGCACGTGGGACCTGGTCTCTCTTCCTCCCCGTGTTCGTCCCATCACTTGTAAGTGGGTCTATAAGATTAAGACTCGCTCTGATGGTTCTCTTGAGCAATATAAAGCTTTTCTTGTGGCTCGTGGTTTTCAGCAGGAGCATGGTCGTGATTATGATGAGACATTTGCTCCTGTGGCCCATATGACCACTATCCGCACACTTCTCGCTGTAGCCTCTGTTCGCCATTGGTCCGTGTCTCAGCTTGATGTTAAGAATGCCTTTCTTAACGGTGAGTTGCGTGAGGAGGTTTATATGCAACCACCACCTGGGTATTCTGTTCCCAATGGCATGGTTTGTCGCCTTCGTCGCTCTCTCTACGGTCTCAAGCAAGCCCCTCGCGCTTGGTTTGAGCGTTTTGCCTCTGTGGTGACTGCAGCTGGTTTTTCTCCCAGTGCTCATGATCCAGCGTTGTTTGTCCACCTTTCCTCTCGTGGTCGCACTCTTCTTCTTCTATATGTTGATGACATGATCATCACTGGCGACGATCTTGAGTACATTGCCTTTGTCAAGGCCCGTCTCAGTGAGCAGTTTCTTATGTCTGATCTTTGTCCTCTTCGTTACTTTCTTGGGATTGAGGTTTCCGCCACTTCTGATGCCTTTTTTAGTTCCCAAGGAAAGTATATCCATGATCTTCTTACTCGGGCCGCTCTTAGTGATGAGCGCACTGCCGAGACTCCTATGGAGCTTAATGTTCACCTTTGTGCTTCCGATGGTGAACCCTTGTCCGATCCAACTCGTTATCATCATCTTGTTGGCAGTCTTGTCTATCTCGCCATCACTCGTCCAGATATCTCCTATCCCGTCCATATCCTGAGTCAGTTTGTTTCTTCTCCCACTTTGGTTCACAATAGTCACCTTCTTCGTGTTCTACGATATCTTTGTGGCACAATCCCTCACCGTCTCTTCTTTCCTCGTTCCGGCTCGTTACAGCTCCAGGCCTATTCGGATGCTACCTGGGCTAGTGATCCTTCGGATCGTCGTTCCCTTTCTTCTTACTGTTGGGGAACGTAGTAATTTCAAAATTTTCCTACGCACACGCAAGATCATGGTGATGCATAGCAACGAGAGGGGAGAGTGTGATCTACGTACCCTTGTAGATCAACAACGGAAGCGTTTGGTTGATGTAGTCGTACGTCTCCACGGCCCGACCGATCAAGCACCGAAACTACGGCACCTCCGAGTTCTAGCACACGTTCAGCTCGATGACGATCCCCGGATTCCGATCCAGCAAAGTGTCGGGGAAGAGTTCCGTCAGCACGACGGCGTGGTGACGATCTTGATGTACTACTGTCGCAGGGCTTCGCCTAAGCACCGCTACAATATTATCGAGGACTATGGTGGCAGGGGGCGCCGCACACGGCTAAGAATATGATCACGTGGATCAACTTGTGTCTATGGGGTGCCCCTGCCTCCGTATATAAAGGTTCAAGAGGGGGAGGCCGGCCGGCCATCATAGGGCGCGCCAGGAGGAGTCCTACTCCCTCCGGGAGTAGGACTTCTCCCCCAATGCTAGTTGGAATAGGATTCGTGAGGTGGGAAAAGAGGGAGAGAGAAGGAGGGGCGCCGGCCCCCCTCTCTCCTTGTCCTATTCGGACTAGGGGGGAGGGGCGCGCGGCCCAGCCCTGGCCGCATCTCCTCTTCTTCCACTAAGGCCCACTAAGGCCCATATAGCTCCCGGGGGGTTCCGGTAACCTCCCGGTACTCCGGTAAAATCCTGATTTCACCCGGAACACTTCCGATATCCAAACATAGGCTTCCAATATATCAATCTTTATGTCTCGACCATTTCGAGACTCCTCGTCATGTCCATGATCACATCCGGGACTCAAAACAACCTTCGGTACATCAAAACGTATAAACTCATAATATAACTGTCATCGAAACCTTAAGCATGCGGACCCTACGGGTTCGAGAACAATGTAGACATGACCGAGACATGTCTCCGGTCAATAACCAATAGCGGACCTGGATGCCCATATTGGCTCCTACATATTCTACGAAGATCTTTATCGGTCAGACCGCATAACAATATACATTGTTCCCTTTGTCATCGGTATGTTACTTGCCCGAGATTCGATCGTCGGTATCTCAATACCTAGTTCAATCTCGTTACCGACAAGTCTCTTTACTCGTTCTGTAATACATCATCTCGCAACTAACTCATTAGTTGCAATGCTTGCAAGGCTTATGTGATGTGCATTACCGAGAGGGCCCAGAGATACCTCTCCGACGATCGGAGTGACAAATCCCAATCTCAAAATACGCCAACCCAACATGTACCTTTGGAGACACCTGTAGAGCACCTTTATAATCACCCAGTTACGTTGTGATGTTTGGTAGCACACAAAGTGTTCCTCCGGCACACGGGAGTTACATAATCTCATAGTCATAGGAACATGTATAAGTCATGAAGAAAGCAATAGCAACATACTAAACGATCGGGTGCTAAGCTAATGGAATGGGTCATGTCAATCAGATCATTCAACTAATGATGTGATCCCGTTTAATCAAATGACAACTCTTTGTCCATGGTTAGGAAACATAACCATCTTTGATTAACGAGCTAGTCAAGTAGAGGCATACTAGTGACACTTTGTTTGTCTATGTATTCACACATGTATTATGTTTCCGGTTAATACAATTCTAGCATGAATAATAAACTTTTATCATGATATAAGGAAATAAATAATAACTTTATTATTGCCTCTAGGGCATATTTCCTTCAGTCTCCCACTTGCACTAGAGTCAATAATCTAGATCACATCACCATGTGAGTAACATCGATAGTTCACATCATCATGTTATTAACATCCATAGTTCACATCGCCATGTGACCAGCACCCAAAGGGTTTACTAGATTCAGTAATCTAGTTCACATCGCTTATGTGATTAACACCCAAAGAGTACTAAGGTGTGATCATGTTTTGCTTGTGAGAGAAGTTTAGTCAACGGGTCTGCCATATTCAGATCCGTATGTATTTTGCAAATTTCTATGTCAACAATGCTCTGCACGGAGCTACTCTTAGCTAATTGCTCCCACTTTCAATATGTATCCAGATTGAGACTTAGAGTCATCTAGATCAGTGTCAAAATTTGCATCGACGTAACCCTTTACGACAAACCCTTTTTGTCACGTCCATAATTGAGAAACATATCCTTATTCCACTAAGGATAATTTTGACCACTGTCCAGTGATCTACTCCTAGATCACTATTGTACTCCCTTGCCAAAATCAGTGTAGGGTATACAATAGATCTGGTACACAACATGGCATACTTTATAGAACCTATGGCCAAGGCATAGGGAATAACTTTCATTCTCTTTCTATCTTCTGTCGTGGTCATGTTTTGAGTCTTACTCAATTTCACACCTTGTAACACAGGCAAGAACTCTTTCTTTGACTGTTCCATTTTGAACTACTTCAAAATCTTGTCAAGGTATGTACTCATTGAAAAAACTTATCAAGCGTTTTGATCTATCTCTATAGATCTTGATGCTCAATATGTAAGTAGCTTCACCGAGGTCTTTCTTTGAAAAACTCCTTTCAAATACTCCTTTATGCTTTGTAGAATAATTCTACATTATTTCCGATCAACAATATGTCATTCACATATACTTATCAGAAATGCTGTAGTGCTCCCACTCACTTTCTTGTAAATACAGGCTTCACCGCAAGTTTGTATAAAACTATATGCTTTGATCAACTTATTAAAGCGTGTATTCCAACTCCGAGATGGTTGCACCAGTCCATTGATGGATCGCTGGAGCTTGCATATTTTGTTAACACCTTTAGGATTGACAAAACCTTCTAGTTGCATCGTATACAACTCTTCTTTAATAAATCCATTAAGGAATGTAGTTTTGTTTATCCATTTGCCGGATTTCATAAAATGCGGCAATTGCTAACATGATTCGGACAGACTCAAGCATAGATACGAGTGTAAAACTCTCATCGTAGTCAACACCTTGAACTTTGTCAAAAACCTTTTTCGACAAGTCTAGCTTTGTGGATAGTAACACTACTATCAACGTCCGTCTTCCTCTTGAAGATCCATTTACTTGCCGATCATCGGGCAAGTCAATCAAAGTCCATACTTTGTTCTCATACATGGATCTCATCTCAGATTTCATGGCCTCAAGCCATTTCGCGGAATCTGGGCTCATCATCGCTTCCTCATAGTTCGCAAGTTCGCCATGGTCTAATAACATGACTTCCAAAACAGGATTACCATACCACTCTGGTGTGGATCTCATTCTGGTTTACCTACGAGATTCGGTAGTAACTTGATCTGAAGTTTCATGATCATCATCATTAGCTTCCTCACTAATTGGTGCAGTAGTCACAGGAACAGATTTCTGTAATGAACTACTTTCCAATAAGGGAGAAGGTACTGTCGTGGTTCTAAGTCTGACAGTGAGGTAGGGGGGTGTGTATGAAGAGGCTAGACCTTAGCTATTGGGAAGTTGTAAGCACGCAAGGTTTACGAGTTCAGGCCCTTCTCTGAGGAAGTAACAGCCCTACGTCTCGGTGCCCGGAGGCGGTCGATTGGATTATGCGTGAGTAAGATGACAAGGGTGCGAAGCCCTGATACTGAGGAGGGGGTGGCTTATATAGAGTTCGCCAGCCCTCTCCTGCCCTCAGTAATGCAGGGTTTAAGGTACATTTAAGGTGGGCGTTACTGATAACGTCCCTAATAAAGCGTCATAATGATCATAAAGACTACTTAATAATCGACCGTTTGCCTACGGAGTGACTTGAGGTCTTCTGGCAGTCGAGTGGTTGGCTCCTTGGTCGAGTGACAGCTCTTGGTCGAGTGTCTTCAATCCATCGAGTGGGATATCTTCAAGTTGTCTGAAAGGTGACTTCCTCTAAGGATGTCCTACGGTAGGGCTCTTGGGACGGGTCCGTGTCCCTACCGTAGGTACATGACTACATCATTAGCCCCCGAACGGATCGAGGCTGGAGTGGAAAAAAAAGGGGTTAGGGACCTTTTCATCCGACCCCTCGGGTTATTATGGGTGCTTCGTTCCGGGTCGACTGTCACGGATGATGTCATAAACCTTTTTCAGTCGTCTTGATCTGTTCCAGGTCTTTTGTCGAATGGATTTCTTCACCTGCGAGGCATCGAGCGCCGGCGTGCGCGGGATTTCCGTTTCGTCAAGTTGTTCTGCAGCTGGCGGAGATCGCGGGATTCGGATTTTTTGGGAAGCGCGCGGAACGGGGGCGGCCGCAGTAATCAGGAGCGACAGTGCGAAGGCTCCTCGATCCCCGCGCCGCCTTTTTCGCCACGTACAGTGCGCGCGCCTGCCACGGGATTTGACCGGATAGCTCGGGCCTACCTGCCAGCCACTCGGGAGCGGCCCCTTATAAATAGTTGGCCCGGAGCCTCTCTTTAGTACGCGTGCTCATCTCTTCCTCTTCCTTCTCTGTTTCTCCGTCGCCTCCTCCGCTTTCTTCGCTCTCGCCCTGCCACCACAAAGCCAGCCCGAGACCTCGCCGGCGACGATGGTGAAGGGCAAGACGACCGCTCTGGAGCGTGCGAAGAAGGCGGCGGCGGCGGGGAAGGGAAAGAAGTCTGCGCGTGGGGGTTCTTCCTCTCGGACGGCCCTGCCCAAGGGGTGGATCCAGGGCGATTGGATGCCCTCGGTGCTTCGTCAGGAGGACCTCGACGACCTGGTCGAGGGAGGAGTCATCCCCCACAAGGCGGCGCGTCTTCCAGAGGGAGAAATCGAGCCCCAGCCACGCGACGGTGAGCGCGTCCTCCTGGCGACTCATATTGACCGTGGTTTCTCTCTGCCGCCCCACTCTTTTTTCCGCAATTTCCTGAACTTCTTTGGGGCGCAGCTCCATCACTTCACTCCGAACTCCATAGTCTATCTTGCCACTTTTATTTCTATGTGTGAGGCGTTCCTGGGGTGCCGCCCACACTGGGGACTTTTCAAGCACATCTTCACCGTTCGCTCTCAGTCGGTGAAGAAGGCCAAGTCGAGTGACGAGAGGACACAGGTGATCCAGCTGTGCGGGGGTTTGGCGATCCAGACAAGGGGGAAAAGTTGTTTTCCCTCCATCACCTTCCCGGAGTCAGTTCGAGGGTGGCAGGCGACTTGGTTCTACTGCCAGGATCAAGTGACCCCAGGGCAGTCGACTGGACTTCCACCCTTCACCCTCGACCGAGCCGAAAAGCCGGCTTCTCTGAAGGTGACGCCCGAAGAAAAGGCCCAGGTCAAGATACTGGCGGGTCGAGTGGTCGAACTTGTCCGTGAGGGCGTGACGGGGATGGACCTGCTCGAAGTCTTCCTCAAGAGGAGAATCCAACCACTCCAGGCTCGGGACCACCCGATGTGGCTGTACTCCGGCCTCGAGGACTCCACTCGGATCCACCCGGAGGAGGTCACCGACGAGATGTTGGAGGGGTGGCTGTCAAGCATTACGGGGAACAAAGACAACCCCCGAGGAGCTAGGAGGGTCATTCCACTCGACAACTCATATGAGGTCGACCAGGTGTGTCTTTATGTTTCCGACTGAAATATTGCTTTCTGCATTGGTCTTCTCTTGAGCGAGTCGACTGACTTTCCATTTTGTCTGCTGTCTTTCAGGCGACTACTGAGATGTATTCGACGCCCAACGGGGCACAGGGGTCGACTGAGGAAGGAGAAGGGAGTGGAGGTGAGAGCAGGGACGACCAGGGCGAGTGGGAGTCAGACGGCGAAGGAGAGGGAGGCGATGACATCTTCTCCAGCGAGGAGGAGGAGGAGGCCGAACCTCCCCACCCAAAAAGGCGATCCAAGCTCGCACACGACCCGGCGTAGGGACGTGGTCAGGCGACTGCCTCCGCCGGGCCATCGTCGAAACGCCCTCGGACCTCTTCTCCAACACCGACTGGGAAGGTCCCCAAGCAACCACGCACGACGCAGTCCAAGCCGCCCAAGACTCTTCCGAAGATGAAGATAACTGTCCCTGTTATCTCCGGGTGACAAGCCTTGTCTTCTTTCGTCGATTGGAGGACAGATCCTCAGTCGACTCGTTATGCTGAACTGGCTGATTCTTCGAAATTTGCAGTGCTGCTACCTCCGAGGTCTCAGCCAACGACGACGACCAAGAGATGGGGGACGCTGCAACCTCCAACCCTGGTACGATCATTGGCGTTCTGTTTTTGAGTTGGCTTGGTCGTTTCTTGCAATTTTGGTCGATTGAAAGTTCTTCCTGCAGCTCCTCCTCATGTTATCGACCTCCCGGATGACGATGACAACGAGCCGCTGAGGATAGGGAGGACCAAGAGGCCGTCGACTGACAGGGCTCCCCAGCCTGCTCCGGCGCCTGAGGTCGCGGCTCGGGACGGCGACGATGCCCCTCGGGCTTCTGTGTCCTTCGCCAATCCCCTGTCGAGTGCGCAGCCCTCGGCGTCGACTGCCAATCCGACTTCACTCTTTGTCGCGTACTCTGTCCCTGAAGACGAAGTGGCCGCTGCGAAGGAGGCCATACACCAGGCAGGGGTCATGATGGAACAGGTGAAGAAGGCTCGAGAGGCCAGCCAGGCGGCTTACGATGCGAGTTCGGCGCTTCAGAGTAATGTCCAGGTCAGTTGACTTGATACTTGTTTGTTTGAAGAGTCTTTCTCCCTCTTTCTTTTTCTTTTTGAAGATCTTTGTATCTGTACCTGTACACCCACTGGGTGTGTTTTCTCTTTGGTTGAACCAGTGGGGGCACGCTGAGTGCACCCACTGGGTGTAGTCCCCGAGACTACGGTGGACTGCTGGCAGTCGACTGTAGTCTGTATATTGTGTTTGTGAATCTGTACTTCTTCACTCGGTTTGGTCTGCCAGGTCGAGTGGTCCGTGTCCTGTCGACTGTGGGCAGTCGTTTTTTTTGGTCGAACCAGTGGGGGCACGCTGAGTGCACCCACTGGGTGTAGTCCCCGAGACTACGGTCGAATGTTTTTGATTCGGCTGTGGTCTTAGAAACGTCACCATTGTTCCTTAGTTACTCAGAAGCAACTTATCTCGAACGTCTGTCGGCTGGTTTTTCCTTTTGCAGAGATCCTGCGAACTTGCCGCTCGTTATGCTGAATTGGAGAAACAGAAGATTCAACTGGACCTTGATCTAGAGCTGGCCAGGACGGAGTTGCAGAAGGTCAGGGAGGGCGCCGCGGGTAAAGCGACTTTGTCGACTGATTTTGTTTTCAGGCTTGGGCATTCCTTTGCTGTTTCCGATTCAATCGCCATTTCTTTGTAGGAGAATTGGAAAGAGCTTTGGCGAGGAAGGACCAGGACCTGGCTGTTGCCTGCAAAGCGGCTGACGACAAGACGGCTCTGGCCGAACAGAAGCTGGCTTCGGTCGACCAGTTGGAAAAAGAGAACACTAGGTTGCAGGCCGCTCTGACTGATGCCAACAAGCTGACTGCCAGTTGGAAGAAGAAGCACCTCCTCTTGGGCAAGGAGATGGAAGGCATCGCCCGTAGGAGGGACGACCTGGAGAGCTACTTGAGGAGCCTCGCCAAGAGGCTGTACATCAAACTTGAAGGTGCATGTCTAATTTTGACTGTTTTGTACTTTTGTGTCGACTCAATCTTGTGATCGTTGGCTTATCTTTAGGTCTTGTGTGCAGAATTCTGTCAGAACTTCGAAGAGGAGACCGGGCGGATCGAAACGGGTCTGGACCCAATCAATTCTCCGGTGAAAGACGATACTGCCATGAACCTGCTCCGACTGGAATCTCGAATCGACGGTACCGTGGATTACCTGGCTCGACTGAAGGTTGCCGTGTCGCGGATCGACTCGACACTTTGGCCAGAGTCCGCGCTCCAGAACGATCTTGAGTCTCTTATGGCTCGTCTTGACAAAATCCCCGATCGAGTGCAGGAGTGGAAGAAGTCCTCTGCCCGGTGCGGCGCTGACGTGGCTCTATCCTTAGTCCGCGTTCACTGCAAGCAGGCGCGAGAAGAAAAGCTGGCCGCCATCCAAGTCGCCAATACCAAGAGGCACAGCTTCCAGGACTTCATGGAGACCTTCATCGCTGCAGCCACTCGCATTGCGGACGGAATCGACCTGGATGAGTTCGTCGCTCCTGCCAGCCCTCCTCTTGAGGGGTGAGAAAACTTTTATGCCTTCCCTTAAATTAGCCTCGGAATGCCGAGTGGACTTGTAATCGTTTAAATTCTGCTGAGCTGAGGGCTCGAGTACTTTGATTCGGGGCCCAGGGCCTTTTAAGCTTTATCCGAACTTAATTTTTGCTGAATGTCTTCGTGGTCTGGAACTGTCGTGAGGGGCTTGATGGCCGACCCCCACCCTGTCGTTGTACATTGTATTTGTGGCGGAGCTCTCGGGAAAAGGTGGCAGTCGACCCACACCCTGTTGTTGTACATTGTATTTATGGCGGAGCCCTCGAGAAAAGGTGGCAGTCGACCCACACCCTGTTGTTGTACATTGTATTTGTGGCGGAGCCGTCGAGAAAAGGTGGCAGTCGACCCACACCCTGTTGTTGTACATTGTATTTGTGGCGGAGCTCTTCAGGAGAAGGCGGGTTTCGAACTTAGGCGAGTATCTGACTACAGCTAAGTCCCTTCGTGAAGAACTTAGGTGAGTGCTGAACTGTAGCTAAGCTCCCGAGTGGGAGGTTCGCTCTCCACTCGGTAGGATTTTTCAAACTTAGGCGAGTGTCTGACCGCAGCTAAGTCTCTTTGTGGAGAACTTAGGCGAGTGCTGAACTGCAGCTAAGCCCCCGAGTGGGAGGTTCGCTCTCCACTCGGTAGGATTTTTCAAACTTAGGCGAGTGTCTGACTGCAGCTAAGTCTCTTCGTGGAGAACTTAGGCGAGTACTGGACTGCAGCTAAGCCCCCGAGTGGGAGGATTGCTCTCCACTCGGTAGGATTTTTCAAACTTAGGCGAGTGTCTGACCGCAGCTAAGTCTCTTCGTGGAGAACTTAGGCGAGTGCTGAACTGCAGCTAAGCCCCCGTGTGGGAGGATTGCTCTCCACTCGGTAGGATTTTTTCAAACTTAGGCGAGTGTCTGACCGCAGCTAAGTCTCTTCGTGGAGAACTTAGGCGAGTGCTGCACTGCAGCTAAGCCCCCGAGTGGGAGGTTCGCTCTCCACTCGGTGTGATTTTTCAAACTTAGGCGAGTGTCTGACTGCAGTTAAGTCTCTTCGTGGAGAACTTAGGCGAGTGCTGAACTGCAGCTAAGCCCCCGAGTGGGAGGTTCGCTCTCCACTCGGTAGGATTTTTTCAAACTTAGGCGAGTGTCTGACCGTAGCTAAGTCTCTTCGTGGAGAACTTAGGCGAGTGCTGAACTGCAGCTAAGCCCCCGTGTGGGAGGATTGCTCTCCACTCGGTAGGATTTTTCAAACTTAGGCGAGTGTCTGACCGCAGCTAAGTCTCTTCGTGGAGAACTTAGGCGAGTGCTGAACTGCAGCTAAGCCCCCGAGTGGGAGGTTCGCTCTCCACTCGGTGGGATTTTTTAAACTTAGGCGAGTGTCTGACTGCAGCTAAGTCTCTTCGTGGAGAACTTAGGCGAGTGCTGAACTGCAGCTAAGCCCCCGAGTGGGAGGTTCGCTCTCCACTCGGTAGGATTTTTCAAACTTAGGCGAGTGTCTGACCGCAGCTAAGTCTCTTCGTGGAGAACTTAGGCGAGTGCTGAACTGCAGCTAAGCCCCCGAGTGGGAGGTTCGCTCTCCACTCGGTAGGATTTTTCAAACTTAGGCGAGTGTCTGACTGCAGCTAAGTCTCTTCGTGGAGAACTTAGGCGAGTACTAGACTGCAGCTAAGCCCCTGAGTGGGAGGATTGCTCTCCACTCGGTAGGATTTTTCAAACTTAGGCGTGTGTCTGACCGCAGCTAAGTCTCTTCGTGGAGAACTTAGGCGAGTGCTGAACTGCAGCTAAGCCCCCGAGTGGGAGGTTCGCTCTCCACTCGGTGGGATTTTTCAAACTTAGGCGAGTGTCTGACTGCAGCTAAGTCTCTTCGTGGAGAACTTAGGCGAGTGCTGAACTGCAGCTAAGCCCCCGAGTGGGAGGTTCGCTCTCCACTCGGTAGGATTTTTCAAACTTAGGCGAATCGGATTCGCAGCTAAGTCACCCACTGGGGGATTTCGGATACATACAATAGTGACAACAATTATTGGAACACTCTTATTTCTGATAAAAATGAACCTCAGGAGTTTTTCTTATTACATCTGGTTTGAGAGCGGACTTAAGTGTAAAAGGGGCGGAGAAGCTCCGCGTTCCAAGCTCGAGGTTCGTCGATTTGTCGATCAACATTGTAAAGGTGATATGCTCCGTTGTGGAGGACTCTGGTGATGATGAAGGGGCCTTCCCAAGTGGGAGCGAGCTTGTGAGGTTTCTGTTGATCCACTCGGAGGACCAAATCTCCTTCTTGAAAGGCTCAACTCTTCACATTCCGGGCGTGGAATCGACGCAAGTCCTGCTGGTAAATGGTCGATCTGATCATTGCCATCTCCCTCTCTTCCTCCAAGAGGTCGACTGCGTCTTGCCGGGCCTGCTCCGCTTCATCTTCGGTGTAAAGTTCAACTCGGGGCGCATTATGAAGGAGATCGCTTGGCAGGACAGCTTCGGCTCCATAAACCAGAAAGAACGGGGTCCTTCCAGTTGACCGGTTAGGGGTGGTCCTTAATCCCCACAGCACTGACGGAAGCTCGTCGACCCAAGCACCTGCCGCATGCTTGAGATCGCGCATTAGCCGAGGTTTTAGCCCTTTGAGGATCAGACCATTTGCCCTCTCAGCCTGTCCGTTCGACTGGGGGTGAGCGACTGAGGCGTAGTCGACTCGTGTGCCTTGAGAAGCGCAAAATGCCCTGAATTCGTCCGAATCAAAGTTTGACCCATTATCAGTGATGATGCTGTGTGGGACTCCATATCTGAATGTCAACCCTCTGATGAAACTGATAGCGGTGCCAGCGTCAAGGCTCTTTATGGGCTTAGCTTCGATCCATTTGGTAAACTTGTCGACTGCCACAAGCACATGAGTGAACCCACTCCTGCCCGTTCTCAAGGGGCCAACCATGTCCAATCCCCAGACGGCAAAGGGCCAGATGAGCGGAATGGTTTTCAGGGCTGACGCGGGCTTGTGTGACATGTTGGAGTAGAACTGGCAGCCCTCGCACCTGTCGACTATCTCTTTCGCCATCTCATTTGCCCTTGGCCAATAAAATCCAGCTCGGTATGCCTTAGCCACAATGGTCCGAGAGGACGCATGGTGGACGCAGGTTCCCGAGTGGATATCGTTGAGGATTATTTGACCCTCTTCTGGCGTTATGCATTTCTGGCCGACTCCGGTCGCACTTTCTCTGTACAGCTGTCCCCTTATGACTGTGAAGGCCTTAGATCGGCGGACGATCTGTCGAGCCTCCTCCTTGTCCTCCGGGATTTCTTTCCTTAGGATATATGCAATGTATGGTATCGTCCAGTCAGGGGTGACTGCCAAGACTTCCATGATTAGGTCGACTACTGCAGGCACTTCAACTTCAGTCGGGTCCGTGGCACTTTTCGGCTGCGGGGCTTCTTCTGTGAAAGGATCTTCTTGGACTGACGGCGAGTGAATGTGTTCCAAGAACACGTTGCTTGGAATGGCTTCTCTCTTGGAGCCTATCTTTGCCAAGTCGCCAGCTGCCTGGTTTTTCAGTCGGGGGATGTGGTGGAGTTCCAACCCCTCGAACTTCTTCTCTAGCTTTCGTACTGCATTGCAGTACCCAGTCATTGCCGGACTCCTGACGTCCCATTCCTTCATCACTTGATTAACCACCAGATCTGAGTCGCCATAGACCATGAGGCGACGGACGCCGAGCGAAATGGCCATGCGCAACCCATACAAAAGTGCTTCATACTCTGCTTCGTTATTGGATGAATCGAAGTGAATCTGGAGAACATATCTGAGCTTATCTCCTCGGGGGGAGACCAAAACTACCCCCGCGCCCGAACCATTCAGCATCTTGGATCCATCGAAGAACATAGTCCAGTGTTCCGAGTGAACTTGAGTCAGAAGTTGCTGTTCAATCCACTCGGCGATAAAATCCGCGATTGCTTGAGACTTGATGGCTTTCTTTGCTTCAAACTTGATGTCTAAAGGAAGGAGTTCAATCGCCCACTTGGCCACTCGACCAGTTGCATCTCTGTTATGCAGGATCTCCGATAATGGGGCGTCGCTGACGACTGTAATGGAGTGGTCAGAGAAATAATGTGCAACTTTCTTCGTGGTCATGTAAATCCCATATACAAGCTTCTGGTAGTGGGGATATCTTTGTTTTGAAGGGGTCAAAACTTCAGACACATAATAAACAGGGCGTTGAACTTTGAAGGCCTTCCCTTCCTCTTCCCGCTCGACCGTAAGTACTGTACTGACAACTTGTCCCATGGCTGCAATGTAAAGCAGCAGAGGCTCTTTGCTGATTGGAGCAGCTAGCACCGGCTGGGTGGAGAGCAGAGCTTTGAGCTCTGCAAACGCTGCATCAGCTTCTGGATTCCATTCGAACTTGTCAGACTTTTTCATCAGTCGGTAAAGAGGCAACGCTTTTTCACCGAGTCGAGAAATGAATCGACTTAAGGCGGCCAAGCAGCCTGTAAGTTTTTGGACATCATGCACACGTACAGGACGCTTCATCCGGAGTATGGTGCCAATTTTTTCAGGATTGGCGTCGATTCCCCGTTCGGAAACGAGAAAACCGAGTAGCTTGCCACCTGGAACTCCGAAAGTGCATTTTGACGGATTGAGCTTGATATCGTACCTCCTGAGGTTGGCGAAGGTTTCAGCAAGGTCAGCCCGTAGGTCGGAACCTTTCCGGGACTTGACTACGATATCGTCCATGTACGCCTCCACATTCCGACTGATTTGAGTGAGTAAATACTTCTAGATCATTCTCATGAATGTGGCTCCGGCGTTCTTGAGGCCGAATGGCATGGTGACGTAACAGAAGCATCCGAATGGAGTGATGAAAGCTGTTTTGATTTCGTCGGGCCCATACAGACGGATCTGATGGTACCCAGAGTAGGCATCTAGAAAAGACAATCTCTCGCATCCCGCAATTGAGTCGACAATTTGGTCGATGCGAGGGAGAGGAAAATGATCTTTCGGGCAGGCCCGATTGATATGCTTGAAATCAATGCACATGCGGAGTGACTTGTCCTTCTTGGGGACCATGACAACATTGGCGAGCCACTCGGAGTGGTAGATCTCTCGAATGAACTCAGCTGCTAAGAGCCGAGCCACTTCTTCGCCGATGGCTTGTTTTTTCTGGACGGCGGACCGCCGCAGATGTTCCTTCACGGGTTTGAACTTTGAGTCGACTCGCAGGCGGTGCTCAGCCAGCCCCCTGGGAACTCCGGGCATGTCAGAGGGTTTCCATGCGAAGATGTCCCAGTTCTCACGGAGGAGCTGGATGAGCGCTTCTTCCTATTTGGAGTCGAGCGTCGTTGAGATGTGAGTCGGAGCTGCGTCGGGGTCGGTCGGGTGAATGTGGACTGTCTTCGTTTCGCCAGCCGACTGAAAAGCTGACTCGGAGGCAGGCTTCTTAGCCCGCAGCAATTCACTCGGGTCAGCAGTCTTTTGGTACTCTTTCAGCTCGATTACTGCCATCTGAGCGTCGGCGATCTTTGATCCCTTCTGGAAACATTCTTCTGCTTTCTTCCGGTTGCCCGTAACAGTGATCACACCTTTGGGGCCAGGCATCTTTAATTTAAGATACACGTAGCATGGTCGAGCCATGAAGCGTGCGTAAGACGGCCTGCCCAAGATGGCGTGATAAGCACTCTGGAAGTCCACAACTTCAAACGTTAACTTTTCCTTGCGGTAATTCTTTGAATCACCGAAAACCACATCAAGAGCAATCTGGCCGAGTGACTCGGCTTTCTTCCCAGGAATGACCCCGTGGAAGCTCATGTTACTGGTGCTGAGTCTGGACATCGGAGTGCCCATTCCTTTCAAGGTTTCCGCGTACAGTATGTTCAGGCCACTGCCACCGTCCATTAGGACTTTGGTCAGTCGAGTGCCTTCGACAACTGGGTCGACCACCAAAGCTTGCCTCCCAGGGGTGGCAATGTGTGTTGGGTGATCGGATTGGTCGAAAGTGATGGCCGTCTAAGACCACTTCAGGTAACTGGGAGTCGCAGGGGCAACCATGTTCACCTCACGGTTAATGACTTTCAGTCGACTTTTGCTTTCGACATCGGCAAAAATCATCAGGGTGGAATTGACCTGGGGGTATCCATCGTCACTATCATCCCTGTCCTCAACCCTGTCTGGCTCTTTTTCTTTATCCTTGGGCTGCTTGCCCTGAAACTGCTGGATCAGGAGCCGGCATTGTCGAGTGGTATGCTTGGGGTAAATAAAATTACCCTCTTCATCTTTCTTGGTGTGGATGTGACATGGCAGATCCAAAACATCATTCCCATCCTGATCCTTGACTTTCTTGGGCTTCCAAGTGCCCTTGGGTTTCCCCTTGAAGTTTCCCTGGGCTACGGCCAGGGCCTCCCCGGGAGCGGCTGGCTCGGCCTTCCGCTTCTGCTTCCGACTGGAGTTTCCTCCGGTTTCTTGGGCGATTGACTTAAGTTTGCCACTTCGGAGTCGGTCCTCGTCTTCTCCATTAGCGTACTTGGTGGCAATCTCCATCATCCGGTTAAGGGACATCTCTCCGGTCCGGCCAAATTTCAGATTCAACTCCCTGTACTTGACGCCTTCCTTGAAAGCGCAAACTGCTTGATGGTCTGGCACGTTCTCGACCGAGTGGTGCAGTGTGATCCACCTCTGGATGTATTCCCTCAGTGTTTCATTCGGCTTCTGTACGCAAGACCGCAGCTCCGTAAGGCCTGCAGGGCGCTTGCATGTCCCTTCGAAGGTTGTAACAAACACTCGGGAGAGATCCTCCCAAGTGTAAATGCTGCTGGGCGCCAGCTGATTCAGCCACGCCCTAGCTGAGCCTTCCAACATGAGGGGTAAATGCTTCATGGCCACCTCGTCGTTGCCGCCGCCGATCTGCACAGCCACTCGGTAATCCTCGAGCCACGTGTCAGGCTTGGACTCGCCGGTGAACTTGCTGATTTCAGTCGCCAGCCGGAAGTTGGGAGGGATCACCGCAGCTCTGATGGCTCGACTGAAACACTCAGGCCCCGAGGCGTGTGCCCTGCTGCCGGTGGGCGTATCTCTGTTGTGGCCCTCTCGATGAGCCCTGTTCCTGTCCACCAGACCTTGAACGAGGATGGATCTCGCGTCAAAGCCTGGGTCTCTGGGGTCGACTAGGATCCTCTGCCCAGTGTTATGGGGGTGCCTGTCGTCTCGATGCTGAGGTGCATATGATCCACTCCGCGGAGGAGGGGATGGCACCCGACGCCCATCATCACGGTCGGGTCGGTGATCATATTGCTCGTTCCTCCTATACCGATCGTGCCGGTCTCCATGCCCCTCACGCCTCGGGGGCGATCTCGGGCTGTGAGCCGACTGGACGGTCTCCGTTGCGACGGATCGACTGTGGATCCGGTCCCGCGACTGAGAGATGGCGGAATTCTGATTCCCCGCTGCTCGGAGCAATGCTCTGATCTGCAGCAATCCTCTTCCGGCCTCCGACTAGGAGGGCTGGATTGACTCCGCTATGCGGGCCGCGGCAGCCAGGTTCTGAACCGGAGTTCGGTACACCTGTGGTGGCAGGAAGAGCTGCCGTCGACTGGGTTCGGGTGCCTGCTGGCGTCGACTAGACTCGGGAGCCTGCTGGCGTCGACTGGACTCGGGAGCCCGCTAACGCGCCCGCTCGTCGAGAGCCCGCTGTAGATTCTCCAGTCGAGTGCGCTCGGCTAGATTAGCCAAGCGCGCGTCCTCCAAGGCCCGGGCCTCGGGGGTTTCTCCAACAATAGGTGTGTAGAGCGCGTCCATGTTCCGGCGATGAAGCTCCTCCCGTTGCAACGGCGTAAGAGGCTCAGGGAGGTATTCGTCGTGAGGGTGCGACGGATCGCCCCTGTCGGCACCATCATCAGCGCGATGGAATCCGGGGGGACTGCGTGTCCCCTCGACCGCCAGAACCTCCACCAGGGGGTCGCTGCTGTCACACTCGGAAGCGGTCTCCGTGGAGCCAGTCGACAGATCGAACAGGCCGCAGAGGGATTCGTCAGGCTCGATTGCAGCGACTTGCGGGGTCGCCGACTGGCGGGCCGCGGCGTGCTTCATCCACCGCTGGAGCCTCGACCGACCCGAGCGCTTGCGCTGGCGGGAGACAGGACAGGGAGATGGCACGGGAGTCGACCGATAGGGGTCCGATGGCTGCCTCAGGAGGACGCCACGGACGCACGCGCGGAAGTGCGTCGCACCGCGGACGGGGAGCGCGTCGATGTCAAGCGGCGCCTCCTGGAGCCAGGCGGAGTCGTTGGCGATGAAAGTGAGTCCGCCGAGACGGATCTCGCAGCCCTCTGCCAAAGCTCCGCAGGAAAACATGATCAAGTGGATCGGAAAAAATCGCAACTTCTCCAATTAGGCGCTAAGACTAATGCCCCACGGTGGGCGCCAACTGTCGTGGTTCTAAGTCTGACAGTGAGGTAGGGGGGTGTGTATGAAGAGGCTAGACCTTAGCTATTGGGAAGTTGTAAGCACGCAAGGTTTACGAGTTCAGGCCCTTCTCTGAGGAAGTAACAGCCCTACGTCTCGGTGCCCGGAGGCGGTCGATTGGATTATGCGTGAGTAAGATGACAAGGGTGCGAACCCCTAATACCGAGGAGGGGGGTGGCTTATATAGAGTTCGCCAGCCCTCTCCTGCCCTCAGTAATGCAGGGTTTAAGGTACATTTAAGGTGGGCGTTACTGATAACGTCCCTAATAAAACGTCATAATGATCATAAAGACTACTTAATAATCGACCGTTTGCCTACGGAGTGACTTGAGGTCTTCTGGCAGTCGAGTGGTTGGCTCCTTGGTCGAGTGACAGCTCTTGGTCGAGTGTCTTCAATCCGTCGAGTGGGATATCTTCAAGTTGTCTGAAAGGTGACTTCCTCTAAGGATGTCCTACGGTAGGGCTCTTGGGACGGGTCCGTGTCCCTACCGTAGGTACATGACTACATCAGGTACAATTACCTCATCAAGTTCTACTTTCCTCCCACTCACTTCTTTCGAGAGAAACTTCTTCTCTAGAAAGTATCCATTCTCAGCAACGAATGTCTTGCCTTCGGATCTGTGATAGAAGGTGTACCCAACTGTCTCCTTTGGGTATCCTATGAAGACACATTTCTCCGATTTGGGTTTGAGCTTATCATGATGAAACTTTTTCTTATAAGCATCGCAACCCCAAACTTTAAGAAACGACAACTTTGGTTTCTTGCCAAACCATAGTTCATATTGTGTCGTCTCAACGGACTTAGATGGTGCCCCTTTTTAATGTGAATGCAGCTGTCTCTAATGCATGATCCCAAAATGATATTGGTAAATCGGTAAGAAACATCATAGATTGTACTATATCCAATAAAGTACGGTTATGATGTTCGAACACACCATTATGCTGTGGTGTTCCAGGTGGCGTGAGTTGCGAAACTATTCCGCATTGTTTCAAATGTAGACCAAACTCGTAACTCAAATATTTGTCTCCGCGATCAGATCGTAGAAACCTTATTTTCTTGTCACGATGATTTTCCACTTCACTCAGAAATTCTTTGAACTTTTCAAATGTTTCAGACTTATGTTTCATCAAGTAGATATACCCATATCTGCTCAAATCATCTGTGAAGGTCAGAAAATAACGATATCCGCTGCGAGCCTTAACACTCATCGGATCGCATACATCAGTATGTATTATTTCCAATAAGTCAGTTGCTCGCTCCACTGTTCCGGAGAACGGAGTCTTAGTCATCTTGCCCATGAGGCATGGTTCGCAAGCATCAAGTGATTCCAAAAGCCCATCAGCATGGAGTTTCTTCATGCGCTTTACACCAATATGACCTAAACGGCAGTGCCACAAATAATTTGCACTATCATTATTAACTTTGCATCTTTTGGCTTCAATATTATGAATATGTGTATCACTATGATCGAGATCCAACAAACCATTTTCGTTGGTGTGTATGACCATAGAAGGTTTTATTCATGTAAATAGAACAACAATTGTTCTCTAACTTAAATGAATAACCGTATTACAATAAACATGATCAAAATCATATTCATGCTCAACACCAAATAACACTTATTTAGGTTCCACACTAATCTCGAAAGTATAGGGAGTGTGCGATGATGATCATATCAATCTTGGAACTATTTCCAACACTCATCGTCACTTCACCCTTACCTAGTTTCTGTTCATTCTGCAACTCCCGTTTCAAGTTACTATTCTTAGCAACTGAACTAGTACCAAATACTGAGGGGTTGCTATGAACACTAGTAAAGTACACATCAATAACATGTATATCAAATATACCTTTGTTTACTTTGCCATCCTTTATTATCCACCAAATACTTGGGGTAGTTCCGCTGCCAGTGACCAATCCCTTTGCAGTAGAAGCACTTAGTCTCAGGCTTAGGACTAGACTTGGGTTTCTTCACTTGAGCAGCAACTTGCTTGCCGTTCTTCTTGAAGTTCCCCTTCTTCCTTTTGCCCTTTTCTTGAAACTAGTGGTCTTGTCTACCATCAAGACTTGATGTTTTTCTTGATTTCTACCTTCGTCGATTTTAGCATCACGAAGAGCTTGGGAATCGTTTCCGTTATCCCTTGCATACTATAGTTCATCACGAAGTTCTACTAACTTGGTGATGGTGACTAGAGAATTCTGTCAATCACTATCTTATTTGGAAGATTAACTCCCACTTGATTCAAGTGATTGTAGTACCTAGACAATCTGAGTACATGCTCACTAGTTGAGCGATTCTCCTCCATCTTTTAGCTATAGAACTTGTTGGAGACTTCATATCTCTCAACTCGGGTATTTGCTTGAAATATTAACTTCAACTCCTGGAACATCTCATATGGTCCATGACGTTCAAAACGTCTTTGAAGTCCCGATTCTAAGCCGTTAAGCATGGTGCACTAAACTATCGAGTAGTCATCATATTGAGCTAGCCAAACGTTCATAACATCTGCATCTGCTTCTGCAATAGGTCTGTCACCTAGCGGCGCATCAAGGACATAATTCTTCTGTGCAGCAATGAGGATAAACCTCAGATCACGGATCCAATCCGCATCATTGCTACTAACATCTTTCAACACAATTTTCTCTAGGAACATATCAAAATAAACATATGAAAGCAACAATGCGAGCTATTGATCTACAACATAGATATGCTAATATTACCAGGACTAAGTTCATGATAAATTAAAGTTCAATTAATCATATTACTTAAGAACTCCCACTTAGATAGACATCCCTCTAATCATCTAAGTGATCACGTGATCCAAATCAACTAAACCATAACCGATCATCACGTGAAATGGAGTAGTTTTCAATGGTGAACATCAATATGTTGATCATATCTACTATATGATTCACGCTTGACCTTTCAGTCTTAGTGTTCCGAGGCCATATCTGCATATGCTAGGCTCGTCAAGTTTAACCTGAGTATTCTACGTGTGCAAAACTGTCTTGCACCCGTTGTAGATGGACGTAGGGCTTATCACACCCGATCATCACGTGGTGTCTGGGCACGACGAACTTTGGCAATGGTGCATACTCAGGGAGAACACTTTTATCTTGAAATTTAGTGAGAGATCATCTTATAAAGCTACCGTCGAAATAAGCAAAATAAGATGTATAAAAGATAAACATCACATGCAATCAATATAAGTGATATGATATGGCCATCATCATCTTGTGCTTGTGATCTCCATCTCCGAAGCACCGTCATGATCACCATCGTCACCGGCGCGACACCTTGATCTCCATCGTAGCATCGTTGTCGTCTCGCCAATCTTATGCTTCCACGACTATCGCTACCGCTTAGTGATAAAGTAAAGCATTATAGCGCGATTGCATTGCATACAATAAAGCGACAACCATATGGCTCCTGCCAGTTGCCGATAACTCGGTTACAAAACATGATCATCTCATACAATAAAATTCAGCATCATGTCTTGACCATATCACATCACAACTTGCCCTGCAAAAACAAGTTAGACATCTTCTACTTTGTTGTTGCCAGTTTTACGTGGCTGCTACGGGCTTAAGCAAGAACCAATCTTACCTACGCATCAAAACCACAACGATAGTTTGTCAAGTTGGTGCTGTTTTAACCTTCGCAAGGACCGGGCGTAGCCACACTCGATTCAACTAAAGTTGGAGAAATTGACACCCGCCAGCCACCTGTGTGCAAAGCACGACAGTAGAACCAGTCTCGCGTAAGCGTACGCGTAATGTCGGTCCGGGCCGCTTCATCCAACAATACCGCCAAACCAAAGTATGACATGTTGGTAAGCAGTATGACTTATATCGCCCACAACTCACTTGTGTTCTACTCGTGCATATAACATCAAACCATAAAACCTAGGCTCTGATGCCACTGTTGGGGAATGTAGTAATTTCAAAATTTTCCTACGCACACGCAAGATCATGGTGATGCATAGCAACGAGAGGGGAGAGTGTGATCTACGTACCCTTGTAGATCAACAACGGAAGTGTTTGGTTGATGTAGTCGTACGTCTCCGTGGCCCGACCGATCAAGCACCGAAACTACGACACCTCCGAGTTCTAGCACACGTTCAGCTCGATGACGATCCCCGGACTCCGATCCAGCAAAGTGTCGGGGAAGAGTTCCGTCAGCACGATGGCGTGGTGACAATCTTGATGTACTACTGTCGCAGGGCTTCGCCTAAGCACCGCTACAATATTATCGAGGACTATGGTGGCAGGGGGCGCCGCACACGGCTAAGAATATGATCACGTGGATCAACTTGTGTCTATGGGGTGCCCCTGCTTCCGTATATAAAGGTTCAAGAGGGGGAGGCCGGCCGGCCATCATAGGGCGCGCCAGGAGGAGTCCTACTCCCTCCGGGAGTAGGACTTCTCCCCCAATCCTAGTTGGAATAGGATTCGTGAGGTGGGAAAAGAGGGAGAGAGAAGGAGGGGCGCCGGCCCCCTCTCTCCTTGTCCTATTCGGACTACGGGGGAGGGGCGCGCGGCCCAGCCCTGGCCGCCTCTCCTCTTCTTCCACTAAGGCCCACTAAGGCCCATATAGCTCCCGGGGGGTTCCGGTAACCTCCCGGTACTCCGGTAAAATCCTGATTTCACCCGGAACACTTCTGATATCCAAACATAGGCTTCCAATATATCAATCTTTATGTCTCGACCATTTTGAGACTCCTCGTCATGTCCGTGATCCCATCCGGGACTCCGAACAACTTTCGGTACATCAAAACGTATAAACTCATAATATAACTGTCATCGAAACCTTAAGCGTGCGGACCCTACGGGTTCGAGAACAATGTAGACATGACCGAGACATGTCTCCGGTCAGTAACCAATAGCGGGACCTGGATGCCCATATTGGCTCCTACATATTCTATGAAGATCTTTATCGGTCAGACCGCATAACAACATATGTTGTTCCCTTTGTCATCGGTATGTTACTTGCCCAAGATTCGATCGTCAGTATCTCAATACCTAGTTCAATCTCGTTACCGGCAAGTCTCTTTACTCGTTCCGTAATACATCATCTCACAACTAACTCATTAGTTGCAATGCTTGCAAGGCTTATGTGATGTGCATTACCGAGAGGGCCCAGAGATACCTCTCCGACGATCGGAGTGACAAATCCCAATCTCAAAATACGCCAACCCAACATGTACCTTTGGAGACACCTATAGAGCACCTTTATAATCACCCAGTTACATTGTGACGTTTGGTAGCACACAAAGTGTTCCTCCGGCACACGGGAGTTACATAATCTCATAGTCATAGGAACATGTATAAGTCATGAAGAAAGCAATAGCAACATACTAAATGATCGGGTGCTAAGCTAATGGAATGGGTCATGTCAATCAGATCATTCAACTAATGATGTGATCCCGTTTAATCAAATGACAACTCTTTGTCCATGGTTAGGAAACATAACCATCTTTGATTAACAAGCTAGTCAAGTAGAGGCATACTAGTGACACTTTGTTTGTCTATGTATTCACACATGTATTATGTTTCCGGTTAATACAATTCTAGCATGAATAATAAACTTTTATCATGATATAAGGAAATAAATAATAACTTTATTATTGCCTCTAGGGCATATTTCCTTCACTTACTATGTTTTTCTTGGTGGTTCTCTCATTGCCTGGAAGACAAAGAAACAGACTGCAGTTTCCCGTTCGAGTGCTGAGGCTGAGTTGCGAGCTATGGCTCTTCTCACCGCAGAGGTGACTTGGTTATGCTGGTTACTCGAGGATTTTGGTGTTTCCGTTACTACACCTACTACACTCCTGTCAGACAGTACAGGTGCTATCAGTATCGCGCAGGACCTCGTTAAGCATGAGCTTACCAAGAATATTGGTGTTGATGCTTTCTTTGTGCGCGCTGTTGTGCAGGATCATGTTGTTGCTCTTCAGTATGTGCCTTCTGAGTTACAGCTAGCGGACTTCTTCACGAAGGCCCGGACTAGAGCGCAACATGGATTTTACCTCTCCAAAATTAGTGTTGCAAATCCACCATGAGTTTGAGGGGGGTGTTAGAGTTATATTTATGATGTCTTTTGGCTTTCTGTATTTTGGCCTTTGGCCTCCCCTGTACTTGTATATATGATGGCTTTGGCCTTAAGATAATACTAAGCTGCATTTCATAACAATCCCCACATGATCATATACCTATTTTATATACATTTTTAAAATGTAACATACATATTTTAAATGGTACGACACATTCTTGTGAATTACATGAAGATTTGCTTTACATTATATAACATTTGTTTTAATACCACATACATGCTTTGGAACACGGGAACATTTTCTAATGTCACATACATTTTTTAATACAAGCGTTTTCTAAGTTGAGTGGTCTACTACAGGTCTACACCAACACAACCCACATCACCCCCCCTCAATCGCCAGCCTGGCTCGGCCATGTCTAGACCCAAGCCTAATCTTTTGAGTCATTGGTACGAGACAATTTAAACCTGACAACCTATGTAAACCTTCGTGGTAACTTTTGATCCGAGGAAGAAAAGTTGTTGAAAAAAAATACCCATTCTAATTTATGTGTAAAAAGCGTGATAACAAACGTACAACAGAGCTAATAACTCATGTACAAACATGGTCAGGAGTTTCTTCACGATAGGGAATAATCACTTTATCAACAACTAATTCTTCTTGGGGCACAATTTCACTAGTGTCCATCACCTTGATGGATTCCCCACGAGGCATTTCATCTAGCACACGAGACATGTGCTCTCTTTGTTGGCCATTAGTTTCACCGAACTGCACATTTACAGTTTTAACAACCTTGTTGTGATAGGTGTTGAAGACTCTGTAGGTGTGCGAGTACTTTCCATAACCAAGCATAAAAACCCTCATGTGCTTTCGGTGCAAATTTAGAATTGTGATGAGGATCTCTAATCCAGCATTTAACACCGAAAACTTTGAAATAACTAAAATTGGGTTTCTTGTTAGTGGGAAGCTCATATGAAATCTTCTTAAGGAATTCGTGAAAATATACCTGAAGGAAATATGCCCAAGAGGCAATAATAAAGTTGTTATTTATATTTCCTTATATCATGATAAATGTTTATTATTCATGCTAGAATTGTATTAACCAAAAACTTAGTACATGTGTGAATACATAGACAAACAGAGTGTCCCTAGTATGACTCTACTTGACTATCTCGCTAATCAAAGATGGTTAAGTTTCCTGACCATAGACATGTGTTGTCATTTTATGAACGGGATCACATCATTAGAGAATGATGTGATGGACAAGACCCATCTGTTAGCTTAGCATAATGATCATTTAGTTTTACTGCTATTGCTTTCTTCATGACTTATACATATTCCTCTGACTATGAGATTATGCAATTCTCAAATACCAGAGGAACACCTTGTGTGCTATCAAACGTCACAACATAACTGGGTGATTATAAAGATGGTCTACAGGTGTCTCCGATGGTGTTTGTTGAGTTGGCGTCAATCAAGATTAAGATTTGTCACTCCGTGTATCAGAGAGGTATCTCTGGGCCCTCTCGGTAATGCACATCACTATAAGCCTTGCAAGCAATGTGACTAATGAGTTAGTTGCCGGATGATGCATTACGGAACGAGTAAAGAGACTTGCCGGTAACAAGATTGAACTAGGTATTGAGATACGGACGATCGAATCTCGGGCAAGTAACATATCGATGACAAAGGGAATGACGTATGTTGTTATGCGGTTTGATCGATAAAGATCTTCATAGAATATGTGGGAGCCAATATGAGCATCCAGTTTCCGCTATTGGTTATTGACCGGAGACGTGTCTCGGTCATGTCTACATAGTTCTCGAACCCGTAGTGTGTACGCGCTTAATGTTTGATGACGATTTATATTATGAGTGATGTGTTTTGGTGACCAAAGTTTGTTTGGAGTCCAGGATGAGATCACGGACATGACGAGGAGTCTCAAAATGGTCGAGAGGTAGATATTCATATATTGGAAGGTAGTATTCGGTCATCCAAATGGTTCTGAGTGATTCGGGTATTTTTCCGGAGTACCGAGGGGTTACCGGAACCCCCTCCCCCCCGATGAAGTGTTGGGTCTACATGGGCCTAAAGGGAGGGAGAGGGAAGCCCATAGGGGGTGGGCGCGCCCCCCTCCTAGGGAGTCCGAATAGGACAAGGAGGAGGGGGTGCGGCCCCCCTTTCCCTCTCCCTCTCATTCATATTTCCTCCGGTGAAAGAAAGGAAAAGAGGGGGGGGGGGCGAATCCTACTCCTAGTAGGACTCCCCCCATGGCGCGCGCCCCTTGGCCGGCCTCCTCCTCCTCCTCCACTCCTTTATATACGGGGGCGGGGGGCACCCCAAAGGCACACCAACATTTCTCTTAGCCATGTGTGGTGCCCCCTCCATAGTTTACTCCTCCGGTCATAGCATTGTAGTGCTTAGGCGAAGCCCTGCGCGGATCACATCACCATCACCGTCACCATGCCGTCGTGCTGACGGAACTCTCCCTCGACCCTCTACTGGATCAAGATTTCGAGGGACGTCATCGAGCTGAACATGTGCTGAACATGGAGGTGCCGTACATTCGGTACTTGGATCGGTTGGATCGTGAAGACGTTCGACTACATCAACCGCGTTAACCTAACGCTTCCGCTTTTGGTCTACGAGGGTACGTGGACACACTCTACCCCTCTCATTGCTATGCATCTCCTAGATAGATCTTGCGCGATCGTAGGAATTTTTTTTGAAATTGCATGCTACGTTCCCCAACAGTGGCATCAGAGCCAGGTCTATGCGTAGATGATGTGCACAAGTAGAACACAATGAATTGTGGGCGATAATAGTCATACTGCTTACCATCAACGTCTTATTTTGATTTGGCGGTATTGTTGGATGAAGCGGCCCGGATCAACATTACATGACCACGTTTATGAGACCGGTTCTACCAACGTGCTTTGCACATAGGTGGCTGGCGGGTGTCTGTTTCTCCAACTTTAGTTGAATCGAATTTGACTATGACTGGTCCTTGTTGAAGGTTAAAACAACACACTTGATGAAAAATCGTTGTGATTTTGATGTGTAGGTAAGAACGGTTATTGCTAGAAGTCCGTAGCAGCCACGTAAAACTTGCAACAAGAAAGTAGAGGACGTCTAACTTGTTTTTGCACGGCATGTTGTGATGTGATATGGTCAAGACGTGATGAGATATAAATTGTTGTATGAGATGATCATGTTTTGTAAAAGTCATCGGCAACTGGCAGGAGCCTTATGGTTGTCGCTTTATTGTATGAAATTCAATCGCCATGTAATTGCTTTACTTTATCAGTAAGTGGTAGCGATAGTCGTAGAAGCAATAGTTGGCGAGACGACAACAATGCTACGATGGAGATCAAGGTGTCAAGCAGGTGACGATGGAGATCATGACGGTGCTTTGGAGATGAAGATCAAAGGCACAAGATGATGATGACCATATCATGTCACATATTTTGATTGCATGTGATGTTTATCTTTTATGCATCTTATTTCTCTTAGTACGACGGTAGCATTATAAGATGATCCCTCACTAAATTTCAAGGTACACGTGTTCTCCCTGAGTATGCACCGTTGCTACAGTTCGTCGTGCCGAGACACCACGTGATGATCGGGTGTGATAAGCTCTACGTTCACATACAACGGGTGCAAGCCAGTTTTGCACATGCAGAATACTCAGGTTAAACTTGACGAGCCTAGCATATGCGGATATGGCCTCGGAACACTGAGAACGAAAGGTCGAACGTGAATCATATAGTAGATATGATCAACATAACAATGTTCACCATTGAAAATTACTCCATTTCACGTGATGATCGGACATGGTTTAGTTGATATGGATCACGTGATCATTTAGATGACTAGAGGGATGTCTATCTAAGTGGGAGTTCTTTAGTAATATGATTAATTGAACTTTAATTTATCATGAACTTAGTCCTGATAGTTTTTTTGCATATCTATGTTGTTGTAGATCAATGGCCCGTGCTACCGTTCCCTTGAATTTTAATGTGTTCCTAGAGAAAGCTAAGTTGAAAGATGATGGTAGAAACTACGCGGACTGGGTCCGTAACTTGAGGATTATCCTCATTGCTGCATAGAAGAATTACGTCCTGGAAGCACCGCTAGGTGCAAGACCCGCTATAGGAGCAACTCCGGCAGAGCAAAGCTGATGACTACTTGATAGTTCAGTGTGCCATACTTTACGGCTTAGAATCGGGACTTCAAAGACGTTTTGAACGTCATGGAGCATATGAGATGTTCCAAGAGTTGAAGTTAATATTTCAAGCAAATGCCCGAGTTGAGACATATGAAGTCTCCAACAAGTTCTATAGTTGCAAGATGGAGGAGAATAGTTCTCAGAATGTCTGGGTACCATAACCACTTGACTCAGTTGGGAGTTAATCTTCCTGATGATAGTGTCATTGACAGAGTTCTTCAATCACTGCCACCAAGCTATAAAGGCTTCGTGATGAACTATAATATGTAAGGGATGGAAAAGACAATTCCCGAGCTCTTCGCGATGCTAAAGGCCGCGGAGGTAGAAATCAAGAAGGAGCATCAAGTGTTGATGGTTAACAAGACCACTAGTTTCAAGAAAAGGGGAAAAGGAAAGAAGGGGAACTTCAAGAAGAATAGCAAGGAAGTTGCTGCTCAAGGGAAGAAACTCAAGTCTGGACCTAAGCCTGAAACAGAGTGCTTCTACTATAAAGGGAATGGTCACTCGAAGCGGAACTGCCCCAAGTAGTCGTACATCTTCACGATCCGACCGATCAAGTACCGAAGGCACAACACCTCCGAGTTCTGCACACGTTCAACTCGATGACGTCCCTCGAACTCCGATCCAGCCGAGCTTTGAGGGAGAGTTCCGTCAGCACGATGGCGTGGTGACGATGTTGATGTTCTACCATCGCAGGGCTTCGCCTAAGCACCGCTACGATATTATCAAGGTGGACTATGGTGGAGAGGGGCACCGCACACGGCTAAAAGATCCAAGAGATCAATTGTTGTGTCTCCAAGGGGTGCCTCCCTCCCCGTATATAAAGGAGTGGAGGAGGAGGAGGGGGCCGGCTATTGGGGAACGTAGTAATTTCAAAAAATTTCCTACGCACACGCAAGATCATGGTGATGCATAGCAACGAGAGGGGAGAGTGTTGTCTACGTACCCTCATAGACCGACAGCAGAAGCGTTATGACAACGCGGTTGATGTAGTCGTACGTCTTCACGGCCCGACCGATCAAGCACCGAAACTACGGCACCTCCGAGTTCTAGCACACGTTCAGCTCGATGACGATCCCTGGACTCCGATCCAGCAAAGTGTCGGGGAAGAGTTTCGTCAGCACGACGGCGTGGTGACGATCTTGATGTACTACTGTCGCAGGGCTTCGCCTAAGCACCGCTACAATATTATCGAGGACTATGGTGGAAGGGGGCACCGCACACGGCTAAGAATATGATCACGTGGATCAACTTGTGTGTCTATGGGGTGCCCCCTGCCCCCGTATATAAAGGAGCAAGGGGGAGGCCGGCCGGCCCTTGTGGGCGTGCCAAGGAGGAGTAGGATTCCTACTCCTAGTTGGAGTAGGTTTCCACCTTTCCTAGTCCAACTAGGAGAAGGGGGGAAAGGGGGGAAGAGGGGAAGCAAGGGAGAGAGGGGCCGTGCCCCAAACCCCTTGTCCAATTCGGACTGGGCTTGAGAGGGGGGCGCGCCACCTCCTGCTTCTTTCCACTAAGGCCCATTAAGGCCCATTGCTTCTTCCTCGTCTCCCCGTAACTCCCCGGTACCTCCGAAAATACCCGAATCACTCGGAACCTTTCTGATGTCCGAATATAGTCGTCCAATATATCGATCTTTACGTCTCGACCATTTCGAGACTCCTCGTCATGTCCCCGATCTCATCCGGGACTCCGAACTCCTTCGGTACATCAAAACTCATAAACTCATAATATAACTGTCATCGAAACCTTAAGCGTGTGGACCCTACGGGTTCGAGAACAATGTAGACATGACCGAGACACGTCTCCGGTCAATAACCAATAGCAGAACCTAGATGCTCATATTGGCTCCCACATATTCTACGAAGATCTTTATCGGTCAGACCGCATAACAACATACGTTGTTCCCTTTGTCATCGATATGTTACTTGCCCGAGATTCGATCGTCGGTATCTCAATACCTAGTTCAATCTCGTTACCGAAAAGTCTCTTTACTCGTTCCGTAATACATCATCCCGCAACTAACTCATTAGTTGCAATGCTTGCAAGGCTTAAGTGATGTGCATTACCGAGAGGGCCTGGAGATACCTCTCCGACGATCGGAGTGACAAATCCTAATCTCGAAATACGTCAACCCAACATGTACCTTTGGAGACACCTGTAGAGCACCTTTATAATCACCCAGTTACGTTGTGACGTTTGGTAGCACACAAAGTGTTCCTCCGGCACACGGGAGTTACATAATCTCATAGTCATAGTAACATGTATAAGTCATGAAGAAAGCAATAGCAACATACTACACGATCGGGTGCTAAGCTAATGGAATGGGTCATGTCAATCAGATCATTCAACTAATGATGTGATCCCGTTAATCAAATGACAACTCTTTGTCCATGGTTAGGAAACATAACCATCTTTGATTAACGAGCTAGTCAAGTAGAGGCATACTAGTGACACTCTGTTTGTCTATGTATTCATAAATGTATTATATTTCCGGTTAATACAATTCTAGCATGAATAATAAACTTTCATCATGATATAAGGAAATAAATAATAACTTTATTATTTCCTCTAGGGCATATTTCCTTCAGTCTCCCACTTGCACTAGAGTCAATAATCTAGTTCACATCGCCATGTGATTCAACACTAATAGTTCACATCACCATGTGATTAACACCCATAGTTCACATCGTCATGTGACCTATACCCATAGGGTTTACTAGAGTCAGTAATCTAGTTCACATCGTTTATGTGATTAACACCCAAAGAGTACTAAGGTGTGATCATGTTTTGCTTGTGAGATAATTTTAGTCAACGGGTCTGTCACATACAGATCCGTAAGTATTTTGCAAATTTCTATGTCAACAATGCTCTGCACGGAGCTACTCTTAGCTAATTGCTCCCACTTTCAATATGTATCCAGATCGAGACTTAGAGTCATCCAGATCAGTGTCAAAACTTGCATCGACGTAACCATTTACGGCGAACCTTTTTGTCACGTCCATAATCGAGAAACATATCCTTATTCCACTAAGGATAATTTTGACCGCTGTCCAGTCATCTACTCCTAGATCATTATTGTACTCCCTTGCCAAAATCAGTGTAGGGTATACAATAGATCTGGTACATAGCATGGCATACTTTATAGAACCTATGGCTGAGGCATAGGGAATGACTTTCATTCTCTTTCTATCTTCTGTCGTGGTCGGGCTTTGAGTCTTACTCAATTTCACACCTTGTTACACAGGCAAGAACTCTTTCTTTGACTGTTCCATTTTGAACTACTTCAAAATCTTGTCAAGGTATGTACTCATTGAAAAAACTTATCAAGCGTTTTGATCTATCTCTATAGATCTTGATGCTCAATATGTAAGCAACTTCATCGAGGTTTTTCTTTGAAAAAAAACTCCTTTCAAACACTCCTTTATGCTTTGCAGAATAATTCTACATTATTTCCGACCAACAATATGTCATTCACATATACTTATCAGAAATGTTGTAGTGCTCCCACTCACTTTCTTGTAAATACAGGCTTCACCGCAAGTCTGTATAAAACTATATGCTTTGATCAACTTATCAAAGCGTATATTCCAACTCCGAGATGCTTGCATCAGTCCATAGATGGATCGCTGGAGCTTGCATATTTTGTTAACACTTTTAGGATTGACAAAATCTTCTGGTTGCATCATATACAACTCTTCTTTAAGAAACCCATTAAGAAATTCAGTTTTGTTTATCCATTTGCCAGATTTCATAAAATGCGGCAATTGCTAACATGATTCTGACAGACTTAAGCATAGATACGAGTGAGAAACTCTCATCATAGTCAACACCTTGAACTTGTCAAAAACCTTTTGCGACAATTCTAGCTTTGTATATAGTAACACTACTATCAGCGTCCGTCTTCCTCTTGAAGATCCATTTATTTTCTATGGCTTGCCGATCATCGGGCAAGTCAACCAAAGTCTACACTTTGTTCTCATACATGGATCCCATCTCAGATTTCATGGCCTCAAGCCATTTTGCGGAATCTGGGCTCATCATCGCTTCCTCATAGTTCGCAAGTTCGTCATGGTCTAGTAACATGACTTGCGGAACAGGATTACCGTACCACACTGGTGCGGATCTCACTCTGGTTTACCTACGAGGTTTGGTAGTAACTTGATATGAAGTTACATGATCATCATCATTAGCTTCCTCACTAATTGGTGTAGTAGTCACAAGAACAGATTTCTGTGATGAACTACTTTCCAATAAGGGAGAAGGTATAATTACCTTATCAAGTTTTCTACTTTCCTCCCACTCACTTCTTTCGAGAGAAACGCCTTCTCTAGAAAGGATCCATTCTTAGCAACGAATGTCTTGCCTTCGGATGTGTGATAGAAGGTGTACCCAACAGTCTGCTTTGGGTATCCTATGAAGACATATTTCTCCAATTTGGGTTTGAGATTATCAGGATGAAACTTTTTCACATAAGCATCACAACCCAAAACTTTAAGAAATGATAACTTTGGTTTCTTGCCAAACCACAGTTCAGATTGTGTCGTCTCAACGGACTTAGATGGTGCCCCTTTTTAACGTGAATGCAGCTGTCTTTAATGCATAACCTCAAAAACGATAGTGGTAAATCGGTAAGAAACATCATAGATTTGCACTATATCTAATAAAGTACAGCTATGACGTTCGGACACACCATTATGCTATGGTGTTCCAGGTGGCACGAATTTGTGAAACTATTCCACATTGTTTTAATTGAAGACCAAACTCGTAACTCAAATATTTGTCTCCGCGATCAGATCGTAGAAACCTTATTTTCTTGTCACGATGATTTTCCACTTCACTCTGAAATTCTTTGAACTTTTCAAATGTTTCAGACTTATGTTTCATCAAGTAGATATACTCATATCTGCTCAAATCATCTGTGAAGGTCAGAAAATAACGATACCCGCCGCGAGCCTCAACACTCATTGGACTGCATACATCAGTATGTATTATTTCCAATCAAGTTTGTTGCTCGCTCCATTGTTCCGGAGAACGGAGTCTTAGTCATCTTGCCCATGAGGCATGGTTCGCACGTACCAAGTGATTCATAATCAAGTGGTTCCAAAAGTCCATCAGTATGGAGTTTCTTCATGCGCTTACACCGATATGAACTAAACGGCAGTGCCACAAACAAGTTGCACTATCATTATTAACTTTGCATCTTTTGGCTTCAATATTATGAATATGTGTATCATTACAATCGAGATCCAACAAACCTTTTTCGTCGGTGTGTATGACCATAGAAGGTTTTATTCATGTAAATAGAACAACAATTGTTCTCTAACTTAAATGAATAACCGTATTGCAATAAATATGATCAAATCATATTCATGCTCAACACAAACACCAAATAACACTTATTTAGGTTCAACACTAATCCCGAAAGTATAGGGAGTGTGCGATGATGATCATATCAATCTTGGAACCACTTCCAATACACATCGTCACTTCACCCTTAACTAGTCTCTGTTTATTCTGCAACTCCCGTTTCGAGTTACTAATCTTAGCAACTGAACCAGTATCAAATCCCGAGGGGTTGCTATGAACACTAGTAAAATACACATCAATAATCTGTATATCAAATATACCTTTGTTCACTTTGCCATCCTTCTTATCTGCCAATCACTTGGGGTAGTTCCGCTTCCAGTGACCAGTCCCTTTGCAGTAGAAGCACTTAGTCTCAGGCGTAGGACCAAACTTGGGTTTCTTCACTTGAGCAGCAACTTGCTTGCCGTTCTTCTTGAAGTTCCCCTTCTTCCTTTTGCCCTTTTCTTGAAACTAGTGGTCTTGTCTACCATCGACACTTGATGTTTTTCTTGATTTCTACCTTCGTCGATTTTAGAATCACGAAGAGCTTGGGAATCGTTTCCGTTATCCCTTGCATACTATAGTTCATCACGAAGTTTTACTAACTTGGTGATGGTGACTAGAGAATTCTGTCAATCACTATCTTATCTGGAAGATTAACTCCCACTTGATTCAAGCGATTGCAGTACCCAGACAATCTGAGCACATGCTCACTAGTTAAGCGATTCTCCTCCAACTTTTAGCTATAGAACTTGTTGGAGACTTCATATCTCTCAACTCGGGTATTTGCTTGAAATATTAACTTCAACTCCTGGAACATCT
The DNA here is from genome assembly GCA_034509565.1 of Triticum monococcum. NCBI lineage: Eukaryota > Viridiplantae > Streptophyta > Magnoliopsida > Poales > Poaceae > Triticum > Triticum monococcum. Next base: position 485,553,820 of record CM067845.1, read on the forward strand.
TGTATGGTCCATGACATTCAACACGTCTTTGAAGTCCCGATTCTAAGCCGTTAAGCATGGTGCACTTAAACTATCAAGTAGTCATCATATTGAGCTAGCCAAACGTTCATAATGTCTGCATCCGCTCCTGCAATAGGCCTGTCACCTAGCGGTGCATCAAGGACATAATTCTTCTGTGCAGCAACGAGGATAAACCTCAGATCACGAATCCAATCCGCATCATTGCTACTATCATCTTTCAACACAATTTTCTCTAGGAACATATCAAAATAAACATATGAAAGCAACAACGCGAGCTATTGATCTACAACATAGATATGCTAATACTCCCAGGACTAAGTTCATGATAAATTTAAGTTCAATTAATCATATTACTTAAGAACTCCCACTTAGATAGACATCCCTCTAATCATCTAAGTGATCACGTGATCCAAATCAACTAAACCATGTCCGATCATCACGTGAGATGGAGTAGTTTTCAATGGTGAACATCACTATGTTGATCATATCTACTATATGATTCACGCTCGACCTTTCGGTCTCCAGTGTTCCGAGGCCATATCTGCATATGCTAGGCTCGTCAAGTTTAACCTGAGTATTCCGCGTGTGCAAAACTGTCTTGCACCCATTGTAGATGGACGTAGAGCTTATCACACCCGATCATCACGTGGTGTCTGGGCACGACGAACTTTGGCAACGGTGCATACTCAGGGAGAACACTTTTATCTTGAAATTTAGTGAGAGATCATCTTATAAAGCTACCGTCAAAATAAGCAAAATAAGATGTATACAAGATAAACATCACATGCAATCAAAATATGTGACATGATATGGCCATGATCATCTTGTGCCTTTGATCTCCATCTCCAAAGTACCGTCATGATCTCTATCGTCACCGGCATGACACCATGATCTCCATCATCTTGATCTATATCAATGTGTCGTCACGTGGACGTCTCACCAACTATTGCTCTTGCAACTATTGCTATCGCATAGCGATAAAGTAAAGCAATTGTTTGGCGCTTGCTTCTTATGCAATAGAGAGACGATCATAAGGCGTTTGCCAGTTGCCGATAACTTCCACAAAACATGATCATCTCATACAACAACTTATATCTCATCACGTGTTGACCATATCACATCACAACATGCCCTGCAAAAACAAGTTAGACGTCCTCTACTTTGTTTGTTGCAAGTTTTACGTGGCTGCTACGGGTTTAAGCAAGAACCAATCTTACCTACGAATCAAAACCACAACGATAGTTTGTCAAGTTGGTGCTGTTTTAACTTTCGCAAGGACCGGGTGTAGCCACACTCGGTTCAACTAAAGTTGGAGAAACTGACACCCGCTAGTCACCTGTGTGCATAGCACGGCGGTAAAACCAGTCTCGCGTAAGCGTACGCGTAATGTCGGTCCGGGCCGCTTCATCCAACAATACCATCGAACCAAAGTATGACATGCTGGTAAGAAGTATGACTTATATCGCCCATAACTCACTTGTGTTCTACTCGTGCATATAACATCAACACATAAAACCTAGGCTCTGATACCACTATTGGGGAACGTAGTAATTTCAAAAAAATTCCTACGCACACGCAAGATCATGGTGATGCATAGCAACGAGAGGGGAGAATGTTGTCTATGTACCCTCGTAGACCGACAGCAGAAGCGTTATGACAACGCGGTTGATGTAGTCGTACGTCTTCATGGCCCGACTGATCAAGCACCGAAACTACGGCACCTCCGAGTTCTAGCACACGTTCAGCTCGATAACGATCCCCGGACTCCGATCCAGCAAAGTGTCGGGGAAGAGTTTCGTCAGCACGACGGCGTGGTGACGATCTTGATGTACTACTGTCGCAGGGCTTTGCCTAAGCACCGCTACAATATTATTGAGGACTATGGTGGAAGGGGGTACCGCACACGGCTAAGAATATGATCACGTGGATCAACTTGTGTGTCTATGGGGTGCCCCCTACCCCCGTATATAAAGGAGCAAGGGGGAGGCCGGCCGGCCCTTGTGGGCGCGCCAAGGAGGAGTAGGATTCCTACTCCTAGTTGGAGTAGGTTTCCACCTTTCCTAGTCCAACTAGGAGAAGGGGGGAAAGGGGGGAAGAGGGGAACGAAGGGAGAGAGGGGCCGCGCCCCAAACCCCTTGTCCAATTCGGACTGGGCTTGGGAGGGGCGCGCGCCACCTCCTGCTCCTTTCCACTAAGGCCCATTAAGGCCCATTGCTTCTTCCTCGTATTCCCATAACTCCCCGGTACCTCTGAAAATACCCGAATCACTCGGAACCTTTCCGATGTCCGAATATAGTCGTCCAATATATCGATCTTTACGTCTCGACCATTTCGAGACTCCTCGTCATGTCCCCGATCTCATCCGGGACTCCGAACTCCTTCGGTACATCAAAACTCATAAACTCATAATATAACTGTCATCAAAACCTTAAGCGTGCGGACCCTACGGGTTCGAGAACAATGTAGACATGACCGAGACACGTCTCCGGTCAATAACCAATAGCGGAACCTGGATGCTCATATTGGCTCCCACATATTCTACGAAGATCTTTATCGGTCAGACCGCATAACAACATACGTTGTTCCCTTTGTCATCGGTATGTTACTTGCCCGAGATTCGATCGTCGGTATCTCAATACCTAGTTCAATCTCGTTACCGGAAAGTCTCTTTACTCGTTCCGTAATACATCATCCCGTAACTAACTCATTAGTTGCAATGCTTGCAAGGCTTAAGTGATGTGCATTACCGAGAGGGCCCAGAGATACCTCTCCGACGATCGGAGTGACAAATCCTAATCTCGAAATACGTCAACCCAACATGTACCTTTGGAGACACCTGTAGAGCACCTTTATAATCACCCAGTTATGTTGTGACGTTTGGTAGCACACAAAGTGTTCCTCCGGCACACGGGAGTTACATAATCTCATAGTCATAGTAACATGTATAAGTCATGAAGAAAGCAATAGCAACATACTACACGATCGGGTGCAAAGCTAATGGAATGGGTCATGTCAATCAGATCATTCAACTAATGATGTGATCCCGTTAATCAAATGACAACTCTTTGTCCATGGTTAGGAAACATAACCATCTTTGATTAACGAGCTAGTCAAGTAGAGGCATACTAGTGACACTCTGTTTGTCTATGTATTCATACATGTATAATGTTTTCGGTTAATACAATTCTAGCATGAATAATAAACTTTCATCATGATATAAGGAAATAAATAATAACTTTATTGTTGCCTCTAGGGCATATTTCCTTCACCGGCCACCCTAGGCGCGCCCCATGAGGAGTCCTACTCCCACCGGGAGTAGGACCCCCCTTTCCATGTGGGAGTAGGAGAGGAGAGGGAAGGAGAGAGGGGGAAAGGAAAGGGGGGCGCCGCCCCCCTCCTTATCTAATTCAGACTGGGGGGAGGGGGCGCGCGGCTGCCCTTTGGATGCCCCTCCTCTTCTCCATTAGGGCCAAATAGGCCCATTAGTCTCCCCCGGGGGTTCCGGTAACCCCCCGGTACTCCGGTATATGCCCGAAACTCCCCGAAACCATTCGGGTGTCCAAACATAGTCGTCCAATATATCGATCTTTACATCTTGACCATTTCGAGACTCCTTGTCATGTTTGTGATCATATCTGGGACTCTGAACTATCTTCGGTACATCAAAAACCATAAACTCATAATATAACCGTCATCGAACTTCAAGCGTGCGGACCCTACGGGTTCAAGAACTATGTAGACATGACCGAGACACGTCTCCGGTCAATAACCAATAGCGGAACCTGGATACTCATATTGTCTCATACATATTCTACGAAGATCTTTATCGGTCAAACCGCATAACAACATACGTTGTTCCTTTTGTCATCGGTATGTTACTTGCCCGAGATTCGATCGTCGGTATCTCAATACCTAGTTCAATCTCATTACCGGCAGGTCTCCTTACTCGTTTCGTAACACATCATCCCATAACCAACTCATTAGTTGCAATGCTTGCAAGGCTTAAGTGATGTGTATTACCGAGTGGGCCCAGAGATACCTCTCCGACAATCGGAGTGACAAATCCTAATCTTGAAATACGCCAACCCAACAAGTACCTTCGGAGACACCTGTAGAGCACCTTTATAATCACCCAGTTACGTTGTGACATTTGGTAGAACACAAAGTGTTCCTTCGGTAAATGGGAGTTGCATAATCTCATAGTCATAGGAACATGTATAAGTCATGAAGAAAGCAATAGCAACAAACTAAACGATCAAGTGCTAAGCTAACGGAATGGGTCAAGTCAATCACATTATTCTCCTAATGATGTGATCCCGTTAATCAAACGACAACTCTTTATCTATTGCTAGGAAACATAACCATCTTTGATCAACAAGCTAGTCAAGTAGAGGCATACTAGTGACACTCTGTTTGTCTATGTATTCACACATGTATCATGTTTCCGGTTAATACAATTCTAGCATGAATAATAAACATATATCATGATATAAGGAAATAAATAATAACTTTATTATTGCCTCTAGGGCATATTTCCTTCAGTCTCCCACTTGCACTAGAGTCAATAATCTAGATTACACAGTAATGATTCTAACACCCATGGAGCCTTGGTGTTGATCATGTTTTGCTCGTGGAAGAGGCTTAGTCAGCGGGTCTGCAACATTCAGATCCGTATGTATCTTGCAAATCTCTATGTCTCCCACCTGGACTTGATCCCAGATGGAGTTGAAGCGTCTCTTGATGTGATTGGTTCTCTTGTGAAATCTGGATTCCTTTGCCAAAGCAATTGCACCTGTATTGTCATAAAATATTTTCATTGGACCCGATGCACTAGGTATGACACCTAGATCGGATATGAACTCCTTCATCCATACTCCTCCATTTGTTGCTTCCGAAGCAGCTACGTACTCCGCTTCATATGTAGATCCCGCTACGACGCTTTGTTTAGAACTGCACCAACTGACAGCTCCACCGTTTAATAAAAACACATATCCAGTTTGCGATTTAGAATCGTCCAGATTAGTGTCAAAGCTTGCATCAACGTAACCATTTACGACAATCTCTTTGTCACCTCCATAAACGAGAAACATATCCTTCGTCCTTTTCAGGTATTTCAGGATGTTCTTGACCGCTATCCAGTGATCCACTCCTGGATTACTTTGGTACGCCCTGCTAAACTAATAGCAAGGCACACATCAGGTCTGGTACACAACATTGCATACATGATAGAGCCTGTGGCTGAAGCATAGGGAACATCTTTCATTTTCTCTCTATCTTCTGCAGTGGTCGGGCATTGAGTCTTACTCAACTTCACACCTTGTAACACAGGCAAGAACCTTTCTTTGCTTGATCCATTTTGAACTTCTTCAAAACTTTGTCAAGGTATGTGCTTTGTGAAAGTCCAATTAAGCATCTCGATCTATCAATATATATCTTGATGCCCAATATATAAGCAGCTTCACCGAGGTCTTTCATTGAAAAACTCTTATTCAAATATCATTTTATGCTATCCAGAAATTCTATATCATTTCCAATCAACAATATGTCATCCACATATAATATCAGAAATGCTACAGAGCTCCCACTCACTTTCTTGTAAATACATGCTTCTCCAAAAGTCTGTATAAAACCATATGCTTTGATCACACTATCAAAACGTTTATTCCAACTCCGTGAGGCTTGCACCAGTCCATAAATGGATCACTGGAGGTTGCACACTTTGTTAGCTCCCTTTGGATCGACAAAACCTTCTGGTTGCATCATATACAACTCTTATTCCAAAAATCCATTCAGGAATGCAATTTTGACATCCATTTGCCAAATTTCATAATCATAAAATGCGGCAATTGCTAACATGATTCGAACAGACTTAAGCATCGCTACGGGTGAGAAGGTCTCATCGTAGTCAATCCCTTGAACTTGTCGAAAACCTTTTGCAACAAGTCGAGCTTTATAGACGGTAACATTACCATCAGCGTCAGTCTTCTTCTTGAAGATCCATTTATTCTCGATGGCTTGCTGATCATTGGGCAAGTCAACCAAAGTCCACACTTTGTTCTCATACATGGATCCCATTTCAGATTTCATGGCCTCAAGCCATTTTGCAGAATCTGGGCTCACCATCGCTTATTCATAGTTCGTAGGTTCGTCATGGTCTAGCAACATAACCTCCAGAACAGGATTACCGTACCACTCTGGTGCGGATCTTACTCTGGTTGACCTACGAGGTTCAGTAACAACTTGATCTGAAGTTTCATGATCATCATCATTAACTTCCTCACTAATTGGTGTAGACATCACAGGAACCAGTTTCTGTAATGAACTACTTTCCAATAAGGGAGCAGGTACTGTTACCTCATCAAGTTCTACTTTCCTCCCACTCACTTCTTTTGAGAGAAACTCCTTCTCTAGAAAGGATCCATTCTTAGCAATGAATGTCTTGCCCTCGGATCTGTGATAGAAGGTGTACCCAACTGTTTCTTTTGGGTATCCTATGAAGTCACATTTCTCTAATTTGGGTTCGAGCTTATCAGGTTGAAGCTTTTTCACATAAGCATCGCAGCCCCAAACTTTAAGAAATGACAACTTTGGTTTCTTGCCAAACCATAGTTCATAAGGTGTCGTCTCAATGGATTTTGATGGTGCCCTATTTAACGTGAATGCAGCCGTCTCTAAAGCATAACCCCAAAATGATAGCGGTAAATCAGTAAGAGACATCATAGATCGCACCATATCAAGTAAAGTACGATTATGACGTTCGGACACACCATTACGCTGTGGTGTTCTAGGTGGCGTGAGTTGCGAAACTATTCTGCATTGTTTCAAATGTAGACCAAACTCATAACTCAAATATTCTCCTCCACGATCAGATCATAGAAACTTTATTTTGTTGTTATGATGATTTTCAACTTCACTCTGAAATTCTTTGAACTTTTCAAATTTTTCAGACTTATGTTTCATTAAGTAGATATACCCATATCTGCTTAAATCATCTGTGAAGGTGAGAAAATAATGATACCTGCCGCGAGCCTCAACATTCATTGGACCACATACATCAGTATGTATGATCTCCAATAAATCAGTTGCTCACTCCATAGTTCTGGAGAATGTCGTTTTAGTCATCTTCCCATGAGGCATGGTTCGCAAGTACCAAGTGATTCATAATCAAGTGATTCCAAAATTCCATCAGTATGGAGTTTCTTCATGCGCTTTATACCAATATGACCCAAACGACAGTGCCACAAATAAGTTGCACTATCATTATCAACTCTGCATCTTTTGGCTTCAACATTATGCTTATGTGTATCACTACTATCGAGATTCATCAAAAATAGACCACTCTTTAAGGGTGCATGACCATAAAATATATTACTCATATAAATAGAACAACCATTATTCTCTGATTTAAATGAATAACCGTCTCGCATTAAACAAGATCCAGATATAATGTTCATGCTCAACGCTGGCACCAAATAACAATTATTTAGGTCTAAACCTAATCCCAAAGGTAGATGTAGAAGTAGTGTCCCGACGGCGATCACATCGACTTTGCAACCATTTCCCACGCGCATCGTCACCTCTTCCTTAGATAGTGTTTGCTTAATCCGTATTCCCTGTTTCGAGTTGCAAATATTAGCAACATAACCAGTATCAAATACCCAGGTGCTACTGCGAGCTCTGGTAAGGTACACATCAATAACATGTATATCACATATACCTTTGTTCACCTTGCCATCCTTCTTATCCGCCAAATACTTGGGGCAGTTCCGCTTTCAATGACCAGTCTGTTTGCAGTAGAAGCACTCAGTCTCAGGCTTAGGTCCAGACTTGGGTTTCTTCTCTTGAGCAGCAACTTGTTTGCTATTCTTCTTGAAGAAGTTCCCCTTCTTCTTCCCTTTGCCCTTTTTCTTGAAACTAGCGGTCTTATTGACCATCAACGCTTGATGCTCCTTTTTGATTTCTACCTCCGCAACCTTTAGCATTGCGAAGAGCTCGGGAATTGTCTTATTCACCCCTTGCATATTATAGTTCATCATGAAGCTTTTGTAGCTTGGTGGCAGTGATTGAAGAACTCTGTCAATGACACTATCAACAAGAAGATTAACTCCCAGTTGAGTCAAGTGAATATGATACCCAGGCATTTTGAGTATATGCTCACTGACAGAACTATTCTCCTCCATCTTGCAGCTATAGAACTTATTGGAGACTTCATATCTCTCAATCCGGGCATTTGCTTGAAATATTAACTTCAACTCCTGGAACATCTCATATGCTCCATGATGTTCAAAGCGTCGTTGAAGTCCCGGTTCTAAGCCGTAAAGCATGGCACACTGAACTATCGAGTAGTCATCAGCTTTGCTCTGCCAGGTGTTCATAACATCTAGTGTTGCTCCTTGTCGGTGTCAAAACCGGCGGATCTCGGGTAGGGGGTCCTGAACTGTGCGTCTAAGGTGGATGGTAACAGGAGGCAGGGGACACGATGTTTTACCCAGGTTCGGGCCCTCTTAATGGAGGTAAAACCCTACGTCCTGCTCGATTTATTCTTGATGATATGGGTAGTACAAGAGTAGATCTACCACGAGATTAAGGAGGCTAAACCCTAGAAGCTAGCCTATGGTATGATTGTTGTATATATCCTCTATCGACTAGCCTGGCCTTGGTTTATATAATGCACCAGAGGCCTAGGATAACAAGAGTCCTAGCCGAATACGCCGATGGGGAGGAGTCCTTGTCTTGATCGCTGAGTCTTGTGGAATCTTCCATGTATGCGGCAGCTGTCCGAACTGGCCCATGAGTATACGACCATGGGGGTCCTCGGCCCAATCTAATAGATCGGGAGATGACGTGGTGAGTACCCCCTAGTCCAGGACACTGTCAGTAGCCCCCTGAACCGGTCTTCAAGTTAGGGACGCTCCTCGATTCTTCCGAACCATTCTTCATCTTCGGTCGTCGGTCTTGAAAACTGGTTCAACAAATCTTCTCATCTTTGATCTTGAGGATCGCCGAAATGCATTCGACGAGTTTACACGTCGGGTATCTGAGGAGCCCCTTTAAGTTTCTGACCTTTATCAATGCCTTGTTATTTTTATGCCACACCTCGGGTTTGAAGTTGTTCTCGGGCGGCAGCGTCCTCTTGCGTCCGAGCTCCAACGCCAGACTGCATTCGAGGTATCTTTTGCAACGGAGCACCAATGCCGGACTGCTTCCCAGCTCTAACACCGGAATGTATCCGAGCTCCAACGCTGGACTATGTATACGAGCTCCAACGCCGGACTGTATCCGAGCTCCAACGCCGGATTATGTATCCGAGCTCCAACGCCGGACTGTATCCGAGGTGTTGTAAATCACCTTGGTTCAAAGAAGTTTGAAGGAGTTTAGCCGAGCTTAATGCCGGAAATGCCCTCTATGGAGCCAGCCACTAGCGCCCGAGCTTTATGCCGAACTGCTTCCGAGGTGGTGCACCACCCCGAATGTGGGCCGGTTTTTGTCAATATTTTTGATTGGTGCAATTTATTCTCTGCCGAGATATATAGCCAGTAGCCCTCAAGGTGGGTATCGGTCTAAAACCCGAGATGCACATGAAGGATGACATAAGACCGCTGATCCCAGTAGCTGCTGAGACTCAGGTTGATTTGCAAAATCGGTCTGAGGATCAAGTCCTAGCTCGGCAGAATACTTCGGGACACAAAAAGTAGCGTGCTCAGTCCTCGAGACTCAGGTTGGGTGCGGCCGACCAACCTGAGGATCAAAATCTCCTCGGAAACTGTATTACACTTAAAATTTTCTGCATTGGACAGGCAATGCAGTAGCCCCCGAGACACTGGTCAGGTGGCAACACCAGATCAGGGGATCGATGTGCCCCTTTAATATTTGTGAATAATAAGCCCGAAGCCCAGTAGCCCCCGAGCCTTAATGCGGGCACGGGTGGCCGAATTAAGGATTGATATCCATAGTAAAATCACAAATTATGTGTAATGACTCTATGTATCCAAGTACTTTACGTCATTAATGCTCGGATCCGCATTGTACAAAACTTTGTTGACCGACCATTGACTTCCACCTCCTCGGCCAATAGCCGAGGAGTGTTTGTCCTACTTTATAAAGCCTTTATGAGGGCAAAGATTTACAACAAACAAGGCAACCTGGCCATACAGTTTTATAAACAAAGGTACACAGAGAGATATGTTATATTACTGTTTAACAGAAGAAATGTCTTCCAAAGAAAATAGTCCCGCTATCGGTTCCTTTCTTTGGGTTGTCATGCTAAGCATGATCATGAAACCTCAGTTCCAATGTAAGAGCAAAATATCGAGGATTTATTTTGGGAGGCCAGTTAATAGCCCCCGGTGGTGTTCAGCGACAGTCGAGGTCAAGCCGTAAACACTGCGGCCATTGTTATTAATGGCCCGTCATTTAACACTGTCATCGGACCGCTGACCAGTTTACGCTTATTGTGACAGTCAGTTTTCGGCTTTCTCCACTGAGGTGCTTAACCGTGTGAGCTAGAAGCACAATCGCAGTGGTTCTCCCTTTGCACACCTAGCCGAACAAAGCGGAACGTAGGAGGCAAGCACAGGAGCCGGGCAACCCAACTATTGACCGAAGACACAATTCGAAACCGATACATATATAGCAATATCCGAGAATGTTTTTGCCGAATTGTGACGCCCGGATAATTAGACTACAGTAATCCTCTGCTAGTGATGCCAAGTCACCTCGGTTACTGTGCATAAACTCACGTCAATTCGAAACCCAGTTCAAATTTCAAATTTAAAACAAAGGCAAACAATAAAAGTTTTCAAACTTTAAAACTAAAATGTTCGAGTTGTGCCAGACAATGCAAAGGTAATTGTGTTGAAGAAACCACACTTTTATAAAAGTGTAAAATATTCAAAAATGTTTTAAACAGTAGCAAAAACAATTATTTTAATGCCTTTTTCAATAAATAAAATTTTAAACTACTTTATTTTGTTGCCCAAACTTGTATGGCAGTAGCTATTTACTAACACTAAATTAGGGACTACTTTTATAGCTATAAAACTAAAATAAAAGAGGAATTAAAATAAAACAGAAACAGTAAAAGAGTAATAAACAAAAACAGAACAAAAGGAAATAAAAACAGAAAAGGCCTCCCCCCCACTGGGCCTCGGCCCATCCGCATGCCAGGCCGGCCCATCACCCACTCCCTGGCCTATAACCCCCCCAACGGAACCCTAACCCCCCCACAACCGAACCTAGCCTGCACCCACCAGTCACCCCACTCCCCCACGTTCGTCCCTCCCTGATCCAGATCGGGATCGGGGGAGGGGACTGCATCGCTGCGCGCCCGTCGCCTGCTCCGGTGCCCACCGCGCCCTCTCCTCCTCCCGCGGCCGCGCCACCGCCGCCGCACCCGCGCCCGGGGATCCGCCACCTCCTGCTCTCCTCGCACCATCGCCTTGCAGGAGCTCCTCCCATGGCCACCGCCTAGTTCTGCCGCGCCAAGTCGCCCCTCGCCGGAGTTGGACAGATCCCGGAGGCCCCGTCGCGGGTCCGGCCTCCCTCGCCTTCTTCCCCTCGTCGGAGCCCCCCTCGTCACCGCCCCCGTCGCCGGAACGCATTTCCGGCCCCTCCCCGAGCTTGTCGTTGCACATCTACAGGGCCTTGTGAGCCCTCTTCCCCTACCCCCCTCTCTCCCATCACCGGACCCGGCCGCGCCTCCGTGCACGCGCCCGCGCCCCCGCCCGTGTCGTTCGCGCCCACGACCGCGCCAGCAGCGCTCCCCTGCAACCTGACCGCGCCCCGCGTCACTCGCTCGCCGCCGAACCAGCGCTCGCCGAGCTCGCGTCGCCCGCGGCCACTCTTTGGCCCCGCCCACGGCTCACCACCCCAGCGCGCGCGCCGACGACGCTCGCCGCCCTGCCTTCTCCTGCGCTGCTCGCCCGCGGACCCTCCTGCTACCGCGCTGCCGCGCCGCTCGCCGGTGACACCCCGCCGCGCCCTGGTTGCCTCGCCCCCGGAAGGGCTCGACCCCGCACGGGGCGCCCGTAACCGCATCGCTGGCAACCGCAGCGCCCGCAAACCACTAGGCCCTCTGGGCCACTGCCAAACGGGGCCCACACCCCCCTAGAACGAAAAAAAGAAAGGATTAAAAATATATAAATAATAATTAAATTAATTAATTCATTAATTAAGGAATTAATTAAGTTAATTAATCATAATTAGATTAACCTAACTAACTAATTAGTTAATTAAACAGTAGTTAGGTTAGTTGAACACTGATTAGGCTAAGCAGTGTATGACAGGTGGGTCCCACTGGACCCACTGGTCAGGTTGACCAAGTCAACCCTGCTGACTGCTGATGTCAGCATGACATCATGCTGATGTCATTAATCTGTTTTTCGAATTAATTTAAATAATTAATTAAATTCCAGAAATTAATAAAATCTTTAGAAAATCATATCTTTTAATCCGTAACTCGGATTAAAATATTTTCAACATGAAAGTTGCTCAGAACGACGAGACGAACCCGGATACGCAGCCCGTTCGTCCGTCACGCATCCCTAGCATAGCAAACTCGCAACTTTCCCCCTCCGGTCCTCTACCCGAAAACGCAAAACACCGGGGATACTTTCCCGGATGTCATCCCCCTTCACCGGTATCACCTACTACCGCGTTAGGGCACCTCTAACGCCGTTACTGGTCATATCATGCATCACTATGCATATGCTTGTTTAAATATTTATTATTTCTCCCCCCTCTTCTCTCGATAGACACAAGTTGGTATCAGAGCCGACTGCCTGTAGGAATCCCCTTCCACACTCCTTGGCCGAAGTTGAGTCTAGTCAATGAAAATTGTTTTACTAACTTGGCTGTGCGGCCCCTGGGCCCACGTCGCCATCAGGTGGTATTAGAATCTTTTATTCCTCGCCTTTACTCTGGGACCCTGATCTCTCTTCTATTCGGGTTAAATGGTTTTGCTAACTCTGACTCTAGGATCTCGTAAATACTTTCTCCCGGAGAGCCCCTTCATTCCAGATGATGGCCTGCTTCACCGGAAGATTCCGAAGATACTCTTTGCTATTCCTCTCGAGACTTTGTGCCCATCACTTTTGCTATTCCCGACCACCGATAAATCCTTATGGATAACTACTTACACTTGCCATTCATACGATCACCCCCCATTGATCTTGTTATTACAAGATACCCCGAAGTCTTCTCTATTGTTCCGAGAATACTTTGTGCCTACTGCCTAGCAGTTCCTTGCCACATGAATACCCCTTCAATTAAATCCTCGCACTTGTCGAGTATCCACTCATCCCCAGTTGTTCATGTGTTTCACAATGGTCTTCGAAATACTATTCGATCCTCCAAAAATCCTTAGTAGCTTATTGCTCTGCAATACTTGCCTGCTTGCATTATGGATGCTTTCCATATGTCTGGCAATATTCGTTAGTATCCTCAGGCATCGTCTTTTTGATCCTATTGATTCGACATGAGTGCGAATGCACGCAATCATCAGTTGATCCTTTTAAATTATCTTTCCGGCCCAGACATTATTTTAAAACATGAGCTGGATCTCGACCAATCAAATTGCTGTCGATTGTACCCTTAAGGCTATCCAACTTATCCATCCCTGATCAGAGCATTGCTTCTGATCCCTTGTCTTGGAATTGATAATTCTTTGCATTTGAGCCTTGAATTAGTCAGTTGTTTCTAAAGTCTGATCTCCTCGCATTGTTTCTCCCTCTGGTTGAGTACCGATGCTCACACCAGATCCCTTGAGGACCACCAGATCATTTGCTGGATTTTATCCGACAGCGTCCTTCATATTCAATAAGTCTGTGAGCCTTTCCTCGGATACATAATACCTTTGGTAAATTGTATCCTCTGCTTTCTCAAACATGCTCTACTATCGAGCTGGTGTTATTTATTCTTGAAATTTGTGGTATATACTCCTAAGATGCCCTGATGGGGTGAACATATGCCTTCTCTAAACTGTGTGAACTCGAAAGTTTTCACGAGTCATACTCTTCTGGTATTTTGCTAGATAAAATTTCTATACTACAGCTTCATCAAAAGCGAGAAGTAAAATGAAAGGTTATGCATGGAAGAATTGGGAGTCGACCTTGAGCCTTTGCGTTCATGCCCATGGACCCGATGTGAAACTTATCATCGAAGCTTCTTGTAAATGATATTAGTTCCCTTGGTATAAGTTCATCTTATATCTGGGAACCGGCCTTTTACAATCGTGGTTCCGACCATGTTCTCTTTTAAATACCATTTTCGATGCAAGTGTAAGCACTTGTCTCATGTGGATCAATACCTCGGTCCAACCTCTACTTTGATCCGTCTTCGAGTATTACCCCCTGGTATCTCGAGATTATCTTGAAACTGCATAACTTCTTATGAGTTCTTCATCAAGTACTACATTCTCACTGATTACAGTTTTCATGGGCTCTGAGTTATTAAACACTCAAAGACACCGATAACTGAACCGAGTCTGCCCTACGGTTCAGCAACTCTTGATAATCTTCTTTAAGTCCGAGTTTGTACTCGATCATGTCATTCCTAGCCTGATCGGCTATATCATTACCGTGCTAAATTTTAACTGTGCTACCTGGTCCTTAATCCCGGAGCACAACTTTCGATGATGAGCTAAGCTTATGTCGATCTTCCTCGTCATATCAATTCACCTTGAACAACAAGCTTGATTTCAAGTTTGTGCCCTACCCATGGTTCCAATAACCTTCCGCTTCATCATTCCTTTGATTTGATGTTGTCACTGATTGATTACATCTTGAAATCTCTCGACCAATGTGCCGTGAAGATCATCAACCTTATGAGGTCTTCCTGGATATCAATTGAATTCATGATGAGAAATACCATCCTTGCCCCCGATGAATTGTATTATCATCGGCCACTTTATTGCCTTCCCTCCAACACAAACTTATTCGTGTTTTGAGTTATACCTTGAGATCCTTGCTATACAGCATTTGTTCTTCCTTACCTTGGAATGTTACCACCTTTTATGTCAAGAATGTCGTGGTAATTTTACCACCTCTTGAGAATTCTTGATATAGTAATATCTCTCGCCTTTTGCGTTCATTTCTTGGTCTCCGTATTTGTTTCTAACCGGAATACCGACTAATGGTCTGTGTTGTGCAAATTCTAAACTTCTAGCAACCCTATTGCTTGAAGTTATTGTTCTACAGTTTCATTCTAAGTCTATTGATTATTGAATCATCATTCAAACATTGATCGTGCTACCTAGTCCAGATTCCTGGTTGCACCCTTCTATCATTGATCAGTTGTGTATGTTTCCCTCGAGCATACATCATTATGACATTTGATCCGACAAATGATATTTCCTTGTTCACATAATTGTGGAAATCAATCCTATGGAAATCGCGATGATTTGTTGCTGAGCCTATCAGCCACCTACTCATCCTCTCCTCGGTTTACTGATGAACTCTTGTTTCGGAACTCGCTTCCATAGTTCATTTCCTGAGAATCTTACAATGTCATCTCGTCAAATTGTGCCGCACCTTTTCTTCTCAGGCATCCTAAGTCTGAGGTATCGTGACACCAATCAGATCTGAATCTCGGTCAGATATGATGGTTGGAACTTATTTCCAAGAGTTATAATGTTGGTCTTTATATATGACCCGGTAAGGTTATGTCAGGCCTAGCACACCTGGCCGGAGGACCTATTGTTGTAGTATCCTTTTTAGCAAGTTTAGCCATTCTTCCATGAGGAAACTGTAAGACTTATTCTATGAGTTGTTCCTGATGGATCCTTTGTGTAACCCGAAGTCTGACCTTTGCTTGAATACCATGTCATCGCTATCTCGAAGCATGTCTATGGTACTCCGATTTTCAATAAGAACATTTGAAGCACCATGCTAAATGTTTCTTGTTGAAATTACCCAAACACCGTTGTATGGGTAATGTCATGAAATTTGTCTCTCCTACCTAAAAGAGTTTTCTACCTTCTATCCGGTCTTGGATATCATGCTCTGCTTGTCCTTGGGAAGGATATATCCCTGAATTATGTGTTTAAAACACATTTTCCTTTCCATTCTTCTGTTAAACCTGATAATCACATTCTCCTTTCCATTGTCTTGTTAAGCTTTCTTGTAATCTGATTTAACTGAGCAATGATAAATCCCTGCTTAGTAAGCACCTCGTTGTACAACTCTGTCAGTAAGACCCTGTTACCATTGTTGATAGCATCCCGGTAACCACCGGTGGACGAGAACTTTGCCTATTGGTCCGCCTTGTTCAACGAGCAGGAAAATGGTTCTGTTCGTCCCTCGCCCTTGGTACCGATGTTGTTGCCGACGTAACTGATAGGCTGATCCTCTGACATGCCTTGCTATCATGACCATGCAAGATGTCAACGCCCATCCCTATTTTAACCCACCTGGTGGGCCCATAACCCACAGTTCCACAGGATCGAAACCTGACTCTCCTGTACACCCTGTTGTCGAAGTTGTTCCTCGTGCTTGAATTTATATGTAATTCATGGGCCTCCTGCCTGTTGATCTATTCTGGTATAAGACGCAATACCTATTCCCGATTGCTTTGAACCGCTGCCACGCCCTGTAACGGGCATCGAACGATTGTCTATCCACTTGAAACTTCTTATGGTACCTTCTTACCTTGCTCTTGGTGTTTTTCATTTGTTCAACTCGAGAGATACTCTTATGATCATTCTTGGGATACCCCCGCCCAGATGACTTTCCCTTATACCATTCAATTGTCGTAAAGCTGCCCCGTTACCTATTCGTAAATACGATGGAGTTCCCGAAGAAAAGAGCCGACTTCATCATGAGGACCTGAAACAGAGGAATGAAGAAATCAATGTAATGGATCGACCTCTTCGAGAAGAGCAACCAAGACCGAAAAGATTCGCTAGATTCATTATCAAACTTTTCCCCCTTACTCCCCTCTTAAATCTCGGGACGAGATTTCTTGTAGTGGAGGAGAATTGTGACGCCCAGATAATTAGACTACAGTAATCCTCTGCTAGTGATGCCAAGTCACCTCGGTTACTGTGCATAAACTCACGTCAATTCGAAACCCAGTTCAAATTTCAAATTTAAAACAAAGGCAAACAATAAAAGTTTTCAAACTTTAAAACTAAAATGTTCGAGTTGTGCCAGACAATGCAAAGGTAATTGTGTTGAAGAAACCACACTTTTATAAAAGTGTAAAATATTCAAAAATGTTTTAAACAGTAGCAAAAACAATTATTTTAATGCCTTTTTCAATAAATAAAATTTTAAACTACTTTATTTTGTTGCCCAAACTTGTGTGGCAGTAGCTATTTACTAACACTAAATTAGGGACTACTTTTATAGCTATAAAACTAAAATAAAAGAGGAATTAAAATAAAACAGAAACAGTAAAAGAGTAATAAACAAAAACAGAACAAAAGGAAATAAAAACAGAAAAGGCCTCCCCCCCCACTGGGCCTCGGCCCATCCGCATGCCAGGCCGGCCCATCACCCACTCCCTGGCCTATAACCCCCCCAACGGAACCCTAACCCCCCCACAACCGAACCTAGCCCGCACCCACCAGTCACCCCACTCCCCCACGTTCGTCCCTCCCTGATCCAGATCGGGATCGGGGGAGGGGACTGCATCGCTGCGCGCCCGTCGCCTGCTACGGTGCCCACCGCGCCCTCTCCTCCTCCCGCGGCCGCGCCACCGCCGCCGCGCCCGCGCCCGGGGATCCGCCACCTCCTGCTCTCCTCGCACCATCGCCTCGCAGGAGCTCCTCCCATGGCCACCGCCTAGTTCTGCCGCGCCAAGTCGCCCCTCGCCGGAGTTGGACGGATCCCGGAGGCCCCGTCGCGGGTCCGGCCTCCCTCGCCTTCTTCCCCCTCGTCGGAGCCCCCCTCGTCACCGCCCCCGTCGCCGGAACGCATCTCCGGCCCTTCCCCGAGCTTGTCGTTGCACATCTACAGGGCCTTGTGAGCCCTCTTCCCCTACCCCTCTCTCTAACATCACCGGACCCGGCCGCGCCTCCGTGCACGCGCCCGCGCCCCTGCCCGTGTCGTTCGCACCCACGACCGCGCCAGCAGCGCTCCCCTGCAACCTGACCGCGCCCCGCGTCACTCGCACGCCGCCGAACCAGCGCTCGCCGAGCTCGCGTCGCCCGCGGTCGCTCTCTGGCCCCGCCCACGGCTCACCACCCCAGCGCGCGCGCCGACGACGCTCGCCGCCCTGCCTTCTCCTGCGCTGCTCGCCCGCGGACCCTCCTGCTACCGCGCTGCCGCGCCGCTCGCCGGCGACACCCCGCCGCGCCCTGGTTGCCTCGCCCCCGGAAGGGCTCGACCCCGCACGGGGCGCCCGTAACCGCATCGGTGGCAACCGCAGCGCCCGCAAACCACTAGGCCCTCTGGGCCACTGCCAAACGGGGCCCACACCCCCCTAGAACGAAAAAAAGAAAGGATTAAAAAAATATCAATAATAATTAAATTAATTAATTCATTAATTAAGGAATTAATTAAGTTAATTAATCATAATTAGATTAACCTAACTAACTAATTAGTTAATTAAACAGTAGTTAGGTTAGTTGAACACTGATTACGCTAAGCAGTGTATGACAGGTGGGTCCCACTGGACCCACTGGTCAGGTTGACCAAGTCAACCCTGCTGACTGCTGATGTCAGCATGACATCATGCTGATGTCATTAATCTGTTTTTCGAATTAATTTAAATAATTAATTAAATTCCAGAAATTAATAAAATCTTTAGAAAATCATATCTTTTAATCCGTAACTCGGATTAAAATATTTTCAACATGAAAGTTGCTCAGAACGACGAGACGAACCCGGATACGCAGCCCGTTCGTCCGTCACGCATCCCTAGCATAGCAAACTCGCAACTTTCCCCCTCCGGTCCTCTACCCGAAAACGCAAAACACCGGGGATACTTTCCCGGATGTCATCCCCCTTCACCGGTATCACCTACTACCGCGTTAGGGCACCTCTAACGCCGTTACTTGTCATATCATGCATCACTATGCATATGCTTGTTTAAATATTTATTGTTTCTCCCCCCTCTTCTCTCGATAGACACCGAGACCGACGTCGCTGCTTCCCAGTACGACTACGGGGTTGACGACCCCTCTCTCTTGCCAGAGCAACCAGGCAAGCCCCCCCTTTGATCACCAGATACCGCCTACTCTTCTCTATACTGCTTGCATTAGAGTAGTGTAGCATGTTACTGCTTCCCGTTAATCCTATACTGATGCATAGCCTGTCCTTGCTACTATTGTTGTTACCTTTACCTGCAAACCTAATGCTTAGTATAGGATGCTAGCTTATCATCAGTGGCCCTACATTCTTGTCCGTCTGCCATGCTATACTATCGGGCCGTGATCACTCGGGAGGTGATCACGGGTATATACTATATACTTTATACATGATACATGTGGTGACTAAAGACGGGTAGGCTCGTAGGAGCACCCGCGAGTGGATCTTTGAGGCGGAGCGACAGGGCAGGTTCCGACCACCTAGGAGAGAGGTGGGCCTGGCCCTGGTCGGTGTTCGCGGATACTTAACACGATTAACGAGATCTGGGTATTTGATCTGAGTCTGGCCATTTGGTCTATACGCACTAACCATCTACGCGGGAGTAGTTATGGGTATCCCGGCGTCGTGGTATCAGCTGAAGCCTTCATGACGTCAGCGACTGAGTGGCGCGCGCCGGATTGGAACGTAAGCCTGCTCTTGTATTAAGGGGGCTAGTTCTGCTTCCGGCCGCGTTCGCAACGTGCAGGTGTGCTAAGGGCGATGGGCCCAGACCCCTATGCGCTTAGGTTTAGACCGGCGTGCTGACCTCTCTGTTGTGCCTAGGTGGGGCTGCGACGTGTTGATCTTCCGAGGCCGGGCATGACTCAGGAAAGTGTGTCCGGCCAAATGGGATCGAGCGTGTTGGGGTATGTGGTGCACCCCTGCAGGGAAGTTTATCTATTCGAATAGCCGTGTCCCTCGGTAAAAGGACGACCCGGAGTTGTACCTTGACCTTATGACAACTAGAACCGGATACTTAATAACACACACCCTTCCAAGTGCCAGATACAACCGGTGATCGCTCTCTCACAGGGCGACGAGGGGAGGATCATCGGTTAGGGTTATGCTATACGATGCTACTTGGAGGACTTCAGTCTACTCTCTTCTACATGCTGCAAGACGAAGGCTTCCAGAAGCGTAGTCTTTGACAGGATTAGTTATCCCCCTCTTATTCTGGCATTCTGCAGTTCAGTCCACATATGATACCCTTATTCCATTTGACACCATTGCATACATATGTAGTGTAGCTCCTTGCTTGCGAGTACTTTGGATGAGTACTCACGGTTGCTTCTCCCTCTTTTCCCTCTATCCCTTCTACCTGGTTGTCGCAACCAGATGTTGGAGCCCAGGATCCAGACGCCACCGTCGATGACGACTCCTACTACACCAGAGGTGCCTACTACTATGTGCTGCCCGCTGATGACGACCAGGAGTAGTTTAGGAGGATCCCAGGCAGGAGGCCTGCGCCTCTTTCGATCTGTATCCCTGTTTGTGCTAGCCTTCTTAAGGCAAACTTGTTTAACTTATGTCTGTACTCAGATATTGTTGCTTCCGCTGACTCGTCTATGATCGAGCTCTTGTATTCGAGTCTTCGAGGCCCCTGCCTTGTAATATGATGCTTGTATGACTTATTTTATTTGTAGAGTTGTGTTGTGATATCTTCCCGTGAGTCCCTGATCTTGATCGTACACGTTTGCGTGTATGATTAGTGTACGATTAGATCGGGGGCGTCACACGAATCTCTAAAGGTGTCCAGCGTTGCACTACGAGACTTGTGCTGAAAACACACAAATAGTTTAAAAGTGCCATAAGCTTGGAAAACCAAAAAACGTCAGTAAAAACTTGACGTCCGAACAAGATCAAGTGTTCGGTGCCAATCCGAAAATTGGCCTTAGCAAAAGAAGTGCTTCTGTCGTGCTTTAACATGATACATCCTATCTCAAGGCTTCAAGCGGGTCAGCCTACGGCTTCAACCTCCTATCCCGAGGGCGGAGTACTTCTCATTAGGCCAGTTTAGCAAACTAAACTCTAACGGCTTTGAGAGAGAAATTAGGCTCCCCGGCTAGCGACCACAAGCTCGTGTCGAAAAAGAAGTGATAGATAATAATAATAATAATAATAATAATAATAATAATAATAATAATAATAATAAAACTTTGCAATGACTAAGAAGAAGAACACTTATCATAAAACGGCTCATATAAATTTAAGAGCCCCCAAGTGACTTGGGTAAAAGAATGATTGCATGTATCGAAGTACTTATATCATATCTATGTTCAACCGAACTTTAAACGCGTCTTAACCGACCGTCGGCTTCTCCCTCTTCGGTCAAGGACCGAAAAGTGTTATGTACTCCATCTGTCGAGAATATCGACGGTGTTTCCAATAACCAGGCAATCAGGCCATAAGGCTGTAACAGACAGAGCGCGCTCAGGGAACTTATGCTATATTACTGCGAAGTGTAAGAAGCATCTTCGAAGAAAATAGTACCCCCACCGATACCTTTCTTCGGTGCTCATTGCTATTATGAGACTTGTGCAATAGATTTTTTGTACTCATGAGTTCCGTTGTGTGCCGACCATCATTGAAAACTATAAGAGCGCTAGCTTTCGGCTTCACCCAGTCTGAGGTCCGGCTCGGATGACCCGATCGTGACAATCGTAGAGGTGCTCCCTTTACTCCCTAGACGAACAATCGGGAACGTAGGGGTAAACACAGGAGCGAGGCAACCCAGCTTACAAATCGCTTAAGTCAATATGGTGCATATTGTGGCGTAATACACGAACAAGGAACGAAGCCGTACAAGTATAATCATATGCAAGAGGAAAAGCTTCATGAAGGAAGCCCCCAAGTGAATTGGGTATTTGAATTTATGCGTCACAAACAAAGTTTAGACAAGGAAATTTTTTACAAGCAACTTTTTTCCAAAAAAGTATAATGCTTGGTCGAACCGAACACAAGTTAGAAATTAAAGCTTTGAGCATGAAAGCGACTTAGCTGGTTAATGTGTTCGGTATTGATCACGCGGTCCGAGCTTGATGCGGGACAAGGTTCCATCCCCCAAGCCGGTCCCGAGGTGGCGGAGCGGAGAGCTCGACACGCCGAAGTGGTGACATAGCACGGTCAATGCAGACCGGCAGAGTGACGCCAAAGTCCCCGGATCATTTTCCTGTGCACAAAAAATAGTGCAAACCGGAGATAATAGTAATAATGATAATTAAAAAAATCGTTGCATAATAAATAATTTATGCAAAGTGAGTAATAAAAGAAATATGGCCTGGCGCCAAAGTCAATGTTGATGCAGGGCGTCGGCGTGATGCGGTAAAGGCATGGCAAAGCCTGAATTCACAGGTCGGTCCGAGCTCCGGATGCGGCGTTCGACGGACTATGTACGGAAACTGACCGAACCACCATGCGACTGTCGTTAATGCGGCCACCATTTGATAGACCTGTGTACATATGATGGATAAACCAGAGTAATAATTCCTCGGGAAAAATGAACCCAAACAAGCAAAAAATACTGGGATTAATAGCACCTGGTTTATTTGTTGTAGCAATCCGAAGGAAGGTTATTCCCAAAATTGGGACTCGATCCGCACACCCATTGCCTGATGGGCGATAAAACGACGGCATGGCCATGCTGGCAAAGGTTGGCTCGCCGAGGCAAAGCCCTCGGTCCAGCTAACGCGACGGAGCTGGTCGGCTAGTGACGCTGAAGTGTCCAGAGTAGGTTGATGAAGAGATGGCGAAGCCCTGGTCCAGCCGAGATGTCGAAGCCTCGATGTCAGCCGATGAGTCGAAGTAGGTCGGCGTGATGGATACCAGCTTGAAGAAGTAATAGCGCGGCCCTGCCGATGCAGGTCGTGAAGTGGTCGATGCCGGCTTGATGAAGCGATCGTGCGGCGATGCCGGTAATGCCCGCTCCGTGTAATCCGTGGGGCGGCGATGTTGGTGATGATTTATCCTTCGCGATGCTGGACTCTTGTTTGGCTTGCCGAGATGATGATCCGAAGAAGTTAGGCTCGGCTCAACAAAATGACGACGTGTCTAGCGCAGGTCGGCTGCCGTGGAGCAATATTGCCGGGCTGGTTTGACGCCAACATGATGTTAAAGATCATGTTCAAAAGATCTTTAAAGTTAGTGGGATGTGTTCGGGAAAAAAACACAATACCCACAAAACTTCCTTCAAAAGGGATGTCCGAAATCCCGTTCATAAAAAAGACGAACTCGGATCGGATTCGTTTTCACGCAGAAAACAGATCCGAAAAATGATGCACTACTGGGAAGGTTCCCGGAGTTTGGACGGTCTGATCAAGCTGAAATTTTGAGAGGTGGTAGATATAGGAATTCCGCAGCCGATCAATGGTTGGATCTTTCAAAGGACGTCCGAGCTAGAAGCTGGACACCACGCCCTAAACTCATCCAGATTCCCGTCCAGATTTGACAGGGCTCCGGTATATCGTGGATTGCCAGAGATTCCTCCATCGAAACTCGACAAAATTTTCCAGGGTTGTTGTAGACTCAATTCCGCACAATTCCACCAAAGGGATCGTCAAAGCGATGCTCTAAGAGGTGGTGGCAGCAGATACAAGTTTGCTGTTCAGAAAAACAGCACGGTCGCCCGAGGGCAATGTTGACGTTGAGCCCCCGAGCTCTATGGATGATTCCTCCATGATCTTGATAGAGATCGGAGTTGATGTTGATGAAGGCCCTCGTCCGAACATGACGATCGGAGATGGAGCATGGTCCTCGGTCGAGCCAAGGTGACCAGTCGAGCCGGCGACGAAGATGCCGGCATCGCAGTTGACCTGCAGACGAGCCATCGATCCTTTTGCCGATCACACAGCGGAACTCTCAATGAAAGCACCAATGTCGGTGTCAAAACCAGCGGATCTCGGGTAGGGGGTCCCGAACTATGCGTCTAAGGCGGATGGTAACAGGAGGCAGGGGACACGATGTTTTACCCAGGTTCGGGCCCTCTTGATGGAGGTAAAACCCTATGTCCTGCTCGATTTATTCTTGATGATATGGGTAGTACAAGAGTAGATCTACCATGAGATCAAGGAGGCTAAACCCTAGAAGCTAGCCTATGGTATGATTGTTGTATATATCCTCTATCGACTAGCCTGACCTCGGTTTATATAATGCACCAGAGGCCTAGGATAACAAGAGTCCTAGCCGAATACGCCGGTGGGGAGGAGTCCTTGTCTTGATCGCCAAGTCTCGTGGAATCTTCCATGTATGTGGCAGCTGTCCGAACTGGCCCATGAGTATACGGCCATGGGGGTCCTCGGCCCAATCTAACAGATCGGGAGATGACGTGGTGAGTACCCCCTAGTCCAGGACACCGTCACTCCTGCAACAGGTTTGGCACTTAGCGGTGCTTTCAGGACGTAATTCTTCTATGCAGTGCTACCTCTTGAGCACTGCGTTGGTTTACCCTTGAAGAGGAAAGGGTGATGCAGCAGAGCAGCGTAAGTATTTCCCTCATTTTTTGAGAACCAAGGTATCAATCCAGTAGGAGGCCACGCATGATGAAGGAAATATGCCCTAGAGGCAATAATAAAGTTATTATTTATTTCCTTATATCATGATAAATGTTTATTATTCATGCTAGAATTGTATTAACCGGAAACATAATACATGTGTGAATACATAGACAAACAGAGTGTCACTAGTATGCCTCTAATTGACTAGCTCGTTAATCAAAGATGGTTATGTTTCCTAACCATAGACAAAGAGTTGTTATTTGATTAACGGGATCACATCATTAGATGAATGATCTGATTGACATGACCCATTCCATTAGCTTAGCACCCGATCGTTTAGTATGTTGCTATTGCTTTCTTCATGACTTATACATGTTCCTATGACTATGAGATTATGTAACTCCCGTGTGCCGGAGGAACACTTTGTGTGCTACCAAACGTCACAACGTAACTGGGTGATTATAAAGGTACTCTACAGGTGTCTCCAAAGGTACATGTTGGGTTGACGTATTTCGAGATTAGGATTTGTCACTCCGATTGTCGGAGAGGTATCTCTGGGCCCTCTCGGTAATGCACATCACTTAAGCCTTGCAAGCAATGCAACTAATGAGTTAAGTTGCGAGATGATGTATTATAGAACGAGTAAAGAGACTTGCCGGTAACGAGATTGAACTAGGTATTGGATACCGACGATCGAATCTCGGGCAAGTAACATACCGATGACAAAGGGAACAAGGTATGTTGTTATGCGGTCTGACCGATAAAGATCTTCGTAGAATATGTAGGAGCCAATATGGGCATCCAGGTCCCGCTATTGGTTATTGACCGGAGACGTGTCTCGGTCATGTCTACATTGTTCTCGAACTCATAAGGTCCGCACGCTTAAGGTTTCGATTACAATTATATTATGAGTTTATGCATTTTGATGTACCGAAGTTAGTTCGGAGTCCCGGATGTGATCACGGACATGACGAGGAGTCTCGAAATGGTCGAGACATAAAGATTGATATATTGGAAGCCTATATTTGGACATCGGAAGTGTTCCGGGTGAAATCGGGATTTTACCGGAGTACCGGGAGGTTACCGGAACCCCCCGGGAGCCATATGGGCCTTAATGGGCTTTAGTGGAAAGGAGAAAGGGGCAGCCCAAGGTGGCCGCGCGCCTCCCCCTCCCCTAGTCCTATTAGGACTAGGAGAGGTGGCCGGCCCCCCTCTCTCTCTTTCCCCCTCGGGGAATCCTAGTCCAACTAGGATTGGGGGGGGGAGTCCTACTCCCGGTAGGAGTAGGACTCCTCCTGCGCCCTCCACCTGGCCGGCGGCCCCCTCCCCCTTGGCTCCTTTATATACGGAGGCAGGGGCACCTCTAGACACACAAGTTGATCATTGAGATCGTTCCTTAGCCGTGTGCGGTGCCCCCTGCCACCATATTCCACCTCGATCATATTGTAGCAGTGCTTAGGCGAAGCCCTGTGACGGTAGAACATCAAGATCGTCACCACGCCATCGTGTTGACAGAACTCCTCCCCGATGCTTTGGTGGATCGGAGCGCGGGGATCGTCATCGAGCTGTATGTGTGCTAAGAACTCGGAGGTGCCGTAGTAACGGTGCTTGGATCGGTCGGATCGGGAATACATACGACTACTTCCTCTACGTTGCGTCAACGCTTCCGCTGTTGATCTACAAGGGTACGTAGATCACACTCTCCCCTCTCGTTGCTATGCATCACCATGATCTTGCTTGTGCGTAGGATTTTTTTTTGAAATTACTACGTTCCCCAACACATGAGTCCCTCGCACTTACACAAACAAATAAACTCCTCGCAACCAACGCGATAAAGGGGTTGTCAATCCCTTCACGGTCACCTACGAGAGTGAGATCTGATAGATATGATAAGATAATACTTTTGGTAATTTTATGATAAAGAGAAATAAAGATGCAAGTAAAATAAATGGCAAAGGAAATAACTAAGTATTGGAAGATTAATATGATGGAAAATAGACCCGGGGGCCATAGGTTTCACTAGTGGCTTCTCTCGAGAGCATAAGTATTACGGTGGGTGAACAAATTACTGTTGAGCAATTGACAGAATTGAGCATAGTTATGAGAATATCTAGGTATGATCATGTATATATGCATCACGTCCAAGACAAGTAGACCGACTCCTGCCTGCATCTACTACTATTACTCCACACATCGACCGCTATCCAGCATGCATCTAGAGTATTAAGTTCAAGAGAACAGAGTAACACTTTAAGCAAGATGACATGATGTAGAGGGATAAACTCATGCAATATGATATGAACCCCATCTTGTTATCCTCGATGGCAACAATACAATACGTGCCTTGCTGCCCCTACTGTCACTGGGAAAGCACACCGCAAGATTGAACCCAAAGCTAAGCACTTCTCCCATTGCAAGAAAGATCAATCTAGTAGGCCAAACCGAACTGATAATTCGAAGAGACTTGCAAAGATAACCAATCATACATAAAAGAATTCAGAGAAGATTCAAATATTGTTCATAGGTAAACTTGATCATAAACCCACAATTCATCGGTCTCAACAAACACACCGCGAAAGAAGATTTCATCGAATAGATCTCCACAAGAGAGGGGGAGAACTGTGTATTGAGATCCAAAAAGGGAGAAGAAGCCATCTAGCTAATAACTATGGACCCGAAGGTCTGAAGTAAACTGCTCACACTTCATCGGAGAGGCTATGGTGTTGATGTAGAAGCGCTCCGTGATCGATACCCCCTCCGACGGAGCTCCGGAAAAGGCCCCAAGATGGGATCTCGGGGATACCGAAAGTTATGGTGGTGGAATTAGGGTTTTGGCTCCGTATCTAGTAGTTTGGGGGTACGTAGGTATATATAGGAGGAAGGAGTACGTCAGTGGAGCAATGTGGGCCCCATGAGGGTGGAGGGCGCGCCTGGGGGGGGGGGGGGTAGGCGCTCCCCCTACCTCATGCTTTCCTGGTTGATGTCTTGACGTAGGGTCCAAGTCCTCTGGATCACGTTTGTTTCGAAAATCATGTTCCCGAAGGTTTCATTCCGTTTGGACTCCATTTGATATTCTTTTTTTGAGAAACTCTGAAATAGGCAAAAAACAACAATTCTGGGCTGGGCCTCCGGTTAATAGGTTAGTCCCAAAAATAATATGAAACTATACAATGAAGCCCAATAATGTCCAAAACAGGATATAATATAGCATGGAACAATCAAAAATTATAGATACGTTGGAGACGTATCAAGCATCCCCAAGCTTAATTCTTGCTCGTCCTCGAGTAGGTAAATGATAAAAACAGAATTTTTGATGTGGAATGCTACTTGGCATAATTTCAATGTAATTCTTCTTAATTGTGGTATGAATATTTAGATCTGAGACAAAAGTTCAATATTGGCATAGAAACAATAATACTTCAAGCATATTAACTAAGCAATTATGTCTCTTCAAAATAACATGGCCAAAGAAAGTTATCCCTACAAAATCATATAGTCTGGCTATGCTCCATCTTCTCCACACAAAGTATTTAAATCATGCACAACCCCGATGACAAGCCAAGCAATTGTTTCATACTTTTAGTGTTCTCAAACTTTTTCAATCTTCACGCAATACATGAGCGTGAGCCATGGACATAGCACTATAGGTGGAATAGAATGGTGGTTGTGGAGAAGATAAAAAGGTGGAAAATAGTCTCACATCAACTAGGCGTATCAATGGGCTATGGAGATGCCCATTAATAGATATCAATGTGAGTGAGTAGGGATTGCCATGCAACGGATGCACTAGAGCTATAAGTATATGAAAGCTCAACAAAAAGAACTAAGTGGGTGTGCATCCAACTCGCTTGTGTTGGGGATCATTGCAGAAATTATAAAAAATTCTACGCATCACCAAGATCAATCTATGGAGTAACTAGAAACGAGAGAGAAGGGAGTGCATCTTCATACCCTTGAAGATCGCGAGTTGGAAGCGTTGCAAGAACGCGGTTGGAGGAGTCGTACACGTAGCGATTCAGATCGCGGCCGAATCCGATCTAAGCACCGAACAACGGTGCCTCCACGTTCAACACATGTGCAGCCCGGTGACGTCTTCCGCGCCTTGATCCAGCAAGGAGGAGGGAGAGGTTGAGGAAGAAGGCTCCAACAGCAGCACGACGGCGTGGTGGTGATGGAGTGGCAGTTCTCCGGCAGGGCTTCGCCAAGCTCACACGGAGGAGGAGAGGTGTTGGGGAGCGGAGGGGCTGCACCTTGGATGTGGTGCTGAAGCCCTCCCCTCACCCCTCTATTTATAGGGAGAAGGGGGAAGGGGGCCGGCCCCTCTAGATGGAATCTAGAGGGGGGGCGGCTTGCCCCCTAAGCCAAGGGGGGCGCGCCCCCTTTAGGGTTCCCCCCAACCCTAGGCGCATGGGCCCTAGGGGGGTTTGGCGCCCCAGCCCACTTGGGGCTGGTTCCCTTCCACCTACAGCCCATAAGGCCCTCCGGGGCAGGTGGACCCTCCCGGTGGACCACCGGAACCCCTCCGGTGGTCCCGCTACAATACCGGTATACCCCCGAATATTTCCGGTGACCGTATGATGACTTCCCGTATATAAATCTTTACCTCCGGACTATTCTGGAACTCCTCGTGACGTTCGGGATCTCATCCGGGACTCCAAACAACATTCGGTAATCACATACAAGTCTTCCTAATAACCCTAGCGTCATCGAACCTTAAGTGTGTAGACCCTACGGGTTCGGGAACCATGCAGACATGACCGAGACAACTCTCCGGCCAATAACCAACAGCGGGATCTGGATACCCATGTTGACTCCCACATGTTCCACGATGATCTCATCGGATGAACCATGATGTCAAGGATTCAAGCAATCCCGTATACAGTTCCCTTTGTCAATCAGTACGTTACTCGCCCGAGATTCGATCGTCGGTATCCCAATACCTCGTTCAATCTCGTTACCGGCAAGTCACTTTACTCGTTGCGTAACACATCATCCCGTGACCAACCCTTAGTCACATTGAGCTCATTACGATGATGTCTTACCGAGTGGGCCCAGAGATACCTCTCCGTCATACGGAGTGACAAATCCCAGTCTCGATTCGTGCCAACCCAACAGACACTTTCAGATATACCCGTAGTGCACCTTTATAGTCACCCAGTTACATTGTGACGTTTGGCACACCCAAAGTATTCCTACAGTATCCGGGAGTTGCACAATCTCATGGTCTAAGGAAAAGATACTTGACATTAGAAAAGCTTTAGCAGACGAACTACACGATCTTGGGCTATGCTTAGGATTGGGTCTTGTCCATCACATCATTCTCCAATGATGTGATCCCGTTATCAATGACATCCAATGTCCATGGTCAGGAAACCGTAACCATCTATTGATCAATGAGCTAGTCAACTAGAGGCTCACTAGGGACATGTTGTGGTCTATGTATTCACACATGTATTACGATTTCCGGATAACACAATTATAGCATGAACAATAGACAATTATCATGAACAAGGAAATATAATAATAACCAATTTATTATTGCCTCTAGGGCATATTTCCAACAGCTTGCTCATGAAGATCTAGGGCATTTTAAGTCACTCTGTGCATTTAAAAACCGAACCGAAAAACCATACCGAAAATAAACCGAACCGAACCAATTTTATGGTTTTTATGGTTTCTGGTTTCGGTATGGTATGAGCTTTTCATACCGATTTGAACTTGGTTTTTATGGTATATACCGGAAAACCGGACGGTTAACCGAATAAACCGAAGTAAAAAATAAATTTATATTTCTTGAGATGAACAACCATACAAGTTGTCATTTTTCTTGTACATGAGTCAAATGCACTACTAAGCACGTAATTTTTTCTTGTAACATAGTCATTTTTCTATTTATAAAATGCTAAGCACGTCCATAACCATCAACAGATGAATCAATGCATGCATATATACTCATATATATATAGTCATATACTATTTGTGTAGAATAGTATGTGTTTTGAGTCATAAATTTGCTAATTATTATTACGTCATTTCCAAATTCGCGTCAACTTTGGTTTTTATGGTATATACCGAAACCATGCCGAAATAATTTGGTATATACCGAAACCGAACCGTATTTTAATTTCATACCATATTTACCGAAGTATTAATACCGTACAAACTGAAAAACCGTATAAATCGAACCATGTAAACCGAATAAACCGAATGCACAGGGTGAATTTTAAGGAAGCCCATCATTGGAATATACAAGCCAAGTTCTATAATGAAAAATTCCCACTAGTATATGAAAGTGATAACATAGGAGACTCTCTTATGAAGATCTTGGTGCTTCTTTGAAGCAAAAGTGTGGTAAAAGGATAGTAGCATTGTCCCTTCTCTCTTTTTCTCTCATTTTTTTATTTAGGCCTTTTCTCTTCTTTTATGGCCTTTTTTAGTCCGGAGTCTCTTCCCGACTTGTGGGGGAATCATAGTCTCCATCATCCTTTCCTCACTTGGGACAATGCTTTAAAAATGATGATCATCACACTTTTTTATCTACTTACAACTCAATACATAGAACAAAATATGACTCTATGTAAATGCCTCCGGCGGTGTACCGGGATATGCAATGAATCAAGAGTGACATGTATGAAAGAATTATGAACGGTGGCTTTGCCACGAATACAGTGTCAACTACATGATCACGCAAAGCAATATGACAATGATGGAGCGTGTCATAGTAAACGGAACGGTGGTAAGTTGCATGGCAATATATCTCGGAATGGCTATGGAAATGCCATGGTAGGTAGGTATGGTGGCTGTTTTGAGGAAGATATATGGTGGGTGTATGATACCGGCGAAAGGTGCGCGGTATTAGAGAGGCTAGCAATGGTGGAAGGGTGAGAGTGCATATGATCCATGGACTCAACATTAGTCATAAAGAACTCATATACTTATTGCAAAAATCCACAAGTTATCAAAGCAAAGTATGACGCGCATGCTCCTAGGGGGATAGATTGGTAGGAAAAGACCATCGCTCGTCCCCGACCGCCACTCATAAGGAAGACAATCAATAAATAAATCATGCTCAGACTTCATCACATAACGGTTCACCATACGTGCATGCTACGGGAATCACAAACTTTAACACAAGTATTTCTCAAATTCATAACTACTCAACTAGCATGACTCTAATATCACCATCTCCATATCTCAAAACAATTATCAAGTATCAAACTTCTCATAGTATTCAACACACTCACTAAGAAAATTTTATTATTAATCTTGAATGCCTAACATAATTAAAGCAATTTACCACACTGTTTTGTAGGGCTCTCAAAATAATCTAAGTGGAGCATGAGAGAACAATGGTTTCTATAAAACAAATCCACTAACGTGCTCTAAAAGATATAAGTGAAGCACTAGAGCAAAAACTATATAACTCAAAAGATATAAGTGAAGCATATAGAGTATTCTAACAATTTCCGAATCATGTGTGTCTCTCTCAAAAGACAATTGTGGAAAACTAGCAAATAAAGACTCAAATAATACAAGACGCTCCAAGCAAAACACATATCATGTGGTAAATAAAAATATAGCTCCAAGTAAAGTTACCGATGGAAGTAGACGAAAGAGGGGATGCCTTCCGGGGCATCCCCAAGCTTTGGATTTTATGTCCTTAGATTATCTTGGGGGTGCCATGGGAATCCCCAAGCTTAGGCTCTTGCCACTCCTTATTCCATAGTCCATCAAATCTTTACCCAAAACTTGAAAACTTCACAACACAAAACTTAAAGTAGAAAATCTCGTGAGCTTCGTTAGCGAAAGAAAACAAAACACCGCTTCAAGGTACTGTAATGAACTCATTCTTTATTTATATTGGTGTTAAACATACTGTATTCCAACTTCTCTATGGTTTATAAACTATTTTACTAGCCATAGATTCATTAAAATAAGCAAACAACACACGAAAAACAGAATCTGTCAAAAATAGAACAGTCTGTAGTAATCTGTAGCTAACGCAAGATCTGGAGTCCCAAAAATTATAAAATAAATTGCTGGACGTGAGTAATTTATCTATTAATAATCTTCAAAAAGAATTAACTAAATATCACTTTCCAAATAAAAATGACAGCAATTCTCGTGAGCACTAAAGTTTCTGTTTTTTACAGCAATATTAAAAAGATTTCCCCCAAGTCTTCCCAACGGTTCTACTTGGCACAAACACTAATTAAACACAAAAAACACAACCAAAACAGAGGCTAGATAAATTATTTATTACTAACAGGAGCAAAAAGCAAGGAATAAAAATAAAATTGGGTTGCCTCCCAACAAGCGCTATCGTTTAACGCCCCTAGCTAGGCATAAAAGCGACGATAGATCTGGGTATCTTTAGTTGGTAATTCTTTAATGAGACATCTATCACCTTTAGGAGTTTCTTTCCTTTTATCAATAATCAAACTTCTAGGCACAAAATTGAAAAAATCATTAGTAGCAAATGGTTCCTTAATGATAGCAAAAAGATTAGGATGAATACTTATAGATTTGAGATCCGCAGTTTCTTTGCTAGAGGATTCACCCTTATTTTTAGGAAGATACATAAGCTTGGCAATTTTAGTTGGAGGAGTTGGAGTATTCTTTACGGAAGAAAAAGTGGTTCCGAAGTTGGTAATGATACCCTCAAGTTTATCGATTCTAGTGGAATCATGATTTATTCTTTCATTAACTATGGGTTCCTTCTCCTTAATATTTTTCAAAGTGACTCCTACTTTAGATCCATATTGAGTAATTTGGTTGTGGATCTTTTTATCTAAATTTTCAATTAACTCTACAGTAGCAACTTTATTTTCAATAATTTCAAGTTTTGCATTACATGCTCCAAAGTTAACATAGTTCCATTAACCAAAAGAGGGGGTGAGCCAAACAAATCTAGCATAGCATTATAGGAATCAAAAGTGTGGATACCCAAGAAATTCCCTCCGGTAATGGTATCAAGGACATATCTGTGCCAAGGAATAGCACCTACATAAAAATTGCGGAGAAGAATAGAAGTAGATTGCTTCCTAGTAGATCTATTTTGAGCATTGCAAATTCTATACCAAGCGTCTTTTAGGTTTTCTCCTTCCCTTTGCTTAAAATTAAGAACTTCATTTTCGGGAGACAACGGAGAAGATAGGGGACTAGCCATAACGACAAGCAAACCAACATACAAGAAAACAAGAGACGGGCAAAAAGAGGCGAGTAGAGAAAGAGGAGGAGGACGGAAAGAGAGAGGGCGAATAAAACGGCAAGGGTGAAGTGGGGGAGAGGAAAACGAGAGGCAAATGGCAAATAATGTAATGCGGGAGATAAGGGTTTGTGAAGGGTACTTGGTATGTTGACTTTTGCGTAGACTCCCCGGCAACGACGCCAGAAATCCTTCTTGCTACCTCTTGAGCACTGCGTTGGTTTTCCCTTGAAGAGGAAAGGGTGATGCAGCAGAGCAGCGTAAGTATTTCCCTCAGTTTTTGAGAACCAATGTATCAATCCAGTAGGAGACCACGCATGAGTCCCTCACACCTACACAAACAAATAAACTCCTCGCAACCAACACGATAAAGGGGTTGTCAATCCCTTCACGATCACCTACGAGAGTGAGATCTGATAGATATGATAAGATAATATTTTTGGTAAGTTTATGATAAAGAGAAATAAAGATGCAAGTAAAATAAATGGCAAAGGAAATAACTAAGTATTGGAAGATTAATATGATGGAAAATAGACCCAGGGGCCATAGGTTTCACTAGTGGCTTCTCTTGAGAGCATAAGTATTATGGTGGGTGAACAAATTACTGTTGAGCAATTGACAAAATTGAGCATAGTTACGAGAATATCTAGGTATGATCATGTATATAGGCATCACGTCCAAGACAAGTAGACCGACTCCTGCCTGCATCTACTACTATTACTCCACACATCGACCGCTGTCCAGCATGCATCTAGAGTATTAAGTTCAAGAGAACAGAGTAAAGCTTTAAGCAAGATGACATGATGTAGAGGGATAAACTCATGCAATATGATATAAACCCCATCTTGTTATCCTCGATGGCAACAATACAATACATGCCTTGCTGCCCCTACTGTCACTGGGAAAGGACACCACAAGATTGAACCCAAAGCTAAGCACTTCTCCCATTGCAAGAAAGATCAATCTAGTAGGCCAAACCAAACTGATAATTCGAAGAGACTTGCAAAGCTAACCAATCATACATAAAAGAATTCAGAGAATATTCAAATATTGTTCATAGATAAACTTGATCATAAACCCACAATTCATCGGTCTCAACAAACACACCGCGAAAGAAGATTTCATCGAATAGATCTCCACAAGAGAGGGGGAGAACTTTGTATTGAGATCCAAAAAGAGAGAAGAAGCCATCTAGCTAATAACTATGGACGCGAAGGTCTGAAGTAAACTACTCACACTTCATTGGAGAGGCTATGGTGTTGATGTAGAAGCCCTCCGTGATCGTTACTCCCTCCGGCGGAGCTCCGGAAAAGGCCCCAAGAGGGGATCTCGTGGATACAAAAAGTTATGGCGGTGGAATTAGGACTTTGGATCCATATCTGGTAGTTTGGGGGTACGTAGGTACATATAGGAGGAAGGAGTACGTTGGTGGAACAACATGGGCCCCACGAGGGTGGAGGGCGCGCCTGGGGGGTAGGCGCGCCCCCTACCTCGTGCCTTCCTAGTTGATGTCTTGACATAGGGTCCAAGTCCTCTGGATCACGTTTGTTCCGAAAATCACGTTCCCGAAGGTTTCATTCCGTTTGGACTCCGTTTGATATTCTTTTTCTGCGAAACTCTAAAATAGGCAAAAAAACATTAATTCTGGTATGGGCCTCCGGTTAATAGGTTAGTCCCAAAAATAATATGAAACTATACAATAAAGCCCAATAATCTCCAAAATAGGATATAGTATAGCATGGAACAATAAAAAATTATAGATACGTTGGAGACGAATCATGCAGCAATGAGGATAATCCTCAAGTTACAGACCCAATCCGTGTAATTGCTACCATCATCTTTCAACTTTGCTTTCTCAAGGAACGCATTAAAATTCAACGGAACAATAGCACAAGCCATCTATCTATAATAAACATAGACATGCAAAATACTATCAGGTACTAAGTTCATGATAAATTTAAGTTCAATTAATCATATTACTTAAGAACTCCCACTTAGATAGACATCTCTCTAATCATCTAAGTGATCACGTGATCCAAATCAACTAAACCATAACCGATCATCATGTGAAATGGAGTAGTTTTCAATGGTGAACATCATTATGTTGATCATATCTACTATATGATTCACGCTCGACCTTTCGATCTCAGTGTTCCGAGGCCATATCTGCATATGCTAGGCTCGTCAAGTTTAACCTGAGTATTCTGCGTGTGCAAAACTGGCTTGCACCCTTTGTAGATGGACACAGAGCTTATCACACCCGATCATCACGTGGTGTTTGGGCACGACGAACTTTGGCAACGGTGCATACTCAGGGAGAACACTTTTATCTTGAAATTTTGTGAGAGATCATCTTATAATGCTACCATCAATCAAAGCAAAATAATATGCATAAAAGATAAACATCACATGCAATCAATATAAGTGATATGATATGGCCATCATCATCTTGTGCTTGTGATCTCTATCTCCGAAGCACCGTCATGATCACCATCATCACCGGCGTGACATCTTGATCTCCATCGTAGCATCATTGTCGTCTCGCCAACTATTGCTTCTACGACTATCGCTACCGCTTAGTGATAAAGTAAAGCAATTATAGGGCGATTGCATTGCATACAATAAAGCGACAACCATATGGCTCCTGCCAGTTGCCGATAACTCGATTACAAAACATGATCATCTGATACATAAAATACAGCATCATGTATTGAGCATATCACATCACAACATGCCCTGCAAAAACAAGTTAGACGTCCTCTACTTTGTTGTTGCAAGTTTTACGTGGCTGCTACGGGGTGAGCAAGAACCGTTCTTACCTGCGCATCAAAACCACAACGATAGTTCGTCAAGTTAGTGTTGTTTTAACCTTATCAAGGACCAGGCGTAGCTACACTTGGTTCAACTAAAGTTGGAGAAACTGACACCCGCTAGCCACCTGTGTGCAAAGCACGTCGGTAGAACTAGTCTCGCGTAAGCGTACGCGTAATGTCGGTTCGGGCCGCTTCATCCAACAATACCGCCAAACCAAAGTATGACATGCTGGTAAGCAGTATGACTTGTATCGCCCACAACTCACTTGTGTTCTACTCGTGCATATAACATCAACGCATAAAACCAGGCTCTGATACCACTGTTGGGGAACATAGTAATTTCAAAAAAATTCCTACGCACACGCAATATCATGGTGATGCATAGCAACGAGAGGGGAGAGTGTGTCCACGTACCCTCGTAGACCGAAAGTGGAAGCGTTAGCACAACGCGGTTGATGTAGTCGTACGTCTTCATGATCCGACCGATCAAGTACCAAACGCACGACACCTCCGAGTTCTGCACACGTTCAACTCGATGACGTACCTCAAACTCCGATCTAGCCGAGCTTTGAGGGAGAGTTCCGTCAGCATGACGGCGTGGTGATGATGTTGATGTTCTACCGTCGCAGGGCTTCGCCTAAGCACCGATATTATCGAGGTGGACTATGGTGGAGAGGGGCACCGCACACGGCTAAAAGATCCAAGAGATCAATTGCTGTGTCTCCAAGGGGTGCCTTCCTCCCCGTATATAAAGGAGTGGAGGCCGAGGAGGGGGGCGGCCACCCTAGGTGCGCCCCATGAGGAGTCTTACTCCCACTGGGAGTAGGACTCCCCGTTTCCATGTGGGAGTAGGAGAGGAGAGGGAAGGAGAGAGAGGGGGAAAGGAAAGGGGGCGCCGCCCCCCTCCTTGTCCAATTCGGACTAGGGGGC
Source organism: Triticum monococcum (assembly GCA_034509565.1). Taxonomy (NCBI): domain Eukaryota; kingdom Viridiplantae; phylum Streptophyta; class Magnoliopsida; order Poales; family Poaceae; genus Triticum; species Triticum monococcum. Next base: position 485,591,348 of record CM067845.1, read on the forward strand.
AGGGGGCGCGCGGCTGCCCTTTGGCCGCCCCTCCTCTTCTCCATTAGGGCCCAACAGGCCCATTAGTCTCCCCGGGGGGTTCCGGTAGCCCCCCGGTACTCCGGTATATGCCCAAAACTCCCCGAAACCATTCCGGTGTCCGAACATAGTCATCCAATATATCGATCTTTATGTCTCGACCATTTCGAGACTCCTCGTCATGTCCGCGATCATATCCGGGACTCCGAACTATCTTCGGTACATCAAAAACCATAAACTCATAATATAACCGTCATCAAACTTTAAGCATGCGGACCCTACGGGTTCGAGAACTATGTAGACATGACCGAGACACGTCTTCGGTCAATAACCAATAGCGGAACCTGGATGCTCATATTGGCTCCTACATATTCTACGAAGATCTTTATCGGTCAAACCGCATAACAACATACGTTGTTCCTTTTGTCATCGGTATGTTACCTGCTCGAGATTCGATCGTCGGTATCTCAATACTAGTTCAATCTCGTTACCGGCAAGTCTCTTTACTTGTTCTGTAACACATCATCATGTAACTAACTCATTAGTTGCAATGCTTGCAAGGCTTAAGTGATGTGTATTACCGAGTGGGCCCAAAGATACCTCTCCGACAATCGGAGTGACAAATCCTAATCTTGAAATATGCCAACCCAACAAGTACCTTCGGAGACACCTGTAGAGAACCTTTATAATCACGCAGTTACGTTGTGACATTTGGTAGCACACAAAGTGTTCCTCCGGTAAATGGGAGTTGCATAATCTCATAATCATAGGAACATGTATAAGTCATGAAGAAAGCAATAGCAACAAACTAAACGATCAAGTGCTAAGCTAACAGAATGGGTCAAGTCAATCACATCATTCTCCTAATGATGTGATCCAGTTAATCAAATGTCAACTCTTTGTCTATGGCTAGGAAACATAACCATCTTTGATCAACGAGCTAGTCAAGTAGAGGCATACTAGTTACACTATGTTTGTCTATGTATTCACACACGTATCATGTTTCCGGTTAATACAATTCTAGCATGAATAATAAACATTTATCATGATATAAGGAAATAGATAATAACTTTATTATTGCCTCTAGGGCATATTTCCTTCAAAAGGTATATTTGATATACATGTTATTGATGTGTACCTTACTAATGCTTGTAGTAGCACCTGGGTATTTGATATTGGTTCTGTTGCTCATATTTGCAACTCGAAATAGGGGCTACAGATTAAACGAAGATTGGCTAAGGACAAGGTGACGATGCGCGTCAGAAATGGTTCCAAGGTTGATGTGATCGCCGTCGGCACGCTACTAATGACCCACAAGTATAGGGGATCTATCGTAGTCCTTTTGATAAGTAAGAGTGTCGAACCCAACGAGGAGCAGAAGGAAATGATAAGCGGTTTCCAGCAAGGTATTCTTTGTAGGTACTGAAATAAGTGGTAACAGGTAGTTTTGTGATAGGATAATTTGTAACGAGCAATAAGTAACAAAATTAAATAAAGTGCACCAAGGTGGCCCAATCCTTTTGTAGCAAAGGACAAGCCTGGACAAACTCTTATATGATGTAAAGCGCTCCTGAGGACACATGGGAATATCGTCAAGCTAGTTTTCATCACGTTCATATGATTCGCGTTCGGTACTTTGATAATTTGGTATGTGGGTGGACCGGTGCTTGGGTGCTGCCCTTACTTGGACAAGCATCCCACTTATGATTAACCTCTATTGCAAGCATCCGCAAATACAACAAAAGTATTAAGGTAAAGCTAACCATAGCATGACACATATGGATCCAAATCAGCCCCTTACGAAGCAACGCATAAACTAGGGTTTAAGCTTCTGTCACTCTAGCAACCCATCATCTACTTATTACTTCCCAATGCCTTCCTCTAGGCCCAAACAATGGTGAAGTGTCATGTAGTCGACGTTCACATAACACCACTAGAGGAAAGACAACATACATCTCATCAAAATATCGAACGAATACCAAATTCACATGACTACTAATAGTAGGACTTCTCCCATGTCCTCAGGAACAAAAGTAACTACTCACAAAGCATAAACATTTTCATAATCAGAGGGGTATTAATGTGCATATAGGATCTAAACATATGGTCTTCCACCAATTAACCAACTAGCATCAACTACAAGGAGTAATTAACACTACTAGCAACCTACTAGCACCAATCCCGGACTTGGAGACAAGAATTGGATACAAGAGATGAACTAGGGTTTTGAGATGAGATGGTGCTGATGAAGATGTTGATGGAGATTGCCCTCTCCCGATGAGAGGAGCGTTGGTGATGACGATGGCGATGATTTCCCCCTCCAGGAGGGAAGTTTCCCCGGCAGAACAGCCCCGTCAGAACCCTAGATTGGTTCCGCCAAGGTTCCGCCTCGTGGCGGCGGAGTTTCGTCCGAGAAGATGGCTTATGATTATTTTCTCATCGAAAGAGTCCATATAGCAGAAGATAGTCACCGGAGGGCCACCAGGGGGCCCACGAGGTAGGGGGGCGCGCCCCCCCCCACCCTCGTGGGCAGGGTGTGGCCCCCTGGTGAAGTTCTTGCGCTCAATGTTTTTTATATATTTGGAAAACATCAGCCGTGCAGTTTTAGGACTTTTGGAGCTGTGCAGAATAGGTCTCTAATATTTGCTCCTTTTCCAGCCAGAATCCCAGCTGCTGGCATCCTCCCTCTTTATGTAAACCTTGTAAAATAAGAGAGAATAGGCATAAGTATTGTGACATAATGTGTAATAACAGCCCATAATGCAATAAATATTGATATAAAAGCATGATGCAAAATGGACGTATCAACTCCCCCAAGCTTAGACTCGCTTGTCCTCAAGCGAAAAGCCGAAATCGAAAAATATGTCCACATGTTTAGAGATGAAGGTGTCGATAAAAATTAAATACGGACATGAGGGCATCATGATCATTCTTAGAACAGCAACTTATATAATTCTTGTCATATGATTTCTTATGCTAGAGTAATAATTCAATCACAATATCAAGTGTGAATCGTAAACTTCATTGGAAACTAACAAACTAACAATCTATTCACAATGTAAAGTTTGAATCAGAAACTTCATTGAAAAACTAGCAAACTATAATCTCAGTCATTGAAGCAATTGCAATTTATCATAACATAGGAAAGAGCCAATGTATAAGAGCTTTTCAGCAAGTCCACATACTCAACTATCATATAATCTTTCACAATTGCTGACACTCACGCAATACTTATGGGCATGGAGTTTTAATCGGACACAGAGAAAGATAGGGGCTTATAGTTTTGCCTCCCAACGTTTTACCTCAAGGGTAATGTCAACAGTAATAGTTCATGAAAACTCACATCCAATTAGCCATGTATACCAAGATCTTTCCAACATATTGTGCTTGCCAAAGGATAAAATGTAAAAAGGAAGGGTGAAAATCACCATGACTCTTATGCAATGTAGGAGATAAAAGTAAAAGATAGGCCCTTCGCAGAGGGAAGCAGAGGTTGTCATGCGCTTTTATGGTTGGATGCACAAAATCCTAATGTGAAAGAACGTCACTTTATATTGCCACTTGTGATATGGACCTTTATTATGCAGTCTTTCGCTTTTATTACTTCCATATCACACGATCATATAAAGCTTATTTCTTCCACACCAATCAATCATACATATTTAGAGCACATTTTTTATTGCTTGCACCGATGACAACTTACTTGATGGATCTTACTCAATCCATAGGTAGGTATGGTGGACTCTCATGGCAAAACTTGGTGCAATGAATTTGGCTAGCATGAGGGGGAAAGGCAAGCTCAACATGTTGGAGGATCCAAGACAATATAATTTATCTTAGATGTAGGAGAACATAACCCATTACGTTGTCTTCCTTGTCCAATGTCAACTCTTTAGCATGTCATATTTTAATGAGTGCTCACAATCATAAAAGATGTCCAAGATAGTATATTTATAAGTGAAGACCTCTCTTTCTTTATTACTTCCTATTAATTGCAACGATGACCAAAACTATGTCTGTCAACTCTCAATAACTTTTATTCATCATACTCTTTCTATGTGAGCTCATTACTCTCCATAAGAGTCACATGATATCTTTGTTTCTTTTTATTTCTTTCTCTTTTCTTTTATTCACTTAGGATCATGGCAAAATAATCAAGCCCTTGACTCAACACTAGTCTTTATTATATAGCTCACGGTCTCGATTACATAGAAGGATAATAAAGCAAAACTCACAACTAGATTATACTAAGAACTTTTATTCTACTAGATCAAGGTATTACCAAAAGGATCGAACTAAGAAAAACGGTAAAGATAAAAGTGATGGTGATAGCATACCGGGGCACTCCCCCAAGCTTGGCAGTTGCCAAGTGGAGTGCCCATACCCAGGTGATTATGTCTCCTTTGTTGGTGAAGAAGGGGGAGTTGTTGATGATGGATAGTCGCACATCGAGCGTAGGAGGTCTTATAGCTTGCGGATGATGCCCTTGAGTGCGATGATATGCTCCTTCAACAAAATATTTTCACGTGTGAGATACTTATTTTGTATACAAGCCAACTCAATCATCTTGAAAGCTTCGATTTATGTTGGGGTAAGAAGATTGTGATCCAGTTGGAGGGTGTCTTCTGTTGCTGGAACTTGGTCCTCCATGGCCTTCTTGATCCCTTCATCCTTGTTGATCTCCATAGGTTCTTCTCTCTTCAGCTCTATCTTCATTAGCCAAGCATCGTTGCCTTCATGGTTAGAGGAGGAGGGAGACGACATAGTGACTGGCCTTGAGAACCCTAATAGAAAATAGCTCGAAACAAAGACAAAATATTTTCGCATGATACGGGAGTCAAAACCCCGGGAGGTTATATAATGAATTTTTACCGACCAAAATACGTGTCCTATAAGAAAACGGAGTCCGAAGAGCACACGAGGTGCCCACGAGGTAGGGGGCGCGCCCAGGGGGGCAGGGCGCGCCCTCCACCCTCGTGGAGCCCTCGTGTCCTTTCTGAACTGCTGCTTATTTTTCTATTTTTCTAAATATTCCAAAATGGAGAAATATTGCCTTAAAAACTGTTTTGGAGTCGGTTTACTTACCGTACCACATACCTATTCCTTTTTGGAGTCTGAAACATTCTGGAAAGTGTCCTTTATGTATTCCTCCGGGGTTACGGTTTCAATAACATTGGTTTGAACATTTATAGGATTACCTGAGATATAGTGTTTGATTCTTTGACTGTTCACCACCTTCAGATGTGTGCCTTCGAAGTTGTTGATTTTTATGGCACCTGAACAGTAGACCTCCTCGATAACGTAAGGACCCTCCCATTTAGAGAGAAGTTTTCCTGCAAAAAATCTTAAACGAGAGTTGTATATCAATACATAATCACCTACGTTAAACTCACACTTTTGTATCCTTTTATCATGCCACCTTTTAACTTTTTATTTAAATAACTTGGCATTTTCCTAGGCCTGGGTTCTCCATTCATCAAGTGAGCTAATATCAAATAACCTCTTCTCACCGGCAAGTTCAAAATCATAATTAAGTTCTTTAATAGCCCAATAAGCCTTGTGTTCTAGTTCGAGAGGTAAGTGACATGCTTTTCCATAGACCATTTTATACGGAGACATACCCATAGGATTTTTATATGCAGTTCTATAGGCCCATAATGCATCATCTAGTTTCTTGAACCAATTCTTTCTGGACCTATTAACAGTCTTTTGCAAAATTAATTTGAGTTCTCTGTTACTCAATTCTACTTGACCACTAGACTGAGGGTGATAAGGAGATGCAATTCTATGATTAACATCATATTTAGCAAGCATTTTACGGAAAGCACCATGAATAAAATGTGAGCCACCACCAGTCATTAAATATCTAGGGACTCCAAACCTTGGAAAAAATAACTTCTTTAAGCATTTTAATAGAAGTGTTATGATCAGCACTACTAGTTGGAATAGCTTCTACCCACTTAGTAACGTAATCAACAACAACTAAAATATGTGTATAACCATTAGAGGAAGGAAAAGGTCCCATATAGTGAAAGCCCCAAACATCAAATGGTTCAATAACAAGTGAATAATTCATAGGCATTTCTTGACGTCTACTAATATTACCAATTCTTTGACATTCATCACAAGATAAGACAAACTTACGGGCATCCTTGAAGAGGGTAGGCCAATAAAAACCAGATTGCAGTACCTTATGTGCAGTTCTATCTCCAGCATGGTGTCCTCCATAAGCTTCGGAGTGACACTTGCGTAGGATCTGTTCCTGTTCATGCTCAGGTACACAACGTCTAATAACACCATCTACTCCTTCTTTATAAAGATGTGGGTCATCCCAAAAGTAATGCCTCAAATCATAAAAGAACTTTTTCTTTTGCTGGTATGTGAAACTAGGTGGTATAAACTTAGCAACAATGTAATTAGCATAATCAGCATACCATGGAATAGTATGAGAAGTATTTATGACATTTAATTGCTCATCAGGAAAGCTATCATCAATAGGTAGTGGGTCATCAAGCACATTTTCTAACCTAGACAAGTTGTCTGCAACAGGGTTCTCAGCTCCTTTTCTATCAACAATATGTAAATCTAATTCTTGTAGCAAGAGAACCCATCTAATAAGTCTGGGTTTAGCATCTTTCTTTTCCATAAGATATTTAATAGCAGCATGATCAATGTGAATAGTTACTTTAGAATCAACAATATAAGGTCTAAACTTATCACATGCAAATACAACTGCTAAGAATTCTTTTTCAGTAGTAGCATAATTTCTTTGAGCACTGTCTAGAGTTTTACTAGCATATTGAATAATATTTAGTTTCTTATCAACTCTTTGTCCTAGAACAGCACCTACAGCATAATCACTAGCATCACACATAATTTCAAAGGGTAAATTCCAATCAGGTGGCTGAACAATAGGTGCAGAGATCAATGCTTTCTTAAGTATTTCAAATGCTTCTACACAATCATCATCAAAGACAAATGGTATATCTTTTTGTAATAAATTAGTCAGAGGCCGAGAGATTTTTGAGAAGTCCTTGATGAACCTCCTATAAAAACCGACATGACCAAGGAAACTTCTTATACCTTTGATGTCCTTGGGACATGGCATCTTTTCAATAGCATCAACCTTGGCTTTATCAACTTCAATACCTCTTTCAGAAACTTTATGCCCCAAGACAATACCTTCATTAACCATAAAGTGGCACTTTTCCCAATTCAAGACAAGATTAGTTTCTTCACATCTCTGCAAAACTCGATCAAGGTTGCTCAAGCAATCATCAAAAGAAGATCCATAGACAGAAAAGTCGTCCATGAAAACCTCACAAATCTTTTCACAAAAGTCAGAGAATATAGCCATCATGCATCTTTGAAAGGTAGGAGGTGCATTACATAAACCAAAAGGCATACGCCTATAAGCAAAAGTACCAAAAGGGCATGTAAAAGTAGTCCTTGATTGATCTTTAGCTGACACAGGTATTTGAGAGAAACCAGAATAACCATCTAGAAAGCAAAAATATGTATGTTTGGATAATCTTTCTAGCATTTAATCGATAAAAGGTAAGGGGTAATGATCCTTTTTAGTAGCCTTATTTAATTTGCGGAAATCAATGTTGGGGAACGTAGTAATTTCAAAAAAATCCTACGCACACGCAAGATCATGGTGATGCACAGCAACAAGAGGGGAGAGTGTGATCTACGTACCCTTATAGATCGACAGCGGAAGCGTTGACACAACATAGAGGAAGTAGTCGTACGTCTTCCCGATCCGACCGATCAAAGCACCGTTACTCCGGCACCTCCGAGTTCTTAGCACACATACAGCTCGATGACGATCCCCGGGCTCCGATCCAGCAAAGCGTCGGGGAGGAGTTCCATCAACACGACGGTGTGGTGACGATCTTGATGTAATACCGTCGCAGGGCTTCGCCTAAGCACTGCTACAATATAATCAAGGTGGAATATGGTGGCAGGGGGCACCGCACACGGCTAAGGAACGATCTCAATGATCAACTTGTGTGTCTAGGGTGCCCCCTGCCTCCGTATATAAAGGAGCCAAGCGGAAGGGGCGGCCGGCTAGGAGGAGTCCTACTCCTACCGGGAGTAGGACTCCCCCCCCCCAATCCTAGTTGGAATAGGATTCCCCGAGGGGGAAAGAGAGAGAGAGGGGGGCCGGCCACCTCTCCTTGTCCTAATAGGACTAGGGGAGGGGGGAGGCAAGCGGCCCACCTTGGGCTGCCCCTTTCTCCTTTCCACTAAAGCCCACTAAGGCCCATATGGTTCCCGGGGGGTTCCGGTAACCTCCCGGTACTCCGGTAAAATCCCGATTTCACCCGGAACACTTCCGATGTCCAAATATAGGCTTCCAATATATCAATCTTTGTGTCTTGACCATTTCGAGACTCCTCGTCATGTCCGTGATCACATCCGGGACTCTGAACTAACTTCGGTACATCAAAATGCATAAACTCATAATAACTGTCATCGTAACGTTAAGCGTGCGGACCCTACGGTTCGAGAATAATGCAGACATGACTGAGAGACATCTCCGGTCAATAAACAATAGCGGGACCTGGATGCCCATATTGGCTCCTACATATTCTATGAAGATCTTTATCGGTCAGACCGCATAACAATATACGTTGTTCCCTTTGTCATCGGTATGTTACTTGCCCGAGATTCGATCGTCGGTATCCAATACCTAGTTCAATCTCGTTACCGGCAAGTCTCTTTACTCCTTCTGTAATACACCATCTCGTAACAAACTCATTAGTTGCAATGCTTGCAAGGCTTATGTGATGTGCATTACCGAGAGGGCCCAGAGATACCTCTCCGACAATCGGAGTGACAAATCCTAATCTCAAAATACGCCAACCCAACATCTACCTTTGGAGACACCTGTAGAGCTCCTTTATAATCACCCAGTTACGTTGTGACGTTTGGTAGCACACAAAGTGTTCCTCCGGTAAATGGGAGTTGCATAATCTCATAGTCATAGGAACATGTATAAGTCATGAAGAAAGCAATAGCAACATATTAAACGATCGGGTGCTAAGCTAATGGGTCATGTCAATCAGATCATTCAACTAATGATGTGACCTCGTTAATCAAATTACAACACCTTGTTCATGGTTAGGAAACATAACCATCTTTGATTAACGAGCTAGTCAAGTAGAGGCATACTAGTGACACTAAGTTTGTCTATGTATTCACACATGTATTATGTTTCCGGTTAATACAATTCTAGCATGAATAATAAACATTTATCATGAAATAAGGAAATAAATAATAACTTTATTATTGCCTGTAGGGCATATTTCCTTCACTCTCCCACTTGCACTAGAGTCAATAATCTAGTTCACATCGCCATGTGATTTAACAGCAATAGTTCACATCACCATGTGATTAACACCCATAGTCCACATCGATATGTGACCAACACCCAAAGGGTTTACTAGAGTCAGTAATCTAGTTCACATCGCTATGTGATTAACACCCAAAGAGTACTAAGGTGTGATCATGTTTTGCTTGTGAGATAATTTTTGTCACCGGGTCTGTCATATTCAGATCCGTAAGTATTTTGCAAATATCTATATCAACAATGCTCTGTATGGAGCTACTCTAGCTAATTGCTCCCACTTTTAATATGTATCTATATCGAGACTTAGAGTCATCTAGATTAGTGTCAAAACTTGCATCAGCGTAACCCTTTACGACGAACCTTTTTTCACTTCCATAATCGAGAAACATATCCTTATTCCACTAAGGATAATTTTGACTGTTGTCCAGTGATCTACTCCTAGATCACTATTGTACTCCCTTGCCAAAATTAGTGTAGGGTATACAATAGATCTGGTACACAGCATGGCATACTTTATAGAACCTATGACTGAGGCATAGGGAATGACTTTCATTCTCTTTCTATCTTCTGCCGTGGTCGGGCTTTGAGTCTTACTCAACTTCACACCTTGTAACATAGGCAAGAAACTTTTTCTTTGACTGTTCCATTTTGAACTACTTCAAAATCTTGTCAAGGTATGTACTCATTGAAAAAAATTATCAAGCGTCTTGATCTATCTCTATAGATCTTGATACTCAATATGTAAGCAGCTTCACCGAGGTCTTTCTTTGAAAAATCCTTTCAAACACTCCTTTATGCTTTGCAGAATAATTCTACATTATTTCCGATCAACAATATGTCATACACATATACTTATCAGAAATGCTGTAGTGCTCCCACTCACTTTCTTGTAAATACAGGCTTCACTGCAAGTCTGTATAAAACTATATGCTTTGATCAACTTATCAAAGCGTATATTCCAACTCCGAGATGCTTGCACCAGTCCATAGATGGATCGCTGGAGCTTGCATATTTTGTTAGCACCTTTAGGATTGACAAAACCTTCTGGTTGCATCATATAAAACTCTTCTTTAAATCCATTAAGGAATGCAGTTTTGTTTATCCATTTGCCAGATTTCATAAAATGCGGCAATTGCTAACATGATTCTGACAGACTTAAGCATAGATATGAGTGAGAAACTCTCATCGTAGTCAACACCTTGAACTTGTCGAAAACCCTTTGCGACAATTCTAGCTTTGTAGATAGTAACACTACTATCAGCGTCCGTCTTCCTCTTGAAGATCCATTTATTTTCTATGGCTTGCCGATCATCGGGCAAATCCATCAAAGTCCATACTTTGTTCTCATACATGGATCATATCTCAGATTTCATGGCCTCAAACCATTTTGCGGAATCTGGGCTCATCATCGCTTCCTCATAGTTCGCAAGTTCGTCATGGTCTAGTAACATGACTTCCAGAACAGGATTACCGTACCACTCTGGTGCGGATCTCACTCTGGTTTACCTACGAGATTCGGTAGTAACTTGATCTGAAGTTACATGATCATCATCATTAGCTTCCTCACTAATTGGTGTAGTAGTCACAGGAACAGATTTCTGTGATGAACTATTTTCCAATAAGGGAGAAGGTACAATTACCTTATCAAGTTTTCTACTTTCCTCCCACTCACTTCTTTCGAGAGAAACTCCTTCTCCAGAAAGTTTCCGAATTTAGCAAGAAAAGTCTTGCCTTCGGATCTGTGATAGAAGGTGTACCCAACAGTAACTTTTGGGTATCCTATGAATACACACTTTTCCGATTTGGGTTTGAGCTTATCAGGACAAAACTTTTTCACATAAGCATTACAACCCCAAACTTTTAAGAAACGACAACTTTGGTTTCTTGCTAAACCATAGTTCATATAGTGTCGTCTCAACGGATTTAGATGGTGCCCTATTTAACGTGAATGCAGCTGTCTCTAATGCATAACCCCAAAACGATAGTGGTAAATCGGCAAGATACATCATAGATTGCACCATATCTAATAAAGTACGGCTACGATGTTCGGACACACCATTACACTGTGGTGTTCCAGCTGGCGTGAGTAGTGAAACTATTTCACATTGTTTTAACTGAAGGCCAAACTCGTAACTCAAATATTTTACCTCTGCGATCATATCGTAGAAACTTTTATTTTCTTGTTATGATGATTCTCCACTTCACTCTGAAATTCTTTGAACTTTTCAAATGTTTCAGACTTGTGTTTCATCAAGTAGATATACCCATATCTGCTCAAATCATCTATGAAGGTCAGAAAATAATGATACCTGCTGCAAGCCTTAATATTCATCGGACCACATACATCAGTATGTATGATTTCCAACAAATCTGTTGCTTGCTTCATTGTTCCGGAGAATGGTGTTTTAGTCATGTTTCCCATAAGGCATGGTTCGCAAGCATCAAGTGATTCATAATCAAGTGATTCCAAAAGCCCATCAACATGGAGTTTCTTCATGCGCTTTACACCAATATGACTTAAACGGCAGTGCCACAAATAAGTTGCACTATCATTATTAACTTTGCATCTTTTGGTTTCAATATTATGAATATGTGTATCACTACGATCGAGATCCAACGAACTTGTTTCATTGGGTGTATGACCATCGAAGGTTTTATTCATGTAAACAGAACAACAATTTATTCTCTTACTTAAATGAATAACCGTATTGCAATAAACATGATCAAATCATATTTATGCTCAACGCAAACACCAAATAACACTTATTTAGGTTCAACACTAATCCTGAAAGTATAGGGAGTGTGCGATGATGATCATATCAATCTTGGAACCACTTCCAACACACATCGTCACTTCACCCTTAACTAGTCTCTGTTCATTCTGCAACTCCCGTTTCGAGTTACTACTCTTAGCAACTGAACTAGTATCAAATACTGAGGGGTTGCTATAAACACTAGTAAAGTACACATCAATAACATGTATATCAAATATACTTATGTTCACTTTGCCATCCTTCTTATCCGCCAATCACTTGGGGCAGTTCCGCTTCCAGTGACCAGTCCCTTTGCAGTAGAAGCACTTAGTCTCAGGCTTAGGACCAGACTTGGGCTTCTTCACTTGAGCAGCAACTTGCTTGCTATTTTTCTTGAAGTTCCCCTTTTTCCTTTGCCCTTTTCTTGAAACTAGTGATCTTGTCATCAACATTTGATGCTCTTTCTTGATTTCTACCTTCATCGATTTCATCATCATGAAAAGCTCGGGATTCGTTTTCGTCATCCCTTGCATACTATAGTTCATCATGAAGTTCTACTAACTTGGTGATGGTGACTAGAGAATTCTGTCAATCACTATCTTATCTGGAAGATTAACTCCCACTTGATTCAAGCGATTGTAGTACCCAGACAATCTAAGCACATGCTCACTAGTTGAGTGATTCTCCTCCATCTTTTAGCTATAGAACTTGTTGGAGACTTAGTGTCTCTCAACTCGGGTATTTGCTTGAAATATTAACTTCAACTCCTGGAACATCTCATATGGTCCATGACGTTCAAAACGTCTTTGAAGTCCTGATTCTAAGCCGTTAAGCATGATGCACTAAACTATCAAGTAGTCATCATATTGAGCTAGCCAAACGTTCATAACGTCTGCACCTGCTCCTGCAATAGGTCTGTCACCTAGCGGTGCATCAAGGACATAATTCTTCTGTGCAGCAATGAGGATAAACCTCAGATCACGGATCCAATCCGCATCATTGCTACTAACATCTTTCAATACAATTTTCTCTAGGAACATATCAAAATAAACACAGGGAAGCAACAACACGAGCTATTGATCTACAACATAATTTGCAAAATACTACCAGGACTAAGTTCATGATAAATTTAAGTTCAATTTAATCATATTACTTAAGAACTCCCACTTAGATAGACATCCCTCTAATCCTCTAAGTGATCACGTGATCCAAATCAACTAAACCATAACCGATCATCACGTGAGATGGAGTAGTTTTCAATGGTGAACATCACTATGTTGATCATATCTACCATATGATTCACGCTCGACCTTTCGGTCTCCGTGTTTCGAGGCCATATCTGCATATGCTAGGCTCGTCAAGTTTAACCTGAGTATTCTGCGTGTGCAAAAACTGGCTTGCACCCGTTGTAGATGGACGTAGAGCTTATCACACCCGATCATCACGTGGTGTCTGGGCACGACGAACTTTGGCAACGGTGCATACTCAGGGAGAACACTTCTTGATAATTTAGTGAGAGATCATCTTATAATGCTACCGTCAATCAAAGCAAGATAAGATGCATAAAAAGATAAACATCACATGCAATCAATACAAGTGATATGATATGGCCATCATCATCTTGTGCTTGTGATCTCCATCTCCGAAGCACCATCATGATCACCATCGTCACCGGCGCGGCACCTTGATCTCCATCATAGCATCGTTGTCGTCTCGCCAATCTTATGCTTCCACGACTATCGCTACCGCTTAGTGATAAAGTAAAGCATTACATCGCGATTGCATTGCATACAATAAAGCGACAACCATATGGCTCCTGCCAGTTGCCGATAACTCGGTTACAAAACATGATCATCTCATACAATAAAATTTAGCATCATGTCTTGACCATATCACATCACAACATGCCCTGCAAAAACAAGTTAGACGTCCTCTACTTTGTTGTTGCAAGTTTTACGTGGCTGCTACGGGTTTAAGCAAGAACCAATCTCACCTACGCACCAAAACCACAACGATAGTTTGTCAAACAGACTCCGTTTTAACCTTCGCAAGGACCGGGCGTAGCCACACTCGGTTCAACTAAAGTTGGAGAGACAGTCGCCCGCAAGCCACCTATGTGCAAAGCACGTCAGGGGAACCGGTCTCGCGTAAGCGTACGCGTAATGTTGGTCCGGGTCGTCTCGTCCAACAATACCACCGAACCAAAGTATGACATGCTGGTAGGCAGTATGACTTATATCGCCCACAACTCACTTGTGTTCTACTCGTGCATATAACATCAAACCATAAAACCTAGACTCTGATACCACTGTTGGGGAACGTAGTAATTTCAAAAAAATTCCTACGCACACGCAAGATCATGGTGATGCACAGCAACGAGAGGGCAGGGTGTGATCTACGTACCCTTGTAGATCGATTGCGGAAGCGTTGACACAACGTAGAGGAAGTAGTCGTACGTCTTCCCGATCCGACCGATCCAAGCACCGTTACTCCGGCACCTCCGAGTTCTTAGCACACGTACAGCTCGATGACGATCCCCGGGCTCCGATCCAGCAAAGCGTCGGGGAGGAGTTCCGTCAGCACGACGGCGTGGTGATGATCTTGATGTACTACAGTCGCAGGGCTTCGCCTAAGCACTGCTACAATATAATCGAGGTGGAATATGGTGGTAGGGGGCACCGCACACGGCTAAGGAACGATCTCAATGATCAACTTGTGTGTCTAGGGTGCCCCCCTGCCTTCGTATATAAAGGAGCCAAGGGGAAGGGTGCGGCCGGCCAGGAGGAGTCCTACTCCTACCAGGAGTAGGACTCCCCCCCCCCAATCCTAGTTGGAATAGGATTCCCTGAGGGGGAAAGAGAGAGAGGGGGGCCGACCACCTCTCCTTGTCCTAATAGGACTAGGGGAGGGGGGAGGCGTGCGACCCACCTTGGGATGCCCCTTTCTCCTTTCCACTAAAGCCCACTAAGGCCCATATGGTTCCCGGGGGGTTACGGTAACCTCCCAGTACTCCGGTAAAATCCCGATTTCACCCGGAACACTTCCGATGTCCAAATATAGGCTTCCAATATATCGATCTTTGTGTCTCGACCATTTCGAGACTCCTCGTCATGTCCGTGATCACATCCGGGACTCCGAACTAACTTCGGTACATCAAAATGTATAAACTCATAATAACTGTCATCGTAACGTTAAGCGTGCGGACCCTACGGTTCGAGAATAATGCAGACATGACTGAGACACATCTCCGGTCAATAACCAATAGCGGGACCTGGATGCCCATATTGGCTCCTACATATTCTACGAAGATCTTTATCGGTCAGACCGCATAACAACATACGTTGTTCCCTTTGTCATCGGTATGTTACTTGCCCGAGATTCGATCGTCGTTATCCAATACCTAGTTCAATCTCGTTATCGGCAAGTCTCTTTACTCATTCTGTAATACATCATCTCGTAACTAACTCATTAGTTGCAATGCTTGCAAGGCTTATGTGATGTGCATTACCGAGAGGGCCCAGAGATACCTCTCCGACAATCGGAGTGACAAATCCTAATCTCGAAATACGCCAACCCAACATCTACCTTTGGAGACACCTGTAGAGCTCCTTTATAATCACCCACTTACATTGTGACGTTTGGTAGCACACAAAGTGTTCCTCCGGTAAACGGGATTTGCATAATCTCATAGTCATAGGAACATGTATAAGTCATGAAGAAAGCAATAGCAACATATTAAACGATCGGGTGCTAAGCTAATGGGTCATGTCAATCAGATCATTCAACTAATGATGTGACCTTGTTAATCAAATAACAACACCTTGTTCATGGTTAGGAAACATAACCATCTTTCATTAACGAGCTAGTCAAGTAGAGGCATACTAGTGACACTAAGTTTGTCTATGTATTCACACATGTATTATGTTTCCGGTTAATACAATTCTAGCATGAATAATAAACAGTTATCATGAAATAAGGAAATAAATAATAACTTTATTATTGCCTCTAGGGCATATTTCCTTCAATCAATTACTATCCTATAACCAGTAATAATTCTTTGAGGAATCAATTCATCTTTATCATTAGGAACAACAGTAATACCTCCCTTCTTAGGGACATAATGGACAAGACTTACCCACTTACTATCAGCAACGGGATAAATTATACCTGCCTCAAGGAGCTTTAGTATCTCCTTCCTTACCACTTCTTCCATTTTAGGATTCAGACGGCGTTGATGATCACGAACTGGTTTAGCATCTTCTTCCAAATTAATTTTATGTTGACATAGAGTGGGACTAATGCCCTTAAGATCATCAAGAGTATACCCAATAGCAGCACGGTGCTTCTTCAGAGTTTTCAATAATATCTCTTCTTCATGTTCTGAAAGGCTAGCACTAATAATAACAGGGTATATCCTTTTCTCATCAAGATAAGCATATTTCAACAGGTAAGTTGTTTTTCAGAATAGGTTCCTGTTTAAAGAATACTTCATCTAATTCCCTTCTTTCATTCATAAACATGTCATTTTCATGGTCTAGCAAATATTGTTCTAAATGATCACTAGGAGGTACGGCAATAGAAGCAATACCAATAATTTCATCCTTACTAGGTAATTCTTCTTCACGGTGTTGTCTACTAAATTTAGAAAAATTAAATTCATGATTCATATCATCTAAACCGACAGCAACAACATCCCTTTTCCAATCTATGGTAGCATTAACAGTATTTAAGAAGGGTCTACCAAATATGATGGGACAAAAACTATCTTGTGGGGAACCAAGAACAAGAAAATCAGCAGGATATTTGGTTTTCCCACACAAGACTTCAACATCTCTAACAATTCCCATTGGTGAAATAGTATCTCTATTATCAAGTTTAATTGTAACATCAATATCTTCCATCTCAGCAGGTGCAATATCACGCATAACTTCTTGGTATAAAGAATAAGGTATTGCACTAGCACTAGCACCCATATCACATAAGCCATGATAACAATGATCTCCTATTTTAACAGAAATAACAGGCATGCCTACCACAGGTCTAGGCTTATCTCTATCACAGGGTTTAGCAATTCTAGCAATTTCATTACAGAAATAAATAACATGCCCATCTATATTATCAAACAAGAGATCTTTAACAATAGAAATATTAGGTTCAACTTTAACTTGCTCAGGAGGTGTATATGTTTTAATATTGCTTTTACGAACCACAGTTGAAGCTTTAGCATGATCCTTTATCCTAATAGGGAAAGGTGGTTTCTCAACATAAGAAGTAGGAACAATAGGATCATTATAAGTAATAGTCTTTTCTTCAACTTTAATAGGTGCAACTACTTTTACTTCTATGGGAGGATGATATTTAAACCACTTCTCCTTGGGGAGATCAACATAAGCAGCAAAAGATTCACAGAAAGAAGCTACTATCTCAGAGTCAAGTCCACATTTAGTGCTAAATTTACGAAAAATATTGGTATCCATAAAAGATTTAACACAATCAAAACTAGGTGTCATACCTGACTCCTTACCATTGTCAAGGTCCCAATCTTCGGAGTTGCGTTTAATTCTTTCCAATAAATCCCATTTGAATTCAATAGTCTTCATCATAAAAGAGCCAACACAAGAAGTATCAAGCATGGTGCGATTGTTACCAGAAAGCCGAGCGTAAAAATTTTGAACAATCATTTCTCTTGAGAGCTCATGATTGGGGCATGAATATAACATTGATTTAAGCCTCCCCCAAGCTTGAGCAATGCTTTCTCCTTCGCGAGGCCAAAAATTATATATATAATTGCGATCACGATGAACAAGACACATAGGATAAAACTTTTGATGAAATTCCAATTTCAATCGTTTGTAGTTCCAAGACTCAATATCATCACATAGCCTATACCATGTCAATGCATCTCCCCTCAAAGAGAAAGGGAAGACCTTCTTCTTAACAACATCTCCGGGTACACCTGCAAGCTTAAATAATCCACAAACTTCATCCACATATATTAGATGCTCATTAGGACGTTTTGTTCCATCTCCTAAAAAGGATTAGCTAGCAGTTTTTCTACCATACCCAAAGGAATTTCAAAGCAAGAATTTTTCATTTTCAGTAGGTTCAGTAGGTTGAGGAGCAACTCTTTGCTCTATTGGTCGGGGTGAAGATACCCCGAACAAGCCCCTCAGAGGATTACTTTCCGTAATAACAAGTGACAGTAAATTTCAGCACACAATATAAATTTTTCCTTACCAAATTCCACCTACAAAAGGCGCTTCACTCCCCGGAAACAGCGCCAGAAAAGAGTCTTGATGACCCACAAGTATAGGGGATCTATCATAGTCCTTTCGATAAGTAAGAGTGTCGAACCCAACGAGGAGCAAAAGGAAATGATAAGCGGTTTCCAGCAAGGTATTCTCTGCAGGTACTGAAATAAGTGGTAACATGTAATTTTGTGATAGGATAATGTGACGCCCGGATAATTAAGCTACAGTAATCCTCACTAATGATGCCACGTCACCTCTGTCACTGTAGTTAATCACGGGGTAAATCAAAACGGTTTCGATAGTCAATTCAAAATTATGATGGTAATAAAAGTTTTCAAAAGAATAATAAAACAAAAATGTTCGGTGGTTGCCAAATATTACAAAGATAATTATGGTGTATGGTTCACAATTTTATAAAATGCCTAAGTGTTTATAAATAAATAAAAACAGAAAAGAAAATAAATAAAAAGAAAACAGAAAACAAACAACAAAAAAAATATAAAAAGGACCCCCCCCCCTGGGCCAGACGGCCCAGCCGGCCAGGCCACCAGGCCAGCCGACCGGCCCACCCCGTTCCCACATAACCCCCCCCCCCCCCCCCCCGAAAACCCTAGCCCTATCCATCCCCCCCCCCGCTCCCCAAAATATCTCCCCCTCTCCCCCGACTGGATCGGGATCGAGGGAGGAGGCGCCCGATCCCGTCGCTCCCCCCCCCCCCTCGCCAGAACGCCGCCGCCGCCGCCCGTGGACCTTCCCGGCCCCCCCGCTGCCTCCTCCTTGCCGGTCCACCTCACCGCCCGAAGCTCCTCCCTCGCCCCGCCGCGGGAGCCCCTTCGCCGCCTCGACCTCTCCCTCGCCGGACCTCCCCGACCTCCACCGAGCTCGCCTCCGAGACCCTACGCGTCCCTCCCCGTGAGCTGCCCCGCCTTGCTCCCTCCCTCTGTCGCCGGCGCACGCACGAACCGCGCCTCGCCGCGGCCGCCGCACGGACGCCCCTCGTGACCCCTCTGCCCCGCCACGCCCGCGGCCAACTCCGGCCGCTCCTCCTCTCCCCTCTGTCCTGCGCGCCGTCCGGCTCCCGTGCCCGCGCCGTGGCCGGCCCCTCCTGACCACGCCGACGCGCGCGCGCCCGTCGTGGCTCGGCCATGGCCTCGCCCTCCCCCGTCTCTCCCTCTGTCCCGTGGCCGCGCCACCGCGCCTGCCCCTCCGCGCTGCTCAGACCGCACCGGCGAGCCCCTCCATCCTTGCCCCGGCGTCCTCGTCCCGCCCTGCGGGCGAGCGCCCGTTCGGGTGCGCACGCACCCAGCGCCCGCGCGCTAAACGGGGCTCCGCCCGCTGCCCCTTTTGCCCGCTAGCCCCCAGGGCCCAATGACATGTGGGGCCGACGCCCACAGAACGTTTTATAAGAAAAAAAAGGAGAAAAAGAATTAATTAAAATTAATAAGTAATAAGAGTAATTAAATAAATAGATAAATAATTATTTAATTAATTATTTAATTAAGGAATTAATTAACCTAATTAATCATAATTAGATTAACTTAATTAATTATTAGTTTAATTAATTAGTAATTAGTTTAGTTAATCCTGATTAGGCTAAACAGTGAATGACAGGTGGGTCCCACTGGACCCACACGTCAGTTTGACCCAGTCAACCCTCTGTTGACTGCTGACGTCATGCTGTCGTCATGCTGATGTCAGCAGACACTATTCTGGATAATGTTGATTAAAATAATTAAATAAATCCTAAAAATGATTTAAATCTTTAAAAATTAATATAAAATAAACCGTAGCTCGGATGAAAAAACTTTATACATGAAAGTTGCTCAGAACGACGAGACGAATCCGGTTACGCAGTCCGTTCGTCCGCCACACATCCCTAACCTATCGAACCCGCAACTTTCCCCCTCCGGCTCCTCTGCCCGAAATCACGAAACACCGGGAATACTTTCCCGGATGTATTCCCCCTTAACCGGTACCACCTCCTACCACGTTAGGGCACGCCTAGCATCGTTACTTGTCATGTCATGCTTCACTAAGCATATGCTTGCATTATATTTATTGTTTCTTCCCCCCTCTTCTTCCGCTAGATACCGAGACCGACGCCGCTGCTACCCAGTACGACTACGGTGTTGACGACCCCTCTCTCTTGCCAGAGCAACCAGGCAAGCCCCCCCTTTGATCACCAGATACCGCCTACTCTTCTCTATACTGCTTGCATTAGAGTAGTGTAGCATGTTACTGCTTCCGTTAATCCTATACTGATGCATAGCCTGTCCTTGCTACTACTGTTGTTACCTTTACCTGCAAACCTAATGCTTAGTATAGGATGCTAGCTTATCATCAGTGGCCCTACATTCTTGTCCGTCGGCCATGCTATACTATCGGGCCGTGATCACTCGGGAGGTGATCACGGGTATATACTATATACTTTATACATGATACATGTGGTGACTAAAGACGGGTAGGCTCGTAGGAGCACCCGCGAGTGGATCTTTGAGGCGGAGCGACAGGGCAGGTTCCGACCACCTAGGAGAGAGGTGGGCCTGGCCCTGGTCGGTGTTCGCGGATACTTAACACGCTTAACGAGATCTGGGTATTTGATCTGAGTCTGGCCATTTGGTCTATACGCACTAACCATCTACGTGGGAGCAGTTATGGGTATCCCGACGTCGTGGTATCAGCCGAAGCCTTCGTGACGTCAGCGACTGAGTGGCGCGCGCCGGATTGGACTGGAAGGCCACTAGGCTAGGTCTGCTTTCGGCCGCGTTCGCAACGTGCAGGTGTGCAAAGGGCGATGGGCCCAGACCCCTGCGCCATAGGATTTAGACCGGCGTGCTGACCTCTCTATTGTGCCTAGGTAGGGCTGCGACGTGTTGATCTTCCGAGGCCGGGCATGACCCAGGAAAGTGTGTCCGGCCAAATGGGATCGAGCGTGTTGGGGTATGTGGTGCACCCCTGCAGGGAAGTTTATCTATTCGAATAGCCGTGTCCCTCGGTAAAAGGACGACCCGGAGTTGTATCTTGACCTTATGACAACTAGAACCGGATACTTAATAAAACACACCCTTCCAAGTGCCAGATACAATCGGTGATCGCTATCTCACAGGGCGACGAGGAGAGGATCATCGGTTAGGGTTATGCTATGCGATGCTACTTGGAGGACTTCAGTCTACTCTCTTCTACATGCTGCAAGACGGAGGCTGCCTGAAGCGTAGTCTTCGACAGGATTAGTTATCCCCCTCTTATTCCGGCTTTCTGCAGTTCAGTCCACATATAATAGCCTTATCCCAGTTGATACCAATGCATACATATGTAGTATAGCTCCTTGCTTGCGAGTACTTTGGATGAGTACTCACGGTTGCTTTCTCCTTCTTTTCCCTCTATCCCTTCTACCTGGTTGTCGCAACCAGATGTTGGAGCCCAGGAGCTAGATGCCACCATCGACGACGACTCCTGCTACACCGGAGGTGCCTACTACTACGTGCTGCCCGCTGACGACGACCAGGAGTAGTTAGGAGGATCCCAGGCAGGAGGCCTGCGCCTCTTTCGATCTATATCCCAGTTTGTGCTAGCCTTCTTAAGGCAAACTTGTTTAACTTATGTCTGTACTCAGATACTGTTGCTTCCGCTGACTTGTCTATGATCGAGCTCTTGTATTCGAGCCCTCGAGGCCCCTGGCTTGTAATATGATGCTTGTATGACTTATTTTATTTGTAGAGTTGTGTTGTGATATCCACCTGTGAGTCCCTGATCTTGATCGTACACGTTTGCGTGTATGATTACTGTACGATTAAATCGGGGGCGTCACAGATAATTTGTAACGAGCAATAAGTAACAAAAGTAAATAAAGTGCAGCAAGGTGGCCCAATACTTTTGTAGCAAAGGACAAGCCTGGACAAACTCTTATATGATGTAAAGCGCTCCCGAGGACACATGGGAATATCGTCAAGCTAGTTTTCATCACGTTCATATGATTCATGTTCGATACTTTGATAATTTGGTATGTGGGTGGACTGGTGCTTGGGAGCTGCCCTTACTTGGACAAGCATCCCACTTATGATTAACCTCTATTGCAAGCATCCGCAAATACAACAAAAGTATTAAGGTAAACCTAACCATAGCATGAAACATATGGATCCAAATCAGCCCCTTATGAAGCAACGCATAAACTAGGGTTTAAGCTTCTGTTACTCTAGCTGCCCATCATCTACTTATTACTTCCCAATGCCTTCCTCTAGGCCCAAACAATGGTGAAGTGTCATGTAGTCGACGTTCACATAACACCACTAGAGGAAAGACAACATACATCTCATCAAAATATCGAACGAATACCAAATTCACATGACTACTAATAGCAAGACTTCTCCCATGTCCTCAGGAACAAAAGTAACTACTCACAAAGTATAAACATGTTCATAATCATAGGGGTATTAATGTGCATATAGGATCTGAACATATGGTCTTCCACCAATTAACCAACTAGCATCAACTACAAGGAGTAATTAACACTACTAGCAACCTACTAGCACCAGTCCCGGACTTGGAGACAAGAATTGGATACAAGAGATGAACTAGGGTTTTGAGATGAGATGGTGCTGATGAAGATGTTGATGGAGATTGCCCTCTCCCGATGAGAGGAGCGTTGGTGATGACGATGGCGATGATTTCCCCCTTCGGGAGGGAAGTTTCCCCGGCAGAACAGCCCCGCTAGAACCCTAGATTGGTTCTGCCAAGGTTCCGCCTCGTGGCGGTGGAGTTTCGTCCGAGAAGATGGCTTATGATTATTTTCCCATCAAAAGAGTCCATATAGCAGAAGATGGTCACCGGAGGGCCACCAGGGGGGCCATGAGGTAGGGGCGCACCCCCACCCTCGTGGGCAAGGTGTGGCCCTCCCTGGTGAAGTTCTTGCGCTCAATGTTTTTTTATATATTTGGAAAACATCATCCGTGAAGTTTCAGGACTTTTGGAGCTGTGCAGAATAGGTCTCTAATATTTGCTCCTTTTCCAGCCAGAATCCCAACTGCCGGCATCCTCCCTCTTTATGTAAACCTTGTAAAATAAGAGAGACTAGGCATAAGTATTGTGACATAATGTGTAATAACAGCCCATATTGAAATAAATATTGATATAAAAGCATGATGCAAAATGGACATATCAGCTACCTCTACATCTACCGTCGGGATTAGTTTTAGACCTAAATAATTGTTATTTGGTGCCAGCGTTGAGCATGAACATTATATTTGGATCTTGTTTGATGCAAGACGGTTATTCATTTAAATCAGAGAATAATGGTTGTTCTATTTATATGAGTAATATCTTTTATGGTCATGCACCATTGATGAGTGGTCTATTTTTGTTGAATCTCGATCGTAGTGATACACATATTCATAATATTGAAGCCAAAAGATGCAAAGTTAATAATGATAGTGCAACTTATTTGTGGCACTGCCATTTAGGTCATATTAGTGTAAAGCGCATGAAGAAACTCCATGCTGATGGACTTTTGGAATCACTTGATTATGAATTTCAGAGTGAAGTGGAAAATCATCGTAACAAGAAAATAAAGTTTCTATGATCTGATCATGGAGGAGAATATTTGAGGTACGAGTTTGATCTTCATTTGGAACAATGTGGAATAATTTCACAACTCACGCCACCTGGAACACCACAGCGTAATGGTGTGTCCGAACGTCGTAACCGCACTTTATTAGATATGGTGCGATTTATGATGTCTCTTACCGATTTACCGCTATCATTTTGGGGTTATGCTTTAGAGACGGCTACATTCACGTTAAATAGGGCACAATCTAAATCCGTTGAGACGACACCATATGAACTGCAGTTTAGCAAGAAACCTAAGTTGTCGTTTCTTAAAGTTTGGGGTTGCGATGCTTATGTGAAACAGCTTCAACCTGATAAGCTCGAACCCAAATCGGAGAAATGTGTCTTCATAGGATACCCAAAGGAAACTGTTGGGTACACCTTCTATCACAGATCCGAAGGCAAGATATTCGTTGCTAAGAATGGATTCTTTCTAGAGAAGGAGTTTCTCTCGAAAGAAGTGAGTGGGAGGAAAGTAGAACTTGATGAGGTAATTGTACCTTCTCCCGAATTGGAAAGTAGTTCATCACAGAAATCAGTTCCAGTGATGCCTACACCAATTAGTGAGGAAGCTGATGATGATGATCATGAAACTTCAGATCAAGTTACTACCGGACCTCCTAGGTCAACGAGAGTATTGTCCGCACCAGAGTGGTACGGTAATCCTGTTCTGTTGGTCATGTTACTTGACCATGATGAACCTACGAACTATGAGGAAGCAATGATGAGCCCAAATTCCGCGAAATGGGTTGAGTCCATGAAATCTGAGATGGTATCCATGTATGAGAACGAAGTGTGGACTTTGGTTGACTTTCCCGATGATCGGCAAGCCATAGAGAATAAATGGATCTTCAAGAAAAAGACTGACGCTGACGGTAATGTTACTGTCTACAAAGCTTGACTTGTTGCGAAAGGTTTTCAACAAGTTCAAGGAGTTAACTACGATGAGACCTTCTCACCCGTAGCAATGCTTAAGTCTGTTCGAATCATGTTAGCAATTGCCACATTTTGTGATTATGAAATTTGGCAAATGGATGTCAAAACTGCATTCCTTAATGGATTTCTTAAAGAAAAGTTGTATATGATGCAACCAGAAGGTTTTGTCGATCCTAAAGGTGCTAACAAAGTGTGCAAGCTCCGGTGATCCATTTATGGACTAGTGCAAGCCTCTCAGAGTTGGAATATACGGTTTGATAGAGTGATCAAAGCATATGGTTTTATACAAACTTTTGGAGAAGTCTGTATTTACAAGAAAGTGAGTGGGAGCTCTGTAGCATTTCTAGTATTATATGTGGATGACATATTGTTGATTGGAAATAATACATAATTTCTAGATAGCATAAAAGGATACTTGAATAAGAATTTTTCAATGAAAGACCTCGGTGAAGCTGCTTATATATTGAGCATCAAGATCTATAGAGATAGAACAAGACACTTAATTGGACTTTCACAAAGCACATACCTTGATAAAGTTTTGAAGAAGTTCAAAATGGATCAGTTAAAGAAAGAGTTCTTGTCTGTGTTACAAGGTGTGAAGTTGAGTCAGACTCAATGCCCGACTACTTCAGAAGATAGAGAGAAAATGAAAGTCATTCCCTATGCCTCAGCCATAGGTTCTATCATGCATGCAATGCCGTGTACCAGACCTGATGTGTGCCTTGCTATAAGTTTAGTCGGGAGGGACCAAAATAATACAGGAGTGGATCACTGGACATCGGTCAAGAACATCCTGAAATACCTGAAAAGGACTAAGGATATGTTTCTCATTTATGGAGGTGACAAAGAGCTTGTCGTAAATGGTTGCGTTGATGCAAACTTTGACACTGATCCGGATGACTCTAAGTCACAAACCGGATACATATTTATTTTGAATGGTGGAGTTGTAAGTTGGTGCAGTTCCAAGCAGAGCGTTGTGGCGGGATCTACGTGTGAAGCGGAGTACATAGCTGCTTCGGAAGCAGGAAATGAAGGAGTTCATATCCTATCTAGGTGTAATACCTATTGCATCGGGTCCAATGAAAATATTTTGTGACAATACTGGAGCATTTGCCTTGGCGAAGGAATCCAGATTTCACAAGAGAACCAAACACATCAAGAGACGCTTCAATTCCATCCACGATCAAGTCAAGGAGGGAGACATAGAGATTTGCAAGATACGTACAGATCTGAATGTTGCAGACCCATTGACTAAGCCTCTCTCACGAGCAAAACATGATCAGCACCAAGACTCCATGGGTGTTAGAATCATTACTATGTAATCTAGATTATTGACTCTGGTGCAAGTGGGAGACTGAAGGAATATGCCCTAGAGGCAATAATAAAGTTGTTATTTATATTTCCGTATATCATGATAAATGTTTATTATTCGTTCTAGAATTGTATTAACCGGAAACTTAGTACATGTGTGAATACATAGACAAACAGAGTGTCCCTGGTATGCCTCTACTTGACTAGCTCCTTAATCAAAGATGGTTAAGTTTCCTGACCACATGTGTTGTCATTTGATGAACGGGATCACATCATTAGAGAATGATGTGATGGCAAGACCCATCCGTTAGCTTAGCATAATGATCATTTAGTTTTATTGCTATTGCTTTCTTCATGACTTATACATATTCCTCTGACTATGAGATTATGCAATTCCCGAATACCGGAGGAACACCTTGTGTGCTATCAAACGTCACAACGTAACTGGGTGATTATAAAGATGCTCTATAGGTGTTTCCGAAGGTGTTTGTTGAGTTGGCATAGATCGAGATTAGGATTTGTCACTCCGAGTATCAGAGAGGTATCTCTGGGCCCTCTCGGTAATGCACATCACTATATGCCTTGCAAGCAATGTGACTAATGAGTTGGTTGCGGGATGATGCATTACGGAACGAGTAAAGAGACTTGCCGGTAACGAGATTGAACTAGGTATGATGATACCGACGATCGAATCTCGGGCAAGTAACATACCGATGACAAAGGGAATGACGTATGTTGTTATGCTGTTTGACCGATAAAGATCTTCGTAGAATATGTAGGAACCAATATGAGCATCCAGGTTCCGCTATTGGTTATTGATTGGAGATGTGTCCCAGTCATGTCTACATAGTTCTCAAACCCGTAGGGTCCGCACGCTTAACGTTCAATGACGATTTGTATTATGAGTTATGTGTTTTGGTGACCGAAGTTTGTTCGGAGTCTCGGATGATATCACAGACACGACGAGGAGTCTCGAAATGGTCGAGAGGTAAAGATTCATATATTGGAAGGTAGTATTTGGTCATCAGAATGGCTCCGAGTGATTCGGGTATTTTTTTGGAGTACCGAGGGGTTACCGGAACCCCCCGGGGAAGTGTTGGGCCTACATGGGCCTAAAGGGAGAGAGAGGGAAGCCCGCAGGCGGTGGCGCGCGCCCCTTCCTAGGGAGTCCAAATAGGACAAGGAGGAGGGGGCACGGCTCCCCTTTCCCTTTCCCTCTTCCTCTCCTTCCTATTACCTCCGGTGAAAGAAAGGAAAGGGGGCGAGTCCTACTCCTAGTAGGATTCCCCCCCATGGCGCGCGCCCCTTGGCCAGCCTCCTCCTCCTCCCCTCCTTTATATACGGGGGCGGGGGGCACCCCAAAGGCACACCAATAGTTCTCTTAGCCGTGTGCGGTGCCCCCCTTCGTAGTTTACTCCTCCGATCATAGCGTCATAGTGCTTAGGCGAAGCCCTGCACGGATCACATCACCATCACCGTCACCACACCGTCGTGCTGGCGGAACTCTCCATCGACCCTCTACCGGATCAAGAGTTCGAGGGACGTCATCGAGTTAAACGTGTGCTGAACACGGAGGTGCCGTACATTCGGTACTTGGATCGGTTGGATCATGAAGACATTTGACTACATCAACCGCGTTAACCTAACGCTTACGCTTTCGGTCTACGAGGGTACGTGGACACACTCTCCCCCTCTTGTTGCTATGCATCTCCTAGATAGATCTTGTGTGATTGTAGGATTTTTTTTGAAATTGCATGCTACGTTCCCCAACAATACCCAGTTAATGATGTGACATGCGGTATCAATTGCTTCAGGCCACCTATGACGAGGAGTCTTGTACTCATCAAGCATAGTGCGAGCCATGTCGATGGGTATTCTATTCTTACTCTCCATGGCTCCATCCTGTTGAGGCGTATAGGAAGCAGATAGCTCATGAGTGATACCAAGTTCATCAAGATAGTCATCAAGATTTGTGTTCTCGAACTCGATGCCATTTTTGTCGCTCCTGATGTGCTTGATCTTGACACCATAATTTGTCATGGCCAGATTTTAGAATTGTCTCAAGACATCCTGCACTTCAGTCTTAAACATGATGATATGCACCCAGGTGTAACAAGAGTAATCGTCAACTATGACGAGTCCATAGAGTGATGTTGCATTCGTTAGTGTGGCATAATGAGTAGGGCCAAACAAATCCACGAGGAGTAATCCAAAGGGACGAGTGGTGGTCATGATTGTCTTCGAGGGGTGCTTGGATCACGTCATCTTCCCAGACTCACAAGCACCACAGAGATTATCCTTCATGAATTTGACGCCCTCGACACCAATGATATGCTTTTTCTTGACGGGAGTGCTGAAATTCCTCATGCTAGCTTGTCCAAGTCATCGATACCATAGCCAGCATTCTGAAGTTTTTGCCGATATACATGTGGCAGGCTGAGGACCTATAGATAAATATACAATGTACAAGTCACCTCTCCTAATGCCTTCAAAGAATTTGGATTTGTCAGAATCCAACAACACAATGCATCTGTATTTTCCAAATATGACAATCATATCAAGATCACAAAGCATTGAGACACACATGAGGTTGTATCCAAGGGATTCGACAACATCAATTTTTGCATCTGTATCACCTTACCTAGACCCAATACCTTGTTTTTCTCTTTGTCGGTGTATGTGATATCATTCAGATGAGACGAGTAAGAGGAGCATCGATGAGTAAATTCCTATCACTAGTCATGTGATTAGTGCAACCACTATCCAGAATACATTCAGTGGCTTTGGGTGTTTCATCATGTAGAAGTATTAGTCTGACCTACAAATTCATATACTTCAGAGTGAAGAATACGATAATCAAATTTGTCAGAGATTTTTATCAAGTGATAGTAATTTCAGTAGCATGTGGGACGTGAGAGATGAGGAATTCATTTCATCATGATTAGCTTGCGTCCCAACAATAATTTGTTAGGTCTTCAACAATTTCATCAGACAGTCATATTTGTCTGAAGACCCGAGTCTGCAGAAGAGATTAGTTCTTCTTCTTAACCACCCACATCTGTATGGGTGGCTGAGAAGCAATGTATCAAAGCGCATTGATTGAGAATCTAGGCATTGAAGAATACACATTTCTCTTCACAGGGGGGGGGGGGTTAGTGTATTCAAATGAATATGTAGAGAAATTCTTCGAGGATTTTTGAACATAGTGGTTCAAAGAATAATGCACATATTCATCAAACCGATGATTTTTTCCTATGAAACAAAAGCATTAGCATGACCATAAGTGGGTTTGCGACCATTTGATGACTTTGGTCCATGTGAAGAACTCGCCTTGGGATTTTTCTTCTTTATCTGTGGTGTCATGACGACATTCACTTGAAGATTTTCCAGAAGGCCTTTTGGCACCCAAAATTTCTTCGCTGGGGGGCCATTCTTGCAGTTAGTACCAACAAATCTGGCAAATACTTTAGCATTTTGGTTTTTTAACAGTTTGCAATTAGAGTCAAATGACTCATCTGAGGAATATGAAGTATCACAGTTGTAACCAGATAAAGTTGATGGATCTACAGGAGGTCCTTTTGCTGCAACCCAGGTGGTTTTGGGATATTGCTCATGTTTCCAGTACGATCCATCAGCATTAAGCTTTCTCTCAAAAGCAATACCCTCTTTCCTAGGGTTCTTACCTGCTTCTTTAGCACATCACAAAGGGTTTGATGCCCTTTAAGGCTTTTGTACATGTATGTGACATACAATTCCTTTAACCCTGCATTTTCATAGTAACACTTGTGGTTTCCTCATATGAGGAAATTGATACCACAAAGATAGTTGAAGATATTGCAGTAACTGAAGCATTTGAACATTCAGCTGAAGAATTTGCATTTTCATGTTCTAGACATTTTAAGCAAGGTGCAACAAATTCTTCCTGAGTGGTACTGATCTATTGTGCGAACAATGAATCGTTTTCTTTTTCAAGATCATCATGGGACCCTCTCAGCTTCTCGAGAGCTTGCTTCCTTTGAAGAAATTCATAAGACAACTTCTCATGTTCAGCTGAGAGGGCCACATGACTACTTTGAAGTTCGTCATACGTTGTAGGAAGATGTCTAAGGTCTATAGACAAAGTTTGACCATGATCCATTTCTTCATCCAATGGATCAACGCTTTTGTCTAGCAATTTTTTAATCTTTTCCATAGAATTTTGTTGCTCAGATGCGATTTGAGTAAGTTTTTTATAACTAGGTTTGGATTCACACTCAGAGTTATCTTCACTAGAAGTATCATAGCAAGCTGCATGTGAGGTTACCTTTGCACCTTTTGCCATAAAGAAATAGGTGGGAGCATAGTCATCATCAGAGCCCTCAGTGTTGGAGGAGTTTCCATTTTCTTCAGGGTTGAAGATGGACTTGCTGACGAACTCAGTAGCAAGGGCTAAGCTTGCCACACCAGAGTTCGACTCCTCAGATTCCTCAGCTTCCTCATGATCAGATTCTTCCTCATAATCTGTCGGGGATATACCCCGTGGTATGACCCGGCCAGACTTGGTGACTCACCAGAGACCCGGCTGGACTTAGCGACTCACTGGTGACCCACCCGGACCTGGCGGTTTACGGCAACCCGCCTAAACATTACGACTCACTGGTGACCCGGCAGACGGGTCAGACGGACGACAAGGCCCAAGGCCCAGTAGGCCGGTTCATATGATAGTGGGCCGGATTAAGAGGAAAGACATAAGGAATATTCTCCTACAAAGGAAGCAAGACTAGGACTCCACTTGTAATAGAGTAATCCTAATCCTACTAGGACTAGTCATGTAACCCGCCCCTTCAACATATATAAGGAGGGGCAGGGCACCCCAAGAGGGACAGAAAAAATAATCTCTAAGGCTAGACACAACTAAAGGGGAGCCGGCTTATGCGATGACTCCCTCATGAGTATAATGAGAGTTAGCCACAAACAACATGTAGAGCTATTACGGGATGATATTTCCCAGGGCCCGAAGCTGTCTAAATCCTTGTCTTGTGTGTTGATCCGCCTTGCGTCTCTCATCCCGACCAACCCCTCTCAAGCTACCACATAGATGTGTTGGCCTCACGACTAAGTCCTTTCAGCGAGGACATCTGTCGTGACAAATCCATGACAGTTGGCGCCCACCATGGGGCCCGCGCACGGTGGTGATGCGTTTTTGAAGGGATCTTTCTTAGGGATCGAGAAGTTTGCAATTTTTTGAATGAAGAAGAACCAATTTAGAAGAGTTTAAGCCGTCTCCATGGCAAGTAGTCAGAACGGCATATACGTGATTTTGAGATGAGAACAATTTAGGGCGTGTTTGGTTGCCCGCATAATGTCCAACCATGCTCGCGCGGGAAGGATCCGGTCTGTTTGGTAGCTTGCATATACTATTGGGCATGCAACGCACGCTTCTTAAAGCACCTCTGGGCCTGGCTCGCTGGAAACCCAGGAATCGGCAGTTTCTCTGGAGCCAGGCCAAGCGGAAGCGCAGCGAGCGGGCCCTTGCACGAGGAGAAACGGGAGGGATGCGAGCTGTTTACGTGGTGTCTTCTTCAACCTCCTATAAGCTCCTATCTAATCTCCTCTTTTCCATGTCCCTCTAATCTACACAACGGTGCTTCGATTTGAGGTAAGCTCTACACGAAAAAGATGCACATCGATGCTACGGTTCCATTCAGGCGATCGGTTTGTAGTTTCGTCGACCGTACATCCTCAATCTCTTGTTCCCGTTTGGAGCTATTTTGGACGAATTTTATCAGATTTGTCGCACACGATCGATTGTTTGAAATTTCCTTTGACCAACAGCCTAATCTCGTCGTTCTGCACAACATTCATGTTGCAAGTTTCCTGTTTCGACGATCGTAGACGAGAAGATCTATATATTTCTCATGGCTGTACATATGGATATGTGTACTGTGATTTAAGACATTGCTTAATTATTTCTCTAGTCGGCGTGGTTTCTCTCGGTCTCCTCTCTCGCATCTTGCCGCAGTAGCGTCATCGTCGCCGTCGTTCATCTCGGCCTTCTCTCCATGATCCTACTGCAGTTCAGCCATCATGGCGCACACACTAACGAAGTTCTTATCCTTTGTTCTCTGCCACCGACGGGGTCGATCATCTCGGCCTCCTCTCTCTCGTCCTAGTACACTGGAGTCGTTCCGGCGTCGATCATCTCGGCCTCCTCTCTCGTCCTACTACACGGACGATACCATGGCGCAAGCACTGCCTTCTCCTCCTCTGCCCACTGTCTTTGCGCGAGCACCGTGACTAGTTCGTCAACGGTGTCGCTCGTCGTGCCGCCGACGGGGTCGCTCATCCACAACTCCATGCACGTGATGTCGGACACGGCGCCACGGCCACTATCCACCGCAGTCGCCATGGTCCGACGCACAATGCATTTCTTCTCCCACTTTCTCTGCTATCTCTTAACCCTGTGTGCTAAGTGCAAGTGCTAGCTCTTAATCATACCCCATGCGAGCAACCAAACAACGTGTAGTTGCATGCGTCGAGACAATGCAGGCAACCAAACAGCGTGCCAAAGTTGATCCCTTAATGCAGGAAGTTCATATACGGGCAACCAAACAACTCACAGATGTCGCATATGAGGCTATTTTTCTATAGCCAGGCAGCCAGGCTGGGTTGAGATGTCTATGCAATGCAACTACTATTCACTATGGCAACCAAACATGCCTTTAGGGTTCTGCGGTTAGTTTATACCGAACCCGACTTCGTCGATCCATCGAATCCAACCGAAGATCAGTTTTTGC
Source organism: Triticum monococcum (assembly GCA_034509565.1). Lineage (NCBI taxonomy): Eukaryota > Viridiplantae > Streptophyta > Magnoliopsida > Poales > Poaceae > Triticum > Triticum monococcum. The sequence continues at coordinate 485,624,352 of CM067845.1, forward strand.
CTCTGCATTGCCGCAAATCGCTAAGTCTGACAGGAGTTTAGAGAATTTTCTTTGTTTGGGCAGTGTGTTGTACACCACGGAATCGGTCCAAACGCAAGTTTCCGCCGAGAAACAGATCTCTGCTGCGACCGACGTGAGCATCGAGATAAACTGCTATTATCAACACATCAAGTCATGGGTCAAATCTGCTGCATATTACGTGTGCGTGACGGACACAAGCTGCAATCCGCCTGAGCCGCCGTGTTCCATTATACTACTAGTATTATGACGGATGACACAAGCAAACTAGTGCAAATTCATGCAGGCATCAGCATCAACCACCACGTGAAGACCAAAAATCAATTTACCGAGCACTACTTTTGCTCCTTGCATGCTGAAGGCAAATGAAACAAGAAGAATACGACGCTTATAGGAAATTCTTCGAAAGTATTTTATACGCCGCCCGCCGGTCTATTCTGAGTCAAACCTGCGGCTGCAAGCCGTCATTGCATCCAGCTACGAGTCACTTGCCTCGCGTCGTCAACTGCGGCCCGGCCTTACCGCTGCCACTCTGAGTCACCTCTACCGCTGTTGCTCTCGCCTCGGAATCCGCCTCGCGTTGTGCTGAACCCCCGTTTGACCCGCTGGAGCCCTGTCAATCCACCTGGAGACTTGTTGACCCGCCGTTGCGGGCGAGGCTGTGATACGTCTCCAATGTATCTCTAATTTTTATTTTATTGCTCCATGCTATATTATCTACTGTTTTGGACATTATTAGGCTTTATTATCCACTTTTATATTATTTTTTGGACTAACCTATTAACCGGAGGCCCGGCCCAGAATTGCTGTTTTTTTGCCTATTTTAGGGTTTCGAAGAAAAGGAATATCAAATGGAGTCCAAACGGAATGAAACCTTTGGGAACGTGATTTTCTCACCGAACAAGACTCAGGAGACTTGGACCCTACGTCAAGCAACCAACAGGGTGACCACGAGGTAGGGGGCGCACCTACCCCCCCCCCCCCAGGCGTGCCCTCCACCCTCGTGGGCCCCCTATTGCTCCACTGACGTACTTCTTCCTCCTATATATACCTACGTACCCCCAAACGATCAGATACTGAGCCAAAACCCTAATTCCACCGCCGTAACTTTCTGTATCCACGAGATCCCATCTTGGGGGTTGTTCCGGAGCTCCACCGGAGAGGGCATCCATCACGGAGGGCTTCTACATCAACACCATAGCCTCTCCGATGAAGTGTGAGTAGTTTACCTCAGACCTTCGGGTCCATAGTTATTAGCTAGATGGCTTCTTCTCTCTTTTTGGATCTCAATACAATGTTCCCCCCTCTCTTGTGGAGATCTATTCGATGTAATATTCTTTTTGCGGTGTGTTTGTTGAGACCGATGAATTGTGGGTTTATGATCAACATTATCTATGAACAATATTTGAATCTTCTCTGAATTTTTTATGTATGATTGGTTATCTTTGCAAGTCTCTTCGAATTATCAGTTTGGTTTGGCCTACTAGATTGATCTTTCTTGTAATGGGAGAAGTGCTTAGCTTTGGGTTCAATCTTGCGGTGTCCTTTCCCAGTGATAGTAGGGGCAGCAAGGCACGTATTGTATTGTTGCCACCGAGGATAACAAGATGGGGTTTTTATCATATTGCATGAATTTATCCCTCTACATCATGTCATCTTTCTTAAGGCGTTACTCTATTTCCATGAACTTAATACTCTAGATGCATGCTGGATAGCAGTCGATGAGTGGAGTAATAGCAGTAGATGCAGGCAGGAGTCGGTCTACTTGTCTCGGACGTGATGCCTATATACATGATCATACCTAGATATTCTCATAACTATGCTCAATTCTGTCAATTGCTCAATAGTAATTCGTTCACCCACCGTAAAATACTTATGCTCTTGAGAGAAGCCACTAGTGAAACCTATGGCCCCTGGGTCTATCTTCATCATATTAATCTTCCAATACTTAGTTATTTCCTTTGCTTTTTTACTTTGCTTTTATTTTACTTTGCATCTTTATCACAAAAATACCAAAAAAATTATTCTATCATATCTATCAGATCTCACTCTCGTAAGTGACCATGAAGGGATTGACAACCCCTTATCACGTTGGTTGCGAGGAGTTATTTGTTTTGTGCAGGTACGAGGGACTTCGCGCGCAGCCTCCTACTGGATTGATACCTTGGTTCTCAAAAACTGAGGGAAATACTTACGCTACTCTGCTGCATCATCCTTTTCTCTTCAAGGAAATCCAACGCAGTGCTCAAGAGGTAGCAAGAAGAATTTCTGGCGCCGTTGCTGGGGAGGTTCACGCAAGTCAAGATTTGACTCCCGACAACAAGCCATTTCTGGCGCCGTTGCCCGGGAGTCTACGCAAAAGTCAACATACCAAGTACCCATCACAGCCCTTATCTCCCGCATGACATTATTTTCCATTTGCCTCTCGTTTTCCTCTCCCCCACTTCACCCTTGCAGTTTTATTCGCCCTCTCTCTCTATCCTCCCTCTCTTTCTCTATTTGCCTCTTTTTGCCCACTTGCTTCTTGTTTGCTTGTATGTTGGATTGCTTTCTTGTCATGATGGCTCAAGATAACACTAAATTATGTGACTTTACCAATACCAACAACAATGATTTTATTAGCACTCCGATTGCTCCTCTTACGATGCTGAATCTTGTGAAATTAATGCCGCTTTACTGAATCTTGTCATGAAAGATCCGTTTTCCGGCCTTCCTAGTGAAGATGCCACTACCCATCTAAATAGCTTCGTTGATTTGTGTGATATGCAAACAAATAAAGATGTGGACAACGATATTGTTAAGTTGAAGCTATTTCCTTTTTCGCTTAGAGATCGTGTTAAAGCTTGGTTTTTGTCTTTGCCTAAAAATAGTATTGATTCTTGGAACAAGTGCAAAGATGCTTTTATCTCTAAGTATTTTCCTCCCGCTAAGATCATCTCCCTTAGAAACGATATTATGAATTTTAAGCAACTTGATCACGAACATGTTGCACAAGCTTGGGAGAGGATGAAATTAATGATACGTAATTGCCCTACTCATGGTTTGAATTTGTGGATGATTATACAAAATTTTTATGCCGGATTGAATTTTGCTTTAGGCTGGGCCGCGGGAGGCACTTTTATGGAAATCACTTTAGGAGAAGCTAGTAAACTCCTAGATAATATTATGGTTAATTATTCTCAATGGCATACTGAAAGATCTACTAATAAAAAGGTGCATGCGATAGAAGAAATTAATGTTTTGAGTGGAAAGATGGATGAACTTATGAAATTATTTGCTAGTAAAAGTGTTTCTTCTGATCCTAATGATATGCCCTTGTCTACTTTGATTGAGGATAATAATGAATCTATGGATATGAATTTTGTTGGTAGGAACAATTTTGGTAACAACGCGTATAGAGGAAATTTTAATCCTAGGCCTTATCCTAGTAATCCCTCTAATAATTATGGTAATTCCTACAACAATTCTTATGGAAATTATAATAAGATGCCCTCTGATTTTGAATCTAATATTAAAGAATTTATTACTTCACAAAAGAATTTCAATGCTTTGATTGAAGAAAAATTGCTTAAGATTGATGAGTTGGCTAGGAACGTTGATAGAATTTCTCTTGATGTTGATTCTTTGAAACTTAGGTCTATTCCTCCTAAGCATGATATCAATGAGTCTCTCAAAGCCATTAGAATTGCCATTGATGAGTGCAAGTTCCTATGAAAATAAAGATGAAGATCTAAAAGTTATTGATGTGTCCCCTATTAAATCTTTGTTTTGCAATATGAATCTTGATAATGATGGGACTGAATATGATCCACCTTTACCTAGAAGGTGTTCCAAAAATTCGGAGTTTTTAGATCTTGATGCTAAATTTGATGAAAGTCGGATTGAAGAAATTAAAACCCTGGATGTTGCTAAACCCACTATTTTGGATTTCAAGGAATTTAATTATGAAAATTTCTCTTTGATTGATTGTATTTCCTTGTTGCGATCCGTGCTAAATTCTCCTCATGCTTATAGTCAAAATAAAGCGTTTACTAAACATATCGTTGATGCCTTGATGCAATCTTATGAAGAAAAACTTGAGTTGGAAGTTTCTATCCCTAGAAAACTTTATGATGAGTGGGAACCAACTATTAAAATTAAGATTAAAGACCATGAGTTCTATGCTTTATGTGATTTGGGTGCTAGTGTTTCCACGATTCCAAAGACTTTGTGTGATTTGTTAGGTTTCCGTGATTTTGACGATTGCTCTCTAAACTTGCACCTTGCGGATTCCACTATTAAGAAACCTATGGGAAGAATTAATTATGTTCTTATTGTTGCAAATAGGAATTATGTGCCCGTAGATTTTATCGTTCTTGACATAGATTGCAATCCTTCATGTCCTATTATTTTTGGTAGACCTTTCCTTAGAATGATTATGCAGTCCGGCCCGAGCTCATCTCGACGTACCCTCGTCGAGCGGCTCTTTGGGCTCGTCGGATATGAACAACGGTTCTCCTCCGACGGCTTCCACCCCTCTCCCTACGGACAATGCCGAGGTGTTGTCTCAAAAGGCACCGAGCCAAGGGGAGGTGATCCTGGGGGCGCCTCACGGCGACCTCCTGGACCCTGGGTACCAAGGGAGCGAGGCTCCTACGGGCTTCGAGTTCGGGCCCCAGTCGGACACTGCGCCGGAACCTTCGATGGTTCCGGACTCCGGCAGGCGGTCCCCCGTCAAGGGGGGCCAACCATCTGTGTCGGTGTCCTCTGTCCAACCAAAGGCACCGGACAACCTGCTGGAAGCGCTTCGCAGCGCTTCCATCAAAGAAGAGCACCGCACTATCATGAGTGCGGTGGTCGAGAAGGTTCAGTCTGCCAAAAACGGACTGACCGAAGCTTGCGCCAGCCTCCTAACAGGCTTTGAGGTAAGCATTCAAAAGTTAAGAAAATATTACCGCATAGATAGTAGCCCCTGATGCTCTGTTCGGCGTTCGCAAAGAAAAGCCGAATAGAGGATCAAATGATAACTCAGGAGTCTAATTAGAGTATGTCTATGTGTATGTGCAGGCTTCCCTGCTGGCCACTGCCGCACGTACTGCGGAGGTCTCTATGCTGAAGCAGGCCCTTAAGCGGTCCGAGGACGAGCTCGGCCTTACCAAGGGGCGGCCCGAAGAGAGCAAAGGTAAGATATACCTCTGTTTATATAGTTAAAAAGAAGTTCGGGTGTAAAGTAATAGGATCATCATGAATTCGTCAGGGGCCACGACCGAGGTGGAGACCCTGAGGAAGGCGTTGTCCTAGGCCGAAGACAAAGTGGCCAAAGAACACATTGAACGGGATAAACAAGAAGCCCGAGTGGGTGAGGTGCAGTAAGAGCTCGAGGCTCTCACCAAAAAGCACGAGTCTTTGGAGCTTGACTCCAAGACGCGAGAGTTCGAGCTCGCGCAGGCGCTTGAAAGCGTCTGGAGCGCCAAGGCCGAAGCCCACAAGGCCCTCCAGGAGATTGATGCGGCGAAGAAGATAGCAGCGGGTAAGGCATTCAATATGCAAAGCAAGCATGTGAAGGAGACTTTCCTTTTTCTTATCCAAATTCGGAGCTCTCCAGGAGCGTTTGCAGATCTTCCCCGCAGTGTGCTGGATGCCGCGGAGTTTTACCGGGCTGAGGAGGGGAGCTCAACGGAGAGGTTGTTTTGGTCTCAGTATACTGGGACCGAACACCCCGTGTCCTTGAGCGACCAGCTGAAGCAGTTGGTCGAACTTCACAAGGCGGCCGAACAGGCCATGAGGGGCCTTATAGTCCGGATGTGGCCTGGCGAGCCCCTGTCCGGCAACTATTTCGGTCTGGTGAGGCGGCTGGTGGAAGCCTACCCATGGCTTGAAGTCATCAAGCGGTCCGTCTTCATCGAAGGTGCACGCAGGGCTTTTGCCCGGGCGAAGGTGCAATGGACGAAGCTGGACGCCGTGAAGCTGGTGTAGGAGGGGCCGCCGAAGGGCAAGGAGCATCGCTGCCCCGAGAATTACTATGAGAGCGTCCTGAAGGGTTCCCGCTTAGTGGCAGATGAGTGTGCCAAGGATGTAATTTTTGAATGAACATGCCCATGTGATCCTGTAATATGAAACGAGTTCTTTTGCGCCATGCGATGCTTTCTTAATTTAAAATATTACCTTCTGTGCGGCCGTTTATAAAATCTGAGAGTTGGCCAATCATCGGCTTCTACCCCCATGTAACTAGTACTGGGGTGTTCGGGGTAAATCTGAACACTCTTTACCCCAATTTTGGGTCCTTCCAGGGAGGTGTTCAGCGCAACGAACCAGGCAATCGGACTATAATGCTTTATTACTCTCACTTAGCCATAAAAGTCTATGATTTTAACTTTTTGGCGAAGCCCCTGGTATTCGGAGGGCCGAATTTGGGGCGCTATACACGCCTAAGCCGGACAAGGCCGACTCCTCACCCGAAGCGGAAAAAGTCTTTAAGGACTTGAGACCTCTCGAACAGCGACCAGTCTCTCGCCTTATCATGACAGTCAGTTTTTGGCTTTCTCTACTGAGGTGCTCGTCCGGAAGAACCGGGACACAATCGCAGTAGTTCTCCCACCGCTACTTTAGCCTATATAGCGGAACGTAAGGTACCAAAGCATGGGAGCCGGGATTCGGAGCTGATGCATATAATGCTATAAGTTCGGGGTGCCGCACTGTCAAAAGTGTTCGGACTTCTTGCGCCGTATTACGGGGTAAACAAGAGCCCCTGGCGTACTGACCGTACCTGAGCGTGCAGGTGCGGAATGTCGTAAATGGACATATAAGAGAAAGTGAAAAACTTAAATAATGCAATGACAGATTAATAATATGCATTGTTATTTGAATAATACATCGAAGTGTACTGGTACAAGTAGTGCAATAAGCATAAAGTAGGACAATTTGAAATGTCCTATCCCAAGGCAAGCTATGCATAAATAGTGAAAAGCGGGTATATCAAGTATTACTAGAGACCACATGGCGGTTCCCGTGTTCATCTTAGCTTCTTGCCGCCTTGGTTGTTGTTTCCGGCATGTGTCCGGGAATCGGACTGCCGGAAAGGGCTTCCAAAGAGTTAGGCCCTTAAAGAGAAAAGGAATGTCAAAGGTATACAGCCCCTAGTGTGGTTAAGCCACAATGCGGGGCGTGTCCTGATTGTGCCCCCGCCTATGTCCATGCTATTTTTAATGCCTAGTTATGTACGCGCGGCATGAATTTCGTCGCTGCACTGGGACTGGGACGGGGCCGGTGAAGGAAATATGCCCTAGAGGCAATAATAAAGTTATTATTTATTTCCTTATATCGTGATAAATGTTTATTATTCATGCTAGAATTGTATTAACCGGAAACATAATACATGTGTGAATACATAGACCAACAGAGTGTCACTAGTATGCCTCTACTTGACTAGCTCGTTAATCAAAGATGGTTATGTTTCCTAACCATGAACAAAGAGTTGTTATTTGATTAAACGAGGTCACATCATTAGTTGAATGATCTGATTGACATGACCCATTCCATTAGCTTAGCACACGATCGTTTAGTATGTTGCTATTGCTTTCTTCATGACTTATACATGTTCCTATAACTATGAGATTATGCAACTCCCGTTTACCGGAGGAACACTTTGGGTACTACCAAACGTCACAACGTAACTGGGTGATTATAAAGGAGTACTACAGGTGTCTCCAATGGTAGATGTTGGGTTGGCGTATTTCGAGATTAGGGTTTGTCACTCCGATTGTCGGAGAGGTATCTCTGGGCCCTCTCGGTAATGCACATCACATAAGCCTTGCAAGCACTGCAACTAATATGTTAGTTGTGAGATGATGTATTACGGAACGAGTAAAGAGACTTGCCGGTAACGAGATTGAACTAGGTATTGGATACCGACGATCGAATCTCGGGCAAGTAACATACCGATGACAAAGGGAACAACGTATGTTGTTATGCGGTCTGACCGATAAAGATCTTCGTAGAATATGTAGGAGCCAATATGGGCATCCAGGTCCCGCTATTGGTTATTGACCGGAAACGTGTCTCGGTCATGTCTACATTGTTCTCGAACCGTAGGGTCCGCACGCTTAACGTTACGATGACAGTTATTATGAGTTTATACATTTTGATGTACCGAAGGTTGTTCGGAGTCCCGGATGAGATCACGGACATGACGAGGAGTCTCGAAATGGTCGAGACGTAAAGATTGATATATTGGAAGCCTATGTTTGGACATCGGAAGTGTTCCGGGTGAAATCGGGATTTTACCGGATTACCGGGAGGGTTACCGGAACCCCCCGGGAGCCAAATGGGCCAACATGGGCCTTAGTGGAAAGGTGAGAGGGCAGCCCACATAGGGCTACGCCTCCCCCCTCTCCCTAGTCCTATTAGGACTAGGAGAGGGGCCGGCCACCTCTCTCTCTCTCTCTCCTTTAAAGGATTCCTAGTTGGACTAGGATTGGAGGGGGGAGTCCTACTCCCGGTAGGAGTAGGACTCCTCCTGCGCCTACACCTCTTTGGCCGGCCAGCCCCCTCCCTCCAACCTTTATATACGGAGGCAGGGGGCACCCCAAGACACACAAGTTGATCCTTGAGATCGTTCCTTAGCCGTGTGCGGTGCCCCCTGCCACCAAATTCCACCTCGATCATACCGTTACAGTGTTTAGGCGAAGCCCTGTGTCGGTAGTACATCAAGATCGTCACCACGCCGTCGTGCTGACGGAACTCTTCCTCGACGCTTTGCTGGATCGGAGCCCGAGGAACATCATCGAGCTGAACGTGTGCTAAGAACTCGGAGGTGCCGGAGTAACGGTGCTTGGATCGGTCGGATCGGGAAGAAGACGTACGACTACTTCCTCTACGTTGTGTGATCGCTTCCGCAGTCGGTCTGCGTTGGTACGTAGACAACACTCTCCCCTCTCGTTGCTATGCATCACCATGATCTTGCGTGTGCGTAGGAAAATTTTCGAAATTACTACGTTCCCCAACAGTGGCATCCGAGCCTAGGTTTTATGGTTTGATGTTATTTGCACGAGTAGAACACAAGTGAGTTGTGGGCGATACAAGTCATACTGCCTACCAGCATGTCATACTTTGGTTCGGCGGTATTGTTGGGTGAGACGATCCGGACCAACCTTACGCGTACTCTTACGCGAGACCGGTTCCCTCGACGTGCTTTGCACATAGATGGCTTGCGGAAGACTGCCTCTCCAACTTTAGTTGAACCAAGTGTGACTACGCCCGGTCCTTGAGAAGGTTAAAACGGAGTCTATTTGAGGAACCATCGTTGTGGTTTTGATGCGTAGGTGAGATGAGTTCTTACTTAAGCCCGTAGCAGCCACGTAAAACTTGCAACAACAAAGTAGAGGACGTCTAACTTGTTTTTGCAGGGTATGTTGTGATGTGATATGGTCAAGGCATGATGCTGATTTTATTGTATGAGATGATCATGTTTTGTAACCGAGTTATCGGCAACTGGCAGGAGCCATATGGTTGTCGCTTTATTGTATGCAATGCAATCGCGATGTAATGCTTTACTAGATTACTAAACGGTAGTAATAGTCGTGGAAGCATAAGATTGGCGAGACGACAACGTTGCTACGATGGAGATCAAGGTGGCGCGCCGGTGACGATGGTGATCATGACGGTGCTTCGGAGATGGAGATCACAAGCACAAGATGATGATGGCCATATCATATCACTTATATTGATTGCATGTGATGTTTATCCTTTTATGCATCTTATCTTGCTTTGATTGACGGTAGCATTATAAGATGATCTCTCACTAAATTATCAAGAAGTGTTCTCCCTGAGTATGCACCGTTGCAAAAGTTCTTCGTGCTGAGACACCACGTGATGATCGGGTGTGATAGGCTCTACGTTCAAATACAACGGGTGCAAAACAGTTGCACACGCGGAATACTCAGGTTAAACTTGACGAGCCAAGCATATACAGATATGGCCTCGGAACACGGAGACCGAAAGGTCGAGCGTGAATCATATAGTAGATATGATCAACATAACGATGTTCACCATTGAAAACTACTCCATCTCACGTGATGATCGGTTATGGTTTAGTTGATTTGGATCACGTGATCACTTAGAGGGTTACAGGGATGTCTATCTAAGTGGGAGTTCTTAAGTAATATGATTAAATTGAACTTAAATTTATCATGAACTGAGTCCTGGTAGTATTTTGCAAATTATGTTGTAGATCAATAGCTCGCGTTGTTGCTTCCCTGTGTTTATTTTGATATGTTCCTAGAGAAAATTGTGTTGAAAGATGTTAGTAGCAATGATGCGGATTGGATCCGTGATCTGAGGTTTATCCTCATTGCTGCACAGAAGAATTATGTCCTTGATGCACCGCTAGGTGACAGACCTATTGCAGGAGCAGATGCAGACGTTATGAACGTCTGGCTAGCTCAATATGATGACTACTTGATAGTTTAGTGCACCATGCTTAATGGCTTAGAATCGGGACTTCAAAAGACGTTTTGAACGTCATGGACCATATGAGATGTTCCAGGAGTTGAAGTTGATATTTCAAGCAAATACCCGAGTTGAGAGATATGAAGTCTCCAACAAGTTCTATAGCTAAAAGATGGAGGAGAATCGCTCAACTAGTGAGCATGTGCTCAGATTGTCTGGGTACTACAATCGCTTGAATCAAGTGGGAGTTAATCTTCCAGATAAGATAGTGATTGACAGAATTCTCTAGTCACCATGACCAAGTTAGTAGAACTTCGTGATGAACTATAGTATGCAAGGGATGACGAAAACGACTCCCGAGCTTTTCATGATGATGAAATTGATGAAGGTATAAATCAAGAAAAACATCAAGTGTTGATGGTAGACAAGATCACTAGTTTCAAGAAAAGAGCAAAGGGAAGAAGGTGAACTTCAAGAAGAACGGCAAGCAAGTTGCTGCTCAAGTGAAGAACCCCAAGTCTGATCCTAAGCCTGAGACTAAGTGCTTCTACTGCAAAGGGACTGGTCACTGGAAGCGGAACTACCCCAAGTGATTGGCGGATAAGAAGGATGGCAAAGTGAACATAAGTATATTTGATATACATGTTATTGATGTGTACTTTACTAGTGTTTATAGCAAACCCTCAGTATTTGATACTAGTTCAGTTGCTAAGATTAGTAACTCGAAACGGGAGTTGCAGAATAAACAGAGACTAGTTAAGATGTGTGTTGGAAGTAGTTCCAAGATTGATATGATCATCATCGCACACTCCCCTATACTTTCGGGATTAGTGTTGAACCTAAATAAGTGTTATTTGGTGTTTGTGTTGAGCATGAATATGATTTGATCATATTTATTGTAATACGGTTATTCATTTAAGTAAAAGAATAAATTGTTGTTTTGTTTACATGAATAAAACCTTATATGGTTACACACCCAATGAAAATAGTCCATTGGATCTCGATCTTAATAATACACATATTCATATATTGAAACCAAAAGATGCAAAGTTAATAATGATAGTGCAACTTATTTGTGGCACTGCTGTTTAGGTCATATTGGTATAAAGCGCATGAAGAAACTCCATGCTGATGGGCTTTCGGAATCACTTGATTATGAATCACTTGATGCTTGCGAACCATGCCTTTTGGGCAAGATGACTAAAAAACACCGTTCTCCGGAACAATGGAGCGAGCAAAAGATTTGTTGGAAATCATACATACTGATGTATGTGGTCCGATGAATATTGAGGCTCGCGACAGGTATCATTATTTTCTGATCTTCACAGATGATTTGAGCAGATATGAGTATATCTACTTGATGAAACATAAGTCTGAAACATTTGAAAAGTTCAAAGAAATTTAGAGTGAAGTGAAAAATCATCGTAACAAGAAAATAAAGTTTCTATGATCTGATCATAGAGAAGAGTATTTGAGTTACGAGTTTGGTCTTCAGTTAAAAACAATGTGAAATAGTTTCACTACTCACGCCACCTGGAACACCACAGCATAATGGTGTGTCCGAACGTCATAACCGTACTTTATTGGATATAGTGCAATATATGATGTTTTTTTACCGATTTACCACTATCGTTTTTGGGGTCATGCATTAGAGACAGTTGCATTCACGTTAAATAGGGCACCATATAAATCCGTTGAGACGACACCGTGTGAACTATGGTTTGGCAAGAAACCTAAGCTGTCGTTTCTTAAAGTTTGGGGTTGCGATGCTTATATGAAAAAGTTTCATCCTGATAAGCTCAAACTCAAATCGGAGAAGTGCGTCTTCATAGGATATCCAAAGGAAACTATTGGATACACCTTCTATCACAGATCCGAAGGCAAGACTTTTGTTGCTAAAATTCGGAAACTTTCTGGAGAAGAAATTTCTCTCGAAAGAAGTGAGTGGGAGGAAAGTAGAACTTGACGAGGTAACTGTACCTGCTCCCTTATTGGAAAGTAGTACATCATAGAAAACTGTTTCTGTGACACCTACACCAATTAGTGAGGAAGCTAATGATGATGATCATGTAACTTCAGATCAAGTTACTACCGAACCTTGTAGGTAAACCAGAGTAAGATCCGCGCCAGAGTGGTACGGTAATCCTTCTCTGGAAGTCATGCTACTAGATCATGATGAACCTACGAACTATGAAGAAGCGATGGTGAGCCCAGATTCCGCAAAGTGGCTTGAAGCCATGAAATCTGAGATGGGATCCATGTATGAGAACAAAGTTTGGACTTTGGTTGACTTGCCCGTTGATCGACAAGCCATAGAAAATAAATGGATCTTCAAGAGGAAGACGGACGCTGATAGTAGTGTTACTATCTACAAAGCTAGAATTGTCGCAAAAGGTTTTCGACAAGTTCAAGGTGTTGACTACGATGAGATTTTCTCACTCGTATCTATGCTTAAGTCTGTCCGAATCATGTTAGCAATTGCCGCATTTTATGAAATCTGGCAAAGGGATAAACAAAACTGCATTCCTTAATGGATTTGCTAAAGAAGAGGTGTATACGATGCAACTAGAAGGTTTTGTCGATCCTAAAGGTGTTAACTAAATATGCAAGCTCCAGCGATCTATCTGTGGACTGGTGCAAACATCTCGGAGTTGGAATATACGCTTTGATAAGTTGATCAAAGCATATAGTTTTATACAGACTTGCGGTGAAGCCTGTATTTACGAGAAAGTGAGTGGGAGCACTACAGCATTTCTGATAAGTATATGTGAATGACATATTGTTGATCGGAAATAATGTAGAATTATTCTGTAAAGCATAAAAGGAGTGTTTGAAAGGAGTTTTTCAAAGAAAGACTTCGATGAAGCTGCTTACATATTGAGCTTCAAGATCTATAGAGATAGATCAAAGACGCTTGATAAGTTCTTTCAATGAGTACATGCCTTGACAAAGATTTTGAAGTAGTTCAAAATGGAGCAGTCAAAGAAAGAGTTCTTGCCTGTACTATAAGGTGTGAAGTTGAATAAGACTCAAAGCCCGACCACGACAGAAGATAGAAAGAGAATGAAAGTCATTCCCTATGCCTTGGCCATAGGTTCTATAAAGTATGTCATGCTGTGTACCAGATCTATTGTATACCCTGCATTGATTTAGCAAGGGAGTACAATAGTGATCTAGGAGTAGATCACTGGACAGCGGTCAGAATTATCCTTAGTGAAATAAGGATATGTTTCTCGATTATGGACGTGACAAAAAGGTTCGTCGTAAAGGGTAACGTCGATGCAAGTTTTTGACACTGATCCAGATAATTCTAAGTCTCAATCTGGATACATATTGAAAGTGGGAGCAATTAGCTAGAGTAGCTCCGTATAGAGCATTGTAGACATAGAACTTGCAAAATACTTACGGATCTGAATATGACAGACCAGTCGACTAAAATTATCCCACAAGCAAAACATGATCACACCTTAGTACTCTTTGGGTGTTAATCACATAGAGATGTGAACTAGATTATTGACTCTAGTAAACCCTTTGAGTGTTGGTCACATGACGATGTGAACCATGGGTGTTAATCACATGGTAACGTGAACTATTGCTGTTAAATCACATGGCGATGTGAACTAGATTATTGACTCTAGTGCAAGTGGGAGACTGAAGGAAATATGCCCTAGAGGCAATAATAAAGTTATTATTTATTTCCTTATATCGTGATAAATGTTTATTATTCATGCTAGAATTGTATTAACCGGAAACGTAATACATGTGTGAATACATAGACCAACAGAGTGTCACTAGTATGCCTCTACTTGACTAGCTCGTTAATCAAAGATGGTTATGTTTCCTAACCATGAACAAAGAGTTGTTATTTGATTAAACGAGGTCACATCATTAGTTGAATGATCTGATTGACATGACCCATTCCATTAGCTTAGCACACGATCGTTTAGTATGTTGCTATTGCTTTCTTCATGACTTATACATGTTCCTATAACTATGAGATTATGCAACTCCCGTTTACCGGAGGAACACTTTGGGTACTACCAAACGTCACAACGTAACTGGGTGATTATAAAGGAGTACTACAGGTGTCTCCAATGGTAGATGTTGGGTTGGCGTATTTCGAGATTAGGGTTTGTCACTCCGATTGTCGGAGAGGTATCTCTGGGCCCTCTCGGTAATGCACATCACATAAGCCTTGCAAGCACTGCAACTAATATGTTAGTTGTGAGATGATGTATTACGGAACGAGTAAAGAGACTTGCCGGTAACGAGATTGAACTAGGTATTGGATACCGACGATCGAATCTCGGGCAAGTAACATACCGATGACAAAGGGAACAACGTATGTTGTTATGCGGTCTGACCGATAAAGATCTTCGTAGAATATGTAGGAGCCAATATGGGCATCCAGGTCCCGCTATTGGTTATTGACCAGAAACGTGTCTCGGTCATGTCTACATTGTTCTCGAACCGTAGGGTCCGCACGCTTAACGTTACGATGACAGTTATTATGAGTTTATGCATTTTGATGTACTGAAGGTTGTTCGGAGTCCCGGATGAGATCACGGACATGACGAGGAGTCTCGAAATGGTCGAGACGTAAAGATTGATATATTGGAAGCCTATGTTTGGACATCGGAAGTGTTCCGGGTGAAATCGGGATTTTACCGGATTACCGGGAGGGTTACCGGAACCCCCCGGGAGCCAAATGGGCCAACATGGGCCTTAGTGGAAAGGTGAGAGGGCAGCCCACATAGGGCTGCGCCTCCCCCCCTCTCCCTAGTCCTATTAGGACTAGGAGAGGGGCCGGCCACCTCTCTCTCTCTCTCCTTTAAAGGATTCCTAGTTGGACTAGGATTGGAGGGGGGAGTCCTACTCCCGGTAGGAGTAGGACTCCTCCTGCGCCTACACCTCTTTGGCCGGCCAGCCCCCTCCCTCCAACCTTTATATACGGAGGCAGGGGGCACCCCAAGACACACAAGTTGATCCTTGAGATCGTTCCTTAGCCGTGTGCGGTGCCCCCTGCCACCAAATTCCACCTCGATCATACCGTTACAGTGTTTAGGCGAAGCCCTGCGTCGGTAGTACATCAAGATCGTCACCACGCCGTCGTGCTGACGGAACTCTTCCTCGACGCTTTGCTGGATCGGAGTCCGAGGAACGTCATCGAGCTGAACGTGTGCTAAGAACTCGGAGGTGCCGGAGTAACGGTGCTTGGATCGGTCGGATCGGGAAGAAGACGTACGACTACTTCCTCTACGTTGTGTGATCGCTTCCGCAGTCGGTCTGCGTTGGTACGTAGACAACACTCTCCCCTCTCGTTGCTATGCATCACCATGATCTTGCGTGTGCGTAGGAAAATTTTCGAAATTACTACGTTCCCCAACAGCCGGATTGCTAGGCGAGCTCTGATCGTGCTGGGCGATCATGTTGCAGATTGTTCCGGACTTGCTTGAAGGTGTCCGGGGGCTGTGACGCCGAATGAGTGGTCTGCCTGAACAAGCTACTTTGTGCCTCTACTGCAAGGGCCGCAGTGTGCTCTGCCGTACGGAGCGAGCGTTCTGTGTTTCCATTTACTGTTATGACCCCGCGAGGTCCTGGCATCTTGAGCTTGAGGTATGTGTAATGCCGCACTGCATTGAATTTTGCAAATGATGTCCGTTCAAGCAGTGCATGATAGCCACTGCGAAACGGGACGATGTCAAAGATTAACTCTTCGCTTCGGAAGTTATCCGGTGATCCGAAGACCACTTCCAGTGTGATTGAGCCTGTGCAATGGGCCTCTACACCTGGGATGACGCCTTTAAAGGTGGTTTTGCTGGGTTTGATCCTTGAGGGATCGATACCCATTTTTCGCATTGTATCCTGATAAAGCAGGTTCGGGCTGCTGCCGCCGTCCATAAGGACTCGAGTGAGGTGAAATCCGTCAATGATGGGGTCTAGGACCAGTGCGGCGGATCCGCCATGACGGATGCTAGTGGGGTGGTCCCTGCGATCGAAGGTGATCGTACAAGCAGACCATGGGTTGAACTTTGGGGCGACGGGCTCCTTCGCATAGACGTCCCTTAGTGCATGCTTCCGCTCCCTCTTGGGAATGTGGGTTGCGTATATCATGTTCACCGTCTTCGCTTGAGGAGGAAACCCCTTTTGTCCTCCTGTGTTCGGCGGCCGGGGCTCCTCCTCGTCATCGCTATGCAGCCCCTTGTCCTTGTTCTCGACATTTATCTTGCCGGCCTGCTTGAACACCCAGCATTCTCTGTTGGTGTGATTGGCTGGCTTGTCGGGAGTGCCGTGGATTTGACACGATCGATCCAGTATGCGATCCAGACTGAACGGAGCCCGAGTATTTCTTTTAAATGGCTTTTTCGGCTGACCGGATCTAGAGCCTCTGAATCCGGCATTACTGTCGTGTCTTCGGTGTTATCGCTGTTATTGCGGCGCTTTGGTCTATTATGACGCTGCCTACCGTTAGCATCTTTGGTATCCGAGGTATCTGGATTCCTCGATGTGTTGTTGCTGCGAGCCAGCCAGCTATCCTCGCCCGTGCAAAAGCGGGTCATGAGTGTCGTGAGGGCTGCCATAGATTTCGGCTTCTCCTGGCCGAGGTGGCGGGCGAGCCACTCGTCACGGATGTTATGCATGAATGCCGCTAGGGCCTCTGTATCCGGACAGTCTACAATTTGATTTTTCTTGGTCAGGAACCGTGTCCAGAATTGTCTGGCTGATTCCCCTGGCTGCTGGGTTATGTGGCTCAAGTCATCAGCATCTGGTGGCCGCACATAAGTGCCCTGGAAGTTGTCAAGAAATGCATCTTCCAGATCCTCCCAACTGCCAACGGAATCTGCTGGGAAGCTATTCAGCCAATGCCGAGCTAGTCCTTTGAGTTTTAGTGGGAGGTACTTGATGGCATGTAGATCATCACCGCGAGCCATGTGGATGTGAAGGAGGAAATCCTCAATCCATACAGCGGGATCTGTTGTGCCATCGTATGATTTGATATTAACGTGTTTGAAACCCTCCGGGAACTCATGATTCATAACTTAGTGAAGCATAGGGGGTGTGCGGCACCTCTGTGCCGAGCTATATCCCGACATAGTTCGTATGAGTCTTGTCTGTTGTATTCGGCTCGACCGGATTTACTCTTGGTGTACCTGATGGGACGATCATCGTCCCGTGTGGGCACACGTGCCCGTATCCCGTATATTGACCTTGTTGTTTTTGCCTTCTGTCCAAGATATCTCGCAGGTCCTCTGTGTTGCCCCGGGCCTTAGTATTTTTGACTGAGTGGCGACGGGGTGCGGTCTGAACTTTAGGCTGAAATGCCTCTCTGGCTCGGCCGCGTAGTGGCCGATCAGCCGCATCATACACTGGTGAATGAGGTTTCAATGCTTCCTCCTCGAGGTGAGGTAGCAACCTGCGTTTTGGGTAACTTTTGGACGGGCGCTCGAGTTCATGCTCCTTGGCCGCAAGGACTTCGGTCCACCTGTCTGCTAGCAAGTCTTGATCAACTTGAAGCTGTTGTTGTTTCTTCTTTAGGCTATTTGCCGTGGCCATAAGCCAACGCTTGAAGCGCTCTTGCTCGACGGGGTCCTCGGGCACAATAAACTCGTCGTCGCCGAGGCTTGCCTCGTCTTCGGGGAGGGGCATGTAATTGTCCTCCTCTGGTTCTCCATCTGCTGCCTGTTCTGGAGGGCTAGCTTGTTCGTCCTCTAGCTCTATGCTACGTCTTGAGCTTGCGTTGGTTTTCCCCGAAGAGGAAGGGATGATGCAGCAGAGTAGCGTAAGTATTTCCCTCAGTTTTTGAGAACCAAGGTATCAATCCAGTCGGAGGCCACGCTCAAGTCCCTCCTACCTGCACAAAACGATAGCTACTCGCAACCAACGCGATTAGGGGTTGTCAATCCCTTCACGATCACTTACGAGAGTGAGATCTGATAGATAAAATATTTTTGGTATTTTTGGTATAAAGATGCAAAGTAAAAAGTAAAGGCAAAGTAAAAAAGAAAAGCAAGATTAAAGTGATAGAGATTGATATGATGAGAATAGACCCGGGGGCCATAGGTTTCACTAGTGGCTTCTCTCAAGAGCATAAGTATTCTATGGTGAGTGAACAAATTACTGTTGAGCAATTGACAGAATTGAGCATAGTTATGAGAATATCTAGGCATGATCATGTATATAGGCATCACGTCCGTGACAAGTAGACCGAAACGATTCTGCATCTACTACTATTACTCCACTCATCGACCGCTATCCAGCATGCATCTAGAGTATTAAGTTAAAAACGGAGTAATGCCTTAAGCAAGATGACATGATGTAGAGAGATAAATTCATGCAATATGAAATAAACCCCATCTTATTATCCTCGATGGCAACGATGCAATACGTGCCTTGCTGCCCCTTCTGTCACTGGGAAAGGACACCGCAAGATCGAACCCAAAGCTAAGCACTTCTCCCATGGCAAGAACTACCAATCTAGTTGGCCAAACCAAACGGATAATTCGAAGATACCTGCAAAGATAACCAATCATACATAAAAGAATTCAGAGAAGATTCAAATATTATTCATAGATAGACTTGATCATAAACCCACAATTCATCGGTCTCAACAAACACACCGCAAAAAGAAGATTACATTGAATATATTTCCACAAGAGAGGGGGAGAACTTTGTATTGAGATTCAAAGAGAGAGAAGAAGCCATCTAGCTACTAACTATGGACCCAAAGGTCTGAGGTAAACTACTCACACTTCATCGGAGAGGCTATGATGATGTAGAAGCCCTCCGTGATGACGGCCCTCTTCCGGCGGAGCTCCGGAACAGGCCCCAAGATGGGATCTCGTGGATACAGAAAGTTGCGTCAGTGGAATTAGGTTTTTGGCTCCTGTTCTGATTGTTTGGGGGTACGTGTGTATATATAGGAGGAAGAAGTACTTCGGTGGAGCACCGAGGGGCCCACGAGGCAGGGGGCGCGCCCTAGGGGGGCGCGCCCTAGGGGGGCGCCCCCACCCTCGTGACCGCCTCTTTTGTTCCTTGGAGCAGGGTCCAAGTCTCCTGGATCACGTTCAGTGAGAAAATCACGTTCCCGAAGGTTTTATTCCGTTTGGACTCCGTTTGATATTCCGTTTCTTCGAAACACTGAAATAGGCAAAAAAACAGCAATTCTAGGCTGGGCCTCCGGTTAATAGGTTAGTCCCAAAAATAATATAGAAGTGGAAAATAAAGCCCAATATAGTCCAAAACAGTAGATAATATAGCATGGAGCAATCAAAAATTATAGATACGTTGGAGACGTGTCAGGCATCCCCAAGCTTAATTCCTGCTCGTCCTCGAGTATGTAAATGATAAAAAGAGAATTTTTGATGCGGTGTGCTACTTGGCATAATTTCAATGCAAATCTTCTTAATTGTGATATGAATATTCAGATTCGAAAGATTCAAGACAAAAGTTTATATTGACATAAAAATAATAATACTTCAAGCATACTAACAAAGCAATTATGTCTTCTCAAAATAACATGGCCAAAGAAAGTTATCCCTACAAAATCATATAGTCTTGCTATGCTCTATCTTCACCACACAAAGTATTTAAATCATGCACAACCCCGATGACAAGCCAAGCAATTGTTTCATACTCTAACTTTTTCAAAGCTTTTTCAATCTTCACGCAATATATGAGCGTGAGCCATGGATATAGCACTATGGGTGGAATAGAATGGTGGTTGTGGAGAAGACAAAAAGGAGAAGATAGTCTCACATCAACTAGGCGTATCAACGGGCTATGGAGATGCCCATCAATAGATATCAATGTGAGTGAGTAGGGATTGCCATGCAACGAATGCACTAGAGCTATAAGTATATGAAAGCTCAAAAAGAAACTAAGTGGGTGTGCATCCAACTTGCTTGCTCATGAAGACCTAGGGCAATTTGAGGAAGCCCATCATTGGAATATACAAGCCAAGTTCTATAATGTAAAATTCCCACTAGTATATGAAAGTGATAACATGAGAGACTCTCTACTATGAAGATCATGGTGCTACTTTGAAGCACAGGTGTGGCAAGAGGATAGTAACATTATCCCTTCTCTCTTTTTCTCTCATTTTTTTAGTTGGGCCTTTTCTCTTTTTTTATTTTATGGTCTCTTTTTATTTGGGCTTCTTTGGCCACTTTTATTTATTTTTCGTCCGGAGTCTCATGCCGACTTATGGGGGAATCATAGTCTCCATCATCCTTTCCTCACTGGGACAGTGCTCTAATAATGATGATCATCACACTTTTATTTTTCAAACAACTCAACAATTAAAACTCGATACTTAGAACAAAATATGACTCTATGTGAATGCATCCGGCGGTGTACCGGGATATGCAATATGACAATGATGGAGTGTGTCGTGATGAACTAGATGGTGGAAAGTTGCATGGCAATATATCTCGGAATGGCTATGGAAATGCCATAATAGGTAGGTATGGTGGCTGTTTTGAGGAAGGTATATGGTAGGTGTATGATACCGGCGAAAAGTGCGCAGTATTAGAGAGGCTAGCAAAGGTGGAAGGGTGAGAGTGCGTATGATCCATGGACTCAACATTAGTCATAAAGAACTCATATACTTATTGCAAAAATCTAGAAGTTATCAAAGCGAAGTATTACGCGCATGCCCCTAGGGGGATAGATTGGTAGGAAAAGACCATCGCTCATCCCCGACCGCCACTCATAAGGAAGACAATCAATAAATAAATCATCCTCCGACTTCATCACATAACGGTTCACCATACGTGCATGGTACGGGAATCACAAACTTTAACACAAGTATTCTTTAAATTCACAACTACTCAACTAGCATGACATTAATATTATCACCTCCATATCTCAAAACAATTATCATGCTTCAATCTTTCTTAGTATTCAACACATTCAAAACAAAGTTTCACAAATCTTGAATACCAAGCATATTATTATTAAGCAAATTACCATGCTATTAAGAGACTCTCAAAATAATTTAAGTGAAGCATGAGAGATCAATAGTTTCTTTAAAACAAATCCACCACCGTGCTCTAAAAGATCTAAGTGAAGCACATAGAGCAAAATTATAACGCTCAAAAGATATAAGTGAAGCACATAGAGCAAAACTACTTAGCTCAAAAGATATAAGTGAAGCGCATAGAGCAAAACTACTTAGCTCAAAAGATATAAGTGAAGCACATAGAGTATTATATCAAATTTTAATTCATGTATGGCTCTCTCAAAAGGTGTGTACAGCAAGGATGATTGTGGTATACTAAGACACAAAGACACAAATAATACAAGACGCTCCAAGCAAAACACATATCATGTTGGTGAATAAAAATATAGCTCCAAGTAAATTACCGATGGAAGTGGACGAAAGAGGGGATGCCTTCCGGGGCATCCCCAAGCTTTGACTTCTTGGTGTCCTTGGATTATCTTGGGGTGCCATGGGCATCCCCAAGCTTAGTCTCTTGCCACTCCTTGTTCCATAATCCATCAAAAGAATTCACCCAAAACATGAAAACTTCACAACATAAAACTCAAAATAGAAAACTCGTGAGCTCCGTTAGCGAAAGAAAACAAAAGACCACTTCAAGGTACTGTAATGAACTCATTATTTATTTATATTGGTGTTAAACCTACTGTATTCCAACTTCTCTATGGATTATAAACTATTTTACTAACCATAGATTCATCAAAATAAGCAAACAACACACGAAAAACAGAATCTGTCAAAAACAGAACAGTCTGTAGTAATCTGTATCTAGCGCAATATCTGGAACCCCAAAAATTCTAAATAAATTGCTTGACGTGAGTAATTTATATATTAATCATCTTCAAAAAGAATTAACTAAATATCACTCTTCAAATAAAAATGAAAGCAGTTTTCGCGAGCGCTAAAGCTTCTGTTTTTTACAGCAAGTTCAACAAGACTTTCCCCAAGTCTTCCCAACAGTTCTACTTGGCACAAACACTAATTAAACACAAAAACACAACCAAAACAGAGGCTAAATAATTTATTTATTACTAAGCAGGAGCAAAAAGCAAGGAATAAAAATAAAATTGGGTTGCCTCCCAACAAGCGCTATCATTTAACGCCCCTAGCTAGGCATAAAAGCGATGATAGATCTAAGTATTGCCATCTTTGGTAGTCAATCCATAAGTGGCTCTCATGATAGTTTCATATGGTAATTTTATTTCCTTTCTTGGAAAGTGTTCCATTCCCTTTCTTAATGGAAATTGAAATCTAATATTCCCTTCCTTCATATCAATAATCGCACCAACCGTTCTAAGGAAAGGTCTACCAAGAATAATAGGGCAAGGAGGATTGCAATCTATATCAAGAACAATGAAATCTACGGGAACATAATTCCTATTTGCAACAATAAGAACATCATTAATCCTTCCCATAGGTTTCTTAATAGTAGAATCCGCAAGATGCAAGTTTAGAGAGCAATCATCAAAATTACGGAAATCTTGTAAATCACACAAAGTTTTGGGAATAGTAGAGACACTAGCACCCAAATCACACAAAGCATAAAACTCATGATCTTTAATTTTAATTTTAATAGTTGGTTCCCACTCATCATAGAGTTTTCTAGGGATAGAAACTTTCAACTCAAGTTTTTCTTCATAAGATTGCATCAAGGCATCAACAATATGTTCGGTGAAGGCTTTATTTTGACTATAAGCATGTGGAGAATTTAGCACGGATTGCAACAAGGAAATACAATCAATTAAAGAGCAACTTTCATAATTAAATTCCTTGAAATCCAATATAGTGGGTTTAGCAACATCTAGATTTTTGTTTCTTTCAATCCCACTTTCATCAATTTCATTATTAAGATCTAAATACTCCGAATTTTTAGAACACCTTCTAGGTAAAGGAAGATCATATTCAGTTTCATCAAGATTCATATTGCAAAATAAAGATTTAATAGGAGACACATCAATAAATTTTAGATATTCATCTTGATTTTCATAGGCATTCGGTTTAGCGGCCATCTTATTGACTAAGGTGGCTTGCATATCCGAAATTTCAGCAGTCATTTTTTCTAGACGAGCAATTTGGGTTCTTATACCATCAAATTCTTTAGACATATCATCTAGCTCTTTATTCATATAACTCATAAAACTTTTTTGTTCCTTAAGCTCATTTCTAAAGAAATTATTATGCTCAAATTGCAAAACCATAAACTTCCTAACGTTGGTTTCGATCTCCTCTAACCTTTTGAGGTGGAGATCACCAAATCTCGGTTGAGTCATCGCGACAAACAAGCAATCTAACACACGAGCAAACAAAAAGTCAAGCGAGCAAAAAGAGGCAAATAGAGAGGGAGGATAGAGAGAGAGGGCGAATAAAACTACAAGGGTGAAGTGGGGGAGGAAAACGAGAGGCAAATGGCAAATAATGTAATGCGAGAGATAGGGATTGTGATGGGTACTTGGTATGTTAACTTTTTGCGTAGACACCCGGCAACGGCGCAAGAAATCCTTCTTGCTACGTCTTGAGCTTGCGTTGGTTTTCCCCGAAGAGGAAGGGATGATGCAGCAGAGTAGCGTAAGTATTTCCATCAGTTTTTGAGAACCAAGGTATCAATCCAGTAGGAGGCCACGCTCAAGTCCCTCGTACCTGCACAAAACGATAGCTACTCACAACCAACGCGATTAGGGGTTGTCAATCCCTTCACGGTCACTTACGAGAGTGAGATCTGATAGATATAATATTTTTGGTATTTTTGGTATAAAGATGCAAAGTAAAAAGTAAAGGCAAATTAAAAAAGCAAAGCAAGATTAAAGTGATAGAGATTGATATGATGAGAATAGACCCGGGGGCCATAGGTTTCACTAGTGGCTTCTCTCAAGAGCATAAGTATTCTACGGTGGGTGAACAAATTATTGTTGAGCAATTGACAGAATTGAGCATAGTTATGAGAATATCTAGGCATGATCATGTATATAGGCATCACGTCCGTGACAAGTAGACCGAAACGATTTTGCATCTACTACTATTACTCCACTCATCGACTGCTATCCAGCATGCATCTAGAGTATTAAGTTAAAACAGAGTAACGCCTTAAGGAAGATGACATGATGTAGAGAGATAAATTCATGCAATATGAAATAAACCCCATCTTGTTATCCTCGATGGTAACGATGCAATACGTGCCTTGCTGCCCCTTCTGTCACTGGGAAAGGACACCGCAAGATCGAACCCAAAGCTGAGCACTTCTCCCATGGCAAGAACTACCAATCTGGTTGGCCAAACCAAACGGATAATTCAAAGAGACTTGCAAAGATAACCAATCATACATAAAAGAATTCAGAGAAGATTCAAATATTATTCATAGATAGACTTGATCATAAACCCACAATTCATCGGTCTCAACAAACACACCGCAAAAAGAAGATTACATCGAATAGGTCTCCACAAGAGAGGGGGAGAACTTTGTATTGAGATTCAAAGAGAGAGAAGAAGCCATCTAGCTACTAACTATGGACCCGGAGGTCTGAGGTAAACTACTCACACTTCATTGGAGAGGCTATGATGATGTAGAAGCCCTCCGTGATGACGGCTCTCTCCCGGTGGAGCTCCAGAACAGGCCCCAAGATGGGATCTCGTGGATACATAAAGTTGCGGCAGTGGAATTAGGTTTTTGGCTCCTGTTCTGGTCATTTGGGGGTACGTGTGTATATATAGGAGGAAGAAGTACGTTGGTGGAGCACCAAGGGGCCCACGAGGCAGGGAGGCGCACCCTAGGGGGGGCGCCCCCACCCTCGTGACCGCCTCTTTTGTTCCTTGGAGCAGGGTCCAAGTTTCCTGGATCACGTTCGGTGAGAAAATCACGTTCCCGAAGGTTTTTTCCGTTTGGACTCCGTTTGATATTCCGTTTCTTCGAAACACTAAAATAGGCAAAAAAAAACAGCAATTCTGGGTTGGGCCTCCGGTTAATAGGTTAGTCCCAAAAATAATATAAAAGTGGAAAATAAAGCTCAATATAGTCCAAAACAATAGATAATATAGCATGGAGCAATCAAAAATTATAGATACGTTGGAGACGTATCACTCTACACCATGCTGGAGGGGATTGTTGTTGTCTTCGGCGCTATCCGGAGTGTTATTATCTCCTGTGCCGGTATCACTGCTCTTGATGTGGCGGGACTTAGAGTGGCGCCGCTAACGTCGGTGCTTGGGTTGCTTCTTGGAGGGGTCATCCTCCGATGTCTCATCGCCATTGCCTTCTTTGGGGGTGTCCACGATGTATATATCATATGATGCGGTGGCGGTCCAGCGCCCTGAGGGCGGTGGTTCCTGTTCGTCTCCGGCTTCGTCGTCCATACCGTCGAAGCCTTCGGAGTCGAAGTCGAGCATGTCGGTTAAGTCGTCGACAGTGGCTACTAAGTGGGTGGTGGGTGGGCAGCGAATTCCTTCGTCGTCCTCATCCCATTCTAGCCGGACATAGTTCGGCCAAGGTTCTCCTGATAGGGAGAGAGACCTTAATGAATTTAGCACATCTCTGAAAGGTGAGTGCTGAAAGATATCCACAGAGGTGAACTCCATGATCGGCGCCCAGTCGGACTCGACGGGCATGGACGTGAGCGGCTCGGAGTCCGTGGCCGGAGATGAATCCAGTGGTTCAGCGACATGGCTCTCGTAAGGGGTGAAGTCGGTATCCGGCTCTATCGCCACTGAGAGTGCGGCCTCCATGGCGGGGTCCATCCCTCCGCTCTCGGATGGCGCGACTTGCTCCCGATTGATGGACGTAGTAGTTGCGGATGCGATCTCCCGAGCATCGTCCGACGACAGAGTTACGTCATGCTCGTCACGACTATACGACATGTCCGACATGGGCCCGGATCCATTGAAGATCAAGTATCCGCGGATGTCGGCCATGTAGTTCAACTTTCCAAATCTGACCTGATGGCCAGGGGCGTAGCTCTCAATCTGCTCCAGATGGCCAAGCGAATTCGCCCGCGGTGCAAAGCCGCTGAATATGAAGATCTGTCCGGGGAGGAAAGCCTCACCCTGGACCGCATCGCTAGCGATGATCGAAGGAGCCATCAAGCCTTATGGTGACGACACAGTGGAACTCTCAATGAAAGCACCAATGTCGGTGTCAAAACCGGCGGATCTCGGGTAGGGGGTCCGGAACTGTGCGTCTAAGGCGGATGGTAACAGGAGGCAGGGAACACGATGTTTTACCCAGGTTCGGGCCCTCTTGACGGACGTAATACCCAACGTCCTGCTTGATTGTTCTTGATGATATGAGTATTACAAGAGTCGATCTACCACGAGATCAAAGAGGCTAAACCCTAGAAGCTAGCCTATGGTATGATTGTATGTTGTCCTACGGACTAAAACCCTCCGGTTTATATAGGCACCGGAGGGGGCTAGGGTTACACAAGGTCGGTTACAAAGGAGGAGATATACATATCCGTATTGCCTAGCTTGCCTTCCACGCCAAGTAGAGTCCCATCCGGACACGGGACGAAGTCTTCAATTTCATATCTTCATAGTCCAACAGTCCGGCCAAATGATATAGTCCGGCTGTCCGGAGACCCCCTAATCCAGGATTCCCTCAAAAGGCATGGAACACTTTCCTAGAAAGAAAATTAAATTACATTATGAATCTATTATGAGAGCCACTTATGGAGTGCCTACCAAACATGGCAATACCTAGATCTATCATTGCTTTTTATGCCTAGCTAGGGGCGTTAAACGATAGCGCTTGTTGGGAGGAAACCCAATTTTATTTTTATTCCTTGCTTTTTGCTCCTGTTTAGTAATAAATAATTTACCTAGCCTCTGTTTTGGTTGTGTTTTTGTGTTTAATTAGTGTTTGTGCCAAGTAGAACCATTGGGAAGACTTGGGGAAAGTCTTCTTATCTTGATGAAAAAACAGAAACTTTAGCGCTCACAAGAACTGCTGCCATTTTTATTTGGAAAGTTATATTTAGTTAATTCTTTTTGCAGATGATTAATATATAATTCCTCACGTCCAGAAATTTATTTTAGAACTTTTGGGGTTCCAGATCTTGTGCTAGCTACAGATTACTACAGACTGTTCTGTTTTTGACAGATTCTGTTTTTCGTGTATTGTTTGCTTATTTTGATGAATCTATGGCTAGTAAAATAGTTTATAAACCATAGAGAAGTTGGAATATAGTAGGTTTAACACCAATATAAATAAATAATGAGTTCATTACAATACCTTGAAGTGGTCTTTTGTTTTCTTTCGCTAACGGAGCTCAGGAGATTTTCTACTTTAAGTTTTGTGTTGTGAAGTTTTCAAGTTTTGGGTAAAGATTTGATGGATTATGGAACAAGGAGTGGCAAGAGCCTAAGCTTGGGGATTCCCATGGCACCCCCAAGATAATCTAAGGACACCTAAAAGCCAAAGCTTGGGGATGCCCCGGAAGGCATCCCCTCTTTCGTCTACTTCTATCGGTAACTTTACTTGGAGCTATATTTTTATTCACCACATGATATGAGTTTTGCTTGGAGCGTCTTGTATGATTTGAGTCTTTGCTTTTTAGTTTACCACAATCATCCTTGCTGTACACACCTTTTGCTTATATCATTTGAGTTATATAATTTTGCTCTAGTACTTCACTTATATTTTTTAGAGCACGGTGGTGGAATTGTTTTATAGAAACTATTGATCTCTCATGCTTCACTTAGATTATTTTGAGAGTCTTAAATAGCATGGTATTTTTCTTAAATAATCCTAATATGCTTGGTATTCAAGAATAGTAAAAACTTTCTTATGAGTGTGTTGAATGCTATGAGAAGTTTGATGCTTGATAATTGTTTTGAGATATGAAAATGGTGATATTAAAGTTGTGCTAGTTGAGTAGTTGTGAATTTGAGAAATACTTGTGTTAAAGTTTGTGATTCCCATAGCATGCACATATGGTGAACCGTTGTGTGATGAAGTCAGAGCATGATTTATTTTTTGATTGTCTTCCTTATGAGTGGCGGTCGGGGGCGAGTGATGGTCTTTTCCTACCAATCTATCCCCCTAGGAGCATGCGCGTAATACTTTGCTTTGATAACTTGTAGATTTTTGCAATAAGTATATGAGTTCTTTATGACTAATGTTGAGTCCATGGATCATTCGCACTATCACCCTTCCACCATTGCTAGCCTCTCTAATACCGCACACCTTTCACCGGTATCATACACCCACCATATACCTTCCTAAAAACAGCCACCATACCTACCTATTATGGCATTTCCATAGCCATTCCGAGATATATTGCCATGCAACTTTCCACCATTCCGTTTATTATGACACACTCCATCATTGTCATATTGCTTAGCATGATCATGTAGTTGACATCGTATTTGTGGCAAAGCCACCATTCATAATTCTTTCATACATGTCACTCTTGAATCATTGCATATCCCGGTACACCGCCGGAGGCATTCATATAGAGTCATATTTTGTTCTAAGTATCGAGTTGTAATTGTTGAGTTGTAAGAAAATAAAAGTGTGATGATCATCATTATTAGAGCATTGTCCCAGTGAGGAAAGGATGATGGAGACTATGATTCCCCCACAAGTCGGGATGAGACTCCGGACGAAAAATAAAAATAAAAGAAAGAAAAGAGGCCATAAAAAAGAGAAAAGGCCCAAATAAAAAAATGAGATAAAAGGAGAGAAGGGACAATGTTACTATCATTTACCACACTTGTTCTTCAAAGTAGCACCATGATATTCATGATAGAGAGTCTCCTATGTTATCACTTTCATATACTAGTGGGAATTTTCATTATAGAACTTGGCTTGTATATTCCAATGACGGGCTTCCTCAAAATGCCCTAGGTCTTCATGATCAAGCAAGTTGGATGCACACCCACTTAGTTTCTTTTGATGAGCTTTCATATACTTATAGCTCTAGACTCTAGTGCATCCGTTGCATGGCAATCCCTACTCACTCACATTGATATCTATTGATGGGCATCTCCATAGCCCGTTGATACGCCTAGTTGATGTGAGACTATCTTCTCCCTCCTTTTTGCCTTCTCCAAAACCACCATTCTATTCCACATATAGTGCTATATCCATGGCTTACGCTCATGTATTGCATGAAGATTGAAAAAGTTTGAGAATGTCAAAAGTATGAAACAATTGCTTGGCTTGTCATCAGGGTTGTGCATGATTTAAATATTTTGTGTGGTGAAGATAGAGCATAGCCATACTATATGATTTTGTAGGGATAACTTTCTTTTGCCATGTTATTTTGAGAAGACATGATTGCTTTGTTAGTATGCTTGAAGTATTATTATTTTTATGTCAATATTAAACTTTTGTCTTGAATCTTTCGGATCTGAATATTCATACCACAATTAAGAAGAATTACAATAAAATTATGCCAAGTAGCACTCCGCATCAAAAATTCTGTTTTTATCATTTACCTACTCGAGGACGAGCAGGAATTAAGCTTGGGGATGCTTGATACGTCTCCAACGTATCTATAATTTTTGATTGCTCCATGCTATATTATCTACTGTTTTGGACATTATTGGGCTTTATTATCCACTTTTATATTATTTCTGGGACTAACCTATTAACCGGAGGCCCAGCCCAGAATTGCTGTTTCTTTTGCCTATTTTAGGGTTTCGAAGAAAAGGAAGATCAAACGGAGTCCAAACGGAATGAAACCTTTGGGAACGTGATTTTCTCACTGAACAAGACTCAGGAGACTTGGACCCAACGTCAAGCAACCAACAGGGAGGCCACGAGGTAGGGGGCGCGCCTCCCCCCAAGCGCGCCCTCCACCCTCGTGGGCCCCCTGTTGCTCCACCGGTGTACTTCTTCGTCCTATATATACCTACGTACCCCCAAATGATCAGATACGGAGCCAAAACCCTAATTCCACTGCCGCAACTTTCTGTATCCATGAGATCCCATCTTGGGGCCTGTTCCGGAGCTCCGCCGGAGAGGGCATCCATCACGGAGGGCTTCTACATCAACACCATAGCCTCTCCGATGAAGTGTGAGTAGTTTACCTCAAACCTTCGGGTCCATAGTTATTAGCTAGATGGCTTCTTCTCTCTTTTTGGATCTCAATACAATGTTCTCCCCCTCTCTTGTGGAGATCTATTCGATGTAATCTTCTTTTTGCGGTGTGTTTGTTGAGACCAATGAATTTGTGGGTTTATGATCAAGATTATCTATGAACAATATTTGAATCTTCTCTGAATTCTTTTATGTATGATTGGTTATCTTTGCAAGTCTCTTCGAATTATCAGTTTGGTTTGGCCTACTAGATTGATCTTTCTTGCAATGGGAGAAGTGCTTAGCTTTGGGTTCAATCTTGCGGTGTCCTTTCCCAGTGACAATAGGGGCAGCAAGGCACGTATTGTATTGTTGCCATCGAGGATAACAAGATGGGTTTTTTTTATCATATTGCATGAATTTATCCCTCTACACCATGTCATCTTGCTTAAGGCGTTACTCTGTTTCCATGAACTTAATACTCTAGATGCATGCTGGATAGCGGTCGATGAGTGGAGTAATAGTAGTAGATGCAGGCAGGAGTCGGTCTACTTGTCTCCGACGTGATGCCTATATACATGATCATACCTAGATATTCTCATAACTATGCTCAATTCTGTCAATTGCTCAACAGTAATTCGTTCACCCATCGTAAAATACTTATGCTCTTGATAGAAGCCACTGGTGAAACCTATGGCCCCCGAGTCTATCTTCATCATATTAATCTTCCAATACTTAGTTATTCCCTTTGCTTTTTTACTTTGCTTTTATTTTACTTTGCATCTTTATCACAAAAATACCAAAAATATTATTCTATCATATCTATCAGATCTCACTCTCGTAAGTGACCGTGAAGGGATTGACAACCCCTTATCGCGTTGGTTGCGAGGAGTTATTTGTTTTGTGCAGGTACGAGGGACTTTGCGCGCAGCCTCCTACTGGATTGATACCTTGGTTCTCAAAAATTGAGGGAAATACTTATGCTACTTTGTTGCATCATCCTTTCCTCTTCAAGGAAATCCAACGCAGTGCTCAAGAGGTAGCAGGCTGCCTCCGAGCCGGCTGTTTGGAAGTAAAGGACCCACCCACCGGGTCACGACCCGCGCCTCCATGTTAAGCATCTACCGGACCGCGGTCGCTCTGGGTCACCCCAGCGCTGCGCTCGCCCCGGCCCTGCCTAAGCGGCCCTTGCTGGTGGGTTGAGCTGCTCATTTTTGACACCGAGGCCTGTTGTCGAACAACAGGAGACTGAAGATGATCTGCTACAACACTGAAGGACCAAAAGATGTTTCTTCCACAATGGAATCTTATAAGTTAGAAACAAAAGGATGTAACTCGTTTCTGAGAGACCTCGAATCGGGCTCCACTATTACTCTGCGCACGCATGTGTGCGCGCAGCCATCCGGCTTGCCTCTGCTGCTACCTTCTTTAAGCCGCCACGGCTGCAACGCGCTGCCGCCTGCGCCTTGTGTTGCTCCGCTCGTGGTCGGCCTCCCTCGTCGCCGTGTGAGACGCCCCGTTGAGCCGCCCTGTGCTATGAGACGCCTGCCTCTATGGGTCTGATTCCTTCAGGCCTCGCCGCTGCTAAGTCGCCGTCGCACTCACCCCCCCATTCAAGTCGCCTTCGGGACCCAACATTTGTGATTTGGTCGGTCGAAGAAAAGACAGGGGGTACCGGCTGAAGGAAAGAGAAAAACAAAAGGGGACATGTTGTTGTTGTTACCGTGGCATTACTGTGAGCCGGCTACTATTATTCCACGTGAGGATAAGGCTACATGTCCATGTTCATCTGACGAAAATACCAGGTGCTATCCTTTCTTTAAATCTTATCAGCATATATTATATTGTTTGAGAACAATTACTCTGGTCTGTGATATTTTTTCGCAGAACCATTATTCATTACAAAGGTGTGGCAAAGGGGCATGAGCCAATATTATTTTTACACTAGTGCTTGTCCGTGCCGTGCTACTGGACGGATATGTGTGCAAGTCGCCACCCCCACTACATCAACACATGCGACTGACTCGTCGTCTGCGCCCACGTCCATGCCGGCTTACAACGCCGCGGCTGACTCTCTCGTCCATGCCGGCTTACAATGCCGCGGCCGACTCATCTGTCTGCTCCCGCGGCCGACTCCCCCGTGATTGACTTTAGCTTCACCATAGTGATCCTCAACTCCGCAACAGTTAATTTTCGGCCTAACGTATCAGGTGAAATCAATCCAGTACATTTTTATATTACATATTGCTTTCTTTAAAAAAGAACAATTACTCTGGTTTGCAAGCTCTCTAATGCAGGACAAGTTGTCTACTTCAAAAGGGACTATTATATCATTGAGTTGTTGAATGACTCATGCCGGTTTATATCACGATCAAATATGAAGAATCTCAAGACAACTCCTTGAGTCGCCTTGAGACTCGGGTGCTACGATGACATGACTCAGTAAATGATTGGCAGTTTAAAGCAGATTCAAGAGCTCCAGGTCAATGGAGGGAAGATAACCCAATCCCGGAGGCTACTGCTATATTAATGAAAATTTAAAGGCCGTCAGAAAATTTCCGGCTCAAAATGAAGATTCCGGTTTAAAATCCGGCTCAAGAGACATCTTTCTCCCATAAAGCTTTCAAGCTCTCAATATCCGGTTTGAAATCCCGGTTCAAAAAGAATTCATCTCTCGCAAGTTCAAGTTCTCAGAAAAATTAAAGGTTGCCAAAGAGAACTTGTTGTCATGATGCGTAGTTCAAACATGGATATCCTCCCTTATGGCTTATCTTATTATGGTCACATGGGGGCTTATTGCTCATTGAGCAAAGCTATGATTACCCTTTGATCCGGCTTATAGGCCACATATATATATATATATATATAAAAACATGGGGGCTTCTACCCAGGTTAACAGGGACCAAAGAGAGTCTGTTGCAAAAGCACAACTCAAACATAGGCGTCCATTGAGCACAGCTCAAAAATATTGCTTGGGGGCTCTTTTGTTCTAAAGAACAAATAGTTTTTATAACCCTTGTAATAGGCTTAAAATCTAGGCTTGGAATCCAGGTGTATTCACCTAAAACCCCGGGTTATCCTGACTTTTTAAGTAAGCCACTCCACCCAGGTAATCCTGGAATGACCCGCCGAACATTTGACAAGTCAATATTATACAAACACTAAACTTGTCAAAGTTAAAACGAAAATTGGTTATGTGAGGTCCATCTTATAAGGTTTGTATATAGGATTAACTCAGTGGTTGTGCGGCCCGTGAAAGCACTCGATTTTCGGCCTGACAGCCCATGAAAAGCCTCATTTTTTCGTTTGTTTTTATTCGATAGATTTTTTTGAGGTTTATCTAATAAGGCTTATAATGCTTTATGGTTATATATGAAATTATCCGGTGTTTATTAACCCGGCCTGGCTTTGGACTATAAGTCGCTAGGGTATGATGAGAAATTATCCAGTGTTTATTAACCTGGCCTAGCTTTGGACTATAAGTCGCCAGTGTATGATGAGAAATTATCCGGTGTTTATTAACTCGGCCTGGCTATGGACTATAAATCGCCAGTGTATGATGATCTTATATACTTGGCAGCACTATGCTCTAAGTGTTGGGATATTACCCCTTGCTGCATATGGCGTGATAAGTCAGCGGCATGACTAAAGTGGACAGGGCTTGTGCTCTATATATTCAGGGTTACTACCCTTACTGGCATGATAAGCCGGCAATGCTCATAAGTATCATAGGTATGATATTCATTTTTGTTATCTGAGGTCTGATAACCCGCCCTGGTTTTGATGTTAAGTCGCCAGTATATTTTGGATTGCGCCATTGGAATCATGCGCTTATAAATCATTTGATTGTTACCTTCACTGGGATGGCAATGTAAGCCAGCAGTATAAATCAATCCTACAGGATTTGCAGAGCTATGACTTATATAAGTGATTAAGTTCAAGCCCATCATCAAAATTTGAAATTGGTGTTTCAAAAGGGTTATCAATTATTGATCTTCACAAAGGCTATAAGCCGTCGGGTTACAACAATCCCGGATTACAATGGATGTGCATTAAGTCACCATCAGCCAAGAGCCACTGAGTATTTAAACTCTGGATTATATTATTCAAATCTTGAATAGCCAACATGGCTGGATTTTTGTTATGGTTATCAATAACCGGTATTATGATTGAGGTTTTCAAAGTCGCTTCAGCGCAATGGCTATTATTTTATCAATGGATATGATTTGTTATATAATGGAAGGAATAGTCCCGAGTCGCTACAGGTTTACGACCCGGCACTTGGGGGCTACATTATTCAAGTTGAGATTACATTAAATATACAAAGTTGCATGTCACTGCCAGCATGCACCATGGCACTTGGGGGCTAATGCAAGGTTGTTTCTTGTTTGCCTCGTTGAAGACCCGACTCATCACATTGTACTGAGCCGGCCCTTGGGGGCTACTAATTGCTCCTACTAAAAATTCAAGGTAGCCAAGTTAAATCCATTATTTTGAAGGGTCCATTGCTCAGTTGGTAAAGCACAAGGCTCTTAACCTTGTGGACGTGGATTCAAGCCCTACGATGAAGGCCACATCATATGATGTTATTTTAAAATTAATTAAGTATATATAAAGTCACAGCTCAGTATTATCTTACTGAGCCGACCCTTGGGGGCTACACTGGTTGAAGTTTTTATGGGCATTAGACAATTATAAGTCCCATGTTGCTGCAAACATGACAACCTGGCGCTTGGAGGCTACATATATGGAGTATTTAGTCTTTACTAGTGACTGAGATGAACAACATGGATTTCTTCAAAGTGGCAGTATTTATATTCAAGCAAGTCTTAAATCATCACTTTGTTCTGCTCAAGACTTGGGGGATACAGGTAATATGGATATAAGGGAGAAAAATCTTTAAATTCTCAGTTTTGAGTAAACCAGATTGACCCGACGTTGGCAATAATTATGACTTGGCGTCATCTATTTATAACCCGGTGATTTTTGGAAATCATAACATTGCAAGTTCTACATTTTCAAGCCGGCTAAATATCAATTGAATATCTAAAGACCAATATTTTTGTCAAGTCAGAGCATTGAAGACCGACTCAAATGGATTCTTTATTTACAATATTTCTTCTACAAGCAAGTTGATTATGAAGCCGACCTATTGATCTGGATTTTCTAGAAGGAGGAAATGACAAGGACTTAAGGATGATCAGGTGCCAGTTTACAAAATATTTAACCCGGAGCACAACCTGTCAAATTTGTTCTTGTGTTTATATTGCAGATCAGTTTAACATGGATAAATCCAAATTAAACTGGGGGCTAATGTGAGGGATATACCCCGCGGTATGACCCGACCAGACTTGGCGACTCACCAGAGACCCGTCTGGACTTAGCGACTCACTGGCGACCCACCCGGACCTGGCGGTTTACGGCAACCCGCCTGAACATTATGACTCACTGGTGACGCGGCAGACGGGTTAGACGGACGACAAGGCCCAAGGCCCAGTAGGCAGGTTCATATGATAGTGGGCCGGATTAAGGGAAAGGCATAAGGAATATTCTCCTACAAAGGACGCAAGACTAGGACTTCACTTGTAATAGAGTAATCCTAATCCTACTAGGACTAGTCATGTAACCCACCCCTTCAACATATATAAGGAGGGAGAGGGCACCCCAAGAGGGGCAGAAAAAAATAATCTCTAAGGCTAGACACAACTAAAGGGGAGCCAGCTTATACGGCGACTCCCTTATGAGTATAATGAGAGTTAGCCACAAACAACATGTAGGGCTATTACTGGGTGATATTTCCCGGGGCCCGAAGCTGTATAAATCCTTGTCTTGTGTGTTGATCTGCCTCGCGTCTCTCATCCCGACCAACCCCTCTCAAGCTACCACATAGATGCGTTGGCCTCACAACTAAGTCCTTTCAGCAAGGACATTTCTCGTGACAAATTCACGACATAATCCATTTCCTTCTAATGAATACACGAGCTTTTCTAGAACTGCTCTTCTTGCACGATGAAGATTTTGATAAGACTTTGAGGATTTCTTCTTTTTTTCATCAAAGTCATTATCTCTTCTTCTTCTCCTCCTTCTCCTTCTCCTTCCCCTT
Organism: Triticum monococcum; assembly: GCA_034509565.1. Classification (NCBI taxonomy): domain Eukaryota; kingdom Viridiplantae; phylum Streptophyta; class Magnoliopsida; order Poales; family Poaceae; genus Triticum; species Triticum monococcum. The sequence continues at coordinate 485,660,907 of CM067845.1, forward strand.
CCTTTTTCCCGTCCCCTTCTTCTCCTTCTTCCTTTTCCTGGAGAGGGCAGTCAACAATGTAGAGGCCAGACTTCTTGCATTTGTGATAGGTTCTCTTCTTGTGGTCCCAGAAGAAGCTTCTCCAGTGTTCTTCGAGTCATACTTTGAAGACTTTCCAAAGCAACTTTTCTTTGAAAACTTATGGAATTTCCTCACTAGCATTGCAAGTTCTCTGCCAATTTCTTTGGCGCCACTGAACTACAGTCAGATTCTTCTTCAGATCAAGAAATAGCATTGGCTTTTGGCCTAAGAGCATGAGGTTTTTTATAGCTGGGACCATACATATCTCTTTTCTTAGCTTGCTGATATTCATGAATATTGAGGCTCTCAAGAATGTCAGTCGGTCCAAGTTGTTTGTAATCAGGACGCCCTTGAATCATCAAGGCCAAGGTGTCAAATGAACTGTCTAGAGATCTCATCAATTTCTTCACCACCTCATGGTCGGTGATGTCAGTAGCGTCGAGCGCCTGTAGCTCATTAGAGATATCCATGAGGCGATCGAAGGTTTACTGGACGTTCTCATTTTCGAGCCTTGTGAAGCGATTGAAGAGAATGTGAAGAGCATCAACTCGGGTGTCACACTGGGTTGATACCCCTTCGCTGACATTGGAAAGCCTATCCCAGATAAGCTTCGATGTTTCTAGAGCACTCACTCTACCATATTGTCCTTGTTTAGATGCCCGCATATGATGTTCTTCGCTTGTGAATCAAGCTGCATGAATCTCTTCAGATCTGTGGCATTGACACTCGGACCCACCAGAGGCATGCCATTCTCGATGACAAACCAGAGATCGTTCTCAATAGCCTCAAGATGCATGCACATCTTGTTCTTTCAGTAGGGGTAGTCTGATCCATCAAAGGTGGGGCACACAATTCGTACCTGTGGTCGACATAGCTAAAACTCTAGGTGGTTAAAATGAAATCACACAGAACAATGGAGTACCTTGCTTTGATACCGATTGAAAGCGCATGTTTACTCCTAGAGGGGGAGTGAATGGGAGATTTTTAGAAATTTGTCAAACTCTGATGAATTTGACGAAGATGAAAGTGAAGAAATAGAAACAGGAATGAGACTAATTCATCAGAGAAACATAAAGCATGCATAAAAGATATATGCAAGTGAAGAACATGCAATCATACAAGCATACTGGTATACAAAAGATGAGGTGAAGAAATGAAACACAACATGATGAAAGTCATCAATTCAAATTCTTCATAAAGTAGATCATAGATTCTTCAATAGCGGAATAAGAGAAAATAAAGGGCTGAAGAATTTGAAATCAGATAGGTTCGATGATGACACGATGATTTGGTAGACCAGCTCTAGTTGATGTATCAACTGTACGTTTGGTTAAGGCGGTTGAGATTGAACTCTGAAGACACTAAGTCTTCATCGTATTCCTCATGAGCTAAGGTCACAACGGACCTCGCCCAATCACTCATGGTAATTCTTCAAGGTAGACTTCGAAAACCTTCATAGACTTGTTCACTGGCATGCCACAATTACTCTTGGGTGCTCAGAACATGACGCCTAACCATCTGGAAGAATGACAGTCGTCAAAGGTAACAGACATTAGATCACATAGATCAAAACTCTTAAGTGATGCTCAATCACTTTGGCTCTGGTTGGATTTTTTCCTCGCTTAGGTTTCTCACAAAGTTGTTAGAGGAAGGATTGCTCTCAAATGCCAAGTGTCAATCTCTCTCTAGAGCAGCCAACCAACTAGTGGTTGTGGGGGGCAACTATTTTTAGCCAGGAGGCAACTCGACATGAATTGCCATAAATGCCCCTTCAGACATGACCATTGTTAGGATAAGGATCCACTCGACAACTGGCACTTAGCGTAGCAATAGTTGGAATTTGGACTTTTAGATTCATCGGGGCACTCAATTTCCTCACGGTAGGCAAATCGCACTGGCGAAATCCACTCCCCAGTCAAACCAAATTCGCCAGCGACCAGAAGAACTGCGCCTCTGTCGCTAGCAAATTCGTCAGCATTGGCAGAGATTTTCAAAGTCTTCACTCGAAGAAGTAATTTTGTATAGGTTTTGGGTATTGCTTCGCAAACACGATTTATGTATCACCTAGACCCCTTTGACAATACGGTGTTTCCTGACTTAAATAAGAAGAAAATAAACTACAAAAACAAAAGTCTTTCAAGCTTATAGTTCTTCACTTCAATTTCTTCAAAGGCCGCATCAAATTCTTCACTTGAAGAAATATATTTTTAGGGGTCGTCTTTCTTTGGTTAAACCAAATCTTCGGGAACTGTAACTCTTGTGTACACTCATAAACACATTAGTCCCTTAATCCATTATGTCTTTGATACTCCAAAACCACTAAGGGGGCACTAGATGCACTTACAGAAGTGTTGGGGAACGTAGCAGAATTTTAAAATTTTCTATGCATCACCAAGATCTATCTATGGAGTCATCTAGCAACGAGGGAGAGAGGAGTGCATCTACATACCCTTGTAGATCACGAGCGAAAGCGTTCAAGAGAATGAGGTTGATGGAGTCGTACTCGTCGTGATCCAAATCACCGAAGATCCTAGCGCCAAACGGATGGCACCTCCACGTTCAACACACGTACGGAGCGAGGACGTCTCCCATGCCTTGATCCAGCAAGTAGGAGGGAGAGGTTGAGGAAGAGGGCTCCAACAGCAGCACGACGGCATGGTGGTGGTGAAGCTGCAGTACTCCGGCAGGGCTTCGCCAAGCTCTTACGAAGGAGGAGAGGTGTTGGGGAGGGGAGGGGCTGCGCCTTTGATGTTCCCTGCAGCCCTCCCCTTGCCCCTCTATTTATAGGGGAAGGAGGAAGGGGTCCGGCCCCCTCTAGATGAGATCTAGAGGGGGGCGGGGGCCAATGGGAGGGGGCTTGCCCCCCAAGCAAGGGGGGCGCCCCCTTTAGGGTTTCCCCCCCAACCCTAGGCACATGGGCCCAAGGGGGGATGCGGCCAGCCCATGTAGGGCTGGTTCCCTTTCCTCTACAGCCTGTTAGGCCCTCTGACAGAGGCGGTCCCTCCCGGTGGACCCCCGGAACCCCTTCGGTGGCCCCGGTACAATACCGATATGCCCCCGAACCTTTCCGATGACCGTATGACAACTTCCTACATATAAATCTTCACCTCCGGACCATTCCGGAACTTCTCGTGACGTCCGGGATCTCATCCAGGACTCCGAACAACATTCGATAATCACATTTAGGTCTTCCTAACAACCCTAGCATCACCGAACCTTAAGTGTGTAGACCCTACGGGTTCGGGAGACATGCAGACATGACCGAGACGACTCTCCGGTCAATAACCAACAGCGGGATCTGGATACCCATGTTGGCTCCCACATGCTCCTCGATAATCTCATCGGATGAACCACGATGTCGAGGATTCAATCAATCCGTATACAATTCCCTTTGTCAATCGGTACGTTACTTGCCCGAGACTCGATCGTCGGTATCCCAATACCTTGTTCAGTCTCGTTACCGGCAAGTCACTTTACTCATACCGTAATGCATGATCCCGTGATCAACCAATTGATCACATTGAGCTCATTATGATGATGCATTACCGAGTGGGCCCAGAGATACCTCTCCGTCATACGGAGTGACAAATCCCAGTCTCGATTCGTGCCAACCCAACAGACACTTTTGGAGATACCTGTAATGTACCTTTATAGTCACCCAGTTATGTTGTGACGTTTGGCACACCCAAGGCACTCCTACGGTGTCCGGGAGTTGCACAATCTCATGGTCGGGAAATGATACTTGACATTCAGAAAAGCTACAGCAAACGAACTACACGATCTTTGAGCTATGCTTAGGATTGGGTCTTGTCCATCACATCATTCTCCTAATGATGTGATCCCGTTATCAATGACATCCAATGTCCATAGTCAGGAAACCATGACTATCTTTTGATCAATGAGCTAGTAAACTAGAGGCTCACTAGGGACGTGTTGTGGTCTATGTATTCACACATGTATTACGATTTCCGGATAACACAATTATAGCATGAACAATAGACAATTATCATGAACGAAGAAATATAATAATAACCATTTTATTATTGCCTCTAGGGCATATTTCCAACAGTCTCCCACTTGCACTAGAGTCAATATTCTAGTTACATTGTGATGAATCAAACACCCATGCAGTTCTGGTGTTGATCATGTTTTGCTCTAGGGAGAGGTTTAGTCAACGGATCTGCTACATTCAGGTCCGTATGTACTTTACAAATCTTTATGTCCCCATTTTGAACACTTTCACGAATGGAGTTGAAGCGACGCTTGATAAGCCTGGTCTTCCTGTGAAACCTGGGCTCCTTGGCAAGGGCAATAGCTCCAGTGTTGTCACAGAAGAGAGTCATCGGGCCCGACGCATTGGGTATGACTCCTAGGTCGGTAATGAACTCCTTCACCCAGACTGCTTCTTGTGCTGCCTCCGAGGCTGCCATGTACTCCGCTTCACATGTAGATCCCGCCACAATGCTTTGCTTGCAACTGCACCAGCTTACTGCCCCACCATTCAAAATATACACGTATCCGGTTTGTGACTTAGAGTCATCTAGATCTGTGTCGAAGCTAGCATCGACGTAACCCTTTACGACAAGCTCTTTGTCACCTCCATAAACGAGAAACATTTCCTTAGTCCTTTTCAGGTACTTCAGGATATTCTTGACCGTTGTCTAGTGTTCCATGCCGGGATTACTTTGGTACCTTCCTACCAAACTTACGGCAAGGTTTACATCAGGTCTGGTACATAGCATAGCATACATGATAGACCCTATGGCCGAGGCATAGGGGACGACACTCATCTTTTCTCTATCTTCTATCGTGGTCGGGCATTGAGCCGTGCTCAATCTCATACCTTGCAATACAGGCAAGAACCCCTTCTTTGACTAATCCATTTTGAACTTCTTCAATATCTTGTCAAGGTACGTACTCTGTGAAAGACCAATGAGGCGTCTCGATCTATCTCTATAGATCTTGATGCCTAATATATAAGCAGCTTCTCCAAGGTCCTTCATTGAAAAACACTTGTTCAAGTAGGCCTTTATGCTTTCCAAGAATTCTATATCATTTCCCATCAACAGTATGTCATCCACATACAATATGAGAAATGCTACAGAGCTCCCACTCACTTTCTTGTAAATGCAGGCTTCTCCATAAGTCTGCATAAACCCAAACGCTTTGATCATCTAATCAAAATGAATGTTCCAACTCCGAGATGCTTGCACCAGCCCATAAATCGAGCGTTGGAGTTTGCACACCTTGTCAGCATTCTTAGGATCGACAAAACCTACTGGCTGCATCATATACAATTCTTCCTTAAGGAAACCATTAAGGAATGCTGTTTTGACGTCCATTTGCCATATCTCATAATCATAGAATGCGGCAATTGCTAACATGATTTGGATGGACTTTAGCTTCGCTACGGGTGAGAAAGTCTCATCGTAGTCAACCCCTTGAACTTGTCAATAACCCTTAGCGACAAGCCGAGCTTTATAGATGGTCACATTACCATCTGCGTCTGTATTCTTCTTAAAGATCCATTTATTTTCTATGGCTCGCCGATCAACGGGCAAGTCAGTCAAAGTCCATACTTCATTTTCATACATGGATCCTATCTCGGATTTCATGGCTTCCAGCCATTTGTCGGAATCCGGGCCCGCCATCGCTTCTTCATAGTTCGAAGGTTCACCGTTGTCTAACAACATGATTTCCAAGACAGGGTTGTCGTACCACTCTGGTGCGGAACGTGTCCTTGTGGACCTACGAAGTTCAGTAGCAACTTGATCCGAAGTTTCATGATCATCATCATCAACTTCCTCTCTAGTCGGTGCAGGCACCTCAGGAACATTTTCTTGAGCTGCGCCACTTACCGGTTCAAGAGGTAATACTTCATCAAGTTCTACCTTCCTCCCACTTATTTCTTTCGAGAGAAACTCTTTCTCTAGAAAGGACCCATTCTTGGCAACAAAGATCTTGCCTTCGGATCTGAGGTAGAAGGTATACCCAACAGTTTCTTTTGGGTATCCTATGAAGACGCATTTTTCCGAGTTGGGTTCGAGCTTTTCAGTTTGAAGTTTCTTGACATAAGCATCGCATCCCCAAACTTTTAGAAACGACAGCTTAGGTTTCTTCCCAAACCATAATTCATACGGTGTCGTCTCAACGGATTTCTACTGAGCCCTATTTAAAGTGAATGCGGCAGTCTCTAAAGCATAGCCCCAAAATGACAGCGGTAAATCGGTAAGAGACATCATAGATCGCACCATATCTAATAGAGTGCGATTACAAAGTTTGGACACACCATTACGCTGAGGTGTTCCAGGCGGCGTGAGTTGTGAAACTATTCCACATTTTCTTAAGCGTGTGCCAAATTCGTGACTCAAGTATTCTCCCCCACGATCTGATCGCAAGAACTTGATTTTCCTGTCACGTTGATTCTCAACCTCACTCTAAAATTCCTTGAACTTTTCAAAGGTCTCAGACTTGTGTTTCATTAAGTAGACATACCCATATCTACTCAAGTCATCAGTGAGTGTGAGAACATAACGATAGCCACCGCGAGCCTCAACACTCATTGGACCGCACACATCAGTATGTATGATTTCCAATAAGTTGGTTGCTCGCTCCATTGTTCCTGAGAACGGAGTCTTGGTCATTTTACCCATGAGGCATGGTTCGCACGTGTCAAATGATTCATAATCAAGAGACTCTAAAAGTCCATCTGCATGGAGCTTCTTCATGCATTTGACACCTATGTGACCAAGGCGGCAGTGCCACAAGTATGTGGGACTATCATTATCAACCTTACATCTTTTGGTATTCACACTATGAATATGTGTAGCATTACACTCGAGATTCATTAAGAATAAACCATTCACCATCGGAGCATGACCATAAAACATATCTCTCATATAAATAGAACAACCATTATTCTCGGATTTAAATGAGTAGCCATCTCGAATTAAACGAGATCCTGATACAATGTTCATGCTCAAAGCTGGCACTAAATAACAATTATTGAGGTTTAAAACTAATCCCGTAGGTAAATGTAGAGGTAGCGTGCCAACGGCGATCACATCGACCTTGGAACCATTCCCGACGCGCATCGTCACCTCGTCCTTCGCCAGTCTCCGCTTATTCCGCAGCTCCTGCTTTGAGTTACAAATGTGAGCAACCGCACCGGTATCAAATACCCAGGAGCTACTACGAGTACTGGTAAGGTACACATCAATTACATGTATATCACATATACCTTTCGTGTTGCCGGCCTTCTTGTCCGCTAAGTATTTGGGGCAGTTCCGCTTCCAGTGACCATTTCCCTTGCAATAAAAACACTCAGTCTCGGGCATGGGTCCATTCTTTGGCTTCTTCCCGGCAGCTTGCTTACCGGGCGCGGCAACTCCATTGCCGTCCTTCTTGAAGTTCTTCTTACCCTTGCCTTTCTTGAACTTAGTGGTTTTATTCACCATCAACACTTGATGTTCCTTTTTTACTTCTACCTCTGCTGATTTCAGCATTGAATATACCTCAGGAATGGTCTTTTCCATCCCCTGCATATTGAAGTTCATCACAAAGCTCTTGTAGCTCGGTGAAAGCGACTGAAGGATTCTGTCAATGACCGTGTCATCCGGGAGATTAACTCCCAGCTGAGTCAAGCGGTTATGCAACCCGGACATTTTGAGTATGTGCTCACTGACAGAACTATTTTCCTCCATCTTACAGCTGAAGAACTTGTCAGAGACTTCATATCTCTCGACCCGGGCATGAGCTTGAAAAACCATTTTCAGCTCTTCGAACATCTCATATGCTCCGTATCTCTCAAAACGCTTTTGGAGCCCCGGTTCTAAGTTGTAAAGCATGCCGCACTGAACGAGGGAGTAATCATCAGCACGTGACTGCCAAGCGTTCATAACGTCTTGGTTCTGTGGGACGGGTGCGTCACCTAGCGGTGCTTCTAGGACATAATCTTTCTTGGCAGCTATGAGGATGATCCTCAGGTTCCGGACCCAGTCCGTATAGTTGCTGCCATCGTCTTTCAGCTTGGTTTTCTCTAGGAACGCGTTGAAGTTGAGGACAACGTGGGCCATTTGATCTACAAGACATATTGTAAAGATTTTAGACTAAGTTCATGATAATTAAGTTCATCTAATCAAATTATTCAATGAACTCCCACTCAGATAGACATCCCTCCAATCATCTAAGTATAACATGATCCGAGTTAACTAGGTCGTGTCCGATCATCACGTGAGACGGACTAGTCAACATCGGTGAACATCTTCATGTTGATTGTATCTTCTATACGACTCATGCACGACCTTTCGGTCTTCTGTGTTCCGAGGCCATGTCTGTACATGCTAGGCTCGTCAAGTCAACCTAAGTGTATTGAGTGTGTAAATCTGGCTTACACCCGTTGTATTCGAATGTTAGAATTTATCACACCCGATCATCACGTGGTGCTTCGAAACAACGAACCTTCACAACGGTGCACAGTTAGGGGGAACACTTTCTTGAAATTATTATGAGGGATCATCTTATTTAAGCTACCATCGTTCTAAGCAAATAAGATGTAAAACATGATAAACATCACATGCAATCAAACAATGACATGATATGGCCAATATCATTTGCTCCTTTTGATCTCCATCTTCGGGGCTCCATGATCATCGTTGTCACCGGCATGACACCATGATCTCCATCATCGTGTCTTCTTGAAGTTGTCTCATCATCTATTACTTCTACTACTATGGCTAACGCTTTAGCAATAAAGTAAAGTAATTACATGACGTTTATGTTGACACGCAGGTCATAAATAAATAAAGACAACTCCTATGGCTCCTGCCGGTTGTCATACTCATCGACATGATTCCTATTACAAGAACATGATCATCTCATACATCACATATATCATTCATCACATCCTTTGGCCATATCACATCACAAAACACTTGCTGCAAAAACAAGTTAGACGTCCTCTAATTGTTGTTGCAAGTTTTTACGTGGCTGCTATAGGATTCTAGCAAGAACGTTTCTTACCTACGCCAAAACCACAACGTGAATTGCCAATTTCTATTTACCATTCATAAGGACCATGTTCATCGAATCCGATCCGACTAAAGTGGGAGAGACATACACCCGCCAGCCACCTTATGCAACCAGTGCATGTCAGTCGGTGGAACCAATCTCACGTAAGCGTACGTGTAAGGTCGGTCCGGGCCGCTTCATCCCACGATGCCGCCGAATCAAGATAAGACTAGTAACGGCAAGCAAATTGACAATATCAACGCCCACAACTACTTTGTGTTCTACTCGTGCATAGAAACTACGCATAGACCTAGCTCATGATGCCACTGTTGGGGAACGTAGCAGAATTCTAAAATTTTCTACGCATCACCAAGATCTATCTATGGAGTCATCTAGCAATGAGGGAGAGAGGAGTGAATCTACATACCTTTGTAGATCACGAGCGGAAGCGTTCAAGAGAACGAGGTTGATGGAGTCGTACTCGTCATGATCCAAATCACCGAAGATCCTAGCGCCGAACGGATGGCACCTCCGCGTTCAACACACGTACGGAGCGAGGATGTCTCCTGCGCCTTGATCCAGTAAGGAGGAGGGAGAGGTTGAGGAAGAGGGCTCCAACAGCAGCACGACGGCGTGGTGGTGGTGAGGCTGCAGTACTCCGGCAGGGCTTCGCCAAGCTCTTACGGAGGAGGAGAGGTGTTGGGGAGGGGAGTGGCTGCGCCTTTGATGTTCCCTGCAGCCCTCCCCTTGCCCCTCTATTTATAGGGGAAGGAGGAAGGGGGCCGGCCCCCTCTAGATGAGATCTAGAGGGGGGCGGCGGCCAAGGGGAGGGGGCTTGCCCCCCAAGCAAGGGGGCGCCCCCTTTAGGGTTTCGCCCCCAACCCTAGGCGCATGGGCCCAAGGGGGGGATGCGGCCAACCCATGTAGGGCTGGTTCCCTTTCCTCTACAGCCCATTAGGCCCTCCGAGAGAGGTGGCCCCTCCCGGTGGACCCCCGGAACCCCTCTGGTGGCCCCGGTACAATACCGATATGCCCCCGAACCTTTTCGGTGACCGTATGACAACTTCCAACATATAAATCTTCACCTCCAGACCATTCCGGAACTCCTCGTGATGTCCGGGATCTCATCCGGGACTCCGAACAACATTCAGTAATCACATTCAGGTCTTCCTAACAACCCTAGCGTCACTGAACCTTAAGTGTGTAGACCCTACGGGTTCGGGAGACATGCAGACATGACCGAGACGACTCTCCGATCAATAACCAACAGCGGGATCTGGATACCCATGTTGGCTCCCACATGCTCCTCGATGATCTCATCGGATGAACCACGATGTCGAGGATTCAATCAATCCGTATACAATTCCCTTTGTCAATCGGTACGTTACTTGCCCGAGACTCGATCGTCGGTATCCCAATACCTTGTTCAGTCTCGTTACCGACAAGCCACTTTATTCGTACCGTAATGCATGATCCCGTGATCAACCACTTGATCACATTGAGCTCATTATGATGATGCATTACCGAGTGGGCCCAGAGATACCTCTCCGTCATACAGAGTGACAAATCCCAGTCTCGATTCGTGCCGACCCAATAGACACTTTCGGAGATACCTGTAATGTACCTTTATAGTCACCCAGTTACGTTGTGACGTTTGGCACACCCAAGGCACTCCTACGGTGTCCGGGAGTTGCACAATCTCATGGTCTAAGGAAATGATACTTGACATTCAGAAAAGCTACAGCAAACGAACTACACGATCTTTGAGCTATGCTTAGGATTGGGTCTTGTCCATCACATCATTCTCCTAATGATGTGATCCCGTTATCAATGACATCCAATGTCCATAGTCAGGAGACCATGACTATCTTTTGATCAACGACCTAGTCAACTAGAGGCTCATTAGGGACGTGTTGTGGTCTATGTATTCACACATGTATTACGATTTCCGGATAACACAATTATAGCATGAACGATAGACAATTATCATGAACGAAGAAATATAATAATAACCATTTTATTATTGCCTCTAGGGCATTTTTCCAACAAGAAGATGATCGATTTTGGCGATGCGAGGCTCTCCGGCTTGATCTTAAGGGCGTAGCCGAGGTAGTCGACGACGGCGAAGCAGCTGGACACTATAAGTGCATCTAGTGCCACCCCTAGTTGGTTTTGGGGTATTGATGACAAACCTAGTTGAGGGACTAATGTGTTTGTGAGAATTGCAGGATAACACAGGTAGAAGTCCCTCATTGATTTGGTTTTCCTACCAGAGATGACCCCTAAAAATGTATGAAGACATTGATGTCGAAGGTGGTATATGAAGATATTCACATTGAAGACTATGACAAGAGAAGACATCGCATGAAGCCTATGGAGCTCGAAGACTTAGGTCTTTCGTAGTTCTTTTTCTTCTTTGTTGAGTCATAGGAACCACCGCACTGTTAAGTGGGGTCCAAGAGAACCAGTCAGAATGACTGAAGTGATGATTAAACAAAACCTATGTCTTCGAGTGAAGACTATGAGAGCGAATCTTGTCCTGAGTCGGACGAGTCAGCTTTGCTTGTAGCCCAAGTAAAGTTGCCGTGTGAGTTTGAAATCTGACCATTGGAACACGTGTCAGTTCCTTAGTGACCCAGGGTCATTTCAGATAAATCAGGTCGGATTGCCTAGTGGCTATAAATAGCCCACCCCCTACAACCATAAACGGTTGGCTGCTCAGATTCAGAGTACGGCTTTTGTCATTTGAGAGCAACCCACCTTGAAGTCTTTGAGAGAGAATTCCTTGCGAGGATAAAGCCCTAACCACCCAGAGCCAAAAGAGAATTAGGCATCACTTAAGTCTTCTCGTCTGTGTGATCTGAAGACTTATTACACTTGAGGACTGTGAATCCTCCAGCCGGTTAGGCGTCGCGTTCTGAGCATCCAAGAGACATTGTGGATCGCTAGTGAACGAAGTCTGTGAAGGTTTGGGAGTCTACCTTGAAGACTTACCAGAGTGATTGGGCAAGGTCTATGTGACCTTAGCTCAAGGGGAATACGGTGAGGACTGGGTGTCCTGAGCTGCGTGTTCAGGACTGGGTGTCCGGGACTGTGTGTCCTCAGGTTTAAATACCTAGCCGTCCTAACCAGACGTACAGTTGTCACAGCAACTGGAACTGGTCCAACAAATCATTGTCTTCAACGAGTCACTGGTTTCTTCCTTCCCTTCTCTTTACTTACTGTTACTCCTTGTGAAGTCATTGTATGTTTGCACTATCTTTTGTCTTCACTGAGTGACTGTGTGATCTGTTTGGCTTCTTAATATCTTCCTACCTGATCCTTACTACCTAGCTGCTATTAGTCATTGTGCTTTCACTTCATTGAATACATGACTATGGTTTACCTAGTGTAGTCTACCTTCCGCTTCATGGTAATAGGTTTAATTCTATCGTTTGTCTTCGAAACTTCCACGTTTTGAAGTCTTCCATAAAAATCGCCTATTCACCCCCCCTCTAGTCGATATAACGCACTTTCAATTGGTATCAGAGCAAGGTACTCCCTTGTTCTGTGTGATTCGGTTTAACCACCTGGAGTTTTAGCTATGTTGGCTGCAGGGATAATTAAAGTTTCCGTTGCATGCCCCATCTTCGATGGAACTGAATATCCCTACTGGAAGAATAAGATGCGCATGCATCTTGAAGCCATTGACATCGACCTATGGTATGTCGTCAAGAACGGCGTTCCCAAGGCTGGAGAAGGTGTCACTGCTGCTGATGTCAAGAAGTTCGTTCAACTGGACTCTACTGCCAAGAATATCATCTGTGGTCATCTGACCAAAGGACAGTATGGCCGTGTAAGTGCTTTGGAAACATCTAAGCTAGTCTGGGACTAGCTCTCCAAGGTCAACGAAGGCGTCTCAACCCAGAGAGATCAGAGAATCAGTGTCCTTCGCAACCTCTTCAACCGCTTCAAGCGAAATGACAATGAGAATGTCCAGCTCACGTTTGATCAACTCACTGACATCACAAATGAGCTTCAAGCCCTCGGCGCTACTGAGACCACCAAGCATGAAGTCGTCAAGACACTACTGAGATCACTTGATAGTTCGTTTGACACCCTAGCCCTGATGATTCAAGAACGTCCTGATTTCAAGACACTCGATCTGTCCGACATACTTGAGAGGCTCAACACACATGAGTTTCAGCTTTCTGAGAAAAGAGATATCTACGGTCCAAACTATGGGCGAACTCGTGCCTTGAAGGCAAAAGCTGTCTCCTCATCTGAAGAAGAATCTGACAGCAGTTCTGATGACCCTGAAGACATTGGAAAGGAAATTGCTATGCTTGTGAAGAAGTTCCAAAAATTCACCAAGAAGAAAGGCTTCAGGAAGTCTTCACGATCAAGCTCAAGGAATGATGAAGCTTCTCCTCATGACTACAAGAAGAAAACATGCCACAAGTGCAAGAAAACTGGCCACTTCATCTCTGAGTGTCCGTAGTGGGACAATGAGAACAAAAAGAAGAAGAGCAAGGAATATGACTCTGACGACAAGAAGAAGAAGAAATACTCAAAGTCTTCTTCCAAGTCTTCCCCAAAGTCTTCATCACACAAGAAGAGCTCATCTGGCAAGGCACGTGCATTTGTTGGCAAGGAAATGGATTCAGAGGAGGAGTCCGCTTCTGAGGAGGCGGGGGTGGAGTCTGAGGAGGAGTCTGATTCTGGCGCTGCAAGTCTGGCTACAGCATACATTGCCAAGTCCATCTTCAACACTGAAGGCAATGACTTCATCACCGACACTAATGCAAATGACAAGGACTACTCCGCTCCTACCTACTGCTTCATGGCACGTGGTGTCAAGGGTACGACACCAGCGTCTTCAGAATGGATTATTGATAGTGGGTGTACCAACCACATGACTGGCAAAAGAAGACTTCTTATGGACTCAACCTTACGTCCATCCGATAAGAGTCACATCACATTTGCTGACACTAGTAAAAGTAAGGTATTGGGTCTAGGTAGAGTTGCAATCTCAAAGGATCAACACATGGATAAAGTCATGCTTGTTGAATCCCTTGGCTTCAACTTAATGTCTATCTCAATGCTTTGCGATTTGAACATGATCGTAATATTTGGAAAATATCGTTGCCTTGTTCTAATGGAAACTGACAAGTCTCTAGTGTTTGAAGGGTATCGGAAAGATGATTTGTACGTGGTAGATTTCTCAGCAGGACCACAGCTTGCCGTATGTCTTCTAGCAAAAGCTTCAGAATGCTGGCTCTGGCATCGAAGGCTAGGGCATGCTGGCATGAGGAACCTCCACACCCTTGCAAAGAAGAAGCATGACATAGGCATCGAGGGCATCAAGTTCAAGAAAGATCACTTATGCGGTGCCTGTGAAGCAGGAAAGATGACGAGGGCCAAACATCCCTCGAAAACAATCATGACTACTACTCGACCCTTCAAACTGCTCCACATGGATCTTTTCGGTCCCACTCATTACTCAACTCTTACTACTACTGCTTGTCTCTATGGCTTTTTCATTGTTGATGATTATTCTAGTTATACTTGGGTGCACATAATCCTCTACAAGACTGAAGTGCAGGATGTCTTTAGACGCTTCGCCAATCGAGCAATGAACAACTATGGCGCCAAGATAAAGCACATCAGAAGTGACAATGGCATTGAATTCAAGAACACCGACCTTGATACATATCTTGATACCTTGGGCATCACACATGAATTCTCAGCCCCGTACACACCACGCCAGAATGGCGTCGTCGAACGCAAGAACAGAACACTCATTGAGATGGCCCGAACGATGCTTGATGAATACAAGACTCCAAGAAAATTCTGGCCTGAAGCCATAGATACTGCATGCCATACAATCAATCAGGTTTATCTTCACAAGCTTCTGAACAAGACATCTTATGAGCTCCTTACTGGCAAGAAGCCAAATGTCAGTTACTTCAGAGTATTTGGCGCTAGGTGCTGGATCAAGGATCCACATCACACTTCAAAATTTGCACCAAAAGCACATGAGGGTTTTATGCTTGGATATGGAAAGGATTCGCACTCCTACAGAGTCTTCAATCTCTTTCATTATAAAGTGGTTGAAACAGTGGATGTGCGGTTCGATGAGACTAACGGTTCACAAAGAGAGCACCTGCCAAATGTGCTAGATGAAGTTCCATCTAGTGAATCAATCAAGCTAATGGGAACTGGAGAAATCATACCTTCTGAAGCTCAACCTGAAGAAGAACTTATCATCTCCGCACCTGATCAACCTGAAGACAATGCTCAGCCTGAAGACATTCCCTCTAACAACGACAATGATCAGCAAGAGCAAAATCTTCGCCCTGTACATCCTCGTGTTGCCAATGAAGTGCAGATTGAAAGAATAACTGATAGCATCAATGCACCCGGTCCGCTCACTCGTTCAAGGGCAACTCAGCTAGCAAATTTCTGTGGGCACTTCGCATTCGTCTCAATAACAGAACCCAAGAAAGTTGAAGAAGCCTTCATGGAACCTGGATGGATTCAAGCTATGCAAGAAGAGCTTCAACAGTTTGAGCTGAATAATGTATGGGAACTGGTTAAGCGTCCTGATCCTCGGAAGCACAACATAATAGGCACCAAATGGATATACCGCAACAAGCAAGATGAGCATGGTCAAGTTGTCAGAAACAAAGCTCGTCTCGTTGCTCAAGGATATAGTCAAGTGGAAGGCATTGACTTCGATGAAACATTTGCTCCTGTGGCTAGACTTGAAGCCATACGCATACTGCTGGCCTATGCAAATCATCATAACATACTTCTATATCAAATGGATGTGAAGAGTGCCTTTCTCAATGGCAAGATTTAAGAAGAAGTGTATGTTGCACAACCGCCTGGCTTTGAAGATCCAAAGCATCCTGACATGGTATACAAGCTCAACAAGGCACTGTATGGCCTCAAACAAGCCCCTCGGGCCTGGTATGACACACTCAAATACTTCTTGAAGAGCAAAGGCTTCATACCTGGTTCCCTCGACCCCACTCTCTTCACGAAGACATATGATGGTGAACTGTTTGTGTGCCAAATATATGTGGATGACATTATCTTCGGCTACACCAATCATAAGTACAGTGAAGAGTTTGGATATATGATGCAAGAGCAATATCAGATGTCCATGATGGGAGAACTGAAGTTCTTCCTCGGTCTTCAAATACGACAGCATCGCAACGGCATCTTCATATCTCAAGAGAAGTATCTCAAAGATTGCCTGAAGAAGTTCGGTATGCAAGACTGCAAAGGCTTCACGACGCCAATGCCAGCCAAGCATCATCTGGGTCCTGACGACAATGGTAAAGAGTTCGATCAAAAGGTATACCGCTCCATGATTGGTTCTTTGCTTTATCTATGTGCATCTAGGCCAGATATTATGCTTAGTGTTTGCATGTGTGCTCGATTTCAAGCGGCACCAAAGGAGTCGCGTCACTTAGCTGTGAAGCGAATTCTTCGATATTTGGCTCACATCCCAACTCTAGGATTATGGTATCCAAAGGGCTCGGAGTTTGATCTGGTTGGATTCTCGGATGCTGATTATGTTGGTGACAAAGTGGATCACAAGTCTACATCAGGCACATGTCATTTTCTGGGACGATCACTTGTATGTTGGTCTTCAAAGAAGCAGAACTGTGTATCTCTCTCCACTGCTGAATCTGAATACATTGCTGTTGGATCTTGCTGCGCTCAGCTTCTGTGGATGAAGCAAACACTCAAGGACTATGGCATTCATCTGAAGCAAGTGCCACTCTACTGCGACAACGAAAGTGCCATCAAGATTGCCAACAACCCAGTTCAGCACTCGAAGACAAAACACATTGAAATTCGTCATCACTTTCTCAGAGATCATGTTGTGAAGGAAGATATTGATATCATACACGTCAACACTGAAGAGCAATTGGCAGATATCTTCACTAAGCCCTTGGATGAGAAGAGATTTTGCAAGTTACGGTGTGAGCTAAATATCTTGGAATCCTCAAATGTCCTGTGATCAGGCACACATCCTAACACTTATGCATATTGATGACTTAGATGTGCAACACACGAAGTAAAGTATATCTTCCATAAATGAAGACATACATTCTAAGTGTGAATACATTAATGTGGAATTTGACTTCGGAGCGCCACGATAATTGTGCGCCGTGTCTGGGTCTAATACTTCCTATACGGTGGGTAACGCCACCACCAAATGTTCTGTTTGAAGTGTTTCACTCATGGCGTTACATTTGCTATGTCTTCACATTTGGTTTGGCTTCAATCTCAACATGTCTTCATGATTATCTTCACTATGTTGATTATATATATATATACTAGTGTTCTGTCCTCTACAGCATTCACTTATAGCTATGTCTTCTTGTTGAATCTTTTGAACTAAGTGAATGTGATCGGACCCTAACCTATCTATGCTTTCTATCTCAAACTCTATCTCTCCAAATCATATGCATTCTATTGAAACTGTCGAATGTCTTCTCTGCGTCCTTGACAGCAGAAGATACAGAGACAAACATTAAGTCCGTTTTCAATGCTCACTCCTTCACCTGAAACCCGGAGAAGTGGGAACGACCACCCGACAATCCAGGCATGCGTGGGACGTGGAACAACCCCCGATATGCTGCATGACGGCCACGTGTCCCTCAGATGTGAATCGCCAGGGGCACCTGTGTAATAACGCAGTGCCGCCCCTATACCTATAAATACACGCCTCACCATAGTCATTATCTCTTCCTCCACTCTCGCACGAACCCTAGCGCCACCGCTAGCCCTCGATGATGCCGGCGACGAAGCGCTTCGCTGCCGCAACCTCTCCGACGCCGTCTTCATGCCGACCGCGGACATCGTCCTCTCCGCCGTCGCCGTAGGTGTCCTCCGTCGCCAAGTTAGGGCACGGAAGATCGAATTGCTCGGCCTCCTCTTCCACTCCGTCTAGTAGTTCTTCGTGTGGTAAATAAAACTTCCTTTTTACGGCCCCCTTTGATCCTATAGCTTTATCACTTTCTACCACAAGCAGTTTCTATTCACACAAGTTGGATCTCTTTCATACTACATCTCATAACATGCCTAGTATATTCACTTATGCTTCACAAAGTAGTTAGATTCCTCACTTGTACTGATCTGTGGATTTGTACAAATCTGGAACCAACTCCTTATCTATGAGTGAATGTCTTCGCACGATGAGGTCAATGTCTTCTAAACTGATTTATCTTCAAAATCTTTTGAGAATGCATATGACCTCTTCCCCTTCCCTCGCACCTTAATGCTGTCATAGGTACATGTCCATGGGAGAATCCCTTGGTTCTCATAGTCTGCATTCATTTGCAGAATTCTTACAGTATCACATAAATTCTCCCGAAGCCAGTTCCTGTCTGTCCAGCAAGCGAAAGCCTTTGAAGCCTTTGAACGTATTGAAGCCTTTCAGTTTAAAGTTCATGGCTTCAGAGAAATCAGCAAGGAAGGGTGGCAGAAAGCGTCGTGGAGAAACATCAAGAGATCTGCCGGATGACCTCTCAGAACTGTACAAGACAGATCCTGGAGAGGATTACAATCAGCGCAAGACACGAATCCAATGGATTCGACGCTATTGGGTAGAACAGTGGTTCAAGTACATATTTGTGACAAAGGAATATGCTGAAAATAATGCCATCAAGCGACCATGGGGAGACATCCTCTACAAAAATCTTCAACCCAGGACCAGAGATGAAGCCATTGAACAAGGCTTCTATCCCTGCATGGTCCGTGGGCCACAGCCTGCAGATGCACACTCATCGTCACTACTATGGTGTCGTGACGACATTCTGTTCAAGTGCAACTTCCAGTTTGCCCAGAACTCAGCAAAGCAGAACAAGAAGTCATTGGGACTAGACTTCAACCCTGGTCCTTCTGCTCCAAGGGCTGACGGCACACGAGATGCAAAACCCAATGTCGTCGGTCCTTTCTACAACCTTGAAGGTCTCATCACCCATATCTTGGTTCAAGGGACAGCCGTGAATGAGCCTGCAGATGACGCTGAATCAGATGAAGCGCCTGCAGCGCCGAAGCCAAAGAAGCAGCCTAAAGCTTCAAAGCCTGCCTTTGCTCCAAAAATCTCACGGGCGAAGCCACTGGCAACTGCACCTCCTGAAGACAGTGTGCAGTCTGAAGATTTGTCACGCATCTCCAAGCCCCAGAAAGTCAAGATGCCTCTGCCACACACCGGCCAAGAACTGACCGCTGCTGCCATTCCGCGTAATGATGCCATCGATCTGTCCAGTGATGAAGATCTTGCAGATGACGCTCTTGAGCAACTGATCAAGAGCAAAGAAGAAGCAGAAATCTTCAATAATCTGCCTCTCTTTGACATGGCAATCATCCACAACTTCATTGATGAATGGTTTGACACGCCCAACATCAGCTTCGAAGATCTGCAACTTCCCATTGGCCTCGGTGTCGCCTTCCATGGCGCCATTGCTTCAGAGTTAGCTATCGCCCAGCACATTGTTGAACTGAAGCAGAAGATTGACTTTGAGAAATCTCAGTTCAAGAAGCATATGGCCAAGCTCAGCATGCAAGAGGTGAAGAACTTCAAGATTATGCTGCACGAGCTCAAGGAAGCCTTTCTCAAGAAACGTGCAGAAGCTCAGGGTTCTCGTGAGCGCATGAAGGTCCTGACTGACAGGTGTGTGCAAGCCTAAAATGAGGCTGAGAAGCGCAAGGCCCTTGGGCGTCCTGGCATCGACCCCAGGATGGCTGCAAAGAAGAAGAAGAAGCCCGCTATGGCTGAACCCGACGCACCAAGGCAGGAAGCAGTTCCCATTGTCTTCCCAACTAGCATGACTGGCTCGAAGCCAAAAGCCAGGTCTATTGCTTCAGAACTGAAGAAGACGAGGACTGCTGAGGCTGAAGCAAGGAAGAGGAAACATCCTGAAGCCTCTGCTACTGCCCCCTCCAAGAAGAAGAGAAAGACCAAGAAGGAACGGGCTGCTTCCATAGAGCCCTTGATTGTTGAACCCATCTCCATGGTTCACCCTGACGCTGAACCTCAAGAGCGCCAACTGACTGTCCATGAGCCTGCTTTCACAGGGGCTCATGAAGCTAAAGACATTCCAGCAGCTGATCCCATCGCTGCTAAAGACATTGGTCACCATGATCATGTTGAAGATGATGCAATTCTTCCTCAGCTCGAGCACCAACAGGTATCATCGCATGTGCTCACGCACAGCGAGCTCATCAGCATTGGTCGTCCTCTGTCGCCAATTGCTCAGGATGCATCATGGGCTGATCGCCCACAAGCACAAGAGGAAGAAGACTTTGAGGCCCAGCCAACTCCAACTCCACAGGCATCGCCAGCGTTACGCAGGCTTCGCAAAGGACCAAGGCCTCCAGTCTCTGAGTCTGAAGCTAAAGCTGCTGAAGACATTCCGGCTGCATCAGCCGATGAAGAAGAAACCCCAAGCGCTGCTACACCCCCGCCTCACCAAGAAGCTGTTCTCGAGGAGAACGTGACTGTGACCGACCCTCCAGCTTGTCAAGTGGAGGTTGAGAATCTCCAGGCTGCCACCACTAACACCAATGAAGCCAATGACACTGTCATGGCTGAAGCTAATGTGGAGCCTTCACCAACTCAAGCACCAGAAGTCAGCGAAGTCACTGATCCCACTGCCTCTGTCCCTGCGCCTGCTGCTGGTCCTCAGTTCGATTATCATGTTGAGCACAGGCCTCAGGTACAGAAGCCAATTCCCAGATTGCCCAGGTTTCCAGGTCCTGCATCAGCACCTAGATCCTTCAATGTAAATGGCTTCAAAGCAGACAACACCTTCTTCAATAGCTCCAGGAACCCCTACTCACGGGAAAGGATATCATCTGATCGGTTCTGGAGCTATCCGTAGTGAAGCTATTACTCCTGCATTCTATACAATCAAGGTCGCATCTTCCCACATAAGCGTCTTAACATTGAAGCAATAGCTGGTCTGCCCTGTCTGGAAGAAGCTCTGGATTGCTTCAAGGAGGTTGGATTGCTGTCGTTCGTCACCGACCAAGAGCATTGGAATGAAGAGTTGCTGCTCCAATTCTATGCCACACTTCACATCCGTGGGTACAACAGAGATCCGAAGACTTGGGTCCTGGAGTGGATGACAGGAAATGTTCATCACGAAGCCAAAGCCTTTGACATCATTGAGCTCACTAGTCTGCCCACTCCTGGCGATCTCTATGAACATGGCTGTCAGCTTCACAGTGAAGCTGTGGAGAGCATCTTTCAGAAGCCTGAACCTAACATGAGTCCGATGCTCAGTATGATGAAGCCATTGCCCCAAGATGCTGCATATCCCACAGAGTTCTTCATTGAAGACCTTGAGTATCTGCCAAGGACTATTTATCACATCATAAGGCGAACTCTCTGGCCAATTAAAGGACATTCTCCACATGCCAAGCTGGAAGGTACAATGAAGACTTTGGTCTTCTATATTCTTCATGGCAAATGCTTCAATGCACAGGACTTCTTCATCCGCCAACTTGCTGCATCAGGCTCTGATCTTTTTGGCTTGAAGTTCTACGCTCCATGGATAATGCGGCTGATCAAACTCCACTCCGCTATCTCATATCAGCCGTTTGCTCGCAATCATCGGATTTTTCTGCCTGATGTGGATATGTCCGTTGAAGCCATTTATGAGCCTGCCAAGGAACCTCTAAGTCTTCAGAATGCGGAGCATCAAAGTTTTTCTCAGAACATTGAAGGAGTTGAAGCAGTCACTCGTGTGTATCCTTTGGCTGGCACTACACGTGCACCGCATCCTGCTCTCACTGAAGCCACTGATAGTACAATTGCCCAACGACCCAAGAAGCACACTCGTGTTCTCAATGACCGAGAGCTTCTTGTGGCTCTTCATCAGAAACAGGATAGGCATCATGACTGGCTGAAGCGTCAAATACAAAGCCTCTTGGTGGATGTTAATCGCATTCGCAATCTTGCCACCAAGAATGCCTTTGTTGCACACGAAACCTCTCGACGCACCTGGAAAGGGCTGACGCTAATGTGCTCTGAAGATGATCTTCAAGAGGATGGCTTCTCTGAACGCTTCAAGTTTGACTCCACACCTCCTCGAAGGGCAGTGCTGCGACAAACTCCATCTCTTGAAGACTCTGAGTTCTCTTCCCCTGCTGCAACTGTGAATGCCAGAGTGATCGAGGATGAAGACGATGCTACTTCACCGCCACCTCCTTCAGCACGCTTCGACACTGCTCCAAGTTCTTCTGCACCGCCGAACACCACTGACGACCCTGCTGCTTCACCTACTCTTCCTGGGAACGAGTAGATGCTCTATGTCTTCGAACCTTTTTGGCCCTTACTGATAAAAGGGGGAGAAGCATATGAGTTTGATAGTCTTCAAGTGGGTCCATATGGGCGGGTGCTTTATATTTTGCTTCGTGTTTACAACTCTCGTTTTGATACATTTGGTTCTTTGAGTTGTAACACTTAAACTCGATGGTCGTCTGCTACTTATTTGCCACCTTGTGATGCGATGATAAATTCCGCATGTGCGACGATAAATTCCGCACTTAGATCATTTTGCAGACGTCCATTTTCCATTATGCATGGCATTATCTTCACATACCTTCACATGCATAGTGGATTGTCATCATAAGTTGAAGAGGATCTCCACAAGCACAACCTGCCATGTGCATTTGCATTCGAAAAGCAAATTACTTATATGCACATCTTCAAGGGGAGCCCTTGCAACTTATGAAGACAATTCCTTATCCTTTACAATTTCATATATTATATTCCCTGTTGAAAACTTCAACTAGTTAGTCATCAATCACCAAAAAGGGGGAGATTGTAAGTGCATCTAGTGCCACCCCTAGTTGGTTTTGGAGTATTGACGACAAACCTAGTTGAGGGACTAATGTGTTTGTGAGAATTGCAGGATAACACAGGTAGAAGTCCCTCATTGATTCGGTTTTCCTACCAGAGATGATCCCTAAAAATGTATGAAGACATTGATGTCAAAGGTGGTATATGAAGATATTCACATTGAAGACTATGACAAGAGAAGACATCGCATGAAGCCTATGAAGCTCGAAGACTTAGGTCTTTCGTAGTTCTTTTTCTTCTTTGTTGAGTCATAGGAACCACCGCACTGTTAAGTGGGGTCCAAGAGAACCAGTCAGAATGACTGAAGTGATGATTAAACAAAACCTATGTCTTCGAGTGAAGACTATGAGAGCGAATCTTGTCCTGAGTCGGACGAGTCAGCTTTGCTTGTAGCCCAAGTAAAGTTGCCGTGTGAGTTTGAAATCTGACCATTGGAACACGTGTCAGTTCCTTAGTGACCCAGGGTCATTTCAGATAAATCAGGTCGGATTGCCTAGTGGCTATAAATAGCCCACCCCCTACAACCATAAACGGCTGGCTGCTTAGATTCAGAGTACGGCTTTTGTCGTTTGAGAGCAACCCACCTTGAAGTCTTTGAGAGAGAATTCCTTGCGAGGATAAAGCCCTAACCACCCAGAGCCAAAGAGAATTAGGCATCACTTAAGTCTTTTTGTTTGTGTGATCTGAAGACTTATTACACTTGAGGACTGTGAATCCTCCAGCCGGTTAGGCGTCGCGTTCTGAGCATCCAAGAGACATTGTGGATCGCTGGTGAACGAAGTCTGTGAAGGTTTGGGAGTCTACCTTGAAGACTTACCAGAGTGACTGGGCAAGGTCTGTGTGACCTTAGCTCAAAGAGAATACGGTGAGGACTGGGTGTCCTAAGCTGCATGTTCAGGACTGGGTGTCCGGGACTGTGTGTCCTCAGGTTTAAATACCTAGCCGCCCTAACCAGACGTACAGTTGTCACAACAACTGGAACTGGTCCAACAAATCATTGTCTTCAACGAGTCACTGGTTTCTTCCTTCCCTTCTCTTTAGTTACTGTTACTCCTTGTGAAGTCATTGTATGTTTGCACTATCTTTTGTCTTCACTGAGTGACTGTGTGATCTGTTTGGCTTCTTAATAGCTTCCTACCTGATCCTTACTACCTAGCTGCTATTAGTCATTGTGCTTTCACTTCATTGAATACATGACTATGGTTTACCTAGTGTAATCTACCTTCCGCTGCATGGTAATAGGTTTAATTCTATCGTTTGTCTTCGAAACTTCCACGTTTTGAGGACTTTCATAAAAATCGCCTATTCACCCCCCTCTAGTCGATATAACGCACTTTCAGACACGGTCTCAGGCGTCGGGGAGCTCGGTGGGCGCGAGGATGATGAAGGCCATGGTGACGGAGCTTTGGTTCTACGTGGGGGAGGAAGAAGCAGCGCGAGGAGGAAGAGTGAGTGGGGGTTAGGGTTTGTCAGCGGCGTCGGTGAGTCTTATGGTGCACCGTGGAGTGCTGGATGGTCGCCCCGTGGCAGATCCTCACCATGGACGTGTTGCGGTTGTCCACGACGCTCTGGTGAACAAAGGTAAGAGAAAGGGAGTGCTGGTGGGCTGGGCCGCACTATGCACTTGCGGCCCAGTTGCACAGTGGGTTTTTTCCTTTCTTCTTTTTCTTTTATGTTACTTTTATTTCCTTTTTGCTTTGCAATTTTTTCTATACTAAATTAATTTATTTTCAAACAAAACTTGGCCCATAATTATTAGGCAATGATTTGAACTAGCCCAACAAGTTTCAATTTATTTTGAAATGTATAAGTATTTGTTAAATTAGATTGGCTCAAATTAATGACGTTGGCCCTGTTTTAAATATGGTAAGACCATTTTAAAGATTCAAATGAGGTTGGTTCCTACATGAACATTACTTAGTGGTTATTTGCAGCCCAACCAACATTTTTGTTTTACTGTTTGAAGAAACAATAATTTAACTTGCATTTGAATTTGAATTTAAATTTGGTTTCAATCAAGTGGCAATTAAGCTTGCAAACATGATGACATGGCATCATTAGGGTAAGATCAATCTATCTTAATTATAGGGGCGTTACACTCACTCAGGTACTCAGCGCCAAACACTGCCACCACGGTCTTGCAGAACAAGTACATTGATGCAAGCCACATGGACTCACTCATGCGGATGTACTCATCCACAAGATCATCGGAAATTCTGTATGCAAGCATACGAATAGCCGCAATGCTTTTTCTGATAAGAGGAGAAGCCAACCTTACCAAGTGCATCCTACTTGCACTCAAAGTAATTATCATATGCTACCACTCCCTCGTGAATGCGATTAAATACATGCCTCGCCATCCGGAAGCGGCGCCGAAAAAGATGGGGTTTGAAGAGCGGAGACGTCTCAATGTACTCGACGAAGAGCAGGCAATGACCACTCTCTCTATTGTGGTTCAACGCCGGAACATAGCCTGAGATTGATCCCCTAAACCTCAGTCGTTGCCTACCAATGTGGTCACTGATGACCAATGCAACAACCACAAGCTCCTCATCGCCCGAAGACGAATCATCTGACAAACAAGTGAGGTTGTTGAAAGAATATTCATCCCCACTGTCCATGGTACCTGCAAGCAAAGTGTCGAACACCTTGCGATCGTGGTGGAGATGCAGACCATGAAGAGGAAGCCGGCCTCCTAGTACAGTCAGCATGCATGTAAAAAGCGGAGACGAGGGCAGTCGGCGGCCTTGCAGAGCGAGGTAGACGGTGTTGGGGCCGATTGGTTGCGCCTGCGGCCGTGGTTTCTCTAGTACCGGCGTCGACGAGAAAGGGCACAAACACCGACAAGAACTCCTCCGAAAGCAGGGGTGGGGGAATTTGTGTGGATGCGGCGGGGCCAGTGGACGACATACCTGGCCAGCGACGGGGCACCCGGGAAAATGGGCTGCCGCGGCGGTTATGGCGGGCGGGAGAGGAGAAAAGGGTGTACGTTTCACCACTAGCGGACCAGGAGAGGATAAAAAGATCGTCCGCGTGCATCTGCTCCTTATCCACGCGGACGCAAATCATAACCAAATTTAGACCGAAGATAGATGGAAGGCGGACAAAAAACAGACCGCGATTTGTATCCGTTTCGACTTGAAACGGATGGGGACGGGCCTGATGCCGTCGGAGTTGGCATTCACCGAGCGACACCCGAGTACTGCAGAGCATACAGAATAACCACGAGCAAACCCGACTCACGTCCTAATTACCGGTCGCGCCGCGCGGGACCAGGACGAAAGCCAGACACAGGCAGTAAAGTTTACCGGGAGTTGAGGGAATCGTTGGCGTAAAGCAGCCGCCCCGCCGGTCAGCTCACCTCAGCTAATCCTGGCCTGATCTCCACGTCGCAGCAGCCTTTTAAAGCCCCGTCAGAGATTCCCAGCCTAAGCCGATTTGTTAATGACCCCGGCGTCCGGCACCGCGGCGCCACGCCAGCCTGTTCCAAGCGAGCCAGCCAAAGATTTGGGGCAGCCGGGGCTGGGCGCCGAATGATTGCACGGCCACCCAGCCAGCCACCTGCAACTGCAAGGCTGCACCCACCCACCGACCGGAGAGGCAGAGGGAGGATACTCGCTGCGTTTTCTTACCGCTGAATGAACCCTCGCTCGGGCAGAATGATGGTTCCTACTTTAATCGATACACACAGAGAGTTTCTTTGCGCTCTTGCAACAGTTTAGCCACTCCCCTTTCGATTTCTTAAAGTTAAAAGGTGCCATTAGTGCTGCTGGTACTGGATTAGTCAGACAGCTGATGGCTCAGAGCAAGTGTATATTCTCCGATCCTCCCCTTTAGTTAATTATTGTAATTAAGGAGTGTGAGGCAGTTGTGGTGGTTAGAAACTTAGAATATCCGTCGCTGACTGCGAGTGTTAATAAAGAGAAAAAGGCTTCCTTCACCAAACTCTGACGAGACACATAAAACAAACAGGAAATACCTGCCCAGCTGCCTCCACCTGCAAATGCAATGCAATGCAAGGGAATAGCAGCGCAGAAATCTTGATAAAGTTGTGAAACTACCAACGTCAAACTAGCGTGCGTTGAGCGAGTCCACTCGAGACCGAGCGAGGAGGCATCATCGGTGGGTTCACAACTGAATTTCACGCCATCCACTGGATCGTCGTCGTCGCTAGCTCTGCTCTCCATACCGAATCGACTCGAAGAGACTGAACATATGTCTGACAGAACGAGTCGGAGGTCGATTCTCCGTGCGTTTTGGGTCCAACAAATCCGCTGCATTTTCTGCCTGTCAGTGCGTATCCTTTTCGCTTTCACCCCGGTCAACCGCCGGGACTTTTCCCAGCGGTGACATGGATTCCACACACCGCCCACACTGGCTTGTATACTGTGGAGTGACAGAAGGTGGGCGATTAATAAACAAAAGCTCAGATGATTGACCCATGAGAGCCCAATTAGCGACCCAGGTGACAGCGTTTCCGCGCGGTAACAACTAACAACAGCTCACCCCCGTGTGCTACTCGTCCACTGCTTTTTACCGCTTCTCGAACGAACTGCCCCTTTTATCACTCTCTTTTCTCTCTCTCCCCCCACCGTCGCCATCTCACCGCGTCCTCCGCCCGTTCGCCGCCCGAATCCAAGGGACAGCGGGGAGGGAGGGAGGGAGGGACAGGCAGACAGGCAGGCAGGGAGGGGGCGAGCCCTCGCCTCCCCCGCCCCCGCCCCGCCCCGCCCCGCCCGCCGGCGATGGCCGACGGCGAGCCCTCCGGCGCGTACAGGGAGTTCAAGGCGCTGGTGGAGGCGGCGGACCGCAAGTTCGCGCGCGCGCGGGACCTGCCGCTCTACGGCGGCGGGGACCACCACAGCCGCAAGGCCTTCAAGGCCTACACGCGCCTCTGGCGCCTGCAGCAGGACCGCCGCCGGGACCTCGTCGCCGCGGGCCTCCGCCGCTGGGAGATCGGCGAGGTCGCCTCGCGGATCGGCCAGCTCTACTACGCGCGCTACCTCCGCACCGCCGAGCCGCGCTCGCTCGTCGGCGCATACGTCTTCTACGAGGCCATCTACAGCCGCGGCTACTTCGCCGCCCCTGCCACCGCCCCCGCCCCCGCGGCCGCGGGGGGCGGCGCCAAGCACCAGGGCCTCCTGATCCGTTACAAGGAGCTGCGCTTCATCGCCCGCTTCCTCGTCGTCGCCATGCTCATGCGCCGGGCCGAGGCCGTGGACCACCTCGTCGCCCGCCTCCGCTCGCTCGTCCAGGAATCCAAGTCGGCCTATCCCGTAAGAAGCTTTTCTCCTGCGTGTGCTTTGGATTTGGGGCGCCTGAGTTAAATGACGCGTTTAGGTCTTCTTTTTTGGGGGTTATTACTTTGGGAAGCAGGACATGGCTGCCCTCTTCATTATTGAACGAATGTAGTACTATGTTTCTTCTTCTTAGCAACTTGGTGTTCATCACCTCTTTGCCAGAAGTTTTTGCTATTCAATCGAGTGTTTATTTTCCTGCAATTCAGTTTGAGTTACTGCGTCAATCCCCTTTGGCTGTGTGTCACTTATCCTGCTCCTCTCGTTTTTTGTTGCTTCACGCCCCTCTGCTGTTTAGTTGCAGAAGAGCTTAAGCATCCCTCTGTATTCATGTACAGTAGATTTGAGTAGTATGGAGGGTTACTGATCATGGAAAGAGAGGGTTCGAGCGGGTTCTTCTTTTCGTGTTGCCTGGTGTTTGAGTCGGTGGTGATCTGAGTTTGTCAAGTAATAATGTGCCCTTACCCTTAGGGTTTGTAATTTTTGGATTGTGTGCGGATGAGATGATGGTTTAATTGTGCAACCTTCCCAATTTAAGACAGCAATGATATTAGGGGTACATAGTAGTACCAGCAACACATCAATGAAGCATAAGGAGCGAGTAATGAATATTTTATTGCTTTGCTACATGAAAGCTTTGGATTCTGCAACTTATCGTGGTGTACTTGTTTTGTGTGTTTCACCCACTTATTTCTTTGTTCATTTCAGTACACTAGGACATTTTAAGGCTGTTTTGCTTACAATTTTATTCTTCCTTACTACGTGACCTCTTCTTAGAAAACCAACTTCAAGGAATGGAAACAAGTGCTTCAAGAGCTCGACAGATTCTTGAAAGCTGACGGAGCATACAAAGGATCTAGATCACTTAGATATGATAACTTGTTTGATTCTTATGCATCAAACCTTGCATCAATAGCAAGATTCCATTCGAAAAGAGTACTGAAACTGAAGGAAGCTGTATTAACAAGTTACCACCGAAACGAGGTTACTCATATTACCCCTTCATAAACAATTTTTCTATTCCTCTAGTTATCACCTTTTTTGATACTATGCTGATCAGCTCCCTCACATGATGCCGTCGTATGTACCACAGGTCAAGTTCACAGAGCTAACTTTGGACACTTTCAGAATGCTACAGTCTTTAGAATGGGAGCCCACAGGGTCTTATCAGATAGCTGTTAAAGAACTTACAGAAAATGGCACTATGAGTGATCAGAGTGGACCCTCTGGTCTGATCGATATTCACCTTTCTACAGAGATCTCTGATGGAAATCTTCCTTCAAATCCTCAAAGAGCAATCATATATCACCCTACAGTATCTCATCTTATAGCGGTAAGCCCCTTTCTCAAAATTGCTTTGTTCCCCTTTAAAGTTGAAGTTTTGCATAATCGCATATGATATTCATGGGAAATTCCTGTGATGAAAACAGCTTTAAACAGTGCTGCATGCTGACCGTTTGACAGACTTGACGCTGATAATATGGTCAATGTTTGTGATTTGGTTAGTGAAATAACACTGTGTAGACTTGTTTCTATTGTCCATAAATATCATGCATCAGTGGGTGACTCAACCATAGAAACGATATTGTATCATGTTATTTATATGAAATAAAATAAAGTTAAGATAAATTCTATTAAACTGAGGATAAGTTAGGTAGAATCCTTTAGAAATAGTTAGTAGAATCAGAGGATTTCCTGCATTCTTGCTACAAAATGATTGGCCGGCCAGCCTTTGCTCCTCGCAATGAGCTTGATGTGGTCGTACTTTCTTAGGCTGCCTTTGCACATTTTCAACGCTGGGATACATGCATTTTGTGGTATGCTCACTAATCACTATGTTGTGTTACTGGCCGAGTAGTCATTAGAAGATACTCCCTCCGTTCCAAATTACTCGTCGCGGTTTTAGTTCAAATTTGAACTAAAACCGCGACGAGTAATTTGGAACGGAGGGAGTACATTATAAAAGAATTCTGAGTTTAAAGTTTCACCGCATATGCCAGTGTGCATATGAGTGTATACCTTTTCTCCCTTTTACAGGAGTAGGATGAAAGTTGAATTGAATATCTGAGTTTTGAGTACATGTATTTGAAAAAGGCACGTTTACTGCCAATAATTGCCCCATAGCACGCTTACCAATAATATTGTCTTTAGAACACATCTCCTTGTAAATAGGCATAGTGATGTTATGGTTGTTAGCAGAACTGAACATCAAATTTTGAGCACAGTCACTGCGAAATTGGCAAATTGCACATGGGGATGTTCAGACCTTACTACAAATTGGTAATAATAACTTAATAATTCATGTGGGTAATATGTTACTAGATCTTGAGAGACCCCTCGAGTCACATGGACAGATGCAACTTATAGTGTCAATACACATTGTTCTCTTTTCTCTATTTCTGCCACCAGATTCCTTGGTGTTAAATCCAGTTCATGAATGGTAATTGCAGGTTCTTGCCACAATCTGCGAGGAGCTTTCTCAAGATAGCATTTTGCTAATTTATATATCAGCATCAGGTTCCTTTTGTATTTGGCATTCAATTTATGTTGCACTATTGTTTTGATTAGGTTTCTCTTCTAACTTCGAACATTATCCTTACAGGCCTTGCTGATCAGAATGCATATCATAAGTATGCATCTAGCTCTTCATCACGCTTGAGGCCTGCTTCTGCTTTCTCAATCGATAAGCCAAATTCACATACCGGTTCAGATGATCATGTATGGCTTGGTCCTCGTGGAAATGGTGGTATGCTCCGCTTTCTCATATAACTGATGGAACTATATGCCTATGTCGCATTACAATGTTAGTTGTCAATTAAGTCCACTATTTATGGTTTATTAGTTTGGTGGGCAACTAGGTTGTGAAATAATATCTTATTTTTATGATGACGGATAGCCTGCGTTTTCTCACATCGGTCGGACTATCATTTTTCAGGTCCAAACAATCTTTATCCAGAAGATCTGATACCATTTACAAGATACCCACTTTTCCTTGTTATTGACAGTGAAAATAGCCATGCATTCAAGGCAGGTTTGTCAGAACTTATTCTTGACTTGGTAGAAAAATTGTTACCATGATGCGTGAGCTTTTAGTTGTTTCTTAGCTACCAGATTATATGTATGCATATTTTTTTTCTTTTTAGTTCACATTATCACGGATTGTATTTATGGAATCTGAATGGCCAGACATTCTCATTTGCTTCTTAAGTGGAAGCATCTCTATAGTTGGTAGTATTGTCCAGTGGGGTTCACAGATTCAATGTCTCCTTGATCTTTAAACCTCTAAACAAATATTAAGCTGGTTATGAGCCTGTTAATTAGTCATCACTGATGACAATGGATCATGCATAACATATTGTGAGAACCGAGAAGGTTGGGCTCTAGGTGTAGTGAACTCAGTTCTATAGTATTATAGCAATACCTGCTTTCATACAGAAAACATCCAAACTTGCCCTTGTTAGGCCTTGTACAATGCAAGGTGCTTAAGAGAGGTGCTTGGAGAAATAAACCAGGCTTTCCTTAAGCACCGGTGCTTATTTGTACAGGGCAGACGCTTAATTAGGTGTCTCTCCTGTAGAAATAGGCACTAGTGCTTCAGAAAAACCCGGTTTATTTTTCTAAGCATCTCCCTAAGCACCTAGCATTGTACAAGGCCTTAGTAGCCTGTAAAGCCATAATGTTGATTCCTTATCTTTTTTTGCTAGTTGCTTTCCTTGCACTTAGTTATATTGCATTTGATTGGTAAAATTCCCGGAATAGGTTTTCTCTATAACAACTCAGTTATATCATGAAAGTCGTATTACAGTGTATGAGGAATTCTTGTCGTAATTTGTTGAAGTGGTTCTTTGTCCATTCATTTTGTAGTAATAATGTAGAAAGAAAATTCTTGAACGAATTATCATTTGCTTGTATAATCAACAGGCCATACATAATGCAGAGAAGGGAGAGCCAGCTGCCTTACTTCTTTCTCCTAGGATTGCATCGGCCATGCCTGGTGTAGAATCAGGCAATGGAGGCCAATTTACATACTTCCTGACTGCTCCGATGCAAGCCTTCTGCCAATTAGCTGGAATAACTTCCGACATTGACAGCGTATGTTCTTCTATTTTTTGACTTGAGTATTCTTGAGATATTTGTTTTGACGGTCTGATTTCTTTGGGCTTGTTTTCAGGATACATATGCTAATGCAGAGAATATACTTTTCTCTGCTTTGGAACAGTACGAAGAAATCCTCAGCACATCTGTTGGATTGAACATTGTCTGGGGTCAAATTTTACCTGATCCATTTCTCAGGCGCCTGATTCTCAGGTACATTAATCCATACCTTCCATCCCCGAGTCTTTGGCAGTTCTATGTTAGTTTGGCAGTATAACATGTAAAAGTATGTTGAAGCATGAACCGGCTGTCCATATTATTTGCATGCACCCTCTTTTCACAGGAAAAAGGAACAAGTTTGCATTTAAAATTCATCACGCTACCACTATTTTTGGTATTAATGAGTAAATTTTTGCGCTGACTGCACCAAAAGTATGAAATCAGTAATTTAACATGATCTGATAGAGTGGCTTATCCATTTGTAGTCCTTCCTTTAAATCACATCAGTTGCATTCACACTACTCTCTGCGCATCTCAGCATGCAAGTTATTTGGGCTTCAAAAATGCAGTCCTGATAGTCTAGGGAACACTAGACTATCAGCACTGCATTTTGTTTAGGTTTGTGTAGGGACTAGAGAACAGTTGCCGCATAGGTACTTGGTACCAGCAAATTCAATCCTGACAATATGGTTGACTTGCTAGATCTTTGTCGCATATCTTATGTTTATTTATTTTTTGTTTCTCAAACAAAGATTCTATTGTATCTTAGAGAACATATATTTGTCCCGCACACCAGACACTGTTGGTTCGATATGCGAAGTGTTAATATTCTTCGTTATATATGTTGTCAGGTTTATTTTCTGTCGAGCAGTGTTATTCTATTTCCATCCTGAGGAGAATGGCGAACATCTACCAACCTGCTTACCCAGTCTTCCTGAGTCGGTCTCTCCAAACGCCAAAGCCATCAAGACTCCCATCCTTCTGCTTGCAGAAAACCTTGTTGTCAGCAATCGGTTTCATTTCGGCAACAGGACATGATGATCAAGTGCAATAACACAGGCTTTCTGTAGATACCTCCTTGGTAAATATGGTCCAGCTATTTGTTGATTGTTTAGCGTTTATACAGCCAGCGGAGGATGAGTCTGTGTCAGCGAGCTATAGCCGTCTGCAGCCTGGTTGAGGTGAATGATGATAATAGGATGGTTTTGTGTGCTGCTTCATCTCCGCTGCGCATCTGTAAAAGTTTGTTTAGGGGTTTGCCTTGCTTTGCTTTGCTCTAGGTAGTGTAGGGTTTCTCTTTCCTTCTCTTTCGACTTGTGTCAGGAGAGGGCAGTTTGTAAGCTGGAAGAGGCATTTTTTTTAGTGCTCTAGAAGGCAGATTTTTTTTAGGCTTAGATTAATATGTTGAAAGTATTTTAGCTCCATGTTTTGCATTGCTTTCCAGTTGCCTTGTGCTCCTAACGTTTGCAGTTGGTGTTTGCCTTCCTTGAGGGGTTCCGCGTACCTGTCAAGTTTGTCTGTTTTGTCTTTTTACTGGGTAACATTGGAGCATGTGAATTTTGAAAAACTCTTGTAAACAGTTGCTCCCGATTTCTCGTGAAATTCCTGCATCTTAACAGGTGCTGCTGCATAACAAGTGCCACATCTCTTGTTTAACTGTCTTGTCTGATTTTTTTGAGTGGCAACTGCCTTGTCTGATTATGACACGTGCCTCTGTCTGGCCGTTAGTGGACTGTGCAAGAGGCGCTGGGTTGGGCTCAACCATCGTTTTCCCAGCGATCCGTGAGCTTGCGTGGGTGGGCCAGCCCATTTACTCTTGCAGGTGGTCCCCATGTTGCTATTATACATGAAATATTAGAATATTAGAACGTAAAGCTAGTTTCCAGTTCTGTAGTTTCATCCATGAACCCAGAAACTTCAATTTCGAGGCAGGTAATCTTGTCAAATTTGCTTGTAATCTTGCTACAGGACATGTGTGGTTGGGCAATCCTGATGACCCAACAGTTGGACCTATGTTTGAATCAATAAAGCTTGGCAAGATTTTCTCAAAAAACAAAAAATTCAATATTTGTCTAGTTGTAGAAATAGTTTCATACCATTCAAAAAGAAATATGATACATTTCAAAAATGTTCACGTGTTTCAAAAAAATCTAACAATTCTATGAAAAGAATATATACAATGTATAAAATGTTTGCATAGTTAAAAAAACCGTTCCGATCTTTTTAAAGTAGGTTTCAACGCGTATTTGATTTTTTTCACGTACTCAAAAGAGGTTAAAAAATTGACATGTATTCTAAAAATGTTAAACATGTATATATATGTTTTAGATGTATAAAAAAAATATATGTATGTATGAGTGTATGCGTCTGCTGCATCCAAAAAAAACATATCAAAAACATGTTAAGCATGTATAAAAAAACGTATCTGGTGTAAGAAAAAAATTGACATGTGTTGAAAAAAATAAAAGGAAAAAAAGAAAGAGAAAATTGAAGAAACAGAAAAAACCAAAGAAAACCCAAAAAAATCCGAAGAAGGAAACCCAATGCAACCGGTGAAAATTCATAAAAGAGCACAAAGAAAGAAAAGAAAAGAAAAGAAAAACACGAGCTATAACCGCTAAAGTACTCAGCCGGCCGAAAGGCCACACCAAGTTACGTCTTGGTATGAGCAAGAAATAGCTCCCACGCTTCATTTTACGTACAGGAAATGCCACCCTATGTTTTCTTCGTTTTCTTCATTTTTCTTATATTACATTTTTGAACTTTTCCAAATCGAAGATTTTTTCAAAATTTATGAACTGTTTTTTAATTTTAGTAAACGTTTTTTAAAAATATTTTTTAAAAATTTAATGATTTGTTTTCCAATTCTTGAACTTTTTTGAAGTTTGTGAATGTTTTTTCAAACTGCAAACATTTATAAATTCATGATTTTTATAATTTTAGCATTTTTTCAAATTTAATGGTTGACTGGTCAATCGCTACCGGTCAACAATTAAATTTTCAAAGAAGCCAATATTATTTGAGAATGGTTTTTGAAAATGCGAAGATGTGCTTTTTTAAAAAACTCGAACATTTGTCTGTATTTTTAACATGTTTTAAGATAAATCAATTTTCCAAGCATTTAAAAAAAACAAGAACATTTTGTAAAATGTGAAAAAATCAATATTTTTTGAACATTTTCTGAAAACATGAACTAATTTTCAAATATGTGAGCCTTATTTGAAAATATGACTAGTTTTTTTTTAAAGAAAACAACAATTTTAGAAATGGCAAATATGCTTTTGTAAGTTCGCATTATTTACAAATTTTGAAGAAATTTTCTACATTTTCCAAATGTTTGAAAATGGAAAAGAAAGACGCAAATAAACTTTTTTTGCGAGAGAAATTTCCAATCTATTCATCAATCAAGACAGTACAAAGAACACAAGAGGTAATAAAAATTACAGCCAAGTCTATGGACCACCTAGCGATGACTACAAGCACTAGAGCGAGTCGAATGCGCACCGACGTCATCGCCCCTCCCTTACGAGAGTCGGGCAAACCTTATTGTTGTAGATAGTCGGGAAGTTGTCGTGCTAAGGCCCCAATGGACCAGTGCACCAGAGCAGCAACCATCATCGATGATGAGAGTTGTAGATCAGAAAGATCCACCGAACGAAGACAAATAAAAATTGGATCCAAATAGATCCACTGAAGACCAGCGCCGACCGAATCCCACGAGATCCGACGGAGACACACCTCCACACTTTATCCGACGACGCTATTCGCTTCATCGGGACATGGATCGGATATGAGAGATATTATTTCTACTTAGGGGCATTGTCACTGCCACACAACCCCAACAAAGATATTGAACCTACCAAAAATGAGAACATGGGTCCCTCCCGCTGGCACATAAGTGGAGGGAGGGGAGCGAGATCCACCACACCTCCATGGCCCAAAGGCTATCGAAGGTGGATCGGATTGGCGGCGGCGGGAGGAGGAAGGAGACTTTTCCTAACGAGGAGGAAAGACAACCACGTATTTAGCTGGGTTTCTCCTAAGACCGAAATAAACTTGTAACCGAAAACAAAAGAAACAAGAAAATCGGCCAAGAAAACCAAGAACACCAAGTAGGAACCTTCCCAAAACCAGAATCACCATACACGTTAAATAATAAAATGGGCCGGCCCAGATTCGACCAATCGGTTGCTGAGTATGTGCGAAATAGCAACAACTCGACGCAATTTGCCATTTTTCTTCGAATTTAGGAGTATAGCTTCTAGTTTCATATATTATGAAACATATTAATATTAATTGAATTATCGTAGTGATGAATTGGTGGATTTGGAAAAGTGTACTCGGTAGAAACTTGGTTATTGCAAAGATAACTGTTTTTCTAGAGAAACTTCAAATATATTCATCATCTATATATCATGGCAATACAAAGAACACGAGAAGTAACAACAATTATATTTAGGTTGGAGGACAACTCAACGGCGAGTACAAGCACTGGAGTGAGCTGAAGGTGTGCCGCTGTCATCACCCCTCCCTCACCAGAGCCGGGTATACCTTGTTGTAGAAGACAATCAAAAAGTTGTCGTGCTATGACCCCACAATACCAGCGCATGAGAACAACAATCGTCGCCGATGAAGTGAAATATAGATCGGTAGGATCAAGCTTGTAGACATGACCGAAAACTAGATCCAGACATATCCAGATAAGACCAACACTCATTGAATCATGTGGGATCTGACCGAGACACCACAATACGCCCACCGACGATGTTAGAAGCACCATAGATGTGAGAGACTTTATTCCTACCAGAGGAAATCACCGCCGCCACACACCCCTAACCAAAGCGTTGAACCAAACAAGAACAAGAGCGGGGTCCCTCCCATCTATGAGGTGCCAGGGTGCTCCGCACCTCCACGCCACAAAATCCATGAGAGGCGAGACTGACTGGTGTGCTGCTGACAAGAGGAGGGAAAACCCTAGTCGCCTGGGAGCCGCTTCTTGGGGAGCTTTATAAGATAACTGGTTTTTTGACCCAACAATTTATTATAGCAGGTTTCCAAATCCTTAGTAATTTTGTACAACAATCAAAGTACGATTTCTTTTTGAATTGTCTGGATCTAGTCTTCGGTCATGTCTACAAGTATGATTTAGTACGATTACATGTAAACTTAGTAATGATGAAAGTTGTTTTTACTAAAGGAAGGTAAAAAAGATGGTCTTGGAAGATCTGAATGTGAGGCATAGTCCACTTTTTAGGAAAAGAAAACCCTTCTCCAGAACCATGTACAAGCCAATATATATTTTGAATGTCTGCAGAACCATGTACGAAGCGAGAGTGGTACGCTAGTGGGAGGAGGGACCAGAAGATGATGTCATCCACGATCACAGTTGCGAGATCGCAATCCAAGGGTGCACGGGTTGTTCGGTCATTTGACAACAATATGTGATGTGGTGGTTATATATCTTGTATATGATATACAAATAAGCATTGATGCTTGTTTCCATGCCATAAATGTCTAAGTAAGCATATGTGGCCCATAAAAAAGTAGAACATGGCTAGGTAGCGATGTTGCGCTTGTTCGTTGTTTGGAGCGCACCGTTGTATATAGTAAATACATGTCCTTATGTCCAGCTGTCCATACGAGGGAACAAAATTTGTTTGGCCACATCTCGTAGGGCATACGGCTACCAATGGAATCAATCTAGATCTTGTCCCCACATTCATTTATTTGGGGTTCAACAAGTTTTAATGCCATAATTTTTATTCAAGCATCGAAACCCAGTTTCATTTTCAATGTTAGGTTTCTCATGACGAATTCTTCAAAACTAGATGCCATATGGGTAGGTTTTCGTTAAACTTTTTCACAAGGGCAATTTTGGGTGCGATGGAGTCAACTATAGTGCTATGGGGAACAACTTATTCTTTTTGATCTACTAGGACTTCCTATTAGGTTGGTTTACGTAAAAAGAGAAAAACCACACAAAACACAAGGCATCTCTAGTGCTACATACAAAGCAATTTCATTGCACTATATGTACCTATGAATTTTGCTAACATTATCAACTTGCCTATCATGGCTGCTCAGTTGCCTATTGTTGATGGTCAGTTGCCTACAGTTGATGTTCTGTTGCCTATAATAAATACTAAAAATTGCCTACTATTGATGTCCGGTTGCCTGCTATTGGTAATTAGTTGCCTACAATTGCAGCTAAGTTGCCTAACTTTGCAAAAATAGTTGCCTACAAATATTGTGAAGTTTTTTATCATTAGTTTTCTAAGTTGCTTTCAAACACTCCGAAGTGGCCTAGATTCACCACCATGTTGTCTACCATAACTACCAATAGCAGACACAAGAGCATCAACAGTAGATGACTTCGTAGTGTTATAGGCAATTTAGAAACTACGAAGTACGAGCCTGAACAATAGCTAACTTAGAAGCAAGTTAGGAGAATGTTAGACAAAATTAACAAGGACACAAAATGTAGTGAAGTTGCCTTTTTTAGCACTGAAGTTGCCTCTAGTAGAAGGGATGTTGCTTATGAAGGTAATGTGATGTTATCTACCTCTGTTTCGAAGTTGTTCTCTACTATTAGTTAGTTGCTTATTATTGCTAATTAGCTACTTTTAATGGAGTGAAGTTGCTTGTGTTTAGCACTAAAGTTGCCTCATCTAGCATCAAAGTTCCTTCTGTTTCCTTTTGACGAGTTCGTCTCGACCTAGCTAGGCAACTCATGTGTGTGTTCCATCATCATATCCGGAGATCCAATGTTTTTGCAAGCAACTCGTGTGACAATAATGAACAACTTGCTTAGATTTGTGGGCAATCGTCCGATTCGCCCACCTATGCAACTTCCAATCATCCCCTATGCAACTTTCCATCCGTCCCACTTATGCAACTAGTCAACACCCGGCTACCTAGCTAACCAACACACGCACACTCTATAGCATTGGTGGGCAGACTCCCCCGAAAACAAAGCACAAGACTCATACTATTAGTTTTAGAATTTAGAATCACAATGGACAACTTAGATCCCACAAAAACGTTTCGACATTGTAGGTGAAAGATCATGGTACCCCATGTGTGGTTTTGGTAATTGATGACAATCTCTATGGACTGATGGTTGTCTTAAGCTATATTTGAAGGGTTTGTCCATAGGCATTTCTTGAAGTTCATTTGTTGGTTTCAAGGAGATTATGTGATAACCAAGGTGCTATTCAAGGAATTA
Source organism: Triticum monococcum (assembly GCA_034509565.1). Classification (NCBI taxonomy): domain Eukaryota; kingdom Viridiplantae; phylum Streptophyta; class Magnoliopsida; order Poales; family Poaceae; genus Triticum; species Triticum monococcum. The sequence goes on from CM067845.1 coordinate 485,700,466, forward strand.
TCCAAAGATTGGTCATAGAGAAGACATGATACAAGGTTGGTGAAAGTGCTAGTTATCGACTAGAGGGGGGGGGGGGGGGTGAATAGGCGATTTTTATGTAAGTCTTCAAAACATGAGGTCTTTGAAGACAGACAATCAAATGAAACCTATATGATATGCAGCGGGAGATAAACTACTCTAGACAGACCATAGTCAAGTAAGCAATATAATGAAAGCACGGAGACTAATAGCAGCTAGGTAGTACAAATCGGAATGAAAGACAGTATGAAGCCAAATAGGTAATAGTCTTCGCACAGTGAAGTTAATCTGATCAGGAAAACAAGCAATGACTTCATGAAGACAAAAAAAATGTAAAGGAGGTGGGGGGATAGAACCAGTAGCTTGGTGAAGACAAGGATTTGGTATACCAGTTCCAATTACTGTGACAATTGTACGTCTGGTTAGGGAGGCTGAGATTGAACTCAGAAGACCGCGTCTTCGTCTTATTCCCCTTGAGCTAAAGACACCCAATCCTTGCCCAATCACTTTGGTAAGTCTTCAAGGTAGACTTCCAAACCTTCACAGACTCCGTTCATCGGCGATCCACAATGACTCTTGGATCCTCAGAACATGACGCCTAACCTGTTGGAGGATACACAATCCTCAAGTGTAACAAGTCTTCGGGTCACACGGACAGAAAGACTTCAGTGATGCCTAACACTCTTTGGCTCTAGGTGTTTTGGGCTTTGTCCTCGCAAGGATTCTCTCTCTCAAAGGCTTCGGAGGTGGGTTGCTCTCAAACGACAGAAGCCGTGCACTAACTCTGAGCAGCCACCAATTTATGGTGTAGGGGGTGGGTTATTTATAGCCAGGTGGCAACCCGACATGATATGTCTGAAATGACCCTGGGTCACTAAGGAACCGACATGTGTCCAACAGTCAGATTTCAAACACACGCGGCAGCTTGGCTTGGACTACAAGCAAAGCTGACTCATCCAACTCTGGATAAGATTTGCTCTCATTGTCTTCGCTCGAAGACATAGGATTTTGGTTGAGCATCACGTCAGTCTTCTGACTTTGTTCACTTGGACCCCACTTAACAGTACGGTGGTTCCTATGACTCAAGAAATAAGAAAATGAAACTATGAAATAAACTACGTCTTCGCACTCCATAGTCTTTACGTGAATGTCTTCACGCATCATTATCTTCAACGTGAATGTCTTCATGAACCACCATTGTCTTCAATGTCTTCATACATTTTTAGGGGTCATCTCTGGTAGGTAAACCGAATCAATGAGGGACTTCTACTTGTGTTATGTTGCAATTCTCACAAACACATTAGTCCCTCAAGCACGTTTATTGTCAATACCCCAAAAACAACTAGGGGTGACACTAGATGCACTTATAGTTGGTCAAGACTAAGTCAAAGAGTGAATCAAGTTGATCACACACACAAAGTGTACAAGATGTACCGAGAGGTATGATAAGCATTGTTCATTACACTTTGTGTACTAACCCATGTTCTACGCGAGAGTCCTATGTGGGGTTAGGTATGTTTCCATGGGCTTGCGTCAAGAGGAATATCTCATACAACCCATGTAGGATGACATCAAGCGGTGATCGTCATCAAATTTGCGGTGTGCAAGTTCAAGTGGGCATTTCGAGGAGATCATTCTTGAAGCTTGCCGCCAACTGTGTGACAATGGACTTGTTGAGATGTGCCGAAGAGTGGCTCACCCATAGTGGAGTATGGGTGAGCAATCTACTAGTCTTCATCGAGCCAATGCAATCAAGAAAAGTGGTCCCAATTGAGGAGGTCAAGATCGTCATCATCCAGCTCAAGTGGATTATGCGCAAGGCAAAGGTTTGCCCTTGATAGGTTTTCTATTTTATCAGTCTGATGGTGGTAGTTGGGAGTAGGGATGAAAATGGAGCGGAAACAAACGAAAATGAGTGCTGCCATTTTTTTTTGCAGAAGCGGAAACGAATAAAGAAACCCCGGAAATGAATACTTAAACATATACTGCCGGAAACAGACATGAAGCGAATACGGAGCGGACACGGAAACATAAGTGGGCGTTGACGGAACTTAAAAACCCTTTGAATCATAAATACCCACAAAAACAAACAAATTTAATGAATTGGTAACATGGCTACAAAATAATATGATTATGTTAGCAACTTACCGTAGTATTACAGTAGTACTGGATAATTGCGTATAGGGCCTAGTTGAGTATGTGTGTGGTAGTAGAAGTTGGGTTTCAAATGACCCCTTCTTCTCATTGTGTCATTGTGTGTTGTTTGGTGGTTGGGCTATAAAGCTACCATAAGCCTATAGTAAAAATAGAATTCCATATTCAAACTTTTCGTTTCCACGTCAGTTCCATCGGAAAACACCGATCCATTTTTGTTTCAGTTTCCGCTTAAAAAATTCCATTTCCATTTACGAATTTCCGTTTCCGTTTTCATATTTCCTCTCCATTTCCATTTTTCTTCCAGAAAAGCGGAAAATTTCCACTCCATTTTCATCGCTAGTTGGGAGACCGGGTTATAGGATCCATTGTCATACTATCAAGGGGGGCTCTCGAGTGAGTAGTTTGATCGTATCATTCGTAGAGATGTCAAACCATTGCCTCCTTACATCTATCTTTCTTGGTTCTTTTTTGGCTTTCCTCTGTGTGAGTTTTTGAGCTAGTGGTCATCTTCATGACAAGATTGAGTTCATCGAAAATGGATTTCGTATGCATCATTGATGATGTTTTCAATGATGGAGTTTATGTCGGTTCCTCATTCATAGTGGTTTCGCATCTCTAAATCATAGGCACATCTCCCGTGCCACTACTTACTATAACCAGTCGTTGTTGGATAGTACTTGTCATCATCTATCCAGCAAATTTGATTTTGTTGTATTCACAGGTCATTTGCAGTATTTATAGCAGTTTTAGTATTGAAGCATCCTTCTGTTTTGCTTGGATAGTTTCTCTACTTTAAGCGGTAGTAGAGCGGTAGTACTACTCCCCCAAGCAGTCTCAACCACTTCCGCTTATTTTTATGCTTCTGTTGCCCAATCTGCTCGAGCGATAGTACCTCTCTGGCAAAACTTTTTCTGTCTCGTTGAGTTATTTTGACTGTGCTAAGTGGTAGTACCGCTCCCCCCAGCGGTAGTACCACTTGAGCACACGGTTGAATTCCGGGGGGGGGGGGCTATTTAAGGGGGCCTTCTTCCCCAATGGTCCCCATCTCTTGAGCTCGTGTTTTCCCCCATTGTTGACCTTCTTTGAGCTTGCTATCTCTCGATCCCTTCAACGATTCTTGATAATTCTAAAGGAAAAGAGAGAGGAGATCTAGATCTACATTTCCACCAATCATTTTCTCCTCTATGTGAGGGGAACCCCTTGGATATAGATCTTGAACTTCTTTGTGTTCTCTTCTTTGTTCTTCCTCTCATTTTCCTTCATAGCATTAGTTGTTGTGGGGGATTTGGGAGAGAAGGACTTGGACACTCTGTGTGCCCTTGCCATTGCATTTAGTTACATCGGTTTAAGTTCTCCATGGTGATACGTGGAAGTGAAAGTTGAGAAGCTTATCTTGGGTATTTGGACACCCTAGAGCTTGTTCCTATTGGGTGCTTGGGCGCCCTAGACGGTTGGTGGTGCTTCGGAGCTCAATCATTGTGGTGTAAAGCTTCGGGCAAGTGTCAGGGTCTTCAATTAGGTTGTGGAGATTGCCCTGAGCAATTTGTATGGGTTTCGGTGACCGCCCCAAGGGTTGCCAAAGTGTATGGGCTCGGTGACCGCCCCCAAGGGTTGCCATTTGCACGGGTTCGGTGACCGCCCTCAAGGCTCACTTAGTGGAATCACATCATCTTGCATTGTACAAGGGTGTGAGGAGATTACGGTGGCCCTAGTGGCATTTTGGGGAGCATTGTGCCTCCACACCGCTCCGAACGGAGATTAGCATCCACAAGGGTGTGAACTTCGGCATACATCATCATCTCCGCGTGCCTCGGTTATCTCTTACCCGAACCCTTTACTTATGCACTTTACTTTGTGATAGCCATAGTGTTTCATGTTATATATATCTTGCTATCACTTAGTTGTTTATCTTGCTTAGCATAAGTTGTTGGTGCACATATGTGAGCCTAGTTGTTTTATGTTGTGTGCTTGACAAATTAGACGGTAGTTTTATTCCGCATCTTTTCAAGTCTAAACCGTAATTATTTTAAAGCGCCTATTCACCCCCCTCTAGGCAACATCGACGATCTTTCAGTAGGCAACTTAGGTCGCTTGATGGACAACTTTCATGGTGTTTTAGGCAATTGGCAATCACCCATAGGCAATTTCGTAGCGATGTAGGCAACTTGATTTTTGAGGCAGACAACTTAGAAGCCATGTTAGATAACTTTCCACTTCATGCTAAGCAACTTTAACAATATGGTAGGCAACTAAAATTTCTACAACTTAGGTTCCCCTGTATGCAACTTAACAACCATGGTAACCACCTATTACACTACTACACACAACTAACTAGGAGGCTATTAGGAGAATTCACTTATATATACACACGATGCAATTTATCTAGCATCAAAGTTGCTCATGTTTAACACTAAACATACCTCATCTAGCATCAATGTTGCTTTAAAAAAAATCATAAAAATATACCCATAGGAACCCAACGGTGAAAATAGATCATAATTCCGACACACGATTTGAATGTTATGGTTTTTTAAGTTTTCTCTTATCGAAATTAATGCATGTTTATGTCATCATTAGATTCACATGGTTGGTCGGACAAGGTGGAGAAAAGTTGATGTACTGTAGTTCAGAATCTTTCTGTATATAGAATGGATGGGTGGAGAGTTTTCCCAATGTGGAATAAGTCTGTCCCATCGCGCGGTCCTCAAGCTCGATTCGACCGAAAAGTGCAGCTGCGCTTTCTAGCATATGGGAAAAAAAGTAAGCATCTATAAGCAACAATGCATGTAATGTCATTAGGAGTCATAGAATTTGTGCTCGATATTCATTTTGCTATAACTTTAAAAATACAGAATTGCAGTCACTTAACTTGACTCAAGCGTGCACATATGGTCACAAAATGTGCATGAGGGTGTATACTGTTGGGGAACGCAGTAATTTCAAAAAATTCCTACGCACACGCAAGATCATGGTGATGCATAGCAACGAGAGGGGAGAGTGTTATCTAGGTACCCTCGTAGACCGTAAGCGGAAGCGTTATGCGGTTGATGTAGTCGTATGTCTTCACGATCGACCGATCCTAGTACCGAAAGTACGACACCTCCGCGATCTGCACACGTTCGGCTCAGTGACGTCCCACGAACTCACGATCCAGTACAGTGTCGAGGGAGAGCTTCGTCAGCACGACAGCGTGATGATGATGACGATGATGCTACCGGAACAGGGCTTCGCCTAAGCACTGCTACGATATGACTGAGGTGGATTATGGTGGAGGGGGGGGGGCACCACACAGGTAAGAGATCAACGATCAACTTGTGTGTCTATGGGGTGCCGCCCTCCCCCGTATATAAAGGAGTGGAGGAGGGGAGGGCCGACCCTCTACTATGGCACGCCCTGGGGAGTCCTACTCCCACCGGGAGTAGGACTCCCCCCTTCCATGTCATAGGAGTAGGAGAGAAGGAAAGGGAAGAGAGAAGAGAAGGAGGAGGGGGCGCCGCCCCTCCCCCTAGTCCAATTCAGACTAGGCCTTGGGGGGCGCACGGCCTGCCCTAGGCAACTCCTCCCTCTCTCTCCCCTAAAGCTCATTAGGGCCCATATACTCCCCGGGGGGGGGGGGGTTCCAGTAACCTCCGGCACTTCGGTTAATGCCCTAACTTACCCTGAACCATACAGATGTCCAAACATAGTCATCCAATATATCGATCTTTATGTCTCGACCATTTTGAGACTCCTCGTCATGTCTATGATCATACCTGGGACTCGGAACAACATTAGGTACATCAAACCATATAAACTCATAATACCGATTGTCACCGAACATTAAGCATGCGGACCCTACGGGTTTGAGAACTATGTAGACATGACCGAGACACGTCTCTGGTCAATAACCAATAGCGGAACCTGGATGTTCATATTGGCTCCCACATATTCTACGGAGATCTTTATCGGTCAAACCGCATAACAATATACGTTGTTCCCTTTGTCATCGGTATGTTACTTGCCCGCGATTCGATCGTCGGTATCTTCAATACCTAGTTCAATCTCGTTACCAGCAAGTCTCTTTACTCGTTCCGTAATGCACCATCCCGCAAATAACTCATTAGTCACATTGCTTGCAAGGCTTATATTGATGTGCATTACCGAGAGGACCCAGAGATACCTCTCCGACAATCGGAGTGACAAATCCTAATCTCGATCTATGCCAACTCAACAAACACCATCGGAGACACCTGTAGAGCACCTTTATAATCACCCAGTTACGTTGTGATGTTTGGTAGCACACAAAGTGTTCCTTCGGTATTCGGGAGTTGCATGATCTCATAGTCATAGGAACATGTATAAGTTATGGAGAAATCAATAGCAACAAACTAAACGATCATCGTGCTAAGCTAATGGATGGGTCAAGTCAATCACATCATTCTCTAATGATGTGATCCCGTTAATCAAATGGCAACTCATGTCTATGGTTAGGAAACATAACCATCATTGATTCAACGAGCTAGTCAAGTAGAGGCATACTAGTGACATTCTGTTTGTCTATGTATTCACACATGTACTAAGTTTCCGGTTAATACAATTCTAGCATGAATAATAAACATTTATCATGGTATAAGGAAATATAAATAACAACTTTATTGTTGCATCTAGGCATATTTTCTTTAGTTTCCCACTTGCACTAGAGTCAATAATCTAGATTACATTGTAATAATTCTAACACCCATGGAGTCTTGGTGCCGATCATGTTTTGGTTGTGAGAGAGGCTTAGTCAATGGGTCTGCAACATTCAGATCCGTATGTATCTTGCAAATCTCTATGTCTCCCTCCTTGACTTGATTGCGGATGGAATTGAAGCGTCTCTTGATGTGCTTGGTTCTCTTGTGAAATCTGGATTCCTTTGCCAAGGCAATTGCACCAGTATTGTCACAAAAGATTTTCATTGGACCCGATTGATGAACCACAAGTATAGGGGGTCTATCGTAGTCCTTTCGATAAGTAAGAGTGTCGAACCCAACAAGGAGCAGAAGGAAATGATAAGCGATTTTCAGCAAGGTATTCTCTGCAAGCACTGAAATTATCGATAACAAATAGTTTTGTGATAAGATAATTGGTAACGAGTAGCAAGTAATAAAAGTAAATAAGGTGCAGCAAGATGGCCCAATCCTTTTTGTAGCAAAGGACAAGCCTGTACAAACTCTTATATAGAGAAAAGCGCTCCCGAGGACACATGGGAATTATCATCAAGCTAGTTTTCATCACGTTCATATGATTCGCGTTCGGTACTTTGATAATCTGATATGTGGGTGGGCCGGTGCTTGGGTACTGTCCTTACTTGGACAAGTATCCCACTTATGATTGACCCCTATTGCAAGCATCCGCAACTACAACAGAAGTATTAAGGTAAACCTAACCATAGCATGAAACATATGGATCCAAATCAGCCCCTTACGAAGCAACGCATAAACTAGGGTTTAAGCTTCTGTCACTCTAGCAACCCATCATCTACTTATTACTTCCCAATGCCTCCCTCTAGGCCCAAATAATGGTGAAGTGTCATGTAGTCGACGTTCACATGACACCACTAGAGGGATGACAAGATACATCTCATCAAAATATCGAACGAATGCCAAATTCACATGACTACTAATAGCAAGACTTCTCCCATGTCCTCAGGAACAAACGTAACTACTCACAAAGCATATTCATGTTCATAATCAGAGGGATATTAATATGCATAATGGATCTGAACATATGATCTTCCACCAAGTAAACCAACTAGCATCAACTACAAGGAGTAATCAACACTACTAGCAACCCACAGGTACCAATCTGAGGTTTGGATACAAAGATTGGATACAAGAGATGAACTGGGGTTTGAGATGAGATGGTGCTGGTGAAGATGTTGATGGAGATTGACCCCCTCCCGATGAGAGGATCGTTGGTGATGACGATGGTGATGATTCACCCCTCCCAGAGGGAAGTTTCCCCGGCAGAACAGCTCCGCCAGAGCCCTAGATTGGTTCCGCCTCGTGGCGGCGGAGTCTTGTCCCGAAAGCTTGCTTATGATTTTTTCCTCGACAAAAGACCCATATAGCAAAAGATGGGCATCAGAGGGCCACCAGGGGGCCCACTAGGTAGGGGGCGCACCCAGGGGGTAGGGCGCGCCCCCACCCTCGCAGCCAGGGTGTGGCCCCCCTCTGGAACTTCTTGCACTCAGTATTTTATATATATTTTGGAAATAGCTTCCATGAAGTTTTAGGACTTTTGGAGCTGTGCAGAATAGGTCTCTAATATTTGCTCCTTTTCCAGCTCAGAATTCCAGCTGCCGGCATTCTCCCTCTTTATGTAAACCTTGTAAAATAAGAGAGAATAGGCATAAGTATTGTGACATAATGTGTAATAACAGCCCATATGCAATAAATATCGATATAAAAGCATGATGCAAAATGGACGTATCAACTCCCCCAAGCTTAGACCTCGCTTGTCCTCAAGCGAAAGCCGAAATCGAAAAATATGTCCACATGTTTAGAGATAGAGGTGTCGATAAAAATAAAATACGGACATGAGGGCATCATGACCATTCTTAGAACAACAACATATATATATATATATTGTCATATGATCTCTTATGCTAAAGTAACAATTCAATCACAATTTCAAGTATGAATCATAAACTTCATTGAGAACCAAAAAACTCTAATCTCAGTCATTGAGGCAATTGCAATTTATCGTAACATAGGAAAGAGTCAATATAAGAGCTTTTCAGCAAATCCACATACTCAACCATCTTTTAGTCTTTCACAATTGCTAACACTCAGGCAATATTTATGGGTATGAAGTTTTAATCGGACACAGAGAAAGATAGGGGCTTATAGTTTTGCCTCCCAACATTTTACCTCAAGGGTAATGTCAACAATAATAGTTCATGAAGACTCACATCCAATTAGCTATATATATCAGGGTCTTTCCAACACATTGTGCTTGCCAAAGGATAAAATGTAAAAAGGAAAGGTGAAGATCATCATGACTCTTATGTAAGGTACAAGATAAAAGTAAAAGATAGGCCCTTCGCGAAGGAGCAGAGGTTGTCATGCACTTTTATGGTTGGATGCACAAAATCTCAATGCGAAAGAACGTAACTTTATATTTCCACTTGTGATATGGACCTTTATTATGCAGTCCGTCGCTTTTATTTCTTCCACATCACAAGATCGTATAAAGCCTATTTTCTCCCACACTAATAAGTCATACATATTTAGAGAGCAATTTTTATTGCTTGCATCAATGAAAACTTACTTGAAGGATCTTACTCAATCCATAGGTAGATATGGTGGACTCTCATGGCAAAAACAAGTTTAGGGATATTTGGAAGCACAAGTAGTATCTCTACTGGGTGCAAAGAAATTGGCTAGCATGAGAGGGAAAGGCAAGCTCAACATGTTGGATGATCCATGACAATATAATTTATCTCAAATGTAAGAAAACATAACCCATTACGTTGTCTTCCTTGTCCAACGTCAACTCTTAGCATGTCATACTTTAATGAGTGCTCACAATCATAAAAGATCTCCAAGATAGTATATTTATATGTGAACTTATCTTTCTTTATTACTTCCTATTAATTGCAACGATGACCAAAACTATGTTTGTCAACTCTCAACAACTTTTATTCATCATACTCTTTATATGTGAGATCATTACTCTCCATAAGATCCATATGATCTCTTTATTTCTTCTCTTTTATTTTATTCCCTCAAGATCATGGCAAAATCATCAAGCCCTTGACTCAACACTAATCTTTATTATATATAGCTCATGGACTCGATTACATAGAAGGATCATAGAGCAAAACTCACAACTAGATCATACTAAAACTTTAATCTAGTAGATCAAGATATTATCAAAAGGATCGAACTAGGAAAAATGGTAAAGATAAAAGTTGTGATGGTGATATGATACCGGGGCACTCGCCCAAGCTTGGCAGTTGCCAAGGGGAGTGCCCATACCAGATACTCAGTTCTTCTTTGTTGGCGGAGAAGGTGATGGTTTTGTTGATGGCTTAGGCTTCTTCCTTAATTTGCGCTTAAGGACAGAATTTTGGTCCCTCAGGTCATCAATCTCCTGCTCTAGGCTTAATATCTTTTTGCATAATTCCTGCTTGTTTTCCTGCAAGAGGTGAAAAGGGATAAACTCGATCTTAGGTTTCTTTACTCTATCCGGGAGGCTTGACTTTTTGAACTCCACATGCATGTCCCCAGGTTGAGGTAGTGGGACTTCATCTTCTTCTGAGCTCGTCTCCACCTTTTCCTTAGGTTCATAGTCCTCTTCTTCTTCCGTAGTCCAACCACAATGCTCCACATCCCCATAGACCTTAGGATCTGCAAGGTAATCAACCACATAGCTTTCTCCTTCCGAATCCTGGGACAAGATGTTGCTCTAATCTGCAGCAGGATAGCCCGAAACAAAGATAGGAGATATTTGCGTGGTACGGTGGTCAAAACCTTCGAGAGATTATATAATGAATTTTTACCGCCCAAAAGAAGTATCATGCAAGAAAACGGAGCCCGGAGAGTGCACGAGGTGACCACAAGGCAGGGGGCGCGCCCAGGGGGGTAGGGCGTGCCCTCCACCCTCGTGGAAGCCTCATGTCCTTTCCGGTCTGCTTCTTATTTTCCTATTTTTCTAAATATTCCAAAACAGAGAAAAATTGCCATTAGAACTGTTTTGGAGTCGATTTACTTACCGTACCACATACATATTCCTTTTCGGAGTCTGAAATGTTCTGGAAAGTGTCCCTTATGTATTCCTCCGGGGTTACGGTTTCAATAATATTCATTTCAACATTTACGGGATTACCTGAGATATAATGTTTGATTCTTTGACCGTTTACCACCCTCGGATTTGTGCCTTCTAAGTTGTTGATTTTTATGGCACCGGAACGATAGACCTCCTCGATAACGTAAGGACCTTCCCATTTCGAGAGAAGTTTGCCTGTAAAAAAATCTTAAACGAGAGTTGTATAGCAATACATAATCACCTACATTAAACTCACACTTTTGTATCTTTTTGTCATGCCATCTTTTAACCTTTTCTTTAAACAATTTGGCATTTTCATAGGCTTGGGTTCTCCATTCATCAAGTGAGCTAATGTCAAATAACCTCTTCTCACCGGCAAGTTTGAAGTCATAGTTGAGCTCTTTAATAGCCCAATATGCCTTATGTTCTAATTCAAGAGGTAAGTGACATGCTTTACCATAAACCATTTTATACGGAGACATACCCATAGGATTTTTGTATGCAGTTCTATAGGCCCGTAATGCATCATCAAGTTTCTTGGACCAATTCTTTCTAGATCTATTAACAGTCTTTTGCAAAATTAATCTGAGCTCTCTATTGCTTAATTCTACTTGACCACTAGACTGTGGGTGATAAGGAGATGCAATTCTATGATTAACGTCATACTTAGCAAGCATTTTACGAAAGGCACCATGAATAAAATGTGAACCACCATCAGTCATTAAATATCTAGGGACTCCAAACCTCGGGTAAATAACTTCTTTAAGCATCTTAATAGAGGTGTTATGATCAACACTACTAGTTGGAATAGCTTCTACCCGCTTAGTAACGTAATCAACAACGACTAAAATATGTGTATACCCATTAGAGGAAGGAAATGGTCCCATATAATCAAAGCCCCAAACATAAAATGGTTCAATAACAAGTGAATAATTCATAGGAATTTCTTGACGTCTACTAATATTACCAATTCTTTACCATTCATCAGAAGACAAAACAAACTTACGGGCATCCTTGAAGAGAGTAGGCCAATAAAAACCGGATTGCGATACCTTATGTGCAATTCTATCTCCAGCATGGTGTCCTCCATAAGCCTCGGAGTGACACTTGCGTAGGATCTGTTCCTGTTCATGCGCAGGCACACAACGTCTAATAACACCATCTACTCCTTCTTTATAAAGATGTGGGTCATCCCAAAAGTAATGTATTAAATCATAGAAGAACCTTTTCTTTTGCTGGTATGTGTAACTAGGTGGTATAAATTTAGCAACGATGTAATTAGCATAATCAGCATACCATGGAGTAGTTCGAGAAGCATTTATGAAATTTAATTGTTCATCAGGAAAGCTATCATCAATAGGTAGTGGGTCATCAAGAACATTTTCTAACCTAGACAGGCTGTCTCCAACGGGGTTCTCATCTCCCTTTCTATCAATAATATGCAAATCAAATTCTTGTAGCAAGAGAACCCATCTAATAAGTCTAGGTTTAGCATCTTTCTTTTCCATAAGATATTTAATAGCAGCATGATCAGTGTCAATAGTTACTTTAGAATAAACAATATAAGGTCTGAACTTATCACAAGCAAATACGATTGTTAAAAATTCCTTTTCAGTAGTAGCATAATTTCTCTGGGCATTGTCTAGAGTTTTACTAGCATATTGAATAACATTTAATTTCCTATTAACTCTTTTCCCTAGAACATCACCTACAACATAATCACTAGCATCACACATAATTTTAAAGGGTAAATTCCAATCAGGTGGCTGAACAATAGGTGCAGAAATCAATGCTTTCTTAAGTATTTCAAATGCTTCTACACAATGATCATCAAAGACAAAAGGAATATCTTTTTGTAATTGATTAGTTAGAGGACGAGAAATCTTTGAGAAGTCCTTAATGAACCTCCTATAAAAATCGGCGTGACTGAGGAAACTTCTTATACCTTTAATGTCCTTGGGACATGGCATTTTTCAATAGCATCAACTTTAGCTTTGTCAACTTCAATACCTCTTTCAGAAATTTTATTCCCCAAGACAATACCTTCATTAACCATAAAGTGGCACTTCTCCGAATTCAAGACAAGATTAGTTTCTTCACATCTCTGCAAAACTCGATCAAGTTTGCTTAAGCAATCATCAAAAGCGGATCCATGAATGGAGAAATCGTCCATGAAAACCTCACATATCTTTTCACAAAAGTCAGAGAATGTAGCCATCATACAACTTTGAAAGGTAGCAGGTACATTACATAAACCAAAAGGCATACGTCTATAAGAAAAAGTACCAAAAGGGCAAGTAAAAGTGGTCTTTGATTGATCATCAGCTGACAAAGGTATTTGAGAGAAGCCAGAGTAACCATCTAGAAAGCAAAAATGTGTATGTTTGGATAGTCTTTCTAGCATTTTATCAATACAAGCTAAGGGGTAATGATCTTTTTTAGTAGCCTTATTTAATTTGCGGAAATCAATTACCATCCTATAACCTGTAATAATTCTTTGCAGGATCAATTCATCTTTATCATTAGGAACAACAGTAATACCTCCCTTCCTAGGGACACAATGGACAGGACTTACCCACTGACTATCAGCAACGGGATAAATTATACCTGTCTCAAGGAGCTTTAATATTTCCTTTCTTACCACTTCTTTCATCTTAGGATTCAACATTCAGCCATCGTTGATGATCAATAACTGGTTTGGCGTCTTCCTCCAAATTTATTTTGTGTTGACATAGAGTGGGACTAATGCCCTTAAGATCATCAAGAGTATATCCAATAGCAGCACGGTGCTTCTTCAGAGTTTTCAATAATTTCTCTTCCTCCTTCTCTCGAAGGTTAGCACTAATAATAACAGGATATATTTTCTTTTCGTCAAGATAAGTGTCGTGGTTCTAAGTCTGACAGTAATGTAGGGGGGTAGGTATGGAGAGGCAAGATCTTAGCTATGGAGTAGTTGTAAGCACACGAGGTTTACGAGTTCAGGCCCTTCTCGGAGGAAGTAATAGCCCTACGTCTTGGAGCCCGGAGGCGGTCGACTGGATTATGTGTATATGAATTACAGGGGTGCGAACCCTTTACACTGAGGAGGGGGGTGGCTTATATAGAGTTCGCCAGACCCCTCCGGCCCTCAGTTATGCAGGGTTTCAAATACATTAAGGTCGGGTGTTACTGGTAACGCCCCTAATAAAGTGCTATGATGACCATAAAAGCTACTTAATGACCAACCATTAGCATGCGGAGTGACTTTAGGTCTCCTGGCCGTCGAGTGGTTGGATCTTGGTCGAGTGATTGTTTCTTGGTCGAGTGTCTTCGAGTCTGTCGAGTGGAACACCTCCAAGTCGATTGAAGGGTGATTTCTTCTAGGTAGGGCAGTTAGGACAGGTCCATGACCCTACCCTAGGTACATAGCTTCATCATTAGCCCCCGAATGGATCGAGGTTTGAGTGGGGAAGGAGTTGAGAACTTCTCCGACTCATTTTTCATGCCATGAGCATATCTTGTTTCGGATTAATGAACCTGAGTGATGACAGCAACTTCCTTTTCAGTCGCCTTGATCCATTCTTAGTTTTTTGTCGAGTGAGTTTCTTTACTTGAAAAGCTCCGAGTGACGGTGTGGAGGAGATCTTCCATCTGACAAGTTGTTCTGCTGCCCGCAGATTTCGTGGGATTCGAATTTTGGGAAGCGCGCGGGACAGGGGAGGCCGCAATAATCGGATGGGATAGGGCGGAGCCGCCTCGATCTCCGTGCCACCTTTTTCGCCACGTATCGCGCGCACGATTGTTACGGGATTTGACAGGATCGTCCGGGCCTACCAGTCAGCCACTCGGAAGTGACCTCATATAAGGCGTCGGACCGGGGTTTCTTGAATAGTGCGTTCTCATTTCCTCTTCTCCTCTTCAGGCTTCTTCGTCGCGCTCGCTCTCGCCCCAGCGCTGCCGCTCCGTACGCGTCTCGCCGGTGACAATGGGGAAGGAGAAGACGGCGGCTCTGGAGCGGGCGAAGAAGGCGACGACAAAGGCGAAGGGGAAGGCGACCAGTCGGGGTGGATATTCCTCACGAGCCGGCCTGCGAAGGGCTGGATCCAGGGCGACTGGATCCGCTCGGTGATCCGCCAAGAAGACCTCGACGACCTAGCTGACGGAGGACTGATCCCCCATGGATCGGCACGGCTTCCGGGGAAGGAATCCGAGCCGCAACCTCGGGAGGGTGAGCGCGTTCTCCTTTCCACCCACATCGGCCGTGGATTTTCCTTGCCTCCTCACCCTTTCTTTCGGGGATTTCTGAATTTCTTTGGGGCACAACTCCACCACTTCACTCCCAACACAATCGTGTATCTAGCTGCTCTCGTGTCTTTGTGCGAGAATTTCTTGGGTTGTCGGCCTCACTTGGGTCTTTTCAAGCACATTTTCACCTGTCGTTCTTAGACGGTGAAAAAGGCCAATCCGAGTGACGAGAGAACACAAGTGATTCAGATGTGTGGGGGTCTTGGTGTTCAGATGAGAGGGAAAAGTTCCTTTCCGTCCATGATTCTTCCCGACTCGGTCCACGGATGGCAGTCGACCTGGTTTTACTGCAAAGACCAGCCGACGCCAGGGTAGTCGACTGGCCTCCCTCCTTTTACCATGGACCGAGTGAGGAAACCCTCCTCTTTGAAGGTGCTCCTGGAGGAGAAGGCGCAAGTTAGGGTGCTGGTCGAACGAGTGGTCCAGCTTATCCGTGACGGGGTCACTGGTATGGATCTCTTGGAGGTTTTCCTTCGGCGGCGCATCCAGCCTCTTCAAGCTCAAGACCATCCGATGTGGATGTATTCGGGTCTTGACGACACCACTCGGATTCACCCGGAGGAGGTCGATGACGACACACTAGAGGGGTGGCTGTCGGGCATCACCGGAAACAAGGACAACCCCAGGGGAGCCAGGAGAGTTCCTCCATTCGACCAGTCCCACAAACCAGAAAAGGTTCGATTCTGAGCTTTTGATTATAATCTGAATTCACTCGCACAGCTATCTATACTGCGTCGACTGACTTTATTCTTCCTGCTTTCTTTCAGGCCCTTATCGAAATGTACTCAGTGCCCAACGGAGAGCAAGAGCAAGATCTGGAAGGAGAGGCGAGCGGCGGTGACAGTGGCGAATGGCATTCTGACGGAGAAGAGGACGAAGAAAGCGATGACTCAAGTGACGAAGAAGAAGTCGAGTCGCCTCCTCGCAGGGAGAGGCGATCCAAGCTTGACCAAGAACGACCGAGCGCCCGTGAAAAGGCGATTGCTCAGACTGGTCAGTCTTCAAAGCGTCCTCGGACATCTTCACCACCCCAACTGAAAAAGTGTCAAAGCATCTCAAAGTTGCAGAGCAGAAGCCTCGGAAGGCGTTGCCGAAGATTAAGATTGACATCCCCGTCGCTTCTGCGTGAGTGTCTCCCCTTGTATTCACTCGACGCTCCGTGCTGTTTATTTTTTCTTAATTTAACCAGACGAACTTTGGAACTGGCAGCGCTGCTACTTCCGGGACCTCAGCTTACAGAGATGAGGATGAGGTAATGGAGGATGTAGTCACTTCCAATCTGGGTATGATTTCTGTCATTCTGTCTTTATTTGGTCGACCCAACTGCAATGTGTACCATTGGGTGATGTGATTTTGGCGATTGATCTTTGAACAACTCCTAACATTATTGACCTCCCCGATGATGATGATGAAGAGCCTGAGAGGCCTTTGACGAGGAAAAATAGGAAAGCTCCTGCAAGCAAGGTGCCATAGTCGACGCCGATGGCGGAACCAGTCGTTCAGGACGCGGGTGATGCCAATCGGGGTTCTGTTACCTTCGCCGTACCATTGTCGAGTGCCCTGCCTTCTTCGTCGACTGCTCAAGCTCCTGCCGACCCACCTTCAGTTTTTGCGACCCATCATGTCCCAGAGGACGAAGTGAAAGCTGCCAAGGAAGCCATACGCCAGGCGTGCATTATGATGGAGAAGGTGAAGATGGTGCGGGACGCCAGTCAGTCCGCCTATGATGCCAGCTCGGCTCTCCAAAGCAATGTTCAGGTTAGCTGGTCATCGCTTGTTCTGTTAGGATATGCTATCTGGAGACTCTCTTTCCGAAAATCTTTGCATCCGTACACCCACTGGGTGCGTCGATTGAATTTTTGGACTAGTGGGGGCACGCTGAGTGCACCCACTGGGTGTAGTCCCCGAGACTACGGTGGACTGCTGGCAGTCGACTGTAGTCTTTGTATTTTGATTCTTTCGCTCGATCTGGTCTAGCCATGTCGAGTGTAAACCGAACCGGTGGGGGCACGCAAAGTGCACCCACTGGGTGTAGTCCCCAAGACTATGGTGGACTGCGGGCAGTCGGCCGTAGTCTTAGTATTGATTGTCTTTGTCGTTTTTTGCTATAAAATAACTTCCCCTCCCTGTTTGCAGCAATCTTGCAATCTTGGAGCTCGCTTTGCTGACTTGGAGAAACAGCAGATCCAGCTAAACCTTGACTTGGAATTGGCCAAGACAAAGCTGCAAAAGGCCAAGGACGACGCCAATGGTAAGACGAGCTTGTCGACTGGTTTGTCTTAGGCTTGAGTACCCTTCTGCTCTTTCTGAATCAAGTACCATTTCTTTGCAGAAAAACTGAATGAAGCTCTGGCGAAGAAGGATCAAGATTTGGCTACTGCTCAAAAGAAAGCCGACGACAGAACCGTTCTGGCTGAACAGAAACTGGCTTCAGGCGGCCAATTGGAAGAAGAGAACGCCAAGACGAAATCTGCCCTGAACGAAGCCAACAAGGAGTGCTTGCACTTGAAGAAAAACAATGTCAACCTGTACGAGAAGATGGAAGGCATCGCTCGCAGGAGGGACGATCTGGAGAGTTATCTGAGGAGCCTTGCCAAGAAGTTGTTCATCAAGCTTGAAGGTATACATTTTGTTCCGACTGATGTTTTTCTTGTCGACTCAGCATACGAAAATTGACTTATCCTTGGATCGTGAATGCAGAGTTTTGCCAGAACTTCGAGGAGTTGGCTAGGCGGATTGAGCCAGGTTTGGACCCCATCAACTCTCCCGTGAAAGATGAAACTGCCATGAATCTGCTCCGACTAGAATCCCACATCGACGGTGTTGTGGACTACTTGGCTCGACTGAAGGTTGCCACGTCACGGATCGACACGGCACTTTGGCCAGGGGCCACGCTCCAGAATGATCTCGAGTCTCTGATGACTCGACTTAACAAGATCCCTGGTCGAGTGCAGGAGTGGAAGAAATCTTCTGCCCGGTGTGGTGCTGATGTGGCTCTGTCTTTGGTTCGTGTCCACTACAAGCAGGTGCGATAAGATAAGCTGGCAACAATCAAGGTCGCCAACACCCAGAGGCATGACTTCCGATCTTTTATGGAGACTTTTATTGCTGCAGCCACTCGGATCACCGACGGTGTCGACCTGGACGAGTTCGTCGAGCCTGCCAGTCCTCCTCCTGCAGAATGAACAAACTTTTATGCCCCACCTTGAATTTGCTTCAGAATGCCGAGTGGTTTTTGTAACTGGTAAACTCTTTCGGGCTGAATGCCCGAGCACTTCGATCTGCGGCCTGGAACCTTTACGATTTATCTGAACTTGGTTTATCGTTGAATATCTTCATGAATTCTCCGTCGAGTGGAACTCGTTCTTCACTCGAGACAACTTTTGTATTTGTGGCGCAGCTCCGAAGGAGAAGGTAGCAGTCGACCTGCACCTCGTCGTCCTTGCGGGTCGGGATGGAGCGCACGTTGTGTTTGTGGCAAAGCTCCGGAGGAGAAGGTGGCAGTCGACCTGCACCTCGTCGTCCTTGTGGATTGGGATGGACCGCACGTTGTATTTGTGGCGAAGCTCCCAAGGAGAAGGTGGCAGTCGACCTGCACCTCGTCGTCCTTGCGTATTGGGATGGAGCACACATTTTATTTGTGGCGGAGCTCCGAAGGAGAAGGTGGCAGTCGACCTGCACCTCGTCGTCCTTGCGGATTGGGATGTGTTTCGTACTTAGGCGAGTACTGGACTGCAGCTAAGCCTCCGAGTGGGAGGGTTGCTCTCCACTCGGTAGGATTTTTCAAACTTAGGCAAGTACTGGACTGCAGCTAAGCCCCCGAGTGGGAGGGTCGCTCTCCACTCGGTAGGATTTTTCAAACTTAGGCGAGTACTGGACTGCAGCTAAGCCCCCGAGTGGGAGGGTCACTCTCCACTCGATAGGATTTTTCAAACTTAGGCGAGTACTGGACTGCAGCTAAGCCCCCGAGTGGGAGGGTCGCTCTCCACTTGGTAGGATTTTTCAAACTTAGGCGAGTACTGGACTGCAGCTAAGCCCCCGAGTGGGAGGGTCGCTCTCCACTCGGTAGGATTTTTCAAACTTAGGCGAGTACTGGACTGCAGCTAAGCCCCTGAGTGGGAGGGTCGCTCTCCACTCGGTAGGATTTTTCAAACTTAGGCAAGTACTAGACTGCAGCTAAGCCCCCGAGTGGGAGGCTGGCTCCCCACTCGGTAGGATTTTCAAATACTTAGGCGAGTACTGGACTACAGCTAAGCCCCCGAGTGGGAGGGTCGCTCTCCACTCGGTAGGATTTTTCAAACTTAAGCAAGTACTGGACTGCAGCTAAGCCCCCGAGTGGGAGGCTGGCTCCCCACTCGGTAGGATTTTCAAATACTTAGGCGAGTACTGGACTGCAGCTAAGCCCCCGAGTGGGAGGCTGGCTCCCCACTCGGTAGGATTTTCAAATACTTAGGCGAAACAGGTTCGCAGCTAAGCCCCCGAGTGGGAGGCTGGCTCACCACTCGGTATGAAATTATTTTTACAAACTTAGGAGAAACGGATTCGCAGCTAAGCCACCCACTTGGGGATTTCTCACGCAAACAAAAACAATAACAATCATTGGGAAAATTATAACGCTCTTGTCTTTGATAAATAAACTACATAAGTTTTTCTTATTACATCTCATCCGAGTGAGAATTCAAGTATAAAAGGGGCGGAGTAGCTCCGCATTCCAGGCTCGTGGCTCATCAATCTGGCGATCGACATTATAAAGGTGGTACGCTCCATTGTGGAGGATTCTGGTGACTATGAAGGGACCTTCCCAAGTAGGAGCGAGTTTGTGTGGTTTCTGTTGATCCACTTGGAGGACCAAGTCTCCTTCTTGGAAGGCTTGACTCTTCACATTTCTGGCATGGAATCGACGCAAGTTTTGCTGATAGATGGTCGATCGGATCATGGCCATTTCTCTTTCTTCTTCCAGGAGGTCGACTGCGTCCTGCCGGGCTTGTTCTGCTTCATCTTCAGAGTAGAGCTCGACTCGGGGTGCGTTGTGAAGCAGGTCACTCGACAAAACTGCTTCGGCTCCGTAGACCAGAAAGAATGGGGTTCATCCTCAATCCCCAAAGAACAGATGGAAGCTCATCGACCCATGCACCTGCTGCGTGCTTGAGATCGCGCATCAGTCGGGGTTTCAGTCCTTTGAGAATTAAGCCGTTTGCTCTTTCCGCTTGTCCATTCGACTGGGGGTGAGCGACTGAAGCGTAGTCGACTCGTGTGCCTTGAGAGGCGCAAAAGGCTCTGAATTTGTCGGAATCGAAGTTTGACCCATTGTCAGTGATGATGCTATGCGGAACTCCATATCTGAATATCAACTCTCTGATGAAACTGATAGAAGTGCAAGCATCAAGATTCTTGATAGGCTTAGCTTCAATCCATTTGGTGAACTTGTCGACTGCTACTAGCACATGAGTGAAGCCGCTCCTGCCCATTCTCAGTGGTCCAACCATGTCCAGTCCCCAAACAGCGAAGGGCCAGACAAGTGGAATGGTTTTTAGGGCTGACGCGGGTTTATGCGACATATTGGAGTAAAACTGACATCCTTCACATTTGTCGACTATCTCTTTCGCCATTTCATTCGCTCTTGGCCAGTAGAATCCCGCTTGGTATGCTTTAGCCACAATGGTCTGAGAGGACGCATGATGACCATAGGTCCCTGAGTGGATATCATCAAGGATTATCTGACCTTCTTCTGGTGTTATACACTTCTGACTGACTCCAGTCGTGCTTTCTCTATACAACTGTCCCTTTATGACTGTAAAGGCCTTGGATCGACGGAAGATCTGTCGAGCCTCTTCTTCGTCCTATGGGAGTTCTTTCCTTAGGATGTACGCGATGTATGGTACCATCCAGTCGGGAGTGATGACCAAAACGTCCATGATCAGGTCGACCACAGCTGGAACTTCAACTTCAATCGGATCCGTGGCACTTTTTGGCTGCGGGGCTTCTTCAGTGAAGGGATCCTCCTGAACTAATGGTGTCTGGATGTGTTCCGAAAACACATTGCTAGGAATGACTTCTCTTTTGGAACCTATTTTCGCCAAATCATCAGCTGCTTGATTTTTCAGCCGGGGTATGTGATGAAGTTCTAAACCCTCGAATTTCTTCTCCAGCTTTCGCACTGCATTGCAATAACCAGTCATGGCCGGACTTCTGACGTCCCACTCTTTCATCACTTGATTAACCACCAAATCTGAGTCGCCATAGACCATGAGGCGACGGACGCCGAGTGACATGGCCATGCACAACCCATATAAAAGTGCTTCGTATTCTGCTTTGTTATTGGAGGAATCAAAGTGGATTTGAAGAACATATCTGAGCTTATCTCCTCGGGGGGAGACCAATACTACTCCGGCACCGGAACCATTCAACATTTTGGAACCTTCGAAGAACATGGTCCAATGCTCTGAGTGAACCTGAGTCGGCAGTTGTTGTTCAATCCACTCGGCGACGAAATCTGCTATTGCTTGGGACTTGATAGCTTTCTTTGCCTCAAACTTGATATCTAGAGGAAGGAGGTCAATCGCCCATTTTGCCACTCGACCAGTTGCATCTCTGTTGTGCAGGATCTCTGACAATGGAGCGTCGCTGACGACCGTAATGGAATGATCAGAGAAGTAGTGAGCAACCTTCTTTGTGGTCATATAAATCCCATATACAAGCTTCTGATAATGTGGATATCTTTGCTTCGACGGGGTCAAAACTTCAGAAACATAATATACTGGGCGCTGAACTTTGAAGGCTTTTCCTTCTTCTTCCCGCTCGACCGTAAGTACCGTACTGACGACTTGTCCCGTGGCTGCGATGTAAAGCAGCAAAGGCTCTTTGCTGATTGGAGCAGCAAGGACCGGCTGGGTGGAGAGCAGAGCTTTGAGCTCTGCAAACGCTGCATCAGCTTCAAGAGTCCACTCGAACTTGTCTGACTTCTTCATCAATCGGTAAAGAGGCAATGCCTTTTCACCGAGATGAGAGATGAATCGACTTAAAGCGGCCAAGCAACCAGTAAGCTTCTGGACGTCATGCACTCGCACGGGACGTTTGATCTGGGGTATAGTATCGACTTTTTCTGGATTGGCGTCGATTCCCCGTTCAGAAACGAGAAAACCGAGTAACTTTCCGCCAGGAACTCCGAATGTGCACTTTGATGGATTAAGCTTGATATCATACCTCCTGAGGTTGGCAAAGGTTTCAGCAAGGTCAGTCAGCAGGTCGGAACCCTTCCGTGACTTGACCACAATATCATCCATGTATGCTTCCACATTCCGACTGATTTGAGTGAGCAAACACTTCTGAATCATCCTCATGAATGTGGCTCCGGCATTCTTGAGGCCGAATGGCATGGTAACATAACAGAAGCACCCGAATGGAGTGATGAAAGCTGTTTTGATCTCGTCAGGTCCATACAGACGGATCTGATGGTACCCGGAATAGGCGTCTAGAAAAGACAGTCGCTCACATCTCGCAGTCAAGTCGACTATCTGGTCGATGCGGGGGAGAGGAAAATGATCTTTCGGGCAGGCCTGATTGATATGTTTAAAGTCAATGCACATGCGAAGTGACTTATCCTTCTTGGGGACCATGACAACGTTGGCGAGCCACTCGGAGTGGTAAATCTCTCAGATGAACTCCGCTGCTAAGAGCCGAGCCACCTCCTGACCAATAGCGTTTCTCTTCTGGACGACGGACCGTCGGAGATGTTCTTTGACGGGTTTCACCTTCGAGTCGACTCGTAGGCGATGCTCAGCCAGCCCCCTAGGAACACCCGGCATGTGAGAAGGCTTCCATGCGAAGATGTCTCAGTTCTCACGGAGGAACTGGATGAGCGCTTCTTCCTATTTGGAGTCGAGTGTTGTTGAGATATGAGTCGGAGCAGCACTAGGATCGGTCGGGTGAATGTGAACCGGCTTCGTTTCACCGGACGACTGAAAAGCTGATTCTGTAGCGGGCTTCTTGGCTCGCAACAAATCACTCGGGTCTGCAGTCTTCTGGTACTCCTGCAGCTCCACCACTGCTATTTGAGCATCAGCGATCTTTGAGCCTTTCTGAAAACACTCTTTTGCTTTCTTTTGATTGCCCGTAACAGTGATCACACCTTTGCGACCAGGCATCTTCAATTTGAGATACACATAACATGGTCGAGCCATGAAGCGTGCGTAAGCTGGCCTGCCCAAAATAGCGTGATAAGCACTCTGGAAATCCACAACTTCAAACGTCAACTTTTCTTTGCGGTAATTCTTGGAATCACCGAAAACCACATCAAGGGCAATTTGGCCGAGTGACTCAGCCTTCTTCCCAGGAATGACTCCATGGAAACTCATGTTGCTGGTACTGAGTCTGGACATCGGAATGCCCATCCCTTTCAACGTCTCAGCATACAGTATGTTCAAACCACTGCCACCATCCATCAAGACTTTGGTCAGTCGAGTGCCTTCAACAACTGGGTTGACCACCAGAGCTTGCCTCCCAAGGGTGGCAATGTGCGTTGGGTGATCGGATTGGTCGAATGTGATGGCAGTCTGAGACTACTTCAGATAACTGGGTGTCGCCGGAGCAACCATATTCACCTCACGGTTGATAACTTTCAGTCGACTTTTGCTTTCAACATCAGCAAAAATCATCAAGGTGGAATTGACCTGGGGATATCCATCATCACTGTCTTTCTTGTCCTCAACTTTGTCCGACTCCTTTTCCTTATCTTTGGGCTGTTTGCCCTGGCACTGCTGGATCAAGAGCCGACACTGTCGAGTGGTATGTTTCGAGTAAATGAGCTTACCCTCTTCATCTTTCTTGGTGTGGATGTGACATGGCAAATCCAACACATCATTTCCGTCTTGATATTTAACTTTCTTGGGGTTCCAAGGCCCTTTGGGTTTCCCCTTAAACTTTCCTTGAGTTACAGCCAAGGCTTCGCCAGGAGCAGCTGGCTCGGCTTTCCGCTTCTGTTTCCGATTGGAATTTGCTCCTCAGTTTCTTGGGCGACTGACTTGTGCTTGCCACTCCGGAGTCGATCCTCATCTTCACCATTAGCGTACTTGGTGGCAATCTCCATCATCCGATTCAAAGACATGTCTCTGGTTCGACCGAATTTCAGATTCAGTTCTCTATACTTGACGCCTTCTTTGAAGGCACAAACTGCTTGGTGATTAGGCACATTCTCTACCGTGTGATGTAACGTGATACATCTCTGGATGTAATCCCTCAAGGTTTCATTCGGCTTCTGCACGCAAGACCGCAGTTCCGTCAGTCCTGCCGGTCGCTTGCATGTTCCTTCAAATGTAGTGAAAAACACTCGGGCGAGATCTTCCCAAGTGTAAATGCTGCTGGGTGCTAACTGATTCAGCCACGCTCTGGCCGAGCCCTCCAACATGAGAGGCAGGTGCTTCATGGCCACTTCATCAATGCCACCGCCAATCTAGACCGGCACTCGCTAGTCTTCAAGCCAAGTATCGGGCTTGGACTCACCAGTGAACTTACTGACTCCAATCGCCAACCTGAAGTTGGGAGGAATCATAGTGGCCCTGATGGCTCTACTAAAGCACTCTGGCCCTGAAACATGTACTCTGCTGCTGGTAGGTGCATCTCTGTCGTGACCTTCTCGGTGAGCTCTGTTCCTGTCGACCAAACCTTGAACGAGAATGGATCTCGCATCAAATCCTGGTTCCCTGGGGTCGACTGGAATCCTTCGCCCAACACTATGAGGGCGCCTGTCATCCTGCTGTCGAGGCACATACGATCCACTCCTCGGGGCAGGGGTGGGCACTCGACGTCGATCGTCACAATCGAATCGGTGATCATACTGCTCATGGTTTCCGTACTGATCATGCCGGTCCCCACGTCCCTCACGCCTCGGGGGCGATCTTGGACTATGAGCCGACTGGACTGTGTCTGCAGCAATGGATCTGCTATGAATCCTGTTCTGCGACTGAGAAACAGCGGAATTTTGGTCTCCTGCTGCCCGGAGTAATGCTCTAATCTGCAGCAAGCCTCTGCCAGCCTCTGATTGGGAAGGCTGGATCGACTCTGCTATACGGGCTGCAGCTGCTAAATTCTAAATCGGAGTTTGATATACCTGCGGGGGCGGAAAGAGCTGACATCGACTGGATTCTGGAACCCGTTGTCGCGCACGCTCGTCAAGTGCTCGCTGGAGGTTCTCCAGTCGAGTGCGCTCAGCCAAGTTTGCCAGGCGCGCGTCCTCCAAGGCACGAGCCTCGGGGGTTTCTCCAACGATAGGAGTGTGCAGTGCATCCATGTTCCGGCGACGAAGTTCTTCTCTCTGCAGCGACGTGAGAGGCTCGGGGAGATATTCCTCATGGGGATGCGACGGGTCGCCTCCACCTGCGCCTCCGTCGGTGCGGGGAAAACCGGGAGGACTGCGCGGTCCATCGACCATCAGAACCTCCGCCGCCAGATCACTGCTGTCGCACTCAGATGCGGTCTCTGCGGAGCCAGTCGACAGGTCGAACAGGCCGTAGAGGGATTCATCAGGCTCGATCGCCGCGACTTGAGGGGTGGCTGACTGGCGTGCCACCGCGTGTCTCACCCACCACTGAAGTCTTGACCGACTGGAGCGCTTGCGCCGACGGGAAACAAGGAGGGAGGACAACACAGGGGCCGACCGATAATGGGTCGACGGTTGCCGCAAGAGGACGCCGCGAACACACGCGCGAAAGTGTGTTGCCCCGCGGACAGGGAGTGCGTCGACGTCGAGCGGAGCCTCCTGAAGCCAAGCGGAGTCGTCGGCGATGAACGTGAGCATGCCAAGACGGATCTCGCGGCCCTCCACCAAAACTCCGCCAGAAACCATGATGATTTGGATCGGAAAAGATCGCAACTCCTCCAACAAATCGCTAAGACACCTGCCCCAAGGTGGGCGCCAACTGTCGTGGTTCTAAGTCTGACAGTAATGTAGGGGGGGTAGGTATGGAGAGGCAAGATCTTAGCTATGGAGTAGTTGTAAGCACACGAGGTTTACGAGTTCAGGCCCTTCTCGGAGGAAGTAATAGCCCTACGTCTCGGAGCCCGGAGGCGGTCGACTGGATTATGTGTGTATGAATTACAGGGGTGCGAACCCTTTACACTGAGGAGGGGGGTGGCTTGTATAGAGTTCGCCAGACCCCTCCGGCCCTCAGTTATGCAGGGTTTCAAATACATTAAGGTCGGGCGTTACTGGTAATGCCCCTAATAAAGTGCTATGATGACCATAAAAGCTACTTAATGACCGACCGTTAGCGTGCGGAGTGACTTTAGGTCTCCTGGCCGTCGAGTGGTTGGATCTTGGTCGAGTGATTGCTTCTTGGTCGAGTGTCTTTGAGTCTGTCAAGTGGAACACCTCCAAGTCGATTGAAGGGTGATTTCTTGTAGAGATGTCCTTGGGTAGGGCAGTTAGGACAGGTCCATGACCCCACCCTAGGTACATAGCTTCATCAATAAGCATATTTAAGAGTATCAGGTAATGGTTTAAGCTCAAACACTGGATCACCCTTGGGTGGAGGAGGATCCCCTAGGATTTCAATAGGCAAGTTGTGTTTCAAAATAGGTCCCTGTTTAAAGAATACTTCAACTATTTCCCTTCTTTCATTCATGAACATATCATTTTCATGGTCTAGCAAATATTGTTCTAATGGATCAGTAGGAGGCACATCAATAGAAGCAAGACCAATAATTTCATCTTTACTAGGCAATTCTTTATCATGGGGTTGTCTACGAAATTTAGAAAAATTAAACTCATGAGACATATCATCCAAACCAATAGTAACAACATCCTTCTTGCAATCTATCTTAGCATTAACAATGTTCAAGAAGGGTCTACCAAATATAATGGGACAAAAGCTATCTGGAGGGGAACCAAGAACAAGAAAATCAGCAGGATATTTAGCCTTCCCACACAAGACTTCAACGTCTCTAACAATCCCAATTGGTGAAATAGTATCTCTATTAGCAAGCTTAATGGTAACATCAATACCTTCTATCTCAGCTGGTGCAATATCATGCATACTTTCTTTGTATAAGGAAATAGGTATTGCACTAGCACTAGCACCCATATCACACAAGCCATGATAACAATGATCTCCAATTTTAACAGAAATAACAGGCATGCCTACCACAGGTCTATGTTTATCTTTAGCACCAGGCTTAGCAATTCTAGCAGTCTCATCACAAAAATAAATAACATGCCCATCGATATTATTGACCAAGAGATCTTTAACCATAGCAACATTAAGTTCAACTTTAACTTGCTCAGGGGGTTTAGGTGTCTTAATATTACTTTTGTTAACCACAGTTGAAGCTTTAGCATGATTCTTTATTCTAACAGGGAAAGGTGGTTTCTCAACATAAGCAGTAGGAATAACAGGATCATTATAAGTGATAGTATTTTCTTCAACTTTAATAGGTGCAACTACTTTTACTTCAATGGGAGGATTATATTTAAACCACTTCTCCTTAGGGAGATCAACATGAGTAGCAAAGGATTCACAGAAAGAAGCTACTATCTCAGAGTCAAGTCCGTATTTAGTGCTAAATTTACGAAAAACATCGGTATCCATAAAAAGATTTAACACAATCAAACTTAGGTGTTATAGCTGACTCTTTACCTTTGTCGAGATCCCAATCTTTAGAGTTGCGTTCAATTCTCTCCAATAAACTCCATTTGTATTCAATAGTCTTCATCATAAAGGAACCAATACAAGAAGTATCGAGCATGGAGCGATTGTTGTCAGAAAGCCGAGTGTTAATTTTTTGAATAATCATTTCTCTTGAGAGCTCATGATTGGGCATTAATATAACATTGACTTAAGCCTCCCCCAAGCTTGAGCGATGCTTTCTCCTTCGTGAGGCCAAAAATTATATATATAATTACGATCATGATGAACAAGATGCATAGGATAAAACTTCTGATGGAATTCCAATTTCAACCGTTTGTAGTCCCATGATCCCATATCATCACATACCCTATACCATGTCAATGCATCTCGCTTCAAAGATAAAGGTAAGACATTCTTCTTAATAACATAATCGGGCATACCTGCAAGCTTAAATAATCCACAAACTTCATCCACATAGATTAAGTGTAAGTCGGGATGCAATGTTCCATCTCCTGCAAAAGGATTAGCTAGCAGTTTCTCTATCATATCCGAAGGAATTTCAAAGTAAACATTTTCATTTTCAGTAGGTTTTGGAGCAACTCTTTGCTCTACTGGTCGAGGTGAAGATACCCTGAACAAGCCCCTCAAAGGATTACTTTCCATAGTAACAAGTGACAGTAAATTTCAGCACAGTATATAAATTTTTCCTTACCAAATTCCACCTACCAAAGGCGCTTCACTCCCCGACAACGGCGCCAGAAAAGAGTCTTGATGACCCACAAGTATAGGGGATCTATCATAGTCCTTTAGATAAGTAAGAGTGTCGAACCCAACGAGGAGCAGAAGGAAATGATAAGCGGTTTTCAGCAAGGTATTCTCTGCAAGCACTGAAATTATTGATAACAAATAGTTTTGTGATAAGATAATTGGTAACGAGTAGCAAGTAATAAAAGTAAATAAGGTGCAGCAAGATGGCCCAATCCTTTTTGTAGCAAAGGACAAGCCTGTACAAACTCTTATATAGAGAAAAGCGCCCCCGAGGACACATGGGAATTATAGTCAAGCTAGTTTTCATCATGTTCATATGATTCACGTTCGGTACGTTGATAATCTGATATGTGGGTGGACCGGTGCTTGGGTACTGTACTTACTTGGACAAATATCCCACTTATGACGAACCCCTATTGCAAGCATCTGCAACTACAACAGAAGTATTAAGGTAAACCTAACCATAGCATGAAACATATGGATCCAAATCAGCCCCTTACGAAGCAACGCATAAACTAGGGTTTAAGCTTCTGTCACTCTAGCAACCCATCATATACTTATTACTTCCCAATGCCTCCCTCTAGGCCCAAATAATGGTGAAGGGTCATGTAGTCGACATTCGCATGACACCACTAGAGGGATGACAACATACATCTCATCAAAATATCGAACGAATACCAAATTCACATGACTACTAATAGAAAGACTTCTCCCATGTCCTCAGGAACAAAAGTAACTACTCACAAAGCATATTCATGTTCATAATCAGAGGGGTATTAATATGCATAATGGATCTGAACATATGATCTTCCACCAAGTAAACCAAGTAGCATCAACTACAAGGAGTAATCAACACTACTAGCAACCCACAGGTACCAATCTGAGGTTTGGATACAAAAGATGAACTAGGGTTTGAGATGAGATGGTGCTGGTGAAGATCTTGATGGAGATTGACCCCCTCTCGGTGAGAGGATCGTTGGTGATGACGATGGTGATGATTTCCCCCTCCCGGAGGGAAGTTTCCCCGATAGAACAGCTCTGCCAGAGCCCTAGATTGGTTCCGCCTCGTGGCGGCGGAGTCTCGTCCTAAAAGCTTGCTTATGATTTTTTCCTCGACGAAAGACTCCATATAGTAGAAGATGGGCATCGGAGGGCCACCAGGGGGCCCACGAGGCAGGGGGGCGCGCCCCCACCCTCGTGGCCAGGGTCTGGCCCCCCTTTGGAACTTCTTGCACTCAGTATTTTTTATATATTCTGGAAATAGCTTCCGTGAAGTTTCAGGACTTTTGGAGCTGTGCAGAATAGGTCTCTAATATTTGCTCCTTTTCCAGCCCAGAATTCCAGCTGCCGGCATTCTCCCTCTTTATGTAAACCTTGTAAATTAAGAGAGAATAGGCATAAGTATTGTGACATAATGTGCAATAACAGCCCATAATGCAATAAATATCGATATAAAAGCATGATGCAAAATGGACGTATCACCGATGCACTAGGTATGACACCTAGATCGGATATGAACTCCTTCATCCAGAATACTTCATTTGCTGCTTCCGAAGCAGCTATGTATTCCGCTTCACACGTAGATCCCGCCACGACGCTCTGCTTGGAACTACACCAACTGACATCTCCACCATTTTATAAAAACACGTATCCGGTTTGTGACTTAGAGTCATCTGGATCAGTGTCAAAGCTTTCACTGACGTAACCATTTATGACGAGCTCTTTGTCACCTCCATATACGAGAAACATATCCTTAGTCCTTTTCAGGTATTTCAGGATGTTCTTGACCGCTATCCAGTGATCCATTCCTGGATTACTTCGGTACCTCCGTGCTAGACTAATAGCAAGGCACACATCAGGTCTGGTACACAACATTGCATACATGATAGAGCCCATGGCTGAAGCATAGGTACACCTATCATTTTCTCTCTATCTTCTGCAGTGGTCGGGCATTGACTCTGACTCAATTTCACACCTTGTAACATAGGCAAGAACCCTTTCTTTGCTTGATCCATTTTGAACTTCTTCAAAACTTTATCAAGGTATGTGCTTTGTGAAAGTCCAATTAAGCGTCTTGATCTATCTCTATATATCTTGATGCCCAATATATAAGCAGCTTCACCGAGGTCTTTCATTGAAAAATTCTTATTCAAGTATCCTTTTATGCTATTCAAAAATTCAATATCATTTCCGATCAACAATATGTCATCTACATATAATATCATAAATGCTACAGAGCTCCACTCACTTTCTTGTAAATACAGGCTTCTCCAAAAGTCTGTATAAAACCATATGCTTTGATCACACTATCAAAGTGTATATTCCAACTCCGAGAGACTTGCACCAGTCCATAAATGGATCGCTGGAGCTTGCACACTTTGTTAGCACCTTTTGGATCGGCAAAACCTTCTAGTTGCATCATATACATCTCATCTTTAAGATATCCATTAAGGAATGCAGTTTTGACATCCATTTGCCAAATTTCATAATCATAAAATGCGGCAATTGCTAACATGATTCAGACGGACTTAAGCATCGTTGCGGGTGAGAAGGTCTCATCGTAGTCAACTCCTTGAACTTGTGGAAAACCTTTCGCAACAAGTCGAGCTTTGTAGACAGTAACATTACCGTCAGCGTCAGTCTTCTTCTTGAAGATCCATTTATTCTCTATGGCCTGCCGATCATTGGGCAGGTCAACCAAAGTCCATACTTTGTTCTCATACATGGACCCCATCTCAGATTTCATGGCCTCAAGCCATTTTGTGGAATCTGGGCTCATCATCACTTCCTCATAGTTCGTAGCTTCGTCATGGTCAAGTAACATGACTTCCAGAATAGGATTACCATACCACTCTGGTGCGGATCTTACTCTGGTTGACCTACGAGGTTCGGTAGTAACTTGATCAGAAGTTTCATGATCATCATCATTAGCTTCCTCACTTACTGGTGTAGGAATCACCGGAACTGATTTTAGTGATGAACTACTTTCCAATAAGGGGGAAGGTACAATTACCTCATCAAGTTCTACTTTCCTCCCACTCACTTCTTTCGAGAGAAACTCCTTCTCTAGAAAGGATCCATTCTTAGCAACGAATATCTTGCCTTCGGATCTGTGATAGAAGGTGTACCCAATAGTCTCCTTTGGATATCCTATGAAGACACATTTCTCTGATTTGGGTTCGAGCTTATCAGGTTGAAGCTTCTTCACATAAGCATCGCAGCTCCAAACTTTAAGAAACGACAACTTGGGTTTCTTGCCAAACCACAGTTCATAAGGTGTCGTCTCAACGGATTTAGATGATGCCCTATTTAACGTGAATGCAGCCGTCTGTAAAGCATAACCCCGAAACGATAGCGGTAAATCAGTGAGAGACATCATCGCACCATATCTAATAAAGTGCGGTTACGACGTTCAGACACACCATTACGTTGTGGTGTTCTAGGTGGCGTGAGTTGCGAAACTATTCCACATTGTTTCAAATGAGGTCCAAACTCATAACTCAAATATTCACCTCCACGATCAGATCGTAGAAACTTAATTTTCTTGTTACGATGATTTTCCACTTCACTTTGAAAATCCTTGAACTTTTCAAATGTTTCAGACATATGTTTCATTAAGTAGATATAGCCATATCTGCTCAAATCATTTGTGAAAGTGAGAAAATAACGATATCCGCCGCGAGCTTCAATGTTCATTGGACCTCATACATCAGTATGTATGATTTCCAATAACTCTGTTGCTCGCTCCGTTGTTCTGGAGAACGGAGTTTTAGTCATCTTGCCCATGAGGCATGGTTTGCAAGTACCAAGTGATTCATAATCAAGTGATTCTAGAAGTCCATCAAAATGGAGTTTCTTCATGCGCTTTACACCAATACGACCTAAACGGCAGTGCCACAAATAAGTTGCACTATCATTATCAACTCTGCATCTTTTGGCTTCAATACTATGAACATGTGTATCACTACTATCAAGATTTAGTAAAAATAGACCACTCATCAAGGGTGCATGACCATAAAAGATATTACTCATATAAATA
The DNA here is from genome assembly GCA_034509565.1 of Triticum monococcum. Lineage (NCBI taxonomy): Eukaryota > Viridiplantae > Streptophyta > Magnoliopsida > Poales > Poaceae > Triticum > Triticum monococcum. Next base: position 485,733,145 of record CM067845.1, read on the forward strand.
GAACAACCATTATTCTCTGATTTAAATGAATAACCGTCTCGCATCAAACAAGATCCAGATATAATGTTCATGCTCAACGCTGGCACCAAATAACAATTATTTAGGTCTAAAACTAATACCGAAGGTAGGTGTAGAGGTAGCGTGCCGACCGCGATCATATCGACTTTGGAACCATTTCCCACGCACATCGTCACCTCATCCTTAGCCAATCTTCGCTTAGTCCATAGCCCCTATTTCGAGTTGCAAATGTTAGCAACTGAACCAGTATGAAATACCCAGGCACTAATGCGAGCATTAGTAAGGTACACATCAATAACATGTATATCAAATATACCTTTCACTTTGCCATCCTTCTTCTCCGCCAAATACTTGGGGCAGTTCCGCTTCCAGCGACCAGTTCCTTTGCAGTAGAAGCACTCAGTCTCAGGCTTAGGTACAGACTTGGGTTTCTTCACTTGAGCAGCAACTGGCTTGCTGTTCTTCTTGAAGTTCCCCTTCTTCCCTTTACCCTTTTCCTCGAAATTGGTGGTCTTGTTAACCATCAACACTTGATGCTCCTTCTTGATTTCTACCTCCGCAGCCTTTAGCATTGCGAAGAGCTCAGGAATCATCTTATCCATCCCTTGCATATTATAGTTCATCACGAAGCTCTTGTAGATTGGTGGCAGTGATTGAAGAAATCTGTCAATGACACTATCATCAGGAAGATTAACTCCTAGTTGAGTATAGTGGTTGTGGTACCCAGACATTTTGAGTATATGTTCACTGATAGAACTATTCTCCTCCATCTTGCAGCTGTAGAACTTATTGCAGACTTCATATCTCTCAATCTGGGCATTTGCTTGAAATATTAACTTAAACTCCTGGAACATCTCATATGCTCCGTGACGTTCAAAACGTCGTTGAAGTCCAGGTTCTAAGCCGTAAAGCATGGCACACTGAACTATCGAGTAGTCATCAGCTTTGCTCTGCCAGGTGTTCACAACATCTGGCGTTGCTTCTACATTGGGTTTGTCACCTAGCGGTGCTTCCAGGACGTAATTTTTCTATGCAGCAATGAGGATAATCCTCAAGTTATGGGCCCGGTCCATGTAGTTGCTACTATCATCTTTCAACTTAACTTTCTCTAGGAACGCATTAAAATTCAACGGAACAACAACACGGGCCATCTATCTACAACAACATAGACATGCAAAATACTATCAGGTACTAAGTTCATGATAAATTAAAGTTCAATTAATCAAATTACTTAAGAACTCCCACTTAGATAGACATCTCTCTAATCATCTAAGTGATAACGCGATCCATATCAACTAAACCATGTCTGATCATCACGTGAGATGGAGTAGTTTTGAATGGTGAACATCGCTATGTTGATCATATCTACTATATGATTCACGCTCGACCTTTCGGTCTCAGTGTTCCGAGGCAATATCTGCATATGCTAGGCTCGTCAAGTTTAATCCGAGTATTCTGCGTGTGCAAAACTGGCTTGCACCCATTGTATGTGAACGTAGAGTTTATCACACCCGATCATCACGTGGTTTCTCGACACGACGAACTGTAGCAACGGTGCATACTCAGGGAGAACACTTATACCTTGAAATTTAGTGAGATATCATCTTATAATGCTACCGTTGAACTAAGCAAACTAAGATGCGTAAATGATAAACATCACATGCAATCAATATAAGTGATATGATATGGCCATCATCATCTTGTGCCTTTGATCTCCATCTCCAAAGCACCGTCATGATCACCATCGTCACCGGCTTGACACCTTGATATCCATTGAAGCAGCGTTGTCGTCTCGCCAACTATTGCTTCTACGACTATCGCTACCGCTTAGAGATAAAGTAAAGCAATTACATGGTCATTGCATTTCATACAATAAAGTGACAACCATATGGCTCCTGCCAGTTGCCGATAATTGTGTTACAAAACATGATCATCTCATACAATAAAATTTAGCATCATGTCTTGACCATATCACATCACAACTTGCCCTACAAAAACAAGTTAGACGTCCTCTACTTTGTTGTTGCAAGTTTTACGTGGCTGCTACGGGCTGAGCAAGAACCGTTCTTACCTACACATCAAAAACCACAACGCGGTATAGTGATTGCTTTTTGATCTTCAGAAAGAACCCTGTTCATTGAATCCGATTCAACTAAAGTTGGAGAAACTGACACCCACCAGCCACCTGTGTGCGAAGCACGTTGGTAGAACCAGTCTCGCATAAGCGTATGCGTAATGTCGGTCTGGGCCGCTTCATCCAACAATACCGCCAGATCAAGAAACAACTAGTGACGGAAAGCAATATGTATATACCCACGCCCACAACTCCTTTGTGTTCTACTCATGCATATAACATCAACGCATAAACCTGGCTCTGATGCCACTGTTGGGGAATACAGTAATTTCAAAAAAATTCCTACGCACACACAAGATCATGGTGATGCATAGCAAGGAGAGGGGAGGGTGTTATCTACGTACCCTCATAGACCGTATGTGGAAGCATTATGACAACACGGTTGATGTAGTCGTACGTCTTCATGATTGACCGATCCTAGTACCGAAAGTACGACACCTCTGCGATCTGCACACGTTCGGCTCGGTGACGTCCCACGAACTCACGATCCAGTAGAGTGTCAAGGGAGAGCTTTGTCAGCACGACGGCGTGATGACGACGATGATGATGCTACCAGAACAGGGCTTCGCCTAAGCACCGCTACGATATGACCAAGGTGGATTATGGTGGAGGGGGCACCGGACACGGCTAAGAGATCAATGATCAACTTGTGTTCCTATGGGGTGCCCCCTCCCCCGTATATAAAGGAGTGGAGGAGGGGAGGGCCGGCCCTCTACTATGGCGCACCCTGGGGAGTCCTACTCCCATCGGGAGTAGGATCCCCCTTCCATGTAGTAGGAGTAGGAGTGAAGGAAAGGGAAGAGAGAAGAGAAGGAAGGAGGGGGCGCAGCCCCTCCCCCTAGTCCAATTTGGACTAGGCCTTGGGGGTCACGTGGCCTGCCCTAGGCAGCTCCTCCCTCTCACCCCTAAAGCCCATTAGGGCCCATATACTCCCCCCCCCCCCGGGGGGGGGGGGGTGTTCCGGTAACCCCCGGCACTCTGGTTAATGCCCAAACTTACCCGAAACCATTCCGATGTCCAAACATAGTCATCCAATATATCAATCTTTATGTCTCGACCATTTCGAGACTCCTCATCATGTCTGTGATCATATCTGGAACTCCAAACAACATTGGTACATCAAAACATATAAACTCATAATATCGATCGTCACCCAACGTTAAGCGCGCGGACCCTACGGGTTCGAGAACTATGTAGACATGAACGAGACACGTCTCTGGTCAATAACCAATAGCAGAACCCGGATGTTCATATTGGCTCCCACATATTCTATGAAGATCTTTATTGGTCAAACCGCATAACGATATACGTTGTTCCCTTTGTCATCGGTATGTTACTTGCCCGAGATTCGATCATCTGTATCTTCAATACCTAGTTCAATCTCGTTGGCAGCAAGTCTCTTTACTCGTTCCGTAATGCATCATCCCGCAACTAACTCATTAGTCACATTGCTTGCAAGGCTTATATTGATGTGCATTACCAAGAAGGCCCAGAGATACCTCTCCGACAATCGGAGTGACAAATCCTAATCTCGATCTATGCCAACTCAACAAACACCATCGGAGACACCTGTAGAGCACCTTTATAATCACCCAGTTACGTTGTGACGTTTGGTAGCACACAAAGTGTTCCTCCGATATTCGGGAGTTGCATGATCTCATAGTCATAGGAACATGTATAAGTTATGGAGAAAGCAATAGCAACAAACTAAACGATCATCGTGCTAAGCTAATGGATGGGTCAAGTCAATCATATCATTCTATAATGATGTGATCCCATTAATCAAATGACAACTCATGTCTATGGTTAGGAAACATAACCATCATTGATTCAATGAGCTAGTCAAGTAGAGGCATACTAGTGACATTCTGTTTGTCTATGTATTCACACATGTACTAAGTTTCTGGTTAATACAATTCTAGCATGAATAATAAACAGTTATCATGATATAAGGAAATATAAATAACAACTTTATTATTGCCTCTAGGGCTTATTTACTTCATATCCCTGTATATGGCCCCACTCGTCAGTAGTGATGGGTCTTTGTGCAACACATTTTTGCATAAAATGCCGAGAAAAGTCCACTTCAGGTCCCTTAGTTAATTGACTTGTCTGGTTTTTGTCCGTCAATTCCTAAACCAGACCTTCTGCATCTTAAACTTTCAAAACCTGCCAAATTTCGTCCCTATCCCCAATCAAAGCGGTTTTGTGCATGAGGTGGAATGGATTTGGACCGAAGTGCACACGTGGCATTCGAATTTTGCTAGTTCACCTTATTACCCCATCTCTACTGGACATTTCTTCGAACAGTTGCCGTGCGCCATGTCTACCTCGGCACAGCCACCGACCAGCGGCTACTAGGCAGCCGGCGGCGAGCATGCGCACGTCGAACCAGCCATGGCTATCACCCCTCTTGTGCATGCCACTGCCATGAGTGACCCGCGCATGCACGCCACGCCGCACACGGCTTCTGACCGACACCCCATGCCTCGGGGCCACCTCTGCGCCGCTCTAGGCCGCCGTTTGCGGGGCATGGATGACGGGTTTCTCTCCTCGTGCTTTCCTTATTTCGGTTTCGCTGTTGTATTTCTATCTCTCTCTCGTCAAGCTCGAGCACACCACCATGTCGGGGGATGACCTGGCCTTTCACAAGATGTTGAGCTCCTCCTGTGGGACGAGGGAGGAGGCATGTTGGTTGTAAAGTGCAGGGGAGAGAGGTTGAAGAAAGAGCTTCCATGTGGGGCCAACTCATATGAGAGACATAGACTGAATAGAAAATCACTGGGACACCAGCATAGACAAGTGTCAGTCAAGATCCAAAACCATGCCGCGTCATTAGAGAAACCGCTGTAGTTTGAAAGAGGGACACCACTTGTCTTATTTTGGAAGTTCAAGGTGCAGAATGTATGGTTTAGGAGTTGAGGGACGAAAAGCAAACAAGTTGGTTAGTAGAGGGACCAAAAGTGAACTTTTCTCTAAAATGCCCTTATATTTTTTATTTGCGAAAAAAGCCGACCACCACAACACATTTTTGCACAAGATTTTTTTATTTGCGGAAAAGCTGGCCACTGTACTACTGAAATATGCAAAGATTTATGTAAATAGGGCCACCAGGTCTCGAGCACGTGGCCCACACTTATAAAATGAGATAATCTGGCCACTCCACCGTTCATGTTTGGTTGTTTACTTTGGATAACCTAGTTATATTGATAACCCACAAGTATAGGGGATCACAACAGTTTCCGAGGGTAGAGTATTCAACCCAAATTTATAGACTCGACACAGGGGGAGCCAAAGAATATTTGTAAGTATTAGCAGTTGAGTTGTCAATTCAACCACACCTGGAGATTAAATATATGCAACAAAGTAATCAGTAGCACAGTAATATGATAGTTTTGATAGCAGTGGTAACAACAGTATTAACGGTAACAATGATAGCAATGATGTGGTAGCAAGTGTAACGGTAACAGCAGCAGTAAAAACTTAGCAAGAACAATATGTGGAAAGTTCGTAGGCATTGGATCGGTGGATTCGTTGGATGACATTCATCATATAACAATCATAACCTAGGGCGATACAAAACTAGCTCTAGTTCATAAATATAATGTAGGCATGTATTCCGTAAATAGTCATACATGCTTATGGAAAGAACTATCTGAGGCTTCGAACATCTAGCCAAGCGAGAAAGAACTATCTGAGGCTTCTCTCGTCCCAGGACCGCGGTGTGCTCAACATCTAGCCAAGCGACCCACTCATCATCTGAGGCTTCGAACATGCGTCTGAAGCGAGAAAGGCATCCTTTCACCATCGCGGAAGAACGAGTGTAGATGACGTCGAACTCATCGCCGGTGATGGTTCTAACCTTGTACTGACCGCCGATCGTGGAGATTTGGGACGCCATGGATTTGGGAGGAGGGTTAGGATTAGTGGAACTACCGTAATGTGAATGGACGGGACGACTAGGAGCGAACCACCGTAGTATTGAAGGACGTGCAGGGACGAGTAGGAGTGTACTGCCAGCGTGTGAGCGGCAGGGTAGTGGCTTTCCATTCTCCCATGATACGGGCTTCCGAGAGCCCTTGGATCTGAGATCGAACGGTTGCATGGCATGATTCTAGACCTATGGGTGAATATCCTATCCTGGAGGGTTATTCTGCAAATTTTCAGCAACTTAGCATGCGATCGTTTGATCTCAGATCCAAGGGCTGCCAGCAGCCTGTATCATGGTCGCGCCTACCACGACCGTCACGTCGTTCACGCGGTCGCGCCCTTGGAGATTTAACACGGTGCATTAGGCTATCTGATGTTGGCATGTCATACATAGTCATCACTTAGTCACTCATACTACAACAAGGTTGGCTATAAGGTTAGCTATAAGTGTTTTACTCCTCTCTATCTCTTTCTTCGTACTCCCTCCGTCCCATAATATAAGAATGTTTTTGACACTAATGTAGTGCCAAAAACGTTCTTATATTATGGGACACAGGGAGTACTAGTATTTATTGCATTTGCCAAGGAGTGACCTCTTCCAATGAAATGGTGTTGCTAAGTTTGCTTCATTTAATTAGCTATAGACTAAAAATTGTCTTTTCACCTAGGTACACGCGCTTAGCACCGTTTCTTCCTTGGGTCACCAAACTAGTCTCTCTCTCTTCTTGATTAACTTGCCACATCAGACTTTATGCCTATGTGGCAAGCTTAAGCACCTGTAGGAGCAAGTAAAAGTAAGTACAATAGTGCGCTTTACATGGCATTTTTGCATATGTGGAGGAAAGAGAGGCAAGGAAAAAGTGGAGAAGTGGGCTCTCATGCAAGAGCCAGCCTCTACTACATGGTGGAGCATTGGGAGAGGCACATGTATGGAGGTGGTCAGGAATCGGGAGACTCACGCCGGTCGTAGCGCCGCAGTTAAAATGATAATGGAAAGTCAAATCACGGGCCCCACCTGTCCAGCAGTAACTCGCTGTCAAATCACACAACCCTACGTTTGCAGCAGCCTACTCCCTCGTCTTCTCGCGTCTCTGTCGAACCGACTAGGCGAAACTGCCCCGCCGCCTACCGCGCAGGAAAAGCCCCGCCCTCAACTTTTAAATAGTATACAGTATACTAATTTTGTATCCATGGATTGTGCCCGTGCCATGGAGCAAAGCGTCTAGAAAACGGCGGTACACATGTACGGAGTATACAGCATGCCCCTCGCGTTCGTGTCGCACCCCAGACGGTCGGTTAGTCTGGCATGCTGCTCTCCGAATGGAACGCGCGTCATATTGCGTTTGCACACACATGTGGGACGGCAATTGAGAACCGACCATAGGCACACTACCCGACCCCGCAAGTCGGGTGACTTAATAGAAGAGGGAGACGAGCGATAGTACTAGAGAAGTGTTGTACTACATCGGTGCCTGGACGATCCCTGCAAGACACGGAAGATCAGTTCGTCCATGCATGTGACCAGATTCCAGCAGACACGCCTGGGTTGGCTATCATCTACATATCGTGCACGTTGTGTTGTACATGGCTATAGTTGTGGTGAGAAATCTAAAAAAGGTTTCTTGTCATCTCGCAAAATTAGGTGTCATGTGCTTCAGATCACTGCGAGGGTTAAACAGCGACAACTGAGTTGGGCTAGTCATTGGGGGCACATGCACGAATAGTGACTACTCGGCTGTCATCTAGGTCAAGCCAGCTATGTTAATTAGGACGTCTATCGACGGACCCCTTTTCTACGAGTTTATCTTTAATTTGAGCTTTGTTCCTCGTCTAGTTTGTCCATCGGGATTCATGTTGTCTCCTTTGGGCAGTGAGGTTATGATTTCTTGTCATGTGGCATTTTTTCATGTTATATGTTATAATCCGACGCTTCAGATCAAAATGACGACAACTGCGCCTCCGGGCCACGTGCATGAAGACTTCTCGACAGTCATTGACGAGGTCAAGCCGGCTCCGGTAGACAAAAGAAAACTAGTACTACTCCACTATATAGGCAGGAGCCTCCGCGCGTGCTTGCTAGTGTTGATCTCTTCACACTGTCTCGGCCTCTCCAGATCTAAACACGACAGCGGTGGCCACTCTCTCTCTCTCTCTCTGCTCAACGCTGGTCACAAATCCAGCCGGATCCTCTCCGCCGGGGAAGGTGAGAAGGTGCAATGTTCACGCGGTCGTCCTCGGCGACGGCTCTTACCCACTACTGGGCGCGTCCCAATCAGCCTGCCTTGCCATTCTCTCCCAAGCACCGCTGGCGAGGGAGGGCCTCCGACCCCTTTTCCTCGCTGCTATAGTGTGGGCAGATCCGGCCTCCCGCTGCCCACCTAGCGACATCCCGGCGACCATCAGGTATAACTTCCTTCGAAACCGGCCTTGCTCTACTTCTCGAGCTCTTAATGTCGCTGCATTTTTATCTTTTACTATTTCTCAGGCCCCCTCGTAGATAGGATCGATCGGCTGTTCGAATACCACCTAATTTTTTAACGTTTAAGAGGTAAAACTAGTTCATGCACTCGAATCTAGTACTACTTGGTTCAAACAAGGAAGAAAGGGGGTGGGGGTGGGGGAGGATTTGTTACCTGAATCTAGGACTTGGTCGAAAGAGGAAATAATGGGGGCGAAAAGTAGCAGAGACCGGCTATCCAACTGGTCTCTAGGTCTAATAGGGAAATAAAGGGAAATGCCGTACAAACTCAATATAAACCTGATCTATTGGTTGAAAAAGGAAAGAAAGTGGGGACTGGGGGACAAGTCAACAGAGTAAGTCCAGCACTAGATTTGCTAGCCTCACACAGTATAAGGTGGCTATACCGAACAAAAATGGGACCAACCCAGATATCCTGTTCTGATGTTTGTTGCCCCGAGCCACTCTTACGTAATGCCACTGGTAAAATGTACCAGTCGTAGTGTTAAAAGTAAGGACACGTTAAACCAATATTGTTTTCAATGTAATGCCTCCAGTAATATGAATCAATGGCACTTCTTTACATGTCCTGCTAAAATTTCCCATTAAGATAAGTTGGTTCTTTTCGTTAGAAATGCAACTGTCCTAGTCCGCCTACTCTCCCGTGCCCAAAGTAATGTCGTATTTAACGGTTGTCATAGTTAATCCTAATGCCCACACTAATATCTAGCAATGCCAGTGCTTTAGAAATTGCTACTGTCCTTGTAGGATTGCCATTCAGATAAGGAACATGCTTCTTTTCATTTGATGTAGGTTTCATCACTTGTTAGTCACCCCCATTTCCACCTTTTTTGTGCAAACAGAGATATACATTTCACGCTCGATCTTAGTTGAACTGCACAAATGATATCCAAATTATAGTTGAGCATTCCAGGAGCTTCACAACCAACCTTGATATTGCTCAATTTTATTGCAACTAACGAAGAAGAAGCTCTGTGGGTTTCGTTTTCTGATGGAAATGGAACCGGGGCTGGAGCCCTTTTCTTAAAAAAATTGAACAAGAAGCTGCCAGCTCACGGGACATTGCTTCATTTTAGGTGAACTGCACCAAAAGGTCCCATGAATTGAATCATCCATGTTGGTGACTGAAAGAGCCAGCTTCAGCATCCCAGTCTAAGCACCCCCGGCCCCCATCCTTGCGACGCACAGTACACCTCATTTGCCACCTGCTCAACCCTAGTGTCACTGATAAAATGAAGTAATAATACAGTTAAAATAGAGCGAGTGTCATCTCTATCATTTCATTTCCAATGTAGATAAAGAAAGTGCTTCTCTTTGTTAATGTATGTTTCATCAACTAGTCCCATTGTTAATGTTTAAGCATTTCTGCAAAGTGGGGTGCTTAATTTTAGTTGATGTGTACAAAAATAGAGATTTGAATGTCTCAAGGCACCTCCTTGTACTACCAATGTACACTGATGTTCATCACTGGCAGAAGGTGTATTTGGGAGACTTGGGATGATGTCCAGTATGAGGCGTACCTATGAGGCGTCGTAGGGCCCATCTCACCCTCGCAGCATGGCATACTATGATACTATCGCAATATTTTCTTCTATTTATTTTGTGTGTTTCATCAACTATTGCCACTATAATGTAATCACGCTTTTTCATTATCTGTGCAAACAGGGTTATTCAGCTGCATTTTGGTGGAACCGCACAAATGTACGTATGGAACCAGCATATATGCAGAGTGCGAGGTGTGCCAAGTAAAAAATTACTGACACCAACCATGCTGCATGCACGCATTGGCATCCACCACCACCAGTGGGATGTGTGGCGCTCTCTATGGACGGATATTTCTCGGCAGCAAATCATCTAACCAAATAGTAGTAGCTTATATTGGCGGTTTTCTAGGGAGTACTCTTTTCTGAAAGAAGCACCAATCTATTTTTCTTTATTTGTACACTGGCGCTCTCTAGCTAACTTTTCCTGGTCGCCACCGGCGATCTGCCTGATTTGCTGCTACATCCTCTCCATAGATGTCCTTCTGAGTGGTCCGGTGCTAGCTTTGGAAGATGGGAGGAGAGACGATGGTCTTGCAATAGAGAAGAGGAAGAGGCGAGACGGTGGTTTTGGAATGGAGATGATGGAGAGGAGAGGAGGTGGTTTTGCAATGGAGAATAGGGAGAGGAGCGTGCGACAATGATTTAGGATTGGACGAGAGGGCGGCACGCTGTGACTGGATCAAAATCAAAATCAATTTACCCTTTAATTAAGAAAGCGACCCCACATTAACTAGTCTCCCTTTTATTCTGGGTCATAATTAACCATGATTTTCGCACATAAAATACATGTTATACGTTGCAAAAATAATATAATTTGAAAGTACATTCAGATATGAACCAAACGATACAATTTTTGGTGACATGCACTCACATTTTGCTTGTGAAATACAGTACGTGGTCAAACTTTGACCCAAAATACGCAAAACAACAAAAAATACTTCCAAGACCAGCGCCTGAAAGTGCAACTATCCCTAGGTGGTTTTGGTAATTCATAACAACATATAGCTCATTGAGCTAATGCTATTTCAAGATGATTATTTCAGGAAAGCTCAATGATTGGCATGGCATGGATGGTGAAAGTGGAACCCTCAAAATGCTAAGGAAAAAGGATTGGCTCAAGCTCAAAAGCTCAAGACTCTTCATTTTATATTTTAGTGATCCAAGATCACATTGAGTCTTTAGGAAAATCCAATACTATCAAGGAGGGATGAGGTGTTGCTTAATGAGCCTCTTGCTTCATGTGCTTAGTGATATGCTCCAAAACCCTCAACTACTTTCCCATATCCACATTTGACCTAAACCCTAAGCCAAACTCGGTCATACCGATTCTTTCTATCCGGCGCCACCGAGTTTCATATGTCATAAGCCACTGCCAAACCCTAGCAAATCGGTTCTACCGATAGGGATCTCGGTCTCACTGAGATGGGATTGCAAACTTTCTGTTTCCCTTTCATAACTTTTCGGTCTCATCGAAAGAGCGGATCGGTCCCACCGAGATTGCAATGTAAATTCAGTGTTTCCTTTTTGTAACTTTCCGGTCTCACCAAAAGAGCAAATCGGTCCCACCGAGTTTGCCTCACCAACTCTCTGGTTAGCTAATTACCAAAATCGGCCTCATTGAGTTTGCGTAATCGGTCTCACTGAGATTACGTTATGTCCTAACCCTAACAAAATCGGTCCTACCGAGTTGCATGTCAGTCCCACCGAAAATCTCTAACGGTCACTAGGTTTACTATTTCGGTCTGACCGAGTTTGTTGATTCAGTCCCACCGATATTGGTAAATCGTGTGTAACGGTTGGATTTTGTGTGGAGGCTATATATACCCCTCCACCTCCTCTTCATTCGAAAAAAGAGCCATCAGAACACATCTACACTTCCAACTCATATGTTCTGAGAGAGAACCACCTACTCATGTGTTGAGACCAAGATATTCCATTCCTACCATATGAATCTTGATCTCTAGCCTTCCCCAAGTTGCTTTCCACTCAAATCTTCTTTCCACCATATCCAAATCCTGTGAGAGAGAGTTGAGTGTTGGGGAGACTATCATTTGAAGCACAAGAGCAAGGAGTTCATCATCAACACACCATTTGTTACTTCTTGGAGAGTGGTGTCTCCTAGATTGGCTAGGTGTCACTTGGGAGGCTCCGACAAGATTGTGGAGTTGAACCAAGGAGTTTGTAAGGGCAAGGAGATCACCTACTTCATGAAGATCTACCGCTAGTGAGGCAAGTCCTTCGTGGGCAATGGCCATGGTGGGATAGACAAGGTTGCTTCTTCGTGGACCCTTCGTGGGTGGAGCCCTCCGTGGACTCGCGCAACCTTTACCCTTCGTGGGTTGAAGTCTCCATCAACGTGGATGTTGGATAGCACCACCTATCTGAACCACGGGAAAAACATCCGTGTCTCCAATTGCGTTTGAATTATCCAAACCCTTCCCTTTACATTCTTTCAAGTTGCATGCTTTACTTTCCGCTGCCAATATACTCTTTGCATGCTTGCTTGAATTGTGTGATGATTGCTTGACTTGTCCTAAAATAGCTAAAATCTGCCAAGAACTAAAATTGGGAAAAGGTTAAGTTTTTATTTGGTCAAGTAGTCTAATCACCCCCCCCCCTCTAGACATACTTTCGATCCTACAAGTGGTATCAGAGCCTTGGTCTCCATTTGCTTTGATTTCCATAGCTTTTGGTGGTCATAGCCTTGGTTTCACAACCTAGGAGAGTATGGCGTCTAGCGAGGGAAATTATCACCGTAGAGGTCCTTACTTTGATGGTACTAATTTTGCTAGTTGGAAGCATAAAATGAAAATGCATATTCTTGGACATAACCCCGCCGTTTGGGCTATTGTGTGTGTTGGTTTGCAAGGTGACTTCTTTGATGGGAGAGAACCAAACCGTGAAGCTACCGCGGATGAGCTGAAGATGTTGCAATACAATGCTCAAGCTTGTGATATTCTCTTCAATGGATTGTGCCCCGAAGAATTCAACAAAATCAGCCGTCTTGAGAATGCAAAGGAAATTTGGGACACTTTGATTGATATGCACGAAGGTACCGACTCCGTCAAGGAATCCAAATTGGATGTGCTTCAAAGTCAACTTGACAAGTTCAAAATGAAGGATGGTGAAGTGTCGCTGAAATGTACTCTAGGCTTGCTCTCATCACAAATGAGATTGCCGGCTTAGGAAGTGAAGAGATGACCGATAGATTCATCATCAAGAAGATTCTAAGAGCCTTGGATGGAAAATATGATACCGTGTGCACATTGATCCAAATGATGCCCAATTACAAAGATCTCAAGCCAACGGAGGTAATTGGAAGAATTGTTGCTCATGAGATGTCACTTAAGGATAAAGAGGAACTTCACAACAAATCAAGTGGTGCCTACAAAGCCTCATGTGAAGCCCCTACATCATCAAGTGAGAAACAAAACTTCAATGAAGAATTGAGCTTAATAGTGAAGAACTTCAACAAGTTCTACAAGAGTAGATGCAAAGATAGAATCTCCAAGTCAAGGTCCTACAATGACAAAAGAACTTCTAGTCGAGAGCGAAACTGCTACAATTGTGGAAGACCCGGACACTATTCCAATGAGTGTACGGCTCCCTACAAGAGAAGAGAAGACTCTCCAAAAAGAAGAAGCAAAAGAGAAGAATCACCACCAAGAGAGAGAAGGAGTAGAGATGATCGTTATGAACGAAGATACTCACGGAGAAGCAAGGATTCAGAAAGGAAGGAAAACTCATCAAGGAGCTACACAAAACGAAGACATCAAGCTCATGTTGGTGCATGGTTATCCGGCTCCGACTCCGACGACCACTCCGAGAGAAGTTATCACTCTGATTTTGAATATACTCAAGATGAAGGTGTTGCCGGTCTAGCACTTGTGTCAACCAACTCCTACGATATATTTGACTCACCGAATGAAGGAATTGGAAGATGCTTCATGACCAAAGGTCCTAAGGTAACACACCCCAAGTATGTTGATTTTAATAGTGATGAAGATGACTTGTTAGGTGATGATGATTTACTTGTTGACAACTCTAGTGATGAATACTATGATGAAACGTCAATTAATCATGCTAATCAAGATAAAACGAATGACAATGATAAGGAGAAGATTGAGGCTCTAACTAAAGAACTAAACACTCTTAAGTTAGCTCATGAAACTATCTTCGAAGATCATCGATAACTTTTAAGAGCTCATGAGAAGTTACGCTTTGAAAAGCTCAATCTTGAGCAAGAGCATGAGTTTTTAAAGGCAATCAATGATGATCTCCGCAAGAAAAGTTCTTCTTACATTGCCAAGCGTTTACTCTTATCCACTTACATGCCTCAAGTCAAGTCTAGTAACAAGAACAAGAAAGATTCTTCCTCTAGTAGTAGCAATGATCATGCTAAATCCAATATTGTTGCTTCTAGTAGTTCTCTTGATTCCGCTAATGATTCTCTTAGCCAAGTTACACTTGAGCAAGTAAATAGCTTATTGAAGGGAATTATAGAGAAAGGAGTGTATAAAAGCCTTGCCGGGAGTAAGCAATTCGAGGAAATTGTGCGCAAGCAAGGAATGCACTGGAAGAATCAAGGTGTTGGTTTTGAACGAAAGTTCAATGCCAATGGAGTTGAGTGGGAAGAAGATCAATACCCCAAGACAAATTTTGTTCCTCAACAAGAGAAGTATGATACTTCCTTCAAGGGGACACAAGCTCAAGATGATCTTCCACCACAAGACTACAAGCAAAAAGGCAAGGACAAGCTTCAAGAGGAAATTGATGCATTTGAAGAAGCTCCTAAGACCTTGGTCAAGTGGATTCCCAAGACCACTTCAAGTTCCACTTCATCAAGTACGACTACAACTCCAAGGATTCCCATCAAGATGATGTGGATCCAAAAGAAGAACAACTAGAGAGTTCTTGAGGGTGACTCCACCAACATACCTCACTCTTATCATTTTGGCAAGAACAAGTGCAATCAACTTCCACATCTTGCACTAGTTCAAGGAGTCACAAACCCTCTTGTTGGTAAGACAAGGGACAAGGTAACCTAAAGTTTTCATGGACATCATCTTGTATGTGCATCACTCTATGTCTATGGATATCCTTGTTTGTTCCTCGTGGGACTAACCCATGTAGGTATTGAAAGTGCAATTCACTCAAATGGATAGCTCCAAGTGATCTATATCAACTTTAAGCATCCACATCTTCAACATCTACATGAAGTCATCATCGACAAAACCCAAGGTTAGTTCATCCCTCTTAGGGGGGATATCACATCTAGGGGGAGCTTTACTCTAAGACTTGAGCTAAAGCAACTCTAAAGATGTGAACACAACAATGCTTTATGTAAAAGTGGTAACCCCACTTGAGCTTAAACGATGAGTATGACCTATGATCAAGTGTTCTCACTTGACTCCTAAGTCAATATACTCATATATAGATGACCTAGTCATCGCCAATTGCTTGATAGATGTTAGAATTGGTTTTGCATGCTTTGTCACATATTTCAATTGCCATTTTATTGTGTGAGCATGTTAGTTGCATATTTTACTCATTCGAGGACATCCACTTGTTGTTTTGATTGTTTGGTTTTATTTCCTTTTGCCAAGTGGATGAACAAGAATGCCTAAGAACCTCCTCTAGCTATCTATGCTTTTCTCATCTCAAACTCTATTCATGCTACATCACAAAATTTGATCAAGTCAGATTTGAACCACTCTGTGTGAGGAGCACTCGGAGTCCTCGATTCGTCATAGACTTAAACTTCCAAAACCTCTTTATGATTCTCGGTCTGACCGATATCCTACTTTCAGTCCTACCGAGATCATTAAGTTGATCTGAATTTTCGATCTCGGTGCAACCGATTTGAACCATTCGGTCACACCGAGTTGCAACAACTGTATACAGTTTTGCATCTCAGTGCCACCGAGTTGTTCCACTCGGTCACACCGACAGGGTCGGGCTATATATAGTCATGGGCAAAAATTTGGAAATTTCTCCGAACCCCTTCGCCCGCGCGATAGCTTGCTCTGCCATCGTGGTCTCCGGATCGTCTCCTCGCTGCCAGCCGCCTCTAGTCGCTGGTCTCCATCGCCGTCAACGGAATTCAACCCCGCCGTTGCCGCCGTAGCGAGTCTCCGCCGAACTAGGGTATGGACTCGATCACAGTGCTATTCCCCGTCCGATTCCTAGCACATTGTGTTCTTAATGATTCTTGCCATGATTGAAACACTCCTATCTAGTCAATGCGTTCGTAGAATAGTTTTGATTCGAAAATTTTAGGGTTAGGTTTCCGCCGAAACCATCTCGGACCCACCGAGTTGAACAACTCGGTCCCACCGATTTGGCTTATGCCATTGCACAAGTGAAACTCGGTCTGACCGAGAAATACTAATCGGTGTGACCGATTTTGGAACTTTGTGAAACCCTAGCAGTCTCGGTGCCACCGAACTGTGACTCGGTCTGACCGAGTTCACTAGTTTAGGTTCCAAAACTACTTCGGTATCACCGAGTTTAAAAATTAGTAGATCCGAGATGATTTTAGTGGGAAACTAAAACTAAGTTTTTGAATCATTCTTTTGCAAAAATCTCTGCATTTTGTGATGCTCATCCACTCTACCTCATCTATAAACTCTTCACAGGGTCAGCAGTCAGCTTTTACATCATGTCTGATCAGAGTGACAGCCAGAATAGGTCAGAAGAGCAGGTGCTCATGAGTGAGGGCACTAGTCCTTCCAGCTCTTCAGATGATGGCAGCAGGAGTACCCCAAGCAATTTGCCAAAAGCTGCCACCAGACAGAGGAAGAAGAAGAGGTTGCTGCACTAGCACCTAAGGCACCTAAGCTTATGGGTGATGCTATCAGGACAGGGGCTGCTGCATCCAAGCCCAAAGAAGCACCCAAAGCTGCCTCCAAGCCCAAGTCTTCCCCAAAGAGAAATACGAGGAGCATACCTCCAACTGAGAAGAACAAGGCCCCAGTGCCTGAAGCTGCTGAAGAAGATGATGAAGAGCATGTTCTGAGAAAGCTCAAGCCCAAGATCCCAGACCACAATGATGCTCATCCTGTGGCTGAGGACATGAAGCTCAGAAGAGACTCAGGGATGAGGAAGTGGAGAGAAGCAGATCCGTATGCTTCAAGGAGAAGAACTGCTATTGATTACAGGTTTCACACCAAGGAACAGCAAGATTTATATGAGACAGTGCTGCTTGACAAGAAGCCCATAGTTTGTGACATGAGATGGGTCAATTGGGAGTACATCAAGGACAATGAAGAACACTACCCTGGAGTGTATGACAGCTTCAATGCTTGTGGAGTAGCAGACTTTGTTGGGTAGAAGCTCACAAAGTGGAACGAGGAACTCATTATGCAATTCTACTCCAAAGCACATTTCTACCCAGATGGAAAGATCACATGGATGTCTGAAGGTACGAGGTACCAATCTACTATTGCTGAGTGGGCACAGCTCATCAATGCCCTAGAGGAGCATGATGATGACCTGGATATCTATGCCAAGAAGAAGATGGACCACAACTCTATGTCCAATATGTACAAGGAAATTCCAAACGAGGCACTTGATACTTTCAAGTTTGGGTTTGTGCATTACTGGATCCTTAGGCACACTCTGTTGCCCAAGTTAGGTGATCACAAGATGATCAGAGGCCATGCAATCAATTTGCTTCATGTATTTGATGTGCCTCAGAAATTCAAGGTCATGAGCCTCATAATAGAGACTATCAAGAGGATTGCAGCAGACCAGAAGAGGAGCTGTGGTTATGCCCCTCAGATCCAGGAGCTAATTAACTCCAAGATGGGCACAGGCATATACTTGTTGGACAAGGAACACTTGCCTATTCATCCAGACTTTGAGGACAACCAAGTTGTGATGAATGAGAATGAACCATCATCAGTTCAAGCACAAGCCAAGAAGGAGCAGGCAAGGAAGGAGAAAGCTGCCAAGATGCCAACTCAAGAGGAGGCATCTGAGTATTTCTTGAAAACCAAACAAGAGCAACTTGGTTACTTGATTGCATCCACACTGAGGATTGAGCAAGGACTGGCCACCCTCACTCAGAATCAGCAGAGCTTAGAGAGGATCATGGAACAAAAGTTCTATGACTTGGATGTCAAAGTAACAGAGATTCAGTCTGCAGTGGAACAACTTCAGGATGACATGCAAGAGAGGAGAGGCAAGACTACAACTGATGCATTTGCCAGAGTGCCAAGAGCTCAGAGATCACATGCAGTGCCAGTTGCTGACACCAGAGCCACCACTTCTGCACCAGCTACAGCTTCAGTTCCACCAGCTCCAGCATCTACTTCAGCCTCAACTCCAACCACGTCTACAGAAGGCTTCGTCCTTGGAGTGCTCCGGACTCCACCACCACCAGAAGATCAAGCCTGAGAGTCGATCTAGAACTATGCATTTTCTAGGAACTTTTTGGTAACTTGTTGCCAAAGGGGGAGAAAAATGTATAGATCATAGGCTTCGAGAGAGAGAGTGTTGTTTTTTTTCTCTTGCTTTATTTGGTGGTTTTTTGAACTTTGTTTTCTTTTGAGTGCTTGAGATACTATGCCGTTATCTGTGAGACATTGATGATCATGTGTTTGATCATAAGCTACACTTAATGCTTGGTGAATGCTATTATCTTATCTATCTTATGTGATGATTCACTTTTCTTGGTGATGAGTGCATGTATTTCATTCTTATCATTTTAAGCGCTCCACCAAGATGTATGTGACATGGAAGAGTAACCCATGACTCTAACTCTTTGTGCATTTGCAGTCCAAAGCAAATCTTAAATATGCACAAATTTAGGGGGAGCTCTTACTTATCACATACTTCTGAAAGCAATGATATATTTCATGCTTATTATCATTTGTCGAATCTTTGATCTATATGTTGTCATCAATTACCAAAAAGGGGGAGATTGAAAGTGCAACTATCCCTAGGTGGTTTTGGTAATTCATAACAACATATAGCTCATTGAGCTAATGCTATTTAAAGATGATTATTTCAGGAAAGCTCAATGATTGGCATGGCATGGATGGTGAAAGTGGAACCCTCAAAATGCTAAGGACAAAGGATTGGCTCAAGCTCAAAAGCTCAAGACTCTTCATTTTATATTTTAGTGATCCAAGATCACATTGCGTCTTTAGGAAAAGCCAATACTATCAAGGAGGGATGAGGTGTTGCTTAATGAGCCTCTTGCTTCATGTGCTTAGTGATATGCTCCAAAACCCTCAACTACTTTCCCATATCCACATTTGACCTAAACCCTAAGCCAAACTCGGCCCTACCGATTCTTTCTATCCAGCGTCACCGAGTTTCACTTGTCATAGCCATTGCCAAACCCTAGGAAATCGGTTCTACCGATAGGGATCTCGGTCTCACCGAGATGGGATTGCAAACTCTCTGTTTCCCTTTCGTAACTTTTTGGTCTCACCGAAAGAGCGGATCGGTCCCACCGAGATTGCAATGTAAATTCAGTGTTTCCTTTTTGTAACTTTTCGGTCTCACCAAAAGAGCAAATCGGTCCCACCGAGTTTGCCTCACCAACTCTCTGGTTAGCTAATTACCAAAATCGGTCTCACCGAGTTTGTGTAATCGGTCTCACCGAGATTACGTTATCCCCTAACCCTAACAAAATCGGTCCTACCGAGTTGCATGTCAGTCCCACCGAAAATCTCTAACGGTCACTAGGTTTACTATTTTCGTCTGACCGAGTTTGTTGATTCGGTCCCACCGAGATTGGTAAATCGTGTGTAACGGTTGGATTTTGTGTGGAGGCTATATATACCCCTCCACCTCCGCTTCATTCGAAAAAAGAGCCATCAGAACACATCTACACTTCCAACTCATATGTTCTGAGAGAGAACCACCTACTCATGTGTTGAGACCAAGATATTCCATTCCTACCATATGAATCTTGATCCCTAGCCTTCCCCAAGTTGCTTTCCACTCAAATCTTCTTTCCACCATATCCAAATCCCGTGAGAGAGAGAGTTGAGTGTTGGGGAGACTATCATTTGAAGCACAAGAGCAAGGAGTTCATCATCAACACACCATTTGTTACTTCTTGGAGAGTGGTCTCTCCTAGATTGGCTAGGTGTCACTTGGGAGCCTCCGACAAGATTGTGGAGTTGAACCAAGGAGTTTGTAAGGGCAAGGAGATCGCCTACTTCGTGAAGATCTACCGCTAGTGAGGCAAGTCCTTCGTGGACGATGTCCATGGTGGGGTAGACAAGGTTGCTTCTTCGTGGACCCTTCGTGGGTGGAGCCCTCCGTGGACTCGCGCAACCGTTACCCTTCGTGGGTTGAAGTCTCCATAAACGTGGATGTAGGATAGCACCACCTATCCGAACCACGGGAAAAACATCCGTGTCTCCAATTGCGTTTAAATTCTCCAAACCCTTCCCTTTACATTCTTACAAGTTGCATGCTTTACTTTCCGCTGCCAATATACTCTTTGCATGCTTGCTTGAATTGTGTGATGATTGCTTGACTTGTCCTAAAATAGCTAAAATCTTCCAAGAACTAAAATTGGGAAAAGGTTAAGTTTTTATTTGGTCAAGTAGTCTAATCACCCCCCCTCTAGACATACTTTCGACCCTACAGCGCCGCTCTTCCGCTCTTCTCCTCTTAAACCACCACCGCTCCTCTCCTGTTCCAATCTAAATGCAGCGCCGCTCCTCTCCTCTTCCATTTTAAAACCACCGCCCCTCCTCTCATGTTCCAGTCCAAATCTAGCGTCGCTCCTCCCCCGTTCTAATCCAAAACCAGCGCTGCTCCTCTCCTCTTCCATTCAAAAACCACCGCCGGCAAGTGAAGGTGCTGTGGAGAAGTAGATCGATGGAGGAGTACAACTGATACGTGAGGATCGTAGACGGCGACCCTGTGAAGCTAGCTAGGATGTTGGAGATACAGTCTTGGTTTGACAACAAGGACCAACTAGCGGCGACGGCGACATCCATGGCCAAATATCTGTAACAGAGCGAAAAGGCGGCGATACTCCCGGAGGGAGTCGCGCCAGAGTACATAGAGCTGCTCCTCTGGGCCATGGAGCAAACAGATTCACCGAATCCGATCATGAGGGAGCGGTGGTGGGAGTATCGATCCCAGATGGAGCATCCACTAGAGATTGAAGGATCGAGCATCTATAGGGTGCTGTTTGTGAGGGTGTCCTGCCAGAGCGAGCCGGTGGAATCTTCGTCGACCGAACCCAACCGCAAGAGGAGAAAAGCAGTTGGCCCGACGACGCTTCCCCGCCATCGTCTCCCTCGCTGTTCACATCGTCTCACGGGGCGGCTGTCTGCCGCCGAGGAATAGGAGGGGCTGCCCCCAGCCCAATAGTCGGGCAGGTTGTGAATTGTCAGGAGGAGCTTAGGGTTGTCAGTATTTGCAGGTTGTGAATTGTGTTTTGTGTTGTGTATTTTGAGAGTACTTTCAAATATGAATGTCTTTTGAATTTCAGATTTGCAGTATTGAGCATATGAAGTATTTTATGAATTCTAGAGATCTATTTTTAGCACTTAAAAAAATGTAGTTTCATAGGAGTATAAAAGTGTAGACAATTTGATTCTCAGAGAAGAAACTGGAAGTTTCAGTTTCAGATAAGAAACTGCAAGTTCAGTTTCAGATAAGAAACTGCAACTTTCAGAGGCAGGGCATTTATATTAACACGACCTTTTCAAACAGGGTTAACATCATGTTGGAAGTTTTATTCATGGTCGAAAATGGAACTACCAGCCAGTTAACATCATGCTGATCAACATTCATACATAGCACATCTTCAAATGTTGCACAGTCAAAATGCCCACACAATGTCGAGTGTGCGAAACACAGAGAAAACGAGGGACGGAGTTTTGGCAAGTGTTGGACGTGGTTTTGGGCTGCCCCATCTAGGCTTTCATTTTTAACATGCGTAGCCCACGACCTCGGATGGGAGGTCCATAGGCCTGTTTGTATTTTCTTAGGGCCGTCATGTATCGACCGGCCTATGGACCTCCCATCCGAGGTTTTATTTTTGGCAGCCCAATTTATGTATTTTTTTTGAAGAAAACACAGAGGCATGTTCTATTTTTCTATATAAGAATAGGAACGCCAGGTCCAACTTATGTTTCCCTTCCAACTATATTATATATATTTAAATTATTTTATATGTTATTATATTTATTTTTATTGTCATCATATATTTAACAGATACTAACATATGTAAGAAAACAATATCCCACATCTTATTAACTTATAAAAATAATTTCTTAACAAATAAAATCCTGGATTGTTTTGGCACGAAAATCCTAGTGATTGTGTATAAAAGCTTGGTAAGATTTAAGGACGAATGTAATAATATCACTTATTATTTAAATATATTTATAACAAAATGTTCATCCCCTTTTTATTTTTTGATAACATTGCTGGCCCAACCCAACATTATAATTAGAATCAGCCCAGCAAAATCGTGTATTTCAAGAAAGTGCAAATGGCCTGTAATTTTTTAGGAAATAAAATAAATGGACCGCATCGACGCTACATTATTTGTTCACCCAGCCCAGCTAATGGATGTAATTCAAAAAAAAAGATCAAATTGACTGTAAATTCTACCGCGCAAAAAAAAGACTGTAAATTCTGAAAAAATGGGTTGAATACATGCCACATTTTTGGAGGCTGAAATGTGTGCCAATAGGTCGAAGCCAACGCAAGTCGTTGTCAATTTAGTCAACAAATGATTCTGACATGTTAGTCGTTGGATTTACGTCCAACGACCGACATCCATCTTCAATCTCTCGTCTTCTTCCTCCAGCGCCGCCGGGACCACCTCCCGCCTCCTGCTGCTAGCAGCTCTGCTTAGCACGCTTCGCTATGAAGCACTACTGCACCGTTGGCCAGACCATCCCTCCACCCCTTCTCCACCGACTGCCGAACCACACCGCACTAGAACAAGTTAACCCTCGTACACCTCTCCGTCTGTGACTCTACTCCCGCGTCTTCCCATCTCTGGCTCGTTGCTGTCCGGGGCCTTGACATCGTCCACCACTTTGGATGCGCTCGACGCGGCATGGTCAACGAATGACACCATCGGAAGTAGACTGTGCATGGAGAGGCTGACAGCTGGGTCCACGGCCCCACACAAGGAAATGCCTCCTTATTACGCGCAAAATAATGATTCCTCCACCTGACATCTGGGACCCACCGGAACGGCCTCTGTATTTCGCAAAAATAAAGTGCCCCCCGCTGACATGTCGGACCCACCAGCTATCTTCGCACGCAAGGAAGTGCCTCCTTATTACGCACAAAAAATGAATATTCCCCCTGCCAGCTGGAACCCAGCATAGTGGGAGGCTGATTTGTGGGCCTACCTAGTTGACTGGGACGGAGGGCTTTCTCAACTTAGTCAATATGAACGATTCTAGCTCCTGTTACCGTCCGATGTTCATCCAACGGCCAAAGTGCTTCTTCAACCTCCGGTCTTCTTGCTCCAGCCGCCCAAACCAGCGCCGGTCGTGCCGCGTGCTCCTGCCTCCCGTGGCCGGCTGTGATGCCGCGGAGGCCTCACTGCCCCCTACTACTCCCACCGCTGGCCAGGCCATCCCTCTACTCACCCACACCCTTTGTTATTCTGCGGCGACAGCAGCCTCACACCACAGCCGAACCAGTGAACCCTCGTACTCCTCTTCGCGTGGGCATCCACTGCTGCGTCTTCCCCGGCTCCTAGTCGTCCCCTTCGTAGTTGTAGGTGCATCTAGTGCCACCCCTAGTTGGTTTTGGAGTAATTGACGACAAACCTGGTTGAGGGACTAATGTGTTTGTGAGAATTGTAGGATAACACAGGTACTAGTCCCTCATTGATTCGGTTTATCTACCGGAGATGACCCCTAAAAATGTATGAAGACATTGAAGACAATGGTGGTACGTGAAGATATTCACATTGAAGACTATGACAAGAGAAGACATTGCTTGAAGACTATGGGGCGCGAAGACTTAGTTGTTTTGTTGTCTCCTTTTCTTCTTTGTTGAGTCATAGGAACCACCGTACTGTTAAGTGGGGTCCAAGTGAACAAAGTCAGAGTGACTGAAGTGATGCTCAACCAAAATCCTATGTCTTCGAGCGAAGACAATGAGAGCAATTCTTATCCAGAGCTGGATGAGTCAGCTTTGCTTGTAGCCCAAGTAAAGTTGTCGCGTGTGTTTGAAATCTGACCGTTG
Organism: Triticum monococcum; assembly: GCA_034509565.1. Lineage (NCBI taxonomy): Eukaryota > Viridiplantae > Streptophyta > Magnoliopsida > Poales > Poaceae > Triticum > Triticum monococcum. The sequence goes on from CM067845.1 coordinate 485,757,452, forward strand.
GAACACGTGTCAGTTCCTTAGTGACCCAGGGTCATTTCAGACAAATCAGGCCGGGTTGCCTAGTGGCTATAAATAGCCCACCCCCTACAACCATAAACAGTTGGCTGCTCAGAGTTAGTATACGGCTTTTGTCGTTTGAGAGCAACCCACCTCGAAGACTTTGAGAGAGAATTCCTTGCGGGGATAAAGCCCTAACCACCCAGAGCCAAAGAGTGTTCGGCATCACTGAAGTCTTCTTGTCTGTGTGATCTGAAGACTTATTACACTTGAGGACTGTGAATCCTCCAGCCGGTTAGGCGTCGCGTTCTAAGCATCCAAGAGTCATTGTGGATCGCCGGTGAATGAAGTCTGTGAAGATTTGGGAGTCTAGCTTGAAGACTTACTAGAGTGATTGGGCGAGGACTAGGTGTCCTTAGCTCAAGGGGAATAAGGTGAAGATGCAGTCTTCTGAGTTGAATCTCAGCCTCCCTAACCAGATGTACAGTTGTCACAGTAACTGGAACTGGTCTAACAAATCATTGTCTTCAACGAGTCACTGGTTTCGTCCTTCCCATTCCTTTACTTACTGTTGGCCCTGGTGAAGTCATTGTATGATTGCATTATCTTTTGTCTTCATTGAGTAACTGATTGTTCTGATTGGCTTCACAATATCTTCCTACCCGATCTATACTGCCTAGCTGCTATTAGTCATTGTGCTTTCACTTCATTGAATACTTGACTATGGCTTGCTTAGTGTAGTCTACCTTCCGCTGCATGGTAATAGGTTTATTTCTATCATTTGTCTTTGAAACTTCCATATTTTGAAGACTTTCATAAAAATCGCCTATTCACCCCCCCTCTAGTCGATCACTAGCACTTTCAATTGGTATCAGAGCAAGGTACTCCCTTGTTCTGTGTGATTCGGTTTAACCACCTGGAGTTTTAGCTATGTCAACTGTAGGGATAATTAAAGTCTCCGCTGCGTGCCCCGTCTTCGATGGAACTGAATATCCCTACTGGAAGAATAAGATGCGCATGCATCTTGAAGCCATTGATGTCGACCTCTGGTATGTCGTCAAGAATGGCGTTCCCAAGGCTGGTGAAGGTGTCACTGCTGCTGATGTCAAGAAGTTCGTTCAACTGGATTCCACTGCCAAGAACATCATCTGTGGTCATCTGACCAAAGGACAGTATGGCCGTGTGAGTGCTCTGGAAACATCCAAGCAAGTCTGGGACTGGCTCTCCAAGGTCAATGAAGGCGTCTCAACCCAGAGATATCAAAGAATCAGTGTCCTTCACAACCTCTTCAACCGCTTCAAGAGAAACGACAATGAGAATGTCCAGCTCACGTTTGACCGCCTCACTGACATCACAAATGAGTTCGAGCTCTCGGCGCTACTGAGATCACCAAGCATGAAATCGTGAAGACACTCCTGAGATCACTTGACACCTCGTTTGACACCCTAGCCCTAATGATTCAAGAACGTCCTGACTTCAAGACACTCGATCCGCCTGACATACTTGAAAGGCTCAACACACATGAGTTTCAGCTTTCTGAGAAAAGAGACATCTACGGTCCCAACTATGGGCGAACTCGCGCCTTGAAGGCAAAAGCTGTTTCCTCATCTGATGAAGAATCTGACTGCAGTTCTGATGATCCTGAAGACATTGGAAGGGAGCTTGCTATGCTTGTGAAGAAGTTCCAGAGATTCACCAAGAAGAAAGACTTCAGAAAGTCTTCACAATCCAGCTCAAGAAATGATGAAGCTTCTGCTCATGACTACAAGAAGAGAACATGCCACAAGTGCAAGAAACCTGGTCACTACATCTCTGAGTGTTCGCAGTGGGACAATGAGAAGAAGAAGAAGAAGAAGAAGAAGAGCAAGGAGTATGATTCTGACGACAAGAAGAAGAAGAAATACTCAAATTCTTCTTCCAAGTCTTCCTCAAAGTCTTCATCACACAAGAAGAGCTCATCTGGCAAGGCCCGCACATTTGTCGGCAAGGAAATGGATTCAGAGGAGGAGTCTGCTTCTGAGGAGGCAGAGGTGGAGTCTGAGGAGGAGTCCGATTCTGGCGTTGCAAGTCTGGCTGCAGCCTACGTTGCCAAGTCCATCTTCAACACTGAAGATAATGACTCCGCCACCAACGCCGATGCTAATGACAACGACAACTCCACTCCCACCTACTGCTTCACGGCACGCGGTGCCAAGGTAAACTCACGCGCCACTCACTATCAAATATCAAGTGAAGATGACTCTGATTGTGGTCCCAAACCCAGCTACAAAACACTTGCTAAAATTGCAACTGAACAACAGAAAGCTATGGAACATATTCAAAAACTATTAGACAAAAGTGATGACCTGTTAGACGCTGAAATGACTCGATCTCAGTCCTTAATTGAAGACATAAAAAATCTTCATGTTAAGTATGAGGAACTTGAAAATCGTCATGAAACGCTCTCAACAACTCATGAAAAGCTTTCCTATGATTATCTTCAAAGGAAGCAAGATCTTGAGAAATTGAGAGTGGCTCATGAAGATCTTCAAAAGGAAATCGAGTCACTTCGCGCCAAACAGATCAGTTCCGCTCAGGAAGGATTTGAACCACCATGTGTTAAATGCATTGAGCGTGATAACGCTACTTCTGTTGCTGAATGTTCTACTACTGCTACTGTTGCAATATCTTCAACTGCTGATGTGGTAACTAACCCCTATGCTGAGGATGCCACTGCTATTGCTGATGAGAATGCTAGGTTGAAGACATTGCTTGAAACAGGGATGTTCAAAAGTCTCAAAGGGCATCATACACTATGTGATGTCCTCAAAAGGAAGATCCTGAACCGAAACCCTAGGAAAGAGGGTGTTGGGTTCGAAAGGAAAATGAATGCTAATGGCTCTTACTGGAAACCTGAGCAGTACCCCAAAACCACATGGGTTGCTGCAAAGGAACCTTCAGCGGATCCATCCACCCTATTTGGCTTCACTTGTGCTAATCCCATTGTTATTGATGAATCCTTTGATGCAAACTATAAATTGTTTAAGAATCAGAATGGTGAAGTGTTTGCTAGGTATATTGGTACTAACTGCAGGAGTGGGCCGCCTATGAAGAAAGTCTGGGTGCCGAAAAGATGTTTGGAGAATCTTCCTTGTCGTCATGACACCACACATGAAGAAGACAAACCCTAGACCATGGGCTTCATACAGTCCAAAGGCTTCATACAGACAGAGGACTCACCTGAGTTGCACTAACGCAAATGTTTTGCAGGGAAACCTTACTCAAGCCTATGAATATGAGCGTGTTTCATCAAACCGCCATGTTCATAAGACCAAGAACTGCTATGCTTATTCTTATGAGTACTATTGTCCACCTGCAAGACTTTTTGCTAGGGCTCCAAAGCCAAAGTTCTCAGATGCTGCACTTAGACTCACTGCGTCGAACCCACCCTTGAAGATGTGGGTGGCTAAGAAATCTTAACTCTCTTTTTTTAGGGAAAGGTCTCCAGCCGAAAACCAAAATCGTCTGAAGCTATTGCTGGGGACCTTAAACATCTTGTAGGGCGCAAGATAAAATGCCCAAATGGTCTTATTATGTATTTTGTTCCTGAGTCGCTTGCTACTTGCCCTATCAGTTCTAACCTTGATCTAAGCGTTCATAATCCACTTGCTCATCAAATGTTTATGCTTCACAATTCTCTTCGTGAAGCCTATCCCCCTAACTGCACTGTAGGGTATGACACCAGCTACTTCAGAATGGATTAATAATTAGTGGGTGTACTAATCACATGACTCGCAAGCGAAGTCTTTTTATGGACTCAACCTTACGTCCATCTGACAAAAGTCACATCACATTTGCTGACACTGGTAAAAGCAAGGTATTGGGTCTAGGTACAGTTGCAATCTCAAGGGATCAACACATGGATAAAGTCATGCTTGTTGAATTCTTTGGTTTCAACTTAATGTCTGTCTCAATGCTTTGCGATTTAAAAATGATTGTGATGTTTGGAGAATATCGTTGCCTTGTTCTAATGGAATCTGATGAGTCTCTAGTTTTTGAAGGGTATCGGAAAGATGATTTGTACATGGTAGATTTCTCAGCAGGACCACAACTTGCCGTATGTCTTCTAGCAAAAGCTTTAGAATGCTGGCTCTGGCATCGGAGGCTAGGGCATGCTGGCATGAGGAACTTGCACACTCTTGCAAGAAAGAAGCATGTCATAGGCATCGAGGGCGTCAAGTTCAAGAAGGATCACTTATGCGGTGCCTGTGAAGCAGGAAAGATGATGACTCAACCCTTCGAAGTGCTCCACATGGACCTTTTCGGTCCCACTCATTACTCAACTCTTACTACTACTGCTTGTCTCTATGGCTTTGTCATCGTTGATGATTATTCAAGATATACTTGGGTGCATATAATCCTCTACAAGACTGAAGTGCAGGATGTCTTCAGACGCTTCGCCAATCGAGCCGTGAACAACTATGGCATCAAGATAAATCACATCAGAAGTGACAATGGCACTGAATTCAACAACACTGGCCTAGATACGTATCTTGATACTCTGGGCATCACACATGAATTCTCAGCTCCGTACACGCCGCAGCAGAATGGCGTTGTGGAACGCAAGAACAGAAGACTTATTGAGATGGCCCGGACGATGCTTGATGAATACAAGACTCCAAGAAAATTCTGGCCTGACGCCATTAATACTGCCTGCCATATCATCAACCGTGTTTATCTTCACAAGCTTCTCAACAAGACATCCTATGAGCTCCTTACTGGCAAGAAGCCAAATGTCAGTTACTTCAGAGTATTTGGTGCCAGGTGCTGGATCAAGGATCCACATCACACTTCAAAATTTGCACCGAAAGCACATGAAGGTTTTATACTTGGATATGGAAAGGATTCGCACTCCTACAGAGTCTTCAACCTCTTTCACTATAAAGTGGTTGAAACTGTGGATGTGTGGTTCGATGAGACTAACGGCTTGCAAAGAGAGCACCTGCCAAATGTGCTAGATGAAGTTCCATCCAGTGAATCAATCAAACTTATGGGAACTGGAGAAATCATACCATCTAAAGCTCAGCCTGAAGAGGAACTTATCATCTCCGCACCTGATCAACCTGAAGACAATGCTCAGCCTGAAGACAATCCTTCTAACGATGAAAATGATCAGCAAGAGCAAAATCTTCGTCCTGTACATCCTCGTGTTGCAAATGAAGTACAGATTGAGAGAAAAATTGATAGCATCAATGCACCAGGTCCACTCACTCATTCAAGGGAACACAGCTAGCAAATTTCTATGGGCACTTCTCATTCGTCTCAATATCTGAACCCAAGAAAGTTCATGAAGCCTTCATGGAACCTAAATGGATTCAAGCTATGCAAGAAGAGCTTCAACAGTTTGAGCTGAGTAATGTATGGGAATTGGTTAAGCGTCCTGATCCTCATAAGCACAATATAATAGGCACTAAATGGATATATCGCAACAAGCAAGATGAGCATGGTCAAGTTGTCAGAAACAAAGCTCGTCTCGTTGCTCAAGGATACACTCAAGTTGAAGGGATTGACTTTGATGAAACATTTGCTCCTGTGGCTAGGCTTTAATCCATACGCATACTGCTGGCCTTTGCAAATCATCATAACATTCTTTTGTATCAAATGGATGTGAAGAGCACTTTTCTCAATGGCAAGATTGAAGACGAAGTGTATGTTGCACAACCGCCTGGCTTTGAAGATCCAAAACATCCTGACATGGTGTACAAGCTCAACAAGGCACTGTATGGCCTCAAACAAGCCCCTCGGGCTTGGTATGACACACTCAAAGACTTCCTGAAGAGCAAAGGCTTCAAACCTGGTTCCCTCGACCCCACTCCCTTCATGAAGACATATGATGGTGAACTGTTTGTGTGCCAAATATATGTGGATGACATTATCTTCGGCTGCACCAATCAGAAATACAGTGACGAGTTTGGATATATGATGCAAGAGCAATATTAGATGTCCATGATGGGTGAGCTGAAGTTCTTCCTTGGTCTTCAAATACGTCAGCAACGCAACGACATCTTTATATCTCAAGAGAAATACCTCAAAGATTGCCTGAAGAAATTTGGGATGCAAGATTGCAAAGGCTTCACGACGCCAATGCGAGCCAAACATCATCTGGGTCCCGACGACAATGGTAAAGAGTTTGATCAAAAGGTATACCGCTCCATGATTGGTTCCTTGCTTTATTTATGTGCATCTAGGCTAGATATCATGCTTAGTGTTTGCATGTGTGCCTGGTTCCAAGCGGCACCAAAGGAATCGCATCACTTAGCTGTGAAGCGAATTCTTAGATATTTGGCTCACACCCCAACACTAGGATTATGGTATCCCAAGGGCTCAGAGTTTGATCTAGTTGGATTGTCGGATGCTAATTGTGCTGGTGACAAGGTGGATCGCAAGTCTACATCAGGCACATGTCATTTTCTGGGACAATCACTTGTATGTTGGTCTTCAAAGAAGCAGAACTGTGTATCTCGCTCCACTGTTGAATCTGAATACATTGCTGCTGGATCTTGCTGTGCTCAGCTTCTATGGATGAAGTAAACACTCAAAGACTATGGCATTCATCTGAAGCAAGTGCCACTCTACTGCGACAACGAAAGCGCCATCAAGATTGCCAACAACCCAGTTCAGCACTCGAAGACAAAGCACATTGAAATTCGTCATCACTTTCTCAGAGATCATGTTATGAAGGAAGATATTGATATCATACACGTCAACACTGAAGAGCAATTGGCAGATATCTTCACCAAGCCCTTGGATGAGAAGAGGTTTTGCAAGTTACGGTGTGAGCTAAATATCTTGGAATCCTCAAATGTCCTGTGATCAGGCACACATCCTAACACTTAAGCATGTTGATGACATAGATGTGCAACACACGAAGTAAATTATATCTTCAATCAATGAAGACTTACATTCTGAGTGTGAATACATTAACGTGGAATTTGACTTCGGAGGGCCATGATAATTGTGCGTCGTGTCTAGGTCTAATACTTCCTATACGGTGGGTAACGCCACCACCAAATTCTTCTGTTTAAAGTGTTTTACTCATGGCATTACATTTGGTTTGTCTTCAATTTCAACTTGTCTTCATGATTATCTTCACTATGTTGATTTGATTGTCTTCTGATATATATATATATATATATATATATATATATATATATATATATATATATATATATATATATATATATATTAGTGTTCTGTCCTCTACAGCATTCACTTATAGCTACGTCTTCCTTGTTGAATATTTTGAACTAAGTGAATGTGATCGGACCCTAATCTCTCTATGCTTTCTATCTCAAACTCTATCTATCCAAATCATATGCATTCTATTGAAACTATCGAATGTCTTCTCTGCGTCCTTGTCAGCAGAAGATACAGAGACAAACATTAAGTCTATTTTAAATGCTCTATCCTTATTGCCTGAAATCCGGAGAAGCCGGAACAACCATCCGACAATTCGGCGGGCGTGGGAACGTGGGACAACTCCGAGTATGTTGCATGCTTGCCACGTGTCCCTCAGATGTGAACCGCCAGGGGCACCTGTGTAATTACACTGTGCCGCATACTTGCTTATAAATACATGTCCCCTGTGATCAAGAAAACCTTCTTCCACCTCTCCACCTCGTCAAAACCCTAGTGCCACTGCTAGCTCTCGACGACGCCGGCGACAAAGCGCTTAGCTGCCACGACTTCACCGACGCCGTCCTCACGCCGGCCGTGGTCATCCTCCTCTCCGCCGCTGCCGTAGGTGTCCTCCGTCGCCAAGTTAGGGCATAGTGGATTGAACTGCTCGGTCTCCTACTCTTCCCATCTAGCAGTTCATCATGTGGTAAATAAAACTCTCTTTTTACCATATTTTTGATCCTAAAAGATTCATCTTGTTTACCGAAAGTGGTTTCTGCCTACTCAATGTTAGATCTATCCTGTCTGCATCTCATATAATGCCTAGTATATTCACTTAAGCTTCATAACGAGTTAGATTCCTCACTTGTACCTATTCCTGGATTCGTACAAATCTGGAACCAACTTCAAACACATAAGTGAATGTCATCGCACCATGAGGTCAATGTCTTCAAACTGATTTATCTTCGAAATCTTCTGAGAATGCATATGACCTCTCCCCTTCCCTCGCATCTCTAATGCTGTCACAGGTACATGCCCATGGGAGAATCCCTTGGTTCTCATAGTCTGCATTCATTTGCAGAATTCTTACAGCATCACATTAACTCTCCCGAAGCCAGTTCCTGTTTGACCAGCAAGCGGAAGCCTTTGAACGTGTTGAAGTCATTCAGTTTGAAGTTCATGGCTACAGAGAAATCAGGAAGGAAGGGTGGCAGACAGCATCGAGGGGGAACATCAAGAGATCTGCGTGATGACATCTCAGAGCTGTACAAGACAGATCCAGAAGAGGATTACAATCAGCGCAAGACACGAATCCAATGGATTCGAAGATATTGGGCCAAACAATGGTTTGAATACAAGTTTGTGACCCAGGAGTATGCTGAGAAGAATGCCATCAAGAGTCCTTGGGGTGACATTCTCTTCCGAAGCCTTCCACCCAAGACCAGAGCTGAAGCTATTGCTTAGGGTTTCTATCCCTGTATGGTCCATGGACCACAGCCTGAAAATGCCGACCCATCATCACTGCTCTGGTGTCGTGACGATAATCTCTTCAAGCGCAACTTCCAGCACACAAAGGCATCGGCCAAGGAAAACAAGAAGTCATTGGGACTAGAATTCAACCCTGGTCCTTCTGCTCCCCGGGCTGATGGCACACGCGATGCTGAACCCAATATCATCGGACCTTTCTACAACCTAGATGGCCTTATCACTCACATTTCTGTTCAAGGTGCCAAAGTGGATCATTCTGATCATGATGCCGACACTGATGAAGCCCCAGCTCCTACTCCACAGCCGCAGAAGCAAAAGAAGGCTAAAGCTTCAAAGTCAGCTCCTCCTCCAAAAGCTTCACGTGCGAAGCCACTGGCTACTGCACCTCCAGAAGACAGTGTGTAGTCTGAAGATCTATCACATATCTCCAAGAAGACGAAGATGAAAAAGAATATTGATCAGGCGTTGACCCCTCCTGCCATTCTGCGAGACGAACACATTGATCTGTCCAGTGATGAAGATCTTGCAAATGACACTCTTGAGCAACTGATTAAGAGCAAGGAAGAAGCAGAAATCTTCAATGATTTGCCTCTCTTTGATGTGGAAATCCTCCACAACTTCATTGATGAGTGCTTTGAAACCCCCAATCTCAGCTTTGAAGATCTGCAACTTCCAATTGGCCTCAGCGTCTCTTTCACTGGCGCCATTGCTTCTGAGCTAGCTCTAGCTCAGCGCATCATTGAACTGAAGCACAAGATCGACTATGAGAAAGCTCAGTTCAAGAAGCACATGGCAAAGCTCAGCGTGCAAGATGTCAAAAACTTCAAGGTTATGCTGCACGAGCTCAAGGAAGCTTTTCTCAAGAAACGAGAAGAAGCTAAAGGTTCTCGTGAGCGCATGAAGAGCCTGGCTGACAAGTGCGTGCAAGCCTACAATGAAGCTGAGAAGCACAAGGCTCTTGGGCGTCCTGGCATCGACCCTAGAATGGCTGTAAAGAAGAAGAAGCCATCGACTGACAAACCTGCACCTTCAAGGCGGGAAGAACCTCGCATTGTCTTCCCAAGAAGCATGTCCGGCTCGAAGCCAAAGCTCAAGTCAACCGCTTCAGAACTGAAGAAGAAAAGGGCTGCCGAGGCTGAAGCCAGAAAGAGGAAAAATCCTGAAGCTTCTGATGTCGCTCCCTCCAAGAAGAAGCGCAAAACCAAGAAAGATCGGGCTGCTCCCACTGAGCCGCTTGTTGTCGAGTCCATCTCAGTTGCTTGTCCTGACTCTTCGCATCAAGAACGACAGATGGTAGTTCATGAGCCTGCTTCCACAGAGGCTCCTGAAGCTGAAGACATTCCAGCAGTTGACCCCACCACTGCTGAAGACATTGGTCACCATGACAATGTTGACGATGATGTAGTTCTTCCTCAGATCGAGCACAACTTGGTATCATCGCCTGTTCTCACGAACAGCGAACTCATCAGCATTGGTCGTCCTCTGACGCCAATTGCTTAGGATGCATCATGGGCTGATCAACCACAATAACAAGACACCCCGAGTACTCCCCAACAACAAGTCACCCCACCAGTGCAAGAAGAATAAGATGACTTTGAGGCCCAGCCAACTCCATCTCCACAGGCGTCGCCAGCATTACGCAGGCTTTGCAAAGGACCAAGGCCCCAAGTCCCTCTTTCGAGCGTTCCAGAAGGAGAAGTGCACCACCAATCTGTTGCACGTCAGGTGTTCCCAGAAGCCACTCCTACTGTGAATGTCTCCGAGTCTGAAGCTAAAATTGCTAAAGACAATCCGGCTGCATCAGCCGAAGGAAAACAAGCAGAAGAACGTGTCCCTACTCCCCCATCACTGAAGAAGTTGTTCCTAAAGTGAACGTGTCGGTGCCCGACCCTCCAGCTCCTCAAGTGGAGGTTGAGAATCCTGAGGCTGCCACCACTAACACCACTGAAGCCAATGACGTGGTCATGGCTGAAGATAATGTGGAGCCTGCACCAAACACTGTGCCAGAAGCCAATGAAGCTAATGATGCACCTGCAAAAGATGTGCAGCCTGACGCCTCTGTTGAAACCACTGCTCATGTTCCGCCACCAAGGCCACATACTATCGAGCAAGCATACAGCTATGACCAGCTTATCACTGTCAAATGGCCTCCTCTTGTTCCTCCACCTGCTGCTGGTCCCCAATTTGACTATCACGTCGAGCGCATGCCTCAGGTTCAGAAGCCAATGCCAATGCTGCCTAGGTTTCCAGGCACTGCATCTGCACCCGGATCATTCAATATCAATGGCTTCAAAGCACACAACACCTTCTTTAATAGCGCCAAGAACCCCTACTCTAAGGCGAGAATATCTTCTGATCGGTTCTGGAGCTATCAGCAGCGCAGTTATTACTCATGCATCTTATACAATCAAGGTCACATTTTTCCACATATGTGTCTTGACACTGAAGCCATAACTGGTCTGCCCTGTTTGGAAGAAGCGCTGGATTGCTTCAGAGAGTCTGGCTTGTTGCAGTTCGTCACTGACAAGGAGCACTGGAACAAAGAATTGCTATTCCAATTCTATGCCACTCTTCATATTCGTGGCTACAACAGGGATCCAAAGACTTGGGTCCTTGAGTGGATGACAGGCAATGTTCATCATGAAGCCAAAGCCTTTGATGTCATTGAGCTCACTGGCCTGCCCACTCCAGGTGATCTTTATGAACCTGGTTGTCAGCTTCACGGTGCTGCTATGGAAAGCATTTTTCACAAGCCTGAACCCAACATGAGTCAGATGCTTAGCATGATGAAGCCTTTGCCTCCCGATGATGAATATCCTAAGGAGTTCTTTGTTGAAGACCTTGAGTATCTGCCACGTACTATCTATCACATTATAAGGCAAACTCTCTGGCCCATCAAAGGACATTCTCCACATGCAAAGCTTGAAGGTGCACTGAAGACTTTGGTCTTCCATATTCTTCACGGCAAAAGCTTTAATGCACAATACTTCTTCATCCGCCAACTTGCTGCATCAGGATCTGATCTCTTTGGCTTGAAGTTTTACGCTCCATGGATTATGCGTCTGATCAAACTACACTCAGCTGTCACCTATCAGCCCTCTGCTCGCAATCATCTGATTTTTCTGCCTGACGTCGATATGTCAGTTGAAGCCATCTATCCAGAGCCTGCCAAGGAGCCCCTTAGTCTTCAAAATGCTGATCATCAAAGCTTCTCACAACACATTGAAGGAGTCCAAGCAGTCACTCGTGTTTATCCTTTGGCTGGTACTACCCGTGCACCTCATCGTGCCCTCACTAAAGCCACTGAAAGCACCATTGCACAAAGTAAGAAGCGATCTTGTGTTCTCAATGACCAAGAGCTTCTGGTTGCCCTTCATCAGAAACAGGATAAGCATCATGACTGGCTGAAGCGCCAAATGCAAAGCCTCTTGGTGGACGTAAACGGGATTCGCAACCTTTCCACTAAGAATGCCTTTGTCACCCATGAAACTTGTCGGCGTACATGGAAAGGGCTGACGCTTATGTGTTCTGAAGATGATCTTCAAGTTGATGGCTTCTCTGAACGCTTCAAGTTTGACTCAACACCTCCGAGAAGGACTGTGCTGCGATGTACTCCGTCTCTTGAAGACTCTGAGTTCTCCTCCTCTGCTACAACAGTGAATGCACGTGTCATCGATGATGAAGACGATGCTACTTCACCACCTTCAGCGCGAATCAACACCGCACCAAGTTCGTCTGCACTGCCAGCCAACACCGACGACCCTGCTGCTTCACCAACTCCTCATGGGAACGAGTAGGTGCTCTATGTCTTCAAACCTTTTTGGTCCTTACTGACAAAAGGGGGACAAGCATGTGAGTTTGATAGTCTTCAAGCGGGTCCATATGGGCGGTGGTTTTATATTTTGCCTAGTGTTTACAACTCTCGCTTTTTGATACATTTGGTTCTTTGAGTTGTAACACTTAAACTCGATGGTCGTCTGCTACTTATTTGCTATTTTGTGATGCGATGATAAATTCCGCATGTGTAATGATAACTTCCACACTTAGGTCATTCTGCAGACGTCCATTTTTCATTATGCATGTCATTATCTTCACATACTTTTCATGCATGATGAATTTTCGTCATAAATGAAGAGGATCTCCACAAGTACAACCTGCCATGTGCATTTGCATTCCAAAAGCAAATTACTTATATGCACATCTTCAGGGGGAGCCTTTGCCACTTATGAAGACAATACCTAAATCCTTTACATTTCACATACTTTTATCCCCGTTGAAAACTTCTACTACTTTGTCATCAATCACCAAAAGGGGGAGATTGTAAGTGCATCTAGTGCCACCCCTAGTTGGTTTTGGAGTAACTGATGACAAACCTGGTTGAGGGACTAATGTGTTTGTGAGAATTGCAGGATAACACATGTAGTAGTCCCTCATTGATTCAGTTTATCTACCGGAGATGACCCCTAAAAATGTATGAAGACATTGAACACAATGGTGGTATGTGAAGATATTCACATTGAAGACTATGACAAGAGAAGACATTGCTTGAAGACTATGGGGCGCGAAGACTTAGTTGTTTCGTTGTCTCCTTTTCTTCTTTGTTGAGTCATAGGAACCACCGTACTGTTAAGTGGGGTCCAAGTGAACAAAGTCAGAGTGACTGAAGTGATGCTCAACCAAAATCCTATGTCTTCGAGCGAAGACAATGAGAGCAATTCTTATCCAGAGCTGGATGAGTCAGCTTTGCTTGTAGCCCAAGTAAAGTTGTCGCGTGTGTTTGAAATTTGACCGTTGGAACACATGTTAGTTCCTTAGTGACCCAGGGTCATTTCGGAAAAATCAGGCCGGGTTGCCTAGTGGCTATAAATAGCCCACCCCCTACAACCATAAACGGTTGGCTGCTCAGAGTTAGTGTACGGCTTTTGTCGTTTGAGAGCAACCAACCTCGAAGCCTTTGAGAGAGAATTCCTTGCGAGGATAAAGCCCTAACCACCCAGAGCCAAAGAGTGTTAGGCATCACTGAAGTCTTTCTGTCTGTGTGATCTGAAGACTTATTACACTTGAGGACTGTGAATCCTCCAGCCGGTTAGGCGTCGCGTTTTGAGCATCCAAGAGTCATTGTGGATCGCCGGTGAACGAAGTCTGTGAAGGTTTGGGAGTCTACCTTGAAGACTTACCAGAGTGATTGGGCGAGGACTAGGTGTCCTTAGCTCAAGGGGAATAAGGTGAAGACGCAGTCTTCTGAGTTGAATCTCTGCCTCCCTAACCAGACGTATAGTTGTCACAACAACTGGAACTGGTCCAACAAATCATTGTCTTCAACGAGTCACTGGTTTCGTCCTTCCCATTCCTTTACTTACTGTTGGCCTTGGTGAAGTCGTTGTATGATTGCATTATCTTTTGTCTTCATTGAGTAACTGATTGTTCTGATTGGCTTCACACTATCTTCCTACCTGATCTATACTGCCTAGCTGCTATTAGTCATTGTGCTTTCACTTCATTGAATACTTGACTATGGCTTGCTTAGTGTAGTCTACCTTCCGCTGCATGGTAATAGGTCTATTTCTATCATTTGTCTTTGAAACTTCCATGTTTTGAATACTTTAATAAAAATCGCCTATTCACCCCCTCTCTAGTCGATCACTAGCACTTTCACTAGTCCTCGCCGTCGTCCCCCGCCGTGGTGCTCTCAGCGCGGCGTGATCAACGTGGTCAAGGAACGACTTCCATCGGACGTGGACTGTATGTGGAGAGGCTGACAGCTGGGTGCACGACCGTAGCAAGGAAGTGCCTCCTTATTACGCGCAAAATAATGATTCCTGCACCTGACAGCGGGGACCCACCGGACAGGCCACCGTATTTCGCAAAAAAAAACGTTTCCCCCTGACTGCTGGGACCCACCAGCTACATCTTCACACGCAAGGAAGTGCGTCCGGGCAAAAAAACATTTGCCCCCCTCACTGCTGGGACCCACCAACTACATCTTCGCACACAAGGAAGTGCGTCCGGGCAAAAAACGATTTGCCCCCCTGACTTCTGGGACCCACCAGCTACATCTTCGCACGCAAGGAAGTGTCTGACAGTCGGGACCCACCTGGTCGAAGCATACGCAGCGTTGTCATTCTGGCCGCGAATGTGTATGTACATATATACTAGTGGATGTAGAGGCGCACACGTGTCGTAGTAGAGGCGCGCACGTAGCATGTACACGTACGTATAGCGGCCAGGGTGCAAGAAAGAAAATACGGCCACGTATGTGTACATACGGGCGGGGTCTCGAACGCCTACTCGCGCATACGTACGGCCAGGGCTCGTGTACATGGCTGGGTCGGAACGGAGAAACAGCGTCATCGTCGTGTTCATGGGGAGGCAACGGAATGCGTCGTGTTCATGGGGAGGCAACGGAATGTGTCGTGTTCGTCGGGAGGCAACGGAACGCGTGGGAGCCAACCGGCTGGGTCGGAACAGAATGTGTGGTCGTGTTCATCGGGAGGGCTTGGATGGAATAGGCGATGGAAACGAGGCCTGGCGTACCGCAAAACGGAGGAAACAGACCTCCTATGTTCGGAACGGGGTCCTGTTGATCGGGAGGGGTGTGGCGTACCGCAAAACGGATGAAACGGACCTCCTACGGTCGAAATGGGGGTCCTATTGATCGGGAGGGGTGTGGCGTACCGCAAAACGGACGAAACGGACCTCCTACGGTCGAAACGGGGGTCCTGTTGATCGGGAGGGGTGTGGCGTACCGCAAAACGGACGAAACGGACCTCCTACGGTCGAAATGGGGGTCCTGTTCATCGGGAGGGGTGTGGCGTACCACAAAACGGGACTCCACGGGATACTGTTCATCTCCATCGTCGACCTCCTCCAGCCTCCATGGGCTACCGTCGACCTCCTCCAGCCTCCACGGGCTCCTGTTCATCCAGCCTCCACCGCGCGCTACTCCACCGGCTACTGTTCAACCACCCCTCCACGGGCACCCCTCCACCGTCTACTGTTCATCCAGCCCTCCACACCACGGGGTCCTGTTCAACCACCCCTCCACGGGCACCCCTCCACCGTCTACTGTTCATCCAGCCCTCCACACCACGGGGTCCTGTTCATCTGGAGGCAACACCACCGCTCACTATTCATCCAACCCCCCCCCTCCCGCAATGCTCACTGTTCATCCAATCGATCGGCTTCAGTTAGCAGCAATAGCGAAGGAATCGCTCGATCGGGTTTAGTTAACAGCCATCGATCGATCGCTCGGGTTTAGTAACGCGTAGCCTGCAATGCAATCGCTCGGGTTCAGTTAGAGCCCAACGCCTCGCTCGGGTTCGGTTAGAGCCAACGCCTCGCACACACGCGCGTACGTGTACGAGAGAAATGCGCATCGCTCGGCCCCCGACCTTCCATCGTAACTGGGAACTCCCTGAAATTTTCCTCCCCCTTGCTTCTACCACGGTTTTTTCCATCATGGACGGCACAAAGAATGTCATGCAGCTGCGTCTCCGCCCCCCCCCCCCCCAGGACAAAAAGCCCATTTTCTGTCATGATTTTTTTTCATAGAAGTAGGAGCCCACCACATCTATGATGATACTGGGTTTTGTCACAATTATCGACATAGAAGTGTTATATGTATGACAGAAAAAAATTTCATTTGGCCCAAAATGTCACGGATGTTTCTTTTTTTATAGTGTTAAGGCCTCCTTTTAATAGAGAACCGGAACAAAGCATCAACACATAGTGAATACATGAAATTCTCAAACTACGGTCATCACCGGAAAGTATCCCAATTACTGCCACACTACGGTTTACGGATCATAACATATAATAGGTGAATATGACTTGCAAGATCGGATCTAGAACATAGATATAATGGTGAAAACATAAATGATTCAGATCTGAAATCATGGCATCCGGGCCCTAAGTGACAAGCATTAAGCATGGCAAAGTCATAACAACATCAATCTTAGAACATAGTGGATACTAGGGATCAAGCCCTAACAAAACTAACTCAATTACATGATGAATCTCATCCAACACCTCACCGACCATCAAGCCTATGAAGCAATTACTCACTCCCGGTGGGGAGCATCATGGAATTAGTGATGAAGGAGGGTTGGTGCCGACGAAGATCGAAGATACCCCTCTCCGGAGCCCCGAATGGACTCCAGATCTGGCCTCCCGATGAATAACATGAGGTGGCGGTGGCTTCGTATCGGGAAACACGATGAAACTTCCTCCCTTATTTTTTTCTAGAAAAATAGGATTTTATAGCATCAGAATTAGGGTCTACGGGGCCATGAGCTGGGCACAACCCACTAGGGCGCGCCAGAGGAGGGGGCGCCGTGGTGTCTTGTGACCAGCCAGAGGGGCCCCTCCCGTGGTTCTTGGCTCCAGTATTTTTCGTTTACTATAAAATAATTCTCCAAAAAGTTGCGTTCCATTCCGAGAACTTTTCTGCACAAAAACAACATCATGGCAGTTCTACTGAAAACAGCGTCAGACCGGGTTAGTTTCATTCAACTCACGCAAATTAGAGTCTAAAACAAGAGCAAAAGCATTAGGAAAAGTAGATACGACAGAGACGTATCAACTACCCCAAGCTTAAACCTTTGCTTGTCCTCAAGCAATTCAGTTGATAAACTAAAACTGAAAAAGAGAAACTTTTACTAACTCTGTTGTTCTTGTTTACATAAATAAGCTTACGTAGCACCTAGGTTTTCAGCAAAGATCATGACTAACCATATCAGCAATAACTCTAAAAAATTATATTAACTCATATCAATGGCATAATCAACTAGCAAGCAATAATAAGATATCTCAAATACCAACACTTTGTTAAAACAATCATGATATAATATGATAATAGTGGTATCTTGCTAGCCATTTCTGAGACCACAAAGCATAAATGCAGAGCACCTCCAAAGTTCAAGAAGCGACCGAACATTGTAATTCATGGTAGAAAAGATCCAATCACGATGCACCCAACATTAACTATACACAATGCATGAGGATGACAATAGTGCTCTCAGATCTGGCGCTTATTTGAGAAGGTGATGACTCAACAGAAAATTAAATAAATAGTCCCTTCGCAGAGGGAAGTAGGGAATAGCAGAGGTGCCATAGCTCAAAGTTTTAAAAACAGAGATAAATGAAAATTTGGGAAATGCACCCTTCCTGTTTATGCCACGACCAAGAATTATCAATATCTTCCATGCTAAACACATCAGTGGTGGTTCACAAGCGATAGAAGTAAAGGTTTACTCCCTCTCCACCGACAAACACACTCCACGGCTAGCCGAACCCACGGGTACCGTCCATACCAAGAACAATCTTGGGGGAGTTTTGTTTAATTATTTGCATTTTTTGATTTCGGGATTGGGAATCCCTATCACCGCCCCTCTCGTGCAAGGACGAGTGTATAAACACTCATCATGAGAATAACCCGCTTAGCATGGAAGATACCGACTACCCCTATCGCTCCATGAACAATCCAGGCACAAAAAAACAGATGTTCACTTGAAGTTTTAGAGGTGGCACATGCAAATTTACTTAGAACGGCAAGGTAATACCGCATATAGGTAGATATAGTGGACTCATCTAGGATAACTTTGGTTTAAGGGTTTTGGTGCACAAGCAGTATTTCTGCTTAATACAGGCGAAGGGTAGCAAATAGGTTAAGAAGCGGCCAGCTAGAGAGCAAAAATGGTCATGAACATGCATTATGAATAATGAACATTGAATACTAGCATGAGTATGATATGGACCCCATGAACATAAATATCATAGAGGCTATGTTGGTTTTGATTTAACTACATGCATGAACATGTGCCAAGTTAAGCCACTTGAAACATTCAAAGGAGGATACCATATCATCATACTACATCACAATCATTTTAATGCAATGTTGACATCCAAGATAAATCATTATCCACTCCTAGCTACTTAAGCATGGCATGAGGAACTATAATCTCTAATTGTCATTGCAAACATGTTTAATCATAATATGTTGAATCATGGATACTAGGTTAAACATACTTACAAAAATAGAACAATTCGAGTTCATACCTGTTTCTCTCTGCCACAACAACTTCATCAAATATCGTCATTATTGCCTTTCACTTGCATGACCAAAAGATATGAAAATAATAATAGCGCAAGAGTGCCGTGGACTAAGCTAGAATCTGCAAACATTTTATTCAAAGGGAGAAGACAAAGCAATTCGGGCTCTTTGTTAGATCAACAATAATGCATATGAGAGCCACTCAACATTTTCATCGTGGTCTTCTCCTTGGTATGACTCAATAAAAAGAAAAGAATTTCAAAGAAACACACTGAAATATTTTTGGAGTTTTTAGTTTTTCTTGAAGAAAGCAAATTAAAGAAATAAAAACAAAAATGAGAAAAACTATTTACACGGGAAATCTCCCAACAAGCAAAATAAGAATCGAGAAATCTTTTTGGGTTATCTTTCAATACTACAACTAATTAAACTAGACAGAAAAACCAAAAAGAAGCATGAAACATTTTTTGGATTTTCTCAAAGTTTTTCAAACATACAAGAAGAAAGCAAGAAAATAAATCTAGCATGGATAATACAATGAAGAAGTTTTAACACCGACAACTGGAATGAAATGTGTGAGCATGAATGTAATGTCGATGGAAATATGTACTCCCCCAAGCTTATGCTTTTGGCCTAGCTTGGTAATCACCATCCATAGTAGCAATCCGGTCCCATGTCAAAGTGCTGCAGTGGCGGCACCCGAGCATCCCACTCCTGAGGCTCCACCTCTAATGCTGCCTGGTTGTTCTGGTAAGCTATAATGTCCTCTGGCATGACCCTGTATCCTCCCTTGGCAATAAAATCAAACAAAGCAGGTGCAGGCAACGGAATAATATCACGGGAACTCACACTGAAAACCAGGTTGTAACAAATATTATTAAGAGAATCAGCATCATCAGTAAACTGGTGAACCACCATTGCCTGGTGATCTAGATAAAGTTTGGGTAGAGGATAATCATGTCAGCGTATCTGAACGTTAAAGTGAGTCGCTAAGCGAGTAGCATAAATACCGCCATGAATTTTGTCCTTGGTTCTATTAAGGTGCAGACGATGTGCAATAATAGCCCCTAGGCTAAAGGTTTTATCACCATATAGTGCATGTCATAAGATGGCGAAGTCAGGAGCACTGAGTGCACCGACCTTCTCTGTAGCAGTTAAACAGTTCGCGATGAATAGAGCAAAGTAATGCGCAGAAGGAAACTGCAAACTAGTGGCATTAACACTCGATACACCTCTCTCATCTCCCACTGACAGAGTACGCTAAAAGTACTCTAACTCTACAGGTCTAGGATCTCTTATTTCCCCGTCAGAAGGGATCAAGCATATATCACAAAAGTTAGTGAGTGGTATCTGATAGGTTTCATCATATAAATTAAACTGCACCTCAGGAGGATTATTCCTACTGAGAAAATGAAAATTTTGCACAAAGGAATTTGTAAGGAGATGGTATTGATCACACTCAGCTGCGATGAAGTCGGTTAGCCCAGCATTTGCAATGAATTGGGCGAACTCTTGATGAATACTGCCCCCCCTCCAAGAAGGCATTATGCGGCCATTCCCATGGCCGCACCTCCGCCCTTCTCCGAGTGTTAAGGTCATTTTCCGATGATTCCCCAATGACTCCTTTAGCATTTTTCTTGGAGGCAAACTTCCTAAAGAAACTCATCTTATTCCTATAGATAAAATTCTAAAAAATTTAGTCGACAAAATTTTTGTCAACAAAACTTCACAAGATTGATAGCAGCTACTCATAAGGATGCATAGAGGCTATATTAAGAATTCAAACTACTTAGAACCCTAAGAATCTAACATGCAAGCTCATCTACAGAAGCACCAAGAGTAGCTAATTATTCAAATACAAACCACTAAGGCAAAAACTAATCAGAGCAATGGAGGAGTCACATACCAAGTAGCAATCCCCCAAAATAGTTTTGGAAATGGAGCTTCGAGCAAAGAGATCGAAATCTGCGGTTTTGAGAGCAAGAACACGAGAGAGAGCTATGGTGATTTTATGGAGGTAGGAGATGACATGGGCTAAAGAGATAAGTGAGGGGACCCACGTGGGTACCACAACCCACTAGGGCGCGCCTAGGGTTGTTGGCGCGCCCTGGTGTCTTGTGGTCACTAGGTGCACCCCCTCTGATGTTATTTGCACCAGAAATTCAGAAATATTTAGAAAAGCGTATTAAATTTTCAGGGCATTCTTAGAACTTTTATTTTTGGGTCATTTTTTATTGCACGGAAAATCCAGAAAACAGGATAAACATGGCATTTTATTTTATTTAACTAAGAAAAACCGAGAACAAAAGGTAAGGACAGAAGGTAGTGCCTGCTAAATTCATCAACTTCATGCCTCTAAAAATGATCCATTAATAAGGTTGATCAAGTCTTATTAACAACCACCTTCGATTAGCATGAAACCGAAGAACTTTCGTAAAACACTAAGTTACCTCAATGGGGATATGCATGTCCCCAACAATAAGCATTTCATATTTCTTTTTGGCAGTAGGTAGAGGTAGTTGAAAACTTCCAATAGTGAGTGTTAGAGATTTTTCAACAACAATAATACCATTCACTTGGAATTGTTTCTTCGGGAAGTGCACCGTATGTTCATTACCATTGATATGAAAAGTGACCTTGCTTTTATTGCAATCAGGAACAGACCCTGCAGTATTCAAATAGGGTCTACCAAGGATAATCGACATGTTGTCGTCCTTGGGCATCTCAAGTATAGCAGAGTTGTTAAGATAGTAACATTTGCAACAACAACGGGCACATCCTCACAAATACCTATAGATATGGCAGTTGATTTATCAGCCATTTGCAAAGATATTTCAGTAGGTGTGAGTTTATTCAAATCAAGTCTTTTATATAAGGAGAAAGGCATAACACTAAGACCAGCTCCAAAATCACACAAAGCAGTTTTAACATAGTTTCTTTTGATGGAGCAAGGTATAGTTGGTATTCCTGGATCTCCAAGTTTTTTAGGTACTCCATCCTTAAAAGAATAATTAGCAATCATGGTGGAGATTTCAGCTTTCGGTATCTTTCTTTTATTAGTGATGATGTCTTTCATGTATTTTGCATAAGGAGCCATCTTTAAAATATCAGTTAAGCGAGTGCGCAAAAAGACTGGCCTAAGCATTTCAGCAAAGTGTTCAAATTCTTCATCATCTTTTTTCTTAGTTGGTTTAGGTGGAAAGGGCATGGATTTCTGAACCCATGGTTCTCTTTCTTTACCATGTTTTCTAGCCACAAAGTCTCTTTTATCATATCTTTTATTTTTAGGTTGTGGGTTATCAAGATCAACAACAGGTTCTATCTCAACATAATTATTTGGTTCTTTATCATTGTCTAGTTGAGTGTCTTCATGAACATCATCATTATCTTTTTCATTATCACTAGGTGAATTTTCATTACCAGATTGAGTTTCAGCATCAGAAATAGAAACATCATAATTATCTTCAGGAGATTTTTCTATTCCAGGTTCACTAGAGGTATGCAAAGTCCTATTATTTTTCTTTTTTCCTTTTAGAAGTACTAGCTAGGTGCATCAGTATTAATTATTTGAGAGTCTTGTTAAATTCTTTTAGGGTGTCCTTCACTACCTCCTCTAGTTACTACTCTAATAGCATGGCCATTCATATTATTATTCATTTCATCAAGCAATTCTCTTTGAGATTTAGCAACTTGTTCTAGCTGGGTTTGAACCATAGAGACATGTTTTCCTACACCTCTAACATCATTAGTGATTCTAAATAACAAGTTACTCAAAGCGAGCAATCATATCAGAGTTGTATTTCAATTGTTTCATAACATTGGCATTGAAGTGATCTTGTTTTCTAATGTAGTTATCAAAGTCATAAAGGCATTGACTAGGATGCACATTGTAAGGGATGTCACTTTCATCAAATTTCATTAAAGAGTTTACCTCTACCACCTGTGGGGGTGGTGTATCAAGTCCATGTATTTCTTCAATAGGAGGTAAATTTTTGACATCTTCAGCTTTAATACCTTTTTCCTTCATACATTTCTTCGCCTCTTGCGCATCTTCAGGACTGAGAAATAAGACACCCCTCTTCTTCATAGTGGGTTTAGGCGGTGGTTCAGGAAGATTCCAATCATCATAATTTTTCAATATGTTATTCAATAATTCCTCAGCTTGTTCAAAAGTTCCTTCCCTGAAAACACAACCAACACAACTATCTAGAAAGTCCCTAGAAGCATCAGTTAGTCCATTATAGAAGATATCAAGTATTTCATTTTTCTTAAGTGGATGATCAGGCAAAGCATTAAGAAATTGGAGAAGCCTCCCCCAAGCTTGTGGGATAATCTCTTCTTCAATTTGCACAAAGTTAAATATTTCCTGTAAGGCAGCTTGTTTCTTATGAGCAGGATTTTTTCCCCAGAGAAGTAGTAAATCATATCCTGGGGACTACGCACACAACCAGTAGCAAGAGTATTGTACCATGTCTTAGATCACCCTTTAATGAGAATGGAAATAATTTGAGTATATAATAGTAGCGAATTTTCTCATCATGAGCAAATAGGGTGGTTGTGTCATTTAATTTAGTAAGGTGTGCCACAATAGTTTCAGTTTCATAGCCATGAAAAGGATCAGATTCAACCAAAGTAATTAACTCCGGGTCGACAGAGAACTCATAATCCTTATCAGTAACAAAGATAGGTGAAGTATCAAACTTAGGATCACATTTCATTCTAGCATTCAAAGATTTTTCTTTCAGTTTGCATAGTAGTTTCTTAAGGTCATCTCTATCATTGTAGGCAAAAAGTCTCTAGATACCTCCTCATCCATAACATAACCTTCAGGTATCTTAGGCATTTCATATCTAGGAGAGCTTGCTCTAATTGGGGTTTCAAGATTTTTAGTTTCACGTACTTCATCAGTTTCAGCATTCTCAATCTTTAGCTCTAGCAAGTTGTTCATCAAGAAATTCACTTGGTGGCACATTATCATCAAGCAAGGTACTAGCATCATCATGAATATCATGAAGTAAATATGCCCTAGAGGCAATAATAAAGTTGTTATTTATATTTCCTTATATCATGATAAATGTTTATTATTCATGCTAGAATTGTATTAACCGGAAATTCAGTAGATGTGTGAATACATAGACAAAGAGAGTGTCCCTAGTATGCCTCTACTTGACTAGATCATTAATCAAAGATGGTTAAGTTTCCTAACCATAGACATGTGTTGTCATTTGATGAACATGATCACATCATTAGAGAATGATGTGATGGACAAGACCGGTCCGTTAGCTTAGCATAATGATCGTTTAGTTTTATTTCTATTGCTTTACTCATGACTTATACATGTTCCTCTGACTATGATATTATGCAACTTCCGCATACCGGAGGAACACCTTGTGTGGTATCAAACGTCACAACATAACTGGGTGATTATAAATATGCTCTACAGGTGTCTCCGATGGTGTTTGTTGAGTTGGCATAGATCAAGATTAGGATTTTCACTCCATGTATCGGAGAGGTGTCTCGGGGCCCTCTCGGTAATGCACATCACTATAAGCCTTGCAAGCAATGTGATTAATGATTTAGTTACGGGATGATGCATTACAGAATGAGTAAAGAGACTTGCCGGTAACGAGATTGAACTAGGTATGAAGATATCGACGATCGAATCTCGGGCAAGTAACATACCGTTGAAAAATTAAACAACGTATGTTGTTATGCGGTTTGACCGATAAAGATCTTCGAAGAATATGTAGGAACCAATATGAGCATCCAGGTTCTGCTATTGGTTATTGACCGGAGATGTGTCTCGGTCATGTCTACATAGTTCTCGAACCCGTAGGGTCCGCACGCTTAACGTTTGATGACGATTTGTATTATGAGTTATGTGATTTGATGACCGAAGCTTGTATGGAGTCCCAGATGAGATCACAGACATCACGAGGAGTCTCGAAATGGTCGAGAGGTAAAGATCGATATATTGGAAGGTTATATTCGGACACCGGAATGGTTCCGAACTATTTCGGGTATTTTTCGGAGTACCAGGAGGTTACCGGAACCCCCCGGGGAAGTAGTGGGCATTAATGGTCTTTAGTGGAAAGGAGAGAAGGGCCGCAAGGGGTGGTCGCCCCCCCCCCCACATTGCTGGTCCGAAATAGACTAGGAGGGGCGGCGCCCTCCTCTTTCCTTCTCCCTCTCTTCCTCCTTCCCTATCTCTCCTTCTTTGAAAAGGAAGGGGACTCCAACTAGGATTGGGAATCCTAGTTGGACTCCGTGCTACCTCTTGAGCATCTGTTGGCTTTCCCTTGAAGAGGAAAGGGTGATGCAGCATAGTAGCGTAAGTATTTCCCTCAGTTTCTGAGAACCAAGGTATCAATTCAGTAGGAGGTAACACACAATTCGCCTAGTACCTGCACAAACAAACAAGAACCTCGCAACCAACGCGATAAAGGGGTTGTCAATCCCTTCACGGTCACTTACGAAAGTGAGATCTGATAGAGATAGTAAGATAAATATTTTTGGTATTTTTATGATATAGATTGGAAAATAAAGATTTCATAATAAACGATAATAGAAATAGCAAGTTGATATGAAAATAATATGATGGAAGATAGACCCAGGGGCCATAGGTTTCACTAGTGACTTCTCTCAAGAAAGCAAATTCTACAGTGGGTGAACAAATTACTGTCGAGCAATTGATAGAAAAGCGAATAATTATAAGAATATCTAGCCATGATCATGTATATAGGCATCACGTCCGCGACAAGTAGACCGAAACGATTCTGCATCTACTACTATTACTCCACACATCGACCGCTATCCAGCATGCATCTAGAGTATTAAGTTCATAAGAACAGAGTAATGCATTAGGCAAGATGACATGATGTAGAGGGATAAACTCAAGCAATATGATATAAACCCCATCTTTTTATCCTCGATGGCAACAATACAATACGTGCCTTGCTGCCCCTACTGTCACTGGGAAAGGACACCGCAAGATTGAACCCAAAGCTAAGCACTTCTCCCATTGCAAGAAAGATCAATCTAGTAGGCCAAACCAAACTGATAATTCGAAGAGACTTGCAAAGATATTTAAATCATGCATAAAATATTTCAGAGAACAATCAAATATTGTTCATAGGTAATCTTGATCATAAACCCACAATTCATCGGATCTCGACAAACACACCACAAAAAGAATTACATCAAATAGATCTCCAAGAGAATCGAGGAGAACTTTGTATTGAGATCCAAAGAGGGAGAAGAAGCCATCTAGCTAATAACTATGGACCCGAAGGTCTGTCGTAAACTACTCACACATCATCGGAGAGGCTATGGTGTTGATGTAGAAGCCCTCCGTGATCGATTCCCCCTCCGGCGGAGCGCCGGAAAAGGCCCCAAGATGGGATCTCACAGGTACAGAAGGTTGCGGTGGTGGAAATAGGGTTTCGTGGTGCTCCTGGATGTTTTCGGGGTATATGGGTATATATAGGAGGAAGAAGTACGTCGGTGGAGCTGTGAGGGGCCCACGAGGGTGAGGGGCGCGCCTACCCCCTGGGCGCGCCCTCCTGCCTCGTGGCCTCCTCGCTTCTTTCTTGACGTCCACTCCAAGTCTCCTGGATCACGTTTGTTCCAAAAATAACTCTCCCGAAGGTTTCATTCCGTTTGGATTCCGTTTGATATTCCTTTTCTGCGAAACACTGAAATAGGCAAAAAAACAACAATTTGCACTGGGCCTTTGGTTAGTAGGTTAGTCCCAAAAATCATATAAAAGGTAAATTAAAGCCCATTAAACATCCAAAACAGATAATATAATAGCATGGAACAATAAAAAATCATAGATAGGTTGGAGACGTATCAAGCATCCCCAAGCTTAATTCCTGCTCGTCCTCGACTAGGTAAATGATAAAAACAGAATTTTTTTATGTGGAATGCTACCTAGCATAATTCTGAATGTAATTTTCTTTATTGTGGCATGAATGTTCAGATTCGAAAGATTCAAGACAAAAGTTTAATATTGACATAAAAATAATAATACTTCAAGCATCCTAACAAAGCAATCATGTCTTCTCAAAATAACATGGCCAAAGAAAGTTATCCCTACAAAATCATATAGTCTGGCTATGCTCTATCTTCGCCATAGAAAGTATTTAAATCATGCACAACCCCGATGACAAGCCAAGCAATTGTTTCATACTTTTGGTGTTCTCAAACTTTTTCAATCTTCATGCAATATATGAGTGTGCGCCATGGATATAGCACTATAGGTGGAATAGAATGGTGGTTGTGGAGAAGGCAAAAGGAGAAGATAGTCTCACATCAACTAGGCGTATTAATGGGCTATGAATATGCCCATCAATAGATATCAATGTGAGTGAGTAGGGATTGCCATGCAACGGATGCACTAGAGCTATAAGTGTCTGAAAGCTTAAAAAGAAACTAAGTGGGTGTGCATCCAACTTGCTTGCTCACAAAGACCTAGGGCATTTTGAGGAAGCCCATCATTGGAATATACAAGCCAAGTTCTATAATGTAAAATTCCCACTAGTATATGAAAGTGACAACATAGGAAACTCTCTATCATGAAGATCATGATGCTACTTTGAAGCACAAGTGTGGTAAAAGGATAGTAGCATTGTCCCTTCTCTCTTTTTCTCTCATATTTTTTTGGGCCTTCTCTTTTTTTATGTCCTTTCTATTTTTTTAGTTCGGAGTCTCATCCCGACTTGTGGGGGAATCATAGTCTCCATCATCCTTTCCTCACTTGGGACAATGCTCTAATAATGATGATCATCACACTTTTATTTACTTACAACTCAAAAATTACAACTCGATACTAGAACAAAATATGACTCTATATGAATGCCTCCGGCGGTGTACCGGGATGTGCAATGAATCAAGAGTGGCATCTATGAAAGAATTATGAACGGTGGCTTTGCCACAAATATGATGTCAACTACATGATCATGCAAAGTAATATGACAATGATGTAACATGTCATAACAAACGAAACGGTGGTAAGTTGCATGGCAATATATCTCGAAATGGCTACGGAAATGCCATAATAGGTAGGTATGGTGGCTATTTTGAGGAAGGTATAAGGTGGGTGTATGGTACCGGCGAAAGTTGCGCGGTACTAGAGAGGCTAGCAATGGTGGAAGGGTGAGAGTGCGTATAATCCATGGACTCAACATTAGTCATAAAAACTCACATACTTATTGCAAAAATCTGTTAGTTATGGAAACAAACTACTACGCGCATGCTCCTAGGGGGATATATTGGTAGGAAAAGACCATCGCTCGCCCCCGACTGCCACTCATAAGGAAGACAATCAATAAATAAATCATGCTCCGACTTCATCACATAACGGTTCAGCATACGTGCATGCTACGGGAATCACAAACTTTAACACAAGTATTTCTCAAATTCACAACTACTCAACTAGCATGACTCTAATATCACCATCTTCATATCTCAAAGCAATCATCAAGTATCAAACTTCTCATAGTATTCAATGCACTTTTTATGATAGTTTTTATTATACCCATCTTGGATGCCTATCATATTAGGACTAATTTTATAGCCAAAGCAAATTACCATGCTGTTCTATAAGACTCTCAAAATAATATAAGTGAAGCATGAGAGATCAATGATTTCTATAAAATAAAACCACCACCGTGCTCTAAAAAGATATAAGTGAAGTACTAGAGCAAAATTATCTAGCTCAAAATATATAAGTGAAGCACATAGAGTATTCTAATAAATTCCGATCCATGTGTGTCTCTCCAAAAGGTGTGTACATCAAGGATGATTGTGTTAAACTAAAATCAAAGCCTCTTTCGTCTTCGTCTATCGGTAACTTGGTTGTCCTTGAATTTTACCTTGGGGTGCCTTGGGAATCCCCAAGCTTAGGCTCTTGCCACTCCTTATTCCAAAATCCATCAAATCTTTACCCAAAACTTGAAATCTTCACAACACAAAACTCAACAGAAAATCTCATGAGCTCTGTTAGTATAAGAAAACAAACCACCACTTCAAGGTACTGTAATGAACTCATTATTTATTTATATTGGTGTTAAACCTACAGTATTACAACTTCTCTATGGTTCATACTCCCCGATACTAGCCATAGATTCATCAAAATAAACAAACAACACACGGAAAACAGAATCTGGCAAAAACAGAATAGTCTGTAGTAATCTGTAGGTTTCGAATACTTCTGTAACCCTAAAAGTTCTTAAATAAATTGGTGGACGTGAGGAATTTGTATATTAATCATCTTAAAAAATAATCAACCTAATCACACTCTCCAGTAAAGAAATGGCAGCAAATCTCGTGAGCGCTAAAGTTTCTGTTTTTTACAGCAAGATCTCAAAGACTTCCCCCAAGTCTTCCCAAAGGTTCTACTTGGCACAAACACTAACTAAAAGCATAAAACCACATATAAACAGAATCTAGATGAATTATTTATTACTAAACATAAACAAAAAGCAAGAAACAAAAATTAAATTGGGTTTCCTCCCAAGAAGCGCTATCGTTTAATGCCCCTAGCTAGACATTGAGATTTCAATGATGCTCACATGAAAGGCAAGAATTGAAGCACAAAGAGAGCATCATCAAACATGTGACAAACACACTTAGGTCTAACATACTTCCTATGAATAGGCATTTTATAAGCAAAAAAATTATCAAGGCAAGCAAAAACTAGCATATGCAAGGAAGAAGAAGGAAACGATAGCAATTTCAACATGAAGAGAGGTAATTTAATATCACGAAAATTTCTACAACCATATTTTCCTCTTTCATAATAATTACATGTAGGATAATAAGCAAACTCAACAATATAGCTATCACATAACATATTCTCAACATGGTCCACATGCATGCGAAGTTAACACTCTTCCAAAATAGTGGCATTAACATTAACTAAAGTCATGACCTCTCCAAACCCACTTTTATCAAAAAATTCATAAGATTGAACATTCTCCAAATACATGGGATCTAAAGTTGACACTCTTCCAAACCCACTTTCAATATTGCAAACATTACTATCAATCTTATATTAATCATGGGGCTTAAATAAATTTTCAAGGTCATAAGAAGAATCACCCCAATCATGATCA
Organism: Triticum monococcum; assembly: GCA_034509565.1. NCBI lineage: Eukaryota > Viridiplantae > Streptophyta > Magnoliopsida > Poales > Poaceae > Triticum > Triticum monococcum. Next base: position 485,787,263 of record CM067845.1, read on the forward strand.
TTGCAACAAGTAGTGGACATAGCAAAACTAGCATCCCCAAGATTAGGGTTTTGCATATTATTAGCGCAATTGACATTCATAGAATTTATAATAACATCATTGCAATCATGCTTTTCATCAAAGGAACTATCAAGTATGGGTGCAATAGCAACGATCTCATGTTTAACATAAGGAACTATAGCAAATTCATCTTCATAAATATTGGCATCATAGCCACAAGAATAGCAAGCATCATGTTCATCAAGGGATATTTCAATCAAATCATCGGAATCATAATTATCTATATATTCATGCATATCATTATTTTCTTCCAAAGCAACGGTCATTCTTTCAATAAATTCTTTGACATAGACATTACGAGCATAGTTTTCATAGCAATATTTAAGTATGTCAAAATTTTCAGATTCATAGAGAGTAACATCATACTTTTCAATCAAAGAAGCAACTTCATAAGCACCCTTAAAAGCAACAAATTCTTCAATTTGTTCGATATCATAGTAACTATAAACACCCTTTGCATAAGAAGATAAGATTTCATTATCATTAAACTCACATAGGTAGGGGAGGTGTTTTTAGGGTTCTTAGAGCAACAAGTAAATTCATAAATTTCACAAAGATTACAAGCATAATACAACAATCTGTTTATTTGATCCCATAAGAGTCTCCCTTTATCAGACAAACGGTGACGCACAAAATGAGCATGCTCATCTAAAGATTTCCCATCAACCAGGCTAGTTGGGGTTTCAGCACGAGCGCATAAGGATCGAAGATAATCCAAGTAGAACACTTTAAGTGGATCCATATCAATAGATTTTTAGCAAGCAAAGATGCAAGCAAATGGAAGGCACATGGAAACACAAACAAAGATACACATGGGAAGAAGGCAAATAAAAGGCAAAGGTTTTCAAAAATCGTTTTAGAAGTGGGGGAGAGGAAAATGAGAGGCAAATGGAATATAATGTAATGCGAGGGATAAGAGTTTGTGATGGGTACTTGGTATGCATTGACTTGTGCGTAGATCTCCTCGGCAACGGCGACATAAATGGCTACTTGCTGGGAGATCAAATCTTGACTTGACTTGGTGTAAGCCTCCCCGGCAACGGCGCCAGAAATCCTTCTTGCTACCTCTTGAGAATGCGTTGGTTTTCCCTTGAAGAGGAAAGGGTGATGTAGCACAGTAGCGTAAGTATTTCCCTCAGTTTTTGAAAACCAAGGTATCAATCCAGTAGGAGGTAACACGCAAGTCGCCTAGTACCCGCACAAACAAACAAGAACCTCGCAACCAACGCGATAAAGGGGTTGTCAATCCCTTCACGGTCACTTACGAAAGTGAGATCTGATAGAGATAATAAGATAAATATTTTAGGTATTTTTATGATATATATTGGAAAATAAAGATTGCAAAATAAATGCTAATAGAAATAGCAAGTTGATATGAAAATAATATGATGGAAGATAGATCCGGGGGCCATAGGTTTCACTAGTGACTTCTCTCAAGAGAACAAATTCTACGGTGGGTGAACAAATTATTGTCGAGCAATTGATAGAAAAGCGAATAATTATGAGAATATCTAGGCATGATCATGTATATAGGAATCACGTCCGCGACAAGTAGACCGAAACGATTCTACATCTACTACTATTACTCCACACATCGACCACTATCCAGCATGCATCTAGAGTATTAAGTTCATAAGAACAGAGTAACGCATTAGGCAAGATGACATGATTTAGAGGGATAAACTCAAGCAATATGATATAAACCCCATCTTTTTATCCTCGATGGAAACAATACATATGTGCCTTGCTGCCCCTGCTGTCACTGGGAAAGGACACCACAAGATTGAGCCCAAAGCTAAGCACTTCTCCCATTGCAAGAAAGATCAATCTAGTAGGACAAACCAAACTGATAATTCGAAGAGACTTAAAAAGATATTTAAATCATGCATATAAGATTTCAGAGAAGAACAAAATATTGTTCATAGATAATCTTGATCATAAACCCACAATTCATCGGATCTCGACAAACACACCGCAAAAAGAATTACATCAAATAGATCTCCAAGAGAATCGAGGAGAACTTTGTATTGAGATCCAAAGAGAGAGAAGAAACCATCTAGCTAATAACTATGGACCCGAAGGTCTGTGGTAAACTACTCACACATCATCGGAGAGGCTATGGTGTTGACGTAGAAACCCTCCGTGATCGATTCCCCCTCCGGCAGAGCGCCGGAAAAGGCCCCAAGATGGGATCTCACGGGTACAAAAGGTTGCGGCGATGGAAATAGGGTTTCGTGGTGCTCCTAGATGCTTTCGGGGTATATGTGTATTTATAGGTGGAAGAAGTACGTCGGTGGAGCTGCGAGGGGCCCATGAGGGTGGGGGGCGCGCCTACCCCCCTAGGCACGCCCTCCTGCCTCGTGGGCTCCTTGCTTCTTTCTTGACGTCCACTCCAAGTCTCCTGGATCACGTTTGTTCCAAAAATAACTCTCCCGATGGTTTCATTCCGTTTGATATTCCTTTTCTGCTAAACACTAAAATAGGAAGAAAAAACAATTTGCACTGGGCCTTTGGTTAGTAGGTTAGTCCCAAAAATAATATAAAAAGGTAAATTAAAGCCCATTAAACATCCAAAACAAATAATATTATAGCATGGAACAATAAAAAATTATAGATACGTTGGAGACGTATCACTCCCCCATGGTGCGCGCCCCTCCTATGTCGGCCTCCTCCTCCCCCCCTCCTTTATATATGTGGGCTGGGGGGCACCCCAAAGCATAATAGACAAGCTCTTAGCCGTGTGTAATGCCCCCCTCTACAGTTTACCACCTTGGCATATCGTTGTAGTGCTTAGGTGAAGCCCTAGGTCGGTAACTTCATCATCACCGTCGCCACATCATCGTGCTGATGGAACTCTCCCTTGTCCTCATCTGGATCAAGATCTCAAGGGACGTCATCATGCTGAACGTGTGCATAACATGGAGGTGCCGTACATTCGGTACATGGATCGGTTGGATCGTGATGACGTTCGACTACATCAACTGCGTTACTAAACGCTTTCGGTTTTGGTCTACAAGGGTACGTAGACACACTCTCCCGTCTCGTTGCTATGCATCTCCTTGATAGATCTTGCGTGATCGTAGGAATTGTTTTGAAATACTGTGTTCCCCAACATATCATTCATAGCAGAAGTAGCATCATCAATAACTTGCGACATATCAGGATTAATAGCATGTGGTGGTCTTGCAAGTTTACTCAGAATAGAAGGTGAATCATGTGCAGAGCTAGATGGCAGTTCCTTCCCCTCGTCTTAGAGGGAAATATCTTGGTTTTGGTATCCTTCAGATTCCTCATAGTAATAAATATAAATCCCAAATGACTCAACAAATATAGCTATGCTCCCCGACAACGGCGCCAGAAAAAGGTTTTGATAACCCACAAGTATAGGGGATCGCAACCGTTTTCGAGGGTAGAGTATTCAACCCAAATTTATAGATTCGACACAAGGAGAGCCAAATAATATTTATAAGTATTAGCAGTTGAGTTGTCAATTCAACCACACATGGAGATTAAATATCTACAACAAAGTAATCAGTAGCACAGTAATATGATAGTTTTGATAGCAATGGTAACAATAGTAGTAACGGTAACAGTGGATATCAATGATTTGGTAGAAAGTATAACGGTAACAACAGCAGTAGTAACTTAGCAAGAACAATATGTGGAAACTTCGTAGGCATTGGATCAGTGGATTCGTTGGATGATATTCATCATATAACAACCATAACCTAGGGCGATACAAAACTAGCTCTAGTTCATAAATATAATGTCGGCATGTGTCGGATTATGGGTTCTGGCAAAACCCTTGAGGTTCGAACTCTGGAGTGCGCACGAAGATCTCTCTCCCCCGAGCTCACACTCTTGCAATGATCTCAAAGCCCATCTCACCGAACCCAAGGAACAAGTGACACAAGAGTTTATACTAGTTCGGGCCACCATTGCGGTGTAACACCCTACTCCAGTGTGCTGTGGTGGATTGCCTTGTAGGCTGGAGATGAACGAGTACAAGGGAAGAACAACCTCCTGAGGAGAGGCATTCTTGAGCTCGGTGAGCTTGTGTGGTGGCCTTGGTGGAATGGATCCAGTCCAAGATGAGCCGATCCCTCACTACGGTGGTGGCTAGTCCTATTTATAGAGGCCCTGGCCCTCTTCCCAAATGTTTAGGCGGGAAGGGATCCCACAACGGCCAATTTGAAGGGGCAGCTAGTACAAGCCATCCTGGCGAAAGGTGTTCTTCGCCTGCCAAAGGCTCTGGTGCTGACGCCGTTTGCCTGACGCCTCGGGACTCCTCGCCTGCGCTTGCCTCTTTAGCACCAAAGAGGAAACTGGCACTCTGCGCCCGCTGGCGCCCGCCTGGCCTTGGTCGTCACATCTCACGTCACGGAAACCTCACGAGGTGCCCCTCGCCTTGATCTCTCCGCTCCTCGCGAGCTAGCCTAGTGAGGTTGTCCTTGAGGAGGTCTTGTGTCGTTCGCCTCACGAGGCTTGGCCCCTCGCGAGGGTCTTGAGTGTTTGTTGATGAAGATGGGACGGACCAGGCCATTGGTAGAGCCACGCCCTGGGCCGCAGGCAGGCAAGTCTGGGTACCCCCGTTCCCAGGACGCCGATAGTAGCCCCCGGGCCCAAGGCGCGCTCGTGCTTGGCTTCGCGGCGAAGCCAAGGGCCAAGTGTGGAGCGTCGCGGGCCCTAACCGCCTGCAGCCTTGATTGACACGTGGCGACTGACAAGACGTGGGTGCTTCCACTTACCCATGCAGCCTCGATTTTCGCCTAGTGAGGCAACCACTGTCATCTTCGTAGCTCCACCTCCTTTACAGGCAGCACTCTCCGCCGCTCCCTCATCTTCCGGAAGGCAATGGATCTCTTCCCCCGGTCCAATCTAACACCAACTCCCCCCGCCGCCATGGCACCAAGTCGGAAGAAGAAGGGAAAGAGGGAGTCCCGTGCCTCGGCCCCCGCGATGCCAGTTTTCGAGCCCGCCATCGAGCGGTCGGTCGTGCTCAACCAAGAACCGATGGGCAAGGTGCGCCCGACACTTGCCGCTGATTTCAATGAGTGGGGGGCGACAGTGGCCTGGCCTGCTTCCCGCGCCGAAGTTGACAGGATGGCCACTGAGGTCCCCATCCATCTTCATGCCCTCTGGGTAGGCTTGATTCCCCCCCTTCTCCAATTTCTTCAATGCGGTGCTCTCGCATTACTAGATCAACGCGCTACATCTCGATCCCCAACCCATTATCCTTCTTGATGTCTTCACCTTCGTCTGCGAAGTCATGGTGGGGATTGCCCCTTCCATGGCCCTGCTTCACCACTTCTTCTCGCTGCACCTGACAGATCCTTTCAAGCGCTCAGGGTGTGTATCCCTTCAGGCCATCGCAGCGACTGCCGGCTCAGGGATTGACTTCGAGCTCTCGCCGGTCATTGGGGGCTTCAGGAAGAGGTGAGTGTTTGTGGACGTTGGCATGTGCAGCCCCCTGCTACTACTCCCCTGGATTCCAGCTGCTCCGAGCTCCGGTTGGGGGCACGCGAAGCTTACCGACGGCGGCTCACCCATGTCTGGCTCCGACTTGCCAGGCTGAAGGACCTCGGAGTGACAGCACACATGGTTTTGAAGGAGTTCATCCGGTGTCGCATCGCTCCGCTCTAGCACCACTCTCGGCAAATGTGGACCTTCTCCGGCTACGGGGAACGTACGAGGCTTCAGGCTCCGGCTCTTCCTCCTAAGGTGCGGCGCACGATGCTCAAGCTCCTGACGGGCAACCCGATGCCAGCCAACCTGCCGAAGGAGGGCTGTCTTCTGTACTGCTGCTTGAAAACAGATGCCCCTCTTCAACGAATGGGGACCATGCCCGGTTGGCTTTGAAGGGACTCGCGAGATCCCTGTCTTCGTGGCCCCCTGCCTGCCGTGAGTGCGATGCCCGCCCCAGGAGCGGGCATAGGGGGCGGTTGCTGTCGAGCGATGGCGACGCTATTGCTGAAGAATCGGCACCACTCAGGGCTCCTAAGGTGCCGCGCCCAGGACTCTGGAGAGCCGTCCTGAGGAAACGGCCTGGGGGGCGACGCAGTCCGATGCTCCTGAGGTCGGAGCCCCCGAGGCCCCGGTGAACCGCCATGAGGCGAGTACCAAGGTCTCAGCGCGGTCCAGCACCCCTGAGGTCGCCTCCTTAGGAGTCACACCATCCGCGCCCGGCCTTGGTGACCACGCCCAGGGCTTCGGCCGGCTCCGACCAAACTTCGCGGCGCTCCGCAAGAGGAGGGGGTCTCCAAGCTGCATGGGTGACGCCTTACGGCCATTCAAGCACATGAAGTACATTGCTATTGACGAGTGAGTACCTTATCTTTGTAATTTCTCGAGTGCCGCTTCTCCTCCTAACCGTGATTCCTTAGGGTCCCTTATGCTAAGGCGACGAAGTCTCATGAGAAGCAACCTCATCCTGCCTCGAGTCCTCTGCTGACCTTGAGCGCCCCAAGCCAGCCTGCAGCACTTGGCGCGAGGTCGGCCGAAGAGGCAAACACACCAGCTTGGCATCTCGATCCCGCATTCTTGCCGGCCGTTCGTCGCGGCCTTGCCTGGAATACGGGAAGTGTGCCAAGGGCTCCTCCTCTGCTTATTGGCCATAGCTGGGTGGCCTTGGCTCTAGCCTCTCCTTCGGGTAATGAGCCTCCGTCCTTCCAGGCCCCAGACGTGGCCCGAAGGGCGACTGGAAAGACGCCAGCCTCCAGCCCCCTACTGGGAGGAGGCGAGCCACCTCGAACCTCTTCAACGACTCCCGGCGTGGAGGACGGACCCGGTTGTGCATTCGAGCTTGCGCGCAGGCGGGGTGCCATCCGTCACGAGGTCTTTCAGGAAGCTATGGGTGCGTTGAGCTGGCTTGGAGAAGAGCTCGTGAACATAGACACTCGCCTTGAAACTGAGGGTCTTCGGCTAGTGGATGAATGGCGTCAATTGAAGGTGGCCATCAACCTCAGGCGCCTCCAGTGTGAGCGCGCCAACGTGAAAGCCGAGGCATCCCTTGCAACCTCGCACGAGGCCAGTGCCCAAGCCTTGGACGAGGCCAGGGAGGCAGACCACCGCCATGAGGTTGCCGAGAAGCGCATGCAAGAGCTTCAGGCCCTGCATGCCTTCCTGGAGCAGCAGGCGGAGGCGCGTAGAGCTGCCTTAGCGTCGATGAAGGGGGCACCGTCCGACGAGGAGGAGATCTTGAAGCGCGAGGAAGCGCTATTGCTGGAGGCCACGGAGCACAGCCTCGAGCTTGAGCGGTTGGAGACGAGGGAGCGTCAGGTTGCTCAGGAGAAAGATGCCGCCAGCGCGTGCGAGGCCAAGATCCAGGAGGAAGTGGACCGCACGGTGGAGGAGGCTCGCGCTGATCTTGCCAATAGGTACGACTTGAAGCTAAAGCTCGTGGAAGCCGAAGCTGGGGGCAGGACCACTGCCCTCAGGTCGAGGTTGGCTGAGGCGGAGCGATGCGAGAAGGCCGCTGCAACTGCCTTGATCTCCGTGCAGGCCGAGTTGGCCTCCGCCCATGCTGAATTGTTCCTGCTTCAGCAGCGAGTTACTGTTGCTCAGTCCCTCGCACAGCAAAGCAGGGAGGAGGTGATCCGCCGATAGACGTTGCAGCGCGAACACGCCCCCATGCTCCATGACCTCAGGTAGAGGGCCGGGCGCTGGGCATCATCTGCGACGAATACGCCCCCATCCTCATGCAAAAGACTATACCGGCCATCTTCGCTTCTTCACCGATGTCGTGACGCGCCTGGAGGATCGGGCTGAGAGGGCTCGCGAGCTCGTTGATGAAAAGAGTCGTGGCCTCCTTGGGCATGCATTTTGCCGCGTCTTCAGCCATCTTCAGAATGCCGACCCCAACTTCGACTTCGACGCCGCCATCAACCCAGTGCCCGGAGCTATCTGGGGTAACCTGGCGTGCTGGGTGAATGATAACATGGATGCTCTGGTCAGAGCTTTCGCTTCTGACAATGACGCTGTGGTGGCCGTGGCGGATGAAGGCGACATGGTCGATGATGGTGAAGACGATGCTGGCGACGACGCTAGTAGCATGTCCGGGAGTGATTCGGAAGATGCTCGGAGCGACATGTCCGATTGAGCCCGCGCTCCTTGTTTTGAACCTACGCGCAAAAAGCTTGGGCATGGCCCCCGAAGATGTAAGTGCATTTTGGGGAGGGGGATCCCCTCATATAATCGTACTATTGTTTTATTCCCTAAGCCAGACTTAAGGCGTGCTTTAGCGAGTTCTCAAGTTCCTCTGCGAGCTTGCCACGGTAACTTACCTCAGTCTAGGCAGGCCCCAGACTGTCGTTGTAGTTGTCAATGTGTAGTTCTCCCAAGGGGAGTCCTCCGTAGGCTTGTGAGGTTTCGGGCTTTTGAGGATCCCGCTGGTCCGCTTGAGAGGGCCATGCAAGAGACGGGTGTTAGATCATGGTGGGATGCGCGCGCATACCACACCCAGCCCCCGCTCGTGAGGCGCTCGTGAGGGAGGGGCAGTAGGCGCTGGCCTTGAAACAAGGCAAGGAGCCAAAAAAACACAAGAAATCAACATGAATGAGAAAAGATGCCCCCCATGATTTGCCAATAAAAATATGACTGCGAGTTCAAATCCAAAAGGCGGCAAATCGAGCTACAGAAAAAGGGGTTGAAAGCAAATGGTCGCGTCCAGCACCTAGCTAGTCTTCTTGTCTTCTCACCAGCGCGGAGCCTAGTGATTTTACTGGCCGTGAGCTTAGTCATTGGGGGACAGGGTCGACAGCCAGCGCTGAGCATGGTGCTTCTACTAGGACGTGGGTGGGAGCCCCTGAGGCCCGAGGGCGGCTCTCCGGAGACTCTGGGGCGTGTACAGCCCCACTCATTATTATGTGAGAGTGTCACAGGTGAAGACCTTCACAGGCGCTAGCATTGCTTTATATCGCCAAACGAGGGCCCCGCCTTGCGCCACCCTCGACCACCGTTGGGTCGTTCGGAAACCAGGACAAAGCCAAGGGGCAAAGGGGATGCTAGTGGTGCCCTCAGCGACCACGGGCCCTCCGCCGGGGAGAGGGCTCGCCAGCGCCTCCCCGGTAGAGAACCTACCTCCGGGAGACACCTTGCCCCGCGTGGCATGAGGGAGGGCCTTTCTCTGGACCCCTTCCGTGCAGCCCCCAGTGCGCCGTCCCTGACTAGAGTGGGGCTGCAGTGCAGGGGTCGTCGTCTGCCGCTGCGGCCTGGTCCACCTGCGACCCATGGTTAGCGTAAGCCTGCTCCTGAGATATCAGTGGTACCCTGCGGTGGTTGTCGTTGGCGGGGTCGGCGAGGCTCCTGGGTGGCTCATAGAAGGCCTCGGCTTCCAACATCTCTTCTTCCCAGCCCGGCTCATGGAACGTGCAGGGGTCATCCTCTGGCGTGTACTCCTGATCCACCATGCGGGGCATATAGGCTTCCTGAGCTGCCTCTCCGGAACCTCCACCGAGGCGCCCTGTGCCCCATTCCGCCGAGCCCGATGCGCCACCCTGGTGGCTATAGGGTGGCACTCGGTCGGGACCGTGAGGAGCAGCGCCTGCACCGACGCCACTCGGGGAGGCAAGGGCGTGACCGGATGTCCGGCACCGCTGGTTGCTGGTGCTGGTGAACCCTCCTGGTGCTCTTGGGAGCACGTGGGCACGACTAGGCCTGTCATGCGACCTGGCCAAAACTTGAGACGTAAGTAGGGAGCAGAAAGGCGGCGTACCCCTGGTTGCAGCATCCAATAGCTCGGTGACGCGTTCCGGCAATGCATCGTGGCCACTCTCCATCAGCCGGCACCGCAGCAGCTCCCGCGCCACCACGAGCGTGGCTCGCATGTTCGCCTATTCCCGTCGTGTGTGTGGCGTCGTCGCTGCTGCGTAGCTTGCGGATCTTGCGGCGGCCCGCGCACGCCGCGGTGTGAGGGTCGAAGGCGTCGGTCCGCGCCGCCCGCGTCTCGCGACATTCGACGGTGTGCGGGCCACCTGGAGCGCGGAGTTGAGGTCTCCTTGGGAGGACAGTGCTGCCCAGACGGGCCAAGCAGCCCACTGGTCGGTGTTGGTCCTCGAGTCGCCGGACATCGAGACCGCGGGGTGTTGGCAAATTAGCTGACGGAAAAGAGGCTTCAGCGCACCCCTACCTGGCGCACCAGATGTCGGATTACGGGTTCCGGCAAAACCCTTGAGGTTTGAACTCTGGGGTGCGCACGAATATATCTCTCCCCCGAGCTCACACTCTCGCAACGATCTCAAAGCTGTCGAACCCGAGGAACAAGTGACACAAGAGTTTATATTGGGGTTCGGGCCACCGTTGCGGTGTAATACCCTACTCCAGTGTGGTGTGGTGGATTTCCTTGTAGGATGGAGATGAACGAGTACAAGGGAAGAACAACCTCCCGAGGAGAGGCGTTCTTGAGCTCGGTGAGCTTGTGTGGTGGCCTTGATGGAATGGATCCATTCCAAGATGAGCCGATACCTCACTACGGTGGTGGCTAGTCCTATTTATAGAGGCCCTGGCCCTCTTCCCAAATGTTTAGGCGGGAAGGGATCCCACAACGGCCAATTTGAAGGGGGACAGCTAGTACAAGCCATCCTGACAAAAGGTGGTCTTAGCCTGCCAAAGGCTCTGGTGCTGACGCCGTCGTGGGCTCCGTGATGACCTCCATCTTGTCGTCCTGCTGGTCTTGGTCTCGTTGCACCGATATGGAAACCTTTGCCTGACGCCTCAGGACTCCTCGCCTGCGCTTGCCTCTTTAGCACCAAAGAGGAAACTGGCACTCTGCGCCCACTGGACCCTGCCTGTCCTTGGTCCTCACGGCTCACGTCACAGAAACCTCACGACGTGCCCCTCGCCTTGATCTCTCAACTCCTCGCGAACCAGCCTAGGGAGGTGGTCCCTAAGGAGGTCTTGTGTCATCTGCCTCGCGAGGCTTGGCCCCTCGCGAGGGTCTTGAGTGTTTGTTGATGACGATGGGCCGTACCAGGCCGCTGGTGGAGCCACACCCTGGGCCGCAGGCAGCCAAGTCTGGGTACCCCTGTTCCCAGGATGCCGACAACATGTATTCCGTAAATAGTCATACGTTCTTATGGAAAGAACTTTATGACATCTTTTGTCCTACCCTCCCGTGGTACCGGGTTCCATAAAGAAACTAAGGGATATTAAGGCCTCCTTTCAATAGAGAACCAGAACAAAGCATTAACACATAATGAATACATGAACTCCTCAAACTACAGTCATCACCGGAAAGTATCCCAATTACTGTCACATTGGGGTTTACGGATCATAATACGTAATAGGTGAATATGACTTGCAAGATCGGATTTAGAACATAGATATAATGGTTAAAACATAAACAATTCAGATCTGAAATCATGGCACCCGGGCCCTAAGCGACAAGCAGTAAGCATGGCAAAGTCACAACAACATCAATCTCAGAACATAGTGGATACTAGGGATCAAGCCCTAACAAAACTAACTCGGCTACATGATGAATCTCATCCAACTCCTCACCGACCAGCGAGCCCACGAAAGAATTACTCACTCCCGGTGGGGAGCATCATGGAATTGATGATAAAGAAGGGTTGGTGATGACGAAGATCGAAGATCCCCCTCTCCGAAGCCCCGAATGGACTCCAGATCTTGCCTCCTGATGAAGAACAGGAGGTGGCGGCGGCTCCGTATCATGAAACATGATGAAACTTCCTCCCTTATGTTTTTCTCCAAAAATAGGATGTTATAGCGTCGGAATTAGGGTCTGCCGGGCCACGAGGTGGACACAACCCACCAGGGCGCGCCAGAGGGGGGTGCCCTGGTATCTTGTGCACAGCTAGGGGCCCCCCTCCGGTGGTTCTTAGCTCCATTATTTTTCCTTTATTGTAAAATAATTCTCCAAAAAATTTCATTCCATTCTGAGAATTTTTATTTCTGCACAAAAACAACACCATGATAGTTCTGCTGAATACAGCGTTAGTCTGGATTAGTTTCATTCAAATAATGCAAATTAGAGTCCAAAACAAGAGCAAAAGCGTTAGGAAAAGTAGATACGACGGAGACGTATCATATATCTACTCCATCCATCAGGAATTACTTGTCGTGAAAATGGATATATCTAGAACTAGAATACATCTAGAAATCTATTTCTTTGACAAGTAATGCCGGGTTGCACGCATCTGGAGCTTAATTGGGCTGCCGATATCGGGACCCATTTTGCACGCACTATTTTTTAAGATATTTGTAAAATCTAAGGAATTGAAGTTATGTTCAAATATTTGTGTGTTTAAAATATTACACACAAACACACGATGATTAGTAAATAAAAATATTTAAATATAAACATGTGTATTATATAAAAGTTATTTAGTAAAGCATAAGTAATAAAAAATTAAAGATATTTCTAAAATGCAAGTAATAAAATTACGCGCAAATATTTGTGTGCTAAAAATATATACATACAAACAATCATTAGTAAATAAAAGCATTTAAATATACACCTGTGTATTATATAAAAATATTTTGTTAATACGCACATTGAAATGTCTATTAAATAAATATGTTTGATGAATCCAAAAGGTACACTTGTGACTTATATTTAAATTGTACAAAATGAGAAAATATTTATTAATTTATGAATATTTACTTGTGTATAATTTTTACTCATGACTTATTCTGGGTGAGGAATAGTTATTCTTCACCCCCTTTGTGTTACCATCAATACACCGTAATTTTACGTTCCGTAAGTTTTGTCTTATTTCTGACGTAAAAAGAGACCTGTCGAGGTGGGCGCACGGCTGATACCAAGGAATGCTAAAGAGAGGAGTAGGCTCGAGGGCGCTGGTGGACTCCAGAGGCGAGGTTGGCATGAGCGGGCGTGGGACGCTGGACATACCCAGGTTCGGGGCTCTCCGGAGAGATAATACCCCTAGTCCTGCCGAGTGTAGTTGGATGATCGATAGTACAATGTTGCTCCTGGAGCTGTATGGAGGAGGAAGGAAGCTGACCAAGGCTTGGGCTGCTCCTTCTGTCCGGTGTTGCTGTTTTGTGGCTAGTCCTATGCTTGCTTGCTTTTCTCTCGTATGTGTTTTCTGATTGCCCTCTCTCCCGCCCTCTCTCTCGCCCTCCTTTTGATCATGGGCTCCCGGGGGGTTTTAGAGTCCAACCCCCCGGGGGTACAATGGTAATGCTACAAGTCGGTGGGTCCGTATTGTCGGTGTCCGGGAACCCGGGCTGGGTCCCTCTAAGGGCTTGTGGTTCGCCGGGTTCCCCTAGGTGCGGGCCCCGCATGCCTATGGGGACAGTGCGCTGTCTTGTCGATCGTCAGGGCGTGGCCGAGTCGAGCCGCGTACAGTGCTCTCCGTCAGGTTGCCGCTTGATGTCGTTAGCGGTGAAGGCGGGGGCACTGTAGCCACGCCGGCCCTGGTCAGCGGGTAGGTGAGGGGCACTGTTGCCATGTTCCTACTGACTAGAGGCATGGGCGGGACACTATTGCCTCGGTCATTGTTGATTGAAGTCTCGTCCCCATCATACGGCCTGGATGGGACAGGAGTTGACCCGTGGCTGGATTGCGTACCATGCCACGGGTGGCGCTGACTTGTTGAGGAGGCTTTGGTCATGCCGGGTTCGCCTGTCTTGCGCTAGTTGTTGGGGCCGAGTTGACGTGCCTTGCCGGGTCGGCTAGTCTGGCCGGCTTGCGGGGCTTGGCCGGGTCGAGCGACCCAGCCAAGCGTGTGCCGGTATTGTGGGGTGGTACCAACCTCGTTGTTTTTTGAAGAGGATCCGGGTTCCGTTGCCTGCCCAGGGTCCATTCCCCCGACAGTAGTCCCTGAAGCTGTGAAGGTCCGCCGTCTTTGGATGAGTGGGCCTTCGCAGTTTCCCCCTTAAGCAAGGTGGATTCTGCGAGCGCCGGGTCCGGCAACACCCACTGTGTGCCGGTTTTCTCGGAAACCGGATCATGGCATCCCGGCCGTGGCGTGGACCGAGAAGTCCGCCGAATCTTGGGGCAATCCCTTGGGCTTTGCGCAGGCACCACATGGTGCCCGAAAGTCGGAGGGGCCTGACAGGCCAAGCGCGTGACGGGACCGGGCGACGGGCTGGGGCCCACCACCGCGCGCCCCCAGCCCAAGTGCGTGGATTTATTGCGGCGTCCGGGGGCCGGTTGCTCTTCCCAGGGCAGTTACTGCGCGTGTACGTGCGCACTTATTGCGGGATAGTGGAACGGGCGCGTGCAGACGATCCCACTTCCCCACTTCTCCATGTTCAAACCGAGGGTTATAAATCGGGGGGCAGGGGGCGGCGGACATTATTCTCGCTTGCGCCCTCCTGTCCCTTTGCTCTCACTCCGCTCTTTGCAACTGACGCACTACGACGCCCGCTGTTCCGAGCAGAACTCCTTCGCCGTCCATCTTCCTTCTTCTTCTTCCTTCGATCATGTCGTTGTCATCGGGCTCCTGGATGGGTTCGAATGTCACCTCTAAGGACATCGCCCAACTCCGGGCGACACGGCGTCTGCCGCATGAGACGGACGTCGGCGTTCGCCTCCCGCACGGCGAGCAGAGGCCTCGATCCAAGGGGCAGGAGCGCGTGGTCTTCCTCACGCACTTCGAGCGCAGGTTCGGGCTACCGGCGAGCACCTTCTTCCGCGCGTTCCTGGAGTTCTTCGAGCTCTAGCCGCATCATCTTGGCGTCGGCGCTATCGTCCAGCTCTCCGGCTTCGTCACCCTTTGCGAGGGGTACCTGGGGGTCGAGCCTACGATCGACCTCTGGGCGCGCTTCTTCTCCTTGAAGCAGCAGGGCCCGTCGGCTGGGGAGTTCGCCAATTGTGGAGCCACCGTCATATCGAAGTAGTCGGGGGCAGATTTCCCCAAGATCCCGCTGGAGGATTCTGCCAAGAAGTGGTAGAACTCCTTCTTCTACGCCCGCAACCTTGGTGCGGATCGCATCAACCTTCCGGCCTTCACCATCGCACCGCCGCGGGCGAAGACGAATTGGGGCTACTCGCCCAGGCGCCCGTCGCAGGAGATCGTCTATCTCTGCGAGCGGGTGATGGTGATGAGGACGCAGGAGGGGCTCACCAGAACCGACCTTCTCGCCACGTTCATCAGGTGCCGGGTCCTTCCACTTCAGGGGCGCTCCTACCTCATCAGCGAAATGGTTGGCCTTCAAGACCCCAACCGCATGGGGTCAACGCGGCTGTGTGCGGAGCAGATCACGCGCGGCGTGAATGACATCTCCAAGGCCAACCTTGGGGAGGACTGGCGGTTCGGCAAGGCGCCGTACAGCCAGTCAAACCCGGCGCCGCAGGTGAGTGTCCGGTCTTCTTACTTTGCCGCCGCGCACCTTCTCATCCGTCCTACCACGACGCGTGGGGTACTTCTGAACGTGATTCAGCATCCTTACGCCCGGGCCTCGTTGCAGGTGGCGCTGGCGGCGCCAGAGGAGCCCACGGCTCATGGTGGGCAGGATGAAGCCGAGTCCGACGCCGGCGCTGGGCGTCGCGCAGGTAACTCTTGTGTTTTTCTTCATGTGTCTTGAATTGCTGACCGCGGCATGGAACGGTCGGTGCTGACGCCAATTGTCGGTATAGTGGCGTTGGGCGGGGGAGGCGGCAACGCGGGCGGAGCCGGGTCCTCGCATGGGGCGGCGCCGAGCCACCCGCATGGGAAAGACAGCGTCGCGCCGCGACCCCAAGCCTCGAAGCACACGGCGGACCCGGCCGGGGCCGGGAGGCCGGCCAAGATGAAGCACGGTGGCGGGCATGGGGGGCCAACCCCGGTCCCGGTCTTGGCGGGGTAAGCTTCATCTCTCGTTTGCGCACAGCTTTTCTTTTCTTGAGCTAGTCTAGTTTCTTTTCTGCTCATTCTGTCTTCTTCTTCAGGTCGCCAATCGTGCTGGCGAGGGCGGCGGCGAAAGCTGCGGACGCCGAAGGGGCTGAGTTCCGAGGAACCGGTCCGACCTCGCCGACCAGGCCAAGGTGGAGGGACGGGCCGACTCGGACCTCGGCCTGGATCCGAACGACAATGAAGCTTTGGCCTGGCGAGACAGGAACTGGGCCGAGGCGGAGCTGGAGGCGTCGTTGGTCCGCGCTTGGACCGATGTGGCAGCGGCATGGGCGCGAGCCGGCCTGGCACGAGATGCCGGAGGACACGGTGGTGGCGGCGGCGGTCTTTGAGCCGTCGTTGGTGAGGGAGCGCGGCCGTGGAGGCCGGGCTGAGGTGGTGATCCCCGACCAGATGGTCGTGGAGGTGGCGGATGACACCCCGTCATGGGCCGATGTGGTCGAGCGAGCGGGGACTGATGGTGGTGGAGGCGGCGGCGTTTTGGAAGAGACGCGGCGGGCGGCGGTGTCGGAGGCCACCCCGGCAGCTGGGCCGGAGACGGCGACGCAGGGCGTTCCGACGTCCGGGTCAGAGACGGCGACGTGGGGCATCCCGGCGTCTGGTCGGAGATGGCAACGCAGGGCGTCCCAACGTTCGGGTCGTCGTTGACGCTGGGAGGGGCGTCGGAGGAGGCGCTAGGCGCGTTGCGAGTGGCTAGCGGGGAGTACGCCTTGGTGCCCCGGCAGGGAGGGCGCCGAGCTGTCGTGCCGCAGCCGATGCGGAGTGGGGACACCGTTGTCTTCGGGCCTCAAACCCAGGAGGAGGCAGCGCTGGACGCCGTCGGTCATCGTCTGCGAGGCCGCACGGAACGGCTCGAGGCCTTCGCCCAGGCTGAGCTGGAGCGGACACGTGACTTGGAACGCGTCGTTCTGGTAAGTCTTCTTGTAATCTCTTCTTTGTGGGGGCGCGCCAGCGCACCCACTGGGTGTAGCCCCCGAGGTTCGGGCGGGTCAAATCTTTAGAGTGTTGGCCTTGTTCTGATTTCTGCTTTCTTCAGCATCTTGACGCCTTCCGGGTCGCTGCCTACAATCGTCTCCTGGGCAAGCGCCGGGAGCTCATGGAGCATCTTGTCGCCAAGGAGGGGGAGCTCCGTGTCGCCGCAGGTATTTTTGTGCTCTTTTCTAGTGGGGGCGCGCTAGCGCACCCACTGGGTGTAGCCCCCGAGATTTGGGCCAACTGTGTAGCAGTTGGGCCAAATCTTAATTCTTGCTTTTCTTTTCTTCTGCTGAGTCCTTCTTTTTCACAGTCGAGGTGCCGTCCTGGCGGACTCGTCTACTTCGAGCCAGTCATCACTATGACCGGCTTGTCGACTACACCGGCTGTCTTGGCATCGAGGCGTTGCAGGCGAGGGCGGAGGCGGCCGTGGCTCGGCGGTCTCTCGACGAGGCCAACCGGCTGCATGAGCAGCTGGCAGGTCACAAGAGCCGCCTCGAGGCCGAGGTGGAGCTCCTTAAGGCGGAAGCCGCAAAGGTGGCAAAGGCGCAGCAGGCCCTAGTGGAGGCGGACCAGCAGCGCGACCAGCTGGCCGACGACAAGGGCTGGCTCCAGGCCTAGGTGGATCTCCTGCGGGCACAGGTCACCACGACTGAGGGGGCCCGCCAAGACGAGGACCGTCGTCGCGAGGCGGCCGAGAAGGCGGCCGAAGACAAGGATGCCGAGCTGAAGGCGGGCCTTGCCAAGGTGGCCGATCTGGAGAAGGCGCTCAAGGAGCGCGATTGCGCCATCGAACGGGAGCGGCGTGGTACGTTGCTTGAGGCGCAGCACCTGGAAGAGTCCTTCTCTAGTAAGTGCTTTTTCTTGTCGTTTGTCGGGTCGGGATCTGGCCTTTCTTCCTTGGTGTTCTTCTTCTAACTCGCTTCTTCCTTTGCAGCAGGGGCCTTCCCGGAGACGCAGCGGCTGGCGGAGGAAGCCGTACGCCATCAGCGCGACCCGACCGGCATCGTTGGGTCCGTGACGGATCCGCGGGTGGCCTGGACATTCCCGGAGATCATCACGGCCGTTGAGGCCCGCCTGCAGGTCCTGGGAATGCAGTTGGGGCGGCTGTCCCAGGCCGGCACCGCAATGACGGCGGCCCTATGGCCGGACTCCGTCCAACCAAGCAGCTTCTCGCGCCTGGTGCGTTGGGGCCGGACCGGCTTGGCGAGTGGCGCGTCTCCGCCGCTCGTGCCGGTGTTGAGATGGCGCTCCAGTTTACGCTGTCCTGGCATCCGGACCTGCAGCTGGACGTGTTGATGGGCCAGCAGGCCGGTTCGGAGCTGCTCTTGCAGGAGCAAGCCAGCTGGATCGCCTCCCGGGCTAGCTACATCACCGAGTTCGCCTTCCATGACGAGTTCCATCCAGAGCGGACGGAAGACAGCAGGGTCGTGGACGGCGATGACTATGGCTTGCTCCTCCACGATCCTGAGGGGAGCTCGGAGGAGACGAGCGTCTACCGCGACGCGGATGCTGAGGAGGACACTGGCGCCTCGCTGGACCCGGAGGCCGCCAGGGGAGAGCCATCGACGTCACGACGCGGCGCTGGAGATGCCTGAGACACTTTGTGTAAAGTCTGTTAAATAGCAGGTCCACCCACCCACTGGGGTTTTTAGGGTGTAATGAACTCGGGCAGTGGGCCTTTTCTTAAATACTTGAGTAGATGTCGTGGGTGTTTTTGCTTTTTGCTTTTCGTTTTTGGACCGAGTTCATGCGTTTTTCCTTTCTACCCCCCCCCCCCCCCCCCCCCGCGCGAGTCAGACGGCCGAGGCTCTGGTCCGTGACAAGGAGTTCGGTTCTTTGAGAGGAGCGCGCAGGACTTGGGTCCCTCGAAACATTGAGCGCGAGCGACACACCCACTGGGCCGGCTGGCGGCAATCCGGCCAAGCCGGTTGGCGAGCAGCCGGTCGTGCGGCTGTTCATTTGATGAATGGTGGGCCGGGTTGATCTACCCGGCAGCCTTTGACTTAGTGTATGAAGCGTAAAGGAGCTTTGGCCCGTTGTGCTTGCCAGCCGACAGCCAAAGCTGGATCTGTGGCTTTAGGGCGAAGTGGGGGACCGCGGCATCCTAACTTTATCAGGAATCACCAAGTAAGGCGGCGGGGTGGCGACCGAGCCGGCCAGCCCCCGAGCCCTCGGGTCGAGCGTGTCGGACCAATGGCCGGGTTTCGTGGTCTAGTGATGCAAGAAAATAGGGACACAATAAATTGGTCGACAAAAGGCAGCCTCGAGTCTCATTCGGGGACCCCATGGTTTCATGCGTTTACAAAAGGCGACGATACATACGCTCGTGCGGCTAACTGTAAAATGGACGGAGGAGTTCCGCGTTCCACGGCCGGGTCGTTTCTTCACCGGTGGTGTCCTTCTTGCGCTTCCTTGACTTGCGTGCGTCGATGAGGTAGTAGGCGTTGCGGTCGCGCAAGGCCCTGCTCACGATGAATGGGCCCTCCCATGGAGGGGACAGCTTGTGCTGGCCTGCCTGCTCTTGGACGAGTCGGAGGACGAGGTCGCCCTCGCGGAACGCGAGGGGCTTGATCTTCTTGCTGTGGTAGTGCCTCAGGCCTTGCTGGTAGATGGCCGAGCGACTGAGCACCAGGAGGCGTGCTTCTTCGAGCAGGTCGACGCCATCTTCGCGGGCTTCGCTGGCTTCAGCTTCGGTGTACATCACGACGTGCGGCGAGTCAAACTCGACGTCGGTCGGGATGATAGCTTCGGCTCTGTAGACGAGGAAGAACGGGGTGAACTCGGTCGACCGATTCGGCATGGTGCGTAGACTCCAGAGAACGGCTAGCAACTCGTCGAGCCAGCTGCCGGGTGAGCGGATGAGTGGCTCGACGAGTCACGGCTTGACACCGGGCATGATAAGTCCATTGGCCCGCTCGACCTGCCCGTTGGACTGCGGATGCGCAATAGAGGCCAAGTCGAGGCGGATGCCGGAGACGAAGCAGTATTGCTCGAGCGCGCCCTTGGCGAAGTTGGTGCCGTTGTCGGTGATGATGCTGTTCGGCATGCCGTAGCGCACCGCTATGTCCTTGATGAACCGGACGGCTGTCGGCCCGTCCAGTTTCTTGATTGGTCTTGCCTCGATCCACTTGGTGAACTTGTCCACTGCCAATAGCAAGTGCGTCATGCCGCCTCGAGCGGTTTTGAAGGGTCCCACCATGTCGAGTCCCCAGACCGCGAAGGGCCAGGCGATCGGTATGGTGCGGAGTGCTGACACTGGCTGGTGGCTACATTTGCCGAAGCGCTGGCATCCCTCACACTTGAGGACGAGCGACTCGGCATCTTGGAGGGCCGTGGGCCAGTAGAAACCGTGGCGGAACGCCTTGGCCACCAGGGATCGTGATGCGGCGTGGTGCCCGCACTCGCCCTGATGTATGTCGCGGAGGATGTCGATGCCCCGTTCCTGCTCGACGTAGTGCTAGAACACGCCGGTGGAGCTACGCTTGACGAGCTCGTTGTTGATGATGCTGAAGGCGGACGCCCGGCGCTGCACTTACCGAGCTTCGGTCTCGTCCATGGGGAGAACCCCGTTCTCCAAAAATTCTGATATTGGGAGGGCCCAAGATGGAGCCGTAACCACGATGAAGACGGCCACCAGGGTGGGTTCCGAGTCGGCAGCTCCCGAGCCGGGTTGAGCAGCCCCCGGGTCGGGGATGGCGACGGCCGGGTCCAGGTCGATGGTGGCCGGGTCGAGCTGAGCAGCCTCTGGGCCGGGTTCAGTAGTCCCCGGGCCGGGTTCAGCAGTCCCCGAGCCGGTTTCAACAGTCCCCGAGCCGGGTTGACGTGCGGTCGGGTCGTCTGGAACGTGGATGGACTCGGAGTCCGGCGATGGCTTGACGGACGTCTTGCGCATGTGCTCGAGAGAGACGCCGGACGGGATGGCTTGTCGTGACGAGGCAATCTTGGCGAGCGTGTCGGTTGCTTCGTTCTCCGCGCGTGGGACGTGGAGGAACTCGCAGCCCTCGAAGGACCGGATAGCTTCTGGACGAGGAAGCGGTAGCTTGCCATGTTAGAGTCGCGGGCGTCCCATTCGCTGGAGCACTGCTGCACCACCAGGTCCGAGTCGTCGTAGCACAGGATGCGCCGGATACCGAGTTCCTTGGCAAGCCGGAGGCCGTGCACAAGGGCTTCTTACTCGGCGACGTTGTTGGAGGCGGCGAAGTGGATCTGGAGCGCGTAGCGGAGCCGCCCGCCCTTCGGGGACGACAGTACGATGTCGGCCCCCAAGCCGAGTCGCATCTTGGACCCGTTGAAGTGCATGCGCCAATGCATCGAGTCGGGAGGCGGCGGCAAGTACTGGGTCTCAGTCCAGTCGACGAGGAAGTCGGCCAGGGCTTGAGACTTGATCGTGGTGCGGGGCTCATAGAGGATGGTGTGGCCGGCTAGCTGGATCGCCCACTTGGCAACCCGGCCAGAGGCATCCCGGCACCCGATGATTTCTCCGATAGGCGCCGTGCTGACCACGGTGACAACGTGCTCTTGGAAATACTACTTCAGCTTCTTGGCGGTGAAGTACACGCCGTAGCACATCTTCTGGTAGTGCGGGTAGTTCTGCTTGGAGTTGGAGAGCACCTCGCTCAAGTAGTAGACTGGACGCTGGACGCTTGGATCTTGCCCTTCTTTGGTCGCTCGACCATCAGCACCGTGCTGACCGCCCGCGAGGTCGCGGCTATGTAGAGCAACAGCGGCTCCTTGTCGGTCGGTGCGGCCAGGACTGGTGCGGTGGAGAGCATGCGCTTGAGGTCTTGGAAGGCCTCGTATGCCTTGCCGTTCCATTCGAACGGGCTAGTCTTCTTCATCAGCTGGTACAGGGGCAGCACCCTCTCGCCCAGCCGGCTTAGAAATCGGCTGACCGAGGCCAAGCATCCGGTGAACTTCTGGACATCGCGCAGCTGAGCCGGCTTGCGCATGCGCTCGATGGCCTTGATCTTCTCCGGGTTCACCTCAACGCCGCGTTCCGAGACGACGAAGCCGAGTAGCTTTCCGGCCGGGACGCCAAAGACGCATTTTTCCGGGTTAAGCTTGACCTTGTATTCGTGGAGGTTGGCGAATGTTTCCTTCAAATCGTCGAGGAGCGTGAGGTGCTGCTTGGTCTTCACCATGATGTCGTCCACGTATACGTGGATATTGCGGCTGAGTTGCAGCAGCAGGCATTTCTGCATGCAGCGCTGGAAGGTGGCATCGGCGTTCTTCAAGCCGAACAACATGGTGATGTAGCAATAAGCCCCAAAGGGCGTGATGAAGGACGTCTTCAGGGAGTCGGCCGGGTCCAGCTTGATCTGGTGGTAGCCGGAGTAAGCGTCCAGGAAGGACGGGAACTCACACCCGGCGGTCGAGTCGATGACTTGGTCGATCCGCGGGAGGGCGAACGGATCCTTGGGACAAGCCTTGTTGAGGCTGGTGTAGTCGATACACATGCGTCAGGTCTTGTTGTTCTCTAGGACGAGGACTGGATTGGCCAGCCACTCGGGGTGAAACACTTCCATTATGAAGCCGGCTGCCAAAAGCTTGGCGACCTCTTCACCAATGGTTCTTCTCTTCTCTTTGGAAAATCGTCGTAGGGGTTAATGGACAGGCTTGGCATCCTTGCGGACGTGAAGTTTGTGCTCGACGTACTTCCTCGGGATACCTGGCATGTCCTTGGGGCTCCATGCGAAGATATCCCGATTCTCACGGAGGAAGTCGACGAGCTCGCCTTCCTATTTGTTGTCGAGGGGGGTGCCTATGACAACGTACTTGCTGCAGCTGCTTCACTTTCTTGGTCTCCTTGGAGGGCTTGAAGGCGGCCTCGTCGGCCGGGTCCGGGGTCGGGATCGACGCGGCAGAGGCCTCGCCTGCCAGGGCGACGATCCGGTCGAGCTGGCGCCGCTCCTCGGCAATGACCAGCGACTCGGCCAACTTGGCGCCGTCTCGGGCGCACTCCAGGGACTTGCGGTAATCGCCGGAGATGGTGATTAGGCCCTTGGGGCCCGGCATCTTCATCTTCAGGTACGCGTAGTGGCGAACCGCCATGAACTTGACGAGCACGGGCCAGTCCAGCAACGCGTGATACGCACTGGACAGGTCCACCACCTCGAACCAGATTGGTTCGCGCCAGAAGTGGCTGCTGTCATCGAACATGACATCTAGCCGGACCCAGCCAATGGGTGAGCAGGAGAGGCCAGGCACGATGCCGTGGAAGATCATTCGGGTCGGCTCCAGGTCCTCGGCCTTGAGGCCGAGCTTGGTCATCGTGTCGCGGTAGAGGATGTTGATGCTGCTGCCGCCGTCGATGAGGACTCGGGAGAACTTGCATGTGCGCCGCGCGACGATGGTAGGGTTGAGGACGAGGGCGTAACCACCTGGACTCGGCATGACTGCCGGGTGATCCTCCCGGGTCCAGGTGATCGGGCGATCCGACCAATGCATGAACTCCAGCTTGGCCGGGACGACAGTGTTCACCTCATGCCGAAGGAGGCGCTCGCTGCGCTTGTCATCACCGAAGCTGGTGAAGACGATGTAGGCCGCGTTCTGGTCCGGGTAGGCATTGTCGCGCATCGTGTTGCCAGCTGGAGGCGGAGGCGGCTGTCCGCGCCTGGAGCCAGAGCCGGAGGGGGCAGGACGTCGCCCCTCATGATGCGCTTGGTGATGGCGCACTGCCGAAGCGTGTGCGTGGAGGGTCTTGCGCCACTGTGGTGCTTGCAGGGGCGTCGAGCATCTGCTCGAAGCTCTTGGCGGGTTGCCATGTCGTCTTGCCGGTTTGCCGGTGCTTCACCGCCGGGTCCACCGTGGGTTCGGCGGCCGTGACGAACCGGTTGTCGTGACGCGACACTGGCTGGTCGGCCTTGCGCTTGTTGTTCTGGTGATGCTGCTGCCGGCAGCTTTCGCTGGCCGGCTTCGGAGGGGGAACCGGCTTCGTCTTGCCGGCTTCATCCAGCGCCACCTGGATCTTCATGGCGGAGTCGGCGTTGGCGTACTTGTCCGCCGTCACCACGAGCGCGGCCATGGTGGTCGGCTCAGAGTGTAAGAGCTTCTGCTTGAGGAGGGTGCCATCTCGGCACCCGCTGACGAAGTACTGGATCGCCTGGACTTCATGGACGCCTCGCAGCTGTTCCGGAGCTCGGTCCAGCGTGCGAGGTACTCACGACCGGTCTCCGTAGGCCCTTGTACGCACATGGCGAGCTGGTTAGGGCGACCGGGTCGCTTGTAGGTCCCCGTGAAGTTGCGGACAAAGGCTTCCTCGAAGTCCATCGGCAGGCTGTTCAACCACGTGCGGGCCGACCCTTGGAGCATGAGCGGTGCGTAGCGTACGGCGAGACGACGATTGGCACCGGTGATGCCAATGGCCGTGGTGTGGTCAGTGAGCCAGTCTTCTGGCTTCACCATCCCGTTGTACTTGGGGGTGTCATGGGGGAGCATGAATCCTTTGGGGAAGGGCTCCTCCCGGATGCGCGGGCCGAAGCACGCCGGCCCGATAGCGCCGCTCTCCTCCACCTCCAGGGAGTGAGCGAGCCGATCGAGGCAGTGGCGAGCGTCGGCATCGTCGATGGCGCGCGGGCCGAGTCGACTTGTGGCCAGGCCACGGGGGGGTCGGTTGGAGCCGGACGCCGGCCATGCTGGTCGGGTCCGTGCTGGATCTCTAGGACGGACTCGTCACCCAATCCGCCGGCGGCTGTAGCGGCCAGGTCGCGCCGAGTCCGGACTCAGCCGGAGTGGGCCTCGCCGGGTGGCGAGGAAGCGGTGTGCAGAAGTCCGCCGGGCCCGCCAAGGCGGGCGGAACCGGATCCCGCCGGCTTGGCGAGCTAGTTGAGGCGGTCCTGCTGGGTGTTGGCGGCGTGGAGGAGTTCGCGCATCTGCCCGATGCGCTCTTTCAGCTCCTCACCTGCGAGCTGGTCCAGGCCGGCTGCGGCTGCCTGGGCAGCGCGCATGTTCTTCGCTGGGGTCTCGTAGACGGTTGGGACGGTGCCGAGGGCCCGGCCGATCGCTCCTCCCCGGGCATGCACATCGGCAACCCGGCTTGGCCCGGCCGCGGCGGGCGTGAATCCGTAGGCGGCATCGCGCTCCTGCTGAGCAGCGTCCAGGCGATGCTGAGTGGCGGCGAGCGTCTTAGACAGGTCCATCATCTGTTGGCGCCTTTCCTCGAGCTGGATTCGGGCCTCAACGACGTTGGTGGCGTCGATGTCGGTGTCGATGGGATGCGAAGGCTCTGCCTCACAGCGCGCAACGGATCGTACGGCTCGATCCGTTCCGCTGCGGCCCTGGCTTCGGCAGCCTTCCTCGTCTTGCTCGACGAGGAGGAGGCGTCGTCGCCGGTAATGAAGACCTCCACATGGACGTCCATTACCCCGGCGGAAACGCCGCCGCCGAGGGAGAGGGGAGAGTCGGAGTAGCTGAGCACCTCGATGGGGTACTCGTCGGCCGCGAACGTATCGAAGATGCGCAGCGCGGCGAAGGAGGCGGCAAGCGTGATGACGACGTCGCCCGCCAGCGCGACGGACTCGTCGGTGTAGGAGAAGGGCCCCGTCTGAAGCATGCTCCCGGCCAGCTCCTCGAGCTGCCCCACGGTGGGCGCCAACTATCGTGGTGGGCACACGGCAGATGCCAAGGGACGGCTAAAGAGAGGAGGAGGCTCGAGGGCGTCGATGGACTCCAGAGGCGAGGTTGGCATGAGCGGGCGCGGGACGCCAGACATACCCAGGTTCGGGGCTCTTCGGAGAGATAATCCCCCTAGTCCTGCCGAGTGTAGTTGGATGATCGATAGTACAATGTTGCTCCTGGAGCTGTATGGAGGAGGAAGGAAGCTGGCCAAGGCTTGGGCTGCTTCTTCTCTCCGGTGTTGCAGTTTTGTGGCTAGTCCTATGCTTGCTTGCTTTTCTCTCGTATGTGTTTTCTGCTTGCCCTCTCTCTCGCCCTCCTTTTGACCGTGGGCTCTCGGGGGTTTTATAGTCCAACCCTCCGGGGGTACAATGGTAATGTTACAAGTCGGTGGGTCCGTATTGTCGGTATCCGGGAACCTGGGCTGGATCCTGTTGAGGGCTTGTGGTTCGCCGGGTTCCCCTAGGTGCGGGCCCCGCATGCCTAGGGGGACTGTGCGCCATCTTGTCGATCGTCAGGGCGTGGCCGAGTCGAGTCGCGTACAGTGCTCTCCGTCAGGTTGCTGCTTGCCGTCGTCAGCGGTGAAGGCGGGGGCACTGTAGCCACGCCGGCCTTGGTCGGCGGGTAGGTGAGGGGCATTGTTGCCACGTTCCTGCTGACTAGAGGCATGGGCGGGGCACTGTTGCCTCGGTCATTGTTGATTGAAGTCTCGTCCCCATCATACGGCCTGGATGGGACGGGAGTTGACCCGTGGCTGGATTGCGTAGCACGCCACGGGTGGCGCTGGCTTGTTGAGGAGGCTTTGGTCATGCCGGGTTCGGCTGTCTTGCGCTAGTTGTTGGGCCGAGTCGACATGTCTTGCCGGGTCGGCTAGTCTGGCCGGCTTGCGGGGGTTGGCTGGGTCGAGCGACCCGGCCAAGCGCGTGCCAGTATAGCGGGGTGGTGCCAACCCCGTTGTTTTTTTAAGAGGATCCGGGTTCCGTTGCCTGTCCGGGGTCCATCCCCGACAAGACCGTAAGAAAATATATAATGGCCGTAAAAATATATTTTATGTTATGTAAAATTACAAACGTAAAAACATAGTGTAAAATATACATAAAACTACAAATTTTCTTGTCTTATGATCTATATATTTTTTTTCCGATGCCAAATTTTACGTAGTGAATCAATAGGAATGTAACTATTTGAATTCCAATTGTAAGTTAATTATGAAGTGTTCGTAAGATTACTTCGGGTGAAGAATAACTTGTTCTGCATCCTGGATGATGAATAGTATCACTATTTTAATTATGTATAATTTGTATATTAGACATGATTGAATATTCATATCAACATTTTAAATTATGTATAATTTTAATTATACAAACACTGAACTATACAAATGTGCGTATAATTTTTGAAATGCTTGTCTAATTGAAATATTTTTTTGAATTTCAATTTTGAAAATATTTGCTTTAATTTAAATTAGACAAACATTTTCTAGAATTCATAAACATTGCTTTAAATATATGAATAATTTCAAAATATTACATGAACACTTTTAAAAGTATGTTATTTCGTTTGTTTGTACAATAACACACGGATATCTAAACTTCATTGTAAATGTTGAAGTTATAATTTGCATACTATCTACAATTTTCTAAAAAAAATTAAACAAGTGCAAAATGGGCTGCACTAACCCTAGACCATTTCAGCTCGACGAGCACCTTTGTTCTAGTACATTCAGGCCAGTTAAAACATCTTTAGCAGACCCCGCATTCCGCCGGCCCGCAAAACGCATTTGCAGTTCGCGAAAAAAACGGCTTTGTGGGCCGGCTCGGACGGCGCAGAAGCAGATCCCGCATAACGGACCGTAAAAAAAATATTCACGTATATTCTTTCCCGTATTTTCTTCTTTCTCTTGCCTGTGTTCATAGTCAGCTCCCGTCGTCCATGGTAGTCGCCGAATCGATCCAGGAGCAAGCTCCTCTGTTCCCGGATGGACCTGGGAGCGAGCTAGCTATTTCATGGCCGGCTGGATCCAAGAGCTTGGTAGCTACTCCCTCAACGTTCGTGGCCGCATGGACCGAGAATCTTGCTAGCTAGCTAGCTAGCTCGTTCGTGGCCGGATGGATCAGGAGCTTGCTAGCTAGCTCGTTTGTGGCGGGGTAGCTGCTCGAGTCTCCAGCCACTACTTCTGTGATCTACTCCGCATGCCGACGCCGCAGCAGCGGCGGCGAGTTTCCAGCGAGTTCCATGGCGGAAGGTCATCTGTGCACGTGTGCGCACGGCGGAATTTTCTTGTCGTGTAGTGTTGACCAGTTTGCAGTTTCTTTTATATTTTGCCTCCAAATCTGCAAAATTAAAGGTCATAGGGATGAATTCTCAGGGGCCTGCAAATTTTTTACGGGTTTAAACACTTTTGCGGGGTCTATTCAGGATATTTTTTGACACCATGAAACTGAAAACGTGGATTTTTACTGGTTTGACTGCTTTTGCGGGGTGTGCTAGAGATGCTCTTATAAATTGTAGATGTGTACACATGAAAATTATAGGATGTCTAAAAAACCGTAAAGATTGTAGTGGCTAGGGCGGCTTGTATGCTAACCTTTGGTCGTGAGTTTGAGACTTGGCGACCATGGTTTTTTGCGTTAATTTTCACTATGTAATAATAGGTGGGACTCACTGCTCATAGATTCAAAAATACATATAAGTTTGTTATCCATATTAGACATTCGAATGTGAAGAGTGGAGTGGCTAGACCGGCTCGTGTTCTAACTTTTTGTGTTAATTTTCGCATCTATGAGTAGCACAGTGGTTGGCTTCTTCCACAAAAAAAATAATGTGAGGGGGCTTTGTGCAAAAAATGTCACGGTGTTTGGCTTTTTTAGCAAATAAAAAATACGAGGCCCTTTTGTGCAAAAAAGCATCGCCCAAGCGCCATCACTCAGTGACAGTGAGGCCATATACGCGGATACGCCCACATACACATTTATGATCGTATCTGCACGCTTAAGTAGAATTTAAGTTACTGCAATTTCATATTTTTAAAGTTTTAAAATCAAACTGAACTTTGAACCTCAGTTCTATGACTCTCAATGATATTGACTCTTAAAATCATTATTTGTTTTTGTAACCATCTCTCTAAGCATCTTGCACTATTGCTAGCTAATCTTTGGAGAATCAACAAAGAAGCAAACCTTAATGCAGCCCATGGCTATCAACGTACCAGAGGCATCGATTTCTCTATTATTCCTCAACAATTAGCAATAAGCAGTAGCCAGACCTGAAACCATTCTTGGGTAGGCACAGAACTGCGACACGACCAAACCTATGTCAAGCATATCGATCGCTCCGACACCAGAGCTCCCATGAGACACCTACAGGCCTACCGTAGAACCAGGTTCAGAAATCCAGCACCCGGAACGGCGCGACCTGCTTCTCCAGCGGCGGCCGCCCGCCGTTGGCGACGCGGCAGTTGCGCCGGATCTCCCCCTTCCTGGGGTTCTGGAGCTCGCCCAGCTTGACCATCCCCTCGATGAAGGCCCTGAAGAAGGCGTCCTGGTTCTGGCTGAACTGCGTCACCACCCGCCGGGTCCCCTCGTTGTCGGAGAAGAGCGTCTGGTCGGAGTTGAGGAAGCCGCGGAGGTGGACCAGGTCCTTGAAGTACTGGTTGTCGAAGACGACCGGGGTGGCGTCCAGGCCGCCGGTGACGTTCTGGTCGCCGGTGAGGGGGCAGAGCGCGTCGAGCGCCTGGCGGTAGGCCGGGTCCATGTGGGGGTCGGGGCGGCCGGAGCCGGACTGGTTGTAGAGGCGGAAGACGATGGAGAAGCAGCGGGCCTCGCCGATGGAGTGCGAGCCGGAGAGCGCGACGAGGTCGGTGACAGTGAGCTTGTAGCCGGCGAAGAGGCGGATGAGCGCGCTCGCGTTGGCGCGCGGGCTGGGCATGATGTTGTCTGAGTCCTCCTGGCTCGCCGTCAGACTGTCCTCCCGCCCGAGCCTCACGTCCCAGTTGGGTCCACCAGTCTGCGAGAAGAGGAAATAAATAATTCAGAGTCAAACCAAGTCAAAATGTTGACTCTATTGTTGTTGCTGTTGTTGTACAACCTTTGTTTTTATTTACTTTTTGTAACGTTTAACCAAGTTTATAGAAAACAATACAAATATGCACCATAACAAATTTATATGATGAGAAAGTATATTCAATAATAAAATTGATTTGTTATTGTATATGTCAATATTTTTGTTTATAAACTTTGTTAAAATTTACAGAGCTTGACTTTGACAAAAGTTAATATGCGAATTAAATAAAAACGAAGGGAGTATTGTGGAGTAATTATCAATCAAAACTTGCCAAGTTAACCTGTTAACTCCTGCAATTTTCACTTTCTGAAAGAAGTTTAATTGGTGCTAAAATATAATGAAATCAAGACCCATTAGTGATGGTGCAGCGCTCTTTTATATTCAAGCAATTCAGCTGCTTACTGTACTCGACGAATCGATCCCTCCATCAACTCTATGCGACCGAGAACGTAACAACGACAAAGTGGAAACAGAGCTAAAATACGCTGAAAACAAATATTAGCTCCATGGCCTGAACCAATCAAACACCCGGATGAACGCCACGCATGCCTGGCATGGCGACACGCGCGCAAAACAACAAGGGAGCAGGCGAAGTACTAAAACGATCTCCATTGCAGCAGCGGCAGCATTATCGTCTGATTCTGATCCGACAGAACGTGCGTGAGAGACAGAGGAAGGAGGCAAAGGATCTCGCGTGGACCAGCCACGCACGAGGCCCAGCCCCATGCTATCCTACTCTTGTCCCTCGTCGTTCTTGGCGCAGGGACCGGCTTGACAGCACCGGACGGGGTACGCCTGTCGGCACAGAGACGTCCAGGGTTACTATACCTGTAGCTGGGGCCGTCGGCCCTTCCGCAGGCTAGGCCACCTCGCCTGGCCGTTTCCGGCCTCGTTAAATGCGCCTGCCTAGAAGTCGTGCAACGCTGTCCAGGCACGGCAGGATGGACGCGGGGGGTGACGCTGACGCCATTCCACCCCGATTCTGGTTCAGTGTGGTGGTTACGGGGAGCAAGGGGCGCCCATGCGTCAGTCCCTGTCAAAGCATCGCGCATCCGGTTTTGTTTGGAAATATTTACGACTCACCATTTCAGAAAAACATTAAAAGGGGGGCATTAACATGCTGCCCATGAACGTTTCTGGCAAAAATTAATGCCAAATACTGCAAGTGGTTACCGGAATAAAAGTCAGTGCGAAGATAAGCGATTCTCGATCGCTCGTTGTGCCGTCAACAGTGTAGGAGCTCCGAACGAAGTGGATGCGCAGGATTTTTTTTTTTTAAAAAAAAGGCAAGGAGAAGACGGTGCGTGCGAGAGACGCTGACCACAGGTACGAGTAGGCGGGGCCGCTTGCGACGATGGTGACTAGTGTTGCCAGCCAAGCACCAAATAGAATTGCCAAAAATTAATGGCAGAGCACTGATACGCACAGCACTGAAGTACTCATATACTACTAGTGGACAAAAAGGAAATTAATTAAGGCAATTCTTGACCCCAGGTTTCGCTCAGTTTCTTCCCCCTTTTCCATTTTGAAAGACCGGGCCTCTGGAGTCTGGATTCTGGAACCGAAACCGCCGGCAGGTCGGCCGGGGCAACAATTAATTGCACAGGAAACGCCAGGCAATGGAATGGAATGATGGAACCCCATGGGCATCGGCCTCGTCCCCGTCTCGTCTCGTGAACGACGAAAAGCAAGGGAGAATCTGCGCCGTGGCTGCGGCTACGGGGCACGGCACGGGTTACCCGAGCAGCCAGGTGCGGGGGGAGAAGGCGGCGTACGTACCAGCACGACGGCGTCGCGGGCGGCCATGATGATGATGTCGGCGCAGGAGACGACGCCGGGGCACTGCTCCTCCAGGGCGCTCTTGACCTCGTCCACGACCTCGAAGGAGCGGAGGGAGTTGATGTTGGAGAGCGCCTCCTTCTCCCCCGCCATCGTCGGCGTCGCGTCCATCAGCACCGACCCGTCGCATCCCTGGCACAATTAATAAAATCGCCGCCGAAACCGATCAGAGACCTGAGACTGAGACCACCACGCGGCGGCAGCAAGCAGAGCGCGCGGCGCGACGGGGATCGATCGCGCATGTTTGAAGAGAGCAGAGGCGACTCACGTTGACGAAGCAGTCGTGGAACTGGAGGCGCATGACGGAGGCGACGCTGCGGGCCTCGCGCGCGAGCGCGCGGGCCATGACGCGCCGCACGATCTCCTCCGCGCGGGGGCACGTCTGCGCGTAGTACCCGACCCTGAGCTCCCTCACGGCCGCGTCCGCGCGCGCGAACGCGAGGCACAAGGCGAGGGCGAGGAGCAGGCGGACGCGGGGCGGCGCCATGGCGACGGGCTCGATCGGAAGGGGGCGAGGGAGGGAGGGAGAGAGGGTGGGGCGTTCGATCTGGCTACCGGATTCTGCTCTGCTCTGCTCTGGCGTGGCAGCGTACAGGAGACGGACACCTCGCGAGGCCCCCGGCCGGCCGTTATATAGAAAGCGGAGGCGGCCAGACGGGCCGCTCGGAGCAGTGCAGGTAGGTGAGGTGCGGCGCGGCGGTGTGGGCGGGTCGGGCGGGCGGGCGTCTCGTGGGCTGGCTCTGAGCCGTCAAAAATATCCGGCGGAATGGGGCGCGGTGATAGGATGGCACGGCCGGCTGTTCGTTTGGCTTGGCTGTGGGGGAAAGGGGAGCATTGACCGACTTTTCGTCGTGCGCCTCGGCATCTACCGATGAGCACCGTGGTTGGTTGCCACGTGTCGGGACCGGAGTGATCTTTCTTCTCGTAGAGTCATGCGATGTTTATCACCCATCGGGAGCACCGGTGCATCCACTCACGCTGCAGGGGGAAGTCAAGGAGGAAGAAAACTTAGCGCACACACTGAAAAAACGACGTGGACGAACCATCCCGAATAAGGGCAGATTTTCCGGTCCCCCAGTCAAGCAGCGTTTACTTGGACGCACTGGCATATTTTGACTTGTACTCCCTTCATAAATAAATATAAAAGCGTTTGGATCGCTACTTTAATGATCTATAAATGCTCTTATATTACTAGCATAGTCATGGTGAGCCCATTATTTGCCTTTCTCTTTTTAGGTTATCTTTTGCGGATTTTTTTGTTTTGCAAGTGCTTTTTTCAGTATCACTTCAAATATAAATTGGATTGGATGAGTGAAAAAATGACTCACAATCTCAACCGTGAGTAACCATCGATTGTGTTTTCAAGTCAAGGAGTCCTCGCGAAGCAACATTGCACCTATGCTATGCGCAACCAAAGAATGGACCCCACTTTATGAGGTCGATTTTCAATTGAGGGAGCACGACAAGTTGACCACACATCGTTAACAGTTCACTAACGCATTGGTTCAGGTTGATCATTCTGGTTTGGTGTTGTTTCAAGCATTACTCGAAGTACCAACAGTTGATCTATGGATCATGTCATCACCGAATCAGTATGAGACCATCGTTATCGGTTATTGGACCTGTGATGGATTCAAAGGCAAATCCTATATACCTTAATAGTTTATGTTCACTACCTCTATTATCTTAACATGCACATATGCCACCTTAAAAGAGCATGGTGCCTCCATGTTTGGTTTTGGTAATTGATGATAATCCCTATGGACTAATGGTTGCCTTGAGTGATATTTGAAGGGTTTGTCCATAAGCATGGCTTGAAGACTATTAGTTGGTTTCAAGGCTATAAGAAGGAGATTATGTGTTGATCAAGGTGTTATTCATGGAGTTATCCAAAGATTGGTCATGTGAGCGTTGAGCCTATTGCAAGCATGTCTTGAAGAAGAAGATTGTGTAAACATTCATGTTTACCATCAAGACATCATCTTAATGAAGTGAGAAGATAAGATTTAAGGTTGATCAAGACTAAATACAAAGAGTGATTTAAGTTGACCAACACACAATGCGTAAAATATTTACCAAGTGGGATCAAGAGAGATCTCATGCTATGGTGAGCATTGTCAACTGCGCTTGAAGTACTAAACCATGGTATTTGTGAGGTTTCTTTGTGGGGTTAGACATGTTTTCATGGGCTTGCATTAAAAGGAAGACTTCATATAACCAATAGAGGGTGACAACAAGTGGTGATCGTCATCAAGGTTGTGTCTGGCAAGTTCAAGTGCAGCATCACGAAGAGATCACATCCTTGAAGCTTTCCGTCCATTGTGGTGACAATGGACATGTGAAGATGTCCTAAGAAGAGGCTCACCCATAGTGGAGTATAGGGGAGAAAACTACTAGGCTTCATCGAGCCAACGCAACCAAGAAAGGTGATAGAACTTGAGGAGGATAAGATCATTATCATCTAGCTCAAGTGGGCTATGCGCTAGGCAAAGGTTGGTCCTTGATGGGTTTTCTATTTTATCGGTCTCATGGTGTTAGTTGGGAGACTGGGTTATAGGATCGATAGTCGTACTATCAAGGGGGGCTCTCACGTCAGTAGCTTGATCGCATCGTTCATAGAGAGCTCAAACCATTGCCTCCTTGGCATCATATTTCTTGGTTCTTGTTTGGCCTTTCTCTATGTGAGTTTGTAGCTTGTGTTCATCTTCTCGACATGCTCAAGTTCATTGAAAACGGATTTCAGATGCATCATCTCTTATGTTTTTGTTGTCAGAGTTTTTGTTAGATCTTCACTTATGGAGGTTTCACAGATCTTGTTGTTAGCTTTCTATCAAGGTTGAGTTCGTCGAAAACAAAGTTCATTTGTAGAAGTTATGGAGGTTTTAGTCTTACTTACATCCATCTGTTTTGCTCGGGCAATTTTCCAGCATCCAGGCGGTAGTACCGAGCGG
This sequence comes from Triticum monococcum, assembly GCA_034509565.1. Lineage (NCBI taxonomy): Eukaryota > Viridiplantae > Streptophyta > Magnoliopsida > Poales > Poaceae > Triticum > Triticum monococcum. The sequence goes on from CM067845.1 coordinate 485,821,581, forward strand.
TACTTCCACAGACCAATGCCGCTCCTACTTCCACTTGGAATTTAGCTTTTGCGAGTCTTTGTTTTATAAACGGTAGTTGAAGAGTAGTACCGCTTGTGCGGTACTGCTGCTTGCTACTGCCTCCGCTACTTCCGCTCTAGCACCGCTCCACTTCCGCCGGTTCCTTTGTAACCCGTTGACAATTAGCTGTAGTACCACTAGTCGGAGCGGTAGTACCGCTCTGGCGAAACTACCGTCCTTGTACTTCTGTACTCGTTGGGTTGCGTTGACTGGGCGAAGTGGAAGTACCGCTCCCCGGAGCGGTAGCATCGCTTGAGCACGACCAGTGAACTTAATGGTTGGATCTCTCCACCCACTATAAAAGGGGGTCTTCTTCCCCATTGCCCCAACCGTTCAAAGCAAGATTTCTCCTCCATTGTTGACCTTCAAAAAGCTTTGCTTACTCTCCATTCCTACCATGAATCTTGCATCTTTTGAGAAAAAAGGGAGAGTAGATCTAGATCTACATTTCCACCAATCCATATCTTCTCTAAGTGAGAGGAACCTGCTTGTGGATCTAGATCTTGGAGTTCTTTTGTGTTCTTCTTGTTCTTCCTCTTGTATTCCTTCATAGCTTTCATTGCTTTGGCGGGATTTGAGAGTGCGGGACTTGAGCACTTCGTTTGTTCTTACCATTGCATTAGTTTTATCCATTTGAGTTCTCCACGGTGATTCGTGGAAGTGAAAAGTTGAGTAGCTTATTACTCTTGGGTGTTTGGGCACCCTAGAGCTTGTACCTCTTGGGTGCTTGGACGCCCTAGACGGTTGGTGGTGTCACAGAGCTCAACCATTATGGTGGGAAGCTCGGGGCAAGCTTCAGGATCTCCAATTAAGTTGTGAAGATTGCCCCGAGCAATTTGTACGGGTTTGGTGAGCTCCCCAAGGGTCGCCAAATATACGTGTTTGGTGACCGCCCACAAGGGTCGCCAATTGTATGGGTTTGGTGACCGCCCACAACGGTCGCCAATTGTACGAGTTCGGTAACCGCCCTCAAGGATCCCTTAGTGGAATCACGCCACCTTTCATTGTGCGAGGGCATGAGGAGATTACGGTGGCCCTAGTGGCATTTTGGGGAGCATTATGCCTCCACACCACTCCAAACGGATAGCATCCACAAGGGTGTGAACTTCAAGATACATTGTTGTCTCCGCGTGCCTCGGTTATCTCTTACCCGAGCCCTTTACTTATGCATTTTACTTTGTGATAGCCATAGTGTTTCATGTTATATATATATATATATATATATATATATATATATATATATATATATATATATTACTATAACTTAGTTGTTTATCTTACTTAGCATAAGTTTTTGGTGCACATAAGTGAGCCTAACTGATCTAGGTTTTGTGCTTCATAAATTAAACGCTAGTTTTATTCCCCATTTGTTCAAGCCTAAACCATAACTATTTTAAAGCGCAACCCCCCCCCCTCTAGGTGACATCCATGAACTTTCACACCTCATCATAGGTCCACTCAACATGTATGAGAAAAGTTTTCAATTATATCATGCAACTTATATTCAATAAATATTTTTCAACTACACAATAATCAAATACGGCGTATAAAATGTATTTTTAGTTCTAGTTCATATATTATTAATTCATCTATTCATATTTCACACAATCAAATCATTCAAAATATATTGCAATTAATTCCTGAAGCAACATGCGGGGTATCCTCTAGTTACTCACAATGAATGAGTACCACCTTACGTTCGTGTAAGTGCATCTAGTGCCCCTTAGTGATTTTGGTGTATTGAAGACTTATAGGTTAAGGGGCTAATGTGTTTATGAGTGTACACAGGTCTATAAGTCTATGAGGAGTTTGATAATTACAGAGAAAGTCGACCCCTAAAAATGAAGTTCTTCGTCTGAAGACTTTCTAAAGACTTTGAAAGTGAAGAAATAGGTGTGACCTTGAAGACTTGGTATTCATTCGACGAACATGAAGCGTGAAGACTTTTATTTTCGTAGTTTCATTTTCTCTTTCTTGAGTCATAGGAATCACCGTACTGTTAAAGGGGGTCGAGGAAATACTAAGGAAAAATTTCCAAGTGATGCTCAACTCAAAATCCTACACCTACCAATCCCTTCAAGTGAAGCCATTGGAAATCTCATACAATTCAGTCAATTTATTCAGTGACAACCTCTCTTATGTGAAACGAAATGGACTGGCTTCTATGCCATCCTTCTCGTATGGAGCTCGCAGAATATGAACTCTTTGCCACCCCTTCAGATGTGGGTGGTGAAGAAAAAGAACTAATCTCTTCTGCAGGGTCAGGTCTCCAGACATACATAATCGTCTGAAGAATTTGCTGGAGACCTGAGCATGCCTGATAGGACGCAGGCTAATCATGAAGAAATGAACTTTCATTTCTCACATCCTCACACTGCTTTATCTGTTCTGTTGCTTGATGAAATTGATCTGATGAAATGATGTCATATTCTTCACTGATGAAGTATATGAGTGTGTAAGCTGCACTAATTCATCTGCAGGATGATAAACCCAAAGCCACTGAGTGGGTCCTTGATAGTGGATGTACAAATCACATGACTGGTGATAAGAATCTATTGATGGATGCTCCATTATCTCTGTCGCATCTGAAGCATATCATCTTTGCGGACAAAGGCAAAAGTCAGGTATTGGGTCTAGGTAAGGTTGCGATCACAAAGGATCGACACATGAACAAAGTCATGCTTGTTGAGTCCCTAGGTTACAACCTTATGTCTGTCTCAATGCTTTGTGATCTTGATATGGTTGTTGTCTTTGGCAAGTACCGTTGTGTTGTGCTTATGGAAGCTGACAATTCCAAAGTCTTCGAAGGCTTTAGGAGAGGAGACATGTATATTGTTGATTTCTCTACAGGACCATAACCAGCCGTGTGTCTACTTGCAAAAGATTCAGAAGGCTGGCTCTGGCATCGACGACTTGGTCATGCAGGCATGAGGAATTTGCACACGCTTGCGAAGAAGAAGCATGTCATTGGCATCGAGAATGTTAAATTCCTCAAGAATCACCTATGTGGAGCCTGTGAAGCTGGGAAGATGACAAAGGCCAAGCATCCAGCGAAGACTATCATGACCACCACTCGCCCATTTGAATTGCTTCACATGGATCTCTTTGGTCCTAATCATTATTCTGCTATTTCAAATGAAGAATCTCAATATGGCTTTGTTATTGTTGATGATTACTCTCGTTACACATGGGTACACCTTGTTACTTACAAACATGAAGTGCAGGAAGTCTTCAAATGATTTTCCTCGAGGGCTTCAACCAACTTTGGTGTGAAGATCAAGCACATCAGAAGTGACAATGGCACTGAGTTCAAGAATTCTGATCTCGATGACTATCTTGATGAACTTGGTATTACTCATGAGTTATCTGCTCCCTATACTCCTCAGCAGAATGGCGTCGTGGAGCGCAAGAACAGGACTCTTGCTGAGATGGCTCGCACTATGCTTGATGAACACAAAACGCCTTGTCGTTTCTAGACCGAGGCAATTGATACTGCGTGCCATATCATCAATAGAGTATATCTTCACAAATTCTTCAAGAAGACTGCCTATGAACTCCTCACTGATAAGAAACCCAATGTAAGTTATTTCAAAGTCTTCGGTGCTAAATGTTGGATTAAAGATCCTCAACACAACTCAAAATTTGCACCGAAAGCACATGAAGGTTTTATGCTTGGTTACGGAAAGGACTCGCACACCTACAGAGTCTTCAACAACGTTCTTCACAAGGTTGTTGAAACTGTAGATGTGTGGTTCGATGAAACAATGGCTCGCAAAGAGAGCACCTACCTACTGTGATAGATGAACCAGCACCTGAGGAAACTATCAAGTTCAAGGCTACTGAGGATGTCATTCCTACTGAAGAATCTGCTGAAGAACTCATTCCAGAACATGAAGAACGTTGAGCTAATGCACCTGAAGAAAATGCTGAAGAAAATGGTGCTGAAGAAAATGCCGATCAAATTCTTCAACGACAACCAGCTCATCCTCGCATTACAAAAGAAGTGCAAGTTGAAAAGATCATCAATGACATCAAAGCGCCAGGTCCTCTCACATGCTCAAAAGCTTCACATTTATCTAACTTTTGTGGGCACTATGCTTTTGTCTCTATCACAGAGCCCACTAAGGTAGATGAAGCATTTCTGGAGCCTGAGTGGATTCAGACCATGCAAGAAGAATTACATCAGTTCGAGCTCAACAATGTTTGGGAACTGGTCAAACGTCTAGATCCTCGCAAGCACAATATCGTTGGCACAAAGTGGATCTACCGCAACAAGCAAGATGAAAATGGCCTTGTGGTGAGGAATAAGGCACAGCTCGTAGCTCAAGGCTACACACAGGTTGAAGGAATTGATTTCGATGACACTTTTGCGCATGTTGCTAGACTTGAGGCTATTCGCATATTACTTGCTTATGCTAACCATCATGATATCACTTTATATCAAATGGATGTGAAAAGTGCATTCCTCAATGGTAAGCTTGAGGAAGAAGTATATGTTGCTCAACCCTCAGGTTTTGAAGATCCAAAGAATCCCGACAAAGTCTTCAGACTCAACAAGGCCCTCTATGGCCTCAAGCAGGCCCCACGGGCGTGGTATGATACCTTAAAGGAATTCTTCATGAAGAGAGGCTTCAAACCCGGTTCACTCGACCCTACTCTTTTCACTAAATCTTATGATGGTGAATTGTTTGTGTGCCAAATATATGTTGATGATATTATCTTTGGCTGTACTGACCAACGTTATAGTGATGAATTTGCCTATATGATGAGTGAAGAATATTAAATGTCTATGATGGGAGAGTTGAAATTCTTCTTAGGTCTTCAAATTCGTCAACAACGCAATGGCATATTCATATCCGAGGAGAAATACCTCAAGGATGTACTGAGGAAATTCGGCATGCAAGATTGCAAAGGAGTCAAAATTCCTATGCCCACAAATGGTCATCTATGCACTGATGAAAATGGTATTGACTTCGATCATAAGGTATACCGCTCCATGATTGGCTCTTTATTGTACTTATGTGCATCTAGGCCAGATATAATGCTTAGTTTTTGCATGTGTGCCTGATTTCAAGCTACACCGAAGGAATCACACCATAAGGCTGTGAAGCATATTCTTTGATATCTAGCTCACACACCAACACTTGGATTATGGTACCCCAAGGGCTCGGCTTTTGATCTCATTGGATATTCTGACTCTGACTATGCTGGTGATCATGTGGACCGCAAGTCAACATCTAGTACATGTCATTTCCTCGGACGATCTTTGGTCTGTTGGTCCTCGAAGAAACAGAACTACGTATCACTATCTACCGCTGAAGCTGAGTACATTGCCGCTGGTTCTTGTTGTGCTCAATTGCTATGGATGAAGCAAACTCTCAAGGACTACGGCATCAACATGAAGAATGTGCCTCTCTTTTGTGATAATGAGAGCTCCATCAAGATTGCTCACAACCCAGTTCAGCACTCGAAGACAAAGCACATTCAGATTCGTCATCATTTTCTTCATGATCATGTGTTGAAGGGCGACATTTCTATTGAGCATGTGAAGACTGAAGAACAGCTAGCCGATATCTTCACAAAGCCCTTGGATGAGAAGAGATTTAGCAAGTTGCGGTGTGAGCTAAATATCCTAGAATCTTCAAATGTTCTTTGAAAAGGACACTCATGCTAACACTTATGCAAAATTGATGACTTAGATGCGCAACATATGAAGAAACATTTTTCTTCAATCAATGAAGAATAACACTCTTAGTGTGAAGAAATTAACGAAGAATTTGATTCTCAGAACCCTACGATAATTGTACGCGGTGTCTGAAATCATCATTCTTATACGGTGGGTCACGCCACCACCAAAAGTTGAAATTCCTCAATTGATCATATTCTTCAACTTCGCACTATCTTCATTGTTTCCGTTGTTTTTCTTCATTGGCTATATATATATATAAGTTTATGTCCTCTACATCATTCACTTATTGCTAATCTTTCAAGTTGGTTTTTCTGCTAAGTGAATGTGATCAGACCCTTCCCCTCTATGCTATACTCAACCCAATCTGTTCACAAACTCTTCATGCGCGTTCTATTTGAAACCCGTTCAAAATCTTCACTGTGTCCTTGTCAGCTGAAGAAATTGCGAACGGAACGTTAAAATCTATCTTATATAAATTTTTGGCTTTGCCGCTCAAACTGCTCCACATCCCACGATACACTTATCCATTCACCCACGATCACACACAATCTCCACCTCTCAGTACGTGGGTGACACATTGAAAGATCGTGGATATCGCCTAGAGGGGGGGTGAATAGGCGCTTTAAAATAATTACGGTTTAGGCTTGAACAAATGCGAAATAAACCTAGCGGTTAATTTGCCAAGCATAAAACCTAAAACAACTAGGCTCACCTATCTGCACCAACAACTTATGCTAAGCAAGATAAGCAACTATGTGATAGCAAGATATATGACAAAGAACAATATGGCTATCACAAAGTAAAGTGCATAAGTAAAGGGCTCGGGTAAGAGATAACCGAGGCACGCGGAGACGACGATGTATCCCGAAGTTCACACCCTTGCGGATGCTAATCTCCGTTTGGAGCGGTGTGGAGGCACAATGCTCCCCAAGAAGCCACTAGGGCTACCGTAATCTCCTCACACCCTCGCACAATGCAAGATGCCGTGATTCCACTAAGGGACCCTTGAGGGCGGTCACCGAACCCGTACAAATGGCAACCCTTGGGGGCGGTCACCGAACCCGTACACTTTGGTAACCCTTGGGGGCGGTCACCGGTACCCGTCAAATTGCTCGGGGCGATCTCCACAACCTAATTGGAGACCCCGACGCTTGCCCGAAGCTTTGCACCACAATGATTGAGCTCCGAACACCAACAACCGTCTAGGGCGCCCAAGCACCCAAGAGGAACAAGCTCAAGGGTACCAAGCACCCAAGAGTAATAAGCTTCTCAACTTGTAACTTCCACGTATCACGTGGAGAACTCAAACCGATGCACAAATGCAATGGCAAGGGCACATGGAGTGCCCAAGTCCTTCTCTCCCAAATCCCACCAAAACAACTAATGCTAGGAGGAAAATGAGAGGAAGAACAAGAAGGAGAACGCCAAGAACTCCAAGATCTAGATCCAAGGGGTTCCCCTCACATAGAGGAGAAAGTGATTGGTGGAATTGTGGATCTAGATCTCCTCTCTCTTTTCCCTCAAAAACTAACAAGAATGCATGGAGGGATTGAGAGTTAGCAAGCTCGAAGAAGGTCAACAATGGGGGAAGAACACGAGCTCAAAAGATAAGGTTCAATGGGGAAGAAGACCCCCTTTTATAGGAGGGGGAAAATCCAACCGTTATGCTCATAGCCCGCACAGAGCGGTACTACCGCTCCAAGGAGCGGTACTACCGCTAGGGCGGAAGTACCCCTTTGAAAAACAACAGCGAGGAGGCAAAAGGCCAGAAGAACCGCCGGAGCGGTACTACCGCTCGTCCTCACGGTACTACCGCTCGACCTCACGGTACTACCGCAAATGGTAGCGGTACTACTGCTTGCTAGCGGTACTAAAAAAAATACATCCGGGCCTACCACCGCAAGACTTGGGATGAGTTTTTGGTCCGGAGCGGTACTACCGCTGTAGGAGCCGCGGTAGTACTGCTCTGGAGCGGTAGTAAAAAATTACATCCGCTCCAATTCGCGGTAGTACCGCTGCAGCCTTTTCAGAACACCAAAACTGCCACAACTTTTGCAAACGGACTCCGAATTCGATGAAACCAAGTTTGTTGGAAAGCTAGCAACAAGGGCTAACACAATCTTCAAAGAAATATCAATAAGAAGCAAATGAGAAAAGGACCATAAGAAAATGGTGAGAACCCTTCCTTGGAAAAGACCGGTAAAACCTCCAACACCGAAAACATCATAGAAGACGCATGCGAACTCCGTTTTCGATGAACTCAAGCTTGTCATCAAGATGACCATAAGCTCTAAGACTCACAAAGAGAACCAAACAAGAACCAAGAAACATGATGCAAGGATGCAATGGTTTGAGCTCTCGACGAACGATACGATCAAGCTACTCACTTGAGAGCCCCCCTTGATAGTACGGCTATCGATCCTATAACCCGGTCTCCCAACTACCACCATGAGACCGGTAAAATAGAAAACCTATCAAGGGCAAACCTTTGCCTTGCACATGATCCACTTGAGTTAGATGATGACGATCTTGTCCTCCTCAAGATGGACCATCTTTCTTGATTGCGTTGGGTCGATGAAGACTAGATGATTGCTCCCCCATACTCCACTTTGGGTGAGCCACTCTTCGGCACATCTTCACAAGTCCATTGACACCACAATGGATGGCAAGCTTCAAGCACTTGATCTCTTCGTGATTCTCCACTTGAAATTGCACACGGCAATCTTGATGACGATCACCACTTGATGTCATCCTTCCCATGGGTTGTATGATATCATCCTCTTGACGCAAGCCCATGGACACGTACCTAACCCCACATAGACTCTCACATAGACCATGGGTTAGTACACAAAGTGCAATGGACAATGCTTACCACACCATGGGATCACTTGATCCCTCTCGGTACATCTTCTACTCTTTGTGAGTTGATCAACTTGATTCACTCTTGACTTAGTCTTGATCAACCTTGAATCTTTCCAACTCTCTTCGTTTGGATGATGTCTTGAAGGTAAACATGGATGATCACACAATCTTCTTCTTCAAGACATGCTTGCAATAAGCTCAACTCTCAAATGACCAATCTTTGGATAATTCCTTGAATAGCACCTTGGTCAACACAAACTCTCCTTGAAACCAACACATGTACTCCAAGAAAATCCTATGGACAAAACCTTCAAATATAACTCAAGGAAAGCATTAGTCCATAGAGATTGTCATCAATTACCAAAACCAAACATGGGGGCACCGCATGTTCTTTCACACATGTCAAGCAAATGAGATGGGTCAGGGGCACGTTCGTCCAATTTCTTTGGGTGAACAGTTTTTCACCATGGCTATAAATACCCCTCCTTCCCTTCCTCACTTCTTTTACTCCACTCGATCTCTCTCCAGCTCGAGCTTCTCAAACCCTAGCGCCGCCGCTACTTCATCGTCGCCGGTGAGGAAGAGCTTCACTGCCTCGACCTCGTCGCCAACGTACTCGCACCGACCATGGAAATCTTCACTCCGCCGCCGCCGTAGCCGTCTTCCTCCGCCGAGTTAGGGCGTGGAAGATCTACACAGATGAACTTCACCTCTCCACTTCACTGTTCGTCGTGTTCTTCATCTAGGGTAATTAAAAGTTACTTTTACTGCCCTCTTTGATTCGAATGATTATCTACAAAATCTTCAAAGGTGTTTTTCTTCAAATCCTCACACACTAAACACCTCACAAGTCATCTGTTCTTGATTCGTTTCTCTAAGCATCATTTTTCTTCAAGATTCCTCGATTGTGTGGATCTTCGATCTATACAACTCTGGAACCTAAGACAAAGAATGCTTAGTGAAATTCTTCAAGACTCATCTGGTCAAATTCCTCAAACTTGTTTTTTGTAAAACCTTCTGAGAATGCATGTGACCTCTCCAAATTCCTCGCAACTATACTCTGTTCACAGGTACTCATGTCAGCTGCTGAATCACTAGGTTCTCACCAACTTAACTCATTTGCAGTGTTCCTCGAAGAAAAGTTGCATACTTCTTCAGAGAATTCAATTGTCCAAATTCCTCAACTGAAGAAAATGGTTGACGGTAAGAAGCCACAGAAAGGGGGAAAGAGGCCTGAGGTCAATATAGCGTTTGAGATCCCTGATGAAATATATGCTGGGTATTGCACACCTACTGAGGAAACCAAGAATGAGCGCAAGGTGCGCATTCATAAGATAGAGAGGAGATGGGCTAGAGAGTGGAGGGAGTATAGATATGTCACTCCCAAGTACATGAAGAAATTCGCACTCAATCCTCCATGCCCAAGACCTCCATTGGCACCTGGCCAAATAGCTGATCCCACCAGCCTCAAGCGCGGTGAGGACGATCTTGACGAATGGGCCAAGCGCCAAGCCAAGTTGGCTAAGCAAGCCAGAGAAGCAGTGAGGAAATTCAATGAAGACTCTGCTGCTGCTGCTGCCTCTGCTGAGGCCTCTGCTGTCAAGCCAAAGAAGGCTATGTCAAAGAAGCCTGCACGCAAGCCAAGTGCTTCACCAACAATGCCCTCAAGGCCAAGCTCCTCAGCAATGCCCTCACGGCCAGAATCCTCAAAGCCCTCACGGTCAATTCCTCATGTTGCTCCTGCTCCCTCAAAATCCTCAGCTCCTCCAAAGTCCTCCGCTGTTCCAACAAAGTCCTCAGCACCTGTGCATCTTGCCTCGTGCCAAAGGACTGTAGGCATGTCCATTGCCTCAGGAGCTTCAGCTAGTTCCTCAGCTGCACCAACTTCCTCAGCGGGACCCTCTCTACTGAAGACTAAGGCCACTGCTGGATGAGGTCCTCTCCCTATTCCTCACAAGAAGCAAGTCGCCTTCCAAGTGTCATCTGATGAAGACGAAGCTGATGATGGTGAACTTGCAGAAATCATCAGATATAGGCAAGTCAGGGCCGCTAGAGCCAAGGGAACAAATGTGCCACTTCTTTTGGATCCCAAGTTGATCCTCGAATACATTGATGTTTGGCACAAGGACCCCAACACTCCCATGCCTAATTTCAAGCTGACTCCTGGTCAAAGTCACATGCTGACTCACTTCATACAAGAAGAGAAATGGAAATTTGAACAGGGAAGGAGAGTGAAGAAAGCGCAGCACAAGAAAGAGCACTTTCTGAAGCAAAACGTTCTGAAGCTTTCACCTGAAGAACTTGTTGCTCTCCAATCAGAAATCAAGAAACTAAGTGATGAATTTGATCGCTATTATGCTGACTGGCTGGGAGCCAAAGTCAGATTTGTAAAGATCACAGAACAGTTCACCTCCAATGTTGCAGCCCCAACGCAACAGAAAATTCCTCAGGCTGAAGCATCTGCTCAGCCTACTGAAGAAAATGCCAGCACCGCTGATGACAATCAGGCTGTTGAAGAAAACGTGAGTTCCAGGGCTGATGACTGCATTCCAGCCGCTGAAGAAATTGCCAGGGCACCCACTAGTGGTGCACCTGAAGAAAATGAAGAAAATCAATCAAATTCCTCTGCTCCTCCTGCGCCTACACCAACTCCAATCCTTCCATCTGCATCAGATGTGAAGAAGACCAAGGTTGCGGAGCATGCAGCAGTGAAGAAAAGGAAAGCATCAGCTGCTTCAGATTCTTCAGCTCCAAAGAAGATGAAGCCTATGACAAGCTCATTTGCTAATCCCATTGATGCTGTTCCCATCTCGACCAGGCCATCAAAGGACCTTGTTCCTTTTGGTGAAGAATATGAGATCCCTAGCGGATCTGATGAAGAAAATCGTTCTGCTGCTTCGTTAGAGCAGATTGATGAAGAAATTGAAGTGGATACGATCCCTTCAACACCTATCATCTCCTCGCCCATGCCTCAGTTCATAGCTGAAGAGGCTGGCGTTGAAGAAATGGAAGATGAAGATGTGGACGTTGGCTGCTCCACACCCGTAATAAGTGATGAATTCTGGGAAAGTCAGCATCCAAACTCTCCAATGTTCACACCATTGCAGCAAATACCTCAGTCGCCTGCACCAACTGTTCAAATGGGCTCTGAAGCTCACCCCACTTCATCTGTACATGAGGAAATCCCAACCACTAGTGCTGAAGAAACTGCTGCTGCTGAACATCTGAAGACGCAGACTGCCACTAAAGAGGAACCAGAAATTCCTCAGTCTGAAGAACCTGAGATTGCGTTTCCTGAGGTCGTGATGCAACTCACTGACACTCCTCTGTCCAAGCCCAAGGATCCATTCTCACGCAAGCAAAAGTTCAAGGCTGATGATTTCTTCGGCGAGCATGTATTCTTTGAAGACTACAATCCATATAAATCTGCTCGCATTAGGAAGAGGCGTTTCTGGACTGCTAGTCAAGCCAATTTCTATTCCTCAGTGCTGTTCAACAAAGAGAAAATCTTATTCCATGAGCATATTCCTCACGTGGATATGGAATCTCTGTCATGCTTCGCACCAGTCCTCAGTGTTCTTCACGACGCTGGACTGTTAAACTTTTGCTCTGACATCTGCGATTGGAATGAAGAACTGATCTTCAATTTTATGCTATGCTGCACATCACCGGAGACTCTGAAGATGTGAATTCATGGGTGCTGGACTGGATGTCTAAAAACACTCACTACACTGCACCAGCCTCTAAATTGCTTCATGCCTTACCACTCAGTCCTCCCCTTGAAGACGCTCGTTGCATCTACAGTGAACCTGAGCTTACAAATCACTACATGCAGGTTCTGATGAAACCTTTGAAGCTAGGTCAGGCACCAAGAACCAAATTCCTCATGAAGGAATTGCTTTATGTGCCCAGAACTGTCTATCGTATTCTTACAAGGACAATGAGTCCTATCAAAGGCCATGACTCATCTGATGAGGAAATTGTTGGCATCATGAAGAATCTGGTATTCAACATCGTTCATGGCATTCCTGTCAATTATCACGATTTCTTCATGAGGACTCTGGCAAATGTTGCACTGTCTCCATTTGAGCTGAAGCCTTATGCACCTTGGATTATGAGATTCCTCAGGACAAGGTCTTCACTCAATTACAAAGCTGATTTTCAGAATCACCTCAGCTACTTGCCCCCGATTGAAGTCCTCAAGCAGACCTATTCCTCAGTTGATGGAAATGGCAAGGCACCAGCTGTTATAGATGAAGGTATTTGTCCATTGGATGGTCAGTTTCGCAAAGCTGCATCTTATTCCACCAATGATGACTCTGCCACACATGACTCTGCCAATGCACCCAAGTCTACTCCTCAAGCCACTGCTCCTCGTGTGATGACTGATCGTGAGCTTCTGCTTAGTCTTCACCAGAAGGTGGATCGAAATCACAAATGGGTTAAGCGTTAGTTTGGTTGATTTCTTCACAACATGACTGCTACACACAATGCAGTGAAGAAAAACCATTACTACCTCCATGAAGTCTTCGGCCGCACCTGGGCAATCCTGTCACATCTGTATGGTGAAGACGAGCTGAAGAAAATGGGTCTCAAGGAAGATTTTGACTGGTCTGCACCTCCACTGAAGAAATTCAAGAAGTTCAAGGTTCCTTCTCTGGTGGCCAGCTCATATTCTTCATCGCGCGACACTGATGAAAATGAAGACTTGGACGACACTGTGGCAGGCCCTACTACAACAAACGACCCCAACAACGCTAGCGCTCCTTCATCAACTTGATATTCTTCAGGGGCGTTAGTCCTCATATTCGATCCTTTTGGTCATTTGATGACAAAGGGGGAGAATTTTGAGTTAGTCTTCAAGCAGGTCTTTCTATATGGGCGTTTTTACTCAAGTTACAATTCTCGTTATTCTGAGACTTTATTGGATCGAGTTGTAAACTTAAACCCGATGGTGCTCTGATACTCTTGATACGTTTTTCTGCATGCTTATTCCTCGTTAATATTATCGCACGCATACTGAATTATATCAGTCACCATATTTCATCATGCATTTCAAATTCTTCACTGTTATATGTCAAATGTGTGTATGAATTACAAGATATAGGGGGATCTCCATGATTCAACTCTTCAAGTGTGCATTGCTTCAAAAGCAAATTCCTCACTATGCACATCCTCAGGGGGATTTCTTCTATATCTTGCAATCAAATTCCTCAATATTAGTATTTACACTTCATATGTTTATTCCCGTTGAAAACTTAACCTATATTGTCATCAATCACCAAAAAGGGGGAGATTGTAAGTGCATCTAGTGCCCCTTAGTGATTTTGGTGTATTGAAGACTTATAGGTTAAGGGACTAATGTGTTTATGAGTGCACACAGGTCTATAAGTCTATGAGGAGTTTGATAATTACAGAGAAAGTCGACCCCTAAAAATGAAGTTCTTCGTCTGAAGACTTTGGTATTCTGAAGACTTTTTGAAGACTTTGAAAGCGAAGAAATTGGTGTGACCTTGAAGACTTGGTATTCATTCAAGGAACATGAAGCGTGAAGACTTTTGTTTTCGTAGTTTCATTTTCTCTTTCTTGAGTCATAGGAAACACCGTATTGTTAAAGGGGGTCGAGGAAATACTAAGGAAAAATTTCCAAGTGATGCTCAACTCAAATCCTACACCTACCAATCCCTTCGAGTGAAGCCATTGGAAATCTCATACAGTTCAGTCAATTTCTTCAGTGACAGAGACGAAGTTCTTCTGGTCTCTGAGGAATTTGTTCTGACTGAAGAGTTAGGAATTCGCCAGTGCGGATTACCTACACAGTGAGGAACATGATAGCCCTGAGGATTTTGCTACTCAAAATTCCGACCATTGCTGTGCTATGCGCCAGCTGTCCCAAAATATCTATCCACCTAACGGTCATATCATTGAAGGGTATTTATGTCTTATCATGTCGGGCTGCTCCCTAGGCTATAAACAGCCGCCCCCTACAACCACTAGCTGGTTGGCTGCTCTGAGAGAAACTGACACTTGTCATTTGAGAGCAACCCATCCTCCGAGGACTTTGAGCGAAAATCATCAAGTGAGGAAAAACCCAAACCCCAAACACCTACAAACCCCAAGTGATTGAGCATCACTGAAGAGATTGATCCTGCGTGGATCCGATGCTTGTTACCTTTGAAGACTGTGCTTCTTCCATATGGTTAGGCGTCATGGTCTAGAGCATCCAAGAGGAATTGTGGATCGCCGAGTGACCAGGTTTGTGAAGGTTCGTAAGTCACCTGAAGACTTACCATGAGTGATTGGACGAGGTCTGTGTGACCTTAGTTAAAGGAGAATACGGTGAGGACTTGGTGTCCTGAGCTGCGTGCTCAGGACTGGGTGTCCGGGACTGTGTGTCCTCGAGTTTAAATACTCAGCCGCTCCAACCAGACGTACAACTGAGACAGCAGTTGGAACTGGTCTACCAAATCATTATCTTCACCAAGCTTACTGGTTCTATTCCCTCAACTCGTTCATTTCCTCATAACTGTGTTGTGTGTTTGTTCATATCTGTGTTTGAAGACTTTGACTGAAGACTTTCTCAATTTCCCCAGTTCAATTTCTTCAGTCTATTTGTCTTCATCCTGTGTTATCCTGTGCTTACGCTTCCTGTACTCTGTGCCTGTCTTCATTACATCATGATAACTATGCTTGTATTCTATTATATTTACTTTTGAGTACTTATTCCGCTGCTAGTAGTTCTTCGCTAAGGAATTTCCTCACCGGCAAATTCCTCAGTGAAGAATTTCATAAAAATCGCCTATTCACCCCCCTCTAGTCGATATAACGCACTTTCAGTTCGGTGGACTATATCTGTGTAGGCAAATTGCATGATTTTTTTGTGAAGTCAAAGATTAAGAACCCTGCTATCAATTCCGATCATAAGTGGAGTAAAAATGAACCCAATTTCATCAAGGTGAATGTTGATGCGACTTATCATGAAGATGAAGGCTTGGGAGTTACTGCCACTGTGATACGTGACAAGAAGGGCCACTTATTGGTAGCTCAATGCATATATGTCCTTAATGCCTTGGATTCTATGATGATGGAAATGACGAATATACGGGATGGATTGGCCTTTGCTAGTTCTCTTGGTTTCAATAGGGTCCAAGGTGAATCGGAATCTATGTCATCAATTTTTCTATGGGACAATCAAGGTGGTGGGATGATGCAATAGCAATTTTCGCGGAATGTGTGCATATGACAACAAATATTGTGAAGGTCATGTTTAAGCACTGCCCTCAAGTGGCTAACATTGTGTCTGATGATCTAGCAAAGTTTAGTTTTTGTAATAAACTTGATAATAATTGGGTGACGAGCGTGTAGGTAGTATCGCCAATGCTCTAGTGGACGATGTAATCGTGTTTTAAGACTTAAGTTCAATAAAGCTAGCCGTGTGTGTGTACTACTCCCTCCATCCGAAAATAAGTGTCTTAATTTTAGTACACCCTTGTTATTAGCAGCTAAAAAGAACTCAAGGTTCCATATTACGTCAAATTTTCTTTCGTCCGCCCTTCCTTACGTTCCTCACCCTTTCACCATTTTTTCATCCCTATTGTTTTTCTTTGGTAACATTTTTATCTTACCGGTCAAATTAGATTAATATTTGGTAACAAAATAAATTCACAATCGATATCAATCTCTTCTTCGTAATGAATAATTGGTAACACAATAAATGCATGCGAAGAAATCAATCACGATCGTTAATTATTTGGCAACACAATTAATTCACGAGAAGGAATAAATCACACTCGATCTCTATCTCTATATGTACTATCTAATATCTAAAAAATAATTAAAGTTCCCTTTATTTGTGTTGTTCTTTTAAGTATTCCACATTACTTAAAATTTTCTTTCGTCCACCCTCCCTCCATACTTTATCTCCACCCTTCCATCTTTCATCCTTCCTGATTTTCTTTGGTAATGGTATTTATCTCCTAGTCAAATCAGATAAGTAGTTGGTCATGCAATAAATTCATTGTAGATAATCAATCTCTTCTTGATAGTAATAAATATTAGGTAACATAATATTTCTGGCGGTCGGAGCCTCTTATGTCCTGTAAGTGCACATGGTTTAGTTGTAGCCTTTTTGAAGTAAGAGTATCGATTTCATAACAAGCATATGAAATGGTTTGTGCCTCTTGTAGATGTTTATCACGATGTGCATGTAGGTTAGTTACGATCCAGAGCAAAAGTGTGCGAAGGCAAAAACATTGCAAGAGTATTTTCTCGATAATTTGAAGTATGCAAGAATAAAACCAAAGAACACGAGAGTAACAAAAAGTGATGGAAACACCAATAGGGTTGTAGCATTCTCGGGGACTCTGGATTCCCCACTTGTATGTGTTCTAGTTAACTATGTGGTTGCATAATTCTAGGTTCGGGTAATCAATCAACCTTATATGTTTATATAAGTGGGCATAGCCAAGTACAAATACACGCATACATGCAGTAGTTTAGTATCACATACACCACCACTATTTCTGACCACATTCAGGTTATGGCAGCAATGATTAAGGGTGTTTCCATGGACGCAACTTATAGATGGTCTTTGTTACTCCCCTATCAAGAGATGAGGAAGGGAAGAGAGGTAGTTATAGTCAACACTATACCCCCACGACCCACCAGCGCAATTGATAGTAACATCCTTCTCATCCATAGAGTCAAATGTTGTGCGATCAATTTGCACACAGCATTGGAAAGGACATTAACATAAACATACAAAATAGGATTATGTATCCTATCAGCATTAAGTCCACATGCTAGGGTTCCTCCATATCCCCGAGAACTAGGATGTTTACTCAGACATGAGACAACAAACATCATCACAATGATCAAGGCAACAGATGAATGTTTAATGTAACACACTTATGAGTCCACACTATGGTTTGGTATTACAAAAGAAAACAAGGTGTTGGTGATGAGGGCGTGGATGGCGATGATGATGAAGGTTTTTGTATAGGTCTCCTTCATCAGGTTAATGGTGCGGCATTTCCCTTTTGCTGATTCCCCGTTGGGATCCCTTCCGGACTTGGGTTTCTTGTTACAGAGCATGTTGTGATCTCTTTATCCGTTTGGTGCGTGATCCAAGGATACGGGGTTGAAGTAGTTAACCATGGGAGACACCGCCGGTTAGTACAACCACGGGTACAAGCGGGTGAGCCGTACAAGGTGTTGTCTTCTCTCCTTGATAGCTCTTCAAATCTAGATTTGCTCTACATGATCGTCACTTTGTATAGTAGGTTATTTGTGACGCCCCTGATTTGACAGTACACTAATCATACACGCAAATGTGTACGATCAAGATCAAGGACTCACGGGAAGATATCACAACACAACTCTAGACACAAATTAAAATAATACAAGCTTTATATTACAAGCCAGGGGATGGAGGGCTCGAATACATAAGCTCGAATACAAGAGTCAGCGGAAGCAACAATATCTGAGTACAGACATGAGTTAAACAAGTTTGCCTTAAGAAGGCTAGCACAAAAGCAACAACTATCAAAAAGGCAAGGCCTCCTGCCTGGGAGCCTCCTAACTACTCCAAGTCATCAGCGGTCGTCACGTAGTAGTAGGCACCCTCGGGGTAGCAGTAGTCTTCAGTGGTGTCGTCTGGCTCCCGGGATCCATCATCTGGTCGCAACAATCGGGTATGGGGGAAAAAGAGGTAGCAAAGCAACCGTGAGTACTCATCTAAAGTACTCAGCAAGCAAGGATCTGCACTACATATGCAACATTATCAAAGGAAGGCTGTATATGTGGACTGGGCTGCAGAAATGCCAGAATAAAAGGGGGAGAAGCTAGTCCTATCAAAGACTAGCATCTTCTGGAAACCACCATCTTGCAGCAATAGGAGGGAGTAGAGTAGCATAGAGTAAAGTAGTAGTAGTGTTATCAACCTTGGCCAGAGATACTTTCTCGACTCCCTACGAGAAAGCAATCCCAGAGCCATACTATCCATTTCTCATATCCATGTCTCATCTCAAGTATCCAGTTCTAGTTGTATCGATCGGGATACAACTCCAAGTGTCCGTTACCGTAGGACAGGCTATCGATAGATGTTTTCTTCCCTGCAGGGGTGCACCAACTTACCCACCATGCTCGATTAACTCCGGCTGGACACACTTTCCTGGGTCATGCCCGGCCTCGGCCAAACAATACGCCGCAACCCGACCTAGGCTTAATAGAGAGACCAGCACGCCGGACTAAACCTATGCCCCCAGGGGTCATGGGCCATCGCCCCGGGAACTCCTGCACGTTGCGTGGGCAGCCGGTGAGCAGACCTAGCTACCTCCTTCAAAAAGGCAGGTGCTTACGCAGTCCAACCCGGCGCGCGCCGCTCAGTCGCTGACGTCTATTAAGCTTCGGCTGATGTATACGACGCAGAACGCCTATACTATGCCCCACGTGATGGTTAGTGCTATCAGGCCAGAGGCCCCTCGGATCAAATATCCAAATCATAGTGGATTAGGAACGCGCGGTAACAAGCAAAGACTCACGAAAGATGTGACCCCGTCGCCCCGTCTCGAGTACTTGCGGCAAGGGCTAAGAATGCCCGGCCATGCCTCGTAAGTATCTCGCGGGCACCTTCCAGGTCAACCCGACTCCACATCACTCGCTATTAAGCTCGCCCGGGTACCCCTCAGGGCCGAACCATCTTTAGTAACATGGTTTAGTATAAAGTCATAGTAACCATAGCAACTGTGTATCTAACACCAAGGGGAAAACCCGAGGAATCACCCCCGGTGAATTCCACTCGATGTTATCATCAAGGTGACCGTAAGAGGATCCACCCTCGAGGTTCAAACTTGAGGGGTTGCACGACGGAGCCGTAACGGAAGTGGTTAAGGAGGAAATCACCCTCGATGACCTCGACCATATAGCTACACTACAGAGATCTCATCAGGAGTGATGTAAGAGGTTCCACCCTCGACACTTGATGGTAACTCTGCAGAGCGGTACAACTAGGGGGGTGATGTGCGGTGTCGGGGCCTGGACATCGATCACGTTGATCGGGTCTTCGATGATGAAGCAGGGGCAACAAGGACAAGGTGGGGGTCACTGATGGATCAATAACCAACCTATACTAAGCAGTTTATGATAAGCAGGTAAGGTACAACATCGGATACAAAAACATGCTATGCATCAGAATAGGAGCAATCAATTACAGTAGCAAAATCTAATGCAAGCATGAGAGAATGGAATGGGCGATATCGGGATGATCAAAGGGGGGGCTTGCCTGGTTGCTCAGACGAGAAGGAGGGGTCATCGGTGACGTAGTCGATCACAGAGGCATCAGCATCGTCACGGGGTCTACCAAAGAGAAGAGGGGGGAGAAACAGTAAATACATAACAAGCAAGTGCATAACAGGACAACAGGTAGAGCTAGACGTGTCCTAACGTGGTGCTACACGTTACCGGCGAAGGTGGAGAACATCCGGGAATGCTTTCCCGAAGTTGGGAATTTTCGAACAGACGAAACGGAGGGGGAAAGTTGCATGTTCGCTAAGCTAGGGGTGTGTGGCAGACGAACGGAGGGTGTATCCGGATTCCTCTCGTCGTTCTGAGTAACTTTCATGTATAAAACTTTTTCATCCGAATTACAGATTATTTTCTATGATTTTTCAAAGTTTTAAACATCTTGAAATTTCTGCATTTATTTAATTCAAATTGACCAAGTCAATTTGACTAGTCAAAAGGGAAGGCATGGCCCACATGGCATAGAGTAAACCTTAACAAAATAAATAAATTCTAACTTAACTAAATGGGGTCCACCTGCCATAGGCTAGTAGCTACCCTAATTAGTAATTAATCTAAACTACTTTGCACATGGCCGGCCAGAGGCACAGCCAGCCTCACGGCTTGTGCACACACATGCACAGCACATGGGCGCTCGGCCATGGCCAATGCCACAACCGAGGCCAGTTGCAGGAGCAGCCAGCGATGGTAGCGAGCAGGAGCAGCAAAGAACATCAGCGACATGAGCAATGGTAGTAGGAAGCAGCAGTAAGTAGAGGTATGGGTAGCGGCAACAACTAAGTGGCAGCAGTACGCAGAAGCAGCGTCGGCCGGCTGCGCGCCGAAGCAACGAGCAGCAGCACGCGGGAGTAGCAGGCGGCGCAAGCAGTAGGCTGGGACGCGAGCACGCACGCACGCATAACGCAGGGACGCCGGCGGCTGTAGCCAGCAGCCCCAGCAGCATGCAGCAGCACAGCACCTGGGAGGCGGGCGTGCTCGCACGCCCGGGGCACGGCCAGCGCGCGATGTGGTTGAAGGGCGGACGTGCGCAGGCGAAGCGGCTGTAGTAGGCCGCGCCGCAGCACACAGCAGCAGTAGCCGGAGCAGGGGCGCGGGCGACAGCGAGCGGCGAGCGGGGCAGCGATAGGCAGCAGCAGCGTACTAGTAGAGCGGAGGCAGGAAACAAAGCAGCACAAGGAGCAGAAGGCGCGCGTACACGGACACTGAGGTTCGGCCATGGCGGCCGCCGGCTCATACAGGTGACTACGGCAACGGAATCGAAGGGGAAACAAGGGGAATCGGGGAAGGGCCTCACAACGGTTCTCGACGACGTGCTCGGGAGGTCGAGGAAGCGCTGAGAAAGGAGATCCGGAGTGGGGAAGCGATGACCGGACTCGGAGAAGACGACCGATGGCAAGCGCTCAGGGCCTCCTAGCTCGAGCCCTTCAGAGTGGTGATGGAGCCGACCACGAAGGAGCTCCCGGACGCCTTCTCGTGGCCCGGGGTGGCTGGTGGCCGCGAGCTTCACCGAGGCGCCTCCATGGCAGCACTCAAACGCGCGAGGCAGAGAGCGACGAGGGAGAGAGAAGGTCCAGAGGGAGGGGTGAGTGGAGTTGCAGGGGGAGGAGCCCGAGGAGGCGCCGGTGGCGGCCTTATTCTCCTCGCGGCGACGCCGACGAGGTGGTCAGGGGCAACCATGCCCCTGTAGCGATGACGCCAGGGGAATAGGAGAAGGCGACCGGGGAAGTGGGATGGCTGGGCCGGCCTGCTGGGATGGGCCGAGGCCCATGGAAAGGTCAGGGGGTCTCCCACTCCTTTGCCTTTTCCTTTTCCTTTTCTTTAATTACCAGAAAAGGAAAATGATTTATCTGGGGACCCTAATGATTTAGGAAAAATGTGGAACTGGATCATAAAAGTCCAGTGCATTTTTAGGCACTGCCTCAATTATTTTTGGGGTAGGTTTAGATTCATTTGGAATTTTCATAAATGAATTTGCATTTTAAATTGCTGGAATGGCACTGTTATAAATGTTAGTGTCCATTTTAGCATAAGAGTGATGTTGTTTTTCTTTACATCAAATTGTATTAGAATATTTTCTAAATGATGAACATTTTTCCAGCAACTTTTGTGCAACTTCAAATTTCACTTATGATTTGAATTTGAATTCAGATGGGAGTTGAAAAGAGATATTGAACAAAGGTGATTAAGCATTATTTAGACAAATGATTAGGCTTAATCACAGAGGGTTACTGTAGCATGACACCGGGGGTGTTACATTATTATCACGCCAAATGACATGATTTTCACCCATATAATGGTGATTTTTGAAGTATAGCTTCAAATAACCTTATCTTTTAGCATCCTCCTGAAATAAGACAAAAAGAGTCTGCATCTTGTCAAATCCTATGACTACTATCCAAAATGAGAAGTAAAAAGTGATGTAAAATAGACTCATCAGCCTCACGCCATGGCATGATACGGCTGAGATCGTGGCGGCCGGCGCGGATGTGGATAATGTCGTGACATCTCCTATGGCGAGGAGATGCGGCCGACGAGGTGATGGATTGGGCGGCAAGGACGACCTTAGGGGCAGTCGATGTGGTGAGGGATTTGGTGGCTCGAATAGAACCAAGGAGTATGGAAAATGAGGCGATGGGGGCAGATTTGGCAAGCGCGAAACTCGGGGCCGACGGCAGGGGGCTCGAGGTAGGTGTCGTCGTTTTGGGAATGGTGGTACCCAGACTTGCCTGCCTGCGGCCCACGGCGTGGCTCCATCGACGGTCTGATATGGCCCACCTTCAGCATTAACAACTCAAGACCCTCGCGAGGGGCCAAGCCTCGCGAGGCGGACGACACCAAGATCTATAGAAGGGGCGGCCTCCTCAGGCTGGCTCCTGAGGAGTGGAGATATCTATGCAAGCCTGACCTCATGAGGTTCGGATAACGCAAGCCATGACGACCAAGGCTCGGTGGGCGCCAACGGGCGCAGTGCAGTAGTTTCCTCTTTGGTGCTAAGGAGGCAAGCGTAGGCGCGGAGTCCCGAGGAATCAGCCAAAGGTTTCCATTTCCATGTAGCAAGACCAAGACCGCCAGGACGGCAGGAGGTCATCGCCGAGCCCACCGCAGAGTCATGACCAGAGGCTTTGCAGGCAAAGACTACTTCTGTCAGGATAAGATGTACTAGTTGTCTCCCTTCGAAATTGGCCGTTGTGGGATCCCTTTCCGCCCCCGTTTTGGGGGAAGAGGACCAAGGACACTATAAATAGGACCTAGCCACCACCATAGATGGGGGGATCACTCAGATCATCCTCTCCCTCACTAGCTCAAGAACACACATCCTGAGGTTGTTCGCCCACTGTACTAGTTCATCCCCAGCCCACCTCGAGGCTAATCCATCACAAACCAGGAGTAGGGTTTTACACCGCAAGGTGGCCCGGACCTGGGTAAACTGCCTTGTTCATAGAGCTAGGCCATGGGATCAGCGAGTAGGCAGACTGGGAGGTTGAGTTCTTCGCATGCACCCCAGAGTTCTGATCTATCCAGGGTCCACAGAGCCCGGAATCCGACATTTGGCACGCCATGTAGGGGTGCATCGGGGCCTCTCTTCCTCCAGTCGATTCACCATCGTTTCGCTGTCCCCATGGCTGATGCTCGTCGAGTTAGTGCTGAGCGCCGGGCCGCCCTCGCCTATTGTCGGTGTACTAGAGTAGGGGTACCCTAGTACCCTGAACATGTGCACGGGCAGTCGCTGCATCCCGCGGCAAGGCTTGCCGGGTAACCGCCAAGGTCCTCCGTGGTTCCTTTTGGAGCCATTCAAGAACAAAGTATTCAAGCCAAGAAGACAAGACCCCGGCAAGAGGAGCTTGCCGGGAAGGCCAACCAAGGCATATCAAGGAACTTGCCGCGATGCGTCACGCGTCCCGGCAAGGCCCGGTGAGCGGCAAGCTCCCGGACGCGACAAGACAAAGACCGCGGCAAGGCGCTTGCCGCGGCAAGCCACCACTCTGTACCCGCGCTCCAGCACACCCACCAACGTGTCGCTCTAAGGCCCTTCCAGGCGTACGTGGCGGGAGGCTGTGCAGCCAGCGGTGCGCGGCGATAAGCGGCGCTGACAAGATTGCCATCGTGGCAAGCAGTGGCGTCCCTGGCGGTCCCTTTTGCACTGTTTGGGTGATGCAGACGGGCATTTAAGGCCCTTGTCCCCTGCCGCTTGTGGGTTAGGTATGATACACTGTTGCAAGTAGCTGTACCAACCACAACATCTTTCCATTTTTACCCTTGTCTATGTTGCCACCTGTCGGTGACCCCTTGAGCATATAAAAGGAGTCCCATGCGCAACGTAGAAAGGGAGGGGAACATTCACGCTCGGTCTCGTTAGCTGCTTGTGTGTACTGTAGCACTCGGCGCTCCCGAGCAAGAACTCAATACAATACACAAAGCAGGAGTAGGGTTTTACGCATCCGTGCGGCCCGAACCTGGGTAAACTGCTCGTGTGCTTCGCCTCGATCTGCTCTTCGTGCGCTCTCCGCCCCCTGCCGAACCAAAAGGGGCTTGGTCCGCCGGCCCCATAGGTGTTCGTGGGTCAGTTCCCCCGACATCTTTGGCGCGCCAGGTAGGGGGTGCTTCGAGGTTGTGTGAACCTGATCCGGCGTTCACACGAGCTAGATCTTCATCATCTTCATCGACATGCCGCCGAAGAAGAAGGCTTCGGAGGCGGCTGCTCCGTCCGCGCCGAACCCACCGCCGCCAGAGCAAACAGCTGGTAGGGTAGACGCCGGCGGAAGAACGGGCGTCAACGAGGGAGCTCACGGTGCTGCCAGGTCCAAGGACAAGGCTGCGCTGCACGTCGGCGGCGCAGTCGGCTCCCACAATGACCGGGCGCACTCCAAGACCTCGGCGTCCATACATGCACCGCGCCCATCTCAGGAGGCGCGGGACCGGCAGCGTCATGGTACTCACAGTACCATACGTTTGCTAGACCAAGATCGAGCTGGTGGGTCTCGGAGTGCTCAAGACCAGCACGCGCGCCAACATGCTGGCACGAGCGGGGCACAATCGCCTGGACGAGATACTGCTCCTTCTAACATAGTTAGAAGTCCGAGCATATCCCGCTCCTCACCCCGTTCGCCGCCGCCACCAGCCACTTCAGCAGAAGCTTTGGCGCGAGCTCAACTGCTCCTAGACTACCCTCCAGCGGCAGACAAGATCGACGACTGGAGGGCCACCATTCAGAGTCTCATCGGCTTCGCCAACGGCGACACTCCGCGGCAGCCGAGTACGTCGCAGCCGCGGCAAGTCAGCCAGGCGCGAGCCGGTGGCGACAAGACCGGTGGGGGTGCAACCACCGTGCACTCTTCGCCCCGAAGGCCAAGATCGCCGACTCGCCGGATCCACCTCGACTGCGACTCCACCGCGTCATCAGATCCATGAGCTCGTCGCGATCAGCGCCAAGTTCTTCACGAACGACAGCAAGAAGACGCTCGCACCCGCATCGAGCGCCGAAGAGAAGCGCGGCGTCAATCAGACCAGCGCGCTGGGCCCTTTGTCGACATGCATGCGCCAGGGGAACCAGGCGACTTGCCGTACGCGGTAGGTTGCCCTGCGTTTACCCGTGAGCTGCGGCAAGTCCAGTGGCCCAGCAAGAAGAATTTCAAGCCAGACGTACTAGAGAAGTACAACGGCAAGTCGCATCCGTCGGAGTTCCTCAGCATCTACACCATCGCGGTGCAAGCTGCCGGGGGGTGGGACGACAAGATCCTTGCCAACTACTTCCTGCTGGTGCTCAAGCCCAACGTCAGGTCCTGGCTCATGCATTTGCCGGACAACTCCATATCCTCCTGGGCAGACCTATGCCATCGGTTTGTCGGCGCCTTTACAGGCGGCCACAAACCTCATGGCCAAGAGAGTGACCTTCACCTGCTCGCCCAGAAGGAAGGAGAGCCCCTGCGCAAGTATATCCAGAGATTCAGCCATGTACAGTACAACATCCCAGATATCCACCCTGCCGCGGTCATCAGCGCGTTCCATCAGAACGTGCGTAACCGCAGGATGCGGGAGGAGATGGCGATGTGCAAGATCAGAGACGTTAGTGAGCTGTATGCCCTGGCTGACAAGTGTGCACGTGCTGAGGAAGGGAGGAAACTCCCCGGAGAGAATACAGGAGCAGGAGGATCTGACAGCGAAGATGCTGCCCCGGCAAAGAAAAACCGGTGGCAGAACAACATGAAGAAGAAAGGCAAAGATGTGCTAGTCGTTGAGCAGTCCGGCAACGAAGGTGGCGCCAAGAAAGCCAAAGTTGGTAGCTCCGGCAAGGAGATTGCCGCGTGCACCAACTGCCAGGCTGTGGCGGTCGCCGACAAGCAGGACGGCACCGACAAGCAATACTGCAAGATCCACCGCACCAAGGGCCATGACCTCCAGAGCTGCAAGAAGGTCGAGCAGCTTGTCCAGCAACAAAAGGCTGAGTACGAGCGACGCGACAAGGAGAGGGCCCAAGGAGGCGCTGGAGAATCCGGCAAGAAGCGTGCCGGCCGGGGAGGACACCGCGGCAAGGCCAAGCAGCGGCAAGGAGACAGACCTCCCCGCGGCCGCGACAAGGATGAAGATGACGACGACGACGACGAAGACATGGAGGATGTCGAGACCAGTGAGCAGGAGTTCCAGAAAGCCACAAAGGTCTTGTGCGTTGACGGCGGTGCCTCTCTGCATACTTCGCACCGCCAACTCAAGCAGTGGGTGCGGGAAGTCAATGCGGCGGAACCACCTGTCGAATCACGCAAGCTTCTGAAATGGTCCAGCACGCCTATCATGTTTGATATTGAGGACCACACTGATCGCACAACTGCGGTCGGGTGCTTGCCGATGTTGGTTTCACCAACTATCCGCAACCTCAAAGTCACTAAGATGCTAGTTGACGGTGGGGCCGGCTTGAACCTAATCTCCTCCGCTGTACTCCAGAAACTCCAGATCCCTGACAGCGAGGTTGAAGAGACCGGCACATTCCAAGGAATCAACCCGGGAAGGAGCAAGCCGAAGGGGAAGGTCATGTTGCCAGTAACATTTGGCAGCGAGTTAAACTTCAGGACTGAGAGGGTCACTTTTGACGTTGCCGATTTTCCATTGCCTTACAATGGGATACTTGGCCGTCCAGCACTCGCCAAGTTCATGGCAGCCTCTCACTACGCATACAACATGCTGAAGATGCCAGGCCCGATAAGCGTCATCTCTGTCCCTGGAGACAAGAAGGACGCTCTTATCTGTGCCGA
This sequence comes from Triticum monococcum, assembly GCA_034509565.1. Classification (NCBI taxonomy): domain Eukaryota; kingdom Viridiplantae; phylum Streptophyta; class Magnoliopsida; order Poales; family Poaceae; genus Triticum; species Triticum monococcum. The sequence continues at coordinate 485,848,737 of CM067845.1, forward strand.
CAAGATCTACCGGGAAGCGACAGCCGCAACAGACCGCAAGTCACTTGCCGCTGAAGCTCCCAGGGGGAAGAAGAAGACCAAGTCCGGCAAGAGTTTTGATGCCCACTCCGGCAAGCGCACCTCTTCGGAGTGCTGCGCTACCGTCGAGGATGCACCATCGAGCTCCACCGGCAAGTGTAAGAAGACGATGGCAGCTCCGCCAGAGACCAAGAAGGTGTCCGCCAAGGAGGACGGCACTGGTGGTACCTTCACCATCAGTGCCACTCTTGACCCTAAATAGGAAAGCACGCTCATTGCTTTCCTGTGGGCGAACGTCGACGTGTTTGCGTGTCTGACATCCCCGGTGTTCCCAGGAAAGTAATTGAGCACCATCTTGCCATTTGTCCTCATGCGCGACCCGTCAAGCAGAATATCAGGAAGCAAGCAGTGGAGCGCCAAGAATTCATCGCAAAAGAAATCAAGAAATTGGAAGCAGCAGGCCTTGTCAGAGGAGTGCTCCATCCTACGTGGTTGGCCAATCCTGTAGTCATGCGCAAGGCAAACGGGAAATGGAGGCTTTGTATCGACTTTACCGATGTTAATAAAGCTTGTCCCAAAGACCCATTTCCCTTGCCGTGCATTGACCAGATTGTTGACTCCACGGCCGGATGTGACTTGCTTTCATTTCTTGACGCTTACTCAGGATACCATCAAATCTTCATGGCAGAAGAGGATGAGGAGAAGACCGCATTCATTACTCCATGTGGCACGTACTGTTTCATACGGATGCCTTTCGGTTTAAAGAATGCTGGTTCAACATTTGCAAGAGTAGTCCATGTCGCTCTTGAGCCGCAAATACATAGAAATGTGGAAGCCTACATGGATGACATAGTGGTCAAGAGCAAGGACAAGGCAACTTTAATTCAAGATTTAGACGAGACCTTTGCAAATCTGCGCAAGATCAACCTCAAGCTCAACCCCGAGAAGTGTGTGTTTGGAGTCCCCTCCGACAAGCTTCTCGGGTTCTTCGTGTCTCAGCGGGGAATTGAAGCCAACCTCGACAAGATCAGGGCCATTGAGCAGATTGAAGCACCAAAGCGCGTCAAGGATGTACGAAGACTTGCCGGTTGCGTGGCTGCTCTCAGCAGGTTTATCTCTAAGTCTGCTGAGCGCGCCCTGCCATTTTTCAAAATATTGAAAAAGGCAGGTCCAATGAAATGGACTCCGGAAGCGGAGGCTGCGCTGCAGGACTTGAAGAGATACCTGTCCTCCACTCCAACACTTGTCGCACCTAAGCCACAAGAGAAGTTGCTGCTGTATATAGCGGCAACCAATCAAGTGGTTAGTGCTGCGTTAGTAGCGGAGAGGGAGGCAGATGACGAGCCAGCAGCCACGGCAAGCACATCCAGCGACAAGCAGGGGGCTTCCCCGACAAACTCTGGTCCCGACAAAGATGGATCTGCGCAGGTGCGCGAGGAGATACAGAAGAGAATGGTGCAGCGCCCAGTTTACTTCGTCAGTTCCCTTCTGCAGGGGGCTAGGTCAAGGTACTCTGGTGTGCAGAAATTGCTTTTCGGCCTTCTCATGGCCTCGAGAAAGCTGCGCCATTACTTCCAAGCACATGAGATCACAGTTGTCACTCGTTATCCGCTGAAGAGGATACTACAGAATCCAGAAGCAAGAGGCAGGATTGTTGAGTGGGCACTGGAACTGTCAAGCTTTGGCCTCAAGTTTGAGAGTACTTCAACTATCCAAAGCAGAGCATTGGCAGAATTCATAGCAGAGTGGACGCCAACACCAGATGAAGAAATTCCAGAAACGAGCATCCCCGTCAAAGAAGCAAGCAAAGAGTGGCTGATGTAATTTGACGGTGCCTTCTCGCTGCAAGGCGCCGGCGCTGGTGTGCTGCTTGTCGCACCCACCAGAGAGCACCTCAAGTACGTGGTCCAGATGCACTTTCCCAAGGAGCAAGCGACAAACAATACTACAGAGTATGCAGGCTTGCTTGTCGGTCTCAGGATCGCGGCAGACCTTGGGATCAAGAAGCTCATTGTCAGGGGTGACTCGCAGCTTGTCGTCCGCCAAGTGAACAAGAGTTATCAGAGTCCGTTGATGGAAGCCTACGTTGACGAAGTGAGAAAGCTAGAAGAGCACTTTGACGGCCTGCAGATGGAGCATGTTCCAAGAGCTCAAGACGACATTGCCGACGGCCTGTCAAAGTGCGCCGCACTTAAGTTACCTGTGGAACCAGGGATCTTTGTGCTCAAGCTGACTCGACCGTCCGTAATGCCATCGACTGGACAGAGCAAGAAGAGGAAGTTGATTTCTGGTGACTATTTTCCGGCAGAGCTTCCCGAAGCCGCCGCCAAGAAGGTCCCCAAGATCAACACCAAGAGTGCTGAGGAGCAGTCTGCTCCGGCAAGCCCTAGGGTTTGTTCCGTTGAAGCAGACGCTCCCGACAAGTTTTGCTACGGCAAGCTTGCCGGGGAACGTCAAGCTCCGGCTGAGCCGCAGGTTCTTGCCGTAGAAGCAGATGTTCCCGCAGCAGCAGATGTGCCTTTAGTCCTTGTTGTCGAGCCACAAGCTCCAGCATGGGCACAGCAGATTGTCCGTTTCCTTCAGAAACGAGAACTTCCCGAAGAGCAAGAAGAAGCGGAAAGAGTAGCCCGGCAGTCAAGTATGTACCAGTTTGTCGACAACACACTGTACAGAAGAAGACTCAACGGTGTGAAATTGAAGTGTATTCCCCGGGAAGATGGACAAAAGCTGTTGGCAGAGATACATGGAGGCATATGTGGTCACCACACTGGCGCAAGAGCACTTGCCGGCAAAGCATTCCGGCAAGGTTTCTTTTGGCCGACAGCCCTCCAGGATGCAACTGCACAAGTAACCAAGTGTGAAGCGTGCCAGTTCCATTCCAAGCAGATACACCAGCCAGCTCAAGCTCTCCAAACGATCCCTTTATCCTGGCCATTTTCGGTCTGGGGGATCGACATCCTCGGCCCCTTTCCCCGCGCAGTCGGGGGCTTTGAGTACTTGTACGTTGCAATCGACAAGTTCACAAAGTGGCCGGAAGTGGAAGCAGTGAGGAAGGTGACAGCACAGTCAGCAGTCAAGTTCTTCAGGTCGATTGTTTGCCGCTTTAGGATCCCTAACAGGATAATCACCGACAATGGTACGCAATTCACGAGCCGCACCTTCATGCAGTACGTCCAAGATCTTGGCGCCAAGGTCTGCTTCGCTTCTGTTGCTCCCCCGAGAAGCAACGGTCAAGCGGAGAGGGCAAATGCTGAAGTGCTGCGTGGGCTCAAGACCAGAACTTTCGACAGGCTGCACAAGTGCGGAAGAAACTGGATCGAGGAGCTGCCGGTGGTTCTTTGGTCGATCAGAACGACGCCAAATCGAGCCACTGGCCAGACACCTTTCGCTCTAGTCTATGGAGCAGAGGCAGTTCTCCCCACGGAACTCGTATACGGGTCACCTCGAGTGCTCGCTTATGACGAGCTTGAGCAAGAGCAGGTGCGACAAGATGACGCGCTGCTCCTTGAGGAAGACCGTCTTCAGGCTGCTGTACGAGCTGCTCGCTACCAGCAAGCTTTGCGCCGCTACCATAGCCGCAAAGTTAACGCCAGAAGTCTCGAGGAAGGCGACCTTGTTCTTCGGCGCGTTCAGTCCGCCAAGAATTCCAACAAGTTGACACCGAAGTGGGAAGGCCCTTACCGGGTGAAACGAGTCACTAGGCCTGGCGCTGTCCGCCTTGAGACCGAAGATGGCATCCCAGTGAGCAACTCCTGGAACATTGAGCATCTTCGTAAGTTTTACCCGTAGGGCGCGGTTGCCGGAACCCGTTCCGGCAACCACCTTTTGTACAAGTCTTGCCAAGGAAGATAACTTAAGTGAGTCCTTGGCGGCGCTGAGCTCCTTGCCCTTCTCGACGAGACGAGCCTGCAGCTCTGAGTGGCTATCGGCGTCCTTCTCCCGCTCACGCTTGAGCGCGGCAAGCTCTTCACCACTCGCCTTGAGATCGGCCTCCAGCTGCGCCGCCTTCGTCTCCAGCTCCTTCTTGGCGGCCTCGGCAGCCGCGGCAGCATCCTCCGCTTGCTTGAGGGCTCCGCCAAGTGTTCGCTCGCGCGCGGAAAGCTCCTCCTCGTGGCTATCAAGGTTCACCTTCCGCTGCGCCAGATCGCCCTCCTGCGCAGAAAGCTTCTCAGCGGCAAGCCGCTGTCGCTCTTTGACATTAGCCTTCTCGAGGAGGAAGGCCCTCTGCTCCTCGGCGAGCCGCTCCCGCTCCTCTGCCAGAGATCGGAGAGCTTCCTGGTTGTGGCCCTGGAGCTCCTTCGCGCGCTTCTCGATGTCCGCTCCCGCCTTCGCGACAAGCGCCTCGCGGGATTCCAGCTTGGCTTGCCGAGCGCGGTAGAGCGACACCAGCTTCCGCAGCAGCCGCTCCTCTTCAGGCTCGCTGCTGCTGCTGCTCGGCGCGTCAACAAGCTTCAGCCCGGCGGAAGCAAGCACCTCTCCGTCAAAACTCTCTCCTTCGACCGGCGCCCTAGAGCTCGACGCCCAGGGGAGGTTGATGAAGACGTCGTCGCCGGCCTTCAAGCAGACACCTGGCTGGGGCTCTTCGGAGCCTGACGCAGCAGCAGCGGCGGAGGGATTGGCGGTCGGCGCCGCGCCTGGCGCTCCTGCGGCCTTAGGGCCGTCAGTGCGATCGCCAGACCCCCCGCCTGCTTCTGCGGTGGCAGCTTCTGCGGCCCCTGCGCCGGCGGGCTCGTCAGCGCCAGCTGCTTCTTCGGTGGTGGCGGCGTCGTCGGCGGCAACCTCGGTCTCCATCGGCTCTGCAGTAGATGGGTCTGACGGCCGGAAAAGGGAGAAGAGTCAAGCAAAATCCAAAAAAGAAGATCAAAAGAAGAAGAATCCAAGGGAAGATTTGAAGCAAGAGGATTACCTGTGCTGGGTTCTGCACTCGTGGTCTCCGCCGCCGGGGGGCCGCTGGTGCTGTCCCTTGCCAGAGAACTGTCCCTTGTCGGAGAGCTCTCCCTTGCCGGAGACTTCTCCCTTGCCGGAGAACTCTCCCTTGTCGGAGACCTCTCCCTTGCCGGAGACCTCTCCCTTGCCGGAGACCTCTCCCTTGCCGGAGGGCTCTCCCTTGGCATTTCGAGGGCGGCCTCTGGGCACTCCTGGGCGGGATGCTCTGCTCCTACACCAACCAACAATCAGATGTCAGCAAAGAGAGAGTACCCATGCGCGCCCAACAGCGGAAAGCAAACCGTATACTTACGCTGGGGGCTGCTCTGGAGAACAGTTGCCGGGTCCGACAAGATTGTCTCGGGCGCATCCCCTGCTGTCGCGGTGGGTTCGTCCTCAATGATAATCACCGGGACCTTGGCCCTCTTCGCTGCTCTCTGGGCCAGAGTCCTGAAAAGGAACAGGTTCAGGGCAAAGCAAATGAGATACAAGACAAGTACAACGAGAGAATCTTACTCTTCTTCTTCTTCCTCGTCGGAGCTGAACGCAGAGAAGTCGAAGTCAGGTTCCCTTGGCCGCTTGGCGGGAACAGTGGCGGTGGTCTGAGACGACCCCGCTCCGGCTGCCGCCGCGGCGTGGGAAGCGGCAGGAGCAGAAGCGGTGGTCCGGGTGGACCCCACTCCAGTTGCCGCAGCAGCGTGGGGTGCTCCCGCGGCAACGGTGCTTGCCGCGGTGGAGCGCGTCATGCGATGCGGCGACTGTCGACTCGCCCGCCGCCCCGCTACGTCCCCTGCCTTGTGGAGACGCCTTCTTGGTGGAGATGGAGGCTCTGCTTGCGGCGTGCTGTCTGAGGATGAGGATGAAGAGGAGTTGATCTCCAATGAGCCGCTCGAGTCCTCGGCGGGCTCGCTCGGCTCGACGTCACGCCCGGCAAGTTTTCCCTCACCGGCAAGCTCTTCTCATTCGGCACGGCTTGCCGCCTCTGCTGCCTCTGCCTCCTCCACGGTGAATCCAAACTCGCCCACGGCAGCGGCTGCCGTCGCCTCTTCCAGCCTAGTGGCGATGCGCTTCAACTCCTCCTCGGTGGTGTCGCGAGTGAGGCCGTCCTTTTCGTCGGAGCGGACCGCCACTTCCACCAAGCCGTCGAAGAACTCCTGCATGACGTCGTCTACAGGCTCTTGCCAAGTTGGCACAATTCCATGTGAGTCGCACAGTGGCATCATTGCACGGATGCGATCGAGCGAGGAGTTGTTGCACAGTGGGACGACACCCTGCGGCAACCTGAACACTTCGAGATGATCAGGGTCATACTTGAACAGCTCCTGGAGCATCGCGTTGAGCTCCAGAACAGTAAAGTTGTAGTTGAGGCACAGACGCAGCCTCATGATATCCGCCGCATTCTTGAACTCCCAGGCGGGCCTCCCCCGTTCCTGCAGGGGGGTGATGCGGTGGTGAAGAAAATCTGCGCCAACAGCGCCCACAGTGAGCCCGGCAAGCCTGAGGCGTTGGATCCGGGTGACGACAATCCTCAGCTTGTCGTCCTCCGGGGCCACGTTGCTCCAATCGCTGCCGCGTGCTACTGGGGCTTGGCGCCTGGCGGTAAATGGCTGCGGGTTCTCCTCGACAACCCAGCACCAGTCTGCTCTCCACTCTTCCCACTTGCCGCGGAACTCTCCCTCCAGATAAGTGTCCTTCTTGCCGGACCTCGAGATCCAGGCGATTCCGCCGGATAAAGGCTCTCCTCTCTCTACTCGGGGCATAAAGAAGTGGCGGAAAAGGGCTACATTTGGGTGGACTCCGACAAAGTTTTCGCAGAGATGTGCGCAAACCGCCATGGTCAGAACGGCATTGGGGGTGAAGTCAAGGAGGCGGAACCCGTAGGTGTTCATGATATCACAGAAGAATTCAGAGAAAGGCGGGCAGAGCCCGCAGTAGAAGAACAAGGCGAAGAAAGGGTATCCGTTTGGAGCCATTTTCCAAGCGGCGGCCGAAGTACCTTCATGCGCGGATGCGCTCGCGTCTCCGTCGACCAGAAGAGGTAGTAGTACTCCCGCAGCTCCTTCGCGGCGAGCTTTGGGGGGAAGATTGCCCGCTCCTTTCGCAGCGCCGCAAGCCGCTGCGCCTCGGTCGACTTCACAGCCTTCCCCTTGTCGGCTTTCGGAGCCATGGCGGAAGCGGTGGAGGAGGTCGACGGCGTTGGTGGTGCCGGTGGCGATGGGGGGCAGGGCGCTGCTCTCTTTCTGCTTTGGGAAGACGGGGGGAGCGGCGGAGGTTTTCGAGAATGGAGTAGCAACGGGCGGATGGGCGCACTACCCCTGCTTCCCCTGCTTATAAAGAGGGAGGGGGCGGACGTTCCGCCTTTCCGAATAAAGAAACCACCCACGATCTCTCCCACGACGCCACAATCAATGTGTGCCGTTCGGGGAGGGCGCGGTGGATACGGAGTGAGATACGGCGTAACCCAGGCCGCGCGTGCCCGTGCCCTGTTTTGGGCCTGGCCCAACAGCGCTCGGCACCGTGTATGGCCCAGGCCCGGGGACTCCTGTCGGTGTACTAGAGTAGGGGTACCCTAGTACCCCGAACTTGTGCACGGGCAGTCGCAGCATCCCGCGGCAAGGCTTGCCGGGTAACCGCCAAGGTCCTCCGTGGTTCCTTTTGGAGCCATTCAAGAACAAAGTATTCAAGCCAAGAAGACAAGACCCCGGCAAGAGGAGCTTGCCGGGAAGGCCAACCAAGGCATATCAAGGAACTTGCCGCGACGCGTCACGCGTCCCGGCAAGGCCCGGTGAGCGGCAAGCTCCCGGACGCGACAAGACAACGACCGCGGCAAGCCACCACTCTGTACCCGCGCTCCAGCACACCCACCAACGTGTCGCTCTAAGGCCCTTCCAGGCGTACGTGGCGGGAGGCTGTGCAGCCAGCGGTGCACGGCGATAAGTGGCGCTGACAAGATTGCCATCATGGCAAGCAGTGGCGTCCCTGGCGGTCCCTTTTGCACTGTTTGGGCGACGCAGACGGGCATTTAAGGCCCTTGTCCCCTGCCGCTTGTGGGTTAGGTATGATACACTGTTGCAAGTAGCTGTACCAACCACAACATCTTTCCATTTTTACCCTTGTCTATGTTGCCACCTGTCGGTGACCCCTTGAGCATATAAAAGGAGGCCCATGCACAACGTAGAGAGGGAGGGGAACATTCACGCTCGGTCTCGTTAGCTTCTTGTGTGTACTGTAGCACTCGGTGCTCCCGAGCAAGAACTCAATACAATCCACAAAGTAGGAGTAGGGTTTTACGCATCCGTGCGGCCCGAACCTGGGTAAACTGCTCGTGTGCTTCGCCTCGATCCGCTCTTCGTGCGCTCTCCGCCCCCGCCGAACCAAAAGGGGCTTGGTCCGCCGGCCCCATAGGTGTTCGTGGGTCAGTTTCCCCGACACCTATAGGCGACGGCGCCCCCCATCGCTCTCCATCGCCTACGGCCAACGCTGCCATCAGCCCCACGGCCCATAAATAGCAGGCTTCATCGATGCGGCCTTCTATGCGGTGTGATGGGCGCAATGCCACCCCGTCGCTGAACCCGATGGCTCCTTCATCATCTCACGCTCGTCGCAGCCCGGCGAACGCACAGGCTACGCTGCTCATGGCGCGCGAGCTCCTACGCTACCGCCCGGTCGACGACCCCTATGAGGACTGGCTGGACCGCATCACCGAGCTCGTCAGCATCACCGGAGAGGCCCCCTACACTGTCCTGCTCGCTGCCTCCCCCGCCGCCTCTTGCGGGCGACGTGGCCTATGGTGTGCCTCCTCCACCTCCCAGGCAAGACGACATCCTCAAGCCAAGGCGCGAGGCTCCACGGCGCGACCCGTGATGACCCACAAGTGTAGGGGATCTATCGTAGCCTTTTCGATAAGTAAGAGTGTCGAACCCAACGAGGAGCAGAAGGAAATGATAAGAGGTTTTCAGCAAGGTATTCTCTGCAAGCACTGAAATTATCGATAACAAATAGTTTTGTGATAAGGTAATTTGTAACAAGTAACACGTAATGCAAGTAAATAAGGTGCAGCAAGATGGCCCAATCCTTTTTGTAGCAAAGGACAAGCCTGACAAACTCTTATATAAAGGAAAGCGCTCCCGAGGACACATGGGAATTATCATCAAGCTAGTTTTCATCACGTTCATATGATTCGCGTTTGGTACTTTGATAATTTGATATGTGGGTGTACCGGTGCTTGGGTACTGTCCTTACTTGGACAAGCATCCCACTTATGATTAACCCCTATTGCAAGCATCCGCAACTACAACAGAAGTATTAAGGTAAACCTAACCATAGCATGAAACATATGGATCCAAATCAGCCCCTTATGAAGCAACACATAAACTAGGGTTTAAGCTTCTGTCACTCTAGCAACCCATCATCTACTTATTACTTCTCAATGCCTCCCTCTAGGCCCAAACAATGGTGAAGTTTCATGTAGTCGACGTTCACGTGACACCACTAGAGGGATAACAACATACATCTCATCAAAATATCGAACGAATACCAAATTCACATGACTACTTATAGCAAGACTTCTCCCATGTCCTCAGGAACAAACATAACTACTCACAAAGCATATTCATGTTAATAATCAGAGAGGTATTAATATGCATAATGGATCTGAACATACGATCTTCCACCAACTAAACCAACTAGCATCAACTACAAGGAGTAATCAACACTACTAGCAACGCACAGGTACCAATCTGAGGTTTGGATACAAAGATTGAATACAAGAGATGAACTAGGGTTTGAGATGAGATGGTGCTGGTGAAGATGTTGATGGAGATTGACCCCCTCCCGATGAGAGGATCGTTGGTGATGACGATGGTGATGATTTCCCCCTCCTGAAGGGAAGTTTCCCCGGCAGAACAGCTCCACCGGAGCCCTAAATTGGTTTCGCCAAGGTTCCGCCTCATGGCGGCGGAGTTTCGTCCCGTGAGCTTGCTTATGATTTTTTTCCTCGACGAAAGACTCCATATAGCCAAAGATGGGCATCGGAGGGCCACCAGGGGGCCCACGAGGCAGGGGGCGCGCCCAGGGGGGTAGGGCGCGCCCCCCACCCTCGTGGACGGTGGGTCCCCCCCCCCTCTAGTACTTCTTTCGCCCAATATTTTTTATATATTATGAAAATAGTTCCCATGGATTTTCAAGACTTTTGGAGATGTGCAGAATAGGTCTCTAATATTTGCTCCTTTTCCAGCCTAGAATTTCAGCTGCCGGCATTCCCCCTCTTCATGTAAACCTTGTAAAATAGGAGAGAAAAGACATAAGTATTGTGGCATAATCTGTAATAACAACCCATAATGCAATAAATATCGATATAGAAGCATGATGCAAAATGGACGTATCAACTCCCCCAAGCTTAGACCTCGCTTGTCCTCAAGCGAAAGCCAATATCGAAAAATATGTCCACATGTTTAGAGATAGAGGTGTCGATAAAATAAAATACGGACATGAGGGCATCATGATCATTCTTAGAACAACAACATATATATATTGTCATATGATCTCTTATGCTAAAGTAACAATTCATTCACATACTCAAGTATGAATCAGAAACTTCATTCAAAACTAACAAACTGTAATCTCAGTCATTGAAGCAATTGCAATTTATCATAACATAGGAAAGAGTCAATATAAGAGCTTCTCAGCAAGTCCACATACTCAACCATCATTTAGTCTTTCACAATTGCTAACACTCACGCGATATTTATGGTTATGAAGTTTTAATCGGACACAGAGAAAGATAGGGGCTTATAGTTTTGCCACCCAACCTTTTACCTCAAGGGTAATGTCAACAATAATAGTTCATGAAAACCAACATCCAATTAGCCATATATATCAGGATCTTTCCAACACATTGTGCTTGCCAAAGGATAAAATGTAAAAAGCAAAGGTGAGGATCACCATGACTCCTTGCATGAAGTATAAGATAAGAATAAAAGATAGGCCCTTCGCAGAGGGAAGCAGAGGTTGTCATGTGCTTTTATGGTTGGATGGACGAAATCTTAATGCAAAAGAACGTCACTTTATATTGCCACTTGTGATATGGACCTTTATTATGTAGTCCGTCGCTTTTATTTCTTCCACATCACAAGATCGTATAAACCTTATCTTCTCCACACTAATAAGTCATACATATTTAGAGAGCAATTCTTATTGCTTGCAACGATGACAACTTACTTGAGGGATCTTACTCAATCCATAGGTAGATATGGTGGACTCTCATGGCAAAACTGGGTTTAGGGATATTTGGAAGCACAAGTAGTATCTCTACTTGGTGCAAAGAAATTGGCTACCAAGAGAGGGAAAGGCAAGCTCGACATGTTGGATGATCCATGACAATATAATTTATCTCAGATGTAAGAAAACATAACCCATTACGTTGTCTTCCTTGTCCAACGTCAACTCTTTAGCATATCATACTTTAATGAGTGCTCACAATTATAAAAGATATCCAAGATAGTATATTTATGTGAAAACCTCTCTTTCTTTATTACTTCCTATTAATTGCAACGGTGACCAAAACTATGTTTGTCAACTCTCAACAACTTTTATTCATCATACTTTTTATATGTGAAGTCACTACTCTCCATAAGATCCATATGATCTCTTTATTTCTTCTCTTTTATTTTATTACCACAAGATCATAGCAAGATAATCAAGCCCTTGACTTGACACTAATCTTTATTATATATAGCTCACGGACTCGATTACATCGAAGGACCATAAAGCTAAACTCACAACTAGATCATACTAAAACTTTATTCTACTAGATCAAGATATTATCAAAAGGATCGAACTAAGAAAAATGGTGAAGATAAAAGTGATGGTGATACGATACCGGGGCAGTCCCCCAAGCTTGGCAGTTCCCAAGGGGAGTGCCCATATGCGATACTCAGTTCTTCTTTGTTGGTGAAGAAGGTGTTGGTGATGATGTATAGTCGCACATTGAGCGTAGGAGATCCTCCAATTTGCGGATAATGCCCTTGAGTGCGATGATATGCTCCTTCAACAAAATATTTTCACTTGTGAGATTCTTGTTTTAAATATGAGCCAACTCGATCACCTTGAAAGCCTCAATCTCCGTTGTGGTAAAGAGATTGTGGTGAGGTTGAAGGATGTCTTCTTCTGCTACTACCGGAACTTGGTCCCCCATGGCCTTCTTGGTCCCATCATCCTTGTTGATCTCTCCGGGCTCTTCTCTCTTCAGCTCTATCTTCATTAGCCAAGCATCGTTGCCCTCCTTGTTGGAGGAGGAGGGAGACGACATGATGCTTGGCCTTGACAACCTTGGCAGAAAACAGCTCGAAACAAGAACATGAGATTTTGGCGTCATACGGTGGTCAAAACCTTCGGGAGATTATATAGTGATTTTTTACTGACCAAAAGAAGTATCGTGCAAGAAAACAGAGTCCGGGGAGCACACGGGGTGTCCACGAGGCAGGGGGCGCGCCCTCCACCCTCGTGGAAGCCTCGTGTCCTTTCCGGTCTGCTTCTTATTTTCCTATTTTCTTAAATATTCCAAAACAGGTAAAAATGCCATTAGAATTGTTTTGGAGTCGGTTTACTTACTGTACCACGTACCTATTCCTTTTCAGAGTCTGGAACGTTCTGGAAAGTTTCCTTTGTGTATTCCTCCGGGGTTACGGTTTCAATAATATTAGTTTCAACATTTATGGGATTACCTGAGATATAATGTTTGATTCTTTGACCGTTCACCACCCTCGGATTTGTGCCTTCGAAGTTGTTGATTTTTATGGCACCGTATTGATAGACCTCCTCGATGATGTAAGGACCTTCCCATTTAGAGAGGAGTTTGCCTGCAAAAAATCTTAAACGAGAGTTGTATAGCAATACATAATCACCTACATTAAACTCACGTTTTTGTATCCTTTTATCATGCCGTCTTTTAACTTTTTCTTTAAACAGTTTGGCATTCTCATAGGCCTATGTTCTCCATTCATCAATTGAGGTAATGTCAAAAAGCCTCTTCTCACCGGCAAGTTTGAAGTCATAGTTGAGCTCTTTAATAGCCCAATATGCCTTATGTTCTAGTTCAAGAGGTAAGTGACATGCTTTACCATAAACCATTTCATATGGAGACATACCCATAGGATTTTTGTATGCAGTTCTATAGGCCCATAATGCATCATCAAGTTTCTTGGACCAATTCTTTCTAGATCTATTAACAGTCTTTTACAAAATTAATTTAAGCTCTCTATTGCTAAGTTCTACTTGAACACTAGACTGTGGATGATATGGGGATGCAATTCTATGATTAACATCATATTTAGCAAGCATTTTACGGAAAGCACCATGAATAAAATGTGAACCACCATCAGTCATTAGATATCTAGGGACTCCAAACCTCAGAAAAATAACTTCTTTAAGCATCTTAATAGAGGTGTTATGATCAACACTACTAGTTGGAATAGCTTCTACCCACTTAGTAACGTAATCAACAACAACTAAAATATGAGTATACCCATTAGAGGAAGGAAAAGGTCCCATATAATCAAAGCCCCAAACACCAAATGGTTCAATAACAAGTGAGTAGCTCATAGGCATTTCTTGACGTCTACTGATATTACCAATTCTTTGACATTCATCACATGACAAGACAAACTTACGGGCATCCTTGAAGAGAGTAGGCCAATAAAAACCGGATTGCGGTACCTTTTGTGCAGTTCTGTCTCTAGCATGGTGTCCTCCATAAGCCTCAGAGTGGCACTTGCGTAGGATTTGTTCCTGTCATGCTCAGGTACACAACATCTAATAACAACATCTACTCCGTCTTTATAAAGATGTGGGTCATCCCAGAAGTAATGTCTTAAATCATAGAAGAACTTTTTCTTTTGCTGGTATGTGAAACTAGGTGGTATAAATTTAGCAACAATGTAATTAGCATAATCAACATACCATGGAGCAGTACGAGAAGCATTTATGACAGCTAATTGTTCATCAGGAAAGCTATCATCAATAGGCAGTGGGTCATCAAGAACATTTTCTAACCTAGACAAGTTGTCTGCAACGGGGTTCTCAGCTCCCTTTCTATCAATAATATGCAAATCAAATTCTTGTAACAAGAGAACCCATCTAATAAGTCTAGGTTTAGCATCTTTCTTTTCCATAAGATATTTAATAGCAGCATGATCAGTGTGAAAAGTTACTTTAGAATCAACAATATAAGGTCTGAACTTATCACAAGCAAATACAACTGCTAAAAATTCTTTTTCAGTAGTAGCATAATTTCTTTGAGCATTGTCTAGAGTTTTACTAGCATATTGGATAACATTTAATTTCTTATCAACTCTTTGTCCTAGAACAGCCCCTACAGCATAATCACTAGCATCACACATAATTTCAAATGGTAAATTCCAATCAGGAGGCTGAACAATAGGTGTAGAAATCAAAGATTTCTTAATTATTTCAAATGCTTCTTCACAATCATCATCAAAGACAAAAGGAACATCTTTTTGTAAGAGATTAGTCAAAGGCCAAGAAATTTTAGAAAAGTCCTTAATGAACCTCCTGTAAAAACTGTCATGACCAAGGAAACTTCTTATACCTTTAATGTCCTTGGGACACGACATCTTTTCAATAGCATCAACTTTAGCTTTATCAACTTTAATACCTCTTTTAGAAATTTTATGCCCCAAGACAATACCTTCATTAACCATAAAGTGGCACTTCTCCCAATTCAAGACAAGATTAGTTTCTTCACATCTCTGCAAAACTCGATCGAGGTTGCTTAAGCAATCATCAAAAGAAGTCCCATAAGCAGAGAAATCATCCATGAAAACCTCAACAATCTTTTCACAAAAGTCAGAGAATATAGTAGTCATACATCTTTGAAAGGTAGCAGGTGCATTACATAAACCAAAAGGCATACGTCTATAAGCAAAGGTACCGAAAGGGCAAGTAAAAGTTGTCTTTTCTTGATCCTCTTTTGACACAGGTATTTGGGAGAAACCAGAATAACCATCTAGAAAGCAAAAATGTGTATGTTTGGATAATCTTTCTAGCATTTGATCAATAAAAGGTAAAGGGTAATGATCCTTTTTTGTAGCTTTATTTAATTTGCGGTAATCAATTACCATTCTATAACCTGTAACAATTCTTTGTGGGATCAATTCATCTTTATCATTAGGAACAACAGTAATACCTCACTTCTCAGGGACACAATGAACAGGACTTACCCACTGACTATCAGCAACGAGATAAATTATACCTGCCTCCAGAAGCTTTAGTATTTCTTTTCTTACCACTTCTTTCATCTTAGGATTTAACCGTCGTTGTTGGTCAACATCCGGTTTAGCGTCTTTCTCCAATTTTATTTTGTGCTAGCATAGAGTGGCACTAATGCCCTTAAGATCATCCAGAGTATGAGCGATAGCAGCGCGGTGCTTCTTCAGAGTTTTCAATAATTTCTTTTCTTCATGCTCTGAAAGGTTAGCACTAATAATAACAGGATATATCTCTTTCTCATCAAGATAAGCATATTTAAGAGTATCAGGTAAAGGTTTAAGCTCAAACACAGGATCACCCTTAGGTGGAGGAGGATCCCCTAGGATTTCAACAGGCAAGTTGTGTTTCAAAATAGGTCCCTATTTAAAGAATACTTCATCTATTTCCCTTCTTTCATTCATAAACATATCATTTTTATGGTCTAGCAAATATTGTTCTAAAGGATCAGTAGGAGGCACGACAATAGAAGCAAGACCAACAATTTCATCTTTACTAGGAAATTCTTTATCATGGGGTTGTCTACGAAATTTAGCAAAATTAAACTCATGAGACGTATCCCCTAAACCAACAGAAACAATATCCTTATTGTAGTCTATCTTAGCAGTAACAATATTTAAGAAGGGTCTACCAAATATAATGGGACAAAAGTCATCTTGTGGGGAACCAAGAACAAGAAAATCAGCAGGATATTTAACTTTCCCACACAAGACTTCAGCATCTCTAACAATCCCCACTGGTGAAATAGTATCTCTCTTGGCAAGCTTAATTGTAACATCAATCTCTTCTATCTCAGCAGGTGCAATATCATGCATAATTTCTTTGTATAAGGAATGAGGTATTGCACTTGCACTAGCACCCATATCACATAAGCCATGATAGCAATGATCTCCTATTTTAATAGAAATAACAGGCATGCCTACAACAAGTCTATGTTTATTTTTAGTATCAGGTCTAGCAATTCTAGCAGATTCATTGCAGAAATAAATAACATGCCCATCAATATTATCAGCCAAGAGATCTTTAACCATAGCAAAACTAGGTTAAACTTTAATTTGCTTAGGGGGTTTAGGTGTCTTAATATTACTTTTGTTGACCACAGTTGAAGCTTTAGCATGATCCTTTATTCTAACAGGGAAAGGTGGTTTCTCAATATAAGCAGTAGGAACAATAGGATCATTATAAGTGATAGTCTTTTCTTCAACTTTAATTGGTGCAACTACTTTTACTTCAATGGGAGGATTATATTTAAACCACTTCTCCTTAGGAAGATCAACATGATTAGGAAAGGATTCACAGAAAGAAGCTACTATCTCAAAGTCAAGTCCACATTTAGTGCTAAATTAACGGAAAGCATCGGTATCCATAAAAGATTTAACACAATCAAACTTAGGTGTTATACCTGACTCCTTACCTTCATCGAGGTGCCAATCTTCAGAGTTACATTTAATTCTTTCCCAATAAATCCCATTTGAATTCAATAGTCTTCATCATAAAAGATCCAGTACAAGAAGCATCGAACATGGAGCGATTACTGAGAGAAAGCCGAGCATAATTTTTTTGAATAATCATTTATTTTGAGAGATCATGATTGGGGCATGAATATAACATTGACTTAAGCCTCCCCAAGCTTGAGCGATGCTTTCTCCTTCGCGAGGCCAAAAATTATATATATAATTACGATCACGATGAACAAGATGCATAGGATAAAACTTCTGATGAAATTCCAATTTCAATCATTGGTAGTTCCATGATCCAATATCATCAAATATCCTCAACCATGTCAATGCATCTCCCTTCAAAGATAAAGGGAAGACCTTCTTCTTGATAACATCCTCGGGCATACCTGCAAGCTTAAATAATCCACAAACTTCATCCACATAGATTAGGTGCAAATCGGGATGTAATGTTCCATCACCTGTGAAAGGATTAGCTAGAAGTTTCTCTATCATACCCGAAGGAATTTCAAAGTAAACATTTTCAGTAGGTTTAGTAGGTTGAGGAGCAACTCTTTGCTCTACTGGTCGGGGTGAAGATACCCCGAACAAGCCCCTTAAAGGATTATGTTCCATAGTAACAAGTGACAGTAAATTTCAGCACACTATATAAATTTTTCCTTACCAAATTCCACCTACCAAAGGCGCTTCACTCCCCGGCAATGGCGGCAGAAAAGAGTCTTGATGACCCACAAGTGTAGGGGATCTATTGTATCCTTTTTTATTAATAAGAGTGTCGAACCCAACGAGGAGCAGAAGGAAATGATAAGCGGTTTTCAGCAAGGTATTCTCTGCAAGCACTGAAATAATTGGTAACAGATAGTTTTGTGATAAGGTAATTTGTAACGAGTAACACGTAATGCAAGTAAATAAGGTGCAGCAAGATGTCCCAATCCTTTTTGTAGCAAAGGACAAGCCTGACAAACTCTTATATAAATGAAAGCGCTCCCGAGGACACATGGGAATTATCGTCAAGCTAGTTTTCATCACGTTCATATGATTCGCGTTCGGTACTTTGATAATTTGATATGTGGGTGTACCGGTGCTTGGGTATTGTCCTTACTTGGACAAGTATCCCACTTATGATTAACCCCTATTGCAAGCATCCACAACTACAACAGAAGTATTAAGGTAAACCTAACCATAGCATGAAACATATGGATCCAAATCAGGCCCTTACGAAGCAACGCATAAACTAGGGTTTAAGCTTATGTCACTCTAGCAACCCATCATCTACTTATTACTTCTCAATGCCTCCCTCTAGGCCCAAACAATGGTGAAGTGTCATGTAGTCGATGTTCACATGACACCACTAGAGGGATAACAACATACATCTCATCAAAATATCGAACGAATACCAAATTCACATGACTACTTATAGCAAGACTTCTCCCATGTCCTCAGGAACAAACGTAACTACTCACAAAGCATATTCATGTTCATAATCAGAGGGGTATTAATATGCATAATGGATCTGAACATATGATCTTCCACCAAGTAAACCAACTAGCATCAACTACAAGGAGTAATCAACACTACTAGCAACTCACAGGTACCAATCCGAGGTTTCGATACAAAGATTGGATACAGCAGATGAACTAGGGTTTGAGATGAGATGGTGCTGATGAATATGTTGATGGAGATTGAGCCCCTCCCGATGAGAGAATCATTGGTGATGACGATGGTGATGATTTCCCCGGCAGAACAGCTTCGCTGAAGCCCTAGATTGGTTCCGCCTCATGGTGTTGGAATCCAAAGTTTCCCTGGCAGAACAGCTCCGCTGAAGCCCTAGATTGGTTCCGCCTCATGGCGGCCGAGTTTCGACCTGTGAGCTTGCTTATGATTTTTTCCTCGATGAAAGACTCCATATAGCCAAAGATGGGCATCGGAGGGCCACCAGGGGGCCCACGAGGCAGGGGGCGCGCCCAGGGGGGTAGGGTGCGCCCCCACCCTCGTGGACGATGGGTGGCCCCCTCTGGTACTCCTTTCGCCCAATACTTTTTATAGATTCTGAAAATAATTTCCATGGAGTATCAAGACTTTTGGAGATGTGCAGAATAGGTCTCTAATATTTGCTCCTTTTCCAGCCCAGAATTCCAGCTGTCGGCATTCCCCCTCTTCATGTAAACCTTGTAAAATAGGAGAGAAAAGGCATAAGTATTGTGGCATAATGTGTAATAACAACCCATAATGCAATAAATATTGATATAGAAGCATGATGCAGAATGGACGTATCAACCAGCCGCGCAGGGCACCAACGCATGACGAGGAAAGCTGCCAAGTGGTGCAACGGCCGCAAGGATATACGCATGTGCTCCCAGCACCGCCATGTCAAGTCTATGCGCCGCCCGCGGTGGTTGTGCGCGAGCGCCAAGATCAGGCTCCACCTCTACGGCGGGCTCCCGTGACCACGATGGGATGACGTGCGTTCACTCCGGAGATTCGCAATGTTGTTTGGCCAGGAAAGTTCAAGCCAGACCTGCCTTCATGCTACGACGACACCCCCGACCCTGCCTAGTTCCTGCAGCTCTATGAGTTGAGCATCGAGGAAGCCAACAGTGACGAGAAGGTCATGGCGAACTGGTTTCCCATGGCCCTCAAGGATGGCGCGTGCTCGTGGCTCCTGAACCTCCCGGTGGGATCGATTTCCTCCTGGGATGAAATGCGAGAGTGCTTCATCGCCAACTTCCAGGGCACTCGCGACCGCCCACCGGATGTGGGCGATCTGCGATGCATCAAGCAGCTACCGGGTGAGACTCTGCAAAAGTACATCCAGCACTTCAACAGCGTTCGCCTCAAGATTCCCAAGGTGTCAGATGAGGCCATCATCACGGCGTTCATCGATGGCGTCCACGATGTCAAGATGAAGGAGGAGCTCGCCATACACGAGGACCTGTGCACGGCTCTGGAGATGTTCAACATGGCAACCAAGTGTGCGAGAGCTGAGGAGGGTCGCCTCTCTCTCTTGGAGCTCCCAGAGGCTGACCTAGAAGACAAGAAGGCCAAGGATGTGAAGTGCAAGGGACCAGCCAGAGATGAAGCGCGACTGCGACCACCCAGAGTCATCCAAGGGCACCCGCCCGTTCTGCGTCTTCCACAATGTGCACAACCATAACACCAATGACTGCCAGAAGTGTTGGTGAACATAGCATGCAATTTCAAAAAAATTCCTACGATCACGCAAGATCTATGTAGGAGATCACTACTGCAGGATGCTGCTGATGCGACACTATGATCAGAGACCCTTCGACGAAACTGTGTGCGATGCCATAATCGCAAACGGTGGTGTAAGAAACTGTCAAAAAGGTGCAAATCGTTTGCGATGGAGGTTGCATCAAACACGGTTAAGATTTTAGTTGCGTGTGCGATGCAGGGCATACGGTTCAGCTCAATTAACTATTTGTGATTAGGCAAATGAAGGTGTGTGCGATGTACATCATATGGTTCACTCGGATGAACTGTTTGTAATTAGGCAACACAAAAGAAACGGTTAGCCAGATCAAGGTGTGTGCGATATATGGCATGCGGTTCACTCAGATGAACTGTTTGCATTGAGACATGCGAACAGAAATGGTTCAACTTAACAAGATGTGTGTGATACGCGGCAAACGGGTCTGTAATCGGAAATGGTTGTGAAGACCGATAACAACACAGATGATTACTGCTAACAAGCTGTGTGTCTTATGAGCAAACGATTGCTGGTATACAATTGTGATTGATTGATGAAAACATCACCGACGGGTTCCATTGTTTAGTCTGTGTGCGATGTGATTTTCTTTGTCCGCACAACATCTACGCTCTGTCTACAGAGCATCAACATATATACTTAAAAAGACAACATTGCATAACCAAATTAAGCATACAATTACACAAGTGACTACACACATAACATTTCCACACACCAAAGTAAGCAATTACATGCATACTAAAGTAGGAGAAATGAGGATCTAACCATCTACTTATTGTTGTGATGACGCTTGCCATTGCTCTGCTTCTGGCTGGATCCCTGGCCGGTTTGGGGAAGGAGGCACTTCCTCATGTCAACAATCTGCATGTACATGTCGTAGCTCGTGTACGCCTCCTTGGCCGTGTACACAACGTGAGCTTTGTCGAGTTTCTCTATCCAGGCCGAGTGCCAGTCACGCTTGTCCTTGTTGCACGAATCCTTCATGTCTCTATAGTAGGGGTCGATGATGGCCTCGGGAGGTGAACCAGTGAGTCCTTCTCATGCTCCTTGCTACCCCAGATCTTGTATTGGCCCTGGATGTCGACAAGATTCTGGCAGGCGATGCCCGAATTCTTGAGTGCCTTTACATCGTTGGTGATGTCCACCGTAGCAAACATGTAGTGGGGGTTGTTGACAAACCTAGCGAAACGCTCGCAAGGCCTTGTGGCCAGGCAGTAGTGGTAGACGAGGACATGGTGGCGCTCGCACATCTGGGCGACGATGCCTTGGGACGAGACCGGGCACGAGCGCGGGTGTACTCGAGGTCGAACCCGACCACCTTCTACTTCTCCTCGGCAAGCAAAAACTCCATGATGTGGATGGAGTGCTCCACCCAGACCGGGTCGTTGGTGTACACCACCAAGAGGTCCATGAACCTTCTTTGGGTGTCCACTATGGCAAACATAGTGAACTGCAGCTTGTCGTCGGCAGCCGCTCAGAGCGCCATTAGAGCCGCACAGGATACCCTCTAAGAATTTCTCATGGTGCGTGTGCTTCTTGCAATGGTGGGGCGCGATTGAAAGGTTGAAGAGACACAAGGGTTACCTGGTCGCTGTAATAAATGGGGGCTGGTCGGCCTGTAATCGTCACGTCTTGTCACGACGTTCATAGCGGAGGATTCTAGTGCACGCTTGACAACACCGCACCGCATGTGTGGGCTCAAAGAGGCACCAAATGTATCGTCGGTGAGCCTATTCCCGTGCTACCGCGCCGTTTACCATGCAAGCTTCCCGCCCGGCTAGTTTGGCCACGCGTCGGCTAGAAGAGGGACAAATCATGGTCATTTATTGGCAAAAAGCTTTGTAAAAACGAAGTGTGTGGAATGATTTCGGTCATAAGTTTACCCGTGGGTGATGAGGTCAAAGTTACACAGAAGTGTGATGATGGACAATCGAGTGCGATAATTAATTCTGCGCTCTACATTGCACACGATGGAAGAAATCAGCGGTGTGCAATAATGTCGAAGATCGCAGTCGAGTTAGCTATAGAGATAGTGTGTTGTGAGATTGACAAGGTAAACAGATTCGAGAATGGTTAAAAAAATCTAAGACCATTTCATATTAAGGTAAAAATAGTGCTAGCAATATACGAGTCTCATACGATGCCATTTCAATGATTGTACCACAAAAGCTCAAAATATTACAAGGTTCAAATTCCAGAGTTATATGGCTCAAATTTGAAGATATCAAGGTTCAAACTGATATTAGAAATGAAATTCAGCTCATCAGCTGCAAACGCTCGCGCCGATCCGCTGAACATGGATATCAGAGAGGTTCAAACTAATATCACCGCTTCTAAGTCTGGTTTCGAAACCTCACAATTTTTGCAAAGGGGTCAGCCACTGAGAAGTCATGTATGGGGTTGACACGGTGACTTCCGATTACTATGTCATCTGAAGTTCCAAAAAGAAATTCAACATTTTTGGAGCCTACTCCATTCTGCCGCAGGCGCCGGTGCTGATCAGCAAACCATTCATTTTTGCAAAATAAATGTAGGGCAAACCTCATTTCGAAACGTGTTCCTCTACCGTCGTCTCCGGAAACGCCAAGTACCCCTACGCACGAAGATGCCAAGTCCGTTTCGGGATTCATCAAGTACCGCTACCGATATGGCTCGAATGTCTACGAAACGTGTACCACTACCGTCGCAAGTACCACTCCGAACCATGTACGACGACCGTCGCCGAAGGCCCGTGTAACGTGAACGTGAACGACTACCGTCGCGAGTACCTCTACGTCGTCATGTACCCCTACTTCCCACGACGACCCCGTGAACAACTACTTCCCCGTCGACACGTGTACCCCTACCGCCGAACTCGATCCGTTTCGATAATGCTCGCTTCAAAGGTATAACCGCCGGAACGATGCCCGTGAATGAATGCATGTTGTATGAGATGCACCCTTGTTCGATAACGTCGCCCCTCTTTTGCCTTGCCACCGACATGTGGGAACTCGGTATCCGAGGGTACCCCACCTTCTATCGCTTGTCACGCTCCCGCCGCACTTCCGTTTGCACCGGGATCTCAATCGAGTTACCGGAACCGATATGTTGCCGTGGCATCACTTTCGGATTCGTTGTCGTGGCACCCCTTTCGTTTCCGCCACGATGACAAATGCTTCATTATGCTCATGTCAACTTTTAATAAAAAAATGCATAAACTTGCTCCTGTCATCCGCATCATGATAACAACTATTGAAATATTTAAAATGTTGTTTGCATTAATTTGCCCCTATGCCATGCAAAAACGGTTTAATTCATAACTTAATAACCGTAGCTCCGAATTAAATAAACTTTATATGTAAATAGGGTAGAATTTTTGCCTAGTTTAACATGGTGGCCTTACTTTGCATGTTTAATAACTCTAAAATTGTGTTTAGGGCAGATCAGTACCAAACCTTAATTGTGCATATGAGGATTTTCCGGATTTGTTGTTTGTTGTTTCCGGCCTCACTTAAACTTGCCTAGATAGGTAGTTTTGTTGTGCTTCACCTCTTGCCATGTTAATCAACATTTAATATTGTTGGGTACATAAACGAGATCAAGCTAAATAATTGATGTGGTGTTTTGTCAATATGCATCCCGATGCATATTGAGCTCCACTTAATTTGTAGGATTGCTTGTGCTCTTTGCCATGCCATGCCTCTTTAAACCGGACATGCATCATACTCGATTGTGCATCATGCCATGTTGATGTCGTGGTTGTTTACTATGTTGTGTGCTTCTTTTCCGGTGATTGCTTTTTCGGGTTGGTTCCGTTAACGTCGAGTTTGTGAGGACCCGTTCGTCTACGTTCGTTTGTATTCTTCATGGACTCGTCCTTCTTCCTTACGGGATTCCAGGCAAGATGATCATACCCTCGAAATCACTACTATCTTTGCTATGCTAGTTTGCTCGCTCTTTTGCTATGCCATTGCTACGATGCCTACCACTTGCTTGTCAGCCTCCCAAATTGCCATGTTCAGCCTCTAACCCACCATTGTCCTAGCAAACCGTTGATTGGCTATGTTACCGCTTTGCTCAGCCCCTCTTATATCGTTGTTAGTTGCAGGTGAAGATTGAAGTTTGTTCCTTGTTGGAACATGGAGATGTTTTTCCTTGTTGGAACATGTTTACTTGTTGGGATATCACTATATATCTTATTTAATTAATGCATCTATATACTTGGTAAAGGGTGGAAGGCTCGGCCTTATGCCTGGTGTTTTGTTCCACTCTTGCCGCCCTAGTTTCCGTCATATCGGTGTTATGTTCCCGGATTTTGCGTCCCTTACGCGGTTGGGCTATAATGGGAACCCCTTGACAGTTCGCCTTAAGTAAAGCTTTTCCAGCAATGCCCAACATTGGTTTTACCATTTGCCACCTAGCCTTTTTTCCCTTGGGAGTCATGCATCCCGAGGGTCATCTTTATTTTAACCTCCCCGGGCCAGTGCTTGTCTAAGTGTTGGTCCAAACTGTCAGCCGCCGGTGGCTACCAGGGGCAACTCTGGGCTGGCCTACCGGAAGTTTGGACAATCCGGTGTTGCCCTGAGAACGAGATATGTGCAGCTCCCATCAGGATGTCGGCGCATCGGGCGGTGTTGCTGGTTTAGTTTTACCCTGTCGAAATGTCTTGTTGTACTGGGATACCGAGTCTGATCGGAATGTCTCGGGTGGAGGTCTATTCCTTACTTGACCGTGAGAGCTTGTTATGGGCTAAGTTGGGACACCCTGCAGGGATTTTGAACTTTCGAAAGCCGTGCCCGCGGTTATGGGCAGATGGGAATTTGTTAACGTCCGGTTGTAGAAAACCTGAAGTTGACCTTAATTAAAATGAATCAACCGCGTGTGTAACCGTGATGGTCTCTTTCCGGTGGAGTCCGCGAAGTGAACACGGTTGTTGGAGTTATGCTTGACGTAGGTAGACCAGGATCACTTCTTGATCATATTTTATCGACCGTGCTTTGCCTTCTCTTCTCGCTCTCATTTGCGTATGTTAGCCACCATATATGCTAGTCGCTTGCTGCAGCTCCACCTCATACCTTTACCTTACCCATAAGCTTAAATAGTCTTGATCGCGAGGGTGCGAGATTGCTGAGTCCCTGTGGCTCACAGATACTTCCAAAACCAGCTTGCAGGTGCCGATGAGACCGAGCAGATGACGCAACCAAGCTCAGGAGGAGCTCGATGAAGATCTTGTCCTTGGTGTTGTTTCGTTCTAGTTGATCAGTAGTGGAGCCCAGTTGGGGTCGATCGGGGACCTTTGTCGCATTTGGGGTTCTTCTTTTATTTTGGTTCCGTAGTCGGACCATGAGTGTATTTGATTGATGTAATGCTTTATTCATGTAACTGTGTGAAGTGGCGATTGTAAGCCAACTATGTAACTTTTTCCCCTATTATATTACATGGGTTGTGTGAAGATTACCTCAATTGCGACATATGCCTTCAATGCGATTATGCCTCTAAGTCGTGCCTCGACACGTGGGAGATATAGTCGCATCGAGGGTGTTACAAGTTGGTAATCAGAGCCTTCCCCGACCTTAGGAGCCCCCTCTGATTGATCATTTTTAGCGGACGAGTTGTGTCTAGAAAAATGTTTTGAGTCATTAGGAATTATATATCGGAGAGTTTAGGAATTCTTTTTACTTCCCAGTCCCTTCATCGCTCTGGTAAGGCATCCTGACGTGGAGTTTTGACTCTTCTCTTCTCAAATTTCACTAAATTTTTTTAGGATCACGCGAGTATCTTGGATTTGTTCCGATGGCTTATGATGAGAATACTGTCTTGGTGCCTCCTGTCAGGGGTTTAGTGGAAGTGTCCCGGGGAGTTGAGCTCTGAGGTGTTGTCATCATAATTTTATCGTTGCAATTCTGGTATACTTGAGATATGTTCGCGACATCGAAAATCTCTTTTATGCAGTTCGTTGGTGAGATAACCTCGACGCCACCCAGTACTGGGGCGGGAGTTCGGGAGTATCGCCATAACTTGTATAATAGATGCTTTTCGAAGGTTGAGGTAGATGGTTTCCGAAGGTTTCCTGGTTATGTGTTGAAGGATGGATACAGCTGGATGTAGGATTTGCTAGATTTGGGTGAGATATTATGCTTCCCCTGTATCCCCAACACCTGATTGCATAACCGGAAAATTTCGGGAGTTTCATAGGTGGGAATTCAAGTAGCTCTTAGGATATCCTTCCGGCAAATGTATGATATGAAATTGGGGTTCAACGTCTAGTCGTTCGCCTATTCACGGTCGATTTTACAGTGGTCTCGTTGTGTCTTAAAGAGTCCTTGGCTATCCTGACTCGGGGACGCTTCGTATGTCATGTACACTGCCTTGTACATGATGGTGCTGTACGATCGAGCCCGTGTAGGTCCCACCATGAAAACTTCGGACGAAATCTCTATCATATGTTTGTTCTGGCTTATTCTGCAAGCCAACCCTTTGTTGTTGTTTTGAGTTGTGGTATTCGAGTTGCTTCGAAGTCAAATGTTGATTCCATACCTTTTCCTAAATGGTGTTCTCATACTCCGATGTGAATACCAATCCTTCTTGTTCATCAAGATTGTTTTTGTCAATCCTTTTAACCGGTGTGCTTCTCTTCAAGTGGATCCGATCACTTCAATATTCGCAAGATCAATTATCACTTCTTGTCAACGGTGTTTGTTTCATCCGTCTCCAAGTTGCCTTTGTTTTTCCCACCCTCCCTCCCTTTGTTTTTCTCCAAGGATTCAGATCTCTTAATCGAGTATCCTTCTTATTGATGTGAAGTCTCTCGATTCTTTTCTATCAATATTCTTATCCGGTGATTCTCATGAATATTCTAACGGAGCTTCAAGTTCATCATTTATTCATTCTTTCTCTTCTCCGGTGTTGCCAATTCAAGCTTTCCGTGTTGATCATATCCTTTTCCTCGTTTCAATACCTTCTCATGCCGGTGCACCTCATAATCATCCACTCTTCGCTATTCATTTGTTCCGGAGTGCTGAAGGTATCTCGAAGATTCGTGTATCCACTCTTCTTTCATTCAAGTTCTTTCGAGGATGTCCCCTCATTCAAGCCATTTAATTCAACCGGTGAAATCTCTCTTTTAATCATTTGCACGGTGTTTCTCTTGAGTGGGCCCTAACCCACAGGTCTTTTCCCAGGATCTTACCTGACTCTTCTTATTTCCGGAGTTATAAACAAATTCTTTCGAAGTTTGACGTAAGAATGAGTTATCATCAGTCAAATGCCTTTCTCCAAATCTTTCAAATTCTTTTCATCGTTGGGCTCAACTTTTCCATTCTTCATCCCGGTGTGCCTCAATAATTCTTGATGGTGTTTATCATCGTCATTCTCATATTTTGAAGACTGAAGAAGAGTTTCTCTCAATCTTGCTCCATTCTCTTCAAGATTCGTGATTCTAGCTTGTTGCCATCCTCTCGTAATTGTTTGCATCGTGAGAATTCTTTTCACCCTTCCGGAGCAATTTAAGAGTCTTCTTAGTTTGTTATCCGGAGGCAATCAAGTCAGGTTTATTCATTCTCAGCTTTCAGCTATCATTCTCCAAATTTTACCGGTGCTTCGTTCAAGTGATCTTTAATCAGCTCGTGATATTTTCGTTCTCTTGTATCTAAATTGTCTCAAGCATCTTCATTCATTTGCTAATTTTTCCCGGTGTTTCTTTATCTTCTCTTCATTCATTTTTAATTGTTACGGTGGTTCTTCCAAGATTCTTATTCCTTCATTTATCATATCAATTATTTGTTGTTTTCAATCCTTCCGGTGGTTTGTTGAAGACCTTCTCAAGTTGGCGCTATATCTATCTTAATCCTATCTACGAGAATAAGTAGTATGCCAATTCCATTGCTTGTCATCAATTTTAATTGGTGAAGGATACGCATAATGTAATTCTTATTCTTGTTTCATCCTAATGATTAATTCTTATTCCGGAGGCCCTTCAAACTCTCGGTTTCATTTGTTTCATCTTCTCTTTTTCCCGGAGTCCAACCTCTTTCAATTATATTATCACGGAGATCTCTATCTAAATCATTACGAGGCTTCAATCTTATTCTTTTCATCATTCAATTATTTTGGATCATTCTTTTATTACCGGAGTTTTTCATGGAGTTCTACATGTTGGCTCATCAAGGATTCAATTTCCTTCTCGAAGTGTTCATCAAGATTTTTTCAGAGGAGCTCAAGCATTATTCATCTTGCAATCTGGAGTGCAATTCTTTCTACCATATTACCGGAGGTGGTATTGTGTCATTCTTGATAATTTGAGTTCATGTTTTCATGATTCACATGCTGTCAAGATTGGGATATTTTAAATCCATCAACCTATTCGTTGGTATTGTCTTGGGTTATATTTCACCTAAAGCCTTCCCTAAGGATGGTTGTTATTATGGTGCTTATATATGATCCAAGTTTTTCATTTATCCTCCCGGTGAAATAGTTTCTCGTCTCCGTGTTCATATCTATCCAATCTATTGTTTCAGTTAGTGGCAGAATTTCACCTCATAATTTTGGGATGTTTTCCATAAGCTCACTACAAGCTTATTCTTTTCGTTGTTGGTTTTTCCAACAACTCCGTTCGACCCTTTCCTAAGGATGCCTTCTCAAGCTCTTTTGGAAGAAGTTGGCATTTTCTCCTCATTTCTCCTATTTCAGTTATCTATCTTCTTACTTTTGTTCCGGAGGCATTGTGATGTTCATCTTTTCAACCCATCATCTCGTTTTGTCAAAGATCATGATCTTTCCATGCCTATACTTTTATTGGAGTGTTGTGTCCTCTTTTCAAGTATCCTCTCATCTTGCCAAGTTCAATTCCTTCCATTTACAGACGGAGTGCTGTCCAAATTATGTCACTCTTATTCCTTCCCTATCTTGCTTAACCGGAGTATTGTGCCCCTTTGTTTAAGTTCTTTTCTCCTTATCAAGTCTTGCATCCTTTTCTCAACCGGAGTGTCGTGTTTTCATTTGAGCTCTCTCATCTTATCAAATTTTGACTCCCTTCTCAACTGGAGTGCTTTCTGAGATCTTTCTTACCCCTTGTTTCAATTCATTCAATTGTTACGGAGGCAGTGTATTGTGATTTCATCAAGTATCTTCTCATCTTATCAAGTTATTATTCAATTCCTTTCCTTTTTCAACCAGAGTGCTGCCCGAATTTGGTCTTCCTTGATCCCCTTCTTTAACCGGAGTGTTTTCAACTTTGTTCATCTCTGTTGTATTCTTTCCTTGAGATGGCTTAACCTTTTCAGGGTTCTTTGGTTTCACTCGTTTGTCAAAGAAGCAACTTAGTTTTACCTATCCTCTTCCTCTTCCGTTTTCCCTCCGGTGCCATTCTAGATCTCGGGACGAGATCCTCTCGTAGTGGTGGAGTGTTGTAACGCCCCAAGACCGGAGCTTCAGTTGCCTTCTAGGGTTCCCGGGCTTCTCTGTGTGTTTTATTTTTACTTGCTCCTTTTATGTTTGCTTTGCATCATGCCATCATATCATTTATTTTTGCAACTCAACTAAATAAATGGCATGGGTCTTTGATCCATTTAAATCGAGGGATTTCACATGGTGATTCTCTTTAAAACATATCCTCTCGATATTTAGAGAGCTATAATAAATATTCCATCCCTTGGAAATTACCGCAACACACTTGCAAAATATTCCATGCTTTTCTTACTATATTCCTCGTCTCCAAACTTTGCCCTAAATTCTTTCTTCACTTTCCGGAGTCCCACCAAAAACCTCAACATTTTTGGGTACTTCGGTAACCAAGCCCTAGTTCAAGCCCATTTGAATTAAATTCAAATGTGCTTGAATGACATCTTCCAATCTTGCCACTCCTACTTTTCTTTGACCGAGCTTATTTTTGTGAGTTCGGGAAATTATCCCCATGATCAAAATCCTTTCCTTAACCCTCCTTTTCTTGTTTTTTTTCTCTATTTCTTTTCTCTTAGAAGAAGGGAGAGAGAGAGAGAGCCCACACCCACATGCCTTCTTGGGCCTAGGCCTGCCAGACCGGCCCAACCTCCTTGAGGCCTCTCAGCCCGCATCTAAACCTAATCCTCTCCCCTGTTCGATTCCAGCGCCGTCACCACGATCCCCATGTCCCTCGCACTGCACCTCTCTCCCCGATTCCCTCGATCCCATCTCTCCCGTACGCCGAGCCACCTCTCCTCTCGATCTCTTCCTCGCTGCCAGCCCGCGACCTCCGCTGCCCCGCAAGCACCACCAACCTCCGTCGCCGCTCAGTCCGAGAGCCCCGCGCACCCTGCCTCAGCGCCGCCCTTCTCCATGGCCGCTGCCGGCTGAGCTCAAAGCTCCGCCCCGGAGCTGCTCCGCCCCGAGGCCCTGGCCTCGACCTCCTGGGCTTCTTCCTCGTCGACCGTGCCGCCGGAGCCCTGCATCACGCCAAGCGTCGCCGGCGCCCCCAAGTCCACGTCGCCGACCTCCTCCATGGCCCTCCTCCTCCGGCCTCCTCGTCGTCCTGCCATGGACGCCGAGCTCGAAGCTCCGGCCGACCCTGCCCCATGACCTTTGCCGTGCAGTCCCTCTCCTGGAGCCGCTCGCTGCTGTGGCTTTTCATCGAGGCGCCAAGTTCCGTCGATCTGCAGCCATCTCCCTCGCGCCCTTCCTCCTCGCCGGCGTTCTGCTCGAGGACCAGCCCCACGCACCCCTGTGCTCACGGGCAGGGGACCCCAAGAGCGCCGCGTCGTCTCCCTACCTCGCCTGCGCTGCCGGCGTCAACAGCTAACAGTGGACCGGAGCCCCTGCCTTGGTCCACCACATCGCCGCACATCCGGCCATCACCTCCCCGACGCCCCTGCTGCTGCTGCTAGACCACCTCGGTGCCACCAGGGAGTACCATGGCAAGTCCAACGACTTACGGCACACGGACGACCACCGCACCGAACGCCGAAGTATAGGGTGACCCGCGAGGCCCCTGGACGCCATGTACTACTACAACCATTGCGTTCCGTTTCGTCTTTGTCAAGTACCCATGGACGTCAAGTACCCCTTCGAGATGACGAGATCGGCAAGTTCGAGGACCCCAAGTACCCCTTCGAAACGTGTTCCTCTACCGTCGTCTCCGGAAACGCCAAGTACCCCTACGCACGAAGACGCCAAGTCCGTTTCGGGATTCATCAAGTACCGCTACCGATATGGCTCGAACGTCTACGAAACGTGTACCACTACCGTCGCAAGTACCACTCCGAACCATGTACGACGACCATCGCCGAAGACCCGTGTAACGTGAACGTGAACGACTACCGTCGCGAGTACCTCTACGTCGTCATGTACCCCTACTTCCCACGACGACCCCGTGAACAACTACTTCCCCGTCGACACGTGTACCCCTACCGCCGAACTCGACCCGTTTCGATAATGCTTGCTTCAAAGGTATAACCGCCGGAACGATGCCCGTGAATGAATGCATGTTGTATGAGATGCACCCTTGTTCGATAACGTCGCCCCTCTTTTGCCTTGCCACCGACATGTGGGAACTCGGTATCCGAGGGTACCCCACCTTCTATCGCTTGTCACGCTCCCGCCGCACTTCCGTTTGCACCGGGATCTCAATCGACTTACCGGAACCGATATGTTGCCGTGGCATCACTTTTGGATTCGTTGTCGTGGCACCCCTTTCGTTTCCGCCACGATGACAAATGCTTCATTATGCTCATGTCAACTTTTAATAAAAAATGCATAAACTTGCTCCTGCCATCCGCATCATGATAACAACTATTGAAATATTTAAAATGTTGTTTGCATTAATTTGCCCCTATGCCATGCAAAAACGGTTTAATTCATAACTTAATAACCGTAGCTCTGAATTAAATAAACTTTATATGTAAATAGGGTAGAATTTTTGCCTAGTTTAACATGGTGGCCTTACTTTGCATGTTTAATAACTCTAAAATTGTGTTTAGGGCAGATCAGTACCAAACCTTAATTGTGCATATGAGGATTTTCCGGATTTGTTGTTTGTTGTTTCTGGCCTCACTTAAACTTGCCTAGATAGGTAGTTTTGTTGTGCTTCACCTCTTGCCATGTTAATCAACATTTAATATTGTTGGGTACATAAACGAGATCAAGCTAAATGATTGATGTGGTGTTTTGTCAATATGCATCCCGATGCATATTGAGCTCCACTTAATTTGTAGGATTGCTTGTGCTCTTTGCCATGCCATGCCTCTTTAAACCGGACATGCATCATACTCGATTGTGCATCATGCCATGTTGATGTCGTGGTTGTTTACTATGTTGTGTGCTTCTTTTCCGGTGATTGCTTCTGCGGGTTGGTTCCGTTAACGTCGAGTTTGTGAGGACCCGTTCGTCTACGTTCGTTTGTCTTCTTCATGGACTCGTCCTTCTTCCTTACGGGATTCTAGGCAAGATGATCATACCCTCGAAATCACTACTATCTTTGCTATGCTAGTTTGCTCGCTCTTTTGCTATGCCATTGCTATGATGCCTACCACTTGCTTGTCAGCCTCCCAAATTGCCATGTTCAGCCTCTAACCCACCATTGTCCTAGCAAACCGTTGATTGGCTATGTTACCGCTTTGCTCAGCCCCTCTTATAGCGTTGTTAGTTGCAGGTGAAGATTGAAGTTTGTTCCTTGTTGGAACATGGAGATGTTGTTCCTTGTTGGAACATGTTTACTTGTTGGGATATCACTATATATCTTATTTAATTAATGCATCTATATACTTGGTAAAGGGTGGAAGGCTCGGCCTTATGCCTGGTGTTTTGTTCCACTCTTGCCGCCCTAGTTTCCGTCATATCGGTGTTATGTTCCCGGATTTTGCGTCCCTTACGCGGTTGGGCTATAATGGGAACCCCTTGACAGTTCGCCTTAAGTAAAGCTTTTCCAGCAATGCCCAACATTGGTTTTACCATTTGCCACCTAGCCTTTTTTTCCCTTGGGAGTCGTGCATCCCGAGGGTCATCTTTATTTTAACCTCCCCGGGCCAGTGCTTGTCTAAGTGTTGGTCCAAACTGTCAGCCGCCGGTGGCTACCAGGGGCAACTCTGGGCTGGCCTACCAGAAGTTTGGACAATCCGGTGTTGCCCTGAGAACGAGATATGTGCAGCTCCCATCAGGATGTCGGCGCATCGGGCGGTGTTGCTGGTTTAGTTTTACCCTGTCGAAATGTCTTGTTGTACTGGGATACCGAGTCTGATCGGAATGTCTCGGGTGGAGGTCTATTCCTTCCTTGACCGTGAGAGCTTGTTATGGGCTAAGTTGGGACACCCTGCAGGGATTTTGAACTTTCGAAAGTCGTGCCCGCGGTTATGGGTAGATGGGAATTTGTTAACGTCCGGTTGTAGAAAACCTGAAGTTGACCTTAATTAAAATGAATCAACCGCATGTGTAACCGTGATGGTCTCTTTCCGGCGGAGTCCGGGAAGTGAACACGGTTGTTGGAGTTATGCTTGACGTAGGTAGACCAGGATCACTTCTTGATCATATTTTATCGACCGTGCTTTGCCTTCTCTTCTCGCTCTCATTTGCGTATGTTAGCCACCATATATGCTAGTCGCTTGCTGCAGCTCCACCTCATACCTTTACCTTACCCATAAGCTTAAATAGTCTTGATCGCGAGGGTGCGAGATTGCTGAGTCCCTGTGGCTCACAGATACTTCCAGAACCAGCTTGCAGGTGCCGATGAGACCGAGCAGATGACGCAACCAAGCTCAGGAGGAGCTCGATGAAGATCTTGTCCTTGGTGTTGTTTCGTTCTAGTTGATCAGTAGTGGAGCCCAGTTGGGGTCGATCGGGGACCTTTGTCGCATTTGGGGTTCTTCTTTTATTTTGGTTCCGTAGTCGGACCATGAGTGTATTTGATTGATGTAATGCTTTATTCATGTAACTGTGTGAAGTGGCGATTGTAAGCCAACTATGTAACTTTTTCCCCTATTATATTACATGGGTTGTGTGAAGATTACCTCACTTGCGACATATCCCTTCAATGCGATTATGCCTCTAAGTCGTGCCTCGACACGTGGGAGATATAGTCGCATCGAGGGTGTTACAGATGGCAGTTCCTGAACTTGGCGACGCGCAATGTGGTCGCGAGGCAGAGTGCGGACGTTGGCAGTGACTGCGTATGCCCATCATGAAAAGTGAGCTCCTCGAGCTGATCTAGGGCGGGGGATCGGAAACAGTCGTCAAGCTTGGCTCAGTCCTTGCCGTTGAAATGGAACTTGGCCATTCTAAGGCCTTTGGTTGGGACAAGGTGACTACCGAGGATCTTGGAGAACGCATCCAAGCTTTTGCAATAGCCATGGCAGAGCTCGTGGGTGTCGATGAGGTCAAGAGGGTTGGAGTTCCATAGGGGCGCCACCGCCGGGAAAGGACGGTTGTTCGCGCGCCATATTTGATTGGGAGGAGGGAGATGATGACTCTCAACATATCACCGGGGAGGCTGCTGATGAAGTCTAGGCCTGCTGGAGTAGCTTGCGATTCTAGCTCGCCCCGCCTCCGCTTGTTGGCAGCCCCGTTCTCCACCTCCAGAGTCTCCTAGTCAGCGGCGCTTTCTGATAGAAATGGGAGTACAGGGAATATTTAGTTAAAACAGGGCAATAGAAAAGTGTGTTGGTAACTAGAAGTTATTAGGTAGGAATATAGTAAGGAAAGGGAATAACAATTGGTTGCTTAAATACTACACAATTCATTTGACATTGCTGGGTAAGTCAACATGCAGATAGTTGAAAAGAAAACTTACTTCGAACAAAGTTTAGACGGATGATTGTGTCGGGGAAGTTAGCATATATCTCATGACCAGGCCCTTTTATGTGCAGCGCAATTTTAGTGCCAGCTTTCAGTACATAAAACTTAGAAATTTCTTTCCAAAAACTAGTGCCAAAATAGGAGTCACCACGTCCATCAAGTCTTACAGTAGCAACGATTGTAAATCCATGGTTTGTGTGCAGTATGACATCCGTGGAGCCTTGATCTATGTAAAGGGAAAAATTGTGGACTACCTAATATGTTGCATAGCAAGGGATGTGCTGTAAAAATGGTAGGATTGTTAAAGAAAATATGGTAACATGCAAATATGGGCCCAAATTGAAAGAACTGTACAGCAGTTGATATTGAAGGACAAAAATCTATAACTAAACAGATAGGGTAAACATGATGTCATGGAAATATGAGAGTAATCGAAAGAACAATACATCATTAATGTGCCTAATATAGAAAGTAGAGGGGAAAAAATCCCCTTTGACGTATATGGTGCATGTGGCACCTGTTATCCAAATGTAGCAATATTTAGAATATGTTCAGGAAAGTAGGTCATGATACGTCTCCAACGTTTCTATAATTTTTTATTGTTCCATGCTATTATATTATCAATCTTGGACGTTTTATATGCATTTATATGGTATTTTATATGATTTTGGGACTAACCTATTGACCTAGAGCCCAGTGCCTGTTTCTGTTTTTCCTTGTTTTTTGAGTTTTACAGAAAAGGAATACCAAACGGAGTTCAATTGACGTGCCAATTTTTGATGATTTTTTATGGACCAAAAGAAGCCCCTGGAGTAAAAGAGTTGGGCCAGAAGAGTCCCGGGCCGTCCACGAGGGTGGGGGGCACACCCTACCCCCCGGGCGCGCCGCTCTATCTTGTGGACGACTCAGGGACCCCCTGACTTGTTCCCGATGCCAAAAATTCCTATAAAGACTAAAACCTCCAGAAAATATCCTATATCAGGAGTTCCGCCGCCGCAAGCCTCTATAGCCATCGAAAACCAATCTAGACCCATTCCGGCACCCTGCCGTAGGGGGGAATCCCTCTCCGGTGGCCATCTTCATCATCCCGGCACTCTCCATGACAAGGAGGGAGTAGTTCACCCTCGGGGCTGACGGTATGTACCAGTAGCTATGTGTTTGATCTCTCTCTCTCTCTCTCGTGTTCTTGATTCGACACGATCTTGATGTATCTCGAGCTTTGCTATTATAGTTGGATCTTATGATGTTTCTCCCCCTCTCCTCTCTTGTAATGGATTGAGTTTTCCCTTCGAAGTTATCTTATCGGATTGAGTCTTTAAGGATTTGAGAACACTTGATGTATGTCTTGCATGTGCTTATCTGTGGTGACAATGGGATGTTCACTGATCTACTTGATGTATGTTTTGGTGATCAACTTGCGGGTTCCGTGACCTCGTGAACTTATGCATAGGGGTTGGCACCCGTTTTTGTCTTGACTCTTCGGTAGAAACTTTGGGGCACTCTTTGAAGTTCTTTGTGTTGGTTGAATAGATGAATCTGAGATTGTGTGATGCATATCATATAATCATACCCACGGATACTTGAGGTGACATTGGAGTATCTATATGACATTAGGGTTTTGGTTGATTTGTGTCTTAAGGTGTTATTCTAGTACAGACTCTAGGATAGATCAAACGGAAAGAATAGCTTCGTGTTATTTTACTACGGACTCTTGAATAGATCGATCAGAAAGAATAACTTTGAGGTGGTTTTGTACCCTACAATAATCTCTTCGTTCGTTCTTCGCTATTAGTGACTTTGGAGTGACTCTTTGTTGCATGTTGAGGGATAGTTATATGATCCAATTATGTTATTATTGTTGAGAGAACTTGCACTAGTGAAAGTATGAACTCTAGGCTTTGTTTCCTAGCATTTCAATACCGTTTACGCTCACTTTTACCACTTGCTACCTTGCTGTTTTTATATTTTCAGATTACAAAAACATATATCTACCATCCATATTGCACTTGTATCACCATCTCTTCGCCGAACTAGTGCACCTATACAATTTACCATTGTATTGGGTGTGTTAGGGACATACGAGACTCTTTGTTATTTGGTTGCAGGGTTGTTTGAGAGAGACCATCTTCATCCTACGGCTCCCACGGATTGATAAATCTTAGGTCATCCACTTGAGGGAAATTTGCTCCTACAAACCTCTACACTTGGAGGCCCAACAACGTCTACAAGAAGGTTGTGTAGAAGACATCAAGCTCTTTTCTCGCGCCGTTGCCGGGGAGGCGAGTGCTTGAAGGTATATCTTTAGATCTTGCAATCAAATATTTTAGTTTCCGTTTTATCACTACTTTAGTCTATAAATGTAACACCCATGATGCGGCTATATCTCCCACATGTCGGAGCACGACTTAGAGGCATAACCGCATTGTAGGCACGTCGCAAGAGGGGTAATCTTTACACATCCCATGTACTAAATAAGAAAGGGATAAAGAGTTGTCTTACAATCGCCACTTGACACAATACATAAATATAGCATTACATCATCCAGAATACAATCAAGGTCTGACTAGGGAACCAAATAAAGAAAGACAACCCCTAATGCACTACAAAAAAAGACACATCCGTGACATTTTGGGCCGAACGAATTTTTTTCCTGTCATACATATGAAACTTCTATGACGATAATTGTGACAAAACCCGGTATCATCATTGATGTGGTGGGCTCCTACTTCTATGACAAAAAATCATGACAGAAAATGGGCTTTCGTCCTGGGCAGGCTGGACACGCAGCTACACGACATTCTTTGGGCCGTCCATGACGGAAAAATCCGTGGTAGAAGCGAGGGGGAGGAAAATTTCGGGGAGTTCCCGGTTACGGTGGGAGGTCAGGGGCCGAGCGATGCGCGTTTCTCTCGTACACGTACGCACGTGTGTGCGAGGCGTTGGCTCTAACTGAACCCGAGCGAGGCGTTGGGCTCTAACTGAACCCGAGCGATTGCACTGCAGGCTACGCGTTACTCAACCCGAGCGATCGATCGATGGCTGTTAACTGAACCCGATCGAGCGATTCCTTCACTACTGCTGCTAACAGAAGCCGATCGATGCTGCCTCTGGATGAACAGTGAGCGTTGCGGGGGGGGGGGGGGGGGGTTGGATGAACAGTTCCCGGTGGGGGTGGATGAACAGGACCCCGTGGTGTTGCCTCTGGATGAACAGGACCCCGATCGATCGAGCCGGTTGGGGCTGGATGAATAGGACCCCGTGGAGGGCTGGATGAACAGGACCACCCCGTGGAGGGCAGGATGAACAGTAGATGGTGGAGGACAGGATGAACAGTAGTCCGTGGAGGGGTGGTTGAACAGGAGCCTGTGGAGAGGGTTGGTTGAACAGTAGCCGGTGGAGTAGCGCATGGTGGAGGCTGGATGAACAGGAGCCCGTGGATGAACAGTCGCAGGTGGAGGCTGGAGGAGGTCAACGGTGGATGAACAGTAGCTCGTGGAGGCTGGAGGGGGTCGACGGTGGAGATGAACAATATCCCGTGGAGTCCCGTTTTGCGGTACGCCACACCCCTCCCGATGAACAGGACCCCTGTTTCGACCGTAGCGCTCCAACAAAAGTCTGTTTCCTCCGTTTTGCGGTATGCCACACCCCTCTCGATGAACAGGACCCCCGTTTCGACCGTAGGAGGTCCGTTTCCTCCGTTTTGCGGTATGCCAGACCCCTCCCGATCAACAGGACCCCGTTCCGAACGTAGGAGGTCCGTTTCCTCCGTTGTGGGGTATGCGAGGCCTCGTTTCCATCGCCTATTCCATCCAAGCCCTCCCGATGAACACGACCACGCATTCCGTTCCGACCCAGCCGGTTGGCTCCCACGCGTTCCGTTGCCTCCTGATGAACACGACGCATTCTGTTGCCTCCCCATGAACACGACGCATTCCGTTGCCTCCCCATGAACACGACGACGACGCTGTTTCTCCGTTTCGACCCAGCAATGTACACGAGCCCTGGCCGTACGTATGCGCGAGTAGGCGTTCGAGACCCTGCCCGTATGTACACATACGTGGCCGTATTTTCTTTCTTGCACCCTGGCCGCTGTACGTACGTGTACATGCTATGTGCGCGCCTCTACTACGACACGTGCGCGCCTCTACTACGACACGTGTGCGCCTCTACATCGACCAGTATGTACGTACATGTTCACAACCAGAATGAAAGCGCTACGTACGCTTCGACCAGGTGGGTCCCGACTGTTAGGCACTTCCTTGCCTGCGAAGATGTAGCTGGTGGGTCCCAGCAGTTAGGGGCGAATCATTTTTTTGCCCGGACGCACTTCCTTACATGCGAAGATGTAGCTGGTGGGTCCTAGCAGTCAGGGGAAACGTTTTTTTCGTGAAATACAGTGGCTCGTCCGGTGGGTCCCAGTTGTCAGGTGGAGGAATCATTATTTTCCGCATAATAAGGAGGCACTTCCCTGCTGCGGCCGTGGACCCAGCTATCAGCCTCTCCACGTATAGCCCACGTCCGATGGAATTCGTTCCTTGACCATGTTGACCACGCCGCGCCGAGAGCACCAGGGCGGTGGACGACGGCGAGGCTTAGGAAGGGGACGACATGGAGGCAGGGAATACTCGGCAGTTGTTTCCCACGCGGAGGGGAGTACGACTGTATGAGGGTTTACTCGTTCGTCTGCCGTCAACGGAGAATAACAACAGGTGTGGGTGAGTAGAGGGATGGCTAGGCCAGTGAGGGGAGTACGGTCGGGCGGTGAGGCATGCGCGGCAGCACAGCCGGCCGCGAGGAGGAGGGAGCAGTCAGTCCCGCCGGCGCTTGTTTGAGCGGCTGGAGCAGGAAGAGCAGAGATTGAAGAAGCACGATGGCCGTTGGATGGACATCCAACAGTCAGTGCTTGTGCATCAACCTTTTTTTAGGAAAGCCTCAAATCTGTGGAAAACAGCATACATCCCATCTGCCATTATTTCTAATAATTTACAGCCCATTTGCTAATTCTTAAGGTTTTTTTGGAGCCCATATTCTTTTTGTTAGCATTATAGCCCATATTGTGGCAACGGTTAAAAAATTATACGAAATTTTGCATATTTCGGTGCGGTCTAAACTGTTTTTAATCCCGAAATTTCGACTCACATTCAAACTGATTTTAAAAATAAATGTATATCAATATAAAATCCAACAAATTCTCAATGCATGAAAATTAATGTAATTTAAAATCTTGAAATGAAAAAAGATATTTGAAACTAATTGCCGGTTTGATGTGTGTTAAAAATGTACAGCCCATTTCTCACTACCGATGGGCCATTTTCTCGGCCAGCCGAATGAAAGCTCTCCTCGTCTTGAAAGATTTGCAGCCCAACAGGCCTGACAAAGCGACTTACTTGGCAAATCACAAAAAAATTGTGCGATGGCCGTGGACCCAGCTGTGAGCCTCTCCACGTACAGTACTCTTCCGATGGAAGACGTTCCTTGACCACGTTGACCACTCCGCACGGAGAGCACCACGGCGGTGGACGACGGCTAGGCCTAGGAAGGGGACGACGCGGCAGTGGAAGCCTGCACGGAGAGGACTACGAGGGTTCACTGGTTCAGCTGCGATGTGAAGCTGCCGTCGCTGTAGGGCCTGGCCAGTGGTGGGAATAGTAGGGGGCGGTGAGGCCTCTGCGGCAGCACAGCCGGCCACGGGAGGCAGGAGCATGCGGCACGACCGACGCTGCTTTGGGCGGTTGGAGCAAGAAGACCAGAGGTTGAAGAAGCACTACGGCTGTTGGATGGACATCGTACGGTCACTGGAGCTAGAATCATTCATATTGACTAAGTTGACAAAGCCCTTCGTCCCCGTCAACTTAGTAGGCCCACAAGTCAGCCTCCCAGCAAGGTGGGTCCTAGCTAGCCGGGGGAGTATTCATTTTTTTGTGCGTAATAAGGAGGCACTTCCGGTGGGTCCGAGCTGATAGTGGGGGGAACGTTTTTTTCGCGAAATACGGTGGCCCGTCTGGTGGGTCATAGCAGTCAGGGGGAAACAATTTTTTTCGCAAAATACTGGTGGCCCGTCCGGTGGGTCCCTGCTGTCAGGTGGAGGAATCATTATTTTCCGCATAATAAGGTGGCACTTCCTTTCTGCCGCCATGGACCCAGCTGTCAGCCTCTCCACGTACAGTCCACGTCCGATGGAAGTCGTTCCTTCCATGTTGACCACGCCGCGCCGAGAGCACCAGGGCGGTGGACGATGGCGAGGCCTAGGAAGGGGACGACGCGGAGCCGGTGAAGACACAACAGTGGATGCCCATGCGGAGAGTATGAGGGTTCACTCGTTCGGCTGCGGTGTGAGGCTGCCATCGCCGCAGGGCCTGGCCAGCGTTGGGAATAGTAGGGGGCGGTGAGGCCTCCACGGCAGCACAGCCGGCCACGGGAGGCATGTAGGACCTTGAAGTAGATGTGTCTAGAGGGGGGTGATTAGACACTTAATGCTAAAGTTGCAGTTTTTAAGCTTTTTCGGTTTAAGTGGAGTTTAGGCACATTTTCAAAATTCACAATATATATCAAGTAAGCATGCAAAGAGTATATAGGCAGCGGAAAGTAAAGCATGCAACTTGCAAGAATGTAAAGGGAAGGGTTTGGAGAATTCAAACGCAATTGGAGACACGGATGTTTTTCCCGTGGTTCGGATAGGTGGTGCTATCCTACATCCACGTTGATGGAGACTTCAACCCACGAAGGGTAACGGTTGCGCGAGTCCACGGAGGGCTCCACCCACAAAGGGTCCACGAAGAAGCAACCTTGTCTATCCCACCATGGCCATCGCCCACGAAGGACTTGCCTCACTAGCGGTAGATCTTCACGAAGTAGGCAATCTCCTTGCCCTTACAAACTCCTTGGTTCAACTCCACAATCTTGTCGGAGGCTACCAAGTGACACCTAGCCAATCTAGGAGACACCACTCTCCAAGAAGTAACAAATGGTGTGTTGATGATGAACTCCTTGCTCTTGTGCTTCAAATGATAGTCTCCCCAACACTCAACTCTCTCTCACAGGATTTGGATTTGGTGGAAAGAAGATTTGAGTGGAAAGAAACTTGGGGAAGGCTAGAGATCAAGATTCATGTGGTAGGAATGGAATATCTTGGTCTCAACACATGAGTAGGTGGTTCTCTCTGAGAACATATGAGTTGGAAGTGTAGATGTGTTCTGATGGCTCTCTCTTTGAATGAAGAGTGGGTGGAGGGGTATATATAGCCTCCACACAATATCCAACCGTTACACACAATTTACCAATCTCGGTGGGACCGAATCAACAAACTCGGTCGGACCAAAATAGTAAACCGAGTGACCGTTAGAGATTTTCGGTGGGACCGACTGAATCAAATCGGTGGGACCGATGTGCTAGGGTTAGGGTAAATCCAAAACTCGGTTTGACCGATTACTCAAACTCGGTGGGACCGATTTGGGTAAAAAGTGAAACAGAGAGTTGGCCAAGCAAACTCGGTGGGGCCGATTGCATATCTCGGTGGGACCGAAAGTATTGCAATAGGTAACAGAGAGTTTGCAAGCCCATCTCGGTGAGACCGAGATCCCATCGGTGAGACCGAATTGATTAGGGTTTCAGCAGTGGCTATGACAAGTGAAACTCGGTGGCGCCGGATAGAATAATCGGTAGGTCCGAGTTTGGCTTAGGTTTAGGTCAAATGTGGAAGTGGGAAAGTAGCTAAGGATTTTGGAGCATATCATTAAGCACTTGAAGCAAGAGGCTCATTAAGCAACACCTCATCCCTCCTTGATAGTATTGGCTTTTCCTATGGACTCAATGTGATCTTGCATCAC
This sequence comes from Triticum monococcum, assembly GCA_034509565.1. Classification (NCBI taxonomy): domain Eukaryota; kingdom Viridiplantae; phylum Streptophyta; class Magnoliopsida; order Poales; family Poaceae; genus Triticum; species Triticum monococcum. Next base: position 485,891,207 of record CM067845.1, read on the forward strand.
TAAAATGTAAAATGAAGAGTCTTGAGCTTTAAGCTTTAGCCAATCCTTTGTCCTTAGCATCTTGGAGAATTTCCCACAACCTTTAGTCCATGCCACTCCATTGTTGAACTTATCTGAAACATACTAGATAGAAACGTTAGTCCAACAAGAGATATGTTGTCATTAATTACCAAAACCACCTAGGGAGCACTTGTGCTTTCAATCTCCCCATTTTTGGTAATTGATGGCAACATACATCAAAGCTTTAGATAAAGATATAAAGAATAGCAAGTAAAGCTTTGAAGGACATGTAACAAGCATAGGCTCCCCTTACATGTATGCACTCATGTAAATGTGAAATATAGAGGCATGTGAGAGCACAACCATGATAGAGTAGGCAATGTGTTACATGTATCTTGGCCATATGCATCAGAGCAAAAGATTATCAAGGAACATACCTTCATGCTCATGAGTCCTTCTTGCAAACAGTATGTACATAAGCAAGAATTCCTCATACTCATGATTTTGATGCATACACTTACCTTGTAGTCTTTAGCTGGCTTAGGATGGAATGAACCTGCACAAACAAGGTTAGATAACACAGGTACCTCCACTAGCCAGAGCAAACCAAAGAAGCCACAAGAGTACCAAGACTGGGATGACATGTAGAGAGTGAGTACAAGGTACCACAATGGATTCAACATGTCCCCAAGAGTAAAGATATGCAATGAATTTGACTGATTTCTTTCCCTTAGGTGTCTTGCTCCCCCTGAATCTTACATGGGACATTGGGAGAAGATAGGGAACAGAAAATCAGAGCTGAAAGATACAAATGCACATATGAACATGTCTTTCCCCCAAAAAGACATCTGACATCTCTCCTCTTGAACATCAAGCATCTGGGATCCTTGAGTATTCTCTCCCCCTGGAAATCTCTTTCTCCCCCTTAGTACTTTCTCCCTTGTAGGTGATAAGCTTTGATGTGATCTCTCTCCCCCTTTGACATCAATTTCCAAGAAGGGCTTTCTGGAATCCGTCGTATAGGTTTGGTCCTTGAGACTCAGCACAAAGCAATGGATAAAACTGTGATGCTTGTAGAGGACAAGATTCATTGAGTGGAGCTGGATCAGAAGAAATAAAGAACAAGTGGCAAACTGTTTTTCCTGTTGTGAAGTCGGTGGCACTGAGTGGCATGTTTCGGTGGTACCAAAGAGATTCGGTTGGACCGAAAACTACAAGTCGGTGAAACCGAGTTCAACACAGAGAAAAACACTTGTCACCTCAGCTCACTAAACATGTAGGATCTCACAAAGATTTGCGATGAATTGAATGCAGAAAATGCAGAACAAAAAGAAAAAGAAAAGAGAAGAAACTGAAAGATCTAGATGAAGAACACAAGAGAACTTCATCTAGAGTTCGGCGGTGACATATTCACCTATGTTAGAGTATATTGACTTAGGAGTCAAGTGAGAACACTTGATCATAGGTCATACTCATCGTTTAAGCTCAAAATGGGGTTACCATTTTTCGTTTAAGCATCTTGATCTATTCACATCTTGTTGAGTTGCTTTGACTCATGTCTTGGAGTAAAGCTTCTCTAAGATGGAATAACATACCTTGGGTGGTGGTGTGGTTCTTGCTCATGTAGTTGAACTTGTGTGGGTGCTCAAGGTTGATGTAGCTCATCAAGAGTTGGGAGCACCACTTGGAGTTTGAGTTCATCTACCTACATGGGTTAGTTCTTGCAAGGAAGAGCACTTGTGTATCCAAAAATGACAATCATGAAGCTCAACATAGAATTTGTCAAAGGATATGTCTAAATGGTTTTGTGCTTCCTTGTCTTCAACCACCATTGTGTAGAGACTTGGTGATGTAGAGATTGCTCAAGATGTGAGTGAGTCACAATCTCATGGAACTAGATTCAACCAAGCACCTACATGGGTTAGACAACATGCAAGGTACAAATATATCCAAGACATAAGATAGTCATCATAAGAGATATATCATGGATTAGTCATAAGCTCATGTCTTGCATGTATCCAATGGAGTTCCTACTCCAAGTTCGAAGCATCAATGATGTTCAATTCACCTCTCAACCTGCAAAATACTTTCTCATCAAGAGGTTTAGTAAATATATCCGCTAATTGCTTATCGGTGTGAACATGCTTAAGATCAATGTCACCCTTAGCAACATGGTCTCGAATGAAATGATGATGAACTTCAATATGCTTAGTTCGAGAATGTTGTACAGGATTATGACCAATTTTGATAGCACTTTCATTGTCACAAAGAAGTGGAACATGTTTCACATAGATCCCATAATCTTTAAGAGTTTGGGTCATCCAAAGTAATTGAGCACAACATGAACCAGCGGCAATGTATTCCGCTTCGGCGGTGGATAAGGATGCTGAGTTTTGTTTCTTGGAGGACCAAGACACAAGAGATCTACCAAGAAATTGACAAGTACCCGAAGTGGACTTTCTATCAACCTTGTCTCCGGCATAATCCGAGTCGGAATAGCCAACAAGATCAAAAAAAAGACCTCTTAGGATACCAAATGCCAAAGTTTGGTGTATGAATTAAGTATCTCACTATCCTTTTAACGGCCTTAAGATGACATTCTTTAGGAGCAGCTTGATATCGTGCACACATGCACACACTTAGCATAATGTCGGGACGTGAAGCTCATAGGTATAACAAAGAACCAATCATAGAGTGATAAACCTTTTGATCAACCGGTTCACCATCTTTGGTCAAATCAAGATGTCCACTAGTAGGCATGGGTGTAGGCATATCTTTGCATTCTTGCATATTGAACTTCTTGAATAAGTCCTTGGTGTACTTCGTTTGAGAGACAAATGTACCTTCCTTAGTTTGCTTGATTTGCAAACCGAGAAAGAATTTGAGTTCACTCATCATAGACATCTCAAACTTCTCTGACATTAGCTTTCCAAACTTTTCACTAAAGAGAGGGTTAGTTGAACCAAATATGATATCATCAACATAAATTTGGCATACAAATAGTTCTCCATTAACCCTTTTAGTAAAAAGAGTAGAATCAATTTTACCAATTTCAAAACCACTTGCAATAAGGAACTTGGTCAAGCATTTATACCATGCTCTAGGAGCTTGTTTAAGACCATAAAGAGCTTTGTGAAGTTTGTAAACATGATTTGGTTTCTTAGGATTGATAAAGCCAGGAGGTTGTTTGACATAAACTTCCTCCTCTATTTCACCATTTAGAAAAGCACTTTTAATGTCCATTTGGTACAAGGTGATATTATGGTGATTAGCATAGGCAAGTAAGATGCGAATGGACTCAAGTCTAGCAACGGGAGCATATGTCTCACCATAGTCCATACCTTCGACTTGTGTGTACCCTTGGGCGACGAGACATGCTTTGTTGCGAACCACTTGTCCATCTTCATCTTGCTTCTTGCGAAACACCCATTTGGTACCAATGATGTTGTGGTTGTTGTCGGGCTTCTCAACCAATGTCCAAACTTGGTTTCTCTCAAAGTTGTGTAGCTCTTCATGCATAGCGTTTATCCAATCCGGATCTTCCAATGCTTCTTCAACCTTCATAGGTTCAATGCTAGAGATGAATGAATAGTTTTCACAAAAGTTAGCTAAACGAGTTTTTGAGCGAGTGATTCTCCCGGTTTGAATATCATTGTAGATTTGCTCGACAGGATGATCTTTGGCAATTCTTGCTCGAACTCGTGAGAGCTTTTGCTTGGGTCTTAGTTGAACATCTTCTTCATCTTGTTCTTCTTCTTCTTGGACTTCTTCATTGTTGACGTTGTCGTTCTCTTGTCGTGGTGGAGAAGGAGGTTGTTGATGTTCGTCTTGATGCATTTCCTCGTCTTCTTCATCTTGGTGTGTCCCACTTGTGGATGCTTCCGTATCAATTCTTGCTTCACCTTGTCGTGAAGTAGAAGCTTCCACTTGGACAGACGAGGTACTCTCCTTCACCGACGAATTTTGCCAATAGACAAGTCTTGGATTGCTTCGGAAGGGTCTTTGTCTCCTACATCGATTGGCAATTGCTCTACTTGCGAGCCATTAGATTCATCAAACTTTACATCTACCGTCTCTTCAACCTTTCGGGTGAAATTGTTGTAGACACGGTAAGTGTGAGAGTTTGAGCCATAACCAAGTAGAAAACCTTCATGAGATTTAGGAGCAAACTTTGAACGACGATGCTTGTCAAGAATGTAGCACTTTGAGCCGAATACTCGAAAGTATCCAACTTGGGGTTTGTTACCGGTGAGGAGCTCGTATGCCGTCTTGCCGAGTAGCTTGTGAAGATATAAGCGATTTGTTGCATGACAAGCTGTCTCATCCGCTTCTGCCCAAAAGTGCTTCGGCGTCTTGTACTCATCAAGCATCATTCTCGCCATTTCGATGAGCGTCCGGTTCTTCCTCTCAACAACTCCATTTTGTTGAGGTGTGTACGTAGCCGAGAACTCGTGTGAAATCCCTTCTTCGTCAAGAAAGGTGTCCACATTTGCGTTCTTGAACTCCGTTCCGTTGTCACTCCGAACCTTCTTGATCTTCACGTCAAACTGATTTTGGGCCTTCCTAGCGAAGTTTTTGAAGATCTTCTGGACCTGCGACTTGTCATCAATAAAGAACACCCACGTAAATCTTGAAAAATCATCAACTATAACTAGACCAAAAGAATTTCCACCGAGACTCTTGTAGGCGTTGGGACCAAAAATATCCATATGAAGTAGCTCAAGTGGCCTCCTTGTGGTCATGATGTTCTTCACGGGATGCCTTCCTCCAACCTGTTTACCTGCTTGACAAGCACTGCAAAGTCTATCCTTATCAAATATGACATCGTTAACTCCAAGGATATGATTTCCTTTAATAAGCTTGTCAAGGTTTCTCATGCCAACGTGACCTAGTCGTCTATGCCACAACCAACCTTTTGAGGATTTAGCAATAAAGCAAGTTTTAGGTTGTGCCTTTTTAGAGAAATCGACAATGTAAAGATCACCTCTACGTATACCGGTAAAGACCATTTTATGATTGTCTCGACGAAACACTTGGCAATCTACCTCAGTAAATAGGACATTCAAACCGAAATCAGCAAGTCTTGATACTGAAAGTAAGTTGTAGCCGAGAGATTCTACGAGCATGACATTTTGAATGGAACTATCATGTGAGATGGCCACCTTACCAAGGCCAACCACTTTACCCTTTGAATTATCACCAAAGGTGACATATTTTCGAGGGCCGTCATTTTCAGCAAGCTCACGGAACATCTCTTTATCTCCGATCATATGATCAGTACATCTACTATCAAGAACCCATTCTTTTCCTCCTGACACATATCCCCGAAGATTTGCCATAAGACCAAAATGTCTCATTGCATCATCAAGATCGAAGTCACTATCATCATCATCATCATCATAGTATCCATGTTCACCATGATCTTATGACTCATCATTTCCTAGAGAGGGTAATTCATTAGATAAATGATCATCAAAGTGGTCACCTTTATGAAATCTTATAGCTTCGGATATAATGATTCCAACATCTCCTTTAGCACGCTTGAGATTGGTAAGCTCAAATAGACAATCACCAAAACTAGGATCACTAGAGTTCATCTTACTCAAGGCAATAGATTTATGGAGAATTTCATCCAAATTTTTCAAGGAATAATCGGGAAATCGTTCCTCAAGAAATTTCCATATAGTATAGGCACAATTAAGAGTAGGCAAACTAGTAATCAAATTTTTGGGAAATCCTCTAATGATAAGCTCAATAGTTCTAAGATTGCGAATTATGTCAATATCTTCATCTAGGGTAGGATGCAAAGGATCAATATGAGGTGCACAAGGGCTAGCAATATACTTGTTCAAATGATATTGATTGAAAATTACAAGCATCTCATTTTTCCACTCATGAAAATACTCTCCATCAAGAATAGGCACTCTATGTCTAAGACTCCCTAAAGTAGACACATCCATCTTCCTCCAATGGTGATTAAACCAAGGCAATGGAGACCAAAGCTCTGATATCACTTGTAGGACCTTGAAGTAGATGTGTCTAGAGGGGGGTGATTAGACACTTAATGCTAAAGTTGCAGTTTTTAAGCTTTTTCGGTTTAAGTGCAGTTTAGGCACAATTTCAACATTCACAATATATATCAAGTAAGCATGCAAAGAGTATATAGGCAGCGGAAAGTAAAGCATGCAACTTGCAAGAATGTAAAGGGAAGGGTTTGGAGAATTCAAACGCAATTGGAGACACGGATGTTTTTCCCGTGGTTCGGATAGGTGGTGCTATCCTACATCCACGTTGATGGAGACTTCAACCCACGAAGGGTAACGGTTGCGCAAGTCCACGGAGGGCTCCACCCACGAAGGGTCCACGAAGAAGCAACCTTGTCTATCCCACCATGGCCATCGCCCATGAAGGACTTGCCTCACTAGCGGTAGATCTTCACGAAGTAGGCGATCTCCTTGCCCTTACAAACTCCTTGGTTCAACTCCACAATCTTGTCGGAGGCTCCCAAGTGACACCTAGCCAATCTAGGAGACACCACTCTCCAAGAAGTAACAAATGGTGTGTTGATGATGAACTCCTTGCTCTTGTGCTTCAAATGATAGTCTCCCCAACACTCAACTCTCTCTCACAGGATTTGGATTTGGTGGAAAGAAGATTTGAGTGGAAAGCAACTTGGGGAAGGCTAGAGATCAAGATTCATGTGGTAGGAATGGAATATCTTGGTCTCAACACATGAGTAGGTGGTTCTCTCTCAGAACATATGAGTTGGAAGTGTAGATGTGTTCTGATGGCTCTCTCTTTGAATGAAGAGTGGGTGGAGGGGTATATATAGCCTCCACACAAAATCCAACTGTTACACACAATTTACCGATCTCGGTGGGACCAAATCAACAAACTCGGTTGGACCGAAATAGTAAACCTAGTGACCATTAGATATTTTCGGTGGGACCGACTGAATCAAATCGGTGGGACCGATGTGCTAGAGTTAGGGTAAATCCAAAACTTGGTTTGACCGATTACTCAAACTCGGTGGGACCGATTTGGGTAATAAGTGAAACAGAGAGTTGGCCAAGCAAACTCGGTGGGGCCTATTGCATATCTCGGTGGGACCGAAAGTATTGCAATAGGTAACAGAGAGTTTGCAATCCCATCTCGGTGAGACCGAGATCCCATTGGTGAGACCGAATTGATTAGGGTTTCGGCAGTGGCTATGACAAGTGAAACTCGGTGGCGCCGGATAGAATAATTGGTAGGTCCGAGTTTGGCTTAGGTTTAGGTCAAATGTGGAAGTGGGGAAGTAGCTGAGGATTTTGGAGCATATCATTAAGCACTTGAAGCAAGAGGCTCATTAAGCAACACCTCATCCCTCCTTGATAGTATTGGCTTTTCCTATGGACTCAATGTGATCTTGGATCACTAAAATGTAAAATGAAGAGTCTTGAGCTTTAAGCTTTACCCAATCCTTTGTCCTTAGCATCTTGGAGAATTTCCCACAACCTTTAGTCCATTCCACTCCATTGTTGAACTTATCTGAAACATACTTGATAGAAACGTTAGTCCAACAAGAGATATGTTGTCATTAATTACCAAAACCACCTAGGGAGCACTTGTGCTTTCAAGGCAGGAGCAGGCGGCACGACTGCCGCTGCTTTGGGCGGCTGGAGCAAGAAGACCAGAGGTTGAAGAAGCACTAAGGCCGTTGGATAAACATCGTACGGTCACTGCAGCTAGAATCGTTTATATTGACTAAGTTGACAAAGCCCTTGGTACGTCAACTTAGTAGGCCCACAGGTCAGCTTCCGAAATGGTGCGTCCCAGATGTCAGGGGGAGGAATCATTTTTTGGGCGGGTGAAGCTAGAATATCCGAGATTGAAGAAGAAGCATGGCATCCATTGGATGGACATCCAACGGCCACTACTGCTAGAACCGTGTGTTCACTATAAGTTGACAAAGCCTTGCATACGCGTCAACTCTGTTTTTTAGGGGATGTGTCAACTTAGTAAGGCCAAAAGTGTGTGGCAGAGAACTTATAGCCCATTTGAGATTTGCAAGAATGTGTAGCCCATTTTTGAATTCTAATGGAATTTACTACAGCCCATTTACAGTTTGTTAAAAGTACAACCCATTTCAACCAACCGTTCAAAACAGAATTCAATAAAATTTCCCACATTTTGATGGGATCCGAAATATTTTTATCCCGAAATTTCTAGTCAGATTAAATACAATTTCAATATAAATTTATATTACGTAAAAATCCAATGAAACATTGCGCTCGCAACAATTAGTGGAATTAAAATTTTCGATATCCAAAAATAATATTTTATAAAGTAATCACATGTTTGGTGCATTTTTTATAGTTACTGCCCAGTTTTTATAATTACATCCCAATTATTATTTCTTAAAGCCCATTTTCTTGTTAAGCCTAATGCATCCCGCCTAGGAAAGATTTGCAGCCCAGCGGGGCGGAGAATAACAATTTGACCTTGCCTGGGTATTCCTAAAAAAAGTATAGCTGGGATAGCCATGTTCAGCTTGAAAAAAATTAATATCTGGGCTGGATATCTGGCCTGGGCTAGACGGGCCACAACCCACCCAGTTAATACCTCCAGCGATATTTTCGTTGCTGTTCAGAGGAGAAAAATTAATATTTGGGCTAAACATCGAAAAACTCTGAAGTGCTCACACCTCAAAAACACAAATACTGCTCGAGCTGCTTGGTCCCAGCTGTCGGCCGCTTCTTGTGCAATTCTCTCATTTATTGACTAGTACTACATAGGTTGACAATGGTGTGCGATCGTGATTTCAGGAAACCAGGGGAAGCAAAATAAATAACTCCAGCGAGTGCTTCCACCTCTGCCTCATTGTCTCCCGTGGAAACCCCTTTCCTCCCTTTTTTGCTCGAGCAAGGACCAATGCATGCAGCACGTCCATGCGGTTATTAGGCAAGAAATAAAAGTGCTTTGCATGCTATGAATTACGATGGCCTGCATGGGTAGCTAATAAGGCATCCTCTTAACTGCTGTGATTAAATGTTGTGTTTAGAAGAGAGAAATATTCTTCTTTTCCACCAATCTGCTTGCACCTAGGTCGTGATGCACCTTCTAATACGACTTATTCACCTAGACGGAGGGAGTATAGTTATATACATATATATATATATATATATATATATATATAATAAGGAGGCACTTGCGTACGTGAGGCTATGGACCTGGTGGGTCCCCATTGTCATCCTCTCCAAGTAAAGTCATCTCCTCGCCCGCGCGTGCTTTCCGCCCGAAACAGTCAGCGCCACCCGCCCCGCTTCCCGGTGCAGGCGATTGCTCCGCCTTCAAACGACACAAGTGTAGTCCGTCCGTCCATCTACCGCCCACATTAATGATACACGGTTGCCGAGGCGGCTACTCTGGCGCCACACGTCCGTCCCTCCGCCCGCCCACCATTGCTATATAAACTGTTGCGCTGGCCATAGCCGCAGTCATCCGCATCCATTCCCTTTCTCCTGTCCACACCAGTACTGCCCACCATGGCTTCCTCGCGCTCCAGCGCTCTTCGAGACGGGCGAATGACGGACCACAAGGAGATGGCAGCCATTGCTACCGACCGGCTGGCCGGCAGGCAGCCGGAGGACGATGACGTCCCAATGGAGAACATGGTAGTCGACGATCCGGGGCCAACCCCCTCCTCTGCGCCATCCTCACCGGTGCATTGCACCATGACCATCGGCTAGGCCTGTGCCCAATATATGGACAGTGTGAGGCAGATGCATCAGGAGCAGTTCCGGGAGGCGCAGGCTGATGCCGCCTACAACCACCATCTCCTCCAGGAGCATCTGCAGGCGGAGGAGCAAATTGCCGCGGAGCGGGCGGAGCAGGAGGCGCCGCTCGACTCGTACCGCTCCGCCTGCAAGGGCCGCCTCGAGCGCTGGCGGGAGCGCATGCGGGTGGCGGAGGCTGCGGCTGCGGCCGCCTACAAAGAGGCTAGCAAAGAGGGCGATGAAGCGGGCGAGGCGCTGTTTGGCGAGACCGAGGACGAGGCAGAGGACAATGCCGACTCCGATGAGTCCCCGCTCCGCTGGCGTCGACGAGGCCCTGCTCCACCGAGGCCCCGCGGTGCCAACAATGAGGCAGAGGACACCGCCGGCTCCGCCGAGGCCCCGCCCCGCCAACAACGAGGCAGAGGACATCGCCGGCTCAGCCGAGGCCCCACCCTGCCAGCAACGCGGGGGAGGATTTCCACCGCTCCGCTGAGGCGTCGCCCGCCGACAACGAGACAGAGGACATTGCCGGCTCCGCCGAGGCCCCGCCCCACTGCCAACGAGGCCGCGCCACACAGAAAACGAGGAAGAGTAGAACACGGTAGGTCGCCGCCGCTCGGGTCCAAGTAAGGCCACCGCTGCTACCCTTCTATTGAAGCCAAGCTAGGCGGGTTGACCATTGACGGCCGGTTAGCTTCTTGGCGGTGACGTGGAGTCGGGGAGTTCTGCTGGAGAATAACGTTGCTTCTACTTAACTGCTGGTGCAGTTGGCTGACTGACACGTGGGCCCAACAGGCCACATGTCAGTTATGCAACTGCAACTGCAGTTAAGTCACTGAAGCTTCTACTCGGCTCAGCGGGACACAAGTGGGTAGCTTCGGTTAATTAATTATACCTCTAGCACACCCCTTTTTAGTTGAAGAATGTATGAAATGTAATGAAATCTGGCATGCTTATATGAAATCCGACCATGTATGAATGAATTTATTTCGATTAGTTCGAATTCCTGTATCACTGGCATTGGATGAATTTGCAAAACAATATGTACTAGCATTATTCCCAGGGTGATCACCTCGTTTGCAGCAGTTTCACATGTACTCCCTCCGGTCCTTTATAGTCTGCATATAAGTTTTGTCTGTAGTCAAAGTATCTCTACTTTGACCAATCTTATACAAAAAAGTATGCACTTTCACAATGTGCGAAGTAAAAAGGAACAGAAGTAGCACAAAGAGTTTGAGCAGGTTTTTAGCGTTTTTGTACATTGCAATTAAACACACAGGCCTGGCAATTCATAGAGAACATTCAAAACAATCGATGATTATGCATCTCAGCGACTCACATGTCAGAGGCAGTATTTACTTCACAACTAAAGAATAAAGAAAAAATTGATCGACGCTGCTGACAGCAAGGGCGTCCCATTCGAAAATATCAAACGCATGTCTTGCTAAAATCAATGAGCAAAATTTGACAAGGTTGTCCCATTCCAAAATATCAAATTACTATGATTGTGGAATGGGCAGGGTTTGCCATCAGTTCGGACATTGACATGGCACCTCGTGCTAAATAAACCAGCTGTTCTTTTTGTGCACTTCCACCAAAATCAACCAAATTCGCGCGTAGCTTGTATGATTTTGCCCTTATATGTTGCAACGCCTTGAACTTATCGGCACCTCCTTTCTTGTGGTGGAAATGTATGATTCGATGTATTCATGAACATTTTGTGCAGTTCCCATTGAAATCAAGCTAAGCACCCCTGTTTGCACAAATACAAAAAAGTGATTAGTATAGAGCAAACTGTACTATGAATTGATAGTTTCAACAGGCACACACATGGTCCATGTAGAGCACACTTTTAGAAAAATGGAACTCACCAGAAAGAATCCTAGAACAACAGTGTACTCATGCATCACAGCAAAAAAATGGAGATTTTGCCAGTCCTTCTGAGCTGAAGTTAGTTTGGTCTTGTGGGGAGTAATGTAACCATCCTTCAACTGCTCCTTCTGATGATAAGATTGACAAGGCTTCTTCATCCTGGCATAATCGGAACTAGTCACTTCACGTACTCCATATTCTTCTTCAGAGGAAGATGATCCTGTTGTGCAAAGACAAGAGGACTACTAAATGCTAGCATCACTGTTTGCTCGAAAAAAGGAAATGAAATATTTAAAAAACATAGATGAAGCACTTCTCAAGGACAATACCACTTTTTCATGACAGCACCGAGAGTTGATTTTAGTTTTTCTTCCCCTTGTTCTTCCCCTTCATCACTTGGTTCAATAACAAACAAGCTTCTCCTTCAATGTAAGATTTGGCATATCAATTAGGGAGCACAAGTATAGTACTAAACTTAATTTTCTAATGAAAGTGGCAAAATACAGGCCAGCAGTTGTGAAATATCCTTATCTTACCTCAATGGGATATTATGGTGCACATACAGATTAGAAGTCTTGTCTCCATTTGTGCAGTTCACTAAAATCAAGCAACATTATCGTACAAGTAGCACAACATATGAATGCACACTGCAGAATCATGTGAAAGAAGGCTAGTACCGACCTCTCATGATGCGGAATTCAAACAACTCACAAGAAGAAGATCTGAACCAAATTCGCCTTAACGGATAGGTAGTAAGATCTCCTCTTGTGCAGTTCCACTAAGATCAAGCAATCAAGCAACGTTGTCGGTGTGACATTTTGGTTGAACTGCACAAAACACTCTTAAAACAAAAGTGTTTTGTGTAGTGCAACAAAAGGTCACAATGGCAACGAGGTGAAGCAGATAACTCTATTTACACAGAGGTGCAAATGAAACAATTAGTGGTCAATAACGGTGGATGACACAGAAGCCAACAAAAAGAATCATCTACCTTATCTAAATGGGAAAGAAAGCAAGACAGTGGCATTTCTCAAACGGTGGCATTGATTAATATTAACATAGAGATTATATTAACAATAAAATTTGTTAAACATGTAATTTGCTTTTAACTGTGGCATTGCATCAATTTTCCAGCGGCATTATTAGAGGGTATTTGTTTACAGGGACATTTTGGTGTAGGGACTAAAAAAACTCCGTGTCAGTCCCATCTAGACCAAAGAGGAGGGACTTTTAGGGACTAAAAGTGGGCATTTGTAACTAAAGAAAGAAGACCCCGAGGGAGTCTTTTTGGGACTTTTTCCAACTGTTGCCCCTGCCACGCATCGCACCTTGTCTCTATTAGTTCATTACTAGGGGTAACATGGTCTTTTAGCATGTCATTTAATAACCTCTAGTCCATGTTTAGTCCCTGGAACCCAGCAGGTAGGGACTAGGGATTTTTTAGCCAAACAGGGCCTTAGATTAACAACAGCTAATGAGTTGCACGGGACAGTGGACGCACCAGCACCATGTGCATCTACCGATGTACTGTGGTCATGCATAGTCTGTTGTAACAAAGAACAAGCAACCAAGGAGCATATTTGTGTTGGTCCCAGTTTTGTTATCTTTAGACGCCTTTCCCTATGTGAGCGCAGCAAATCTAGTCCTGCTCAAACTCTACAGCCTTGTCCCTTCCTTTCCTTTTTGAACTAGTACTTTTGCCCCTTCCTTTCCTCTTTGAACCACGTCCTAGATTTATGCGATACAACTTTCCCCACTACGTTTCCCCATTCCTTTCCTCTTTGACCCACATCCTAGATTAATGCTATACAACTTTCCCCCTTCATTTCCTCTTTGAACCACGTCCTAGATTCATGCTATATACAACTTTTCCCACTACTTTCCCCCACTCCTTTCCTCTTTCAACCACGTCCTAGATTCATGGTATACATGCCGCTAGAGCAATGCATGTGGAGTAAGTAAATTATACCTTAAGGTTCTTGGGGCGTGGTTCGGTGGGCGACGGGACGACGGCGAAGAAGAAGGGGTCGGAGGCCCTCCCGCGCCGCCGCTGGGTGGAAAGTGAACAGCTGTGCCGGTAGTCCCTCGCCGATGGTGACAGTGTTAAGCCTCCTTCCCTTCCTGGTGGACGGATCATGCCGGCTCTTTGAGCAGCTGTGAGGGGAGAGAGAGGCCAACGAAGTCTTGTTTAGATCTGGATAGGGCGAGAGAGTGTGAAGAGAGCAACTACAAGCGCTAAGGCTCCAGCGGGAGAGGGCGAGAGAGTGAGCGAACAGGCTAACCAGCTACACAACCCTCCCATTATGTTCAACGAGAGGGAAATAACCTTTTATACATTCCTGCATTCGTGTGACAAGCATGCCATGTTTTTTGTGTGTGTGTGGGAGTCATTGGGATTTCAATCATAATCGTGTCATGTGGCTTTGGTGGTAAGACTATCCACAGTGGTGCAGAAATAATGCAGCCTTAGTCACCTTACCTCTTTCCACGTAGTACGTTGGGTCCCACCAGTCAGAGGGTGAAACAAACAAATTAATAAGAAAAATTAAAACTGCCAGTGGTGTATCTTACCTCACACATCTCTCTATTGCTCGGGAACACTATCCAATTGATCCCTCTGTTCGCTCACGTACTATTTTAAGTGAATCATTATTATAACATGGACACAAATTTTGGCCACTTGTATTCGACTTAGGTCAGTGTGCCACTGTATCTCGTATACTTACTACTCCCTCCATCTAGGTGTAATAAGTCATGTTAGAAGGTGCAACGGGACCAAGGTGCGCGTGTGTGTGTGTGTTTAACACCATGTGTGTGTTAGAGAGAGCAACAGTTCGACCTACTCCTATAGAGAGATGTTGTGTAGTGTACGATTTTAGCCGCGAGAGTCGGTGCATCCTCTCGTTTCCGGGCGTGTCCGGTAGGGACATGTGGACAGCTGCCACGCTCGCTCCTGACCAGCCTGGCCCACCTAAAGCCCCTCCATCGCCCGCGCGCGCTTCCTGCCCGAAACGGTCAGCGCCGCTCCAAAGAATCGGTGCCGCATTCATGCTCGGGCAAAGCGGACGCGACCTCTCACTGGCGCAAGAGTGATGGTTGCTTCGTTCGTCCAACTTACTGCTGGGTCTATGTGATTTGACGGCTCATTGGTCTTTATTACTGAGGTAGTGGGACTGCTGGATGTCCCACGCTTTCGGCGAAAGGAGGTATACTACTACTACTAGATTACAATTTTCTCCATTCTTACAGCGGAGGCGTGCAAGAGCAGTGAAAACACGCAGGCTCAGTGATTACATGGCCCACCTCACACTACTATCACCGTGCGACACCTAACTCTTTACACGGTACTCCCTCCGTTCCTAAATATTACTAGATGAGTCCCCACGCATTGGCGCGGAACAGCGGTATATCTCTCTGCGCAAAATTATCGATTTCATAGAACAAAAAAAACAACTCTATAACCGCATGAAAAATGTGGTAGCCAAACTAAATAAACTCCCATCATCATTTAGATCATCCCACATAAGGAAAAAAGATCAGCCAACTCCTGAACTCCTACTGCATAACAGGATTACATTTTTCTTTTTGACATGTTAATGGGACTTAAAATCTCACTTACATGCATGCTACCGGTGCATGCTTGCATGCAGACATGTTGATGTGATTTAAAACCCACTCACATGCATTTGGCACAGTATTTCTGCATGCTTGCATGTGGCTTAGTGCGGAGCCTCTCAACGTCAGGATCAGACGGCTATTATGGATTGATTTACTTCATCTAACGGCTACATCAATTTTGATGACGTGGCTCAAGGAGAGGATAGAGAATTCCTATTAGTGGGGGCTAGCTATTACTAGTAGATATAAGTCTTTGTAGAGATTCCACTACATATGGAACAAAATGAATGAATCTACACTTAAAATGCATCTATATACATCCACATGTGGTTCATGGTGAAATCTCTACAAAAACTTATATTTAGGAACGGTGGAAGTACTAGTATAGTAGGTACTGTAAATTATCAGCGAGATAAATTTGTACAGTGCTATGAAGCTTCCAGCTTCTGTTACATGTATCTTGCATCCAAGGTTGGCCGTTGCAACATTTCATCAAATACAAAGGAGACTAACATGCATGCTATTGCATCTCAATGATTGACAGATCATAGCAAATATGTACTCCCTCCGTTCCAAAATAAGTTTCTCAACTTTGTGCAAACTTTAGTACAAAGTTGTACTACTACTAAAGTTGACACTTATTTTGGAACAGAGGCAGCTAAAGAAAAAACGATCCATGCAGTCCCTAGCCCTTGAACCGTGAACCCTGACCAGGCTTCAATTTGCTGGCAATGTTCGAGCTTCCTAATAAATGAAGTTTGCAACCTTTTGACCATCGGATCATTTTGTGCAGTTTCACCAAAATCGAGATGAGCATCCCTGTGGCAAAGAAATTGAACAAGCGTGATTAGAATAAGATTACTGGGGCTAGTTGATGAGACATAAACTCATCACAAATACAGTACGTAGAAGCCAGTAGAGGTATGTGCGGGGCAAAGAAGTAGAGAAATATCCACAGGGAGTGATGTGGGCAGCTGGAGAAGTGGTGCAAGCCGGCTGTAGAGGGAGTTGTACCTGAGGGACGTAGCTCAACCTCGAGGAGGGCGGCGGGAGGCGACAACTGCCCACGTCGCGGCAGTGAGCAAGGGACAAAGGCAACCTCACCGG
This sequence comes from Triticum monococcum, assembly GCA_034509565.1. Classification (NCBI taxonomy): domain Eukaryota; kingdom Viridiplantae; phylum Streptophyta; class Magnoliopsida; order Poales; family Poaceae; genus Triticum; species Triticum monococcum. The sequence continues at coordinate 485,907,562 of CM067845.1, forward strand.
CTTTGCGAGAGAGAACGGCGGGGACCCCTGATCGAGACGTGCCGACAGTGGGTTTTCGCCGTCGGCGACGGCCACCGCATCTACACTAAGCATCCACCCCTTCCCCAAGCGGACATGATCCACCGGGATGTTAGAGATGTGGCCACAGTCGTTTTGTGCGAGAGAGTGTGAAGAGAGCAACCCCAGCAAGCAACCGTGTAGGCTGGCCCATCTTGACTATGTACTCCTTTTCTCTCCATATGAACCTATCATATTGCGTGCGTGCCACTGAAGAAATAAATGACGCGACACCTACTACTCGTTCTCCTATAACCTTGCGCTTGGTATCTCCAAAATATTGACCTTGCGATTGGCTCTTCGCCTCTTCAGGAAGTCGAGCAATAATGGTAGTGCGGTATATATCGTTCTGGCTATATGAGACCGAATGAATTGCTGCACGTCCACCACGTGGGCGAGGGTCGAGGGGCGAGGGAGAGTGCTACATACGGAGCAAAATGAGTGAATCTACACTCTAAAATACGTCTATATACATCAGCGTTTGGAGTATGTACTAGTAGTTCATATTGAAATCTACTAAAGGACATATATATTCCAAACAATATGATATAATCTCTATAACCAAGGTAGTAGGGACGAGGAGTAAACGGAGGGAGTAGTAAATTATTCTCCTCGTCTTGCGAGCCACCGCGCGCAGGGGCGAGGGAGCGGGTGTTAGGCGTAGTAAGCAAGCTTCACCTCATCCTGCGAGCCACCGCGCCCGTGGGCGGGGGAGACGGCGTACTAAGCAAGCTTCTCCTCATTCTGCGAGTTAACGGGACACATCAAAAGTACTCCAGTGTATAGAGCCTTGCCTCTAAGGTAGGCCCCACATGGTTTGCCTCTTTTTTAACATAGCACGTCAAGTCGCAATTTGTTTGTTCGCCCCTGGTAGACGATCCTCCCTCCACCAAGTGGACAACCAGTACACGTGCCAAATTACCACGTGGGCTGCTTTTTTCGTACAGAAATGAGCTCCACCGTGTACCCGCGCGGGTGTGGTTGGGAAAGAGACGAGAGTACGTGCGCCGTGCATGCACCTCTTCTCTTCATGCACGTTCCCCACCTATGTGGGTGTGTGTGAGAGATACAAACCGTGTTCGTGATTGTTTTTTGTTTTGGGGTGGGGGTTGATTTTGTGAATTATTTGTGGGAATATGTGTCGATGACATCTCAAACAAAAGTTTGCATGCAATGTGTGTGAAATGGAGGCCTATACATATCATACATAGAGGGTCGGGCAATCCACGAGAAGAGAGGGAGGGGTCATAGCTATCGATAGAGTCGAAGAGAGGATCAAGTGGGTGGGTTCAAGATCGATGAAGAGAGCCATCGAAATTGTGTGTGTACAAGTCAAAGATATAGGGCGACTGGCCTACCAGAACGTTAGAGGGCACACGTCAAGTTTGTGTGTGGCAGGGAGACAGGACTAGAGCGCTTGATGTATCGGTGTGTGTGGGGGGAGGGGGTGGTGGGAGGGGTAGGCAGAGGCCTAACTATAGAGGTCGAACGACTCGTATATGTGTTGAGAAGGAGAGACCCAGCTATGTCTTGAGGGAGATCGGTCGACATCCATACATAACTGAAGGACGGGAAATATGATGGGAGAGGGATAGAGGAGAGAGAGGGAGGGAGAGGGGTAGAGTGCTGGATGGGTGATGGAGTTGCTTCTCGAAGATGGTGGGAGAGGCTTACTAGACAAACTGAGGGTGGAACTGCAATGTTATCAATAAGAGTGGGGATGTGTTTCTGTGTGTGCCTGTGCGAGATAGATCTGTCGGGACGCATCCATGGATGATGAAGGGGAACCATGTGTTTGGTAAGCAACCCTAACTAGATCGGTAGATCAATTGTAGTTTGTCAGAGGAAGGGAGAGACACAACTAATGAGGTAGATCGATTGACGTGTGGGTAAAAACGAGTTATGAGGACCTAGCTAGCTATATGTATAGCGAGAGATCGGTCGGTGTACGTCCATTTGTTAGAGGCTAATAAGGCCCAGCGAGACGGATAGAAAGAGAGAATGGAGCTAGGAGGTGGTGCGAGAGGCCCAACTACTAGCTAGATAGGGGGAGGAGTGTGCGGTTGTGAGAGAGCGATGAAAAGAGGGGCGAGAGTTTACATGTGTGTCTGACCGCATGAGAGACACGAGGCAAGGACACATAAAGGAGGAGATTGAAGGTGTGTTTGTATGTTGTAGGCAGGCATCGCTGGAGAGGTTTATCGATCAGTGTGTGTCGGAAAGGAGTTGTGGAGAATGACCTAAAGAAAAAAATGAATGTGCCCGGTGGATAGAATGCCGAGGGAGGGGGAGGGCGAGGAGGGTGTGTGCATGCACGACAGAAAGTTAGTGGTAGCTACAAAGGTTAGAGGATTGTGTGGGTGTAAGAGACTAACAAAGATCATAATTTGATATGAAAGTGGATTCATATATTTGAATAGGAGATCGTAGTGTTTTAAACATTGCATGCATGAATATAGCGGTGATACACGTGGTGTGCACATGTTATACCATAATGTGATAATGCATGGTGTTTGCAACTCACAGCTAAATGCCGAACAATCTAAACCATACTATACATCAAACAATCTCACATTTTATTTGAATTTGTGATAATGTGTGGCGTTTGCAGCTTACAACTAAATATCGAACAATCTAAACAATACTATATATCGAACATTCTCACATTTTATTTGAATTTGTGGTAATGTGTGGTGTTTGCAACTCACATCTAAATACTTGTAGGCGTAGGGGGCGGGGCACGATACATAATGTGATAAACACATTATACATATGAGGCATGGTTTAGATTATGAAGATCTAGCTAGAGCTAGAAATGTAATGTGATTTGAAATCAAAATAAAGTGGATTCAAAAAATCTAGTTCGAGTTCATATAGTACACATAGTTCATATGTGACTCGAGACTAATCATGTGGTGTGCTGTGAAGATAATACACAAACGATGGTTTAACTTGACAATAATGATGATTGTAGATCTTATTAAAACAGAGAAACGAATTCAAATGCTTTGACTTCACAACAATCATTATTGTAGATCTTATTCAAATAGTGAAACGAATTCAAATTTAGTTCATATTGAAGCGGTAGTATATACGTTTGGAATGCACTAAAACGTTCATTTGAGTAGTAGGTTGCATGCATTATACACGTAGCGAAATATTTTAATTGAACATAACATGAATTCAAAGTTTTGAATGACATTTGTAGGGCGCATATTTGGTACAGTACACGTTAGGCTTGTCCGGAAATTTCAACCCGCGCCTTGTTAGCCCGAAATATTTAAGATATATCTTTGTCTCGTTGTGCTCCGACAACTCCCTCCATCTCAACCCGCGCCTTGCTATTCCGAAATTACAACGCGCGCGAAAACTCCCACCTCCTGAGTAATCCCGACACGTGAAATGCCCGTGGTACCCCTGAACCGAAAGAACCGCCTCAAATCGGTGGGGGTACTTTCGTAACTTACCCCACATTTCGGACAAGCGCGTCTCTAAGCCATGGTTCCCCATTGCCATCCCATCCGCCCACCCATTCGTACACCGAGGCCGCGAAAACCCGCGACGAAACCCCACACCCTGCTCCGTCTGCCACCCAGCCGGAGCCTCTTCCCCGACGACGTCATCCAGAGCAACACCTCTACGTCCCTCATCCACTGTACTGGATGAGGATCCGTCGTCGATCTCATCGTCTCGCCAGTTCAGCCACCCCGTCCTCCAGCTCCAAGGAGCTGCCCCGACGTTCCCCTCGTCTTTCGCGCCACCTCCATTCCCACACTGCCATCTTCACCTGCACCACCGGAAGAGCATCATCATCACCGCTTCTGTCGGATCACGGGTTCCGGCAGACCCTTAAGGTTCGAACACTGGGGTGCGCGCGGAAACTATGCCCTCAACCTCTCCGTCTCAATGGGATCTAAGCTACTAAAAGAACTGCGTGAAAGACACAAGGTTTATACTGGTTCGGGCCACCGATGTGGTGTAATACCCTACTCTAGTGTGTGGTGGATGGATTGCCTCCTGGGGCTAATGATGATGAACACTACAAGGAAGAACACCCTCGCGAGGGTCTGCTCTTGGCTGGGGTGATGAACTGCTATGGGGAGTTCAACCACCCTTCTCTCTCTCTCTTAGATCTCGGGCAGAACAACCAGGAATCGAACCCCTTGCTATGTGGGTGGCTAGTCCTACTTATAGAGGCCCTGGTCCTCTTCCCAAATATTGAGCGGGAAGGGATCCAACAATGGCGGGCTAATTTGAAGGGGGACATCGAGTACATCTATCCTGACAAAAGCAGTCTTCGCCTGCCAAAGGCTCTGGGGATGACGCCGCGCTGGGATCCATGGTGACCTCCGTCTCGTAGTCCGCTTGGTCCTGGTCTTGTTGTACCGAAGTGGCAACCTTTGCCTGATGCCTCGGTACCCCGCGTCCGCGCTTGTCCCCTTTGCACCGAAGAGGAAAGCAGGACGCTGCGCGCGCTGGCACCCACCTGGTACCCTGGGTCGTCATGGCTCACGTCATGGGCACCTCGCGAGGTACCCCGCCTTGATGTCTCCGCCTCCTCGCGAGCCTGCCTGATGAGGCTTGGCTTGAGGAAGTGCCGCGTCGTTCGCCTCGCGAGGCTTGGCCCCTCGCGAGGGTCTTGAGCCTCGTGTTGATGAAGTTGGGCCGCGCTGGGCCCCCGCTTGAGCCACGCCGCAGGCCGCAGGCAGGCAAGTCTGGAGACCCCCGTTCCCAGAATGCCGACAGTAGCCCCTGGGCCCAAGGCGTGCATGGACTTGGCCATGCCGAGAGGCGAAAGGGCAAGGGCGAAGCGCTGCGGGCCCTAACAGCCTGCGGCCTTGGGCGCCGCGTGGAGGTTGATTGGTCGTGGCGTCTCCACTTCCCCATGACGCCTTGATGGTCGTGCGAGTTTGACATGTCCCTGCATGCAGATCGTGTTATGATTACCTGTGATCGTGGAGACCGGCGGTTGGCCTTCGCCGGCTATAAGTACGGCACTGCTCGTGCCCATTTAGTCCATCTCTTCTTGCTCTCCCCTTCGTCTCAGCTCTCGCCCCGTCTTGGTGTGATGGCTCCATCGAGGAAGTACTCGGCCGCAGAGAAGGGGAAGGCCCTCCAGGTCGGTCCTGCCTCTCCCCCACCCAAGCATGGTCGAGGGCGCCCTCGGAAGCACCCGGTGGCCACCCCGGCAGCTTCCAGCGGCCATGGGGGGGGGGTTCTCAACGTGGCGGCGGGCGAGCCACCGCAGCCGGAGGGTGCGCCTGGGTCGCGCGCTCCCTCAGGCCGCGCTTTCGCGTCGTGCAGGCGCAGCCAGAATTCGTCGTCTGGTCGGCGGAGCCGGCTCGCGCCCAGCTCCCGCTCCCTCGCTTCCTCCTTGGCGAACTCCTGGCAGGCGCTCTTGGTGGCCTCTGGCTCCAGGCGGAGGGCTGCTATAGCAGGTCCTCGTGGGTCGCGTTGGAGGTCTCCGCCAGCGGGGGCCTGGTCTTCACTCATGGCTGGCAGGCGTTTGCCCGCGCCCGAGGCCTGGAGCGCCAGTGTACTCTACACTTCAGGTTCGACGGCGACGCCACCCTCTACGTGAGGGTGTTTGGGGAAGACGGTCACCGTGCGGGGTGCTGCCCCGAGGACGACGACCGCGGCTGTAGGATCGAAAGTATGTCTAGAGGGGGGATTAGACTACTTGACCAACTAAAAGCTTAGCCTTTTCCCAATTTTAGTTCTTGGCAGATTTTAGCTATCTTAGAGCAAGTCAAGCAATCATCACACAATTCAAGCAAGCATGCAAAGAGTTTGTTGGCAGCGGAAAGTAAAGCATGCAACTTGCAAGAATGTAAAGGGAAGGGTTTGGAGGATTCAAACGCAATTGGAGACACGGATGTTTTCCCGTGGTTCGGATAGGTGGTGCTATCCTACATCCACGTTGATGGAGACTTCAACCCACGGAGGGTAACGGTTGCGCGAGTCCATGGAGGGCTCCACCCCCGAAGGGTCCACGAAGAAGCAACCTTGTCTATTCCACCATGGCCATCGCCCACGAAGGACTTGCCTCACTAGCGGTAGATCTTCACGAAGTAGGCGATCTCCTTGCCCTTACAAACTCCTTGGTTCAACTCCACAATCTTGTCGGAGGCTCCAAAGTGACACCTAGCCAATCTAGGAGACACCACTCTCCAAAAGTAACAAATGGTGTGTTGATGATGAACTCCTTGCTCTTGTGCTTCAAATGATAGTCTCCCCAACACTCAACTCTCTCTCTCTCATAGGATTTGGATCTGATGGAAAGAAGATTTGAGTGGAAAGCAACTTGGGGAAGGCTAGAGATCAAGATTCATATGGTAGGAATGGAATATCTTGGTCTCAACACATGAGTAGGCGGTTCTTTCTCAGAACATATAAGTAGGAATGGTGTATGTGTTCTGATGGCTCTCTCTCCGAATGAAGAGGAGGTGGAGGGGTATTTATAGCCTCCACACAAAATCCAACCGTTACACACAATCTACCAATCTCGGTGGGACCGAATCAGAAAACTCGGTCTGACCGAAATAGTAAACCTAGTGACCGTTAGGAATTTCGGTGGGACTGAGATGCAACTCGGTAGGACCGATTCGGTTAGGGTTTGGGCATAACGTAATCTCGGTGAGACCGATCGCACAAACTCGGTGAGACCGAGTTCGGCAATTAGCTAACCAGAGAGTTGGTCAGGCAAACTCGGTGGGACCGACTTGCTCTTTCGGTGAGACCGAAAAGTTACAATAAGGAAACAGAGAGTTTGCATTGCATTCTTGGTGGGACCGATTCGCTCTTTCGATGAGACCGAAAAGTTACGAAAGGGAAACAGAGAGTTTGCAACCCCATCTCGGTGTGACCGAGATCCTTATCGGTAGGACCGAATTGCTAGGGTTTGGCAGTGGCAAATGACAAGTGAAACTCGGTGGCGCCGGATTGACAGAATCGATATGACCAAGTTTGGCTTAGGGTTTAGGTCATTTGTGGATATGGAAAGGTGGTTGAGGATTTTGGAGCATATCACTAAGCACATAAAGCAAGAGGCTCATTAAGCAACACCTCATCCCTCCTTGATAGTATTGGCTTTTCCTAAAGACTCAATGTGATCTTGGATCACTAAAATATAAAATGAAGAGTCTTGAACTTTTGAGCTTGAGCCAATTCTTTGTCCTTAGCATTTTGAGGGTTCCACTTTCACATCGATGCCATGCCAATCATTGAGCTTTCCTGAAATAATCATCTTGGAATAGCATTAGCTCAATGAGCTATATGTTGTTATGAATTACCAAAACCACCTAGGGATAGTTGCACTTTCAATCTGCCCTTTTTTGGTAATTGATGACAACATATAGATCAAAGCTTCGACAAATAATAATAATCATGAAATACATCGTCGCTTTGAGAAGTATGTGATAAGTAAGAGCTCCCCCTAAATTTGTGCATATTTTAAAATTTGCTTTGGACTGCAAATGCACAAGGAGTTAGAATCATGGGTTACTCTTCCATGTCACATACATCTTGGTGGAGCGCTAAAAAAATGATAAGATTGAAATACATGCACTCATCACCAAGAATAGTGAATGATCACAGACAATAGATAGAATGATAACATTTAGCAAGCATTAAGCAACCATTAAGTGTAGCTTATGATCAAACACTTGATCATCGATGTCTCATGAATAATGACATAGTATCGCACATGCAAGAAAACAAAGTTCGAAAAACCACCAAATAAAAACAAGAGAGAATAAAAGCAACACTCTCTCTCGAAGCCTATGATATATACATTTCTCCCCCTTTGGCAACAAGTTCCCAAAAAGTTCCTAGAGAATGCATAGTGCTAAGTCGACGCTCAGGCTTGATCTTCCGGTGGTGGTGGAGTCTGGAGCACGCCAAGGACGAAGCCTTCAGTAGATGTGGAAGGAGTTGAGGCTGTGGTGGATGCTGGAGCTGGTGGAACGGAGGCTGTAGCTGGTGCAGACGTTGTAGCTCTAGTGTCAGCAACTGGCAGTGCAGACGACCTCGGACCTCGTGGCACCCTGGCAAAAGCATCAGTTGTGGTTCTGCCTCTTCTCTCGTTCATGTCGTCCTGGAGCTGCTCCACGGCAGTCTGTATCTCAGTCACTTTGATGTCCAGGTCATAGAACCTCTATTCCATGATCCTCTCTAGGCTCGCCTGGTTCTGAGTCAGCGTAGCTATACTCTGCTCAATCCGCAGGGTGGACGCTATCAGGTAACCGAGCTGCTCTTGTTTGGTCTTCAAGAAGTAATCAGATGCCTCCGCTTGAGTAGGCATCCTGGCAGCTTTTCTCCTTCTTTGCCTTCTCCTTCTGAGCTTGTGCATGGGCAGATGAGGGTTCATTCTCAGTCATAACTACTTGGTTATCCTCAAAATCTGGACGGATGGGCAGGTGTTCCTTATCTAATAAATACACGCCGGTGCCCATCTTGGAGTAGATGAGCTCCTGAATCTATGGGGCATACCCACAACTCCTCTTCTGGTCTGCAGATGTCCTCTTGATTGTTTCCACAATGAGACTCGTGACCTTGAATTTCCGAGGCACGTCAAAGACATGAAGCAAGTTGATCGCGTGACCTCTGATCATCTTGTGATCTCTAGATTTGGGCGGAAGGGTGTGCCTAAGGATCCAGTTGATCGTAGGCAATCCTGAGAGCAGATAGTGCACTGAGCCAAACTTGAACGTGTCGAGCGCTTCATTCGGGATCTCCTTGTACATGTTGGACATGGAGTTGTGATCCATCTTTTTCTTGGCATAAATGTCCAAGTCATCAGCTTGCTCCTCTGGGGCATTGATCAACTTCGCCCATTCTTCAACAGTGGATTGGTATCTTGTACCCTCTAACATCCATGTGATCCTGCCATCCGGATAAAAGTGTGCTGTGGAGTAGAATTGCATGATCAGCTCCTCGTTCCACTTTGTGAGCTTCTGCCCAACAAAGTCTGCAACTCCACACGCACTAAAGCTGTCAAATACACCGGGGTAGTACTCTTCATTGTCCTTGATGTAGGTCCAGTCGACCCATCTCATGTCACAAATGATTGGCTTCATGTCAAGCAAAACAGTCTCATAGAAATCTTGCTGTTCCTTGGTATGAAATCTGTAATCCACGGCAGTCCTTCTCCTAGAAGCATACGGATCTGCTTCTCTCCATTTCCTCAGCCCTGAATCTCTCCTGAGCTTCATATCCTCAGCCACAGGATGAGCATCGTTGTGGTCTGAGATCTTGGGCTTGAGCTTCCTAAGGACACTCTCTTCCTCTTCTTCAATAGCTTCAGGCACTGGGGCCTTGTTCTTTTCTGCAGCTGGGATACTTCGTGTGTTTCTCTTTGGTGCACTCTTAGGCTTAGATGCAGCCTTAGGTGCTTCCTTGCGCTTGGATGCAGCTGTTCCTGACCTTATAGCATCTCCCATGAGTTTGGCTGCCTTGGGTGCTGGTGCAGCAAGCCCTTCTTCTTCTTCCTCCTCATCTACCATGATGGAGGCCTTCCCAAGCACTCTGGCTACAGTCTTCTTCACCCTCTCTTTCCTCTTCTTAACTTGGCCACCTGCTTCCTCTTCAGATTCCAGGGCAAGCTTCATGGTTTCTTCAGTTGCAGCCTTCCTAGGTTTGGAAGTGGAAACTCTTGCCTGAGACATGGACTGCCTGCCTGCTGGCCTTTTGATTTTTAGCCCTGGCTTTGTGCCTTGAGCTGGTTCAGCTCTCTTTGATGTGGCCTCTTCCTCTGCCACATAGTCTTCATCCTCAGAATCAGACGTTCTCTTCTTCCTTTGACGTGTGGTAGCCTTAGGCAGATTGCTGGGGGTGCTCCTGCTGCCATCATCAGAAGAACTTGAGGGGCTAGTGCCCTCACTCATCACAACTTGCTGCTCAGACACATTCTGGCTGTCACTTTGATCAGACATGTTGCAAACTGACTGCTGACCCTGTGGATAGATTATGGATAAGATAGAGTGGATGAGCATCACAAAAAGCAGAGATTTTTGCAAAAGATTAATTCAAAAACTTAGTTTTAGTTTTCCACAGAAAGCATCTTGGATCTACCGATTTTCAAACTCGGTGACACCGAAGCAGTTTTGGCACCAGAACTGGTGAACTCGGTCAGACCGAGTCACAGTTCGGTGGCACCGAGACTGCTAGGGTTTCACAGAATTCCAAAATCGGTCGCACCGATAAGTTATTCTCGGTCAGACCGAGTTTCACTTGTGCAATGGCAAAAGCCAGATCGGTGGGACCGAGTTTTTCAACTCGTTGGGTCCGAGATGGTTTCGGCGGAAACCTAACCCTAAAATTTTCGAATTAAACCTAATCTACGAGTTCATTGACTGGATAGGAGTGTTTCAATCGTGGCAAGAATCATGATGATCACAATGTGCTAGGAATCGGAGTGGAGAATAGCACAAAGATCGAGTCCATACGCTAGTTCGGCGGAGACTCGCTACGGTGGCAACAGCGGGGCAGAATTCCGTTGACGGCGGCGGAGACCAGCGACTGGAGGCTGCTGGCGGCGAGAAGACGATCCGAAGACCACGAAGGCAGAGCAGGCTATCGCGCGGGCGAAGAGGTTTCGGAGAAATTTCCAAAATTTTGCCTGTCACTATATATAGCCCGACCCTGTCGGTGTGACCGAAAAGTTCAAATCGGTTGCACCGAGATCGAAAACCTAGATCAACTTAATGAACTCGGTAGGACCGAAAATGGAGTATCGGTCAGACCGAGATTCATAAAGAGGTTTTGGAAGTTTAAGTCTATGACGAATCGGGGACTCCGAGCGCTCCTCACACAGAGTGGTTCGAATCTGACTTGATCAAGTTTTGTGATGCAGCATGAATAGAGTTTGAGACGAGAAAAGCATAGATAGCTAGAGGAGGTTCTTAGGTATTCTTGTCCATCCACTTGGCAAAAGAAGAAAGCCAAACAATCAAAACAACAAGTGGATGTCCTCGAATGAGTAAAATATGCAACCAACATGCTCACACAATAAGATGGCAAATGAAATATGTGGCAAAGCCTGCACAACCTATTCTAGCATCTATCAAGCAATTTGCGATGACTAGGTCAACTATATATGAGTATATTGACTTAGGAGTCAAGTGAGAACACTTGATCATAGGTCATACTCATCGTTTAAGCTCAAGTGGGGTTACCACTTTTACATAAAGCATTGTTGTATTCACATCTTTAGAGTTGCTTTAGCTCAAGTCTTAGAGTAAAGCTCCCCCTATATGTGATATCCCCCCTAAGAGGGATGAACTAACCTTGGGTTTTGTCGATGATGACTTCATATAGATGTTGAAGATGTGGATGCTCAATGTTGATGTAGATCACTTGGAGCTATCCATTTGAGTGAATTGCACTTTCAATACCTACATGGGTTAGTCCCACAAGGAACAAACAAGGATATCCATAGACATAGAGTGATGCACACACAAGATGATGTCCATGAAAACTTTAGGTTACCTTGTCCCTTGTCTTACCAACAAGAGGGTTTGTGACTCCTTGAACTAGTGCAAGATGTGGAAGTTGATTGCACTTGTTCTTGCCAAAATGATAAGAGTGAAGTATGTTGGCCGAGTCACCCTCAAGAACTCTCTAGTTCTTCTTCTTTTGGATCCACACCATCTTGATGGGAATCCTTGGAGTTGTAGTCATACTTGATGTAGTGGAACTTGAAGTAGTCTTGGGAACCCACTTGACTAAGGTCTTAGGAGCTTCTTCAAATGCATCAATCTCCTCTTGAAGCTTGTCCTTGCCTTTTTGCTTGTAGTCTTGTGGTGGAAGATCATCTTGAGATTGTGTTCCCTTGAAGGAAGTATCATACTTCTCTTGTTGAGGAATAAACTTTGTCTTGGGGTATTGATCTTCTTCCCATTCAACTCCATTGGCATTGAACTTTCGTTCAAAACCAACACCTTGATTCTTCCGGTGCATTCCTTGCTTGCGCACAATTTCCTCGAATTGCTTACTTCCGGCAAGGCTCGTGTAAACACCTTTCTCTATAATTCCCTTCAATAAGCTATTTTCTTGCTCAAGTGTAACTTGGCTAAGAGAATCATTAGTGGAATCAAGAGAACTACTAGAAGCAACAATATTGGATTTAGCATGATCATTGTTACTACTAGTTGAAGAATCTTTCTTATTCTTGTTACTAGTCTTGACTTGAGGCATGTAGGTGGATAAAAGTAAACGCTTGGCAATGTGAGAAGAACTGTTCTTGCGGAGATCATCATTGATTGCTTTTAAGAACTCATGCTCTTGCTCAAGATTGAGCTTTTCAAAGCATAGTTTCTCATGAGCTCTTAAAAGTTCTCGATGATCTTCGAAGATAGTTTCATGGGCTAACTTAAGAGTGTTTAGTTCTTTAGTTAGAGCCTCAATCTTCTCCTTATCATTGTCATTCGTTTTAGCATGATTAATTAATATTTCACCATAATATTCTTCACTAGAGTTGTCAACAAGCAAATCATCATCACCTAACAAGTCATTTTCATCACTATTAAAGTCAACATACTCGGGGTGTGTTACCTTAGGACCTTTGGCCATGAAGCATCTTCCAATTCCTTCATTTGGTGAGTCAAATATGTCATAGGAGTTGGTTGACACAAGTGCTAGACCGGCAACACCTTCATCTTGAGTATCTTCGGAGTCGGAGTGATAACTTCTCTCGGAGTGGCTGTCGGAGTCGGAGCCGGATACCCATTCACCAACATGAGCATGGTGTCTTCGTTTTGTATAGCTCCTTGATGATTTTTCCTTCCTTTCCGAGTCCTTGCTTCTCCGTGAGTATCTTCGTTCATAACGATCATCTCTACTCCTTCTCTCTCTTCGTGGAGATTCTTTGCTTCTTCTTTTTGGAGAATCTTCTCTTCTCTTGTAGGGAGCCGTACACTCATTGGAATAGTGTCCCGGTCTTCCACAATTATAGCAGTTTCGCTCTCGACTAGAAGATCTTTTGTCATTGTAGGACCTTGACTTGAAGCTTCTATCTTTGTTTCTACTCTTGTAGAACTTGTTGAAGTTCTTCACCATTAAGCTCAATTCTTCATTGAAGTTTTGTTTCTCACTTGATGATGTGGGGACTTCACATGACGCTTTTTAGGCACCACTTGATTTATTGTGAAGTTCCTCTTTATCCTTGAGTGACATCTCATGAGCAACAATCCTTCCAATTACTTCCGTTGGCTTGAGATCTTTGTAGTTGGGCATCATTTGGATTAATGTGCAGACGGTATCATATTTCCCATCCAAGGCTCTTAGGATCTTCTTGATGATGAATCTATCGGTCATCTCTTCACTTCCTAAGCCGGCAATCTCATTTGTGATGAGAGCAAGCCTAGAGTACATTTCAGCGACACCTTCACCATCCTTCATCTTGAACTTGTCAAGTTGACTTTGGAGCACATCCAACTTGGATTCCTTGATGGAGTCGGTACCTTCGTGCATATCAATCAAAGTATCCCAAATTTCCTTTGCATTCTCAAGGCGGCTGATTTTGTTGAATTCTTTGGGGCACAATCTGTTGAAGAGAATATCACAAGCTTGAGCATTGTATTGCAACATCTTCAACTCATCCGCGGTAGCTTCATGGTTTGGTTCTCTCCCATCAAAGAACTCACCTTGCAAACCAACACAAACAATAGCCCATACGGCGGGGTTATGTCCAAGAATATGCATTTTCATTTTATGCTTCCAACTAGCAAAATTAGTGCCATCAAAGTAAGGACCTCTACGGTGATAATTTCCCTCGCTAGACGCCATACTCTCCTAGGTTGTGAAACCAAGGCTATGACCACCAAAACTATGGAGATCAAGCCAAATGGAGACCAAAGCTCTGATACCACTTGTAGGATCGAAAGTATGTCTAGAGGGGGGGATTAGACTACTTGACCAACTAAAAGCTTAGCCTTTTCCCAATTTTAGTTCTTGGCAGATTTTAGCTATCTTAGAGCAAGTCAAGCAATCATCACACAATTCAAGCAAGCATGCAAAGAGTTTATTGGCAGCGGAAAGTAAAGCATGCAACTTGCAAGAATGTAAAGGGAAGGGTTTGGAGGATTCAAACGCAATTGGAGACACGGATGTTTTCCCGTGGTTCGGATAGGTGGTGCTATCCTACATCCACGTTGATGGAGACTTCAACCCACGGAGGGTAACGGTTGCGCGAGTCCACGGAGGGCTCCACCCACGAAGGGTCCACAAAGAAGCAACCTTGTCTATTCCACCATGGCCATCGCCCACGAAGGACTTGCCTCATTAGCGGTAGATCTTCACGAAGTAGGCGATCTCCTTGCCCTTACAAACTCCTTGGTTCAACTCCACAATCTTGTCGGAGGCTCCCAAGTGACACCTAGCCAATCTAGGAGACACCACTCTCCAAGAAGTAACAAATGGTGTGTTGATGATGAACTCCTTGCTCTTGTGCTTCAAATGATAGTCTCCCCAACACTCAACTCTCTCTCATAGGATTTGGATCTGATGGAAAGAAGATTTGAGTGGAAAGAAACTTGGGGAAGGCTAGAGATCAAGATTCATATGGTAGGAATGGAATATCTTGGTCTCAACACATGAGTAGGTGGTTCTTTCTCAGAACATATGAGTAGGAATGGTGTATGTGTGCTGATGGCTCTCTCTTCGAATGAAGAGGAGGTGGAGGGGTATTTATAGCCTCCACACAAAATCCAACCGTTACACACAATCTACCAATCTCGGTGGGACCGAATCAGAAAACTCGGTCTGACCGAAATAGTAAACCTAGTGACCGTTAGGAATTTCGGTGGGACTGAGATGCAACTCGCTAGGACCGATTCGGTTAGGGTTTGGGCATAACATAATATCGGTGAGACCGATCGCACAAACTCGGTGAGACCGAGTTCGGCAATTAGCTAACCAGAGAGTTGGTCAGGCAAAATCGGTGGGACCGACTTGCTCTTTCGGTGAGACCGAAAAGTTACAAGAAGGAAACAGAGAGTTTGCATTGCATTCTCGGTGGGACCGATTCGCTCTTTTGGTGAGACCGAAAAGTTACGAAAGGGAAACAGAGATTTGCAACCCCATCTCGGTGTGACCGAGATCCTTATCGGTAGGACCGAATTGCTAGGGTTTGGCAGTGGCAAATGACAAGTGAAACTCGGTGGCGCCGGATTGACAGAATCGGTATGACCGAGTTTGGCTTAGGGTTTAGGTCATTTGTGGATATGGAAAGGTGGTTGAGGATTTTGGAGCATATCACTAAGCACATAAAGCAAGAGGCTCATTAAACAACACCTCATCCCTCCTTGATAGTAATTGCTTTTCCTAAAGACTCAATGTGATCTTGGATCACTAAAATATAAAATGAAGAGTCTTGAACTTTTGAGCTTGAGCCAATTCTTTGTCCTTAGCATTTTGAGGGTTCCACTTTCACATCCATGCCATGCCAATCATTGAGCTTTCCTGAAATAATCATCTTGGAATAGCATTAGCTCAATGAGCTATATGTTGTTATGAATTACCAAAACCACCTAGGGATAGTTGCACTTTCAGCGGCCGCGGGCCCCGCTCCGACGGTGGTGGGGGAGATAGCGCCCGAGCGAGCGACGGCGTCCGAGACTCCCCCAGCTTCATCAGTTCCTCCTCAAGCGACTCCTCCAGCGGTGGCGGCAGTCCTCCCCCGCGCCATCGAGTCTGCCTCGGAGGTGGTGGTTCGTCCACCCGCCGTCGCACCCTGGTGAAGCGCGAGAGGGAGTTCGCCTGAGGTCCTGAGGCAGCCCGCGCTGCCTCTTCAAGCTGATGCGAGGAGGGCTGCGCCGAGCTCGTCTCTTTTTTTCTTTCTCTTTTGATCCCTGTGTAAGACCGAACACTGCATGGAGCCCTCTTGGGGCGTGTTAGGAAATGTTGCCGCGTTAGCTGTTACCTTGGTCTCATTTTTGTACTTCTCGATTTCCCGCCTGTGCGTAGATAGCTTTCGACCCCTGACGGGGGAGTGGGGCGACCGACCCAGGCCCTGTGCACGTGTCACGGTACCCGAGGGGCAGGGACTAGGAGGGGTGCTCCTGTAATGCGCCAGGGCCACGAAAACCTCCCCGCGGCTAGGGCAGAAACGCTCGCAAGGACGCCTGAGCACCATCCCTCGCGAGGTCGTTTGTGAGAGAAACCAAAGCAAGGAGCGAAAATCGATAAACCACAAATCAGCAACAGCGATAACTTCAATAAGACTCCAAACGCAAACAAACACGTCAGCTGCGGAAAGCAAATGAGAAAGCCGCGTCCGGCACCTAATCTAGTCTTCGACGTCTTCTCACCAGCGCGGAGCTAAGTGCTGCCACTGGGCGTGGGAGGGAGCCCCAGGGCCTGAGGCCGGCGCTCCTGAGACTCCGGGGCGTGTACAGCCCCACTCATTATTACATGAGAGTGTCACGGGGCAGCGAGCTTCACAGGCATTGGCCTTGCTTCATAGGCTCCGGGCCTTTTCCAAAACGCGATGGCTTCACAGGAACTCGCCTTGCTTCAGAGGCTCCGGGCCTTACAAAGAGAGATGATCTTCACAGGCACTCGCCTTGCTTCACAGGCTCCGGGCCTTACAAAAAGAGATGATCTTCACAGGCACTCGCTTTGCTTCACAGGCTTCGGGCCTTACAAAAAGAGATGATCTTCACAGGCACTCGCCTTGCTTCACAGGCTCCGAGCCTTACAAAAAGAGATGATCTTCACAGGCTCCGGGCCTTACAAAAAGAGATGATCTTCACAGGCACTCGCCTTGCTTCACAGGCTCCGGTCCTTACAAAAAGAGATGATCTTCACAGGCACTCGCCTTGCTTCACAGGCTCCGTGCCTTACAAAAAGAGATGATCTTCACAGGCACTCGCCTTGCTTCACAGGCTCCGGGCCTTTTTAGGGGTAGAACCTCCGGAGGTGCTAGATGTTCCACGCATTCTGGATCGGCACTCCCTCCCGAGTCTCCAAGCGCGCGGAGCCGGGCCTAGAAACATGGACAACCTTGAACGGGCCCTCGCACATGGGAGAGAGTTTGTGCAATCCCTCCCTAGAGAGGATCCGCCTGAGCACGAGGTCTCCTACCTCAAGAGTCCTGGGGCGGATGTCGTGGCAGTGCTTGTTGATACCGTGCGGCTCGCAGCGCGGCTTCCCGGTGACGTTCCTCCCCCAACACGAGGTCCATCCCCTGCATGGCGTCCTGCCGCGCCTCGTCAAATGCCAGGACCCACGCGGAGCGATGTCTGACCTCGTGAGGGAGGACCGCTTCCGCTCTGTAGAGCAGGAAGAATGGGGTCTCCCCAGTTGGCTTGGTCGCGGTGGTGCGGATGGACCACAGCACAGACGGAAGCTCGTCGTACCAACCTCTGCCGCAGGCCTCCAGCTTCTTCTTGAACGTCCTGGTCTTGAGGCCCCTCAGGACCTCTGCGTTGGCTCGCTCGGCCTGGCCGTTGCTTCGGGGGTGCGCCACCGAAGCGTAGCATATCTGCGTTCCAAGGTTAGCACAGTATGTTTTGAAGAGGTTACTGGTAAACTGCGAACCGTTGTCGGTGATGATGCGGTTCGGCACCCTGAACCGGCTCACGATGCCCTTGATGAACTTGACCGCGGAACCGCGGGGATGGTGCGGACGGCCTCTACCTCATCCCACTTGGTGAACTTGTCCACGGCGACGTAGAGGAAGCGGTAGCCCCCTGGCGCCCGGGGAAACGGGCCTAGGATGTCCAACCCCCAGACCACGAATGGCCACGAGAGGGGTATAGTCTGCAGGGCTCCCGCCGGCTGATGGATTTGCTTGGCGTGGAACTGGCAGGCCTCACAAGCTTTTACCAGTTCGACGGCGTCATTGAGTGCGGCCGGCCAATAAAACCCACTGCGGAACGCCTTGCCGACGAGGGTCCGTGATGATGAATAATGTCCACAATCCCCGCCGTGTATATCTTCCAGCAGTTCCTTTCCTTGCTCCCTAGAGATGCAGCGCATGGATACATCGTTTGGTCGCTTCCGGTAGAGCTCCCCATCCCTGATGCAGTATGCCGTGGCCTGCCGCACCACACGCTCCGCTTCCTCCTCCTTCTCTGGCAAGGTCCCCTGTGTCAAGTAGCTCCGGAGCTCCGTGATCCAGCATCCCTCCTGAGGTTCCATCGAGGAGCAGCCGAGCCCCCGAGGCCGAGCCACAGACCGGGGCTCCCGAGGCAGGTGGTGGGGGGAGCTCCTCCCGAGGCTGAGCCGTATTTGATAGTAACGGCTGGGCTGAGGGCTTGAAGAGCCGCTCCTCGAAGACGCCAGGCTCCTGAGGTAACCGCCTGGACGCTCGTTTGGCGATGTCATCGGCCTCCTGATTGGTGCCGCGGGGCACATGCTGTAACTCCAGCCCCTAGAACTGCTTCTCCATCCTGCGGACCTCCGCATGGTAGGCTTCCATGTGCTCGTCCTTCGGCTCGTACACCTTGTTGGAGAAATTGACGAGGAGCTGCGAGTCGCCCTTGATGGTCAAGCGCTTCACCCCTAGGGCAGCTACGGCCTTCAAGCCAGCTATCAAACCTTCATACTCTGCTATGTTGTTGGAGACCTTCTCGCCGTGCTGGAAACAGAGCTGTACAGCGTAGTAGAGCTTGTCTTGAGTGGGCGATACAAGCACTGCCCCAGCCCCAGCGCCATGCCTGGAGAACGCCCCGTCGAACTGCATGACCCAGCCTTCGGGTGCTTCGCTCCCCGGGGAGAGGGACCGATCCTCTTCTGCCTTGAGGCCTGGTGCCTCAGTCCATTCTGCCACAAAATCTGCCAACGCTGCTCCTTTGATGACCCTGGTCGTGCTGAACTCGAGCTGAAATGCCTGCAGCTCTATGTTCCATTCTGCGACCCTTCCGGCTGAGTTAGGACTCCTGAGCACTCTCTCCAGGGGGTATGATGAGACGACCTTGATGGGATGGCCCTTGACGTAATGACGCAGCTTGCGTGAGGCTACCAGCAGCGCGAGGAGGAGCTTCTGAGGCATCGGGTACCGTGCCCTCGCGTCCCGTAGCACCGTGCTAACAAAGTAAAATGGGTGCTCGACTTGGCTGGGAGCATCAGGGGTTGCTGCGCCCTCGGGGGGTAAGGGCGCCTCGTGAGGTGACGTGGCCTCGGGAGATGGGCCTTCAGGTCGGGTTGCCTCTCCTGCCTCCAGTGCATTCCTCGGCTACTGACCCTCCCCAGCTGCAGTTGGAGCTTCTGCAAGCTTTCCTTGTTCCCGCTTTGTCCTGCCATGTGCCGCCGCTGCGGCCTTGACTTGGTGGTCCTCCCTAACCGCCACCAAGGCCGCGCTGGCTGAGTAGGGTGTGGTGGCGAGGTACAGCAGCAGGGGCTCCTGAGGGCGCGGAGCCACCATGACTGGGGGACTGGTCAGGTACCTCTTTAGGTCTTGAAATGCCTTATCTGCCTCTTCAGTCCACTCAAAGGGCCCCCTTTTCTTCATCAGCTGGAAGAAAGGCAACGCTCGCTCCCCTAGATTGGAGATGAAGCGCCCTAGCGCGGTCACGCGCCCAGTGAGCTTTTGCATTTCTCTGAGGCTCTTTGGTGGACTCATGTCCTCGACAGCTTTGACCTTCTCGGGGTTGGCCTCGATGCCATGATGGGACACGAGGAATCCCAAGAGCTTGCCCGAGGGTAACGCCAAACACACATTTCTCTGGGTTGAGCCGCAGGTTTACAACATCGAGGCTCGCGAAGGTCTCCTCCAGGTCTTGTATCAGGGTCTTGGCCTCCCGAGATTTTACTACAATGTCGTCAATGTAGGCTTCTACATTCCTTCCAAGTTGCTGGCCCAAGGTGATGTGCATCAGTCGCTGAAAGGTTGCCCCTGCATTACGCAGCCCGAACAGCATGCATGTATAGCAATATACCCCGCACAGGGTCAAGAAGGCGGTCTTCTCAACGTCTTCCACGGCCATCTTGATCTGGTGATACCCGGAGAAGGCGTCCAGGAAGCATAGCAGGTCGCATTCCGCAGTGGAATCGACAATCTGGTCGATGCGGGGAAGCGGGAACGGATCTTGCGGGCATGCCTTGTTGAGGGTGGTGAAGTCGACACACATGCGCTCTTTCCCCCCTTCTTGGGCACAACGACGGGGTTGGCCAACCAATCAGGGTACCGGACCTCGCGAATGACCCCGGCAGCCTCGAGCTTGCAGGTCTCTTGGGCAATGAAGGCCTGCTTCTCCGTGGACTGCCGCCTGGTCTTCTGCTTCACCGGGCGCACATTTGGGCACACGTTGAGGTGGTGCTCGATGACACTCCTAGGGATCCCCGCCGGCTGATCTGGCTCCCAAGCAAATACCTTCTTTTGTGCACACAAGAACTTAACCAAGGCCTCCTCCTCCGCAGGCTCGAGGTTGGCGCCTATGGTGAAAGTGGCACTGGAGGACCCGTCCTCGTTGACGGGTACCTGCTTGGTCTCTGCCTTGTCCTGGGTGAATAACTGCTTCTTCTTGGCGGGCGCAGCCCCCTTGGGCTCAGGGGCCTCCGTGCTGGCGGGCCGTACCAACGTCGCTGTGTTGAAGGCGAGCTCGAGCACTCGCAGGGCGTCCCTGGCGTCCCCGCGCACGGTGAGGGTACCACTACTCCCGGGCATCTTCATGAGGTTGTACGCCGGGTGCGTGGCAGCCATGAAACGGGCCAGTGCCGGGTAGCCGAGGATGGCATTGTAGGGAAGGCCGATGGGGGCGATGTCGAAGTCGACCGTCTCCGTGCGGAAGTTGTCGTAGGTGCCGAAGGTCACCGGGAGCCGGATCTGTCCTAGAGAGTCGGACGATCCGCCTCCGACGCCCGAGAAGGACCGGCTGGGTCGCAACCACTCCCGGGGGATGCGGAAGAGGTTGAAAGTCTCGACCAAAAGCACGTTGAGGCCCGCGCAGTCGTCGATGAGGGTTCGGGTGACGGCCACCTGGCAGATGGTGGGGGTGCACAACAAGGGGAGCGCGCCTGAGCCGGCCCGGTTGGTGGGGTGGTCCTCCGAGCTGAAGGTCAGGTCGACCCCGCCCGCCGCCCGGTTCGGGGGAGCCCCCTGCCGCTCAGCGGCGGAGCTAACCCGACGAGCAAAAAGCTTGATGTGACGACTCGTGGGCGGCGCCTGCGAGCCGCCCAGGAGGGCCGCAACAACCGGAGGCGCCGGTGCTGCAGTGCAGCTGCTCTGTCGCGTAGGCGGATGCTGGGGTGGTGCTTGCAGCTTGTTTCCCACCGAGCCAGTGGTGGTGTTGACGGCAGGCGACGGGGAACGACGGGGACGCCCACCGACAGGGGCCGCCTGATTGGCGCGAGAGGCGATGGCGGGCCGGCGTTCGTCGCGGGCCCGACGGGCGTCAGACATGGATGCGACGGTCGGAGAAGAGCGGAGTGGTGGGAGAAGAATTCCGGCGCACCCCTACCTGGCGCGCCAAATGTCGGATCACGGGTTCCGGCAGACCCTTAAGGTTCGAACACTGGGGTGCGCGCGGAAACTACGCCCTCAACCTCTCTGTCTCAATGGGATCGAAGCTACTAAAAGAACTGCGCGAAAGACACAAGGTTTATACTGGTTCGGGCCACCGATGTGGTGTAATACCCTACTCCAGTGTGTGGTGGATGGATTGCCTCCTGGGGCTGATGATGATGAACACTACAAGGAAGAACACCTTCGCGAGGGTCTGCTCTTGGCTGGGGTGATGAACTGCTATGGGGAGTTCAACCACCCTTCTCTCTCTCTCTCTCTCAGATCCCGGGCAGAACAACCAGGAATCGAACCCCTTGCTATGTGGGTGGCTAGTCCTACTTATAGAGGCCCTGGTCCTCTTCCCAAATATTGAGCGGGAAGGGATCCAACAATGGCAGGCTAATTTGAAGGGGGACAGCGAGTACATCTATCCTGACAAAAGCAGTCTTCGCCTGCCAAAGGCTCTGGGGATGATTCCGCGCTGGGCTCCATGGTGACCTCCGTCTCGTAGTCCGCTTGGTCCTGGTCTTGTTGCACCGAAGTGGCAACCTTTGCCTGATGCCTCGGTACCCCGCGGCCGCGCTTGTCCCCTTTGCACCGAAGAGGAAAGAAGGACGCTGTGCGCGCTGGCACCCACCTGGTACCCTGGGTCGTCATGGCTCACGTCATGGGCACCTCACGAGGTACCCCGCCTTGATGTCTCCGCCTCCTCGCGAGCCTGCCTGATGAGGCTTGGCTTGAGGAAGTGCCGCGTCGTTCGCCTCGCGAGGCTTGGCCCCTCGCGAGGGTCTTGAGCCTCGTGTTGATGAAGTTGGGCCGCGCTGGGCCCCCGCTTGAGCCACGCCGCAGGCCGCAGGCAGGCAAGTCTGGGGACCCCCATTCCCAGAATGCCGACAACTTCCTCGGATGAAGTTGCGGCCTAATCGGCGCCACCAAAGAGGTTGCACACTAATCGCCGCATTTTCTTCTTGATTCGATCTCATGGTGCTGCCGGCGCTCGGTCCCGAGCCGACACGACACGGCTCCATCCAAGGCAGCGTCTCCATCCACTTCCTCCACGGCGTCGCTCCCTTGGCGGTGACGTCCACATCAGTACGACCTTCTGCTGCTTTAGCTCTCTATCGCGCTGCTGCTATGCTCTTGCTCTCGGTCCCCTGCCTGGTCCACTCTTGTTATTGCTCTTGCTCGCGCTGCTGCTCTCGCTCTTGCTCTTGCTTGCGATGCTACTCCGATTTAGCTACACTTCACTCCGATGCCGCGGGGGTGAAGGAAGAACCAGCTGCAGCGGGGAGGGGGTCTCGCCGGAGAGGTACCCCACTATCTATCTTAGGGTTTAGGATAGGGACGGTGGTCGCTGGCGTTGGCGGGGCGGTGGCGTGGGGATCGCCGGAGAAAAAGCTCGGCACGGGGGGGCCTAGAGGGATGGCCGGGGCGGCGGTGGGGAGTGTTTTCGGGTCGGGCGGGGCGGCGCTCCACGGGCGGCGGGGGCTGCTGTTTGGCTGGCTCAGGGGGTGGTGGTTGAAGATGAATGGCAGGCCCTTGATTTCGTATCCAACAGCTGCAAAATCGACTGACCAGAGATGAAAAAGTCAGTCGACCGATGTGTAGCCTCACCTTGCTAGTGCGTCCAGTTTCGATAGCAAAATTCAGTTTCGATAACAAAATTCAGTTTCGACAGTTAAGTTCAGTTTCGACAGTTAAGTTCAGTTTCAACAGTTAAATTCAGTTTCGATAGTTAAATTCAGTTTCGACAGTTAAGTTCAGAGATGAGCGGCTGATGTATTTTACATCTAGCACTTTGTGGTTATGTATTTTACGTCATGTATTGGAGATGCTATTAGAATTCCACTCAGGTTAACGTTGTTCGTTGTCTCTCTTGTCTTGCTTCAGCCTCAGCGTCATACAACTCACCGGAGCTGCTCCAATGACGAAACCCGCCATCACAGCGGAGTAGTACCTTGGGCTCCATCTTCATACGCCTAAGATCTTCTTCCCCTCCTCCGATAGCCAAGTCAGCCGGAGCATCCTCACCGGCCAACCCAATCACGCTGAGATCGACATGGCTTAGCCAAAGAGGTTGTACACTTGTTCATCTCTTTTTTACTCTACATGTTATATATATTGTCCACTGAGCACACGGATTTGTTCCTTTAGTTTCTCCTTGAAAGAAAAAACGTAGGAATTTTAATCTTCACTTGTCCCCCATTTCAAATTCCTATTCATGAAGCACAAGACTAAGAGATAGTAGCATAACAGCATTATAACCGTACATTTTCTTGTGGTTCGACTTAATCTCACCATGCTTCTTTGCATCCTGTGATCTTCCAATTGTTGTGAATCAAACACCCAGATTGGCAGAAATCCTGTGTTTTTAAATTCTCTGTTTTGCACGTGCATTCCTATCCTATTCCTGTCTATTTCCTATCCTTGCATTGTTGTAATCCTCCAATTCAAATGAGCCCTTACAGAATTACTTCTCTTACAGATAGTTGTCAAAGAAAACCTTGTGTGGTTTGTCGTCCCGCTCCTGTTGCGTCGTCGTCCACCCCAGCTCAGCTGCTCCAACGACAGAAGGGTCCAGCACAGGAGGGATCTGGCCTCCAGACTGTCTTTCGCCGCCTCAGATCTTCTTCCCCGCTGTTGGCAGCCATAAAAACTGCACTACCATCATCAACCGACCTGATGACCTCGAGGACTACACGGGTATGCAAGAGAGGTCACACTCTTTCGTGCCTGCTTACGTTATGCATCGCTTAACATTACATGCTACTTTATCATCCGGTTCATCGATTAGATTCTGAGTCAGCTCCAAACTAATGGTCAAACTTGAGTTTTTAAATGGTTGTGGGGTACATATCGGGGCCGCTATCAATAGTATATATCTACTATATGGTTAATCTCCGGTGTCTACTATGAGTTTCATGTTGGGCGGGAAACAAACAGTAAAGAAGCCATTAACTGTATTTTTTAACTGAAGCCATTATCTGCCTGCTATTATTGGTTTTGGGTCTGTCCACAAGTTGCTACCATCACTCTAGATTTCTACATGCACTCCTTACATAATCTCACTATGTTTTATTCCTATGCATGACAGTTATTGCAAACAATGGAACTGAACATGTAGAGCAAAAGAGACGAGCCTTGTGTGGCAATAAAATTTCATGCAGACATCGCTCCACGGTAGGCACAAAGGCAGCCCCCCTCCACGCATTTCGGATTGTAATCGAGAGGAAGATATCTGTTCTGAGGGAGATTCAGAAGGAGAAGACAACTCCTATTTACCCCCTGAGGTCTTTGCTCTAACTTGGCATGCTGATGTTGGTTATATCATGCATATGGTGTCTTGCATTGCTTAGTTTATACATCAAATATGTCATCTGCTTAGTTTAGACATCCTTTGTCTGAATGCCATCTGTTTAGTTTATTCATCATTTATGTGAATTATGCAACGCCATCTTGTTTAGCCAGGCATCATATATGTGAATTTTGCAATGCCATCCTGCTTAGCCAGTCATGTTATATGTAAATTATATCAGGCCATCCTTTTTTTTCGTTACATATTACATTTGTCAACAATGTTATTACATTCAACTGCTCTTCGTGTGCATCAGCCATTTGACATGGTGATGGAAAATTCCAGAGTGAAAACAAGGTCTTCGGAGCAGACTATGCTATCTGACGAAGCGCATATCTCGCTGGTTACGGATAGCTCCTCAGAGGAGGATTCAGAGACAGGTGACCAGTCCTATTCCCCCCAAGGTGTATGCTCTAACTTGGCAGGGTTATGTTGCTCATATCCTGCGTATGGTGTCTCGCATTGCTATGTCATTTGATTAGTTTAGACATGCTTTGTGTGAATGCCACCTATTCAGTGTCTAATTACCATATATGTGAATTATGCATTGCCATCTTGTTGCAAGACATTATATATGTGAATTATACAATGCTATCTTGTTGCAAAGGCATTATATATGTGAATTATGCAATGCCATGCTGTTTAGCCAATCATCATGTATGTGAATTATATCATGCTATCATTTTTTTGTATTACGTGTTCCATTTAGCGGCAACGTTTGTATATTCAACTACTCTTCCTGTGCATCAGCCATTTGAAGCGGTGATGGAAGTATCTGGAGTGAAAACAAGGTATTCAGAGCAGACAATGCTACCTGTTGAAGCAAACATCTTGCTGGTTACAGAGAGCTCCTCA
The DNA here is from genome assembly GCA_034509565.1 of Triticum monococcum. NCBI lineage: Eukaryota > Viridiplantae > Streptophyta > Magnoliopsida > Poales > Poaceae > Triticum > Triticum monococcum. The sequence continues at coordinate 485,933,274 of CM067845.1, forward strand.
GAGGAGGATTCAGAGACTGATGACCAGTCCTATTTTCCCCCTGAGGTCTATGCTCAAACTTGGCAAGGTTATATTACCCATGTCATGCATGTTGTCTTGCATTGCTTAGTTTTTACATCATATATGGATTGCCATCTGCTTACTTGCTTACTATATAAATCATATATTTGAATTATATCATGCCATCATGTTTACATAGTACATACACATCATCTATCTGAATTATGGCATGGGAACCCATTTAATAAAGGCATCATATAGTTATATCATCTCATCCTGTTTAGTGTTTATAGTCATCATATTTTGAATTATGGCATTCTATCCGTGAATGTATGTGAATTATGGCATGCCAACCTATTTAATAAACACATTATATAGTTATGTCATGTCATCCTGTTTACATAGTCTCATATTTTGAACTATGTCTTTCCATCTTTTTTAGTTAGCCATCATAATGTGAAATTGTGTCATGCTATCCTGTTTAGTTAGCCATCGTATATGTGAAATTGTGTCATGCTATCCTGTTTGGTTAGACAACATAAATATGAATTATTTCATGCCCTCTTTTATTCCCCACTATCCATTGCACCTATCTATCATACAATGTCTATAATTTCAATTACTTTTCTTGTTTATCAGCCATTTGAATTGGAGAGCGTGATGGCAGTATCTAAGGGAGTAACAACACGGTCTTCAGAAAAGATAGTGCTACCAGTTGATGCAGATAGAGGCACAGTTGTACTTGCCCAAGGACCAGATCCACCACACATAACCCAGACTCTCGCAGATTGTACCCCTACCCAGTTGGACAGAGAACCAGCTACACCCCTTCTAACGCCAACCCCGGAGATAGTAACCCAGTTCCGGTTGACACAGCACCGTCTCCACCACAGAGCACCCAAACACGAGCAGTTAGTAAGGGAACTGCAGTGCCCAAAGCACGAGGACCACCACTCCGAATCTCAACTCAACGCTTAAAGGAGAAGAAGATTTGTTCTTAGGTCAGGTTCTGTAGCTATGGTTCATACTCCTTTTATCTTGCATGACTGTATTTACTCATACCAACTATTTTCAAATTTGAAGGATGGAATTGAAACTCCAATGGCGCAACAGGTATGTTTTAAACCTGTTTCTTTAACTGGTTTGCTGTTGTAACATGCTCTATGTTGATTTCAGTTTCAATTGAATAAACAGTTATGTTCTCAGGTCATGCACATTACAAGTGTTGTTATTGCTCTATAGTTACCCACACTTATATTCTGTCTATTCTGCTTTGTCTTGAACAAATATTATTTGAACTGTGTCTCTATCTTGATTTGGCAACAAAAACTAGAATGGTATAGACCATAAAGTGACCATGGTACATAGATATATGTTTGTTTCATGTTGTTATCCTGTCCACTTTACTACTGAACTCATTTACCAAAATGAGTTTCATATACAACATGGTAAACATGTGATGTGTCTTCTTGTTTCTCTTTTAGAATGCGTACAAAATATTGGAGAACAGTACCGCGTTATCCAATGGTAAAGGAAGTAACGCAGACAAGGTTCAAGATAGTGAGACATCCCTATTGGTCTCCAAGAAAGCTGATAAAAACTATCTTAACGACAGTGAGGGAACCCAAAAGTCATGTCTTGATGTAGTGTTCGAGTTACTGGCCACTACTGTTGGCACAAGCTCTTCGAACTCGCTGCCTGAATCAGTTCATCTTCTTGAGTCTCAACTTCAAGTTGAAAGACATCGATCAGATGTGCTGCGACAGGAAGCTGAAGGACTGAGGAAGTCCCTGCAGAATTCAGATGCATATTTTCTGGTGCAACAGCAAGCGCTGGAGGACTTAAGCGCCAAACAAGGGAAAGTTAATAAGCTTGCTAAGCATCTTGCCAGCATTATGGGTACCCAGGATATTGTTTCTTGAGATCTTCTGAAGTGGTTTCAGTTCTGGATTTGTTTTGCTGCGGCGTTTATTTGCGCTGGTCGCCAACTTTGACAACCAGTGTATATGATATGCTGCTTTGTTCCCTATATTTGCACTGATGGCGGACTTTGATGCCCAGTGGATGTAATATGTGTAATAGCCGTGATAGCCTAGCGTTAGTTGTTTGCTTATTTATTCCCTTGTTGTCTTGTTTATTTGTTTGCTTATAGTCATTGCAGTTCTTTTTCCATGGTTAGCTAGTGGCTGCAATAACCTATTTTTTAAAACTAGGCCACAATAACCATGGGCTAATATTTACTGTAGTGCCACTGGGCCTCCTACTGGCCATAGAAACAGTGGGCCTTCTACGGGCCATAGAAACAATGGGCCTTCTACGGGCCGTAGAAACAATGGGCCTTCTGCGAGCCGTATTATCAATGGGCCTTATACGGGCCGTATAATCGATTGGCCAAACACCAAACATACCACATTATGGCCGTAAACGGGCTAGAGTTGGAATCGTCCGTTCATGGGCCGACCCTAACGGGCCATCGTTAACAGGTCATATTTGATGACGGTATGAAATCGGCCCAACGTATTAACAGACCACAAACGGGCCGACTGTAACCACGGGCTGAATTTGGCCCACAAGCAGAAAATGACAGTAACGGGCCGTAAGTAAACGAATGTTGGAAATGAGCCCAAGAATAAATGGGCTCTGAGAAGGCCGAAAGATAACATGGGATGGAAACGGCCCAACGGAATAACGGTTCGTTAATGGGTATAAAGTGATACACTGTTCATTACGGGCCAGTTTCACCACTGGTCGTTAATGGGTGTAAAGTGATACACTGTTTATTACGGCCCAGTTTCTCCACGGGCCGTTAGTAGGCCAAGAGTTACATAGGACCTCATATGGGCCGAAAGACGTCATGGGCCATACATGGGCCAGAAGTGAAAACGGGCTGGAATCATATTGGATGGCCCAGATGACGCTACTGGGCCTAATTCGGATAGGGTGTAACGGGCCTTGGGTTAGCGGGCTGTAAATGGGCTATATTCGAACAAGCCGTTAACAGGCTTTCCATGGGCCGGCCCGCCAGCTTTTGACCAAGTCAAACGGGCCGGCCTTTTCATAGGAATGGGCCTCTGTTGGGCCGTGTCACGTGTCGACGTATCATAGGCGCCTTCCGTCCAATGAGTGGTTGACATCTGTCCCAACGATGAGCCGACACGTGTTTCCTCCAGCCAATGATGATTTTACATGTGGAAAATCCCCATTGGTCAGGCTTTTAACGGGTTATCGGATTCAAAACCCGACCTGATAGCTTAACGGCGTTCCGTTACGGTGGATGCCACGTGTCGGTCACCCTTGATGAAAGAACTTCTGTGACGCGCGATTTATCGTCATGGAAGTGGACACTTCCGTGATGATAATTTTGGTAATGTCATGGAACACTTCTACGACAACACAGGTATGACTATCTTGATTCTGTCATAAATTTGTCATGGATGTACATGCATGACAAAAAAGCGACCTACTGTGACAAACACGTATCATCACGGAAGTGTATTTTTTTTGTAGTGATGCAAAAGATCCCCGATCACCCCGACTGGGCTCCACTACTGATCAACTGGAAACGAAACAACAAAACGAACATGATCTTCATCGAGCTCCTTGAGGGAGTCCTGGATTAGGGGGTGTTCGGATAGCCGGACTATACCTTCAGCCGGACTCCTGGACTATGAAGATACAAGATTGAAGACTTCGTCCCGTGTCCGGAGGGGACTTTCCTTGGCGTGGAAAGCAAGCTTGGCGATGCGGATATTCAAGATCTCCTGCCATTGTAACCGACTCTATGTAACCCTAACCCTATCCGGTGTCTATATAAACCGGAAGGTTGTAGTCCGTAGGACAGAATCAACTCCATACACAACAATCATACCATAGGCTAGCTTCTAGGGTTTAGCCTCCTTGATCTCGTGGTAGATCTAATCTTGTACTACCCATATCATCAATATTAATCAAGAAGGAGTAGGGCTTTACCTCCATCGAGAGGGCCCGAACCTGGGTAAAACAAAGTGTCCCCAGTCTCCTGTTACCATCCGGCCTAGACGCACAGTTCGGGACCCCCTACCCGAGATCCGCCGGTTTTGACACCGACATTGGTGCTTTCATTGAGAGTTCCTCTGTGTCGTCGCCTTTAGGCCCGATGGCTCCTCCGATCGTTAACAATGATACGGTCCAGGGTGAGACTTTTCTCCCCGGACAGATCTTCGTCTTCGGCAGCTTCGCGCTGCGGGCCAATTCGCTTGGCCACCTTGAGCAGATCAAAAGCTACGCCCCTGGCCATCAGGTCAGGTTTGGAAGCCTAAACTACACGGCTGACATCCGCGGGGACTTGATCTTCGACGGATTCGAGCCACAACCAAGCGTCCCGCACTGTCTCGATGGGCATGATATAGCTCTGCCACCGAACAGCGCCTTGGAGGCCGCACACGCATCGGTTTCGACCATTGATTCGGAACCTACTGCGCTAATTGAGGATCAGCGGTTGGACGCTGCCTCACGGGCTGCTATCTCAGAGGCGATCGAGCCGAACTCCAGCCCCGCACTCCGCGTGGCCCGAGACTCCGAGGAGCCAGATTCCTCTCTGAACTCCGAGCCCCCCGCACCCCTGCCAATCGAATCCGATGGGGCGCCGGTAATGGAGGTCACCGCCACGGACATCTTTCAGCATTCGCCTTTTGGCGACATCCTGAAATCCCTTAAGTCCATCTCTTTATCGGGAGAGCCTTGGCCGAACTACGGTCAGCAAGGGTGGGATACGGACGGTGAGGAAATTCAAAACCCACCCACCACCCACTTTGTAGCCACTGTTGACGATTTAACCGACATACTTGACTTCGGCTCCAAAGACATCGACGGCATGGACGACGATATAGGAGACGAACAGGAACCAACACCTATAGGGCGCTAGAACGCCACCTCGTCATATGACATATACATGGTGGATACTCCAAAAGACGGAGATGGCGATGGAGCAATGGAGGATGACGCCCCCAAGAAACAGCCAAAGCGCCGGCGTCAGTGGCGCCGCTCTAAATCCCGCCAAAGCAAATACGGTGATTCCGGCACGGGAGATAATACTACCCCGGATAGCGCCGAAGAACACCCACCCTAGCAAGATTCGGCACAGGAAGATGGAGAAGCCAGCCCTCATGAGAAAGCGGCAGACCGAGAGGTCGAGGATGATAACCATACACCTCCCTTCGAAGACGAGGCAAGCCTCGATGACGACGAATTCGTCATACCATCACACCCCGCCGAACAAGAGCGTGTTAGACGCAGGCTTTTAGCCACGACAAGCAGCTTCAAGAAAAAGCAGCAACAACTTAAAGCTGCCCAAGATTTGCTAGCTGACAGATGGACTGAAGTCCTTGCGGCCGAAGAGTATGAACTCGAACGCCCCTCCAAGAGTTACCCAAAACGCAGGTCACTACCCCGATCAGAGGAGGAAGCACCTGCATCACCAGCGCATGACATGGCAGACCGGCCACCTCGTGGCCGCGACAGAGAGGCCTATCAGCCCTCCACCCAAGCCACGCCCCGACGCCGCACAACTAAGGCACGGGAAAATGCGCCCGACCTGCGAGACATACTGGAGGACAAGGCAAGACAGACAAGATCGATCTACGGATCGCGCAGGTGCCCTACGGCATGTGACAATGATCTTCATGCCGGATACAACAAATCCGGTCGGGCCGAACACAACAGACATAGATCTTCCGAGCTGCATCGTGATATAGCCAAGTACAGAGGCGCCGCACACCCCTTATGCTTCACGAATGAAGTAATGGATCATAAAATCCCAGAGGGCTTTAAACCCGTAAACATCGAATCATACGATGGCACCACAGACCCGGCGGTATGGATTGAGGATTATCTCCTTCACATCCACATGGCACGCGGCGATGATCTACACGCCATCAAGTACCTCCCGCTCAAACTTAAACGACCGGCCCGGCATTGGCTTAACAGCTTGCCAACAGACTCAATCAGTTCTTGGGAGGACCTGGAAGCCGCATTCCTCGACAACTTCCAGGGCACTTACGTGCGACCGCCGGATGCCGACGACTTAAGCCACATAATTCAGCAGCCAGAAGAATCAGCCAGACAATTCTGGACACGGTTCCTAACAAAGAAAAAAACCAGATAGTCGACTGTTCGAACGCAGAGGCCCTAGCAGCCTTCAAGCATAACATCCGTGACAAGTGGCTTGCCCGGCACCTGGGACAGGAAAAGCCGAAATCCATGGCAGCCCTCACGACACTCATGACCCGCTTTTGCGCAGGTGAAGACAGCTGGCTAGCTCGCAGTAACAACTTATCAAAGAACCCTAGTAATTCGGATACCAAGGACAAAAGTGGCAGGACACGTCGGAACAACCAAAAACACCGCGTTAACAGCGACAACAATGAAGACACGGCAGTCAATGCCAGATTCAGAGGCTATAAAACCGGTCAGCTGAAAAAGCCATTCAAAAAGAATACTCAGGGCCCGTCTAGTTTGGACCAAATACTCGATCGCTTGTGCCAGATACATGGCACCCTCGAAAAGCCAGCCAATCACACCAACAGGGATTGTTGGCTGTTCAAGCAGGCAGGCAAGTTAAGAGCCGAAAACAGAGACAAGGGGCTGCACAACGACGACGAGGAGCCCAAGCCACCGAACAACAATGGACAGAAGGGCTTTCACCCACAAGTGCGGACGGTGAACATGATATACGCAACCCACATTCCCAAGCGGGAGCGGAAGCGTGCGCTACGGGACACATATGCGATGGAGCCAGTCGCCCCAAAGTTCAACCCATGGTCCTCTTGCCCGATCACTTTTGATCGGAGGGACCATCCCACTAGCATCCGTCATGGCAGCTTCGCCGCATTGGTTCTCGACCCAATCATCAACGGATTTCACCTCACAAGAGTCCTCATGGACGGTGGCAGTAGCCTGAACCTGCTTTATCAGGACACAGTGCGGAAAATGGGCATAGATCCTTCAAGGATCAAACCCACAAGAACGACCTTTAAAGGCGTCATACCAGGTGTAGAAGCCAACTGTACAGGCTCAGTAACACTTGATGTGGTCTTCGGATCCCCGGATAATTTCCGAAGCAAAGAGTTAATCTTCGATATAATGTCGTTTCACAGTGGCTATCACGCCCTGCTCGGACGAACCGCATTCGCAGAATTCAATGCGGTGCCGCACTACGCATATCTCAAACTCAAGATGCCAGGCCCTCGAGGAGTGATCACGGTTAACGGAAACACCGAACGCTCCCTCCGTACGGAGGAGCATACGGCGGCTCTCGCAGCGGAGGTACAAAGTAGCCTTCTTAGGCAATTCTCCGGTCCGGCCATTAAAAAGCCAGACACTGCCACGTGCGCCTGGAATAACCTAGAGCAGGACCGCCTGGCACACTCTGAGCAAGCGTGGCAATGCGGCCCCAACCACAGCTTTCGCGACCTAGCGAAACCAGTACCTCATGTACACAACTATGCCCTCGAAATACCATGGGCACAGGGGAAGGGGCACAATAACGGCACGCCCAAAATACGGCTTAAAACGTACCAGGGGCTGCCGGATTCTTTTTTTAATTTTTTCTTACTTTCAGGACTCCACACTTCGGACGACCTGTTCGGCAATTCGATTGCCGCACAAACGATGCAAGATCCAGGGAGGCAGATAAGCAATGCCGCATTATGGAACTCCCAGGTGGTCTCTATTACGAGCGGTATACCTACTTTATATATAACTCCGCGGCCCGCCCCTGGTCAGGACATACTGAATAGTCCAATATCTTTTGCTTACCGCACCATTTGTATCGTTCGACTTTGATAAATAGCCTCTCCATAAATAATGCTTAGCTTTTTGTCTATCTTTTGCATTACTCTTTTCATATATATGTTCATTAATGACATGTCGCACCCGTACATGGTGGTACGGCAAAGTACGCCAGGGGCTTCAGTACCCTTTAATATGGTGTGAGAAGTCCGTACACTTTCACAAGTGCGGCACCCCGAACTTATAACACTATATGCATCGGCTCCGAATCATGATTTGGGTCAATAGTTGGGTTTGCCTGACTCCTATGTTTTGGTGCCTTACGTTCCGCTATATCGGCTAAGGCAGCACTAGGAGAACCACTGCGATTGTGCCCCGGTTGAGCTGGGTTAAGCACCTTAGTGGAGAAAGCTAAAACTGACTGTCATGATGAGGCGAGAGACCGGTCGCTGTTCGAGAGGTTTTTCGAGTCCCTAAAGGCTTATGCTGCTTCGAGCGAGGAGCTGGATAACCCCAGCCAAGGCGTGGATAGCGCCCCGAACTCGGTCTTCCGAACTAGGGGCTTCCCCGAAGTTTAAAATTATAAAGTTCTATGGCTAAGTGAGAGTGTTCAAGCATTATAGTCCGATTGCCTAGTTCGTCGTGCTGAGCGCCTCCCTCGAAGGACCCAAGCATGGGAACAAGAGCGCCCAGGTTTATCACCGAACACCCCAGCACTAGTGGCATGGGGGCAGAAGCCGACGACTGGCCATCTCTCAATTTTCGATAAACGGCCGCACAGAAAATAATATTTTAAATTCAATAAGCATTGCTTAGCGCATATGAACAGGTTTTCAGCGCACAGGATAAACACGAGCGAATTCATTCAAAAATTACATCCTTGGTGCACTCATCTGCCACAAGGCGGGCACCCGCAAGAACATCCTTATAGTAGTTCTCCGGCCTGCGATGCTCCTTCCCCAGCGGCGGCCCGTCCGTCACAAGCTTCTCACCGTCCAGCTTACCCCAGTGCACCCTTACACGAGCAAGGGCCCTACGAGCACCTTCGATGCAGACAGAGCGCTTGATGACCTCGAGCCTTGGACAAGCCTCCACCAGCCGCCGCACCAGCCCGAAGTAGCTCCCAGGCAGGGCCTCTCCGGGCCACAGCCGAACTATGAAGCCCTTCATGGCCTGTTCGGCCGCCTTGTGGAGTTCGACCAGCTGTTTCAGCTGATCGCTCAAGGGCATAGGGTGTCCGGCCTCAGCATACTGAGACCAGAACACCTTCTCCGTCGAGCTGCTCTCTTCAGCTCGGTAGAATGCGGCGGCATCGGATACGCTGCGGGGAAGATCTGCGAAGGCCCCTGGAGAACTCCGGATTTAGGTAAGTAACAAGTAGTTTACTTTTATATTTCTACTTTGCATAAAGAATGCCTTACTCGCTGCTATCTTTTTCACATCCTCCAACTCTCGAAGGGCCTTTTGGGCTTCAGCCTTGGCAGACTTGGTAGCCTCAAGGGCCGTCGCGAGCTCAGACACTTGGGTCTTTGACTCAAGCTCCAAACTCTCATCTTTTTTCATGAGAGCCTGAAGCTCTTGTTGCATCTCACCGACCTGAGACCCAAGTTTCTCTCGCTCGGTGCGCTCCGCAGCCGTTTTCTTTTCGGCTTCAGACAGCGCCTGCTTGAGGGTTGCCACCTCAGTCGTGGCCCCTACAATAAGCAGTTCAATCCTGTTATTTTTTGCAATCACGCCTCTCTATAGGCACCCTTTTATAAGGTATTTCTTACCTTCTTTCTCCTCGAGCCGCTGCTTGGCCAGGCCGAACTCTTGCTCGGACCGCTCGAGTCCCTGTTTCAGGGCATCCACCTCCGCAGTCAGTGCGGTGGTGGCTAGCAACGAAGCCTGCATACGCATATTGACTCTTCATTATTAGACTCCTGCGAAATTTAATAGATCCTCTATTCGGCTTTTCTTTCCGAACTCCAAACAGAGCATCAGGGGCTACTGTCCATGCGGTAATATTTTTACATATTCTTACTTACCTCGAAGCCGGTTAGGAGGCTAGTGCAAGCTTCACTCAGCCCGCTCTTGGCGGAATGAACATTCTGGATCACCGTACTCATAATAGTACGGTGCTCCTCGTCGATGGAGGCGCCTTCAAGCACCTCCAGCAGATTGTCCGGCGCCTCCGGTTGGACGGAGGCTGCCGGCTCAGAAGGCTTACTCCTCTTGGAAGGAGTTCGCCTGCCGTGGTCCGGAACTATTGAAGATTCCGGCATGGTGTCCGGCTTAAGGCCGGACTTGGAGCCCTGAGGGGTCTTGTCCCCTTCACTCCTGGGGTCCGGGAGGTCGCCTTGCGGCTCCTCCAGGACCACTTCCTCCTGCCCCGGAGCTCGTTGCGACGCCACTTCAGCGTCATCCATAGTGCGGGGGGAGACAACGGGCGGAACAGAGTTCACGTCCGATGAATCCAGGGAGCCGCTCGATGACTCGTTGAGTGCGGCCCGGGGCGGGCTGCATGATTACATTCGACATTAGGGAAAGCTGCGCAATAAAGAAACATCATGAGTTACTCTGATACCCGAACTTACGATTTCGCCGGACGCTTGGCCCTGTCCGGCCACTCCTCTTTGCCCTCTTCGGTGTCAGGGGCGTAGTCCGGCGGAGGGGTCTTCCTTTTCCTAGACCCCTCGGCCTCCCCCGTTGGGGCGGCCTTCCTCCTCTCTCCTCCCTCCACTTGAGAGGGAGAGTCTTCTTCTTCCTCCTCCTCGTTCTCGCGGGAGGAGGGCGCCTCGGACTCGTCAGACGACGAGTCCAACACCACCATGTTGCGGGCACTCTTTTGAGTCCCCGTGGTCTTCTTCTTCTTGGCCTTCTTCTCCGGCACCACATAAGGCGCCGGGGCCAGCAGCTTCACTAGTAAAGCTGGAGCTGGGTCTTCGGGCAGCGGAGCTGGATAGTTAATCGGCTCAGCTATCGCCAGCCAAGCCTGTCAAAGGAAAGGGAGTTCAGATCCCGCATAGTGTCGAACTATGAAAAAAGGCTTAACATCCTGTGAAGGGTGTAGATGGCATACCTTGCTAGCGTGATGCTGCGAGCTGTATCCGCGGTCCTCGGAAGTGGATGCGGGAGCCTCGGCGCCCTTGAATAGCACCTTCCAAGCATCTTCATACGTCGTGTCGAAGAGCCTGTTGAGGGTTTGGTGCTGCACCGGGTCGAACTCCCACAGATTAAAATCCCGTTGTTGGCACGGCAGGATCCGGCGGATGAGCATAACCTGGATTATATTAACAAGCTGGACTGGCTTGTTCACCAGGGACTGGATGCATGTTTGCAATCCGGTCACCTCCTTTTCGTCACCCCACGACAGGCCCGTTTCTTTCTAGGACATAAGCCGCGTGGGGGGTCCGGATCGGAACTCAGGGGCTGCAGTCCATTCCAGATCGCGTGGCTCGGTGATATAAAACCACCCGGCTTGCCATCCCTTTAGGGTCTCCACGAAAGAGCCCTCGAACCATAGGACGTTGGCCATCTTGGCCGCCATAGCGCCTCCGCACTCCGCCTGGCTACCGCGCACCACCTTGGGCTTGACGTTGAAGGTCTTGAGCCAGAGGCCGAAATGGGGGCGGACGCGGAGAAAGGCCTCGTACTCGACAATAAATGCCGAGATGTTGAGGATGAAGTTCGGAGCCAGATCATGGAAATCCAGGCCGTAGTAGAACATGAGCCCCCGGACAAATGGGTGGAGTGGAAAGCCCAGTCCACGGAGGAAGTGGGGGAGAAATACCACCCTCTCATGGGGCCTTGGGGTGGGGATAAGCTGCCCCTCCTCGGGAAGCCGGTGCGCGATGTCCTTGGACAGATACCCGGCCTTCCTTAGCTTCTTGATTTTACCCTCCGTAACGGGGGAGACCATCCATTTGCCTCCCGCTCTAGACATTGCTGGAGAAGGTTGAGGTGGGAAGTGCAGGCTTGGGTGCTGGAGCTCGGGTGCGCGAGAGATGGATAGGAAAGGGAGGAAGAAGGCGTGGGTAAAGAGGTGGATCCTTATCCCCTTATATAGGCGGACGCGTTCGTGCGTCCCACCAGCCTAGTAAAACTCGCTTGCCTCCCAAGCGCCATGATAAGTGGCGCGGTTGGGTTACCCACGTCCGTATTGATGAGAATCCCGTAAAAGAGGGGTACACGATCTCTGCTTTGACAAGACGTGCCAAGGAAACCGCCTCACAAAACATGCTGAGGTGAAAAAATAAAAATGATTCAAAGGACTTGGCTGTAGTGTGTTGGCGCTCTGCAGAATACGTCAGCAGATTCGATTTGTGTAAATATTATTCTCTCTATGGCAATATGTGGAAGCTTATTTTGCAGAGCCGGACACTACTCTTGGTGATTACAATCTTCTATGAAGGATTTGGAGGAGGAACATGCCTTGCAATGCCGAAAACAATTTTGTGCGCCGGACTCGTCGTCATTGAAGCCTGGTTCAGGGGCTACTGAGGGAGTCCTGGATTAGGGGGTGTTCGGATAGCCGGACTATACCTTCAGCCGGACTCCTGGACTATGAAGATACAAGATTGAAGACTTCGTCCCGTGTCCGGAGGGGACTTTCCTTGGCGTGGAAGGCAAGCTTGGCAATGCGGATATTCAAGATCTCCTGCCATTGTGACCGACTCTATGTAACCCTAACCCTATCCGATGTCTATATAAACCGGAGGGTTGTAGTCCGTAGGACAGAATCAACTCCATACACAACAATCATACCATAGGCTAGCTTCTAGGGTTTAGCCTCCTTGATCTCGTGGTAGATCTACTCTTGTACTACCCATATCATCAATATTAATCAAGCAGGAGTAGGGTTTTACCTCCATCGAGAGGGCCCGACCCTGGGTAAAACAAAGTGTCCCCAGTCTCCTGTTACCATCCGGCCTAGACGCACAGTTCGGGATCCCCTACCCGAGATCCGCCGGTTTTGACACCGACACTCCTCCTTGAGCTCAGTTGCGTCACCTGCACTGACATCATCGGCACCTGCAACTGGTTTTGGAAGTAATCTGCGAGTCACGGGGACCCAGCAAGCTCACACCCTCGCGATCAAGACTATTTAAGCTTATGGGTAGGAAAAGGTAGTGAGGTGGAGCTGTAGCAAGCACTAGCATATATGGTGGCTAACTTACGCAAATAAGAGCGAGAAGAGAAGAAAGGCAACGGTCGTGAACTAGAAGTGATCAGGAAGTGATCCTGAAACTACTTACCTTCAAGCATAACACAAGAACCGTGTTCACTTCCCGGACTCCATCGGAAAGAGACCATCACGGCTACACACGCAGCTGATGCATTTTAATTAAGTTAAGTGTCAAGTTCTCTACAACCGGACATTAACAAATTCCCATCTACCCATAACCGCGGGCATGGCTTTCGAAAGTTCAAAACCCTGCAAGGGTGTCCCAACTTAGCCCATCACAAGCTCTCACGGTCAATGAAGGATATTTTTTCTCCCAGGATGACCCGATCAGACTCGAAATCCCGGTTACAAGACATTTCGACAATGTTAAAACAAGACCAGCAAAGCCAGCCGAATGTGCCGACAAATCCCGATAGGAGCTGCACATATCTTGTTCTCAGGGCACACCAGATTGTCCAAGATTCCGGTAGACCAACCCAGAGTTGCCCCTGGTGGCCACCATGTAACACCCTCGATGCGGCTATATCTCCCACCTGTCGAGGCACGACTTAGAGGCGTAGCCGCATTGAAAGAAATTTCGCAAGTCGGGAAATCATCACACATCCCATGTACATAAATAATATAAAGAGGGAAGAACATAGTTGGCTTACACTCGCCACGTCACATCAAAGTACATAAATAACATCCATCATACAAATCACTCATGGCCCGACTACGACACCAAAATAGAAAAGACCCCCCAACATGCGACCAGGCCCTGAATCTACCCCGACTGGGCACCACTACTGATCATCAGGAAAAGACACATAGTATCGCTGAGAGTCCTCGTCGTACTCCCACTTGAGCTCAAGTGCGCCATCTGGAGCTGTATCATCTGTCCCTGCATCTGGTGTAATAGTAATCTGTGAGCCACAGGGACTCAGCAATCTCGCACCCTCACGATCAAGACTATTTAAGCTTAATAGGTAGGAAAGGGGTAATGTATAAGTGGAGCTGCAGCAAGCGACTAGCATATATGGTGGCTAACTTATTCGCAAAAGAGAGCGAGAAGAGGAGGCAAAGCACGAGCGAGAAACTAGCGAGCAACCTGCGAAAACATAACTCCAACACCGTGTCCACTTCCCGGACTCCGCCGAGAAGAGGCCATCACAGCAACACACTCAGTTGATTCATTTTTAATTAATTAAGGTTCAAGTTATCTACAACCGGACATTAACAAATTCCCATCTGCCCATAACCGCGGGCACGGCTTTCGAAAGAACAATCCCTGCAGGGGGGTCCCAACTTAGCCCATAACAAGCTCTCACAGTCAACGAAGGAATAGACCTCCACCCAAGACACACCGATCAGACTCGGTATCTCGGTACAACAAGACGATTCGACAGGTTAAAACAAGTCCAGCAACACCGCCCGAATGTGCCGACAAATCCCGATAGGAGCTGCACATATCTCTTTCTCAGGGCACACTCAGATTGTCCTAGGTACGGGTAGGCCAGCCCAGAGTTGCCCCTGGTGGCCACCGGCAGCTGACAGTTGGACCAACATTCAGAGGAGCACTGGCCCGGGGGCATTAAAATAAGATGACCCTCGGGCTCCGGAAACCCAAGGGAAAAAGAGGCTAGGTGGCAAATGGTAAAACCAATGTTGGACATTGCTGGAAAAGCTTTAATCAGGGCGAACTATCAAGGGGTTCCCATTATAGCCCAACCGCGTAAGGGACGCAACAATCCGGGAACATAACACCGATATGACGGAAAACTAGGGCGGCAAGAGTGGAACAAAACACTAGGCGAGAGGCCGAGCCTTCCACCCTTTACCAAGTATATAGATGAATTAAGATAACATAGCAATATAATGATATCCCAACAAGTAAATAAATGTTCCAACAAGGAACGGCTCCAAGCTTCACCTGCAACTAACAACGCTATAAGAAGGGCTGAGCAAAGCGGTAACATAGCCAATCAACGGTTTGCTAGGACAATGGTGGGTTAGAGGCTCAATCATGGCAATTGGGAGGCTGACAAGCAAGTGGTAGGCATCGTAGCATTGCCAAAGCAAAAGAGCGAGCAAACTAGCATAGCAAAGATAGTAGTGATTTCGAGGGTATGATCATCTTGCCTGCACAGTTGTCAGAGTTGACTGGATCCTCAAAAGCAAACTCAACGGGCTCCTCATTAGCGAACTCGTCT
Organism: Triticum monococcum; assembly: GCA_034509565.1. Taxonomy (NCBI): domain Eukaryota; kingdom Viridiplantae; phylum Streptophyta; class Magnoliopsida; order Poales; family Poaceae; genus Triticum; species Triticum monococcum. The sequence goes on from CM067845.1 coordinate 485,948,397, forward strand.
CCCGGCTCTACCCAACAACACAAACAAGCAACAAGGATACAATCAACCACGGGCAAGGACAAGCAATAAGATGCAAAGATGGTATGCTATGCGGGATGCGATGCGGGATGCAAAATGCAAGACGTGACAGGAAATGCATGAACCTGGCCTCAACTTGGAAAACCAAGTGTGCCACTGGGTAGAGGGGAAGAAATCCCCTGAAAACGATATAAAGATCATAGGAATCGGAGCTACGGTTTGGAAATGGCAAGCGTTTTACGAAACGAACCGATCTCCAAGCAGGCACCTAAATGCAACGAAATGAACAAGCTACAGCCACCAAACATAAAAACAAAATACATGACAGGGAGGTACACAAGATGCTTAACAAATCACTAGCACTGAGCCATAGGCAAATTCATCCACTATGGGGTTCAAACAAGCATGGCAAAACTGAATAAGCAAAACAGATTTCAGACTTAGTGAAATTAACACTGGTCTGAAATTTCAGAGCACGATGCTCTCTTCGGAGCAGCAAAACAACATGAAACATAACCTGAACATGGCAAGTAAGAGCATGGAATGGAGCTACTCAACAAGCTTAACAAAACACCCAAAGTGACCTGGGGCCAAAAGGGTTCACAAAATACTCTAACGAGCTCACGAACATAGATGAAACACAATCAGTTTTCAGACTTGGTGAAAACTGAGACATGCTGAAATTATAACTCACGGAGGCATGTAAACGAGCTCAATGCACTCACTACGGTGCAAGTCATAGCAAGGAAAGCATATATCCATAAAGAAGGCACAAAATTCTAGCTAGACATGGCAAGAACAATGGCATAGCATGCACGAGTCACTAGCAGTGGCACCGGCAAAATCGCAAAAGAGTTCACCATCTGCCCAAATTAACAACGATGCAAAAGTTGAGCTCGATTGACTCAACCTAGGGTGCTCCAACATGGCAAGTAAAGACATGGATGGATAGAGCACAACAAGATTAACAAATGTCCCTTACTGAGCATACTCAAAAGGGGCACGGATCACTAGGAAACAAGCTGGACATATAGCATCATGAACTAAAACATCCCAGACTTAGTGAAAATCACTAAGTCCCTGAAATCAGCAATCTCAGGTACCCCTCTTTGCAAGCTTGCACAAGTCACCACACACATCCTAAAAATGCATGGTTGGCACCTCTTGAAAGAAGACAAAATGCTTAACAATTCATCCCAAAGGGTCACAGGCATATCATGCACACAATAATCATGGCAAAAATGACAAATGTCAATGATGAGCTAACGGATCTGCAGTTTAACTCACGATGCCTCCTTCTAACAGCATTTTGGGCATCAAGATGAAATCAAATGCAAATGATGCAATGGAATGAAATGATGTACTCGTCGAGACGAAGATTTTCATATATCATATGTCAAAAACGGAGCTACGGATGCGGAGATATGAGCAGTCAAACATAGCATAAAAAACAAGGGGGAAAAGAAAGTCAACCCTAGGGTTACTGTTCACAGATCTGGATCCGGCCGGGCTACTGTTCACGGCGCACGAACCGAGGACCACCGGCCGGAGCTGCGCGCGCCGGAGACGGAGTGGAGGCGGAGCTCGCCGGAGTCGGCCGGCCGGCGAGGCGGCGACGATGCGGCGGCGGAGGGCGACGCGGAGCGGCGCGTCCGGCCACCGGTGAGGGGGCGGCAGAGGGCAGCGCTGGGCGCTCGCCGGCGAGGGGCGGCGCTCGCGGGCTGGCGGCGGCGGAGGGCGCCGGCAACGAGGTCGCGCGGCTCGGGAGCTCCTCTCCCTGGAGCCTGGCGCAGAGGAGCGGCGGGGAAACGGGCCCCGCGGGCCAGACGCGGGCCCCGCGGGCCGGCGGCGGCGGGAGGCGGCGAAGTGGGCACGGCGCCACGTGGCCTTGCGGGATTGGCCCGGGCGGATCGGGCGGACACGTCCGGCCGTCTGGATTTCGTCCGGCGGTCGGAGGAGGGGGGCTAGGGTTTCGGAGAGGGGGATCCGCGAATTTCAGGAGGGGGTCCTATAAATAGGCATAGAGGGAGCTAGGAGTGTCCAAAGGAGGTGCGGTTTTCGCCCACGCGATCGTGATCGAACGACCGAGACGATGCAGCAGAGTTAGGTGGGTTTTGGGCCAAATTGGAGGGGTGTTGGGCTGCAACACACACGAGGCCTTTTCGGTCCCTGGGTTAACCGTTGGAGTATCAAACAAAGTCCAAATGACCCGAAACATGACAGGCGGTCTACCGGTAGTAAACCAAGACCGCATGGCAAGTCTCGGTCCAATCCGGAAATGTTTAATCCTCACACACGAAAGAAAGCTAGAAATGGCCACCGGAGGGGAACGAAGCGCCGGAATGCAAAACGGACAACGGGGAAAATGCTCGAATGCATGAGATGAACATGTATGCAAATGCAATGCACGTGATGACATGATATGAGATGCATGAAAAAGAAAACAACACACGAAAGACAAAGACCCGAACCCGAGAAATAAATAACTTAGTGCCGGAAACGGCAAGAGTTGGAGTACAAATTGGGAAAGTCGTATCTGGGGTGTTACAACACTCCACCACTACGAAAAGATCTCGTCCCGAGATCTAGGACTTAAAGAACTCCGGGTACTCAGAACGGAGGTGATCCTCGCGTTCCCAGGTAGCTTCACGGTCGGAATGGTGTGACCACTTGACTTTGAGAAATTTGATTGACTTGTTGCGAGTTCTGCGTTCAGTCTCTTTAAGAATGGCAACTGGGTGCTCACGATAGGAGAGATCTTCTTGGAGCTCAATGTGCTCGAAGTTGACGGTGCATTCAGGCGTCTTGAAGCACTTTCGGAGTTGGGAGACATGGAACACATCATGAACATTAGCAAAGTTTGCAGGAAGCTCAAGTTGATAGGCGAGGTCGCCTCTCTTGCTGACAATCTTGAAAGGCCCGACGTATCTAGGGGCAAGCTTCCCTTTGATACCGAAGCGACGAGTCCCTTTCATAGGAGAGACGCGGAGGTAAACATGATCTCCGATCTCGAAAGCCAAATCACGGTGCTTACTATCATAGTAGCTCTTCTGGCGGGATTGGGCTGCTTTGAGGTTATCACGAATGACCTTGCACATTTCTTCTGCCTCTGTGATTAGGTCATTACCCAGCAGCTGATGTTCACCGGTTTCAGACCAGTTGAGAGGGGTACGGCACTTCCTACCATACAGAATTTCAAATGGGGCCTTGACCGAACTTGCTTGAAAACTGTTGTTGTATGAGAATTCAGCATAAGGAAGATAGTCCTCCCACTTCATGCCGAAGGAGATAACACAAGCCCTGAGCATATCTTCAAGAATCTGGTTGACACGCTCGACTTGACCGCTTGTTTGAGGATGGAAAGCAGTGCTGAAGCGGATGTTGGTGCCCATGGCCTTCTGAAAAGAATCCCAAAACTTGGAGGTAAAGATGCTGCCACGGTCTGAAGATATCACTTGAGGAATACCGTGCAGAGAGACAATTCGAGAGGTGTAGAGTTCTGCCAATTGAGCTGCAGTGATTGACTCTTTGATAGGCAGAAAGTGAGCCACTTTGGTGAGCTTGTCGATGACAACGAATATAGCATCATTGCCACGCTTGGATTTTGGAAACCCAGTCACGAAGTCCATTTCAATGTGGTCAAACTTCCATTCTGGAATGGCAAGAGGTTGAAGGAGACCTGCTGGCCTTTGGTGTTCTGCCTTCACTCTTCTGCAGACATCACATTCATTCACGAATTGAGCGATCTCGCGCTTCATTCGAGTCCACCAATAAGTTTGCTTGAGATCCTGATACATCTTCGTGCTACCAGGGTGGATGGAGAGGAGAGAGTTGTGAGCCTCGTTCATGATCACTTTATGAAGTTGACCTTTGGGCACAACAATTCGATCCTCGAAGAAGAGAGTGTCCTTGTCATCAAGTCGGTAGCACTTGTACTTAGACTGACTCTTTGCAATACCAATCTTCACCTTTTTCACCATAGCATCAAGAAGCTGGGCTTGGCGAATTTGGTCTTCCAAGGTAGGAGAAACTTGAAGGTTGGCGAGGAAACCTTGAGGAACAATTTGCAGATTAAGTTTGCGGAAAGCTTCACAAAGCTTGGGTTGATAAGGCTTGAGAATCAGACTGTTGCAATATGCTTTTCTGCTCAAAGCGTCAGCAATCACATTAGCCTTGCCTGGAGTATAATCAATACTCGGATTGTACTCTTGAATCATTTCGACCCATCGAGTCTGCCTGAGGTTGAGATTAGGCTGAGTGAAGATGTACTTGAGACTCTTGTGATCAGTGACAATATCCACTTTCCTTCCCAATAGAAGATGTCTCCAAGTCAACAAAGCGTGCACAACTGCCGCCAACTCGAGATCATGAGTGGGGTAGTTCTTCTCATTAGGCTTCAACTGGCGAGAGGTATAAGCAACAACTTTCTTCTCTTGCATCAGTACAGCACCGAGACCTTGGAGAGAGGCATCACAAAAGACCTCGTACGACTTGGTTTCATCAGGCGGAGTCAGAACCGGAGCAGTGATTAATTTCTCTTTCAAAGCGTTGAAAGCAGTATCACACTCTGGAGACCAAATGTACTTGACGTGCTTCTGAAGAAGATTTGAGAGAGGCTTAGCGATCTTGGAAAAGTTCTCAACGAATCTTCGACAGTAGCTTGCGAGACCGAGGAAGCTACGGAGTTGCTTCACATTCTGAGGAGGTTCCCAATTAACAATTGCAGACACCTTCTCAGGATCCACGGAAATGCCCTTGGCAGAGATGATATGGCCAAGATAAAGCACCTCGTCGAGCCAAAATTCACACTTGGAAAACTTGGCGTAGAACTGATGTTCCCTGAGCTTGTGAAGCACCAAACGTAAGTGTTTGGCATCCTCTTCCTTGTTCTTCGAGAAAACCAGAATGTCGTCGAGATAGACCAAAACGAAGTCATTGGTGTAGGGGTTGAAGATGAAGTTCATCATGCGAGAGAATGTCGGAGGAGCGTTGGCGAGGCCAAAAGACATGACAGTGTATTCATATGACCCATAGCTTGTCCTGAAGGCCGTCTTGGGAATATCTTGCTCACGAATGCGAATCTGCTGATAACCCATACGAAGATCAAGCTTGGAGAATACTTGGGCACCCTTTAGTTGTTCGAACAGCTCATTGATGTTGGGAAGTGGGTATTTGTTCTTGATGGTCTTCTTGTTCAATGGACGGTAATCAACACAAAGTCGGTCCGTTCCATCCTTCTTCACAAAAAGAACACCACAACCCCACGGAGAAGTACTAGGCCGAATGAGACCCATTCTTTCTTGAACATCGAGTTGTTTCTTCAACTCCTTCAACCCTTCGGGGCCGAGCTTGTAGGGATGTTTGCACACAGGTTCCGTACCGGGCTCAAGTTCAATAACAAATTCAACCGGCCGGCACGGAGGCATTCCTAGGAGTTCTTCTGGGAAGACGTCTTGATACTCACAAACAACCGGAATCTACGAAATAGCATCCAATTCACCCTTCTCATTGAGAGAAAACAACCGGATGGTATTATCCCGAGAAGCAAAGACAATTACATCCTCAGACGAATGAGTCAGTTGAATCTGCCTGGCTGCACAATCGAGGTGAGCCTTTTGCTTAGAGAGCCAGTCCATCCCAAGAATAAGATCGATATCTGAATCACCAAGAACCATTGGAGAAGCCAAGAACTTATAATCGCCCAAAGTGATAGTGACATCCGGAACGATGGAGTTAGCCTGCATGCGCTTACCAGGAGAAACAACTGCTAATGGGCTAGGTAGAACTTGTGAAACCAATTCATGCCTAGATGTAAATGGCCTTGAGATGAAACAATGCGATGCACCCGAATCAAAAAGAACTTTTGCAGGAATATCATTAACAGGAAGGTTACCCATGATAACATCTGACGAATCCTCTGCCTGAGCTGCGTTCATCAAGTTGACCTTGGCGGACTTGGGGTTATGCTTGACTACTGCTGTACTTGCCGATCTGACAGGAGGAGGAGGAGGAAGACGCCTCTGGTTGAAACACTTGTTGGTGTAGTGACCCTTCTGTTGGCACTTGTTGCACGTGACCTCAGAAAGCGGACGGTGGTACGGAGCACTCGATCTGGCAGGTTGAGACGAAGTCTTGTTCTGAAAGCCTGGGTTGGGTGGGTGGGAAGAACCACTTCCACCTTTGCTCTTCTGCTGATACGGCTGACAGAACGGAGGAGGAGGAAGCCAATACTTCTGCTGCTTGGCCACTTGAGTAGAGGAAGAAGGCGTAGTGTCTCTGACTCGCTTTCTGGAAGCATCACACCTCAACTGAGCAGCCTCTTGCTTCAGTGCCATGTTGTAGAACTCATCGTATCTCAGCGGCTCGAAGAGGACAAGAGCGAGCTGAATTTCTTCACGGAGACCACCCCTGAATTGATAGATCATGCTCTTCTCATCAGGAACATCCTGCTTGGCAAAACGGGCGAGCTTCTGGAACAACTTGTTGTAGTCATAGACAGACAAAGAGCCTTGCTTCAGATTGCGGAATTCCTCACGTTTGCTTTCAGTCACACTTTGAGGGATGTGATGAGCTCAGAAATCACGACGGAAATCATCCCAAGTGATCAAACGTCCACCTCTGGAATCCTTGTACTGCTGGAACCACTCTGCAGCCTGATCTTTGAGCTGGAAAGAAGCGAACTTGACGAAATCTTCAGGCCTGACGTTGCTGCATTCAAAATGCTTGCCCAGATCCACTAGCCAATCATCAGCATCGGTAGCCTCAACACAATTGCTGAATGTCTTTGGACCATTTGCGAGGAACTGGTTCAGAGTAGCAAAATGGTTCTGATTGTTGCCTTGATTCCCTTGACTGCCTTGATTCCACTCTTGGAGGATTTGCATGATCAACTGTGTATTTGCATTAGTAGCGGCCATCACAGCTTGCCAAGCCTCTGGAGGCGGTGGAGGTGGTGGCGGATCAGGGTTCGGAGTCGTGCGCGTTGGAGGAGCCATCCTGAAGAGGTTGACCACCATTAGCACACAAATAGACAATTATTGAAGGTGAATCCAACGGAATGAAAATTGCAAGATAAGTCTTCACATCCGAACAAAATGAACGAATGCACTTCTCTTGAAGTGGTCACATATTCCTAAATTGCGAAGCCACGAAGAATCAGGTAGAAGAGGTACATCAACAAGGGATGGAATGAACATATGACATCGAAGCAACTCGAATACCACAACTGAAAATAAAACCAAGGTTGGCTTGCAGAATAAGCCGGAACAAACACATGATAGAAATTTTGTCCGAAGTTTTCGTGGTGGGACCTACACGGGCTCGATCGTACAGCACCATCATGTACAAGGCAGTCTACATGACATACGAAGCGTCCCCGAGTCAGCATAGCCAAGGACTCTTTAAGACACAACGAGACCACTGTAAAATCGACCGTGAATAGGCGAACCACTAGACGTCGAACCCCAATTTCATATCATACATCTGTCGGAAAGATATCCTAAGAGCTACTTGAATTCCCACCTATGAAACTCCCGAAACTTTCCGGTTATGCAATCAGGTGTTGGGGATACAGGGGAAGCAATAATATCTCACCCAAACTAGCAATTCCTACATCCATCTATATCCATCCTTCAACACATAACCAAGAAACCTTCGGAAAGCATCTACCTCAACCTTCGAAAAGCATCCGTTATACAAGTTATGGCAATACTCCCGAACTCCCGCCCCAGTACTGGGTGGCGTCGAGGTTATCTCACCAACGAACTGCATAAAGGAGATTTTCGATGTCGCGCACATATCTCAAGTATACCAGAATTGCAACGATAGAATTATGATGACAACACCTCAGAGCTCAACTCCCCGGGACACTTCCACTAAACCCCTGACAGGAGGCACCAAGACAGTATTCTCGTCATAAGCCATCGGAACAAAACCAAGATACTCGCGTGATCCTAAATTTGTTTTTGTGAAATTTGAGAAGAGAAGAGTCAAAACTCTACGTCAGGATGCCTTACCAGAGCGATGAGGAGACTGGGAAGTAAAAAGAATTCCTAAGATCTCCGATATATAATTCCTAAGGACTCAAAACATTTTTCTATACACAACTCGGCTGCTAAAAACGATCAAGCAATGGGGGCTCCTAAGGTCGGGGAAGGCTCTGATACCAACTTGTAACACCCTCGATGCGGCTATATCTCCCACGTGTCGAGGCACGACTTAGAGGCATAGCCGCATTGAAAGCAATGTCGCAAGTCGGGAAATCATCACACATCCCATGTACATAAATAATATAAAGGGGGAAGAACATAGTTGGCTTACACTCGCCACGTCACATCAAAGTACATAAATAACATCCATCATACAAATCACTCATGGCCCGACTACGACACCAAAATAGAAAAGACCCCCCAACATGCGACCAGGCCCTGAATCTACCCCGACTGGGCACCACTACTGATCATCAGGAAAAGACACATAGTATCACTGAGAGTCCTCGTCGTACTCCCACTTGAGCTCAAGCGCGCAATCTGGAGCTGTATCATATGTCCCTGCATCTGGTGTAATAGTAATCTGTGAGCCACAGGGACTCAGCAATCTCGCACCCTCACGATCAAGACCATTTAAGCTTAATAGGTAGGAAAGGGGTAATGTATAAGTGGAGCTGCAGCAAGCGACTAGCATATATGGTGGCTAACTTATTCGCAAAAGAGAGCGAGAAGAGGAGGCAAAGCACGAGCGAGAAACTAGAGAGCAACCTGCGCAAACATAAATCCAACATCGTGTCCACTTCCCGGACTCCGCCGAGGAGAGGCCATCACGGCAACACACTCAGTTGATTCATTTTTAATTAATTAAGGTTCAAGTTATCTACAACCGGACATTAACAAATTCCCATCTGCCCATAACCGCGGGCACGGCTTTCGAAAGATCAATCCCTGCAGGGGGGTCCCAACTTAGCCCATAACAAGCTCTCACGGTCAACGAAGGAATAGACCTCCACCCAAGACACACCGATCAGACTCGGTATCTCGGTACAACAAGACGATTCGACAGGTTAAAACAAGTCCAGCAACACCGCCCGAATGTGCCGACAAATCCCGATAGGAGCTGCACATGTCTCTTTCTCAGGGCACACTCAGATTGTCCTAGGTACGGGTAGGCCAGCCCAGAGTTGCCCCTGGTGGCCACCGGCAGCTGACAGTTGGACCAACACTCAGAGGAGCACTGGCCCGGGGGGGTTAAAATAAGATGACCCTCGGGTTCCGGAAACCCAAGGGAAAAAGAGGCTAGGTGGCAAATGGTAAAACCAATGTTGGGCATTGCTGGAAAAGCTTTAATCAAGGCGAACTATCAAGGGGTTCCCATTATAGCCCAACCGCGTAAGGGACACAACAATCCGGGAACATAACACCGATATGACGGAAAACTAGGGCGACAAGAGTGGAACAAAATACTAGGCGGGAGGCCGAGCCTTCCACCCTTTACCAAGTATATAGATGAATTAAGATAACATAGCAATATAATGATATCCCAACAAGTAAATAAATGTTCCAACAAGGAATGGCTCCAAGCTTCACCTGCAACTAACAACGCTATAAGATGGGCTGAGCAAAGCGGTAACATAGCCAATCAACGGTTTGCTAGGACAATGGTGGGTTAGAGGCTCAATCATGGCAATTGGGAGGCTGACAAGCAAGTGGTAGGCATCGTAGCATTGGCAAAGCAAAAGAGTGAGCAAACTAGCATAGCAAAGATAGTAGTGATTTCGAGGGTATGATCATCTTGCCTGCACAGTTGTCAGAGTTGACTGGATCCTCAAAAGCAAACTAAACGGGCTCCTCATTAGCGAACTCGTCTCCCGGATCTACCCAACAACACAAACAAGCAACAAGGATACAATCAACCACGGGCAAGGACAAGCAATAAGATGCAAAGATGGTATGCTATGCGGGATGCGATGCGGGATGCAAAATGCAAGACGTGACAGGAAATTCATGAACCTGGCCTCAACTTGGAAAATCAAGTGTGCCACTGGGTAGAGGGGAAGAAATCCCCTGAAAACAATATAAAGATCATAGGAATCGGAGCTACGGTTTGGAAATGGCAAGCGTTTTACGAAACGAACCGATCTGCGATTTACAGCAAGCAGGCACCTAAATGCAACGAAATGAACATGCTACAGCCACCAAACATGAAAACAAAATACATGACAGGGAGGTACACAAGATGCTTAACAAATCACTAGCACTGAGCCATAGGCAAATTCATCCACTAAGGGGTTCAAACAAGCATGGCAAAACTGAATAAGCAAAACAGATTTCAGACTTAGTGAAATTAACACTGGTCTGAAATTTCAGACCACGATGCTCTCTTCGGAGCAGCAAAACAACATGAAACATAACTTGAACATGGCAAGTAAGAGCATGGAATGGAGCTACTCAACAAGCTTAACAAAACACCCAAAGTGACCTGGGGCCAAAAGGGTCCACAAAATACTCTAACGAGCTCACGAACATAGATGAAACACAATCAGTTTTCAGACTTAGTGAAAACTGAGACATGCTGAAATTATAACTCACGGAGGCATGTAAACGGGCTCGATGCACTCACTACGGTGCAAGTCATAGCAAGGAAAGCATATATCCATAAATAAGGCACAAAATGCTAGCTAGACATGGCAAGAACAATCCGGCAAAATCGCAAAAGAGTTCACGATCTGCCCAAATTAACAACGATGCAAAAGTTGAGCTCGATTGACTCAACCTAGGGTGCTCCAACATGGCAAGTAAAGACATGGATTGATAGAGCACAACAAGATTAACAAATGTCCCTTACTGAGCATACTCAAAAGGGGCACGGATCACTAGGAAACAAGCTGGACATATAGCATCATGAACTAAAACATCCCAGACTTAGTGAAAATCACCAAGTCCCTGAAATTAGCAATCTCAGGTACCCCTCTTTGCAAGCTTGCACAAGTCACCACACACATCCTAAAAATGCATGGTTGGCACCTCTGGAAAGAAGACAAAATGCTTAACAATTCATCCCAAAGGGTCACAGGCATATCATGCACACAATAATCATGGCAAAAATGACAAAAGTCAATGATGAGGTAACGGATCTGCAGTTTAACTCACGATGCCTCCTTCTAACAGCATTTTGGGCATCAAGATGAACTCAAATGCAAATGATGCAATGAAATGAAATGATGTACTCGTCGAGACGAAGATTTTGATATATCGTATGTCCAAAACGGAGCTACAGATGCGGAGATATGAGCAGTCAAACATAGCATAAAAAACAAGGGGGGAAAAGAAAGTCAACCCTAGGGTTACTGTTCACAGATCTGGATCCGGCCGGGCTACTGTTCACGGCGCGCGAACCGAGGACCACCGGCCGGAGCTGGGCTCGCCGGAGACGGAGTGGAGGCTGAGCTCGCCGGAGTCGGCGGGCCGGCGAGGCGGCGACGATGCGGCGGCGGAGGGCGACGCGGAGCGGCGCGTCCGGCCACCGGTGAGGGGGCGGCAGAGGGCAGCGCTGGGCGCTCGCCGGCGAGGGGCGGCGCTCGCCGGCTGGCGGCAGCGGAGGGCGCCGGCGACGAGGTCGCGCGGCTCGGGAGCTCCTCTCCCTGGAGCCTGGCGCGGAGGAGCGGCGGGGAAACGGGCCCCGCGGGCCAGACGCAGGCCCCGCGGGCCGGCGGCGGCGGGAGGCGGCGAAGTGGGCACGGCGCCATGTGGCCTTGCGGGATTGACCCGGGCGGATCGGGCGGACACGTCCGGCCGTCCGGATTTCGTCCGGCGGTCGGAGCAGGAGGGGGGCTAGGGTTTCGGAGAGGGGGATCCGCGAATTTCGGGAGGGGGTCCTATAAATAGGCATAGAGGGAGCTAGGAGTGTCCAAATGAGGTGCGGTTTTTGCCCACGCGATCGTGATCGAACGACCGAGATGATGGAGAAGAGTTAGGTGGGTTTTGGTCCAAATTGGAGGGGTGTTGGACTGCAACACACGCGAGGCCTTTTCGGTCCCTGGGTTAACCATTGGAGTATCAAACGAAGTCCAAATGACCCGAAACTTGACAGGCGGTCTACCGGTAGTAAACCAAGACCGCATGGCAAGTCTCGGTCCAATCCGGAAATGTTTAGTCCCCACACACGAAAGAAAGCTAGAAATCCCAACCGGAGGGGAACGAAGCGCCGGAATGCAAAACGGACAATGGGGAAAATGCTCGAATGCATGAGATGAACATGTATGCAAATGCAATGCACGTGATGACATGATATGAGATGCATGAAAAAGAAAACAACACACGAAAGACAAAGAACCGAACCCAAGAAATAAATAACTTAGTGCCGGAAACGGCAAGAGTTGGAGTACAAATTGGGAAAGTCGTATCTGGGGCGTTACACACTGGCTGCTGACAGGTTGGACCAACACTCAGAGGAGCACTGGCCCGGGGGATTAAAATAAAGATGACCCTCGGGCTCCGAAAACCCGAGGGAAAAAGGCTTAGGTGACAAATGGTAAAACCAAGGTTGGGCCTTGCTGGAGGAGTTTTATTCAAAGCGAACTGTCAAGGGGGTCCCATTCCCCCAACCGCGTAAGGAATGCAAAATCAAGGAACATAACACCGGTATGACAGAAACTAGGGCGGCAAGAGTGGAACAAAACTCCAGGCATAACGCCAAGCCTTCCACCCTTTACCAAGTATATAGATGCGTTAATTAAATAAGAGATATTGTGATATCCCAACAAAACCATATTCCAACATGGAACAATCTTCATCTTCATCTGCAACTAGCAACGCTATAAGAGGGGCTGAGCAAAGCGATAACATAGCCAAACAACGGTTTGCTAGGACAAGGTGGGTTAGAGATTTGACATGGCAATATGGGAGGCATGATATAGCAAGTGGTAGGTATAGTGGCATAGCAATAGAGCGAGCAACTAGCAAGCAAAGATAGAAGTGATTTCGAGGGTACGGTCATCTTGCCTGAGATCCCACAAGGAAGAAGAGCGAGTCCATGAAGAAGACAAACGGACGAAGTCGAATGGATCCTCCCAAACGCAATGTTATCGGAACTAACCCGAAGAAGCAACACCGGAAAGAAGCAAACAACATAGTAAACAACCAAGCATAACATGGCATGATGCACAACCAAGTATGATGCATGTCCGATTTAAATATGCATTGCATGGCAAAGTGCACAAACAAAAACTACAAGTTAAGTGGAGCTCAATATGCAACGAGTTGCATATTGATAGAACACCACATCAATTATTTAGTTCTCTCTCGTTTAGGTACTCAACAATATTAAATGTTGTTAAACATGGCAAGAGGAGAAGCATAAAGAAATTATCTATTTAGGCAAGTTTAAATGAGGCCCGAAATTAACACACAACAATTCCGGTGAATCCCCATATGCATGTAGCAATTTAATGCAAACAACAATTTTAACCATTTTAAATGTTGTTATCATGATGCGGATGACATTGCAAGTTTATGCAAGTTTATGAAAATGTGGACATGATAAGATATGAGGCATTTGTCATCGTGGCGGAAACGAAAGGGGTGGCATGGCAACGAAACCGAAAATGATGCCACGGCAACATTTCGGCGATTCGGTAGCTCACAGGGATACCGATGCAAAAGGAAGTGGGTGTGAGTGTGTCATGCAAGATGATGGGGTGCTACTGGATACCAGATTCCCACATGTCGATGGCAAGGCAATGAGGAACTCGCAAAGAACAACTCAGACACGGTGCAACCACGAGCATCTCATACATCACTCAACATTCGTTCACGGACGTCGTCTCGGTGGTTATACCTTCGAAGCATGTAATCGGGTTGGTTCGGGTTCGTCGATGGAAGTAGAGGAAGTAGTCGTTCCACGATGGTAGTAGAAGTAGTGGTACTATCGGTCCTCGACGGTAGTTGTACTCGCATGCTCCAGGGTCGAAGGTAGAGGTTCTCGCGATCTCAGCAACGGTAGTGGTACATGTTTATCTTGGACGAGTTTCCGTAGATGTTCGGGCCAACGAGGGGGTACTTGGCACAACATAGGTCTACGGGGTCGTCGGGTACACGTTCACATAGTATTCATACACGTCGATGGTAGTGGTACATGGCGAGGAACTTGATGTCCGCGGGGTCTTCGAGGGTCGAGGTAGTGGTACTCGGTCGTCTCGAAGAGGTACTTGTCAAATCCAACAACCTCGGGGCGATGATAGGCGTACATGGGTCTTCGGCGACGGCAGATGTACACGACAAAGGTAGTGGTATGATGCATCGATTGTCGTGGTACTTGGGGTCTCGAACTTGCCAGTCTCGTCAACTCAAAGGGGTATTTGACATTCTTAGCGATTCCGAAGACGGCGGTAGAGGTACACTTGATGCGTCGTTGTGGTACTTGGCAGAAAAATCACAGAGAAGATGCTTGGCGGTCCTTATTGACCGGGTACTTGGTGTTATTTCCTGTTCTGTGGTCGACCTTGGCGTCAACCGCAACAGCAAGTGGAGGTACACAAACAGCAACAGGAGGTTGCAGAGGTGGTCGAACTCAGGCGGTTCACGGTGCAGTCACACGAGCAGCGCTCGCGTACTGAAATTGATGAAGCGGGCGGCGACAGCTTCGTGCGTTTGATCAAAGCAGAGACGTGACCCTGCGGCAGGAAGTGAGTGTGGACAGTCGAGGCGAGAGGAGCCGGGCAGAGCAGGCCCGATCCAGCGGCAGGGACGGGAAGGACACACACGGTTACTCTGGTCACCGGCGGCCAAGGCGGCAGAGAAGGACGGCGGGCGGAGCTCGAGGTAGTGGAAATAGGGTCCATGGCGCGCTCGACGACGGCGCAGAGGCGGCTGTGCTAAGCAGAGGCAGGGCCGAGGACGAACGGGTCGAGGGGCTTGAGGGAGTCCTGGATTAGGGGGTATCCGGACAGCCGGATTATATCCTTTTGCCGGACTGTTGGACCATGAAGATACAAGATTGAAGGCTTCATCCCGTGTCCGGATAGGACTCTACTTGGCGTGGAAGGCAAGCTAGGCAATACGGCTAGGTATATCTCCTCCTTTGTAACCGACCTTGTGTAACCCTAGCCCCCTCCAGTGTCTATATAAACCAGAGGGTGTTAGTCCGTAGGACAACATACAATCATACCATAGGCTAGCTTGTAGGGTTTAGCCTCTCCGATCTCGTGGTAGATCAACTCTTGTAATACTCATATCATCAAGAATAAATCACGCAGGACATAGGGTTTTACCTCCATCAAGAGGGCCCGAACCTGGGTAAAAAATCTTGTCCCCTGCCTCCTATTACCATCCGCCTTAGATGCACAGTTCGGGACCCCCTACCCGAGATCTACCGGTTTTGAAATCGACATTGGTGCTTTCATTGAGAGTTCCTCTATGTCGTCACCGTTAGGCTCGATGGCTCCTACGATCATCGATAGTGATGCAGTCCAGGGTGAGACTTTTCTCCCCGGACAGATCTTTGTGTTCGGCGGCTTTGCACTGCGGGCCAACTCGCTTGGCCATCTAGAGCAGATCGAAAGTTACTCCCCTGGCCACCAGGTCAGGTTTGGAAGCTTAAACTACACGGCCGATATCCGCGGAGACTTGATCTTCGACGGATTCGAGCCCCTGCCTTGTGCGCCACGCGGTCCCGATGAGTACGATCTAGCTCTACCATTGGACAGTGTTCAAGAAATTGCACCGGTAGCCGCTCCGACCCTCAATTCGGAGCCAGTTGCGCCATCCATGGATGGGTGGATAGACCCCGCCATGGAGGCCGTATCCTCTGCGGCGATCGAGCCGAATATTGCCCTTACCCTTCATGAGAGTCGTGTTGCCAAACTGTCGGATCCTTCTCCGGCCACGGACTCCGAACCGCCTGCGCCCGTTCCTATCGAATCCGATTGGGTGCCGATCATGGAGTTTACCTCTGCGGATATTTTTCAGCACTCGCGCTTTGGCGACATACTGAACTCATTAAGGTCCCTCTCTCTGTCAGGAGAGTCCTGGCCGAACTACGTCCGTCAGGATCGGGATGCGGATGACGAAGAAATTTTCCGCCCACCCACCACCCACTTAGTAGCCACTTTCGATGACTTCACCGACATGCTCGACTTCGACTCCGATGACATCGACGGTATGGACGATGATGCGGGAGGCAAAGAGGAACCACTGCCCACATGGCACTAGACAGCCACCTCATCATATGACATATACATGGTGGACACACCCAAAGGAGGTAATGGCAACGGGACAGCGGAGGGGTACCCTCCAAGAAGCAACCCAAGTGCCGGCGTTAGCGGCGCCGCTCTAAGTCCCGCCAAGGCAAAAGCCGTGATACCGGCACCGGAGATAATAGCACTCCGGACAGTGCCGAAGGCAACAACAATCCCCTCCAGTAAGATTTAGAGCAGGAGGATGGAGAAGCCAGCCCTCCTGAGAGAGTGGCAGATGGAGAGGCAGAGGATGATAATTACATGCCTCCCTCCAAAGACGAGGCAAGCCTCGACGATGACGAGTTCATCATGCCAGAGGATCCTTTCGAACAAGAGCGCTTCAAGCACTGGCTTATAGCCATGGCAAATAGCCTTAAGAAAAAGCAGCAGCAGCTTCAAGCTGATCAAGATTTGCTAGCTGACAGATGGACTGAAGTCTTGGCAGCCGAGGAATATAAACTCGAACGCCCCTCCAAGAATTACCCAAAGTGCAGGTTGCTACCCCGACTGGAAGAGGAGGCACTGAAACCTACATCCCCGGCGTATGACGCGGCTGACCGGCCACCTCGTGGCCGCGACAGAGAGGCATTCCAGCCAAAAGCTCAGCCTGCACCCCGACGCCATTCAAATAAAAAGGCATGGGGAAATACGCCAAACCTGCGACACGTATTGGAGGACAAAGAAAAACATGCAAGATCGATCTACGGATCACGAGGGCGCGCCACTATGCGAGACGATAATCGTCACGCCGGATACAGTAAAAGTAAGTCCGGTCGGGCCGAACACAGCGGGCAAGACTCATTTGAGCTGCGTCGCGATATAGCCCAATACAGAGGTGCCGCACACCCCTTATGCTTCATAGACGAAGTAATGGATCATCAAATCCCAGAGGCTTTCAAACCCGTGAATATAGAATCATACGACGGCACAACAGATCCTGCGGTATGGATCGAGGATTTCCTCTTGCACATCCACATGGCCTGCGGTGATGACCTACACGCCATCAAATACCTCCCACTCAAACTAAAAGGACCAGCTCGGCATTGGCTCAACAGCTTGCCAGCAGAGTCCATTGGCTTTTGGGAAGATCTGGAAGCCGCATTCCTCGACAACTTTCAGGGCACTTATGTGCAACCACCAGATGACGATGACTTGAGCCACATAATTCAGCAGCCAGAGGAATCGACCAGGCAATTCTAGACACGGTTCCTAACAAAGAAAAATCAAATCGTTGACTATCCGGATGCAGAGGCCCTAGCAACTTTCAAGCACAACATCCGCGACGAATGGCTCGCCCGGCACCTTGGCCAAGAAAAGCCGAAATCTATGGCAGCCCTCACGACACTCATGACCCGCTTCTGTGCGGGAGAGGACAGCTGGTTGGCTCGTAGCAATAACATATCAAAGAACCATGGTACTTCGGATACCAAGGACGGCAACGGCAGGTCACGTCGTAACAAACATAAGCGCCGCATTAACAGCGACAATACCGAGGACACTGCAGTCAATGTCGGATTCAAAGGCTCTAAACCTGGTCAGCGGAAAAAGCCATTCAAAAGAAGTACTCCGACCCCGTCCAGTTTGGACCGTATACTCGATCGCTCGTGTCAAATACACGGCACCCCCGACAAGCCAGCCAACCACACCAACAGGGATTGTTGGGTGTTCAAGCAGGCCCGCAAGTTAAATGCCGAAAACAAAGATAAGGGGTCGCATAGCGATGACGAGGAGGAGCCCCGGCAGCCAAACACCGGAGGAAAGAAGAGGTTCCCCCCACAAGTGCGGACGGTGAACATGATATACGCAACCCACATCCCCAAGAGGGAGCGGAAGCGTGCGCTCAGGGACGTATATGCGTTGGAGCCAATCGCCCCAAAGTTCAACCCATGGTCCTCCTGTCCGATCACCTTCGATCACAGGGACCACCCCACTAGTATCTGTCATGGCGGATTCGCCGCACTGGTCCTAGACCCAATCATTGACGGATTTCACCTCACTCGAGTCCTCATGGATGGCGGCAGCAGCCTGAACCTGCTTTATCAGGACACAGTGCGCAAAATGGGTATAGACCCCTCAAGGATCAAACCCACAAAAACGACCTTTAAAGGCATCATACTAGGTGTAGAGGCCCATTGCACAGGCTCAGTCACACTGGAAGTGGTCTTCGGATCCTCGGATAACTTCCGAAGGGAAGAGTTAATCTTCGACATAGTCCCGTTCCGCAGTGGCTACCATGCACTGCTTGGGCAAACCGCATTTGCGAGATTCAATGCGGTACCGCATTACGCACATCTCAAGCTCAAGATGCCAGGACCTCGGGGGGTCATCACAGTCAATGGAAACACAGAGCGCTCTCTCCGCATGGAGGAGCACACTGCGGCCCTCGCAGCAGAAGCGCAAAGCAACCTCTTAAGGCAATCCACTAGTTCGGCTATTAAGGACCCGGACACCTTCAAGCGCGCCCGGAGTAATCGGCAACCGGACCGCCTGGCGCGTACCGAGCTTGCATAGCAATGCGGCCCCCACCCCGACCCCAGCTAAACGGTGAAATCTGTGCCACGCGTACATAATTACGCATTAAAAATACCATGGGCACAGACTACGACACGCCCCAAGACATGGCTTAAACCGCACTAGGGGCTTCCTGCTTCATTATTTTTCTCTTTCAGGACTTTAATCTCTGGAAACCCTGTCCGGCAGCATGATTGCCGAACACATGATACATCAACCAAGGAGGTAGAACGCTACGTCACACCACGGAACTCCTAGGAGGATTACGATAACGAGTGAACTGCTTTAATACTATTCCTCAGCTTGCCCTTGGAAGGGACATGTCAAACAGTCCTACTTTTTGCTTATCGCACTACTTGTATCATTCTGCTTTAACGCACCTTTTTGAATAAACAAGGCATAGCATTAAGACTATTATTGCATTCTTCCTTTATATATATATGCTCATTCATGACATCTAGCACCCGTACATTCTGGTACGGCCAATACGCTGGGGGCTTAGGCATACCCCATAATGCAGCGTGAGAAGTCCGAACACTTTCAACAGTGCGGCACCCCGAACTTATAGCAATATATGCATCAGCTCCGAATCATGTCTTGGGTCAATAGTTGGGTTTGCCCGGCTCCCATGTTTTGGTACCTTACGTTCCGCTATATCGGCTAAGGTAGCACTGGGAGAACTACTACGATTGTGCCCCGGTTCTGCTGGGCTAAGCACCTCAGTAGAGAAAGCTAAAACTGACTGTCATGATAAGGTGAGAGACTGGTCGCTGTTCGAGAGGTTTCAAGTCCCTAAATACTTATGCCGCTTCGAGCGAGGAGTCGGCCCTGTCCGACTTAAGGCGTGTATAGCGCCCCGAAATCGGTCTTCCGAATACTAGCGGCTTCGCCGAAATTTAAAATTATAGAATTCTACGACTAAGTGAGAGTGATAACGCATTATAGTCCGATTGCCTTGTTCGTTGTGTAGAGCACCTCCCTCGAAGGACCCAAAAATGGGAACAAGAGTGCTCAGGTTTATCCCGAACACCCCAGCACTCGTGGCGTGGGGGCAGAAGCCAACGACTAGCCATCTCTCAGATTTGATAAACAGACGAACAGAAGGCAATATTTTAAATTCAAACAAGCATTGCATAGTGCATATGAACAAGTTTTCATGATACAGGATTACACAAGCAAGTTTATTCAAATATTACATCTTTCGCACACATGTCCGCTACAAGACGGGCCCCCTTCAGGACACCCTCGTAGTACATCTCAGGGTGGCGATGCTCCTTGACCTGCGGCGGCCCTTCCTTCACCAGCTTCACGGCGTCCATCTTGGCCCAGTGCACCTTCGCACGGGCGAAAGCCCGGCGTGCACCTTCGATGCAGACGGACCGCTTGATGACTTCTAGCCATGGGCAGGCATCCACAAGCCGCCTCACCAAGCCGAAGTAGCTGTTGGGAAGGGAGTCGCCAGGCCACATCCGGACTATAAAGCCCTTCATGGCCTGTTCGGCCGCCTTGTGCAGCTCGACCAATTGCTTCAACTGGTCGCTCAAAGGCATCAGGTGTTCGGTCCCAGTATACTGAGACCAAAACAGCTTCTCCGTTGAGCTTCCCTCCTCGGCCTGGTAAAACTATGCGGCATCCGACATGCTGCGGGGCAAATCTGCGAATGCCCCTGGAGAGCTCAGGATTCGGGTAAGTAACAAGTAATTTACTTTCACATGCTTGCTTTGCATATAGAATGCCTTAACCACCGCTATCTTCTTCATCGCATCAATCTCCTGGAGGGCCTTTTGGGCTTCAGCCTTGGCACTCTTTGCACTCTCAAGGGCCGCGGCATGCTCGGACTCTCGCGTCTTCAAGTCAAGCTCCAACGCCTCGTGCTTCGCCACGAGAGCGTTGAGCTCTTGCTGCACCTCGCCCGCCCGTGCCTATTGTTTTCCCGCTCGGTGTGCTCCTGGGCCGCTTTGTTTTCGGCCTCGGATAGCGCTCGCTTCATGGTTGCCACTTCGGTCGTGGCCCTTGGCAAATTAAAGATGATCTTGTCATTTTGCAATCGCATCCCTTATATATATATATATATATATATATATATATATACATCTACAGACTAGGTATTACTTACCTTTGTTCTCCTCGAGCTGCCTCTTGGCAAGGCCGAGCTCTTTCTTGGACCCTTTGAGGTCCTGCTTCAATACGGCGACCTCCGCAGTCAGTGCGGCAGAGGTCAGCAGCGAAGCCTGCATACACATATAGACATACTTATATTAGACTCCTGCAGATATTAGTTGATCCTCTATTCGGCTTTTCTTTTTGAACACCAAACAGAGCATCAGGGGCTACTGTCTATGCGGTCATATTTTTCCTATATTTCAAATACTTACCTCAAAGCCTGTTAGAAGGCTGGCACAGGCTTCAGTCAGTGCGCTCTTGCCGTACTGAACCTTCTGGATCACCGCACTCATAATGGTGCGGTGCTCTTCGTCGATGGAAGCGCTGCGAAGCGCTCCCAACAGATTGTCTGGTGCCTCTGGATGGACAGAGGTCACCGGCACGGGCGTCTTGCCCCTTTTGGAAGGAGGCCGCCTGCCCGAGTCCGGAACCACTGGAGGTTCTAGCACGGTGTTCGGTTGAAGGCCGAACTTGGAGCCCTCGGGAGCCTTACCCCCTCTGCTCCCGGAGTCCGGAAGGTCGCCTTGAGGCGCCTCCGGGACTGTCTCCCCTCGACTCGGTGCCTCTTGAGATAGCACCTCGGCATTATTCGTAGGGCAAGGGGAGGTGGCGGTCGGAAGTGGATCGCTATCCATATCCGACGAGTCCAAGGAGCCGCCCGACGAAGATACGTCGATACGGGCTTGGGGCGGTCTGCATAATCATATTCGACGTTAGGAGAAGTTGTGAGACGAAGGTATGCCATGAGTTACTCTGGTATCCGAATACTTACGACTTCGCCAGGGGCTTGGCCCTGAGCAGCCACTCGTCTTCATCTTCGGTGGCGGTGGTGGAGCAGTCCGGAAGGAGAGTCCTTCCCTTCTTGGACCCTTCGCCCCCTCGGTTGGGGCGGCCTTCCTTTTCTTGTCTCCCCCGACTGGAGGGGGAGAGTCTTCATCTTCCTCCTCGCCTTCGGGGGAGGAGTGCGTCGCAGAGTCATCGGACGATGAGTCCGGGACTACCTGGCATCGGGAACTCTTTCGGGTTCCCTTGGCCTTCTTGGTCTTATCCAGCACCTCGTAAGGAGCCGGAGTCAGCATCTCCGTCAGGAGAGCATCCGAAGTGTCTTCGGGCAGAGGGGCCTGACAGTTGATCTTCTCCGATGCCCCCACCCAGTCATGTCAAAGGCATGGGAGCTCAGACCCCACACGTGGTTAAGCTATGGGAAGTAAAAATCCTACCAGATGTACAAAACTTACCGGATTCGTAGGGCGCTTCGTGCTTAGCCCGTGGTCCTCGGTGAGAGAGGGAGGGACCTCGGCGCCCTTGAACAGCACCCTCCAGACGTCCTTGTGTGTTGTGTCGAAGAGCTCGCTCAGAGTCTGGTGCTGGGCCGGGTCGAACTCCCACTAGTTGAAATCCCGTTGTTGACACGGGAGGATCCGGCATAAGAGCATGACCTGGACTATGTTGACAAGCTTGAGCTTCTTGCTTGCCATATCCCGGATACATTTCTGGAGTCCGTCCAGCTCCACCGATGAACCTCAGGATAGGCCCTTCTCTTTCCAGGAGGTGAGCCGCGTGGTGATTCCGGATCGAAACTCGGGGGGCCACCACCCAGTTGGTATCGTGCGGCTCGGTGATGTAGAACCACGCCGATTGCCACCCCTTTATGGTCTCCACGAAGGAGCCTTCAAGCCATGTAATGTTGGGCATCTTGCCCACCATGGCTCCGCCGCATTCCGCTTGTTGGCCTCCCACCACCTTCGTCTTGATATTGAAGGTCTTTAACCACAAGCCGAAGTGGGGCCTGATGCGGAGGAAAGCCTCACACACGACGATGAACGCCAAAATGTTGAGGATGAAGTTCGGGGCCAGATCATGGAAGTCCAGCCCGTAGTAGAACATGAGACCGTGAACGAATGGATGTAGGGGAAACCCCAGTCCGCGGAGGAAGTGGTGGAGGAAAACTACCCTCTCGTGAGGTTTCGGGGTAGGAATGATCTGCCCCGCAGCGGGCAGCCGATGCGCGATATTCGCGGCTAAGTATCCGGCTCCGCGCAGCTTTTTGATGTGACCCTCCGTGACGGAGGAAGCCATCCACTTGCCTCCCACTCCGGACATGTTTGGAGAAGGTTGAGGAGAAGGATGTGGACTAGGGCATTAGAGCTCGAGTGCGCAAGAATGGATGAGCAAGGAGGAACAAGGCATGGGTACAAAAAGGCTAAACCTTATCCCCTTATAAGGGCGTCCAAAACTATGCGCCCCCACTAGCCTGGTAAAACTCGCTTATCCCCCAAGCGCCATAATTAATGGCGCGGTTGGGTTACCCACACCCGTATTGATGAGAATCCCGTAATAAGGGGGACACGATCTCTGCTTTGACAAGACATGTCAAGAAACTGCCTCGCGTTATGTGCGGGGCTAGTTAAAGGAAACAGTTCGAATAATCACCGGGCCATGGCATGATGTCATGTTGCCAAAACGTGCCAGCAGATTAGATTTGTGGAAATATTATTCTCTCTACGGTGGTATGTGGAACTTATTTTCCAGGGTCGGACACTATCCTTGTATTCAAATTTTTCCGTGGTGTATTCGGAGGAGGAACCCACCTTGCAATGCCGAAGACAACACTGCGTGCCGGACTCATCGTCATTGAAGCCAGGTTCAGGGGCTACTAAGGGAGTCCTGGATTAGGGGGTATCCGGACAGACGGATTATATCCTTTCGCCAGACTGTTGGACCATGAAGATACAAGATTGAAGGCCTCGTCCCATGTCCGGATAGGACTCTACTTTGCGTGGAAGGCAAGCTAGGCAATACAGATATGTATATCTCCTCCTTTGTAACCGACCTTGTGTAACCCTAGACCCCTCCGGTGTCTATATAAACCGGAGGGTCTTAGTCCGTAGGACAACATGCAATCCTACCATGGGCTAGCTTCTAGGGTTTAGCCTCTCTGATCTCGTGGTAGATCAACTCTTGTAATACTCATATCATCAAGAATAAATCAAGCAGGACGTAGGGTTTTACCTCCATCAAGAGGGCCCGAACCTGGGCAAAACATCGTGTCCCCTGCCTCCTGTTACCATCCGCCTTAGACGCACAGTTCGGGACCCCCTACCCGAGATCCGCCGGTTTTGACACCGACAGGGCTCCTCCCCTGGCGACGAAGCTGACGATGCGGTGGCGCCGGGTAGACGAGGAGGCGGTGAGGGAGGTCCTGGACCCGCTGCGGGAGGCGAGGCGCTTGAGGGCGCGACGAGGCTGTCGTGGAAGACTGGTGCAGAGATGGAGGACGGGCTCTGGCGAGGGGACGTCGAGGGCTAGTCGGGTCGAGGGCGGCGATGCCATGGCCGTGCGGGCAGGCGAGCTCATGGGACCACAGGGGGTAGGTTTGAGGGGTCTCACTCCTCTCCTTTCCTGCGGGTGGCTACACGAGCGATGGAGAGGGAGAGATTGAGAGGAGGGAGTGGCGGCGCAAGGGGATCACGAGGGAGAGGACGAGGGGATCGTGGGATGAGGGGGTGGATCGGGCAAGGGAGCGACTAGGGTTAGGAGGGGTGCGGGCCTAGGAGGCCGGTCGGCTTGGCTGGGCTGCCGACCACAGCTGGGCCTGGGATCCCTCTGCCTCTTAATATCTCTTCTATTGCCCAGAAAAGAAGAAAAAAACAACAAATGAAAGAAAAAGAAAAGAAGGGTGGAGACAGGATTTGGACACGGGGATAAATTTCCCGGACTTGCAAAAATGTGCGTGTTCCAAGAAAAATGGAGTGTGCATTTTTTAAAGTTTAAATTCAAACTCATTTGAGTTAAAATCAAATGGTTTGAATAGGAAGTGAGTGTTGGGAAGGTTCAAAAATGTTCCGGATTTAGGAGTTGCTTGGGAAAATGAAGAAAATATAGAAGGCAAAGTTAGAGGCCAAGAGTTGTGATAACAAAGGCATTGGGATTTTATTTTTTCCAAGTGTGTTTATGGGTGATTCCGAAAAAATGGAATATTTAAAAATAGCTCCCTAATATCGGGAGGATATGTTATAAAGAGAATCACCATGTGAATTCCCTTGGTTTAAATGGATCAAAGATCCATGCCATTTATTTAGTTGAGTTAAAAAATAAATGACATGATGGCATGATGACATGATGCAATGCACAAATGCAAAGATGAATGCAACAGCCAAAACAAATTACCCGGCGAAACTCGAAAAACCAAGGAAGGCATCTGAAGCTCCGGTCTTGGGGCGTTACAACACTCCACCACTACGAGAGGATCTCGTCCCGAGATCTAGGATGGCACCAGAGGGAAAAAGGAAGAGGAAGATAAAAGGTAAAACTAAGTTGCTTCTTTGACAAACGAGTGAAACCAAAGAACCTTGAAAAGGTTAAACCATTGCGAGATAAGAATACAACGGAGATGAATGAAGTTGAAAACACTCCGTTAGAAAAGGGGAACAAGGAACCTTACTAGAACCTTGTAGGTTGAAAAACAATCGGAGCTCAACTCCCGGGGACACTGCCACAACCCCTAAATGTCGGGAGGCACCAAGAACAATGTTCCCGTCACAAAACCATCGGAACGATTCCAAGATACCTGCGTGATCCTAAAAAAATTCGTGAAATTTTAGAAGAGAAGAGTCAAAACTTCTACGTCAGGAGGCCTCACCAGAGCGACGAAGGGACTGAGAAGTAAAAAGAATCCTACTCTCCAATATATATAGTCCTATAAGACTCAAAACATTTTGCTAGACTCAACAACGTCAGCGATTCAATCAAGTAGGGGGCTCCTAAGTCGGGGAAGGCTCTAATACCAACTTGTAACACCCACGATGCCGCTATATCTCCCACGTGTAAGAGCACGACTTGGAGGCATAACCGCATTGTAGGCATGTGGCAAGAGGGGTAATCTTTACACATCCCATGTACTGAATAAGAAAGGGATAAAGAGTTGGCTTACAATCGCCACTTCACACAATACATAAACATAGCATTACATCATCCAGGATACAGTCAAGGTCCGACTACGGAACCAAATAAAGAAAGACAACCCCCAATGCAAAAGATCCCCGATCGCCCTGACTGGGCTCCACTACTGATCAACCGGAAATGAAACAACAGAGCGAACATGATCTTCATCGAGCTCCTCCTTGAGCTCAGTTGCGTCACCTGCGCTGACATCATCGGCACCTGCAACTGGTTTTGGAAGTAATCTGTGAGTCACGGGGAATCAGCAAGCTCACACCCTCGCGATCAAGACTATTTAAGCTTATGGGTAGGAAAAGGTAGTGAGGTGGAGTTGTAGCAAGTACTAGCATATATGGTGGCTAACTTACGCAAATAAGAGCGAGAAGAGAAGCAAGGCAACGGTCGTGAACTAGAAGTGATCAAGAAGTGATCCTGAAACTACTTACATTCAAGCATAACATAAGAACTGTGTTCACTTCCCGGACTCCGCCGGAAAGAGACCATCACGGCTACACACGCAGTTGATGCATTTTAATTAAGTTAAGTGTCAAGTTCTCTATAACCGGACATTAACAAATTCCCATCTGCCCATAACCGCGGGCACGGCTTTCAGAAGTTCAAAACCCTGTAGGGGTGTCCCAACTTAGCCCATCACAAGCTCGCATGGTCAACGAAGGATATTCCTTCTCCTAGGACGACCCGATCAGACTCGGAATCCCGGTTACAAGACATTTCGATAATGGTAAAACAAGACCAGCAAAGCCACCCGAATGTGCCGACAAATCCCGATAGGAGCTGCACATATCTCGTTCTCAGGGCACACCGGATTGTCCAAGATTCCGGTAGACCAACCCAGAGTTGCCCCTGGTGGCCACCGGCTGCTGACAGGTTGGACCAACACTCAGAGGAGCACTGGCCCGGGGGTTTAAAATAAAGATGACCCTCGGGCTCTGGAAACCCGAGGGAAAAAGGCTTTGGTGGCAAATGGTAAAACCAAGGTTGGGCCTGTTGGAGGAGTTTTATTCAAAGCGAACTGTCAAGGGGGTCCCATTCCACCAACCGCGCAAGGAACACAAAATCAAGGAACATAACACCGGTATGACGGAAACTAGGGCGGCAAGAGTGGAACAAAACACCAGGCATAAGGCCGAGCCTTTCACCCTTTACCAAGTATATAGATGCGTTAATTAAATAAGAGATATTGTGATATCCCAACAAAACCATATTCTAACATGGAACAATCTTCATCTTCACCTGCAACTAGCAACGCTATAAGAGGGGCTGAGCAAAGCGGTAACATAGCCAAACAACGGTTTGCTAGGACAAGGTGGGTTAGAGGTTTGACATCGCAATATGGGAGGCATGATATAGCAAGTGGTAGGTATCGCGGCATAGCAATAGAGCGAGCAACTAGCAAGCAAAGATAAAACTGATTTCGAGGGTATGGTCATCTTGCCTGAGATCCCGCAAGGAAGAAGAACAAGTCCATGAAGAAGACAAATGGACGAAATCGAACGGATCCTCACAAACGTGACGTTATCGGAACTAACCCGAAGAAGCAACACCGAAAAGAAGCAAACAACATAGTAAACAACCAAGCATAACATGGCATGATGCACAACCAAGTATGATGCATGTCCGATTTAAATATGCATTGCATGGCAAAGTGCGCAAACAAAATCTACAAGTTAAATGGAGCTCAATATACAACGAGTTGCATATTGACGGAACACCACATCAATTATTTAGTTCTCTCTCGTTTAGGTACTCAACAATATTAAATGTTGTTAAACATGGCAAGAGGAGAAGCATAAAGAAATTATCCATTTAGGCAAGTTTAAATGAGGCCGGAAATTAACACACAACAATTCTGGTGAATCCCCATATGCATATAGCAATTTAATGCAAACAACAATTTTAACCATTTAAATGTTGTTATCATGATGCGGATGACATTGCAAGTTTATGAAAATGTGGATATGATAAGATATGAGGCATTTGTCATCGTGGCGGAAACGAAAGGGGTGTCATGGCAACGAAACCAAAAATGATGCCACGACAACATTCCGATGATCCGGTAGCTCACAGGGATACCGATGCAAAAGGAAGTGGGTGTGAGTGTGTCATGCAAGATGATGGGGTGCTACCGGATACTAGATTCCCACATGTCGATGGCAAGGCAACGAGGAACTCGCAAAGAACAACTCGGACACGGTGCAACCACGAGCATCTCATACATCACTCAACATTCGTTCACGGACGTCGTCTCGGTGGTTATACCTTCGAAGCATGTAATCGGGTTGGTTCGGGTTCGTCGATGGAAGTAGAGGAAGTAGTCGTTCCACGATGGTAGTAGAAGTAGTGGTACTATCGGTCCTCGACGGTAGTTGTACTCGCATGCTCCAGGGTCGAAGGTAGAGGTTCTCGCGATCTCGGCGATGGTAGTGGTACATGTTTATCTTGGACGAGTTTCCGTAGATGTTCGGGCCAACGAGGGGGTACTTGGCGCAACATAGGTCTACGGGGTCGTCAGGTACACGTTCACATAGTAGTCGTACACGTCGACGACAGTGGTACATGGCGAGGAACTTGACGTCCACGGGGTCTTCGAGGGTCGAGGTAGTAGTACTCGGTTGTTTCGAAGAGGTACTTGTCGAATCCTACGACCTCGGGGCGACGATAGGCATTCATGGGTCTTCGGCGATGGTAGATGTACACAACAAAGGTAGTAGTATGATGCATCGATCGTCATGGTACTTAGGGTATCCGAACTTGCCGGTATCGTCAACTCGAAATGGTATTTGATGTTCTTAGCGATTCTCAAGATGGCGATAGAGGTACACTTGATGCGTCGTTGTGGTACTTGGCAGAAAAATCGCAGAGAAGATGCTTGGCGGTCCTTGTTGACCGGGTACTTGGTGTTATTTCCTGTTCTGTGGTCGACCTTGGCGTCAACCGCAACAGCAAGTGGAGGTACACAAACAGCAACAGCAGGTTGCAGAGGTGGTCGAACTCAGGCGGTTCACGGTGCGGTCACGCGACCAGCGCTCGCGTACTGAAACTGATGAAGCGGGCGGCGACAGCTTCGTGCATTGGATCGAAGCAGAGACGAGACCCTGCGGCAGGAAGTGACTGTGGACAGTCGAGGCGAGAGGAGCCGGGCGGAGCAAGCCCGATCCAGCGTCAGGGACGGCAGGGACGGGAAGGACACACACGGTTGCTCTGGTCACCGGCGGCCAAGGCAGCAGATAAGGACGGCGGGCGGAGCTCGAGGTAGTGGAAACAGGGTCCATGGCGCGCTCGACGACGGCGGAGAGGCGGCTGCGCTAAGCAGAGGCAGGGCCGAGGACGAACGGGTCGAGGGGCTCCTCCCCTGGCGACGAAGCTGACGATGCGGTGGCGCCGGGTAGACGAGGAGGCGGTGAGGGAGGTCCTGGACCCGCTGCGGGAGGCGAGGCGCTTGAGGGCGCGGCGAGGCTATCGTGGAAGACCGGTGCAGAGGCGGAGGAAGGGCTCCGGCGAGGGGACGTCGAGGGCGAGCCGCGTCGAGGGCGGCGATGCCATGGCCGTGCGGGCAGGCGAGCTCAGGGGACCGCGGGGGGTAGGTTTGAGGGGTCTCACTCCTCTCCTTTCCTGCGGGTGGCTACACGAGCGATGGAGAGGGAGAGATCGAGAGAAGGGAGTGGCGGCGCAAGGGGATCGCGAGGGAGAGGACGAGGGGATCATGGGATGAGGGGGTGGATCGGGCAACGGAGCGACTAGTGTTAGGAGGGGTGCGGGCCTAGGAGGGGCATATGGGCCTGGGAGGCCGGTCGGCCTGGCTGGGCTGCCGACCACTACAGGGCCTGGGATCCCTCTCCCTCTTAATATCTCTTCTATTGCCCAGAAAAGAAGAAAAAAAACAACAAAGGAAAGAAAAAGAAAAGAAGGGTGGAGACATGATTTGGAAACGGGGATAAATTTCCCGGACTTGCAAAAATGTGCATGTTCCAAGAAAAATGGAGTGGGCATTTTTGAAAGTTTAAATTCAAACTCATTTGATTTAAAATCAAATGGTTTGAATAGGAAGTGAGTGTTGGGAAGGTTCAAAAATGTTTCGGATTTAGTAGTTTCTCGGGAAAATGAAGAAAGATATAAGGCAAAGTTAGAGTCCAAGAATTGTGATAACAAAGGCATTGGGATTTTATTTTTTCCAAGTGTGTTTATGGGTGATTCCGAAAAAATGGAATATTTAAAAATAGCTCCCTAATATCGGGAGGATATGTTATAAAGAGAACCACCATGTGAATTCCCTCGGTTTAAATGGATCAAAGATCCATGCCATTTACTTAGTTGAGTTAAAAAATAAATGACATGATGGCATGATGACATGATGCAATGCACAAATGCAAAGATGAATGCAACAGACAAAACAAATTACCCGACGAAACTCGGAAAACCAAGGAAGGCATCCGAAGCTCCGGTCTTGGGGCGTTACAATAAAAGAAAACTACAAAAAAGGAATTGAGGTTGCCTCATATGCTTCATCTTATTAATGTCTTTCATGAAAATAAGGATTCCAATAATTGTGCTAAAGTGTTAGAAGAAGAATGCATTAAAATGTTCGGCACTAAATCTTTGAATGATGAGCATGATTGCAATGTTGTTAGTACAAACTCTTTGAATATCCATAGTACTAATGATGGTTGCACTAGTCATGCTGAAAATTTCTCTTATAAGCATGTCATTTTTGTGGAGTGCATAGAGTTTGCAAGTACACACCAAATAGGAAAGATAGATTTTGCAAGAGGCTTAAGTATTTAGAAACTAAATGGTTGCAAGAAAGGTTAGATGTTTGTGCTGAAAAATTAATTTTTCTTAGCCATCCTTGTGAACTTTGCAATGAACGTGGTCATTTAAATATCCAATGCAAATTGTTTCATGATCGAATCGTGTCCAAAAATTGTGATGACTTGATTTCCCTTGCACATCATAATGAATTTAGTTTGCTTCTGGGTTATGAAGAAATGAAACGTATAACTAAGGATCTTCCAGAATTTTTCTTTGATAAAGTTCTTGATTTTGACCTAGAGGAAATTTATATGTATTGTGCGGTGAATTGCATTAAAAATCCTTATATTGCTAATTACATAAAGACAAGAAAACAAATAGAAGATCAAGAGAATACTAATGAAATGTAAGAGACTTCCCAATATCCTCCTATTATTTCTTATGATGAATCAGGTAACAAGGAGGAGCCTTCTATTCAACCAATCTCATTAATAAGGAGCTCTAAAAAGAGGATTAAACCCACACATAATGTGAAGAAGAAAAAGAAAATATGGAGAAGCAAAGGTAAAAACGTATCCCTCCCAAATGATGTTGCTCCTATTACTCATTGTGATGATGATAATTGCTATACTATTGTTACTATCCATACTATTAATGATGAGAGTGATTATGCTTATGATATGAAAAGGCCCAAGCTTGGCGATGCTATGTATGACGAGAATGACATGTTTGAGAATTTATTTGCTGCAATTAATGTTTGTCCCAACCTTTGTAACATCCCAAATTTTCAACTTGGAATGTTATAGATTAGATCATCATGCATATCATATTTTATTTTGCATTTTGGTTGATCCTAGAAATTTTACGCAACTCAATGACCCACAGAGAGAGTTGGGGATTTCGTTATTTTCATATTTGAGTTCTCTCAAATTTTGAGAATAGGATCATTTGATTTTATTTATTTTATCATCAATTATTTCTATTACAAAAATATGAGAGAGGGAATAAAATGACTTTCCCAAAATAAAGAAATATTGAGGATTTAATAAAAAATCAAATAAGATTTTATTTCGGAGTTTTTTGGTGTTTTATTTGAATTTAGGAAAAATGTGCGTTTTTCAAAATTGCATTTAGGGCCCAAATAAATGTTCACCTTGTGCGGCTTGATTTTAGAAGCCCGTGAAAATTTATTTCGGAACTTTTGGAGTCCATTTAGTGTTTCTTTTTATTTTCTTCCGAGCGGAATAATTAAAAAAACGAACTGACTTCGGGCCGTACCCGAGCGGGACACCGCCCGGGGGCAGCCCTTAAATAGCGCCGCCCCAGCCCATCAGCCCCGCCTCGATCCGCGCGCGCTGCCAGAGCCGCCGCCGCCGCCGATGATCCGGCCGCCCAAGGTTCGTCGCGCCTCGATTTTCGTGCCGAAAAAATCGGCGTTCGTCGTTTTTCTTTTTCTCGGATCAAATCCGCGATTTTTCTGATCGCGATTCCTGATCCGATTTTCGTTTTAGTATAACTTTTCGCTCGTTTATCGGAATCAGACGATTCAAGCGCCTAGAGATTCGTCTCGAAACCCTCTATCCGTTTAACCAACTTAAATAAGTTTTTGTTACTGTAAAATTTGCCCTAGATCCAGATTACTAGAACGAAGTTGTTTTCTTTTGCCGTTTGTCTTTCGTTGCTTCATTCGATTTGATTCTTTTTGCCAACCGGAGTTCTTAAGTTGAACCTTCTGGTTAGATCTCTTATTTGAGTTTTACTTGTGCATTAGATAAGTACTTATTGTATGCTTGTTTGTTTGTCTGCGATAGAGTACCCGGAGTGCGCCGCCTGTTACTTCGAATCGTTAGGTTTCGCGGATCATCAGCAAGGCAAGTAAGACTTTGATCATACATTTTCGACTATCCAGTTTTATTGCATTAGATCAATCCTCACACATTGCATGATTAGGATCTAATTAAATTGTGGGATGGGAAGTAGATGAGGTAGTACCTATTACCTGTTTATTATCAAACCTTTAGGAGTTACTTCTACGTTTTCTTATTATGCCATGCTATGCTAGTAGACGTGGATTGGGTGAGTGAAATCCATGACAGATGTGAGATTGTTAATTAATGGTTTATCTAAGGTGGCAACTTAAACACACATCTGGGTGGATTGAGGCACCTGGGTATTCCAGGATTTGCCTGTTTTCTTTGGACCGCCACCCAGGCTCAAAGGGATCATGAGACTATTCATACTAGAAACTTCCGTGTGCAGCCACAAGCTATTATGGGCTCTAGCATAGTTGACTAAGTCGTGCGAACTCTTACAGTGGTAGACTACCAGATGTAGGGGATGTAGGTGGTACGGTCTACCCGATCGTAAGGTGCTAGCGCTTCTGAAAGACTATGTCTCGGTCATCCGTCTTCTCAAACACCATGTAGTGCGAGAAACCAAACGGAGGCGATCGAGTCTTGTGGGGAAAAGTGCGCAAACCTCTACAGAGTGTAATAAACTAATCATGGTTAGCCGTGTCCCCGGTTATGGACATCTTGAGTATCTAGTACTTGGATTTTCATGTGAATCTCAACATGTTACTCTAAATTAATTTTGTTGGGTTATGTTTAGTGATGATGCTTAATTGGGATTGAGAATGTTGTCAACCATTCTCAATGTTTAACAACCACCATGATAGTAATTAAATTTATTCCTTTGAAGTAGGGAAAAATTGGCTTTACGCAAAATAGTAACCATAGAGCCTTTCCACCAACCAAATATGCATATAGTATAGCTGTTTCATTCCATTATTCTCTATGTGTTACCTTGCCAGCATATTCCATGTGCTGACCCGTTTTCGGGCTGCAACGTTAATGTTGCAGACTTTTCGTACGATGATTAAGGAGTTTTTAGGTCGTGGTTCTATACTCAGTGATGCCGTTGGAGTTGATGGACTCACTTATCTTCCAAGCCTTCCACTGTTATCGTTATTAGATGGCCTTAAGCCATATTTATTGTAATAAGTTCTCTTTTGAGACACTCGATGTAATAAGTGTGTGATTGCTACTCTGCTATAAATCCTCCGAGTACTGTGTGGTGTCAGCATTACTTATCCAGGGATGACACCGGAGCACAGAGATCAGACTGTTTGAGGTCTGGTCGCTACAGAGATGGTATCAGAGCACACGCTGACTGTAGGACATGACCACTAAGCTAAAGACCTAGATCACTATTCACTCTCTTCTCTTCTGACCTCTCATCTTTTCTACTCTTTAGGATGGCGGATGCAAGGAACAAGTTCACACAACCGGATGAAGATACACCCTTTGGACGACACTTGAAGGAAGTCATTAGATACCTAAATATAGGAGTACCAAGCTTCACCGGAACCTACAACGCCACTTTACCTGAAGAAGTGGATGATTCAAGTTCAAGTTCCAGGAAGGACGTTCATGCTAGTCACTGAGCCCATAGAATTTTCTTTTGATGCACCAACTTGTAATCTAGGAAAGAGCATGGCAGCTCACATCGCCATGGGATGCATTGGAGAAGTCTACCGCAATGATCTCAAGGATACTATCTACCAGATTTGTGGGCGCCAAGATAAACACTGGGAGATGATCAGCACCAGGAAGGATAGATCAATCGCAGCTTTTATCCAGGAGTTAAATCAGCACATTCGACGACAGGAGAACCAGATGTGCACCGACATGATAGACCTGAAGAAGGCAAAGACTAGAATCAAGGAACTGGAGGAAGAACTCAAGGCTACATGTGAATATTATGAAGAGGAAATTGAAGTATTGGTGGAGAAGAATGACGACCTAATCAAGAAGATTGGAATATTTATGGGAGGCCCTACGCCAGTAGATGAAGACGAAGAACCTCAGGAAATTAGCCCGGAAGACTACATCATCATCGACGGCACCGACTCGGAAGCAGATAGTAGCGATGATAACTATGTTGATGAAGCAGGAGCAGATATTATGGAGTCAACAACCGAAGAATATTTCTAGTAGACCACCTCATCAGTAGTAGTAGTCCACCATGTAAATATAGTAGTCCGAGCACTTTTGCGATAGATAGATCGATTGTATGCCCTTGTTTGATTGATTGAAGTGAATTGTTTGTTTTGCCTCATGTGCATATGGGTAGTGTTTTCTCTTTAGACCCCCTCTATTCTTATATCTCATCTTTTCTAAACCCTCAGATGCCTCCGAGACGTGACCCTGGATTTACCTTTCCACCGGAGCTCACCCAGTTGATCCAGCAGCAGAACACATTGATGCAGTTGCTAGTCCAGAATCAGAATCAGGGGAACAACAACAACCCACCACCACCACCACCTGTTGACCACTTAGCCCGTTTTCTTAGGATGAATCCGCTGGTGTTTTTCAGCAGCACCGAGCCGATAGTAGCAGATGATTGGCTCCGCAAGACAGCTAGGGAGTTGACCACAACAGGATGTACGGATGCGGAGAAGGTGAAGTTTGCCGCACATCAGCTAGAAGGACCCGCAGCATCATGGTGGGAGAATTCCACAGCCACTTTCCCAATAGACACTGTCACATGGGACCAGTTTCAGCAGGCTTTTCGCACTGCCCATGTTTCAGCAGGAGCTATGGCCATGAAGAAGCGTGAGTTTCGCAACTTGCGCCAAGGAGGAAGGACAGTTGGCCAGTATGTGGAGGAATTTAGTAAGCTAGCACATTATGCACCAGATGACGTCGCTACGGATGCAGCTAAGCAGGAGAAGTTTCTAGAAGGACTGAATGATGAGTTGAGCATGCAGTTGATGGTATCCACCTTCAACAACTACCAGGAGTTGGTAGATCGTGCTCTTATGATTGAAGGGAAGCAGCAGCAAATTGAGAATCACAAGAGGAAGTATGGACAAGGAAAGTACAATTCAGGAGCTCAGCAGAAGCCACGTTTTACCCCTAGACCGGGAGGACATTTTCAGCATACCCATGGAGGAGGTAGCTCGCACAATCACAATGGCACCAAGAATGGTAATGGCAATGGAGGAAGCAACGGCCAGAACCGCACCAACCCATCAACCCCAGCCAAGAAGGACCTAAGCCAAGTCACTTGTTTTAAGTGTTCGAAGACAGGACATTATGCAAATGAATGTCCTGAATTACAAAATGGAAATAGCAATGGAAGTTTTGGGAAGAAGCCAAACCCTTTTAACAGGGGACAGGTGAACCACGTAGCGTGGAGGAGGTTGAAGCTCAGCCCGATGCAGTAATAGGTAAGTTTTTGGTTAAGTCATTTACTGCACTCGTTCTTTTTGATACTGGTGCATCGCATTCATACATCTCAAGGGGATTTGTGGATAAGTATAACCTACCAACCCAAGCCCTTAGGTCACCCATGTCAGTAACCTCGCCCGGAGCAGAGTATGTGGCTAGTCTATGGTGTGATCGGTTACCATTAAGGATTGGTAACTACGTTTTTCCCTCAGACCTAATAGTATTGGAATCTTAAGGATTGGATGTGATATTAGGCATGGATTGGTTATCAAAGTATGAAGGGAATACTGAATGTGCTAGTAAGTCAATTTTGCTTACCACCCCAGAAGGGAGAAGGATCAAGTATGTATCCCGACATGTGCCAAAGAGGACTCAAGTAAATTGCCTAACATGAGTTGTGCAGGAGGAAGTACCAGTGGTAAGGGATTTCCCTGATGTATTTCCAGAGGAGTTGCCAGGCATGCCACCGGATAGAGATATTGAGTTTTTGATTGAGCTATTGCTAGGCACAGGTCCAATATCAAAGAGACCATATAGGATGCCAGCAAAGGATTTGGTGGAAATTAAGAAGTAGATTAAAGAGTTACTGGATAAGGGATATATTCGCCCAAGTTCTTCACCTTGGGGATCGCCAGTACTTCTAGTGGAGTAGAAGGATGGATTGTTAAGGATGGTTGTTGACTATCGAGGATTGAATGAAGTAACGATCAAGAACAAGTACCCGCTACCAATGATCAATGATCTGTTTGATCGATTGCCATGAGCTAAGGTATTTTCCAAGATCGATCTGCGATCAGGATACCACCAGTTGAAGATTCGAGAACAGGATATTCCGAAGACAGCTTTTACCACCAAGTATGGGCTGTATGAGTATACCGTTATGTCATTTGGTCTGACTAACGCACTTGCCTATTTTATGAACATGATGAACAAAGTGTTTATGGAGTTTTTGGATAAGTTCGTCGTAGTCTTCATTGATGATATCCTGATTTATTCGAAGAATGAAGAGGAACACAAGGAGCATTTGCGTTTGGTACTTGGAAAGCTCAGAGAACATCAATTATATGTCAAGTTCAACAAATGTGAGTTTTGGTTGAAGGAAGTAGGATTCCTCGGACACGTTATATCTGGAGAAGGTATAGTAGTTGATCCCACTAAAGTTGAAACCGTGACCAAGTGGGAAGCCAAAACAACAGTTGGAGAGATCCGAAGTTTTCTTGGACTCGCAGGATACTACCGGAGATTTATTGAGAATTTCTCAAAGATTGCGAAGCCTATGACTGAGTTGTTGAAGAAGGATACCAAGTTCATATGGACAGAGGAGTGTGAGGCTAGTTTCCAAGAGTTGAAGAAACATTTGGTTACCTCACCAGTGTTGATTTTGCCAGACCAGACCAAAGATTATGAGGTGTATTGTGACGCTTCACGTCGAGGACTTGGAGCAGTGCTTATGCAGGAAGGGAGAGTTGTTTCATATGCCTCAAGACAACTGAAGCCTCATGAGTTGAATTATGCCACGCATGATTTGGAGTTAGCAACCGTAGTGCATGCATTGAAGACATGGAGACATTTTCTCATTGGAAATCATTGTGAGATGTACACGGATCATAAGAGTTTGAAATACATTTTCACACAGAAGGAATTAAATCTCAGACAAAGGGATGGTTGGAGCTTATCAAGGATTATGATATGAAATTGCATTATCACCCCGGAAAGGCTAATGTAGAAGCTGACGCATTAAGCCGCAAGAGCCATGTCAATACATTAATGACGGGAGGAATACCAAGGGAGTTAGCCGAAAATCTTCGTGAACTATGTTTGTAAATAGTTCCGAGAGGTTATGTAGCAGCAATGGAGATTCAGTCAACCTTGATGGATAAAATCAGGGAAGCTCATAAAGCTGGCAAAGAGATTGCCGCTATAAAGGAGAAATTGAGCAAAGGAAAAGCTAAAGGATTCCGTGAGGATGAACACGACACCCTATGGTTTGAAGACCACGTTTATGTGCCCAATGACCCGGAGATCAGGAAGTTGATTTTGCAAGAGGCACACGACTCACCGTATTCAATTCACCCAGGAAATACCAAGATGTATTTGGATTTGAAGGTTATTTTCTGGTGGACCGGAATGAAGAAGGATATTGCGGAGTATGTAGCAGTTTGTGATATATGTCAGAGAGTAAAGGCAGAGCATCAGAAGCCAACAGGATTGTTACAACCATTGCCGATACCTGAATGGAAGTGGGATAAGCTAGGAATGGATTTTATCACGGGATTGCCCAGGACTCGTTCAGGCTATGACTCGATTTGGGTTGTAGTTGATCGATTGACGAAAGTAGCTCATTTCATCCCAGTAAAGACCACTTATACCAGTGCTAAGTTGGCAAAGATATACATGACCAGGATCGTATGTTTGCATGGAGTTCCAAGGAGTATCGTATCAGATAGAGGAACCCAGTTTACCTCAAAGTTCTGGAAGCAGTTGCACGAAACTTTGGGAACCAGGCTAGAATTCAGTACAGCTTTTCATCCACAGACAGATGGACAGACCGAGAGAGTCAATCAGCTTTTGGAGGATATGCTGAGAGCTTGTGCGCTAGATTATGGATCTAGTTGGGACGATAATTTGCCATATGCAGAGTTCTCTTACAACAATAGTTACCAAACCAGTTTAAAGATGGCCCCTTTCGAAGCCTTGTACGAAAGGAGGTGCAGGACACCGTTGTCATGGGACGAAGTTGGAGACCGCCAGTTGTTTGGTCCTGACTTGATTAAAGAGTCTGAACAGAAGGTGAAGTTGATTCGCGATAGGCTCAAGGTAGCCCAGTCCAGACAAAAAAGTTATGCAGATTCTAAACGCAAGGAGACAGTTTACGAAGTCGGAGACAGAGCTTATCTTCGAGTATCTCCACTTCGGGGAACAAAGCGTTTTGGAGTTAAAGGAAAGTTAGCGCCACGATTTGTAGGACCATATCGAGTTTTGGAGCATATGGGAGAAGTGGCCTACAAGTTGGAATTGCCCGAAGGATTGTCAGGAGTACATGATGTGTTCCACGTTTCTCAGTTAAAGAAATGTCACGCGGATATGGCTGACATACCGTTGAGAGACACAGTGCCTTTGGAAACTATTCAGTTGGATAACGATTTGACCTACGAGGAGAAACCAGTTAAGATTCTCGAGTTTGCCAGCCGAGTTACTCGTAGCAAGGTTATCAAGTTTTGCAAGGTTCAGTGGAGCCACCACACGGAGGATGAAGCCACCTGGGAACGAGAGGAAGATTTGCTCAAAGACCACCCTCACCTATTTTCTAGCCAACCCGAATTTCGAGGGCGAGATTCATCTTAAGGGGGGTAGGTTTGTAACATCCCAAATTTTCAATTTGGAATGTTATACATTAGATCATCATTCATATCATATTTTATTTTGTATTTTGGTTGATCCTAGAAATTCTACGCAACTCAATGACCCACGGAGAGAGTTGGGGATTTCGTTATTTTCAAATTTGAGTTCTCTCAAATTTTGAGAATAGGATCATTTGATTTTATTCATTTTATCATCAATTATTTCTATTACAAAAATATGAGAGAGGGAATAAAATGACTTTCCCAAAATAAAGAAATAGTGAGGATTTAATAAAAAATCAAATAAGATTTTATTTTGGAGTTTTTCGGTGTTTTATTTGAATTTAGGAAAAATGTGTGTTTTTAAAAATTGCATTTAGGGCCCAAATAAATGTTCACCTTGTGCGGCTTGATTTTAGAAGCCCGTGAAAATTTATTTCGGAACTTTTGGAGTCCGTTTAGTATTTCTTTTTATTTTTCTTCCGAGCGGAATAATTAAAAAAAACGAACTGACTTCGGGCCGTACCCGAGCGGGACACCGCCCGGGGGAAGCCTTTAAATAGCGTCGCCCCGAGCCGCCCAAGCCCATCAGCCCCGCCTTGATCCGCGTGCGCCGCCGGAGCCGCGCCACCGATGATCCCGCCGCCCGAGGTTCGTCACACCTCGATTTCCGTGCCAAAAAAAATCAGTGTTCGTCATTTTTCTTTTTCTCGGATTAAATCCGCGATTTTTCTGATCGCGATTCCTGATCCGATTTTCGTTTTAGTATAACTTTTCGCTTGTTTATCGGAATCCGGCGATTCAAGCGCCTAGAGATTCGTCTCGAAACCCTCTATCCGTTTAACCAACTTAAACAAGTTTTTGTTACTGTAAAATTTGCCCTAGATCCAGATTATTAGAACGAAGTTGTTTTCTTTCGCCGTTTGTCTTTCGTTGCTTCGTTCGATTTGATTCTTTTTGCCAACCGGAGTTCTTAAGTTGAACCTTCTAGTTAGATCTCTTATTTGAGTTTTACCTATGCATTAGATGAGTACTTATTATATGCTTTTTGTTTGTCTGCGATAGAGTACCCGGAGTGCGCCGCCTTTTACTTCGAATCGTTAGGTTTCGCGGATCATCAGCAAGGCAAGTAACACTTTGATCATACCTTTTCTACTACCCAGTTTTATTGCATTAGATCAATCCTCACACATTG
Source organism: Triticum monococcum (assembly GCA_034509565.1). Classification (NCBI taxonomy): domain Eukaryota; kingdom Viridiplantae; phylum Streptophyta; class Magnoliopsida; order Poales; family Poaceae; genus Triticum; species Triticum monococcum. The sequence continues at coordinate 485,988,795 of CM067845.1, forward strand.
CATGATTAGTATCTAATTAAATTGCGGGATGGGACGTAGATGAGTAGTACCTATTACATGTTTATTATCAAACCTTTGGGAGTTACTTCTACGTTTGCTTATTATGCCATGCTATGCTAGTAGACGTGGATTGGGTGAGTGAAATCCATGACAGATGTGAGATTGTTAATTAATGGTTTATCTAAGGTGGCAACTTAAACACACATCTGGGTGGACTGAGGCACCTCGGTATTCCAGGATTTGCCTGTTTTCTTTGGACCGCCACCCGGACTCAAAGGGATCATGAGACTATTCATACTAGAAACTTCCATGTGTCGCCACAAGCTATTATGGGCTCTAGCATAGTTGACTAAGTCGTGCGAACTCTTACAGTGGTAGACTAGCAGATGTAGGGGATGTAGGTGGTACGGTCTACCCGATCGTAAGGTGCTAGCGCTTCTGAAAGACTATGTCTCGGTCATCCGTCTTCTCAAACACCATGTAGTGCGAGAAACCAAACGGAGGCGATCGAGTCTTGTGGGGAAAAGTGCGCAAACCTCTGCAGAGTGTAATAAACTAATCATGGTTAGGCGTGTCCCCAGTTATGGACATCTTGAGTATCTAGTACTTGGATTTTCATGTGAATCTCAACATGTTACTCTAAATTAATTTTGTTGGGTTATGTTTAATGATGATGCTTAATTGGGATTGAGAATGCTGTCAACCATTCTCAATGTTTAACAACCACCATGATAGTAATTAAATTTATTCCTTTGAAGTAGTGAAAGATTGGCTTTACGCAAAATAGTAACCATAGAGCCTTTCCACCAGCCAAATATGCATATAGTATAGCTGTTTCATTCCATTATTCTCTATGTGTTACCTTGCCAGCATATTCCATGTGCTGACCCGTTTTCGGGCTGCAACGTTAATGTTGCAGACTTTTCAGACGAGGATTAAGGAGTTTTTAGGTCGTGGTTCTATACTCAGTGATGCCGTTGGAGTTGATGGACTCACTTATCTTCCAAGCCTTCCGATGTTATCGTTATTAGATGGCCTTAAGCCATATTTATTGTAATAAGTTCTCTTTTGAGACACTCGATGTAATAAGTGTGTGATTGCTACTCTGCTATAAATCCTCCGAGTACTGTGTGGTGTCAGCATTACTGATCCAGGGATGACACCGAAGCACAGAGATCAGACTGTTTGATGTCTGGTCGCTACAAGCTTGGGGATGCTATGTTTCATGAAAATGATATATTTAACCTCCCAAGTTTTGATATGCTAATTTATTATGATGATAGCATGCCTCCTATTTATGATGGTTGTATTGATGAAAGTGGGTTTTGAAGGGTGTAAACTTTAGGAAGTAATGATCCCACTATTTTGAAGGGTGTTGAATCTTATTGTGTAATTATGAAAGGGATTTGGAGAGGTCATGACTTTATTTAGTAATGATTCCACTATCTTGGAAAAGGTTTCAATTGATTATGATGAGAACAAAGTTGTTACTTATGATGAGTATTGTGATGACACTTATGCTATAAAAAGTAGTGATGATTATATTTATAAAACTTGTCATGATTACCCTTTTTCTGAACATTACTCTTTTAATATGGAAACAATTTATAGTATTCGAGTTTCTTATGATACTCCCACTATTCCAAATGAGAAGAATTTTGCTTATGTGGAGAATAGTAAATTTTCTATGCTTGTAGATCATGAAAATAATGTTTTATGTGATGGTTATATTGTTGAATTCATTCATGATGCTAATGAAATTTATTATGAGGGAGGAATATATGCTTGTGGGAATTGAAATAATATCAAGTTTCCTCTCTATGTGCTTAAAGTTTTAAAGTTATGCTTGTTTTGTCTTCCTATGCTAGTTGATTATTGTTCCCATAAGTTGTTTGCTCACAAAATCCCTATGCATAGGAAGTGGGTTAGGCTTAAATGTGTTAGTCATATTCTTCATGATGCTCTCTTTATGTTTCAATTCTTATCTTTTATGTGAGCATCATTGAAATCATCATGCCTACCTAGGGGCGTTAAACGATAGCGCTTGTTGGGAGGTGTCGGTGTAAAAAAGTAGGGGTACCTTAGTATCCCGAACTTGTGCACGGGCAGTCGCAGCATCCCGCGGCAAGGCTTGCCGGGCGACCGCCAAGATTCTCCATGGTTCCTTTAAAACCATTCAAGAACAAAGTATCCAAGACCCCGGCAAGAGGAGCTTGCCGGGAAGGAGACAAGACCCCGGCAAGAGGAGCTTGCCGGGAAGGCTAACCAAGGCCCGGTGAGTGACAAGCTCCCGGATGCGACAAGGCAATAACCGCGGCAAACCTCCATTCTGTGCCTGCGCTCCAGCACATCCACCAACGTGTCGCTCTGGGACCCTTCCAGGCGTACATGGCGGAAGGCTGTGCAGCTAGAGGTACACGGTGGCGAGCGGCGCTGACAAGATTGCCATCGTGGCAAGCAATGGCATCCCTGGCGGTCCCTTTCTGCACCGTCTAGGCGACACACACAGGCATTTAATGCCTTTGTCCCCTGCCGCTTAGGTTAGGTATGATACAACTGTAGTAGGCGGTGATGCCAACCACCACTTCTTTTACATTTTTACCCTCATCTCTGTTGCCACCTGTCGGTGACCCCTTTGACATATAAAAGGAGGCCCATGCGCAACAAAGAGAGGGGGGACGATCATTCTCACGCTCGGTCTCGCTAGCCACTGGAGCATACTATAGCATTCATCGCTCCCGAGCAAGAACACAATACAAACCACAGGCAGGAGTAGGGTTTTACGCATCCATGCGCCCCGAACCTGGGTAAACTGATCGCGTGCTCGTGCGCTTCGCCTCGATCTGCTCTTTGCGCTCTCTCCGCCCCTCGTCGAACCGAAAGGGGCCTCGGTCCGCCGTGGTCCCATAGGTGTCCGTGGGATCAGTCACCCCCGACAACCCTGTCGGTGTACTAAAGTAGGGGTACCTTAGTATCCCGAACTTGTGCACGGGCAGTCGCAGCATCCCGCGGCAAGGCTTGCCGGGCGACCGCCAAGATTCTCCATGGTTCCTTTAAAACCATTCAAGAACAAAGTATCCAAGACCCTGGCAAGAGGAGCTTGCCGGGAAGGAGACAATACCCTGGCAAGAGGAGCTTGCCGGGAAGGCTAACCAAGGCCCGGTGAGCGACAAGCTCCCGGATGCGACAAGGCAATAACCGCGGCAAGGCGCTTGCCGCGGCAAACCTCCATTCTGTGCCTGCGCTCTAGCACATCCACCAACGTGTCGCTCTGGGACCCTTCCATGCATACGTGGCGGAAGGCTGTGTAGCTAGAGGTACACGGTGGCAAGCGGCGCTGACAAGATTGCCATCATGGCAAGCAATGGCGTCCCTGGCGGTCCCTTTCTGCACCGTCTAGGCGACACAGACAGGCATTTAATGCCTTTGTCCCCTGCCGCTTAGGTTAGGTATGATACAACTGTAGTAGGCGGTGATGCCAACCACCACTTCTTTTACATTTTTACCCTCATCTCTGTTGCCACCTGTCGGTGACCCCTTTGACATATAAAAGGAGGCCCATGCGCAACAGAGAGAGGGGGACGATCATTCTCACGCTCGGTCTCGCTAGCCACTTGAGCGTACTATAGCATTCATCGCTCCCGAGCAAGAACACAATACAAACCACAAGCAGGAGTAGGGTTTTACGCATCCGTGCGGCCCGAACCTGGGTAAACTGATCGCGTGCTCGTGCGCTTCGCCTCGATCTGCTCTTTGCGCTCTCTCCGCCCCCTGCCGAACCGAAAGGGGCCTCGGTCCGCCGTGGTCCCATAGGTGTCCGTGGGATCAGTCACCCCCGACATCTTTGGTGCGCCAGGTAGGGGTGCGTCGAGGCTGTGTGAACCTGATCCGGCGTTCGCACGAGCCGAATCTTCATCATCTTCATCAACATGCCGCCGAAGAAGAAGAAGGCTTCGGAGGCAGCTGCTCCGTATGTGCTAAGCCCACCATCGCCGGAGCGAACGGCTGGTGGAGTAGACGCCGCAAAAGAACGGGCGCCGACGAGGGGGCTCATGGTGCTGCCAGGTCCAAGGACAAGACTGCGCTGCACATCGGCGGCGCGGTCGGCTCCCACAACAACCGAACACACTCCAAGACCTCGGCGTCCGTACACGCTCCGCGCCCATCTCAGGAGGCGCGGGACCAGCAGCGTCATGGTACTCATGGTACCATACGTTTGCTGGGCCAAGATCAAGCTGGCGGGTCCCGGAGTGCTCAAGACCAGCATGCACGCCAATGTGCTGGCGCGAGCGGGGCACGGTCGCCTGGATGAGATACTGCTCCTTCTAACATAGTTAGAAGTCCGAGCATATCCCGTTCATCACGCCGTTCGCCGCCACCGCCCGCCACTCCGGCAGAAGCTTTGGCACGAGCTCAACTGCTCTTAGATTACCCTCCAGCGCCAGAGAAGATCGACGACTGGAGGGCCACTATCCAGAGTCTCATCGGCTTCGCCAACGGCGACAACCCATGGCAGCCAAGCGCATCGCAGCCGCGGCAAGTCAGTCAGGCGCGAGCCGGTGGCGACAAGACCGGGGAGGGTGCAACCACTGTGCACTCTCCGCCTCGAAGGCCAAGATCGCCGACTCGTCGGATCCACCACGACAGCGACTCCACCGCGTCATCAGATCCGCGAGCTCGTCGCGATCAGCACCAAGTTCTTCACGAACGACAACAAGAACACGCTCGTACCCGCATCGAGCACCGAAGAGAAGCGCGGCGTCAATCAGACCTATGCGCTGGGCCCTCTGTCGATATGCATGCGCCAGGGGAACCAGGCGACTTGCCATACGCGGTAGGTTGCCCTGCGTTTACCCATGAGCTGCGGCAAGTCCAGTGGCCCAGCCAGAAGAACTTCAAGCCAGATGTACCGGAGAAGTACGATGGCAAGTCGCACCCGTCGGAGTTCCTCAGCATCTACACCTTCACGGTGCAAGCTGCCGGGGGGCGAGACGACAAGGTCCTTGCCAACTACTTCCCGCTGGTGCTCAAGCCCGAAGTCAGGTCCTGGCTCATGCACTTGCCGGACAACTCCATATCTTCTTGGGCAGACCTGTGCCATCAGTTTGTCGGCGCCTTTACAGGCGGCCACAAACCCCATGGCCAAGTGAGTGACCTTCACTTGGTCGCCCAGAAGGAAGGAGAGCCCCTGCGCAAGTATATTCAGAGATTCAGCCGTGTACAGCGCAGTATCCCAGATATCCACCCTGCCGCGGTTATCAGCGCGTTCCATCAGAACGTGCGTAACCACAGGATGCGGGAGGAGATGGGGATGAGCAGGATCAGAGACATCAGCGAGCTGTACGCCCTGGCTGACAAGTGTGCACGTGCTGAAGAAGGGAGGAAACTCCCCAGAGAGAATACTAGAGCAGGAGGATCTGACAGCGAAGATGCTGCCCCGACAAAGAAAAACCGGCGGCGCAATAGGAAGAAGAAAGGCAAAGAGGTACTAGTCATTGAGCAGTCCAGCAACGACGGTGGCGCCAAGCAAGCCAAAGTTAGTAGCTCCGGCAAGGAGGTTGCCGCATGCACCAACTGCCAAGCTGTGGCGGCCGCCGACAAGCAAGACGGCTCCGACAAGCAGTACTGCAAGATCCACCGCACCAAGGGCCATGACCTCCAGAGCTGCAAGAAGGTCGAGCAGCTTGTCCAGCAACAAAAAGCTTAATACGAGCGGCGCGACAAGGAGAGAGCCCAAGGAGGCAGTGGAGAGGCCGGCAAGAAGCGCGCTGGCCGGGGAGGACGTTGCGGCAAGACCAAACAGCGGCAAGGAGACAGACCTCCCCGCGGCCGCGACAAGGATGAAGATGAAGACGATGATGAAGACATGGACGATGCCGAGACCAGTGAGCAGGAGTTCCAGAAAGCCACAGAGGTTTTGTGCGTTGACGGCGGTGCTTCTCTGCATACTTCACACCGCCAACTCAAATAGTGGGCGCGTGAAGTTAATGCGGCAGAACCACCCGTCGAATCGCGCAAGCTTCTAAAATGGTATAGCACGCTTATCGACCTTCTTGGGCTCTCTCCTTGTCAACTAACATCTTGGTGACCTTGAGGTTGCGGATAGTTGGAACCATCCTGATCTCCTCCGCTGTGCTCCAGAAACTCCAGATCCCTGACAGCGAGCTCGAAGAGACCGGCACATTCCAAGGAATCAACCCGGGAAGGAGCAAGCCAAAAGGGAAAGTCACGTTGCCGGTAACATTTGGCAGCGAAATGAACTTCCGGACTAAGAGGGTCACTTTTGACGTTGCCGATTTCCCATTGCCCTACAATGGCATACTTGGCCGTCCAGCACTCGCCAAGTTCATGGCAGCCTCTCACTATGCATACAACCTGCTCAAGATGCCAGGCCCGATAAGCATCATCTCTGTCCCTGGAGACAAGAAGGATGCCCTTATCTGCGCTGACAAAATCTACCGGGAAGCAACAGCCGCAACAGATCGCAACGCACTTGCCGCTGAAGCTCCCGGGGGGAAGAAGAAGACCAAGTCCGGCAAGAGCTCTGATGCCCACTCCGGCAAGCGCACCTCTTTGGAGTGCTGCGCTGCCGTCAAGGACGCACCATCGAGCTCCACTGGCAAGTGTAAGAAAGCAATGGCAGATCCACCACATACCAAGAAGGTGTCCGCCAAGGAGGACGGCACTGGTGGTACCTTCACCATCAGTGCCACGCTTGACCCTAAATAGGAAAGAGCGCTCATTGCTTTCCTGCGGGCGAACGATGACGTGTTTGCATGGCAACCGTCTGACATCCCCAGTGTTCCTAGGAAAGTAATTGAGCACCATCTTGCCGTTTGTCCTCATGCGCGGCCCGTCAAGCAGAAGGTCAGGAAGCAAGAGGTGGAGCGCCAAGAGTTCATAGCAGAAGAAATCAAGAAGTTGGAAGCAGCAGGCCTTGTCAGAGGAGTGCTCCATCCCACGTGGTTGGCCAATCCTGTTGTAGTGCGCAAGGCAAATAGAAAATGGAGGCTTTTTATTGACTTTACTGATGTTAATAAAGCTTGTCCCAAGGATCCATTTCCCTTGCCGCGCATTGACCAGATTGGCGACTCCACAGTCGGATGTGATTTGCTTTCATTTCTTGATGCATATTCAGGATACCATCAGATCTTCATGGCAGAAGAGGATGAGGAGAAAACCGCATTCATTACTCCATGTGGCACGTACTGTTTCATACGGATGCCTTTCGGATTAAAGAATGCTGGTTCAACATTTGCAAGAGTAGTCCATGTCGCTGTGAAGGCACAGATATACAGAAATGTAGAAGCCTACATGGATGACATAGTGGTCAAGAGCAAGGACAGGGCAACTCTAATTCAAGATTTAGACGAGACCTTTGCAAATCTGCGCAAGATCAACCTCAAGCTTAACCCCGAGAAGTGTGTGTTTGGAGTCCCGTCCGGCAAGCTTCTCGGGTTCTTTGTGTCTCAGCGGGGAATTGAAGCCAATCCCGACAAGATCAAGGCCATTGAGCAAATTGAAGCCCCAAAGCGCGTCAATCATGTACGAAGACTTGCCGGTTGCGTGGCTGCTCTCAGCAGGTTTATCTCTCGGTCTGCTGAGCGCGCCCTGCCATTTTTCAAAATTTTGAAAAAGGCAGGTCCAATGAAATGGACTCCGGAAGCGGAGGCTGCACTGGAGGACTTGAAGAGATACCTGTCCTCCACCCCAACACTTGTCGCACCTAAACCACAAGAGAAGTTGCCGCTGTACATAGCGGCAACCAATCAAGTGGTTAGTGCCGCGTTAGTGGCGGAGAGGGAGGCAGATGACGAGCCAGCAACCGCGGCAAGCACATCCAGCGGCAAGCAGGGGGCTTTCCCGACAAGCTCTGGCCCCGATAAGGAAGGATCTGCGCAGATGCAAGAGGAGATACAGAAGAAGATGGTGCAGCGCCCAGTTTACTTTGTCAGTTCCCTTTTACAAGGGGCTAGGTCAAGGTACTCTGGTGTGCAGAAGCTGCTTTTTGGCCTTCTCATGGCCTCGAGAAAGCTGCGCCATTACTTTCAAGCACATGAGATCACAGTTGTCACTCGCTTTCCGCTGAAGAGGATACTGCAGAATCCAGAAGCAACAGGCAGGATTGTCGAGTGGGCACTGGAACTGTCAAGCTTTGGCCTCAAATTTGAGAGTACATCAACAATCCAAAGCAGACCATTGGCAGAGTTCATAGCAGAGTGGACGCCAACTCCAGATGAAGAAATTCCGGAGACGGGCATCTCCACCAAGGAAACAAGCAAAGAGTGGCTCATGTACTTTGACGGTGCAAGGCGCCGGCGCTGGTGTGCTACTTGTCGCTGTTGGGGAACGTAGTAATTTCAAAAATTCTCCTACGCACACGCAAGATCATGGTGATGCACAGCAACGAGGGGGAGAGTGTTGTCTACGTACCAACGCAGACCGACTGCGGAAGCGATCACACAACGTAGAGGAAGTAGTCGTACGTCTTCTTCCCGATCCGACCGATCCAAGCACCATTACTCCGGCACCTCTGAGTTCTTTAGCACACGTTCAGCTCGATGACGATCCCCGGGCTCCGATCCAGCAAAGCTTCGGGGAAGAGTTCCGTCAGCACGACGGCGTGGTGACGATCTTGATGTACTACCGACGCAGGGCTTCACCTAAGCACTACAACGGTATGATCGAGGTGGAATTTGGTGGCAGGGGACACCGCACACGGCTAAGGAACGATCTCAAGGATCAACTTGTGTGTCTTGGGGTGTCCCCTGCCCCCGTATATAAAGGATGAAAGGGGGGAGGCTGGCCAGCCAAGGAGGGAGGCGCAGGAGGAGTCCTACTCCTACCGGGAGTAGGACTCCCCCCCAGTCCTATTCCAACTAGGAGTCCTTTGGAAAAAGGGAGAGGGAAAGAGAGAGAGGTGGCCGGCCACCTCTCCTAGTCCTAATAGGACTAGGGGAGGGGGGAGGCGCGCAGCCCTCCTTGGCAGCCCCTTTCACCTTTCCACAATGGCCCATGTAGGCCCATTTGGCTCCCGGGGGGTTCCGGTAACCCTCCCGGTAATCCGGTAAAATCCCGATTTCACCCGGAACACTTCCGATATCCAAACATAGGCTTCCAATATATCAATCTTTATGTCTCGACCATTTCGAGACTCCTCGTCATGTCCGTGATCACATCCGGGACTCCGAACAACCTTCGGTACATCAAAATGCATAAACTCATAATAACTGTCATCGTAACGTTAAGCGTGCGGACCCTACGGTTCGAGAACAATGTAGACATGACCGAGACACGTCTCCGGTCAATAACCAATAGCGGGACCTGGATGCCCATATTGGCTCCTACATATTCTACGAAGATCTTTATCGGTCAGACCGCATAACAACATACGTTGTTCCCTTTGTCATCGGTATGTTACTTGCCCGAGATTCGATCGTCGGTATCCAATACCTAGTTCAATCTCATTACTGGCAAGTCTCTTTACTCGTTCCGTAATACATCATCTCACAACTAACATCTTAGTTATAATGCTTGCAAGGCTTATGTGATGTGTATTACCGAGAGGGCCCAGAGATACCTCTCCGACAATCGGAGTGACAAACCCTAATCTCGAAATACGCCAACCCAACATCTACCATTGGAAACACCTGTAGTACTCCTTTATAATCACCCAGTTACGTTGTGACGTTTGGTAGTACCCAAAGTGTTCCTCCGGTAAACGGGAGTTGCATAATCTCATAGTTATAGGAACATGTATAAGTCATGAAGAAAGCAATAGCAACATACTAAACGATCGGGTGCTAAGCTAATGGAATGGGTCATGTCAATCAGATCATTCAACTAATGATGTGACCTCGTTAATCAAATAACAACTCTTTTGTCCATGGTTAGGAAACATAACCATCTTTGATTAACGAGCTAGTCAAGTAGAGGGATACTAGTGATGCTCTGTTTGTCTATGTATTCACACATGTATTATGTTTCCGGTTAATACAATTCTAGCATGAATAATAAACATTTATCATGATATAAGGAAATAAATAATAACTTTATTATTGCCTCTAGGGCATATTTCCTTCAGTCTCCCACTTGCACTAGAGTCAATAATCTAGTTCACATCGCCATGTGATTTAGCAGCAATAGTTCACATCACCATGTGATTAACACCCATAGTTCACATCGTCATGTGACCAACACTCAAAGGGTTTACTAGAGTCAGTAATCTAGTTCACATATCTATGTGATTAACACCCAAAGAGTACTAAGGTGTGACCATGTTTTGCTTGTGAGATAATTTTAGTCAACGGGTCTGTCGCATTCAGATCCGTAAGTATTTTGCAAGTTCCATGTCTACAATGCTCTACACGGAGCTACTCTAGCTAATTGCTCCCACTTTCAATATGTATCCAGATTGTGACTTTAGATTCATCTGGATCAGTGTCAAAAACTTGCATCGACGTAACCCTTTACGACGAACCTTTTTGTCACGTCCATAATCGGGAAACACATCCTTATTTCACTAAGGATGATTCTGACCGCTGTCCAGTGATCTACTCCTAGATCACTATTGTACTCCCTTGCCAAATCAGTGCAGGGTATACAATAGATCTGGTACACAGCATGACATACTTTATAGAACCTATGGCCAAGGCATAGGGAATGACTTTCATTCTCTTTCTATCTTCTGCCGTGGTCGGGCTTTGAGTCTTACTCAACTTCACACCTTGTAATACAGGCAAGAACCTTTTCTTTGACTGCTCCATTTTGAACTACTTCAAAATCTTGTCAAGGTATGTACTCATTGAAAAACTTATCAAGCGTCTTGATCTATCTCTATAGATCTTGAAGCTCAATATGTAAGCAGCTTCACTGAAGTCTTTCTTTGAAAAACTCCTTTCAAACACTCCTTTATGCTTTACAGAAAAATTCTACATTATTTCTGATCAACAATATGTCATTCACATATACTTATCAGAAATGCTGTAGTACTCCCACTCACTTTCTCGTAAATACAGGCTTCACCGCAAGTCTGTATAAAACTGTATGCTTTGATCAACTCATCAAAGCGTATATTCCAACTCCGAGATGCTTGCACCAGTCCACAGATGGATCGCTGGAGCTTGCACATTTTGTTAGCACCTTTCGGATTGACAAAACCTTCTGTTGCATCATACACAACTCTTCTTTAATAAATCCATTAAGGAATGCAGTTTTGTTTATCCATTTGCCAGATTTCATAAAATGCGGTAATTGCTAACATGATTCTGACGGATTTAAGCATCGCTACGGGTGAGAAGGTCTCATCGTAGTCAACCCCTTGAACTTGTCGAAAACCTTTTTGCGACAATTCTAGCTTTGTAGATAGTAACACTACTATCAGCGTCCGTCTTCCTTTTGAAGATCCATTTATTTTCTATGGTTTGCCGATCATCGGGCAAATCCATCAAAGTCCATACTTTGTTCTCATACATGGATCATATCTCAGATTTCATGGCCTCAAACCATTTCGCGGAATCTGGGCTCATCATCGCTTCCTCATAGTTCGTAGGTTCATCATGATCTAGTAGCATGACTTCCAGAAAAGGATTACCGTACCACTCTGGCGCGGATCTTACTCTGGTTGATCTATGAGGTTCAGTAGTATCTTGTTCTGAAGTTTCATGATCATCATCATTAGCTTCCTCACTAACTGGTGTAGGTGTCACAGAAACAGTTTTCTGTGATGTACTACTTTCCAATAAGGGAGAAGGTACAATTACCTTATCAAGTTTTCTACTTTCCTCCCACTCACTTCTTTCGAGAGAAACTCCTTCTCTAGAAATGATCCATTCTTAGCAACGAATGTCTTGCCTTCGGATCTGTGATAGAAGGTATACCCAACAGTCTCCTTTGGGTATCATATGAAGACACATTTCTCCGCTTTGGGTTCGAGCTTATCAGGTTGAAGCTTTTTCACATAAGCTTCGCAGCCCCAAACTTTAAGAAACGACAACTTTGGTTTCTTGCCAAACCATAGTTCATAAGGCGTCGTCTCGACGGATATAGATGGTGCCCCTTTTTTAACGTGAATGCAGCTGTCTCTAATGCATGACCCCAAAAACGATAGTGGTAAATCGGTAAGAAACATCATAGATTGCACTATATCCAATAAAGTACGGTTATGACGTTCGGACACACCATTATGCTGTGGTGTTCCAGGTGGCGTGCATAGTGAAACTATTTCACATTGTTTTAACTGAAGACCAAACTCGTAACTCAAATATTTCACCTCTGCGATCATATCGTAGAAACTTTTATTTTCTTATCACAATGATTTTCCACTTCACTCTGAAATTCTTTGAACTGTTCAAATGTTTCAGACTTATGTTTCATCAAGTAGATATCCCCATATCTGCTGAAATCATCTTGTGAAGGTCAGAAAATAATGATACCTGCTGTAAGCCTTTAATATTCATCGGACCACATACATCAGTATGTATGATTTCCAACAAATCTGTTGCTTGCTTCATTGTTCCGGAGAACGGCGTTTTAGTCATCTTGCCCAAAAGGCACGGTTCGCAAGCATCAAGTGATTCATAATCAAGTGATTCCAAAATCCCATCAGCATGGAGTTTCTTCATGCGCTTTACACCAATATGACCTAAACAGCAGTGCTACAAATAAGTTGCACTATCATTATTAACTTTGCATCTTTTTGGTTTCAATATTATGATTATGTGTATCACCATGATCGAGATCCAACGAACTATTTTCATTGGGTGTGTAACCATATAAGGTTTTATTCATGTAAACAGAACAACAATTTATTCTCTTACTTTAATGAATAACCGTATTGCAATAAACATGATCAAATCATATTCATGCTCAACGCAAACACCAAATAACACTTATTTAGGTTCAACACTAATCCCGAAATTATAGGGAGTGTGCGATGATGATCATATCAATCTTGGAACTACTTCCAACACACATCGTCACTTCACCCTTAACTAGTCTCTGTTTATTCTGCAACTCCTGTTTCGAGTTACTACTCTTAGCAACTGAACCAATATCAAATACTAAGGGGTTGCTATAAACACTAGTAAAGCACACATCAATAACATGTATATCAAATATACTTATGTTCACTTTGCCATCCTTCTTATCCGCCAATCACTTGGGGTAGTTCCGCTTCCAGCGACCAGTCCCTTTGCAGTAGAAGCACTTAGTCTCAGGCTTAGGATCAGACTTGGGCTTCTTCACTTGAGCAGCAACTTGCTTGCCGTTCTTCTTGAAGTTCCCCTTCTTCCCTTTGCCCTTTTCTTGAAACTAGTGGTCTTGTCAACCATCAACACTTGATGTTTTTCTTGATTTCTACCTTCGTTGATTTCAGCATCACGAAGAGCTTGGGAGTTGTTTCTGTTATCCCTTGCATATTATAGTTCATCACGAAGTTCTACTAACTTGGTGATGGTGACTAGAGAATTCTGTCAATCACTATCTTATCTGGAAGATTAACTCCCACTTGATTCAAGCGATTGTAGTACCCAGACAATCTGAGCACATGCTCACTAGTTGAGCGATTCTCCTCCATCTTTTAGCTATAGAACTTGTTAGAGACTTCATATCTCTCAACTCGGGTATTTGCTTGAAATATTAACTTCAACTCCTGGAACATCTCATATGGTCCATGATGTTCAAAAACGTCTTTCAAGTCCCGATTCTAAGCCATTAAGCATGGTGCACTAAACTATCAAGTAGTTATCATATTGAGCTAGCCAAACGTTCATAACGTCTGCATCTGCTCCTGCAATAGGTCTGTCACCTAGCGGTGCATCAAGGACATAATTCTTCTGTGCAGCAATGAGGATAAACCTCAGATCACGGATCCAATCCGCATCATTGCTACTAACATCTTTCAACACAATTTTCTCTAGGAACATATCAAAATAAACACAGGGAAGCAACAACGCGAGCTATTGATCTACAACATGATTTGCAAGATACTACCAGGACTAAGTTCATGATAAATTTAAGTTCAATTTAATCATATTACTTAAGAACTCCCACTTAGATAGACATCCCTCTAATCCTCTAAGTGATCACGTGATCCAAATCAACTAAACCATAACCGATCATCACGTGAGATGGAGTAGTTTTCAATGGTGAACATCGTCATGTTGATCATATCTACTATATGATTCACGCTCGACCTTTCGGTCTCTGTGTTCCGAGGCCATATCTGCATATGCTAGGCTCGTCAAGTTTAACCTGAGTATTCTGCGTGTGCAAAATTGGCTTGCACCCGTTGTAGATGGACGTAGAGCTTATCACACCCGATCATCACGTGGTGTCTGGGCACGACGAACTTTGGCAACGGTGCATACTCAGGGAGAACACTTCTTGATAATTTAGTGAGAGATCATCTTATAATGCTACCGTCAATCAAAGCAAGATAAGATGCATAAAAGGATAAACATCACATGCAATCAATATAAGTGATATGATATGGCCATCATCATCTTGTGCTTGTGATCTCCATCTCCGAAGCACCGTCATGATCACCATCGTCACCGGCGCGACACCTTGATCTCCATCGTAGCATCGTTGTCGTCTCGCCAATCTTATGCTTCCACGACTATCACTACCGCTTAGTAATAAAGTAAAGCATTACATCGCCATTGCATTGCATACAATAAAGCGACAACCATATGGCTCCTGCCAGTTGCCGATAACTTGGTTACAAAACATGATCATCTCATACAATAAAATCAGCATCATGCCTTGACCATATCACATCACAACATGCCCTGCAAAAACAAGTTAGACGTCCTCTACTTTGTTGTTGCAAGTTTTACGTGGCTGCTACGGGCTTAAGTAAGAACTCATCTCACCTACGCATCAAAACCACAACGATAGTTCGTCAAATAGACTCCGTTTTAACCTTCTCAAGGACCGGGCGTAGCCACACTTGGTTCAACTAAAGTTGGAGAGACAGTCTTCCGCAAGCCATCTATGTGCAAAGCACGTCGAGGGAACCGGTCTCGCGTAAGAGTACATGTAAGGTTGGTCCGGATCGTCTCGTCCAACAATACCGCCGAACCAAAGTATGACATGCTGGTAGGCAGTATGACTTATATCGCCCACAACTCACTTGTGTTCTACTCGTGCAAATAACATCAAACCATAAAACCTAGGCTCGGATGCCACTGTTGGGGAACGTAGTAATTTCAAAAATTCTCCTACGCACACGCAAGATCATGGTGATGCACATCAACGAGGGGGAGAGTGTGGTCTACGTACCAACGCAGACCGACTGCGGAAGCGATCACACAACGTAGAGGAAGTAGTCGTACGTCTTCTTCCCGATCCGACCGATCCAAGCACCGTTACTCCGGCACCTCCGAGTTCTTTAGCACACGTTCAGCTCGATGACGATCCCCGGGCTCCGATCCAGCAAAGCTTCGGGGAGGAGTTCCGTCAGCACGACGGCGTGGTGACGATCTTGATGTACTACCGACGCAGGGCTTCGCCTAAGCACTACAACGATATGATCGAGGTGGAATTTGGTGGCAGGGGACACCGCACACGGCTAAGGAACGATCTCAAGGATCAACTTGTGTGTCTTGGGGTGTCCCCTGCCCCCGTATATAAAGGATGAAAGGGGGGAGGCTGGCCGGCCAAGGAGGGAGGCGCAGGAGGAGTCCTACTCCTACCGGGAGTAGGACTCCCCCCCCCAATCCAATTCCAACTAGGAGTCCTTTGGAAAAAGGGAGAGGGAAAGAGAGAGAGGTGGCCGGCCACCTCTCCTAGTCCTAATAGGACTAGGGGAGGGGGGAGGCGCGCAGCCCTCCTTGGCAGCCCCTTTCACCTTTCCACAATGGCCCATGTAGGCCCATTTGGCTCCCGGGGGGTTCCGGTAACCCTCCCGGTAATCCGGTAAAATCCCGATTTCACCCGGAACACTTCCGATGTCCAAACATAGGCTTCCAATATATCAATCTTTATGTCTCGACCATTTCGAGACTCCTTGTCATGTCCGTGATCACATCCGGGACTCCGAACAACCTTCGGTACATCAAAATGCATAAACTCATAATAACTGTCATCGTAACGTTAAGCGTGCGGACCCTACGGTTCGAGAACAATGTAGACATGAACAAGACACGTCTCCGGTCAATAACCAATAGCGGGACCTGGAAGCCCATATTGGCTCCTACATATTCTACGAAGATCTTTATCGGTCAGACCGCATAACAACATACGTTGTTCCCTTTATCATCGGTATGTTACTTGCCCGAGATTCGATCGTCGGTATCCAATACCTAGTTCAATCTCGTTACTGGCAAGTCTCTTTACTCGTTCCGTAATACATCATCTCACAACTAACATCTTAGTTATAATGCTTGCAAGGCTTATGTGATGTGTATTACCGAGAGGGCCCAGAGGTACCTCTCCGACAATCGGAGTGACAAACCCTAATCTCGAAATACGCCAACCCAACATCTACCATTGGAAACACCTGTAGTACTCCTTTATAATCACCCAGTTACGTTGTGACGTTTGGTAGTACCCAAAGTGTTCCTCCGGTAAACGGGAGTTGCATAATCTCATAGTTATAGGAACATGTATAAGTCATGAAGAAAGCAATAGCAACATACTAAACGATCGGGTGCTAAGCTAATGGAATGGGTCATGTCAATCAGATCATTCAACTAATGATGTGACCTCGTTAATCAAATAACAACTCTTTTGTCCATGGTTAGGAAACATAACCATCTTTGATTAACGAGCTAGTCAAGTAGAGGCATACTAGTGACACTCTGTTTGTCTATGTATTCACACATGTATTATGTTTCCGGTTAATACAATTCTAGCATGAATAATAAACATTTATCATGATATAAGGAAATAAATAATAACTTTATTATTGCCTCTAGGGCATATTTCCTTCAGTCGCACCCACCAGAGAGCACCTCAAGTACGTAGTCCAGATGCACTTTCCCAAGGAGCAAGCGACAAAGAATACTACAGAGTATGAAGGCTTGCTTGCCGGTCTCAGGATCGCGGCAGACCTTGGGATTAAGAAGCTTATTGTCAGGGGTGACTCGCAGCTTGTCATCCGCCAAGTGAACAAGAATTATCAGAGCCCGTTAATGGAAGCTTACGTCGATGAAGTGAGAAAGGTAGAAGAGCACTTTGACGGCCAACAGATGGAGCATGTCCCAAGAGCTCAGAATGACATTGCCGATGGCCTGTCAAAATGCGCCGCACTAAAGTTACCTGTGGAACCAGGAATCTTTGTGCTCAAGCTGACTCAGCCGTCCGTAACACCATCAACTGGACAGGGTAAGAAGATGAAGTTGGTTTCTGGCAACTATTTTCTGGCAGAGCTTCCCGAAGCCGCCGCCAAGAAGGTCCCCAAGATCAACACCAAAAATGCCGAGGAGCAGTCTGCTCCGGCAAGCCCTAGAGTTTGTACCGTTGAAGCAGACACTCCCGACAAGTTTTGCTCCGGCAAGCTTGCCGGGGAACGTCAAGCTCCGGCAGAGCCGCGGGCTCTTGCCGTAGAAGCGGATGTTCCCGCAGCAGCAGGTGTGCCTTTAGTCCTTGTTGTCGAGCCACAGGCTCCAACATGGGCGCAGCAGATTGTCCGTTTCCTTCAGACATGAGAACTTCCCGAAGAGCAAGAAGAAGCGGAAAGAGTAGCCCGACAGTCAAGTATGTACCAGTTTGTCGACAGCACACTCTACAGAAGAAGACTCAACGGTGTGAAATTGAAGTGTATTCACCGGGAAGATGGACAAAAGCTGTTGGCAGAGATACATGGAGGCATATGTGGTCACCACATTGGTGCAAGAGCACTTGTCGGCAAAGCATTCCGGCAAGGCTTCTTCTGGCCGACAGCCCTGCAGGATGCGACCGCACAAGTAACCAAGTGTGAAGCGTGCCAGTTCCATTCGAAGCAGATACACCAGCCAGCTCAAGCTCTCCAGACGATCCCTTTATCCTGGCCATTTTCGGTCTGGGGGCTCGACATCCTCGGCCCCTTTCCCCGAGCAGTCGGAGGCTTTGAGTACTTGTATGTCGCAGTCGACAAGTTCACAAAGTGGCCGGAAGTGGAACCAGTGAGGAAGGTGACAACACAGTCAGCAGTCAAGTTCTTCAGGTCAATTGTTTGCCGTTTCGGGATCCCTAACAGGATAATCACCGACAACGGTACACAATTTATGAGCCGCACCTTCATGCAATACGTCCAAGATCTTGGCGCCAAGGTCTGCTTCGCTTTTGTTGCTCACCTGAGAAGCAACGGTCAAGCGGAGAGGGCAAATACTGAAGTGCTGCGCGGGCTCAAGACCAGAACTTTTGACAGGCTGCACAAGTGCGGAAGAAACTGGATTGAGGAGCTGCCGGTGGTTCTTTGGTCGATCAGGACGACGCCAAATCGAGCCAGTGGCCAGACACCTTTTGCTCTAGTCTATGGAGCAGAGGCAGTTCTCCCCATGGAACTCGTATACCGGTCGCCTCGAGTGCTCGCTTACGATGAGCTTGAGCAAGAGCAGCTGCGACAAGACGACGCGCTGCTCCTTGAGGAAGACCGTCTTCAGGCTGTTGTGCGAGCTGCTCGCTACCAGCAAGCTTTGCGCTGCTACCATAGCCGCAAAGTTAACGCTAGAAGTTTCGAGGAAGGCGACCTTGTTCTTCGGCGCGTTCAGTCCGCCAAGAATTCCAACAAGTTGATGCCAAAGTGGGAAGGCCCTTACCAGGTGAAACGAGTCACTAGGCCTGGCGCTGTCCGCCTTGAGACCGAAGATGGCGTACCAGTGAGCAACTCCTGGAATATTGAGCATCTTCGCAAGTTTTACCCGTAGGGCGCGGTTGCCGGAACCCATTCCGGCAACCACCTTTTGTACAAGTCTTGCCGCTGTCGCATGTAATCCCTTGTACAAAGCCGGGCGCAGACCCCGTGCATAAAGATTATGTGCTCAGCACACCTTGTCGATTTCATGCTTTTTATTACTTGCATATATTATCTGACATTTTGTGCAGCACTTGCCCCCAGTAAGCAAAAACGAGCCACAAGGCCCCATAACTTTATTTTCTCTTCTCTCTTTTCTCTTGTGGAAAGCAAGGGTCCCTCGCGCACAAGTTTGCTGGGGGGGGGAGGAGAAAATGATGTATGGACCAGGCGTCGTTCAAGAAGGTTTCGCCTTGCCGGGAAGCAAGTAACAGAAAAGCTAAGTTGCCAAAGTTTGAGAAATTAGATTTTATTTAAACTTTCAAGTTATTTTCCTTGAACGACCGTGCTTTGTATGGAAAACCTGTGCGCGGAGGAACCAACTCGTAGCTAGTTGCACCCTTACTATTGTTTCGAGTCTGCTCAACAACTTAAGTGAGCTGCGGCTAGCTGCGACAAGGTTTCTTGTCGGCTGCGGCACCGCCAGTAGGCTGCTGACGTTCCGCACTCAGCGCTCGCGGCAAAGGTGCCTGCGCCGACAAGTTCCCTAAAAGCGTAGGGTAAAAACATGCAAATGAAAGAGTCAAGTAAAGGAAATAACGTAGCAATTACTACCCAAGATAGAGTATATTACAGAATAACTTGTCGCAGCTCTAACAGACTGTTTTTCATAACATGATTAACAGCGACAAGGAAAGAAGAAGGGCGGCCTAGTCTACACGGTCACCCTCGACCCTCTTGATGCCGCTCACCCTGTCCACGATGGGTGCGACAAGGGCCTTGAGCTCCTCCAAATCAGCATCTGGCGGCAAGCTTCGGAGGATGTTGGTGAGGCGGAGGCCCGGGTTGCGGAAGGCCACCTTCATCAGCACCTTCTGGAGAGCTCCCACGCAGATCTTGCGCGACTCGTCGGCAAGCTGCTTTGGGATCTGCTCCCGGAGTCGCTGAAGCGCCGTCGCCACGCCCTTGAAGAACAGAGTAAGCTTGGCGCTGGGTTGGAGATTCTCGTAGGAGGAGTACCCGAGATCCACCATCCCCAATTGCGCCAGCTCCTTGTCGACGTCTGCGGCAACGTTCACCAGACCCTCCGTCCAGTGCTCCACGGTCTCCGACAAGGTCTTCTGGGCGGCAGCAGCACTTGCCAGCAGCACCTTGCCGGCCTGGACCTCCTCCTTTAGAGCCGTCAGCTTCACCTCGAGATCGGCGTTGGAGTTCTTGGCGGCGTCGAGTTCCTTGCCATTCTCGGCGAGAAGGGCCTGCAGCTCCGAGTAGCTGTTAGCGTCCTTCTCCCGCTCGAGCTTGAGCGCGGCAAGCTCGTCGCCGCTCACCTTAAGACCCGCCTCCAGCTGCACCACCTTCAGCTCCAGCTTAGTTTTGGTGGCCTCGGCAGCTGCGGCGGCGTCTTCGGCTTGTTTAAGGGCCCCGCCAACTGCCCGCTCACGCGCGGCAAGCTCTTCCTCGTGGCTGTCGAGGTTGACCTTCCGCTGCGCCAAGTCACCTTCCTACGAAGATAACTTCTCCATGGCAAGACGTTGGCGCTCTTCGACGTCGGCCTTCTCGAGGAGGAAGGCCTGCTGCGCCTCGGCAAGTTGCTCCTGCTCCTTTGCCAGGGAGCGGAGAGCTTCCTGATTGGCGCCCCAGAGCTCCTCCACGCGCATCTCGATGTCAGCCCCCGCCTTCGCAACGAGCGCTTCGCGGGACTCTAGCTTGGCTTGCCGGGCGCGGTAGAGCGCCACCAGCTTCCACAGCAGACGCTCCTCTTCGGGTTCGCTGCTGCTGCTGCTTGGCGCGTTGACCAACTTCAGCCCGGTGGAGGCAAGCACCTCTCCGTCAAGCATCTCTCCCTCGACCGGCGCCCTGGAGCTTAACGCCCAGGGGAGGTTGATGAAGATATCGTCGCCTGCCTTCAGGTAGACGCCAGGCTGGGGCCCTCCGGAGCCTGGTGCGGCGGCAGCGGCGGAGGAGTTGGTGGTCGGAGCAGCGCCTGGCGCTCCTGCGGCCTCCGGGTCGTTAGTACGACCGCCAGGCTCCCCACCCGCTTCCGCGGCGGCACCCCTGGCGGCCTCCGCCCCGACGGGCTCGCCGGCGCTGGCTGCTTCCTCGGCGGCAACAGCATCGTCGGCGGCGACTTCAGTCTCCATCGGCTCTACACCAGATGGATCTGACAGCCGGAAGAGGAGAGAAGATTCAAGCAAGATTCAAGCAAAATCCAAGAAGAAGATCCAAAGAAAAAATAACCCAAGGGGAGTTTGAAGCAAAATTACCTGTGTCAGGCTCGACAGTAGTGGTCTCCGTCGCCGGGGGGTCGCTGGCGCTGCCCCTTGCCGGAGATCCCTCCCTTGCCGGGGGCTCCTCCCTTGTCGGAGTCTCTTCCCTCGCTGGAGAGCTCTCCCCTGCCGGAGACCTCTCCCTTGCCGGAGGGCTCTCCCTTGGCGCTTCGGGTGCGGCCTCCGGGCGCTCCTGTTGAGGCTGCTCCGCTCCTGTACAAGTCAGCAAACAAATATCAGCAAAGCAAGAATCTCCATGCACGCCCAACAGCGGAAAGCAAGCAAGATACTTACGCTAGGGGCTGCTCTGGGGAGCAGTTGCCGGGTCCGGCGAAGTTGTCTTGGGCGCATCCCCTGCCGATGCGGTGGGCTCGTCCTCGATGACAATCACCAGCGCCTTGGCTCTCTTTGCTGCCCTCTGAGCCAGAGTCCTGAAGAGGAACAGATTCAGAGAAAAACAAGTGAGATACAAGACAAAACAACAAGGATTGAAGAATTGCAGGTACAATAAGAAAGACTTACTCTTCTTCTTCTTCCTCGTCGGAGCTGAACGTGGAGAAGTCGAAATCCGGCTCGCGTCTGGCGCGGGAAGGTGGAGGAGTAGGCTCCCTTGGTCGCTTGGCGGGAGCAGAAGCGGCAGTCCGGGAAGACCCCGCTACAGTTGCAGCGGCAGCCTGGAGCGCTCCTGCGGCAATGGTGCTTGCCGCGCTGGAGCGCGTCGTGCGGCGCGGCGACTGTCGGCCCGCCTGCCGCCTCGCTGCATCCCCGGTCCTGCGAAGACGCCTTCTTGGTGGAGACGGAGGCGCTGCTGGCGGTGTGCTGCCTGAGGACGAAGTGGAGGAGGAGTCGATCTCCAACAAGCCGCTCGCATCCTCGGCGGGCTCGCTCGGATCGGCGTCACGCCCGGCGGGCTCACTCGGCTCGGCGTCGCGCCCGGCAAGATCTTCCTTGCCGGCAGGCTCCTCTTGCCGGGCAAGCTCTTTCTTGCCGGCAAACTCCTCTCGCTCGGCACGGTTTTTCGCCTCCGCTGTCGCTGCCTCCTCCAAAGTAAACCCGAATTCGCCTGCCGCTGCGGCTGCCGCCGCCTCTTCCAACCTGGTGGCGATGTACGCCAACTCCGCCTCGGTTGTGTCGCAGGTGAGGCCGTCCTTCTCGTCGGCGCGGATTGGCACCTCTACCAAGTTGTCGAAGAACTGCTGCACGACCTCGTCTTCGGGCTCTTGCCAAGTAGGCACAGTCCATGCGAGTCACATAGCGGCATCATTGCCCTGATGCGATCAAGCGCAGAGTTGTTGCACAACGGGACGACGCCCTGCGGCAACCTAAAGACTTCGGGGTGATCTGGATCATATTTGAAGAGCTCCTACAGCATTCCGTTGAGCTCAAGGACAGTGAAATTGTAGTTGAGGCCCGGGCACAGCCTCATGATATCTGCCGTGTTTTTGAACTCCCAGGCAGGCCTCCTCCGTTCCTGCAGGGGGCGATGCGGCGGCGAAGAAAGTCTGCGCCAACGGCGCCTACAGTGAGTCCGGCAAGCCTAAGGCGCTGGATCCTGGTGACGGCAATCTTCAGCCTGCTGTCTTCCGGAGCCACGTCACTCCAGTCACTGCCGCGTACTGCTGCTGCTTGGCGCCGGGCGGTGAATGGCTGCGGGCTCTCCTCGACAATCCAACACCAATCTGCCCTCCACTCCTCCCACTTGCCGCGGAATTCGCCCTCCAGATACGAATCTTTCTTGCCGGTCCTTGAGACCCAAGCAATTCCGCCGGATAGAGGCTCTCCTATCTCTACTTGGGGCATGAAGAAATGGCGGAAAAGAGCTACGCTAGGGTGGACTCCGACAAAGTTTTTGCAAAGGTGTGTGAAAACTGCCATGGTGAGGATGGCATTGGGGGAGAAGTCAAGGAGGCAAAGGCCATAGGTATTCATGATGTCACAGAAGAATTCGGAAAAGGGCGGGCAGAGCCCGCAGTAGAAGAATAAGGCAAAGAAGGGATACCCGTCCGGAGCCGTCTTGTGAGCATTGGCCGGGAGTACCTTGGTCCGCGGGTGAGCTCGCGTCTCCGTCGACCAGAAGAGGTAGTAGTACTCCCGCAGCTCCTTCGCGCCGAGCTTGGGGGGGGGGGGGAAATGGCTCGCTCCTTCCGCAGCGCCGCAAGCCGCTGTGCCTCGGTCGACTTCACGGCCTCCCCCTTGTCGGCTTTCGGAGCCATGGCGGAGGTGGTAGAGGAGGCCGACGACGTTGGTGGTGCTGGTGGCGATGGGGGGGGGGGGCAGGGCGCTGCTCTCTTGCTGCTTTGAGGAGACGGAGGTGGGGCAGAGTTTTCTGAGATTGGAATGCAAATGGGGCGAGTGGGCGCACTACCCCTGCTTCCCCTTGCTTATAAATGGTGAGCGGGCGGACGTTCCGCCTTTCCAAATAAAGTAACCACCCACGATCTCTCCCACGACGCCGCGTTCGACGCGTGCCGTTCGGGATGGCGCGGTGGATGCGGAGTAAGATACGGCGTGACCTAGGCCGCCCGTGGCCGTGCCCTGTTTTGGGCCTGGCCCAACAGCGCTCGGCACCGTGTATGGCCCAGGCCCGGGGGCTCCTGTCGGTGTACTAAAGTAGGGGTACCTTAGTATCCCGAACTTGTGCACGGGCAGTCGCAGCATCCCGCGGCAAGGCTTGCCGGGCGACCGCCAAGATTCTCCATGGTTCCTTTAAAACCATTCAAGAACAAAGTATCCAGGACCCCGGCAAGAGGAGCTTGCCGAGAAGGAGACAAGACCCCGGCAAGAGGAGCTTGCCGGGAAGGCTAACCAAGGCCCGGTGAGTGACAAGCTCCCGGATGCGACAAGGCAATAACCGCGGCAAACCTCCATTCTGTGCCTGCGCTCCAGCACATCCACCAACATGTCGCTCTGGGACCCTTCCAGGCGTACGTGGCGGAAGGCTGTGCAGCTAGAGGTACACGGTGGCGAGCGGCGCTGACAAGATTGCCATCGTGGCAAGCAATGGCGTCCCTGGCGGTCCCTTTCTGCACCGTCTAGGCGACACAGAAAAGCATTTAATGCCTTTGTCCCCTGCCGCTTAGGTTAGGTATGATACAACTGTAGTAGGCGGTGATGCCAACCACCACTTCTTTTACATTTTTACCCTCATCTCTGTTGCCACCTGTCGGTGACCCCTTTGACATATAAAAGGAGGCCCATGCGCAACAGAGAGAAGGGACGATCATTCTCACGCTCGGTCTCGCTAGCCACTAGAGCGTACTGTAGCATTCATCGCTCCCGAGCAAGAACACAATACAAACCACAAGCAGGAGTAGGGTTTTACGCATCCGTGCGGCCCGAACCTGGGTAAACTGATTGCGGGCTCGTGCACTTCGCCTCGATCTGCTCTTTGCGCTCTTTGCGCTCTCTCCGCCCCTTGCCCAGCAAGAGGAGCCTGCCGGCAAGGAAGATCTTGCCGGGCGCGACGCCGAGCCGAGCGAGCCCGCCGGGCGTGACGCCGATCCGAGCGAGCCCGCCGAGGATGCGAGCGGCTCGTTGGAGATCGACTCCTCCTCCACTTCGTCCTCAGGCAGCACGCCGCCAGCAGCGCCTCCGTCTCCACCAAGAAGGCGTCTTCGCAGGGCCGGGGATGCAGCGAGGCGGCAGGCGGGCCGACAGTCGCCGCGCCGCACGACGCGCTCCACCGCGGCAAGCACCGTTGCCGCGGGAGCGCCCCAGGCTGCCGCTGCAACTGTAGCGGGGTCTTCCCGGACTGCCGCTTCTGCTCCCGCCAAGCGACCAAGGGAGCCTACTCCTCCACCTTCCCGTGCCAGACGCGAGCCGTATTTCGACTTCTCCGCGTTCAGCTCCGACGAGGAGGAAGAAGAAGAGTAAGTCTTTCTTATTGTACTTGCAGTTCTTCAATCCTTGCTGTTTTGTCTTGTATCTCACTTGTTTTTCTCTGAATCTGTTCTTCTTCAGGACTCTGGCTCAGAGGGCAGCAAAGAGAGCCAAGGCGCCGGTGATTGTCATCGAGGACGAGCCCACCGCGTCGGCAGGGTATGCGCCCGAGACAACTTCGCCGGACCCGGCAACTGCTCTCCAGAGCAGCCCCCAGCGTAAGTATCTTGCTTGCTATCCGCTGTTGGGCGCGCATGGAGATTCTTGCTTTGCTGATATTTGTTTGCTGACTTGTACAGGAGCGGAGCAGCCTCAACAGGAGCGCCCGGAGGCCGCCCCTGAAGCGCCAAGGGAGAGCCCTCCGGCAAGGGAGAGGTCTCCGGCAGGGGAGAGCTCTCCGGCGAGGGAAGAGACTCCGACAAGGGAGGAGCCCCCGGCAAGGGAAGGATCTCCGGCAAGGGGCAGCGCCCACGACCCCCCGGCGACGGAGACCACTACTGTCGAGCCTGGCACAGGTAATTTTGCTTCAAACTCCCCTTGGGTTCTTTTTTCTTTTGATCTTCTTCTTGGATTTTGCTTGAATCTTGCTTGAATCTTCTCTCCTCTTCCGGCTGTCAGATCCATCTGGTGTAGAGCCGATGGAGACTGAAGTCGCCGCCGACAACGCTGTTGCCGCCGAGGAAGCAGCCAGCACCGGCGAGCCCGTCGGCGAGGAGGCCGCCAGGGGTGCCGCTGCGGAAGCGGGTGGGGAGCCTGGCGGTCGTACTGACGACCCGGAGGCCGCAGGAGCGCCAGGCGCTGCTCCGACCGCCAATTCCTCCGCCGCTGCCGCCGCGCCAGGCTCCGGAGAGCCCCAGCCTGGCGTCTACCTGAAGGCAGGCGACGATATCTTCATCAACCTCCCCTGGGCGTCAAGCTCCAGGGCGCCGGTCGAGGGAGAGATGCTTGACGGAGAGGTGCTTGCCTCCGCCGGGCTGAAGTTGGTCGACGCGCCAAGCAGCAGCAGCAGCGAACCCGAAGAGGAGTGTCTGCTGCGGAAGCTGGTGGCGCTCTACCGCGCCCGGCAAGCCAAGCTGGAGTCCCGCGAAGCGCTCGTTGCAAAGGCGGGGGCTGACATCGAGAAGCGCGTGGAGGAGCTCCGGGGCGCCAATCAGGAAGCTCTCCGCTCCCTGGCAAAGGAGCGGGAGCAACTTGCCGAGGCGCAGCAGGCCTTCCTCCTGGAGAAGGCCGACGTCGAAGAGCGCCAACGTCTTGCCGCGGAGAAGTTATCATCGCAGGAAGGTGACTTGGCGCAGCGGAAGGTCAACCTCGACAGCCACGAGGAAGAGCTTGCCGCGCGTGAGCGGGCAGTTGGCGGGGCCCTTAAACAAGCCGAAGACGTCGCTGCAGCTGCCGAGGCCGCCAAGAATGAGCTGGAGCTGAAGGTAGTGCAGCTGGAGGCGGGTCTCAAGGCGAGCGGCGACGAGCTTGCCGCGCTCAAGCTTGAGCGGGAGAAGGACGCTAACAGCTACTCGGAGCTGCAGGCCCTTCTCTCCGAGAAGGGCAAGGAACTCGACGCCGCTAAGAACTCCAATGCCGATCTCGAGGTGAAGCTGACGGCTCTGAAGGAGGAGGTCCAGGCCGGCAAGGTGCTGCTGGCAAGTGCTGCTGCCGCCCAGAAGACCTTGTCGGAGACCGTGGAGCACTGGACGGAGGGTCTGGTGAACGTCGCCGCAGATGTCGACAAGGAGCTGGCGCAATTGGGGATGGTGGATCTCGGGTACTCCTCCGACGAGAATCTCCAACCCAGCGCCAAGCTTACTCTGTTCTTCAAGGGCGTGGCGACGGCGCTTCAGCGACTCCAGGAGCAGATCTCAAAGCAGCTTGCCGATGAGTCACGCAATATCTGCGCGGGAGCTCTCCAGAAGGTGCTGATGAAGGTGGCTTTCTGCAACCCGGGCCTTCGCCTCACCAACGTCCTCTGAAGCTTGCTGCCAGATGCTGATTTGGAGGAGCTCAAGGCCCTTGTCGCACCCATCATGGACAGGGTGAGCGGCATCAAGAGGGTCTTGGGTGACCGTGTAGACTAGGCTGCCCTTCTTCTTTCCTTGTCGCTGTTAATCATGTTATGAAAAACAGTCTGTTAGAGCTGCGACAAGTTATTTTGTAATATACTCTATCTTGGGTAGTAATTGCTATGTTATTTCCTTTACTTGACTCTTTCCTTTGCATGTTTTTACCCTACGCTTTTAGGGAACTTGTCGGCGTAGGCACCTTTGCCGCGAGCGCTGAGTGCGGAACGTTAGTAGCCTGCTGGCGGTGCCGCAGCCGACAAGAAACCTTGTCGCAGCTAGGCGCAGCTCACTTAAGTTGTTGAGCGGACTCGAAAGAACAGTAAGGGCGGAACTAGCTACGAGTTGGTTCCTCCGCGCACAGGTTTTCCATACAAAGCACGGTCGTTCAAGGAAAATAACTTGAAAGTTTAAATAAAATCTAATTGCTCAAACTTTGGCAACTTATCTTTTCTGTTACTTGCTTCCCGGCATGGCGAAACCTTCTTGAACGACGCCTGGTCCATACATCATTTTCTCCTTCCCCCCGGCAAACTTGTGCGCGAGGGACCCTTGCTTTCCATGAGAGAAAAGAGAGAAGAGAAAATAAAGTTATGGAGCCTTGTGGCTCGTTTTTTCTTACCGGGGGCAAGTGCTGCACAAAATGTCAGATAATATATGCAAGTAATAAAAAGCATGAAATCGACAAGGTGTGCTGAGCACATAATCTTTATGCACGGGGTCTACGCCCGGCTTTGTACAAAGGATTACATGCGACAGCGGCAAGACTTGTACAAAAGGTGGTTGCCGGAATGGGTTCCGGCAACCGCGCCCTACGGGTAAAACTTGCGAAGATGCTCAATATTCCAGGAGTTTCTCACTGGTACGCCATCTTCGGTCTCAAGGCACACAGCGCCAGGCCTAGTGACTCGTTTCACCCGGTAAGGGCCTTCCCACTTCGGCGTCAACTTGTTGGAATTCTTGGCGGACTGAACGCGCCGAAGAACAAGGTCGCCTTCCTCGAAACTTCTGGCGTTAACTTTGCGGCTATGGTAGCGGCACAAAGCTTGCTGGTAGCGAGCAGCTCGCACAGCAGCCTGAAGATGGTCTTCCTCAAGGAGCAGCGCGTCGTCTTGTCATAGCTGCTCTTGCTCAAGCTCATCGTAAGCGAGCACTCGAGGCGACCCGTATACAAGTTCCGTGGGGAGAACTGCCTCTGCTCCATAGACTAGAGCAAAAGGTGTCTGGCCAGTGGCTCGATTTAGCGTCGTCCTGATCGACCAAAGAACCACCGGCAGCTCCTCAATCCAGTTTCTTCCGCACTTGTGCAGCCTGTCGAAAGTTCTGGTCCTGAGCCCGCGTAGCACTTCAGCATTTACCCTCTTCGCTTGACCGTTGCTTCTCGGGTGAGCAACAGAAGCGAAGCAGACCTTGGCGCCAAGATCTTGGACGTATTGCATGAAGGTGCGGCTCGTAAATTGCGTACCGTTGTCGGTGATTATCCTGTTAGGGATCCCGAAACGACAAACAATTGACCTGAAGAACTTGACTGCTGACTGTGCTGTCACCTTCCTCACTGGTTCCACTTCCGGCCACTTTGTGAACTTGTCGATTGCGACATACAAGTACTCAAAGCCCCCGACTGCTCGGGGAAAGGGGCTGAGGATGTCGAGCCCCCAGACCGAAAATGGCCAGGATAAAGGGATCGTCTGGAGAGCTTGAGCTGGCTGGTGTATCTGCTTGGAATGGAACTAGCACGCTTCACACTTGGTTACTTGTGCAGTCGCATCCTGGAGGGCTGTCGGCCAGAAGAAGCCTTGCCGGAATGCTTTGCCGACAAGTGCTCTTGCGCCAATGTGGTGAGCACATATGCCTCCATGTATCTCTGCCAACAGCTTTTGTCCATCTTCCCGGTGAATACACTTCAATTTCACACCGTTGAGTCTTCTTCTGTACAGTGTGCTGTCGACAAACTAGTACATACTTGACTGCCGTGCTACTCTTTCCGCTTCTTCTTGCTCTTCGGGAATTTCTCCTCTCTGAAGGAAACGGACAATCTGCTGCGCCCATGTTGGAGCCTGTGGCTCGACAACAAGGACTAAAGGCACACCTGCTGCTGCGGGAACATCCGCTTCTATGGCAAGAGCCCGCGGCTCTGCCGGAGCTTGACGTTCCCCGGCATGCTTGCCGGAGCAAAACTTGTCGGGAGTGTCTGCTTCAACGGTACAAACTCTAGGGCTTGCCGAAGCAGACTGCTCCTCGGCATTTTTGGTGTTGATCTTGGGGACCTTCTTGGCGGCGGCTTCGGGAAGCTCTGCCGGAAAATAGTCGCCAGAAACCAACTTCCTCTTCTTACCCTGTCCAGTTGATGGTGTTATGGACGGCTGAGTCAGCTTGAGCACAAAGATTCCTGGTTCCACAGGTAACTCTAGTGCGGTGCATTTTGACAGACCATCGGCAATGTCATTCTGAGCTCTTGGGACATGCTCCATCTATAGCCCGTCAAAGTGCTCTTCTAGCTTTCTCACTTCGTCGACGTAAGCTTCCATTAACGGGCTCTGATAATTCTTGTTCACTTGGCGGACGACAAGCTGCGAGCTTCTTAATCCCAAGGTCTGCCGCGATCCTGAGACCGGCAAGCAAGCCTTCATACTCTGCAGTATTGTTTGTCGCTTGCTCCTTGGGAAAGTGCATCTGGACTTCGTACTTGAGGTGCTCTCCGGTGGGTGCGACAAGCAGCACACCAGTGCCGGCGCCTTACAGCGAAAAGGCACCGTCAACGTACATGAGCCACTCTTTGCTTGTTTCCTTGGCGGGGATGCCCGTCTCCGGAATTTCTTCATCTGGAGTCGGCGTCCACTCTGCTATGAACTCTGCCAATGCTCTGCTTTGGATTGTTGATGTACTCTCAAATTTGGGGCCAAAGCTTGACAGTTCCAGTGCCCACTCGACAATCCTGCCTGTTACTTTTGGATTCTGCAGTATCCTCTTCAGCGGAAAGCGAGTGACAACTGTAATCTCATGTGCTTGAAAGTAATGGCGCAGCTTTCTCGAGGCCATGAGAAGGCCAAAATGCAGCTTCTGCACACCAGAGTACCTTGACCTAGCCCCTTGTAAAAGGGAACTGACAAAGTAAACTGGGCGCTGCACCATCTTCTTCTGTATCTCCTCTTGCATCTGCGCAGATCCTTCCTTGTCGGGGCCAGAGCTTGTCGGGAAAGCCCCATGCTTGCCGCTGGATGTGCTTGCCGCGGTTGCTGGCTCGTCATCTGCCTCCCTCTCCGCCACTAACGCAGCACTAACCACTTGATTGGTTGCCGCTATGTACAGCGGCAACTTCTCTTGTGGTTTAGGTGCGACAAGTGTTGGGGTGGAGGACAGGTATCTTTTCAAGTCCTGCAGCGCAGCCTCCGCTTCCAGAGTCCATTTCATTGGACCTGCCTTTTTCAAAATTTTGAAAAATGGTAGGGCGCGCTCAGCAGACCGAGAGATAAACCTGCTGAGAGCAGCCACGCAACCGGCAAGTCTTCATACATCCTTGACGCGCTTTGGGGATTCAATTTGCTCAATGGCCTTGATCTTGTCGGGATTGGCTTCAATTCCCCGCTGAGACACAAAGAACCCGAGAAGCTTGCCGGAGGGGACTCCAAACACACACTTCTCGGGGTTAAGCTTGAGGTTGATCTTGCGCAGATTTGCAAAGGTCTCGTCTAAATCTTGAATTAGAGTTGCCCTGTCCTTGCTCTTGACCACTATGTCATCCATGTAGGCTTCTACATTTCTGTGTATCCGTGCCTTCAGAGCGACATGGACTACTCTTGCAAATGTTGAACCAGCATTCTTTAATCCGAAAGGCATCCGTATGAAACAGTACGTGCCACACGGAGTAATGAACGCGGTTTTCTCCTCATCCTCTTCTGCCATGAAGATCTAATGGTATCCTGAATATGCATCAAGAAATGAAAGCAAATCACATCCGGCTGTGGAGTCACCAATCTGGTCAATGCGCGGCAAGGGAAATGGATCCTTGGGACAAGCTTTATTAACATCAGTAAAGTCAATACAAAGCCTCCATTTTCCGTTTGCCTTGCGCACTACAACAGGATTGGCCAACCACGTGGGATGGAGCACTCCTCTGACAAGGCCTGCCGCTTCCAACTTCTTGATTTCTTCTGCTATGAACTCTTGGCGCTCCAGCGCTTGCTTCCTGACCTTCTGCTTGACGGGCTGCGCATGAGGACAAACGGCAAGATGGTGCTCAATTACTTTCCTAGGAACACCGGGGATGTCAGACGGTTGCCATGCAAACACATCGACGTTCGCCCGCAGGAAAGCAATGAGCACGCTTTCCTATTTAGGGTCAAGCGTGGCACTGATGGTGAAGGTACCACTAGTGCCGTCCTCCTTGGCGGACACCTTCTTGGTATGTGGTGGAGCTGCCATTGCTTTCTTACACTTGCCGGTGGAGCTCGATGGTGTGTCCTCGACGGCAGCGCAGCACTCCAAAGAGGTGCGCTTGCCGGAGTGGGCATCAGAGCTCTTGCCGGACTTGGTCTTCTTCTTCCCCCCGGGAGCTTCAGCGGCAAGTGCATTGCGATCTGTTGCGGCTGTTGCTTCCTGGTAGATTTTGTCGGCGTAGATAAGGGCATCCTTCTTGTCTCCAGGGACAGGCTTATCGGGCCTGGCATCTTGAGCAGGTTGTATGCATAGTGAGAGGCTTCCATGAACTTGGCGAGTGCTGGACGGGCAAGTATGCCATTGTAGGGCAATGGGAAATCGGCAACGTCAAATGTGACCCTCTCAGTCCTGAAGTTCCTTTCGCTGCCAAATGTTACCGGCAACGTGACTTTCCCTTTTGGCTTGCTCCTTCCCGGGTTGATTCCTTGGAATGTGTCGGTCTCTTCGAGCTCGCTGTCAGGGATCTGGAGTTTCTGGAGCACAGCGGAGGAGATCAGGTTCAAGCCGGCCCCGCCGTCAACTAACATCTTGGTGACCTTGAGGTTGCGGATAGTTGGTGAAACCAGCAACGGCAAGCACGCGACCGCAGTTGTGTGATCAGGGTGGTCCTCAATATCAAAGATGATAGGCGTGCTGGACCATTTTAGAAGCTTGCGTGATTCGACGGGTGGTTCTGCCGCATTAACTTCACGCGCCCACTATTTGAGTTGGCGGTGTGAAGTATGCAGAGAAGCACCACCGTCAATGCACAAAACCTCTGTGGCTTTCTGGAACTCCTGCTCACTGGTCTCGGCATCGTCCATGTCTTCATCGTCGTCTTCATCTTCATCCTAGTCGCGGCCGCGGGGAGGTCTGTCTCCTTGCCGCTGTTTGGCCTTGCCGCAGCGTCCTCCCCGGCCAGCGTGCTTCTTGCCGGCCTCTCCACCGCCTCCTTGGGCTCTCTCCTTGTTGCGCCACTCGTATTCAACTTTTTGTTGCTGGACAAGCTGCTCGACCTTCTTGCAGCTCTGGAGGTCATGTCCCTTGGTGCGGTGGATCTTGTAGTACTGCTTGTCGGAGCCGTCCTGCTTGTTGGCGGCCGCCACATCTTGGCAGTTGGTGCATGCGGCAACCTCCTTGCCGGAGCTACCAACTTTGGCTTGCTTGGCGCCACCGTCGTTGCCGGACTGCTCAACGACTAGTACCTCTTTGCCTTTCTTCTTCCTGTTGCGCCGCCGGTTTTTCTTTGCCGGGGTAGCATCTTCGCTGTCAGATCCTCCTGCTCTAGTATTCTCTCCGGGGAGTTTCCTCCCTTCTTCAGCGCGTGCACACTTGTCGGCCAGGGCGTACAGCTCGCTGACGTCTCTGATCCTGCTCATCGCCATCTCCTCCCGCATCCTGCGGTTAAGCACGTTCTGATGGAACGCGCTGATAACTGCGGCAGGGTGGATATCTGGGATATTGCGCTGTACATGGCTGAATCTCTGAATATACTTGCGCAGGGGCTCTCCTTCCTTCTGGGCGAGCAAGTGAAGGTCACTCTCTTGGCCATGGGGTTTGTGGCCGCCTGTAAAGGCACCGACAAACTGATGGCACAGGTCTGCCCAAGAAGATATGGAGTTGTCCGACAAGTGCATGAGCTAGGACCTGACTTCGGACTTGAGCACCAGCGGGAAGTAGTTGGCAAGGACCTTGTCGTCTCGCCCCCCAGCAGCTTGCACCGTGATGGTGTAGATGCTGAGGAACTCCGACGGGTGCGACTTGCCGTCGTACTTCTCCGGTACATCTGGCTTGAAGTTCTTCTGGCTGGGCCACTGGACTTGCCGCAGCTCACGGGTAAACGCAGGGCAACCTACCGCGTACGGCAAGTCGCCTGGTTCCCCTGGCGCATGCATATCAACAAAGGGCCCAATGCGCAGGTCTGATTGGCGCCGCGCTTCTCTTCGGCGCTCGATGCGGGTACGAGCGTCTTCTTGTTGTCGTTCGTGAAGAACTTGGCGCTGATCGCGACGAGCTCGCGGATCTGATGACGCGGTGGAGTCGCTGTCGTGGTGGATCCGACGAGTCGGCGATCTTGGCCTTCGAGGCGGAGAGTGCACAGTGGTTGCACCCTCCCCGGTCTTGTCGCCACCGGCTCGCGCCTGACTGACTTGCCGCAGCTGCGATGCACTTGGCTGCCGTGGGTTGTCGCCGTTGGCAAAGCCGATGAGACTCTGGATAGTGGCCCTCCAGTCGTCGATCTTCTCTGGCGCTGGAGGGTAATCTAAGAGTAGTTGAGCTCATGCCAAAGCTTCTGCCGGAGTGGCGGGCGGTGGCGGCGAACGGCGCGATGAACGGGATATGCTCGGACTTCTAACTACGTTAAAAGGAGCAGTATCTCGTCAAGGCGACCGTACCCCACTCGCGCCAGCACGTTGGCGTGCATGCTGGTCTTGAAGAACAGAGTAAGCTTGGCGCTGGGTTGGAGATTCTCGTCGGAGGAGTACCCGAGATCCAGCATCCCCAATTGCGCCAGCTCCTTGTCGACGTCTGCAGCGATGTTCACCAGACCCTCCGTCCAGTGCTCCACGGTCTCCGACAAGGTCTTCTGGGCGGCAGCAGCACTTGCTAGCAGCACCTTGCCGGCCTGAACTCCGCCCCGCCTCCGTCTCCTCAAAGCAGCAAGAGAGCAGCGCCCTGCCCCCATCGCCACCAGCACCACCAAAGCTGACGGCTCTGAAGGAGGAGGTCCAGGCCGGCAAGGTGCTGCTGGCAAGTGCTGCTGCCGCCCAGAAGACCTTGTCGGAGACCATGGAGCACTGGATGGAGGGTCTGGTGAACGTCGCCGCAGACGTCGACAAGGAGCTGGCGCAATTGGGGATGGTGGATCTCGGGTACTCCTCCGACGAGAATCTCCAACCCAGCGCCAAGCTTACTCTGTTCTTCAAGACCAGCATGCACGCCAACGTGCTGGCACGAGCGGGGCACGGTCGCGTGGACGAGATACTACTCCTTCTAACGTAGTTAGAAGTCCGAGCATATCCCGTTCATCGCGCCGTTCGCCGCCACCGCCCGCCACTCTGGCAGAAGCTTTGGCACGAGCTCAACTGCTCTAAGATTACCCTCCAGCGCCAGAGAAGATCGACGACTAGAGGGCCACTATCCAGAGTCTCATCGGCTTCGCCAACGGCGACAACGCACGGCAGCCAAGCGCATCGCAGCCGCGGCAAGTCAGTCAGGCGCGAGCCGGTGGCGACAAGACCGGGGAGGGTGCAACCACTCTGCACTCTCCGCCTCGAAGGCCAAGATCGCCGACTCGTCGGATACACCATGACAACGACTCCACCGCGTCATCAGATCCGCGAGCTCGTCGCGATCAGCGCCAAGTTCTTCACGAACGACAACAAGAAGACGCTCGTACCCGCATCGAGCGCCGAAGAGAAGCGCGGCGTCAATCAGACCTGCGCGCTGGGCCCTCTGTCGATATGCATGCGCCAGTGGAACCAGGCGACTTGCCGTACGCGGTAGGTTGCCCTGCGTTTACCTGTGAGCTGCGGCAAGTCTAGTGGCCCAGCCAGAAGAACTTCCAGCCAGATGTACCGGAGAAGTACGATGGCAAGTCGCACCCGTCGGAGTTCCTCAGCATCTACACCATCGCGGTGCAAGCTGCCGGGGGGCGAGACAATAAGGTCCTTGCCAACTACTTCCCGCTGGTGCTCAAGCCCGAAGTCAGGTCCTGGCTCATGCACTTGCCGGACAACTCCATATCTTCTTGGGCAGACCTGTGCCATCAGTTTGTCGGCGCCTTTACAGGCGGCCACAAACCCCATGGCCAAGAGAGTGACCTTCACTTGCTCGCCCAGAAGGAAGGAGAGCCCCTGCGCAAGTATATTCAAAGATTCAGCCATGTACAGCGCAATATCCCAGATATCCACCCTGCCACGGTTATCAGCGCGTTCCATCAGAACGTGCGTAACCGCAGGATGCAGGAGGAGATGGCGATGAGTAGGATCAGAGACGTCAGCGAGCTGTACGCCCTCGCCGACAAGTGTGCACGCGCTGAAGAAGGGAGGAAACTCCCCGGAGAGAATACTAGAGCAGGAGGATCTGACAGCGAAGATGCTGCCCCGGCAAAGAAAAACCGGCGGCGCAACAGGAAGAAGAAAGGCAAAGAGGTACTAGTCGTTGAGCAGTCCGGCAACGACGGTGGCGCCAAGCAAGCCAAAGTTGGTAGCTCCGGCAAGGAGGTTGCCGCATGCACCAACTGCCAAGCTGTGGCGGCCGCCGACAAGTAGGACGGCTCCGACAAGCAGTACTGCAAGATCCACCGCACCAAGGGCCATGACCTCCAGAGCTGCAAGAAGGTCGAGCAGCTTGTCCAGCAACAAAAAGCTGAATACGAGCGGCGCGACAAGGAGAGATCCCAAGGAGGCTGTGGAGAGGCCGGCAAGAAGCGCGCTGGCCGGGGAGGACGCCGCGGCAAGGCCAAACAGCGGCAAGGAGACAGACCTCCCCGCGGCCGCGACAAGGATGAAGATGAAGACGATGATGAAGACATGGACAATGCCGAGACGAGTGAGCAGGAGTTCCAGAAAGCCACAGAGGTTTTGTGCGTTGATGGCGGTGCTTCTCTGCATACTTCACACCGCCAACTCAAATAGTGGGCGCGTGAAGTTAATGCGGCAGAACCACCCGTCGAATCGCGCAAGCTTCTAAAATGGTCCAGCACGCCTATCATCTTTGATATTGAGGACCACCCTGATCGCACAACTGTGGTCGGGTGCTTGCCGTTGCTGGTTTCACCAACTATCCGCAACCTCAAGGTCACCAAGATGTTAGTTGACGGCGGGGCCGGCTTGAACCTGATCTCCTCTGTTGTGCTCCAGAAACTCCAGATCCCTGACAGTGAGCTCGAAGAGACCGGCACATTCCAAGGATTCAACCCGGGAAGGAGCAAGCCAAAAGGGAAAGTCACGTTGCCGGTAACATTTGGCAGCGAAATGAACTTCAGGACTGAGAGGGTCACTTTTGACGTTGCCAATTTCCCATTGCCCTACAATGGCATACTTGGCCGTCCAGCACTCGCCAAGTTCATGGCAGCCTCTCACTATGCATACAACCTGCTCAAGATGCCAGGCCCGATAAGCGTCATCTCTGTCCCTGGAGACAAGAAGGATGCCCTTATCTGCACCGACAAAATCTATTGGGAAGCAACGGCCGCAACAGATCGCAACGCACTTGCCGCTGAAGCTCCCGGGGGGAAGAAGAAGACCAAGTCTGGCAAGAGCTCTGATGCCCACTCCGGCAAGCGCACCTCTTTGGAGTGCTGCGCTGCCGTCGAGGACGCACCATCGAGCTCCACCGGCAAGTGTAAGAAAGCAATGGCAGCTCCACCACATACCAAGAAGGTGTCCGCCAAGGAGGACGGCACTGGTGGTACCTTCACCATCAGTGCCACGCTTGACCCTAAATAGGGAAGCGCGCTCATTGCTTTCCTGCAGGCGAACGTCGACGTGTTTGCATGGCAACCGTCTGACATTCCTGTTGTTCACAGGAAAGTAATTGAGCACCATCTTGCCGTTTGTCCTCATGCGCGGCCCGTCAAGCAGAAGGTCAGGAAGCAAGCGGTGGAGCGCCAAGAGTTCATAGCAGAAGAAATCAAGAAGTTGGAAGCAGCAGGCCTTGTCAGAGGAGTGCTCCATCCCACGTGGTTGGCCAATCCTGTTGTAGTGCGCAAGGCAAACGGAAAATGGAGGCTTTGTATTGACTTTACTGATGTTAATAAAGCTTGTCCCAAGGATCCATTTCCCTTGCCGCGCATTGACCAGATTGTTTACTCCATAGCCGGATGTGATTTGCTTTCATTTCTTGATGCATATTCAGGATACCATCAGATCTTCATGGCAGAAGAGGATGAGGAGAAAACCGCGTTCATTACTCCATGTGGCACGTACTGTTTCATACGGATGCCTTTCGGATTAAAGAATGCTGGTTCAACATTTGCAAGAGTAGTCCATGTCGCTCTGAAGGCACAGATACACAGAAATGTAGAAGCCTACATGGATGACATAGTGGTCAAGAGCAAGGATAGGGCAACTCTAATTCAAGATTTAGACGAGACCTTTGCAAATCTGCGCAAGATCAACCTCAAGCTTAACCCCGAGAAGTGTGTGTTTGGAGTCCCCTCCGGCAAGCTTCTCGGGTTCTTTGTGTCTCAGCGGGGAATTGAAGCCAATCCCGACAAGATCAAGGCCATTGAGCAAATTGAAGCCCCAAAGCGCGTCAAGGATGTACGAAGACTTGCCGGTTGCGTGGCTGCTCTCAGCAGGTTTATCTCTCGGTCTGCTGAGCGCGCCCTGCCATTTTTCAAAATTTTGAAAAAGGCAGGGCCAATGAAATGGACTCCGGAAGCGGAGGCTGCGCTGCAGGACTTGAAGAGATACCTGTCCTCCACCCCAATACTTGTCGCACCTAAACCACAAGAGAAGTTGCTGCTATACATAGCGGCAACCAATCAAGTGGTTAGTGCTGCGTTAGTGGCGGAGAGGGAGGCAGATGACGAGCCAGCAGCCGCGGCAAGCACATCCAGCGGCAAGCAGGGGGCTTTCCCGACAAGCTCTGGCCCCGACAAGGAAGGATCTGCGCAGATGCAAGAGGAGATACAGAAGAAGATGGTGTAGCGCCCAGTTTACTTTGTCAGTTCCCTTTTACAAGGGGCTAGGTCAAGGTACTCTAGTGTGCAGAAGCTGCTTTTTGGCCTTCTCATGGCCTCGAGAAAGCTGCGCCATTACTTTCAAGCACATGAGGAGTAGGGTTTTACGCATCCGTGCGGCCCGAACCTGGGTAAACTGATCGCGTGCTCATGCGCTTCGCCTCGATCTGCTCTTTGCGCTCTCTCCGCCCCCTGCCGAACCGAAAGGGGCCTCGGTCCGCCGTGGTCCCATAGGTGTCCGTGGGATCAGTCACCCCCGACAGGAGGCAACCCAATTATTTTTGTTCTTTGCCTTTTGCTCCCAATTATTAATAAATAATTCATATAGCCTCTGTTTAGATGTGGTTTTATGTTTTAATTAGTGTTTGTGCCAAGTAAAGCCATTAGGATCTTCTTAGGTGATTGTTGTTTGATCTTGCTGTAAAAAACAGAAAGTATGCGCTCACAAAAATAATTATCATTTTTTACCAGAGAGCGATAAAATACCGATTCCAACTGCAGTAGATCAATATAGACAATTTCCTGGACGTCCTAATTTTTCAGAATTTTTGGAGTTATAGAAGTATTCGAAACCTCCAGATTACTATAGACTGTTCTGTTTTTGACAGATTCTGTCTTCTATGTGTTATTTGCTTATTTTGAAGAATCTATGAGTAGTATCGGATGGTATGAACCATAGATAAGTTGGAATACAGTAGATACTACACCAATATGAATTTAGAATGAGTTCCCAACAGTACGAAAAGTGGTGATTTATTTTCTTATACTAACGGAGCTTACAAGTTTTCTATTAAGTTTTGTGTTGTAAAGTTTACAAGTTTTGGGTAAAGATTCGATGGACTACGGAATAAGGAGTGGCGAGAGCCAAAGCTTGGGGATGCCCCAGAAGGCATCCCCTCTTTCGTCTTCGTTCATCGGTAACTTTACTTGAGGGTATATTTTTATTCACCACATGATATGTGTTTTGCTTGGAGCGTCATTTTATTTTATTTTGTTTTGCTTGCTATTTGAATAAAATACCAATATCTGAAATTCTTAAATGTTAGAGATTCTTCACATAGTTGCATAATTATTCAACTACTCATGGATCTTCGCTTACATCTTTTGGAGTAGTTTGTCATTTGCTCTAGTGCTTCACTTATATCTTTTTAGAGCACGACGGTGGTTTTATTTTGAAGAAATAGATGAACTCTCATGCTTAACTTATATTATTTTGAGACTCTTTAGAACAACATGGTAATTTGCTTTGGTTATGAATTTAGTCCTAATATTATAGGCATCGAAGAGAGATATAATAAAAACTTCCATATAGAGTGCATTGAATACTATGAGAAGTTTGATACTTGATAGTTGTTTCAAGATATAAAGATGTTAATACTAGAGTCATGCTAGTTGAGTAATTTTGGAATTGAGAAATACTTGTTTTGAAGTTTGCAAGTCCCATGGCATGCACGTATGGTAAACGTTGTGTGAAAAATTTGAAGCATGAGGTGTTCTTTGATTGCTTTCCTTATGAGTGGCGGTCGGGGACGAGTGATGGTCTTTTCCTACAAATCTATCCCCCCAGGAGCATGTGTGTAGTGCTTGGTTTTGATGACTTGTAGATTTTTGCAATAAGTATGTGAGTTCTTTATGACTAATGTTGAGTCCATGGATTATACGCACTCTCACCCTTCCATCATTGCTAGGCTCTTCGATACCGTGCATTGCCCTTTCTCATCTCGAGAGTTGGTGCAAAC
Organism: Triticum monococcum; assembly: GCA_034509565.1. Lineage (NCBI taxonomy): Eukaryota > Viridiplantae > Streptophyta > Magnoliopsida > Poales > Poaceae > Triticum > Triticum monococcum. The sequence continues at coordinate 486,028,778 of CM067845.1, forward strand.
TTCGCCGGTGCATCCAAACCCCGTGATATGATACGCTCTATCACACATAAGCCTCCTTATATCGTCCTCAAAACAGCCACCATACCTACCTATTATGGCATTTCCATAGCCATTCCGAGATATATTGCCATGCAACTTTCCACCGTTCCGTTTCTATGAGATGCTCCATCATTGTCATATTGCCTTGCATGATCATGTAGCTGACATCGTATTTGTGGCAAAGCCACCACTCATAATTTTTATACATGTCACTCTTGAATCATTGCACATCCCGGTACACCGCCCGAGGCATTCATATAGAGTCATATTTTGTTCTAGTATCAAGTTGTAATTTTTGAGTTGTAAATAAATAGAAGTGTGATGATCATCATTATTAGAGCATTGTCCCGTGTGAGGAAATAAAAAAATAAAAAAATGAGAGAAAAAGAGAGAAGGGGCAATGCTACTATCCTTTTACCGCACTTGTGCTTCAAAGTACCACCATGGTCTTCATGATAGAGAGTCTCTTATTTTGTCACTTTCATATACTAGTGGGAATTTTCATTATAGAACTTGGCTTGTATATTCGAATAATGGGCTTCCTCAAAATGCCCTAGGTCTTCGTGAGCAAGCAAGTTGGATGCACACCCACTTAGTTTCTTTTGTTGAGCTTTCGTACATTTATAGCTCTAGTGCATCCGTTGCATGGCAATCCCTACTCCTTGCATTGACATCAATTGATGGGCATCTCCATAGCCCGTTGATTAGCCGCGTCAATGTGAGACTTTCTCCTTTTTTGTCTTCCCCACACAACCTCCATCACTATATTCTATTCCACCCATAGTGCTATGTCCATGGCTCGCGCTCATGTATTGCGTGAAAAGTTGAAAAAGTTTGAGAATACTAAAGTATGAAACAATTGCTTGGCTTGTCATCGGGGTTGTGCATGATGGGAGCATTTTGTGTGACGAAAATGAAGCATTGCCAAACTATATGGTTTTGTAGGGATGAGCTTTCTTTGGCTATGTTATTTTGAGAGGACATAATGATAACCCACAAGTATAGGGGATCGCAACAGTTTTCGAGGGTAGAGTATTCAACCCAAATTTATTGATTCGACACAAGGGGAGCCAAACAATATTTCAAGTATTAGCAGCTGAGTTGTCAATTCAACCACACCTGGAAACTTAATATCTGCAGCAAGCTATTTAGTAGCAAAGTAATATGATACTAGTGGTAATGGTAGCAAAAGGTAACGGTAGCAAAAGTAATGTTTTTGGTATTTTGTAGTGATTGTAACAATAGCAACGGAAAAGTAAATAAGCGAAGAACAATATATGAAAAGCTCGTAGGCAATGGATCAGTGATAGAGAATTATGCCGGACGTGGTTCATCATGTAACAGTCATAACCTAGGGTGACACAGAACCAACTCCAATTTATTAATGTAATATAGGCATGTATTCCGAATATAGTCATACGTGCTTATGGAAAAGAACCTGCATGACATCTTTGTCCTACCCTCCCGTGGCAGCGGGGTCCTAGCGGAAACTAAGGGATGTTAAGGCCTCCTTTTAATAGAGTACCGGACCAAAGCATTAACACATAGTGAATACATGAACTCCTCAAACTACGGTCATCACCGGGAGTGGTCCCGATTATTGTCACTTCGGGGTTGCTGGATCATAACACATAGTAGGTGACTATATACTTGCAAGATAGGATCAAGAACTCACATATATTCATGAAAACATAATAGGTTCGAATCTGAAATCATGGCACTCGGGCCCTAGTGACAAGCATTAAGCATAGCAAAGTCATAGCAACATCAATCTCAGAACATAGTGGATACTAGGGATCAAACCCTAACAAAACTAACTCAATTACATGATAAATCTCATCCAACCCATCACCGTCCAGCAAGCCTACGATGGAATTACTCACGCACGGCGGTGAGCATCATGAAATTGGTGATGGAGGATGGTTGATGATGACGACAGCGACAGATTCCCCTCTTTGGAGCCCCGAACGGACTCCAGATCAGGCCTTCCGAGAGAGTTTAGGGCTTGGCGGCGGCTCCGTATTGTAAAACGCGATGAATCCTTCTCTCTAATTTTTTTCTCTCCGAACATGAATATATAGAGTTGGAGTTGAGGTCGGAGGAGCTCCAGGGGGGCCACGAGGTAGGGGGCGCGCCGAGGGGGGCAGGCGCCCCCCCCCCACTCTTGTGGCTAGGGTGTGGGCCCCCTGGTCTTGATCTTTTGCCAGTATTTTTTATTATTTCCAAAAATAATCTCTGTGAAGTTTCAGGTCATTCCGAGAACTTTTGTTTCTGCACATAAATAACACCATGGCAATTCTGCTAAAACAGCGTCAGTCCGGGTTAGTTCCATGCAAATCATGCAAGTTAGAGTCCAAAACAAGGGCAAAAGTGTTTGGAAAAGTAGATACGATGGAGACGTATCAACTCCCCCAAGCTTAAACCTTTGCTTGTCCTCAAGCAATTCAGTTGACAAACTGAAAGTGATAAAGAAAAACTTTTACAAACTCTGTTTGCTCTTGTTGTTGTAAATATGTAAAGCTAGCATTCATGTTTTCAACAAAGATTATAAACTAACCATATTCACAATAATGCTTAGGTCACATGTTTACTCATATCAGTGGCATAATCAACTAGTGAGCAATAATAATAAATCTCGGATGACAACAGTTTCTCAAAACAATCATAATATGATATAACAAGAAGGTATCTCGTTAGCCCTTTCTGAAACCGCATAACATAAATGTAGAGCACCTTTAAAGATCAAGGACTGACTAGACATTGTAATTCATGGTAAAAGAGATCCAGTCAAGTCATACTCAATGTAAACTAACAATAATGAATGCAAATGACAGAGGTGCTCTCCAGCGGGTGCTTTTTAATAAGAGGATGATGACTCAACATAAAAGTAAATAGATAGGCCCTTCGTAGAGGGAAGCAGAGATTTGTAGAGGTGCCAGATCTCGGTTTTGAAAGAGAGATGAATAATATTTTGAGAGGTATACTTTCATTGTCAACATAAGAACCAAGAGATGGCGATATCTTCCATGCTACACACATTATAGGCGGTTCCCAAACAGAATGGTAAAGTTTATACTCCCCCTCCACCAACAAGCATCAATCCTTGGCTTGCTCGAAAAAATGAGTGCCTCTAACTAACAAGAGTCCCAGGGGGAGTTTTGTTTGCAATTATTTTGTTTTGATTTGCATAAAGCATGGGACTTGGCATCCCGGTGACCAGCCATTTTCTCGTGAGTGAGGTGCGGAGTCCACTCCTCTTGAGAATAACCCTCCTAACATGGAAGATACGGACAACCCTAGTTTATACATGAGCTATTCGAGCATACAAAACAGGATATTTATTTGAAGGTTTAGAGTTTGGCACATACAAATTTACTTGGAACGACATGTAGATACCGTATATGAAGGTATAGTGGACTCATATGGCATAACTTTGGGGTTTATGGAATTGGATGCACAAGCAGTATTCTCGCTTAGTACAAGTGAAGGCTAGCAAAAGACTGGGAAGCAACCAACTAGAGAGCGACAATAGCCATGAACATGCATTAAAGTTAATGAACATTGAGTGCAAGCATGAGTAGGATATAATCCATCATGAACATAAATATCGTGAAGGCTATGTTGATTTTGTTTCAACTACATGCGTGAACATGTGCCAAGTCAAGCTACTCGAATCGTTCAAAAGAGGATACCACCCTATCATACCACATCACAACCATTTTAATAGCATGTTGGCACGCAAGGTAAACCATTATAAGCTCCTAGCTAATTAAGCATGGCATAAGCAACTATAATCTCTAATTGTCATTGCAAACATGTTTATTCATAATAGGCTGAATCAGGAACGATGAACTAATCATATTTACAAAAACAAGCGAGGTCGAGTTCATACCCGTTTCTCCCATCTTAATCAATCCATCATATATTGTCATAATTGCCTTTCACTTGCACGACCAAATGATGTGAATAATAATAACAGTGCACGTGCATTGGACTAAGCTGGAATATGCAAGCATTCAATAAACATGAGAAGACAAGGTAATATGGGCTCTTTTGTCAGATCAACAATATTGCATATAGGAGTCACTTCAACAATTTAATTATGGTCTTCTCCTATCGACCCCCAAAGAAAAGAAAAGAAATAAAACTATTTACACGGGAAAGCTCCCAACAAACAAAAGAAGAACAGGAAATCTTTTTGGGTTTTGTTTTTAATTACTACTACAGGCATAGGAGTTAAAGCTAGCTAAAATCTACAACTATTTTTTATTTTTCTTAAGGTTTATTAAACACACAAGAAGAAATCACAAAAAATAAATAAACTAACATGGATATCACAATGAAAAAGTATGAGCACCGACAACTAGCAATGAGTGTGTGAACATGAATGTAATGTCGGTGGGAAATACGTATTCCCCCAAGCTTAGGCTTTTGGCCTAAGTTGGTCTAATGCCACGGTGGCCTGGCGGATATCCAATGTTGTAGTTGGGGTCGTACTGAGTTGCAGCAGTCATTGCATCATGGGCTGCAGCTTGGAGGCGAGCTATCTCAGCCCTCCTCTTATACTCTTCCGCCTCCTCTCTAGTTATAAAATATCTCCCTTTTTCCTGAAAGTCAAATAAAGTAGAAGCAGGGAGAGCGACATGATAGGTGCGTCGTCTGTCAAAGATTAGTCAGTACTGGAGGAACTGATCGTTCCTCTCAACAAACTAATGACGAACCATAGCCTCATAATCCAAATAAGCAGGGGGCAACTCAATATCATCCTCATGTATGGTTATACCAAGAAAATTAGCTATGCGGGTTGCGTAAATTCCACCAAAGAAATCTCCATTAAATTTATTAAGATGCAACTAACGTGCAACAATAGCTCCCAAATTATAAGATTTATCTCCTAACACGCCACTCCTAAGAATACTGAGGTCAGGGACAGACATGTGACATGCTTCATCTTTACCATTAATGCATCTACCTATGAAGAGAGCAAACTAATGTATAGCAGGAAAATGAATGCTCCCTATGGTAGCTTGTGTTATATCTCTAGATTCCCCCACAGTTATACTAGCAAGAAAATCTCTAAACTCAGATTTATGAGGTTCCCTAGTACTACCCCATTGTGGAAGTTTGCAAGCAGTGGTAAAATCCTCTAAGTCCATAGTATAAGAATTTTCATAAAGATCAAACAAGACAGTTTGAGAATTGCGTGAAGATGAAAATTCAAACCTCCTCACAAAGGAACTAGTGAGATAGTGGTACTGACGACACTTCTCTGCCTCGAAGCTCACAAGATCAGCATTACGCAAATATGCGTTAAATTCTTCCTTAATTCCTGCTCGGTCCATGAAGTCCTCTGAAGGCCATTCACAAGGCCGCACTGGAGCGTCCCTTGGTGGCTCATCATTAGCATCACGCATTGCAAGCTTGGGTCCTTGTTTCCTTGAAGAACCACCATGGTACATTTTCCTAAACATATTTCTTCCTCTTAAAAATTTCTGAAATTTTTAGTAACTTCAAATAGAAGTAAACCAAACTCAAGAAAATTGATAGCAACTACTCCTACAAGTGCCTAGAGCCTGTATCATGCGTTAGAACTACTTGGAACCATATAAATTTGGCATAAAAGATCAAGAACATGGTCACCTAGGCAGCACAAATTTGTAATGAATAAAGCACTAGAACAAAAACTAATTGGACCAATGGAGGAGTCACATACCAAGGAACAATCCCCCAAAGCAGTTTTGTGAGAGGTGCTTTGAGCAAGGAGATCGGAAATCATAGCAAAATGAGCTAGAACTCGTGCTTGAGCTTGATAATGGTGTTTGTGGGAGGAAGCAGGAGTGTGTGGGTGCAGGAATAAGTGGAGGAGGGCCACCGTGGGCCCATGAGGCAGGGGGGCGCGCCCTCCACCCTTGTGGCCAAGTGGATGCCCCCTTACTATGTTCTCAGTGCCAAATATTCTCAAATATTCCAGAAAAAATCATATTTAAATTTCAGGGCATTTGGAGAACTTTTATTTTTGAGGTATTTTTAAATTGCACGGATAATCAGAAAACAGACATAAATTACTATTTTTGCTTTATTTAAACTAAATAACAGAAAGTAAAAAGAGGGTATAGAGAGTTGTGTTTTCTAAATTCATCCATCTCATAATCATCAAAAGGAATCCATTAACAAGGTTGATCAAGTCTTGTTAACAAACTCATTCCGAATAACATGGAACCGGAGAATTTTCGAATAACACTAGGTTACCTCAACGGGGATATGCCCATCCCCAACAATAAGAATATCATATTTCTTCTTGATAGTAGGAAGAGGAAATTCAAAACCTCCAAAAATAATCGATGGAATTTTTCCAAAAGAATTGATACTGTGGACTTGAGGTTGTTTCCTTGGAAAGTGTACCGTATGCTCATTACCATTAACATGAAAAGTGACATTGCCTTTGGTGCAATCAATAACAGCCCCTGCAGTATTCAAAAAGGGTCTTCCAAGAATAATAGACATACTATCGTCCTCAGGAATATCAAGAACAACAAAGTCTGTTAAAATAGTAACATTTGCAACCACAACAGGCACATCCTCACAAATACCAACAGGTATAGCAGTTGATTTATCAGCCATTTGCAAAGATATTTTAGTAGGTGTCAACTTATTCAAATCAAGTCTACGATATAAAGAGAGAGGCATAACACTAACACCGGCTCCAAGATCACATAAAGCAGTTTTAACATAGTTTCTTTTAATGGAGCATGGTATAGTGGGTACTCCTGGACCTCCAAGTTTCTTTGGTATTCCACCCTTAAAAGTATAATTAGAAAGCATGGTGGAAATTTCAGCTTCCGATATCTGTCTTTTATTAGTAACAATTTCTTTCATATACTTAGCATAAGGATTCATTTTGAGCATATCAGTTAATCGCATACACAAAAGGATAGGTCTAATCATTTCAGCAAAGCGCTTAAAATCCTCATCATCCTTTTTCTTGGATGGTTTGGGAGGAAAGGCATGGGTTTTTGAACCCATGGTTCTCTTTCTTTACCATGTTTCCTAGCAACAAAGTCTCTCTTATCATAACGTTGATTCTTTGATTGTGGGTTATCAAGATCAACAGAGGTTCAATTTCTATATCATTATCATTACTAGGTTGAGCATCAACATGAACATTATCATTTACCTTATCACTAGTTTCATGTTCATTACCAGATTGTGTTTTAGCATCAGAAATAGAAATATCATTTGGATTCTCAGGTGTTTCAGCAGTAGGTTCACTAGAAGCATGCAAAGTCCTATCATTTTTCTTTTTCTTCCTTTTAGAAGGACTAGGTGCATCTATATTATTTCTATGAGAATCTTGCTCAATTCTCTTAGGGTGGCCTTCAGGATACAAAGGTTCCTAAGTCATTTTACCAGTTCTAGTAGCGACTCTAACAGATAGTCCTTATTCTTACTATTTAATTCATTGAGCAAATCATTTTGAGCTTTAAGTACTTGTTCTACTTGAGTGGTAACCATAGAAGCATGTTTACTAATAAGTTTAAGTTCACCTTTGACATTAGCCATACAATCACCCACGTGTTCAAGCATATCAGCACTACGTTTTAATTCTCTACCAAGATAAGCATTGAAATCTTCTTGCTTAACCATAAATCTATCAAACTCATCTAAGCATGGGCTAGCAAACTTTGTGAATGGGATTTTAGCTTTATCATATCTATAGAGATAATTTACCTTTACTACCTGTGTCGGGTTATCAAGACCATGTGTTTCTTCAATAGGTGATGGATTAAAATCATATATTTCTTCAACATGCGGTAAATTAAGACCATGATTTCTTCAATAGGAGGTAAATTCTTAACATCTTCAGCTTTAATACCCTTTTCTTTCATGGATTTCTTTGCCTCTTGCATATCTTCAGGACTGAGAAATAGAACACCCCTTTTCTTCGGAGTTGGTTTAGGAATAGGCTCAGGAAGTGTCCAATTATTTTCATTTGTCAACATATTATTCAATAGAATTTCGTCTTCATCCAGTGTTCTTTCCCTGAAAACAGAACCAGCACAACTATCCAGGTAATCTCTGGAAGCATCGGTTAGTCCATAATAAAAGATATCAAGTATTTCATTTTTCTTAAGAGGATGTTCAAGAAAAGCATTAAGTAATTGGAGAAGCCTCCCCCAAGCTTGTGGGAGACTCTCTTCTTCAATTTGCACAAAATTATATATATCCCTTAAGGCAGCTTGTTTCTTGTGAGCAGGGAAATATTTAGCAGAGAAGTAATAATTCATATCCTGGGGACTACGCACCCAACCAGGATCAAGAGAATTAAACCATATCTTAGCATCACCCTTTAATGAGAACGGAAATATTTTAAGGATATAAAAGTAGCGAGTTCTCTCATCATTAGTGAACAGGGTAGCTATATCATTTAATTTAGTAAGATGTACCACAATAGTTTCAGATTCATTGCCATAAAAAGGATCAGATTCAACCAAAGTAATTATATCAGGATCAATAGAGAATTCATAATCCTTATCAGTAACAAAGGTAGGTGAAGTAGCATAAGCAGGTTCATATTTCATTCTAGCATTCAGAGTTTTTTGTTTAAGCTTAGCTAATAATTTCTTAAGATCACTCCTATCATTGCAAGAAAGAAAGTATCTTTTAGTTTCTTCATCCATAACATAGCCCTCAGGCACAACAGATAATTCATATTTATTAGGAGAGCCTTCATAATAACTTTCATCAGTATTATCAGTTTCAATAATTTCATTCTCTCTAGCCCTAGCAAGTTGTTCATCAAGAAATTCACCAAGTGGCATAGTTGTATCAAGCATAGAAGTAGTTTCATCAAGTATCATGCATAGCAGAAGTGGCATCATCAATAATATGCGACATATCAGAATCAATTGCAGAAGCAGGTTTAGGTGTCGCAAGCTTACTCAGAACAGAAGGTGAATCAAGTGCAGAGCTAGATGAACGTTCCTTACCTCCCCTCGTAGTTGAGGGATAAATCTTGGTTTTTGGATCTCTCAAGTTCTTCATAATGATAAGAAGATATAAATCCCAAGTGACTCAAATAATAAAGCTATGCTCCCTGACAACGGCGCCAGAAAATAGTCTTGATAACCCATAAGTATAGGGGATCGCAACAGTTTTCGAGGGTAGAGTATTCAACCCAAATTTATTGATTCGACACAAGGGGAGCCAAAGAACATTCTCAAGAAATTCAACTTAATATCTGCAGCAGGGTATTTAGTATCAAAGTAATATGATAGTAGTGGTGATGGTAGCAAAAGGTAACGATAGCAAAAGTAATGTTTTTGCTATTTTGTACTGATTGTAACAATAGCAACGAAAAAGTAAATAAGCGAAGAACAATATATGAAAAGCTCATAGGCAATGGATCGCTGGTAGAGAATTATGGCGGATGTGGTTCATCATGTAACAGTCATAACCTAGGGTGACACAGAACTAGCTCCAATTCATCAATGTAATGTAGGCATGTATTCCGAATATATTCATACGTGCTAATGGAAAAGAACTTGCGTGCCATCTTTTGTCCTACCCTCCCTGTGGCAGCGGGGTCCTAGCAGAAACTAAGGGATATTAAGGCCTCCTTTTAATAGAGTACCGAACCAAAGCATTAACACATAGTGAATACATGAACTCCTCAAACTATGGTCATCACCAGGAGTGGTCCCAATTATTGTCAGGGTTGCTGGATCATAACACATAGTAGGTGACTGTAGACTTGCAAGATAGGATCAAGAACTCACATATATTCATGAAAAGATAATAGGTTCAGATCTGAAATCATGGCACTCGGGCCCCAATGACAAGCATTAAGCATAGCAAAGTCATAGCAACATCAATCTCAGAACATAGTGGATACTAGGGATCAAACCCTAACAAAACTAACTCGATTACATGATAAATCTCATCCAACCCATCACTGTCCAGCAAGCCTACAATGGAATTACTCACGCACGGCGGTGAGCATCATGAAATTGGTGATGGAGGATGGTTGATGATGACGACGGCGACAGATTCCCCTCTCCGGAGCCCCGAACGGACTCCAAATCAGCCCTCTCGAGAGAGTTTAGGGCTTGGCGGCGGCTCCGTATCGTAAAACGCGATGAATCCTTCTATCTGATTTTTTCTGTCCGAACACGAATATATAGAGTTGGAGTTGAGGTCGGAGGAGCTCCAGGGGGCCCACGAGGTAGGGGGCACGCCTAGGGGGGCAGGCGCGCCCCACCCTCGTGGCTAGGGTGTGGCCCCCTGGTCTTGATCTTTTGCCAGTATTTTTTATTATTTCCAAAAATAATCTCCGTGAAGTTTCAGGTCATTCCGAGAACTTCTGTTTCTGCACATAAATAACACCATAGCAATTCTGCTGAAAACAACGTCTGTCGGGGTTAGTTCCATTCAAATCATGCAAGTTAGAGTCTAAATAAGGGCAAAAGTGTTTGGAAAAGTAGATACGGCGGAGACGTATCACATAACTGCTTGGTTAATATGCTTGAAGTATTATTGTTTTCATGTCAATATTAAACTTTTGTCTTGAGTCTTATGGATCTGAATATTCATGCCATAATGAAGAAAATTACATTGATAATTATGTTAGGTAGCATGCCACATCAAAAATTCTGTTTTTATCATTTACCTACTCGAGGACGAGCATGAATTAAGCTTGGGGATGTTTGATACGTCTCCAACATTTCTCTAATTTTTTATTGTTCCATTCTATTATAATAACAATCTTGGATGTTTTATATGCATTTATATGGTATTCTATATGATTTTTGGGACTAATCTATTAACCTAGAGCCCATGCCAGTTTCTATTTTTTCTTGTTTTTGAGTTTTACAGAAAAGGAATACCAAACAGAGTCCAATTGATGTGCCAATTTTTGATGATTTTTATGGACCAAAAGAAGCCCTCAGAGTAAAAGAGTTCGGCCAGAAGAATCTCGAGCTGTCCACGAGGGTGGGGGCGCGCCCTACCCCCCCGGGCGCACCGCCCTTTCTCGTGAATGACTCGGGGACCCCCTGACTTGTCCTCGACGCCAACAATTCCTATAAATACTGAAACCTCTAGAAAATAACCTAGATCAGGAGTTCCGCCATCGCAAGCCTCTATAGCCACCGAAAACCAATCTAGACCCGTTCCGGCACCCTGTCGGAGGGGCGGAATCCCTCTCCGGTGGCCATCTTCATCATCCCCGCGCTCTCCATGATGAGGAGGGAGTAGTTCATCCTTGGGGCTGAGGGTATGTACCAGTACCTATGTGTTTGATCTCTCTCTCTCTCTCTCTCTCTCTCTCGTGTTCTTGATTCGGCATGATCTTGATGTATCGCAAGCTTTGCTATTATAGTTGGATCTTATGATGTTTCTCCCCCTCTCCTCTCTTGTAATGGATTGAGTTTTCCCTTTGAAGTTATCTTATCGGATTGAGTCTTTAAGGATTTGAGAACACTTGATGTATGTCTTGCATGTGCTTATCTGTGGTGAAAATGGGATATTCACGTGATCTACTTGATGTATGTTTTGGTGATCAACTTGCGGGTTCCGTGACCTCGTGAACTTATGCATAGGGGTTGGCACACATTTTTGTCTTGACTCTCCGTTAGAAGCTTTGGTGCACTCTTTGAAGTTCTTTGTGTTGGTTGAATAGATGAATTTGATATTGTGTGATGCATATCATATAATCATACCCACGGATACTTGAGGTGACATTGGAGTATCTAGGTGACATTAGGGTTTTGGTTGATTTGTGTCTTAAGGTGTTATTCTAGTACGAACTCTAGGATAGATCGAACGGAAAGAATAGCTTCGTGTTATTTTACTACGGACTCTTGAATAGATCGATCAGAACGAATAACTTTGAGGTGGTTTCGTACCCTACAATAATCTCTCCGTTTGTTCTCCGCTATTAGTGACTTTGGAGTGACTCTTTGTTGCATGTTGAGGGATAGTTATATGATCCAATTATGTTATTATTGTTGAGAGAACTTGCACTAGTGAAAGTATGAACCCTAGGCCTTGTTTCCTAGCATTTCAATACTGTTTACGCTCACTTTTACCACTTGCTACCTTGTTGTTTTTATATTTTCAGATTACAAAAACCTATATCTACCATCCATATTGCACTTGTATCACCATCTCTTTGCCGAACTAGTGCACCTATACAATTTACCATTGTATTGGGTGTGTTGGGGACACAAGAGACTCTTTGTTATTTGGCTGCAGGGTTGTCTGAGAGAGACCATCTTCATCTTACGCCTCCCACGGATTGATAAACCTTAGGTCATCCACTTGAGGGAAATTTGCTACAGTCCTACAAACCTCTGCACTTGGAGGCCCAACAACGTCTAGAAGAAGGTTGTGTAGTAGACATCAGGCCATGCCAACCGATTTAGGGTGAGACTGAGCATACTGCGCGTCCTCAAGTTATCTGGTACAGTGAGATGGAATCTCTGGCGGAGGTCGCAAAGTCCTGAAGTGTCGGCGCACTGTAGATTCTTTGAATGAAAGAAATCCCTTAAATCAGCTCGAATAAAAATGAATTCACATCGATTTTCGTCGGGTGATTAAAGGAGGCAGATGAACTGGGATAAGAGATGAGATAATATCTCATTAAATTAGTTACCTTGTCGTCCATGAGAAAGAACCCTTAGTACGACAGATTCCCCAACCGAGCGGAGCTGGGTCGACCGCGAGAAGTGTCGAGAAAGTCAATGGCGATAGGCGGCATCAAGCGAAAGTGGCTAAATGCGGTGGGTGCAGACATCGAGCTAAGTGTTTACCGTCGCGATCGGCGGTGCCATGGCATAGACACGGAGGAGCTTGTGCACGTGTGAATGGGGAACGTACCGGAGGGGGTGGCGGGCGGGGTGAGGGTTTTTGTGACGTGGGATGGTGAGGGTTTTCTTTTTTGAATTGGGTAGTGAGGGTTTTCTGTCCCACAAAGAATTTTGGGGGCGACAGTTTGCTAGAGTGAATCGTGTGTGATTGACGCAACAGGCAAAATGAAAGTCATTGCACATGGTTCCAATTTTGGGAACCATGTGTGATTGACGTACTACCTCCGTCCTGGTTTATTGGTCCCCCTTTGTAATTTTTACCAAATATTTAACATCCTCAGACATAGATAATAATCGTACACGTACATAAGCATACTTCAACCATAAGTACATAGTTCAACTGTCATTAAGCATAATCAAGCGTACATAGTTCGATCCATCCCACATCTCATCTCACATGCCGGCACGATCCTGAAGCTTCTCTAGGTACTCAGCGTACACGCCGTGCGCCATCCTGCGAGAATACTCCTGCTTGAAGGAGCCAATGGCCCGTCCTCTTGCATGTGCTAGAACACTCAGATATGCGTCATGAAGCTTCTGGTTGCAAAATGGGCATCGAAAGCCGCCGTTCTAGGTCCTAATACGCCTGTTATGCATTCCCGCATAAAGCTCCTTCAGTATTTGCCTCTTGTACCTCCTCTGGACATCTCCATCCTCGCTGTCCACATCGTCAGACAACACCTATACAAATAGTAAAACAAATTTGGCATCAAATCAATGATTACATGAGTAGTATTAGGAATTTATGGCTATTTATTTATACATATCCAGAGATTATGTTTCGGTTTTTAAGCACAGTCGTCTATGTACAGACCAATCTTGAAGAAAATAATGGCACGCACATATGAAGGTCATTCAAAATCAATTGTCAAGTCCTGGTTAGAAATTATAAGCACGAACACTAACCCTAGTCGGATTACTAGCAGAAATCATTTGCACAGATGAAACAACTAATCACTTATCACTTGTACCATTCAAACAATCAATACACTACACGGATCTAATGAAACTTACTCAGATTTCATGGATTGGGAGAACATAACCATAGGATTTCTATTCCAAAGGGGGGGGGTAGGAGTAACCAGAGAAACCCTATGATCTATTTGACACATAAATGGGTATAGATGACTGACCAGCTGTCCGTCGTCGTCGGAGTCGTCGCCGAAGTGGTTGTCCGAGTCGTCGCCGGAGTGGTTGTCAGAGTCATCACCGGAGTGGTCATCGGAGTCGTCGCCGGGGTCATCACCAGAGTCGGTGTGGAACTCCGCCTCTGGCTGTGGAAGCTCGACGTCGTCAACGACGTCAGGGTGCAGCAATAACTCGCCGGCGGTGACGACAACCTCTGTCTCCACCTCCACGCCGTGCTCTAGTGCTTTAGCAGCCCCAGCGTCGCCACTCCCTCCGATGGGGCGCTTCGGCGGCATCCTCATACACTGGCGTCTTTGAGGACTAAGAGCGGCGTCGAGGATGCAAGCAGAGAGAGAGTATTGTGTGTGTGTGGCGAGGATGGGGGGTGCGGCCGCTCGGGTGCACCATTAATATGGAGTAGTGGGAGTTGTGGGAGAGAGGCGGGCGGCGGTCAATCCGATGGCTCGTCTCCCGGTGAGCCTGCACACCGGACTGCTGGCATGCCTACCAAAGTTTCACACAGCTACTCACACGCCTCCTGATGACACTGCGCAGCGAGCACGCCTCCGTCAATTCACACACCTGCACGCACGCCTGCCCGTCTCCTGCATGACGGACGGCTCGCATGCGTCCCATCAACTCATGCCTGCTCGCACGGCACACGGGTCGCGCGGCGGTACGTATATTGTTTTTCTTTTTGGATGATTAAGGTTGCCGCTTTATTACCTAACCGAAGCATGGCACATATCCATTGTTGGTCTAATGCTCACGGTTCGAATAAATAATCCGTTTGGGATATTGGTTCCCAATTAGTAATAATCTTTCGTTTGTAATTAGATAAATATTACATCAAAACTGGTCTCAAATTTGACAAAAAAGTACAATGCCACTTTGTATTGGTGTCCATATGACAACACGATAAGTTTCATGAACTTCAAATAAGTTTTGGATGTACTAGAATTTAAAAATCAAGATTCTTAATGTTTGAAATTTGTTGCACAGGGAGTAAACATGCACCCAGTGAGACACATGTGTTTTTGCAATCCATTTAGGTGCACTTTCACGTGTGCATGTAGCTCAAATT
Organism: Triticum monococcum; assembly: GCA_034509565.1. NCBI lineage: Eukaryota > Viridiplantae > Streptophyta > Magnoliopsida > Poales > Poaceae > Triticum > Triticum monococcum. The sequence continues at coordinate 486,043,895 of CM067845.1, forward strand.
TGATTTTTGCACATTATACCCATAGAAAATCAATCAATTAATGTACTAAAACGTCTTAATGATCTCTGTGATTTTTTTGAAATTAAAATGTCCCTCCTTTGGTAACATATGGTCACCGCGGGATAATTAATTTAACATGCATCATAGTTGTGGTGGATTCGCGGTGTGTGTGTTGGTGTGTGCGTCTGGGGGTGGCGGGTGCCTCACAGTACACTACGAGTTGTGAGCCACCGTGTGGGTTGGCTGTTTTGTTAGGCAGGCCGGTGCCACATTAGCGTCGTCAAATCTTTATTTAAAACATTACAGAACCCTTTCATACATACATGTTTTGGCCACATGCAGTCGATGGTTGTCCTACCTGACACTCGATACTCGCGTGTGACGCTTTCTGTGGGCCCGTGAGGTCGTCGTCCATCACTTTGACGAACAGTCGGCAGTGAGGTTAATTTGACCAGCAAGGTAGAATCTTTTTTGTTTGTGTTATGGTGGGATATAATACGCGTCGAAGAGGTGGGAGGGGATTAGCATAATATACTATATGTACGCGTCCGTGAACAAGTACACCTCACTTAGTTTTGGGACTTTTTGGGTTCCAAGGCACGTGCCACATCAAAATTGTGAAATTGGCTATTCAAACATCACACAACACCTTTTTGGGCCATATATATGCATGCGGTGGTATCCTAGCTAGGACACTCACGTGTGATGCTTCCATCTATGGGCCCATGAGGCCATCGTCAATGCATGCATGCATCACTTTGGCCTACATCGGGAGAGGTTAATTAATTTCACCATCGATGAGGATTCTTTTGGGTTGTACATATATTACGGCAGGAGCATATAGTATGCGGTGAAGAGGGGGGAAGGGGACCATCATATGTAGTACGCTTCATGAACCTCGCTCTGTGTGGGTGCATGGTTTACGGTTTTTGAGGCATGTGGCACATCGAAGTTGTGCATTTTGGGGTATTCAACATATATATGTTTGGCCCACATGCAAAGTGGTGGTGGTTGTCAATGCTTTCCATCTATGGGTCCGCTTGGTCCAGCACTACTTTTTGCCTGACAACAAGAGAGGTTAATTTGACTTAGGAGGGGATTATTATTTTTGGTCTGGGATGACATGCATGATACAGTTTGAGCACACACACATGCATGTGTACGCATGAATCCCTCCCATCGAGTCGAAGTGGCTAGTACAATGACACATCATGAACCGATCTCGCTCTGTGTGGGGAGCTAGTGTACGATTTTTGACGCACGCGCCACATCAATGTTGTGAAATGGTATTCAAACATGCATGCACACATCACCTCCATACATATGCATGTAGTGGTTGCCTTCGAATGGTACACTCCCTCGCATGGTTATCGGCGACAAGCCTATATATTCGTGGGCCCGCGTGGACATCCATGATCACCTTGACCAACAACAAGATAGGTTACCATGGCGGATTCTCCATTTGGTTCGTGTTATCGTAGTATAGGTCATGGTGAGATTCATACCTTATGTTTGAGCGCACATACTATGCACGCATGCATGCATGAATCCCAATCGTTGGCTTGAAGTGTGGTGTAACATACATATGCACCGTCAACCTAACCCTCACTCGGTGTGGAAATTTCTAGTTCAAAATCACGGCGCCGCATCAAAGTTGTTCCATTGTTACTCAAAAAACACACCTCTCCATACATATGTTTGGGCCACACGCATGCAGTGGTTGTCTTTGGGGACTAGCTACTTGCGTGATTATTGGCGAGCTAACCCATCTACGGGGTCGCATGGACGGCCATCACTTTGACCAACAACAAGAGAGAGGTTGTACGACCAAGGTGGATTATTCCTGGTCCGTTTTACGATCCATCTTGGTGAGATATGCCTCTCTGGCCCGCCGACTGAAAGTGTGTGTGTGTGTGTGGGGGGGGGGGGGTGCTACTTCGCACTTTGCTAGGTGAACCTCGGTTGGGGGGGCATGCATTCATAGCTTAGGATTCCCTTCATGGCGACACGAGGGGGGGCTGGTAGCTACTTCACACTTTGCTAGGTGAACCTCGATTGGGGGGGGGGGGCATGCATTCATAGCTTAGGATTCCCTTCGTGCCGACACAAGGGAAGGGGGGCTGCTAGGTTATAAGTCTCCACCATATCTATAATTTTTGATTGTTTCATGCCAATATTATACAACTTTTATACACTTTGGCAACTTTTTATATGATTTATTGGACTAACCTATTGATCCAGTGCCCAGTGCCAGTTTCTGTTTTTTGCATGTTTTTTGTATCGTAGAAAAGCAATATCAAATGAAGTCCAAACATGATAAAAATTTACGGAGAATTATTTTGGAATATATGTGATTTTTAGGAGGTGGAATAAATGCAAACGCAGGCCCACGGAGCCCACAACCCACCAGGGCGTGCCAGGCACCCCCTGGCACGCCTAGGTTTCTTGTGCCCTTCTCGAAGGTCGGTTGGGTCCCTTCTTCTGGCGCAAGAAAGATAATTTGTGGCAAAAAATCATGTAAAAATTTCAGCGCAATCGGAGTTACGAATCTCTGGGAATTTAAGAAACCGTGAAGGGACATATCTAGGGAACGCGAACAGAAGAGAACATAGAGGGAGATCCAATCTCGGAGGGGCTCCCGCCCCTCCGACCCCATAGAAGATCATGGACCCGAGGGGAACTCTCCTCCCATCTAGGGGGAGGCCAAGGAAGAAGAAGAAGAAGGAGGGGGGCTCTGTCCCCCTCGCTTCCCGTGGCGCCGGAGTGCCGCCGGGGCAACGATCGGGACAGCGATCTACATCGACAATCTTGCTACCATCAAGACCAACCTTCTCCCCCTCTATGCAACAGTGTAACACCTCTCCCCCCTGTAATCTCTACATAAACATGGTACTCAACTCCATATATTATTTCTCAATGATCTATGGTTATCCTATGATGTTTGAGTAGATCTGATTTGTCCTGTGGGTTAATCATGATCTTGGTTGGTATGATTGTATACTTTATTTATGGTGCTGTCCTATGGTGCCCTCCGTTCTCGCGCAAACGTGAGGGGCCCCCACTGTAGGATGTTGCAATATGTTCATTGTTCGCTTATGGTGGGTTGCGAGAGTGACGGAAGCTTAAACCCGAGTAAGTGGGGTATGATGTATGGGAGTAAAGATGACTTGATACTTAATACTATGGTTGGGTTTCACGACCTTAATGATCTTTAGTAGTTGCGGATGCTTGCTAGGGGTCCAATCATAAGTTCATATGATCCAAGTAGAGAAATTATGTTAGCTCATGCCTCTGCCTCATATAAAATTACAAGAATGATTACCGGTACTTGTTATCGATTGCCTAGGGACAAATAACTTTCTTTTTTGACACAAACCCTTTTACTAAACACCTAACTTCTATTATCTTGCAAAGTACTTCTAGTTTTATTCTTGCAAAGTAGTTCTACCATCCCACCTACAAAATAGTTTCATACTTGTTTCCGATAAAGCAAACGTCAAGTGTGCGCAGAGTTGTATCGGTGGTCAATAGAACTTGAGGGAATATTTGTTCTGCCTTTAGCTCCTTGTTGGGTTTGACGCTATTACTCATCGGAAGAGGCTACAATTGATCCCCTATAGTTGTGGGTTATCAAGACCTTTTTCTGGCACTGTTGCCGGGGAGCAATAGCGTGGGGTGAATATTCTCGTGTGTGCTTGGTTGCTTTATCACTAACTAATTTTTATTTTGTGCTCTTGTTTTCTATCTTTAGTTATGGGTAGGAAACACAAAATATCGAAAAAATTAGTTGTACCTGCTAAACCAATGGTTGAAGAACCAGCCAAAATCTATCATACTACTGAAGCTTTCTACTTGGATCATCTTAGATCCATATGTGCTCGTGCTGAAAACCCAACTAGCTTAGTTGAGGGAAAATCATTAGATGAGCATGCTTGTTTTATGTGACACCGCTTATCGGAAAAAGGGAAACTTTTACAGCATCAAATTAATACTATGCAATGCTATGCTTGGAATTTATGTGAATTATATAATTTTATTTGTTGTTCTGAAGACCCTAAGAAACACCTTCCTACCAATGTGAGTTTATTGATAATGGAATTGTATCTTCTTATGCCAAAGGTGTTTATAATTACTTTGATATTGAACAAATTGAAGAATTTGTTGCTTTTAAGGGTGCTTATGAAATTGCTTCTTTGATTGAAAAGTATGATGCTACTCTTTACAAATCTGAAAATCCTGCCATACTTAATATTCTTATGATAGTTATGCTTCTAATGCCTATGTTAAACTATATATTGAGGACTCCTCCGCTTTCCAAGAAGAGACTAACATTTTGTAGGAGTCTATGGAAGAAGAAAAATGATGAAATTGTGAGCTCATTGGATGAAAAAGATGATGAGGAGAGCGAAGAACAAAAGGAGGAAGAGCGGATTGATCACCCGTGCCCACCTTCTAATGAGAGTAACTCTTCAATTCATACATTGTTTAATTTCCCTTTGTTCTTACCGAAGGATGAATGCTATGATAATTGCTATGATCCCGTTGTTTTGTTTGAAATATCCCTTCTTGATGAACTTGACGCTTGCTATGCTTGTGGCCAAGATGCCAATATGAATTATGTTTATGGAGATGAACTTGCTATAGTTCCTTATGTTAAGAATGAAATTGTTGCTATTGCACCCACACATGATAGTCCTATTATCTTTTCGAATTATCCAAACTACACTATATTGGAGAAGTTTGCACTTATTAAGGATTACCACTGGTGCACGTCGGTCCTAAACAAACAGTTTTAAACCCCTTTCCCCGACGGCATTCAGAACCGTCGCCAAGTGAGTGTGTGCGATAGCGTGTCCTTCGCACACGACCCAGAAATCATCGGCGATAGGCCCTCCTGGGACCTAGGCTGGGGTCGTGTGCGATCGGGCAAGGCATCGAAACCCAATCATTTCCGTAGGTGTGTACATCCCACACGGTAATCCGAGAAAATCATTTTCGTAGGTATGTACATCCCACATGGTGAATCCCAGAAAAAAAAATTCCGTTCTTATGTATATCACACATAGTCAATCCAAGGAATACGTTTTCGTTCTTATGTACATCCCACACAGTCAATCCAGGGAACACGTTTCCGTTCAGACGTACATCCCACACAGTTTTATGTGTAGGCTCGTGCATGAAAGGTGTAACTATCACACACGGTTTGCCATGGTTAACTGTTTGCTTTTATCAACTATATCACGCACGATTTGATGAAGAAAACTGTTTGGCATTTGGATATCCATCACAAGCGCTTTTTCTGCTAGAACCGTTTGCAAAGGTCCATAACACATTTAGCAGGTTCATTAGTTTATAATTAATATCTCCAGTATTACGCAAATTCACATTTCATATCAAACAGCTATTTGCCAATTTCATATCAGGCACATAAATATATTATAACATCACAGTACGGTAGCTACATGAAAACAACACAGTACAACATATAGCTAGTTCAACTTCATAAGAACATTATATTCATTTCCCTAATCGAGATCATCTAGGCTAGTGTTATCCACCTTTGCTTTCAGATCAGTAAGAACCCGTTTTGCACAGGCCAACTAGGAAAGTGCCTCCTCCTTCGCCAACACCATCTTAGGAAAGTCTGATTTAAAAAATCTAAGTTTATTCTCCACCTTCAACTTTTTATCCCACATCTTGAAATCTGCTTCAGCGTTGACCTCACTTTCTTTAAGCCTACATGTGTTCCCTTCCACATACATGCTCCAGAGGTTTGCTAGGCACATCTTCAAAGACCGTGGCCACTCTTGATCAACCCACTCCAATTAAGAATACTTCCGTTCCTCCTATAATATTTAAAACTAGATCAGGAACAATTGTAGGGGAAATGGGTTTATAGCAACATAGAAAATCACCAATGCTTATTTTGAAAAACTGAAGAAACATGTTGATTATGACATATCTTCTCAAAAATATCAATGTGCAAATAAAATAATTGATACTGAGATAACAACCAAATTCTGGAACATCAGAAGCTACAATTAACTACAACGATGCTACAGGTTTTTACTCATGTACAATAAATAACAAATTGAACATTTTATGAGGAAGGTAAATATAACTGCAACAACATAGCGACAATGTTTGGATGACAGCAAATTGATATTAACAGGTGTGTACATGCACAAATTTAGTAACATAGAAATAATAGCACTAAGGCCGTGCACTATGTATGCCAAAACTGGGGTAAAGACAACTGTTGCTACATCTCGCACCGGTGCCCTACACTGGCGAGCCGATGTAGCGGAAAAAAATCAGGGACCCGGACTCCGGAGCATGTAGTGGCTCCGATGCCCAGTTCCTTCGTGCCATAAAGATTTAGTATTTTACTGCTTGGTTGCTTGGATGTGTGGACCAAAGTTGGCTGCACAAACTGCTAAAGCGGTGCCAAATAATTTTCTAATTGCACTGCTGATGAGATGGCAACAATTTAAGATACTAGGTACAAATTGTGACACTGTCTTAGGATGCGTTTGGTTGAAGGTGTGGTATGAATGGGTTGGGACCATGACAATGTCTGAATCACATCTAACAAATGATTTGTAACAATGAAAGAGGGTCTAACCTTCTCTACACATGCCAGAAACTTCCTCCCACTGGCCACAGAATCAAACACAACTAGCTTCACGCATGGAGATTGATGGTGACAACGAGCAGATAGATCTTCAGCCGCCCCGCTCCATTCATTGCCACTGATGGTCTTAGGGAGCTACAAGAGGAAGAAGTGACTCAAATTGTCCGCTGGGCAAAAATCCTTCATTCCAAGTCATAACTCGAGAGAGAGAAGAGAGGAATACCCGGTGGTGAAGGAGTAGTCACCGGAGGAGGAACCGCTGGAGATGTCTTTGAAGAAGACCATGGCGACCCCGGCGGTAGGATGCGAGACGGCGAGAGCGGGGAAGGGACTATAGCTTAGCAAGCAAGGAAGGAGGAAACAAGGGAAATGTGACTTGTGGTCGGGGAGAAAAGGGGGTGGGAAGGGGGGAAGGGGGGCGGGGGTAGATATTTTGGCGGTAGGCCAAAATTTTGGAAATGTGGGGGAAACTTTGTGCGCGGTGCCGCCAGACCATTCACTTTAAACGATTGTGTGCATCGCAAATGATTCTTCTACTTTACGTGCACGGGATGAGTTTGATAATTCAAATGTTGGTGGAAATTTCCCCGGGTACGTCATTGCATTATTTAACATCGCTTGCTCATTTGGGCACAAAAAACGTACAATAGTCAGACCACACTTTCTGAATCAAGCAATTTTAGTAATTAAACAGAGCCAGTTGACCTAAACATTGTTAAACAAAAGACCAGCATTAAAAACAAAGCCTAAGTACGCATAATTTTAACAAATCTGCCGCCACGCCGGCCTATGCATCGCTGGTGTGAGATGAGACGTCGATGACTTGTCCAGGCGACATGCCGCCGCTGGTGGACTTCGCGTCCCCCCTGCTGAAGCCTACCGCGTCCTCGTCCTCGGCGCCGCCCTCAAGGTTGTAGTACTCATAGTAGTGGCTGCGCCAGAGCTCGCGTTGGTACTCCACCGCTAATTCCTCGACGGACGGACATTTCGCTACCTCGACCTCGGCCACGCGCAACTCCTCCTCCCGGCGCTCCTCGATCTCCGCCGCCTCCTGCATCTCCAACTGCCGCTCGACGACCTCATGAGGAAGCAGGTGGTCCATGTCCACCACCACCTTTTCAGGCGTGGGTTACATGCTGGAGTCCGAGGTGGCCTGGAATATCTTGGCGTGTGCATCCTCGATCTTAGCGTGGATGCCGTCGACCCGGGCCAGGGCGACATCAGCGGCACGGACAGCAGCTCGAGCGCTCTTGGAGTTTGCAGCTGTCGTCGCAGCAGCAGCTGCAGCCATCTCGACTGCTGCAGCTGCCCTCTCGTCTACCGCAGATGCCCTCTCGGCGGAAGCGGCCGCGCTCAATGCGGATGCGGCGGCACTCTCGGCATAGGCGGCCGCGCTCTCGGCGCAGGCGACGGCGCTCAGGGGGGACGCGGCCATTGTACGGGCCTTCAAGAAGCATTTCCACGGCGTCATCTTTGCAAGAAGGGGGTGTAGGAATGGGGGTCGGGATTCGTGGATTCGGGGGTTGCTGGCACTAGAGCAGACGAGCCGGCGAAGCTTAAGGAGGGAGACTTAAATGGACCCAGATATGTTCATCGCAAACGGTTTCTCGAAAAGAACTGTGTGTGATGTTGTAGTTATTTTTTATTAGCTGTGAAAGACAAATTTGTAGTATAGTGGCAACGGATGGTGTTTTAAATGTACGAGAAATTTTGTAGTACAAACACAGCTGTCATGTCAAATTTTCGAAAATTTCAGGGGTCATTTGACCTTTTAAGACATTTAAGTGATTTTCTAGCCATTTAATGACTGTAATTGAAATTTGAACTAAATGTACATGCAACATCTAACCATAACGGTTTGAAAACTCATATTTTGTTTACTTATGTGAGATTTAATTCCATTTGCAGTAAATTGGAAGGAATTTTCAAGCATATAGGTCTCAAGGTTATGCCACAATTAAGCATGGAGTGACATGACATTTTAATTCCAAAAAAAAATCAGAAACACATGAAACCTTGGTTGTAATGTCATGCCACCAAGATGATGTGGTAAAAAAAATTGGCATGTTTGACGAAAGTTTGGACACACACCCCTCACAAACCGTAGCAACTCACTAGAAGGCTCGTGGTTTCGAGAGGAAACAATGCATGTTTGATGACAAATGGGAATAACTTCCTCTTACGGCCTTCAATTTTTTTCTACATCTAACGTGCACTACTACAACTGTAATGTGAAATTTTTGAAAATTCTTGGGGTCATTTGACCTTTTAAAAATTTAAGTGATTTTCTAGCCATTTAATGACCATAATTCAAATTTGAACTACATCTCCATGCAACACCTAACCAAAACGGTTTGAAAATCATATCTGTGTGCTTGTGTGCAAGTTAATTCCATGTGCAGTAAATTAGAAGGAATTTTTAAACATATTGGTCTCACGACATGGACACATGCATACATATGCATGGAGTAACATGGCATTTTAATTCCAAAAAATTAAAAAATGATCAGAAAAACATGAAACCTTGGTTGATTTAATGTCATGCCACCAAGATGATGTGGTAAAAAATTGGCCTCTTTGACGAAAGTCTGGACACACACCCCTCACAAACCGAAGCAACTCACTAGAAGGTTCATGGTTCCGAGAGGGAACAATGCATATTTGATGACGAACGGGAGATAGCTTCCTCTTACGGCCTTCAATTTTTTTCTATGTCTAACTTGCACTAATACAATTGTCATGTGAAAATTTTGAAAATTTTAGGGGTCATTTGACCTTTTAAAGATATTTAAGTGATTTTCTAACCATTTAATGACCGTAATTCAAATTTGAACTACATCTACATGCAACGCCTAACCATAACGGTTTGAAAAATCATATATTTTTTGTACTTGTGTGCGAGTTAATTCCATGTGCAGTAAATTAGAAGGAATTTTCACAAACATATTGGTCTCAAGGCATGGGCACACATGCATGGAGTAGCATGGCATTTCAATTCCAAAAAAAATTAAAAAATGATCAAAAAAACATGAAACCTTGCTTAATTTAATGTCATGCCACCAAGATGATGTGGTAAAAAAATTGGCCCGTTTGACGAAAGTTTGGACACACACCCCTCACAAACCGGAGCAACTCACTAGAAGGCTCATGATTCCGAGAGGGAACAATGCATGTTTGATGACGAATGGGAGATAGCTTTCATAATCCCCAAGTGCATGGAATCATCATAGCAATTTCCAATGGTGGAAGTGATAAGTATGGAGTGTCGAACCCACAAGGAGCTAAAGGCAAGATCAATATTCTCTCAAGTCCTACCTGCCACTGATACGACTCTACGTACACCGAACGTTTGTTTCCAACTAGAAACGAGAAATAAAACTACGTTGTGGGTATGAAGAGGATAACTTTGCATGATATCGGAGAGCTAAAACATAAAAGTAGGTGCTGTTATCACAAAGTTAGAATATATTACTAAATATTATAAATAGTGAGTGTGGAATAATGATGGGTCGGTGTGCGGAATTGTCTTAGGCAATTGTTAACAAGACCGATAGTCGTCATTGCAATTTCATATGAGGGAGAGGCATAAGCTAACATACTTTCTCTTCTTGGATCATATGCACTTATGATTGGAACTCTAGCAAGCATCCACAACTACTAAAGATCATTAAGGTAAAACCCAACCATAGCATTAAAGCATCAAGTCCCCTTTATCCCATACGCAACAACCCTTACTCGGGTTTATGCTTCTGTCACTCAAGCAACCCACTATAAGCGAATCATAAACGTATTGCAACACCCTACAGCGGGAATCCCTCACGCTTGCGTGACACGGAGGGCACAAATACGACAGCACCAAAATAAAACATACAACTCATACCAATCTAGATCATCAATCAACCCAAAGACAAAGGATATCTACTCAAAACATCATAGGATGGCAACACATCATTGGATCATAATATGTGGCATAAAGCACCATGTTCAAGTCAGGATTACAGCGGGGTGTGGGAGAGTGGACCGCGTAAAAGAGATGAGGGTGGTGATGATGATGGTGATGTTGATGAAGACGATCACCATGGTGATGATTCCCCTCCCGATGGCACTCCGGTGCCATCGAGAGAGAGAGAGAGAGAGGAGAGGTTCTCCCCCTTGTGCTTCCTCCTCCATGGCCTCCCCCCCCCCCCCTAAATGGGGAGAGGTTCGCCCTCTGGTCCTTGGCCTTCATGGTGATGATGGCCCCTCCGGGATCCTCCTCCATAGCCTCCGGTGATGATGGCCCCCTCCGGCAGGGTGCTAGAGAGGGCCTAGATTGATTTATCCACTACAAAAAAATACACTTCCATGATGATACATGTTTGTCACAGTAGGTCGTTTTTTTGTCATGCATGTACATCCATGACAAATATATGACAGAATCAAGATAGTCATACCTGTGCTGTCGTAGAAGTGTTCCATGACATTACCAAAATTATCATCACGGAAGTGTCCACTTCCATGACGATAAATCGCGCGTCACAGAAGTACTTTCATCAAGGGTGACCGACACATGGCATCCACCGTAATGGAACGCCGTTAAGCTATCGGGTCGGGTTTTGGATCCGATAACCCGTTAACAGCCCGACCAATGGGGATTTTCCACTTGTAAAATCATCAATGGCTGGAGGAAACACATGTCGGCTCATCGTTGGGACAGATGTCAACCACTCATTGGACGGAAGGCGCCTATGATACGTCAACACGTGGCACGGCCCAACAGAGGCCCATTCCTGTGAAAAGGCCGGCCAGTTTGACTTGGTCAAAAGCTGGCGGGCCGGCCTATGGAAAGCCTGTTAACGGCCTGTTCGAATATAGCTCATTTACAGCCCGCTAACCCAAGGCCCGTTACGCCCTATCCGAATTAGCCCAGTAGCGTCATCTGGGCCATCCAATATGATTCCAGCCCGTTTTCACTTCTGGCCCATCTATGGCCCATGACGTCTTTCGGCCCATATGAGGCCCTATGTAACTCTTGGCCTACTAACGGCCCATGGTGAAACTGGCCCGTAATGAACAGTGTATCACTTTACACCCATTAACGGCCCGTGGTGAAATTGGCCCGTAATGAACAGTGTATCACTTTATACCCATTAACGGCCCATTATTCCGTTGGGCCGTTTCCAGCCCATGTTATCTTTCGGCCTTCTCAGAGCCCATTTATTCTTGGGCTCATTTGCAGCATTCGTTTACTTACGGCCTGTTACTGTCATTTTCTGCTTGTGGGCAAAATTCAGCCCGTGGTTACAGTCGGCCCGTTTGTGATCCGTTAATACGTTGGGCCGATTTCATAGTGTCATGAAATACGGCCTATTAACGATGGCCTGTTATGGTTGGCCCATGAACGGACGATTCCAACTCTAGCCCGTTTACGGCCATAACGCGGTCTGTTTGGCCAATTGATTATACGGCCCGTATAAGGCCCATTGATAATATGGCCCGCAGAAGGCCCATTGTTTCTACAGCCCGTAGAAGGCCCATTGTTTCTACGGCCCGTAGAAGGCCCACTGTTTCTACGGCCAGTAGGAGGCTCAGTGTCACTACAGTAAATATTAGCCCATGGTTATTGTGGCCTAGTTTTAAAAAATAGGTTATTGCAGCCACTAGCTAACCGTGGAAAAAGAACTACAATGACTACTAGCAAACAAATAAACAAGACAACAAGGAAATAAATAAGCAAGCAACTAACGCTAGGCTATCACGGCTATTACACATATTACATTCACTGGGCATCAAAGTTCGCCACCAGTGCAAATATATGGAACAAAGCAGCATATCATATACACTGGTTGTCAAAGTTGGCGACCAGCGCAAATAAACGCCGTAGCAAAACAAATTCAGAACTAAAACCACTCCAGAAGATCTCAAGAAACAATATCCTGGATACCCATAATGCTGGCAAGATGCTTAGCAAGCTTATTAACTTTCTCTTGTTTGGCGCTTAAATCCTCCAGCGCTTGCTGTTGCACCAGAAAATATGCATTTGAATTTTGCAGGGACTTCCTCAGTCCTTCAGCTTCCTATCGCAGCACATCTGATCGATGTCTTTCAACTTGAAGTTGAGACTCAAGAAGACGAACTGATTCAGGCAGCGAGTTTGAAGAGCTTGTGCCAGCAGTAGTGGCCAGTAACTCGAACACTACACCAAGACCGGACTTTTGGGTTCCAAACCAATAATAGCAGGCAGATAATGGCTTCATTTAAAAAATACAGATAATGGCTTCTTTATTGTTTGTTTCCCACCCAACATGAAACTCATAGTAGACACCTGAGATTAACCAGATAGTAGATAGATACTATTGATAGCGGCCCCGATATGTACCCCACAACCATTAAAAAACTCAAGTTTGACCATTAGTTTGGAGCTGACTCAGAGTCTAATCGGTGAACAGGACGATAAAGTAGCATGTAATATTAAGCGATGCATAACCTAAGCAGACACGAAAGAGTGCGACCTCTCTTGCGGACCCGTGTAGTCCTCGAGGTCATCTGCTCGGTTGATGATGGTAGTGCGGTTTTCATGGCTACCAACGACAAGGAAGAAGATCTGAGGCCGCGAAAGACAGTCTGGAGGCCGTATCCCTGCTGTGCTGGACCCTTCTGTCATTGGAGCAGCTGAGCTGGGTTGGACGACGGCGCAGCAGGAGCGGGACAAACCACGCAAGGTTTTTTGTGACAACTATCTGTAAGAGAAGTAATTCTGTAAGGGCTCGTTTGAATTGGAGGATTCCAACAATGCAGGGATAGGAAATAGACATGAATAGGATAGGAATGCACGTGCAAAACAGAGAATTTAAAAACACAGGATTTCTGCCAATCTGGGTGTTTGATTCGCAACAATTGGAAGATCACAGGATGCAAAGAAGCATGGTGAGATTAAGTCAAACCACAAGAAAATGTACGGTTATAATGCTATTATGCTACTATCTCTTAGTCTTGTGCTTCATGAATAGGAATTTGAAAAGGAGGACAAGTGAAAATTAAAATTCCTACGTTTTTTCTTTCAAGGAGACACTAAAGGAACAAATCCGTGTGCTCAGTGGACAATATATATAACATGTAGAGTAAAAAAGAGATGCAACAAGTGTACAACCTCTTTGGCGAAGCCATGTCGATCTCAGCGTGATTGGGTTGGCCGGTGAGGATGCTCCGGCTGACTTGGCTGTCGGAGGAGGGGAAGAAGATCTTAGGTGTCTGGAGATGGAGCCCGAGGTACTGCTCCGCTGTGATGGAGGGTTTCGTCGTTGGAGCAGCTCCGGTGAGTTGTACGACGCCGAGGCCGAAGCAGGACAAGAGAGACAACGAACAACGTTAACCTGAGTGGAATTCTAATAGCATCTCCAATACATGACGTAAAATACATAACCACAAAGTGCTAGATGTAAAATACACCAGCCGCTCATCTCTGAACTTAACTGTCGAAAGTGAATTTAACTGTCGAAACTGAACTTAACTGTCGAAACTGAACTTAACCATCAAAACTGAATTTTGTTGTCGAAAATGAATTTTGCTGTCGAAACTAGACGCACTAGCAAGGTGAGGCTACACGTGGGTCGACTGACTTTTTCATCTCTGGTCAGTCGATTTTGCAGCTGTTGGATATGAAATCAAGGGCCTGTGGTTCATCTTCAACCTCCACCCCCCTGAGCCGGCCAAACAGCAGCCCACCGCCGCCCGCGGAGCGCCGCCCCGCCCGCCCCGAAAACACTCCCCACCGCCGCCCCGGCCATCCCTTTAGGCCCCCCCGTGCCGAGCTTTTTCTCCGGCGATCCCCACGCCACCGCCCACGCCACCGCCCCGGCCATCCCTCTAGGCCCCCGTGCCTAGCTTTTTCTCCAGCGATCCCCACACCACCGCCCCGCCAACGCCCCGCCACCATCGGCGACCACCGCCCCCATCCTGAACCCTAAGATAGATAGTGGGGTACCTCTCCGGCGAGCCCCCCTCCCCGCTGCGGCTGGTTCTTCCTTCACCCTGGCCGCATCAGAGTGAAGTGTAGCTAAATCGGAGCAGCATTGCAAGCAAGAGCAAGAGCGAGAGCAGCAGGACGAGCAAGAGCAATAGCAAGAGCAAACCAGGCAGGGAACCGAGAGCAAGAGCAGAGCAGCAGCGTGAGCGAGAGCTAAAGCAGCAGCAGGTCCTACTGATGTGGATGTCGCCGCCGAGGGAGCGACGCCATGGAGGAAGTGGCCGGCGACGCCGCCGTGGATGGAGCTGCGCCGTGTCGGCTTGGGACCGAGCGCCGGCAGCACCATGAGATCGAATCAAGAAGAAAACGCGGTGATTAGTGTACAACCTCTTTGGTGGCGCCGATTAGGCCGCAGCTTCATCCAAGGAAATAGTGATGATGATGCTCTTCCGGTGGTGCAGGTGAAGACGGCGGTGTGGGAATGGAGGTGGCGCGAAAGACGAGGGGAATGTCGGGGCAGCTCCTTGGAGGTGGAGGACGGGCGGCTGAACCGGCGGGACGATGAGATCGACATCGGATCCTCATCCCGTACGGTGGATGAGGGACGTCGAGGTGTTGCTGTGGACGACGTCGTCGGGGAAGAGGCTCCGGCTGGGTGGCGGACGGAGCAGGGTGTGGGGTTTCGTCGCGGGTTTTCGCGGCCTCGGTGTACGAATGGGTGGGCGGATGGGATGGCAGTGGGGAACCATGGCTTAGAGACGCGCTTGTCCGAAATGTGGGGTAAGTTACGAAAGTACCCCCACCGATTTGAGGCGGTTCTTTCGGTTCAGGGGTACCACGGGCATTTCACGTGTCGGGATTACTCAGGAGGTGGGAGTTTTCGCGCGCGTTGTAATTTCGGAATAGCAAGGCGCGGGTTGAGATGGAGGGAGTTGTCGGAGCACAACGAGACAAAGATATATCTTAAATATTTCGGGCTAACAAGGCGCGGGTTGAAATTTCCGGACAAGCCTAACGTGTACTGTACCAAATATGCGCCCTACAAATGTCATTCAAAACTTTGAATTCATGTTATGTTCAATTAAAATATTTCGCTATGTGTATAATGCATGCAACCTACTACTCAAATGAACGTTTTAGTGCATTCCAAACGTATATACTACCGCTTCAATATGAACTAAATTTGAATTCGTTTCACTATTTGAATAAGATCTACAATAATGATTGTTGTGAAGTCAAAGCATTTGAATTCGTTTCTCTGTCTTAATAAGATCTACAATCATCATTATTGTCAAGTTAAACCATCGTTTGTGTATTATCTTCACAGCACACCACATGATTAGTCTCGAGTTACATATGAACTATGTGTACTATATGAACTCGAACTAGATTTTTTGAATCCACTTTATTTTGATTTCAAATCACATTACATTTCTAGCTCTAGCTAGATCTTCATAATCTAAACCATGTCTCATACATATAATGTGTTTATCACATTATGTATGGTGCCCCTCCCACTACGCCTACAAGTATTTAGATGTCAGTTGCAAACAACACACATTACCACAAATTCAAATAAAATGTGAGAATGTTTGATATATAGTATTGTTTAGATTGTTCGATATTTAGTTGTAAGCTGCAAACGCCACACATTATCACAAATTCAAATAAAATGTGAGATTGTTTGATGTATAGTATGGTTTAGATTGTTCGGCATTTAGCTGTGAGTTGCAAACACCATGCATTATCACATTATGGTATAACATGTGCACAGCACGTGTATCACCGCTATATTCATGCATGCAATGTTTAAAACACTATGATCTCCTACTCAAATATATGAATCCGCTTTCATATCAAATTATGATCTTTGTTAGTCTCTTACACCCACACAATCCTCTAACCTTTGTAGGTACCACTAACTTTCTCTCATGCATGCACACGCCCTCCTCGCCCTCCCCCTCCCTCGGCATTCTATCCACCGGGCACATTCATTTTTTTCTTTAGGTCATTCTCCCAGAGTCTCCACAACTCCTTTCCGACACACACCGATCAATAAACCTCTCCAGCGACGTCTGCCTACAACATACAAACACACCTTCAATCTCCTCCTTTATGTGTCCTTGCCTCGTGTCTCTCATACGGTCAGATACACGTGTAAACTCTCGCCCCTCTTTTCATCGCTCTCACAACCGCACACTCCTCCCCCTATCTAGATAGTAGTTGGGCCTCTCGCACCACCTCCTAGCTCCATTCTCTCTGTCTATCCGTCTCGCTGGGCCTTATTTGCCTCTAACAAATGGACATACACCGACCGATCTCTCGCTATACATATAGCTAGCTAGGTCCTTATAACTCGTTTTTACCCACACGTCAATTGATCTACCTCATTAGTTGTGTCTCTCCCTTCCTCCGACAAACAACAATTGATCTACCGATCTAGTTAGGTTTGCTTACCAAACACATGGTTCCCCTTCATCATCCATGGATGCGTCTCGACAGATCTATCACGCACAGGCACACACAGAAACACATCCCCACTCTTCTCTACTACTATAGTGCAATAGTTTTGAATTTGGATTTACCACCCTATGTTAGGGTTTCTCTCCCAAACAACCATTGGCTCGAAATCCACCATTCATTTCTCCTCCCATGCATATCACTACCGTACATCAAACAAACACTAACATGATCTGACGGCTAGGAGCTTCCGGATTCGCTCCGGTTCTTGCTTCACATGCCTGACTCTGCCACCCAAATAAACAAATGAAGAAGTCATGGTTGAATCCGGATAGCACCTGCTAAAGTCAAGATATTTCTAGAAACTGATGCAACCTCACATGCATGTACGACAACTTGCCACATAGGTAGCACATTTTTTTGCCATTTACTGTACTCGAACGTGATTACTCAGGTGTTACTTGGGAAATAGACACTATAGTACTAAGTTATTTTTGCACCCACAAAAAAAGAGTTTTTTACATGCCACTACACTACTAACTTAACACTATTAACGGAACATAACATTACATCGCTGATGCTAGCTAAAATTTTATTCTGCATCATCGAGAAGTATAACATCTTATTTCATTCCAACATAAGCTCTACCTCAAGCTAAGACAATACATGATTATCTGTTAGCCCTAGATGAATTTCGTTGCGCAATATAACCCATAAGGGCCTTTTTGGATTTAAGAATTTTCATAAGAATATTGGAGGATTCCAATCCATTGGATTTCCTATGGATTGCATTCCTTCACCTCAATCCTATATTCAACATCCACTCTAGCATCTTTTTTACACTGATTCACGTAGGATCAAGGCACTGTCCTGTGGTTTTCCTGTCTTCCACCCAAATGATCATTATGTAGTTTTTCTCTGTTTTGTATCTGTCAAATCCCACAAATTCCTGCTCGGAGCAAGTGAATTGCTTTCTATATTATGTAAGTTTAGCATAGCTCTAAGATTTTGAAAACACATATACCCTGATATCTACTCAATATACAAGTATTTATTTCTCACTCAAAGAAAAGATACAAGTTTTTATCATACAAAACTATGCGTGCAAAGCACGTGCCTTTGACTAGTATTGATAGCATTGCAGTTCCACCCTCAGTTTGTCTAGTAGGCCTCTCCCACCATCTTCGAGAAGCAACTCCATCACCCATCCAGCACTCTACCCCTCCCCCTCCCTCTCCCTCCCTCTCTCTCTCCTCTCTCTCTCTCCCATCATATTAACCGTCCTTTAGTTATGTATGGATGTCGACCGATCTCCCTCAAGACATAGCCGGGTCTCTCCTTCTCAACACATATACGAGTCGTTCTACCTCTATAGTTAGGCCTCTGCCTACCCCTCCCACCACCCCCTCCCCCCCCACACACACCGATACATCGAGCGCTCTAGTCATGTCTCCCTGCCACACACAAACTTGACGTGTGCCCTCTAACGTTCCAGTAGACCAGTTGCCCTATATCTTTGACTTGTACACACACACACAATTTCGATGGCTCTTCATCGATCTCGCACCCACCCACTTGATCCTCCCTTCGACTCTATCGATAGCTATGACCCCTCCCTCTCTTCTCGTGAATTGCCTGACCCTCTATGTATGATATGGATAGGCCTCCATTTCACACACATTGCATGCACAATTTTGTTTGAGATGTCATCGACACATATTCCCACAAATAATTCACGAAATCAACCCCCACCCACCCCACCCCAAAACAAAAAACACTCGCGAACGCAGTTTGTATCTCTCACACACACCCACGTAGGTGGGGGACATGCACGAAGAGAAGAGGTGCATGCACGGTGCACGTACTCCCGTCTCTTTCCCAACCACACCTGCGCGGGTACATGGTGGAGCTCATTTCTGTACGAAAAAGGCAGCCCACGTGGTAATTTGGCACATGTACTGGTTGTCCACTTGGTGGAGGGAGGATCGTCTACCACGGGTGAACAAACAAATTGCAACTTGACGTGTAATGTTAAAAAAGAGGCAAACCATGTGGGGCCTACCTTAGAGGCAATGCTCTATACACTGGAGTACTTTTGTTGTGTCCCGTCAACTCGCAGAATGAGGAGAAGCTTGCTTAGCACGCCGTCTCCCCCGCCCACGGGCGCGGTGGCTCGCAGGATGAGGTGAAGCTTGCTTACTACGCCTTACGCCCGCTCCCTCGCCCATGCGCGCGGTGGCTCGCAGGACGAGGAGAAAAATTTACCACTCCCTCCGTTTACTCCTCGTCCCTACTACCTTGGTTATAGAGTTTATATCATATTGTTTGGAATATATATGTCCTTTAGTAGATTTCAATATGAACTACTAGTACATACTCCAAACACTGATGTACATAGGCGTATTTTAGAGTGTAGATTCACTCATTTTGCTCCGTATGTAGCACTCTCCCTCGCCCCTCGACCCTCGCCCACATGGTGGACGTGCAACAATTCATTCGGTCTCATGTAGCTAGAACGATATATACTGCACTACCATTATTGCTCGACTTCCCGAAGAGGCGAAGAGCCAATCGCAAGGTCGATATTTTGGAGATGCCAAGCGCAAGGTTATAGGAGAACGAGTAGTTGGTGCCATGTCAATTATAAATAAAGTTTTTTTCTTCGGTGGCACGTACTCAATATGATAGGTTCATATGGAGAGAAAAGGAAACCGCTCCACTATATAAATAGTCAGGACGGGCCAGCCTACACGGTTGCTTGCTGGGGTTTCTCTCTTCACACTCTCTCGCACAAAATGACTGTGGCCACATTTCTAACATCCCGGCGGATTACGTCCACTTGGGGAAGGGGTGCATGCTTAGTGTAGATGCGGTGGTCGTCGCCGACGGGGAAAACCCACTATCGGCACGTCCCGATCAGGGGTCCCCACCGTTCTCTCTCACAAAGCCGGTGAGGTTGCCTTAGTCCCTTGCTCACTGCCGCGATGTGGGCAGTTGCCGCCTCCCGCCGCCCTCCTCAAGGTTGAGCTACGTCCCTCAGGTACAACTCCCTTTACAGCCGGCTTGCACCACTGCTCCAGCTGCCCACATCACTCCCTGTGGATATTTCTCTACTTCTTTGCCCCGCACATACCTCTACTGGCTTCTACGTACTGTATTTGTGATGATTTTATGTCTCATCAACTAGTCCCAGTAATCTTATTCTAATCACGCTTGTTCAATTTCTTTGCCACAGGGATGCTCATCTCGATTTTGGTGAAACTGCACAAAATGATCCGATGGTCAAAAGGTTGCAAACTTCATTTATTAGGAAGCTCGAACGTTGCCAGCAAATTGAAGCCTGGTCAGGGTTCACGGTTCAAGGGCTAGGGACTGCATGGATCATTTTTTCTTTAGCTGCCTCTATTCCAAAATAAGTGTCAACTTTAGTAGTAGTACAACTTTGTACTAAAGTTTGCACAAAGTTGAGAAACTTATTTTGGAATGGAGGGAGTACATATTTGCTATGATCTGTCAATCATTGAGATGCAATAGCATGCATGTTAGTCTCCTTTGTATTTGATGAAATGTTGCAACGGGCAACCTTCGATGCAAGATACATGTAACAGAAGCTGGAAGCTTCATAGCATTGTACAAATTTATCTCACTGATAAATTACAATATGTACTATACTAGTACTTCCTCCGTTCCTAAATATAAGTCTTTGTAGAGATTTCACCATGAACCACATGCGGATGTATATAGATGCATTTTAAGTGTAGATTCATTCATTTTGTTCCGTATGTAGTGGAATCTCTACAAAGACTTATATATACTAGTAATAGCTAGCCCCCACTACTAGGAATTCTCTATCCTCTCCTTGAGCCACGTCATCAAAATTGATGTAGCCGTTAGATGAAGTAAATCAGTCCATAATAGCCATCTGATCTTGACGTTGAGAGGTTCAGCACTAAGCCACATGCAAGCATGCAGAAATACCGTGCCACATGCATGTGAGTGGGTTTTAAATCACATCAACATGTCTGCATGCAAGCATGCACCGGTAGCATGCATGTAAGTGAGCTTTTAAGTCCCATTAACATGTCAAAAAGAAAAATATAATCCCATTATGCAGTAGGAGTTGGCTGATCTTTTTTCCTCGTGTGGGATGATCTAAATGATGATGGGAGTTTATTTAGTTTGGCTACCACATTTGTCATGCGGTTATAGAGTTTTTTTGTTCTATGAAATCGATAATTTTGCGCAGAGAGATATACCGTTGTTCCGTGCCAACGCATGGGGACTCATCTAGTAATATTTAGGAACAGAGGGAGTACTATGTAAAGAGTTAGGTGTCGCACGGTGATAGTGTGAGGTGGGCCATGTAATCACTGAGCCTGCGTGTTTTCACTGCTCTTGCACGCCTCCGCTGTAAGAGTGGAGAAAATTGCAATCTAGTAGTAGTAGTATACCTCCTTTCGCCGAAAGCGTGGGACATCCAGCAGTCCTACCACCTCAGTAATAAAGACCAATGAGCCATCAAATCACATAGACCTAGCAGTAAGTTGGACGGACGAAGCAACCATCACTCTTGTGCCAGCGAGAGGTTGCGTCCGCTCTGCCCGGGCATGAATGCGGCACCGATTCTTTGGAGCGGCGCTGACCATTTTAGACGGGAAGCACGTGCGGGCAATGGAGGGGCTTTGGGTGGGCTAGGCTGGTCAGGAGCGGGCGTGGTAGCTGTCCGCATGTCCGTACTGGACACGCCCGGAAATGAGAGGATGCACCGACTCTCGCGGCTAAAATCGTACACTACACAACATCTCTCTATAGGAGTAGGTCGATCTGTCGCTCTCTCTAACACACACATGGTGTTAAACACACACACACACACGCACCTTTGTCCCGTTGCACCTTCTAACATGACTCATTACACCTAGATAGAGGGAGTAGTAAGTATACGAGATACGGTGGCACACTGACTTAAGTCGAATACAAGTGCCCAAAATTTGTGTGCATGTTATAATAAGGATTCACTTAAAATAGTACGTGAGCGAACAGAGGGATCAATTGGATAGTGTTCCCGAGCAGTAGCGAGATGTGTGAGTTAAGATACACCGCTAGTGCTTTTAATTTTTCTTATTAATTGTTTGTTTCACCCTCTGACTGGTGGGACCCAACATACTACGTGGAGAGAGGTAAGGTGACTAAGGCTGCATTATTTCTGCACCACCGTGGATAGTCTTACCACCAAAGCCACATGGCACGATTATGATTGAAATCCCAATGACTCCCACACACACACACACACAAAAACACGGCATGCTTGTCACATGAATGCAGGAATGTATAAAAGGTTATTTCCCTCTCATTGAACATAACGGGAGGGTTGTGTAGCTGGTTAGCTTGTTCGCTCACTCTCTCGCCCTCTCCCGCTAGAGCCTCAGCGCTTGTAGTTGCTCTCTTCACACTCTCTCGCCCTCTCCAGATCTAAACAAGACTTTGTTGGCCTCTCTCTCTCTCTCCCCTCACTGCTGCTCAAAGAACCAGCAGGATCCGTCCGCCGGGAAGGGAAGGAGGCTTAACGCTGTCGTCGTCGGCGAGGGACTACCGGCGAAGTTGTTCACTTTCCACCCAGTGGCGGCGCGGGAGGGCCTCCGACCCCTTCTTCTTCGCCATCGTCCCATCGCCCACCGAACCACGCCCCAAGAACCTTAAGGTATAATTTACTTACTCCACATGCATTGCTCTAGCTGCATGTATACCATGAATCTAGGACGTGGTTCAAAGAGGAAAGGAGTGGGAAAAGTAGTGGGAAAAGTTGTATATAGCATGAATCTAGGACGTGGTTCAAAGAGGAAATGAAGGGGGAAAGTTGTATAGCATTAATATAGGGCGTGGTTCAAAGAGGAAAGGAATGGTTGAAAGTAGTGGGGAAAGTTGTATCGCATAAATCTAGGACGTGGTTCAAAGAGGAAAGGAAGTGGCGAAAGTACTAGTTCAAAAAGGAAAGGAAGGGACAAGGCTATAGAGTTTGAGCAGGACTAGATTTGCTGCGCTCACATAGGGAAAGGCGTCTAAAGATAACAAAACTGGGACCAACACAAATATTCTCCTTGGTTGCTTGTTCTTTGTTGCAACAGACTGTGCATGACCATAGTACATCGGTAGATGCACATGGTGCTGGTGCGTCCACTGTCCTGTGCAACTCATTAGCTGTTGTTAATCTAAGGCCCTGTTTGGTTAAAAACTCCCTAGTCCCTACCTGCTGGGTTCCAGGGACTAAACATGGACTAGAGGTTATTAAATGACATGATAAAAGACCATGTTACCCCTAGTAATGAACTAATAGAGACAAGCCGCGATGCGTGGCAGGGGCAACTGTTGGAAAAAGTCCCAAAAAGACTCCCTCAGGGTCTTCTTTCTTTATTCCCAAATGCCCACTTTTAGTCCCTAAAAGTCCCTCCTCTTTGGTTTAGATGGGACTGACACGGAGTTTTTTTAGTCCCTACACCAAGATTTCCCTGTAAACAAACACCCTCTAATAATGCCGCTGGAAAATTGATGCAATGCCACAGTTAAAAGCAAATTACATGTTTAACGAATTTTATTGTTAATATAATCTCTATGTTAATATTAATCAATGCCACCGTTTGAGAAATGCTATTGTCTTGCTTTCTTTCCCATTTAGATAAGGTAGATGCTTCTTTTTGTTGGCTTCTGTGTCATCCATGTTATTGACCACTAATTGTTTCCTTTGCACCTCTATGTGAACAGGGTTATCTGCTTCACCTCGCTGCCATTATGACCTTTTGTTGCACTGCACGAAACACTTTTGTTTTAAGAGTGTTTTGTGCAGTTCAACCAAAATGTCACACCGACAACGCTGCTTGATTGCTTGATCTTAGTGGAATTGCACAAGAGGAGATCTTACTTCCTATCCGTTAAGGCGAATTTGGTTCAGATCTTCTTCTTGTGAGTTGTTGGAATTCTGCATCATGAGAGGTCAGTACTAGCCTTCTTTCACATGATTCTGCAGTGTGCATTCATATGTTGTGCTACTTGTACGATAATGTTGCTTGATTTTAGTGAACTGCACAAATGGAAACAAGACTTCCAATCTGTATATGCGCCGTAATATCCCATTGAGGTAAGATAAGGATATTTCACAAATGCTGACCTGTATTTTGCCACTTCCATCAGAAAATTAAGTTTAGTACTATACTTGTGCTCCCTAATTGACATGCCAAATCTCACATTGAAGGCGAAGCTTGTTTGTTATTGAACCAAGTGATGAAGGGGAAGAACAAGGGGAAGAAAAACAAAAATGAACTCCCGGTGCTATAATGAAGCACTGGAACTGTGATGACACAAGTAATGATATAGTTTTGCATCTTAATTTATTGCTATGGCTGGAATGATCAATTTTTTTGCCACTGATTTGATGCCACTCTTAATGTAATATGTAATTATCTCTACTTGTGCAAACAGGGTTCTTCTTTGCAGATACCATATATTTTAGTGGAACTGCACAAGAAGATGTTGGAAACATTAAACTAATCGAGGGGTATATAGTAAGCATGGCCACCACCATAGATTGCAACAGATGGTTCCGGAGAATTGCTTCATCTGTATGCTCTACACAATAAGCCTCCTGACAAAGGTTGGTACTCGCCCATTGATTTCATCCATATGATTGAGCTTTGTCATCTCTATTGGTGTTGTGCTACTATTTAGATACTGTCATGAAAAAGTGGTATTGTCCTTGAGAAGTACTTCATCTGTGCTGTTTTAAATATTTCCTTTCCTTTTTTCGAGCAAACAGTGATGCTAGCATTTAGTAGTCCTCTTGTCTTTGCACAACAGGATCATCTTCCTCTGAAGAAGAATATGGAGTACATGAAGTGACTAGTTCCGATTATGCCAGGATGAAGAAGCCCTGTCTATCTTATCATCAGAAGGAGCAGTTGAAGGATGGTTACATTACTCCCCACAAGACCAAACTAACTTCAGCTTAGAAGGACTGATAAAATCTCCACTTTTTTGCTGTGATGCGCGAGTACAATGTTGTTCTAGGATTCTTTCTGGTGAGTTCCATTTTTCTAAAAGTGTGCTCTACATGGACCATGTATGTGCCCGTTGAAACTGTCAATTCATAGTACACTTTGCTTTATACTAATCACTTTTTTGTATTTGTGCAAACAGGGGTGCTCAACTTGATTTCAATGGGAACTGCACAAAATGTTCATGAATACATCGAATCATTCATTTCCACCACAAGAAAGGAGGTTCCGATAAGTTCAAGGCATTGCAACATGTAAGGGCGAAATCATACAAGCTACTCACGAATTTGGTTGATTTTGGTGGAACTGCACAAAAAGAACAACTGGTTTATTTAGCACGAGGTGCCATGCCAATGTCCAAACTGATGGCAAACCCCGCCCATTCCACAATCGTAGGCATTTGATATTTTGAAATGGGACAACCTTGTCAAATTTTGCTCATTGATTTTAGCAAGACATGCGTTTGATATTTTTGAATGGGATGCCCTTGCTGTCAGCATCGTTGATCAATTTTTTATTTATTCTTTAGTTGTGAAGTAAATATTGCCTCTGACATGTGAGCCACTGAGATGCATAATCATCGATTGTTTTGAATGTTCTCTATGAATTGCCAGGCCTGTGTGTTCGATTGCAATGTACCGAAACACTAAAAACCCGCTCAAACTCTTTGTACTCCTTCAGTTCCTTTTTACTTCGCACATTGTGAAAGTGCATACTTTTTTGTATAAGATTGGTCAAAGTAGAGATACTTTGACTGTAGACAAAACTTGTATGTAGACTAGAAAGGACCGGAGGGAGTACATGTGAAACTGCTGCAAATAAGGTGATCACCCTAGGAATAATGCTAGTACATATTGTTTTGCATGTTCATCCAATGCCAGTGATACAGGAATTCGAACTAATCGAAATAAATTCATTCATACACGGTCGGATTTGATATAAACATGCCAGATTTCATTACATTTCATACATTCCTCAACTAAAAAGGGGCGCACTGGAGGTATATTTAATTAACCGAAGCTACCCACCTGTGTCCCGCTGAGCCGAACAGAAGCTTCAGTGACTTAACTGCAGGTGCAGTTGCGTAACTGACATGTGGCCTGTTGGGCCCACGTGTCAGTCAGCCAACTGCACCAATAGTTAAGTAGAAGCAACGTTATTCTCCAGCAGAACTCCCCGACTCCACGTCGCCGCAAAGAAGCTAACCGGCCGTCAATGGTCAACCCGCCTAGCTTGGCTTCAACAGGAGGGTAGCAGCGGTGACCTTACTTGGACCCGAGCGGCGGCGACCTACCGTGTTGTACTCTTCCTCGTTTTCTGTGTGGCGCGGCCTCGTTGGCAGCGGGGCGGGGCCTCGGCGGAGACGGCAATGACCTCTGTCTCGTTGCCGGCGAGCGGCGCCTCAGCGGAGCGGTGGAAATCCTCCCCTGCATTGCCGGCAGGGTGGGGCATCGACTGAGCCGGCGATGTCCTCTGCCTCGTTGTTGGCGGGGTGGGGCCTCGGCGGAGCCGGCGGTGTCCTCTGCCTCTTTGTTGGCACCGCGAGGCCTCGGCGGAGCAGGGCCTCATCGACGCCAGCGGAGCGGGGACTCGTCGGAGCCGGCATTGTCCTGTGCCTCGTCCTCGATCTTGCCAAACAGCGCCTCGCCCGCTTCATCGCCCTCTTTGCTAGCCTCTTTGTTGGTGGTCGCAGCCTCTACCACCCGCATGTGGTCCCGCCAGCGCTCGAGGCGGCCCTTCTGGGCGGAGCAGTACGAGTTGAGCAGCGCCTCCTGCTCCGCCCGCTCCGCAGCGATCTGCTCCTCCGCCTGCAGGTGCTCCTGGAGGAGATGGTGGTTGTAGGCAGCGTTGGCCTGCGCCTCCTGGAACTGCTCCTGACGCATCTACCTCACACTGTCCATATATTGGGCACGGGCCTCGCCGATGGTAATGGTGCAATGCACCAGCGAGGATGGCGCGGAGGAGGGGGTTGGCGCTGGATCGTCGACTACCATGTTCTCCATTAGGACGTCGTCGTCCTCCGGCCGCCTGCCGGCCACTCGGTCGGTAGCAATGGCTGCCATCTCATTGTGGTCCGTCGTCTTCCCGTCCCAAATAGCGATGGAGCACGAGGAAGCCATGGTGGGTAGTTGTAACACCCTCGATGCGGCTATATCTCCCATGTGTCGAGGCACGACTTAGAGGCATAGCCGCATTGAAAGCAATGTCGCAAGTCGGGAAATCATCACACATCCCATGTACATAAATAATATAAAGGGGGAAGAACATAGTTGGCTTACACTCGCCACGTCACATCAAAGTACATAAATAACATCCATCATACAAATCACTCATGGCCCGACTACGGCACCAAAATAGAAAAGACCCCCCAACATGCGACCAGGCCCTGAATCTACCCCGACTGGGCACCACTACTGATCATCAGGAAAAGACACATAGTATCGCTGAGAGTCCTCGTCGTACTCCCACTTGAGCTCAAGCGCGCCATCTGGAGCTGTATCATCTGTCCCTGCATCTGGTGTAATAGTAATCTGTGAGCCACAGGGACTCAGCAATCTCGCACCCTCGCGATCAAGACTATTTAAGCTTAATAGGTAGGAAAGGGGTAATGTATAAGTGGAGCTGCAGCAAGCGACTAGCATATATGGTGGCTAACTTATTCGCAAAAGAGAGCGAGAAGAGGAGGCAAAGCACGAGCGAGAAACTAGAGAGCAACCTGCGCAAACATAACTCCAACACCGTGTCCACTTCCCGGACTCCGCCGAGAAGAGGCCATCACGGCAACACACTCAGTTGATTCATTTTTAATTAATTAAGGTTCAAGTTATCTACAACCGGACATTAACAAATTCCCATCTGCCCATAACCACGGGCACGGCTTTCGAAAGATCAATCCCTGCAGGGGGGTCCCAACTTAGCCCATAACAAGCTCTCACGGTCAACGAAGGAATAGACCTCCACCCAAGACACACCGATCAGAGTCGGTATCTCGGTACAACAAGACGATTCGACAAGTTAAAACAAGTCCAGCAACACCGCCCGAATGTGCCGACAAATCCCGATAGGAGCTGCACATATCTCTTTCTCAGGGCACACTCAGATTGTCCTAGGTACGGGTAGGCCAGCCCAGAGTTGCCCCTGGTGGCCACCGGCAGCTGACAGTTGGACCAACACTCAGAGGAGCACTGGCCCGGGGGGGTTAAAATAAGATGACCCTCGGGCTCCGGAAACCCAAGGGAAAAAAAGGCTAGGTGGCAAATGGTAAAACCAATGTTGGGCATTGCTGGAAAAGCTTTAATCAAGGCAAACTATCAAGGGGTTCCCATTATAGCCCAACCGCGTAAGGGACGCAACAATCCGGGAACATAACACCGATATGACGGAAAACTAGGGCGGCAAGAGTGGAACAAAACACTAGGCGAGAGGCCGAGCCTTCCACCCTTTACCAAGTATATAGATGAATTAAGATAACATAGCAATATAATGATATCCCAACAAGTAAATAAATGTTCCAACAAGGAATGGCTCCAAGCTTCACCTGCAACTAACAACGCTATAAGAAGGGCTGAGCAAAGCGGTAACATAGCCAATCAACGGTTTGCTAGGACAATGGTGGGTTAGAGGCTCAATCATGGCAATTGGGAGGCTGACAAGCAAGTGGTAGGCATCGTAGCATTGGCAAAGCAAAAGAGCGAGCAAACTAGCATAGCAAAGATAGTAGTGATTTCGAGGGTATGATCATCTTGCCTGCACAGTTGTCAGAGTTGACTGGATCCTCAAAAGCAAACTCAACGGGCTCCTCGTCAGCGAACTCGTCTCCCGGCTCTACCCAACAACACAAACAAGCAACAAGGATACAATCAACCACGGGCAAGGACAAGCAATAAGATGCAAAGATGGTATGCTATGCGGGATGCGATGCGGGATGCAAAATGCAAGACGTGACAGGAAATGCATGAACCTGGCCTCAACTTGGAAAACCAAGTGTGCCACTAGGTAGAGGGGAAGAAATCCCCTGAAAACGATATAAAGATCATAGGAATCGGAGCTACGGTTTGGAAATGGCAAGCGTTTTACGAAACGAACCGATCAGCGATTTACAGCAAGCAGGCACCTAAATGCAACGAAATGAACATGCTACAGCCACCAAACATGAAAAGCAAATACATGACAGGGAGGTACACAAGATGCTTAACAAATCACTAGCACTGAGCCATAGGCAAATTCATCCACTAAGGGGTTCAAACAAGCATGGCAAAACTGAATAAGCAAAACAGATTTCAGACTTAGTGAAATTAACACTGGTCTGAAATTTCAGACCACGATGCTCTCTTCGGAGCAGCAAAACAACATGAAACATAATCTGAACATGGCAAGTAAGAGCACGGAATGGAGCTACTCAACAAGCTTAACAAAACACCCAAAGTGACCTGGGGGCCAAAAGGGTTCACAAAATACTCTAACGAGCTCACGAACATAGATGAAACACAATCAGTTTTCAGACTTAGTGAAAACTGAGACATGCTGAAATTATAACTCAAGGAGGCATGTAAACGAGCTCGATGCACTCACTACGGTGCAAGTCATAGCAAGGAAAGCATATATCCATAAAGAAGGCACAAAATTCTAGCTATACATGGCAAGAACAATGGCATAGCATGCACGAGTCACTAGCAATGGCACCAGCAAAATCGCAAAAGAGTTCACGATCTGCCCAAATTAACAACGATGCAAAAGTTGAGCTCGATTGACTCAACCTAGGTTGCTCCAACATGGCAAGTAAAGACATGGATAGATAGAGCACAACAAGATTAACAAATGTCCCTTACTGAGCATACTCAAAAGGGGCACGGATCACTAGGAAACAAGCTGGACATATAGCATCATGAACTAAAACATCCTAGACTTAGTGAAAATCACTAAGTCCCTGGAATCAGCAATCTCAGGTACCCCTCTTTGCAAGCTTGCACAAGTCACCAACACATCCTAAAAATGCATGGTTGGCACCTCTGGAAAGAAGACAAAATGCTTAACAATTCATCCCAAAGGGTCACAGGCATATCATGCACACAATAATCATGGCAAAAATAACAAAAGTCAATGATGAGCTAACGGATCTGCAGTTTAACTCATGATGCCTCCTTCTAACAGAATTTTGGGCATCAAGATGAAATCAAATACAAATGATGCAATGGAATGAAATGATGTACTCGTCGATACGAAGATTTTGATATATCATATGTCCAAAACGGAGCTACGGATGCGGAGATATGAGCAGTCAAACATAGCATAAAAAAACAAGGGGGGAAAAGAAAGTCAACCCTAGGGTTACTGTTCACAGATCTGGATCCGGCCGGGCTACTGTTCACGGTGCGCGAACCGAGGACCACCGGCCGGAGCTGGGCTCGCCAGAGACGGAGTGGAGGCGGAGCTCGCCGGAGTCGGCCGGCCGGCGAGGCGGCGACGATGCGACGGCGGAGGGCGACGCGGAGCGGCGCGTCCGGCCACCGGTGAGGGCGCGGCAGAGGGCAGCGCTGGGCGCTCGCCGGCGAGGGGCGGCGCTCGCGGGCTGGCGGCGGCGGAGGGCGCCGGCGACGAGGTCGCGTGGCTCGGGAGCTCCTCTCCCTGGAGCCTGGCGCGGAGGAGCGGCGGGGAAACGGGCCCCGCGGGCCGGCGGCGGCGGGAGGCGGCGAAGTGGGCACGACGCTACGTGGCCTTGCGGGATTGGCCCGGGCGGATCGGGCGGACACGTCCGGCCGTCCGGATTTCGTCCGGCGGTCGGAGGAGGAGGGGGGCTAGGGTTTCGGAGAGGGGGATCCGCGAATTTCGGGAGGGGGTCCTATAAATAGGCATAGAGGGAGCTAGGAGTGTCCAAATGAGGTGCGGTTTTCGCCCACGCGATCGTGATCGAACGACCGCGACGATGGAGCAGAGTTAGGTGGGTTTTGGGCCAAATTGGAGGGGTGTTGGGCTGCAACACACACGAGGCCTTTTCGGTCCCTGGGTTAACCGTTGGAGTATGAAACGAAGTCCAAATGACCCGAAAGTTGACAGGCAGTCTACCGGTAGTAAACCAAGATCGCATGGCAAGTCTCGGTCCAATCCGGAAACGTTTAATCCCCACACACGAAAGAAAGCTAGAAATGGCCACCGGAGGGGAACGAAGCGCCGGAATGCAAAACGGACAACGGGGAAAATGCTCGAATGCATGAGATGAACATGTATGCAAATGCAATGCACGTGATGACATGATATGAGATGCATGAAAAAGAAAACAACACACGAAAGACAAAGACCCGAACCCGAGAAATAAATAAC
Source organism: Triticum monococcum (assembly GCA_034509565.1). NCBI lineage: Eukaryota > Viridiplantae > Streptophyta > Magnoliopsida > Poales > Poaceae > Triticum > Triticum monococcum. The sequence goes on from CM067845.1 coordinate 486,075,294, forward strand.
TTAGTGCTGGAAATGGCAAGAGTTGGAGTACAAATTGGGAAAGTCGTATCTGGGGCGTTACAACACTCCACCACTACGAAAAGATCTCGTCCCAAGATCTAGGACTGAAAGAACTCCGGGTACTTAGAACGGAGGTGATCCTCGCGTTCCCAGGTAGCTTCACGGTTAGAATGGTGTGACCACTTGACTTTGAGAAATTTGATTGACTTGTTGCGAGTTCTGCGTTCAGTCTCTTCAAGAATGGCAACTGGGTGCTCACGATAGGAGAGATCTTCTTGGAGCTCAATGTGCTCGAAGTTGACGGTGCCTTCAGGCGTCTTGAAGCACTTTCGGAGTTGGGAGACATGGAACACATCATGAACATTAGCAAAGTTTGCAGGAAGCTCAAGTTGATAGGCGAGGTCGCCTCTCTTGCTGACAATCTTGAAAGGCCCGACGTATCTAGGGGCAAGCTTCCCTTTGATACCGAAGCGACGAGTCCCTTTCATAGGAGAGACGTGGAGGTAAACATGATCTCCGATCTCGAAAGCCAAATCACGGTGCTTACTATCATAGTAGCTCTTCTGGCGGGATTGGGCTGCTTTGAGGTTATCACGAATGACCTTGCACATTTCTTCTGCCTCTGTGATTAGGTCATTACCCAGCAGCTGACGTTCACCGGTTTCAAACCAGTTGAGAGGGGTACGGCACTTCCTACCATACAAAATTTCAAATGGGGCCTTGCCTGAACTTGCTTGAAAACTTTTGTTGTATGAGAATTCAGCATAAGGAAGACAGTCCTCCCACTTCATGCCGAAGGAGATAACACAAGCCCTAAGCATATCTTCAAGAATCTGGTTGACACGCTCGACTTGACCGCTTGTTTGAGGATGGAAAGCAGTGCTGAAGCGGATGTTGGTGCCCATGGCCTTCTGAAAAGAATCCCAAAACTTGGAGGTAAAGATGCTGCCACGGTCTGAAGATATCACTTGAGGAATACCGTGCAGAGAGACAATTCGAGAGGTGTAGAGTTCCGCCAATTGAGCTGCAGTGATTGACTCTTTGATAGGCAGAAAGTGAGCCACTTTGGTGAGCTTGTTGATGACAACGAATATAGCATCATTGCCACGCTTGGATTTTGGAAACCCAGTCACGAAGTCCATTTCAATGTGGTCAAACTTCCATTCTGGAATGGCAAGAGGTTGAAGGAGACCTGCTGGCCTTTGGTGTTCTGCCTTCACTCTTCTGCAGACATCACATTCATTCACGAATTGAGCGATCTCGCGCTTCATTCGAGTCCACCAATAAGTTTGCTTGAGATCCTGATACATCTTCGTGCTACCAGGGTGGATGGAGAGGAGAGAGTTGTGAGCCTCGTTCATGATCACTTTACGAAGTTCACCTTTGGGCACAACAATTCGATCCTCGAAGAAGAGAGTGTCCTTGTCATCAAGTCGGTAGCACTTGTACTTAGACTGACTCTTTGCAATACCAATCTTCACCTTTTTCACCATAGCATCAAGAAGCTGGGCTTGGCGAATTTGGTCTTCCAAGGTAGGAGAAACTTGAAGGTTGGCGAGGAAACCTTGAGGAACAATTTGTAGATTAAGTTTGCGGAAAGCTTCACAAAGCTCGGGTTGATAAGGCTTGAGAATTAGATTGTTGCAATATGCTTTTCTGCTCAAAGCGTCATCAATCATATTAGCCTTGCCTGGAGTATACTCAATACTCGGATTGTACTCTTGAATCATTTCCACCCATCGAGTCTGCCTAAGGTTGAGATTAGGCTGAGTGAAGATGTACTTGAGACTCTTGTGATCAGTGAAAATATCCACTTTCCTTCCCAATAGAAGATGTCTCCAAGTCAACAAAGCGTGCACAACTGCCGCCAACTCGAGATCATGAGTGGGGTAGTTCTTCCCATTAGGCTTCAACTGGCGAGAGGTATAAGCAACAACTTTCATCTCTTGCATCAGTACAGCACCGAGACCTTGGAGAGAGGCATCACAAAAGACCTCATACGGCTTGGTTTCATCAGGCGGAGTCAGAACTGGAGCAGAGATTAATTTCTCTTTCAAAGCGTTGAAAGCAATATCACACTCCAGAGACCAAACATACTTGACGTGCTTCTGAAGAAGATTTGAGAGAGGCTTAGTGATCTTGGAAAAGTTCTCAACGAATCTTCGACAGTAGCTTGCGAGACCGAGGAAGCTACGGAGTTGCTTCACATTCCGAGGAGGTTCCCAATTAACAATTGCAGACACCTTCTCAGGATCCACGGAAATGCCCTTGGCAGAGATGATATGGCCAAGATAAAGCACCTCGTCGAGCCAAAATTCACACTTGGAAAACTTGGCGTAGAACTGATGTTCCCTGAGCTTGTGAAGCACCAAACGTTAGTGTTTGGCATGCTTTTCCTTGTTCTTCGAGAAAACCAGAATGTCGTCGAGATAGACCAAAACGAAGTCATTGGTGTAGGGGTTGAAGATGAAGTTCATCATGCGAGAGAATGTCGGAGGAGCGTTGGCGAGGCCAAAAGACATGACCGTGTATTCATATGACCCATAGCTTGTCCTGAAGGCCGTCTTGGGAATATCTTGCTCACGAATGCGAATCTGATGATAACCCATACGAAGATCAAGCTTGGAGAATACTTGGGCACCCTTTAGTTTTTCGAACAGCTCATTGATGTTGGGAAGTGGGTATTTGTTCTTGATGGTCTTCTTATTCAATGGACGGTAATCAACACAAAGTCGGTCCGTTCCATCCTTCTTCTTCACAAAAAGAACACCACAACCCCACGGAGAAGTACTAGGCCGAATGAGACCCATTCTTTCTTGAAGATCGAGTTGTTTCTTCAACTCCTTCAACTCTTCGGGGCCGAGCTTGTAGGGACGTTTGCACACAGGTTCCGTACCGGGCTCAAGTTCAATAACAAATTCAACCGGCTGGTGCGGAGGCATCCCTGGGAGTTCTTCTGGGAAGACGTCTTGATACTCACAAACAACCGGAATCTGCGAAATAGCATCCAATTCACCCTTCTCATTGGGAGAAAACAACCGGATGGTATTATCCCGAGTAGCAAAGACAATTACATCCTCAGACGAATGAGTCAGTTGAATCTGCCTGGCTGCACAATCAAGGTGAGCCTTGTGCTTAGAGAGCCAGTCCATCCCAAGAATAAGATCGATATCTGAATCACCAAGAACCGTTGGAGAAGCCAAGAACTTATAATCGCCCAAAGTGATAGTGACATCCGGAACGATGGAGTTAGCCTGCATGCGCTTACCGGGAGAAACAACTGCTAATGGGCTAGGTAGAACTTGTGAAACCAATTCATGCCTAGATGTAAATGGCCTTGAGATGAAACAATGCGATGTACCCGAATCAAAAAGATCTTTTGCAGGAATATCATTAACAGGAAGGTTACCCATGATCACATCTAACGAATCCTCTGCCTGAGCTGCGTTCATCAAGTTGACCTTGGCAGACTTGGGGTTATGCTTGACTACTGCCATACTTGCCGATCTGACAGGAGGAAGAGGAGGAAGACGCCTCTGGTTGAAACACTTGTTGGCATAGTGACCCTTCTGTTGGCACTTGTTGCACATGACCTCAGAAAGCGGACGGTGGTACGGAGCACTCGATCTGGCAGGTTGAGACGAAGTCTTGTTCTGAAAGCCTGGGTTGGGTGGGTGGGAAGAACCACTTCCACCTTTGCTCTTCTGTTGATACGGCTGACGGAACGGAGGAGGAGGAAGCCAATACTTCTGCTGCTTGGCCACTTGAGTAGAGGAAGAAGGCGTAGTGTCTCTGACTCGCTTTCTGGAAGCATCACACCTCAACTGAGCAGCCTCTTGCTTCAGTGCCATGTTGTAGAACTCATCGTATCTCAGCGGCTCGAAGAGGACAAGAGCGAGCTGAATTTCTTCACGGAGACCACCCCTGAACTGATAGATCATGCTCTTCTCATCAGGAACATCCTGCTTGGCAAAACGGGCGAGCTTCTGGAACAACTTGTTGTAGTCATAGACAGACAAAGAGCCTTGCTTCAGATTGCGGAATTCCTCACGTTTGCTTTCAGTCACACTTTGAGGGATGTGATGAGCTCAGAAATCACGACAGAAATCATCCCAAGTGATCAAACGTCCACCTCTGGAATCCTTGTACTGCTGGAACCACTCTGCAGCCTGATCTTTGAGCTGGAAAGAAGCGAACTTGACGAAATCTTCAGGCCTGACATTGCTGCATTCAAAATACTTGCCCAGATCCACTAGCCAATTGTCAGCATCGGTAGCCTCAACACAATTGGTGAACGTCTTTGGACCATTTGCGAGGAACTGGTTCAGAGTAGCAAAATGATTCTGATTGTTGCCTTGATTCCCTTGACTGCCTTGATTCCGCTCTTGGAGGATTTGCATGATCAACTGTGTATTTGCATTAGTAGCGGCCATCACAGCTTGCCAAGCCTCCGGAGGCGGTGGAGGTGGTGGCGGATCAGGGTTCGGAGTCGTGCGCGTTGGAGGAGCCATCCTGAAGAGGTTGACCACCATTAGCACACAAATAGACAATTATTGAAGGTGAATCCAACGGAATGAAAATTGCAACATAAGTCTTCACATCCGAACAAAATGAACGAATGCACTTCTCTTGAAGTGGTCACATATTCCTAAATTGCGAAGCCACGAAGAATCAGGTAGAAGAGGTACATCAACGAGGGATGGAATGAACATATGACGTCGAAGCAACTCGAATACCACAACTGAAAATAAAACCAAGGGTTAGCTTGCGGAATAAGCCGGAACAAACACATGATAGAAATTTCGTCCGAAGTTTTCGTCGTGGGACCTACACGGGCTCGATCGTACAGCACCATCATGTACAAGGTAGTGCACATGACATACGAAGCGTCCCCGAGTCAGCATAGCCAAGGACTCTTTAAGACACAACGAGACCACTGTAAAATCGACCGTGAATAGGTGAACCACTAGACGTCGAACCCCAATTTCATATCATACATCTGTCGGAAAGATATCCTAAGAGCTACTTGAATTCCTACCTATGAAACTCCCGAAACTTTCCGGTTATGCAATCAGGTGTTGGGGATACAGGGGAAGCAATAATATCTCACCCAAACTAGCAATTCCTACATCCAGCTGTATCCATCCTTCAACACATAACCAAGAAACCTTCGGAAACCATCTACCTCAACCTTCGAAAAGCATCCGTTATACAAGTTATGGCAATACTCCCGAACTCCCGCCCCAGTACTGGGTGGCGTCGAGGTTATCTCACCAACGAACTGCATAAAGGAGATTTTCGATGTCGCGCACATATCTCAAGTATACCAGAATTGCAACGATAGAATTATGATGACAACACCTCAGAGCTCAACTCCCCGGGACACTTCCACTAAACCCCTGACAGGAGGCACCAAGACAGTATTCTCATCATAAGCCATCGGAACAAAACCAAGATACTCGCGTGATCCTAAATTTTTTTTGTGAAATTTGAGAAGAGAAGAGTCAAAACTCTACATCAGGATGCCTTACCAAAGCGATGAGGAGACTGGGAAGTAAAAAGAATTCCTAAGCTCTCCGATATATAATTCCTAAGGACTCAAAACATTTTTCTATACACAACTCGGCTGCTAAAAACGATCAAGCAATGGGGGCTCCTAAGGTCGGGGAAGGCTCTGATACCAACTTGTAACACCCTCGATGCGGCTATATCTCCCACGTGTCGAGGCACGACTTAGAGGCGTAGCCGCATTGAAAGCAATGTCGCAAGTCGGGAAATCATCACACATCCCATGTACATAAATAATATAAAGGGGAAGAACATAGTTGGCTTACACTCGCCACGTCACATCAAAGTACATAAATAACATCCATCATACAAATCACTCATGGCCCGACTACGGCACCAAAATAGAAAAGACCCCCCAACATGCGACCAGGCCCTGAATCTACCCCGACTGGGCACCACTACTGATCATCAGGAAAGGACACATAGTATCGCTGAGAGTCCTCGTCGTACTCCCACTTGAGCTCAAGCGCGCCATCTGGAGCTGTATCATCTGCCCCTGCATCTGGTTTAATAGTAATCTGTGAGCCACAGGGACTCAGCAATTTCGCACCCTCGCGATCAAGACTATTTAAGCTTAATAGGTAGGAAAGGGGTAATGTATAAGTGGAGCTGCAGTAAGCGACTAGCATATATGGTGGCTAACTTATTCGCAAAAGAGAGCGAGAAGAGGAGGGAAAGCATGAGCGAGAAACTAGAGAGTAACCTGCGCAAACATAACTCCAACACCGTGTCCACTTCCCGGACTCCGCCGAGAAGAGGCCATCACGGCAACACACTCAGTTGATTCATTTTTAATTAATTAAGGTTCAAGTTATCTACAACCGGACATTAACAAATTCCCATCTGCCCATAACCACGGGCATGGCTTTCGAAAGATCAATCCCTGCAGGGGGGTCCTAACTTAGCCCATAACAAGCTCTCACGGTCAACGAAGGAATAGACCTCCACCCAAGATACACCGATCAGACTCGGTATCTCGGTACAACAAGACGATTCGCCAGGTTAAAACAAGTCCAGCAACACCGCCCGAATGTGCCGACAAATCCCGATAGGAGCTGCACATATCTCTTTCTCAGGGCACACTCAGATTGTCCTAGGTACGGGTAGGCCAGCCCAGAGTTGCCCCTGGTGGCAACCGGCAGCTGACAGTTGGACCAACACTCAGAGGAGCACTGGCCCGGGGGGGGTTAAAATAAGATGACCCTCGGGCTCTGGAAACCCAAGGGAAAAAGAGGCTAGGTGGCAAATGGTAAAACCAATGTTGGGCATTGCTGGAAAAGCTTTAATCAAGGCGAACTATCAAGGGGTTCCCATTATAGCCCAACCGCGTAAGGGACGCAATAATCCGGGAACATAACACCGATATGACGGAAAACTAGGGCGGCAAGAGTGGAACAAAACACTAGGCGAGAGGCCGAGCCTTCCACCCTTTACCAAGTATATAGATGAATTAAGATAACATAGCAATAAAATGATATCCCAACAAGTAAATAAATGTTCCAACAAGGAACGGCTCCAAGCTTCACCTGCAACTAACAACGCTATAAGAAGGGCTGAGCAAAGCGGTAACATAGCCAATCAACGGTTTGCTAGGACAATGGTGGGTTAGAGGCTCAATCATGGCAATTGGGAGGCTGACAAGCAAGTGGTAGGCATCGTAGCATTGGCAAAGCAAAAGAGCGAGCAAACTAGCATAGCAAAGATAGTAGTGATTTCGAGGGTATGATCATCTTGCCTGCACAGTTGTCAGAGTTGACTGGATCCTCAAAAGCAAACTCAACGGGCTCCTCGTTAGCGAACTCGTCTCCCGGCTCTACCCAACAACACAAACAAGCAACAAGGATACAATCAACCACGGGCAAGGACAAGCAATAAGATGCAAAGATGGTATGCTATGCGGGATGCGATGTGGGATGCAAAATGCAAGACGTGACAGGAAATGCATGAACCTGGCCTCAACTTGTAAAACCAACTGTGCCACTGGGTAGAGGGGAATAAAAATCCCCTGAAAACGATATAAAGATCATAGGAATCGGAGCTACGGTTTGGAAATGGCAAGTGTTTTACGAAACGAAGCGATCTGCGATTTACAGCAAGCAGGCACCTAAATGCAACGAAATGAACATGCTACAGCCACCAAACATGAAAACAAAATACATGACAGGGAGGTACACAAGATGCTTAACAAATCACTAGCACTGAGCCATAGGCAAATTCATCCACTAAGGGGTTCAAACAAGCATGGCAAAACTGAATAAGCAAAACAGATTTCAGACTTGGTGAAATAAACACTGGTCTGAAATTTCAGACCACGATGCTCTCTTCGGAGCAGCAAAACAACATGAAGCGTAACCTGAACATGGCAAGTAAGAGCAAGGCATGGAGCTACTCAACAAGCTTAACAAAACACCCAAAGTGACCTGGGGCCAAAAGGGTTCACAAAATACTCTAACGAGCTCACGAACATAGATGAAACACAATCAGTTTCAGACTTAGTGAAAACCGAGACAAGCTGGAATTATAACTCACGGAGGCATGTAAACGAGCTCGATGCACTCACTACGGTGCAAGTCATAGCAAGGAAAGCATATATCCATAAAGAAGGCACAAAATTCTAGCTATACATGGCAAGAACAATGGCATCGCATGCACGAGTCACTAGCAATGGCACCGGCAAAATCGCAAAAGAGTTCACGATCTGCCCAAATTAACAACGATGCAAAAGTTGAGCTCGATTGGCTCAACCTAGGGTGCTCCAACATGGCAAGTAAAGACATGGATGGATATAGCACAACAAGATTAACAAATGTCCCTTACTGAGCATACTCAAAAGGGGCACGGATCACTAGGAAACAAGCTGGACATATAGCATCATGAACTAAAACATCCCAGACTTAGTGAAAATCACTAAGTCCCTGAAATCAGCAATCTCAGGTACCCCTCTTTGCAAGCTTGCACAAGTCACCACACACATCCTAAAAATGCATGGTTGGAACCTCTGGAAAGAAGACAAAATGCTTAACAATTCATCCCAAAGGGTCACAGGCATATCATGCACACAATAATCAAGGCAAAAATGACAAAAGTGAATGATGAGCTAACGGATCTGCAGTTTAACTCACGATGCCTCCTTCTAACAGAATTTTGGGCATCAAGATGAACTCAAATGCAAATGATGCAATGTAATGAAATGATGTACTCGTCGACACGAAGATTTTGATGTATCATATGTCCAAAACGGAGCTACGGATGCGGAGATATGAGCAGTCAAACATAGCATTAAAAACAAGGGGGGGAAAGAAAGTCAACCCTATGATTACTGTTCACAGATCTGGATCCGGCCGGGCTACTGTTCACGGCGCGCGAACCGAGGACCACCGGCCGGAGCGGGGCTCGCCGGAGACGGAGTGGAGGCGGAGCTCGCCGGAGTCGGCCGGCCGGCGAGGCGGCGACGATGCGGCGGCGGAGGGCGACGCGGAGCGGCGCGTCCGGCCACCGGTGAGGGGGCGGCAGAGGGCAGCGCTGGGCGCTCGCCGGCGAGGGGCGGCGCTCGCGGGCTGGCGGCGGTGGAGGGCGCCAGTGACGAGGTCGCGCGGCTCGGGGGCTCCTCTCCCTGGAGCCTGGCGCGGAGGAGCGGCGGGGAAACAGGCCCCGCGGGCCCCGCGGGCCGGCGGCGGCGGGAGGCGGCGAAGTGGGCACAGCGCCACGTGGCCTTGCGGGATTGGCCTGGGCGGATCGGGCGGACACGTCCGGCCGTCCGGATTTCGTCCGGCGGTCGGAGGAGGAGGGGGGCTAGGGTTTCGGAGAGGGGGATCCGCGAATTTCGGGAGGGGGTCCGATAAATAGGCATAGAGGGAGCTAGGAGTGTCCAAATGAGGTGCGGTTTTCGCCCACGCGATCGTGATCGAACGACCGAGACGATGGATCAGAGTTAGGTGGGTTTTGGGCCAAATTGGAGGGCTGTTGGGCTGCAACACACACGAGGCCTTTTCGGTCCCTGGGTTAACCGTTGGAGTATCAAACGAAGTCCAAATGACCCGAAACTTGACAAGCGGTCTACCGGTAGTAAACCAAGACCGCATGGCAAGTCTCGGTCCAATCCGGAAATGTTTAATCCCCACACATGAAAGAAAGCTAGAAATGGCCACCGGAGGGGAACGAAGTGTCGGAATGCAAAATGGACAACGGGGAAAATGCTCGAATGCATGAGATGAACATGTATGCAAATGCAATGCACGTGATGACATGATATGAGATGCATGAAAAAGAAAACAACACACAAAAGACAAAGACCCGAACCCGAGAAATAAATAACTTAGTGCCGGAAATGGCAAGAGTTGGAGTACTAATTGGGAAAGTCGTATCTGGGGCGTTACAGTAGTAGTGGTGTGGACAGGATAAAGGGAACGGATGCGGATGACTGCGGCTATGGCCGGCGCAACAGTTTATATAGCAATGGTGGGCGGGCGGAGGGACGGACGTGTGGAGCCGGAGTAGCCGCCTCGGCAACCGCGTATCATTAATGTGGGCGGCAGATGGACGGATGGATGACACTTGTGTCATTTGAAGGCGGAGCAATCGCCTGCACCGGGAAGCGGGGCGGGCGGTGCTGACTATTTTGGGCGGAAAGCGCGCGCGGGCGAGGAGATGACTTTACTTGGAGAGGATGACAATGGGGACCCACCAGGTCCATAGCCTCACGTACGCAAGTGCCTCCTTATTATATATATATATGTATAAAACTATACTCCCTCTGTCTAGATGAATAAGTCGTATTAGAAGGTGCATCACGACCTAGGTGCAAGCAGATTGGTGGAAAAGAAGAATATTTCTCTCTTCTAAACACAACGTTTAATCACAGTAGTTAAGAGGATGCCTTATTAGCTACCCATGCAGGCCATCGTAATTCATAGCATGCAAAGCGCTTTTATTTCTTGCCTAATAACCGCTTGGACGTGCTGCATGCATTAGTCCTTGCCCGAGCAAAAAAAAGGGAGGAAAGGGGTTTCCACGGGAGACAACAAGACAGAGGTGGAAGCGCTCGCTGGAGTTATTTATTTTGCTTCCCCATGGTTTCCTGACATCACGGTCCCACACCATTGTCAACCTATGTAGTACTAGTCAATAAACGAGAGAATTGCATAAGAAGCGGCCCACAGCTGGGACCAAGTAGCTCGAGCAGTATTTGTGTTTTTGAGGTGTGAGCACTCCAGAGTTTTTCGATGTTTAGCCCAGATATTAATTTTTCTCCTCTGAACAACAACGAAAACATCACTGCAGGTATTAACTGGGCGGGCTGTGGCCCGTCTAGCCCAGGCCAGATATCCAGCCCAGATATTAATTTTTTTCAAGCTGAAAATGGCTAGCCCAGCTATACTTTTTTTTAGGAATACCCAGGCAAGGTCAAGTTGTTATTCTCCGCCCCGTTGGGCTGCGAATCTTTCCTAGGAGGGATGCATTAGGCTTAACAAGAAAATGAGCTTTAAGAAATAATAAATGGGATGTAATTATAAAAACTGGGTAGTAACAATAAAAAAATGCACCAAACACGTGATTACTTTATAAAATATTATTTTTGGATATTGAAAATTTTAATTTCATTAATTGTTGCGAGCGCAATGTTTCGTTGGATTTTTACGTAATATAAATTTATATTGAAATTGTATTTAATCTGACTAGAAATTTCAGGATAAAAATATCTCGGATCCCATCAAAATGTGGGAAATTTTGTTGAATTCTGTTTTGAACGGTTGGTTGAAATGGGCTATACTTTTAACAAACTGTAAATGGGTTGTAGTAAATTCCATTAGAATTCAAAAATGGGCTACACATTCTTACAAATCTCAAATGGGCTATAAGTTCTCTGCCACACACTTCTGGCCTTACTAAGTTGGCGCGTCCCCTAAAAAAACAGAGTTGACGGGTATGCAAGGCTTTGTCAACTTATAGTGAACACACGGTTCTAGCAGCAGTGGCCGTTGGATGTCCATCCAACGGATGTCGTGCTTCTTCTTCAATCTCGGATATTCTAGCTTCACCCGCCCAAAAAAGGATTCCTCCCCCTAAAATCTGGGGCGCACCGTTTCGGAAGCTGACATGTGGGCCTACTAAGTTGACGTACCAAGGGCTTTGTCAACTTAGTCAATATAAACGATTCTAGCTGCAGTGACCGTACGATGTCCATCCAACAGCCGTAGTTCTTCTTCAACCTCTGGTCTTCTTGCTCCAGCCGCCCAAAGCAGCGCTGGTCGTGCCGCCTGCTCCTGCCTCCCGTGGCCGGCTGTGCTACCGTGAAGGCCTCACCGCCCCCTACTATTCCCATCGCTGGCCAGGCCCTGCGGAGACGGCAGCCTCACACCGCAGCCGAACGAGTGAACCCTCATACTCCTCTCCGCATGGGCATCCACTACCGCGTCTTCACCGGCTCCGCGTCGTCCCCTTCCTAGGCCTCACCATCGTCCACCGCCCTGGTGCTCTCGGCGCGGCGTGGTCAACATGGAAGGAACGACTTCCATCGGACGTGGACTGTACGTGGAGAGGCTGACAGCTAGGTCCACGACGGTAGCAAGGACGTGCCTCCTTATTACGCGGAAAATAATGATTCCTCCACCTGACAGCAGGGACCCATCGGACGGGCCACCAGTATTTTGCGAAAAAATCATTTCCCCCTGACTGCTGGGACCCACCGGATGGGCCACCGTATTTCACAAAAAAAGTGTTCCCCCCGCTGTCAGCTCGGACACACCGTAAGTGCCTCCTTATTACGCACAAAAAATCAATACTCCCCCGGCTAGCTGGGACCCACATTGCTGGGAGGCTGACTTGTGGGCCTACTAAGTTGACGGGGATGAAGGGCTTTGTCAACTTAGTCAATATGAACGATTCTAGCTCCAGTGATCGTACGATGTCCATCCAACGGCTGTAGTGCTTCTTCAACCTCTGGTCTTCTTGCTCCAGCCTCCCAAAGCAGCGCCGGTCGTGCCGCATGCTCCTGCCTCTCGTGGCCGGCTGTGCTGCCGCAGAGGCCTCACCGCGCCCTACTATTCCCACCGCTGGCCAGGCCTTGCGGCGATGGCAGCCTCACACCGCAGGCAAACCAGCGAACCCTTGTAGTCCTCTCCGCGCGGGCTTCCACTGCCGCGTCGTCACCTTCCTAGGCCTCGCCGTCGTCCACCGCCGTGGTGCTCTCCGCGCGGCGTGGTCAACGTGGTCAAGGAACGACTTCCATCGGAAGAGTAATGTACGTGGAGAGGCTGACAGTAAGTCGCTTTGTCAGGCCTGTTGGGCTGCAAATCTTTCAAGACGAGGAGAGCTTTCATTCGGCTGGCCGAGAAAATGGCCCATCAGTAATGAGAAATGGGTTGTACATTTTTAAAACACATCAAACCGGCAATTAGTTTCAAGTATCTTTTTTTATTTCAAGATTTTAAATTACATTAATTTTTATGCGTGGAGAATTTGTTGGATTTCATATTGACATACATTTATTTTTAAAATCAGTTTGAATGTGAGTCGAAATTTCTGGATTAAAAACAGTTCGGACCGCACAGAAATATGCAAAATTTCGTATAATTTTTTAACCGTTGCCACAATATGGGCTGTAATGCTAACAAAAAGAATATGGACTCCAAAAAAAACCTTAAGAATTAGCAAATGGGTTGTAAATTATTAGAAATAATGGAAGATGGGTTGTATGCTGTTTTTCACAGATTTGAGGCTTTCCTAAAAAAAGGTTGACGCACAAGCACTGACTGTTGGATGTCCATCCAACGAGCGTCGTGCTTCTTCAATCTCTGCTCTTCCTGCTCCAGCCGCTCAAACAAGCGCCGGAGGGACTGCCTGCTCCCTCCTCCTCGCGGCCGGCTGTGCTGCCGCGCAGGCCTCACCGACCGACCATACTCCCATCGCTGGCCTAGCCATCCCTCTACTCGCCCACACCTGCTGTTATTCTCCGGCGATGGCTGACGAACCAGTAAACCCTCATACAGTCATACTCCCCTCCGCGTGGGAAACAACTACCGAGTCTTCCCTGCCTCCGTGTCGTCCCCTTCCTAGGCATCGCCGTCGTCCACCGCCCTGGTGCTCTCGGCGTGGCGTGGTCAACGTGGTCAAGGAACGACTTCCATTGGACGTGCACTGTACATGGAGAGGCTGACAGCTGGGTCCACGGCCACAACAAGGAAGTGCCTCCTTATTACGTGGAAAATAATGATTCATCCACCTGAAAGCTGGGACCCACCGGACGGGCCACTGTATTTCACGAAAAAAAATGTTTCCCCCTGACTGCTGGGACCCACTAGCTACATCTTCGCATGCAAGGAAGTGCGTCCGGGCAAAAAAACGATTCACCCCCTGACTGCTTGGACCCACCAGCTATATCTTCGCATGCAAGGAAGTTCCTGACAGTCGGGACCCACCTGGTCGAAGCGTACGTAGCGTTGTCATTCTGGTCGCGAACGTGTACGGACAGACTGGTCGATGTAGAGGCGCGCACGTGTCGTAGTAGAGGCGCGCACATGTCGTAGTAGAGGTCTTCCTATGTGTACATACAGGCGGGGTCTCGAATGCCTACTCGCGCATATGTACGGCCAGGGCTCGTGTACATGGCTGGGTCGGAACAGAGAAACAACATCATCGTCGTGTTCATGGGGAGGCAATAGAATGCGTCGTGTTCATGGGCAGGCAATGGAAGGCGTCGTGTTCATGGGGAGGCAACAGAACACGTGGGAGCCAACCGGCTAGGTTGGAACAGAATGCGTGGTCATTTTCATCGGGAGGGCTTGGACAGAACAGGCGATGGAAATGAGGCCTGGCGTACCGCACAACGGAGGAAACGGACCTCCCACGTTTGGAACGGGGTCCTGTTGATCGGGAGGGGTCTGGCGTACCGCAAAACGGAGGAAACGGACCTCCTACGGTCGAAACGGGGGTCCTGTTCATCGGGAGGGGTGTGGCGTACCGCAAAACGGACAAAACGGACTTGTGTTGGAGCGCTACGGTCGAAACAGGGGTCCTGTTCATCGGGAGGGGTGTGGAGTACCGCGAAACGGGACTCCACGGGATACTGTTCATCTCCACCATCGATCCCCTCCAGCCTCCACGAGCTACTGTTCATCCACCATCAACCTCCTCCAGCCTCCACCTGCGACTGTTCATCCACGGGCTCCTGTTAATCCAGCCTCCACCGCGCGCTACTCCACCGGCTACTGTTCAACCAGCCCTCTCCACGGGCTCCTGTTCAACCACACCTCCATGGGCTACTGTTCATCCTGCCCTCCATCGTCTACTGTTCATCCTGCCCTCCACGAGGTGGTCCTGTTCATCCAGCCCTCCACGGGGTCCTGTTCATCCAGCCCCAACCGGCTCGATCAATCGGGGTCATGTTCATCCAGAGGCAACACCACGGGGTCCTGTTCATCCACCCCACCCGGAACTGTTCATCCACCCCCCCCAGCAACGGTCACTGTTCATCCAGAGGCAGCATCGATCGGCTTCAGTTAGCAGCAGTAGCGAAGGAATCACTCAATCAGGTTCAGTTAACATCCATCGATCGATCGCTCAGGTTCAGTAACACGTCGCCTGCCGTGCAATCGCTCGGGTTCAGTTAGAGCCCAACGCCTCGCCCGGTTTAAGTTAGAGCCAATGCCTCGCACACACACGTGTACATGTATGAGAGAAACGCGCACCGCTTGGCCCCGACCTCCCACAGTAACCGGGAACTCCCCGAAATTTTCCTCGCCCTCGCTTCTACCACGGTTTTTTCCGTCATGGACGGCCCAAAGAATGTCATGCAGCTGTGTCTCCGGCCCGCCCAAGACGAAAAGCCCATTTTCTATCATGATTTTTTGTCATAGAAGTAGGAGCCCACCACATCTATGATGATACCGGGTTTTGTCACAATTATCGTCATAGAAGTGTCATATGTATGATAGAAAAAAATTTCGTTCGGCCCAAAATGTCACGGATGTGTCTTTTTTTGTAGTGATCATGGCTGCAGAGGCTTGCGGTGGCGGAACTTCTGATCTAGGTTAATTTCTGGGGGTTTCTGTATTTATAGGAATTTTTGGCGTCGGTTTCATGTCAGGGGGGGGGTCTCCAAGTCATCCACGAGATAGGGGCCCACACCCAGGGGATGGGGCGCACCCCCACCCTCGTGAACGGCTCGGGACTCTTCTGGCCCAACTCTTTTACTCCGGGGGCTTCTTTTGGACCATCAAAAATCATCAAAAATTGGCACGTCAATTGGACTCCGTTTGGTATTCCTTTTCTGCAATACTCAAAAACATGGGGAAAATAGAAACTGGCACTGGGCTCTAGGTTAATAGGTTAGTCCCAAAAATCATATAAAATAGCATATAAATGCATATAAAACATCTAAGATGGATAATATAATACCATGAATACTTCATAAATTATAAATACATTGGAGACGTATCAAGCTTCCTCTTACGACCTTCCATTTTTTCTATGTTTAACATGCACTACTACAACTGTAATGTGAAATTTTGGAAAATTCTTGGGGTCATTTGACATTTTAAAGACATTTAAGTGATTTTTATAGCAATTTAATTCAAATTTGAACTACATCTACATGCAACGCCTAACCATAATGGTTTGACAAATCATATTTGTGTACTAGTGTGCGAGTTAATTCCATGTGCAGTAAATTAGTAGGATTTTACAAACATATTTGTCTCACGACGTGGACACATGCATATGTATGCATGGAGTGACATGGCATTGTAATTCCAAAAAAAATTTAAAAATATCAGAAACACATGAAACGTTGGTTGATGTAATGTCATGCCACCAAGATGATGTGGTAAAAAATTGGCATGTTTGACAAAAGTTTGGACACACACCCCTCACAAACCGGAGCAACTCAATAGAAGGTTCCTGGTTCCGAGAGGGAACAATGCATGTTTGATGACGAACGGGAGATAGCTTCCTCTTACGGCCTTGAATTTTTTTTCTACGCATAGCTTGCATTACTACAAGTGTAATGTGAAATTTTTGAAAATTCTAGGGGTCATTTGACCTTTTTAAAAAATTTAAGTGATTTTATACAAATTTAATGACCGTAATTCAAATTTGAACTACATCTACATGCAATGCCTAACCAAAACGGTTTAAAAAATCATATGTGTATTTGTGTGCAAGTTAATTCCATGTGCAGTAAATTAGAAGAAATTTTCAAACATATTGGTCTCACGACATGGACACATGCATACGTATGCATGGAGTGGCATGGCATTTTATTTCCAAAAAATAAAAAAAATGATCAAAAAAACATGAAACCTTGGTTGACTTAATGTCATGCCACCAAGATGATGTGGTAAAAAATTGTCATGTTTGACGAAAGTGTGGACACATACCCCTCAGTAACCGGAGCAACTCACAAGAAGGTTCGTGGTCCCGAGAGGGAACAATGCATATTTGATGACGAACGGGAGATAGCTTTCTCTTACGACCTTCAATGTTTTCTACGTCTAACATGCACTAATACAACTGTCATGTGAAATGTTTGAAAATTTCAGGGGTCATTTGACCTTTTAAAGACATTTCAGTGATTTTCTAACCATTTAATGACTGTAATTCAAATTTGAACTACATCTACATGCGACGCCTAACCATAACGGTTTGAAAAATCATATTATTGTGTACTTGTATGCGAGTTAATTTCATGTGCAATAAATTAGAAGGAATTTTCAAACATATTGGTCTCAAGGCATGGGCACACATGCATGGAGTAGCTTGGCATTTTAATTCCAAAAAAAATAAAAAATGATCAGAAAAACATGAAACCTTGCCTGATTTAATGTCATGCCACCAAAGATGATGTGCTAAAAAAATTGGCCTATTTGACGAAAGTTTGGACGCGCACCCCTCACAAACCGGAGCAACTCACTACAAGGTTCGTGGTTCCAAGAGGGAACAATGCATGTTTGATGACGAACGGGAGATAGCTTCCTCTTACGGCCTTCAATTTTTTTTCTACCTTTAACGTGCACTAATACAACTGTTTGGTGAAAATTTGGAAAATTTCAGAGGTAATTTGACCTTTGAAAGACATTTAAGTGATTTTCTACGCATTTAATGACCGTAATTCAAATTTTAACTACATCTACATGCAACACCTAACCATAACAGTTTGAAAATCATATTTTTGTGTACTTTTGTGCGAGTTAAAAATATCATCAGATGATGTAAATATCTGGTGTTCAAAAAAGAAAATGTAAAGATTGGGCAAGACAACATGCCACCACATGATTGGCAGTCTATCTCGCGGCTCGAGGTTTGGTAGGTGAATGGCGGGGATCATTAATCAGACACGGTCCTACATAGGAAACCGTCAGCTATTATGTTCACACATGGATTTTGCTGCGGGAATCGTGTGTAATTCAAACTACAGTACTCATAAATTCCGGCGATCGGCGTTTGTACTGTCCCCGTCGATCTATATTTCGGCCGCCAATAAATACTACCTTGCTCACGTCATCCCACCTGCATTCTCATCTACATCCTCCCCTCGCTCGCCCTCTCTCTCTCTCTCTCTCTCTCTCTCTCTCTCTCATCTTTGCCAAGGCACTGCCGGTCTGCCCATGTGTCGACGAGGACTCGCTGCCCCCCAAGGACGCTCACTTGATTAGCAGCGATGAGGACCCCTACGCGCCGCTTGACGAGGTTGCGCCTTACCCCCCAACTTTGGATTGGTTTTGGGGCCAGTACAATCTTTGTCTATGGAAGTCGCTGCCGCTGACTGAGAAAGCCAGGCAAGTGGCGTTCAAGAAGGAGATGGCGGAGGAGGAAACCAGGTACCAGGCGGCCTGTGAAGCCCGTGATGCCTCCTAGAAAAACGAGGCGGCGGAGCTTTGGGGTCGGGCGCGTCGTCATGCCGAGGAGGTGTACGAAGACGGGTAATTCGCGGGGAAGGTCATAGGTGCTGGGCGCTGGGTGCCTCATTGCTGCGTGGAGGCGGGCCGATAAGCTCCAGCGTGCCACCGACGAGGAGCTCCGGTAGGCGACTAACAAAATGGCAAGATCGGCCGCGCATGTCTGCCAACAAGAGGCAGATCAGTACGTTAAGCGTTGCGAGGCGGAGGAGGCGGAGTACTGCCTCCGCACTGGGAAGACGCAGTGCACCAGGGAGCTGCTGGTGAGGGGCTGCCGGAATAATGGCCCCAGGAGGGATTATTAGTTTTATTATTGTTCATTTTCAATTTTATGCATTGTACCTAGTACTTAATTTTCATCACATATATCTGATGATATTATATATATATATATATTATGTGATGAACTAATGAACATTTAATATATATATATATATTATGAATTTCATTTTCTATCTGTTTTTGTATACTAAATTGAATCTAGCTGTTATCATCCACAAATACAGAATGGAAAGCGTATACACACACATTGTAACAGAACATATAAGAATGGAAAACAGAGTGCACACATTGAAATAGAGCAATAAACATAGCAATACTATGATTGCTGTGAATACATAGCTATCCATGTCGAAACGACTTTTCAAAATAAAACGCGTCCATGAGACCATGACTAGCAGCCCTTGTCTACGGTAGCTCTTGGCTCTACCTGAGCTCGTGCAGGCATTCGTCCAAGTGGTCGACACGCTCGCGGTACATCTGGAGCGCGATCTCGAGCTCCAAGTTGACTATTTCATCGGAGATCACCAGCTCGAGGATGCGACGGCCATGTTCCTCTACTGCGCCCAGGTGGACACCTGGGCCAAGGAGGTGGTCGAGCCTACAAACCAGCGCGTTGGCATCCAGCGGGCCACGGACAAGGCGAATGGTGGCACCCATGCGAACGACGCGGCGGGCGTCCGGTGCAAGTACTGTGCGGCCGGCCTCTGGTGCAAGTACGGTGCTGAGGGCCTCTGCCCACTCCTAGCGAGGAATGGGGGTACTGACCGAATGTGTACCCAGCTGCGATGCCGTGTCAACAGCTGGCAAGTGCCGATGGATCTGCTCTTGTTGTGCAGAGCGTCGCGCCTCTCGCTCTGCGGCGCTCCAATGGTCTCGCCGTGCGGCAAGCCCCAGCCTATCGACGCAGACACGCCTAGCTTGCTCTGCGGCGCGCCATCGATCATGTTGTGTGGCGAGCTACAGCCTGTCGGCGCTGACATGCCTATCTTGATCCGCGGTGCTCAAGCGCCATGCTCCAAAGGTCTGCTCAACCCTTGCGATGACGCGCATCACAGTGTCGTCCATCGCGTTACCGGTGAGCGCCTTAGCCTCGACGGGCCATGGCGCCTGCTCGTTTTCCTCATCAACGAGGTTGATGG
Organism: Triticum monococcum; assembly: GCA_034509565.1. Taxonomy (NCBI): domain Eukaryota; kingdom Viridiplantae; phylum Streptophyta; class Magnoliopsida; order Poales; family Poaceae; genus Triticum; species Triticum monococcum. Next base: position 486,095,176 of record CM067845.1, read on the forward strand.
CAGAGGCGGCGCTTTGGTGGTTTGGCATGCTTAGAAAAGGTGGGTGTGCTACAGGCTGCACTTGTCACCTCCGTGCGTTGCGCGCCGCCTATGCGCCATATCGCTGGGTGGCGGGAAACAGGTGAGGAAATGGCGGGAAACGGTGGCGTGTTCATAAAACACCATCAATTAATGGAAACTTAGCATAGAAGGAACATCGAGCTTGCAAAAGAAGGAGATGATGATCAGATGAACACGGAACACACTAGGGAACCATTTCTGTTATTATCGGTATTCACACACATTTCTTATTACAGACCTGTTTGCGGTGTATCACAAACATCTTGTTATGTTGAACTGTTTCTGTTCTCTTGCCTCAACGAAAACAGCTCATCTGAGTGAACCGCATGCCGTATATCGCACACACATTGATCTGGCTGCCCGTTTCTTTTGTGTTGCCTAATCACAAACAGTTCATCCGAGTGAACCATATGATGTACATCGCACGCACCTTCATTTGGCTGCCCATTTCTTTTGTTCCTCCTCATTGCAAACGGTTAACTGAGCTGAACCATATGCCCTGCATCACACACGCAACTAAAATCTGAACCGTGTTTGATGCATCCTCCATCGCAAATGTTTTGCACCAATTTTGACGGTTTTTTACAGCATCGTTTGCGATTATGGCATCGAACACAATTTCGTCGAAGGGTCTATGATCGTAGTGTCGCGTTAGCAGCATCCTACATTGGTGGGTTGCGTTCTACCACTACACTTGATAATTTTTATGAATGTAATATGCATGTGCTTGCTGCTCCTACTTGCTATTATTATGAGAGAGGAACTATATCTCCACCTCTCTATGTTTCCGACACGACAAAATTGCAAGAAAGTGTTTATGCTATGTATTGGTCTTTACTTAATGTGCATGAATTGTTCTTTTATGACATGCTGATGCATAGGAAGAGACTTAGACTTTGTCATTGCTTGATATATGTTGCTTTGTGCTCACTAGTAAATTACAAATCATTGTTCATTCAAATTGGCTTTGATATACCTTGGGATCCGGGTGGATCCATTACTTGAGCACTTTATGCCTAGCTTAATAGCTTTGAAGAAAGCACTGCCAAAGAGACAACGTGGAAGTTTTAGAGAGTTATTTATTTCTGTTGAGTGCTTTTATTAAGTTTAAAAACAAAAAATATAGAGGGGAACTTAAAAACCTTTTCACGAAAGAGAAGCGATTGGAAGTTATGCATTGGAGAAATGAGGGTCGACCTTGAACACTTGTGTTCATGCTCATGGAAACAATGTAGAATTTTTCATGAAGATTCTCAAAAATATAATTTTCCCCTTGTACAATTCCATTGTATTATAAAAATAATGTGCCAAGGTTTGCCTTTAGGATGATTTTGTTGGTTTGTGCGGTGCAAAATAGAAACTTTGGTTGTAGTGCTCGATTTTACATTTTTACTGGAATGTCAAAAGGTTCTGAATCTTTATTATACTATCTTTCTATACAATTTTTTTATTTTGCCCTAATTTTTCAGAATTTTTGGAGTTACAAAAGTATGGTGTCTGTTCAAATCTTTACAGACTGTCATGTTTTCACCGATTGCTGTTATAGCTTCATTATTTGCGTATGTTTGAATTCTTGTTAAAGCCTCCTTGACTTGGGGCAATAGAATTGTGATAGGATACAATGGATAATGTTTGTTTATAATTATACAATAATGTTACAGCAGTACATGATGGGATTTCATTGCCATATTCAATAACCCCACCACTAAAAGTTTGGTTAAGTTTTGTGTGGATGAAGTGTTTGAAGATCAAGGAGGTCTCGATGTGAGGAGAAGCAGGAGAGGCAAGAGCTCAAGCTTGGGGATGCCCAAGGCACCCCAAGTAAATATTCAAGAATACTAAAGTGTCTAAGCTTGGGGAAGCCCCGGAAGGCATCCCATCTTTCTTCAACAAGTATCGATATGTTCTCGTTCTCATTTCGTTCATGTGATATGTGTGAATCTTGGAGCATCTTTTGTGTTTATTTTTCATTTTTCTTCTATGCACCATGCTAGTATGAGATAGTCCATGGTTGATTTATAGAATGCTCATTGCACTTCACTTATATCTTTTGAGTGTGGCTTTATAGAATGCTTCATGTGCTTCACTTATATCATTTGAAGTTTGGATTGCATGTTTCTCTTCACATAGAAAACCATTATTTGAAGAATGCTATTTTCCTTCACTTATATTTATTAGAGCATGACCTTTTGTAGAAAGAATTAAACCCTCATGCTTCACTTATATCTATTTAGAGAGTTAAATGGAATTGGTCAATTGCATGGTTAGTCATAAAATCCTACATAAAACTTGTGGATCACTGAATATGATATGTTTGATTCATTGCAATAGTTTTGCGATATAGAGATGGAATATGTGGGAGGTACTAGTAAACGGTTGTGGTTAGTAAGAATATTGGTGCTAAGGTTTGTGATTCCCGAAGCATGCACGTATAATATCTCGTTATGCTATGAAGTTGGAGCATGGTTTATTATTGATTGTCTTCCTTATGAGTGGCAGTCGGGGACGAGAGATGGTCTTTTCCTACCAATCTATCCCCCTAGGGGCATGCGTAGTAGTACTTTGCTTCGAGGGCTAATAAACTTCTGCAATAAGTATATGAGTTCTTTATGAATAATGTGAGTCCATGGATTATACACACTCTTACCTTTCCGCAATTTGCTAGCCTTTAAGGTACCGTGCATTGTCCTTTCTCACACCGAGACATGGTGCAAACCTCGCAGGTGCATCCAAACCCCGTGATATGATATGCTCTATCACACATAAGCCTTATTATATCTTCCTCAAAACAGCCACCAAACCTACCTACTATGGCTTTTCCATGGCCATTCCGAGATATATTGCCATGCAACTTCCACCACTTCCGTTTGATGACTTGAGCATTCATTGTCATATTGCTTTGCATGATCATATAGCTGACATAATAGTTGTGGATCAGCCACCGTTCATCATTTTTCATACATGTTAAGCTAGATCATTGCACATCATGGTACATTGCGAGAGGCATTCATATAGAGTCATATTTTGTCATAGGTATCGAGTTGTAATTTTTATTTGTTTTGAGTTATAAGTAAATAGAAGTGTGATGATCATCATTAATCATTTTTAGAGCAGTGCCCGGTGAGGAAAGGATGATGGAGACTATGATTCCCCCACAAGTCGGGATGAGACTCCGGACAATGAGAGAAAAAAAGAAAAAAATAAATAGATAATGAAGAGAAAGAAAAAAAGAAAAAAATAAATAAATAAACAAAGCGAGAAGGGGCATTGTTAGTATCCTTTACCACACTTGTGCTTCAAAGTAGCACCATGTTTTTCATATGGAGAGTCTCCTATGTTGTCACTTTCATATATTAGTGGGAATTTTTCATTATAGGATTAGATGCACACCCACTTAGTCTTCATAATGAGCTTTCATACACTTATAGCTCTTAGTGCATTCGTTGCATGGTAATCCCTACTATTCGCATTGATATCGATTGATGGGCATCTCCATAGCCCGTTGGTTAGCCGCGTCGATGTGAGACTTTCTTAGTTTTTGTCTTCTCTATATTTACCCCTATCATCATGCTCTATTCCACCCGTATTGCTATATCCATGGCTCGCGCTCACGTATTGTGTGAGGGTTGAAAAAGCTGAAGCGCGTTAAAAAGTATGAACCCAATTGCTCGGCTTGTCATCAGGGTTGTGCATGATAAATACTTTGTGTTAAGAAGACAAAGCATGACAAGACTATATGATTTTGTAGGGATAACTTTCTTTAGCATTGATATTTTGAAAGACATAATTGTTTGTTGGGATGCCTGAGTATTGATGTCTTTATGTCAAATTATAGACTATTTCTTTGAATCACATATGTCCTAATATTCATGCCATGATTAGATATATGATCAAGTTTATGTTATGTAACATTCCACATCAAAAATTATCTTTTTATCATTTACCTACTCGAGGACGAGGAAGAATTAAGCTTGGGGATGCTGATACGTCTCCGTTGTATCTACAATTTTTTATTGTTTCATGCCAATATTATACAACTTTTATACACTTTTGGCAACTTTTTATATGATTTATTGGACTAACCTATTGATCCAGTGCCTCCTAGTTCATGTTTTTTGCATGTTTTTGTATCGCAGAAAATCCATATCAAACAAAGTCCAAATGCGATAAAAATTTATGGAGAATTATTTTGGAATATATGTGATTTTTAGGAGGTGGAATAAACGCAAACAGGGGCCCACAGAGCCCACAACCCACTAGGGCACGCCCAGGTGTCTTGTGCCCTCCTCGAAGGTCGGTTGGGGCCCTTCTTCTGGTGCAAGAATGATAATTTATGCAAAAAATTGTGTAAAAATTTCAGCGCAATCGGAGTTACGGATCTCCAGGAATTTAAGAAACCATGAAGGGACAAATCTGGGGAACGCGAAAGAGAAGAGAACAGAGAGGGAGATCCAATCTCGGAGGGGCTCCCACCCCTCCGACGCCATAGGAGACCATGGACCAGAGGGGGAACTCTCCTCCCATTTAGGGGAGAGGCCAAGGAAGAAGAAGAAGGAGGGGGCTCTCTCCCCCTCGCTTCTGGTGGCGCCGGAGTGCCGCCGGGGCAACGACCGGGATGGGGATCTACATCAACAATCTTGCTACCGTCAAGACCAACCTTCCCCCCCTCTATTAAGTGGTGTAACACCTCCTTCCCCCGCTATAATCTCTAATTAAACATGGTGCTCAACTCCATATATTATTACCCAATGATCTATGGTTATCCTATGATGTTTGAGTAGATCCGTTTTGTCCTGTGGGTTAATCGTGATCTTGGTTAGTATGATTGTATATTTTATTTATGGTGCTGTCCTACGGTGCCCTCCATTCTCGCGCAAACGTGAGGGGCCCACGCTGTAGGGTGTTGCAATATGTTCATGGTTCACTTATGGTGGGTTGCGAGAGTGACAAGCTTAAGCGCGAGTAAGTGGGGTATGACATAAGGGAGTAAAGAGGACTTGATACTTAATGCTATGGTACGGTTTCACGACCTTAATGATCTTTAGTAGTTGTAGATGCTTGCTAGGGGTCCAATCATAAGGGCATACGATCCAAGTAGAGAAAGTATGTTAGCTCATGCCTCTCCCTCATATAAAATTACAAGAACGATTAGCGGTACTTGTTATCGATTGCCTAGGGACAAATAACTTTCTTGTTGACACAAACCCTTTTACTGAACACCTAACTTTTATTGTCTGGCAAAGTACTTCTAGTTTTATTCTGGCAAAGTAGTTCTAGCATCACACCTACAAAATAGTTTCATACTTGTTTCCGATAAAGCAAATGTCAAGTGTGCGTAGAGTTGTATAGGTGGTCTGTAGAATTTGAGTGAATATTTGTTCTACCTTTATCTCCTCATTGGGTTCGACACTCTTATTTATCGAAGAAGGCTACAAACGATACCCTATGCTTGTGGGTTATCACGAGCTACTTCGCACTTTGCTAGGTGAACCTAATTTAGGGGGCATGCATTCATAGCTTAGGATTCCCTTCGTGCCGACACAAGGGAGGGGGCTGCTAGCTACTTTGCACTTTGCTAGGTGAACCTCGGTTGGGGGGGAGGGGGCATGCACTCATAGCTTAGGATTCCCTTCGTGCCGATACGAGGGGGGGCAAGCAATATCGTGTGCTTTGCGAGAGAGGTGCCACATAGAAGTTGCATTTGGTATTTGAAAATCAAACCACCCTTTTGATACATAAATTTAGTCCACATGCAAGTGTGTTCGTGTTCTGACCCTCTCCCGCATCATTTTTTGCCAAATTTATGAACAATAGACAAGTCGGATGACGCAACAGACACGGTTCACTCAAACTGACCGTGTGCCACGTCGGTGCCCCTGTCACGCACATATCCGCACAGTACAGTGGGCTCCATGAGGCTCCCCCTCTCAAAAATATCTCCCCGCCTCGAGGGTTTTTCTGTTTCATAACACACGGTTGTTATCTCTGGACCATGTGTGATATTTCTTGTTCCCAATCCTGCCTGCATCCCTAGAAAATATTTACCCGCCTCGAGGGTTTTTCTGTTTCATAACACACGGTTGTTATCTCTGGACCGTGTGCGATGTTTCTTGTTCCCAATCCCGCCTGCATCCCTACAAAATATCTGCCCGCCTCGAGGGTTTTCCTATTTGATAACACACGGTTGTTATCTCCAAACCGTGTCCGATGCACTATCATCAAAAATTTCAATAGCCCGGCATTTCACTCCCGCGTTTGACTCCCGCGTAGTAAAATTTTCAGTATCCGTGTCATTTCCTCAAACACTCTCCGCCCCCTCCACACAGACACACACACACACACACACACATTAGAACCTCCTTAGGCATGCGCGCGCGCACACACACACACCCTCCCTCACTCGATACCCTAGCAAGGTCCCCGTCGCCGTTGCTGCCGCCACAAGGCCTCCATTGTTAACATCTGCCGGTATGCCCGTGCAGCTTACCCACCGATCTCCATACCCAAGCTGCCCTGAGTTTCTTAGAAGTTGCCTGCCAAACACCCCCTTTCCCACAGATCCCCATCCCCCAGCCCCACTCCAGAGCATCGTAGCCTAAGCCCGGCTACGCTTCCCGTGAAGCTCGAGGAGCGACTGGCCCAAAAGAGGTGTATAGCGGTCTCTTCACCCGACATCGCCGAGGACTGGCGGCAAGCACTCAAGCAGTGGGCTAGAGTATGCGAGCATATCCCGACCGCCGGCTACGACATCGAGGTCATCAACAACGATCGCCTGAGGCGGTCTATGTCAAAGGTTAAGTGGCCCACCCCAACCCCTCGGGTTCAACCACCATCGATCTCATCCATGGCCCCGCCGCTGATCTCCTCTGGCTCGCTGTCAACAATTTGCCATTCTACATCGCCATCGAGCCCCTTTTGTCATTTCTGAAGGAAACTTTCTACGATGGTGGCTTGGGATCCTCAGCTTCCAAGTCGGACCTCACCGACGGCGACCACGAGCAGGGCACCCTCTCTGGCTCTTCCAAGGGGAAAGAGCCCATATGCTCTTCCAAGGGGAAAGCGCCCGTCTGCGACATCAGGGAGGGCACCCTATAGTCGTGCTCTTCCAACGGGAAGGAGCCCATCTGTGACAACATGGAGCACATCCAGGGTCCGTGATCTTCCCACGGGAACGAGCCCATCTGTGCCAAGTGAGGAAACCCATGATTTGTTTTGTCGTGCCTCTTCACAGGGGCAAACCCATGATTTGTTTTGTCGAGTCCCTTTTGTAGTCTAGTGAGAATATGTCCAGTTTTAATTGCTATATCTGGTTGTTTGCAGTATGCCTTGTTTATTTCAGTTGTTCACAATGTGATGCTCTATATGTGCAATTATTTATAGTGTAGTACATTTCATCAATCCAGTTTTAAACATACCGGTATGAATGCATATATTTGCTTGTTGTTAAGCCTGTTATAGCTAGCATATGCCTCTTTTAAAGTTTTTTGATTGTTCGGTTGTTTGTAGTTAGGATATGTCCAGTTTCAAATGCTATCTTTGGTTTTTCGTAGTATGCCTTGTTTATTCCAGTTATTCACAACGTGATGGTCTATATCTGCAAGTATGAACTGTGCAGTTCAATTTCATCAGTACCAGTTTCAACAATACCACTATGAATGACTACATTTGGTTGTTGCATCTTGTAGTTAACAGACCTTTCCATTTTTATTTAACAATAACTAATGTACTTAGACCGGCACAATACCAGTTTGAATGACTATGTTTTCTTATTGTTAAATGTTAGGCCTGTTGCAGTTAGCACACCTTTCCACTTGTTTTGCTTTACTAGCGTGCTTAAACATGCACACTGAAGCTATGTTTTGGAGATTATTTTGTCTACCATGGATAATTTTTGTTGATGCTTAGCCTGTTGTGCTTAACATGCTTCTCGATGTACCTACATAGGACAATTTTGGGAATGACTGTTGTTTTCTATCGAGGTTAGTTTCATCCATGGCTTATATCTGTGCACTATTCAGGATATCGGTAGCCGGTACCATATAGGCCGGCGGCTGATAAGGGACTAATCGGTGAATCAGACATTTAATTGAATATATCTGCAACCCATTTATTGTTAGGTTAACTAGGGCCATATGTAATATATCTGAGGCTACATAGCAACATGCATTGTACTTCATGTCTAAATATGTAATCCTAGGCTACATAGCAACAAGGAAGAGTGTTCCATTAATGTTCTAATGATGTTTAGATATACGTAGAAGAGCAGCAGCAACAACAACAACACAACCCTGTTTGGATACTCAACTTAGCTAGAGGTTAGAGTTAGTTTCTAGCTCATGCTAACCCTGAACTAACTCCATCCAAAGAGTTGTTTGGATGGCAGGGTTAGATTGACAATAAAGGCGCTAGGAGAACTAGCTCCAATTAACACCTCTTGGGTTGGATAGTTTTTTGGGGTGGGTTATAGATGTAACTAGCTCAAACTAGCCCTCGTGTTTAGATGTACTTTAGGGCTATTTGAGCCCGAACTAGATCAAACTAACAGTAACCCATGGATACAACAATAGTTAATCAGCTGATAATTTGTAAGAATACACTAAACTCCTTCCGGCCCATAATATAATATGTTAATTCATCTAATATGTGAGTATATTGGATGTTATAAGATACTCCCTCCATTCCCAAATATTTGTCTTTTTAGAGATTTCAAATGGACTACCACATACGGATGTATATAAACATATTATAAAAGAGTGTTGTACTACATCATTGTGCAATTGCTGTTTAGCTTCTAATATTAACTTGGTGCTTTTAGGTACATATGTCATTGGTAAAGATCCGCGCTTCGACCCTTTCTGCGTATGGGGCAATGAGATATCGATGAACCAGCATCAAGTGAGGAAGCTGATAAAGATTTTTAGTAAAATGGGTCCAAAGATGACAATTAAACTATTTGTTTACACTTTATCCAAGACAGCAGCGAACTGCAGGATGGTAAGTAAGAACTCTGCAGCCTTCGTTTTACTGCCCATAATGAGTTGTGTTAGATGACAATGTCTGAATCTTTTTCCTTTGCAGTGGTTGACAAAGCAGTTTACTCAAGATTACCTCTCAAACTACATGATTGGTGGGCATGCAAAGGTTAAAGTATTTCTACCAGAACATGATGATTATCTAGATGTTTTCATGAAGACCGTGAAGGTTGGGCGGTTGGCCATCCCAAGGGGTTGGACTAGAGTCGTGCGTGCCTTCTGCATGGAGGAGGGCACAATATGGGCATTCCGCTTCACCTTGTTCAGCAACCAGAATGTATTTTGCCTCTTTCTTTACCGTCTTTAATAGTAGAAGTATACAACTATGGTTCATCATTCTTTATTTGGTTCTTATGTAATTCTTGAACATATGTATCTATGAATCGAATAATGCATTGGTTGTTTGAACCTAACGGATATGAATAAAGCTGTAGCATACATTCAAATTCAAATTCAAATCTGGCACAATTTGAAATAGCAGCAATTAAATTACGGTCAAATTACGCTCTCCAGGTTGTTACGGCACACACGGTTGGTAAAACACAAATGTTTGTGATATACACCATAATCCGAGATGGTTCATAGAGAGGGAACATGTTGCAAGCATGCACACAGTTTCCGTTTGCAAAGCGTGTGCGATGTCAGACAATATCACAATCGGTGCGGGCAAACTAAACGTTTGTGTTAGTTGCCTTATCGTACACGATTCACAACCATGAACTGTTCCTGATAAAGTATGCATCGTAAACGTTGCACCACAGAATAGCGTGTGCGATAGTTGTCATGTACGATGATGTTATGATGGTCCGATGTTTCGTAATCCTGTCCGACACTCATACGACGATTAGCTAATTTTCTTAACTGTGAATCATTTGTGATGGGCCACACATCATACACGTTCTATAATATTGAACCATTTGTGATGGGCCACGCATCGTAAATGTAGCACCATAGAATACGAACTGCGATGGCAATGCAAGCTCAAACGAGTAGGAGTACTGTAGGGTCCCTATCCCCTACGGTTTTTGGGTCGTGCGGGAAGGACCCCCCTATCGCCCACACTCACTTGGCGACGGTTCCAAAGGCCGTCGTGAAAAGGGGTTAAAAACTATTTGTATAGCACCGACGCATACCAGTGGATGCATAGCAACGAGAGGGGGAGAGTGTGTCCACGTACCCTCATAGATCGAAAGCGGAAGCGTTAGCTTAATGCCGTTGATGTAGTCGAACATCTTCGCGATCCAACCGATCAAGCACCGAACGTACGGCACCTCTGAGTTCTGCACATGTTCAACTCGGTGACGTCCCTCGAACTCCTAATCTAGCAAAGTGTCAAGGAAGAGTTTCATCAGCACGACAGCGTGGTGACGATGATGGTGATGTGATCCGCACAGGGTTTCGCCTAAGCACTACGACAATAGGACCAAAGGAGTAAACTGTGGAGGGGGTCACCACAGACGGCTAAGAGAACAATTGATGTGCTTTGGGGTGCCCCCTGCCTGCGTATATAAAGGAGGAGAGGGGAGGAGGCTGGCCCTAGGGGCGCGCCAAGGGGGGGGGGAACCGACTTGGACTCCTAGTCCTAGTCGCCCCCCTTCCTTGTTTCGGAGGGGGAAAGGGGGAAGGAGAGGGAGAGGGAGAAGGAAAGGTGGGCCATCCCCCTCCCCTTGTCCAATGCGGATTGCCCATGGGGGGGCACGAGCCACCCCTTGTGAGCTGCTCTCTCTCCACTATGGCCCATGTTGGCCCATTACTTTCCCCAGGGGGTTCTGGTAACCCCTTTGTTCTCTGATAAATATCCGAAAGATTCTGAAACCATTCCGGTGTCCGAGTACTATTGTCCAATATATCAATATTTACCTCTCCACCATTTCGAGACTCCTCGTCATGTCCGTGATCTCATCCGGGACTATGAAAAATCTTCAGTCACCACAACACATAACTCATAATACAAATCGTCATCGAATGTTAAGCGTGCAAACCCTACGGGTTCGAGAACTATGTAGACATGACCGAGACACATCTCTAATCAATAACCAACAGCAGAACCTAGATGCTCATATTGGTTCCTATATATTCTACGAAGATCTTTATCGGTCAAACCGCAATGACAACATATGTTATTCCCTTTGTCATCGGTATGTTACTTGCCCAAGATTCGATAGTTGGTATCTTCATACCTAGTTCAATATCGTTACCGGCAAGTCTCTTTACTCGTTCCATAATACATCATCCCACAACTAACTCATTAGTCACATTGCTTGCAAGGCTTACCATGATGTGCACTACCAAGAGGGCCCAGAGATACCTCTCCGATACTCGGAGTGACAAATCCTAATATCGATCTATGCCAACCCAACAAACACCTCCGGAGACACCTATAGAGCATCTTTATAATCACCCAGTTATGTTGTGACGTTTGATAACACACAAGGTCTTCCTCCGGTATTCAGGAGTTGCATAATCTCATAGTCAAAGGAATATGTGTAAGTCATGAAGAAAGCAATAGCAATAAAACTTAACGATCATTATGCTAGGCTAACAGATGGGTCTTGTCCACCACATCATTCTCCTAATGGTGTGATCCCGTTCATCAAAATACAACACATGTCTATGGTTAGGAAACATAACCATCTTTGATTGATGAGCTAGTCAAGTAGAGGCTCACTATGGACACGGTGTTTTGTCTATGTATCCACACATGTATCAAGTTTCTAGTTAATACAATTCTAGCATGAATAATAAACAATTATCATGATATAAGAAAATATAAAATAACAACTTTATTATTGCCTCTAGGGAATATTTCCTTCGGTCTCCCACTTGCACTAGAGTCAATAATCTAGTTCACATCGCCATGTGATTTAACACCAATAGTTCACATCACCATGTGATTAATTGTTGGGGAACGCAATATTTCAAAAAATTTACCTACGATCATGCAAGATCTATCTAGGAAAAGCATAGCAATGAGAGGGGAGAGTGTGTCTACGTACCCTCGTAGATCGAAAGCGGAAGCGTTTAGTAACACGGTTGATGTAGTCGAACGTCTTCATGATCCAACCGATCCAAGTACCGAACATATGGCACCTCCGTGTTCAGCACATGTTTAGCTCGATGACATCCCTCGAGCTCTTGATCCAGTTGAGGACGAGGGAGAGTTCCGTTAGCATGACGGCGTGTTGACGGTGATGATGAAGTTACCGGCGGAGGGCTTCACCTAAGCACTACGACGATATGACCGAGGTGTGTAAGTGTGGAGGGGGCACCGCACACGGCTAAGAGAAGACTCGGTGTGCCTTTCGGGTGCCCCCTGCCCACATATATAAAGGAGGGAGGGAGAGAGGCCGCCCCTCCTAGGGGCGCGCCAAGTGTAGGGAGTCCTACTAGGACTCCCATGTCCTAGTAGGATCCCCTTTCCTTTTCGGAGTAGGAAAGAAGGAAAGGGGTGTCGCACACCCATCCCTTGTCCAATTCGATTTGGGCAGGGGGGAGGCGCGTGCCACCTCGTGGCCCTTCTTCCCTCTCTCCACTAAAGCCCAATAAGGCCCATTAACTTCCCCCGGCGAATTCCCGTAACTCTCTAGTACTCCGAAACATACCCAAATCACTCGGAACCTTTCCAATGTCCTAATATAGCCTTCCAATATATCAATATTTACCTCTTGACCATTTCAAGACTCCTCGTCATGTCCGTGATCTCATCCGGGACTCCGAACAAACTTCGGTCATCAAATCACATAACTGATAATATAAATCGTCATCGAACGTTAAGCGTGCGGACCCTATCGGTTCGAGAACTATGTAGACATGACCGAGACACATCTCCGGTCAATAACCAATAGCGGAACCTGGATGCTCATATTGGCTCCTACATATTCTACGAAGATCTTTATCGGTCGAACCGCATAACAACATACGTTCTTCCCTTTGTCATCGGTATGTTCTTGCCCGAGATTCGATCGTCGATATCATCATACCTAGTTCAATCTCGTTACCGGCAAGTTTCTTTACTCGTTCCGTAATGCATCATCCTGTAACTAACTCATTAGTCACATTGCTTGCAAGGCTTATAGTGATGTGCATTACCGAGAGGGCCCAGAGATACCTCTTCAATACACGGAGTGACAAATCCTAATATCGATCTAAGCCAACTCAACAAACACCATCGGAGACACCTATAGAGCATCTTTATAATCACCCAGTTACATTGTGATGTTTGATATCACACAAGGTGTTCCTCCGATATTCGGGAGTTGCATAATCTCATAGTCAGAGGAACATGTATAAGTCCTGAAGAAAGCAATAGCAATAAAACTAAACGGTCATTACGCTAAGCTAAGGGATGGGTCTTGTCCATCACATTATTCTCTAATGATGTGATCCCGTTAATCAAATGACAACACATGTCTATGTCTAGGAAACATAACCATCTTTGATTAACGAGCTAGTCAAGTAGTGGCATACTAGGGACACTCTATTTGTCTATGTATTCACACATGTACTAAGTTTCCTGTTAATACAATTCTAGCATGAATAATAAAAATTATCATGATATAAGGAAATATAAATAACAACTTTATTATTGCCTCTAGGGCACATTTCCTTCAATAACACACATAGTTCACATAGCCATGTGACCAACACCCAAAGGGTTTACTAGAGTCAATAATCTAGTTCACATCGTCATGTGATTAACACCCAAAGAGTACTAGGGTGTGATCATATTTTGCTTGTGAGAGAAGTTTAGTCAATGGGTCTGCCACATTCATATCCGTATGTATTTTGTAAATTTCTATGTCTGCAATGCTCTGCATGGAGCTACTCTAGTTAATTGCTCCCACTTTCAATATGTATCTAGAGTGAGACTTAGAGTTATCCAGATCGGGGTTAAAGCTTGCATCAACATAACTCTTTACGATGAACACTTTATCACCTCCATAACCGAGAAATATTTCCTTAGTCCTCTAAGGATAATTTTGACTGTTGTCCAGTGATCTACTCCTGGATCACTATTGTAACCCTTTGCCAAACTCATGGCAAGGTACACAATAGGTCTGGTATACAGCATGGCATACTTTATAGAACCTACGGTTGAGGCATAGGGAATGACTTTCATTCTCTCTCTATCTTCTGTCGTGATCGGGTTTTGAGTCTAACTCAACTTCAAACCTTGCAACTAAGGCAAGAACTCCTTCTTTGACTGATCCATTTTGAACTCCTTCGAAATCTTATCAAGGTATGTACTCATCGAAAGTCTTATCAAGTGTCTTGATCTATCTTTATAGATCTTGATGCCCAATATGTAAGTAGCTTCACCGAGGTCTTTCTTTGAAAAACTCCTTTCAAACACTCCTTTATGCTTCCGAGAAAATTCTAAATAATTTCCGATCAACTATATGTCATTCACATATACTTACCAGAAAGGCTGTAGTGCTCCCACTCACTTTCTTGTAAATATAGGCTTCACCGCAAGTCTGTATAAAACTATATGCTTTAATCAACTCATCAAAGCGTATATTCCAACTCCGAGATGCTTGCACCAGTCCATAGATGGATCGCTGGAGCCTGCACACTTTGTTAGCACATTTAGGATTGAAAAAACCTTCTGGTTGCATCATATACAACTCTTCTTTAATAAATCCATTAAGGAATGCAATTTTGACATCCATTTGCTAGATTTCATAAAATGCGGCAATTGTTAACATGATTCGGACAGGCTTTAGGCATCAATACGAGTGAGAAAATCTCATCGTAGTCAACACCTTGAACTAGTCAAAAACCTTTTGTGACAATTCGAGCCTTGTAGATAGTAATACTACTATCAGCATCCATCTTCCTCTTGAAGATCAATTTATTCTCAATGGCTCGCCGATCATCGGGAAACTCAATCAAAGCCCATACTTTCTGTTGGGGATCGTTGCAGAAATTAAAAAAAATCTACGCATCACCAAGATCAATCTATGGAGGAACTAGCAATGAGAGAGAGAGAGAGGAGTGCATCTTCATACCCTTGAAGATCGTGACACTGACGCGTTACAAGAACGCGGATGAGGGAGTCATACTTGTGGCGATTCAGATCGCGGTTGATTCCGATCTAAGCGCTGAACAACGGCGCCTCCGCCTTCAACACACGTGCAGCCCGATGACGTCTCCCACGCCTTGATCCAGCAAGGAGAGAAGGAGAGGTTGGGGAAGACAACTCCAGCAGCAGCGCGACGGTGTGGTGGTGTTGGAGCAGCGTGGTACTCCGGCAGGGCTTCGCCAAGCGTTGCGGGAGGAGGAGGAGGTGTTGGGGAGGGGGAGGGCTGCGCCTTGGATGTGGTACGGCTGCCCTCCCACCTCCCCTCTATTTATAGGGGCAAGGGAGAGGGGGTTCGGCCCCCTCTAGATGGATCAAGAGGGGGGGCGGCGGCCAAGGGGGGATGCTTGCCCCCAAGCCAAGGGGCGCCCCCTTTAGGTTTCCCCCAAACCCTAGGCGCATGGGCCCTAGGGGGTTTGGCACCCAGCCCACCTAGGGGCTGGTTCCCCCTCCATATTCAGCCCATGTGGCCCTCCGAGGCAGGTGGACCCTCCCGGTGGACCCCCGGAACCCTTTCGGTGGTCCCGGTACAATACCGATAAACCCCCGAACACTTCTGGCGATCGAATAAGGACTTCCCGTATATAATTCTTTGTCTCTGGACCATTTTGGAACTCCTCGTTACATCCGGCAACCATGTACAAACTTTCCCTATAACCCTAGGGTCATCGAACCTTAAGTGTGTAGACCCTACGGGTTCGGGAATCATGCAGACATGATCGAGACATCTATCCAGCCAATAACCAACAGTGGGATCTGGATACCCATGTTGGCTCCCACATGTTCCATGATGATCTCATCGGATGAACCACGATGTCGAGGATTCAATCAATCCCGTATACAATTCCCTTTGTCAATCGGTATGTTACTTGCCCGAGATTCGATTGTCGGTATCCCGATACCTCATTCAATCTCGTTACCGGCAAGTCACTTTACTTGATCCATAACACATCATCCCATGACCAACCCCTTAGTCACATTGAGCTCATTACGATGATGTCTTACAGAGTGGGCCCAGAGATACCTCTCCGTCATACGGAGTGACAAATCCCGGTCTCGATTCGTGCCAACCCAACAGATACTTTCGGAGATACCCGTAGTGCACCTTTGTAGCCACCCAGTTACGTTGTGACGTTTGGCACACCCAGAGAATTCCTATGGTATCCGGGAGTTGCACAATCTCATCGTCTAAGGAAAAGATACTTGACATTAGAAAAGTTTTAGCAGACGAACTACACGATCTTGCGCTATGCTTAGGATTGCATCTTTTCCATCACATCATTCTGCTAATGATGTGATCCCGTTATCAATGACATCCAATGCCCATGGTCAGGAAATCATAACCATTTATTGATCAATGAGCTATTCATCTAGAGGCTCACTAGGGACATGTGTGGTCTATGTATTCACACATGTACTACGATTTCTGGATAACACAATTGTAGCATGAACAATAGATAATTATCATGAACAAGTAAATATAATAATAACCATTTTATTATTGCCTCTAGGGCATATTTCAACAGTCTCCCACTTGCACTAGAGTCAATAATCTAGTTACATTGTGATGAATCGAACACCCATAGAGTTCTGGTGTTGATCATGTTTTGCTCGTGGAAGAGGTTTAGTCAACGGATCTACGACATTCAGGTCCGTATGCACTTTACAAATATCTATGTCTCCATTTTGAACATTTTCACGAATGGAGTTGAAGCGACGCTTGATATGCCTGGTCTTCTTGTGAAACCTAGGCTCCTTGGCAAGGGCAATGGCTCCAATGTTGTCATAGAAGAGAGTCATCGGGCCCGACGCATTGAGAATAAATCCTAGGTCGGTAATGAACTCCTTCATCTAGATTGCTTCATGTGCTACCTCCGAGGCTGCCATGTACTCTGCTTCACATGTAGATCCCGCCACGACGCTTTGCTTGCAACTGCACCAGCTGACTGCCCCACCATTCAAAATATGCACGTATCCGCTTTGTGACTTGGAGTCATCCAGATCTGTGTTGAAGCTAGCATCGACGTAACCCTTTACGACGAGCTCTTCGTCACCTCCATAAACGACAAACATATCCTTAGTCCTTTTCAGGTACTTCAGGATATTCTTGATCGCTGTCCAGTGTTCCATGCTGGGATTACTTTGGTACCTTCCTACCAAACTTACGGCAAGGTTTACATCAGGTCTGGTACACAGCATGGCATACATAATAGACCCTATGGCCGAGGCATAGGGGATGACACTCATCTTTTCTCCATCTTCTGCCCTGGTCGGGCATTGAGCCGTGCTCAATCTCACACCTTGCAATATTGGCAAGAACCCCTTATTGGACTGATCCATATTGAACGTCTTCAATATCTTGTCAAGGTACGTGCTTCGTGAAAGACCAATGAGGCGTCTCGATCTATCTCTATAGATCTTGATGCGTAATATATAAGCAGCCTCTCCAAGGTCCTTCATTGAAGAACACTTATTCAAGTAGGCCTTTATGCTTTCCAAGAATTTTATATCATTTCCCATCAATAGTATGTCATCCACATATAATATGTGAAATGCTACAGAGCTCCCACTCACTTTCTTGTAAACACAGGCTTCTCCATAAGTCTGCGTAAACCCAAACGCTTTGATCATCTCATCAAATAGAATGTTCCAACTCCGAGATGCTTGCACCAGCCCATAGATTGAGCGTTGGAGCTTGCACACCTTGCCAGCATTATTAGGATCGACAAAACCTTCTGATTGCATCATATACAATTCTTCCTTAAGGAAACCATTAAAGAATGTCGTTTTGACGTCCATTTGCCATATCTCATAATCATAGAATGTGGCAATTGCTAACATGATTCAGACGGACTTCAGCGTCGCTACGTGTGAGAAAGTCTCATCGTAGTCAACCCCTTGAACTTGTCGATAACCCTTAGCGACAAGCAGAGCCTAGATGGTCACATTACCATCCGCGTATGTCTTCTTCTTAAAGATCCATTTATTTTCTATGGCTCGCCGATCATCAGGCAAGTCAGTCGAAGTCCATACTTCGTTTTCATACATGGATCCTATCTCGGATTTCATGGCTTCCAGCCATTTGTCGGAATCCGGGCCCGCCATCGCTTCTTCATAGTTCGAAGGTTCACCGTTGTCTAACAACATGATTTCTAGGACATGGTTGCCGTACCACTCTAGTGCGGAACGTGTCCTTGTGGACCTACAAAGTTTAGTATTAACTTGATCCGAAGTTTCATGATCATCATCATTAACTTCCTCTCTAGTCGGTGCAGGCACCACAGAAACATTTTCTTGAGTTGCACCACTTTCCGGTTCAAGAGGCAGTACCTCATAAAGTTCTACTTTCCTCCCACTTACTTCTTTCGAGAGAAACTCTTTCTCTAGAAAGGATCCATTCTTGGCAACAAAGATCTTGCCTTCGGATCTGAGGTAGAAGGTATACCCAACAGTTTCCTTAGGGTATCCTATGAAGACGCATTTTTCTGACTTGGGTTCGAGCTATTCAGGTTGAAGTTTCTTGACATAAGCATCGCATCCCCAAACTTTTAGAAACGACAGCTTAGGTTTCTTCCCAAACCATAATTCATACAGTGTCGTCTCAACGGATTTCGACGGAGCCCTATTTAAAGTGAATGCGACAGTCTCTAAAGCATAACCTCAAAATGATAGCGGTAGGTCGGTAAGAGACATCATAGATCGCACCATGTCCAATAGAGTGCGATTGCCACATTCAGACAGACCATTACGCTGAGGTGTTCCAGGCAGCGTGAGTTGTGAAACAATTCCACATTTCCTTAAGTGCGTGCCAAATTCATGACTCAAATATTCTCCCCCACGATCTGATCGTAAAAACTTTATTTTCCCGTCACGTTGATTCTCAACCTCACTCTAAAATTCCTTGAATTTTTCAAAGGTCTCAGACTTGTGTTTCATTAAATAGACATACCCATATCTACTTAAGTCATCAGTGAGGGTGAGAACATAACGATAACCACCGCGAGCCTCAACGCTCATTGGACCACACACATCAGTATGTATGATTTCCAATAAGTTGGTTGCTCACTCCATTGTTCCAGAGAACGGAATCTTGGTCATTTTGCCCATGAGGCATGGTTTGCACGTGTCAAATGATTCATAATCAAGAGACTCCAAAAGTCCATCTTCATGGAGTTTCTTCATACGTTTGACACCAATGTGACCAAGGCGGCAGTGCCATAAGTATGTGGGACTATCATTATCAATCTTACATCTTTTGGCATTCACTCTATGAATATGTGTACCATCACGTTCGAGATTAAATAAGAATAAACCATTGCCAGCGGGGCATGACCATAAAACATATCTCTCATATAAATAGAACAACCATTATTCTTAGATTTAAATGAGTAGCCATCTCACATTAAGCGAGTGATGGAAATATTCCCTAGAGGCAATAATAAAGTTATTATTTATTTCCTTATATCATGATAAATGTTTATTATTCATGCTAGAATTGTATTAACCGGAAACATAATACATGTGTGAATACATAGACAAACAGAGTGTCACTAGTATGCCTCTACTAGACTAGCTCGTTAATCAAAGATGGTTATGTTTCCTAACCATGAACAAAGAGTTGTTATTTGATTAACGAGGTCACATCATTAGTTGAATGATCTGATTGACATGACCCATTCCATTAGCTTAGCACCCGATCGTTTAGTACGTTGCTATTGCTTTCTTCATGACTTATACATGTTCCTATAACTATGAGATTATGCAACTCCCGTTTACCAGAGGAACACTTTGGGTGCTACCAAACGTCACAACGTAACTGGGTGATTATAAAGGAGTACTACAGGTGTCTCCAATGGTAGATGTTGGGTTGGCGTATTTCGAGATTAGGGTTTGTCACTCCGAGTGTCGGAGAGGTACCTCTGGGCCCTCTCGGTAATACACATCACATAAGCCTTGCAAGCATTATAACTAAGATGTTAGTTGTGAGATGATGTATTACGGAACGAGTAAAGAGACTTGCCAGTAACGAGATTGAACTAGGTATTGGATACCGACGATCGAATCTCGGGCAAGTAACATACCGATGACAAAGGGAACAACGTATGTTGTTATGCGGTCTGACCGATAAAGATCTTCGTAGAATATGTAGGAGCCAATATGGGCATCCAGGTCCCGCTATTGGTTATTGACCGGAGACGTGTCTCGGTCATGTCTACATTGTTCTCGAACCGTAGGGTCCGCACGCTTAACGTTACGATGACAGTAATTATGAGTTTATGCATTTTGATGTACCGAAGTTAGTTCGGAGTCCCGGATGTGATCACGGACATGACGAGGAGTCTCGAAATGGTCGAGACATAAAGATTGATATATTGGAAGCCTATATTTGGACACCGGAATTGTTCCGGGTGAAATCGGCATTTTACCGGAGTACCGGGGGGGGGGGTTACCAGAACCCCCCGGGGGGTTATTGGGCCAACATGGGCCTTGAGGGAGAAGAGGAGAGGAGGCAAGAGGTGGCCGCGCGCCCCTCCCCCTCCTAGTCCGAATAGGACAAGGGAAGGGGGCCGGCGCCCCCCTTCCTTCCTCTCTTCCTCCTATTCTCCCCCTTCTCTCCTAGTCCAACTAGGAGTCCTACTCCCGGTGGGAGTAGGACTCCACCTGGCGCGCCACACCTTGGCCGGCCGCCTCCTCCCCTTGCTCCTTTATATACGGGGGCAGGGGGCACCCCATAGACACACAAGTTGATCCTTGAGATCTTTCCTTAGCCGTGTGCGGTGCCCCCTGCCACCAAATTCCACCTCGATCATATCGTTGTAGTGCTTAGGCGAAGCCCTGCGTCGGTAGTACATCAAGATCGTCACCACGCCGTCGTGTTGACGGAACTCCTCCCCGAAGCTTTGCTGGATCGGAGCCCGGGGATCGTCATCGAGCTGAACGTGTGCTAAGAACTCGGAGGTGCCGGAGTAACGGTGCTTGGATCGGTCGGATCGGGAAGAAGACGTACGACTACTTCCTCTACGTTGTGTGATCGCTTCTGCAGTCGGTCTGCGTTGGTACGTAGACAACACTCTCCCCGTCGTTGTTGTGCATCACCATGATCTTGCGTGTGCGTAGGAGAATTTTTGAAATTACTACGTTCCCCAACAGTGGTATCAGAGCCTAGGTTTTTATGGTTTGATGTTATTTACACGAGTAGAACACAAGTGAGTTGTGGGCGATACAAGTCATACTGCCTACCAGCATGTCATACTTTGGTTCGGCGGTATTGTTGGACGAGACGATCCGGACCAACCTTACGCGTACTCTTACGCGAGACCGGTTCCCTCGACGTGCTTTGCACACAGATGGCTTGCGGAAGACTGTCTCTCCAACTTTAGTTGAACCGAGTGTGGCTACGCCCGGTCCTTGAGAAGGTTAAAACGGAGTCTATTTGACGAACTATCGTTGTGGTTTTGATGTGTAGGTGAGATGAGTTCTTACTTAAGCCTGTAGCAGCCACGTAAAACTTGCAACAACAAAGTAGAGGATGTCTAACTTGTTTTTGCAGGGCATGTTGTGATGTGATATGGTCAAGGCATGATGCTGATTTTATTGTATGAGATGATCATGTTTTGTAACCAAGTTATCGGCAACTGGCAGGAGCCATATGGTTGTCGCTTTATTGTATGCAATGCAATCGCGATGTAATGCTTTACTTTATTACTAAACGGTAGTGATAGTCATGGAAGCATAAGATTGGCGAGACGACAACGATGCTACGATGGAGATCAAGGTGTCGCGCCGGTGACGATGGTGATCATGACGGTGCTTCGGAGATGGAGATCACAAGCACAAGATGATGATGGCCATATCATATCACTTATATTGATTGCATGTGATGTTTATCCTTTTATGCATCTTATCTTGCTTTGATTGATGGTAGCATTATAAGATGATCTCTCACTAAATTATCAAGAAGTGTTCTCCCTGAGTATGCACCGTTGCCAAAGTTCGTCGTGCCCAGACACCACGTGATGATCGGGTGTGATAAGCTCTACGTCCGTCTACAACGGGTGCAAGCCAGTTTTGCACACGCAGAATACTCAGGTTAAACTTGACGAGCCTAGCATATGTAGATATGTCCTCGGAACACAGAGACCGAAAGGTCGAGCGTGAATCATATAGTAGATATGATCAACATGACGATGTTCACCATTGAAAACTACTCCATCTCACGTGATGATCGGTTATGGTTTAGTTGATTTGGATCACGTGATCAATTAGAGGATTAGAGGGATGTCTATCTAAGTGGGAGTTCCTAAGTAATTTGATTAACTGAACTTAAACTTATCATGAACTTAGTACCTGATAGTATCTTGCTTATTTATGTTGATTGTAGATAGATGGCTCGTGCTGTTGTTCCGTTGAATTTTAATGCGTTCTTTAAGAAAGCAAAGTTGAAAGATGATGGTAGCAATTACACGGACTGGGTCCGTAACCTGAGGATTATCCTCATTGCTGCACAGAAGAATTACGTCCTGGAAGCACCGCTGGGTGCCAGGCCTGCTGCTGGAGCAACACCAGATGTTATGAACGTCTGGCAGAGCAAAGCTGATGACTACTCGATAGTTCAGTGTGCCATGCTTTACGGCTTAGAATCGGGACTTCAACGACGTTTTGAACGTCATGGAGCATATGAGATGTTCCAGGAGTTGAAGTTAATATTTCAAGCAAATGCCTGAATTGAGAGATATGAAGTCTCCAATAAGTTCTATAGCTGCAAAATGGAGGAGAACAGTTCTGTCAGTGAGCATATACTCAAAATGTCTGGGTATAATAATCACTTGATTCAGATGGGAGTTAATCTTCCAGATGATTGCGTCATTGACAGAATTCTCCAATCACTGCCACCAAGCTACAAGAGCTTCGTGATGAACTATAATATGCAAGGGATGAACAAGACTATTCCCGAGCTCTTCGCAATGCTGAAAGCTGCGGAGGTAGAAATCAAGAAGGAGCATCAAGTGTTGATGGTCAACAAGACCACTAGTTTCAAGAAAAGGGCAAAGGAAAGAAGAAGGGGAACTTCAAGAAGAACAGCAAGCAAGTTGCTGCTCAGGAGAAGAAACCCAAGTTTGGACGTAAGCCTGAAACTGAGTGCTTCTACTGCAAGCAGACTGGTCACTGGAAGCGGAACTGCCCCAAGTATTTGGCGGATAAGAAGGATGGCAAGGTGAACAAAGGTATATGTGATATACATGTTATTAATGTGTACCTTACTAGAGCTCGCAGTAGCACCTGGGTATTTGATACTGGTTCTGTTGCTAATATTTGCAACTCGAAACAGGGAGTACGGAATAAGCGGACACTAGCAAAGGACGAGGTGACGATGCGCGTGGGAAACGGTTCCAAAGTCAATGTGATCGCGGTCGGCACGCTACCTCTACATCTACCTTCGGGATTAATATTAGACCTAAATAATTGTTATTTGGTGCCAGCGTTGAGCATGAACATTATATCTGGATCTTGTTTAATGCGAGACGGTTATTCATTTAAATCAGAGAATAATGGTTGTTCTATTTATATGAGTAATATCTTTTATGGTCATGCACCTTTGAAGAGTGGTCTATTCTTATTGAATCTCGATAGTAGTAATACACATATTCATAATATAGAAGCCAAAAGATGCAGAGTTGATAATGATAGTGCAACTTATTTGTGGCACTGCCGTTTAGGTCATATCAGTGTAAAGCGCATGAAGAAACTCCATAGTGATGGGCTTTTGGAACCACTTGATTATGAATCACTTGGTACTTGCGAACCGTGCCTCATAGGCAAGATGACTAAAACACCGTTCTCCGGTACTATGGAGAGAGCAACAGATTTGTTGGAAATCATACATACCGATGTATGTGGTCCGATGAATATTGAGGCTCGTGGCGGATATCGTTATTTTCTCACCTTCACAGATGATTTAAGCAGATATGGGTATATCTACTTAATGAAACATAAGTCTGAAACATTTGAAAAGTTCAAGGAATTTCAGAGTGAAGTTGAACATCATCGTAACAAGAAAATAAAGTTTCTACGATCTGATCGTGGAGGAGAATATTTGAGTTACGAGTTTGGTGTACATTTGAAAAATTGTGGAATAGTTTCGCAACTCACGCCACCCGGAACACCACAGCGTAATGGTGTGTCCGAATGTCGTAATCGTACTTTACTAGATATGGTGCGATCTATGATGTCTCTTACTGATTTACCGCTATCGTTTTGGGGTTATGCTTTAGAGACGGCCGCATTCACGTTAAATAGGGCACCATCAAAATCCGTTGAGACGACGCCTTATGAACTATGGTTTGGCAAGAAACCAAAGTTGTCATTTCTTAAAGTTTGGGGCTGCGATGCTTATGTGAAAAAGCTTCAACCTGATAAGCTCGAACCCAAAGCGGAAAAATGTGTCTTCATAGGATACCCAAAGGAAACTATTGGGTATACCTTCTACCACAGATCCGAAGGCAAGACATTCGTTGCCAATAATGGATCATTTCTGGAGAAGGAGTTTCTCTCGAAAGAAGTAAGTGGGAGAAAAGTAGAACTTGACGAGGTAACTGTACCTGCTCCCTTATTGGAAAATAGTACATCACAGAAAACTGTTTCTGCGACACCTATACCAGTTAGTGAGGAAGCTAATGATGATGATCATGAAACTTCAGGACAAGATACTACTGAACCACGAAGATCAACCAGAGTGAGATCCGCACCAGAGTGGTACGGTAATCCAATTATGGAAGTCATGCTACTAGATCATGATGAACCTACGAACTATGAAGAAGCGATGGTGAGCCCAGATTCCGCAAAGTGGCTTGAGGCCATGAAATCTGAGATGGGATCCATGTATGAGAACAAATTATGGACTTTGGTTGACTTGCCCGATGATCGGCAAGCAATTGAGAATAAATGGATCTTCAAGAAAAAGACTGACGCTGACGGTAATGTTACTGTCTATAAAGCTCGACTTGTCGCAAAAGGTTTTCGACAAGTTCAAGGGGTTGACTACGATGAGACCTTCTCGCCCGTAGCGATGCTTAAATCCGTCAGAATCATGTTAGCAATAGCCGCATTTTATGATTATGAAATATGGCAGGTGGATGTCAAAACTGCATTCCTGAATGGATTTCTGGAAGAAGAGTTGTATATGATGCAACCAGAAGGTTTTATCGATCCAAAGGGAGCTAACAAAGTGTGCAAACTCCAGCGATCCATTTATGGACGCTTTGATAGTGTGATCAAATCATTTGGCTTTATACAGACTTTTGGAGAAGCATGTATTTACAAGAAAGTGAGTGGGAGCTCTGTAGCATTTCTGATATTATATGTGGATGACATATTGCTGATTGGAAATGATATAGAATTTCTGGATAGCATAAAGGGATACTTGAATAAAAGTTTTTCGATGAAAGACCTCGGGGAAGCTGCTTACATATTAGGCATAAAGATCTATAGAGATAGATCAAGACGCTTAATTGGACTTTCACAAAGCACATACCTTGACAAGATTTTGAAGAAGTTCAAAATGGATCAAGCAAAGAAAGGGTTCTTGCCTGTGTTACAAGGTGTGAAGTTGAGTCAGACTCAATGCCCGACCACTGCAGAAGATAGAGAGAAAATGAAAGATGTTCTCTATGCTTCAGCCATAGGCTCTATCATGTATGCAATGCTGTGTACCAGACCTGATGTGTGCCTTGCTATAAGTTTAGCAGGGAGGTACCAAAGTAATCCAGGAGTGGATCACTGGACAGCGGTCAAGAACATCCTGAAATACCTGAAAAGGACTAAGGATATGTTTCTCGTATATGGAGGTGACAAAGAGCTCACCGTAAGAGGTTACGTTGATGCAAGCTTTGACACTGATCCGGACGATTCTAAATCGCAAGCCGGATACGTGTTTACTTTAAACGGTGGAGCTGTCAGTTGGTGCAGTTCTAAAGAAAGCATCGTAGCGGGATCTACATGTGAAGCGGAGTACATAGCTTCTTCGGAAGCAGCGAACGAAGGAGTCTGGATGAAGGAGTTCATATCCGATCTAGGTGTCATACCTAGTGCATCGGGTCCAATGAAAATCTTTTGTGACAATACTGGTGCAATTGCTTTGGCAAAGGAATCCAGATTTCACAAAAGGACCAAACACATCAAGAGACGCTTCAACTCCATCCGGGATCTAGTCCAGGTGGGAGACATAGAGATTTGCAAGATACATACGAATCTGAATGTTGCAGACCCGTTGACTAAGCCTCTTCCACGAGCAAAACATGATCAGCACCAAGGCTCCATGGGTGTTAGAATCATTGCTGTGTAATCTAGATTATTGACTCTAGTGCAAGTGGGAGACTGAAGGAAATATGCCCTAGAGGCAATAATAAAGTTATTATTTATTTCCTTATATCATGATAAATGTTTATTATTCATGCTAGAATTGTATTAACCGGAAACATAATACATGTGTGAATACATAGACAAACAGAGTGTCACTAGTATGCCTCTACTTGACTAGCTCGTTAATCAAAGATGGTTATGTTTCCTAACCATGAACGAAGAGTTGTTATTTGATTAACGAGGTCACATCATTAGTTGAATGATCTGATTGACATGACCCATTCCATTAGCTTAGCACACGATCGTTTAGTATGTTGCTATTGCTTTCTTCATGACTTATACATGTTCCTATAACTATGAGATTATGCAACTCCCGTTTACCGGAGGAACACTTTGGGTGCTACCAAACGTCACAACGTAACTGGGTGATTATAAAGGAGTACTACAGGTGTCTCCAATGGTAGATGTTGGGTTGGCGTATTTCGAGATTAGGGTTTGTCACTCCGAGTGTCGGAGTGGTACCTCTGGGCCCTCTCGGTAATACACATCACATAAGCCTTGCAAGCATTATAACTAAGATGTTAGTTGTGAGATGATGTATTACGGAACGAGTAAAGAGACTTGCCAGTAACGAGATTGAACTAGGTATTGGATACTGACGATCGAGTCTCGGGCAGGTAACATACCGATGACAAAGGGAACAACGTATGTTGTTATGCGGTCTGACCGATAAAGATCTTCGTAGAATATGTAGGAGCCAATATGGGCATCCAGGTCCCGCTATTGGTTATTGACCGGAGACGTGTCTCGGTCATGTCTACATTGTTCTCGAACCGTAGGGTCCGCACGCTTAACGTTACGATGACAGTAATTATGAGTTTATGCATTTTGATGTACCGAAGTTAGTTCGGAGTCCCGGATGTGATCACGGACATGACGAGGATTCTCTAAATGGTCGAGACATAAAGATTGATATATTGGAAGCCTATATTTGGACACCGGAATTGTTCCGGGTGAAATCGGCATTTTACCGGAGTACCGGGGGGGTTACCGGAACCCCCCGGGGGGTTATTGGGCCAACATGGGCCTTGAGGGAGAAGAGGAGAGGAGGCAAGAGGTGGCCGTGCGCCCCTCCCCCTCCTAGTCCGGATAGGACAAGGGAAGGGGGCCGGTGCCCCCCTTCCTTCCTCTCTTCCTCCTATTCTCCCCCTTCTCTCCTAATCCAACTAGGAGTCCTACTCCCGGTGGGAGTAGGACTCCACCTGGCGCGCCACACCTTGGCCGGCCGCCTCCTCCCCTTGCTCCTTTATATACGGGGGCAGGGGGCACCCCATAGACACACAAGTTGATCCTTGAGATCTTTCCTTAGCCGTGTGCGGTGCCCCCTGCCACCAAATTCCACCTCGATCATATCGTTGTAGTGCTTAGGCGAAGCCCTGCGTCGGTAGTACATCAAGATCGTCACCACGCCGTCGTGCTGACGGAACTCCTCCCCGAAGCTTTGCTGGATCGGAGCCCGGGGATCGTCATCGAGCTGAACGTGTGCTAAGAACTCGGAGGTGCCGGAGTAACGGTGCTTGGATCGGTCGGATCGGGAAGAAGACGTACGACTACTTCCTCTACGTTGTGTGATCACTTCCGCTGTCGGTCTGCGTTGGTACGTAGACAACACTCTCCCCCTCGTTGCTGTGCATCACCATGATCTTGCGTGTGCGTAGGAGAATTTTTGAAATTACTACGTTCGCCAATAGCGAGATCCAGATACAATGTTCATGCTCAAAGCTGGCACTAAATAACAATTATTAAGGTTTAAAACTAATCCCGTAGGTAAATGTAGAGGTAGCGTGCCGACGCGATCACATCGACCTTGGAACCATTCCCGACGCGCATCGTCACCTCGTCTTTCGCCAGTCTCCTCTTATTCCGCAGCTCCTGCTTTGAGTTACAAATGTGAGCAACCGCACCGGTATCAAATACCCAGGAGCTACTACAAGTACTGGTAAGGTACACATCAATTACATGTATATCACATATACCTTTAGTGTTGCCGGCCTTCTTGTCCGCTAAGTATTTGGGGCAGTTCCACTTCCAGTGACCACTTCCTTTGCAATAAAAACACTCAGTCTCAGGCTTGGGTCCATTCTTTGACTTCTTCCCGGCAGCTTGCTTACCGGGCGCGGCAACTCCCTTGTCGTCCTTCTTGAAGTTCTTTTTACCCTTGCCTTTGTTGAACTTAGTGGTTTTATTCACCATCAACACTTGATGTTCCTTTTTGATTTCCACCTCTGCTGATTTCAGCATTGAATATACCTCAGGAATGGTCTTTTCCATCCCCTGCATATTGAAGTTCATCACAAAGCTCTTGTAGCTCGGTGGAAGCGACTGAAGGATTCTGTAAACGACTGCGTCATCCGGGAGATTGACTCCCAGCTGAGACAAGCGGTTGTGCAACCCAGACATTTTGAGTATGTGCTCACTGACAGAACTGTTCTCCTCCATCTTACAACTGTAGAACTTGTCGGAGACTTCATATCTCTCGACTCGAGCATGAGCTTGGAAAACCATTTTCATCTCTTGGAACATCTCATATGTGCCGTGTTGCTCAAAATGCTTTTGGAGCCCCGGTTCTAAGCTGTAGAGCATGCCGCACTGAACCAGGGAGTAATCATCACTACGCGACTGCCAGACGGTCATAACGTCTTGAGTTGCTGGGAAAACAGGTGCGTCACCTAGCGGTGCTTCAAGGACATATGCTTTCTTGGCAGCTATGAGGATAATCCTCAGGTTACGGACCCAGTCTGTGTAGTTGCTGCCATCGTCTTTCAGCTTGGTTTTCTCTAGGAATGCGTTGAAGTTTAGGGCAACATTAGTGTGGGCCATTTGATCTACAAGACATATTGCAAAGTTTTAGACTATGTTCATGATAATTAAGTTCATCTAATCAAATTATTTAATGAACTGCCACTCAGGTTGACATCCCTCTAGTCATCTAAGTGATACATGATCCGAGTCAACTAGGCCGTGTCCGATCATCACGTGAGATGGACCAGTCATCATCAGTGAACATCTTCATGTTGGTCGTATCTTTTATACGACTCATGTTCGACCTTTCGGTCTTCCATGTTCCGAGGCCATGTCTGTACATGCAAGGCTCGTCAAGTCAACCTAAGTGTATTGCGTGTGTAAATCTGGCTTACACCTGTTGTATGCGAACGTTAGAACATATCACACTCGATCATCACGTGGTGCTTCGAAACAATGGACCTTAGCAACGGTGCACAGTTAGGGGGAACACTTCCTTGAAATTATTGCGAGGGATCATCTTATTTATGCTACCGTCGTTCTAAGCAAATAAGATGTAAAACATGATAAACATCACATGCAATCAAATAGTGACATGATATGGCAATATCATTTTGCTCCTTTTGATCTCCATCTTCGGGGCGCCATGATCATCACCGTCACCGGCATGACACCATGATCTCCATCATCGTGTCTTTATGAAGTTGTCTCGCCAACTATTACTTCTACTACAATGGCTAACGGTTAGAAATAAAGTAAAGTAATTACAAGGCATTTCCGTGACACGTAGGTCATAAATAATTTAGACAACACCTATGGCTCCTGCCGGTTGTCATACTCATCGACATGCAAGTCGTGATTCCTATTACAAGAACATGATCAATTTCATACATCACATATACCATTCATCACATTCTTTTGGCCATATCACATCACATAGAATACCCTGCAAAAACAAGTTAGACGTCCTCTAATTGTTGTTGCATGTTTTTATGTGGCTACTATGGGTTTCTAGCAAGAACGTTTCTTACCTACACAAAACCACAATGTGATATGCCAATTTCTATTTACCCTTCATAAGGACCCTTTTCATCGAATCCGATCCGACTAAAGTGGGAGAGACGGACATCCGCTAGCCACCTTATGCAACTAGTGCATATCAGTTGGTGGAACCTGTCTCATGTAAGCGTACGTGTCAGGTCGGTTCGGGCTGCTTCACCCCACGATGCCGCCGAATCAAGATAAGGCTAGTAACGGCAACTAAATTGACAAAATCAACACCCACAACAACTTGTATTCTACTCGTGCATAGAAACTACGCATAGACCTAGCTCATGATGCCACTGTTGGGGATCGTTGCCAAAATTAAAAAAAATTCTACACATCACCAAGATCAATCTATGGACAAACTAGCAACGAGAGAGAGAGAGAGAGGAGTGCATCATAATACCCTTGAAGATTGTGACACGGAAACGTTACAAGAACGCGGATGAGGGAGTCGTACTCGTGGCGATTCAGATCGCTGTTGATTCCGATCCAAGCGCCGAACAACGGCGCCTCTGTGTTCAACACAAGTGCAGCCCGATGACGTCTCCCATGGATTGATCCAGCAAGGAAGAGGGAGAGGTTGGGGAAGACAACTCCAGCAACAGCTCGACGGTGTGGTGGTGTTGGAGCAGCATGGTACTCCGGCAAGGCTTCGCCAAGCGTTGCGGAAGGAGGAGGAGGTGTTGGGGAGGGGGAGGGCTGCGCCTTGGATGTGGTACGGCCGCCCTCCCACCTCCCATCTATTTATAGGGGCAAGGGAGAAGGGGGCCCGCCCCCTCCAGATGGATCTAAAGGGGGGGGGCGGCCAAGGGGAGGATGCTTACCGCCCAAGCCAAGGGGGCGCCCCCTTTAGGGTTCCCCCAAACCCTAGGCGCATGGGCCCTCGGGGGTTTGGTGCCCATCCCACCTAGGGGTTGGTTCCCCCTCCATATTCAGCCCAAATGGCCCTCCGGGGCAGGTGGACCCTCCCGGTGGACCCTCGGAACCCTTTCGGTGGTCCCGGTACAATACTGTTAAACCCCCGAACACTTCCGACGACCGAATAAGGACTTCCCATATGTAAATCTTTGTCTCCAGACCATTCCGGAACTCCTCGTTACGTCCGGGACTCCGAACAACATTCGGTAACCACGTACAAACTTTGCCTATAACCCTAGCGTCATCGAACCTTAAGTGTGTAGACCCTACGGGTTCGGGAATCATGCAGACATGACTGAGACATCTATCCAGCCAATAACCAACAGCAGGATCTGGATACCCATGTTGGCTCCCACATGTTCCACCATGATCTCATCGGATTAACCACGATGTCAAGGATTCAATCAACCCCGTATACAATTCCCTTTGTCAATCGATATGTTACTTGCCCGAGATTCGATCGTCGGTATCCCAATACCTTGTTCAATCTCGTTACCGGCAAGTCACTTTACTCGTTCCGTAACACATCATCCCATGACCAACCCCTTAGTCACATTGAGCTCATTACGATGATGTCTTACCGAGTGGGCCCAGAGATACCTCTGCATCATACGGAGTGACAAATCCCAGTCTCGATTCGTGCCAACCCAACAGATACTTTCGGAGATACCCATAATGTACCTTTATAGCCACCCTGTTACGTTGTGATGTTTGGCACACCCAAAGCATTCCTACGGTATCCGGGTGTTGCACAATATCATGGTCTAAGGAAAAGATACTTGACATTAGAAAAGCTTTAGCAGATGAACTACACGATCTTGCGCTATGCTTAGGATTGCGTCTTGTCCATCACATCATTCTCCTAATGATGTGATCCCGTTATGAATGACATCCAATGCCCATGGTCAGGAAACCGTAACCATCTGTTGATCAACGAGCTAGTCAACTAGAGGCTCACTAGGGACATGTTGTGGTCTACGTATTCACACATGTATTACGATTTCCGGATAACACAATTGCAGCATGAACAATAGAAAATTATCATGAACAAGGAAATATAATAATAAC
This sequence comes from Triticum monococcum, assembly GCA_034509565.1. Taxonomy (NCBI): domain Eukaryota; kingdom Viridiplantae; phylum Streptophyta; class Magnoliopsida; order Poales; family Poaceae; genus Triticum; species Triticum monococcum. Next base: position 486,127,543 of record CM067845.1, read on the forward strand.
CATTTTATTATTTCCTCTAGGGCATATTTCCAACACTTTCTTCTCATACATGGATCCTATCTCAGATTTCATGGCCTCAAGCCATTTATTGGAATCTGGGCCCATCATCGCTTCCTCATAGTTTGTAGGTTCGTCATGGTCAAGTAACATGACTTCCGGAATAGGATTACCATACCACTATGGTGCGGAACATGCTATGGTTGACCTACGAGGTTCAGTAGTAACTTGATCCGAAGTTTCATGATCGTTATCATTAGCTTCCTCACTAGTTGGTGCGGGCATCACGGGAACGGTTTTCTCTGATGAGCTACTTTCCAATTCGATAGAAGGTACAATTACCTCATCAAGTTCTACTTTCCTCCCACTCACTTCTTTCAAGAGAAACTCCTTCTCTAGAAATGATCCATTCTTAGCAACAAAGATCTTGCCTTCGGATCTGTGATAGAAGGTGTACTCAACAGTTTCTTTTGGGTATCCTATGAAGACGCACTTCTCCGATTTGGGTTTGAGCTTATCAGGCTGAAGCTTTTTCACATAAGCATCACAACCCAAAACTTTAAGAAACGACAGCTTAGGTTTCTTGCTAAACCACAGTTCATACAGTGTCATCTCAATGGATTTAGATGGTGCCCTATGTAACGTGAATGCAGTTGTTTCTAATGCATAACCCCAAAATGATAGTGGTAAATCGGTAAGAGACATCATTGATCGTACCATATCTAATAAATTATGGTTACGACGTTCGCACACACCATTATGCTGTGGTGTTCCAGGTGGCGTGAGTTGTGAAACTATTCCACATTGTTTTACATGAAGACCAAACTCGTAACTCAAATATTCGCCTCCGCGATGAGATCGTAGAAACTTTATTTTCTTGTTACGATGATTTTCCACTTCACTTTGAAATTCATTGAACTTTCCAAATGTTTCAGACTTGTGTTTCATTAAGTAGTTATAGCCATATCTCCTCAAATCATCTGTGAAGGTTAGAAAATAACAATACCCGCCGCGAGCCTCAACACTCATCAGACTGCATACATCAGTATGTATTATTTCCAATAAGTCAGTAGCTCGCTCCATTTTTCCGGAGAACGGAGTTTTATTCATCTTGCCCATGAGGCATGGTTCACAAGTATCAAATGATTTATAATCAAGTGATTCCAAAAATCCATCTGTATGGAGTTTCTTCATGCGCTTTACACCAATATGACTTAAACGGCAGTGCCACAAATATGTTGCACTATCATTATCAACTTTGCATCTTTTGGCATCAATATTATGAATATGTGTATCACTATGATCGAGATTCAGTAAACCATTTACATTGGGTGTATGACCATAGAAGGTTTTATTCATGTAAATAGAACAACCATTATTCTCTGACTTAAATGAATAATCGTATCGCAATAAACATGATCCAATCATATTCATGCTCAATGCAAAGACCAAATAACATTTACTTTGGTCCAACACTAATCTCGAAGGTAGAGGGAGTGTGCGATAGTGATCTTATCAACCTTGGAATCACTTCCAACACACATCGTCACCTCGGCCTTAACTAGTCTATGTTCATTTTGCAATTCCTATTTCGAGTTACTAATCTTAGCAACTAAACCGGTATCAAATACCCTGGGGTTACTATGAACACTAGTAAAGTACACATCAATAACATGTATATAAAATATACCTTTGTTCAATTTTCCATCCTTCTTATACGCCAAGTATTTGGGGTAGTTCCGCTTCCAGTGACCATTCTCTTTGCAGTAGAAGCACTCAGTTTCAGGTTAGGTCTAGCTTTGGGTTTCTTCACGGGAGTGGCAACTTGCTTGCCATTCTTTCTTGAAGTTCCCTTTCTTTTCCTTTGCCCCTTTTCTTAAAACTAGTGGTCTCGTCAACCATCAATAGTTGATGCTCTTTCTTGATTTCTACCTTCGCCGATTTCAACATCCCAAAGAGCTCGGGAATCGTTTTCGTCATCCCCTTGCATATTATAGTTCATCACGTAGTTCTAGTAGCTTGGTGATAGTGAGTAGAGAACTCTCTCAATCATTATCTTATCTGGAAGATTAACTCCCACTTGATTCAAGTTATCGTGCTACCCAGACATTCTGAGTACATGCTCACTGGCTGAGCCATTCTCCTCCATCTTGTAGGCAAAGTACTTGTCAGAGGTCTCATACCTCTTGACAGGGACATGAGTCTAAAATACCAATTTCAACTCTTGGAACATCTCGTATGCTCCATGGTGTTCAAAACGTTTTTGAAGTCTCGGTTCTATGCCGTAAAGTATGGTGCACTAAACTATCAAGTAGTCATCATACCGAGCTTGTCAAACATTCATAACGTCTGCATAAGCTCTTGCAATAGGTCTGTCACCTTGCGGTGCATCAAGGACATAATTCTTCTGTGCAGCAACGAGGATAATCCTCAGATCACGTACCCAGTCCGCATCATTGCCACTATCATCTTTCAACTTTTCTCTAAGAACATATCAAAAAAATAGGAGCTATATTGCGAGCTATTGATCTACAACATAGATATGCAAATACTATCAGGACTAAGTTCATGATAAATTAAGTTCAATTAATCATATTACTTAAGAACGCCTGCTTAGATAGACATCCCTCGAGGTATCTAAATGATCACATGATCCATATCAACTAAACCATGTCCGATCATCACGCGAGATGGAGTAGTTTTCAATGGTGAACATCTCTATGTTGATCATATCTACTATATGATTCATGTTTGACCTTTCGGTCTCCAGTGTTTCGAGGCCATGTCTGTACATACTAGGCTCGTCAAGGTTAATTAACCCGAGTATTCCACATGTGCAAAACTGTCTTGCACCACTGTATGTGAACATAGAGCTTATCACACCCAATCATCACGTGGTGTCTCGACACGACGAACTGTCGCAACGGTGCATACTCAGGGAGAACACTTATACCTTCAAATTTTAGCGAGGGATCATCTTATAATGCTACTGCCATACTAAGAAAAATAAGATGCATAAAAGATAAACATCACATGCAATCCAAATATGTGACATGATATGGCCATCATCATCTTGTGCCTTTGATCTCCATCTCCAAGCACCGTCATGATCTCCATCGTCACCAGCTTGACACCTTGATCTCCATCGTAGCGTTGTGGTCGTCTTGCCAACTATTGCTTCTACAACTATCGCTAACACATAGTGATAAAGTGAAGCAATTACATGGCGTTTGCATTTCATACAATAAAGCGACAACCATAAGGCCCCTGCTAGTGGCCGATAACTTTTACAAAACATGATCATCTCATACAACAACGTATATCACATCATGTCTTGGCCATATCACATCACAACATGCCCTGCAAAAACAAGTTAGATGTCCTCTACTTTGTTGTTGCAAGTTTTACGTGGCTGCTATGGGCTTCTAGTAAGAACCGTTCTTACCTATGCATCAAAACCACAACAGTGTTTCGCCAAGTTTATTGTTTTAACCTTCAATAAGGATCGGCCGTAGTCAAATTCGATTCAACTAAAGTTGGAGAAACAGACACCCGCCAGCCACCTTTATGCAAAACTAGTTGCATGTATGTCGGTGGAACTGGTCACATGAACGTGGTCATGTAAGTTTGGTCCGGGCCGCTTCATCCAATAATACTGCCAAATCAAAATAAGATGTTGGTGGTAAGCAGTATGACTATCACCGCCCAGAACTCTTTGTGTTCTACTCATGCATATCATCTACGCATAGACCTAGCTGTGATGCCACTATTGGTGAATGTAGCATGCAATTTCAAAAAAAAAATCCTACGATCGTGCAAGATCTATCTAGGAGATGCATAACAACAAGGGGGAGATTGTTTCCACATACCCTCGTAGACCGAAAGTGGAAGCGTTAGGTTAACACACTTGATGTAGTCGAATGTCTTCGCGATCCAAATGATCAAGCACCGAACGTATGGCACCTCTGAGTTCTGCACACGTTCAGCTCGATGACGTCCCTCGAACTCTTGATCCAACAAAGTGTCAACGCAGGGTTTCATCAGCACGACGGTGTGGTGACGGTGATGGTGATGTGATCCGCGTAGGGCTTCGCCTAAGTACAACAATAATAAGACCAGAGGAGTAAACTGTGGAGGGAGTCACCACACACGGCTAAGAGAACAATTGATGTGCTTTGGGGTGCCCCCTACCCCCATATATAAAGGAGGAGAGGGGAGGAGGCCAGCCCTAGGGGCGTGCCAAGGGGGGAGGACCGACTTGGAATCCTCACTACTGTCAGTGTTCTGGGAACGGGTGTCCCCAGACTTGCCTGCCTGCGGCCTGCGGCGTGGCTCAAGTGGGGGCCCAGCGCGGCCCATCTTCATCAGCTCAAGCTCAAGACCCTCACGAGGGGCCAAGCCTCGCGGGGCGGACGATCGGAAGCTTCCACAGTGGCAGCCTCATCAGGCAGGCTCGCGAGGAGGCGGAGAGATCAAGCCACGGGTACCTCGCGAGGAACCTGTGATGCAAGCCATGACGATCGAGACCAGGCGGGCACCAGTCAAGCGCTGGCCTGCGCAGTGTCCTTGTTTCCCCTTTGGTGCAAAGGGGGCAAGCACAGGCCAAGGCATCGGGCAAAGGTTGCCATTCCGGTGCAACGAGACCAAGACCAGCAGAGCGGCAGGACGGAGGTCACCGTGGAGCCCAAGACGACGTCATTACCAGTACTTTTGGCAGCCAAAGACCACCTTTGGTCAGGATAACTTGTACTAGATGTTCCCCTTCAAAATGGCCAATTGTTGGCGCCCTTCCTGCTTATTATTTGGGGAGAGGCCCAGGTCCTCTATAAATAGAGCTAGCCACCACAGAGTAGAGACAGCTAGAAAAAGTTGGAGACATATAGAAAAAACCCGAGACATCCAGAAATATGGTAGAGCCCAAGCAGAGAGAGAGAGAGAGAGAGAGGCGACTAAACTCACCCTAGCAGTTTATTGCACCAGCTCAAGAACACCTCTCGCGAGGTTGTTCTTCCCTTGTACTGTTCATCATCAGCCCCTGAGGCAATCCACCACACCACACACTGGAGTAGTGTATTACACCACAATGGTGGCCCGAACAAGTATAAACCTCGTGTCCCTTGTGTTGTTCGTTGCTTCCAGTTTAGATCACGCGAGGAGATTGGACGTAGATCAGTAGGGGAGAGGTCTCCGCGCGCACCCTAGTGTTCGAACCTCAAGGCTCCCAAAATCCGACATTTGGCGCGCCAGGTAGGGGTGCGCCGGAATCTTTCTTCCGCTGTCCGCGTGTGATCTTCTGTCGTGTCCATGGCTGACACTTGTCGGGCTCGCGCTGAGCACCGGGCTACTCTCACCACCCGCGTCGCCCAGACGGCACCCGTCGGCGGACGCCCTCGTTGTTCCCCGTCACCTGCCGCCAACGCCGCCACCAGCCCGGCAGGGAACGAGCAGCAGGCCTCGTCCCAGCATCCTTTGGTACGGCGGGAAGGTCGCACCGCCACGCCGTCGCTGACTCTAGCCGCTTCGTCGTCCCACGCCCGTCGCGCCCCCACGGACGCGCACGCCACGCTGCTCCTGGCAAGAGAGCTCTTGCACTACTGCCCCGTCGACGACCTCTACGACGACTGTCTCGCCCGCATCACCGAGCTTGTCAGCGCCGCAGGCCCCCCCCCCTTGTCGTCCCTGTCGCTGCCTCGCCCTCCATTCCGCGCAGGAGGCGAGGATCAGGAAGTGCCTCCACCACCTCCTCCCCAAGGAGGCACCCTGGCTCCAAGGCGCGCAGCCCCAGGGCGAGACCCTCCACATCCGGCGCCTGCGTAGCAAGAAAGGAGCCGCCAAGAGATCCCTTGTCCCCAAGAAGGCACACGTGCGCTCCCGGCGCCGGCGCGCCAAGATCGCGTCCCTTCACCTCCATGCCAAGACCCCGCGCTGCTCCAAGTGGCGGCGCGCGGTAATCCCCAGGAGCAAGCCTAGTAGCAGCAAAAGGCACCGGTGGCCACAGCAGGCTGCCATGCCCTCACCACTGAGCTACGCGGCGTCGCACGGCCAGGCCAAGTTCAAGCCTGACCTGCCCCCTCGCTACGATGGCACGGCGGACCCTGCGGAGTTCCTGCAACTCTACGAGCTATACATCGAAGCCGCCAACGGAGACGAAAGGGTCATGGCGAACTGGTTTCCCATGGCGCTCAAGGACGGGGCCCGCACCTTGCTCCTGGCACAACCTCCTCCTGGGACGAGGTGCACACTCGCTTCATTGCCAACTTCTAGGGCACTCGCGACCGGCCCCCGGTCGTGAGCGATTTGCGCCGCATCAAGCAGCAGCAAGGGGAAACCCTGCGGAAATACAGCCAGCGCTTCAACAACGCTCGCCTCAAGATCCCCAAGGTGACTGAAGAAGCCATCATCTCGGCCTTCTCCGATGGCGTACGCGACGTCAAGATGAAGGAGGAGCTAGGAATCCATGAAGACCTGTGCACATCCCTGGAGCTGTTCAACTTGGCGACCAAGTGTGCCAGGGCTGAGGAAGGGCGCCTTTCCCTCCTCGAACTCCCGGTTGCCGACCCAGAAGAGAAGAAACCCAAGGCCAAGGACGTGAAGCGCAAGGGGGTTGTCATGCTTGCAGTGGAGCCAGACACCAAGCGAGGCAGGGATCAGCCCGAGTCATCCAAGGGCAGCCGGCACTACGTGTACCACGACCTCCACACCCACAACACCAACGAATGTCAAGAGCTCAGGGCCGTGAGAGATGGACGTGTCGGCCGATGCCCCGAGCGCAACAACAGGGGCTATGGCCTAGGAGGAGGAAGAGGTGGCGGACGACGGGAAGACCGTGGCCCTCGCCAAGGGTGGCATGACTGACCTCGCGAGGATCACTGGCAGGACCAGCCTCGCGAGGGAGGCTGGAGAGATCAGCCTCGTGAGGATCGCGCGTGCGGCAACGCAGGCCTTCCTCCTCTGCTGCCACCGCCAAGGAGGAATGAAGACCAACATCAGGACAAGGGGGCTGGGGGCTTCCAGGAGCCGCGCACAATCGCTTTCATCTTGGGTGGCATGCAGGCCCCAGCCTCGCAGCGCATCTTCAAGCAGTTTTCTCGCGAGGTGAATGCATCCCTCCCCAATCTTGAGGCCATGCACCCTCTCAGGTGGTCTGCGTGCGCTATCACGTTCAGCTCAGCAGATCAGCTCAAGTGCGCGACAACGGCCAGAGTCCTCCTAATGCTTTGCTCCCCAGTCATCAGCACCGTGCAGGTCACCAGGACCCTCATTGACGGCGGAGCAGGACTCAAGGTCCTGTCCGTCGAGACGTTCGACAATCTCCAAGTGTCGTACGATCAGCTTCAGCCAACCAAGCCATTCTCAGGAGTCACTGATGGTTCAACTGTTCCGATAGGGCGGGTTCGCCTTCCAGTCACCTTCGGGCAACGCAACAAATACCACACCGAGCTCATCGACTTCGACGTCGCCCACATCCGTCTTCCATACAACGCCATCCTCGGGTACCTAGCCCTGGCCAAGTTCATGGCAGTGACTCACCATGGATACAATGTCCTCAAGATGACAGGAAGCGGTGGAGTCATCACCGTACCCTGTGAAGAAAGAGACGCAGTGTGTTCACTTGAGCGCGCGTTCCAAGCCGCAGCAATCGAAGACCCGGACCACAGAAATGGAAGACTTCCCGAGGTGACCCCCAAGAAGAAGAAGGCTTCGCCTGGCCCAAGCCATCAGGATGCAGGCGCCTCCGGAGGTGTTGGGTCAGGATCTGCGCCCAATCAGGGAGCGCCACCCTCTCTCGCATAGGAAGGAGCACCCGGCGCCCTCCTCGGGCAGGGCTCGGGGCTCTTTCTTGGAGAGCCACCGACTTTGCCAAGGTCGCGAGGGAGGCGCTCGGGCACCACTTGGAGGGGTGCTTCCAGGCACGTTTCCCTCAGGAAGGTACAAGGCAAGGAAGACCAAACCTTAGGAGTTCATCGCAAGCAACACTCAGGGGCTACAGGAGTCGAGAGTCACGCGCGGCAGCCGCCGCTTACCCTCCATGGCCCCACATCCAGGCGATGATGGTGGGTTGCGCGTCTGCGTCGACGTGCCAGGGCTCAACCAAGCCGCATCTCAGGAGCGCCTCTGGCCTTCGCGCGTGGGGCGTTGTGAGGGTCCACCTTACAGCTATGTTCACATGCCTTTCGGCCTGCCGAATGCGGTCGCCGCTCATCAGCGCTTGCTGAGGATCATTCTAGAGGCTCAGGAGGTCAGGCATCATGCAGTCCTGGTGGAGATGGAGATGGCTCTCGGAGACCCACCTGTGCCCATCGAGCCTCCCGAGGTTCCTGGGCCTGGGGGCTCGTGAGGGTCGACGTCTTCATCGTGCATCGCACGCTTCTTCAGCATCACTCCATCTTCAACGGCACTAGGTGACATCTTTCTAAGTTCCGCTTTTAGCTGGGAGCGCCCACAAGGCAGCATTATTCCCAGGCGCGTGGGTTCGTCCCTACGGCATGTATCTGTTTTTCTTATCTCTTTACTTAGCTTGTCGGGGGCGCCTCGAGGGCTGCATCATCCCTAAGCTGCTCGGGCCTGGCCCAGCGGCATTTGCTTCTCCTGCGTCTTCTTAAAATGAATTTCCTCCTGCGTGCTTAACATACCCGACCTAATCACCTGCTCGATTGGCGCCTACCTATAGAGCTGCTCGCTTTGGAACGGCATCTACGCACGGGTCCGTCCCTGCAACGCCCAAAATTCTGAGTGGTCAAGCTCTGGCCGCGGCAGCCCCGCAAGGCGCCACCTCACCAGGCCCTCAGTTCCCCAATCACTCCCCCGGAGCGACCAAAGGTTGGCTGGCAACCGTAACAACGGGTCTTGTTTCTCTTTATGACTGGTGTGCAGGACCTACTCCAGGAGCAACGCTAGGGATATCGTGAGCTGTCTCTCCCTCTCTCCGGCACGGACCGCTTGCACGTTAAAAAGGGGGGTGCCTGAGCATCGCGACTCATGGGCTCCTACTGTCACTCCAGCCCTCACCCCCTGGCCTTGACCCATGGCATCGCGGCCTGTCATACCAGCGGCGGCTGAGCTCGCTCGAGGGCCGGGACCTGAGGACGTAGAGCATTAAGGAAAGTGCAGGGGAGTGGGAAGAAGCTCGCGAGGACCTAACCCAGCAGCGCCTCAGCTGCCACCGCTTGGGCCAGGCGCTTCATCGAGGAACTACACCAAACTCAAGAGATAAGTCACGCCCTTACAAGAGTTGGACCAATGCAGTGCAAAACCCTCGCCCAGTGCGGCTCTGTCACGGCGATGTTACCTTCCTTTCTCGCCCAGCGAGGGCTGCTTGAGTGCTAAAGGGGACCTCCCGACCATCGCGACTTCGGGGCTCTTACCGGACCTCGGGCCGCTCACCTCCTGGCCTTGACCACGACATCGCGACCTGGCATACCAGCAACGACTGAAGCCTACCTGGGGACTGGGACCTATCAGCGTCGAGCGCCATGTCCTCGCGAGGACAGAAAGGGGGAGCTGAGCTGAGACAGGACAAGCACCTCGCATTGATTCATATTAAGGACATAATATTCGTAAAAGACATGGCAAACGCCTTACATACCCCCACGGGGTGTTGCTTCGATTCCTCGCAGGGAACAAGAGTACTAATCCTAAGGGAACGCTAATCGTCTGCACCGCCGCAAGGGACGCCATCATCAACAGTGGGCTACCCAACATCGACGCCAAACCCATCCAGATCAGTAGCACTGGCGGCTGGATGCAGCAGCCCGTTCTGAGCACCGCGCGAGCTCGGGGGCTCGTAGCTGCTATCGCTCACCTCCGGAGTCGCGAGGAGCTTGGGGGAGCCACTGAATTCCCCAGCTCCTCCGCTGCTGCCTGAGGAGCTGCTGGAGGGCTGACGGGAAGGCCAGGTCCTCGCCGGTTCATTGCCCCAGCCACTCTCCCTGGGGCAGCACTCCAGCCGGCGTCCTTCAGCATTGAAGACCTTGAAGAACATCAGGGAGGCGCCGTCGTATTCAAGATGAATCATGAGGGCACCTACCGTCCGGCAGACCCGGGCAATTTCACCCCAGCCCCGGGTCATGAAGACCTTGCCCGGAGCGACGACCGCGACCTCCGCTTTGGTCGCAAGGGTGCTGCAGTCAGCGTGCTGCAGCCAGAGCTCCAGAGCCCCGCTCGGCGGAATCTTGAAGGCGAAGGAAGGAGGGAGGCGAATCCAAGATCTTGGAGGCATGGCGGCGTGGAGCACGAGCTCGCGAGAGGAGTGTTCGGCGTGGACTCCAGGAGGAACGACGCGCACCACCGTGACTCGCCGGCGTCGGCGGAGGCACCGTCGATGTTGCTCGACACCTTCTCCCCCGGGACCCACGACGCGGGCGTACAAGGGTAGCGAATACCCAGGCGGCGGCCGCTCGTACCAGGGCCTCGGTGCCTCCTGTCGAGCACCCTCTTCTCGGTGGCAGAGGACCAGCCGTTTCTGCGGCGGAAGTTTTTCAGGACCCTCTCGGGGGGCCTTTCCTTTCTCTTCTGCAGAGAACCGACGGATTGGTGCCATTGGCGTAGGGAGAAGCAAAAGCAAGGAAGAAAAAGGGAAGGAGCAGCAGGAAGGGATGGACTGAAGGGGCTTGCCTAGCCCCGTACTTATAGCCAGAGGAGGCCAACTGCCGAGCACCACGATCGCAGGTAATCATGACCGTTTTCTCTGCATGCAGGGACTTGTCAAGTCATGCGGTCGCCGAGGCATCGTGGGGAAGTGTAGACGCCCACGTCCAATCAATTGCCATGCGGCGCCCAAGGCCGCAGGCTGTTAGGGCCCGCGGTGCTTCACGCTTGCCCCTTTGCTTCCCTGTTGGGCCAAGCCCGGGCGTGCCTTGGGCCCGGGGGCTACTGTCGGTGTTCTGGGAATGGGGGTCCCCAGACTTGCCTGCCTGCGGCCTGCGGCGTGGCTAAACTGGGGGCCCAGCGTGGTCCATCTTCATCAGCTCAAGCTCAAGACCCTCGCGAGGGGCCAAGCCTCGCGGGGCGGACGACCGGAAGCTTCCTTAGTGGCAGCCTCATCAGGCAGGCTCGCGAGGAGGTGGAGAGATCAAGGGAGGGGTACCTCGCGAGGAACCCATGACGCAAGCCATGACGATCGAGACGAGGCGGGCGCCGGCCTGCGCAGTGTCCTTGTTTCCCGTTTGGTGCAAAGGGGGCAAGCACAGGCCAAGGCATCGGGCAAAGGTTGCCATTCCGGTGCAATGAGACCAAGACCAGCAGAGTGGGAGGTCACCGTGGAGCCCAAGATAGCGTCATCACCAGTACTTTTGGCAGCCGAAGACCAACTTTGGTCAGGATAACTTGTACTAGATGTTCCCCTTCAAAATGGCCAATTGTTGGCACCCTTCCCGCTCATTATTTGGGGAGAGGCCCAGGGCCTCTATAAATAGAGCTAGCCACCACAGAGTACAGACAGCTAGAAAAACCCGGAGACATCTAGAAAAACCCGGAGACATCTAGAAAAACGCCGAGACATCCAGAAATCTGGTAGAGCCCAAGCAGAGAGAGAGAGAGAGTGAGGCGACTGAACTCACCCTAGCAGTTCATCGCACCAGCTCAAGAACACCTCTCGCGGGGCTGTTCTTCCCTTGTACTGTTCATCATCAGCCCTTGAGGCAATCCACCACACCACACATTGGAGTAGGGTATTACACCACAACGGTGGCCCGAACCAGTATAAACCTCGTGTCCCTAGTGTTGTTCATTGTTTCCAGTTTAGATCACGCGAGGAGATTGGACGTAGATTGGTAGGGGAGAGATCTCCGCATGCACCCCAGTGTTCGAACCTCAAGGGTCTGCCGGAACCCGAAATCCGACAACTACTACAGGAGACTGCTAATGTGACACTACGATCAGAGACCCTTTGTCGAAACTGTGTGAGATGCAATAATCGCAAATGGTGGTGTAAAAAACCATCAAAAAAGGTGCAAAACGTTTGCGATGATGGCTGCATCAAACACGGTTAAGATTTTAGTTGTGTATGTGATGCAGGGCATACGGTTAATCCATTCAAACTATTTGCGATGAGGCAGAACAACAGAAACGGGCAGCCATAACAATGTGTGTGCGATGCAGGACACACAGTTAATTCATTCGAACTGTTTGCGATGAGGTAGAACAACAGAAACGGGCAGCCATATCAATGTGTGTGCGATATACGGCATATGGTTAACTCAGACGAACTATTTTCGATTAGGGAACACAATAGAAATAGTTCAACTTAACAAGATGTGTGTGATATGCAGCATACAGTTCACATGGATGAACTGTTTGCGATGAGCCAAAAGAACACAAATGAGTCGTGTAAACAAGATGTGTGTGATACGTGGCAAACGGCCGACTCGGATGAACTGTTTGCGATGAGAAATTAAAACACAGACGGTCAATACAGTTACATCGTGTGTGATTCTGTGTGTACAAAAAACTTTGAAAAATGCAAACTAGTTGCTTGCGATGGCTAGGAGTATCGCACACGATGTGTCTGCGAGTACTCGTGTGCGATGATTAGTATGTTATACATATGTTTCCTTATGTGAACATGTGTGTGAATTTGCAATATGGACAGTTAATATGCGAATGCCTTCTGGACATCGGGCACACACTTAAACTCAATGAATTGTGTACGGTACTAATACTTTCCATGAAAATTTACGAACTTGGGTAACATCATTTGAGTAACATATATATAGTGGTTACACTATTCGACAATAGGAAGATCTTCGTAACACGGTTTTGACAACCATATGGTCCATATCTACATACTTAACATAGTAATAACTATCACATTTTAGGAGGCTAAGGGCCAACAACCATATGGTCCATATCTACATACTTAACATATATAGTAACAGCTAGCACATTTTAAGAGGCTGAGGGCCAACAACCATAGCTATCCACTGGAAGCAGCTTGATCACGGCAACTCGGCATCTCGTCAATGAAAATGAAGTGCCCTCCTGTGCCTTGGTAGAGTAGGAGTTGAACAATGTCTCCAATTTTCCAATATGGTTGCATTGCCACAAGAAGCGAGAACTTGTTAATTTGAATGGTTCCATTTTTGTGGAAAATGCAGTACCTTGCAATCACTTTGGCGTTATTAGCAGGAACAAGTGTAATTCGACCACGCCGGAAAATCGATCCAGGAACAGCTACAGGGGGCAATTTCTGTTGACATGTAGAATAAAAAACAATTGTAACATATCGTTGAAGATATATATAGTTTATGAACATCAACATTAAAATAAGACTTTTTACTAGGGCTTTGTGCACACAATTGGTCTTGTTCAGTGTGTGCACCATAGGTCTAATTAATCCCATCCAAAATCCTGCGTTCATACGCTGTGCTATCTCTATCAGATTATCAACAAAGTTTATGACATGCTTCAAGTCCTTCCAGTGAAATTTGGTACGCTTAGTAACATACAGATCGTTCACTATGCATCCAACATATCCTGCTTAAAAGGTGTAAAGGTATTATTTATTCAGAACATGGCAGAAGAATATATAGTGCACATAAATTGGTAAACAGAATTTGTTACTGCCTAGGAACGGAGTCAGAATATGATATCACAATTGGTTGCTTAAATAGTGATCAATTGGTTGTTTAAATAGTAATATGACAACATGGAGAAAGTTGAAAGGACACTAACCTCGATCAGACTTTGATCGGCTGATGACGTTGGGGAAGTAAACATCCAAGTTAATTAGACCAGGTTGTGGTGCACGCACTAGAATTTTATTGCCAGCTTTCAGTTCATAACACTTAGACATTTTTCTCCAAAGGTTCGCATTAAAATAGGAGTGACCATCTTTATCAAGTTTTACGCTAACTATCATTGTAAATCCATGTTGCATTGTCAATATGACATCCTGGAGTAATCAGCAAAGCAAAGCCCAAGATTACCCTCTACTCCTGTTCTTGCAAAGCAAGGGATGTACTGCTTGAAATGAAAATTAAGATCATAAATTAGATATATTGAAATAACCAAGCAAGATGCAAATATGGGAGTAACCGATAGAACATATCCATATATAGATGCAAGCAAGGTACAAAAATATAGAATAAAAAATTGATAATGTAACAAAGATTTGATGCAAATATATAGATAATGTAGCAATAGACGGTATATGTTCACAAATTTAGGCCATGCCGACCGTGGTAGGTTGAGACTGAACATACGGAGCGCTCCCTGAAGTCATCCGGAATGGTGAGATAGAACTTCGTTTCCGACTGGCCATGACCACAGTTGCCCGATTTGTGCTCGCACTGTGCACACATGAATGAACACCCACAAACCAGCTAGAACAAAAATGATTCCACGATGATTTCCGCCGGTTGATTAACAACGACGGACGGACTACGATAAGAGATGAGTGAATATTTCACTAATTAAGTTGATTACCTTCTCCATGAGAAAAATCCCCGGCCCAATCCCGCAGAAAACCCCAGTCAACAAGAGTCTAGAATGTTGGTGCAGATAGGCGGCGGAAAGCGGTGGAGGCAAAATCCGGTGCCGTTTGGAGCGCGACCTACGCCCGCCGCCAACAGCCGTCGAGCTTAGGGTGCAAAGTTGCGGAGGAGTCTGCGGCGAGTGAGCGGGCACGAAGTGGGCGAGGGTTTTCTTTTCGTTTTGCATGTGTGGGTGAACACACGCGGTTCGCAGAGGCGACGGAGATGAATCATGTGCGATAGTAAATCACCGAGATTGAATGGGAATCCAAATTTCCTTTGTCCTTCATCCATGAGTTTTTTTCTATGATGAACATAAACCCTGCTAATCACCGTGTTCAAATTTGACACTTTTCCGGGTTCATTTACAATATTTAGGGGATTATGTGCATTTTGTAGGCATTAATGCATGTAATTCGAATTCAAACAATTGGTGCATGAAAGGGTGCACAAGAACGGTCTGGAAAAACCATACTCGTGGTATTTAGTAATTTCTCAAGCCTTTTATAAGGAATGGGCAGAGATTTCAATGGAATGTGTGGCAATAGTCAACCACAAACGCGTCATTTACTGGGTTATCAACTATAGAACAATGAAATATGTGCTTGAAACATATGACGGTTGACATGGTGCCATGGTATGTCCTCACCTTGCCCTGGTTAAAAGCTGAGAAGGTTTGATTTATGTCGCCATGCACGCCCTTCATAAATCGAACCATCACCGAGGAAGTTCAATGCTTTCGAGAGGGAAATCACCAAGGTTGAAAGGGAATCCAAATTTCTATCCTAGTTTGTCATTTAGTTTTTTTCCAATGATCAACATACCGACTCAAATGAAACGTGTTCAAATTTGACATTTTTCCAAACTCATTTACCATATTTAGGGGATTGTGTGCACTTTCTAGGCATTAATTATGCACATAATTCAAATTCGAACAATCGGTGCATGAAAAGGTGCACAAGAATGGTCTGGAAAACCATGTTCGTGCTATACAAAAAATGAAACACATGGTTGGAAAACATGACGCCTGGTGTGGTGCCATGGTATGGCCTCACCATGCCATGGTAAAAATTGGAGAATGTTTTCCTTATGTCGTGATGCGCGCCTTTCATAAAACGAACCATCATTCGAGGAAGTTTCATGGTTTCGAGGGGGAAATCACCAAGATTGAAGGGGGTCCAAATTTACTTTGTCCTTTGTCCGCGAGTTTTTTTTCTATGATGAGCATACAACCTGCAAATCACCGTGTTCAAATTTGGCACTTTTCCGGGTTCATTTGCCATATTTAGGGGATTATGTGCATTTCCTAAGCATTAATGCGCATAATTCAAGTTCAAACAATCGACGCACGAAAGGGTCCACAAGAACGGCCTAGAAAACCATGCTCATGCCATTTAGTAAATTCTCATGCCTTTTACAAGGAATGGACACACATTTCGATGAAATGTGTTGCAATAGTCAACCACAAATGTCTGTTTGTCGGGTTTTCAACTATAGAAAAAATGAAATAAATGCTTAAAAACATGACCCCTCGCATGGTGCCATGGTATAACCTCACCATGCCCTGGTAAATATTTGAGAAGGTTTGGCTTATGTCGTCATGCACACCCTTCATAAATCAACCCATCACCAAGGAAGTTCCATGCTTTCGAGAGGGAAAATCCCCAAGGTTGAAGGGGAATCCTAATTTCCGTCCTAGTTTGTCATTCGGTTTTTTTCCAATGATCAACATACCGCCTCAAATGCAATGTGTTCAAATTTGACATTTTCCCAGGCTCATTTACCATATTTGGGGGATTATGTGCATTTTCTAGGCATTAATGGACATAATTCAAATTCAAACAATCGGTGCATGAAAAGGTGCACAAGAACCGTGTGGAAAACCATGCTCGTGTTATTTAGCACATTCTCATGCCTTTTACAAGGAACGGGGAGACATTTTAAGGAAATGTGTGGCAATAGTCAACCATAAATGCGTCGTTTACTCGGCTAACAACTATACAAAAAATGAAACACATGGTTGGAAAACATGACGCCTGGCGTGGTGCCATGGTATGGCCTCACCATGCCCTGGTAAAAATTGGAGAATGTTTTCCTTATGTCGTGATGCGCGCCTTTCATAAATCAAACCATCACCGACGAAGTTTCATGGTTACGAGGGGGAAATCACCAAGATTGACGGGGGGATCCAAATTTCCTTTGTCCTTTGTCCCCGAGTTTTTTTCTATGATGAGCATACAACCTGCAAATCATCGTGTTCAAATTTGGCAATTTTTCGGGTTCATTTGCCATACTTAGGGGATTATGTGCATTTCCTAGGCATTAATGCACATAATTCAGTTTCAAACAATCGATGCATGAAAGGGTCCACAAGAACGGCCTAGTAAACCATGCACGTGCCATTTAGTAAATTCTCATGCCTTCTACGAGGAATCGACAAATATTTCAACGAAATGTGTGACAATAGTCAACCAAAAATGTCTGTTTGTTGGGTTTCGTTTCTTTGTGACAATAGTCAACCAAAAATGTACCAAAAATGTCTTGACAATATTTTGACAGATATTTCGACATGGTGTGGACATAGCTATCATAAAAACGTCTAAAAATATTATAGGACAAATTAATAACTAGGTACAATCATTTCTTTGTACATATGATTTAACTTACGAGAATATGATACTACACTTATATTTCGATTTATTTATACACACGAATAAAGGAATCAGAAAACCAATTAAAGAAGAGCAGTAATCCTTGCATGCATGCGCTTTACTGTCATGCATGGACTCCACCACCGAACCATCCATCCCATCCATCATGCATGAGGAGCAAAAAACCAATGTGATAGGAGTGAGACAATTTTGTTTTGGCTAAATTAGCAAGAGGAGTAACGTGATGAGGCCAAAGACTTACACCACGATGGGCCAAACAAAGCTACCCCAACCACCGTACAGCGTCAGGTCTTTGTACGGCCCAGCCTCCTGTGGTACGACGGACAGACTCACTGCATGCCCACCTTTAATAAATAGTCAGTCTAGGTTAGGGTTTAGACTCAGGTTTTGTTTAGAGAAGTTCAGCTATATTGCTACTTTTATTTGTCTTCGCTTGTAGCGGCTAGTGCGACCGTCAAGACATCCTATCGGAACCCCATCTTATGAGATTAATCCCATCTAGCATATTCACAATTTTGAGATTGCTTGGCTATTATTTTCTTGCATGTTCTTCGATTTGCTTGCAGGAAAAATCCTTCGTGGATAGGTCGATCGCACCATTGGCTCCGTCGATAACATCGTGGAGTTGGTTCAGCGATTGCCGTGGATATCAGTTGAGGGAGTCCTGGATTAGGGGGTCTTAGGACAGCCGGACTATATCCTTTGGCCGGACTGTTGGACTATGAAGATACAAGATTGAAGACTTTGTCCCGTGTCCGGATGGGACTCTCCTTGGCGTGGAAGGCAAGCTTGGCAATACGGATATGTAGATCTCCTCCCTTGTAACGACTCTGTGTAACCCTAGCCCCCTCTGGTGTCTATATAAACCGGAGGGTTTAGTCTGTAGGACAACGACAATCATACAATAGGCTAGCTTCTAGGGTTTAGCCTCTATGATCTCGTGGTAGATCAACTCTTGTAATACTCATATCATCAAGATCAATCAAGCAGGACATAGGGTATTACCTCCATCGAGAGGGCCCGAACCTGGGTAAACATCGTGTCCCCCGCCTCCTGTTACCATCCTCCTTAGACGCATAGTTCGGGACCCCCTACCCGAGATCCGCCAGTTTTGACACTAACATTGGTGCTTTCATTGAGAGTTCCACTATGTTGTCACCGTAAGGCTTGATGGCTCCTTCGATCATCGGTAACGATGTGTTCCAGGGTGAGGTTTTCCTCCCCGAACAGATCTTCGTATTCGGTGGCTTCGCACTGTGGACCAACTCACTTGGCCATCTGGGGCAGATCGAGAGCTATGCCTCTGGCCATCAGGTCAGGTTCGGAAACTTAAACTACACTGCCGACATCCGCCGAGACTTGGTCTTCGACGGATTTGGACCCATGTCAGGTGCGCCGCACAATCACGATGAGCATAACATAACTCTGTCGTCGGACAGTGTTCGGGAGATCACACCTGCAACTACTCTAGCCTTCAATCCGGAGCAAATTGCGCCATCCGAGGACGGGGGAATAAACCCCGCCATGGAGGCCGCACCCTCAGTGGCGATGGAGCCAGATACTGACTTCACCCCTTACGAGAGCCGTGTTGCCGAACCACTGGATTCGTCCCCGGCCACGGACTCCGAGCCGCCTACGTCCATGCCTATCGAATCCGATTGGGCGCCGGTCATGGAGTTCACCTCTGCGGATATCTTCCAGAACTCACCTTTCGGCGACGTGCTAAATTCATTAAGGTCTCTCTCCTTGTCAGGAGAACCTTGGTCGAACTATGTCTGGCAAGAAATTCGCACCCACCACCCACTTAGTAGCCACTGTTGACGATTTAACCGACATGCTCGACTTCGACTCCGAAGACATCGACAGTATGGACAACGATACATGAGACGAACAGGAACCACGGCCCATAGGGCACTGGACCGCCACCTCATCATATGATATATACATGGTGGACACCCCCAAAGAAGGCAATGGCGACGAGACAGCGGAGGATGACCCCTTCAAGAAGCAACCCAAGCGCCGATGTCAGCGGCGCCACTCTAAGTCCCGCCATAGCAAAAGTAGCAATACCGGCACAAGAGACAATAACACTCCGGATAGTGCCGAAGACGACAACAATCCCCTCTAGCACGATTCAGATTGGGAGGGTGAACAAGCTAGCCCTCCAGAGCGGGCAGCAGATGGAGAATCGAAGGAGGACAATTACATGCCTCTCTCCGAAAACGAGGTGAGCCTCGGCGACGAAGAGTTTATCGTGCCTGAGGATCCTATAGAGCAGGAGCGCTTCAAGCGCCAGCTTATGGCCACAACAAATAGCTTGAAGAAAAAGCAACAACAGCTTCAAGCTGATCAAGATTTGCTAGCAGACAGATGGACCAAAGTCCTTGCGGCCGAGGAATACGAACTCGAGCGCCCCTCCAAGAGTTACCCAAAGCGCAGGTTGCTACCTCACCTCAAGGAGGAAGCATTGAAACCTACATCGCCAGTGTACGATGCGGCTGACCAGCCACCTCGTGGCCGAGCCAGAGAGGCGTTTCAGCCTGAAGTTCAGCCTGCACATCGCCGCCACTAAAACAAAAAATACCAAGGCCCGGGGCAACACACGGGAGCTGCGAGACGTATTGGAAAGCAGGGCAAAACATGCAAGGTCGATATACGGGTCACGGGGGCACGCGCCAACGCGGGACGATGACCGTCACGCTGGATACACTAAAAGTAAATCCGGCCGGGCCGAATACAGCAGACAAGACTCATATGAACTGCGTCGTTATATAGCCCGGCACAGAGGTGCCGCACACCCCCTATGCTTCACTGATGAAGTTTTGGATCACGAATTCCCGTAGGGTTTTAAACCCGTAAATATCGAATCGTATGATGGTACAACAGATCCCGCTGTATGGATTGAGGATTTCCTCCTCCACACCCACATGGCTGGTGGTGATGATCTGCATGCCATCAAGTACCTCCCACTAAAACTCAAAGGACCAGCTCGGCATTGGCTGAATAGCTTGCCAGCAGACTCCATCGGCGGTTGGGAGGATTTGGAAGACGCATTCCTTGACAACTTCTAGGGCACTTTTGTGCGACCACCGGATGCTGATGACTTGAGCCATATAACTCAGCAACCAGGGGAATCGGCCAGGCAATTCCGGACATGGTTCCTAACTAAGAAAAACCAAATTGTCGACTGTCCATATGTAGAGGCCTTAGCGGCATTCAAGCATAACATCCGTGATGAGTGGCTCGCCCGGTACCTCGGCCAGGAGAAGACGAAGTCTATGGCAGCCCTCACGACACTCATGACCCGCTTTTGCGCGGGCGAGGTAGCTGGCTGGCTCGCAGCAATGACACATCAAGGAATCTGGGCACTTCGGATACCAAAGATGCCAACGGCAGACCATGTTGTAATAGGCACAAGCGCCACAACAACGGTGATAACACCGATGATACGGCAGTCAATGCCGGATTCAGAGGCTCTAGATCCGGTCAGCGGAAAAAGCCATTCAAAAGAAGTACTCCGGGCCCGTCCAGTTTTGATCACATACTTGATCGCTCGTGTCAAATCCACGACGCCCGCGATAAGCCCACCAATCACACCAACAGAGAATGCTAGGTGTTCAAGCAGGTCGGCAAGTTGAATGCCGAAAACAAAGACAAGGGGCTACATAGTGATGCCGAGGAGAAGCCCCGGCCGCCGAACATGGGAGGACAGAAGAGGTTCCCCCCACAGGTGAACACGGTGAACATGATGTATGCAACCCACATTCCCAAGAGGGAACGGAAGCGTGCACTAATGGACGTCTATGCGATGGAGCCTGTCGCCCCAAAGTTCAACCCATGGTCCTCTTGTCCAATCACCTTCGATTGCAGGGACCACCCCACTAGTATCCTTCATGGCGGATCCGCCGCATTGGTCCTAGACCCAATCATCGATGGATTTCACCTCACTCGAGTCCTTATGTACGGCGGCAGCAGCCTGAACCTGCTCTATCAGGATACAGTGCGCAAAATGGGTATAGATCCCTCGAGGATCAAACCCACCAAAACCACCTTTAAGGGCGTCATCCCAGGTGTAGAGGCCCATTGCATGGGCTCAATCACACTGGAAGTGGTCTTCGGATCTCCGGACAACTTCTGAAGCGAGGAGTTAATCTTCGATATCGTCCCGTTCCGCAGTGGCTATCACGCACTGCTCGGGTGAACCACATTTGCAAAATTCAATGCGGTACCGCATTACGCATACCTCAAGCTCAAGATGCCAGGACCTAGGGGGTCATAACAGTCAATGGAAACACAGAACGCTCGCTCCGCACGGAAGAGCACACGGCGGCCCTCATAGCAGAAGCACAAAGCAACCTTTTAAGGAAAACCGCCAATTCGGCAATACAGCCCCCGGACACCGTTAAGCGAGTCCGGAGTAACCTACAACAGGATCGCCCGGCACGTCCAAAGCTCGCCTAGCAATTCAGCCCCCGCCCCAACCCCAGTCAAGCGACCAAATACGTGTCGCACGTACATAATTACGCACTGAAAATACCATGGGCATAGGCGGGGGCACGATCAGGGCACGTCCCGCAATACGGCTTAACCGCCCTACGGGCTGCATACCTTTATCATTTTTTTCTCTTTCAGGACCTTGCTCTCTGGAAGCCCTTTCCGGCAGTATGATTGTCAGACACATTACGGGAAGGAACAACCAAGGAGGCAAGAAGCTAAGACGTACAAGGGAACCCCCAGGTGGTCTCTAATAACATTCGATATACCCACTTTTTACTACCCATAGACATGTTGCCCTTGGATAGGACATGTCAAATGGTCCTATTTTTTGCTTATTGCACTACTTGTATCAGTACGCTTCGATGTATTATTTAAATAACAATGCATATCATTAGTCAATATTGCATTATCCATCCCTTTCTTCTTATATGTTCACTTACGACAACTTGCACCCATACATTCTGGTATGGTCAGTACGCCAGGGGCTTCCGTTTACCCCATAATACGGCGTGAGAAGTCCGAACACTTTCGATAGTGCGGCACCCCGAACTTATAGCATTATATGCATTTGCTCCGAATCATATCTTGGGTCAATAGTTGGGTTTGCCCGGCTCCCATGTTTTGGTACCTTACGTTCCGCTATATCGGCTAAGGTAGCGCTGGGAGAACAACTGCGATTGTGTCCCGGTTCTTCCGGACGAGCACCTCAGTAGAGAAAGCCGAAAACTAACTGTCATGATAAGGCGAGAGCTGGTCGCTGTTCGAGAGGTCGCAAGTCCTTAAAGAATTTTTCCACTTCAGGCAAGGAGTCGGCCTTGCCCGACTTAGGCGTATATAGCGCCCCAAATTCGGCCTTCCGAATACTAGGGGCTTTGCCAAAATTTAAAATTGTAGACTTCTATGGCTAAGTGAGAGCGATAAAGCCTTATAGTCTGATTACCTGGTTCGTTGTGCTGAACACCTCCCTCGAAGGACCCAAAATTGGGAAAAAGAGTGCTCAGGTTTATCCCGAACACCCCAGTACTAGTTACATGGGGGCAGAAGCCGACGACTGGCCAACTCTCAGATTTTTATAAATGGCCGCACAGAAGGTAATATTTTAAATTCAAAAAGCATTGCATAGCGCAAATGAACCTGTTTCACATTACAGGATCACATGAGCATGTTCATTCAAAAATTACATCTCTAGCACATTCATCCGCCACAAGGCGGGAACCCTTCAGGACACTATCATAATACATTTTGGGGCAGCGATGCTCCTTGCCCTCCGGCGGCCCCTCCTTCACCAGCTTTACGGCGTCCAGCTTCGCCCAGTGCACCTTCACCCGGGCAAAAGCCCTGCATGCACTCTCAATGCAGATGGACCGCTTTATGACTTCAAGCCATGGGCAGGCATCCACAAGCCGCCTCACCAGACCGAAGTAGCTACTAGGAAGGGGATCGCCAGGCCACATCCGGACTATAAGACCCTTCATGGCATGTTCGGCCGCCTTGTGAAGCTCGACCAGTTGCTTCAGATGGTTGCTCAAGGGCATTGGGTGTTCGGTCCCAGTATACTGAGACCAGAACAACTTTTCCGTTGAGCTCCCCTCCTCGGCTCGGTAAAACTCCGCGGCATCCAGTACACTGCGGGGAAGATCTGCGAACGCTCCTGGAGATCTCCGAACTCGGGTAAGTAAAAGGAAAGTTTCCTTCACATGCTTGCTTTGCATAATGAATGCCTTACCCGCAGCTATCTTCTTCACCGCATCAATCTCCTGGAAGGCATTGTGGGCTTCAGCCTTGGTGCTCCGTGCGCTTTCGAGCGCCTTCGCAAGCTCGGACTCTCGCGTCTTAGAGTTAAGCTCCAAGGACTCGTGTTTTTTGGCGAGAGCCTTGAGCTCTTGCTGAACCTCGCCTACCCGGGCTTCTCGCTTTTCCCGCTCAATGCGCTCCTTGGCCGCTTTGTCTTTGGCCTTGGATAGCGCCTTCTTCAGGGTCGCCACCTCGGTCATGGCCCCTGGAAAATTCATGATGATCCTATTATTTTACAACTAAATTTATTTTTAATATATAGACAAGGTATTGCTTACCTTTGCTCTCCTCGAACTGCCTCTTGGTAAGGCCGAGCTCGTCCTCGGACCGCTCAAGGTCCTGCTTCAGTGCAGCGACCTCCGCAGTACGTGCGGCAGCGGCCAGCAGGGAAGCCTGCATATGGACATAGACATATTATGATTAGACTCCTAAGTCATTATTTGATCCTCTACTCGGCCTTTCTTCGTGAACGCCAAACAGAGCATCAGGGGCTACTGTCTATGCGATAATATTTTCCTATATTTTGATTGCTTACCTGGAAACCTGTTAGGAGGCTGCCACAAGCTTCGGTTAGTCCGTTTTTGGCGGACTGAACTTTCTCGATCACTGCACTCATGATAGCGCGGTGCTCTTCATCGATGGAAGCGCCGCGAAGCGCTTCTAGCAAGATGTCCGGTGCCTCTGGATGGACAGAGGCCACCAGCACGGGCGGCTTGCCCCCCTCAACGGGAGGTCGCCTGCCAGAGTCCGAAACCACTGAAGGTTCCAGCGCAGTGTTCGGCTGGGGCCGAACTTGAAGCCCGTGGGAGTCTTGCTCCCTTTGCGCGTAGGGTCCGGAAGGTCGCCTTGAGGCGCCCCCAGGACTACTCCCCTCAGCTCGGTGCCTTTTGAGAAAACACCTTGACGTTGTTCGTAGTACAAGGGGTGGAGGCGATCAGAAGTGAATCGCTATTCATATCCGACGAGTCCAAAGAACCGTCTGATGAAGATACGTCAATATGGGCTCGGGACGGATTGCATAACCATTTTGGACGTAAGGAGAAATAGTGCAATAAAACATACCATGAATTACTATGGTATCCGGATACTTACGACTTCGCGAGGGGCTTGTCCCTGGGTAACCACTCGTCGTCGCTGTGGGCGGGCGTCATGGAGCAGTCCGGAAGGAGGGTCCTTCCCTTCTTGGACCCTTTGGGCTCCCCGGTTGGGGTGACCTTCCTTTTCTTGTCTCCCCGGCTGGGGAGGGAGAACTTTCCTCTTCCTCCTCCTCATTTTCGTGGGAGGAGTGCGCTTCGGAGTTATCGGACGATGAGTCCGATATAACCTTGCGCCGGAGACCCTTTCGGGTCCCCGTGGCCTTCTTCTTGGCCTTCTTCACCGGCACCTCGTAAGGCGCCAGAACTAGCATCTCCATTAGGAGAGCATCTGCATGATCTTCAGGCAGGGGGTTGGGTAATCGATCCGCTCCGCTGTCTCTACCCAGTCCTATTAATGGCATGGAAGCTTAGATCCCGCACATGATTAAACTAGGGCAAATAAATATCCTATGAGATGTCAAAACTTACCGGATTGGCATGGCGCTTTGCGTTGAGTCCGCGGTCCTCGGTAAGGGGAGGAGGTACCTTGGCGCCCTTGAACAGCATCTTCCAGACGTCCTTGTGCATCGTGTCGAAGAGCTCTCGCAGCGTCTGGTGCTTGGCCGGGTCAAACTCCCACAAATTAAATACCCCTCGTTGACACGGGAGAATCCGGTAGAAGAGCATGACCTGGACCACGTTGACGAGCTTGATTTTCTTGCTCATCATGTTCTTGATGCAGGTCTGGAGTCCGGTCAGCTCTATTGGGGAACCCCAGGACAGGCCCTTCTCTTTTTAGGAGGTGAGCTGCGTGGGGATTCTGGATCGAAATTCGGGGGCCGCCACCCAGTTGGTGTCGCGCGGCTCGGTGATGTAGAACCACCCCGATTGCCACCCCTTTATGGTCTCCACATAGGAGCCTTCAAGCCAGGTGACGTTAGGCATTTTGCCCACCATGGCGCCTCTGCACTCTGCTTGCTGGCCGACCACCACCTTCGTTTTAACATTGAAGGTCTTCCGCCACAGGCCGAAGTGGGGCCTGATGCGGAGGAAGGCCTTGCACACGACGATAAACGCTGAGATATTGAGGATGAAATTGGGGGCCCGACCATGAAAATCCAGCCCGTAGTAGAACATGAACCGAGGACAAATGGGTGAAGGGGAAATCCCAGTCCGCGGACAAAGTGGGTAAGGAAAACTACCCTCTCATGGGGTGCGGGCATAGGGATGATCTGCCCTGCATCTGGCAACCGGTGCGCGATGTCCGCGGCCAGATATCCGGCTTCCTGTAGCTTTGCGATGTTCTCCTTCGTGACGGAGGAGACAATCCACTTGCCTCCCACTCTGGACATGTTTGGAGTGGTTTGAGGAGAAAGACACGAACTTGGGCGCTGGAGCTCGAGTGCGCGAGAATGGATAAGCAAGGGGGAAGAAGCCGTGGGTAAAAAGGGTGAATCTTTGTCCCTTTATAAGGGCTGGGGAGGCGATGCGCCTCCCCACTTACTTGGTAAAGTCGCTTATTCCCCGAGCGCCGTAATGGATGGCGCGGTTGGGTTACCCACATCCGTATTGATGAGGATCCCGTAATAAGGGGGACACGATCTCTGCTTCGACAAGATGTGTCAAGAAAACCGCCTCGCAATATGTGCAGTGCTGGTTGAGAAAAACGGTTCGAATAATGACCGGGCCATGGCGTGATGTCATGTTGCTAAACGTGTCAGCAGATTATATTTGTGGAAATATTATTCTCTCTACGGTGGTATGTGGAACTTGTTTTGCAGAGCCGGACACTATCCTTGTGTTCAAAATCTTCTATGGAGTATTCGGAGGAAGAACCCGCCTTGCAATGCCGAAGACAAATCTGCGCGCCGGACTCATCGTCATTGAAGCCTGGTTCAGGGGCTACTGAGGGAGTCCTGGATTAGGGGTCTCCGGACAGCCGGACTATATCCTTTGGCCGGACTGTTGGACTATGAAGATACAAGATTGAAGACTTCGTCCCGTGTCCGGATGGGACTCTCCTTGTCGTGGAAGGCAAGCTTAGCAATACGGATATGTAGATCTCCTCCCTTCTAACCGACTGTGTAACCCTAGCCCCCTCCGGTGTCTATATAAACCGGAGGGTTTAGTCCGTAGGACAACGACAATCATACCATAGGCTAGCTTCTAGGGTTTGGCCTCTACGATCTCGTCGTACATCAACTCTTGTAATACTCATATCATCAAGATCAATCAAGCAGGACGTAGGGTATTACCTCCATCGAGAGGGCCCGAACCTGGGTAAACATCGTGTCCCCCGCCTCCTGTTACCATCCGCCTTAGACACACAGTTTGGGACCCCCTACCCGAGATCCGCCGGTTTTGACACCAACATCAGTCGTGTACGGTTCTCCCTGTACGGTTGGTAGCCGGATCGTGAGGGTCAAGTCCCACCCAAAATCATAGATATCTCTCTCTCATCGAAAGATCAGGCCCTAGTTCACATCAAGTGGTATCAGTTTTCAGGTTCATCGGTGAGAGATTTACAGTTTTGTTAGATTAGATCATTTTTGATCCTACAAACCACACAAAAAAAGTCAAAAAAAAGATTAGTTCATTTGCTGCACCTATCTTTTTAGCCTTTAGCAATGTTTGCATCTAGTATTTGCTTAGTTGAATTTTTGGTTACATTCATCTAATACTAGTGATGGTCTAGATTAGTCCGAGAGGAAATTGTCTACTAGATCGAACTTTGTTTTTGTCCAGCGTATTTTCCGCCGCTCGCTCATCTAGTCCTTTGTAATCTGGAAAGATACAAACAGAGGCAAGATTGCATCGATTGTTTCTAATTTTGATGATTCTTGCATGCAATCTGACACCGCATCGGTTACATCTGATGTCCTATATTAAAATAAACAAGCCTTGTTTTCCGCGCTTCCACATAATATTGCGCACACACCCCAGCCTTCTGCCGCTAGTGCCCAAGCATATCGTTTCCATCAGGACATCCATCCATCAATACTTGATTCATACCACCGCTAGAAGCACACGTCCCATCAGCAATCAATTTTTCTTTAGTGAATCAACTATCATCTTTGGTACGTGACTTCTGCTTGCTACCGGCTTGAAAGAAAAGAAAGAAGGAAAGAGCAAAAAACAAAAAAAAAGTGAAAAAAGAACAGAGAAGAAAAAGTAAGAAAAAAAGTTTAGGCTGAATAGCATCTTTTGAAATATCTTTTGCAGAACCTTTACTAGGTTCATATACGTGATATGTGTTGGATATTTTTCTGCTCTAGTTTTTCATACACGGTGTTTATACCTCACTTATATCCAGCTTTTAGAGCTAATAATATTTTGATCGGTTTTCACATTCATTTGATTCAGTATCTAGGCTTAGATTGTTTTCTCTCTTACTAGTCGACTCCCAGCACTAGTTAGGGGTTTGAGAAATTATTCAACTTGCATTGCTTTTTGCTAAATTGTGCCACTAATATTGTGAGTTGAGAAGCCTTTACCAAGCTACACTTTTTCTACCAGTAAGTACAGGTTCTGGCTCTACTGATTCCTAGTTATCGCTCCATCCAATCTTCATCGATAGTTTGAAGCCAACACCAACACGTCGATCACCACCTATTGCATTGGTAAGAAAAATTAAGAATTTGATACTAAGTTTGAGTGTGACCGAATTTTGTCCACCACATCCTGTTAGTTGATAGGGACTATACATTGTTTTTTCTCTTTTGCTAATAATGGCACAAGATCAACCCACACTTGAGGGCCTCACCGCGGATGGGAAAGTCACCAGCGAGCGTCTCACCCAGCTTGAGGGTGCTCAGATTGCGGCCAAAGAGAGGCTCAAGGCCATAGAGGATGCATAGGGTGTTGCGAACACACAGCTACAGGACATCTTGTCACGTCTGGATGAGTTGCGGACTGCACCCCCCGTCAACAACATTGATCCTCGCAACTCCACGGGTGGCGCCGCTATTTCACGAGCTCGGCATGTGCCCATGGGTCATCCACAACACCCATCTACTGCCACTGATGCCGCCACCATAAACCAGCACCAAAAAATTCCTTCTCGCGTTGAGCAACATGGGGACAACTACGAGGATTGTTCTGGTGACACCGAAGACGACCAAATGGTCAACCACCACAATGACCGTGCTCATCGACAACTACGTTTCAACCATCACGGTATGGCACGAGGTCAACCCGGGTATGATGTTAGAGATTATAAACACTCCAGTGCCAAAATCATATTTACTATGCCTGCTTTCAATGGTAAATATAATCCAGATGTTTATCTTGACTCGGAACTTTCTGTTGAACACAATTTTGCATGTCATGATATTTCTGATAACCAAAGAGTTAGGGCAGCCACTAGTGAATTTACAAACTTTGCTTCCATGTGGTGTAGTGAATATTGTCGTAGTAATGCAAATAATATACCTTCTACCTGGGATGCTTTAAAACAAGCTATGCGACAATGTTATGTTCCTTCATATTATGCTCGTGCCAAACTGAATGAATTGCAACGTTTAAAACAAGGTAGTAGTTCTGTAGAGGATTGTTATCAAGAATTACAAACTGGCTTAGTGTGATGTGGATTAGTTGAAACTGACGATGCTATGATGGGTAGATTTTTAGGTGGTTTGAATCATGATATTTAGGATATCTTGGACTATAAGGAGTACAACTCTATTACTCGTTTGTTTCATTTTGCTTGTAAAGTTGAAAGGGAAGTACAGGGACGACACAACAAGGGACGAGGTAACTTTTCTGCAGGTCGTCGCTCATCATGGACACCCTCTCCTACTGTTCCATCCACTACAGAGTCTACACCACCTATCTTGAACAATGGTGCACACCCATCAAGTTCAAAATCAGCTCCACAATCATCCGAGGCTTCGAAAGGAACTTCTCTAGCACCCACCACTTCGTCTGGACGCACAAGGGACATGAAGTGTCATATATGCAAAGGTGGCAGGCACTTGATGAAGGATTGCCCAAATAAACATGCATTCATTGTGCGGGAAGATGGTGAGTACTCCTCTGCTAGTGATTTGGATGAAGATACACGTGCTATGCTTGCCACTAATAATGCAGGTGACACCAAGGAGCATGACACAGAGGAGATACATATTAATGCTGAGATGGAAAATCAATACCCAAGCCTTGTAACCATGTGAGTACTTAGTGCCCAGGTGGGGCATACTGAGATGCCTCAATGCCATAATCTTTTTCAAACTAAGTTTGTTGTCAAAGGGCATTTTGTTCGTCTAATCATTGATGATGGGAGTTGCAATAATTTGGCGACTATTGATATGGTAGAGAAGCTTTGCCTCACCACTACAATACACCCCCATCCATATTATATCCAATGGTTCAATGATTGTGGTAAGTTGAAGGTAACACGTCGTGTGCGAGTTCATTTTACACTTGGTTCATATCATGATTATATTGACTGCGATGTCGAACCTATGCAAGCATGTTCTTTATTGTTAGGTCGACCTTGGCAATATGATAATAGTGTTACCCATCATGGTAGAACAAATTCGTATATGTTCGTGTTTGAAGGGAAAACCATTAACTTGCTTCCTATGACTCCCGATGACATAAAAATGATGAGAAATCTAAGTCAATGGATCGTACTATGCATAGTATGCTTGCTATTGATTCTGAAATTTTTCCGTTGAGTGTCTCACCTTCTGAACTAGACATACCGAATGCTCATGTAGTTCATTTGTGTCCCTATAAACCATATATCGACTATGTGTGGGATAAAATTTATCATGATATTAATAATGTTGTTATTATCAAATTATCACACCCTCGTGTGCTAATGCCTTTGGAACATTCCATATATGTTGCATGTATTTTTTCTTTGCTCTATGGTGTATTCCAGATAAGTGAAAGCCGAGGACAGCTTTGTTTTCAAGAAAGGGAGGATGATGTGGACATAGCTATCATAAAAACGTCTAAAAATATTATAGGACAAATTAATAACCAGGTACAATCGTTTCTTTGTACATATGATTTAGCTGACGAGAATACGATACTACACTTATATTTCGATTTATTTATACACAAGAATAAAGGAATCAGAAAACCAATTAAAGAAGAGCAGCAATCCTTGCATGCATGCGCTTTACTGTCATGCATGGACTCCACCACCGAACCATCCATCCCATCCATCATGCATGAGGAGCAAAAAGCCAATGTCACAGGAGTTGGACAAATTTGTTTTGGCTAAATTAATAAGAGGCGTAATGTTATGAGGCCAAAGACTTGCACCACGATGGGCCAAACAAAGCTACCGCAACCGCCGTACAGCGTCAGGTCTTCGTACAGCCCAGCGTCCTGTGGTACGACGGACAGACTCGCTACACGTCCACCTTTAATAAATAGTCAGTCTAGGTTAGGGTTAGGCTCGGGTTTTTTAGAGAAGTTTAGCTATATTGCTACTTTTATTTGTCTTCGCTCGTAGCGGCTAGTGCGACCGTCAAGACATCCTATCGGAACCCGATCTTATGAGATTAATCCCATCTAGCATATTCACAATTTTGAGAATGCTTGGCTATTATTTTCTTGCATGTTCTTCGATTTGCTTGCAGGAAAAATCCTACGTCGATAGGTCGATCGCGCTGTTGGCTCGGTCAATAATACCGTGGAGTTGGTTCAGTGATTGCCGTGGATATCCGTCGTGTATGATTCTCCCTATACGGTTGGTAGCTGAATCGTGAGGGTCAAGTCCCACCCAAAATGGTAGATATATATATATATCTCTCTCATCGAAAGATTGGGCCCCAGTTCACATCAAAACGTGACGCCCGGCATGGTGCCATGGTATGACCTCATCATGCCTTTGTAAAAATTTGAGAAGGTTTGGCTTATGTCGTCATGCATGCCCTCCATAAATCGAACCATCACCGAGGAAGTTCCATGCTTTCGAAAGGGAAATCCTCAAGATTGAAGGAGAATCCAAATTTTCTTTGTTCTTTGCCCTGGAGTTTTTTTCTATGACGAACATACACCCTACAAATCACCGTGTTCAAATTTGGCATTTTTCCTGGATCATTTACCACATTTAGGGGATTATGTGCATTTTCTAGGCATTTAGCGCATATAAATCCAATCCAACTACAGGTGCACAGGTGTGATGTGAGGGACGTGGATTGCCGTTTGATCATAGTGCATCCAATGGTGCACACGCGCGATCCGTGTGGCTAGGGTTTCGGCCAATCATAATGCAACACACAATAGGCTCAGTGCACACTGTTTTCGGAAGCGACGGAGATGAACCATGTGCGATATTGAACGAGCAAAATTGTAAGGAAAGCCAAATTTCTGTTGTCATTTGTGGTTGTGCTCTTGAATACCACCGCACTGTACGGCTACCCGGCCCCTCCGTCCTAGAGCTCTCTCCAGGCGTCGTCCATGGCACCGCGGCGCACAGTAACTGATAAGGAAGCGATGGCATCCCGCCACGCCACGTTCCTCGCCGCCCGCGACCACACACATGGTAAGGAAGCGATGGCATCTCGCTGTGCCGAGTTCATCACCGCCGGCGGCCAGACAGTTACATGGGCGGGCTTTGAGGCTGCCATGGCCGAATGGGTGGTGGACCTAGAGGCGGCCAAAGCCGCACAGAAGGAGCGGAAAAGGCAGAAAGCATTCAAGAAAAGAGAGTCCCGCCGACGCAAGAAATAAGAGGCCGCACGCCGTGGTGCGGAGAGCTTGGCGGAGCTCGAAGCATGGTGGGCTGCCACCTACAAGGCCGGGAAGGAGAACGGCGGCGTCTGGCCAGCATGCCCTAATGGCAGCATGTGATAAGTAGTTTAAGTTTGTAGTATTAAAGCAAATTACCAGTAGTACTTTAAGTTTGTAGTATTAATGTACAATGTTGGTAAGAGCATCCTTTGAGGGCTTTGAGCGTTGATTAGCATGTGTGCCCGTGTGCGTTTTTTGCGTCAATGACCCATAAGTCAGTTACATGTGCGATATTTCCTAATAAACCAAGCGTACCATTAACCGAAAAAAATCAAGTACACATGTACATTTTTTGGAGACGGGATCTGCCAACTTTCTTTTTTCTCGCACACGAGTATTTTACGTGCTTCGTCTGCATTGTGTGTTTCCCCCGCCCAAGTTTCAAATTTCGCACCAAAATTTTCATTAGCCGCGTGATTTCAAAATTTATTCCTCCAACCACATCCTATTCCCCTCAGTATCCCCCTCCCTCGCGCCTCCCCCTATCGGCATCTCAAACCACCGCCGCCGCAACCACAGCTTCAACCATATCTACTTTCTGCTCGGATCCAGTCAGGTAACCCACCGATCTCTATCACGGCCCCAGCCTGATTGCTTAAATGGCGCCTGCGAAACATCCTCATGCCTCCAAATCCCTGCTACCTCTTCAACATTGCTTTGGTTTTCCCTTGAAGAGGAAAGGGTGATGCAGCAAAGTAGCGAAAGTATTTCCCTCAGTTTTTGAGAACCAAGGTATCAATCCAGTAAGAGGCCATGCTTAAGTCCCTTGGACCTACACAAACAAATAAGAACCTTGCAACCAACGTGATAAAGGGGTTGTCAATCCCTTCACGGTCACTTGCAAAAGTGAGATCTAATAGAGAAGCTAAGATAATATTTTTGGTATTTTCATGATAAAGACTAAAAGTAAAGAAAGCAAAATAAACGGCCCAAGAAATAGCTTGTTGACGGGAGATTAATATGATGGAAAATAGACCTGGGTGCCATAGGTTTCACTAGTGGCTTTTCTCAAGATAGCATAAGTATTACGGTGGGTAAACAAATTACTGTCGAGCAATTGATAGAATTGAGCATAGTTATGAGAATATCTAGGTATGATCATGTATATAGGCATCACGTCCGTGACAAGTAGACCAACTCCTACCTGCATATACTACTATTACTCCACACATCGACCGCTATCCAGCATGCATCTAGAGTATTAAGTTCATAAGAACGAAGTAACACTTTAAGCAAGATGACATGATGTAGAGGGATAAACTCATGCAGTATGATATAAACCCCATCTTTTTATCCTTGATGGCAACAATACAATACGTGTCGTTTCCCCTACTGTCACTAGGATCAAGCACCGCAAGATTGAACCCAAAGCTAAGCACTTCTCCCATTGCAACAAAGATCAATCTAGTAGGCCAAACCAAACTGATAATTCGAAGAGACTTGCAAAGATAACCAATCATACATAAAAGAATTTAGAGAAGATTCAAATATTGTTCATAGATAATCTTGATCATAAACCCACAATTCATCGGATCTCGACAAACACACCGCAAAAGAAGATTACATCCACTAGATCTCCAAGAGAATCGAGGAGAACTTTGTATTGAGATCCAAAGAGAGAGAAAAAGCCATCTAGCTAATAACTATGGACCCGAAGGTCTGAGGTAAACTACTCACACATCATCGGAGAGGCTATTGTGTTGATGTAGAGGCCCTCCGTGATCAATGCCCCCTCCGGCGGAGCACCGGAAAAAGCCCCAAGATGGGACCTCATGGGTATAGAAGGTTGCGGCGGTGGAATTAGGTTTTCATGGTGCTCCCCGATGGTTTGGGGGTACGTAGGTATATATAGGAGGAAGAAGTGGGTCGGTGGAACCACGAGGGGCCCACGAGGGTGGAGGGCGTGCCCAGGGGGTAGGCGTGCCCCCTGCCTCGTGGCCTCCTCATTGATTTCTTGACGTCCACTCCATGTCCTCTCGATCATGTTTGTTCCAAAAATCACGCTCCCGAAGGTTTCATTCTGTTTGCACTCCGTTTGATATTCTTTTTCTGCGAAACACTAAAATAGGCAAAAAACAGCAATTTGGGCTGGGCCTCCGGTTAATAGGTTAGTCCCAAAAATAATATAAAAGTGTACAAATAAGCCCATTAAACATCCAAAACAGAATATATATATATATATAATTGCATGGAACAATCAAAAATTATAGATACGTTGGAGACGTATCAAGCATCCCCAAGCTTAATTCCTGCTCGTCCTCGAGTAGGTAAATGATAAAAACAGAATTTTTGATGTGGAATGCTTCTTAGGATAATTTTCAATGTAATTCTTTTTATTGTGGCATGAATATTTAGATCCGAAAGATTCAAGCTAAAAGTTTAATGTTGACATAAAAATAATAATACTTCAAACATGCTAACCAAGCAATTATGTCTTATCAAAATAACATAGCCAAAGAAAGCTTATCCCTACAAAATCATATAGTTAGGCTATGTTTAAATTTCGTCACACAAAACGTTCTCATCATGCATAATCCCGATGACAAGCCGAGCAATTGGTTCAAACTTTTTAACGCGCTTAAGCCTTTTCAACCCTTACGCAATACACGAGCGCAAGCCATGGATATAGCACTATGGGTGGAATAAAGTATAATGATGGGGGTTATGAGAAGACAAAAAGGTAGAAAGTCTCACATTGACGCGGCTAATCAATAGGCTATGGAGATGCCCATCTATTGATGTCAATGAGAGGAGTAAGGATTGCCATGCAACGGATGCACCAGAGCTATAAATGTATGAAATCTCAAAAAAAAAGAAACTAAGTGGGTGTGCATCCAACTTGCTTGCTCACGAAGACCTAGGACATTTTGAGCAAGCCCGTCATTGGAATATACAAGCCAAGTTCTATAATGAAAAATTCCCACTAGTATACGAAAGTGACAACATAGGAGACTCTCTATCATGAAGATCACCGTGCTACTTTGAAGCACAAGTGTGGAAAAGGATAGTAACATTGTCCCTTCTCTCTTTTTCTCTCATTTTTTCTTGGGTCTTCTCTTTTTTTGGCCTCTTTTATTTATTTATTTATTTATTTATTTAGTCCGAAATCTCATCCCGACTTGTGGGGGAATCATAGTCTCCATCATCCTTTCCTCACATGGGACAATGCTCTAATAATGATGATTATCACACTTTTATTACTTACAACTCAAGAATTACAACTCAATACTTAGAACAAAATATGACTCTATGTGAATGCCTCCGGTGGTGTACCGGGATATGCAATGAATCAAGAGTGACATGTATGAAAAATTATGAATGGTGGCTTTGCCACAAATACGATGTCAACTACATGATTATGTAAAGCAATATGACAATGATGGAGCGTGTCATAATAAACGAAACGGTGGAAAGTTGCATGGCAATATATCTCAGAATGGTATGGAAATGCCATGATAGGTAGGTATGGTGGCTGTTTTGAGGAAGATATAAGGAGGTTTATGTGTGATAGAACGTATCATATCATAGGGTTTGGATGCACCGGCGAAGTTTGCACCAAATCTCAAGGCGAGAAAGGGCAATGCACGTTACCATAGAGGCTAGAAAATTGTGGAAGGTTGAGAGTGCGTGTAATCCATGGACTCACATTAGTCATAATGAACTCATATACTTATTGCAAAAGTTTATTAGCCCTCGAAGCAAAGTACTACTACGCATGCCCCTGGAGGGATAGATTGGTAGGAAAAGACCATCGCTCGTCCCCGACCGCCACTCGTAAGGAAAGCAATTAAAGAACACCTTATGTGTCAAAATTGTCACACAACTTTTACCATACGTGCATGCTACGGGACTTGCCAACCTTAAACCAAGTATTTATCAATTTTACAATTTCTCAACTAGCACACTCTAATATTACCACCTTTATATCTCAAAACACTTATCAAGTATCAAACTTCTCATGATATTCAATGAACTCAATATGGAAGTTTTTATTATGCTCATCTTAGATGCCTATCACCTTACGATTAATTTCACAATTAAAGCAAATTACCATGCTGTTTAAGACTCTCAAAATAATATAAGTAAATCATGAGAGATCAATAATTTCTATAAAATAAAACCACCACCATGCTCTAAAAGATATAAGTGAAGCACTAGAGCAAAAACTATATAGCTCAAAAGGTATAAGTGAAGCACATAGAGTATTCTAACAAGTTCTGAATCATGTGTGTCTCTCTCAAAAGGTGTGTACAGCGAGGATGATTGTGATAAACTAAAAAGCAAAGACTTAAATCATACAAGACGCTCCAAGCAAAACACATATCATGTGGTGAATAAAAATATAGTCCCAAGTAAAGTTACCGATAGACGAAGACGAAAGAGGGGATGCCTTCCGGGCATCCCCAAGCTTAAGTTTTTGGTTGACCTTGGATTTTACCTTGGGGTGCCTTGGGCATCCCCAAGCTTAGGCTCTTGCTAATCCTTGTTCCATAATCCATCAAATCTTTACCCAAAACTTAAAAACTTCACAACACAAAACTTAAAAGAAAATCTCGTGAGCTCCGTTAGTAAAAGAAAACAAACCACCACTTCAAGGTACTGTAATGAACTCATTCTTTATTTATATTGGTGTTAAACCTAATGTATTACAACTTTTCTATGGTTCATAAACTATATTACTAGCCATAGATTCTTCAAAATAAGGAAACAACACACGAAAAACAGAATCCGTCAAAAACAGAATAGTCTGTAGTAATCTGTAGGTTTCGAATACTTATTGAACCCCAAAAATTCTAAAATAAATTGCTTGACGTGAGGAATTTATCTATTAATCATCTTCAAAAAGAATTAACTAAATAGCACTCCAATAAAAAGGCAGCAATTCTCACGAGCACTAAAGTTTCTATTTTTTAGAGCAAGATCGCAAAGACTTACCCCAAGTCTTCCCAAAGGTTCTACTTGGCACAAACACTAATTAAAACACAAAACCACATCTAAATAGTGGCTAGATTAATTAGTTATTACTAAATAGAATCAAAAAGCAAGAAACAAAAGTAAAATTGGGTTGCCTCCCAACAAGCGCTATCATTTAACGCCCCTAGCTAGGCATAAAAGCGAGGATAAATCTAGGTATTGCCATTTTCGGTATTTATCTTTTTAGTGGAGTTATGCTTGAATCCGGGAGGTTCCTTACGCTTCCCTTCATACTCAGAGATTCTTAGATCTAGAGCATCTAACCGTTTATTGCAAAGGGTGATCAATGTATTCATACGATTGAGGTTTCCTCCAACATTTTTAAGAGGTTCAAGAGATTTTTGCAATTCGCCTAATTTTTCTAAGATTTGGGTTCCCTCTTGGGTAAGAGTAAGTCCCTTTTGCGGGGTAAGTACTCCTACTATCTCCTCTATAATTTCGTAAGCAAAACTAGGATCGGTTTCAATAAAATTCCCTTTGGCGGCAAAATCAAGGAGTTGTCTATGGGACAACGTTAGCCCAACATAAAAATTACAAAGTAAAACCTTGAAATCTCCCTCTATAGGCAACCACGATAGGATTATATCATCCTATTCAAAGCATCTTTTAAATTTTCTCCTTGTTTTTGTTTGAAGTGAAGGACTTCAAACTCGGGGGACAAAGGAGTGGATAAAGGACTAGCCATAATGACGAAGCAAGCGGAAAAGAGGCGAACGAAAATAGAGGGCGAATAAAACGGCATGGGTGAAGTGGGGGAGAGGAAAATGAGAGGCAAATGACAAATAATGTAATGCGAGGGATAAGAGTTTGTGATGGGTACTTGGTATGTCTTGACTTGTGCGTAGACTCCCCGACAATGGCGCCAGAAATCCTTCTTTCTACCTCTTTAGCACTGCGTTGGTTTTCCCTTGAAGAGGAAAGGGTGATGCAGCAAAGTAGTGTAAGTATTTCCCTCAGTTTCTGAGAACCAAGGTATCAATCCAGTAGGAGGCCACGCTCAAGCCCCTTGCACCTACACAAACAAATAAGAACCTTGAACCAACGTGATAAAGGGGTTGTCAATCCCTTCACGGCCACTTGCAAAAGTGAGATCTGATAGAGAAGATAAGATAATATTTTCCATATTTTTATGATAAAGACTAAAAGTAAAGAAAGCAAAATGAACGACGCAAGAAATAGCTTGTTGACGGCAGATTAATATGATGGAAAATAGACCCGGGGCCCATAGGTTTCACTAATGGCTTCTCGCAAGATAGCATAAGTATTATGGTGGGTAAACAAATTACTATCGAGCAATTGATAGAATTGAGCATAGTTATGAGAATACATAGGTATGATCATGTATATAGGCATCACGTTCGTGACAAGTAGACCCACTCCTGCCTGCATCTACTACTATTACTCCAAACATCGACCACTATCTAGCATGCATCTAGAGTATTAAGTTCATAAGAACGGAGTAACACTTTAAGCAAGATGACATGATGTAGAGGGATAAACTCATGCAATATGATATAGACCCCATCTTTTTATCCTCGATGGCAACAATACAATACTAAGTTTTTGAGAATTGCGTTGGTTTTTCCCCGAAGAGGAAGGGATGATGCAGCAGAGTAGCGTAAGTATTTCCCTCAGTTTTTGAGAACCAAGGTATCAATCCAGTAGGAGGCTACGCGCGAGTCCCTTGTACCTGCACAAATCAAATAAATCCTCGCAACCAACGCGATAAGGGATTGTCAATTCCTACCCGGCCACTTACGAGAGTGAGATCTGATAGATATGATAAGATAATATTTTTGGCATTTTTACGATAAAGATGCAAAGTAAAATAAAAGCAAAGTAAAAAAGCAAAGGAAATTTCTAAGTATTGGAAGATTAATATGATGAAGATAGACCCGAGGGCCATATGTTTCACTAGTGGCTTCTCTCAGGAGCATAAGTATTCTACGGTGGGTGCACGAATTACTATTGAGCAATTGACAGAATTGAGCATAGTTGTGAGAATATATAAGCATGATCATGTATATGGGCATCTCGTCCGTGACAAGTAGACCGACTCCTGCCTGCATCTACTACTATTACTCCACTCATCGACCGCTATCCAGCATGCATCTAGAGTATTAAGTTAATGAAAACAGAGTAACGCCTTAAGCAAGATGACATGATGTAGAGGGATAAACTCATGCAATATGAAGAAACGCCATCTTGTTATCCTCTATGGCAACAATACAATACGTGCCTTGCTGCCCCTACTGTCACTGGGAAAGGACACCGCAAGATTGAACCCAAAGCTAAGCACTTCTCCCATTGCAAGAAAGATCAATCTAGTAGGCCAAACCAAACTGATAATTCAAAGAGACTTGCAAAGATAACCAATCATACATAAAAGAATTCAGAGAAGATTCAAATATTGTTCATAGATAGACTTGATCATAAACCCACAATTCATCGATCTCAACAAACACACCGCAAAAAGAAGATTACATCGAATAGATCTCCACAAGAGAGGGGGAGAACATTGTATTGAGATCCAAAAAGAGAGAAGAAGCCATCTAGCTAATAACTATGGACCCGTAGGTCTGAGGTAAACTACTCACACTTCATCGGAGGGGCTATGGTGATGATGTAGAAGCCCTCCGTGACCGATGCCCTCTCCGGCGGAGCTCCGGAACAGGCCCCAAGATGGGATCTCGTGCATACAGAAAGTTGCGGTGGTGGAATTAGGGTTTTGGCTCCGTCTCTGATCGTTTGGGGGTACGTACACTAGTAGAAAAAGGGTCAAACGTGAAGCACATTAGTGACGGTTTGACTTAGAGCCGGCACTAATGTGTACATTAGTGCCGGTTCGTGGCAGCGATCAATAGTACCGGTTCGTGGCGAACCT
The DNA here is from genome assembly GCA_034509565.1 of Triticum monococcum. Taxonomy (NCBI): domain Eukaryota; kingdom Viridiplantae; phylum Streptophyta; class Magnoliopsida; order Poales; family Poaceae; genus Triticum; species Triticum monococcum. The sequence goes on from CM067845.1 coordinate 486,167,660, forward strand.
TTAGTACCGGTTCATGCCACGAACCGGTACTAAAGAGGATGTGTCAGCCTGCGGTCAGGCTATGGCCCCACCATCACCATTTAGTGCCGGTTCGTACCACGAACCGGTACTAATGAGGTTATGGCAAGCTGTTTTTAGTCCCACCTCGCCAAGAGAGAGGCAGTATGAGCGGTTTATAAGCCGTGAGTGCACAGACAATGACGAAGAGTTGCAATGCTCACCTACATGTTGATTAGCTTCAAGCCTTGCGGAATAGCATAGATTGCACTGAGCTATGTGCAGTGCAGTCTACACTATTCCGAATGGCTTGAAGCAAATTAACCAGCATTGCACCTCTTTTTATTTTTAATAACTTATTTAAACTCTGGACTTCTTTTGTGTTCAGTATGCAGCATTTAAAGCGGCGTCATCAATTTCCAACATGTTCTGACATCATTTGTTGTTTTTCGATCATTTACCTGATTGTTTAGAGAGCTAAATGACCATGAAATTGAAAATCACTAAAAAATGAATCCTGAAAATGTTGAAACTTGGCATGGTATCATCATATCACCCTCATAGCATGCGCGAAAGATTAGAGAGGGTCACGGCAAAAACTGGACGCACTTCGTGTACAAACTGGACAAACTCTTTCCGAGTATCAGGGTTTCGGAGTCCGGAGTGGGTACTAATGTACAACTTTCACCGAAGCCCAGAGTGGGTACTAATATGCATCCCACCAATCAGGAAGAATCACTCGGATCGTGTGTTTCTTTCTAGCTCTTGCGAGTCGTTGGATCAAGGGTGTGTTTCTTCCTAGCTCATGTGAGTCGTTGGATCAAAACTAACACAATCACTTTGTGAGCCAGACAACCCTATATATAGCCCACCTCTCGCCTTCCCTGCATAAGTCTTTCAGTTCATCAACTACATACATCTACCAGTTCATCGACTGCATACATCTACCAGTTCATCGACTGAATACAAATCATTCGGATTCGCCATCATACGTCCAACCGTGCATTTGATATGCATATATATGCATCACGAGCCATGGTTGGCCTGTATGATGGCGATACCGATTGGTTTGTTCTAGATCCGACATAAAAGTTTTGATACAACTTCTTTTTTGTGACATAAGAGCTATCTCTCCTCCTACCTATTTTAATTACACAACTACCTATTTGTGCCAAATTTTCACTTTTGCTGTTGCTCTTGCATCATAAGCATCCATGTTAACTTGACTTACAAGTAATGCAATTTAACCAAACTATCTTGTGATCTTCGCCAAGAGAGAGGCAGTATGAGCGGTTTATAAGCCATGAGTGCACAGACAATGACGAAGAGTTGCAATGCTCACCTACATGTTGATTAGCTTCAAGCCTTGCGGAATAGCATAGATTGCACTGAGCTATGTGCAGTGCAGTCTACACTATTCCGAATGGCTTGAAGCAAATTAACCAGCATTGCACCTCTTTTTTATTTTTAATAACTTATTGGAACTCCGGACTTCGTTTATGTTCAGTATGCAGCATTTAAAGCGACGTCATCAATTTCCAACATGTTCTGACATCATTTGTTGTTTTTCGGTCATTTACCTAATTGTTTAGAGAGCTAAATGACCGTGAAATTGAAAATCACTACAAAATGAATCCCGAAAATGTTGAAACTTGGCATGGTATCATCATATCACCCGCATAGCATGCGCGGAAGAGTAGAGAGGGTCACGGCAAAAACTGGACGCACTTCGTGTACAAACTGGACAAACTCTTTCGGAGTATCAGGGTGTCGGACGAGAACTCATCTGTTACATGGCCACTTCAATGTTTTTTAAACTTATTTGAACTCCAAACTTCTTTTGTGTTCAGTATGCAGCATTTAAAGCGACGTCATCAATTTCCAACATGTTCTGACATCATTTGTTGTCTTTCGGTCATTTACCTAATTGTTTAGAGAGCTAAATGACCGTGAAATTGAAAATCACTACATAATGAATCCTGAAAATGTTGAAACTTGGCATGGTATCATCATATCACCCGCATAGTATGCGCGAAAGAGTAGAGAGGGTCACGGCAAAAACTGGACGCACTTCGTGTACAAACTGGACAAACTCTTTCGGAGTATCAGGGTTTCGGACGAGAACTCATCTGTTACATGGCCACTTCAATGTTTTTTAAACTTATTTGAACTCCGGACTTCTTTTGTGTTCAGTATGCAGCATTTAAAGCGACGTCATCAATTTCCAACATGTTCTCACATCATTTGTTCTTTTTCGGTCATTTACATAATTGTTTAGAGAGCTAAATGACCGTGAAATTGAAAATCACTACAAAATGAATCCTGAAAATTTTGAAACTTGGCATGGTATCATCATATCACCCGCATAGCATGCGCGAAAGAGTAGAGAGGGTCACGGCAAAAACTGGACGCACTTCGTGTACAAACTGGACAAACTCTTTCGGAGTATCATGGTTTCGGACGAGAACTCATCTGTTACATGGCCACTTCAATGTTTTTTAAACTTATTTGAACTCCGGACATCTTTTGTGTTCAGTATGCGGCATTTAAAGCGACGTCATCAATTTCCAACATGTTCTGACATCATTTGTTCTTTTTCGATCATTTACCTAATTGTTTAGAGAGCTAAATGACCGTGAAATTGAAAATCACTACAAAATGAATCCTGAAAATGTTGAAACTTGGCATGGTATCATCATATCACCCGCATAGCATGCGTGAAAGAGTAGAGAGGGTCACGGCAAAAACTGGACGCACTTCGTGTACAAACTGGACAAACTCTTTCGGAGTATCATGGTTTCGGACGAGAACTCATCTGTTACATGGCCACTTCAATGTTTTTTAAACTTATTTGAACTCCAGACTTCTTTTGTGTTCAGTATGCAGCATTTAAAGCGACGTCATCAATTTCCAACATGTTCTGACATCATTTGTTGTTTTTCGCTCATTTACCTAATTGTTTAGAGAGCTAAATGACCGTGAAATTGAAAATCACTACAAAATGAATCCTGAAAATGTTGAAACTTGGCATGGTATCATCATATCACCCGCATAGCATGCGCGAAAGAGTAGAGAGGGTCACGGCAAAAACTGGACGCACTTCATGTACAAACTGGACAAACTCTTTCGGAGTATCAGGGTTTCGGACGAGAACTCATCTGTTACATGGCCACTTCAATGTTTTTTAAACTCATTTGAACTCCGGACTTCTTTTGTGTTCAGTATGTAGCATCTAAAGCGACATCATCAATTTCCAACATGTTCTGACATCATTTGTTGTTTTTCGCTCATTTACCTAATTGTTTAGAGAGCTAAATGATCGTGAAATTGAAAATCACTACAAAATGAATCCTGAAAATGTTGAAACTTGGCATGGTATCATCATATCACCCGCATAGCATGCGCGAAAGAGTAGATAGGGTCACGGCAAAAACTGGACGCACTTCGTGTACAAACTGGACACACTCTTTCGGAGTATCAGGGTTTCAGACGAGAACTCATCTGTTACATGGCCACTTCAATGTTTTTTAAACTTATTTGAACTCCGGACTTCTTTTGTGTTCAGTATGCAGCATTTAAAGCGACGTCATCAATTTCCAACATGTTCTGACATCATTTGTTGTTTTTCGGTCATTTACATAATTGTTTAGAGAGCTAAATGACCGTGAAATTGAAAATCACTACAAAATGAATCCTGAAAATGTTGAAACTTGGCATGGTATCATCATATCACCCGCATAGCATGCGCGAAAGAGTAGAGAGGGTCACGGCAAAAACTGGACGCACTTCGTGTACAAACTGGACACACTCTTTCAGAGTATCAGGGTTTCGGACGAGAACTCATCTGTTACATGGCCACTTCAATGTTTTTTAAACTTATTTTTACTCCGGACTTCTTTTGTGTTCAGTATGCAGCATTTAAAGCGACGTCATCAATTTCCAACATGTTCTGACATCATTTGTTGTTTTTCGGTCATTTACCTAATTGTTTAGAGAGCTAAATGACCGTGAAATTGAAAATCACTACAAAATGAATCCTGAAAATGTTGAAACTTGGCATGGTATCATCATATCACCCGCATAGCATGCTCGAAAGAGTAGAGAGGGTCACGGCAAAAACTGGACGCACTTCGTGTACAAACTGGACAAACTCTTTCGGAGTATCAGGGTTTCGGACGAGAACTCATCTGTTACATGGCCACTTCAATGTTTTTTAAACTTATTTGAACTCCGGACTTCTTTTGTGTTCAGTATGGTGCATTTAAAGTGACGTCATCAATTTCCAACATGTTCTGACATCATTTGTTATTTTTCGGTCATTTACCTAATTGTTTAGAGAGCTAAATGACTGTGAAATTGAAAATCACTACAAAATGAATCCTGAAAATGTTGAAACTTGGCATGGTATCATCATATCACCCGCATAGCATGCGCGAAAGAGTAGAGAGGGTCACGGCAAAAACTGGACGCACTTCGTGTACAAACTGGACACACTCTTTCGGAGTATCAGGGTTTCGCACGAGAACTCATCTGTTACATGGCCACTTCAATGTTTTTTAAACTTATTTGAACTCCGGACTTCTTTTGTGTTCAGTATGCAGCATTTAAAGCGACGTCATCAATTTCCAACATGTTCTGACATCATTTGTTGTTTTTCGGTCATTTACCTAATTGTTTAGAGAGCTAAATGACCGTGAAATTGAAAATCACTACAAAATGAATCCTGAAAATGTTGAAACTTGGCATGGTATCATCATATCACCCGCATAGCATGCGCGAAAGAGTAGAGAGGGTCACGGCAAAAACTGGACGCACTTCGTGTACAAACTGGACACACTCTTTCGGAGTATCAGGGTTTCGGACGAGAACTCATCTGTTACATGGCCACTTCAATGTTTTTTAAACTTATTTGAACTCCGGACTTCTTTTGTGTTCAGTATGCTGCATTTAAAGCGATGTCATCAATTTCCAACATGTTCTGACATCATTTGTTGTTTTTCGGTCATTTACATAATTGTTTAGAGAGCTAAATGACCGTGAAATTGAAAATCACTACAAAATGAATCCTGAAATTGTTGAAACTTGGCATGGTATCATCATATCACCCGCATAGCATGCGCGAAAGAGTAGAGAGGGTCACGGCAAAAACTGGACGCACTTCGTGTACAAACTGGACACACTCTTTCAGAGTATCAGGGTTTCGGACGAGAACTCATCTGTTACATGGCCACTTCAATGTTTTTTAAACTTATTTGAACTCCGGACTTCTTTTGTGTTCAGTATGAAGCATTTAAAGCGACGTCATCAATTTCCAACATGTTCTGACATCATTTGTTGTTTTTCGGTCATTTACCTAATTGTTTAGAGAGCTAAATGACCGTGAAATTCAAAATCACTACAAAATGAATCCTGAAAATGTTGAAACTTGGCATGGTATCATCATATCACCCGCATAGCATGCTCGAAAGAGTAGAGAGGGTCACGGCAAAAACTGGACGCACTTCGTGTACAAACTGGACAAACTCTTTCGGAGTATCAGGGTTTCGGACGAGAACTCATCTGTTACATGGCCACTTCAATGTTTTTTAAACTTATTTGAACTCCGGACTTCTTTTGTGTTCAGTATGCAGCATTTAAAGCGACGTCATCAATTTCCAACATGTTCTGACATCATTTGTTATTTTTCGGTCATTTACCTAATTGTTTAGAGAGCTAAATGACCGTGAAATTGAAAATCACTACAAAATGAATCCTGAAAATGTTGAAACTTGGCATGGTATCATCATATCACCCGCATAGCATGCGAGAAAGAGTAGAGAGGGTCACGGCAAAAACTGGACGCACTTCGTGTACAAACTGGACAAACTCTTTCGGAGTATCAGGGTTTCGGACGAGAACTCATCTGTTACATGGCCACTTGAATGTTTTTTAAACTTATTTGAACTCCGGACTTCTTTTGTGTTCAGTATGCAGCATTTAAAGCGACGTCATCAATTTCCAACATGTTCATACATCATTTGTTGTTTTTCGGTCATTTACCTAATTGTTTAGAGAGCTAAATGACCGTGACATTGAAAATCACTACAAAATGAATCCTGAAAATGTTGAAACTTGGCATGGTATCATCATATCACCCGCATAGCATGCGCGAAAGAGTAGAGAGGGTCACGGCAAAAACTGGACGCACTTCGTGTACAAACTGGACAAACTCTTTCGGAGTATCAGGGTTTCGGACGAGAACTCATCTGTTACATGGCCACTTCAATGTTTTTTAAACTTATTTGAACTCCGGACTTCTTTTGTGTTCAGTATGCTGCATTTAAAGCGACGTCATCAATTTCCAACATGTTCTGACATCATTTGTTATTTTTCGGTCATTTACCTAATTGTTTAGAGAGCTAAATGATCGTGAAATATAAAATCACTACAAAATGAATCCTGAAATTGTTGAAACTTGGCATGGGATCATCATATCACCCGCATAGCATGCGCGAAAGAGTAGATAGGGTCACGGCAAAAACTAGACGCACTTCGTGTACAAACTGGACACACTCTTTCGGAGTATCAGGGTTTCGGACGAGAACTCATCTGTTACATGGCCACTTCAATGTTTTTTAAACTTATTTGAACTCCGGACTTCTTTTGTGTTCAGTATGCAGCATTTAAAGCGACGTCATCAATTTCCAACATGTTCTGACATCATTTGTTATTTTTCTGTCATTTACCTAATTGTTTAGAGAGCTAAATGACCGTGAAATTGAAAATCACTACAAAATGAATCCTGAAAATGTTGAAACTTAGCATGGTATCATCATATCACCCGCATAGCATGCGCGAAAGAGTAGAGAGGGTCACGGCAAAAACTGGACGCACTTCGTGTACAAACTGGACAAACTCTTTCGGAGTATCAGGGTTTCGGACGAGAACTCATCTGTTACATGGCCACTTCAATGTTTTTTAAACTTATTTGAACTCCGGACTTCTTTTGTGTTCAGTATGCAGCATTTAAAGCGACGTCATCAATTTCCAACATGTTCATACATCATTTGTTGTTTTTCGGTCATTTACCTAATTGTTTAGAGAGCTAAATGACCGTGAAATTGAAAATCACTACAAAATGAATCCTGAAAATGTTGAAACTTGGCATGGTATCATCATATCACCCGCATAGCATGCGCGAAAGAGAAGAGAGGGTCACGGCAAAAACTGGACGCACTTCGTGTACAAACTGGACAAACTCTTTCGGAGTATCAGGGTTTCGGACGAGAACTCATCTGTTACATGGCCACTTCAATGTTTTTTAAATTTATTTGAACTCCGGACTTCTTTTGTGTTCAGTATGCTGCATTTAAAGTGATGTCATCAATTTCCAACATGTTCTGACATCATTTGTTATTTTTCGGTCATTTACCTAATTGTTTAGAGAGCTAAATGACCGTGAAATATAAAATCACTACAAAATGAATCCTGAAATTGTTGAAACTTGGCATGGGATCATCATATCACCCACATAGCATGCGCGAAAGAGTAGATAGGGTCACGGCAAAAACTAGACGCACTTCGTGTACAAACTGGACACACTCTTTCGGAGTATCAGGGTTTCGGACGAGAACTCATCTGTTACATGGCCACTTCAATGTTTTTTAAACTTATTTGAACTCCGGACTTCTTTTGTGTTCAGTATGCAGCATTTAAAGCGACGTCATCAATTTCCAACATGTTCTCACATCATTTGTTGTTTTTCGGTCATTTACATAATTGTTTAGAGAGCTAAATGACCGTGAAATTGAAAATCACTACAAAATGAATCCTGAAAATTTTGAAACTTGGCATGGTATCATCATATCACCCGCATAGCATGCGCGAAAGAGTAGAGAGGGTCACGGCAAAAACTGGACGCACTTCGTGTACAAACTGGACAAACTCATTCGGAGTATCAAGGTTTCGGACGAGAACTCATCTGTTACATGGCCACTTCAGTGTTTTTTAAACTTATTTGAACTCCGGACTTTTTTTGTGTTCAGTATGCAGCATTTAAAGCGACGTCATCAATTTCCAACATGTTCTCACATCATTTGTTTTTTTTCGGTCATTTACATAATTGTTTAGAGAGCTAAATGACCGTGAAATTGAAAATCACTACAAAATGAATCCTGAAAATTTTGAAACTTGGCATGGTATCATCATATCACCCGCATAGCATGCGCGAAAGAGTAGAGAGGGTCACGGCAAAAACTGAACGCACTTTGTGTACAAACTGGACAAACTCTTTCGGAGTATCAGGGTTTCGGACGAGAACTCATCTGTTACATGGCCACTTCAATGTTTTTTAAACTTATTTGAACTACGGACTTCTATTGTGTTCAGTATGCAGCATTTAAAGCGACGTCATCAATTTCCAACATGTTCTGACATCATTTGTTATTTTTCGGTCATTTACCTAATTGTTTAGAGAGCTAAATGACCGTGAAATTGAAAATCACTACAAAATGAATCCTGAAAATGTTGAAACTTGGCATGGTATCATCATATCACCCGCATAGCATGCGTGAAAGAGTAGAGAGGGTCACGGCAAAAACTGGACGCACTTCGTGTACAAACTGGACAAACTCTTTCGGAGTATCAGGGTTTCGGACGAGAACTCATCTGTTACATGGCCACTTCAATGTTTTTTAAACTTATTTGAACTCCGGACTTCTTTTGTGTTCAGTATGCAGCATGTAAAGCGACGTCATCAATTTCCAACATGTTCATACATCATTTGTTGTTTTTCGGTCATTTACCTAATTGTTTAGAGAGCTAAATGACCGTGAAATTGAAAATCACTACAAAATGAATCCTGAAAATGTTGAAACTTGGCATGGTATCATCATATCACCCGCATAGCATGCGCGAAAGAGTAGAGAGGGTCACGGCAAAAACTGGACGCACTTCGTGTACAAACTGGACAAACTCTTTCGGAGTATCAGGGTTTCGGACGAGAACTCATCTGTTACATGGCCACTTCAATGTTTTTTAAACTTATTTGAACTCCGGACTTCTTTTGTGTTCAGTATGCAGCATTTAAAGCGACGTCATCAATTTCCAACATGTTCTGACATCATTTGTTGTTTTTCGCTCATTTACCTAATTGTTTAGAGAGCTAAATGATGGTGAAATTGAAAATCACTACAAAATGAATCTTGAAAATGTTGAAACTTGGTATGGTATCATCATATCACCCGCATAGCATGCGCGAAAGAGTAGAGAGGGTCACGGCAAAAACTGGACGCACTTCGTGTACAAACTGGACAAACTCTTTCGGAGTATCAGGGTTTCGGACGAGAACTAATCTGTTACATGGCCACTTCAATGTTTTTTAAACTTATTTGAACTCCGGACTTCTTTTGTGTTCAGTATGCAGCATTTAAAGCGACATCATCAATTTCCAACATGTTCGGACATCATTTGTTGTTTTTCGCTCATTTACCTAATTGTTTAGAGAGCTAAATGATCGTGAAATTGAAAATCACTACAAAATGAATCCTGAAAATGTTGAAACTTGGCATGGTATCATCATATCACCCGCATAGCATGCGCGAAAGAGTAGATAGGGTCACGGCAAAAACTGGACGCACTTCGTGTACAAACTGGACACACTCTTTTGGAGTATCAGGGTTTCGGACGAGAACTCATCTGTTACATGACCACTTCAATGTTTTTTAAACTTATTTGAACTCCGGACTTCTTTTGTGTTCAGTATGCAGCATTTAAAGCGACGTCATCAATTTCCAACATGTTCTGACATCATTTGTTGTTTTTCGGTCATTTACATAATTGTTTAGAGAGCTAAATGACCGTGAAATTGAAAATCACTACAAAATGAATCCTGAAAATGTTGAAACTTGGCATGGTATCATCATATCACCCGCATAGCATGCGCGAAAGAGTAGAGAGGGTCACGGCAAAAACTGGACGCACTTCGTGTACAAACTGGACACACTCTTTCGGAGTATCAGGGTTTCGGACGAGAACTCATCTGTTACATGGCCACTTCAATGTTTTTTAAACTTATTTTTACTCCGGACTTCTTTTGTGTTCAGTATGCAGCATTTAAAGCGACGTCATCAATTTCCAACATGTTCTGACATCATTTGTTGTTTTTCGGTCATTTACCTAATTGTTTAGAGAGCTAAATGACCGTGAAATTGAAAATCACTACAAAATGAATCCTGAAAATGTTGAAACTTGGCATGGTATCATCATATCACCCGCATAGCATGCTCGAAAGAGTAGAGAGGGTCACGGCAAAAACTGGACGCACTTCGTGTATAAACTGGACAAACTCTTTCGGAGTATCAGGGTTTCGGACGAGAACTCATCTGTTACATGGCCACTTCAATGTTTTTTAAACTTATTTGAACTCCGGACTTCTTTTGTGTTCAGTATGCAGCATTTAAAGCGACGTCATCAATTTCCAACATGTTCATACATCATTTGTTGTTTTTCGGTCATTTACCTAATTGTTTAGAGAGCTAAATGACCGTGAAATTGAAAATCACTACAAAATGAATCCTGAAAATGTTGAAACTTGGCATGGTATCATCATATCACCCGCATAGCATGCGCGAAAGAGTAGAGAGGGTCACGGCAAAAACTGGACGCACTTCGTGTACAAACTGGACAAACTCTTTCGGAGTATCAGGGTTTCGGACGAGAACTCATCTGTTACATGGCCACTTCAATGTTTTTTAAACTTATTTGAACTCCGGACTTCTTTTGTGTTCAGTATGCAGCATTTAAAGCGACGTCATCAATTTCCAACATGTTCTGACATCATTTGTTGTTTTTCGCTCATTTACCTAATTGTTTAGAGAGCTAAATGATCGTGAAATTGAAAATCACTACAAAATGAATCTTGAAAATGTTGAAACTTGGCATGGTATCATCATATCACCCGCATAGCATGCGCGAAAGAGTAGAGAGGGTCACGGCAAAAACTGGACGCACTTCGTGTACAAACTGGACAAACTCTTTCGGAGTATTAGGGTTTCGGTCGAGAACTCATCTGTTACATGGCCACTTCAATGTTTTTTAAACTTATTTGAACTCCGGACTTCTTTTGTGTTCAGTATGCAGCATTTAAAGCGACATCATCAATTTCCAACATGTTCTGACATCATTTGTTGTTTTTCGCTCATTTACCTAATTGTTTAGAGAGCTAAATGATCGTGAAATTGAAAATCACTACAAAATGAATCCTGAAAATGTTGAAACTTGGCATGGTATCATCATATCACCCGCATAGCATGTGCGAAAGAGTAGATAGGGTCACGGCAAAAACTGGACGCACTTCGTGTACAAACTGGACACACTCTTTCGGAGTATCAGGGTTTCGGACGAGAACTCATCTGTTACATGACCACTTCAATGTTTTTTAAACTTATTTGAACTCCGGACTTCTTTTGTGTTCAGTATGCAGCATTTAAAGCGACGTCATCAATTTCCAACATGTTCTGACATCATTTGTTGTTTTTCGGTCATTTACATAATTGTTTAGAGAGCTAAATGACCGTGAAATTGAAAATCACTACAAAATGAATCCTGAAAATGTTGAAACTTGGCATGGTATCATCATATCACCCGCATAGCATGCGCGAAAGAGTAGAGAGGGTCACGGCAAAAACTGGACGCACTTCGTGTACAAACTGGACACACTCTTTCGGAGTATCAGGGTTTCGGACGAGAACTCATCTGTTACATGGCCACTTCAATGTTTTTTAAACTTATTTTTACTGCAGACTTCTTTTGTGTTCAGTATGCAGCATTTAAAGCGACGTCATCAATTTCCAACATGTTCTGACATCATTTGTTGTTTTTCGGTCATTTACCTAATTGTTTAGAGAGCTAAATGACCGTGAAATTGAAAATCACTACAAAATGAATCCTGAAAATGTTGAAACTTGGCATGCTATCATCATATCACCCGCATAGCATGCTCGAAAGAGTAGAGAGGGTCACGGCAAAAACTGGACGCACTTCGTGTACAAACTGGACAAACTCTTTCGGAGTATCAGGGTTTCGGACGAGAACTCATCTGTTACATGGCCACTTCAATGTTTTTTAAACTTATTTGAACTCCGGACTTCTTTTGTGTTCAGTATGCAGCATTTAAAGCGACGTCATCAATTTCCAACATGTTCTGACATCATTTGTTATTTTTCGGTCATTTACCTAATTGTTTAGAGAGCTAAATGACCGTGAAATTGAAAATCACTACAAAATGAATCCTGAAAAATGTTGAAACTTGGCATGGTATCATCATATCACCCGCATAGCATGCGCGAAAGAGTAGAGAGGGTCACGGCAAAAACTGGACGCACTTCGTGTACAAACTGGACACACTCTTTCGGAGTATCAGGGTTTCGCACGAGAACTCATCTGTTACATGGCCACTTCAATGTTTCTTAAACTTATTTGAACTCCGGACTTCTTTTGTGTTCAGTATGCAGCATTTAAAGCGACGTCATCAATTTCCAATATGTTCTGACATCATTTGTTGTTTTTCGGTCATTTACCTAATTGTTTAGAGAGCTAAATGACCGTGAAATTGAAAATCACTACAAAATGAATCCTGAAAATGTTGAAACTTGGCATGGTATCATCATATCACCCGCATAGCATGCGCGAAAGAGTAGAGAGGGTCACGGCAAAAACTGGACGCACTTCGTGTACAAACTGGACAAACTCTTTCGGAGTATCAGGGTTTCGGACGAGAACTCATCGGTTACATGGCCACTTCAATGTTTTTTAAACTTATCTGAACTACGGACTTCTTTTGTGTTCAGTATGCTGCATTTAAAGCGATGTCATCAATTTCCAACATGTTCTGACATCATTTGTTATTTTTCGGTCATTTACCTAATTGTTTAGAGAGCTAAATGACCGTGAAATTGAAAATCACTACAAAATGAATCCTGAAAATGTTGAAACTTGGCATGGGATCATCATATCACCCGCATAGCATGCGCGAAAGAGTAGAGAGGGTCACGGCAAAAACTGGACGCACTTCGTGTACAAACTGGACACACTCTTTCGGAGTATCAGGGTTTCGGACGAGAACTCATCTGTTACATGGCCACTTCAATGTTTTTTAAACTTATTTGAACTCCGGACTTCTTTTGTGTTCAGTATGCAGCATTTAAAGCGACGTCATCAATTTCCAACATGTTCTGACATCATTTGTTGTTTTTCGGTCATTTACCTAATTGTTTAGAGAGCTAAATGTCCGTGAAATTGAAAATCACTATAAAATGAATCCTGAAAATGTTGAAACTTGGCATGGTATCATCATATCACCCGCATAGCATGCTCGAAAGAGTAGAGAGGGTCACCGCAAAAACTGGACGCACTTCGTGTACAAACTGGACAAACTCTTTCGGAGTATCAGGGTTTCGGACGAGAACTCATCTGTTACATGGCCACGTCAATGTTTTTTAAACTTATTTGAACTCCGGACTTCTTTTGTGTTCAGTATGCAGCATTTAAAGCGACATCATCAATTTCCAACATGTTCTGACATCATTTGTTATTTTTCGGTCATTTACCTAATTGTTTAGAGAGCTAAATGACCGTGATATTGAAAATCACTACAAAATGAATCCTGAAAAATGTTGAAACTTGGCATGGTATCATCATATCACCCGCATAGCATGCGCGAAAGAGTAGAGAGGGTCACGGCAAAAACTAGACGCACTTCGTGTACAAACTGGAGACACGCTTTCGGAGTATCAGGGTTTCGCACGAGAACTCATCTGTTACATGGCCACTTCAATGTTTCTTAAACTTATTTGAACTCCGGACTTCTTTTGTGTTCAGTATGCAGCATTTAAAGCGACGTCATCAATTTCCAATATGTTCTGACATCATTTGTTGTTTTTCGGTCATTTACCTAATTGTTTAGAGAGCTAAATGACCGTGAAATTGAAAATCACTACAAAATGAATCCTGAAAATGTTGAAACTTGGCATGGTATCATCATATCACCCGCATAGCATGCGCGAAAGAGTAGAGAGGGTCACGGCAAAAACTGGACGCACTTCGTGTACAAACTGGACAAACTCTTTCGGAGTATCAGGGTTTCGGACGAGAACTCATCTGTTACATGGCCACTTCAATGTTTTTTAAACTTATTTGAACTCCGGACTTCTTTTGTGTTCAGTATGCTGCATTTAAAGCGATGTCATCAATTTCCAACATGTTCTGACACCATTTGTTATTTTTCGGTCATTTACCTAATTGTTTAGAGAGCTAAATGACCGTGAAATTCAAAATCACTACAAAATGAATCCTGAAAATGTTGAAACTTGGCATGGGATCATCATATCACCCGCATAGCATGCGCGAAAGAGTAGAGAGGGTCACGGCAAAAACTGGACGCACTTCGTGTACAAACTGGACACACTCTTTCGGAGTATCAGGGTTTCGGACGAGAACTCATCTGTTACATGGCCACTTCAATGTTTTTTAAACTTATTTGAACTCCGGACTTCTTTTGTGTTCAGTATGCTGCATTTAAAGCGATGTCATCAATTTCCAACATGTTCTGACATCATTTGTTGTTTTTCGGTCATTTACCTAATTGTTTAGAGAGCTAAATGACCGTGAAATTGAAAATCACTACAAAATGAATCCTGAAAATGTTGAAACTTGGCATGCTATCATCATATCACCCGCATAGCATGCTCGAAAGAGTAGAGAGGGTCACGGCAAAAACTGGACGCACTTCGTGTACAAACTGGACAAACTCTTTCGGAGTATCAGGGTTTCGGACGAGAACTCATCTGTTACATGGCCACTTCAATGTTTTTTAAACTTATTTGAACTCCGGACTTCTTTTGTGTTCAGTATGCAGCATTTAAAGCGACGTCATCAATTTCCAACATGTTCTGACATCATTTGTTATTTTTCGGTCATTTACCTAATTGTTTAGAGAGCTAAATGACCGTGAAATTGAAAATCACTACAAAATGAATCCTGAAAAATGTTGAAACTTGGCATGGTATCATCATATCACCCGCATAGCATGCGCGAAAGAGTAGAGAGGGTCACGGCAAAAACTGGACGCACTTCGTGTACAAACTGGACACACTCTTTCGGAGTATCAGGGTTTCGGACGAGAACTCATCTGTTACATGGCCACTTCAATGTTTTTTAAACTTATTTGAACTCCGGACTTCTTTTGTGTTCAGTATGCAGCATTTAAAGCGACGTCATCAATTTCCAACATGTTCTGACATCATTTGTTGTTTTTCGGTCATTTACCTAATTGTTTAGAGAGCTAAATGACCGTGAAATTGAAAATCACTATAAAATGAATCCTGAAAATGTTGAAACTTGGCATGGTATCATCATATCACCCGCATAGCATGCGCGAAAGAGTAGAGAGGGTCACGGCAAAACTGGACGCACTTCGTGTACAAACTGGACAAACTCTTTCGGAGTATCAGGGTTTCGGACGAGAACTCATCTGTTACATGGCCACTTCAATGTTTTTTAAACTTATTTGAACTCCGGACTTCTTTTGTGTTCAGTATGCAGCATTTAAAGCGACGTCATCAATTTCCAACATGTTCTGACATCATTTGTTGTTTTTCGGTCATTTACCTAATTGTTTAGAGAGCTAAATGACCGTGAAATTGAAAATCACTACAAAATGAATCCTGAAAATGTTGAAACTTGGCATGATATCATCATATCACCCGCATAGCATGCGCGAAAGAGTAGAGAGGGTCACGACAAAAACTGGATGCACTTCGTGTACAAACTGGACAAACTCTATCGGAGTATCAGGGTTTCGGACGAGAACTCATCTGTTACATGGCCACTTCAATGTTTTTTAAACTTATTTGAACTCCGGACTTCTTTTGTGTTCAGTATGCAGCATTTAAAGCGACGTCATCAATTTCCAACATGTTCTCACATCATTTGTTTTTTTTCGGTCATTTACATAATTGTTTAGAGAGCTAAATGTCCGTGAAATTGAAAATCACTACAAAATGAATCCTGAAAATTTTGAAACTTGGCATGGTATCATCATATCACCCGCATAGCATGCGCGAAAGAGTAGAGAGGGTCACGGCAAAAACTGGACGCACTTCGTGTACAAACTGGACAAACTCTTTCAGAGTATCAGGGTTTCGGACGAGAACTCATCTGTTACATGGCCACTTCAATGTTTTTTAAACTTATTTGAACTCCGGACTTCTTTTCTGTTCAGTATGCAGCATTTAAAGCGACGTCATCAATTTCCAACATGTTCTGACATCATTTGTTGTTTTTCGGTCATTTACCTAATTGTTTAGAGAGCTAAATAACCGTGAAATTCAAAATCACTACAAAATGAATCCTGAAAATGTTGAAACTTGGCATGGTATCATCATATCACCCGCATAGCATGCGTGAAAGGGTAGAGAGGGTCACGGCAAAAACTGGACGCACTTCATGTACAAACTGGACAAACTCTTTCGGAGTATCAGGGTTTCGGACAAGAACTCATCTGTTACATGGCCACTTCAATGTTTTTTAAACTTATTTGAACTCCGGACTTCTTTTGTGTTCAGTATGTAGCATTTAAAGCGATGTCATCAATTTCCAACATGTTCTGACATCATTTGTTGTTTTTCGCTCATTTACCTAACTGTTTAGAGAGCTAAATGATCGTCAAATTGAAAATCACTACAAAATGAATCTTGAAAATGTTGAAACTTGGCATGGTATCATCATATCACCCGCATAGCATGCGCGAAAGAGTAGAGAGGGTCACGGCAAAAACTGGACGCACTTCGTGTACAAACTGGACAAACTCTTTCGGAGTATTAGGGTTTCGGACGAGAACTCATCTGTTACATGGCCACTTCAATGTTTTTTAAACTTATTTGAACTCCAGACTTCTTTTGTGTTCAGTATGCAGCATTTAAAGCGACATCATCAATTTCCAACATGTTCTGACATCATTTGTTGTTTTTCGCTCATTTACCTAATTGTTTAGAGAGCTAAATGATCGTGAAATTGAAAATCACTACAAAATGAATCCTGAAAATGTTGAAACTTGGCATGGTATCATCATATCACCCGCATAGCATGCGCGAAAGAGTAGATAGGGTCACGGCAAAAACTGGACGCACTTCGTGTACAAACTGGACACACTCTTTCGGAGTATCAGGGTTTCGGACGAGAACTCATCTGTTACATGGCCACTTCAATGTTTTTTAAACTTATTTGAACTCCGGACTTCTTTTGTGTTCAGTATACAGCATTTAAAGCGACGTCATCAATTTCCAATATGTTCTGACATCATTTGTTGTTTTTCGGTCATTTACATAATTGTTTAGAGAGCTAAATGACCGTGAAATTGAAAATCACTACAAAATGAATCCTGAAAATGTTGAAACTTGGCATGGTATCATCATATCACCCGCATGGCATGCGCGAAAGAGTAGAGAGGGTCACGGCAAAAACTGGACGCACTTCGTGTACAAACTGGACAAACTCTTTCGGAGTATCAGGGTTTCGGACGAGAACTCATCTGTTACATGGCCACTTCAATGTTTTTTAAACTTATTTGAACTCCGGACTTCTTTTGTGTTCAGTATGCTGCATTTAAAGCGATGTAATCAATTTCCAACATGTTCTGACATCATTTGTTATTTTTCGGTCATTTACCTAATTGTTTAGAGAGCTAAATGACCGTGAAATTGAAAATCACTACAAAATGAATCCTGAAAATGTTGAAACTTGGCATGGGATCATCATATCACCCGCATAGCATGCGCGAAAGAGTAGAGAGGGTCACGACAAAAACTGGACGCACTTCGTGTACAAACTGGACACACTCTTTCGGAGTATCAGGGTTTCGGACGAGAACTCATCTGTTACATGGCAACTTCAATGTTTTTTAAACTTATTTGAACTCCGGACTTCTTTTGTGTTCAGTATGCAGCATTTAAAGCGACGTCATCAATTTCCAACATGTTCTGACATCATTTGTTGTTTTTCGGTCATTTACCTAATTGTTTAGAGAGCTAAATGACCGTGAAATTGAAAATCACTATAAAATGAATCCTGAAAATGTTGAAACTTGGCATGGTATCATCATATCACCCGCATAGCATGCGCGAAAGAGTAGAGAGGGTCACGGCAAAAACTGGACGCACTTCGTGTACAAACTGGACAAACTCTTTCGGAGTATGAGGGTTTCGGACGAGAACTCATCTGTTACATGGCCACTTCAATGTTTTTTAAACTTATTTGAACTCCGGACTTCTTTTGTGTTCAGTATGCAGCATTTAAAGCGACGTCATCAATTTCCAACATGTTCTGACATCATTTGTTGTTTTTCGGTCATTTACCTAATTGTTTAGAGAGCTAAATGACCGTGAAATTGAAAATCACTACAAAATGAATCCTGAAAATGTTGAAACTTGGCATGATATCATCATATCACCCGCATAGCATGCGCGAAAGAGTAGAGAGGGTCACGACAAAAACTGGACGCACTTCGTGTACAAACTGGACAAACTCTATCGGAGTATCAGGGTTTCGGACGAGAACTCATCTGTTACATGGCCACTTCAATGTTTTTTAAACTTATTTGAACTCCGGACTTCTTTTGTGTTCAGTATGCAGCATTTAAAGCGACGTCATCAATTTCCAACATGTTCTCACATCATTCATTTTTTTCGGTCATTTACATAATTGTTTAGAGAGCTAAATGTCCGTGAAATTGAAAATCACTACAAAATGAATCCTGAAAATTTTGAAACTTGGCATGGTATCATCATATCACCCGCATAGCATGCGCGAAAGAGTAGAGAGGGTCACGGCAAAAACTGGACGCACTTCGTGTACAAACTGGACAAACTCTTTCAGAGTATCAGGGTTTCGGACGAGAACTCATCTGTTACATGGCCACTTCAATGTTTTTTAAACTTATTTGAACTCCGGACTTCTTTTCTGTTCAGTATGCAGCATTTAAAGCGACGTCATCAATTTCCAACATGTTCTGACATCATTTGTTGTTTTTCGGTCATTTACCTAATTGTTTAGAGAGCTAAATAACCGTGAAATTCAAAATCACTACAAAATGAATCCTGAAAATGTTGAAACTTGGCATGGTATTATCATATCACCCGCATAGCATGCGTGAAAGGGTAGAGAGGGTCACGGCAAAAACTGGACGCACTTCGTGTACAAACTGGACAAACTCTTTCGGAGTATCAGGGTTTCGGACAAGAACTCATCTGTTACATGGCCACTTCAATGTTTTTTAAACTTATTTGAACTCCGGACTTCTTTTGTGTTCAGTATGCAGCATTTAAAGCGACGTCATCAATTTCCAACATGTTCTGACATCATTTGTTGTTTTTCGCTCATTTACCTAACTGTTTAGAGAGCTAAATGATCGTCAAATTGAAAATCACTACAAAATGAATCTTGAAAATGTTGAAACTTGGCATGGTATCATCATATCACCCGCATAGCATGCGCGAAAGAGTAGAGAGGGTCACGGCAAAAACTGGACGCACTTCGTGTACAAACTGGACAAACTCTTTCGGAGTATTAGGGTTTCGGACGAGAACTCATCTGTTACATGGCCACTTCAATGTTTTTTAAACTTATTTGAACTCCGGACTTCTTTTGTGTTCAGTATGCAGCATTTAAAGCGACATCATCAATTTCCAACATGTTCTGACATCATTTGTTGTTTTTCGCTCATTTACCTAATTGTTTAGAGAGCTAAATGATCGTGAAATTGAAAATCACTACAAAATGAATCCTGAAAATGTTGAAACTTGGCATGGTATCATCATATCACCCGCATAGCATGCGCGAAAGAGTAGATAGGGTCACGGCAAAAACTGGACGCACTTCGTGTACAAACTGGACACACTCTTTCGGAGTATCAGGGTTTCGGACGAGAACTCATCTGTTACATGGCCACTTCAATGTTTTTTAAACTTATTTGAACTCCGGACTTCTTTTGTGTTCAGTATGCAGCATTTAAAGCGACGTCATCAATTTCCAACATGTTCTGACATCATTTGTTGTTTTCGGTCATTTACATAATTGTTTAGAGAGCTAAATGACCGTGAAATTGAAAATCACTACAAAATGAATCCTGAAAATGTTGAAACTTGGCATGGTATCATCATATCACCCGCATAGCATGCGCGAAAGAGTAGAGAGGGTCACGGCAAAAACTGGACGCACTTCATGTACAAACTGGACACACTCTTTCGGAGTATCAGGGTTTCGGACGAGACCTCATCTGTTACATGGCCACTTCAATGTTTTTTAAACTTATTTTTACTCCGGACTTCTTTTGTGTTCAGTATGCAGCATTTAAAGCGACGTCATCAATTTCCAACATGTTCTGACATCATTTGTTGTTTTTCGGTCATTTACCTAATTGTTTAGAGAGCTAAATGACCGTGAAATTGAAAGTCACTACAAAATGAATCCTGAAAATGTTGAAACTTGGCATGGTATCATCATATCACCCGCATAGCATGCTCGAAAGAGTAGAGAGGGTCACGGCAAAAACTGGACGCACTTCGTGTACAAAGTGGACAAACTCTTTCGGAGTATCAGGGTTTCGGACGAGAACTCATCTGTTACATGGCCACTTCAATGTTTTTTAAACTTATTTGAACTCCGGACTTCTTTTGTGTTCAGTATGCAGCATTTAAAGCGACGTCATCAATTTCCAACATGTTCTGACATCATTTGTTATTTTTCGGTCATTTACCTAATTGTTTAGAGAGCTAAATGACCGTGAAATTGAAAATCTCTACAAAATGAATCCTGAAAATGTTGAAACTTGGCATGGTATCATCATATCACCCGCATAGCATGCGCGAAAGAGTAGAGAGGGTCACGGAAAAAACTGGACGCACTTCGTGTACAAACTGGACACACTCTTTCGGAGTATCAGGGTTTCGCACGAGAACTCATCTGTTACATGGCCACTTCAATGTTTTTTAAACTTATTTGAACTCCGGACTTCTTTTGTGTTCAGTATGCAGCATTTAAAGCGACGTCATCAATTTCCAACATGTTCTGACATCATTTGTTGTTTTTCGGTCATTTACCTAATTGTTTAGAGAGCTAAATGACCGTGAAATTGAAAATCACTACAAAATGAATCCTGAAAATGTTGAAACTTGGCATGGTATCATCATATCACCCGCATAGCATGCGCGAAAGAGTGGAGAGGGTCACGGCAAAAACTAGACGCACTTCGTGTACAAACTGGACAAACTCTTTCGGAGTATCAGGGTTTCGGACGAGAACTCATCTGTTACATGGCCACTTCAATGTATTTTAAACTTATTTGAACTCCGGACTTTTTTTGTGTTCAGTATGCTGCATTTAAAGCGACGTCATCAATTTCCAACATGTTCTGACATCATTTGTTATTTTTCGGTCATTTACCTAATTGTTTAGAGAGCTAAATGACCGTGAAATTGAAAATCACTACAAAATGAATCCTGAAAATGTTGAAACTTGGCATGGGATCATCATATCACCCGCATAGCATGCGCGAAAGAGTAGAGAGGGTCACGGCAAAAACTGGACGCACTTCGTGTACAAACTGGACACACCCTTTCGGAGTATCAGGGTTTCGGACGAGAACTCATCTGTTACATGGCCACTTCAATGTTTTTTAAACTTATTTGAACTCCGGACTTCTTTTGTGTTCAGTATGCAGCATTTAAAGCGACGTCATCAATTTCCAACATGTTCTGACATCATTTGTTGTTTTTCGGTCATTTACCTAATTGTTTAGAGAGCTAAATGACCGTGAAATTGAAAATCACTATAAAATGAATCCTGAAAATGTTGAAACTTGGCATGGTATCATCAAATCACCCGCATAGCATGCGCGAAAGAGTAGAGAGGGTCACGGCAAAAACTGGACGCACTTCGTGTACAAACTGGACAAACTCTTTCGGAGTATCAGGGTTTCGCACGAGAACTCATCTGTTACATGGCCACTTCAATGTTTTTTAAACTTATTTGAACTCCGGACTTCTTTTGTGTTCAGTATGCAGCATTTAAAGCGACGTCATCAATTTCCAACATGTTCTGACATCATTTGTTGTTTTTCGGTCATTTACCTAATTGTTTAGAGAGCTAAATGACCATGAAATTGAAAGTCACTACAAAATGAATCCTAAAAATGTTGAAACTTGGCATGGTATCATCATATCACCCGCATAGCATGCTCGAAAGAGTAGAGAGGGTCACGGCAAAAACTGGACGCACTTCGTGTACAAAGTGGACAAACTCTTTCGGAGTATCGGGGTTTCGGACGAGAACTCATCTGTTACATGGCCACTTCAATGTTTTTTAAACTTATTTGAACTCCGGACTTCTTTTGTGTTCAGTATGCAGCATTTAAAGCGACGTCATCAATTTCCAACATGTTCTGACATCATTTGTTATTTTTCGGTCATTTACCTAATTGTTTAGAGAGCTAAATGACCGTGAAATTGAAAATCTCTACAAAATGAATCCTGAAAATGTTGAAACTTGGCATGGTATCATCATATCACCCGCATAGCATGCGCGAAAGAGTAGAGAGGGTCACGGAAAAAACTGGACGCACTTCGTGTACAAACTGGACACACTCTTTCGGAGTATCAGGGTTTCGCACGAGAACTCATCTGTTACATGGCCACTTCAATGTTTTTTAAACTTATTTGAACTCCGGACTTCTTTTGTGTTCAGTATGCAGCATTTAAAGCGACGTCATCAATTTCCAACATGTTCTGACATCATTTGTTGTTTTTCGGTCATTTACCTAATTGTTTAGAGAGCTAAATGACCGTGAAATTGAAAATCACTACAAAATGAATCCTGAAAATGTTGAAACTTGGCATGGTATCATCATATCACCCGCATAGCATGCGCGAAAGAGTGGAGAGGGTCACGGCAAAAACTAGACGCACTTCGTGTACAAACTGGACAAACTCTTTCGGAGTATCAGGGTTTCGGACGAGAACTCATCTGTTACATGGCCACTTCAATGTATTTTAAACTTATTTGAACTCCGGACTTTTTTTGTGTTCAGTATGCTGCATTTAAAGCGACGTCATCAATTTCCAACATGTTCTGACATCATTTGTTATTTTTCGGTCATTTACCTAATTGTTTAGAGAGCTAAATGACCGTGAAATTGAAAATCACTACAAAATGAATCCTGAAAATGTTGAAACTTGGCATGGGATCATCATATCACCCGCATAGCATGCGCGAAAGAGTAGAGAGGGTCACGGCAAAAACTGGACGCACTTCGTGTACAAACTGGACACACCCTTTCGGAGTATCAGGGTTTCGGACGAGAACTCATCTGTTACATGGCCACTTCAATGTTTTTTAAACTTATTTGAACTCCGGACTTCTTTTGTGTTCAGTATGCAGCATTTAAAGCGACGTCATCAATTTCCAACATGTTCTGACATCATTTGTTGTTTTTCGGTCATTTACCTAATTGTTTAGAGAGCTAAATGACCGTGAAATTGAAAATCACTATAAAATGAATCCTGAAAATGTTGAAACTTGGCATGGTATCATCAAATCACCCGCATAGCATGCGCGAAAGAGTAGAGAGGGTCACGGCAAAAACTGGACGCACTTCGTGTACAAACTGGACAAACTCTTTCGGAGTATCAGGGTTTCGCACGAGAACTCATCTGTTACATGGCCACTTCAATGTTTTTTAAACTTATTTGAACTCCGGACTTCTTTTGTGTTCAGTATGCAGCATTTAAAGCGACGTCATCAATTTCCAACATGTTCTGACATCATTTGTTGTTTTTCGGTCATTTACCTAATTGTTTAGAGAGCTAAATGACCGTGAAATTGAAAATCACTACAAAATGAATCCTGAAAATGTTGAAACTTGGCATGATATCATCATATCACCCGCATAGCATGCGCGAAAGAGTAGAGAGGGTCACGGCAAAAACTGGACGACCTTCGTGTACAAACTGGACAAACTCTATCGGAGTATCAGTGTTTCGGACGAGAACTCATCTGTTACATGGCCACTTCAATGTTTTTTAAACTTATTTGAACTCCGGACTTCTTTTGTGTTCAGTATGCAGCATTTAAAGCGACGTCATCAATTTCCAACATGTTCTCACATCATTTGTTGTTTTTCGGTCATTTACATAATTGTTTAGAGAGCTAAATGACCGTGAAATTGAAAATCACTACAAAATGAATCCTGAAAATTTTGAAACTTGGCATGGTATCATCATATCACCCGCATAGCATGCGCGAAAGAGTAGAGAGGGTCACGGCAAAAACTGGACGCACTTCGTGTACAAACTGGACAAACTCTTTCAGAGTATCAGGGTTTCGGACGAGAACTCATCTGTTACATGGCCACTTCAATGTTTTTTAAACTTATTTGAACTCCGGACTTCTTTTGTGTTCAGTATGCAGCATTTAAAGCGACGTCATCAATTTTCAACATGTACTGACATCATTTGTTGTTTTTCGGTCATTTACCTAATTGTTTAGAGACCTAAATGACCGTGAAATTGAAAATCACTACAAAATGAATCCTGAAAATGTTGAAACTTGGCATGGTATCATCATATCTCCCGCATAGCATGCGTGAAAGGGTAGAGAGGGTCACGGCAAAAACTGGACGCACTTCATGTACAAACTGGACAAACTCTTTCGGAGTATCAGTGTTTCGGACAAGAACTCATCTGTTACATGGCCACTTCAATGTTTTTTAAACTTATTTGAACTCCGGACTTCTTTTGTGTTCAGTATGCAGCATTTAAAGCGACGTCATCAATTTCCAACATGTTCTGACATCATTTGTTATTTTTCGGTCATTTACCTAATTGTTTAGAAAGCTAAATGACCGTGAAATTGAAAATCACTACAAAATGAATCCTGAAAATGTTGAAACTTGGCATGGTATCATCATATCACCCGCGTAGCATGCGCGAAAGAGTAGAGAGGGTCATGGCAAAAACCGGACGCACTTCGTGTACAAACTGGACAAACTCTTTCGGAGTATCAGGGTTTCGGACGAGAACTCATCTGTTAGATGGCCACTTCAGTGTTTTTTAAACTTATTTGAACTCCGGACTTCTTTTGTGTTCAGTATGCAGCATTTAAAGTGACGTCATCAATTTCCAACATGTTCTGACATCATTTGTTGTTTTTCGGTCATTTACCTAATTGTTTAGAGAGCTAAATGACCGTGAAATTGAAAATCACTACAAAATGAATCCTGAAAATGTTGAAACTTGGCATAGTATCATCATATCACCCGCATAGCATGTGCGAAAGAGTAGAGAGGGTCACGGCAAAAATTGGACGCACATCGTGTACAAACTGGACAAACTCTTCCGGAGTATCAGGGTTTCGGACGAGAACTCATCTGTTACATGGCCACTTCAATGTTTTTTAAACTTATTTGAACTTCGGACTTCTTTTGTGTTCAGTATGCAGCATTTAAAGCGACGTCATCAATTTCCAACATGTTCTGACATCATTTGTTGTTTTTCGCTCATTTACCTAATTGTTTAGAGACCTACATGATCGTGAAATTGAAAATCACTACAAAATGAATCCTGAAAATGTTGAAACTTGGCATGGTATCATCATATCACCCCATAGCATGCGCGAAAGAGTAGAGAGGGTCACGGCAAAAACTGGACGCACTTCATGTACAAACTGGACACACACTTTCGGAGTATCAGGGTTTCGGACGAGAACTCATCTGTTACATGGCCACTTCAATGTTTTTTAAACTTATTTGAACTCCGGACTTCTTTTGTGTTCAGTATGCAGCATTTAAAGCGATGTCATCAATTTCCAACATGTTCTGACATCATTTGTTGTTTTTCGGTCATTTACCTAATTGTTTAGAGAGCTAAATAACCATAAAATTGAAAATCACTACAAAATGAATCCTGAAAATGTTGAAACTTGGCATGGTATCATCATATCACCCGCATAGCATGCACGAAAGAGTAGAGAGGGTCACGGCAAAAACTGGACGCACTTCGTGTACAAACTGGACAAACTCTTTCGGAGTATCAGGGTTTCGGACGAGAACTCATCTGTTACATGGCCACTTCAATGTTTTTTAAACTTATTTGAACTCCGGACTTCTTTTGTGTTCAGTATGCAGCATTTAAAGCGACGTCATCAATTTCCAACATGTTCTGACATCATTTGTTGTTTTTCGGTCATTTACCTAATTGTTTAGAGAGCTAAATGACCGTGAAATTGAAAATCACTACAAAATGAATCCTGAAAATGTTGAAACTTGGCATGGTATCATCATATCACCCGCATAGCATGCGCGAAAGAGTAGAGAGGGTCACGGCAAAAACTGGACGCACTTCGTGTACAAACTGGACAAACTCTTTCGGAGTATCAGGGTTTCGGACGAGAAATCATCTGTTACATGGCCACTTCAATGTTTTTTAAACTTATTTGAACTCCGGACTTTTTTTGTGTTCAGTATGCTGCATTTAAAGCGACGTCATCAATTTCCAACATGTTCTGACATCATTTGTTATTTTTCGGTCATTTACCTAATTGTTTAGAGAGCTAAATGACCGTGAAATTGAAAATCACTACAAAATGAATCCTGAAAATGTTGAAACTTGGCATGGGATCATCATATCACCCGCATAGCATGCGCGAAAGAGTAGAGAGGGTCACGGCAAAAACTGGACGCACTTCGTGTACCAACTGGACACACTCTTTCGGAGTATCAGGGTTTCGGACGAGAACTCATCTGTTACATGGCCACTTCAATGTTTTTTAAACTTATTTGAACTCCGGACTTCTTTTGTGTTCAGTATGCAGCATTTAAAGCGACGTCATCAATTTCCAACATGTTCTGACATCATTTGTTGTTTTTCGGTCATTTACCTAATTGTTTAGAGAGCTAAATGACCGTGAAATTGAAAATCACTATAAAATGAATCCTGAAAATGTTGAAACTTGTCATGGTATCATCAAATCACCCGCATAGCATGCGCGAAAGAGTAGAGAGGGTCACGGCAAAAACTGGACGCACTTCGTGTACAAACTGGACAAACTCTTTCGGAGTATCAGGGTTTCGGACGAGAACTCATCTGTTACATGGCCACTTCAATGTTTTTTAAACTTATTTGAACTCCGGACTTCTTTTGTGTTCAGTATGCAGCATTTAAAGCGACGTCATCAATTTCCAACATGTTCTGACATCATTTGTTGTTTTTCGGTCATTTACCTAATTGTTTAGAGAGCTAAATGACCGTGAAATTGAAAATCAGTACAAAATGAATCCTGAAAATGTTGAAACTTGGCATGATATCATCATATCACCCGCATAGCATGCGCGAAAGAGTAGAGAGGGTCACGGCAAAAACTGGACGACCTTCGTGTACAAACTGGACAAACTCTATCGGAGTATCAGTGTTTCGGACGAGAACTCATCTGTTACATGGCCACTTCAATGTTTTTTAAACTTATTTGAACTCCGGACTTCTTTTGTGTTCAGTATGCAGCATTTAAAGCGACGTCATCAATTTCCAACATGTTCTCACATCATTTGTTGTTTTTCGGTCATTTACATAATTGTTTAGAGAGCTAAATGACCGTGAAATTGAAAATCACTACAAAATGAATCCTGAAAATTTTGAAACTTGGCATGGTATCATCATATCACCCGCATAGCATGCGCGAAAGAGTAGAGAGGGTCACGGCAAAAACTGGACGCACTTCGTGTACAAACTGGACAAACTCTTTCAGAGTATCAGGGTTTCGGACGAGAACTCATCTGTTACATGGCCACTTCAATGTTTTTTAAACTTATTTGAACTCCGGACTTCTTTTGTGTTCAGTATGCAGCATTTAAAGCGACGTCATCAATTTTCAACATGTACTGACATCATTTGTTGTTTTCGGTCATTTACCTAATTGTTTAGAGACCTAAATGACCGTGAAATTGAAAATCACTACAAAATGAATCCTGAAAATGTTGAAACTTGGCATGGTATCATCATATCTCCCGCATAGCATGCGTGAAAGGGTAGAGAGGGTCACGGCAAAAACTGGACGCACTTCATGTACAAACTGGACAAACTCTTTCGGAGTATCAGGGTTTCGGACAAGAACTCATCTGTTACACGGCCACTTCAATGTTTTTTAAACTTATTTGAACTCCGGACTTCTTTTGTGTTCAGTATGCAGCATTTAAAGCGACGTCATCAATTTCCAACATGTTCTGACATCATTTGTTATTTTTCGGTCATTTACCTAATTGTTTAGAAAGCTAAATGACCGTGAAATTGAAAATCACTACAAAATGAATCCTAAAAATG
Source organism: Triticum monococcum (assembly GCA_034509565.1). Lineage (NCBI taxonomy): Eukaryota > Viridiplantae > Streptophyta > Magnoliopsida > Poales > Poaceae > Triticum > Triticum monococcum. The sequence goes on from CM067845.1 coordinate 486,196,054, forward strand.
TTGAAACTTGGCATGGTATCATCATATCACCCGCGTAGCATGCGCGAAAGAGTAGAGAGGGTCATGGCAAAAACTGGACGCACTTCGTGTACAAACTGGACAAACTCTTTCGGAGTATCAGGGTTTCGGACGAGAACTCATCTGTTAGATGGCCACTTCAGTGTTTTTTAAACTTATTTGAACTCCGGACTTCTTTTGTGTTCAGTATGCAGCATTTAAAGTGACGTCATCAATTTCCAACATGTTCTGACATCATTTGTTGTTTTTCGGTCATTTACCTAATTGTTTAGTGAGCTAAATGACCGTGAAATTGAAAATCACTACAAAATGAATCCTGAAAATGTTGAAACTTGGCATGGTATCATCATATCACCCGCATAGCATGTGCGAAAGAGTAGAGAGGGTCACGGCAAAAATTGGACGCACATCGTGTACAAACTGGACAAACTCTTCCGGAGTATCAGGGTTTCGGACGAGAACTCATCTGTTACATGGCCACTTCAATGTTTTTTAAACTTATTTGAACTTCGGACTTCTTTTGTGTTCAGTATGCAGCATTTAAAGCGACGTCATCAATTTCCAACATGTTCTGACATCATTTGTTGTTTTTCGCTCATGTACCTAATTGTTTAGAGAGCTACATGATCGTGAAATTGAAAATCACTACAAAATGAATCCTGAAAATGTTGAAACTTGGCATGGTATCATCATATCACCCCATAGCATGCGCGAAAGAGTAGAGAGGGTCACGGCAAAAACTGGACGCACTTCATGTACAAACTGGACACACACTTTCGGAGTATCAGGGTTTCGGACGAGAACTCATCTGTTACATGGCCACTTCAATGTTTTTTAAACTTATTTGAACTCCGGACTTCTTTTGTGTTCAGTATGCAGCATTTAAAGCGATGTCATCAATTTCCAACATGTTCTGACATCATTTGTTGTTTTTCGGTCATTTACCTAATTGTTTAGAGAGCTAAATAACCATAAAATTGAAAATCACTACAAAATGAATCCTGAAAATGTTGAAACTTGGCATGGTATCATCATATCACCCGCATAGCATGCACGAAAGAGTAGAGAGGGTCACGGCAAAAACTAGACGCACTTCGTGTACAAACTGGACAAACTCTTTCGGAGTATCAGGGTTTCGGACGAGAACTCATCTGTTACATGGCCACTTCAATGTTTTTTAAACTTATTTGAACTCCGGACTTCTTTTGTGTTCAGTATGCAGCATTTAAAGCGGCGTCATCAATTTCCAACATGTTCTGACATCATTTGTTGTTTTTCGGTCATTTACCTAATTGTTTAGAGAGCTAAATGACCGTGAAATTGAAAATCACTACAAAATGAATCCTGAAAATGTTGAAACTTGGCATGGTATCATCATATCACCCGCATAGCATGCGCGAAAGAGTAGAGAGGGTCACGGCAAAAACTGGACGCACTTCGTGTACAAACTGGACAAACTCTTTCGGAGTATCAGGGTTTCGGACGAGAACTCATCTGTTACATGGCCACTTCAATGTTTTTTAAACTTATTTGAACTCCGGACTTCTTTTGTGTTCTGTATGCAGTATTTAAAGCGACGTCATCAATTTCCAACATGTTCTCACATCATTTGTTGTTTTTCGGTCATTTACATAATTGTTTAGAGAGCTAAATGACCGTGAAATTGAAAATCACTACAAAATGAATCCTGAAAATTTTGAAACTTGGCATGGTATCATCATATCACCCGCATAGCATGCGCGAAAGAGTAGAGAGGGTCACGGCAAAAACTGGACGCACTTCGTGTACAAACTGGACAAACTCATTCGGAGTATCAGGGTTTCGGACGAGAACTCATCTGTTACATGGCCACTTCAGTGTTTTTTAAACTTATTTGAACTCCGGACTTTTTTTGTGTTCAGTATGCAGCATTTAAAGCGACGTCATCAATTTCCAACATGTTCTCACATCATTTGTTGTTTTTCGGTCATTTACCTAATTGTTTAGAGAGCTAAATGACCGTGAAATTCAAAATCACTACAAAATGAATCCTGAAAATGTTGAAACTTGGCATGGTATCATCATATCACCCGCATAGCATGCGCGAACGAGTAGAGAGGGTCACGGCAAAAATTGGACGCACATCGTGTACAAACTGGACAAACTCTTCCGGAGTATCAGGGTTTCGGACGAGAACTCATCTGTTACATGGACACTTCAATGTTTTTTAAACTTATTTGAACTCCGGACTTCTTTTGTGTTCAGTATGCAGCATTTAAAGCGACGTCATCAATTTCCAACATGTTCTGACATCATTTGTTGTTTTTCGCTCGTTTACCTAATTGTTTAGAGAGCTAAATGACCGTGAAATTGAAAATCACTACAAAATGAATCCTGAAAATGTTGAAACTTGGCATGGTATCATCATATCACCCGCATAGCATGCGCGAAAGAGTATGAGAGGATGACGACAAAAACTGGACGCACTTCGTGTACAAACTGGACAAACTCTTTCGGAGTATCAGGGTTTCGGACGAGAACTCATCTGTTACATGGCCACTTCAATGTTTTTTAAACTTATTTGAACTCCGGCTTCTTTTGTGTTCAGTATGCAGCATTTAAAGCGACATCATTAATTTCCAACATGTTCAGACATCATTTGTTGTTTTTCGCTCATTTACCTAATTGTTTAGAGAGCTACATGATCGTGAAATTGAAAATCACTACAAAATGAATCCTGAAAATGTTGAAACTTGGCATGGTATCATCATATCACCCCATAGCATGCGCGAAAGAGTAGAGAGGGTCACGGCAAAAACTGGACGCACTTCATGTACAAACTGCACACACTCTTTCGGAGTATCAGGGTTTCGGACGAGAACTCATCTGTTACATGGCCACTTCAATGTTTTTTAAACTTATTTGAACTCGGGACTTCTTTTGTGTTCAGTATGCAGCATTTAAATCGACGTCATCAATTTCCAACATGTTCTGACATCATTTGTTGTTTTTCGGTCATTTACCTAATTGTTTAGAGAGCTAAATGACCGTGAAATTGAAAATCACTACAAAATGAATCCTGAAAATGTTGAAACTTGGCATGGTATCATCATATCACCCGCATAGCATGCGCGAAAGAGTATGAGAGGATAACGGCAAAAACTGGACGCACTTCGTGTACAAACTGGACAAACTCTTTCGGAGTATCAGGGTTTCGGACGAGAACTCATCTGTTACAAGGCCACTTCAATGTTTTTAAACTTATTTGAACTCCGGACTTCTTTTGTGTTCAGTATGCAGCATTTAAAGCGATGTCATCAATTTCTAACATGTTCTGACATCATTTGTTGTTTTTCGCTCATTTACCTAATTGTTTAGAGAGCTAAATGATCGTGAAATTGAAAATCACTACAAAATGAATCCTGAAAATGTTGAAACTTGGCATGGTATCATCATATCACCCGCATAGCATGCGCGAAAGAGTAGAGAGGGTCACGGCAAAAACTAGACGCACTTCGTGTACAAAGTAGACACACTCTTTCGGAGTATCATGGTTTCGGACGAGAACTCATCTGTTACATGGCCACTTCAATGTTTTTTAAACTTATTTGAACTCAGGACTTCTTTTGTGTTCAGTATGCAGCATTTAAAGCGACATCATCAATTTCCAACATGTTCTGACATCATTTGTTGTTTTTCGGTCATTTACCTAATTGTTTAGAGAGCTAAATGACCGTGAAATTGAAAATCACTACAAAATGAATCCTGAAAATGTTGAAACTTGGCATGGTATCATCATATCACCCGCATAGCATGCGTGAAAGAGTAGAGAGGGTCACGGCAAAAACTGGACGCACTTCATGTACAAACTGGACAAACTCTTCCGGAGTATGAGGGTTTCGGACGAGAACTCATCTATTACATGGCCACTTCAATGTTTTTTAAACTTATTTGAACTCGGGACTTCTTTTGTGTTCAGTATGCAGCATTTAAAGCGACGTCATCAATTTCCAACATGTTCTGACATCATTTGTTGTTTTTCGGTCATTTACCTAATTGTTTAGAGAGCTAAATGACCGTGAAACTGAAAATCACTACAAAATGAATCCTGAAAATGTTGAAACTTGGCATGGTATCATCATATCACCCGCATAGCATGCGTGAAAGAGTAGAGAGGGTCACGGCAAAAACTGGACGCACTTCGTGTACAAACTGGACAAACTCTTTCGGAGTATCAGGGTTTCGGACGAGAACTCATCTGTTACATGGCCACTTCAATGTTTTTTAAAATTATTTGAACTCGGGACTTCTTTTGTGTTCAGTATGCAGCATTTAAAGCGACGTCATCAATTTCCAACATGTTCTGACATCATTTGTTGTTTTTCGGTCATTTACCTAATTGTTTAGAGAGCTAAATGATCGTGAAATTGAAAATCACTACAAAATGAATCCTGAAAATGTTGAAACTTGGCATGGTATCATCATATCACCCGCATAGCATGCGCGAAAGAGTAGAGAGGGTCACGGCAAAAACTGGACGCACTTCGTATACAAACTGGACACACTCTTTCGGAGTATCAGGGTTTCAGACGAGAACTCATCTATTACATGGCCACTTCAATGTTTTTTAAAATTATTTGAACTCGGGACTTCTTTTGTGTTCAGTATGCAGCATTTAAAGCGACGTCATCAATTTCCAACATGTTCTGCCATCATTTGTTGTTTTTTGGTCATTTACCTAATTGTTTAGAGAGCTAAATGACCGTGAAATTGAAAATCACTACAAAATGAATCCTGAAAATGTTGAAACTTGGCATGGTATCATCATATCACCCGCATAGCATGCGCGAAAGAGTAGAGAGGGTCACGGCAAAAACTGGACGCACTTCGTGCACAAACTGGACACACTCTTTCGGAGTATCAGGGTTTCGGACGAGAACTCATATGTTACATGGCCACTTCAATGTTTTTTAAACTTATTTGAACTCCAGACTTCTTTTGTGTTCAGTATGCAGCATTTAAAGCGACGTCATCAATTTCCAACATGTTTTGACATCATTTGTTGTTTTTCGGTCATTTACCTAATTGTTTAGAGAGCTAAATGACTGTGAAATTGAAAATCACTACAAAATGAATCCTGGAAATGTTGAAACTTGGCATGGTATCATCATATCACCCGCATAGCATGCGCGAACGAGTAGAGAGTGTCACGGCAAAAACTGGACGCACTTCATGTACAAACTGGACGAACTCTTTCGGAGTATCAGGGTTTCGGACTATACAAAAATAAATAATGCAGAAAATAAAAAACTATACAAAAAATTACTCAAAAATAAATAGAAGAAAATAAATAATGTAGAAAGTAAAAAACTATATAAAAAACTACTCAAAAATAAATAGAAGAAAATAATTAATGCAGAAAAGAAAAAACTATATAAAAAGTTTGTTGGCGCGTTGCCCAGTGGGCCTGCCAGAATTAGGGTGTGCAAATGCAGGCCCAGAAGGGCCAGCAGGCTCACAGGGTAGCGCGCCCTAATTAATTAGGCCCAGAAGCCTGCTCTATAGAGGAGTTCGAAGAGGTAGCCGCGGCTGGGTTTATAAACCAGTGCGGCTGCCCTTCGCCGGGCGAGGTGGGACTAAACTTTGCGGTGGCAGCGCAAGGCCTTTAGTACCGGTTGGTGGCTCCAACCGGTACTAAAGGCCTTCGTTTCCCGCCACTTGGCCTGGCGAAAATAGGCCTTTAGTACCGGTTGGAGCCACGAACCGGTACTAAAGGCCCATCCTATATATATAGCACTTACAAAAATTTCAGTTTCATCTCCCCACTTCGTCTCCAACCTCTCGCGAGACATCGCCGCGCGCGCCGCTCGATCCTGTCGTCGCCGCCCGTCGCCCATCGTCCGTCGTCATCGTCGATGTCCCCGCCGCCGCCCGTCATCGTCGTCGTCTCGCGCTGCCGCCCCGAATGCCGCCGCCGTCCGTCGTCATCGCCACGGCCGTACGTCTCTCTCGCACCCGCGCCGCGCGCACCGGCCCGTACGTACGCCGCCGCCCCCGCCCCGTACGCCGGCGTCCCCGCTCGTACGTACGGGGTGGCGGCGTACGGGGTGGCACTGTAGTATACACACACACATACACACACATACACACACATACATACACACACATACACACACACACACATTTTTTTTACATATTTTCTGTTTTCTGTATTTTAGAAAAGTTAATTAGATGATCGAATATTAGATTAATGTCGAATGTTAGATGAATTAGATAGAAAAGTTAAATATATATTAATGTCAATTGTTAGAGATGAATATAGCTAGATATTAATTAGGTATATGAGATTTGAACTAGTTGAATAACTAATATAACTAGTTTATTTTTAGTAAGAAAATTGTCGAACTAGTTTATTTAGGTATATGAGATTTGAACTAGTTGAATAATTAATATAACTAGTTTATTTTTAGTAAGAAAATTTAGGTATCTGAGATTTGATGATCTAATTAAACTATTATTTGTTAATCAGTTTTTCTGTTTATTTAATTTTTTTTATATATTTTTAGTTTATATAAATGTTACATTAATGTCGAATGTCAGATGAATTTGATAGAAAAGTTAAATATATAGTAATGTCAATTGTTAGAGATGAATATAGTTAGATATATTAATGTCAAATGTTAGATGAATATATATTTGGCTAGATATAGGTGTTTAATGTTTCACCTATATGAACATAGAAAATGTCATCTGACGACGAAAAAGATTTTATTATGTGCGAACACTGTGAAGACCAGCGCGGCCTATGCGACCAACATTTCCTTGTTGATGGTAGGCGCTTCAGCATCAAGCTGGATGAGACATTCGAAGTTGATACAGTAAGTCACTTTGTCAATTATTATTTGAATGCAAAATTTATGCTTTATTTGCTTCAACTTATAATTTTAAAATTTCACTATTCTACTAGTGCATCCCCTGCCATGCAAGAATTTTTTTCTTGGATAAGATAGGTTTTAGTGCTATAGATGATATGGAGGTAAAGAGAGTTTACTTCAAGACGGAGCATGGGTATACTTTCAACGTCAAATTATATAATGAAGACACATACACCCATTTTGAATGCAAAACTTGGCAAGCACTATGCAAGGCTTATGCATTTGAGCCTGATATGGTTATCACCTTTGATATTCGTCCGGAAGATGATATTGAAGGTAATATAGACATCTGGGTTGATGTGCAAACGCCTCCAGTTCTACCATTTGGTGAGTTTTTCTCAACCGTGCATGCATATGTTTATGTCTTTCATACAGTTTATTCAAAAATAGTTGACAACTAATTTGTATTGTCAGCTTATTTCGGTTCAAGCAAACATGTCCGGCGCTTGGTAGACCGGACCTACTACTGCCCCGGGGCTCAACTAAACTGCGAGGAGATAAGTCATTATGTTTCATGGCTTGAGGATCTTAATAATGTCAAGACAATTTTTTCCTAAACTTAGAAATGTTAGTACTCAAAATGTGCGACCAATGGTGATCGTATTGAACTACGGTCACATCTATAATCGAAAGATGGTAAGATTTTAAATATTTGTCCTTAATTAGTGCATCTTTTGCATACATTATTTTTGAAGCTAAACTTTCATTGCTTAGTATATTAATTACTATACGATGTTCTTCAACAGGGACTTCCGCTGACAGTTGTGCCTTAGTGGATCGAGACAAAAGGTCACATGTCAATGGTTAGCTTACGACCAAGATTTCCTACATTGCACATGAGTGCATTCAGGATTTCTGAAAGCGAAGAATGCTTACTAGTGAAAGATCGGAGCAAAATTGTTAACGATCGCAGAGAAGTACTAGGGGGCAGCAAGGAGAAGCGCAACCCAAGATTAGGAGACAGATTCATCTGCATGCTCCAGTATGATGAATCAGGAGAGCTATACATGTCCTATGCTATTCTACCTGGGAGGGAGCAGCAGGATCAGTAGCTACTAGTTCATTCTCTTAATTAGTACTTGTCTCATGTCCGTGTCCTGAACTTCGATGTTGGTGATGATTATGTTGAACTTGATGATATCTTTGCTTCTGTTACAAAGTGAATGTTTCCTCTTTAAGCTAGCCAGCGTTTATGATGATTAGATAGCTAGCGGTAATGACTATGATGATTAAATAGTGGTAATTAGACGACTATGATGATTTTTAGCTAGCTAGAGTTTATTTATTTATTAATATGCGATGATGATGATGATGATGACGACTACAACTCATTATCACTTTAAAAAATCCTAAATTAAATTGATAACACAAATTTAATTGAAAAATACAAAATAAAACAAAAACCCACAACCATTTAGTACCGGTTGGTGTTACCAACCGGTACTAAAGGGCTCCCGGCCCCTAGAGCTGGCTCGTGCCACGTGGTTCCCCTTTAGCACCGGTTCGTGCTGAACCGGTACTAAAGGGGGGCCTTTAGTGCCGAAACTTTAGTGCCGGTTCCTAAACCGGCACTAAAGGGCCTTACGAACCGGTGCTATTGCCCGGTTCTGCACTAGTGGTATGTATATATAGGAGGAAGGAGTACGTCGGTGGAGCAATAGGGGGCCCACAAGGGTGGAGGGTGCGCCTGGGGAGGGGGGGTAGGCGCGCCCCCTACCTCGTGGCCTCCTCCCTTGTTTCTTGATGTAGGGTCCAAGTCCCCTGGATCATGTTCGGTGAGAAAATCACGTTCCCGAAGGTTTCATTCCGTTTGGACTCCGTTTGATATTCCTTTTCTTCGAAACCCTGAAATAGGCAAAAAAAGCAATTCAGGGCTGGGCCTTCGGTTAATAGGTTAGTCCCAAAAATAATATAAAAGTGGATAATAAAGCCCAATAATTAATGTCCAAAACAGTAGATAATATAGCATGGAGCAATCAAAAACTATAGATACGTTGGAGACATATCAGCGCGCCCCGTGCCTCATGGCCTCCTCGTTGGTTGCTTGAAGTCCACTCCAAGTCCTTTGGATCATGTTTGTTCCAAAAATCATGCTCCCGAAGGTTTCATTCTGTTTGGACTCCGTTTGATATTCCTTTTCCGCGAAACACTGAAATAGGCAAAAAACGCAATTTGGGTTGGGCCTCCGGTTAATAGGTTAGTCCCAAAAATAATATAAAAGTCTATAAATAAGCCCATTAAACATCCAAAACAGGATATATATATATATATAATAGCATGGAACAATCAAAAATTATAGATACGTTGGAGACGTGTCAATCCCCCCCCCCCCCCCGCCGCCAGGAGCTGATGGCGGTTCATGGCGCGATGGCCGCTGTGTGTGTTGACTCGGAGGAACACCTCGCCTCCGCTGCCGCCGCCGACATGGTGCAGGCTCTGGCCCAGATGAAGTCCCCCAGCGACTACCCCCCAGGACTTAAGAGGTAAGATCTGACCGGCTAAATCTTACCAATACCACTTGCAATGGCTATGATTTGTACAGTTCATGTATTAAGCATGTTTGTGCCTTGTTTATTTCAGTAGTACACAATGTGTGATGTTCAAATATTACCGTGTCCAGCTCAATTTCACCAATACCAGCAACAAACTTACAATACATGACACGGGATATCACTAGAGATGCTGCCCATTTGCTATTTTTAGTGGATGCTAACCATGTTGCTCTTAACATGCATGTGTTGGGGAACGTAGTAATTTCAAAAATTCTCCTACGCACACGCAAGATCATGGTGATGCACAGCAACGAGGGGGAGAGTGTTGTCTACGTACCAACGCAGACCGACTGCGGAAGCGATCACACAACGTAGAGGAAGTAGTCGTACGTCTTCTTCCCGATCCGACCGATCCAAGCACCGTTACTCCGGCACCTCCGAGTTCTTAGCACACGTTCAGCTCGATGACGATCCCCGGGCTCCGATCCAGCAAAGCTTCGGGGAGGAGTTCCGTCAGCACGACGGCGTGGTGACGATCTTGATGTACTACCGACGCAGGGCTTCGCCTAAGCACTACAACGGTATGATCGAGGTGGAATTTGGTGGCAGGGGGCACCGCACACGGCTAAGGAAAGATCTCACGGATCGACTTGTGTGTCTATGGGGTGCCCCCTGCCCCCGTATATAAAGGAGCAAGGGGAGGAGGCGGCCGGCCAAGGTGTGGCGCGCCAGGTGGAGTCCTACTCCCACCGGGAGTAGGACTCCTAGTTGGACTAGGAGAGAAGGGGGAGAATAGGAGGAAGAGAGGAAGGAAGGGGGGCGCCGGCCCCCTTCCCTTGTCCTATTCGGACTAGGAGGGGGAGGGGCGCGCGGCCACCTCTTGCCTCCTCTCCTCTTCTCCCTCAAGGCCCATGTTGGCCCAATAACCCCCCGGGGGGTTCCGGTAACCCCCCGGTACTCCGGTAAAATGCCGATTTCACCCGGAACAATTCCGATGTCCAAATATAGGCTTCCAATATATCAATCTTTATGTCTCGACCATTTCGAGACTCCTCGTCATGTCCGTGATCACATCCGGGACTCTGAACTAACTTCGGTACATCAAAATGCATAAACTCATAATTACTGTCATCGTAACGTTAAGCGTGCGGACCCTACGGTTCGAGAACAATGTAGACATGACCGAGACACGTCTCCGGTCAATAACCAATAGCGGGACCTGGATGCCCATATTGGCTCCTACATATTCTACGAAGATCTTTATCGGTCAGACCGCATAACAACATACGTTGTTCCCTTTGTCATCGGTATGTTACTTGCCCGAGATTCGATCATCGGTATCCAATACCTAGTTTAATCTCGTTACTAGCAAGTCTCTTTACTCGTTCCGTAATACATCATCTCACAACTAACATCTTAGTTATAATGCTTGCAAGGCTTATGTGATGTGTATTACCGAGAGGGCCCAGAGGTACCACTCCGACACTCGGAGTGACAAACCCTAATCTCGAAATACGCCAACCCAACATCTACCATTGGAGACACCTGTAGTACTCCTTTATAATCACCCAGTTACGTTGTGACGTTTGGTAGCACCCAAAGTGTTCCTCCGGTAAACGGGAGTTGCATAATCTCATAGTTATAGGAACATGTATAAGTCATGAAGAAAGCAATAGCAACATACTAAATGATCATGTGCTAAGCTAATGGAATGGGTCATGTCAATCAGATCATTCAACTAATGATGTGACCTCGTTAATCAAATAACAACTCTTTGTTCATGGTTAGGAAACATAACCATCTTTGATTAACGAGCTAGTCAAGTAGAGGCATACTAGTGACACTTTGTTTGTCTATGTATTCACACATGTATTATGTTTCCGGTTAATACAATTCTAGCATGAATAATAAACATTTATCATGATATAAGGAAATAAATAATAACTTTATTATTGCCTCTAGGGCATATTTCCTTCAGCATGTCCATGTACTTATGCAGGGTCATAACGGCCGATGCTTTTGTTTGCCGTCGAGGTGAGCTGCATCCCATGTCTTACAGTATTTCACATAATTTGTGCAATTGCAGTTTAACTTCTACCCATTTACTGGTTGCTTGTAGGTACACATGTTGGTGGCACTGATCCATGCTTCGACCTGGAGGAATAGCTCGCCTCCGCCTTCGCTGACTTTGGGCGAGCTCTGTCCAAGATGAAATGCCCCAGCAACTACCTCTCAGGACTTACTGCTACCTCTTGAGCATGCGTTGGTTTTCCCTTGAAGAGGAAAGGGTGATGCAGCAAAGTAGCGTAAGTATTTCCCTCAGTTTTTGAGAACCAAGGTATCAATCCTGTAGGAGATTACACGCAAGTCCCTCGTACCTGTACAAACAAACAAGAACTTCGCAACCAACGTGATAGAGGGGTTCCAATCCCTTCACGGTCACTTTACGAAAGTAAGATATGATAGAGATAATAAGATAAATATTTTTGGTATTTTTGTTGTATAGATTGGAAAATAAAGATAGCAAAATAAACAATAGTAGAAATAACAAGTTGATAGGAAAATAATATGATGAAAGATAGACCCGGGGGCCATAGGTTTCACTAGTGGCTTCTCTCAAGATAGAAAATTCTACGGTGGGTGAACAAATTACTGTCAAGCAATTGATAGAAAAGCGCATAGTTATGGGAATATCTAGGCATGATCATGTATATAGGCATCACGTCCGCGACAAGTAGACCGAAACGATTTTGCATCTACTACTATTACTCCACACATTGACCGCTATCCAGCATGTGCTACCTCTTGAGCACTGCGTTGGTTTTCCCTTGAAGAGGAAAGAGTGATGCACCAAAGTAGCATAAGTATTTCCCTCAGTTTTTCAGAACCAAGGTATCAATCTAGTAGGAGGCCACACGCAAGTCCCTCATACCTACACAAAAAAATAAGAACCTCGCAACCAACGTGATAAAGGGGTTGTCGATCCCTTCACGGTCACTTACGAGAGTGAAATCTGATAGAGATAATAATCATAAGATAAATATTTTTGGTATTTTTATGATATAGATTGAAAGTAAAGATTGCAAAATAAAATAGATTGGAAACTTATATGATGGAGAATAAACCCGGTGGCCATAGGTTTCACTTGTGGCTTCTCTCAAGATAGCATAAGTATTACGGTGGGTGAACGAATTACTGTCGACCAATTGATAGAAAAGAGAATAATTATGAGAATATGTAGGCATGATCATGTATATAGGTATCACGTGCGTGACAAGTAGGCCGACTCCTACCTGCATCTACTACTATTACTCCACACATCGACAGCTATCCAGCATGCATCTAAAGTATTAAGTTCATAAGAACAGAGTAACGCCTTAGGTAAGATGACATGATGTAGATGGATAAACTCAAGCAATATGATATAAACCCTGTATTTTTATCCTCGATGGAAACAATACAATACGTGTCGTTTCCCTTTCTGTCACTGGGATCGAACACCGCAAGATTGAACCCAAAGCTAAGCACTTCTCCCATTGCAAGAAAGATCAATCAAGTAGGCCAAACCAAACTGGTAATTCAAAGAGACTTGCAAAGATAACCAATAATGCATAAAAGATTTCAGAGAAGAATCAAATATTGTTCATAGATAGACTTGATCATAAACCCACAATTCATCGGATCTCGACAAACACACCGCAAAAAGAGTTACATCGAATAGATCTCCAAGAAGATCGAGGGGAACTTTGTATTGAGATCCAAAGAGAGAGAAGAAGCCATCTAGCTACTAGCTATGGACCCGGAGGTCTGAAGTAAACTACTCACACATCATCGGAGGGGCCATGGAGTTGATGTAGAGGCCCTTCGTGATCGATGCCCCTTCTGGCAGAGCTCCGGAAAAGGCCCCAAGATGGGATATGTTGGGTACAGAAGGTTGCGGCGGTGGAAATAGGGTTTTGTGGTGCTCCTGGATGTTTTTGGGGTATGTGAACATATATAGGATGGTGAAGTAGGTCGGTTGAGCCACGAGGGGGAAGGGCGTGCCCCCTGCCTCATGGCCACCTCGTTGGTTGCTTGACGTCCACTCCAAGTCCTCTGGATCACGTTCGTTCCAAAATTCACGCTCCTAAAGGTTTATTCTGTTTGGACTCCGTTTGATATTCCTTTTCTGCGAAACACTGAAATAGGCAAAAAAACAACAATTTGCACTGGGCCTTGGGTTAATAGGTTAGTCCCGAAAATAATATAAAAGTGTAAATTAAAGCCCATTAACATCCAAAACAGATAATATAATAGCATGGAACAATCAAAAATTATAGATATGTTGGAGACGTATCAGCATCCCCAAGCTTAATTCCTGCTCACCCTCGAGTAGGTAAATGATAAAAACAGAATTTTTGATTTCGAATGCTTTCTAGCATATTCTTCAATGTATTTTTCTCTATTGTGGCATGCATGTTCATATCCGAAAGATTCAAGATAAAAGTTTATTGTTGACATAAAAATTGTAATACTTCAAGTATGCTAATCAAGCAATTGTGCCTTATCAAAATACCATAGCCAAAGAAAATGTATCCCTACAAAGTCATATAGTTTGGCCATGCTTCATTTTCGTCACACAAAATGCTCCCATCATGCACAAACCCGATGACAAGCCAAGCAATTGTTTCACACTTAGCCTTTTCAAACTCTTTCAACTTTTACACAATATATGAGCGTGAGCCATGGACATAGCACTATGGGTGGAATAGAATATGATGATTGAGGTTGTGTGAGAAGACAAAAAGGGAGAAAGTCTCACATTGACGCGGCTAATCAATGGGCTATGGAGATGCCCACTGATTGATGTCAATGCAAGGAGTAGGGATTGCCATGCAATTGATGCACTAGAACTATAAATATATGAAAGCTCATCAAATAAACTAAGTGGGTGTGCATCCAACTTGGTTGCTCACGAAGACCTAGGGCATTTGAGGAAGCCCATCATTGGAATATACAAGCCAAGTTCTATAATGAAAAATTCTCGCTAGTATATGAAAGTGAAAAAATAAGAGACTCTCTATCATGAAGATCATGGTTCTACTTTGAAGCACAAGTGTGGAAAAAGGATAGTAACATTGTCCCTTCTCTCTTTTTCTCTCATTTTTTTGTTTGGGACTTTTTTATGGCCTCTTTTTTCGTCCGGAGTCTCATCCCGACTTGTGGGGGAATCATAGTCTCCATCATCCTTTCCTCACATGGGACAATGCTCTAATGATGATCATCACACTTTTATTTTCTTACAACTCAAGAATTACAAATCGATACTTAGAACAAAATATGAGTCTATGTGAATGCCTCCGGCGGTGTACTAGGATTGCGATGAATCAAGAGTGACATGTATGAAAAATTAAACATGCTGGCTTTGCCACAAATATGATGTCAACTACATGATCATGCAAAGCAATATGAAAATGATGATGCGTGTCATATAAATGGAACGGTGGAAAGTTGCATGGCAATATATCTCGGAATGGCTATGGAAATGCCATAATAGGTAGGTATGGTGGCCGTTTTGAGGAAGATATAAGGAGGCTTGTGTGTGATAGAGTGTATCATATCACGGGGTTTGGATGCACCGACGAAGTTTGCACCAACTCTCAAGGTGAGAAAGGGCAATGCACGGTACCAAAGAGGCTAGCAATAGCAATGATGGAAGGGTGAGAGTGCATATAATCAATGGACTCAACATTAGTCATAAAGAACTCACATACTTATTGCAAAAATCTACAAGTCATCAAAACCAAGCACTACGCGCATGCTCCTAGGGGGATAGATTGGTAGGAAAAGACCATCGCTCGTCCCCGACCGCCACTCATAAGGAAAGCAATCAAAGAACACCTCATGCTTCAAATTTGTCACATAACATTAACGATACGTGCATGCTACGGGACTTGCCAACTTCAACACAAGTATTCATCAATCTCACAATTACTCAACTAGCACACCTCTAATATTACCATCTTTATATCTCAAAACAATCTATCAAGCATCCAACTTCTCTTAGCATTTGAAATTTGTAAACAAAGTGAATTACCATGCTGTTCTAGGGGACTCTCAAAATGATATAAGTGATGCATGAGAGATCAATTATTTCTATAAAATAAAACCACCGATGTGCTCTAAAAGATATAAGCGAAGCACTAGAGCAAAAATTATCCAACTCAAAAGATATAAGTGAAGCACATAGAGTATTCTAATAAATTCCAATTCATGCATGTCTCTCAAAAAAGGTGTGTACAACAAGGATGATGTAACATCCCAAATTTTCAATTTGGAATGTTATACATTAGATCATCATGCATATCATATTTCTTGCATTTTGGTCGATCCTAGAAATTTCACGCAACTCAAGGACCCTCGGAGAGAGTTGGAGATTTCGTTATTTTCATATTTGAGTTTTCTCAAATTTTGAAAAGAGGATCATTTGATTTATTTATTTCATCTTCAATTATTTTTCCAATATCAAAATATGAGAGAGGGGAATAATATGACTTTCCCAAATTTAGGAAAAATGTAGATCTAATAAGTAAATCAAATTTTGTTTTTCCAGTGTTCTTTTGCATTTTATTTGGATAGGGAAAAATGCGTGTTTTCAAAAATTTGCATTTTAGGCCCGGAGAAAAGTTCATTTTGTTCGACTCATTTTTAGGAGTCGGGGAAAATTTACTTTGGGAATTTTGGAGTTCGTTTAGATTTTCTTTCTTTGGTTTTCTGCGCGCGTAACCGATTTAAAAAAAAATCCGCGCAGTGCCCCGCCTGGGCCAAGGCCCAACCGACCGGGCCTCCCTCACGCGCGCCTAGCGCAGCCGCACCGCCGCCGCCAAACGGAGTCCTAGTAGGACTGCGCTCCGCCACCTTTTCTTGCCCCCTCCCCCAAGTTTCCCCCCTCCCCCCTTTAAATACCCAAGACCCCCCCCCCCTTTTCTCCCACACCACCCCGCGCCCCTAGCGCCGCCGCCGCCCCTAGCGCCGCCGCCTCCCTGCCGCCGCCACCCCCTAGCGCCGCCGCCGCCCAACGCCACCGCCGCCAGAGCCCCTCGCCGAGGTAGCCCCGCGCCGCGCCTCTTCTTTTCCCCGGTTCGGTTTCTCCTATAAACCGTTCCGGTTTTCTTTCTTTCATTCGTTTCGGTTTTCTTCTCCGAAACCCTAGATCGGTTTTCCGTTTTTTCGGTTTAGTTGTTTAGCAAGCGTTCGCCGGACTGTTTGTCTTAACGAACGTGATCACCGGTTATTCCCGGTTAACGAACGTCCGTTTGTTTAACCGTTCTTCTTTTTCTTTTCGTCGGATTTATTCCGCGATCGCGATCTCAGATCCGATCTTCGTTCTAGTTTATCTTCTCGCTCGTTTATTGGAATCAGGTGATTCAAGCGCCCGGAGTTTCGTTTCGAAACCGCCGTTCCGACTAATCAACTTAGACAAGCTTTTGCTACTGTAAAACTTGACCTAGTTTCAACTTACTAGAACCGAGTTGTTTTCTTCCGCCGTTTGTTTCCCGTTGCTTTGTTCGGTTCTTTCTTTCTTTGCAACCGGCGTTCTTAAGTTGAACTATCTGGTTCGATCTCTTGTTCGAGTTTTACCTGTGCATTAGATGAGTACTTATTGTATGCTTGTTGTTTGTCTGTGATAGATTACCCAGATTGCGCCGCCTGTTACTTCGAATCTCTAGGACTCACGGATCGTCAGCAAGGCAAGTAACACTTTGATCATACCTCTTCTACAACCCAGTTTTATTGCATTAGATCAATCCTCGCACATTGCATGATTAGGATCTAATTAAATTGTGGGATGGGAAGTAGATGAGGTAGTACCTATTACCTGTTTATTATGAAACCTTTGGGAGTTACTTCTACGTTTGCTTATTATGCCATGCTATGCTAGTAGACGTGGATTGGGTGAGTGATATCCATGACAGATGTGAGTTTGTTAATTTTAATGGTTTACTTAAGGTGGCAACTTAAACACACATCTGGGTGGATTGAGGCACCTGATGTCTATCAGGACTTGCCTGTTTTTCTTTTGGACCGCCACCCACGCTCAAAGGGATCATAAGATCATTCATACTAAATACTTCCGTGTGCAGCCACAAGCCATTATGGGCTCGGGCATAGTTGATTAAGTCGTGCGAACTCTTACAGGGGTAGACTAGCAGATGTAGGGGATGTAGGTGGTACAGTCTACTCCATCGTAAGGTGCTAGCGCTTCTGAAAGACTATGTCTTGGTCATCCGTCTTCTCAAACACCATGTAGTGTGAGAAAACAAACGGAGGCAATCGAGTCTTGTGGGGAAAAGTGCGCAAACCTCTGCAGAGTGTAATAAACTAATCATGATTAGCCGTGTCCCCGGTTATGGACATCTTGAGTATCTAGTACTTGAATATTGTGTGAATCTCATCATGTTACTTCTAATTAATATTGTTGGGTTTTAATTTTTCACTTAATTGGGATCGGAATGCTGTCAACCATTCTCGATGTTCAACTACCATGATAGTTAAATAAATTTGTTCCTTTGCAGTAGCGAAAAACTGGCTTTACGCAAAATAGTAACCTTAGAGCTTTCCACCAGCCAAATATGCATATAGTATAGCTGTTACATTCCATTACTCTCTATGTGTTACTTTGCCAGCATATTCCATGTGCTGACCCGTTTTCGGGCTGCAACTTTTATGTTGCAGACTTTTCAGACAACGAGTAAGGTGCTTTTAGGTCGTGGTTCTATACTCAGTGATGCCGTTGGAGTTGATGGACCCATTTATCTTCCAAGTCTTCCGTTGTTATCGATATTAGATGGCCTTGAGCCATATTTATTGTAATAAGTTCTCTTTGAGACACCGATGTAATAAGTGTGTGATTGCTACTCTGCTATAAATCCTTCGAAGTACTGTGTGGTGTCAGCATTACTGATCCAGGGATGACACCGGAGCACAGAGACTTGATCCATTCAGGTCGGGTCGCTACAGAGATGGTATCAGAGCCAGGGTGACTGTAGGACACGACCACTAAGTTAAAGCCATAGATCACTATTCTCTCCTCATTTTCTAACTCCTCATCTTTTCTACTCTTTAGGATGAAGGACGCGAAGATCAAGTACGCTCAACCGGATGAAGGCACACCTTTTGGATATCACTTGAAGGAAGTCACCAAGTACCTAAACATTGGATTACCAAGTTTCACGGGAACCTTCAACGCCACTCTACCTAAAGAGGAGCGTTGGAAGATTCAAGCTCACGTTCTGGGAAGGACATTCGCGCCAATCACGAAGCCCATAGATTGTGTTTTCAATGCACCAACCTGGAGTCTGGGAAAGAGCATGGCAGCTCATATCACCATAGGACGCATTGGAGAAGTTTATCAGGAAGACCTCAAGGACACTATCTACCAGATTTGCGGACGCCGAGATGAACAATGGGAGTTAGTCAGCACCAAGAAGGATAGATCCATTGCAGCATTCATCTAGGAGTTAAACCAGCACATTCGACGCCACGCGAACCAGATGTGCAATGATATGATAGAGTTGAAGAATGTGAAGGCAAGGATCATCGAGCTAGAAGGAGAACTGAAGGCTACACACAAGGACTACATGGACGAGATCGTAGCTTTAGCAAGGCACAATGGCGATCTTAAGCAGGAGATTGAAGAACTCAAGAGGGAATTAGCCTCTAGGAAGGAAGACATGTACGTCGCATGTCCGGACAACTACATCATCCTCGACGACACCGATTCGGATCCAAGTGAACCCGACTTTGAAGACGAAGCTGGAGCAGATATCATGGAGTCTTCCACCGGTTCAAATTTCTAGATGACCACCAAATATTAGTAGTATTTCCCCCATGTATACATTATAGTTCGAGCACTTTTGCGATAGCTAGGTCGATTGTAAGCCCTTGTTTGAATTGAATGAAGTGATTTTTTGTGCTTTTGCTCATGTGCATTGGGGTAGTGTTTTCTCTTTGGACCTCAGTCTATTCTTAAATCTCGTCTTTTCTAAACCCTCAGATGCCTCCGAGACGTGACAATGGATTCCCACCGGAGCTCACTCAGTTGATCCAGCAACAGAATCAATTGATGCAGATGTTAGTCCAGAACCAGCAGAACAACAACAACAACCCACCACCATTGCCACCACCTGTTGACCACTTAGCCCATTTCCTTAGGCTAAATCCGCCGGTGTTTTCCAGTAGCACCGAGCCAATAGTAGCAGACGATTGGCTCCACAAGATAGGAAGGGAGTTGACCACTGCAGGATGCACAGATGGTGAGAAAGTAAAGTTTGCCGCACATCAGCTTGATGGACACGTGGCAGCATGGTGGGAGAATTTCACAACCACCTTCCCAGTTGACACTGTCACATGGGATCAGTTTCAGCAAGCTTTCCGCACTGCCCATGTTTCAGCAGGAGCTATGGCCATGAAGAATCGTGAGTTCCGCAACTTACGCCAAGGAGGAAGGACAGTTGGCCAGTATGTTGACGACTTCAGCAAGTTAGCGCGTTATGCCCCAGATGACGTTGCTATGGATGCCTCTAAGCAGGAGAAGTTTTTGGAAGGATTGGATGATGAACTAAGCATGCAGTTGATGGTAGCAAGTTTCAATAACTACCAGGAGTTGGTAGATCGTGCCATCATGATTGAAGGGAAACAACAGCAGATTGAGAACCGCAAGAGGAAGTATGGACAGGGGAAGTATAACTCTGGAGCCCAGCAGAAGCCCTGTTTTACCCCTAAACCGGGATTTCAGTTTCAGCATACCCATGGAGGAGGTAGTTCGCACAACCATAATGGCCACAAGAATGGTAATGGGAATGGAGGAAGTAACGGCCAGAATCGGACCACCCCATCAACCCCAACCAAGAGAGATCTGAGTCAAGTCACCTGTTTCAAGTGTTCCAAGACCGGACATTATGCCAATGAATGTCCTGAAGGCCAGAATGGAAATGGCAATGGAAGCTCTGGGAAGAAGCCAAACCCTTTCAACAGGGGACAGGTGAACCACGTTAGTGTGGAGGAGGTTGAAGATCAGCCTGATGCAGTAATCGGTAAGTTTTTGGTTAAGTCATTTACCGCACTCGTTCTTTTCGATACTGGTGCATCGCATTCTTACATATCAAGGGGATTTGTGGATAAATATAACCTGCCAACCCAAGCCCTTAGGTCACCCATGTTAGTAAGCTCACCAGGAGCTGAGTTTATGGCTAGATGATGGTGTGATCGGTTACCATTAAGGATTGGTAACTATGTTTTTCCCTCAGACCTAATAGTATTGGAATCTCAAGGATTGGATGTGATATTAGGCATGGATTGGTTATCAAAGTATGAAGGGAATATTGAATGCGCTAGTAAGTCAATTTTGCTTACCACACCAGAAGGAAGAAGGATCAAGTATGTATCCCGACATGTGCCAAATAGGACACAAGTAAATTGCCTAACAGGAGTTGTGCAGGAGGAAGTACCAGTGGTAAAGGATTTTCCTGATGTATTTCTTGAAGAGTTGCCATGCATGCCACCGGATAGAGACATTGAGTTTTTGATTGAGTTATTACCAGGTACAGGCCCAATATCAAAGAGAACATACCGGATGCCAGCAAAGGATTTGGTAGAAATTAAGAATCAGATTAAGGAGTTACTGGAGAAAGGTTACATACGCCCAAGTTCTTTGCCTTGGGGATCACCCGTACTTCTAGTGGAGAATAAGGATGGATCATTATGGATGGTTGTTGATTACCGTGGATTGAATGAAGTAACCATCAAGAACAAGTACCCACTGCCAATGATTAATGATCTGTTTGATCGTTTGCAAGGAGCTAAAGTGTTTTCCAAGATCGATTTGCGATCAGGGTACCACCAGTTGAAGATTCGAGAGCAGGACATACCTAAGACAGCATTCACCACAAGATATGGATTGTATGAGTATACCGTTATGTCATTTGGATTGACTAACGCACCTGCCTATTTTATGAACCTGATGAACAAAGTGTTTATGGAGTTTTTGGATAAGTTCGTCGTAGTGTTCATTGATGATATCCTGGTTTATTCAAAGAATGAAGAAGAGCATAAGGAACATTTGCGTTTGGTTTTGGAGAAACTAAGGGAACATCAGTTATATGCCAAATTTAGCAAATGTGAGTTTTGGTTGAAGGAAGTAGGATTCCTCGGACACGTTATATCCGGAGAAGGGATAGTAGTTGACCCCACAAAGGTTGAGACCGTAACCGAATGGGAAGCACCAACGACAGTTGGAGAGATCCGGAGTTTTCTTGGACTCGCAGGATACTACCGGAGATTCATTGAAAACTTTTCAAAGATTGCAAAACCTATGACGGAGTTGTTGAAGAAGGATACCAAGTTCAATTGGACTGAGGAGTGTGAGGCTAGTTTCCAGGAGTTGAAGAAACGATTGGTTACCTCACCAGTGTTGATTTTGCCAGATCAGACCAAGGATTATGAGGTATATTGCGACGCTTCACGTCGAGGACTTGGAGCAGTACTTATGCAGGAAGGGAGAGTTGTTTCGTATGCTTCACGACAACTGAAGCCTCATGTGTTGAATTATGCCACACGCGATTTGGAGTTAGCAGCCGTAGTGCATGCATTGAAAACGTGGAGACATTTTCTCATTGGAAATCATTGTGAGGTGTACATGGATCACAAGAGTTTGAAGTACATTTTCACGCAGAAAGAGTTGAACCTTAGACAAAGGAGATGGTTGGAGATCATCAAGGATTATGATATGAGATTGCATTACCATCCCGGAAAAGCTAATGTAGTAGCTGAAGCAATAAGCCGTAAGATCCATGTCAATACGTTAGCGGCGGGAGGAATACCCAAGGAGTTAGCAGAAAACCTTCGTGAGCTATGTTTGGAGATAGTTCCGAGAGGCTATGTGGTAGCATTGGAGATTCAGTCAACATTGATGGATAAAATTAGAGAAGCTCAGAAATCTGATAAGGAGATTGCTTCTATAAATGAGAAACTAAGCAAAGGAAAAGCAAAGGGATTTCGTGAGGATGAGCACGATACCCTATGGTTTGAGGACCGTATTTATGTGCCAAATGACCCGGAGATCAGGAAGTTGATTCTACAAGAGGCACATGATTCACCATATTCGAATCACCCAGGAAATACCAAGATGTATTTGGATTTAAAGGAAACATTCTGGTGGACCGGAATCAAGAAGGATATTGCAGCATATGTAGCAGTTTGTGATGTATGTCATAGAGTGAAGGCAGAGCATCAGAAGCCAGCCGGATTGTTACAACCATTGCCGGTACCCGAATGGAAGTGGGATAAGACAGGCATGGATTTTATCACAGGACTACCCAGGACGAAAGCAGGTTATGACTCGATATGGGTAGTAGTTGATCGTTTGACGAAGGTAGCACATTTCATTCCAGTCAAGACAACTTACACCAGTGCTAAGTTGGCAAAGATATACATGACTAGGACCATTTGTTTGCATGGAGTTCCGAGGAGTATTGTATCATATAGAGGAACCCAATTTACCTCAAAGTTTTGGACTCAGTTGCATGAAACTTTGGGAACCAGGCTAGAGTTCAGCACCGCTTTTCATCCACAGACAGATGGACAGACCGAGAGAGTCAATCAGATTTTGGAAGATGTGCTGAGAGCTTGTGCACTAGATTATGGATCTAGTTGGGACGATAACTTGCCGTATGCGGAATTTTCTTATAACAACAGTTACCAAACCAGTCTGAAGATGTTACCTTTCGAAGCTTCATACGGAAGAAGGTGCAGGACACCATTGTCATGGGACGAAGTTGGAGACTGCCAGTTGTTTGGACTAGATTTGATTAAGGAGTCTGAACGGAAAGTTAAGTTGATTCGCAATAGGCTCAAGGTAGCCCAGTCCAGGCAAAAGAGCTATGCGGATTCTAAATGCAAGGAGACAGTTTACGAAACCGGAGACAGAGTGTATCTCCGAGTATCCCCACTACGAGGAGTTAAGCGCTTTGGAGTTAAGGGAAAATTAGCACCGCGTTTCGTTGGACCATATAAGATCTTGCAATGTATGGGAGAAGTCGCGTATAAGTTGGAATTACCAGAGGGACTGTCAGGAGTTCATGATGTATTCCATGTTTCTCAGCTGAAGAAATGTCACGCCGAGATGGCCGAGGTACCGCTAAGAGATACAGTGCCGCTTGAAGCGATTCAGTTGAAGGATGACTTAACGTATGAGGAGAAACCAGTCAAGATTCTCGAGTTTGCCACCAAAGTTACCCGCAGCAAGGTTATCAAGTTTTGCAAAGTTCAGTGGAACCACCACTCAGAGGACGAAGCCACCTGGGAGAGAGAAGAAGATTTGCTCAAGGACCACCCTCACCTATTTTCTAGCCAACCCGAATCTCGAGGGCGAGATTCATCTTAAGGGGGTAGGTTTGTAACATCCCAAATTTTCAATTTGGAATGTTATACATTAGATCATCATGCATGTCATATTTCTTGCATTTTGGTCGATCCTAGAAATTTCACGCAACTCAAGGACCCTCGGAGAGAGTTGGAGATTTTGTTATTTTCATATTTGAGTTTTCTCAAATTTTGAAAAGAGGATCATTTGATTTATTTATTTCATCTTCAATTATTTTTCCAATATCAAAATATGAGAGAGGGGAATAATATGACTTTCCCAAATTTAGGAAAAATGAAGATCTAATAAGTAAATCAAATTTTGTTTTTCCGGTGTTCTTTTGCATTTATTAGGATAGTGAAAAATGCGTGTTTTGAAAAATTTGCATTTTAGGCCCGGAGAAAAGTTCATTTTGTTCGACTCATTTTTAGGAGTCGGGGAAAATTTACTTTGGGAATTTTGGAGTTCGTTTAGATTTTCTTTCTTTGGTTTTCTACGCGCGTAACCGATTTAAAAAAAATCCGCGCAGTGCCCCGCCTGGGCCAAGGCCCAGCCGGCCGGGCCTCCCTCGCGCGCGTCTAGCGCAGCCGCGCCGCCGCCGCCAAACGGAGTCCTAGTAGGACTCCGCTCCGCCACCTTTTCTTGCCCCCTCCCCCCTTTAAATACCCAAGACCCCCCCTTTTTTCCCACACCACCCCGCGCCCCTAGCGCCGCCGCCGCCCCTAGCGCCGCCGCCTCCCTGCCGCTGCCGCCCTACCGCCGCCGCCCCCTAGCGCCGCCGCCGCCCAATGCCACCGCCGCCGGAGCCCCTCGCCGGAGCCCTCGCCGAGGTAGCCCCGCCCCGCGCCTCTTCTTTTCCCCGGTTCGGTTTCTCCTATAAACCGTTCCGGTTTTCTTTCTTTCGTTTGTTTCGGTTTTCTTCTCCGAAACCCTAGATCGGTTTTCCGTTTTGTTTTCGGTTTAGTTGTTTAGCGAGCGTTCGCCGGACCGTTTGTCTTAACGAACGTGATTACCAGTTATTCCCGGTTAACGAACGTCCGTTCGTTTAACCGTTCTTCTTTTTCTTTTCGTCGGATTTATTCCGCGATCGCGATCTCAGATCCGATCTTCGTTCTAGTTTATCTTCTCGCTCGTTTATCAGAATCGGGTGATTCAAGCGCCTAGAGTTCCGTTTCGAAACCGCCGTTCCGACTAATCAACTTAGACAAGCTTTTGCTACTGTAAAACTTTACCTAGTTTCAACTTGCTAGAACCGAGTTGTTTTCTTCCGCCGTTTGTTTTCCGTTGCTTTGTTCGGTTCTTTCTTTCTTTGCAACCGGAGTTCTTAAGTTGAACTATCTGGTTCGATCTCTTGTTCGAGTTTTACCTGTGCATTAGATGAGTACTTATTGTATGCTTGTTGTTTGTCTACGATAGATTACCCGGATTGCGCCGCCTGTTACTTCGAATCTCTAGGACTCGCGGATCATCAGCAAGGCAAGTAACACTTTGATCATGCCTCTTCTACAACCCAGTTTTATTGCATTAGATCAATCCTCACACATTGCATGATTAGGATCTAATTAAATTGTGGGATGGGAAGAAGATGAGGTAGTACCTATTACCTGTTTATTATGAAACCTTTGGGAGTTACTTCTACGTTTGCTTATTATGCCATGCTATGCTAGTAGACGTGGATTGGGTGACTGATATCCATGAGAGATGTGAGTTTGTTAATTTTAATGGTTCACTTAAGGTGGCAACTTAAACACACATCTGGGTGGATTGAGGCACCTGATGTCTATCAGGACTTGCCTATTTTTCTTTTGGACCGCCACCCAGGCTCAAAGGGATCATAAGATCATTCATACTAAATACTTACGTGTGCAGCCACAAGCCATTATGGGCTCTGGCACAGTTGATTAAGTGGTGCGAACTCTTACAGGGGTAGACTAGCAGATGTAGGGGATGTAGGTGGTACGGTCTACTCCATCGTAAGGTGCTAGCCCTTCTGAAAGACTATGTCTCGGTCATCCGTCTTCTCAAACACCATGTAGTGCGAGAAAACAAACGGAGGCGATCGAGTCTTGTGGGGAAAAGTGTGCAAACCTCTGCAGAGTGTAATAAACTAATCATGATTAGCCGTGTCCCCGGTTATGGACATCTTGATTATCTAGTACTTGAATATTGTGTGAATCTCATCATGTTACTTCTAATTAATATTGTTGGGTTTTAATTGTTCACTTAATTGGGATCGGAATGCTGTCAACCATTCTCGATGTTCAACTACCATGATAGTTAAATAAATTTGTTCCTTTGCAGTAGGGAAAAACTGGCTTTACGCAAAACAGTAACCATAGAGCTTTCCACCAGCCAAATATGCATATAGTATAGCTGTTACATTCCATTACTCTCTATGTGTTACTTTGCCAGCATATTCCATGTGCTGACCCGTTTTCGGGCTGCAACTTTTATGTTGCAGACTTTTCAGACAACGAGTAAGGTGCTTTTAGGTCGTGGTTCTATACTCAGTGATGCCGTTGGAGTTGATGGACCCATTTATCTTCCAAGTCTTCCGCTATTATCGATATTAGATGGCCTTAAGCCATATTTATTGTAATAAGTTCTCTTTGAGACACCGATGTAATAAGTGTGTGATTGCTACTCTTCTATAAATCCTTCGAAGTACTGTGTGGTGTCAGCATTACTGATCCAGGGATGACACCGGAGCACAGAGACTTGATCCATTCGGGTCGGGTCGCTACAGAGATGGTATTAGAGCCAGGGTGACTGTAGGACACGACCACTAAGTTAAAGCCATAGATCACTATTCTCTCCTCATTTTCTAACTCCTCATCTTTTCTACTCTTTAGGATGAAGGACGCGAAGATCAAGTACGCTCAACCGGATGAAGGCACACCTTTTGGATTTCACTTGAAGGAAGTCACCAAGTACCTGAACATTGGATTACCAAGTTTCACGGGAACCTTCAACGCCACTCTACCTAAAGAGGAGCGTTGGAAGATTCAAGCTCATGTTCCGGGAAGGACATTCGCGCCAATCATGAAGCCCATAGATAGTGTTTTCAATGCACCAACCTGGAGTCTGGGAAAGAGCATGGCAGCTCATATCACCATAGGACGCATTGGAGAAGTTTATCAGGAAGACCTCAAGGACACTATCTACCAGATTTGCGGACGCCGAGATGAAAAATGGGAGTTAGTCAACACCAAGAAGGATAGATCCATTACAGCATTCATCCAGGAGTTAAACCAGCACATTCGACGCCACGAGAACCAAATGTGCAATGATATGATAGAGTTGAAGAATGCGAAGGCAAGGATCATCGAGCTAGAAGGAGAACTGAAGGCAACGCGGAAGGACTACATGGACGAGATCGTAGCTTTAGCAAGGCACAATGGCGATCTTAAGCAGGAGATTGAAGAACTCAAGAGGGAATGAGCCTCCAGGAAGGAAGACATGTACGTCGCATGTCCGGACAACTACATCATCCTCGACGACACCGATTCGGATCCAAGTGAACCCGACTTTCCCCAAGTCTTCCCAAAGGTTCTACTTGGCATAAACACTAATTAAAACACAAAACCAGATCTAAACATAGGCTAGATGAATTATTTATTACTAAACAGAATCAAAAAGCAAGAAACAAAAATAAAATTTGGTTTCCTCCCAACAAGCGCTATCATTTAACGCCCCTAGCTAGGCATAAAAGCAAGGATAGATCTAGGTATTATCATCTTTGGTATGCAATCCATAAGTGGCTCTCATAATAGATTCATAAGGTAATTTAATTTTATTTCTAGGAAAGTGTTCCATGCCCTTCCTTACTAGAAATTGGAATCTAATATTCCCTTCCTTCATATGAATAATTGCACCAATCGTTCTAAGGAAAGGTCTACCAAGAATAATAGGACATGTATGATTGCAATCTATATCAAGAATAATGAAATCTATGGGCACATAATTCCTATTTGCAACAATAAAAACATCATTAATTCTTCCCATAGGTTTCTTAATGGTGGAATCCGCAAGATGCAAGTTTAATGAACAATCATCAAATTCACGGAAACCTAGCAAATCACACAAAGTTTTAGGAATCATGGAAACATTAGCACCCAAATCACATAAAGCAAAGCATTCATGATCTTTAATCTTAATTTTAATAGTAGGTTCCCACTCATCATGAAGTTTTCTAGGGATAGAAACTTCCAATTCAAGCTTTTCTCCATAAGATTGCATTAAAGCATCAACGATATGTTTAGTAAAAGCTTTATTTTGGCTATAAGCATGCGGAGAATTTAGCACAGATTGCAACAAGGAAATACAATCTATTAAAGAAAAATTATCATAATTAAATTCCTTGAAGTCCAAGATAGTGGGTTCATTGCTATTTAAAGTTTTGACCTCTCCAATCCCACTTTTATCATTTTTTGCATCAAGATCTAAAAACTCCAAATCATTGGGATGACTTCTAACTAAAGTTGACTCATCTCCAGTCCCATCATTATCAAGATTAATATTGCAAAACAAATATTTAATAGGGGACACATCAATAACTTTTAGATCTTCATCCTTATTATCATGGAAACTAAAAGAACATGCTTTCACAAAGCAATCCTTTTTAGCACGCATCCTAATGGTTCTTTCTTTGCACTCATCAATGGAAATTCTCATAGCTTTGAGAGACTCATTGATATCATGCTTAGGTGGAATATATCTAAGTTTCAAAGAATCAACATCAAGAGAAATTCTATCCAAGTTCCTAGCCAACTCATCAATCTTAGACAATTTTTCTTCAATCAAAGCATTGAAACTCTTTTGCGAACTAATAAATTCTTTAATATTAGATTCAAAATCAGAGGGCATCTTATTATAATATCCATAAGAATTTTTGTAGGAATTACCATAATTATTAGAGGAATTACTAGGAAATGGCCTAGGATTAAAATTACCTCTATATGCGTTATTACCAAAACTGTTCCTACCAACAAAATTCACATCCATAGATTCATTATTAATCTCAATCAAAGTAGACAAAGGCATATCATTAGGATCTGAAGAAACACTTTCATTAGCAAACAATTTCATAAGTCCATCCATCTTTCCACTCAAAACATTGATTTCTTTGATAGCATGCACCTTTTTATTAGTAGATCTTTCAGTATGCCATTGAGAATAATTAACCGTAATATTATCTAGGAGTTTAGTAGCTTCTCCTAAAGTGATTTCCATAAAAGTGCCTCCCACGGCCGAATCTAAAAGATTTCTAGAAGCAAAATTCAACCCGGCATAAAAATTTTGTATAATCATCCAAAGATTCAAACCATGTGCAGGGCAATTACGTATCATTAATTCATCCTCTCCCAAGCTTGTGCAACATGTTCATGATCAAGTTGCTTGAAATTCATAATATCGTTTCTAAGAATGATGATCTTAGTGGGAGGAAAATACTTAAAGATAAAATCATCTTTGCATTTATTCCATGAATCAATACTATTTTTAGGCAAAGACGAAAACAAAGTTTAAGCATGATCTTTAAGAGAAAATGGGAGTTGCTTTAGTTTAACAATCTCATTATCCACATCTTTCTTCTTTTGCATGTCACACAAATCAACAAAGTTGTTTAGATGGATAGCGGCATCTTCACTAGGAAGGCCGGAAAATGGATCTTTCATGACAAGATTCAGCAAGGCAGCATTAATTTCACAAGATTCAACATCGGTAAGAGGAGCAATCGGAGTGCTAATAAAATCATTATTATTGGTGTTGGAAAAGTCACACAACTTAGTATTATCTTGAGCCATCGTGACGAGCAAGCAATCCAACACACAAGCAAACAAGAGATAAGAAAAAGAAGCAAACTGGAAAAGAGAAGGGGAACGGAAAAAGAGGGCGAATAAAACGGCAAGGGTGAAGTGGGGAAGAGGAAAACGAGAGGCAAATGGCAAATAATGTAATGCGAGGGATAAGAGTTTGTGATGGGTACTTGGTATGTCTTGACTTATGCGTAAACTCCCCGGCAATGGCGCCAGAAATCCTTCTTGCTACCTCTTGAGCACTGCCTTGGTTTTCCCTTGAAGAGGAAAGGATGATGCAGCAAAGTAGCATAAGTATTTCCCTCAGTTTTTGAGAACCAAGGTATCAATCCAGTACAAGGCCACATGCAAGTCCCTCGTACCTACACAAACAAATAAGAACCTCGCAACCAGCATGATAAAGAGGTTGTCAATCCATTCACGGTCACTTACGAGAGTGAGATCTGATAAAGATAATAATGATAAGATAAATATTTTTGGTATTTTTATGATATAGATTGAAAGTAAAGATTGCAAAATAAAATAGATTGGAAACTTATATGATGGAGAATAGACCCGGGGGCCATAGGTTTCACTAGTGGCTTCTCTCAAGATAGCATAAGTATTACGGTGGGTGAACGAATTACTGTCGAGCAATTGATAGAAAAGAGAATAATTATGAGAATATCTAGGCATGATCATGTATATAGGTATCACGTGCGTGACAAGTAGGCCGACTCCTGCCTGCATCTACTACTATTACTCCACACATCGACAGCTATCCAGCATGCATCTAAAGTATTAAGTTCATAAGAATAGAGTAACGCCTTAGGTAAGATGACATGATGTAGAGGGATAAAATCAAGCAATATGATATAAACCCTGTATTTTTATCCTCGATGGAAACAATACAATACATGTCGTTTCCCTTTCTGTCACAGGGAACGAGCACCGCAAGATTGAACCCAAAGCTAAGCACTTCTCCCATTGCAAGAAAGATCAATCTAGTAGGCCAAACCAAACTGATAATTCGAAGAGACTTGCAAAGATAACCAATCATGCATAAAAGATTTCAGATAAGAATCAAATATTGTTCATAGATAGACTTGATCATAAACCAACAATTCATCGGATCTCGACAAACACACCGCAAAAAGAGTTACATCGAATAGATCTCCAAGAAGATCGAGGAGAACTTTGTATTGAGATCCAAAGAGAGAGAAGAAGCCATCTAGCTACTAGATATGGACCCGAAGGTATGAAGTAAACTACTCACACATCATCGGAGGGGAGATGGAGTTGATGTAGAGGCCCTCTGTGATCGATGCCCCCTCCGGCGAAGCTCCGGAAAAGGCCCCAAGATGGGATCTCTTGTGTACATAAGGTTGCGGCGGTCGAAATAGGGTTTCATGGTGCTACTATATGTTTTCGGGGTATCTGAACATATATAGGAGGAAGAAGTAGGTCGGTTGAGCCATGAGGGGCCCACGAGGGGGAGGGTGCACCGAGGGGGTAGGCGCGCCCCCTACCTCGTGGCCACCTCGTTGGTTGCTTGACGTCCACTCCAAGTCCTCTAGATCATGTTTCTTCCAAAAAATCACGCTCCCGAAGGTTTCATTCTGTTTGAACTCCGTTTGATATTCCTTTTTGGCGAAACACAGAAATAGGCAAAAAACAACAATTTGCACTGGGCCTTGGGTTAATAGGTTAGTCCCAAAAATAATATAAAAGTGTAAAATAAAGCCCATTAACATCCAAAACAGATAATATTATAGCACGGAACAATCAAAAATTATAAGAACATGCATCTAGAGTATTAAGTTCATAAGAACAAAGTAACGCATTAGGTAAGATGACATGATGTAGAGGGATAAACTCAAGCAATATGATATATACCCTATCTTTTTATCCTCGATGGCCACAATACAATACGTGCCTTGCTGCCCCTGCTGTCACTGGGAAAGGACACCACAAGATTGAACCCAAAGCTAAGCACTTCTCCCATTGCAAGAAAGATCAATCTAGTAGGCCAAACCAAACTGATAATTCAAAGAGACTTGCAAAGATATTAAATGATGCATAAAATAATTCAGAGAAGAATCAAATATTATTCATAGATAATCTTGATTATAAACCCACAATTCATTGGATCTCGACAAACACACCGCAAAAAGAATTACATCAAATAGATCTCCAAGAGAATCAAGGAGAACTTTGTATTGAGATCCAAAGAGAGAGAAGAAGCCATCTAGCTAATGACTATGGACCCGAAGGTCTGTGGTAAACTACTCACACATCATCGGAGAGGCTATGATGTTGATGTAGAAGCCCTCCGTGATTGATTCCCCCTCCGGTGGAGCGCCGGAAAAGGCCCCAAGATGGGATCTCATGGGTACAGAAGGTTGCGGTGGTGGAAATATGGTATCGTGGTGCTCCTAGATGTTTTCGGGGTATATGGGTATATATAGGAGGAAGAAGTACGTCGGTGGAGCTGCGTGGGGCCCACGACGGTGGGGGCGCGCCTGGCCCCCCTAGGCACGCCCTCCTACCTCGTGGCCTCCTTGCTTCTTTCTTGACGTCCACTCCAAGTCTCCTGGATCACGTTTGTTCCAAAAAAAACTCTCCCGAAGGTTTCATTCCGTTTGATATTCCTTTTCTATGAAACACTGAAATAGGCAAAAAAATCGTGAAGTGGAAAGGCTATTTTGGTCACAGTTCCATGTTCCAGTGCGTCCGCTGCTATTGAATGAGCGAATGGCCGAGTAGGCTGAGCTCCATAGGTTGTCCGGGCTTGCCATGAGGTCTGTTGTGGATCTTCTGTGGACGGAAGGGCCAAGGACAAATAGTTATTTTAGTTTAGTGCAACATTTCCTTGGTGCTGTGCCGCACATCGACACTATGAAGAGGTCGGCGTGTATAGAGGGTGCGCGTATGGCACTTGCCCGTGTCAATACATACTGGGCAGAGATGGAGGTCACTGCTATTGCAACCCAGAGTTTGGCCGTAGGCCGAGTATCTGCCGAGCACTACTTTGAAGATGTCCTTGAAGGCGCTCGTTCAATAGAGGCTCAGTGCTCGAAGAATATTATGTTCTAGTGACATGTATTCCCATTGTAAAAACAATGGTTTATTGAATTATAAAGGTTGTGTTTATACTTTTGCCTGAAAGTATTATGATGCCTCCTGTGCGGCCGTTCATGTATATATGTATATAACCTGAAAGTTTGCAGTCGTCGGCTTCAGCCCCCACGCATATAATGCGGGGGTATTCGCAAAAAACACGTATTCACACTTGATCCAACGTCTTGGTCCAATAAGGAGGTGGTAGCACAGTGAACGAGGCAATCGGACTATATTGCTTTAACACTTTCACTTAGCGATAGGAGTTTGATGGTGGGACTACGATATAGCCCCTGGTACCTCCGCGCTCGCCCGAATACGGTGCCCATACGTACATGACCGGGAAACGGCCCTTCATTAATGTGGAGGAATCCCGAAGATTCCGCTAAGTCATCGAGTGGTTGACCAGTCTCGTGCTTTATCATGACAGTCAGTTTTCGGCTTTATCTACTGAGGTGCTCATTCGGATGAACTAGGGCACAATCACAGTAGTTCTCCCGGTGCCGCCTTAGCCGATAGAGCGGAATGTAAGGTAGCAAAACACGGGAGCCGGGCAAACCCAACATTTTACCAAAGACATGATTCGGAGCTGATGCATATAAGGCCAAACTCGCGACGCCGAACACTCCCTAAGGTATTCGGTCTTTATAACATATTCCCGGCTAAACAATGCCCTTAATAATAAACCCCGAGTGTCCAGGTACATGCAATATTCTAATGTGGCAAAATGCCAATAATGTCAGCATCCTTCTCGGTTGTAATGAGTATCTGGAGGATGTGAACAACAAGAGACAGTAAAAAAGGTTTACGCGGGGTCTTAATCTGAAAAGAAACCTTTGAGCGGGTCCCTGCTGCACGTCTGCGCCTGTGTCTCTGTTGTGCCGTGTCCTGGATGGGTGTAGCACGATTGTCATCTATAAAAGAGAAGAACTTAGGTGAAAGTTGCCGTGCCAAAAAATTGGTTATTCTCGATAAACCATTAAAATTCAAGATAAGTCAAGTTGAGACGAACTAGCCCTGATTACACACGGGAAGCCCCTGGTGCCATCTATGAGGTTTTAACCATCAAACCAATCTCAGGTATATCTACTGATGCGCCGGACTCGTCTAACCGTGTCCGCGGTCTTGATGACCTGTCATTTATTCTGGTTGGTGAGGCCGTCTAGTGCTCGGCTGTTAAAGCCGCCGCACGCTCTTCCGCACGTAGAGAACGCTCAATATTTCCACTAACTATGATGGTGCCACGTGGACTAGGCATATTAAGCTTAAGAGAAGCGTAATGTGGTACCGCATTAAAATGAGCGAAAGCTGTTCTTCCGAGTAGTGCTTGATAGCCGCTTCGGAATGGAGCAATGTCGAAGTCTAACTTCTCACTTCGGTAGTTGTCGGGTGAACCAAATACAACCTCTAGTATTAGAGAGCCCGTGGAGCGGGCCTCTGGGCCTGGTATTACTCCCTTGAAGGTAGTATTACTGTGGCTGATTTTTGTCGGGTCTATCCCCATTTTGCGGACTGTGTCCTGATATATCAGATTTAGACCATTGCCGCCGTCCATAAGGACTCGTTTGAGATGGTATCCGTTTATTATTGGGTCTAACACCAAGGCAGCCAATCCCTCATGTCGGATGCTTGTCGGGTGATCCCTGCGATCAAATGTGATCGGGCAGGCCAACCAGGGGTTGAACTTAGAGGTGACGGGCTCTACGGTGCGTATGTCTCGAAGTGCATCTTTGCTTCTCCTCTTCGTCACATGAATCATGTTTACTGTTTTAACATCTGGTGGTATTTTTTCTGTCCTCCAGTGCTTTGCTGGCGTGGTTCGTCCTCGTCTTCTCTTGGTGTTTCCCTCCCCTTGTGTTCGGCGTTGAGCTTACCGGCCTGCTTGAAGACCCAACATTCTCTATGGGTGTGATTTGCAGGTTTATCGGGGGTGCCATGAATCTGACATAATTTGTCTAGAATCTTATTTAGGCTGGACGGTCCATCTCTGCTGCCTTTGAAAGACTTTTTTCACTGACCTGGTTGAGAGCCCCTGAATCTGGCGTTTGCCGCTGTATTATCTGGGTTGTCTTCTTTATTTCGACGCTTGCTTTTACTGCGTCATGGTTTTCCATTGCCATCCCTGACTTCGGATGTGTTTGGGTCGCTGGTGCTACTACGGGCTAACCAGCTATCTTCGCCCGCGCAAAAGCGGGTCATGAGGCTTGTCAGGGCTGCCATTGTTCTCGGTTTTTCTTGGCCGAGGTGTGTGGCGAGCCATTCGTCTTGGACGCTGTGCTTGAAAGCTGCTAAGGCTTCGGCGTCCGGACAGTCGACAATTTGGTTCTTCTTAGTGAGAAACATGTTCCAAAGCTTTTGGGCTGACTCTCCGGGCTGTTGAATTATATGACATAAGTCGTCTGCATCCGGAGGTCGGACATAGGTCCCTTTAAAATTAGCCTGAAAAGCATCCTCGAGCTCCTCCCAACTTCCAATTGAGTTTTCGGGGAGGCTTTTCAGCCAGTGCCGAGCTGGTCTTTTAAGCTTGAGGGGCAAGTACTTGATGGCATGGAGATCGTCTCCGCGAGCCATATGGATATGGAGGATAAAGTCCTCAATCCAGACCCCAGGGTCTATGGTCCCGTCGTACGCCTCTATGTTCATAGATTTGAATCCTTCTGGAAATTCATGGTCCAGCACCTCATCGGTGAAACATAGGGGGTGTGCGGCACCGCTGTATTTGGATGTATCATGGCGTTCGGACGGTTGTAGTATTCGGTTTTGATTTTGTGCCAGAGCGCGCTTCCTAGATCCGTAGATGGATCTGGTCATACTAGATTTTTGGCGCAAGTCCTCACGTAGATCGTATGTTGACTTATGTGTGGCCTTGTTAGCCGCTCTATCGTGGCCACAAGGTGGTTGATCCGTCCGGTTGGCCGTTTTATTTTTCGGCTGTGTGGGCTCTAAGGCCACATCGTCGAATTCAGGTAATAGCTTGCTCTTTGGATAGCTCTTTGTGTGGTAATTGCCACCATACTTTTCTTCGTTGTCCAGCACTTTGTTCCACATGCTGTTAAGCGTATTTTGTGCGGCCTTAAGCCTTTGCTTCTACTTCTTCAGACTCCTCGTTGTGGCAATAAGCCTGCTGCGGAGGTTCTCTTATTCCAAGTGCCTTTCCGGGATGATGTGTGCATCTTCGTCCGGACTATTTTCCTCCCAGAGGGGGGTTGATGAGGTTTATCTGTGGCGTCACCATGTTCGGACATCGGATCCGTACTATGTTCGCTGTTTGTAGTTTCATCGTGCTCTGTCGCCGGATCAATGTGGTCGTCGTTTCCTCTCGAGTCGACTGGAGTGTTATTTTCTCTTGCGCTGTTATCGCTGTTTTTGTCGAGGCAGGATTTGGGGCGGCGCCTACGCCGATGCTTTGTTTGCTTCTTGGAGGGGTCATCTTCCGCTGTCTTGTCGTCATTGCCTTCTTTAGGTGTATCCACCATGTATATGTCATGTGATGAAGTGGCTGTCCAGCGCTCCGTGGGCACTGGTTCCTGTTCCTCTCCTGCATCGTCGTCCATGCCGTTAGTGTCTTTGGAGTCGAAATCGAGCATGTCGGTTAAATGGTCGACAGTGGCTACTAAGTGGGTGGTGGGTGGGCAGCGAATTTCTTCGTTGTCTGCATCCCCTTCTAGCCGGACATAGTTCGGCCAAGGTTCTCCTGACAAGGAGAGATACCTTAATGAATTTAGCACATCGCTGAAAGGCGAGTGCTGAAAGATATCCGCGGAGGTAAACTCCATGACCGGTGCCCAATCGGATTCGATAGGCACGGACGCAGGCGGCTCGGAGCCTATGGCCGGGGACGAATCCAATGGTTCGCCAACACGGCTCTCACAAGGGGTGAAGTCAGTATTCGGCTCTATCGCCACTGAGAGTGCGGCCCACATGGCGGGGTCTATCCACTCGTGCACGGATGGCGCACTTTGCTCCGGATTGAGGGCCGGAGTAGTTGCAGATGCGATCTCCCAAACACTGTCCGATGGCAGAGTTACGTCATGCTCGTCGTGATTGTGCGGCGCACCTGAGATGGGCTCAAATCCGTCGAAGATCAAGTCTCCGTGGATGTCGGCAGTGTAGTTTAAGTTTCCGAACCTGACTTGATGGCCAGGGGCGTAGCTCTTGATCTGCTCCAGATGGCCAATAGAGTTGGCCCGCAGTGCGAAGCCGCCGAATACGAAGATCTGTCCGGGGAGGAAAACCTCACCCTGGACCGCATCGTTACCGATGATCGAAGGAACCATCAAGCCTTACGGTGATGGCACAGTGGAACTCTCAATGAAAGCACCAATGTCGGTGTCAAAACCGGCAGATCTCGGGTAGGGGGTCCCGAACTGTGCGTCTAAGGCGGATGCTAACAGGAGGCAGGGGACACGATGTTTACCCAGGTTCGGGCCCTCTCGATGGAGGTAATACCCTATGTCCTGCTTGATTTATCTTGATGATATGAGTATTACAAGAGTTGATCTACCACGAGATCGTAGATGCTAAACCCTAGAAGCTATCCTATGGTATGATTGTCGTTGTCCTACAGGCTAAACCCTCTGGTTTATATAGACACCGGAGGGGGCTAGGGTTACACAGAGTCGGTTACAAGGGAGGAGATCTACATATCCGTATTGCCAAGCTTGCCTTCCACGCCAAGGAGAGTCCCATCCGGACACGGGACGAAGTCTTCAATCTTGTATCTTCATAGTCCAACAGTCCGGCCAAAGGATATAGTCCGGCTGTCCAGAGACCCCCTAATCCAGGACTCCCTCAACAAGCCAAGTTCTATAATGTAAAATTCCCACTAGTATATGAAAGTGAAAACATAGGAGACTCTCTATCATGAAGATCATGGTGCTACTTTGAATCACAAGTGTGGTAAAAGGATAGTAACATTGTCCCTTCTCTCTTTTTCTCTCATTTTTTTATTTTGGCCTTTTTCTCTTTTTTTATGGCCTCTTTTTTTTCGTCTGGAGTCTCATCCCGACTTGTGGGGGAATCATAGTCTCCATCATCCTTTCCTCACATAGGACAATACTCTAGTAATGATGATCATCACACTTTTATTTACTTACAACTCGATACTAGAACAAAGTATGACTCTATGTGAATGCCTCCGGCGGTGTACCGGGATGTGCAATGAATCAAGAGTGACATGTATGCAAGAATTATAAAGGGGGCTTTGCCATAAATATGATGTCAACTACATGATCATGCAAAGCAATATGACAATGATGAAACATGTCATAACAAACGGAACGGTGGTAAGTTGCATGGCAATATATCTCGGAATGGCTATGGAAATGCCATAAAAGACCATCGCTCGTCCCCGACCGCCACTCATAAGGAAGACAATCAATAAATAAATAAATCACATAACGGTTCACCATACGTGCATGCTATGGGAATCACAAACTTTAGAACAAGTATTTCTCAAATTCAAAACTACTCAACTAGCATGACTCTAATATCACCATCTTCGTATCTCAAAACAATCATGAAGAATCAAACTTCTCATAGTATTCAATGCACTTTTTATGAAAGTTTTTATTATGCCCATCTTGGGTGCCTATCATATTAGGACTAATTTTATAGCCAAAGCAAATTACCATGCTGTTCTAAAAGACTCTCAAAATGATATAAGTGACGCATGAGAGATCAATAATTTTTATAAAACAAAACCACCACCGTGGTCTTAAAGATATAAGTGAAGCACTAGAGCAAAATTTTCTAGCTCAAAAGATATAAGTGAAGCACATAGAGTATTCTAATAAATTCTGATTCATGTTTGTCTCTCCAAAAGGTGTGTACAGCAAGGATGATTGTGGTAAACTAAAAAGCAAAGACTCAAATCATACAAGACGCTCCAAGCAAAACACATATCATGTGGTGAATAAAAATATAGCATCAAGTAAAGTTACCGATGGACAAAGACGAAAGAGGGGATGCCTTCCGGGGCATCCCCAATCTTAGGCTCTTTCCAGTCCTTATTCCAAAATCCATCAAATCTTTACCCAAAACTTGAAAACTTCACAACACAAAACTCAACAGAAAATGTCATGAGCTCCGTTCGTATAAGAAAACAAACCACCACATCAAGGTACTGTAATGAACTCATTATTTATTTATATTGGTATTAAACCTACTGTATTCCAACTTCTCTATGGTTCATACCCTCCCCCCCCCCCCCCGATACTAGCCATAGATTCATCAAAATAAGCAAACAACACACGGAAAACAGAATCTGTCAAAAACAGAACAGTCTGCAGTAATCTGTAGGTTTTCAATACTTCTGTAACCCCAAAAATTCTGAAATAAATTGGTGGACATGAGGAATTTGTCTATTAATCATCTTCAAAAAGAATAAACCTAATTGCACTCTCTAGTAAAAAAATGGCAGCAAATCTCGTGAGCGCTAAAGTTTCTATTTTTTACAGCAAGATCACAAAGACTCCCCCCAAGTCTTCCCAAAGGTTCTACTTGGCACAAACACTAATTAAAAACATAAAACCACATCTAAGCAGAAGCTAGATGAATTATATATTACTAAACAACAACAAAAACAAGAAACAAAAATAAAATTGGGTTGCCTCCCAACAAGCGCTATCGTTTAACGCCCCTAGCTAGGCATAAAAGCAAGAATAGATCTAGGTATTATCATCTTTGGTATGCAATCCATAAGTGGCTCTCATAATAAATTCATAAGGTAATTTAATTTTATTTCTAGGAAAGTGTTCAATGCCTTTCCTTAACAGAAATTGGAATCTAATATTTCCTTCTTTCATATCAATAATTGCACCAATCGTTCTAAGGAAAGGTCTACCAAGAATAATAGGACATGTAGGATTGCAATCTATATGAAGAACAATGAAATCTACGAGCACATAATTCCTATTTGCAACAATAAGAACATCATTAATCCTTCCCATAGGTTTCTTAATAGTGGAATCCGCAAGATGCAAATTTAAAGAACAATCATCAAATTCACGGAAACCTAACACATCACACAAAGTTTTTGGAATCGTGGAAACACTAGCACCCAAATCACATAAAGCATAGCATTCATGATCTTTAATTTTAATTTTAATAGTAGGTTCCCACTCATCATAAAGTTTTCTTGGGATAGAAACTTCTAATTCAAGCTTTTCTTCATATGATTGTATTAAAGCATCAACGATGTGTTTGGTAAAAGCTTTATTTTGACTATAAGCATGAGGAGATTTTAGCACGGATTGCAACAAGGAAATACAATCTATCAAAGATAAATTATCATAATTAAATTCCTTGAAATCCAAAATAGTGGGTTCATTGATATGTAAAGTTTTGACCTCTTCAATCCCACTTTTACCAATTTTTGCATCAAGATCTAAAATCTCTGAATCATTGGGACTCCTTTTAGCTAAAGTTGACTCATCTCCAGTCCCATCATTGTCAAGATTCATATTGCAAAACAAATATTTAAGAGGAGAAACATCAATCACTTTTAGATCTTCATCCTTATTATCGTGAAAACTATAAGAACACGTTTTTATAAAGCAATATTTTTAGCACGCATCCTAGCGGTTCTTTCTTTGCACTCGTCAATGGAAATTCTCATAGATTTGAGAGGCTCATTGATATCATGCTTAGGTGGAATAGATCTAAGTTTCAAAGAATCAACATCAATAGAAATTCTATCCACGTTCCTAGCCAACTCATCAATCTTAGGCAATTTTTCTTCAAGCAAAGCATTGAAATTCTTTTCCGAAACCATAAATTCTTTAACACTAGTCTCAAAATCAGAGGTCATCTTATTAAAATTTCAATAAGAGTTGTTGTAGGAATTACCATAATTATTAGAGGAATTACTTGGAAACGGCCTAGGATTAAAGTTTCCTCTATACGCGTTGTTACCAAAATTGTTCCTACCAAAAAAATTCACATTCATAGATTCATTATTATTCTCAATCAAATTAGACAAAGGCATATCATTGGATCGTAAGAAACACTCTTATTAGCAAACAATTTCATAAGTTCATCCATCTTTCCACTCAAAACATTAATTTCTTCTATAGCATCAACCTTTTTACTAGTAGATCTTTCGGTATGCCATTGAGAATAATTAACCATAATATTATCTAGGAGTTTAGTAGCTTCTCCCAAAGTGATTTCCATGAAAGTGCCTCCTACGGACGAATCTAAAAGATTTCTAGAAGCGAAATTCAATCCAGCATAAAAAATTTGTATGATCATCCATAAATTTAGTCCATGAGTAGGGCAATTACGTATCATTACTTGCATCCTCTCCCATGCTTGTGCAACATGCTCATGATCAAGTTGCTTAAAATTCATAATATTGTTTCTAAGAGAGATGATCTTAGCGGGAGGAAAAATACTTAGAGATAAAAGCATCTTTGCACTTATTCCATGAGTCAATACTATTTTTAGGCAAAGACGAAAACCAAGTTTTAGCATGATCTCTAAGCAAAAACGGAAATAGCTTCAATTTAACAATATAATTATCCACATCTTTCTTCTTTTGCATATCTCACAAATCAACAAAGTTGTTTAGATGGGTAGCGGCATCTTCACTAGGAAGGCCAGAAAACGGATCTTTCATGACAAGATTCAGCAAAGCAGTATTGATTTCACAAGATTCAGCATCGGTAAGAGGAGCAATCAGAGTGCTAATAAAATCATTATTGTTGGTATTGTAAAAGTCACACAATTTAGTATTATCTTGAGCCATC
The DNA here is from genome assembly GCA_034509565.1 of Triticum monococcum. NCBI lineage: Eukaryota > Viridiplantae > Streptophyta > Magnoliopsida > Poales > Poaceae > Triticum > Triticum monococcum. The sequence goes on from CM067845.1 coordinate 486,237,544, forward strand.
GTGACAAACAATCAATCCAACAACCAAGCAAACAAGAGGCAAGCGAAAATAAGGCGAACAGAAAAAGGGGGAACGGAAAAGAGGGCGAATAAAATGGCAAGAGTGAAGTGGGGGAGAGGAAAACGAGTGGCAAATGGCAAATATTGTAATGCGAGGGATAAGAGATTGTGATGGGTACTTGGTATGTCTTGACTTGTGCATAGATCTCCCCGGCAATGGTGCCAGAAATGGCTTGTTGACGGGAGATCAAATCTTGACTTGACTTGGTGCAACCTCCCCGGCAACGGTGCCAGAAATCCTTCTTGTTACCTCTTGAGCATGCGTTGGTTTTCCCTTGAAGAGGAAAGGGTGATGCAACAAAGTAGCGTAAGTATTTCCCTCAGTTTTTTGAGAACCAAGGTATCAATCCAGTAGGATATTACACGCAAGTCCCTCGTACCTGCACAAACGAACAAGAACCTCGCAACCAACGCGATAAAGGGGTTGTCAATCCCTTCACGGTCACTTACGAAAGTGAGATCTGATATAGATAATAAGATAAATATTTTTGGTATTTTTTTGTGTAGATTGCAAAATAAACAATAATAGAAATAGCAAGTTGATGGGAAAATAATATGATGAAAGATAGACCCGGGGCCATAGGTTTCACTAGTGGCATCTCTCAAGATAGCAAATTCTACGGTGGGTGAACAAATTACTGTCGAGCAATTGATAAAAAAGCGCATAGTGAAAGTGCAACTATCGCTAGGTGGTTTTGGTAATTCCTAACAACATATAGCTCATTGAGCTAATGCTATTCAAGATTAATATCTCAGGAAAACTCAATGATTGGCATGGCATGGATGAGAAAAGTGGACCCCTCAAAATGCTAAGGACAAAGGATTGGCTCAAGCTCCAAGATCAAGACTCTAAATTTTCTATTTTAGTGATCCAAGATCACATTGAGTCTATAGGAAAAGCCAATACTGTCAAGAAGGGATGAGGAGTTCCTTAATGAGGCTCTTGCTCAAAATGCTTAGTGATATGATCCAAAACCGTCAACTACTTTCTCACATCCACATATGACATAAACCAAAAGTCAAACTCGGCCCCACCGATTCTTTCTATCTGGCGCCACCGAGTTCAAATGCCATAGCCACTGCCACAAACCCTAGGCAAATCGGTCTCACCGAGAGGGATCTCGGTCTCACCGAGATGGGATTGTAATCTATCTATTTCCCTTTGTAACATTTCGGTCTCACTGAAATGAGCGATCAGTCCCACCAGGATTGCAATGTAAACTCTCTGTTTCCCCTTCGTAATGTTTCGGTCTCACCGAAATGAGCAATCGGTCCCACCGAATTTACCTGACCAACTCTCTGGTTAGCTTATTACCAAACTCGTTCTCACCGAGTTTGTGTAATTAGTCTCACCGAGATTATATTATGCCCTAACCCTAATCATATTGGTCCTACCGAGTTGCATGTCGGTCCCACCGAAACTCCTAACGGTCACTAGCTTTGCTGAATCGGTCCGACCGAGTTTATCAATTCGGTCCCACCGAGATTGGCAAGTTGTGTAACGGTTAGAATTTGTGTGGAGGCTATATATACCCATCCACTACCTCTTCATTTGTGGAGAGAGCCATCAGAACAAACCTACACTTCCAACTTACTTTTTCTGAGAAAGAACCACCTACACTTGTGTTGAGGCCAAGATATTCCATTCCTACCATATGAATCTTGATCTCTAGCCTTCCCCAAGTTGCTTTCCACTCAAATCTTCTTTCCACCAAACCCATATCCTGTGAGAGAGAGTTGAGTGTTGGGGAGACTATCATTTGAAGCACAAGAGCAAGGAGTTCATCATCAACACACCATTTGTTACTTCTTGGAGAGTGGTGTCTCCTAGATTGGCTAGGTGTCACTTGGGAGCCTCCGACAATATTGTGGAGTTGAACCAAGGAGTTTGTAAGGGCAAGGAGATCGCCTACTTCATGAAGATCTGCCGCTAGTGAGGCAAGTCCTTCGTGGGCGACGGCCATGGTGGGATAGACAAGGTTGCTTCTTCGTGGACCCTTCGTGGGTGGAGCCCTCCATGGACTCGCGCAACCATTACCCTTCGTGGGTTGAAGTCTCCATCAACGTGGATGTACGATAGCACCACCTATCGGAACCACGACAAAAACATCCGTGCCTCCTATTGCGTTTGAATCCTCCAAACCCTTCCCTTTACATTCTTGCAAGTTGCATGCTTTACTTTCCGCTGCTCATATACTCTTTGCATGCTTGCTTGAATTGTGTTAAGATTGCTTGACTTGTCCAAAGTTGCTAAAATCTGCCAAGAACTAAAATTGGGAAAAGGATAAGTTTTTATTTGGTCAAGTAGTCTAATCACCCCCCTCTAGACATACTTTCGATCCTACAGGTGGTATCAGAGCTTTGGTCTCCATTTGCCTTGATTTTCATAGCTTTTGGAAGTCATAGCCTTGGTTTTACAACCTAGGATAGTATGGCGTCTAGCGAGGGAAATTACCACCGTAGAGGTCCTTACTTTGATGGTACTAATTTTGCTAGTTGGAGGCATAAGATGAAAATGCATATTCTTGGACATAACCCCGCCATATGGGCTATTATGTGTATTGGCTTGCAAGGTTAATTCTTTGATGGGAGAGAACTGAACCAAGAAGCTACCGTGGAAGAGTTGAAGATGCTGCAATACAATGCTCAAGCTTGTGATATCCTCTTCAACGAATTGTGCCCCGAAGAATTCAACAAAATCAGCCGTCTTGAGAATGCAAGGAAATTTGGGATAGTTTGATTGATATGCACGAAGGTACCGACTCCGTCAAGGAATCCAAGTTGGATGTGCTTCAAAGTCAGCTTGACAAGTTCAAAATGAAGGATGGTGAAGGTGTCGCTGAAATGTACTCTAGGCTTGCTCGTATCACAAATGAGATCACCGGCTTAGGAAGTGAAGAGATGACCGACAAATTCATTATCAAGAAGATCCTAAGAGCTTTGGACGGAAAATATGATACCGTATGCACATTGATACAAATGATGCCCAATTACAAAGATCTCAAGCCAACGGAAGTCATTGGAAGAATTGTTGCTCATGAGATGCCACTCAAGGATTAGGAGGAGCTCCATAACAAGTCAAGTGGTTCTTACAAAGCCTCATGTGACGCTCCCACATCATCAAGTGAGAAACAAACCTTCAATGAAGAATTGAGCCTAATGGTGAAGAACTTCAACAAGTTCTACAAAAGTAGAAGCAAAGAGAGAAGTTCCAAATCAAGGTCCTACAATGACAAAAGATCTTCTAGTCGAGAGCGAAATTGCTACAATTGTGGAAGACCCGGACACTATTCCAATGAGTGTACGGCACCCTACAAGAGAAGAGGAGATTCTCCAAAAAGAAGAAGTAGAAAAGAAGAATCACCATCAAGAGAGAGAGAAGGAGTAGAGATGATCGTTATGAATGAAGAACATCCCGGAGAAGCAAAGATTCGGAAAGGAAGGACAAGTCATCAAGGAGCTACACAAAACGAAGACATCAAGCTCATGTTGGTGAATGGGTATCCGACTCCGACTCCGAGAATCACTCCGAGAGAAGCTATCACTCCGACTCCGAATATACTCAAGATGAAGGTGTTAATGGTCTAGCACTTGTGTCAACCAACTCCTATGACATATTTGATTCACCAAATGAAGGACTTGGAAGATACTTCATGGCTAAAGGCCCAAAGGTATCACACCCTGAGTATGTTGATTTCAATAGTGATGAAGATGACTTGTTAGGTGATGATGATTTACTTGTTGACAACTCTAGTGATGAATACTATGATGAAACGTCAACTAATCATGCTAATCAAGATAAAACGAATGACAATGATAAGGAGAAGATTGAGTTTCTAACTAAAGAACTAAACACTCTTAAGTTAGCTCATGAAACAATCTTAGGAGATCATCGACAACTTTTAAGGACTCATGAGAAATTATGTTTTGAAAAGCTCAACCTTGAGCAAGAGCATGAGTTCTTAAAGGCAATCAATGATGATCTTCGCAAGAAAAGTTCTTCTTACATTTCCAAGCGTTTACTCTTATCCACTTACATGCCTCAAGTCAAGTCTAGTAACAGGAACAAGAAAGATTCTTCCTCTGGTAGTGACAATATTCATGATAAATCCAATGTTGTTGCTTATAGTAGTTCTCTTGATTTCACTACTTGAGCAAGAAAATAGCTTATTGAAGGGAATTATAGAGAAAGGTGTCTATAAGAGTGACGGTGTCCTGGACTAGGGGGTACTCACCACGTCGTATCCCGGTCAGTTAGATTGGGCCGAGAACCCCCATGGCCGTATACTCATGGGCTAGTTCGGACAGCTACCGCATACATGGAAGATTCCACAAGACTTGGTGATCGAGACAAGGACTCCTCCCCACCGGCGTATTCGGCTAGGACTCTTGTTATCCTAGGCCTCTGGTGCATTATATAAACCGAGGCCAGGCTAGTCGATAGATGTACATACAATCATTCCATAGGCTAGCTTCTAGGGTTTAGCCTCTCCGATCTCGTGGTAGATCAACTCTTGTATTACCCATATTATCAAAAATAATCAAGCAGGACGTAGGGTTTTACCTCCATCAAGAGGGCCCGAACCTGGGTAAAACATCGTGTCCCCTGCCTCTTGTTACCATCCGCCTTAGACGCACAGTTCGAGACCCCCTACCTGAGATCCGCCAGTTTTGACACTGACATTGGTGCTTTCATTGAGCCGCTGTGTGATCGGCAAAAGGATCGATCGCTTCTCTGTGGATTAACTGCGATGTCGACATCTTCGTCGCCGGCTCGACTGGTCACCTTGGATCGACCGAGGACCGCGCTCCTTCTCTGATCGTCATGTTCGGACGGGGGCCTTCTTCAACATCAACTCCAATCTCTATCATGATCATAAAGGAGTCATCCATGGAGCTCGAGGGCTCAACGTCAACATTGCCCTCGGGCGGCCGTGCTGTTTTTATGGACAGTGAACTTGTATCCGCCGTCACCGCCTCCTCAAGCGTCGGTTTGACGTTTGCTTTTGTGGAATTGTGCGGAATTGAGTCTACAACAACCCTGGAAAAATTCGTCGAGTTCCGATGGAGGAATCTCTGGCAATCCGTGATATACCGAAGCCCTGTCAAATCTGGACGGGAATCTGGACGAGTTTAGGTCATGGTGTCCAGCTTCTAGATCGGACGTCCTTTGAAAGATCCAACCATTGATTGTCTGCAGAATTCCTATATTTACCACCCCTCCAAATTGCAGCTCGATCCGACCGTCCAAACTACGGGAACCTTCCGATTAGTGCATCACTTTTCGAATCTGTTTTCTGCGCGAAAACGAATCCGACCTGAGTTCGTCTTTTTTATGAATGGGATTTCGGACATTCTTTTTGAAGGAAGTTTTGTATGGGGTATTGTGTTTTGTTCCCGAACACATCCCACTAACTTTAAAATCTTTTGAACATGATCTTCACCATCATGCTGATGTCAAACCAGTCTGGCAATATTGCTCCACGACTGCCGACCTGCGCTAGACACGTCGTCACTTTGTTGAGCCGAGCTCAACTTTTTCGGATCATCACCTCTGCGAACCGAACAGGAGTTCAGCATCACCAAGGATAAATCATCACCAACATCGCTGCCCCATGGAATACATGGAGCGGGAACACAGGCATCGCTGCATGGTCACTTCATCAAACCGGCATTGACCGCGTCACAAGTTACGACCTACGTCGGCATGGCCGCACAGTTGCTTCTTCAAGCCGATGTCCATCACGCTGGACTGCTTCAACACCTCAACTGACACGGCAGCTGCAACATCTCCTTAGCGACCTACTCCGTCTCCTCGGCTAGACCGAGGGCTTCACCATCTCTTCATCAACTTACTTCGGAGACTTTGGCGTCACCAGCCGACCAGCTTCATCACATTAGCTGGACCATGGGCTTTTCGTCGGCGAGCCAACCTTTGCTAGCATCGCCATGCCACCACTTCATCACCCATCAGGCAATGGGTGTGCGGATCGAGCCCCAATTTTGGGAGTAACCTTTCTCCAGATTGCTACAACAGATAAACCAGGTGCTATTAATCCTAGTATTTTTTCTTGCTTGGGTTTATTTTTCCCAAGGAATTATTACTCCGGTTTCTTTCATCATCTATACACAGGTCTATCAAATGGTGGCCGCATTAACAACGGCTGCGTGGTGGTTCGGTCAGTTTCCGCATACAGTTCAGCGAATGTCGCATCTGGAACTCAGACCAGCCTACAAATTCGGGCTTGGCCACGCCTTCACCGCGTCACGCCGACGCCCTGCATTGACATGACTTCGGCGCCAAGCCACATCTCTTTTAGTAAATTATTTTTGCGAAAAGAAATTATCCTTTTTGGACTGCACTATTTTATGTGTGTAGGTGATCGACTTCGACTGGGTCACGTGGTCTCTTCGGCAAGCCGACACCGTCGTCCTACGGCGTAAATCGGCTCACGTGATCACCTTGTTGGTCGTGTTGCCATACCGACATGTTCGGTTGCCTCGGGGACTTCGGCATCGCTGAGAGAGCTCTACCTCATCGAGTGTTTGGCGCACAGGCCATATTTCTTTTATTACTTACTTTGCATAAATTATTGATTATGCAACAATTTTTTTTATTCCTATTATCTCCGGCTTGCACTATTTTCTATGCACAGGTAGATAATCCGGGCAGCGCTGTCACCACGGCGTACCGATGTACCACGTCACCTGGGCTGACCAGGGGCTTCGTCATCACTTCATTAACACACGCTGGGGGCTTCGGCGTCACACCCCGGCCTGCTCCGTCACCGCGGTCGGGCTGGGGTTTTCACCTCACCCATCGACTATGCTGTGTCACCACTTCATCAAGCCGAGTTCTCTACTCGGACATCTCGGGACCTGCTTGGGGGCTGTGATCTCGTCCCGCCACAATCTCGGCATGCGTCATCAACATCGAGCACATTAACCAGCTAAGTCGTTTTCATGCTCAAAAACTTTTAGTTTTAAATTTTGTTCGGTTCGACCAAGCATTATAATTTTCGGCACAAAGTTGTTTGGGACAAAGTTCCTTGTCATAACTTTGTTTGTGACACACAAATTTAAATACCCCGTTTACTTGGGGGCTCCCTCAATGGAGATTTTCCTCTTGCATATGATTATACTTGTACGGCTTCGTTCCTTGTTCGTGTATTACGCCACAATATGCACCATATTGACCTAAGCGATTTGCAAGATGGGTTGCCTGGCTCCTGTGCTTACCCCTACGTTCCCGATTGTTCAGCTAGGGAGTAAAGGGAGCACCTCTGTGATTGTCACGACCGGGTCATCCGAGCTCTGACCTCAGACTGGGTGAAGCCGAAAGCTAGCACTCTTATTGTTTTCAATCATGGCCGGCACACAACGGAACTCATGAGTTCAAAAAATCTATTGCACAAGTCTCATAGTAATAATGCGCACCGAAGAAAGGTATCGGTGGGGTTACTATTTTCTTCGAAGATGCTTCTTACACTTCGTTCATAATATAGCATAAGTTCCCTGAGCTTGCTTTGTCTGTTACAGCCTTATAGCCTGATTGCCTGGTCATCGGAAACACCGTCGATACTCTCGACAGGCGGAGTACGTGACACTTTTCGTCCCTTGGCTGAAGAGGGAGAAGCCGATGATCGGTTAAGACGCATTTAAAGTTCGGGTGAACACAAATATGATATAAGTACTTCGGTACATACAATCATTATACATAAAATTCTTACCCAAGTCATTTGGGGGCTCTTAAAATTTATATATGAGTTGTAAATGTGTTTTCTTCTTGGTCGTTGTTAAACATGACAGAAGCACATTTTTTTTCTTTCTCTTCCAATTTTCGGATTGGCACCGAACACTTGATCTTGTTCGGACGTCATGTTTTTACTGACGTTTTTTCGTTTTCCAAGCTTTTTGGCACTTTTAAACAATTTGTGTATTTCCAGCACAAGTCTCATAGTGCAATGTCGGACACCTTTATAGATTCGGCAAGAACATTCTCGGATCTCACTATATGCATTGGTTTCGAATTGTGTCTTTCGTCAATAGTTGGGTTGCCCGACTCCTGCGCTTGCCTCCTATGTTCCGCTTTGTTCGGCTAGGTGTGTAAAGGGAGAACCACTGCAATTGTGCTTCCAGCTCACATGGTTAAGCACCTCAGTGGAGAAAGCCGAAAACTAACTGTCGCAATAAGCGTAAACTGGTCAGCAATTCGATGACGGTGTTAAATGACGGGCCATTCATAACAATGGCCGAAGTGTTTACGGCTTGACCTCGACTGTCGCCGAACACAACCGGGGGCTATTAACTGGCCTCCCAAACTAAATCCTCGATATTTTGCTCTTACATTAGAGATGAGATTTCATGATCATGCTTAGCATGAAAACCCAAAGAAAGGAACCGATAGCAGGACTATTTTCTTTGGAAGACATTTCTTATGTTAAACAGTAATATAACATATCTCTCTGCGTACCTTTGTTTATAAAATCGTATGGCCAGATTGCCTTGTTTGTCATAAATCTTTGCCCTCATAAAGGCTTTATAAAGCAGGACAAACACTCCTCGGCTACTAGCCGAGGAGGTGGAAGCCGATGGTCGGTCAACAAAGTTTTGTACAATGCGGATCCGAGCATTAAGGATGTAAAGTACTTGGATACATAGAGTCATTACACATAATTTGTGATTTTACTATGGATATCGATCCTTAATTCAGCCACCCGTGCCCGCATTAAGGCTCGAGGGCTACTGGGCTTCGGGCTTATTATTTACAAATATTAAAGGGCACATCGATCCCCTGATCTGGTGTTGCCACCCGACCAGTGTCTCGGGGGATACTGCATTGCCTATCCAATGCAGAAAATTTTAAGTGCAATACAGTTTCCGAGGAGATTTTGATCCTTAGGTTGGTCGGCCGCACCCAACCTGAGTCTCGAGGACTGAGCACGCCGCTTTTTGTGTCCCGAAGTATTCTGTCGAGCTAGGAGTTGATCCTTAGACCGATTTTGCAAATCAACCTGAGTCTCAGCGGCTACTGGGATCAACAGTCTTATGTCATCCTTCAGGTGTGCATCTTGGGTTTTAGACCGACACACACCTTGAGGGCTACTAGCTATATATCTCGGCAGAGAATAAATTGCACCAATAAAAAATTTGACAAAAAATCGGCCCACGGTCGGGGTGGTGCACCACCTCGGAAGCAGTTCGGCATAAAGCTTGGGCGCTAGTGGCTGGCTCCATAGAGGGCATTTACGGCATTAAGCTCGGCTAAACTCCTTCAACTTTTTTGAACCAAGGTGATTTATGACACCTCGGATATAGTCCGGCGTTGGAGCTCGGATACAGTCCGGCGTTGGAGCTTGGACATAGTCCGGCGTTGGAGCTCGGATACAGTCCGGCGTTGGAGCTCGGAAGCGGTCCCGTATTGGTGCTCGGTTGCAAAAGATACCTCGAATGCAGTCCGGCGTTAGAGCTCGGACGCAAGAGGACACTGCCTCCCGGGAACAACTTCAAACCCGAGGTGTGGCATAAAAATAACAAGGCATTGATAAAGGCCGGAAACTTAAAGGGGCTCCTAGTATACCCGATGTGTAAACTCGTCGAATGTATTTCAGCGATCCTCAAGATCGAAGATGAGAAGATCTGTTGAACCAGTTTTCAAGACCGACAACCGAAGATGAAGAACAGTTCGGAAGAATTGAGGAGCGTCCCTGTGACGCCCCGAGACCGGTGTGCCAGGTGTCTCGCAGTTTTTCGCTATCGTTGCCATGTCATTTGCTTTCGTGTTGCATCTTGTCATGTCATCATGTGCATTGCATCATCATGTTTTCAAAACTTGCATCCGTCCCGGTCTCCTTGTTCCGTCCGTTGTCCGTTCTGAGCCCAGACACACTTGCACGCGCCCGCGGCATGTCTGAAATAGTATTTTATAAGTGGCAGGAAAATGTTCTCAGAATGGGATGAGAGTTGACGTGTGGTCTTATTATAGTGTAGCTAGACCGCCTGTCAAGTTTCATCGCATTCCGAGATCGTTTGATGCCCCAACGGGTAACTATAGCGGCAGTATAGCCGGTCTAACGTCGGACGTTTTCGGTCTCCGGAAACTGTGTCGGGCTGCATCTCTCCCCTCTTCCCTCAAACCAACCCGCTCTTCACAATCCGTCAGACCCAACCTAACCTATCTTATCAGCCCGCGGCTCTCCTCGCGCGCGCGTCCGAAAAGCTGTCCCGGACCCGACCCGGACTATCGCCACCGTTGTGTCCGGATCATCCCCAACGTCTACAAAACATCTCCGTTTTGTTTATTGGACTTCCTAACCTATTTTTTTCTCAGTCGTCTGATTTAGATCGAAGGGCTTCCATTAGTCTGCGTATAGACCCACTATATAAACCTGCAACCCTAAATTCTAGGGGCCTTGTCCCATCCATCCTTTCCCTAGCGCCGCCGCCACTCTCTCGGGATCCCTCCCGATCCAAACCCACCAATCACCAGCCCCTCTCGATCCCCTGCATCCCGAGCACCTCTGCCCGAGCTCCTCCCGCAGCTCCCCATCGCCCTCGACCCTGCCTCGTTGTCCGGCCGACACCAGCGACCGAAACCTCGCCGGAGATGAGTGCCCAGACAGCCCCGCTCCTTTTTCCCTCCTGCTTCTCAACCTCTTTTTCTCACGATCTTCCCTTTCCTTTCTCTATTTTTCCTCTCACAGGGAACCATGGAGCCGCCGTTTGGAGCTCCATTACCGCCTCTCGTACCGTCAAGTCCCCGGACCATCGACTCCCGGCCTCTGCCAACCTTCCTGCAGCCGCCCCGTTGTTCCCGGCCTCCTCCCCACGGAGTTCGCCGCCGCTGCTCTGCTTCCTGATGAGCAGGGGATGAGGCGCACGCTCACCACCCGCTCCCGTTGGCCGCGATGCCCGGGACCACGTCAACCTCCTCGGCTCGCCTTCTGCTTCGTGCGTCGACACCACGCCAAGCCACCGTCGTCCCCGCGATGTCCCTGCAGCCAAGTCAACGCCGCTGTCCTCTGGATCGACATGGATGCGCAGCTGGAGCCCCGCCTTCCTCCGCCTAGCCTGTGGCCTCCCCTGTACAGGGTTCGGCCCCAAGGCACCACCCCATGACAACCTAGAGCACCCACGCCCGCCGTCGACGAAGGTCACGGCCAGGTCGTCCTTGCTGCACCTGCTCCCTTCCCTTGTCTCTGTTCCGCTGAACCTTCCACTTGTCTGTAATCTCTCTCTCTCTCTCTCTCTCTCTCTCTCTGCATCTTGGACAGCACCATGGATTTGGAGCCCTGCACCCGAGCTCCGTCCGCCACCGTTGCCCGGAACCGACGCCAGACGTCTCGATCTGCCCGTTCGCGCTGGTTCCCGCCGTCCCTTTTGCCGGGACCCCCTGCCGTCGTCTCCTACATCACCATGGACGTGTTGTTGTTTCTATTCTTCAGAAGCGAACAGCAGCAGCTCGCCCGCTCCTCTCGCTCGCGTGTTGACTGAGCGCAGGGTTAACAGGCCTAGTTGTGCGCCCCCTGCAGGCCTTCCCTCTCCACCAGTTGGGCCAAGGCCCAATGGTCAGCAGCTGCCAAACCCCCCTCCCCTGTGCTGTTGGGCCAGCCTCGGATTCGGCACAATGTATTTTTTCCCTTGTCTGTGATTTTTGCCTTATTCCTGAGGCAACAGTTTTGCAGAAAACCCCTTCATGATCATGCATATAATAACTCTCCAACCATGCATCATATGTAAAAACTTTATATATGAAACTTGCTTAGATTTTCATCTAGTTTAATAATATGCAACTTTCATCTATGTTTAAAATGTTTAAAATGATGTTTGTTTAAATTTTCTTAAATAACTTGCTAAAATGATTTAATTCATAACTAAATAACCGTAACTCGCAATTTAATAAACTTTATATGTAAATGGGGTGGAAAATGCCTAGTTTAACATGGTGACCTTCCTTTGCATGTTTAATAACTCTAAAATTATGTTTAGGGCAGAACAGTACCATAACCAAAATATGCACATGAGGAGTTTCCGGACTTGTTGTTTTGTTGTTCCGGCCTCATTTAACCTTGACTAGATAGGTAGTTTTACTTTGCTTCACCCTCTTGCCATGTTTAACAACATTTAATATTGTTGGGTAAATAAACGAGATTGACCTAAATAACTTGTCATGGTGTTTCGTCAATATGCAACTCTTTGCATATTGAGCTCCATTTAATTTGTAGGATTGCTTGTGCATTTTGCCATGCCATGCCTCTTTAAACCGGACATGCATCATACTTGATTGTGCATCATGCCATGATTATGTGGTGGTTGTTTACTATGTTGTTTGCTTCTTTCCGGTGTTGCTTCTTCGGGTTGGTTCCGGTAACGTCGCGTTTGTGAGGAACCGTTCGACTACATCTGTTTGTCTTCTTCATGGACTCGTTCTTCTTCCTTGCGGGATTTCAGGCAAGATGACCATACCCTCGAAATCACTTCTATCTTTGCTTACTAGATGTTCGCTCTTTTTGTATGCCTATGCTGCGATACCTACCACTTGCTTATCATGCCTCCCATATTGTTAAGCCAAGCCTATAACCCACCTTGTCCTAGCAAACCGTTGTTTGGCTATGTTACCGCTTTGCTTAGCCCCTCTTATAGCGTTGTTAGTTGCAGGTGAAGATTGAAGTTTGATACTTGTTGGAACATGGGGATTTTGTTCCTTGTTAGAACATGGTTACTTGTTGGGATATCACAATATCTCTTATTTAATTAATGCATCTATATATTTCGTAAAGGGTGGAAGGCTCGGCCTTATGCCTGGTGTTTTGTTCCACTCTTGCCGCCCTAGTTTCCGTCGTATCGGTGTTATGTTCCCGGATTTTGCGTTCCTTACACGGTTGGGTTATAATGGGAACCCCTTGACAGTTCGCCTTGAATAAAACTCCTCCAGCAAGGCCCAACATTGGTTTTACCATTTGCCACCTAGCCTTTTCTTTCCCTTGGGTAGGCCTGCCCAAGGGTCATCTTTATTTAAACCCCCGGGCCAGTGCTCCTCTGAGTGTTGGTCCAACTTGTCAGCCGCCGGTGGCCACCAGGGGCAACTCTGGGCTGGCCTACCAGAAGTTTGGATAATCCGGTGTGCCCTAAGAACGAGATATGTGCAGCTCCTATTAGGATTTGTCGGCACATTGGGGTGGCTTTGCTGGTCTTGTTTTACCATTGTCGAAATGTCTTGTAACCGGGATTCCGAGTCTGATCGGGTCTTCCCGCTAGAAGGAATATCCTTTGTTAACCGTGAGAGCTTGTGATGGGCTAAGTTGGGACACCCCTGCAGGGATTTGAACTTTCGAAAGCCATGCCCGTGGTTATGGGCAGATGGGAATTTGTTAATGTCCGGTTGTAGAAAACCTGAAGTTTACCTTAATTAAAATGCACCAACCGCGTGTGTAACCGTGATGGTCTCTTCTCGGCGGAGTCCGGGAAGTGAACACGGTGTTGGAGTAATGCTTGATGTAGGTTGTTCTAGGATCACTTATTGATCATAGTTTCTCGATCGTGCTTTGCCTTCTCTTCTTGCTCTCTTTTGCGTATGTTTAGCCACCAAATATGCTAGTCGCTTGCTGCAGCTCCACCTCATACCTTTACCTTACCCATAAGCTTAAATAGTCTTGATCGCGAGGGTGTGAGATTGCTGAGTCTCCGTGACTCACAGATACTTCCAAAACCAGTTTGCAGGTGCTGATGTTACCAAGCAGGTGACGCAGCCAAGCTCAAGGAGGAGCTCGATGAAGATCTTGTCCTTTGTGTTGTTTCTTTCTAGTTGATCAGTAGTGGAGCCCAGTTGGGGTCGATCGGGGATCTGTGTAGCTTTTGGGGTAGTCTTCTTTTATTTTGGTTCCGTAGTCGGACCTTGATTGTATCTAGTTGATGTAATGCTTTATTCATGTATTTGTGTGAAGTGGCGATTGTAAGCCAACTATGTATCTTTTTCCCTTATGTATTACATGGGTTGTGTGAAGATTACCTCACTTGCGACATTGCTTTCAATGCGGTTATGCCTCTAAGTCGTGCTTCGACACGTGGGAGATATAGCCGCATCGAGGGCGTTACAAGTTGGTAATCAGAGCCTTCCCCGACTTTAGGAGCCCCCTGCTTGATCGAATCGCTGGTGTTATTGAGTCTATAAATGTTTTGAGTCATTTAGGATTATATATATCGGAGAGTTAGGACTTGTTTTTACTCCTCAGTCCCTTCATTGCTCTGGTGAGGCATCCTGATGTAGAGTTTTGACTCTTCTCTTCTCAAATTTCATGAATTTTTTTAGGATCACGCGGGTATCTTGGAATCGTTCCGATGGTTTTGTGACGAGAACATTGTTCTTGGTGCCTCCTGACATTTAGGGGTTGTGGCAGTGTCCCGGGGAGTTGAGCTCCGAGGTGTTGTCGTCACAACTTTATCGTTGCAGTTCTGGAATACCTGAGTTTAGGTTCGCCGACATCGAAAATCTCTTTTATGCAGTTGTTGGTGAGATAACCTCAACGCCACCCAGTACTGGGGCGGGAGTTCAGGAGTATTGCCATAACTCGTATAACATATGCTTTTCGAAGGTCGAGGTAAACGATTTCCGAAGGCTTCTTGGTTATGTGTTGAAGGATGGATACAGCTGGATGTAGGATTTGCTAGTTTTGGGTGAGATATTATGCTTCCCCTATATCCCCAACACCTGATTGCATAACCGGAAAATTTCGGGAGTTTATAAGTGGGAATTCAAGTAGCTCTTAGGATATATTTCCGACAGATGTATGATATGAAATTGGGGTTCGACGTCTAGTGGTCCGCCTATCCACGGTTGGTTTTACAGTGGTCTCGTTGTGTCTTAAAGAGTCCTTGGCTATGCCGACTCGGGGACGCTTCGTATGTCATGTGCTCTACCTTGTACATGATGGTGCTATACGATCGAGCCCGTGTAGGCCCCACCACGAAAACTTCGGACGAAATCTCTATCATAGGTTTGTTCCGGCTTATTCTGCAAGCCAAACCTTTGTTTCGTTTTGATTTTTGGTATTCGAGTTGCTTCAATGTCAAATGTTGATTCCATACCTTCCCCCAAATGGTGTTCTCATACTTCGATGTGAATACTAATCCTTCTCGATCATCGAGTTTGTCATTTCAATTTCTAGTCAACCGGTGTGCTTCTCTTCAAGTGGATCCGATCATTTCAACATCCGCAAGATCCAATCTCAGTTTTTCATCAACGTTGTTCGTTTCATCCGTCTCCAAGTTGCCTTTGTTTTTCCCGCCCACCCACCCTTTTTCTTCAAGGTAT
Source organism: Triticum monococcum (assembly GCA_034509565.1). Classification (NCBI taxonomy): domain Eukaryota; kingdom Viridiplantae; phylum Streptophyta; class Magnoliopsida; order Poales; family Poaceae; genus Triticum; species Triticum monococcum. Next base: position 486,252,913 of record CM067845.1, read on the forward strand.
CCGATATCTTAATCAAGCATCCTTTTATTCTTGTGAAGTCTCTCCATCCTTTTCCGTCAATGTTCTTATCCGGTGATTCTCATGAAGATACTAACGGAGCCTCAAGTTCATCATTATTTGCTCTTTTTCTTCTCCGGTGGAACCAATTCAAGCTTTTGGTGTTGATCATATCCCTTTTCCCTCGTTTCTAATGCTTGCTCATGCCGGTGCACTTCATAATCATCCACTTTTCTCTATTCAATTGTTCCGGAGTGCTCAAGATATCTCGAAGATTCGTGTTTCCACTCTACATTCGTTCAAGATCTTTCGAGGATGTTACCTCATTCAAGCCATTTATTTCAACCGGCGCAATCTATATTCTAAATCATTCAACGGTGTTTATTTTGAGTGGGCCCTAACCCACAGGTCTTTTCCCAGGATCTTACCTGACTCTTCTTTTTTTCCGGAGCTATCCTCAAATTCTTTTCTAAAGTTTGACATAAGAATAAATTGTCATCAGTCATATGTATTTCTTCAAGATCTTTCAAATTCTTTTCATCATTGGCTCAACCTTTTCTATTCTTCATTCTGGAGTGTCTAAACAATTCTTGGTGGTGTTTCCCGTCGTCATTCTCAGTTTTTGAAGACCGAAGAAGAGTTTCTTTTAAATATTTCCTCATTCTCTTCCATCCTCTCATAATTGTTTTCGGTTGTGAGATTTTTTCACCCATCCGGAGCAAGTCAAGATTCTGTTCAATTTGATTCATCCGGAGCCCATCATTTCAGAAGACTTATTCATTCTCAGCTTTCAACTCTCGTTCTCCAAATCTTACCAGCGCATCATGCAAACATTCTCTTATCAGCCCGTGATTTTTTTCGTTCACGTGCATTTAAAATCTCTCAAGCATCTTTGTTTAATTGCTAATTCTTCCTGGTGTTTCTTCATGTTTTAATCATTCTTTTTCAATTCTTACGATGGTTTGTTCAAGAGTTTTCTTCCTTCGTCTATCATATCTATGCATTCGTGCTTTTCAAATCCTTCCGGTGGAGCGTTGAAGACCTTCTCAAATTTGTGATATATCTATCTTAATTCTTTCTACGAGAATAAGTAGTATGCCAAAGCCATTGATTGTCATCAATTTAATTGGTGAAGGATGAGCATAACATAATTCTTATTCTTGATTCACCCAAGTGATTAATTCCCTATTCCAGAGGCTCATCAAATTCTTGATTTAAATTGTTTCATCTTCGCTTTTCCCGAAGTTCCAACTTTTTTTTAAAATTACATCTCCACGGAGATTCATTTCAATCATTGCAAGGCTTCAACCTTATTCTTTTCATCCTCCATTTCGTTTGATCATTCTTTTTACCGGAGTTTTCACGAAGGCTCAACATGGTGGTTCTTCAAGGATTTAATTCCTTCTCGAAGTGTTCATCAACATTTTTTTCTAAGGAGCTCAAGTTTTTCTTCATCTTCTAATCGGGAGTGCAATTCTTTCTACCGTACCATTGGAGGTGGTATTATGTCATTCTTGATGATTTCCCTTCGTGCTTCATGAGTCACAAGTTACCAAGAATGAGATATTTTAAATCCATCAACCTTTTCGTTGGAGTTATCTTGGGTTATATTTCACCTAAAACTTTCCCTAAGGATTGTGGCTATTTATGGTGTTTATAAATGATCCAAGTTCTTCATTTATCCTCTCGGTGAAATAAGTTTCTCGTCCCCTTGTTCTTATCAATCCAATTCTTTTTTCCGTAAGTGGCAGGTTGTCACCTCATAATTTGAGATGTATTCCATAAGACCATATCAATCTTATTCTTTTCGTTGTTGGTTTTCCAACAACTCCGTTCTAGCATTTGTTGTAAGCGTGCTCTCATTTTTTTCCATTCGTTCATTCCATTCTTACTTTTGTTCCGGAGGCATTGTGATATTGCTCTCTTCAACCGTCTTTAGTTTTTGTCAGGATCGTGTTCTCTCCTGTGCTTATTCAACTAACCGGAGTGTTGTGTCTTCTCTTCTAGTTCTTTTGATCTTATAAAGTCTTGCATCCCTTCTCAACTGGAGTGCTGTTCGAATTTATTCTTCCTTGTTCCTCATTCTTAACGGGGTGCTTTCAACTTTGTTCTTCTCCGTTGCTTTCTTTCTTTAATTTTGCTCAACCTTTTGAAGGTTCTTCGGTCTCACTCATTTGTCAAAGAAGCAACTTAGTTTTACCTCTTCTCTTTCTCTTCTGTTTTCCCTCCGGTGCCATTCTAGATCTCGGGACGAGATCCTTTCGTAGTGGTGGAGTGTGTGACGCCCCGAGACCGATGTGCTAGGTGTCTCCTAGTTTTTCGCTATCGTTGCCATGACATTTGCTTGCGTGTTGCATCTTGTCATGTCATCATGTGCATTGCATCATCATGTTTTCAAAACTTGCATCCGTCCCGGTCTCCTCATTCCGTCCGTTGTCCGTTCTGAGCCCAGACACACTTGCACGCGCCCGCGGCATGTCTGAAATAGTATTTTATAAGTGGCCGGAAAATGTTCTCGGAATGGGATGAGAGTTGACGTGTGGTCTTATTATAGTGTAGATAGACCGCCTGTCAAGTTTCATCGCATTCGGAGATCGTTTGATGCCCCAACGGGTAACTATAGCGGCAGTATAGCCGGTCTAACGTCGGACGTTTTCGGTCTCCAGAAACCGTGCTGGGCTGCATCTCTCCCCTCTTCCCTCAGACCAACCCGCTCTTCACAATCCGCCAGACCCAACCTAACCTCTCTCGTCAGCCCACGGCTCTCCTCGCGCACGCGTCCGAAAAGCTGTCCCGGACCCGACCCGGACTGTCGCCACCATTGTGTCCGGATCATCCCCAAACGTCTACAAAACATCTCCATTTTGTTTATTGGACTTCCTAACCTATTTTTTCTCAGCCGTCTTATTTAGATCGATGGGTTTCCATTAGTCTGCGTATAGACCCACTATATAAACCTACAACCCTAAATTCTAGGGGCCTTGTCCCATCCATCCTTTCCCTAGCGTCGCCGCCACTCTCTCGGGATCCCTCCCGATCCAAACCCACCAATCACCAGCCCCTCTCGATCCCCTGCATCCCGAGCACCTCTGCCCGAGCTCCTCCCACAGCTCCCCATCGCCCTCGACCCTGCCTCGTCGTCCGGCCGACACCAGCGACCGAAACCTCGCCGGAGATGAGTGCCCCGACAGCCCCGCTCCTTTTTCCCTCCTGCTTCTCAACCTCTTTTTCTCACGATCTTCCCTTTCCTTTCTCTATTTGACCTCTCATAGGGAACCATGGAGCCGCCGTTTGGAGCTCCATTACCGCCTCTCCCATTGTCAAGTCCCCGGACCGTCGACTCCCGGCCTCTGCCAACCTTCCTGCGGCCGCCCCGGTGTTCCCGGCGTCCTCCCCGCGGAGTTCGCCGCTGCTTCTCTGCTTCCTGATGAGCAGGGGATGAGGCGCACGCTCACCACCTGCTCCCATTAGCCGCGACGCCCGGGACCGCGTCGACCTCCTCGGCTCGCCTTCTGCTTCGTGCGTCGACACCACGCCAAGCCACCATCGTCCCCGCGATGTCCCTGCAGCCAAGTCGACGCCGCTGTCCTCTGCATCGACATGGACGCGCAGCTAGAGCCCTGCCTTCCTCCGCCTCGCCTGTGGCCTCCTGTGTATAGGGTCTGGCCCCAACGCACCACCCCATGACCACCTAGAGCACCCACGCCCGCCGTCGACAAAGGTCACGGCCAGGTCGTCCTCACTGCACCTGCTCCCTTCCCTTGTCTCTGTTCCGCTGAAGCTTCCGCTTGTCCATAATCTCTCCCTCTCTCTCTCTCTCTCTCTCTCTGCATCTTGGACAGCGCCATGGATTTGGAGCCCCGCACCCGAGCTCCGTCCGCCACCGTTGCCCGGAACCGACGCCGGACGTCTCGATCCGCCCGTTCCCGCCGGTTCCCGTCGTCCCCATTGCCGGAATCCCCCTGTCGTCGTCTCCTGCATCACCATGGACGTGCTGCTATTTTTGTTCTTCAGAAGCGAACAGCAGCAGCTTGCCCGCTCCTCTCGCTCGCGCGTTGACCGAGCACAGGGTTAACAGGCCTAGTTGTGCGCCCCCTACAGGCCTTCCCTCTCCACCAGTTAGGCCAAGGCCCAATGGTCAGCAGCTGCCAACCCCCCCCCCCCCTCCCCTGTGCTGTTGGGCCAGCCTCGGATTCGGCCCAATGTATTTTTTCCCTTGTCTGTGATTTTTGCCTTATTCCTGAGGCAACAGTTTTGCAGAAAACCCCTTCATGATCATGCATATAATAACTCTCGAACCATGTATCATATGTAAAAACTTTATATATGAAACTTGCTTAGATTTTCATCTAGTTTAATAATATGCAACTTTCATCTATGTTTAAAATGTTTAAAATGATGTTTGTTTAAATTAGCTTAAATAACTTGCTAAAATGATTTAATTCATGACTAAATAACTGTAACTCAGAATTTAATAAACTTTATATGTAAATGGGGTGGAAAAATGCCTAGTTTAACATGGTGACCTTACTTTGCATGTTTAATAACTCTAAAATTATGTTTAGGGCAGAACAGTACCATAACCAAAATATGCACATGAGGAGTTTCCGGACTTGTTGTTTTGTTGTTCCGGCCTCATTTAACCTTGACTAGATAGGTAGTTTTACTTTGCTTCACCCTCTTGCCATGTTTAACAACATTTAATATTGTTGGGTAAATAAACGAGATCGAACTAAATAACTTGTCATGGTGTGTCATCAATATGCAACTCTTTGCATATTGAGCTCCACTTAATTTGTAGAATTGCTTGTGCATTTTGCCATGGCATGCCTCTTTAAACCGAACATGCATCATACTTGATTGTGCATCATGCCATGATTATGTGGTGGTTGTTTACTATGTTGTTTGCTTCTTTCCGGTGTTGCTTCTTCGGGTTGGTTCCGGTAACGTCGCGTTTGTGAGGAACCGTTCGACTACGTCCGTTTGTATTCTTCATGGACTCGTTCTTCTTCCTTGCGGGATTTCAGGCAAGATGACCATACCCTCGAAATCACTTTTATCATTGCTTGCTAGATGCTCGCTCTTTTGCTATGCATATGCTGCGATACCTACCACTTGCCTATCATGCCTCCCATATTGTTAAGCCAAGCCTCTAACCCACCTTGTCCTAGCAAACCATTGTTTGGCTATGTTACCGCTTTGCTCAGCCCCTCTTATAGCGTTGATAGTTGCAGGTGAAGATTGAAGTTTGATCCTTGTTGGAACTTGGGGATTTTGTTCCTTGTTGGAACATGGTTACTTGTTGGGATATCACAATATATCTTATTTAATTAATGCATCTATATATTTGGTAAAGGGTGGAAGGCTCGGCCTTATGCCTGGTGTTTTGTTCCACTCTTGCCGCCCTAGTTTCCATCATATCGGTGTTATGTTCTCGGATTTTGCGTTCCTTACGCGGTTGGGTTATAATGGGAACCCCTTGACAGTTCGCCTTGAATAAAACTCCTCCAGCAAGGCCCAACATTGGTTTTACCATTTGCCACCTAGCCTTTTCTTTCCCTTGGGTAGGCCTGCCCAAGGATCATCTTTATTTAAACCCCCGGGCCAGTGCTCCTCTGAGTGTTGGTCCAACTTGTCAGCCACCGGTGGCCACCAGGGGCAACTCTGGGCTGGCCTACGGGAAGTTTGGACAATCCGGTGTGCCTTGAGAACGAGATATGTGCAGCTCCTATCAGGATTTGTCAGCACATTCGGGTGGCTTTGCTGGTCTTGTTTTACCATTGTCGAAATGTCTTGTAACCGGGATTCTGAGTCTGATCGGGTCTTCCCGCTAGAAGGAATATCCTTCGTTGACCGTGAGAGCTTGTGATGGGCTAAGTTGGGACACCGCTGCAGGGATTTGAACTTTCAAAAGCCGTGCCTGCGGTTATGGGCAGATGGGAATTTGTTAATGTCCAGTTGTAGAAAATCTGAAGTTTACCTTAATTAAAATGCACCAACCGCGTGTGTAACCGTGATGGTCTCTTCTCGGCGGAGTCCGGGAAGTGAACACGGTGTTGGAGTAATGCTTGACGTAGGTTGTTCTAGGATCACTTATTGATCATAGTTTCTTGATTGTGCTTTGCCTTCTCTTCTCGCTCTCTTTTGCGTATGTTTAGCCACCAAATATGCTAGTCGCTTGCTGCAGCTCCACCTCATACATTTACCTTACCCATAAGCTCAAATAGTCTTGATCGCGAGGGTGTGAGATTGCTGAGTCTCCGTGACTCAAAGATACTTCCAAAACCAGTTTGCAGGTGCTGATGTTACCGAGCAGGTGACGCAACCAAGCTCAAGGAGGAGCTCGATGAAGATCTTGTCCTTTGTGTTGTTTCTTTCTAGTTGATCAGTAGTGGAGCCCAGTTGGGGTCAATCGGGGATCTGTGTAGCTTTTGGGGTAGTCTTCTTTTATTTTGGTTCCGTAGTCGGACCTTGATTGTATCTGGTTGATGTAATGCTTTATTCATGTATTTGTGTGAAGTGGCGATTGTAAGCCAACTATGTATCTTTTTCCCTTATGTATTACATGGGTTGTGTGAAGATTACCTCACTTACGACATTGCTTTCAATGCGGTTATGCCTCTAAGTCGTGCTTCGACACATGGGAGATATAGCTGCATCGAGGGTGCTACAGTCCCCAACTTGAAGACCGGTTCAGGGGGCTACTGACGGTGTCCTTGAAAGTGCGTTATATCGACTAGAGGGGGGTGAATAGGCGATTTTTATGAAAGTCTTCAAAACGTGGAAGTTATGAAGACAAACAGAGTGAACAAGCCTATCACTATGCAGCGGAAGTTAGATTACACAACGCAAGCCATGGTCAAGTATACAATATAGTGAAAACACAGTGACAAACAGCTTCAGTGTAATGAGGATCAGGTTGGAAGAAGTTATGAAGCCAAACAGATCATACAGTCAAGTTGTGAAGACAGAAGATAAAGCAAGCATGCAATAGCTTCACAATGTGTACTGGTAAGTAAAGGGAGGCGAAGATGAAACCAGTGACACATTGAAGACAATGATATGTTGGACCAGTTCCAGTTGCTGTGACAACTGTACGTCTGGTTGGAGCGGCTAGGTATTTAAACCAAAGGACACACAGTCCCGGACACCCAGTCCTGAACACGCAGCTCAGGACACCCAGTCCTCACCGTTTTCTCCTTGAGCTAAGGTCACACAGACCCCGCCCAATCACTCTGGTAAGTCTTCAAGGTAGACTCCCAAACCTTCACAGACTTCGTTCACCGGCAATCCATAATTCCTCTTGGATGCTCAGAACGCGACGCCTAACCGTCTGGAGGATGCACAGTCCTCAAGTGTAATAAGTCTTCAGATCACTCAGACAAGAAGACTTAAATGATGCCCAATTACTCTGGCTCTGGGTGGTTAGGGCTTTTCTCCTCACTAAGGATTTTCTCTCAAAGGCTTCGAGGTGGGTTGCTCTCAAACGACAAAAGCCGTGCACTGAAATCTGAGCAGCCGACCGTTTATGGTTGTAGGGGTGGACTATTTATAGCCACTTGGAAACCCTGGCCTGATTTGTCCGAAATGACCCTGGGTCACTAAGGAACTGACACGTGTACTAACAGTCGGATTTCGAACTCTCACGGCAACTTTACTTGGGCTGCAAGTAAAGCTGACTTGTCTGACTCTGGACAAGATTTTCTCTCATTGTCTTCACTCGAAGATATAGGATTTGAATTAGGCATCACTTCAGTCATCCAGACTGGTTCTCTTGGACCCCACTTAGCAGTACGGTGGTTCCTATGACACAACATGAATGAAGTAAAACGACGAAGGATCTAAGTCTTCGAGTTCCATAGGCTTCATGGGGAGTCTTCATATGTCATTGTCTTCGACATGAATGTCTTCATGAACCACCATTGTCTTCAATGTCTTCGTACATTTTTGGGGGTCATCTCTGGTAGCTAAACCGAATCAATGAGGGACTTCTACCTGTGTTATCCTGCAATTCTCACACACACATTAGTCCCTCAACTAGGTTTGTCGTCAATACTCCAAAACCAACTAGGGGTGGCACTAGATGCACTTACAATCTCCCCCTTTTTGGTGATTGATGACAAACTAGTTGAAGTTTTCAACGGGGAATATAATTTGTGAAATTGTAAAGGAATTGTCTTCATAAGCTGCAAGGGCTCCCCCTGAAGATGTGCATATAAGTGATTTTCTTCTGGAACGCGAATGCACATAGCAGGTTGTATTTGTGGGAATCCACTTCAACTTATGATGACAATCCATCATGCATGTAAAGATATATGAAGATAATGATATGCATAATGAAAAATGGACGTCTGCGAAATGATATAAGTGCGGAAATTATCGTCGTACATGCGGAATTTATCTTTGCAAAAACACAGTGGCAAACATAGTAGCAGACGACCATCAAGTTTAAGTGTTACAACTCAAAGAACCAAATGTAGCAAAACGAGAGTTGTAAGCACGAAGCAAAATATAATAAAGCACCCGCCCTTATTATTGACCCGCTTGAAGACTATGAACATCATATGCTTCTCCCCCTTTTGTCAGTGACGACCAAAAAGGTTTGAAGAAATATAGTTTTCTACGCGTTCCCAAGCGCAGCAGGGTCGGTGGAGGCGTTTGGTGGAGCTGGCGAGCTTGGTGCAGTGACGACGTGCGCTGAAGAAGGTAGTGGTGATGTAGCGTCGTCTTCTTCCTCAATGATTTTTCCAGTCACTGTGGCAGCAGAGGAAGAGAACTCTGATTCTTCAAGCGACGGAGTTCCATGCAACACAGCTCTTCTGGGGGGTGTGGAGTCAAACTTGAATCTCTCTTTGAAGCCATCCTCTTGCAGTTCAGCTTCAGTGCACATCATTGTGAGGCCTTTCCAAGTGCGGCGACAGGTTTCATGTGCGACAAAGGCATTCTTGGTGGCCAGATTCCTGATGCGATTGACGTCTTGCATGATACTGCGCATCTGCCTTTTGAGCCAGTCGTGATGCCTATCTTGCTTTTGGTGCAGAGCCACAAGAAGTTCACGGTCAGTGAGTGTACGAGCGCGTTTCTTGGGTCTCTGTGCAGCTGTGCTGTTAGTGGCTTCAGTTGATGCAGGGGCACGTGTGGTGCCAGCCATTGGATAGACTCTGGAAATGGCTTCAACACCTTCATCATGCTGAGTGAAGCTCTGGTGTTCTGCATTCTGAAGACTTAAGGGCTGCTTGGCAGGCTCAGGATAAATCGCTTCAGCAGAGGTGTCCACATCAGGTAAGAAGATTCTGTGGTTGCGGGCAGACGGTTGATAGGATATTGCAGAGTGGAGCTTGATGATCCTCATAACCCATGGAGCATAAATCTTCAGACCAAAGAGATCTGAGCCAGACGCTGCAAGTTGGCGTATAAAGAGATCCTGGGCATTGAAGCATTTGCCATGCAGGATGCAGAAGATGAGAGTCTTCATGGCACCTTCAACCTTCGCATATCGAGAGTGCCCCTTAATGGGCCATAGAGTCCGCCTGATGATGTGATAGATAGTTCTGGGCAGGTACTCTAAGTCTTCAACGAAGAACTCGGTTGGGTAAGGTGCAACAGGAAGCAATGGCTTCATCATTGAGAGCATCTGACTCATATTTGGCTCAGGTCGCTGAAACATGCTCTCAACTGCTTTAGCATGGAGTTGGCAGCCTTCTTCGAAGAGTTCACCAGGAGTGGGTAGGCCGGTGAGCTCAATGATATCAAATGCATTGGCTTCATGATGGACATTGCCGGTCATCCACTCCAGGACCCAAGTCTTCGGATCTCTGTTGTAGCCTTTGATGTGCAGTGTGGCATAGAACTGGAGCAGAAGCTATTCATTCCAGTGCTCTTCATCTGTGACAAATGGCAGCAGGCCAACTTGCTTGAAGCAGTCCAGTGCTTCTTCCAGACCAGGCAGACCAGCAATAGCTTCAACCTCAAGGCGCAGGTGTGGAAAGATATGGCCTTGGTTGTAGAGGACGTAGGAGTAGTAGCTGCGCTGTGGGTAGCTCCAGAACCTATCTGACACAATCCGTTCCCTTGAGTAAGGGTTCTTGGAGCGGTTGAAGAAGGTGTTATCTGCCCTGAAGCTATTGACATTAAAGGAGCCAGGAGCGGTTGCAGGACCTGGGAACCTTGGCAGTCGTGGGATTGGCTTCTGTACCTGGGGCCTGTGCGCAACATGATAGTTGAACTGTGGACCGGCAGCAGACTCAGGCACAGAAGGGTCAGAGGCAGTAGCTTCAGTATCTCTTGAAGCTGTTGGTTGGTCGGGCTCCAGAAATGCTTCAGTATTGGGTGTGGCAGCCGCAAAGGTGTCAGCCTCATCACGTGTAGTGAGAGGGATGGATTCAGGTACGTTCTCCTTGAGAACTTCTTCTTGTTGGTGCGGGGGAGATGGAGCTTGAGGTTCTTCGTGCTCTTCTTCATGTTCTTCGGCTGATGCAGCCGGAATGTCGTCATCAGTCTGAGCCCTTGGCCCTTTGCGAAGCCTACGGAATGCAGGCGACGCCGATGGAGTTGCAGTGGGCTGGGGCTCATCCTCTTCCTCCTGCGGGCGATCTGCCCACGATGCATCTTGGGTGATTGGCATCAAGGGACGACCAATGCTGATCAGTTCGCTCGTTTCGAGCTGAGGAAGGACTGCATCACCTTGCACATTGTCTTGGAGACCAATGTCTTCAGCAGCGTTGGGGCCGGCTGCTGCAATGTCTTCAGCGTGCGGAGCCTCTGTGAAAGCAGGCTCATGCACGGTCAGCTGACGATCTTCGTGAGGAAAGCGAACGGAGAGGGGTTCGACTATCAAGGGCTCTATGGGAGCAGCCCGAGACTTCTTGGTCTTGCGTTTCTTGATGGTGGGGTCTGAAGGAGAGGCTTCAGGGTGTTTCCTCTTCCTTGCTTCAGCTTCGGCTGTCCTTTTCTTCTTAAGCTCTGAAGCGGTTGAGCGGTGCTTTGGCTTCGAGCCAGGCTTGGCAGTGGGGAAGACAATCGGAACAGCTTCTTGCCGTGGGGCCTCTTGTTCAGCCACAGTGGGCTTCTTCTTTTTCTTCGCGGTCATCCTGGGGTCGATGCCGGGACGCCCAAGTGCCTTTTGCTTCTCGGCCTCATTGTAGGCCTGCACACAAAGATCAGCCAAATTCTTCATGCGCTCACATGAACCCTGAGCCTCTGCACGTTTCTGCATAAAGTTTTCCTTCAACTCGTGCAGCATGATTTTGAAGTCTTTGACTTCTTGGACGCTGAGCGTGGCCATGTTCTGCTTGAACTGAGCCTTTTCAAAATCTATCTTCTGCTTCAGTTCCACTATGCGCTGGGCAATTGCGAGTTCTGAAGCAATAGCTCCTTGGAAGGCTACGCTGAGGCCAATGGGCAGCTGCAGATCATCGAAGCTGATGTTGGGTGTATCAAACCACTCATCAATGAAGTTGTGGATGATTGCTGCATCGAACAGAGGCAGATTGTTGAAGATTTCAGCCTCCTCCTTGCTCTTGATTAGCTGCTCAAGAGCGTCATCGGCAAGATCGTCGTCACTTGACAGATCAATGGCCTCGCAGCGCAGAACGGCAGCGGCAGTGAGCTCTTTGCCAGTATGTGGCTGAGGCTTCTTGGCTTCTTGGGGCTTGGACACTCGTGATAAGTCTTCAGACTGCACACTTGCTTCAGGAGGTGCAGTGGCCAATGGCTTCGCTCTGGAGATCTTGGGAGAAGCGGCTGGCTTGGAAGCTTTTGGCTTCTTCTTCATCTGCTTCAGCTCCGGGGCAGCAGGAGCGTCATCAGACTCAGTGTCTGCTGGAGGGTCATTCACGGCAGTCCCTTGGACTAGAATGCGAGTGATGAGGCCTTCGAGATTGGCATACGGCCTGATGACATTGGGATTTGCGTCGCGTGTGCCATCCGCCCTTGGCTTAGAGGGACCAGGGTTGAAGTCCAGTCCAAACTCCTTCTTGTTTTGCTTCGCAGAGTTCTGAGCAAATTGGAAGTTGCGCTTGAAGAGATTGTCATCGCAACACCAGAGAAGTGATGACGGATGTGCTTCAGCTGGCTGTGGTCCTCTGACCATGCATGGATAGAAGCCTTGAGCAATGGCTTCGTCTCTGGACCGGGGTATGAGATTTTTGTACAAGACATCTCCCCATGGCCTCTTGATGGCGCACTTCTCTGCATATTCCTTGGTGACGAAGCGGTATTGGAACCACTGCTCTGCCCAATATCTTTGAATCCATTGGATTCGTGTCTTGCGCTGACCATAGCTCTCTTCAGGATCAGTTTGGTACATTTCTGCCAAATCTTCTGGCAGATCTTTAGACATTTCACCACGTCTCTGTCTGCCTCCCTTCCTTGCTGGTTTTTCTGTTGCCATGAAGCTTAACTTGGAAGGCTTCAAGAGATTCAAAGTCTTCAAAGGCTTCCTTTTGCTTGACCAACAGGAACTTGCTTCGGGTGAATTGATGTGACGCTGTAGGAACTCTGCAAATGAATGCAGACTATGAGAACCAAAAGATTCTCCCACGGACATGTACCTGTGACAGCATTAAGGTGCGAGGGAAGGGGAAGAGGTCATATGCATTCTCAGAAGATTTTGAAGATAAATCAGTTTAGAAGATATTGACCTCATCATGCGAAGACATTTACTTTATAGAAAAGAAGTTGGTTCGAGATTTGTACGAACCCATAGATCAGTACAAGTGAGGAATCTAACTACTTCATGAGGAACAAGTGAATATACTAGGCAAGTTATGAGATGCAGATGAGAGGGATGAAACTTGTGTGAATGGAAACCTCTTTTGGCAGAAAGTGATGGAGCTATAGGATCAAAAGAGGCTGTAAAAAGACTTGTTATTTACCAGACTTGGAACTGCTAGACGAGGTGAGAGTTGAGGCCAAGCAGTTCGATCCTCCGTGCCCTAACTTGGCGACGGAAGACACCTACGGCAACAGCGGAGAGACTGATGTCCGCTGTCGGCGTGAGAACAGCGTCGGAGAGGTTGCGGCAGTGAAGCACTTCGTCGCCGGCGTCGTTGAGAGTTAGCGGTGGCGCTAGGGTTCGTGCGAGGGTGGAAGAAGAGATAATGACCGCAGTGAAACGTGTATTTATAGGGATATGGGAGGCACTGTGCTATTACTCAGGTGCCCCTGGCGATTCGCATCTGATCAGTATGTGGCCAGCATGCGGAATTGTGGGGGCAGTTTCACCCCACGCACGCCTAGTTTGTCGGGAGCCGTTCCTACTTCTCCGGATTTCTTGTTGAAAGCTGTTTTAAAGTTTGTCTCTGTGTCTTCTTCTGACAAGGATGCAGTGAAGACATTCGACAGTTTCAATAGAATGCATATGACTTGGAGAGATAGAGTTTGAGGTAGGAAGCATGGAGAGGTTAGGGTCCGATCACATTCACTTAGTTCAAAAGATTCAAACAAGAAGACATAGCTATAAGTGAATGCTGTAGAGGACAGAACACCAGTACATATATAATCAACATAGTGAAGATAATCATGAAGACATGTTGAGATTGAAGCCAAACCAAATGTGAAGACATAGCAAATGTAATGCCATGAGTGAAACACTTCAAGCAGAAAAATTTGTTGGTGGCGCTACCCACCGTATAGGAAGTATTAGACCCAGACACGGCGCACAATTATCGTGGCGCTCCGAAGTCAAATTCCACGTTAATGTATTCACACTTAGAATGTATGTCTTCATTGATTGAAGATATACGTTACTTCGTGTGTTGCACATCTAAGTCATCATCATGCATAAGTGTTAGGATGTGTGCCTGATCATAGGACATTTGAGGATTCCAAAATATTTAGCTCACACCGTAACTTGCAAAATCTCTTCTCATCCAAGGGCTTGGTGAAGATATCTGCCAATTGCTCTTCAGTGTTGACGTGTATGATATCAATGTCTTCTTTTGCAACATGATCTCTGAGAAAATGATGACGAATTTCAATGTGCTTTGTCTTCGAGTGCTGAACTGGGTTGTTGGCGATCTTGATGGCGCTTTCGTTGTCGCAGTAAAGTGGCACTTGCTTCAGGATAATGCCATAATCCTTGAGGGTTTGCTTCATCCATAGAAGCTGAGCGCAGCAGGATCCAGCAGCAATGTATTCAGATTCAGCAGTGGAGAGAGATACACAGTTCTGCTTCTTTCAAGACCAACAGACAAGTGATCGGCCCAGAAAGTGACATGAGCCTGATGTGGACTTCCGATCAACCTTGTCACCAGCGTAATCAGCATCCGAAAATCCAACCAGATCAAACTCTGAGCCCTTTGGATACCATAACCCTAGAGTTGGGGTGTGAGCCAAATATCGAAGAATTCGCTTCACAGCTAAGTGATGCGACTCCTTTGGTGCCGCTTGGAACCGAGCACACTTGCAAACACTAAGCATAATATCTGGCCTAGATGCACATAAATAAAGCAAAGAACCAATCATGGAGCGGTATAACTTTTGATCGAACTCTTTACCATTGTCATCAGGACCCAGATGATGTTTGGCTGGCATTGGTGTTGTGAAGCCTTTGCAGTCTTGCATACCGAACTTCTTCAGGCAATCTTTGAGATATTTCTCTTGAGATATGAAGATGCCATTGCGTTGTTGCCGTATCTGAAGACCGAGGAATAATTTCAGCTCCCCCATCATAGACATCTGATATTGCTCTTGCATCATATATCCGAACTCCTCACTGTACTTCTGATTTGTGCAGCCGAAGATAATGTCATCCACATATATTTGGCACACAAACAGTTCACCATCATATGTCTTTGTGAAGAGAGTGGGATCCAGGGAACCAGGTATGAAGCCTTTGCTCTTCAGGAAGTATTTGAGTGTATCATACCAGGCCCGAGGGGCTTGTTTGAGGCCATATAGTGCCTTTTTGAGCTTGTAAACCATGTCAGGATGTTTTGGATCTTCAAACCCAGGTGGTTGTGCAACATACACTTCTTCTTCAATTTTGCCATTGAGGAAGGCACTTTTTACATCCATTTGATACAGAATTATGTTGTGATGATTTGCATAGGCCAGTAGTATACGGATGGCTTCAAGTCTGGCAACAGGAGCAAATGTTTCATCGAAGTCAATGCCTTCCACTTGAGTATATCCTTGAGCAACGAGACGAGCCTTGTTTCTGACGACTTGGCCATGCTCATCTTGCTTGTTGCGGTATATCCATTTGGTGCCTATTATGTTATGCTTCCGTGGATCAGGACGCTTAACCAACTCCCATACATTGTTCAGCTCAAATTGTTGAAGCTCTTCTTGCATAGCTTGAATCCATTCAGGTTCCAGAAAGGCTTCATCAATTTTCTTGGGTTCTGTGATTGAAACGAATGCGAAGTGTCCGCGGAAGTTTGCCAGTTGAGTTGCCCTTGAACGAGTCAGTGGACCAGGTGCATTGATGCTATCAATTATTCTGTCAATCTGCACTTCATTGGCAACACGAGGATGTAGGGGTTGAAGACTTTGCTCTTGCTGATCTACGTTGTCATGGGGAGGAATGTCTTCAGGCTGAGCATTGTCTTCATGTGGATCAGGTGCTGAGATGATAAGTTCTTCTTCAGGACGAGCTTCAGAAGGTATAATTTCTCCAGTTCCCATTAGCTTGATTGATTCACTGGCTGGAACTTCATCTAGCACATCTGGTAGTTGCTCTCTTTGTGACCCATTGGTCTCATCGAACCGCACATCCACTGTTTCAACCACTTTGTAGTGAAAGAGATTGAAGACTCTGTAGGAGTGCGAATCCTTTCCATATCCAAGCATGAAGCCCTCATGTGCTTTTGGAGCAAATTTTGAGGTGTGGTGAGGGTCCTTGATCCAGCATCTTGATCCAAATACTCTGAAGTAACTGACATTTGGCTTCTTGCCAGTCAGAAGTTCATAAGATGTCTTGTTCAGCAGCTTGTGAAGATATACACGGTTGATAGTATGGCATGTAGTGTCAATGGCTTCAGTCCAGAATTTTCTTGGTGTCTTGTACTCATCTAACATTGTTCTGGCCATCTCAATGAGTGTTCTGTTCTTGCGTTCGACGATGCCATTCTGTTGTGGCGTGTATGGAGCTGAGAATTCATGAGTGATGCCCAATGTATCAAGATATGTGTCAAGGCCAGTGTTCTTGAATTCTGTGCCATTGTCACTTCTGATGTGCTTTATCTTGGCGCCATAATTGTTCATAGCCCGATTTGCGAAGCGTCTGAAGACATCCTGCACTTCAGTCTTGTAAAGGATTATGTGCACCCAAGTATATCTAGAGTAATCATCAACAATGACGAAGCCATAGAGGCAAGCAGTAGTGGAAAAAGTTGAGTAGTGAGTGGGACCGAAGAGATCCATGTGAAGCAGTTCGAAGGGTTGAGTAGTGGTCATGATTGTCTTTGAAGGATGTTTTGCCCTTGTCATCTTCCCAGCTTCACAGGCACCGCATAAGTGATCTTTCTTGAACTTGACGCCCTCGATGCCTATGACATGCTTCTTCTTTGCAAGGGTGTGGAGGTTCCTCATGCCAGCATGCCCAAGTCTTCGATGCCAAAGCCAGCATTCTGAAGCCTTTGCGAGAAGACAAACTGCAAGCTGTGGCCCTGCTGAGAAATCTACCACGTACAAATCATCTTTTCGATACCCTTCAAACACTAGAGACTTGTTAGATTCCATTAGTACCAGACAACGATATTTTCCAAAGATTACAATCATGTTCAAATCGCAAAGCATTGAGACAGACATTAAGTTGAAGCCAAGGGATTCAACAAACATGACTTTATCCATGTGTTGATCCTTTGAGATTGCAACTCTACCTAGACCCAGTACCTTACTTTTACCAGTGTCAGCGAATGTGATGTGGCTCTTGTCAGATGGACGTAAGGTTGAGTCCATAAAGAGACTTCTTTTGCCAGTCATGTGATTTGTACACCCACTGTCAATAATCCATTCTGAAGACTCTGAAGTCACTGGTGTCGTACCCTACAGTGCAGTTAGGGGGATAGGCTTCACGAAGAGTGTTGTGAAGCAAAAACATTTGACGAACCAGTGGATTATGAAAACTTAGATCCAGGTTAGGACAAGTAGGGAGAGTAGCATGCGATTCAGGTATGAAATACATAGTGATGCCATTCGGGCATTTGATCTTGCGCCCCACAAGATTTTTAAGGTCCCCAGCAATAGCGTCAGAAGATTTTGGTTTTGTGCTGGAGACCTTTCCCTGCAAAAGAGAGTTAAGCTTTCTTAACCACCCACATCTTCAAGGGTGGCTTAGAAGCAATAAGTCTAAGTGCAGCATCTGAAAATTTTGGCTTTGGAGCCCTAGCAAACAGTCTAGCAGGTGGGCAATAGTACTCATAAGAATAGGCAGAATAGTTTTTGGTCATATGAGAATGACGGTTTGAAGAACCGCTCTCATATGCCTGAGCATGGTTTCCCTGCAAAACATTTGTGTTAGTGCGACTCAAATGAGTCCTCTGCCTGTATGAAGCCTTTGGACCATATGAAGCCTTTGGTCTGAGGTTTATCTTCTTCATGTGAGGTGTCATGAGGACATTCACAGGAAGATTCTCAAGACACGTTTTTGGAACCCAGATCTTCTTCATAGGCGGTCCATTCCTGCAGTTAGTACCAATGTACCTGGCAAATACTTCACCATTCTGATTCTTAAACAGTTTATAGTTTGCATCAAAGGATTCATCAATGATAATTGGATTAGCACAAGTGAAGCCAGATAGATTGGATGGATCTGCTGAGGATTCCTTTGCAGCAACCCATGTGGTTTTGGGGTACTGTTCAGGTTTCCAGTAAGAGCCATCTGCATTAATTTTCCTCACGAACCCAACACCCTCTTTCCTAGGGTTTCGGTTCAGAATCTGCTTCTTGAGGACATCACATAATGTCTGATGTCCTTTGAGACTTTTGTACATCCCTGTTTCAAGCAATGTCTTCAACCTAGCATTTTCATCAGCAATAGCAGTGGTATCCTCAGCAGAGGGGTTAGTTACCACTTCAACAGTTGAAGATATTGCAACAGCAGTAGCAGTGGAACATTTAGCAACAGAAATAGCATTATCACGCTCAATGCATTTAAGGCATGGTGGTTCAAATCCTTTCTGAGCAGAACTGATCTGTTCGGCTCGAAGTGACTCGTTTTCCTTTTGAAGATCTTCATGATCCGCTCTCAACTTCTCAAGATCTTGCTTATTTTGAAGATAATCATAGGAAAGCTTCTCATGAGTAGTTGAGAGAGTCTCAAGACGATCTTCGAGTTCCTGATACTTAACATGAAGATTTTTTATGTCTTCAATTAAGGATTCAGAACGAGTCATTTCAGCACCCAACAGATCATCGCTTCTGTCTAACAGTTTTTGAATATGTTCCATGGCCTTTTGTTGTTCAGTTGCAATTTTAGCAAGTGTTTTGTAACTGGGTTTTGAATCACAATCAGAGTCATCGTCACTGGATGTTTGATAGTGAGTAGTGCGTGTGTTTACCTTGGCACCACATGCCATGAAGTAGTAGGTAGGAGTAGAGTCGTCCTTGTCATTTGCATCGGTGTTGGTGATGGAGTCATTGTCTTCAGTGTTGAAGATGGACTTGGCGACGTAGGCTATAGCCAGACTCGCAATGCCTGAATCAGACTCCTCCTCAGACTCCACCTCTGCCTCCTCAGAAGCGGACTCCTCCTCTGAATCCATTTCCTTGCCAACAAACGCACGAGCCTTGCCAGATGAACTCTTCTTGTGTGATGAAGACTTTGAGGACGACTTGGACGAAGACTTTGAGTATTTCTTCGTCTTCTTATCGTCAGAGTCATATTCCGTGCTCTTCTTCTTCTTTCTGTTCTCATTGTCCCACTGTGGACACTCAGAGATGAAGTGTCCAGTTTTCTTGCACTTGTGACATGTTTTCTTCTTGTAGTCATGAGCAGAAGCTTCATCATTCCTTGAGCTTGATCATGAAGACTTTCTGAAGCCTTTCTTCTTGGTGAATTTCTGGAACTTCTTCACTAGCATTGCAAGTTCCCTTCCAATGTCTTCAGGATCATCAGAACTGCTGTCAGATTCTTCTTCAGATGAGGACACAGCTTTTGCCTTCAAGGCACGAGTTCACCCATAGTTTGGACCGTAGATATCTCTTTTCTCAGAAAGCTGAAACTCGTGTGTGTTGAGCCTCTCAAGTATGTCAGACGGATCGAGTGTCTTGAAGTCTGGACGTTCTTGAATCATCAGGGCTAGGATGTCAAATGAACTGTCAAGTGATCTTAGCAGCGTCTTGACGATTTCATGTTTGGTGATCTCAGTGGCGCCGAGGGCTTGAAGCTCATTTGTGATGTCAGTGAGCCGGTCAAATGTGTGTTGGGCATTCTCATTGTCATTTCGCTTGAAGCGGTTGAAGAGATTGCGAAGAACACTGATTCTCTGATCTCTCTGGGTTGAGATGCCTTCATTGACCTTGGAGAGCCAGTCCCAAACCAGCTTGGATGTCTTCAAGGCACTCACACGGCCGTACTGTCCCTTGGTCAGATGACCACAGATAATATTCTTGGCAGTGGAGTCCAGTTGAGTGAACTTCTTGACATCAGCCGCAGTGACACCTTCTCCAGCCTTGGGAACGCCGTTTTCGATGACATACCATAGGTCGACGTCAATGGCTTCAAGATGCATGCGCATCTTATTCTTCCAGTAGGGATATTCAGTTCCATCGAAGACGGGGCATGCAGCGGAGACTTTAATTATCCCTGCAGTTGACATAGCTAAAACTCCAGGTGGTTAAACCGAATCACACAGAACAAGGGAGAACCTTGCTCTGATACCAATTGAAAGTGCGTTATATCGACTAGAGGGGGATGAATAGGCGATTTTTATGAAAGTCTTCAAAATGTGGAAGTTATGAAGACAAACAGAGTGAACAAGCCTATCACTATGCAGCGGAAGTTAGATTACACAACGCAAGCCATGGTCAAGTATACAATATAGTGAAAGCACAGTGACAAACAGCTTCAGTGTAATGAGGATCAGGTTGGAAGAAGTTATGAAGCCAAACAGATCATACAGTCAAGTTGTGAAGACAGAAGATAAAGCAAGCATGCAATAGCTTCACAATGTGTACTGGTAAGTAAAGGGAGGCGAAGATGAAACCAGTGACACGTTGAAGACAATGATATGTTGGACCAGTTCCAGTTGCTGTGACAACTGTACGTCTGGTTGGAGCGGCTAGGTATTTAAACCAAAGGACACACAGTCCCGGACACCCAGTCCTGAACACGCAGCTCAGGACACCCAGTCCTCACCGTTTTCTCCTTGAGCTAAGGTCACACAGACCCCGCCCAATCACTCTGGTAAGTCTTCAAGGTAGACTCCCAAACCTTCACAGACTTCGTTCACCGGCAATCCACAATTCCTCTTGGATGCTCAGAACGCGACGCCTAACCGTCTGGAGGATGCACAGTCCTCAAGTGTAATAAGTCTTCAGATCACTCAGACAAGAAGACTTAAGTGATGCCCAATTACTCTGGCTCTGGGTGGTTAGGGATTTTCTCCTCACTAAGGATTTTCTATCAAAGGCTTCGAGGTGGGTTGCTCTCAAACGACAAAAGCCGTGCACTGAAATCTGAGCAGCCGACCGTTTATGGTTGTAGGGGTGGACTATTTATAGCCACTTGGCAACCCTGACCTGATTTGTCCGAAATGACCCTGGGTCACTAAGGAACTGACACGTGTACTAACGGTTGGATTTCGAACTCTCACGACAACTTTACTTGGGCTGCAAGTAAAGCTGACTTGTCTGACTCTGGACAAGATTTTCTCTCATTGTCTTCACTCGAAGATATAGGATTTGAATTAGGCATCACTTCAGTCATCCAGACTGGTTCTCTTGGACCCCACTTAACAGTACGGTGGTTCCTATGACACAACATGAATGAAGTAAAACTACGAAGGATCTAAGTCTTCGAGTTCCATAGGCTTCATGGGGAGTCTTCATATGTCATTGTCTTCGACATGAATGTCTTCATGAACCACCATTGTCTTCAATGTCTTCGTACATTTTTGGGGGTCATCTCTGGTAGCTAAACCGAATCAATGAGGGACTTCTACCTGTGTTATCCTGCAATTCTCACACACACATTAGTCCCTCAACTAGGTTTGTCGTCAATACTCCAAAACCAACTAGGGGTGGCACTAGATGCACTTACAGTCCTGGACTAGGGGGTACTCACCACGTCGTCCCCCGGTCAGTTAGATTGGGCCGAGAACCCCCATGGACGTATACTCATGGGCCAGTTCGGACAGCTGCCGCATACATGGAAGATTCCACAAGACTTAGTGATCAAGACAAGGACTCCTCCCCACCGGCATATTCGGCTAGGACTCTTGTTATCCTAGGCCTTTGGTGCATTATATAAACCGAGGCTAGGCTAGTCGATAGATATACATACAATCATTCCATAGGCTAGCTTCTAGGGTTTAGCCTCTCCGATCTCGTGGTAGATCAACTCTTGTACTACCCATATTATCAAGAATAATCAAGGAGGACATAGGGTTTTACCTCCATCAAGAGGGCCCGAACCTGGGTAAAACATCGTGTCCCCTGCCTCCTATTACCATCCGCCTTAGACGCATAGTTCGGGACCCCCTACCCGAGATCCGCCGGTTTTGACACCGACAAAGAGCCTTGTCGGGAATAAGCAATTCGAGGAAATTGTACGCAGGCAAGGAAGGCACCGGAAGAACCAAGGTGTTTGTTTTGAACGAAAGTTCAATGCCAATGGAGTTGAGTGGGAAGAAGATCAATACCCAAAGACGAAGTTTGTTCCTCAATAAGAGAAGTATGATCCTACTTCCTTTAAAGGGACACAAGCTCAAGATGATCTTCCACCACAAGACCACAAGCAAAAAGGGAAGGATAAGCTTCAAGAGGAAATTGATGCATTTGAAGAAGCACCCAAGGCCTTGGTCAAGTGGGTTCCCAAGACTACATCAAGTTCTACTTCATCAAGTACGACTACAACTCCAAGGATTCCCATCAAGATGATGTGGATCCTGAAGAAGAGAACTAGAGAGTTCTTGAGGGTGACTCCGCCAACAAACTTCACTCTTATCATTTTGGCAAGAACAAGTGCAATCAACTTCCACATCTTGCACTAATTCAAGGAGTCACAAACCCTCTTATTGGTAAGACAAGGGACAAGGTAACCTAATGCTTTCATAAACATCATCTTGTGTGTGCATCACTCTATGTCTATGGATATCCTTGTTTGTTCCTTGTGGGACTAACCCGTGTAGGTATTGAAAGTGCAACTCACTCCAAAGGATTGCTCCAAATGATCTACATCAACATTGAGCATCCACATCTTCAACATCTACATGAAGTCATCATCGACAAAACCCAAGGTTAGTTCATCCCTCTTAGGGGGGATCTCACATCTAGGGGAGCTTTACTCTAAAATTGAGCTAAAGCAACTCTAATGGTGTGAACACAATAACGCTTTATGTAAAAATGGTAACCCCATTTGTGCTTAAATGATGAGTATGACCTATGATCAAATGTTCTCATTTGACTCCTAAGTCAATATACTCATATATAGATGACCTAGTCATCGCCAATTGCTTGATAGATGCTAGAATTGGTTGTGCATGCTTTGCCACATATTTCATTTGCCATTTTATTGTGTGAGCATGTTGGTTGCATAATTTACTCATTCAAGGACATCCACTTGTTGTTTTGATTGTTTTGTTCCTTTTTATTTTGCCAAGTGGATGGACAAGAATGCCTAAGAACCTTCTCTAGTTATCTATGCTTTTCTTGTCTCAAACTCTATTCATGCTACATCACAAAGTTTGATCAAGTCAGATTTGAACCACTCTATGTGAGGAGCACTCGGAGTCCCCGTTTCGTCATAGACTTAAAAATCCAAAACTTCTTTGTGAGTTTCGGTCTGACCGATTCATCCATTTCGGTCATACCGAGATCACTAAGTCGATCTAGGTTTTCAATCTCGGTGCAACTGATTTGAACCTTTCGGTCACACCGAGTTTCAGTAACTGCTTGCAGTTATGAATCTCGGTGCCACTGAGTTGTTCCACTCGGTCACACCGACAGGGTCAGGCTATATATATCCCTGGGCCAAAATTTGGAAAATTTTCCGAATCCCTTCGCCTGTGCTCAGCCTGCTCTGCCTCCCTAGGTCTCCGGATTGTCCTCCTCATCGCCAACTGCCTCCCGCCGTTGGTCTCTGCCGCCGTTAACGGGAATCATCCCCGCCATTGCTGCCATAGCAGGTTCATCACCGCACTAGGGTATGGACTTGATCCTTGTGTTATTCCCCCTCCGATTCTTAGCACATTGTTTTGCCATGTATCCTGCGACGATTGAGATCACTCTATCCAGAGAAATCACTCCGTAGTTTAGTCGTGGATTGAAAATTTAGGGTTAGGTTTCCGCCAAAATCATCTCGAACCGACCGAGTTGTTGAAACCGGTTCCACCGATTTGGCTAAGGCCATTGCACATGTGATTCTCAATCTGACTGAGAATTGCAAATCGGTGTGACTGAGTTCAATACTTTGTGAAACCCTAGCAGTCTCGGTGCCACCGAACTATGACTCGGTCTGACCAAGTTCACTAGTTTAGGTTCCAAAAGCTGCTTCGGTATCACCGAGTTTTCAAATCGATAGATCCGAAATGCTTTCTGTGGAAAACTAAAACTAAGTTTTTAACTCATTCTTTTGCAAAAAAACCTTTGTACTTTGTGATGCTTATCAAATCTACGTCATCTATAATCTATTCACAGGGTCTGCTGTCAGTGTTTGCATCATGTCAGATCAGAGTGACAGTCAGAACAAGTCTAAGGAGCAAGTGAACATGAGTGAGGGCACTAGTCCCTCTAGCAGCTTTGATGAGGGAAGCAGGAGTACACCCAGCAACTTGCCTAAGGCAGCCACCAGGACCAGAAAGAAGAAAACCTCAGATTCTGAGGATGAGGACTATGTGGCTGTTGAGGAAGAGGCCACCTCAAAAAGGAAAGTCCTGAAAAAGGAATATGACACAGCTGCTACCACTAAGCCAGGAATGAAGCAAAAGGTTCCTGCCAAGAGAGCTCTCATGTCAAAAGCCAGAACATCCACTCAAGAGACTTTGGGATCTGCACCCAAAGAGCAGGTTGTGGCAGAAAAGAAAAGGAAGGAAAGGGTCAAGAAGACCACTGCTAGAGTGCTTGGCAGATCTTCTATAATGAAAGATTTTGAAGAAGAGGAAGAGGAAGAGGATGCAGCACCAGCACCCAAAGCTCAAAAGCTTATGGGAGATGCTATAAGGGCAGGGGTTGTTCCATCAAAGCCTAAGACTACTCCTAAGACTGCTGCTCTAGCTCCAAAGCCAAAACCCAAGAGGAGCACCAGGAACAGCCCTGCTGAGGAGAAGAACAAGGCCCCAGTGCCTCAAGCTCCTGAAGAAGAAGATGATTCTGTCGTGTTGAGAAAGTTGAAGCCCAAAATTCCAGATCACAATGATGCTCACCCAGTTGCAGAGAACATGAAAATCAGGAAGGATTCAGGTTTAAGGCTATGGACAGAGTCTGATCCATATGCCACCAGGAGAAGGACTGCTGTAGACTACAGGTTCCATACAAAGGAACAGCAGGACTTCTATGAGACTATCTTACTTGACAAGAAGCCCATACTGTGTGACATGAGATGGGTCGATTGGAAATTCATTGAGGAAAATGAGGATCACTTCCCTGGGGTATATGACAGCTTCAAGGCGTGTGGAGTCGATGAGTTTGTGGCTCAGAAGCTCACAAAGTGGAATGATGAGCTTATTATGCAGTTCTACTCCACTGCTCATTTCTACCCAGATGGAAGGATTGTCTGGATGTCTAAAGGTACGAGGTACCAGTCAACGGTTGAAGAATGGGAAAAATTGATCAATGCTCCTGAGGAGAGTGAAGATGACTTGGATGCCTATGCCAAGAAGAAGAAGGATCACAACACCATGGCACATATGTACAAAGAGATCCTAGATGCTGCTCTTGAGACACACAAGTTCGGATCAGTACATTACCTTCTGTCAGGCTTGCCAACAATCAACTGGATCCTCAGACACACTCTTCTGCCAAAGTCAGGTGATCACAAGATGATCAGAGGTCATGCAATTAACTTGCTTCACATATTTTATGTGCCTCAAAAGTTCAAAGTCATGAGCCTAATTGTGGAAACCATTAAGAGAACAGATGAAGATCAGAAGAGGAGTTGTGAGTATGCCCCACAGATCCAGGAGCTAATCAACTCCAAGATGGGCACTGGCACATATCTCCTGGACAAGGAACACATGCCCATCTACCCAGACTTTGAGGACAACACTGTGGTGATGGATGAAAATGAACCATCTTCTGT
This sequence comes from Triticum monococcum, assembly GCA_034509565.1. Taxonomy (NCBI): domain Eukaryota; kingdom Viridiplantae; phylum Streptophyta; class Magnoliopsida; order Poales; family Poaceae; genus Triticum; species Triticum monococcum. The sequence goes on from CM067845.1 coordinate 486,278,315, forward strand.
GCACACACAAGCAAAGAGGGAGAAGGCAAGGGCTGAAAAGGCTGCAAAGATGCCAACCACTGATGAGGCATCTCAGTATCTTCTGAAGAGCAAGCAAGATCAGGTTGGCTACTTGATTGCCTCCACTCTGAGGATTGAGAAGGGATTGGCTACCCTGACTCAAAACCAGGAGAGCTTGGAGAGGATCATGGAGCGGAAGTTCTATGACTTAGATGTGAAGGTCACTGAGATCCAGTCCATTGTTGAGCAACCTCAGGATAAAGTGCAGGAGAAGAAGGGCAAGTCTACCACTGATGCTTTTGCTAGAGTGCCCAGAGGACAGAGATCTGCTGCAGTGCCTGTTACATACACCAGAGCAACTTCATCTGCACCAGCTACAACTTTAGTGCTACCAGCTCTAGCACCCACTCCACCAACTCCATCTACATCAACGGATGCCTTCGTCCTTGGCGTGCTATCAACACCACCACCTGAAGACCAAGCCTGAGAGTCGATCTAGCACTATGCATTTTTTATGAACTTTTTGGTAACTTGTTGCCAAAGGGGGAGAAAATGTATAGATCATAGGCTTCGAGAGAGTGTTGCTTTTTATTCTCTCTTATTGTTTGGTGGTTAAACTTTGTTTATTTGCTTGTTTGTGATACTTTATGCTTTTGTGTGATACTTGGATGATCATGTGTTTGATCATATGCTACCTTAATGCTTGTTGGATGACATTATCCTTTTTATATCCATATATGATCATTCAGTTTGCTTGGTGATGAGTGCATGTATTTCATTATTATCATTTTGAGCGCTCCACCAAGATGTATGTGACATGGAAGAGTAACCCATGATCCTAACTCATTGTGCATTTGCAGTCCAAAGCAAATATTAAACTTTGCACAAATTTAGGGGGAGCTCTTGCTTTTCACATACTTCTCAAAGCGACAATGTTTTTCACTCTTATTATCAATTGTCGAAGCTTTGATCTATATGTTGACATCAATTACCAAAAAGGGGGAGATTGAAAGTGCAACTATCCCTGGGTCATTTTGGTAATTCCTAACAACATATAGCTCATTGAGCTAATGCTATTTCAAGATTAATATCTCAGGAAAACTCAATGATTGGCATGGCATGGATGAGAAAAGTGGACCCCTCAAAATGCTAAGGACAAAGGATTGGCTCAAACTCCAAGCTCAAGACTCTACATTTTCTATTTTAGTGATCCAAGATCACATTGAGTCTATAGGAAAACCAATACTATCAAGAAGGGATGAGGCGTTGCTTAATGAGGCTCTTGCCCAAAATGCTTAGTGATATGCTCCAAAACCCTCAAATACTTTCTCACATCCACATATGACCTAAACCAAAAGTCAAACTCATCCCCGCTGATTCTTTCTATCCGGCGCCACCGAGTTCAAATGTCATAGCCACAAACCCTAGGCAAATCGCTCTCACCGATAGGGATCTCGGTCTCACAGAGATGGGATTGTAATATCTCTGTTTCCCTTCATAACATTTCGGTCTCACCGACCGAAATGAGCGATCGGTCCCACCAAGATTGCAATGTAAACTCTCTGTTTCCCCTTCGTAATGTTTTGGTCTCGCCGAAATGAGCGATCGGTCCCACTGAGTTTACTGACCAACTCTCTGGTTAGCTTATTACCAAAATCGGTCTCATCGAGTTTGTGTAATCGGTCTCACCGAGATTACATTATGCCCTAACCCTAATCATATCGGTCCTACCGAGTTGCATGTCGGTCCCACCGAAACTCCTAACGGTCACTAGCTTTGCTGAATCGGTCCGACCGAGTTTATCAATTCGGTCCCACCGAGATTGGCAAGTTGTGTAATGGTTAGAATTTTTGTGGAGGCTATATATACCCCTCCACCACCTCTTCATTTGTGGAGAGAGCCATCAGAACAAACCTACACTTCCAACATACTTTTTCTAAGAAAGAACCACCTACACTTGTGTTGAGGCCAAGATATTCCATTCCTACCATATGAATCTTGATCTCTAGCCTTCCCCAAGTTGCTTTCCACTCAAATCTTCTTTCCACCAAATCCATATCCTGTGAGAGAGAGTTGAGTGTTGGGGAGACTATCGTTTGAAGCACAAGAGCAAGGAGTTCATCATCAACACACCATTTGCTACTTCTTGGAGAGTGGTGTCTCCTAGATTGGCTAGGTGTCACTTGGGAGCCTCCGACAATATTGTGGAGTTGAACCAAGGAGTTTGTAAGGGCAAGGAGATCGCCTACTTCATGAAGATCAACCGCTAGTGAGGCAAGTCCTTCGTGGGCGACGACCATGGTGGGACAGACAAGGTTGCTTCTTCGTGGACCCTTCGTGGGTGGATCCCTCTGTGGACTCGCGCAACTGTTACCCTTCGTGGGTTGAAGTCTCGATCAACGTGGATGTACGATAGCACCACCTATAGGAACCACGACAAAAACATCCGTGTCTCCTATTGCATTTGAATCCTCCAAACCCTTCCCTTTACATTCTTACAAGTTGCATGCTTTACTTTCCGCTGCTCATATATTCTTTGCATGCTTGCTTGAATTGTGTTAAGATTGCTTGACTTGTCCAAAGTTGCTAAAATCTGCTAAGAATTAAAATTGGGAAAAGGATAAGTTTTTATTTGGTCAAGTAGTCTAATCACCCCCCTCTAGACATACTTTAGATCCTACACATAGTTATGAGAATATCTAGGCATGATCATGTATATAGGCATCACATCCGCAACAAGTAGACCGAAACGATTCTGCATCTACTACTATTACTCCACACATCAACCGCTATCCAGCATGCATCTAGAGTATTAAGTTCATAAGAACAGAGTAACGCATTAGGCAAGATGACATGATGTAGAGGGATAAACTCAAGCAATATGATATAAACCCCATCTTTTTATCCTCGATGGCAACAATACAATATGTGCCTTGATGCCCCTGCTATCACTGGGAAAGGACACCGCAAGATTGAACCCAAAGCTAAGCACTTCTCCCATTGCAAGAAAGATCAATCTAGTAGGCCAAACCAAACTGATAATTCGAAGAGACGTGCAAAGATAACCAATCATACATAAAAGAATTCAGAGAAGATTCAAATATTATTCGTAGATAATCTTCATCATAAACCAACAATTCATCGTCTCAACAAACACACCGCAAAAACAAGATTACATCGAATAGATCTCCACAAGAGAGGGGGAGAACATTGTATTGAGATCCAAAAAGAGAGAAGAAGCCATCTAGCTAATAGCTATGGACCCGAAGGTCTGTGGTAAACTACTCACACATCATCAGAGAGGCTATGGTGTTGATGTAGAAGCCCTCCGTGCTTGATTCCCCTTCCAACGGAGCACCGAAAAAGGCCCCAAGATGGGATCTCACGGGTACAGAAGATTGTGGCGGTGGAAATAGGGTTTCATGGTGCTCCTGAATGTTTTCGGGGTATATGGGTATATATAGGAGGAAGAAGTACGTCGGTGGAGCTGCGAGGGGCCCACGAGGGCGGGGGTGCGCCTAGCCCCCTGGGCACGCCCTCCTACCTCGTGGCCTCCTTGCTGCTTTCTTGACGTCCACTCCAAGTCTCCTGGATCACATTTATTCCAAAAATAACTCTTCCGAAGGTTTCATTCTGTTTGATATTCCTTTTCTGTGAAACACTGAAATAGGCAAAAAAACAGCCATTTGCACTGGGCCTTTGGTTAGTAGGTTAGTCCCAAAAATAATATAAAAGTGCATAACAAAAGACCACTAAACATCCAAAACAGATAATATAATAGCATGGAACAATCAAAAATTATAGATACGTTGGAGACGTATCACTTACCAAAAATGTACTCACCAGTTCAATCTTACCAATACGAGTTGCAATTAATGGCTATGTTCTGTACGGTCGATGTATTAAGCATGTTCTAGTAAACCTGCCTAACACGTTTTTGCTACTTTCCCTACCTTTTTATAGACATCTGGGCCATTCTCTGCTCTGGCATCACCTACCTTGTGATGTTTAACTATGCCAATTGCATTTTTATCAGTACCGGTTTCAATGTCTATTAAGCCTATTGCAATTAACAGTTGAATCCATTTTTAAACAGTTGCATTTCAATGGCTACAAACTTACAAAACATGACTTAGGATGTTGTTAAGCCTATTACAATTAACAGTTGTATCTGTGGGGGATATTATTATTAGACATGACCCGCCCAGGAGGGGCCGGGTCAGCCCCAATGGCGGGTTATGCTAGAAGCCCAGTAAACATTCAAGACGATAGTTTATTAAACCTTATAGAAGGCCCAAAGGCCTGGAGGCGGCTTAAGGCCCGATATTGTAAACCGCCGTATGTAAGGAAAGACTTGTAAAGAAAGGCGTGTAAAGGAAGTCACTGAGCCGGACACGATTATGAGCCGGCCGGGACATTGTAGGCCACCAGGCGTCAACCCATGTATATAAGGGGACGACCCGGTGGCGGCTTAGGGCAAGAAACAACAAATCGATAACCAAGCCGGCGAGTTGAGCCTCTTGGTGATCGAAACCCCAGCAATACCAATCCCAACTAGAAGTAGGCTTTTACCTTCATCGTAAGGGGCCGAACTAGTATAAAACCCTCTCGCATCCTTTGTCCTGATTAACCCCTTTAAGCTTCCTAGTGCGATGGCCCTACGACTAAGTCCTTGCTCTAGGACATTTGCAGTGACAGTTCCACGACAGTTGGCGCCCACCGTGGGGCCAGCGCATGGTGGATTTGAGTTCTTGAAGGGCAGCTTCGAAGGGCTCAAGGGATACGCTGTGGGCCGGATGACCAAGAGTCGTCGCGGCAAGCTCTACATCAACGACGAAGGCTGGGGCCCCGAGGCCTGCTCAATTGAGCACGGGTACTGGGTCCCCTTCGGCGGAATTCATGTCTTCATCAGCCGGATCGGCGAGTCAGGTCCTGAGCCGGACGTCCACACCAACCTCATCGATATGGCTTGGCGCACGAGGACTGCCCGTGTTCAATATGCTGTGAAGCATCCCTTCGTAGGTTGCATCCACGGTGGTGAATACTCTGAAGGATCGGTGGAGGGCGGTGAGACGGCCGTCTGTTCTGACACTGCATCATCAACGGGCGAGACAGACTCTTTGTACCAGCTGCAGGACGGCATGCTCGGGGGTTGTTCCGATGGCAGCAGTATTCGGACCCCCTTAAGCCGCCGAATTGGGCCGAAGTCTTCATGGCAGGAACACAGCCCAGGCAGAACTCTACAGCAGTGGCGGCAACAGCTACCGGGTTGGCTGCAGCCGGGTCAGGAGACCCCGCGTGCCCTCCGGCTTAGATCTTGATGGACCTCATGGATAAACTGATGACTCTGTTAACTGCCGTGGTAGAGCTGGCGGATAAGGCCCAGCATGACACAGAGGTGGCACGCATACATGAAGAGATGGTGCAAGATAAGGAAAATCTAGCCGTAGAGGAAGTCGGGATGGCGGCAGAGCGGGCGGCTTTGGACATTCGTGCTCAACAGCTTCAAGCGGAGACCTTCCGGCTCTCGGTGGATCTAAACGCATCGAACGAGGTCATGAGGAGGAGGCATCAGAAAACTCAATCACGTCTGCCTCTAACGCTCGATCCTAGGAATCTTTTTCATACACCCGGAGCCGGGGAAAGTAACCCGCCAGAGGCACCCCGGATTACAACACCCGGCGCGCCGGTCCAGCCGCGTTCCATGGATCCACCTCGTATAATTACCGCTCTGCCTCATTATGTCCCAACGCCGCCGGGTCACTTCTCCAGCCCCTTGGAAAACCTCAACGCAGCATCGGCTCGTCTGGCGGCTCTTCCGATGGAAGGTGACTCACCAGCGGCGGTTGAAACACGGAGGGTAAGAGAACTTCTTCAAACAGCTCCGGCACAACAGGATGCCTACTCCTACAGTCGAGACAAGATCCATTCAACTCCTCGTCCAAGCCGGAGCCCGAGTTATAGTAGGCATATGGAATCTGCAGACATGTCAAGCAATGCTCAACGCCACAACCGGCCGTATAGGCATGAGCCGGTGCGGGTTGGAGCCCTTAACTTGGCGGATCAAGAGAGGATTCGACAAGAGGCAGAACGAGCAGTTCAAATGGCAGCAGAGCAGGCGGCTCATCAAACTTTTCCGGCTTATCCAGCAACCTCGGTCGAGGCAGGAGTGGCCACAAGAACCGGAGGTGTTCCTTGCTTGGTACCGGCCATACGTAATGAGCGTTTGCCAAAGGATTTTAAGGGGCCTCGTAAGGTGCCTAATAACACGGCTGACTTATAGCCCGGGGCTTGGATTGAGGGTTATGAGATGGCTATGGAGTTGTTGGAGGTCAGCGACGCAGCAATGGCCAAGTATTTCACTATGATGTTGGATGGAACAGCTCATACTTGGTTGAAAGGATTGCCACCCAATTCTATCGGCTCATGGACGGAGTTGAAGGCCCAGTTCATCCAGAACTTCAAAGACACGTGTAAGCAGCCTATGTCGATTGTGGACCTAACCAATTGCAAGCAAGAGGATGGTGAATCCACAACCCATTGGGTGCGCCGGGTCAAGGAGATAATACATTCATCTGATAAAATGGATGCCGGCTCAACAGTCTTAATGTTGGAGAAAAATTGTTGTTTCGAACCTCTGAAGCAGAAGCTGGGGCGGCTCAAGCGTGACTATAATGACATGGGAACGTTGATGGCGGCTCTCGTTAAGTATGCTGATTCTGATACTACCAAGGACCCGGTGTCTGACAAAGAAAAGGCAACGAAGTGAAAGAAGAACGGCAACGGAAAGGGTCATCAGCATAACCCGGCGAATCAAGGAGGTAATAAACGTAAGGCTGATGAGTTTGTTGCTAACACCAATGCACAGGGCGGAAATCAACGACGCAAGGGCAGACAGCCCCCTCGGTCGGGCGGGTCAGGTCCCACCCTTGAGCAATTATTGAATGAGCCTTGTGAAGGAAATATGCCCTAGCGGCAATAATAAAGTTATTATTTATTTCCATATATAATGATAAATGTTTATTATTCATGCTAGAATTGTACTAACCGGAAACATAATACATGTGTGAATACATAGACAAACAGAGTGTCACTAGTATGCCTCTACTTGACTAGCTCGTTAATCAAAGATGGTTATGTTTCCTAACCATGAACAAAGAGTTGTTATTTGATTAACGAGGTCACATCATTAGTTGAATGATCTGATTGACATGACCCATTCCATTAGCTTAGCACCCGATCGAATGTTGCTATTGCTTTCTTCATGACTTATACATGTTCCTATAACTATGAGATTATGCAACTCCCATTTACCGGAGGAACACTTTGGGTGCTACCAAACGTCACAACGTAACTGGGTGATTATAAAGGAGTACTACAGGTGTCTCCAATGGTAGATGTTGGGTTGGCGTATTTCGAGATTAGGGTTTGTCACTCCGAGTGTCGGAGAGGTACCTCTGGGCCCTCTCGGTAATACACATCACATAAGCCTTGCAAGCATTATAACTAAGATGTTAGTTGTGAGATGATGTATTACGGAACGAGTAAAGAGACTTGCCAGTAACGAGATTGAACTAGGTATTGGATACCGACGATCGAATCTCGGGCAAGTAACATACCGATGACAAAGGGAACAACGTATGTTGTTATGCGGTCTGACCGATAAAGATCTTCGTAGAATATGTAGGAGCCAATATGGGCATCCAGGTCCCTCTATTGGTTATTGACCGGAGACGTGTCTCGGTCATGTCTACATTGTTCTCGAACCGTAGGGTCCGCACGCTTAACGTTACGATGATAGTAATTATGAGTTTATGCATTTTGATGTACCGAAGTTAGTTCGGAGTCCCGGATGTGATCACGGACATGACAAGGAGTCTTGAAATGGTCGAGACATAAAGATTGATATATCGGAAGCCTATATTTGGACACCGGAATTGTTCCGGGTGAAATCGGCATTTTACCGGAGTACCGGGGGGGTTACCGGAACCCCCCGGGGGGTTATTGGGCCAACATGGGCCTTGAGGGAGAAGAGGAGAGGAGGCAAGAGGTGGCCGCGCGCCCCTCCCCCTCCTAGTCCAAATAGGACAAGGGAAGGGGGCCGGCGCCCCCCTTCCTTCCTCTCTTCCTCCTATTCTCCCCCTTCTCTCCTAGTCCAACTAGGAGTCCTACTCCCGGTGGGAGTAGGACTCCACCTGGCCCGCCACACCTTGGCCGGCCGCCTCCTCCCCTTGATCCTTTATATACGGGGGCAGGGGGCACCCCATAGACACACAAGTTGATCCTTGAGATCTTTCCTTAGCCGTGTGCGGTGCCCCCTGCCACCAAATTCCACCTCGATCATATCGTTGTAGTGCTTAGGCGAAGCCCTGCGTCGGTAGTACATCAAGATCGTCACCACGCCGTCGTGCTGACGGAACTGCTCCCCGAAGCTTTGCTGGATCGGAGCCCGAGGATCGTCATCGAGCTGAACGTGTGCTAAGAACTCGGAGGTGCCGGAGTAACGGTGCTTGGATCGGTCGGATCGGGAAGAAGACGTACGACTACTTCCTCTACGTTGTGTGATCACTTCCGCAGTCGGTCTGTGTTGGTACGTAGACAACACTCTCCCCCTCGTTGCTGTGCATTACCATGATCTTGCGTGTGCATAGGAGAATTTTGAAATTACTACGTTCCCCAACAGTGGCATCCGAGCCTAGGTTTTTATGGTTTGATGTTATTTGCACGAGTAGAACACAAGTGAGTTGTGGGCGATACAAGTCATACTGCCTACCAGCATGTCATACTTTGGTTCGGCGGTATTGTTGGACGAGACGATCCGGACCAACCTTACGCGTACTCTTACGCGAGACCGGTTCCCTCGACGTGCTTTGCACACAGATGGCTTGCGGAAGACTGTCTCTCCAACTTTAGTTGAACCGAGTGTGGCTACGCCCGGTCCTTGAGAAGGTTAAAACGGAGTCTATTTGACACACTATCGTTGTGGTTTTGATGCGTAGGGGAGATGAGTTCTTACTTAAGCCCGTAGCAGCCACGTAAAACTTGCAACAACAAAGTAGAGGACGTCTAACTTGTTTTTGCAGGGCATGTTGTGATGTGATATGGTCAAGGCATGATGCTGATTTTATTGTATGAGATGATCATGTTTTGTAACCAAGTTATCGGCAACTGGCAGGAGCCATATGGTTGTCGCTTTATTGTATGCAATGCAATCGCGAGGTAATGCTTTACTTTATTACTAAACAGTAGTGATAGTCGTGGAAGCACAAGATTGGCGAGACGACAACGATGCTACGATGGAGATCAAGGTGTCGCGCCGGTGACGATGGTGATCATGACGGTGCTTCGGAGATGGAGATCACAAGCACAAGATGATGATGGCCATATCATATCACTTATATTGATTGCATGTGATGTTTATCCTTTTATGCATCTTATCTTGCTTTGATTGACGGTAGCATTATAAGATGATCTCTCACTAAATTATCAAGAAGTGTTCTCCCTGAGTATGCACCGTTGCCAAAGTTCGTCGTGCCCAGACACCACGTGATGATCGGGTGTGATAAGCTCTACGTCCATCTACAACGGGTGCAAGCCAGTTTTGCACACGCAGAATACTCAGGTTAAACTTGACAAGCCTAGCATATGTAGATATGGCCTCGGAACATAGAGACCGAAAGGTCGAGCGTGAATCATATAGTAGATATGATCAACATGACGATGTTCACCATTGAAAACTACTCCATCTCACGTGATGATCGGTTATGGTTTAGTTGATTTGGATCACGTGATCACTTAGAGGATTAGAGGGATGTCTATCTAAGTGGGAGTTCCTAAGTAATTTGATTAACTGAACTTAAACTTATCATGAACTTAGTACCTGATAGTATCTTGCTTGTTTATGTTGATTGTAGATAGATGGCTCATGCTGTTGTTCCGTTGAATTTTAATGCGTTCCTTGAGAAAGCAAAGTTGAAAGATGATGGTAGCAATTACACGGACTGGGTCCGTAACCTGAGGATTATCCTCATTGCTGCACAGAAGAATTACGTCCTGGAAGCACCGCTGGGTGCCAGGCCTGCTGCTGGAGAAACACCAGATGTTTTGAACGTCTGGCAGAGCAAAGCTGATGACTACTCGATAGTTCAGTGTGCCATGCTTTATGGCTTAGAATCGGGACTTCAACGACATTTTGAACGTCATGGAGCATATGAGATGTTCCAGGAGTTGATGTTAATATTTCAAGCAAATGCCCGAATTGAGAGATATGAAGTCTCCAATAAGTTCTATAGCTGCAACATGGAGGAGAACAGTTCTGTCAGTGAGCATATACTCAAAATGTCTGGGTATAATAATCACTTGATTCAGATGGGAGTTAATCTTCCAGATGATTGCGTCATTGACAGAATTCTCCAATCACTGCCACCAAGCTACAAGAGCTTCGTGATGAACTATAATATGCAAGGGATGAACAAGACTATTCCCGAGCTCTTCGCAATGCTGAAAGCTGCGGAGGTAGAAATCAAGAAGGAGCATCAAGTGTTGATGGTCAACAAGACCACTAGTTTCAAGAAAAAGGGCAAAGGAAAGAAGAAGGGGAACTTCAAGAAGAACAGCAAGCAAGTTGCTGCTCAGGAGAAGAAACCCAAGTCTGGACCTAAGCCTGAAACTGAGTGCTTCTACTGCAAGCAGACTGGTCACTGGAAGCGGAACTGCCCCAAGTATTTGGCGGATAAGAAGGATGGCAAGGTGAACAAAGGTATATGTGATATACATGTTATTGATGTGTACCTTACTAGAGCTCGCAGTAGCACCTGGGTATTTGATACTGGTTCTGTTGCTAATATTTGCAACTCGAAACAGGGACTACGGAATAAGCGGACACTAGCAAAGGACAAGGTGACGATGCGCGTTGGAAACGGTTCCAAAGTCGATGTGATCGCGGTCGGCACGCTACCTCTACATCTACCTTTGGGATTAATATTAGACCTAAATAATTGTTATTTGGTGCCAGCGTTGAGCATGAACATTATATCTGGATCTTGTTTAGTGCGAGACGGTTATTCATTTAAATCAGAGAATAATGGTTGTTCTATTTATATGAGTAATATCTTTTATGGTCATGCACCTTTGAAGAGTGGTCTATTCTTATTGAATCTCGATAGTAGTAATACACATATTCATAATGTAGAAGCCAAAAGATGCAGAGTTGATAATGATAGTGCAACTTATTTGTGGCACTGCCGTTTAGGTCATATCAGTGTAAAGCGCATGAAGAAACTCCATACTGATGGGCTTTTGGAACCACTTGATTATGAATCACTTGGTACTTGCGAACCGTGCCTCATAGGCAAGATGACTAAAACACCGTTCTCCGGTACTATGGAGAGAGCAACAGATTTGTTGGAAATCATACATACCGATGTATGTGGTCCGATGAATATTGAGGCTCGTGGCGGATATCGTTATTTTCTCACCTTCACAGATGATTTAAGCAGATATGGGTATATCTACTTAATGAAACATAAGTCTGAAACATTTGAAAAGTTCAAGGAATTTCAGAGTGAAGTTGAAAATCATCGTAACAAAAAAAATAAAGTTTCTACGATCTGATCGTGGAAGAGAATATTTGAGTTACGAGTTTGGTGTACATTTGAAAAATTGTGGAATAGTTTCGCAACTCACGCCACCCGGAACACCACAGCGTAATGGTGTGTCCGAACGTCGTAATCATACTTTACTAGATATGGTGCGATCTATGATGTCTCTTACTGATTTACCGCTATCGTTTTGGGGTTATGCTTTAGAGACGGCCGCATTCACGTTAAATAGGGCACCATCAAAATCCGTTGAGATGACGCCTTATGAACTATGGTTTGGCAAGAAACCAAAGTTGTCGTTTCTTAAAGTTTGGGGCTGCGATGCTTATGTGAAAAAGCTTCAACCTGATAAGCTCGAACCCAAAGCGGAAAAATGTGTCTTCATAGAATACCCAAAGGAAACTATTGGGTATACCTTCTACCACAGATCCGAAGGCAAGACATTCGTTGCCAAGAATTGATCATTTCTAGAGAATGAGTTTCTCTCGAAAGAAGTAAGTGGGAGAAAAAGTAGAACTTGACGAGGTAACTGTACCTGCTCCCTTATTGGAAAATAGTACATCACAAAAACTGTTTCTACGACACCTATACCAGTTAGTGAGGAAGCTAATGATGATGATCATGAAACTTCAGGACAAGATACTACTGAACCACGTAGATCAACCAGAGTGAGATCCGCACCAGAGTGGTACGGTAATCCAATTCTGGAAGTCATGCTACTAGATCATGATGAACCTACGAACTATGAAGAAGCGATGGTGAGCCCAGGTTCCGCAAAGTGGCTTGAGGCCATGAAATCTGAGATGGGATCCATGTATGAGAACAAAGTATGGACTTTGGTTGACTTGCCCGATGATTGGCAAGCAATTGAGAATAAATGGATCTTCAAGAAAAAGACTGACGCTGACGGTAATGTTACTGTCTATAAAGCTCGACTTGTCGCAAAAGGTTTCCGACAAGTTCAAGGGGTTGACTACGATGAGACCTTCTCGCCCGTAGCGATGCTTAAATCCGTCAGAATCATGTTAGCAATTGCCGCATTTTATGATTATGAAATATGGCAGATGGATGTCAAAACTGCATTCCTGAATGGATTTCTGGAAGAAGAGTTGTATATGATGCAACCAGAAGGTTTTATCGATCCAAAGGGAGCTAACAAAGTGTGCAAACTCCAGCGATCCATTTATGGACTGGTGCAAGCATCTCGGAGTTGGAATAAACGCTTTGATAGTGTGATCAAAGCATTTGGCTTTATACAGACTTTTGGAGAAGCCTGTATTTACAAGAAAGTGAGTGGGAGCTTTGTAGCATTTCTGATATTGTATGTGGATGACATATTGCTGATTGGAAATGATATAGAATTTCTGGATAGCATAAAGGGATACTTGAATAAAAGTTTTTTGATGAAAGACCTCGGGGAAGCTGCTTACATATTAGGCATAAAGATCTATAGAGATAGATCAAGACGCTTAATTGGACTTTCACAAAGCACATACCTTGACAAGATTTTGAAGAAGTTCAAAATGGATCAAGCAAAGAAAGGGTTCTTGCCTGTGTTACAAGGTGTGAAGTTGAGTCAGACTCAATGCCCGACCACTGCAGAAGATAGAGATAAAATGAAAGATGTTCCCTATGCTTCAGCCATAGGCTCTATCATGTATGCAATGCTGTGTACCAGACCTGATGTGTGCCTTGCTATAAGTTTAGCAAGGAGGTACCAAAGTAATCCAGGAGTGGATCACTGGACAGCGGTCAAGAACATCCTGAAATACCTGAAAAGGACTAAGGATATGTTTCTCGTATATGGAGGTGACAAAGAGCTCACCGTAAGAGGTTACGTTGATGCAAGCTTTGACACTGATCCGGATGATTCTAAATCGCAAACCGGATACGTGTTTACTTTAAACGGTGGAGCTGTCAGTTGGTGCAGTTCTAAACAAAGCGTCATAGCGGGATCTACATGTGAAGCGGAGTACATAGCTGCTTCAGAAGCAGCGAACGAAGGAGTCTGGATGAAGGAGTTCATATCCGATCTAGGTGTCATACCTAGTGCATCGGGTCCAATGAAAATCTTTTGTGACAATACTGGTGCAATTGCTTTGGCAAAGGAATCCAGATTTCACAAAAGGACCAAACACATCAAGAGACGCTTCAACTCCATCCGAGATCTAGTCCATGTGGGAGACATAGAGATTTGCAAGATACATACGGATCTGAATGTTGCAGACCCGTTGACTAAGCCTCTTCCACGAGCAAAACATGATCAGCACCAAGGCTCCATGGGTGTTAGAATCATTGTTGTGTAATCTAGATTATTGACTCTAGTGCAAGTGGGAGACTGAAGGAAATATGCCCTAGAGGCAATAATAAAGTTATTATTTATTTCCTTATATCATGATAAATGTTTATTATTCATGCTAGAATTGTATTAACCGGAAACATAATACATGTGTGAATACATAGACAAACAGAGTGTCACTAGGATGCCTCTACTTGACTAGCTCGTTAATTAAAGATGGTTATGTTTCCTAACCATGAACAAAGAGTTGTTATTTGATTAACAAGGTCATGTCATTAGTTGAATGATCTGATTGACATGACCCATTCCATTAGCTTAGCACCCGACCGTTTAGTATGTTGCTATTGCTTTCTTCATGACTTATACATGTTCCTATAACTATGAGATTATGCAACTCCCGTTTACCGGAGGAACACTTTGGGTGCTACCAAATGTCACAACATAACTGGGTGATTATAAAGGAGTACTATAGGTGTCTCCAATGGTAGATGTTGGGTTGGCGTATTTCGAGATTAGGGTTTGTCAATCCGAGTGTCGGAGAGGTACCTCTGGGCCCTCTCGGTAATACACATCACATAAGCCTTGCAAGCATTATAACTAAGATGTTAGTTGTGAGATGATGTATTACGGAACGAGTAAAGAGACTTGCCAGTAACGAGATTGAACTAGGTATTGGATACCGACGATCGAATCTCGGGCAAGTAACATACCGATGACAAAGGGAACAACGTATCTTGTTATGCGGTCTGACCGATAAAGATCTTCGTAGAATATGTAGGAGCCAATATGGGCATCCAGGTCCCGCTATTGGTTATTGACCGGAGACGTGTCTCGGTCATGTCTACATTGTTCTCGAACCGTAGGGTCCGCACGCTTAACGTTACGATGACAGTAATTATGAGTTTATGCATTTTGATGTATCGAAGTTAGTTCGGAGTCCCGGATGTGATCACGGACATGACGAGGAGTCTCGAAATGGTCGAGACATAAAGATTGATATATTGGAAGCCTATATTTGGACACCGGAATTGTTCCGGGTGAAATCGGCATTTTATCGGAGTACCGGGGGGGTTATTGGGCCAACATGGGCCTTGAGGGAGAAGAGGAGAGGAGGCAAGAGGTGGCCGCGCGCCCCTCCCCCTCCTAGTCCGAATAGGACAAGGGAAGGGGGCCGGCGCCCCCCTTCCTTCCTCTCTTCCTCCTATTCTCCCCCTTCTCTCCTAGTCCAACTAGGAGTCCTACTCCCGGTGGGAGTAGGACTCCACCTGGCGCGCCACACCTTGGTCGGCCGCCTCCTCCCCTTGCTCCTTTATATACGGGGGCAGGGGGCACCCCATAGACACACAAGTTGATCCTTGAGATCTTTCCTTAGCTGTGTGCGGTGCCCCCTGCCACCAAATTCCACCTCGATCATATCGTTGTAGTGCTTAGGCGAAGCCCTGCGTCGGTAGTACATCAAGATCGTCACCACGCCGTCGTGCTGACGGAACTCCTCCCCGAAGCTTTGCTGGATCGGAGCCCGGGGATCGTCATCGAGCTGAACGTGTGCTAAGAACTCGGAGGTGCCGGAGTAACGGTGCTTGGATCGGTCGGATCGGGAAGAAGACGTACGACTACTTCCTCTACGTTGTGTGATCGCTTCCGCAGTCGGTCTGCGTTGGTACGTAGACAACACTCTCCCCCTTGTTGTTGTGCATCACCATGATCTTGCGTGTGCGTAGGAGAATTTGGAAATTACTACGTTCCCCAACACCTTGTCCAAAGCACGGCACCCGGGAGAAGCCAGCCACCCACCTGTGGAAAGATTGTATGATCATGAAGGCGTTTAAAAATTCAAACGTGTTTGATGGAGGTCACGGACTAGGTGGTGGCTCAGGTGGAGGCGGTTTCCAAGGCTCGGGCGCCGGCTCACGTGGAGGAGGATTCCATGGTCAGGGCCATCCCGGTAACCAAGGAGGGTATAATCCGCAACCCGGCCAAGGTAATCAGCAGCAGCAGTCTGGATATCAGAGCAACTCGAAGCAGCTGAATAGTGGGCAATACCATGTATTCACCACTAGCTTATGTAAGAGAGACCAGAAGCTTCACAAGAGGGTCGTCAATGCCGTTGAGCCGGCGATTCCACGTTACTTACATTGGTCAGAGCAGCCTATTGTGTGGAGCAGAGAGGATCACCCACCCCGGGTCGATATTCCAGGTCACTTGGCTTTGGTAGTGGCACCTCAGGTTGGTGGATACAAATTCACTAAGGTACTCATGGATGGAGGCAGCAGCATCAACATCCTCTACTACGAGACGTTCCGCCGGATGGGATTGACTGATAAGAGTCTTAAACAATCCAACACTATTTTTCACGGTGTGGTTCCTGGCAAGTTAGCATACCCGGTGGGTAAGATTGAACTAGAAGTAGCCTTTGGGGATGAGTATGACTCTAGAGCAGAAAAATTAACCTTTGAGGTGGTTAAGATCAAAAGCCTGTATCATTCTCTGTTTGGACGGTCGGCTTATGCCAAATTCATGGCTCGGCCATGTTATGTGTATTTGCAGCTTAAGATGCCGGGTTATAAGGGCACCATTACAGTACACGGGAGCCAAAAAATAGCTTTGGAGTGTGAAGAAGGTGATGCTGCCTATGCTGAATCTGTCTGTGCAACAGAGGAGTTAAAGTTTTACAAAGAGCATGTTGACCTGGCAGACATGACATCACTAAAGAAACCAACAACAGAGCATGAGCCGGTGTTGAAGTTCAAATCAGCTGATGACACCAAGATGGTTGACTTTGTGCCATGCGACTCATCCAAGCAGTTCATCATCAGTGCAAACTTGGATCCAAAATAGGAAAGCACGCTCATCGAGTTCATCCGTGAGAACCGGGACATCTTCGCATGGAAACCTTCAGACATGCCGGGTGTCCCGAGGGAACTCACTGAGCACACTCAATATTGATCCAAAGTTTAAACCTGTCGGACAGTTTCTCCGACGGTTCAATGAAGAAAGGCGCAAGGCCATTGGAGAAGAGGTGGCCCGACTTTTGGCAGCTGGGTTCATTTTAGAAGTCTTTCACCCAGAGTGGTTAGTCAACCCGGTGCTTGTACTCAAAAATAATGGCACCTGGCGTATGTGTGTGGATTACACCGATCTGAACAAGGCTTGTCCGGCTGATCCTTTTGCCCTCCCTCGTATTGATCAGATCATTGATGCTACGGCGAGTTGCGCACGTTTGAGTTTCTTGGATGCTTATTCTGGTTATCATCAGATCAAGATGGCAGTCAAGGATCAGGAGAAGACGGCTTTTATCACACCTTTTGGAGCTTTCTGCTATGTGTCTATGCCTTTTGAGCTTAAGAGTGCCCAGGCGACTTACCAACGGTGTGTGCAGAATTGTCTTCATGATCAAATTGGGCATAATGTTCATGCTTATGTGGATGATATAGTGGTAAAATCCAGGAAAGAGGAAACCTTGGTCACAGATCTGAAAGA
Organism: Triticum monococcum; assembly: GCA_034509565.1. NCBI lineage: Eukaryota > Viridiplantae > Streptophyta > Magnoliopsida > Poales > Poaceae > Triticum > Triticum monococcum. Next base: position 486,295,694 of record CM067845.1, read on the forward strand.
GACTTTCGATAATCTCTGGGTCTACAAAATGATGCTTAACCCGGCCAAGTGTGTATTTGGAGTCCCAGCCGGCAAGCTCTTGGGTTTTTTTGGTGTCTAACCAAGGTATTGAGGCTAACCCGGAGAAAATCAAGGCAATTACATCCCTGGCCAAACCAACATGCATCAATGACGTTCAACGACTGGCGGGCCGTGTTGCTGCTTTGAGCCGGTTCATAAGCCAGTTAGGGGAGAAGGCAATGCCTCTATATGAGATGACGAAGAAAACAGATGATTTTGTTTGGAGCGATGCTGCGAACTCTGCTTTTGAAGATCTGAAGACACAGCTTGCTGAGCCGCCGGTCCTGGCTGCTCCAGTTGAGAAAGAGCCGCTGCTATTATACGTGGCCGCCAACTCATGAGCTGTTAGTGTGGCTATTGTGGTGGAGCGCAAGGAGTCTGGCAAGGAGCATCCGGTTCAACGGCCGGTTTACTACGTCAGTGAGGTGCTAATTGAATCCAAGCAATGACATCCACATTGGCAGAAGATCGTATATGGGGTGTTCATGGCAAGCCGGAAGCTTAAGCATTATTTTCAGGGACATCCAATCACTGTGGTTAGCTCTGCTCCTTTGGGAGACATTGTTCAAAACAGAGAAGCCACTGGGCGAGTCGCCAAGTGGGCGATTAAGCTTGCTTCTCATGGGTTGAAGTATGTGCCACGTACCGCGATCAAATCTCAAGCACTGGTTGACTTCATTAATGACTGGACAGAGATGCAGATGCCAGAAGAGAAACTAGACAACACATATTGGACTATTCATTTTGATGGGTCCAGACAGTTGGAAGGCTCGGGGGCTGGAGTTGTGTTAACCTCTCCGCGAGGTGACAAATTTTGTTATGTGTTACGGTTGATGTTTCCTTGCACTAACAACGTAGTAGAGTATGAAGCCTTGCTCCATGGTCTTTGAGTGGCAAAAGAAATGAGTTTGAGCCGGGTCAGATGTCTTGGCGACTCAAATCTAGTGGCTCAACGGGTATCAGGCAAGTGGGATTCCAAGGACCCTCTCATGGCGGCTTATCGCCGGGAGGTTGATGCTGTTGCAGGGCATTTTAAAGGTTATCAGGTGGAGCACATTAACCGTCGAAAGAACGAAGCGGCTGATGCTTTAAGCCAGTTGGGGTCTCAGCGTAAGCCGGTACCACCTAACACCTTTTTGGATGTTTTGCATAACCCGTCTGTCAAGTTGCCCACAGAAGAATATTTAGCTGTTCCTGACCCGGAGGCGCAGTTGGTGGCGGCTCTTCATGTCATCCCAGATTGGACAGTGTCGTTCTTGGCTTACATGACCCGGGGAGAGTTGCCAGCGAATGAGACCCTGGCTCGAGAGATAACATGGCGGTCTAATTCAACGACGATTTCGGATGGAGAACTATACCATCGCAGCGTCTCTGGAGCGTTTCAGCGGTGTGTTTCCCCCGAAGAAGGTCAAGAAATACTGCGTGAGATCCATGAAGGCTATTGTGATCATCACGCCAGGTCAAAATCTCTGGTGGCCAAGGATTTTCGTCACGGTTTTTACTGGTTGGCGGCTCACGCTGATGTAGAGGATCTGGTCAGCAGTTGTGATGGATGTCCAAAGTTCGCACGACGAGCGCATGTGCCGGCTCAAGAGCTCCGGATGATTCCAATCAGTTGGCCGTTTGTGGTCTGGGGGCTTGACATGGTGGGACCTTTCAAAAGGTCTAAGGATAAAAAGACACATCTTTTAGTGGAAGTTGATAAATTCGCTAAGTGGGTTGAGGCGGAGCCAGTAAGTGTGGCGCGGCCACGGCGGTTCAGTTCATGAAAAAGGTGATCTTCCATTTTGGTTTTCCACACAGCATTATCACTGACAATGGCACTAATCTGTCCCAAGGGGCTATGGAGGAGTTTTGTCAACGTGAGCATATCCGGCTTGATGTTTCTTCTGTAGTTCATCCTCAGTCCAATGGTCAAGCTGAGAGAGCCAATCAGGAAATTTTGAAAGGTCTCAAACCCCGGCTTATGGTTCCCTTACAGCGAACGCCGGGTTGTTGGGTAGAGGAATTACCCTCGGTGTTGTGGAGTATCAACACCACGCCTGACAGGTCTACAGGTTACACACCTTTCTTCATGGTTTATGGAGCAGAAGCAGTGTTGCCTAGTGACATCCGTCATGACTCGCCCCGTGTGGCGGCTTATGTTGAAGCTAATAATGAACAAGCCAGACAGGATGCACTTGGCTTGTTGGATGAAGAAAGAGACTTAGCAGCGGCTCGGTCAGCAATTTATCAACAGGACCTGCGCCATTATCACAGCCATCAGGTTAAGTCCAGGACTTTTCAGGAAGGCGGCCTGGTGCTCCGGCTCATCCAGGATCTGTCAGATGCGCACAAGTTATCCCCACCTTGGGAAGGACCCTTTGTGGTCAGCAAGAATTTAAACAACGGGTCGTATTACCTCATCGACGTTCCAGTGCACAAAGATTCACGTAAGTCGGAGGAGGAGACCCGCCAGACATGGAACATTGCTCAACTTTGGCCATACTACACCTGAGCCACCAGCTCTCATCATTTACATACTTTAACATTGTATATACCATGATAAAGCAATAAAGTAAGACCATCGGTCTCTTTTCTTTTCAAAGATTATGCATCTTTGTTATTTCTTATTTTCAAATGACTATTAAGGAACTGATCATATTTGAATCAAGTCTAACCTTTTTTGGTCCGACTTATGATCGTATTCGAATCTAGCTGCAATTATCATGGTCACTTGGGGGCTTCCTGTTCAAACATAGGTCGTATTCGAACCAAAGAGAACATAGCTGTCGTAACCCTCTTGATCGGCTCAAGGCCAAACTCACTAGGGGGCTTCTTTATCGTATCTGAATCATAGCTTAACCCCTTTTGGGTCCGACTTGGATCGTATTCGAATCAGGGTCATAAAAAACCTCTCAAGGTCATTTGGGGGCTTCCTGTTCAAACATAGGTCGTATTCGAACCAAAGGGAACATAGCTGTCGGTACCCTCTTGATCGGCGCAACGCCATAGCCACTGGGGGCTATATGGTCGTATTCGAACCCTAGCTTAACCCCTTTGGTCTGGTTTACTGATCGTATTCGAATCAGAAGCTACCAACCTTTAAATATAAGGTTAAATCATACTTGTTAATTGTTATTTGCCTTGGAGTTTCTTGTTACAAATAATTAGCATGATCTTCTTCGCCGGCTTGTCTATTTGACAACAAAGCTACCAAGGTATGATGATCATTAAAGTATTCAAAGGCATTGATTTCTCAGAAAGATTGAGTTATCAACTTCATTACCCGGGTTACTCAAGCCGGTGGTCTAAGGATCGAAGGTACAAGTATGGCTATTATTTATATGTAATTGCCTGCTGCATTAACTAAAGAGTTAGTTTTAGCCCTTGTCCTTTATTTATATCTGTTTTCTGTTTTCTATTGTGATAAACATATTTGATATAAGCCGGGTGTTTTAACCCGTTCGGTTCTAAGCCGCCAAGCCAGTATTTTCTCTTGTATCTACAGGGAACATAGTTAAAGTGTTGCAGAAACAATCATCAAATATAATGCATATATTGCCATCAGGAAACACAGAGTCACACACAGTGTTTTCTGCACGATGGCATAAGCAAGGCATTCAGTGTTTTCACAGCTAAACTATTACACGGCTATTTATAAAGCCAATGAAGATGGTTGTTACTCCTCCCTCGTCGGTTCACCGCCCTCTGTTGGGTGGAAGTTGGGTTTTAACCAGTCAAAACCATTCACGGCGACAAATTCGGCTTCATCGTCGATCAAGCCTGCCGGGTCAACTTCTGGGGCAAATGTATTTTCTCTTATAGGCGGGATCAAATCTGTCACCTTGTACAAGGGAGTCGCCATCTTCTTATTTTCAGCATCAAAACCAGGCTGATATTTGTCAATGTTGGTATCATCTCCAAGGGTAGTTGCCTGAGGCCGGACTCCGCGCATGCAAGCCGTGAAGTCATCCTGCTCAAAGGGAGATCCATCTTCCTTCACGGTAGGATAGCCTCTGGCCACGTCCGCCGGGTCTAGGTCTGGCACCCAAGCCTTGGAGCGGCTCAGGGCAGTCAAAGCCCCGGCTCGCGCACAGGAGCGCTTCACTTCTTGAAATATGGCAGGCAGGATTGATAGTTTCTTCAAGACGTCGCTGAGCCGGTTGGGTCCCTAATTGGCAGGAGAGATGGCGGCAAGTGCCCGTTGTGCACCAATATACAGTTGCTCTACTAAGGTGTACACTGCCTTCAATTTAATCAAAGGATCTTGGCTCAGGTTTTTGCTTCGTGGGCCTACACATGTTTTATACACAAAGTCAACTGGCGGTTTATATTCCGGATCAGCAAAAAGTACATAAGATTAAAAACGGATGGCTTACCAAAAATGGCGGCCACCATTTGAGACACCCGGCCCTTTAAGCCGTTCAGCTCTGTTGACACCTCTTCAAGGGCTGCTTCGGCTCTCTCAGCGCGTTGTGTCAGAAGCATTTTTTTCCTCTACCCAGGTTTTCTTCTTGGCAGCCAAACTGGTCTTTAAGTTTTCCGTCTCAGAGAGACTTATTTGCAATTTAGAGTTAGCAGACTTAATTTCTGCTTCCTGACCAGCTAGCCGGGTCTTCGCATCAGTCAATTGCGAGTTCAGTTCGGATAAGGCATTCTGCAAGAATACATACTCAGATAAGTCAAGATTTTGCTCAAAGGTTCAAATATCAAGATTCAAGTCTCAAGTACTTTCTAAAAAACCACTTGCCACTTGGGGGCTAATGTATACCAAAACAATTTCTTATGGCTCTAAAGACATACTTTAAGTCCCAAGTACTTTACAAAGTAACAACACTTGACACTTGGGGGCTAATGTATGCAATTCAGCAAGTTTCTCAAGGTTAAGCCAGAATATTAAGTTCTTTGAATACAGTACAAAACAATTTAAGGTACCGGCTCATTTATGATCAAAAAGAACCGGCCCTTGGGGACTATAGGTGAAGTTTTGTTCTATTTTATTGAATTTAAGAAAATCAAAGGTAAAGGTCTTGGCCTATATGCTAAAGTCTACAAATCATTCTAGTTGTTTCATAATCTGAAGACTTGGGGGCTGAAGGAATATAGATAAGCCGGAAGAACATACCTCATATTTCAGCTGCAACTGTTTGACTATTTCGATCTCAGATTCGCGAGTGGAGTGCACGTGGCTGAGATAGCCGGATAAAATATCATTGGCATTTAGATGGTCATAATTGGCAATGTCAAAGTGCACTTTCTGCCTCTCCAATGCCTCTTGTTTTGCAATACACCGAGCCAGCACAGTTGGATTCCCTGGTTCAATAAAGCGACTCCCGGTGATCTGAACGTCATGTGCAGACGGTGATGGCGGGTTGGCTGAGCTTGATGGTCCAGTAGCAGAAGGGTTCACAGTGGTCTCATCAAACAATGGCTCGGGAGGATTTGCTTCTGCATCAACAGGCGGGTCTTCTGGAGCGTCGGTTAATGGAGAAGATGGCCTGGCCGGGTCAGATGCAAGCACCGGCGGGTCTTCCGCCGGTTTAGCTACATTTGCCTTCTTGGATTTGCTTGGCCACTAACAAAAATGTTGCAGGATTGTCAGTATAAAGATACAATTTGAACAACCCGGAAAACATGAGGATTTTTCATTACCCAGGGGAAGTCTTGAAGGCCGGAAATTGCGTCTGCGATGAGTCGCCAGAAGAGAGAGACACCTCCTGAAAAGATAAAATAGAGTTAAAGTAGTACAAGGGGAAGGATCCATTAAATAGAGTTAAAGACAGAAAGAAGTAAACCTCATTCGGGCGCTTCTGAGGAGTTTGTTGAAGAACGACAGCCGGCTCATCTTCAGTCCGAGCTTGACGGCGGCTTTCATGTTGCTGCTTTTTCAAACAAAAGTTGGGATCCAAGTGAGCTAAAGGGTTAGAAAACCTTACTTTATGGATCACTCGTCGAACTTTTTGTCTTGGCAAGGGCTCTGAGTCGGAGGAAATGATAGTTACCTCTGCTTCCACAGCCTGACTGGCCCCAGTGTCATCCTGGTAAGGATCAGTGTCAATAACATTGTTAAAAAATTGGCCAAGGGAATCAAGGGCTACCTCCGAATCAGATGTGTCATCAAGCTTCATCCAATCTTCAGCAGTGTTCTTTTTCTTCTTTTTCGACCTCTGGGTCGTTTTCTTGGCGTTTATGGCGGCGGCTTTCACTTTCTTGGCAGCCTCATGGTCATACTTAACTTTCCAGAAGTCAGAGTTGGCCTGCAGACAGGTAAAAACAAGATAAAGAGTCAGGCAAGTATTAAAACAATACGGCTGGGAAAATACAAAGGAGAGAAATAACAATATCCTTACTTCTGGCACCGGGTTAAGCTCGCAGAAGGGGTTTAACCCGATGACACTGCAATCTTCGTATTTCCCGTTCACTAGAAGAGTTGACATTGAAACAATATCTTCTTCTGTTAATTGAACGGGGCTGTGACGAAGAGAGTCATCCGGGCCTCCATCATACTCATACATCAGCTTTGATCGACGGCTTAAAGGGATGACACGCCATGAGATCCAGCAGCGGTTCAGATCAACTCCAGTTAACCCGTTCCCTAACAGAGCATTAATCCTTTTGATGGAGGGTATCAGCCTCTTGCATTCAGCGGCAGTAAGCTTGTCGGGAAGCGCGAACTTGGAGTCAAGACGATCGGGGCGATAACCCGGCAGTGGCTTCTCGTTTGCCGGTGAAATGTCTTGGCAGTAGAACCAAGTCTGGTTCTAGTCCTTTGGGTGACTTGGTAAGACTATGAGAGGGAAGACAGCACCCTGTCGGCGCTGAATTGAGATGCCTCTGAGTTCTAAGCTGAGGCCGTTGGTGCACTCGTTCTGCCGATTCAGATAAAAGTATTCTCTAAACAACTCCACGGTCGGCTCTTGTTGAAGATATACCTCACAGAGCACTTGGAAGTTACAGATGTTAGATACAGAATTGGGCCTGATATCTTGAGGGTGGAGTTTGAAAAAGTGGAGGACCTCTCTGAAGAACTTTGAGCCGGGCGGTGAGAAGCCACGGTTCATGTGGTCAGTAAAAACAATTACTTCGCCGTCTCTTGGATTGGGTTGTTCTTCTTCCGAGTCAGGGGCATGGTAAGACATGATGGTTTTTGCTGGCAGAAATCCTATGGTGAAGAACTCTTTCAAACGTTCCTCAGTTACGGTTGAGGGAACCCAGTTACAGATGGTTGGTGCTTTGGACGGCATGATGTGCAAAGAAGAACTGAAAAGAAAAGCAACATGCCGGTTCAGTTTAATGGTGAGATTGACAGTTAAGTGATGAAGATGCAAACAAGTAATTAGTTAAGGGCTAATGACATATAAGGAAAATTAAGCCGGCATGATAAGCCTCCATGACTACAGATATTTGAAGAAGGCAATTTCAGCTAAGTGTTGAGACAAATAAGTTTCCTAAATTGTTTGGTATTATTCCAGATCAAATGGCTATTCAAAATGGAAAAAATTCTAGACCTAAAAAAGTTCAGCGCATAAGAGTATGTAAGTTCTAATGCAGCCTTTGAAACAGAGAAAGGGGTCTGTAGATCAAGAAAAGGCACAAGAACACTACCGCACGAGCATATATATATATATATATATATATATATATATATATATATATTAAGAGGCCTGCAGTGGAAAAACTAGAAGGGACTGCGATGAACTCGGAAGAACACGAAAGAATCTAGAAACCCTAAGTGCTGATCTGAGAAGTGAAAAGGAGAGAACTTACAGTCATAGGTCTTCTGCGGAGGTCGCCGCTGTTCTCTAGATCGGTTCAGGTTGATGCGGCAGCCAACATCGACGGAGACGGAGGTGAAGCGCGGCGGCGGCGAAGCTCGAGCAGCAGGGGGTGCGCGAGAGGAAGAAGACGGAGCGAGATAGGAGAATGAGGAAGGCCGAGGCATGCCTATTTATAAGGGAAAGATGCGAACAGACAGGCGTGAAAATCGAGGAGAGCCGAATAATGGTTATCTAGCTACACAGATGCCTCGATTCTCGGGAAGCATTAAAGATAAAAGATCCGTTGGGAGATGACATTATGAAAGTTTTTTGCGTTTTCAAGAGATGATGTCATGACGGGTTACAAAAACTTCAGCGAAGATAAGAAGATGGATTTTGGTCTAAGTATTGAAGATTGACAAAGAATGAAATTCAAAGTCAACCTGGGGCCTAATGTGGGGGATATTATTATCAGACATGACCCGCCCAGGAGGGGCTGGGTCAGCCCCAATGGCGGGTTACGCTAGAAGCCCAGTAAACATTCAAGATGATAGTTTATTAAACCTTATAGAAGGCCCAAAGGCCTGGAGGCGGCTTAAGGCCCGATATTGTAAACCGTCGTATGTAAGTAAAGACTTGTAAATAAAGGCATGTAAAGGAAGTCACCGAGCCAGACACGATTATGAGCCGGCCGGGAAACGCCTGCATGGCAGCACGCGGCCTCTACACCGACTCAGCAAGCACCTGCGTGGTGGCATGCAGATCTTCGTGAAGGCTCCACCACCGCGCCGGCCCAGCAGCCAGCTAACGTGGCGCCACGATGCCTCGTCAACTCGGACGCGTGTCGAAGCCAGGCGTAGCGGTGGCAGTTGGGACGTGCTTCCTTGTCATCCCCGATAAAGTGAGAGGGGCACGTCGGCAGCGCATTAAATGCGTTTGTCCGATGGGGCCAGAGGACAGACTCACCTACTGTAGACCTTTCCACCTCCTGTGTGCCATTGTGGCAACCCCTTTTCACCAATAAAAGGAGGCTTGAGGCGTTCAGGAGAGGGATTCGGATCTTTTGGGCAAAGTTGCACCCCGTAGCTAGCTCAAGAACACAAAAACACTCAAATACATCCACCAAAGCAGGACTAGGGTATTACGCATCTTTGTGGCCCGAACCTGGGTAAACGATCCGTGTGCTTCCTATCAGACCCGCTCTTTCCACAACCCCGCGCCCGCCAACCGTAGAAGGTATCCCAGTGAACCCATAGGTGTCGATTTCCCCCGACGGGTATTAGGGATGCCCAGTCCCGAAATGCAAAAAGAAATGAATTTACTTGATGTTGTCAAATAATAAATTCCTTGGAAAGTGTTGGTATGGAGGGCACCCGTGGATACGGTTAGCCATGGAAAGTGAAAGTTATGGTGGAAAAAGGAATAAACTTTATTTTATGTTTGGGAACCGCCTATGATATATCTATGCATGCAAAGTATTAGGAACTTTAAGTCGTTTTCGTTGGTGGGATGGATACACCTCCCAAAAATGTTTTTATCTCAAATTTTTTGCTTTGAGCTTCTGTAGGCCACCAGGCATCAACCCATGTATATAAGGGGATGACCCGGTGGCGGCTTAGGGCAAGAAACAACAAATAGGTAACCAAGCCGGCGAGTTGAGCCTCTTGGTGATCGAAACCCCAGCAATACCAATCCCAACTAGACGTAGGCTTTTACCTTCATCGTAAGGGACCAAACTAGTATAAAACCCTCTCACGTCCTTTGTCCCGATTAACCCCTTTAAGCTGCCTAGTGTGATGGCCCTACGACTAAGTCCTTGCTCTAGGACATCTGCCGTGACAATTCCACGACAGTATCCATTTTTTAATCTATCCATTTGCTACCATGCTACTCTCCTCGGTGAAGATATACTAGAGATGCTGCCCCATTTGCTTTTTTGGGGGGGATGCTAACCCTGTTGTACTTAACATGCTTGTCCATGTACTTACATAGGGTCATAACGGCCGATGCTGTTGTTTGCCGTCAAGATTAGCTGCATCCCATGTCTTACAATATTTCACATCATTTGTGCAATTGCAGTTTATCTTCTACCATTTACTGGTTGCATGGAGGTACACATGTTAGTGGCGCTGATCCACACTTCGACCCGGAGGAACAGCTCGCCTCCGCCGCCGCTGACTTTGGGGCTCTGGCCAAGATGAAGTGCCCCAGCAACTACCTCTCAGGACTTCCCAAGTATGTACCCACCAGTTCAATCTTACCAATACCAGTTGCAATTAATGGCTATGTTTTGTACTGTCGATGTATTAAGCATGTTGTAGTAAACATTCCTAACACGTTTGAGCTATTTTCCCTACCTTTTTATAGACAACTAGGCCATTATCTGCTCTGGCAGCACCTCCTCTGTGATGTTTAACTCTGCCAATTGCATTTTTATCAGTACCGGTTTCAATGGCCATTAAGACTGTTGCAATTAAAAGTTGTATCCATTTTTAAAGAGTTGTATTTCAATGGCTACAAACTTACAAAACATGAATTAGGATGTTGTTAAGCCTGTTGCAATTAAATGTTGTATCCATTTTTTAATCCGTCCATTTGCTACCGTGCTACTCTTTCGAAATGAAGATATCACTATAGATGCTGCCATTTTATTACCATTTGCTATTTTTGGTGGATGTTAACCTGTAACGCCCCACATGTAACCTTCCCCAATTGTACTCCGACTCTTGCCGTTACCGTGCTACTCTTTGCCTCCGTGTGTTGTTTTGTTTTTTCATGCATCTCATATCATGTCGTCACGTGCATTGCATTCGCATACATGTTCATCTCATGCATTCGAGCATTTTCCCCGTTGTCCGTTTTGCATTCCGGCGCTTCGTTCTCCTCCGGTGGCCATTTCTAGCTTTCTTTCGCGTGTGGGGATTAAACATTTCCGGATTGGACCGAGACTTGCCATGCGGCCTTGGTTTACTACCGGTAGACCGCCTGTCAAGTTTCGGGTCATTTGGACTTCGTTTGATACTCCAACGGTTAACCGAGGGACCGAAAAGGCCTCGTGTGTGTGCAGCCCAACACCCCTCCATTTTGGCCCAAAACCCACCAAACTCAGCTCCATCGTCTCGGTCGTTCGATCACGATTGTGTGGGCGAAAACCGCACCTCATTTGGACTCTCCTAGCTCCCTCTATGCCTATTTAAAGGCCCCCATTTTTCGGATCTCGTCTTCCTCCCCGTCCTCCTCGAAAAAAAAAACAGATCAACCCCCCCCCCCCCACCGACGGACGTGTCCGGATCCGACCGGACAACGTCCGCCGCCGCCGCCTCCCATCCAGTCCGCGCGCGCCACGTGGGCCGCGCCCACATCGCCGCCGTCGGGCCCGCCTGGCCCGCGCGCCGGCCCCCTTCCTCTTCCTCCCAAGCCAGAGGTGGCCGAGCCGACCCCGCCGCCCGAGGCCACCGGCCTCCGCCGCCGCCCGTAGCTCTGGTGGCCGGCGCCGCCTCCACGCCGCCCGCGCCGGCGCGGGACGCCGGCCCCGCCGCCTCCACGCCGCGCCGCCGTGGGACGCCGCCCCCGCCGACGCCCGGACCCCGCCGGCCTCTTCCTCTTCCCTCCACGCCGGCCTTCGTCCCCATCGCCGGCGAGCTACAGTAAAACCGGCAAACTTCGAAGTCCGTGCCCGATCTGGATCTCAGATCCAAACTCTCGGTTGACTTTTGACCTAATATTCCAGATTTTTATGCCATGTTTGACTGCTCGTATCTCCGAAACCGTAGCTCCGATTTGGACGTATGATATGTCAAAATCTTCGTCTCAAGGAGTACATCATTTCATTCCATTCCATCATTTGCATTTGAGGTCATCTTGTTGCCCAAAATGCTGTGGGAAGGAGGCATGTTGAGTTAAATTGCAGATCCGTTAATCCAACATGCACTTTTGTCATTTTTGCCATATTTAATCCGTGCATGATATGCCTGTGCCCCTTTGGGATGAATTGTTAAGCATGTTGTCTTCTTTCCAGAGGTGCCTTCCATGTATTTTTAGGATGTGTGTGTTGTCTTGTGCAAGCTTGCGAAGAGGGCTGCCTGAGATTACCGATTTCAGGGACTTAGTGATTTTCACTAAGTCTGGGCCGTTTTAGTTCACGATGCTATATGTCCGGCTTGTTTCCTAGTGATCCGTGCCTCTTTTGAGGATGATCAGTAAGAGTGCTTTGTTATGCTTGTTGTGCTTAAATCATCCATGTCTTTACTTGTTATGTTGGAGCACCCTAGGTTGACTCAATCGAGCTCAACTTTTGGATAGTTGCTGTTTTGGGCAGATCGTGAACTCTTTTGCGATTTTGCCGGAGAGATTGCTAGTGATCCATGCATGCTATGCCATTGTTCTTGCCATGCCTAGCTAGCATTTTGTGCCTGCTTAATGGGTATATGCTTACCTTGCCATGACTTGCACCGTACTGAGAGCATCGAGCTCGTTTACATGCCTCCGTGAGTTATTATTTCAGCATGTCCCAGTTTTCACTAAGTCTGAAAACTGATTGTGTTTCATCAATGTTCGTGTGCTCGGTAGAGTATTTTGTGAACCCTTTTGGCCCCAGGTCATTTGGGGTGTTTTGTTAAGATTGTTGAGTAGCTCCATTCCATGCTCTTACTTGCCATGTTCAGGTTTTCCTTCATGTTGTTTTGCTGCTCCGAAGAGAGCATCGCGGTCTGAAATTTCAGACTAGCGTTAATTTCGCTAAGTCTGAAATCTGTTTTGCTTATTCAGTTTTGCCATGCTTGTTTGAAGCCCTTAATGAATGAATTTGCCTATGCCTCGGTCATGATGATTTGTTAATCTTGATGAGTACATCACTGCCATGCAATTTGTTTTCATGTTGGGTGGCTGTAGCATGTTCATTTTGTTGCATTTAGGAGCCTACTTGCTGTAAATCGCAGATCGGTTCGTTTAGTAAAACGCTTGCCATTTCTTAACCGTAGCTCCGATTGCCATGATCTTTATATCGTTTTCAGGGGATTTCTTCCCCTATATCCAGTGGCACACTTGGTTTCCCAAGTTGAGGCCAGGTTCATGCATTTCCTGTTACATGTTGCATTCTTGCATCCCGCATCGCATCCCGCATAGCATATCATCTTTGCATCTTATGGCTTGCCCTTGCACGTGGTTGATTGTATCCTTGTTGCTTGTTTGTGTTGTTGGGTAGAGCCGGGAGACGAGTTCGCTAACGAGGATCCCATTGAGTTTGCTTTTGAGGATCCAGTCAATTCTGACAACTGTGCAGGCAAGATGATCACACCCTTGAAATCACTACTATCTTTGCCATGCTAGTTTGCTCGCTCTTTTGCTTTGCCAATGCTACGATGCCTACCACTTGCTTGTCAGCCTCCCAATTGCCATGATTGAGCCTCTAACCCACCTTTGTCCTAGCAAACCATTGTTTGGCTATGTTACCGCTTTGCTCAGCCCTTCTTATAGCGTTGTTAGTTGCAGGTGAAGATTGGAGCCGTTCCTTGTTGGAACATTTATTTACTTGTTGGGATATCACTATATTGCTATGTTATCTTTACCCATCTATATACTTGGTAAAGGGTGGAAGGCTCGGCCTCTCGCCTAGTGTTTTGTTCCACTCTTGCCACCCTAGTTTCCATCATATCGGTGTTATGTTCCCGGATTGTTGCGTCCCTTACGCGGTTGGGCTATAATGGGAACCCCTGGATAGTTCGCCTTGATTAAAGCTTTTCCAGCAATGCCCAACATTGGTTTTACCATTTGCCACCTACCCCTTTTTCTTTCCCTTGGGTTTCCGGAGCCCGAGGGTCATCTTTATTTTAGCCCCCACGGGCCAGTGCTCCTCTGAGTGTTGGTCCCACCGAGCGATGTCCGGGGCTACCAGGGGCAACTCTGGGCTGGCCTACCCGACGTCTTGCTCATCCGGTGTGCCCTGAGAACGAGATATGTGCAGCTCCTATCGGGATTTGTCGGCACATCTGGGTGGTGTTGCTGGACTAGTTTTGACCTGTCGAATCATCTTGTTGTACCGGGATACCGAGTCTGATCGGTGGGTCCTGGGTGGAGGTCTATTCCTTCATTGACCGTGAGAGCTTGTTATGGGCTAAGTTGGGACCCCCCTGCAGGGATTGATCTTTCGAAAGCCGTGCCCGCGGTTATGGGCAGATGGGAATTTGTTAATGTCCGGTTGTAGACAACTTGAACTTAATTAATTAAAATGAATCAACTACGTGTGTTGCCGTGATGGCCTCTTCTCGGTGGAGTCCGGGAAGTGGACACGGCGTTGGAGTTATGTTTGCGTAGTCTGCTCTACTTAGTTTCCGCTCGTGCTTTGCCTTCTCTTCTCGCTCTCTTTTGCGAATAAGTTAGCCACCATATATGCTAGTCGCTTGCTGCAGCTCCACTCACATTACCCCTTCCTTACCTATTTAGCTTAAATAGTCTTGATCGCGAGGGTGCGAGATTGCTGAGTCCTTGTGGCTCACAGATTACTATTACACCAGATGCAGGGACCGATGACACTCCTCCGGATGGCGCATTCGAGCTGAAGTGGGAGTACGACGAGGACTCTCAGCGATACTATGTTTCTTTTCCTGATGATCAGTAGTGGTGCCTGTTCGGGGTTGGATTCAGGGATTAGTCGCATGTTGGGGGTCTTTTCTATTTTGGCGCCGTAGTCGGGCCATGAGTGTTTGTATGATGGATGCTATTTATGTACCTTGATGTGACGTGGCGAGTGTAAGCCAACTATTATTATTTTTCCCCCTTTATATTGTATATGTACATGGGTTGTGTAAAGATTGCCTAACTTGCGACATATGCCTTCAATGCGATTATGCCTCTAAGTCGTGCCTCGACACGTGGGAGATATAGTCGCATCGAGGGTGTTACAAGTTGGTAATCAGAGCCTTCCCCGACCTTAGGAGCCCCATTGCTTGATCGTTTTTAGCAGCCGAGTTGTGTCTAGAAAAAAAATGTTTTGAGTCCTTAGGAATTATATATCGGAGAGCTTAGGAATTCTTTTTACTTCCTAGTCTCCTCATCGCTCTGGTAAGGCATCCTGACGTAGAGTTTTGACTCTTCTCTTCTCAAATTTCACTAAAAAAAAATTTAGGATCACGCGAGTATCCTAGTTTTGTTCCGATGGCTTATGATGAGAATACTGTCTTGGTGCCTCCTGTCAGGGGTTTAGTGGAAGTGTCCCGGGGAGTTGAGCTCTGAGGTGTTGTCATCATAATTCTATCGTTGCAATTCTGGCATACTTGAGATATGTGCGCGACATCGAAAATCTCCGTTATGCAGTTCGTTGGTGAGATAACCTCGACGCCACCCAGTACTGGGGTGGGAGTTCGGGAGTATCGCCATAACTTGTATAACGGATGTTTTTCGAAGGTTGAGATAGATGGTTTCCGAAGGTTTCTTGGTTATGTGTTGAAGGATGGATGCAGCTGGATGTAGGATTTGCTAGCTTGGGTGAGATATTATGCTTCCCCTGTATCCTCAACACCTGATTGCATAACCGGAAAGTTTCGGGAATTTCATAGGTGGGAATTCAAGTAGCCTTAGGATATCTTTCCAACAGATGTGTGATATGAAATTGGGGTTCGACGTCTAGTGGTTCGCCTATTCACGGTCGATTTTACAGTGGCCTCGTTGTGTCTTAAAGAGTCCTTGGCTATGCTGACTCGGGGACGCTTCGTATGTCATGTGCACTGCCTTGTACATGATGGTGATGTACGGTCGAGCCCGTGTAGGTCCTACCACGAACACTTCGGACGAAATTTCTATCATGTGTTTGTTCCGGCTTATTCCGCAAGCCAACCCTTGGTTTTATTTCGATTTGTGGTATTCGTTCTTCTTCGGCGTCATATGTTGATTCCATCCCTCGTTGATGTACCTCTTCTACCTGATTCTTCGTGGCTTCGCAATTTAGGAATATGTGACCACTTCAAGAGAAGTGCATTCATTCATTTTGTTCGGATGTGAAGACTTTATGTTGCAATTTTCATTCCGTTGGTTTCACCTTCAATATTTGTCTATTTGTGTGCTAATGGTGGTCAACCTCTTCAGGATGGCTCCTCCAACGCGCACGACTCCGAACCCAGATCCTCCGCCACCTCCGCCTCCTCCGGAAGCATGGCAGGCTGTGATGGCTGCTACTAATGCAAATACTCAGCTGATCATGCAAATCATCCAAGAGCGGAATCAAAGCAGTCAAGCGAATCAAGGCAACAACCAGAACCAGTTTGCAACTCTGAATCAGTTCCTCGCAAATGGTCCAAAGACATTCAGTAACTGCATTGAGGCTACCGATGCTGATGATTGGTTAGTCGATCTGGGCAAGCATTTTGAATGTAGCAACGTCAGACCTGAAGATTTCGTCAAGTTCGCGTCTTTCCAGCTCAAGGATCAGGCCGTAGAGTGGTTTCAGCAGTACCAGGATTCCAGAGGTGGATGTTTGATCACTTGGGATGATTTCCGTCGTGATTTCCGCGCTCATCACATTCCTCAAAGTGTGACTGAAAGCAAACGTGAAGAATTCCGCAATCTGAAGCAAGGCTCTTTGTCTATCTATGACTACAACAAGTTGTTCCAGAAGCTCGCCCGTTTTGCCAAGCAGGATGTTCCTGATGAGAAGAGCATGATCTATTAGTTCAGGGGTGGTCTTCGTGAAGAAATTCAGCTCGCTCTTGTCCTCTTCGAGCCGCTGAGATACGATGAGTTCTACAACATGGCACTGAAGCAAGAGGCTGCTCAGCTCAGGTGTGATGCTTCCAGGAAGCGAGTCAGAGACACTTCGTCTTCGTCCTCTACTCAAGTGGCCAAGCAGCAGAAGTATTGGCTTCCTCCTCCTCCGTTCCATCAGCCGTATCAGCAGAAGAGCAAAGGTGGCAGTGGTTCTTCCCACCCACCCAACCCAGGCTTTCAGAACAAGACTTCGTCTCAAGCTCCAAGATCGAGTGCTCCGTACCACCGTCCGCTCTCAGAGGTTACGTGCAACAAGTGCCAACAGAAGGGTCACTACACCAACAAGTGTTTCAACCAGAGGCGTCTTCCTCCTCCTCCTCCTGTCAGATCGGCAAGTACAGCTGTGGTCAAGCATAATTCCAAGTCCGCCAAGGTCAACTTGCTGAATGCAGCTCAGGCAGAGGACTCGCTAGATGTGATTATGGGTAATCTTCATGTCAATGACATTCCCGCAAGAGTACTTTTTGATACTGGTGCATCATTATCATTTTTATTGAAACCTTTTGCTTCCATGCATGAGGTGCATACTGTTGATTTGCCTAAGCCGATAGCGGTCTCGTCTCCGGGATTGTTCATGAACACCAAAATGATGGCTTCAGATGTTACTATCACGTTGGGTGACTACAAGTTTCTTTCTTCCCCAATGGTTCTTGGCAATTCTGATATCGACCTCATTCTTGGGATGGACTGGCTCTCTAAACACAAGGCTCACCTCGATTGTGCAGCCAGGCAGATTCAACTGACTCATTCCTCTGAAGATGTCATTGTTTTTGCTGCTCGGGACAATACCATCCGGTTATTCTCTCTCAATGAGAAGGGTGAATTGGATGCTATTTCGCAGATTCCGGTTGTTTGTGAGTATCAAGATGTCTTCCCTGAAGAACTCCCAGGCATGCCTCCAAACCGGCCTGTTGAATTCGTTATTGAACTTGAGCCCGGTACGGAACCGGTGTGCAAACGGCCTTACAAGCTCAGACCCGAAGAGTTGAAGGAGTTGAAGAAACAGCTCGATGTGCAAGAAAGAATGGGTCTCATTCGGCCTAGTACTTCTCCGTGGGGTTGTGGTGTTCTTTTTGTGAAGAAGAAGGATGGAACGGACCGACTTTGTGTTGATTATCGTCCATTGAACAAGAAGACCATCAAGAACAAATATCCACTTCCCAACATTAATGAGCTGTTCGAACAACTCAAGGGTGCCCAAGTATTCTCCAAGCTTGATCTCCGTATGGGTTATCATCAAATTCGCATTCGTGAACAAGATATTCCAAAAACGGCGTTCAGAACAAGCTATGGGTCATATGAATACACAGTTATGTCTTTTGGCCTCGCCAATGCTCCTCCGACGTTCTCTCGCATGATGAACTTCATCTTCAACCCCTACACCAACGACTTTGTTTTGGTCTATCTCGATGATATCCTGGTTTTCTCGAAGAACAAGCAAGATCATGCCAAACACTTGCGTTTGGTTCTTGACAAGCTAAGGGAACATCAATTCTATGCCAAGTTCTCCAAGTGTGAGTTTTGGCTCGATGAAGTTCTTTATCTTGGGCATATTATCTCTGCCAAGGGCATTTCCGTGGATCCTGAGAAGGTGTCTGCAATTGTTAATTGGGAACCTCCTCAGAATGTGAAGCAACTCCATAGCTTCCTCGGTCTTGCAAGTTATTGCCGAAGATTCGTTGAAAACTTCTCCAAGATCGCGAAGCCTCTCTCAAATCTTCTTCAGAAGCACGTCAAGTACGTTTGGTCTCCGGAGTGTGATGTTGCTTTCAACGCTTTGAAAGAGAAATTGATCACTGCTCCAGTTCTAACTCCGCCTGATGAAACCAAGCCGTACGAGGTCTTTTGTGATGCCTCTCTCCAAGGTCTCGGTGCAGTACTGATGCAAGAGAAGAAAGTTGTTGCTTATACCTCTCGCCAGTTGAAGCCAAATGAGAAGAACTACCCCACTCATGATCTCGAGTTGGCGGCAGTTGTGCACGCATTGTTGACTTGGAGACATCTTCTCTTGGGAAGGAAAGTGGACATTTTCACTGATCACAAAAGTCTCAAGTACATCTTCACTCAGCCTAATCTCAACCTCAGGCAGACTCGATGGGTCGAAATGATTCAAGAGTACAATCCGAGTATCGAGTATACTCCAGGCAAGGCTAATGTGATTGCTGACGCTTTGAGCAGAAAAGCATATTGCAACAGTCTGATTCTCAAGCCTTATCAACCCGAGCTTTGTGAAGCCTTCCGCAAACTTAATCTGCAAGTTGTTCCTCAAGGTTTCCTTGCCAACCTTCAAGTTTCTCCTACCTTGGAAGACCAGATTCGCCAAGCCCAGCTTCTTGATGCTATGGTGAAAAAGGTGAAGATTGGTATTGCAAAGAGTCAGTCCAAGTACAAGTGCTACCGACTTGATGACAAGGACACTCTCTTCTTCGAGGATCGAATTGTGGTGCCCAAAGGGGAACTTCGTAAAGTGATCATGAATGAGGCTCACAACTCTCTCCTCTCCATCCACCCTGGGAGTACGAAGATGTATCAAGACCTGAAGCAAACTTATTGGTGGACTCGAATGAAGCGCGAGATCGCTCAATTCGTGAATGAATGTGATGTCTGCAGAAGAGTGAAAGCAGAACACCAAAGGCCAGCAGGTCTCCTCCAACCTCTCGCCATTCCAGAATGGAAGTTTGACCACATTGAAATGGACTCCGTGACTGGGTTTCCTAAGTCCAAGCGTGGCAATGATGCTATATTCGTTGTCATCGACAAGCTGACCAAAGTGGCTCATTTCCTGCCTATCAAAGAGTCAATCACTGCAGCTCAATTGGCGGAGCTCTACACCTCTCGCATTGTCTCTCTGCACGGTATTCCTCAAGTGATATCTTCAGACCGTGGCAGCATCTTTACCTCCAAGTTCTGGGATTCTTTTCAGAAGGCCATGGGCACCAGCATTCGCTTCAGCACTTCTTTCCATCCTCAAACAAGCGGTCAAGTCGAGCGTGTCAACCAGATTCTTGAAGATATGCTCAGGGCTTGTGTTATCTCCTTTGGCATGAAGTGGGAGGATTGCCTTCCTTATGCTGAATTCTCATACAACAACAGTTTCCAAGCAAGTTCCGGCAAGGCCCCGTTTGAAATTCTGTATGGTAGGAAGTGTCGTACACCTCTCAACTGGTCTGAAACCGGTGAACGTCAGCTGCTGGGTAATGACCTGATCACAGAAGCAGAAGAAATGTGCAAGGTCATTCGTGATAACCTCAAAGCAGCCCAGTCTCGTCAGAAGAGCTACTACGACAGCAAGCACCGTGATTTGGCCTTCGAGATCGGAGATCATGTCTACCTCCGCGTCTCTCCAATGAAAGGGACTCGTCGCTTCGGTATCAAAGGGAAGCTTGCCCCAAGATACGTCGGGCCTTTCAAGATCGTCAGCAAGAGAGGCGACCTCGCCTATCAACTCGAGCTTCCTGCAACCTTTGCCAATGTTCATGATGTGTTCCACGTCTCGCAACTCCGTAAGTGCTTCAAGACGCCTGAGCGCACCGTCAACTTCGAGGACATTGAGCTCCAAGAAGATCTCTCCTACCGTGAGCACCCAGTTGCAATCCTTGAAGAGACTGAACGCAAGACTCGCAACAAGTCAATAAAGTTTCTCAAAGTCAAGTGGTCACACCATTCCGACCGTGAAGCTACCTAGGAACGCGAGGATCACCTCCGTTCTGAGTACCCGGAGTTCTTTCAGTCCTAGATCTCGGGACGAGATCTTTTCGTAGTGGTGGAGTGTTGTAACGCCCCACATGTAACATTCCCCAATTGTACTCCGACTCTTGTCGTTTCCGGCATTAAGTTATATTTAATTCTCGGATTCGGGTCTTTGCCTCCGTGTGTTGTTTTGTTTTTTCGTGCATCTCATATCATGTCGTCACGTGCATTGCATTCGCATACATGTTCATCTCATGCATTCGAGCATTTTCCCCGTTGTCCGTTTTGCATTCCGGCGCTTCGTTCTCCTCCGGTGGCCATTTCTAGCTTTCTTTCGCGTGTGGGGATTAAACATTTCCGGATTGGACCGAGACTTGCCATGCGGCCTTGGTTTACTACCGGTAGACAGCCTGTCAAGTTTCGGGTCATTTGGACTTCGTTTGATACTCCAACGGTTAATCGAGGGACCGAAAAGGCCTCGTGTGTGTGCAGCCCAACACCCCTCCATTTTGGCCCAAAACCCACCAAACTCAGCTCCATCGTCTCGGTCGTTCGATCACGATCGTGTGGGCGAAAACAGCACCTCATTTGGACTCTCCTAGCTCCCTCTATGCCTATTTAAAGGCCCCCATTTTTCGGATCTCGTCTTCCTCCCCGTCCTCCTCGAAAAAAAAACAGATCAACCCCCCCCCCCCCACCGACGGACGTGTCCGGATCCGACCGGACAACGTCCGCCGCCGCCGCCTCCCATCCAGTCCGCACGCGCCACGTGGGCCGCGCCCACATCGCCGCCGCCGGGCCCGCCTGGCCCGCGCGCCGGCCCCCTTCCTCTTCCTCCCGGGCCAGAGGTGGCCGAGCCGACCCCGCCGCCCGAGGCCCCCGGCCTCCGCCGCCGCCCGTAGCTCCGGTGGCCGGCGCCGCCTCCACGCCGCCCGCGCCGCCGCGGGACGCCGGCCCCGCCGCCTCCACGCCGCGCCGCCGTGGGACGCCGCCCCCGCCGACGCCCGGACCCCGCCGGCCTCTTCCTCCTCCCTCCACGCCGGCCTTTGTCCCCATCTCCGGCGAGCTACAGTAAAACCGGCGAACTTTGAAGTCTGTGCCCGATCTGGATCTCAGATCCAAACTCTCGGTTGACTTTTGACCTAATATTCCAGATTTTTATGCCATGTTTGACTGCTCGTATCTCCGCAACCGTAGCTCCGATTTGGACGTATGATATGTCAAAATCTTCGTCTCGGCGAGTACATTATTTCATTCCATTGCATCATTTGCATTTGAGGTCATATTGTTGCCCAAAATGCTGTCGGAAGGAGGCATGTTGAGTTAAATTGCAAATCCGTTAATCCAACATGCACTTTTGTCATTTTTGCCATATTTAATCCGTGCATGATATGCCTGTGCCCCTTTGGGATGAATTGTTAAGCATGTTGTCTTCTTTCCAGAGGTGCCTTCCATGTATTTTTAGAATGTGTGTGTTGTCTTGTGCAAGCTTGCGAAGAGGGCTGCCTGAGATTACCGATTTCAGGGACTTAGTGATTTTCACTAAGTCTGGGCCGTTTTAGTTCACGATGCTATATGTCCGGCTTGTTTCCTAGTGATCCGTGCCTCTTTTGAGGATGATCAGTAAGAGTGCTTTGTTATGCTTGTTGTGCTTAAATCATCCATGTCTTTACTTGTTATGTTGGAGCACCCTAGGTTGACTCAATCGAGCTCAACTTTTGGATAGTTGCTGTTTTGGGCAGATCGTGAACTCTTTTGCGATTTTGCCGGAGAGATTGCTAGTGATCCATGCATGCTATGCCATTGTTCTTGCCATGCCTAGCTAGAATTTTGTGCCTTCTTAATGGGTATATGCTTACCTTGCCATGACTTGCACCGTACTGAGAGCATCGAGCTCGTTTACATGCGTCCGTGAGTTATTATTTCAGCATGTCCCAGTTTTCACTAAGTCTGAAAACTGATTGTGTTTCATCAATGTTCATGTGCTCGGTAGAGTATTTTGTGAACCCTTTTGGCCCCAGGTCATTTGGGGTGTTTTGTTAAGATTGTCGAGTAGCTCCATGCCATCCTCTTACTTGCCATGTTCAGGTTTTCCTTCATGTTGTTTTGCTGCTCCGAAGAGAGCATCGCGGTCTGAAATTTCAGACTAGCGTTAATTTCGCTGTCTGAAATCTGTTTTGCTTATTCAGTTTTGCCATGCTTGTTTGAAGCCCTTAATGGATGAATTTGCCTATGCCTCAGTCATGATGATTTGTTAAGCTTGATGAGTACATCACTGACATGCAATTTGTTTTCATGTTGGGTGGCTGTAGCATGTTCGTTTTGTTGCATTTAGGAGCCTACTTGCTGTATATCGCAGATCGGTTCGTTTAGTAAAACGCTTGCCATTTCTTAACCGTAGCTCCGATTGCCATGATCTTTATATCGTTTTCAGGGGATTTCTTCCCCTCTATCCAGTGGCACACTTGGTTTCCCAAGTTGAGGCCAGGTTCATGCATTTCCTGTTACATGTTGCATTCTTGCATCCCGCATCGCATCCCGCATAGCATATCATCTTTGCATCTTATGGCTTGCCCTTGCACGTGGTTGATTGTATCCTTGTTGCTTGTTTGTGTTGTTGGGTAGAGCCGGGAGACGAGTTCGCTAACGAGGAGCCCGTTGAGTTTGCTTTTGAGGATCCAGTCAATTCTGACAACTGTGCAGGCAAGATGATCACACCCTTGAAATCACTACTATCTTTGCCATGCTAGTTTGCTCGCTCTTTTGCTTTGCCAATGCTACGATGCCTACCACTTGCTTGTCAGCCTCCCGATTGCCATGATTGAGCCTCTAACCCATCTTTGTCCTAGCAAACCATTGTTTGGCTATGTTACCGCTTTGCTCAGCCCTTCTTATAGCGTTGTTAGTTGCAGGTGAAGATTGGAGCCGTTCCTTGTTGGAACATTTATTTACTTGTTGGGATATCACTATATTTCTATGTTATCTTTACCCATCTATATACTTGGTAAAGGGTGGAAGGCTCGGCCTCTCGCCTAGTGTTTTGTTCCACTCTTGCCACCCTAGTTTCCGTCATATCGGTGTTATGTTCCCGGATTGTTGTGTCCCTTACGCGGTTGGGCTATAATGGGAACCCCTGGATAGTTCTCCTTGATTAAAGCTTTTCCAGCAATGCCCAACATTGGTTTTACCATTTGCCACCTACCCCTTTTTCTTTCCCTTGGGTTTCCGGAGCCCGAGGGTCATCTTTATTTTAGCCCCCACGGGCCAGTGCTCCTCTGAGTGTTGGTCCCACCGAGCGATGTCCGGGGCTACCAGGGGCAACTCTGGGCTGGCCTACCCGACGTCTTGCTCATCCGGTGTGCCCTGAGAACGAGATATGTGCAGCTCCTATCGGGATTTGTCGGCACATCTGGGTGGTGTTGCTGGACTAGTTTTGACCTGTCGAATCATCTTGTTGTACCGGGATACCGAGTCTGATCGGTGGGTCCTGGGTGGAGGTCTATTCCTTCGTTGACCGTGAGAGCTTGTTATGGGCTAAGTTGGGACCCCCCTGCAGGGATTAATCTTTCGAAAGCCGTGCCCGCGGTTATGGGCAGATGGGAATTTGTTAATGTCCGGTTGTAGACAACTTGAATTTAATTAATTAAAATGAATCAACTGCGTGTGTTGCCGTGATGGCCTCTTCTCGGTGGAGTCCGGGAAGTGGACACGGCGTTGGAGTTATGTTTGCGTAGTCTGCTCTACTTAGTTTCCGCTCGTGCTTTGCCTTCTCTTCTCGCTCTCTTTTGCGAATAAGTTAGCCACCATATATGCTAGTCGCTTGCTGCAGCTCCACTCACATTACCCCTTCCTTACCTATTTAGCTTAAATAGTCTTGATCGCGAGGGTGCGAGATTGCTGAGTCCTTGTGGCTCACAGATTACTATTACACCAGATGCAGGGACCGATGACACTCCTCCGGATGGCGCGTTTGAGCTGAAGTGGGAGTACGACGAGGACTCTCAGCGATACTATGTTTCTTTTCCTGATGATCAGTAGTGGTGCCTGTTCGGGGTTCGATTCAGGGATTAGTCGCATGTTGGGGGTCTTTTCTATTTTGGCGCCGTAGTCGGGCCATGAGTGTTTGTATGATGGATGCTATTTATGTACCTTGATGTGACGTGGCGAGTGTAAGCCAACTATTATTATTTTTCCCCCTTTATATTGTATATGTACATGGGTTGTGTAAAGATTGCCTAACTTGCGACATATGCCTTCAATGCGATTATGCCTCTAAGTCGTGCCTCGACACGTGGGAGATATAGTCGCATCGAGGGTGTTACATAACCATGTTGTAGTTAACATTGGCTTTGCATGTACTTACACAAGGCTACAATGGGTGATGCTGTTGTTTGCCGTCGAGGTTAGATGCATCCCATGTCTTATACACCATCTATTCCTAAATATAAGTATTTTTAGAGATTCCAATGTAGACTACATAAGGAGCAAAATGAGTGAATCTAGATTCTAATCTAAACTATATCTATAATTTTATATACATCCGTATGTAGTTCATATTGCAATCTAAAAAAATACTTGTACTTAGGAACATAGGTAGTTGTATTTTACATCATTTGTGCAATCTCGGTTTAGCTTCTAACATTTACTGGTTGCTTGTAGGTACATATATGAGGGGTACTGATCCATGCTTCGATCCCTTTTGCGTATGGGGCAATGAGATATTCATGAACAAGCGTCAAGTGAGGAAACTAAGAAAGATTGTTAGGCGAAAGAAACGGGTGATTGGAATTAAGATCTTTATTTACACTTTGTCAAAGACAACAGTGAACTTTAGGATGGTAAGTAATGTGTTGCCTTTTCCCCCTGCCCACAAAAAGTTACTCTATTAGACATCAGTATCTGATATTTTTCTATCTTCAGTGGTTTTCGAAGCTATTTACTAATGATTACCTTGCAAACTACATGACCGGAGTGGAGGAAACTAAGGTTAAAGTATATAATTCATGCTACCATGATAATGCTCTAGAAGCCTTCCTGGAGGCGGTGAAGGATGGGTGGCCGATCGTCACCAGGGGTTGGACAAAAGTGATTCGTGCCTATGGCATGCAGGAAGGCACATTATGGGCATTTCGCTTCTTCAACACCATCGGCAGTCAAACTGATTTACACTTGTCTCTTCACCTGTACCGCCTTTAAATATTGCGGTTCATCATAGTTAATTGCTGCCTAATCCTATAATTATTGAACATATTGTACCGGCAATTTTATTTATGGATTCGTTGTTGAACCATTGTGCTAAGAATTTGAATTGCACATTTCGTATTTCAAAATTTCCAATTAGAATAATAAATTACAGGCAAAAATAAAAATAGAACACACGGTCATGGACCTTTTCAAATGGTTCTAGTAGTAAAAGCGCTTGCGATGGATAGCCCAATGCCACACAGTTTTCTACATCAAATCGTGTGTGATGTAGTTAATGAAAGCAAACAATTAACCAAGGCAGAGCGTGTGTGATAGTTACACATTTCACACACGATCGCATACATAAAACCATGTGGGATGTACATCCGAACAGAAACATTTTCCCTAGATTAACTGTGTGGGATGTACATAAGAACGGAAACGTATTCCTTGGATTGACTGTGTGTGATATACATATGAACGGAAATGTTTTTCTGGGATTCACCGTGTAGGATGTACATACCTACGGAAATGATTTTCTTGGATTACCGTGTGGGATGTACATACCTACGGAAATGATTTTCTCGGATTACCGTGTGGGATGTACATACCTATGGAAATGATTGGGTTTCGATGCCTTGCCCGATCGCACACGGCCCCAGTCTGGGTCCCAGGAGGGCCTATCCCCGACGATTTCTGGGTCGTGTGGGAAGGACACCCTATCGCACACACTCACCTGGCGATAGTTCCAAATGTCATCGCGGAAAGGGGTTAAAAACCGTTTTTTAGGACCGATGCGCACCAGTGCCTAGTCCTAGTCGCCCTCCTTCCTTCTTTCGGAGGGGGAAAGGGGGAAGGAGAGGGAGAGGGAGAAGGAAAAGGTGGGCCACGCCCCCTCCCCTTGTCCAATTTGGACTGCCCATGGGGGGTGCGTGCCACCCCTTGTGGGCTGCCCTCTCTCTCCCCTATGGCCCATGTTGGCCTATTACTTTCCCCGAGGGGTTCCGGTAACCCCTCGTTACTCCGATAAATAACCGAATCATTCCAAAACCATTCCGGTGTCCGAATAATATCATCCACTATATCAATCTTTACCTATCGACCATTTCGAGACTCCTCGTCATGTCCGTGATCTCATCCGGGACTCCGAACAATCTTCGGTCACCAAAACACATAACTCATAATACAAATCGTCATCGAACATTAAGCGTGCGGACCCTACGGGTTCGAGAACTATGTAGACATGACCAAGACACATCTCCGGTCAATAACCAACAGCGGAAACTGGATGCTCATATTGGTTCCTACATATTCTACGAAGATCTTTATCGGTCAAACCGCAATGACAACATACGTTATTCCCTTTGTCATCGGTATGTTACTTGCCCGAGATTCGATCGTCGGTACCTTCCTACCTAGTTCAATCTCGTTACCGGCAAGTCTCTTTACTCATTCCGTAATACATCATCCCGCAACTAACTCATTAGTCACATTGCTTGCAAGTCTTATCATGATGACCATTACTGAGAGGGCCCAGAGATACCTCTCCCATATTCGGAGTGACAAATCCTAATCTGGATCTATGCCAACCCAACAAACACCTTCGGAGACACCTGTGGAGCATCTTTATAATCACCCAATTACGTTGTGATGTTTGATAGCACACAAGGTGTTCCTCCGGTATTCGGGAGTTGCATAATCTCATAGTCAAAGGAATATGTATAAGTCATGAAGAAAGCAATATCAATAAAACTTAACGATCATTATGCTAAGCTAACGGATAGGTCTTGTCCATCACATCATTCTCCTAATGATGTGATCCCGTTCATCAAATGACAACACATGTCTATGGTTAGGAAACTTAACCATCTTTGATTAACGAGCTAGTCAAGTAGAGACTCACTAGGGACACGATGTTTTGTCTATGTATCCACACATGTATCAAGTTTCCAGTTAATACATGATGTCGCTTGAAGCTACGTCGGTATTTTCCCAAAGAGGAAGGGATGATGCAGCACAGCGGCGCTAGGTATTTCCCTCAGAGTTGAAACCAAGGTTATCGAACCAGTAGGACAACCAAGCAACACAACATAAACAACCCCTACACACAAATAACAACCACTCGCAACCCTACGTGTTAAAGGGGTTGTCAATCCCTTTCGGGTAACGGCGCCAGAAGCGGTGCGTGGACGGGAGAAAATTGTAATAAATTGATAGATCGAACGCGAAATAAAATAAATAGAAATAAAATGCAGCAAGGTATTTTTGGTTTAATAGATCTGAACATAAATGCAAGATAAAAGTAGATCGCAATGGAAAATATAGGAGAAAGAAGACCCGGGGGGCGTAGGTTTCACTAGTGGCTTCTCTCGAGAAAAATAGCAAATGATGGGTAAACAAATTACCGTTGGGCAATTGATAGAACTTCAAATAATTATGACGATATCCAGGCAATGACCATTATACAAGCATCACGTTCAAGATTAGTAGACCGACTCCTACCTGCATCTACTACTATTACTCCACACATTGATCGCTATCCAACATGCATCTAGTGTATTAAGTTCATGTAGAAACGGAGTAATGCAATAAGAATGATGACATGATGTAGACAAGATCTATCTATGTAGAGATAGACCCCATCGTTTTATCCTTAGTAGCAACGATACATACGTCCCTTTCTATCACTGGGATCAAGCACCGTAAGATCAAACCCACTACAAAGCACCTCTTCCCATTGCAAGATAAATAGATCAAGTTGGCCAAACAAAACCCAAATGTCGGAGAATAAATACGAGGCTATAAGTAATCATGCATATAAGAGATCAAAGAAACTCAAATAACTTTCATGGATATAAAAAGATAGATCTGATCATAAACTCAAAGTTCACCGGATCCAACAAACACACCACAAAAGAGTTACATCATATGGATCTCCAAGAGACCATTGTATTGAGAATCAAAAGAGAGAGAGAGAGAGAGAGAGATGAAGCCATCTAGCTACTAAATACGGACCCGAAGGTCTACAAAGAACTACTCACGCATCATCGGAGAGGCACCAATGGAGGTGCTGAACCCCATCCGAGATGGTGTCAAGATTGGATCTAGTGGTTCTGGACTCTGCGGCGGCTGGATGAATATTTCGTCGACTCCCCTAGGGTTCTGCGATTTTTGGGGTATTTATAGAGCGAAGAGGTGGTCCGGGGGCACCCGAGGTGGGCACAACCCACCAGGGTGCGCCTGGGCCTCCTGGCGCGCCCTGGTGGGTTGTACCCCCCTCGAGGCACCCTCAGGCTCAGCCAGGGCCCCGCTGTGTTCCTTCTGGCCTATAAAAATTCTCCGTAAAGTTTCATGGCATTTGTACTCCGTTTGATATTGATTTTCTGCGATGTAAAAAATATGGAAAAAAACAAGAACTGGCACTTGCACTATGTCAATAGGTTAGTACCAAGAAATGATATAAAATGATTATAAAACATCCAAGATTGATAATATAACAGGATGGAATAATAAAAAATTATAGATACGTTGGAGACGTATCAGCATCCCCAAGCTTAACTCCTACTCGTCCTCGAGTAGGTAGGTGATAAAATAGAATTTTTGATGTGGAATGCTGCCTATCATGTCATATCATATTCTTTTCTTTATAGCATGGACAATTGGACTTTTAGTTGTTCAAAGCAATAGTCTAGTTTTGACATGATAATTTAGATACTCAAGCATATCAACAAGCTATCATGTCTTTCAAAATATCAACGCTAAAATAAGTTATCCCTAGCCCATGCCCAAACATGGATCCATTCATGAAACACACTCGAATATTAGCTACACCCAATACTTAAGTACGATCATATTGCCTCCTAGTGTTGACGCTCAAAAGTGGCACGTTTATAAAGTGTGGCTTGAAGCTATGTCAAGAGTAATTCAAACTTACT
Organism: Triticum monococcum; assembly: GCA_034509565.1. Taxonomy (NCBI): domain Eukaryota; kingdom Viridiplantae; phylum Streptophyta; class Magnoliopsida; order Poales; family Poaceae; genus Triticum; species Triticum monococcum. The sequence continues at coordinate 486,325,059 of CM067845.1, forward strand.
ATTGAAAGTCACTATGAGATGGCTCTCTTAAAGAAGATCAAGATGAATATGAAGATGGTCTAAAATGGAGTTCGAATGCAAAAGTTATGACAACTTCAGAGATGGTCATGTTGACACCAGATTAAAGAATGGTTTGAAACCCAATTAAGATGTCCTCATATGGAAAAATTATCGACAGAAATTGTCTTCGTCTCGTCGAAACGGTCTATTTTGATATAAAAATCGTCCCAATCCGAGTTCGTATGCAAAAGTTAGAGCTGTCGGAGTGCAGCCCTGTCACGAGGAGAGATGTGGCGCGCCCCACCAGACATAGGTCTGATGGGTAGCGCGAGCGAACAGGTGTTCTGCGTGACCGTTTTGGCCCAGAAGATGTCCTCAAATCGAAAAATGTTCAACATGAAAGTTGTTCGTCTCGTCGAAATGGTCAAGATTGCTTTTGGATCGTTTTCATCCGAGATCGTTTACCACCACAAAAAGGACCCGCAAGGTGCAGCTAGTTTAAACCGAACAACTTTTGGAAAGTTCGGACAAAACCAATCCGAATTTGACTAGGGTCTTGGATGTGAATCCAAGCCTTTTCCTTGCACGGGAAGTCCAGCCGCCTCTTATATACCTAAGGGGTGACGGCCGATTGAACAACACACAATCGAACAAATCTATCTATATCTTTTACCTTTACTTTTCCTTCTCCCTTGTTCTTCTTCTTCCTCGTTCTTCGTTAGTTCTTCTTCATTGCAGGGCGGTGAACCTTGAGGCCCTAGGGGTGGTCAGGCAGACCTAGGGAAGCCCATAGCCACTGCGCGCCCTGACGGGGTCCCTCCCGGGCGTGCGGGGTTTCGGGTCCTCAAAAGCACCCGCTGGATTGCTTGCGTACCACGCTTCCGGACGGGTCTCCTTCGACGTGAGCTGCGGTGCATCACCCTCGGCGTTGGAGGTACACGGTGACGTGTTCGTGTGCGAACACACTTTTTGGCGACTCCGCTGGGGACGAAGCTTTGAATGGTCTCCGGCCCGTTCTTGCTACGAAGAGATCGTCATCTAGGGTTTGCAATCTACAAAGGTAATATGAATACCCAATTCCCTACTGTAGATGGAAATAATTCATATAATGTTACTAGATCGTTCAATGATTATACTCTATCGGCCAGCGTTAGTTTTTTCAATAAGGCATCTAATTACGTGCATAGGCCGATTCAAAGTAATTTACATGTTTCAACTTCTTATGATACTAGTAACATACAGCATATGTATCCTAACTCTCATGCATCAGCAACCCCACAAATCCATATGCCGATGAACAACATGATGGGTTCGGTTAATCAATTTGAAACACCTCATGTTAAAATTTCCAATAGCATAGAAGAAAGTGTTTCACCTTTTTATTCATCGGCAACTAATTTGCAGTATGTGAATCCAACCTTGCCGATGGATGGGAGAATTGGCCATGCTACTACTAGCTATTCGGCCAGTTACTCTCAACCATCATATGCTACATCTCATTTTAGTAATTTTTCAGCACCGTATGCAACTGTAGATGTTCATAATTCAGCCCCGCATCTTCATGGTCATAGCTGAATAAGTGAAAATTTTACAGGAACACATGTGTCGTCATCAAATATTGTAGCATATAATGCAAACTCTACGCAATTCGAGAATTTCGGCAACACTCACGAATCATTTCCGAAAGAATCTGAAAGTATTGTGGAGCAATCCCTTCCAGAAGCGCTTGTGGCTGCGTTAAAAAAGAGCTTGGCACAAAACAAGAAAATTAGTGCTCTTTGCCTTGAACAATATGAAAAGGGGTTGTTTCCTGATTATCCTGCAATAAAGGCTAGAGTTTTGCAAGAAGATGAAACTACATGCATTGATAGAATTGGCGAAAGAGCATATGGTTATACAACAGTGCATACACCTCCACCTAGTACCGCAGCATATTATACACCCCCTATACAATTGCAAAATTTCGGCAACACTAACACTTCATTGCCAAAAGATTCTAAAAGCATTGGGAGGCAAACTAATCTAGAGTAGGCTGGAATGGAGAGGGGAGTTAAAGCTTTGCACGATAGGGTGCAGGTACTTCGCCAAGAGAGAATTGATAGGGAATTGGCTCAAAGAAAACAAGCCTTGCCAATTGATATAACCGACAAAAAGAATGATGATTCGGAAACTAAAAGTGCTTCGGTTGAAAAAGCCGAATCAAGTAGTATATATTCCGAATCCATCAAATCCAAAGAGGCAAGCATTATTGAGAAAGGGCATGGCAAGCATAGCAAAACAACCATGTTTGATTTTTCTAAAGTTAATGGAACCTACTTCCTGCCCTATGAGTTTCGTGCCATAGAAATTGACAAGCTTCAAGGACAAGAGCAAGTAGCCAAACAAAGTTCGGTTGACGAAGATCTTCAAATTTATGATGCACGAAATCAAGAAGAAAATTGTGACATGGTGTTGGGAAGTCATCCAGAAGCAAAGCACAATATTATTCATCATATGCAATCATCATGATCTCCCAACATATTTGAAGAGGTATGTCTAGCAAGTAATTTACCTATTTTCATATTTGGTCACAACTTTATTGTTGATGCATCTATTAGAAAAATTATAATAAGTAATTTTCAAAGACCAATGAAGAAGGGAAATTTACTTGTTAGCAATAAAATTGTTACTAAGCATATCGGTCAATATATTGTACCATTCAAAGAGACCGATAGTGACTTATTACTGCAGCCAAAGCTTTTCCCATTGCTTTATTTAAAGTTCATATCTAATTGGGTAGCTTTGCTTATTTCTTACTTGGCTTACACTTGGTATCAATTGAGACATGTATGTTCTAACTATTTTCGTTTCAGAAATTTAAAGCCAAGGTTAAAATCCTCTGAGCAAACCTATGCCAGTATAGTTTCTTATCCAAAGACATCGGAGATAGAGTGCAAAACACAATGCATAGCTGAATGGGGTGATGCAAAATCTGAACCATTCGTTTGCTTAACTCCAAAGCCGTTCTCACAACAAGATCGGATAGAGAATAAAAAGTTTACCTTCAATTCAAGCATGTGTGATCAAATATTTAATTTGTTGTTAAGAAATAATTATATTAGAATTCTTGATCACCATGTTGAGCCATCTGTCCAGGGACGAATGTATTGTAAGTTGCATGATTCGTCCAAGCATAATTTTGAGGATTGCAACATGTTTCGTCAAATAGTTAAATCGGCCATTGATAAAGGACGATTGAAATTTGTTGAGACACCAAGAGATCACCAGTTTATTCCGATTGGTCCCGATGGCAGAAAGTTTTTGTATCGTCTACTTCAAGCCGATCCATTTAAAGAGAAGGTAAAAACTGCAGGTGATGAGATTAAGATTTCAAGTAAAGAAGTTGTTGAAGAGCATAATGAACATAATCTTGAGGGCGAAAATTCCATCAAAACTACAATGGAGACGCCAAGGACTAGGGGGCAGCAAGCAAATCCAATGATCGACGAAAGCAAATCAAAAGAAAACAAAGGCCGAAATAAGCGCAAGTGTAAGAGATCAAAAATCACCTTTGCTAAACTATTGGATAAATATCAAAAGAAGAGTGAAGAGAAGAATGCTTACTGGCCCAATCCTATAAAGAAACCAAGATCACCCCCAAGGCGCAAATATGAGGATTGGTATTGGCAAAGTGAGAATTTTAATGCAACATATTCATATCCTGGCATTCTCCGTGACAAGAGAGTGCCACAAAAGCTAAAAGGCAAGTTCTATAGGACGGCGGTTCGACCCGCAATGTTGTATGGCACGGGTGTTGGCCGACTAAAAGGCGACATGTTCAACAGTTAGGTGTGGCGGAGATGCGTATGTTGAGATGGATGTGTGGCCACACGAGGAAGGATCGAGTCCGGAATGATGATATACGAGATAGAGTTGGGGTAGCACCAATTGAGGAGAAGCTTGTCCAACATCGTCTGAGATGGTTTGGGCATATTCAGCGCAGGCCTCGAGAAACTCCAGTGCATAGCGGACGGCTAAAGCGTGCGGAGAATGTCAAGAGAGGGCGGGGTAGACCGAATTTGACATGGGAGGAGTCCGTTAAGAGAGACCTGAAGGATTCGAGTATCACCAAAGAGCTAGCTATGGACAGGGGTGCGTGGAAGCTTGCTATCCATGTGCCAGAGCCATGAGTTGGTAGCGAGATCTTATGGGTTTCACCTCTAGCCTACCCCAACTTGTTTGAGACTAAAGGCTTTGTTGTTGTTGTTGTATATTCATATCCTTATTTTGGGCCGCCAATGCCAATGCTGTGGATGCCTCCCTATGCTCATATAGATCCATATCCATCATGGGACAGGTATGATACAAGGGCACATTGTCCATCTTATTTTAGACCATCTCACCAATATTATGCAGCTCCGAGAAGATCAACATTTGAACAATCGCATGTTAAAGACCTCTTCAATCATAAGGAATCGGTCCAGAGCTCAAGGAAGAAGAAAGAGGTGGTCAAGCAAGTTTACCGTGTTAAAAGAGATGGTCGTAAGAGTGCAACTTCAGATTTGATCTCAAATGAAAAGGAGCCAATTAATGTGTTGACATTGGCTACTAAAGACAATGAGACAAAGCAACCAATTATTGAGAGTCGAAGTGCCAGATCTGAAGAAAAGAAGTTGAGAGTGCACAAGGCCAAAAAGGAATTGCCATTGGTCAAAAGAGAATCATAGCCGAGATGCCCACTCGGCTTATCCTATTGGCAAAAGAGGGAATTACAAAAACTTAGTGCACAAGAACTTGAAGAAAGGAACATGGCATGGGTTCCCAAAGGAAGTGATCAAAATAAGAATTATGTGAAAGCATCCATTACATGACGTGCGGCAAAGATGAAGAAGGAAAAGAGTGAAAACTATGAAGGACCAATCTGAAGGTTTCAACATCTTCGGTCCACACATTATCCATATTCTTCAACTATGCCGTTGATGCCTATGCCATGGAATTTGTCATTAGGTATGATTGGTTACCCTCAATGGGCTTATTATAATCCATGGATGCAATATAATTTCTTACATCATGAAAGCGTATTGAAGTCACTATACATTTGATTAGCTACAAGTTTGTTGCTGATCCAAAGGACCGAAATACTTGATTTGTCATTTCATTTGTTTGTTTCGGCTATATGTGCTTTGAATGAAGTTTACATGGTAATGGCCGATATTTATCTATCGTCCTAAGAATGTGTCAACGCATGGCCGGTGTAGTATTCTAACATCGTCCTTAGTTCGATTGGAGAGCGAGACAAGGTACGTGCTCATGGAAATTTATATGTATGCATATATTATGATTGAATGGAGTTGAGACATCATGACCGATGTCATTGAATATATGCTGCATAGACCAATTCATAGCTACAGAATTTGCTAGTGGGCTTATACTTTGTTTGGATATGATTTGGCTTATGCATCTTTGAGATCTATAAGAGGCCAAATCATAGCTGATTTTATTACTGAACATCGGATTAATGTCATGCATAATAGTAATATTAGCCTTGTCTCTCTAGTACTATGGAGATTATGTTTTGATGGTTCAATTCATAGCAATGGCCAAAGTGTTGGTGTTGTTTATATATCTCTTTATGGTACTGTTTTTAAGCCCCATGCCTCTTAGAATATTTTTATGCATGATTAATGAAAGCCGAATATGCATTGTTATTCGGATTGAGTCTTTTACTTGCTATAGGTGCTATACATACTGAGGCTTTCGATGATTCGTTATGAGTAGTGCAACAAATATTCAGGGTTTATCAATGTTTTGACGAATCACTCATAGTTTATCTTGGGATATGTCTAGATGCAAAATATACCTTGGTTTGCTTTAAAATTGTTCATATATTTAGACATGACAATTCGAAATAATTGGCATAGCAAACATCCGGCTACTATGTTAATCATGTTGTATTGCATTTCTCTCAATAGCCGATGCTTAGTCTCGTCAATATAGGTAAGGCCGAACCGAAGTCCATAGCTTCGGCCACTAATGAAATTTTTAAGCAGGCGAAAATAAGGATTGGAGAAAGTATTGTTGATTATCTACAAAATCCTAGCAAAAGGGTGAACAATATGGTTCGGAGGATGACCTTGAGATACATATCTATGGTACTTTATCATCGGATTGTTAATGAAGCTGAGAAGGTTTCACCCAAGTTTGCATCAGAAAGTTCACATAAGACATGGTTGATACAAACTTATTGTCCTAAGGACATATAAATGGCCGATGGAGTGTTGACATCGTCCTTAGAACAAACTTGGTACAAGTTATTTTTCGCCACGCTAGCTTTGCCGAAAAACAGGGGGGCATGTGTTGACGCTCAAAAGTGGCACGTTTATAAAGTGTGGCTTGAAGCTATGTCAAGAGTAATTCAAACTTACTACTGAAAGTCACTATGAGATGGCTCTCTTCGAGAAGATCAAGATGAATATGAAGATGGTCTAAAATGGAGTTCGGATGCAAAAGTTATGACAACTTCAGAGATGCTCATGTTGACACCAGATTAAAGAATGGTTTGAAACCCAATTAAGATGTCCTCATATGGAAAAATGATCAACACAAATTGTCTTCGCCTTGTCGAAACGGTCGATTTTGATATAAAAATCATCCCAATCCGAGTTCTTATGCAAAATTTAGAGATATCGGAGTGCAGCCCTGTCATGAGGCGAGATGTGGCGCGCCCCACCAGACATAGGTCTGATGGGTAGCGCGAGCGAACAAGTGTTCTGCGTGACCGTTTTGGCCCAGAAGATGGCCTCAAATCGAAAAACGTTCAACATGAAAGTTGTTTCTCTCGTCGAAACGGTCAAGATTGCTTTTGGACTCGTTTTCATCCGAGATTGTTTACCACCACAAAAAGGACCCGCAAGGTGCAGCCAGTTTAAACCGAACAATTTTGGAAAGTTCGGACAAAACCAATCCGAATTTGACTAGGGTTTTGGACGTGAATCCAAGCCTTTTCCTTGCACAGGAAGTCCAGCCGCCTCTTATATACCTAAGGGGTTACGGCCGATTGAACAACACACAATCGAACAAATCAATCTACATCTTTTTACCTTTACCTTTATCTCTCTCCCTTGTTCTTCTTCTTCCTCGTTCTTCGTTCGTTCTTCTTCATTGCAGGGCGGCGAACCTCGAGGCCCTAGGGGCGATCAGGTCGACCTAGGGCAGCCCATAGCCGCCGTGCGCCCTGACGGGGTCCCTCCCGGGAGTGTGGGGTTTCGGGTCTACAAAAGCACCTGCCGAATTGTCTTGCGTACCGTGCTTCCGGCGGGTCTCCTTCGATGTGAGCTGCGGTGCATCACCCCCAGCGTCGAGTGTACACGGTGACGTGTTCGTGTGCGAACACCTAGTTGGTGCTTTTATAAGAGAAGATGGAGACTCAAAATAAAAATTGCATAAAGTAAAAGAAAGGCCCTTCGCAGAGGGAAGTAGGGATTTGTAGAGGTGCCAGAGCTCAAAGCGAAAAACTTAGAGATAAAAACATTTTGGGAGGTGTATCCATCCCACAAACGAAAACGACTTAGAGTTCCCAATACTTTCCATGCATAGATATATCATCGGTGATTCCCAAATAGAAAATAAAGTTTATTCCTTTTTCCACCATACTTCACTTTCCATGGCCAGCCGTATCCACGGTTGCCCTCCATACCAACACTTTCCAAGGAATTTATTATTTGACAACATAAAGTAAATTCAATTTTTTTTGCATTTCGGGACTAGGCATACCTAATACCTTTGCCTTACTCTTGTGCAATGACAAGTGAATAAACACTCATCTTGAGAATAACACATCTAGCATGGAAAATATTAGCCACCCCTCACCGCTCCGCGAGCGAACAAACACACAAAAGAGAAGTTTATTTTGAAAATTAGAGATGGCACATGCAAATTTGCTTAGAACAACAAAAGAATACCGCATATAGGTAGATATAGTGGACTCATGTGGCAAAACTGTGTTAAAGGTTTTTGGATGCACAGTAGAGATCATACTTGGTGCATAATGAAGGCTAGCAAAAGATTGGGAAGCGACCAACTAAGAAACACACAATCTCATAAGCAAGCATTAAGCATAAATAACACCGAATAATGCACCATAAGTAGGATATAATTTCATTGCATGACTATTGACTTTCGTACTTGCATAGGGAATCACAAACCTTAACACCAATATTCTTACTAAAGCATAATTACTCACCAACATAACTCGGATATCACATCATCATATCTCAAAATTATTACTAAGAATCAAGTTTATTTTGTCCAATGATCTTCATGAGAGTTTTTATTATATCCTTCTTGGATATCTATCACTTTGGGACTAATTCTCAAGTATTGCTTTTCACAAGCTCCAACAAATATAAGTGAAGATCATGAGCATAATAAATTTTTCTTTCTCTCAAATTAATTTAAGTAAAGCAAGAGAGAATTTCTTGAAAATTTTACTAACTCTCAAATAAATCTAGGTGAAGCAAGAGAGCATTTATTCAAAAATACTAAAGCACTCCGTTCTCAAAAAGATATAAGTGAAGCACTAGAGCAAGTCCATAGCTCATAAAAATTTAAGTGAAGCATAAAGAGCAATTCTAACAAGTCATGACATAATTTTGGCTCTCTCAAATAGGTGTGTCCAGCAAGGATTTATGACTTAAGACACAAAATAAAACAAGCAAAGACTCATATCATACAAGACGCTCCAAGCAAAACAAATATCATGCGACTAATAAAAATATAGTTTCGAGTAAAATACCGATGGTCGTTGGAAGAAAGCGGGGGTGACATTCGGGGGCATCCCCAAGCTTAGTTGGTTGCTCATTTTTGGATAATAGCTGGGATGCCGGGGAATCCCCAAGCTTAGCCTCTTCCATCCTTCCTTCATCCATCGTAAGATAACCCAAAACTTGAAAACTTCAATCACACAAAACTCAACAAAACCTTCGTGAGATCCGTTAGTATAAGAAAGCAAACCACTACTATAAGTACTGTATCAAACCAATTAATTTTTTTTGTATTATGTATAGTGTATTCCAACTTTTCTATGGCAAAAACTCATCAAAAAAACCATAGAGCCATCAAAATAAGCACACAACACAAAGAAAATAGAATCTGTCAAAACAGAACAGTCTGTAGAAATCTGACTATTTCGAATAATTCTGTAAATCCGAAAGTTATGAAAAATTAGGAAGACCTGAGAAATTTGTATATTCACCTACTGCAAGTGGAATGGGTATTTTATCGCTCCCTGGAAAAAATAAAAATTAGTTTCATGAGCGTACAAGTTTCTGTTTTTTCAGCAAGATCAAACAACTATCACCCAAGAAGATCCTAAAGGCTTTACTTGGCACAAAAACTAACTAAAACATAAAAACACAATTATAACAGTAGCATAATTTTGCTAACACACAAAAACAGGAAACAAAAAGCAAAAATAAAATGTATTCGTAGGGTTGCCTCCCCAACAAGCGCTATAGTTTTACGCCCTTAGCTAGGCATAAAGCAAGGATCTAAGTTTTGTCATCCTTGGTTCGAGATCCATAAGATGCCCTCATGATTGATACATAAGGTGGCTTAATTATAGTTCTAGGAAAGTGTTCCATACCCTTCCTCAAAGCAAATTGGAACTTAATATTGCCTTCTTTCATATCAATCACGGCACCGTTAGTGCGTAAAAACGGTCTGCCGACAATAATTGGACAAGACGGATTGCAATCAATATCAAGAACAATAAAATCTATGGGAACATAATTCCTATTTGCAAGAATAATATCATTATCAATTCTTCCCATAGGCTTTTTAATAGTAGAATCCGCCAAATGCAAATTCAAAGAACATTCTTCAAGATTAGTAAGACCAAGCACATCACATAAAGATTTCGGAATTGTAGAAACACTAGCACCCAAGTCACACAAAGCAAAACACTCATAATTTTTATTCTTGACTTTGATAGTAGGTTCCCATTCGTCATGCAGTTTTTTAGGAATTGAAACTTCTAATTCCAATTTTTCTTCAAGAGCTTTCATCATAGCATCAACAATATGTTTAGCAAAAGCTTTATCTTGTTCATAAGCATGGGGTGAATTTATCATGGATTGCAACAAAGAAATACAATCAATCAAAGAGCAACTATCATAATTAAAGTCTTTGTAATCCAAAAGAGTGGGCACATCACTAGCTAAAGTTTTGACCTCTTCAAACCCACTTTCATCAATTTTCTCAATAAGATTTTCACCCTCCGAAATATTGGGACGCCTTCTACCTAAAGTTGACTCTTCTCCAGTCCCTTTTTCATCAATCTTAACTTTACTAAACAAAGAATCAATAGAATAAATGAAGGAAATATGCCCTAGAGGCAATAATAAAGTTATTATTTATTTCCTTATATCATGATAAATGTTTATTATTCATGCTAGAATTGTATTAACCGGAAACATAATACATGTGTGAATACATAGACCAACAGAGTGTCACTAGTATGCCTCTACTAGACTAGCTCGTTAATCAAAGATGGTTATGTTTCCTAACCATGAACAAAGAGTTGTTATTTGATTAACGAGGTCACATCATTAGTTGAATGATCTGATTGACATGACCCATTCCATTAGCTTAGCACCCGATCGTTTAGTATGTTGCTATTGCTTTCTTCATAACTTATACATGTTCCTATAACTATGAGATTATGCAACTCCCGTTTACCGGAGGAACACTTTGGGTACTACCAAACGTCACAACGTAACTGGGTAATTATAAAGGAGTACTACAGGTGTCTCCAATGGTAGATGTTGGGTTGGCGTATTTCGAGATTAGGTTTTGTCACTCTGATTGTCGGAGAGGTATCTCTGGGCCCTCTCGGTAATACACATCACATAAGCCTTGCAAGCATAATAACTAAGATGTTAGTTATGAGATGATGTATTACGGAACGAGTAAAGAGACTTGCCAGTAACGAGATTGAACTAGGTATTGGATACCGACGATCGAATCTCGGGCAAGTAACATACCGATGACAAAGGGAACAACGTATGTTGTTATGCGGTCTGACCGATAAAGATCTTCGTAGAATATGTAGGAGCCAATATGGGCATCCAGGTCCCGCTATTGGTTATTGACCGGAGACGTGTCTCGGTCATGTCTACATTGTTCTCGAACCGTAGGGTCCGCACGCTTAACGTTACGATGACAGTTATTATGAGTTTATGCATTTTGATGTACCGAAGGTTGTTCGGAGTCCCGGATGAGATCACGGACATGACGAGGAGTCTCGAAAAGGTCGAGACGTAAAGATTGATATATTGGAAGCCTATGTTTGGGCACCGGAAGCGTTCCGGATGAAATCGGGATTTTTCCGGATTACCGGGAGGGTTACCGGAACCCCCCGGGAGGTAAATGGGCCTATTGGGCCTTAGTGGAAAAGAGAGAAGAGGCAGCCCACACCTGGCCGGCGCCCCCCACCTTTCCCAAGTCCTAATAGGACTAGGAGAGGTGGGCCGGCCCCCTCTTTCTCCTTCTTCCCCAAGAATCCTAGTTGGAATAGGATTGGGGGGAAGGAGTCCTACTCCCGGTGGGAGTAGGACTCCTCCCTGCGCCTCCCTCCTAGCCGGCCGAACCCCCTGCCCCTGGCCTTTATATACGGGGGCAGGGGGCACCACAAGACACACAAGTTAATCGTTCCTTAGCCGTGTGCGGTGCCCCCTGCCACCAAATTCCACCTCGATCATACCGTTACAGTGCTTAGGCGAAGCCCTGCGTCGGTAGTACATCAAGATCGTCACCACGCCGTCGTGCTGACGGAACTCTTCCTCGACGCTTTGCTGGATCGGAGCCCGAGGAACGTCATCGAGCTGAACGTGTGCTAAGAACTCGGAGGTGCCGGAGTAACGGTGCTTGGATCGGTTGGATCGGGAAGAAGACGTACGACTACTTCCTCTACGTTGTGTGATCGCTTCCGCAGTCGGTCTGCGTTGGTACGTAGACATCACTCTCCCCTCTCGTTGCTGTGCATCACCATGATCTTGCGTGTGCGTAGGAAAATTTTGAAATTACTGCGTTCCCCAACAATAAACACCAATCATTTTAAGATCTTCATCACTTTTGCGAAAGAAATTACTAGAAAACGCTTTTCCTAAAAAATGTCTTTTAGCTCTAAGCATTGCGGTTCTTTTATTAATTTCATCCATAGAAACATAAAGAGCTTTAATTGATTCATCTACTTTAGGCACAAAAATTTTCATCTTGAGATTTTCCACATCATGAGAAATTTTATCAACACTTCTAGACAAATCATCAATCTTACTCAAAATTTTCTTCTATGGAAGTGTTGAAAACTTTTTGAGTGTTGATAAATTATTTAATATTATTCTCAAGATCATAGGTGTTCCTATTATTGTTATAAGATTGGTTTCCATAGGAATTACCATAAGTATTAGAGGAATTACTAGGAAAAGGCCTAGGATTAAAATTACCTCTATAAGCATTGTTGTTGAAATTATTTCGAGAGATAAAATTCACATCTATGGCATCACTATTTTGCTCAATCAAAGTAGAAAAAACCATATCATTAAGATCAATGGGAGCACTTCTACTGGCAACCAATTTCACAAGAGCATCAACTTTTTCACTCAAAGAAGAAATTTCTTCAACCGAATTAACTTTTTTACTAGTAGGAGCCCTTTCGGTATGCCATTGTGAATAATTTGCCATAATATTATCAAGCAATTTCGTGGCTTCACCCAAAGTAATTTCCATAAAAGTACCACCCGCGGCGGAATCTAAAAGATTACGAGAAACAAAATTCAACCCCGCATAAAAAATTTGTATGATCATCCAAAGATTTACCCCATGAGTTAGGCAATTCCTTAGCACCATTCTCATCCTTTCTCAAGATTGTGCAACATGCTCATGTTCAAGTTGCTTGAAATTCATGATCTGGGTTCTAAGAGAAATAATTTTTGCGGGAGGAAAATACTTAGTGATAAAAGCATCCTTGCACTTATTCCAAGAATCGATACTATTGCGAGGCAAAGAAGAGAACCAATTTTTTGCAGAATCACGCAAGGAAAACGGAAATAATTTCATCTTGACCACATCATTGTCCACATCTTTTTTCTTTTGCATATCGCGTAATTCCATGAAGGCGGCATCCTCATTAGGAGTACCGGAAAATTGGTCTTTCATAACAAGATTCAACAAAGCAGTATTAGTATCACAAGAATCCGCACTAGCGGCGGGAGGAGCAATCGGAGTGCCAATAAAATCATTGTTGTTGGTATTTGAGAAATCACATAACTTGGTGTTCTCTTGAGTCATGATGACTACACAACAAGATTTCACTCAAAAATAGATCCGGCAAGAAAACGGCGAATAAAACGACAAATTTTTGTGAAGTGGGGGAGAGGAACACGAGAGGCAAGTGACAAATAATTTAAATTGCGAGGAGATGAGATTTTTGATCAGGAACCTGGTATATGTTGAATATCCTCCCCGGCAACGGCGCCAGAAATTCCTTTTGATGTCGCTTGAAGCTACGTCGGTATTTCCCCAAAAAGGAAGGGATGATGCAGCACAACGGTGGTAGGTATTTCCCTCAGATATGAAACCAAGGTTTTTGAACCAGTAGGAGAACCAAGCAACACAACATAAACAGCCCCTACACACAAATAACAACCACTCGCAACCAGACGTGTTAAAGGGGTTGTCAATCCCTTTCGGGTAACTACGCCAGAAGCGGTGCCTGGACGGGAGAAAATTGTAATAAATTGATAGATCAAACGCCAAATAAAATAAATAGAAATAAAATGTAGCAAGGTATTTTTGGGTTTTTTGGTTTAATAGATCTGAAAATAAAGGCAAGAGAAAAGTAGATGGCAAAAGCAAATATATGAGAAAGAAGACCCCGGGGCCGTAGGTTTCACTAGTGGCTTCTCTCGATAAAAATAACAAACGGTGGGTAAACAAATTACTGTTGGGCAATTCATAGAACTTCAAATAATTACGAGGATATCCAGGCAATGATCATTATACATGCATCACGTCCAAGATTAGTAGACCGACTCCTGCCTGCATCTACTACTATTACTCCACACATCGAACGCTATCCAGCATGCATCTAGTGTATTAAGTTCATGGAGAAACGGAGTAGTGCAATAAGAACGATGACATGATGTAGACAAGATCTATCTATGTAGAGATAGACCCCATTGTTTTATCCTTAGTAGCAATGATACATAAGTGTCGTTTCCCTTTCTGTCACTGGGATCAAGCACCGTAAGATCGAACCCACTACAAAGCACCTCTTCCCATTGCAAGATAAATAGATCAAGTTGGCCAAACAAAACCCAAATATCGGAGAAGAAATACGAGGCTATAAGCAATCATGCATATAAGAGATCAAACAAACTCAAATAACTTCCATGGATATAAAAAAGATAGATCTGATCATAAACTCAAAGTTCATCGGATCCCAATAAACACACCGCAAAAGAGTTACATCATATGGATCTCCAAGAGACCATTGTATTGAGAATCAAGAGAGAGAGAGATGAAGCCATCTAGCTACTAACTACGAACCTGAAGGTCTACAAAGAACTACTCACGCATCATCGGAGAGGCACCAATGGAGGTGGTGAACCCCATCCGAGATGGTGTCTAGATTTGATCTGGTGGTTCTAGACTCTGCGGCGGCTGGATGAATATTTTGTCGACTCCCCTAGGGTTCTGGGATTTTTGGGTGTTTATAGAGTAAAGAGGCGGTCCTAGGGGCACCCGAGGTGGGCACAACCCACCAGGGCGCGCCTGGGCCTCCTGGCGCCCCTGGTGGGTTGTGTCCCCCTCGAGGCATCCCGCAGGCGCAACCATGGCCCGTTGTGTTCCTTCTGGCCCATAAAAATTCTCCGTAAAGTTTCGTGGCATTTGGACTCCATTTGATATTGATTTTCAGTGATGTAAAAACACGGAAAAACATGAACTGGCACTTGCACAATAGGTTAGTACCAAAAAATGATATAAAATGACTATAACATGATTATAAAACATCCAAGATTGATAATATAACAGCATGGAACAATCAAAAATTATAGATACGTTGGATACGTACCAATTCAATTCTAGCATGAATAATAAACATTTATCATAATATAAGGAAATATAAAATAACAACTTTATTATTGCCTCTAGGGCATATTTCCTTCAAGAAGCTCAGGGCCATCCGCGACAGGCGCCTCAGTCGTCGCCCCGAGCGCAACGACCGAGGCTACAGCTGTGGAGGAGGCTGAGGCGGAGGACGCTGGGAAGGCCGCGACCCCCTCCAGGACTGGCGCGACCAACCTGGCAAGGACCGCTTGCAGGGCCAGCCTCGCGAGGGTGCCTGGAGGGATCAGCCTCGCGAGGACCGTCCTCAGGGCAACGACAGTCTTCCTCCGCTGCCGCCACCACCAAGAAGGGATGATGACCACCACCAGGATGAGGGGGCAGGGGGCTTCCAAGAGCCTCGTGTCATTGCTTGCATCCTAGGTGGCGCACATGCCCTAGCCTCCCATCGCATCTTCAAGCAGTTCGCGCGCGAGGTGAACGTGGCCCTTCCCAAGCTCGAGGCGACGCGTCCTCTCAGGTGGTCCAAGTACACCATCACCTTTGACTCTTCTGATCAGCTCAAATGTGCGTCCACTACCGGCGCTCTCCCGATGCTATGCTCGCCTACCATCAGCAACATCCTCGTCACCAAGACAGTCATGGATGGTGGCGTGGGATCAATGTTCTATCCATCGAGACGTTTGACAAACTCCAGGTGTCGTACGACCAGCTTCAGCCGACCAAGCCTTTCTCAGGGGTGACTGGCGGATCCACCACCCCGATAGGGTAGATTTGCCTCCCTGTCACCTTCAGCAAGCACGACAACTACCACACTGAGCTCATCAACTTCAACGTCGCCCACATCCGCCTCCCGTACAATGCCATCCTTGGGTATCCAGCTCTGGCCTAGTTCATGGCAGTGACCCATCATGGCTACAACGTCCTCAAGATGCCAGGGAGTTGCGGCATCATCGGGGAGCGCCTGCGACGAGAAGGACGTGGTGTGCTCTCTCGAGCGCGCCTACCAGGCTGCGGCTGTCGAGGACCCAGACAACAAGGGCAATGTCTACCCTCCTGAGGCCGTCCCCAAGAAGAATAAGCAGCTGCTCCGCCTCAGGCCTCAGGAGGATGGGGTGGCCGGTGGCCCTACCTTAGGACCTACGCCCATTGACGGGGCACCTTTCCCTCTCACATAGGAAGGCGCGCCCGGCGCCCCCCTCAAACTAGGCTCAGGGGCTCTCCTCTAGAGGGCCTCTGACCTGGGCAACACCACGAGGGAGGCGCTCAGGCGCCATGTGGAGGCGTGCCTCAGCGCACGCTTCCGCGAGGAGGGCGTAGGGTGCGAGATGCCAGGCGCTCAGGAGTTCATCATCAAGGCGACCAAGGAGCTTCAGGAGGCAAGAGCTATACGAGGCGAGCATCACCCCGCACCACCCAGCGCGACTCCCTGCCCCGGCGAGGGCAGCGAGCAATGAGCCTGCGACAACATCCTAGGGCTCAATAAGGCCGCCATCTCAGGAGCTCTTCTGGCTATACCACATTGGCGGGTGCGAGGGCCCCCCTCACAACTATGTTCGCATGCCTTTCAGTTTGCTGAACAGGGCTGTCGTGCATCAGCGCCACACGCGGGTGTTGGGGAACGCAGTAATTTCAAAAAAAATCCTACGCACACGCAAGATCATGGTGATGCATAGCAACGAGAGGGGAGAGTATTGTCCACGTACCCTCGTAGACCGTAAGCGGAAGCATTATGACAACGCGGTTGATGTAGTCATACGTCTTTACGATCGACCGATCCTAGTATCGAAGATACGGCACCTCCATGATCTGCACACGTTCGGCTTATTGACGTCCCACGAACTCACGATCTAGTAGAGTGTCGGGGAAGATCTTCGTCAGCACGATGGCGTGATGATGGTGATGATGAAGCTACCGGCGCAGGGCTTCGCCAAAGCACTACGATGATATGACCGAGGTGGACTATGGTGGAGGGGGGTATCGCACACGGCTAAAAGATCAATGATCAACTTGTGTGTCTATGGGGTGCCCCCCTCCCTCGTATATAAAGGAGTGGAGGAGGGGGAGGGGGCCGGCCTCCTAGGCGTGCCCCAAGGGGAGTCCTACTCCCACGGGGAGTAGGATTCCCCCCTTTCCCTAGCTGGATTAGGAGAGAAGGAAGGGGGAGGAAGGAAAGGGGGCCAGCCCCCCTCCCAATTCGGATTGGGCTTGGGGGGCCCCTCCTTTGCTCCCTTCTCCTCTCTCCCACTATGGCCCAATAAGGCCCATATACCTCCCGAGGGGTTCCGGTAACCTCCCAGTACATCGGTAAATGCCCGATCTCACCCGGAACCATTCCGATGTCCAAATATAGTCGTCCAATATATCGATATTTATGTCTCAACCATTTCGAGACTCCTCGTCATGTCCGTGATCATATCCAGGACTCCGAACTACCTTCGGTACATCAGAACATAAACTCATAATACCGATCATCACCGAACTTTAAGCGTGCGGACCCTACGGGTTCGAGAACTATGTAGACATGACCGAGACACGTCTCCGGTCAATAACCAATAGCGGAACCTGGATGCTCATATTGGTTCCTACATATTCTACGAAGATCTTTATCGTTCAAACCGCATAACGATATACATTGTTCCCTTTGTCATCGGTATGTTACTTGCCCGAGATTTGATCGTCGGTATCTCAATACCTAGTTCAATCTCATTACCGGCAAGTCTCTTTACTCGTTCTGTAATGCTACATTCTGTAACTAACTCATTAGCTACATTGCTTGCAAGGCTTATAGTGATGTACATTACCGAGAGGGCCCAGAGATACCTCTCCGACAATCGGAGTGACAAATCCTAATCTCGATCTATGCCAACTCAACAAACAACATCGGAGACACCTGTAGAGCACCTTTATAATCGCCATGTTACGTTCTGACGTTTGGTAGCACACAAAGTGTTCCTCCGGTATTCGGGAGTTGCATGATCTCATAGTCATAGGAACATGTATAAGTTATGGAGAAAGCAATAGCAACAAACTAAACAATCATCGTGCTAAGCTAACAGATGGGTCAAGTCAATCACATCATTCCCTAATGATGTGATTCGTTAATCAAATGACAACTCATGTCTATGGTTAGGAAACATAACCATCATTGATTCAACGAGCTAGTCAAGTGGAGGCAAACTAGTGACACTCTGTTTCTCTATGTATTCACACATGTACTAAGTTTACGGTTAATACAATTCTAGCATGAATAATAAACATTTATCATGATATAAGTAAATATAAATAACAACTTTATTATTGCCTCTAGGGCATATTTCCTTCATCGGGACGTCCTGGCGGCTCAGGAGGCCAGGCACCAGGCGATCCTGACAGAGATGGCGATGGATCCTCCCGAGCCTCCTGGACCTTCAGAGCCTCGCGAGGTTCAGGACCTGGGCGGCTCGTGAGGAGCGAATTCTACAACACGTGTCTTCAGCTACTCCAACACTTCTTCAGCAACGGTGCCAGGTGACATTTTTTGGTTTGTTCAGTTGGGGGCGCCCCTCGGGCTGCATCATCCCCAAGCCGCGTGGGTCCATCCCTGCGGCATGTATTGTTCTTTGCATCTATCAGAACTGGCCTTTACCCTCTTCCATGAGTTGCTTTATGATTACCACCTGCATGTCTGGTGCTTCGTCACCTCACGCACCCCCCGAGCATCGCTGACCCCCTCTTGCTCATCCCGCAACAGGGGCTACACATGTTGGCACGGAGCTTGTGCTCGGGTCCGTCCCTGCAGCATTGATAAATCTGAGAGCTCGAGCTCTGGCTCGCGGCCTGCCCCGTGCACGTCACCTCACCGGATCCTCAATGTCTTCATCTTCTTGCGGAAAGATCAGCAGCAGGACAGCAAGCATGGCTATGTGTTATATTCCCCTCCTCAGACTAACATGCAGGAACCTCCGGAGCTTGACTACGAGCAGCCTTGCTGGCCACTCCTTTTTCACGCAAGTCGCCTGCATGTTAAAGGGGGGTCCTAAGCATCGTGCCTCATGGGCCCCTACTGGCTCTCGAGCCCTCACCCCTGGCCTTGACCACGGCATCGCGACCTAGCATACCAGCGGCGGCTGAGCCTCGCTCGAGGGTCGGGACCCGAGGACATAGAGCATCTAGATGAGCAAGGAAAAGGGGGGACCGGCGTGACCCCTACCTAGAAGAGTCACCACTAAGGCACGATCAGGCGTCGCGCAAGGGAACCACCGCATGCACATCAAGATAAATCACCCATACCTATCAGCGTGGACCCCACGACCCAGTATTTCGACTCTGGCGATCTCGCTCGGGCAATGCCGCTTTCCTTTTCGGCCTTCAGGGAGCTGCTTGCACGCCAAAGGGGACCTCTTGAGCATTGCGCCTCAGGAGCTCTTATCGGACCTCGGGCCGCTCACCTCCTGGCCTTGACCACGGCATCGCGACCTGGCATACCAGCGACGGCTGAAGCCTGCCTGGGGACTGGGTCTTGTCGGCGTAGAGCAGTAAGCTACCACGAGAACGAAAAGGGGGGACCGTGCCGGAGCGGGATATGCAGTTGCAGCATCATACTAGGAAGGATAACATTGGAGCAAAAGCACTACAATTTTTTACATACCCCCATGGGGCTCATCACAATTCTGCGCAGGGAAACAAAAGAAGAAGACCTCGAAGGACCCCGGCCGCTGGATATCACCGACGACGCCGAGCAAACACCACTGCTGTGCTCCGGGCGCAGCGAGACCTCGGCGGCACGTAGCTGTCGTCGCTGGACTCCGGAGAATCGCTGGGCTCGGAAGAGTCGCTGGATTCCAGGTAGTCGCCACTGCTGCTAGAGGAGCTGCCGGCAAGGCCAGGGGCAAGTTCAGCATCCGTGGCCGCACCGCATGCACTGCCTCTCCCGGAGCAGCACTCCAGGCGCTAGCCATCTTCCTCGGAGACCTGAAGAACAGCATGGAGGCACCATCATACTCGAAGTGGATGGAGAGGGCCCCCTCCGGACAGCAGGCGCGGGCGACCTCACCCCATCCTCGAGTCATGAAGATGTTGCCCTGGGGGACGACCTCGACCTCCGCCCCCGTGGCTAGGTTGTAGCACCCGGCGTGTTGCAGCCACAACTCGAGTGGCCCCCTCGGCGGCATCTCCTCAGTGAAGAACCCCGGGAACCGGATCCACGTGTGTGGTGGCATTGCCGCCCACGCCACGAACTCACGTGAGGTGCCCTCAGCGTGAGTGCGCAGGTCGACTGGCTGTGCAGCCTCAGCCTGTCCTCCGTGACCCCGAACCACGCGACGTTGGGCACTTCCACCCTACCCAAAGCTCTGCGTGCAGGCGTACATAGGGATTGGGAAGCCGGGCGGAGGTCGCTCGTGCCAAGGCTGTGCCACCTCTTGCCCTTCGCCGGCATCACGGGAGCGGCCCAGGTTCCTCCCGAGGGTTTTTTCCTTTCTCCGCCGTGGAGAACCTCCTGATCAGCGCCATGGATGCTACGATAAGACGGCGAGACCAAGAAGAAGAAGAAGGAGCAAGCAACGAGAAGGTGTAAATGAGCAAGGGGGGCTCTGCCCCTCCCCTCATTTATAGCCGGAGGGAGGCCAACCACCGGCCTCCATGATCCCCAGTAATGATGACCTTTTCTGCATGCAGCATGCTCTTGTCAAGTCGAGTGGTTGCCAAGGCAGCGTGGGGAAGCGGGCACGCCCACATCCCATCAAGCGCCATGCGTCGGTCGAGGCTGCAGGCAGTTGGGGCCCGCGGCGCTCCGCACTTGCTCTTTGGCTTCACCTCGAAGCCAAGTTCGAGCGCGCCTTTGGCCCGGGGACTACTGTCAGCATTCTAGGAACCAGGGTACCCAAACTTGCCTGCCTGCGGCCCACGACGTGGCTCCATCGACGGCCTGGTACGGCCCACCTTCAAGATTAACAACTCAAGACCCTCGCGAGGGGCCAAGCCTCGCAAGGCGGACGACGACCTCCGGAAGGGGCGGCCTCCTTAGTCTGGCTCCTGAGGAGCGGAGATCTCTATGCAAGCATTGGCTCATGAGGTTCGGATGACGCAAGCCATGACGACCAAGGCCCGTCGGGCGCTAGCGGGCACAGTGCAGCAGTTTCCTATTTGGTGCTAAGGAGGCAAGCGCAGGCGCGGAGTCCCGAGGAATCAGCCAAAGGTTTCCATTTCCATGCAGCAAGACCAAGACTGCAAGGACGGAAGGACAGAGGTCATCGCCGAGCCCACCGTGGCGTCACGACCAGAGGCTTTGCAGGCGAAGACTACTTTTGTCAGGATAAGATGTGCTAGTTGGCTCCCTTCGAAATTGGCTGTTGTGGGATCCCTTCCCGCCTTCATTTTGGGGGAAGAGGACCAAGGCCACTATAAATAGGACCTAGCCACCACCATAGACGGGGTGATCACTCAGACCATCCTCTCCCTCACCAGCTCAAGAACACACCTTCTGAGGTTGTTCGCCCACTGTACTAGTTCATCCTCAGCCCACCTCGAGGCCAATCCACCACAAAGCATGAGTAGGGTTTTACACCGCAAGGTGGCCCGAACCTGGGAAACTGCCTTATTCCGTTTCCTTCCAGTTCATAGAGCTAGGCCGTGGATCAGCGAGTAGGGAGACTGGGGAGGTTGAGTTCTTCGCACGCACCCCAGAGTCCGAATCTATACAGGGTCCGTGAAGCCTAGAATCCGACGGCAAGGGTGGGGAGGGGCGTCCAGAATCGCGTGGCGGCGGCTGGTGCTGGGGTTTGGGTAGCCAGATTGGCCGGCGGGAACACCTGACAGTGTGGCTTGGGTGGCGAAGCAGTGGTGGTGGCGGCATAGGGCGGTCGCAATCAGGTGTAGCCACGGCGTGCAAGGAGGCGTGCAAGGTGATCTCCTGGGTCGGCCCATTAAGCAGTTTCTGAGCAAAGCGAAGGGAGCATGAAAGCACCGTTTTTTTCTTTTGGTTGTTTTTCATTTCTTATTCCTATGTTCTTTTTATTTCTTAGTTTTTTAAATAATGTTCAAAATATTCAAAAATATTTTAATATTTGAAAATTGTTCATATTTTCAAATTTTGTTCATGCGTTTCATTTTGTTTTGAAATTTCACAACTTTAATTGAATGTTCAGAGATTTCAAAAAATATTCACATTTTTCAAAAAATGTTTCGAATTTCAAACAGTTTAAATTTTTTGAAAGTTGTTTGTTTTTAATCCTCAGAATTTTTTCAACTAACAAACATTTTCTAAATTTGCATTTTTTTGAATCCGTGAACGTTTTTGGATTCGGAAACATTTTTTCAAATCCATGAATAATTTTTTGAATTCGTGAACTGTTTCCAAATTCAAGAACAAGTTTTGAATTCAGGAGCATTTTTGAGAATTCACGAACTTTTTTTAATTTGCAATCATGTTTTCATATCCGCCAACAATTTTTGAATTCATGATTTTTTGTATCATTTTTAGAATTGTAAAGATTTTTAGAATTCATGAACATTTTTTTGGATAAGTGAGCATTTTTTAAAATTTCTGAGCATTTTTTGAATTAGAACCAACCTAGGTAGAAAAAACAAGCTAGGAAAAGCCGAGTGTGGAAAAAATAAGGCACGCTCCTCGGCCGGTCCACTAACCGGAGGCTGTGAGTGCGATGCCATAGGAGCACGCGGACGAGACAGGGGAGAGAACGGGTCCAGTGTTACTACTAGCACTAGCTTTAGCCTAAAAAAAACTAGCGCTAGCTCGATCGATTGATATGCTCGTAATTCGGCCGTGCGGCTGTGCAGCGCATGAGCGACACCGTTGGACAGTTGACGACAATGTCTCAAAAAAAAAGGTTGACGACACCCAACGCGAGGATAGGCCAGCCGTCTTGAGGCAAAAAAACTCGGCGACTGTTAGGCGCCGGCGCGCCGGCTGAAATTTCGACCGGTTTGCCCCTAGCCGCTCGATTCAGTCACACGCGACCGTTTGATTGGATTCTCTCGTGTTCGTCTTCTTCGTTTCGCCTTGTCTTGTACGACGCTGCACTCGTCATCCACCCCGCGCCGCCTTGCTCGTCCTCGGCCCCGTCCTCGCCAGCCACCCGGCGTTGTCGCTGCCGGCCGCCATCACAGCCAGGGCCGGCCCTAAGGGGGGGCGGCCGCCCCAGGCCCCCCAAATCCTGGGGCCTCTCCCCAGGTGTATTAGGTAGGCTCTGGCCCGATGTATTTTGACTGATAAGGAAAATTCGATGGGTCGGAGGGCTGGGCCTTAGGGAGAACTGCACGCAAGAAGACCCTTGTACGCACGCAGCGAGGCACGGAGCCAGCCAGCGATCGGCTTGTCCCTGCGTTTATAGATGTTCACGTAAAAAAAGGAACTGACTGATCCCTTCTATCACGCATGCATCCACGCATCAATTCCCACCGGCCGTCGACTCGTCGCCTCTTTGCGACTAAGCGCTTGACGCTCCTTTCCCCTTTCTCCTAAATCGTAATTTCGCTGATTCCTTTATACTCCCTCCATTCCATAATGTAGTGCTTCCTCTATCCCCGTGTTTCAATTTTGACCGTAAATTTAACTATCAAAACCGATTGCGGCGGGAGCAAAAATTATATCAGTGAATTCGTATTCGAAAGAATTTTTCAGTTATATAATTTTTTTTCTCCCATCGTAGTTGGTCTCGTTGGTTAAATTTATGGTCAAAGTTGAACCTCGAAAAGCGCGGGCGCACTATATTTTGAAATGGAGGAAGTATAATTTAGATCGTCCGCCGATTACAATTCGCTGCTTCGCTCTTTGTTCAGTCCATCGGCGATTCGACCATCCAAGGTATAGCATATGTTCATATTGGGGTTTCTGGATGCATAGCTTGCACAGCGGCACCGCTGACCAATTGATGCATTTATTTATTTGTTTATTTTTAGCACTGTGTCTTATCATGTGATCTGGAAGAAGTAAACATCGACACCAACATTCACGGTAACAATGTAATACTTTTTCAAGGGGGAGATATTCATACTTTTTCAAGAGTAATACTAAATTACTAATGCTTCTAGTACTTAGATATATAAACGCGGATGATGAGTTGGCCATAGTTGTCATAGTGGAAGAGCAACCAATTGGAATTCAGAATATGATAAGGAAGAAGTAAACATCGACACCAACATCCACGATAACAATGTAAGTGGCATTGAGAATGTAGGAAATTCATCGGACGTTATCCTAATATATCCATTGCTTATTGCATGTTATTTACTGTGCCTTGGACTGTCACGTCGGTCGAAAGAACCTTTTCCAAGTTGAAATTTGTGAACAGCTATTTGAGGTTAGCAACGACTCAAGAGAGGTAAATGGTTTAGCAACATTATGCATTGAGAAAAAATATTGGATGATATTGATATCAACCCCATCATAAGTTACTCCGCCTCAAGGAATGTTAGAAGAATTCTATAAGGTAATATGTATAAGTTACTTGCTATGCACACTGGTTTTGGATGTATTTAACTGGTATTGAAAATCGTTTATTTGTTATTTATATTCATAGCTATTGTTATGATGTGTATATTAAGGGCCCCGAGTTTTAGTCTCGCCCCGGGCCCCCAAATTTTCAGGACCGGCCCTGATCACAGCCGCATCTCCTCCTCACCCGCCATGGTCACCATGGGCACCGAGTTCCCAACTCGCCTCGCTGCAATCTCCATTAGCCGGTTGAAGCTTTCCCAGTCGCCGGTTGAAGCTTTCCCAGTCGCCGGTTGAAGCTTTCTAGGCCGCGGTTGTAGCTTTTTTGTGTTCGGTGCCCCGACCACCAGCTTCTCCGTATTTTCGGTTGAAGTTTTCCCGTCGGCGTAGCTTTATAGGCTGCCGGTTGAAGCTTATGTTGCGGAAGTGCCCCGACAACCAGCTTCGTTGTTCTTTGAAACTTTTTATGTTGCCGGTTGAAGCTACCTAGGCCATAGGTTGTAGCATTTTTCGATGCCGGTTGCAGCTTCTCTCATTCGCTGGGCGCAGCCCCCGCCTAGCTGGTTCCAGCAAAACTAACAGCCGGTTGTAACATTTTCCACCGCTGGTTCCAGCTTCGCCGCAGGCTGGTTGTAGCTTTTCTTGCATACAGGGCGCAGCTTCCCTCGCAGGACAACTCCGGCGAGCGCCCTCTCCCTATGGTTCCAGCATGATCACTCGTCGGTTCCAGTGATTCGGACCGTCGGTTGCAGCAAAAACCATCTCTGGTGATGCATGGGTGCCGCCGGGGTACGCAGCAAACATGGTCCCATTATGGCGGCTGGAGCTTGCAGCACGGCCATGGCGTCGCCGTGACGAGGTGGACAACGACGGTCGAAGCCACACAACCATGGCTTCCATGGCAGCGGGGTTGGGCGCCATAGCCGCAGGACGGATGTGAAAGGGGCTAGCCGGCCACGGTGGAGGGCGAGGTTGAGCACCGAGCAGGCCGTAAAGCTGTTGTAGCTAGCACATGGATAATGGCGAAGAAGAGAAAAAGAAGAGGCAGCAAATTAAGGAAGAAGACACCTACGAAGCGATAAAGTGGGCATGCAGCGAGAACAAGCGGTGCGACCGGCCGAACGCTCGGTCGATGGACCGTATGTAAACGTTTTCCAAAAAACTCTCTCTATCGCCGCATGGTGGCAGGCCGCCGTGCATCCGCGGGGCAAGGGGAGCGAAGCGACCGATGAATACGATGGCAGCTTCTGTGTACGCGGCTCCGACGTATGGGGGGTGCTCGATGCGTTTGTATGCTGTTTGTGGTGCAGACTTGCAGTAGTTTCTCACTTCTCGGTGACGGGGAGAAAATACAACACAGCCTGGACTGGGCTATACGATGGACCTGCAAAATGATTACGATGGGCTAGGGCACCAGACCTTCAAAACGTTGTTGGTCTACCTCCGATCGGAAATCCAATTTGGCACGGGAGCACGTGCTCCTGCGCGCGAAAATAGTTTTTGAAATGTCAAAAAAAATTATTTTTTTATGTATTCACATTGTTGAGGAAATCGTTAACTGGTAGCTGCTCGGTCGGCTGGTAAGTAGAGGATTAATAGGCTAATCGGTAAGTTAATCGGCCATTTAATCAAATAATCGGACGATTTATCGAGTTATCAGCTACTCGGGAACCCTATGAGTAGGGATTAATCGGCAAGTTAACTGGTTAATCAGATGAATTCTTGAACAGGGTGTATTCATAGTCACATCCAAATGTTAGCTGCAAAGTTTTAGTAAAAAGGTTAAACATTTTTTACCTGTGCAAAAACAACAAATTAAACACCAAAGGTTACCTAAAAATGTCACCTTAAATTTGTTTTTTTTCACCGACAAAACACTACTGCTCTGTTTCCCATGAAAATTGTCAAGCATGCTTGCGACACTAACGCAAACATCCACAAACAAAATCAGAATTTTTAAAAATATTTTACCCATTCCTTTTAGGTACTGTTCATCTAGGAACAAATGCTCCCTAAAGCCAAAACGCCTCCCGTACCTCAGATGGCTTAATATGTTGAATTTGAACACAGTGTCTTCCCACAAATGTTATATCTCACTAAAATCACTAATAAACTTGGGTACCCCATGCAAAGGTCACTCCCACCTTTCAGGTTGCGACAAGTGGGAGCTTTCCCTTTTTTTCGTAAATTCGTTTATTCAAAATGTTTTCTCTTAAACCGTGCGTCCAAATTCCATGTTTTCATCATTAGATTTCTCACGTCGAGATTTTCGAAACTAGATCTCATGTAGGTTTTGACAAAAAAAAATACACAAAAAATCAGAAAGAACTTAGCCGAAAGCATGCTTTTTTCACTTATTTTCCATTTCAGTTGTACCTCTCGCGGAAGAAAAGAAACATGTTTTTCCCTTTTCATAAGGCACATGTGACTTTCGCGAAAGCAAACCTGCGTCTCCACAAGATGCAAATCTGTGATTCTCACGGAAGAAAATAAACGTATTTCTTTCTCTTTACGAGAGGCATATCCATGCCTCTGACATAAGCTAACATGTGCTTCCAAAAGAAGCAAATATGTATCTCTTATAGAAGAAGAAAAAGTGTTTTTCCCCTTTTCCAAGAGGCACAACTGTGCCTCTCACTGAAGCAAACCTGTGCCTCCAGGATAAGCAAATATGTGTTTCTCGTAGGATAAAAAAAACTGTTTTCTTGCATGATTTTTTTAATTTTTTTGTCCAAAACCAAGAGAAAATCGATCAAACAATGTAAAGCTGATGTTTTTTCTTCCAAAAAACCCAATCTAAAACTAGAAAATGCTTACAGAAAAATAAAAATAAAATAAAATCTCAACGGAGCATCCATCACGCAACACGTGGCGGCGGCTAAGAGCAAACCAAGTGACGCGCTTTCAACCCACCAAAAGTGGCCCTTGAGAAGCTCACACAAGGGGTATCCCTCAGTTAGTTGCTCCTCTCTTACAATGAGTATAGCATTCCTCTCGCCTGAAGCACACGGATATCGGGCTGGCCCATTAGATTAGATCGCTTGCTTGCTTCGCTAGCTTCAGCTCCCTCGCTCGGTGACGTATTGCCGTCCTGGTTCGTCTAATTTTTCTTTCATTTTTTCATATTTTGTTTCTTTACTGGTTTCTTCAGTTTTTTGTTTTTATTGGTTTTCTTGGTTTCTTTGATAGTTTTTACTGATTTTATTTTTTTTCTTTTCTTTGTTTCTTTTCCGGTTTTCACTGATTTTTTATCGGTTGTGCTATTTCTCAGTCGACTGAGAAATAATTATGTCTCAGTCGACGAGATTAGCTGTACGATTATATTGATCTCTGTTTTATCGCTAAAGTATTCCTCTCGTTCAAAGTGTAATGGGCTTTGTCCCAGCGGGTAAATCTGCAGGGCGCCGCTACGGGGATGTGGCCTTGCTTGGTTTGTGGCTTGCGGTCCTTTTCATTTTTTTGTTTTTTATTTTCTCATAGATATCCCATGAAAATATTTTTTGATTTTCCTTTTTTGTTGGGCTTGTGTGTACAGTACATACACCTGTACCTTTTCCCTTCTTTTTCCCCTTTCTATTTTAGGTTATTTATTTGTCATTTTCTTTTTATTATGATATTTTTACTTGGTTTTTTATTTCTTATTTTTGGATTTGTTGAGCATCTATAATTTTATATAACAGACATTTTGACAAATTTTATATAACAGACATTTCGTCATTTTCTTCACTTGCTGATTTCTTTTTCGTATGGATTTTTTTGTTTGTGTGCTGCCTATTCTTTTCATCATAGCTACTTTGTTTCATTCATCGATGCTGCTAAATCTCGGTCGACTGAAACTTTGCGAAGTCTCAGTTGATGCGTCAACCGTCGGCTCATTACTTTGCTTCAAGATTCGTGCCGTAGTGGGTTTATTTCTTTAGGCTTTGTTAATACACGTGTCCAGCCCGGTTCTCTTTTTTTGGTGTGTTTTGGTTGTTTGGGCTCCTTTTTTCGCGAGGTATGGGTTTTGAACGATGGGATGAGGAGGTGTGGATGCCTTTTTCCATGCCTCTCCTATGACTTGTTCTTATTTATTTTTCATTTCACTTTTTGCTTTTGTTGTGGTGCAGCGGACGCTAGTTGTGAACTTGACTTTTTTTTCTCTTGTCCTACTTTGTCATGTTTCTCTTTTTTGTTTTCCCACTTCTTCTTTTCTAAAGGATTTTTGTAAATACATGAATGATTTTAAAATTATATAAACATTTTTCATATAAATAATTGTTCTTCTAAAATTACAAGTTTTATAATGAATAGAAAACCTTTTAATGTAACACGTATATTTTTTTATTTCTCTTTGCGTGTAATTGTAGTTGTACACTCGTTGGTGTTCGTCGTCCGTCTAAAACTCTTTTTTTTTAAAACTTATTCAATATAACTAGTTTTGTAATATAGTTGCACATATCTAGTTTTTATCTTTTTCCTGTATTGGTTTTTTCATTTTTGCTATGCACACATGTACCATCTGCATGCAATCCACATGCGACTCTCATGTGTAAGATATATCTCATTTTCCAATTTTTTAATTTTATACGACGACTATAAGTGTGGGCTCCTCGCAAAAAAAGAGACTCCAAGTGTGGGCTCCCTACAAAAGAAAAATGACTGCAAGTGTGGGCAATTGCATTTCTGTCATTAGGCACGCAACTGCAAGTGTCACTAACTACCGCAACTTCATGTCTTCAACATAATTGCAACTGGGTGGTGTTTTGTCACGGGGAGGAAGCGGTTGCATGTTTGCCACCAACACGCAACTGCAGTGTTGACCCTGGCTGTAATTGCATGTCTTCAACGTGATTGTAATTTTGTGGTCTTTGTCGAGGGAGGGGCAGTTGCATATCTGCCACCAACATGCAACTGCAAGTGTCGCCTCCCACTACAATTGCATATCTTCAACACGACTTCAACTTAGTGATGTTTGTCTAGGAGGGCCATAGTTGCATGTCTGCCACCAACACGCAACTGCAACTTTCGCCCCCTACTGCAACTACATGTGTTTTACGTGACTGCAACTGCATGTCTACGGTGCAACTACAACTTGGTAGTGTTTGTCAGGGGAGGGGTAGTTCCATGTCTGCCACCAATACACAACTTCAAGTGTCGCCCTGACTGCAATTACATGTCTTCAATGGTACTGCAACTCTGTAGAGTTTTGTCGGGAGGAACAGTTTCATGTCTGTCACTAGGCATGCAACTGTAAGTGTCGTTTCCAATTGCAACTGCATGTCTTCAATTCGAATACAACTATGTGATGTTTTTGTCAGGTAAGGGGGCAGTGCATGCTTGCTACTAGGCATTCAGCTGCAAGTGCCACCCCAACTGCAACTGCATGTCTTCAATGCGACTATAACTCCGTGGTATTTTTGTTGGGACGGCTAGTTGCAAGTCTGTCACTAGACCTGCAACTGCATTTATCGTCCCTAGCTGCAATTGCATGTCTTCAAGTCAATTACAACTATGTGGTGCTTTCTTAGGAAGGGGCAATTGCATGTGTAATACTAGGCTCTTGCAACTTCAAGCGTCTTCCTCGACTGTAGTTGCATGTCTCCAAACACGATGCAACTGGGCTTTGTTTTGTTGGTGGGGCGACGGGAGAGGCAGGGGCAGTTTCATGTGTACGATAGGCATGCATCTGCAAGTGTCGCCCTCGACTGCAACTGCATGTCGTACAACATAGTTGTAACTAGACTTTTGTTTTGTCGAAGGCATCAGGAGAGTGGGTACAACTTCATGTGTACATTATGCTTGTAACTGCACGCATGGCCCCTGACTACGACTGCATGTCTTCCAGTATGACACAACTAGACTTTGTTTTGTTGGAGGGGTGGCGGGAGAACCCGGGGCAATTGCATGTGTACACTAGGCATGCAACTGCAAGTATCGCCCCTCACTGCAATTGCATGTCTATGAACTAAACTTTATTTTGTCGAAAGGGTGGCGTGGGGAGGGGGCGTTTATATGTGTACACTAGGCATGCAACTGTAAGTATTGCCCTGACTGTAACTGAACTTTATTTTTTCGGAGGGGCGACCGGAGATGCTGAGCAGTTGTGTGTTTATATACTAAGCATGCAACTGCAAGTGCCCCCCCCCCCCCGGAGTGCAACTGCATGTCTTCCAACATGGTTGCAACTGGTCTTTTTTTGGTTAGGGTCAACAAAAAAATATTTTAAGAGTTTTTCCTCATGAAGACCTTCATTTCTTTTTTGAAAAATGAAAATGTTTAGTTCCCAGTTTTTGGTATTTCATTTTTTTCATTTGGTTATTTAAATTAAATTAAGAGTTCAAGTTTCCTCTCATGCAAACCAAGTTAGCCATGAATTAAGGAGTCATGGCCGAGTGCAATATAGAGTTTTTTCTTTAAACATTTTAAATAAATTAAATAGTGACCTAAAATGTTTTATATTTTTATAAGGGGGTACCTTTTTTGCTTATATTTTAAGCTTTCTTTTTGCATTTTTCTTTTTTACTTTTTGTTTTTCATTTTTCTCAAGTCGCTGGAATGTGGCCCCAACCCTCAACGTCTTCTAGCGTTCTCCTAGAAATATCCAACCGTCATTGTTTGAATTCAGATATAGGGAGGGAGAGAGAGAGAGAGAAGGTCGAACACGGGTGACCGTACCACGAAGGTGTCTATGACGTAGGTCATCGACATCGATATCCACGGCCACGCAGGCGTGACTTCAGGCTGCTCGCACCCTGCGCTGCGAGCAGCATAAGCTACCTACCCATCCATGTATATCAATCCCCGTCGTCGTGTTTGCGCTCCGAAATCCAACACCACTACGAGTCAATTTTTTTCTCCACCTATTTGTCTCAAAATTACCATTCACAGAGAGGTCCCAGTGCAAGAGACTAGCCCAAATTTCAGATTAGCGACCGAGGGGCCAACGATTATTTTTGTTCTGCCCATGTTTTTTTTTTGCTCGAGCAGAGCCCAATTTCCGGTTGCTCCGAAATGGAGGATTCCCCATTTTCTTGGCCAATTTTCCATGTTTCTAATCAAAGATGAAGTGGCCTTTTTTTTTAAGTAGCTTGTGTTCCATAATTTTTTTGAAGTAGCCGCCTTGTTCCCGAGCACCGCAACTCTGTTTTTGTTTAACTAAAGAACTGAGCGAATTGATTTTGTAAGAGGAGCTTACGGAGCACATTCTCCTCAATTGACTGAAGTGTTTCTGGGGTATGTCGACAGCACGCACGTGCAGAGTGTGTGAGCTAGACATGTCCGTGGGATTTCACTAACTGAACCCAACTCTAACCAAAGTGACACACACAGAGCAAGCTGACTTGTGCATGCAACAAATTGAATGAGAATCCTTTTGACAAAAATAAGAAGAAACGAAGAAGAAGCAAGGGAACGAAATGATTTTCTTGTCGTTTACCTTCAGATGGGCTTTTTCGTTATCTTTGTTCTGGGGTGTAGTTTTTATTTTCTCTTGACAAAATAGACGAACAAGCAAACAGTGTAAACAAGAAAATGAACAGACAAACGAAAAAAAAAGCCCAGAACTCAAGCCCATAACAGGGGAATTAGAACCTACTAAGGAGGGAGACAAAACGGGCCAAATCTGCTATAGGTGACGTCAGTCGACTTAGACTTCACAAAGTCTCAGTCGACTGAGTCCTAGACACACCCACTTTTTATTTGTTGACTTTCTTTCTTTGTTTTTCCTTATTGTTCTGTTTCTATTCTTGGTTTTCTTCATTTTTCTTTGTTTCCTTCCCAACTTCATTCTTTTGCTTTGTTATTTTTTTATTTTTACTTTATTTTTTATTTTAATTGGTTTTCTTATCTTTCCTGTGCTTTTTGTCAATTTTCATCGGCTTCTTTTTTGTTCACCACATGTTTTTTTTTTGTACAGATTCAACATTTTCTGTATACAACTGGAACATTTTTCATATACTTTTTACATTTTCTCAATACATGGTTACATTTTCTTTGTTTCTTTCAGGGTTTTCCTCGATTTTCCTTTTCATACTCATTCCCTTTTTCCTTTGTTTTTTTCTTTCTTGATATTAAAAGGTTTCTTTTGTTTTTCTTTGTTTCTTTATCGATATTCATTGTTCTCCACTCTTTTGCACTGGTTTCTTTGGTTTTGTTTTTCATGTTATTTTTTTATTTGGTTTTCTTTATTTCTTCATTTTCATTGGGGTTTTTTCTTTGTTTCTTTTGTTTTTCATTCTACATATTTTGTATACATCAAGAACATTTCTCTAATACATGTTTAACATATTTTGAATACACAGTCATTTTTTTCTATATATTTTTTTTATCATTTTTCAAATGCTTGATTGACATTTTTTAAATAGAAGATTAACATGTTTTTAATACATGGTCGACATTTTTTATATACAACTGAAACATTTACCTTGTATATGTTTTACATTTTCAAATATATAATTAACTGTTTCCAAAACACATGTTTTTGAACATTGTTCCTCGAATATTAGTTAAACAGTTTTTTCAAATAAGTGTTGAAACATTTTTAAAAATCTATCAACATTTTTGAACATTGCACAATCATTTTTTCAAACTTAAGTAATTTTCTTAAAATGTGTGTAATTTAGAATTTTTTAAAATATAAAAAGGTAAAAAAATAGAAAAAAAAGTAGAAAAAAACTAATCAAGTGAAGGAAGGAAAAACGATCAAGCGAACAGTTCCACTGAGCCGGCCAATTAGCACGTCATTTCTGGCAAGCGGAAGGTTTGTCTTGCTAGAAGCGAGACATAGCCGCACCTGTGTCTTCCCCGCCGAAAAGAAAAAGGCTCATGTAGAAGTCCAGTAGCCTGAATTGGGTTATGCATGATACCATGCTTTTGACTAATCATAGCTTTTTTTGGCGAAAGAATGGTAATCAAATACAAAGATTTGGAGGACGTGTCAATCATTTACCACACTAAACCAAATTTTAAAAACGAACTATGCAAAATTTACGAAATAATAACTCACATATATCTGCATTTTTTCAGAAGATACATAACCGTATAAACACCAAAATTTATACATGTATAATTGGCAAAACAAACAGTAACATAAAGGTAGCTACAACAATAGGCAATTTATTTAATTTTATGATGGAACTGATTTTTTGCTGTGGAATACAAAATAAACAAATGAAAGCACTAGCGTGATTACTTAACGACCAGACTGCAGACCGTTAACAACTTTCTTCTCGATGCTGAAATATTCAACACTAGTTATTGTCGAGCTGGCCATCGATGAGAACTCCCCAAGTAGGCATTCTGTCTCTTCAGGGTTCCGCTGCACCCATGAATGTTGCATCACCTTCCTCAGACTATCAAGCTTCTCCGCAACTTCCTTCATCGATGGCCTATTGTCACCACACATCTCTAAGCATCGCACCGCTAGCTCCGCGATCTCTTCAATAATCTCTGTGTTATCCCCATCCTTGATCTCAACATCCAAGATCTGGTCGAGCTTATTCTCCTTCATGGCATACATAAACATCATCGACAGGCTCTTCTCGTGGGCAGGGACATCCGGATTGAAATTAAATGGCAACTTGGCCGTGAGTAGCTCCAACAAAACAACCCCAAAGCTATACACGTCGCTTTTGTCCGTCAGCAGGTTGGTTTGCATGTACTCTGGGTCGAGGTACCCGCATGTACCATGTACAAGTGTGATGAATTGTGACTTATCAGTTGGTGCCAGGATGGAGGCGCCAAAGTCAGACACTTTAGCTTGGTTGTCCGTGTCAAGAAGAATGTTGGAGGACTTGACATCCCCGTGGAGGATCGGCGTCGAAGTCGATGAGTGAAGGTAGGCGAGCGCGTCCGCGGACTCGTGGGCGATTACCAAGCGAGTAGACAAGGGGATACACATGCCAT
This sequence comes from Triticum monococcum, assembly GCA_034509565.1. Taxonomy (NCBI): domain Eukaryota; kingdom Viridiplantae; phylum Streptophyta; class Magnoliopsida; order Poales; family Poaceae; genus Triticum; species Triticum monococcum. Next base: position 486,359,485 of record CM067845.1, read on the forward strand.
GGTTACCGTGTATGAGCTGGAAGAGGGTGCCGTTTGGGACGAACTCGTATACCAGCATAGGGACTTCCACTTCGAGGCAACACCCGAGGAGCTTCACAATGTTTCTATGGTTGACCTGGGACAGGATTAACATCTCTTTTCCGAATTCTTTCTTCTGTTGCTCATCAACCGTCTTGCATCTCTTGACAGCTATTTCCACGTCGCCCTTAAGAAGCCCCTTGTACACTGTCCCATAGCCCCCTTGACCTAGTACTTGTTGTTCGCTGAACTTGTTTGTGGCTTGCTGCAGTTCTTCTTCCGTGAAGATCTTGAATGTAATACCTTGCTTTGACCTCATCTCATCAAATAATATCAGACCACCGTGCTGCCGAAAGTAGTCCCGCTTCATCTTGTGTAGCTTTCTTCTCTCTTGGAGCATGCATGCACATGCTATAGCAATCACAAAGACGACTAGTCCAACAGTTGCACCTGCATTATCCATCCACGTAGAGCTATAATGCATCTGTTCAATTTATGTAATTTCTTTGGGCAGTGACAACTTAAAGTACTTTGTTTGAGGAGAAAGAAAAGTACTGGTAGATGAGTTTGGTAGGCTAAGATAAAGTTTGCTAAACACTGGTTGTTGTTGAACAACACACTACCGGTGGACTATCATGGTATAAAGTTCGTAGGTGCCCTACAGATGTCCAATTAATCGTTCATATGCAACATGTGTATATTGTGCTCACAAAGAGGAGAACTCACCTACAACAGGCATCGCCGAAAAACGGGATTGACAAGTGCCATCCGTCCAATCTTTCCCTCCATGACATGAGCAGGTGTAATGCCCTGACATGTTCTCGCAGATTCCAGAGCCGCAGATATTAGCATTTTCAAGGCACTCGTCAATATCTGGAACAAAACAATTCAGTTCATGTTGCCAAGCGGCTCGTACAGGTGACTCGTAAATCAATTAAGGTACACGAGAATTCATGTCAAATGCATACAAGGCAGCAAAAGGGAAGTCACCTTGACATCCGTTCGTGATATATGGGTTGCCTTTGTACCCATTGGAGCAATTGCAGCGGTAACCTTGCTTCATGGTGGTGGAATCCACACACATACTGTTGCTGCTAACACATGCATATGAAGTCGTGTTCTTCTTAGCTTGCTCGCAATTCGACGCTTCTATTCGCCAGTTCAGCACAACAGGAACTCCACCTTTGTACGTCTCTTCCAACAGTTTGGATTTGACATAGGTGGTTTTGAAACTGAAGGCCGCCTTATCCACCAGTAACACGTAGCTGCAAGGACCGTCTTCTGTTTCTAAGGTGGTGTCCTTGAAATAGCCATAATAATCCGGTACGTTTTTCGGGACATCGACTTGACAACAGCCGGCACCATCACATGTGTCATCCTGAGGGGAATACGGAGTGCACTCGGACGAGCAACCTGTTACATACTGGACGAAGAAGGTGTATATGAGATGTCTTGAACCAAACTTACACTACCTTTTTTTCAGGAAAGGAACGCTGATTTCTAATAGAGTAAAATATACCCGCGGTCCTAGAAGTATTCGAGGTGTGTCAAGTAGTTTCTAAAAGTTTAAAAACGTTATATATGTGTGTAAGTCGTCCACAGCGGGTCGATCCTATCCGCGGCTGACTAGTCCACGTATCCTGTTGACTCACGCCACATAGGCAATATTTTGCCAAGACCCTCGTGGTAGACTTTTCCATCTCACTTGTGGCTTGTCTTCTTTTCTCCCCGTCATGTGTGTTGAGGTTCGTCACCATACATGCGGCATACTCCCTTCATTCCTAAATATAAGTCTTTGGAGTCAGTGGCGGAGGCAGGGGTGCTGGCAGGGGCCAATGCCCCCCTATGTGCTCACAAATATACCTATATGTACTTCTAATATTTCATTTGTCAGACAAAATTATATAGGTTTAGATGATTTGACCCCTTCTAATATTATATGACATGTTTTGGCCCCCTTTATATTCAGTTTCTGGCTCCGCCACTGTTTGGAGTGATTCCACTCTAGACCACATACGGAGCAAAATGAGTGAATCTATACTTAAAATACATCTATATACATCCGTATGTTGTTCATAGTGAAATCTCTATAAAGACTTATATTTAAGAACGGAGGGAGTACATGTTTGTTAGGACCACGACATCATGCTCGGTTTCATGGAGTAAGTGCTACGCGGCGGAGTGCTTGCAAAATTTCACGTCGAACAACAACAGCCCGCGGCACGCCGTGGTGTCTGAGGGCGCTCTACCTAGCCTGCTCCTACGTTGATGGCTCGTTGCCGCGGGCGCGCTCCGCAACCTCGTGTCCACCGTCACACCGAACAGTCTCATGTCGCTCAACGTGCTCCTGTGGCTGGTGCACGTGCTCCAGGATGGCTGTGTTGGCGCGCAACGACCATCTACAGGACCTCTAGCTCCCTGGAGCTGAAGCGCCAGGCGGGCCACCACAGGTGCATGCCAGTGATGGTGTGGCGGCCAAGTCGAACGACGCAAGAGGGGTCGACCCCAGGCGACGGACCTGGTTCTCGGTGCCCTCTCTCTACTCACTCCTTTAGCGGTTGCTGGTCGAGGAGCAGGAGGCAGCACGCGGGTGAAGAAGAAAAGAAGGACCACAAGTGAGAAAGAGAAGCCAACTTGGGGGTTCTGATAAAATATTGCATATGTGACGTGAGTCAACGGGCCAAATGGCCTGGTCAGACGCAGATAGGACCCACGATGAACGACTTACAAACATAAAGGATCTACATTTGCGTTTTCAAACTTTTGGGACCTACTTGACTCGTTTGAAATATTTTTAAGACCACTAGTGTATTTTACTCTTTCTAATAATTCTATAATGTGCAGAGCAAGTGTTGCATGTTAATTCATAATATTTAAAGTAAAGTGTCATTCAAAACCAAAATACGTCAAGATAAGCTTTTCTAATAACTAGATGATACCTTATGCATTGTTGCGGGACCTAGTTGCAAATATTGTAGGGAACACGAATATTATGGTTAATAATATAATAATTAAAACTGAAAATATGTTTTATTTGATTTGATTTTACTATAGCTAAAAAATTACAGAATGAAAAAATATATCGTCTTATACCATGCATGGTTGCTTTTTCTTTAGTTGAGTTGCATGGTTGCTTGTTCTGGTGGTTCTTTTTCATACATACTTGCATAACATATTTGTACGTTAAGAAAAATATGCTAGCACACAGGACGGACACAATGAGGGAAAAACATTCGTTGTCAGTCTGGCCCAGCCGCCCGATCCATCCGACCTAGAAGTGCCTAGCCATTAGACCAGTTGACGCAAAATGCTCGTTTAGCACCATTGCACAGCACGCGGTGCACGCGTCGGAAGAACAATTTGCTTCGTTTCTCCTCACCACAACATCGTCCACGGCGGGCGTCCCTCGCAGCACCAGTGACCTTCCCCGTGGCACAGCAACACCGGTCGCAGCACGCCGGCACCAGCGACCATCCCCACAGATAGCATCGTCGCATTACAAGTGACCTCCCACAACACTGTGTGACCTTTGCAGCGTCGACATCACATCATTGGCGACTGCTCCTACCGTCGCTAGCACCAGCGCCTCTATTGCATGCTGCAATGCAAGATCACTACTGTCGCATGTTGCAATTCAACATAGCTGCCACATATTGGAAATCAACATCGTTGTCGGTGCTGCGTCGACATTTGGTCCCGCGTCGACATTTGGTCCGGTCGTTGCTCATAACATCTCCACTACCGCATGTTGCAATGCAACATCGTCAGTGTTGCACCAACGTAGCATTGTCTCCATTGTAATGTTGCAATATAACATCATTACCATTGCATGACGATGTCCCTACGGCGGAGCCCCAAAGGGGGCGACGCCCATCGCTATTGATTTGCATCGACAATCGTTCTTGATGTGGCTCGCAGCATCACCGCTGCTGCATGTTGTAAATGCAACACCAATGTTGCTACATGCAGATGTTCTAGAAGCAGCGTGGTGATGTTGCTGCATCATAGGCTGCATTAGCCACAACGAGGAATGGCATCCCAGCGAGGTTGTTCGGCATGAGGGCATCTCTAGCCGATCCTCTAAAAAATAGAGGAGTAAACCGTCGAGTAAACCTTAATAGAGTAAATTTACTTCACTAAGTTTTGGTTGTATCTAGCCGATCTCCTAAATTTAGCGGAGTGAAATTTTATTTGGCTCATACTTTTCGTCGAACACTTATTATGCGCCTGCTCGGCGAGCGGCGACGATGGTGACCACGCCAGCAACACACGAGAGCACATCTAACATGCCTGTGGGTCACATGCGTCGTCGCCCGCGTAACGGAAGCAGATACAGAGTCACCGGATAGCATGCGGTAGCCGGAGTAAGAGGTGATGACCTGGGGCGGAGCTCCTCGAGCACGCAACATACCTTGGTCATGGCACCTTCTCGCTCATCCCCAGCATCTTCTCACTCACCACCGACACGCGCAGCTCTAGGATCTCCACGCCTGGCGATGTCACTGCCGCCGCCATGGCGATGAACAAGTCGTTCCATGGACGAAACTGACAAGGCGCGCTTCACCTTCTTCCTCTGTGCCGAGTAGACCTGCTCCACGGAGAGGACGCCATCGTAGTCATCCTCAACGCCGGCGGCTCTGTACAAGGCGCCAACCGACATCTTTGACGGCCACAAGCTCATCTACTACGCCTCCGTCGTCGCCACCGGCGTTGTTGACTTGCTCGCTGCGATGACATGGATGTCTAGCGCCTCGCCCAGCAGCGACCACGCCCATGGTGTCCATTCACGCCGTTGCATTCTCTAAGCTACCAAGCACCTAACTTGATTGATCTACATGAACTAGCGGCGCTTGCGTATCTCGCCGGGAACTCCTATACATGAAGCTAGCTTGGGGCTTTGGTCGATTCAATCCATATTTGCGACGAGATCAACGGTGTGGAGGAGTAAAAAATTTACCCCTCTAATGGTTTAAATGTTCGGCTAGGTACAAGTTAGAGAAGTAAATCAGAAATTTTTCTTCTCTATAGCATTTTAAGGGATCGGTTTGAGACTGACAACCTATGAGTAATGCTAGACATACAAAGAGTTACGGGGGATTTACAGGCGAACATCCTAGACACACGGACAATCACGGACGGATTACGGGAATATTCTCACTAATTAACCTCTGCCCCCTGATTTTCATGGGGATGGGCCCCGTTTCACCCTTAATCTCCAATTAAACCATGCCAGCTAATCAGAGTCCGTTGATTCCGTAGTCATCGGCCCGTGTGTGTAGCATTGCCGATTTACAGGCTAGTGAGTTTTGATTCGAAATTAAGGAGGTAGAGGGGCCCACCCTCATGAAAATCAAGGAGAGCGATTAGTTAGAAAGAAAAAAAATCCTAGTTAGCGTGTAACTCTTTGTATCTTTAACATCATTGGACAACCTATCTAGGTTGGTGCGCTCACTAATATCGGGGGAATTGGGTTGAAGGGTCGTTGAGCTCCATGCGATCGACGCAAAGGAGCTAGAGCGTGAAAATGGAGGCGGAAGCCCGCCAGATTGATGGCATCATGTCGGTGCTAGGGTTGCGCGCCTCGAGTACCTAGCAACTAGCATGAGGCGAGCCCCACAGGCCGGGGCCAAACAATGTGTTCTAGATGTCCATGGAGATTGAATGGTTGTCTCCAAACCAAAACTGAACAAAACAAGAGCACGGACTCGATACCCATGGAGAAGAATACTACTAGATGTGTACCAGTAGTTCTACTCGGCGGGTTAGAAAAGATCTCCATCAGCTCACACGATGATGCTTAGCATATCGTTCAATCTAGTGTCGCCGCTGGACTGGAGCAAATGGTACACGACACCGGAATTGATGGGGAGCGGCCTGGTGCGTGCAGTCACCGAGCCTCGGACCACAGACTGGATGTGTAGCTAGGACTTCTGTTCGACAAGCAACAAGTTGTACCAAATGAGGTGGACAATTATGTCAAGTGGCGGCCACGAGCCCACGATCACCACACCATGGCAAGCAATGCCCCGGGGACAAGGAGCAAGAGGGAAACACCTTCTCAATTACGAGCTACAGGGGAGCGCAGATAGCAGCGTAGAGCATATCTCTAAGTCACGGTCACCTCGCGCACGGCTCTAACGGGACAGAGGCGAGCACCGACGGAGAATGGCTGGCATGGTAGCCCATAGCCAGCTGGGGAAAGCGGGTGGGTTTTCTGGTGAAGCCAAAGGGTATGGGCAGGCATGTTTTCTTGAGTAAATAGTATAAAACTACTACTTTACAGGCTAGGGTTCCAAAAAACTACCGATTTTTTATTTTTCTCAGATAACTACCAAATTGGTGGTCGGCTGTTTCAAAAAACCCAAATCATCGAGTGCTTTACATTTAATCATAATTATGACAGTTCGGACCCGCACCTAAACAAACCGTCTGTTTGACTGTTAATTGACATGTGGGGCACACATGTCAATTTATCCCCTTCCTCATCTCTTTCTTCTCTCCCTCTCCTCTGATCTCTCTCACTCGAGCACGGAGCCACCCACTCCGGCCATGCGTCCACTCCGGCGATGCGACGAGCAGGACAGCGCGGAAGCTGTGGTCGGAGGCTAAGACGCGCGCGGTGGCACGCAGTACGAGGTAGGCATGCACTGGAGCTGCTCGATCTGAAGCACAGGCGCCATGGCGGCCGCTGCTCCTTCCCGCTAGCTGCTGCTCCTTGTGCTAACTACCGCTGCTATGTGCTGCTCCGTGCCAACGCCCTTGCTGCTGCTTCCATCTACCTTCTACTGCTCCTTGCGGCTAGCTTTTGCTGCTTCTTACCACCGCCGCTGCCGCCGTTGCTGCTACTTGCGACCGCCGCAGCTTCCTGCTACCCCTTGTCGACGTTGCTGCTACTTGATGTCAGTTGCCGCCGCCGCTATTACATGCTGTCGGGTGCCTCCTCTTCTCCGAGACTTCCTCGAGGACAACGGACGGGAGCTCCGCGGCGGGGCCATGGCTGCTGGCCGGCGAGCTCTCGATCCGAAGCACAGCCACGGGAGGACCCGATTGCTTTTTTCAAATTTGTTCAGGGCCCGATTGCTTTCTAAAAAATTTGCAGGGACCTGATTGCTTTTTGTAAATAATATATGAGGGAGAGACATTGACATGCAGGTCCCATATGTCAGTTAACAGTCAAACAAACGGTCAAATAGACGGTTTGTTTAGGTGCGGGCCCGAACTGTCATAATCACGATTAATCGTAAAGCACTCGACGATTTGGGTTTTTTGAAACAGCAGACCACCCATTTGGTAGTTATTTAAGAAAAATTAAAAACCGGTAGTTTTTTAAAACCTTAGCCTGTAAAGTAGTAGTTTTATGCTATTTACTCGGTTTTCTTCGATCTGGCGGCTGGAGTGGGGGTCGCGGGGGGCTTCCTTCGATCTGGCGGCGGTGCTCGGAGGCCGGCACATCGTTGCTTGGTTGGGCGCGCATGCAGGTGGTGGAGCAGGGTGGCGCAACGCACTGGTCGATCGCGGTGCGTCGCGGTAGTGTGAGTTGCCTGCTTGCGGCGCCATGCATCTCGTCATGGCGGGTTCGGGCCGGGCCAGCCCCAAGTTGGTTGGGTGTGAGGGAGGCGACTGGAGCAAGGCAGGGGGGCGTGGTGGAGCTGCGAGTCTGACGGGGTGTGGCAGCAGTGCGGTGGTGCACTTATGATGGAGGCGGTGCTGAATGGAGGCGACGGCATGAGCCCACAGTCGGGCGGGTGACGACGCTGAGATGGCTTGGCCAGATTGGAGTTCTAGCGAACAGTGAGCGGCCGGTCACCCCTGTACGATGTGGCGAGCCGCGATGCCTCCTGGTGGTGCTGGTATGGGAGTTCTTTGTGGTGAGGCAGGTCTGGTCGTCACAAGGCCGTCCCTTGGAGTGGGCGACGGCTGTCGCGGGTGGTCCTTGCCATTGCTGGAGGAGTGGGATGGCTGCGGTTCTCCGTCTAGATTGGGAGTTGGTGGTGTGGCCAAGCTTTCCTCCTTACCGTGCATGCGGCCGGTCGCCTGCCCTCGGCTTTGTGGCTACGTAGACAAGGTGATGCGGTGGGGCGGTGTGTGGATACTTGGACGGTATCGCCAAGTCCCTGTAGGTGCGGAGATGGGCGATGCGCGGATGCAAATATTGCTTGGCTTTCGCCGGGCCGGTGGCGGTTGCATTTGTGGTTGTCTTTTCCCTCTTTGGAGGCGTCACTATGATCATCTATAGCTAGACATAGAAAATATGATTCCTTAAACGCCCATGGACGCGCCCGGTCAGTGACCGGGCGTGTCTGTTTTGAGCCCCTATTTATCCATCCGCGCAGCCACACTTCTCATTTTTCTTCTCTTATGTCCGGTCAGTTGTACGTGATTGGTGGAGATGAAGAGAGAGAAATAAAAGAATGAATAAAGAAAGAGAAAAGGTGGTTCGAAATGGGGTCGCGTCCTATGTGGCGGAATCCCCGGGCGCGCCTGGGCACGTCCGCAAGCCCTCATATCGTCCACATATTTGAGATGGCTATGAGGGTTCATGGACAACCCGGGCGTATAGGGATGATATGAGGGGTCCGTTGGGTCGTTTTCTTTCTCTCTTCTGTCCGGTCACTGGCCGGGCGCGTCCGCGGACGTATAAGGGATGATTTGAGGCGTGCGGCTGTAGATGCTCTAAGGCATGTTCATCATTTCCCTTGCTCTTTTGGAGTTGGTGATTATCTCCGGGCGAAAGCCTCGATTCGGAGTTGGATCGGCACAATGACAACGTCCTAAACGTCGTTCCTCCGTTGGCAGCTTGGTGTGTTTGGAGGCATGGATGCTTCCCTGTTGTTCTTTTCCGGTGCTCGCTGCGGTCCTTTTTGATCCTCGGCGGCGCTATGTTTGCCCATCACCGATGTGTCTAAGATGGTGCTTCCCTCGGATCAGATCGAGTCCTGCCATCCACTTGCCTCTTCCTCTTAGGCATTCAGAGTGGGTGGTGCGTCGACAAGAGAAGCTCCGCGGAAGTTTGGCCTTCGGAGGGTCTGGTGTCGGTCATGACATGGTCATGTGTTTCAACTTAGGATAGGTGCTTTTGTTTGTAGCTTGCTTTGCCGTGGTGGCCGTCTTTGGTCTTACCAGGGTGTGGAGTGTGTGCTACACTCGTTGTTCGCACCAAGTGCTAGCTTTTTTGTAATTAACATTATGTCTTCTATAAAGCTATGATACATCTTGGCGTACTCTAGAAAAAAAAGTTAATAGAATCAAAAACTAGTTTTTGAAACAATTTCACCTGGATCAAAATTTTAATTTTTTTTTGTGACTGACCTGGATCAATTCGGTATAAAAAAAATCTGTGTATTGTTAGCATGTTATTTGCTTGGTTGTCAGTAACACTAGGCGATACCCCGCGCTTTGCCGCGGTATTCGAGATTTGATTTTTTTTTGTATCGTATACAATATAGATTCTTCCTTAAAGAATTATGTGGTGTTTGGTTCTCTAATTCTAAGACTTTTTCTAGTCTCTAGGATTTTTTGAAAAAGACTCTCAAGGAGGTGCGTTTAAGGATTTTTAGCAAAAAGTCCCAAAAAAGTCCCACCCTGTTTGGTTTGCTAGAGATTTTTTTTAGTCCCAACACAAAAAGTCCCTGGAACCAAACAAAAAAAAGTTGAACATGTCATGAATGAAATTTGGTGCCATTAAAGGTCCACTATGCATGTTGCATGATAGAGAGACTCTTATGTTCAAATCAGACAGACGTTAGCTGACCAAGCTACTAGCAAATTCAATGGCTAAAACAATTTGGAAGATGTGAAAGCGCGCATGTGCAGAAAAAAAAGCAATTAATGACTTATTGTAGGGTTTGTCTATATAAGATATGTAGATTGAGTATGTATTGAACTAAAAATTGTTGTTCCGGGCAGGTTTTTACCGCCTGGAAGTTAATAGAATCAAAACCTAATATTCAAAACAATTTCACCTCGATCAATTCGAAAAGAAAAAAAACAGTATAATAAAAGAAGCAGAAATACTTACACGAGAGCTGCTTGTATAAGCTGTAGCATTGCACCCGACGACGGTAATTATGTTATCGTCCGATATCCAGAAAGGTGTATCCGTGAAGTCCAGGTATCCATATTGGTAAGTCATATCACCAGTGGCTGTGTCATTGCACTGCGACGAGATCGTCTTGGCGTTCATCCAGGCCTTGCCGTCAGGCAAAGAGATATTAGTCACCTCGATCATATCATCCGACAATGGAGCACTTACAAAAGGCTTCTCGACACCACCAGCGATGGTCGTGCAGTTGATATTAAAGCCGCTGATATTTAAGCCAGTGCCGCTGGTATCAAAACCGGGATTGAACTTGAACGCGCACTCCTCGCCGATGCCGAACGGGAACGGAATGTCGACGTCGCCGCACTTCGTCCGGCAGCCGGGATGCTGGCCCGCCGGTACATCGGCCGTGGCCATCACCCAAATCGCCGAAAGGCAGATAAGAGCATGGCAAGAAAGAAGAACACGAGAATACCCCAGCTTTATCATTGCGGTGAATGGGTAGGCGTGGGTGTGTGCTGCTGAGCTCCGACCTGACGATGGTGCCACTGTGCGCTATAAATAGATGCTAGCTAATAGTTCTCGTGAATGGCCAACTGAAGGTTGACTACTACTTGCCTTGTAGTTATTAGATTTAAATAATAGGGCACTCTCTCCATCCGGGTTTATTACACTCTCATATTTTGAGCCAAAATTTATATATTTATACGTAATACTATATCTGTCCTAATTTACTAGCCTCCTCGTGTTTTAGATTATATTTGATCATGATTTTAACTAATTACAAAAATAATATCATTTGAAATTACATTTGAATACAAATATAACAATTAATTTTTTTATGACATGCATTAATACTTTGCAAACGCGTAGTCGCCAGTGGCCGGATGCATCAAATCCGGCGGCGGCGGCAGCTGCAGATATCTCGATTTGCGCCGTGGATGAGGCGAGAGAGGCTCAAATCCAGGGGTTAAGGACCGTGGCGGAGCCTAGGGAACGTCCGCCATGGCGGGCAGTGGCAGGCGTGGGGTGGGCGGGGTGAGGGCGCCAGCATAGATGCGGCGTGAGAGTGGGATGGGGGAGGCCGCGGAGGGGAGGAAATTTTTTCTCCAAGCCCGAGCGATGGAGGATTATAAGAAGGTGGAGCACGACTAAGGATAATTTATTCTCCACTAACATCGATTGGGGATCGGCTATGCATTGCTTAGAGCAGTAAAAGTGAATTTTTACTTATCTAACTGATTATAGGAGATCAGTTAGAGTTGTCCTTATGAATATCTTAGTAATTCAGCCGCAGCTTCAAAAAAAAAACTTCAAAAAATAGTAACTCAGCTGTCCGTCGCGATCCTGAAGTCGTGAAGACCTGATGCGTGATGCGTTGCTTCGGTCATTACTTCTAAGATAAGATCCCTTGTGGCTTTTCTCCATGGAGAAGATTATTTCTGAGAAATTTCCAACCTACGAGAACAACCCGATGAAAGGGAGCGCCCCGACATGCACGTCCAATCCAGTGAACGTTCGTCCGTGGTCGCAACGAAAATACATTTTTTTGTTAGAAAAATACAGAGAATATCTAACGACAATACGTGCGGCGGTGCTTCCGGCTCGCATGAGACATTATCCCAGGTCTCTGCGAGTACTGAACACAGGTGTACTGTGTGGACAGGATGTGTTACGGAGAACCCACGGCAGTTGGAATCGGTCCATCCCGCCGGTTTTCTCCCGGCGAGCTGCAATCACGGCGGACCAGACGAGTCGTAGTAGTACAGCGAGAGCTTCTCAGAAGACGTACGTACTGCCTGTCTCACAGCGACACTCCGGTCATGAGTGGCTCCGCGCATCTTGGAACAGAGTAGCTGATTCAGAGAGCACCAGGATTCCAGATGTCTCTGGACTGGCTAGGGATATCATCAGGCCAACACATCAAACGTTTGAACCTGGCGCTAGGCCGTGTCGACTTTTCGACACGGTGCGGCCGTACTACTGCATCGCCCCGGTCATCTCGGGCGTCGCTGAGTGAGAGACCGAGAGTGATCGAGTACCTAATTTTTCTAGAGGATTGGGGCCTTGCCATCCTTCTCGCGGAAGTATCGATGGAAGACGCAGCGGAAGTATCGATGGAAGACACAGTAAGGATCGAACCGGGTCTGTTTGTCGCCGGAGCTGTCCTCCTTCTCCTCCAGTGGCAATCCAGCCATGTCACGGACCGCCCGATTATGCTCTTGGATTAGGGCGCGTGTGTTCCTCCACTACCGTTTCTTCACAATGTGGGCGCAAATCGCTTCCTCCTCTGCGGCCGCCCACGCCGCCGCATCAGCCGCCTCCACCGCCGCCATTTCCATCGTGATACGGGCCTCGGCGGCCCTTATCTTCTCCTTCCCACGGCGGGCCACCCGTTCTCGGTGGGACTCATAGTCTGCCCGGCCGGTGATGTGGATGGAGAGATTTTCCGGCTGCCAGGACCGCGATGATCCAGCCCAAGAGGACTCGAGTGCCCATTGAGCCAACGCCATGGAGTCGCGCCGGACAGATCCGTCCGTCGGCCGACCGCTGTCCTCCCAGGAGCGGCGGAGTGCAATGTGGACCGCCATTGCCTCCTCCAACCTGCATGGGATGACACCCCAGTCGACGTTTCCGGACTGGTCGAGTCAGATCCGATGCCCGCCATGCCGAAGACGGTTTGAGATCGCTGGAGGTCAGCTCGGGTGGCGGAGGGAGTGGAGGGGAGACGGTTGTGAAGTGGCTAGGGTTTGGTCCGGCGAACGGATGAGAACGAATATATGTGGGATCGGGTGGGCCAGCATGGGCCGGGTTCGACGTGACGGACACGCCCAGGCGCCCTCGTATCTGCCCCATATTTGGGCTGGATATGAGGGGTGCCGGTTAGTCCGGGCGTTTAAGGCTCGTTTGAGGAGTTTGTCTGAATCAAAAAATCATAATCGGGTGGCCCGCCCGGGCGTATGAGGCGGGTTTGAGACGCCTGCTTTGACAATTTAGTCCTAAGCAAAACACAATGCGACAGGTGGCGGCCAAGTGGCGAGACCGATCGTCGCATGCACTTTTGCGCAAACTCCCCTACCATTTTCCCTATTCGACCCATAGGAGAACTCACCTATATTAAATTTGTCTCCTCGCACACATTCCACTTCATTGCCATCCACGTTTTGTCTCGTCGGGGCCGATAGGAGCTCAGCGGTGATCGCCTACTGATGACATCAACCACCACGACATCGTCGCCGGAGTTAATCGGTGGTGTGAAGGCGCCTCCTCCGCTCATCTCGTCTGCCAATTCGGCATCTTCCCTTCGGAGTACTCTGAGTCGTCTTCCTCACTCTTCTCACCTCTGCTCCGTTCGTCAAGTGCCGGTTCCGCCGTCGACAACGCCGCTAATCGGTGTGATTCGAGCTTGATTCAATGCCGTCTAGTGTTGTTGCTTGCTTAGGGTTCTTGCAGAGCTGTAGAGCTAGGGTCTTGCACGCATATTGGGCGGGCTCATTAGCTTAGGTCGCTTGCTCGCTTTACTAGCTTCAGTTCGCTCGCTCGGTGTCGTACTGGTTTGCCTGATTTTTCTTTCATTTTTCAAAAAAAAAAAATCTTTCTTTTTCTTTCCGTTTCTTCTATTTCTTTAGTGGTTTCTTCGGTTTTTTGTTTTTTTTGTTTTTGCTGGTTTTCTTGGTTTCTTTCATGGTTTTTATTGATTTTCTCCTTTTATTTTTTTTATTTCGTTCCTTTTTGGTTTTCACTGGTCTTTTATTTGTTGTCTTTCTTTCTTTGTTTTTCCTCATTGTTCTATTTGTTTTCCTGATTTTCTTTTTTCTTTGTTCCTTCTCATATTCATTCTTTCGCATTGTTATCTTTTGAATTTTATTTCCATTTTGGTTTTAATTGGTTTTCTTCTCTTTCCTGTGCTTTTTGTCAATTTTCATCTGTTTCTTTTTTGTTTAACACATGTTTCTTTTCTGTACAGATTCAGAATTTTCGCTATACAATAGGCACATTTTTCATATACACTTTTAACAGCTTCTCAATGCATGGTTACATTTTCTTTGTTTCTTTCAGGGTTTTCCTCGATTTCCTTTTCGTACACATTCCGTTTTTTTCTTTGGGTTTTGTTTCTTTCATGATTTTTCAATGGTTTCTTTTGTTTTCTTTGTTTCTTTTTGCGGTATTCATTTTTCTCCATTCTTTTGCACTAGAGGCAATAATAAAGTTATTATTTATTTCCTTATATCATGATAAATGTTTATTATTCATGCTAGAATTGTATTAACCGGAAACATAATACATGTGTGAATACATAGACCAACAGAGTGTCACTAGTATGCCTCTACTTGACTAGCTCGTTAATCAAAGATGGTTATGTTTCCTAACCATGAACAAAGAGTTGTTATTTGATTAACGAGGTCACATCATTAGTAGAATGATCTGATTGACATGACCCATTTCATTAGCTTAGCACCCGATCGTTTAGTATGTTGCTATTGCTTTTTTCATGACTTATACATGTTCCTATAACTATGAGATTATGCAACTCCCGTTTACCGGAGGAACACTTTGGGTACTACCAAACGTCACAACGTAACTGGGTGATTATAAAGGAGTACTACAGGTGTCTCCAATGGCAGATGTTGGGTTGGCGTATTTCGAGATTAGGGTTTGTCACTCCGATTGTCGGAGAGGTATCTCTGGGCCCTCTCGGTAATGCACATCACATAAGCCTTGCAAGCACTGCAACTAATATGTTAGTTGTGAGATGATGTATTACGGAACGAGTAAAGAGACTTGCCAGTAACGAGATTGAACTAGGTATTGGATACCGACGATCGAATCTCGGGCAAGTAACATACCGATGACAAAGGGAACACCGTATGTTGTTATGCGGTCTGACCGATAAAGATCTTCGTAGAATATGTAGGAGCCAATATGGGCATCCAGGTCCCGCTATTGGTTATTGACCGGAAACGTGTCTCGGTCATGTCTACATTGTTCTCGAACCGTAGGGTCCGCACGCTTAACGTTACGATGACAGTTATTATGAGTTTATGCATTTTGATGTACCGAAGGTTGTTCGGAGTCCCGGATGTGATCACGGACATGACGAGGAGTCTCGAAATGGTCGAGACGTAAAGATTGATATATTGGAAGCCTATGTTTGGACATAGGAAGTATTCCGGGTGAAATCGGGATTTTACCGGAATACCGGGAGGGTTACCGGAACCCCCCGAGAGGCTAATGGGCCTATTGGGCCATAGTGGAAAAGAGAAAAGAGGGAGCCCATAGCTGGCCGGCGCCCCCCCTTCCCCAAGTCCTAGTAGGACTAGGAGAAGGGGCCGGCCCCCCTCTCTCTCCTTTCCCCCTTGAGAGTCCTAGTTGGAATAGGATTGGAGGGGAGGAGTCCTACTCCCGGTGGGAGTAGGACTCCCCCTGCGCCTCCTCCTCTTGGCCGGCCAGCCCCCCCTTCTCCAACCTTTATATACGGTGGCAGGGGACACCCCAAGACACACAAGTTGATCCTTGAGATCGTTCCTTAGCCGTGTGCGGTGCCCCCTGCCACCATATTCCACCTCGATCATACCGTTGTAGTGCTTAGGCGAAGCCCTGCGTCGGTAGTACATCAAGATCGTCACCACGTCGTCGTGCTGACGGAACTCTTCCTCGACGCTTTGCTGGATCGGAGCCCGGGGATCGTCATCGAGCTGTACGTGTGCTAAGAACTCGGAGGTGCCGGAGTAACGGTGCTTGGATCGGTCGGATCGGGAAGAAGACGTACGACTACTTCCTCTACGTTGTGTGATCGCTTCCGCAGTCGGTCTGCGTTGGTACGTAGACAACACTCTCCCCTCTCGTTGCTGTGCATCACCATGATCTTGCGTGTGCGTAGGAAAATTTTCGAAATTACTGCGTTCCCCAACAGTGGCATCCGAGCCTAGGTTTTATGGTTTGATGTTATTTGCACGAGTAGAACACAAGTGAGTTGTGGGCGATACAAGTCATACTGCCTACCAGCATATCATACTTTGGTTCGGCGGTATTGTTGGTTGAGACGATCCGGACCAACCTTACCCGTACTCTTACGCGAGACCGGTTCCCTCGACGTGCTTTGCACATAGATGGCTTGCGGAAGACTGTCTCTCCAACTTTAGTTGAACCAAGTGTGACTACGCCCGGTCCTTGAGAAGGTTAAAACGGAGTCTATTTGACGAACTATCGTTGTGGTTTTGATGCGTAGGTGAGATGAGTTCTTACTTAAGCCCGTAGCAGCCACGTAAAACTTGCAACAACAAAGTAGAGAACGTCTAACTTGTTTTTGCAGGGTATGTTGTGATGTGATATGGTCAAGGCATGATGCTGATTTTATTGTATGAGATGATCATATTTTGTAACCGAGTTATCGGCAACTGGCAGGAGCCATATGGTTGTCGCTTTATTGTATGCAATGCAATCGCGATGTAATGCTTTAGTTTATTACTAAGCGGTAGTGATAGTCGTGGAAGCATAAGATTGGCGAGACGACAACGATGCTACGATGGAGATCAAGGTGTCGAGCCGGTGACGATGGTGATCATGACGGTGCTTCGGAGATGGAGATCACAAGCACAAGATGATGATGGCCATATCATATCACTTATATTAATTGCATGTGATGTTTATCCTTTTTATGCATCTTATCTTGCTTTGATTGACGGTAGCATTATAAGATGATCTCTCACTAAAATTATCAAGAAGTGTTCTCCCTGAGTATGCACCGTTGCCAAAGTTCGTCGTGCCCAGACACCACGTGATGATCGGGTGTGATAAGCTCTACGTCCAAATACAACGGGTGCAAAACAGTTGCACACGCAGAATACTCAGGTTATACTTGACGAGCCAAGCATATACAGATATGACCTCGGAACACGGAGACCGAAAGGTCGAGCGTGAATCATATAGTAGATATGATCAACATAACGATGTTCACCATTGAAAACTACTCCATCTCACATGATGATCGGTTATGGTTTAGTTGATTTGGATCACGTGATCACTTAGAGAATTAGAGGGATGTCTATCTAAGTGGGAGTTCTTAAGTAATATGATTAAATTGAACTTAAATTTATCATGAACTTAGTCCTGGTAGTATTTTGCAAATTATGTTGTAGATCAATAGCTCGCGTTGTTGCTTCCCTTTGTTTATTTTGATATGTTCCTAGAGAAAATTGTGTTGAAAGATGTTAGTAGCAATGATGCGGATTGGATCCGTGATCTGAGGTTTATCCTCATTGCTGCACAGAAGAATTATGTCCTTGATGCACCGCTAGGTGACAGACCTATTGCAGGAGCAGAAGCAGACGTTATGAACGTTTGGCTAGCTCAATATGATGACTACTTGATAGTTTAGTGCACCATGCTTAACGGCTTAGAATCGGGACTTCAAAGACGTTTTGAACGTCATGGACCATATGAGATGTTCCAGGAGTTGAAGTTAATATTTCAAGCAAATACCCGAGTTGAGAGATATGAAGTCTCCAACAAGTTCTATAGCTAAAAGATGGAGGAGAATCGCTCAACTAGTGAGCATGTGCTCAGATTGTCTGGGTACTACAATCGCTTGAATCAAGTGGGAGTTAATCTTCCAGATAAGATAGTGATTGACAGAATTCTCTAGTCACCATCACCAAGTTAGTAGAACTTCGTGATGAACTATAATATGCAAGGGATAACAGAAACAACTCCCAAGCTCTTCGTGATGCTGAAATCAACGAAGGTAGAAATCAAGAAAAACATCAAGTGTTGATGGTTGACAAGACCACTAGTTTCAAGAAAAGGGCAAAGGGAAGAAGGGGAACTTCAAGAAGAACGGCAAGCAAGTTGCTGCTCAAGTGAAGAGGCCCAAGTCTGATCCTAAGCCTGAGACCAAGTGCTTCTACTGTAAAGGGACTGATCACTGGAAGCGGAACTACCCCAAGTATTTGGCGGATAAGAAGGATGGCAAAGTGAACATAAGTATATTTGATATACATGTTATTGATGTGTACTTTACTAGTGTTTATAGCAACCCCTCAGTATTTGATGCTAGTTCAGTTGCTAAGAGTAGTAACTCGAAACGGGAGTTGCAGAATAAACAGAGACTAGTTAAGGGTGAAGTGACGATATGTGTTGGAAGTAGTTCCAAGATTGATATGATCATCATCGCACACTCCCCTATACTTTCGGGATTAGTATTGAACTTAAATAAGTGTTATTTGGTTTTTGCGTTGAGCATGAATATGATTTGATCATGTTTATTGCAATACGGTTATTCATTAAATTCAGAGAATAATTGTTGTTCTGTTTACATGAATAAAACCTTCGATGGTCATACACCCAATGAAACAAGTTCGTTGGATCTCGATCGTAGTGATACACATATTCATAATAATGAAACCAAAAGATGCAAAGTTAATAATGATAGTGCAACTTATTTGTGGCACTGCCGTTTAGGTCATATCGGTGTAAAGCGCATGAAGAAACTCCATACTGATGGGCTTTTGGAACCACTTGATTATGAATCACTTGGTACTTGCGAACCGTGCCTCATAGGCAAGATGACTAAAACACCGTTCTCCGGTACTATGGAGAGAGCAACGGATTTATTGGAAATCATACATACCGATGTATGTGGTCCGATGAATATTGAGGCTCGTGGCGGATATCGTTATTTTCTCACCTTCACAGATGATTTACGCAGATATGGGTATATCTGCTTGATGAAACATAAGTCTGAAACATTTGAAAAGTTCAAAGAATTTCAGAGTGAAGTGAAAATCATCGTAACAAGAAAATAAAGTTTCTATGATCTGATCGTGGAAAAGAGTATTTGAGTTACGAGTTTGGTCTTCAGTTAAAACAATGTGAAATAGTTTCACTACTCACGCCACCTGGAACACCACAGCATAATGGTGTGTCCGAACGTCATAACCGTACTTTATTGGATATAGTGCAATCTATGATGTTTCTTACCGATTTACCACTATCGTTTTTGGGGTCATGCATTAGAGACAACTGCATTCACGTTAAAAAGGGCAGCATCTAAATCCGTTGAGACGACACCGTATGAACTATGGTTTGGCAAGAAACCTAAGCTGTCGTTTTTTAAAGTTTGGGGTTGCGATGCTTATGTGAAAAAGTTTCATCCTGATAAGCTCAAACTCAAATCGGAGAAGTGCGTCTTCATAGGATATCCAAAGGAAACTATTGGATACACCTTCTATCACAGATCCGAAGGCAAGACTTTTGTTGCTAAAATCCGGAAACTTTCTGGAGAAGGAGTTTCTCTCGAAAGAAGTGAGTGGGAGGAAAGTAGAACTTGACAAGGTAACTGTACCTGCTCCCTTATTGGAAAATAGTACATCACAGAAAACTGTTTCTGCGACACCTGTACCAATTAGTGAGGAAGCTAATGATGATGATCATGAAACTTCAGGACAAGATACTACTGAACCACGTAGATCAACCAGAGTGAGATCCGCACCAGAGTGGTACGGTAATCCAATTCTGGAAGTCATGCTACTAGATCATGATGAACCTGCGAACTATGAAGAAGCGATGGTGAGCCCAGATTCCGCAAAGTGGCTTGAGGCCATGAAATCTGAGATGGGATCCATGTATGAGAACAAAGTATGGACTTTGGTTGACTTGCCCGATGATCGGCAAGCAATTGAGAATAAATGGATATTCAAGAGGAAGACGGACGATGGTAGTAGTGTTACTATCTACAAAGCTAGAATTGTCGCAAAAGGTTTTCGACAAGTTCAAGGTGTTGACTACGATGAGAGCTTCTCACTCGTATCTATGCTTAAGTCTGTCCGAATCATGTTAGCAATTGCCGCATTTTATGAAATCTGGCAAATGGATAAACAAAACTGCATTCCTTAATGGATTTATTAAAGAAGAGTTGTATGTGATGCAACTAGAAGGTTTTGTCAATCCGAAAGGTGCTAACTAAATGTGCAAACTCCAGCGATCCATCTGTGGACTGGTGCAAGCATCTCGGAGTTGGAATATACGCTTTGATAAGTTGATCAAAGTATATAGTTTTATACAGACTTGCGGTGAAGCCTGTATTTACAAGAAAGTGAGTGGGAGCACTACAACATTTCTGATAAGTATATGTGAATGACATATTGTTGATCGGAAACAATGTAGAATTATTCTGTAAAGCATAAATGAGTATTTGAAAGGAGTTTTTCAAAAAAAGACTTCGGTGAAGTTGCTTACATATTGAGCTTCAAGATCTATAGAGATAGATCAAGACGCTTGATAAGTTTTTTCAATGAGTACATACCTTGACAAGATTTTGAAGTAGTTCAAAATGGAGCAGTCAAAGAAAGAGTTCTTGCCTGTATTATAAGGTGTGAGGTTGAGTAAGACTCAAAGCCCGACCACGGCAGAAGATAGAAAGAGAATGAAAGTCATTCCCTATGACTTGGCCATAGGTTCTATAAAGTATGTCATGTTGTATACCAGATCCATTGTATACCCTGCACTGATTTGGCAAGGGAGTACAATAGTGATCTAGGAGTAGATCACTGGACAGCGGTCAGAATTATCCTTACTTCAATAAGGATATGTTTCTCGATTATGGACGTGATAAAAAGGTTCGTCGTAAAGGGTTACGCCGATGCAAGTTTTGACCCTAATCTAGATGACTCTAAGTCTCGGTCTAGATACATATTGAAAGTGGGAGCAATTAGCTAGAGTAGCTCCATGCAGAGCATTGTTGACATAGAAATTTGCAAAATACATGTGGATCTGAATGTGGCAGACCCGTTGACTAAAATTCTCTCACAAGCAAAACATGATCACACCCTAGTACTCTTTGGGTGTTAATCACATAGCGATGTGAACTAGATTACTGAATCTAGTAAACCCTTTGGGTGTTAGTCACATGATGATGTGAACTATGGGTGTTAATCACATGGTGATGTGAACTATTGCTGTTAAATCACATGGCGATGTGAACTAGATTATTGACTCTAGTGCAAGTGGGAGACTGAAGGAAATATGCCCTAGAGGCAATAATAAAGTTATTATTTATTTCCTTATATCATGATAAATGTTTATTATTCATGCTAGAATTGTATTAACCGGAAACATAATACATGTGTGAATACATAGACCAACAGAGTGTCACTAGTATGCCTCTACTTGACTAGCTCGTTAATCAAAGATGGTTATGTTTCCTAACCATGAACAAAGAGTTGTTATTTGATTAACGAGGTCACATCATTAGTAGAATGATCTGATTGACATGACCCATTTCATTAGCTTAGCACCCGATCGTTTAGTATGTTGCTATTGCTTTCTTCATGACTTATACATGTTCCTATAACTATGAGATTATGCAACTCCCGTTTACTGGAGGAACACTTTGGGTACTACCAAACGTCACAACATAACTGGGTGATTATAAAGGAGTACTACAGGTGTCTCCAATGGCAGATGTTGGGTTGGCGTATTTTGAGATTAGGGTTTGTCACTCCGATTGTCGGAGAGGTATCTCTGGGCCCTCTCGGTAATGCACATCACATAAGCCTTGCAAGCACTGCAACTAATATGTTAGTTGTGAGATGATGTATTACGGAACGAGTAAAGAGACTTGCCAGTAACGAGATTGAACTAGGTATTGGATACCGACGATCGAATCTCGGGCAAGTAACATACCGATGACAAAGGGAACAACGTATGTTGTTATGCGGTCTGACCGATAAAGATCTTCGTAGAATATGTAGGAGCCAATATGGGCATCCAGGTCCCGCTATTGGTTATTGACCGGAAACGTGTCTCGGTCATGTCTACATTGTTCTCAAACCGTAGGGTCCGCATGCTTAACGTTACGATGACAGTTATTATGAGTTTATGCATTTTGATGTACCGAAGGTTGTTCGGAGTCCCGGATGTGATCACGGACATGACGAGGAGTCTCGAAATGGTCGAGACGTAAAGATTGATATATTGGAAGCCTATGTTTGGACATAGGAAGTATTCCGGGTGAAATCGGGATTTTACCGGAATACCGGGAGGGTTACCGGAACCCCCCGAGAGGCTAATGGGCCTATTGGGCCATAGTGGAAAAGAGAAAAGAGGGAGCCCATAGCTGGCCGGCGCCCCCCCCCCCCCCCCTTCCCCAAGTCCTAGTAGGACTAGGAGAAGGGGCCGGCCCCCCTCTCTCTCCTTTCCCCCTTGAGAGTCCTAGTTGGAATAGGATTGGAGGGGAGGAGTCCTACTCCCACCGGGAGTAGGACTCCCCTGCGCCTCCTCCTCTTGGCCGGCCAGCCCCCCCTTCTCCAACCTTTATATACGGGGGCAGGGGACACCCCAAGACACACAAGTTGATCCTTGAGATCGTTCCTTAGCCGTGTGCGGTGCCCCCTGCGACCATATTCCACCTCGATCATACCGTTGTAGTGCTTAGGCGAAGCCCTGCGTCGGTAGTACATCAAGATCGTCACCACGCCGTCGTGCTGACGGAACTCTTCCTCGACGCTTTGCTGGATCGGAGCCCGGGGATCGTCATCGAGCTGTACGTGTGCTAAGAACTCGGAGGTGCCGGAGTAACGGTGCTTGGATCGGTCGGATCGGGAAGAAGACGTACGACTACTTCCTCTACGTTGTGTGATCGCTTCCGTAGTCGGTCTGCGTTGGTACGTAGACAACACTCTCCCCTCTCGTTGCTGTGCATCACCATGATCTTGCGTGTGCGTAGGAAAATTTTCGAAATTACTGCGTTCCCCAACAATTTTTTCTGTTTTGTTTTTCATGTTCCTTTTTTATTTGGTTTCCTTTGTTTCGTTTTTGGCTCTTTTGTTTATTTTGTTCTTATTCTACATTTTTCATATATATCAAGAGGATTTATCTAATACTCCCTCCGTCTTAAAATAAGTGTCTCAATTTTGTATTAGCTCTAGTACAAATTTGTACTAACCTCAAGACACTTATTTTGGTATGGAGGGAGTACAGGTTTAATATTTTTCCAAATAAGTTTAACATTTCTTGAATACATGGTCAATTTTTTTATATATACACTTTTAACATTTTTCAAATGGTTGATTAACATTTTTCAAATATAAGATTGACATTTTTTAATACATGGTCAATTTTTTCTATAGACATTATCATTTTCAATTGCTTGAGTAAAAGATTTCAAATAAAAGATTAATATTTTTCTGATACATGGTCAACATTTTTTCTATACACATTTAACATTTTTGCATTGGTTTTCTTTCGGTTATATTTTATTTTTGGTTTTATTTGTTTTTCTCTTTTGGTTTTTACTGGTTTTCTTCGTATTCATGTGCTTTTTGTCAATTTTCATCGGTTTCTTTTTTTGTTCAACGCATGTTTTTCCCGTACACATTAAACATTTTTTGATACATCAGGAACATTTTCTATATAGAAATTTAACATTTTCCCTATTCATGGTTAAAATATTTGAAAACTTATATTTTTTTTACGTCTATTCTTTTATTATATACGTTCTGATGTCTACTTTCTTCTCATACACCTTGTACATTTTTTGTATTCATATGAAACATTATTTTTATGCATGTTCAACATTTTTAAAATACCTGATTAACATTTTTTAAATGTGTGTTTTGATGTTTACAATTTCTATATACATCAAGTACATTTTTATACATGTTTGACATTTTTTTTAAACAATGATTAATTTTTTTAAATACATGCTTCGATGTCTGCTTTGTGCCATACACATTTGTACATTTTTCATATACAACTGAAACATTTACCTTGTATATGTTTTACATTTTCCATATATATGCTTAACTTTTTTCAAAACACATGTTTTTGAACAGTGTTGCTTTTTTTTCACGAAAGACTGGTAATATAATACAAAGATTTAGACGACGTATCAAGCATTTACCACACTAAATCAAATTTGAAAAGCGAACTGTGCAAAATTGATGAAATAATAACTCACATATATATGCATTTTTCCAGAAGATACATAACCATATAAACACCGAAATTTGTATATGTATAATTGGCAAAATGAACAGTAACATAAAGGTACCTATAACAATTGACTGTTTATTCTATTTTTGATGCTACTGATTTCTTGCTTTCGAATACAAAATAAACAAAGCAAAGCGATGGTGTGATTACTTAACGACCTGACTGCAGACTATTAACAACTTCCTTCTCGATGCTGAAATATTCAGCACTGGTTATTGTCGAGCTGACCACCGATGAGGGCTCCGCAAGTAGGCATTCCATCTCTTGAGGGTCCCGCTGCACCCATGGATGTTGCATCACCTTCCTCAGACTATCAAGCTTTTCCGCAACTTCCTTCATCGATGGCCTATTGTCACCACACATCTCTAAGCAACGCATCGCTAGCTCCGCAATCTCTTCAAGAATCTCTGTGTTATCCCCGTCCTTGAGCTCAACATCCAAGATTTGCTCGAGCTTATTCTCCTTCATGGCATACATAAACATCATCGCTAGGCTCTTTTCATGGACAGGGACATCCGGATTGAAATTAAAAGGTAACTTGCCCGTGAGTAGCTCCAAAAGAACAACCCCAAAGCTGTATACGTCACTCTTGTCTGTCAGCAGGTTGGTTTGCATGTACTCCGGGTCAAGGTACCCGCAAGTACCATGTACAAGTGTGATGAATTGTGACTTATCAATTGGTGCCAGGATGGAGGCACCAAAGTCAGCTACTTTGGCTTTGTTGTCCCTATCAAGAAGAATATTGGAAGACTTGACATCACCATGGAGGATCGGTGTCGAAGCCGATGAGTGAAGATAGGAGAGCGCATCGGCCGACTCGTGGGCGATCCCCAAGCGAGTAGCCAAGGAAATACGTAGGCCATGGTTACCGTGTATGAGCTGGAAGAGGGTGCCATTTGGGACGAACTCATATACTAGCATGGGGACTTCCACTTCGAGGCAACACCCAAGGAGCTTCACAATGTTTCTATGGTTGACTTCAGATAAGATTAGCATCTCTTTACCAAATTCTTTCTTTTGTTGCTCGTCGGCGGTCTTGCATCTCTTCACCGCTACTTCCACGTTGCCCTCAAGAATCCCCTTGTACACAGTCCCATAGCCCCCTTGACCCAGTACTTGTTGCTCACTAAACCTGTTCGTGGCTTCCTGTAGTTCTTCTTCCGTGAAAATTTTGAATGAAATACCTTGCTTTGACCTCATCTCATCAAATAATATCAGACCACCGTGCTGCCGAAAGTAGTCTCGTTTCATCTTCTGTAGCTTTCTTCTCTCTTGGATCATGCATGCAGATGCTAAAGCAGTCACTAAGGCGACTAGTCCAACAGTTGTACCTGCATTATCCATGCACATAGAGTTATATTTATAATACATCTGTTCAATACTAATGTAATTTTGTTGAGCAGTGACAACTTAAAGTACTCTGTCGAGGAGAAAGAAAAATACTGGTTGATGAGTTTGGTAGGCCAAGATAAAGTTTGCCGAACACGGGTCGTTGTTACTTGTTCAACAACATAATAATAGTGGACTGGACTATAATAATAGTATAAAGTCTGTAAGTTTCCTACAGATGTCCGATTAATCATTCATAAGTAGTATGTATGTTATATATAGTGCTCACAAAGAGAATAACTCACCTACAACAGGCATCACTGGAAAACGGGATTGACAATTGCCATTAGTCCAATTTTTTCCACGTCGACATGAGCAGGTGTAATGCCCTGCCGTGTTCTCACACATTCCAGAGCCGCAGATAGTAGCATTTTGAAGGCACTCGTCAATATCTGAAACAAAACATTTTTTTCCGGATCAACTTCCAAGGTGTGCATACACATGTGACTCATGAATCAAGGTACACGAGCGTTCATGTCAAATGTACAAGACATCAAAAGGGAAAGAACCTTGGCATCCGTTCTGGATATAAGGGTTGCCTTCGTATCCATCGGAGCACCTGCAGCGGTAACCTGGCTTGTCGCCGGTGGTGTTTACACACGCGCTGTGGTCGCTGACGCATGCATAGGAGCTCATGTTCTTCTGAGCTTCGTCGCAACTCAGCGGTCCTGCCTGCCAGTTCAGCACGAGTGGAACTGTCCCATTGTATGCATCATAAAACACCGTGGATTCGACATAGCTAGTGCGGAAGTTGAAAGCCTCCTTTTCCATCAATACCATGTAGCTGCAACGGCTGTAATGCCATATTTCCGTGGTGTTGTAGCTTTGGTCGAAATTACCATTATAAAACCGTACGCCTGTCGGGACATCAACTTGGCAGCAGCCGGCGCCGGAGCATGTGCCATCCATCAAGGTGTCGTCGCACGTTGACTTGCAACCTATTAAATACTGCACCCAAAAAGTGTGACGTCTTGAACCAAACTATGTATGTTGGTAGAATCTACGGGCATTTTCAAAAGCAACCCGCAAATTTTCTCTTACATCCATTCGCGAATAGGAAGGTCCGGTCCGCTGACACAGATGCGGGAGGCCGCCATCCAACCGTAGCCGTATATATTCTCACAACAACTCGAATCAACCGGACGAAATTCATTCAAATAAGTCCAGATTTTATATAAACATGATGAATTTCACGTAAACCAGACGAAAACGTTTGCAATTTGGATATATTTTAATTAAAAAGGTAAAACTATGGTACGTACGGTCGCGCGGAGCTCCACCACAACACATATACACTACGCTAGTCTATGGCCGGCCGCGACTTGTCTTCCCATGTCCGTCAGCCTGCTCACGGACTGCCGGGATCCCTGGAGGTATATGTTTCAGCGCAAAGAGCGCCTTGCTTCCCTATCGCTCATCAGAGTGGAAGGGGGCGTCTCCGCTTCCGTGGAGCCCAGGCGGTGGGTCGAAGATGGTCTGCGCTGAAGAACCGGGCAAGACACCGGCTGTGTACGCAGGCTTCACCTTGGCGGTGGCTTTCCTGGGACCAACCGGCGGCGGCTTCCCGTGTTCTACTCCCCCTCGATGTTGGCGGCGGACGCGGACGCGCCGGCGGCCGACTCATCGATCTCCCCGCAGCCGGCTTCTTTCTCTGCCTGCATTTGCACAGGTACGCGTGCATCGATAGTGGACGGCGTGGTCGAAGGAACTGGAGGCGCGGTACGACATGGCGTCGTCAACGACGGCGACGATGGCCATGCAGCCGTGCTCCCCGTCGTGTCGGCCCGGAGCAACCCGCTAGTCCTCCGTGAGCTGGCTTGGAGCGACGAGTTGTTGAACCACGCGCCAGCTTGGGGCGGTGACATGCTTCGTCGGGCTAGGTGAGGGGGGTGGAGTAGCAGCGAGCTGCCTCGCTCGTATCCGGCGGGCCACCCACCCGGCTTTTATGCCGGAGAATTGGTCTTCCTGCTCGTCGGATACCATCGAAAGGGTGGAGAAAGTGGTGGAATGAGGAGATGGGGAGCGGTGGACTTGGTGGTGCGATTCTTGCCCGGCGTTCGGCCTCATTTAAATAGAGGACGGGCGAAAGGAGCTTGCCCAGTGTTGCATTTAATGTCGGCCCGCTCGTGAACGGACGTGTGGCTTGAGTAGGTTCCTCGACTTCCACACGGGTTTAATAGATGCGTTTGAATGCGGCGAGGAGGCGTGTTCAGCCGGGTGTGCAGCAGGCGGCGCCCTTGGTTGGCACACCCGCCCTGAGACACCTTCATTGTGGAGCTGCGCGCTCTACAACGGTATGAAAGTGGGCAACTGGTGCCGGGCGGGAAGCGAGCGCGGAAGGGGGGGGGGGGGGGGGGGTTGGTGTGCCAGGACGGTCAGAAGCGGGCTCGTGATCTGTCCGAACCCCCGTAGAGCACCCCCCCCCCCCCACCCCCTGTTTGTCTCTCGCTTGCGAAAGAAATCGCGTCCGGACCACGCCGCGGACCGATACAGGTCCGTGTTGGATGGCTTCTGTTATCCTGACAACGTGGTTCAGACGTATGCGGGAGGTTTATAGGTCTGCGTTGGAGATGCCCTAATGACGTTATTTTCATCTTACAAGTCAAATAAGCTTTTGTATTTTTGTAGCCAAATTTAAGTAAGTTTCTAGGAAGTCATATAGTATATTTGAAAAGGAGGTAGCATTATAACTGATGGAAGTTCTAGCTGTGCCTGCGTTGGAATCCTAATGAAATGGTGTTTAACAAGTTGTGTGAAACAATTTGGCACATGATCCTGACCTAATCAGGAACAGAAAGGTCCTTCCAAAGAAACACGGAATAGAATTAGTTACCCGAACAATTTCGGGCTTTGTTGCTTAGAAGGGCGAGAGAGGGCTTCAAGCTCTACACGGAGCTGGAAGAGACTGAAAACATGGAAGCTACCCAATAGAGCCTTGATGTTCTTTGAGCTGCAGGTGGAGTGATGTCGGTGTGGAGTACCAGATGGCTTTGACTGCAGAAAGATTCATCGTCAAGATGGTGACTCAAATACCGTTTCTTGTCCAGGGTCAAGGCTCTTGTTCTCATCTCAATTGATTGATTCAACAGCAATAAACTTGCGTCATTACCTTGTTAAAGACGTTCTCTCCTTGCAGATGTGATGGCCTTCCGCGGTTGGTCTTGGTAAACATGATGAAAATCCATTTTGATCATTTTGGTTGGACGTTGCAACGGCGGCGCAAGGGCGTTCACTCTTTCTTGAAGGTGTGGTTGAGGAAGAAGTTAACTTAGTCATAGGTATTAATTTCATATTGTGTGACTATTCTGCCGCAATTATTCATGTTACGTAGTCCAATTGTAAATGACTTACATCAACTATAACAAAGATGATTGTGTGTAACACAATGATGCAGAGGCCAAGAGCTTCAACCTTCTTTTCGAAAGAAAAACTTGTGACGGGGCTACAGCCGTCCACTGGATAGAAGCGGCATGAAGAATACGTATAAGCTCGCCAAGCACAGATAAGCTTATCTAATGACATCGCGTAAAAGGCTAATGCTTTGTTGTGTTAACTGTTAAGATATCATTTGCTTGGTTGTCTGTAATAATGGATAAGTACCAGGGAAGACTAAAAACAGTCTTTCCTATCAGGTTCTACTTCCTGGAAGTTACTTTTTCCGTTTCATAATATAAGAATACATTAAAACTAGAAAAATAAAAAAACTGTTTTCACAAAACAAATTTATCCAGATAAATTTTCAGTATGAAAAAGAAGGCGAAGTACTTACAGAAGAGCCCATCATATAAGCGAGAGTATTACACCCGATGACAAAGATCTTGTTATGCACTTCCGATATCCAGAAAGGTGTGCCGTCGAAGTCCGCCTGTCCATTGAAGTCGGTACCGCCACTGACAGGGTCATAGCATTGCCACGAGATCGTCGTGGTGTTCATCCAGGCCTTGCCGTCTGGCACGGAGATCTTGGTCACCTCAATATTCCCGCTAAAAGGTTTTGTGGCGCCGTTGATGCTCGTGCAGTTGAGGTTAAAGCCGTTGTGGAACGCGCACTGCTCGCCGATGCCGAACGGGAACGGGATGTTGACTTCGCCGCACTTGGCCTGGCAGCCGGGACGGTGGGCTACCGGTACATCAGCGGTGGCCAGCACCCAAATCGCCGAAAGGCAGAGAAGAACATGGAAAGAAAGAAGAAATCGTGAACACCCCAGCTTCATCTTTGCCGGTGAAAGGGTAGGTGTGGATGCGTGCCCGTGAGCTCCTAGCTACTCCGGGGCTATAAGTAGATGAATGAATAAGCTAGTCAGGTGTTTCGTCGATGTCCGACTGGTTGACTCCCACTTGACATTTGTTTATCCCATTATTTATCAGAATGTGCAGTGACTTTTTTTAGACGATCATAATGTGCTTTAAAAAAATCAATTTATTCATCATCAATCATGATAGTACGATAAATACTACAAATAAAAAAAATGCATCCAGATCTGTAGACCACCTAACAACGACACAAGCACGGAGCGAGCCGAAGCCACGCCGCCGTCATCCCTCCCTCACTGGGGCTGGGCAAAACTTGTTGTAGTAGATAGTCAGAAAGTCTCGTGCTAAGGGCCTAAAGAACCAGCGCATCAGAATAGTGACTGCCACCGTCGAAGAGAAGTTTACATTGGAAGGATCCTACTTGTAGACACACGAACGCACAAATAAAGACCGAATACACATGGATCCACTGAAGACAAACGCCGATTAAATCCCGCGAGATCTGCTGGAGACAAATCTCCACACACACACCTTCCAATGACGCTAGAAGCACCATCGAGACGGGGGCTAGGCGGGGAGAAATTTATTCCATCTTCAAAGAACCTCCGCAGTCTCGTCTCTTTGAGCATGACACAAACTCTAAGAAAGCTCAGAAAAGCATTAAAAAACGAAGTCTTCCCGCCAGTAAGGGCCGGGATCCACCATACCTCCATGGTCCTAAGGCCACATGAGACGAGGTGGACCGGCGCCGGTGCCCGCGAGAAGCAGGAGAAACCCTAGCGGCAGCTCCTTGGCGACTGGGTAGCGTCACAGCTATCACACCGAAGACTTAGAACATTTGCAGAACACCAAGCGGGACCATTTTGACCATAATGTGCTCTTGACAAAGCATAATAGTTGCGCCGTGTCTAATATGGCCATCATTAGGGTATCCATTTTCGTTATGGTTGGTCACTGATTTATATGTTGTATTGTTGTGTAAGCCCCTTATTTTTTCTAGAAATGAAACATTTTATTAAATTTTTGCCGGACAGTCCGGCAAAAAAATAGAACATCTTTTTTTAATAGTTCAATTGCTTTTCGAAGAATATCTTATATTTGTGAACGGATGGAGCATATGATTGGCACAATATTTATTCCAACTACTTGGTCCACGGAGACATTGTTCGGTCATCCAAATATGTCCCCTTAGTCCTGTCACAATCACGGACCATGTCACGCGAATTATTTGGATGGACATGAAGACTTGGACTTGGCCGGTCCTTGGGAGACCTTTCAACTCAATTGATTTTCATTCTGTTTTGAAACGAACTTTATTGTCTTTGTTGAATGTTCGCAGGGGTACTTGCCAAAGCATATCACAAAAATTGGACGGATTATCAAGGGCATTTTGGTTATATCTTTGAAACTCAGCTCCCCTTCTTTATGAGAACCAACCTGTGACTTATGATTGGATGGTTAGAACTCAACAACTCTCATAAACCTCAAATAACTACCATTTTATGAGAAGTCGAGGCAAAAAAAGCTCTCCAACACCTCTCGTAAATCTTTTTTTACAGGATCTCAGAAAAGCACCCCGCCTTCCCGCAACTGTACAAAAGATAGCCCTTTCAATATAATTTGGCGCGTAAAAAATTCCTAAAAGTCCATGATGCACACTTGCACCGCCCCCACTAGGTGGATGAGACGCTAATGTTAAGATTAACAAGTCACCAAAGACGCCTCGTAGTTGACGGGAACGTCTTCTCCAACTGAACGCACATCGTCAAAAATTCTGAAATAAATCCAGAAATAAATGCGAGCACCAGAACTTAAACCCCGATGAACTGAGGATACTACTATCCACCTAATCATCGAACCATACGAAAAGATTATTCCAACTTAGAGCACAAACCGACGAAGAGATTGGCTCAACTTGCACGTCCAAGTTGACAGCTCGACACGGTTGTGCGTAGCTGCAACGATAATAAGTGTTCTTTTCCTTTTCAAAATATAGGGAAAAAAATTACGTCTTATTTTACGTGTGGTGCTTACGGCCCGCCTCACTGCATCCAAAGTCTCTACGAGTAACAGGCGCAGTCTGAGGACAAAACGTGTTACGGACTGTGAATTGGTCCACATGCTAGGGCTTTCTTTTTCTGGCGAGCCGCGATCACGGCGGACCAACGAGTGGAACCTCGTTCGTTCGTGCAGCGAGAGCTTCTCAGAAAACGTACTGCCTCCTGGGCCCCGGCCATCTTGGGGCAGAGCGACTGTTTCGAAGAAGACGAAAATCCCACATGTCTCTAGCTGGAATATCAAGGCAACACATCAAAGAGTAATTGTTTGATCGTGATGCTGGGCCGTAGCAACGTTTTGACACCGGCGCCTAGATACCGAAGATGTGATGGATGAGATGGAGCTTGAACAGCGAAAGCGCCTTTCTACACCTGGGAGTAAATGGTACTCACATATTTATTGAGGATTAGGTTCGGTGCGTAATCAAGATTAAAAATAGTAGTACTCATACTTAAAAAGACCGTATGCATCCCTAATTCATGCAGAGGTCGGGATGTGAAATTCTTCCCTTTTAAAGGGCAATGAAGACATCAACTACCATCTTCAGCCCACCCCCGCGTCGCCCTCCTCTGGCGACACGGGGGGCGACTCATGTACATCGCCAGGGGCTTTCTTCCTTTGATCCTCGACGTCTCGCCGCCGCCGGCGAAGCCCGGGCATATCCAATGATGGCGGCGGCGGGGCGGTTTCCTTGGGCAACCTCCGCTTTCGTTCTCTCGGCCTCGATGGCATGTGGCCGCGGCTCTGCGGCGCACTCCCGATCTGTATGGGTCGGCTGCAGGGTGGAGCGGAGGTCTTCGGCGGGCGTCTGGCAAGGGTCGTCGACGACGAGGATGCTCAGGAGCTTGGCGGGGATGGAGCGTTGTTGACGGCCGGGGCTGGTGGTCCAGATCTTGGCGCCGCCGGCCTTCAGATTGCCTTCGTGGCCATCCTCGTCTCGGTGGTGCAGCACTTGCCCCTTGCGGCGGGTGTGGCGGTGGTGGATGGTGCCTCCGGCGGTCTTCCGGTGGTGGTGTCGATCCGGGTGAGGTCTGCACCATCTCGTGGCGGCAATCTCGTGTGGCTCGGATGGGCTTGTGCGGATCGATGCCTCTAGGACGTGGTTGCAGGCTGGCGTGATGGTGCCTGGCGGCGCCGGCTGCTAGGTACTGTGGTGGTGCCGGCCCGACCTAGCGGCGACAGGATGGATCGGGGTGGCGTGGGGGCCTGTTGTCGTGATGATTAATGTGGCGGTCCTCGTACTCTTCTCACATCTGGGCAATGGACTGTGTGATCAATCCTCCTCGATCTGGCCATCGACGTGTTCCGGGACGGCCGCCGGAATCTTGCTCATGATATTTGGATCGGTTAGATTCCGGTCGTGCACGCCCATATCAGCCTACGAGGTCCTAAGGGTGTGGCACGAAGCTCTATTGATTGATGACACCTTGGGACATGTCGGCTTCGCGATTTCCATGGTGAAGACAGCGGTGAAGAAGGTCATGGTGGCCGAGACCGGAGGATCAGTTAGACGGGCGGAGCCTTGGAGGCAATGGAGTCAGCCAGGTGTCAGATAACTCTCAGGAGAAGCAATGATAAGTGGAGGCGGCAACACTGGCGGATGTCATTTTTGGTGGTATTCCTCGAGTGTCGGGTCGTGGCTTTCAGGGTGAAAACCTAAGATCTGACCTTCATTGGTTGTGCCTGCCGATTGCCTTGCTGAAGGAATTGTTTTGAGAGCGCGGACTTTCTCCAGGGGGAAAACCTAAGATATTCGATCGGGCAATGATGGCGCTTGTGCACTATTCCCTTCTTGAAGGCGTTGCTTTTAGAGACCTTTTATGTTTTTCAGGTGTTGTATTAGGTGGTGGTAAATGTGCTACTATTGAGAGGAGTCTATTGCTGTGGCAGGATCTTTCTTTTTTTCCTTTCTTTTTATTTTCTCCTTTGGCTGTGTGCACCCTGGATGTCTTTGTGATATCTTGTAGGTGCAGAGGATGGATGTAATTGGTATCTGCGCGATATTAATATATTCCCCTTTTCGAGGAACAAATGTTTCTGGTGTGAACAGTAAAAAAAATCTAATTTTTTTTATGACATGCTTTCACAAATGTTTGTCGTGCACGCAAAATTTCATCACGAAATCATATTGGTGGGAGTCGTGCAAAAAAAACAAAATCAGAGCTCTAAAATGCTTTTGTAAGTAACATTTTCAAAGCATCGATTTTGTTTTTTTTATCACGCCTTCCATCAATGTGATTTTGCGATGAAATTTTGCATGCACAACAAACATTTATGAAAGTATGTCACAATTTTTTTTTCAGATTTTTTGAATTTGTATTTTTTTATTTGCATGCTCCTGGATGTAGAAACTCCACGCCACTTGACCAATCCCTTGGTGATGTAGAACAAACTATGGCTAGAACATCGAAGCAAACACACCGGTGGGCAGGCCATATAAGAAAATCAAAACAAAAAAAAAACTAAAGGAGGTTCACGATGTACAAACATGTACCGAACTACTAGTACAGATCTTGCGTTGGCTTACACTAAGATACATTTATAGAAGAGGTTCAGAGCACTGTCTCGAATTCGGGTTTATTTTGAAAGTCAGCAAAGTTGGCTTCAGAAATTCCGATTTGGACCATATATGCGCCCCAGATTTTGTACTGTCATCTTACTGGTCATGCATGCATACGACAGGCAGTAGATGAGATCAAGGATTGACATCACCAAACAATGATGGAAACTCCTATCCTTCCAAAGAAAGAATTTTCAGGCTGTGACCAAATATTTCCAGCAGTAAGATCCTGCCTGTTTCAGTATAGCAGATGTGCACTATTCAACACGAACACGGTTATCACTGAGAATCTTAATTTATGCCATCTCGAGCTCAATAACTTTACTAGATCTTTTGTGTTCTAGTGGATTTTTTGTTAGCAACCGGGATGAGCTCTGCCTTCTCATGGAGAAGAAGAGAATTGACCAAAACGATGTACTTGCAACACATTACAAAGTTCACGGTATACACCGTTGTACAACTCAGTTATTGAACCAAAGAAACTACGGAAACAAAATTCAGATGGTAGCAACAGCTCATGCTCCCTGGCTTTGGGTTACTTGAAGTTATTAGATGTCACCGAGGAAAGCTGCTAGAAGATAGTAAAGCTAGTTGTTCAACACTGTTGTGCTTACTGCAATTGATGCCCTCGTCTTGACTAATCTGAAATGAGGCATAATTTTGCTCGTCATTAACCTCGTGTCTTGTGTTATTCTCCGTCCCTAACAACCTTCCAAGTGTCATCTCCACTTGTCTCATGGTCGGCCTCCTCTCGCCATTCAAGCTCAAACATGTCGCTGATAATGCTGCAACCGCTTCAACATCTTGTGCTCCCTCCAAGAGGACTTGCGGGTCTAATATTTCAAACAGTTTATCCTTACCGACGAGTAGGTTGAACTCTGCAATCAAACTTACACGGTCTGATGACCTGAAAGAATTTGGCCTCTTTCTAGTGAGCAACTCCACAAGTATCACACCAAAACTATAAACATCACTTTTATCGGTTAGTCGGCTTGTTTGATAGTATTCTGGGTCCAAGTAGCCAAATGTTCCTTGAATAGCTGTTGTAACTCCTGCTTGATCAATGGGAATACCTCGAGATGCTCCAAAGTCTGACACTTTTGCTGTTAAGTGATCATCGAGCAATATGTTATCAGACTTGACATCTCTATGGATTATTGACGTCGAGGCCGAAGAATGTAAATAGGCCAGTGAACTTGCAGTCTCAAAAGCGATCCTCAATCGATCTCTCCATGACAAAGACTGGGGTCCTTCAACATGGAGATGGCTAGAGAGTGTCCCATTTGAGATGAACTCATAAATCAATAATGGGACTTCTGTCTCGAGGCAACATCCAAACATTCTTACGACATTTCGGTGGTTAATTTGCGAAAGGATGGCAAGCTCATTTATGAAATCTTCGATCTCTCTTTGAATTGTATTTTTTGATTTCTTTATGGCAACAACATGTTGAGTTGATAAAATACCCTTGTATACCGTACCATGTCCTCCGCTGCCTAGCTTGCGTGCCTCATCAAACTTGTTTGTGGCCTTCTCAAGTTCTTCCAAGCTGAAGATCATCCTTTCAGCAATATCTTTATCAACCAATTGCTCAAGTAGCAACCCTCTGTTCTGCTCGAAGAATTTTTCTCGCAGTTTCTTGGCTCTGAGTATTTGGAGCTTATGTTTTACAAAGAACACACCAAACACCAGAGATAAGAGAATGATGCCACAGCCAACTCCTAGGCCCACTGTGAAAGTAAGAATAGAGGCAAAATGTCAATTTGAGTGGAAATATTGTAGTCTTATAGCTGCACGAGCTAAACGAACTAAATGCTTAAGCCATGTCAGAATAATCCATCACATGATAGCCAGCTGAGCCATGCTGATATCAAGATCATGAATTCGAAATTAGAGCAGAAAAGTTTGCCGGATAAACATGGACAAGTCGAATACAACATCAGTGCAAGTGTGAAACAGAGACCAATCGGAAATAGGACATGAACTGAAATTCTTAAATCCATGGAGAGGTTCTTCATTGATACTATCAAGCTATTCAGATAAAGCATTCCACTTGGATGCATGGAGTTCTAGAAAGCATCCAATCAAACATCCCTATTTGTACAACAAATTAATATATTAATACCCAAGAGAGAGGGAGAAACTACTTGTTGACTTGTATTTTCAGTTTCTCACAGTGCAGCCTGAAATTTCGCCAAATACAACTATTTTTTACCTTAAATATAAAACAGGTACTCCCTTCATTTTCAATTATGAGATGTTTTGGATGTTTCAATATAGATTATATACAGACTGAAATAGGACATGAACTGAAATACTTAAATCCATGGAAGTTCTTCCCTGATGCTACCAAGCTATTCATATAAGGCATTCGGCTTGGATGCATTATGTTGAATATAAAGCAGGTCTATCAAATTGCAGTTCAGTTTCATAGTACGGTACAGAAATTTTAGACTGCTGCCCGTGTGTGGCATCAGTGTAGTTCTCGTTGAAGAGAATACTCACCTACAAGCACTGGGGTCTGAGACGTTGGCACGCAAACGCCATTCGTCATATAATATCCTCGGCCGCATGAGCAGGTGTAATGCCCTGCCGTGTTCTCGCAGATTCCAGAGCCGCAGAGAATAGCATCTTTAAGGCACTCATTAATATCTGGAACAAAACAATTGTTTTCAGTTCAAGTTGCCAAACTGGTGTGCATACAGGTGACCCATGAATTAACTAAGATACACGAGTGTTCATATCAAATGTACAAGGCAGCAAAAGGGAAGAAACCTTGACATCCATCCGTGATGTAAGGGTTGCCCTCGTATCCATCAGAGCACTTGCAGCGATAACCTGGCTCGTCGGTAGTGGAAGTTACATTTAGAGTGAATTCCACTTTTTACCCCATATTTGTACATTTGTGACACTAATTACCCCGTCGAGTGAAAATTCGTCTAGAATACCCCTTTTGAAAGCTTTGGACCCTTGTTTTCTGATGCGTGTCCATCATGTAAGGTGTTAGGTGACGCCCCGGATTCAAAAACATGTGGACGGCCACAAGGAACGGAACAGATAGACAAGAGAAGCTTGGACAAGATCGTCAATGATGCCCTCCGATCCTTACATATATTTTTTACGAATCAATGACGCAACATGCTGATTCTATCGACCATAAACAAAGAAAATATAAAACTAGGTTAAAACCGTGTTAAAAGTCTCCAAAATCCGATATTTCGATAAAAGTTCCGCTAAATGGGGTAATATGTGTCACAAATGTACAACTACAAGGTAAAAAGTGGAATTCACTCTTACATTTACACACCCACTGTGGTTGCTGACGCATGCGTAGGAGCTCATGTTCTTCTGAGCTACGTCACAAGTCAGCCGTCCTGCCCGCCAGCTCAGGACAAGAGGAAATGTCCCATTGTATGCATCATAAAACACCGTGGATTCGACATAGCTAGTGCGGAAGTTGAAAGCCGCCTCTTCCATCAATACGATGTAGCTGCAACGGCTGACGCGCCATATTTCCGTGGTGTTGTAGTTTTGGTCGAAATTGCCACTATAGAACTTTATGCCGTTCGGAACATCGACTTGGCAGCAGCCGGCGCCGGAGCATGTGCCATTCATCAAGGTGACGTTCTTGCAAGTTGACGAGCAACCTATTACATACTGCACCCAAGAAATGTAGTACATGAGAATATGAGATGCCTTGAACCAAACTTACACTGCATGTACTTGAATCCTGTTTTACTTCTAGTGTTCTTTGTACTATATATATTGATTGATGAATAGATCGTAAGTTTACTTGCAATTTTTTTCCTGTTTTTGTTTAAAGGTCACCACCTAAGGCAAATTGCTGACGTGAACATTTCATTTCACCAGACGGCAAAATGGCAGTTTACAGGGGATCACACCCAAGGAACAAAGGTAACAGGGGGCAAAAGCCCAGCACAACACACAAAGCAAGATGAAAACCCGAAAGAAGAAGGGGAGGTTAGCGAGAAGTGAACCTAATTGAGAAAAATGAATCCTTTTTCATTGGGAAACACTCCCTATCATACGTGAGATACAAGCAAATCGTCAGACCACTCGTGCACCATATATACGTGCTTCATCACACAATCACACGCTGTGTTCACTGGCGGAGCTCCTGGTAGGGCGAGGCAGGGCGCCCGCCCTACCTTGATTTTGAGTAAAAAGAATTGTACAGGTAGTCAGGTACGCAAAGGCTGTCCTTGGCTGGTTTATGCGTGGAGTCACGGACGCTAGAAAAAAATGAGAAGAAAGAAAAACTGGAGGGGCTGGTCGCTCGTGCAGGTTCGATACAGCTTATTTGGGCCCATGAGCTCCTGTTGCTGGGCATCGTTCGACAAAGCGATCGGTACGCACGCACCAGTACACCACGCTCTCTCTCTCTCTCTCTTTCTCAAATAAAAAACACTCTTTTTCTCAACAAATAAAAAAACGCGCTCTCTCTAAAAAAACAGTACATCACTCCAAGGGCTATAAATTTCTACATTTTCCTGTTGTGAATTTATGATGTAAATTTGCAAATAATAGCTTCACAATCTTTGATTTATTTAAATATGCCTGTGTTTCCATTGTATATTTGAATTAATTTTAAATCACGTAAAATGATGTGTACTATTATTGCATAAAGGCTATTTTGATATTGCATCAAATCATTTATTAGGGTTTAGAGTTCGCCCCACCTTAATTAATTTTTCGTCCTCCGCGCACTGCTATGTGGTGTTAACTATTAAGATATCATTTGTTTGGTTGTCTGTAATTATGGACAAGTACTGGGGAAGACTGAAAACAGCCGTTTTTACTCCCTGGAAGTTATATTAGAACTATGGAAAATAAAAAACTGGTTTCCAAAACATTTTCACTAGATCAATTTCAGTATAAAAAAGAAGGCGAAGTACTTACAGAAGAACCCATCATATAAGCGAGAGTATTACACCCGATGACAAAGATCTTGTTGTTCACTTCTGATATCCAGAAAGGAGAATTAGTGAAGTTCGTCCATCCGTCACGGTAGTTCATAGTGTCAGTGACTGGGTCATAGCACTGCCATGAGATCGTCCTGGTGTTCATCCAGGCCTTGCCCTCTGGCACGGAGATCTTGGTCACCTCGATATTCCATTTTAAGGGCTTCATGGCGCCGTTGATGCTCGTGCAGCTGAGTGCAAAGCCACTGTGAAAAGCGCACTGCTCGCCGATGCCGAACGGGAACGGGATGTCGATGTCCCCGCACTTGGCCTGGCAGCCGGGACGCTGGCCGGACGGTACATCGGCCATGGCCAGCGTCCAAATCGCAGAAAGGCAGAGAAGAACATGGCAAGAAAGAAGAAACCGAGAACACCCCAGCTTCATCTTTGCCGAATGGGTAGGAGTGGATGCGTGCTCCCGAGTTCCTAGCTACGCCGGGGTGTTCAAATATGTCACCCCAGTCCTCTCGCAGTCACGGACTGTGGCACGCTAATTATTTGAAAGGACACGAAGACTTGGACTTGACCAGTCCTTGGAAAACCTTTCAACTCGATTGATTGCCATTCATTTTTAAAACTTATCTTTGTCGCAATCTCGTCCGTCCAGATCCTATTGTGATGCGAGCCTTTTTGTATTCACGCTTGCTGTCGCCCTGTAGTCTGTAGAGCCTTTCCTGCCCGTGTATTGCGCAGCAGTTGGTTGAGAATCTAGCCAGTATGCAATGCCTACATCAGTGACCCTGTTTAGATACTCTAACTCAGTTAGAGGTTAGAGTTAGATTCTAATCTTAAACTAACCTTAGGCTAACTTTAATCAAAGAGCTGTTTGGATGATAGGGTTAGATTGACAATAAATATTCTTTCTTAATCATTTAACTACTCTGGACCATGTTTGAATGGGAGGGATAATTTTTTTTTACTATTTTTTCTAGTGGGCCTAGAAGAACTAACCCAAATAAGCTCCTCTAGTGTGGGCTACTTTTTTGGATGGGTTAGATCCAACTAACCCAAACTAACACACCATGTTTGGATACTTTTAGGTTATTTGAGCCCAAACTAACTAAAACTAACTCTAACTTAGGGATCCAAACAAGACCAGTGTTCCTTGGCACACATCGTGTCCTCTCACACGTTCTGGGAAAAGTAACTTGGACACTCGTATGGCCAGCGCTATTGTCATGAAAAGACATGTTCAATTAGCTGGCTAACAGACGGAACTGGTTGCATTAGCCACTGATGTGTTTCGACTAAATGTTTCACACGTGCGAATTAACCTGTGGTTGAGTTGGTTAGGTGAACAGTGGTATTCCCAACCCACCAGGGTTCAAATCCTGGTGCTCGCATTATTCCTGGATTTATTTCAGGATTTTCGGCGATGCGCTTTCAGTGGGAGGAGACGTTCCCGTCAACGACGAGGCGCCTACGGTGACTTCGTAAATCTCAAGATGATATGCCGGCTCAGTCTGTCGGAGGTGCTCATAGGGGTAGGGTGTGCGTGTGTGCGTTCATAGGGATGAGTGTACGCGCGTGTATATGAGCGCTTGTGTTTGTACTGATGCTAAAAAAAAAATGTTCCACACGTCGAAGATGTACACGTGTTGCATGTCCATTTATTATAACCACATTGTTAACCCCGAAATGTGCCCAATGTGAGCGTTCTGTTTGGACGCTTTTTCCAATTTGGCGTCTAGTATAACATGAATTAAGATGGGATTACTAATCTGCGTGCTACTAAATCATTAATACTAATGGATAGTATTACCTTTACTGCGTCGGTACAGCACCGCTGTCATGGCGTGTGAACAGTGCCATTAAAAGAATCTGGACCCATCGTGATTATTGAAAGATGCATTGTGTTGTCTTGTCAACCGTCCTCTTTTCTCATCCCACCCAAGACCTGCCCTCCCAATTACCATACCATACCTCAGCCTCAGCAGCCTGTGCATTCGGTTTTTTCGGTTTGATTCGGTTTGGTTTATACGGTTTTTATACTTCGGTTTATACGGTTTTATACATAGATACGGTTCGGTTTCAGTAATAACCGTTTGCTTTCGGTTTGGTTTCGGTAATAACCAAAATAACCAAAGTTAACACGAATTTTTAATCAACACATGGTTTGGCCACATGGAAAAACAAATTTAGTACTTGTCCAATACAACTACAACCTGGTTACCTACTTGATGAAATTTTGAAACATGAAGAATTTATGTTCCAGTACAACAATCTAGTAGAAGACTACGAGTACAACTACAAGCACTAAGTTAGTACATGTCCAGTGAAACCACACGAAATAATTCTAGAAGAAAAACTTGTCCAGTACAAGCACAAACAAAACTAAACATGTCCAGTAGAAGCACACATGAAATTCTAGAATACATCAAAATACAAACTTCAGTACAAAGTGCAAATTCTGGAACAACCAAAGTTCAGCGTAGTACAGTACATGTACAACACACACACACAAACAAAAGGTGCAGATTGAGATAAAATGGCATTTGTTTCATCACTTCAGGGCTTCAGGCAGCAATTTTCCACTCCAGCTCCACGCATGAAGATCAATCAATCGATATTGTCACATTATCATTTAAATGAATGGCACCCACTTCTACAAAAACAACATAAATATTGCATGATCAATTAAATAGCATTGATGTTGCATGATCATTGAAGTAATTGAAATACACATTCATTTAAATACCTTCCTCCAGCCTGGTCAACTCAGCAAGATCAGCTTCAACATTGATACACTTAGAACGCAACCAATCTTGTCTGCATATCAATGACTGCAGTGTCGCTGGTGTTAAAGAGCTTCTGAAATCATCGAGAATACGACCACTAGTGCTGAAAGCTGATTCAGAAGCAACCGTAGAGATGGGGATTGCTAGTATATCACGAGCCATTTTTGAAAGGACGGGAAAGCGAGGAGCATTGCACTTCCACCATTCAAGAAGGTCAAATTCAGCAGTCAACTCTTCTGTGTCCTCAGCTAGGTACTTGAACCATAGCTACACCTGTCGGGAGCTTGGTCATGTCCGACCATGATAACGCCATCTGATCGGCTCAAATAAGTCTCTTTTTGCAAATGGTTTTATCATTGCCTTTGCTTCACAATTTTCTTTGATAGATATTTCTTTCTTTTTGTTGCGTTTTTTAAACCGACAAAATTTTAAATCGGTTCACACTGTCAATTGACGGAACACGGTCCATTTTTAATCCGGAGACTATTTGCTCGGTCTGATTTTTTGTTAACATCCTATTACGGATTAACACGGTGTTTTATAACCCGGCATGGTTTACATGGTAAACCAGCATTATGTATATACAGGAGCTGCTATCTCCTCCAACAATGTGGGTTTATAAAACCTCCACTTCAAGATTGGCTAAGCCAACTTCATGCCCAACGATGGCAGGTATTATGTATCTCAAAGATTTGATCATATGCTTAAATTTCAGATATTTTGATTTTATATATGCAGACATCATACTCCGCCTGACGGTACAACCGCGGTGGCACTTTAAGATTTTTTATGTTGCAGAAAATACTTTGGAAAGTTCATCGCCCAAAGAAAGCACAAGTTGCAGTGGTTATGCACGAAGGCATATTAAGATCAAGAGTATCAGCTAGCCTATTACAAGGCAACACGGTGCCCAGAACAAGATCATTGTTTTTCAAAGGAGAAGCAGTTTAAACCGGCTGCCGGTTCAAGCTTGGTCACCAGCCTGGCCTGATGGTTGTGGGTCATCCCACGCCGCTTCAACTTCAGTTTCTCTACCCAGCGGCTGGAAATCAACAATTGTCCAGTCGATTCCCATTAATGCTCGAAAGACAGCTTCATCATGGATCAGCAACGGTGGTTCAATATCGGGAGCGTAAGTATGCTTACGGATTGGAGGGATAAGATTTTCCGCTTCATGAATTGGTGCAGCTACGCGCTTGTTTTGATTGTCATATTGGGCTTGATAATGAGACAAGTCTGCTTCTTCAGCCAATTGACAAGCTAGCGGACGCACCTCCCGGTTTATTGCCCGCAGATCCGCTTCACTAAACTCTGACCCGCCTTCCTTCAAGCTGGGATAGCCCTGAGCCGCCTCAGTAGGATCAAAATCCGGCACCCAAGCTTTTGCCCGGATTAAGGCATTGATCGCACCGGTTCGAGCAGCAGATTTCTTCAGCTCTTCAAACCGGGCAGGAAGCACCGACAGTTTCTGCAGAGTGTCCTGAATCAAAGTGGGCGCCGGCTTGTTGTGAGATGCAGTACAGATGATCCGCTGTGCACCAGTGTATAGTTGTTCGATCAACGTATAGACGGCTTTCAATTTCTTCCGCACTTCTGACCCCAAATGACCAATGCGTGTCCCTGAAATATCACAAAGGGTTAACAAACCGGCAGCTCTGTAAGACGGCAGAATCAATTCAGAAATCAAACCGGCTTACCAAAGATAGCAGTGGTCATGGCATGCACGTGCCGCTTTATGCTGGTCAGTTCATCCACCATCGGTTTTAGTGCAGCCTCGGCGTCTTCTACTCGTTTGGTTAAATCGGATTTTTCAGTAGCCCAATCCGCCCGCTCCTTCTTGAAATCCTTCTTAAGCTGTTCCATGACGCTTAAGGCGCTGGTCAACTCCTCTTTTGCTTTTGAGGTTTCAGTCTGTTGGGACTTCAGATTTTCTTGGAGATCGGCGATTTGGGTCTCTTTTTTCTTTAGCTCAGCCTGCATACATACAGTTATATGATTCAGCAAGCAGTGCAAGAATTGAAGCACCAACTACATAACAAGTTATGCACTTGGCGCTTGGGGGCTAATGCCTATTTGATCTTCATATTTCACTTGATTATAAAGTCCCAAGCTCAATACAAGTATTCAACTTGACACTTGGGGGCTAATGGCTATTTGTTCAAATAAGTTCTGATGTGGCAATATTAATTACTTAAGTCCCGGTTTAACTACACTAAGTTGAACTGGCCCTTGGGGGCTACATCAGCGAATTTCGAGGCTTTAAGATTTATATTAGTAAGTCCCGGTTTGAAAAAAGATTACAAACCGGTCCTTGGAGGCTAGGCAAGTCAGCAAGAATTGAAGCATACAAGCAGGAAAGAGCATATGGAAGTTACCTCATATTTATCTTTCATCATGTTAACCAGACCGGCTTCATAGTCACGACTGGTATACAGCCGGTTCAGATAGCCGGAATGAATGTCTTGGGCGTTCAGAGCAGCGTAAGTCGCCAGATCAACATTCCACTTGCCCTTGCCAAAGGCAGCAAATTCTTACTTGGCAGTATGTTTAGACAAAGCGACATGATTGCTTGGCTCTGTATGACCAATGCCAGTAATAACAACTTCATCATCCTTGGCGTCGCTGGTTTGCATTGGGGCCGTCAGTTTATCAGTAGACTTGGATGGACTGGTGGATTTCTCAATCCGGATGGGGCTTCTGGGCTGGTCAACAGGACCGGAGGTATCAACATGTATCTCTTCAGTAATAAAATCATCATCTTGTGGTGGTGGGTCGTTTGGCACATCCTCATAGATGGCCACTTCAGGGTTGAGTACTCTGTCCGGTTCAGGAATAACATCTTCTTCAGCCGCTTTATCTAGGCGAGCCTTCTTGCTTGGCTTAGGCTTGGCCCTAAAAGGAGTAACAAAGGTCAGTACAGTATATGCTACAAAGTAATACACCAGAAGCATTATGATAAGTATGGCTT
This sequence comes from Triticum monococcum, assembly GCA_034509565.1. Lineage (NCBI taxonomy): Eukaryota > Viridiplantae > Streptophyta > Magnoliopsida > Poales > Poaceae > Triticum > Triticum monococcum. Next base: position 486,404,482 of record CM067845.1, read on the forward strand.
ACCCAAGCACCGTTTTGAGCGGCGGCAGCTGGGTAGCTGATGACTCGCTAGATGATGAATGGGAAGTGACCTGATAATCGGAGTCAGACGGATTAAGAGGTTGACGAAAACAGCCCATTTTAGGACAAGCACTGACAAGAAAATTAGAGACCTCTGAATGGCGTTTCCGAATCGAACTATTCGGTAAACCGGCGGAGGTAACTACCTGGCCACTATGCCGGGTCGTGCGGCGAGCTTCGTGCTGTTGGGTCTTCATAAGAAATTTGGGATCCAAGTAAGCAAGAGGATGAGAAAATTTAACCTTCCGGTTTGCCTGACGGATTTTTAGTGAAGGCAAAGGATCTGAATCGGAGAAAAGAATAATTACCTCTGCAACATCAGCATGATTGGCTTCGGCATCATCCTGACAAATATCATCATCAATAAGGCGCGTGAAAAATAAGCCAAGTGAATCAAATTCTACCTCAAGGTCCGGGTTACCCACATCGTCATCAGCGACCAGATCAGAGGATGCAGTGGTTCTTTTCCTGTGGGTAGTCTTCTTCACAGTTTTAGTCTTTTGCCGGATTGATCTTTCCGGTTTGTCTAGTTTTTCTGGTTTCTCCTGCGGCAGTTTCTTGCTCCAAAACGGATCATTGCCCTGTTTAAACAGGCATTGATATTAAACAAGGACCAGATATATCAATAATAGGTTCAGAAAAAAGAACAATCAAACTCTTACAGCTGGCGGTTTGTTGGTGGCACAGAAGGGAAGAAGGCCGGTTCGAGCACAGACGTGTTCCGGTTCATTCAGCATTTTATTCACAGCCTCTGTGATTTCTTCATTGGTAAGCTGGATGTTAGCATGTCGCAGTGGGTCATCAACACTGCCAGTATACTCGCACATCAAACCGGAGCGCTGACTAAGGGGTAGTATGCTCCACGATATCCAACAACGAGCGAGATCAACTCCTGTTAAACCATTGGCCATGAAGGCTCTGAGCTTGGACAGTTGAGGAGCGTATTTGCTTCTCTCCTTGGCAGTCAACCTTTGCGGAAAGGGGTGTGTATTGCTAAGCCGCTCCGGACGAAAGCCAGGCAAAGGATTTTCACCAGCAGGGGAGGTGTCTTTGCAATAGAACCATGTTTGATTCCACTCTTTGGGGTGGCTGTGCAGCTTGGCGTGAGGGTATGTGACCTCTTTCCTTTTCTGAATCGCCACACCACCCAATTCCGTATTGGAACCATCGGAAAACTCAGTACGGCGGTTTAGATGGAAACAGTCTCTGAACAACTCTACCGTGGGCTCCTCTTGAAAGAACACCTCACAGAGCACTTGGAAGTGACACATGTTTGTAACAGAGTTGGGACCAGTGTCTTGTGGGTGGAGTTGAAAATCGGCTAAAACGTCTCGGTAAAATTTAGAACCGGGCAGCTTAAAGCCCCGGGCTAAGTGATCTACAAAAACGACGACCTCTCCTTCTTGAGGTGTGGGAGGGCATTCTTTGCCAGGGGCTCTCCAATGGATGGTGTTTTTGCTGCCTAAAGCACTGATCAGGACTAAATTGTTCAGTTGAGTCTTTGTGACGCGAGAAGGAACCCAGTTGCACTCATATACTTGCTTGGCCATGATGAAATCTACAAGATAGATAATTCCGGTTCAAGAATGCATTGATTAAAGTGCACTGGTATGTACAATGTTAAACCGGAGACAGCTCTATCTAAACCGGAGTTTTATGAAGCAACAACAGCAGGCGGTTCAACAAGGAGACTAATGGTATATACCGATTTGGCAATTTTTCTATAAAGTTAAACCGCCGGATCTAAGCATTGAAACAATTGAGATTGCAGATAGATAAGTATACAGAAACAGATTTCACAAGATTTCTCTACAGCGACGGATCTGAAGCAAGTTCAGAAAAGAAGGAAAATATTCAAGGTTCAAAAAAACAGTACCGAATCAATGGGCAGAGATACAGGTAGACTACGGTCTTGAGGCATATGAGTAAAGGCGGATGCTAAGAACTACCGCTACACAGAGCAAAGGTTCACAGGTTCATCTAGGATCTATCATATGAGTACGAAGCAGACGATGAACTCTGAAGAACTTGGAAACCCTAGAACGGATCTACGGAGGAAAAGGTGAAGAACTCACCGGAGCCGAGGAAGAAACAGAAGGTCGCCGCGATGCTCTGGTGCAGTCAGGGTGATGCAGCGGCCAAGGTTGGAGCAGAGGTCGTCGACGGCGGTGGAGCTTCGAAGCTGGACGACGCGAGGAAGACGAAGCAGAAGGGCACGAAGGGGAAAAAGAAATGACCCTTCGGCCCTATTTATAAGGCAAGGGACAGGAGTCAGGCACGAAAATCAAGGGACCGTGGGTTTGGAAATGAAGCTGCCGCCTTAATTGTCGGAGACCTATTAAACAAAAAACAAAAAGGGGGTATCATGGATAAGTTTCTTTACAACAGGTGATGTCACGCCGGTTTACAACAACCAGAGAAGATGACATCACGGCGGTTCAACAAATTACAAGAAGATGTTGAAGGTGAAGATTTTTGCTAAGGATTGACATGAACTTGTTCAAATCAATCTGGGGCCTAATGTTGGGGATATTACTACTGAGCGTAAACCGACCTATCTGGGCTGGGTTAACTTCATCAGTAGTTAATTATGTTAAAGCCCAAGAAGGCAGATGAGAGCTCAAGGCCCATAGTCGGTTTAAGGCCTGTAGCCGTAAATCGGCGTTGGTATGTAACTTGTATTGTAAGTTAGGAATAAGTAGAGACCAAACCGGACACATCTATGAGCCGGTATTGGGAATCTGTGAACCAACGGGCGTCACCCGTGTATATAAGGGGACAACCCGGCGGCAGTTCAGACAACAGACAACAACTCAAGACTTAGGCGAAGCTTGTTTGCTCCCTAGTCATCGAAACCCCATCAATTCCATCACAACTAGACGCAGGCTTTTACCTTCATCGAAGGGGCCGAACTAGTATAAACTCTCTTGCGTCCCTGTGTCCGCTTTAACCCCTTCAAGCTAACCCGTCGCGATGGCTCCACGACTAAGTCCTTTCTCTAGGACATCTGCCGTGACAAAATCACGACATCTGGTATGTCCGTTTTACCCCAAACGGACACACCCGGACAAAATAGGGTCGTGCGGTGGAGTTGGCCTTAGTGCTGTTGCGTCTCCTCTGCTCGGTTTCCTCTTCTACCGAGTCCAAACTGAGACGATTTCTACTTACATCGATCCCTCCCTTTGTCTTTTTTTCTCGCCAAAAATTTTGTGTAAAAGGGGGTGACCGCCCTGGTATGTTTGTTTTTCCGCTTCAAATGTTGGATACTACGTGCGCTGTGACCTATACTTTTTGCAAAGTGATGGTGAGGAATCCTTGCTTGGAATGGAACCGTGTCCTGCGGGTAGATTCAAACCAAAGGCAGGGGCCTTTTTGCAAAATGTCGCGCGCTGATTGGTCGGCACCAGGCGTCCACTTGTTGCTTTGTGATTGGTCAGGACCAAATTTGCACATTTGATGCAAGTTCAAGGACTGAGTAGGGTCAAAATGCAAGTTCTAGGACCAAACATTCACATTTGATGCAAGTTGTAGGACTCCCAGTGCTTTTAACTCATGGAATATCAAGGCAACACAGCAAAATCGTTTGACTGTGATGCTGGGCAACGTTTTCACGCAGGTGCCTAGATACTGCTAGCTTTGTAGTGGCTCCACCTCCACGCGTCCAGGATCCCTCCTAGTGAATGAGCTGAGTTGCTAAGCGCGTGTCTGGTTGTCATGTCAAATATTACCAGCATTGCATATTTGTCTCAGTTCAGCCTGGCTGAGTAAAAATAGGTTAAAAATCAATATCTCCGTGTTGTTTGGTCGTTCGTATTGCATCAGTGGTGATTTTAGGGCTAGCTGTTTGGTTGCACACATATGTGCTTCAGAAGTCGGCAGATGCACATCATACCTGTTTGGCTGCGTGCACGTTGGTGTTCTGCTCATCCCTTTTAAATTCGGTGACCTTACCATCACATTTGTAGCACAACAACAAGCATAGCATAAGAACAAACTACCTAATTAACAACACAACAACAGATAAACAACCATTGATAACCATGCATACTAATAGTAGGGTTTAAGGTTTAAGACAACAGGGGCATCCCATGCCCCCTACTTCACATCAGGTGTTGATCCTGGCAAAATATAAACAAGTTTGCAGCACTAGTTCACACCATCAACACAAACTACTAACATGTTTATACTTAAGACTTCTAGAGCGCGAGAGAAATGTTGCCGATGCAGTTGTGCCTGTTGCAGCACACCCTGCACACGATCGAGTTGTCGTGGTTGTAGATCTGCACCTTGAGGCCAAGCCCGGAGATTCACAAGACGAGGAGGTCGCTGGGGACGATCCTGTGGCGGTGGCAGAAGTACTGCCAGCCTCGGTTAAGGACCATCTGACCCAGGAAGTTCTGGACCTGAACCCAGAACTCGCACCACTTGTTGGCCGACAGCGTAACGACGCGCGGGGGCTTGATCACCAGCCACTGCTTCATCACCTCCGTGAACTTGGGCGGGATGATGAGCATGGCGAGATCCTCCATGTCCTTGATTTGAACGTAGAAACGCAGCGACTCTCATGCCCCCTCTTCGTGGCCGGTGCTCAGAGACCGTCCCCGTGAAGGTGGCTGGCTCATGGCAGCGATCCTGCCAGGCAGGTTCACCCTTTTAAGCAAGCAGTTCGTTAGGATCAGGTCCTTAGCGCCCTCGGTGCCAGCCACGACATGCGCTCCTCCACTGGCTACGTCCCACTCCGTCTTCATGATCTTGTCAGGTAAGTTGACTGTGTTAGTAACAAAGCATTGGCAACTGCCTCTAATGGTTGGCGGTTGCAAACGATCAGTGAGATGATCATTGGCAACTGACACTGATCATCGCTAGTTGCTAAACATGCAATGCTCTGTGTAGATCATAGCACTGGATCAGTGGCAATTGCCAAATCAAATCCAATCTAAGCCATGCCTGGTACAACAAACCCTAATCTACATCTGCGAGCAAAGGGGGAAAATGCAACTTACAAGAGCGGGTGCCGTTGGGGCGTACACCGGCCAAGGAGAAAACCCTGACGGGAAGGAGAGGCAGGCCGAAGAGGACGATCTGGCAATGCCGAGGGCCATTGGCGATGCACTGGTGCTCCTGGTTACGCGGGAGGTTGAGGAAGAGGGTGCCGTCATCCATGGCACTGCCGCGCTGCCCAAAGAAAACCCTCGAATGGGGTTAAAAAAACCCTCCACCCACTGGGGTTCTGAACAGCGGCGCACCTGATGTCTTCTCCAGCGGCGCAACCGAACCCAAGACCACCAGGTCCGGATACAATGGCATAGCCGAAGCAGCCGACACCTCATCGGCACGATGATGGGGCCTGGTGCAAAAGGGCGACGACGCGCGGATGGCCGCCATCAGGTCAATGCCTGAGTTCATGAGGCCGGCCACCCATCGGTCTTGGATGTTGTTGTTGCCGGCGATGATGGGGTCAGGGGGCGGCGCGGCGGCGGGCGAGCCATCGGAGGAGAGTAAGGGGCGGTGAGGAGAGTGAGAAAGTGGTGTGAATGGAGGAGTGGATAGTGACACGAGAGGGGGAAGAGAGTTATGAGACATCCTGTCCGTTTCCCGCGCTCTCCGAGGCATGCAGCGAAGAGGCACGCGTGGCTCTAGCGAGTCTGGCTCGCAAAAAAGCTGCCGATTCGCAGCCGTGTCACCTTCCTCACATGCAGTTACCGATGGCAGTCGCTCATCCAGGAGGAGTGCGGGGCCGCCGGCATTGCCTTCCTCGCTTGCGGTGGCCAGTGACGGCGAGGAGAGGCGCAACGGTAGGTGGCAGATTATTCGTGCGCTATGTCGTGGTTCTAAGTCTGACAGTGAGGTAGGGGGTGTGTATGAGGAGGCTAGACCTTAGCTATTGGGAAGTTGTAAGCACGCAAGGTTTACGAGTTCAGGCCCTTCTCGGAGGAAGTAACAACCCTACGTCTCGGTGCCCGGAGGCGGTCGATTGAATTATGCGTGTGTGAATGACAGGGATGCCAACCCTTGATACTGAGGAGGGGGATGGCTTATATAGAGTTCGCCAGCCCTCTCCTGCCCTCAGTAATGCAGGGTTTAAGGTACATTTAAGGTGGGGCGTTACTGATAACGTCCCTAATAAAGTGTCATAATAACCATAAAGACTACTTAATAGCCGACCGTTTGCCTGCAGAGTGACTTCAGGTCTTTTGGTCGGTCGAGTGGTTGACTTCATGGTCGAGTGATAGCTTCTTGGTCGAGTGTCTTCAACCCGTCGAGTGGGATACCTTCAAGTTGATTGAAAGGTGACTTCTTCTAGGGATGTCCTACGGTAGGGCTCTTTAGGACGGGTCCGTGCCCCTACCGTAGGTACATGGCTTCATCATTAGCCCCCGAATGGATCGAGGCTAGAGTGAGAAAAGGGGTTAGGGACCTTTCCGACTGACTCTTCAGGTTATATGAGTGCTTCGTTCTGGGTCGACTGTCACGGATGACGTCATTAACCTCTTTCAGTCGCCTTGATCCATTCTAGGTCTTTCGTCGAATGGATTTCTTTACCTGTGAGGCATCGAGCGCCGGTGCGCGCGGGATTTCTGTTTTGACAAGTTGTTCTGCAGCCAGCGGATATCGCGGGATTCGGATTTTTGAGAAGCGCGCGGAACGGGGGCGGCCGCAGTAATCGGAAGTGACAATGCGAAGGCTCCTCGATCTCCGCACGGCCTTTTTCGCCACGTACTGCGCGCGTGCCTGTCACGGGATTTGACTGGATAGCTTGGGCCCACTGGTCAGCCACTCGGAAGCGGCCCCTTATAAGTTGCCGGCTCGGAGTCCCCCAACAGTGCGCGTGCTCTTCTCTTCTCCTTCTTCCTCTCTTTCTTCGCAACCTCCCCCGCTCCCTCTGCTCTCGCCCAGCCATTGCAAACCAGCTCGAGATCTCGCCGGCGACGATGGTGAAGGGCAAGACGACCGCTCTGGAGCGCGCGGAGAAGGCAGCGGCGGCGGGGAAGGGGAAGAAGTCTGCGCGCGGCGGATCTTCCTCTCGGACGGCCCTGCCCAAAGGTTGGATCCAGGGCGACTGATGCCATCGGTGCTCCGGCAGGAGGATCTTGATGACCTGGTTGAGGGGGGAGCCATTCCTCACAAGGCTGCGCGTCTTCCGGGGGGAGAGATCGAACCCCAACCTCGCGACGGTGAGTGCGTGCTCCTGGCCACTCACATCGACCGAGGGTTTTCTCTGCCGCCCCATTCTTTCTTCCGCAACTTCTTGAACTTCTTTGGAGCGCAGCTCCATCACTTTACCCCAAACTCCATAGTCTATCTTTCTGCTTTCATTTCTATGTGTGAGGCGTTCCTGGGTTGCCGCCCACACTGGGGGCTTTTCAAGCACATCTTCACCTGCCGCTCTCAGTCGGTCAAGAAGGCCAAGTCGAGTGATGAGAAGACACAAGTGATCCAGCTGTGTGGGGGCTTGGCGATCCAGACGAGGGGGAAGAGCTGTTTCCCATCTATTACTTTCCCGGAGTCAGTCCGAGGCTGGCAGGCGACTTGGTTCTACTGCCAGGATCAGGTGACTCCAGGGCAGTCGACTGGGCTCCCACCTTTCTCCCTCGACCGAGCCGAAAAGCCTGCTTCTCTGAAGGTGACGCCTGAAGAAAAGGCCCAGGTCAAGGTACTGGCGGGTCGAGTGGTTGAACTTGTCCGTGAGGGCATGACGGGGATGGATCTGCTAGAAGTCTTCCTCAAGAGGCGAATCCAACCGCTCCAGGCTCGGGACCACCCGATGTGGCTGTACTCTGGCCTCGAGGACACCACTCAGATCCACCCAGAGGAGGTCACTGACGAGATGTTGGAGGGGTGGCTGTCAAGCATCACGGGGAACAAGGACAACCCCCGAGGAGCCAGGAGGGTCATTCCACTCGACAGTTCGTATGAGGTCGACCAGGTGCGTTTTTATGCTCCCGACTGAGATCTTCGTTTTCTGCGTTGGTCTTCTTTTGAGTAGGTCGATTGACTTTCGTTTTGTCTGCTGTCTTTCAGGCGACCACTGAGATGTACTCGACGCCCAATGGGGCACAGGGGTCGACTGAGGAAGGAGAAGGGAGCGGAGGCGAGAGCGGGGATGACCAGGGTGAGTGGGAGTCGGATGGTGAAGGAGAGGGAGGCGATGACGTCTTCTCCAGCGAAGAGGAGGAGGAGGAGGCCGAACCCCCCCCCCCCGCCCGGAAAGGCGATCCAAGCTCGCACACGACCCGGCGCAGGAACGTGGCCAGGCGACTGCCTCGGTTGGGCCGTCGTCAAAACGCCCTCGGACTTCTTCTCCAACACCGACTGGGAAGGTCCCCAAGCAACCACGCACGACGCTATCCAAGCCGCCCAAGACTCTGCCCAAGATGAAGATAACTGTCCCTGTTATTTCCGGGTAATAAAGCTTGTTTTCCTTCGTCGATGGAGGACGGATCCTTGGTCGACTCGTTAAGCTAACTGGCTGATTTTTCGAAATTTGCAGTGCTGCTACCTCCGAGGTCTCTGCCAAAGACGACGACCAAGAGATGGGGGACGCTGTTACCTCCAACCCTGGTACGATTATTGACGTTCTGTTTTTGAGTCGACTGGTCGTTTCTTGCAATTCTGGTCGATTGAAAGTCCTCCTTGCAGCCCCTCCTCATGTTATCGATCTCCCGGATGACGACGACAACGAACCGCTGAGGATGAGGAGGACTAAGAGGTCGTCGGCTGACAGGACCCCCCAGCCTACTCCGGCGCCTGAGACCGTGGCTCGGGATGGTGGCGATGCCCCTCGGGCTTCTGTGACCTTTGCCAATCCCCTGTCGAGTGCGCAGCCTTCAGCATCGACTGCAAATCCAACTTCGCTTTTTGTCGCATACCCTGCCCCTGAGGACGAAGTGGCTGCTGCGAAGGAGGCTATACGCCAGGCGAGGGTCATGATGGAACAGGTGAAGAAGGCTCGGGAGGCCAGCCAGGCAGCTTATGACGCAAGTTCGGCGCTTCAGAGCAATGTCCAGGTCAGTCGACTTCATACTTGATTATTTGAAGAGTCTTTCTCCCTCTTTTTTTTTGAAGATCTTTGTATCTGTACACCCAGTGGGTGTGTTTTCCCCTTCTTGGACTAGTGGGGGCACGCTGAGTGCACCCACTGGGTGTAGTCCCCGAGACTACGGTGGACTGCTGGCAGTCGACTGTAGTCTTTACATTGCGTTTCTGAATCTGTATTCCTTTCTTGGTCTGGTCGAGTCATGTCAAATGGATCTGTATCCGGTCGACTGCGGACACTCGACTTTTTTTTAAAACCAGTGGGGGCACGCTGAGTGCACCCACTGGGAGTAGTCCCCGAGACTACTGACGAATGTTTTTGATTCGGCTGTGGTCTTAGAAACGTCACCTTTTTTCCTTAGTTACTTGGAAGCGACTTATTTTGGATGTCTGTTGACTGATTTTTCCTTTTGCAGAAATCTTGTGAGCTTGCGTCTCGCTATACTGAGTTGGAGAAGCAGCGTATTCAACTGACCCTTGATCTGGAGCTGGCCAGAACGGAGCTGCAGAAGGTCAGAGATGGCGTTGCTGGTAAGACGACCCTGTCGACTGGTTTTGTTTTTTAGGCTTGAGTACCCTTCTGCTGTTTCTGAACCAATCATCATTTCTTTTGCAGGAGAACTGAGCGAGGCTCTGGCGAAGAAGGATCGGGACTTGGCTGCTGCCCACAAGGAGGCTGGTGACAAGATTGCTCTGGCTGAACAGAAGCTGGCTTCGGTCAGCCAGATAGAAGATGAGAATACCAAGCTGAAGACCGCTCTGAATGAAGCCAACAGGGAGTGCTCGCATTGGAAGAAGAAGCACCTCACCCTGAGCGAGCAGATGGAAGGCGTCGCTCGCAGGAGGGACGACCTGGAGAGCTACTTGAGGAGTCGCGCCAAGACGTTGTACACCAAGCTCGAAGGTGCGCATTCAATTCCGACTGGTTTTCTTTTGTGTCGACTCAGTTTGCGATCGTTGGCTTATCCTTGGGTCTTGTATGCAGAGTTTTGTCACAACTTTGAAGAGGAGACCGGGCGAATTGAAACGCGTTTGGACCCAATCAATTCTCCGGTGAATGATGATGCCGCCATGAATCTGCTCCGACTGGAATCCCGTATCGATGGCGCCGTGGATTACTTGGCTCGGCTGAAGGTTGCCATGTCGCGGATCGACCCGACACTTTGGCCAGAGTCTACGCTCCAGAATGATCTCGAGTCTCTGATGACTCGACTTGACAGAATCCCCGATCGAGTGCAGGAGTGGAAGAAGTCTTCTGCCCGGTGCGGCGCTGATGTGGCTCTATCTTTAGTCCACGTCCATTGCAAGGAGGCGCGAGAAGAGAAGTTGGCCGCCATCTAAGTCGCCAATACCAAGAGGCACAGCTTTCAAGACTTCATGGAGACCTTCATTGCTGCTGCCACTCGTATTGCGGACGGAATCGACCTGGATGAGTTCGTCGCCCCTGCCAGTCCTCCACCTGATGAATGAAAAAAAACTTTTATGCCTTTCCTTAAATTTGCCTCGGAATGCCGAGTGGATTTGTAACCGTTTAAACTCTGCCGAGCCGAGGGCTCGAGTACTTTGATTCGGGGCCTGGGGCCTTTTAAGCTTTATCCGAACTTAATTTCTTGCTGAATATCTTCATGGTTTTGATCTGTTGTGTAGGACTTTGGTCTTGTATTCAGACGAGTGCTGGACTGCGGCTAAGTCCCCGAGTGGGAGGATTGCTCTCCACTCGGTAGGATTTTTTCAAACTTAGGCGAGTGCTTGACTGCAGCTAAGTTTCCGAGTGGGAGAACTTAGGCGAGTACTGGACTGCAGCTAAGCCCCCGAGTGGGAGGATTGCTCTCCACCCGGTAGGGTTTTTTAAACTTAGGCGAGTGCTTGACTGCAGCTAAGTTTCCGAGTGGGAGAACTTAGGCGAGTACTGGACTGCAGCTAAGCCCCCGAGTGGGAGGATCGCTCTCCACCCGGTAGGTTTTTTTACTTAGGCGAGTGCTTGACTGCAGCTAAGTTTCCGAGTGGGAGAACTTAGGCGAGTACTGGACTGCAGCTAAGCCCCCGAGTGGGAGGATCGCTCTCCACTCGGTAGGATTTTTCAAACTTAGGCGAGTGCTTGACTGCAGCTAAGTTTCCGAGTGGGAGAACTTAGGCGAGTACTGGACTGCAGCTAAGCCCCCGAGTGGGAGGATCGCTCTCCACTCGGTAGGATTTTTCAAACTTAGGCGAGTGCTTGACTGCAGCTAAGTTTCCGAGTGGGAGAACTTAGGCGAGTACTGGACTGCAGCTAAGCCCCCGAGTGGGAGGATTGCCTCCACTCGGTAGGGTTTTTTCAAACTTAGGCGAGTGCTTGACTGCAGCTAAGTTTTCGAGTGGGAGAATTTAGGCGAGTACTGGACTGCAGCTAAGCCCCCGAGTGGGAGGATTGCTCTCCACTCGGTAGGGTTTTTTCAAACTTAGGCGAGTGCTTGACTGCAGCTAAGTTTCCGAGTGGGAGAACTTAGGCGAGTACTGGACTGCAGCTAAGCCCCCGAGTGGGAGGATCGCTCTCCACTCGGTAGGATTTTTTCAAACTTAGGTGAAACGGATTCGCAGCCAAGTCACCCGCTGGGGGTTTTGTATGCAAACAAAGTGACAGCCATTATTGGAACACTCTTGTCTTTGATAAAAATGAACTGTAGAAATTATTTTTCTTATTACATCTCATCTAAAGGAGAACTCAGGTGTAAAAGGGGCGGAGCAGTTCCGCGTTCCAAGCTCGTGGCTCGTCGATCTGGTGATCGACATTGTAGAGGTGGTATGCTCCATTGTGGAGGACTCTGGTGACTATGAAGGGGCCTTCCCAAGTAGGAGCAAGTTTGTGTGGTTTCTGTTGATCCACTCGGAGGACCAGATCCCCTTCTTGGAAGGCTGGACCTTTCACATTCCGGGCGTGAAAACGGCGCAAGTCTTGCTGATAAATGGTCGATCTGATCATGGCCATCTCCCTTTCTTCTTCTAAGAGGTCGACTGCGTCTTGCCGGGCCTGCTCTGCTTCGTCTTCGGTGTAAAGTTCGACTCGGGGTGCATTATGAAGAAGATCACTCGGCAGGACTGCTTCGGCTCCATAAACCAGAAAGAATGGAGTCCTTCCAGTCGACCGGTTAGGGGTGGTCCTTAATCCCCACAGAACTGACGGAAGCTCGTCGACCCAAGCGCCTGCCGCGTGCTTGAGATCGCGCATCAGTCGAGGCTTTAGCCCTTTGAGAATTAGACCATTTGCTCTCTCAGCCTGTCCATTCGACTTGGGATGAGCGACCGAAGCGTAGTCGACTCGTGTGCCTTGAGAAGCGCAAAATGCTCTGAACTCGTCCGAATCAAAGTTTGACCCGTTATCAGTGATGATGCTATGCGGGACTCCATATCTGAATGTTAACCCTCTGACGAAACTGATAGCAGTGCCAGCATCGAGGTTCTTGATGGGCTTAGCTTCGATCCATTTGGTAAATTTGTCGACTGCCACAAGTACATGAGTGAATCCACTCCTGCCCATTCTTAGGGGACCAACCATGTCCAATCCCCAGATGGCAAAGGGCCAGACGAGCGAAATGGTCTTCAGGGCTGATGCGGGCTTGTGCGACATGTTGGAGTAGAACTGGCACCCTTCACACTTGTCGACTATCTCTTTTGCCATCTCATTTGCTCTTGGCCAGTAAAATCTAGCTCGGTATGCTTTAGCCATAATAGTCCGAGAGGACGCATGGTGACCGCAGGTCCCCGAGTGGATATCATTAAGGATTATCTGACCCTCTTCTGGTGTTATGCATTTCTGGCCGACTCCGGTCGCGCTCTCTCTGTACAGCTATCCCCTTATGACAGTGAAGGCCTTGGATCGGCGGACGATCTGTCGAGCCTCCTCCTCCTCCTCCGGGAGTTCTTTCCTTAGGATATATGCGATGTACGGTATTGTCCAGTCAGGGATGATTGCCAAGACTTCCATGATTAGGTCGACCACTGCAGGCACTTCGACTTCAGTCGGATCTGTGGCACTTTTCGGCTGCGGGGCTTCTTCTGTGAAAGGATCCTCTTGGACTGACGGTGAGTGAATGTGTTCCAAGAACACGTTGCTTGGAATGGCTTCTCTCTTGGAGCCTATCTTTGCCAAGTCGTCAGCCGCCTGATTTTTCAGTCGGGGGATATGGTGGAGCTCTAACCCCTCGAACTTCTTTTCTAGCTTTCGCACTGCATTGCAATACCCAGTCATTGCCGGACTCCTGACGTCCTACTCCTTCATCACTTGATTAACCACCAAATCTGAGTCGCCATAGACCATGAGGCGACGGACGCCGAGTGAAATGGCCATGCGCAACCCATACAAAAGTGCCTCATACTCTGCTTCGTTATTGGAGGAATCGAAGTGAATTTGGAGAACATATCTGAGCTTATCCCCTCGGGGGGAGACCAAGACTACTCCCGCGCCCGATCCATTCAGCATCTTGGATCCATCGAAGAACATGGTCCAGTGCTCCGAGTGAACGTGGGTCGGAAGTTGCTGTTCAATCCACTCAGCGATGAAATCCGCGATTGCTTGGGACTTGATAGCCTTCTTTGCTTCAAACTTGATATCTAAAGGAAGGAGTTCAATCGCCCACTTGGCCACTCGACCAGTTGCGTCCCTGTTATGCAGGATCTCTGATAACGGGGCGTCGCTGACGACTGTAATGGAGTGGTCAGAGAAATAATGTGCAACTTTCTTCGTGGTCATATAAATCCCATATACAAGCTTCTAGTAGTGGGGGTATCTTTGTTTGAAGGGGTCAAAACTTCAGACACATAATATACAGGGCGTTGAACTTTGAAGGCCTTCCCTTCCTCTTCCCGCTCGACCGTAAGTATTGTACTGACAACTTGTCCTGTGGCTGCAATGTAAAGCAGCAGAGGCTCTTTGTTGATTGGGGCAGCTAGCACCGGCTGGGTGGAAGCAGAGCTTTGAGCTCTGCAAACGCTGCATCAGCTTCTGGAGTCCACTCGAACTTGTCAGACTTCTTCATCAGTCGGTAAAGAGGCAACGCTTTTTCACCGAGTCGAGAAATGAATCGACTTAAGGCGGCCAAGCAGCCTGTAAGCTTTTGGACATCATGCACACGTACAGGACGCTTCATCCAGAGTATGGTGCCAATTTTTTCAGGATTGGTGTCGATTCCCCGTTCAGAAACGAGAAAACCGAGTAGCTTTCCACCTGGAACCCCGAAAGTGCACTTTGACGGATTGAGCTTGATATCGTACCTCCTGAGGTTGGCAAAGGTTTCAGCAAGGTCAGCCCGCAGGTCGGAACCTTTCTGGGACTTTACCATGATATCATCCATGTATGCCTCCACATTCCGACTGATTTGAGTGAGTAAACACTTCTGGATCATTCTCATGAATGTGGCTCCGGCGTTCTTGAGGCCAAATGGCATGGTGGCGTAACAGAAGCATCCGAATGGAGTGATGAAAGTTGTTTTGATTTCGTCGGGCCCATACAGACGGATCTGATGGTACCCGGAATAGGCATCTAGAAAAGACAATCTCTCGCATCCCGCAGTTGAGTCGACAATTTGGTCGATGCGAGGGAGAGGAAAATGATCTTTCGGGCAGGCCCGATTGATATGTTTGAAATCAATGCACATAGGGAGTGACTTGTCCTTCTTGGGGACCATGACGACATTGGCGAGCCACTCGGAGTGGTAAATCTCTCGGATGAACTTGGCTGCTAAGAGCCGAGCCACTTCTTCGCCAATGGCTTGTTTCTTGTTGACGGCGGACCGTCGAAGATGTTCCTTCACGGGCTTGAACTTTGGGTCGACTCGCAGACGGTGCTCAGCCAGCCCCCTAGGAACTCCAGGCATGTCAGAGGGTTTCCATGCGAAGATGTCCCAGTTCTCACGGAGGAGCTGGATGAGCGCTTCTTCCTATTTGGAGTCGAGCATCGTCGAGATGTGAGTCGGAGCAGCGTCGGGATCGGTCGGGTGAATGTGGACTGTCTTTGTTTCGCCAGCAGACTGAAAAGCTGACTCGGAGGCAGGCTTCTTAGCCCACAGCAATTCACTCGGGTCGGCAGTCTTTTGGTACTCTTTCAGCTCGACCATTGCCATCTGAGCGTCGGCGATCTTTGATCCCTTCTGAAAACATTCTTCTGCTTTCTTCCGGTTGCCCGTAACAGTGATCACACCTTTGGGGCCAGGCATCTTTAATTTAAGATACACGTAACATGGTCGAGCCATGAAGCGTGCGTAAGCTGGCCTGCCCAAAATGGCGTGATAAGCACTCTGGAAGTCCACAACTTCAAATGTCAACTTTTCCTTGCGGTAATTCTTTGAATCACCAAAAACCACATCGAGAGCAATCTGGCCGAGTGACTCGGCTTTCTTCCCAGGAATGACTCCGTGGAAGCTCATGTTGCTGGCGCTGAGTCTGGACATCGGAATGCCCATTCCTTTCAAAGATTCAGCATACAGTATGTTCAGGCCACTGCCGCCATCCATCAGGACTTTGGTCAGTCGAGTACCTTCGACGACCGGGTCGACCACCAAAGCTTGCCTTCCTGGGGTGGCAATGTGTGTCGGGTGATCAGATTGGTCGAATGTGATGGCGGTCTGAGACCATTTGAGGTAACTAGGTGTCGCCGGAGCAACCATGTTCACCTCACGGTTAATGACTTTCAGTCGACTTTTGCTTTCGACATCAGCAAAAATCATCAAGGTGGAATTGACTTGGGGGTATCCATCGTCACTATCCTCCTTGTCCTCAACTCTGTCTGGTTCTTTTTCCTTATCCTTGGGCTGCTTGCCCTGGAACTGCTGAATCAGGAGCCGGCACTGTCGAGTGGTATGCTTCGGGAAAATAAAATTTCCCTCTTCATCTTTCTTGGTGTGGATGTGACATGGCAGGTCCAAAACATCATTCCCATCCTGATCCTTAACCTTCTTGGGCTTCCATGTGCCCTTGGGTTTTCCCTTGAAGTTTCCCTAGGCCACAGCCAGGGCCTCCCCAGGGGCGGCTGGCTCGGCCTTCCGCTTCTGCTTCCGACTGGAGTTCCCTCCGGTTTCTTGGGCGACTGATTTGAGTTTGCCACTTCGGAGTCGGTCCTCGTCTTCACCATTAGCGTACTTGGTGGCAATCTCCATCATCCGATTCAGGGACATCTCTCCAGTTCGACCAAACTTCAGATTCAACTCCCTGTATTTGACGCCTTCCTTGAAAGCGCAAACTGCTTGATGGTCTGGCACGTTCTCGACCGAGTGGTGCAGTGTGATCCACCTCTGGATGTATTCTCTCAGTGTTTCATTCGGCTTCTGCACACAAGACCACAACTCTGTAAGGCCTGCAGGGCGCTTGCACGTTCCTTCGAAGGTTGTGATAAACACTCTGGCGAGGTCCTCCCAAGTGTAAATGCTGCTGGGTGCCAACTGATTCAGCCACCCCCTGGCTGAGCCTTCCAACATAAGAGGCAAATGCTTCATGGCCACCTCATCATTGCCACCGCCAATCTGCACAGCCACTCTGTAATCTTCGAGCCATGTGTCGGGCTTGGATTCGCCGGTGAACTTGCTGACTCCAGTCGCCAGCCTGAAGTTGGGAGGGATCACCGCGACCCTGATGGCTCGGCTGAAACATTCAGGCCCCGAAGTATGTGCTCTGCTGCCGGTGGGCGTATCTCTATTGTGGCCCTCTCAATGAGCCCTGTTCCTGTCCACCAAACCTTGAACGAGGATGGATCTCGCGTCAAAGCCTGGGTCTCTGGGGTCGACTGGGATCCTCTGCCCAACATTATGGGGGCGCCTGTCATCTCGATGTCGGGGTGCATACGATCCACTCCTCGGGGGAGGGGATGGCACTCGACGTCTATCATCATGGTCGGGTCGGTGATCATATTGTTCATTCTTCCTGTACTGATCGTGCCGGTCTCCACGTCCCTCACGCCTCGGGGGCGATCTCGGGCTGTGAGCCGACTGGACTGTTTCCGTTGCAACTGATCGACTGTGGATCCTGTCCCGCGACTGAGAGACAGCGGAATTCTGATTTCCCGCCGCTCGGAGCAATCCTCTGATCTGCAACAATCCTCTGCCAGCCTCTGACTGAGAGGGCTAGATTGACTCTGCTATGCGGGCCGCGGCAGCCAAATTCTAAACTGGAGTTCGGTATACCTGCGGTGGTGGGAAGAGCCGACGTCGACTGGATTCGGGAGCTTGCTGTCGTCGACTGGACTCGGGAGCCCGCTGACGCGCTCGCTCGTCGAGTGCTCGCTGTAGATTCTCCAGTCGAGTGCGCTCGGCCAGATTAGCCAAGCGCGCGTCCTCCAAGGCCCGGGCCTCGGGGGTTTCTCCAACAATAGGAGTGTGGAGCGCGTCCATGTTCCGGCGACGAAGCTCCTCTCGCTGTAATGACATAAGAGGTTCGGGGAGGTATTCATCGTGAGGATGCGACGGATCGCCTCTATCTGCACCACTATCAGCGCGATGGAATCCAGGAGGACTGCGTGTCCCCTCGACCGCCAGAACCTCCGCCAAAGGGTCGCTGCTATCACACTCGGATGCGGTCTCCGCGGAGCCAGTCGACAGATCGAACAGGCCGCAGAGGGATTCGTCGGGCTCGATTGCCGCGACTTGTGGGACCGCCGACTGGCGGGCCGCGGCGTGCTTCACCCACCGCTGGAGTCTCGACCGACCTGAGCGCTTGCGCTGGCGGGAGACAGGGCGGGGAGATGACACGGGAGTCAACCGATATGGGGTTGACGGCTGCCGCAGGAGGACGCCACGGACGCACGCATGGAAGTGCGTCGCACCGCGGACGGGGAGCGCATCAACGTCGAGCGGCGCCTCCTGGAGCCAGGCGGAGTCGTCGGCGATGAAAGTGAGTGCACCGAGACGGATCTCGCGGCCCTCCGCTAAAGCTCCGCAGGAAAACATGATCAAGTGGATCGGAAAAATCGCAACTTCTCCAATTGGGCGCTAAGACTAATGCCCCACGGTGGGCGCCAACTGTCATGGTTCTAAGTTTGACAGTGAGGTAGGGGGTGTGTATGAGGAGGCTAGACCTTAGCTATTGGGAAGTTGTAAGCACGCAAGGTTTACGAGTTCAGGCCCTTCTCGGAGGAAGTAACAGCCCTACGTCTCGGTGCCCAGAGGCGGTCGATTGAATTATGCGTGTGTGAATGACAGGGATGCCAACCCTTGATACTGAGGAGGGGGATGACTTATATAGAGTTCGCCAGCCCTCTCCTGCCCTCAGTAATGCAGGGTTTAAGGTACATTTAAGGTGGGGCGTTACTGATAACGTCCCTAATAAAGTGTCATAATAACCATAAAGACTACTTAATAGCCGACCGTTTGCCTGCGGAGTGACTTCAGGTCTTTTGGTCGGTCGAGTGGTTGACTTCATGGTCGAGTGATAGCTTCTTGGTCGAGTGTCTTCAACCCGTCGAATGGGATACCTTCAAGTTGATTGAAAGGTGACTTCTTCTAGGGATGTCCTACGGTAGGGCTCTTTAGGACGGGTCTGTGCCCCTACCATAGGTACATGGCTTCATCACGCTACACCCTCCTTGCCTAAATATGTTTCTGCACAATTCTTTTCCCTCCCTTTAGCAACTTCATAAACAAGTACAGGATGCGACATCTATTGCCAACTTTTGGAATTGTTTACTCTAGTCACCTTTATCTCCGTGCTTTTTTTTAGAACCTATCTCTGTGCTATTGCTATTGGATGCTTAATCTTCCCATTTCTTGATCAACCATTTAGCATAGTTTGTCACCATCTGCATTTAAGATCAACCTTTAACTATATATAAGCAGTAGATTTTTTAAGGAAGGGGTACAAGGCTTTGGATTTGGAACTGAATCTCACACTGCTTTTACTACTTCCTATATCTGCAGTATAAAGTAGACACTATAAGGTGGGCATACAAACTGAATTTTCTCTTAGCAAGAACAACTACAGCCAACCACATTAACAGACAAATTTCGTTCTGAGTCAACAGAAAGCAATTCAAAAATTATGAAAACATTCATGATTTTCAGCATATGCATATTGGAAGATTTAGATTTAAAAAAAATATACACAACTTTAATAGGCAGACACGTGATGAAAACCTGACAAGTCTTTTCTCTTGGTAGTTGATGTGAATTCCCCCCTTCCTAACATCTTTCACCTCTTCTTTGATCCTTGGGACCCCGCTTTTACTAAGTTCTGCAACTGAGCTCATCATCAAGAGCATGCAAATAAGAAATGTATGGAATTACTATGGAAACAAGTGAAAGATGCAGATGCATATCCATGCTAAACTTGAGTAAACTAATGTATGGAACTTCATGACTGCTCGGAGATTGATTAATAGAGAATGTAAAGTTTAAACAGTTGGCAGAGAACACATTTGATAGCATGACTGGTAAGAGAATGTCCAATCCTAAAGTGTAAAATTAGAAGAAGGTACATCAGCTCTGTGGAATCTACGACTTTACAAAATGGCATCATGGTTTGAACATATTACATATGGACGCAAATATGTTGAAAATATGAGCAAATTACTACGAGATTTAATCTGAATAAACAGAATATAAATCATGACCACAGCAACAGAGATTAAACTAATCATGCGAACTAGCATAGCAGATGAACATATCACATCTAGGGCACATACTAGAAACATGAATTCTACCACGATCTCGAACAGGAAGGATAGAATCACATACGGTGCAGCGGGTGCAGCACCGCCGGCGTTGATGTTGTCGCCCATGTCGTCGAGGATGAGGTTGCCGAGGTCGGGGAAGAAGTCGTCATTCGCGAAGTCGTCGCTGCCAGCAGTCGCGCGAGTGCGCTCCCCAAAAACCTGATCGCCCCTCTCCCGTACAGGATCACGAGAGGCGGGGTTCCGGAGGCCTGCTGTCCCTTCTTGCGGTGCACGCTGGAAGGAGGGATGGAGAAGACTAGCTTGGCGGCGCAATGATCTGGAACAGTGATGAGAAACCATACGAAGCGGCGGCTAGGGTAGACGTCTGCCTGACTATATATATTGCGGGCCGGGTCGTCACGATCCAAAAGAATCGGAAACGGTTCAGTAATTAACGCGTCCATTAATTATTAATTAATGACTCATTAATTTTCCCATGCAGCAAAAATATAGACAACGTGCATAGCTCTGTCCTCGGCTCGGCTCAATCCCGCAACCCGCGGCGCGTCGTGACGAGGCGTGGCGTGGCGTGGCGAGGCGAGCGAGGAGGAGGAGTGCGCGTGTAGGTCTCCTCTTCTCATGCTCATACAAGTGGTAGAAGAGCTCACCTTATAAAGAGGTGCAACTCTCTCTCAACTTCCAATGTGGGACTAAACTTTAGCCTCACTCACTCCACTCACATGTGTGCATAAATGGGCCAAGAGAATTTCAGAATTTTAGTTGGGCTTTGGGCCAAAGGCCTACTAGCAAAATTCCAACAATCCCCCACAAAGTCTCATTGGCACATCTCATCATTTAGTTCCAAAACATTGTTTTATATATCGGTGCTTAGTGGAGACTGTGAAGTTGAACTTCCACTTAGAAATTTATGCTACACTAAATCACAACTTGAATAGTGGACTATGCCTTGAACTACAAGTTTTCTGTGAAACTAGTTTCACACAAATTCTTGACCGATACTGGGCTGCCGCAAGGCTTCCCCGCGGGTGGAGCATATACGTCATACTCCAGGGCCTTTCATGAATTTATTAGAGAACACCCAATTCTCACAGACTGCGACGTTGACAGTCAAATTCATATAGGTGTGTTCCTCAGAAGATGTTCTGCAGGACAACATCTCTGCTTACCCGAATAAGCCACTTGGAACACATTAAGATAATTATCAACCTGCCATGCAGATCAGGAGAGTATTGCATCTTTACGGAGTGGGATAATTAATATAGGGATACTCTCCTCCCAGCTGACCAACAGCTTGTCTCCCACTTCTACTTCACGGGATCTCCGATCACATAGAGTGGGTTACCACTATGGACAACTCATGCGGTGGGTCTCAAACCCATCTCCATCGATGCATTATCTACCACATTACGTGATAGACCCTTTGTGAAGGGATCTGCCAAGTTTTTCGACGTTTGGATATAATCCAACGTAATAACTCCGGAGTTCCTCAATTTTCTGACAGATTTTAGTCTCCTCTTCACATGCCTTGAGGACTTCATATTGTCCTTAGAACTGTTTATCTTGACGATCATAGTTTGATTATCACAGTTCATCAGGATAGGGGGTATTGGTTTTTCAACCATAGGTAAGTCCATCAAGAGTTCACGAAGCCACTCTGCTTCAATAGTGGCAGTGTCTAATGCTGTGAGTTCTGCTTCCATAGTTGACCTCGTTAAGATGGTCTGCTTGCAAGACTTCCAGGAAACAGCGCCACCACCAAGTGTAAAAACATAACCACTTGTGGCCTTAATCTCATCAGCATCAGATATCCAGTTTGAGTCACTATAACCCTCCAGTACCCTTGGATACCCGGTGTAGTGAATCCCATAGCTAGCGGTGCCTTTCAAATAGCGCATAACTCTCTCAAGCGCATGCCAATGATCATCTCCCGGTTTTGACACAAACCGACTCAGCTTGCTCACAGCAAAAGAGATGTCAGGCCTCGTGGCACTCGCCAAATACATAAGCGAGCCAATAATCTGAGAATACCTCAGTTGATCTCTAGCAATCCGTCGATTCTTTCGAAGCAACACACTAGCATCATATGGAGTTGGAGAAGGCGTGCAGTCGCTATACCCAAAACGACTCAAGACCTTTTCCACATAATGAGACTGAAGCAGTGTGATCCCACCATTCTCATCTCTCAACAGCTTGATGTTTAAGATAACATCAGCTACTCCTAGATCCTTCATCTCAAAACAGCGAGATAAGAAATCCTTAACCTCCTTGATTAAATCAAGTTTGGTTCCAAAGATCAATATGTCATCGACATACAGACAAAGAATAACTCCTTCGCCCCCACCATAGCGATAGTACACGCACTTGTCACCATCGTTTACTACAAAGCCGGCAGCAGTTAATGTTCTTTCGAACTTCTCATGCCACTCCTTAGGAGCTTGTTTAAGGCCATATAAAGACTTTAATAACTTGCACACCTTTCCTTCCTGACCAGGTATTACAAAACCATCTGGCTGATCCATGTAAATTTCATCCTTCAACTCTCCATTAAGGAAAGTTGTCTTAACGTCCATTTGATGAACGAGAAGACCATGTGAGGCAGCCAGTGATAGTAGCACTCGAATTGTGGTCAGTCTAGCCACGGGTGAGTAAGTATCAAAGAAGTCTTCACCTTCTTTCTGGGTATAACCCTTGGCCACAAGCCGTGCCTTGTACTTTTCAATCGTACCATCAGGTCTAAGCTTCTTCTTGAACACCCACTTACATCCTACAGGTTTGCACCCATATGGACGGTCAGTGATCTCCCAGGTACCGTTAGCTAAGATGGAATCCATCTCGCTACGTACAGCTTCCTTCCAGTAGTCAGCATCAGGAGATGCATAGGCTTCTGAAATAGTCCTGGGTGTGTCATCCACGAGGTACAGAATGAAATCATCACCAAAAGACTTTGTAGTCCTCTGTCTCTTACTCCTCACAGGAGTTCCATTGTTACCCTCAACAAGATTCTCAACGTGTTCCATCGCAATGGTGGGTTCAGGAATTACAGTGAATTCCTCACTAGATGGAGTAGGTATCTCCTGATTTGATGAACTCGACATATCCTTCATAGGAAATATGTCCTCAAAGAAAGTTGCATCATTTGATTCCATAATCGTACCAACATGCATGTCGGATACCTCAGATTTTATTATCAAAAATCTATAGCCGATGTTATGAAAAGCATAGCCCAGAAGAACACAATCCACGGTTTTTGGTCCAAGCTTGCGCTTCTTGGGAATTGGTATATTGACTTTCGCCAAACAACCCCAAGTACGTAGGTAAGAGAGTTTCAACCTTTTCCTTTCCCATTCCTCAAATGGAGTCATGGTCTTATGCTTTGTGGGAACTCGGTTTAGGACATGACACACAGTCATTAGCGCCTCCCCCCACCATTTCTTGGATAGACCCGAAGTGTCTAACATGGTGTTAACCATATCAGTTAGAGTTCGGTTCTTTCTTTCGGCTACCCCATTTGACTGGGGTGAGTAGGGAGGCGTCCTCTCATGGATTATACCATGTTCCGCACAAAACAGATCAAATTCATTGGAAAAATACTCTCCACCACGATCGGACCTAAGCCGTTTAATTTTCCGATCAAGTTGGTTCTCTGCTTCAGCTTTATAGTTTTTGAAGAAAGTCAAAGCCTCATCTTTTGATTTCAGAAGATACACATAACAATATCTAGTGGAGTCATCAATCAACGTCATGAAGTATCTCTTTCCACCTTTTGTCAACACGCCATTCATCTCACAAAGGTCAGAATGTATAAGCTCTAGTGGCGCCAAGTCTCTTGCCTCTGCAGTCTTATGGGACTTGCGAGGTTGCTTAGCTTGCACACATACTTGGCACTTGGAACCTTTGACAATAGAGATTTTCGGAATTAAATTCATATTGGCTAACGGCATCATGCAACCAAAGTTAATATGACAAAGTCGTGAATGCCAAATATCAGACTCATTATTGTGGCAAACATTATTAATAACTTTAGTGCAAATATCTGACAAAGATAGGCGGAACAAGCCTCCGCACTCATAGCCTTTTCCAACAAATTGTCCACACTTAGAAATTACAACTTTATTGGATTCGAAAACCAACTTAAAACCATCTCGACATAAACGGGAACCGCTAACGAGATTTTTATTAATGGACGGCACATGATGAACGTTCTTCAGGCGCACAGTCTTCCCCGAAGTAAACTTCAGATCGACCGTACCAACACCTCGAACGATGGCATGTGACCCGTTCCCCATCAGCACGGGTGAAGTCCCTGTTGCCTGGTAAGAAGAAAACATGGAGGCGTCAGCACAAACATGTACATTGGCACCGGTGTCAATTAACCAATCAGGGGATTGAAATACTGAAAGGATGGTAGGAAAAATACCGTACCCTGATTCCTTCATATCAATGTCACCGATGACAACATTAGCGGACTTGCCGCTCTTCTCATGTTCGCGCTCCTCAAAGCGGTTAGGACACTTTGGAGCCCAGTGATTAGGATCACCGCAGACATGGCAAAGTCCCTTCCCCTTCTTATGAGAATTCTTCTTGAAGTTGGTAGAATGTGATGGCTTGTTCTTTGTATCAAACTTGCCTTTGCCCTGAGTTTTGTTCTTATTGTTTTTGTACTTGTTGGGCTGGGAGTTCTTCTTCTGTACCATGTGAGCACTAGAACCTCCCTCAACAACTCGAGCACGTGTGTCCTTTGCTCTCGCCTTCTCTTCAACATCAAGAGTACCAATGAGATCCGTAACGGAAAACTCCTGTCTCTTGTGTTTCAGGGAAGTAGCAAAATTGTTCCACGAAGGTGGAAGCTTGGCAATGATGCCTCCGGCAACAAATTTGTCCGGTAACACACACTTGAAGTACTCAAGTTCTTTTGCGAGCGACTGTATCTCATGAGCCTGTTGTACAACAGGGCGCTCATCAGTCATCTTGTAGTCATAGAATTGCTCCATGACGTACAACTCGCTGCCGGCGTCCGAGGCACCAAACTTGGCCTCGAGCGCAGCCCACATGTCCTTGCCGTTGTCAAACGACATATACGAATCCACAATGGAGTCATCAAGAACACTCAGAAGAGCGCCTTTAAAGAGGGTATCGATCTTCTCAAAAGCTTCCAATTGTGCTGGATTAAGATCGCCCTCAGGCTTGCCCTTGGTGGCATCATAGGAGCCCATGGTCTGAAACCAGTAGACTGCTCTCGTGCGCCACCTCTTATATTGCGCCCCCTTAAAGGCAGGCGGTTTCAGATGCGCAGCAAAACCATTCGGAGTAAATTGCCTATAATCAGGTTTTTGGATTGTTGAAAATATGAGCAAATTACTACGAGATTTAATCCGAATAAACAGAATATAAATCATGACCACAGCAACAGAGATTAAACTAATCATGCGAACTAGCATAGCAGATAAACATATCACATCTAGGGCACATACTAGAAACATGAATTCTACCACGATCTCGAACAGGAAGGATAGAATCACATACGGTGCAGCGGGTGCAGCACCACCGGCGTTGATGTTGTCGCCCATGTCGTCGAGGATGAGGTTGCCGAGGTCGGGGAAGAAGTCGTCGTTCGCGAAGTCGTCGCTGCCAGCAGTCGCGCGAGTGCGCTCTCCAAAAACCTGATCGCCCCTCTCCCGTACAGGATCACGAGAGGCGGGGTTCCGGAGGCCTGCTGTCCCTTCTTGCGGTGCACGCCGGAAGGAGGGATGGAGAAGACTAGCTTGGCGGACTCATTAATTTTCCCATGCAGCAAAAATATAGACAACGTGCATAGCTCTGTCCTCGGCTCGGTTCAATCCCGCAACCCGCGTGGCGTGGCGAGGCGAGCGAGGAGGAGGAGCGCGCGTGTAGGTCTCTTCTTCTCATGCTCATACAAGTGGTAGAAGAGTTCACCTTATAAAGAGGTGCAACTCTCTCTCAACTTCCAATGTGGGACTAAACTTTAGCCTCACTCATTCCACTCACATGTGTGCATAAATGGGCCAAGAGAATTTCAGAATTTTAGTTGAGCTTTGGGCCAAAGGCCTACTAGCAAAATTCCAACAAAATAATCATGGCATGATGGCAAAAAAGAAAAAATGGCCATTCAGATCTCAACCACAAAAATCCTTTTGTAGCCCTTCACTATCTTCTAACCTCTACGACCTAAAGGGTAGAAAAGCTGAATCAACATAAATATATGACTCTATACTCTGTAGTTTACCGCATATATACATTTTTCCGTGAGTTTGCGGGCATAAATAAATAAATTTATTTTCATTACTGTATTGGAGACATGCAAGAAAGCTTACATTCTTTTCCAAGCCCTTGTTCCAGACTTTGAGCTCCTGGGTTTGCGTGTTCAAGCATTTCATCTCCTTGGGCTTGAGACTTTGAGAGGCAGTTTAACTCCCAACTTCAATTTTCCAGTAGTGTAGTTGTTTCACCTTGTCATCCAGCTGAAACCTCAGGCTCTCGATTTCCCCTGAAATCGCGCAAGAATCGTCCTCAGAGACCATCGAAAACTTTCATTATCACTAGCTTTCTTCTTCCCACTCGCAGCTGATTCTGGCCAAAAAAGCTCTGCATTCCGACAGCTGCAGAGAATCATTTGTGCATTCAGCAAGTAAAATGTAACAAAAATGAAACATGCATGAGATATGACGCAAATATTTTCAACTATACTTGCTCATAAGGGCGTTGTGCACTTCTAGTTTTATCAACCAACTAGCATGGCAAGATGATGGTGAGTGGTCTGATGTTCATTCTTGAACAAAATTCTGCTATTGGCCGCCGGAGACGTTCCGATGCGCGATCCCCACACGCCTCCTCCTCCCACGGTGGCCGCCGGCGCCCTCACTACCGTCGGTGGCGGGATGGGATTAGACGGGAGGCGGAGAAAGGCGCCTCATCTCCGTGGAAGGTCACGGCGGCGAGGATGCTGCGGTCCGGAGAGGGATTTGGGGGAGAGAAGCTGCAGATCGGCGGGGGAGTGCAGAAGAGGAATGGCTCGACCGACAGACTCCAGTGCCCATCTGTCGCCCACATACACAGTCGCGTGGTTGGGCCCACGTGATGCAAGCCCAGGCCCTCTCAAAAACCGGCCCAGATTGTGGATAGCGCCGATCGGAAAGCGGATAATGAAGTGTACGTCTTCGCTTCCCGTGTGTGCCCGTCTCTTATCTCCAACGGTCCTAAAAAAAAGTCTCTTATCTCCAACGGTCCGAAGCGGAACACGGCGGCCGCCACGATCCTCGCCGCCACGGCCGGGGAGAATCGAGGATGTGCGGGCCGCAGGCGAGCGGCGCCACGGCTTCGTGAGTGGTGGGGGCGGATGGACACGGACGAGCACCTCTACCTGCTGGGCTCCTGACGCTCCCCGTCTCCCGCTTCGACGCCGACAAGGTCGATGCGCTCAAGCGCCTTCTCGCCGCCCTCTTCCCATAGGTTCGGTTCCTCCCGTCCTCTGACGCCATGGAAATTTGAAACGATTTGCGTGCGTGCGCAGGTAGGCAAGAACGTGTGGCGGCGATCTCATTCCACCTCTTCACGCAGATCACGCAGGTTGGGTTCGGCTCGCGCCTCCTCCCCTCGTCCCATCTCAGGGCTTGGATCCCGACGGGATTTCGAATTTTCGATTGGTATAATATTGCATTGATAACAATATTTGACCTATCTGGATAGAAACTTGGTACTGGTAATGCAAAAATATTTAGTTCCTTTACATTGAATTTAAAAGGTAAATCAAACATTTACCATCTGTCTCCATGATAATATACAATGATATTACGATCTACAAAGTTTATGAGAAACAGATAATAAAGATAGACAAACTGATTGATTATATTACAATAAGGTCACTCGCACTGCATAATATATATCACAGTGCATGATACTACTTTAGTTACTGTATTCACACTGCATAGCATCATATTATCATTTCATTTATCCATTTGTAGAATCCAATTCCAAACATAAAGTTGTGGATATGATCTATTTCTTATAAACATTTCTCGTTTAATGTGTTATACTGTTCCACAATATGATGCTACAATCTTCTCTCACATTCTTAATTGCAATGCCGCATCATCGTTTTCCTTAGGTGGCACTGCATTGATACCCTTTATGATACTTGCACCAGGACAGGTCTAAGGTACGATTACTCATCGGCCAGATCCCAGACTCGTCACTGCTTCCTTCTCGATGCTAAAATATTCAGCACTAACAACCGTCGAGTTGGCCATTGCCGATCGCTGCCCAAGTAAACTTTCATTCTCTTCAGGGTCTTGCTGCAGTTGCACCCAGGGATGTTGCATCACCTTCCTCAACCTATCAAGCTTCTCCGCAACTTCCTTCATTGATGGCCTATTCGTACCACACATCTCCAAGCATTGCTTCGCTAGCTCCGCGATCTCTTCAAGAACCTCCATGTTGTCTTGCTTGATCCCATCATCCAAGATCTCCTGAAGCTTATTCTCCTTCACTGCAGACATAAACATCATTGATAGGCTCTTCTCTTGGTCAGAGGCATCAAGACTAAAGGGCTTCTTCCCCGTGAGCAGCTCCAGAAGAACGACACCAAAGCTGTACACGTCACTCTTGTCTGTCAACTGGCATGTTTGCATGTACTCCGGGTCAAGGTACCCGCACGTCCCTTGTACAAGTGTGACAAATTGTGACTCATCGGTTGGTGCCAGGATAGAGGCACCGAAGTCGGAGACTTTAGCCTTGTAGTCGCCATCAAGGAGGATATTGGAGGACTTGACATCACCATGAAGGATTGGTGTCGAAGTGGATGAGTGAAGGTAGGAGAGCGCGTCCGCGGACTCATGAGCGATCCCCAAGCGAGTGGCTAAGTGGATACGTCGGCCATGGTTGCCGTGGATGAGATGGAAAAGAGTGCCGTTTGGGACGAACTCATAAACCAACATGGGGACTTCCACTTCGAGGCAGCATCCCAGAAGTTTCACAATGTTTTTGTGGTTGACTTGGGATAGGATTAGCATCTCCTTACCGAACTCCTTCTTGTGTTGCTCGTTGATGGTCATGCATCTCTTGACCGCCACCTCCACGTTGCGGTTAAAAAGTCCCTTATACACAGTCCCGTGCCCCCCATGACCTAAGACTCGTTGTTCACTGAACTTGTTCGTGGCTTGCTGCAGTTCTTCCTCTGAGAAGATTTTGAATGTAAGGCCTTGCTTCGACTTCATCTCTTCAAATAGTATAAGGCCACCATGCTGCCGGAAGTAGTTCTGTTTCATGTTCTGTAGCTTCCGTCTCTCTTGGATGAAGCATGCAAAGGCAATAACAATCACAATGATGACAAGCCCAACACTTGCACCTGCATGATTATCAATCCAAATATAGTTATGAGTACCTTTTCAAACTAAATTTCAGCGACTAGTGTCTTGTTTTGTTCTTTTGAAATCAAACACAGTGGCCCACTGAAATCTAGTACTGTTGTTGGAGTTATGTTTTATACCATGGTCCAGACTCCAAACTAAGAATTTCTTGGTCGTTCAAACTATTTATTTGATTCACTTTCCCTTTAAAACTATCATTGGATCAGTTTCTCCTTCAAACGATAGTGGCTAGTTCATTTCACTACTGAGACCAGTTTTGGACGATATCGGTCTTGACAACCTGGATGGTTGTTCTGCCAGTGTGACATCCATGTCATCCAAATACCGCACACACAAAATGACACGTGGCAGCAGCAGACACCGCTTTTCGTTGCCTGATGCACAATCACCTATCAATACCTGACCACTCCGGGGTCAACCTCATTTTTGAAAAAAAAAATCAGTACCTGACCACTGATGGCGGGGCGCAAGCTCAGTGAGCTAGACAACCACTGCCACCACCATGGTCTTCGATGAAGAACAAGCGTCGGAGGCAGTCGTAACCAATATCCGATCTTCCTAGAACTTGGATAATGCCTTGCGGGCAAAACCATTGTCAAAGTCATGAAATCCAGCATCCAAGAAAGGTAGGGGGTAAAGACATAAATATAAGTAGTATAGCTTTGGAGGGGAATATTGAACATATTTGAGAAAAAAACTGCCAAATCAATAGTCATTTTGGGTGGGTGGTTGGGGGGGTTGAGCTTTCCCTTTTTAGTAGTGATGATGTCTATGCTCACTCAGCAAAGAGAAGAACACACCTACGACTGGCACCGCAGGAAAATGGGGAGACTTTGGAATTGGTACGCAGACACCATTTGCCATATAGTTCCCAGGGTGGCATGAGCAACTGTATTTCCCCTGCGTATTCTTGCAGATCCCTGGGCCGCAAGGATTAGATTTTTCACGGCACTCGTCAATATCTGGGAAAGAAATGTTTTTAGTTCAAGTAGTTATACAATGTGTATACTCATGATCTACATGAGATGGTGAAAAATGTAAGTGAGGTAGAAGGCAGGAAAACGGGAGGTACCTTGGCATCCAGCCGTGATGTAAGGGTTGCCTTTGTACCCATTGGAGCACTTGCAATGGTAACCTGGATCGTTGGTGGTGGAATCAACACACGCACTATGGCTGCTGAGGCACGCATAGGTACTCATGTTCTTTTTAGCTGCCTTGCAAGTCCACGGTCTTATTACCCAGTTCGCGACAAGAGGGACTCCCCCCTTGTATGTCTCATAGAACACTTTGGATTTGACATAGCTGGTGTTGAAACTGAAAGCTGCCTTATCCATCAGTGCCATGTAATTGCAAGGATTGGCTTGCCATATTTGAGTAGTGTTGTAGTTTTCGTTGAAATAGCCACGATAATACTGTATGCCCTTTGGGACATCGGCTTGACAACAGCCAGCGCCAGAGCATTTGCCATTCTCGAGGGTGAAATTCTTGCATGTGGAATAGCAACCTATTACGTACTGCACACAAAACAAAACAAACCAAACAATACTGATATGAGATGTCTTTTTTTGGGGAGGGGGGGTATATGAGTTGTCTTTAACTAGAGTAACGATTTAAATTAAGAAATTACGTCATTTTTATCTTAAGGAAATGTTATTTTATACTACTAGTACTTGTAGAGAAAGTCTTGCAAATCTATTCACACTGGTTAATGGTAATAGTTTTCTCTTTCTACGACAAATGAATTGGAAAAGTTTATCTAAAATGGATGGAGGAACAAAAAGTCACTTTTCTCTATGCACTGTATCGTTAACTTCAGAAATATTCATCCTAGTTTTCTCCCCGCTATTTGGAAACTTAAGATAGCACCTAGAACTCACGCATTTCTGTGTCTGATCTCAAAATAAAATTATGACTGGAGACAATTTGATGGGAGAAAGTGTATATGGAGAAACCTAGAGGATTTATTGAATGTAATGTTCACAGCGCATGAATTGATACAATATCTTCTCTACTGTGTTGTGGCCAAACTTCAACTTGTGTGGGAGGAATCAGCACCAGTTCTGAAGGTTAGAAATTAAGTTAGTTATTTCTGAATCTTTGCAAAGTTTTTGGGAAGGATTGTCTTGCCATTAATACTGTAACTTGTAACTAATGCAACGATTTGAGGATTATTGAATAGCAGGAACGAAATTGTTTTAACAAAAAAGTCTGGGTTAATATGGAACAGTTTGTCCCCTTAAAAAAATATTACTAATAATAATATGTAACAGTTTGGGACATGTTCCTGGCCTACATCAGGAACCGGAAGGTTCCTTGCAAAGAGAAATAAGATGGACTTGCTGGAAAAAGTTGGGGCTCTGTTTGTAAGGAGGGTGAGAGAATTTAACCTCTAGCTCCACCAGGGGCTGGGGGGTAGAAGTGCAAGCTGAAAATTAAAGGTATCTTTCAAGCCGAGTCCAGCAGAGCTTTGATGTCATAGAAAGGTCAGAAGAATGCACTGGTAGGAAGAGGTAGGAAGAATGCATACATGCTCACATGATTAACTATCAGATGATAACAGGTGAATATAGTTCATCATTTTGTTATATAGCATGTTCT
The DNA here is from genome assembly GCA_034509565.1 of Triticum monococcum. Taxonomy (NCBI): domain Eukaryota; kingdom Viridiplantae; phylum Streptophyta; class Magnoliopsida; order Poales; family Poaceae; genus Triticum; species Triticum monococcum. Next base: position 486,436,188 of record CM067845.1, read on the forward strand.
TTGCTTGGTTATCTGTAATTAAAAACGGATGTCTACTTAACTGAAAAACACTTGTAGGTTTCATCATCTACATAATGAAAATGGAGCTGGAGAGGTTTTACTCGCTGAAAATTAATAAAAGTAACGGGTTTTTTTTCCAAATACTCCTATTAATGAAAGTACTTTCACCCGGTTCAGTATAATAAAAATGTTGAAATTACTCACAGAAGAGCTCATATAAGCGAGAGCATTGCATCCGATGACGATAATTTTGTTATCCACTTCCGATATCGAGAATGGTGTATTGGTGAAGCTCAACCATGCATCAAAGTAATTCATACTGCGAGTAGCTGGGGAGTAGCACTGCCAGGAGAAGCCCATTTTTATCCGGATCTTGTTGTCGGGGACGGAGATATCGGTCACCTCGAATGGACCCGTACGAGGCTTCGTGGTGCTGTTGATGCTCGTGCAGTCAAGGTTAAAGCCGTTGTGCAACGCACAGTGCTCACCGATGCCGAACGGGAATGGGATTGCGACGTCGCCGCACTTGGCTGGGCAGCCGGGACGCTGGCCTGCCGGTACATCGGCCGTGGCCAGCGCCCATATCGCCGAAAGGCAGATAAAAAGAAGCCGAGAACAACCCGGCTTCATCCTTGCGTGAACTAGTGGGTGTGTGGCTGTTTGCCCCTGAGCTCCTTGCTGTACCATGGCGCTACCGTGGGCTATAAATAGATGAATGAACAAAGCAACAGTAGTTCTTTCTCGTTATTGGCTGCCTGATTGACTACCACCTCTTATTTCCTTTTCCTTTTTCTTTTTCTTTTTGCGTAGAGACTAGAGAGCGACTATACCAGTTGACTAGGGTTAAGTGATGAAGTGACACAGGCAAAGCGTAATAGCTGCATTATCACCCCTGCCTAATATGGCCATCTTACTTCCTGGCATATTTGAGACATCAATCCATGTCTGAGTCTGATTTGGCCTTCCTCATCCGGTAGGGCCTTCAGCAAGCAGCTTCCATGACCGCTTGTGTGGTTGAAGATGGAAACGAGCCTGAACCGGAACCTGATTAGGTATGTAATCTGTTGTTATTGCCATTTTCCTGTTTGTTTGTAACCTCCGTTCTTTTCGTCTCTGGATTCGGCAACAGCAGTGACGTGTTGTGTGGTCACCCTTTTGGGACGTTGACGGGGAGCTCAGGTTCCTTCCGGTTACGGCACGGCGACGTCTTTGGGAGGCTTGGATCATTGTTTGAAGCATCTTCGTGTGTGGCAGTCTCATCGCCAGTATTTTGGGATCTTTCTGCTCGCTGACATGGTCGACGCTCCACGTCATGGAGCAAGAGGGCGGAGAGCCTCTTCGGTAACAGTTTGGTGTGGGCAGTGCGGCGAAGTCCGGTGGTTCCTCTACGAGACGCGAGTTCATTCTTGGTTGGCTTCCGTGGTGCTTTTTTTTTTGTGTGTGTGGTTCAGCCCCTCCGGTGCTCATCCTCCCCGGATGGTGGCGTCCAATAGTGCATCTCTTGCTCATTGTTTTGCGTTGCTTTCTTTGTTTATCGGTTTTTTTAGCATATTATCGGTTTTTATTTTGATCGGCTTTGTAAGAGGTTTTCTCAACACATTTGTATCATTCGGCCGTGTGGCTTTATATATAAAGCAGGATGAAACCATATTTCAAGGATTGCATCACTAGATATATTCTTTTTAGAATGACAATATAGGTTCGTTGACATGCTAGATTGTTGATGAATATGTTTGCTAATCTACTAATTAGCCACACTTCCTAGTATATTGTTATTATGCAATTTGGACAGCTTGGCGCCCGTGGATTTCTCCAAGCACACAAAATAGTGTTCAGCGAAATGCTTGTGAGATTGTGAAGAATAGCTTTTTGTTTTTGGTCGTTTTCACTATGCCGTCGTACCCACGGTAGTGTTGAAGTCTGTGTTTGTACTATCTTTCAGCAACTCTGCTACATTTAAATTTTAAGGCCACCTTGTAAATGAGCATAATAATAATAATAATAAAAGCTTTTTAAAGGGAAAATGATCATCGAAAGTACTAATATCCAATTTGTTCTCCAACGAAAACAGTTTTGATCACTAGTGGCGCAAACAAAACGATTCACTTCCTGTTAAAAAGACATTTCTCGGTCAGTCCAAATAGTTGACGACCCCAGACCTTCTAACACGTTTAGTACACTCATTGTTTGGAGGGACAAGAAGACTTGGGACTTGGCTGTCTTCGTGGGACCCTTGGAATTCCGATGATAGTACATGCCGAGAGATGTTTTGTATAGGTACATGCATGTGCCCGACGTACACGCTCCGTTCCATGCTCACTTGTCATTGTCGAGTATTTTGGTCGTTCACAGATACTTAGCCACTCGATGTTTCCAGAGCAAGCCAAGCATTTAACCTCAAGTTGAGCTCTGGCACATATGCTCCCAAGAATGAAGCTGTCAAAAATCATGAAGAACACCAAGCTTCCATATTGGATTTTTGTTTCTCCCACAGAGTTTGGTGCAAACACATGTATTCTTGTGTCATGTGAAAAAGAACAAATAAACTGTGCAGAAAATGCAAGCTGAGCGTAGCTAGATGGTTAGGTTTCATGTGCTGGAACCAGCCCACTAGGCTTCAAGTCATACATTTGGCATTGATGCTTCATTTTTTTTGAATTTATTTTAGACTTTCCCGCAATGTTTGTTCAATGACAGGAGACGTTCTCACCGACTACAAAAGGCGCCTCAAATTCGCTTTGAAATGTATGCAGACACAATTGGATGGCCTGTGATATGAGAGTCATATCACTATTCATGGAAGTGTACGGATGCATCGGCGGACAAATACCGTGTCCATTTTAGGGGTTTGCGTTGGAGATGCTCTTACTTTGCTTTAATTTTGTTTGTTTGTTTTGAGGTTGCTTACCACATACATCATGTGGTGCCCTTAGAGCATCTACAGCTGGACTTGACAAATCCGGCCCTTAAACACCCGCGGACGCGACCGAGCGTGTCGCGTACAGTGACCGGTCACGGCTCAAATTAGCTCCACTGCATTCGAATCTCTCATATTTGAACCTCTAGATCCATACAAAGCATGCAAAAGAAATTCTACGTACTACATACTACATACTATCCTACCTAATCTTCGTCGTCAGAGATGTCCACGACGTCGGTGCCGGGCGCTGGGTGGACGGGCGCGTAGGAGGGCTCCTGCTCCTGCTCCTCCTCCTCCTGCTCGACCTCATCCATGTAGGCGAACATATTCTCCTCCTCTGCGGTGTGTTGCACCTCCATCTCCTGCCGGCGACGGCGTCTCGCCTCCGCATCCGACTCCGAGTAGTGGAATCGAGGATGGCCTGCTGCTCCGCCTGCAGATCCGCATCCCCGGCGTCCCCCACATCCTCCCCTGGCTCATTCTCCTCCTCCTCCTCCTCCTCCCAATCCACTGCATTCAGAGGTAGCCCATCGGCTATCCGGGCTTCGCGCGTTGCCCGGATCTGCTCAAGGAGCTGCAGCCGGCGCTCCGGCGTTAGAAATGGGTGGCCCCTTATCTGACGACATGGGGGCATTGAAGGAAATATGCCCTAGAGGCAATAATAAAGTTGTTTTTATATTTACTTATTCATAATAAATGTTTATTATTCATGCTAGAATTGTATTGATCGAAAACCTAAATACATGTGTGAATGCATAGACAAATACTGTGTCCGTAGTGAGCCTCTACTTGACTAGCTCATTGATCAAAGATGGTTAAGGTTTCCTAACCATGGACATGAGTTGTCATTTGATAACAGGATCACATCATTAGGAGAATGATGTGATGGACAAGACCCATCCGTTAGCTTAGGGTATTGATCGTTCAGTTTTATTGTTATTGCTTTCTTCATGTCAAATACATATTCCTTCGACTATGAGGTTATGCAACTCCCGGATACCGGAGGAATACCTTGTGTGCTATCAAATGTCACAATGTAACTAGGTGATTATAAAGATGCTCTACAGGTATCTCTGAAGGTGTTTGTTGGGTTGGCATAGATCGAGATAAGGATTTATCACTCCAAGTATCGGAGAGGTATCTCTGGGCCCTCTCGGTAATACACATCATAAGAAGCCTTGCCGGCAAAGTGACTAATGAGTTAGTTGCGGGATGATGTATTACGGAACGAGTAAAGAGACTTGCCGGTAACGAGATTGAACTAGGTATGAAGATACCGACGATCGAATCTCGGGCAAGTAACATACCGATAGACAAAGGGAATAATGTATGTTGTCATAACGGTTCGACCGATAAAGATCTTCGTAGAATATGTAGGAGCCAATATGAGCATCCAGGTTCCGCTATTGGTTATTGACCGGAGAGGTGTCTCGGTCATGTCTACATAGTTCTCGAATCTGTAGGGTCCGCACGCTTAATGTTCGATGACGATTTTGTATTATATGAGTTATGTGATTTGGTGAACGAATGTTGTTCGGAGTCCCGGATGAGATCACGCACATGACGAGGAGTCTCGAAATGGTCCAGAGGTAAAGATTGATATATAGGACGACAATATTCGTACACCGAAAGTGTTCCGGAGGGTACCGTGTACATATCGGGTCACCGGAAGGGGTTCCGGGCACCCCCGACAAAAGATATGGGCCTAATGGGCCAAGAGGGGAAACGCAGCAGCCAGCAGGGGTTGATGCGCCCCCCATATGGGCCGAACCAAAGGAGGAAGTATAGATGGGAAGAGAGAAGGAAGGGAAGGCATTCGGCCTCCCCCTTCCTTCCCTCCTCCTTCCTTGCCCCTCCGGAAAATATGGTAAGGGGGGCGGCAAATTGGACCAGGCCCCCAAGTAGGATTCCTCCTACTTGGGGTGCCTCAAGGCTGTTCCCCTCCCCCTCCCACCTATATATACATGGGGAGGGGGTGCCTAGAACACACACCAACATCTGTTAGTCGTGTGCGGCGCCCCCTCCACATATTACACCCTCGGTCATATTCTCGCGGTGCTTAGGTGAAGCCCTGCATGGATCACTTCACCATCACCGTCACCACGTCATCGTGCTGTCAGAACTCATCTACTTCCTCGACACTTTGTTGGATCAAGAGTTCGAGGGACGTCATCGAGCTGAACGTGTGCAGAACTCAGAGGTGCCGTAAGTTTGGTGCTTGATTGGTCGGAACGAGAAGAAGTTTGACTACATCAACTGCGTTGTCAAACGCTTCTGCTTTCGGTCTACGAGGGTACATAGACACACTCTCCCCTCTCGTTGCTATGCATCTCCTAGATAGATCTTGCGTGAGCGTAGGAATTTTTTTGAAATTGCATGCTACATTCCCCAACAGTGGCATCCGAGCCAGGTCTATGCGTAGATGATATGCATGAGTAGAACACAAAGAGTTGTGGGCAGTGATCGTCATACTTCTTACCTGTTGGGGAACGTAGCATGTAATTTCAAAAAAATTCATACGATCACGCAAGATCTATGTAGGAGATGCATAGCAACGAGAGGGGGAGAGTGTGTCCACGTACCCTTGTAGACCGAAAGCGGAAGTGTTAGTTTAACGCAGTTGATGTAGTCTAACGTCTTCTCGATTCAATCGATCAAGTACCAGACGTACGACACCTCCGAGTTCTGCACATGTTCAGCTCGATGACATTCCTTGAACTCTTGATCCAGCAAAGTGTTGAGGGAGAGTTTCGTTAGCACCACGGCGTGGTGACGGTGATGGTGAAGTGATCTGCGCAGGGCTTCGCCTAAGCACTACGACAATATGACCGGAGGAGTAAACAATGGAGGGGGGCGCCGCACATGGCTAGGAACAATTGTTGTGTGTTGGAGGATCCCCCCTCCCCCGTATATAAAGGAGGGAGAGGGGAGGAGGCCGGCCTAGGGGCGCCCCAAGTGGGAGGAGTCCCACTTGGGCTCCTAGTCCAATTTGGCCCCCCTTCCTTTTATCGGAGGGGGAAATGGGGAAGGGGAGGGAGAAGGAGAAGGAAAGGGGGGCCACGCCCCCTCCCTTAGTCCAATTCGGACTCCTCCCTTGGGGGGGGGGGGGGCGCCACCCTTATGGGCTGGCTTGCCTCCCTCCTATGGCCCATGCAGCCCATATCTTCCCCCGGGGGGTTCCGGTAACCTACCGGTACTTCGATACGTACCCGATACATTTCGAAACACTTCTGGTGTCCGAATACTATCGTTCAATATATCAATCTATACCTCTGAACCATTTCGAGACTCCTCATCATGTACGTGATCTCATCCGGGACACCAAACAATCTTTGGTCACCAAAACATGTAACTCTTAATACAAATCGTCATCAAATGTTAAGCGTGCGGACCCTACGGGTTCGAGAACTATGTAGACATGACCGAGACACCTCTCCGGTCAATAACCAACAGCGGAATCTGGATGCTCATATTGGTTCCTACATATTATATGAAGATCTTTATCTGTCAAACCGTAATGACAACATACGTCATTCCCTTTGTCATCGGAATGTTAGTTGCCCGAGATTCGATCGTCAGTATCTTCATACCTAGTTCAATCTCGTTACCGGCAAGTCGCTTTACTCGTTCCGTAATGCATCATCCCGTAAGTAACTGATTAGTCACATTGCTTGCAAGGCTTATCATGATGTGCATTGATACGTCTCCGTCGTATCTACTTTTCCAAACACTTTTGCCCTTGTTTTGGACTCTAACTTGCATGATTTGAATGGAACTAACCCGGACTGACGCTGTTTTCAGCAGAATTGCCATGGTGTTATTTTTGTGCAGAAATAAAAGTTCTCGGAATGACCTAAAAATCAACAGAGATTATTTTTGGAATATATAAAAAATACTGGAAGAAAGATCCACGTCAGGGGGCCCACACCCTGTCCACGAGGATGGGGGCGCGCCCCCTGCCTCGTGGGCCCCCTAACGCTCCACCGACCTCAACCTTGACTCCATACATTCACTTTCGGGGAGAAAAAAAATCAGAGAGAAGGATTCATTGCATTTTACGATACGGAGCCGCCGCCAAGCCCTAAACTCTCTCGGGAGGGCTGATCTGGAGTCCGTTCGGGGCTCCGGAGAGGGGAATCCGTCGCCATCGTCATCATTAACCTTCCTCCATCACCAATTTCATGATGCTCACCGCCGTGCGTGAGTAATTCCATCATAGGCTTGCTGGGCGGTGATGGCTTGGATGATATTTATCATGTAATCGAGTTAGTTTTGTTAGGGTTTGATCCCTATTATCCACTATGTTCTGAGATTGATGTTGTTATGACTTTGCTATGCTTAATGCTTGTCACTAGGGCCTGAGTGCCATGATTTCAGATCTGAACCTATTATGTTTTCATTAATATATCTAAGTTCTTGATCCCATCTTGCAAGTCTATAGTCACATACCATGTGTTATGATCCGGCAACCCCGAAGTGACAATAATCGGGACCACTACCGATGATGACCGTAGTTTGAGGAGTTCATGTATTCACTATGTGTTAATGCTTTGGTCCGGCACTCTATTAAAAGGAGGCCTTAATATCCCTTAGTTTCCAATAGGACCCCACTGCCACAGGAGGGTAGGACAAAAGGTGTCATGCAAGTTCTTTTCCATAAGCACGTATGACTATATTCGGAATACATGCCTACATTACATTGATGAACTGGAGCTAGTTCTGTGTCACCCTAGGTTATGACTGTTACATGGTTGATCGCATCTGGCATAATTCTCTATCACCGATCCATTTCCTACTAGCTTTCCAATTCTTTGCTTATTTACTTTTTCGTTGCTATTGTTACAATCATTATAAAACACCAAAAATTTTACTTTTGCTACCGTTACCACTACTATTAAGTTATCCATGTGTGGTTGAATTGACAACTCAGCTGCTAATACTTGAGAATATTTTTTGGCTCCCCTTGTGTCGAATCAATAAATTTGGGTTGAATACTCTACTCTCGAAAACTGTTGTGATCCCCTATGCTTGTGGGTTATCAAGACTATTTTTTGGCGCCATTGCCGGGGAGCATAGCTCTATTCTTTGAGTCACTTGAGATTTATATCTGCTTATCATTATGAAGAACTTGAAATATCAAAGAACCAAGATTTTTTCCTCAACTATGAGGGGAGGTAAGGAACTGCCATCTAGCTATGCACTTGATTCACCTTCTGTTTTGAGTAAGCTTGTGACACCTAAACCTGCTTCTGCTATTAATTCTGATATGTCACATGTTATTGATGATGCCACTTCTGATATGCATGATACTTATGATGAAACTACTTCTATGCTTGATACTACTATGCCACTAGGTGAATTTCTCGATGAACAACTTGCTAGGGCTAGAGAGAATGAAATTATTGAAACTGATAATATTGATGAAAGTGATGATGAAGATTCTCCCCCTAGATATGAATTGCCTGTTGTTCCTGAGGGTTATGTTATGGATGAAGAAACTACTAGAGACTTTCTTGCTTGCAATGATATATCTAATCTTAAGAAATTATTAGCTAAGCTTAAAGAAAAATCTTTGAATGCTAGAATGAAATATGATCCTGCTTATGCTACTTCACCTATCTTTGTTACTGATAAGGATTATGATTTCTCTGTTGATCCTGAGTTAATTACTTTGGTTGAATCTGATCCTTTTTATGGCTATGAATCTAAAACTGTTGTGGCACATCTTACTAAATTAAATGATATAGCTACTTTGTTGACTAATGATGAGAAAACTCGCTACTATTATATTCTTAAATTATTCCTGTTCTCATTAAAGGATGATGCTAAGATATGGTTTAATTCTCTTTGTCCTGGTTGTGTGTGTAGTCCCCAGGATATGATTTATTACTTCTCTGCTAAATATTTCCCCGCTCATAAGAAACAAGCTGCTTTAAAGGAAATATATAATTTTGTGCAAATTGAAGAAGAGAGTCTCCCACAAGCTTGGGGGAGGCTTCTCCAATTACTTAATGCTTTGCCTGATCATCCTCTCAAGAAAAATGGAATACTTGATATCTTTTATAATGGACTAATCGATGCTTCCAGAGATTACCTGGATAGTTGTGCTGGTTGTGTTTTCAGGGAAAGAACTATTGATCAAGCTAAAATTCTATTGAATAATATGCTGACTAATGAAAATAATTGGACACTTCCTGAACCAACTCCTAAGCCAACTCCGAAGAAAAGGGGTATTCTATTTCTCAGTCCTGAAGATATGCAAGAGGCAAAGAAATCTATGAAAAAAATGTATTAAAGCTGAAGATGTTAAGAATTTACCACCTATTGAAGAAATACACGGTCTTCATTTGCCTCATGTTGAAGAAACACATGGTCTTGATAACCCGAGCAGGCAGTAAAGGTAAATTCTCTCTATAGATATGATAAAGTTGAAATCCCTCCTACTAAGTTTGCTAGCCAATGCTTAGATGAGTTTGATAATTTTATGGTTAAACAAGAAGACTTCAATGCTTATGTTGGGAGACAATTGAAACATAATGCTTATATGATTGAACACTTAAGTGATTATATGGCTAGTGTTAAAGGTGAACTTAAACTTATTAGATAACATGCTTCTATGGTTACCACTCAAGCAGAACAAGTACTTAAAGCTCAAAATGACTTGCTCAATGAATTAAATAGTAAGAAAAATAATAATGCTGTTAGAGTTGTGACTAGAGGTGGTAAAATGACTCAGGAACCCTTGTATCCTGAGGGCCATCCTAAGAGAATTGATCAAGATTCTCAGAGAACTAATATAGATGCATCTAGTCCTTCTAAAAGGAAGAAAAAGAAAAATGATAGGACTTGGCATGCTTCTAGTGAACCTGTTATTGACACACCTGAGAATCCCAATGATATTTCTATTCCCGATGCTGAAACACAACCTGGTAATGAACATGAACCTAGTGATAATGTTAATGATGATGTTCATGTTGATGCTCAACCTAGTAATGATAATGATGTAGAGATTGAACCTGCTATTGATCTTGATAACCCACAATCAAAGAATCAACGTTATGATAAGAGAGACTTTGTTGCTAGGAAGCATGGTAAAGAAAGAGAACCATGGGTTCAGAAACCCATGCCTTTTCCTCCTAAGCCATCCAAGAAAAAGGATGATGAGGATTTTGAGCGCTTTGCTGAAATGATTAGTCCTATCTTTTTGCGTATGCGTTTGACTGATATGCTTAAAATGAATCCTTATGCTAAGTATATGAAGGATATTGTTACTAATAAAAGAAAGATACCGGAAGCTGAAATTTCCACCATGCTTTCTAATTATACTTTTAAGGGTGGAATACCAAAGAAACTTGGAGATCCAGGAGTACCAACTATACCATGCTCCATTAAAAGAAACTATGTTAAAACTGCTTTATGTGATCTTGGAGCCGGTGTTAGTGTTATGCCTCTCTCTTTATATCGTAGACTTGATTTGAATAAGTTGACACCTACTAAAATATCTTTGCAAATGGCTGACAAATCAACTGCTATACCTATCGGTATTTGTGAGGATGTGCATGTTGTGGTTGCAAACGTTACTATTTTAACAGACTTTGTTATTCTTGATATTCCCGAGGATGATAGTATGTCTATTATTCTTGGAAGACCCTTTTTGAATACTGCAGGGGCTGTTATTGATTGCACCAAAGGCAATGTCACTTTTCATGTTAATGGTAATGAGCATAAGATACACTTTCTGAGGAAACAACCTCAAGTCCACAGTATCAATTCTATTGGAAAAATTCCAACTGTTACTATTGGAGGTTTTGAATTTCCTCTTCCTACTGTCAAGAAGAAATATGATATTCTTATTGTTGGGGACATGCATATCCCCGTTGAGGTAACATAGTGTTATTCGAAATTTCTCCTGTTCCATGTTATTCAGTTTGTTAAGAAGACTTGATCAACCTTGTTAGTGGATTCCTTTCGATGAGCATGAGATGGATGAAGTTAGGAAACACAACTCTCTGTACCCTCTTTTTAATTTTTGTTATTTTATATTAAATAAAGCAAAAATAGTATTTTCTGTCTGTTTTCTGAATTATCCATGCAATGAAAAATACCCCAAAAATAGAAGTTCTCCAAATGCCCTGAAATTTAAATATGTTTTTTCAAGAATATTTGAGAATATCTCACACTGAAAACATAGCAGGGGGAGCAGCCACGTGTCCACGAGGGTGGAGGGCACGCCCTCTGCCTCATGGACCCCACGTGGGTCCCCTCCACTTATTCCAGCCACCACACACTCCTTCTTTCTCCTAAAAAATCACTAGCCAGCTCAAACCCGAGTTCTTGCTCATCTTGCTGCCATTTTCGATCTCCTTGCTCAAAGTTCCATTCACAAAACTGCTTTGGGGAATTGTTCTTTGGTATGTGACTCCTCCAATGGTCCAATTAGTTTTTGTTCTAGTGCTTTATTTATTGCAAATTTTTGCTGCCTAGGTAACTCTGTTCTTGAGCTTGCATGTCAAATTTATTTGGTCCCAAGTAGTTCTAATGCATGATATAGTCTCTAGGCACTTGTGGGAGTAGTTGCTATCAATTTTGTTGAGTTTGGTTCACTTTTATTTTGAAGTTACTAAAAATTTCAGAAATTTTTAGAAAAAAGATGAAGAGATTTTTGAGGGGCTCCTCGAGTCGAAGCTCGAAGGATAAGCAAAGTGAGGAGGATAAGAGGCGCAAATATAATCTCCCTCGCACCGCGGAGGTGAAGGAAATATGCCTTAGAGGCAATAATAAAGTTATTATTTATTTCCTTATATCATGATAAATGTTTATTATTCATGCTAGAATTGTATTAACCGGAAACATAATACATGTGTGAATACATAGACAAACAGAGTGTCACTAGTATGCCTCTACTTGACTAGCTCGTTGATCAAAGATGGTTTTGTTTCCTAACCATAGACATGAGTTGTCATTTGATTAACAAGATCACATCATTAGGAGAATGATGTGATTGACTTGACCCATTCCGTTAGCTTAGCACGTGATCGTTTAGTTTGTTGCTATTGCTTTCTTCATGACTTATACATGTTCCTATGACTATGAGATTATGCAACTCCCGTTTACCGGAGGAACACTTTGTGTGCCACCAAACATCACAACGTAACTGGGTGATTATAAAGGTGCTCTACAGGTGTCTCCGAAGGTACTTGTTGGGTTGGCGTATTTCGAGCTTAGGATTTGTCACTCCGATTGTCGGAGAGGTATCTCTGGGTCCACTTGGTAATGCACATCACTATAAGCCTTGCAAGCATTGCAACTAATGAGTTAGTTGCGGGATGATGTATTACGGAACGAGTAAAGAGACTTGTCGGTAATGAGATTGAACTAGGTATTGAGATACCGACGATCGAATCTCGGGCAAGTAACATACCGGTGACAAAGGGAACAACATATGTTGTTATGCGGTTTGACCGATAAAGATCTTCGTAGAATATGTAGGAGCTAATATGAGCATCCAGGTTCTGCTATTGGTTATTGACCGGAGACGTGTCTCGGTCAATGTCTACATAGTTCTCGAACCCCTAGGGTCCGCACGCTTAAAGTTCGATGACAGTTATATTATGAGTTTATGTGTTTTGATTTACTGAAGGAGTTTGGAGTCCCGGATGAGATCGGGGCCATGACGAGGAGTCTTGAAATGGTCGAGACGTAAAGATCGATATATTGGACGACTATATTCGGACATCGGAAAGGTTCCGAATGATTCGGGTATTTTCGGGAGTACCGGGGAGTTACGGGAATTCGTATTGGGCCTTAATGGGCCATACGGGAAAGGAGAGAAAGGCCTCAAAGGTTGGCCGCACCCCTCCCCATGGGCTGGTCCGAATTGGACTAGGGAGGGGGGCGCCCCCTTCCTTCCTTCTCCTTTTCCCTTCCCTTTCCTTCCCTCCTACTCCTACTGCTTGGAAGGGCTCCTAGTTCTACTAGGAAAGGGGGAATCCTACTCCCGGTGGGAGTAGGACTCCCCTAGGGCGCGCCATAGAGAGGACCGGCCCTCCCCCTCCTCCACTCCTTTATATACGGGGGCAGGGGGGGCACCCCAAAGACACAACAATTGATCTCTTGATCTCTTAGCCGTGTGCGGCGCCCCCCTCCACCATAATCCACCTTGATCATATCGTAGCGGTGCTTAGGCGAAGCCCTGCGTCGGTAGAACATCATCATCGTCACCATGCCGTCGTGCTGACGAAACTCTCCCTCAACACTCGGCTGGATCAGAGTTCGAGGGACGTCATCGAGTTGAACGTGTGCAGAACTCGGAGGTGCCGTGCATTCGGTACTTGATCGGTCGGATCGTGAAGACGTACGACTACATCAACCGCGTTGTGCTAACGCTTCCGCTTTCGGTCTATGAGGGTACGTGGACAACACTCTCCCCTCTTGTTGCTATGCATCACCATGATCTTGCGTGTGCGTAGGAAATTTTTGAAATTACTACGTTACCCAACAGTGGCATCCGAGCCAGGTTTTATGCATTGATGTTATATGCACGAGTAGAACACAAGTGAGTTGTGGGCGATATAAGTCATATTGCTTACCAGCATGTCATACTTTGGTTTGGCGGTATTGTTGGATGAAGCGGCCCGGACCGACATTACGCGTACGCTTACGCGAGACTGGTTCTACCGACGTGCTTTGCACATAGGTGGCTGGCGGGTGTCACTTTCTCCAACTTTAGTTGAACCGAGTGTGGCTACGCCCGGTCCTTGCGAAGGTTAAAACAGCACCAACTTGACAAACTATCGTTGTGGTTTTGATGCGTAGGTAAGAACGGTTTTTGCTCAGCCCATAGCAGCCACGTAAAACTTGCAACAACAAAGTAGAGGACGTCTAACTTGTTTTTGCAGGGCATGTTGTGATGTGATATGGTCAGGACGTGATGAGATATAAGTTGTTGTATAAGATGATCATGTTTTTGTTGAAGTTATCGGCAACCGGCAGAAGCCTTATGGTTGTTTCTTTATTGCATAAGATGCAAGAGCCAAATAATTGCTTTACTTTATCGCTATGCGATAGCAATAGTTGCAAGAGCAATAGTTGGCGAGACGACCATCTGACGACACATTGATATAGATCAAGATGATGGAGATCATGGTGTCATGCCGGTGACGATGGAAATCATGACTATGCTTTGGAGATGGAGATCAAAGGCACAAGATGATGATGGCCATATCATGTCACATATTTTGATTGCATGTGATGTTTATCTTTTATACATCTTATTTTGCTTAGTTCGGCGGTAGCATTATAAGATGATCTCTCACTAAATTTCAAGATAAATGTGTTCTCCCTGAGTATGCACCGTTGCCAAAGTTCGTCGTGCCCAGACACCACGTGATGATCGGGTGTGATAAGCTCTACGTCCATCTACAACGGGTGCAAGCCAGTTTTGCACAAACAAAATACTCAGGTTAAACTTGACGAGCCTAGCATATGCAAATATGGCCTCGGAACACTGAGACCGAAAGGTCGAGCGTGAATCATAGAGTAGATATGATCAACATAATGATGTTCACCATTGAAAGCTACTCCATTTCACGTGATGATCGGTTATGGTTTAGTTGATTTGGATCACGTGATCACTTAGATGATTAGAGGGATGTCTATCTAAGTGGGAGTTCTTAAGTAATATGATTAATTGAACTTTAATTTATCATGAACTTAGTCTTGATAGTATTTGCATATCTATGTTGTAGTTCAATAGCTCGCGTTATTGCTTCCCTATGTTTTATATGTGTTCCTAGAGAAAACTAAGTTGAAAGATGATAGTAGCAATGATGCGGACTGGGTCCGTGATCTGAGGTTTATCCTCATTGCTGCACAGAAGAATTATGTCCTTGATGCACCGCTAGGTGACTGACCTATTGCAGGAGCAGATGCAGACGTTATGAACGTTTGGCTAGATCAATATGATGACTACTTGATAGTTTAGTGCACCATGCTTAACGGCTTAGAATCGGGGCTTCAAAGACATTTTGAACGCCATGGAGCATATAAGATGTTCCAAGAGTTGAAATTGGTATTTCATACTCATGCCCGTGTCGATAGGTATGAGACCTCTGACAGTACTTTGCCTACAAGATGGAGGAGAATAGCTCAACCAGTGAGCATGTGCTCAGATTATCCGAGTACTACAATTGCTTGAATCAAGTGGGAGTTAATCTTCTAGATAAGAGAGTAATTGACAAAGTTCTCTGGTCACTATCACCGAGTTACTAGAACTTAGTGATGAACTATAATATGCAAGGGATGACAAAATTAATTCCCAAGCTCTTCGTGATGCTGAAATCGACGAAGGTAGAAATCAAGAAAAGCATCAAGTGTTGATGGTTGACAAAGACCACTAGTTTCAAAAAGGGCAAAGGGAAGAAAGGGAACTTCAAGAAGAACGGAAAGCAAGTTGCTGCTCAAGTGAAGAAGCCCAAGTCTGGACCTAAGCCTGAGACTGAGTGCTTCTACTGCAAAGGGACTGGCCACTAGAAGCGGAACTGCCCCAAGTATTTGGCGGATAAGAAGGATGGCGAGGTGAACAAAGGTATATTGAATATACATGTTATTGATGTGTACTTTACTAGTGTTTATAGAAACCCCTCGGTATTTGATATTAGTTCAGTTGCTAAGAGTAGTAACTTTAAACAAGAGTTGCAGAATGAACAGAGACTAGTTAAGGGTAAAGTGACGATGTGTGTTGGAAGTAGTTCCAAGAATGATATGATCATCATCGCACACTCCCTATACTTTCGGGATTAGTGTTGAACCTAAATAAGTGTTATTTGGCGTTTGCGTTGAGCATGAATATGATTTGATCATGTTTTTTGCAATACGGTTATTCATTTAAGTTAAGAATAATTGTTATTCTGTTTACATGAATAAAACCTTCTATGGTTATACACCCAATGAAAATGGTTTGTTGAATCTCGATCGTAGTGATACACATATTCATAATATTGAAGCCAAAAGATGCAAAGTTAATAATGATAGTGCAACTTATTTGTGGCACTGCCATTTAGGTCATATTGGTGTAAAGCGCATGAAGAAAATCCATGCTGATGGGCTTTTGGAATCACTTGATTATGAATCAGTTGATGCTTGCGAACCATGCCTCATGGGCAAAGATGACTAAGACTCCGTTCCCTAGAACAATGGAGCGAGCAACTGACTTATTGGATATAATACATACTGATGTATGAGGTCCGATGAGTGTTGAGGCTCGCGGCGGGTATCGTTATTTTCTGACCTTCACAGATGATTTGAGCAGATATGGGTATATCTACTTAAAGAAACATAAGTCTGAAACATTTGAAAAGTTTAAATAATTTCAGAGTGAAGTGGAAAATCATCATAACAAGAAAATAAAGTTTCTACGATCTGATCGCAGAGGCGAATATTTGAGTTACGAGTTTGGTCTTCAATTAAAACAATGTGGAATAGTTTCACAAACTCATGCCACCTGGAACACCACAGCGTAATGGTATGTCCGAATGTCATAACCGTACTTTATTTGATATAGTGCAATCTATGATGTATCTTACCGATTTACCACTATCATTTTGGGGTTATGCATTAGAGACAGCTACATTCACGTTAAATAGGGCACTATCGAAATCTGTTGAGATGACGCCTTATGAACTTTGGTTTGGCAAGAAACCAAAGTTGTCGTTTCTTAAAGTTTAGGGCGGCGATGCTTATGTGAAAAAGTTTCAAACTGATAAGCTTGAACCCAAATCGGAGAAATGCATCTTCATAGGATACCCAAACGAAATTGTTGGGTACACCTTCTATCACAGATCCGAAGGCAAATTTGTTGCTGAGAATAGATCCTTTCTAGAGAAGGAGTTTCTCTCGAAAGAAGTGAGTGGGAGGAAAGTAGAACTTGATGAGGTAACTGTACCTGCTCCCTTATTGGAAAGTAGTTCATCACAGAAATCTGTTCCTGTGACTACTACACCAATTAGTGAGGAAGCTAATGATGATGATCATGTAACTTCATATCAAGTTAATATCAAACCTCGTAGGTCAACCAAAGTGAGATCCGTACCAGAGTGGTACGGTAATCCTATTCTGGAGGTCATGACCATGACGAACCTACGAACTATGAGGAAGCGATGATGAGCCCAGATTCCGCGAAATGATTTGAGGCCATAATATCTGAGATGTGATCCATGTATGAGAACAAAGTGTGGACTTTGGTTGACTTGCCCGTTGATCAACAAGCCATAGAAAATTAATGGATCTTCAAGAGAAAGACGGACGCTGATAGTAGTGTTACTATCTACAAAGCTATAGAATTGTCACAAAAGGTTTTCGACAAGTTCAAGGTGTTGACTACGACGAGAGTTTCTCACTCGTATCTATGCTTAAGTCTGTCCGAATCATGTTAGCAATTACCGCATTTTATGAAATCTGGCAAATGGATAAACAAAACTGCATTCCTTAATGGATTTATTGAAGGAGAGTTGTATATGATGCAACCAGAAGGTTTTGTCAATCCTAAAGGTGCTAACAAAATATGCAAGCTCCAGCGATCCATCTATGGACTGGTGCAAGCATCTCGAAGTTGGAATATATGCTTTGTTAAGTTGATCAAAGCATATAGTTTTATACAGACTTGCGGTGAAGCCTGTATTTACAAGAAAGTGAGTGGGAGCACTACAACATTTCGGATAAGTATATGTGAATGACATATTGTTGATCGGAAATAATGTAGAATTATTCTGCAAAGCATAAAGGAGTGTTTGAAAGGAGTTTTTCAAAGAAAGACATCGGTGAAGCTGAAGGAAATATGCCCTAGAGGCAATAATAAAATTATTATTTATTTCCTTATATCATGATAAATGTTTATTATTCATGCTAGAATTGTATTAACCGGAAACATAATACATGTGTGAATACATAGACAAACAGAGTGTCACTAGTATGCCTCTACTTGACTAGCTCGTTAATCAAAGATGGTTATGTTTCCTAACCATGAAGAAAGAGTTGTTATTTGATTAACGAGGTCACATCATTAGTTGAATGATCTGATTGACATGACCCATTCCATTAGCTTAGCACCCGATCGTTTAGTATGTTGCTATTGCTTTCTTCATGCCTTATACATGTTCCTATAACTATGAGATTATGCAACTCCCGTTTACCGGAGGAACACTTTGGGTACTGCCAAACGTCACAACATAACTGGGTGATTATAAAGGAGTACTACAGGTGTCTCCAATGGTAGATGTTGGGTTGGCGTATTTCGAGATTAGGGTTTGTCACTCCGAGTGTAGGAGAGGTATCTCTGGGCCCCCTCGGTAATACACATCACATAAGCCTTGCAAGCATTATAACTAAGATGTTAGTTGTGAGATGATGTATTACGGAACGAGTAAAGAGACTTGCCAGTAACGAGATTGAACTAGGTATTGGATACCGACGATCGAATCTCGGGCAAGTAACATACCGATGACAAAGGGAACAACGTATGTTGTTATGCGGTCTGACCGATAAAGATCTTCGTAGAATATGTAGGAGCCAATATGGGCATCCAGGTCCCGCTATTGGTTATTGACCGGAGACGTGTCTCGGTCATGTCTACATTGTTCTCGAACCGTAGGGTCTGCACGCTTAACGTTACGATGACAGTAATTATGAGTTTATGCATTTTGATGTACCGAAGTTAGTTCGGAGTCCCGGATGTGATCACGGACGTGACGAGGAGTCTCAAAATGGTTGAGACATAAAGATTGATATATTGGAAGCCTATATTTGGACATCGGAATTGTTCCGGGTGAAATCGGCATTTTACCGAAGTACCGGGGGGGGGGGGGGGGGGTTACCGGAACCCCCCGGGGGGTTATTGGGCCAACATGGGCCTTGAGGGAGAAGAGGAGAGGAGGCAAGAGGTGGCCGCGCGCCCCTCCCCTTCCTAGTCCGAATAGGACAAGGGAAGGGGGCCGGCGCCCCCCCTTTCCTTCCTCTCTTCCTCCTATTCTCCCCCTTCTCTCCTAGTCCAACTAGGAGTCCTACTCCCGGTGGGAGTAGGACTCCACTTGGCGCGCCACACCTTGGCCGGCCGCCTCCTCCCCTTGCTCCTTTATATACGGGGGCAGGGGGCACCCCATAGACACACAAGTTGATCCTTGAGATCGTTCCTTAGCCGTGTGCGGTGCCCCCTGCCACCAAATTCCACCTCGATCATACCGTTGTAGTGCTTAGGCGAAGCCCTGCGTCGGTAGTACATCAAGATCGTCACCACGCCGTCGTGCTGACGGAACTCCTCCCCGAAGCTTTGCTGGATCGGAGCCCGGGGATCGTCATCGAGCTGAACGTGTGCTAAGAACTCGGAGGTGCCGGAGTAACGGTGCTTGGATCGGTCGGATCGGGAAGAAGACGTACGACTACTTCCTCTATGTTGTGTGATCGCTTCCGCAGACGGTCTGCGTTGGTACGTAGACAACGCTCTCCCCCTCGTTGCTGTGCATCACCATGATCTTGCGTGTGCGTAGGGAAATTTTTGAAATTACTACGTTCCCCAACAGTGGCATCCGAGCCTAGGTTTTTATGGTTTGATGTTATTTGCACGAGTAGAACACAAGTGAGTTGTGGGCGATACAAGTCATACTGCCTACTAGCATGTCATACTTTGGTTCGGCGGTATTGTTGGACGAGACGATCCGGACCAACCTTACGCGTACTCTTACGCGAGACCGGTTCCCTCGACGTGCTTTGCACACAGATGGCTTGCGGAAGACTGTCTCTCCAACTTTAGTTGAACCAAGTGTGGCTACGCCCGGTCCTTGAGAAGGTTAAAACGGAGTCTATTTGACGAACTATCGTTGTGGTTTTGATGCGTAGGTGAGATGAGTTCTTACTAAAGCCCGTAGCAGCCACATAAAACTTGCAACAACAAAGTAGAGGACGTCTAACTTGTTTTTGCAGGGCATGTTGTGATGTGATATGGTCAAGGCATGATGCTGATTTTATTGTATGAGATGATCATGTTTTGTAACCAAGTTATCGGCAACTGGCAGGAGCCATATGGTTGTCGCTTTATTGTATGCAATGCAATCGCGATGTAATGCTTTACTTTATTACTAAGCGGTAGTGATAGTCTTGGAAGCATAAGATTGGCGAGACGACAACGATGCTACGATGGAGATCAAGGTGTCGCGCCGGTGACGATGGTGATCATGACGGTGCTTCGGAGATGGAGATCGCAAGCACAAGATGATGATGGCCATATCATATCACTTATATTGATTGCATGTGATGTTTATCCTTTTATGCATCTTATCTTGCTTTGATTGACGGTAGCATTATAAGATGATCTCTCACTAAATTATCAAGTAGTGTTCTCCCTGAGTATGCACCGTTGCCAAAGTTCGTCGTGCCCAGACACCACGTGATGATCGGGTGTGATAAGCTCTACGTCCATCTACAACGGGTGCAAGCTAGTTTTGCACACGCAGAATACTCAGGTTAAACTTGACGAGCCTAGCATATGCAGATATGGCCTCGGAACACAGAGACCGAAAGGTCGAGCGTGAATCATATAGTAGATATGATCAACATGACGATGTTCACCATTGAAAACTACTCCATCTCACGTGATGATCGGTTATGGTTTAGTTGATTTGGATCACGTGATCACTTAGAGGATTAGAGGGATGTCTATCTAAGTGGGAGTTCCTAAGCAATTTGATTAACTGAACTTAAACTTATCATGAACTTAGTACCTGATAGTATCTTGCTTATTTATGTTGATTGTAGATAGATGGCTCGTGCTGTTGTTCCGATGAATTTTAATGCGTTCCTTGAGAAAGCAAAGTTGAAAGATGATGGTAGCAATTACACAGACTGGGTCCGTAACCTGAGGATTATCCTCATTGCTGCACAGAAGAATTACGTCCTGGAAGCACCGCTGGGTGCCAGGCCTGCTGCTGGAGCAACGCCGGATGTTATGAACGTCTGGCAGAGCAAAGCTGATGACTACTCGATAGTTCAGTGTGCCATGCTTTACGGCTTAGAATCGGGACTTCAACAACGTTTTGAACGTCATGGAGCATATGAGATGTTCCAGGAGTTGAAGTTAATATTTCAAGCAAATGCCCGAATTGAGAGATATGAAGTCTCCAATAAGTTCTATAGCTGCAAAATGGAGGAGAACAGTTCTGTCAGTGAGCATATACTCAAAATGTCTGGGTATAATAATCACTTGATTCAGATGGGAGTTAATCTTCCAGATGATTGCGTCATTGACAGAATTCTCCAATCACTGCCACCAAGCTACAAGAGCTTCGTGATGAACTATAATATGCAAGGGATGAACAAGACTATTCCCGAGCTCTTCGCAATGCTGAAAGCTGCGGAGGTAGAAATCAAGAAGGAGCATCAAGTGTTGATGGTCAACAAGACCACTAGTTTCAAGAAAAAGGGCAAAGGGAAGAAGAAAGGGAACTTCAAGAAGAACAGCAAACAAGTTGTTGCTCAGGAGAAGAAACCCAAGTCTGGACCTAAGCCTGAAACTGAGTGCTTCTACTGCAAGCAGACTGGTCACTGGAAGCGGAACTGCCCCAAGTATTTGGCGGATAAGAAGGATGGCAAGGTGAACAAAGGTATATGTGATATACATGTTATTGATGTGTACCTTACTAGAGCTCGCAGTAGCACCTGGGTATTTGATACTGGTTCTGTTGCTAATATTTGCAACTCGAAACAGGGACTACGGCATAAGCGGACACTAGCAAAGGATGAGGTGACGATGCGCGTGGGAAACGGTTCCAAAGTCGATGTGATCGCGGTCGGCACGCTACCTCTACATCTACCTTCGGGATTAATATTAGACCTAAATAATTGTTATTTGGTGCCAGCGTTGAGCATGAACATTATATCTGGATCTTGTTTAATGTGAGACGGTTATTCATTTAAATCAGAGAATAATGGTTGTTCTATTTATATGAGTAATATCTTTTATGGTCATGCACCTTTGAAGAGTGGTCTATTCTTGTTGAGTCTCGATAGTAGTGATACACATATTCATAATGTAGAAGCCAAAAGATGCAGAGTTGATAATGATAGTGCAACTTATTTGTGGCACTTCTGTTTAGGTCATATCGGTGTAAAGCGCATGAAGAAACTCCATACTGATGGGCTTTTAGAACCACTTGATTATGAATCACTTGGTACTTGCGAACCGTGCCTCATAGGCAAGATGACTAAAACACCGTTCTCCGGTACTATGGAGAGAGCAACAGATTTGTTGGAAATCATACATACCGATGTATGTGGTCCGATGAATATTGAGGCTCGTGGCGGATATCGTTATTTTCTCACCTTCACAGATGATTTAAGCAGATATGGGTATATCTACTTAATGAAACATAAGTCTGAAACATTTGAAAAGTTCAAGGAATTTCAGAGTGAAGTTGAAAATCATCATAACAAGAAAATAAAGTTTCTACGATCTGATCGTGGAGGAGAATATTTGAGTTACGAGTTTGGTGTACATTTGAAAAACTGTGGAATAGTTTCGCAACTCACGCCACCCGGAACACCACAGCGTAATGGTGTGTCCGAACGTCGTAATCGTACTTTACTAGATATGGTGCGATCTATGATGTCTCTTACTGATTTACCGCTATCGTTTTGGGGTTATGCTTTAGAGATGGCAGCATTCACGTTAAATAGGGCACCATCAAAATCCGTTGAGACGACGCCTTATGAACTATGGTTTGGCAAGAAACCAAAGTTGTCGTTTCTTAAAGTTTGGGGCTGCGATGCTTATGTGAAAAAGCTTCAACCTGATAAGTGCGAACCCAAAGCGGAAAAATGTGTCTTCATAGGATACCAAAGGAAACTGTTGGGTATACCTTCTACCACAGATCCGAAGGCAAGACATTCATTGCTAAGAATGGATCATTTCTAGAGAAGGAGTTTCTCTCGAAAGAAGTGAGTGGGAGAAAAGTAGAACTTGACGAGGTAACTGTACCTGCTCCCTTATTGGAAAATAGTACATCACAGAAAACTGTTTCTGCGACACCTATACCAATTAGTGAGGAAGCTAATGATGATGATCATGAAACTTCAGGACAAGATACTACTGAACCACGTAGATCAACCAGAGTGAGATCCGCACCAGAGTGGTACGGTAATCCAATTCTGGAAGTCATGCTACTAGATCATGATGAACCTACGAACTATGAAGAAGCGATGGTGAGCCCAGATTCCGCAAAGTGGCTTGAGGCCATGAAATCTGAGATGGGATCCATGTATGAGAACAAAGTATGGACTTTGGTTGACTTGCCCGATGATCGGCAAGCAATTGAGAATAAATGGATCTTCAAGAAAAAGACTGACGCTGACGGTAATGTTACTGTCTATAAAGCTCGACTTGTCGCAAAAGGTTTTCGACAAGTTCAAGGGGTTGACTACGATGAGACCTTCTCACCCGTAGCGATGCTTAAATCCGTCAGAATCATGTTAGCAATTGCCGCATTTTATGATTATGAAATATGGCAGATGGATGTCAAAACTGCATTCCTGAATGGATTTCTGGAAGAAGAGTTGTATATGATGCAACCAGAAGGTTTTGTCGATCCAAAGGGAGCTAACAAAGTGTGCAAACTCCAGCGATCCATTTATGGACTGGTGCAAGCATCTCGGAGTTGGAATAAACACTTTGATAGTGTGATCAAAGCATTTGGCTTTATACAGACTTTTGGAGAAGCCTGTATTTACAAGAAAGTGAGTGGGAGCTCTGTAGCATTTCTGATATTATATGTGGATGACATATTGCTGATTGGAAATGATATAGAATTTCTGGATAGCATAAAGGGATACTTGAATAAAAGTTTTTCGATGAAAGACCTCGGGGAAGCTGCTTACATATTAGGCATAAAGATCTATAGAGATAGATCAAGACGCTTAATTGGACTTTCACAAAGCACATACCTTGACAAGATTTTGAAGAAGTTCAAAATGGATCAAGCAAAGAAAGGGTTCTTGCCTGTGTTACAAGGTGTGAAGTTGAGTCAGACTCAATGCCCGACCACTGCAGAAGATAGAGAGAAAATGAAAGATGTTCCCTATGCTTCAGCCATAGGCTCTATCATGTATGCAATGCTGTGTACCAGACCTGATGTGTGCCCTGCTATAAGTTTAGCAGGGAGGTACCAAAGTAATCCAGGAGTGGATCACTGGACAGCGGTCAAGAACATCCTGAAATACCTGAAAAGGACTAAGGATATGTTTCTCGTATATGGAGGTGACAAAGAGCTCACCGTAAGAGGTTACGTTGATGCAAGCTTTGACACTGATCTGGATGATTCTAAATCGCAAACCGGATACGTATTTACTTTAAACGGTGGAGCTGTCAGTTGGTGCAGTTCTAAACAAAGCGTCGTAGCGGGATCTACATGTGAAGCGGAGTACATAGCTGCTTTAGAAGCAGCGAATGAAGGAGTCTGGATGAAGGAGTTCATATCCGATCTAGGTGTCATACCTAGTGCATCGGGTCCAATGAAAACCTTTTGTGACAATACTGGTGCAATTGCTTTGGCAAAGGAATCCAGATTTCACAAAAGGACCAAACACATCAAGAGACGCTTCAACTCCATCCGGGATCTAGTCCAGGTGGGAGACATAGAGATTTGCAAGATACATACAGATCTGAATGTTGCAGACCCGTTGACTAAGCCTCTTCCACGAGCAAAACATGATCAGCACCAAGGCTCCATGGGTGTTAGAATCATTACTGTGTAATCTAGATTATTGACTCTAGTGCAAGTGGGAGACTGAAGGAAATATGCCCTAGAGGCAATAATAAAATTATTATTTATTTCCTTATATCATGATAAATGTTTATTATTCATGCTAGAATTGTATTAACCGGAAACATAATACATGTGTGAATACATAGACAAACAGAGTGTCACTAGTATGCCTCTACTTGACTAGCTCGTTAATCAAAGATGGTTATGTTTCCTAACCATGAACAAAGAGTTGTTATTTGATTAACGAGGTCACATCATTAGTTGAATGATCTGATTGACATGACCCATTCCATTAGCTTAGCACCCGATCGTTTAGTATGTTGCTATTGCTTTCTTCATGACTTATACATGTTCCTATAACTATGAGATTATGCAACTCCCGTTTACCGGAGGAACACTTTGGGTACTACCAAACGTCACAACGTAACTGGGTGATTATAAAGGAGTACTACAGGTGTCTCCAATGGTAGATGTTGGGTTGGCGTATTTCGAGATTAGGGTTTGTCACTCCGAGTGTAGGAGAGGTATCTCTGGGCCCCCTCGGTAATACACATCACATAAGCCTTGCAAGCATTATAACTAAGATGTTAGTTGTGAGATGATGTATTACGGAACGAGTAAAGAGACTTGCCAGTAACGAGATTGAACTAGGTATTGGATACCGACGATCGAATCTCGGGCAAGTAACATACCGATGACAAAGGGAACAACGTATGTTGTTATGCGGTCTGACCGATAAAGATCTTCGTAGAATATGTAGGAGCCAATATGGGCATCCAGGTCCTGCTATTGGTTATTGACCGGAGACGTGTCTCGGTCATGTCTACATTGTTCTCGAACCGTAGGGTCCTCACGCTTAACGTTACGATGACAGTAATTATGAGTTTATGCATTTTGATGTACCGAAGTTAGTTCGGAGTCCCGGATGTGATCACGGACATGACGAGGAGTCTCGAAATGGTCGAGACATAAAGATTGATATATTGGAAGCCTATATTTGGACATCGGAATTGTTCCAGGTGAAATCGGCATTTTACCGGAGTATCGGGGGGGTTACCGAAACCCCCCGGGGGGTTATTGGGCCAACATGGGCCTTGAGGGAGAAGAGGAGAGGAGGCAAGAGGTGGCCGCGCGCCCCTCCCCTTCCTAGTCTGAATAGGACATGGGAAGGGGGCCAGCGCCCCCCTTTCCTTCCTCTCTTCCTCCTATTCTCCCCCTTCTCTCCTAGTCCAACTAGGAGTCCTACTCCCGGTGGGAGTAGGACTCCACTTGGCGCGCCACACCTTGGCCGGCCGCCTCCTCCCCTTGCTCCTTTATATACGGGGGCAGGGGGCACCCCATAGACACACAAGTTGATCCTTGAGATCGTTCCTTAGCCGTGTGCGGTGCCCCCTGCCACCAAATTCCACCTCGATCATACCATTGTAGTGCTTAGGCGAAGCCCTGCGTCGGTAGTACATCAAGATCGTCACCACGCCGTCGTGCTGACGGAACTCCTCCCCGAAGCTTTGCTGGATCGGAGCCCGGGGATCGTCATCGAGCTGAACGTGTGCTAAGAACTCGGAGGTGCCGGAGTAACGGTGCTTGGATCGGTCGGATCGGGAAGAAGACGTACGACTACTTCCTCTATGTTGTGTGATCGCTTCCGCAGTCGGTCTGCGTTGGTACGTAGACAACACTCTCCCCCTCGTTGCTGTGCATCACCATGATCTTGCGTGTGCGTAGGGAAATTTTTGAAATTACTACATTCCCCAACAGAAGCTGCTTACATATTGAGCATCAAGATCTATAGAGATAGATCAAGACGCTTGATAAGTTTTTCAATGAGTACATACCTTGACAAGTTTTTGAAGTAGTTCAAAATGGAACAGTCAAAGAAAGAGATCTTGCATGTGTTACAAGGTGTGAAACTAAGTAAGACTCAAAGCCCGACCACGGCAGAAGATAGAAAGAGAATGAAAGTCATCCCCTATGCCTTGGCCATAGGTTCTATAAAGTATGCCATGCTGTGTATCAAATCTATTGTATACCCTACACTGTTTTTGGCAAGGGAGTACAATAGTGATCTAGGAGGAGATCACTAGACATCGGTCAAAATTATCCTTAGTGGAATAAGGATATGTTTCTCGATTATGGAGTTGACAAAAAGGTTTGTCGTAAAGGGTTACGTCGATGCAAATTTTGACACTGATCCAGATGACTCTAAATCTCAATCTGGATACATATTGAAAGTGGGAGCAATTAGCTAGAGTAGCTCCGTGCAGAGCATTGTTGACATAGAAATTTGCAAAATACTTACGGATCTGAATGTGGCAGACTCGTTGACTAAACTTCTCTCACAAGCAAAACATGATCACACCTTAGTACTCTTTGGGTGTTAATCACACAGCGATGTGAACTAGATTATTGACTCTAGTAAACCCTTTGGGTGTTGGTCACATGTCGATGTGAACTATGGGTGTTAATCACATGGTGATGTGAACTATTGGTATTAAATCACATGGCGATGTGAACTAGATTATTAACTCTAGTGCAAGTGGGATACTAAAGGAAATATGCCCTAGATGCAATAATAAAGTTATTATTTATTTCCTTATATCATGATAAATGTTTATTATTCATGCTAGAATTGTATTAAACGGAAACATAATACATGTGTGAATACATAGACAAACAGAGTGTCACTAGTATGCGTCTACTTGACTAGCTCGTTGATCAAAGATGGTTATGTTTCCTAACCATAGACATGAGTTGTCATTTGATTAACGGGATCACATCATTAGGAGAATGATGTGATTGACTTGACCCATTCCGTTAGCTTAGCACTTGATCGTTTAGTTTGTTGCTATTGCTTTCTTCATGACTTATACATGTTCCTATGACTATGAGATTATGCAACTTCCGTTTACCGGAGGAACACTTTGTGTGCCACCAAACATCACAACATAACTGGGTGATATAAAGATGCTCTACAGGTGTCTCCGAAGGTACTTGTTGGGTTGGCGTATTTCGAGATTAGGATTTGTCACTCCGATTGTTGGAGAGGTATCTTTGGGCCCACTCGGTAATGCACATCACTATAAGCCTTACCAGCATTGCAACTAATGAGTTAGTTGCGGGATGATGTATTACAGAACGAGTAAAGAGACTTGCCGGTAATGAGATTGAACTAGGTATTGAGATACCAACGATCGAATCTCGGACAAGTAACATACCTATGACAAAGGGAACAAAGTATGTTGTTATGCGGTTTGAATGATAAAGATCTTCGTAGAATATGTAGGAGCCAATATGAGCATCCAGGTTCCGCTATTGGTTATTGACTGGAGACGTGTCTCGGTCATGTCTACATAGTTCTCGAACCCGTAGGGTCCGCACGCGTAAAGTTCGATGATGGTTATATTATGAGTTTATGTGTTTTGATGTACCGAAGGAGTTCGGAGTCCCGGATGAGATCGGGGACATAACGAGGAGTCTCGAAATGGTCGAGACGTAAAGATCGATATATTGGACGACTATATTCGGACATCGGAAAGGTTCCGAGTGATTCGGGTATTTTCGGGCGTACCGGGGAGTTACGGGAATTCTTATTGGGCGTTAATGGGCCATACGGGAAATGAGAGAAAGGCCTCAAAGGTTGGCCGCACCCCTCCCCATGGGCTGGTCCGAATTGGACTAGGGAGGGGGGCGTACCCTTTCTTCCTTCTCCTTTTCCCTTCCCTTCCCTTCCCTCCTACTCCTACTACTTGGAAGGGCTCCTAGTTCTACTAGGAAAGGGGGAATCCTACTCCCGGTGGGAGTAGGACTCCCCTAGGGTGCACCATAGAAAGGGCCGGCCCTCCCCCTCCTCCACTCCTTTATATACGGGGGCAGGGGCCACCCCAAAGACACAACAATTGATCTCTTGATCTCTTAGCCGTGTGCGGTGCCCCCCTCCACCATAATCCACCTCAATCATATCGTAGCGGTGCTTAGGCAAAGCCCTACGTCGGTAGAACATCATCATCGTCACCACGCCATCGTGCTGACGAAACTCTCCCTCAACACTCGGCTGGATCGGAGTTCGAGGGACGTCATTGAGCTGAACGTGTGCAGAACTCGGAGGTGCCGTGCGTTCGGTACTTGATCGGTCGGATCGTGAAGACGTACGACTACATCAACCGCATTGTGCTAATGCTTCCGCTTTCGGTCTACGAGGGTACGTGGACAACACTCTCCCCTCTCGTTGCTATGCATCACCATGATCTTGCGTGTGCGTAGGAAATTTTTGAAATTACTACGTTACCCAACAGGAAGTTCGGCCGTGTGAATGGCCTTGTGATGATTTCTTGAGAGCAGCCGAGATTTATGATGATTTTTATGAGTTGGATGAGATAATGAAAGATTCCCACTAGTATATGAAAGTGACAAAACAAAAGAATCTATCATGAAGATTATGGTGCTACTTTGAAGCAGAAGTGTGGCAAAGGATAGTAACATTGTCCCTTCTCTCTTTTTTTGGGCTTTCTCTTTTTATGGCCTTTCTCTTTTCTCCCCCTTTTTTTAAAGACTCGCTTGGGACAACGCTCTAGAAAATGATGATCATCACACTTCTATTTACAACTCAATGATTACAACTCGATGCTAGAACAAAATATGACTCTATATGAATGCCTCCGGCGGTGTACCGGGATATGCAATGAACCAAGAGTGACATGTATGAAAGAATTATGAACGGTGGCTTTTGCCACAAATACTATCTCAACTTCATGATCATGATAAGCAATATGACAATGATGAATGTGTGTCATAATAAACGGAACGATGGAAAGTTGCATGGCAATATATCTCGGAATGGCTATGGAAATGCCATAATAGGTAGGTATGGTGGCTGTTTTTAGGAAGATATAAGGAGGTTTATGTGTGAAAGAGCGTATCATATCATGGGGTTTGGACGCACCGGTGAAGTTTGCACCAACTCTCAATGTGAGAAAGGGCAATGCGCGGTACCGAAGAGGCTAGCAATGATGGAAGGGTCAGAGTGCGTATAATCCATGGACTCATAATTAGTCATAAAGAACTCACATACTTATTGCAAAAATCTACCAGTCATCAAAAACCTCGGCACTACGCGCATGCTCCTAGGGGGATAGATTGGTAGGAAAAGACCATCGCTCGTCCCCGACCGCCACTCATAAGGAAGACAATCAAAAAACACCTCATGTTTCAAATTTGTTACATAATGTTTACCATATGTGCATGATACGGGACTTGCAAACTTCAACACAAGCACTTCTCAAATTCACAACTACTCAACTAGCACGACTTTGATATTATTACCTCCATATCTCAAAACAATCATCAAGCATCAAAACTTCTCTTAGTATTCAAAACACTCATAGGAAAAAAATTACTAATCTTGAATACCTAGCATATTAGGATTATTTAAGCAAATTACCATGATATTTAAGACTCTCAAAATAATATAAGTGAAACATGAGAGTTCATTAATTTCTAAAAAATAAAACCACCACCGTGCTCTAAAAGATATAAGTGAAGCACTAGAGCAAATGACAAACTACTCCGAATGATATAAGTGAAGATCAATGAGTAGTCGAACAATTATGCAACTATATGAAGACTCTCTAACATTTAATAATTTCAGATCTTGGTATTTTATTCAATCAGCAAGCAAAACTAAATAAAATAAAATGGCGCTCCAAGCAAAACATATATCATGTGGTGAATAAAAATATAGCTCCAAATAAAGTCACCGATGAACGAAGACGAAAGAGGGGATGCCTTCCGGGGCCTCCCCAAGCTTAGGCTCTTGGTTATCCTTGAATATTTCCTTGAGGTGCCTTGGGCATCCCCAAGCTTAGGCTCTTGCCACTCCTTATTCCATAGTCCATCGAATCTTCACCCAAAACTTGAAAACTTCACAACACAAAACTTAAAGTAGAAAACTCGTGAGCTCCATTAGCGAAAGAAAACAAAACACCACTTCAAGGTACTGTAATGAACTCATTCTTTATTTATATTGGTGTTAAACCTACTGTATTCCAACTTCTCTATGGGTTATAAACTCTTTTACTAGCCATAGATTCATTAAAATAAGCAAACAACACACGAAAAACAGAATCTGTCAAAAACAGAATGGTCTGTAGTAATCTGTAACTAACGCAAACTTCTGGAACCCCAAAAATTCTAAAATAAATTGATGGACGTGAGGAATTTACCTATTAATCATCTTCAAAAATAATTAACTAAATAGCACTCTCCAATAAAAACTGGCAGCAATTATCGTGAGCGCTAAAGTTTCTGTTTTTTACAGCATGATCGCAAAGACTTTCCCCAAGTCTTCCCAAAGGTTCTACTTCTCACAAACACTAATTAAACACAGAAACACAACCATAACAGAGGCTATATGAAATATTTATTACTAAACAGGAACAAAAAGCAAGGAACAAAAATAAAGTTGGGTTGCCTCCCAACAAGCGCTATCGTTTAACGCCCCTAGCTAGGCATGATGATTTCAATGATGCTCACATAAAAGATAAGAATTGAAACATAAAGAGAGAATCATGAAGAATATGACTTAGCACATTTAAGTCTAACCCACTTCCTATGCATAGGAATTTTGTGAGCAAACAACTTATGGGAACAATAATCAACTAGCATAGGAAGGCAAAACAAGCATAACTTTAAAACTTTAAGCACATAGAGAGGAAACTTGATATTTATTGCAATTCCTACAAGCATATGTTCCCCCCTCATAATAATTTTCAGTAGAATCATGAATGAATTCAACAATATAACCATCACCTAAAGCATTCTTTTCATGATCTACAAGCATAGAAAATTTACTACTCTCCGCATAAGCAAATTTCTTCTCATGAATAATAGTGGGAGCAAACTGAACAAAATAATTATCATGTGAGGCATAATCCAATTGAAAACTAAAATCATGATGACAAGTTTCATGGATATCATTATTCTTTATAGCATACAAGTCATCACAATAATCATCATAGATAGCAACTTTGTTCTCATAATCAATTGGAACCTCTTCCGGTATAGTGGATTCATCAGAAAATAAAGTCATGACCTCTCCAAATCCACTTTTAGCAATATAATCATCATAAATAGGAGGCATGCTTTCATCATAATAAATTTTCTCATCAAAACTTGGGGGACAAAAAAATATCATCTTCATTAAACATAGCTTCCCCAAGTTTGTGGCTTTGCATATCATTAGCATCATTGATATTCATAGAATTCATACTAACAACATTGCAATCATGCTCATCATTCAAAGATTTAGTGCCAAACATTCTAATGCATTCTTCTTCTAGCATTTGAGCACAATTTTCCTTTCCATCATACTCATGAAAGATATTAAAAAGATGAAGCGTATGAGGCAAACTTAATTCCATATTTTTTGTAGTTTTCTTTTATAAACTAAACTAGTGTAAAACAAGAAACTAAAAGACTCGATTGCAAGATCTAAAGATATACCTTCAAGCGCTAGCCTCCCCGGTAATGGCGCCAAAAAAGGGCTTGATGTCTACTACACAACCTTCTTGTAGACGTTGTTGGGCCTCCAAGTGCAGAGGCTTGTAGGACATTAGCAAATTTCCCTCAAGTGGATGACCTAAGGTTTATCAATCCGTAGGAGGCATAGGATGAAGATGGTTGCTCTCAAGCAACCCTGCAACCAAATAACAAAGAGTCTCTTGTGTCCCCAACACACCCAATACAACGGTAAATTGTATAGGTGCACTAGTTCGGTGAAGAGATGGTGATACAAGTGGTATATGGATAGTAGATAATAGTTTTTGTAATCTAAAAATATAAAAACAGCAAGGTAACTAATGATAAAAGTGAGCACAGACGGTATTGCAATGCTAGGAAATAAGGCCTAGGGTTCATACTTTCACTAGTGCAAGTTCTCTCAACAATAATAACATAACGGGATCATATAACTATCCCTCAACATGCAACAAAGAGTCACTCCAAAGTCACTAATAGCGGAGAACAAACGAAGAGATTATGGTAGGGTACGAAACCACCTCAAAGTTATTCTTTCCAATCAATCCGCTGGGCTATGATAACCCACAAGTATAAGGGATCGCAACAGTTTTCGAGGGGTAGAGTATTCAACCCAAATTTATTGATTCGACACAAGGGGAGCCAAAGAATATTCTCAAGTATTAGCAGCTGAGTTGTCAATTCAACCACACCTGGAAACTTAATATCTGCAGCAAAGTGTTTAGTAGCAAAGTAATATGATAGTAGTGATAATGGTAGCAAAATGTAACAGCAGTAAAAGTAATGTTTTTGGTATTTTGTAGTGATGATAGCAATAGCAACGGAAAAGTAAATAAGCGAAGAACAATATATGGAAAGCTCATAGGCAATGGATCGGTGATGGAGAATTATGCCAGATGCGGTTCATCATGTAACAGTCATAACCTAGGGTGACACAGAACTAGCTCCAGTTCATTGATATAATGTAGGCATGTATTCCGAACATAGTTATACATGCTTATGGAAAAGAACTTGCATGACATCTTTTGTCCTACCCTCCCGTGGCAGCGGGGTCCTTACGGAAACTAAGGGATATTAAGGCCTGCTTATAATAGAGAACCGGAACAAAGCATTAACACATAGTGAATACATGAAGTCCTCAAACTATGGTCATCACCGGTAAGTATCCCGATTATTGTCACTTCGGGGTTAACGTATCATAACACATAATAGGTGACTATAGACTTGCAAGATAGGATCAAGAACACTCATATATTGATGAAAACATAATAGGTTCAGATCTGAAATCATGGCACTCGGGCCCTAGTGACAAGCATTAAGCATAGCAACATCAATCTCAGAACATAGTGGATACTAGGGATCAAACCCTAGCAAAACTAACCCGATTACATGATAGATCCCATCCAACCCATCACCGTCCAGCAAGCCTACGATGGAATTACTCACGCATGCGGTGAGCATCATGAAATTGGTGATGGAGGATGGTTGATGATGACGACGGCGATGGATTCCCCTCTCCGGAGCCCCGA
Source organism: Triticum monococcum (assembly GCA_034509565.1). Taxonomy (NCBI): domain Eukaryota; kingdom Viridiplantae; phylum Streptophyta; class Magnoliopsida; order Poales; family Poaceae; genus Triticum; species Triticum monococcum. Next base: position 486,469,970 of record CM067845.1, read on the forward strand.
ACGGACTCCATATCATCCCTCCCGAGAGGTTTTAGGGTTTGGCGGTGGCTCCGTATCGTAAAACGCGATGAATTCTTCTCCCTGATTTTTTTTCTCATCGAAACTCAATATATGGAGGCGGAGTTGGAGTCGGAGACACAACAGGGGGCCCAAGAGGTAGGGGCGCGCGCCCCCACCCTCGTGGCAAGACAGTGGCCCCCCTGGCCTTCATCTTTGGCAGGTATTTTTCTTATTTTCAAAAAAGTGTCTCCGTGAAGTTTTAGGTCATTCCGAGAACGTTTGCTCCTGCACATAAATAACACCATGGTAATTCTGCTGAAAACAGTGTCAGTCCGGGTTAGTTCCATTCAAATCATGCAAGTTAGAGTCCAAAACAAGGGCAAAAGTGTTTGGAAAAGTAGATACGTTGGAGACGTATCAACTCCCCCAAGCTTAAACCTTTTCTTGTCCTCAAGCAATTCAGTTGACAAACTGAAAGTGATAAAGAAAAAGTTTTGCAAACTCTATTTGCTCTTGTTGTTGTAAATATGTAAAGCCAGCATTCAAGTTTTCAACAAAGATTATAACTAAGCACATTTGCAATAATGCATAGGTCTCAAGTTTACTCATATCAATAGCATAATCAACTAGCGAGCCATAATAATAAAACTCAGATGACAACACTTTCTCAAAACAATCATAATATGATATAACAGGATGGTATCTTGCTAGCCCTTTCTGAGACCGCAAAACATAAATGCAGAGCACCTTTAAAGACCAAGGACTGACTAGACATTTTAATTCATGGTAAAAGAGATCCAGTCAAGTCATACTCAATGTAAACTAACAGTAATGAATGCAAATGACAGCGGTGCTCTCCAACCAGTGCTTTTTAATAAGAGGATGATGACTCAGCATAAAAGTAAAAAGATAGGCCCTTCGCAGAGGGAAGCAGGGATTTGTAGAGGTGCCAGAGCTCGGTTTTGAAATAGAGGTGAATAATATTTTGAGTGGTATACTTTCATTGTCAACATAACAACCAAGAGATGGCAATATCTTCCATGCTACACACATTATAGGCGGTTCCCAAACAGAATGGTAAAGTTTATACTCCCCCTTCCACCAACAAGCATCAATCCATGGCTTGCTCAAAACAACGAGTGCCTCCAGCTAACAAGAGTCCCAGGGGGAGTTTTGTTTGCAATTATTTTGATTTAGTTTGCATAAAGCATGGGACTGGGCATCCCGGTGACCAGCCATTTATCTCATGAGTGAGGAGCGGAGTCCACTCCTTTTGAGAATAATCCGCCTAACATGGAAGATATAGACAACCCTAGTTGATACATGAGCTATTCGAGCATACAAAACAGGATATTTATTTGAAAGTTTAGAGTTTGGCACATACAAATTTACCTGGAACGGCAGGTAGATACCGTATATAGGTAGGTATAGTGGACTCAACTGGAATAACTTTGGGGTTTAAGGGATTGGATGCACAAGCAGTATTCCCGCTTAGTACAGGTGAAGGCTAGCAAAAGACTGGGAAGCGACCAGCTAGAGAGCGACAACAGTCATGAACATGCATTAAAATTAATCAACACCGAATGCAAGCATGAGTAGGATATAATCCACCATGAACATAAATATCGTGAAGGCTATGTTGATTTTGTTTCAACTACATGCGTGAACATGTGCCAAGTCAAGTCACTTAAATCATTCAGAGGAGGATACCACCCTATCATACCACATCATAACCATTTTAATAGCATGTTGGCACGCAAGGTAAACCATTATAACTCATAGCTAATCAAGCATGGCACAAGAAACTATGATCTCTAGTTGTCATTGCAAACATGTTTATTCATAATAGGCTGAATCAGGAATGATGAACTAATCATATTTACAAAAACAAAAGAGGTCGAGTTCATACCAGCTTTTCTCATCTCAGCCAGTCCATCATATATCATCATAATTGCCTTTCACTTGCACGACCGAATAGTGTGAATAATAATAATAGTGCACGTGCATTGGGCTAAGCTGGAATATGCAAGCATTCGATAAACAGGAGAAGACAAGGAAATACGGGCTCTTTTGTCAGATAAACAATAATGCATATAAGAGACACTTCAACAATTTAATCATGGTCTTCTCCTATCGACCCCCAAAGAAAAGAAAAGAAATAAAACTATTTACACGGGAAAGCTCCCAACAAGCAAAAGAAGAACATGAAATATTTTTGGGTTTTCTTTTTAATTACTACTACAAGCATGAAAAGTAAATTAATTAAAATCTACAACTAATTTTTTCTTAAGGTTTATTAACACACAAGAAGAAAGCATAAAAAGGAAATAAACTAGCATGGATGATACAATGAAAAAGTATGAGCACTGACATCTAGCAATGAGTGTGTGAACATAAATGTAATGTCGGTGGGAAATACGTACTCCCCCCAAGCTTAGGCTTTTGGCCTAAGTTGGTCTATGGCCACAGCTGGCCTGGCGGATATCCATAATAGTAGCTGGGGTCGTATTGTGATGCAGCAGCTATCGCCTGCTGAGCTGCAGCGTGGCTACAAGCGGCCTCCTCTCTCCTCTCGTACTCATCTGCCTCCTCTCTGGTAATAGTATATCCTCCTCTTGCCTGATAATCAAAGAAAGCAGGAGCGGGGAGAGTAATACGGACAGCACAACGTCTGTCAAAGATTAGTCGATACTGACAAACTGGTGGTGAACCATAGCATTAAAATCTAGATAGGCAGGAGGTAATTCAATATCATCTTCGCGCACATCTATACCAAGAAAATTAGCTACGCGGGTTGCATAAATTCCACCAAAGAAATCTCCATTAAGTCTATTAAGATGCAAACTACGTGCAACAATGGCTCCCAAATTATATGATTTGTCTCCTAACACAGCACTCCTAAGAATACTGAGGTCAGGGACACACATGTGACATGCCTCATCTTTACCATTTATGCATCTACCTATAAATAGAGCAAAATAATGTATTGCAGGAAACTGAATTCTCCCTATGGTAGCTTGTGTAATATCTCTAGATTCTCCCATAGTTATGTTAGCAAGAAAATCTCTAAATTCAGATTTACGAGGAACCCTTATACTACCGCATTGCGGAAGTTTGCATGTAGTGGTAAAATCCTCTAAGTCCATAGTATAAGATTTATCATAAAGATCAAACAGGACAGTTGGAGAATTTTTATTTTCGAGGTATTTTTATATTGCATGGATAATCAGATAACAGACAGGAAAATATTTATTTTAATTTTATTTAATATAAATAGCAGAAAGTAAAAGTGGGGTACAGAAGGTTGTGCCTTCTAGTTTCATCCATCTCATGATCATCAAAAGGAATCCACTAACAAGGTTGATCAAGTCTTGTTAACGAACTCATTCCGAATAACATGGAACCGAAGAAATTTCAAATAATACTATGTTACCTCAACGGGGATATGCACATCCCCAATTATAAGAATATCATATTTCTTCTTGACAGTAGGAAGCGGAAATTCAAAACCTCCAAATATAATCGATGGAATTTTTCCAATTGAGTTGATACTACGAACTTGAGGTTGTTTCCTCGGAAAGTGTACCGTATGCTCATTACCATTAACATGAAAAGTGACATTGCCTTTAGTGCAATCAACAACAGCCCCTGCAGTATTCAAAAAGGGTCTTCCAAGAATAATAGACATACTACCGTCCTTGGGAATATCAAGAATAACAAAGTCCGTTAAAATAGTAACGTTTGCAACTACAATAGGCACATCCTCACAAATACTGACAGGTATAGCAGTTGATTTATCAGCCATTTGCCAAGATATTTCAGTAGGTGTCAACTTATTCAAATCAAGCCTACGATATAAAGAGAGAGGCATAACACTAACACCGGCTCCAAGATCACATAAAGCAGTTTTAACATAGTTTCTTTTAATGGAGCATGGTATAGTGGGTACTCCTGGATCTCCAAGTTTCTTTGGTATTCCACCCTTAAAAGTATAATTAGAAAGCATGGTGGAAAATTCAGCTTCCTGTATCTTTCTTTTATTTGTAATAATATCTTTCATATACTTAGCATAAGGATTGGTTTTGAGCATATCAGTTAATCGCATACGCGAAAAGATAGGTCTAATCATTTCAGCAAAGCACTCAAAATCCTCATCATCCTTTTTCTTGGATGGTTTGGGAGGAAAAGGCATGGGTTTCTGAACCCATGGTTCTCTTTCTTTACCATGTTTCCTAGCAACAAAGTCTTTTTTATCATAACGTTGATTCTTTTATTGTGGGTTATCAAGATCAACAGCAGGTTCAATTTCTATGTCATTATCATTACTAGGTTGGGCATCATCATGAACATTATCATGAACATTATCATTAGTTTCAGGTTCATTAACAGATTGAGTTTCAGCATCAGAAATAGAAATATCATTTGGATTCTTAGGTGGTTGAGCAATAGGATCACTAGAAGCATGCAAAGTCCTATCATTTTTCTTTTTCTTCTTTTAGAAGAACTAGGTACCTCTATATTATTTCTCTGAGAATCTTGCTCAATTCTTTTAGGACGGCCTTCGGGATACAATGGTTCCTGAGTCATTCTACCACCTCTAGTCATAACTCTAACAGCATTATCATTATCTTACTGTTCAATTCATTGAGCAAATCATACTGAGCTTTAAGTACTTGTTCTACTTGAGTGGTAACCATAGGAGCATGTTTACTAATAAGTTTAAGTTCACCTTTAACATTAGCCATATAATCACCCAAGTGTCCAAGCATATTTGAGTTGTATTTTAATTGTCTACCAAAATAAGCATTAAAATCTTCTTCCTTAGCCATAAATCTATCAAACTCATCTAAGCATGGGCTAGCAATTTTAGTAAATGGGATTACAGCTTTATCATATCTATAGAGAGAATTTACCTTTACAACCTGTGTCGGGTTATCAAGACCATGAGTTTCTTCAATAGGTAAAGGATTAAGATTACATGTTTCTTCAACAAGCGGTAAATTAAGACCATGTATTTCTTCAATAGGAGGTAAATGCTTAACATCTTCAGCTTTAATACCCTTTTCTTTCATAGATTTCTTTGCCTCTTGCATATCTTCAGGACTGAGAAATAGAATACCCCTCTTCTTCGGAGTTGGTTTAGGAATAGGCTCAGGAATTGGCTCCGGAGGTGTCCAATTATTTTCATTTGCCAACATATTATTCAATAGAATTTCAGCTTCATCCGGTGTTCTTTCCCTGAAAACAGAACTAGCACAACTATCCACGTAATCTCTGGAGGCATCGGTTAGTCCATTATAAAAGTTATCAAGTATTTCATTTTTCTTAAGAGGATGATCAGGCAAAGCATTAAGTAATTGGAGAAGCCTCCCCCAAGCTTGTGGGAGACTCTCTTCTTTAATTTGCGAAAAATTATATATATCCCTTAAAGCAGCTTATTTCTTATGAGCAGGGAAATATTTAGAAGAGAAGTAAAAAATCATATCCTGGGGACTACGCACACAGCCAGGATCAACAGAATTAAACCATATCTTAGCATCACCCTTTAATGAGAACGGAAATATTTTGAGGATGTCAAAGTAGCGAGTTCTCTCATCTTTAGTAAACAGGGTAGCTATATCATTCAATTCAGTAAGATGTGCCACTACAGTTTCAGATTCATAACCATGAAAAGGATCAGATTCAACCAAAGTAATTATATCAGGATCAACAGATAATTCATAATCCTTATCAGTAACAAAGATAGGTGAAGTAACAATAGCAGGGTCAGGTTTCATTCTATCATTTAGGGATTGCTTACTCCATTTAGCTAATAATTTTTTAATTTCAGTTCTATTTCTGCAAGCTAAAATGGCTAAAGAAGCATCTTGATCAAATACATAACCCTTAGGAATAGCAAGTGGTTCTTCATCATCACTTTCATCAGTATCATCAGATTCAATATTTTCAATTTCTCTAGCCCTAGCAAGTTGTTCATCAAGAAAATCACTAAGTGGCATAGTAGTATCAGGCATAGAGGTTGTTTCATCATAAGTATCATGCATAGTAGAAGTGGCATCATCAATAACATGCGACATATCAGAACGAATAGCAGAAGCAGGTGTAGGTGTCGCAAACTTACTCATAACAGAAGGTGAATCAAGTGCAGAGCTAGATGGCAGTTCCTTACCTTCCCTCGTAGTTGAGGGATATATCTTGGTTTTTGGATCTCTTAAGTTCTTCATAATGATAAGCAGATATATATCCCAAGTGACTCGAAGAATAGAGCTATGCTCCCCGGCAACGGCGCCAGAAAAAGGTCTTGATAACCCACAAGTATAGGGGATCGCAACAGTTTTCGAGGGTAGAGTATTCAACCCAAATTTATTGATTCGACACAAGGGGAGCCAAAGAATATTCTCAAGTATTAGCAGCTGAGTTGTTAATTCAACCACACTTGGAAACCTAATATCTACAGCAAAGTGTTTAGTAGCAAAGTAATATGATAGTAGTGATAACGGTAGCAAAATGTAACATCATTAAAAGTAATGTTTTTGGTATTTTGTAGTGATGATAGCAATAGCAACGGAAAAGTAAATAAGCGAAGAACAATATATGGAAAGCTCGTAGGCAATGGATCGGTGATGGAGAATTATGCCGGATGCGGTTCATCATGTAATAGTCATAACCTAGGGTGACACAGAACTAGCTCCAGTTCATTGATATAATGTAGGCATGTATTCCGAACATAGTCATACGTGCTTATGGAAAAGAACTTGCATGACATCTTTTGTCCTACCCTCCCGTGGCAGCGGGGTCCTTACAGAAACTAAGGGATATTAAGGCCTCCTTTTAATAGAGAACCGGAACAAAGCATTAACACATAGTGAATACATGAACCCCTCAAACTACGGTTATCACCGGTAAGTATCCCGATTATTGTCACTTCGGGGTTAACAGATCATAACACATAATAGATGACTATAGACTTGCAAGATAGGATCAAGAAAACTCATATATTGATGAAAACATAATAGGTTCAGATCTGAAATCATGGCACTCGGGCCCTAGTAACAAGCATTAAGCATAGCAACATCAATCTCAGAACATAGTGGATACTAGGGATCAAACCCTAACAAAACTAACTTGATTACATGATAGATCCCATCCAACCCATCACCGTCTAGCAAGCCTACGATGGAATTACTTACGCATGGCGGTGAGCATCATGAAATTGGTGATGGAGGATGGTTGATGATGACGACGGCGATGGATTCCCCTCTCCGGAGCCCCGAACGGACTCCATATCATCCCTCCTGAGAGGTTTTAGGGTTTGGCAGTGGCTCCGTATCGTAAAACGCGATGAATTCTTCTCCCTGATTTTTTTCTCATCGAAACTCAATATATGGAGGTGGAGTTGGAGTCGGAGACACAACAGGGGGCCCACGAGGTAGGGGTGCGCGCCCCCACCCTCGTGGCAAGACAGTGGGCCCCCTGGCCTTCATCTTTGGCAGGTATTTTTCTTATTTTCAAAAAAGTGTCTCCGTGAAGTTTCAGGTCATTCCGAGAACGTTTGCTCCTGCACATAAATAACACCATGGTAATTCTGCTGAAAACAGTGTCAGTCCGGGTTAGTTCCACTCAAATGATGCAAGTTATAGTCCAAAACAAGGGCAAAAGTGTTTGGAAAAGTAGATACGTTGGAGACGCATCAGGCTATTCCTATAAGTGTCACAAACAGCCCTAGAGTTTGTACTAGAATAACTCCTTAAGACACAGATCAACCAAAACCCTAATGTCGCCTAGATACTCCAATGTCACCTCAAGTATCCGTGGGTATGATTATACGATATGCATCACACAATCTCAGATTCATATATTCAACTAACACATAGAACCTCAAAGAGTGCCCCAAAGTTTCTACCGGAGAATCACGACGAAAACGTGTACCAACTCCTATGCATAGGTTCATGGGTGGAACCCGCAAGTTGATCACCAAAACATACATCAAGTGAATCATGTGATATCCCATTGTCACCACAGATATGCACGGCAAGACATACATCGAGTGTTCTCAAATCTTTAAAGACTCAATCCGATAAGATAAATTCAAAGGGAAAACTCAATCCATTACACGAGAGTAGAGGGGGGAAGAAACATCATAGGATCCAAATATAATAGCAAAGCTCGTGATACATCAAGATCGTATCACCTCAAGAACACGAGAGAGAGAGAGAGATCAAACACATAACTACTGGTACATACCCTCAGCCCCGAGGGAGAACTACTCCCTCCTCGTCATGGAGAGCACCGGGATGATGAAGATGGCCACCGGAGAGGGATTCCCCCTCCGGCAGGGTGCCGGAACGGGTCTAGATTGGCTTTCGGTGGCTACGGAGGCTTCTGGCGGTGGAACTCCCGATCTATTGTGCTCCCCGATTGTTTTAGGGTATATGGAGATATATAGGCGGAAGAAGTACGTTAGGGGAGCCATGAGGGGCCCACGAGGGTGGAGGGCGCGCCCCCCCTGCCTCGTGGCTTCCTCGTTGCTTCCCTTACGTGGACTCCAAGTCTCCCGGGTTGCTTTCCTTCCAAAAATAAGTTCCGTGAAGTTTCAGGTCAATTGGACTCCGTTTGATTTCCCTTTTCTGCGATACTCTAAAACAAGGAAAAAAATAGAAGCCGGCACTGGGCTCTGGGTTAATAGGTTAGACCCAAAAATAATATAAAAGTGTATAATAAAGCCCATAAACATCCAAAGTTGATAATATAATAGCATGGAGCAGTCAAAAATTATAGATACGTTGGAGACGTATCAATCACCAAGTCTTGTGGAATCTTCCTTGCGTATGTCATCGGCTGTCCGAACTGGCCCATGAGTATTCGGCCCTAGGGTCCTCGGCCCAAATCAACTGATCGGGAGATGACATGATGAGTACCCCCTATTCCAGGACACCGTCAGTAGCCCCCTGAACCGGTCTTCAAGTTGGGGACGCTCCTCGATTCTTCCGAACTGTTCTTCATCTTCGATCGTCGGTCTTGATAATTGGTTCAACAAATCCTCTCATCTTCGAACATGTGGATCGCTGAAGTGAATCCGGAAAGTTTAAACGTCGGGTATCCGAGGAGCCCCTTTTAAGTTCTCGTCCTTTATCAATGCCTTGTTATTTTACGCCACACCTCAGGTTTGAAGTGTTTCCCGTGCGGTGGTGTCTTCACACATCCGAGCTCCAATGCCGGACTGTATTCGAGGTATCTTTCGCAGCCGAGCACACACATCGGACCGCTTTCGAGCTCCAACGCCGGATTGTATCCAAGCCCCCACACCGGACTATTTTCAAGCTCCAACGCCGAACCGTATCCGAGCTCCAACGCCGGACTATATCCGAGGTGTCATAGAACATCCCGGTTCAAAAGAGTTGAAGGAGTTTAGCCGAGCTTAATGCCGGACATGCCCTCTATGGAGCCAGCCATTCAAATCCGAGCTTTATGCCGGACTACCTCCAAGGTGGTGCATCACCTCAGGCTTGGGCTGATTGTTTACGGATTTTATTTCTGATGCGTGTAAATTTATTCGCTGTCAACATGTATAACTAGTAGCCCTCAAGGTGTGTGTCGGTCTAAAACCCGAGATGCACCTGAAGGAAAACATGAAACCGCTGATCCTAGTATCCCCTGAGACTCAGGTCGATGCGCGAAATCGACATGAGGATCAATTCCTAGCTTAGTAGCACACGTAGGAATAGAAACGCAGTGTAATATATTAGAGATAATAGTGATCGGCGAATGGGCCCTTGAGAGAGGGTCTTGAAAAGTTACCGTAATATATTTAGCTTGACGCCGGATAGGTCCAAATGGTACCTATTGTTATCTGAAGACACAGTTGCCCATAGTTCGGTCAAGCCGAACACTTGGCAGTTGGAATTTTCTGCATTGCAATAGGCAATGCAGTAGCCCCCGAGACACTGGCCGGGTGGCAACACCAGATCTGGGGATCGATGTGCCCCTTTTAATATTTATAAATAATGAGCACGAAGCCCAGCAACCCCCGAGCCTTAATGTGGGCACTGGTGGCCGAATTAAGGATCGGTATCCATTTGAAAAACAATTGCTTGTGTGTAACACAAACCTCTTGGAAAGAGAATAAAGATCTCATAAAGGAGTTAGAGCTAACGAAAGCTGAGCTCGCCAAGGTAGGCCTCAAGGGGCTCAAAAGAAAGGAAATTAATGCCAATAAGGAACTATGAGAGCGTTATGTCAATTGCTCGGGCGTCTCAAAGAGACTGTTCCATTGACTCTTTAAAAGATTGGCTGAGAAAAAATTGATTTTTGCTCACAATTTATGTCTAATGATTCTATGTACCCAAGTACTTTACATCATTAATGCACGGATCTGCATTGTACAAAACTTTGTTGACTGACCATCGGCTTCAACCTCTTTGGCCAGTAGCCGAGGAGTGTTTTCCTACTTTATATAGCCGTGATAAGGGCGAAGATTTATGGAAAATAAGGCAATCCGGCCATACGGTTTTATAAACAAAGGTACGCAGAGAGATATGTTATATTACTTTTTAACGTAAGAAACATCTTCCAAAGAAAATAGTCCCGCTATCGGTTCCTTTCTTTGGGTTGTCATGCCGACCATGATCATGAAACCTCACCTCCGATCAATGCGGGAGGAAAATATTGAGGATTTAGTTAGGGGAAAGTTCCCGAACTCTATGGTATTAATAAACCAAAATTTTCACTTCCGTCGTTGCCGACCAATGTGATCCTTTAAGATTGCTAGCTTTCGGCTTCACCCATTCTAAGGTACTTACTAGGATGACCCGATAGTAACAATCGCAGAGGTGCTCCCTTTACCACCTAGCCGAACAATCGTGAACGTAGGGGTAAGCACAGGAGCCAGGCAACCCAGCTTGGCCAAAATCTTAAGTCAAATTGATGCATATTTATGGATTTATAACGATAATTATAGAAGGCAGCGCTTGTATACTGAATACAAATACTAGTGGTATATGTTTATTTTATGTATAATGATTTTATGTACCAAAGTACTTATATCATATCTGTGTTCGCCCAAACTTTAAATGCATCTTAACCGACCGTCGGCTTCTCCCTCTTCGGTCAAGGGCCGAAGAGTGTTATGTACTCCACCTGTTGAGGATATCGACAGTGTTTCCGATAACCAGGCAACCAGGCCATAAGGCTGTAACAGACAAAGCGCGCTCAGGGAACTTATGCTATATTACAGACGAAGTCAAGAAGCATCTTCGAAGAAAATAGTACCCCCACCAATACCTTTATTCGGTGCTCATTATTACTATGAGACTTGTGCAATAGATTTTTTGTACTCATGAGTTCCGTTGTGTGCCGACCATGATTGAAAACAATAAGAGCGCTAGCTTTCAGCTTCACCCAGTCTAAGGTCAGAGCTCGGATGACCCGGTCGTGACAATCGCAGAGGTGCTCCCTTTACTCCTAGTCGAACAATCGGGAACATAGGGGTAAGCACATGAGCCAGGCAACCCAGCTTGCGAAACACTTAAGTCAATATGGTGCATATTGTGGCGTAATACATGAACAAGGAACGAAGCCGTACAAGTATAATCATATGCAAGAGGAAAAGCTTCATGAAGGAAGCCCCCAAGTAAACTGGGTATTCGAATTTGTGCATCACTAACAAAGTTTTGACAAGGAAGTATAACGCTTGGTCGAACAGAAGAAAAAAAAATTTAAAACCGAAAGCTTTTGAGCTTGAAAGCGACTTAGCTTGTTAATGTGTTCGGTATTGATGACGCGGTCCAAGCTTGATGCGGGACAAAGTTCCATCCCCCAAGCCAGTCCCAAGGTGGCGGAGTGAAGAGCTCGGTAATCTGAAGTGGTGGCATAGCGCGGCCAAGGCAGGCCGGCAGAGTGACGCCGAAGCCCCCGGTGCGGGTTAATGAAGTGTTGACGAAGCCTCCCGTCCAGCCGAGGAGACAGCACTGCCCAACTCGATTCATTTACTTGTGCACAAAAAATAGTGCAAACCGGAGATAATGGTAATAATGATGAATAAAATTGTTGCATAATAAATAATTTATGCAAAGTTAGTAATAAAAGAAGTATGGCATGTGCGCCGAACACTCGATGAGGTAGAGCTCTCTCGGCGATGCCGAAGTCCCCGAGACAACCGAACACGTCAGTATGGCAACACACAAACAAGGTGATCACACAAGTCGATTGATGCCAATTTGAGATAGCGGAGTTGGCTTGCCGAAGCGACCGCGTAACACCGTCGAAGTCGATCACCTAGACGCATAAAATAGTGCGGTCCAAAAAGAATAATATAAATATATATAAAATCCTTGCATAATTGCTTTTCGCAAAAATAATTTATTGAAAGAGATGTGGCCTGGCGCCGAAGTCAATGTTGATGCAGAGCGTCGGCATGACGTGATGAAGGCGTGGCAAAAGCCCGAATTCACATGCCGGTCCGAGTTCCGGATTCGGCGTTTGCCGGACTATATACGGAAACTGGCCGTACCACCGCCTGACCGTCGATAATGCGGCCGCCATTTGACAGGCCCGCGTAGAGATGATGGAACAAACCAGAGTAATAATTCTTTGGGGAGAATAGACCCAAACAAGCAAAAATTACTAGGATAAATAGCACCTGGTTTATTTATTGTAGCAATCCGAATAAAGGTGACTCCCAAAATTGGGACTCAATCCGCACACCCATTGCCTGATGGGTGATAAAGCGCCGGCATGGCGATGCTGGCAAAGGTTGGCTTGCCGAGACAAAGCCCTCGGTCCAGCTAATCGCGACGAAGCTGGTCGGCTGGTGACGCCAAAGTCACTGGAGTAGGTTGATGAAGAGATGATGAAGCCCCCGGTCTAGCCGAGGTGTTGGAGCAGCTCGACGAAGAGATGCCAGAGTCTACATGTAAGCTGATGTGTCGAAACAGGTCAGCGTGTTTGATGATGATTTGAAGAAGGGGCAGCATGGTGATTGCGACGCAGGTCAAGACTTGTGACGCGATCGACGCTAGCTTGATGAAGCTACCGCGTGGCGATGCCAGTATGCCCGCTCCGTGTAATCCATGGGGCAGCAATGTTGATGATGATTTATCCTTCGCGATGCCGAACTCTTGTTCGGCTTGCCGATATGATGATCGAAGGAGTTGATCTTGGCTCAATAAAGCGGCGACGTGTCTAGCGCAGGTCGGCAGCCGTGGAGCAATACTGCCGGACTAGTTTGAAACCAACGTGATGGTGAAGATTACCTCGGAGGAGGCTTCAAATTTTATGGGTACATGTTTTAAAAACAACACGCAATACCCTAGAAAAAAATTCCTTCAAAAGGGGTGTCCGATATCCCGTTCATGAAGAAACATGAACTCGGGCTGGATTCGTATTCGCGCAGAAAATGGATCCGAAAATCGTTGCGCTCATCAGAGATTTCCTGGAGTTTGAACGGTCGGATCAAGCTGAAATTTTGAGGGGTGCTAGATATAGGAATTCCGCAGTCGATCAATGGTTGGATCTTCCAAAGGACGTCTGGGCTAGATGATGGACGCCACGCTCCAAACTCGTTCAGATTCCCGCCCAGATTCGAAACGGCTCCGGTATATCATAGATTGCCAGATATTCCTCCCTCGGAACTCAATGAAATTCTGCATGGTTGATGTAGACTCAATTACTCACAATCACACCGAAGCAATTGTCAAAGAGATACTCGAGGAGGCGGTGGCGGCAGATACGAGTTCGCTGTCCAGAAAAACAGCACGGTCGCTCGAGGGCAATGTTGACGTTGAGCCCCCGAGCTCCATGGATGATTCCCCCATGATCTTGATAGAGATCGGAGTTGATGTTTGATGAAGGCCCTCGTCCGAACATGGTGATCCAAACACGGGACGCAGTTCTTGGTCGAACCAAGGTGACCAGTCGAGCTGGTGACGAAGATGCCGAAGTCGCAGTTGATCTGCAGGCGAGCCATCGATCTTTTGCCGAACATGCAATGGAACTCTCAATGAAAGCACCAATGTCGGTGTCAAAACCGGCGGATCTCGGGTAGGGGGTCCTGAACTGTGCGTCTAGGATCGATGCTAACAGGAGACGGGGGACACGATGTTTACCCCGGTTTGGGTCCTCTCTATGGAGGTAATACCATACTTCCTGCTTGATTGATCTTGATGAATATGAGTGTTACAAGAGTTGATCTACCTCGAGATCATATGTTGTGGTCTAAGCCCTAGAGGTATGATGAGTAATGTCATAATGATCTAGCATATATCATCCATCTATCGACTAGCCTGGCCTTGGCTTATATAATGTACTAGAGGCGAAGGATTACAAGAGTCCTTGTCGAATACGCAGGTGGGGAGGAGTCCTTGTCTTGATCACCAAGTCTTGTGGAATCTTCCTTGTGTATGTCATCGGCTGTCCAAACTGGCCATGAGTATTCTGCCCTGGGGTCCTCGGCCCAAATCAACTGATTGGGAGACGACGTGGTGAGTACCCCCTAGTCCAGGACACCGTCACTGCCATTAGCTTAGTTTACACATCGATCGTGTATGTGAATACGGCCTGCCTATCCATTTTCATTACATATTCCATTTGTCATCATACCATATTTATCCATTCAAATGATGTTCTTGTGTATTAGACGTTCAAAAGGAAGAGGGCGATTGCTGATCCCGGAGGAGCACGAGCAAAGTATTTGGAAAACGTAGTGACACCTGATAAATCAAATAGCCCATTAGGTGTAGTTGCAATATCACCTGACCCACAAGACACCTCAACTCTAGCAGACTCAAGCCCTACTATACTGGTTATTTCTGATGCCCCAACTCAGCAGACCCCAACTGCATCAAATAGTATGACGATGCCAGTTGACATAGCATCAGCTCTACGACACAAAACCCCCATTCCAGCAAAGAGTACACCAAATCCAGTTGGCAAATCCCTTTTCGAACTAGAGAGAGCCCCAATTGCAGTAAATAGGACCCCTGTTCCATTTCTTCCCAGTTTAGAAGATGAAGCTTATATTGTTGTCAGGAACTTTGTGCGCATCTTTCCTTCATGGAAAGATTATACCGTAGACACAGAACAATTCCAGTCTTCCTCCGCAACTTACACGTAAGTAACGTACTAATGTTATTCATGGTAATTACTACATATGTTTCTGCTGACAGAAGACACAATATTTCATTCTTTTAAATAGGCAAGGACCAAACTGGATTGTCGAAGTGTTGTTCGTACTTGAGGCAAGCGCACGTTGATGGCAAGCCTCTAAACGAAATTTCTGTAAAGTCTTGGGTGCTACATTTATCAGACAGTGACTGGAATAATCTTGTTACACATTGGTCTCGTCTACATCGTAAGGTACTGTCTATGATATCACATCACAATTTGAACTACATTTCTGCATTTGCCTTAACGTCTCACTTGTACGAAAACTGTTAGCAGAAGAACATTCATTCTCAAGGGACCACAGAATCTCGCAACTATACTACACACTGCATTGCTCTTGTGAGTACCTCTTGCCCTGTATGACCATTGATACGTCTATTTTGCATCATGCTTTTATATCAATATTTATTGCTTTATGGGCTGTTATTTCACTTTATGTTACAATACTTAAGGCTATTCTCTCTTATTTTACAAGGTTTATATAAGGAGGGAGAATGCCGGCAGCTGGAAATCTGGGCTTGAAAAGAAGCAAATATTAGAGACCTATTCTGCGCAACTCCAAAAGTCCTGAAACTCCACGGAACGTCTTAAAATAAATCAAGAAAAATCCTCGCCAAAGATGAAGTCCAGGGGGGCCATGCCCTGCTCATGAGGGTGGGGGGCGTGCCCCCTAGGGCGCCTCCCTACCTCGTGGGCCCCCTGGTGGCTCTCCGACGTCCATCTTCTCCTATATGAGGTCTTTCGATGAGAAAAATGAGAAGGAACTTTTCGGGACGGGACTCCGCCGCCACGCGGCGGAACCTTGGCGGATCCAATCTAGAGCTCTGGCAGAGCTGTTCTGTCGGGGAAACTTCCCTCCGGGAGGGGGAAATCATCACCATCGTCATCACCAACGCTCCTCTCATCGGGAGAGGGCAATCTTCATCAACATCTTCACCAGCACCATCTCATCTCCAAACCCTAGTTCATCTCTTGTATCCAATTCTTGTCTCAAAGTCCGGGATTGGTGCTAGTAGGTTGCTAGTAGTGTTGATTACTCCTTGTAGTTGATGCTAGTTGGTTTATTTGGTGGAAGATCATATGTTCAGATCCTATATGCATATTATTACCCCTCTGATTATGAACATGAATATGCTTTGTGAGTAATTACGTTCGTTCCTGAGGACAAGGGAGAAGTCTTGCTATGAGTAGTCATGTGAATTTGGTATTCGTTTGATATTTTGATAAGATGTATGTTGTCTAGCCTCTAGTGGTGTTATGTGAACGTCGACTACATAACACTTCACCATTATTTGGGCCTAGAGGAAGGCATTGGGAAGTAATAAGTAGATGATGGGTTGCTAGAGTGACAGAAGCTTAAACCCTAGTTTATGCGTTGCTTCATAAGGGGTTGATTTGGATCCATATGTTTCATGCTATGGTTAGGTTTACCTTAATACTTTTGTTGTAGTTGTGGATGCTTGCAATAGAGATTAATCATAGGTGGGATGCTTGTTCAAGTAAGAACAACACCCAAGCACCAGTCCACCGACATATAAAATTATCAAAGTATCGAACGTGAATCATATGAACGTGATGAAAACTAGCTTGATGATAGTCCCATGTGTCCTCAGGAGCGCTTTTCCTATTATAAGAGTTTGTTCCGGCTTGTCCTTTGCTACAAAAGGATTGGGCCACCTTGCTGCACTTTATTTACTTTTGTTACTTGTTGCTCGTTACAACCTATCTTATCACAAAACTATCTGTTACCACTTATTTCAGTACTTGCAGAGAATACCTTGCTGAAAACTGCTTATCATTTCCTTCTGCTCCTTGTTGGGTTCAACACTCTTACTTATCGAAAGGACTACGATAGATCCCCTATACTTGTGGGTCATCAACCATACTTACTTTCATAATTGTTTCATTATGTAGCAATGCACATGATGACATGATAAGATGCAACACGCAAGCAAAAGACAAAACAACAACAACGAATAACTGGAAGACACCTGGCGCATCGGTCTCGGGGCGTCACAACACTCCACCACTATGAGAGGATCTCGTCCCGAGATCTAGAATGGCACCGGAGGAAAAAACGGAAGGGAAAGAGAAGAGGTAAAACTAAGTTGCTTCTTTGAGAAACGAGTGAAACCAAAGAACCTTGAAAAGGTTAAGCCATTTCAAGAAAATAATACAACGGAGATGAACGAAATTGAAAGCACTCCGTTAGGAAAGAGGAACGAGGAAGCACAAAGTCGGACAGCACTCTGGTTGAAAAGAGATGCAAGGCTTGATAAGGCGAAAAGAACTTGAACAAAGGGGCACAATACTCCGGTTAAAACAAGATAGGCAAGGAATAAGAATGATATAATTTGGACAGCACTCCGCCTGTAAATGGAAGGAATTGACCTAGACAAGATGAGAGGATACTTGAAAAGAGGACACAACACTCCGGTTAAAAGTATAAGCACGAAAAGAACACGATCCTGATAAAACAAGAAGATGGGTTGAAGAGAGCAAAATCACAATGCCTCCGGATGAAAGAATCAAAGGTAGATCATCGGAACAAAAGAACGGAGAAGAAAATGACAACTCCTACCACAAATGAACTTGGAAAGCATCCTTAGGAGAGGGGTCGAACGGAGTTGTTGGAAACCCAACAATGAAAAGATAGGCTTGAAGTGGGCTTATGGAAAACATCTCAAAACCAAGAGGTGAAAATCTGCCACTAACGGAAACGATAGATTGGATTGATAACAACAAGGAGATGAGAAACTTATTTCACCGGAAGGATAAAAGAAGAACTTGGATCATTTATAAGCACCATAAATAGCAACAATCCTTAGGGGAAGCTTTAGGTGAAATATAACCCAAGGTAACTCCAATAACGAGATTGATGGATTTAAAATACCTCATTCTTAATAACATGTGAATCATGAAACATGAACTCAAATTATCGAGAATGACATAATACCACCTCCAAAGATACAGTAGAAAGAAATTGCACTCCGGATTGCAAGATGAAGAATGCTTGAGCTCCTCTGAAAAGAATCTTGATGAACACTTCGAGAAGGAGTTAAATCCTTGAAGAACCATCGTGTAGAACCTCCATGAAGAACTCCGGCAACAAAAGAAATGATCAAACGGAAGGAAAGAGAGGTCGAAAAACACAAGGTGAAACCTTGTAATGATTTAGATGGATCTCTGTGGTGATATGATTGCGAGAGGTAGGAACTCTGGGAAAAATAGAAGATGAAACAATTGATATCTAGAATTTGATGAGCCTCCGGAATAGGGAATTGAATTCGCTCGATGAAATAAGAATAAGAATTACATTATGCTTATCCTTCACCAATTTAGATTGATGACAAGCAATGGATTTGGCATACTACTTATTCTTGTAGAAAAGATTAAGAGAGATATAGCGCCAACTTGAGAAGGTATTGATAGAACCACCGGTGGAATCGAAACAACGAATGAATTGATATGATAACGAAAGAAGAAGAATCTTGCATGGACCACTGCAAGAATTGGAGATGAATGAAATAAAGGGATGAATCACCGGGTAAGAATTGACAAATGAACAACGATACATGAGAGAATTTAGATCCATGAGAACGAAGGGATCATGAACTGATTAGAGATCACTTGTATGATGCACCGGTAAGATTTGGAGAGCGAGAGCTGAAAGCTGAAATGAATAATATTTGAAAAGATGGCCTTCGGAGGAAAGAAATGGAAAACAACTCATGAAATGCTCCGGATGGGTGGAAAGAATTATCACGAACGAAAACAATTATGAGATGACGCATAAGGCTAGCACCATGAATCTTGAAGATAATGGAGCAAGATTAAAGAGAAACTCTTCTTCGGTCTTCAAAAACTGAGAATGACGACGAGAAACACCACCAAGAATTGTTGAGGCACTCCGGAATGAAGAATGGAAAGGTTGAGCCAACAATGAAAAGAAATTGAGAGATCTTTGAGAAACACATCTGACTGATGAAAATTCATTCTTATGTCAAACTTCGAAAAGAAATTTGAGGATAGCTCTGGGAAAATAAGAAGAGTCAGGTAAGATCCTGGGAAAAAAACCTATGGGTTAGGGCCCACTCAAAAGAAACACCGTAGAACGATTTAAAAGAGAGAATGCAACGGTTGAATTAAAAGGCTTGAATGAGATAAACATCCTCAAAATAGGATTAACGGATCTTGAATGACAAGACGATCCTTCTGAGATATCTTCAGCACTCCGGAACAATTGAATAGCGAGAAGTGGATGATTACGAGGTGCACCGGTATGATATGGTATTTGAAACGAGGAAAAGGATATGATCAACAAAGCTTGAATTGGTTCCACCGGAGAAGAAAAGAATGAAGAATGGCGAACTAGTAGAGCATCTTCTAGAGAACCACCGGGTAAGAACATTGGCGGAAAAGAATGGGGAGACTTCTCATCAATAAAATGGATAGTGATTAATAAATCTGAATCCTTCAAGAAAACAAGGGTGGGCGGGTGGGAAAACACCGTTGAGAAAAACTGATAAATGATCTTGCGAATGTTGAAATGATCGGATCCACTTGAAGAGAAGCACACTGATTGAAAAGGATTGACATGACAATCTCGATGATCAAAAAAGGATTAATGTTCACATCGAGGTATGAGAACACCGCTTAGGAAAGGTATGGAATCAACACTTGACTTCGAAGCAACTCGAATACCACAACTCAAAAGCAAAATAAGAATTGGCTTGCAAAATAAGGCGGAACAAACATATGATAGAGATTTCGTCCAAAGTTTTCGTGGTGGGGCCTACATGGGCTCGATCGTATAGCACCATCATGTACAAGGCAGTGCACATGACATACGAAGCGTCCCCGAGTCGGCATAGCCAAGGCCTCTTTAAGACACAACGAGACCACTGTAAAACCAACCGTGGATAGGCGGATCACTAGACGTCGAACCCCAATTTCATATCATACATCTGTCGGAAAGATATATTAAGAGCTACTTGAATTCCCACTTATAAACTCCCGAAACTTTCCCGGTTATGCAATCAGGTGTTGGGGATACAGGGGAAGCATAATATCTCACCCAAACTAGCAAATCCTACATCCAGTTGTATCCATCCTTCAACACATAACCAAGAAACCTTCGGAAATCATCTACCTCAACCTTCAAAAAGCATCCGTTATACAAGTTATGGCAATACTCCCGAACTCCCGCCCCAGTACTGGGTGGCGTCGAGGTTATCTCACCAACAACTGCATAAAAGAGATTTTCGATGTCGGCGAAACTAAACTCAGTTATTCCAGAACTGCAACGATAAAATTGTGACGACAACACCTCAGAGCTCAACTCCCCGGGACACTGCCACAACCCCTAAATGACAGGAGGCACCAAGAACAATGTTCTCGTCACAAAACCATCGGAACGATTCCAAGATACCCGCATGATCCTAATTTTTTTTAGTGAAATTTGAGAAGAGAAGAGACAAAACTCTACGTCAGGATGCCTTACCAGAGCGATGAAGGGACTGGGGAGTAAAAAGAATTCCTAAACTCTCCGATATATAATTCCTAAATGACTCAAAACATTTTTCTAGACTCAACTAGTCCGCTAATTCGATCAAGCAGGGGGGCTCCTAAGGTCGGGGAAGGCTCTGATTACCAACTTGTAACACCCTTGATGCGGCTATATCTCCCACGGGTCGAAGCACGACTTAGAGGCATAACCGCATTGAAAGCAATGTCGCAAGTGAGGTAATCTTCCCAAACAACCCATGTAATACATAAGGGAAAGAGATACATAGTTTGCTTATAATCGCCACTTCACACAATTACATGAATAAAGCATTACAACATCCAAATACAATCAAGGTCCGACTACGGAACCAAAATAAAAGAAGAACCCCAAAAGCGACAAGGTCCCCCGATCGACCCCAACTGGGCTCCACTACTGATCAACTAGAACGAAACAACACAAAGGATAAGATCTTCATCGAGCTTGGTTGCGTCATCTGCACGGTTCAACGGCACCTGCAAGCTGGTTTTGGAAGTATCTGTGAGCCACGGGGACTCAGCAATCTCGCGCCCTCGCGATCAAGACTATTTAAGCTTATGGGTAAGGTAAAGGTATGAGGTGGAGCTGCAGCAAGCGAGTAGCATATATGGTGGCTAATATACGCAAATGAGAGCGAGAAGAGAAGGCAAAAGCACGGTCGAACAACTATGATCAAGAAGTGATCCTAGAACAACCTACGTCAAGCATTACTCCAACACCGTGTTCACTTCCCGGACTCCGCCAGAAAGAGACCATCACGGTTACACACGCGGTTGATGCATTTTAATTAAGATCAACTTCAGGTTATCTACAACCGGACGTTAACAAATTCCCATGTGCCCATAACCGCGGGCATGGCTTTTGAAAGTTCATATCCATGCAGGGGTGTCCCAACTTAGCCCATGACAAGCTCTCACGGTCAACGAAGGATATACCTTCTCCTGAGACATTCCGATCAGACTCGGTATCCCGGTTCTACAAGACAACCTCGACAAGTTAAAAAAAATCCAGCAACACCGCCCGAATGTGCCGACAAATCCCGATAGGAGCTGCACATATCTCGTTCTCAGGACACACTCAGATGAGCGCTCCATACAACTAAAACCAAACCTCAAGTTTCCCCGAGGGGGCGCTGCACAGGACTCTAGTTTGGACCAGCACTCAGAGGAGCACTGGCCCGGGGGGGGGGGTAAAATAATGATGACCCTCAGGAGCGCGACTCCCAAGGGAAAAGAAAAGGCTAGGTGGCAAATGGTAAAACCAATGTTGGGCATTGCTGGAGGAGTTTTAATCAAGGTGAACTGTCAAGGGGTTCCCATAATAGCCCAACCGCGTAAGGAACGCAAAATCCGGGAACATAACACCAATATGACGGAAACTAGGGCGGCAAGAGTGGAACAAAACACCAGGCATAAGGCCGAGCCTTCCAACCTTTACCAAGTATATAGATGCATTAATTAAATAAGATATATTGTGATATCCCAACAAGTAAACATGTTCCATCAAGGAACAAACTTTAATCTTCACCTGCAACTAACAATGCTATAAGAGGGGCTGTGCAAAGCGGTAACATAGCCAAACAACGGTTTGCTAGGACAAGGTGGGTTAGAGGCTTGGTTCAACAATATGGGTGGCATGATAAGCAAGTGGTAGGTATCGCGGCATAGGCATAGCAAAAGAGCGAGCAACTAGCAAGCAAAGATAGAAGTGATTTCGAGGGTATGGCCATCTTGCCTGAGATCCCACAAGGAAGAAGAATGAGTCCATGAAGAAGACAAACGGATGTAGTCGAACGGATCCTCACACACACGACGTTATCGGAACCAACCCAAAGAAGCAACACCAGAAAGAAGAAAACAACATAGTAAACAACCAACACATCAACATGGCATGATGCACAATTGAGTATGATGCATGCCCGGTTTAAAGAAGCAAGGCATGGCAAAGTGCACAAGCAACCCTACAAATTAAGTGGAGCTCATTATGCAACGGAGTTACATATTGAAGAAAACACCACTAACTTATTTAGTTCTCTCTCATTTATGTACCCAACAAGATTAAATGTTGTTAGCATGGCAAGAGGTGAAGCATGATGAAACTATCTAATCTAGGCAAGTTTAAATGAGGCCGGAAATAACAAACAACAATTCCGGAAACTCCTCATGTGCATATTTTAAGGTTTGGTACTGTTCTGCCCTAAACCATGTTTTAGAGTTGTTAAACATGCAAAGTAAGGCCACCATGTTAAACTAGGCATTTTTCTACCCCATTTACATATAAAGTTTATTACATTCCGAGTTACGGTTATTTAGTTATGAATTAAATCATTTTAACAAGTTATTTAAGCAAATTTAAACAAACAGAATCTTAAACATTTTAAACATAGATGAAAGTTGCATATTATTAAACTAGATCAAAATCTAAGGAAGTTTCATATTAAGTTTGTTTTAATCCGATGCACGGTTCGAGAGTTATTATATGCATGAAGAATAGGGGCTTTTCTATGAAACTGTCTTTCTCTGGAAATTAGACAAATTCGCAGCAGGGAAAAAAACACTACATGGGCCGAAACTGAGCAGAGGTCCAACAAAACAGAAAAAAGGAGGTGCTGGTGGTGGCCTCACCATGGGCTTCGGCCCAGCTGGAAGTAGAGGAGGCCGGCGATAGCGTTTCTGGGCCTCGGGCCGTGCGCTGGGCTGGATGAAGCTGGGGCGGCGCTGGGCCTTGGCGCTTGTCGATGGAGGCGGCCCAGTTCGCTGGATCTGGAGGCCGACTGGCTTGGCGCTGGGCCTTGGCGTGATCGAACCAGGAGGCAGGGCGTGGTCAATGTTCCCACGACCACAACGAGTAGAGGATGCCCCGGTTGCAGAGGGGACGTTCTTGCAGAGGAGGCAGGAAACGGGGCACTCTGACGAGGAAGAAGGCCATCACGGGCTCTCAGGCATGGGGAAGCTCAGAACGAACGGATCCAGGGCGCGGGAAGCCCATTCCCGATGGCAGTGGGCTTGACGAAGAAGAGCAGCAGCGGATTGGAGCGGCTCGAGGAGGGGAACTTGGCGAGGGGTTCCGCAGGCGCGGGAACACCGGAGATGGCCGGGGATGCGGGGACTGCGTCGGATCCGGCCGGCCGGAGTCCGTCTCTGAAGATGGTGGCACCGGATGATTTCAGGCGCAGGGAAGGGGAACCTGGCGCGGATTGCGAGGAAGCTGGAGGGCGATGCTCCATTCAACGGCCATGGCATCGTTCCTGCAGTGATGCAGTACAGAGAGAGAGAGGGAGTTTACACAAAGAGGCAGGGGAAGAAGGAAAACGGGAGGAGGGTCAGAAGAGAAGGGAGGCGCGGGACGAGGCAACTCCGTCGGGGCTGGTCTGGTGACTCGCCGGACGGCGACGTTGAGGAGCTCGGGAGCTCGATCTGGGAATCGGGCATAAAAAGGCTGATTGGTCGGGCGTGGAAAACTGAGGAGGAGCGCGGGGGGGGGGGGGGGGGATCAATGGATGGATGGGCCAATGGAACAGGCACTGCTCTGGTTGGTGGGAGGCTGAAAGCGAGGAGGATGCGGGATAGATCCCGAGAGAGCAGTGGCGGCGGCGGACACGGATGGATGGGACAGGATAGGTTAGGTTTGATCTGATATTTATACCAGAAGAGTTTAGGTTAGGGGTTAACTCGTCCCTCCGATCGTAATCGGGCGGTCAAGAAAAATAGGCTAGGGAGACCAAATGAGAAAACGGTGATGTTTTGTAGACATTCGGGGATGATCCGGACACAACGGTAGCGACAGCCCGAGTCGGGTCCGGGACAGCTTTCGGGTGCGCGCGTGAGGAGGGTCGCGGGCTGACGAGAGAGGTTAGGTAGGGCCTGGCGGTAGGTAGTGAGCTGTGTAGACGGTCTCGAGCTGAGAGAAGAGAAGAGAGGGAGGCCCGGCGACTGTTTCCGGAGACCAAAACCGTCCGACGATTTGACCGACTATACTGCCGCTATAGTTTAACGGTTGGGCTATCAAACGAACTCCGAATGCGATGAAACTTGACAGGCGGTCTATCTACACTATAATAAGACCACACGTCAACTCTCATCCCATTCCGAGAACATTTTCCGGCCACTTATAAAATAATAAACCGGACATGCCGCGGGCGCGTGCAAGTGTGTCTGGGCTCAGAACGGACAACGGACGAAACGAGGAGACCGAGACGAATGCAAGTTTTGAAAAAATGATGATGCAATGCACATGATGACATGATAAGATGCAACACGCAAGCAAAAGACAAGACAACAACAACGAATAACTAGAAGACACGTGGCGCATCGGTCTCGGGGCGTCACATTGGTTTATTTGGTGGAAGATCATATGTTCATATCCTATATGCATGTTATTACCCCTCTGATTATGAACATGAATATGCTTTGTGAGTAATTACGTTCGTTCCTGAGGACAAGGGAGAATTCTTGCTATGAGTAGTCATGTGAATTTGGTATTCGTTTGATATTTTGATAAGATGTATGTTGTCTAGCCTCTAGTGGTGTTATGTGAACGTCGACTACATAACACTTCGCCATTATTTGGGCCTAGAGGAAGGCATTGGGAAGTAATAAGTAGATGATGGGTTGCTAGAGTGACAGAAGCTTAAACCCTAGTTTATGCGTTGCTTCGTAAGGGGCTGATTTGGATCCATATGTTTCATGCTATGGTTAGGTTTACCTTAATAGTTTTGTTGTAGTTGCGGATGCTTGCAATAGAGGTTAATCATAAGTGGGATGCTTGTTCAAGTAAGAACAGCACCCAAGCACTGGTCCACCCACATATCAAATTATCAAAGTATCGAACGCGAATCATATGAACGTGATGAAAACTAGCTTGACGATATTCCCATGTGTCCTCGGGAGCGCTTTTCCTATTATAAGAGTTTGTTCCGGCTTGTCCTTTGCTACAAAAGGATTGGGCCACCTTGCTGCACTTTATTTACTTTTGTTACTTGTTGCTCATTACAACCTATCTTATCACAAAACTATCTGTTACCACTTATTTCAGTACAGAGAATACCTTGCTGAAAACCGCTTATCATTTCCTTCTGCTCCTCGTTGGATTTGACACTCTTACTTATCGAAAGGACTATGATAGATCCCCTATACTTGTGGGTCATCAAGACTCTTTTCTGGCGCTGTTGCCGGGGAGTGTAGCGCCTTTGGTAGGTGGAATTTGGTAAGGAAAAATTTATATAGTGTGCTGAAATTTACTGTCACTTGTTACTATGGAAAGTAATTCTCTGAGGGGCGAGGGGCTTGTTCGGGGTATCTTCACCCCGTCCAGTAGAGCAAAGAGTTGCTCCTCAACCTACTGAACCTATTGAAAATGAAACCCCTTTTGAATTTCCTTCAGGTATGATGGAAAGACTGCTAGCTAACCCTTTTACAGGAGATGGAACAAAGCATCCTGATGAGTACTTAATATATGTGGATGAAGTTTGTGGATTATTTAAGCTTGCAGGTATACCCGATGATTTTGCTAAGAAGAAGGTCTTCCCTTTATCTTTGAAGGCAAACACATTGATATGGTATAGGCTATGTGATGATATGAGATCATGGGACTATAAAAGATTGAAGTTGGAATTTAATCAAAAGTATTACCCTATGCATCTTGTTCATCGTGATCGCAATTATATATATATAATTTCTGGCCTCACGAAGGAGAAAGCATCGCTCAAGCTTGGGGGAGGCTTAAATCAATGTTATATTCATGCCCCAATCATGAGCTCTCGAGAGAAATAATTATGCAAAGTTTTTATGCTCCGCTTTCTCATAATAATCAAACCATGCTCAATACTTCTTGTGCTGGCTCTTTTATGATGAAGACTATTGAATTCAGATGGAATTTATTGGATAGAATTAAACGCAACTCTGAAGATTGTGACCTCGACAAAGGTAAGGAGTCAGGTATGACACCTAAGTTTGATTGTGTTAAATCTTTTATGGATACCGATATTTTCCGTAAGTTTAGCACTAAATATGGACTTGACTCTGAGATAGTAGCTTCTTTATGTGAATCTTTTGCTACTTATGTTGATCTCCCTAAGGAGAAGTGGTTTAAATATCATCCTCCCATAGAAGTAAAAGTAGCTGCACCTATTAAAGTTGAAGAAAAGACTGTCACTTATAATGATCCTATTGTTCCTACTTCTTATATTGAGAAACCACCTTTCCCTGTTAGAATAAAGGATCATGCTAAAGCTTCAACTGTTGTTCGTAAAAGCAATATTAGCACTTATACACCTCCTGAGCAAGTTAAAGTGGAACCTAATATTGCTATTGTTAAAGATCTCTTGTCTGATAATATTGATGGGCATGTTATTCAGTTCGAAGGTGAAACTGCTAGAATTGCTAAACCTTGTGATAAGGATAAACATAGACCTGTGGTAGGCGTGCCTGTTATTTCTGTTAAAATAGGAGATCATTGTTATCATAGCTTATGTGATATGGGTGCTAGTGCTAGTGTTATACCTCATGACTTATACAAAGAGATTATGCATGATATTGCACCTGTTGAGTTAGAAGATATTGATGTCACAATTAAACTTGCTAATAGAGATACTATTGCACCAATTGGAATTGTTAGAGATGTTGAAGTCTTGTGTGGGAAAACTAAATATCCTGCTGATTTTCTTGTTCTTACTTCTCCGCAAGATAGCTTTTGTCCCATTATATTTGGTAGGCCCTTCTTAAATACTGTCAATGCTACCATAGATTGCATAAAGAATGTTGTTACTGTTGGCTTGGACGATATGGTTCATGAGTTTAATTTATCTAAATTTAGTAAACAACATCGTGAGGAAGAATTACCTAGTAAGGATGAAATTATTGGTCTTGCTTCTATTGCTATACCTCCTAGTGATCCTTTACAACACTATTTGCTAGACCATGAAAATGATATGTTCATGAATGAAAGAAGGGAAATAGATGAAGTATTCTTTAAACAGGAACCTATTCTGCAACACAATTTGCCTGTTGAAATTTTAGGGGATCCTCCTCCACCCAAGGGCGATCCCGTGTTTGAGCTTAAACCTTTTCCTGATAATCTTAAATATGCTTATCTTGATGAAAAGAAGATATATCCTGTTATTATTAGTGCTAACCTTTCAGAGCATGAAGAAGAAAGATTATTGAAAACTCTGAAGAAGCATTGTGTTGCTATTGGATATATTCTTGATGATCTTAAGGGCATTACTCCCACTCTATGTCAACATAAAATAAATTTGGAAGCAGATGCCAAACCAGTTCGTGATCCTCAACGATGTCTGAATCCTAAAATGAGAGAAGTGGTAAGAAAAGAAATATTAAAGCTTCTGGAGGCAGGTATAATCTATCCCGTTGCTGATAGTGAGTGGGTAAGTCCTGTCCATTGTGTCCCTAAGAAGGGAGATATTACTGTTGTTCCTAATGATAAAGATGAATTGATTCCACAAAGAATTATCACAGGTTATAGGACGGTAATTGATTTCCGCAAATTAAATAAAGCTACTAAGAAAGATCATTACCCCTTACCTTTTATTGATCAAATGCTAGAAAGATTATGTAAACATACACACTATTGCTTTCTAGATGGTTATTTTGGTTTCTCTCAAATACCTGTGTCGGCTAGAGATCAATTAAAGACTACTTTTACATGCCCTTTTGGTACTTTTGCTTATAGACGTATGCCTTTTGGTTTATGTAATGCACCTGCTACCTTTCAAATATGCATGATGGCTATATTCTCTGACTTTTGTGAAAAGATTTGTGAGGTTTTCATGGATGACTTTTCCGTCTATGGTTCCTCTTTTGATGATTGCTTGAGCAATCTTGATCGAGTTTTGCAGAGATGTGAAGAAACTAATCTTGTATTGAATTGGGAAAAGTTCCACTTTATGGTTAATGAAGGTATTGTCTTGGGGCACAAAGTTTCTGAAAGAGGTATTGAAGTTGATAAAGCCAAGGTTGATGCTATTGAAAAGATGCCGTGTCCCAAGGACATCAAAGGTATAAGAAGTTTCCTTGGTCACGCCGGATTTTACAGGAGGTTCATTAAGGACTTCTCAAAAATTTCTCGGCCTCTGACTAATTTATTGCAAAAAGATATACCATTTGTCTTTGATGATGATTGTGTAGAAGCATTTGAAATACTTAAGAAAGCATTAGTCACTGCGCCTGTTGTTCAGCCACCTGATTGGAACCTACCCTTTGAAATTATGTGTGATGCTAGTGATTATGCTGTAGGTGCTGTTCTAGGGCAAAGAGTTGATAAGAAATTAAATGTTATTCATTATGCTAGTAAGACTCTAGACAATGCTTAAAGAAATTATGCTACTACTGAAAAAGAACTTTTAGCAGTTGTATTTGCTTGTGATAAGTTCAGATCTTATATTGTTGATTCTAAAGTAACTATTAAAATTGATCATGCTACTATTAAATATCTTATGGAAAAGAAAGATGCTAAACCTAGACTTATTAGATGGGTTCTCTTGCTACAAGAATTTGATTTCCATATTGTTGATAGAAAGGGAGCTAAGAACCCCGTTGCAGACAACTTATCTAGGTTAGAAAATATTCTTGATGACCCACTACCTATTAATGATAGCTTTCCTGATGAACAATTAAATGTTATAAGTACTTCTCGTAGTACTCCATGGTATGCTGATTATGCTAATTATATTGTTGCTAAATTTATACCACCTAGCTTCACATACCAACAAACGAAAAAGTTCTTCTATGATTTGATACATTACTTTTGGGATGACCCACATCCTTATAAACAAGGAGTAGATGGTGTTATTAGATGTTGTGTACCTGATCATGAACAGGAACAAATCCTACGCAAGTGTCACTCCGAGTCTTATGGAGGACACCACGCTGGAGACAGAACTGCACATAAGGTATTGCAATCTGGTTTTTATTGGCCTACTCTCTTCAAGGATGCCCGTAAGTTTGTCTTTTCTTGTGATGAATGTCAAAGAATTGGTAATATTAGTAGACGTCAAGAAATGCCTATGAATTATTATCTTGTTATTGAATCATTTGATGTTTGGGGCTTTGATTATATTGGACCTTTTCCTGCCTCTAATGGATACACACATATTTTAGTTGCTGTTGATTACGTTACTAAGTGGGTAGAAGCTATTCCAACTAGTAGTGATGATCATAACACTTCTATTAAAATGCTTAAGGAAGTTATTTTCCCGAGGTTTGGAGTCCCTAGATATTTAATGACTGATGGTGGCTCACACTTTATTCATGGTGCTTTCCGTAAAATGCTTGCTAAATATGATGTTAATCATAGAATTGCATCTCCTTATCACCCACAGTCTAGTGGTCAAGTAGAGTTGAGCAATAGAGAGCTCAAATTAATTTTGCAAAAGACTGTTAATAGGTCTAGAAAGAATTGGTCTAAGAAACTCGATGATGCATTATGGGCTTATAGAACTGCATATAAAAATCCTATGGGTATGTCTCCGTATAAAATGGTCTATGGAAAAGCATGTCACTTACCTCTCGAACTAGAACATAAGGCGTATTGGGCTATTAAAGAGCTCAACTATGATTTTAAACTTGCCGGTGAGAAGAGGTTATTTGATATTAGCTCACTTGATGAATGGAGAACCCAAGCTTATGAAAATGCCAAGTTGTTTAAAGAAAAAGTCAAAAGATGGCATGACAAAAGGATACAAAAGCGTGAGTTTAATGTAGGTGATTATTTATTGCTATACAACTCTCGTTTAAGATTTTTTGCCGGAAAACTTCTCTCTAAATGGGAAGGCCCCTATGTTATCGAAGAGGTCTATCGTTTCGGTGCCATAAAAATCAACAACTTAGAAGGCACAAATCCGAATGTGGTAAACGGTCAGAGAATCAAACATTATATCTCAGGTAATCCCATAAATGTTGAAACCAATATTATTGAAACCGTAACCCCGGAGGAATACATAAGGGACACTTTCCGGAACATTTCAGACTTTAAAAAGGAATAGGTATGTGGTACGGTAAGCAAACCGACTCCAAAACAATTTTTAAGGCAATATTTCTCTGTTTTGGAATATTTAGAAAAATAGAAAAATAAGTAGCAGTCCGGGAAGGACACGAGGGCCCCACAAGGGTGGTGGGCGCGCCCTACCCCCCTGGGCGCACCCCCTACCTCGTGAGCACCTTGTGTGCCTTCCGGACTCCGTTTTCTTGCACATTACATATTTTGGTCGGTAAAAATTCATTATATAATCTCCCAGAGGTTTTGACTCCCGTATCACGCAAACCTCCTTTGTTCTTGTTTCGGGCTGTTTTCTGTTAGGGTTTTCCAGGCTAGGCATCATGTCGTCTCCCTCCTCCAACAATGGTGACAACGATGCTTGGCTAATGAAGATAGATCTGAAGAGGGAAGAACCCACGAGGGTCAAAAAGGATGGAAGGATAAAGAAGACCACGGAGGATCAAGCTCCAGCAGCAAAAGACACCCTTCAAATTGATCATAACCTTCTTACCCCAACTGAGATCGAAGCTTTCAAGATGATTGAGTTAGCTCATGTTCAAAACAAGTATCTCACACAAGAAAATATTTTGTTGAAGGAGCATATTGTCGCACTCAAGGGCATTATTCGCAAGCTGGAGGACCTCTTACGCTCGATGTGCGATTATCCGTCACCTCCACCTTCTTCACCGACAAAGGAGATATAATCACATGGGTATGGGCACTCCCCTTGGCAACTGCCATGCTTGGGGGAGGTGCCCCGGTATCGTATCACAATCACAACTCCTATCTTTACCGTTTTTAGTTCGATCCTATTAGTAGTATCTTGATCTAGTAGAATAAAGTTTATGGCATGATCTAGTTTTGAGTTTTGCTTTATGACCTCTCTATGTAATTGAGTCCATGAACTATATATAATAAAGATTAGTGTTGAGTCAAGGTCTTGATTATTTTGCCATGATCTTGGGTGAATAAAAGAAAAGAGAAAAAGAAACAAAAAGTTAATACTGATCTTATTGAGAGTAATGACTTCACATAGAAAGAGTATGATGATTAAAAGTTGTTGGGAGTTGGCAGACATAGCTTTGGTCATTGTTGCAATTAGTAGGAAGTAATAAGGAAAGAGAGGTTTTCACATATAGATATATTATCATTGACATCTTTTATGATTGGGAGCACTCATTAAAATATGACATGCCAAAGAGTTGATGTTGGACAAGGAAGACAACGTAATGAG
This sequence comes from Triticum monococcum, assembly GCA_034509565.1. Lineage (NCBI taxonomy): Eukaryota > Viridiplantae > Streptophyta > Magnoliopsida > Poales > Poaceae > Triticum > Triticum monococcum. The sequence goes on from CM067845.1 coordinate 486,501,901, forward strand.
TTATGTCTTTCTTATATCTAAGATAAAGTATGTTGTCATGGATCCTCTAACTTGTTGAGCTTGCCTTTCCCCCTCATGCTAGCCAAATTCTCAGCACTAAGTAGAAATACTACTTGTGCTTCCAAAATCCCTAAACCAGTTTTGCCATGAGAGTCCACCATATCTACCTATGGATTGAGTAAGATCCTTCAAGTAAGTTGTCATCGGTGCAAAGCAATAAAAATTGATCTAAATATGTATGATTGATTGGTGTGGGAGAAATAAGCTTTATACGATCTTGTGATGTGGAAGTAATAAAAGCGACGGACTGCATAATAAAGGTTCATCTCACAAGGGGCAGTATAAAGTGACGTTCTTTCGCATTGAGATTTTATATATATCCAACCATAAAAGCGCATGGCAACCTCTACTTCCCTCTGCAAAGGGCCTATCCTTTATTATTATCATCTACCTTATGCAAGAGTCATGGTGATCTTCACCTTTTCTTTTTCATTTTATCCTTTGGCAAGCTCAGCATGTTGGAAAGAACATGATATATATATCTAATTGGATGTAGGGGAGCATGAACCATTATTGTTGACATTACCCTTGAGGTAAAAGGTTGTGGGGCAAAACTATAAGCCCCTATCTTTCTCTGTGTCCGATTAAAACTCTGTAACCACAAGTATCGCGTGAGTGTTAGCAATTATGAAGGACTAAATGATAGTTGAGTATGTGGACTTGCTTTTTAGCTCTGACATAGACTCTTTCCGATGTTATGATAAATTGCAATTGCTTCAATGACTGAGATTATAGTTTGTTGGAGCCCAATAAGGTTTATGATTTATACTTTTGCATTGTGAATAGATCATCACTTGAACATAAGTAATCATATGACAAAATCTATATATGTTGTTGTATGAGAATAATCATGATGCCTTCATGTCCGTATTTTATTTTTATCGATGCCTCTACTTCTAAACATGAGGACATATTTATTGTTATCGGCTTTTCGCTTGAGGACAAGCGAGGTCTAAGCTTGGGGGAGTTGATACGTCCATTTTGCATCATGCTTTTATATCAATATTTATTGCATTATGGGCCGTTATTTCACTTTATATTACAATACTTATGGCTATTCCCTCTTATTTTACAAGGTTTACATAAGGAGGGAGAATGCCGGCAGCTGGAATTCTGGGCTGGAAAAGGAGCAAATATTAGAGACCTATTCTGCGCAACTCCAAAAGTCCTGAAACTCCATGGAACGTCTTAAAATAAATAAAGAAAAATCCTCACCAAAGATGAAGGCCAGGGGCCCCATGCCCTGCTCACGAGGGTGGGGGCACCCCCCTAGGGCGCGCCCCTACCTCGTGGGCCCCCTGGTGGCTCTCCGACATCCATCTTTTCCTATATGAGGTCTTTCGATGAGAAAATATGAGAAGGAACTTTTCGGGACGAGACTCCGCCGCCACAAGACGGAACCTTGGCGGATCCAATCTAGAGCTTCGGCAGAGCTGTTCCACTGGGGAAACTTCCCTCCGGGAGGGGGAAATCATCACCATCGTCATCACCAACGCTCCTCTCATCGGGAGAGGGCAATCTCCATCAACATCTTCACCAGCACCATCTCATCTCCAAACCCTAGTTCATCTCTTGTATCCAATTCTTGTCTCAAAGTCCGGGATTAGTGCTAGTAGGTTGCTAGTAGTGTTGATTACTCCTTGTAGTTGATGCTAGTTGGTTGTAACACCCTCAATGCGGCTATATCTCCCACGTGTCGAAGGACGACGTAGAGGCATAACCGCATTGAAAGCAATGTCACAAGTGAGGTAATCTTCGCAAACAACCCATGTAATACATAATGGAAAGAGATACATAGTTGGCTTACAATCGCCACTTCACACAATTACATGAATAAAGCATTACAACATCCAAATACAATCAAGGTCCAACTACGGAACCAAAATAAAAGAAGAACCCCAAAAGCGACAAGGTCCCCCGATCGACCCCAACTGGGCTCCACTACTGATCAACTAGAACTAAACAACACAAAGGACAAGATCTTCATCGAGCTCCTCCTCGAGCTTGGTTGCGTCATCTGCATGGTTCAACGGCACCTGCAAGCTGGTTTTGGAAGTATCTGTGAGCCACGGGGACTCAGCAATCTCGCACCCTCGCGATCAAGACTATTTAAGCTTATGGGTAAGGTAAAGGTATGAGGTGGAGCTGCAGCAAGCGAGTAGCATATATGGTGGCTAACATACGCAAATGAGAGCGAGAAGAGAAGGCAAAAGCATGGTCGAACAACTATGATCAAGAAGTGATCTTAGAACAACCTACGTCAAGCATTACTCCAACACCCTGTTCACTTCCCGGACTCCGCCGAAAAGAGACCATCACGGTTACACACGCGGTTGATGCATTTTAATTATGATCAACTTCAGGTTATCTACAACCGGACATTAACAAATTCCCATCTGCCCATAACCGCGGGCACGGCTTTCGAAAGTTCATATCCCTGTAGGGGTGTCCCAACTTAGCCCATGACAAGCTCTCACGGTCAACGAAGGATATACCTTCTCCCTAGACATTCCGATCAGACTCGGTATCCCAGTTCTACAAGACAACTTCGACAACTTAAAACAAATCCAGCAACACCGCCCGAATGTGCCGACAAATCCCGATAGGAGCTGCACATATCTCGTTCTCAGGGCACACTCAGATGAGCGCTCAATACAACTAAAACCAAACCTCGAGTTTCCCCGAGGGGGCGCTGCACAGGACTCTAGTTTGCACCAACACTCAGAGGAGCACTGGCCCGGGGGGGGGGGTAAAATAATGATGACCCTGAGGAGTGCGACTCCCAAGGGAAAAGAAAAGGCTAGGTGGCAAATGGTAAAACCAATGCTGGGCATTGCTGGAGGAGTTTTAATCAAGGCGAACTGTCAAGGGGTTCCCATAATAGCCCAACCGCGTAAGGAACGCAAAATCCGGGAACATAACACCGATATGACGGAAACTAGGGCGGCAAGAGTGGAACAAAACACCAGGCATAAGGCCGAGCCTTCCACCCTTTACCAAGTATATAGATGCATTAATTAAATAAGATATATTGTGATATCCCAACAAGTAAACATGTTCCATCAAGGAACAACATCTCCATGTTCCAACAAGGAACAAACTTCAATCTTCACCTGCAACTAACAACGCTATAAGAGGGGCTGAGCAAAGCGGTAACATAGCCAAACAACGGTTTGCTAGGACAAGGTGGGTTAGAGGCTTGGTTCAACAATATGGGTGGCATGATAAGAAAGTGGTAGGTATCGCAGCATAGGCATAGCAAAAGAGCAAGCAACTAGCAAGCAAAGATAGAAGTGATTTCGAGGGTATGGTCATCTTGCCTGAGATCCCGCAAGGAAGAAGAATGAGTCCATGAAGAAGACAAACGGACGTAGTCGAACGGATCCTCACACACACGACGTTATCGGAACCAACCCGAAGAAGCAACGCCAGAAAGAAGAAAACAACATAGTAAACAACCAACACATCAACATGGCATGATGCACAATTGAGTATGATGCATGTCCGGTTTAAAGAAGCAAGGCATGGCAAAGTGCACAAGCAACCCTACAAATTAAGTGGAGCTCATTATGCAACGGAGTTACATATTGAAGAAAACACCACTAACTTATTTAGTTCTCTCTCATTTATGTACCCAACAAGATTAAATGTTGTTAGCATGGCAAGAGGTGAAGCATGATGAAACTATCTAATCTAGGCAAGTTTAAATGAGGCCGGAAATAACAAACAACAATTCCGGAAACTCCTCATGTGCATATTTTAAGGTTTGGTACTGTTCTGCCCTAAACCATGTTTTAGAGTTGTTAAACATGCAAAGTAAGGCCACCATGTTAAACTAGGCATTTTTCTACCCCATTTACATATAAAGTTTATTACATTCCGAGTTACGGTTATTTAGTTATGAATTAAATCATTTTAACAAGTTATTTAAGAAAATTTAAACAAACAGCATCTTAAACATTTTAAACATAGATGAAAGTTGCATATTATTAAACTAGATCAAAATCTAAGGAAGTTTCATATTAAGTTTGTTTTAATCCGATGCACGGTTCGAGAGTTATTATATGCATGAAGAATAGGGGCTTTTCTGTGAAACTGTCTTTCTCTGGAAATTAGACAAATTCGCAGCAGGGAAAAAAACACTACATGGGCCGAAACTGAGCAGAGGTCCAACAAAACAGAAAAAAGGAGGTGCTGGTGGTGGCCTCACCATGGGCTTCGGCCCAGCTGGAAGTAGAGGAGGCCGGCGATAGCGTTTCTGGGCCTCGGGCCGTGCGCTGGGCTGGATGAAGCTGGGGCGGCGCTGGGCCTTGGCGCTTGTCGATGGAGGCGGCCCAGTTCGCTGGATCTGGAGGCCGACTGGCTTGGCGCTGGGCCTTGGCGTGATCAAACCAGGAGGCAGGGCGTGGTCAACGTTCCCACGACCACAACGAGTAGAGGATGCCCCGGTTGCAGAGGGGACGTTCTTGCAGAGGAGGCAGGAAACGGGGCACTCTGACGAGGAAGAAGGCCGTCGTGGGCTCTCAGGCATGGGGAAGCTCAGAATGAACGGATCCAGGGCGCGGGAAGCCCGTTCCCGATGGCAGTGGGCTTGACGAAGAAGAGCAGCAGCGGATTGGAGCGGCTCGAGGAGGGGAACTTGGCGAGGGGTTCCGCAGGCGCGGGAACACCGGAGATGGCCGGGGATGCAGGGACTGCGTCGGATCCGGCCGGCGGGAGCCCATCTCTGAAGATGGTGGCACCGGCTGATTTCAGGCGCAGGGAAGTGGCACCTGGCGCGGATTGCGAGGAAGCTGGAGGGCGATGCTCCATTCAATGGCCATGGCGTCGTTCCTACAGCGATGCAGTACAGAGAGAGAGGGAGTTTACATAGAGAGGCAGGGGAAGAAGGAAAACGGGAGGAGGGTCAGAAGAGAAGGGAGGCGCGGGACGAGGCAACTCTGTCGGGGCTGGCCTGGTGACTCGTCGGACGGCGACATTGAGGAGCTCGGGAGCTCGATCTGGGAATCAGGCATAAAAAGGCTGATTGGTCGGGCGTGGAAAACTGAGGAGGAGCGGGGTGGTTGGTGGGGATCGATGGATGGATGGGTCAATGGAACAGGCACTGCTCTGGTTGGTGGGAGGCTGAAAGCGAGGAGGATGCGGGATAGATCCCGAGAGAACAGTGGCGGCGGCGGACACGGATGGATGGGACAGGATAGGTTAGGTTTGATCTGATATTTATACCAGAAGAGTTTAGGTTAGGGGTTAACTCGTCCCTTCGATCGTAATCGGGTGGTCAAGAAAAATAGGCTAGGGAGACCAAATGAGAAAACGGTGATGTTTCGTAGACATTCGGGGATGATCCGGACACAACGGTAGCGACAGCCCGAGTCGGGTCTGGGATGACGAGAGAGGTTAGGTAGGGCCTGGCGGTAGGTAGTGAGCTGTGTAGATGGTCTCGAGCTGAGAGAAGAGAAGAGAGGGAGGCCCGGCGACTGTTTCCGGAGACCGAAAACATCCGACGATTTGACCGACTATACTGCCGCTATAGTTTAACGGTTGGGCTATCAAACGAACTCTGAATGCGGTGAAACTTGACAGGCGGTCTATCTACACTATAATAAGACCACACGTCAACTCTCATCCCATTCCGAGAACATTTTCCAGCCACTTATAAAATAATAAACCGGACATGCCGCGGGCGCGTGCAAGTGTGTCTGGGCTCAGAACGGACAACGGACGAAACAAGGAGACCGAGACGAATGCAAGTTTTGAAAACATGATGATGCAATGCCCATGATGACATGATAAGATGCAACATGCAAGCAAAAGACAAGACGACAACAGCGAATAACTAGAAGACACCTCGCGCATCGGTCTCAGGGCGTCACATTGGTTTATTTGGTGGAAGATCATATGTTCAGATCCTATATGCATATTATTACCCCTCTGATTATGAACATGAATATGCTTTGTGAGTAATTACGTTCGTTCCTGAGGACAAGGGAGAAGTCTTGCTATGAGTAGTCATGTGAATTTGGTATTCGTTTGATATTTTGATAAGATGTATGTTGTCTAGCCTCTAGTGGTGTTATGTGAACGTCGACTACATAACAGTTCGCCATTATTTGGGCCTAGAGGAAGGCATTGGGAAGTAATAAGTAGATGATGGGTTGCTAGAGTGACAGAAGCTTAAACCCTAGTTTATCCGTTGCTTCGTAAGGGGCTGATTTGGATCCATATGTTTCATGCTATGGTTAGGTTTACCTTAATACTTTTGTTGTAGTTGCGGATGCTTGCAATAGAGGTTAATCATAAGTGGGATGCTTGTTCAAGTAAGAACAGCACCCAAGCACTGGTCCACCCACATATCAAATTATCAAAGTATCGAACGCGAATCATATGAACGTGATGAAAACTAGCTTGACGATATTCCCATGTGTCCTCGGGAACGCTTTTCCTATTATAAGAGTTTGTTCCGGCTTGTCCTTTGCTACAAAAGGATTGGGCCACCTTGCTGCACTTTATTTACTTTTGTTACTTGTTGCTCATTACAACCTATCTTATCACGAAACTATCTGTTACCACTTATTTCAGTACTTGCAGAGAATACCTTGCTGAAAACCGCTTATCATTTCCTTCTGCTCCTCGTTGGGTTCGACACTCTTACTTATCAAAAGGACTACGATAGATCCCCTATACTTGTGGGTCATCAACCATACTTACTTTCATAGTTGTTTCATTATGTAGCATCACTGCACATGTTAGCCTTGTTATTGTCCATTTGGTGGACATTATAAGATCCGTATGGACTCTTACATAAATTTGGTGGACATGTTAGCCTTGTTATCGTCCAATGCTTTTGAAGAGGTTTAGCTCTGCAGTCCTCTTGTAAGGACTGAACGTCGTCTATCACTGTACTTACCCCTATTGAGGTATTGGTGCAGAAGTGTAGCCCATTGCTCTTGTCAGTACATCTTGTCCTATAACACTTGTACTTCCAAGGATTGGTAGTTGATTATGTAGCATCAATCTACATCTTATCTTCATTATCCTCTATTCCTTCCAGTATTATCATATCTATAATTACTCTCTACAAAATGTAGAGTACAAGCAATGCTTATGAAGAAGATTCTGTGCTGAAATTCTTGAGTTATCCTTCCCTTGACATGGAGAAGGGCATTATAAAGCCAGTGTTAACTATTAATGTAAGTCAGTCCTTCCAAAGCCTTTATCCTCAACTGCTGTTTAATTTTCTCATACTCCCTATCATTTACTGCTGTTTAGTTTGCTGTTTCTATCAAAATGCATGTTCGCAACAACCGTAAGTTCCAAGTTTTACTTGTAAAACCAAAGGGACATTTACATCTATGCCCCTAACTTGATCCCACTACTCAGATTTGCCCCTAATTTCGAAGGGTGCTCAAATTTGCCCCTCCGCCGTTAGTTGCCCTTATAGAAATGCCCTTCTGCGCCGTTACCGTCCGGTCAAAGGGCGTCAAAGGGCTTTGACCATCTCGAAAAAAATAGCAAAAAAAATCAAAAAAATCTGAAATTTTGTGGGATCGAGGATACTCAAGTGCGCAATGTGCGTGCAAATTTTCATGCTGTTTGGATACTCTAGGAGCTCATGGCAAAGGAAAAACAGTAAATATGTATGCCCGTGAATAGTAAATTCAAAAAAATAGCAAACAAATTCAAAAAAATATGAAATTTTTTGGCATCCAAGCTGATCGGTTGCGCAAGGTGTGTGCAAAATTTTGTTGTGTTTGGACATTGTAGGAGCTCGTGAAAAAAAAACAAAATATGGCTCAGAAAAAAGTTTGAAAAATACACTATTTTGCGTTTTTTTGCTAGAGGTCCTCGCATGCCATTTGATAACAAAATTTTGCACACACCTTGCGCAACCGATCAGCTTGGATGGCAAAAAATTTCATATTTTTTTGAATTTGTTTGCTATTTTATTTGAATTTACTATTCATAGGCATATAGATTTATTGTTTTCTTTTGCCCTGAGCTCCTGGTATGTCTAAACATCGCGAAAATTGGCACGCACCTTGCGCACCTAACTATCTTTGATCCCACAAAATTTTAGATTTTTTTGAATTTTTTTGCTATTTTTTTCGAGACGGTCAAAGCCCTTTGACCGGACGGTAACGGCGCAGAAGGGCATTTCTATAAGGACACCTAATGGCAGAGGGGCAAATTTGAGCACCCTTCGAAATTAAGGGCAAATCTGAGTAGTGGGATCAAGTTAGGGGCACAAATGTAAATGGCCCAAAACCAAATTCCTTATTCATATCATGCACATTACTCAATACTCCCTATATGTATGCTTGTTTTTGTGGATCTATAATCCAGTGTGTGGTGAAGCAGCTCATGTTTGCACCTTGTCATCTCCTATTTTATCTTACTGATGTGGTTGATGATATGAACAACATGCCATGCACATTAACCAAAATAGATACAATGATTGTCTTTGCCCTTCATCTATGCTTGTTATGTTGACATGGTAATCCAGTAGTGTGGTGAAGCTCCCCGCATTATGAACAATGCCAAATTATGCTATTGATATTTTGAACTTACTCTTTATTTTTTTAATTTGAAATTGGATGGAATTGACATCACAGTTATCATCTTCCTTTATACTCGCACAAAACCTGTCATCTCTCTGCTTGTTTCAGGGTGATATACCTGATGGCATGCACAAGTCTGCTGAAGGCTGTGAGACAAACCCAAAATATATTGCAGCAAAGAAGGCAAAACATCTTGAAGATAGCGAGACAATCACAAAGTCTTGTCTTGATGCAGTGTTCAAGTTACTTGAGACTAGCAGTTAGACAAGCTCACAGAATTCGTTGTCCGAATCAGTTCGACTTCTTCAGTCCAAAGTTCTAGCAGAAAGGCATTCTACAACTCAACATCGACTTGAAGTCCTATCTCTAAGAAAGATTGCATAGAACACCAATGAGAACCTCATTACTAAACAGCTACACCTGGAAGCTATGATTGACGTGCTAGGCCGTTCTCACAGCCTTGCTCGGCAGCTTTTGCAGCAGTTCCCGCGCAAGGCTAACCTTTCTTGAACTATCTTGGAAGTGGTCTCGGTTCAATATTATTTTTTACGCTGCAATGGTGCCTAGTTTTTGTAATCTGCTTCTTCGTTGCGCTTTATGATCACTGGTGGCGAACTTCGAGGCACAGTGAATGTAATATAACATAAATACTTTATTGTATAGTGTAGGTTTATTCTAAGTTAATATACCATAATTTCTTTATTGTATAGAGTAGGTTTGTTCTTAATTCCTACTATTTACTACCATCATTCGCTATCAGAAAAAAATCTGATGTAGTCGACCTGGCCGAAACATTCGCCTATAACGGGCCTGGTTTTTAGCAGGCCACAATTGGGCCGACCTGCATCTTTCTTGGGCCCGAATGGCCATTGGGGCCTTCACACTTTGCGCCAGGCCCACAACTTACTCCAGCCTATATTAGGCCCAAATATTAGTTGGGCCTTTTGTGGACCCAATGCTTAGTTTGTCCCATGTAGCGTTGGGCCATTAATAGGCTGAATATTCTGCCGGCCTGTTATGGCCCAGAAGAAACCATGGGCCTTTAGCAGGCCGAAATTCATGTTGGGCCTTAATTTTGACTAGTCGTCGATGAGCATTCAGCAGGCTGAAATGTAGACCGGGCCTTTTTTGCCCAGTTAAATGACGGACCGTTACCAGGCCAAAACATATCTCGGGCCTTAGTTGGCCCACTGATATCATGGGCCTTTAAGAGGCCGAAAGCTTAGTACATGCATCAATGGGCTGAATTATATGACTGGCCTTTAATAGGCCCAATGTCATGTTGGGATGAACTATTGCCACCTTTATCACGGGCCGTTAGTGGGTCGGATGTCGCGTCGGACCATATATGGCCCATGGGCAGCACGGGCCATTCCCAGGCCGAAAGACACACCGGGCTGAAATGGGCCCATGTCTACATCGGGCCTCTAACAGGCCGAAAGTCACTGGGCCGTAATTGGGCCCAAATATTTGGCGAACAATTAATGGGCCAGATCTAGCCTTGGGCCATAAATGGGCCTTTATTAAACAGGCCGTTATTGGGCTGGCCCACTAGTACATGAGTAAGTACTACGGGCCTTTGATTGGGCCAGGCTTTTTAACCTATATGGACCTTTGTTGGGCCCCGCCACTTGTCGACGTATCATAAGCATGTCTCCTCCAATGGACGGACGACATCTGGCTCACCGAGGAGCAAACATGTGTTTCCTCTAGCCAATGAGAATTTTACACGTCTAAAATCCCATTGGTCCGGGCTGTTAACGGGTTATCAGATCCAAAACCGGACCCGATAGCTTAACGGCGACCCGTTATGGTCGATGCGACATGTCGGTCACCCTTGACGAAAGCACTTCTATGACGCGCGATTTATCTTCATGGAAATGGACACTTCCGTGATGATAATTTTGGTAATGTTATGTAACACTTCTACGACAACACAAGTATGACTATCTTGATTCTGTCATAAAATCATCATGGATGTACATGCATGATAGAAAACGTGACCTATTGTGACAAACACGTATCATCGCGGAAGTGTATTTTTTGGTAGTGCTTGTTAACCATCAACACTTGATGCTCCTTCTTGATTTCTATCTCTGCAGCTTTAAGCATAGCGAAGAGCTCGGGAATCGTCTTATCCATCCCTTGCATATTATAGTTCATAATGAAGCCTTTGTAGCATGGTGGCAGTGATTGAAGAATTATGTCAATAACACTATCATCCGAAAGATTAACTCCCAACCGAGTCAAGTGCTTATGGTACCCAGACATTCTGAGTATGTGTTCACTGATAGAACTGTTCTCCTCCATCTTGCAGCTATAGAACTTGTTGGAGACTTCATATCTCTCAACTCGGGCATTTGCTTGAAATATTAACTTCAACTCCTGGAACATCTCATATGGTCCGTGACATTCAAAACGGCTTTGAAGTCCCGATTCTAAGCCATAAAGCATGGCACACTGAACTATTGAGTAGTCATTAGATCGAGCTCGTCAGACGTTCATAACATCAGCATCTGCTCCTACAGCAGGCCTTTCACCTAGCGGTGCATCAAGGAAATAAGTCTTCTATGCAGCAATGAGGATGATCCTCAAGTTACGGACCTAGTCCGTGTAGCTGCTACCATAATCTTTCTACTTAGCTTTCTCTAGGAACGCATTAAAATTCAAGGGAACGGTAGCACGGGCCATTGATCTACAACATAGATATGCAAAAACTATCAGGACTAAGTTCATGATAATTAAGTTCAATTAATCATTTACTTAAGAACTCCCACTTAGATAGACATCCCTCAAGTCATCTAAATGATCACGTGATCCATATCAACTAAACCATGTCCGATCATCATGTGAGATGGAGTAGTTTTCAATGGTGAACATCTTTATGTTGATCATATCTACTATATGATTCATGTTCGACATTTCGGTCTCCAGTGTTCTGAGGCCATGTCTGTACATGCTAGGCTCGTCAACTTTAACCCGAGGATTCCGCATGTGCAAAACTGTCTTGCACCCATTGTATGTGAACGTAGAGCTTATCACACCCGATCATCACGTGGTGTCTCGGCACGACGAACTGTCGCAACCGTGCATACTCAGGGAAAACACTTATACCCTGAAATTTTAGAGAGGGATCTGAAGGAAATATGCCCTAGAGGCAATAATAAAGTTATATTTATTTCCTTATATCATGATAAATGTTTATTATTCATGCTAGAATTGTATTAACCGGAAACATAATACATGTGTGAATACATAGACAAACAGAGTGTCACTAGTATGCCTCTACTTGACTAGCTTGTTAATCAAAGATGGTTATGTTTCCTAACCATGGACAAAAGAGTTGTTATTTGATTAACGAGGTCACATCATTAGTTGAATGATCTGATTGACATGACCCATTCCATTAGCTTAGCACACGATCGTTTAGTATGTTGCTATTGCTTTCTTCATGACTTATACATGTTCCTATGACTATGAGATTATGCAACTCCCGTTTGCCGGAGGAACACTTTGGGTGCTACCAAACGTCACAACGTAACTGGGTGATTATAAAGGAGTACTACAGGTGTCTCCAAAGGTAGATGTTGGGTTGGCGTATTTCGAGATTAGGATTTGTCACTCCGATTGTCGGAGAGGTATCTCTGGGCCCTCTCGGTAATGCACATCACTTAAGCCTTGCAAGCATTGCAACTAATGAGTTAGTTGCGGGATGATGTATTACGGAACGAGTAAAGAGACTTGCCAGTAACGAGATTGAACTAGGTATTGGATACCGACGATCGAATCTCGGGCAAGTAACATACCGATGACAAAGGGAACAACGTATGTTGTTATGCGGTCTGACCGATAAAGATCTTCGTAGAATATGTAGGAGCCAATATGGGCATCCAGGTCCCGCTATTGGTTATTGACCGGAGACGTGTCTCGGTCATGTCTACATTGTTCTCGAACCGTAGGGTCCGCACACTTAAGGTTTCGATGACAGTTGTATTATGAGTTTATGAGTTTTGATGTACCGAAGGAGTTCGGAGTCCCGGATGAGATCGGGGACATGACGAGGAGTCTCGAAATGGTCGATATGTAAAGATCGATATATTGGACGACTATATTCGGACATCGGAAAGGTTCCGAGTGATTCGGGTATTTTTTGGAGTACCGGGTAGTTACGGGAGAAGTAATGGGCCTTGATGGGCTTTAGTGGGAAGAGGAAAAGGCTGCTGCGCCCCCCCTCCCCTTTGGTCCGAATTGGACTAGGGAAAAGGGGGCCGGCCACCTCTCCTTCTCCTCCTATTCCTTCTCCCTTCCTCCCCTCTTGATGGACTCCTACTAGGACTTGGAGTCCTAGTAGGACTCCCTATCCTGGCCGCACCTTTGCCTTGGCCGGCCTCCTCCTCCTCCATCCTTTATATACAAGGGCAGGGGGCACCCCATAGACACAAAAGTTGATCATTGAGATCGTTCCTTAGCCGTGTGCGGTGCCCCCTGCCACCATATTCCACCTCGATCATATCGTTGTAGTGCTTAGGCGAAGCCCTGCGTCGGTAGAACATCAAGATCGTCACCACGCCGTCGTGCTGACGGAACTCCTCCCCGAAGCTTTGCTGGATCGGAGCCCGGGGATCGTCATCGAGCTGAACGTGTGCTAAGAACTCGGAGGTGCCGGAGTAACAGTGCTTGGATCAGTCGGATCGGGAAGACATACGACTACTTCCTCTACGTTGTGTGATCGCTTCCGCAGTTGGTCTGCGTTGGTACGTAGACAACACTCTCCCCTCTCGTTGCTATGCATCACCATGATCTTGCGTGTGCGTAGGAATTTTTTTGAAATTACTACGTTCCCCAACAGTGGTATCAGAGCCTAGGTTTTATGGTTTGATGTTATATGCACGAGTAGAACACAAGTGAGTTGTGGGTGATATAAGTCATACTGCCTACCAGCATGTCATACTTTGGTTCGGCGGTATTGTTGGATGAAGCGGCCCAGACCAACATTACGCGTACGCTTACGCGAGACCGGTTTCCCCGACGTGCTTTGCACATAGGTGACTTGCGGGTGACTATTTCTCCAACTTTAGTTGAACCGAGTGTGGCTACGCCCAGTCCTTGCGAAGGTTAAAACGGATTCTATTTGACAAACTATCGTTGTGGTTTTGATGCGTAGGTGAGATTGGTTCTTGCTTAAGCCCGTAGCAGCCACGTAAAACTTGCAACAACAAAGTAGAGGACGTCTAACTTGTTTTTGCAGGGCATGTTGTGATATGATATGGTCAAGACGTGATGAGATATAAGTTGTTGTATGAGATGATCATGTTTTGTTGAAGTTATCGGCAAGTGGCAAAAGCCTTATGGTTGTCTCTTTATTGCATAAGATGCAAGCGCCAAATAATTGCTTTACTTTATCGCTATGCGATAGCAATAGTTGCAAGAGCAATAGTTGGCGAGACGACCGTGTGACGACACATTGATATAGATCAAGATGATGGAGATCATGGTGTCAAGCCGGTGATGACAGAGATCATGACAGTACTTTGGAGATGGAGATCAAAGAAGCAAGATGATGATGGCCATATCATGTCACATATTTTGATTGCATATGATGTTTATCTTTTATACATCTTATTTTTGCTTTGATTGACGGTAGCATTATAAGATGATCTCTCACTAAATTATCAAGAAGTGTTCTCCCTGAGTATGCACCGTTGCGAAAGTTCTTCGTGCTGAGACACCACGTGATGATCGGGTGTGATAGGTTCTACGTTCAAATACAACGGGTGCAAAACAGTTGCACACGCGGAATACTCAGGTTATACTTGACGAGCCAAGCATATACAGATATGGCCTCGGAACACAGAGACCGAAAGGTCGAGCATGAATCATATAGTAGATATGATCAACATAATGATGTTCACCATTGAAAACTACTCCATCTCACGTGATGATCGGTTATGGTTTAGTTGATTTGGATCACGTGATCACTTAGAGGATTAGAGGGATATCTATCTAAGTGAGAGTTCTTAAGTAATATGATTAATTGAACTTAAATTTATCATGAACTTAGTCCTGGTAGTATTTTGCAAATTATGTTATAGATCAGTAGCTCACGTTGTTGCTTCCCTGTGTTTATATTGATATGTTCCTAGAGAAAATTATGTTGAAAGATGTTAGTAGCAATGATGCGGATTGGATCCGTGATCTGAGGTTTATCCTCATTGCTGCACAGAAGAATTATGTCCTTGATGCACCGCTAGGTGACAGACCTAATGCAGGAGCAGATGCAGACGTTATGAACGTTTGGCTGGCTCAATATGATGACTACTTGATAGTTTAGTGCAACATGCTTAATGGCTTAGAATCGGGACTTCAAAGACGTTTTGAACGTCATGGACCATATGAGATGTTCCAGGAGTTGAAGTTAATATTTCAAGCAAATACCTGAGTTGAGAGATATGAAGTCTCCAACAAGTTCTATAGCTAAAAGATGGAGGAGAATCGCTCAACTAGTGAGCATGTGCTCAGATTGTCTGGGTACTACAATCGCTTGAATCAAGTGGGAGTTAATCTTCCAGATAAGATAGTGATTGACAGAATTCTCTAGTCACCATCACCAAGTTAGCAGAACTTCGTGATGAACTATAATATGCAAGGGATAACGGAAACAACTCCCAAGCTCTGCGTGATGCTGAAATCAACGAAGGTAGAAATCAAGAAAAACATCAAGTGTTGATGGTTGACAAGACCACTAGTTTCAAGAAAAGGGCAGAGGGAAGAAGGGGAACTTCAAGAAGAACGGCAAGCAAGTTGCTGCTCAAGTGAAGAAGCCCAAGTCTGATCCTAAGCCTGAGAATAAGTGCTTCTACTGCAAAGGGACTGGTCACTGGAAGCGGAACTACCCCAAGTGATTGGCGGATAAGAAGGATGGCAAAGTGAACATAAGTATATTTGATATACATGTTATTGATGTGTACTTTACTAGTGTTTATAGCAACCCCTTAGTATTTGATGCTAGTTCAGTTGCTAAGAGTAGTAACTCGAAACGGGAGTTGCAGAATGAACAGAGACTAGTTAAGGGTGAAGTGACGATGTGTGTTGGAAGTGGTTCCAAGATTGATATGATCATCATCGCACACTCCCTATACTTTCGGGATTAGTGTTGAACCTAAATAAGTGTTATTTGGTGTTTGCGTTGAGCATGAATATGATTTGATTATGTTTATTATAATACGGTTATTCATTTAAGTAAAAGAATAAATTGTTGTTCTCTTTACATGAATAAAACCTTATACGGTTACACACCCAATGAAAATAGTTCATTGGATCTCGATCTTAATAATACACATATTCATAATATTGAAACCAAAAGATGCGAAGTTAATAATGATAGTGCAACTTATTTGTGGCACTGCCGTTTAGGTCATATTGGTGTAAAGCGCATGAAGAAACTCCATGCTGACTTTGGAATCACTTGATTATGAATCACTTGATGCTTGCAAACCATGCCTTATGGGCAAGATGACTAAACGCCGTTCTCCGGAACAATGAAGCAAGCAACAGATTTGTTGAAAATCATACATACTGATGTATGTGGTCCGATGAATATTAAGGCTTGCAGCAGGTATCATTATTTTCTGACCTTCACAGATGATTTGAGCAGATATGGGGATATCTACTTGATGAAACATAAGTCTGAAACATTTGAACAGTTCAAAGAATTTCAGAGTGAAGTGGAAAAACCATCGTGACAAGAAAATAAAAGTTTCTACGATATGATCGCAGAGGTAAAATGTTTGAGTTACGAGTTTGGTCTTCAGTTAAAACAATGTGAAATAGTTTCACTACTCACGCCACCTGGAACACCAGAGCATAATGGTGTGTCCGAACGTCATAACCGTACTTTATTGGATATAGTGCAATCTATGATGTTTCTTACCGATTTACCACTATCGTTTTGGGGTTATGCATTAGAGACAGCTGCATTCACGTTAAATAGGGCACCATCTAAATCCGTTGAGACGACACCGTGTGAACTATGGTTTGGCAAGAAACCTAAGCTGTCGTTTCTTAAAGTTTAGGGTTGCGATGCTTATATGAAAAAGTTTCATCCTGATAAGCTCAAACTCAAATCGGAAAAGTGCGTCTTCATAGGATATCCAAAGGAAACTATTGGATACACCTTCTATCACAGATCCGAAGGCAAGACTTTTGTTGCTAAAATTCGGAAACTTTCTGGAGAAGGAGTTTCTCTCGAAAGAAGTGAGTGGGAGGAAAGTAGAACTTGACGAGGTAACTGTACCTGCTCCCTTATTGGAAAGTAGTACATCACAGAAAACTGTTTCTGTGACACCTACACCAGTTAGTGAGGAAGCTAATGATGATGATCATGAAACTTCAGAACAAGATACTACTAAACCTCGTAGATCAACCAGAGTAAGATCCGCGCTAGAGTGGTACGGTAATCCTTTTCTGGAAGTCATGCTACTAGATCATGATGAACCTACGAACTATGAGGAAGCGATGATGAGCCCAGATTCCGCGAAATGGTTTGAGGCCATGAAATCTGAGATATGATCCATGTATGAGAACAAAGTATGGACTTTGATGGATTTGCCCGATGATCGGCAAACCATAGAAAATAAATGGATCTTCAAGAGGAAGACGGACGCTGATAGTAGTGTTACTATCTACAAAGCTAGAATTGTCGAAAAAGGTTTTCGACAAGTTCAAGGTGTTGACTACGATGAGTTTTTCTCACTCGTATCTATGCTTAAGTCTGTCCGAATCATGTTAGCAATTGCCGCATTTTATGAAATCTGGCAAATGGATAAACAAAACTGCATTCCTTAATGGATTTATTAGAGAAGAGTTGTATGTGATGCAACTAGAAGGTTTTGTCAATCCGAAAGGTGCTAACAAAATGTGCAAGCTCCAGCGATCCATCTGTGGACTGGTGCAAGCATCTCGGAGTTGGAATATACGCTTTGATAAGTTGATCAAAGCATATAGTTTTATACAGACTTGCGGTGAAGCCTGTATTTACGAGAAAGTGAGTGGGAGAACTACAGCATTTCTGATAAGTATATGTGAATGACATATTGTTGATCGGAAATAATGTAGAATTATTCTGTAAAGCATAAAAGGAGTGTTTGAAAGGAGTTTTTCAAAGAAAGACTTCGGTAAAGCTGCTTACATATTGAGCTTCAAGATCTATAGAGATAGATCAAGACGCTTGATAAGTTTTTCAATAAGTACATACCTTGATAAGATTTTGAAGTAGTTCAAAGCGGAACAGTCAAAGAAAAAGTTTCTTGCCTGTGTTACAAGGTGTGAAGTTGAGTAAAGACTCAAAGCCCGACCACGGTAGAAGATAGAAAGAGAATGAAAGTCATTCCCTATGCCTCATTCATAGGTTCTATAAAGTATGCCATGCTGTGTACCAGATCTATTGTATACCCTGCACTGATTTGGTAAGGGAGTACAATAGTGATCTAGGAGTAGATCACTGGACAGCGGTCAGAATTATCCTTAGTGAAATAAGGATGTGTTTCTCGATTATGGACGTGACAAAAAGGTTCGTCGTAAAGGGTTACGTCGATGCAAGTTTTTGACACTGATCCAGATGAATCTAAAGTCACAATCTGGATACATATTGAAAGTGGGAGCAATTAGCTAGAGTAGCTCCGTGCAGAGCATTATAGACAAAGAATTTTGCAAAATACTTACGGATCTGAATGTGACAGACCCGTTGACTAAAATTATCTCACAAGCAAAAACATGATCACACCTTAGTACTCTTTGGGTGTTAATCACATAGAGATGTGAACTAGATTACTGACTCTAGTAAACCCTTTGAGTGTTGGTCACATGACGATGTGAACTATGGGTGTTAATCACATGGTGATGTGAACTATTGCTGCTAAATCACATGGCGATGTGAACTAGATTATTGACTCTAGTGCAAGTGGGAGACTGAAGGAAATATGCCCTAGAGGCAATAATAAAGTTATTATTTATTTCCTTATATCATGATAAATGTTTATTATTCATGCTAGAATTGTATTAACCGGAAACATAATACATGTGTGAATACATAGACAAACAGAGTGTCACTAGTATGCCTCTACTTGACTAGCTCGTTAATCAAAGATGGTTATGTTTCCTAACCATGGACAAAAGAGTTGTTATTTGAGTAACGAGGTCACATCATTAGTTGAATGATCTGATTGACATGACCCATTCCATTAGCTTAGCACACGATCGTTTAGTATGTTGCTATTGCTTTCTTCATGACTTATACATGTTCCTATGACTATGAGATTATGCAACTCCCGTTTGCCGGAGGAACACTTTGGGTGCTACCAAACATCACAACGTAACTGGGTGATTATAAAGGAGTACTACAGGTGTCTCCAAAGGTAGATGTTGGGTTGGCGTATTTCGAGATTAGGATTTGTCACTCCGATTGTCGGAGAGGTATCTCTGGGCCCTCTCGGTAATGCACATCACTTAAGCCTTGCAAGCATTGCAACTAATGAGTTAGTTGCGGGATGATGTATTACGGAACGAGTAAAGAGACTTGCCAGTAACGAGATTGAACTAGGTATTGGATACCGACGATCGAATCTCGGGCAAGTAACATACCGATGACAAAGGGAACAACGTATGTTGTTATGCGGTCTGACCGATAAAGATCTTCGTAGAATATGTAGGAGCCAATATGGGCATCCAGGTCCCGCTATTGGTTATTGACCGGAGACGTGTCTCGGTCATGTCTACATTGTTCTCGAACCGTAGGGTCCGCACGCTTAAGGTTTCGATGACAGTTGTATTATGAGTTTATGAGTTTTGATGTACCGAAGGAGTTCGGAGTCCCGGATGAGATCGGGGACATGACGAGGAGTCTCGAAATGGTCGAGACGTAAAAATCGATATATTGGACGACTATATTCGGACATCGGAAAGGTTCCGAGTGATTCGGGTATTTTTCGGAGTACCGGGTAGTTACGGGAGAAGTAATGGGCCTTGATGGGCTTTAGTGGGAAGAGGAAAAGGCTGCTGCGCCCCCCTCCCCTTTGGTCCGAATTGGACTAGGGAAAAGGGGGCCGGCCACCTCTCCTTCTCCTCCTATTCCTTCTCCATTCCTCCCCTCTTGATGGACTCCTACTAGGACTTGGAGTCCTAGTAGGACTCCCTATCCTGGCCGCACCTTTGCCTTGGCCGGCCTCCTCCTCCTCCATCCTTTATATACAAGGGCAGGGGGCACTCCATAGACACACAAGTTGATCATTGAGATCATTCCTTAGCCGTGTGCGGTGCCCCCTACCACCATATTCCACCTCGATCATATCGTTGTAGTGCTTAGGCGAAGCCCTGCGTCAGTAGAACATCAAGATCGTCACCACGCCGTCGTGCTGACGGAACTCCTCCCCGAAGCTTTGCTGGATCAGAGCCCGGGGATCGTCATCGAGCTGAACGTGTGCTAAGAACTCGGAGGTGCCGGAGTAACGGTGCTTGGATCAGTCGGATCGGGAAGATGTACGACTACTTCCTCTACGTTGTGTGATCGCTTCCGCAGTCGGTCTGCGTTGGTACGTAGACAACACTCTCCCCTCTCGTTGCTATGCATCACCATGATCTTGCGTGTGCGTAGGAATTTTTTTGAAATTACTACGTTCCCCAACAGGATCATATTACAATGCTACTGCCGTACTAAGCAAAATAAGATGCATAAAAGATAAACATCACATGCAATCAAAATATGTGACATGATATGGTCATCATCATCTTGTGCCTTTGATCTCCATCTCCAAAGCACCATCATGATCTCCATCGTCACTGGCTTGACACCTTGATCTCCATCATAGTGTCGTGGTCATCTCGCCAACTATTGCTTCTACAACTATCACTAACGCATAGTGATAAAGTAAAGTAATTACATGGCGTTTGCATTTCATACAATAAAGCGACAACCATAAGGCTCCTGCCAGTTGCCGATAACTTTTACAAAACATGATCATCTCATAGAATAACGTATATCACATCATGTCTTGACCATATCACATCACAACATGCCCTGCAAAAACAAGTTAGACGTCCTCTACTTTGTTGTTGCAAGTTTTACGTGGCTGCTTCGGGCTTCTAGCAAAAACCGTTCTTACCTATGCATCAAAACCACAACGGTGATTTATCAAGTTTGTTGTTTTAACCTCCAACAAGGACCGGCCATAGTCAAATTCGATTCAAACTTATTTTGATTCGGCGGTATTGTTGGATGAAGCGGCCCGGACCAACCTTACATGACCACGTTCATGAGACCGGTTCCACCGACAGACATGCAACTAGTTTTGCATAAAGGTGGCTGGCAGGTGTCTGTTTCTCCCACTTTAGTTGAATCGAATTTGACTGTGGCCGGTCCTTGTTGAAGGTTAAAACAACAAACTTGATAAATCACCGTTGTGGTTTTGATGCGTAGGTAAGAACGGTTCTTGCTATAAGCCCATAGCAGCCACCTAAAACTTGCGACAACAAAGTAGAGGACATCTAACTTGTTTTTGCAGGGCATGTTGTGATGTGATATGGTCAAGATATGATGTGATATACGTTATTGTATGAGATGATCATGTTTTGTAAAAGTTACTGCCAACTGGCAGGAACCTTATGGTTGTCTCTTTATTGTATGAAATGCAAATGCCATGTAATTGCTTTGTTTTATCACTATGCGTTAGCGATAGTTGTAGAAGCAATAGTTGGCGAGACGACCACGACGCTACAATGGAGATCAAGGTGTCAAGCCAGTGACGATGGAGATCATGATGATGCTTTGGAGATGGAGATCAAAAGCACAAGATGATGATAGCCATAACATGTCACATATTTTGATTGCATGTGATGTTTATCTTTTATGCATCTTATTTTGCTTAGTACTGCGGTAGCATTATAAGATGATCCCTTAACAAAATTTTAAGTTATAAGTGTTCTCCTCGAGTATGCACTGTTGCGATAGTTCGTCGTGTTGAGACACCACGTGATGATCGGGTGTGATAGACTCTACATTCACATACAACGAGTGCAAGATAGTTTTGCACATGCGGAATACTGAGGTTAAACTTGACGAGCCTGACATGTACAAACATGGCATCGGAACAGTGGAGACTGAAAGGTCGAACCTGAATGATAGAGTAGATATGATCAACATAGAGATGTTCACCATTGATGACACTACTCCATCTCACATGATGATCGGACATGGTTTAGTTGATTTGGATCACGTATCATTTAGATGACTTGAGGGATAAGTGGGAATTCTTTAGTAATTTG
The DNA here is from genome assembly GCA_034509565.1 of Triticum monococcum. Taxonomy (NCBI): domain Eukaryota; kingdom Viridiplantae; phylum Streptophyta; class Magnoliopsida; order Poales; family Poaceae; genus Triticum; species Triticum monococcum. Next base: position 486,523,833 of record CM067845.1, read on the forward strand.
ATTAATTGAACTTAATTTATCATGAACTTAGTCCTGATAGTATTTGCAAATATATGTTGTAGATCAATAGCTCGCGATATAGCTCCCTTATTTTTTTTATGTTCCTAGAGAAAAATAAGTAGAAAGATGATAGTAGCAATGATGCGGACTAGGTCCGTGATCTGAGGATTATCCTCATTGTTGCTGATGTCGCTTGAAGCTACGTCAGTATTTCCCCAAAGAGGAAGGGATGATGCAGCACAACGGTGGTAGGTATTTCCCTCAGATATGAAACCAAGATTATCGAACCAGTAGGAGAACCAAGCAACACAACGTAAACAGCCCCTGCACACAAATAACAAATACTCGCAACCCGACGTGTTAAAGGAGTTGTCAATCCCTTTCGGGTAACGGTGCCAGAAATTGGCGCGTTGACGGGAGAAAGTTGTAAATATTGATAGATCAAATGCCAAATAAAATAATTTGTAGCAAGATATTTTTGGGTTTTTGGTTTAGTAGATCTAAAAATAAAAGCAAATAAAAATAGATCGCAAAGGCAAATATATGAGGAAGAAGACCCGGGGGCTGTAGGTTTCACTAGTAGCTTCTCTCGAGAAAAATAGCAAATGGTTGGTAAACAAATTACTATTGGGCAATTGATAGAACTTCAAATAATTATGATGATATCCAGGTAATGATCATTACATAGGCATCACGTCCAAGATTAGTAGACCGACTCCTGCCTGCATCTACTACTATTACTCCACACATCGACCGCTATCCAACATGCATCTAGTGTATTAAGTTCATGGAGAAATGGAGTAATGCAATAAGAATGATGACATGATGTAGACAAGATCTATCTATGTAGAGATAGACCCCATCGTTTTATCCTTAGTAGCAACGATACATACGTGTCGTTTCCCTTTCTTTCACTGGGATCAAGCACCGTAAGATCAAACCCACTACAAAGCACCTCTTCCCATTGCAAGATAAATAGATCAAGTTGTCCAAACAAAACCCAAATATCGGAGAAGAAATATGAGGCTATAAGCAATCATGCATATAAGAGATCAAAGAAACTCAAATAACTTTCATGGATATAAAAAGATAGATCTGATCAAAAACTCAAAGTTCATCGGATCCCAACAAACACACCGCAAAAGAGTTACGTCACATGGATCTCCAAGAGACCATTGTATTGAGAACCAAGAGAGAGAGATGAATCCATCTAGCTACAAACTACGAACCCAAAGGTCTATAAAGAACTACTCATGCATCATTGGAGAGACACCAATGGAGGTGGTGAACCCCATCCGAGATGGTGTCTAGATTGGATCTGGTGGTTCTGGACCTGCGGCAGCTGGATGAATATTTCGTCAACTCCCCTAGAGTTCTGGGATTTTTGGGGTATTTATAGAGCAAAGAGGCAGTCCGGGGGCACCCAAGGTGGGCACAACCCACCAGGGTGCGCCTGGGCCTCTTGGCGCGCCTTGGTGGGTTGTGCCCCCCTCAAGGCACCCCCCATGCACAGCCAGGGCCTGTTGTGTTCCTTTTGGCCCATAAAAATTCTCCGTAAAGTTTTGTGACATTTGGACTCCGTCTGATATTGATTTTCTGCGATGTAAAAAACACGAAAAAACAGGAACTAACACTTGGCACTATGTCAATAGGTTAGTACCAAAAAATGATATAAAATGATTATAAAACATCCAAGATTGATAATATAACAGCATGGAACAATCAAAAATTATAGATACGTTGGACACATATTAGCATCCCCAAGCTTAACTCCTACTCGTCCTCGAGTAGGTAAGTGATAAAAATAGAATTTTTGATGTGGAATGCTGCCTATCATGTCATATCATATTCTTTTCTTTATAGCATGGACATTTGGACTTTTAGTTGTTCAAAGCAATAGTCTAGTTTTGACATGATAATTTAGATACTCAAGCATATCAACAAGCAACCATATCTTTCAAAATATCAACGCTAAAATAAGTTATCCCTAGCCCATCATGCTCAAACATTGATCCATTCATGAAACACACTCGAATATTAGCTATACCCAATACTTAAGTACGATCATATTGCCTCCTAGTTGGTGCTTTTATAAGAGAAGATGGAGACTCAAAAAATAAAAAAATTGCATAAAATAAAAGAAAGGCCCTTCGCAGAGGGAAGTAGGGATTTGTAGAGGTGCCAGAGCTCAAAGCGAAAAACTTAGAGATAAAAACATTTTGGGAGGTGTATCCATCCCACCAACGGAAACGACTTAGAGTTCCCAAAACTTTCCATGCATATAAATATATATATATATATCATAGGCGGTTCCTAAACAGAAAATAAAGTTTATTCCTTTTCCACCATACTTTCACTTTCCATGGCTAGCTGTATCCACGGTTGGCCTCCATACCAACACTTTCCAAGGAATTTATTATTTGACAACATAAAGTAAATTCATTTTTTGCATTTCGGGACTAGGCATCCCTAATACCTTTGCCTTACTCTCATGCAATGACAAGTGAATAAACAATCATCTTGAGAATACCACATCTAGCATGGAAAATATTAGCCACCCCTCACCGCTCCGCGAGCGAAACAAACACACAAAATAGAAGTTTATTTTGAAAATTAGAGGTGGCACATGCAAATTTTCTTAGAACGGCAAAATAATACCGCATATAGGTAGATATAGTGGACTCATGTGGCAAAACTGGTTTAAGGATTTTGGATGCACAAGTAGTGATCATACTTAGTGCAAAATAAAGGCTAGCAAAAGATTCGGAAGCGGCCAACTAAGAAGCAGATAATCTCATAAGCAAGCATTAAGCATAATTAACACCGAATAATGCACCATAAGTTGTATATAATTTCATTGCATGACTATTGACTTTCGTACTTGCATAGGGAATCACAAACCTTAACACCAATATTCTTACTAAAGCATAATTACCCACCAACATAACTCACATATCACAACATCATATCTCAAAACTATTACTAAGAATCAAGTTTATTTTGTCCAATGATCTTCATGAAAGTTTTTATTATATCCTTCTTGGATATCTATCACTTTGGGACTAATTTTCGTGTATTCCTTTTGACAAGCTCCAACTAATATAAGTGAAGATCATGAGCATAATAAATTTTTCTTTCTCTCAAATTAATTTAAGTGAAGCAAGAGAGAATTTCTTGAAAATTTTACTAACTCTCAAATAAATATAAGTGAAGCAAGAGAGCATTTCTTCAAAAATACTAAAGCACACCATGCTCCAAAGATATAAGTGAAGCACTAGAGCAAGTCCATTGCTCATAAAAATTTAAGTGAAGCATATAGAGCAATTGTAACAAGTCATGACATAATTTTGGCTCTCTCAAATAGGTGTGTCCAGCAAGGAATGATGACTTAAAACACAAAATAAAACAAGAAAAGACTCATATCATACAAGACGCTCCAAGAAAAACACATATCATGTGACGAATAATAGTATAGTTTCGAGTAAAATACCGATGGTCGTTGGAAGAAAGCGGGGATGCCACTCGGGGGCATCCCCAACCTCAGTTGGTTGATCATTTTTTAATAATAGCTTGGGATGACGGGGCATCCCCAAGCTTAGGCTCTTCTATCCTACCTTCATCCATCGTAAGATAACCCAAAACTTGAAAACTTCAATCACACAAAACTCAACAAAACGAGATCCGTTAGCATAAGAATAATAAATCACTACTATAAATGCTGTATCAAACCAATTCATATTTTGTTTTGTATTATATCTACTGTATTCCAACTTTTCTATAGCAAAAACTCATCAAAGAAAACCATAGAGCCATCAAAATAAGCACACAACACAAAGAAAACAGAATCTGTCAAAACAGAACAGTCTGTAACAATCTGACTATTTCGAATACTTCTATAACTCCAAAAATTCTGAAAAAATTAGGACGACCTGAGCAATTTGTATATTGATCTACTGCAAGTGGAATGTGTATTTTATCGCTATCTGGTAAAAAAACAAAAATAAATTTCGTGAGCGTAAAAGTTTCTGTTTTTTCAGCAAGATCAAACAACTATCACCCAAGAAGATCCTAAAGGCTTTACTTGGCACAAACACTAATTAAAAGATAAAAACACAATCACAACAGTAGCATAATTGTTCTAACACACAAAAATAGGAAGCAAAAATCAAAAATAAAATTTATTCATTGGGTTACCTCCCAACAAGCGCTATAGTTTTACGCCCTTAGCTAGGCATAAAGCAAGGATCTAAGTTTTGTCATCTTTGTCCAACTCTTCAATCAAACACTTAGGATCCTTCAGAGATTTAGCATAAAGATCTTGAATAACAATACTCCTAGGAATAAATTGAAAGATTTCATTCTTGCAAAAAGCATCTCTTATCACTTCAACAAAATCCGGGTGAACACTAATTATCTTAAGATCTCCATTATTACTATTACTAGAAGTTGCACCCTTGTTCTTGGATCCACCCCTCCTTACGGGAGTTTTTTTTGATAGTTTTAGCGGAAGCGGAAGCCGTGCTTAGATCACTAAAGATTTCTTCTAATTTAACAATCCGAGACGGACTTCCTTCTATTCTTTCATGGATTAAGGTACCCTTCTCTTTTAACAACTTAAGAACATCTCCCACTTTTGACCCAATATTGGTAGAAAAATTATGAATCTTTTTATCTATAATTTTGATATGATCTTCGGTGAGCATTTTATTTTCAATAGCATCTAGTCTTTCCATAACATGCTCAAGAGTCAAAGTTGTTTCATTAATCATAAGTGGTGGCTATCCCACTAAATTTCCCATAGCATTAAAGGCATCAAGAGAAAGACACATCAAGAAATTTCCACCGGTAACCGTATCAAGGAAGAATCTATACCAAGTGGTGATGCCAACATAAAAACAACGAAGAAGAACAACGGTGGATTGCTTACGGGTAGATCTATTATGAGCATTGCAAATCCTATACCAAGCATCTTTTAAATTTTCTCCTCCCTTTGTTTAAAATTGAGAACCTCGTTCTCGGGAGTGCAAGAAATAGAGGAAGAACTATCCATAATGATAATAACAGCATATAAAATTGGACACAAAAACAGATCCAGCAAGAAAACGGTGAAAGGAAAAGAGGGGCGAATAAAACGGCAAATTTTTGTGAAGTGGGGGAGAGGAAAATGAGAGGCAAATGGCAAATAATGTAAATTGCGAGGAGATGAGATTTGTGATTAGGAACCTGTTATATGTTGAAGATCCTCCCTGTCAACGGCGCCAGAAATTCCTTTTGATGTCGCTTGAAGCTACGTCGGTATTTCCCCAAAGAGGAAGGGATGATGCATCATAGTGGTGGTAGGTATTTCCCACAGATATGAAACCAAGGTTATCGAACCAGTAGGAGAACCAAGCAACACAACGTAAACAACCCCTGCACACAAATAACAAATACTCGCAATCCGACGTGTCAAAGGGGTTGTCAATCCCTTTCGGGTAACGGTGCCAGAAATTGGTGCGTTGACGGGAGAAAGTTGTAAATATTGATAGATCAAACGCCAAATAAAATAAATTACAACAAGGTATTTTTGGGTTTTTGGTTTAGTAGATCTAAAAATAAAAGCAAACAAAAATAGATCGCAAAGGCAAATATATGAGAAAGAAGACCCGGGGGCGTAGGTTTCACTAGTGGCTTCTCTCGAGAAAAATAGCAAACTGTGGGTAAACAAATTACTGTTGGGCAATTGATAGAACTTCAAATAATTATGACGATATCCAGGCAATGATCATTACATAGGCATCACGTCCAAGATTAGTAGACCGACTCCTGCCTGCATCTACTACTATTACTCCACACGTCGACCGCTATCCAGCATGCATCTAGTGTATTAAGTTCATGGAGAAATGAAGTAATGCAATAAGAACGATGACATGATGTAGACAAGATCTATCTATGTAGAGATAGACCCCATCGTTTTATCCTTAGTAGCAATGATACATATGTGTCGTTTCCTTTCTTTCACTGGGATCAAGCACTGTAAGATCGGACCCACTACAAAGCACATCTTCCCATTGCAAGATAAATAGATCAAGTTGGCCAAACAAAACCCAAATATCGGAGAAGAAATATGAGGATGGTGTCTAGATTGGATCTGGTGGTTCTGGACCTGTGGCGGCTGGATGAATATTTCGTCGACTCCCCTAGAGTTCTCGGATTTGGGGGGTATTTATAGAGCAAAGAGGCGGTTCGGGGGCACCCGAGGTGGGCACAACCCACTAGGGCATGCCTGGGCCTCCTGGCACGCCCTGGTGGGTTGTGCCCCCCTCGGGGCACCCCCCAGGCACAGCCAGGGTCTGTTGTTTTCCTTTTGGCCCATAAAAATTCTTCGTAAAGTTTTGTGGCATTTGGACTTCGTCTGATATTGATTTTCCGCATTGTAAAAAACACGGAAAAAACAGGAATTGGCACTTGGCACTATGACAATAGGTTAGTACCAAAAAATGATATAAAATGACTATAAAATGATTATAAAACATCCAAGGTTGATAATATAACAGCATGGAACAATCAAAGATTATAGATACGTTGGAGACGTATCAGTTGCATAGAAGAATTATGTCCTTGATGCACCACTAGGTGACGAATCTGTTGCAGGAGCAGATGCAGACGTTATGAACGTTCTGCAAGCTCGATATGATGACTACTTGATAGTTTAGTGCTCCATGCTTTACGGCTTATTAAAACCGGGACTTAAAAACATTTTGAACGCCACGGAGCATATGAGATGTTCCAAGAGATGAAATTGGTATTTCAGACTCATGCCCGTGTCGAGAGGTATGAGACCTCTGGCAAGTACTTTGCCTACAAGATGGAGGAAAATAGCCCAACCAGTGAGCATGTGCTCAGAATGTCTGGGTACTACAATCGCTTGAAAGCAAGTGGGAGTTAATCTTCCAGATAAGATAGTGATTGACAGAGTTCTCTAGTCACTATCACCAAGATACTAAAACTCCGTGATGAACTATAATATGCAAGGGATGACGAAAAGGATTCCCGAGCTCTTCGCGATGCTGAAATATGTGAAGGTAGAAATCAAGAAAAAGCATCAAGTGTTGATGGTTAACAAAACCACTAGTTTCAAAAAAAAGCAAAGGGAAAGAAAGGGAACTTCAAGAAGAATGTCAAGCAAGGTGCTACTCCCGGGAAGAAGCCAAAAGCTGGACCCAAGCCTAAAACTGAGTGCTTCTACTACAAAGAAAGGTCACTAGAAGCGGAATTGCCCAAAACATTTGGTGGATAAGAAGGATGGCAAAGTGAACAAAGGTATATTTGATATAAAGGTTATTGATGTGTACCTTACTAGTGTTCGTAGTAGCCCATGGGTACTTGATACCGGTTCAGTTGCTAAGATTAGTAACTTGAAATAGGAGTTGCAGAATAAACAGAGACTAGTTAAGGGTGAGCTGACGATGAGTGTTGGAATTGATTCCAAGGTTGATATGATCAACATCGCACACTCACTCTACCTTCGGGATTAGTGTTGAACCTAAATAAATGTTATTTGGTGTTTTGCGTTAAGCATGAATATGATTAGATCATGTTCATTGCAATACGGTTATTCATTTAAGTCAGACAATAATTGTTGTTCTGTTTACATGAATAAAACCTTCTATGGTCATACACCCAATGTCAATGGTTTATTGAATCTCGATCGTAGTGATACACATATTCATAATATTGATGCCAAAAGATGGAAAGTTGATAATGATAGTGCAACATATTTGTGGCACTGCTGTTTAGGTCATATTGGTGTAAAGCGCATGAAGAAACTCCATGCGGATAGGCTTTTGGAATCACTTGATTATGAATTATTTGATACTTGCGAACCATGCCTCATGGGCAAGATGACTAAAACTCCGTTCTCCGAAACAATGGAGCGAGCTACTGACTTATTGGAAATAATACATACCGATGTATGCGGTCCGATGAGTGATGAGGCTCGCGGCGGGTATCGTTATTTTCTAACCTTCACAGATGATTTGAGCAGATATGGGTATATCTACTTGATGAAAACACAAGTCTGAAACATTTGAAAAGTTCAAATAATTTCAGAGTGAAGTGGAGAATCATCGTAACTAGAAAATAAAGTTTCTACGATATGATCGCAGAGGCGAATATTTGAGTTACGAGTTTGGCCTTCATTTAAAACAGTGTGGAATAGTTTCACAACTCACGCCACCTGGAACGCCAAAGCATAATGGTGTGTCCGAACCGTAGCCGTACTTTATTACATATGGTGTGATCTATGATGTCTCTTACCAATTTACGACTATCGTTTTGGGGTTATGCATTAGAGACAGCTGCATTCACGTTAAATAGGGCACCATCTAAATCCGTTGAGACGACACCCTATGAAGTATGGTTTGGCAAGAAACCTAAGCTTTCGTCTCTTAAAGTTAGGGGTTGCGATGCTTATGTGAAAAAGCTTCAGCCTGATAAGCTCGAACCAAATCAGAGAAGTGCGTCTTCATAGGATACCCAAAAGAAACTATTGGGTACACCTTATACCACAGATCCGAAGGCGAGATCTTTGTTGCTAAGAATGGATCCTTTCTAGAGAAGGAGTTTCTCTTGAAAGAAGTGAGTGGGAGGAAAGTAGAACTTGATGAGGTAATTGTACCTTCTCTCGAATTGGAAGGTAGCTCATCACAGAAAACTATTCCCGTGATGCCTACACCAACTAGAGAGGAAGCTAATGATAATGATCATGAAACTTCAGATTAAGTTACTACCGAACCTCGTAGATCAACCAGAGCACGTTCCACACCAGAGTGGTACGGTAATCCTGTTCTAGAAGTCATGTTACTAGACCATGACGAACCTACGAACTATGAAGAAGCGATGATGATCCCAGATTCCGATAAATGGCTTAAGGCCATGAAATCTGAGATGTGATCCATGTATGAAGACAAAGTGTGGACTTTGGTTGACTTGCCTGATGATCGACGAGCCATAGAGAATAAATGGATCTTCAAGAAGAATACTGACGCTGATGGTAATGTTACTGTCTACAAAGCTCGACTTGTCGCGAAAGGTTTTCGACATGTTCAAGGAGTTGACTACGATGAGACTTTCTCACCCGTAGCGATGCTTAAGTCTGTCCGAATCATGCATGTTAGCAATTGTCGCATTTTATGATTATGAAATCTGGCAAATGGACGTCAAAACTGCATTCCTTAATGGATATCTTAAAGAAGAGTTGTATATGATGCAACCAGAAGGTTTTGTTGATCCTAAAGGTGCTAACAAAGTGTGCAAGCTCCAGCGATCCATCTATGGACTGGTACAAGCATCTCGGAGTTGGAATATATGCTTTGATGAGGTGATCAAAATTCATGGTTTTATACAGACTTTCGGAGAAGCCTGTATTTACAAGAAAGTAAGTGAGAGCTCTCTAGCATTTCTGATATTATATGTGGATGAAAAATTGTTGATTGGAAATGATATAGAATTTCTGCATAGCATAAAAGGATACTTGAATAAAGAATTTTTTTCAATGAAAGACCTCGGAAGCTACTTATATATTAGGCATCAAGATCTATAGAGATAGATCGAGACGCTTAATAGGACTTTCACAAAGCACATACCTTGTCAAGATTTTGAAGAAGTTCAAAATGAATCAGTCAAAGAAAGGGTTCTTGCCTGTGTTGCAAGGTTTGAAGTTGAGTAAGACTCAAAACCCGACCATGATACGTCCATTTTGCATCATGTTTCCTTCCTGTTATTTATAAAGTTTTTATCCATAATAATGCTTTTTGGAGTAATTCTAATGCCTTTTCTCCCATAATTTACAAGGAACACACCAAGAGGGAGAATTCCAGTAGCTGGAAATCTGGACCAAGAAAAGCTACATCAGGCCACCTATTCTGCACAACTCCAAATGGGCTGAAACTTTATGGAGATTTTTTATGGAATATATAAGAAATATTGGAGCCAATAAGTACCAGAGAGGGGCTACCACGTGGGTTCAACCCACCTGGGCGCGCCAGGCCCCCCTGGCGCGCCCTGGTGGGTTGTGGCCTCCTCGACCCACCTTTGATGCCCATCTTCTAGTATATAAGTGGTTTTGACCTAGAAAAAATCAGAATAATACTTTCTGGATGGAGCATCGCCGCCTCGAGGCGGAACTTGGGCAGGAGCACTTTTGCCCTCCGGCGAAGCGATTCTGCCGAGGAAACTTCCCTCCCGGAGGGGGAAATCATCGTCATCATCATCACCACCAACTCCCCCATCTTGGGGAGGGCAATCTCCATCAACATCTTCACCAGCACCATCTCATCTCAAACCCTAGTTCATCTCTTATATTCAATCTTGTTACCGGAACTATAGATTGTTGGTAGGGGGTGACTAGTAGTGTTGATTGCGTCTTGTAGTTGATTACTATATGGTTTATTTGGTGGAAGATTATATGTTCAGATCCATTATGCATATTAATACCCCTCTGATCATGACCATATTTGTTGTTTGTGAGTAGTTGCCTTCATTCTTCAGGTCACGGGATAAATCATGTTGCAAGTAATCATGTGAATTTGATATCTGTTCGATATTTTGATAGTATGTATGTTGTGATTCCCTTAGTGGTGTCATGTGAACGTCGACTACATGACACTTCACCATATTTGGGCCTAAGGGAATGCCTTGTGGAGTAGTAAATAGATGGTGGGTTGTCAGAGTGACAGAAACTTAAACCCCAGTTTATGCACTATTCCGGAAGGGACCTATTGGATCCTAGAGTTTAATGCTGTGACGCCCGGATAATCAAGCTACAGTAAACCTCTGCTAATGATGCCACGTCACCCCGATTACTATTGCTAATCTCGCATTAGGTCGAAACCAGTTCGAATTCAAATTCAAAATCAAGCAAATGATAAAAGTTTTCAAATATTAAAACTAAAATGTTCGGAGTGAGCCAAATAATGCGTAGGTAATTATGGTGGAGAAACCACACTTTTATAAAATGTTTAAATACTCTTAAATGAATAAAAGAGTAGCAGAAACAATTATTTTAATGCTTTAACAATAATAAACATTTTCAAAACTAAATTGTTATAAGTATTAAACTATTGTGGCAGTGGCATAATTTGTAAAATCCTATTTAGGTGCCACTTTGGTAAATTACTAAAACTAAAGTAAAAGGAAACTAAAAGAAAGCAAACTATAAAAAAAACAGAAAACAAAACTAACAAAAAAATATAAAAGGATCCCCTAGGCCTTGGCCCAACAGGCTACAGGGCCGCCAGGCCGGCCCACTCCCCGCACGCCCGCCTGGCCTATAGGCCACGCCACGCCACGCCTCGCTAACCCTAACCCACCCCCACTATCCCCACTTCCCCCACATCTCGATCCACTCCGCTCCCTCCCCCTCACCCGATTCTGGATCGAGCCCCGACCGCACCGTCGCCAGACCCCGCCGCCCCTTCCTCGTCTCCTCGCTCGACCCGATCTGGACGGCGCTCCGCTCCCGGCGCCGCCACGCGCTGCTGCCCAAGGACCTCGTCGCCCGGCGCCGCTCCATCATCGTTGCCTCGCCTCCACCTCGACGGCTCCAACGAGCCTCGCCGCCCCGCTTCTCTTCAACGCTGGTGAGGCCACCGGCCTCCCGCTCCACCTGCACTCCATCGTCGATCCGACAATCGCGTCGGTGCACGCCGTTGACCACCGCACCGTACACGCGCCGACCGCGCTCACCGCGGCCTCGCCTTGCTCGGCGTGCCGACGCGCGCGCCCGCAGCCGCGCCAAGCCGCACCCGCCGTGCTGCTCCTCCCCAGAGCGCTCGCACCTGCCGTGGCCCACACCGCCGCAGCCTCCCCTGCTGCCTCCTTTGCCTGCTCGTGCCGTTGCCGCCCGCCTCGCGCTCCGCCCCGCGGCCGACGCCCTGCCGCTGCACCGCGGATCCTGTTCTGACACGCTGGCCGCTCGTCATGTCTGACCACACCATCTGCCCTGCTCCGCATACTCCACTGCCGGCCTCGACCATGGCCTTGCCGGGGCCAGGTCCGGCCACCACGCCCCTGCTCCTCCCCTGCGCACATTCGTGCACAGGAGGGAGGTGGCCTGAGCCACTTACAGGTGGGGCCCAGCCCCCTGTTAAAAAAAAGAAATGAAAATTAAATATATATATATATATATATACTAATTAAATTATTAATCTAAGTAAGTGTGCTTAATAAACTTAATATTAATTAAACTATTTAGTTAAACTCTAATGGAAGCTAACTCAATGACAGCAAGGACCCACCACCACTATTCACTTTGACCAGGCAACTGATGACTGGGCAGTTGACCCAGTCAATTGGCCCGCCCTGCCATACACTGGCTCGGTACACTTCTGGGTACCGATAGCCTTTTTCATATTTATTTTCGAGATATAAATAATTCCAAAAAATGATTAAAACTATGGAAATTAATATAAAATAATCAGTAACTCAGATGAAAAAACTTTGTACATGAGAGTTGCTCGGAACAACGAGACGAATCCGGATACGCAGCCCATTCGTCCGTCACGCATTCCTAGCATAGCAAACATGCAACTTTCCCCCTCCAATTCGTCTATCCAAAAACGCGAAACCCCGAGGATATTTTCCCGGATGTTTCCATGCTTTGCCGGTACCACCTCATACCGCGTTAGGGCACACCTAGCACTGGGTATTGTCATGTTACGCCTTGTGATGCTTTGATTGCACTGTTATTTATTGTGTTCCCCTCTGTTACTTGTTTCCGGTAGACCCCGAGACCGCTGGCTGTACCCCTGTTGTTGACTACGGAGTTGACGACCCCTCTCTCTTGCCAGAGCAACCAGGCAAGCCCCCCCCCCCCTTGATCACCAGATATCGCCTGCTCTCCTCTATACTGCTTGCATTAGAGTAGTGTAGCATGTTACTGTTTTCCGTTCATCCTATCTTGATGCATAGCCTGTCCTTGCTACTACTGTTGTTACCTTTACCTGCAAACCTAATGCTTAGTATAGGATGCTAGTTTATCATCAGTGGCCCTACATTCTTGTCCGTCTGCCATGCTATACTATCGGGCCGTGATCACTCGGGAGGTGATCACGAGTATGTACTATATACTTTATACATGATACATGTGGTGACTAAAGACGGGTAGGCTCGTAGGAGCACCCGCGAGTGGATCTTTGAGGCGGAGCGACAGGGCAGGTTCCGACCACCTAGGAGAGAGGTGGGCCTGGCCCTGGTCGGTGTTCGTGGATACTTAACATGCTTAACGAGATCTGGGTATTTGATCTGAGTCTGGCCATTTGGTCTATACGCACTAACCATCTACGTGGGAGCAGTTATGGGTATCCCGGCGTCGTGGTATCAGCCGAAGCCTTCGTGACGTCAGCGACTGAGTGGCGCGCGCCGGATTGGACTAGAAAGCCACTAGGCTAGGTCTGCTTCCGGCCGCGTACGCAACGTGCAGGTGTGCAAAGGGCGATGGGCCCAGACCCCTGCGCCATAGGATTTAGACCGGCGTGCTGACCTCTCTGTTGTGCCTAGGTAGGGCTGCGACGTGTTGATCTTCCGAGGCCGGGCATGACCCAGAAAAGTGTGTCCGGCCAAATGGGATCGAGTGTGTTGGGGTTTGTGGTGCACCCCTGCAGGGAAGTTTATCTATTCGAATAGCCGTGTCCCTCGGTAAAAGGACGACCTGGAGTTGTACCTTGACCTTATGACAACTAGAACCGGATACTTAATAAAACACACCCTTCCAAGTGCCAGATACAACCGGTGATCGCTCTCTCACAGGGCGACGAGGGGAGGATCATCGGTTAGGATTATGCTATACGATGCTACTTGGAGGATTTCAGTCTACTCTCTTCTACATGCTGCAAGACGGAGGCTGCCAGAAGCGTAGTCTTCGACAGGATTAGTTATCCCCCTCTTATTCTGGCATTCTGCAGTTCAGTCCACATATGATACCCTTATTCCATTTGATACCCATGCATATGTAGTATAGCTCCTTGCTTGCGAGTACTTTGGATGAGTACTCACGGTTGCTTTCTCCCTCTTTTCCCTCTATCCCTTCTACCTGGTTATCGCAACCAGATGTTGGAGCCCAGGATCCAGACGCCACCGTCGATGATGACTCCTACTACACCGAAGGTGCCTACTACTACCTGCTGCCCGCTAATGACGACCAGGAGTAGTTTAGGGGGATCCCAGGCAGGAGGCCTGCGCCTCTTTCGATCTGTATCCCAGTTTGTGCTAGCCTTCTTAAGGCAAACTTGTTTAACTTATGTCTGTACTCAGACATTGTTGCTTCCGCTGACTCGTCTATGATCGAGCTCTTGTATTCGAGCCCTCGAGGCCCCTGGCTTGTAATATGATGCTTGTATGGCTTATTTTATTTGTAGAGTTGTGTTGTGATATCTTCTCATGAGTCCCTGATCCTGATCGTACACATTTGCGTGTATGATTAGTGTACGGTCAAATCAGAGGGCGTCACAAGTTGGTATCAGAGCCGACTGCCTGTAGGAATCCCCCTTCCACACTCCTTGGCCGAAGTCGAGTTTAGACATTACAAAACTTTTACTAACATGGCTGTGCGGCTTACGGGCCCACGTCGCCATTTGGGTGGTATTAGGATCTTTTACTCCTCGATCATTACTCTGGGGCTCTGATCTCTCTTCTATTCGGGTTAAAATGAATTTACTAACTCTGACTCTAGGATCTCGTAAATACTTTCTCCCGGAGAGCCCCTTCATTCCAGATGATGGCCTGCTTCACCAGAAGATTCCGAAGATACTCTTTGCTATTCCTCTCGAGACTTTGTGCCCATCACTTTTGCTATTCCCGACCACCGATAAATCCTTATGGATAACTACTTACACTTGCCATTCATACGATCATCCCCCATTGATCTTGTTATTACAAGATACCCCGGAGTCTTCTCTATTGTTCCGAGAATACTTTGTGCCTACTGCCTAGCAGTTCCTTGCCACATGAATACCCCTTCAATTAAATCCTCGCACTTGTCGAGTATCCACTCATCCCCAGTTGTTCATGTGTTTCACAATGGTCTTCAAAATACTATTCGATCCTCCAAAAATCCTTAGTAGCTTATTGCTCTGCAATACTTGCCTGCTTGCATTATGGATGCTTTCCATATGTCTGGCGATATTCGTTAGTATCCTTAGGCATCGTCTTTTGATCCTATTGTTTCAACTTGAGTGCGAATGCACGCAATCATCAGTTGATCCTTTTAAATTATCTTTCCGGCTCAGACGTTATTTGAAAGCATGAGCTGGATCTCGACCAATCAAATTGCTGTCGATTGTACCCTTAAGGCTATTCAACTTATCCATCCCTGATCAGAGCATTGCTTCTGATCCCTTGTCTTGGAATTGATAATTCCTTTGCATTTGAGTTTGAATTAGTCAGTTGTTTCTATAATCTGATCTCCTTGCATTGTCTCTTCCTCTGGTTGAGTACCGATACTCACATCAGACCCCTGGCGGACCACCAGATCCTTTGTTGGATTTTTTCCGATAGCGTCCTTCATATTCTATAAGCTGGTGAGTCTTTCCTCGGATACATAATGCTTTTGGTAAATTGTATCCTCTGTTTTTTTTAACCATGCACTGTTTTCGAGCTGGTGGTATTATGATTGAAGTTTGTGGTGTATGTTCCTAAGATGCCCTGATGGGTTGAACCTATGCCTTTCTTAATCTGTGTGAACCTGAAAGTTTTCACGGGTCATACTCCTCTGGTAATTCACCAGGTAGGTTTTGACACTGAAATCATTTTTAACTAGAGCAGTGAATAAAAGGTTATGCATTGAAGAAGTGGGAGTCGACCTTGAACCTTGCGTTCATACCCATGGACATGATGTAGATCTTATCATTAAAGCTTCTCTTAAATTAATTACTCCCTTGGTATAAGTTCATATTATATCTGGGATCTGGCCTTTTGCAATCGTGGTTTCGACCATGTTCTCTTTTAGGTACCGTTTCTCGTGCAAGTTTAAGCACTTGTCTTCTGCAGAGCAATACCCCAGTCCAGCCTCTACTTTGATCTGTCGTCGAGTATTACCCCCTGGTATCTCGAGGATACCACGGGATACATAACTTCTTATGAGTTCTTCATCAACTAATATTCTTGCCGATTCCATTTTTCCAACAGGTTCTCAGTTGTTAGAACCCCTCAAGGACACCGACAACTGAATTGAGTCCGCACTACGATTCAACAACTCTTGGTAACCTTCATTACTTACGAGTCTGAACTCGATCACGTCATTCCGAGCCTACTCGGCTATATCATTATCGTGCCAAATTTTAACTGTGCTACCCGGTCCTTATTTCCGGAGCACAATTTCGACGATGGGCTAAGCTTACGTCGATCTTCCTTGTCGATTTCAGGTTTGTGCCGTACCCATGGTTCCAATAACCTTTCGCTTCATCATTCGATTGACTTGATGTCATCGCCGACCGATTACATCTCCATGAAACCTCTCGACAGAAATTGTCATGATCATCATCAACATTTCAAGCTCCTCAAGGATATCAATTGAATTCCTGGTGAGAAATACCATCCTTGCCCTCGATGATTTGTGTTATCATCGACCACTCGATTGCCTTCCGTTCAACACAAACTTGTTCGTGTTTTGTGTTATACCTTGAGATCCTTACTATCCAGCATTTGTTCTCCTTTACCTTGGAGTATTACCATCTTTTACGTCAAGAATGTTGTGAGAATTTCACCACCTCTTAAGAACTCTTGATATAGGTGGTACTTCTTGCCATATCCGTTCATTCCTTGGCCGTGAGTTCAAAAGTTCTAGCAACCCTTTTGCTTTGAAGTTAATGGTCGATATTTCCTTCTTAGACCGTTGGTTGTCGAATCACCATTCTAACTTTGATCATGCTACCTAAACCCATATTTCGGGTGGACCTTTCAACCAATGTTTAATTGTGTATGTTCTCCTCGAGCATATTTCACTATATCATTTGATCCGACAAATGTTATCTCCTTATCCACATAACTGTGGAGACCCATCTTTTGGGATACCATCGTTGAATTATCACTGAGTCCATCAGCCACCTCCTCATCCTCTCCTTGGCTTAAATGATGAACTCATGATTCGGAACTTGCTTCCATAGTTCATTTCCCGAGAATCTTGCAAATCATATCATCAATTTGTGTCTCACCTTTTCTTCTCAGGCACCCTAAGTCTGAGGTATCCTGACACCAATCAGATCTGAATCTCGGTCAGATGTGATGGTTGGAACATATTTTCAAGAATTATAACATTGATCCTCATATGACCCGGTAAGGTGATGTCATGCCTAGCACGCCTGACCAGAGGACCTAGTGTTATAGTTTCCTCTTCAGCAAGGTTATCCATTCTTCCATGAGGAAATTGTAAAACTTATTCTACAAGTTGTTCTTGATGGATCCTTCGTGCATACAAACTTCGAACCTTAATTGATGACCATGTCAATGCTATATCGAAGCATGTCTGTGGTAGTCCGATTTTCAAAAAGTGCATTTGAAGCACAATGCTAAATTTTCTTTACCAATTATCCTAACACCGTTGTATGGGTAATATCTTGAGATTCCTCCCCCCCCTTACCTAAATGGTTTTCTACTTTCTATCCTGTCATGGATATCATGCTCAGCTTGTCCTTGGGAAGGATATACCCTTGAAATATGTGTTTAAACACATTTTCCTTTCCATTGTTCTATTTAATCTGATGATCACCTTTTCCTTTCCATTGGTTTGTTTAAACCCTTTCTATGGTCTATACGATCTAAGCAGTGATATTTCCATGCTTAGGTAAGCACCTCATTGTACCACCCTTTTAGAAAGACCCTGTTACCATTGTTGATGACATTTCGGTAACCACCGATGGACGAGAACCTTGCCTATTGGTCCACCTCGTTCAACGAGCAGGAAAATGGTTCTCTTCGTCCCTCACCCTTGGTATCGATGTTATTGCCGACATAACTGACAGGCTACCCTCTGACATGTCTTGCTATTGTGACCGTGCAAGATGTCAGCCCCTTTCTACTTTGATACACATAGTGGGCCCATAACCCACAGTTCCACAGGATCGAAACCTGACTCTCCTATACACCCTGTTGCCAAAGTTATTCCTAGAGCTTGACTTCGTATGTAGTTCACGGGCCACCTGCCTAGTGATCTATTCTGGTATCAGACGCAATACTTATTCCCATTGCTCTGAATCCCTTTCACACTTTGTTTCAGGCACCGAACGATTGCCTACCCGCTCAAAACTTCTCATGATACCTTCTTACTTTGCTCTTGATATTTTTGTAAGTTTCAATTCGAGAGTTACTTTCACCACCTTCCTCGATGTTATCGACCAGATAGTCTACCTGGTAGAGGTTAGTTCTCCCAGAATGTCCACCCTTTATTTTTTAGTAAGTACGACGGAGTCCTGTAGAAAGGACACCGACTTCATCGTGATGACTGAAGCACAGGAATGAACCTCTTCGAGAAGAGCAACCAACACCGAGAAGACCCGTTAGAAATTCGTAACCAAATACCTTCCCCCTTGCCCCCCTCTTAAATCTCGGGACGAGATTTCTTGTAGTGGAGGAGAATTGTGACGCCCGGATAATCAAGCTACAGTAAACCTCTGCTAATGATGCCACGTCACCCCGATTACTATTGCTAATCTCGCGTTAGGTCGAAACCAGTTCGAATTCAAATTCAAAATCAAGCAAACGGTAAAAGTTTTCAAATATTAAAACTAAAATGTTCGGAGTGAGCCAAATAATGCATAGGTAATTATGGTGTTGAAACCACACTTTTATAAAATGTTTAAATACTCTTAAATGAATAAAAGAGTAGCAGAAACAATTATTTTAATGCTTTAACAATAATAAACATTTTCAAAACTAAATTGTTATAAGTATTAAACTATTGTGGCAGTGGCATAATTTGTAAAATCCTATTTAGGTGCCACTTTAGTAAATTACTAAAACTAAAGTAAAAGGAAACTAAAAGAAAGCAAACTATAAAAAAAACAGAAAACAAAACTAACAAAAAATATATATATAAGGATCCCCCGGGCCTTGGCCCAACAGGCTACAGGGCCGCCAGGCCAGCCCACTCCCCGCACGCCCGCCTGGCCTATAGGCCACGCCACGCCACGCCTCGCTAACCCTAACCCACCCCCACTATCCCCACTTCCCCCACATCTCGATCCACTCCGCTCCCTCCCCCTCGCCCGATTCTGGATCGAGCCCCGACCGCACCGTCGCCAGACCCCGCCGCCCCTTCCTCGACTCCTCGCTCGACCCGATCTGGACGGCGCTCCACCCCCGGCGCCGCCACGCGCTGCTGCCCGAGGACCTCGTCGCCTGGCGCCGCTCCATCATCGTTGCCTCGCCTCCACCTCGACGGCTCCAACGAGCCTCGCCGCCCCGCTTCTCTTCAACGCTGGTGAGGCCACCGGCCTCCCGCTCCACCTGCACTCCGTCGTCGATCCGACAATCGCGTCGGTGCACGCCGTTGACCACCGCACCGTACACGTGCCGACCGCGCTCACCGCGGCCTCGCCCTGCCCGGCGTGCCGACGCGCGCGCCCGCAGCCGCGCCAAGCCGCACCCGCCGTGCTGCTCCTTCCCAGAGTACTCACACCTGCCGTGGCCCACACCGCCGCAGCCTCCCCTGCTGCCTCCTTTGCCTGCTCGTGCCGTTGCCGCCCGCCTCGCGCTCCGCCCCGCGGCCGACGCCCTGCCGCTGCACCGCGGATCCTGTTCTGCCACGCTGGCCGCTCATCGTGTCTGACCACACCATCTGCCCTGCTCCGCATACCCCGCTGCCGGCCTCGACCATGGCCTTGCCGGGGCCAGGTCCGGCCACCACGCCCCTGCTCCTCCCCTGTGCACATTCGTGCACAGGAGGGAGGTGGCCTGAGCCACTTACAGGTGGGGCCCAGCCCCCTGTTAAAAAAAAGAAATGAAAATTAAATATATATACTAATTAAATAATTAATCTAAGTAAGTGTGCTTAATAAACTTAATATTAATTAAACTATTTAGTTAAACTCTAATGGAAGCTAACTCAATGACAGCAAGGACCCACCACCACTATTCACTTTGACCAGTCAAATGATGACTGGGCAGTTGACCCAGTCAACTGGCCCGCCTTGCCATACACTAGCTCGGTACACTTCTGGGTACCGATAGCCTTTTTCATATTTATTTTTGACATATAAATAATTTCAAAAAATGATTAAAACTATGTAAATTAATATAAAATAATCAGTAACTCAGATGAAAAAACTTTGTACATGAGAGTTGCTCGGAACGACGAGACGAATCCGGATACGCAACCCATTCGTCCTTCACGCATTCCTAGCATCGCAAACACGCAACTTTCCCCCTCCAATTCGTCTATCCAAAAATGCGAAACCCCGAGGATATTTTCCCGGATGTTTCCATGCTTTGCCGGTACCACCTCATACCGCGTTAGGGCACACCTAGCACTGGGTATTGTCATGTTATGCCTTGTGATGCTTTGATTACACTATTATTTATTGTGTTCCCCTCTGTTACTTGTTTCCGGTAGACCCCGAGACCGCTGGCTGTACCCCTGTTGTTGACTACGGAGTTGACGACCCCTCTCTCTTGCCAGAGCAACCAGGCAAGCCCCCCCCCCCCCTTGATCACCAGATATCGCCTGCTCTCCTCTATACTGCTTGCATTAGAGTAGTGTAGCATGTTACTGTTTTCCGTTCATCCTATCTTGATGCATAGCCTGTCCTTGCTACTACTGTTGTTACCTTTACCTGCAAACCTAATGCTTAGTATAGGATGCTAGTTTATCATCAGTGGCCCTACATTCTTGTCCGTCTGCCATGCTATACTATCGGGCCGTGATCACTCGGGAGGTGATCACGAGTATGTACTATATACTTTATACATGATACATGTGGTGACTAAAGACGGGTAGGCTCGTAGGAGCACCTGCGAGTGGATCTTTGAGGCCGAGCGACAGGGCAGGTTCCGACCACCTAGGAGAGAGGTGGGCCTGGCCCTGGTCGGTGTTCGCGGATACTTAACACGCTTAACGAGATCTGGGTATTTGATCTGAGTCTGGCCATTTGGTCTATACGCACTAACCATCTACGTGGGAGCAGTTATGGGTATCCCGGCGTCGTGGTATCAGCCGAAGCCTTCGTGACGTCAGCGACTGAGTGGCGCGCGCGGGATTGGACTAGAAAGCCACTAGGCTAGGTCTGCTTCCGGCCGCGTACGCAACGTGCAGGTGTGCAAAGGGCGATGGGCCCAGACCCCAGCGCCATAGGATTTAGACCGGCGTGCTGACCTCTCTGTTGTGCCTAGGTAGGGCTGCGACGTGTTGATCTTCCGAGGCCGGGCATGACCCAGAAAAGTGTGTCCGGCCAAATGGGATCGAGCGTGTTGGGGTATGTGGTGCACCCCTGCAGGGAAGTTTATCTATTCGAATAGCCGTGTCCCTCGGTAAAAAGACGACCCGGAGTTGTACCTTGACCTTATGACAACTAGAACCGGATACTTAATAAAACACACCCTTCCAAGTGCCAGATACAACCGGTGATCGCTCTCTCATAGGGCAACGAGGGGAGGATCATCGGTTAGGATTATGCTATACGATGCTACTTGGAGGATTTCAGTCTACTCTCTTCTACATGCTGCAAGACGGAGGCTGCCAGAAGCGTAGTCTTCGACAGGATTAGTTATCCCCCTCTTATTCTGGCATTCTGCAGTTCAGTCCACATATGATACCCTTATTCCATTTGATACCCATGCATATGTAGTATAGCTCCTTGCTTGCGAGTACTTTGGATGAGTACTCACGGTTGCTTTCTCCCTCTTTTCCCTCTATCCCTTCTACCTGGTTATCGCAACCAGATGTTGGAGCCCAGGATCCAGACGCCACCGTCGATGATGACTCCTACTACACCGAAGGTGCCTACTACTACCTGCTGCCCGCTAATGACGACCAGGAGTAGTTTAGGGGGATCCCAGGCAGGAGGCCTGCGCCTCTTTCGATCTGTATCCCAGTTTGTGCTAGCCTTCTTAAGGCAAACTTGTTTAACTTATGTCTGTACTCAGACATTGTTGCTTCCGCTGACTCGTCTATGATCGAGCTCTTGTATTCGAGCCCTCGAGGCCCCTGGCTTGTAATATGATGCTTGTATGGCTTATTTTATTTGTAGAGTTGTGTTGTGATATCTTCTCATGAGTCCCTGATCCTGATCGTACACATTTGCGTGTATGATTAGTGTACGGTCAAATCAGAGGGCGTCACAAGTTGGTATCAGAGCCGACTGCCTGTAGGAATCCCCCTTCCACACTCCTTGGCCAAAGTCGAGTTTAGACATTACAAAACTTTTACTAACATGGCTGTGCGGCTTACGGGCCCACGTCGCCATTTGGGTGGTATTAGGATCTTTTACTCCTCGATCATTACTCTGGGGCTCTGATCTCTCTTCTATTCGGGTTAAAATGAATTTACTAACTCTGACTCTAGGATCTCGTAAATACTTTCTCCCGGAGAGCCCCTTCATTCCAGATGATGGCCTGCTTCACCAGAAGATTCCGAAGATACTCTTTGCTATTCCTCTCGAGACTTTGTGCCCATCACCTGTGTCAAATCGGGGGGCGTCACAAATGCTATGGTTAGAATTTACTCTTAATACTTTTCTCGTAGTTGTGGATGCTTGCGGGAGGGTTAATCATAAGTAGGAGTTTTGTTCAAGTAAGAACAACACCTAAGCACCGGTCCACCCACATATCAAATTATCAAAGTAGCGAACACAAATCAAACCAATATGATGAAAGTGACTAGACGAAATTCGAGTGTACCCTCAAGAACGCTTTACTCATTATAAGAAATTGGTTTGTCATGTCCTTTGCCTCAAAAGGATTGGGCTACCTTTCTGCATACTTGTCACAATTATCGTTACTTGCTCGTTACAAATTACCTTTCTATCAAACTACTCGCTACTTACAATTTCAGCACTTGCAGACACTACCTTACTGAAAACTAATTGTCATTTCCTTCTGCTCCTCGTTGGGTTTGACACTCTTACTTATTGAAAAGATCTACAATTGATCCCTTATACTTGTGGGTCATCAAGGCTATTTTCTGGCACCATTGCCGGGGAGTCAAGCGCTTCTGGTAAGTGGAATTCGGTAAGGAAACATTTATATAGTGTGCTGAAATTTATTGTCACTTGTTACTATGGAAAACAATCCGTTGAGGGGTATGTTCGAGGTATCTTCACCTCGTCCAGAGCCACAATTAATTGCCCTCAACTTATAGCACCTACTGAAAATATTGGATACGAAATTCCTTTGGGTATGATAGAACAACTGCTAGCTAATCCTTATGCAGAAGATGGAACTGAACATCCCGATATGCACTTGATACACGTGGAACAAATTTGTGGATTGTTTAAGCTTGCAGGTTTACCTAGGGATGAAGTTATGAAAAAGGTTTTCCCTTTATATTTGAAGGGAAAAGCATCGGCATGGTATAGGCTATGCGATGATATTGGATCATGGAATTGGAATCATTTGAAATTGGAGTTTCACCAAAAAAAATATCCTATGCATCTAGTTCATCGTGATCGGAATTATATATATAATTTTTGGCCTCGTGAAGGATAAAGTAAAGCTCTAGCTTAGCGGAGGCTTAAGTCAATGATATATTCATGCCCCAATCATGAGCTCTCAAGAGAAATTATTATTCAGAATTTTTATGCTCGACTTTCTCGTAATGATCAAACCATGCTGGATACTTCTTGTGCTGGTTCTTTTATGAAGAAGACTATTGAATTCCGGTGGGATCTTTTGGAAAGAATTGAACGCAACTTGATAACCCACAAGTATAGGGGATCGCAACAGCTTTCGAGGGTAGAGTATTCAACCCAAATTTATTGATTCGACATAAGGGGAGCCAAAGAATATTCTCAAGTATTAGCAGCTGAGTTGTCAATTCAACCACACCTGGAAACTTAGTATCTACAGCAAATTGTTTAGTAGCAAAGTAATATGATTGTGGTGGTAGCGGCAACAAAAGTAAAGGCAGCAAAAGTAATGTTTTTGGTATTTTGTAGTGATTGTAACAGTAGCAGCGGGAAAGTAAATAAGCATAAACCAGTATATGGAAAACTCGTAGGCACCGGATCAGTGATGGATAATTATGCCGGATGCGGTTCATCATGTAACAGTCATAACATAGGGTGACACAGAACTAGCTCCAATTCATCAATGTAATGTAGGCATGTATTCCGTATATAGTCATACGTGCTTATGGAAAAGAACTTGCATGACATCTTTTGTCCTACCCTCCCGTGGCAGCGGGGTCCTATTGGAAACTAAGGGATATTAAGGCCTCCTTTTAATAGAGAGCCGGAACAAAGCATTAGCACATAGTGAATACATGAACTCCTCAAACTATGGTCATCACCAGGAGTAGTCCCGATTATTGTCACTTCGGGGTTGCCGGATCATAACACATAGTAGGTGACTATAGACTTGCAAGATAGGATCAAGAACTCACATATATTCATGAAAACATAATAGGTTCAGATCTGAAATCATGGCACTCGGGCCCTAGTGACAAGCATTAAGCATAGCAAAGTCATAGCAACATCAATCTCAGAACATAATGGATATTAGGGATCAAACCCTAACAAAACTAACTCGATTACATAATAAATCTCATCCAACCCATCATCGTCCAGCAAGCCTACGATGCAATTACTCACGCCGGCGGTCAGCATCATGAAATTGGTGATGGAGGATGGTTGATGATGACGACGGCGATGAATCCCCCTCTCCGGTGCCCCGAACAGACTCCAGATCAGCCCTCCCGAGAGGTTTTAGGGCTTGGCGGCGGATCCATATCGTAAAACGCAATGATTTCTTCTCTCTGATTTTTCTCTCTCCGAAAGCAAATATATAGAGTTGGAGTTGGCGTCGGAGGGCATCCAGGGGGTCCACGAGGTAGGGGGCACGCCCTAGGGGGGGGCGCCCCCACCCTCGTGAGAAGGGTGTGGGGCCCCTGGTCTTCATCTTTGGCGAGGATTTTTTATTGTTTTTTCTAAGATGTTCCGTGGAGTTTCAGGTCATTCCGAGAATATTTGTTTTCTGCACATAAAACAACATCATGGCAATTCTGCTGAAAACAGCGTCAATCCGGGTTAGTTCCATTCAAATCATACAATTTAGAGTCCAAAACAAGGGCAAAAGTGTTTGGAAAAGTAGATACGACGGAGATGTATCAACTCCCCCAAGCTTAAACCCTTGCTTGTCCTCAAGCAATTCAGTTGACAAACTGAAAGAAAGAAAGAAAAACTTTTACAAACTCTGTTTGCTCTTGTTGTTGTAACTATGTCAAGCCAGCATTTAAGTTTTCAGCATAGATCATAACTAACCATATTTGCAGTAATTCTCAGGTCTCATAATTACTCATATCAATAGCATAGTCAACTAGCAAGTCATAATAATAAATCTCGGATGACAACACTTTCTCAAAACAATCATAATATGATATAACAAGATGGTATCTCGCTAGCCCTTTCTGAGACCGCAAAACATAAATGCAGAGCACCTTTAAAGATCAAGGACTGACTAGACATTGTAATTCATGGTAAAAGAGATCCAATCATAGTCATACCCAATATAAATTAACAGTGATGAATGCAAATGACGGTTGTGCTCTCCAACTAGTGCTTTTTAATAAGAGGGTGATGACTCAACATAAAAGTAAATGGATAGGCCCTTCACAGAGGGAAGCAGGGATTTGTAGAGGTGCCAGAGCTCGGTTTTGAAATAGAGATAAATTGTATTTTGAGCGGTATACTTTCATTGTCAATGTAACAACTAAGAGATGGCGATATCTTCCATGCTAAACACATTATAGGCGGTTCCCAAACAGAATGGTAAAGTTTATACTCCCCCTCCACCAACAAGCATCAATCCATGGCTTGCTCGAAACAACGAGTGCCTCCAACATACATCAGGTCCCAGGGGGAGTTTTGTTTGCAATTAATTTTGATTTAGTTTGCATAAAGCATGGGACTGGGCATCCCGGTGACCAGCCATTTTCTCGTGAGTGAGGAGCGGAGTCCACTCCTCTTGAGAATAACCCGCCTAACACGGAAGATAAGGACAGCCTTGGTTGATACATGAGCTATTCGAGCATACAAAACAGAATATTTATTTGAAGGTTTAGAGTTTGGCACATACAAATTTACTTGGAACGGCAGGTAGATACCGCATATAGGAAGGTATAGTGGACTCATCTGGAATAACTTTGGGGTTTAAGGGATTGGATGCACAAGCAGTATTCCCGCTTAGTACAAGTGAAGGCTAGCAAAAGACTGGGAAGCGACCAACTAGAGAGCGACAACAGCCATGTACATGCATTAAAATTAATAAACATTGGATGCAAGCATGAGTAGGATATAACCCACCATGAACATAAATGTAATGTCGGTGAGAAATACGTACCCCCCCCCAAGCTTAGGCTTTTGGCCTAAGTTGGTCTATTGCCAGGGATAGCCTGGCGGATACCCATAGGTGTAGCTGGGGTCGTACTGCGACGAAGAATAGTTGGGATCATACTGATGTGCAGCGGTTATCGCCTGCTAAGCTGCAGCGTGGAGGCGAGCTGCCTCCGCTCTCCTCTCGTACTCTTCTGCCTCCTCTCTGGTAATAACATATCTTCCTTTTGTCTGTGAATCAAAGAAGGCAGGAGCAGGGAGAGTAATACGGAAAACACGTCTTTTATCAAAAATTAAACGATATAAGAGAGGTGATTCAGGCCTCTCGACAAACTAGTGCGAAGCCATAGAATCATAATCTAAATATGTAGGAGGCAACTCCGTATCACCCTCACGAATGTCTATCTCAAGAAAATGAGCTAAGCGAGTTGCATAAATTCCTCCAAAGAAATCTCCATTATGTCTATTATGATGCAACCTACGAGCTACAATGGCTCCCATATGGTAAGATTGGTCTCCTAGCACAGCACTCCTAAGAATGCTAAGATCAGGGACACGCATGTGACATGCTTCATCCTTAGCATTTATGCATCTACCGATGAAGAGAGCAAAATAATGTATAGCAAGAAAGTGAATGCTCCCTATGGTAGCCTGCGTTATATCTCTAGATTCCCCACAGTTATACTAGCAAGAAAGTTTATAAATTCAGATTTAGGGGGGTCCCTAACACTACCCCATGATGGAAGTTTGCAAGCAGAAGTGAAATCCTCTAAGTCCATGGTATAAGATTTGTCATAGAGATCAAACATGACTGAAGGAGAATTACGCGAAGATGAATACGCAAACCTCCTCACAAATGAACTTGTGAGATCATGATACTGAGGGCATTTGTTAGCCTCAAAGTCCTCAAGACCGACATTGCGCAAATATGCTTTGAATTCTTCTTTAATTCCCACACGGTCCATAAAATTTTCCAACGGCCATTCGCAAGGCCGTACTGGAGCATCTCTTGGTGGATCCTCGTCAGCATCGCGCATAGCAATCCTGGGTCCTTGCTTCTTAGAGGAACCACCTTGGAACATCTTCCTAAGCATATTGTTTTTCTCTGAAAAAATCTGAAATTTTTAGTAACTTCAAAATAAAAGTAAACCAAACTCAATAAAACTGATAACAACTACTCCTACAAGTGCCTAGAGCCTATATCAAGCATTAGAACTACTTGGAACCATATAAATTTGACATGCAAGCTCAAGAACATGGTCACCTATGCAGCACAAATTTGCAAAGAATAAAGCACTAGAACAAAAACTAATTGGAGCAATGGAGGAGTATCATACCAAGGAACAATCTCCCCAAGCAGTTTTGCGAGAGGTGCTTTGAGCAAGGAGATCGAAAATCACAGCAAAAGTGTCTGGAACTCGTGCTTGAGTTGGGTTTTCGGGTTTGTGTGAGACAGAGGAAGAAGATGGGTGCTGGGATAAGTGGAGGAGGGACACCGTGGGCCCACGAGGCAGGGGGGCGCGCCCACCACCCTCGTGGCCAGGTGGCAGCTCCTCCCGCGGTAATTTTTGCACAGTAAATCCTCAAATATTCCCGAAAAAATCATATTAAATTGGCATGTCATTCTGAGGACTTTTATTTTTGGGATATTTTTATATTGCACGGATAAGTCAGGAAACAGACAGAAAAATAATAATTTTACTTTATTTAATATAAATAACAGAAAGTAAAAGTGGGGTACAGAAGGTTGTGCTTCTAGTTTCATCCATCTCATGCTCATCAAAAAGAATCCACTAACAAGGTTGATCAAGTCTTGTTAACAAACTCATTCCTATAATCATGAAACCGGAGAAATTTCGAATAACACTAAGTTACCTCAACGGGGATATGCACATCCCCTATAATAAGTATATCATATTTCTTTTTGACAGTAGGAAGAGGAAATTCAAAACCTCCAATTAATCGATGGAATTTTTCCAATGGAGTTGATACTATGAACTTGAGGTTGTTTCCTCGGAAAGTGTATCGTATGCTCATTACCATTAACATGAAAAGTGACATTGCCTTTGTTGCAATCAATAACAGCCCCTGCTATATTAAGAAAAGGTCTTCCAAGAATAATAGACATACTATCATCCTAGGGAATATCAAGAATAACAAAGTCCGTTAAAATAGTAACGTTTGCAACCACAACAGGCACATCCTCACAAATACCGACAGGTATAGCAGTTGATTTATCAGCCATTTGCAAAGATATTTCAATAGGTGTCAACTTATTCAAGTCAAGTCTACGATATAAATAGAGAGGCATAACACTAACACGGGCTCCAAGATCACATAAAGCAGTTTTAATATAATTTCTTTTAATGGAGCAAGGTATAGTAGGTACTCCGGGGTCTACAAGTTTCTTTGGTATTCCACCCTTAAAAGTATAATTAGCAAGCATGGTGGAAATCTCAGCTTTTGGTATCTTTCTTTTATTAGTAATGATATCCTTCATATATTTAGCATAAGGATTTGTTTTGAGCACATCAGTTAATCGCATACGCAAAAAGATAGGCCTAATCATTTCACAAAGCGCTCAAAATCCTCATCATCCTTTTTCTTGGATGGTTTAGGAGGAAAAGGCATGGGTTTCTGAACCCAAGGTTCCCTTTCTTTACCATGTTTCCTAGCAACAAAGTCTCTTTTATCATAACGTTGATTCTTTGATTGTGGGTTATCAAGATCAACAGCAGGTTCAATTTCTACATCATTGTCATTACTAGGTTGAGCATCATCATGAACATCATCATTAATATATTTACTAGGTTCATGTTCATTACCAGATTGTGTTTCAATATCAGACATAGAAATATCATTTGGATTATCAGGTGGTTCAGCAATAGGTTCACTAGAAGTTTGCACAGTTCTATCATTTTTCTTCTTCTTCTTTTTAGAAGAACTAGGAACATCAATATTATTTCTTTGAGAATCTTGCTCGATTCTCTTAGGGTGGCCTTCAGGATACAAAGGTTCCTGAGTCATTCTACCAGTTCTAGTAGCCACTCTAACGGCATAATCATTTTTCTTACTATTCATTTCATCAAGCACTTCTTTTTGAGCCTTAATTACTTGTTCTACTTGAGTGGTAACCATAGAAGCATGTTTGCTAACAAGTTTAAGTTCACCTTTAACATTAGCCATATAATCACCCAAGCGTCTAATCATATAAGCATTTTCTTTTAATTGTCTACCAAAATAAGCATTGAAGTCGTCTTGCTTAAACATAAAGTTATCAAACTCATCCAAGCACTGACTAGCAATTTTAGTAGGAGGGACTTCAGCTTTATCATATCTATAGAGTGAATTTACATTTACTACATGTGTCGGGATATCGGGATCAGGAGGTTCTTCAGTGAATAAAGAATTGAGATCATATGTTTCTTCAACAGGCAGTATATTTAGACCATGTATTTCTTCAATAGGAGGTAAATTCTTAACATCTTCAGCTTTAATACCTTTTTCTTTCATAGATTTCTTTGCCTCTTGCATATCTTCGGGACTGAGGAATAGAACGCCTCTCTTCTTTGGAGTTGTTTTAAGAATAGGCTCAGTAATTGGAGCAAGAGCTGGCTCAGGAGGTGCCCAATTATTTTCATTTGTCAACATATTATTCAATAGAATTTCAGCTTCATCCGGTGTTCTTTCCCTAAAAAGAGAACCAGCACAACTATCCAGGTAATCTCTGGAAGCATCGGTTAGTCCATTATAAAAGATATCAAGTATTTCAAGTTTCTTAAGAGGATGATCAGGCAAAGCATTAAGCAACTTGAGAAGCCTCCCCCAAGATTGTGGGAGACTCTCTTCTTTAATATGCACGAAGTTGTATATTTCCCTCAAAGCAGCTTGTTTCTTATGAGCAGGGAAATATTTAGCAGAGAAGTAATAAATCATATCCTGGGGACTACGCACACAACCAGGATCAAGAGAATTAAACCATATCTTAGCATCACCCTTTAATGAGAACGGAAATATTTTGAGTATATAGAAGTAACGTGATCTCTCATCATTAGTAAAAAGGGCAGCTATATCATTTAACTTAGTAAGATGTGCCACAACAGTTTCAGATTCATAGCCATAAAACGGATCAGATACAACCAAAGTAATTATATCAGGATCAACAGAGAATTCATAATCCTTATCAGGAACACAAATAGGTGAAGTAGCAAAAGTAGGGTCGGGTTTCATTTTATCTCTAAGTGATTTTTTGTTCCATTTAACTAATAACCTCTTAAGCTCATATCTATCTCTGCAAGCTAAAATAGCGGCAGAAGATTCCATATCAAAAAGATAACCCTCAGGAATAACAGGCATATTTTCATCATCACTATCATCATCGTATTCAAATTCAATAATTTCTTTTTCTCTAGCCCTAGCAATTTGTTCATCAAGAAATTCACCAAGGGGCACAGTAGTATCAGGCATAGAAGCAGTTTCATCATAAGTATCATGCATAGCAGAAGTGGCATCATCAATAACATGCGACATATCAGAACGAATAGCAGAAGCAGGTGTAGGTGTCGCAAACTTACTCATAACAGAAGGTGAATCAAGTGCAGAGCTAGATGGCAGTTCCTTACCTCCCCTCGTAGTTAAGGGATAGATCTTGGTTTTTGGATCTCTAAAGTTCTTCATAGTGTCCAGCAGATATAAATCCCAAGTGACTCAAAGAATAGAGCTATGCTCCCCGGCAACGGCACCAGAAATTAGTCTTGATAACCCACAAGTATAGGGGATCGCAACAGCTTTCGAGGGTAGAGTATTCAACCCAAATTTATTGATTCGACATAAGGGGAGCCAAAGAATATTCTCGAGTATTAGCAGCTAAGTTGTCAATTCAACCACACCTGGAAACTTAGCATCTGCAGCAAAGTGTTTAGTAGAAAAGTAATATGATAGTGGTGGTAGCAGCAACAAAAGTAAAGGCAGCAAAAGTAATGTTTTTGGTATTTTGTAGTGATTGTAACAGTAGCAGCGGGAAAGTAAATAAGCATAAACCAGTATATGGAAAACTCATAGGCACCGGATCAGTGATGGATAATTATGCCGGATGCGGTTCATCATGTAACAGTCATAACATAGGGTGACACAGAACTAGCTCCAATTCATCAATGTAATGTAGGCATGTATTCTGTATATAGTCATACGTGCTTATGGAAAAGAACTTGCATGACATCTTTTGTCCTACCCTCCCGTGGCAGCGGGGTCCTATTGGAAACTAAGGGATATTAAGGCCTCCTTTTAATAGAGAACCAGAACAAAGCATTAGCACATAGTGAATACATGAACTCCTCAAACTATGGTCATCACCGGGAGTGGTCCCGATTATTGTCACTTCGGGGTTGCCGGATCATAACACATAGTAGGTGACTATAGACATGCAATATAGGATCAAGAACTCACATATATTCATGAAAACATAATAGGTTCAGATCTGAAATCATGGCACTCGGGCCCTAGTGACAAGCATTAAGCATAGCAAAGTCATAGCAACATCAATCTCAGAACATAATGGATACTAGGGATCAAACCCTAACAAAAATAACTCGATTACATGATAAATCTCATCCAACCCATCACCGTCTAGCAAGCCTATGATGCAATTACTCACGCACGGTGGTGAGCATCATGAAATTGGTGATGGAGGATGGTTGATGATGATGACGGCGATGAATCCCCCTCTCCGAAGCCCCGAACGGACTCCAGATCAGCCCTCCCGAGAGGTTTTAGGGCTTGGCGGCGGCTCTGTATCGTAAAACGCAATGATTTCTTCTCTCTGATTTTTTCTCTCCGAAAGCAAATATATAGAGTTGGAGTTGGCGTCGGAGGGCATCCAGGGAGCCCACGAGGTAGGGGGCGCGCCCTAGGGGGGCGCCCCCCACCCTCATGAGAAGGATGTGGGCCCCCTGGTCTTCATCCTTGGCGAGGATTTTTTATTGTTTTTTCTAAGATGTTCCGTGGAGTTTCAGGCCATTACGAGAATATTTGTTTTCTGCACACAAAACAACATCATGGCAATTCTGCTGAAAACAGCGTCAGTCCGTGTTAGTTCCATTCAAATCATACAAGTTAGAGTCCAAAACAAGGGCAAAAGTGTTTGGAAAAGTAGATACGACGGAGACGTATCACAACTCTGAAGATTGGGAACTCGGCAAATGTAAAGAATCAGGTATAAAGCTTAAGTATGATTGTGTTAAATCTTTTTATGGATACCGATGCTTTTCAAAAGTTTAGCACTAAATATGGACTTGACTCTGAGATAGTAGCCTCCTTTTGTGAATATTTTGCTACTCATGTTGAATTCCCTAAAGAGAAGTGGATTAGATATTAGCCACCTATTAAATAAGAAATTAAAGAACCGGTATCAGTTAAAGAAGAAACTATACTTTATAATATTGATCCAGTTGTTCCTACTGCTTATTTTGAGAAACCTCCTTTTCCTATTAGGATAAAGGAACATGCTAAAGTTTCAACTGTGGTTAACAAAAGCTCTGTTAGAACACCTAGACCAAGTGAACAAATTAGAGTTGAACCTAATATTGATATAGTTAAAGATCTCTTGGAAGAAGATGTGGATGGGCATGTTATCTACTTCTGTGAAGAAGCTGCTAGAATTGCTAAACCTGATGGAAAAGATAAACGTAGACCTGTTGTTGGCATGCCTATCATTTCAGTTAAAATAGGAGATCACTGTTATTATGGTTTATGTGATATGGGTGCTAGTGGGAGTACTATTCCTCACAAGTTATATCAAGAAATTAGGGAGGAAATAGTACCTGTTGAGATAGAAGACATAGATGTTACTGTTAAACTTGCAAATAGAGACACTATATCACCAGTTGGGATCGTCAGAGATGTTGAAGTCTTGTGTGGGAAAACAAAATATCCTACCAACTTTCTTGTTCTTGGTACCCCACCTCATGACTTATGTCCCATTATGTTTGGTAGACCTTTCTTGAACACCGTTAATGCTAAGATAGATTGCCAAAAACAAACAGCGGGTGTTAGCTTTGGTGATGAGTCTCATGAGTTTAATTTTTTCCAAGTTTAGTAGAAATTATCATGAAAAAGAATTGCCTAGTAAGGATAAATTCATTGGTCTTGCTTCTATTGCTATGCCACCTACTGATCCTTTAGAGCAATACTTGCTAGACCATGAGAATTATTTACATATGCATGAAAGAAATGAAATAGATAATATTTTCTTTGAACAACGCCCTCTGCTTAAACACAATTTGCCTATTGAAACTCTGGGAGGTCCTCCTCCACCTAAACGTGATCCTGTGTTTGAATTAAATCAATTGCCAGACACTTTGAAATATGCTTATCTTGATGGAAAGAAGATATATCCTGTTATTATCAGTGCTAACCTTTCAGAACATGAAGAAGATGTTGGGGAACGTAGTAATTTCAAAATTTTCCTACGCACATGCAAGATCATGGTGATGCATAGCAACTAGAGGGGAGAGTGTGATCTACGTACCCTTGTAGATCGACAGCGGAAGCGTTATGACAACACGGTTGATGTAGTCGTACGTCTTCACGGCCCGACCGATCAAGCACCGAAACTACGACACCTCCGAGTTCTAGCACACGTTCAGCTCGATGACGATCCCCGGACTCCGATCCAGCAAAGTGTCGGGGAAGAGTTCCGTCAGCACGACGGCGTGGTGACGATCTTGATGTACTACTGTCGCAGGGCTTCGCCTAAGCACCGCTTCAATATTATCGAGGACTATGGTGGCAGGGGGCGCCACACACAGCTAAGAATATGATCACGTGGATCAACTTGTGTGTCTGTGGGGTGCCCCTGCCCCTGTATATAAAGGATGGAGGAGGAGGAGGCCGGCCAAGGCTAGGTGCGGCCAGGATGTGGAGTCCTACTAGGACTCCAAGTCCTAGTAGGAGTCCACCAAGAGGGGAGGAAGGGAGAAGGAAGTGGAGGAGAAGGAAAGGTGGCCGGCCCCCTTTTCCCTAGTCCAATTCAGACTAGAGGGGAGGGGGGCGCAGCAGGCCCTTTCTCCTCTTCCCACTAAAGCCCATCAAGGCCCAATACTTCTCCCGGCGAATTCCCGTAACTCTCCGGTACTCCGAAAAATACCCGAATCACTCGGAACCTTTCCGATGTCCGAATATAGTCATCCAATATATCGATCTTTACGTCTGGACCATTTCGAGAATCCTCGTCATGTCCCCGATCTCATCCGGGACTCCAAACTCCTTCGGTACATCAAAACTCATAAACTCATAATATAATTGTCGTCGAAACCTTAAGCGTGCGGACCCTACGGGTTCGAGAACAATGTAGACATGACCGAGACACGTCTCCGGTCAATAACCAATAGCGGGACCTGGATGCCCATATTGGCTCCTACATATTCTACGAAGATCTTTATCGGTCAGACCGCATAACAACATACGTTGTTCCCTTTGTCATCGGTATGTTACTTGCCCGAGATTCGATCATCCGTATCCGATACCTAGTTTAATCTCGTTACCGGCAAGTCTCTTTACTCGTTCTGTAATACATCATCTCGCAACTAACTCATTAGTTGCATTGCTTGCAAGGCTTAAGTGATGTGCATTACCGAGAGGGCCCAGAGATACCTCTCCGACAATCGGAGTGACAAATCCTAATCTCGAAATACGTCAACCCAACATGTACCTTTGGAGACACCTGTAGAGTACCTTTATAATCACCCAGTTACGTTGTGACATTTGGTAGCACACAAAGTGTTCCTCCGGCACACGGGAGTTACATAATCTCATAGTCATAAGAACATGTATAAGTCATGAAGAAAGCAATAGCAACATACTAAACGATCAGGTGCTAAGCTAATGGAATGGGTCATGTCAATCAGATCATTCATCTAATGATGTGATCCCGTTAATCAAATAACAACTCTTTGTCCATGGTTAGGAAACATAACCATCTTTGATTAACAAGCTAGTCAAGGAGAGGCATACTAGTGACACTCTGTTTGTCTATGTATTCACACATGTATTATGTTTCCGGTTAATACAATTCTAGCATGAATAATAAACATTTATCATGATATAAGGAAATAAATAATAACTTTATTATTGCCTCTAGGGCATATTTCCTTCAGTCTCCCACTTGCGCTAGAGTCAATAATCTAGATCACATCACCATGTGATTAACATCGATAGTTCACATCATCATGTGATTAACACCCATAGTTCACATCACCATGTGACCAATACCCAAAGGGTTTACTAGATTCAGTAATCTAGTTCACATCACTATGTGATTAACACCCAAAGAGTACTAAGGTGTGATCATGTTTTGCTTGTGAGAGAATCTTAGTCAACGGGTCTGCCACATTCAGATCCACATGTATTTTGCAAATTTCTATGTCAACAATGCTCTGCATGGAGCTACTCTAGCTAATTGCTCCCACTTTCAATATGTATCTAGACCGAGACTTAGAGTCATCTAGATTAGTGTCAAAAGTTGCATCGGCATAACCCTTTACGACGAACCTTTTTTTTCACTTCCATAATCGAGAAACATATCCTTATTCCACTAAGGATAAATTTGACCGTTGTCTAGTGATCTACTACTAGATCACTATTGTACTCCCTTGCCAAACTCAGTGGTAGGGTATACAATAGATCTGGTACACAGCATGGCATACTTTATAGAACCTATGACCAAGGCATAGGGAATGACATTCATTCTCTTTCTATCTTCTGCCGTGGTCAGGCTTTGAGTCTTATTCAATTTCACACCTTGTAACATAGGCAAGAAACTCTTTCTTTGACTGTTCCATTTTGAACTACTTCAAAATTTTGTCAAGGTATGTATTTATTGAAAACACTTATCAAGCGTCTTGATCTATCTCTATAGATCTTGATGCTCAATATGTAAGCAGCTTCACCGAAGTCTTTCTTTGAAAAACTCCTTTCAAACACTCCTTTATGCTTTACAGAATAATTATACATTATTTCCGATCAACAATATGTCATTCACATATACTTATCAGAAATGCTGTAGTGCTCCCACTCACTTTCTTGTAAATACAGGCTTCACCGCAAGTCTGTATAAAACTATATGCTTTGATCAACTTATCAAAGCGTGTATTCCAACTCTGAGATGCTTGCATCAGTCCATAGATGAATCGCTGGAGCTTGCATATTTCGTTAGCACCTTTAGGATTGACAAAACCTACTGGTTGCATCATATACAACTCTTCTTTAAGAAATCCATTAAGGAATGCAGTTTTGTTTATCCATTTGCCAGATTTCATAAAATGCGGCAATTGCTAACATGATTCGGACAGACTTAAGCATAGATACGAGTGAGAAACTCTCATCGTAGTCAACACTTTGAACTTGTCGAAAACCGTTTGCGACAATTCTAGCTTTGTAGATAGTAACACTACTATCAACGTCCGTCTTCCTCTTGAAGATACATTTATTTTCTATGGCTTGCCGATCATCGGGTAAGTCAACCAAAGTCCATACTTTGTTTTCATACATGAATCCCATCTCCGATTTCATGGCCTCAAGCCATTTTGCGGAATCTGGGCTCATCATCGCTTCCTCATAGTTCGCAGGTTTGTCATGGTCTAGTAACATGACTTCCAGAATAGGATTTACTGTACCACTCTGGTGCGGATCTCACTTTGGTTTACCTACGAGATTCGGTAGTAACTTGATCTGAAGTTTTATGATCATCATCATTAGATTCCTCACTAATTGGTGTAGTAGTCACAGGAACAGATTTCTGTGATGAACTACTTTCCAATAAGGGAGCAGGTACAGTTACCTCGTCAAGTTCTACTTTCCTCCCACTCACTTCTTTTGAGAGAAACTCCTTCTCTAGAAAGGATCCATTATAAGCAACGAATGTCTTGCCTTAGGATCTGTGATAAAAGGTGTACCCAACAGTCTCCTTTTGGGTATCCTATGAAGACATATTTCTCCGATTTGGTTTTGAGCTTATCAGGATGAAACTTTCTCATATAAGCATCACAACCCCAAACTTTAAGAAACGACAACTTTGGTTTCTTGCTAAACCATAGTTCAGATTGTGTCGTCTCAACGGACTTAGATGGTGCCCCTTTTTTAACGTGAATGCAGCTGTCTTTGATGCATAACCTCAAAAACGATAGTGGTAAATCGGTAAGAACCATCATAGATTTGCACTATATCTAATAAAGTACGGCTATGACGTTCGGACACACCATTATGCTGTGGTGTTCCGGGTGGCACGAATTTGTGAAACTATTCCACATTGTTTTAATTGAAGACCAAACTCGTAACTCAAATATTTGTCTCCGCGATCAGATCGTAGAAGCCTTATTTTCTTGTTACGATGATTCTCCACTTCACTCTGAAATTCTTTGAACTTTTCAAATGTTTCAGACTTATATTTCATCAAGTAGATATAGTCATATCTGCTCAAATCATCTGTGAAGATCAGAAAATAATGATACCTATCGCGAGCCTCAATATTCATCGGACCACATACATCAGTATGTATGATTTCCAACAAATCTGTTGCTCGCTCCATTGTTCCGAAGAACAGAGTCTTAGTCATCTTGCCCATGAGGCATGGTTCGCAAGCATCAACTGATTCATAATCAAGTGATTCCAAAAGCCCATCAGCATGGAGTTTCTTCATGCACTTTACACCAATATGACCTAAATGGCAGTGCTACAAATAAGTTGCACTATCATTATTAACTTTGCATCTTTTGGTTTCAATATTATGATTATGTGTATCACTATGATCGAGATCCAACGAACTATTTTCATTGGGTGTGTAACCATATAAGGTTTTATTCATGTAAACAGAACAACAATTTATTCTCTTACTTAAATGAATAACCGTATTACAATAAACATGATCAAATCATATTCATGCTCAACGTAAACACCAAATAACACTTATTTAGGTTCAACACTAATCCCGAATTTATAGGGAGTGTGCGATGATGATCATATCAATCTTGGAACCACTTCCAACACACATCGTCACTTCACCCTTAACTAGTCTCTGTTTATTCTGCAACTCTCGTTTCGAGTTACTAATCTTAGCAACTGAACTAGTATCAAATACTGAGGGGTTGCTATAAACACTAGTAAAGTACACATCAATAACATGTATATCAAATATACTTATGTTCACCTTGCCATCCTTCTTATCTGCCAATCACTTGGGGTAGTTCCGCTTCCAGTGACCAGTCCCTTTGCAGTAGAAGCACTCAGTCTCCGGCTTAGGTCCAGACTTGGGCTTCTTCACTTGAGCAGCAACTTGCTTGCTGTTCTTTTTGAAGTTCCCCTTCTTCCCTCTGCCCTTTTCTTGAAACTAGTGGTCTTGTCTACCATCAACACTTGATGTTTTTCTTGATTTCTACCTTCATCGATTTCATCATCATGAAAAGCTTGGGAGTCGTTTTTGTCATCCCTTGCATACTATAGTTCATCACGAAGTTCTACTAACTTGGTCATGGTGACTAGAGAATTCTGTCAATCACTATCTTATCTAGAAGATTAACTCCCACTTGATTCAAGCGATTGTAGTACCCAGACAATCTGAGCACATGCTCACTAGTTGAGCGATTCTCCTCCATCTTTTAGCTATAGAACTTGTTGGAGACTTCATATCTCTCAACTCGGGTATTTGCTTGAAATATTAACTTCAACTCCTGGAACATCTCATATGGTCCATGACGTTCAAAACGTCTTAGAAGTCCCGATTCTAAGCCGTTAAGCATGGTGCACTAAACTATCAAGTAGTCATCATATTGAGCTAGCCAAACGTTCATAACGTCTGCATCTGCTCCTGCAATAGGTCTGTCACCTAGCGGTGCATCAAGGACATAATTTTTCTGTGCAGCAATGAGAATAAACCTCATATCACGGATTCAATCCGCATCATTGCTACTAACATCTTTCAACATAGTTTTTCTCTAGGAACATATCAAAATAAACACAGGGAAGCAACAACGCGAGCTATTGATCTACAACATAATTTGCAAAATACTACCAGGACTAAGTTCATGATAAATTTAAGTTCAATTAATCATATTACTTAAGAACTCCCACTTAGATAGACATCCCTCTAATCCTCTAAGTGATCACGTGATCCAAATCAACTAAACCATGTCCGATCATCACATGAGATGGAGCAGTTTCATTGGTGAACATCACTATGTTGATCAGATCTACTATATGATTCACGCTCGATCTTTCGGTCTCCGTGTTCCGAGGCCATATCTGTATATGCTTGGCTCGTCAAGTATAACCTCAGTATTCTGCGTGTGCAAAAACTGGCTTGCACCCGTTGTAGATGGACGTAGAGCTTATCACACCCGATCATCACGTGGTGTCTGGGCACGACGAACTTTGGCAACGATGCATACTCAGGGAGAACACTTCTTGATAATTTAGTGAGAGATCATCTTATAATGCTACCGTCAATCAAAGCAAGATAAGATGCATAAAAAGATAAACATCACATGCAATCAATATAAGTGATATGATATGGCCATCATCATCTTGTGCTTGTGATCTCCATCTCCGAAGCACCGTCATGATCACCATCGTCACCGGCGCGACACCTTGATCTCCATAGTAGCATCGTTGTCGTCTCGCCAATCTTATGCTTCCATGACTATCGCTACCGCTTAGTGATAAAGTAAAGCATTACATCGCGATTGCATTGCATACAATAAAGCGACAACCATATGGCTCATGCCAGTTGCCGATAACTCGGTTACAAAACATGATCATCTCATACAATAAAATTCATCATCATGCCTTGACCATATCACATCACAACATGCCCTGCAAAAACGAGTTAGACGTCTTCTACTTTGTTGTTGCAAGTTTTACGTGGCTGCTACGGGCTTAAGCAAGAATCAATCTCACCTACGCATCAAAACCACAACGATAGTTTGTCAAATAGACTCCATTTTAACCTTCGCAAGGACCGGGCGTAGCCACACTCGGTTCAACTAAAGTTGGAGGGACAGTCGCCCACAAGCCACCTATGTGCAAAGCACGTCGGGGGAACCGGTCTCGCGTAAGCGTACGCGTAATGTTGGTCCGGGTCGTCTCGTCCAACAATACCGCCGAACCAAAGTATGACATGCTGGTAGGCAGTATGACTTATATCGCCCACAACTCACTTGTGTTCTACTCGTGCATATAACATCAAACCATAAAACCTAGGCTCGGATACCACTGTTGGGGAACGTAGTAATTTCAAAATTTTCCTACACACACGCAAGATCATGGTGATGCATGGCAACGAGAGGGAAGAGTGTGATCTATGTACCCTTGTAGATTGACAGTGGAAGCATTATGACAACGCGGTTGATGTAGTTGTACGTCTTCACGGCCCGACCGA
This sequence comes from Triticum monococcum, assembly GCA_034509565.1. Lineage (NCBI taxonomy): Eukaryota > Viridiplantae > Streptophyta > Magnoliopsida > Poales > Poaceae > Triticum > Triticum monococcum. Next base: position 486,564,774 of record CM067845.1, read on the forward strand.
TCAAGCACCGAAACTACGGCACCTCCGAGTTCTAGCACACGTTCAGCTCGATGACGATCCACGGACTCCGATCCAGCAAAGTGTCGGGGAAGAGTTCCGTCAGCACGACGGCATGGTGACGATCTTGATGTACTACTGTCGCAGGGCTTCGCCTAAGCACCGCTACAATATTATCGAGGACTATGGTGGCAGGGGGCGCCGCACACGGCTAAGAATATGATCACGTGGATCAACTTGTGTGTCTATGGGGTGCCCCCTGCCCCTGTATATAAAGGATGGAGGAGGAGGAGGCCGGCCAAGGCTAGGTGCGGCCAGGATGTGGAGTCCTACTAGGACTCCAAGTCCAATAGGAGTCCACCAAGAGGGGAGGAAGGGAGAAGGAAGTGGAGGAGGAGGAAAGGTGGCCGGCCCCCTTTTCCCTAGTTCAATTCGGACTAGAGGGGAGGGGGGGCGCAGCAGGCCCTTTCTCCTCTTCCCACTAAAGCCCATCAAGGCCCAATACTTCTCCCGGCGAATTCCCGTAACTCTCCGGTACTCCAAAAAATACCTGAATCACTCGGAACCTTTCCGATGTCCGAATATAGTCATCCAATATATCGATCTTTACATTTCGACCATTTCGAGACTCCTCGTCATGTCCCCGATCTCATCCGGGACTCCGAACTCCTTCGGTACATCAAAACTCATAAACTCATAATATAACTGTCATCGAAACCTTAAGCGTGCGGACCCTACGGGTTCGAAAACAATGTAGACATGACCGAGACACGTCTCCGGTCAATAACCAATAGCGGGACCTGGATGCCCATATTGGCTCCTACATATTCTACGAAGATCTTTATCGGTCAGACCGCATAACAACATATGTTGTTCCCTTTGTCATCGGTATGTTACTTGCCCGAGATTCGATCGTCGGTATCCAATACCTAGTTCAATCTCGTTACCGGCAAGTCTCTTTACTCGTTCTGTAATACATCATCTCGCAACTAACTCATTAGTTGCATTGCTTGCAAGGCTTAAGTGATGTGCATTACCGAGAGGGCCCAGAGATACCTCTCCGACAATCGGAGTGACAAATCCTAATCTCGAAATACGTCAACCCAACATGTACCTTTGGAGACACCTGTAGAGTACCTTTATAATCACCCAGTTACGTTGTGACGTTTGGTAGCACACAAAGTGTTCCTCCGGCACACGGGAGTTACATAATCTCATAGTCATAGGAACATGTATAAGTCATGAAAAAGCAATAGCAACATACTAAACGATCGGGTGCTAAGCTAATGGAATGGGTCATGTCAATCAGATCATTCATCTAATGATGTGATCCCGTTAATCAAATAACAACTCTTTGTCCATGGTTAGGAAACATAACCATCTTTGATTAACGAGCTAGTCAAGTAGAGGCATACTAGTGACACTCTGTTTGTCTATGTATTCACACATGTATTATGTTTCCGGTTAATACAATTCTAGCATGAATAATAAACATTTATCATGATATAAGGAAACAAATAATAACTTTATTATTGCATCTAGGGCATATTTCCTTCAGAAGAAAGATTATTGAAAGTTCTAAGGAAGCACTGAGCTTCTATTGGATATACTCTTGATGATTTAAAGGGCATTAGTTCCACTCTATGTCAGCATAAAATTAATATGGAACCTGATGCTAAACTAGTTGTTGATCACCAACGTCAGTTGAATCCGAAGATGAAAGAGGTGGTAAGAACGGAAATACTAAAACTTCTGGAAGCAGGTATAATTTATCATATAGCTGATAGCAGATGGGTAAGTCTTGTTCATTGTGTTCCTAAGAAGGGAGGTATTACTGTTGTTCCTAATGATAAAAATGAACTTATTCCACAAAGAATTGTTACAGGCTATAGAATGGTAATTGATTTCAGAAAATTAAATAAATCTACTAGAAAAGATCATTACCCTTTGCCTTTTATTGACCAAATGCTTGAAAGATTATCTAAGCACACACATTTTTGCTTCCTTGATGGATATTCTGGCTTCTCGCAAATACCTATTTCTCAACCTGATCAAGAAAAGACCACTTTTACTTGTCCTTTTGGAACCTATGCTTATAGATGTATGCCTTTTGGTTTATGTAATGCACCGGCTACCTTTCAAAGATGTATGATGGCTATATTCTCTGACTTTTGTGAAAATATTGTTGAGATTTTCATGGATGACTTTTCTGTTTATGGGAAGTCTTTTGACGATTGTTTAAGCAATCTTGAACAAGTTTTGCAGAGATGTGAACAAACAAATCTAGTCTTGAATTGGGAGAAGTGCCACTTTATGGTAAATGAAGGCATTGTCTTGGGTCATAAAATTTCTGAAAAAGGTATTGAAGTGGACCAAGCTAAGGTTGATGCTATTGAGAAGATGCCATGTCCCAAGGACATCAAAGTTATTCATAGTTTCCTAGGTCATGTTGATTTCTATAGGAGATTCATTAAAGACTTCTCTATGATTTCTAGGCCTCTTACTAGTCTCTTGCAAAAGGATATTCCTTTTGTTTTGATGATGATTGTCTTGAAGCCTTTGAAACACTCAAGAAAGCTTTAATTACTGCACCTATAGTTCAACCACCTAATTGGAATTTGCCTTTTGAAATTATGTGTGATGCTAATGATTATGTTGTTGGTGTTGTCCTAGGACAAAGAGTTGATAAGAAATTGAATGTTATTCGTTATTCCAGTGAAACTCTAGATAGTGCTCAATGAAATTATGCCACTACTAAAAAAGTATTCTTAGCAGTGGTGTTTACTTGTGATAAGTTTAGACCTTATATTGTTGATTCCAAAGTAACTATTCACACAGACCATGCTGCTATTAAATATCTTATAGAAAATAAAGATGCTAAACCTAGACTTATTCATTGGGTTCTCTTGTTGCAAGAATTTGATTTGCATATTATTGATAGAAAGGGAGTTGAGAATCCTGTAGCTGATAACTTGTCTAGGCTTGAAAATGTGCTTGATGACCCACTTCCCATTGATGATAGTTTTCCTGATGAGTAGTTAGCTACAATAAATGTTGCTAATAGTACTCCATGGTATGCTGACTATGCTAATTACATTGTTGCTAAATATTTGCCACCTAGGTTTACTTACCAACAAAAGAAAAAATTCTTCTATGATTTAAGACATTACTTCTGGGGTGATCCACGTCTTTATAAAGTAGGAGTAGATGGTATTATTAGACGTTGTGTACCTGAGCATGAACAGGGATAAATCCTACGGAAATGTCACTCCGAACCATATGGAGGGCATCATGCTGGAGATAGAACTGCTCACAAGGTATTGTAATCTGGATTTTATTGGCCTGCCCTCTTTAAGGATGCTCGTAAGTATGTCTCATCTTGTGATGAATGCCAAAGAATAGGTAATATTGGTAAGCGTCAAGAAATTCCTATGAGTTATTCACTTGCTATTGAACCTTTTGATGTTTGGGGATTTGATTACATTGGGCCTTTTCCTTCCTCTAATGGGTATACACATATTTTGGTTGCTGTTGATTATGTTACTAAATGGGTAGAAGTTATTCCGACCAGTAGTGCTGATCACAACACACATATTAAAATGCTTAAGGAAATTATTTTCCCAAGGTTTGGAGTCCCTAGATATTTAATGACTAATGGTGGTTCACACTTTATTCATGGTGCTTTCCGTAAAATGCTTGCTAAGTATGATGTTAACCATATAATTGTATCACCTTATCATCCTCAGTCTAGTGGTCAAGTTGAACTTAGCAATAATGAAATAAAATTAATCTTGCAAAAGACTGTTAATAAGTCTAGGAAGAATTGGTCTAAGAAATTATATGATGCACATTGGGCTTACAGGATAGCATATAAAAATCATATGGGTATGTCTCCTTATAAAATGGTTTATGGAAAGGCTTGTCATTTGCCTCTTGAGTTAGAACATAAAGCATATTGGGCAGTTAAAGAACTCAATTATGATTTCAAACTTGCTGGTGAAAAGAGGTTATTTGATATAAGCTCATTAGATGAATGGAGAACCCAAGCATATGAGAATGCAAAGTTATTTAAAGAGAAAGTTAAACGATGGCATGACAAAAGGATTCAAAAACATGAGTTTAAAGTCGGAGAATATGTTCTTTTGTACAACTCTTGTTTCAGATTCTTTGCAGGAAAACTCCTCTCCAAATGGGAAGGCCCATATGTCATCGAGGAGGTTTACCGGTCTGATGCAATTAAAATAAACAATTTCAAAGGCACTAACTCGAAGGTTGTCAACGGGCAACGAATAAAGCATTATATCTCAGGTACGCCTATTAATGTTGAAAGCAATATTATCCAAACTTTGACACCGAAATAACACATAAAAGAGTCCTTCCGGAACACCCCAGAATCGTCAAAATAAGGAGGTGCGTGATACGGTAAGTAAACGGACTCCGAAAAATCTGCAAAAATATTTTTATTGGTCTTGGAATATTTTAAAATTTTGGAAATAAAGAAACTCCCAGGAAGCGTCCCCTGATGGGCACAATACACCAGGGCGCGCCAGGCTTTCCTGGCGCGCCCAGGTGGGTTGTGCCCACCTGGGACACCTCCCGTATTCCATTTTTCTTCCATGTACTTGCCCTGCAAGATTAAAAATCTACATAAACTTACCAAACATGTTAACCACCATATCGCGGAGAAATCCTCTGTTCTCTTTTCTTGCTATTTTCTGACAGATCTGTTTGGCCACTGCCATGGAAATACGAGGACAAGATCTCTCCTTCACCACCACCATTATTTTCTTCACCACCAAAAGAGAATTGAGTATCGGGTATGGGCACTCACCTTGGCTTTCGCCAAGCTTGGGGGAGGTGCCCCGGTATCGTATCATCCCACTATGTTTTTGCTTTTACTTATCTTAGTTCAATATTTTTCTTTAGATAAAATAAAGTTTAGTTCAATCCTTTCTTATTTGAAAGTTTGCTTAGTAATCTATCCTTATAATTGTGTGCAAGTTATATAATAAAGTTTAGTGTGAGTATTTGTTTTCTTTACTCTCATGTTGCAAATAAAGAAAAGAAAAGAAACAAGAAAGAAAGATATAAAGAAATGATAGAGATAATGAAAAAGATTATAGTAATCCTATGGTAAGTGATAGCACCACATAAGGAAAAGCATAAGTAAGAAAATTTTATTAGAGATTGACAAACATAGCATTAGTCAATGATGCAACTCATGAAAGAATTAATAAGGGAAGAGAAGATTCACATATAGATATACTATCTTAGAAATCTTTTGTGATTGTGAGCCCTCATCAAAATATTATATGCCAAAATTGTTGAAGTTGGACAAGGAAGACAACTTAATGGTTTATGTTTGTTTATATTCACACAGAAGTCATATTGTCATAGATCCTTTAACATGTGATGCTTGCCCCCTATATTTGCTAGCCAAACATTCTGTACTAAGTAGAGATACTACTTGTGCATCCAAAACCCAAAATCTTTCTCAAGAGTCCACCATATCTACCAAGGGATTGAGCAAGATCCCTCAAGTAAATTGTCATCGGTGCAAAAGGGCAATAAAAAATTGCTTCTAAAAGTGTGAGATGTTTTAGTGTACGAGAAAAATGAGCGTTGGACGAACTTGGATGACAAAGAATAAAAGCGACAGACTGCATAATAAAGATTTTCATCTTAAGGGGCAATACAACGTGATGTTCTCTTGCACTAAGGGATTGAGCATACAAACAAATAAGCGCATGGCAACCTCTGCTTCCCTCTGCGAAGGGCCTATCTTTTACTTTTATGCAAAGAGTCAAAGTTTCTCTCTATATTCCTTTAATTTTTCCATTTTTGGCAAGCATCATGTGGTGAGGAAAGATCTAGGCACATATGTCCAGTTGAATATACACTAGTACAACGAGCTCCTAAACAAACGGTTTAAAACCCCTTTCCACGACGGCATCTGGAACTGTCACCAAGTGAGTGTGGGCGATAGGGGGTCCTTCCCACACAACCCAGAATCCGTCGGGGATTTGCCCTCCTGGCACACACATTCGGCAAAATGAGATCGTGTGCAACCGGCGAGCGCTCAAATACGGATATGCGTACAGTAGAGCTAAAAAATACAATTATACGGTGAAATTGTTTCCGGTCGCAAGTACATCCCACACAGTCAGTCCCCGCTAAACATTTCCGTTCGTATGTACATCCCACATAGTCTCTCAAAGGAAAATGTTTCCATTCACAGGTACATCACACATAATTTTTCCCGTTAAATCGATTGCGTTATTGAATATATCACACACGGTCCGTGGACGAAACTGTTGGGGAACGTAGTAATTTCAAAATTTTCCTACGCACACACAAGATCATGGTGATGCATAGCAACGAGGGGGGAGTTTGATCTACGTACCCTTGTAGATCGCAACGGAAGCGTTGACACAACGTAGAGGAAGTAGTCGTACGTCTTCTTCCCGATCCGACCGATCCAAGCACCGTTACTCCGGCACCTCCGAGTTCTTAGCACACGTACAGCTCGATGACGATCCCCGGGCTCCGATCCAGCAAAGCTTCGGGGAGGAGTTCCGTCAGCACGACGGCATGGTGACGATCTTGATGTTCTACCAACGCAGGGCTTCGCCTAAGCACTACAACGATATGATCGAGGTGGAATATGGTGGCAGGGGGCACCGCACACGGCTAAGGAACGATCACAATGATCAACTTGTGTGTCTAAAGGTGCCCCCTACCCCTGTATATAAAGGAGCAAGGGGGGAGAGGTGCGGCCAGCCTTGGGGCGCGCCAGGAGGAGTCCTACTCCTACCGGGAGTAGGACTCCCCCCCCCCCAAATCCTAGTTGGAATAGGATTCATCAAGGGGGAAAGAGGGAGAGGGGGGCGGCCACCTCTCCTAGTCCTAATAGGACTAGGGGAGGGGGGAGGTGCGCAGCCACCTTGGGCTGCCCTCTTCTCCTTTCCACTAAGGCCCACTATGGCCCATATGATTCCCGGGGGGTTCCGGTAACCTCCCGGTACTTTGGTAAAATCCCGATTTAACCCGGAACACTTCCGATGTCCAAACATAGGCTTCCAATATATCAATCTTTATGTCTCGACCATTTCGAGACTCCTCGTCATGTCCGTGATCACATCCGGGACTCCAAACAACCTTCGGTACATCAAAATGCATAAACTCATAATAACTGTCATCGTAACGTTAAGTGTGCGGACCCTACGGTTCGAGAACAATGTAGACATGACTGAGACACATCTCCGGTCAATAACCAATAGCGGGACCTGGATGCCCATATTGGTTCCTACATATTCTACGAAGATCTTTATCTGTCAGACCGCATAACAACATACGTTGTTCCCTTTGTCATCGGTATGTTACTTGCCCGAGATTCGATCGTCGGTATCCAATACCTAGTTCAATCTCGTTACCAGCAAGTCTCTTTACTTGTTCTGTAATACATCATCCCGAAACTAACTCATTAGTTGCAATGCTTGCAAGGCTTAAGTGATGTGCATTACCGAGAGGGCCCAGAGATACCTCTCCGACAATCGGAGTGACAGATCCTATTCTCGAAATACGCCAACCCAACATCTACCATTGGAGACACCTGTAGTACTCCTTTATAATCACCCAGTTACATTGTGACGTTTGGTAGCACCCAAAGTGTTCCTCCGGCAAACGGGAGTTGCATATCTCATAGTTATAGGAACATGTATAAGTCATGAAGAAAGCAATAGCAACATACTAAATGATCGGGTGCTAAGATAATGGAATGGGTCATGTCAATCAGATCATTCAACTAATGATGTGACCTCGTCAATCAAATAACAACTCTTTGCTCATGGTTAGGAAACATAACCATCTTTGATTAACGAGCTAGTCTAGTAGAGGCATACTAGTGACACTCTGTTTGTCTATGTATTCACACATGTATTATGTTTCCGGTTAATACAATTCTAGCATGAATAATAAACATTTATCATGATATAAGGAAATAAATAATAACTTTATTATTGCCTCTAGGGCATATTTCCTTCAGTCTCCCTCTTGCACTAGAGTCAATAATCTAGATTACACAGTAATGATTCTAACACCCATGGAGCCTTGGTGCTGATCATGTTTTGCTCGTGGAAGAGGCTTAGTCAACGGGTTTGCAACATTCAGATCCGTATGTATCTTGCAAATCTCTATGTCTCCCACCTGGACTAGATCCTGGATGGAATTGAAGCGTCTCTTGATGTGCTTGGTCCTTTTGTGAAATCTGGATTCCTTTGCCAAGGCAATTGCACCAGTATTGTCACAAAAGATTTTCATTGGACCCGATGCACTAGGTATGACACCTAGATCGGATATGAACTCCTTCATCCAGACTCCTTCGTTCGCTGCTTCCGAAGTAGCTATGTACTCCGCTTCACATGTAGATCCCGCTACGACGCTTTGTTTAGAACTGCACCAACTGACAGCTCCACCGTTTAATGTAAACACGTATCCGGTTTGCGATTTAGAATCGTCCGGATCAGTGTCAAAGCTTGCATCAATGTAACCTCTTACGGTGAGCTCTTTGTCACCTCCATATACGAGAAACATATCCTTAGTCCTTTTCAGGTATTTCAGGATGTTCTTGACCGCTGTCCAGTGATCCACTCCTGGATTACTTTGGTACCTCCCTGCTAAACTTATAGCAAGGCACACATCAGGTCTGGTACACAGCATTGCATACATGATAGAGCCTATGGCTGAAGCATAGGGAACATCTTTCATTTTCTCTCTATCTTCTGCAGTGGTCGGGCATTGAGTCTGACTCAACTTCACACCTTGTAACACAGGCAAGAACCCTTTCTTTTCTTGATCCATTTTGAACTTCTTCAAAATCTTGTCAAGGTATGTGCTTTGTGAAAGTCCAATTAAGCGTCTTGATCTATCTCTATAGATCTTTATGCCTAATATGTAAGCAGCTTCACCGAGGTCTTTCATTGAAAAACTCTTATTCAAGTATCCCTTTATGCTATCCAGAAATTCTATATCATTTCCAATCAGTAATATGTCATCCACATATAATATCAGAAATGCTACAGAGCTCCCACTCACTTTCTTGTAAATACAGGCTTCTCCGAAAGTCTGTATAAAACCAAATGCTTTGATCACACTATCAAAGCGTTTATTCCAACTCCGAGAGGCTTGCCCCAGTCCATAAATGGATCGCTGGAGCTTGCACACTTTGTTAGCTCCCTTTGGATCGACAAAACCTTCCGGTTGCATCATATACAACTCTTCTTCTAGAAATCCATTCAGGAATGCAGTTTTGACATCCATCTGCCAAATTTCATAATCATAAAATGCGGCAATTGCTAACATGATTCTGACAGACTTAAGCATCGCTACGGGTGAGAAGGTCTCATCGTAGTCAACTCCTTGATCTTGTCGAAAACCTTTTGCGACAAGTCGAGCTTTGTAGACAGTAACATTACCATCAGTGTCAGTCTTCTTCTTGAAAATCCATTTATTCTCAATTGCTTGCCGATCATCAGGCAAGTCAACCAAAGTCCATACTTTGTTCTCATACATGGATCCCATCTCAGATTTCATGGCTTCAAGCCACTTTGCGGAATCTGGGCTCACCATCGCTTCTTCACAGTTCATAGGTTCATCATGATCTAGTAGCATGATTTCCAGAACTGGATTACCGTACCACTCTGGTGCGGATCTCACTCTGGTTGATCTACGAGGTTCAGTAGCATCTTGTTCTGAAGTTTCATGATCATGATCGTTAACTTCCTCACTTATTGGTGTAGGTGTCGCAGAAACAGTTTTCTGTGATGTACTACTTTCCAACAAGGGAGCAGGTACAGTTATCTTGTCAAGTTCTACTTTCCTCCCACTCACTTCTTTCGAGAGAAACTCCTTCTCTAGAAAGGATCCATTCTTAGCAACAAATGTCTTGCCTTCGGATCTGTGATAGAAGGTGTACCCAACAGTCTCCTTTGGGTATCCTATGAAGACACATTTCTCCGATTTGGGTTCGAGCTTATCAGGTTGAAACTTTTTCACATAAGCATCGCAGCCCCAAACTTTAAGAAACGACAACTTTGGTTTCTTGCCAAACCACAGTTCATACGGTGTCGTCTCAACGGATTTTGATGGTGCCCTATTTAACGTGAATGCGGCCGTCTCTAGAGCGTATCCCCAAAATGATAGCGGTAAATCAGTAAGAGACATCATAGATCACACCATATCTAGTAAAGTACGATTACGAAGTTCGGACACACCATTACGCTGTGGTGTTCCGGGTGGCGTGAGTTGCGAAACTATTCCACAATTTTTCAAATGTACACCAAACTCGTAACTCAAATATTCTCCTCCACGATCAGATCGTAGAAACTTTATTTTCTTGTTACGATGATTTTCCACTTCACTCTAAAATTCTTTGAACTTTTCAAATGTTTCAGACTTATGTTTCATTAAGTAGATATACCCATATCTGCTTAAATCATCTATGAAAGTGAGAAAATAACGATATCCGCCATGAGCCTCAATATTCATCGGACCACATACATCGGTATGTATGATTTCCAACAAATCTGTTGCTCTCTCCATAGTACCGGAGAACGGTGTTTTAGTCATCTTTCCCATGAGGCACGGTTCGCAAGTACCAAGTGATTCATAATCAAGAGGTTCCAAAAGCCCATCAGTATGGAGTTTCTTCATGCGCTTTACACCAATATGACCTAAACGGCAGTGCCACAAATAAGTTGCACTATCATTATCAACTCTGCATCTTTTGGCTTCAACATTATGAATATGTGTGTTACTACTATCGAGATTCATCAAAAGTAGACCACTCTTCAAAGGTGCATGACCATAAAAGATATTACTCATATAAATAGAACAACCATTATTCTCTGATTTAAATGAATAACCGTCTTGCATCAAACAAGATCCAGATATAATGTTCATGCTTAACGCTGGCACCAAATAACAATTATTTAGGTCTAATATTAATCCCGAAGGTAGATGTAGAGGTAGCGTGCCGACCGCGATCACATCGACTTTGGAACCGTTTCCCACGCGCATCGTCACCTCGTCCTTCGCCAGTGTTCGCATAATCCGTAGTCCCTGTTTCGAGTTGCAAATATTAGCAACAGAACCAGTATCAAATACCTAGGTGCTACTGCGAGCTCTAGTAAGGTACACATCAATAACATGTATATCACATATACCTTTGTTCACCTTGCCATCCTTCTTATCCGCCAAATACTTGGGGCAGTTCCGCTTCCTGTGACCAGTCTGCTTGCAGTAGAAGCACTCAGTTTCAGGCTTAGGTCCAGACTTGGGTTTCTTCTCCAGAGCAGCAACTTGCTTGCCGTTCTTCTTGAAGTTCCCCTTCTTCTTCCCTTTGCCCTTTTTCTTGAAACTAGTGGTCTTGTTAACCATCAACACTTGATGCTCCTTTTTGATTTCTACCTCCGCAGCTTTCAGCATTGCGAAGAGCTCGGGAATAGTCTTGTTCATCCCTTGCATATTATAGTTCATCACGAAGCTCTTGTAGCTTGGTGGCAGTGATTGGAGAATTCTGTCAATGACGCAATCATCTGGAAGATTAACTCCCATCTGAATCAAGTGATTGTTATACCCAGACATTTTGAGTATATGCTCACTGACAGAACTGTTCTCCTCCATCTTGCAGCTATAGAACTTATTGGAGACTTCATATCTCTCAATCCGGGCATTTTCTTGAAATATTAACTTCAACTCCTGGAACATCTCATATGCTCCATGACGTTCAAAACATTGTTGAAGTCCCGATTCTAAGCCGTAAAGCATGGCACACCGAACTATCGAGTAGTCATCAGCTTTGCTCTGCCAGACGTTCATAACATCTGGTGTTGCTCCAGCAGCAGGCCTGGCACCCAGCGGTGCTTCCAGGATGTAATTCTTCTGTGCAGCAATGAGGATAATCCTCAAGTTACGGACCCAGTCCGTGTAATTGCTACCATCATCTTTCAACTTTGCTTTCTCAAGGAACGCATTAAAATTCAATGGAACAACAGCACGAGCCATCTATCTACAATCAACATAAACAAGAAAGATACTATCAGGTACTAAGTTCATGATAAGTTTAAGTTCAATTAATCAAATTACTTAAGAACTCCCACTTAGATAGACATCCCTCTAATCCTCTAAGTGATCACATGATCCAAATCAACTAAACCATAACCGATCATCACGTGAGATGGAGTAGTTTTCAATGGTGAACATTGTTATGTTGATCATATCTACTATATGATTCACGCTCGACCTTTCGGTCTCCGTGTTCCGAAGCCATATCTGCATATGCTAGGCTCGTCAAGTTTAACCTCAGTATTCTGCGTGTGCAAAAACTGGCTTGCACCCGTTGTAGATGGACGTAGAGCTTATCACACCCGATCATCACGTGGTGTCTGGGCACGACGAACTTTGGCAACGATGCATACTCAGGGAGAACACTTCTTGATAATTTAGTGAGAGATCATCTTATAATGCTACCGTCAATCAAAGCAAGATAAGATGCATAAAAAGATAAACATCACATGCAATCAATATAAGTGATATGATATGGCCATCATCATCTTGTGCTTGTGATCTCCATCTCCGAAGCACCGTCATGATCACCATCGTCATCGGCGCGACACCTTGATCTCCATCGTAGCATCGTTGTCGTCTCGCCAATCTTATGCTTCCACGACTATCACTACCGCTTAGTAATAAAGTAAAGCATTACATCGCGATTGCATTGCATACAATAAAGCGACAACCATATGGCTCCTGCCAGTTGCCGATAACTCGGTTACAAAACATGATCATCTCATACAATAAAATTTAGCATCATGCCTTGACCATATCACATCACAACATGCCCTGCAAAAACAAGTTAGACGTCCTCTACTTTGTTGTTGCAAGTTTTACGTGGCTGCTACGGGCTTTAAGCAAGAACCAATCTCACCTACGCATCAAAACCACAACGATAGTTTGTCAAATAGACTCCGTTTTAACCTTCTCAAGGACCGGGCGTAGCCACACTCGGTTCAACTAAAGTTGGAGAGACAGTCGCCCGCAAGCCATCTATGTGCAAAGCACGTCGAGGGAACCGGTCTCGCGTAAGCGTACGCGTAATTTTGGTCCGGGTCGTCTCGTCCAACAATACCGCTGAACCAAAGTATGACATGCTGGTAGGCAGTATGACTTATATCACCCACAACTCACTTGTGTTCTACTCGTGCAAATAACATCAAACCATAAAACCTGGCTCTGATACCACTGTTAGGGAACGTAGTAATTTCAAAATTTTCCTACGCACACACAAGATCATGGTGATGCATAGCAACGAGGGGGAGAGTCTGATCTACGTACCCTTGTAGATCGCAACGAAAGCGTTGACACAACGTAGAGGAAGTAGTCATACGTCTTCTTCCCGATCCGACCGATCCAAGCACCGTTACTCCGGCACCTCCGAATTCTTAGCACACGTACAGCTCGATGACGATCCCCGGGTTCCCATCCAGCAAAGCTTCGGGGAGGAGTTCCGTCAGCACGACGGCGTGGTGACGATCTTGATGTTCTACCGACGCTGGGCTTCGCCTAAGCACTACAACGATATGATCGAGGTGGAATATGGTGGCAGGGGGCACCGCACACGGCTAAGGAACGATCACAATGATCAACTTGTGTGTCTAAAGGTGCCCCCTGCCCCTGTATATAAAGGAGCAAGGGGGAGAGGTGCGGCCAGCCTTGGGGCGCGCCAGGAGGAGTCCTACTCCTACCGGGAGTAGGACTCCCCCCCCCAAATCCTAGTTGGAATAGGATTCATCAAGGGGGAAAGAGAGAGAGGGGGGCCGGCCACCTCTCCTAGTCCTAATAGGACTAGGGGAGGGGGGAGGCGCGCGGCCACCTTGGGCTGCCCCCTTCTCCTTTCCACTAAGGCCCACTATGGCCCATATGATTCCCGGGGGGTTCCGGTAACCTCCCGGTACTTTGGTAAAATCCCGATTTAACCCGGAACACTTCCGATGTCCAAACATAGGCTTCCAATATATCAACCTTTATGTCTCGACCATTTCGAGACTCCTCGTCATGTCCGTGATCACATCCGGGACTCCGAACAACCTTCGGTACATCAAAATGCATAAACTCATAATAACTGTCATCGTAACATTAAGCGTGCGGACCCTACGGTTCAAGAACAATGTAGACATGACTGAGACACATCTCCGGTCAATAACCAATAGCGGGACCTGGATGCCCATATTGGTTCCTACATATTCTACGAAGATCTTTATCTGTCAGACCGCATAACAACATACGTTGTTCCCTTTGTCATCGGTATGTTACTTGCCCGAGATTCGATCGTCGGTACCCAATACCTAGTTCAATCTCGTTACCAGCAAGTCTCTTTACTCGTTCCGTAATACATCATCCCGCAACTAACTCATTAGTTGCAATGCTTGCAAGGCTTAAGTGATGTGCATTACCGAGAGGGCCTAAAGATACCTCTCCGACAATCGGAGTGACAAATCCTATTCTTGAAATACGCCAACCCAACATCTACCATTAGAGACACCTGTAGTACTCCTTTATAATCACCCAGTTACGTTGTGACGTTTGGTAGCACCCAAAGTGTTCCTCCGGCAAACGGGAGTTGCATATCTCATAGTTATAGGAACATGTATAAGTCATGAAGAAAGCAATAGCAACATACTAAACGATCGGGTGCTAAGCTAATGGAATGGGTCATGTCAATCAGATCATTCAACTAATGATGTGACCTCGTTAATCAAATAACAACTCTTTGCTCATGGTTAGGAAACATAACCATCTTTGATTAACGAGCTAGTCTAGTAGAGGCATACTAGTGACACTCTGTTTGTCTATGTATTCACACATGTATTATGTTTCCGGTTAATACAATTCTAGCATGAATAATAAACATTTATCATGATATAAGGAAATAAATAATGACTTTATTATTGCCTCTAGGGCATATTTCCTTCAGAAACTGTGTGGCAAAGGTTGTCCATCACACACAGTTTTTATGTGGTAAACATTTGCGCAAGGTGGCCTAACACAAAAAGTTTCCAAGAGCGGGTCGTGTGTGATTGTTCATTGGTCCAACACGGTTTATTCCTATAAACTGTGTGCGTTGCCTGAGGTCATCGTCCATGATATTTTTTTTACAACCGTTTGCAATAGAAAAACCCAATTAGCAGGCTAATTCGCCACTAGCAGACTAATTATCCGATTATTCATAATCCATTTATTAATCTAATTGACAATTCATATTAGGCACACAATATATTTCATTTTCATAATTGAAATACATCAGAGTACAACGTCACATAGCTTTAGCACTCAGCTACCCCATTACACAACTACACCAGGACCAAGTTTCACATGCAACATCTATAACCTTTTGAAATTAGCATCATAGACGATACATAGGCATATGTATCTCATCTAGAAAACTGCTGAAGCAGAAGGCGAATATTGAGCCTTCATTGATGTTGAAGGTCTTTGTAACTTTAGGCTAGTGCCTGTCGATGATTGACCGTCCATCCTTCGTCCTCTTCAGGAACACTTCAATATTGAACTGTGGGTGTTGTATGAATACCTTCCTCGCCTCCTAACCATACATGTGGTTTGAGAGGTAATCATCAATGAACTTCTTTGGAAAGGCCTGAAAACAAGGATGTGCATAAATATCTTCTCTATATTGGAAATGGGGCAAAGAATAAAAAAAGGCAAGGTATAATAGTTAGTACCATCCTGTACTGAACTGATGCCTTCTTCATTGTGCAGATAAAGATCTTTTTGTTTTTTGTCGCTAATTTCTTTATCCTAACAATATTTCTGAGTTTCTTGACTTGAATGATATTCATGGACAACTCATTTCCCCATATGCAAAAAGGGTCGAACAGTGGGTCAAAACCTCTGACAGCAGGACCTACATGTGCAAGACCAAATTGTTAAGAACCTAAATATTAAAATGGTTCCTGCAATTGCACAATAATGTGCTATTAGACAACGAACCATGCACGTGCTATCTCGATTGTAAACCTTAGTGCTTCCCATTGTTTCCCTACAACACATGTAAGGTCGTTAGTCATCAGGTTAAGTAAGGGTTCGCATGCTATTAGTAAAATATGTTGATGAAAAATAATCACATTGTAGATTCATCAGATTAATTCAAGCCACAGGGAAAACCCATTTATCCAAACCAAGCATGATTAAGAACTAGGAAATATAGCACTTCTATATGTTTCTCATGTATTAAGTGCAGCCAAATTCGATTTATTCCTCACATGCACAACAATACAAAATTCTGCCCACGACAATTGGACGTCGCATTGCAGAATTGAACCAAGCAGTTAACCAAACACCACAACAAATGAACCAAACATTAACTGAGCACCACATTGCACAATATAACATTGAACCAAGCAGTTAACTAAACACCACAACAAATGAACCAAACATTAACTGAGCACCACATTGCACAATATAACATACTCCTAATAGAAGATCAGACAGTTAACCAAACAGTTAACTACAGCCAATTGTATTTGTTTTTCATGAATTTACTACATCCAAATTCAATTTATTCCTCACATGGTATACAATAACAGAATGCACCCACAATTTTGTAAAGATAAATTCGATTTATTTCTCACATGGAAGACAATACAAAATTGCAACCTGAAGAATTGAACATCACATTTGCATATTTGAACCAAGCAGTTAACTGAAGACGACAACTAATTAACAAAATAGTTACTAAGTGAGCACCACACTACACGACATATAGAACATATACACTAGAGCAACAGATTGCATGGTAAAATTAGATAGCACAATTCACTAGAATTTGTGAAGGAAAGGCAGGAGCAGCACACGCAACGGGTAAACCGAGCATGCATAACAGGCGTAGCTAGCAAATGGCAAGGTGCTTCTTCAAGATCTGGGGGTCGGCATGAATGGCAGCCATCGCGACCTCATCCGCGCGTGCGGCCGCGATTTGCTTCTCCCCTGCCAAATTCTCCTTGAGGTCTTGACTATACTGCGTGCACCATGGCTTAGGCCGATGCTTATTTGGTGGAAGGGTCGATGATTTGGGTGGAAGGTGTCGCGCTTGCGCCGGCGGTCGGGCCATGTGGGATGTGGAAGGAGGAGGAAGATGGGGGTCGGGTGTGGATTACCTGCCCGGATAGGTGAGGCCGAGCAGCGTGAAGGAGGGTTGCCGGCGAGGAGGCGGCAGCACTGCAAGCAAGGAGTGAAGGTTCAACTTGGAAAGGAAGGCGGAAAGAGGGGAAATGTGGCTTTTGGTAAGGGAGAGGGGGCGGGGAGGTAGATATTTCCGTGGAAGCCAAAAATTTGGAATCGCTTCACCCAAAAAACTGGCGCGCAAAGTGTCATCAGACACGGTCCCTTATTCAGACACGGTCCAAAGATATTTTGTGCTGCATCTCACACTGTTGGATATAATAAACTATGTGGGATCTACTTGATTTTTGGTCTTGATTTGAATTACATAATGGGGTCACAGCGGCCATGGATGGTGTTTGAATTGCTAGACCTTTTATCTGCAGTGATCATAAAAGAATTGGAAATATTCAGGATTCGTTTGGACATTTTTATGCATTAACTGAGTTTTTAATGCATTTTATGTGCATAATTCAAATTTGAACTACATGCACATGCTCTAGTGCATATAATTTGGTTGAAAGATCAAATATGTGTTCTTGGGTGCATGCTTAGGTCCCATGCAACAAATGGGAATGAATTTCAAACACCGGGGCACCGTTGATTGCCGACAAAACATTGAGATGCCTGATTTTTACATTCTAGTAAATCCAAAACTCGTCTGAAATTCATGAAACTTGGCATGCTATCATGGAGTGGCATCAACATGCCGTGGTACAAGTTTTGTCCCATATGGGGCAAGTTTGGGTATATGCTTCTCACAAACCGAAGCTTCTCACAACAAGCATGATGGTTTTCGGTAGGGAACGTCCCACCTTTGGGGACGAAACAATATCCATTGCCTCTTATTGCTTTCAAATTTTTCTCTCATGTCAACATAGAACAACATGAGTGTTGTGTGAATTTTTGTGATTTTTCGGGGTTCGTATGGACATTTTTATGCATTAACTGAGTTTTCAATGCATTTTATGTGTAAAATCAAATATGTGTCCTTGGGTGCATGCTTAGGTCCCATGCAAGAAATGGGCATGAATTTCAAACAGCAGGGCATCGTTGATTGCTGGCAAAACATTGAGATGCCTGGTTTTTAAATTCTAGTAAATTCAAAATTCTCTTAACCATTCATGTGACGCAATGTGTCTTGGTTTTAATGGTTGTAGGAGTTGCCGTGCGGACAGCTGCTTGACCTTGACTGAACGGGAGGCGTGCGAGCGCCGTCCGGTGCGCAGGCTGACCGAGAGGCATGCAAGCTGTCCTCGAGTGCGCGGGCTCACCGGGAAGCACGTGAGTTGTGCGCTGCGCAGGCTCACTGGAAAGCGAGCCCTTTGATTTCCATGGCCACCCGCCTTGCTCGCGTCCTCTCGATCGATTAATGGCGCCCAAGCCATAGTTTGATTCGCTTTTTAAATATAAAACACTCATCGCAAACGTTTTAGTTAGAACACCCATATGCAAACTGACAACTTCCCGAGGAAGCCAAGAGAAAATGTGCCGAGCAGGATTTCTGCAGCTCTTGATCGCAAATTATTTAGATAGAACACCCGTATGCAAAGTGAGAGCAGCGCAGGATTGGTGCATCCCTTCAACGCAAACGGTTGTTATGGATGACCCGTGTGCAACCACGTACAAACAATTTGGTAAGATTTGCATCTGTCATATTGGGTATGTTGCCATTTGTCAAACTGGAAAGATTTACATTTGTTGATCTAGTAACGTTGCCATTTGTTAATCCTTGTAACACTGCGATTTGTCAAAATATGCAGCTAGAAATCATTAGCACTATGTAACTTTTGCAACTAAAATTCAGTAATTAAGCTAGAAATCATTCCCCAATTGTTGCCAACCACGTACTGAAATAGCTAGTTCAACTATATATACTAGCTAATTTTAAGTACGTTATACAATTCGACCACACATCTATAGTCAGATGAACCGAACAAAATAGCCCCTAAATACTACTACATACTACCACGGAGGGGCTTTGTGCTACTTCCGGCAGCCTCTCCTCTGTCAAGCGCGCTCAGTAAGAGGCAGAGGAGGAGGAGCCTACCGACGAGCTGGACAAATGCAATACGGTGCCTGCCGCTGCTGCACGTTCAGCGATGCTCGCCAGCTCGAACGCCCACTGTCGCTCCAGACGATCCCTCTCAAAGCGGCCGGACTGCTCGTAGATCTCCTGATTCCTCGCCTCTGCGTCGGCGTGTGCTGCGGCCATGGCTGCGGTATGGCTCTTTGCATGCTCGACGAGGTGCTCCTCCTCTTCCCATAGGAACTCGAAGTAGCGCGCAAGGTCGCTGACGCACATGCGGGCGATGATCTCGACGGTCGACAGTGGGCTGGCGGCCACGGCGGCCGATGATGGGGTGGCGGCCACGACCACCACCTCCCACCTTCGGACCACGGTAGCGGAGCAGGATGATGGCCACGGTGGCCGGTAGTGGGGTGGTAGCCACGACGGCCACCTCCCGCCTTCGGGCCGCGGCGGCGGAGTGGGAGATGGCCCTGGCTTTCGACGGTGGTGTGGCGGCAATGGCGGCCGGCAACAGCTGCTGACGGGCAGTGGCAGCGGAGCGTGTGGTGGTGTTCCGCACACATCCAACAGGGACGCCACACGCACTACACTACATCGAGGACTGCGCCGCCGCCGCGGTGTAGCCTCCTAGCTGGAGATGTCCTCTGATGACGGTGGAGTGGCTGAGCGATGACGACGGACCGGTGCCATTAGCGATTGTGGAAGAAGCAGATGAGATAAGCTACAGAGAGGGAGGGGAAAATGCGACGCAGGACTTGCCGGCCGTGAGGGTTTTTATAGCAGGCCGGTAAGCATTGGGATTTGGGGGATTTCACGAAGACGGGCGGGAAGCTTGCGCGGGAACCTGCGAGGTTGCGTGGGAACGGGCTCACCGGCGATTATATCATTGGGGTCTTATTTGAACATAGTTTCTAGCTATACAATTTTTGTAACATGCATTAACACTTTTTTGGTTAAATTTAAGGTTATACCCAGCAAGCATTTGCCCGCAACACACACGGCTTATTCCATCACAAACAGCTCTGATGGATCAACTGCCTGCCATGTATCACACACAACTCTAGTCTGATTCGTGCTTGATGTCTCCGACATCGCTCGCACAGTTCGTATTATTTGCCATGTATCACTGTGCCGTCCTCTGCTCGCGTCCCTCGGCAAGCCCTGCTCGCTGTTAGGCGCCGCAGCGCGCTCTGCTCGCGTCCATCGGCGCGCTCGGCTTGTGGACAGCTTTTCCTTGAGGCGGCCGTGGAGCGCTCTGCTCGCGTCCCTCCGCGCGCGCTCTACCAGCGGTTGGGCGTGCGCACGATCACATCGGGGGGCCCATATGCATGCACTTGTGCCGCGCGCGTTGCCACACGATGCAGTTACGTGCGGCACAATGGAGTTACGCGCTGCAAATTAGAACTGCCATCAGGACCTGCCGATATTCCTGGTCGTCCGACTTCCCCTTTAATTCCCACGGCCATTATAACCTTAGTCTCTTCAACCTTTCGATCGCGCCCCACAACATAACAAGCACACCCACGACGACACATAGAGAGGGGATGTCTGGCGGCGCTCCAATGGAGTTCGGCGAGCATAGAGTGGAGACCCACGTGAGGAAGACGGGTCTCTCGGTGGTGTACACCATCGACCCGGCCGTGGTGGACGACTACATCAACAACATTGAGCAGTTGCTTGCTGGAGACAAGTACAAGGTGGTCGGCATTGACCTCTAGTACACTGACGGTCGTCCTAGCATAGATTAGAAGGTTGTCGTCGCCCAGTTGTGTGTGCGCCATCATGTTCTCATCTACCACTACTACATGGCCACAGGGCCTTGCGGCCGTTTCAACAGGTTTGTCAACAGCACCGACTACAAGTTCGCCACGGTGGATACCAAATACGATGTAAAAGTGCTCAGTGTTATGGGCTTGGCCTGCAAGAACCTTGTCGAAATATGTGACCACTACAGGGTCTGGGACAGCACGAAGCAGGACTCCCTGGTCGAACTCGCCTCAGCCATCATCGATCCCTACTACAAAAAGATGAAGCAGGATGCCCAGAGAACAAGTCCCATATCCTGGCACAAGGCCTGGATGCGGCAACTGGATGAACCTCACCTCAGTTTCACGGCCAAGAGCGTGTACACATGCTACGAGATGCACAGGTGGATCGTTGACATGAGGAAGTGCCTCGTTACCCAAATCGATGAGCCCGGATCGAGTCAAAAGAAGAGCAAGCGTCACAACAAGTAGATGATGATCAGATGATCGTTTATGCTAGTTAATCATGCATGTAATATATAGTTTACTTTATTGGTGTGTGTGGAAATGTCATGTGTGTAGTAGCCACCTATGTAATTATGCATGTAATAGTTTACTTTGGTGTGTGCAAATGCCATGGTTGTAGTAGCTATCTATGTAAGTGGATGTTTAATTTGGTTATGCAAGCATGTCCTTATAAGTGTGTGTGTGTGTGTGTGTATATGTTGTTGTTCTGTATGTAATCCCATCACACAACACACACGTCTTATTAGCAGCAACCGTCTATGCTCTTATCGGTCTTCAGACACATTTCTGATTACAGACCTATTTGCCGCGTATCACACACATCTTGTTAAGTTGAGCCGTTTCTGTTGTCTTGTGTCAACGCAAACAGTTCATCCGAGTGAACCGCATGCCGTATATCACACACATCTTTGATCTGGCTAACCGTTTCTTTTGTGTTGCCTAATCACAAACAGTTCATCCGAGTGAACCGTATGCTGTGTATTGCACACGCTTCCATCTGGCTGCCCGTTTCTTTTGTTCCTCCTCATTGCAAATAGTTCATTGAACTGAACCGTATGCCCTTCATCACACACGCAACTAAAACCTGAACCGTGTTTGAGGCATCTGTCATCGCAAATGTTTTACACATTTCTGACGGTTTTCATACATCACCGTTTGCGATTATGGCATCACACACAGTTTCTCGAAGGGTCTCTGATCGTAGTGTCGCGTTAGCAGCATTCTATAGTAGTGATAGATGTCATGAGTTATTAATGTTGACATCACCCTTGAGGTGAGTATGTTTGGGAGGCAAAATCATAAGCCCCTGTCTTTCTATGTGTCTGGTTAAAGCATTTTGTTCATGGGTACAAGGTGAGTGTTAGCAATCATAGAATAATGTATGATGGTTGAGTATGTGGACTTGCTTTAAAGGCTCCGACATGTGACTCTTCCTGAAAAGATGATGAATTGTAGTTGCAAAGTTGACTGAGAACATAGTTTGTTGGTTTCTAATAGAGTTTTTGCTTTATACTTCGATTGTGTGATGAACTATTACTTATTCATGGGAAGTATATGATAAAAGTCC
Source organism: Triticum monococcum (assembly GCA_034509565.1). NCBI lineage: Eukaryota > Viridiplantae > Streptophyta > Magnoliopsida > Poales > Poaceae > Triticum > Triticum monococcum. The sequence continues at coordinate 486,587,377 of CM067845.1, forward strand.
TATGTTTAATTTTTTTTGTTGTTATAATAATCAACATGATGCTTCTATGTCCGTATTTTGTTTTTATCGACACCTCTCTCTCAAAGCATGTGGAAATGTTTTTCGATTTCGGTTTCGCTTGAGGACAAGCGGGGTCTAGGCCTGGGGGAGTTGATACCTCCATTTTGCATCATGTTTCCTTGCTATTATTTATAATGTTTTTATCCATAATGATGCTTTTTGGAGTAATTCTAATGCCTTTTCTCCCATAATTTACAAGGAACACACCAAGAGGGAGAATTCCAGCAGCTAGAAATCTGGACATGGAAAAGCTACGTCAGGCCACCTATTCTGCACCACTCCAAATGGGCTGAAACTTTATGGAGATTTTTTATGGAATATATAAGAAATATTGGAGCCAATAAGTACCAGAGGGGGGCCACCAGGTGGGTACAACCCACCTGGGCACGCTAGGCCCCCCTGGCGCGCCCTGGTGGGTTGTGGCCTCCTCGGCCCACCTCCGGTGCCCATCTTCTAGTATATAAGTGGTTTTCACCTAGAAAAAATCAGAATAATACTTTTGGGATAGAGCGTCGCCGCCTCGAGGCGGAACTTGGGCAGGAGCACTTTTAACCTCCGGCGAAGCGATTCTGTTGGGGGAAATTCCCTCCGGGAGGGGGAAATCATCGTCATCATCATCACCAACAACTCCCCCATCTTGGGGAGGGCAATCTCCATCAACATCTTCACCAGCACCATCTCATCTCAAACCCTAGTTCATCTCTAATATTCAATCTTGTTACCAAAACTATAGATTGTTGATAGGGGGTGACTAGTAGTGTTGATTACGTCTTGTAGTTGATTACTATAAGGTTTATTTGGTGGAAGAGTATATGTTCAGATCCATTATGCATATTAATACCCCTCTGATCATGAGCATGTTTGTTGTTTGTGAGTAGTTGCCTTTGTTCTTGAGGTCACGGGATAAATCATGTTGCAAGTAATCATGTGAATTTGATATGTGTTTGATATTTTGATAGTATGTATGTTGTGATTCCCTTAGTGGTGTCATGTGAACGTCGACTACATGACACTTCACCATATTTGGGCCTAAGGGAATGCATTGTGGAGTAGTAAATAGATGGTGGGTTGCGAGAGTGACAGAAACTTAAACCCCAGTTTATGCACTATTCCGTAAGGGACCGATTGGATCCTAGAGTTTAATGCTATGGTTAGAATTTATTCTTAATACTTTTCTCGTAGTTGCGGATGCTTGCGGGAGGGTTAATCATAAGTAGGAGGTTTGTTCAAGTAAGAATAGCACCTAAGCACCGGTCCACCCACATATCAAATTATTAAAGTAGCAAACACAAATCAAACCAATATGATGAAAGTGACTAGACGAAATTCCGTTATACCCTCAAGAACGCTTTACTCATTATAAGAAATCATTTTGACCTGTCCTTTGCCTCAGAAGGATTGGGCTACCTTGCTGCATACTTGTCACAATTATCGTTACTTGCTCGTTACAAATTACCTTTCTATCAAACTACTCGCTACTTACAATTTCAGCACTTGCAGACACTACCTTACTGAAAACTACTTGTCATTTCCTTCTGCTCCTCGTTGGGTTCGACACTCTTACTTATCGAAAAGAGCTACAATTGATCCCCTATACTTGTGGGTCATCAGACCACGGCATAAAATAGAGAGAGAATGAAAGTCATTCCCTATGCCTCAGCCATAGGTTCTATAAAGTATGTCATGTTGTGTACCAAACCTGTTGTGTACCTTGTCATGAGTTTGACAATGGGGTACAATAGTGATCCAGGAGTAGATCACTGGACAGCGGTCAAAATTATCCTTAGTTACCTAAGAGGACTAAGGAGATATTTCTTGATTATGGAGGTAATAAAGAGTTCATCGTAAAGGGTTATGTCAATGCAAGCTTTGACGCCGATCCAGATGACTCTGAGTCTAAATCTGGATATGTATTGAAAGTGGGAGCAATTAGCTAAAGTAGCTCCATGCAGAGCATTGTTGACATAGAAATTTGCAAATATACATATCAGTCTGAATTTGGTAGACCTGTTGATTAAACTTCTCTCACAAGCAAAACATGATCACTTTTTAATACTCTTTGGGTGTTAATCACATGGCGATGTGAACTAGATTATTGACTCTAGTAAACTTATTGGGTGTTAGTCACATGGCGATGTGAACTATGGGTGTTAAATCACATGGTGATGTGAACTAGATTATTGACTCTGGTGTAAGTGAGAGACTGAAGAAAATATGCCCTGGAGGCAATAATAAAGTTGTTATTTTATATTTCTTTATTCATGATGAATATTTATTATTCATGCTAGAATTGTATTGATCAAAAACCTAAATACATGTGTGAATACATAGACAAACACTGTGTCCCTATGAGCCTCTACTTGACTAGCTCGTTGATCAAAGATGGTTAAGGTTTCCTAACCATGGACATGAGTTGTCATTTGAAAATGGGATCACATCATTAGGAGAATGATGTAATGGAAAAGACCCATCCATTAGCTTAGCATATTGATCGTTCAATTTTACTGCTATTGCTTTCTTCATGTCAAATACATATTCCTTCGACTATGAGGTTATGCAACTCCTGGATACCGGAGGAATACCTTGTGTGCTATCAAACGTCACAATGTAACTGGATGATTATGAAGATGTTATATAGGTATGTCCGAAGGTGTTTGTTGGGTTGGCATAGATCGAGATTAGGATTTGTCACTTTGAGTATCGGAGAGGTATCTCTGGGCCCCCTCGGTAATACACATCATAAGAAGCCTTGCAAGCAAAGTGACTAATGAGTTAGTTGCGGGATGATGTATTACGCAACGAGTAAAGAGACTTGTCGGTAACGATATTGAACTAGGTATGAAGATACCGACGATCGAATCTCGGGCAAATAACATACCGATACACAAAGGGAATAACATATGTTGTCATAACGGTTCGACCGATAAAGATCTTCGTAGAATATGTAGGAGCCAATATGAGCATCTAGGTTCCGCTATTGGTTATTAACCGGAGAGGTGTCTCGATCATGTCTACATAGTTCTCGAACCCGTAGGGTCCGCACGTTTAACGTTCGATGACGATTTTGTATTATATGAGTTATGTGATTTGGTGACCGAATGTTGTTCGGAGTCCCGGATGAGATCACGGACATGACGAGGAGTTTCGAAATGGTCGATAGGTAAAGATTGATATATAGGACGATAGTATTCAGACACCGGAAGTGTTCCGGAGGGTACCGGGTACATATCGGGTCACCGGAAGGGGTTTCGGGCACCCCCGACAAAAGATATGGGCCTAATGGGCCAAGAGGGGAACGCAGCAGCCAACAGGGGCTGCTACGCCCTCCATATGGGCCGAACCAGAGGAGGAAGGAAAGAGGGGAAGAGAGAAGGAAGGGGAGGGATTCGGCCTCCCCCTTCCTTCCCTCCTCCCTCCTCCTTCCTTGCCCCTCCGAAAAATATGGTAAGAGGAGGGGGCGAATTGGACTAGGCCCCCTAGGTAGGATTCCTCCTACTTGGGGTGCCCCAAGGCTGTTCCCCTCCCTCTCCCACCTATATATACGTGGGGAGGGGGCGCCTAGAACACACAACAACATCTGTTAGCCGTGTGCGCCCCCCCCCCCCCCTTCACAGATTACACCCTCGGTCGTATTCTCGCGGTGCTTAGGCGAAATCCTGCGCGGATCACTTCACCATCACCATGTCGTCGTGCTGTAGAAACTCATCTACTTCCTTGACACTTTGCTGGATCAAGAGTTCGAGGAACGTCATCGAGATGAACGTGTGCAGAACTCGGAGGTGCCGTACATTCGATGCTTGATCAGCCGGAACGAGAAGAAGTTCGACTACATCAACCGTGTTGTCAAACGCTTCCGTTTTCGATCTACGAGGATACGTAGACACACTCTTCCCCTCTCGTTGCTATGCATCTCCTAGATAGATCTTGCGTGAGCGTAGGAATTTTTTTGAAATTGCATGCTACATTCCCCAAAAGGCATGGCTACTAGTGATGGGCGGACGGGGAGTGGAATGTGGTGGCGGCAGAGCGGTGGAAAAAGTGGAGGGGGTAGAGTTTCGGTGCCGGCAGTCGCCTTAAATAGCTGGGCTAGCCACTACGCGGCCCGCCGTAGCGGCGCCACGCGACGACATCGGTCCGGCGGAGAAGGCGTGTTTTGGACCGTCGGGTTTTTGGGCGATTCCGACTGGGACCTTGATGCCAGTCCAATGTGGCGGACGCGCCTAGGCGCCCCTATACCCGCCTCATATTTAGGCTGAATATGAGGGATGCCGGTCAGTCCGGACGTTTAAAACCAGTTTGAGGCGCTCGGCTAGGTCGAAATTTCGTAACCGGTCGGTGACCGGGTGGGCCACCCGGACGTTTGAGGTTGGTTTGAGGTGCCCGGCTGTAGATGCTTTTACTCTGCTTTAACAAAGCCTAGGTCCTTCGAGACTGATATTTTTTTCTCCCTTTTCTAAAAAACTAGTCTGCGAATAATTGGATTAGTTACTACTAGGGGCATTTTGGTTATATCTCAGCTATCCAGCTGTACATCACAATCGTGAAGTCGTGAAGACCTGGTGTTGTTCATGCCGGTACTTCTAGACCACCTGTCGCTTCCAGTGGAAAAAAAGGCTGCCCCAACATGCATGCCCCCAATCGCTCCAATGTACTGCGGTGACCTTGACTCTAACGCGTCTCTCCTCGGTTGCAACGAAAGTAGAGGGTTTATAGGTTTGAAAAATACAGTGAATGTCTTACGTGCGGTGCGGTGGTGCTTCCGGCTCGCATGAGACAGCATCCCAAAGTCTCCGCAAGTACCAACGCCGGTGTACAGTGTGGGCAGAACGTGTTACGGAGAACCCACGGCACTGCGAATCGGTCGGTCCATCTCGCCGGTTCCGGCGAGCTGCAATCACGGCGGACCAAACGAGTGGAAACCTCGTCCCTAGTACAGCGAGAGCTTCTCAGAAGACGTACTGCCTCACAGTGACACTTCCTGCGTGCGTGGCTCTGCTAATCTTGGAGCGAGTAGCTGATTCCAGATGTCTCTGGCTGGGAATAACATCAGGTCGCGTGAAAGGGCGACAAAAAAAAACATTATTGCTACAGTAAATGATTTGTGAGGTAATATTACAGAAGATCTGTGTGGTAATAATAATTATAAAAGAGGTAGGTCCAGAGCACTATCTGGAATTCAAGTTATCTTGAACATGTGTAAAAAATTCAGGTTTGGACCATCCATGCGGCATGCGCCTGAGATTTTGTGCGGCATTACCTACCTTCTGGAGGTTGTTCAAGTGGGATTCTTTTGGGTCGAGCAAAAGCATGGCCGACATACGCTCGATTAATGTTGGAGAATTTTAAATGAGGCTGATGGGTTCTTATGCAATTCAGTGGCGGTCAATGGGGCGTCGGAAGTTAAGTTTAAGCGTGCCTACATTTCTGGTTGACTTTGTTCATGTTTGCTGCTATGACCAAGGTTTATTATTTTGTTTCAGGATTTTTTTCCTGTGCAAGCGCCGAGATCCACAGATTTTGCCAAATTAATGGAAAGTTCCAAAAGGTCACCAAATTCAAAACTCTAGCGCTTAAATTCCTTTGGAAAACTAAATGGTGTCCTTTGGAACCAATTGATTCTCTTTCTATAGCAACAGGTTTAATATAGTTGCTTTGTACTCCCTCTGTTCGTTTTTATAAGACGTTTTGGACAGCCAAATTTGAACTATTTTAGGCACTGTCTGAATTGTCTAAATGAGGAAGCTATTTTCCTGCCGGCAGGAAAATTGCAACAGGTCCGAACGACCTCTGCGTTGTTCGATTCACATCGTACGCTCGCATGGAGTTCGATTTAATCCAGGCAATTTCCCACGTTCCGCTAACTTCTTTCCAGGCAGTTTCCCACGTTCTGTTGACTCCTGTGCAGCGTTTTTTTTTCTCCGGTTCCCGCTAGCACTCCCGCAGCGTTTTTTTTCTCCGGTTCCTGCTAGCACTCCCGCAAAAACAAAAGTGATGGCTAAATTCCTTTGGAAAACTAAATGGTGTCCTTTGGAACCAATTAATTCTCTTTCTATAGCAACAGGTTTAATATAGTTGCTTTGTACTTTCTCTGTTCGTTTTTATAAGATGTTTTGGACAGCCAAATTTGAACTATTTCAGGCATTGTCTGAATTGTCTAAACGAGAAAGCTATTTTCCTACCGGCAGGAAAATTGCAACAGGTCCGAACGACCTCCGCGTTGTTCGATTCACATCGTACGCTCACATGGAGTTCGATCTAATCCAGGCAGTTTCCCACGTTCTGCTAACTTCTTTCCAGGCAGTTTCCCACGTTCCGTTGACTCTTGTGCAGCGTTTTTTTTTTCTCCAGTTCCTGCTAGCACTCCCGCAGCGTTTTTTTTCTCCGGTTCCTGCTAGCACTCCCGCAAAAAAAGGAAGCGGGAAAAGTGATGGGATCGAGCAGAGAAGTCCGATCGTAGCGAGACGGGAGAAGTGGATCGCGATCGTGCATGCCTATCGCTAAAATCATGCCGTATGGAGGTTAGTCGTGTCCTTGTCTAAGACGTCTTATAAAAATGAACAGAGGATGTACCTGTTAATAATTTGTATAATTTAGGCAGCAGCACACATACAACTACTGTACTTGCATAGCAACAGGTTTATATGGACACATGCATAAATCATTTAGGTTCCGTTTTGGAGCAGCAGGGAAAACACATACCCTTGTAAATATTGGGGAACGTAGTAATTTTAAAAAATTTCCTATGCACACGCAAGATCATGGTGATGCATAGCAACGAGAGGGGAGAGTGTTGTCTACGTACCAACGCAGACCGACTGCGGAAGCGATCACACAACGTAGAGGAAGTAGTCGTACGTCTTCTTCCCGATCCGACCGATCCAAACACCGTTACTCCGGCACCTCCGAGTTCTTAGCACACGTTCAGCTCGATGACGATCCCCGGGCTCCGATCCAGCAAAGCTTCGGAGAGGAGTTCCGTCAGCACGACGGCGTGGTGACGATCTTGATGTACTACCGACGCAGGGCTTCGCCTAAGCACTACAACGGTATGATCGAGGTGGAATTTGGTGGCAGGGGGCACCGCACACGGCTAAGGAACGATCTCAAGGATCAACTTGTGTGTCTAGAGGTGCCCCCTGCCCCCGTATATAAAGGTTTCAAGGGGAGGGGCTGGCCGGCCAAGGTGGGAGGCGCAGGAGGAGTCCTACTCCTACCGGGAGTAGGACTCCCCCCTCCAATCCTAGTCCAACTAGGTTTCCTCAAGTGGGAAGGAGAGAGGGGGTGGCCGGCCACCTTCCCTAGTCCTAATAGGACTAGGGGAAGGGGGGAGGCGCGCAGCCCATGGGGCAGCCCTTTCACCTTTCCACTAAGGCCCATGTTGGCCCATTTGGCTCCCGGGGGTTTCCGGTAACCCTCCCGGTAATCCGGTAAAATCCCGATTTCACCCGGAACGCTTCCGATGTCCAAACATAGGCTTCCAATATATCAATCTTTACGTCTTGACCATTTCGAGACTCCTCGTCATGTCCGTGATCACATCCGGGACTCCGAACAACCTTCGGTACATCAAAATGCATAAACTCATAATAACTGTTATCGTAACGTTAAGCGTGCGGACCCTACGGTTCGAGAACAATGTAGACATGACCGAGACACGTCTCCGATCAATAACCAATAGCGGGACCTGGATGCCCATATTGGCTCCTACATATTCTACCAAGATCTTTACCGGTCAGACCGCATAACAACATACGTTGTTCCCTTTGTCACCGGTATGTTACTTGCCCGAGATTCGATCGTCGGTATCCAATACCTAGTTCAATCTCGTTACTGGCAAGTCTCTTTACTCGTTCCGTAATACATCATCTCACAACTAACATCTTAGTTATAATGCTTGCAAGGCTTATGTGATGTGTATTACCGAGAGGGCCCAGAGATACCTCTCCGACACTCGGAGTGACAAACCCTAATCTTGAAATACGCCAACCCAACATCTACCATTGGAGACACCTGTAGTACTCCTTTATAATCACCCAGTTACGTTGTGACGTTTGGTAGTACCCAAAGTGTTCCTCCGGTAAACGGGAGTTGCATAATCTCATAGTTATAGGAACATGTATAAGTCATGAAGAAAGCAATAGCAACATACTAAACGATCGGGTGCTAAGCTAATGGAATGGGTCATGTCAATCAGATCATTCAACTAATGATGTGACCTCGTTAATCAAATAACAACTCTTTGTCATGGTTAGGAAACATAACCATCTTTGATTAACGAGCTAGTCTAGTAGAGGCATACTAGTGACACTCTGTTTTGTCTATGTATTCACACATGTATTATGTTTCCGGTTAATACAATTCTAGCATGAATAATAAACACTTATCATGATTTTAAGGAAATAAATAATAACTTTATTATTGCCTCTAGGGCATATTTCCTTCAGTAAACACATCACAGCGGTTCTTACTCTAACTAACATAACAGTAATTCATATAAATATCCAACAAAAACTAAATTCTTCATTCTGCAAGCTTGTACAATATATATAGAGAAAAGTATACTTTTCGTCCGTCAATTCTTGACGGAGTCTAGATTTGGTCCCTCAACTCCAAAACCGGACAACTTGCACCCTTAACTTCTCAAACCGGACAAGATTCATCCCTGGTCACGGTTTTGACCGGTTTTGGTGCTGTCGCACCTCGCTTTTGACCGGTCCGACTCAAATTTGCCTACCTTTTCCAAGTCCATGTACTGTTTTCAAATTCGGTTACTTTTTTTAAATACATGAACCTTTTTAAAATGTGTGTACTTTTTTTAAATCGGCGTACTTTTTCAAATATGCATATTTTTTAAAGTTCATTTAGTTTTTTAAGTTCATTTAATTTTAAAAATTGATGCACCTTTCATATTCGAGTACATTTTTTCCGAAAGAGTTCATGAATTTGAAAATTTTATGCGAACTTGAAAAAGTACGCGGATATGGACTTCTTTTGCGCAAAAATATGTGGATTTCAAAAATTATTACAACTTGAAACAAGTACGTGAATTTCATACGAAGTTCATGGATTATAAAAGCAACACGGATTTGAAAAAAAATGCAGACTTTGGAAAGCATGTGGATTTGAAATAAGTATGTGAATTCCAGAAACAATTCATGGCTTTGAAAAATACTTGGATTTGATAAAATTACATAAACTTGGGAAAAATACGGGGATTTGGAAAAAGTACATAAATGTTAAAAAATCATGGATTTGAAAAAAGTACGTGAATTTCAGAATAGTTCGCTGATTTGAAAAAAAACTATGTTTATTTTTTAAAAAGATACGCGACCTTGAAAAAACTACGCGGAGTTGAAAAGTGTATGAATTTCAAAAAGCTCACGGATATAAAAATTTTTTACAGGAATATGAATGAGCACCGGTCAAAACCGGGGTGAGTCAACACCAAAAACCGGTCAAAACCGAGTCCAGGGACGAACCTTGTCCGGTTTCGGTAGTTAGGGGTGCAAGTTGTCCGGTTTTAAAGTTGAGGGACCAAATCTAGACTTTACCAAGAGTTGAGAGACGAAAAGTATACTTTATTCACAGCCAATCTTCTTTAGTCCGGACAACTTCGGAAATATAGATTCAGAACCATGCAGATATGCTTCTGTTTCTCAAGCTTATCCACCTGAAACAAGAAGTACAACTCTCGCTGAAGTCATATGTAGCTGAAAAAATACCAAATCTGTAAGCATCAAAGCTTCCTGTAAGTAAGCAAGTAAGAATGTTTTTAAATTTCGTGTCTTGCAGGTTTCCTCCATAGTGAAAAAAACCCCTCCCTCGTGTCGCCTCGCTTGGGCGACCCGAGGGGCGCAAACCCTAGCCCCGCCGTCCCCCTCCCCTCCTCGCCCTTCCCTCGCCGCCGCTTGAGGCAGCTGCTGCCGGGCAAGCTCGGCGCGCTGCTGACGAAGGCGGCGGCAGGGCCCTCGCCGCCTCGCCGCCCGCGGGGGGCCTTTGGATCCGGGGCGGCGGCCCCGACAGGTGTGGCGTCACCGGCTTCGGCTCCCGGTGGCGTGGGCGTGGGTCGGTGTTTTCTCGGCCGTGCGGGCGGCGAGAGCCCCGGCGGATGCGGGCCGGCGGGCGGCGGCGGCGGATTCGTCTCCTGTCGCGTCAGATCTGACCGTCTCCATTCCCCTTCTTCCCCAACGAGCGCCTCCCCCCTCAGATCCACCCTGTTTCGTCATGGGACTGCGGTCTTCTGCGGGTGGGAGTGGGCGACGGGGCTGCAGGACCGGGGGAAACCCCTAGCCAGCCGTGTGGCTGCGACGGCGGCGACGCCCGCGGGCGCCGCTCACCTTCCTGGAGGCGCCGGTCAGGTCCTGCCCCCTACCCCCTTCCCCTTTGTCTCCCGGGTGAAATCCTCAACATTGTTGGGCAGCGGCGACGCCCAGGGCGCCGTAACCTTGTTGAAGATGCTGTTTTGGGAACAAAGATGGGTTGCGGGCTTCGTTGTGGTGTAGGTGGAGTGTGTCGGCGGCGGCAGCGTGTCTCCAGTGGCGGCGGTGTCCCCCTTGGTGTGTGGTCAAGCTGGTTTGGTGCTCTTCGTTGGGCTGCAGGGCTCCTCCGGTGCCCGTGGATTCTCCAGGACGGGAGGGGATAGGGTTCCCCTCCTCTGGTGGCTGCTCTTCTGCTCGTCGAGCAAGCCGAAGATTTGGTTTTGGCCCTTGCTGCTGCCCATTTGTGCATTCCGACAGCTCACCCTGTTTCATGCCTGGACTCTTGCATTTGGCGTTGCTCTGTTTCAGGTAAGTCGTCGTCGGCAGGCTGGGAACGCCTGGTTCCGCCCCTGTGGTTTCCTGCAATGCCATTCATGCAGGTTCTAGGGTGAGCATGTCCATCGCTCACCGGTGCGGCGCCTCGAGCCAGGCGAGGAGGCAGGGGCCTTCTGTGACGATGGATCTGGATGGATGTGTCTACTTCAAGCCCAGGCGTTTGGCAATGGCGTGCTTCTGCTCCGTCATCGGTGCTCTTTCCTGAGCCGTTTAGCGTTTTTTGCCTTGGCTCTCGGCGTGTATGGGGTTCCTGGCATCTCTAGCTTTGTGTTCTTTGTCCATCTTCTAGTTAGCTAGCTTGTTGTATGCCTCTGTGAGTTGCTCCTACGCGCCCTTGTATCTTTGCCGTTTGTTTTCTTTCCTTTTAGTTGGAGTGTGGTTGTATTCCGGAGTTGTTTGCCTGGCTGGTTGATGGCTTTGTTAATTCAAAGCTGGGCTCTTCTTGAGCCTACGTTCCAAAAAAAGAAAGTAAGCAAGTAAATAATCGTGCAAGTATGCTTATATGTTGGAGAGAAAATCCACAGAAACTTAAAGATATTGTTATCAGTTTTGTTGGAGAGTACATAATATCAGAATTGACATGGCCAAACAATGATGCAAACTCTGATCCTCCCAAAGAAAGAATATTTATATGTGACTTTCTAGCACTTCTGCAGGAGAAAGCCAAGAGAGGCAATGAACAAAAAAAAAACCCAGCAAACTGACCAAATATTTCTAGCACAAATCAGTCTCTGACATCCTTGTTGAATAAATATAGGCTACAAAGTTATTTCAGTATAGCAGATGTGCGCTATTCAACAGATACACGGTTATCACTGAAAATCTGAATTTACACCATTCAGAGTTCAACCATTTCACTAGATAATTTGTGTTCTAGTGGAATTAATCATCATCGCCAATAAATCCAGGCCGTTGGCATGATCATCAATTAGTTACTTGCATCTTTGAGCAGCGGAGTAAGGTCACTACGATGAACAAATGACCAACAAAAAAGTTCAACAAATCTTTAACCTTGCTCAAGAAAATGACAGGTTCAACCATCTTAGTCAAAAAGAACTACCAATAACATGGGAGATGCCAGGGGCAATATCTTGGAGGAGGCGGGCCAGGATCAGTGGGGAGGAGGCAGCAGGTAATGGACGGGGAGGCGTCAGCGACCACGAAGTCGGGCAGGAGCTGGGGCATCGGGGGTGACAGCCGGCAAGCCAAGACAGAGGAGAGCGTGCAGCTGCGGGCGTAACCTTCCTCTCGCGCAGTTACCGGCTATGGCTCTTGTTTACTGAAGTCGGGTTTTAACTCTCTACTTTTGTTATTGGATGCCTAATCTTTTATCATTGTTTTTGTCACCATTTGCATTTAAGATCATCTGTAAACTATATAAGCAGTAGATTTTTTGAAGGGGTACAAGGCTTGGAATCGGAACTGCACAGGGCTTTTACTACTACCTATATCCGAAGTATGAAGTAGACATTATAAGGTGGGCATACGAACTGAACCTTCTCTTAGCAAGAACAACTGCAGCAAACTACATTAACAGACAAATACATTTTACTCTTAAGAGCTTGTTGGAATTATGTGTCCTACAACTATATTCAAATTACTTAAAATTGTTAATATCCGAAATACCTCACTATGAAATTATAAATATATTTATGCATGGAATTACTTTACATGATTATCATGAAATTATCACTTGTTGGAATGTACTTAAGCTATATGCTTAAGGAAGCTGGTCGATTATCAATGGAACACAATATGCTATATATATTGGAAAGACTATCCGGGTACCCTGATGATTGGAAGGAGCTAGATCGTATAGTTAGATTACAACCCTAATGTCGATCTACATAATTAGAGGATTTACACTCTATTATGGCGCGTTGCTCACAAGCGCGTGCTCCGGGGACACAACGAATAGTATCTGTTAACAGACAAATTTGATCGTGGTTGATAATTTGATCTGGACTCTATCCGGGAAACTAGTTAAAAAAACTAGGAATCTTATCTGTATAAGAAGTGAACTTTTTGGAAAGACAGTATAAGAAGGTCCCTACCCACTAGCCTCAGATATGCGAATTGTGAGCGGCACCATAGATAAGCACAGAGGAATTAAAGAATAAATCGCAAACCCTAAATTTCTAACATTGACATCAGAGCGAGGTTCAGTCGCGGTCGTAACCCAAATCGCTTGCCGTCTCGGCACCATCGACGATGGAATCCGCTGCCTACTCTGCCTTTACCGCTGGTCACATCGGACGCCGACCTGAAGCCACCAGATTCTACAGCGATCGGGGATGAGCAGCGCCCTACGCATGGAATCGCCGCCGCACCCCATGGCCGCTCGGTCACAACAAGACTTCCGCAGCTCGTCTCTCGCATCGATCTGGTGGTACTATTGCTAATTATGTCGGGGTCTTCAACCATGCGCTACTGCGACAGATCCGTCAGTTACGTGAGCGAGGTTCTGTTTTGATCCCATCTGCCGGATGCACCAGGTCGCTGATCTGGGAAATCAATTGGAGTCTGACTCGTATGCAGCAACCCACTCATGCACGTAGGTCAGGGAAGGAATCAGCCAAATCATCACAATTTTCTTGGCACGTGGATCAAGGAAGTAGTGTACTTCGTACAGACATCACCAGGAAACCTTGAATCCTTATAAGCTGGGAATTCTTTCTAATCGTGCCCAGTTCACGTGGAGCGGAAATCAACCAGCAGGCCGGCCGCGCCGCAGCCGCAGCGTTCACGTTGCTGGAAGTTTTGCGCGTTGACCACCCCGGAAGCGACACGGGACCGTGGAAGGATGCTTGTAATTCATAGGACTTGCCAGTTTGGATCTTCTGAAATTTTCAGGCTTGAAGCAAGGAATTTATTCGTAATATGTGCATATGCACGTCAAATTCTTCCGGTATATTCTTCGCCGAGTTCTACAAATTGATTTTGGTGGCGCTTTATGTTCACGCTTTGGAAAAGGAAGTAAATTTTTTCTTTCTGCTGGAATAATGATTATGTTATTTACATTCACACACCGGAAAAGATATATTATATGGGGATCCACTCGTGAGGAAACAGAAATATATGTTTAATTATACTATACATTGTTAGCAATTGTCTAGCATATATGTCCGGATCATTTTATTATTGGGCTGTTGAAAATCATAGTTTACAAATTGCATAGAAAATCAATGCGATCTGGAATATATATTCTTTCTTGCGGCATTTGTCGGGAAATACATGTTGTTGGATATATATTGGTTAACTCTATGTGAAATTTATTGAAATAATTGATTTTTTCAATTTAACTTCATTGCGATATGGGATATTATTTGCACTATGGAGGAAGATAGAAACTCTTTGAGTGAAGGATCTAACCAAATTTTATTGGTTACACCTCGAAGAGGAAGATATAATATCTTTTCAATGCAATCGGCAAAGTGGAAGGTATGTCTATAATTTGTATGCACGGAATTTTTCCATTTACGACTATTTAAAAAAAATAGTTGTGTTGTGCATTCTGGTTATCATTTACAATGATAGAATGTTACACCTCCATGCAAACAATTCCAAGGAAATGCTAAAGTTAATAAACTTGGAATTGGAAATTATGCCCTCAAACATCGTTGTGGAGGAAAATTATTGTTGATGGATACGCTATTGTACTAACATTGCATGAGAAGGAATTCAAAAAGAAGTGTCTATTGTGACAATCACTTATTTATGGAGGAAGGCGGGAACCACTCCATGGAAATTTAAGGAAATTCACTCTCACTTAACTGTATGCACATTATTAATATTTGCATTAAATATGTATAAGTCACTATTTTTTTCAAATAGTTGGATTGTGGGTTTAAGCTTCTATGTATTATATTGCTGAAAACAATAGCAATTTTATTAGCATGCTAACAGTACCAAAGGGAATTATATATATTGTGTGTTTTGTCATTACTACCAAATCTTATAAACTTTGGAATTGGAATTTTTCCCATGAAACTCCGTTGTGGAGGAAAAGTATTATTGTTATAGGACACTCTATATGCAACTTCAGTGTGAAGGAATTTAATTTATGGTTCTATCTTGGAACACATTATTTATGAAATTCTATTTGAAAAAGGAAGAGTGGAAATATTGCTCAATGATAATATTAGTGCATTACGGAATTTCACACAATGGTCTATTCTTTCTTGATGGTTCATTGGAAGTTAGAAACCCGAATTATTATTTGGGGAAGGTAACTCCATAGAGAGGAATGCTGATAATAGGAACACATGCTTTGATTTTTTTTTTCATGGACGACTTGGTCACAAGTTCCGGAATTCAAAACTTTAGTGGGAGGAATTTGGTTTTCTGAAGCACGTATATAATGGGTATTTGACTTGCATACCTTTTCTGAAGGTGGAAGGAGATAAAAAGCTTCACATCATTCTTTTATATATACTTATAGTAATTGTTTTCCACTCCCACTAGAGGTAGGATTGTTTATTTCATTTCGCTCATCAATGATTGCACTTTATATGGTTATATGTTTACTTTTCACTATACAAGTCGGAAGGTACACTTATTGGTGGGGGAAGTACACTTCAGGAATATGCCAATTTAATACGTAAATATCATGGAACTACTTTCTCCATCGTGATATATTGTGTACTTCACAATTGAGTGGAGGAATTGAATATCTTTGGTACTCCCTTGTTATTTTTTCTAGAAGAAGCAGAACATATTGCAGTTATACTATTTTTATCTAGCACAGTCACTCCTTATGGTTTGTAGACTGGAAGGAAGTATTTTGTTTTGGAAGGAAATTCTAAATTACTACAAAACACACACCAGGAATTTGCTAATTGTTATTCTAATGGATCAAGGGTATGTTTTTTGATCTGGAAAAGGAAAAATGGTGGAAAGTGGGAGCACAATATTTTTATGTATAATGGTGGAATTATTGGCAATTACACTAGAATACAATCTTGACACCAAAGGAAACTACAACTGAAACTCCTGACACTAACATGCTTATGATAAGTGGGAGGAATTAACCTGGAATATCATGTCAGGATAATTGTTATGTGTTGTTGGAGGAGCTACTCTAATTTTTTTTCCAGAGGAAGTCTCTTAAAAAGGAAATATACCCACTCTTGCTATTCAATTCTTCACACAAAAGGAAATATACTTTGTGAAAACTCTCTCGCTCTTTCTCCTGGATTTAGGGAAAGATGAAATAAAGAGATGGTTTGCTAATGGAACATATTCATGTATGGTCTTATAACAAGCTTCACATCAATGGAGTAGCAGGTCATCTACAAATGCAAGTGTGAAATATTTTTCATTATTACTGTATATGTTAACATTGTTTTGTTGTTTGCAACGATAAAGTCACATTGATGGAAGTGAAAGCTTGGTCATGTTTAACTTTCATATGGAAGGAACGTTTGAAGCTTCCTATATTTTTAGGAGTGGAATAACATAGGGTATTTTTTGAAATGTTTCCTATGGAAAATCACAAAACTGTATTCAACATGGTTGTCATAAATTTTGACTCAATGTGGAATTATTCAAATTATTGATATATGTGACTGGAAATAATTGATGCGGAATTTTACTTGAGGAAACAAAATAATCAAAGTGCATATAAAGGTGGAATTACACTCGAGGAAATAATACTCGAGGCGCCGAGGACAGCTATGCTAGAATTATTAGGTGGAAACTAAAGGTCTCTAGAGATCTTAAGTGTCACAACAAGCAAACATATTGACGGAAGGAGGTATTTGGTAAGCATGTTAATATTATGGGCTTACGGATATTTGAATGATCGTTTTGGACAAGTGGGAGATGTTGGAATTATGTGTCCTACAACTATATTCAAATTACTTGAAATTGTTAATATCCGGAATACCTCACTATGAAATTATAAATGTATTTATGCATGGAATTACTTTACATGATTATCATGGAATTATCACTTGTTGGAATGTACTTAAGCTATATGCTTAAGGAAGCTGGTCGATTATCAGTGGAACACAATATGCTATATATATTGGAAAGACTACCCGGGTACACTGATAATTGGAAGGAGCTAGATCGTATAGTTAGATTACAGCCCTAATGTCGATCTACATAATTAAAGGATTTACACTCTATTATGGCGCGTTGCCCACAAGCACGTGCTCCGGGGACACAACGGGTAGTACCCGTTAACAGACAAATTTGATCGTGGTTGGTAATTTGATCTGGACTCTATCCGGGAAACTAGTTGAAAAAACTAGAAATCTTATCTGTATAAGAGGTGGACTCTTTGGAAAGACAAGTATAAGAAGGTCCCTACCCCCTAGCCTCAGATATGTGAATTGTGAGCGGCACCATAGATAAGCGGTGAGGAATTAAGGGGTAGACCGCAAACTCTAAATTTCTAACAGAGCTCTCTTCTCTTATTTCGTTTTGAGTCAACTGAAATAATCCTAAAATTATGAAAATATTCATGGATGCATAATGCATAATGGAAGATCTAAATAAAAAAACATGGTCAGAGAATGTAACAAATCCTAAAGTGGAAATCAGAAGAAGGTACATCAGCTCTGTGGCATCCATGACTTGACAGAATGGCATCATGGTTTGAACGTATTACATATGGACGCAAATAATCATGGCATGATGGCAAAAAAAAAAGACAATTCAGGTTTAAATCACAAAAATATTTCATATCCCTTCACTATCTGTTAACTTCTACGACCTGCTAGTAACTGTGCTTACTTTCTAGAGGGTAGAAAAACTGAATGAACATAAATATATAACTCTATACTCTGCGGTTTTAGTCGCTCAGAAACCCCATACATATATTTTCTGTGAGTTAGCGGGCATACACAGATGAATTTAGTTTCATTATTGTATTGGAAACATGCAAGAAAGCTTACATTCTTTTCCAAGCCCTCATTCATCTCCTTGGACTCGAGAGTCAGCTTAACTCCAAAGTCCAAACTTCCTCTTGCAGTAATGTAGTTATTTCAACTTCTCATCCAGCTGAGGCCTCAAGCTCTCGATTTCCCCTGAAATATCGCGCAAGAATCCTCCTCACATGCCATCGTAAATTCTCTGCATTCCGACAGCCCTTCGCTGCTGCAGGAGTCATCGGCGTGGCGTGGGGGCGACGACGACGTGCCGATGCACGCCCCTACACTCACGGTGGCCGCCGGCGGTGGCGGGATGAGGTTGGCCGGGAGGTGGAGAAAGGCGCCTAATTTCCTTGGAAGGTCACGGCGGCGAGGATGATGCATATCGGCGGGGGGT
Source organism: Triticum monococcum (assembly GCA_034509565.1). Lineage (NCBI taxonomy): Eukaryota > Viridiplantae > Streptophyta > Magnoliopsida > Poales > Poaceae > Triticum > Triticum monococcum. The sequence goes on from CM067845.1 coordinate 486,605,526, forward strand.
TGGGGCAGAGAAGCTGCAGATCGGCGGGGGAGAGCAGAAGAGGAATGGCTCGACCGACAGTGTGAGCCTATCAATCTCGCGGAGATGGGCCCACAGATTCCGGCCCACAGGTCTTTAAACTAGTAAGCCCATTAGGCGTCTGGTGTGAATTTCAGCCCATAGATCACTTCGCGCTGCTCCGATTCGCAATGAGCCCAGCCGGGGCCCGCCTAACCGTTCCCCACCCCTCGCGACCTCCTCGCCTTTCTTCCCACCTCCATCGCCGCCACTCCCTAAACCTCACCACCAAACCCGCAGGCGCTCAAACCTTCCTCGCTCGCGCCACCGCCACCGCCACCTCCCTCCGCGCCGCCGCTGACGGGTCGCCGCAGCTGCGGAGCGTACGCTAGAGGGGAGAGATGGGGGGCGGCAGGAAGCGCGGGCGCTCGCAGCGTCGTCACTTCAAGCAGGAGCGCGAGAACGTCTGGAAGGACAACCCCAGGCGCCCTCCCGCCTCCGCCGGCGAAGGAGGCGAGGGGAACGGCTGGCAGCCGTTCGCCACGGAGAACCTCGCCTTCGAGGCCTACTACAAGGTGCAGACGCCTGGTTCAGATCACGCGTAGCTTCCCTTTTTGACATTTTTGGCTCGATGGCATTAACATGGAGCAGTGCTAGCCCTTTGATTTTTCATGCATCTTTCGTTTTAGAGCGGGATGATTTGTTGTTGTAGTGCGGATGTGTCAATATAAGCTATTATTTGTAGGGTGCAGCTCTATCTAGATTGCTGATTAACGTATTGAGTACTGATCTCTGGAATGCCTTGCGCTGTCTTTCAACTGGATGTAGCATTACTTATAAACTGCTGATGTGGCTTCTGTTAGATTCTTACTGAATGTAAATATGTGTATACCTTGCAGGGGCAGCAAATTGTTCCTGAGGAAGAGTGGGATGCCTTCATGAGCATGCTCCGGAAGCCATTGCCAGCCGCTTTTAGGATTAATGCGAGGTAACTTTACTTTCTCTGAAACGTAAACATGCTTTGCAAGGCCTGGGCTCAACACGATTGGACACTGACTCAAAAACCAAACCTACTAAATTTTCTGAACTAAGACTTTCCTAATTTTAGTCTCCAGTCGAGAGCAGCTACGCTCTGCCCTCTGCCTTGTCAAACTCTGAGACGGATGCAGCAGCTGGCAGCCGCTTCCTCCTTGCATAGGAGTTCCCCCACGTAACAGTTAGCGTGTATGAACCAACATACCAGATTATTGATAATTGTGGCATACCAGTGATACCGTATTTGAAGGAGAACCTCCTTGTCAGTCCTGAGAACTATTTCTGAAATAGGAACCTCCTGGCACGTTTATGTTCTAGATGAAAGACCAGCTACCTGGTTGTTAACTGTGATCAACTAGGTGAAAGATCAGCTAACTTCTCGAGAACCACATGTTTGATCTGCCTCCTCCTCCGAACAATCACTTTATTTGGGGAATCTGCACTACTCTTTGCAAGAGGATCCAGTTTCATAAATATTTTCAATAAATTGGTGTTATTTAGTTTGTAAGCATATGTGTGGCATTCTGGCTGTTGCTCACTGTTTGTCAATTGATAGCTATTGTGTTTTGTTGGCAAAATTTTGGACTTGACTCCATGGAGGTATATACTCTGTTGACATCAAAGGATGATATGATTCTGTTCTGCTTTGCCTGCTGGTTACTTGCTTTGCTTCATCAGCCACTTAATTACGAACACATCTGTCACCTTCTCCTGTGTTTTTAATTTGCAAGAATATAAACAACTGACCTAATAGTTAGAGCAAATTGTACTCTTTGTATTAGGGACCCTTTTTACTTCTCTTTTATGTCAGGTATAATTCTGATAACTTAATTCTTATTTTTAATGTTTGATTCTTCTATTGTATTGAGCTAAAGGTTTTTATTTGCTTCCCAGCTCTCAGTTTTGTCAAGACATTTGTTCACAATTAGAAAATGACTTCAGGAAGTCGTTAGAGACTGAGGTAATTTCTTAAAAACTTATGCATACATTTAAGTTATGCCCTTGATATTTTCTATTTCATAATACTTTTGTCATGGACAGGTCAATGATGACCATGAAAAAGAGGCTATTCGGCCTTTGGCTTGGTACCCTGGCAATCTTGCATGGCATTTGAACTTCTCTCGGATGCAACTGAGGAGAAACCAGGCGCTTGAGAGGTAAACCGACCTTGTACTGAATACTGTTTATTTTAAATGTACCTTGCCAACAGTGTGCAGTATAGGCTACTTGACTACTTGTTAAGCTGGTGTTTCATACAAACGAATATATTTAAACTTCACAATTTTCTTTCGCATAAAGTGATGCACTCATCCACCTTAAACGTTGTTTAATAAAATGCAAATTGTTTAATCTGATTGACCGAATCAAGTGAAATCTGTCATGAATCAGTTATCAATCAACTGGCTTCTTCAGTGATTTGCCTCGTAATTCTACAATTAACGGTTCACCGAAACTTGTCAGTTACCTCTTTTGAAACTTGTAATGTCATATTGTGTATAGCATTTGATGCTATATTTTCTTGTTGAAGTTTCTCATAAGATTTTTTTAGGGTGCTTATTGAATTGATAGAGTAGCTGTCGACCTGTAGTGCCTTAGATAATCTGATGCATGAAGCCATATTGCAAAAGCCAAGGACGACCTTGTTTGTCACCCACCCCCAAATTTCTTTGGAGAATAACATTGTGTAACCATTGGCATGCTCAACAATGTGCTGACATTAGAAATTGTAACTCTGGAAGCTCTTATACTATATTCTAATGACATCATTGTTGATTTAACATCTATTTTTTGACTCCAGTTTCCATGAATTCTTGAAGCAAGAGAATGAAGTTGGTAATATTACCAGGCAAGAGGCTGTCAGCATGGTGAGTGCTTTATGTTTACTTCGAAGATGCCCTATATTGTTTATCTGTGATGCCTTACATATGTTGGGGCATTCTTGTCTAAACGATGTATATTGCTTTTGCAGGTCCCACCTTTGTTTCTGAATGTGCAACCTGACCATCATATTCTTGACAGTATGTTTTATGATTTATCTATCATTACACATGTTTATGGTGTGCAATTTACATACTAAACTTTCCGTTCTTTGAACTGCCTAATCGATCTAACTTTCGCTACTCCCATAATCCGGTTTGTAACTCCATGCCTGATAAAACAGTTGCCGAAAAAGGGTTTAGAGTTCTAGAATGAGTTTTTTTGTATAAATGCAAATAAGTCAAAACAGAAAAGAAAAATAAATAACATCCAACTTATAGCTACATAATTTGTCCATGAGGTAGCTGAATCTTTCATTTAAGCGCTCTCTTTTCAGGTTGTTTTGGCTTAAACTTATTCACAAGTATTTGATACAGTGTTTAGTTGAGGAAATTTTTCTGTAATATGGTAATATATCATGAATTTTGTGACCTTGTGCAGTGTGTGCCGCTCCAGGGTCTAAAACTTTCCAGTTACTTGAGATGATCCACCAGTCAACAAAGCCTGGAGTGCTTCCAACTGCCATGGTGGATTTCGCCATCTTACATATAACGTTTACAGCTATAGTTATTTACAATTTCTATCAATTCTGAAAAGAAAACATTGATTTATCATCTGTTATTAATACTTTGCACTTTCTACTCTGTACTCAGGTGGTAGCTAATGATGTTGACGTGCAAAGATGCAACCTTCTTATTCATCAGACGAAGAGAATGTGCACAGCCAACCTGATAGTGACAAATCATGAAGCCCAAAATTTTCCTGGCTGTAGTCTTGCAAAGTTCTGTCCAGAAGCATACATAGACGAGTCCAAGCCGCAGAGGTTGGAATTTGATCGTATTCTGTGTGATGTGCCATGTAGTGGTGATGGAACTGTCCGTAAGGCTCCTGATATGTGGAGAACATGGTAAATACTGTACCATTTAGCCTGTTTGCTGCTTTCATTTTCTCCTTAGTTCCTTATCTACTGAATTGGCTACCCAGGAATATCGGCATGGGAAATGGACTTCATCGTCTCCAAGTGGAAATAGCAATGCGCGGTAAGGATTGAAAGATACTTACACCATTATCAAATATGCATTTCGCTGAATTGTTAAGTTGGTTCTGTTATAAAATTTTGGTTTTTGAAATGTACTGAAGCATTCTATGTCACTCTTTTGGTTCCCTTGCACAATTCACTATTGGCATTTGAGTATTTGATCACATGATGAACATGAGATAACATACTGCTTAGGATCCAGGATCTTGTTAAGATATCTTATAAACTCTTGTCAGATGCATACATTATCAAGATATGTATACTGGTTTCGATTTTCTTTTGCAATCAATCACGTGATATATAATCTTGCTCTCATTTTGATGGTTCTGACACTTTCCAACTATAACGGATAGATGATATGCTAGGTGCCCTGTTAATGATTTGCTACTTCAAGAAGTTAAGATTGTATTTTTGTTGTCAGGCATTGCACTGCTTAAAGTGGGCGGAAGGATGGTCTACTCAACATGCTCAATGAATCCTGTTGAAAATGAAGCTGTTGTTGGTGAGGTAATTTTTGTTGCTTCACTTCTCTCTCTGATATTTAATAATATACTAATGTTTCATGTTTGATTTGGTGAGGCTTTTTATTTGTATAAATTTGAATAGTTTGATTAAATCATAAAATCGTGTTCAGTGCACAGCAAGTTAATTGTCAGAGAAATGCATTGAGATTAAATCATGTTCATTTTGCAGCATATTGCCTTTTGCAGGTTCTTTGTATAGTTGTTTTGTATGTCTTGTTGTAACATTACTCATTATTTTCAACTGTATAGATTCTGCGGAGATGTGGGGATTCTGTTGAACTCCTTGATGTTTCTAATGAGCTACCTGAATTGATCCGCCGTCCTGGACTTAGCACTTGGAAGGTTAGTGTGCATATATCTATATCATGCATATTTTCTTGTTTATAGCACTTTGTTTTGCCCATCAGGTGTTTATTTTCGTAATTAGTCTTGGTTTCTTGTGAACCTGTAACTTGTCATCCTTTGGGGAGTCTAGTACAAGCAGATCACGTAAGATGTTGATCATCTTCTATTTCATGGTCTAATTAGGCACCTTATTTACTAACAATAATCAAAACATAGTGTGCAGTGGATAAAGTGGAGATAGGACTTGCAATCACATGTCATAAAGTGGAGTACATCTCAAGCATTTTCTGTTTATAAATGTAATTTCACTTTTTTGCATTGTAAGTTTTTTAAAGAGGTGTAAAAATGGTTATGTAAAGAGGAGAGATGTCCCAATTTTATCAATGTTCTATTAAGAAGAATAATTCCTTTCCATAATTATTTAAAAAAATGAAAGTTTGCCTTTGCCACACTTGTGCAAGGACAATCGTGTAGCAAGTGATGTTTTGCTTTGCCCTGCTGCTGTTGTTTTTGGAAACTAGTTTGCATTTTATTCCTTTGTTCTTGATGTTCTCTAGCAAAATTATTCTACCCATATTGGCCTCTATACATTGCATAATTCCTGGCACTCTGCTCCCTTCCGTGATTCTTTCCAAGTATTGCAGGTACGGGATAGAGCGTCTTGGTTGGGCAGTCATAAAGATGTACTTCACTACAGGAAGAATGCAATATTGCCAAGTATGTTCCCTTCGGGTAAAGCTACCACGGACAGCTGTACGGCGGGTGGCAGTGTTGAGGTCAACATAGATGCAGTCGATGCAGATATGAGTGAGTCAGGGGGTATGGTAGAGGGAAAACAAGAAACGAAGATAGCGACTGATGACAGCAATAACGGTGACAATGGCAAGACTGAAGAGATAGAACAAGATGAATCTGAGTCTGTTAAAGTTTCAAGGGGCTCAAATGAAAAAACAGATTCAACCTCCATCATTACAGAGCATTCAAATTTACCACTGCATCGTTGCATGAGAATTATTCCTCATGACCAAAACAGTGGAGCATTTTTTATAGCAGTCCTTCAGAAACTCTCTCCGCTGAATGGTATTTCTTTCGTCCATCTATTCCATATGTTTCAGTTATTATTGCATCAAATCTCATAGAGTAGTAGATACTGGTTCGTAGTACTCAAGTACACTATACAATGAACATAATTTCAGAGAGTCCGGTGGTAGAAGTGATGAAAGGTGAGCACAGTACCTCGAAAGACAAGGCTTTGAAATGCTCTAATGGTCAGGGATCAGATAAGGTGCTGGCTGAAGAAATTTCAGTTCAGCAGCCAGGGGTTGATGATAGCCATGTTCTCGTTGAGCAACAAAACAGAGACATGGATGCTGAAATTTCAAAAGATAGAAGCTCTGAGGAAGCTAAGGTGATTGCTGGTGAGGTGCAAAATGATCAAGCGACAAGGAGAGATAAGAGAAAGACCCAGAACCAAGGCAGATGGAGAGGGGTTGATCCTGTGATATTTTTCAAAGACGAAGCGACAATCAGAAGCATAGTATCTTTCTACGGCATCAAGGATTCATTTACCCTTGAAGGCCATCTTGTGACTAGGAACCCTGATACTAATCATGTCAAAAGAATATACTATGTCTCAAAATCAGTTACAGAAGTTTTGGACCTCAATGTGAAAGTTGGCGAGCGGCTGAAAATTACCTCACTTGGCTTAAAGATATTTGTAAGTGTCCCACTAATGTCTGCTGTTTATCCTTTTCTAGCTTCTGTCAGAAGAGCAAACTTTATTTACAATTAACACTTGTACCATCTTCTGCCCATCCCTCGTCTTTCAGGAAAGGCAGTCGTCAAAGGAGGGTTCGCCATGCACATTTAGGCTATCATCCGAGGGATTGCCTCTGCTGCTTCCTTACATCACCAAACAGATTCTATATGCATCTGCAATAGACTTTCAGCACCTCTTACAGTACAGAATCATTAAATTCCCTGATTTTGTGGATGCAAAATTCGGTGAGCAAGCTTCAGCTTTGCTACAAGGTTGCTGTGTCGTAATATTACGTGAAGGTACATTGCATCCCTTTTCCTTTTTGAGCCTTGAATTAAAAGTGAATTGTCACAGTTTGATGGCAACTGAACATGTTTATGAATATTCCAGGGCATGAGGATCTAGAGTCCATAGGCATGGATCCCTCTGCAATCGCCGTTGTTTGTTGGAAAGGAAAGACCAATCTGTGCGTCATGGTCACCCCCATGGATGGGAGGGAGCTGCTTGACAGGATCTCGTTTCGTTTCGGGCTCAAAATCCCAAAAGTTGATGATGGGAAGCCCGACCTGAAGAGTGACGATGGATCGGATGAGCAGCCTGATGGTGGCGCCGAGACAGTTGATCCAGATTGTGTGCCTGAGAGCAAAGCAGCAGAAGACATGGATATCTCAGATGTCAAGGATGCCGAGTAGCTCGGTTTGACACCAATGCAAGGAGGCATGTCATGTCTGGTTACGATGATGCAGCAGAGCCCCGCTACCTGGCTTACAGGTTTGATGATTACTCTAGTGGGAGTGTTGTTGGCATCCCTTCGTTCTTCCTGTAGGGATTCTATCCTATTGCATTGCCATGAAAACCACACCGCATAACATACATGGCGCTAGACTGCTACGGTGCTAGCTGTTGCTCCCCCTGTAACGTATCATTTTGTTTTTTGGTGTGATGTTGGTACACGACTGTCGAACGGAACTCGGAACATGAAGGCGGACTATTCTAATTTGTTTGAGACATTTTGATTCATCTTGTGTGTAGGTGCATGCTTCTGGGTGCTTGGGGTGGTCATGCCGGTGATGGTGGAAGAAGCTGTGCCGTATCCGTAATGTCTGATCTCAGTGGTCTGTTCTCTCCGTTGTCAATAAGAGGAACTCGTGCTTAGAAAACGTTTTGCACGAGGACCGTTGACATGTCATTTTGGTGGTAGAAAGTTGGGAGAAGACATTGACGAACGGAAGGAACACCACGTGCACAACTTGACGCGCCAAGGAATCACCGATCAAAGGGGTGGATTCAGTACCGTGCAACATATTTCGGGCAGACCTACTAGAGACCAATGCTTTCAAGTCTTAACAGAGCAGTGGTATCTGTAGAAGGTCTGCCCAAGGTCTTCTCCGGTCCTGTGTCCCTTCTTCTGAAGCAAAATCTTCCAACCTCTTCACGACGTCTTAGCCTTTGGGAGGATGCATGGACGAGTTGGTGGTCTTCAAAAAAGGTATCCCGGCCGTCCCGAGGCAAGAAACGGCGTCGACCCGGCCACCTGGTCACTTTCCACGGGCGTGCGCACGACCCAGCGCACTGCGCACGTCGAGTCCAGAGACGACGGGACGGGACACCGTACGTGACGGCCCGACGGGAGAAAAGCACTTGGGTAGGCCACGGTAGCTTTTGGGGGTGAGGCGGTCGATGTCACGTCCGTCCGGCGTGCCGGTGGACACCGATCGACCGACCTGTTTGCACACGCTCTTGGAGAATTCCCGTGGAGACCATACAAAGTCCGCGGCACCGCCAGCTCCGTGGTGCCAACTGCTAGCTAGTGCTACTAGTTGCCAGAGCTGTTCGGTCGGTGCAGCTCCGGTTGTCATCAAAAGAGAAAAAACGGTCGGTCGGTGCTCCGGAGAAAGTAGACTTCGCCTGATGGAGCGTGTGGCGACAGTGCCTAGCTGGCTCCCTCGGTTACTTCGGTGTGGGAAACTACCGTTCAAACCCTTCTCTGCGCTTCAATCTTCTTTTTTTGGTTAATTGTTGATGGTGCTAGTTTTATTTGGAGTTCGCCTTGGTTTTCCGGATGAGAAACTATTTATGATCATCTTGTCATTCAACAACAATCTTTTTCTTACCCTGCTCAAGTTACAGATCTTTGGATATCGGGTCAAAAGAATTGAAATGCAAACTTGATTAATTCTCTTTTCACTCCTGAATTGGCTAACACCATCCTACAAACTCCTATTATTAATGCAAATGGTAAGGATATGTTGGTTTGGAAACTAACTCCTGCAGGTGAATTCTCTTCCAAAAGTGCTTACAAGCACTGCTTCAACAATCTTCAACATCCACCAAGGCAAAGGCCTAACATTGTTCCTATGCAGGTCATTTCCCTTCTTAATCAGGTGTGGGAGGATAAGCAAATGGCACCAAGAATTCGGACATTCGCTTGGAGGCTTCTTAGGAAAGCACTTCCTACGGGTAAGGCCAACTCCACCGCGCGACCCATCCGTGACCCATCCTGTCCGAATTTGTCCGTTTAGGGTAAAATACAACCCACCGGTAATATCCAAACGGACAGAGTTGTCCGCTGGTGTCCGTTTTGACCCCAAACCGGGACCAAATTTACGCGACAAATGCGGTTGAACGGACAAAAGCGGACGCTCTTCTCCCCTCCTCTCGTCCGCCTCTAGTCCGCTTGTGTCCGTCTCTGGCCCACCCGCCAGCGACCCAAACTCCTCGCTCACCGCTGCTCTCCTCCAGCACGTGCCTGCCGCCCGCCTCCCGTGCTCCGCCGCCGCCCGCCGCGCGAGGCTGCCGCGCCCCCGCCGCTGCTCCGTCGCCCGCCCGCCACCCGCCGCGCGAGGCCGCCGCGTCCCCGCCGCTGCTCCGCCGCCCGCCCGCCGCGTCCCCGCCGCTGCTCCGCCGCCCGCCGCGCGCCCGCCGCTGCTCCACCGACGCGCAAGCCCGCCCCGCGTGCGCTCCGCCGGCGCGCGCCTGCCGCTGCTCCGCCGCGTCCGCCGACGCGCCCCCGCCGCATGGGGCGGCGTGTGCTCCCAGGGCCGCGGCGACGGCACGGGGCGGGGCACGCACGGCAGGGCGGCGGTGACATCACGGGGCGGGGCACACACGGCAGGGCGGCGGCGACGGCACGGGGCGGGGCACGCACGGCAGGGCGACGGCGAGCTGGCGGCGAGGCGGGGGTTCACGCGGGGCGGCATGGCGAGCTCGCGGTGGGGCTCCGGAGTGTGCGCGTGGCGGCATGGTGAGCTCGGGGCGGACAGTTTGGGGTACGAGAGGTGTTCTGCGCGTTGGGTGCAGATACCCTATTCGTCTGTCCGCCCCCTGGATGTCCGCCAAAACACACCCCAAACGGACAAAAACGGACGTCCGGATGGGGGTCTTGCGGTGGAGTTGGCCTAAGAGGGCATGTAGGTACTCCAAGCATATCAATGAAAACTGCTCTAGATGTGGACAATTAGAAGATGAAATGCATATGTTGTTTCTCTGCCTTTTTTCTAAAGCTGCATGGTTTTGTTATTCTTGGTTTATTAAAACGGAATCTCTGACTGAAAATTATCATTCTATTCCTGATATGATTTGTGCTTTGATTATATCTCAACATCCACAAATAAACTTGACTACTCTCTATACTTTTCTACGGTGTCTTTGGAAAGCTCGGAACAACTGTCTATTTTACAACAAATTATGCAGGCCTTCCCAGGTGTATCCTGCAGCAAATGCAATAATTCAAGCAACCAATTTAGAAGATAAGAATTTCGCTCAACAACAAGAAAACAATAAATCTCAGGAGCAGTTGCAGGCTTCTTCAACAACCACAGATACACATGACTGTAATAACCTTGCAGGGAATGTCATCTTTTGCGACACAGCCTGGGAGAGACGCACAGATTCAGAGCTGGGTCATGCTGGCTTAGGAGTAATCATCACCATGCAAGACAATCGGCACCTCCAACAACTACACGTCTCTGCGCTTTCGCGTCCAGTTTCATCACCCCTCCAGGCTGCGACTTATGGGCTGCTCCTAGCTACAAAGTTAGCAGATCTTCTGCAGGTTCAGAACCCTCACTTTTGCACCGACTGCTCGGTATTAGTTTCGCGGCAAGGTCATCAACGGTATTTGCTACTCCAGAATCTTGGGAGAACAGACCTCTTCTTGCAGAGATCCAAGCCTCTCCCTCTTTTAATCGTAACAAGATCACTCACATCAACAGAAGCAACAATGTAAAAACTGAATCATCAAGCTCGATTAGCTTTGCGGATTCAGACAAGGTCCTTAGCTGTTCGTTGCTTATGTACACAAGCAGATCAAGGTCAATGTCCTGGCAAGGACATAGTTTCTGGTTCTAGCATGAGTCCCTTCATGCTTCTTTCTGTAAAATGCACCTGATCATCAATAAAGTTCTCTTGTGTTCAAAGTCCTGGATTAGCCGGTTTGTGCAACTCCGCTCACATTGCAACGCATAGTGCTTAGACTAGACTGCGTACTACTCCCTCCGTCCTAAAATTTTTGTCTTAGATTTTTCTAAATACGGATGTATCTAGTTACTCCCTTCCTTCAAAAAAGCTTGTCCCTCAAATAAATGTATCTAGCACCAAGTTAGTGCTAGATACATTCATTTGAGGAACAAGCTTGGGACAAGCTTTTTCGAACGGAGGGAGTACATTTTAGTGTTAGATACATCCGTATCTGGACAAATATAAGATAAATTTTTTGAGATGGAGGGAGTAGTAATTAGGTGGATAATTACCATCTCATCGGCTCGATAGGGCAGAAAAATGGAGCCTGACGTGTGGTTTGTTAATTAGTAGTACTACTTAGGTTATTATCATCGATGACAAAAGTGTTTTCCTCTGCTAGACTAGATCAGTAATGTCACGTCACAGAGAGAAACGGTACACAAGTCCATGGTCGCAAGACGAACTGGGAATTTGTTTTTGGCTGCGCGCGATAGTACGACTCGTGTGTTGGATCTTTTGTTGACGCCTAGTATGGTTTTCTATGAGCTCGTGACCCATCCGCTCTGAAAATGCTGGGGGGATAACCCTTTTTTAGATGCAGTTCAGCGCTTAGCGCCGTTGTGGACACGGCGAGACGTACTACGGTAGACTTGGTGCTCGGTCGCGTCAGAAATCGTCGAGGACGACGACGGCCATGCTGCATGCATGTGACCATGGCTTGGTTATGAGAACGGTACCGTAATGTGAGATCTAAGACATATTGAATATATTTTTTTCCAGGGAAAGTCACATTGAATGCTTGACACATCATATATTATTTTCAGGAAAAAAGAAGTTTTATTTTAATATTAGAGATAATTCTATATTGAAGTTCGGGGTTGTATCTTAAACTTTGATGGTAGTTCAGAGTTGTAATATGGATTTCTCTCTCAAAATTATAGGGTTATAGTCAAGATGTAGAAGTTCTTCAATGCAAGATGATCCTCTCTATAGCCATAAAAACAGTGCTAAACTTGGTTCGTCTATGCAAAATCAGTCGATCTGTTATCCTAGTTTGCTCTCGTCTAAGCTTTTATACAATAAACTTCCAGTCCACAATCAATGATTTAAAATGTGGTTCCCTATTTGACACTATCTTAAAATGTGGTTCCCTATTTGGCCCTGAAGAAAATTTTCTTTCCTGTTTGACATCTCCTCTAAATTTCTTTCCTAATATGACACTCTAGTGCATTTTGTTCACTAATGGTGTTAACGATAGACGTGAAAAGACCTTTTTACCTCTGGTGCATAAGGTGACCAAAAATCTATACATGACAATATCTACAGTTATGTTACATATTTGGTCATGTTAAATGACCAATTGAGACCCCATAATTTGGTCAATGAACTGATTTCAATCCAAAAAATTAGTGTTGGTGCTCGCATGAGACGGCCGTTGGTGTTGGTGTTGAGCGGATGGTGGTTGGATGTATTGTGCTTCGAGGACTCCGACGCCGCCAAACGCCTCCGCGAGATGCGAGTGATGGATGGGTGTGGGCGTTGGCGAATGGGTGGATGTTGTGAACGATGTATGGTTCCCCTCTCTGATCATACATGAGTCCTGCGAATAGCTTTGTGTATCTGTATTTATAGAGAAGGAAGATAGGCAAAGCGTGAGCATTTGTTTCGATCTTCGTGGAAAGATAGAGATATGAAATCCCATCTACGAGCTTTGTTGCGGGTATTAGTATATGTGCATGTACATAGTAGGACTCAACCATATTTAACATGCCACGGACAGCTCAAACTATACTGGTGCATGCATGCATTAGTCAAGTATTCAGGTATTCGAAGATGTATAATACGCATCGGCCAGACGCCTGTATACAGGTACTGTCACATGGCCGTTCACATATATGTATGAATCGATGAAATGTCAGCGGAAACTGCTGCGGACCTCTACATCTGCAAGGTTAGTTAGTTACATGATCAAATACATAAACGGGTGCACGTATGTAATCAGCCAGTATACGTGTGTGCGAGCATGCATGCATGCATGGTACGTGAAGTAACCGGGAAGTGTGTGCATGCACATATGTATAACTCTAAATGTACGTGTAACTTGCACTAAAAAAATGCAACTGGACTTATAGCTTTCTCAAATCGATAAGCACAAAAACACGTCAAACAATAGAAACAAAAGGGACGGCTAAGATCGGGATATTTTCTTTTGTTCGATGTGGGCTAGGGACTAACATAGGGGTATTTTGGTCCATTCAATTTTTTTACAAGGAACAGTGTAACGAAACCAATGCTGATGTCACGTAAGGAAAGAAATTTAGACTACATGTCAAATAGGGAAAAAAAGTTTCTTCAGGGTTAAATAAAGAACCACATTTTAAGGTACTGTCAAATAAAGAATTTTCTCATGATTTAATCTCAGCTACAAGACAAGCATCTTCTATTCTTAAATAGTTGCAACCCACTGCCTATTTTTTCTCTTCATGCAACGATGCCACATCATTAAATCATGCATGTGGTCATAAGTTATAATTTATGCACTCATCTATTCATGTAACTATGCCACCTCAGCAACCATGCATGTTAATTGTTCCACTTATTTTTCTGCAGGTATAGACGGTCATGTTACACATTTTTGTAGTACGACCTACATATATTTGTATGTTGTAAACTTGGAGCAAATATATGTAAGGCCAGGTTACACTTTTTTGGTTAAAACTGCCACCACGTTTGACTTCAATCCAATAGAATTTTCTTTTTATATAACTTTTTTCACATGCTTCATATACTTTATTGTTTTCAAAATACATTCTGATAGCTTTTTTTGGCAATAGTTTTAGTTTTTTTAGCATCTGTTTATGCATATGTTTTTCCAAGGTTCCCACAGCAACACGGGACATCATCTAGTATGCTGAACGAGCTAAGCCACCACCAAATAATGTCTCTAAAGCCTTTGAAGAGTCCAACCAGACAATGATGGGCCCTTCAGAATGCTGCTTAGCCAACATCATGTCTTGCATCATAGCATGAATCTCTGTTTGAAGAGCATCGTTGCAGTGGAATAAGAAACGATAAGTTGCAAAGATTACACTACCTTCATGTCTCCTGAGAATCATTATCCGCTGCCGCTTCCCATCCACAGATTCAGTATGCATTTATTTTAATAATGCTATGTTCATCGTACTGGAATGTAAATTACAGTGATAGAGGTATCCACTGATCTTTTACCGAATCCAAGATAAATAAGACTTCTTTGGCCAAACGTATAATTCAACATGTAATTCAGTCGAGGACGTGCTTCTTATCACCACTCCCCTACTGAAACCGGTCTGACCTTGGCAATTATAGCCGAGAAGTCTTCATGCACGTTCCCCATAGAGACTAAGCTCCATGGAGCCATAGCCGACGTCGTTGAACCCCTTATCTGATCCAAAGTACCTGGCCGCAGACCTTATTGGCATGCATGCATGATGATAAACCTTAACCTCGCTGCCCAGAGGATATTGTCGTGGTTCTAAGTCTGCAGTAGTGTAGGGGGGTAAGTATGAAGAGGCAAGATCTTAGCTATGGAGAAGTTGTAAGAACGCAAGGTTTACGAGTTCAGGCCCTTCTCGGAGGAAGTAATAGCCCTACGTCTCGGAGCCCGGAGGCGGTCGACTGGATTATGTGAGTATGAGTTACAGAGGTGCGAACCCTTGTCTCGGAGGAGGGGGGTGGCTTATATAGAGTGCGCCAGGACCCCGACCAGCCCACGTTACGAAGGGTTCAATGTACATTAAGGCAGGGCGTTACTGATAACGCTAGTAATAAAGTGCTATGATGACCATAAAAGCTACTTAATGACCGACCGTTAGCGTGCGGAGTGACTTTAGGTCTCCTGGCCGTCGAGTGGTTGGATCTTGGTCGAGTGATTGCTTCTTGGTCGAGTGTCTTCGAGTCTGTCGAGTGGAACACCTCCAAGTCGATTGAAAGGTGATTTCTTCTAGAGATGTCCTTGGGTAGGGCAGTTAGGACAAGTCCGTGACCCTACCCTAGGTACATAGCTTCATCATTAGCCCCCGAATGGATCGAGGTTTGAGTGGGGAAGGAGTTGAGGACTTCTCCGACTCGTTTTCCATGCCGCGAGCATATCTTGTTTCGGATCAACGGACCTGAGTGATGAAAGCAACTTCCTTTTCAGTCACCTTGATCCATTCTTAATTCTTTGTCGAGTGAGTTTCTTTACTTGTAAGGCTCCGAGTGACGGTGCGGAGGAGATCTTTGGTCTGACAAGTTGTTTGCTGCCCGCGGATTTCGTGGGATCCGAATTTTGGGAAGCGCGCGGGACGGGGGAGGCCGCAGTAATCGGATGGGATAGAGCGGAGCCGCCTCGATCCCCGCGCCACCTTTTTCGCCACGTATCGCTCGCGCGGTCATTACGGGATTTGACAGAGCCATCTGGGCCTACCTGTCAGCCACTCGGAAGCGGCCTCATATAAGGCGTTGGACCGGAGTCTCCCGAACAGTGCGCCCCATTACCTCTTCTCCTCCTCACGCCTCTCCGCTGCGCTCGCTCTCGCCCCAGCGCCACCGCACCACACGCGTCTCGCCGGCGACAATGGTGAAGGAGAAGACAGCGGCTCTGGAGCGGGCAAAGAAGGCGACGGCGAGGTCGAAGGGGAAGGCGACGAGCCGGGGTGGATCTTCCTCGCGGACTGGCCTGCCGAAGGGTTGGATCCAGGGCGACCGGATCCACTCGAGGATCTCCCAAGAAGACCTCGATGACCTGGCCGAGGGAGGGCTGATCCCCTACGACTCGGCACGGCTTCCGGGGAAGGAATCCGAGCCGCAACCCCGGGAGGGTGAGCGCGTTCTTCTTGCCACCCACGTCGACCGTGGGTTTTCCTTGCCTCCTCATCCTTTCTTCCGAGGGTTTCTGAACTTCTTCGGGGCTCAACTCCACCATTTTACCCCCAACTCAATCGTTTATCTTGCCGCGTTCATTTCCTTGTGTGAGAACTTCTTGGGTTGTCGGCCTCACTGGGGTCTTTTCAAGCATATTTTCACTTTTCGCTCCCAGACAGTGAAAAAGGCTAATCCGAGTGACGAGAGGACCCAAGTGATCCAGATGTGTGGGGGTCTTGGCATCCAGACGAGGGGAAAAATCTCCTTTCCGGCCATGATTCTTCCCGACTCAGTTCGCGAATGGCAGTCAACCCGGTTCTACTGTAAAGACCAGTCGACGCCAGGGCAATCGACTGGCCTCCCTCCCTTTACCATGAACCGAGTGGAAAAACCCTCCCCTTTGAAGGTGCTCCCGGAGGAGAAGGCGCATGTGAAGGTGTTGGTCAACCGAGTGGTCCAGCTTATTCGTGACGGGGTCACTGGTATGGATCTCTTGGAGGTCTTCCTTCAGCGGCGCATCCAGCCTCTCCAAGCCCGAGACCATCCGATGTGGATGTATTCGGGTCTTGAAGACTCCACTCGGATCCACCCAGAGGAGGTCAACTACGACACACTGGAGAAGTGGCTGTCGAGCATTACCGGGAACAAGGACAATCCCAGAGGAGCCAGGAGAGTTCCCCCATTCGACCAGTCGCATGCACCAGAGCAGGTCTGATTCTGAGTTTTTGCTCGTAATCTGAATTCACTCGCGCAGCTGTCTGTATTGCGTCGACTGACTTTGTCCTCCCTGCTTTCTTTCAGGCCATTATTGAAATGTATTCGATGCCCAACGGGGAGCAAGAGCAAGCTCTGGAAGGCGAGGCGAGTGGTGGCGAAAGTGGCGAGTGGACTTCCGATGGTGAAGGGGATGGAGGAAGCGACGACTCAAGTGATGGGGAAGAAGTCGAGTCGCCTCGTCGCATAGAGAGACGATCCAAGCTTGACCAAGATCGGCTGAGTGCCCGCGACAAGGCAACTGCTCAGGCTGGTCAGTCTTTGAAGCGTCCTCGGATCTCTTCACCAACCATGACTGAGAAGGCGCCAAAGCACCTCAAAGTTGCAGAGCCGAAGACTCGGAAGGCGCTGCCGAAGATCAAGATCGATATCCCTGTCTCCTCCGCATGAGTGTTTCTCCTTGTATTCACTCGACGCTCCACGCTGTTTGTTTTTCTTGTTTTAACTGGACGAACTTTGGAATTGTCAGCGCTGCCACTTCCGAGACCTCAGCTTACAGGGATGATGATGAGGTGATGGAGGATGCGGTCACTTCTAATCCGGGTATGACTTCTGCCATACTGTCTTTGTTCAGTCTATTCAACCGCAATGTGCACCATTGGGTGACGTGATTTTGGCAATTGAACTCTGCACATCTCCCAACATTATTGACCTCCCTGATGATGATGAAGAGCCCGAGAGGCCTTTGACGAGGAAGAATAGGCGAGCTCCTGCAAGCGAGGCGCCACAGTCGACGCCGAGGGCGGAACCAGTCGTTCAGGACACTGGTGACGTCAATCGGGGTTCTGTTACCTTCGCCGAGCCCCTGTCAAGTGCCTTGCCTTCTTCGTCGGCTGCTCAGGCCCCTGTCGACCCGCCTTCAGTTTTTGCGACCCATCATGTCCTAGAGGATGAGGTGAATGCTGCTAGGGAAGCCATACGCCAGGCGGGCATTATGATGGAGAAGATGAAGACGGTGCGGGACGCCAGCCAAGCTGCCTATGATGCCAGCTCGGCTCTCCAGAGCAACGTTCAGGTTAGTCGGCTATCTGAAGATTCTTTCCGAAAATCTTTGCATCTGTACACCCACTGGGTGCATCGGTTAAAGTTTTGGACTAGTGGGGGCACGCTGAGTGCACCCACTGGGTGTAGTCCCCGAGACTACGGTGGACTGCTGGCAGTCGACTGTAGTCTTTGTATTTTGTTGAGTAAAAACCGAACTGGTAGTTTGTTTCTTCCGCTCGATCTGGTCGAGTGGGATCAGAACTGGTGGGGGCACGCAAAGTGCACCCACTGGGTGTAGTCCCCAAGACCGCGGTCGACTGCTGGCAGTCGACTGTGGTCTGAGCTCTACTTTGTCTCCTTTTTTTTTGAACTCGACTCCGGCAGGCCGGTCGAGTGGGATCAGAACCGGTGGGGGCACGCAAAGTGCACCCACTGGGTGTAGTCCCCGAGACTATGGTGGACTGCGGGCAGTCGACCGTAGTCTTAGTACTTAATGTCTTCGTCATTTTTTGCTGTGGAATAATTTCTCCCCTTTGATTTCAGAAATCTTGTGATCTTGGAGCTCGCTTCGCTGATTTGGAAAGGCAGCAGATTCAACTGAAACTTGACTTGGAGCTGGCCAGGACAGAACTGCAGACGGTCAGAGACGGCGCCGCTGGTAAGACAAGTTTGTCGACTGGTCAGTTTTAGGCTCAAGCACCCTTCTGATATTTCTGAATCAATCATCATTTCTTTGCAGAAAAACTGAGAGAAGCTTTGGTGAAAAAGGATCAGGATTTGGCTGCTGCCCAGAAGGAGGCTGACGACAGGACCGCTCTGGCCGAACAGAAGCTGGCTTCAGTCGGCCAGTTGGAAGAAGAGAATACCAGGCTGAAGACCACTCTGAATGACTCCAACAAGGAGTGCTCGCGCTGGAAGAAGGCGAATCTCGTTCAAGGCGAGAAAATGGAAGGCATTGCTCATAGGAGGGATGATCTGGAGAGCTATCTGAGGAGTCTTGCCAAGAAGCTGTACATCAAGCTTGAAGGTGCACATTCTGTTCCGACTGATTTTTTTTGTCGACTCAGTGTATGAAAATTGACTTATCCTTGGATCGTGAATGCAGAGTTTTTCCAGAACTTTGAAGAGGAGACTGGGCGGATCGAACCAGGTCTGGATCCAATCAACTCTCCCGTGAAAGATGAAACTGCCATGAATCTGCTCCGACTGGAATCTCGCATCGACGGTGCATGGACTACTTGGTGCGACTGAAGGTCGCCATGCCACGGATCGACCCGTCACTTTGGCCAGAGGCTACGCTCCAAAACGATCTTGAGTCTCTGATGATTCGACTTAACGGAATCCCTGACCGAGTGCAGGAGTGGAAAAGTCTTCTGCTCGGTGTGGCGCTGATGTGGCTCTGTCCTTGGTTCGTGTCCACTGCAAGGAGGTGCGACAAGACAAGCTGGCCGCAATCAAGGTCGCCAACACCCAGAAGCACGACTTCTGAACTTTTATGGAGACTTTCATAGCTGCCGCCACTCGGATTGCCGACGGTGTCAACCTGGATGAGTTCGTCGAGCCTGCCAGCCCTCCTCCCGCGGAGTGAACAAACTCTTATGTGCCACCTTAAATTTGCCTCGGAATGCCGAGTGGTTTTTGTAACCGTTAAACTTTTTCGGGCTGCATGCCCGAGTACCTCGATCTGTGATCCAGAACCTTTAGAATTTTATCTGAACTTGGTTCACCGTTGAATATCTTTATGAATCTCCTGCCGAGTGAAACCATTCTTCATTCGAGACAACTTTCTGTATTCGCAGCGCAGCCCCGAAGGAGAGGGAAGCAGTCGACCCATGTCTTGTATTTGTGGTGAAGCTCCCCAGGGGAAGGCGGCGGTTGACCCACACCCTGTTACTGCAGAGTGGGACGGAGCGCACATTGTATTTGTGGCGAAGCTCTCCAGGAGAAGGTGGCGGTCGACCCGCACCCTGTTATTGCAGAGCGGGACGGAGCGCACGTTGTATTTGTGGCGAAGCTCTCCAGGAGAAGGTGGCAGTCGACCTGCCCCTTGTCGTTCTTGAGGATTGAGATGTGTTTCGTACTTAGGCGAGTACTGGACTGTAGCTAAGCCCCCGAGTGGGAGGATTGCTCTCCACTCGGTAGGATTTTTTCAAACTTAGGCGAGTGCCGGACTGCAGCTAAGTCTTCTAGTGAGAGAACTTAGACGAGTACTGGACTGCAGCTAAGCCCACGAGTGGGAGGGTTGCTCTCCACTCGGTAGGATTTTTCAAACTTAGGCGAGTGCCTGACTGCAGCTAAGTCTCTAAGTGGGAGAACTTAGGCGAGTACTGGACTGTAGCTAAGCCTCTGAGTGGGAGGATTGCTCTCCACTTGGTAGGAATTTTCAAACTTAGGCGAGTGCCTGACTGCAGCTAAGTCTCTAAGTGGGAGAACTTAGGCGAGTACTGGACTACAGCTAAGCCTCCGAGTGGGAGGATTGCTCTCCACTCAGTAGGATTTCTCAAACTTAGGCGAGTGCCTGACTGCAGCTAAGTCTCTAAGTGGGAGAACTTAGGCGAGTACTGGACTGCAGCTAAGCCCCCGAGTGGGAGGATTGCTCTCCACTCGGTAGGATTTTTCAAACTTAGGCGAGTGCCTGACTGCAACTAAGTCTCTAAGTGGGAGGACTTAGGCGAGTACTGGACTGCAGCTAAGCCTCCGAGTGGGAGGATTGCTCTCCACTTGGTAGGATTTTTCAAACTTAGGCAAAACAGATTCGCAGCTAAGCCTCCCGAGTGGGAGGCTGGCTCGCCACTCGGTAGGATTTTTCAAACTTAGGCGAAATGGATTCGCAGATAAGCCCCCGAGTGGGAGGCTGGCTCGCCACTCGGTAGGAAACTGTTTTTACAAACTTAGGCGAAGCGGATTCGCAGCTAAGCCACCCACTGGGGGATTTCTTACGCAAACAAAAACAATAATAATCACTGGGAAAATTATAATGCTCTTGTCTTTGATAAATAAACTACATGAGTTTTTCTTATTACATCTCATTCGAGTGAGAATTCAAGTATAAAAGGGGCGGAGTAGCTCCGCATTCCAGGCTCGTGGCTCATCAATCTGGCAATCGACATTATAGAGGTGGTATGCTCCATTGTGGAGGACTCTGGTGACTATGAAGGGGCCTTCCCAGGTAGGAGCGAGCTTGTGTGATTTCTGCTGATCCACTCGGAGGACTAAGTCTCCTTCTTGGAAGGCTCGGCTCTTCACGTTTCTGGCATGGAATCGACGCAAGTCTTGCTGATAGATGGCCGATCGAATTAAGGCCATTTCTCTTTCTTCTTCTAGGAGGTCGACTGCGTCTTGCCGGGCTTGTTCTACTTCATCTTCAGAGTAGAGCTCGACTCAGGGAGCGTTGTGAAGCAGGTCACTCGGTAAGACTGCCTCGGCTCCGTAGACCAGAAAGAATGGGGTTCTTCCGGTCGATCGGTTCGGGGTTGTCCTCAATCCCCAAAGGACTGATGGAAGCTCATCGACCCATGCACCTGCTGTGTGCTTGAGATTGCGCATCAATCAGGGTTTTAGTCTTTGAGAATTAGGCCGTTTGCCCTTTCTGCTTGCCCATTCGACTGGGGGTGAGCGACCGAAGCATAGTCACCCGAGTGCCCTGAGAGGCGCAAAAGGCCCTGAACTTGTCGGAATCGAAGTTTGACCCATTGTCCGTGATGATACTGTGCGGAACTCCATATCTGAATATCAACTCTCTGATGAAACTGATAGCGGTGCAAGCATCGAGATTCTTGATAGGCTTGGCTTCAATCCATTTGGTGAACTTGTCGACTGCTACCTGCACATGAGTGAAGCCGCTCCTGCCTGTTCTCAGTGGCCCAACCATGTCCAGCGCCCAAACAGCGAAGGGCCAGACGAGTGGAATGGTTTTCAGGGCTGACGCGGGCTTGTACGGCATATTGGAGTAATACTGACATCCTTCACATTTTTCGACTATCTCTTTTGCCATCTCATTGGCCCTTGGCCAGTAGAACCCCACTCGGTATGCTTTAGCCACTATAGTCTGAGAGGACGCATGATGACCACAGGTCCCCGAGTGGATATCGTTAAGGATCATCTGGCCTTCTTCTGGTGTAATACACTTCTGGCCGACCCCTGTCGCGCTTTCTCTATATAACTGTCCCTTTATGACTGTAAAGGCCTTGGATCGACGGATGATCTGTCGAGCCTCTTCTTCGTCTTCTGGGAGTTCTTTCCTTAGGATGTACGCGATGTACGGTTCTGTCCAGACGGGAGTGATAACCAACACTTCCATGATCAGATCGACCACAGATGGAACTTCAACTTCAGTCGGATCCGTGGCGATTTTTGGCTGCGGGGCCTCTTCAGTGAAGGGATCCTCCTGGACTGATGGTGTGTGGATGTGTTCCAAGAACACATTGCTGGGAATGGCTTCTCTTTTGGAACCTATTTTTGCCAAATCATCAGCTGCTTGATTTTTCAGTCGGGGTATGTGATGAAGCTCTAACCCCTCGAATTTCTTCTCCAGCTTTCTCACTGCATTGCAATAACCAGTCATGGCTGGACTTCTGACATCCCATTCCTTCATCACCTAATTGACCACCAAATCTGAGTCGCCATAGACCATGAGGCGACGGACGCCGAGTGAGATGGCCATGCGCAACCCATATAAAAGTGCTTCGTATTCTACCTCATTATTGGAGGAATCAAAGTGGATTTGAAGAACATATCTGAGTTTATCTCCTCTGGGGGAGACCAACACCACTCCGACACCGGAACCACTCAGCATCTTGGAGCCGTCAAAGAACATAGTCCAATGCTCCGAGTGAATCTGAGTCAGCAGCTGCTGTTCAATCCACTCGGCGACGAAATCTGCGATTGCCTGGGACTTGATAGCTTTCTTTGCCTCAAACTTGATATCTAGGGGAAGGAGTTCAATTGCCCATTTCGCCACTCAACCAGTTGCATCCCTGTTATGCAGGATCTCTGACAATGGAGCATCGCTGACGACTGTAATGGAATGATTAGAGAAGTAGTGAGCAACTTTCTTGGTGGTCATATAAATCCCATATACAAGCTTCTGATAGTGAGGATATCTTTGCTTCGACGGGGTCAAGACTTCAGAAATATAATATACTGGGCGCTGAACTTTGAAGGTTTTCCCTTCTTCTTCCCGCTCGACCGTAAGTACCGTACTGACGACTTGTCCTGTGGCTGCAATGTAAAGCAGCAAAGGCTCTTTGCTGATTGGGGCAGCAAGCACCGGCTGGGTGGAGAGCAGAGCTTTGAGCTCTGCAAATGCTGCATCAGCTTCAGGAGTCCACTCGAACTTGTCGGACTTTTTCATCAATCGGTAAAGAGGCAATGCCTTTTCACCGAGACGAGATATGAATCAACTTAGGGCGGCCAAGCAGCCAGTAAGCTTCTGGACGTCGTGCACTCGCACAGGGCTTTTCATTCGGAGTATAGTGCCAACTTTTTCTGGATTGGCGTCGATTCCCCGTTCAGAAACGAGAAAACCGAGTAACTTTCCGCCAGGGACTCCGAATATACACTTTGATGGATTAAGCTTGATATCATACCTCCTGAGGTTGGCAAAGGTTTCAGCAAGGTCAGTCAGTAGGTCAGAACCCTTCCGTGACTTGACCACAATATCATCCATGTATGCTTTCATATTCTGACTGATTTGAGTGAGTAAACACTTCCGAATCATCCTCATGAATGTGGCTCCGGCATTCTTGAGGCCGAACGGCATGGTAACATAACAGAAGCACCCGAATGGAGTGATGAAAGCTGTCTTGATCTCGTCAGGTCCGTACAGACGGATCTGATGGTACCCGGAATAGGCGTCTAAGAAAGACAGTCGCTCACATCCCGCAGTCGAGTCGACTATCTGGTCAATGCGGGGGAGAGGAAAATGATCTTTCGGGCAGGCCCGATTGATATGTTTAAAGTCAATGCACATGCGAAGTGACTTGTCCTTCTTGGGGACCATGATAACGTTGGCGAGCCACTCGGAGTGGTAGATTTCTCGGATGAATTCCGCTGCTAAGAGCCAAGCCACCTCCTCGCCAATAGCCTTTCTCTTTTGGACGGCGGACCGTCGGAGATATTCCTTGACAGGTTTTACTTTTGAGTCGACTCTCAGGCGATGCTCAGCCAACTCCCTGGGAACACCTGACATGTCAGAAGGCTTCCATGCGAAAATGTCCCAGTTCTCACGGAGGAACTGGATGAGCGCTTCTTCCTATTTGGGGTCGAGTGTTGTCGAGATATGAGTCGGAACGTGAGACACCTTGGGGTGAGTGACACAAAGGACGTCTGGTCCTGCGTTTGGGGGGCGATTGATTTCAAGACAACTGCATACTACGCTTTCTTCTTCAGAGAGATGTCTGCACATGATGCTTTTAAATGGCTGTGGAAGGCTCGATGTATTCCCAAGCTCAAGGTCTTTGGTTGGTTCCTTTTGTCCGATCGGCTTAACACAAGGAACATGCTTAAAAGGAGGCATTATAACATTGGAAGCAACCTCGACTGTTTGCTCTGCGGATAGCACATTGAGGAAACGGTGGAGCACCTCTTTTTCAGATGTACATTTAGTGCAGCATGCTGGAATAAGCTCAATATCTCGTGGCCTGCGAATGGCAATAGATTGGACATGATGATACACCTCAAAACTTTGCACAATCGCCCCATGGCCATGGATATCTTTTTGGTTGCTGCTTGGAGCCTGTGGAAAGAGAGAAATAATA
The DNA here is from genome assembly GCA_034509565.1 of Triticum monococcum. NCBI lineage: Eukaryota > Viridiplantae > Streptophyta > Magnoliopsida > Poales > Poaceae > Triticum > Triticum monococcum. The sequence continues at coordinate 486,630,063 of CM067845.1, forward strand.
ACCACTTCCGCCAAGTAGCCCCCTTGCTCTCTTCCTGGGAAACCAGGTTTAGAAAGGACTTTGCTAATATTGTCCATAGGGTCCCTGACCATAGAAAACAGATAGTTGCCGCTATACTTGACTCTCTTCGTTAAGCATATCAGTGTTGCTTCCCCCCTGCGTGGGGGTGCTTACTGATTTTGTCCATATGTAATGTAACTCTGTACACAACATTTTACCCCTTTTTATTAATATACTAAAGCAGTAGGAACCTTTCCTACTGTCTAATCCTTAAAAAAAATATGAGTCGGAGCGGCGCTGGGACCGGTCGGGTGGATGTGAGCTGTCTTCGTATCGCCAGTCGACTGAAAAGCTGATTCCGTAGCGGGCTTCTTGGCTCGCAACAAATCACTCGGGTCTGCAGTCTTCTGGTATTCCTGTAACTCCACCACTGCCATCTGTGCGTCGGCGATCTTCGAACCTTTCTGAAAACATTCTTTCGCTTTCTTCCGATTGCCCGTAATGGTGATCACACCTTTGGGGCCAGGCATCTTCAATTTGAGATACACGTAACATGGTCGGGCCATGAAGCGTGCATAAGCCGGCCTGCCCAAAATAGCGTGATAGGCACTCTGGAAGTCTACAACTTCAAATGTCAACTTTTCTTTGCGGTAATTCTTGGAATCACCAAAAACCACATCAAGAGCAATCTGGCCGAGTGATTCAGCCTTCTTCCCAGGAATGACTCCATGGAAACTCATGTTGCTGGCACTGAGTCTGGACATCGGAATGCCCATCCCTTTCAACGTCTCAGTGTATAATATGTTCAAACCACTGCCACCATCCATCAGGACTTTGGTTAGTCGAGTGCCTTCAACAACTGGGTCGACCACCAAAGCTTGCCTTCCAGGGGTGGCGATATGCGTTGGGTGGTCGGACTGGTCGAATGTTATGGCAGTCTAAGACCATTTCAGGTAACTAGGTGTCGCCGGAGCGACCATATTCACCTCTCGGTTAATAACTTTCAGTCGACTTTTGCTCTCAACATCAGCAAAAATCATCAGGGTGGAATTGACTTGAGGGTATCCGTCGTCACTGTCTTCTTTGTCCTCGACCTTGTCTGACTCCTTTTCCTTACCCTTGGGCTGCTTGCCCTGGAATTGCTGGATCAAGAGTCGAAACTGCCGAGTGGTATGTTTCGGGTAAATGAAATTACCCTCTTCATCTTTCTTTGTGTAGACGAGACATGGTAAGTCCAACACATCATTTCCCTCCTGGTCTTTAACCTTTTTGGGGTTCCAAGGCCCTTTAGGTTTCCCTTTAGACTTTCCTTGGGCCAAATCTAAGGCTTCCCCGGGAGCCGCTGGCTCGGCTTTCCGCTTCTGTTTCCGATTGGAATTGCCTCCGGTTTCTTGGGCGACTGACTTGAGCTTGCCACTCCTGAGTCGATCCTCATCTTCACCATTAGCGTACTTGGTGGCAATCTCAATCATCCGATTCAGGGACATATCTCCGGTTCGATCAAATTTCAAATTCAGTTCTCTGTACTTGACTCCTTCCTTGAAGGCACAAACTGCTTGGTGGTCAGACACATTCTCCATCGAGTGATGTAACGTGATCCATCTCTGGATGTAATCCCTCAAAGTTTCATTCGGCTTTTGCACACAAGACCGCAGTTCCGTCAGTCTTGCCGATCGCTTGCATGTGCCTTCAAATGTGGTGACGAACACTCGGGAGAGATCTTTCCAAGTGTAAATGCTGCTAGGTGCTAACTGGTTTAGCCACGCTCTGGCCGAGCCCTCCAACATGAGAGGCGGGTGCTTCATGGCCACTTCATCATTGCCGCCGCCAATCTGGACGGCCACTCGGTAGTCCTCAAGCCAAGTATCGGGCTTGGACTCGCCAGTGAACTTACTGACTCCAGTCACCAACCTGAAGTTGGGAGGAATCACAGCAGCCCTGATGGCTCTACTAAAGCACTCTGGCCCCGAAACATGTACTCTACTGCTGGTAGGTGCATCTTTGTCGTGGCCCTCTCGGTGAGCCCTGTTCCCGTCGACCAGACCTTGGACGAGGATGGATCTTGCGTCAAAGCCTGGCCCTCTGGGGTCGACTGGAATCCTTCGCCCACCACTATGAGGGCGCCTGTCATCCTGCTGGCGAGGCACATATGACCCGCTCCTCGGGGGAGGCGTGGGCACTCGACGTCGACCGTTACGATCGACTCGGTGATCATACTGCTCATGGTTCCCATACTGGTCACGCCGGTCTCCACGTCCCTCACGCCTCGGGGGCGATCTCGGGCTGTGAGCCGACTGTACTGTGTCCGCGGCAACGGATCTGCTGTGAATTCTGTTCCGCGACTGAGAAACAACGGAATTCTGATCTCCTGCTGCCCGGAGTAACGCTCTGATCTGCAGCAAGCCTCTGCCAGCCTCCGACTGGGAAGGCTGAATTGACTCCGCTATACGGGCCGCAGCTGCTAAATTCTGAATATGAGTTCGATATACCTGCGGGGGCGGGAAGAGCTGACGTCGGCTGGATTCGGGAACCCGTTGTCGCGCACGCTCGTTGAGTGCTCGCTGGAGGTTCTCCAGTCGAGTGCGCTCGGCCAAGTTTGCCAGGCGCGCGTCCTCCAAGGCGCGAGCCTCGGGGGTTTCTCCAACGATAGGAGTGTGCAGCGCATCCACGTTCCGGCGGCAAAGTTCTTCTCTCTGCAGCGACGTGAGAGGCTCGGGGAGATACTCCTCATGAGGACGCGACGGGTCGCCTCCTCCCGCGCCTCCGTCGGTGCGGGTAAAACCGGGAGGACTGGGCGGTCCATCGACCATCAGAACCTCCGCCGCCGGATAGCTGCTGTCGCACTCGGATGCAGTCTCTTCGGAGCCAGTCGACAGGTCAAACAGGCCGTAGAGGGATTCGTCGGGCTCGATCGCCGCGACTTGAGGGGTGGCCGACTGACGTGCCACCGCGTGTCTCACCCACCGCTGAAGTCTCGACCGACCGGAGCGCTTGCGCCGGCGGGAAACGGGGAGGGAGGACAACACAGGAGCCGACCGGTAGGGGGTCGACGGTTGCCGCAGGAGAACGCCGTGGACGCACGTGCTAAAGTGCGTTGCCCCGCGGACAGGGAGTGCGTCCACGTCGAGCGGAGCCTCCTGAAGCCAGGCGGAGTCGTCGGCGATGAACGTGAGCGCACCGAGACGGATCTCGCGCCCCTCCACCAAAACTCCGTCGAAAACCATGATGATTCGGGTCGGAAAAGATCGCAACTCCTCCAACAAAACGCTAAAACACCTGCCCCACGGTGGGCGCCAATTGTCGTGGTTCTAAGTTTGACAGTAGTGTAGGGGGGTAAGTATGGAGAGGCAAGATCTTAGCTATGGAGAAGTTGTAAGAACGCAAGGTTTACGAGTTCAGGCCCTTCTCGGAGGAAGTAATAGCCCTACGTCTCGGAGCCCGAAGGCGGTCGACTGGATTATGTGAGTATGAGTTACAGAGGTGCGAACTCTTGTCTCGGAGGAGGGGGGTGGCTTATATAGAGTGCGCCAGGACCCCGGCCAGCCCACGTTACGAAGGGTTAAATGTACATTAAGGCAGGGCGTTACTGATAATTCTAGTAATAAAGTGCTATGATGACCATAAAAGCTACTTAATGACCGACTGTTAGCGTGCGGAGTGACTTTAGATCTCCTGGCCGTCGAGTGGTTGGATCTTGGTCGAGTGATTGCTTCTTGGTCGAGTGTCTTCGAGTCTGTCGAGTGTCTTCGAGTCTGTCGAGTGTCTTCGAGTCTGTCGAGTGGAACACCTCCAAGTCGATTGAAATGTAATTTCTTCTAGAGATGTCCTTGGATAGGGTAGTTAGGACAGGTCCGTGACCCTACCCTAGGTACATAGCTTCATCAGATATGACATGGACCTACACCAGACCTCCGTCGATTTCGTCCCGCCGAACAAATTTGACGTGGATCGGGGCCTAGAAGACCATCTCGATGGCAAACCGGTACCATTCATCGAGCACTGCCTCCGCGAGGACCACACAATGCCCCATGTGCCTTCCAAGGGTATGAAGCAGTGGCGAATTTAGAAAGAAATGAAGAGTGGGCTCAAAGTTTAAGCCGAGAAAACTGAACGCTCTTTTGAAGAAAAAGTCGCTTATTTTCTAATCTTTTTATACAAATAGACTGAAACTTTCCCAGATTACTACTGGAAACATGTACTATTTACTAGAATTTTCCTGCATGGTGGTGCCGAGACGGTTGATCCAGATTGTGTGCTTGAGAGTAAAGCATCAGAAGACATGGATATCTCAGACATCAAGGACACGGAGTAGCTCGGTTTGACACCAATGCAAGGAGGCATGTTATATCTCCTTAATATGATGCAGCAGAGCCACGCTACCTGGCTTACGAGTTGATGATTACTCTAGTGGGAGTATTGTTGGGAATTCCTTCGTTCTTGCCGTAGGGATTTCTATATCCTATAACATTGCCATGAAAAACCACACCGCATAGTTGGTGCTAGACTGCTGGTTGCTCCCCTGTAACGTATCAGTTTGCTTTTGGTGTGATGTTGGCACACGACTGTCGAACGGAACTCGGAACATGAATGCGGACGGTTCTAATTTGTTTGAGACGTTTTGATCTTACGTGTAGGTGCATGCTTCTCGGTGCTTGTGGTACTCATTCCGGTGATGGTAGAAGAAACTGTGCCGTATCCCCTGAAGAATCTCAGTGGTCTATTCTATCCGTTGTCAATATAAGGAACTCGTGGTTAGAAAACGTTTTGCACGAGGAACGTTGACATATCATTTGGCAGTAGAAAGTTAGGAGAAGGCATTGACAAATGGAAGGAATATCACGTGCACAGCTTGGACGCGCCAAGGAATGACCGATCAACACGGTATTTTTGGACCTGCTAGAGTCCATTGCTTTCAAGTCTTTTTCGCCGAGCAATGGTGTTTTTAGAAGGGAAATGTTTATAACCGGGAGACCGGCTGAGTCTTCGGCCAGACGCGCGCTGTGCGTTCGATTGCGTAGAATCCTGCGACCATGCGTGCCCTCTTGGGACAAAATTACTGTTCTGACCTATAGGGCTAACTAAATCCCGATTTGACCTCGTTTCAAAATAAATTTCGTTTTTGACCTTTTTCGGTGACGCTAAGATCCCTGGCGTCTGGGTTACGAAGCAGACCCTGGCGTCTGGCCCCTGGCCCGCACTGCCCGCGTGCCCGTTGACCTGCTGACGTGGCAAAGGGGCCAGACGCCAGGGACCCTGGCGTCTGGCCCTGGTAATAGAATAACCCTTGGGGAAAGTGTGTGGGACCGACCCCACACACTTTCCCCAATCCACAACCCGAGCTTGAAGAACACTTGGAGCTCTCACACTCTCTCCTACCCCTCAAGCTCCCCCTCAAATCCTCTCCAAAAGGTACATCCCTTAGGTGGATCTTTCCATCACTTTGTTGCTCTTGTTAATCTCCCCCAAATCACCCAATTATTTTTTTGTCAAATCTTGTTATTTTGGTTGCATTTTATACATGTTGGTGGAACCCTAGTTCATGTTTTCTCCCTTATGTTAGTGTGAATGGTTTGATTAACTTTGATAATATAGTGCTATGCATGGTGTGTAGTAAGAATATATGCTTGTTGAGTAGAAAGATTGGGGGTTAGGGTTAGTTAGTGATTAGGGTTAACTTTGCTTAGTGTGTGTTAATTAGTGATACTTTTGTGGACATCATCAATAATTTAGTCTTGATATGATTTGGATAGAATTAGATGTATTTGGATAAACACACCAATTCTCATTGAAGTCTTAAATCCATTCATGTTATTTTTAGATGGAGAGACTTGTTAATGTTCATTACATGGACAAGGAGGCATTTTTGAGTAACAATGCCGACACGGGTGAGGAACCATTGGTTTTTGATACAAGCCCTAGCTATGAGGATGTTGTTGCAAAAGTGAGACAAGTCTTAGAGTGGATGGACACCAATGTTGATGTTAAGTTAATAAGAAGGTATGATGTTGGAGTTGGAGCCAAATCTTGCTTGAAAAGTATGCCTATCACCTCAGATTTGCATTGGGATGTATACAAGGAAAAAGTATCCCAATCGGAAGACAAGTCACTTGAATTGTTTGCCACCAAGGTTGAATCTCCCCGGTTTACCATTGATTTGAACCGGCATATCTCTTCCCCAATGGATGACATGAGCGAGAGGAGAATGGTGCCACTTGTTGAGCATAGGGTTGTGGTTGATGCCCCCAATGTTTATCCCCCACCACGTCCCCGTGTACCATCTATCGAAGCAAATGAGGTTGAGTTGTATGCCCCCAATGCTTCTAGCCAACCACCAACTAGCCAAGCAAATGAAGTTGAGGTGATTGCTAGTGACGAAGTAATTCAAGAGGATGAAGATGTTTATGATGACGACGAAGAGCAAGAGGAAGGGTTTCATGGTAATGATGTTGGTGACTTGGATGCGTACATAGCGCAAAAGGACATGGATCGTGACTTGCCTTTTAGGCGTCAATATGCGTATGACTCGGATGACGAGGGTCCAGTTGAATAGTTGGACGAGGATGGATTCACAAAGGAGGAGAACCAAATCCATTTTGAGCTGACGGGCTTACAAAAAAGAACTCACTTGTTTAAAGATCTCAGCCTTGCCCATAAAGCTGTTGTTGACGGTGGAATGAGAATGACGGCGATTGAGCCAACACCATGCCCGGATCCAGGAGAACCAAGGGTGGAGAATGAGGACGAGAATGCTTATTTGAAGAAAGGATTGAAGTTTCTGAGCTTGCCTATGCTGAAGTTTTGGTTGGCTAACTATGCCATTCGAAACCATAGGCCAATTTATGTTGAGCACTCCGACATGAAGTTGCGTTACACCATGGTGTGTGAGCAAAAGGAATGCACATGGAAGGTTCGTGCAAGAAAGCTTAAAGAAACCGAAGAATGGGTGTTGAAAAGTTGTGATACCACTCATAGATGCAAACCGCCATCGAAACGACTTAGAAAGACACACCGTCAACTCACATCTGAGTATCTCGGATACAAATGGATGAAAGACATAGCCTTTGATCCCACTGTGAAAGTGAGGTTTCTCATGCGGACGGTGAAAAAACAATTTGGTTATGAAGTCAAGTATGGGAAGGCATGGAAGGCAAAGGCAAATGCTATTAGGATGTTGTATGGTGGTTATGAAGAAGCATACAACCAGCTCCCAAGGTTGTTGGCCGCGATTGCACATAGGAACCCGGGCATGTTTCATGTGGTCGAGGATCACGAGGGAGTGTTCCACCATGCCTTCTGGAGTTATGGACAATGTGTGGAGGCGTTTCAGCATTGTCGTCCGGTCTTGTCTATAGATGGCACGTTCTTGACCGGTAGATATAAGGGCACACTAATGGTAGCAATGGTGCACTCATCAAAGGACAACGTGTTGCCGTGTGCATTTGCTTTGGTGCCTTCTGAGCACCAAGACAACTGGGAGTGGTTCATGGGTCATGTTAGGCACAACGTGATTGGGGCTAGGGAGGTATGAATCATATCGGACCGGCATCATGGCATACTCAAGGCAATGGACATTGTTATTCCAGGATTTCCAAAGCTTCACCACAGATGGTGCATTAGGCATTTCGTGGCCAATTTTTACCGGGCATGTAAGAGCAAGGAGCTCAGCAAAGACCTTACCCATGTATGTGTGGCCTTCACCACCCAAGGTTTTGATGCTCGGTACAAAAAACTCTTTGCAGCGGTGAACGAAGGGGGAAAAGAGTTCTTAACTAGGAATTTAAGCGAGAAGCACAAGTGGGCACGCGCTCATGACGGTGGTGGTTGGCGATATGGCGACATGACGAGCAATCTCGTAGAATGTTTCAACAATGTGTTGAAGGGTGCTCGTGCATTGCCGGTGACTGCAATAGTGGAGTACACCTTCTTCAAGCTTAATGAGTACTTTCAGAGGCATTCTGAAGAGACTGCAAAATGGATAGGTGAAAAAAAGGATTATCCGGAAAAGGTTGATGAATGGTTGCAGTTACAAGCAAGCAAGTCTTCACGGCAACAAGTTATCATATTCGATAGACTTGAAATGATCTATCAAATTGATGAGCCAGGTGGCACAACACGTGATGGTAGACAATATGGTGGTGCTGCATTTGAGGTGAAACTGAAGACTCGGTGGTGCCAGTGCGAGAGGCCTAGTAAGTATCATTGGCCATGCTCGCATTTGATAACGGCGGCGAAGGTGAGAAACATACATGTTAATGATGGAAAAACCGTGAGGATGCAAGAGTTCCATGTGGAAGCTACTAGGTTGACATGGGCGCCAAGATTTCACCCTTTCTTGGACCAATCACAATGGCCTGAGTACCATGGCCCTCATATTAGGCCAGACCCTCTTCTGAAGGTGGAGACGAAGGGTAGAAGGAGAACTAAGAGGTCCAGGGATGATATGGATGACCTGGCTGGATACACTGGCATGAAACAATTTGGTAGCGGTCATTTCATGGAGGCTCCTGACATTATCAACTGTGGGGTGTGCGGTGAAGGGGGACACAATGAGCGGACATGCAAGAATAAGAAAACCAAAAAAAGAAAAACAAGTCGTGGAGGCGGCACCGATGGTGAACGAGGTGGAAGAGGTGACGGTGGTGGTGGTCGAGGAAGCACAAGTGTCAGAGGTGGTAGTGGTGGTCGTAGAGGGAGCACAAGTGCTAGAGGTGCTAGTGTTCGTAGAGGGAGTACAAGTGCTAGAGGTGGTGGTCGAGCTAGCACAAGTGCTAGAGGTGGTGGTCGAGCAGGCACAAGTGCTAGAGGTGGTGGTCGAGCAGGCACAAGTCCTAGAGGTGGTGGTGGTCGGAGAGGAAGCACAAGTGCTAGAGGTGGTGGTGGTCGTAGAGGAATGGTTGATAATGGATCGGCCTTCGGTTATTTGCTTAATCCAGATGGTTGATCTAATAATAATGGTATATTATTTGTTCATACAATCCCTAGCATTTATTCATTTACTGTATTTACGCATTTACTCTCTTTATGTCTTGTGCTAACAATTGTTCTTTTTGTAGGCATGGCTTCATCCGGTTTCAGGACGAGGCCGGCGTGCGCGGACCAAGAGGACATGCCGAAGACGTGGATGGAGGCCAGTTTGGACAAGGAGAAGGAGAAGGATGTGCCCACACCACCATGTTGGTGTGGTGATGTTTGCAAGCTGAAGGTGTCCACTGACCGCAACAAGTCATGGACAGAAGGTAGAAGGTTTTTCGTGTGTCCCAACTATGCACATGATCGTCAAAGGCCAACTAACGCATATGACATACCACCGGTATGTTAGGTGTACATACAAAAAACATCAACAAGTTGTCACTCATATGTCTAACAAAATCATGGTTTATATGTAGTCCCCTCCTCCACTTTGCAAGTACTTCACTTGGATAGATCACGAGGTACCAAAAGATGTCCAAGAGGACCAACGTCGAGATTGGTTACGGAGGCAACGCCTATTCGAGGAATCCTATGCACGGGGATTGGAGCGGGAGCGTCGTGAGAAGGAGGCTCGTGAGCGCAAGAAGCGTGAACAAGAGAGGGCACGCAAAGAGAAGGAGGCTCGTCAAGAAGAGAGGGCAAGAAAACTTGCAAGGGCTCGTGATGCACGAGAGGAGGACGAGGCACATGACAAGAAGGGAAAGTGGCCCCGTACTACTCAGTAGACAAATGGAAAGGCACCGGCGTCGATGATGAACTGTCGAGACTTTGTTTAATGTATGAACTTGTTATTCGAGACCTTGTGTGGTCATGAACTACTTATGTCATTCAAGACATCGTGTGTGAACTTGTTATTCGAGACCTTGTGTGGTCATGAACTACTTATGTGCAAACTATGCTTTGTTCATATTTTTGTTTGATTTCCAATGTTTAAAAATGTGTGCAACAAGTTTAAAAGAGAGCACTTTGCCTAGTTTGCAAATGTGCACACCCAGACGCCAGGGTCCCTATTGAGAGAGCTTTTTCCCAGACGCCAGGGTCCCTGGTGTCTGGGTGTGCATTTATGCAAACAGGAAAAAAGCTCTCTGGATAGGGACCCAGACGCCAGGGTCCCTGGCGTCTGGGTGTGCACATTTGCAAAATGCTCTCTGGATCGGGCATCAGACAGATCAGACAGGTGTCTGTTTACCTGTGCGAGCAAAACAATCCAGACGCCAGGGACCCTGGCGTCTGGGTCCCTATCCAGAGAGCTTTTTTCCTGTTTGCATAAGTGCACACCCAGACGCCAGGGTCCCTGGCATCTGGATCGTTTTGCTCGCGCAGGTAAACAGACGTTTACCTGCGCGAGCAAAACGATCCAGATGCCAGGGACCCTGGCGTCTGGGTCCCTATCCAGAGAGCTTTTTTCCTGTTTGCATAAGTGCACACCCAGACGCCAGGGTCCCTGGCGTCTGGATCGTTTTGCTCGCGCAGGTAAATAGACCAGACGCCAGGGACCCTGGCGTCTGGGTGTGCACTTATGCAAACAGGAAAAAAGCTCTCTGGATAGGGACCCAGACGCCAGGGTCCCTGGCGTCTGGATTGTTTTGCTCGCGCAGGTAAACAGACACTTGTCTAATCTGTCTGATGCCCGATCCAGAGAGCATTTTGCAAGTGTGCATAGTCAGACGCCGGGGACCCTGGCGTCTGGGTCCTTATCCTATCCAGAGAGCAAATATCGTGTGGATAAGATTCTTTGGGCCCACCTCTACCCCTCTCATCCATTCATCTCCACCCCACCTCTATCCCTGTCATTCCTTTCATCTCCACTCACTCTCACTCTCACCTCTAGCCCTCTCATCCACTCACTCTCATCCAGTACCATAACCCCCCTCAAATCTCTCACGAATCGGTCCGGTTTCACCGTTGTATCTTCAGGATTTCGAAACTAGAAGGTAAATCAACTACACCCCCACTTATTGGTTGGTTTCAGGATCTCCAGTATCATAGTTTTGTGTAAACCCTAGTTTGCTTGTTTTCCTCGTGGTTTAATGTATCATAGGTTAGGTACTAAGAGATTTGTGTGTTGTAGATGGCTAATGGTACTCAGTGGGTGCTTAGCCCTGTTGTTCATGTCCAAGGCTTTTCTCCATGTGTTGTGCAAGTTAGTGAAGTGGATCTCACTTTTGATTGGTTGAAGACTAAATTCATGTTGAAGCAAGGGTTGAAGGAAGAGGATTTTGTGTACTACGTCAGCAGGAAGCAGTCAGATGGCCCCGGAGAAAGAAAATTGGTTGACATAACTGATGATGACAAGATTCAAGAAATGCTGCAAGAATGGAAATGGAAAAGGGTTGTTGACTTGCATTGCTACAGGAAACCGAGTTATATGTGATGTTCATGTCGTTTCAACTATCGTGGACCATCGTGGTCATGAACTACTTATGTCATTCGAGACTATTTGTGTAATTTGAGATTATGTGATGAACTTCTCATTCGAGACTATTTGTGTAATTTGAGATTATGTGATAACTATGCTTGTCATTTGCTATTATGTGAACACTAATGTTTGTCATTCGATACTATAGGTGTTTGCTAGAACAAAATATCTATGTCATTCCATACTATAGGTGTTTGGGTGCTAGAACAAAATATGAACAAAATGAAAAAAGTACTACACCAGGGCCAGACGCCAAGGACCCTGGCGTCTGGGTGCCCTATTTCTGCTGTCCAGGACTCTGCTTTTGCTTCCAGTCGACCCCCAGACGCCAGAGACTGTGGCGTCTGGTCCCCTGACTTGAAACCAGACGCCAAGAACCCTGGCGTCTGGGACCCTGTAGATTATTTTGAACTTGCTGTTTGACACAAGAAGATAGCACATATATATTCATATGATAGGTTCATACAACACAGAAGATAGCACATTTCACACAACTTTCACCACGACAAATGTAAGCATACAAAAGACAAGTTCATAGATTTTTCATCACGACAAATTCAAGCATACATAAGACACCAAGTGCATAAATATGGTACCAAGTGCATACATAAGACACCAAATTCAAGACAACCTAAGAAGTTTTTAGCACGACACCAAGTTCATGCATACAAACGCCACCTAGTTCATGCACTTCCAAACAAGAAGCTCACTTCCTCCTTCCTCGCTTCACAATGGTTGCAAGTGTAGGCTCCTCCTCTTCGCTAGCCTCCTCCTCCTCCTTGTTGTATGCCTCCTCCTCCGCCTCAATGTTGGCCTTATATCTTTGCATTCCTATTGGGATAAGCTGATGAGGATACTCCGGACTATGGAATTGTGTATTCCATGCCTTCTTTCTACCTTTCTTGCCTGGTGTCTTAGCTATGGCTTTGCCTTTCCTAGAGCGAGCATTGCCTTGTGTCGGTTGTGTAACCTGTGATGGTTGTGGAGCATCAACATCATACTCATGATCCTCTTGATGTGTTGCATCATACTCATGCTCCTCATCTTGTGTTGGCTCCTCTTGATGTGATGGCTCCTCTTCATGGACCTCCTCCTCCATGTCCTCATCGTTCTGGATATAATGCCGTCTATTAGCTCTGGCGCGGGTACCAGGTGCATACACGTCACTGGACTGAGCACCATGGCAAGAAAGCATTGCTGCCATCTTATGGAACCGCTTCTTGAACTTCTGCAACAACACAAAATATGCTATGATATGAGATACAAATAAATAATCCGCGAAAAGAAACTTTTATAATATATTGATCACACCTCCATCGTGCTCCTAAGAGTCATCTCAGATAAGACACCACCAGGTGGATGACTCAGTGCAACATTGGCATCGTTGACGCACAGAAGCAACGATCTGCCCTGCAATTCATGAACAAACCAAACTTATGTATTTGAAAGAAGACAACATGATGCATGCAAGTTTGTTAGAATAGGTCAAACAGACTACCATTTCATCATGCATCGGTGCATAGTCAACGTGAGCCCCTCTGGTGTCACTCACAGCCGTGTTGAAGGTATGATAACCTTCTGCAGTCTCCGGGTCTTCAGACACCAACTCCGACCACTCCTCGTGAGTCCAACCAGGCTTTAGCTTTAACCGGTAACGATCCGCATACCACACTTGATACTTCTGATATGCTGACTGATTGTGAGGTCTATTCTCTGATTGCACTAGTGTGTCTCTTTGATTCCAAAATTCTATCCATGCACGGTGTTTGTTTGCCCAATCCGATATATCCTGATTGTTCCTTCGATCGAACCTACAAATGATGCACGGAACAAAGCATTAGCAAACATTGACTTATTCAATACTCTACTACATACTCAAGGCATGCTTGCTCACCGATGCAGAGATAGCATTTCCTCCTTGCTCTCGTCAATTGGAACACCTTGTCTTCTTCTAAATTGTCTTGCCACACGGTCTACAAAGTGCCACTCGACTGCGAAGAAGCATATCATTGGGCACCTCGCCTGCCAAAGATGGCTATCACGCGTGCACATCTCATTAAGATCAAAGTCACGATCTTCCACATAAGGCAACCAATATACCTGCAAAACAAAGAGATACATTGTTAGCTACAAGTTTCATTCTTGACTAAATTTTATCTCATTGAACTTCTTAAAACCTGCTCAGCAGTCAAGGTGTCCAACTCGTTCATATAGCACTTGTATCGCACATACGAGCTTCCTGTGTAGACTGTCACTTGTTCCCAATAGTAAGCAAGCATAGGGCGCCGATATGGATCATCATCATGCAACCCGTCATGATTACCCCGTGGGTTTGTCATGAGGGGGGTCTTGAATTCGGGTCGTCCAACCGGGATCCGCTCCCACATCCACACGGATAGGCTCCAAACAAACCCAGACAATGAGGATGTATCTCCCTTCCTCCGACACGCCAAGTCAAGCTGCAATCAAACAAACATGTTAGATATGGAGGCACATGACAAATGCAAGATAAATGGTTGCAAATATCTCTTACCTGACGATACAAATATGCTAGTGCGGCCGAACCCCAGCTATACTAGGTATCCCAGTTATTGAGTAGCTCCAAGAACATCCAGATGACTGAGTTCCCGGTTGCATCTGAGAATACTACCTTGGTTAGTACATACCAACGATAGGCCCGCGCGTACTGCTGCACAACCACGTCATTGGCATCCTGAGGGCACGGATTGGTGTTTCCTCTGACCATTTTTAGCCAAGAATGCCTCACTTTCGCGGTATCGGCCTTGCCTTCCTGAGGGCCCTCGGGCTGAACGCCAATTAAATCGGCAGTCCGTTCTCGCCAATTACCCACGCTGACACGACCGGTAACAGCTTGTCCGTTGATAGGAAGGCCGCTTATCATAGCCATGTCCTGTAGGGTCATCGTCATCTCCCCACATGGAAGGTGGAACGAGTGAGTCTCCGGCCTCCAACGATCCACAAGTGCGGTCAACGCCGCGTGGTTCACCGGCGGAGCGCGTCGCTTAAACTGCAACACGAATGGGAGAAGACCCAATCTCCGAATGTAAGCCTCATACCGCGGGTCGTAATCAAAGTCATCAGCGAAATGACCCCTCATGCGCATAGCAACTACTTGCTGCAAATAAAGTGATGTTTTAATAATCAATACAAGAACACAAATGAGAAACAACGAAAATTGACCCAGTCTTGCTTCTTACCTGTCCATTCTCAATGGCACGAGCACGATGCTCCTTATCCCACTCATCGATTAATCCGTCATACCAAGGACCATCACCATCCGCCATCCTACAAAACAAATCACAGACATCTATGAATACATGAACAATATCAAACATTTTCCTTCTCCAAGTTTATGCCATATGAAAACACCATTCTTCTCAAACATAACCACATCATTTCTTTCTTCTACATATGCACACATATCATCTAGAGTACCAAATTTCACCATCAAATAAATTTCATAATCATTATCCGCCATTCTATTGAACAAATCATGTCACACACAATAATCAAATTTCATCATCTCTTTTGCATAAATTTTTTTGCCATCTATATATTCAACTATATTGTCATACCACTTCACATTTTTATCTTCTTCATATGCACACATAATTATTCTCAAACATATGCAAATACATAACATTTAATTTATACAACCCAATCTGTGGAACAACTCATGTCACATACAACCATCAATTTCATCATCTCTTTTGCAAAAAAGCTAATAGGAAAATCTACATATGAACCAAACAATTTCAAATTGCATACATATTCAACAACACATCATCTACTATCTACAAATCAACTATACCATCTAACAACTACACAAAATTTACTAAAACAAAAAAAAAGGTACTCATCTAACATCTCCCAATGATGAATAATGCAACCAAAAAGAGATGTTCTAATCAAAACAAATTGGAGGGAATGGGGGAGAATACCTCAAGGATGCTTGGGGGCCTCAGATCCACAAATTTGGGTGGAGGATGGAGTAGATCAAGGGGGGATTTGATGTGAGGGAGAAGAGGGGCGAAGGAGGGATGCGCTCTGTTCGTGCGCCGCCAGGAGGAAAAGAGATGGGTGGGTGGGCTCGGCCCGCGGGGGTTATCCACTTACCAGGGCCAGACGCCAGTGTTCCTGGCGTCTGGCCCCTTTGCCACGTCAGCAGGTCAACGGGCAGGCGGGCAGTGCGGGCCAGGGGCCAGACGCCAGGGCCCCTGACGTCTGCTTCGTAACCCAGACGCCAGGGATCTTGGCGTCACCGAAAAAGGTCAGAAACGAAATTTATTTCGGATCGAGGTCAAATCAGGATTTTCTTTGCACAATGGGTCAGAACAGTAATTTTGTCCTCCCTCCTGTAAGTTGATTTGTCGGCTGGGCCCGCCACCAACTGTTCCCTTTTGCTTTTTTTTCTTTCTCTGGTGATCGCTGTCGTCTGTTTCCTCTTGTTCTCTTCTTCCTCTCCTTCTTTCTTCTCTCTCCTGCAGGAGACAGCAAGGCACAGGTCGGCGTCCCGTGCTGCAACAGCGGCGCCTGCGGAGCTGCAAAGGACGGTGCCCTATGCTACAATCGTTGACGCAAAGAGCTACATCCATTGCATAAAAAAGTTTCAACCAAACATTGACAAATAGGAAAAACTGCAATCGTTGGAAGAAAAGCTTCAACGACAGATGAAAAAAGCTTCAACCAGATACTCAAGAAATCTACAACCGACCATTACTGAAGTTTTGCTAGGTTAGAGGTTTTTTTTTGCTGGAACGGGCGTTAAATTTCGCTGGAACCAGCTAACTTTTCTGCTTCAACCATCATCGCCATCATTTGTTACTAGGGTGGAGAGCGGACTGCGCCATCGCCGTCATTTTTGCTGGAATCGAGAACACAGAAGTTGCAACCGACAAAAGAATTGCTGGAAGCAGCATCTGCAACAGCTGAAACCTGTGATTATTTTTGCTACATGTTAGGGATTTATACGGGGAGACATAGTGGCGCTCGATTTTTGCTGCAACCCAGAAACGAAAAGCTACTAACGACAAGTTGTTTTGCTACAACGGCCAGAAGTTGAATTGGGTTGCCCAGGGAAAAAGAAGACAACGGTGCGTGCAGTGTGCACCCTGCGGCGAGCGCTGATGGCGAGTACAGAGGGGGTGTGGCGCACTAGATGCTGCAACTGCAGGCGGAGAGAGCTACAACCGCTGTTGGCAGAGGCTTCGTGGCAGCCATGGCCGAGCTGGGGCAGGGATCCGACGATGACGGAGCGCGAAACGAGGGAGATGGCAGTGATGGGGGTGGACAAGTGGGCCGGCGCTCCTACAGCCCGGGGAGGGGGGGGGGGGGATTCCGGCTAGCCGGTGGTGCTCTCCCGCTGCAGCCGCCTGGGGTCCGGTTTGCATCGAGAAAGAAAGAAGAAGGAATCTGACAATTGATAGTTCGAATCGGAGGACTGGCATTCGACCAGCCGAGTATTGGGCCGGTGCGCCGGTGCCCAGTACTGGCCTTTTTAGAAGGTATACCCAAGGTCTCCTCTGGTCCTGTGTGCCTGCCGAAGCTAATCTTCCCATTTTCACAACATGGCAAGAAATGTCGTCGACCCGGCCATCTGGCCACTTTCCACTTTCCACGAGCATGCGCACGACCAAGCGTACCGCCGCACCACCGCCGAC
This sequence comes from Triticum monococcum, assembly GCA_034509565.1. Taxonomy (NCBI): domain Eukaryota; kingdom Viridiplantae; phylum Streptophyta; class Magnoliopsida; order Poales; family Poaceae; genus Triticum; species Triticum monococcum. Next base: position 486,647,133 of record CM067845.1, read on the forward strand.
TAAGCTCAAAAGTTATCCACTGCGTAGGTAGGCTAGAGTCCAGAGACGACGGGACACCGTACACGACGACCGTCCGCGAGACGAACGGGAGAAAGGAAAATCTTACTAGCTGAGAAAATTCCCGCCTGGTGGTAGCTTTTGGAGGCGGGGCGGTCGATGTCACGTCCGTCCAGCGTGCCGGTGGACGCCGATCGATCGACCTGTGTTGCTCACGCGCTGCGAGAATTCCCGTCGATGATAACAGTCTGCGCTACCGCCAGCTCCGGTGGTGCCAACTCCTAGCCACTCCCTCCCTTCGTGAACAAGTGTATTTTTATCTTTTGTTTTAAGTTTAAGTTTTAAAATTTTGATCAATTTTATAAAAAAAATAGTAGTTTATATCACATCAAATTGATATATTATGAAACAACATTTGAAAACGAATCTAGTGATGCTAATTTAATGCTATAAATGCTGTTACTTTTTTAATAAAACTGATCGTTTTAAAACTTTAACTTTAAACAAAAGGTAGATGTACATTTATTTGCGGACGGAGAAAGTAGTCGTCTAGTGAAATACTGGTTGCCAGTGGTATTCGGTCGGTGCAGTTCTGGTTGTCAAAAGAGAAGAAAAAAAAGTTCGGCCGGTGCTCCGGGGAAGTAGACTTTGGCCTGAGGCTGGTTGTAATGGGGAGTATCATATACTCCCTCCGGTCCTTTTTACTCTGCATATTACGTTTGTCCAAATCAATCTCATCAAACTTTAACCAAGTTTATATAAAAAATTATAGACATTCACATAACAACACCAATATCATTAGATTCATTTTGGAATATATTTTCATATTATATTTATTAGATATTATAGATGCTAATAATTTCTAATATAAATTTGGTCAAACTTAGCAAAGTTTGACTTTAGGCAAATCCAATGTGCAGAGTAAAAAGGACCGGAGGGAGTACCAGTATCATGCATATGATACTAGTCTATGATACTACATCCCTAATGTATAGTATCATAAGTTGGTATCATAAAGGACTACATTTATTGCCATGCATGACACAAAGTAACACATCATTTAATATGATACGATATCATGATATGATACTCAAGTCCCTCTTTCTTTATTTAATTTTATATCATCTCATCAAACTTGCTTAGTTGACATGCATGATATTACTATCTATGATACTTCCATTACGGGCAGCTTGCTGGCGCGTGTGGAGACCGTGCGTGGCTAGCTGGCTGTCTGGCCAGCTGCCTCCCTCGGTTACTTCGGTGTGGGAAACCAGATGTAAAACCCACACGTGGCATGTGTTCAAGTTTTTCTAGACTCGAATTCAGCTTCTTTTCTTCTTGGGAAAATACTCTTCTCTGATGCTTCATTTTTAGTGCCTGGGCTGGGTTGCTGAAAGTCCTGGATTAGCCGTCTTGTGCAACTGTGCTCACACTACAACGGCCGTAGACAGGCACGTAGAGTAGTGGTTAGGTGGATAATTACCATCTCATCGGGTCGTTAGGGCGGAAAACTGGAACATGATCTGAAGTTTGTTAATACTTAGGTTATTAATCATCGACGACAAAAGTGTCGTCCTCTGCTAGACTAGATCAGTAATGCCACCTCATGGAATGAAACGGTACACAAGTCCATGGTCGCAAGACGAACTGGGAAAAATTAATATTCCTCCGCGTGGTAGTACGACTCGTGTGTTGGATCTCTTTTTGGCACCTACTATGGTTTTCTATGAGCTTTTTTTTAAAAAAAGTTTAAGCTTCATTTATTAGAAATAATCATTACATCATTTATGAGGATTGGTACAATCGCATTATGTGGTTCCTCAAATCAATCAGAAATGAATGAAAATCTATCCAACTTGACAATACTCGAATGTAGAAATAGAAAAATCGCAAACTAAGTGAAAACAGTCATCAAAAATTGCAGCTGCTGCCCCCAATGATCGTCCTCCTTCGTTCATGGTCTCGATCATCTCCATATTATCCAAGTTAATAATTATGCGATTACAACCCGTCTTTTGCGCAAGCGATAGACCAAATTTTAACGCCAAAACTTCAGCCATCAACACATCTGCACACCAGTCAATCTTACTATTTCCCCCACCGATGAACCTACCTTTGTCATCTCTTAAGACAGACCCGATCATATGGTCAAAAGAAGCATCAACGTTAAGTTTAACAAATCCCGTCGGGGGGTTAGACCATCCTCCTCTTTTCATGAAAGCCTTCAGCGAGGAGGCATTAACAAAATTGGCAGCGAGAGCGCGTATCCTCATGGATATCTGTTGTGCATTCTGAGTAGTCTCATTGTGTATCAATTTGCGCCTTTCCCACCACAAGTACCAGACTGATATGGCAATCATGTCACGCACATTACGAGTGCCCATAATACATAGTTCCTGATCTAGTAATGAAAGTAAATATTTCAAGATTGCCTCACCCGCATAGTCTACTTTACAAGCTCTGTCAATAATATCGTCCATCCCTAGTCTTCTCCAGACTTCTTTTGCTCTGTCACATAGAAACAACAAATGTTTTTGTGTCTTCTGGCCCAGATGAGCAGGCAAGACACATAGGCGAGACTTTCACATGTCTATTAGCTAAGTTAACACGACACGGAATAGTGCCGTGAAGTGTACGCCAAATAAATATTTTGACCTTTGCTGGACAAGCAAGTTTCCAAATCCTCGCCCAAATAGGATTGACCGTGGTACGTCCCATTTCATTGGTATGTCGTAACTTGTTCCCATATTCGTGGCTCCATTCCACAAAATAAGCAGACTGAACCGAAAAAATCCCATTTTTTTGTGAAATTCCAAGCTACGAAATCTGGCATATCATGTTGCGATATTGGGATCGTAAGCACTCGCTGAACATCAATAGGCCATAGAGTTTGTCTGAGAAGATCTTCATCCCAACTATTTAGGATTGGATCAATCAAATCTGCTACCTTCCGTAACAACTGGCCTCCCTTAGGGGTAATAATTTTATGGTTTGCATAATTTGGAATCCATGCGTCCTCCCAAATGTCAATATTCTGCCCGTTTCCCACTCGCCAAATATGACCACGCTTCAGGGAGCTCACACCCGCCATAATACTTTGCCAGGTGAAGGAAGAACCCTTCTTCAGGTCAGTGTTTAACAAGTCATCGTCATGATAGTATTTGACTCTCAAAATAGTAGCACATAGAGAATCCGGATTCTCGAGAAGACGCCAAGCCTGTTTAGCAAGCATAGTCAGATTGAAACAATGGATATCCCAAAAACCCATTCCTTCTTGGTTCTTGGGTACACACATTTTCCAGCAAGCCATCCAATGCATCCTCCTTTGGTTGTCCTCATCTCCCCACCAGAAATGCACCATCGCGTCAATAATTCCTTTGCAATTTTTTTAAGGAATTTTAATGACCGACATTCCATAGGTGGGAATAGCTTGAACAACCGCTTTAAGTAAGATCTCATTTCCTCCAGTCGTCAGAAGTTTTTCCTTCCAACCACTAATTCTCTGAACAATACGATCGATTAAGTATTGAAAACAATCGGTTTTATCTAAACCCACATTGGCCGGTAGTCCTAAATATTTGTCATTCAAGGCCTCGGTCATTATATTGAGAATTGTACACATTTGTTCTCTAGTGTCCACTCCCGTATTAGGGCTAAAAAAGATGCTGGATTTGTCGATACTGACCATCTGCTCTGAAGCTGCGCAATACGAATCTAGAACTGATTTTAATGTTTCCGCACTTTGCTAATTTGCTTCCATAAGAATTAAAGAGTCATCAACAAAAAGAAGGTTCGTGACAGACAGGGCATCTATGCAAACCTTTACTCCTGAAATATTCCCATTTTCTTCCGCATGCGTTACTAAAGCTGTAAGACCCTCCGTGCATAACAGGAACAGGTAAGAAGACAGCGGGTCTCCTTGCCTCAGATCCCTAGTAGGTTTTCTATGAGCTCGTGACCCATTAGCTCTGAAAATGTTGGGGGCATAACCCTTTTTAGATGCACAAGATATAGCTTAGCGCCGTTGTGGACACGACGAGATCGTAGTACGGTATACGTGCTCGGTCGCGTCAGAAATCATCGATGAGGATGGCCATGCTGCATGCATGTGGCGAGTGATTGGCAATGAGAACGATATCGTGATGTGAGACTTAATGCATATTGAATGCTTGACCATGGCATATATTTGGGTTTGTGCCCGCCACTACACCTCTATTTTAAGGCTAGTCATAGTGGGAGTAACTTAGCTAGTAACATAGCGTTTTTCAAATTTTTTTTGCTTATGTGACAAGTAATTAATGAGAGGTGGTAACATAATATGTTACTGTAACATAACGCTTTTCAAGACAAGATGAGCCTACAAGCTAATAAATGAAGTCATCTAAGATACTACTATTATGTTACTTTGCATTATGAATGTAGTAAATTAGGCTAGTGTCATATGCATGACACTAGTCTAAGTTACTCCCTACTATGACCAGCCTAATCATGCCGTGTACGTAGTACCGAATGTAAATTACAGTGATAGAGGCATGCACTGGTCTTTTACTGAATCTGAGATAATTAAGATTTTTTTTGGCCGAACATAAGTTCAACATGTGAAGGTGGTATTTTGCTGTTGTTGAGAAAAAAGAGGTCTTTCCTTTTTTTTGAAAAAGGAGGATAACCCCAGCCTCTACATCGAATGATGCACTAAGCCATTTGTATAACCCCCTCCGTCCCAAAATAAGTGCTCGACTTTGTATTAAAGCTAGTACAAAGTTAAGTCACTTATTTAGTTTGGGACGGAGGAAGTATATTATTAAATAGAGTCTGACAAAATATATATAAAGACCAATCCAAAGCCACCTTTCTGGTGACCTATGCTGCTACACCTACATGCATGATGATGTGCCTTGATCGCACCAACGCGCATCATCTAATCCGGTGGCCGCACAAACCTACCCCGCGGCGCTTCGAGAGCACCAAACGGTCTAGCCGACTCATAATGCGCATCCTATGCGCACACTCTAGAATCCCCGCCATCATCTTCCACCGTCTCATCTTCTGAAAGGATCATCGCATTGACCTAGCCAGACCCAACTACTGTCGACGTCATCACGACACCAGACAACGCCACCAGCTTGGGCGTGTCCATTAGCCCGCGTCCAACGCCAATACTCCATTGCGCCACGCCGCCGAGATCCGTCGTCTTTGATTTGGTAGATGAAACACCGCTCCACCTCATGGTCCCTCCAGTAAGAATCTGCTCCAAAATAATGCCCCAGGAGGGCGAACAGCACCAGAGTCACAGACATCACCCGATCCAGGAGACCCAGATCTAGGGTTTCCTCCGGAGCAGATGCCCCTAGAGGAAAAGGTGCACGCCATCTACACCTGCCAACGAACCCAAACGGTTCCCACCATCTACACCTGTCAACGAACCCAAACGGTGTCCACCATCACACCGACGAGAAAATTATCCCGATCTGGATCCCCACCACCTACTTCGCACACAAACCTGTGACTGGCTAGCTAGCCAGCACGACCAAGTCCGGCGAGATTGGAGCACACTTCAGCGCGATAGTAGGTAGTGAACAAAATGGCACCATCACCCGCCGGGGAATCGCTGCCATGGCTCGAACCCGCCGGTGGTCCGCCCGCCGCCCAAGCCGACCTCCGATAGCCCGCCAGCCCCGCCGCGCCACCAGATGGGGAAGCCTCACCAAAGGGATTACCGCCCCTGATTCATGGATCGCGGCCGCAACACCAGCGTCGTGCAGTCGGAGAATGGCCTCGCCGCCTTCCTCAGAGCCATCCAGACTTTGCCGGAGGGCATCTTAGGCCACGATGAGGGGAGGAAGGTGCGTTGGGGGAAGGTGTTGGCGAAGTAGGGATTCAGCGGTGTGGGTGGTGGCGGCTCTAGATTGCGAGTCACGACTGGAGTCATGGTTGGAGTTCAAAAAAAGAAACCATGGATAGTGTATACAAGAACCCTACAACAACTACTTAAAACTAGATAACTAGTAAACTATAGCAAAGTATCGACCCTAGCCAAGAACCAACTAACAAAAGGATCATCTTCAACATCAAGCAAATCCATGTTAAGTTATCCGAGAGATGATTTGTGGCATGCAGGTGTCGAGCATGCACATTTCTTGCTGTTCGATTGCTTCAAGATTCAAAAATTGATTTGGTCTTTGCATGTGCTTTGATCCTTAATTACCTAGATGGGGTTCATGCGTGAAACTTTTCACAGCTTTTGGCACCTTTACCTAGGTCTCATTCTTGTTTTTTGACTTTTAAAATTTATTTATTTTGCGAGAAAGCATACGATTTATTCATCTTCAATCATGATAGTACAACAAACATCAGAAATAATAAAAATTACACCTAGATACGTAGACCACTTAGCGACGACTACAAGCACTGAAGCGAGCCGAAGGCGCGCCGCCGTTATCGCCCTCCCTCACCGAAGTCGGGCAAAACTTGTCATAGTAGATAGTCGGGAAATCGTCGTGCTAAGGCCCCATAGGACCAACACACCAGAACAGCAACCGCCGCCGATGAAGAATAACGTAGATCGAAAGGTTCCAACCCGAAGACACGAGAACATAGACAAACAAAAACCAGATCCGAGCAAATCCACCAAGGATAGATCCGTCAGAGGCACACTTCCACACGCCCACCAACGCTGCTAGACGCACCATCGGAACGGAGGCTAGGCGAGGAGACCATTATTCCATCTTGAGGGAGCCACTGCCGTCTCGTCTTCCTGAGCAGGACATAAACAATAACAAAACTCGAAGGAACAACTAACAATGAAGCCCTCCCGCTGGCCCTTGCCAAGATCCACCGCGCTCCCATGGCCCTAAGGCCACTGAAGACAAGGCGGACCTGCAGCGGCGCCGACGAGAGGCACGAACCCTAGATTTGTTTTGGAGGATGAGGAGGAGGCGACGGCTACAAAAAATTCATCTTTTGAACCGAAAGTCTAATTTATATTTCATTTGTATATTTGTGTTCCTTGTGATGAGGGCTTTAAAATAAGATCAATTTTGCATATGTTTTGACACACTTTTAAAATTTCGCTAAGTTCAACTACCGAAACTTAAAAAAAAATTAATGATAAAATCTGTATGGTTTAGAGCAAAAACTTAAAACCATGTGGGGCTCCAAGGTTTTGACAAGTTTTAACAACTTTAGCATGTTTTAAAATCATTAAGTTTCTGAAAAGCAAATGAAACTTAGCGAAACTTGGTAAAAACTTCAAATTATAACTATCAAGTTTCAATATTTGAAGTTTGGATTTTTTTAATTTTTTTGTCAAAATGTATTCAAGATTAGTCTTGTTTGAAAGTTCTCGTCTCGATGAATACAAATATACAAAAGTAACTTAATTTGGACTTTCGATTCAATTTTTTAAAAAAAGAAGGATTACCCCAGGTCTCTGCATCTAGGTGATGCATGCATCCATTTTATTAATTATTCACAAAGACCTTACAAAGTAGTACATCAGGTAGTCTGAAGCCACCATCTTAGCAACAACTATCGCTATTCCTGTCCACTTGATGAAGGGGGGTCGATAGTCCGAGCCTAATACCAAACAGACATCGCACCAAAGCCTAACATCTAAAGCCGAAGGCCCCAACCAAGCCACATACTAGGTTTGGGGTACAAATCGGTCCAACACACTCTCATGTGCCGTCGTCGTCGCCTTCCACCAATCCATCTTCAGAGCAGAAACTAATGCATCAACCTTGCCATGCCCCTCTGATCTAGGGTGTCCCTCGGAGGTAGCAGATAGAGGTATGCAGCTTCTCCACGATGATGCCTTCAAGAAGGTAATGACACAAAAGAGTGCCACCATCACCGGTCTTGGCAACAAGCCGAGAACGAGGCTTTCACCTAGATCCGCTCAAAGAACCTCCATCAAGCATCGTGTGCACATGTCGCCACCGATTTGAGCAGTCGCGCAATGAGCAGGCCGCACCGGCCAGAACAGATCTGTCTGAAGGCCAGACCACACAGGGTGTTGTCCCGTCCACCAGGCCCTCCATGCCGCTGATGACCCACAAGTATAGGGGATCTATCGTAGCATTTCCGATAATTAAGAGTGTCGAACCCAACGAGGAGTAGAAGGAAATGATAAGCAGTTTTCAGTAAGGTATTCTCTATAAGCACTGAAATTATCGGTAACAGATAGTTTTGTGATAAGGTAATTTGTAAAGAGTAGCAAGTAATAAAAGTAAATAAGGTGCAGCAAGATGGCCCAATCCTTTTTGTAGCAAAGGACAAGCCTGGACAAACTCTTATATGAAGGAAAGCGCTCCCAAGGACACATGGGAATTATGATCAAGCTAGTTTTCATCACGTTCGTATGATTCACGTTCGATAATTTGATAATTTGATATGTGGGTGGACCGGTGCTTGGGCACTGTCCTTACTTGGACAAGCATCCCACTTATGATTAACCCCCATTGCAAGCATCCGCATCTACAACAGAAGTATTAAGATAAACCTAACCATAGCATGAAACATATGGATCCAAATCAGCTCCTTATGAAGCAACGCATAAACTAGGGTTTAAGCTTCTGTCACTCTAGCAACCCATCATCTACTTATTACTTCCCAATGCCTCCCTCTAGGCCCAAACAATGGTGAAGTGTCATGTAGTCGACGTTCACATGACACCACTAGAGGGATGACAACATACATCTCATCAAAATATCGAACAAATACCAAATTCACATGACTACTTATAGCAAGACTTCTCCCATGTCCTCAGGAACAAACGTAACTACTCACAAAACATATTCATGTTAATAATCAGAGAGGTATTAATATGCATAATGGATCTGAACATAGGATCTTCTACCAAGTAAACCAACTAGCATCAACTACATGGAGTAATCAACACTACTAGCAACCCACAGGTACCAATCTGAGGTTTGGATACAAAGATTGGATACAAGAGATGAATTAGGGTTTGAGATGAGATGGTGCTGGTGAAGATGTTGATGAAGATTGACCCCCTCCCGATGAGAGGATCGTTGGTGATGACGGTGGTGATGATTTCCCCCCCGAGGGAAGTTTCCCCGGCAGAACAGCTCTGGCGGAGTTTCTTCCCGAAAGCTTGCTTATGATTTTTTTCTTGAGAAAGACTCCATATAGCCAAAGATGGGCATCGGAGGGCCACCAGGGGGCCCATGAGGTAGGGGGCGTGCCCAGGGGGGTAGGGCGCGCCCCCACCCTTGTGGACGGTGGGTGGCCCCCTCTGGTACTTCTTTCACCCAATGTTTTTTATATATTCTGAAAATAATTCCCGTGGAGTTTCAGGACTTTTGGAGCTGTGCAGAATAGGTCTCTAATAATTGCTCCTTTTCCACCCCATAATTCCAGTTGTCGGCATTCTCCCTCTTCATGTAAATCTTGTAAAATAAGAGAGAATAGACATAAGTATTTTGACATAATGTGTAATAACAGCCCATAATGCAATAAATATCAATATAAAAGCATGATGCGAAATGGACGTATCAACTCCCCCAAGCTTAGACCTCGCTTGTCCTCAAGCGAAAGCTGAAATCGAAAAATATGTCCACATGTTTAGAGATAGAGGTGTCGATAAAATAAAATACGGACATGAGGGCATCATGATCATTCTTCGAACAACAATAACACACACACACACACACACACACATATATATATATATTGTCATATGATCTCTTATGCTAAAGTAACAATTCAATCACAATTTCAAGTATGAATCATAAACTTCATTGAGAACCAACAAACTCTAATCTCAGTCATTGAGGCAATTGCAATTTATCATAACATAGAAAAGAGTCAATATAAGAGCTTTTCAGCAAGTCCACACACCCAACCATCTTTTAGTCTTTCATAATTGCTAACACTCACGCGATATTTATGGTTATGAAGTTTTAGTCGGACACAAAGAAAGACAGGGCCTTATAGTTTTGCCTCCCAACGTTTTACCTCAAGGGTATTGTCAACAATAATAGTTCATGAAAACCCACATCCAATTAGCCATATATATCAGGATCCTTCCAACACATTGTGCTTGCCAAATGATAAAATGTAAAAAGGAAAGGTGAATATCACCATGACTCTTTGCATGAAGTATAAGACAAGAATAAAAGATAGGCCCTTCGCAGAGGGAAGCAGAGGTTGTCATGTGCTTTTATGGTTGGATGCATGAAATCTTAATGCAAAAGAACGTCACTTTATCAGTAAAAAAATACACTTCCGTGATGATACGTGTTTGTCACAGTAGGCCACGTTTTCTGTCATGCATGTACATCCATGACAAATTTATGATAGAATCAAGATAGTCATACCTGTGCTGTCGTAGAAGTGTTCCATGACATTACCAAAATTATCATCACGGAAGTGTCCACTTCCATGACGATAAATCGCGCGTCACAGAAGTGTTTTCGTCAAGGGTGACCGACACGTGGCATCCACCGTAACGGAACGCCGTTAAGCTATCGGGTCCGGTTTTGGATCCGATAACCCGTTAACAGCCCCGACCAATGGGGATTTTCCATGTGTAAAATCATCATTGGCTGGAGGAAACACGTGTCAGCTCCGTGTTGGCACAGGTGTCACTCATCCAATGGGCGAGATGCGCATACGATATGTTAACACGTGGACCGGCCCAAAAGTGGCCCATAAAGTTTAAATGGGCCGGTCCAACTAAAGGCCCACAAGATTTTGCGGACCATAATGGGACGGCCCAGCTAAAGGCCCACAAGATTTTGCGGGCCATAATGGGCCGGCCTAGGTAAAGGCCCCCAAGATTTTTGTGGGCCATAATGGGCCGGCCCAAGTACAGGCCGACAAGATTTTTATGGACCATAATGGGCCGGCCCAGCTAAAGGCCCATGAGATTTCGTCGACATTAATGGGCCGGCCCAGCTATAGGCCCACAAGATTTTGAGGACCCTAGTAGGCCGGCCCATTAACTGGCTGCCATGTTTTGGGCCAAATGCCATCCCATATTTGATCCGGTCCATTAATGGCCTGCCACGTTCCGGGCCTAATAATGGCCCACATGAGATCCGGCCCGTTAAAAGCCTACCATGTTCTGGGCCAAATTATGGCCCAGATCAGGTCCGGCCCTTTAAGAGGCTTTCGGCTAAATTGTGACCCATATCAGATTTGGCCCATCAACTGGACGCTATGCTTTTGGGCCCATTTGCTAAAGGCCCATTTAGTAATTCGGCCTGATATTAGTTTCGGCCTGTTAAGGGCCCGTTTAACATTTCGCCCCTATATTAATTTCGGCCTGTTAAAAGCCCGTCATATAGTTGGGCCTAACTACGGCCCGGTTTGCATCCGGCCTAGCTCGCAGCCGATAATCTGATTGGGCCAAACAAGGACCGAGACAATTTTGGCATGTTATAAGCCCATGATTTGATTGGCACATTCATGGGCCGGGGTCTATTTCGGCCTGCTGCCGGCCCGTGAGCTGTTCGGTACGTTTCAGGCCCAGCCTACTTTTCAGCCTCCTAAAGACCCATTGAGTTTTCTTGGGAAAATAGGGCCAGCCATTTACTCGGCCTATTAAAGGCCCGAATCTACTAGTGGGTCAGTTTACATTAAGGCCTGTTAATGGACCAAGATGACGGGGCCCATGATGCGGATCATACATGGTGATTTGCATGACGACTCGATTATGTACCGTAATTTTATGGTTTGGCCGGTTTACTGTGAAGACAGGATATATACAGTAAAATAAGTGCAGCATCGTGAATAAGAAAAAAACCTAGACTATACAATAAAGAAATTACAGCATATTACATCCACTGGGCATCAAAGTTCGCCACTATGATAATAAAGCACAAGCAGACAGCATATTGCATACACTGGGCATCAAAGATCGCCACTAGTGCAACTAAACACGCTGACAAAATAATATACAAAACCGACAACACTTCAATAGAGTTCAAGAAAGGTTAGCCCTGCTCGGGAGTTGCAGCACAAGCAGCTGAGCAAGCTGCTGAGACTGCACTTGTTTGACACTTGTAGCATCTCCAGCCGCGCCCCCAGGGAGGCCTCCCCAGGCGATTTTTTCACGCCGACGCCGAAAAAACGGCCCAGTCGCGCCCCCAGGAGCCCGATTTTCGCCGTCCTGGGCCGAAATCAGCACCGGCGGACCCAGGCTGAATCCGGTGCGCTGGGGGCGCCCAGAGGCGCCGGGGCGAGCGGTTTTGGCATGAAAAAGCCGCGGGCCAGCCGCGTTAGTGACATCGCGCCTCGTCCTCCCTCAACGCCTCGGTTTCCCACATGGGGAATCAATGCCAAGGCTGCCGACAGTCAGCCTTGCCATTGATTCCTCACGGGCGGCGCGTCATGGGACGGCGCGCCGACGCCTCCCCTCCCTCGCACGCATCCACACGGGCGCAGTGCGGCTATATAAGCTGGTGGCCTCGCTCGCCTGTGGCAACACCAGCCCCGCCCTCGCCGCCGAGCTTTACCTCTCTTGAGTGTCGCCGCTGAGCCCTCCCTCTCCCTCTTCCTCTCCCGTGAGCCGCCGCCCAACCCCTCCCTCTCCCTCCTCCTCTCCCGATGGCCAAGCGTTTCCCTGGAGACGAGTCGGCGGCCAACGGCTTCGGCCGCCGCACTCTCCGCGAACAGGAGTCGTGGCTCCTATTCCAGGCGAACATCCCGGCGCCGCCGGACATGCGCGCCAGGACGGCGGGCTGGAAGCTCAGCAACGGGGGAGTGCCCATTCCCCCGTTGCCCGACGCCGTGGCTAAACCGTCCTACTTCGCCGACGAGGTCGAGGTTGTGCGCGCCTCCCTCACCGACGCCCAGCTCTTCCTCCCCCAGTATGCCGCTGACAACCACGCTGCTTGGGCGGCGTACTTCCAACGCCATCAGCAGCAGCGGCTGGCTTCCACCAATGGCGCGGTGGTGGTCGGTGGCCTAAAGAACAGCAAGGGGCGCCACCTGTGGTGGGGCTTCCCCGGCCGCACACTCGAGGGCGTGCTGACGCACCTCGAGGGCAGCAACAACCCACCGTTGGCGTACCCCCCGGCGAGGGCGGCCGCCGCGGCGCACCGCCGATGCGACGGGCCATGGGAGCCAAGGATGTTCGGCTCCTCCTCCTCTTCCTCCTCGCGCTCTTCCTCGCACCCCTCCGGCACTCCGGCGCTGCTCGGCGTCAAGGCCGAGCCCGCGGCGGAGACGCCGCTCGGCCGGCGCACTCGCAGCGCCGGCATCGTCATCAACGAGGGCAGCCGGCGCGCCTCCTTGTCTACTCCTCCTCCATGCTTCGTCAAGCCAAAGACGGAGCCGGGGCTCGCGCCGGTGAAGGCGCAACCGGGTCTCCCCACCGTGAAGACAGAGCACGATGAGGTCGAGCTCGACGACGACGCGACCCTTGAATGGGCATGCCAGGACTCCCTGAAGATGGCGAGGGAGCGCCAGTGCGCCGCCCTGCGGCGCTTCGCGGAGTGCCGCCAAGGCCGCGCTGAAGGAGGAGGAGTCGTCATCGCGGATAGCGATGACGACGACGCGCCGCCGCCGCCACCAGTCCGCCATGGCGACGCCGGGTCCGGCAGGGGCGCCCGCGTCAAGGAGGAGAAGGCCGACGATGACGACGGCGGTGACGATGGCGGCGACGACGGCGACTACTCGGTGTTCAGCCAGTTTCTTTTTTAGATTAGTTTATATATTTGCTATGTAATGAAAATCCGCGAACTTTGTCGAAATATATGCCCAAGTTGGACGAAATTTTTCGTGTTTAGCCGAACTTCGCGGAACTTTGCCGAAATTTGCTATATACTTTTATTTTTTGAACGCACCCGGGGGCGGCCCTGGGGACGGCGGCTGGGGACTAACTCACCCACAGGCCGATTTTTTGCGCCGGCTCACCCCCAGGCGGCGATTTTAGGCGCCACCTGGGGGGCCAACGGCTGGAGATGCTCTTATATCCTCCTTACTCTGAAAGATAAACAAGCAGACAGATGACAGGTTTTGCACATATAAGTATCAGTGCTGACAATTCATCACAGTTCTTACTGACGAATAAAGTGACACAGTTTAAAATAGCATTAACACAATATGGTATTGTTCAGGTCAAGAGATGGCAGGAAATGACATTGTGAAGGAGTTGGCAGCTTCACGACACCACTGGATTACGGATGAAGAACTCATAAGTATCAATGGTTAGTGTGTTGTTAATTTATCCCATTTCAGATTGGCAAAATAAGATCACTTGCTCTGTATAGTTTAATTTACATGGTATGAAGAAGGAACTTGGTTGTACAACTGAAAACTTAAATTGAGAAGGACAAACTTCTGTTTATGAACTGGAGTACATAATAAACTTTAAACATGCAATTTGATGCAAACACCAAAAATAAACAGCTGTTACAGTCATGCCTAACCAAATATACACTACAAAGTTTGAAGGCTTGAGAAGTACAAACTTACATTATTGGTGAAGACAGGCTCTATAAAGCCATTGTCCATGCTGATGGGGGGGGGGGTGAATTCAAGAAGTTTACCACGAAATCTTCTTCATAAGCATTGCCTTTATTCTACATTTTATTAAGAGTAAATATAGATGTGACAATATAAGAAAAAATGGAGAATATTTAAGATAAGATGAAGAGTGATGCTACATAACCAAGTAGCTATAAATGTAAGTACAGCGATACAGGCAAAAGGTACAGCCAGGAGCAATGCAGAGCTAAAATTCTTTAGTACCATCGGTGTTATCCAACCTTATGGTAAGAGTAAATATAGATATTATGTGTAGAAAATAGAGGGCAAAGGAAAATAAGCTGCAGAGTGATGGTATATGAACAACTACCTGTCAATATAAGTACACTGATAAAGGACAGCAGGTACTTACAAGAACAATGCAGAGCTAAAAAATTTCATTGGCATTGGATATATTCTACACTAATGTAACCATTTATATAGATCAGATAATTTGGAGCGAACAATTGATAAGCAAGTTATCATGCATACTGCTGTCACATAATGAACCAGGTATGTATGCAAGTACAGTGATACAGGACAACAGATACTAACAAGAGCAAAGCACTGGGCAGCATATTTGCGATATCCTGTCGTTCTTTTCAAACCGGAATTCTTTTTCGAGCAGATTCCCTACAAAAAAGATCCGTAAGGCACATGCAGAAAAGTAGAAGTTCAAATTGTCAAGCGATATCATAGACAGTACCTCATCCTTGGAACGAGACTAGTGCATAACAAGGTTTTTCCATTCAATGTCTTCTAAATTTAGCACAGGAGACTTCACCAGAAATTCATTTATAGACTTGCCATCAAAGTGTGACTTCCTCAGGTAACACCGGTACTGTTGCAATGCTTCTTTGAAAAGCGCAAGCAAGCTTTGCTCATCATAACTATCCAGATTGACCCTCGCCTACTTACAACAATGTAATGTAAATCATTGATGTGTTCAATCAGTAGAAAACAGGAAATAATCACCATGAATAATAGCACTTACACGTAAGTGGGACAGGAAGATGTGAAAATGGTGTTTGTCTTCACTATAATCTTCCCATGATGGGAATATATGCACGTAGTCCCTAACAACATTGAAAGTATTGTCTTTTAAACTGGGAATAACTGGAATGGGGTTCCAATCTATAGGAATTGGCCGTCTCTGCAGTTGGGATATGTCTTCGGCCGGTGGACTTGCTGTACTTTTTGCTGGAGTGGGATTTTTCTGTGGTACGGCTGGTGCTATGGCAACTGAAATCGACATACCTTTTACTGGAGTGCAGGTCCTGTGTGGTGCGGCTAGTGGTGTGGCCAGTGAAGTATGGGTACAGTCTGCTAGAGTCGGTCCTACGTTTTGTGTCACTGGTTGTACAGCCAATATAAGTGGGGTGCTGTTTGATTTCTCTGGCACAACCATGTTTTTCAAGGACTTTGCTGGTGCTCCTTCAGGTTCGGCAATCACCCTCTTCCTTTTTGATGTCTGATGTACAAGAACAACATTTGAGTGAAAAACATGGTATGATGACAGATGGAATATGTATTGATAATGGATGGGCGTGGCATCTTGACATATATGATGAGTAAACTAAGCATATGGTGGTGCAATAAAGTAGAAGAAATGCAAGACAACATATGCAAGATACACGCAATCAATAAAACCTTGCCAAATTAGAATAGGCACATTGATGGGTGAACAGGATAGGCCATCTGCCTTTGACTCCTCGAGTTTAGAATAGTCATTAGGATCATTTTCTGAACAAGAATCAATAGGTGGTGAGCGTATGAGTTTCATTGCATCCAGAATGGCACTCAATGCCTTGGTGCCAATTTTGTATGTCATTGCGGTGTTTAGCTTCAAGAGTGGACTGTTGCTAGTGCGACACAAAGCAGCTACACAGATCATAGTGTAGATATAACGGGAAAACCGTAAGCATCAGAGTAAAATCAGCAAAGTTGAACTTGCTGGAATATATGTGCTACTATTGCCGGTACGGCTAGAAAGCCTTCGGATACCAGCTCTCTTCAACTGAAGGTGCGGTACTGTTAATATCAGTGTAACTCTCAAAGGCGACACAGCTCCCCACATTTCCTTGCTATTCTTATAGGATTCAGGTGGGCAGGACACTACAAATCCTATTCCCATGTTTACAAAATCCTACGAATCAAAGAGGCCCGACGAGTTCAAAGTGTCCATACCAACCGACCGTATAGACCTTGACACTGCAAATGTCCCTGCTCATATTCACTAAAAGGAACATACTGTACTACTATCATACTCCTTCTGTTCCAAATATAAGTCTTGGTAGAGATTTCCACTATGGATCACATACAGATGTATCCAGATACATTTTAGAGTGTAGATTCACTCATTTTGCTCCACATGTAGTCCATGGTGGAATCTATACAAATACTTGTATTTAGGAATGGAGAGAGTACTTATTAAAGAAGAACGGAAGAGGAACATGCTAAAGAAGAGCGAGCAAATTTTGTATAATAAAATGTTCGTTGCGTAGTGCCCACACATGATGAACCAGAGAGCATTAAGAAATCAACTCCCTGTTGTCTCCCTATATGTGGTGCACGTGCTTTTTCGAAAATAAAGTAGGAACATTAGCTGACCAACTAAATGTTATCTGTTTTAGTAATATCAGCATCATATCAGATTCGTACTTGAGCAACAAGTTTGGAATTATGAGTGGCATGTTGTTTAGCTTGATGGATTCAGGAGCAGTGCTAAGAAGGTACGATGATGGTACTGAATATAAAGGCGTGTCTGCATTTGGGTCAGTCGACCATTTCAGGCGGTTGGATGAAGATCCTACATCTCCTAACCCTTCTTCATCATCTCTGATTCTTCCCATACAAAACATCGCATAGGCCGCCGGCCGGACCATCGGCCCCCACCGCCTGTGTTCCTCCGCCACCCCCACCCCCACCCCCGCCCCCACCCGCGTCGAGTTTTCTTCGTTCGGCGAGGCCCCACCACCGCCCAACAACCAAAGTCCCCACCCGAGCCCCTTCGTTCATACCGTCGAACTCCGGTGAGCTCTGAAAAATCGACTGTCCCAATTTTGAAATTTAGTCTACTGTGATTTAACTAGTGTGGAATATAAAAGGCAAAAACCATAAGCATTGGGATTATAGTGTTGAGCGTGCCATGGCGGATCTGAAGGTGCAAACCGGACAAAGGCAACTTCACAACCAATGTTTGCTCTCAACTAGCAAGTAAGTGATGGACAGGAAATCAGAGTAAAGAAGTGGCGATCTATTTTCTTGCTGCGATAAATAAGTTGAGCAGATACGAAAGAGTACCGCCTCTGGTGCGGCGCCGTGTATGCATCTGCTGAGAATTTGACGGTGCTGCGGTAGCGATGGCTGTCGGCGGCGTGGAAGAAGATCTAGGAGGGTAGATGGTGGCGGCGGGGCGCGGTGGACGAGACGGTCGTAGGAGCGGCGCCGACAAGGTGGACGACGGCGGGGATGAAGCGAGAGGATGGGATGCAAGGATCCCGGTCCGAAGCCGTGGATGAGAGAGGTCGATCTCTTGTAATGGACGGCGGCGTCGGGGTATTAGCTCCGGCATGGTGGAGGAGGACGGCGGTGGATGGGGTGGCGGACGGAGGAGGCTGGGGTGGAGAGGGTGTTTTGGCGCCCACGGAGTACGAATGGGGAAATGGAGGTGGAGAGGAAGGGGGAACCGTGTCTTCAGGGCGCGCTTGTCTCAAATGCGAGGAAATTTACAAACTTAGCCCTTGTTTCAAATTTCCTACATCACAGCAATATTAGTCGGTTGGGGATAGGACGGTAATATCGCATACACCGAATATTTGCCGATGAGAGTTTGTTTTTGGCGCCCACCATGTATGAATCGGGGAGGGAGTCGATTTCGGCCGAGGACATGGTGTGTTTTGGCACCCACCGTGTATGATCCGGGTGAGAGGCGGTTATGTCACGTTCGAGTGAAATTACAAACCTACCCCTATTGAAACCTATAGAAATCGAGCAGATAAGATTTGCCTGACAGGGATAGGCAGTAGTAATTTCCATCTCGCAGATTTTGGTTTCAGGCGGTTACCGCGACGTTCCCCGCTTCGTTCAAATTTTGCAGAGTGCACGTTTACCGTGCCAACTCAATTCGAATCCCGTTTGTATTCTATTTTTTCGGGCGGGATCCATTTTCGATTGGAATAAAATTCTATATACATCATTTTTTTAATATATACTTTGAAAAGCACAACAAAGAATTCTGCTCCTTTATATGTATAATATGATTTACAAATACAATGATATCAAAATCATAAGGTTGAATTCAAAAAAATTAAACCAAATTATTTTCTACTAAAATGTATGGGTCAGTAATATCTACATATTAAATAACATAGATGCGCGTGAATTCATATGAGTATGCATGTTTGATAGATCAATTTTGGTTTGAGTATGGACTACATGTATCATTATCTCGAATTCAAATATTTGAATCCCTTTAATGTTCACTCCTTTCATGCCCATCTCTCTCGCATGCATGCTCCTTCATGTAGCTATCACTCTCTTTTCTCCAGCTCACCCGCACGCTTACTTCATGTTTCTCCTATCGTCGCAAACATGGTCTCTCGACGCCTCCCTTGAGAAGTGTCACACTCTCCCTATCATTATACATTACATGCTTTTCATTATCTCTCATGTCTCTACCGTTCTCTCGTATCACCAGGTACCTAAGCTTTCTTTTTCACCGCCACACACACAGTCTCCACTCGTCTTTCACTTTGTCTTTCTCTCCATGAGATTCTCTCACACACCCTATATGTCTCTAGATATGAATCATACCACTAAAATTACTCTCTCTCTCTCTCTCTCTCTCTCCTGTAGACACAACATTTGTTGCGGTCTCCTTTTCGTCTCCATCCCAAACTGACATTATTCATTTGTTTACCGATCAGACAAACTCCCCCCCTCTCTCTCTCACACAACTCCTGCTTCCACTCCCCTTCCCGACTACCCTTTCTCTCTCTGACACACAAAACTCTCGCCTTCGCACCCCCGTCTCGTATTTCTCTCACAAAGATTTATCGACTAGCCTCTAGATAGGTTTATACACCCGCACACTCATGCTTCCACTATCGCATACATGTCTCTCTCACGCTCCTTGTATCTATGTAGATTTTTCTTCCCTTCTTGAGACACGCCCTCTCGATCGTGCACACACACACTATCGCCTCATTTTAAGCTGATACCTCTCGCACACACACTCTTTGTGTCTTTGTCACACATGCACTCCGTCCTCCTCCTCCTCCTCTCTCTCTCTCACATGGGCTTTTTGCAACAACTAGCAAGATGCCCATGCGTTGCATGGAACATGGAGATGCATTTGTATGAGTAGTTTATCTTGTGGGAGAAAAGGATGAACAAGGGAAGGCCTTATTTGCAAGTGTGGAGAGGGGTGTGGGTATCTTTTTGCAAAATTGCCATAGTTTCTTCCTATCCGTCAGATATAGATCGGACGGCCTATATTGCAGGATGGCAGGCACACAATCATCGCCGACTATGCTTTTTATAAGAGTAGGGATAAAAAACAGAGTTGGTGATGATGGTGGGCCTGCCATCCTGCAATATAGGCCGTCCGATTTATATCTGACGGATAGGAACGAAACTATGGCAATTTACCCGCACTCCTCTCCACCTTTGTAGGTAAGGCCTTCCCTCGTTCATCCTTTTCTCCCACAAGATCTTGATGTTCTGTGCAACGCACGGGCATCTTGCTAGTAAGAGTAGAAATTAGACATATACCACTTCTTGAATCTTGAAACCAACAGCATTCCTCCCTTATCTCATCAAAACCGCCAAAGGCATATATTTTGAGTGAAACATAACATTTTTTAGTGATATACGTATTTCAAAACTAGACTTTTTTTCTATCAAATCGATGAATATGTATTAATCTACTCAGATCGTGTGGCAACGCATTGGCACATTGCTAGTAGTTATTATAATTTTGTGGACACCAGACAAACGGTGGAGTACATATACGAAGAGAAGAGGCGCACACACACAGTCGGTCTCTCGCTGTCTCGCACACATGAGTGTTACATAAAGCCAACGTTAACAAATAAACCCTAAAACCCTAGGTGCACGATTGCTGCATTTGCAGGTACCGGGTATGTGGTGGAGCGCACCTTTGTAGGAATAGTCAGCTCGCGTGATCATTTGATCCGTAGGAGTTGATGGTCGGGACCACATGTGAACGACTTGGAGGCGGTGGCTCGCCAGTTGCCACAGATCGAGTAGCCATGTTCAAAATATCATTTTTAGTGGGGTTAAGAGTTCCGATTTTCAATGGCGCGTTATAAGTACTAAGTAGTTTTTAGAACGATTGGCATGGAGCGAAAATGGAATTCATAGTACTACCTACAACGTACCTCCTTGGCGTATGGTTGTATGGGTTTATGTTGCGAGATGTTGAACCTGGTAGTTCTAGGGAAATACTATGTTTAGATTTAGATGTTGGGTTTCGGCAATGAAAATCGGAAGGGGGAAACCCTTCTTTGATTAAAAAAAAACAAACTACTACCTCCGTTCTGGTTTACTAGCCCCCATCGTTTTTTGGGTCAAAGTTTGTCCACGAATTTTACTTGTAAGGTGTGAATGGCAAACGAGATTTTGTTATACGCAAACAAAAAAGGACTGGAGGGAGTGATTGCTCTGACACAGACGCGACCTCTCACAGCGCAGGCATTGAACCGGCGCGCCGGCCAAGAGGGCCCCACTCACTGCAGGCCCGGCTGAACACGCCTCCTCGCCGCATGCAACCGGCTTCAGACTGCCCCACCTGCCTTCATTGAATCCGCGCGTGTGCCGGCAACACGTCCTTCCGTGAGCTGGCCGGCATTTTAGAACACAAAAAGTGACCAATATATAATTAATTACGCATGGTCTTGACTTGTTGTGCTCGCACTGGTAGTAGGAACTAGAGGTTTTTCTTTATTCATAACTCTCCTCAATTTTTTTGGCTTTGAAGTGAATCATGGTTGTGGACATTATGTATGAATGTGGAGATATCTGTGAACATGAGTTTGATGTGGAAGTTGAACTTGGAATGTCGGGCTTGCGCATGAACTATACCATGTCTAATGCTTCGTCTGTTATTGTTTGGAAAGTAATTGCTGTTATTACATGACCCAAAAAAATATATTTTGTGCCACATCAGTAGATGCACAGACATCACAACAGGCATGCTGACTGGATAAACATTTGAACCTAGCTACTATGAAGGAAATTTTGTATTGACAACAATTTTAGATAGCAGGAGACACCTAGCCTGCTCTGCCTCTGCTAGCTTATTTCTGCCTTCTTCCATCTCTTCTTTGGCATGGATGAAGAGAGCATCTGATTGCTCTTTTCGCTTGTTTAGGAACTCACCTACATTCTCAAGGGCTGCTGCACGCTTTCTTTTAGCCTTTACTAGAGCCATGAGGACACGAACAACTGACGACTCCACCTGGCTTGTGTGTAATCCAGTATCATTAGGGAACTGGCACCTTGTGTGTAATCCAGCCTCATTCTGGAAACATGATCTTGAGGTTAACCATACTTCCCTCCTCGCATGAACTACATCCTGACATGAAGTTACTTCTTTTTTTAGATAATTACTTAGAGCAACCCAGATCCATTTAGTAGAAGCCAGATAAACAGAACTGGGAGAAGTGAATTCAAAAGGAAAAAATATATAAAAACAGACTACAAGGTGAGAACACCCACTTCCTACATCAAGCTAAAAACGAAAGCATTAGGAGGATTAAGACTCTTCTTATGACACATCGAAGAACACGAGGCTTAAGAGAAACAGAAACTACAACATATACACATCGAAGAACACGAGGCTAAACGAAAGTAATTGAAATGGTGTTACTTACCAAAGCTCGTTTTACAGGTTCGGTGCAGCTCCTCTTTAACTTGCCACGCTCCTTGAAGATGTCCCCCATATCCCATGTTTGGTCTTCATTGCTCCTCTGCATGTTCACACTCGTGGTTTTAAAATCTCAACATGGCAAGAAAAATATACTACTAGTAATACTCGCGCATCTTGTGGGCAACATTAAAGCACTCGTCTGCCATGTTAGAGCATCTCCAATAGAATCACAACGCGCGGCGCTTTAAAAAAGCGTTTACAAAACTGAGATCAAGAAGTAGAGATAGAGAGTAGATGATAGTTCTCAGCATAGATAGATAAAAAAATGGATTAATCAATTACTCCTCGTCGTCCGACTCCTCCTCGGTGATGTCCTCCTCCGACGTCTGACTATAGGCGTGAAGATATCGATCGTCGTCAGATTCCAAGGGCGACGCTGCTCCTAGCCTCATGTTGAATTGAGCATCCGCTTTTCGCCTATGCTTGTCCTCGCGATAGGCGGCTCGCTCAGCCCTCCTCTCATCCCTCTCCACCCTCCTTTGCTCTTAGAACTCGCACTCGTTGATGATGTCCTGCGGGAAGCGTTGGCGCCACAGTGCCATGGCTTCCTCGTCCATCTCGGCGATGCCGAGACGGTGCTCCCGCCTCCGGTTGTCGCGATGATCCTCGTCGGTGATAAGCCGCGGCAGAGGCGCGAGCTCCTGTGCCCGCTCCCATGTCGGCACGTTGGGGAAGTTCAATGTTCTATGAGGCCACCAGAGGCACCACACCGCCGCGTCGTACGCGCGGGCGGCCTCATTGGCGGTGTCGAAATTGCCGAGGCTGAGGCGCATCCCGTGGAACCAGATCTCGGCGGAGAAGCTGCTGGAGGGGCGCGCGCGGACGTTGCGGTATCCCCAATTTTCCCGGTGACGCAGCGGCATGGTGGCGTGGTGGCGGTGAGGCGAGAAAGAGCAGGGAGAGAGCGGCGGCGAGGCACAGAGCAGGGAGAGAGCAATGGCAAGGAACAGAGCGGTGGGAGGGCATTGGATTTTATAAAGCGCATCGGACGCTGCGTGCCAAAACTAGCGCACGCCCGACGCTTTTCCCGCACGCGCGCGCAATCCTTTCCCGGCGTTTCTGCTATCTCTACTCTCTTCTCTACTGTTATATTTATTTTATATTTAATATTTATCTCTACTGCTCTACTCTCTATTTTTTTCTACTTTTTCCCTACTCTTATAAAAAACAGAGTTGGTGATGATGGTGTTCCTGCCATCCTGCAATATAGGCCATCCGATTTATATCCGATGGATAGGAAGGAAACTGTGGCAATTTTGCAAAAATATACCCACACCCCTCTCCGCATTTGCAAATAAGGCATTCCCTCGTTCATCCTTTTCTCCCACAAGATAAACTACTCATACAAATGCATCTTGATGCGTGCAATGCATGGGCATCTTGCTAGTTCTAAAAAACTATCCATCATTTGCCACACTACTGGTTGTAGATGAAATACCTAGCCAAGCACAATGCAATACAGGAGCGATGCACAATTACAAGCTAATATTCTGTTGGACAATGGAGGCTATAACCAATTACTTTTACGGGAACAATAGGACCCAGGAAATTTGAAGGGTAGGTATGAACAAAATTGGAACTGCACATGTACTGCTAAGTGATTCAGTACACACATTACCAATCGAGAAGGAGAACGATGGTCGTGGCGGCCTCTGTGAGTCATGGTTGGCAACGGGAGTCAGTTCATTTTCCACGACGGTGGTGCTTCTGCGCTTGGCGTCGGCTTCCGGGAAGCAGATCCGAGACCGTGGAAGACGATGCTGGGGAAGAGGCTCCGTGTGCGACGATGACGGTGGACCGGCTCCAGTGCGGCGTACGAGGTCATCGATGAGGCAGATGCACTGCGGTGGACGAGTGCGCCAATGTAGAAGGGGAGGAGCACAAAGGCTGCGGTGCCGTGGAGAAGTCTATTTTGCGGTGGGGATAGAAAATGGGGAGTATTCTGGTGTACTACTCTGGGTGCCAGGGTGGGGTTGGCTGGGTAGGGTGAACCTGAAGTTATGAAAACAGCCCCCTACCAACTGTCATCCGTAGGCCTGTTCCGAAGGCTATGCTGGTAACTTCCCACTGCTCGAATCAGGGTCGCGGGAGTTTTCTCGCCGACCTCAAAATTTTGTGACACTGAACTCCCCGTGTGGCGTGTTGGGTGATTCGGCCAAGCAACTAGCGAGTAGTGCTAGTAAACTCTGCATATTAGGTTTGACCAAAGTCAAACTTCCTAAAGTTTGACCAAGTTTATAGAAAAATGTAAATATTTACCGTAACAGATATGTATGATGTGAAAGTACATTCAATACTGAATCTAATGGTATTTATTTGTTATTGTATATGTTAATATTTTTTGTTATAAACTTTTTGAGAGTTTACAAAACTTGACTTTGACCAATGCTAATACGCAGACTTAAATAAAAACGGAGGTTGTACACATTTTTTCTTAGTATGTAGTGAATAAATCATTTCTTGAAATTGTGAAATAAATATATTAGGCTACTGACTTCGAATGTAATGGTCTATACAATTCAATAGTTACAATCATTGTCGAATTCCAAGATGTATATGAGGTCTATAGTACTTCACAACATGCTCAAACTCGCATAATCCTAGTCAAATGACAATAAAAATGCATTTCATAGTTATTACTTTGTAGGATGCAACAAAACCATCAATAACTCTACATCAGCCATTATAAAAGCAACATTTTGAACATATCCCAATGTGTGAATGAAACGTGCAGAGAGAGCTTGCGAAGATGGAGCAGATAGGGCGGGAAAGATTGTATGTATGTGGACGAGAGAGTAGGAGACAAACCTAACGAAACAGAAAGAGGGAGATAGAGAGAGAAAGAGAGAGGAAGAAGTTAGGTATGTGAGAAAGATGGAGACATGTAATATATGTGAGATGCGTGTGCATCCGGATTCTGTACATGTGGAAGGAGAAGAGACAACAGGTTTGATGAGAGAGCTGGAAAAAGATGGACGAGAGGGGAAGGATCTCATGGGTTTAAGGGATTGATAAATTTGTGCGGGGGAGAGAGGAATTGGTAATTTTGTGCGAGAGAGAGGATGGGGGGAGGAGTCAGTCAGCCGTCGTCACATCATCCTGCTTCCAAATGGCCCCGCATTCTCTAGCGCAGTGTGGTCACCGTATTCGATCTCCTCGATGCCCTCTTTGAAGATTGAGGTGTTGTGCATGCTGGGGTGCGAAGAAGCACAAGCAAGAGTGGTTGCCATATAACCTTGGATGGGGATGAATTGTGTGCTCGGGGGAGGGGTGTGTGTGTGATGTGTGTTGTCTCTGTGTGTGTGACAGATATTGAGAGAAAACAAACCTAAGGAGAGAAATGTGTGTGTATGTGACGGGAAGCTACTTGCTAAACAGGGTATTCATGAAGAGATTGTGTGTGCGAGATAGAGAGCGATGTGCGGGCCTTGAGGTGGGCAGGGGCCGGGTGAGGGTGTCAAAATGTGCGCGTTGATGCATGTGTTACATGCGATCATGCGAGGGACGGACGAATCGAGAGAGATGGTTGTTGTGTTATGGATGCTCCTCTCTCTCTCTCACACACACATAAGTAAAATAGAAGACCATTCTCTCATGTATACACAACGTATCAGCATCTGTCTATGTCTCACTCATGCATGATCATTTTCACATTCACACCTCTTTGTGTCTCTATCACACGCACACCGTCTCCACATTGCCCTCCCACCACAACACACATATGGACACATACACACGTTCTCTCTCAGTCACACACACATGGGCTGTTTGGTTTGACACTAAGTTTGCCTAAGGTTGCCACACCTAAGTTTAGGCAAGTTTGACCAACTTAGGTGGGTGTTTGGTTTAAGCCACACCTTAGGCAAGCCACATTAGGTTCCCACATTATATACACTCAAAAAGTGTGGCAAGATTCCCTTAAGCTTGCCAACTTGTGGCTTTCATTTTGAAGAACTAACCTTAGGCAAGTGTGGCAACATTGTCTCTATGACAAGTGTGCCATAAGGGCAATAAGGTGTGGCAAGCCAAATTGTGGCAAAAACCAAACACATGCCAACTAAACTGTGGCTGCCAAATTTTCGCTTGGGAAACGGTGGCCGGGAACCAAACAACCCCAAAATCAGTATTAAAAAAAAACTAGGGCGCACCTAAAACGTCCAAATCCAAATAAACATGAAATGGAGCTAAATTCAAATATATGGAAATATTGTAGCGTCAAGAAATTTTCTCGGAAAAAAAGTTGAGTAATATTCGGGGATTGTTTTCACACACACAAAAAGGTTCGGTGGATGTCCTTCGAGCGCCACATGGTGACACACCGTTCGATCGACCGCGTGGCCGCGGTTCACGCGCTTGCATAGGATTCCGTGTCATGGCTGTGGTAACTAATAAAAGCGCTGCCTAAGTCTAATGTTTACGTGTACTAGTACGGTTTTATTTTAAGTTTGATCAACCCTATATAAAACTAAACTAAGCTCCCATACGCGCACGCATCAATATGCCGCCGCCGTTGCGCATGCCGCCGCCCGCCTGCTCGGGCCAACAATTTCTCGGCCATCACCGCCGTGTCGCCACCAAGCCGAAGGCTCGCCCGCTCACGTTGTCTGCAGTCCCTCCTCGCGATGCCGCCGCACTGCCAAGCACGTGAGCAGCTGGTGGAGCCGCGTTTATGCACGCAACGTACGAAGAGGAGGACGAGTGCGTGCTCCAACACGCCGGCAAGGAGGAACTAGCGTGTCATTGTCGTCTCCGCCTACGTGGAGGAGGCGCGCATGGTGGTTGTCGCAGCGGAAGCAGGTCGCGCGCGCATCGAGCCCGCAAACTGGGTGTGGACGCGGAATCTACCTTCGAGACCTTGAATGCCACGTGGATCCTGCAATCTGAAGGAGCAATTTGGGTCAGTTGACTCTTGTGAGCCATTTGATGCAACATGGATGGCTAGAAGGGCTTCTTCAACCTCCGAAATAGATGCACGATTCATCTTCTCAGCCCGCCACACGCCTAACCGCCTGCCACCACCGCCGCGCCCACCCCTGAACCGCCTGCCACCGCCATGCTCCCCCCACCCCGCCATCTGTTTAACCCCGGGATGATCCATTTTTTTCCGATGAACTGCATTCCACACCCAACACTCATAAGATAGATCATGGGCACCCTGCCGTCTTCTTCCTTCACTCCATCGAACTTCTTTCACAAATCGACTGACCCAAATTATACTACTAGTACGAACGTATTAACTAGAGTAGGAACACGAAGATACGAGCAGTAGTAACTGCAAGAAGAACAGTAGTAAGACATAGTACTAGTTCTACTGTACGTACTAAAGAGTTCAAATAACGAGAAATAACATAAACATTGTTTTGCTGGGGCCTCAGCACAACACACCCTTGAAAATAAACTAAGCAACTACCACCTCCGTCCGGGTTTACAGGCCCCTTAAGCAACACAACCGCATCCGCTTTTACTAGGCCGCTCCTATCGATTGTCGTTCCATTAATTACGAGCCAGCCGCTGCATGTGAGGGAGGCTGGCTGCATGCAAGCATCTGTCCCGGGACCAGTGCTTCTTCCGTTGCATGCATAGAAGCCATCCAATGCATGCAAAGGCAGCAGGTGCAAGCTCAATTAACAACTACAAGAATCGAGGAATTTGCATGCTCATGCGCTCTGCCTTGGTCCGGGTGATTTGGTCGGCCGGACCAATAATCCTAGACGGAGGTAGTAGTCCGCTTGACACTGCAGTAGAACCAGCATGAGCGACGGCACTGCAACCTACTCGGAGTCTGAGTCCACGTCCTCGACTTCGTCCTCGTCCCTCTTCCTCTTCGCCGATGCTTCTTTGCTTGAACCGGACACTGGGCTCTGCTTCTTCACCCAACCCTTGTACATATTTAAACAAAGGTAGGCATCCATTGCTGCATACAGGATGTGATCTTCATCTAATGTCTTCGACTCCCATGCATGATGAAACTCGTGATGAGCTTTCTTCAGTTTAGCGTACGAACAATCAATCATGGCTGCTGCCAGGGTCAGCATTGAAGGCTGAGAGGAGGACACCAAGCCTTCCTTATGGAGGTCGAAGGGGTCGCCTACAATGAGGCCTATCCGACCCAGGATTTCCTTGTCGTCCCTAAAGTCTACAGTAACGAATTTGACTCGGCCACCCTTGAGGAACTTCTTAAATTCCTCTCACTCAACGTCGACATGGCATATGTGGTAGACCAAGCATAAGTCATGCACGCAAACCTGGATCACGGCGGGCTTCTTCTTCTCTGCCTCCTTTAGTTTCTTCTCGCTTCCCAGGACTGTGGTGTACTCAACATCTAACCCAGCGACCCACTCATCATTTGAGTTTTTGAACATGTGTTTGAAGCGAGCAAGGCATTCTTTCACCGTTGCGGAAGAACAGGTGTAGATGACATCGAACTCATCGCCGGTGATGGTTCTAACGTTGTACTAACCGCTGATCATGGAGATTTGGGATGCCATGGATTTGGGAGGAGGGTTAGGATTAGTGGAACTGCCGTAATGTGAAATAACAGGACGACTGGGAGCGAACTATTGTAAGGTACTATACTAGTAGAAGACGAGGACGAGTAGGGCGTGCGAACTGCGTGGGGTTGCTGGCTTGCCCGGTGGATAAACGGCTGCAAGCCCCCAAAGAGTTCTCGAGAACTATGCGGGACCCACTAGATGTCATGTTTACTAGACCCATATCATAGGCCTGATGGTATAGCTTCTGCCTGTTCGCATGCCATGTCGGCTTATGTGTAACTTCAATTAATTCCATCAACCATCGCGCCTCCCACGACCTTCGCCTCCCTCGCGCGGTTGCGCCCTTTGAGACTTCGACCGGCTATAAATGAGCATTTTTTTGCCTACTCTGCATGCATGATACTCCCTCTAGTCCTTTTTACTTCCGTCAACCGTTTATACTAAAAATATCAATATCTACAATACTGATTATGATGAGTATAAAGCACCTCTTGGGTGTGTTAGATTTTTTTGGGTTAGTTGAGTTCAAACTAACCCAAACTAACTCTAACACATGGATCCAAACAGGGCCAAGGTTAGCTATTAGAGTACTACTACCCCCTTCTAGTTTAAAGGGCTCGATTCAAAATTTTGACCTACTCTTAGCAAGATAGAGGCGGTGGAATAGTTTTTGCAGTTCTTCACAAAAAAATATGTTTACCAACGCATGCATGAACACTAGTTACTCTAACCCCCCTCTCTTCTTTAATTCTTTGCGACATCAGCATGTTTGCTATTCCCGTGTGCATGATACCAGCTAAGATACCACCATTATGGCCAGCCTTAATCATCGCATGCAATAATTTAGTGCACCTTGAAATATGAACATATGTGGGGCGTGTATGTTTTTAATGACTTGAGACTATACCTAGCCCGGCATGCAAGATGAGACTATTATGCACCGTTCCCCATACCTGCAGGAAGCCCATTCGTCCCCAAATCTTTTCCTCTCCATGTGTGGAAACAATATGCCTGCCAGACTCCCCTTCTCCCTCCGACGGTCCCACCACTCCACCCCATGTGGAAAAAATCGGCATGCATGACTCTCCTCCCCCGCGCTCGTCCAATCCGTTGTGACCAGCAATATTTCCACCCCTTCCCTCCCTCGTAATTTACTCAAACAAATATGCCCACGTAGCTATTACTTAATTGTAGGTGCATTGGGTCACTGACATATGGGCCCAACAGGGGTCTGGCCCACATGTCAGTGATGCAACTGGACCTGCAGTTAAGTTAGTGCAGCTCAGTCCATATCTTACGTAGGTGTGCCATTGCTCGCTATAAATACTGCGCCTCCCACGACATCGCTATCTCGTCCCCCTCACGTTCACGTTCATCGCTATCTCCCCCTCCCTCTCACGTCGACCACCATGGCATCGTCCCTCCCAAGCCCTAGGCGCCCCTCGCTGGACCACGCAGATGGTCACGCGTCGTCATTCCGTTCCTCGCCGCCACTAGTCAAGGAGGATGTGTCGGCGTTCCGCTCCTCACTGCGACGCGACGCATCGCCGTTCCGTTCTTCGCCGCCAGTAGTCGAGGAGGACGCGTCGGCGTTCCGCTGCTCGCTGCGACGCGTCGGCGTTCCCAACCTCGCCGGCACGTGCGTCAGCGGACGCGTCGGCTCCCCGCTATGAGGAGAACACCGTGCCGCCCGCTGAGCCCCCTAGCCTTGAGGAGCTTTGGAAGAAATGGATGTCGCTTGTGGGAGGCTTTGCCTCCAGCAGAGCGTGCCAAAATAGAGGCGGAGAAGAAGGCCGAGGAAGAGAAGCGCACCACGGAACAAGCTGCCTGGGAGGCCTATGTCACGTCCGAGAGAGTCAGGTAATTGGCTCTTTGGCAGAAGGCTCGTGCGAGGGCCGTGAGGGTGGCGGAGGACGCCCGTGCCGACGCCCTGAGTCCACTCTAGCCCAAGCGCCTCATCTACGCTTGGCGGTACATGGACTGGGTGCACGCTTCCAGCGAGGAGGAGTACCTGTTGGCGCCGAATCACCACACCGGTGAGATCGTGCTCGCCCGCCGGCAAGCCGCCAATCAGCACCTCACGAGTTGCGAGGCTGAGGAAGAGGCGTTGTGTCGGCGCGCTAGGAAATGGCCGTGCACCAGGGCACTCGTGGTGCGCCGCAAGCGCTCCTGCGAGCGCCGTGGCTTTTGGGAGGAGTATAATTTTTATTTTGTAAGGCGGTCTCATTAGTTTTGGGACACAAATGATAAATCCTGAACGTTCAGGAATTACTAGCGTCCTTAATTAAGTATGTAAAAGGGAAAGTTTTGAAACCTTGTGTATTCGTAGGCATTTTGCAAGTACGTGCATATAGCACAAACTTTACTATATACTATCGCACTACACGTCTCTCTCTATATATGCTTGCAGACTGTGATACTCCCTCCGTCCAGGTCAATAAGTCATCTTTGGTTGTGCACCGTGACCAAGAAGGAGGGAAGACTTATACACCTAGACGGAGCGAGTACTACTATTACTTATGTACGTGCAAATGCACGTTTTAACATTATGATGCGGTTTTTGTAAAAGTAGAAAAACAACACTAGTCAAGCTTGTGAAACGATTCAATGCAAAACAAATGCAAAAATGCTCGTTTGATTGTTTACTTTTAGCTTCCTTCCTTGTGGTTATTTCTCCGTTGTACTTTGTACAGAGTATCTCACTGATTGGAAAGGCATGCAAATTCCCAAACCGCCTCCTACACCCTGTATCAAATTTTTTGCCTAACAAGTTGTGCCGTGCAATTGGAATTCCAACTTGAGTACTACTACTAGTAGGAGTACCAGGGGCCAGTTCTTTTAGGCTTCTAGATTAGTAATCCCATAACTACTACCTCCGTCCTGGTTTATTGGTCCCCATTGTAATCTGTGTCAAATTTTGATCATAAATTTAACTAATGAAATGTTAGTGCATGTCACATGCACTAACATTTTATCAGTTAAATCTTTGGTCAAAATTTAGCACAAATTACGATGGTGAGGAATAAACCAGGATGGAGGTACTGTTAGTAGTAGTTTAGAAGCCCAAATAAATGAGTGAGGCACCTTAATGTTACTCTCCACTTTGACTAGTCTTATGGGAAAAGCTGGGGAAGCCGCCAAAAGAACTGGCCCTAGGAGTAGTAGCTAGGGATCGAGTGTGCGAGATGAACCGGAGAAAGTAAATGCAGAGAGATGAAATGCAAAAAAGACGAAGGGATGTGATGGTTGCTTGTCCGTTTATTTTACCAGGCCACTTATTACTAGGAGTGGCTGGGTTTTGTGATATGACGGCTTTACTGCCGCGCCACGAGCGGGGTGAGACTCCCGTGCAGCGCCGCC
Source organism: Triticum monococcum (assembly GCA_034509565.1). Classification (NCBI taxonomy): domain Eukaryota; kingdom Viridiplantae; phylum Streptophyta; class Magnoliopsida; order Poales; family Poaceae; genus Triticum; species Triticum monococcum. The sequence goes on from CM067845.1 coordinate 486,679,434, forward strand.
CTCTACACTAGTACTACTACATCGGTCGTGGTTTATCCCCCATTGAATTTGACTGAAGATTTAACTGACAAAATGTTAGTGCATGTAAACAAAAACAATATCATTTGATTCGTATTTGAACATAGTTTTCAATGATATAATTTTAGGTGACATGCATCATCATTTATCGTACTATATATAATGTTAGTTCAATTTTTGGTCGTACTAATCTATAGTAAGGTGCCCGTGCGTTGCACGGAAGAGTGAAATGCATTGATCGAGGAGTTGTTTATTTTGAAAAAGGACGTGGTTTATTTTGAGCATGAACATTGTATCGGGATCTCATTTGATTTGAGATGGCTACTCATTTAAATCGGAGAATAATGGTTGTTCTATTTATGTGAGAGATATGTTTTATGGTCATGCTCCTATGGTGAATGGTTTATTCTTTATGAATCTCGAACGTAATACTACACACGTTCATAATGTGAGTGCCAAAAGATGCAAGTTTGATAATGATAGTCCCACATACTTGTGGCACTGCCGCCTTGGTCACATAGGTGTCAAACGCATGAAGAAGCTCCATAAAGATGGACTTTTAGAGTCTCTTGATTATGAATCATTTGACACATGCGAACCATGCCTTATGGGTAAAATGACCAAGACTCCGTTCTCAGGAACAATGGAGCGAGCAACCAACTTGTTGGAAATCATACATACCGATGTGTGCGGTCCAATGAGTGTTGAGGCTCACGGTGGCTATCGTTATGTTCTCACCCTCACTGATGACTTGAGTAGATATGGATATATTTACTTAATGAAGCACAAGTCTGAAACCTTTGAAAAGTTCAAGGAATTTCAGAGTGAGGTCGAGAATCAACGTGACAGGAAAATCAAGTTTCTACGATCAGATCGTGGAGGAGAATACTTGAGTCACGAGTTTGGCACACACTTAAGAAAATATGGAATAGTTTCACAACTAACGCCGCCTGGAACACCTCAGCGTAACGGTGTGTCCGAACGTCGTAATCGCACTCTATTAGATATGGTGCGGTCTATGATGTCTCTTACCGATTTACCGCTATCTTTTTGGGGCTATGCTTTAGAGACTGCCGCATTCACTTTAAATAGGGCTCCGTCGAAATCCGTTGAGACGACACCGTATGAATTATGGTTTGGAAAGAAACCTAAGCTGTCGTTTCTAAAAGTTTGGGGATGCGATGCTTATGTCAAGAAACTTCAACCTGAAAAGCTCGAACCCAAGTCGGAAAAATGCGTCTTCATAGGATACCCAAAAGAAACTATTGGGTATACCTTCTACCTCAGATCCGAAGGCAAGATCTTTGTTGCCAAGAATGGATCCTTTCTAGAGAAAGAGTTTCTCTCGAAAGAAGTAAGTGGGAGGAAAGTAGAACTTGATGAAGTATTACCTCTTGAACCGGAAAATGGCGCAACTCAAGAAAATGTTCCTGAGGTGCCAGCACCGACAAGAGAGGAAGTTAATGATAATGATCAAGATACTTCTGATCAAGCTCCTACTGAAATTCGAAGGTCCACAAGGACACGTTCCGCACCAGAGTGGTACGGCAACCCTATCTTGGAGATCATGTTGTTAGACAACGGTGAACCTTCGAACTATGAAGAAGCGATGGCGGGCCCGGATTTCGACAAATGGCTAGAAGCCATGAAATCCGAGATAGGATCCATGTATGAAAACAAAGTATGGACTTTGACTGACTTGCCCGTTGAACGGCGAGCCATAGAAAATAAATGGATCTTTAAGAAGAAGACAGACGCGGATGGTAACGTGACCATCTATAAAGCTCGGCTTGTCGCTAAGGGTTATCGACAAGTTCAAGGGGTTGACTACGATGAGACTTTCTCACCGGTAGCGAAGCTAAAGTCCGTCCGAATCATGTTAGCAATTGCCGCGTTTTACGATTATGAAATATGGCAAATGGACGTCAAAACGGCATTCCTTAATGGTTTCCTTAAGGAAGAATTGTATATGATGCAGCCGGAAGGTTTTGTCGATCCTAAGAATGCTGACAAAGTATGCAAGCTCCAACGCTCGATTTATGGGCTGGTGCAAGCATCTCGGAGTTGGAACATTCGCTTTGATGAGATGATCAAAGCGTTTGGGTTTACACAGACTTATGGAGAAGCCTGTGTTTACAAGAAAGTGAGGGGAGCTCTGTAGCATTTCTCATATTATATGTAGATGACATACTTTTGATGGGAAATGATATAGAACTCTTGGACAGCATTAAGGCCTACTTGAATAAGAGTTTTTGAATGAAGGACCTTGGAGAAGCTGCTTATATATTAGGCATCAAAATCTATAGAGATAGATCGAGACGCCTCATAGGTCTTTCACAAAGTACATACCTTGATAAGATATTGAAGAAGTTCAATATGGATCAATCTAAGAAGGGGTTCTTGCCTGTGTTACAAGGTATGAAATTGAGCTCGGCTCAAAGTCCGACCACGGCAGAAGAAATAGAAGAGATGAGTGTCATCCCCTATGCCTCAGCCATAGGTTCTATTATGTATGCCATGCTGTGTACCAGACCTGATGTAAACCTTGCCGTAAGTTTGGTAGGAAGGTACCAAAGTAATCCCGGCAAGGAACACTGGACAGCGGTCAAGAATATCCTGAAGTACCTGAAAAGGACTAAGGAGATGTTTCTCGTTTATGGAGGTGACGAAGAGCTCGTCGTAAAGGGTTACGTCGACGCTAGCTTTGACACAGATCTGGATGACTCAAAGTCACAAACCGGATACGTGTATATTTTGAATGGTGGGGCAGTAAGCTGGTGCAGTTGCAAGCAAAGCGTCGTGGCGGGATCTACATGTGAAGCGGAGTACATGGCAGCCTCGGAGGCAGCGCATGAAGCAATTTGGGTGAAGGAGTTCATCACCGACCTCGGAGTCATACCCAATGCGTCGGGGCCGATCAAGCTCTTCTGTGACAACACTGGAGCTATTGCACTTGCCAAGGAGCCCAGGTTTCACAAGAAGACAAGGCACATCAAGCATCGCTTCAACTCCATTCGTGAAAATGTTCAAGATGGAGACATAGAGATTTGTAAAGTACATACGGACCTAAATGTAGCAGATCCGTTGACTAAACCTCTCCCTAGGGCAAAACATGATCAACACCAGAATTCCATGGGTGTTCGATTCATCACAATGTAACTAGATTATTGACTCTAGTGCAAGTGGGAGACTGTTGGAAATATGCCCTAGAGGCAATAATAAAAGCATTATTATTATATTTCCTTGTTCATGATAATTGTCTTTATTCACGCTATAATTGTATTATCCGGAAATCGTAGTACATGTGTGAATAACAGACACCAACATGTCCCTAGTAAGCCTCTAGTTGACTAGCCTGTTGATCAACAGATAGTCATGGTTTCCTGACTATGGACATTGGATGTCATTGATAACAAGATCACATCATTAGGAGAATGATGTGATGGACAAGACCCAATCCCAAACATAGCATAAAGATCGTATAGTTCGTTTGCTAGAGTTTTGCAATGTCAAGTATCTTTTCCTTAGACCATGAGATCGTGTAACTCCCGGATACCGTAGGAGTGCCTTGGGTGTACCAAACGTCACAACGTAACTGGGTGACTATAAAGGTATACTACGGGTATCTCCGAAAGTGTCTGTTGGGTTGACACGGATCAAGACTGGGATTTGTCACTCCGTATGACGGAGAGGTATCACTGGGCCCACTCGGTAATGCATCATCATAATGAGCTCAAAGTGACCAAGTGTCTGGTCACGGGATCATGCATTACGGTACGAGTAAAGTGACTTGCCGGTAACGAGATTGAACGAGGTATTGGGATACCGACGATCGAATCTCGGGCAAGTAATATATCGATTGGCAAAGGGAATTGCATACGGGGTTGATTGAATCCTCGACATCGTGGTTCATCTGATGAGATCATCGTGGAGCATGTGGGAGCCAACATGGGTATCCAGATCCCGCTGTTGGTTATTGACCGGAGAGTCGTCTCGGTCATGTCTGCTTGTCTCCCGAACCCGTAGGGTCTACACACTTAAGGTTCGGTGACGCTAGGGTTGTGAAGATGAATATATGCAGTAACCCGAATGTTGTTCGGGGTCCCGGATGAGATCCAGGACGTCACGAGGAGTTCCGGAATGGTCCGGAGGTAAAGAATTATATATAGGATGTGCAGTTTCGGCCATCGGGACAAGTTTCGGGGTACCCGGTATTGTACCGGGACCACCGGAAGGGTCCCGGGGGTCCACCGGGTGGGGCCACCTATCCCGGAGGGCCCCATGGGCTGAAATAGGTGGGAACCCAGCCCTTAGTGGGCTGGGGCGCCACCCCCCCAAGGGCCCATGCGCCTAGGGTTGGGGGGAACCCTAAGGGGGCGCCCCCTTGCTTGGGGGGCAAGCCCCCCACCCCTGGCCGCCTGTGACGCCCCCAATTTAATCATACACTAATCATACACGCAAACGTGTACGATCAAGATCAGGGACTCACGGGAAGATATCACAACACAACTCTACAAATAAAATAAGTCATACAAGCATCATATTACAAGCCAGGGGCCTCGAAGGCTCGAATACAAGAGCTCGATCATAGACGAGTCAGCGGAAGCAACAATATCTGAGTACAGACATAAGTTAAACAAGTTTGCCTTAAGAAGGCTAGCACAAACTGGGATACAGATCGAAAGAGGCGCAGGCCTCCTGCCTGGGATCCTCCTAAACTACTCCTGGTCGTCGTCAGCGGGCAGCACGTAGTAGTAGGCACCTCCGGTGTAGTAGGAGTCGTCGTCGGTGGCGTCTGGCTCCTGAGCTCCAACATCTGGTCGCGACAACCAGGTAGAAGGGATAGGGGAAAAGAGGGAGAAAGCAACCGTGAGTACTCATCCAAAGTACTCGCAAGCAAGGAGCTACACTACATATGTATGCATTGGTATCAACTGGGATAAGGCTATTATAAGTGGACTGAACTGCAGAAAGCCGGAATAAGAGGGGGATAGCTAATCCTGTCGAAGACTACGCTTCTGGGAGCCTTCGTCTTGCAGCATGTAGAAGAGAGTACACTGAAGTCCTCCAAGAAGCATCATATAGCATAATCCTAACCGATGATCCTCCCCTCGTTGCCCTGTGAGAGAGCGATCACCGGTTGTATCTGGCACTTGGAAGGGTGTGTTTTATTAAGTATCCGGTTCTAGTTGTCATAAGGTCAAAGTACAACTCCGGGTCGTCCTTTTACCGAGGGACACGGCTATTCGAATAGATAAACTTCCCTGCAGGGGTGCACCACATACCCCAACACGCTCGATCCCATTTGGCCGGACACACTTTTCTGGGTCATGCCCGGCCTCGGAAGATCAACACGTCGCAGCCCTACCTAGGCACAACAGAGAGGTCAGCACGCCGGTCTAAATCCTATGGCGCAGGGGTCTGGGCCCATCGCCCTTTGCACACCTGCACGTTGCGTACGCGGCCGGAAGCAGACCTAGCCTAGTGGCCTACCAGTCCAATCCGGCGCGCGCCACTCAGTCACTGACGTCACGAAGGCTTCGGCTGATACCACGACGTCGGGATACCCATAACTACTCCCGCGTAGATGGTTAGTGCGTATAGACCAAATGGCCAGACTCAGATCAAATACCCAGATCTCGTTAAGCGTGTTAAGTATCCGCGAACGCCGAACAGGGCCAGGCCCACCTCTCTCCTAGGTGGTCGGAACCTGCCCTGTCGCTCCGCCTCAAAGATCCACTCGCGGGTGCTCCTACGAGCCTACCCGTCTTTAGTCACCACATATATCATGTATAAAGTATATAGTATATACCCGTGATCACCTCCCGAGTGATCACGGCCCGATAGTATAGCATGGCAGATGGACAAGAATGTAGGGCCACTGATGATAAACTAGCATCCTATACTAAGCATTAGGTTTGCAGGTAAAGGTAACAACAGTAGTAGCAAGGACAGGCTATGCATCAGTATAGGATTAACGGGAAGCAGTAACATGCTACACTACTCTAATGCAAGCAGTATAGAGAAGAGTAGGCGATATCTGGTGATCAAAGGGGGGGCTTGCCTGGTTGCACTGGCAAGAGAGAGGGGTCGTCAACTCCGTAGTCGTACTGGGTAGCAGCGGCGTCGGTCTCGGTGTCTAGCGGAAAGAAGTAATGGAGGGGGAACACAATAAATAACAGAGCAATCAAACCATAACATGACAAACGTGGTGCTAGAGGTGATCTAACGCAGGGATAGGTGATACCGGCGAAGGGGGGAAACATCCAGGAAAGTATTCCCGGTGTTTCGCGTTTTCGGACAGATGAACCGGAGGGGGAAAGTTGCGTGTTTGCTATGCTAGGGATGTGTAGCGGACGAACGGGCTGCGTATCCGGATTCGTCTCGTTGTTCTGAGCAACTTTCATGTACAACGTTTTTCCATCCGAGCTACGGTTTATTTTATATCAATTATTAAAGATTTAAAGATTTTCTGGAATATTTTTAGTTAATGTAATCCAAATTTGACCAAGTCAAAATGATTAGTCAAAAAAAGGGGATGTGGCCCCACATGTCATTGGCACATAATTTAATTGATGGCTAAACTAAAATGAAGGGGTTAAAATTAACATAGGGGGCCACATGACATAGGCTAGCAATTATCCTAAGTAGTACTAATTAGTCTAACTACTCTCACCACTAAGTATTTAATCAGCCTAAACTAATCAGGGCCATCCCCACTTGACAGTGAGCCAGCCCTGCCTACCACGCACACACACAACACACTCACGCACACAGCTCTGTTTCTGCTAACAAAAGATAGCATTTTGTGATTTTCGTCGAATTTAATCTATGCACCAAATGGATTTGGTCCAATGGAAACATTTGAGCATTGTCAAGTGTACTACCTACACATATTTATTTTAGCTATGTTGAGCTTTGTTTAGTTCCTGTTTTGAGGCTGTTTAGAGGGCTAATCATTGCAGTTTTAGAAAAGCTAGCTGCTGCTACAGTAACTGAATGTTACTGTAGCAGCGCTGCACTTGTAGCAGCAGCATTACAGCGAGCAGCGGCACGCGTGCAGGGGGGCGATGCGGCAGCAGCAGCTATAGCAAGCAACAGAAGAGCAGCGTGGGCATCAAGCAGCAACAGCGAACGCATGCGGGAGCAACGGCTCGCGAACAACAGCAGTTCAGCAGCGATCAGCGCAGGCGCGACGAGCAGCAGCAAGGGCGCGCGAGGGAGGCGACAGGGGAGTGGCCGGGCGAGGCAGGCGTGCGCGCAGGCACGCGCGGGCTGTAGGGGCGCGGCCAGGAGAGGCTATGCGCACGGGGACACGGAGGTCCGGCCATGGCGGCCACGGGCTACGGGGCGGGCGCGGGGAGCACGGCTACGGGCGCAGCGACCATGCGCGGTACTCGGCCGAACGCAGGGTACGGCGCGGGCGGAGTGGCCAAGGGCGACAGGAGCAGAGTTTCAGACGCGATGATGACGAGCGCGGCACCGGCACTCCGGTGGTCAGTTGGCCCGGGGGTTTGGTCCTACAAGACGAGCGCGACGCACCGCGTTCGAAGGTGCAAGAAGCACGAGCACCTACGGCCGGTGACGGCGGCGGCGGCGAAGCCGAGCGGAGGTCGGAGCATGGCTACGGTGGTTGTTCTCTATGGGGCACATACGGTAGCAGGGATATGGGGAAAACATGGTGATGCTCACAGTGATGACGGGGCCAAGCTCGGGGAGGTGCAGGGGTGGTCGGAGAGGAGCTGACGGCGACGAATCCGGCGATGATGCGGCGGTGGCTGAAGGCGGAGAAGAACTCGATCCCGACGGTGCGGCGGAGTTCAGGTCGAGATGGTTCGCGTAGAGGACGTAGACGACGGAGGCGGAGCTCCCGAGAAACTCTAGGGGGTGGGGGAACGACGGTGGCCACGAGATTTGACGACGGCGCACATCGGCTCCTCACATGTGAGCTCCAGATCGAGGGGAAATGAGGCGAGGTGGAGGAGGGGGATAGTGGCTAGGGTTTGCCACTGAGTGGTCGGGGAGAACTTGTAGGCGACGGGGAGGAGCTGGATCGCCAGCACGTGGCCGATCCGACCATGAACGCCGCGGGCGCGTCCAGCGCGTCTCCTGTGAACAGGAGGTAGGAGGAAACCTCCTGGTGGGCTGGGCTAGCTACAGGTCTTTGGGCCTTAAGTGTACAGTAGTTAGGTTTCTTTCTCCTTTTCTTTTCTGTTTGCCCTTTTTCTTTTCTGTTTCTTTTAATTAGCTGTTGTTTTCCATTTAAAACTTGATCCAAATGAATTTTTTTTTAAAGTGGAGCCTTGACACATAAATACTATGCAATAAGCTGCACTGCCACCAAAAGTCTAGTCCCCAAATAATTTAGTTTGATATTTTACTAATTAGTAAATGCATTTAGATAATTATGTCTGCTACTATTTTATTTATATTAGAGCATTTAAACACTTTATAAAAATGTGGTTTCTTCACCTTTATTACTTAGGATTTATTTGTCCCAGCTTGAACATTTTAGTTTTAATGTTTGAGAACTTTTGATGTTTGTCTTTATCTTAAATTTGAAATTGAATCGTTTTTGAACCATCGCGAGATTAACAACAGTAACCGAGGTGACGTGGCATCATTAGCGTGGAGTTACTGTAGCTTAATTATCAGGGCGTCACAATTCTCCTCCACTACAAGAAATCTCGTCCCGAGATTTAAGAGGTAGAGAGGGGGGAGGTCTAGTTACGAAATTCTAACGAATCTTCTTGGTCTTGGTTGCTCTTCTCGAAGAGGTCAATCCATTATGTTGTTGTCTTCATTTCTCTGCTTCAGATCATCATGATGAAGTCGTCATCCTTCGAGAATTCCATCGTACTTACGAATAGGTAAGGGCGGCTTGGGAACGATAGAATGCTAAGAGGATATTCATCTGGGGTTAACCCATGAATAAACATATGAGTATCTCTCGAGTTGGAACTTACAAAATACATCGAGAGACATAATAGTAAGCACGAGAATTTTCAAGCGGGTAGGCAAACGTTCGATGCCTGAAACGGAGTGTGAGAGGGTTCATAGCAATGGGAATAAGTATTGCATCTCATACCAGAATTGATGATTTCTTGGATGGTGGCTCATGAATTACATACGAAGCCAAGCATGAGGAATAGCCTTTAGGAGCTGGGGTGTACAGGAGAGTCTGGTTTCGAACCTGGGACCTGTGGGTTATGGGCCCACCATGTGGGTTGAAAGTAGGAGGAGTGGTGGCATCTTGCATGGTCATGATAGCAAGGCATGTCAGAGGGTAGCCTGCCAATTATGTCGGCAACAACATCGGTACCAAGGGCGAGGGACGAAGAGAACCATTTTCCTGCTCGTTGAACGAGGCGGACAAATAGGCAAAGTTCTCGTCCATCGGTGGCTACCGGAATGTCATCAACAATAGTAACAAGGTCATGCTAACAGAATTGTACGCTGAGGTGCTTATAAAAGCAGTGACGTATTACTGCTTAGATCATATAAACCTCAAGAAGGTTAAACAGAACAATGGAAAGGAAAATGTGATTCTTAGATTAAACAGAAGAATGGAAAGGAATGTGATTAAACACATATTTCAGGGGTATATCCTTCCCAAGAACAAGCAGAGTATGATATCCAAGACCGGATAGAAGGTAGAAAACTCTTTTAGGTAGGAGAGACAAATTTCATGACATTACCCATACAACGGTGTTTGGGTAATTTCAACAAGAAACATTTAGCATGGTGCTTCAAATGTTCTTATCGAAAATCGAAGTACCATAGACATGCTTCGAGATAGCGCTGACATGGTCAACAGGTGAAAATCAGACTTTGGAAACAAAAAGGATCCATTAGGAATAACTTGTAGAATAAGTCTTACAATTTCCTCACGGAAGAATGGATAGCATTGCTAAAAGGGAAATATAACAATAGGGCCTCCGGCCAGGTGGGCTAGGCCTGACATAACCTTACCGGGTCATATATAAAGACCAACATTATAACTCTTGGAAATAAGTTCCAACCATCATATCTGACCGAGATTCAGATCTGATTGGTGTCACGATACCTCAGACTTAGGATGCCTGAGAAGAAAAGGTGCGGCACAATTTGACGAGATAACATTGTAAGATTCTCGGGAAATGAACTATGGAAGCGAGTTCCGAAATAGGAGCTCATCTTTAAACCAATGAAGGGATAAGGTGGTAGCTGATGAACTCAGCGACAATTCATCGAGGTTTCCAAAAAGATGTATTTCCACAAGTATGTGTACAAGGATATAACATTTGTCGGATCAAATGCCATAATGATGTATGCTCGAGGGAAACATACACTACTAAACAGTGATAGAAGGGTGCAACCAGGAATCTGGACTAGGTAGCACGATCAATGTTTGAATGATGATTCAATAATCAATATACTTAGAATGAAACTGTAGACCAATAACTTCAAGCAATAGGGTTGCTAGAAGTTTAGAATTTGCACAACACAGACCATTAGTCGGTATTCCGGTTAGAAACAATACGGAGACCAAGAGATGAACGCAAAAGGCGAGAGATATTACTATATCAAGAATTCTCAAGAGGTGGTAAAATTACCACGACATTCTTGACATAAAAGGTGGTAACATTCCAAGGTAAAGAAGAACAAATGCTGTATAGCAAGGATCTCAAGGTATAACTCAAAACACGAATAAGTTTGTGTTGGAGGGAAGGCAATAAAGTGGCCGATGATAATACAATTCATCGGGGGCAAGGATGGTATTTCTCATCATGAATTCAATTGATATCCTGGAAGACCTCATAAGGTTGATGATCTTCACGGCACATTGGTCGAGAGATTTCAAGATGTAATCAATCAGTGACAACATCAAATCAAAGGAATGATGAAGCGGAAGGTTATTGGAACCATGGGTAGGGCACAAACTGGAAATCAAGCTTGTTGTTCAAGGTGAATTGATATGACGAGGAAGATCGACGTAAGCTTAGCTCATCATCGAAAGTTGTGCTCCAGGATTAAGGACCAGGTAGCACAGTTAAAATTTAGCATGATAATGATATAGCCGATCAGGCTAGGAATGGCATGATCGAGTACAAACTCGGACTTAAAGAAGATTATCAAGAGTTGCTGAACCGTAGGGCAGACTCGGTTCAGTTATTGGTGTCTTTGAGTGTTTAATAACTCAGAGCCCATGAAAACTGTAATCATTGAGAATGTAGTACTTGATGAAGAACTCATAAGAAGTTATGCAGTTTCAAGATAATCTCGAGATACCAGGGGGGTAATACTCGAAGACGGATCAAAGTAGAGGTTGGACCGAGGTATTGATCCACATGAGACAAGTGCTTACACTTGCATCGAAAATGGTATTTAAAAGAGAACATGGTCGGAACCACGATTGTAAAAGGTCGGTTCCCAGATATAAGATGAACTTATACCAAGGGAACTAATATCATTTACAAGAAGCTTCGATGATAGTTTCACATCGGGTCCATGGGCATGAACGCAAAGGCTCAAGGTCGACTCCCAATTCTTCCATGCAAATCCTTTCATTTTACTTCTCGCTTTTGACGAAGCTGTAGTATAGAAATTTTATCTAGCAAAATACCAGAAGAGTATGACTCGTGAAAACTTTCGAGTTCACACAGTTTAGAGAAGGCATATGTTCAACCCATCAGGGCATCTTAGGAGTATATACCACAAATTTCAAGAATAAATAACACCAGCTCGATAGTAGAGCATGTTTGAGAAAGCAGAGGATACAATTTACCAAAGGTATTATGTATCCGAGGAAAGGCTCACAGACTTATTGAATATGAAGGACGCTGTCGGATAAAATCCAGCAAATGATCTGGTGATCCGCAAGGGATCTGGTGCGAGCATCGGTACTCAACCAGAGGGAGAAACAATGCAAGGATATCAGACTTTAGAAACAACTGACTAATTCAAGGCTCAAATGCAAAGGAATTATCAATTCCAAGACAAGGGATCAGAAGCAATGCTCTGATCAGGGATGGATAAATTGAATAGCCTTAAGGGTACAATCGACAGCAATTTGATTGGTCGAGATCCAGCTCATGTTTTAAAATAACGTCTGAGCCGAAAAGATAATTTAAAAGGATCAACTGATGATTGCGTGCATTCGCACTCAAGTTGAATCAATAGGATCAAAAGACGATGCCTAAGGATACTAACGAATATCGCCAGACATATGGAAAGCATCCATAATGCAAGTAAGCGAGAATTTCAAGAGCAATAGGCTGCTCGGGATTTTCGGAAGATCGAATGATATTTTGAAGTCTTTGGCGGAACACCTGAACAACTGGGAATGAGCGGATACCCGATAAGTGCGAGAATTATCCGTAGGGGTGTATATGTGGATAATGAACTGCAAGGCAGTAGGCACAAAGTATTCTCGGAAAAATAGAGAGAATTTCCGAGGTATCTTGTAATAACAAGATTAACTGGGAATGAACTTATGGACGACAAGTGTATGTATCTTTCCATATGGACTTATCGGTGGTATGGAATTGCAACGGCGAAGGACACAAAGGTCTCGGGGAAACATCGGAGAGTATTGTCAGAATCTTCTGTTGCAGCAGGCGATCATCTGGCCTGAAGGGGCTCTCCGGGAGGAAGTATTTTCGAGAACCTGAAGTTAGATTTTAGCAAAATCACTTAACCCGAATAGAAGAGAGTTCAGAGTCCCAGAGTAAAGGTCGAGGAATAAAAAGATCCTACTACCACCCAAACGGCGACGTGTGCCCGTAAGACACACAACCGTGTTAGTAAAAGTTTTTGCAATGTCTAGACTCGACTTCGGCCAAGAAGTGTGGCTCTGATACCAACTTGTGACGCCCCCAATTTAATCATACACTAATCATACACGCAAACGTGTACGATCAAGATCAGGGACTCACGGGAAGATATCACAACACAACTCTACAAATAAAATAAGTCATACAAGCATCATATTACAAGCCAGGGGCCTCGAAGGCTCGAATACAAGAGCTCGATCATAGACGAGTCAGCGGAAGCAACAATATCTGAGTACAGACATAAGTTAAACAAGTTTGCCTTAAGAAGGCTAGCACAAACTGGGATACAGATCGAAAGAGGCGCAGGCCTCCTGCCTGGGATCCTCCTAAACTACTCCTGGTCGTCGTCAGCGGGCAGCACGTAGTAGTAGGCACCTCCGGTGTAGTAGGAGTCGTCGTCGGTGGCGTCTGGCTCCTGAGCTCCAACATCTGGTCGCGACAACCAGGTAGAAGGGATAGGGGAAAAGAGGGAGAAAGCAACCGTGAGTACTCATCCAAAGTACTCGCAAGCAAGGAGCTACACTACATATGTATGCATTGGTATCAACTGGGATAAGGCTATTATAAGTGGACTGAACTGCAGAAAGCCGGAATAAGAGGGGGATAGCTAATCCTGTCGAAGACTACGCTTCTGGGAGCCTTCGTCTTGCAGCATGTAGAAGAGAGTAGACTGAAGTCCTCCAAGTAGCATCATATAGCATAATCCTAACCGATGATCCTCCCCTCGTTGCCCTGTGAGAGAGCGATCACCGGTTGTATCTGGCACTTGGAAGGGTGTGTTTTATTAAGTATGTTGTCATAAGGTCAAAGTACAACTCCGGGTCGTCCTTTTACCGAGGGACACGGCTATTCGAATAGATAAACTTCCCTGCAGGGGTGCACCACATACCCCAACACGCTCGATCCCATTTGGCCGGACACACTTTTCTGGGTCATGCCCGGCCTCGGAAGATCAACACGTCGCAGCCCTACCTAGGCACAACAAAGAGGTCAGCACGCCGGTCTAAATCCTATGGCGCAGGGGTCTGGGCCCATCGCCCTTTGCACACCTGCACGTTGCGTACGCGGCCGGAAGCAGACCTAGCCTAGTGGCCTACCAGTCCAATCCGGCGCGCGCCACTCAGTCGCTGACGTCACGAAGGCTTCGGCTGATACCACGACGTCGGGATACCCATAACTACTCCCGCGTAGATGGTTAGTGCGTATAGACCAAATGGCCAGACTCAGATCAAATACCCAGATCTCGTTAAGCGTGTTAAGTATCCGCGAACGCCGAACAGGGCCAGGCCCACCTCTCTCCTAGGTGGTCGGAACCTGCCCTGTCGCTCCGCCTCAAAGATCCCGCCGCCCCCCCTGGTAGATTCCATCTACCAGGGCCGGCGCCCCCCTGACACCCCTATATATAGTGGGGGAGAGGAGGGACTTGATCCCCACGCTTTTGGTGATTCCCTCTCCCCCTGTTACTTCTCCTTCTCTCGTAGTACACGGCGAAGCCCTGCTGTCGTGACGCCCTGCATCCACCACCACGCCGTCGTGCTGCTGGATCATCATCAACCTCTCCTTCCCCCTTGCTGGATCAAGAAGGAGGAGACGTCTCCCGTTCCGTACGTGTGTTGAACACGGAGGTGCCGTCCGTTCGGCGCTGGTCATCGGTGATTTGGATCACGTCGTGTACGACTACTTCAACCTCGTTCTAACGAACGCTTTCGCTCGCGATCTACTAAGGTATGTAGATGCATCTCGTGACTCGTTGCTAGATGAACTCCTAGATGATCTTGGTGAAACGAGTAGGAAAATTTTTGTTTTCTGCAACGTTCTCCAACATGCCGACCTCCTCCGAGACTAGCAGGCGGCGCTGATCCTCCAGCGACTCCTAGTCCTCTACTAATCTACTCAAGCAAGTTAGGGCATGGTAGCAGGTACTGTAGGGAGTACCAGTACTGTGACCACTCAAGCAAGTTGTCCGACTTTGACATGACCCTACGCTACTGGTATGTGTCTCGTAAGTCAAGCGGCGTGCTGTAGTCATCATCAACTGTCCAATTCCCGCAGCACATATTCGCTTCGCCATCTTTGTCTGCTCTTCCATCCCCGCTAAGGCGCCTCCCCCTCGTCCGAAACCCAAGCACTAACAATGGTAGAACCAAGCAGCGTCCGCTGAAAGAGTGGCTAGAATTCGCTCCCCACAGAGGTAATCAAGCTCATTGTTTCGCGTTTGGACAATCTCAGTACCATGCCGCTCGCCGCGTGCTCGTCCGGGCTGTACCGTTTACTCAAAGCCCTCAAGCCAGAGTTTTTTAAGCCAGCTCCTTGCTTGCTGATGCCGCCCGATCTTCAGAAACAGCGTGTCACGCAGCATAACGATCGTAGGGTGGCGAGCATCAACCCCCTTGACTGTGATCCGATCCCCATCACCCTCAACTACATTAACGATATGTATTGGGTTGGCATGAACATGTCTTGGATGGTGCTCGTCGACGGTCGCGGCAGCTGGATGCTCGTGGAGGTCTACACCTGGCGATTGATCCCCCTTCCTTCGATTAACACTGCACTGCTTTGGCACCACGACCCAGAATACTCGGAATCTTACAGTAGCCAACATGATACCAAGTTTGATTTGCTCAAGGTTGTAATCTGCCAAGTGCCCACAAGATCTGCGAATTATAAAGACTTCAGGCTAATTGCGTTCTTCAACTGCGGTCTCGCCTATCTAACAGGTCACTGCGGTAAGTGGATAAATCTGCACGTCCATCGCAGGATCATACATCCTCCATGGTTCTCTGATGTCACTGAACACAAGGGCTTCATTTACGCTGTCGACTCCTTCTATGGCTGGACGTATTGCTGGCCTACTCCAGTCATCGCTACAAATGGCTGTTACAACAGTATATTACTTTCCAATGATATCAAGATGGCTTGCTTATATTACTGTCAACATTTACTGAAAAAGTATTCATGCTCATAACATGTTGTTCTTAAGATTGACTACATCAAAGAGCCTTTTTTTTATTTGACTCCAACTTTTTTAATGTTACTTCCTATGATATCAAGATGTCTTGCTTATATTACTGTCAACATTTACTGAAAAAATATTCATGCTCATAACATGCTGTTCTTAAGATTGACTACATCAAGAGCCCTTTTTTATTTGACTCCAACTTTTTTTGGGTGGGTTATTTGACTCCAACTTGATATGATGTTGTAGGCCGCCTGGTGTCCCTACCCTTGCTAATCCCAGAACCTTTCAAAGAAAAGAAGCATGGCAGTTGCAGGTGGTTCCTGGCTCGATCAGACGACGGCGAACGATTGATGATCGTTCGGATGTACCAGACGTGTTGTTTCGCGGAATACAATCACAATCACTGCAAGGTCTTTGAGCAGGATCCCAACTTCTCTGGGCCTTCAGGAATTCTTGAATGGAGGTTGGTAAGTAGCCTTGGTACACGCTCTCTGTTTGTCGGACTGAATTATCCGATTAAACACGAGATAACCGACGGCAAGGATCATGATGGCAGCACGGTTTCATTCATCGGGCAAAACCGTGTGTACACAGTGTACTATGCGTCTCTGCATGCACCATACCCTGATATGTGCCGCCACGCTTTGCATCCCAAAGTAGGAGAGAGGGTCGCAAGTATCAGACTTCAACCTGCTGGCTGGAGTTTCCCCCGTCAGGACCCATCTGGTTCAAGCCGCCAGCCAATCTCCACGGCTTAATAAATAGTAACGTCTAACCGAACCAGTTAGTTAGATGCGTACACTTGGTGTAGTAGGATCTTTATTTAGTTTGATGCGTACACTTGTTCTTTTTTGGTAGCCCTTTTGTAATGATGGCTGATGTTTGGTTTGGAAGAGAGAGTTGCGTCTTCACTCTTCTGTCCTGCTTACTACTTCTGTTGCACCCCCAGCCCTGGTTGCTGCTGCTGCTGTTTTCAATGTACAATCAGTAGTATATTTCGTCCGTTGATTGAATAAATGTGTTGTTAGAACGACAAACACAATGTTTTGGAAGTCGTTTCACGGTTCGATTCTTTAGTGCCCCATACCGTACGTAGCGCATACTATTTTTTGTACGGAACACATTTTCCACTTGTTGATAACATGCAGCCCACTGATGAAGGCCCAATAGAGAAGCCCATAATTAACTAGAAGGGAGGCTCTCACATGAATCCGGCCCAGGTACATGGTCATGGTCCCCTAAACAATAAGTAAATAAATAAATAAAGCTAAATGCTCACGCACCAGTTCTTTAAATTCACGATTTAACAGGAGGATATTATTTCCTATGATAGTGTTGTTACATTCAGTCGATATTATTCTTCGGCAAAGATAGCGACCAGTCTTCTTCCTTCCAGTATTTTCTTCCTGCAACTAGCAGACCCATGCAAATTGTAGTTAACGTCGTAAATAGATTCGGTCCATTTTTATTTTTCAATAAGAATGTCCAAACCAGCCCAGCACATTGGCGGCAGCACTTTATCCTTCGCCTTGGTGCGCTCACGGCGGCGCCGCCGTACGGCCCTGTCAACATAGTTTTTTCAAAATGGTCCCTATCAACATAGTGATTAGGAGAGGACTGTAGTTGTGAGTATGACAGTACGGACCCACCAGGTCCACTCCCGAACACAAGCAAGCGCTTCTTTTACTACTCAGATGAACCCCTCGTTTTTTACTCTAATCCACCCTGCTGATATCTGGGACCCACATCATTTTCAACGTATAATCAATTAACGACAGAATTGCACAACTTTTTTCGTAGTAATTCGGAGGAGCAGGCTATAAACTGGGTTGTGCAGTGTCTGTGGCCCGTCTAACAACATGACCAGTCCAGCAATTTTTTCTTTGGGAAAATAGGTAGCCTAGTATTTCTTTTTGAAGAATACCCAAACTAGGCCTATTTGTTTTCTCCGACTTACTGGGCTGCAAATCTTTCAAGATGAGGAGGATGCATTCCGGCCTGGCCAAAGAGTATGGTCAGTGTCTGTTAAAAGCAATATCAAAATTGGTTGAAAATTCCAAAAAAATTATAGCAAATGGGATATTAGTTTCTTTTTTTGTTTTTGTTCTTCACTGATATCTTATACGTATTTCATTGGATTTAACATGACATAGTACTATTTATTTTTAAATTTGTTTTAGTATGGCTACTAATTTTTGGATTAAGAATATTTTGTTCCCCAGCAAAAATTTACGAATTTTTAAAATTTCCCACATAGTTAGTTAATTTTTTAACCCTGGTACTAACCAGAAAATGGGCAGCAATTCTAAAAATGGAAAACGGGCTGCAATAAATTCCATATGAATTAGAAAATGAGAAAAAAATAAAAATAATTACAAATGGGTTGTACAGGCCACAGATTTCGAGGCTGACTTATTTACGCAAGGCTTTGTGAGTCAACACACGATTCTAGCAGCAGTGACTGTTGGATGTCCATCCAACGGCCGGCATACTTCTTCAATCTCTGATCTTCCTGCTCCAGCCGCCTAAACTAGCGCCGGCGGGACTGCTTGCTCCCTCCTCTTTTGCCCCGCTGTGATGCCGCGCAGGCTTCCCCGGCCCACCCTACTCCCTGCGCTGGCCTGTCCGCACGCAATCAACTGCCTCCTTATTACGCGAAAAAATGATTCCTCCCACTGACATCTGGGGTGCACCGGCTGGGAGGCTGACCTGTGGGCCTACTAAGTTGACGCATATGCAGGGCTTGTCAACTTAGTCAACAAACGATTCTAGCAACAGTAACCGTTGGATTTGAATCGAACGGTCCTACTGCTTCTTCAATCCCTGCTCTTCTTGCATCAGCCGCCCAAACCAGCGCCGGCGTGAGCACCTGCTCCTGCCTCCAGTGGCCGGTTGTTTTGCTGTTGAGGCCTCATCTCCCCCTACTACTCTCATCGCTAGCCAGGCCCTTCGGTGACGGCAGCCTCACACCGCAGTCGAACCAGTGAACCCTCGTAGTCCTCTCCGCATGGGCATCCACTATCGCGTCTTCCTCGGCTCCGCGTCGTCCCCTTCCTAGGCCTCGCCGTCGTCCACAGCCTTGGTGCTTTTGGCGTGGCGTGGTCAATGTGGTCAATGACCGACTTCCATCGGAAGAGTACTTTACGTGGAGAGGCTGACAGCTAGGTCCACGGCCACAACCCAGTTTTTTTGTGATTTGCCAAGTAAGTCGCTTTGTCAGGCCTGTTGGGCTGCAAATCTTTCAAGACGATGAGAGCTTTCATTCGGCTGGCCGAGAAAATGGCCTATCAGTAATGAGAATTGGGCTGTACATTTTAAAACACATCAAACCGGCAATTAGTTTCAAATTTCTTTTTTTCATTTCGAGATTTTAAATTGCATTGATTTTTATGCGTGGACAATTTGTTGGATTTTATATTGATATATATATATATTTACTTTTAAAATCAGTTTGAACATGACTCAAAATTTCGGTATTAAAAACAGTTCAGACCGCACCGAAATATGCAAAATTTCATATAATTTTTTAACCGTGGCCACAATATGGGCTGTAATGCTAACAAAAATAATATGGGCTCCAAAAAAACCCTTAAGAATTAGCAAATGGGCTGTAAATTATTAGAAATAATTGCAGATGGTCTATATGATGTTTTCCACATATTTGAGGCTTTCCTAAAAAAAGGTTGACGCATAAGCAATGACTATTGGATGTCCATCCAAAGGCCGTCGTGCTTCTTCAATCTCTGATCTTCCTGCTCCAGTCGCTCAAACAAGCGCCGGCGGGACTGCCTGCTCTCTCCTCCCCGCGGCCGGCTGTGCTGCCGCGCAGGCCTCACCACCCCACTGTACTCCCATCGCTGGCCTAGCCATCCCTCTACTCACCCAAACCTGCTATTATTCTCCGGCGACAACAGGCGAACCAGTAAGCCCTCGTACAGTTGTACTCCCCTCCGCGTGGGAAACAACTGCCGAGTCTTCCTTGGCTCTGTGTCATTCCTTTCCTTGGCCTCGCCGTCGTCCACCGCCCTGGTGCTCTCAGCGCGGCCTGGTCAACGTGGTCAACGACCGACATGCATCTGAAGTGGACTATACATGGAGAGGCTGACAGCTGGGTCACGGCCGCACGCAAGGAAATGCCTCCTTATTACGCGCAAAATAATAATTCCTCCACCTAACATTTGGGACCCACCGAAAGGGCCTCTGTATTTCATGAAAAAAACGTTACCGCCGCTGACAGCTCGGACCCACCAGCTATATCTTCGCACGCAAGGAAGTATCTCCATATTATGCACAAAAAATACTCCCCCTACTAGCTGGGACCCAGTATAGTGGGAGGCTGACTTGTGGGCCAACAAAGTTGACGGGGACGGAGGGCTTTGTCAACTTAGTCAATATGCACGGTTTTAGCTCCAGTGACCGTACGATGTCCATCCAACAGCCGTAGTGCTTCTTCAACGTCTGGTCTTCTTGCTCCAGCCGCCCAAAGCAGTGCCGGTCATGCCGCATGCTCCTGCCTCCCGTGGACGGTTGTGCTGCCGCGGAGGCCTCACCGCCCCGTACAATTCCCACCAATGGCCAGGCCATCCCTCTACTCACCCACACCCCTGTTATTCTACGGCGACGGCAGCCTCACACCGCAGCGAACCAGTGAACCCTCATACTCCTCTACGCGTGGGCATCCACTTTCGCGTCTTCCCCGGCTCCGCGTCGTCCCCTTCCAAGGCCTCGCCGTCGTCCACCGCCCTAGTGCTCTCGGCGCGGCGTGGTCAACGTGGTCAAGGAACGGCTTCCATCGGACATGGACTATACGTGGAGAGGCTGACTGCTGGGTCCAAGGCCGCAGCAAGGAAGTGCCTCCTTATTACGCACAAAATAATTATTCCTCCACCTGACAACGGGGACCCACCGGACGTGCCACCGCATTTCGTGAAAAAATGTTTCCCTCTAACTGCTGGGACCCACCAGCTACATCTTCGCATGCAAGGAAGTGCGTCCGGGCAAAAAAACGATTCGCCCCCCTGACTGCTAGGACCCACCAGCTACATCTTCACACGCAAGGAAGTGCCTGACAGTCGGGACCCACCTGGTCAAAGCGTACGTAGCGTTGCCATTATGGTTGCAAACGTGTATATACATACTGGTCGATGTAGAGGCGCACACGTGTCGTAGTAGAGGCACACACGTAGCATGTACACATACGTACAGCGGCCATGGTGCAAGAAAGTAAATACGGCCACATACGTACATACGGGCGGGGTCTCAAACGCCTACTCGCGCGTACGTACGGCCAGGGCTCGTGTACATGGCTGGGTCGGAACGGAGAAACAGTGTCGTCGTCGTGTTCATGGGGAGCCAACATGTTGGGTCAGAACGGAATGCGTCGTCCTGTTCATCGCACTGTTGGGGATATCTCTTATCGGGAACTTATCGGTCGACCCAAGATAAGGGGTAAATCGGCCTGTTTATCGGCAGATTGGCCGATTTATCGGCATATCGGCTAATTTATCGCCCTATTTATCTTATCGGTCGGACAACGGTAACCGATAAATCGGCCGATTTATTAGAATATCGGAAGATATCTTGAACAGTGGTTCATCGGGAGGGCTTGGACGGAACAGCCGATGGAAACGAGGCCTAGCGTACTGCAGAATAGAGGAAACGACCTTGTGTTCGACCGGCCACGTTTGAAACGGCATCCTGTTCATCGGGAGGGGTCTGGCGTACCGCAAAACGGAGAAAACGGACCTCCTACGGTCGAAACGGGGGTCCTGTTGATCGGGAAGGGTGTGGCGTACCGCAAAACGGAGGAAACAAACTTGTGTTGGAGCGCTACGGTCGAAACGAGGGTCCTGTTCATCGGGAGGGGTGTGGCGTACCGCAAAACGGGACTCCACGGGATACTATTCATCTCCACCGTCGAACCCCTCTAGCCTCCACGGGCTACTGTTCATGCACCGTCGACCTCCTCCAGCCTCCACCTGCGACTGTTCATCCACAGGCTCCTGTTCATCCAGCCTCCACCGCGCGCTACTCCATCCGCTACTGTTCAACCAGCCCTCTCCATGGGCTCCTGTTCAACCACCCCTTCACGGGCTACTGTTCATCCAACCCTCCACCGTCTACTGTTCATCCTGCCCTCCACGGGGTGGTCCTGTTCATCCATCCCCAACCGGCTCGATCGATCGGGGTCCTGTTCATCCAGAGGCAACACCACGAGGTCGTGTTCATCCTCCCCCACCGGGAACTGTTCATCCACCCCCCCCCCCCAGCAACACTCACAGTTCATCCAGAGGCAGCATCGATCGGCTTCAGTTAGCAGCAGTAGCGAAGGAATCGCTCGATCAGGTTCAATTAACAGCCATCGATCGATCGCTCCGGTTCAGTAACGGGTAGCCTGCAGTGCAATCGCTTGGGTTCAGTTAGAGCCCAACGCCTCGCTCGGGTTCAGTTATAGCCCAACGCCTCGCACCCACGCGCGTGCGTGTACGAGAGAAACGCGCATCGCTTGGCCCCGACCACCCACCGTAACCGGGAACACCCCAATATTTTCCTCGCCCTCGCTTCTACCATGGTTTTTTCTGTCATGGACGGCCCAAAGAATGTCATGCAGCTGCGTCTCCAGCCTGCCCAGGACGAAAAGCTCATTTTCTGTCATGATTTTTTGTCATAGAAGCAGGACCCCACCACATCTATGATGATATCGTGTTTTGTCACAATTATTGTCATAGAAGTGTCATAAGTATGACAAAAAAAATTCGTTTGGCCCAAAATGTCACGGATGTGTCTTTTTTTGTAGTGTATATTGCCACTTGTGATATGAACCTTTATTATGCAGTCCGTCCTTTTATTTCTTCCACATCACAAAATCGTATAAAGCTTATTTTCTCCACACTAATAAGTCATACATATTTAGAGGACAATTCTTATTTCTTGCAACGATGACAACTTACTTGATGGATCTTACTCAATCCATAGGTAGATATGGTGGACTCTCATGGCAAAACTGGGTTTAGGGATATTTGGAAGCACAAGTAGTATCTCTACTTGGTGCAAAGAAATTGGCTAGCAAGAGAGGGAAAGGCAAGCTCAACATGTTGGATGATCCATGACAACATAATTTATCTAAGATGTAAGAAAACATAACCCATTATGTTGTCTTCCTTGTCCGACGTCAACTCTTTAGCATATCATACTTTAATGAGTGCTCACAATATAAAAAATTGTCCAAGATAGTATATTTATATGTGAAAACCTCTCTTTCTTTATTACTTCCTATTAATTTCAACGATGACCAAAACTATGTTTGTCAACTCTCAACAATTTTTATTCATCATACTCTTTATATGTGAGCTCATTACTCTCCATAAGATCCATATGATCTCTTTATTTCTTTTTATTTCTACTCTTTTATTTTATTCCCTCAAGATCATAGCAAAATAATCAAGTCCTTGACTCAACACTAATCTTTATTATATATAGCTCACGGACTCGATTACATAGGAAGATCATAAAGCAAAACTCACAACTAGATCATACTAAAACTTTATTCTACTAGATCAAGATATTATCAAAAGGATCAAACTAAGAAAAATGGTAAAGGTAAAACTAATGGTGATACGATACTGGGGCACTCCCCCAAGCTTGGCAGTTGCCAAGGGGAGTGCCCATACCCATGTGATTATATCTCTTTTGCCGGTGAAGGAGATGGAGTTGTTGATGATGTAGGCTTGTCGTCCCTCTTGCAAAGCATAGGCTCACCATCATAGATGGATGATCGAGTCTCCGGGATCCTTAAATCTGCAGCCAAACTCATCCTCTTGAATCTATATTCATACTCATAATTTTGATTTTGCAGGTCATATATCTAGGCTTGGAGTTGCTCGATTTTCTCATGAAGCTTGAAGATGGCCTCCCCAATGTCCTTGGCGTCCAGCTTGTGGTTTTTGGTGAACTCCGTGATCATTATGTGATTGGAGTCGAGTCCACGCTCCACCATCTCCTGACACTTGAAAACTTGTTGCTCCATTGCCTCGAGCCTTGTCTCCATGCTTCCGGTCCTCCTTGGTCCCTCAACATCGCGGATGTACATCAACCCCTCACGCATCTCAATGGTTTGAGGATGTTGCAGCACTTCAGTGAGGTAGGGATTGATGACCTTCTCGAAGAACTTGTCCTTGGGGGCACTTGGAGACGTCATGGTGATCTAGATCTGTCAGAAAAAAGCTCGAAACAAGAACAGAGGATATTTGCGTGGTACGGTGTTCAAAACCTTCGGGAGATTATATAATGAATTTTTACCAACCATAAGAAGTATCGTGCAAGAAAACAGAGTCCGGAGAGCACACGAGGTGCCCACGAGGCAGGGGGCGCGCCCTCCACCCTTGTGGACGCCTCGTGTCCTTCCCGGACTACTTCTTATTTTCCTATTTTCTTAAATATTCCAAAACAAAGAAAAATTGCCATTAGAACTGTTTTTGAGTTGGTTTACTTACCGTACCACATACCCATTCCTTTTGGGAGTTTGAAACGTTCTGGAAAGTGTCTTTTATGTATTCCTGTGGGGTTACGGTTTCAATAATATTAGTTTCAACATTTATGGGATTACCTGAGATATAATGTTTGATTCTTTGACCGTTCACCACCTTCGGATTTGTGCCTTTGAAGTTGTTGATTTTTATGGCACTGGAATGATAAACCTCCTAGATGATGTAAGGACCTTCCCATTTAGAGAGGAGTTTGCTTGTAAAAAATCTTAAATGAGAGTTGTATAACAATACATAATCACCTACATTAAACTCACGCTTTTACATCTTTTTTCATGCCATCTATTAACTTTTTCTTTAAACAGTTTGGCATTCTCATAGGCTTGGGTTCTCCATTCATCAAGTGAGCTAATGTCAAAAAGCCTCTTCTCACCGGCAATTTTGAAATCATAATTGAGCTCTTTAATAGCCCAATATGCCTTATGTTCTAATTCAAGAGGAAAGTGACAGGCTTTTCCATAAACCATTTTATACAGAGACATACCCATAGGATTTTTATATGCAGTTCTATAAGCCCATAATGCATCATCAAGTTTCTTGGACCAATTCTTTCTAGATCTATTAACAGTCTTTTGCAAAATTAATTTAAGCTCTCTCTTACTCAATTCTACTTGACCACTAGACTGCGGGTGATAAGGAGATGCAATTCTATGATTAACATCATACTTAGCAAGCATTTTACGAAAGGCACCATGAATAAAATGTGAACCACCATCAGTCATTAAATATCTAGGGACTCCAAACCTCGAAAAGTAACTTCTTTAAGCATCTTAATAGAGGTGTTATGATCAGCACTACTAGTTGGAATAGCTTCTACCCACTTAGTAACGTAATCAACAACAACTAAAATATGTGTATACCCATTAGAGGAAGGAAAATGTCCCATATAATCAAAGCCCCAAACATCAAATGGTTCAATAACAAGTGAATAATTCATAGGCATTTCTTGACGTCTACTAATATTACCATTCTTTGACATTCATCATAAGATAAGACAAACTTATGAGCATCCTTGAAGAGAGTAGGCCAATAAAAACCGGATTGCAATACCTTATGTGCAGTTCTATCTCCAGCATGGTGTCCTCCATAAGCTTCGGAGTGACACTTGCGTAGGATATGTTCCTGTTCATGCTCAGGTATACAACGTCTAATAACACCATCTACTCCTTCATTATAAAGGTGTGGGTCATCCCAGAAGTAATGTCTTAAATTATAGAAAAACCTTTTCTTTTGCTGGTATGTGAAGCTAGGTGATATAAACTTAGCAACAATATAATTAGCATAATCAGCATACCATGGAGCAGTGCAAGAAGCATTTATGACAGCTAATTGTTCATCAGGAAAGCTATCATCAATAGGTAGTGGGTCATCAAGAACATTCTCTAACCTAGAAAAGTTGTCTGCAACGGGATTCGTAGCTCCCTTTCTATCAATAATATGCAATCAAATTCTTGTAGCAAGAGAACCCATCTAATAAGTCTAGGTTTAGCATCTTTCTTCTCCATAAGATATTTAATAGCAACATGATCAGTGTGAATAGTTACTTTAGAATCAACAATATAAGGTCTGAACTTATCACAAGCAAATACAACTGCTAAGAATTCCTTTTCAGTAGTAGCATAATTTCTCTGGGCACTGTCTAGAGTTTTACTAGCATATTGAATAACATTTAATTTCTTATCAACCCTTTGTCCCAGAACAACACCTACAACATAATCACTAGCATCACACATGATTTCAAAGGGTAAATTCCAATCAGGTGGCTGAACAATAGGTGCAGAAATCAAGGCTTTCTTAAGTATTTCAAATGCTTCTACACAATCAACATCAAAGACAAAAGGGACATCTTTTTGTAATAGGTTAGTTAGAGGCCGGGAATTTTTTGAGAAGTCCTTAATGAACCTCCTATAAAAACCGGCATGACCAAGGAAACTTCTTATACCTTTGATGTCCTTGGGACACGACATGTTTTCAATAGCATCAACTTTAGCTTTGTCAACTTCAACACCTCTTTCATAAATTTTATGCCCCAAGACAATACCTTCATTAACCATAAAGTGACACTTCTCCCAATTCAAGACAAGATTAGTTTCTTCACATCTCTGCAGAACTCAATCAAGGTTGCTCAAGCAATCATCAAAAGAGGATCCATAAACAGAGAAATCATCCATGAAAACTTCACAAATATTTTCACAGAAGTTAGAGAATATAGCCATCATGCATCTTTGAAAGGTATCAGGTGCATTACATAAACCAAAAGGCATACTCTATAAGCAAAGGTACCTAAAGGGCAAGTAAAAGTAGTCTTTTCTTGATCATCAGCTGACACAGGTATTTGAGAGAAACCAGAGTAACCATCTAGAAAGCAGAAATGTGTATGTTTGGATAATCTTTCTAGCATTTGATCAATGAAAGGCAAAGGGTAATGATCTTTTTAGTAGCTTTATTTAATTTGCAAAAATCAATCACCATCCTATAACCTGTAATAATTCTTTGCGGAATCAATTCATCTTTATCATTAGGAACGACAGTAATACCTCCCTTCTTAGGGACACAACGGATAGGACTTACCCACCGACTATCAGCAAGGGGATAAATTATACCTGCTTCTAGGAGCTTTAATATTTCCTTTCTTACCACTTCTTTCATCTTAGGATTTAGCCGTCGTTGGTGATCAATAAGTGGTTTGGCGTCTTTCTCCAAATTTATTTTGTGTTGACATAGAGTGGGACTAATGCCCTTAAGATCATCAATAATATATCCAATAGCAGCACGGTGCTTCTTCAGAGTTTTCAATAATTTTTCTTCTTCATGCTCTAAAAGGTTAGCACTAATAATAACAGGATATATCTTCTTTTCATCAAGATAAGCATATTTAAGAGTATCAGGCAATGGCTTAAGCTCAAACACGGGATCACCCTTGGGTGGAGGAGGATTCCCTAGGATTTCAACAGGCAAGTTGTGTTTCAGAATAGGTCCCTGTTTAAATAATACTTCATCTATTTCCCTTCTTTCATTCATAAACATATCATTTTCATGGTCTAGCAAATATTGTTCTAAAGGATCACTAGGAGGCACGACAATAAAAGCAAGACCAATAATTTCATCTTTACTAGGCAATTCTTTATCATGGGGTTGTCTACAAAATTTAGCAAAATTAAACTCATGAGACATATCTCCTAAACCAACAGAAACAATATCCTTATTGCAGTCTATCTTAGCATTAACAATATTCAAGAAGGGTCTACCAAATATAATGGGAAAATTCTATCTTGTGGGGAACCAAGAAAAAGAAAATCAGCAGGGTATTTACCTTTACCACACGAGACTTCAACATCTCTAACAATCTCAACTGGTGAAATAGTATCTCTATTGGCAAGCTTAATTGTAACATCAATCTCTTGTATCTCAGCAGGTGCAATATCATGCATAATTTCTTGGTATAAGGAATGAGGTATTGCACTTGCACTAGCACCCATATCACATAAGCCATGATAGCAATGATCTCCTATTTTAACAGAAATAACAGGCATGCCTACAACAGGTCTATGTTTATTTTTAGCATCAGGTCTAGCAATTTTAGCAGCTTCATTGCAGAAGTAAATAACATGCTTGTCAATATTATCGGCCAAGAGATCTTTAACCATAGTAATTTTAGGTTCAACTTTAATTTGCTTAGTGGGTTTGTGTGTCCTAATATTAGTTTTGTTGACTACAGTTGAAACTTTATCATGATCCTTTATTCTAACAGGGAAAGGTGGCTTCTCAATATAAGTGATAGTATTTTCTTCAACTTTGATAGGAGAAACTACTTTTACTTCAATGGGAGGATTATATTTAAACCACTTCTCCTTAGGGAGATCAACATGAGTAGCAAAGGATTCACAGAAAGAAGCTACTATCTCAGAGTCAAGTGCATATTTAGTGCTAAATTCACGGAAAACATCGGTGTCCATAAAAGATTTAACACAATCAAACTTAGGTGTTATACCTGACTCCTTACCTTTGTCGAGGTCCCAATCTTCAGAATTGCGTTTAATTCTTTCCAATAAATCCCATTTGAATTCAATAGTCTTCATCATAAAAGATTCAGTACAGGTATCGAGCATGGACCGATTACTGAGAGAAAGCCGAGCATAAATTTTTTGAATAATCATTTCTCTTGAGAGCTCATGATTGGGGCATGAATATAACATTGACTTAAGCCTCCCCCAAGCTTGAGCGATGCTTTATCCTTCGCGAGGCCAAAAATTATATATATAATTACGATCACGGTGAACAAGATGCATAGGATAAAACTTCTGATGAAATTCCAATTTCAATCGTTTGTAGTTCCATGATCCCATATCATCACATAGCCTATACCATGCCAATGCCTCTCCCTTCAAAGATAAAAGGAAGAACTTCTTCTTGATAACATCATGGGGCATACCTGCAAGCTTAAATAATCCACAAACTTCATCCACATAGATTAAGTGTAAATAAGGATGCAATGTTCCATCTTCTGCAAAAGGAGTAGCTAGAAATTTCTCTATCATACTGATACGTCCATTTTGCATCATGCTTTTATATCGATATTTATTGCACTATGGACTGTTATTTCACTTTATGTCAGAATACTTATGGCTATTCTCTCTTATTTTACAAGGTTTGCATAAGGAGGGAGAATGCCGGCAGCTGGAATTCTGGGCTGGAAAAGGAGCAAATATTAGACACCTATTCTGCGCAACTCCAAAAGTCCTGAAACTCCATGGAACCTCTTAAAATAAATAAACAAAAATCCTCACCCAAGATGAAGGCCAGGGGGCCCACACCCTGCTCACGAGGGTGGGGGCGTGCCCCCTACCTCGTGGGCCCCCTGGTGGGTCTCCGACGTCCATCTTCTGCTATATGAAGTCTTTCGATGAGAAAAAAATCAGGAGGAACCTTCCGGGACGAGACTCCGCCGCCACGAGGCGGAACCTTGGCGGAACCAATCTAGAGCTCCGGCAGAGTTGTTCTACCGGGGATACTTCCCTCCGGGAGGGGGAAATCATCACCATCGTCATCACCAACGCTCCTCTCATCGGGAGAGGGCAATCTCTATCAACATCTTCACCAGCACCATCTCATCTCCAAACCCTAGTTCATCTCCTGTATCCAATTCTTGTCTCAAAGTCCGGGATTGGTGCTAGTAGGTTGCTAGTAGTGTTGATTACTCCTTGTAGTTGATGCTAGTTGGTTTATTTGGTGGAAGATCATATGTTCAGATCCTATATGCATATTGTTACCCCTCTGATTATGAACATGAATATGCTTTGTGAGTAATTACGTTTGTTCCCGAGGACAAGGGAGAAGTCTTGCTATTAGTAGTCATGTGAATTTGGTATTCGTTTGATATTTTGATAAGATGTATGTTGTCTAGCCTCTAGTGGTGTTATGTGAACGTCGACTACATAACACTTCACCATTATTTGGGCCTAGAGGAAGGCATTGGGAAGTAATAAGTAGATGATGGGTTGCTAGAGTGACAGAAGTTTATGCGTTGCTTCGTAAGGGGCTGATTTGGATCCACATGTTTCATGCTATGGTTAGGTTTGCCTTAATACTTTTGTTGTAGTTGCGGATGCTTGCAATAGAGGTTAATCATAAGTGGGATGCTTGTTCAAGTAAGAACAGCACCCAACCACCGGTCCACCCACATATCAAATTATCAAAGTATCGAACGCGAATCATATGAACGTGATGAAAACTAGCTTGACGATATTCCCATGTGTCCTCGGGAGCGCTTTTCCTATTATAAGAGTTTCTTCCGGCTTGTCCTTTGCTACAAAAAGGATTGGGCCACCTAGCTGCACTTTATTTACTTTTGTTACTTGTTGCTCGTTACAATTTATCTTATCACAAAACTATCTGTTACCACTTATTTCAGTACTTGCAGAGAATACCTTGTTGAAAACCGCTTATCATTTCCTTCTGCTCCTTGTTGGGTTCGACACTCTTACTTATCGAAAGGACTACGATAGATCCCCTATACTTGTGGGTCATCAAGACTCTTTTCTGGCACCGTTGCCGGGGAGTGTAGCGCCTTTGGTAGGTTGAATTTGGTAAGGAAAAATTTATATGGTGTGCTGAAATTTACTGTCAGTTGTTACTATGGAAAGTAATTCTCTGAGGGGCTTGTTCGGGGTATCTTCACCCCATCCAGTAGAGCAAAGAGTTGCTCCTCAACCTAATGAACCTATTGAAAATGAAACTCCTTTTGAATTTCCTTCGGGTATGATGGAAAAGCTGCTAGCTAACCCTTTTACAGGAGATGGAACAAAGCATGCTGATGAGAACTTAATATATGTGGATGAAGTTTGTGGATTATTTAAGCTTGCAGGTATACCCAATGATGTCGCTAAGAAGAAGGTCTTCCCTTTATCTTTGAAGGGAGACACATTTATATGGTATAGGCTATGTGATGATATGAGATCATGGAACTATAAAAGATTGAAATTGGAATTTCATCAAAAGTATTACCCTATGCATCTTGTTCATCGTGATCGCAATTATATATATAATTTCTGGCCTCGCGAAGGAGAAAGCATCGCTCAAGCTTGGGGGAGGCTTAAATCAATGTTATATTCATGTCCCAATCATGAGCTCTCGAGAGAAATAATTATGCAAAGTTTTTATGCTCGGCTTTCTCATAATAATCAAACCATGCTTGATACTTCTTGTGCTGGCTCTTTTATGATGAAGACTATTGAATTCAGATGGAATTTATTGGATAGAATTAAACGCAACTCTGAAGATTGGGACCTCGACGAAGATAAGGAGTCAGGTATGACACCTAAGTTTGATTGTGTTAAATCTTTTATGGATACCGATATTTTCCGTAGGTTTAGCAGTAAATATGGACTTGACTCTGAGATAGTAGCTTATTTCTGTGAATCTTTTGCTACTTATGTTGATCTTCCTAAGGAGAAGTGGTTTAAATATCATCCTCCCATAGAAGTAAAAGTAGCTGCACCTATTAAAGTTGAAGAAAAGACTGTCACTTATAATGATCCTATTGTTCCTACTTCTTATATTGAGAAACCACCTTTATCTGTTAGAATAAAGGATCATGCTAAATCTTCAACTGTTGTTCGTAAAAGCAATATTAGAACTTATACACCTCCTGAGCAAGTTAAAGTAGAACCTAATATTGCTATTGTTAAAGATCTCTTGTCTGATAATATTGATGGGCATGTTATTCAGTTCGAAGGTGAAACTGCTAGAATTGCTAAACCTTGTGCTAAAGATAAACATAGACATGTGGTAGGCATGCCTGTTATTTCTGTTAAAATAGGAGATCATTGTTATCATGGCTTATGTGATATGGCTGCGAGTGCTAGTGTCATACCGCATACTTTATACGAAGAAATTAAGAATAAAATTGCACCTGCTGAGTTAGAAGGTATTGATGTCACAATTAAACTTGACAATAGAGATACTATTTCACCAATTGGAATTGTTAGAGATGTTGAAGTCTTGTGTGGGAAAACTAAATATCCTGCTGATTTTCTTGTTCTTACTTCTCTGCAAGATAGTTTTTGTCCATTATATTTGGTAGACCCTTCTTGAACACTATTAATGCTAGGATAGATTGCGAAAAGAATGTTGTTACTATTGGCTTGAATGATATGGTTCATGAGTTTAATTTCTCTAAATTTAGTAAACAACATCGTGAGGAAGAATTACCTAGTAAGGATGAAATTATTGGTCTTGCTTCTATTGCCGTACCTCCTAGTGATCCTTAAGAACATTATTTGCTAGGCCATGAAAATGATATGTTCATGAATGAAAGAAGGGAAATAGATGAAGTATTCTTTAAACAGGAACCTATTCTGCAACACAGCTTGCCTGTTGAAAGTTTAGGGGATCCTCCTCCACCCAAGGGTGATCCCGTGTTTGAGCTTAAACCTTTGCCTGATAATCTTAAATATGCTTATCTTAGTGAAAAGAAGATATATCCTGTTATTATTAGTGCTAACCTTTCAGAGCATGAAGAAGAAAGATTATTGAAAACTCTGAAGAAGCATCATGCTGCTATTGGATATACTCTTGATGATCTTAAGGGCATTAGTCCCACTCTATGTCAACATAAAATAAATTTGGAAGCAGATGCCAAACCAGTTCGTGATCCTCAACGACGTCTGAATCCTAAAATGAAAGAAGTGGTAAGAAAAGAAATACTCAAGCTTTTGGAGGCAGGTATAATTTATCCCGTTGCTGATAGTCAGTGGGTAAGTCCTGTCCATTGTGTCTCTAAGAAGGGAGGTATTACTGTTGTCCCTAATGATAAAGATGAATTGATTCCACAAAGAATTATCACAGGTTATAGGATGGTAATTGATTTCCGCAAATTAAATAAAGCTACTAAGAAAGATCATTACCCCTTACCTTTTATTGATCAAATGCTAGAAAGATTATGCAAACATACACACTATTGCTTTCTAGATGGTTATTCTGGTTTCTCTCAAATACCTGTGTCGGCTAGAGATCAATCAAAGACTACTTTTACATGCCCTTTTGGTACTTTTGCTTATAGACGTATGCGTTTTGGTTTATGTAACGCACCTGCTACCTTTCAAAGATGCATGATGGCTATATTCTCTGATTTTTGTGAAAAAATTTGTGAGGTTTTCATGGACGATTTTTCCGTCTATGGTTCCTCTTTTGATGATTGCTTGAGCAATCTTGGTCGAGTTTTGCAGAGATGTGAAGAAACTAATCTTGTTTTGAATTGGGAAAAGTGCCACTTTATGGTTAATGAAGGTATTGTCTTGGGGCATAAAGTTTCTGAAAGAGGTATTGAAGTTGATAAAGCCAAGGTCGATGCTATTGAAAAGATGCCATGTCCCAAGGACATCAAAGGTATAAGAAGTTTCCTTGGTCACGCCGGATTTTACAGGAGGTTCATTAAGGATTTCTCAAAAATTTCTGTGCCTCTGACTAATTTATTGCAAAAAGATATACCATTTGTCTTTGATGATGATTGTGTAGAAGCATTTGAAATACTTAAGAAGGCATTAGTCTCTGCACCTGTTGTTCAGCCACCTGATTGGAATTTACCCTTTGAAATTATGTGTGATGCTAGTGATTATGTTGTAGGTGTTGTTCTAGGGCAAAGAGTTGATAAGAAATTAAATTTTATTCATTATGCTAGTAAGACTCTAGACAATGCTCAAAGAAATTATGGTACTACTGAAAAAGAGCTTTTAGCATTTGTATTTGCTTGTGATAAGTTTAGACCTTATATTGTTGATTCTAAAGTAACTATTCAAACTGATCATGCTGCTATTAAATACCTTATGGAAAAGAAAGATGCTAAACCTAGACTTATTAGATGGGTTCTCTTGCTACAAGAATTTGATTTGCATATTGTTGATAGAAAGGAAGCTGAGAACCCCGTTGCAGACAACTTGTCTAGGTTAGAGAATGTTCTTGATGACCCACTACCTATTAATGATAGCTTTCCTGATGAACAATTAAATGTTATAAGTACTTCTCGTAGTACTCCATGGTATGCTGATTATGCTAATTATATTGTTGCTAAGTTTATACCACCTAGCTTCACATACCAGCAAAAGAAAAATGTTTTCTATGACTTGAGACATTACTTTTGGGATGACCCACATCTTTATAAAGAAGGAGTAGATGGTGTTATTAGGCGTTGTGTACCTGAGCATGAACACGAACAAATCCTACGCAAGTGTCATTCCGAGGCTTATGGAGGACACCACGCTAGAGATAGAACTGCACATAAGGTATTGCAATCTGGTTTTTATTGGCCCACTCTCTTCAAGGATACCCGTAAGTTTGTCTTGTCTTATGATGAATGTCAAAGAATTGGTAATATTAGTAGACGCCAAGAAATGCCTATGAATTATTCTCTTGTTATTGAACCATTTGATGTTTGGGGCTTTGATTATATGGGACCTTTTCCTGCCTCTAATGGATATACTCATATTTTAGTTGTTGTTGATTACGTTACTAAGTGGGTAGAAGCTATTCCAACTAGTAGTGCTGATCATAACACTTCTATTAAAATGCTTAAGGAAGTTATTTTTCCGAGGTTTGGAGTCCCTACATATTTAATGATTGATGGTGGTTCACACTTTATTCATGGTGCTTTCCGTAAAATGCTTGCTAAGTATGATGTTAATCATAGAATTGCATCTCCTTATCACCCACAGTCTAGTGGTCAAGTAGAGTTGAGCAATAGAGAGCTCAAATTAATTTTGCAAAAGACTGTTAATAGATCTAGAAAGAATTGGTCCAAGAAACTTGATGATGCATTATGGGCTTATAGAACTGCATATAAAAATCCTATGGGTATGTCTCCGTATAAAATGGTTTATGGAAAAGCATGTCACTTACCTCTCGAACTAGAACATAAGGCATATTGGGCTATTAAAGAGCTCAACTATGATTTCAAACTTGCCGGTGAAAAGAGGTTATTTGATATTAGCTCACTTGATGAATGGAGAACCCAAGCTTATGAAAATGCCAAGTTGTTTAAAGAAAAAGTTAAAAGATGGCATGACAAAAGGATACAAAAGCGTGAGTTTAATGTAGGTGATTATGTATTGCTATACAACTCTCGTTTAAGAGTTTTTGCAGGAAAACTCCTCTCTGAATGGGAAGGCCCCTATGTTATCGAAGAGGTCTATCATTCCGGTGCCATAAAAATCAACAACTTCGAGGGCACAAATCCGAAGGTGGTAAACGGTCAAAGAATCAAACATTATATCTCAGGTAATCCCATAAATGTTGAAACCAATATTATTGAAATTGTAACCCCGGAGAAATACATAAGGGACACTTTCCGGAACGTTTCAGACTCCGAAAAGGAATAGGTATGTGGTACGGTAAGTAAACCGACTCCAAAACAATTTTAAGGCAATATTTCTCCGTTTTGGAATATTTAGAAAAATAGAAAAATAATTAGCAGTCCGGGAAGGACACGAGGGCTCCACGAGGGTGGTGGGCGCGCCCTACCCCTCTAGGCGCGCCCCCTACCTCGTGAGCACCTCGTGTGCCTTCCGGACTCCGTTTTCTTGCACGATGCGTATTTTGGTCGGTAAAAATTCATTATATAACCTCCCGAAGGTTTTGACTCCGGTATCACGCAAACCTCCTCTGTTCTTATTTCGAGCTGTTTTTCTGACATATCTAAGTTATCATGACGGCCCCAAGTGCCTCCAAGGACAAGTTCTTCGAGAAGGTCATCAACCCTTACCTCGCGGAGGTGTTGCGACACCCTCAAACCATTGAGTTGCATGATGGGTTGCTGCACATCCGCGATTAAGAGGGACCAAAGGGGACCGGAAGCATGAAGACGAGGCTCGAAGCAGTGGAGCAACAAGTTTTCAAGTGCCAAGGGATGGTGGAACATGGACTCAACTCTAACCACATGATGATCGCGGAGTTTACTAGCAACCACAAGTTGGATGCTGACAACATCGGGGAGACTATCTTCAAGCTTCATGAGAAGATCGAGCACCTCCAAGCCCAAATCTATGACCTGCAAAACCAAAACTGTGAGTATGAATATAGATTCAAAAGGATGAGTTTGGCTGCAGATTTGAGGATCCCGGAGACTCGATCATCTTTCTATGATGGAGAACCTATGCCCTGGAAGATGGACGCAAGGCCCGCATCACCAACATCACCGCCACCTTCTTCACCGACAAAGGAGATATAATCACATGGGTATGGGCACTCCCCTTGGCAACTGCCAAGCTTGGGGGAGGTGCCCCGGTATCGTATCACAATCACAACTCCTATCTTTACCTTTTTTCTTAGTTCGATCCTATTAGTAGTATCTTGTTTTAGTAGAATAAAGTTTATGGCATGATCTAGTTTTGAGTTCGCTTTATGATCTCTCTTTGTAATCGAGTTCGTGAGTTATATATAATAAAGATTAGTGTTGAGTCAAGGGCTTGATTATTTTGCCATGATCTTGGGTGAATAAAAGAAAAGAGAAAAAGAATAAAAAGAAACAAAGAGTTCATATTGATCTTATTGAGAGTAATGACTTGACATAGAAAGAGTATGATGATTAAAAGTTGTTGGGAGTTGGCAGACATAGCTTGGGTCATTGTTGCAATTAATAGGAAGTAATAAGGAAAGAGAGGTTTTCACATATAGATATATTATCATTGACATCTTTTATGATTGAGAGCACTCATTAAAATATGACATGCTAAAGAGTTGATGTTGGACAAGGAAGACAATGTAATGAGTTATGTCTTTCTTATATCTCAGATAAAGTATGTTGTCATGGATCCTCTAACTTGTTGAGCTTGCCTTTCCCCTCATGCTAGCCAAATTCTCAGCACCAAGTAGAAATACTATTTGTGCTTCCAAATACCCTTAAACCAGTTTTGCCATGAGAGTCCACCATATCTACCTATGGATTGAGTAAGATCCTTCAAGTAAGTTGTCATCGGTGCAAAGCAATAAAAATTGCTCTAAATATGTATGATTGATTGGTGTGGGAGAAATAAGCTTTATACGATCTTGTGATGTGGAAGTAATAAAAGCGACGGACTACATAATAAAGATTCATATCACAAGGGGCAATATAAAGTGACGTTCTTTCGCATTGAGATTTTGTGCATCCAACCATAAAAGCGCATGGCAACCTCTGCTTCCCTCTGCAAACGGCCTATCTTTTATTATTATCTTCTACCTTATGCAAGAGTCATGGTGATCTTCACCTTTTCTTTTTCATTTTATCCTTTGGCAAGCTTAGCATGTTGGAAAGAACATGATATATATATATGTGTATATATATATATATATATATATATATATATATATAATTGGATGTAGGGGAGCATGAACCATTATTGTTGACATTACCCTTGAGGTAAAAGGTTGTGGGGCAAAAGTTTAAGCCCCTATCTTTCTCTGTGTCCGATTAAAACTCCGTAACCACAAGTATTGCGTGGGTGTTAGCAATTATGGAGGACTAAATGATAGTTGAGTATGTGGACTTGCTTTTTAGATCTAACATAGACTCTTTCCGATGTTATGATAAATTGCAATTGCTTCAATGACTGAGATTATAGTTTGTCGGAGCCCAATAAGGTTTATGATTTATACTTTTGCATTGTGAATAGATCATCACTTGAACATAAGTAATCATATGACAAAATCTATATATGTTGCTGTTATGAGAATAATCATGATGCCTTCATGTCCGTATTTTATTTTTTTATCGACGCCTCTACCTCTAAACATGAGGACATATTTATTTTTATCGGCTTTTCGCTTGAGGACAAGTAAGGTCTAAGCTTGGGGGAGTTGACACGTCCATTTTGCATTATGCTTTTATATCGATATTTATTGCATTATGGACTGTTATTTCACTTTATGTCACAATACCTATGGCTATTCTCTCTTATTTTACAAGGTTTACATAAGGAGGGAGAATGCCGGCAGCTGGAATTCTGGGCTGGAAAAGGAGCAAATATTAGAGACCTATTCTGCGCAACTCCAAAAATCCTGAAACTCCACAGAACCTCTTAAAATAAATAAAGAAAAATCCTCGACAAA
The DNA here is from genome assembly GCA_034509565.1 of Triticum monococcum. NCBI lineage: Eukaryota > Viridiplantae > Streptophyta > Magnoliopsida > Poales > Poaceae > Triticum > Triticum monococcum. The sequence goes on from CM067845.1 coordinate 486,717,347, forward strand.
GATGAAGGCCAGGGGGCCCACACCCTGCTCACGAGGGTGGGGCGCGCGCCCCCCCTAGGGCACGCCCCCTACCTCGTGGGCCTCCGACGTCCATCTTCTGCTATATGAAGTCTTTTGATGAGAAAAAAATCAGGAGGAACCTTTTGGGACGAGACTCTGCCGCCACGAGGCAGAACCTTGGCGGAACCAATCTAGAGCTCCGGCAGAGAACTCTGCCGGGGATACTTCCCTCCGGGAGGGGGAAATCATCACCATCGTCATCACCAACGCTCCTCTCATCGGAAGAGGGCAATCTCCATCAACATCTTCACCAGCACCATCTCATCTCCAAACCCTAGTTCATCTCTTGTATCCAATTCTTGTCTCAAAGTCCGGGATTGGTGCTAGTAGGTTGCTAGTAGTGTTGATTACTCCTTGTAGTTGATGCTAGTTGGTTTATTTGGTGGAAGATCATATGTTCAGATCCTATATGCATATTATTACCCCTCTGATTATGAACATGAATATGCTTTGTGAGTAATTACGTTTGTTCCTGAGGACAAGGGAGAAGTCTTGCTATTAGTAGTCATGTGAATTTGGTATTCATTTGATATTTTGATAAGATGTATGTTGTCTAGCCTCTAGTGGTGTTATGTGAACGTCGACTACATAACACTTCACCATTATTTGGGCCTAGAGGAAGGCATTGGGAAGTAATAAGTAGATGATGGGTTGCTAGAGTGACAGAAGCTTAAACCCTAATTTATGCGTTGCTTCGTAAGGGGCTGATTTGGATCCACAAGTTTCATGCTATGGTTAGGTTTACCTTAATACTTTTGTTGTAGTTGCGGATGCTTGCAATAGAGGTTAATCATAAGTGGGATTCTTGTTCAAGTAAGAACAGCACCCAACCACCGGTCCACCCACATATCAAATTATCAAAGTATCGAACGCGAATCATATGAATGTGATGAAAACTAGCTTGACGATATTCCCATGTGTCCTTGGAGCGCTTTTCCTATTATAAGAGTTTGTTCCATCTTGTCCTTTGCTACAAAAAGGATTGGGCCACCTAGCTGCACTTTATTTACTTTTGTTACTTGTTGCTCGTTACAATTTATTTTATCACAAAACTATCTGTTACCACTTATTTCAGTACTTGCAGAGAATACCTTGTTGAAAACCACTTATCATTTCCTTCTGCTCCTCGTTGGGTTCGACACTCTTACTTATCGAAAGGACTATGATAGATCCCCTATACTTGTGGGTCATCACATACCCGAAGGAATTTCAAAGTAAACATTTTCAGTAGATTCAGTAAGTTGAGGAGCAACTCTTTGCTCTACTGGTCGGGGTGAAGATGCCCCGAACAAGCCCCTCAAAGGATTATGTTCCATAGTAACAAGTGACAGTAAATTTCAGCACACAATATAAATTTTTCCTTACCAAATTCCACCTACCAAAGGCGCTTCACTCCCCGGCAACGGCGCCAGAAAAAAGTCTTGATGACCCACAAGTATAGGGGATCTATCGTAGCCTTTTTGATAAGTAAGAGTATCGAACCCAACGAGGAGCAGAAGGAAATGATAAGCAGTTTTCAGTAAGGTATTCTCTGCAAGCACTGAAATTATCGGTAACGGATGGTTTTGTGATAAGGTAATTTGTAACAAGTAGCAAGTAGTAAAAGTAAATAAGGTGCAGCAAGATGGCCCAATCCTTTTTGTAGCAAATGACAAGCCTGAACAAATTCTTATATTAAGGAAAGCGCTCCCGAGGACACATGGGAATTATCGTCAAGCTAGTTTTCATCACTTTCGTATGATTCGCGTTCGGTACTTTGATAATTTGATATGTGGGTGGACCGGTGCTTGGGTACTGTCCTTACTTGGACAAGCATCCCACTTATGATTAACCCCCATTGCAAGCATCCGCAAGTACAACAGAAGTATTAAGGTAAACCTAACCATAGCATGAAACATATGGATCTAAATCAGCCCCTTACGAAGCAACACATAAACTAGGCTTTAAGCTTCTGTCACTCTAGCAACCCATCATCTACTTATTACTTCCCAATGCCTCCCTCTAGGCCCAAACAATGGTGAAGTGTCATGTAGTCGACGTTCACATGACACCACTAGAGGGATGACAACATACACCTCATCAAAATATCGAACAAATACCAAATTCACATGACTACTTATAGCAAGACTTCTCCCATGTCCTTGGGAACAAACGTAACTACTCACAAAGCATATTCATGTTCATGATCAGAGGAATATTAATATGCATAACGGATCTGAACATATGATCTTCCACCAAGTAAATCAACTAGCATCAACTACAAGGAGTAATCAACACTACTAGCAACCCACAGGTACCAATCTGAGGTTTGGATACAAAGATTGGGTACAAGAGATGAACTAGGGTTTGAGATGAGATGGTGCTGGTGAAGATGTTGATGGAGATTGACCCCCTCCCGATGAGAGGATCGTTGGTGATGACGGGGGTGATGATTTCCCCCTTCCGTTGGAAAGTTTCCCCGGCAGAATAGCTCTGTCGGAGCCTTAGATTGGTTTCGCCAAGGTTCCGCCTCGTGGCGGCGAAGTTTCTTCCCGAAAGCTTGCTTATGATTTTTTTCTCGACGAAAGACTCCATATAGCCAAAGATGGGTATCGGAGGGCCACCAGGGGGCCCATGAGGTAGGGGGCGCGCCCAGGGGGTAGGGCGCGCCCCCCATCCTCATGGACGATGGATGGCCCCCCTCTGGTACTTCTTTCACCCAATATTTTTTATATATTCTGAAGTTCCCGTGGAGTTTCAGGACTTTTGGAGCTGTGCATAATAGGTCTCTAATATTTGCTGTTTTTCCAGCCCAGAATTCCAGCCACCGGCACTCTCCCTCTTCATGTAAACCTTGTAAAATAAGAGAGAATAGGCATAAGTATTGTGACATAATGTGTAATGACAGCCCATAATGCAATAAATATTGATATAAAAGCATGATGCAAAATGAACGTATCAGCCGCCGCCGCCGATCCGAGGTCAAATGGCCCGTCGCCGCAGATCCAATCACCGCCGCCGAACGCAACCAACTCCGTTGCCCGAAGCAAGGCCGACCTCCGCGCCCACAGCCTTCGCCACCCGAGGCAAAGCCGACCGTCGCGCCGCCGTCAGCCAAGGCAGGGACGCTCGGCGCGCCGCCAAGGCCAGATCGGCCGCGCCTCCTCACGCCGCGGGGCTCCGCACCATCCCCATGGCATAGGAGAGAGGGAGGCCCCCGCCATCGGCCCCCCGGCTATAGGCCGCCGGCGGCAGAGGGAAGGAAGGAAGGAAGGAGAGCCCTCGGCGGCTAGGGTTTCGTCCCCGCCTGAGTCGACCCAAGCGGGGGCGACGCTAGGGGAGTGTGCCAGCGCCTCTACCCAAAGTCCCTCAAGGCGTTCGATTCAAAAGATATACTCCCTCTGTTCCAAATTACTCGTCGCAGAAATGGATATATCTAGAACTAAAATACACCTAGATACATTCATATCCGCGACAAATAATTCGGAACGGAGGGAGTAGTAGATTAAAATTTAAAGCTGAAATGAAAAAGGCATAGGAGGGGGTGGATGACACATGCAACTCTGGCAAAAGCTGCCAAAAGCATGCGTGGGTAGACCTCAGTCTACAGTAATCAAATGCCTCAAAACCAACCCGTTCATGAATCTTAAAGCAATTGGACGACTGCATGCATGCATGCGTGCTCTTGTCCGTGCGTGCCCCTGAGTGTTTCTCCAACTTATCCAGGGGAATATGAACTAGAACCAGCATTGCAAAGTTTTAGCAGCTTATTAGGGGAAACAGAAAGGAAACTAGGAAGTAAAACTAAGCCATCTCCAGAATGAGAAGGTCAAGGTCATCCTCCATGTTGAATAAGAAAGCGCCATCAGGGAATAAGATGAAAGCTGCCTCGGCTACTAGTGATCCGTAGCACACCAGGACGCCATCCTCTCAAACCCGAAGCATGAAAAACCCGAAAATTCTAGACTAACAGAGTTACACGGGTGTTTTATATGATTGCTTCGTTAACTAATCTTCACCGCCCCCTGATTTTCAGGGGGTGTGGGCCCCTCACCCCCTTTCCTTCCAATCAAGTTATCCCAGCTAAGCATCCCCGTCAACTTCAGTAAAAATCTGCCCATGCGTGTAGCATTCCTCATGAAAAATCTCATTTGCTATTCGCTCTAGAAGCTTTACCTGAATCCAGTTCAAACATGTGAAGGTGGTATGCTCAGCTTTTTCCTTGAATCCAGTTCAAACCTGTTGACAATTGTTTTACCCGAATCTTTGATAAGATTTTTTAATCTTTTTACTTGATTTTTTTATTAAATTAATATATACTCCCTCCGTAAAGAAAAATATAAGAGCATTAGTGACCTAAATGCTCTTATATTTCTTTACGAGGGAGTACTTGTGTAATTAATCCAGTTCAAACATGTAATTTCAGTTTTATAAATGTTTTTACTTGGCTTGATCTTCCATTGTGGTAATTTGATTGAAGAAGGATGGTGTATAAAACTGAAATTACATGTAGTTATACAAGAATTAACGGTGTATTATGTACTTCACGCAAAAAACAAAACAAGAAAGATGGTGTATTATGTACGAACTAGCTGGAACTGGAACGCGTCAGTCCAATTCTAACCAAGTGTAGTACTGTACCAAAACAGTAGTTTCTACTAGTTTCCAGTGGATGTGTGGAGGTCCATATACGTTTTGGTTGAACAATATTGAGTTGAGTCGAGCTGATACGCTACCATATATGACATATGTTCCACGCTCTTTCCTGTTAATCATTGTAGTACGACACTGCAATTAGTTGTGAGATCGTTGTCTTCATTAGCATTTATGCATGCATGCAAGGACAAATCGGGCTGCGATTAGTCTACTCATCTCGCTGTCCATTGTTAGATCTATTAGATACGCGAGTACGTATGTGTATGTTATGTGTCATCATGCTAACTAAACACGGTGTCAAGCTAAAGAATCTCGCTTCAAATCGCGGCTACGTATCTTTAGGCGAAAAAGTAGCCTATTTGCACACGCGCACACGGCAATTTCCAGCAACACATGGTCCGAATACATCCAAGAGTGTGACCATGCGAGCAGAACGAAACGCTCTACGTATTTTCGTCACGACCCTTACCTCAATTTCACATACTTTTCCTTGGCGATGCACGCATGTATGATGTGGCTGAAGTTTACAGCTGCTCAATGACTAGGAAATGGTACAACGTAAGAATTTACCTGGCTACGTATGGTTTGCAGGATCTCACGCAACCTTGGAAAATTGATTGATTGGCACGAGAGGGGCGGAAATGACCACTGCCAGAGGAATCTGCCCACTTCAGTTGGCCTTCGACCACTAAATTGTCCCGTTCTTCAATCCATTTCAAATATATTTTTGTCTTTCAGATAAGGATTCTTCAAAGATACAAGCATTGAAGGCGCGTTCCTCTCTAGATTTGGGTGTGTACGATGCATGATTTGACCCTCATGTTTCACATGTCAACTAGCCGTAGAACGTATTGGGGCAAGATAGACCATCCGTAGCAAGTCAATTGTTAATCATTTGGCCATGCAATAAGTCGGCTCCCCGTACGAAAAGAGGGAGCTCAATCCACGTACGTTACCTGCAATGAGCATGAGCATGACATCCATCGCAAAAGAAAAGAAAAGAGCATAAACATCAATCTATAAAAAACATAAACATGACATCACGGCACACATTTAGATTTCGAGAGACCAAAGAATTTCTGGTCTTAGAATATGAATAAAAAATTATGATAAAGAGTTGAACACATACTATATGGATTAGAACACATAAATTCAAAAGCAATTCAGCATTAACAAGATTTTCACCAAATACAGTTTATAAAAATTATTTTTTGAAAATACAAAAGTGTACATGGGTGCACATTTTTTTTACTAAAACAAACATGGTCTAGTGTTATGCATTTGTTTAAACTTTCACGACAAAATGACTCACGTCGTATTCTAGGTGAATTAAAACAAAAACAATACAATATAAAAGTTACTCCCTCCATTCACAAATATAATATGTTTTGGATATTTCAGTATGGACTACGTACGGGCTGAAGTGAGCGAAAAATACACCAGAACTTGTCTATATACATCCGATTCAGAAAAAAGAAACTAAAGCATCTTATATTTGTGAACGGAGGAAGTACTATTCATATTTTCTTTACCTGCAATTTTGTCTTTTTGCTAGGGTTTCCATAGAACGAAATTAGTCGCGAAACATTACACACATGTATATAGCACTAGACCATTTTTTTTCCTAAAAAATAGTTTCAGAAGTACTCGACATTTTCCAGGCTCGGAAATTTCGTGGTAATTCAGGCCAATAGGACCTTAAACTAGGTTCATTAAAACCATCACAGTTGAATTTGTTATTTCTGTTCCTCGGTTGTGCTTAAAATTAGGATTCCAACCTTTTGACATGATGTATGACATATGTATTGTGTTTCTATGTCGCCAAATAAACCAGATTTTGTTAATTAGGTTGGGTTGGTTCATTGTGGTCAAACCTGCCCATCGGAGTTCAAGTTCTAAAATTGGCATGGCTGCTCGTATTTTTCTAGATTTAGTATTAGCCTCTTCGATGTTGTTTTTTAGTGGATGCAATGTATCCATTGACTACGAGGTGCTTGTGCTCATAAGGATAGGTTCCACGTGTATGCTTTTATAGGTGTAAGTGTTTATATCTTATTGTGTTTCTTACATTTTTTTGTTTTTCCTATCAATCTTTTTTCATCTTTGTGAGCTCGGGGCAGGGAGGGGGGGGGGGGGGGGGGATAAGCCCACCGTTTTGTTTGCAATTGATAAGACCTCAGATTGCGCCACATACCTATGCGTGGATGGTGAACAATACCAAAACGATGATGTTTTGACATGGGTTTTGGTTGCCTTGAATGAACATTAGTACGACCAAGTGTAAAAAGAATTCAAATCCGGAAGCTTGATTTTTGGTAGCCGGAAATCTAGCAAGCCATGCAAAGATAGTGGCGGGGATTCATCCGGGCAAGAGCCAAAATGGCAAACGCGTGCATATGTACAACACCATTTGCTTAATTAGAACCCTACTTGCTCAAGTTGCAGTAATATAATTTGAAATCAGTTAGAGAAGTAAGAAGTCGATCCAACGAATTCACGAACTGGACTAACACCCATCCGTGAAGCCTAAGTTTTTTTTTCCATTTGTACTTGTATATTTTAGAGCATCGAAGATACTTTGGTGAAGATACTTAATATATTGGAAGAGCCGGTTGTGCGGTTCAGTTCAAAGAGATTGACATGGAACAAAGATGGATACCGTTTTGTTAGGGTTAGGCGACTTTGGGGCGTTCGCCCCCTTGCCGCCGCCATCGCCCGGCCGGCCGGCCGGAAGGCAGGCAGGCACCGTCTCCACATGCAACCCAGGTCTGCATGTTGGACTTGTTGCGGCTCCGTCCACCCGCAACTCGGAGGAACGCAGAAGCGTGACTCTCGAGCAGTTCCTCGGCAAGGCAAGATTAGTCCAGGTTGGGAAGGTACTAGGCATGGCGCAACTGGAAGCGGGATCTGGAGGTGTTGGCAGTCCCCTGATCCACAAGAGTCTTGGTTCGGGAGCGGAAGAAGAGAAGGATCCTAGGGTTCCTCAACAAGCACAAACCGATCTACGCACGAGGGAACCGCCTGATCGAGACTCACTAGGTCTCTCTAGCGGGAATATGCAAACCCGAACGACAACTATGACAGGAATTGCACCCATCGTGGCCTTGCTCCTGACGGCACCGGTGGTGAACTCAACGGCTGGTGGGGGCGATCATGGCACCCGGTGAGGGAGTTTCCCGCCCGAAGCCAACTGTTGATTAAGGCCCAAGCCCTGCAGATGTAGGTCACCAGGCCAGAATTAGGAAGAAGATACATGCAACTCCAGTGAAGAACGATCTGGCAGAGGTTTCAGCGAAAAAAGAGAAGGAAATAGGGGAAGTGGAGGTGCAGCAGAAATATCTGGACATCCAGCAAACAAATGTAATAGAACTACCATTGGTGCATGATGTTAGCAACATGGAGCGGGAGGTCTCCCTGGGTAACGTTGTGAACTCTCTGGAGTACAATGTTTTCATCCTTGGCAAACGACAGGTGGCTGGTTTGTTTGGGCATGGAAAGGCTGCTAGTGAAGGCAAAGACCTGGTACCATATGTTGAGGCTCCAGCTGGAGGCCTACAGAAGAAGGGAAAGACTAAGGGCCAGCAGAGGGAGGATGGAGCAACCAGCATGGAAGGCGAGGTGGAATTGGAGGCAACCGGCCCAGGGGGCGCCGGTAAACTGACGGGGCCAGATGTGGCGCCCCGTCAAGAGCAATGAATTGCATCGTGTGGAACTGTCGAGGTGCGGGGAATGCTTCGACGATTTGGGATCTCGTGGCTCTCTCTCGAGCCCATTCCCCAAGTATGATATTCTTATGTGAAACTAGACAACAAAAAGATAAGATGTATCATCTTCGTAATAGACTCGGTCTTCGTGGCTTTGAAGGAATAAGCAGTGAGGGTAATAGCGGTGGTCTAGCCTTATTTTGGGATGAATCTTTGCACGTCGATATTCGTGACTGCAATAAAAGGTGGATTGATGCGAATATTCGGTTGCCCGCTGATGATCAAGTTTGGAGAGTTACTTTTGTCTATGGTGAACCGCGAGTGGAAAATAGTCACTTAATGTGGGATGGATTGAAAAGACTAAAAGCCCAGGATGATTTGCCTTGGCTCTTGGCAGGAGATTTTAATGAAGTTATGTGGGACTACGAACATCTATGAGAGACACCGAGATCGCTTGGACAGATGATTGCTTTTAGGGATGCGCTTGAAGCTTGCAACTTAGCTGATTTGGGGTTCTCTGGCTATCCCTTCACTTATGATAATAAGCGCAGCAGAAGAGCAAATGTACAAGTCAGACTTGATAGAGTGGTTGCGGATAACAGGTGGACGTATAAGTTCCCTGAGGCATCAGTAAAACACTTGGTGTCTTCCTGTTCGGACCATCTTCCCCTACTGATGCGATGCATCCCTGAGTCCGGAGGTAGGGAGAGATGTGTTCATCGCTACGAGATTATGTGGGAGAGAGAGGCCGCCCTAGAGGAGGTCGTGGCACAAGCATGGAATGATGGAGGTGCAAAACATGGTCTGCATGACATCAAAGTTTCACTGGATGTTGTAATGGAGAAACTTCATAAGTGGAGCCACAACAAATTTGGAAACGTGATCAAGGAAATTGAAAAATCTAGATCCCGCCTTGAAGAACTAATGCACATGAATGCAGACCGTAAAGAAATAAGAAGGGAGTCTGATCACTTGGAGAAATTGCTGTACAGGGAAGAGATGTTGTGGCGGCAGCGGTCTCTCATTGACTGGCTCAAGGACGGCGACCGTAATACCCAGTTCTTCCACCGGCGGGCTGTATGGAGAGCTAGGAAAAATAGAATTAAAGGCCTTGCTGATAATTAAGGGGTGGTGCACACAGATCAGAGAGCGATGGAAGGTATGGCAATGGACTTTTTTCAAAATCTCTTTACTGTTGACGCCTCCCTGGATGCAGATAATGTGGTGCCCTTGTTCGAGCGGGTAGTTACAGATGACATGAATGACAAGTTGGTTTCGCCTTTCTCTGATAAGGAGATAGCCGATGCGATGTTTCAGATTGGGCCACTAAAGGCACCAAGGCCGGATGGCTTTCCGGCGAGATTTTTTCAGAAGCATTGGGCCATTATGAAAGATGATATAATTTCAGCAGTGCGACTATTCTTTGAGTCGGGACACATGCCAGAGGGAGTTAATATGACAACTATTGTGCTTATCCCAAAGATCGATGAACCGATCAAGTTGTCTGATTTCCGTCCAATTAGCCTCTGCAACGTGATTTATAAGGTTATTGCCAAATGCCTGGTAAACAGGCTTAGGCCTCTACTAGGTGGAATCATCTCACCGGAACAAAGTGCCTTCGTGCCCGGTAGGCTTATTACAGATAATGGGTTTATGGCATTCGAGTGTACTCACTATATCCGACATGAGAAGAACCCAGATAGAAGTTTTTGTGCGTACAAGCTAGACCTGTCAAAGGCATATGATCAGGTGGATTGGATTTTCCTAGAGCGAGTGATGCAACAGTTGGGCTTTGAGCATCGATGGGTGAGATGGATAATGTCATGTGTCACCTCGGTGCGATACACTATAAAAATCAATGGAGCCCGCTCGGATTCATTTGCACCGTCGTGTGGGCTACGGCAGGGAGATCCACTATCACCATTCTTATTTTTGTTTGTGGCGGATGGTCTTGCGGCACTTCTTAGGAAAGAGGGGAGAAATGCACATATATCACCACTGAGAGTGTGCCCAAGGGCGCCAGGGATCTCCCATCTCCTATTTGCTGACGGCACACTTTTGTTCTTCCGTGCAACAGAAGGAGAGGCAGTACATATTAAAGGTGTCCTGGATGAGTACGCTCGAGCTACAGGGCAACTTATTAACCCCCAGAAATGTTCGATACTGTTTGGTGAAAACTGTAATCAGGGAGACAGAGATGATGTGGTTCGAGTGTTGGGTGTGCACAATGTGAGTTTTAAGGAGAAGTACCTTGGACTCCCAACACCTAATGGCCGCATGTCTAAGGGAAGGTTCAAGAATATCCAGGAGAAGTTTACCAAGCGATTTGTGACATGGTGGGAGTCAATGGCGCAGAGTGGAAAAGAAGTTCTAATTAAATCTATTGCTCAAGCATTGCCAACATACTTGATGAGTGTGTTCAGGTTACCCGTGTCTACATGCGACGACCTCAATCGTATGGTGAGGAATTTTTGGTGGGGAGCTGAGAAGGGCCGGCGGAAAACGCATTGGCGAGCATGGGATAAATTATTGCAGCCCAAATCACATGGTGATATGGGGTTTCGGAAATTTTGCTTATTCAACCAAGCATTGTTGGCACGACAGGCTTGGCGCATCCTCAACTTCCTGGATAGTTTGTGCGCACAATTGTTAAAGGCTAAGTACTTCCCTACTGGTAATCTGGAGGATACAGTGTTTCCAAATGGAGTGTCACCAACGTGGAAGCTATAGTGCATGGACTTGATCTTCTAAAACGTGGCATAATTTGGAGGGTGGGCAACGGCCGGTCCATTCGCATCTGGAGGGATCGCTGGATACCGAACGGGGGCTCAGGCAAACCTATCACTAGGCAAGGAAGATGCCGGCTGCGGAGAGTTTCTGAACTGTTGGATGACCGAGGAGCTTGGCGTGTAGACCTCCTGCAGCAATATTTCTACCCTGTGGACGTGGAACAGATTGTAAAAATTCGCACTTCACCTCGACTAGGAGAGGACGTCCTGGCATGGGAACCGGAGCGCAATGGTGTCTTCTCGGTTCGGAGCGCATATCGGCTCGCGCTCGGCGATCGTCTTCGTCCATCATCAGTCGCGGCGAGCAGGGCACCGGACGGGCGACGAGCCGTCTGGGCTTTTTTATGGAGGTGCCCTGCTCCTCCTAAGGTGCGTGTGTTCGCGTGGCGGGTGGCTACAGACTGCTTACTTACATGGGTTAATAAGCAGCATCATACACTTGAAGTTTCTAATCTTTGTCCTGTGTGTGCCACCGAATCGGAGGACACATTTCATGCTCTTTGCAGATGCCCTTGAGCAGTCGCGCTGTGGCAGGCAATGGCGCAGCAATGGAGTATTCCGGATGTCCGACGACTGGTGAATACAGGGCCGGAGTGGTTGCTCCAAGTGCTAGTGGAGTTGCCGGAGGAGGAGCGTTTGTACACGCTCATGACGATTTGGTGATGCTAGCACGTGAGAAATGAGATCGTCCATCACAAACGGCCGCCACCAGTGGAGGCATCGGCCCGGTTTCTCTCCAGCTACATACTCCTTACTTGCTTTGCAGGCCAATCCCAATGGTGACCATGTTAAAGGCAATATGGTGACTGTACCTCAGTACAAGAGGCGTGCATTATCACATGCAGGTGAGGTAGTAAAGAAAAGGCAGGAATGGGACGCGCCGCCGGCGGGCTGGGCGGTGTTAAGTATTGATGGCTCATTTTTAGAGAAAGATGATACAACAGGGGCTGGGATGGTCCTTCGGGATGATAGGGGAGCGATCATCTACTTGTCTTGCCGCGAACTGAGACGGTGTGCGTCTCCATTGGAGTCTGAACTACATGCATGTTGGGAAGGCATTTCCCTTGCCATTCAGTGGTCAGCCCTGCCCATTGTTATTCAAACTGACTGCTCAGAAGTCGTCAAGCTAATCACTGAAACGGGAGAGGATAGATCGGCACACATGATGATGGTGCAAGAAATTAAGCAACTTCTTCAGGAGAATAGGGAATTCTTAGTCAAGCATATTAAGCGAGAGCAAAACATTGTTAGTCATTACCTAGCGAACTATGATAGAATAAAGAAGCGCACTGCAGTGTGGCTTCGCTCAAGACCCGAGGAGGTACTTGACCTATGTATTGTAGACTTGGCTGCCGCTTGATTAATGAATTCTCGTTCCCCTCACAAAAAAAAGATACTTAATATATTAACCGTAGAACTATAGTTCTATGTTCAGACCAAAGAATCAATTAAGAAGTCAACCTGACGAATTAGTTCAATACAAGAGCAGACCACGTCCGGAGTTACATACATAGTGTGGGTTTTTGTTTGACTTGACCGCTCAGAACTCTGAGAACCTGGTTGTAATTTCCTTAAATGACATATGATTCATTGAAAGTCTTTGAATATAAATCCAGAGCTTATTCATATAAAAAATCGTGGTGCTGATGCAGCCGGGCCAGTAGCCAAAAAAATTCAAACGCGTGAATACATAATCGACGGCTACTTGCTCAAGTCGCAGTAATATAATCTAGGACCAATCAGAGGTGTTAATTAATTAACCTGGTCAAATAAGAAGTCAACCCCCCACGCAAAAAAAAGGAAGTCAGTCCTACGAACAAGTTGGACGGAAGATCAGACCAGGTACGAAGTTACATACGTAGTCGCAGGTTTATTTTTGACGTGACCGCACGACCATCGATCCGTGAATCTCGCGCGCGAGATAAACTACTACTCCAACGGAACGCACTACCAGCAGCCAGCGGTCGGCCAGTCCTCGCTGTATATGATCAAACTGACAAGCATATCGGCAAGTTGGGCGGCCGAAAGATGCAATGATGCAATGCATGGCGGCAGCATGGTGCTGGCCTGTAGAGCTCGAAAGGTGCACGCATATGCGTGTGGTACGGACGGGCGTGCAGATGGACGCAGCTATCCATTCTTGAAACTTGATGGACCTCTCGTTGTTTCGGAGTTGATGTGTGTATACGTACTACATCGGTATGGTACATGCACATGGTGTTCAAACTACAGGGACTTTGGAGAGCACGATCGAGGGGCCACGTTTTCGTTGAGCTATGTACATAACACATGAAATGTAGATAATATTTGACTAACGTTCCTTATATGGCTTCCGGAGCCAGCAAAAAAAATATGATGGAGCCTGGGCTAAATGGGGCCATCTTCTTTTAGAAAAAGCATGCAAAATACACATGCACATACTAATATGTTGTCCTTTTTGTGTAGCATACAGATTAAGGTATTATTTTACAAAATATTGCATATATGTAGAACATGTCTACATATGTACCAGTGGAAATGGTCTTACAACTTTTAATAGATAAATAAATATTATCATGGAGCCCGGGAATTGAATTGCTGCTACCTTATGGGGTGGAATGTTCGATGTCGCCAATTCGGAGAAGATAAATAGAGGCGGATGAAGGAGAGGGGATATCGACAAGTAAGAATAGCATGCCAATAGATTGACGAGGTGACGACGAGTGGCAAAGCTACTCCAAGCATGATGGCACTGGGGAATGGCACGGATGGGAACTCATCGATGCAAGATAGGTAACATGTATTGGCGCCCCCTAGGTTTAGAGAAGCATGTGATTGTGGTGAAGTCTAGCCTCAAGGCCGATGACGGATGCCCAGATTTGTCGGGACGACTGTGAGGGGAAAGTGAAGATGGGCCAACGATATTAGTGAGGTGAAGAAAATGTGATAAATACAATGGACTTGGCTAGCGGTGTTGGGCATGAGTGAGGACCCACCAGTCCTAGTTGAAAGCTTATCAGCGAGTCGACACTCCATTTTGACGTCAGCGGCCGCCATCAACGATGGATGACCAAATCATGGTGGCGGATGTCAGAAGAGAAAGAGTGATTGGCAGTGCCAAAATATGGGTAGTCGGTGGCGAGGCGGCCATAGGAGAGGAGGGAGAACGAGGTGATGGAGAAAGAGATGGGAGGTGTGTGTGTGTGTGTGTGTGTGTGTGTGTGTGTGTGTTGGGGTGCTCTAAAATTGGGGTATGGGAGCCAAAAGCAATAATTGCCGTATGTAATGCATATTTGGGTGCAAAACTAATATGAGGTTGACGGTGCTTGTTTTTGTAATCACGGGAGTGACGAAGCTATGTACCTAGGGTAGGGTCATGGATCTGTCCAAGATACTCTCCCCAAGGACATCTCTAAAAGAACCAGAAGCAGTCGAAGAGAAATCATCATCCACTCAACCCAAAAGCTATGTTCCACTTGACAGTCCTGAAGACACTCGACCATACGAACAACCACTCGACCATCAGAAGATGTGAAGCCACTCACTCCGCAACGGTCGGGATTTAAGTCATAGCTTTAATCATCATTTATAGCACTTTACTTCGGACGTTACCAGTAACGCTCCTCCTTTATGAGCATTGAACCTTGTGTAACGGAGGGGAGATGGGGTCCTGGCGCACCCTATATAAGCCACCCCCTCCTCTGGGGCAAGGGTTCGCACCCCCTGTAACTCACACGCATATATCCAGTCGACCGCCTCTGGGCTCCGAGACGTAGGGCTGTTACTTCCTCCGAGAAGGGCCTGAACTCGTAAAACTCGTGTGTACAACTCCTCCATAGCTAGGATCTTGCCTCTAAATTGCTACCCCCATTCTACTGTCAGACTTAGAACCACGACAGTTGGCGCCCACCGTGGGGCAGGTGTCTTAGCGACTTTTTGGAGAAGCTGCAATTTTCCCGATCCCCTTCATCATGGTTTCAGGCAGAGGTTTGGCTGAGGGCAGCGAGATCCGTCTCGGCGCGCTCGTGTTTGTCGCCGATGACTCAGCTTGGCTTCAGGAGGCTCCACTCGACGTCGACGTACTCCCCGTCCGCGGGGCGACGCACTTTCGCGCGTGCGTCGGCGGCGTCCTCCTGTGGCAGCCGTCGACCCAGTATCGATTGGCTCCTATGGCTTCCCCCTTCCCTGCGGCCCGCCGGAGCAAACATTCCGGTCGGTCGAGGCTTCAGCGGTGGGTGAAGCATGCGGTGGCTCGTCAGTCGGCCACCCCTCAAGTTGCGGCAATCAAGCCCGACGAAACCCTCTACGGCTTGTTCGATATGTCGACTGGCTCCGTAGAGACCGCATCCGAGTGTGATAGCAGCGACCCCGCGGCAGAAGTTTTGATGGTCAATGGACCACGCAGTCCTCCTGGCTTCACCCGTGAAGACGGAGGCGATGGGAACGGCGATCCGTCGCGCGTTCATGAAGAGTACTGCCCCGAACCCCTCTCCTCGCAGCGGAGAGAAGAACTTCACCGCGGGAACATGGATGCACTTCACACTCCTATCATTGGAGAAACCCCTGAGGCCCAGGCCTTGGAGGAGGCGCGCCTGGCCAACTTGGCTGAGCGCACTCGACTGGAGAATCTCCAGCGCGCACTCGACGAGCGTGCTCCTGAATCCAGTCGACGTCAACTCTTTCCGCCTCCGACTCAGGTATACCGAACTCCGATCCAGAATCTCGCAGCTGCAGCCCGGATAGCGGAGTCGATCCAACCTTCCCAATCAGAAGCTGGTCCAGGTCTGGTGCAGATCCGAGCTTTGCTCCGTGCAGCAGGAGAGCAGAATACAGCAGTATCTCAGTCGCGGAATAGGATCCATAGCAGGTCCGTGGTTGCAGACACAGTTTAGTCGGCTCACAGCCCAAGATCGCCCCCGAGGCGTGAGGGACGTGGAGACCGACGAGATCAGTACAGAAACCGTGAGCAGTATGATCACTGAGTCGATCGCGATGATCGTCGTCGAGTGCCCACACCTCCCCCAAGGAGTAGGTCATACGTGCCTCGGCAACATGATGACAGATGCCCTCACAGTATGGGGCGAGGGGTTCCAGTTGACCCCAGAGAGCCAGGCTTTGATGTGAGATCTATTCTCGTTCAGGGCTTGGTCGACAGAAACAGAGCTCACCGAGAGGGTCGTGACAGAGATGTACCAACCAGCAGCGGGGTGCATGTCTCAGGTCCGGAGTGCTTCAGCAGGGCCATCGGGGCTGTAGTGATTCCTCCCAACTTCAGGTTGGCGAATGGAGTCAGTAAGTTCACTGGTGAGTCGAAGCCTGATACTTGGTTTGAAGACTACCGAGTGGCTGTCCAGATTGGTGGCGGCAATGATGAAGTGGCCATGAAACACCTTCCTCTGATGCTGGAGGGCTCGGCTAGAGCATGGTTGAATCGGTTAGCACCAAGCAGTATTTATACTTGGGAAGATCTTGCCCAAGTATTTGTCAGAACATTCGAAGGGACTTGCAAACGGCTGGCAGGGCTGACCGAATTACAGTGTTGCGTGCAGAAACCGAATGAGTCTTTGAGGGATTATATCCAGAGATGGATCACATTGCATCACACGGTGGAGAATGTGTCTGATCACCAGGCAATTTGTGCCTTTAAAGAAGGTGTCAAGTATCGGGAATTGAATATGAAGTTCGGTCGGACAGGAGATATGACTCTGACTCGGATGATGGAAATTGCCACCAAGTATGCCAATGGTGAAGAAGAAGACCGACTCCGGAGTGGCAAGCACAAAACAGTCGCCCATGAAACCGGAGGAGGTAACTCCAGTCGGAAACAGAAGCGCAAGGCCGAGCCAGCCGCCCCTGGTGAAGCCTTAGCTGTGACTCAAGTAAAGTTCAAGGGGAAGTCCAAGGGGCCGTGGAACCCCAAGAAAGTAAAAGATCAAGATGAAAATAATGTGCTGGATTTTCCATGCCACATCCACACTAAAAAAGATGAAGAGGGTAATTTCATTTACCCGAAGCATACCACTCGACAGTGTCGACTCCTAATCCAACAGTTCCGAGAGAAACAACCCAAAGAAAAGGAGAAGGAAGCAGACAAGGTTGAGGATGAGGAAGAGGATGATGATGGTTATCCCCACGTGAATTCCACCTTGATGATTTTCACCGACATTGAGAGTAAAAGTCGGTTGAAAGTCATCAACAGAGAAGTGAATATGGTCGCTCCGGTGACACCCAGTTATTTGAAGTGGTCCCAGACTGCCATTACATTCGACCAGTCCGATCACCCAGCGCACATAGCCACCCCGGGGAGGCAAGCGTTGGTGGTCGACCCAGTAGTTGAAGGCACCCGACTGACAAAGGTTCTGATGGATGGTGGCAGTGGCCTGAATATACTGTATGCAGAGACATTGAAAGGAATGGGCATTCCGATGTCCAGACTCAGTGAGAGTAATATGAGTTTCCATGGGGTCATTCCAGGCAAGAAGGCTGCATCACTCGGCCAGATTGCTCTCGACGTGGTTTTCGGTGATTCCAAGAATTACCGCAAAGAAAAGTTTACATTTGAAGTTGTGGATTTTCAGAGTGCCTATCATGCTATTCTGGGCAGGCCAGCGTATGCACGTTTTACGGCTCGACCATGTTACGTGTATCTCAAATTGAAGATGCCTGGTCCCAAAGGGGTGATCACTATCACATGTAGTCGGAAGAAGGCAGAAGAGTTCTTCCAGAAGGGTTCAAAGATCGCCGATGCACTGATGGCCGTGGTAGAATTGCAAGAATATCAGAAAAATGCAGATCCGAGTGATTTGTTGCGAGCCAAGAAGCCCGCCATAGATTCAGCATTCCAGTTGTCTGGCGAAACAAAGTCGATTCACATTCACCCGACAGACCCCAATGCTGCTCCGACTCACATTTCAACCACACTCGACTCCAAATAGGAAGAAGCGCTCATCCAGTTCCTCCGTGAGAACTGGGACATCTTTGCATGGAAACCTTTGTACATGTCAGTTGTTCCCAGGGGACTGGCTGAGCATCGTTTGCGAGTCGACCCAAAAGTGAAACCAGTCAAAGAACATCTTCGACGGTCCGCCTTACAGAAGAGGAAGGCAATCAGTAAAGAGGTGGCTCGGCTTTTGGCAGCCGAGTTTATCCGTGAGATTTACCACTTCGAGTGGTTAGCTAATGTTGTCATGGTCCCAAAGAAGGACGACTCACTTCGAATGTGCATTGACTTCAAGCATATCAATCGGGCCTGCCCGAAAGATCACTTTCCTCTCCCTCGCATCTACCAGATAGTCGACTCGACTTACAGGGTGCGAGCGTTTGTCCTTTTTGGACGCCTACTCCGGGTACCACCAGATCCGTCTGTATGGACCCGGCGAGATAAAAACAGTTTTCATCACCCCATTTGGGTGCCTCTGTTATGTCACTATGCCATTCGGTTTGAAAAACGCTGGAGCCACATTCATGCGGATGATTCAGAAGTGCCTGCTCACTCAGATCAGTCGGAATGTGGAAGCATACATGGATGACATTGTGGTCAAGTCACGTAAAGGTTCCGACCTATTGACTGACCTTGCTGAAACCTTTGCCATCCTCAGAAGGTATGATATCAAGTTTAATCCATCAAAGTGCACGTTTGGAGTTCCGGGCGGAAAATTACTCGGTTTTCTCATTTCCGAACAAGGGATCGATGCTAACCCAGAGAAAGTGTGTGCTATACTCCGGATGAAACGCCCTGTGCGTGTGCATGATGTCCAGAAGCTTACTGGTTGCTTGACCGCCCTAAGTCGATTCATTTCTCGCCTCGGTGAAAAGGCACTGCCCCTTTACCGACTGATGAAGAAATCAGATAAGTTCGAGTGGACTCCTGAAGCTGACGCATCATTTGCAGAGCTAAAAGCCCTGCTTTCCACCCAGCCGGTCCTTGCTGCCCCAATCATCAAAGAGCCTTTACTGCTTTATATAGCAGCCACTGGACAAGTCGTCAGTACAGTACTTACGGTCGAGCGGGAAGAAGAGGGAAAAGCCTATAAAGTTCAGCGCCCAGTTTATTATATTTCTGAAGTTCTGAGTCCGTCAAAGCAGAGATATCCGCACCATCAGAAGCTCGTTTATGGGATTTACATGACCATGAAGAAGGTTGTACACTATTTCTCTGATCACTCTGTTAGAGTCGTCAGCGACGCTCCATTGTCAGAGATTCTGCACAACAGAGATGCAACTGGTCGAGTGGAAAAATGGGCGATTGAACTCCTTCCCTTAGATATCAAGTTTGAGGCAAAGAAGGCTATTAAGTCCCAAGCAATAGCAGATTTCCTCGCCGAGTGGATTGAACAACAACTGCCGACTCAAATTCACTCGGAGCACTGGACCATGTTCTTTGACGGATCCAAAATGCTGAATGGTTCCGGTGCTGGGGTGGTTCTGGTATCCCCCGAGGATACAAGCTCAGGTATGTCCTCCAGATTCACTTTGATTCCTCCAATAATGAAGCTGAATATGAAGCACTCCTGTATGGGTTGCGTATGGCCATCTCATTCGGCGTCCGTCGCCTCATGGTTTACGGCGACTCAGATCTGGTAGTCAATCAAGTGATGAAGGAGTGGGACGTCAGAAGCCCAGCCATGACTGTTTACTGCAACGCGGTGAGGAAGCTGGAAAAGAAGTTTGAGGGGTTAGAGCTCCATCACATACCCCGACTGAAAAATCAAGCAGCCGATGACTTGGCAAAGATAGGTTCCAAGAGAGAAGCCATTCCCAGCAATGTGTTTTTGGAGCATATTCACACACCGACCATTCAAGAAGATCCTTTTACTGAAGAGCCCCCGCAGCCAAAGAGCGCCACAGATTCGACTGAAGTCGATGTCCCAGCCGTGGTCGACCTAATCATGGAGGTTCTGGTCATCACTACTGGACAGTGCCGTACATTGCGTACATCCTCAGAAAGGAACTCCCAGAAGATGAAGAAGAGGCTCGGCAGATCGTCCGTCGATCCAAGGCCTTTACTGTGATAAGAGGACAATTATTCAGGGAAAGCGTGACTGGAGTCGGTCAGAGATGCATAACACCAGACGAAGGTCGAATGATCCTCAACGACATCCACTCGGGGACCTGTGGCCACCATGCGTCCTCTCGGGCCATCATGGCTAAAGCATACCGAGCCGGATTCTATTGGCCGTGAGCAAATGAAATGGCGAAAGATATAGTCGACAGATGTGAAGGCTGCCAGTTTTACTCGGACATGTCTCACAAGCCAGCGTCAACCCTGAAGACCATTCCCCTTGTCTGGCCCTTTGTTGTTTGGGGTTTGGATATGGTTGGACCACTGAGAACTGGTAGGAGCGGCTTCACTCATGTGCTCGTGGCAGTCGACAAGTTTACCAAATGGATTGAAGCTAAACCTATCAAGAGTCTTGAAGCCAGCACCGCTGTCAGTTTTATCAGAGAATTGACATTCAGATATGGAGTTCCACACAACATCATCACGGACAACGGGTCGAACTTCGATTCCGATGAGTTTAGAGCTTTCTGCGCTTCTCAAGGCACACGAGTCAACTATGCTTCAGTCGCTCACCCGTAGTTGAACGGACAAGCAGAAAGAGCCAATGGCCTAATTCTCAAAGGATTGAAACCCCGATTGATGCGTGACCTCAAACACGCAGCAGGCGCTTGGGTCGATGAATTTCCGTCAGTTCTATGGGGTTTGAGGACAACTCCCAATCGGTCGACTAGGCGAACTCCTTTCTTCTTAGTCTATGGAGCCGAAGCTGTTCTGCCGAGTGACCTGCTCCACAATGCACCCCGAGTCGAGCTCTTCTCCGAAGAAGAAGCAGAGCAGGCCCGGCAGGATTCAGTCGATCTCTTAGAGGAGGAAAGAGAGATGGCCTCGATCCGGTCGACCATTTACCAGCAAGACTTGCGTCGATTCCACGCCAGGAACGTGAGGGGCCGAACCTTTCAAGAGGGGGACCTGGTTCTTCGAGTGGATCAACAGAAACCACACAAGCTCGCCCCGGCTTGGAAAGGCCCCTTCATCATCACCAAAGTTCTCCATAATGGAGCATACCATCTTTACAGTATTGAGCATCAGAAGGACGAGCCACGGGCCTGGAACGCGGAGCTGCTCCGCCCCTTTTATACTTAAGCACTCGTTCGAATAAAATGTAATAAGAAGTACCTTCGTAATTTGTCCGTCTAAGACAAGAACTTTTCAGTCTTCTCGCACGATTGTTGTTGTTTTCATTTACCTCCGAAATCCCCCAGTGGGTGGGCTTGGTCGCGAACCCGTTTCGCCTAAGTTCGAAAGAAAATCCTACCGAGTGAGCAAGCCTCTCACTCGGGAGGCTTGGCCGCGAATCCGTTTCGCCTAAGTTTGTAAAATCCTACCGAGTGGTGAGCGATCCTCCCACTCGGGGCTTAGCCGTGAATCCATTTCGCCTAAGTTTGTAAAATCCTACTGAGTGGTGAGCGATCCTCCCGCTCGGGGGCTTAGCTGCAGTCCGGCACTGGCCTAAGTTCTCCCACTCGGAGGCTTAGCTGCAGTCCAGTACTCGCCTAAGTTTGTAAAATCCTACCGAGTGGTGAGCAATCCTCCCACTCGGGGGTTTAGCTGCAGTCCGGCACTCGCCTAAGTTCTCCCACTCGGAGGCTTAGCTGCAGTCCAATACTCGCCTAAGTTTGTAAAATCCTACCGAGTGGAGAGCAATCCTCCCGCTCGAGGGCTTAGCTGCAGTCTAGTACTCGCCTAAGTTCTCCCACTCGGAGGCTTAGCTGCAGTCCAGTACTCGCCTAAGTTTGTAAAATCCTACCGAGTGGGAGCAAAGAAAATCCTCTCGAGTGATGAGCAAGCCTCTCACTCAGGAGGCTTAGCCGCGAATCCGTTTCGCCTAAGTTTGTAAAATCCTACCGAGTGGTGAGCGATCCTCCCACTCGGGGGCTTAGCTGCAGTCCGGCACTTGCCTAAGTTCTCCCACTCGGAGGCTTAGCTGCAGTCCAGTACTCGCCTAAATTTATAAAATCCTACCGAGTGGTGAGCAATCCTCCCACTCGGGGGCTTAGCTGCAGTCCGGCACTCGCCTAAGTTCTCCCACTCGGAGGCTTAGCTGCAGTCCAGTACTCGCCTAAGTTTGTAAAATCCTACCGAGTGGAGAGCAATCCTCCCGCTCGGGGGCTTAGCTGCAGTCTAGTACTCGCCTAAGTTCTCCCACTCGGAAACTTAGCTGCAGTCCAGTACTCGCCTAAGTTTGTAAAATCCTACTGAGTGGAGAGCAATCCTCCCACTCGGGGGCTTAGCTGCAGTCTAGTACTCACCTAAGTTCTCCCACTCGGAGGCTTAGCTGCAGTCCAGTACTCGCCTAAGTTTGTAAAATCCTACCGAGTGGAGAGCAACCCTCCCACTTGGGGGCTTAGCTGCAGTCAAGTACTCGCCTAAGTTTAAAAATCCTACCGAGTGGAGAGCAACCCTCCCACTCGGAGGCTTAGCTGCAGTCTATTACTCGCCTAAGTTCGGAGCTACGCCACAAGTACAACGTGCGCTCCATCCCTATCCGCAAGGACGGCGAGGTGCAGGTCGACTGCAACCTTCTCCTTCGGTACTACGCCACGAGTACAATGTGCGCTCCATCCCTATACGCAAGGACGATGAAGCGTAGGTCGACTGGAGTCGCCACCTCAGAGCTGCATCTCCAGCGCAAAGACTATTCCGAGTAGAGAACAAAGTCCACTTGAAGGAAAAACACAAGCATATTCGAAAATAAACCAAATTCGGATAAGTCCTAAAATTCCAAGCAGCAAACCAAAAGTATTCGAGCATCAAGCCCGAAGGAGTTTAATGGTTACAGCAATCACTCGGCATTGATATGAGGCAAATTTAAGGCAGATTCAAGTCTCATAAGTTTGTTCACTCGGCAGGAGGAGGGCTGGCAGGCTCGACGAATTCGTCCAAGTCGATCCCATCCGCTATCCGAGTGGCAGCAGCAATGAAAGTCTCCATGAAGGACTGGAAGTCATGCTTTTTGGTGTTAGCGACCTTGATCGCCGCCAGCTTGTCTTCACGAGCTTCCTTGCAGTGGACTCGCACCAAGGACAGTGCCACGTCAGCACCACACCGGGCGGAGGACTTCTTCCATTCTTGCACTCGGCCAGGGATCTCGTTGAGTCGAGCCATCAGGGATTCTAGGTCATTTTGAAGCGTCGCCCTTGGCCAGAGCAATGAGTCGACTCGTGAGACTGCTTCCTTCAGACGCGCGAGGTAGCTTGTGACGCCGACGACACGAGACTCCAGTCGAAGCACGTTCATTGCAGTTTCGTCGCAAACTGGAGAAGCGATAGGGTCCAGACCCGTCTCAACCTTTCCAGTTTCCTTGTCAATGTCTTGGCAGAATTCTGCAGTCAAAAAATTAGTGAGTTGACTGGACAGGGTTCGTTTGCAAGCATCAACACAATCGGGTTGAAAGGAGTACCTTCCAGCATCAGATAGAGCTTCTTGGCGAGAGTTCTCAGATAAGCTTCTGTGTCATTCATCTTGTGGACCGCAGACTCCAGCTTTTCATTCAGGGCAATTTTGTCCTTCTTCGAACGACTCGCCTCTCGGTTAGACTCATTGAGACAGGACTTCAGCTTGGTCACCTCCCCTTCCAGTGCTTCG
Organism: Triticum monococcum; assembly: GCA_034509565.1. Taxonomy (NCBI): domain Eukaryota; kingdom Viridiplantae; phylum Streptophyta; class Magnoliopsida; order Poales; family Poaceae; genus Triticum; species Triticum monococcum. The sequence goes on from CM067845.1 coordinate 486,741,160, forward strand.
ACTGAAGCCAGTTTCTAGTCTGCAAGAGCAGTTTTATCTTGGGCTTCCTTCTGCGCAGCGGCGAGGTCCGAGTCCTTCTTCTCCAGAGCCAACTTCATTTTCTCTGCAAAAGAAGCAACCGGACAAGAGCTCAAAGAAATGTTTTAAAAATACAGTCGACAGTCAGTTACCTTCCATACCAGCAGCTTCATCTTGATCTTTCTTTAGATTCTGCTGGGCCAACTCCAAGTCGAGGTTGAGTTGCCTCTGCTTCTCCTCAAGTTCAGCAAACTTGGAAATGAGACTACAAGACTTCTAAGGCAAAATACGTGTCAATCGACAAGATCAAAGGTTGTTTACTTCCGAGTGGATAAAACTTAAAGAAGTTCGCTTAGACCCCAACCGACTGCACACAGTCGACTGCGGTCTCGGGGACTACACCCAGCGGGTGCACTTGGCGTGCCCCCGCTGATTAAGACCCAACTCGACCGGTTCGCCCGGGTCAAGTCAAAAAAAACTATTCAGACCCCAGCAGTCGACTGCGGTCTCGAGGACTACACCCAGTGGGTGCACTTAGCGTGCCCCCACCGGTTCAGATCCTACTCGCCCAGACCGAGTGGAAGAACGCAACTACCAAAGACAACAAAACACCCAGTGGGTGCACAGATTCGACGCAAACAACAAGAGATTGTATGGAAGAAAAATATTTCAGATAGCATATCCTGACAGAACAAGGTCAGTCAAAAGTTTATGTACCTGGACATTGGCCCGGAGAGCCGCGCTGGCGTCGTAAGCAGCCTGGCTATTCTCGTGCACCGTCTTCATCCTCTCCATCATCATATTAGCCTGACGGATGGCTTCTGCAGCTGCATCCGACTGGTTTTTCGGGGCAGGGTAGCTGACGAAGAAGAGAGCAGGAGACCCAGGTGCAGCAGCTTGGACCTCCGGGGCATGAGATGGGACGACTGAAGGAATCACTGGTACAGTCGACGGTGTGGGGCGCTCACTCGACAAGGGTACAACGAAGGTTACAGAGGCCTCGCCCGCGTCTTCAGATTGATGGACGGTTGGTGTGGTCGTTGGTCCTTGCTGAGACGCCTTACCAGCCGCCACCTTTTTATTCTTCCTAGGCCTAGGAGCCACATCTTCATCGTCATCTGGGAGGTCGATGACGTTGGGTGGAGCTGCGGAGAAGATCAATCGACCCCAAAGTGAACCGCAAGAATTCAATCGACCGAGTAGTCAAGAGAAAGATCATAAGAGTTTTTACCTGGATTGGAGGTGACTGCATCTTCCATGTCCTCGTCTCGGTACTGGTAAGAAGAGGTTCCTGATGTAGCAGCACTGCAAAGGCCCACACCCAGTCGGTTATGTTCTGTTGCTCGAGTCGACGAAAAGAACAAGTCAGATGATTACCCGGAGATGGTAGGGACGGTCACTTTGATCCTGGGCAAAGCCTTTGGCAGTTTGGAGGAGGTGGCTTTCGGTGCTTTTGGCGCTGGAGGCGGCACAACCTTGGGCTGCTTCGGGGCCTTCTCAATCGGCGCTGGGGAAGATGTCCGGGGGCGCTTCGAAGACTGCCCAGTCGGCGCGGTCGCCAGGTCCAGGGTGCTCGCCGGGTCATGAGTGTGCTTGGATCTCCTCTCTCTGCGAGGAGGCAAGTCAACCTCTTCGTCATTAGTCGAGTCGTCACTCTCCTCGTCCTCCTCGGCATCCGAGTGCCACTCGCCGCTCTCGCCCCTGCTCGCTCCTTCCTCGACGTCTTGCCCCTGCACTCCATTGGGCATCGAGTACATGTCAACGAGGGCCTGAAAGAAATTCAGTCGACCATCAACAAGGTGTCACACAAAGAATCAAGAAGATACTCGGCAAAGCAGAGTCATACCTGTTCCGGCTGGCGCGAGTGGTCGAATGGAATCACCCTCCTAGACCCCCGGGGATTGTCTTTGTTGCTGGCGATTCCCTTCAGCCACTTCTCCAAGGTGTCCTCGCTGACGTCCTCCGGGTGGATCCGAGTGGAGTCCTCAAGCCCCAAGTACATCCACATCGGATGGTCACGGGCCTAAAGCGGTTGGATGCGTCGACTGAGAAAGACCTCCAGCAGGTCCATCCCAGTCACCCCGTCGCGGACAAGTTGGACGACCCGCTCGACCAACACCTTAACATGCGCCTTCTCTTCTGGGACCACCTTTAAGGAGGAGGGCTTCTCCACTCGAGCTAGAGAAAAGGGAGGAAGTCCAATCGACTGGCCCGGGGTCGGTTGGTCCTTACAGTAAAACCAAGTCGACTGCCAGCCCCGGACCGAGTCGGGAAGGATCATCGCTGGGAAGGTGCTCTTGTTCCTCATCTGGATCCCCAGACCCCCGCACATCTGGATCACGTGCGTCCTCTCATCACTCGGATTGGCCTTTTTGACCAACTGGGAGCGGCAGGTGAAGATGTGTTTGAAGAGACCCCAGTGCAGTCGACAGCCCAAGAATTTTTCACACATTAGCACAAAGGCAGCCAGATAAACTATGGTGTTTGGAGTGAAGTGGTGAAGTTGAGCCCCGAAGAAGTTCAGAAAGCCACGAAAGAAAGGACGGGGAGGCAGAGAAAACCCGCGATCGACATGGGTGGCGAGGAGAACACACTCACCCTCCCGCGGCTGCGGCTCGGTCTCGTTCCCCAGGAGCCGCGCCGATTTGTGGGGGATCAGTCCCCACCTCCACCAGGTCATCGAGGTCGTCCTGGCTGATCGTCGAGCGGATCCAATCGCCCTGGATCCAGCCCGGCGGCAGGCCGGATCTTGACGAGGATCCGCCCCGACTGGTCCTCTTGCCCTTCGCCTTCGCGGTCGCCTTCTTCGCGCGCTCCAGCGCCACCGTCTTCTCTTTTCCCATGGCGGCGGATCGAGTTCGAGCGAGATTTCGACGCAGAGAGCGGAAGCGTGCACGGCGGAGAGGTCTGAGGAAGAAGAAGGAAATGGGAGCTCGCGGTGCGAAGACCCGGTACGGTACCTTTTATAAGGTCATTTCCCGAGTGACTGACTGGTAGGCCCAGACGATCTAAACAAATCCCGCAACAGTCGCGCGCGCAATACGTGGCGAAAAAGGTGGCACGGAGATCGAGGCGACCTGCCTAATCCATCCCGATTACCACGGCCTTACTTGTCCGGCGCGCTTCCAAAAATTCGAATACCGCGAAATCCGCGGAGAGCAGAGCAGCTTGTCAGACTGAAAACATCCTCCGCATTATCATTCGGAATTCTACCGTGAAAGTTCACTCGACAAAAACCAAGAATGGACCAAGGCGACTGAAAAAGAAGTTGACGTTGTCTCCTCAGTTCATGGCTCCAGAACAAGTTATACTCACAACACGAAGAATGAGTCGGAAGTGTTCCCAACTCCTTCCCCACTCAAACCCTGATCCATTCGGGGGCTAATGACGAAGCTATGTACCTAGGGTAGGGTCATGGATCTGTCCAAAATACCCTCCCCAAGGACATCTCTAAAAGAACCAGAAGTAGTCGAAGAGAAATCATCATCCACTCGACCCAAAAGCTATGTTCCACTCGACAGTCTTGAAGACACTCGACCATACAAACAACCACTCGACCACCAAAAGATGTGAAGCCACTCACTCCGCAACGGTCGGGATTTAAGTCATAGCTTTAATCATCATTTATAGCACTTTACTTCGGACATTACCAGTAACGCTCCTCCTTTATGAACATTGAACCATGTGTAACGGAGTGGAGCTGGGGTCCTGGCGCACTCTATATAAGCCACCCTCTCCTCTGGGGTAAGGATTCGCACCCTCTGTAACTCACACGCTATATCTAGTCGACCGCCTTCGGGCTCCGAGACGTAGGGCTGTTACTTCCTCCGAGAAGGGCCTGGACTCGTAAAACTCGTGTGTACAACTCCTCCATAGCTAGGATATGCCTCTACATTCCTATCCCCCATTCTACTGTCAGACTTAGAACCACGACAGGGAGCGCATAGAGTAATTGAGTTGTTTGCACAACATGTAAAAATTAATCCATCGCAGACAGCGCAAGGACTGGGTTAATTACCCTTGCATTTATTTTGACGTAGCCAAAACTAATCCTCCGCTTACACTTACAGATTGAGTTCATCACTCTCTTAGACTAGCCACAGTGTGAGTAACTAAAGTAGTAACACCGAGTCCAACTCAGCAAATTTGCTTATGTGGCAATGAGTTAATGAGGAGAGAGGTAGTTGTACTAACTTAGCTAGTTATTGTAATATCACATGTCCCAATGCAATATGAGTCTATAATCTAATAAATGAATCTTTGCATGTTACCATACTTAAGTTACTACTCCCTCCGTTTTTATTTAGTTCGCATATTAGCTTTGATCAAAGTCAAGCTTTACAAACTTTGACCAAGTTTATATACAAAAATATTAAGATATACAATAAGAAATCAACAACATTAGATTTATTATTAAATGTACTTTCACATCGTATAGATTTATTATGATAAATGTCTATATTGTTTTTTATAAACTTGGTCAAACTTTACGAAGTTTGACTTCAGTCAACTCTAATATGCAGAGTAAATAAAAACGGAGGGAGTACCTACTATAAAGGTAGTAACATAGTCTAGGAACATGTGTGTTACTCTCCATTGTGGCTAGTCTTACATTTATGTTTTGACAAGTCATCAGTCTCAAAATCACAAAGGAAAGAATAAAAAAGTAGTAACTTCACGCCACTTGGCTGCACAGAAACAATCGAGAATCGTACGGTTACGACCCATGTTGTGACGTGGAGTAGTAGTGGTCAACGACTATCAGCTTGATTTTATTTTTTCGTAGAGGCCACTATCTTGCTGGTAAACCCCAACAACGCCCTATATCCAACCCAAAACGAAGGTAAAGGGAAGTTTGCCGGCCGGTGGTCACGGTCCTTCCTTTCCGTTTGACAGCCGGCTAATTGCGAATCCTATGGTTGATCTTTTGATCCGCCAACAGCACAAGAAAAGCTAATTGTACCAAGATAGTTGAATTTAAATATTCAATTGATTGACACACATTTAAATCATGGAAGCACGTAAGTTGGCCAGTAAAGGGCCATGTTAGATCGTCTCTAGTCTCCTAAATAATGTTAGAACATCTCCCGCAGATGAGAAAAAACTTCACCTATAAATTATTATCGGGGTTCTGCCAAGTGTGAGCCTTTTGGCTTGGAGCCCATTTTTTTTAAAAAAAAAATCAACAATCAACTTTTTAGTTTCCAAAAAATCTTTAAAAAATACACAAGTACTTAGAGCATCTCTAGCAGATCCCGTATAATGCCGACTAGCAAACTGCGTTTACAGTTCGCTGTAGGTTAGATTTGCGGGTCGAATTCGTTCACTGCAATCAGACCCTGTGTATGAAACTGTAAAATTTTAAAAAAGCATTCATGGAAGAAACTTGCAACGACATTGATCATACATTAGTTTTTCTACATACTACATTGATCATACATAGTTCATATACATTGATCATACTAGTGGGGGAATCTGCGGGCCTGAGCCAAGCTACCAAAAATCGACGAGCTCGCGGCGGAGGAGCTGGAGGAGCTCAGTCCTCGTCGGAGGAGTCGAGGTAGATGAAGAACTTGGCATGCTTCGCCTTCATGACGCGCATGTCCCCCTCCTTGGACGTGTGCGCCTGCGACACCCGTTTGGAGGAACATCCTCTCGTACTCGAGCTCGCAGCGGCGGCGCGCTTCAGCCTCCTCCTGCTCCCTCGCCGACCACTCCATGACGATGCGCTCTAGGTGCTCCTCCAACCACGGGGGGAGGTAATCCTCGGGGCAGATCACTCCTCGACGTGGCGGCGCGTCAGCCTCGAGCTTGACAGCGAGCGGCCCGAGATCCTCCGGCTCTCTCTTCACAGGAGTGAGCCACGAGCTCGAGGTGCCCGCCGATGAGCTCCTTGCGGCAGATGAGTCGGAGGAGGCGTGGCGGCGGCAGGCGAGCTCGCGCTCGGACTCGTCCAGCTCGCGGCATTCGAACGCCGCCGACGGCCGGCTACCGCGGTTGAGCCACCTCCGCGCGCCTCGCTTGCGTGCGGTGTCGGACCTGGCACGGCGGTGGCGCTCCTCGTCATCTCCAGAGTTCCCGTAGCCATCCATGCCTTTTTCATGCTCGCCAGCGGCGAGAAATTGGACGGAGGAGGAGGGGAATCGCGGCGGAGCGGCGACGAAGGCGGATAGGGTTTGACCCGTATTCGAGCGGTGAAATCGCATATATAGCGGTGGGGAGAGAGTTTTTGCGGGCCGTGGTAAATTTTTTACGGGCCGGGTCGTGAATACGGTGTCTATTCTGGCCAGAAAAACAGGCCGAATCCTTATACTCGCCGGAATTATATGGGTTCGGCCTTTTAAGGGGTCTGCTAGAGATGCTCTTATAGATGTATACTAGATGTAGTGTGTAAAATTTCATTATGAGATATGTTTGATGTGAGCTATACAAAAAAAGAACATTTCTTTTGTAATGGATAGTACATGTACTAGAAATAGACAAATTTGTAATTTCTGTGTAACTCGCCTAAAAATATATTCCACCATAAAACTTTACATACAAGTAGTATACATCCATATGTATGTGTGTATTTTTTCAGGATTTTTTGAAAGCAATTTGATTTCTGAATTTTTCAAATTTTGGGCTCCATGGAGCTCGAGCTCCATTAGCAATTTCCGTTTGACCAGTAAATTATTTGAGTTTTTCATCTGTGCTAATTTTGGATACCGCCAATAAATCGATCCCTGATACCCAAATCTAACAAATGGGCTACACCAGTTAGTGGCCACTTTTTATTTATTTTTACCCCAGCCCCTCTATCTCTCTTTTCGGTGTGCGGCCACATGCGTAACTCTTCGACCCGCTAGTGACGGTAGCGTAAACCAATGGGTAGACAGGGAGGCACCATAGAGCAGCGGCCTCGATCAGGGACCCGAGGAGGCACGGGTAGAGGAGGTATCGTGCACCGTGCTTGCTGGCATGTCTGAATGAGGAGTTGGGGAAGCGCGGGCGTGCGGGCAGTGTGTCTACAACAACGACCCGGTGAGCACCGGAGCCGCGAGCGGCATGGACAGTGGGGAGGCACGAGGGGCGTTGGACGGTGAGGAGGCACGCCGGAGCGTCAGCGGGTGAACGTCGAGCCAAGAAGGCGCATGCAGTCTAGTAGGGGGTCCGCAGCGGCGACCTAATGGGCGCCGATGTTGGAGGGCGGCATCGAATGTCAGGCCAAGCCCGAGGCATCTCTAAGAGCATCTACTAATGCCAGACAACCGAACGGCAACTACTAATGCCAGAATGAGCTGGCGGCGTGCCAATGTCATCCTTCCCATGCCAGAGCTGGCCTGAGTTTTTCAATAAGAGTCGGAAAGTCTCTGTTCATGTGCCCCTATGGACCAGCGCCCTACAGCCACAATTGTCGTTGTTGAGCCATTGAATCGATCAAATGCGGTTGACACCAGATCTCGCCACTACACATGCATGATGAGAAATCCTAACCTCATCGTCCAAAGGAGATGACAAGAATCTACATTGCAACTTCGCCAACTCCATCTCGAGGGATAGATTCGAGGAGGATCGAAGCTGAGAAGACGACTCGAAGATGAAGCGCCACCACTGCAAAGGCTAAAAAGTCTAACCTAAACTACTAGCTAAAGCCGAGGCACCAGTGTTGCCCTCCGTGCCACCAGCCGGCAGAGTGGCAGGTAGAGGGGAGGTGAATTCACGTTTGGTCGGGGGAGATACATAGTAGTTTCTTGAAATTAATGTGGAGTTCAGTGGCATTGGCAAAGTCATCAAGAGTTTTGAGAGTTATCACGGTTTGTGGTGTTGCCCCAGCTAGGATTAGGGTGTCCTCGGCGAATCGTACCATGGGGCAGGAGGGTGAGTCATCTATTGGGTCAGGACGTCAGCAACTATGATGGAATTTGCTGTTGGTACGAAATTTCTTTAAATGGGCATTTCCAGTGCACCGTAACCCTAAGGAAGCAGAGTTATAATTTGCTCTGGAGAACCTCGTACCAAGCAATGAAAGCACACAAACGTAATCATTTTAGTACAGCAGAACCACTGCTTCGGCAGTAAAATTGCCTAATGGTGTCAGCCTCGTACTTGTCACGACAATATTAGTATTTGTCTGCAAAACATTGGACACCTTGTCATAGAAAAAGGAAGTTGAATGCCACACGCACGTACTACGTATAGTATACACAGGCAGAAGGAACTAAGCACCCCGTTCCCCTCTTGACCCGCTCCTTTGTTCAAAATCTAAACCAAGTTGTGATTTGAATTAGGATTAAGTATAAATCCTGCACTCAACCACCTCATATCTTCCCTCTATTTAAGCAGTCTCGGGCTCTCAGCCCATACCACCATTCCGCAGAGTCATCACGAGCAAAAGAAGAAACCCATACCACTACCCGGCCAGCTGATTGCTAGTTTCCACGCACGTCTCCGACGATCGAGCCGGCTAAGCCTCCCTATATGGCGTCCGAGCAGCTGCTGCCCGCCGTGCCGAGGTGGAGGCCGAGCCCGCCGCGGGAGCAGAGCCGTCCCGGGCACGCCGCAGACGACGAGGGCCCGTCCGACACGGCCACTGACGTCCTCGGCGGCTCCCTGCGCAGCACCGACGGCTTCCCTTTCGGCAGCGGGAGCTCGTTCCCGCCGCCGCCGTTCGCTCCGATGCCGGTGACCCTGCCGCGGTCGCGGACCTCCTCGTCGCTCGAGATCAGCGTGGAGAACGGCGCCGGCGCCGTGCCCGCCGTGCTTCGCGAGACGTCGTTGCGCCGAGTTGACCAGGGCGTCGTGCTTTCCTGGGAGGACTTGTGGGTATCGGCGGCCGGCGGCAAGGCCGGCCGCGTCCCCATCCTGCGCGGCCTCAACGGCTATGCGCGCCCCGGCGAGGTCCTCGCCATCATGGGGCCCTCCGGCTGCGGCAAATCCACCCTTCTGGACGCTCTAGCAGGTTGGTACAGCCGTATACATGCTCGTGAATAATACTACTCCTATACAATATCGTATGCGGGCTGGCCTTCGCTAGTCAGACAGCCAGCCTTCCTGATAAACTACTCCAAAGATTTTGTTCGCCAGCTAGCGTCGTAGCGACTCGTACAATTAGTATCTAGATATTATAATTTTTGCGGTGAGAAGATTAAAGAATTAATTACGACGAGCTTCCGTGGTACAAAATTACAGGAAGGCTAGGCTCTGGTGTCAGCCAGAAGGGAGACATCTTGATCAATGGCCGGAGGCAGAAGCTATCCTACGGGACATCGGTAAGCCTAGTGCATGCATGGATGGGCTATTTCAATTCGGAGAATCTCATTTTCATTCGGGCCGGTTGATCGTGAACGAACGTACTCTATCAATTATTTTAGTTAATCAACGCATCCTTTGCGTGTTGCAGGCGTACGTGACGCAGGACGACGTGCTGATGACGACGCTGACGGTGCGGGAGGCGGTGCGCTACTCGGCGTCGCTGCAGCTGCCGAGCGGCATGTCGGCGGCGGCGAAGCGGGAGCGGGCGGAGGAGACGCTGCGGGAGATGGGGCTGGAGGGCGCGGCGGACACGCGCATCGGCGGGTGGATGCACAAGGGGATCAGCGGCGGCCAGCGGCGCCGGGTCAGCATCTGCATGGAGATCCTCACCCGGCCGGCGCTGCTGTTCCTCGACGAGCCCACCAGCGGCCTCGACAGCGCCGCCTCCTTCCACGTCGTCAGCCGGATCGCCAGGCTCGCGCGCCGGGAGGGCATGACCGTCGTCGCCGCCGTGCACCAGCCCAGCACTGAGGTCTACGGCCTCTTCCACGGGCTCTGCCTCCTCGCCTACGGCAAGACCGTCTTCTTCGGTCCCGCCGCCGAGACCAACCAGGTACGTCTGTACATACTGTTGTATGCGTGCGTACGTATGTACGTATGAATACGTGCACAGTGCTGTTGATTGTTGCATGTTGCTGTTGCTATCGTATGTACGTGTTTGGACTTTGGACATGATCGCGACCCTAGTAGGCGTATTCACAGTTTCACACTGGACGGTGGTAATACAAATTATTTGATGTTTAGGCTTGGATCTGTTGGTGAGATCATATGATCAATCTATAAAACATATTCTGAGTTTTTTAGCACATACCTATGGGGGTGTATATCTGCAAGTCCAAAATATTTCAGCCAAAATTTTGATCTAAATCTAGAGAAATAAATAAATAATCTTCTGTAAGTAATATCACCTTTGGTTGGGTGATTGGGTACACCATTCATAGCTTATTTAACTTAGTTATCCACCCACAACAGAATTGCACTAAAATATTTCAGAAAAATACATTATTAACTTTCAAAGAGATCACAATTGCCAACGAAGTACCGTACGACGGCAGTAATTATGCGCTCCCTTCGGTAACAAATATAAGATATTTTAAATATTTCAATATATATTTTTCCAACCGGGCATCCCTTTCCATTAATTACTCAACAGAAAGATAACAAAGTTCAATTTAAATATTTTAATATAAACTACATACGAAATGAAAATGAGTAAACAAATACAATGAAACATGTATGTATACATCTAATTTAAAGAAAAAAGATTATAACATCACTTCAGTTAGCAAGCACGACAACTTTAGTGGTTTAGTTTCTTTTATACAAAAACTTGCCGTGTGTCATTGGAATTTTCCATCTCTTGCGTGACTGAAATTGTCATCAAAAAACGTTAGAATCAGAGTGTTACGAATCTGACGTGTGGCATTTATCATTTGATTTTTTTAATAAAGGAGGAGGGAGTATTAGAAAATGACTAGAGTTCGCCCGGAGAACAAGAGGAACAGTTTTAACTTGCAGAACCAACATCACGTACGTACTGTGGAAAGATAGATCACGATATTAATCACTGTATATATGCACAGTTGGAACTGTGCTCGAGTCACTGGTAGGGACTAAGAGCACTGTACACAATCGATCCAAACCACCGGGGAACATATATATGGACTGCGCCACGCACTGGGAACATTCGTTTTGGCAGGGAAGCTTACTCCCAAAAAGAATAAAAAATCACACACGTTTGGCTGGCCACATGCATTGATCGATCAGTGCCGCCTAACTCAACTGCGGCATCGCGTTCATAGCACAGTGGCGAAGATGTGCTTGCATTCAGGACTGTTTTTTGAGTGGTGACAGCTGAGGCTGAAAGCTCGGTTTAGCTGTCGACGACTGTGGAGAGATCGTCTAGTACTCGTATTATAGGTAATCCACTGTGCCAAGCAAGTCTCCTGATACAACAAATTAATCGGTGTATTTTTTAGGAAGTATTAGGTGATAGTAATTTCATGGGGTGATTAAATTGACCACACGGTTTGACAAACACGCGTGTTTTCCTAGCTGACGGTGTGCCGGTCACGGAGGAGAAAAATGTGCCTCGGTCGGTCGGTCCGTAGGTACGGTAGATCGATAACTGAAGAAAATGATACTGCTAATCCTTTGACAAAACATGCCATGTGTTCCTATCTTCCTCACTTGCTGGACCTGGATTACTATAGTCAAAGTGCACAAGAAACTCTTGAAGCCACTGAGTTTTTTGTTACCTAATAATTTGTTTGTTTGTTTCAGTTCTTCGCTTTGAGCGGGTTTCCTTGCCCGTCACTGATGAACCCTTCCGACCACTTCCTGAGGACCATCAACAAGGACTTCGACAATGTGAGCACATCGCCACCGTTCAATCAACAAGGACCTTAATTATCTACTCTATATCTGAAATCTTCTTGGTGAATAGTATTCCTAACCATGCGCTTCATCAATTGATTCCTCAGGACATCGAGGAAGGCCTCGGCGGGAAGAAGACGACCACCGCCGAGAACATTGACGCGCTGGTGGTCTCCTACAAATCCTCCGTGTACATGGACAAGGTGACTCGGCAGATCGCTGACATACGCGGCACTGTGAGTAGCCCGGACTCCACGTACATTTTGAAACTTTCAGTTGCAGTGCTGAATTTTGCTAATTATAAGCGTGTATGTGGTTTGTCGTGTGGTTTCAGGGAGGGGAGGTGGTGAAGATGGAAGGGCAGCAGCCGAGCTTCCTGATGCAGTCCTTCGTGCTGACCAAGAGGTCTTTCATCAACATGTACAGGGACCTCGGCTACTATTGGCTTCGCTTCGCCATTTACATCGCCCTTTGCCTCTGCTGTGGCACCATCTTCTATGACATCGGCCACAACTACGGATCCATCCAGGTGCCTAGCAAGAAGTCTCTCATTGTACTTGCCTCCGCCACTGATCACTGTTGTGTTAACCGTGTGATTGAAAACTTTGCATGCAGGCTCGTGGCTCCATGCTCATGTTCGTCGGCGCCTTCCTCACCTTCATGGCCATCGGAGGCTTCCCGTCTTTCGTCGAGGACATGAAGGTGAAGTTTCGGATCGAGTTCCATCACATCTCACGTCTCACGATACATTGATCTGATGTGCTTTCGGTATGCGCAATGCAGATATTTGGAAGGGAGAGGTTGAACGGGCACTACGGCGTCTCGTCGTTCGTGATCGCCAACACAGTCTCGGCGACGCCGTATCTACTCCTGATTTCCCTGGTGCCGGGTGCGATGGCCTACTACCTGGTCGGCCTGCAGAGGAGTTTCGACCACTTCGCCTACTTCGCGCTGGTGCTCTTCATGACAATGATGCTCGTGGAGGGCCTGATGATGATTGTGGCCAGCGCCGTGCCTGACTTCCTTATGGGCATCATCACCGGCGCTGGCATCCAGGGCGTCATGATGCTCAACGGCGGCTTCTTCCGCCTGCCCCACGACCTTCCCAAGCCGGTGTGGAGGTACCCCATGTACTACGTCGCCTTCCACAAGTATGCCAACCAGGGGTTCTACAAGAACGAGTTCCTCGGCCTCACCTTCCCAAACAACCAGGCTGGCGGCGCTGCCACCATCACTGGCGACGAGATCCTCCGGGAGTACTGGCAGGTGGAGATGGGGTACAACAAGTGGGTCGACCTCGCGGTCCTGTTCGGGATGGTCATATTGTACAGGGTGCTCTTCTTGGCCATCATGAAGCTTACCGAGAAGGTGAAGCCCATGGTGAACGGGCTTAGGTTCAGGAGCACCCAGCCGTCGGTGCACATCGCCGACCAGGGTTCCGAAGCAAATGGAGCAATGTGAGGCCGGAGAGATCAGCACAATTATTTTCTTAGTAGAAGATTGTTGCTTATGAGTACTGTAGCGTTGCAGTGTTGTGCAGTGTATGTAAAGTCCGCAAAAAAAAGAAGTGCACAAATCTTGTCAAATTCGCATTGACAAAGGGCATTTTTACAAAATGTAATTAGTTCATAGGCTGGCTGTAAGCGGTTTGTCGATATACACGAGTATTACTATTTTTGAAATAAGGGATCACCCCGTAATTTTGATTTTTGAAAATTGATAACACAACCATGCATCAAGTTCCTATTAAGGCATCAGTCTTAAGTCACATGACAAGTTTATGAGCACCCTCTAACAATAAGAGACATCTACAGAGCAAAATATAAACCTTATTACATGTGACGCCTGGATATTTAAGCTACAGTAACCATCTACTAATGATGCCACGTCACCATGATTACTGTTGATAAACTCGCGTTGATTCAAACCCTGTTCAAATTCAAATTTAAATTCAAGTCAAACAAATAAAGTTTTCAAATGTCAAACCTAAAATGTTCAAAGTGTTTAAAATATTCCATAAATAATTATGGCGGTGAACCAACATTTTTATAAAGTGGTTTAATGCCCTTGAATAATTAAAACAGTAGCTAAGACATTAATTAAATGCCTTTTATAAATATTAAATTGTTAAACTATTTTATCTTGGACCTAAGATAATTGTGGCAGTGGAATAATTGCTAATGTTAATTTAGGGTCTAATTAAATATTTTTAAAACTAAAATATAAAATTAAACTGATAGAAAACAGAAAATTTTTTAAAAGTAAGACAAAACAAATGGAGTTAAGTAAAAAGAACAAAGCCCCCTGCCACCATGGGCCTGAGACCATCCAAGCCGGCCAGCAAGCCCACCTAAGCCCTCCCACCGGTCGCTCCCTCCCTTCCTATTCCTCTGCTCCGTGTCGCTACAGGGGCGAGGTCGACCCCGACCACCTCGCCGGCCTCGCCATGGGGATAAGACCAACCCGGCGCCCCCCTCTCTCCCCTGTGGAACCCTAGTCCCCTCTCCCTCCCTCACGCGCCTCTCGCTCTCTCCGCCAGATCTGGCGCGCCGCTCGCACCCGAAGACGCCGCGGTCGTCGCCCGTCACCACCGTCGTCGCAGTCGCTCGGGATTACGTCCACGAGGTCCACCACGGTCACCTTCCTCCGTTCAGGGCAGGGGAGGAAGGAGAGGAGCTGCGTAGCCGACGCCGTCTTCATCTCTTTTCTCCGGCCACCACGCATCGTCGTCGTCGATCTGCACCGCCCCGACCTCCTTCATCCTCCTCGGACCGCCATCCGCCGTCGTCGACTCCGGCCGTCTCAAGTCGTCCTCGGGCCTTCTCTGCAACGACAGTGAGCTCCCGCCTCTCCTCCCCCTTGCCGTCTACTCGTACGCATCCGCTAGCTTTTTCCCCGCCGTGTTCGAGTCCCGCCGCCGCTGCCGTGCTCCCCATCGCGCCACTCTCAGTGGAGCTCGTGCTCCAGCACTTGTTAGCGCTCAATAGCGCCGTGGGAGGCCGTAGCGCCGCTCACAGCTCCGCCCGTGCTCCGCGTCGTCGTTGCCGCATTCGCCCGCCATCGCCCGTGCCGACGACCGCAGCCGTGGGCTTCGCTTGGCGCGCCTCACATCCTCGTTCGCCTCCTGTTGCTGCGTTGCTGCCACTGCTCAACCGCCGTCGCTGCTGCCGCCCGCATGCTGTCGCGCCGCTCTCAGGCCCCGCCTCCGCCTGCACGCGCCCTCCCGCGCTTGGCCGTGCTCGCGCCACGTCGTTGCCCACCGTTGCTCTGCCTGCACTACGGTGCTACAGTAACTGAGTGTTACTGTAGCGCTTGCTAGCTTCTGCCATTTCAAACTGACTAGCTCTATGGACAGCCCCTAAACCACAGCCCCTAAACCACAGCTTATCAAGTGCTAACGCGAGTAAAAATAATATGTGAAGGAAGTATACATGACAAACTCCATTTTATCCCACTAGACTAAATCTTTTTGATGAATAGTTTAAATCCTACAAAAATCACAAAATGACATCTTATGTTAATAACTCCTAGCCTACCAACTTGTCTGTGCTGTGTGTGTGCCTCGTGCATATGGCCAGAGTAGTGGCCGGCCCTTGCTTAGATTAGTACTACTAGGTGTTAATTAGTGGCTAGACTAGAATAGTCTATGTTCAGATGACATGTGGCCTCTTTTATTTAAAAGCCTAATTAATAGTTTGTGCCAATGACAAGTAGGGTCCAATGCACTGTTCATTGGTTGACTAGTAAAGTGTTGACTGAGTCAACCCAGCTCCTTGACCCCACATGTCATTGAGTGTGGCTAGCCCCTTGCTCAGTTAAAAAACCCTTTAATTGTTTATAATTCAAATTAAATAAATTGAAAAAAATCCTTTAAACTTTAGAAATCTTATAAAATAAATTATAACTCGGATGAAAATACTTTGTACATGAAAGTTGCTCAGAACGATGAGACGAATTCGAATACGCCCTCCGTTCGTCTATCACATGTCCCTAGCATAGCGAACGTTGAACTTTTCCCTTCCGATTCATCTGTCTGACAGACGTCCGAAACCGGGAGTACTTTCCCGGATGTTATCCTCCTTCACCAGTATCGCCTAGCGCTGCGTTAGAACACCTCTAGCACCGCTTATTGTCTTGTTATGCTTATGTTTGCGTGTATTTACTGTTTCTCCCCCCTCTTCTTCTCCGGTAGACCTCGAGACCGCTGCTGATGCCCCTATGATCGACTACGTCGACGACGACCCCTCCTTGCCAGAGCAACCAGGCAAGCCCCCCCCCCCCTTTGATCATCCCGATATCGCCCATTCCATTCTCTCATGCTTGCATTAGATTTTGCTACGGTTATTGTTTGCTCTTATTCTGCTGCATAGCCTGTTTATTGTAACCTGCTATTGTTACCTACCTGCTTATCCTAAACTGCTTAGTATAGGTTGGTTAGAGACCCATCAGTGACCCCCCACTTGACCTGACTGCCCCGCAGGATTATCAGAAGACCCGATCAATGGGATCGAAGACCAGGCCCCGACACCTCACGTCACATCACGCCCCTTTGTTGCTCGACTCTGCAGAGTTACCATCGAGTGCCGAGGGTGGAACCTCATACATCACTCCTGATGAGATCTCTGTAGAGTAGCTATTCGGTCGTGGTCATCGAGGGTGATTTCCTCCTTAACCACTTCCGATACGACTCTGTCGTGCAACCCCTCAAGTGTGAACCTCGAGGGTGGTTCCTCTTACGTTCACCTTGATGTTTACATCGAGTGGGAATCCGACAAGGGTGATTCCTCAGGTTTTCCCCCTTGGTGTTAGACACACGGTTACTATGGTTACTATGACTTTGCACTGGACCCAGTTATTAAAGACGGGTTGGCCCTGAGGGGTACCCGCGCGAGCTTAATTGCGAGTGATGTGGAGTCGGGCGGACCTGGGAGGTGCCCGCGAGATAATTACGAGGCGTGGTCGGGCATTCCTAGCCCTTGCCGCAAGTCCTCGAGACGGGGCAACGGGGTCACATCTTTCATGAGTCTCTGCTTGTTACCACGCGTTCTTAATCCACTACGATTTGGATATTTGATCCGAGGGGCCTCTGGCCTGATAGCACTAACCATCACGTGGGCATAGTATGGGTGTTCTGCATCGTATACATCAGCTGAAGCTTAATAGACGTAAGCGACTAAGCGGCGCGCGCCGGGTTGGACTGGTAGGCTCCTGCCTTTTTTAGGAAGTAGCTAGGTCTGCTCACCGGCCGCCCACGCAACGTGCAGGAGTTCCCGGGGAGATGGCCCATGACCCCTGGGGGCATAGGTTTAGTCCGGCGTGCTGGCCTCTCTATTAAGCCTAGGCCGGGTTGCGGCGTATTGTTTGGCCGAGGCCGGGCATGATCCAGGAAAGTGTGCCCGGCCGGAGTTAATCGAGCATGGTGGGTACTTGGTGCACCCCTGCAGGGAAGAAAACATCTATCGATAGCCTGTCCTACGGTAACGGACACTTGGAGTTGTATCCCGATCGATACAACTAGAACTGGATACTTGTGATGAGACTGGATGGTGATGAGTAATGGATTGTGATGATAACTGGATAGTATGGCTCTGGGATTGCTTTCTCGCAGGGAGTCGAGAAAGGATCTCTGGCCGAGGTTGATAACACTCCTACTACTTTACCTTATGCTACTCTACTCCCTCATGTTGCTGCAAGATGGTGATTTCCAGAAGATGCTAGTCTTTGATAGGACTAGGCCTTCTCTCTATTCTGGCTTTTCTGCAGCCCAGTCCACATATACAGCCTTCCTTTGATAATGTTGCATATGTAGTGTAGATTCTTGCTTGCGAGTACTTTGGATGAGTACTCATGGTTGCTTTGCTCCCCCTTTTCCCCCTTTCTTCTTCTTTCCGGTTGATGCAACCAGATGTCGGAGCCCAGGAGCCAGATGTCACCACCGATGCCTACTACTACGTGGAGACCGCCGACGACCGGGAGTAGTTAGGAGGCTCCCAGGCAGGAGGCCTTGCCTTTTCGATCGATGTTGCTTTTGTGCTAGCTTTCTTAAGGCATCCTTGTCTAACTTATGTCTGTACTCAGATATTGTTGCTTCCGCTGACTCTTCTATATTCGAGCCCTCGAGGCCCCTGGCTTGTAATATAAAGCTTGTATTATTTTCAATTTGTGTCTAGAGTTGTGTTGTGATATCTTCCCGTGAGTCCTTGATCTTGATCGTACACATTTGCGTGTATGATTAGTATACGATTGAATCGAGGGCGTCACATTACAGATCCCCCAAGACCTGCATCAAAGTTTTTTAAATTAAAATAGAATATAGACTACAACCATTATCTAAAACGATAAACAACATATCTCCAGGGTCATCATCCAACAATATTGAGCATCATAGGCGCCCAGCCTCTCCTTTTGCCGAAGACATCAGCCGCAACCCACAACATTAGTCTTACCCTCTAGAGACTCCCAATCCTGGCCGGTTCCCGGAGCAGCGCCATCGAACTCAGTGTCCACGGACGGTAGCGGTGACGGTGGTGTGCTGAGGGAGGCGACGACCCTGGTTCAAGGGGGTGTAGGTGCGGGCCACGAGCTACACTGTCGGCGGCAAGACATGAAAGCAACGCTGGCGGCTGGGTGGGGAGGGGGCGCCAGGGGTGGCAAAGAGGACAGAAGTTGGGTGGCGGCAGCGAGGATGAAAATGTCGGCAAGGTCAAAACTAATGGGATGGGGGGAGTAGTGGCTTATGTGTCACCGACGCACGAGCTAGGCAAAAACAAAGGATGGACAACACAGATGTCCGCAGTGTGTCCGCGTGGACATAAATCTAGTCCAAATTTGTGCTGGAAATGAGTAAAAGCGGACATCGCTCCATTTACGTCACCGCGTTGGGCTGTGATTTTTGTCCGCACATATAAAAACCATACACGCGGACGAAATAACATCAGGCCCGTTGGAGTTTCCCTACAAAGAGTAGTGGTATTTTTAGAAGGTCTACTCATGGTCTGCTCTAGTCCTCTGTCCCTTCTCAAGCTAAATCTTCTAATCTTTTCACAACATTTTAGCCTTTCGGATGCATGGACGAGCTTTTTTTGACGGGTGGATACATGTTAGGTAGGTGTTGTTAGGTTGGTTTAGTTCCGGTTGTCAAAATTAAAAAACCGGTCGGTGCTCCGGAGAAGCAGACTTTGCATGATGATGTGGGAAACTAGATGTAAAACCCACACGTGGCATGTGTTCAAGTTTTTGTGGACTCGAATTCAGCTTGTCATTTCTTCTTTGCTTCTTCCATCCTCGATGACAAAAAATGTGATCTACTGTGATAAACATGTATCATCACGAAAGTGTATTTTTTTGTAGTGAATAAAACAAGCAAGCTATGCATTGAAAACAGAATCTGTCAAAAACAGAACAGTCTGTAATGATCTGAATTGTTCTTGTTGGGGATATAACTATTAGGTATGACCCGCCTGGGAGGGGCCGGGTTATGCCTATGGCGGTTCATCCAAGACGAAGCCCATGACGATGTTGAAGATGGCGGTTCATGAAGCAGACTTACGAAAGGGCCTAAAGCCCAAGAGGCGACTTAAGGCCCATAGGTGTAAACCGCCGTATGTGTATGACTTGTGTTGTAAGGCAAGGGTAATGAGTCACCAAGCCAGACACGTTGTCTGTGAGCCGGCCGGGACTCTGTAAGCCACCGGGCGTCAACCTGTGTATATAAAGGGATGACCTGGCGGCGGCTTAGGGCAAGAGAGAAGAGATCGAAAGCTAGGTCAAGCGTATTCGCTCCCTGGTAATCGAGACATAAGCAATACCACCTACCACCTCAAACTGGATTAGGCATTAACTTCACCGCAAGGGGCTGAACAAGTATAAACTCCCAATGTCCTTTGTCCCGTTTAACCCCTTTAAACTAACCTCGTTGCGATGGCTTCACGACTAAGTCCTCACACTAGGACATCTACCATGACAACTCCACGACAGTTGACCCCCACCATGGGGCCAGCGCACGGTAGTTTCGAGTTCTTAAAGGGCAGCTTCGAAGGGATCAAGAGATACGATGTGGGCCGGATGACCAAGAGTCATTGCGGCAAGCTCTACATCGACGATGCAGGCTGGGCCTCGAGGCCGGCTCAATTGAGTACGGGTACCGGCCCCCCTTCGGCAGAATCCACGTCTTCATCGGCAAGATTGGCGAACCGGGCCCTGAGCCTGACATCATCGAGACGGCTCAGCGTGCGAGACCCGCCCGAGTTCAAACCGCCATGAAGCGTGCCTTTGTGGGATTCATCCATGGAGCGAAATCTAGGGATAGATCTGTGTTTGGTGGTGAGATGGTCGTTTACTCTGATGGCGAGTCGTCCATTGGTGAAAATGAGTCGCTATACCAACTGCAAGATGGCCA
Source organism: Triticum monococcum (assembly GCA_034509565.1). Classification (NCBI taxonomy): domain Eukaryota; kingdom Viridiplantae; phylum Streptophyta; class Magnoliopsida; order Poales; family Poaceae; genus Triticum; species Triticum monococcum. Next base: position 486,761,246 of record CM067845.1, read on the forward strand.
GTTTGGGGGCTATTATGATGGCGACAGTATTTCGGACCCCTATGAGCCGCCGAACAGGGTTGCGATCTTTATGGCCAGTACATAGCCAGTACAGAACTCTTTGACTGCGGCAGCGATAATCTCCGGGTCAGCTGCGGCAACGGCTGCCAGGGCAGGAGGCCCTGTGCGCCTGCCGGCTCGGGTCTTGACCGACTTGCTGGACAAACTTACAACATTGTTAACAACGGTGGTTAACCCAGCAGATCAGGATCAGCATAATGCGGCGGTTGCAAAATTGCGTGATGAGATAGCACATGCCAAGGAGGAGCTGAACGCACAGAACGCTAGGATGGTCGCGGAGCGGGCTGCTTTGGATGCTCAGGAGCAGCGGATCCAGTCGGAGTCTTTCGGGCTCATGATGGACCAGAACGCTTCAAACGAAGTCATGAGGAGGAGGCATCAGACTCGTCTGCCTTCGGTTTACGAGGCAAGAAATCTCTTTAACATGCCTGGAGCAGGGACCAGTAACCCGCCAGTGGTAAACCGGGTGGAAGCACCTAGGACAGGAATGCCGGCTCAGCTGCGCACGACAGAGCCACCCCGTTTGAATACGACTCCGCCTCAGCATGTGCCGACGCCATAGGCTTATTAGTCTAACCCTTTGGATAATATGATTGCTGCGGCAACTTGACTTGCGGCTCTACCGGTTGAAGGCGAGTCGCCGACGGCAATGGAAATACAATGGGCTGGAGAATTGCTGCAGATGGCTGTGGCCCAACAGGCGGCTTACTCTTACAGTCGTGAGAAGATTCATCCCACCCCTCGCCCAAGTCGGAGTTATAACAGGCATATTGATGAGACGACTGTGTCAAGCAGCGGGCGGTACCGCAACCCGCCCCGTGGACATAATCCGACGGGTGGTGGAGCTGATGCTCAGAATGTAGTGGATCAAGGTAGAGCATGTCAAGAGGCTGAGCTGGCGGCTCAGTACGCGGCTCGTCAACATTCTCTGGTTTGCCCAACAACTTCGGTGGAGACCGGCGTGACCTTCAGGACTTTGAGTGTGCCGTGTTTAGTGTCGGCTCTGCGTAATGAGCGTTTGCCCAAGGATTTTAAGGGTCCTCATAAAGTACCTAATTATACAGCCGACTTACCCCCTGAAGCATGGGTTGAGAGTTATGAGATGGCCATGGAACTGCTAGATGTTAGCGATGATGCATGTGTTAAGTATTTCACCATGATGTTGGATGGGACGGCCCGTACTTGGTTGAAGGGGCTGCCTGCCAACTCCATTGGGTCATGGGCCAAGTTAAAAGCCTGTTTTGTTCAGAATTTTAAAGATACAAGCAAGCAGCCTATGTCAATTGTGGATCTGGATGCATGTGTCCAAGAAGAGGGTGAGTCAATAATCCATTGGGTGCGCTGGGTCTCAACTATCTTACATTCATCAGATTGCATCAATGTCGGCTCAGCAGTCTTAATGTTGGAGAAGAATTGTCGTTTTTTGCCCCTTAAGGAGAAGCTAGGGCGGCTCAAGCGCCACTGTAGTGACATGGGGGAGTTGATGGCAGCTCTGGTTAAGTATGCTGACTCTGATGGTACCAAGGGCCCCGAGTCTGATGATGAAAAGTTGGGAAAGGGAAAGAAGAGCAGCAGCACCAGAGGGCAGCAGCATAACCCGGCGAGTTAGGGAGGCAATGGTAAGCGCAAAGCTGATAATAGTTTGGACTTTATATACGGGGGCAGGGGGCACCCCTAGACACACAAGTTGATCCTCGTGATCGTTTTCTTAGCCGTGTGCGGTGCACCCTTCCACCATACTCCTCGAAAATATTGTAGCGGTGCTTAGGCGAAGCCCTGCGACGGTAGAACATCAAGATCGTCACCACGCAGTCATGCTGACGGAACTCTTCCCCGACACTTTGCTGGATCGGAGTCCGGGGATCGTCATCGAGCTGAACGTGTGCTAAAACTCGGAGGTGCCGTAGTTTCGGTGCTTGATCGGTCAGGCCGTGAAGACGTACCACTACATCAACCGCATTGTCATAACGCGTCCGCTGTCGGTCTACGAGGGTACGTAGATCACACTCTCCCCTCTCATTGCTATGCATCACCATGATCTTGCGTGTGCGTAGGAATTTTTTTTGAAATTACTACGTTCCCCAACAGTTTCCACCGCCGCAACCTTCTGTACCCGTGAGATCCCATATTGGGGCCTTTTCCGGCGCTCCGCCGAAGGGGGCATTGATCATGGAGGGCTTCTACATCAACACCATAGCCTCTCCGCTGATGTGTGAGTAGTTTACCTCAGACCTTCGGGTCCATAGTTATTAGCTAGATGGCTTCTTCTCTTTCTTTGGATCTCAATACAAAGTTCTCCCGGATTCTCTTGGAGATCTATTCAATGTAATCTTCTTTTGCGGTGTGTTTGTCGAGATCCGATGAATTGTGGGTTTATGGTCAAGATTATCTATGAACAATATTTGAATCTCCTCTGAATTCTTTTATGTATGATTGGTTATCTTTGCAATTCTCTTCGAATTGTCAGTTTGGTTTGGCCTACTAGATTGATCTTTCTTGCAATGGGAGAAGTGCTTAGCTTTGGGTTCAATCTTGCGGTGCTCGATCCCAGTGACAGAAAGGGAAAGGACACGTATTGTATTGTTGCCATCGAGGATAAAAAGATGGGTTTTATATCATATTGCTTGAGTTTATCCCTCTACATCATGTCATCTTGCCTAATGCGTTACTCTGTTCTTATGAACTTAATACTCTAGATGCATGCTGGATAGCGGTCGACGTGTGGCGTAATAGTATTAGATGCATAATCATTTCGGTCTACTTGTCGCGGACGTGATGCCTATATACATGATCATGCCTAGATATTCTCATAACTATGCTCAATTCTATCAATTGCTCGACAGTAATTTGTTCACCCACCGTAATACTTATGCTATCTTGAGAGAAGCCACAAGTAAAACATATGGCCCCCGGGTCTATTTTCCATCATATAAGTTTCCGATCTACTTTATTTTGCTTTCTTTACTTTTAGTCTCTATCATAAAAATACCAAAAATATTATCTTATCATCTCTATCAGATCTCACTTTTGCAAGTGGCCGTGAAGGGATTGACAACCCCTTTATCGCGTTGGTTGCAAGGTTCTTATTTGTTTGTGTAGGTGCGTGGGACTTGAGCGTGGTCTCCTACTGGATTGGTACCTTGGTTCTCAAAAACTGAGGGAAATACTTACGCTACTTTGCTGCAACACCCTTTCCTCTTCAAGGGAAAACCAGCGTTGTGCTCAAGAGGTAGCAAGAAGGTTTTTTGACGCCGTTGCCGGGGAGTCTACGCAGAAGTCAAGACATACCAAGTACCCATCACAAACTCTTATCCCTCGCATTACATTATTTGCCATTTTCCCCTCGTTTTCCTCTCGCCTACTTCACCCTTGCCGTTTTATTCGCCCTCTTTTTCCGTTCGCCTTTTTTTCGCACGCTTCTTGTGTGCTTGTGTGTTGGATTGCTTGCTTGTCACGATGGCTCAAGACAATACTAAATTGTGTGACTTTTCCAATACCAACAACAATGATTTCCTTAGCACTCTGATTGCTCCTCTTACCGATGCTGAATCTTGTGAAATTAATGCTGCTTTGTTGAATCTTGTCATGAAAGATCAATTCGCCGGCCTTGCTAGTGAAGATGCCGCTACCCATCTAAATAGCTTTGTTGATTTGTGTGATATGCAAAAAAAGAAAGATGTGGACAATGATATTGTTAAATTGAAGCTATTTCCGTTTTCGCTTAGAGATCGCGCTAAAACTTGGTTTTCGTCTTTGCCTAAAAATAGTATTGATTCTTGGAATAAGTGCAAAGATGCTTTTATCTCTAAGTATTTTCCTCTCGCTAAGATCATCTCTCTTAGAAACAATATTATGAATTTTAAGCAACTTGATCATGAACATGTTGCACAAGCTTGGGAGAGGATGAAATTAATGATACACAATTGCCCTACTCATGGTTTGAATTTGTGCATGATTATATAAAAAATTTATGCCGGATTGAATTTTGCTTCTAGAAATCTTTTAGATTCGGCCGCGGGAGGCACTTTTATGGAAATTACTTTAAGAGAAGCTACTAAACTCCTAGATAATATTATGGTTAATTATTCTCAATGGCACACTGAAAGATCTACTAGTAAAAAGGTTCATGCGATTGAAGAAATTAATGTTTTGAGTGGAAAGATGGATGAACTTATGAAATTGTTTGCTAATAAAAGTGTTTCTTTTGATCCTAATGATATTCCTTTGTCTACTTTGATTGAGAATAATAATGAATCAATGGATGTGAATTTTTTTGGTAGGAGTAATTTTGGTAACAACGCGTATAGAGGAAACTTTAATCCCAGGCCGTTCCCTAGTAATTCCTCTAAAAATTATGGTAATTCCTACGACAATTCCTATGGAAATTTTAATAATATGCCCTCTTAATTTGAGACTAGTGTTAAAAAGTTTATGAATTCACAAAATAATTTCAACACCTTGCTTGAAGAAAAATTGCTTAAGTTTGATGAATTGGCTAGGAACATGGATAGAATTTCTCTTGATGTTTATTCTTTGAAGCTTAGATCTATTCCACCTAAGCATGATATCAATGAGTCTCTCAAAGCCATGATAATTTCCATTGATGAGTGCAAAGAAAGAACCGCTAGAATGCGTGCCAAGAAAGATTGCTTTGTAAAGGCGTGTTCTTCTAGTTTTTATGAGAATAAAGATGAAGATATAAAAGTTATTGATGTGTCTCCTATTAAATCTTTGTTTTGAAATATGAATCTTGATAATGATGGGATTGGAGATGAGTCAACTTTAGTTAAAAGGCATCCCAATAATTCGGAGTTTTTAGATCTTGATGCAAAGTTTGGTAAAAGTGGGATTGAAGAGGTCAAAACTTTAGATAGCATAGGACCCACTATTTTGGATTTCAAGGAATTTAACTATGATAATTGCTCTTTAATAGATTGTATTTCTTTGTTGCAATCCGTGCTAAATTATCCTCATGCTTATAGTCAAAATAAAGCCTTTACTAAACATATCTATGATGCTTTGATGCAATCTTATGAAGAAAAACTTGATTTGGAAGTTTCTATCCCTAGAAAACTTTATGATGAGGGGTAACCTACAATTAAAATTAAAAATAAAGATCATGAATGCTATGCTTTGTGTGATTTGGGTGCTAGTGTTTCCACGATTCCAAAAACTTTGTGTGATTTGCTAGGTTTTCGTGAATTTGATGATTGCTCTTTAAACTTGCACCTTGCGGATTCCACTATCAAGAAACCTATGGGAAGCATTAATGATGTTCTTATTGTTTCAAATAAGAATTATGTGCCCATAGATTTTATCGTTCTTGATATAGATTGCGATCCTTCATGTCCTATTATTCTTGGTAGACCTTTCCTTACAATGATTGGTGCAATTATTGATACGAAGGAAGGAAATATTAGATTCCAATTTCCATTAAGGAAAGGCATGGAACACTTACCTAGAAAGAAGTTTAAATTACCTTATGAATCCATTATGAGATGCACTTATGGCTTGCCTTACCATTATTATGGCAACACCTAGATCTATCCTTGTTTTTATGCCTAGCTAGGGGCGTTAAATGATAGCGCTTGTTGGGAGGCAACCCAATTTTATTTTTATTTCTTTATTGTTCATTCTGTTTTGTAATAAAAATTTTCATCTAGCCTCTGGTTAGATGTGGTTTTGTGTTTTAATTAGTATTTGTGCCAAGTAAAACCGTTAGGACAACCTAAGGTGATAGTTATTTGATCTTGCTGTAAAAAACAAAAACTTTGCGCACACGAGATTAGTTTTCATAATTCACATAAACGTGCTTTTCAGTTGATTATTTTTGAAGTAGATCAATAAAAAAATTATCTAGGACTTACTAATTTGGTAGAATTTTTTAGGTTCCAGAAGTTTGAGTTAGATACAGATTACTACAGATTGTTCTGTTTTTGATAGATTCTATTTTGTGTGTGTTGTTTGCTTATTTTGATGAATCTATGGCTAGTAAAAGAGCTTATAAACCATAGAGAAATTGGAATACAGTAGGTTTAACACCAATATAAATAAATAATGAGTTCAATACAGTACCTTAAAGTGGTGGTTTGTTTTATTTCGCTAACGAAGCTTATGAGATTTTCTGTTGAGTTTTGTGTTGTGAAGTTTTCAAGTTTTGGGTAAGGATTTGATGGATTATGGAACAAAGAGTGGCAAGAGCCTAAGCTTGGGGATTCCCAAGGCACCCCAAGTTAAAATTCAAGGACAACCAAAAGCATAAGCTTGGGAATGCCCCAGAAGGCATCCCTCTTTCGTCTTCATCTATCAGTAACTTTACTTGGAGCTATATTTTTATTCACCACATGATATGTGTTTTGCTTGGAGCGTCTTGTATAATTTGAGTCTTTACTTTTTATTTTACCACAATCATCCTTGTTGTACACACATTTTGAGAGAGACACACATGATTCGGAATTTATTAGAATACTATATGTGCTTCACTTATATCTTTTGAGCTAGATAATTTTGCTCTAGTGCTTCACTTATATCTTTTAGAGCACGGTGGTGGTTTTATTTTATAGAAATTATTGATCTCTCATGCTTCACTTATATTATTTTGAGAGTCTTCTAGAACACCATGGTATTTTGCTTTGGTTGAAATTAGTCCTAAAGTAATAGGCATCCAAGATAGGTATAATAAAAACTATCATATAAAGTGCATTGAATACTATGAGAAGTTTGATACTTGATGATTGTTTTTAGATATGGAGATAGTGATATTAAAGTTGTGCTAGTTGAGTAATTGTGAAATTGAGAAATACTTGTGTTGAAGTTTGCAAGTCCCGTAGCATGCACGTGTTGTAACCGTTGTGCAACAAATTTGAAACATGAAGTGTTCTTTGAGTGTCATCCTTTGTGTGGAGGTCGGGGGCACGTGATGGTTAACTCCTACCAACCTCCCCCCTAGGAGCATGCGTGTAGTTCTTGGTTTTGATGACTTGTAGATTTTTGCAATATGTATGTGAGTTATTTATGACTAATGTTGAGTCCATGGATTATACGCACTCTCACCCTTCCATCATTGCTAGCCTCTTCGGTGTCGTGCATTGCCCTTTCTCACCTTGAGAGTTGGTGCAAACTTCGCCGGTGCATTCAAACCCCGTGATATGATACGCTCTATCACACATAAACCTCCTTATATATTCCTCGAAACAGCCACCGTACCTACCTATCATGGCATTTCCATAGCCATTCCGAGATATATTGCCATGCAACTTTCCACCATTTCGTTTATTATGAGACGCTTCATCATCGTCATATTGCCATGCATGATCATGTAGTCGACATCGTATTTGTGGCAAAGCCACCATGCATATTATTTCATACATGTCACTCTTCATTCATTGCCCATCCCAGTACACCGCCGGAGGCATTCATTTAGAGTCATATTTTCTTCTAGTATCGAGTTGTAATCATTGAGTTGTAAATAAATAGAAGTGTGATGATCATCATTCATAGAGCATTGTCCTAAAAAAAGAAGAAGAAAAATAAAAAAGAGAAAGGCCAAATAAAAAAAGGAGGCCCAAAAAAAAGAGAAATAAAAAAGGGGACAATGCTACTATCTTTTTTTCCACACTTGTGCTTCAAAGTAGCACCATGATCTTTATGATAGAGTCTCTTGTTTTATCACTTTCATATACTAGTGGGAATTTTTTATTATAGAACTTGGCTTGTATATTCCAACAATGGGCTTCCTCAAATGCCCTAGGTCTTCGTGAGCAAGAAAGTTGGATGCACACCCACTTAGTTTCATTTGTTGAGCTTTCATACATTTATAGCTCTAGTGCATCCGTTGCATGGCAATCCCTACTCCTTGCGTTGACATCAATTGATTGGCATCTCCATAGCCCGTTGATTAGCCGCGTCAACGTGAGACTTTCTCCTTTTTGTCTTCTCCACACAAACCCCATCATCATATTCTATTCCACCCATAGTGCTATGTCCATGGCTCACGCTCATGTATTGCGTGAAAGTTGAAAAAGTTTGAAAATTCTTAAGTGTGAAACAATTGCTTGGCTGGAATCGAGGTTGTGCATGATTTGAATATTTTGTGTGACAAAGATGGGACATAGCCAAACTATATGATTTTGTAGGGATGAACTTACTTTGGCCATGTTATTTTGAGAAGACATAATTGCTTAGTTAGTATGCTTGAAGTATTATTATTTTTATGTCAATATTAAACTTGTTGGGGAACGTAGTAATTTAAAAAATTTCCTACGCACATGCAAGATCATGGTGATGCATAGCAACGAGGGGGAGAGTGTTGTCTACGTACCCAACGTAGACCGACTGCGGAAGCGATGACACGACGTAGAGGAAGTAGTCGTACGTCTTCACGATCCAACCGATCAAGCACCGAAACTACGGCACCTCCGAGTTCGAGCACACGTTCAGCTCGATGACTATCCCCGGACTCCGATCCAGCAAAGTGTCGGGGAAGAGTTTCGTCAGCACGACGGCGTGGTGATGATCTTGATGAACTACAGCAGCAGGGCTTCGCCTAAACTCCGCTACAGTATTATCGAGGAATATGGTGGCAGGGGGCACCGCACACGGCTAAGGAATAGATCACCTGGATCAACTTGTGTGTTCTAGGGTGCCTCTACCTCAGTATATAAAGGAGCCAAGGGGGGAGGCTGGCCGGCCACAAGGGGTGCGCCAGGAGAGTCCTACTCCCTCCGGGAGTAGGATTCCCCCCCCCCCCCCAATCCTATTCCAACTAGGACTCCCAAGGGGGGGAAAGAGAGAGAGGGGGGCCGGCCCCTTCTCCTAGTCCTAATAGGACTAAGGGAAGGGGGAGTTGCGGCCAGCTATGGGCTGCCCCCTTTTCTCCTTTCCACTAAGGACCATGAAGGCCCATATGGCTCCCGGGGGGTTCCGGTAACCTCCCGGTAACCCGGTAAAATCCCGATTTCACCCGGAACACTTCCGATATCCAAACATAGGCTTCCAATATATCAATCTTTACGTCTCGACCATTTCGAGACTCCTCGTCATGTCCGTGATCACATCCGGGACTCCGAACAACCTTCAGTACATCAAAATGCATAAACTCATAATATAACTGTCATCGTAACCTTAAGCGTGCGGACCCTACGGGTTCGAGAACAATGTAGACATGACCGAGACACGTCTCCGGTCAATAACCAATAGCGGGACCTGGATGCCCATATTGGCTCCTACATATTCTACGAAGATCTTTATCGGTCAGACCGCATAACAACATACATTGTTCCCTTTGTCAATGGTATGTTACTTACCCGAGATTCGATCGTCGGTATCCAATACCTAGTTCAATCTCGTTACTAGCAAGTCTCTTTACTCGTTCCGTAATACATCATCTAACAACTAACATATTAGTTGCAGTGCTTGCAAGGCTTATGTGATGTGCATTACCGAGAGGGCCCAGAGATACCTCTCCGACAATCGGAGTGACAAATCCTAATCTCGAAATACGCCAACCCAACATTTACCTTTGGAGCCACCTGTAGTACTCCTTTATAATCACCCAGTTACGTTGTGACGTTTGGTAGTACCCAAAGTGTTCCTCTGGTAAACGGGAGTTGCATAATCTCATAGTCATAGGAACATGTATAAGTCATGAAGAAAGCAATAGCAACATACTAAACGATCGGGTGCTAAGCTAATGGAATGGGTCATGTCAATCAGATCATTCAACTAATGATGTGATCTCGTTAATCAAATAACAACTCTTTGTTCATGGTTAGGAAACATAACCATCTTTGATTAACGAGCTAGTCTAGTAGAGGCATACTAGTGACACTCTGTTTGTCTATGTATTCACACATGTATTATGTTTCCGGTTAATACAATTCTAGCATGAATAATAAACCTTTATCATGATATAAGGAAATAAATAATAACTTTATTATTGCCTCTAGGGCATATTTCCTTCAGTCTCCCACTTGCACTAGAGTCAATAATCTAGATTACACTGTAATGATCCTAACACCCATGGAGTCTTGGTGCTGATCATGTTTTGCTCGTGGAAGAGGCTTAGTCAACGGGTCTGCAACATTCAGATCCGTATGTATCTTGCAAATCTCTATGTCTCCCACCTGGACTAGATCCCGGATGGAGTTGAAGTGTCTCTTGATGTGTTTGGTCCTTTTGTGAAATCTAGATTCCTTTGCCAAGGCAATTGCACCAGTATTGTCACAAAAGATTTTCATTGGACCCGATGCACTAGGTATGACACCTAGATCGGATATGAACTCCTTCATCCAGACTCCTTCGTTCGCTGCTTCCGAAGCAACTATATACTCCGCTTCACATGTAGATCCCGCTACGACGCTTTGTTTTGAACTACACCAACTGACAGCTCCACCGTTTAATGTAAACACGTATCCGGTTTGCGATTTAGAATCGTCCAGATCAGTGTCAAAGCTTGCATCAACGTAACCTCTTATGGTGAGCTCTTTGTCACCTCCATATACGAGAAACATATCCTTAGTCCTTTTCAGGTATTTCAGGATGTTCTTGACCGCTGTCCAGTGATCCACTCCTGGATTACTTTGGTACCTCCCTGCTAAACTTATAGCAAGGCACACATCAGGTCTGGTACACAGCATTGCATACATGATAGATCCTATGGCTGATGCATAGGGAACATCTTTCATATTCTCTCTATCTTCTGCAGTGGTCGGGCATTGAGTCTTACTCAACTTCACACCTTGTAACACAGGCAAGAACCCTTTCTTTGCTTGATCCATTTTGAACTTCTTCAAAATTTTGTCAAGGTATGTGCTTTGTGAAAGTCCAATTAAGCGTCTTGATCTATCTCTATAGATCTTTATGCCTAATATGTAAGCAGCTTCACCGAGGTCTTTCATTGAAAAACTTTTATTCAAGTATCCCTTTATGCTATCCAGAAATTCTATATCATTTCCAATTAGCAATATGTCATCCACATATAATATCAGAAATGCTACAGAGCTCCCACTCACTTTCTTGTAAATACAGGCTTCTCCGAAAGTCTGTATAAAACCAAATGCTTTGATCACACTATCAAAGCGTTTATTCCAACTCCGAGAGGCTTGCACCAATCCATAAATGGATCGCTAGAGCTTGCACACTTTGTTAGCTCCCTTTGGATCGACAAAACCTTCCGGTTGCATCATATATAACTCTTCTTCCAGAAATCCATTCAGGAATGCAGTTTTGACATCCATCTGCCAAATTTCATAATCATAAAATGCGGCAATTGCTAACATGATTCGGACAGACTTAAGCATCGCTACGGGTGAGAAGGTCTCATCATAGTCAACCCCTTGAACTTGTCGAAAACCCTTTGCGACAAGTCGAGCTTTGTAGACAGTAATATTACCGTCAGCGTCAGTCTTCTTCTTGAAGATCCATTTATTCTCAATTGCTTGCCGATCATCGGGCAAGTCAACCAAAGTCCATACTTTGTTCTCATACATGGATCCCATCTCAGAATGCATGGCTTCAAGCCACTTTGCGGAATCTGGGCTCACCATCTCTTCTTCATAGTTCGTAGGTTCATCATGATCTAGTAGCATGACCTCCAGAACAGGATTACCGTACCACTCTGGTGCGGATCTCACTCTGGTTGATCTACGAGGTTCAGTAGTATCTTGATCTAAAGTTTCATGATCATCATCATTAGCTTCCTCACTTATTGGTGTAGGTGTCACAGAAACAGTTTTCTGTGATGTACTACTTTCCAATAAGGGAGCAGGTACAGTTACCTCGTCAAGTTCTACTTTCCTCCCACTCAGTTCTTTCGAGAGAAACTCCTTCTCTAGAAAGTTTCTGAACTTAGCAACAAAAGTCTTGCCTTCGGATCTGTGATAGAAGGTGTATCCAATAGTTTCCTTTGGATATCCTATGAAGACACATTTCTCCGATTTGGGTTCGAGCTTATCAGGTTGAAGCTTTTTCACATAAGCATCGCAGCCCCAAACTTTAAGAAACGACAACTTTGGTTTCTTGCCAAACCATAGTTCATAAGGCGTCGTCTCAACGGATTTTGATGGTGCCCTATTTAACGTGAATGCGGCCGTCTCTAGAGCGTATCCCCAAAACGATAGCGGTAAATTAGTAAGAGACATCATAGATCGCACCATATCTAGTAAAGTACGATTACGACGTTCGGACACACCATTACGTTGTGGTGTTCCGGGTGGCGTGAGTTGCGAAACTATTCCACAATTTTTCAAATGTACACCAAACTCGTAACTCAAATATTCTCCTCCACGATCAGATCGTAGAAACTTTATTTTCTTGTTACGATGATTTTCAACTTCACTCTAAAATTCTTTGAACTTTTCAAACGTTTCAGACTTGTGTTTCATTAAGTAGATATACCCATATCTGCTTAAGTCATCTGTGAAGGTGAGAAAATAACGATATCCGCCGCGAGCCTCAATATTCATCGAACCACATACATCGGTATGTATGATTTCCAATAAATCTGTTGCTCTCTCCATAGTACCGGAGAACGGTGTTTTAGTCATCTTGCCCATGAGGCACGGTTCGCAAGTACCAAGTGATTCATAGTCAAGTGGTTCCAAAAGTCCATCAGTATGGAGTTTCTTCATGCGCTTTACACCGATATGACCTAAACGACAGTGCCACAAAAACGTTGCACTTTCATTATCAACTCTACATCTTTTGGCTTCAACATTATGAATATGTGTATCACCACTATCGAGATTCATCAAAAATAGACCACTCTTCAAAGGTGCATGACCATAAAAGATATTACTCATATAAATGGAACAACCATTATTCTCTGATTTAAATGAATAACCGTCTCGCATTAATCAAGATCCAGATATAATGTTCATGCTCAACGCTGGCACCAAATAACAATTATTTAGGTCTAATATTAATCCCGAAGGTAGATGTAGAGGTAGCGTGCCGATCGCGATCACATCGACTTTGGAACCGTTTCCCACGCGCATCGTCACCTCGTCCTTTGCTAGTGTCCGCTTATTCTGTAGTCCCTGTTTCGAGTTGCAAATATTAGCAACAGAACCAGTATCAAATACCCAGGTGCTACTGCGAGCATTAGTAAGGTACACATCAATAACATGTATATCACATATACCTTTGTTCACCTTGCCATCCTTCTTATCCGCCAAATACTTGGGGCAGTTCCGCTTCCAGTGACCAGTCTGCTTGCAGTAGAAGCACTCAGTTTCAGGCTTAGGTCCAGACTTGGGTTTCTTCACTTGAGCAGCAACTTGCTTGCCGTTCTTCTTGAAGTTCCCCTTCTTCTTACCTTTGCCCTTTTTCTTGAAACTAGTGGTTTTGTTAACCATCAACACTTGATGCTCCTTCTTGATTTCTACCTCCGCAGCTTTCAGCATCGCGAAGAGCTCGGGAATAGTCTTGTTCATCCCTTGCATATTATAGTTCATCACGAAGCTCTTGTAGCTTGGTGGCAGTGATTGGAGAATTCTGTCAATGACGCAATCATCCGGAAGATTAACTCCCAATTGAATTAAGTGATTATTATACCCAGACATTTTGAGTATATGCTCACTGACAGAACTATTCTCCTCCATCTTGCAGCTATAGAACTTATTGGAGACTTCATATCTCTCAATCCGGGCATTTGGTTGAAATATTAACTTCAACTCCTGAAACATCTCATATGCTCCATGACGTTCAAAACATCGTTGAAGTCCCGATTCTAAGCCGTAAAGCATGGCACACTGAACTATCGAGTAGTCATCAGCTTTGCTCTGCCAGACGTTCATAACTTCTGGTGTTGCTCTAGCAGCAGGCCTAGCACCCAGCGGTGCTTCCAGGACGTAATTCTTCTGTGCAGCAATGAGGATAATCCTCAAGTTACGGACCCAGTCCGTGTAATTGCTACCATCATATTTCAACTTTGCTTTCTCAAGGAACGCATTAAAATTCAACGGAACAACAACACGAGCCATCTATCTACAACCAACATTAAACAAGCAAGATACTATCAGGTACCAAGTTCATGATAAATTTAAGTTCAGTTAATCAAATTTACTTAAGAACTCCCGCTTAGATAGACATCCCTCTAATCCTCTAAGTGATCACGTGATCCAAATCAACTAAACCATAACCGATCATCACGTGAGATGGAGTAGTTTTCAATGGTGAACATCGTTATGTTGATCATATCTACTATATGATTCACGCTCGACCTTTCGGTCTCTGTGTTCCGAGGCCATATATGTATATGCTTGGCTCGTCAAGTATAACTTGAGTATTCCGCGTGTGCAACTGTTTTGCACCCGTTGTATTTGAACGTAGAGCCTATCACACCCGATCATCACGTGGTGTCTCAGCACGAAGAACTTTTGCAACGGTGCATACTCAGGGAGAACACTTCTTGATAATTTAGTGAGAGATCATCTTATAATGCTACCGTCAATCAAAGCAAGATAAGATGCATAAAAGGATAAACATCACATGCAGTCAATATAAGTGATATGATATGGCCATCATCATCTTGTGCTTGTGATCTCCATCTCCGAAGCACCGTCATGATCACCATCGTCACCGGCGCGACACCTTGATCTCCGTCGTAGCATCGTTTGTCGTCTCGCCAATCTTATGCTTCCACGACTATCACTACCGCTTAGTAATAAAGTAAAGCATTACATCGCGATTGCATTGCATACAATAAATCGACAACTATATGGCTCCTGCCAGTTGCCGATTACTCGGTTACAAAACATGATCATCTCATACAATAAAATTTAGCATCATACCTTGACCATATCACATCACAACATGCCCTGCAAAAACAAGTTAAACGTCCTCTACTTTGTTGTTGCAATTTTGACGTGGCTGCTACGGGCTTAAGCAAGAACTCATCTCACCTACGCATCAAAACCACAACGATAGTTTGTCAAATAGACTCTGTTTTAACCTTCTCAAGGACCGGGCGTAGCCACACTCGATTCAACTAAAGTTGGAGAGACAGTCGCCCGCAAGCCATCTATGTGCAAAGCACGTCGAGGGAACCGGTCTCGCGTAAGCTTACGCGTAAGGTTGGTCTGGGTCGTCTCGTCCAACAATACCGCCGAACCAAAGTATGACATGCTGGTAGGCAGTATGACTTGTATCGCCCACAACTCACTTGTGTTCTACTCGTGCAAATAACATCAAACCATAAAACCAGGCTCGGATACCACTGTTGGGGAACGTAGTAATTTCAAAATTTTCCTACGCACACGCAAGATCATGGTGATGCATAGCAACGAGGGGGAGAGTGTTGTCTACGTACCCAACGTAGACCGGCTGCGGAAGCAATGACACGACGTAGAGGAAGTAGTCGTACGTCTTCACGATCCAACCGATCAAGCACCGAAACTACGGCACCTCCGAGTTCGAGCACACGTTCAGCTCGATGATGATCCTCGGACTCCGATCCAGCAAAGTGTCGGGGAAGAGTTTCGTCAGCACGACGGCGTGGTGACGATCTTGATGAACTACAGCAGCAGGGCTTCGCCTAAACTCCGCTACAGTATTATCGAGGAATATGGTGGTAGGGGGCACCGCACACGGCTAAGGAATAGATCACCTGGATCAACTTGTGTGTTCTAGGGTGCCTCTACCTCAGTATATAAAGGAGCCAAGGGGGGAGGCTGGCCGGCCACAAGGGGTGCGCCAGGAGAGTCCTACTCCCTCCGGGAGTAGGATTCCCCCCCAATCCTATTCCAACTAGGACTCCCAAGGGGGGGAAAGAGAGAGAGGGGGGCCGGCCCCTTCTCCTAGTCCTAATAGGACTAAGGGAAGGGGGAGTTGCGGCCAGCTATGGGCTGCCCCCTTTTCTCCTTACCACTAAGGCCCATGAAGGCCCATATGGCTCCCGGGGGGTTCCGGTAACCTCCCGGTAACCCGGTAAAATCCCGATTTCACCCGGAGCACTTCCGATATCCAAACATAGGCTTCCAATATATCAATCTTTACGTCTCGACCATTTCGAGACTCCTCGTCATGTCTGTGATCATATCCGGGACTCCGAACAACCTTCGGTACATCAAAATGCATAAACTCATAATATAACTGTCATCGTAACCTTAAGCGTGCGGACCCTACGGGTTCGAGAACAATGTAGACATGACCGAGACACGTCTCCAGTCAATAACCAATAGCGGGACCTGGATGCCCATATTGGCTCCTACATATTCTACGAAGATCTTTATCGGTCAGACCGCATAACAACATACGTTGTTCCCTTTGTCAACGGTATGTTACTTGCCCGAGATTCGATCGTCGGTATCCAATACCTAGTTCAATCTCGTTACTAGCAAGTCTCTTTACTCGTTCCGTAATACATCATCTAACAACTAACATATTAGTTGCAGTGCTTGCAAGGCTTATGTGATGTGCATTGCCGAGAGGGCCCAGAGATACCTCTCCGACAATCGGAGTGACAAATCCTAATCTCGAAATACGCCAACCCAACATTTACCTTTGGAGCCACCTGTAGTACACCTTTATAATCACCCAGTTATGTTGTGACGTTTGGTAGTACCCAAAGTGTTCCTCCGGTAAACGGGAGTTGCATAATCTCATAGTCATAGGAACATGTATAAGTCATGAAGAAAGCAATAGCAACATACTAAACGATCGGGTGCTAAGCTAATGGAATGGGTCATGTCAATCAGATCATTCAACTAATGATGTGACCTCGTTAATCAAATAACAACTCTTTGTTCATGGTTAGGAAACATAACCATCTTTGATTAACGAGCTAGTCTAGTAGAGGCATACTAGTGACACTCTGTTTGTCTATGTATTCACACATGTATTATGTTTCCGGTTAATACAATTCTAGCATGAATAATAAACCTTTATCATGATATAAGGAAATAAATAATAACTTTATTATTGCCTCTAGGGCATATTTCCTTCAAAACTTTTATCTTGAATCTTTTGGATCTGAACATTCATGCCACAACAAAGAAACTTGAATTGAGAAATATGCTAGGTAGCATTCCACATAAAAATTTCTATTTTTATCATTTACCTACTCGAGGACGAGCAGGAATTAAGCTTGGAGATGCTTGATACGTCTCCAACGTATCTATAATTTTTGATTGTTCCTTGCTATTATATTATCTGTTTTGGATGTTTAATGGGCTTTATTATACACTTTTATATTATTTTTGGGACTAACCTACTAACCGGAGGCCCATCCCAAATTGCTGTTTTTTTTGCCTATTTCAGTGTTTCGCAGAAAAGGAATATCAAATGGAATGAAACCTTCGGGAACGTGATTTTCGGAACAAACGTGATCCACAGCACTTGGAGTGGACGTCAAGCAATCAACGAGGAGGCCACGAGGCAGGGAGGTGTGCCTGCCCCCCTAGGCACGCCCCCCACCCTCGTGGGCCCCTCATAGCTCCACCGACCTACTTCTTCCTCCTATATATACCTACGTACCCCGAAAACATCTAGGAGCACCATGAAACCCTGTTTCCACCGCCGCAACCTTCTGTATCCGTGAGATCCCATCTTGGGGCCTTTTCCGGTGCTCCGCCGGAGGGGGAATTGATCATGGAGGGCTTCTACATCAACACCATAGCCTCTCCGATGATGTGTGAGTAGTTTACCTCAGACCTTCGGGTCCATAGTTATTAGCTAGATGGCTTCTTCTCTCTCTTTGGATATCAATACAAATTTCTCCTGGATTCTCTTGGAGATCTATTCGATGTAATCTTCTTTTGCTGTGTGTTTGTCGAGATCTGATGAATTGTGGGTTTATGATCAAGATTATCTATGAACAATATTTGAATCTCCTTTGGATTCTTTTATGTATGATTAGTTATCTTTGCAAGTCTCTTCGAATTATCAGTTTGGTTTGGCCTACTAGATTGATCTTTTTTGCAATGGGAGAAGTGCTTAGCTTTGGGTTCAATCTTGTGGTGCTCAATCCCAGTGATAGAAAGGGAAACGACACGTATTGTATTGTTGCCATCGAGGATAAAAAGATGGGGTTTATATCATATTGCTTGAGTTTATCCCTCTACATCATGTCATCTTGCCTAATGCGTTACTCTATTCTTATGAACTTAATACTCTAGATGCATGCTAGATAGCGGTCGACGTGTGGAGTAATAGTAGTAGATGCAGAATCGTTTCGGTCTACTTGTTGCGGACGTGATGCCTATATACATGATCATGCCTAGATATTCTCATAACTATGCTCAATTCTATCAATTGCTCGACAGTAATTTGTTCACCCACCGTAATACTTATGCTATCTTGAGAGAAGCCACTAGTGAAATCTATGGCCCCGGGGTCTATTTTCCATCATATAAGTTTCCGATCTACTTTATTTTGCTTTCTTTACTTTTAGTCTCTATCATAAAAATACCAAAAATATTATCTTATCATCTCTATCAGATCTCACTTTTGCAATTGGCCGTGAAGGGATTGACAACCCCTTTATCGTGTTGGTTGCAAGGTTCTTATTTGTTTGTGTAGGTGCGTGGGACTTGAGCATGGTCTCCTACTGGATTGATACCTTGGTTCTCAAAAACTGAGGGAAATACCTTGGTTCTCAAAAACTGTGCTCAAGAGGTAGCAGGAGGATCTCGCTATTCCTGATCCGGAGGCGCAATTAGTGGCGACTCTTCATGCGATTCCTGATTGGACAGTTCCATGTTTGGCTTATATGAGCCGGGGCAAGTTACTTGAGGATGAAACTTTGGCTAGGCAGATAACCTGGCGGTCTAAGTCAATGACTATCGCCAATGCAGAGCTGCATTATCACAGTGTTACAGGGGCATTTCAATGTTGTGTTTCTCCCAAAGAAGGCGATGAGATTCTGCGAGAGATTCATGAAGGAGATTGTGGCCATCATGCCGGCTCTAAGTCTCTTGTGGCTAAGGCTTTTTGTCATGGATTTTATTGGCTGACGGCTCACGCTGATGCTGAGGATCTAGTCTGTAAATGTGATGGTTGTCAGAAATTTTCACGACGAGCTCATGTGTCGGCTCAAGAATTGAGGATGATTCCAATTACTTGGTCGTTTGCAGTCTAGGGGCTTGATATGATTGGTCCTTTCAAAAGATCCAAGTATAAAAAGACACATCTCCTGGTGGCGGTTGACAAATGGTTGAGGCAGAGCCGGTCAGTAAATGTGACGTGGCGACGATGGTTCAATTCATCAAAAAGGTGATTTTCCGTTTTGGCTTTCCCCGCATATCATAACTGATAATGGCACTAATCTATCCAAGGGTGCTATGAAAGAATTTTGTCAATGTGAGCATATTCGGCTTGATGTATCATCTGTGTCTCACCCCCAGTCTAATGGTCAAGCCGAGAGAGCCAATCAAGAGATCCTGAGAGGCATCAAGCCCTGGTTCATGGTTCCCTTACAGAGGACGCCGGGTTGTTGGGTGGAGGAGTTACCTTCCGTGTTATGGAGCATTAGTACCACCCCCAACAGATCTACGGGTTGCACACCTTTCTTCATGGTTTACGGAGCAGATGCGGTTCTTCCTAGTGACATCCTTCACGACTCGCCCCGTGTGGCGGCTTATGTTGAAGTTGACAATGAAAAAGCACGTCGGGAAGCACTTGACCTGTTAGATGAGGAGCGTGACATTGTGGCGACTCGTTCGGCGATTTACCAGCAAGATCTGCGCCGTTATCACAGCCGCCGGGTTAAAACCAGAACTTTTCAAGAAGGTGACCTGGTGCTCCGGCTTATCCAGGATCAGACCGATATGCATAGATTATCCCCACCTTGGGAAGGACCCTTTGTGGTCAGCAAGAATCTGAACAATGGGTCATACTACCTTATCGATGTTCGAGACCACAAGGACTCACGCAAGTCGGAGGAGGAGAACCGCCAGCCGTGGAATATTGCTCATCTTCAGCCTTACTATACCTGAGCCACCGGCTCTTCTGATGTACATATGTTGACAATGTATATATTATGATCAATATAGTAAAGTCTGCATCCCTGATAAAGTAGGGCATCTGTTGTTTTATTTCTAATAATAATAAGTCTTTATTGAAATTTCGTATGGTCACATGGGGGCTTCCGGCTTACTGAGCGAACCTATGATTACCCTTTGATCCAGCTTATACGCCATGCTTACAAAAACACTTGGGGGTTTGCTACCCAGGTTAAAGGGACCAAAGAGAGCCTGTTGCAAAGCACAACTCAAACATAGGTACCCGCTAAGCACAACTCAAAGATATTACTTGGGGGCTCTTTGTTCAAAGGACAAGAGTTTTTATGACCCTTGTAATAGGCTTAAAAGCCAGGCTTGGAGGCCAGGTGTATTCACCTAAAAACCCAGGTTATCCTACCTTTTTAAGTCTGCCACTCCGCCCAGGTAATCCTTGAATGACCCACCGTACTTTTGACAAGTCAATCTTATACAGACCCTGAACTTGTCAGAGTTAAAACAACGATTGGTTATGTGAGGTCCGGCTTATAAGGTTTGTATGAAGGTTTAACTCAGTGGCTCTGCGTCCCTTGAAAGCACTTGATTTTTAGGCCTGGCAGCCTATGAAAAGCCTTGTTTTCTATTTGAAAGCTTTTTGAGGTTATCTTTTATAACATGTTAAAAACCAATGAGGCTTATAATGCTTTATGGTTGAAAATATCCGGTGTTTATTAACCCGGCCTGGCTGTGGACTATAAGTCGCCAGCATATGATAAGAGAATATCTGGTGTTTATTAACCCGGCCTGGCTTTGGACTATAAGTCGCCATTACGCGATGATATTAAATACTTGGAAGCATTGTGCTCTAAGGTTTGGGATATTACCCCTTTCAGCTTACGGCATCATGAGCCGGCAATATATGACAATTCAACATAGCATTGTGTGCTCAACTTTTGGGTTATCACCCTTACTGCACTAGTTTGATAAGCCGACAGTGTGATCAAATATCACAGGTATGATGTACTTTGTTATGATTAAACCAGCAGAGGTTATAAACTATTTTAGTCACCAGTGGTTCTATATTGGGTATTATGACATGTCCTGCGGTAAACCGCTAGGGCACTTGTGATCTATTTGTATGCAGGAACATATTCAAATTGATAACATTATAAGCACAAGTGGCAGATCTTAAATTGGCGGATCAATAGTGTCATGCAAAACACAAACGTGCACGATGGCACGACAGAGCCGAGTTTCACTAGCCTATTACATGACTCAGTGAGCCAAAAAGATCAAGCATTTTCAGAAGTTCAAGTATTTGAACTGCCCAGCGGCTCAATCTTCTTGGTCGTGACGACTTGAAGCTTCTGGATCATCCTTCTTCGGTTCTTCGTCCTCCGCCGTATGGAAGTTGGGTGATGACCAGTCAATGCCATGCAAGGCTTGGAATTCAGCCTCATCATCTATAAGGTCGGACGGATCAACTTTAGGGGCAAAAGTATGCTTACGGATTGGGGGAATCAGCTCCATCACTTTATAAGCCGGTGTAGGCATCTTCTGGTTTTCTGCAGCATAAGTCGGCTGATATTTTGAGAGATTTGTTTCATCAATGATCAAAGTCGCTAGCGGACGTATCTGTTTAACGCAGGCAGCGAAGTATTTCTGGTCAAAAGAAGTTCCATCCTCTTTCAAGCTTGGATACCCAGTAGCTACCTCGGCCGGGTCTAGCTCTAGTAACCATGCCTTTGCACGGCTCAAGGCCGTCACGACGCCGGCTCTTGCACATGACCGTTTTATCTCTTGAATCCTCACAGGAAGAATTGACAATTTTTTCAAGACGCCACTCAGCAGATTGGGTCCTTGATTTGTTGGAGAAAACGTGGCTAGCGTGCGCCGAGTTCCGGTAATGATCAACAACGTTTATGATGTAAAAAGAAGAGATTCAATTTTGATGCTGGAAAGGCGGCTCCCCAAAGATAGCAGAAACCATCTGGGATACACGATGTTTTAAATCGGTAAGCTTAGTGGTTACCTTTTGAAGATCAGTTTCTGCTTTTTCGGCCCGTTGTGTCAAGGAAGTTTTCTCTTCAGCCCAGGCGTTTCTTTTAGCCTCAAAGCCGGTCTTCAGCTTTTTCGTTTCAGCCACGCTAAATTGGAATTTTGAATCAGCTTTCCGGGTTTCAGATTCTTGCTGCTCCAGCCGATTCTTTGCATCAGCCAATTGCGATTGAAGTTCAGTAGTGGCGTCCTGTACAAGCACAGATTTGTGAACACATTCATATTCGGGTTACAGGAGTATAAGTCCCAAGTCTTTTGCAAGCAACAACACTTGGCACTTAGGGGCTAATGCGTACCGAAAAAATTCTTCCTACAAAAGCTCATATGAATAAAGTCCCAAGCACTTTGCAAGCAAGAGTACTTAGCACTTGGGGGCTAATGTGTATTGCTCGTGTTTCATTGCTACTTTATGATGACCCAGTTGTGCCGCCAACGATCACAGCCGGCTCATGGGGGCTACACGAGTAAGTTCTTTAAACAATGATAAATACCGACTCATTCATGCTGATTAAGCCGGTCCTTGGGGGCTACGGATGCAATGTTGATCATTAAACTCCGGTTTAAATTCTGAAAGTGAAAGATGGCTTTTTTGAAGGATTTTTTTTATCAAAGATGCTTTAGACTCATCTCTATTCTAAGTCTATAGCATATTCTATTCTATTATACACAGTAGACTTGGGGGCTGACAGGATATGCATAATTTATTTAAGCTGGAATTCATACCTCATATTTCTGGTGCATCTGTCTCACCATGTCAATCTCAAGATCGCGGCTGGTGTGGACTTGGTTGAGATAACCAGAGAATACTTCACTGATGCTTAGTTCAAAATAATTAGCAATGTCAAATCTCGCTTTCCTTTTTTCAATAAACTCCTGTTTGGCGGAGTGCTTAGCCAAGATAGTTGGATTTCCCTTTTCTTCGAAGCTGCTGCCAGTGATCATAACATCTTCACTATGCTCTTCTAATGGTTTAAGTGGGCTTGATGATTCGGTGTTCAAAGGATTGATATTTGTGTGGTCATGGGAGAGATCAGGAATTTCCCACGGGGCATCATGGGCAGGTTCTTCTGGTTGTTTTTCAGAAACGTGTGATGCTGGGACTTGCTGCTCCGGTTCATGGACTTTAAGATCTTCAACTGGCTTGTTCACCTTTGCCTTCTTGCTAGGTTTTGCTTGTCCACTACACGGGTTATGACAAGTCAGTACAAGTATAAGAGCATAAGGAGGTAGAGAATAAAAAGTAATTGTTGTTACTTAGGGGCAGTTTTGAAAGCCGGCAGGTGGGTCTGTGATGATTTGCTGGAGGAAGAGAGAGAAGCCTCCTGGTAGTTTGAATCGGAAGAATTAAGTGGCTAGTGAAAGAGACTCGCCAGTGGGTAAAAAGAATTTAAGTTTGGAAAGACCTCATTTCGGTGTTTCTGCAGAACTGGAGTATTCGGTAAGCCGGAAGATAATTCTTCACCTTTGCTGGTCCAAGTCTGTTGCCGGTTCTCGTGTTGTTGTTGCTTCAAAAGAAAGTGAGGATCCAAATGATCCAAGGGGTGTGAAAAGCTTACTTTCCGGGTTACCCGTCGAAATTTCTGTCTTGGCAAAGGCTCTGAGTCGGAGGAAACAAGCATTACCTCTTCTTCAATTGCTTGGTTCGCCCCCGTGTCATCCTAATAATAATCAGTGTCATAAGATAATTGAAAAAGGTGCGAAGGGAGTCGAGGGCTACCTCCGACTGAGAGCTGTCATCCAGTTCAAACATATTGGAAGCACTTGGTTTCTTCTTATTTTTCTTGACGGCTTTCTTGGCGGCCCTGGCCTTTTTGGCAGCTTCATGGTCATATTTCTTTTTCCAAAAATCAGATTCAGCCTATGGAAGTCATCAAAGTTGAGTTAATATATTATTTGAAGGATGAGGTAAAAGTAAGTAATTTAGAGACTCACATCTGGTGGCGGGTTAAGTTTGCAGAAAGGGTTCAGACCCACTTTACCGCAGTCCTCCAGATCTTCATTCAGAAGAGTCTTTGTCATTTCATTGATTGCCTCATTAGTTAAACGCATGGAACTATGGTGCAGTGGATCTTTTAAACCACCCGTGTAAGTACACATTAAGCCGGGACGGCGGCTCAAGGGTATGATTCGCCAAGAAACCCAGCACCGAACCAAGTCAATGCCAGTTAACCCATTTCCTAGCAGAGCCTTGACCTTTGCGATGGTGGGAGCAAGCTTTGCACGTTCAGCAGTGGTAAGCTTTTTGGTAAGGTGATGCTTTGGGTCAAGACGCTGTTCATGATAACCCGACAATGGATTCTCATCAGCCGGAGAGGTATCTTTGCAGTAAAACCATGTCTGCTTCCAATCTTTGGGGTGACTCGGCAAGTAAGCATAGGGGAAAATAGCATCTCTTCTTCGTTGAATTGAGATTTCGCCAAATTCCAAGCTGGGTCCATTCGTAAACTCGTTTTGGCGGTTCAAATAAAAGTATTCTCTAAAGAGTTCAACACTAGGCTCCTCTTGAAGGTATACTTCACAGAAAACTTGAAAGTTGCAGATGTTT
Organism: Triticum monococcum; assembly: GCA_034509565.1. Taxonomy (NCBI): domain Eukaryota; kingdom Viridiplantae; phylum Streptophyta; class Magnoliopsida; order Poales; family Poaceae; genus Triticum; species Triticum monococcum. The sequence continues at coordinate 486,785,846 of CM067845.1, forward strand.
GACACGGAATTGGGTCCGATGTATTGAGGATGAAGTTGAAAAAGTGCAGAATATCCCAGAAAAATTTAGAGCCGGGCGGTGAGAAGCCCCGATTCATGTGATCGGTAAAAACAATGACCTCATCATCCTTTGGCTGAGGTCTTTCTTCGGTTGGATTGGGGGCGCGATAATGCATGACATTCTTTGCTGGTAAAAAGCCGATTTTGACAAAGTCTTTGAGCGTGTTCTCAGTGACAATGGAGGGAACCCAATTATATGAAGTGACTGTCTTCGGTGGCATTATGAAGAAAGAAGCCTAACAGAAAGAAAATTTTGCTGGTTTAAGTTTTCATTAAGCCGGAAGTAAAACGCTACAGTATATATTCAGAATGGTGGCTTAAATGGGGCCTAATGATATGTGGATAGTTATAAACCGGTGATGTAAGCCGCGATGACAGCAGTGGTATTCAAAATCTATCAAGAGAGAATTCTACTAAGTGTTGAAGCAAACAGGTTTCATAGATTGATGCTAGGATTTCGGATCTGCGACACTTCGGATAATGGAAAATATTTTTGACCTAAATTACAGTTCTTGAGCAGTTCATATGTTCAGATTGGTTTTTTCTTACGCAAATGAGATGATCTAATAGCAAAAACAAGTATTACGGTTGCCGCCGTGCAGGAGGAGTGCTAAATCTGGATCAAAGTTACAAGCTACAGCGAAGAACAAGGATGAACTCTGAAGAACTTCGAAGAAACCCTAATGGAGATCTACAGCGGAGAAAGGAGAGGCACTTACTGGATCAACTGAGCAAAGGAGAGGCACCATGTTTTTCGGTCCCATTCAGGTTGATGCAGTGGCCGAGGTTGAGGATGACGATGAGCTTCGCGGCAGCGGCAGGGCTCAAGTGTACAGATGCGTTGCGGAGAGAGGTGGAAGATGAGAAGGAAAAGAGGAGAAAATGGAAAGAGGGTTGTTTAACCCCATTTATAAGGAGAAGGGTAACAGGTGGGCGCAAAAAATGAGGAGGCCAAAGAATAATTATCCAGCTGCTCGGACGCCTCGATTTTTGGGATGGTTATTAAGGATAAAGATCTGTTAAGATATGTTGGGTATTGTGTGAAATTAATGGACGATGACGTCATGGTGGGTTTCCGTAATATCAGGAAATGACATCATGGCGGGTTACAGTATCTAACAAGAACAAGCGAAGAAGGATTTTTCTAAGTTTTGAAGATTGACATGAACAAGTTCAAATCAATCTGGGGCCTAATGTTGGGGATATAACTATTAGGTATGACCCGCCTGGGAGGGGCCGGGTTATGCCTATGGTGGTTCATCCAAGACGAAGCCCATGACGATGCTGAAGATGGCGGTTCATGAAGCAGACTTACTAAAGGGCCTAAAGCCTAAGAGGCGACTTAAGGCCCATAGGTGTAAACCGCCATATGTGTATGACTTGTGTTGTAAGGCAAGGGTAATGAGTCACCGAGCCAGACACGTTGTCTATGAGCCGGCCGGGACTTTGTAAGCCACCGGGCATCAACTTGTGTATATAAAGGGACGACCCGGTGGTGACTTAGGGCAAGAGAGAAGAGATCGAAAGCTAGGTCAAGCGTATTCGATCCCTGGTAATCAAGACATAAGCAATACCACCTCAAACTGGATTAGGCCTTTACCTTCACCGCAAGGGGCCGAACCAGTATAAACTCCTTGTGTCCTTTGTCCCATTTAACCCCTTTAAGCTAACCTCGTTGCGATGGCTCCACAACTAAGTCCTCACACTAGGACATCTGCCGTGACAACTCCACGAAAGTTCTCATACTTTTACAACTCTAAAAATTCTGAAAAATTAGGACAATGTAAGAAATTTGCATATCAAGCATGTGTGAAAAAGTTCAGATGAAAATCACGTTCCAGTGAATTTAAACAATTCTGCTACTGGACACAAAAGTTTCTATTTTTTCACAGAATCAAATCAACTATCTACCACATCATCCCAAAGGCTTTACTTGGCACTTTATTGAAACAAAAGCTATAAAACATGATTACTACAGTGGCTTAATCATGTGAACACACAAAAACAGCAGGTATAAGTATTGGGTTGTCTCCCAACAAACGCTTTTCTTTAATGCCTTTTAGCTAGGCAGGATGATTTCAATGATGCTCACATAGAAGTAAAGAGTTGAAACACAACGGGGCATCATGAATCACATGACAAGCACATTTAAGCCTAACATACTTCCTATGCATAGGGATTTTGTGAGCAAACAATTTATGGGAGCAAGAATCAAATAGCATAGGAAGGTAAAACAAGCATGACATTAAAACTTTCAACATAAAGATAGGAAACTTGATATTATTGAGATATGTAAAAGCATATGTTCCTCTCTCATAATAATTTTTAGTAGCATCATGAATGAATTCAACAATATAATTATCACACAAAGCATCCTTTTCATGATCCACAAGCATAGAAATTTTATTATTCTCCACATAAGCAAATTTATTTTCATGAATAGTAGTGGGAGCAAATTCAACAAAATAACTATCATGTGATTGAAAATTAAAATCATGATGACAATTTTCAAGGTTATCATTATTCAATATAACATACATGTCATCACTATAATCATCATATATAGCAACTTTTTTCATCAACATCTTCCAAAATAATGGATTCATCACTAAATAAAGTCATGACCTCTCCAAATCCACTTTCATAATTATCACAATAAGATTCAACACCCTCCAAAATAGTGGGATCAGTATCTAGAGTTGACACTCTTCCAAACCCACTTTCATCATCGTAATAATCATAAATAGGAGGATGCTATCATCATAATAAATATTCTCATCAAAACTTGGGACTAAAAATATCATCTTCATCAAACATAGCATCGCCAAGCTTATGGCTTTGCATATCACTAGCATCATGGATATTCAAGGAATTAATACTAGCAACATTAAAATCATCCTCGTCATTTATGCCAAACATTTTATTAAATTCTTCTTCTATCAATTGAGCACAATTTTCCGATCCATCATTTCCAAGAAAGACATTATAAAGATGAACAATATGAGACCACCTCAATTCCAATTTTTTTGTAATTTTATTTTTATAAACCAAACTAGTGATAAAACAAGACACTAAACGATTCAATTGTAGGATCTAAAGATATACCTTCAAGCACTCACCTCCCCGACAACGGCGCCAAAAAAGAGCTTGATGTCTACTATGCAACTTTATTCTTGTAGACTCGTGTTGGGCCTCCAAGTGCATAGTTTTGTAGGACAGTAGTAATTTCCCTCAAGTGGATGACCTAAGGTTTATCAATCCGTGGGAGGCGTAGGATGAAGATGGTCTCTCTCAAACAACCCCGCAACCAAATAATAAAAAGTCTCTTGTGTCCCCAACATGCCAAATACAATTGTAAATTGTATAGGTGCCCTAGTTCGGCAAAGAGATGGTGATACAAGTGTAGGAATGATAGTAGATATTGATTTTTGTAATAGGAACAATAAAAAAACAAGGTAGCAATTGATAAAATGGAGCACAAATGGTATTACAATGCTTGAAAATGAGGCCTAGGGTCTGTACTTTCGCTAGTGCAATCTCTCAACAATGCTAATATAATTGGATCATATAACCATCCCTCAACGTGTGATGAAGAATCACTCCGAAGTTCTTATCTAGCGAAGAACATAAGAAGAAATTATTTGTAGGGTACAAAACCACCTTAAAGTTATTCTTTACGATCGATCTATTCAAGAGTTCGTACTAAAATAACACAAAGTTATTCTTTCCGATCGATCTATCCAAGAGTTCGTACTAAAATAACACCATATGATATGCATCAACAACTCTAACGTCACCTAGATACTCCAATGTCACCACAAGTATCCATGAGTTAATTATATGATACGCATCAAACAATTTGAGATTCATAATACTCGATCCAACACAAAGAACCTCAAAGAGTACCCCAAGATTTCTAACCAAGAAAGTAGGACGAAAACATGCATCAACCCCTATGCATAGATTACCCCAATGTCACCTCGGCAATCCGCGAGTTGAGTGCCAAAACATATATCAAGTGAATCACTATAATGCCCCATTGTCACCAGGGGTATTCATATGCAAGACATATATCAGGCGCTCTCAAATCCATAAAAGTATTCAATCCGATAAAATGAAATCTCAAAGGGAAAACTCAATTTATCACAACAAGATAGAGAGGGGAAAAGACCATATGATCCAATGATATTTCCAAAGCCCGTGATACATCAAGGTCATGCCAAATCAAGAACACGAGAAAGAGAGAGATTAAACACCTACTGGTACAAACCCTCGGCCCCGAGGGTGGACTACTCCCTCCTCATCATGGAGACTATAGGGATGATGAAGAAGGCCTCCGGTGATGATTTCCCCTCCGGCAAGGTGCCGGAATGGGGTCTAGATTGGTTTCTCATGGCTATAGAGGCTTGCGGCGGCGGAACTTCTAATCTAGGGTTATTTCTGATGGTTTCTCTATTTATTAGATTTTTTGGTGTTGGAATCACGCAAAGATGGGCCTCAAGGTGACCACAACCCAACGGGGCGAGTCAGGCCCCTCTGGCACGCCCTGGTAGGTCGTGCCCACCTCGTGGCTCTTGTGGCCCTCCCATGAAGCTTCCAGTGCCTCTTTTATTCCAAAAAAAATCGTAAAAAAGTTCCTTTGCATTTGGAGGACTTTTATTTCTGCACAAAAACAACACCACAGTAGTTCTGCTGAAAACAGCGTCAGTCCGGGTTAGTTCCATCCAAATCATACCAAAACCATATAAAATTGTTGTAAACATGGCATGAATACTTCATAAATTATAGATACGTTGGAGACGTATCACCTCCCACTTATGATTTACCCCTCTTGCAAGCATCTACAACTATGAAAGAAGAATTAAGATAAATCTAAGCATAGCATGAAACATGTGGATCCAAATCAGCCCCTTACGAAGCAACGCATAAACTAGGGTTTAAGCTTCTGTCACTCTAGGAACCCATCATCTACTTATTACCTCCCAATGCCTTCCCATAGGCCCAAATCATTGTGAAGTGTCATGTAGTCGACGCTCACATAACACCACTAGAGGAAAGACAACATACATCTCATCAAAATATCAAATGAATACCAAATTCACATGATTACTTATAACAAGACTTCTCGCATGTCCTCAGGCTCAAAAGTAACTACTCACAAAGCATGTTAATTTTCAAGATCATAGGGGTATTAAATACCATTAAGGATCTGAACATATGATCTTCCACCAAATAAACCAACTCTAGCATCAACTACAAGGAGTAATCAACACTAGTAGCAACCCACAGGTACCAATCTAAGGTTTTGAGGCAAAGATTGAATACAAGATATGAACTAGGGTTTGAGAGGAGATGGTGTTGGTGAAGATGTTGATGAAGGTTGACCCTCCCTCAACGAGAGGATCGTTGGTGATGACGGTTTTGCTTTCCCCCTCCCGAAGGGACGTTTCCCCGCAGAATAGCTCCACCGGAGCCCTAGATTACTTCTGCCCAATTTCCGCCTCGAGACGGTGGCGCTTCGTCCTGAAAGCTTTCTTCTGATTATTTCTAGGTCACAACCTTTCATATAGCAGATGATGGACACCGGGGCTGGCCGGGGGGCCCACAAGCTCAGGGTGGCACCCTGGAGGGTAGGGCATGCCCCCCAGGCTTGTGGCCACCTGCTGGGTCCCCTTCTGTACTTCTTTTGCACAATATTTTTTATATATTCCTAAACAATTCTCCGTAAAGTTTCAGCACATTTGGAGTTGTGCAGAATAGGTATCTCAGATTTGCTCCTTTCCGGTCCAGGATTCCAGCTGCCGGCATTCTCCCTCTTCATGTAAATCTTGTGAAATAAGAGAGAGAGAGAGAGAAGTCATAGGTATTGTACCATAATGTGAAATAACAGCCCATAATGCAATAAATGTCATCATAAAAACATGATGCAAAATGGATGTATCACAAGCCGGCCGGCAGTTGCGAGCCGCCAAGATGTGAAACTACGTCGCGTTCCACATCACATGGTGGTCGAACAATCATTCACGACGCTGTGTGGAAAGCGGCAATGTGCTAGGTAATTAAATCACAAATGATTTTTATTAACCGTATGTGTACGTGTCGTTTCGTCCTCTTCTCGCACGTCTTGTCACCCTGTTGTCGCAGAAGGCTTCGAGTGCAAGCTTGAGCACCGCACATGCATTCTTTGGCCATGTTGGATCGAAAATACTCGCAAACAGTAGTAGTTGAACCACTGCTTATTTTCACTTTGAATTTTTCTCTGTTTTTTGTTGGGGAATGAAGCATGAAAATCAAAAAAAATATCCCTACAAACACCCAAAATTTGTCTAGGAGAAGCATGGAAATGAGAGGGGAGAGTGTGTCTACGTACCCTTGTAGACCGATAGAGGAAGCGCATATGACGCAGTTGATGTAGTCGTACTCTTCGCGATCCGATCACGATCCAACCGATCTAGTGCCGAACGGACGACACCTCCGAGTTTTAGCACACGTGCGGCCCAATGACTGTGACGCCCTCGACTCAATCATACACTAATCATACACGCAAATGTGTACGATCAAGATCAAGGACTCACGGGAAGATATCACAACACAACTCTAGACACAAATTAAAATAATACAAGCTTTATATTACAAGCCAGGGGCCTCGAGGGCTCGAATACATAAGCTTGAATACACAAGAGTCAGCGGAAACAACATTATCTGAGTACAGACATGAGTTAAACAAGTTTTCCTTAAGAAGGCTAGCACAAAATCAACATCGATCAAAAAGGCAAGGCCTCCTGCCTGGGAGCCTCCTAACTACTCCTGGTCGCCGGCGGTCTCCACGTAGTAGTATGCATCGGCGGTGGCATCTGGCTCCTGGGTTCCGACATCTAGTTGCATAAACCGGAAAGAAGAAGAAAGGGGGAAAAGGGGGAGCAAAGCAACCGTGAGTACTCATCCAAAGTACTCGCAAGCAAGGATCTACACTACAAATGCAACATTATCAAAGGAAGGTTTTATATGTGGACTGGGCTGCAGAAATGCCAGAATAGAGAGAAGGCCTAGTCCTATCGAAGACTAGCATCTTCTGGAAAATCACCATCTTGCAGCAAAGGGAGTAGAGTAGCATAAAGTAAAGTAGTAGTAGTGTTATCAACCTCGGCCAGAGATCCTTTCTCGACTCCCTGCGAGAAAGCAATCCCAGAGCCATACTATCTAGTTTCCATCACAATCCATTTCTCATCACAAGTCCAATTCTCATCACAAGTATCCAGTTCTAGTTGTATCAATCGGGGTACAACTCCAAGTGTTCGTTACCGTAGGACAGGCTATCGATAGATGTTTTGTTCCCTGCAGGGGTGCACTAACTTACCCACCACGCTCGATTAACTCCGGCCGGACACACTTTCCTGGGTCATGCCTGGCCTCGGCCAAATTATACGCCGCAACCCGACCTAGGCTTAATAGAGAGGTCAGCACGCCGGACTAAACCAATGCCCCTAGGGGTCATGGGCCATCTCCCCAGGAACTCCTGCACGTTGCGTGGGCGGCCGGTGAGCAGACCTAGCTACTTCCTAAAAAGGCAGGAGCCCACCAGTCCAACCCGACGCGCGCCGCTTAGTCGCTAACGTCTATTAAGCTTCAGCTGATGTCATAGTGTATCAACTAAGTACCTCCTTAAAAAAGGCAGGTGCTTACCAGTCCAACCCGGCGCGTGCCGCTCAGTCGCTAACGTCTATTAAGCTTCGGCTGATGCATACGACGCAGAACGCCCATACTATGCCCACGTGATGGTTAGTGCTATCAGGCTAGAGGCCCCTCAGATCAAATATCCAAATCACAGTGGATTAGGAACGCGCGGTAACAAGCAGAGGCTCACGAAAGATGTGACCCCGTTGCCCCGTCTCGAGGACTTGCGGCAAGGGCTAGGAATGCCTGGCCACGCCTCGTAATTATCTCGCGGGCACCCTCCAGGTCAACCCGTCTCCACATAACTCGCAATTAAGCTCGCACGGGTACCCCTCAGGGCCAACCCGTCTTTCCAAGTAATAGTGGAAAACTCCAAGTATCCGTATGTCCAAACATCAAGGGGAAAACCCGAGGAATCACCCCCGGTGAATTCCACTCGATGTAATCATGAAGGTGAACGTAAGAGGAACCACCCCCGAGGTTCACACTTGAGGGGTTGCACGACAGAGTCGTATCGGAAGTGGTTAAGGTGGAATCACCCTCGATGACCATGACCGAATAGCTACACTATAGGGTTAACATCAGAAGTGCTGTAGAAGTCTCACCCTCGGCACTCGATAGTAACCCAGTAGTGTCGAGCAACTAAGGGGAAAGTGATGTGCGGTGCCGGGGCCTGGTCTTCGATCCCATTGATCGGGTCTTCAATGATGAAGCAGGGGCAACAAGGACAAGGTGGGGGTCACTGATGGATCACTAACCAACCTATACTAAGCAGTTTAGGATAATCAGGTAAGGTAACAATAAGCAGGTTACAAAAGCAGGCTATGCATCAGAATATGAGCAAACAATAACAATAGCAAAATCTAGTGCAATATCGGGATGATCAAAGGGGGGGCTTGCCTGGTTGCTCTAGCAAGGAGGGGTCGTCGTCGACGTAGTCGATCACAGGGGCATCAGCATCGTCACAGGGTCTACCGAAGAGAAGAGGGGGGAAACAGTAAATACATAGCAAGCAAGTGCATAACAGGACAACAGGCAGAGCTAGACGTGTTCGACCGCGGTGCTACACGATACCGGTGAAGGGGGAATTGCTGGGGAACGTAGTAATTTCAAAAAATTTCCTACGCACACGCAAGATCATGGTGATGCACAGCAACGAGGGGGAGAGTGTTGTCTACGTACCAACACAGACCGACTGCGGAAGCGATCACACAACGTAGAGGAAGTAGTCGTACGTCTTCTTCCCGATCCGACCGATCCAAGCACCGTTACTCCGGCACCTCCGAGTTCTTAGCACACGTACAGCTCGATGACGATCCCCGGGCTCCGATCCAGCAAAGCTTCGGGGAGGAGTTCCGTCAGCACGACGGCATGGTGACGATCTTGATGTACTACCGACGCAGGGCTACGCCTAAGCACTACAACGGTATGATCGAGGTGGAATTTGGTGGCAGGGGGCACCGCACACGGCTAAGGAACGATCTCAAGGATCAACTTGTGTGTCTTGGGGTGTCCCCTGCCCCCGTATATAAAGGATGAAGGGGGGAGGCTGGCCGGCCAAAGGAGGAAGGCACAGGAGGAGTCCTACTCCTACCGGGAGTAGGACTCCCCCCCCCCCCCCAATCCTATTCCAACTAGGAATCCTTGGGAAAAAGAGAGAGGGAAAGAGAGAGAGGTGGCCGGCCACCTCTCCTAGTCCTAATAGGACTAGGGGAGGGGGGAGGCGCGCAGCCCTCCTTGGCAGCCCCTTTCACGTTTCCACAATGGCCCATGTAGGCCCATTTGGCTCCCGGGGGGTTCCGGTAACCCTCCCGGTAATCCGGTAAATTCCCGATTTCACCCGGAACACTTCCGATGTCCAAACATAGGCTTCCAATATATCAATCTTTACGTCTCGACCATTTCGAGACTCCTCGTCATGTCCGTGATCACATCCGGGACTCCGAACAACCTTCGGTACATCAAAATGCATAAACTCATAATAACTGTCATCGTAACGTTAAGCGTGCGGACCCTACGGTTCGAGAACATTGTAGACATGACCGAGACACGTCTCCGGTCAATAACCAATAGTGGGACATGGATGCCCATATTGGCTCCTACATATTCTACGAAGATCTTTATCGGTCAGACCGCATAACAACATACGTTGTTCCCTTTGTCATCGGTATGTTACTTGCCCGAGATTCGATCGTCGGTATCCGATACCTAGTTCAATCTCGTTACCGGCAAGTCTCTTTACTCGTTCCGTAAGACATCATCCCGCAACTAACTCATTAGTTGCAATACTAGCAAGGCTTAAGTGATGTGCATTACCGAGAGGGCCCAGAGATACCTCTCCGACACTCGGAGTGACAAACCCTAATCTCGAAATACGCCAACCCAACATCTACCATTGGAGACACCTGTAGTACTCCTTTATAATCACCCAGTTACGTTGTGACGTTTGGTAGTACCCAAAGTGTTCCTCCGGTAAACGGGAGTTGCATAATCTCATAGTTATAGGAACATGTATAAGTCATGAAGAAAGCAATAGCAACATACTAAACGATCGGGTGCTAAGCTAATGGAATGGGTCATGTCAATCAGATCATTCAACTAATGATGTGACCTCGTTAATCAAATAACAACTCTTTGTTCATGGTTAGGAAACATAACCATCTTTGATTAACGAGCTAGTCAAGTAGAGGCATACTAGTGACACTCTGTTTGTCTATGTATTCACACATGTATTATGTTTCCGGTTAATACAATTCTAGCATGAATAATAAACATTTATCATGATATAAGGAAATAAATAATAACTTTATTATTGCCTCTAGGGCATATTTCCTTCAGTCTCCCACTTGCACTAGAGTCAATAATCTAGATTACACAGTAATGATTCTAACACCCATGGAGCCTTGGTGCTGATCATGTTTTGCTCGTGGAAGAGGCTTAGTCAACGGGTCTGCAACATTCAGATCCGTATGTATCTTGCAAATCTCTATGTCTCCCACCTGGACTAAATCCCGGATGGAGTTGAAGCTTCTCTTGATGTGTTTGGTCCTTTTGTGAAATCTGGATTCCTTTGCCAGAGCAATTGCACCAGTATTGTCACAAAAGATTTTCATTGGACCCGATGCACTAGGTATGACACCTAGATCGGACATGAACTCCTTCATCCAAACTCCTTCGTTCGCTGCTTCCGAAGCAGCTATGTACTCCGCTTCACATGTAGATCCCGCTACGACGCTTTGTTTAGAACTGCACCAACTGACAGCTCCACCGTTTAAAGTAAACACGTATCCGGTTTGCGATTTAGAATCGTCCGGATCAGTGTCAAAGCTTGCATCAACGTAACCTCTTACGATGAGCTCTTTGTCACCTCCATATACGAGAAACATATCCTTAGTCCTTTTCAGGTATTTCAGGATGTTCTTGACCGCTGTCCAGTGATCCACTCCTGGATTACTTTGGTACCTCCCTGCTAAACTTATAGCAAGGCACACATCAGGTCTGGTACACAGCATTGCATACATGATAGAGCCTATGGCTGAAGCATAGGGAACATCTTTCATTTTCTCTCTATCTTCTGCAGTGGTCGGGCATTGAGTCTGACTCAACTTCACACCTTGTAACATAGGCAAGAACCCTTTCTTTGCTTGATCCATTTTGAACTTCTTCAAAATCTTGTCAAGGTATGTGCTTTGTGAAAGTCCAATTAAGCGTCTTGATCTATCTCTATAGATCTTTATGCCTAATATGTAAGCAGCTTCCCCGAGGTCTTTCATCGAAAAACTTTTATTCAAGTATCCCTTTATGCTATCCAGAAATTCTATATCATTTCCAATCAGCAATATGTCATCCACATATAATATCAGAAATGCTACAGAGCTCCCACTCACTTTCTTGTAAATACAGGCTTCTCCAAAAGTCTGTATAAAGCCAAATGCTTTGATCACACTATCAAAGCGTTTATTCCAACTCCGAGATGCTTGCACCAGTCCATAAATGGATCGCTGGAGTTTGCACACTTTGTTAGCTCCCTTTGGATCGACAAAACCTTCTGGTTGCATCATATACAACTCTTCTTCCAGAAATCCATTCAGGAATGCAGTTTTGACATCCATCTGCCATATTTCATAATCATAAAATGCGGCAATTGCTAACATGATTCTGACGGATTTAAGCATCGCTACGGGTGAGAAGGTCTCATCGTAGTCAACCCCTTGAACTTGTCGAAAACCTTTTGCGACAAGTCGAGCTTTATAGACAGTAACAGTACTGTCAGCGTCAGTCTTTTTCTTGAAGATCCATTTATTCTCAATTGCTTGCTGATCATCGAGCAAGTCAACCAAAGTCCATACTTTGTTCTCATACATGGATCCCATCTCAGATTTCATGGCCTCAAGCCACTTTGCGGAATATGGGCTCACCATCGCTTCTTCATAGTTCGTAGGTTCATCATGATCTAGTAGCATGACTTCCAGAATTGGATTACCGTACCACTCTGGTGCGGATCTCACTCTGGTTGATCTACGTGGTTCAGTAGTATCTTGTCCTGAAGTTTCATGATCATCATCATTAGCTTCCTCACTAATTGGTATAAGTGTCGTAGAAACAGTTTTCTGTGATGTACTATTTTCCAATAAGGGAGCAGGTACAGTTACCTCGTCAAGTTCTACTTTTCTCCCACTCACTTCTTTTGAGAGAAACTCCTTCTCTAGAAATGATCCATTCTTAGCAACGAATGTCCTGCCTTCGGATCTGTGATAGAAGGTATACCCAACAATTTCCTTTGGGTATCCTATGAAGACACATTTTCCCGCTTTGGGTTCGAGCTTATCAGGTTGAAGCTTTTTCACATAAGCATCGCAGCCCCAAACTTTAAGAAACGACAACTTTGGTTTCTTGCCAAACCATAGTTCATAAGGCGTCGTCTCAACGGATTTTGATGGTGCCCTATTTAACGTGAATGCGGCCGTCTCTAAAGCATAACCCCAAAACGATAGCGGTAAATCAGTAAGAGACATCATAGATCGCACCATATCTTGTAAAGTACGATTACGACGTTCGGACACACCATTACGCTGTGGTGTTCCGGGTGGCGTGAGTTGCGAAACTATTCCACAATTTTTCAAATGTACACCAAACTCGTAACTCAAATATTCTCCTCCATGATCAGATCGTAGAAACTTTATTTTCTTGTTACGATGATTTTCAACTTCACTCTGAAACTCCTTGAACTTTTCAAATGTTTCAGACTTATGTTTCATTAAGTAGATATACCCATATCTGCTTAAATCATCTGTGAAGGTGAGAAAATAACGATATCCGCCACGAGCCTCAATATTCATCAGACCACATACATCGGTATGTATGATTTCCAATAAATCTGCTGCTCTCTCATAGTACCGGAGAACGGTGTTTTAGTCATCTTGCCTATGAGGCACGGTTCGCAAGTACCAAGTGATTCATAATCAAGTGGTTCCAAAAGCCCATCAGTATGGAGTTTCTTCATGCGCTTTACACCGATATGACCTAAACGGCAGTGCCACAAATAAGTTGCACTATCATTATCAACTCTGCATCTTTTGGCTTCTACATTATGAATATGTGTATCACTACTATCGAGATTCAACAAGAATAGACCACTCTTCAAAGGTGCATGACCATAAAAGATATTACTCATATAAATAGAACAACCATTATTCTCTGATTTAAATGAATAACCGTCTCGCATTAAACAAGATCCAGATATAATGTTCATGCTTAACGCTGGCACCAAATAACAATTATTTAGGTCTAATATTAATCCCGAAGGTAGATGTAGAGGTAGCGTGCCGACCGCGATCACATCGACTTTGGAACCATTTCCCACGCGCATCGTCACCTCGTCCTTTGCTAGTGTCCGCTTATTCCGTAGTCCCTTTGTTCACCTTGCCATCCTTCTTATCTGCCAAATACTTGGGGCAGTTCCGCTTCCAGTGACTAGTCTGCTTGCAGTAGAAGCACTCAGTTTCAGGCTTAGGTCCAGACTTGCGTTTCTTCTCCTGAGCAGCAACTTGCTTGCTGTTCTTCTTGAAGTTCCCCTTCTTCTTCCCTTTGCCCTTTTTCTTGAAACTAGTGGTCTTGTTGACCATCAACACTTGATGCTCCTTCTTGATTTCTACCTCCGCAGCTTTCAGCATTGCGAAGAGCTCGGGAATAGTCTTGTTCATCCCTTGCATATTATAGTTCATCACGAAGCTCTTGTAGCTTGGTGGCAGTGATTGGAGAATTCTGTCAATGACGCAATCATCTGGAAGATTAACTCCCATCTGAATCAAGTGATTATTATACCCAGACATTTTGAGTATATGCTCACTGACAGAACTGTTCTCCTCCATCTTGCAGCTATAGAACTTATTGGAGACTTCATATCTCTCAATTCGGGCATTTGCTTGAAATATTAACTTCAACTCCTGGAACATCTCATATGCTCCATGACGTTCAAAACGTCGTTGAAGTCCCGATTCTAAGCCGTAAAGCATGGCACACTGAACTATCGAGTAGTCATCAGCTTTGCTCTGCCAGACGTTCATAACATCTGGCGTTGCGCCAGCAGCAGGCCTGGCACCCAGCGGTGCTTCCAGGACGTAATTCTTCTGTGCAGCAATGAGGATAATCCTCAGGTTACGGACCCAGTCCGTGTAATTGCTACCATCATCTTTCAACTTTGCTTTCTCAAGGAACGCATTAAAATTCAACGGAACAACAGCACGAGCCATCTATCTACAATCAACATAAACAAGCAAGATACTATCAGGTACTAAGTTCATGATAAGTTTAAGTTCAGTTAATCAAATTACTTAGGAACTCCCACTTAGATAGACATCCCTCTAATCCTCTAAGTGATCACGTGATCCAAATCAACTAAACCATAACCGATCATCACGTGAGATGGAGTAGTTTTCAATGGTGAACATCATCATGTTGATCATATCTACTATATGATTCACGCTCGACCTTTCGGTCTCTGTGTTCTGAGGCCATATCTGCATATGCTAGGCTCGTCAAGTTTAACCTGAGTATTCTGCGTGTGCAAAACTGGCTTGCACCCGTTGTAGATGGACGTAGAGCTTATCACACCCGATCATCACTTGGTGTCTGGGCACGACGAACTTTGGCAACGGTGCATACTCAGGGAGAACACTTCTTGATAATTTAGTGAGAGATCATCTTATAATGCTACCGTCAATCAAAGCAAGATAAGATGCATAAAAGGATAAACATCACATGCAATCAATATAAGTGATTTGATATGGCCATCATCATCTTGTGCTTGTGATCTCCATCTCCGAAGCACCGTCATGATCACCATCGTCACCGACACGACACCTTGATCTCCATCGTAGCATCGTTGTCGTCTCGCCAATCTTATGCTTCCACGACTATCACTACCGCTTAGTAATAAAGTAAAGCATTACATCGCGATTGTATTGCATACAATAAAGCGACAACCATATGGCTCCTGCCAGTTGCCGATAACTTGGTTACAAAACATGATCATCTCATACAATAAAATCAGCATCATGCCTTGACCATATCATATCACAACATGCCCTGCAAAAACAAGTTAGACGTCCTCTACTTTGTTGTTGCAAGTTTTACGTGGCTGCTACGGGCTTAAGTAAGAAATCATCTCACCTACGCATCAAAACCACAACGATAGTTCGTCAAATAGACTCCATTTTAACCTTCTCAAGGACCGGGCGTAGCCACACTTGGTTCAACTAAAGTTGGAGAGACAGTCTTCCGCAAGCCATCTATGTGCAAAGCACGTCGAGGGAACCGGTCTCGCGTAAGAGTACGCGTAAGGTTGGTCCGGATCGTCTCGTCCAACAATACCGCCGAACCAAAGTATGACATGCTGGTAGGCAGTATGACTTGTATCGCCCACAACTCACTTGTGTTCTACTCGTGCAAATAACATCAAACCATAAAACCTAGGCTCGGCTGCCACTGCTGGGGAACGTAGTAATTTCAAAAAAATTCCTACGCACACGCAAGATCATGGTGCTGCACAGCAACGAGGGGGAGAGTGTTGTCTACGTACCAACGTAGACCGACTGCGGAAGCGATCACACAACGTAGAGGAAGTAGTCGTACGTCTTCTTCCCGATCCGACCGATCCAAGCACCGTTACTCCGGCACCTCCGAGTTCTTAGCACACGTACAGCTCGATGACGATCCCCGGGCTCTGATCCAGCAAAGCTTCGGGAAGGAGTTCCGTCAGCACGACGGCGTGGTGACGATCTCGATGTACTACCGACGCAGGGCTTCGCCTAAGCACTACAACGGTATGATCGAGGTGGAATTTGGTGGCAGGGGGCACCGCACACGGCTAAGGAACGATCTCAAGGATCAACTTGTGTGTCTTGGGGTGTCCCCTGCCCCCGTATATAAAGGATGAAGGGGGGAGGCTGGCCGGCCAAAGGAGGGAGGCGCAGGAGGAGTCCTACTCCTACCGGGAGTAGGACTCCCCCCCCCCAATCCTATTCCAACTAGGAATCCTTGGGAAAAAGAGAGAGGGAAAGAGAGAGAGAGGTGGCCGGCCACCTCTCCTAGTCCTAATAGGACTAGGGGAGGGGGGGGCGCAGCCCTCCTTGGCAGCCCCTTTCACCTTTCCACAATGGCCCATGTAGGCCCATTTGGCTCCCGGGGGGTTCCGGTAACCCTCCCGGTAATCCGGTAAAATCCCGATTTCACCCGGAACACTTCCGATGTCCAAACATAGGCTTCCAATATATCAATCTTTACGTCTCGACCATTTCGAGACTCCTCGTCATGTCCATGATCACATCCGGGACTCCGAACAACCTTCGGTACATCAAAATGCATAAACTCATAATAACTGTCATCGTAACGTTAAGCGTGCGGACCCTACGGTTCGAGAACATTGTAGACATGACCGAGACACGTCTCCGGTCAATAACCAATAGCGGGACCTGTATGCCCATATTGGCTCCTACATATTCTACGAAGATCTTTATCGATCAGACCGCATAACAACGTACGTTGTTCCCTTTGTCATCGGTATGTTACTTGCCCGAGATTCGATCGTCGGTATCCGATACCTAGTTCAATCTAGTTACCGGCAAGTCTCTTTACTCGTTCCGTAATACATCATCCCGCAACTAACTCATTAGTTGCAATGCTTTCAAGGCTTAAGTGATGTGCATTACCGAGAGGGCCTAGAGATACCTCTCCGACACTCGGAGTGACAAACCCTAATCTCGAAATACGCCAACCCAACATCTACCATTGGAGACACCTGTAGTACTCCTTTATAATCACCCAGTTACGTTGTGACGTTTGGTAGTACCCAAAGTGTTCCTCCGGTAAACGGGAGTTGCATAATCTCATAGTTATAGGAACATGTATAAGTCATGAAGAAAGCAATAGCAACATACTAAACGATCGGGTGCTAAGCTAATGGAATGGGTCATGTCAATCAGATCATTCAACTAATGATGTGACCTCGTTAATAAAATAACAACTCTTTGTTCATGGTTAGGAAACATAACCATCTTTGATTAACGAGCTAGTCAAGTAGAGGCATACTAGTGACACTCTATTTGTCTATGTATTCACACATGTATTATGTTTCCGGTTAATACAATTCTAGCATGAATAATAAACATTTATCATGATATAAGGAAATAAATAATAACTTTATTATTGCCTCTAGGGCATATTTCCTTCAGGAATAACATCCGGGAAATTTTTCCCGAAGTTAGGCATTTCCGGGCAGATGAACAGATGGGAAAGGTTGCAGGTTTGCTATGCTAGGGACGTGTGGCGGACGAACGGGCCGTGTGTCCGGATTCGTCTCGTCGTTCTGAGCAATTTTCATATAGAAAACATTTTCATTCGACTTACGGTTTACTTTCTATTAATTTCCAAAGTTTTAATAGTATTCTTGGACTATTTCTATTTATTTCTCTTAATTACTAAATAGGCAGAATACTTTTTGTACCCATTGGAAGCTAGCCTAGTGGATGACAAGTGGGGTCCCGGGCCCAGTTGACCCAGTCAACTGTGGTTACTATGCAATGGGACCCATATGTCATTGACTAAAATTTGTAACAAATTTATTTATCTAGTTAATTAGAAGTGGGGGGGCTATTGTCATAGTGTATCAACTAAGTACTAATTAGTCCCTAATAAAATTATAAGGCCGGCCAAAGGCATAGCCAGCCTCACGACTTGGCACCACATGCACAGCACAGGAGCACTCGGCCATGGCTACGGCCACAACCGAGGCCAGTGCACGAGCAGCCAGCAGCGGCTGTGGTTAGCCAAGGCAGCGGCAACATAGCAGCAGTGCAAAGCCAGCAAGCAGCAGCAGTATGGCGGAGCAGCGGCAGCTTAACAGCAGCAGCTAGCAAAACAACTAGGAGCAGCGGCAGCGGCGCTAGTAAGTAGCGGTGGCGGCTGCGGCGAGGCACGGCTCGGGAGCGGCGACTACAGGCGGCGGCGGTGGCAGGGCAGCAGCAGCACTCGAAGAGCAGCAGCATGGAGCGGAGAGCTGCGGCTTGCGAACAGCAACAACATAAGACGAACAGCAGCAGCGCATCGAAGCAGAGCAGCAACTGCACGCATGTACGCGTACGCAGGAGTTCGGGCACGACGGTGACGACGCCCTACGCTGTTCAAATCAAAGGAGAAAAAGGAGGATCTGAGGGAGGAGCTCACCGCGAGCTCGGAGATGCGGTTAGAGAGGCCCGGGACGGGGCGGAGTAGGGCGAATCGTCAGAGTTCAGTGGAGGTTGTAGTTGGGGAAGAAGATGAAGACGACGTGGTGGCAGCCTCCCAGCTCTGATCCGGAGTTGTAGTCGATGAGGTCGACCCTCGCAGAGCTTCTGGACATGGAGAGGTGTCGAGGGGTGTGCGGCGGTTGCGCGTACGACGACGGCGCGACCATGAGCGCCTCGGGCATGAAGAAAACGAAGGGGGCAAGCGAGGGAGGAGGAATGAGTGACCTAGGGTTTGGTCAAGGGGGCTCTGGGATGCTCTTATCCACTCGGGGACCTGGGGGATGGCGGACACGGAGGCATCGGCGGGGCGGATGGCCGCCACGCCATGCCCTTCTATACAGAGATTGAAGGAAGGGAGAGATGGGCTGGGCTGGTACTATTCATGGTGGGCCAAAGTGCACAGGAGACATTCTTCTTTCTTTGTCTATCAAATCTTTTGTCTCAGTTTTCCATTTACTTTAGGCACCTAAATGACTTTAGATCTACAAGATACTGTACCTATAATTCAAATACAATATTTTGGGGGCTACACACAAGGTTCTATTTTAATTGGGAAAGTGTATACATTTGTTTACTTTGAAAAGGCCATTTTATTTACTGTTAGACCACTTATTAATTTCCTAGGAATTTATTTGTGAGTCCAATGAAGTTGGTTTCAACATGAAGATGATCAAGGGAATTTATAGAATTATTCGAACATTTTAGTTTTACTGATAGGAGAAATAGAAATTTCACTTGCAATTTAAATTTGGATTTGACTTTGACTTTTGGACAAGTGGCAATTTGCATAGTAAGCCTCTGACATGGCCACCATTAGGTGGAGATTTTACTGTAGCATGACACTGGGGGTGTTACAAATCTCCTCCACTACAAGAAATCTCGTCCCGAGATTTAAGAGGTGGAGTAACGAGGAAAGTTTTGGTTATGAAAATTTAACGGATCTACTCGTCCTTGGTTGCTCTTCTCGAAGAAGTTGATCCCTCTCGTTGATGTCTTCATTTTGCTGCATCAGGGCATCATGATGAAGTCGTCATCCTTCCTTCAGGATCTTCACCGTACTTACGAAAGGATCAGAGGGGAAAACTCTATAAGGACAGATTTTAAACAAGATTGAGCATCGGACGGTTAACTCAGGGGAAGAAGCATAAGGTACCTCTCGAGTTGAATACTTGAAACACATCAAGAGCATTATAAGATGGTTCGGAAGTTTCAGACGGGTAAGCAACTGTTCGATGCCTGGAGTAGAGTGTGAAGGGGGTTCAGACCAACAGAATAAGTATTGTGGCTGAAACCGGAATAGATCATCTCTAGGAAGGTGGCTCGTGATCTACATACGAAGCCAAGCGTGAGGAATAACCTTGGGAATGGCGGTATACAGGAGAGTCAGGTTTCGATCCTGTGGAACTCTGGGTTATGGGCCCACCATGTGGTAGAAAGTAGGAAGGAAGCTGACATCTTGCACGGTCATGATAGCGAGGCATGTCAGAGGAAAACATGTCAGTTATGGTGGCAACAACGTTGGTACCAAGGGCGAGGGATGAAGAGAACCATTTTCCTGCTCGTTGAACGAGGCGGACCAATAGGGAAGGTTCTCGTCCATCGGTGGTTACCAGAATGTCATCAACAATAATAACATTGTTTTGCTGTAAGAGTTGTATGCCAAGATGTTTATTTAAGCAGAAGAATATTACTGCTTAGATCATATAGATCACAAGAAAGGTTTAAACAAAACAAGGGAAAAGTAAAATGTGATTATTAATTTAATCAGAACAATGGAAAGGAAAATGTGTTTAAACACAAATATCCGGAGTATATTATTCCCAAGGACAAGCAGAGGATGACATCCATGACAAGGTACTAGATTACCTTTTAGGTAAAGGGGAGAGGAAATTCATGACGTTACCCATACAACAGTGTTTGGATAAGTGATCAAGAAACATTTAGCATTGCGCCTCCAAATGGTTTTAAAGAGGTTCGGAGTAACACAGCCATGCTTCGGGATAGCATCGACATGGTCAGTAGGTAAAGGTCAGATTTCAGAAACACAAGGATCCAACAGGAACTGCTAGAACATCTCGTGCAATTCTATTAGGAAAAGATGAGGATATGGCCGATGGGTTCAACAGCAATCCATTGACATGTCAAAAAGATGTATTTCCAAAATTTGCATGAACAAGTTTGTGTTGGGGAGAAGACACGAATGTTGTCGATGATAACATAAATCATCGAGGGGCAAGGATGGTATTTCTCATCACGAATTCGATTGATATACTGGAAGAGCTCGGAATGTTGATGATGAGCACAACACAATTGTCGAGAGATTTCAGGAAGATGTAATCGATCAGCAATGACATTAAGTCAAAGGAATGATGAGTGAAAGGTTATTGGAACCACGAGTATGACACAAACTCGAAATCAAGCTTGCTGTTCAAGGCGAAATGATATGACGAGGAAGATGAACGTAGGCTTAGCTCATCGTCGAAAATCCTGTTCCGGGAAGAAGGACCAGGTAGCACAGTTAAAATATAGCAGTATAATGATATAGCCGATCAGGCTAGGAATGACTTGAAGGATTATTAAACTCATAAGCAACGAAATTTACTTAGAGTTATTGAATCAGAGTGCGGAATTGATTCACTTATCGGTGTTCTCGATTGATAAACAACCCAGAACCTGTGAAGTGATAATGACAGGCAAAGGTAGTGCTTCATCAAAAGTTCATAAGCTGTAGTGCAATGGCATGATATCATCGAGATACCAGGGGGAATACCCGAAGGAATATCAGAATAGAGGTTGAGGAGATGCATTGATCTGTAGAAGACAAGTGCTTTAACTTGTCCGAGAAATGGAACCAAAGGGGAACAATCATGGTCAGAGCCACGGTTGCAAAGGACCAAACATAGATACAAGATGAGCTTGTATCAAAAAAAAATTATTTTTACGAGCAGCTTCCATGATAAGTTCTACATCGGGGTCCATGGGCATGAACACAAAGGTTCAAGGTCGACTCCCACTTCTTCAATGCATAAACTTTCATTCACTCCTCATATTCGAAGAAATTGTAGTGCAGAAGATTTATCTGGCGAAGTACCAGAAGAGTAAGACTGGTGAGAACTCCCAAGTTCACACGGATTATGGAAGGCATAAGTTCAACCCATCGGGGCATTTTTACAAATCTATACAACCATCAACCAAGCAAAAGATACGAGTTTGAAAGCAGAGTATCGAAGCCAAAGTAGATGATACAATTTACCGAAGGTATTATGTATGAGGGAAAAACTCACAAGATTTTGGTTGTGAAGGACACTGTCGGATAACAACCCAACAATGGATCTGGCGATTCACGACAGAGTTGATGCGATTATCGATAATCAATCAAATGAAGAAGGGGATGCAAAGGCATCGACTTATAGAAACGTCTGAATGATTCGATGCTTGGGTACAAAGGAATTATGATTTCAAGACGAAGGATCAGAGGCAGAGGCTCTGATCAAAAGATGAATAAGTTGAACAGACTTAGAGGTGCACCCGATCAAATCTAGATTGGGCAAGAACCAGCTCATATCTGGAAGGATGTCTGAGCCAGAAAGAAAATTTACAGGGATTAATTGATGATTGCGAGTATTCGCACACACGCTGAATCCGTAGGAAGAGAATAACAATCACAAAAATTTAAAGAATATTGCTAGACATATGGAATTAATCCTAATGCAAGCAGGCAAGGAGAATCAAGAGCAATAGGCTGCAGAGGATTTTGAAAGATCAGATAGCATTTTCAGGTATTTTGGAAAGCATATAAACAACTGGGGATGAACGAACCCCGGTTAAGGGAATTATCCGCGGTGCAAAAAGAAGTTGCAAAGCAGAAGGCACAAAGGATTCTCGAAACAACGGAGAGTACTAGGGGTATCTTGTAACAACTGGAACAACTGGGGAAGAATGTACAAGCTACAAGGATCTTATTCATGGGGATTATCGGTGGTCAGGAACTGCAAAGCAGTGAGCACAGGGTCTCGAGAAACATCGAGGAGTATCTGCAGAATCTTCTGGCGAAGCAAGCGATCATCTGTAGTGAAGGGGCTCTCCGGGAGGAAGTGGTTATGAGATCCTAGAGTCAGAGTTAGTAAAATCTTTAACCCGAATGGAAGAGAGATTAGAGTCCCAAAGTATAGACGAGGAGTAAAAGATCCTAATACCACCCAATGGTGACATGGGCCCGTAAGCCACATAGCCATGTTAGTAAAAGTTTTTGTAGTGACTAGACTCGACTTCGGCCAAGGAGTTGGAAAGGGGGCTACCTACAGGCAGTCGGCTCTGATACCAACTTGTGACGCCCTCGATTCAATCGTACACTAATCATACACGCAAATGTGTACGATCAAGATAAAGGACTCACGGGAAGATATCACAACACAACTCTAGACACAAATTAAAATAATACAAGCTTTATATTACAAGCCAGGGGCCTCGAGGGCTCGAATACATAAGCTTGAATACACAAGAGTCAGCAGAAGCAACATTATCTGAGTACAAACATGAGTTAAACAAGTTTGCCTTAAGAAGGCTAGCACAAAATCAACATCGATTGAAAAGGCAAGGCCTCCTGCCTAGGAGCCTCGTAACTACTCCTGGTCGCCGGCGGTCTCCACGTAGTAGTATGCATCGGCGGTGGCATCTGGCTCCTGGGTTCCGACATCTGGTTGCATAAACCGGAAAGAAGAAAGGGGGGAAAGGGGGAGCAAAGCAACCGTGAGTACTCATCCAAAGTACTCGCAAGCAAGGATCTACACTACAAATGCAACATTATCAAAGGAGGTTGTATATGTGGACTGGGCTGCAGAAATGCCAGAATAGAGAGAAGGCCTAGTCCTATCGAAGACTAGCATCTTCTGGAAAATCACCATCTTGCAACAACAGGAGGGAGTAGAGTAGCACAAAGTAAAGTAGTAGTAGTGTTATCAACCTCGGCCAGAGATCCTTTCTCAACTCCCTGCGAGAAAGCAATCCCAGAGCCATACTATCTAGTTACCATCACAATCCATTTCTCATCACAAGTCTAATTCTCATCACAAGTATCCAGTTCTAGTTGTATCGATCGGGATACAACTCCAAGTCTCCGTTACCGTAGGACAGGCTATCGATAGATGTTTTCTTCCCTGCAGGGGTGCACCAACTTACCCACCACGCTCGATTAACTCCGGCCGGACACACTTTCCTGGGTCATGCCCGGCCTCGGCCAAAAAATACGTCGCAACCCGACCTAGGCTTAATAGAGAGGTCAGCACGCCGGACTAAACCTATGCCCCCAGGGGTCATGGGCCATCTCCCAGGGAACTCCTGCATGTTGCGAACGCGGCCGGTGAGCAGACCTTGCTACCTCCTCAAAAAAGGCAGGTGCTTACCAGTCCAACCCGGTGCGCGCCGCTCAGTCGCTGACGTCTATTAAGCTTCGGCTGATGCATACGACGCAGAACGCCCATACTATGCCCACATGATGGTTAGTGCTATCAGGCCAGAGGCCCCTCGGATTAAATATCCAAATGGTAGTGGATTAGGAACGCGCGGTAACAAGCAGAGACTCACGAAAGATGTGACCCCCGTTGCCCCGTCTCGAGGACTTGCGGCAAGGGCTAGGAATGCCCGGCCACGCCTCGTAATTATCTCACGGGCACCCTCCAGGTCAACCCATCTCCACATCACTCGCAATTAAGCTCGCGCGGGTACCCCTCAGGGCCGACCCGTCTTTCCAAGTAACAGTGGAAAAGTCCAAGTATCCGTATGTCTAAACATCAAGGGGAAAACCCGAGGAATCACCCCCGGTGAATTCCACTCGATGTAATCATCAAGGTTAACGTAAGAGGAACCACCCCCGAGGTTCACACTTGAGGGGTTGCATGACAGAATCGTATCGGAAGTGGTTAAGGCGGAATCACCCTCGATGGCCACGACTGAATAGCTACACTACAGGGTTAACATCAGAAGTGCTATAGAGGTCTCACCCTCGGCACTCGATAGTAACCCAGTAGTGTCGAGCAACTAAGGGGAAAATGATGTGCAGTGCCGGGGCCTGGTCTTCAATCCCGTTGATCGGGTCTTCAATGATGAAGCAGGGCAACAAAGACAAGGTGGGGTCACTGATGGATCACTAACCAACCTATACTAAGCAGTTTAGGATAATCGGGTAAGGTAACAATAAGCAGGTTACAAAAGCAGACTATGCATCGGAATAGGAGCAAACAATAACAATAGCAAAATCTAATGCAAGCTTGAGAGAATGGAATGGGCGATATCGGGATGATCAAAGGGGGAGGGGCTTGCCTGGTTGCTCTTGCAAGGAGGGGTCGTCGTCGACGTAGTCGATCACAGGGGCATCAGCATCGTCACGGGGTCTACCAAAGAGAAGAGGGGGGGGGGGAACAGTAAATACATAGCAAGAAAGTTCATAACAGGACAACAGGCAGAGCTAGACGTGTTCGAACACGGTGCTACACGATACCGGTGAAGGGAGAATAACATCCGGGAAAGTTTTCCCGAAGTTAGGCATTTCCGAGCAGATGAACATAGCGGAAAGGTTGCAGGTTTTCTATGCTAGGGACGTGTGGCGGACGAACGGGCCGCGTATCCGGATTCGTCTCGTCGTTCTGAGCAATTTTCATATAGAAAACATTTTCATTCGACTTACGGTTTATTTTCTATTAATTTCCAAAGTTTTAATAGTATTCTTGGACTATTTCTATTTATTTCTCTTAATTACTAAATAGGCAGAATACTTTTTGTACCCATTGGAAGCTAGCCTAGTGGATGACAAGTGGGGTCCCGGGCCCAGTTGACCCAGTCAACTGTGGTTACTATACAATGGGACCCATATGCCATTGACTAAAATTTGGAACAGATTTATTTATCTAGTTAATTAGAAGTGGGGGGGCCATTGTCATAGTGTATCAACTAAGTACTAATTAGTCCCTAATAAAATTGCAAGGCCGGCCAGAGGCATAGCCAGCCTCACGACTTGACACCACACGCACAGCACAGGAGCACTCGGCCATGGCTACGGCCACAACCGAGGCCAGTGCACGAGCAGCCAGCAGCGGCTGTGGTTAGCAAGGGCAGCGGCAACATAGTAGCAGTGCAAAGCCAGCAAGCAGCAGCAGTATGGCGGAGTAGCGGCAGCTTAGCAGCAGCAGCTAGCAAAACAACTAGGAGCAGCGGCAGCGGCGCTAGTAAGTAGCGGCGGCGGCTGCGGCGAGGCTCGGCTCGGGAGCGGCAACTACAGGCGGCGGCGGCGGCAGGGCAGGGCAGCAGCAGCACTTGAAGAGCAGCAGCATGGAGCAGAGAGCAGCGGCTTGCGAACAGCAACAGCATAAGGCAAACAGCAGCAGCGCATCGAAGCAGAGCAGCAACTGCACGCATGTACGCGTATGCGGGAGTTCGGGCACGACGGTGACGACGCCCTATGCTGTTCAAATCGAAGGTGAAAAAGGAGGATCCGAGGGAGGAGCTCACCGCGAGCTCGGAGATGCTGTCAGGGAAGCCCGGGACGGGGCGGAGCAGGGCGAATTGTCAGAGTTCAGTAGAGGTTGTAGTTGGGGAAGAAGATGCAGACGACGTGGTGGCGGCCTCCCAGCTACGATCCGGAGTTGTAGTCGATGAGGTCGACCCCCGCAGAGCTTCTGGACATGGAGAGGTGTCGAGGGGTGTGCGGTGGTTGCGCGTACGACGGCGCGGCCATGAGCGCCTCGGGCATGAAGAAAACGAAGGGGGAAAGCGAGGGAGAAGGAATGGGTGACCTAGGGTTTGGTCGAGGGGGCTCTGGGGATGCTCTTATCCACTCGGCGACCCGTGGGATGGCGGACACGGCGGCATCGGCGGGGTGGATGGCCGCCACGCCATGCCCTTCTGTACAGAGATTGAAGGAAGGGAGAGATGGGCTGGGCTGGTACTATTCATGGTGGGCCAAAGTGCACAGGAGACATTCTTCTTTCTTTGTCTATCAAACCTTTTGTCTCAGTTTTCCATTTACTTTAGGCACCTAAATTACATTAGATCTACAAGATACTGTACCTATAATTCAAATACAATATTTTGGGGGCTACACACAAGGTTCTATTTTAATTGGGAAAGTGTATATATTTGTTTACTTTGAAAAGGCCATTTTATTTACTGTTAGACCACTTATTAATTTCCTAGGAATTTATTTGTGAGTCCAATGAAGTTGGTTTCAACATGAAGATGATCAAGGGAATTTATAGAATTATTCAAACATTTTAGTTTTACTGATAGGAGAAATAGAAATTTCACTTGCAATTTAAATTTGGATTTGACTTTGATTTTTGGACAAGTAGCAATTTGCATAGTGAGCCTCTGACATGGCCACCATTAGGTGGAGATTACTGTAGCATGACACTGGGGGTGTTACAATGACGTCTCCTCCTCCTTGATCTAGCAAGAGAAGGTGGTGAAGTAGATGGGATCACAACCGGCACGACGGCATGGTGGTGATGATGATGGTGGAGTCGGAATACCGACAAGGCTTCGCTAAGCAAAAAACCATGGACGAGAACTATGCCGAGAGGGAGAAGCGGGGCAGCAGCCAAGGCCAATATGTTGGGGAGCCTTGCTGCACCCCTCCCCTATATTTATATGTGTGGGAAGGCTGGGAATCCATCCCTACTCCTAATAGGAGTTGGGGCCAAAGGGGGAGAGGACTTGGACTCCAAGTCCAATCCTACTCCTACTAGGACTCCCCTTTTTTCCTTTCCCTAGCCACATGGGCTTTTGAGGACTTGGTGCGCCTAGCCCAATAAGACCAGGGCACCTCCCCTCAGCCCATGCCAGCCCTTGGGATGTGGTGGACCCACTTATTGACTTTTGGATCCCTCTGGAACCTTCTGGAAGCTTTCCGGTACAATACCGAAAAAACTGCACCTTTTTTCAGAACCCAAAATATGACTTCCCATATATAAATCTTTACCTCTCGACCATTATGAGACTCCTACTGACATCTAGGGTCTCATTCGAGACTCCGAACAACATTTGTTATCAATCATCAAATATCCCAATACTACTCTAGCATCAACGAACGTTAAGTGTGCGACCCTGCGGGTTTGGGAATCATGTAGTCATGATCGAGACACCTCTCCGGTCAATAACCAATAGCGATACCTGGATGCCCATATTGGCTCCTACATATTACACGAAGATCTTTTATCGGTTGAACCACGATGTCAAGGATTCGGTCAATCACGTATGCAATTCCCTTTGTCCAGCGATACGTTACTTGCCCGAGATTCGATCGTCGGTATCTCCATACCTAGTTCAATCTCGTTACCAGCAAGTCTCTTCACTCATTCTATAATACAAGATCTCATGACTAACTCACTAGGCACAATACTTGCAAGCTCTTTACGATGTTGTATTACCTAGAGGGCCCACATATATCTTTTCGTCACATGAAGTGACAAATCCCAGTCTCGGTCCATGCCAACTCAACAGACACCTTCGGAGATACCTGTAGAGCATCTTTATGGTCACCCAGTTACGAAGTGACGTTTGATAGCACACAAGGTATTCCTCCGGTATCCGGGAGTTGCATGATCTCATGGTCTTAGGAATAGATAGTTGACATAAAGAAAGCTATTGCAAATAACTAAATGATCTGATGCTAAGCTTACAGTTGGGTCTTGTCCATCACATCATTCTCCTAATGATGTGATCCCGTTATCGAATGACAACTCATGTCTATGGTTAGGAAACCTTAACCATCTTTGATCAACGAGCTAGTCTAGTAGAGGCTTACTAGGGACATGGTATTTGTTTATGTATTAACACATGTATTTAAGTTTCCGGTCAATACAATTCTAGCATGAATAAAAAACCTTTATCATGAACAAGGAAATATGATAATTAATGACCAATTTATTATTGCCTCTAGGACATATTTCCAACATTTTTACCCATAAATCCTAACTCATCGACATTGAGCAAAAGATATACCGTTAGAAAACCATCGAAAAGGCGCAACTTTATATGTTGAGCTGTTTATCTAATTCACAATGATTTAAGAGCTTTTTTATATATGTTACGACTATTTTTTCAAACGATATAGACCAAAAATTTAAACTGTTTAACGGAATAGATCGTATTATATCTTGTTGGAGAGAGTTCGAATAGGAGAAACTTTTGCATGTAGAGAGTTTTTTTAATCCATCGCCGTTTATGACTTGTCTTTAAAAATGCCCAAAATGATGTTGGTTTTTTTGTTTTTGAACCTGCAAATCCTAGGTTTTAATATACTTTGAACTTTTGTGCTATTTTAACTTGAACTTCGCATTTTTATATTTGAGTAAAGGATTGTTTTTGTTTTTAAATAAACATCAAATTTGAGCGTTTTATTAATTTGAATTTCATGGTTGATTCTTTCATAACAATGGATAACTATGTTTAAAAAAAATGTTAAATCCTCCAAAAAACATCGAAACACTTTGTTGTTTTAGTTTGAACTTCTAGTTTTCTAAAACGGGAAAAATCTATTTAAACTTTTAGTTGTTCCATTTGTTTTAATTTGAACTTCTTCATTTTATTCTTTAGCAACGAGAAAAAAATATAAGTTTTTTATTAAACTTTGAACTTCCCAGTTATTGTAACTAAAACTTCCTAGTTATTCTAACTTAAACTTCCTAGTTTTAGTCTTAGAAAATTATGTTTTTAAATAAGCACCAAACATTAAAAAAACTGCATACTTCTATTTTTCCTAGAATCGGAAAGAAGTTTGGGTTTCCCATATACATCGAACTTCTTCCGTTATTTTAATTTGAACTTCTTGATTTTAGTTCTTTGGTAACAAGGAAAATATAAGTTTTTTTATAAATATCGAACTGCTTTATTTTTGTAATTTGGACTTCTTAGTTTATTTCTTTTATTAACATAAAAATCCTAGTCTTGTAAGAAATATTGGACATGCCCGTTATTTAAAGTTGAACTTCTAGAGTTTTTTTAGATTTAGAAACATCGGAAATATTTTTTATAATATTAAACTACTCTATTTTTAAAAATTGAATTTCGTGGTTTTTATTTAGAAACGGTGAAATGTCTGCTTCTAAGTGTTTTGTTGTTTTTGAACTGCTCTGTTATTTTTCTTTGAACTTCTTATGATTTCCCGTCAACAGATTTGGATTTTCCATTTTTATATACCGAACTACTACGTTATGTTATTTTGTTAACTTTTTATTTTCATTTTTTAATAATGAGGAAAATCTGAATTTTGTATAAACATCATACTGCTCCTTTTTAGTTGGGACTTCTTGGGGTTTTTTCAATTATTTATTTTAACATAGAACCGCTCATAATTATTTATATGAACTTCTACGAAAACTTAATTCTTTTTTAGACATCACAACAAATAGTAGCAATTACATAACATTTGAGATTGGCTACATGTGATTTTAATTTGTTGGTTATGTTTTGTTAATAACAGGAAAATCCATGGGGGAAAATTATACACCCATACCATTTTTTTAACTCTCCAATTTATTAATTTTGTACTTCCAGAGTTAACATTTTCTACATGACGCTTTGCTCTCTTCTTGGTATATAAACATCGAACTACTTTGTTATTTCAATTTGAAATTCTGGGTTTTATTCTTTAGTAACGAAAAATATGAGGTTTGTAATAAAAATCGAACCGTTTCACTATTTGGATTTGAAATTCTAGTAATACATGAACTTTTTGTCCTGAATTCCTTGGGTTTCTATGTTGGCACTTTGTCCCCGACGTTTCAAAACCCATCTTTTAATAATAGATGAACTCTCGGAGCATTAATACGTGAAATTTTCTGAAATGCTCTGCTTTTCAAATTTGGCCTTCTTTCATTTTTGTAATAAACATCGAACAACTCCGTCATTATAAATTTGAACTTCTAGTTTTTTTAGAAATGGGGAAACCCCATTTTATAAACCTTTTTTGAACTGTTGAGTTTTTAAAATTGGGCCTTCTTTCTTTTTTTAATGAACATCAAACCGCCCTGTTATTTAAATTTGAACTTCTAGGTTTTTATAGAAACGGGGAAATCCATTTAAATTTTCTGAAATGGTTAGTTATTTTAATTTAAGCTTGTTGGTTTTATTCATTAGTAATGGAAAAACACGTTTTCTTTTGTAAGCATCGAGCTACTCCTTTTTTAAAGTTCTAGATTTCTTTAAAACGGGAATAATCGGAATATTTTTAAAAGACCATCAAACCGCTCTGTTATTTTAATTTGAACATCTTGATTTTTTTAGAAACATGATAAACAAATTATTTTAGCACTCGGTCCCCTTTTTTCATCACTAGCACAATGTTGCTGTAGATACTATTATCTCGTAAGCACCTTGTGCGCTACAAAGGACATCCATGCACAAGGCACCCAAATCAAAATAGTAATAAAATAATTTGGATACAAATCAAGCGAAAAAATAAATTGCGGATACATGAAGTCATGCGTCCATTACCCACAGTGAAATAGTACTAATGAGTACAAAGTAATTTCAACATGTGTACCATAGTATGGATCTAGCATGGATATGTTCAGTGGTAGCACTCAATCAAGAATGCATAACAGAAACTATAAGCGAGATCAGTAGTGGTTAAGCGATAAAGATTCAAGCTTTTATCCATGATTGCACTGCACATGTTCAGATATTTTTCACCAGCATTTTTAAGTGTGTTGTCGTCCGAACCTTTGGCATTCCTTCTTATATAAATGAGCTTGAACCCCTGGAAACTTGTGACATATGATCGCATCTCTCCAAAGCCATCCACCGCTTCAGATCCTCCCACATTGTGCATAAAACTTGGCCTTCAGTCCCAATAATAATATTTTCATAATCCTTCTTCAATAGACATCAACATGGTTGCCCCTGTAGGTCAACTTACGATTCTGAACATACTAGCTTTGGTTGTACGAGCTACTGAAGAAATTGAAGATCGTTGGCAAATAGCATAAGGCAGTACCTTTGTTGTTTATGGACTTCTCGATTTTTTGATTCTGAACTTGCGATGCTGAACCAGGCCCATACAAGCACTAACACAATCAGAAGGGAGAGCTAACTAAGAAGATGTTGGCCATGAAGCAGCAAAGAGAGAAGGAACTTGAAGACATGAAGCAAGCTATACTAGGGGCAAGGATAGAAGCAGAATTGAAGAAAGCAGAAGATGCTGCTAGAAGAAGGCATGACAAAGTAGAAAAGAAGGCTAGAGAAGCTGAGAAGAAGAGAGAGGCTGCTGCACAGAAGAAGGAAACAATGGCAATCCAGAGGCAGGCAAGAGCAGAGACAAGGCCGATAATAGTGGAGACACAAAGAGAGCTTTCTGCCGAGAGGAAGGAGAAACTGGCTGCTGAGAAGAAGGCACAAAAGGAGACTGCTGTTGCAAAGAAACTAGAAGAGAAGAAAGCCATTGCTGCACAGAAGGAAGCAGAGAGAGACAAGCACTTCTAGCAAAGAAGCAGGAAGAGGAACAAGCCCTTGCTGCAAAGAAAGAAGCAGAGAGACAAGCCCTTGCAGCAAAGAAGGAGCAGCTAAGGAAACAAGCACAAAAAAGGGCATTTCCAAACATGGAGGAAGCTGGGCATGTGCCACAAAGATCAAGCATGTTTGAAATCTTTAGATGATCTATGAGACTGTTTGTCTTGTTTTAGCAAGAGTACTCTTTTACAATGTAAAATATGACCGTGTTTCCCTTTCTTGTTATCTCAAGATCTTATGGTACTCTATTTTGAGTAGTGCTAATGATGATGCACTAAAGAATCTATATTTTGGTATGAAAACTGTCTTGTCTGTCTACCCATTCTTGTCATTTTATTGTTGATGTCAATACTGCTTCCACATTACATTCTCTCTGCCATTCTTTCCATTTCATAAAGATGATATGATACAGTACCCATTCTCATTTCACAATTATCATGTCAGAAAGATAACATAACAGAAAGACAATGTTTCCATTAAAGATAGATCACTTCATACATTTCTAGCCTTGACAACCATAACATTTGATACAACCAAAGTGACTTCATAGCCATGTACTAACATTAAACTACTGAAAGTACTAAACATGCTAATGCTACTGAAAGTACTTAACATACTATTGCTACTGAAGCTGGTCTTCACTTCTCCACTACCAAAATGAGCACTTGTCTTCATCACTTCTTCTTCTTCTTCTACATCACTTCTTCTGTTGCAGAGAGCACTTGTTCTCACTTCTTCATCAATAGAAGAACACAGAGGGCACACAACAGCATCACACTACCTAACTAGGGATTTGGAGGGGATAATTGGGGATTTTTATCTGAACGGCTTTTTTGCAAAAACGCCCTCCCGCAAAAGGACACTTTAAAATAAATCCTCTGCCCGCCTACGTGGAACTCGTGGACTGGTTAAATATGCGGCGTAGACGTGGAGCTCGTGGACTGGTTAAATATGCGGCGTATGAGCGGTCTACGGCACACAGTGACCGTATTTTCACTGTTCATCATACGCAGTGACCGTATTGCGTGAGTTCTTGTGTACAGTGACCAAAGTGACCGCGCGACGCAAGTTGAGGTACCGCTGATGAATTTTACTCTTATTTAATTGTTTGCAGGGTGCAGGGTGACTGCCATGCTGTGGGGCCGGGCTTCGCTCCCTCAGGTAGCCGCGTCCTCCGCCGCTCATGACGGCAAGCAGGGGAGGCAAGAGAGACAGACCTGGCAACAAGCACTAGTTAGTTATTTAGATGATGAATACAACGGACCATCTACTTATAAGTTCAAGAAAAAAAAAGCAAATCAGTCTATGTCCATCACAGTGCGAAGCAAAGGAAAATCGAAGGGAACACTTAGCTACAACAGTTTCCTTACACACATTAACGCACACACATTCTGGGCAAAGAAATGTTGGGCATATCTCCATCAATTACAAAAAGAGAAGCACTAGTATCTCCATATGGGACTAGCTTGCACCAGCGCTTCATGTTCTCACACAACACCTCCACCTGCCAGCGCTGTCTTGTGCTTCTCCAAAAACACAAATCTTTGGTCAGGCTAAAGCAGTCACGATGACACAAACTTACAAGAAAACTCTTCTTTGTTGCATTTTTAAGAAGGATCTGCGAAACTGAAACCACAAATCAAAACACTAGTTCTTTGCGCCCACAGATACTATTGAACTTCAGCAAAAAATAACAGAGCTAGAATGAAAGAAGACATTTTCTAAACTAACGGGAGGGATAGACAACACACACGAACTAACAGATAACACACATCAGCAAGGGGGGGGGGGGGGGGGGGGGGGCAACAGGGACTAACCGTTCACTGGAGTTGCAGCAATCACAGGGGTGGATGGCACAGAAAGTGCAGAACCTGAACGGGGACTGGCTGTGTACGGTACGGCGAGCCTTGAAATTCGATCGGCGTTCTCCCAGTGATGGCTTTTGAGCGGCATCGACGGACTTGTCGAGCGGAGCGGCGGCGCGGGCGGCATTGTGGAGAGGGGAAGGCACCCTGGCCTCTGCTGCCTGCTTGCTTGATCCTGCAGCTGCAGCAGGTTTGGCTAGCCCGATCATTCTAGGTGCTGAAGCGTGAGCCCTGCTGTAGTTGGAACCGGAACTGGAACTAGCCTGGTTCCTTGTGGTTGGAAGGTTCAGACAGACTTGCCCTGCTTTAATTTCAGAAAGACCAGGCGTTAGATCATGCACAATTTCTATTAAAAAACACCACTACTTACTGAAGGAGTATCCATGAGAAAGAGCATGGAATTTCATTGAAAGCTTTTGCTAATTTGCACGGCGTTGGTGAGCTAAACGACTGAATTTGAAAGCAGAGAAGTATGCTGAGAACATAAGTAAAAATGCAGAATATGGACAAGTATAATCACTTATTTGGGCTTTGGATGCGAGCATTGCTGAGTAGTGCCAGAAAGCAGAAGAAACCTTGAGCTTGGACTGCTCGGTATAGTTGGACAGGCGCATCCACGGCGGGGATGGTGCTGGCCTGGCTCCCCGCCTGGGACATGGAGAGGAGGTGGCTGCGCACACCCAGGACGGCCTCGCTTGGGCTCCCGACGACGCGGAGCACAGTGCGACGGCCGAGACAGATGTAGAAGAAGGGGCTCGACGGCGGGGCACGGGCATTCAGTGTCAGCGGTGCGTGGGCTTCCAAGGTCGCCAGCCGGTGGCATAGGGGCAGCCAGACGAGGAGCCGCCGTGGCGTGGGAAGCCACCGTGACACGGGAAGCCAGTCGGGGGGAGGAGCCGCCGTGGAGATGCAGCGCCGGTGAGGAGCAGCGTCTAGGGAAGAGCTACGGTGGCAGAGGGAGCGGCGGCGCGATTCGGCGAGGGAAGCAACGGTGGTGGCGCGATCCAGGAGGACCTCGATGGCCCGCGGCGGCTCAAATTGCCATGATGCAGTTCAAACACACCTGCGGAGGAGGATCTGAGGGCGCGATGTTGTCGGGATCCAAGAGATTGGGGGCCGTAGGGCCCAGGCGGCGACGGCGGCGGGTATCGCAGGACGGGGAGGCACTAGGGGCTGGTGGTGGCCGTCGCTGGTAGCGGTGGGTCGAGGCGTAGGTGGTGTTCCACGGCGGCGGCGGCGGTGGCGCGGCGGCAGGCTGGGCGCCGCGCAACCGGCGGTGACGGGAAGAAGGTCGAGTCAGGGGATGGGAGAGATGCAGCGAGGTTGGTGACAACCGTGGCGATTTGGTTCGGCCGCCTTTTCTTTTTGCTTCCTTTTCTGATCGGCCGGTGGCGCGCTGGGCGACGACGGGGAGATCGGCCTGCGGCGCGCTGGGCGGCAGTGGGGAGGTCGACCGGCGGCGAGGCGGGGACCGGGCTTTTTTCATTTTTTGCTTCGGACGAGTTCGAGTCTTCGAGAACATCTCTTCGGCTCCGGGAGGAGTTATCAATTGTGCTGCTAATATTATGAGTTAAAAGCACTGAGGTCTTAGAATTTGTTGAGAATATGATGGTTTGGTCCTATAACTTATAAAATGACTCTACCTAGTCTCACAATTTGCATCAAATATGCAACTTTGGTCCTGGACCAATCATAGAGAGACAAGTGGACTTGTCGGGCCCGAGCCAGTCAGCGCTCGCGTTTTTGATGCTCCAATTGTTCCATGTGGCCTTGTATTTCTTTTGTCCGCTTGTAAGCCAAAATAATAATGTAACTAGTGACTAGACCACTGAGCTTACAAGCAGTTCATCTCAGTCTTATAAAGAAATTATCATTCAAGGAAACAAAAATGTAAATATTTGTACACTAATAGAAAACAGGGCTTTGGTCCAGGCCGGGTCATCCCATTAGTCCCGGTTCAGTCCAGAATCGGGACCAATGAGGGCATTGGTCCCGGTTCGTGAGCCCAGGGGGCCGGCCGGGCCACGTGGGCCATTGGTCCCGGTTCATCTGGACCTTTTGGTCCCGGTTGGTGGGATGAACCGGGACCAATGAGCCTCGCTCCTAGCCCACCACCATTGGTCCCGGTTGGTGACTTGAACCGGGACCAAAGGCTCCCCTTTAGTCCCGGCTTATGTCACCAACCGGGACCAATGAGGTGCCTATATATACCCCTCGCTCGCGAGCAGAGCACCCCAGTGCTCTGTTTTTCTCTGGCCGAGGGGGAGAGGGCTTGGTGATGGTCTAGCTCACCTCCTATGCACACAAGGTGTTTGATGGAATGCCCGAGACACACTACTTAAGCTTTCTTCTCTCCAAGCTCGACCTCCAAGCTCCATTTTCCATAATATTTGTCTAGGTTTAGCGCTCCGTCACGCCCCGTCCCCGTCTTCACCGCCGTCGATCACCCGCGCCGAGCTCATCGCCGGCACCACTGTGGTGAGCCTCTTGTTCTTATCTTCTTTCTGAAAGGAAAAATATTCTTACTTGTATGTTTACATAGATACTTTTATTATTTTCTTACTTTTATTATTGCATCTTATATAGTGCGATGGTTTTGGTATCCGCCCCCGTCGGCCCTCGTCCTGTCTATAATTCGGATGTGGTATATATATTATCTTTATAACTATTGGTTCATTTATTGTTTATGAAAATTATGCCGACCAACGTGACATAGATTTTATTTATGTAGGATGTATGTGAATCGGAAATGCCAACCGACCCTATTGTCGAGAGGTTAAATTTAGTTGAAGAAGAAAACAATTTGTTGAAGGAAAAAATAAAAAAAATTGAGGAGGAGAAGACGATATTGGAGTTGCATGTTGCGGATGTCGTCGATGATCACAAGATCAAGATGGATGCAATGCGCTTGAAGATTAGAAAGATTAGAAAATATGCCATTCATACCGAGGCTTGGTATCATTATGCCGTTGGATCAATTGTTAACTTGGTTGCGATTATGATCGCATTTGTTTTTGCATTGAAATGTTTTACATAGTTTCAATGTATGGTTTAATTAATTAGATGCTCTGGAGAGCTATATGTTGTTAGATGAGAACTATGTATGCACTTTGGTTTTAATGTGATGATGAACTTCTATTAATTTGGATACTTAATTATATATAATGCACGCAGATGAACCGGCAATGGATCTACGGTGACAGACACACCCGCGAGTACATTAATGGCGTGCATGAGTTTCTCGATGCGGCTGAGGCAAACAAGCATAATGGTTTTATGTGTTGTCCATGCACTGAATGTGGGAATACGAGGTCTTACTCTAACCGGAAAATCCTTCACCCCCACCTGCTTTACAAGGGTTTCATGCCACACTATAATATTTGGACGAGGCACAGAGAAATAGGGGTTATGATGGAAGACGGCGAAGAAGAAGAGTACGATGACAACTATGTGCCCCCTGAATACGGTGATGCTGCAGCGGGGGGAGCTGGTGAAGATCAAGAGGAACCAGACGATGTGCCCAATGATGCTGCAACGGGTGAAGCTGCTGAAGATTAAGAGGAACCAGACGATGTGCCCGATGATGATGATCTCCGCCGGGTCATTGTCGATGCAAGGACGCAATGCGAAAGTCAAAAGGAGAAGCTGAAGTTCGATCACATGTTAGAGGATCACAAAAAAGGGTTATATCCCAATTGCGAAGATGGCAACACAAAGCTCGGTACCATACTGGAATTGCTGCAGTGGAAGGCAGAGAATGCTGTAGCTGACAAAGGATTTGAGAAGCTACTAAAAATATTGAAGAAGAAGCTTCCAAAGGATAACGAATTGCCCGACAGTACATACGCAGCAAAGAAGGTCGTATGCCCTCTAGGATTGGAGGTGGAGAAGATACATGCATGCCCTAATGACTGCATCCTCTACCGCGGTGCATACAAGGATCTGAACGCATGCCCGGTATGCGATGCATTGCGGTATAAGATCAGACGAGATGACCCTGGTGATGTTGACGGTTAGCCCCCCAGGAAGAGGGTTCCTGCGAAGGTGATGTGGTATGCTCCTATAATACCATGGTTGAAACGTCTGTTCAGAAACGAAGAGCATGCCAAGTTGATGCGATGGCACAGTGAGAACCGAAAAAAATGGGAAGTTGAGAGCACCCGCTGACGGGTCGCAGTGGAGAAAAATCGAGAGAAAGTACTGGGATGAGTTTGCAAAGGACCCAAGGAATGTATGGTTTGCTTTAAGCGCGGATGGCATTAATCCTTTCGGGGAGCAGAGCAGCAATCACAACACCTGGCCCGTGACTCTATGTATGTATAACCTTCCTCCTTGGATGTGCATGAAGCGGAAGTTCATTATGATGCCAGTTCTCATCCAAGGCCCTAAGCAACCCGACAACGAAATTGATGTGTACCTAAGGCCATTAGTTGAAGAACTTTTACAGCTGTGGAATGGAAACAGTGTACGTACGTGGGATGAGCACAGACAGGAGGAATTTAACCTTAAGGCGTTGCTGTTCGTGACCATCAACGATTGGCCCGCTCTCAGTAACCTTTCAGGACAGACAAACAAATGATACCACGCATGCACACACTGTTTAGATGACACTGAAAGTATATACCTGGACAAATGCAGGAAGAATGTGTACCTGGGCCATCGTCGATTTCTTCCGACCAACCATCAATGTCGAAAGAAAGGCAAGCATTTCAAAGGCGAGGCAGATCACCGGAAGAAGCCCGCCATGCGCACCGGTGATCACGTGCTTGCTATGGTCAATGATTTACACTACGTAATCTTTGGAAAGGGTCCCGGTGGACTAGCTGTTCTGAATGACGCTGAGGGACACGCACCCATGTGGAAGAAGAAATCTATATTTTGGGACCTACCCTACTAGAAAGACCTAGAGGTCCGCTCCTCAATCGACGTGATGCACGTGACAAAGAACCTTTGCGTGAACCTGCTAGGATTCTTGGGCGTGTATGGGAAGACAAAAGATACACCTGAGGCACGGGAGGACCTGGAACTTTGCATGAAAAAGACGGCATGCCTCCGAAGCAGTATAAAGGTCCTCCCAGCTACGCTCTTACGAAAGAAGAGAAAGAAATCTTCTTTGAATGCCTGCTCAGTATGAATGTCACGATTGGCTTCTCGTCGAATGTAAAGGGAATAATAAATATGCCAGAGAAAAAGTTTTAGAACCTAAAGTCTTATGACTGCCACGTGATTATGACGCAACTGCTTCCGGTTGCATTGAGGGGGCTTTTACCGGAAAACGTCCGATTAGCCATTGTGAAGCTATGTGCAATCGTCAATGCAATCTCTCAGAAGGTGATCGATCCAGAAATCTCTCAGAAGGCGCCGCCCCTGCCTTGCGCGGCCGCCGCGCGCTGCCCCTGCCCTTCGCTGCCGCCGCATGCCGCCCCTGCCCTGCCGTGTCGCCGCCCCTACCCTTCATTTTTTAAGTTTAATTTTTTTGTTCATATATATATATATATATAATGCATATATGTATGTACATATGTGGCTATGTGTATGTATATGTTCATAGAAAATTTTGTATAATGTATATGTGTATGTATAATGTATATGTGTATGTATAATGTTCATATACAATGTATAATGTATATGTGTATGTTAGTTTAATTTTTTTGTTCATTGAATTTTTTTTCATATATATATAGAAAGTTTTTTGTTCATATATAGAAAGTTAGAAGAAAATTTAGAATATGCTAAAATTTATAAGAAAAAGAAGGATAGGAAAGAAGAAAATAAGAAGAAGAAAGAAAGAAAGAAGAGGACAGGAAAAGAAAATGAGAAATAAATAAGAAGAAGAAAAAGAAGAGGAGAAGAAGAAAGGAATAGTGGAGAGGAAGAGAAAATAGAATATGAATAGTGGAGAGGAAGAGAAAATAGAATATTCTATTTTCTCTTCTTCTCCACTATTCCTTTCTTCTTCTCCTTTTTTTTCTTCTTTTTTTCTTCGATCTTCTCCTCTAGCTATTCCTTTCTTCTTCTCCTCTTTATTCTTCTTCTTCTTCTTCTTCTTCTTCTTCTTCTTCTTCTTCTTCTTCTTCTTCTTCTTCTTCTTCTTCTTCTTCTTCTTCTTCTTATTCTTCTTCTTAATTTTTATTGGGAACGAGGGTGTCGAGGATCGCCGAGGGGTCAAGGGTCGGGAACTAGGGTAGAGGGTCGAGGGTCGTTAAGGGGTCAAGGGTCGAGGGTTCCAGGGTCGAGGGTTCGAGGGTTCTATAGGGTCGAGGGATCGAGGGTCGAGGGTTCCAGGGTCGTCTAGGGGTCAAGGGTTCTAGGGTCGTCGAGGGTTCGAGGGGTCGAGGATCGCCGAGGGGTCGAGAGAGGTTTCCTAGTGTCAAAGTATTAAAGAAATCCATGGCTTCATCATTAGCCGGAAGTAACCAGGGCATGATGAAGTCCTCCAAAGTTATTTTGGAATGGTGTCCCGGATAGGATAATTTTCCTTTTTATATGAATTTCAGCAAAGGCCTTCCAAATAACGATATTTGGAAGGTTCTTGCTGAACTTTGTACCAAAAAGCGAATTATCCTATCTAGGACTCCGTTCCAAAATAACTTTGGAGAGCTTCGTACCATCATGCACCTATTACTTTCGCCTAATGATGAAGACATGGTTTTGTTGAATTCTTTGACACTAGGCAACCTCCCGACCCCTCGGCGATCCTCTCGAACATGAGAGGAAGAAGGGTACAAGCGATAGAGGAACGAGAAGCAAATCGCAGCAAACGTATTGCCGAAGCTTCCCCCGAAGCTACCCCGCCATCTCAGCAGAGAAGCAGCGTGGCTTCCACTGAGCTGCTTCAGCTGGAGCATGCCTTGACGGCTCCTGCCAGCTATCCCGTGGATGCTATCACGGAGTCTCAAAATTGCCACCTTATGATGCAATGGATGAATTTGAAGGTCAAGGCGGCTATTGGCTCTGTTTATCCTACTGAACCCGGCGCAACTTTTCACTGCGGGCCGATTCCAGAAGGATATGCTAGGGTGATGGTGGATGAAATAACGGAGGGATTTGAGGACCTCCAGCTTGACCACCCTACCGGTGAAGGGGAGACTAGGCTGGGGTCTGCTCTGAAGACTCCATGCCTATGGCGGAAGGAGCTCATCAACCTTTCGAACTGGACGCCTGCGCCTCCTCCTCCTCCTCCTCCTCCGGCAAGTCAGGGCACTCTGCCTCCTCCACCGCCTCCTCCTCCAGCAAGTCAGGGCACTCCGCCTCCTCCACCGCCTCCTCCTCCGGCGAGTGACGATCAGGGCACTCGACCGGCTCCTTCTCCAGCCCGTGGCGGCACTCTGCCTCCTTCTCCGCCTGTGCCGACGCGCCCGAGCAGCCAGCCTCCTCCTTCTCTGCCTTGTCAGCAAGGGCGGAAGAGACTTGCCGCCGCTCCGGCTGCTCCGGCGCGTCGTAGTCCTTCTCCTCCGCCTCGTAAGAAAGTAAAGAAGACAACTGCTCCGTCTGCTCGGCCGGCGTCTAGCAGTATAGCCAGAGGCGGGAGGACATACAGATTCGGTCCTTCTCTGAAGACTCCAGAGAAGTTACCATATGAGAGGACCCCGGAGGAGAATGCCGAGATCGCGTGAACCGAAGTGGATGACTGGTTTCAAGGGTTGAAAGCAAAGAGACATCCACCTCCGGAGGAGAAGGTAGATCCGGTGAAAGCGAAGCGCACTCTGGCTGCCCTGACAAAACCACCCAAGTCTCTGCCGAAAGGAAACTATGAGCGCATTATTGGAAAGGAATTTGCCGAAGCGGAGAGGTCGGGAAGTACTGTCAGTGATCAAAGGCTGAAAGAACGACGAGCTGGGAAACAAATTTCCCAGCTCGGCGAACAAGCGAAGCAATCGTGCCCCCCGCTCAAGGTGCCTAGCGACAATGTCGCTAATGATCCGAGGATGGTGCCCGGTTATAGCAATCTTGCCGATTACCTGCCCGACGATGTACATTATGAACCCATGGAGGTGCAGATACAAAGATACGAGTACGGGAAGCCTCTCATCAAAGATGAAAGATCTCTATAAACGATGATGCGAAGATTGCATGATTGGTACTTGAAAATCTGCAGAGACTCTGGGGGGAGGAGTACTTTGTATGTGAAAGTTAAAAAGGAGCATGACCACATTGGAATTGAACTGTTGCCTGTTCCGTTTGAGGAGTTCTTTCAGTTTTTCAATCAATTGGCCCTTGATAAAACAACGGTCACCTGCTACTGTCTGTAAGTAGTACTACTTCTGTCATTAAGTCTCTCTATATAGCTCAGCTCTTTCATTGCATGTATTTATAATCATCCTCACTATATTATGCAGATTGAAGACGCCGGATTGAAGAAAAGACAAGTCCGTGATATTGGTTTCATTAACACATATCTCATAGATGCAACTCAGGTTAAATTTCATGCCGCAGATACCGAGGCCAACTTGCTACGATCGTTGGTAATAAATGAAAACAAAGATATAATACTCTTTCCTTACAACTTCAAGTGAGTGTTACTGTCTTGTGCGTATTCGGTTTCCCTTATATATATTAGTCAAGGTTATAGTAATGTAATTGATGAGTTATGCATGTGTGTGCAGTTACCACTATATTCTCCTAGAGATTAAGCTTGAGCAGGGACTAGTAACTGTCTTAGACTCAAAACGAAAAGATCCCCAGGACTATGCGGACATGACTCAAATGCTCGAGAAGTAAGTTAAATCGATCATTATCCATCATATCAGCAACTTTGTTCATTTCCTGATATATCAAGTAATTGTTTTCTTTGTCTGGCAGGGTTTGGAAAAAATTCTCCAAAAAAGCTCCAGGACTCCCGAAGAAGCTGCAATTTAGACACCCGAAAGTAAGTACTATAGTAGCATGTTCCGCGCATCTCCTATTGATTTGGCATTCTTGCTTGTCAGTTTGATTGACCTCTATTTCTTGTAAAGTGGTTGTGGCAGGAAAAAGGGAATGATT
This sequence comes from Triticum monococcum, assembly GCA_034509565.1. Taxonomy (NCBI): domain Eukaryota; kingdom Viridiplantae; phylum Streptophyta; class Magnoliopsida; order Poales; family Poaceae; genus Triticum; species Triticum monococcum. Next base: position 486,828,713 of record CM067845.1, read on the forward strand.
TCTGTGGATACTATGTTTGCGAGTCCATCCGCCACATGACCTGTGAGCGGGGCTACACTGACGAACAATATGAAGTACGTAAATAACAACATTCACAATTTTATTTTATTACCATCATTTGTGTTGAGTTTCATTCATTCATATATATATGTATTGACCCCCTTCTTCAAATTAGATGTTTCGGAAGCGGGATGAACTCCTAGCACCAGCTCGCATGCGAGCAATTCAAGAGGAATTGGCGGCATTCTTTCTTGACCACGTGATCGCTGAAGACGGAGAATACTATGTGGACCATGAGTCCGTATGATTATATTTGTAAGAGATAATTATTGTATATATGTAGCCGGTAGTGTCGGATAGATATACGAGAACTTGTTGTTCGACCAATCTCTCGGAGAAGGAGAGGTGGTCGATATCACTTCTCTCTATATGCATATATGTTCATGACGATCTTCTGTTTCCTTCGTTTGCTTACTAGCTAGCTAGCGTGTCTAGTCCTCTCTATACATATGTATAGTACGTAGCGTCGACCAAGCACGGACATAAGAGAGGACACTTCTCTCTATTAATTATAGCTAGCTAACACAATATATGAAACACCTAAATTAACCCCCCAAAACCCCCAAAACGCCCCCCTTTCAAAAAAAAACAAAAACCCCAGCCACAGAAATGCTGACGCATGGATGCCTATTGGTCCCGGTTGGTGCCACCAACCGGGACCAAAGGGTCTCCTGCTTGGGCTCCACGCACAGGCCACGTGGAGGCCCATCAGTCCCGGTTCTGGATTGAACCGGGACTAAAGGGGCAGGGCATTAGTACCGACCCTTTAGTCCCGGTTCAAGAACCGGGACAAAAGGCCCTTACGAACCGGGACAACAGGCCCTTTTTCTACCAGTGGTACCAAGAATAGTTTTGCCATTCTCATGTAATATTGCTGAAACAAGTTGTATTGATCCGTGATCACTTTATCAAAACGATCGACAGATAAAGATACAACTACTGCTCTTGGAAAAAATTCAATTGACGACTGATGTAACACACTTAACAAAACACTGGCGTTCAAGTCACCTTGTCAGTAACCTAGAAATTAGAATAATTCCAACACTCCCACTAATAATCTTGCGCTGTTTGCAAGCACTGAAGCTTCAATCATCTTAATGTTCATCTAAGGTGGTCATTGGCAGGGCAGGATCGTAGGCTCCATGGGCGTGGATTTGCTCCTAGTGCACATTTCAGGGCCAATTTCTGTGACCCCTTCTTCCCGAGTAGTTATAATGCTGCCGATCAACATCCTTTTTTGGGGGGCTACTGGTTTAATTCAATAGAAGGAAAAAGATAGCCTGGAGAAAATATAGGGCATACCTTTGCAAGGTTCCTGAAGTAAACTATGTAGTTCCCCGTTGGGAAGAAAACTTCTATCAGATCAAGAGTGTCTTGGAATTTCCTATTCTTTTATCAAATCTCCATATGCTTTGGTTAGTTATGAAACTGAAACAAGAGTCACGGCCCACATCAATATTGTCCAAAAGTGTGGATAGCTTGTACTCTGCAGGATCCGAGGCATATGTCTGATCTATGACCACATCCACCGTCTGAAATTTATATGAACCAGGTTTGAGTTAGATGCTACTAGTAAATGGTAAATAAATAGCCGGTCCAAGAATTGTGAAATAATAGATCATATGGCGGTTTGCAGATTTTTCTTCCTACATATACATAGTAAAAGAGGCCCAGTTCATTTTAGAACAATGTTAAAGTTCATATAAGCAGTCAAGTGGTAAGAAATGAGCTCTTGTTAGCATCATCTGAAATGGTGATCGGGCGGACATTTTTAGCAGTACAAGGTGTGACAATAGGTTCTTTCTTAAATTTTGAAACTGCTGCAATAACACGAAGTGATGCTACTTGTAACTTGTAGCTTTCTCTGACAAATGTCCATACTCCCTACAGCAGTAGTAGTTACAGTACACTGAACTGTACGTTCAAAATTTTGCTTAGATAAATGCACCAGAAATTCATGATCCCTTGGGTGTAAAGTCGCATACCTCTGTGAATTCAACCCATGCTACTACAGGTTTGAATCGGATGCTTAGGGCAGCAGCTGCTTTGCTTAAGCACAAATTGTTTGTCTTAATCTGCATTAGGAGAAACAACTTGTCTTAAAATTTTGAGTTACTTGTTATGGTAGCAATATTACTGAATGCATACACAGTCTTCTATCTCAATCATGACAAAGCAAATTCAGTCACATTTTACTAGTCTTAACTGCATCATATACTGCATTGGCCTGGCCACTACTAGGAAAAGGCCTACTAATGGCGCACCAGTTTTGCCTACTAATGGCGCATCACTGGTGCGCCATTAGTATCACGCCACTAGTATTTATTACTAATGGCGCACCACTGGTGCGCCATTAGTATCTGGTATACTAATGGCGCACCACCTAGTGCGCCATTAGTATATAACACCATGCGCCATTAGTATGCCTCCCAGGGCCATATTTAACCATGTGCTTTGGAACACTAATGGCGCACTGCGGATGGATGCGCCATTAGTATACTTGGCATACTAATGGCGCACTCTGTAGTGATGCACCATTAGTATGAATATTAGGTTTTTTTACTTTTCTGATTTTTGCACAGGTTACAAAAAATATTATTTGACAGAATATAGACAGTAGCACACAGCAATAGCAGATTCATCGAATATAATAGAAGATTAGTCTCCGAATACAATTCATCATATTAGTCTCCGAATTCAAAAGACCGAACAAAGATAAAACATTACAAGTCTCGAGACCACGAGTATCGAGTTTGTCGGAAGTAATACTAATCCTAACAAGTCCTACTAATCATCATCATACAACTTCTACTCGTTATTCATAACAAGTCATACGATCATCATCTTGATAATCATCGAACCAACCCTACTTAATTGTGCTTAGCACATGATCATCAGTATTAGGCAGGACCTAAATACCCTATTTAAGCTAAAATAGCATAAAAAATATAGACCCCGACTCTCCATTATGGAGAATGGAGAACATCCTGTCTCCAATTCTTGCGCTTCGCTTCCTTTTGCTTCCAAGAAGCTCCTTACGATTGTCCATACATTTTTCCATCCTTTGATTTTCATATCTCCACTTCTTTTAGAAATTTCGTATGGACAGTTGAGATTCGTAGGATGACCTGGCTGTATGTTCAAAACATTAAGACTACCTTTCTGATACATCATATGAGGCACACAATTCTCTGGGATTATCTATTGAAAAACATAGTAATAACTTCATAGTTAGCAATGATGTACTAGTTTTAGAAGTATGCAAAAGATGCACGGATGTCGTAATAGTAAAAATCTTACCAGGGTATCTCCATGGTAGTTACCGTAGTTGAACACATGCACTAGTGGAACGTATTTACCATAATGTTGAGGAGTTTGATTGTGGATATTGTAATTCTCAATGTCAGTACAAAATCCGACCAGATGATTTTTCTCCTTATAAGTTGTTAATTCGGAGCCATCAGTGTAGTGGGTTTTGTCTACCATCTCCCGCACATTCTTTGAACAATAAAAATAAGCTGCCAATGGAAATAAGCTGTCAAACAATATAAATTAGCTAATAACTATGTTTGAGAAACTCACATAGCAGTAGAACTGGAGGCGTATCAACAAGGACCCAAATGTCCATATTGTCTTGGTTGATGTCAGGATTACCAAGATCCATGGTGATAAGCATACCCTCATCAAAACCATACATCTTGCAAAATGCTTCCCAATTTTTGCAACCAAAATGGGTTACGCTCTCAGAATTATATAGATTTACTTCAAAGTCCACATCGTGATGAGTCCTTAGGTGAATTTTCTTTGTTTAAGAAATTTCATGGTCTTCAAAATCCATCCTCTCCAAGACATAGCGTCTTGCATGGCATGGGATAAGCTATACTCGAATTGTAAAAGATGAAAATTACACGTTGAAATAGTTGAAGTCATGCTTAATTATGAAAATAACACTTGTCGTCGTTGTGTATCGTTTCAACTTCGAAGGTCTCCTCGAGCTTAATGCTGAAGCGCCGATCATCGTCCAGGTGAGGCATGTCGCATAGACCTCGATCGTCGTGGCACCAGTCGCACTCCCCCGGGAGACTTTCGTCGTCCGATGATGATGATGACATATCCTACGTTCATAATTCAAAAACTACATCATTTAGGGTTTGTCGACACCGAGGCATCCTAAAAGCTAAGCTTTTATCATTTAGGGTTTGTCGATGCTGAGGCACCCTAAAAGCCTAAGCTTTCATCATTTAGGTTCTTATTGACACCGAGGCACCCTAAAAGCCAAGGTTTTATCATTTAGGGTTTGTCGACGTCGAGGCACCCTAAAAGCCTAAGCTTTAATCATTTAGGTTTTGTCGACGCTGAGGCACCCTAAAAGCCTAAGCGTACATCATTTAGGTTCTCATCGACACCGAGGCACCCTATAGAAGCCAAGTTAAGTTTTCATCATTTAGGGTTTATCGATGCCGAGGCACCCTAGGTTGGGCCTAATCACTTGGCACTAATCACTTGGCTCTATTGCCACCTATGTTGGGTTTATCTTCTAGGGTTTATTGATGCTAACGAGAATTCTAAGTTGGGCCTAATCACTTGGCTCTATTGCCACCTATGGATTCATGCAGCAAGAATGGCGGGGCAGTTGATCCTACTTAACTAAGTACTAAGATACCCCGGCCCATGCATTAGTCGCAAGTACCCACTATGTCCTATTTTTAGCAAAGTCATGCTAAAATTCACGGAAAATTTCAGCATGACCTTTGCTGAAAATAGGACATATGGAGTACCCGAATTTGCCGGAACGGAAGTTAATCGACATTCCGGCAAACTCAAGGGCCTCTCGGGGTACAGCAGCAGCATCAAAAATTGACAAAATTCCCTAGTACAACAACAACATCACAAGTAGTACCAATGAACATATAGTCTAGCAAGTTGAAAAAGCTGAAGTTCTCAGCATGAAGAATCACACAACACAGCACCTACATTATGATGATACATTTGGAGATTGCACATACAGTTTTCACATAAGCATAATTGTTCTGGAGATTGCACATACATTTTTTGACAACACAACACCTATGACAGGACATACAGTTTTCATTACTGCTCCCAAATGAAATGACACTTTGACATGGCTGCAATTTTTAGTGTATACTTATCTACAATTTTTCAGTGTCTGCTTAGGAGAAATAGGTTTCAAACTTCAGCTTGCTTTGTATAAGGAGACTAAGAAACTATCTAAGGAGTTCTTCAAGTTCAAGTTACAGCCTACATGACATTTTCCTACACAATGCTTGTTGTAAATAATTACTTAAAGTAAACACTTTTTTATCTTAGCTTACTTACAACAGAATGCCTATCTTTCTGGTTTTCCAATTCCTTTTGTTTCATTTTCAACATTGCTCTATTTGTAATTAATAGCACTGTTCAAGAAATCTGTATATGCAATCTACAGAGATCCCCCTCCTGACTTTTAGACTGATTTTCCATCAAAATTGAAAATAGTTACACTAAGTTTCAAAATAAAAAATACACTTCTCAGTTTTACAAACTGAAAATTACTCTAAAACTGAAACTTTAACTGACTTTTAGACTGAATTTTTACTCCAAGAGTTTTTATATCCAGATCACTTTAATTGAATTTTACATTGAGTTTTAGATTGAATTTTAAACTTTCTTGCAATATAAGCTTGCCATACACTTTATATTTAGATCAGGAGCCAAGCTCTAAAATTGAATTTTTAACTGAATTTTTATGACTGCATCTGTTTCAATTTCAGTTTCAGATAAAGTTTATATTCAGATCAGGAGGTTGACTTTTAAACTGACTTTATATTCAGTTTCAGGTAAGGACATCAGAGAGTCTACAGCGAGGGGCGGCCGACGCAGTGAGCACGAGCCCGCATGCACAAACAGTGACTAAACAAGGAGAAAAACAGGGGAATCGATGGAGACGCTCACCGTGGAGCTGGGGAAGGAGACGACGAGGCCGAAGGTGGTCGGGGCAGCGCGGATCGACGCCGAGAAGCAGTGGTCGGTGATGAGGAAGAAGATGTCGATGCGCTCGATCCTTGATGACCCGGCTCCAATCCGTGGACGTAGGCGATGAAGGTGATGATGGTGTTGCTCCTGGCGCAGCTCCTAGGCACGACGACGGAGGACGGGGCGGTCGGTGGCCGCGGTGACGCGCGGCGGCGGCGCTCGGGGTGGAGGGAAGGAGCGGGGCAGGCCGTCAGCGGCGAGGACCGAGAGGGTGATTAAGGAGTGGAGGGAAGGAGCGGGGCAGGCCGTCGGCAGCGAGGACCGAGACGGCGAGGCGGGGCGCGGGGGTCGTCGGGCGACTGGGGGGGAATGAATCTGGCGAGGGGGGAGTGAATCTGGCGAGCGGGAGGGACGAAGGGATCGGGCGACTAGGGGGGGAAGATTACTAATGGCGCACCCCCTGGCGGTGCGCCATTAGTATGTTTTTTATAGCAATGGCGCACCCCCGAGACGGTGCGCCATTAGTATTCTTTTTTGAGATAGCAATGGCGCACCAGCCAGCCGTGCGCCATAAGTAAGTTTTTTATTATTATTTTGTTGCATCTAATAATTTAATAGAAAATTAATATGAATATGAAAATGAAAATGAATATGAAACAGTAATAAATTTTTATAAAAACAGTATTTTTTTTTAAAAATATCATCAAATTTGTTATTTGAAAATATTTATGAATCGAAAAAATATCATCAAATTTATTATTTGAAAATATCATCAAATTTGTTATTTGAAAATATAAACAAATTTTTTTTGGATTTTTAGTTGCATTCATTTGTGATGGTGGAGCGGGGGAGGGTGCGGGGGGTCGGCGGCGGCGGTGGAGCGGGGGAGGGTGCGGGGGGGGGAGGGGTTGTCGGCGGCGGTGGAGCGGGGGAGGGTGCGGTGGGTCGTCGGTGGCGGTGGAGCGGGGGAGGGTGCGGGGGGTCGTCGGCGGCGGTGGAGCGGGGGGAGGGTGCGGGGGGGGGGGGGGGGGTGCTCGGCGGCGAGGGGGATAGCTATCGAGAGGGAGGGGGATCGAGATCGAGTGTCCTCATGAATATTCAATATTTTTTCATATGGAATATGAAAAAATAATATCAAATTTGAAAAAATATTCATGAATTCAAAAAGTGCCCATGAAATTTAAAAATATTCATGATATCAAAAAGTAAAAAAAAGTGCCCATACTAGTTTAAACTAGTAATGGCGCACTATGCAACGGTGCGCCATTAGCACTTTTGCAAAAAAGTAAAAAAATACAGTAGTGGCGCACTCTATGGCCGGTGCGCCATTAGTAGTTCTAACTACTAATGGCGCACTCTGCCCGGATGCGCCATTAGTATGTTTGAAAAAATGGAAAAAAACATTTTGTTACTAGTGGCGCACCGTGTGCCTGGTGCGCCATTAGTGTCTTCCACACTAATGGCGCACCAACAGATGGTGCGCCATTAGTATATAGTAATGGCGCACCACATGTCTGGTGCGCCATTAGTGTCAATTCCATCTATAGCCCTTTTCCTAGTAGTGGGCCCTGTCTTCAGAGTTCGTGAACATTCCCAGGTATTTGATCCACTCAGCCCTCTGCATAGAGCCACCAACATTAGATCTATCAGTTCATATAACCGCTGAGACAGTGTATTCTAGGCAGTGATCTTACCTGCAACGGCGTGTCCTCTTTAGAGGGTACGTATGCTGCGTTGTTTGGATAAGAGGAATATAGAGAACGCAATCTACGTAAGCCAAGGAAACTGCCTAACCATAAAAATTCTTGTTTGGCTCATCCAACAACCCCGTGGATAGGGGGAACCCGTTTCTCAACAGCCCATAATTCCGGGTTTGTGGGAAAACTAGTATTACTCATTTTTCCACAAACTCGATTAGCATATACAGATGCAACTGCCTTTCTCCGCCCCGCCTATTCCTCAACAACCTCAGTTGGCGCCAATTCTGCTTTTTGCGTCTCACCTCATGCCCTTTTCACTGCCCATAAAAGATAGACTTTGTTTCCCGCATGTTATACACCCAGATCGCAAAGGGCTGGCTGTGATCCCCGTGACAGGCACTGGATGGGAGACGTTGACCTTGGATCTGAAGTTGGTCATCTTCAATAAGGCTCCACATCTCCATCAGGCTTTCCGTGCATCGTCTTCCCACCTTCAATCAGTCTTCCCATCTTCAATCAGGTTCCATGGCTTCACCATCCTACACAGCAGTACGAATTTGAATTTGTAAATATTTTCATGGTACTATTGATTGAATTAATCTATTTGGTAGTGAACCCTATTTTGCATAAAACCTCTAATAATTTCATATGGGCAATTCCTAGAACATAGTAGATCCAACAACCTAGTAATCTGTTAATCTAAATGATAATTAGTACTGTTGAAGGAAAAATTAGAGGCAACTCTGACTAGGGAGTATCGTAAATATGAACATGTGGCACATAAGAGAATCAGATTGCACTATGAATGCCTATATACATACTAAAATGATCTAACACCGAACCACAATTAGATTATCGATGACCATATATATCAAGTGTAGTAGTTAATTTCTCATGACAAGGATGCAGTTTAAAACATGTTGTAAGGATAATTTTCCATAAGTATCAATCATATTTATCCAGAATATATAGTGTACAGTAAGAGCTAAGCAGTAAGCAGATTTTTTTAGAAAAGGAGGACGACCCCCGGCCTCCGCATCTGGACGATGCATACGGCCATTTTATTAATTATTGACACAAGACCTTACAAAGTCATAAAACAATAAGTCTAAAGCCACCAAACAAAGCAACATCTGTCGCTATCCCTATCCAGTTGATGTAGGGGCGCTGAAAGTCTGGGCCTAATACCAAATAGACCACACAGCCAAACCTAACATCTAAGACTTGAGGTCCCAACCAGGACGCCTGCCGGGTATGGGCACCCACCAGTCCGGCGTGCTTCTCAACTAGGACCCCTGCCGGGTATGAGGCCGCCGCAGCCACCTGCCACCAATCCATCTTCAGAGCTGTACTGCTGCATCAACCTTGCCCGGTCCAATTGCCGCCGACGCCAGGCAGCGTCACCCTCCTGTGTGAGTCCATCTCCGCTCATCAGGCGCCGAGTCTCCACTATGCCACGCCGCCGAGATCCGCCGTCATCAATAGAGCAGATGAAACACCGCTCCTCCTATTGTCCCCTCCAACCAACACTTGCTCCAAAACGATGCCCCATGAGGGAGAACGATACTGATGGCACTGTCATCGTCCGATCCGGTAGACCCAGATCTAGGGTTTCCCCCGGAACTTCCCGATCAGGTTGATGTGACCTGCAACGACGATTCCTCCAGAAGGAAACGACGTCTGAGACGCCACCATCGTCCGCCAAGAGCGCAGTCAGGCGCCATTTTCATCGAAAGCCACGTCTTCCCGACCTCGTGGCTGGCTGGAACCGAGTGGAACCTCGCCACGAAGACGTATGTCGCTGTCGGTACTCCGGCGGAGATCCGACATCTCCTCACCGGTCCCTCCACGCGCCACCGGTCGGCGGAAGGCCTCCCCGCGACGGATCCAAACGGGGCGTTGGATCCGCAGTAACCGCCATCATCATCGCGACCAGGACAGCCCTCCCCGCCGGATGGGGCGCTGCCACCACCATCGTCCAAGCAAAGTCGCCGCTCCGCCGGCGATGGTGCTCCGGCCCCCACCGCACAGCCCGGGTTCTCCGTCCTAGCCGCCGCCGTTGGATCTCATGAGAAGGGCCGCCCCCGCCGCCTCAGATGCGATCCGCCGCAACCACCCGCCCAGAAACTTTGGCACCGGGCCCGCCGCCACCGCGGCCCACGCCGGCGGCAGCGGCGGTAGGAGGGGGTGGCAGGGAGGGGCTGGCGGTGCTAGGGTTTCGGGGCCCCTAGCGCCGCCTAGGGGGAGGCGATCCGAGGGGGAGGGTGTAGTACGTAGGTTTTTATCTGCCGCTAGCGTGCCCCTCTCCCGAGAATCGAACAACAGTACCCAAGCAGTAAGCAGATGAAGATTAGAATACCTTGTGATGTCATCTAATGTTGATAGCAGTATGTGGGGCAAGCGAGACCAGATTTAATAGTAAATTAAAGATCTTGGTAGCAACCTAGGAAAATAACTGATAAGGGATGTGAACATCCTGTTAGACAAACAAGTGACAAAAATTCAAGTGTCCAGTCATAGCATGAATAAAAGATTAGTGGCATGCTCATTTTCTTCCACTTCGTAGATTTATTCCTTTTGAACCAAATGACTCATCTTGCATTATTGCTTCTTGTATCCCCTCTGTAGAAAAATATGGACGATGAGAAGGAAAAAAAATTAAGAAGGAAAACACAGATAAAGCTAAGCGCCATGTATGGAAATCTTCAGAGGAAAAAATACTGCTGAATATATTAAAAGCTCAAAGCCTACATGGAGGAAAAGAAGGAACATGTTACACAAAGAAAGCATGGCGTGATATGTTAGAACAATTCAATGATTCAAGGGTAGAAAGCATGGCGTGATATCTTAGCCCCTCACATGAACATGCTTGTCTCCAACGCGCAAAGTGGTTTCATCAAGACTAGGAGTATCCATGACAATTTCATGTATGTGAAAAATCTCGCGCGTCTCTTTCACAAGAGCAAAACTCCGTCCCTCCTTTTCAAGCTTGATATAAGAAAGGCTTTCGACTCTTGTGAGATGGGAGTATATCATTGACATCCTCCAGCAGAGGGGGTTCCCAAGAACCTTTTGGAATTGGATCACCGCCTGATGAAGCTATGTACCTAGGGTAGGGTCATGGACCTATCCGAGATACCCTCCCCAAGGACATCCTTAGAAGAAATCATCTTTCAATCGACTCAGAAGTGTTCCACTCGACAGGCTCGAAGACACTCGACCATGAAGACTATCATTCGACCATGAAGCTAACCACTCGACCACCAGGAGATCTAAAGTCACTCTGCACGCTAACGATCGGTCATTAAGTAGCTTTTATGGTCATCATAGCTCTGACGAACTCTATATAAGCCACCCCCTCCTCAGTGTAAAGGGTTCACACCCCTGTAATTCATACACACATAATCCAGTTGACCGCCTCCGGGCTCCGAGACGTAGGGCTATTACTTCCTCCGAGAAGGGCCTGAACTCGTAAATCTCGTGTGTCTACAACTACTCCATAGCTAGGATCTTGCCTCTCCATTCCTACCCTCCTACATTACTGTTAGACTTAGAACCATGACAGTTGGCGCCCACCGTGGGGCAGGTGTCTTAGCGACTTGTTGGAGAAGTTGCGATTTTTCCGGTCCCTTCATCATGGTTTCAGACAGAGTTTTGGTTGAGGGCCGCGAGATCCGTCTCGGCGCGCTCATGTTCATCACCGACAACTCCGCTTGGCTTCAGGAGGCTCCGCTCGACATCGACGCGCTCCCTGTCCGCGGGGCAACGCACTTTCGCGCGTGCGTCCGTGGTGTCCTCCTACGGCAACCGTCGACCCAGTATCGGTCGGCCCCTGTGTCGTCCTCCCTCCCTGTTTCCCACCGGCGCAAGCGCTCCGGGCGGTCAAGGCTACAGCGGTGGGTGAGGCACGCGGTGGCTCCCCAGTCGGCCACCCCCCAAGTTGCGGTGATCGAGCCTGACGAATCCCTCTATGGCCTGTTCGACTGGCTCCGCAGAGACTGTGTCCGAGTGCGACAACAGTGACCCCGCGGCGGAAGTCCTTATGGTCGACGGTCCGCGCAGTCCTCCAGGCTTCCCCCGTGGTGGCGGTGGTGACGGCGGAGGCGACCCATCGTGCGTCCACGAAGAATACATGCCTGAGCCCCTCTCATCTCAGCAGAGGGAAGAACTCCGTCGCCGTAATATGGATGCACTTCACACTCCTATCGTTGGAGAAACTCCCGAGGCTTTGGCCTTGGAAGAGGCGCGCCTGGCCAACTTGGCTGAGCGCACTCGACTGGACAACCTCCAGCGCGCACTCGACGAGCGCGCTCGGCAGCGGATCCCCGAGTCCAGTCGACGACAACTTTTTCCACCCCCGCAGGTATACCAAAATCTGATTTAGAATTTAGCAGCTGCAGCCCGTATAGCAGAGTCGATTCAGCCTTCCCAGTCGGAGGCTGGTAGAGGCTTGTTGCAGATCAGAGCATTACTCCGGGCAGCAGGAGACCAGAATTCAGCTGTTTCAAAATCACGAAACAGGATCCACATCAGATCCGTTGCTACAAATACAGTCCAGTCGGCTCACAGCCCAAGATCGCCTCCGAGGCGTGAGGGATGTGGAGACCGGTGTGATTAGTACAGGAACCACGAGCAGTATGATCACCGACTCGATCGTGATGATCGACATCGAGTGCCCACCCCTCCCCCAAGGAGTGGATCGTATGTGCCTCGACAGCAGGATGACAGACGCCCTCACAGTGGTGGGCGAAGGATTCCAGTCAACCCCAGGGAACCCGTCTTTGATGCGAGATCCATTCTCGTTTAAGGTTTGGTCGATAGGAACAGAGCTCACTGAGAAGGTCATGACAGAGATGCACCTACCAGTAGCAGAGTGCACGTTTCAGAACCAGAATGTTTCAGCACAGCTATCAGGGCCGCAGTGATTCCTCCCAACTTCAGGTTGGCGACTGGAGTCAGTTAGTTCGCTGGTGAGTCCAAGCCTGATACTTGGCTTGAAGACTACCGAGTGGCTGTTCAGATTGGCGGCGGCAATGATGAAGTGGCCATGAAGCAGTTGCCTCTCATGTTAGAGGGCTCGGCCAGAGCGTGGCTGAATCAGTTAGCACCCAGCAGCATTTACACTTGGTAAGACCTTGCCCGAGTGTTTGTTACAACATTTGAAGGAACATGCAAGCGACCAGCAGGGCTGATGGAACTGCGGTCTTGTGTACAGAAGCCAAATGAAACTTTTGAGGGATTACATCCAGAGATGGATCACGTTGCATCACACAGTGGAGAATGTGTCTGATCACCAAGCAGTCTATGCTTTCAAGGAAGGCGTCAAGTACAGAGAGTTGAATCTGAAATTCGGTCGAACCGGAGACATGTCTCTGAGTCGAATGATGGAGATTGCTACCAAGTACGCTAATGGTGAAGATGAGGATCGACTCTGGAGTGGCAAACTCAAATCAGTCGCCCACGAAACTGGAGGAGGAAATTTCAGTCGGAAGCAGAAGCGGAAAGCCGAGCCAGCTATTCCTGGGGAAGCCTTGGCTGTGACTCAAGGAAAGTTTAAGGGGAAATCCAAAGGGCCTTGGAACCCTAAGAAAGTGAAAGACCAAGACGGAAATGATGTGTTGGATTTGCCATGCCACATTCACACAAAGAAAGATGAAGAGGGTAAACTCATTTACCTGAAACATACCACTTGACAGTGTCGGCTCTTGATCCAGCAGTTCTAGGGCAAACAACCCAAAGATAAGGAAAAGGAGTCAGACAAAGCTGAGGACAAGGAAGATAGTGATGATGGATACCCCCAGGTCAATTCAAACCTGATGATTTTTGCTGATGTTGAAAGCAAAAGTCGACTGAAAGTTATCAACCGAGAAGTGAATTGCTCCGGTGACACCCAGTTATTTGAAATGGTCTCAGACTGCCATCACATTCGACCAGTTCGATCACTAGACGCACATAGCCACCCCTGGGAGGCAAGCTTTGGTGGTCGACCCAGTTGTCGAAGGCACTCGACTGACCAAAGTTTTTATGGATAGAGGCAGCGGCCTGAATATACTGTATGCAGAGACATTGAAAGGGATGGGCATTCCGATGTCCAGACTCAGTACCAGCAACATGAGTTTCCATGGAGTCATTCCTGGGAAGAAGGCTGAGTCACTCGGCCGAATTGCTCTTGATGTGGTTTTCGGTGATTCCAAGAATTACCGCAAAGAAAAGTTGACGTTTGAAGTTGTGGATTTCCAGAGTGCTTATCACGCTATTTTGGGCAGACCAGCTTATGCACGTTTCATGGCTCGACCATGTTATGTGTACCTCAAATTGAAGATGCCTAGTCCCAAAGGTGTGATCACTATTACTGGCAATCGGAAGAAGGCGGAAGAGTGCTTTCAGAAAGGCTCAAAGATCGCTGATGCTTAGATGGCAGTGGTAGAGCTACAGGAATACCAGAAAATGGCAGACCCGAGTGATTTATTGCGAGCCAAGAAGCCCACTATGGAATCAGCGTTTCAGTCGACTAGTGAAACAAAGCCGATTCATATTCACCCGACCGATCCCAATGCTGCTCCGACCCATATCTCAACAACACTCGACTCCAAATAGGAAGATGCGCTCATCCAGTTCCTCCGTGAGAACTGGGACATCTTCGCATGGAAGCCTTCTGACATGCCAAGTGTTCCCAGGGGGCTGGCTGAACACCGCCTATGAGTCGACCCAAAAGTGAAACCTGTCAAAGAACATCTTCGACGGTCCGCCGTCTAGAAGAGAAAGGCCATTGGCGAGGAGGTTGCTCGGCTCTTAGCAGCGGAGTTTATTCGAGAGATTTACCACTCCGAGTGGCTCGCCAATGTTGTCATGGTCCCCAAGAAGGACAAGTCACTTCGCATGTGCATTGACTTCAAACATATCAACCGGGCCTGCCCGGAAGATCATTTTCCTCTCCCCCGCATCGACCAAATAGTCGACTCGAGTGCGGGATGTGAGCGCCTGTCTTTTTTAGACGCCTATTCCGGTTACCATCAGATCCGTTTGTATGGTCCTGACGAGATCAAAACATTTTTCATCACTCCATTAAGGTGTTTCTGTTATGTTACCATGCCATTCGGCCTCAAAAATGCCGGAGCCACGTTCATGAGGATGATTCAGAAGTGTTTGCTCACTCAAATCAGTCGGAATGTGGAAGCATACATGGATGATATTGTGGTCAAGTCACGGAAAGGTTCCGACCTGCTGACTGACCTTGCTGAGACATTTGCCAACCTCAGGAGGTATGATATAAAGCTTAATCCATCAAAGTGCACATTCGGAGTTCTTGGCGGAAAGTTACTCGGTTTTCTCGTTTCCGAGTGAGGGATCGACGCCAACCCCAAAAAAGTTGGTACTATACTCCAAATGAAGCGCCCTGTGCGTGTGCACGATGTCTAGAAGCTTACTGGTTGCTTGGCCGCTTTAAGTCAATTCATTTCTCGTCTCGGTGAAAAGGCATTGCCTCTTTACCGATTGATGAAGAAGTCAGACAAATTCGAGTGGACTCCTGAAGCTGATGCAGCATTTGCAGAGCTAAAAGCCCAGCTCTCCACCCAGCCGGTGCTTGCTGCCCCAATCAGCAAAGAGCCTTTGCTGCTTTACATTGCAGCCACGGGACAAGTCATCAGTTCAGTACTTACGGTCGAGCGGGAACAAGAAGGAAAAGCCTTTAAAGTTCAGCACCCAGTATATTATGTTTCTGAAGTTTTGACCCCATCAAAGCAAAGATATCCTCATTATCAGAAGCTTGTAAATGGGATTTTTATGACCACGAAGAAAGTTGCACATTACTTCTCTGACCATTCCATTACAGTCGTCAGCGATGCTCCATTGTCAGAGATTCTGCACAACAGAGATGCAACTGGTCGAGTGGCAAAATGGGCGATTGAATTCCTTCCCCTAGATATCAAGTTTGAAGCAAAGAAAGCTATCAAGTCCCAAGCAATAGCAGATTTCGTCGCCAAGTGGATTGAATAGCAACTGCCGACTCAAGTTCACTCGGAGCACTGGACCATGTTCTTCGACAGTTCTAAGATGTTGAATGGTTCCGGTGCTCGGGTAGTATTGGTTTCCCCCCGAGGAGATAAGCTCAGATATGTTCTCCAAATCCACTTTGATTCCCCCAACAACGAAGCAGAATATGAAGCACTTTTGTATGGGTTGTGCATGGCCATTTCACTCGTCGTCCGTCGCCTCATGGTCTATGGCGACTCAGATTTGGTGGTTAATCAAGTGATGAAGGAGTGGGACGTCAGAAGCCCAGCGATGACTGGTTATTGCAATGCAGTGAGAAAGCTAGAGAAGAAATTCGAGGGGTTAGAGCTGCATCATATACCCCGACTGAAAAATCAAGCAGCTGATGATTTGGAAAAAATAGGTTCCAAGAGAGAAGCCATTCCCAGCAATGTGTTTCTCGAAACATCCACATACCATCAGTTCAAGAGGATCCTTTCACTGAAGAAACCCCGCAGCCAAAAAGTGCCACGGATCCGACTGAAGTTGAGGTTCCAGCGGTGGTCGACTTGATCATGGAAATTTTGGTCATGACTCCCGACTGGACAGTGCCGTACATCGCGTACATCCTAAGGAAAGAACTCCCAGAGAATGAAGAAGAGGCTCGACAGATCGTCAGTCGATCGAAGGCCTTTACTATGATAAAAGGACAGTTGTACAAGGAAAGCGCGACTGGAGTCGGTCAAAAATGTATAACACCAGAAGAAGGTCAAATAATTCTTGATGATATCCACTCGGGGACCTGTGGCCATCATGCGTCCTCTCGGACCATCGTGGCTAAAGCATACCGAGCGGGATTTTACTGGCCAAAAGCAAATGAAATGGCAAAGGAGATAGTCGACAAATGTGAAGGATGTCAGTTCTATTCCAATATGTCGCACAAACCCGCCTTAGCCTTGAAGACCATTCCACTCGTCTGGCCCTTCACTGTTTGGGGATTGGATATGGTTGGACCGCTGAGAACTGGCAGGAGCGGCTTCACCCATGTGCTGGCGGCAGTCGACAAATTCACTAAATGGATTGAAGCTAAACCTATCAAGAATCTTGATGCCTGCACTGCTATCAGCTTTATCAGAGAGTTGATATTCAGATATGGAGTTCCGCACAACATCATCACTGATAATGGGTCAAACTTCGATTCTGACAAGTTCAGAGCTTTTTGCGCCTGTCAAGGCACACGAGTCGACTATGCTTCAGTCGCTCACCCCCAGTCGAATGGACAAGCAGAAAGAGCAAACAACCTAATTCTCAAAGGACTGAAACCCCGACTGATGCGCGATCTCAAGCACGTAGCAGGCGCATGGGTCGACAAACTTTCATCAGTTCTTTGGGGATTGAGGACCACTCCTAATCGATCGACTGGACGAACTCCATTCTTTCTGGTCTATGGAGCTGAAGCAGTTTTGCCGAGTGACTTGCTTCACAATGCACCTCGATTCGAGCTCTACTCTGACAGGACGCAGTCGACCTTCTGGAAGAGGAAAGAGAGATGGCCATGATTCGATCGACTATCTATCACTAAGACTTGCATTGATTCCATGCCAGAAATGTGAAGAGTCGGGCCTTCCAAGAAGGAGACTTGGTTCTTTGAGTGGATCAACAGAAACCACACAAGCTCGCTCCTACTTGGGAAGGTCCCTTCATCGTCACCAGAGTTCTCCACAACGGAGCATATCACCTTTACAATATCGAGCATAAGAAAGACGAGCCACGGGCTTGGAATGCGGAGCTTCTCCGCCCCTTTTATACTTAAGTACTCACTCGGATGAGATGTAGTAAGAGATACCGCTGTAGTTTATTTATCAAAGACAAGAGTGTTATAATTTTCCCTGTGATTGTTGTTGCTTTTGTTTAAATGAGAAATCCCCAGTGGGTAGGTTAGCTGCGAATCCGTTTCGCCTAAGTTTGTAAAAAAAAATATTCCTACGGAGTGACGAGCAAGCCTCTCACTCGGAGGCTTAGCTGCGAATCCGTTTCGCCTAAGTATTTGAAAATCCTACCGAGTGGTGAGCCAACCTCGCACTCGAGGGCTTAGCTGCAGTCCAAGTACTCGCCTAAGTTTGAAAAATCCTACCGAGTGGAGAGCAATCCTCCCACTCGGGGGCTTAGCTGCAGTCTAGTACTCGCCTAAGTATTTAAAAATCCTACCGAGTGGAGAGAAATCCTCTCACTCGGGGGCTTAGCTGCAGTCCAGTACTCGCCTAAGTATTTAAAAATCCTACTGAGTGGAGAGCGATCCTCCCACTCGGGGGCTTAGCTGCAGCCCAAGTACTCGCCTAAGTTTGAAAAATCCTACTGAGTGGTGAGCCATCCTCCCACTCGGGGGCTTAGCTGCAGTCCAAGTACTCGCCTAAGTTCGAAAAATCCTACCGAGTGGAGAACGATCCTCCCACTCGGGGGCTTAGCTGCAGTCCAAGTACTCGCCTAAGTTTGAAAAATCCTACCGAGTGGTGAGCCAGCCTCCCACTCGGGGGCTTAGCTGCAGTCCAAGTACTCGCCTAAGTATTTAAAAATCCTACCGAGTGGAGAGCGATCCTCCCACTCGGGGGCTTAGCTGCAGTCCAAGTACTCGCCTAAGTTTGAAAAATCCTACCGAGTGGAGAGCGATCCTCCCACTCGGGGGCTTAGCTGCAGTCCAATTACTCTCCTAAGTTTGAAAAATCCTACCGAGTGGTGAGCCAGCCTCCCACTCGGGGGCTTAGCTGCACTCCAAGTACTCGCCTAAGTTTGAAAAATCCTACCGAGTGGTGAGCCAGCCTCCCACTCGGGGGCTTAGCTGCAGTCCAAGTACTCGCCTAAGTATTTAAAAATCCTATCGAGTGGAGAGCGATCCTCCCACTCGGGGGCTTAGCTGTATTCCAGTACTCGCCTAAGTATTTAGAAAATCCCGCCGAGTGGAGAGCGATCCTCCCATTTGGGGGCTTAGCTGCAGTCCAGTACTCGCCTAAGTATTTAAAAATCCTACCAAGTGGGGAGCGGTCCCTCCACTCGGGGGTTTAGCTGCAGTTCAGTACTCGCCTAAGTTTGAAAACATCCCGATCCGCAAGGACAACAAGGTGCAGGTCAACTGCTACCTTCTCCTTCGGAGCTACGCCACAAATACAACATGCGCTCCACCCTGATCCACAAATACGACGGGATGCAGGTCAACTGCAACACGTGGTCCATCCCTTCCTGCAAGGACGATGAAGTGCAGGTCGACTAGATTTTCCTCCTCAGAGCTGCATCTCAAGCACAAAGACTATTCCGAGTAAAGAGCAAAGTCCACTCGAAGGCAAATGCAAGCATATTCGACGATAAACCAAGTTCGGACAAATCCTAAAGGTCCCGGACCGTAGATCAAAGTACTCGAGCATTCAGCCCGAAAGAGTTTAATGGTTAAAAAATCCACTCGGCATTTCGAGGCAAATTTAAAGCGAAGCATAGAAGTTTTACTCCTCAGGTGGAGGGCTGGAGGGCGCGACAAACTGATCCAAGTCAATCCCGTCGGCAATCCGAGTGGCTACATCAATGAAGGTCTCCATGAAAGACTGAAAGTTGTGCCTCTTGGTATTGGCAACTTGGATTGCCGCCAACTTTTCCTCTCGCGCCTCCTTGCAGTGAACACGGACCAAGGACAGAGTGACATCAGCGCCGCACCTGGCAGAAGACTTCTTCCATTCCTGTACTCGACCTGGAACTTCATTCAGTCGAGTCATTAGAGACTCGAGGTCATTTTGAAGCATAGCTCCTGGCCAGAGTGCTGTGTCGATCCGCGGCGCTACAACCTTTAGTCGAGCAAGGTAGTCGACCACACCAGCAACACGAGACTCTAGTCGGAGCACGTTCATAGAAGCTTCATCCTTCACCGGAGAGTTAATGGGGTCCAAGCTTGTCTCCACTCGACTGGTCTCCTCCTCGAAGTTCTGGCAGAATTCTGTAAACACAATTCAAAGATAAATCAGCGGCTCTACATTGATTTGATGACAACAAGTCAGTCGGGTAGGAGTGATTACCCTCAAGCATGACGAATAACTTCTTGGCGAGCCCTCCCAGATAAGCTTCCAGATCGTTTCTCTTCCCCGCCAGTTCACTTGCCTTGTCATTCAGAGCTATCTTATCATTCTTCAGACGCTGACCTCTTTGTTGGCCGCATCGAGAGCAACTTTCAGTTTGGAGTTCTCCTCTTCAAGTTTACTAACTGAAGCCAGTTTTTCTTCCGCAAGCTTCGTTTTGTCCGAAGCCGCTTTCTGCGCCTCGGCAAGGTCATGGTCCTTCTTCTTTAGAGCCTCCTCCATTTTATCTACAAAATGACAATGAGATTAGCATTAAGAAGGGGCAGAAAGAAAAGACAGTCGTCAAGTTCTCACCAGCCATACCTTTTGCTTCGTCTCTCGCCTTCTGCAAGTTCTCCTGGGCAAGCTTTAAGTCAAGGTTGAGCTGGATCTGTTTGTTTTCCAATTCAGTATAGCAAGCCACAAGCTCGCAGGATTTCTGCGAAGAGTCAGTCGACAGACATCAAAGATGGGTTGCTTCCGAGCGACTAAGAGAAAAATCGTAACATTTCTAAGACTACAACTGAATCAAAAATATTCGGCAGTAGTCTCGGGGACTACACCCAGTGGGTGCACTCAGCGTGCCCCCATTGGTTCTACCGACTTGATCCGATCAGTCGACCGAAAGAGATAAAAATAAAATTATATATATATATATATATATATATATATAAACAAGGTTCTTCAGACCTTCGTCGACTGCCAGCAGTCGACGATGGTCTCGGGGACCACACCCAGTGGGTGCACTCAGCGTGCCCCCATTGGTTCCAGGATTCCATTCAACATGGTCCGACCAGATCGAGCAAAGAAGTCAGAGTGCAGAAACACAAAATACAAAGACTACAGTCGACTGCCAGCAGTCCACCATAGTCTCAGGGACTACACCCAGTGGGTGCACTCAGCGTGCCCCCACTATACAGATGTAAAGATCTTCGGAAAGAGAGTCTTCAAATAGCATATCCTAACAGAACAAGCAGTGATCAACTAACCTGAACATTGCTTTGAAAAGCTGAACTAGCATCATAGGCTGCCTGGCTGGCTTCCCGGACCACCTTCACCTGCTCCATCATGATCCCTCCTGGCGTATAGCCTCATTAGCAGCACCCACTTGGTCCCCTGGGACATGGTGTGTGGCAAAAAGGGAGGGCGGATCAGCAGTCGACGATGAAGGCCGAACACTCATTAGCGGCACAACGAAGGACACAGAAGTCCGAGTGGTATTGCCACCCTCCTGAACTGGTGTCTCAGGTGTTGATGCAGTTTGTGGTGTCTTGCCAGCCGTCGCCTTCCTGTTCTTCCTCGCCCTCAACGACACTTCGTCATCATCATCAGGGAGATCAATGACATGAGGAGGAACTACAGGAAAAATCCAAAGTTTAAAATGAAAATCCAATCGATCAAGAGTGAAACCTCAGAGCTCGTACCAAGGTTGGAGGTGACATCGTCTTCCATTTCCTGGTCTTCGTTCTTGGCAGAGGTCTCGGAGGTAGCAGCACTGCAGATTTTAGAAACCGGTCGGTTTAATCAACGAGTCGACCAAGAGCCTGTCCATGCTAAATGAAAAAACGCAAGTTCTGCTGTTACCCTGAAATAGTGGGAACGGTCATCTTCATCTTGGGCAAGGCCTTCGGCGGCTTTGACGACGCCGCTCGTGGATGCTTCGGTGCTTTTCCAGTCGACGCTGGAGAAGATGTCCGAGGGCGTTTCGACGACTGCCCAACAGGCACAGTCGCTTTGCCACGCTCGCGTGCAGGGTCGTGGGTGAGCTTGGAATGCCTTTCCGTGCGGGGAGGATCGACTTCTTCCTCCTCCTCTCCACTGGAGTCATCGTCATCCTCCTCCTCCTTTTCACCGTCAGATTGCCACTCCTCCTCACTTTCACCTCCGCTCGCCTCCCCTTCCTCGGCCTGTTCTTGCGCCCCGTTGGGCATCGAGTACATCTCAGTAATGGTCTAGAAGACAACAAACAAGACAAAAGTCAATCGACTGATTTTAAGCTAACAGAATGAAGAAAGCAAGGTCACAGTCAGAGATGCAGAATTGGACCTGGTCTACTTCGTATGATTGGTCGAGTGGAGGAATCCTCCTAGCTCCTCGGGGGTTGTCCTTGTTCCCTGTGATACTCGACATCCACCCCTCCAACGTTGCCTCTTCGACATCCTCCGGATGAATCCGAGTGGTGTCATCGAGACCCGAATACATCCACATCGGATGGTCACGAGCTTGGAGCGGTTGGATGCGCCTCCGGAGGAAGACCTCTAGTAAATCCATACTAGTCACCCTGTCGCAGACAAGCTGAACCACCCGACCAACCAACACTTTGACTTGCGCCTTCTCTTCCGGTGTCACTTTCAGAGAAGAAGGTTTTTCCGCTCGGTTCAGGGAGAAAGGAGGAAGACCCGTCGCCTGTCCTGGAGTCGACTGGTCTCTGCAGTAGAACCAGGTCGACTGCCACCCGCGGACTGAATCAGGAAGAATCATAGCTGGAAAAGAACTTTTGCTTCTCATCTGGATCCCAAGACCCCCGCACATCTGAATCACTTGTGTCTTATTGTCACTCGACTTGGCTTTCTTAACCGACTGAGAGCGACAAGTGAAAATGTGCTTGAAGAGGCCCCAATGAGGGCGGCAACCCAAGAAATTCTCGCACAAAGACACGAAGGCAGCAAGATACACGATGGAATTTGGAGTAAAGTGATGGATTTGCGCTCCGAAAAAGTTCAAGAAGCTCTGGAAAAAAGGATGAGGGGGCAGAGAAAATCCGCAGTCGACGTGAGTGGCGATGAGCACGCACTCACCCTCGCGAGGCTGCGGCTCGATCTCGTTCCCCGGGAGACGCACATATTTGTGAGGGATGAATCCCCCCTCGATCAAATCATCAATGTTGTCTTGTCAAATCTCCGAAGGCATCCAATCGCCCTGGATCTAGCCCGGCGGCAGAGCGAACCTTGAAGAAGATCCGCCCCGACGGACTTCTTCGCCTTCGCCTGCGCTGCCGCTTTCTTCGCACGCTCCCGGGCCGCCATCTTCTCCTTCACCATTGCCGCAAGTGAAGCTCGAGCAAGCCAGCGGCGCTGAGACGAGACCAGAGGTGGCGGAAGAATTCAAGAAGAAAGGGGAAAAGTGAAGGTGCGCTGTTCAAAAGCCCTGGGCCGGCAGCTTATATGGAGTCGCTTCCGAGTGGCTGACCTGTAGGCCCAGGCAATCCTGTCAAATCCCGCAACAATCTCGCACGTGATACATGGCGAAAAAGATGGCGCGGAGATTGAGGCGGCTCCGCCCTATCCCATCTGATTACTGTGGCCTCCTCCGCCCCGCGCGCTTCCCGAAATTCGAATCCTGCAAAATCCGCGGGTGGCAGAACAACTTGTCAGATGGAGGATGTCCTCCACACCGTCACTCGGAGATCTTCAAGTAAAGAAAATCACTCGACTAAAACATGAATGGATCAAGGCGACCAAAAAGAATTTGAAGCCGTTGTTGCAGTTCATTGATCCAAGAGTAGACACACTCGAGGCACTAAAGATGGGTCGGGGATATATGTTCAACTCCTTCCCCACTCAAACCTCGATCCATTCGGGGGGCTAATGATGAAGCTATGTACCTAAGGTAGGGTCATGGACCTATCCGAGATACCCTCCCCAAGGACATCCTTAGAAGAAATTATCTTTCAATCGACTCAGAAGTGTTCCACTCGACAGGCTCGAAGACACTCGACTATGAAGACTATCATTCGACCATGAAGCTAACCACTCGACCACCAGGAGATCTAAAGTCACTCCGCACGCTAACGGTCGGTCATTAAGTAGCTTTTATGGTCATCATAGCTCTTTATTTGTGGCGTTACCAGTAACACCCCACCTTAATTTACCTTAAACCCTGCATAACTGAGGGTCGGAGGGGTCTGGCGAACTCTATATAAGCCACCCCCTCCTTAGTGTAAAGGGTTCGCACCCCTATAATTCATACACACATAATCCAGTCGACCGCCTCCGGGCTCTGAGACGTAGGGCTATTACTTCCTCCGAGAAGGGCCTGGACTCGTAAATCTCGTGTGTCTACAACTACTCCACAGCTAGGATCTTGCCTCTCCTTTCCTACCCCCTACATTACTGTCAGACTTAGAACCACGACACCGCCCTCTTATGCACCTCCTCCTCGCGGGTTCTCCTCAATGGCATCCCCGGCAGCCCCATTGCCCATGGAAGCGGCTTCCGGCAAGGGGATCCTCTTTCGCCCCTGCTATTTGTCATTGCCATTGATCCCCTCCAAAAGATACTCGAGCTGGCTATTAGGAAGCGGTTGCTTCACAAAATCCGTGGCCGTGGGCCAATCATGAGAACATCCCTCTACGCCGATGACGCGGCCGTTTTCATTGCACCCATCAAGAAAGATATTGACAACCTATCCGTGTTGCTCGATGCGTTTGATGACGTTACGGGACTGTGCACTAACTTCCAAAAGAGCTGGGTGGTCCCGATTCGATGCAGGCACCTACACCATGACACCATCCTCCAGAACTTTCCTGCTGCCCGGGCTTCATTCCCAATAAAATATCTAGGGCTGCCTCTCTCGGTCTGGAAACTAAAAGTTCGGGATTTCCAATTCCTCATGGACAAGACTGCTTCCAAACTTGTTCCATGGGATGGAAAAAATATCACAGCCATTGGTTGGGCTGCCCTTGTCAAGTCTGTGCTATCCTCACAAGCCATCTACTTCATCACCCCATTGATTGTTCCACCAAGCATCCTCCACAATGTCAACAAGCTTGAGAGAGATTTCCTTTGGGCGGGAACAGATAACACTACCGGCGTGAAGTGCAAAGTTAATTGGGAATCTGTATGTTGACCGGTCTTGGGGTGCAAAACACGGAGAAATTTGCAAGGGCACTTTGCTTGCGTTGGCTTTGGTTCGAATGGAAGGAACCCACCAAGCGATGGGTTGGGACCGACAATCCATGCGACGAGATGGACAAAAATCTTTTCTATGCTTCAACGACCATAACCGTTGGCAACGGTGTGCGCAAGCCAAGAGACTTCGCACCTCTTATCTATGCCGCTTCCTCTCGGAAGACATGGAAACTTCGGGAAGCCCTCCAAGATGATGCTTGGGTTCGCAAGATCAAGGTCACTCCCAACTTCACCTTCGTGGTCCACCATCCACGACTTCCCTCTTGAGGTGCATGCCGAAGATGAAATTGTGTGGAAACACACAAAGAGCGGGATTTACAGTGCCAAGTCCGCCTACTTGGCCCAGTTTTTTGGCATCATCCGCTCACCCATGGAGCTTGCAGTGTGGAAGGCCCAGGCCCCGCCCGAGCTCAAATTTTTCGCATGGTTGGCCATGCAAAATAGTGTATGGACTGCCGACCGGATGGCCAAATGGGGGTGGCCCAATTGTGGGCTTTGTCCTCTTTGCAAGCGCGTGAAAGAGTCCATCGATCACCTCCTCTTCATATGCTGGTACACTACTAGACTTTGGGAAATGATAAAAGATTGGCTCCAGCTCGAAAGCATCAACACTTCCACTTGGCACTTGGCACGGTCAACCAAAGAGTGGTGGATCGGGCTCTCCGACTCTACCATACTGAATAGGAAGGCCATGGCTACCCTCTCTATGCTCACCTCTTGGACAATCTGGAATGAAAGGAACGCTCGCATCTTCCAACTCAAGAGTGCCCCACCGACTGTTCTACTAGCTAACATCAAGATTGAGGCTCAAACTTGGGTCACCGCGGGTGCAAAGAAATTGGGATCTATCATGCCGCGATAGTAGGCCTTTTGTAGTGGTGTGTAACACAACCTTTAAACTCCTTTTCCCCCTCTTAATTTATGAATGAGGCAAGTCTTTTGGCTCCTTTAAAAAAGGGTAGAAAAACTTGAATTACAACAACTAAAAATCGTCATAAGTACTACAGGAGTTGCTACACCACCATGGACAGACTTCTAAAACTCAAGGGGTTTGGTTGGGATGACGATGACAAAATGATAAAAGCTCCAGAAGATATTTGGGAAGAACTAATTAAGGTAAGTTTGTTCGAGTAGAATTCATATAAAGTTGCCATATCCTATTCTTCCACGGGCGAGACGAGGGAGCAGCGGTGTGAGAGAGCGGAGGAGGAATCAAAGGGGACAACAGCTCAACGAGCTTGGATGGATGAGGCCATGGGGAAAGCGAGTCACTCACGGGAGGAGAATAGGAATAGAAGTAGCTAGTGGTTGTGGGTATCCAAACAAGGAATTGGGCCGACCAGTTTTCCAAATTTCCTTACCAAACGTAGTTATTTATAAACTGGTTATTCGTAAAAACTGACGTAAAACGGGTTTTCCTAGAAATTGGCAAAAAACCCATTTTCTATAATCCTATCGCTAATCTTCACTATCCAAACAATGCCGAAGACGGGGTTGCTGTCAGGCCACCTAAGTTCGAGTTCCGGCTCCGACGCGCGGTGCTAGCGGAGTTTCTCCTATATAAAATGCCAACGAGGGTTAGCCCTTGGGTTGGTCTCATTTTTTGAGGACGGGCGTCGACCTATTGGCCGGGTAGCTGGGGTTGCTGCCAACCCACCCAAGTTTGAGTCCCGGCTCGGACGCCCAATGGAAATGAAGTTTCTACTATAAAAAAGTGCCAACGAGGGTTAGCCCTTGGGTTGGTCTCATTTTTTAATATTATGATTCTCAGTGCTGCTCTCTCTCTCTCTCTCTCAATATATATATATATATATATATATATATATAATCTATGCTACCTCGCCTCTGCAAATTGGGCATGCGCTATTCAGGCGCAGCCACTTCTTAATACAGTGAGGGTGATAGCAGTGCTTCCAGTCGAGGAGAGTCAAGGTCTCTCCCTCAACGAAGTCCTCCAGGCATATCTCACATTCCTCCTGGGGATAGTCAACGTAATCATGTGTTTAAAGGCAGCAGGGGGAGCTATGTGGTGAGCTGTGGGAGGGGGGGGCTGTGCCCCCCTAGCCTTGTAGATATTCCTAGAGAATTTTTTCCTACAAAGTGTGCGCGGAGTTTCTCCTATAAAAAATGCCAATGAGGGCTAGCCCTTGGGTTGGTCTTGTTTTTTGAGGATAGGGCGACGACCCATTGGCTGGGCAGCTGGGGTTGCTGCCAGCCCACCCAAGTTCGAGTCCCGGCTCGGAAGCGCGGTGCTCGTGAAGTTTCTACTATAAAAAATGCCAACGAGGGTTAGCCCTTGGGTTGGTCTCATTTTTTAGTATTATGATTTCTCAATGCTGCTCTCTCTCTCTCTCTCTCTATATATATATATATATATATATATATATATATATATATATAAATCTAAGCTACCTCACCTCTGCAAATTGAGCATGCGCTATTCAGGCGAAGCCACTTCTTAATACAGTGAGGGTGATAGTAGTGCTCCCAGTCGATACTACTAAGCGGTCTCTACCGTGCCCCACGGGACATGCCATAGTAGTAGCGCGGGTTTTTAACCCTCGCTACTACTAAGTTGATAGCAGTAGCGCTGGTTTTTACCCCTCGCTACTACTAAGCGGTCTCTACCATGCCCCTGGGCCATGCCATAGTAGTAGCCAGGGTTATAAACCCGCGCTACTACTAAGTTTTTACCCCTCGCTACTACTAAGAGGTCTCAACCGTGCCCCTCCAGGACATGCCATAGTAGTAGCGAGGGGTAAAAACCCTCGCTACTACTAAAGGTCCCATTTTGAAACTCTACCCCCCTTTTCGGTTTTGTAAAAAGCAAAAGAAAATGATAAAAACTTCAAAAATTAAAATTCTTCGAGATGTAGTTATGTTACTACATCTACTAGTTAGGAAAATTTAAAAACTTAAATTTGGACATGTTTTGCAAAAAGTGTAGGGAAAATGTAAAACGTCTATAACTTTTGCATACGATGTTAGAAAAAAACGTATAATATATCAAAATATTTCAAAAATTAAAATCCTTCGAGATGTAGTTATGTTACTACATCTACTAGTTAGGAAAATTTAAAAACTTAAATTTGGACATGTTTTGCAAAAAGTGTAGGGAAAATGTAAAACGGCTATAACTTTTGCATACGAAGTCAGAAAAAAACGTATAATATATCAAAATGTTGAGCACGAAAATCCGCATCCGATGGAGACCGCCTACGGCCTGTTTGCAAATTTTTAGAATCCTCAAATTCTAAAAGGAAAAAAGTTATGCTCAAATTTCATTTTTTTAATTTTGGTCAAATCTGGTCAAACTGTGTTCGAACTACTTATTCAAGAAGTATTAGTGTTATTAAATAATTATTCAAGAATATTAGTGTTACTAAATAATTATTTCAGTTTTTTGGAATTTTGGTCAAATCTGGTCAAACTGTGGTCAAACTTTGGTCAAAATGTGGTCAGACTCCTTATTCAAGAAATATTAGTGTTACTAAATAATTATTGTTTTTTAGAACAATAGTTTTAAACTCAAATAGTGAAATGTGTGACATCATGCTCAAGCTAAACTCCCGAGGGTTAATATGATTGACATCTTACTATTGTCAGGAAAACAACAAGTGCCGACTTGGAATGAAGGGAGAATAGAACCCGGAAGTTAAGCGTGCTCAGGTTGGAGTAGTGAGAGGATGGGTGACTGTCCGGGAAGTTAGATGATTTGGAATGATGAGGGGTGATTAGAGATTAAATTGAGCAGCGATGAGGGTGATTAGAGATTAGAGGTTAAAATAATTTAGAAATTTGAAAATTCGGGCAAAAAATTGGAAAAAAAATTCAACTTTTTTTCAAAGCACGGGTTAGTAGTAGCGCGGGTTTTTACCCAAGCTACTACTAACGGACGTAGTAGTAGCGCGGGTGGCACCCGCGCTACTGCTATATGTTAGCTGTAGCGCCTTATTAGTAGCGCCGGCCCCCGTGCTACTAATAGGCCCAAAACCCGCGCTGCTGCTAGGCTTTTCCCTAGTAGTGTTACCTGGCCCGGGACCGTTTGCGCCTTTTGGCTCACGTATATGATAGTGTCTCTAGCATCCATATGACAGAGAACCCGGGCCGACATGGTTAGTCATGAACCCAAAGCGGCACTAACCTATGGGGACAGACATACATGAATCACATCGAGCATGTCGGTCAGCAGCGTGTGAATCCGGGCTGTAGCACTGGGCTAACAGGACTCCGGGAACCCGGGTTGTAGCAGGCTAGGCAGGACTCCGGATGTCACCGCGTGACATTTCCCCGAAGGGACAGACACAGGAACGAAGTGAAACACATGCCGGCCAGTCAAGTGCCCTGAGCAGTAGTGCTGGGCTAGCAGGACTCCAGTGAACCGGGCTGTAGCAGACTACTATGGCTCATGGAGGCACTAGACTACATTTCCCCATAAGAGGGGCTGCCAAGGATAAACAACTAGATTGTGGGATCGCACACATACCAAGCATTTCAATCATACACACAATATGCTCGACATGTGTAAATACAACATGGCATCACAACATAACTCTACGACTCAAGTATTTATTCATTAGGCTCCGAGGAGTGAGATATTACAAACATGGGTCTCATGACCCAACATTCAAAGCATACAAGTCAAAGCACATGCGGAAGCTTAACATGTCTGAGTACAGACATCTACAAATGAAAAAGGTTGAGAAGCCTGACTATCTACCAGATCCTGCTGAGGGCACAAGATCGTAGCTGAGGTAACAAGCTAAACGTCGAAGTCCACACGGAACTACTAGCGAGACTGGCGTCTCTCTGCAAAAACATAAAATAGGCAAACGTGAGTACAAATGTACCCAGCAAGACTTACATCAGAACTATCTACATATGCATCGGTATCAACAAAGGGGTGGTGGAGTTTAACTGCAGCAAGCCAGCTTTGACTCGGTGGCTATCCTAAACTATGTGCAAGTAACTCTTTTGAGGTGGCGCACACGAGTCCACATATTCACCATTCAATACACCACTATGGATCCACTCCTATCTCCCTACGAGAAGGCCATCCATAGCACTCACGCTTATCTTGCGAGTTTTAGAGTATCCACTTTCACTTGTCCATGAACTGTTATAGGTAACCCAGAAGTCCATTACCGCGGACATGGCTATTCGAATAGATGATGTTAACCCTGCAGGGGTGTACTTCTTCACACACGCTCTCACCACTTATCGTCATTTACACGACATGTACTCGGCAGCCTTCAAGGGGAAGCCTAGCGAGGGTGTCGGCCATGGCCTACCTAATAACGCTAGTCTCTAGTCCAGGTTTATCGCCTGTTCAGGTTCCATCCGCAGGGAGTCTGGCCGAGGTTTCCACATATGGCCCCGAACGATGTGTACAGGGTTTCGAGACACCAAACGGGCGCCCGGCATGCCCGGCCACGTGCCTACCGCAACACAGCCCACCCCTCAGGTCAGCGCTGCGTGCGCCCCCCAACATACTACAAACACCAGAAACTACTTGCAACTCCTGGACTGAGGACAAGGGTGGTCAAGAAGCCGAGAGAGTCAATTAAGGATCCCAATGTGTGATAGTAACTGTTTCATGGATAACAAACACAGAACTCAGTTCCTGAGGACGGCTTCAATGAGACAACCCACCATGTACTCCTACATGGCCTCTCACCGCTACCTTTACCAAATCGTGTTCACACACTTAGCTCTCAACAATAGGACATGTTTACACACCTCTGATTCATCCCCGATGAATCAGACCTAACTCAACTCTAAGCAGTAGCAGGCATGACAAACAAGCATGAATGAGTAGGCACATTAGGGCTCAAACAACTCCTACTCATGCTAGTGGGTTTCATCTATTTACTGTGGCAATGACAGGTCATGCAGAGGAAATGGGTTCAACTACCGCAGCATGTAACAGTTGAATCATTGTTGTCCTAATGCACTCAAAGAGAGCAAGAGCGAGAGAGTGGGATTGCATCAGAATGAACAAGGGGGTTTTGCTTGCCTGGCACTTCTAAAGATAATATAGCTCTTCATCGGTGTCATCAAACTCATTGTCGGAACCACGTCTATCGAGAGGGAACAATTACCGGCAAACAAAGAGGAACACAATCAATGCAATGCAACAATTATGATGCATGATAATGTCATGGCAATATGCTGTGGATTGAGCTAATGCAACTAGCAACCATATTAAATGAAGTTGATTTGAACCAAGGGTTGAAATTCAAACTCCATATGTGCTTATTTAAATGTTAATTATGCAAATTTCCATGTACAGCAACCCTAGGTTGTTCAAACATTCATGCAAATGTCATAAACAGATGATTTTTTCTGATAATTTTTCATATATAACTTGTTTGATTTGGAGTTATGGTTGAATTTCTATGATTTTTGGAAGTTTAGGGGATTTTTGAGAATAAATAAATCATTTAGATTTATCTAAAATACAGAAAAGCATTACTTCGCCAGCCTTGCATCATGCTGACGTCAGCAGGTCAACGGCGCCAGCCCAGGTCAAACCTGACCAGTGGGGTCCACTGGTCAGTGACCCGGGGTCATCAGTGTCACGGACAGGTGGGTCCCGTCAATGGCCACGTCAGCAGGGTCAACTCCGACTGGTGGGGCCACAGTTATTAGTTAATACTAATCAGAAACTAAACTATGGTTAATTAAGGGCGTGGGGCCCATATGTCGGTGTCACTGGAGGGGTTAATTAGTACGGCTGTTAGCTGCTAATGACGGGCCACGTCATCTCACCGGAGTTCAGCGCCGGCGAGCACACAGACGCGGCGGCGTCCACCCTAGAGGCCATGGCAGCGGCAACTGAGGGCACCAGGGGGTTGCCCTTGCCCGCCCGCATCAAGAGGAGGCGGAGTTGGGCGCAGGGGTCGCCAGAATCATGTTGGCGACGAGCTTTGGCGGCGGCCGGAGTTCGAGTGGGTGTGGGTTGGCGCTGCGATGCGCAAACAAGTGAGGCGAAGGTCTAGCGGGGCACTACGCGTTGCGGGGAGCAAGTTGGGCTCGCCGGGGTGACCATTTGGTCACCGGAGCTGCGTCGGCGACGAGCCCAAGCGGCGGTGGTTACGGTCGTCAAGGGGGCGACATCTATGGCTCGAAATCAAAGGGAATGAAGGAGGGGATCCACGCAGGAGCTCACAGCGGTTTGTTCGGTGGCCTCCGCGAGCTCGGGGAAGCGTCGGAGCGGCGCACGGTCGCCGGTGATCTCGGTGGCCCGAGGTTGAAGAAGACGGCGGTGAGGCGTTCGGCGGCGTCCGGCGTCGCTTGGCTTGGCAAGGAGGTCGAGGACGAGGTAGCCGAGCTACTGGGCATGACGAGGGGTCGAGGGGGAGGCTCTAGGTGCGGCAACGGCGAGCAGTGGCGACGAGCTCCGCTCGGGCTGCACGGGAGAGAGAGCAGAGGAGGGGGAAGGGATCCAGGGAGAGAGGGAGAGGCCGAGAGGGCTGCGGGGCGTCTCCAGACGCGTCGGGTAGGCTCGGGGCGCCTCGGTGGCAAGCAGGAGGTGGCCAGGAGTGGCTGCGCCCGTCGACACGCAGCAGCTCCTACTGGCGCCGGGAAGAAGATGACATGACAGCGTCTGGTGGGTTGGGCCGAAACGGCAGCAGGCCAACGGTGCCAGGTAAGGCCCAGGTGAGGTTTCTTTCTCTCTCTCTTTTCCTTTTGTTTCAGTTTTTCTATTTTTCTGTAATTGGGTTTGATTTGATTTAAAACATCAAATCATTTTTTGAACTTCCTGTAAATTGTTATGTGAGCTCAGAAACTAGTCCAAGGTCACAAGCAACTTACAAAAATATTTGAACCTTATTTCTTGTATAACTAAAATAAATCCAACTCAAATATGTCATTGATTTAAGTCAAAGGCCCAAAATAAATATTTCTGTGATTCCAAAAATATTGGTTTGAATTTTACCTCTTACCAATATTTTCACAGAGTAGCAGGAACATTTCTTTTGACTCATTTGATGAGAATTAAATGTTGATTATTTTTAAAAGGTTTCTGAGGCTTTGAAAATCCCCTCAATTCAAATTTCAGAAGGTAGACATGATGATCATGCAAGGACAAGCAAAGGCTAAACTAAGGCTGTGACAACTGGCATGCGCTATTCAGGCGCAGCCACTTCTTAATACAGTGAGGGTGATAGCAGTGCTCCCAGTCGAGGAGAGTCAGGGTATCACCCTCGATGAGGGTTAGCCCTTGGGCTGGTCTCATTTTTTGAGGACGGGCCGTCGACCTGTTGGCCAACCCACCCAAGTTCGAGTCCCGGCTCGGACGCCCGATGCTCGTGAATTTTCTACTATAAAAAGGTGCCAACGAGGGTTAGCCCTTGGGTTGGTCTCATTTTTTAATATTATGATTCTCAGTGCTGCTCTCTCTCTCTCTCTCTATATATATATATATATATATATAATCTATGCTACCTCGCCTCTGCAAATTGGGCATGCACTATTCAGGCACAGCCACTTCTTAATATAGTGAGGGTGATAGCAGTCACTACAAAAAAAGACACATCCATGACATTTTGGGCCGAACGAAATTTTTCTCTGTCATACATATGACACTTCTATGACGATAATTGTGAAAAAACCCGGTATCATCATAGATGTGGTGGGCTCCAACTTCTATGACAAAAAATCATGATAGAAAATGGGCTTTTTGTCCTGGGCGGGCCGGAGACGCAGCTGCATGACATTCTTTGGGCCGTCCACGATGGAAATAACCGTGGTAGAAGCGAGGGGGAGGAAAATTTCGGGGAGTTCCTAGTTACGGTGGGAGGTCGGGGGCCGAGCGATGCGTGTTTCTCTCGTACACGTACGCGCGTGTGTGCGAGGCGTTGGCTCTAACTGAACCCGAGCGAGGCGTTGGGCTCTAACTGAACCCGAGCGATTGCACTGCAGGCTACGCGTTACTGAACCCGAGCAATCGATCGATGGATGTTAACTGAACCCGATCGAGCGATTCCTTGGCTACTGCTGCTAACTGAAGCCAATCGATGGTGCCTCTAGATGAACAGTGAGCGTTGCGGGGGGGGGGGGGGTTGGATGAACAGTTCCTGGTGGGGGTGGATGAACATGACCCCGTGGTGTTGCCTCTGGATGAACAGGACCCCATGGTGTGGTGGAGGGCTGGATGAACAGTAGACGGTGGAGGGGTGCCCGTGGAGGGGTGGATGAACAGGACCCCGTGGTGTGGAGGGAAGGATGAATAGTAGACGGTGGAGGGGTGCCCGTGGAGGGGTGGTTGAACAGGACCCCGTGGTGTGAAGGGCTGGATGAACAGTAAACGGTGGAGGGGTGGTTGAACAGTAGCCGGTGGAGTAGCGCGCGGTGGAGGCTGGATGAACAGGAGCCCGTGGAGGCTGGAGGAGGTCGACGGTGGATGAACAGTAGCTCGTGGAGGCTGGAGGGGGTCGACGGTGGAGATGAAAAATATCCCCTGGAGTCCCGTTTTGCGGTACGCCACACCCTCCCGATGAACAGGACCCCCGTTTCGACCGTAGCGCTCCAACACAAGTCCGTTTCCTCTGTTTTGCGGTATGCCACACCCCCCCGATCAACAGGACCCCCGTTTCGACCGTAGGAGGTCCGTTTCCTCCGTTTTGCGGTATGACACACCCCTCCCGATCAACAGGACCCCCGTTTCGATTGTAGGAGGTCCGTTTCCTCCGTTGTGCGGTACGCCAGGCCTCATTTCGATCGCCTCTTCCATCCAAGCCCTCCTGATGAACATGGCCACGCATTTCGTTCCGACCCAGCCGCGTTGCCTCCCAATGAACACGACGCATTCCGTTGCCTCCCCATGAAAACGACGACGACGCTGTTTCTCCGTTCCGACCCAGCCATGTCAACGAGCCCTCGCCGCACGTATGCGCGAGTAGGCATTCGATACCCCGCCCGTATGCACACATACATGGCCGTATTTTCTTTCTTGCACCCTGGCCGCTGTACGTACGTGTACATGCTACGTGCGCGTCTCTACTACGACACGTGCGCGCCTCTACTACTACACGTGCGCGCCTCTACATCGACCAGTATGTACGTACACGCTCGCGACCAGAATCACAGCGCTACGTACGCTTCGACCAGGAGGGTCCCGACTGTCAGGCACTTCCTTGCTTGCGAAGATGTAGCTGGTGGGTCCCAGCAGTCAGGGGGGCGAATCGTTTTGGTTTTCTTTTTTTTGCCCGGACACACTTCCTTGCGTGCGAAGATGTAGCTGGTGGGTCCCAGAAGTCAGGGGGCGAAATACGGTGGCCCGTCCGGTGGGTCTCCACTGTTAGGTGGAGGAATAATTATTTTGCACGTAATAAGGAGGCACTTCCTTGCTACGGCCGTGGACCCAGCTGTCAGCCTCTCCACATACAGTCCACGTCCGATGGAAGTTGTTCCTTGACCACGTTGACCACGGTGCGCCGAGAGCACCAGGGCGGTGGACAACGGCGAGGCCTAGGAAGGGGACGACGAGGAGCCGGGGAAGACGCGGCAATGGAAGCCCGCACGTGCGCGGAGAGGAGTACAAGGTTTCACTGGTTTGGCTGCGGTGTGAGGCTGCCGTCGCTGCAGGGCCTGGCCAGCGGTGGGAATAGTAGGGGCGGTGAGGCCTCCGCGGCAGCACAACCGGCCACGGGAGGCAGGAGCATGCGGCACGACCGGCGTTGCTTTGGGCGGCTGGAGCAAGAAGACCAGAGGTTGAAGAAGCACTACGCCCGTTGGATGGACATCGTATGGTCACTGGAGCTAGAATCGTTCATATTGACTAAGTTGACAAAGCCCTTCATCCCCGTCAACTTAGTAGGTCCACAAGTCAGCCTCCCACCAAGGTGGGTCCCAGCAGTCAAGGGGAAACGATTTTTTTCGCAAAATACCGGTGGCCCGTCCGGTGGGTCCCCGCTGTCAGGTGGAGGAATAATTATTTTGCACGTAATAAGGAGGCACTTCCTTGCTGCGGCCGTGGATCTAGCTGTCAGCCTCTCCATGTATAGTCCACGTCCGATGGAAGCCGTTCCTTGACCACGTTGACCACGCCGCGCCGAGCACACCAGGGCGGTGGACGACGGCGAGGCCTAGAAAGGGGACGACACGGAGCCGGGGATGACACGACAGTGGATGCCCACGCGTAGAGGAGTACGAGGTTAC
Source organism: Triticum monococcum (assembly GCA_034509565.1). Classification (NCBI taxonomy): domain Eukaryota; kingdom Viridiplantae; phylum Streptophyta; class Magnoliopsida; order Poales; family Poaceae; genus Triticum; species Triticum monococcum. The sequence continues at coordinate 486,864,590 of CM067845.1, forward strand.
TGGTTCGTTGCGGTGTGATGCTGCCGTCGCTGCAGAGTAACAGGGGGTGTGGGTGAGTAGAGGGATGGCCTGGCCAGCGGTGGGAGTAGTAGGGGCGGTGAGGCCTCCACCGCATCGCAGCCGGCCACGGGAGGCAGGAGCACGAGGCACGACCAGCGCTGGTTTGGGCGGCTAGAGCAAGAAGACCAGAGGGTGAAGAAGCACTATGGCCGTTAGATGGACATCATACGGTCACTGGAGCTAGAATTGTCCATTATTGACTAAGGTGACAAAGCCCTCCGTCCCCGTCAACTTAGTAGGCCCACAAGTCAGCCTGCCACTATACTGGGTCCCAGCTAACAGGGGGAGTATTCATTTTTTTGTGCGTAATAAGGAGGCACTTCCTTGCATGCGAAGATATAGCTGGTGGGTCCGAGCTGTCAGCGGCGGTAACGTTTTTTTCGCGAAAAACAGAGGCCCTTTCAGTGGGTCCCTGATGTCAGGTTGTCGGGTGGTAGGTGCGACGTATGCCAACGGGTGGCTTATCATTGTGGGAGCCAGTAAGACATCGCCGGTGCCTGGAAACGGGATGAGGCGAAGACATGCATGCCGGCGAATCTTACCCAGCTTCGGGGCTCTCCGTGGAGATAACACCCCTACTGCTGCTCTGTGGGGTCTCCGCATGATCACTAGATGAACAAGTAGCTACACGATGCTCCTTGAGCTGTTTGGTGAGAGGAGGAAGAAGGGCACGGCTCGCTCTCTTCTCCTCCCTATGTGGTGTCTAAAACTAGCAGGGATCAACCCTTTGCATGGGTGTCCCGGGGGGTTTATATAGGCCTACCCCCCGGGGGTACAATGGTAATCCGGCTGGGCGTGGGGCCCAGCCGTCCGTGTCTACGCTCGCCGACTTCTGCGCCGGCTGCTGGGGCCCGCCGGCTGGTGGCTCCCGCCGGCTGCCGGCTCCTTGGTCGACAGCCAGGCCCCACTGTCCAGGGCCTGGTCAGGGGCTAGTTACTGTTGCTCGATCCTGGTGACGAGGGCTTCGTTGAGGTGGGCGTGGCTACAGTGCCGCCGTCTGGCGGGTGATCGTTGTAGCCTCACCGCATCTTGTCTCCTTAATGGGGCGTCTCCTTCGAGGGAGGTGGCATGCCGGCTATGGAGAGCCGGCTTTGTCTTGGGCCGACTGGGGGAGGCACAGCCGCCTTCGGGTGTCTCTCTGCCCGAAGGGGCCCACCGCCCGTGGGCTGTACTGGCGGTCCATCGTGGATGACATCAGGGTCAACGTGGCAACAGTGCCGCGCCGGACGGGCCATGTCCACCCGTATGGCGCACTGTGCCAGTCGTGCTCCGGGATTCGGGGGTGGCAGGCTTGACTGTAGCCACGCCCCGTCACATCGCCGTTATGTGGATGCAGACTTCGAGGGTACGGTCTTGACCGCTTTGTGGGAGCTGGCTTCTTGGAGTCGGCCTTCTCGCGGCCGGCTTCTCGGAGTCGGCCCTCCCGCGGCTTTCTTCATGAGGGCTGGAGTCGGGCCGCCTTCCGATAGCCGGCCTGGGAGACAGCCGGTAAGGGGAAGGCAGCCCCACGTCTTGGATTCTTGAGGGCCGGATCGGCTCGTAATTTTTTCAGAAAGGCCAGGGGGAGCCGGCTTGGCTACCCGTGGTCATCTACTCCGACAGTAGTCCCCGAAGCTGATCGAGCTCCGAGGCTGACAAAGGGACGAGAAGCTTGGTCAGCTTCCTACCCTGAGGGGCCGGCTTTGCTTGCGCGCGCCATTTTTGGAAAAGCCCCGTTTCTTGTAGGCGGGAACGCGGGTCGACCTGCGAGCTGACCGCGTGCCATCCCACGGGCCACATGGCAAGGATATCCCGCCAACACACGCGTGCGACGGGACGCCGCCGTAGGCCTGGGCCCACCACTCCTGGGCCTCGGTCTGAGCGCGGATCTTCTGCGGCCCACATGGATAGCTCGCCTTCCCGCGGCGGTTTTATCACGCCATCAGGGTGCAATAATCGCGGTACGTGGTGGAGTGGGCGCAGTTGATCCCCACGTTCCCCCACGCCGCGCCTCCTCGGCTCCGCCGCGCGGGTCTATAAGTAGGGAGAGGAGGGAGAGCGGCAGAGGCTCGCACGCTCTCCCTCACTCCATCCCTTCTTACACTCTTTCTTCTTCCTTCCGCTGCTGCAGCACCCATCGCCGCGCCATTTCGCCGTCGAACCTCTCGGTTCCCTCGGTCCTGCCGTAGCGGGGTCGTGCGCGTCTCTGCCGTCGCTTCGTCTTGCTCCCCGTCGCATCGCCCCCATGGCGCTGTCGAGCTCGTGGGATGGCTCCAATGTCCACGAGGATCACGTCGAGTTCCTGCGCCGGACGCGGCGCCTGCCAGGCGAGAACTTCGTGCGGGTTCGTCGGGCGCCGGAGAAGGAGATCTCGCCGGCGCCGGAGGAGGGCGAGCGGGTGATCTTCCGCTCGCACTGCCTGCGCGGCTTCGGCCTCCCGGCGAGCGGATTCCTTCAAGCTTTCCTCGAATTCTACCACCTCCAGCCGCATCACCTCACGCCCAACGCGGTGATGCTTCTGTCGGCCTTTGTCACCCTGTGCGAGGGCTTTCTTGGGGTTCTCCCCACTCTCGAGCTCTGGGGGGAATTCTTCCAGAGCAAGCTCGGCACCGTCGTCGCGGGCGTGCCCGCCCCCTGCGGAGCCTTCATCTCCATGAGGCGGATGGGGGAGAACAATCCGTTCCCATCCATCCCGCTGATCTAGTCGCGAAGCTTTGGCAGAAGTCCTACTTCTACGTGAAGAACGTCGCCCAGCAAGGCGACTATGTCAACCTGCCGGCTTACGTAGCCGGCCCGCCGGCTGGGAGGCAACCCTCATGGAGCTACCGGGCCAGGTCGTTGTCTCAGGCCGGGAACGCAGCCGCCTCCCGGCTCCGGGTGATGATCCAATCGGAAGGCCTGACCGGAGCCGACTTGGTGGCCGCCTTCGTGGAGCGCCGAGTACTTCCGTTCCAAGGCCGGCCTCACATGATTTGCCACATGAGCGGCCGTTTCGACCCGTGGCGGCTGAGCACCAGGGAGATGCCTCATGCGGAGGTGTCTTACATGGTGAACTACATCTCCAACTGCAAGCTCACCGAAGATTGGCGATACGGCAAGGGTCCATATTCCCGCGCCAACCCTCCGCCGACAGTAAGTTTTTCCTCTTTTCTTCCTTTGGTAGCCGGCCTTATGATAGCCGACCTCTGATTAGTTGGTTTGCCCATGGCAGAACCCTCTTCTTCTGCCGATGACCCGGGCCATAGGGGTAGAGCGCCAGCTCCTCCCTGACCGCAGGTGGACGACGCCGACGACCCGGACCTGGGAGCGGCCGCCATGGAAGACGCCATCGTGGGGGAAGGCGACGAGGTAGGAAGCACGAGGCCTGGAGACGGCTTCGAGGACTGGCCGGACGATGACGAGGTCGAAGCCGTCCCGCACCGCTAGCTGGCACCTGATCATCAAGGCGCGGGCTCGTCCGCCGCGCCGGCTGCCCATGGCGGCGCGCAGAAGCGCCGGGCCACGTCGACCTTCTTCGGCAGCCGGCCGAAGAAATCCAAGGCTTCCACGGCGGCGACCAAGCGGGACGAGGCGGCCGCGAAGGCGGCCCGCTTCCGCAAGGCGGTGAAACAGCCGCAGGCGATCTCGGCGTAAGTCGTCGAATGTCTTGTATATTTCATATATATTTTTTGTTGTCCTTTTCGATTGAAGCCCTTCTAACCCTTTCTTCGCCGGCCGGGCAGGGCACCGCTTTCTCTTGAGCGCGGCCCTAGCGGCTCCATAGTCGGGCCGACTGGAGGGTCCTCCGGCTCCCGTCGCGTGGACCCCCGCGCCGACCTTAGGGAGGCCACGGAGCGGAATGCACGTGAGGCGCGGGAGGAGCGGGAGGCGGCGGAGCAAAGGGCCGCCCAAGCGGCGAAGGAGCAGGCCGATGCGGCGGCCAAGGCCCGGGCGAAGGTGGCAGCCGCGGAGACGGAGGCAGAGGCCTCGCACAACCAGCCTCCGCTGCTCATCGTTCCCCTCCGCGCCGTGGCCCCCGACATCCCCATGCCCCCGTCGGAGGAGGTCGACCAAGACCCGCCGGTGATGGAGAGGAGGGAGGTCCTTGTGGCCTCCGTGGAAGGGATGCCGCAGACGGCGCCGACTAGAGCGGGCCAAAGCGACCAATCCGCTGCAGCACCGGAGCAGCCGGCCGGGGGTGAGCCGGAGGCAGGAGCCGGCCTCGAGATGCAGCCGGCAATGCGCCGGTGTGTTGGGGGAGGCACCGCCGCGCCGGAGCCGCACCGAGCTACTGGTGCCAGCCAGACGGCGGAGGCCCTGGAGGCGGCCAACACCAGCACGTCCGAGTGGACTCCCAGCGGGGGGACAGGCGAGCTGAACATGGCGGCCCAGGAGGTTCGGAACCGGCTTCAAGCCCAAGCCGCCTCGCTGCAGCAATACACCCAAGAGTTCCTTGCGATGCGGGCCGTCATCTGGGTGAGTCTTCTGGCCTTGGTTGTTTTGCTTTTCTGATTTCTTCCGTGGGGGCGCGTCAGCGCACCCATTGGGTGCAGTCCCCAAGTTTCGAGTGGGCTGCTGCGCAGGCGGCTCGGAACTTACTAGGTCCTGACAACCATCTTATACTCGCCTCCTGTCTATTCTTCCAGGAGTATCATAACCTTTGCGCTGCTGCCTTCAACTCCCAGGCTCAGGAGCTGAGCCAGAGAACCGAAGACCTGATCAGCAGCCGGAGTGCGTACTTGGTTTCGTTCATCTCCTATGGGGGCGCGTGAGCGCACCCACTAGGTGTAGTCCCCGAGATTCGGGCCGACTTCTGAGCAGTCGGGTCGGATCTTCCCTGACGACTTCTTCCTTATTGGTTTTTCTTTTGTCTTCGTGCTTGTAGGAGCTAATGCCGACTTGAGGGGGTAGCTCAGCGGGGCGCAGGCCGCCCTTCGCGCCAAGGAAACCGAGTACGACGCCTTGGTCCTGGAGTGTGACCGCCTGGCCAAGAAGTTGGCTGACCAGGAGGAGAGCCACAAGGCGGCCCTGAAGAAGGCGCAGGATAACGAAGACGCCCTGAAGGCCGAGTTTGAGACTGAAGCGGCGGGCTGGGCTGAGACCAAGCAAGCGCTGATCGAAGGCTTCGGCCGTATTGAGGATTTGATCGATGGTAAGCCACCTTCCTCGCTCCTTGCTTGCCCCTTGCTGCCTGATTTGTGTTCTGACTTGTGCTGCCTTTTGTTCTCTGCGCAGACTACTTTCCCGGCTACTCCGTCTTCGCCACCCAAACCATCGAGGCCCATCGCGAAGCACGCCATCAGGCGGGGGCCGACATCGCGTCGGACGCGAGCCGGACGCTTGAGGAGAAACTCTTGGCGGTCCAAGCACGGCTGCAGCCGGCTCACCGTATGCTCTGCCGCCTCCAGCGCGCCGGAGCGCAGGTGTTGGCCGCCCTCTGGCCAGGCGAGACGATTCCCCGCACCCTGAGCCGGACTGCCGACTAGCTGGAGGTTGCGGTTGGCCGCTTCAAAGCCTGGAAAGCATCGGCAGCCCGGCTTGGAGCTGGGCGGGCGCTGGAGTTCGTCCGAGCTTGGTATCCAGGGCTGAACCTGGACCAACTGCGCACCTAGCGGCTGGAGGCCAACGAGGAGATAGAGGAGGTGTGGCCGGCTATTGCTCAACGTGCATCGACGATCGCCGAGTGCACTAACATCAGCGTCTTCGCTCCTGAAATAAATGATGACGGCGTTGCCCAGCCGGAGGAGTGGTTCGGGCTGGACCCGGCAGCGGGTGAGGACTTGGCAGAGGAGATCGCCTCCAGCGATGAAGGCGAAGACGATGAAGGAGAGGAAGGCGAAGACGTTGAGCTGGCCGGTGAAGCAGCCAGCCAGCCTCAGCCTGACCGTGCCTCCAACAACGAGGCGCGAGCAAGCGCACCTTCAGCGAGAGGCGGTGATTATGCCGAGGTTCGCCAGCCGGCTACTCCTCCAGCCGGCACTGTTGTCTCCACCGACCTGCCCGACATGCCAGTCGCTCCCCTGGCTTAATCTGCCGTGCTCGCTTTTCCTGCTTGTTACCCTTTGAACAATTTTTATTAAACTTGCGCAGTTCCATCCACTGGGGGTGTATTCGAACTATGTTGAATGCTGGCCTTGCGAAGGTCTTTTGTGTAAATATGATTGTGTGCATGTTTGGTTTCCATTCACGTATGCTTTTTATCCTTAGGCTGTTTCCTTTGTCGCCTTCCCATTTTGGAGAGGCAAGTACTCGAGCTTTGTTGGATTGAAGTGAAGTGAATGGAAGCTGGCCGGCCGGCTACTCTGGTAGTCGGTCGGTGGTAGGAGACAAACCGGCTTTTGTTATATCAGTCCGTTAGTCCCTAGCCATTTTTCGTGTGGGCGTCCTTTCCTGCCTTTAACTCTTGCCAGCCGGACAACCGGTTCTTTGAACTGCGACTTTCGGCAAGAGAAAGCTTGGGTGCCGGCACACTACTTGTCTGACCGTGGGTAGGACTTCTAATATAACTCCAGGCGGCCAGTCCCCGGGCCGACTAGTCGAACCCGGTGCCGGACGAGAAAAGTGAATGAAATGACAAGGTCATAAGCATAATATTCTTCATTTATAGATAAAAGATGGCAGTCCCCAAGCTCTCCTCGGGGGTCCTATTGTCTCTTACTTAGTACAAAAGTTAGTGTGGTATATACTGCATTTCAACTGTAAAATCTTCGAAGCAGGTTGGTGTTCCATGGTCGTTCCGACTCCTTGCCGGAATCGTCTCTCTTGCGTGCCTTCGGCTTCTGTGCGTCGATTAGGTAGTAGGAGTCGTTGCCTAAAGCTCTGCTGATGACGAAGGGGCCTTCCCAAGGGGCCGAGAGCTTGTGCTGGCCAGCTGTTCGCTGGATCAGCCGGAGCACAAGATCGCCCTCTTGGAAGGATCTTCGCTTAACCTTCCGGCTGTGGTAGCGGCGTAGGCCCTGCTGATAGATGGCAGACCGGGTGAGGGCTAACAGCCGGCCTTCTTCCAGCAGGTCGACGCCGTCTTCTCGTGCTTCCTTGGCCTCCTCCTCCGTGTACATGGTTACCCGAGGCGAGTCGAACTCGATGTCAGTTGGGATGACCGCCTCGGCACCATACACGAGGAAAAAAGGAGTGAAGCCGGTTGACTTGTTTGGGGTTGTGCGCAGACTCTAGAGGACGGCCGGCAGCTCATCGAGCCAACAGCCGGCTGAACGCTCCAATGGTACGACTAGTCGGGGCTTGATGCCGGAAAGGATGAGGCCGTTGGCTCGTTTGACCTGGCCGTTTGACTGTGGGTGGGCAACGGACGCTAAGTCCAACCGGATGCCCTGCGTCGCACAGAAACGTGCCAAGGCTCCCTTGGCGAAATGTGTGCCATTTATCGGTGATGATGCTGTGTGGCATGCTGTACCGAGTTGTTATGTCTGCGATGAATGTGACGGCAGTCGGTCCATTCAGCTTCTTGATCGGTTTTGCCTCAATCCACTTGGTGAATTTGTCCACAGCGACTAGAAGATGTGTCATGCCGCCACGCGCTGTCTTGAACGGGCCCACCATGTCCAGTCCCCAAATGGCGAAGGGCCAAGTGAGGGGAATGGTCTTGAGTGCCGAAGCCGGCATGTGTTGCTTGGACCTGAAGAATTGGCACCCCTTGCAGTGTTTAACTAACTCCTTGGCGTCATCCAAAGCAGTCGGCCAAAAGAAACCATGGCGGAAAGCTTTGGCGACGAGTGATCTTGAGGCCGCATGGTGGCCGCATTCTCCTTGGTGGATGTCTCTGAGGATTGCAATGCCCTTCTCTTGCTCGACACATCGCTGGAGGACTCCAGTGACACTGCGCTTGACGAGTTCTCTGTTGACGATTGTGTATGCCCCGGCTCGACGTTGGACTTGTCTTGCCTCTGTTTCATCAGCCGGCAGATCTTGGTTCACTAGGAAGTTGAGGATGGGCTGTGCCCATGATGGGGCTGTGACTTATTCTATCGCCAACACTGCTACTACGACCAGGGCGGGCGGGCTGGGTGGTGAAATGCTGGAGTCGGCCGCCGCCTGTTGTGTTGGCGCGGTTCCCGGGCCGGCTACCGCAGTCCCCGATCCGGGTGTAGCAGTCCCCGGGTCGGGCGTAACTACGGAAGTCCCCGAGTCGCCTGCTGACGTCCCTGGGCCGACTATCGAAGTCCCCAGATCACCCGCCTAGTTCTTCGAGCCGGACTCGACTGCATCAGGGTCAGGCGGCACAAAGATGGAATCGGATTCTGGAGACTGCTTGATAGACGGTTTGAGGACGCGTTGTAGAGAGACGCCGGTTGGTATTGCTTGCCAAGTGGAGCCTATTCGAGCCAGGGCATCAGCTGGCTCGTTGTTGGCTCGCGGTACGTGGAGGAACTCGCATCCTTCAAAATACCCACTGATTTGCTGAACAAGGAAGCGGTAGCTTGCCATATTTGCGTCCTTGGCATCCCAGTCGCCGGATGATTGCTGGACCACCAAGTCCGAGTCGGCATAACATAGGATCCGGCGAATGCGGAGTTCTTTGGCAAGTCGGAGCCCGTGTATGAGCGCCTCGTACTCGGACACGTTGTTGGAGGCGGCAAAGTGAATTTGCAGCGTGTATCTGAGCTTGTCGCCTTTGGGAGAGGTGAGGACGATGCCGGCTCCCAAGCCGGTGCGCATCTTGGACCCATCGAAGTGCATGCGCCAATGAGTGGAGTCGGGAGCCGGCGGTAGGTACTGGGTCTTGGCCCAGTCGACGAGGAAGTCGGCCAATGCTTGGGACTTGATGGCGGTGCAAGGTTGGTAGAAGATCGTGTAGGGGGCCAGCTCGATGGCCCATTTTGCCACCCGGCCGGATGCATCCCGGCTGCCTATGATCTCGGCCAGCGGGGCAGCGCATAAGACCGTGATGGGATGCTCTTGGAAATAGGGCTTCAGCTTCTTGGCGGAGAAGTACATGCCATAGCACATCTTCTGGTAGTGCGGGTAGTTCTGCTTCGAGGCAAACAACACCTCGCTCAAATAGTACACTGGCCTCTGGACCGGCTGGGCTCGGCCCTCTTCTAGGCGCTGGACTACGATGACGGTGCTGACCACCCGGCTGGTTGCAGCAATGTAGAGGAGCATGGGCTCTTTCTCAGTCGGCGCCGCCAGGACAGGCAGCGTGGCCAACATCTTCTCCAGCTCGTGAAAAGCTTGGTCGGCCTGGTCATTCCACTCGAAGTGAGTGGTATTCTTCATGAGGCGGTAGAGGGGGAGGGCTTTCTCTCCGAGCCGGCTGATGAAGCGGTTCAGGGAGGCCAAGCATCCAGTGAACTTCTGGACGTCTCAAAGTTTGGTGGGAATCGCCATTCTCTCAATGTCCTTGATCTTTACCGGGTTGCATTTGATGCCGCGTTCAGAGACCAGGAAGCCTAGGAGTTGGCCGGCTGGCACTCCGAACACGCATTTCTCGGGGTTGAGCTTGATTTGGAATCGGCGCAGGTTCTCAAATGTTTCCTTGAGGTCTTCCAGCAGAGTGCCGTGCTTCTCCGTCTTCACCATAATGTCGTCTATGTAAACGTGGGCATTTCTGCCGAGCTGCTTGAGGAGGCACTTCTGCATGCAACGCTGAAAAGTGGCACCGGTATTTCTTAAGCCGAATGTCATAGTCAGGTAGCAGAAGGCTCCGAATGGCGTGATGAAGGCGGTCTTCAGGCGGTCTGCCGGATCTAACTTTATTTGATGGTATCCTGAGTAAGCATTCAAGAAACTCAGCAGCTCGCATCCGGCCGTGGAGTCTATCACTTGATCAATCCTCGGCAGGGCGAAGGGATCTTTGGGGCAGGCCTTGTTGAGGCTTGTGTAGTCTATGCACATGCGCCACTTGTTGTTCTTCTTTAGCACGAGGACCGGGTTGGCGAGCCACTCTGGAAAGAAAACTTCCATAATGAAGCCGGCTGCCAGAAGCCGAGCTATCTCTTCTCCTACAATCCTTCTTTTTTCCTCCAACAACCGGCGGAGGGGTTGTTTGACTGGTTTTGCGTCTTCTCGGACATGTAGCTTGTGCTCGGCGAATTCCTTCGGAACACCCGGCATGTCCTTGGGGGACCATGCGAAGATGTCCTGATTCTCACGAAGGAAATCGGCGAGCTCACCTTCCTATTTGTTGTTTAGGTTTGCCCCGATGACGGCAAACCTCTCTGGGTGCTCGGGGTCGAGAGGTATCTTCTTCGTCTCCTTGGCCAGCTGGAAAGACCCTTGGGCATCATACTCCTTGGGGTCGGGGGACAAGGCCAACTGCTTGCCGGCCATGGCCACAACTCGGTCCAATATCTTCTTTTCTTCGGCAATCACAAGGGACTTGGCTAGCCGGCTGCTGGCTGCTGCGCACTCGGAGGACTTCTTGTAATCGCCGGCTATGGTGATGACGCCCTTGGTGCTTGGCATCTTCATCTTGAGGTAAGCATAGTGGGGAACTGCCATGAACCTGGCCAAGGCAGGTCGGCCAAGCAACGCATGGTAGGGGCTCTCCAGGTCCACCACTTCAAACCAGATCGCTTCCCGGCGGAAATGATCCTTGTCCCCAAAGAGCACATCAATCTTGATCTTGCCAATGGAGGCGCAGGACAGGCCGGGTACAATGCCATGGAACACATTTCGAGTTGGCATGAGTTGCTTCGTCTTGACGTTAAGCTTCTCTAGGGTGTCATGGTACAGGATGTTGATGCTGCTCCTGCCGTCTATCAGCACGCGAGAGAAACAGGTGGCGCGTCTATCCATTGCAAGGGTGGCATCCAAAACCAACGCATAAGAGCCGGGAGATGGCATCACCTCTGGGTGGTCGGCCCGGCTCTAGCCGATAAGTTTTTCTGACCAGTGCATGTGCTCGGCGGGGGTGGCAGCGACCATGCTGACTTCCTGGTGCTCTCGGCATTTGCTGCGCCGGTCTTTGAGCTGGCTCGTAAAGATGACGTAGGTGGCCTGCTCGTCGGGGAACTCATCGTGCACGGCTCTGACTGCAGGCCGAGCGGTCGGCGGCTGTGGAGCCGGAGGTGGCGGACCAGCAGGCGGAGGCGGCGCGAGCCCTTCGCCCTTGGAGATTCGGGTGAGCCAATGGCACTTCCGGGTTGTATGGTTGGACGGCTTCGCGCCGCTGTGGAACTTGCATGGGGCGTCGAGAGTTTGCTCGTAGGAGAAGCCCGGCTGCCAAGCCGGCTTGCCGCCCCGCTGCTTCTTGGGTGCGGGCTGCCCTTCGGGCGGCTCGTCTTCGACGGTGGCCACCTGCCGACTGGTGAAAGGCGGCACGGGGCCCTTGCGCTTGTGGTCATTCTGGTGTGGGCGTCGGCCGGAGTCCCCAGCCGGGGTCCTGGGCGCCGGGTTGAGCATTTTCCCGAACGCATCTACCCGGAGTTCAGTCTTCATCGAGGAGTCGGCGGTGGCATACTTGTCCGCTATGACCAGAAGCTCGTCGAGGGTAGTCGGCTCGTCACAGAGGAGCTTGTGCTTGAGGAGGGTGCCTTCTCGGCACCCGACAGTGAAGTATTCTATGGCTTGCACCTCGTGTACCCATTCGCAATAGTTGCGGAGCTCGGCCCAGCGCGTGAGGTAGTCACGGGTGGACTCGGCGGGGCCTTGCACACACAAGGAGAGCTGTCTGGGGTTGGGAGCCCGCTTGTAGGTGCTGGTGAAGTTGCGGACGAAGGCTTCTGTGAAGTCTAGCCAGCTGTTGATGCTGTATGGCTTGAGGCTGTTGAGCCAAGTCCGCGCCGTGCCTTGGAGCATGAGGGGCACGTACTTCACGGCAACGCGCCTATTGCCGTTTGCTATGCTAACCGCCATGGAGTAGTCGATCAACCAATCTTCCGGCTTCACGGAGCCGTTGTACTTGGGCGTGTCTCTTGGGAGTGAGAACCCTTTGGGGAAAGGCTCGTCGCAGATGCGGGGGCCGAAACAAGGCGGGCCGACATCATCTTCTTCTTCCAACGCCAGGGATCGCGCTAGGCGGTCGATCCGATGGCGGGCATCGTTCTCGCCGACTCCCTCGCGACGACCTAGCCGGACGCTGAGAGTCGGATGCGCAACATGCGGTGGGTGGGATATCTCTCCCCATGGGGCCGAGGCGGGGGCGGGTTTCCTCGCCACTCCATGGCCCGGGGATGGCCTTCTGCGTCTCGCTTGATGGAGATTCGGGTTCGGCTGGCAGCTGGCTCTTTCTCGCGCCGCGCGCGGGTTTTGCCCGCGGTTGGCGTCCGGGACGTCGTGCCGTGATCTCGGCGCGGGGGAGGCTTTCCACGCGGGCGTCGGCTTCGTGCCGCTACGCGGCCGCATCGATTAGCTGCTGGATGCGTCTGGTCATGTGGGGGAGGGGGTTCTTCGGCCCCCAATCCGTCTAGCTCGTCTACGGCCGCCTGGGCGGCACGCAGGTTCTCGAGTGGAGTGGCATAGACTGGGCGGTCGACTCCCAGCATGTCGGTGACGACAGCGCCACGCTGTTTGACAATGCCGGCCCGGCTTGGCCCGCCTAGGGGCGGTGTGCCAAAGGCGGCGCAGTCGGTTTTGCGCTGGTGGGCCTCAGTGAGGCGTCTCATGGAGGCCAGCCTCTGGCCCTCCGCGAGGAGAGCGAGGCGGCGAGCCTCCAGTGCTTCGTCATCGGCATCAGCCGGGAGGGGGATGGACAAGTCGTGGACCGCCGCATGCGGGGCGTCGTGGGCACTTTCGTCGGGAGCGTCACCATGGCCGATGACCATCACCTCGGTGGTGACAGCGTCGCAGCCATCGGCCCGGGGAAGCGGGTCGTTGTAGATCGTGACGTCGGTGGGGAAAGTGTCGAGTGAGGCCATGTCGGAGTCGACAGGCATCGGATCGGTGGAACCAATCGACTCCAAGTCCACGGCAGGCTCGCCGGAGACGTGAAGCTGGCCAAGGAGGTTGACGAGGTGGTCGGTGCCTGCGTCAGAGGCGAGCTCGTCGGAGATGAAGGTCTTGTCGAGGAGATCGGCGAGGCTGCTCGCCGCGCAGATGTTGGCGACGCTCGTTGGGGAGGAAGAGGGTTCCCGTCCAAAACAGGTCTTCGGACGACGGTGCACCTGGCCCCATGGTGGGCGCCAAATGTCGGGTGGTAGGTGCGACATATGCCAACGGGTGGCTTATCATTGCGGGAGCCAGTAAGACATCGCTGGTGCCTAGAAACGGGATGAGGCGAAGAAATGCACGCCGGCGAATCTTACCCAGCTTCGGGGCTCTCCGTGGAGATAACACCCCTACTGCTGCTCTGCGGGGTCTCCGCATGATCACTAGATGAACAAGTAGCTACACGATGCTCCTTGAGCTGTTTGGTGAGAGGAGGAAGAAGGGCACTGCTCGCTCTCTTCTCCTCCCTATGTGGTGTCTAAAACTAGCAGGGATCAACCCTTTGCATGGGTGTCCCGGGGGGTTTATATAGGCCTACCCCCCGGGGGTACAATGATAATCCGGCACGGAGTGGGCCCCAGCCGTCTGTGTCTACGCTCGCCGGCTTCTACGCAGGCTGCTGGGGCCCGCCGGCTGGTGGGTCCCACCGGCTACTGGCTCCTTGGTCGACAGCCAGGCCCCACTGTCCAAGGCCTGGTCAGGGGCTGGTTACTGTTGCTTGATCCTGGTGACGAGGGCTTCGTCGAGGTGGGCGTGGCTACAGTGCCGCTGTCCGGTGGGTGATCGCTGTAGCCTCACTGCATCTTGTCTCCTTAATGGGCCGTCTCCTTCGAGGGAGGTGGCATGCCGGCTATGGAGAGCCGGCTTTGTCTTGGGCCGACTGGGGGAGGCACAGCCGCCTTCGGGTGTCTCTCCACCCGAAGGGGCCCACCGCCCGTGGGCTATACTGGCGGTCCATCGCGGATGACATCAGGGTCAACGTGGCAACAGTGCCGCGCCGGACAGGCCATGTCCACCCGTACGGCGCACTGTGCCAGTCGTGCTCCGGGATTCGGGGGTGGCAGGCTTCACTGTAGCCACGCCCTGTCACATTGCCATTATGTGGATGCAGACTTCGAGGGTATGGTCTTGGCCGCTTTGTGGGAGCCGGCTTCTTGGAGTCAGCCTTCTCGCGGCCGGCTTCTCGGAGCCGGCCCTCCCGCGGCTTTCTTCATGAGGGCTGGATTCGGGCCGCCTTCCGATAGCCGGCCTGGGAGACAGCCGGTAAGGGGAAGGCGGCCCCACGTCTTGGATTCTTGAGGGCCGGATCGGCTCGTAATTTTTTCAGAAAGGCCAGGGGAGCCGGCTTGGCTATCCGTGGTCATCTACTCCGACACAGGTGGAGGAATCATTATTTTGCGCGTAATAAGGAGGCATTTCCTTGCGTGTGGCCGTGGACCCAGCTGTCGGCCTCTCCACGTACAGTCCACTTCAGATGCATGTCGGTCGTTGACCATTTTGACCAGGCCGCATCGAGAGCACCAGGGCGGTGGACGATGGCGAGGCCTAGGAAGGGAATGACACGGAGGCAGTTGTTTCCCACGCGGAGGGGAGTACGACTGTACGAGGGTTTACTGGTTTGTCTGCCGTCGCCGGAGAATAACAGCAGGTGTGGGTGAGTAGAGGGATGGCTAGGCCAGCGATGGTGGTACTGTGGGGCGGTGAGGCCTGCGCGGCAGTAGAGCCGGCCGCGGGGAGGAGGGAGCAGGCAGTCCCGCCGGCGCCTGTTTGAGCAGCTGGAGCAGGAAGAGCAGAGATTGAAGAAGCACGACGACCGTTGGATGGACATCCAACAGTCACTGCTTGTGCGTCAACCTTTTTTTAGGAAAGCCTCAAATCTGTGGAAAACAGCATACAATCGATCTGCCATTATTTCTAATAATTTTCAGCCCATTTGCTAATTCTTAAGGTTTTTTGGAGCCCATATTCTTTTTGTTAGCATTACAGCCCAAATCGTGGCCACGGTTAAAAAATTATACAAAATTTTGCATATTTCAGTGCGGTCCGAACTGTTTTTAATCCCGAAATTTCGACTCACATTCAAACTGATTTTAAAAATAAATGTATATCAATATAAAATCCAAAAAATTCTCCACGCCTAAAAATTAATGTAATTTAAAATCTTGAGATGAAAAAAAAGATATTTGAAACTAATTGCCGGTTTGATGTGTTTAAAAAAATGTACAACCCATTTCTCATTACTGATGGGCCATTTTCTCGTCTAGTCGAATGAAAGCTCTCCTCGTCTTGAAAGATTTGTAGCCCAACAGGCCTGACAAAGCGACTTACTTGGCAAATCACAAAAAAACAGGGCTGTGGCCGTGGACCCAGCTGTCAGCCTCTCCACGTACAGTACTCTTCCGATGGAAGTCGTTCCTTGACCACGTTGACCACGCCGTGCGGAGAGCACCACGACGGTGGACGACGGCGAGGCCTAGGAAGGGGACGATGCGGAGCCGGGGAAGACGTGGCAATGGAAGCCCGTGTGGAGAGGAGTATGAGGGTTCACTGGTTCGGCTGCGGTGTGAGGCTGCCGTCGCCACAGGGCCTGGCCAGTGGTGGGAATAGTAGGGGGCGGTGAGGCCTCCGCGGCAGCACAGCCGGCCACGGGAGGCAGGAGCATGCGGCACGACTGGTGCTTCTTTGGGTGGTTGGAGCAAGAAGACCAGAGGTTGAAGAAGCACTACTCCCGTTGGATGGACATCGTACGGTCACTAGAACTAGAATCATTCATATTGACTAAGTTGACAAAGCCCTCCGTCCCCGTCAACTTTGTTGGCCCACAAGTCATCCTCCCACTATGGTGGGTCCCAGCTAGTAGGGGGGTATTCATTTTTTTGGGCGTAATAAGGAGGCACTTCCTTGCGTGCAAAGATATAGCTGGTGGGTCCGACATGTCAGCGGGGGGAACGTTTTTTTTGCGAAATACACAGGCCCTTCTGGTGGGTCCCAGCTGTCAGGTCCTCACAAAAAAGGGAAAGAAAATCAAAGACTTGGGAAGGCGTACAGAACAAGCTAGTGTACCAGTAAAGAGACGTTGCCGAGTTTTAGAAAAAAAGAAAGACGTGCTCCTGTAGCTGGTTCGAATCCAAACCTTGACTATGACTATATATGGTGCTATGCTACTCTGCATGTAATGAAACTGACATATCCAACGTTCGCTTCTCCTCTTCTCTACTTACTCTGCCTAGCATCAGAAGCTCTGGCCGCAGCAACCATGTCCGCTGGCTGCTCGTCCACCTGCTCTTCAGCAGGCAACAACCAGATATGTGCCAAGTCGCAACCCGTACCATCGCCTGTGGGTCTCATCACACCCTCGCCGGCACGTGCACCGCAGCCGATTGCTCATCACAACCCGCTGCCGTTGGTGTGGTGCCACTGCTGCAAATCACGCAGAGTCATCCGTCGCGTCTCAACCACAATCCGCAACCCTGGCCGAGTCTTCTACAAATGCCCGAATCATGGGGTAATAATATGTTTAAGTGTTGTTCTGCTGCTTTTAGTTGCTGATTTTTTTAATAGTTTGGTTGATGATCTACCAATTTGATTCATGCAGAAAAGGGAAGATTCGTGTGATTTGTATTTCTAGGAAGTTGCTGATATGGGGGAATGCAACTACGCTGATTATTTGGTTAGCCGAGGAATCCCAATACCAGCAGGTTGGGGTGTTGGACAAGTAATTGAAGGAACGGCAGAAGAGGAAGATGCAGTGCAGAAGGTTAAAGATGCAGTTCCTCTGATCATGGCCAAGCAACAGCTGCTGAACGGCCTTGACAGCAATGAGGAGATGAAAGAGCTTGTGAAGATAATGGGCAAAATCGATGTGCTTTGTAGGATTATTGTCTCTTTATTTGCAGTGTATGTAGCACTCGTGATGTATTCAGTGGCTACGACATGAGCACTTTGCTGAAACTAGTAATGAATGAAACCTGTGTAGCAGGCTGGGCGTAGTGTTTTGAACATCTAATGATTTCTATTAATGGAAATCAGGGGGTATCCCCTTTTGCTCATATAAATAAATAAATAAATAGTAGAGGCCCTATCGGGTCAGCTTTGTTCTCATTCGAAGACGTCGAGCAAATTGCAGTCCAACAACAAACTATGTGACCAAATTCAAGTTTCACAGCCAAATATGAGTACAACTAAACAACAATGTCATCATGTTTTAGTTGTCATACAATCACCAAACACAAATCAGCATACATAACAAGTGATGTTCTCACAACAAAATACTAAACAACATGTTCATCAGGTTTCAGTTGCCACAGCAAACACAATTTCACATAGTAGATAAAAAACATCTTCTGACAGGCAAATACGACAAAAGCAATGTAACCATCATCTGCAGCAGCAGCGTCAACATCTTCGCCATGTGTATCAGTCTGAATCGTAATTCCCCATGGTGTCATCTTCTTCTTCGTCCTCAACGTCCTCGAATGTTGGCTTCTTCTTGATCAACTCTTGTATGTCCACAACACGATAGGCAATCTTTTCGCTGGCGTCATTGACGTGATGGTTCTCAAAGATTAGGAACATCTGTGTTATCTTGTACATCAGGAGCAGTGTAAGCATCATCTTGTTGTGCAACTTCATTAAACAAATTCCTCTGCTCAAACCTTTGCAATACTCTCCAGTCATCACTACGTGCAAATGTGTATTCCAAGAAAAATATCTGTGTTGCTTGATTTGCCAAAATAAAAGGCTCGTTGGTCTGGTACGCTGCCTTGACATTGATGGATTTGAAATAATCATCAGCTCTGGGTTTTGCGATCCTAGAAAATAGGTTATATCAACGACAACACAACAGAACCACACACCGATGATCCTCTAAATTGGAGATATACTGCAACTGAACAATGTCTGTTATGTTAGCATACATTTCAGTTGTCTCTTTGTCATACGTATCCATTCTCATGATGGCACTGTTTTGTGTCTTCCTGCCTTTGTCTCGTGCAAGGGTGTTGTAGCGCACATCTCCAACAACGTAAGATTCATAATGTCTTACCCGAGTATCAGGACCCATTTCTAGTGAGTAAAGGGCATCATCAACTGCTTGCCCATCCTCTCGCATCTTCTTAACCTATGGTTAGAAAATAGATAAGCCGATCATCTTATGTACTCAATATATTAAAAAAACGGACAGTGCACTTCAAAAGCTTACATGGTTCTTGAACCATTTCGCAAATCCTGCCATAACCAGTTTGTCAATGTTTCTTGGATTTTGCGGCAGTAACTCCTCTTTGTAGATGCTGCACAACATAGTGATTGCGTCAAACATCTAAATATATAAGAATGTGTTGCAAGTTTAGTAGATTACGATGTATAAGCTGCAGTACTGCACTTACTTGATATAAGATAGTATCTCAGGAGAGTTATTCAACACATACCAAACCATTTTGTCCAAATCTTTAGGTTTGTCCTCTTGTCGACTCCTCCCTGTAACTCGAATAGAATAATCGAAAACATTGAGCCCGGGATTGTCTTCACCCACCTCTTTGCTAAGCTGATCAGCTGTTTCAATGTATTTTGAGCAGAATGTCAATGCTTCTGTAGCAATGTAGGCCTCTGCAATGGAACCCTCGGGTCTAGCTCTGTTCCTAACATAGCCCTTGAAAGTGCCTAGCCGCCTTTCAATAGGGTACATCCAGCCATACTGTACTGGACCTCTAAGTAGTGCCTCATCAGGTAGATGAAAAGCCAAATGCACCATCACATCAAAGAAGGCTGGAGGATATATCTTCTCAAGGTCGCATAGGATAGTTGGTATCTTGTCTCTAAGACGCTCCAAAGCATCTATCCTGATATTCCTACTGCAGAGTTCCCTGAAGAATTGTCCCAACTCTGCAACTGCTCTGTATAAGTCAGGGCGGCCCAATCCTCTAAGGATAACAGGTAAAACCCTTTGAAGTAGGATGCGACAGTCATGAGTTTTCAACCCTTGTACCTTGTTTCCATCTGCACTGACTCTCCTTTCAGGGTTGGATGCAAATCCATGTGGGAATCTCACACGTGACAGGACCTCGCAGAATTCTTTTCTTTTTACCTTGTCCAAGACGTACACAACTGGTGCCATATTCTATGGTTTACCCTCATCTTGCACCTGCAAATCCTGTCTGATACCCAGGTGTGTCAAATCAATCCTAGATTTTAAGGTATCTTTCGTCTTGCCTTCAATATTAAGAAGTGTGCCGATAATGCTGTCACATATATTTTTCTCGATGTGCATCACATCAAGATTATGCCGTAGATCCAAATCTTTCCAATACTCCAAGTCCCACAAAGTGGACCTGCGGGTAAACAATAATCTCTCTTCTGCCCTGCCACGCTTCCTTTTCCCGCTACCATTATTAGGATGGTTTCCTGGTGTAATGTGACTAACCTTCTCTAATTCCACTTTCAACTCATCGACGGTGAGCCTCTTTGGCGCATCACGGTTTTCATGCTTTGCATTGAACACATGTCTTTGGTATTTTCTAGGAAGCGGCTTGTCCTTGGCAAGGAAACGGTGGTATCCAATGTAACAGATCTTGCTAAGTATTGCGTATGACAGCGGATTCCTGTCACAACGAACACATGCATTGTAACCATGTGTTGTTCGCCCTAACATAGTGCCCAAAGCCAGATAATCATGGATGCACCAAATTATAACTGCACGCAGAAAGAAATCAGCTGGTGGGCTACTATATAGGCCTCGAGTGAGAACACCCTTCCATAGCTGTTGAAGTTCCTCCACAAGAGGCTCCATGAACAAATCAAAATCCTTTCCAGGACTTTTTGGACCTGGGATGAGCAAGGCCATCATGTAGTTTGATTCTTTGGTGCAGACATTTGGAGGCATGTTGTAAGGGATAACAAGCACTAGCCACATGCTATATGTGGTGCTCTGGTGGCCAAATGGGTTAAATCCATCTGAAGCTAAGCCAAGTCTAATGTTTCTCGGGTTAGCAGCAAACTCTTTGTGTTTATCATTGAAGCTTTTCCACTCACTACCATGAGATGGATGGCTCATTACATTCTGATCTCTGTACTCCTGGTTCCTAGAATCCCACATTACATCCTCTCTTGTTTCAGCATCATGAAACAACCTCTACAATCTTGGTGTAATTGGAAAATGTCTCAGAACATTATGAGGAATCCTCTTCACAGCATCGCCATCTTTCCATCTTGATGATTTGCATTTCGGGCATTCACTTAAGTTGGCATAATCCTTCCGGAACAGAACATAATTATTCTTACAAACATGGATCATATCATATCCAATTCCAACTGCACGAAGGAAATTCTTCATTTTACTGTAGGTGTGTGGCAGCTCACACGCATCTGGGAAAGATTCGCAGAAAGCAACCAACATCGCATCGAACGATTTGTTGGTCATCTGCTCAGATGTCTTCACCTGAAGAAAGGTGACCATAGCTGAGAATACTGACAACTTATTTCCTGGGGTGACAGCAACGTTGCATTGTTCCAACATGCGGGCCCACCATTTTTCTTCTGCAGGTGAAAGTTAACGGAATGCACGAGCATTTCGTAGCATTGTTTCAATGTTGGTCAAACTCACTGGCTCCGCCACCACCACCTCCTCCTCCTCTTCCACCTAAGCATCAGGCAGATTAAGATGGTGATCTGCTGCTTCCACATAGTCAATAACATTGACGTTCACAGCTTCGCCATGATGAACCCACCTAGTATATGTGAACGACATCCCATACAAGTGTAGATGATTTTGCACAGTTGACTGGGGTCTTGTAACTGAATTCATACAACTGCTACATGGGCAGACCACATCTGATTTCGGACCATCGTACTCAGCTCTGATAAAGTTCATGAAGTTTTCAACCCCCTCGACATATGCAGCGGAGAATCTTCAAGCAGAAGTTATCCAAGTCCTGTCCATCTGTTAGACATACAAATTAGTTCTTCTACTAGATATTACATGAAAAACATATATGCTTTTTTATGAAGTCCAAAAAAAATACTTAGGTCGATGTCTAAAGCTATGGCAAGATATTTGGACGAGCAGATCTAAGTAACGAAATATATGTAAAGCTAATTCAGCAAACATATTTGAGTGCCAAATTATGGCAGGCTGTTTCAGCAGTCAATGAGGCCGAGCACACAGGCATCAAACTATCGAAGGCCATCGCAGCAACAAAGATCGAGTATAAAACGGTGTAGAGCTATTTTGTAACACCCCGGATATAACTTTCCCAATTTGTACCCCAACTCTTGCCGTTTCCGGCGTAAGATATATTTATTTCTCGGGTTCGGGTCTTTGTCTCCGTGTGTTGTTTTCGTTGTCATGCATCTCATATCATGTCATCATGTGCATTGCATTTGCATACGTGTTCATCTCACGCATTCGAGCTTTTTCCCCGTTGTCCGTTTTGCATTCCGGCGCTTCGTTCTCCTCCGGTGGTCATTTCTAGCTTTCTTTCATGTGTGGGGATTAAACATTTCCGGATTGGACCGAGACTTGCCAAGCGGCCTTGGTTTACTACCGGTAGACCGCCTGTCAAGTTTCGTATCATTTGGACTTCGTTTGATACTCCAACGGTTAACCGAGGGACCGAAAAGGCTTCGTGTGTGTTGCAGCCCAACACCCCTCCAATTTGGCCCAAAACCCACCAAACTCTGCTCCATCATCTAGAGCGTTAGATCACGATCGCGCGGCCGAAAACCGCACCTCATTTGGACTCTCCTAGCTCCACTTATGCCTATAAACACACCCCCTCCGTTTTCGGATCTCCCCTCTCCCCTAAAAGCCTAGATCCATTTCTCTCGCCGCCGCCAGACGAAATCTCGTAGGCCGGACATGTCCAGATAGCCCGCCGCCGCCACATGTCGCGACGCGACTCGCTCGCCGCCTCGGTCCACATCACCGCGCCACCGGCCCGCAGGCCCACGCGGGGCCCTCCCCGGCCCACCGCCGCGCCGCCTGCGCCCTCCTCCTCCACGGCGCCGCGCCCGCGCCCGCCGCCATCCGCGCCGCCGCCTCCCGGCCGCCGCCTCGCCCCGCGCCACCGTCCAGCGCCGCCGCCGTCTCCGGGCGCCGCCGCCACCGCCGACCCCGGGAGCACCTCGCCGGCCTTCTCCTTCCTCCGGCGTCTACAGTGTTTCTGGCCATCCTCGTAAAACGTGCAGATCTGGATCTGGGAAAAATATCTCGGTTGACTTTCCCTCCAAACCCTAATTTTGAGCAAACTTTAATCTGTCATATCTCTGCATCCGTAGCTCCGTTTTGGGCATATAGCATGTTCGTCTCGACGAGTACATCATTTCATTCCATTGCGTCAGTTTAATTTGAGTTCATCTTGATGCCCGAAATGCTGCTAGAAGGAGGCTTCGTGAGTTAATTGTCAGATCTTCTAGTTCATCTTAGACTTTTGTCATTTTTGCCATGATTATTGTGTGCATGATATGCCTGTGAGTCCTTCATATGTTTTGTTAAGCATCTTGTTATCTTTCCAGAGGTGCAACCCATGCATTTTTAGGATGTGTGTGGTGACTTGTGCAAGCTTGCAAAGTGAGGCATCCGGTAAATCTGTTTTCAGGGACTTAGTAGTTTTCACTAAGTCTGGGATCATTTAGTTCATGATGCCATATGTTCATGCTGTTTCCTAGTGATCTGTGCCTCTTTTGAGGATGATCGGTAAAGGACTTTTGTTAATCTTGTTATGCTCAATCCATCCATCTCTTTACTTGCAATTATGGAGAACCCTAGCTTGAGTCAATCGAGCTCTACTTTTGCTTCGTTGTGAATCTGGGCAGATCGTCAACTTGTTTGCGATTTTGCCGATGCTATTGTAGTTGATCCGTGCATGCTATGCCATTGTTCTTGCCATGTCTAGCTAGCTTTTTGTGCCTTCTTAATGGATGTATGCTTTCCTTGCCATGACTTGCACCGTAGTGAGTGCATTGAGCTCGTTTACATGCCTTCGTGAGTTATATTTCAGCATGTCTCAGTTTTCACTAAGTCTGAAAACTGATTGTGTTTTAGCTATGTTCGTGTGCTTGTTAGTATATTTTGTGATCCCTTTTGGCCCCAGGTCACTTAGGGTCTTTTGTTAAGCTTGTTGAGTAGCTCCATGCCATGTTCTTCTTTGTCCTAATCAGGTCCTGTAGCATGTTGTTTTGTTGCTCCGAAGAGGGCTTCATGATCTGAAATTTAGGGCTTCCCCGACCTTAGGAGCCCCATTGCTTGATCGTTTTTAGCAGCCGAGTTGTGTCTAGAAAAATGTTTTGAGTCATTTAGGAATTATATATCGGAGAGTTAGGAATTCTTTTTACTTCCCAGTCTCCTCATCGCTCTGGTAAGGCATCCTGACGTAGAGTTTTGACTCTTCTCTTCTCAAATTTCACTAAATTTTTTTTAGGATCACGCGAGTATCTTGGAATCGTTCCGATGGCTTATGATGAGAACATTGTCTTGGTGCCTCCTGTCAGGGGTTTAGTGGAAGTGTCCCGGGGAGTTGAGCTCTGAGGTGTTGTCATCATAATTTTATCGTTGCAATTCTGGAATACTTGAGATATTTTTGCCGGCATCGAAAATCTCTTTTATGCAGTTCGTTGGTGAGATAACCTCGACGCCACCCAGTACTGGGGCGGGAGTTCGGGAGTATCGCCATAACTTGTATAACGGATGCTTTTCGAAGGTTGAGGTAGATGGTTTTCGAAGGTTTCTTGGTTATGTGTTGAAGGATGGATACAGCTGGATGTAGGAATTGCTAGTTTGGGTGAGATATTATGTTTCCCCTATATCCCCAACACTTGATTGCATAACCGGAAAGTTTTGGGAGTTTCATAGGTGGGAATTCTCGTAGCTCTAGTTCTTCTTCCACGGATATTGGTTTGAGATTGGGATTTCTTACCGATTATTCGTTCTTGATCCGTACCTTGTGATTTATTCTTCTACCTAATTCTACGTGGCTTCACAATTTAGGGATATGTGACCAGTTCAAGAGAAATGCATTCGTTTATTTTGTTCGGATGTGAAGACTTTATGTTGGAATTTTCATTTCGTTGGATTCAGCTTCAATATTTGCCTATCAATGTGCTAATGGTGGTCAACCTCTTCAGGATGGCTCCTCCAACGCGCACGACTCCGAATCCTGATCCGCCACCACCTCCACCTCCTCCGGAGGCATGGCAAGCTGTGATGTCCGCAACCAATGCAAACACACAATTGATCATGCAAATCCTCCAAGAGCGCAATCAAGGCAGTCAAGGGAATCAAGGCAGCAATCAGAATCATTTTGCTACACTGAACCAGTTCCTTGCTAATGGTTCAAAGACGTTCAGCAATTGTGTTGAGGCATCCGATGCCGACGATTGGCTTGTGGATCTGGGTAAGCATTTTGAATGCAGCAACGCCAGGCCTGAAGATTTCGTCAATTTCGCTTCCTTCCAACTCAAAGATCAAGCTGCAGAATGGTTCCAGTAGTACAAGGATTCCAGAGGTGGACGTCTGATCACTTGGGATGATTTCCGTCAAGATTTCCGAGCTCATCACATCCCTCAAAGTGTGGTTGAGAGTAAGCGTCAGGAATTCCGCAATCTGAAGCAAGGCTCTTTGTCTGTCTATGACTACAACAAGTTGTTCCAGAAGCTCGCCCGTTTTGCCAAGCAGGATGTTCCTGATGAGAAGAGCATGATATATCAGTTCAGGGGTGGCCTCAGAGAAGAAATTCAGCTCGCTCTTGTCCTCTTTGAGCTGTTGAGATACGATGAGTTCTACAACATGGCACTGAAACAAGAGGCTGCTCAGTTGAGGTGTGATGCTTCCAAGAAGCGAGCCAGAGATGCTACTCCTTCTTCCTCTACTCAAGTGGCCAAGCAGCAGAAGTATTGGCTTCCTCCTCCTCCGTTCCGTCAGCCATATCAGCAGAAGAGCAAAGGTGGCAGTGGTTCTTCCCACCCACCCAACCCTGGCTTTTAGAACAAGTCTTCGTCTCAACCTCCAAGATCGAGTGCTCCGTACCATCGTCCGCTTTCAGAGGTCACGTGCAACAAGTGCCAAGAAAAGGGTCACTATGCCAACAAGTGTTTCAACCAGAGGCGTCTTCCTCCTCCTCCTCCTGTGAGATCGGCAAGTACAGCTGTGGTCAAGCATAACCCGAAGCATGCCAAGGTCAACTTGATGAACGCAGCTCAGGCAGAGGATCCTTCAGATGTCATCATGGGTAACCTTCCTGTTAATGATATTCCTGCAAAAGTTCTTTTTGACTCTGGTGCATCGCATTCCTTCATGTCATTCCCATTTGCATCGGAGAACAATTTTAGCACTAAGGCATTAACTAGAGCTATGCAAGTCGTCTCTCCGGCTAAGCGGCTGAGTTCTAGTATGGTGGTTTCAGATATTTCTATCTTGATGGGTGATTTCAAGTTTCTCGGTTCTCCAATGGTTCTTGGTAAGTCGGATATTGATCTTATTCTCGGGATGGATTGGCTTTCTAAGCACAAGGCTCAGCTTGATTGTGCAGCCAGGCAGATTCAATTGACTCATTCGTCTGAGGAGGTAATTGTCTTTGCCGCCCGGGATAATACCATCCGTCTGTCTTCTCTCAATGAGAAGGGTGAACTGGATGCTATCTCGCAAATTCCAGTCGTTTGCGAATATCAAGACGTCTTTCTAGAAGAGCTTCCAGGAATGCCTCCGCACCGGCCAGTTGAATTCGTTATTGATATTGAGCCTGGCACGGAACCTGTGTGCAAGCGTCCTTACAAGCTTGGACCTGAAGAGTTGAAGGAGCTGAAGAAACAACTCGATGAGCAAGAAAGAATGGGTCTCATCCGGCCTAGTTCTTCTCCGTGGGTTTGTGGTGTTCTTTTTGTGAAGAAGAAGGATGGATCAGACCGACTTTGTGTTGATTACCGTCCAATGAACAAGAAGACCATCAAGAACAAATACCCTCTCCCCAACATCAATGAGCTGTTCGAACAACTCAAAGGTGCTCAAGTATTCTCCAAGCTTGATCTCCGTATGGGTTATCATCAGATTTGTATCCGTGAGCAAGATATTCCCAAGACGGCTTTCAGGACAAGCTTTGGGTCATACGAATACACTGTCATGTCTTTTGGTCTAGTCAACGCTCCTCCGATGTTCTCTCGCATGATGAACTTCATCTTCAATGCCTACACCAATGACTTCGTTTTGGTCTATCTCGACGACATTCTTGTTTTCTCCAAGAACAAGGAAGATCATGCCAAACACTTGCGTTTGGTGCTTGATAAGCTCAGGGAACATCAGTTCTATGCCAAGTTCTCCAAGTGTGAATTTTGGCTCGATGAGGTTCTTTATCTTGGCCATATCATCTCTGCCAAGGGCATTACCGTGAATCCTGAGAAGGTGTCTGCAATTGTGAATTGGGAACCTCCTCAGAATGTAAAGCAACTCCGCAGTTTCCTCGGTCTCGCAAGCTATTGCCGAAGATTTGTTGAAAACTTTTCTAAGATCGTGAAGCCTCTCTCTAATCTTCTTCAGAAGCACGTCAAGTACGTTTGGTCTCCGGAGTGTGATATTACTTTCAACACTTTGAAAGAGAAGTTGATCACTGCTCCAGTTTTGACTCCGCCTGATGAATCCAAGCCGTACGAGGTCTTTTGTGATGCCTCTCTCCAAGGTCTTGGCGCAGTATTGATGCAAGAGAAGAAAGTTGTTGCTTATACATCTTGCCAGTTGAAGCCTAATGAGAAGAACTACCCCACTCATGATCTCGAGTTGGCAGCAGTTGTGCATGTTCTTTTGACTTGGAGACATCTTCTTTTGGGAAGAAAAGTGGACATTTTCACTGACCACAAGAGTCTCAGGTACATCTTTACTCAGCCTAATCTCAACCTCAGGCAAACTCGATGGGTCGAAATGATTGATGAGTATAATCCGAGTATCGAGTATACTCCAGGCAAGGCTAATGTGATTGCTGACGCTTTGAGCAGGAAAGCGTATTGCAACAGTCTGATTCTTAAGCCTTATCAACCCGAGCTTTGTGAAGCTTTCCGCAAACTGAATCTGCAAGTTGTTCCTCAAGGTTTCCTCGCCAACCTTCAAGTCTCTCCTACCTTAGAAGACCAGATTCGCCAAGCCCAGCTTCTTGATGCTATGGTGAAAAAGGTGAAGTTTGGGATTGCCAAGAGTCAGTCCAAGTACAAGTGCTACCGCCTTGATGACAAGGACACTCTCTTCTTTGAGGATCGAATTGTTGTACCCAAAGGTGAACTTCGTGAAGTGATCATGAACGAGGCTCACAATTCTCTCCTCTCCATCCACCCTGGGAGTACGAAGATGTATCAGGATCTCAAGAAAGATTATTGGTGGACTCGAATGAAGCGCGAGATCGCTCAATTCGTGAATGAATGTGATGTCTGCAGAAGAATGAAGGAAGAACACCAAAGGCCAGCAGGTCTCCTCCAACCTCTTGCCATTCCAGAATGGAAGTTTGACCACATTGAAATGGACTTTGTGACTGGGTTTCCAAAGTTCAAGCATGGCAATGATGCTATATTCGTTGTCATCGACAAACTCACCAAAGTGGCTCACTTTCTGCCTATCAAAGAGTCGATCACTGCAGCTCAATTGGCGGAACTCTATACCTATCGAATTGTCTCTCTGCACGGTATTCCTCAAGTGACATCTTCAGACTGTGGCAGCATCTTTACCTCCAAGTTTTGGGACTCTTTTCAGAAGGCCATGGGCACCAACATCCGCTTCAGCACTGCTTTCCATCCTCAAACAAGCGGTCAAGTCGAGCGTGTCAACCAGATTCTTGAAGATATGCTCAGGGCTTGTGTGATATCCTTCGGCATGAAGTGGGAGGATTGTCTTCCTTATGCTGAATTCTCCTACAACAACAGTTTTCAAGCAAGTTTGGGCAAGGCCCCATTTGAAATTCTGTATGGCAGGAAGTGCCGTACCCCTCTCAACTGGTCCGAAACTGGTGAACGTCAGCTATTGGGTAATGACTTAATTACAGAGGCAGAAGAAATGTGCAAAGTCATTCGTGATAACCTCAAAGCAGCCCAATCCCGTCAGAAGAGCTACTATGATAGTAAGCACCGTGATTTGGCTTTCGAGATCGGAGATCATGTTTACCTCCGCGTCTCTCCTATGAAAGGTACTCGTCGCTTCGGTATCAAAGGGAAGCTTGCCCCAAGATACGTGGGACCTTTCAAGATTGTCAGCAAGAGAGGCGACCTCGCCTATCAACTCGAGCTTCCTTCAAACTTTGCAAATGTTCATGATGTGTTCCATGTCTCTCAGCTTCGAAAGTGCTTCAAGACTCCTGACCGCACAGTCAACTTCGAGGACATTGAGCTCCAAGAAGATCTCTCTTATCGTGAGCACCCAGTTGCTATTCTTGAAGAGACTGAACGCAAGACTCGCAACAAGTCAATCAAGTTCCTCAAAGTCAAGTGGTCACACCATTCCGACCAAGAAGCTACATGGGAACGCGAGGATCACCTCCGTTCTGAGTACCCGGCGTTCTTTCAGTCCTAGATCTCGGGACGAGATCCTTTCGTAGTGGTGGAGTGTTGTAACACCCCGGATATAACTTTCCCAATTTGTACCCCAACTCTTGCCGTTTCCGGCGTAAGTTATATTTATTTCTCTGGTTCGGGTCTTTGTCTCCGTGTGTTGTTTTCGTTGTCATGCATCTCATATCATGTCATCATGTGCATTGCATTTGCATACGTGTTCATCTCACGCATTCGAGCTTTTTCCCCGTTGTCCATTTTGCATTCCGGCGCTTCGTTCTCCTCCGGTGGTCATTTCTAGCTTTCTTTCGTGTGTGGGGATTAAACATTTCCGGATTGGACCGAGACTTGCCAAGCGGCCTTGGTTTACTATCGGTAGACCGCCTGTCAAGTTTCGTATCATTTGGACTTCGTTTGATACTCCAACGGTTAACCGAGGGACCGAAAAGGCCTCGTGTGTGTTGCAGCCCAACACCCCTCCAATTTGGCCCAAAACCCACCAAACTCTGCTCCATCATCTAGAGCGTTCGATCACGATCGCGTGGCCGAAAACCACACCTCATTTGGACTCTCCTAGCTCCACTTATGCCTATAAATACACCCCCTCCGTTTTCGGATCTCCCCTCTCCCCTAAAACCCTAGATCCATTTCTCTCGCCGTTGCCGGACGAAATCTCGCAGGCTGGACATGTCCGGATAGCCCGCCGCCGCCACGTGTTGCGACGCGACTCGCCCGCCGCCCCGGTCCACATCGCCGCGCCACCGGCCCGCAGGCCCACGCGGGGCCCTCCCCGGCCCACCGCCGCGCCGCCCGCGCCCTCCTCCTCCACGGCGCTGCGCCCGCGCCCGCCGCCTTCCGCGCCGCCACCTCCCGGCCTGTGCACCGCCGCCTCCCGGCTGCCGCCTCGCCCCGCGCCACCGTCCCGCGCCGCCACCGCTGCCGCCGTCTCCGGGCGCCGCCGCCACCGCCGACCCCGGGAGCACCTCGCCGGCCTTCTCCTTCCTCCGGCGTCTACAGTGTTTCCAGCCGTCCTCGTAAAACGTGCAGATCTGGATCTGGGAAAAATATCTCGGTTGACTTTCCCTCCAAACCCTAATTTTGAGCAAACTTTAACCTGTCATATCTCCGCATCCGTAGCTCCGTTTTGGGCATATAGCATGTTCGTCTCGACGAGTACATCATTTCATTCCATTGCGTCATTTTAATTTGAGTTCATCTTGATGCCCGAAATGCTGCTAGAAGGAGGCTTCGTGAGTTAATTGTCAGATCTACTAGTTCATCTTAGACTTTTGTCATTTTTGCCATGATTATTGTGTGCATGATATGCCTGTGAGTCCTTCATATGTTTTGTTAAGCATCTTGTTATCTTTCCAGAGGTGCAACCCATGCATTTTTAGGATGTGTGTGGTGACTTGTGCAAGCTTGCAAAGTGAGGCATCCGGTAAATCTGTTTTCAGGGACTTAGTAGTTTTCACTAAGTCTGGGATCATTTAGTTCATGATGCCATATGTTCATGCTGTTTCCTAGTGATCCGTGCCTCTTTTGAGGATGATCAGTAAAGGAGTTTTTTAATCTTGTTATGCTCAATCCATCCATCTCTTTACTTGCAATTATGGAGAACCCTAGCTTGAGTCAATCGAGCTCTACTTTTGCTTCGTTGTGAATCTGGGCAGATCGTCAACTTGTTTGCGATTTTGCCGATGCTATTGTAGTTGATCCGTGCATGCTATGCCATTGTTCTTGCCCTGTCTAGCTAGCTTTTTGTGCCTTCTTAATGGATGTATGCTTTCCTTGCCATGACTTGCACCATAGTGAGTGCATCGAGCTCGTTTACATGCCTTCGTGAGTTATATTTCAGCATGTCTCAGTTTTCACTAAGTTTGAAAACTGATTGTGTTTTAGCTATGTTCGTGTGCTTGTTAGTATATTTTGTGATCCCTTTTGTCCCCAGGTCACTTAGGGTCTTTTGTTAAGCTTGTTGAGTAGCTCCATGCCATGTTCTTCTTTGTCCTAATCAGATCCTGTAGCATGTTGTTTTGTTGCTCCGAAGAGGGCTTCATGATCTGAAATTTCAGACAAGTGTTAATTTCACTAAGTCTGAGATCTGTTTTGCATTTGCGTTTTTGCCATGCTTGTTTGAACCTCATAATGGATAAATTGGCCGTGGCTCAGTGCTAGTCTTTTGTTAAGCATCTTGAATGCTTCCCTGTCATGTATTTTGTTGTCATGTTTGGGTGCTGTAGCATGTTCATTTCTTTGCATTTAGATGCCTACTTGCTGTAAATCGCAGACCGGTGTCATTCTTAAATCGCTTGCCATTTCCAAACCGTAACTCCGATTCCGGCATTCTTTATTTCGTTTTCAAGCGATTTCATCCCCTCTTTCCAGTGGCACACTTGGTTTTCCAAGTTGAGGCCAGGTTCATGCATTTCCTGTCATATCTTGCATTTTGCATCCCGCATCACATCCCGCATAGCATACCATCATTGCATCTTATTGTTTGAGCTTGCACGTGGTTGATTGTATCCTTGTTGCTTGTTTGTCTTGTTTGGGTAGAGCCGGGAGACGAGTTCGCTAACGAGGAGCCCGTTGAGTTTTTTTTGAGGATCCAGTCAACTCTGACAGCTTTGCAGGCAAGATGATCATACCCTTGAAATCACTACTATCTTTGCTATGCTAGTTTGCTTCGCTCTTTTGCTATGCCAATGCTTCGATGCCTACCTTTTGCTTGTCAGCCTCCCAATTGCCATGTCAAACCTCTAACCCACCATGTCCTAGCAAACCGCTGATTGGCTTTGTTACCGCATTGCTCAGCCCTTCTTATAGCGTTGCTAGTTGCAGGTGAAGATTGGAGCCGTTCCTTGTTGGAACATTTATTTACTTGTTGGGATATCATTATATTGCCATGTTATCTTAATGCATCTATATACTTGGTAAAGGGTGGAAGGCTCGGCCTCTCACCTAGTGATTTGTTCCACTCTTGCCGCCCTAGTTTCCGTCATATCGGTGTTATGTTCCCGGAATTTTGCGTTCCTTACGCGGTTGGGTTATAATGGGAACCCCTTGATAGTTCGCCTTGATTAAAGCTTTTGCAGCAATGCCCAACCTTGGTTTTACCATTTGCCACCTAGCCTCTTTTCCCTTGGGTTTCCGGAGCCCGAGGGTCATCTTATTTTAGCCCCCCCGGGCCAGTGCTCCTCTGAGTGGTGGTCCGAACTGAGCTGCCTGCGGGGCCACCTCGGGGAAACTTGAGGGTTGGTTTTACTCGTAGCTAGTCTCATCTGAGTGTGCCCTGAGAACAAGATATGTGCAGCTCCTATCGGGATTTGTCGGCACATTCGGGCGGTGTTGCTGGTCTTGTTTTAACCTGTCGAAGTGTCTTGTTGTACCGAGATACCGAGTCTGATCGGAATGTCTTGGGTGGAGGTCTATTCCTTCGTTGACCGTGAGAGCTTGTCATGGGCTAAGTTGGGACTCCCCTGCAGGGATTGAACTTTCGAAAGCCGTGCCCGCGGTTATGGGCAGATGGGAATTTGTTAATGTCCGGTTGTAGATAACTTGAACATTAATTTAATTAAAATGAATCAACCGTGTGTGTTACCGTGATGGCCCCTTCTCGGCGGAGTCCGGGAAGTGGACACGGTGTTGGAGTAATGTTTGCACAGGTTGTTCCTCTAGATTCTCGCTCGTGCTTTGCCTCCTCTTCTCGCTCTCTTTTGCGATTAAGTTAGCCACCATACATGCTAGTCACTTGCTGCAGCTCCACATATAATTGCCTTACCCTTCCTATAAGCTTAAATAGTCTTGATCGCGAGGGTGCGAGATTGCTGAGTCCCTGTGGCTCACAGATACTATAACTCTAGATGCACGTCCAGGTGATTCCGCTCCAGGTGACGCATATGAGCTCAAGTGGGAGTTCGACGAGGACTCGCAGCATTACTATGTGTCTTTTCCCGATGATCAGTAGTGGTGCCCAGTTGGGGTTTGATCGGGACCGTGTCGCATGTTGGGTTTTCTTCTATTTTGGCGCCGTA
This sequence comes from Triticum monococcum, assembly GCA_034509565.1. Taxonomy (NCBI): domain Eukaryota; kingdom Viridiplantae; phylum Streptophyta; class Magnoliopsida; order Poales; family Poaceae; genus Triticum; species Triticum monococcum. Next base: position 486,897,034 of record CM067845.1, read on the forward strand.
GTCGGGCCATGAGTGTTTGGATGATGTATGTCATTTATGTACTTTGATGTGACATGGAGAGTGTAAGCCAACTATGTATCTCCCCTTTTATTCTATACATTACATGGGATGTTGTGATGATTGCCTAACTTGCGACATTGCTTTCAATGCGGTTATGCCTCTAAGTCGTGCCTCAACACGTGGGAGCTATAGCCGCATCGAGGGCGTTACATATTTGACCTAACAGATTGGCTACTAGACCATGGCAATCTACGTCACAATAAATATATGGCAGGTTATTTTAGAAACTAATCGGCCTTGGCATGCCATCTCAGCTAAGCAGATTGAGTGCAGAATACGGCAAGGAAGCTTCTTAAGCAGAGCATATTGACAGTAAACTACTTCGGCAAATAGTGAGATTAACAGCGTCTATCAGCTAACATTCAGTGCTACACCGACATGAACGGGGGCTCAGTCTAGAATGCGCGTACCGTGGGAGAAGCTAACCGCCGTGCGTCTCCACACGAACGTCGCCAGCGATGGCGGCGCTGACCGCCGTGCGCCTCCACAAGAACGTAGCAAGAGGTGGCGGCGCGGCTAGAGGACGGCAGTCTACGAGAGCGTACTGTGGGAGCGAGAGGATCGCCGAACCGCGGCGCCGACGTATTGGTGCGGCAGGGAGGGCGGCTTTGGCGGAGCGAATGGAGTGGAGGGGGACAGGGGGGAGGAGGGTTTGGGGAATATTATTGGCTAGTTGGCCGAAGGGCAGTTGAATCGGATTTGGGGGGAATTTTTGGGTGTGGGAGGGGGGAGGATTTTCGCGCGGTGGGCGGGGGGAGTTTGGCGCATGGTCGGTTTCTCCAAGTGCAGTCCCACGTGTCAGTGAAGAGGCAAGCCGAAGCGCGTTCCGTTTGCGTGAGCCGTGTGCAGGACCGAACGTGTGTGGGGTGCAATGCGACCGCGACAGGAGTGTTGTGAGTGTACCGCATTTTTTCCTTTTAAACTAGGTGCTTCACCCCCACAAAAAAAGTCTGTTGCTTCGTGCGATCCATCGATACTACTACTAGTAATTTGGTAATCCCGACTAAAATAGCGCGGCCAGGTCTTTTCCCGCGCGATATGCTGGGAGGTTGGCTTAGTTGGGTTTTTAGGACGAGTAATGCTACACCTATGTAATCCCAGTTACGTAATTAACGTAATGTGAAACGTGTGAGCTGTTGATTGTAGATTGGGGGAGGGAGGGGCCCACCACCATGAAAATCAGGGGAGGAGAGAGAGAGGCAATTTACGTTAACCCTTTCGTAGGTTCCCGTAGATGTAGAAAGATGTGTCCGATCCTGCAATATAGGTCGTCTGATCTATATCTAACGGATAGGAAGGAAACTATGACAATTTACCCGCACTGCTCTCCAGATTTGCAGATAAGGCTTTCCCTCGTTCATCCGTTTCTCCCACAAGATCTTGATCTTCCGTGCAACACACTTGCATCTTGCTAGTACTCCTACAATATGTATATTATTGTGAAAGTTCATATACACCGGCCGAGATTAATGCAAACACGCCATATTTTCATTACATTTCGAACTTTTATTGGAAAAAAATAGAAGAAACCCGACCCTAAACCTATTCTACGGCTGCGACCGACGTCCTCCATCTGTGATCTCCATGTACGGGGGCGGGGTTCAAGACCCGTGAAGTGAAGGTGCGGTCTCCAGCGAGGAAAAGTAGAACACGGGAGACGGACCGGCCAGTTTGCACACCATGCCGTGCCGCTTCCCATGCCCTACTCATCCTCGGAGGAGTCCCCGACCTCGGCGGTGCCGGACGTTGGACGGCGGCAAGTAGGACGCGTGGCTGACGGTGCTCCCGTCATCGGCCGCCAGCGTGGCCACCGCTTGTGCGGTGACTTCAGCGAGGGCGGCGACCTCGAGCTCCATCCCCGAAGACAAGCTCTCCCGCAGAGCGTTCGCGCTTGCGGTCATGGCGGATGTGGTTCCAGGTAGGAGGACGATGCGCTATGGTGTGGAGGTTAGCTGGGCGTTGCCGCTTTAAGTAGCGCATTCCTGTGAGGCCAAGCGTTCGGGTGCGTCACTAAGTCGCCGGAGTTGTTTCTCGGGCACCGAGCCTCTTAATGTCGACATACGAACGGACGGCATGAATGCGGGCAGCTGACACCAGCTGGGAACGCACCGCGCGACAGCGCGAGGGACGATGGTTTTGGTGTGCCAGGGTAGTCAGCTGCGGTCGTGGCAACGTTGGAGATGCCCTTTGCTCACATGCGATCCCCGCATGTCATTGAAAAAGCAAGACGACCCGGGATGGTCTCAGGTCCAGAGAATGCAGTTGGCCGCGCTACACCACTCCGCGGACGCGTCGCGGCGCCCCGTGCATCCTCAATGAGCCGGGTGTTGGGGTGTGTTTGGATTGTGGCCAAAGTGCACCTTGCCAAAATTTTGGTCATGACCAAAAGATTGGTCTTTGTTGGATGGTTGCCATTTTTTTGTCATGCCAATGAACTCTAGCCAACTCTAGTTCATTTTTCTTGCCAATGTCGGCCAAATCATGGGCAACCAATACCTCAACCAAAATTTTGGTCATGACCCAAAGATTGGTCTTTGTTTGGATGGTTGCCATTTCTTTGGCATGCCAATGAACTCTAGCCAACTCAAGTTCATTTTTCTTGCCAATGTGGGCCAAATCATGGGCAACCAATACCTCAACCAAAATTTTGGCTACCCAATGCTTTGATGGGGCAATCTTGGGCACAAACCAAACATACCGTTGGTCGTGCCACAGCACTAACGCCACCCTCGGCAAACTGAAACCGACCGTGTCTAGCAACGATATGAGCGTGTCGCTTACCGCGGTCGCCGTGTCTAGAGGCGGTGCTGGAGCTGCGCCCTGTTGTTGGCCCCAATGACCCACATGAATGGTTGTCGGTGGCAAGGAGGTCGTGGGCCAGCTCCTCCATTGGAATAGTCTGCGCTACGTTGTCCCGACGGGTGTGCCCCACATGTCTGTTTCCCTATTTTCCCGGCCATATTTGAGCGTCAGTGCTCCACATTCCGCATTAGGCCTTTCACTATGTAGGCCAAGCGAGACAACTTATTGTTTATTTGAGCCGTTCAAGTATAATCATGTCGCCCTCCAGTCGAGTCCATCCTCCCGCATGCCTCATTTGAACATTCCACCGAGTATCATTCGCATGTACCCACCCTACTCCTCTTTCAATAGATCTCCAGACCCCGAGATGAAATCAAGAGGGAACGAGTGGGGGCACGTGATACCTAAGGCGGATTCAAAATTTTGAACCGGTGATCATAGCATCCGCAAATCATATATAAAGGGTATTCAATGTTCGTTTCGTTTTTGAACACAAAATATACTCCCTCCTATCCTTTCTACTCCGCAAATCATATATAAAAAGTACTTTACATATAAGTTTTATGTGTAGTCAAAGTATATCTACTTTGATAAAGAAGGTATCAACATTCAACAACGCCCAATCAATATTGTTAGATTCGTACGTACTCCTAGATTTGTACTTGAGATGGTTTCCAATTTGACTATTGACAAGATTAATAGTACATGAGATGTATATTGTGAAAATTATATCATTGGAAACTCCTTTCACATACGAATTTGACCGTATGCTTTGTGTAAATTGCATGTCATATATTATTACTCTAACATTTGGTCAAAGTTAGCCTCGAAAAACGCATTAGACCCTATATGCTTTGTGTAAGTTGCATGTTATATATTATTACTCTAACATTTGGGTAAGTTGCATGTCATATATTATTACTCTAACATTTGGTCAAAGTAGTATAGTGGAAGTGGATCCTATGACGTAGGTATCCCTGCCTTACCCTCCCTTTCGGTCAATTACTGGCGGACCCCATGCTTGCTAGGCCCCGCATGTCAGTTACTCAATGGGTTCGGCCACGTCAGGGGATCCTCATCCGCAATAATACTCCCTTCACTGCTCATAAAATGGAGGGAGTGGTGGTATAAGAAATGACGCGGGTGGGGGAGGGGGAGGGACGTCGGTTTGCTCTCAACTGCGGTCCCACAAGCGAGCGAAAACGCAAGACGAAGCGCGTTCCATTCGGTGAGCGACATGGAGGGTCCAGCGTGCTGGGCTGCAACATGAACGTGACAAGAGCGATGTACAGTCAAAACCGATTGATCGGTCGTCACCGGAACCACTATTCACACCAGAACCTTCACTGCTCGGCCTACGCCAGCCACTGCCCTAAAACCACACCAAATCTCTAGCCCATTCCCCCACCTTTCAATCCCCTAGCCCGCATCAAGCGTCCCCTAGTTCGCCGGAAAGCCATGGTGCACCGCAAGATCACTTACTACAAGATGCTGATGCCGAAGCGCCGCGCAGAAATCGCGGTGGCGGTCGGCGCCACAGACCTCCATTCCCAAGCTCGCTTTGTGGCGGGCCAATCCCCGAGTTCTCTGGAGCCAAGCTACGAGGAGGAGGAAGTCGATCCAATGTTCATGGCGGAGGTCGCGGCACAGAAGGCCCCCGATGGGTATGAGACGATGGACGTCGACTTCGTTCTGGCGTCCGAGTCCCGCATGGTGCAGGCGGACCAGCGGTTCAGCATGGCGATACTAAAGGAGGACCAGGAGGTAGAGGCTCAACTCGACGCGGAGCACGCGCATGCCGCTGCCATCGAGGCTCTCCTGCAGGCGGAACCGGATGTCGTGGATGTGAACCGGGTGGCGGAGGCGCAACTTGAGGCGCAGCGCGCGGATGCCGCGGTCATCAAGGCCCTCCTGCAGGCGGAACCGGACGTCCTGGACTTGAACCGGGCGGCAGAGGCTCGACTGGACGCAGAGCGCGCGGATGCCGCTCTCATCGACGCCCTCCTGCAGGAGGAACCGGACGTCCTAGACTTGAACCGGGCGGCGGAGGCTCGACTCAACGCAGAGCGCGCGGATGCCGCTGCCATCGAGGCCCTCCTGCAGGCGGAACCAGACGTCCTCGACTTGAACCGGGCTGTGCTCTCGTCCGTGCAGAGCGCCCGCACGCTCCGCTTGAACGAGTAGCTGGAGGCCGAGGACAACCACAGTGCGGAGACACACGTCGACAGCGACGGCTGGTTCGCGCCGGCAGCCAAAGACGACGAGGCCGTCTCTTTCGTGAGCAGTGATAGTTTTTCTATATGTTGTTGTTTTCATGGATCTTTTGCTGTGTAAAAACATATATTTGTTATGCAAGTCGCCTGACTTGGGTCAGTCTACCATTTCAGGCGGTTGGATGAATATCCTACGTCTCCTAACCCTTCTTTCCTTCTTCCTCACCTCTTCTTCTTCCCTAACAGACCACCGCACGGGCCGTACGGATACTCCCCAACATGCGGTTGGATAAACATACTCTATGAACGAAAATTATGTGTCAGCGATAGGATGGCTGAGTTTGGTGTGTTCACATGCGACAGCACGTGTCAGTGAGGGTGCGTTCCCTTGGTTGGGTTTGCGGCATGCATGAGCGACTGTGTGAGGGTGCGGTGCGACCGCGGCGTGCAGGAGCGACCGTGTGAGGGTGCGGTGCGACCGCGATAGCCGTGCGCAAGTGTACCTCCTTCTCATTTTGAAAACTTTAGGCAAGCTTGGCAAAAATGTGTGGCGAAGTTTGGCAATGCAAGGCCTAGACCCAAACAGGATAAGTACGTACGTACTAGGAGTACTAGTGTTAAAAAAGAAAGGCTGGGTTTTCCTTTGCGGGATTTAATCGATACAAATCCTCGTTTCACGTGTCAATTAATGCGTATTTTCTTCTCCAAAGACCAAAGAGCTAACCATCTCACTCCTCATCGCTTGAATGCAGCGCCATGCAAACCAACCTTCTCACTTCCGCATGCATGAAGGGGATATTAATGTCCTTTGTTGCTAACCCCATCAATTTTGCCTCAATTAGTGTCAGTGGCCCTTTCCAAATTGCAATTTTGATATACTCGCCTTGTGTACAAAAAAAATGGAGGTAGTAACTATATTTGACTTCCTTCCCCATTGCGGTGACGTCGACGATATTTTTTTGTGGTGGTTTGGCGAAGTGCGTTCGATGGAGAACACCATTGAGGGAGACCACGGTAAGTCGTTCGCAAGTGCCGCCTGCAAGCCGAGACAACCGCCTTATTTGCATCCAGGAAGTCCTTCACTAGTACTACTAGGAGTAACTAATGCCATGAGATGGCTTCTCGAAGAAGACGATGGAGAAGCGGAGTCAGCGAAGAGTGAAATGATGGTTGCTTCGTTCGTGATTTTGTGATTTGACTCCTCACTGCTTTGTGATTTGTGATAGAAGGGACATGGGAGTAGACTCTATGCTCTATACTGTAGTACTACATGCGTCCAAGCATGGGAGATAGAGGAGAGACGTTGCATTTTTCTATTCCTTCAATCAATCAATCACGGAGCTTCGGTTCCATCTTTTTGGCTTTGGCAACACCGTCCACAATGGTTCCCACGATGCCAAAAGCTATTTTCACATTTGGCTACACATTGTGGATGCCCTTAACCGTACCACTTGGATTTGCTCGTGTGTGCTATCTATACAAATCTCAATTATATTGATCTAAAAAATTATAGAATCGATATTAGTAAAAAGGAGGTGATTTTGCCGCGCGGATGGCGGGGGAGGTTTCTTATTTGAGCAACTGTGTAGCCCTTTGTAAGTCTAGGATTAGGCTTCTTATTTTCGGAGGAGGTTGTCCTGGCGGTTTGCTAACATGCGGTCCCACGTGTTAGTGCTTTACCAAGCCGATCCGCGTCCCACATGAGGCAGAACAACGGCAGAAGCAACACGTGGTTAAGTTAAAGAAGATGAGGGAGAAGAAGATTCAGCAATGAGTGAAATGATGGTTGCTTCGTCCCTCCAACTTAACTGCGGGAAAGGTGCAGCTTTGTGATTTGACGCCTCATTGCTCATTACTACGCCGGCGCCATGACTAGGGTGCTTCACCCCGGCTGCTCTGCACTATATTCCGGTATGGCATGTGGACCCGGTAGCTTGATGTCCCACATGTCGGCGAAAGGGACTAGAAGATTTATGAAAGCGAGCGCTCCACTCTTAAGACGGAGGAGTAGACGACACGACGGCCCAGTGAACTGTCACTTGTACTGTATAGTACTAGTATAGTTTTGCTGTTTCGCACGATCCATCGATACAAACCCGATTAAACAGGAAAGGGCGGGATTTTTCCCGCGCGGTAGATGATACTGGCCATACATTTCAAAGGTAATTTTAATGTATGCAAACTGAATAATTATAAGTAACAATATGATATCTAGTAAAACTAAAAACACATATGATTTATTGTGTTAGAGTGTAGTAGTAGTGCTGTATTGCATAGTTGTTAGATGTAACACGCGAGAATGTGTAGAGATGTAGTTTTGGAGGGCCTACAGAGAGAAAAGCATAATACGGTCACCGGACTTCAGAATACGCTGATTACGGTCACTATATACGTTTTGCGGTGATTATACGGTCACTTGCTCACATCTCAGCATCGGATTGCACTCTGTTGACCGGCCAAATAGTCTGCATGGTGCCATGTTGACTAGTTAAATTGACCACGTTCGTTGTGGGTCCCACCTGCCAGTTTACATAGGCAAAAGGTCAGATAAACACAAATTTACACAGGCGCGACAAGGCTCCAACCCGTGCACGGGAATCACCTAGTTGTGTATGTGTCTGTCAGGGCCTGATGTGTGCGCATGCACGTGTAGGTTGAGCACTTGAGCGTGAGAGTGTGTGTTTGTCGTGTGGTGTACTGGTGTGTGCATGCATGCGTGTGTGCGTGCGTGTGAGTGTTGCGTGCGTGCGTGGCTGCGTCTATACGTGTGAGTGTTGTGTGCGTGCGTGGGTGCATGTGTTTGTGTGAGTGTTGCATGGATGCAGTTCATGTGCATGTGTGCGTGTGTGTATAATCACCACACCAGCTCTTGTGTGTTAAAACAGACAGCTCAGCATACCAATACAAGGCCACCTTGTCTGCTGTGCCCGCGGTCATGACTTCGAACCACCGTCCAAATATTTTTTTGTCGTTTGTTTTCATTCTTACTAGAAAGATGCCCGTGCGTTGCACGTAACATCGAGATGCATTTGTATGACTTGTTTATCTTGTGAGAGAAAAGGATGAACGACGGAAGGCCTTATTTGCAAATGTGGAGAGGTGTGTGGGTACCTTTTTGCAAAATTGCCATAGTTTCTTTCCTATCCATCAGATATAAATCGGACGGCCTATATTGCAGGATGGCAGGCACACCATCATCACCAACTCTGTTTTTTATAAGAGTGTATTTTATGTATTTTATAAGAGTGAAGATGTACAGTAGATACAAGTCGACAGGTGGGCACGGTGGTAGTGAGATAATGTGATGCAACACTAGAGGTGCCACGTGGAGCGTTTAACTGGTCAACTAGTCATGTCATGAGCAAATACAGAGTTGTACGGTGAGCCCGTGACTGCATAACAACCACTAAACATAAATGGTGACCGTAATGAGTGGATTCTGAAGTCCAATGTACGTATCGTGCTTTCGCTTCAAATACAATGATCGTCATTGCATATATCGCGAGAGAAAGATGAAACATGCCTGAATTTTCTGGGGGGGCTTACTTTTAGAGGACCTGTAGATAGTTTTGTGTGCATACGTGAAAGGGCGTATAGGGGGGGGGGGTATGCGATGGAGAGAGAGATGCTCTTCGTTTCTCTTTATTATGACTAACTTTGTATATAGTATAAAAATATACAAATTCACAGTGCGGAATAAATATCATTGTGGGCACCATGCAATGCAAATTAGCGTTCGTACTCCTCCATATAACTTTGTAATGTTGTATATATGTAGAAACTCTAAAATATTTTTTTGGCCACACTTTATTCAAAAGGAATGTTGTATGCGAAATAAACGTGAAGAGAGGGCTTTTTAGATCATTGGGGTACGTGATGTAACATGTGTAGTTGATGCATTTGGCGGGGCCTAGAGAGGTATGTGTGTGTATTACGTATTCGAGAGAGGCATGGATAGAGGGGCCGACGGGGGGTGTGGGAGAGATAGCACGAGAAATGAGAGTGGTCTAGAGAGAGATGAATATGACGTCACGACAAGAGATTCCATTCCCTTGAGTGTGTATATGCAAGGCGGGAGGGAATAGAGGCACCAGGAGAAATTTTCTGTGTGTGTGGTGTTTGTGTTGGTATGTGTGGGTGTGAGAAGATAATGAGACGTGGGGGCAGAGGGTGTGTCACCACGTGAGGTCCGGTGGGTCGAGGTGAGGCCCTTCGTTCTTTTCCGTCCTGTGCCACATTGGCCAGCCCGTGACGCATTTAGGAAGACCCATGGATGACTAGTCGTACAAGACAAAGATAGCAGAATTGTGAAGGACTCTGTGTCCACTGACAAAGCCGGCTAGGATTGTAACCCTAGGTTCTCGGACTAAGGTAACCCCTTTATCTCTGATATTACTATTCATCCAACCTAACTTTAAGGGGCATCTTACAGAATGCTCTTCTAGAATCATACTCGTCGATTAGGAAGACAGGCGTAAAGATAACGTGCGTACATGAGACACATAGGCAGGTCCATGTATATAGAAAGGGTCGATGAGGATTGTGCGTGTGTATGTTTGCGAGAGGAAGAGTGCTTGTGATAAAGGTTAGTGAAAACAGTTGTAAATGGTTACGAGAGAGAGGGAGGGTTATATCTAGAGCATGTGTGCGAGAAAGACACCTCGGGAGAGAGTGTGTGAGCATGTGTGAGAGACCACTGATGGAGAGTGAAACTACACGTAAAAGACTGCTCTACACATTGATTAAAGATATAAACTGTATCCAAATATTAGGATGGGATCATGATATTTGCAATTCACGTAAGGAGCGGTCATTGATCCATCAGGCATCTAGATTCTATCGAATTTGAGCATGTCTATGTTATTATTCGACACAATTGATCCATATAGTTAGTATTTTGAACTCCAGACAATGCATCACTTTAGCAATCGAATATAAACGTGAGTATAGTTCATGTTGTGTGTGTAAAGCACATTATACATACGAAAGTTACACAATGGACATTATAAATAGCTACTACCTATGAACTAGCATACATTTGAATTCAACTTAAGGTGGTTTAAAAAAATTCGAATTCAACATGAAGTCCATTCAATTATTTGAATTTGATATCATGGCATTTGTAAACCATACCTAAATTATGGGGGCACCAATCTTTGCTCTGATTTTGTACATAATAGCATATGTAGTCGTGTACAAAATAGATTCAAATTTAGATCCTCCATTCCAAAATAATCGTAGTTATAGGATTTTCAAGTGTCAAAATTTCAAAAAGAAGCGGATAATTTAATGAGGTTTTCAAACATAGAAGGTCAAATATAACGTTGTATATTTAGGTCAATCCTCATAGTTCAAGAGTACTCTAAACGTGAATGCTTGTGTTTCAAAATTTCGAACGAAGCGCCAAAAGAGCCTCTACTCGCCCGAAACCGCGTGAGACCAATGTTTGGTAGTACAAGGAAATTACTTTTCTAATAACTCCGACCCGTGAAACCTACCGGCCCAACGTCCAAAGGTCTAAACCAGGGTAGGTTTGTAGCTTCATCTAGACGCCACGCAACCGCATCCAAAAAACATTCATACACAATGGCGCCTAAGCACACATGCGCGCGGCCGAAATCGCTCTCGCCCACTATTTGGGACACCTAGGATTACCATCCTACCCCCGACCCGCAGTAGGTCCGAAATTTAAGAGGGGGGCAAAGTTTGTACTTTCCCAAAATTTCAAACAAGCGCGTCCCATCTTCTGTTCAAAAAAGCCAAAAACAAGCGCGTCCCAGACCGAAACATGGTTCCCCCCCACCCGTCCGATTCCCCATTCGTACTCCGTGGGTGCCAAAACTACCTCTCCACCAGCCGCGAAACCCTGGCGTCCTCCGTCCGCCACCCCATCCCACCCATCAACCGCCGCCCTCCTCCATCACGCCGGAGCCGATACCCCGACGTCGTCGTCCACCGCAACCTCAACCGCAATGCTCTCCATGGCTAGTAGTTGAATGCGAGTCCGAGCCGTCCGTACCCGAGCCAGTTCAACCACGTCGTCCGACGCCTCACCGCTGCCGCTCGAACTTCGCCACCCTCCACCGCACCGGAGCTGTTCCTGCTACGTCGTCCTTCGCCGCCTCGGATCTGCTTCCCCTCTGCCGACATACGGCCACGGCAACACAGTCAACAATTTGGCCATGGGTTCGTCCAAGCATGCACCCTCCAGAACATCGGTTCCCCTGATAAAAACAAGAAGATCGGCGCGACATGTGGGGGTGACCACACCGGCAACCGAAAAAAGGTACTCCTCTTCCCTTATTCGTGCAAATCTTACGTCTTTGCTTGCACGGTATTCATCCCACAGAAGACACTAGTTGACCGCTTCTTCTTGATACTAGATGTTCCTAGTAACTCGCGATGCACAAGGTTTCTCCTCATATACTATTTCACCTTAGCTAGAGGTCCATCGCCCCCCTGAATTTCAATTTCTGGCCAGTTGATTCCTAATTAACGGAAGCATTCCCTGGCGTAACAGGCGCTAGTACGCCTATTACGCTGGAGAAGCAGCGCCTTGGTGTTTATCTTAGGGGCGTGTGCGGCCTAGAGCTATTGAAGCCCGATCTGGAGGTCGGCTGGGATTAAAGGGACGGCCTGGGGGCGCTGCCAAGCACGGCGGTGGTGTGAGGTCGATGGGAGGGCGGGGCGGCGGAGGCAGGGGTCTGGGCTGGTGGTCGCTGGCGGTTCGAGAAAGATCGTCAACAGTGACTGGCGGGAGGTAGACGAAGGCCATCTGCCCGTTCCTTATAGATCGGACGGTTCATTAAAAAAATCAACTGACCTATTTATTTTCAGTCGACTATTATCTTAGATATGACCACATGTGGTGGTGTGCTGGAGGAGTACCTGCATTTCCTTTGCTCATATATTACAAAATCATACGGAGTAGAATCTAATTTTGTTTGCCATCCAATGTTGTAGAGCTATCATATGTCTCCTGTCATTTATTTTTCAGCCACCTGCTACTTTTACAATGCACTAGTTCTGCACACACTTCACCCTTACTCTCACTGTTGTGTTTTTATGCAAGGGTATTTCAGACTCTGCTGCCATGAGAGAAGCCAAAAAGAAAAGAGATAAGTCGCTCCAGCTTGTTGTGCGGCTAGGCAAGACACGTCTGAACGCTTTAATGGGTGCAGCGTCAGCAGATGGAGACAGGGAACGTAGCTCTGGAGTTGATGACCTCGCTCGGAATGAACCACCATCCCAGGTGCTTGCTTTAACTTCGCGGTGTCATATGTGGTTGCATGTTTCATATGGTGTCTAGCTTGTATTCGAAAGGCCGAAGTCGATAAGATAAGGAAAGATATTTTTTACATGAACCACCATCCCCGTGAGCACCAGAAGACAAATAGCTAGTCAAGGCACTAGCCGAGCCAGTGACAAGCCCAGCAAAGATAGGCATCACCTGGAAGCCAACTAAAAAGCTGCGATGGTGTCGAAGCAGCCCGCCTCCCACCAGGCTCTCAGGTCCTAGATGATCATGCTCACCACTCCAGCCAGATGTCTAGCTTGTATTGTTTCCAATTTGGTTAAATTGCATCTGCTTAGCTTACACATTATACCTTTGAATATGACATGCCTTTCTGTTTTTGGTACATACTAGTACATCTCTGTGTTAACCATGTTCTTACATCAAACTAATGTTCTTGTGTATCCCTCATCAATCACTTATGACGAGGCAGGCAGGCAAGGGGACTACTCCTCATTTAAAGAATGCAGCGTCAGCCTCCCGACATGATTCTCAAGAAACAGAAATGCTACATGAAGATAGTGAACGTAGCTCTGTAGTTGATTACAACATTTCCCCTACACTAGCATCGCATGTGCTTGCTCTAACTTTGCAGCATGATATGTGGTTGCATGTTGCATATGGTGTCTAGATTGTAATTCTTCCAATCGGGTTAAACTGCATGTGCTAGTCTGCTTAGCTTATACATTATACCTGTTAATGTGACATGCCTTCCTATATTTAGTACATAGTACATCTGTCTATTAAGCATGTCCTTACATAAAACTATTGTTTTTTTGTATCCCGCATCAATCAACATGACGAGACACCTTTAGTATATGCAGTGAGATATTAGTTGCATCTTTCATATGATTTATAGCATGCGCTGCTTCTAATTTGTTGAAATTCCATTTATGATGGGACGCTTTTAACTTGGCAGAGTCATATTGGTTGCATCTTTCATGTGGTGTCTAGCTTGCATTGCTTCTTATTTGCTGGAATGGTTTCTGCTTAGTTTACACAAACAGTTGTGAACATGCCATGCCGTCCTGTTTTTCGTACATATTCCATCCTGGTATCATGTGTTTGCCTTACATCAAAGTAGTGATTGTCAGTATCATGCATGAATGAGTTCTGAAGAGAGAATTTTATTGCTTTTTCTTGTCAGTTTTACTTGACAATTCAAAATCAATAATGCGGAAGGAAGTTAGCAAGGCAACGGATAAAGGTGCTCCTTCCGAACGGAGGGCCTCTACAGTTTCTACTCCTCCACACCCCCAAGATGATTTCCAAGACAACACATGCATAGACACTCAACAAAGCTGTGTTTATGATGAGCACATCTCCCCTATTGTAGCATCACCGGTGCTCCCTCTAACTTGGCACTGTTATATGTGGTTGCATGTTATGTGTGATGTCTAGCTTGTATTGCTTCTAATTTTGTTGAATTCCATCTGCTTACTTTACACATTATACTTGAGTAAGACACGTGTTCCTCTTTCTAGAACATACAATATCTATCTATCACACCATGTTCTTACATCATATTACTACTGTTGTGTAACCTGCAACAATCACTTATCATAAGACACGTTTGACTTCGGAGTGTGATATATGTTACATCTCACATTCTTTTCTAGCTTGTACTACTAATTTGTTGAAATGGCACTTATGATGAGACAATTTTAACTTGGTAGAGTGATATTCGTTGCATCTTTCATATGGTGTCTAGCTTTCATTGCTTCTAATTTTTTGAAATGCCTTCTCCTTACTTTACACATCATAAGCTGTGAATATCCAATGCTGTGAATATGCAATGGCACTAATGACGAGAGACCTCTAACATGGTAGTGTGATGTTGTTTGCATCTTGCATATGATTTATTTCTTGTACTGCTTCACATTTGTTTAAAGGCCACTTATGATGAGACACTGTTAACTTGGCAGAGCGACATTTGTAGCATCTTTCATATGGTGTCTACCTTCCATTGCATTGCTTCTAATTTGGTGAAATGTCTTCTTCTTAGTTTACACATCATAGTTCTGGTTATCTCTTCCATCCTATTTTTCAGACATGTTACATCCTCCTATCATGTGGTTGTCTAACATCAAAGTTCAGTTCGTCTGCATCACGCATCAATTTGTTCTGAAGAACTAAATTGTTATTCGTTTTTCTTGTCGGCTTGACTTAACATGGCACAGAGAAAGAGGAAGAAACACAGAATGGCAGGGAATGACAAGCGGATGAATCCTGCAGATTCTGCTGGTACTGATGGTGCAATAGAAGGTCAAAGTCCAGCAGAAAATTCTACAAACACGGCATCCCATTCTACACCAGTTGCAAAAAAGACAAACAGAAACAAATAGCTGCCACCAAACAAGCAGAGACAACCCTAGTTCTTGCAACACCTACCATAGTACTACCAACTGCACGACGTACTCTTGCGTCAACTGAGCTAGCAACACGTTCCCAAGCTCTCTTGCCACCTGACACTACTTCCCAAGCACTCTTGACACAAGACGAGTTGGCAATATAAGATGAACCTTGTGAGCTTCAACAGCAAGAAGGTAGTTGCTGGAGTCAAGTTATAGTTGCATGCTTCTTTATATGTAGTCTCACAGTTTGATGTACAGTAACACTTCCTATGTTTGTTGTTGGACTAGCACCTAGGTGCAAGAGGAAACAAACATCAGGGATAATGCTCGATAGGTTAACTAAATCTAGAGGAGGAAGAATGGAGATCCATTTTGAGGCAGGTTTAAAAAGGCCACGTGATGCTATAGAGTTAGCCAAGTTAGTATCAGAGGCAGCGGTTGCTGTTAGGTGTCATGTACGTATTCTGCCAACATGGATTCAGTACAGGAATGACAAAGACGAAACCCAGTTCAACACCTTCCTCGACCATTTATCTGTAAGTATGGTTATGTATGGAAACTAGTAATATCGTCTTGCTCTGTCCAATACTTTCTAGGTTCCTGATAATGAGACTCCCATAATTTTCAACAGACGAGGTTCAAGTTGGATAGCCAAGATGATGCAACCAGACAAGCTTGCACCCATGTTTTCAAGTCTGCTCTGCGACAGTATCGGTATAACTTGAGGAAAACTCACTTTGAAGGCAAGGCTAACAGTGAACTTGCCCAAACATCTCCAGTGGAAAATATATCTGATGAAGACTGGAGAGGCCTCGTTAAACACTGGTCCGATCCGAAGTATCAGGTACATTATATATATGTCATCAGATCACATGTTGAAGTCCTATTTACGCATGTGCCATACAAATCTATCTTCTTGTAGGTGAACTGTTCAAAGAACAAGGCCAACCGTACGAAAGTGAAATTCCAACAAACGACAGGATCTCGTAGCTATATTGCACACTGCGAGGCTCTTGTAATTAGCTTCTGTTTCACTCTTTTCGCTGTACCATATTATCAGATCTATATTGACTTGTTCCAAATGCACAGGAAAGCCCGCAAGGACCAAAAAGTACCTGAACCAAATGTTGTGGAAATCTTCAAGGACTGTCACACTAGCAAGAAGAAGGGCATGACTACACCAGTCAAAGCCGTTGTTGCAAGTCCTTAATCCTCATGCCTTTTAACTACTACTTACTCTAACTTGTGCCTTGAACTGCATGGTTTGCAGCCAATGTCTATTACTCTTTTCAATTTTATACACAATTGTCTTAGCGTATCATTGCACCTTACAAGGTTTAAAAGAGAGGAGTGATGTTCCTTTGATCTTGACTAGTAATCTAGTTCCGTGCTGGACTTGCCCACACAACGTTACAATTGCCTGTTTGTCTGTTCTCAGTTGTTTTGTGATATGAATGACATCATACTATGCTTACCGTATTATAAACTCCGTCTCTTCATCCTTAGCCCTCAATACAATGTGAAGAAATAGACAATACATTAGCGATGGTACATGGTCATATGTTTGGAAGCTGGTTTTATTATGTACTTTGCAATAAAATACAACTAATATTTTACATGGGTTCACCAGAATAAGTTCTGTATATAGACCAAAGCTATTTTGTTTGGTTTTGCTGCCTCCTTAATATCTTCTATTCTGGTACTACTAATGTAAAACCTCAACTTTTCAGCGAGCTATGGAAAAATGGTGGAACCGCCACCTTCTGAAGGTGGCGAGGCAACTATAACCGCAATGTCAGCTCTTGCTGCAGTGGGTCAGTACCTGTCCACTAACAGTGCCAAAAGCATGTTCCCGCGTAATACTGGGTTGGTTGTTAACGCAATATTGTCCAAACTGCCTCATGATCAAGATATGCAAGCTCAAAGCAATGTTGTATCTGCGCTCCAGACACAAGTCCATTCCCTAACAGAGACCCTTTGTGAAACAAGGAGAAACATTGCTCAATGTCGTCAAGATATGCATGGTTTTGAAACCAGACTATCAGACATTTGCTATGTTGTTCAGGAGCCTAGGGGAAATGAAGGCGAGGGTTATGGTGCTCCATCGGACAATACAACATGAAAACGTAACAGTCAGGTCAAATGAACTGAGCTTCTGAACTTCTGGTGGTGCATTTATCTGCTAGAATGTTAAGTTTTATGCCAACCTTCCTTTTGTTATATAGTTGTAATTTGTTTTGGGGGATACAAAATGTATTCTTAATGTGCAGCCACCGCTTGAAGAAAATAGCAAGCCATTTTTGTATAGTGTAGGGTGTTCCCTATATTTGCACTGGTGGCGATCTTTGATGCCGAGTGGATGTAATCTGTGCAATCGCCTTAATAGCCTAGCGTTAGTTTCGGCCTTATTTATTTCCTAGTCTTCTTTTTCCCTGGTTTGCTAGTGGCTGCAACTACCATGGGCCATATACGGGCTGTAGGATCCATGGGTCTCCTACGGGCCGTCGATAAATGGGCCTGTAGTCGGTGGGCCTCGGGCCGTCGGATAAATGTGTCTACATGGGCCATAATCGGGCGTAATTGGTATCGGCCCAGCACGGTAACAGGCCGTTAACAGGCCGTAGGACAGCAAAGGCTTAATTCTGTCACAAGCATAACGGGTCGTTAATGGGCCAGAATATAGGACAGGCTGGAAACGGCGCAACGGGTTAACAGGCCAGAAACGGGCTGACTCTTGCCATGGGTCGATTTTGGCCCATTATGGTAACAGGCCAGTAACGGGCCGACTCTTGCCATGGGCCAAATTTGGCCCATTAGTGGAACAGGCCAGTAACGGGCCGACTCTTGCCATGGGCCGAATTTGGCCCATTAGGGGAACAGGTCAGTAATGGGCCGGAAGTAATCGAGGGCCGAAAGGAGCCCAAGAACGTATGGGCCGTCAATAGGCCGAAAGCTAACATGGGCTGGAAACGGCCCATGTAAATCACGGGCCATTAACGGGTACAAAGAAAATTACTATTCATTATGGGCTAGACTCACCGTGGGCCTGTAATGGGCCGAAAGATACGAAGGCCTCATATGGGCCGAAAGACGTCGTGGGCCATACATGGGCCGAAAGTGAAATGGGCTGGTATTATATTCGACGGCCCACATGATGTTGTTGGGCCTATTTCCTTTAGGGCCAAACGGGCTGTGACTTAACGGGCCGTAAAATGGGCTATTTAAGAAGCGACCGTTAACAGGCTTTTCATGGGCCAGCCCATTAACTTTTGACCAAGTCAAACGGGCCGGCTTTGTAAGCTAAATGGGCCACTGTTGGGCCGTGCCATGTGTCGACATATCATAGGCGCTTATCTGACCCACTGACGAGCTGACACATGTTTCGTCCGGCCAATAAGAATTTTACATGTGGAAATTTCCCATTGGTCGGGGCTGTTAACGGGTTATCGGATCCAAAACCCGACCCGATAGCTTAACGGCGTTCTGTTATGGTGGATGCCACGTGTCGGTCACCCTTGACGAAAGCACTTCTGCGACGCGCGATTTATCTTCATGGAAGTGGACACTTCCGTGATGATAATTTTGGTAATGTCATGGAACACTTCTACGACAGCACAGGTATGACTATCTTGATTCTATCATAAATTTGTCATGGATGTACATGCATGACAAAAAAAGCGACCTACTATGACAAACACGTATCATCACGGAAGTGTATTTTTTTGTAGTGAGTGCTTGCAGTCGAGGAGAGTCAGGGTCTCTCCCTCAACGAAGTCCTCCAGGCATATCTCACATTCCTCCTTGGGATAGTCAACGTAATCACGTGTTGAAAGGCAACGGGGGGAGCTATGCGGTGAGCTGGGGGGGGGGGGGCTGTGCCCCCCTAGCCTTGTAGATATCCCTGGAGAATTTTTTCCTATAAAGTGTTTGCGGAGTTTCTCCTATAAAAAAATGCCAATGAGGGCTAGCCCTTGGGTTGGTCTTGTTTTTTGAGGACGGGGCGACGACCCGTTGGCTGGGCAGCTGGGGTTGCTGCCAGCCCACCCAAGTTCGACTCCCGGCTCGAAAGCACGGTGCTCACAAAGTTTCTACTATAAAAAAATGCCAACGAGGGTTAGCCCTTGGGTTGGTCTCATTTGTTAATATTATGATTTCTCAATGCTGCTGCTGCACTCTGTCTCTCTCTCTCTATATATATAATCTAAGCTACCTCGCCTCTGCAAATTGAACATGCGCTATTCAGGCGCAGCCACTTCTTAATACAGTGAGGGTGATAGCAGTGCTCCCAGTCAAGGAGAGTCAGGGTCTCGCCCTCGACGAAGTCCTCCAGGCATATATCACATTCCTGCATGTCGGGCCGCCCCTCCTCCAAGTTCGGCGATGCGTAGTTCAGTGTCCTCAGCACTGTGACCTTCTCTGCATCCGCACCCCGCGCGGATGCTGGCAGTGGGTGTTGGACCTACTGATGTGCCCGTCTCGCTGCCTCACGCCACCATATGTACAAGAAGACGGCGAGGCAGCCGATGATTGCTAAAACAACCCCTCCCACTACCCAAAGTGTGTGATCCTCCGACGATCCTCCTATCGGCTAGGCAGATGGGCCAGGGACGACACTGGAGTCCCACACCATGATGCCTGCAAAAAAATATTTCAAAGAAAAAATGATTTAAGCCACCCAAAATAGAACGGAATCGAGAAAAGAAACTTTATACCGAAAAAGACTATTCACCTCGTTTTATAGATAAAGCAAGGACAGTAAACGTACAAGCATCCAATCGACAAAAATGGAGGTGCACACACACCACACACGCCACGCACACATCAAAAGTACTCAAGAAAGGCAGTTCAGAAGATGTTGGGGGTTACAGCACAACATGCCCACAAAAAAACTTTATCCATACGTAACCCTTGGGATAGTTAACCAACCCGCTGGGATTCGAACCGAAAACTTTGCGGTATTGCGCGCGCTGCGCTAACAAAAGCAGCCAACAAGCTCTTGTGCTAAAATGTGCAGTGCAACTCTAAAAGAAACAAACGACAGCGATAAAGCTTAACATTTTTTCAAAAATCCCTAAACCTACCTTCCCAATATACTAGTACTAAGAGCATCTCTAGCAGACTCGTACAACGTCGACCCGTAAAACGCCTTTACAGTTCGCGGAAAAAACGGCTTTGCGGGCCGGCGTAGGCGCGGGCGGAGTCAGACCCCGCAAACGGACTCGTAAAAAAGATATTCGCAGAAGATGCTCTTTTATAGGTCGGCTACGCGGGGTCTGCTCGGGCGCCGCCTCATCGACCCGCAAACCAAAAACCCCCAATAAGCGAATTTGACAGTGATTCTGGCAAATGAGTTCAAATTCAAACAATAAAACATAGTTCGCGCGCAAATAAAAGCATAGTTTTCTAGGACAAATGCAAAAGAGCTTCATGCAAAAGCGACGACCACGTCCGTCATCATCTTGGTCTCTCTTCACTCCGCACCACCTCCATCGAGGTCATCCCCGCCCTCGAATCCATCACCAACACTTGTTCCAACTTCGGCACCGAAAATCACCGGCGGGCGCACGGAATGCATCGGCGACATTAGTTCCAAACCACGATGAGAAAACATCACCGACAATGTAACACGCATTGGCCGACGCAAGCATCCTCCTCTTCAAGATGTCTCTCCTTGCCATATCATGCCATTCTTTGGTGATGTCGTCCATGTCATTGCGGTTCAATGTCATGATCCTATTCTCTTCGGCAAGAAGCTTGGACATGGCTTTGTTCTCAGCGGCACATGCTCTTCTCTCCTCAGTGGCCACCTTGCGCAACCCCTCATCCTTGAGCAATTTCCACTTCTCTTGCTTCTCGCGTACCTTCTTCTCGGCCAACTCTTTCTTTGTCTCCAATGTCTTCGCTAACATCAACTCATTTGATTGCACCATGGAATATGTCTTGTCTCGCATGCTCGATACTTCGTGTTCCCTCTTAATCTTCTCCTTTGTCTTCTTGTCACCATCGGGCTTGTTCAAGTTTCTTGGGCCATCACCATCTTCATATTCATCCCATGTTCGTAAGTGAACCTCTCTCTTCGGTGGGGATTCTTTGTCAATCAACTTCCACTTCTCGCACTCTTTGAGCATATCCCAACAATTCTCTAGTTTAAAAAAATTGCCTTCGGAAGCTTCCATGTCTTTGTATCTTTGTTGAGCAATTTTGTCCTACACAATTAAAACAAAGTCAAATGATGCAATCACTTCATATGATGCAAATGATGTGCACAACTTGGGATGTGAAAACAAACTCACATAGTCGGATTCCACGGTTCCACTTGGAGGTGCACTGCCAACTTGTTCCAAGCAAGCTGCCGAACGGCTACAAATCGGCTTAATCACGTCCCAATGACCTTGAAGTGACCGAAAGGTCCGTGGTGTCCAATTGGGATGCTTGGCGATCATGCGGAAGTATTGATCTTCGATTCTTTGCCAATATCTCTTGGAGGGTTGAGACGTATCCGTGCCAGCGTCAAGGGACACCGCACTCCAAGCCTTGATCAATATTTGATCTTCCAAGATCGTGCAGTTCTTCGATCGCACGCTTTTTTTTGCTTGCACTTGCTCATACGCCCCCTCATCTACCTCCTCCACTTCATCTTCACCACCGTGATCATCCACACCACCCTCCATTTCATTGTAATCAAAATTAGCGAATGGGGCTTGATCGATGTTGATGGCGTTGGTGTCCAACAAGTTCACGAACTCGGCAGTGGCATTGTTCGAACCACCGCTACATTGAGTGACATCAAGTCATGAACAACCATAATGGCGAAAAGCGAAGCAAGAACAAGAGATCGAAGATGCATCCCTTCTAGCCATTTCAATGAAAACCTCGCCTGCGGTGGAAGCATCGCCGTTGAATGACATCGTCGAGGAACATCTCGCCGGGGCGGAGGGAGTGGACGAAGCCACCAGCCTTTTCGTAGGAACCTTCTTCCGCTTCATGCTCGAAACCTTGCTCACCTTCTCCACCGGCGGCTGGGCAAATCGCGTAGTGGCTGCGATGCCTGACGCGCGTTCCTTTTTAGCGGGGCCAGGCGGATTGTCGCCCTGCACGACAATGTTGCCCCGCCGCTTGCGGGCAGGCGCATTAGGGCCTTGGGCGACGGTGGGGGCGACATGGCTGGCGACGAGATCCGCCGGAGGGGATTGCGCGTGCGTGACCTCAACGGTGACGGGGGACTGCTGGGAGGCTTCCATGGCAGTCAAGAATGGTGGGGAAGATGGACCGGAGCGCCCGGTGGCAGGGCAATGGCGGCCGAGGAGGGGGGAGCGGGAACGGCCGCGTGAAAATTTCCCTCACCCAAATCTCACTGCAGATAGGGGGCGAGCTCGGGTCGGCCTCCCACCCTGTGCATCTAGACATTGAGGACGAACTTTTGCCAAGCCCCGCAAAAAGTTTTACGAGTCGGACATGTTTGCGGGGTCTACTCAGGCAGAATTTTCTGCGCCGACCCGTATGTTGTTGGTTATTTTGCGGGTCGCAACATTATACGTGGTCTGCTAGAGATGCTTTAAACATCCCCTGAATTTTGAGGTGGGCCCCACGCCCCCACTAAGCCCAATTAAACATTGCAACCTCAAATTCAGTAAGTAAATTCACGTAAGTTTACATGGATGTAGCTCGCAATAGGTCCCTACCATCCCGTGGTTGTTCCCCAGTAATCCCCACAGAAACGAGGATGCGAACAAGTTCTTCGGAAACTCAGCTAGGCACTATGCTGCATGCGTGCAGAATTCACACGCACACCCCTTTTCCTCCAACTGTGCGATGTCGTGAGCGTTGCGACGGGTGGCGGCGGAGGCTTTAACTTGAGGGCTTGAATGAGAAGGGGGTCATAAGAGGAGATCGAGTGACCAGGGCAGGGCGGATTTTAATACCAGAAAGAATTGGACTTTCAGCTCCCGGGTGCAGGGGCACCCTCATGAACAATAATTTTTTTGAACTATACTGCAAGGCAAAAGCCTCACAGCGCTTTATTATAAAAATACAGGAGTACAATAAAAGTCTCAATTACATGGTGAGGAATATAAACAAAGCAATGTACAAAACTAACCTATGGAAGAGAGTTAAACCAAGTTAACAAAAGATCCCTATATTTACTTTTAATCCTATGGGAGAGCAGAGAAATATCATGCACAAAGTTTCTCCTCCAAGCTCTGAAAGTAGGAGTTTCATTCCTGAAGACCTTTCCATTCCTCAAAATCCAAATGTTCCAAGCTACCACAAACAACACTTCTGTGAAGAAAGGTTTGTTGAAATCCTTTTTGGCTGTCAGAGCCATCTGGTATGTTGTCTCATGAGGTTGGCCAGCCCAATGAATACCTGGATAATTCCAGACCCTCTGACTGAAATTACATGTGAAGAAAAGGTGTACCCTATCCTCATGGATCATAAGATTACATAACACACAAGTGTCATCATTGATGGTCTAGTGCCTCCTTTGCATCATGTCTCTGGTACTCAAACGATCCATCAGAAGAAGCTAGCCAAAGACCTTGAGTTTAATAGTACATGAGCATTGCCAAATCCATTTTAAAGTGGGATCAACCTGGATGTGAGCATGAGCAAAAGTGTAATAGGACTTTGCACTATATTCTCCACTCTTTGTAGGCCAAATCCAGGAGTCATGATGATCATCAAGAGTGACTGATTCCAACATCTGAGTGAGCTGCATCAATTCATCATATGCCTGGGGTGAGAGTGGCAAGTGGAATAAACCCACTAGGTTGTCAGACTCCAACACCTGTCTCATTGTGAGAAGATTATCAATCACATATGAGAACATACGTGGGAAACTCTCCTTCAAAGGATGACAATTTCCCATCAGCTCCCATTTGTCTTGTCAGAATAAGATAGAGGATCCAGATCAAACTATCGACCAAGCAATGGACCAAAACTTATCAAAGAGCTTCATAATATCTCGCCACCAGAACGAGCTACATTGGTCGGTAGCATGAGGTGGGGAGAAAGCATAATAAGAGTCCCAGATCAAATGAACCCACGGGATGTCCAACTTATTGAAAATTTTGAACAAGTGTTTAATCAACAAAGCATCATTTTGGATTTGTAAGTTAATGAAACCAAGCCCACCACAATTTTTGGGTCGACAAACCAGCTCCCATGCAGCAAGGGACTGTCTAGGGTTATCCGAATTACCACGCCAAAGGCATTGCCTCTCTATCCGGTCGATCCACTTCAAAATCCCTGCTGGTATGGATAATGAACATAAAAAATAGATGGACATAGAACCGAGCACAGACTAAAGCAGTTGGAGATGCACTACAAAAAATACACTTTCGTGATGATACGTGTTTGTCACAGTAGGTCGCGTTTTTTGTCATGCATGTACATCCATGACAAATTTATGACAAAATCAAGATAGTCATACCTGTGCTGTTGTAGAAGTGTTCCATGACATTACCAAAATTATCATCACGGAAGTGTCCACTTCCATGACGATAAATCGCGCGTCACAGAAGTGCTTTCGTCAAGGGTGACCGACACGTGGCATCCACCGTAACAGAACGCCGTTAAGCTATCGGGTCGGGTTTTGGATCCGATAACCCGTTAACAGCCCCGACCAATGGGGATTTTCCACGTGTAAAATCATCATTGGCTGGAGGAGACACGTGTCAGGTCCGCATTAGCACAGGTGTCACTCATCCAATGGGCGAGACGCGCCTATGATATGTTGACACATGGACCGGCCCATCAAGTTTAAATGGGCTGGCCCAACTGAAGGCCCACAAGATTTTGCGGACCATAATGGGCCGGCCCAGCTAAAGGCCCATGAGATTTTGCGAACCATAATGGGCTGGCCCAGCTAAAGGCCCACAAGATTTTGCGGGCCATAATGGGCCAACCCAGGTAAAGGCCCACAAGATTTTTGTGTGCAATAATGGGCCGACCCAGGTAAAGGCCCACAAGATTCTTGTGGGTCATAATGGGCCGGCCCAGCTAAAGGCCCACGAGATTTCACCGACATTAATGGGCCGGGCCAGCTGTAGGCCCACAAATTTTGAGGACCCTAGTAGGACGACCCATTAACTAGCTACCATGTTTTGGGCCAAATGCCGGTCCATATTTGATCCAGTCCATTAATGGCCTGCCATGCTCCGGGCCTAATAGTGGCCCATATGAGATCTGGCCCGTTAAAAGCCTACCACGTTCTGGGCCAAATTACGGCCCGGATTAGGTCCGGCCCTTTAAGAGCCTTTGGGCTCAATTATGGCCCATATCAGATTCGGCCTGTCAACTGGACACTGTGCTTTTGGGCCCACTTGCTAAAGGCCCACTTAGTAATTCGTCCTGATATTAGTTTTGTCCTGTTAAGGTCCTGTTTAACATTTCGGCCCTATATTAATTTTGGCCTGTTAAAAGCCCGTCATATAGTTGGGCCTAACTACGGCCCGGTTTGCATCCGCCGTGCTCGCAGCCGATATCTGATTGGGCCAAACAAGGACCGAGACAATTTTGGCCTGTTAAAAGCCCGTGATTTGATTCGCACAATCATGTGCCTGGTTCATTTCGGGCTGCTGCGTAACTAGTAGGAATTAAGAACAAACCTGCTCTATACAATAAAGAAATTACGGCATAGTAACTAAGAATAAACCTACACTATACAATAAAGGATTTAAGGTATATTACATCCACTGGGCATCTAAGTTTGCCACTAGTGATCATAAAGCGCAACGAAGAAGCAGATTACAAAAATTGGGCACCATTGCAGTGTAACAAAATAATACTGAACCAAGACCACTTCCAAGACAGTTCAAGAAAGGTTAGCCTTGCGAGGGAATTGCTGCGCAAGCTGCTGAGCAAGGTTGTGAGACCGGCCTAGCATGTCGGTCATAGCTTCCAGGTGTAGCTGTTTAGCGATGAGGTTCTTATTGGTGTTCTCCGCATTCTTTCTTAGAGATAGGACTTCAAGTCGAAGTTGAGTTGCAGAATGCCTTTTTGCTAGAACTTGGGACTGAAGAAGTCGAACTGATTCAGATAACGAATTCTGTGAGCTTGTCTGACTGTTAGTCTGAAGTAACTTGAACACTGCATCAAGACAAGACTTTGGGGTTGTCTCGCTATCTTCAAGATGTTTTGCCTTCTTTGCTACAATATATGTTGGGTTTGTCTCACAGCCTTCAACAGACTTGTGCATGCCATAAGGCATATCACCCTGAAACAAAGCACAGAGATGATAGGTTTTGCACGTGTATAAACAAAGATGATAACTATTCTGTCAATTCTATCCAATTTCAAATTAGAAAATAAAGAGTATGTTCAAAATATCAATAGCATAATTTGGCATTGTTCATAATGCGGGGAGCTTCACCACACTACTGGATGACCATGTCAACATAACAAGCATAGATGAAGGGCAAAGAAAGTCATTGTATCTATTTTGGATAATGTGCATGGCATGTTGTTCATATCATCAGCCACATCAGTAAGATAAAACAGGAGATGACAAGGTGCAAACATGGGCTGCTTCACCACACACTAGATTATAGATCCACAAAAACAAGCATACATATAGGGAGTATTAAGTAATGTGCATGGTATGAATAAGGAATTTGGTTTTACAAGTAAAACTTAGAACTTACGGTTCTTACGAACATGCATTTTGGTAGAAACAGCAAACTAAATAGCAGTAAACGATAGGGAGTATGAGCAAATTAAACAGCAGTTGAGGATAAGGCTTTAGAAGGACTGACTTACATTAACAGTTAACACCGGCTTTATAATTCCCTTCTCCATGTCAAGCTAAGGATAACTCAAGAATTTCAACACAGAATCTTCTTCATAAGCATTGCCTATACTCTACATTTTGTAGAGAGTAATTATAGATATGATAATACTAGAAGGGATAGAGGATAATGAAGATAAGATGCAGATTGATGCTACATAATCAACTACCAATCCCTGGAATTACAAGCGTTACAGGAAAAAATGTACTGACAAGAGCAATGGGCTACACTTTTGCACTGGCATTGTCTGTGTATTCTACTTGTTGGTAAGATTAAATATAGATATGATATTTTTTAGTAAATGGTGGGCGAGGGAGATAAGATGCAGAATGCTACAAAATGAACCAATCCCTCTTCCCATAATACAAGAGTGTTTTGAACACTGGTGTACTATACAAAACGTTCTTAAATTATGGGACAGAGGGAGTAGCTGTTAATGTAAGTACAGTGATAGACCACGTTCAGTCCTTACAAGAGGACTGCAGAGCTAAACCTCTTCAAAAGCATTGGGTTGATTCTAAATTTATGTAAGAGTCCATACGGATCTTATAATGTCCACAAAATGGACGATTACAAGGCTAACATGTGCAGTGATACTACATAATGAAATAGCTATGAAAGTAAGTATGGTCATACAGGGCAAGAGGTACTCACAAGAGCAATGTATTGTGTAGTATAGTTGCGAGATTCTGTGGTCCCTTGAGAACGAATGTTCTTCTGCTAACAGTTTTCATACAAGTGAGACATTAAGGCAAATGCAGAAATGTAGTTCAAATTGTGATGTGATATCATAGACAGTACCTTACGCTGCAGCCGAGACCAATGTGTAACAAGATTATTCCAGTCAACGTCGGATAAATGTAGTACCGTTCACTTTACAAAAATTTCGTTCAGAGGCTTGCCATCGAAGTGCGCTTGCCTCAGGTAGGAACGATACTTCATCAATGAGTGCTTGAAAAGTGCAACCAACCCTTGTTCGTCATGACAATCCAGTTTGCTCCTTGCCTATTTAAAAGAATGAAATCTTGTGTCTTCTGTCAGCAGAAACATATGCATTAATGACCATGAATAACATTAGTACATTACTTACGCGTAAATTGCGGAGGAAGACTGGAAATTGTTCCGTGTCTGCGGTATAATCTTGCCATGAAGGAAAGATGCGCACAAAGTTCCTGACAACAACATAAGCTTCATCTTCTAAACTGGGAAGAAATGGAACAGGGGTCCTATTTGCTGCAATTGGGGCTCTCTCTGGTTCGAAAAGGGATTTGGCAACTGGATTTTGTGTACTCTTTGCTGGAATGGGGGTTTTGCGTTGCACAGCTACTGCTATGTCAACTGGCATAATCATACTGTTTGCTGCAGTTGGGGTCTGCTGAGTTGGTGCATCAGAAATGACCAGTGTAGTAGGGCTAGAGTCTGCTAGAGTTGGGGTATTTTGTGGGTTAGGTGATATTGCAACTACACCTAATGGGCTATTTGATTTATCAGGTGCCACTACCTTTTCCAAATACTTTGCTTGTGCTCCTCCACGATCAGCAATCTGTTGGGGAACGTAGTAATTTCAAAATTTTCCTACGCACACGCAAGATCATGGTGATGCATAGCAATGAGGGGGAGAGTCTGATCTACGTACCCTTGTAGATCGCAATGGAAGCGTTGACACAACGTAGAGGAAGTAGTCGTACGTCTTCTTCCCGATCCGACCGATCCAAGCACCGTTACTCCGGCACCTCCGAGTTCTTAGCACACGTTCAGCTCGATGACGATCCCCGGGCTCCGATCCAGCAAAGCTTCAGGGAGGAGTTCCGCCAGCATGACGTCGTGGTGACGATCTTGATGTTCTACTGTCGCAGGGCTTCGCCTAAGCACCGCTACAATATGACCGAGGTGGAATATGGTGGCAGGGGGCACCGCACACGGCTAAGGAACGATCTCAATGATCAATTGTGTGTCTAGAGGTGCCCCCTGCCCCCGTATATAAAGGGGCCAAGGGGGAGAGGTGCACCGGCCAGGGAGAGGGCATAGGAGGAGTCCTACTCCCACCGGGAGTAGGACTCCCCGCTCCAATCCTATTCCAACTAGGATTCCCCAAAGGGGGGGAGAGAGAGAGGGTGGCCGGCCCCTTCTCCTAGTCCTAATAGGACTAGGGGGAGGGGGAGGCGTGCAGCCCTTGTGGGCAGCCCTTTCACCTTTCCACTAGGGCCCATGACGGCCCATTTGCCTCCCGGGGGGTTCCGATAACCTCCCGGTAATCCGGTAAAATTCTCGATTTCACCCGGAACACTTCCGATGTCCAAATATAGGCTTCCAATATATCAATCTTTACGTCTCGACCATTTCGAGACTCCTCGTCATGTCCGTGATCACATCCGGGACTCCGAACAACCTTCGGTACATCAAAATGCATAAACTCATAATAACTGTCATCGTAACGTTAAGCGTGCGGACCCTACGGTTCGAGAACAATGTAGACATGAACGAGACACGTCTCCGGTTAATAACCAATAGCGGGACCTGGATGCCCATATTGGCTCCTACATATTCTACGAAGATCTTTATCGGTCAGACCGCATAACAACATACGTTGTTCCCTTTGTCATCGGTATGTTACTTGCCCGAGATTCGATCGTCGGTATCCAATACCTAGTTCAATCTCGTTACCGGCAAGTCTCTTTACTCGTTCCGTAATACATCATCTCATAACTAACATATTAGTTGCAGTGCTTGCAAGGCTTATGTGATGTGCATTACCGAGAGGGCCCAGAGATACCTCTCCGACAATCGGAGTGACAAATCCTAATCTCGAAATACGCCAACCCAACATCTACCTTTGGAGACACCTGTAGTACTCCTTTATAATCACCCAGTTATGTTGTGACGTTTGGTAGCACCCAAAGTGTTCCTCCGGCAAACGGGAGTTGCATAATCTCATAGTCATAGGAACATGTATAAGTCATGAAGAAAGCAATAGCAACATACTAAACGATCGGGTGCTAAGCTAATGGAATGGGTCATGTCAATCAGATCATTCAACTAATGATGTGACCTCGTTAATCAAATAACAACTCTTTTGTCCATGGTTAGGAAACATAACCATCTTTGATTAACGAGCTAGTCAAGTAGAGGCATACTAGTGACACTCTGTCTGTCTATGTATTCACACATGTATTATGTTTCCGGTTAATACAATTCTAGCATGAATAATAAACATTTATCATGATATAAGGAAATAAATAATAACTTTATTATTGCCTCTAGGGCATATTTCCTTCAGTCTCCCACTTGCACTAGAGTCAATAATCTAGTTCACATCGCCATGTGATTTAACAGCAATAGTTCACATCACCATGTGATTAACACCCATAGTTCACATCGTCATGTGACCAACACTCAAAGGGTTTACTAGAGTCAGTAATCTAGTTCACATATCTATGTGATTAACACCCAAAGAGTACTAAGGTGTGATCATGTTTTGCTTGTGAGATAATTTTAGTCAACGGGTCTGTCACATTCAGATCCGTAAGTATTTTGCAAGTTCTATGTCTACAATGCTCTACACGGAGCTACTCTAGCTAATTACTCCAATTTTCAATATGTATCCAGATTGAGACTTAGAATCATCTAGATCAGTGTCAAAAACTTGCATCGACGTAACCCTTTACGACGAACCTTTTTGTCACGTCCATAATCGAGAAACATATCCTTATTTCACTAAGGATAATTCTGACCGCTGTCCAGTGATCTACTCCTAGATCACTATTGTACTCCTTTGCCAAATCAATGCAGGGTATACAATAGATCTGGTATACAACATGACATACTTTATAAACCTATGGCCAAGGCATAGGGAATGACTTTCATTCTCTTTCTATATTCTGCCGTGGTCGGGCTTTGAGTCTTACTCAACTTCACACCTTGTAATACAGGCAAGAACTCTTTCTCTGACTGCTCCATTTTGAACTACTTCAAAATCTTGTCAAGGTATGTACTCATTGAAAAAACTTATCAAGCGTCTTGATCTATCTCTATAGATCTTGAAGCTCAATATGTAAGCAGCTTCACCGAAGTCTTTCTTTGAAAAACTCCATTCAAACACTCGTTTATGCTTTACAGAACAATTCTACATTATTTCCGATCAACAATATGTCATTCACATATACTTATCAGAAATGCTGCAGTGCTCCCACTCACTTTCTTGTAAATACAGGCTTCACCACAAATCTGTATAAAACTATATGCTTTGATCAACTTATCAAAGCGTATATTCCAACTCCGAGATTCTTGCACCAGTCCATAGATGGATCGCTGGAGCTTGCATATTTTGTTAACACCTTTGGGATCGACAAAACCTTCTAGTTGCATCATATACAACTCTTCTTTAGTAAATCCATTAAGGAATGCAGTTTTGTTTATCCATTTGCCAGATTTCATAAAATGCGGCAATTGCTAACATGATTCGAACAGACTTTAAGCATAGATACGAGTGAGAAAATCTCATCGTAGTCAACACCTTGAACTTGTCGAAAACCTTTTGCGACAATTCTATCTTTGTAGATAGTAACACTACTATCAACGTCCGTCTTCCTCTTGAAGATCCATTTATTCTCAATTGCTTGCCGATCATCGGGCAAGTCAACCAAAGTCCATACTTTGTTCTCATACATGGATCCCATCTCAGATTTCATGGCTTCAAGCCACTTTGCGGAATCTGGGCTCACCATCGCTTCTTCATAGTTCGTAGGTTCATCATGATCTAGTAGCATGACCTCCAGAACAGGATTACCGTACCACTCTGGTGCGGATCTCACTCTGGTTGATCTACGAGGTTCAGTAGTATCTTGATCTAAAGTTTCATGATCATCATCATTAGCTTCCTCACTTATTGGTGTAGGTGTCGCAGAAACAGTTTTCTGTGATGTACTACTTTCCAATAAAGGAGTAGGTACAGTTACCTCGTCAAGTTCTACTTTCCTCCCACTCACTTCTTTCGAGAGAAACTCCTTCTCTGGAAAGGATCTATTCTTGGCAATGAATTTGCCTTTCGATATGTGATAGAAGGTGTACCCAACAGTTTCCTTTGGGTATCCTATGAAGACGCACTTCTCCGATTTGAGTTTGAGCTTATCAGGATGAAACTTTTTCATATAAGCATCGCAACCCCAAACTTTAAGAAACGACAGCTTAGGTTTCTTGCCAAACCATAGTTCACACGGTGTCGTCTCAACGGATTTAGATGGTGCCCTATTTAACGTGAATGCAGCTGTCGCTAATGCATAACCCCAAAACGATAGTGGTAGATCGGTAAGATACATCATAGATTGCACTATATCCAATAAAGTACGGTTATGACGTTCGGATACACCATTATACTGTGGTGTTCCAGGTGGCGTGAGTAGTGAAACTATTTCACACTGTTTTAACTAAAGACCAAACTCGTAACTCAAATACTCTTTTCCATGATCAGGTCGTAGGAACTTTATTTTCTTGTTACGATGATTTCCACTTCACTCTGAAATTATATGAACTTTTCAAATGTATCAGACTTCTATTTCATTAAGTAGATATACCCATATCTGCTCAAATCATCTGTGAAGGTCAGAAAATAATGATACCCGCTGCAAGCCTTAAATATTCATCAGACCACATACATTAGTATGTATGATTTCCAACAAATCTGTTGCTTGCTCCATTGTTCTGGAGAACGGCGTTTTATTCATCTTGCCCAAAAGGCATGGTTCGCAAGCATCAAGTGATTCATAATCAAGTGATTCCGAAAGCCCATCAGCATGGAGTTTCTTCATGCGCTTTATACCAATATGACCTAAACGGCAATGCCACAAATAAGTTACACTATCATTATTAACTTTGCATCTTTTGGTTTCAATATTATGAATATGTGTATCACTACGATCGAGATCCAACGAACTTGTTTTATTGGGTGTATGACCATCGAAGGTTTTATTCATGTAAACAGAACAACAATTATTCTCTGACTATAATGAATAACCGTATTGCAATAAACATGATCAAATCATATTCATGCTCAACGCAAAAACCAAATAACATTTATTCAGGTTTAACACTAATCCCGAAAGTATAGGGAGTATGCGATGATGATCATATCAATCTTGGAACCACTTCCAACACACATCGTCACTTCACCCTTAACTAGTCTCTGTTTATTCCGCAACTCCTGTTTCGAGTTACTAATCTTAGCAACTGAACTAGTATCAAATACTTAGGGGTTGCTATAAACACTAGTAAAGTACACATCAATAACATGTATATCAAATATACTTATATTCACTTTGCCATCCTTCTTATCCGCCAATCACTTGGGGTGGTTCCGCTTCCAGTGATCAGTCCCTTTGCAGTAGAAACACTTAGTCTCAGGCTTAGGACTAGACTTGGGCTTCTTCACTTGAGCAGCAACTTGCTTGCCGTTCTTCTTGAAGTTCCCCTTCTTTCCTTTGCCCTTTTCTTGAAACTAGTGGTCTTGTCAACCATCAACACTTGATGTTTTTCTTGATTTCTACCTTCGTTGATTTCAGCATTACGAAGAGCTTGGGAGTTGTTTCCGTTATCCCTTGCATATTATAGTTCATCACGAAGTTCTACTAACTTGGTGATGGTGACTAGAGAATTCTGTCAATCACTATCTTATCTGGAAGATTAACTCCCACTTGATTCAAGCGATTGTAGTACTCAGACAATCTGGGCACATGCCCACTAGTTGAGCGATTCTCCTCCATCTTTTAGCTATAGAACTTGTTGGAGACTTCATATCTCTCAACTCGGGTATTTGCTTGAAATATTAACTTCAACTCCTGGAACATCTCATATGGTCCATGATGTTCAAAACGTCTTTGAAGTCCTGATTCTAAGCCATTAAGCATGGTGCACTAAACTATCAAGTAGTCATCATATTGAGCTAGCCAAACGTTCATAACGTCTGCATCTGCTCCTGCAATAGGTCTGTCACCTAGCGGTGCATCAAGGACATAATTCTTCTGTGTAGCAATGAGGATAAACCTCAGATCACGGATCCAATCCACATCATTGCTACTAACATCTTTCAACACAATTTTCTCTAGGAACATATCAAAATAAACACAGGGAAGCAACAACGCGAGCTATTGATCTACAACATAATTTGCAAAATACTACCAGGACTAAGTTCATGATAAATTTAAGTTCAGTTAATCATATTACTTAAGAACTCCCACTTAGATAGATATCCCTCTAATCCTCTAAGTGATCACGTGATCCAAATCAACTAAACCATAACCGATCATCACGTGAGATGGAGTAGTTTTCAATGGTGAACATCGTTATGTTGATCATATCTACTATTTGATTCACGCTCGACCTTTCGGTCTCCGTGTTCCGAGGCCATATCTGCATATGCTAGGCTCGTCAAGTTTAACCTGAGTATTCTCCGTGTGCAAAACTGGCTTGCACCCGTTGTAGATGGACGTAGAGCTTATCACACCCGATCATCACGTGGTGTCTGGGCACGACGAACTTTGGCAACGGTGCATACTCAGGGAGAACACTTCTTGATAATTTAGTGAGAGATCATCTTATAATGCTACCGTCAATCAAAGCAAAAATAAGATGTATAAAAGATAAACATCATATGCAATCAATATAAGTGATATGATATGGCCATCATCATCTTGTGCTTGTGATCTCCATCTCCGAAGCACCGTCATGATCACCATCGTCACCGGCGCGACACCTTGATCTCCATCGTAGCATCGTTGTCATCTCGCCAATCTTATGCTTCCACGACTATCACTACCGCTTAGTAATAAAGTAAAGCATTACATCGCGATTGCATTGCATACAATAAAGCGACAACCATATGGCTCCTGCCAGTTGCCGATAACTCGGTTACAAAACATGATCATCTCATACAATAAAATTTAGCATCATGCCTTGACCATATCACATCACAACATGCCCTGCAAAAAAAAGTTAGACGTCCTCTACTTTGTTGTTGCAAGTTTTATGTGGCTGCTACGGGCTTAAGCAAGAACTCATCTTACCTACGCATCAAAACCACAACGATAGTTTGTCAAATAGACTCCGTTTTAACCTTCTCAAGGACCGGGCGTAGCCACACTTGGTTCAACTAAAGTTGGAGAGACAGTCGCCCGCAAGCCATCTATGTGCAAAGCACGTCGAGGGAACCGGTCTCGCGTAAGCGTACGCGTAAGGTTGGTCCGGGTCGTCTCGTCCAACAATACCGCCGAACCAAAGTATGACATGCTGGTAGGCAGTATGACTAGTATCGTCCACAACTCACTTGTGTTATACTCGTGCATATAACATCAACATAAATAACCTAGGCTCGGATGCCACTGTTGGGGAACGTAGTAATTTCAAAATTTTCCTACGCACACGCAAGATCATGGTGATGCATAGAAATGAGGGGGAGAGTCTGAACTACGTACCCTTGTAGATCGCAACGGAAGCGTTGACACAACATAGAGGAAGTAGTCGTACGTCTTCTTCCCGATCCGACCGATCCAAGCACCGTTACTCCGGCACCTCCGAGTTCTTAGCACACCTTCAGCTCGATGACGATCCCCGGGCTCCGATCCAGCAAAGCTTCAGGGAGGAGTTCCGCCAGCACGACGGCGTGGTGACGATCTTGATGTTCTACTGTCGCAGGGCTTCGCCTAAGCACCGCTACAATATGACCGAGGTGGAATATGGTGGCAGGGGGCACCGCACACGGCTAAGGAACGATCTCAATGATCAATTGTGTGTATAGAGGTGCCCCCTGCCCCCGTATATAAAGGGGCCAAGGGGGAGAGGTGCGCCGGCCAGGGAGAGGGCATAGGAGGAGTCCTACTCCCACCGGGAGTAGGACTCCCCCCTCCAATCCTATTCCAACTAGGATTCCCCAAAGGGGGAGAGAGAGAGAGGGTGGCCGTTCCCTTCTCCTAGTCCTAATAGGACTAGGGGGAGGGGGGAGGCGTGCAGCCCTTGTGGGCAGCCCTTTCACCTTTCCACTAGGGCCCATGACGGCCCATTTGCCTCCCGGGGGGTTCTGGTAACCTCCCGGTAATCCGGTAAAATTCCCGATTTCACCCGGAACACTTCCGATGTCCAAATATAGGCTTCCAATATATCAATCTTTACGTCTCGACCATTTCGGGACTCCTCGTCATGTCCGTGATCACATCCGGGACTCCGAACAACCTTCGGTACATCAAAATGCATAAACTCATAATAACTGTCATCGTAACGTTAAGCGTGCGGATCCTACGGTTCGAGAACAATGTAGACATGACCGAGACACGTCTCCGGTCAATAACCAATAGTGGGACCTGGATGCCCATATTGTCTCCTACATATTCTATGAAGATCTTTATCGGTCAGACCGCATAACAACATACGTTGTTCACTTTGTCATCGGTATGTTACTTGCCTGAGATTCGATCGTCGGTATCCAATACCTAGTTCAATCTGGTTACCGGCAAGTCTCTTTACTTGTTCCGTAATACATCATCTCACAACTAACATATTAGTTGCAGTGCTTGCAAGGCTTATGTGATGTGCATTACCGAGAGGGCCCAGAGATACCTCTCCGACAATCGGAGTGACAAATCCTAATCTCGAAATACGCCAACCCAACATCTACCTTTGGAGACACCTGTAGTACTCCTTTATAATCACCCAGTTACGTTGTGACGTTTGGTAGCACCCAAAGTGTTCCTCCGGCAAAGGGGAGTTGCATAATCTCATAGTCATAGGAACATGTATAAGTCATGAAGAAAGCAATAGCAACATACTAAACGATCGGGTGCTAAGCTAATGGAATGGGTCATGTCAATCAGATCATTCAACTAATGATGTGACCTCGTTAATCAAATAACAACTCTTTTGTCCATGGTTAGGAAACATAACCATCTTTGATTAACGAGCTAGTCAAGTAGAGGCATACTAGTGACACTCTGTTTGTCTATGTATTCACACATGTATTATGTTTCCGGTTAATACAATTCTAGCATGAATAATAAACATTTATCATGATATAAGGAAATAAATAATAACTTTATTATTGCCTCTAAGGCATATTTCCTTCACAATCGCCCTCTTCCTTTTGAACATCTGATACACAAGAAGAACATTTGAATGGACAAATATGGTATGATGACAGATGAAATATGTACTAAAAATGGATAGGCAGGGCATATTGACATACACGATGTGTAAACTAAGCTAATGGCGGTTCAACAAAGTAGAAGCAATGCAAAGCATCAGTTGCAAGATATGTGCCAGCAATGTAACCTTGGAAAGTTAGAGCAAGTACCTTGATGGGTGAATAAGATAGGGCATCTTCCTCTGACTCCTCCACTAGGGAGCTACATTGACTTAGGTCTCCCTCTAGCTCAGAATCACTGTTAGGATCATATTCTGAGCATGAATCTGTAGGTGGAGAGCGTTTGCATTGCATTGCATCCAGACTTGATTTCAGTCCCTTAATGCCAAGTTTGACAGCCATGGCATTGTTCTGCTTTATTCTTTTCATGCGCGCAAGCTCATAATCATTATGATGCTGTTTAGAATATGAGATTCATGAAAACATAAAAAGTAGTCAGATTATCTATGGAATGCATTGCGGATTCAACTCGGAGAGTGTCTCCCTATAAACCCCTGCATATGCAAAGTTCACCTCCCCAACCGTGCTGACCAAACCACACACAGAGATACACACCCGAGCGGCGAACATGCATTTTTGAAACTAATTTTGGAACATTTAGCTGACCAATTAAACAAGGGCTCCGATTAAACAACTCTGTTTTAATAATATCAGATTCGTATTTGAACAACTAAGCTTGTTTAGCTTAATGGGTGGAGCAGTGTTATTATGACACGAAGCACGTATTCTGATCATATAGTGATCATAAAAGGGGGAAACTCTAAGCATATTTTTTTTAGCAAAAGAGGGTTTCCCCTCCGATTTCTATTAAAGAAACCACCACGGAACCAACATGATCAATTAAACCCTAAGCATGATCAATTAAACCGTATTATGGCTGTGCCATGGCAGATTTGAAGCTGCAAACCAGAGAAATGATATTTAGCATCCATTGTTTGCTTCAAACTAAGAACTAAATTCTAAGAGCTGAAAAGAAAGTAGAGTAACCAAGTTAAGATCTATTTTCTGGTTGAGATCAAAAAGTTGAGGAGATATGAAGTACCACCTCTCCCGCGGCGCCGTGTAGGCATCGGGGGTGCGATGGCTGTCGGTGGCGTTGAAGCAGATCTGTGACGGTAGATGGGTGCATCGCGGGATAAGTCCTATTGCGGTGGAAGAGAAGGTCATGTGAGCGGCCCCGACAAAGAGGACGACGACGCCGATGAAGCGACAGGACGCAATGCAAGGCTATTGGTCTGTCGTCATGGATGAGAAACGTCCATCTCTAGCAGTGGATGACGCGGTCTTGGTAGGCACTCCGACATGGTGGAGGATGGTGGCGATGGATGTGGTGGAGGACGGCGGTGATGGATGGGGTGGCGGACGGAGGCTGGTGTTGGGATGGGGTGTTCTAGCGCGGACGGTGTATGAATGGGAAAATGGAGGGAGAGGTACGGGGAACCATGTTTTTGGGTCACGCCTGTCTGAAATATGGGAAAGTTACGAACTTGGCCCCCGTTCAAAAATTTGGACGTCTTGTCGGTTGGGGATAGGACGGTAATCTCGCATCTCCCAAATATTTGCCGGTAACTATTTCAGGCGAGGAGAGGGTGTTTTGACGCCCACGGTTGGTGCCCAGGGTGTATGAATGGGGTTGACAGGTAGGGCGGTTGTGTCACGTCTGATGGAAGTTACACATCTGCCCCTATTTAAAATATTAGCCTACATCAATTTCGGACGAGGAGAGTTTGTTTTGCCGCCCACCGTGTATGAATGGGAAATGGAGGGAGAAACAGAGGTCTTTCAGACGAGCTTCATTCAAATGAGTTTTTCCGCCCATGTTTGACGCCCACCGTGTCAGAATGGGCTCAGAGGCGGTCGTGTCACGTCTAATTGAAGTTACTAACCTACCCCTATTTAGAGCAGTGGAAATCGGGCCGACGGATTGTCCGTGCAATGTGTAGACAGTAATTTCCATCTCCCAAACACTTGGCTTCGGGCAGCCGACGTGGGAGTGGGCATTTTGCTATTTCTTTCGAATTTTGGGACAATAAGCATCCACGTTTACCCTGGCAACTAAATTCGATCCATTTTGTATTCCTACATGAATCTTTATAAATCATTCTATGTGTTTTTATATATCTTCAAAAGGACGGCAAAGATGTATTCCACTGTCATATATGAATATGGTTTACAAATGCCGATACTCAAATTCAGAAACTAGAATCTGGTTTAAGTTGAATTCGAATATTTGGAACACTTCATGTCCAACTCAAATGTCACACGCAGCATAATGTGTACTCCCATTTAGATATGTACACAAGCGATGTATCAAGATTCAAATACCGAGTCAATCAACCAAGAATGTACGGAACTAACAGACATATAACCACTTATAGAGTATATGGATCAATAATATCAACTAACATACATAAGCCAGGCCGCTGTACTTTTTTTGCTACAACAACATCCTTTTTTAGCCAGCATCTTGGCCCTTTCCGATGCGTGCCACTTATGGTCCATCTATACTACTATTGCTGAATGCACATTCAGCCCGATTGGCATATTTGTAGGTCTGGCACAACAATCCAAATGAAATGTCTCCGAGTCTTATCAATTAATACAAACTTGTGCTCAAATAAAATTACAAACCAAAAAAACAATTATTACATGATCTCTAAAACAAATGGTTTGATTGATTACATGAACAGACAACACAAAGGTTATTCAACTATGGAAAGAATATTTCACCTATGATTTACCAAGTAGGAATTTAATTTCCTTTTTTTTTACTTCAGGACCTTAACAATCTGGTCAGTCTCAGCTTGCTTCGTTTTGAAATCCACTAAATATTTAATGGTTGTCTTGAGTACTGCTTGTGATTGTGCTGTTTGCTTCCTCAACATGTCAACTTCATCTCTAAGTGCAGAAGCAGAATCTCTTTCTACCACTAGTTTAGCCTCTAGAGCATCAGCAGTTGGCAATTCATAATGCACGATTGGGCCGGTGCCACTGCTGTGGGATGATGCAACGTCCATGGGGACCTCGCTCTTTGATCTTGGGCTAACCTATTTTGCCATTAAAGTTCCGATTGGATTTAGAAAAGTTGAAGTTAGCAAAACATCTCAACTAGGAGTTATAATAGCAAACCAGTTAAACAAACAAGGAATTAAAGAGTTTCAATTGGATGCTGAAAAGTAGTTATTAACATCATTGTAACCCACTGTTGCAGCAGCAAAGCAGTTAAACAAACAAGTAGATATTTAAGTTAAGGCAAACAGGTAATTCTTAACAGTAAGTATCAAACACATAGATAGGCGCAGTCTACAATATGATTAACAGACTGTGCCATTATGTAATCAGTAGAAAACTAAATTAAGCCAAACAACGTAATTGAACAATTTTGCAATAAGTGGTTAACTAAAATTCTGAGAAGCAGGTAACTGAACTTATGCTAGTTCTTTGTACAGGCACACTACAGCTTCTTTTTCGCTTACAAGGTTGTACGAAGGAGTCCCTGGCATCAATTGCTTGGATACGCAGTCCCAATACTTCTTTCTTCCCACACTGCATGGGTAAGTCAAATGGTTAATCTGGTAAGATGGTGCATCCTTGATATGTTATATGAGGACGTGTAGTCAGACTAGTTGTAGCCAAACACATCACACTGGCTTTTACTGTATATTTCATGCGATTATTTTGGCATATCAAGATCTAAGCAATCTACAATAGGATGAAAAGACTGGCATCCTGCACATTATTGGCGAACTCAGTTCATAGAAACAAGCAATTCAACCATTCTGTGGGTAAATCAAAAGCGCCACTGGAATATTTTTCACTATCCAATCATACACGCAAAAAGGGGCGCGCCACCGTAGGGGCTGGTATGGGCGGCCGCCTCAGGTGGCTGGAAAGTGTGCACCTAGTTTGAGTCGTCCAGGTTGGCCCACGCTAGTTTTGTTCATCCCAACGCACGAGCAGGCAATGTAAAAAATGAAGAAAAATGTTTCAATTTGGATGGGCCAATCACATAAGTGCAAGGCAGGCCCTATAGCAGGCTCGCGGCCCAAACGAGCGCCTCCCATATCGATCGACAGCAGGAAAAATCCCAATTCATTGGCTCCAGCCTCCAGTCTGGTTTGCTCCTAACCTAGCTGCCGCTGGACAGACCGACACAACACTTCCTCGCGCCCTCGTTGGAGGGCGGTCGCCGGGCTTCAAGCGAACGGAAGGACAAGAAGATGAAGATCCAACCCTGGGTGTAGCCTGCGTGGGAGGCAGCGGCGGCAGCACGGGCATGGCATCGAGCTTGCGCAAACGGACAGTCGTAGCTTGCAAGAGTAGCATGCGCAACGAGCAGGTACATCACATCCCTGATTATATCTAATTCAACTCTTCAATTTCTGG
Source organism: Triticum monococcum (assembly GCA_034509565.1). Lineage (NCBI taxonomy): Eukaryota > Viridiplantae > Streptophyta > Magnoliopsida > Poales > Poaceae > Triticum > Triticum monococcum. The sequence goes on from CM067845.1 coordinate 486,938,112, forward strand.
CCAATAGTTAAACCCGATGGTGTTGTAAAACTGCTTGTATGTAGGGAATCTATGAGAAAATGAAACCAATTTATACTTATTTTATAACTCCCCCAATCAATACTAAACTGACTGAATCTGATGTATCTAATCAAGTTTCCGGTGCAAACATACAAGCTCATGTTGTGAGCCTGAATTTTCTAATGAACAGACTGCTAATGAAGGATTTGATGCAAACATTTTACATGCTCCCGGTGATGAACATATAGTGTCTAATGAGAGATCTAATGCAAGCATTTTGCAAGCTCATTGAAGGATTTAGTGTCTAATGATGATCTACTATGTTGAGAGAGATAGAGATTTGCAGGCATTGATGACAAGCAAATTATAGTGCATTTTCATAGCTTGAGGAAACGTCGAGGCCATCTACCAGAAAGTCCCCATATCATGACAACATAGCATAAATACTTTTCTAATCTGTTGTTTGAAACTATTGGCATACTTGTGTAGGATAGATATATTGATATGCAGTTTGCGCACTGGTTATACGTGCAATTACACTTCGATATTTTCAGCCAGAGAACGAATAATTCAAGCAGGTACAGACCATGTTTATAGTCCTTGTACACCATGTTGCATTTTGTGTTATTTGGTGCTTGCATCATTTAGTGTTTATAATCAGAACTACTTTGGATCATTAGCTGGTTTTCAAAGTCCATGTAGCTCCACATTTCTCAAGTTATGTTGATTTCCGTAGTGCAAATGCCTTCGAATTTTTAAGTTAAATGTTCGCCCCTGGTAACTTGAATTCGTGGATCAGCCATTGCACATAAATCATACACGAATGCCAGTATGAATTAAATGAAATGCAGGTACTTACGCTAGCTCATTGTACAGGCTCACTGCAGCTCTGCTTGCGCTTGGGATGTTCCATGTACAAGTCCATGTTACCACTTGTTTGGATGTGCAGGCCTTGTGCTCCTTGCATCCCCTCTGCATTTTTGACATGGCGAATGGTTGATCAAATAAGAGGAATCGACCTTGATGTTGAACCGAAGGACAGATACTTACAAGGTTATACGGGTGTGCAGGATGTGTACCAGATCCCGTAGCGCCGTCATGCTTCGCTAAAATATGGATTTGCTTGTTTCAGATGATATCTCCAGAAGAAATAAGAGTTAAAGTCAGAGTTGCATAGGCATGTAAGCTAAGAGAGCAGTGAAAGGATATCCAAACATCGTCGGAACAGTGCACAAGGGAGTGATGTGTGGATACCTAGTTCGGGCCGGCGTTTGGGCATGCTCGCCTAGCTAGAGTGCGGGTCACTTCAGAGCCGTTGAGGGTGATGTGCTGGCGTTGGCTGGCCGCGCATGGATGCAAATCTTGAGTGGCAGCGGAGCGCTACGATGCGGTGGACGAGACCGTTGGTGAAGCCCCAACGGCCTTGGGGGGCAGAGGTGCGACGATGTGCTCGGTGAAGTAGCCCCGGTGAGCTCGGAGACGATGTCGGTGAAGCGCACCTGATGCGGTGGAACTCGGTGTCTGTGAGGCACGTCAATTGCAGCGGCCAACGTTGTCGGTGGACCACCTGGTGCGGCGGACGAGGGCGTAGATGAGGTAGCTCCGGTGCGGTGGTGAAGCGCGATCGTCGTCTTCATCGTCGTCGTCCGACACAGAGGTGGGGAACAGTGGGGAAAGAGACGAGACGAGGTGCAATTCGAGGGTTGGCGGAGAATTAGGGATTTGAGCAATCTGGGCGCGGAAGGGGACGGTGGAGAAGAGAGATTTTGCAGGGCTAGAATTGGGGCCGCCAGATATTTCAATCCGAAACATGGAAGCATGTACTTATATTGTCATCGTCCTTTTTTTGGGGGGAGGCGGGTGGGTGGCTGGGTGCTACGCGTTCGTCCGACACATGCGAGCACCCCGACAAGACTATGCTTTGGTGCCTTAAGGCACCTGCCTTTGTGTCCATGACGTGTGGGCCTAACAGGTGGCTGGACCACATGTCAGTGACCCAAAGGCAATTGCCTTTAAGGCACCGAAGCAGCATCCACCCCGACACGACCCTGGTCTGCCTGGTGCGCCTACATTTGAGAATGCAAACGAATCTTCTTTCATTTGCAAACGAATCTGTATGTATTACCATGCCCGTGTTTTCCTTGCAATAATTAGTCATTCAAAACGAGATACTCCATCTGTTCACTTTTGTAAGTCGTTTCAGAGAACTTAAAATGAACTGTTTTGCACATTGTCTAAAATGTCTTCAAGGACTTATAAAAGTGAACAGAGGGAGTACTATAAATTAATTAATGAGGAGTTATTTGAAAAAAATTCGAAACGGTACCCACACTAACGTGGATTAGAGTGTGTGTCACATAATTAGTTATTTGAATTAGAGTGTGTGTCATGTAGTTAGTTATTTGAATTAGAGTGTGTGTCATGTAGCGATCTCCAATTCTAACGTGGATTTCGCATTTCACTGTATCCACGCTACTTTTTAATACAAATTCATATATATATGATGAACACCATGGTAGTGAGAATTTTTTTGGATGGATTTAAACATATGACCTACAAAATAGCACAACAAACTAAGTCAATGTCAACTTTTCGGAACTTAGTATGGCACGAATTCGAAATAATTGCCCGTATGCCTGGTCCTCAATTCGAATCTTACAATGTACACCGAATTGAAACATCGATATTAAGTCTCGTACTATGTACATTCAAATGTTGTTTTAGCCCCCCCCCCCCCCCCCCCGCACAAACGCTACATACTTCCTGTATCGGTCAATCTTCCTCTCCTAACCACCTTAGGAAGCTATCGATTTCCAACACACGTTCATTCTGTCCCTCCATGTTTCGATCTCTAAGTCTCTCAACTACACAACCCCTTTTTCCACTCTGTTACCAAATGTATTTACCTCACACACCCTCCATTGCACCCTATGCCGAGCTCTCTCTCTCCCCCCTCTCCCTCTCACCCTCTCGCGCTAAATACATGCATTGCCTATCTAGCCCCCCAACCTCTCGTGCGCACGCACGCACATTGTATATCTAGGTCACTCCCTCGAGACTGTCTCACTCTTTCTTCCGCACGGTGGGCCACACTCGCTCAATCTCGCTCTCTTTATCTGAGTCTCGTTTAACCTCGTTCTCTTTCACACAAAAATGATATATCTCCCTGTTCGGGCCTCGATCGACACACTCTATACTCTCTCACGCAGATTGTCTATCTAGGTCAGTCCATCCAAGCCACCGCCACTCTTTCGACCTCATGGTGGGCCACGCTCACTCAGTCTCTCTCTCTCTCTCTCTCCGTATGTCTCGATTGACCTTGCTCTTTCTCGGACAAAAACGATATATCACCATGTTTGAGCCCAATTCGACCTATTCACATTGTATACTCTCTCACGCACATCGTCTATCTAGGTCACTCTCTCCAACCCATCTCACTCTTTCGATCGCACGGCGACCCTATGTGATCGGTTGACCTTGCTTCCTCCCATGCACAAAATATATCTACATGTCTGTGACTGGATCATCTCTCAAGCTCTATCTTATAGCCCTCACCCTTGCCAAAAATCTCAATCAGACAATATCTCTCCAGAGCATATATATTTGTTCAATGAATGTCGGACCACACTCACTTTGTCTCTCTATCTATATGTCTCTCGATTGACCTCGCTTTCTCACACCGTATCTTCCACGCGTTGAAGCTACTAACTCTCCATCCCTCGCAAAGCCGGAGCTATTTACATTGCGAGGGGCACTCCAAGCTTGGATTAATTTGTGTAGGCATTTATTTCAGTCGATTTACAATATATTTTCGTAGCATTCGGCCCACAACTACTCCAAACACCGTTGCAACCCACACATCTCCCCTAGTTGATTTCCCTATGGCTCGGTCATCGCTCTCTCGCACTTCCTTTCTCGTCTTCAATGTTGCACCATGGTATTATTGAAAAAACTATGTTGTTCTCTTTAATTATTATAAATAAGCTACAAAACTACACACCGATAGTCCACTTGGAATGGAACAAATTTCGACCCACAAATTAAAGTGCTACAAACTACACACCCAGGGGCCCACATGTCATGAAACAAATTTGGACCCATATACAAATTAAAAAATAAAGGACGAGGATCGAACATGCGACCGGGCCTTCAAGCCACACGTCAATAGGCAACAGACGTAGAATAGCAATGTTTGTTGTACCCCCTTTGTTCACATAATGTTTTTATATTACCACAACCTAATTAATGGGTAACATGTAATCTTATTTTAGTACTATTCGCCGTCACTTAATGGTGGGTTCCATGCGTGCTCTCTCTCTCCTCCCCTTCTGCGTTTAGATGCACGAGCAAACAGGAAGAACTCGCGGGCGATGTTGCCGTTGACCATATTTGCACGCGTTCACAAGTCACGGCACCAGTTTCATGTACTAGCAGCACTAGTCAGTGTGTACGTGCAATGCACGTTAATTTGGAAGTATATTAAGTGCATGCGGATATTAACTACTAGGATATATTATTTGCATGTTGTCATGTGATTAGCACTATTTTTGGCATGAAATTAACTGCATGCTAAACGTGTTGAGCACTCAACATTGAAGCATTCTAGGTCGTTGGATGACAAGGAATACGTGTGGCTTGATGACGTTTTATATTTAATTTGATTCGGCTCTAGCAGAACATTCAATCGATCAAACCATACATTTGGTTCAGTCTGACTCCGACTTTAAAATAAACGGAAATGATAAACGTTCAGATTTTAAGCATGGCAATCCGAACGTTTTTCATGGCAAATTTAGATTATGCGGCGGCAGCGGGGGCGTCTCGCGGTGGGAAGCAGCTCCTCTGCTGTGCTCTGTGTGTCGTCAGGCCACTGACCGACGGCGACGGCGGCGTCTTGCACCGTTGTTGGCGTACTCCTGGACGTTGGCCTAGCTTCAAGGAAGCGGTCGACGGCGGCCATCCATGCCACTGAGGGGGGCACTAGCACCTGCGGCGTTGGTGCAAGGAAGCGGTGCGGCGGCCATCCATGCCACTGAGGGGGGCACTGGCACCCACGCGGGGACAGGCTCTGTCAACGGCGCGACGGAGACATTCGTGTGCACGGGCACCGGCACGGGCGCGCATGTCAGTGCACGCGCAGGCGCATGCGCTGGCAGGTGCATGGGCACCGGCACCGGCGTGCGTGTCAGTGCACATGCAGGCGCATGCGTTGGCAGGTGCACGGGCGCGTGAAAGTTGGCGGGGACCTCGTGGAACCCCGTGGGATCAAGCTCGGCGATAATGTGAGGCTCCCAACCCATCAATGCCACGGGGATGGGCGCTGGCGCAGTCTGGGCGACGGGAGCCAGAACGGGAGCGGGGACAGGCGCGGCGTCTTCCCGCAAGGCCAGTTCAAGCTCGTCCCAAAGCGCCTTATGTTCTTGAGACTCCGACTGGGTGTCTTCCTCAGGAAACTGGAACACTAAGGGCAGACCATCGTGATGTGGCATGGCGTACGTTTTGGTCAGGCTAGTTGGAGGTAGACGACAAGAGAATCGGAGAGAAAGAGAGAGGACTGTAGCGATACCGGGTAGTGCAGGGTTGATTTTAAACTGCGGGGCCAGCGACATTAAAAGTGGGAGCAGTTGGGATGACGGTGGGCGGCGGAGCCTGGTCAAAGGGCTCGCCTCCTGGTGAGCCTGCACAGCGGTCTGCTCGCACGCCTCCCTGACAGCCGGCGCAACGGTCTGCTCGCACGCCTCCCGTCGACTCAAACGCTTGCTCGGACAACACCTGCCGATGAGAAGCGGGGACTCATGGCGGCACGTAAACGCCCACGGTTTCAATAGTGAAAGCGCTCGCCTTAACGTGACAGGTCTTTGTTCCAAAATACCTTGGCTCTTCATTTGTGCAACTTGTCATAAGCAGCTTGTCTCAAATTGAAGAAAAAAACTTACGAAGTAATATTTGTGCCATATCACGTGACCATGCTTAGTTTCAAGAATTTATGCTCACTTTTGGATTTTCTAAAATTTAAGATCCAGGATTCAAAACAATATCATAACCTGCATCATGCAATAAATTTTCAAGCCGTACATCTGTCCTGTTGTATTTCTTAAGAAAGGATTTGGTCAAACATTTTGCTTAGTTAGACTTCAGACAAGTTATATATGCAGAGTAAAAGGATAATCCCTCCTACCAGTGCATTGCCTGATATATTAACTCAAGTACTAGGCATGAACAAACGGGCTCAATTCTGTGCTCATCCTGGTGTAGTAGTAGTAGTACTAGGCAATGCAGTTGACGGGTGACCTTAACGAGCGGCGACCGAGGGAATTGAGCCGTGCTCGGCACGGCAGGTAACATTGTCTAGTTACTAAAGCATCCCTCTGTTGTTAATCGGTAGTCATTATGGACCGGGGACATGAGGGGAATTTCCTAGGGCGGGAATTCTGGCCGCTAGATATTTCGACTTGAAACGCTGAGGCTCGACTGGTTGGGGTTGCGTATGCGTACAACGCACGCCACCGAAGGACACAAGCCCGGTTTTTTTAGGATCAACACGAGCCAAGGTCTGGCTGGTACGCCGTTGGGTCCTACCATTCGAGAATACGAAAGGAACCTTTTAAATTGCCGAACGAATCTATGTGTATTACAATACCCATATTTTCCTTGCAAATACTAATCTCAACATGGTAATTGATTTATGACGAGTTGTTGAATTAGAGTGAGTTTGTGATATAGTGATCTCAACGTGGATTTCACATTTCATGGTATCGGTAGTAAGTTTTCCAATGCAAATTCAAAATTAGAAGAAGAACAATATGGAGGTGAGAAAACTTTGTATGTATCAAGCATATGACCACACACACACACACACATAGAGAGACACACACGCACGAACACAACAACAATCCAATAAGTATAGTGCATCTATTTTTCCAAACCATGCATGTATGACACGAATTCGAAAATACTCCTTCTATTCCTAAATATTAGTCTTTTAGAGAGTTCAACAAGTGTCTACATACGGAGCAAAATGAGTGAATCTAGACTCTAAAATATGTCTATATACATCCGTATGTGCCAGTCCATTTGAAGCCTCTAAAAAGACTAATATTTAGGAACGAAGGCAGTAAAATGTAAGACATCCAAGGTCCTCAGTTCAATATTTAAAATGAACATGAAAATGAAACATGAATATTAAGGCTAGTACTACAGTACATGCAAATGTTGTGTTTAGGCGGAGCTATGATTGTCGGGGGTCAACCCCTCGACCTTAGATAAAATTGTGGAGCTCTGTTTAGGGTTGTTTAGATTATATTTCTCCCCACCCTCCCAGCCACCGATTGGTTGTGCACCCACACCCCTCCTCCCCGGGAGAATATCATGTGCCCCCATACCTTAGATGCTATATGTCGATACGAGTTGCTTGGAGCTTGTAGATCTGAGATATAGCACCTCACATGATGTGTCTTAATATTTCTGCAGGAAACCTTGACGAGTTTGAGAATTGCACACAATTTGTACAAAAACTACTTAGATGCCCTTTGATCCCATATCCAACAACCTCGAAGCTCGTATCACCGTAGCATCTAAGATGAAGGAGGACATCATATTCTCCTGTATGTAAGAATATCATGTGCTACCACACCTTAGATGCTTTGGTGATACAAGCTCTTCGGAGGCGTTGGATTTGTGACCCAACACCTCCTTAGTGGTTCGAATGGTTTTTTGTAGAAAAGCCCAAAAGAGTTCGGCCACTGCTTACAAGCACAAAGACTGCTCAGATGCCATTGGATCTTAGCTCAAACGACCTCCAAGCTCGTATCACCGTAGCATCCAAGATGCGATAGCACCTTATGTTTTCTCGCACAGAAGAGTATGAGGTGCTCCCGCACTGTAGATTCTATGGTGATACGAGTTCACTGAGATCTAACAGCCCACAATAGGAGGTTTGAATGTTTTTGCAATATACGGCTGATAGAGTTTGGGAAATGCGCAGAAAGTACAAGTACTACGCATGTGCCATCTGATCACTGATCATACAACCTAGATGGTCATATCACCGTAGCGGGTAATTAAGCTATAGGGAGCACCTAATATGAGCATCGGGGAGCCGTTGGATCGAAGATGCAGCGGCACACACAAGGCCTGAATGTTTTATTTGCAAAAAAACCTTTGGAGAGTTTGGAAATTGTGCATAATTACAAAGACTACTCCCAAGCCATTGGATCTCACTTCCAACGGTGTAAAAACTCGTATCACCATAGTATCTAAGCTGCGGGGTGGATGTGATATTCTATGTCGCTGTCATTTTTGTTCGTAAACTTGCAAAATACGTGTAACGCGTGCCGTTACTTGTCTAACCGCGCAAAGTGTTTGTTCAAAAAAAACCATCCTACACTGAAATATCGGAACAACACACGGGGGTCCCACTTGTCATTAATCAAATTTGGACCTAAAACTAACAAATCTGAAAGACGAGATTCGAACTGGCAACCTGGACTACAAAGCGTAAGTTGATAGCCTGAAAAAACAAATGGTTGTTGGCTTTGTCCAATAACTTGATTTTATTTATACAGTACTTTCGTTGATTAGAGTAGAGGGAGTGCCTCGTCAACACGTGCATGACCGTTGTCTCACTTACTGGTGGGTCCCAGGTCTGCGATCTCAATCTCTCTTCTCTCCATCGTCTAACCTTTTTCACGGGCACACACGAAGAGCGGCGCTAGCTTGCCGTGGTGTTATTACAACTAAAAAAAGCTTGGAAAAATAGAAGAATCGCCTAGAACAAGAGACGTTGTGGCAGGTCGAGACGGAGCTAACCACATCTATCCTCCGTGCCACATTTGCATGATGAAGCTCTGTGGCTAGTGGGGTGTTTCCGACCGACTGGCTGGGTCCTGAGGTCGAACTATAAGTACTACGTCTGATACAGTATATTTTTACACGCATATTTCCTCCGTGCCGAGACGTGGCACACCCTACCGCGCGGTTTCGGGGTCCTCCTGGGTGGTGCACGCATATATTCTTCCTAACGTGGGACGCCCTACCGCGCGTTTTCTGGGTCCTCCTCCACTACAAGAAATACGTCAACTTGTGACCACCACTATTGGTCACTGAATGGTCACAAATTTCCATTTGTGACCTTTTTGTGACCAAAAACATAAGGTCAAAAGCTGGCCGTCATAAACTGACATTAGCGACCTTTCTTCTGGAATGGTCGTAAACGTTTACGACCAAAATACGTCTACTGTGGCATTTTGGTCACTAGAAACCTCCCCAGGCCACGTAGGCATCCAGCATGGCAATCTGATGTGGCATAAGATTCAGCCCGGTCCGATTAGGTGTTTTACATGGGCCGAGCCCAATAATTCAACCTATTTGTGTTTTTTCTATCAATTTTTGGTCAGATTCATGGGCCAAGCCCTACAATTCACCCTTTTTATTTTCTGGGCTTAGGCCATTTTGCATTCCGTTTCATTCAGCCTTTTGTTTTTATTTTTCATAAATGCACAATATTCCAGTCTACTATTGTTTGGGCCATAGCCTTTTTAGAGCACAAATATTATTTGATCCAATAGACGAACATTCAGCCTTTTTAGAGCACTGGTCAGGTTCCCATCTCACACACAAACAAATCACATTCATAATCAAATATTCCAAACAAGAGAACATGTGAAACTCGTCAAATGACACTATATTAGTGTACTACAATTTCTCTAGACTATTACGACCTAGGTTAACCAGCTATTACAATATTACAGTAAAATAGAACAGACAACTCTTTGCTGAGTAGCACTTCACGGCTTCGCGCTTTTCTTCACGTCTTCGCACTTCCAACTTTCTTAGGCCTAGAGCTCCTGTAAAAGAGGAACCAAGTAAAGAAGTTACGCGCAGCTATATTTGCTACGGATCAGCTATCAACTCGATATTTATGTACACCATACAGAAATTGTTTCCAGTTAGAACAAGTTCACTTAATACTCAACTCCTTTATTTGTGTCCATTTAGTGCAAGTCCATTATCCATGCATATAAACTTTTGCTCCCAGCCAGCACCTACCCAACTAAGTACAAGTCAGGAGGCCACTACTATTAAACCAACTCAAGTGAGAGAGCCAGCAAACTAGGTGGGATATTTCCTTATCGCTAAAATTAAAAATTTGAGCACACCAAAAATTGATTGTGTGTCATAAGATGATCCTGAGAGTGCAGAACCATGTTACCATCTCTAAAACTCATTAGCCAGCAGCAAAAATTGTGTAACATATGTATAACCATTGCAAACAACCTTAGCAGAATAAGCAGAACAAAATTTCATGTAAAATCTTGGTATAACTAGTAGATTATCCCCTAATAGAAGATAATTAGGCTCCAATACACAAGGCATAGCAAGCACAGACTAAATAAGCCATGGCGATGAAACAGAGCATGGTATTACAACAGCTCGGAGATGGAGCTAGAGGTAGGAGGACTCACCGGAGAGGAGGTTGTAGTCGAAGCCGCACACAGGCGCCGCCACCACCGTCACCCTCTAGAGGAGACGCTGCCGCTTCATCGACGAACTCATCTGGTACAAGGAGATCATCAAAATGCATCACACTCATGATCATCAAAACACAGCAGCAGGAGCAAATACAAGTTTAGCCCACCATGAACAGGGGCATTAGGCAATCCAGTAGCAATGTCATATATAGGTAATAATAACAGGACCTTAGATAATTAGTTTTTGATCTTACTGACACACAAGTTGACAGAATGTACTCAATATATTCTAATAAAAAAGTTTGGGAGCAGAGGGAGAGGGAGGTGGAGATGGACATGCTACCTGATGCTGCGGTGGTGCCTCTTGGTGGTCGTGCTTGAGCTCCTCCTCCTGATGCTGCTCACTAACCTGCAGGACAAACAAGACCATGGGTAAAGGAACAAGACCATGGGTAACAGTACATCTTCACTTGGATATATCTAAGAAGTCTAGTTGGTTCTCACAAGCAAGTGTTCTCAGGTTTGCCTTAACATGAAAGGTTAACTTATACTTAACTGTGAGCAAACAGTACATAACAAAATCATGGATTTGATTTCAAGTAACTGAGACTAATTAATGTGTTACTGCCTGATACTGTCAATCAGAAAAGCATAAGCAGCAAACAATATCCCGCGTATCAATGGAAACAAGGTGACAAACTAATGTTCGAGGGAGGTACTTTATATAATAAAAACTAATAAAAACAAACTAGGCACCTGCATAATCACACGGCGGTAGTTTTAGATAATAAAAACTACTGTTCCACGCAGTCTTAGCGCTCCATCAAAGAATCAACTAAAATTACTTTCAAGCAAACAGGTTGTACATTGATCAGGTTGTAAAGGACAAAAATTCAGGAGTGTACCTAGTGCAAGAAGGCATTTACTAGGTTTTGAAGCTAATAACAATTAGCATGCACGTATCACTTGTTGGAGTTGGTGCGTGGTCAAATTCAACTAGTGTAATGTATTGCCTATATATAATAGACCCATCTCTCCAATGCAATTTCATAGACCAAGAAACATAGGTGTTTATTTCTTCCTCTGCTAAACTATCTCCATATGGATACCAGCTAATGATACGCATATTTTATTAAGGCAACGCTTTGGATGGCACATATTCTGCAAGCTACTGCTAATTTGCAAATACAAACGAACACCTAACAGTGCTCGCATAGAATTAGCAGAGCATGGTAGATTTATAGCCATCAGGGGAGGGGACACCAGAACCCACGTCGGCTGCTGCAGGGCTTGTGCTGCACACAAACACACACATACATGTATCATAAGCAATTCAGTCAACACTCTTGGCAGGCAAGAGGCAAGTTGGCACTCACAGGGTTGAGATAATAGCAGGAGACGTGCGTATCTGAAGGGTCGAGCGATTGGTCCGAGCCCGGAGAGCAGAGGAGGCATGGAGGCGGTGTGCTGGCATGCCTTGGAAGCCCGGGAACGTGGTGGTACCGATGGTCAAGGAAGAAGAGGAGCAGAGCAGGCCCTTGATGGCCATCTAGATACGTCCCTCCTTCTGCTCCTCGAGGATGGGTGACCTGCAGTAACAGATGTATTATACAACCCGGGATCAAATGTAGCACATACTATCGTTGTAACAGTCTTCTCTTGTGTCTTCGTTAAGACAGATACAGACTAACTGCATGTCCAGGAGGTCATTGAATACATACACTTTGAATAAATAGCATAACAAAGTGATGTAGTAACCACATTGAGCATCTAAAAAAGAAGTGGCATGAACAAGAATCAATTGTTTACCTCACCACCAGGTGTCTGTCATAGCATACACATTCAGCTTATTCGGTGAAAACGGACTAAAAGATGCCTGATATACAATCCTAATTGCAGAAAATTCCTACTAGCACCAAAATACTCAGGCTGAAATCACTGAGTTGAACATACACCATATTGCATCTAATCACAGGACACTAGTCTGTAACAGACTAGCTGGTATTGACATACAGGAGTACGGCTAGGCGCGAAGAAGGGTAAAACTATCACTTTATTTGCTCCCCAAATGCAAGAAGCTAAGGCACTAAAAAGAGGGCAGAAGCTACAATCTTCCTGGTCTAAGCATCATCTTATCAAAGAAGGAAGTACAGGCAGAGGCCAAGCTGTACTACTCGCTTCCGCGCACCAGTTCCATCAGCTCTTCATACCACCGCATCTACTGGCCGGCCATGGACGAACAAAGTCGCAGCAATACATAGAGCTCAAGAGCTAGGGGTTGTTGACACACGCATGGACGGCCGAGTGGGTCGAGGAGGGTACCTTAGCATGGTTCCAGGTGTTGCCGACGGTGAGGGGCCCGTGGTCGGCGAGGATCTGGAGGAGGCGGCCGGAGATTGCCAAATTGGATGGAGAAGGAGCTCAATCTCCTTGGTGGCGACCCGTCCCATGGAGGTTCGCCCCTCCTGCCATCGCCGTCGTCCCATCCACAACCATGTTGACCTACCGAAAGGGAACACAAGACGAGGTGAGTTGAGGAGGAGATAGTGCGCGAATACGGAGGGGAGGGGCTTACCGGTGCCAGATCCGGCCACCTCTGGCCTCGCCGTCGCTGGATTTGGCAGATCCCGACGAAGTTAGGGGTGGCGGCCGAAGCCCTAGCCACGGGTGAGGGTTGCGGGCGAGTACTATAGGGCGCGGGTCGGGGCGTGGGCTCGATGGTGAGGGTCGTCGACGGCGGGGGTGGGCGGCGGAGGGGGTGGGCGACAGTGGGCGGCGGTGGGGTGGGCGACAGTGGGCGACGGTGGATTCAAATCAGATCGGAGTGAGGGAGAGGAGAGAGGGGCGTCAGTGTGTGGGAGAGAAGGGTGCGAGAGGAGGAGTGCGGGACGTGGGTGAGACGGGCGACGTGTGGGCCGTTGGATCCAGCAGCATCCGACGGTGATTATCCACGATCCGCGTGAGAGGCCTCTAGACCAATCAAAACGCATTATACAGGTATGATATTTTGACCATTTAAATTGGTCGTAATCGACTAAAAGTAAGGTGCTAAATCATGTTAGCTATTTTATTATGACCTAAAAAATTGAAAAAAAAAACTTCGCATTGTGTTAGGAAATTTGAATTTAGTTTTCAGGAATAATCACAAATTGAAATAAGACAAATATTTTTATAAAGAGTTACGAGAAATGACTTCTTTTAATTCATTTTTTCATTTATCGTGTGTCCAAAATGAGTTCTTTTGTGAAGGACCTATCATATATTTATTACAAATTTTTACCAAATTAATTTTCTAAAATACTAGAACAAATTTAATGCACAATTGACCAAATGGTTGGGTGTAAAAAGTTTTGATCTACCTCTCGTGAAAAAGACAAATTTTCGCCGATTCAGCTGGAAGCGGGTCAAATTTGAACTGTAGCTACCTCGTAGTTTGCTCTTTCTTTTTTACAAAAATTATTTCTAGGTACATAAGTATCTATTTAATCAGAGAAATGCCAAAAAAATTCCAAGATTCAGCCACTAGCTAGGAACGGTCATTCCCGCCGTTTTGACCGCATTTTGAAATGGGCATAAAAAATTCAAAAAAAAATCAAAAAATTGGGAAACCTTCGCATTGTGTCATTATATGTGGCCAAGTTCCCAGGAAAAATAACAAACTTGTAATACGACAATTATTTTAAAAAGTGTTCTCAGCTATCATCTCTGAAGATTCATGGCTTTCAAGCCAAATGATCAATCTTATGGCCACATTTGTGGCATAGTTTGTTCAAATGATCTCATATTGTGCACAAGGGTGCATATTGGAATGGCAAACAATGTTGCCTAAGGAAGTTTTCATTTTCTTTGGACGAAAAAACCATTTTTCATTTTCTGAGTGCCCAAAAGGAGGTTTTTTTGTGAAGGACCTCCCAAATAATTGTTGCAAAATTGGACCAAATCAATTTTCTAAAATACTAGGACATATTTGATGCACAATTGACAAAATGGTTGGGTGCAAAAAGTTTTGATCCACCTCTCGTGAAAAAGACAAATTTCCGCCGATTTAGTTGGAAGCGGGTCAAATTTGAACTGTAGCTACCTCGTAGTTTGCTCTTTATTTTTCTCAAAAATCATTTTTAGGTACAAAAGTATCTATTTAATCAGAGAAACACCAAAAGTTTTCCAAGATTCAACCACTAGCTAGGAACAGCCAAGCCCACCGTTTTGACCGCATTTTGAAACGGGCATAAAAAATTCAAAAGAAAATCAAAAAAATGGAAAACCTTCGCATTGTGTCATCATATGTGACCAAGTTTCCAGTAAAAGTAATAAACTTGTAATACGGAAATTATTTTAAAAAAGTGTTCTCAGAAATGAGCTATCATGCATGAAGATTCATGGCTTTCAAGCCAAATGATCAAACTTATGGCCACATTCATCGCATAGTTTGTTGAAATGATCTCATATTATGCACAAGGGTGCATGTTGTAATTCCAAACAATGTTGCCTAAGGGAGTTTTCATTTTCTTTGCACGGAAAATTCATTTTCCATTTTTCAAGTGCCCAAAATGAGTTTTTTTGTGAAGGACCTACCATATATTTGTTGCGAAATTGGACCAAATCAATTTTATAAAATACTAGGCCATGTTTAATGCACAATTGACCAAATGGTTGGGTGTGAAAATTTTTGATCCACCTCTGGTGAAAAAGATAAATTCTCGTCGATTCAGCTGGAAGCGGGTCAAATTTGAACTGTAGCTACCTCGTAGTTTGCTCTTCATTTTTTACAAAAATCATTTCTAGGTACATAAGTATCTATTTAATCAGAGAAACACCAAAAAATTCCAAGATTCAACCGCTAGCTAGGAATGGTCAAGCCCGCCGTTTTGACCACATTTTGAAACGGGCATAAAAAATTCAAAAAAAATCAAAAAATTGGAAAACCTTCGCATTGTGTCATTATATATGACCATGTTTCCGGGAAAAATAATAAACTTGCAATACGATAATTATTTTAAAAAAGTGTTCTCAGAAATGAGCTATCATGTGTGAAGATTCATGGCTTTCAAGCCAAATGATCAATCTTATGGCCACATTCATGGCATAGTTTGTTCAAATGATCTCATATTGTGCAAAAGGGTGCATATTGAAATGGCAAACAATGTTTCCTAAGGAAGTTTTCATTTTCGTTGGACAAAAAAACCATTTTCCATTTTTCGAGTGCCCGAAAGGAGGTTTTTTGTGAAGGAACTACCAAATAATTGTTGCAAAATTGGACCAAATAATTTTTATAAAATACTAGGCCATATTTAATGCACAATTGACAAAATGGTTGGGTGTAAATGTTTTTGATCCACCTCTCGTGAAAAAGACAAATTTCTGCCGATTCAGTTGGAAGCGGGTCAAATTTGAACTGCAGCTGCCTCATAGTTTGCTATTTATTTTTTTCAAAAATAATTTCTAGTTACATAAGGACCTATTTAATCATAAATACATGGTTTGGTGGCGATACATCGAGGTTTGGGCGGTGGCCGAGGGCCCCAACTCTAGAGCAGGTAAACTCGCATGCCCGTCACTTGGTCATCGCGTGACCGTAATGTTGCCATGTGTTCTGGGCGGTCTAGGCATGTCTAGTGTGTTGGGCACTCCCCAGGTTGGTGCTAGGAAGAAAATTACAACATAAGATTCTCACGAGGAGACCGATCGATCCTCAAACATGAATTAGCAACCAAGTGTTTGATTAGCGGTACGGGAAATGCACATGGCCAATGGGCGTGAGTTTTGGCTGAGGATGATCATATACTAAGGAGAATGTCTTCACAAATTTTTAGCTCAAAAGGAGGATCCTAGGTGGTACTTGCTTTGCAAAGTACCACGCTGGACAAAAATATGAATGTTGAAGCTAGGCTCAAAATAATGAATGGATTGAGCTGAAATTTTGTGGAGGATGGTTATTTGGGCATAGGAAAGCAGTGTAGAAAATTGATACCATTTGGACATGCCGAAGTAGTACTTCCTTCACAATGCTCTTCTATGGACAGAAACTTGGGAAAACTAGTGAGAGAGATTGGATGAATGAAATGAGCTCAAAATTGGTGTAGGTAAGTTACTTAGGTATGGTCATGTGCTGGTAAATTTTCAGATCATTTGGGTAAGCCTAGCTAGTACTTACTTCACAAAGCTTCTCTCGAGGTAGAAACTTTGGAAATTTCCCGAGAAAGATTTACTAGGAAAATTGAGCTGAATATTATCATGTGGCAATGATTTGGGTATGGAAGAGTGCCCAAAAAGTTTGAGGGTAATAGGAGGGGTCTAGATAACACTTGCTTTGCAACGTGCCAATCTGGCCGTAAAATATAAATTGAACCTGGGCTCACATAGATGATTTGACTGAGCTGCAATTTGGAGGAGGGTGATAATTTGGGCATATGAAGGAACTGTACAAATTTCATGTCATTTTGATATATATAAAAAAGGTACTTTCTTCACAATGCTTCTAGGTGGAGAAAAACTTTGGAAATTTGCTGAGGAAGATTTGCTAGGCAAATGGAGCTGAATTTTGTCACACGGTAATGATTTGGATAGGAAAGAGTGCCCAAAAATTCCTAGGGCAATCAAGAATATTTAAATAGCACTTCCTTCATAAAGTGTTGTTGCGAACGTAATAGGAAAATGAATATTGTTGAATTAGTTTTGAACTAGGCAAGGAAGGATTTTTACATATTTGATGAAGATATGACCCAAAGAATTTATGAGATTTTTTTGGGAATTTTGGGAATGATAGAAATATAGGTTGCTTCACAACCTAGGGCAAAAATTGACACATGAACATGACACATAGGCAAAACTGATGAGGTGGCGCCAAGTCATACCAATCCACCACAATTTACAAGGTTATGACCATCTATATTGGTCATGATCAGCTAGAAATAAGGCAGCAGACTAGTGTTGTCTGCTTTATGACCATTTCTTGTAAGGAAATTACGACCTTTCTGGCCAAAATGGTCGCAATGGTTTAGGGTTTGGAGCCCCCCGAACAGCTTTTGACCAATTGGTCTCAAGTGGTCATAGATTTATGACCAATTCTTCCAGGGTCACTGACAGAAGGTCATAAGTTGACATATTTCTTGTAGTGATCGGTCATAGCGCCGAAGCAAGTAAATGAGTCATCAAATCACGAAAGACCACCTTTCCTGCCGAGTACATCAGTGAAGCATGGTGGCTAGCTAGTTGGGCTAGTTCGACCGATTAGCTAGGCTGCCGCCACATTTTTTTTCACCCCTTTTTTTATCTACTTGCCGGCAGGTAAATTTAAATATCCACCAGGCGTTGCTCTAGTGTTTGGGTGCGGCAGGATTTTTAATTTTTTGATTGAGAGGAGCACTCACGGCAGGATTTTTAATTTTTTGATTGACGGGAGCAGGTGCGGCAGCAATTAGTCACGATGACTCTGCCTGTAAAAACCCACTGCTCCCTGATGTGAGAAGTCGTCGACTAGTGTTTTACCGTGGTGAAAACCAAAAGATTCCCCGCTCCCTCCACCTTCCCATAGATTGCATTGCCTTTCAGCCGTTTTGCCCCGTTTGCTTCCTCTCCCCATTGCTTCTACTTGGTGCCATGGCGGCGCAGCAGATCACGGAGTCCGAGGTGAGGTGCCTGACATAGGAGCTCCATGCCAAGGATGCGGAGCTCGGGGCCAAGGACGTGGAGCTCCGTGAGCTCAAGGAGGAGAGGAGTGCCATGCTCCTTCGTTATGTGCGGGAGTTCACGGAGCTTCAAAAGCAGCAGGCGTCCACCACAAAGATGCTCGAGGCATCGGCGGTGTTGTTGTAGAAAGCGGGAGATATGATAGGCCGTCAGGGGAGCCGGCTGGAGCGCGAGCGGGCCGATCGTGACGAGGTCCAGGATCGCCTCAGCCACTTGCTGAACCAAGTTGCCACACACGTGTTGCGGTTGCGCGATGCCTACCGTCGTGCTAGCGCGACAATGCTGGCCGTCGGGCTAAACCCATTCGACCACCCGGTCGACTTCAACGAGCTGCGGCTTCCTGACCTGGTCTCCTTCTTCACCTATACCTCCGAGGAGTTGAGCCGTCTCCATGCGATGGTGGGGGCTGAGCTGGACAAGGAGGGGTTGCCGGTTGCCGTCGCCATTGCCGGGCAAATCCTTTCAGGGCTCCGTCATCGGAATCCATTTGTGCCATTGGACGCCGTCTTTGCCAGCTGGCTCCCATCAACTGGGAGCGGGCTCTGTAGGCGGTTGCACCCTGCATCACCAACATCGTGCGCCTCGAGAAGCAGAGGGACTTCGGTGGTGTTTAGGCGCCCTCTGCATGGGCATGTCCATGTCTCGGCGCAACATGACCGTTGGATCAAACTCAGATGGTGCAGATCAGTCACTGTAGCACAAAGCGTGTGGGTGTGTTTGGTTGCATTCTCATCTCAATATAGTTGTTTCCTCTTCGTGTATTTTTGTCAACCTACTAGTGTGGACTCATGCACCCTTCATGCACTCTGCCAAACACCCAAAAGTGGGTCGAGAAGGGAACTTTTGTTCCCATCCCGTGCACCCTTCATACACCCTTCCTAACACTATTCATGCTTCATATGGTTCATGTTTCATGGAGTACTGTAGCACCGTACTCTCCGTGCGCTGTGGACCTAGTTCTGTTAACATTGATCTCACCGTTCATTCTCGACCGGACAATCAAAAAGGTGGTACTATGTTACATATAGGAGTAGTTGACATGCGCACAATATCATTTGTTATCGTCATATCTTACTACACTAGCAACAAGATTGTGTAGTACTAACATATGAACCACTGCACATGCCTAGTAGTAGAAGCACTGTGTATGTTCAAGTGGCTGCCGTGTTTCGCACTCCTCCGTAGTAAGAGTGGAAACGCTTGCTGTAATCATTTTTTTCTTCTGAAAAACAGTGGACACGCTCTACCGTGCGGATCCTCCTCCAGCCATGCACTAAATTACTCACTTTCGCCGACGTGTGGGACAGCCAGCA
Organism: Triticum monococcum; assembly: GCA_034509565.1. NCBI lineage: Eukaryota > Viridiplantae > Streptophyta > Magnoliopsida > Poales > Poaceae > Triticum > Triticum monococcum. Next base: position 486,957,583 of record CM067845.1, read on the forward strand.
TCGGGTTCCATCCAGCCATGCACTAAATTACTCCATAGTAGAGTGACGGTAGACTACCCCGATCAAAGCGCCGCAGTAATGCCCAATGAGCCGTAAAACCACAAAACCCCCTCCTTTCCAGTAGTAAGTTGGACGGACGAAGCAACCATCATTTCACTCTTCTCTCTCAGCTTCCTCTCTACCCAACCCTCACTTCTGCCTCATCTTGTTCCTCATTTCTTCAAGAAAACCCCGACCTGCTTCTGCCATTGTTCTTCTCTCCAAAAGAAGGAAAGGTGAGCGCATCAATGGTGTTGATTCTAGCCAAGGCCCAGTCTTGCAACCCCGAGACTGATCCTATAACTCCCTCTCTTTTCTTCTTTTGGGTTTGTGATTATGGTTTCTTTTCTTTTATTTCTATTTGACAGTTTCTTGATGGACGCTGGAGCACTGGCCGAAGTGATGTCTATGGCTCCGGCCAAAACCGTCGAGGCTCATGGTACGAAGAAGCACAAGCACCCCGCCGAGACTACCGCAGACAAGATCAAAGCCATCGGCCTGTCCAAGCCCCCTCTTCGGGATCCCTCATTAAGCAAGTCCAGGTAATATCTCTTCCTGACGATCTTTTTCTCGATCTTGATCGTGTTTTTTCATCTAACACGCAGTACTAGTACTCGTAGTAAAACTTTCTGGGTGATCTTGCATGCGATTTTTGTGTGCCAAATGACAGTTCTAAATTCCTGTTTTGACCAAAACATGCGAGAGGTTGACACTGATTTCTTATAGATTACCTTCAACTACTCCCTCTATCCCAAATTTCTTGTCTTAGATTTGTCTCGATACGGTTGTATCTAATACTAAAATGTGACTTGATACATCCGTATCTAGGCAAATCTAAGACAAGAATTTTGGGACGGAGGGAATACTTTATGAACATCAATGCTACCTTTTAAGAGGGTATATTTGCCTCAGTAACTTGTGTTATGGATATTGCATGTAATCCCTCTGCTCTCATGCCTTTGAAGACATGTTCTAGTGTCTTTGTTCACTCATTTATGTGCGTATATGTAGTCATATATGGAGTATAATATCGAAAATCATCTTATATTTCTGAACGGAGGTAGTAATAAAATATGGTTTTTGTTTGAATGAGAACCAGGTCCGCGGTGGAGATGAAGTTCACATAGTCATGCCGTGTGAACTGGAAGACCTGATGATGAGTTCTACTGCTGAACTATCCAGCTGCTGTGTCCTTGTCGCCACGTGTCCTGAACTAGGGTTTTCCCGTAGCATTGTTGTCAGGCGTGTTCTCGAGGCTGTACTTGACCACAACAATTCCCTGGATGTGCCTTCGATTACGAAGGGTGTGGTTCTTGTAAAGCTTCCCAACAAATTTGATGCGGCCTGTCTTCATCATCATGTTTATGAGTGGAAAGACCACTCTGTTAGGTTCTCCAAAGTTGACAAGATGGTGATGGTGCATGTAGACACCTCACACAAAGTCCATGGCCTAGTCAGTTATGCGGGGTTCATCCCGTAGGTCGGTGGCAAGAAATAGTCTGCAGAGTTTAGTTAGTGCAACTTTGCTTGTCTGTAGTAAGTACTATTGTTCAGTACTTGATTTGTGTTTGTGAACCCTGTATTGTTTATTAGTACTACCGCTTTTGGTGTGTGGTCAGTCCTGAGAACATTCTATGTTAATGTCTGTCCACTCAATTCAGTTTGTATATTTTGAAGTGTCCATATCATATTTTTTGTGAGGACGGTTTACCAATTATGGTTACACTCCAATATCTATATGCATTGCAGGGTTTATCGCACCCACCAGGATTTCCAGTCCCATGGATGTTCGGTCCATATGATTTGTCACGACCTTTGGACTGTCCTGCTTGTGGGAGTAGGCAGGGCCCCTGCATGCCACGCGTAGTTGGACGATCAATCTTCTGTTTAGTACTTCAACATAGTGATTTCCTGGTAAGGATTCACTCATGTCACATCAAGTAAATCTTATTGATTTACTATCTAAATCTTATTGATTTAATGTCATGTTTTCTTTCTTTTCCTGCAATTTTACAATGCAGGTTTTTCCATGTGACATTCATCACAGAATAAACCGTTTGGTTTTCTCTACGATGGCTATTTTTGCAGGTTTCACTTCTTATGTCATGTTAGTAACGAAGGCACTTTCCATCACTTATATTACTAGAAAAAATTGGACCAGTCTATTGTCTGAGTACAAGCTGAATCCCTATGATGAACTGCAGCTTGGTTTAACAAAAACGCCACAATTAGTCCTTCTCGCGTTTAAAAGAAGTGAAGAAAAAAACTGGATCATGGTCACGGATCCTAGTCAAGTTAGAAAGCTGATCATAGTAGACCAGACACAATCGCCGCTGTCTTGCACAGATCGAGCACCGACAGTTGCTCTAGCACTGACAGCGGCAACAGCTTAGTCTGATCCAGCTGAGGATTGGGCACCGACCGCGTCAGCGGATCAGTCTGATCTACCGGAGGATCGGGCATCGACACCGGCACCTGCTCCGACACCGGCACCAGCTCTACAAGGAGCACCATCTCCGGCAGCAGCAGCCGCTTCGGCACCTGCACCAACACTTGCACTTGCATCTGCTCCGGCCTGTGCAGTTGCATCGGCAACAGACAGGGATGTAGTTCGCACTTCATATAATAAAGTCCTTACAAAAACTGACATGTCCACCTTCTTGGTAAGCATTGGCCGCCCAAGTGCTTCGTTCTTTTTCCTTTCCATGTTGTTTCACATGATTCACTGTGTTGATCTAATTGTTTGGGTATGTCTTCTTGTTTGCAAACAGAGAATTCCTAGAGCAATGAGGGAGTCGTTCAACAATCCGGGCGACCGCGGCCAAGTTTCTCTTACCATGCGCAGCCTTGGTGTGAATAAACCTGCTCAATATACCGTAAGTACAAAGGATGGTCGCATGATGATTGATGCTAAAGGATGGTCAAGGTTCAAATTTAAATCATATCTTGCGGTAGGGGATGATGTCAAAATCGAACTTTCTCGGCAAGGAGAGCTGGTCCAAATCAACTTTGAAATTAGCAGCACGCAATTGTCGAACTGATCTATCTTCCGAGAGATTTTGATGTAATAATCTGGCATGGTGAAACAAGTGTCATGTGTGTATAAGTAGTACGACAGTATTATTTATCACATGGTATATTGTTGATAGAATTGCAACTCTGATTGTTGGTTAGGAACTGTCGTTCGATTTCATTCCAACAGCCGCCGTGCTTTATTCAATTTTGTGTATTCGCCTTGTGACGGCATCTAAAACCAGCGCTGTACCGATTGCTTGCAATATGAAAAGCGCTGAGGTAGAACACATGGGACCCCAAACATGCAGGGTCGGCCTGCGGCCCAAAGTCCAGAACCGTGAGCCTATCTGAGTATTATATTCTCAACTGAACCCCTATAAAAAAAGCTGAACCCCCATAATGCCCGTGCGTTGCAGAGGGAGTATATTTCTCGGCAAGGTGAGCCTGTGATATAAAAGATTTGTATACAACTTTACAGAGGGAGTATCTCTCTGTCAAAAAATATATTTATGTGTAACTAGTTACTCCTGTCTTTCTACTTCCTTTCGCTGATATTTGGGACAACCGGCAACGGGGTCCACGTGCCATATGCACAAATTAGAGTGCACAACTTCACGGTAGACACACCCCGGTCGTAGCTCCACAGTAATGCAATGAGCCGTCAAATCACAACCCCCCCTTTCCAGCTTAAGCAGTAAGCTGGACGAACGAAGTGACAATATTTCACTAGGCCTGAATCCACTTCTCCCCCGTCTGCTTGTTCAGAGAAAACCCCCTCTCGGCGATTGCATAGGGTTTTCTCATGGAGAATGTGACGCCCGGATAATTAGGCTACAGTAATTCCACGCTAATGATGCCACGTCACCTCGATTACAGTTGTTAATCTCGCGATGGTTCAAAAACGGTTCGAATTCAAATTTAAAATCAAGTCAAACGACTAAGTTTTCAAAATATCAAACTAAAATGTTCGCGGCGTGCAATTAAATGCCTAGGTAATTAAAATAAAGCAAACACATTTTTATAAAATGCCTAGATAATTTAAATTGATTTAAAACAGAAAAGAAAATAAATAAATAAAAGAAAAGAAACTACAAAAACAAAAAAAAGAAAGAAGAAAGACCCCCCCCCCCCCCCGCTGGGCCTCGGCCCAGCTGGCCACCCACCCTTGGCCCAGCCAGTGGCCTGCCAGGCCGGCTCACTCCCCCCTAGCCTATAACCCCGTGGAGGCACCGAACCCTAGCACGATCCCCATTCCCCCTCGCACTCCTCTCTCTCCCTCCTCTGCCCGATCTGGATCGGGGCGAACCCCGATCCCATCGGCCCGACGCCGCCGTCGATCCCCGCGGCCACTACGCCGGGTCCCCCTCGCCGGGACGCCCTCCCGCCTCTGCACGAATGCCCCAACGCCGCAGAGCTTCGTCACCAACCCGCCGGAAGCCGCGGCCTTGACGCGGTGCCGCCTCGCCGTGCCGCCGCCTCCACCTCGCCGGACCTCCCCTCACTGCCCCGTCCCTACTCCCCGCAGTGAGCACGTGCCCCTCTCCTCCTGTCTCCCTTGCTGCACTGCACCGTCGCGCCCACCGCCAGGTCTCGTGCGCCTGCTGCTCGCCGTCCCGCACCCGCACCCGCGCACGCCGCTCGGGGCCACGCCCCTTGCCCCGTCCCTATCTCGCTGCTGCGGCTGGCCGCCGCGCTCGACGGCGCCCACGTTGGCGGCCCCGCTCCGCTGCTCTGCTCCTCTGCCGCCCGAGCCATCGCCTCGCCTTGCCTCGTGCCGCGGCCGCCCGTGGCCTGCTGCCCACTTCACCGCACCGCCTCCCCCCTCCTCGCCCTCGCTCGCGCGCACATGGCCGCGCGCTCGTGCCGACCGCAGCTACTGCTGCCCTTCCCCGTCCCCCTGTGTGCCGCGCCCGCCCGCTGCTTCCCGGCCCCGTTGTGGCCTTGCCTCTGCCGCGACCCGCGCCTTCAACGCTCGCGGCCACGGCCGGCGCCTCGCCACGACCGCCCAGCTCTGCCATGGCCTTCGCCTTACCACTCCCCGTCCGGCCGCGCGCTGCGCCGCTCCCTGCGCCGCGCTCCCCGCCGGCGTTTTCCACTGGCCTCGCCTCATTCCCCCCCTCGCTCGGGCAACGCCCGAGACCCGGCGCCCGCTAGCGCCTGTAAACCGCATCGCCCCTCTGGGCCACTGCCAAACGGGGCCCCAGCCCCAGAACGTTAAAAAAATAATTAAAAAAATATATAAAATAAATAATAATTGAAATAATTAAATAAACAATAATAATTAAATTAATTAATTAATTAATTAAGGAATTAATTAAATTAATTAATTATAATTAGATTAACCTAATCACTAATTAACCTAATTAAAAGTTGGTTAATTAAAACAGTGTATGACAGGTGGGTCCCACTGGACCCACATGTCAGTTTGACCCAGTCAACTCTGTTGACTGCTGACGTCAGCATGACATCATGCTGATGTCATTAATTTATTTTCGAATTAATTTAAATAATTAATTAAATTCCAAAAATTAATAAAATCTTTAGAAAATCATATCTTTTAATCCGTAACTCGGATTAAAATATTTTCAACATGAAAGTTGCTCAGAACGACGAGACGAACCCGGATACGCAGCCCGTTCGTCCGTCACGCATCCCTAGCATAGCAAACTCGCAACTTTCCCCCTCCGGCTCCTCTGCTCGAAAACGCGAAACACCGGGGATACTTCCCCGGATGTTTCCCCCCTTCACCGGTATCACCTCATACCGCGTTAGGGCACCCCTAACACCTTCACTTGTCTTGTCATGCCTCGTTATGCATCTGTTTGCATTGTATTCATTGTTTCTTCCCCCCTCTTCTTCCGCTAGATAACGAGACCGACGCCGCTGCTACCCAGTACGACTACGGTGTTGACGACCCCTCTCTCTTGCCAGAGTAACCAGGCAAGCCCCCCCTTTGATCACCAGATACCGCCTACTCTTCTCTATACTGCTTGCATTAGAGTAGTGTAGCATGTTACTGCTTCCCGTTAATCCTATACTGATGCATAGCCTGTCCTTGCTACTACTGTTGTTACCTTTACCTGCAATCCTAATGCTTAGTATAGGATGCTAGCTTATCATCAGTGGCCCTACATTCTTGTCCGTCTGCCATGCTATACTATCGGGCCGTGATCACTCGGGAGGTGATCACGGGTATATACTATATACTTTATGCATGATACATGTGGTGACTAAAGACGGGTAGGCTCGTAGGAGCACCCGCGAGTGGATCTTTGAGGCGGAGCGACAGTGCAGGTTCCGACCACCTAGGAGAGAGGTGGGCCTGGCCCTGTTCGGCGTTCGCGGACACTTAACACGCTTAACGAGATTTGGGTATTTGATCTGAGTCTGGCCATTTGGTCTATACGCACTAACCATCTACGCGGGAGTAGTTATGGGTATCCCGGCGTCGTGGTATAGCGCCGAAGCCTTCGTGACGTCAGCGACTGAGTGGCGCGCGCCGGATTGGACTGGAAGGCCACTAGGCTAGGTCTGCTTTCGGCCGCGTTCGCAACGTGCAGGTGTGCTAAGGGCGACGGGCCCAGACCCTTGTGCGCTTAGGTTTAGACCGGCGTGCTGACCTCTCTGTTGTGCCTAGGTAGGGCTGCGACGTGTTGATCTTCCGAGGCCGGGCATGACCAAGGAAAGTGTGTCCGGCCAAATGGGATCGAGCGTGTTGGGGTATGTGGTGCACCCCTGCAGGGAAATTTATCTATTCGAATAGCCGTGTCCCTCGGTAAAAGGACGACCCGGAGTTGTACCTTGACCTTATGACAACTAGAACCGGATACTTAATAAAACACACACTTCCAGGTGCCAGATACAATCGGTGATCGCTCTCTCACAGGGCGACGAGGGGAGGATCATCGGTTAGGATTATGCTATGCGATGCTACTTGGAGGACTTCAGTCTACTCTCTTCTACATGCTGCAAGACGGAGGCTGCCAGAAGCGTAGTCTTCGAAAGGACTAGCTATCCCCCTCCTATTCCGGCTTTCTGCAGTTCAGTCCACTTATAATAGCCTTATTCCAGTTGACACCAATGCATACATATGTAGTGTAGCTCCTTGCTTGCGAGTACTTTGGATGAGTACTCACGGTTGCTTTCTCCTTCTTTTCCCTCTATTCCTTCTACCTGGTTGTCGCAACCAGATGTTGGAGCCCAGGAGCCAGACGCCACCTTCGACGACGACTCCTACTGCACCGGAGGTGCCTACTACTACGTGCTGCCCGCTGACGACGACCAGGAGTAGTTTAGGAGGATCCCAGGCAGGAGGCCTGCGCCTCTTTCGATCTGTATCCCAGTTTGTGCTAGCCTTCTTAAGGCAACGTGTTTAACTTATGTCTGTACTCAGATACTGTTGCTTCCGCTGACTCGTCTATGATCGAGCTCTTGTATTCGAGCCTTCGAGGCCCCTGGCTTGTAATATGATGCTTGTATGACTTATTTTATTTGTAGAGTTGTGTTGTGATATCTTCCCGTGAGTCCCTGATCTTGATCGTACATGTTTGCGTGTATGATTAGTGTACGATTAAATCGGGGGCGTCACAAGTTGGTATCAGAGCCGACTGCCTGTAGGAATCCCCCCCTCCACACTCCTTGGCCGAAGTCGAGTCTAGACATTACGAAACTTTTTACTAACATGGCTGTGTGCCTTACGGGCCCACGTCGCCATCGGGTGATATTAGGATCTTTTACTCCTCGATCCTTACTCTGGGACTCTAATCTCTCCCGTATTCAGGTTAAATGAATTTTGCTAAATCTAACATTAGGATCTCGTTATCACTTTCTCCCGGAGAGCCCTTCATTAAAGATGATCGCCTGCTGCACCAGAATATTCTGAAGACACTCTCTGATGCTTTCCGAGACCCTTGTGCCCTTCGCCATTGCGATTCCTACCACCGATAAATCCTTATGGATAACTAATTACACTTGCCATTCATACGATCATCCCCCATTGATCTTGTTATTACAAGATACCCCGGAGTCTTCTCTATTGTTCCGAGAATACTTTGTGCCTACTGCCTAGGAGTTCCTTGCCACATGAATACCCCTTCAATTAAATCCTCGCACTTGTCGAGTATCCACTCATCCCCAGTTGTTCATGTGTTTCACAATGGTCTTCGAAATACTATTCGATCCTCCAAAAATCCTTAGTAGCTTATTGCTCTGCAATACTTGCCTGCTTGCGTTATGGATGCTTTCCATATGTCTGGCGATATTCGTTAGTATCCTTAGGCATCGTCTTTTGATCCTATTGATTCAACTTGAGTGCGAATGCATGCAATCATCAATTGATCCTTTTAAATTATCTTTCCGGCTCAGACGTTATTTTAAAACATGAGCTGGATCTCGACCAATCAAATTGCTGTCGATTGTACCCTTAAGGCTATTCAACTTATCCATCCTGATCAGAGCATTGCTTCTGATCCCTTGTCTTGGAATTGATAATTCCTTTGCATTTGAGCCTTGAATTAGTCAGTTGTTTCTAAAGTCTGATCTCCTTGCATTGTTTCTCCCTCTGGTTGAGTACCGATGCTCGCACCAGATTCCTTGAGAACCACCAGATCATTTGCGGGATTTTATCCGACAACGTCCTTCATATTCAATAAGTCTGTGAGCCTTTCCTCGGATACATAATACCTTTGGTAACTTGTATCCTCTGCTTTCTCAAACATGCTCTACTATCGAGCTGGTGTTGTTTATTCTTGAAATTTGTGGTATATACTCCTAAGATGCCCTGATGGGTTGAACATATGCCTTCTCTAAACTGTGTGAACTCGAAAGTTTTCATGAGTCATACTCTTCTGGTATTTTGCTAGATAAAATTTCTATACTACAGCTTCATCAAAAGCGAGAAGTAAAATGAAAGGTTATGCATGGAAGAATTGGGAGTCGACCTTGAGCCTTTGCGTTCATGCCCATGGACCCGATGTGAAACTTATCATCGAAGCTTCTTGTAAATGATATTAGTTCCCTTGGTATAAGTTCATCTTATATCTGGGATCCGGCCTTTTACAATGGTGGTTCCGACCATGTTCTCTTTTAAATACCATTTTCGATGCAAGTGTAAGCACTTGTCTCATGTGGATCAATACCTCGGTCCAACCTCTACTTTGATCCGTCTTCGAGTATTACCCCCTTGGTATCTCGAGATTATCTTGAAACTGCATAACTTCTTATGAGTTCTTCATCAAGTACTACATTCTCACTGATTATAGTTTTCATGGGCTCTGAGTTATTAAACACTCAAAGACACCGATAACTGAACCGAGTCTGCCCTACGGTTCAGCAACTCTTGATAATCTTCTTTAAGTCCGAGTTTGTACTCGATCATGTCATTCCTAGCCTGATCGGCTATATCATTATCGTGCTAAATTTTAACTGTGCTACCTGGTCCTTAATCCCGGAGCACAACTTTCGATGATGAGCTAAGCTTACGTCAATCTTCCTCGTCATATCAATTCACCTTGAACAACAAGCTTGATTTCAAGTTTGTGCCCTACCCATGGTTCCAATAACCTTCCGCTTCATCGTTCCTTTGATTTGATGTTGTCACTGATTGATTACATCTTGAAATCTCTCGACCAATGTGCCGTGAAGATCATCAACCTTATGAGGTCTTCCTGGATATCAATTGAATTCATGATGAGAAATACCATCCTTGCCCCCGATGAATTGTATTATCATCGGCCACGTTATTGCCTTCCCTCCAACACAAACTTATTCGTGTTTTGAGTTATACCTTGAGATCCTTGCTATACAGCATTTGTTCTTCTTTACCTTGGAATGTTACCACCTTTTATGTCAAGAATGTCGTGGTAATTTTACCACCTCTTGAGAATTCTTGATATAGTAATATCTCTCGCCTTTTGCATTCATTTCTTGGTCTCCGTGTTGTTTCTAATCAGAATACCGATAAATGGTCTGTGATGTGTAAATTCTAAACTTCTAGCAACCCGATTGCTTGAAGTTATTGGTCTACAGTTTCATTCTAAGTCTATTGATTATTGAATCATCATCCAAACATTGATCGTGCTACCTAGTCCAGATTCCTGGGTGCACCCTTCTATCATTGTTCAGTTGTGTATGTTTCCCTCGAGCATACTTCATTATGACATTTGATTCGACAAATGATACTTCCTTGTTCACATAATTTTGGAAATCAATCCTTTGGAAATCTCGATGATTTGTTGCTGAGCCTATCAGCCACCTCCTCATCCTCTCCTTGGTATACTGATGACCGCTTGTTTTAGAGCTCATTTACATAGATCACTTCTGAGAAACTCACAATGTCATCTCGTCAAATTGTGTTGCACCTTTTCTTCTCAGGCATCCCGAGTCTGAGGTATCCTGACACCCATCAAATCTGAATCTCAGTCAGATATGATGGTTGGAACATATTTCCAAGAGTTATAACGTTGGTCTTTAGATGACCCGGTAAGGTGGTATCATACCTAGCCCACCTGGCCGGAGGCCCTATTGTTATATTTCCCTTTTAGCAATGCTATCCATTCTTCCATGAGGAAACTGTAAGACTTATTCTACAAGTTATTCCTAATGGATCCTTTTTGTTTCCAAAGTCTGATTTTCACCTGTTGACCATGTCAGCGCTATCTCGAAGCATGTCTATGGTACTTCGATTTTCAATAAGAACATTTGAAGCACCATGCTAAATGTTTCTTGTTGAAATTACCCAAACACCGTTGTATGGGTAATGTCATGAAATTTGTCTCTCCTACCTAAAAGAGTTTTCTACCTTCTATCCGGTCTTGGATATCATACTCTGCTTGTTCTTGGGAAGGATATACCCCTGAAATATGTGTTTAATCACATTTTCCTTTCCATTCTTCTGTTTAATCTAAGAATCACATTTTCCTTTCCATTGTTCTGTTTAACCTTCTTGAGGTTTATATGATCTAAGCAGTAATACGTCACTGCTTTTATAAGCACCTCAGCGTACAACTCTGTCAGTAAGACCCTGTTACCATTGTTGATAGCATCCCGGTAACCACCGGTGGACGAGAACTTTGCCTATTGGTCCGCCTCGTTCAACGAGCAGGAAAATGGTTCTCTTCGTCCCTGGCCCTTGGTACCGATGTTGCTGCCGACGTAACTGATAGGCTGATCCTCTGACATGCCTTGCTATCATGACCATGCAAGATGTCAACGCCCATCCCTATTTTAACCCACATGGTGGGCCCATAACCCACAGGTCCCAGGATCGAAACCTGACTCTCCTGTACACCCTGTTGTCAAAGTTATTCCTCGTGCTTGACTTTGTATGTAATTCATGGGCCTCCTGCCTGTTGATCTATTCTGGTATAAGACGCAATACTTAGTCCCGATTGCTTTGAACCACTTTCACGCCCTGTAACGGGCATCGAACGATTGTCTATCTGCTTGAAACTTCTTATGGTACCTTCTTACCTTGCTCTCGGTGTTTTTCATTTGTTCAACTCGAGAGATACTCTTATGATCATTCTTGGGATACCCCCGCCCAGATGACTTTCCCTTATACCATTCAATTGTCGTAAAGTTGCCCCGTTACCTATTAGTAAGTACGATGGAGATCCCGAAGAAAGGATGACAAATTGATCATGGTGGCTTGAAGCAGTGAAATGAAGACATCAATGTAATGGATCGACCACTTCGAGAAGAGCAATCAAGACCGAGAAGATTCGTTAGAATTTCGTAACTAGACCTTATCCCTAGCCCCTCTCTTAAATCTCGGGACGAGATTTCTTGTAGTGGAGGAGAATTGTGACGCCCGGATAATTAGGCTACAGTAATTCCACGCTAATGATGCCACGTCACCTCGATTACAGTAGTTAATCTCGCGATGGTTCAAAAACGGTTCGAATTCAAATTTAAAATCATGTCAAACGACTAAGTTTTCAAAATATCAAACTAAAATGTTCGGGGTGTGCAATTAAATGCCTAGGTAATTAAAATAAAGCAAACACATTTTTATAAAATGCCTAGATAATTTAAAATGATTTAAAACAGAAAAGAAAATAAATAAATAAATAAAAGAAAACAAACTACAAAAACAAAAAAAAGAAAGAAGAAAGACCCCCCCCCCCCGCTGGGCCTCGGCCCAGCTGGCCACCCACCCTCGGCCCAGCCAGTGGCCTGCCAGGCCGGCCCAATCCCCCCTAGCCTATAACCCCGTGGGGGCACCGAACCCTAGCACGATCCCCATTCCCCCTCGCACTCCTCTCTCTCCCTCCTCTACCCGATCTGGATCGGGGCGAACCCCGATCCCATCGGCCCGACGCCGCCGTCGATCCCCGCGGCCACTACGCCGGGTCCCCCTCGCCGGGACGCCCTCCCGCCTCTGCACGAATGCCCCAACGCTGCGGAGCTTCGTCACCAACCCGCCGGAAGCCACGGCCTTGACGCGGTGCCGCCTCGCCGTGCCGCCGCCTCCACCTCGCCGGACCCCCCCCCCCTCACTGCCCCGTCCCTCCTCCCCGCAGTGAGCACGCGCCCCTCTCCTCCTGTCTCCCTTGCTGCACTGCACCGTCGCGCCCACCGCCAGGTCCCGTGCGCCTGCTGCTCGCCGTCCCGCACCCGCGCACGCTGCTCGGGGCCACGCCCCTCGCCCCGTCCCTATCTCGCTGCTGCGGCTGGCCGCCGCGCTCGACGGCGCCCACGTTGGCGGCCCCGCTCCGCTGCTCTGGTCCTCTGCCGCCCGAGCCATCGCCTCGCCTTGCCTCGTGCCGCGGCCGCCCGTGGCCTGCTGCCCACTTCACCGCACCGCCTCCCCCCTCCTCGCGCTCGCTCACGCGCACATGGCCGCGCGCTCGCGCCGACCGCAGCTACTGCTGCCCTTCCCCGTCCCCCTGTGTGCCGCGCCCGCCCGCTGCTTCCCGGCCCCGTCGTGGCCTTGCCTCTGCCGCGACCCGCGCCTTCAACGCTCGCGGCCACGGCCGGCGCCTCGCCACGACCGCCCAGCTCTGCCATGGCCTTCGCCTTACCACTCCCCGTCCGGCCGCGCGCTGCGCCGCTCCCTGCGCCGCGCTCCCCGCCGGCGTTTGCCACTGGCCTCGCCTCGTCCCCCCCCCCCCTCGCTCGGGCAACGCCCGAGACCCGGCGCCCGCTAGCGCCTGTAAACCGCATCGCCCCTCTGGGCCACTGCCAAACGGGGCCCCAGCCCCAGAACGTTAAAAAATAAATAAAAATATATATAAAATAAATAATAATTGAAATAATTAAATAAACAATAATAATTAAATTAATTAATTAATGAATTAAGGAATTAATTAAATTAATTAATTATAATTAGATTAACCTAATCACTAATTAACCTAATTAATAGTTGGTTAATTAAAACAGTGTATGACAGGTGGGTCCCACTGGACCCACATGTCAGTTTGACCCAGTCAACTCTGTTGACTACTGACGTTAGCATGACATCATGCTGATGTCATTAATTTATTTTCGAATTAATTTAAACAATTAATTAAATTCCAGAAATTAATAAAATCTTTAGAAAATCATATCTTTTAATCCGTAACTCGGATTAAAATATTTTCAACATGAAAGTTGCTCAGAACGACGAGACGAACTCGGATACGCAGCCCGTTCATCCGTCACGCATCCCTAGCATAGCAAACTCACAACTTTCCCCCCTCCGGCTCCTCTGCTCGAAAACGCGAAACACCGGGGATACTTCCCCGGATGTTTCCCCCCTTCACCGGTATCACCTCATACTGTGTTAGGGCACCCCTAACACCGTCACTTGTCTTGTCATGCCTCATTATGCATCTGTTTGCATTGTATTCATTGTTTCTTCCCCCTCTTCTTCCGCTAGATAACGAGACCGACGCCGCTGCTACCCAGTACGACTACGGTGTTGACGACCCCTCTCTCTTGCCAGAGTAACCAGGCAAGCCCCCCCTTTGATCACCAGATACCGCCTACTCTTCTCTATACTGCTTGCATTAGAGTAGTGTAGCATGTTACTGCTTCCCGTTAATCCTCTACTGATGCATAGCCTGTCCTTGCTACTACTGTTGTTACCTTTACCTGCAATCCTAATGCTTAGTATAGATGCTAGCTTATCATCAGTGGCCCTACATTCTTGTCCGTCTGCCATGCTATACTATCGGGCCGTGATCACTCGGGAGGTGATCATGGGTATATACTATATACTTTATGCATGATACATGTGGTGACTAAAGACGGGTAGGCTCGTAGGAGCACCCGCGAGTGGATCTTTGAGGCGGAGCGACAGGGCAGGTTCCGACCACCTAGGAGAGAGGTGGGCCTGGCCCTGTTCGGCGTTCGCGGACACTTAACACGCTTAACGAGATCTGGGTATTTGATCTGAGTCTGGCCATTTGGTCTATACGCACTAACCATCTACGCGGGAGTAGTTATGGGTATCCCGGCATCGTGGTATCAGCCGAAGCCTTCGTGACGTCAGCGACTGAGTGGCGCGCGCCGGATTGGACTGGAAGGCCACTAGGCTAGGTCTGCTTTCGGCCGCGTTCGCAACGTGCAGGTGTGCTAAGGGCGATGGGCCCAGACCCCTGTGCGCTTAGGTTTAGACCGGCGTGCTGACCTCTCTGTTGTGCCTAGGTAGGGCTGCGACGTGTTGATCTTCCGAGGCCGGGCATGACCCAGGAAAGTGTGTCCGGCCAAATGGGATCGAGCGTGTTGGGGTATGTGGTGCACCCCTGCAGGGAAGTTTATCTATTCGAATAGCCGTGTCCCTCGGTAAAAGGACGACCCAGAGTTGTACCTTGACCTTATGACAACTAGAACCGGATACTTAATAAAACACACCCTTCCAAGTGCCAGATACAATCGGTGATCGCTCTCTCACAGGGCGACGAGGGGAGGATCATCGGTTAGGATTATGCTATGTGATGCTACTTGGAGGACTTCAGTCTACTCTCTTCTACATGCTGCAAGACAGAGGCTGCCAGAAGCGTAGTCTTCGAAAGGACTAGCTATCCCCCTCCTATTCCGGCTTTCTGCAGTTCAGTGCACTTATAATAGCCTTATTCCAGTTGACACCAATGCATACATATGTAGTGTAGCTCCTTGCTTGCGAGTACTTTGGATGAGTACTAACGGTTGCTTTGTCCTTCTTTTCCCTCTATTCCTTCTACCTGGTTGTCGCAACCAGATGTTGGAGCCCAGGAGCCAGACGCCACCTTCGATGACGACTCCTACTGCACCGGAGGTGCCTACTACTACGTGCTGCCCGCTGACCACGACCAGGAGTAGTTTAGGAGGATCCCAGGCAGGAGGCCTGCGCCTCTTTCGATCTGTATCCCAGTTTGTGCTAGCCTTCTTAAGGCAACTTGTTTAACTTATGTCTGTACTCAGATACTGTTGCTTCCGCTGACTCATCTATGATCGAGCTCTTGTATTCGAGCCTTCGAGGCCCCTGGCTTGTAATATGATGCTTGTATGACTTATTTTATTTGTAGAGTTGTGTTGTGATATCTTCCCGTGAGTCCCTGATCTTGATCTTACACGTTTGCGTGTATGATTAGTGTACGATTAAATCAGGGGCGTCACAGAGAACCAGGTACGAATTCTTCATCCATCCCCGATAAATCCCTTCGTCGCACATAATCCTAGGATGGCAGCCGCTGCCGTTGATGCATTTTTCTTCCTACTGAATCTAGTGTGTTTCATTTGCAGTGCCCAAAGTGCGAGTACCCTACAGGTTTCCGCGCCCTCGGTGAGATGCCACAGTTGTTCCTTCTCATCCTAACACAGCATTTTGAAACACGCACAGTATGTTCCTAGAATCCTCGTTTCTATCCGGGAGGGTGGGGTTCTTTTGAACATGTTGTGTTCTCATAGTGTTTTTCCTGCAGTGTATTATTTGCTCTTCCAGCACACATGCACTCAAGATGCTCGGCCTTGCCATAACTGAATACACTAGTTTAATGGTCACAGTGAAGACAAGCCATGGATATAAGTTCCGAGTTGGGTTCATGAACCAAGAAGATCGCTGGTTTTTTATGGCCAAACTTGGATAAACTTTCTCAAGTGTTACGGACTGAAAGTTGGCGCATGAATGTTGATGGAAATAGCAGACCCTGGTCTCATTTTCACTGCGATCTTCCACCCCGACGTCCTTCCAATTGTTCATCCATGTTAGTTTTGTATCTAGTTCTTGCTTGTTGCCTCGATTACTTCTTAATCCACCTATTCTGTCTAACTAATCACAATTTAACTTTAGAAATAGCAACGAATCTCCCACGAATATGCTACTTCTAATTAATATTTTCTTATAATTGGTGGCACATGTAGGTTTTTTCAGAGTTAAGCAGTCTGCTCGTTTGTTACTATGTAAAAACTCGGTTGTTACTAATGGCACTGAAGTTGACTGGATCGACATCCACAAGTTCCTACAATTTATTGATCGTCTTGAGGTCCTTGTGGGGCGTTTCAATGGTGGAAGGCCACGTGGGATATGTGTGCCACTGCTGCACTCGTTGAACAGGTCCAACAGTGTCGAGAAACTTATGGTACGAGTTGTTTTCTGTTATATATGTTGTTCATAAACTATTGCTTATACACAGTTTTACAGCTGTGATCTTCTTGAAACAGGAACTGCCGAGTTCTATTGTTCCTATACAGATGCCTGACCATGGCCGGGTCAGACTTGCGCTTGGTCACAACATGATGTTTATGTCGACCTACTCAATTCCCCTTGGAGGTGAAAAGATACTTATTCATGGGTGGTCTCAAATAATGAAGGCCCGTCCATCTTGGAGAATAGGACAGAAGATTATGTTGATGCTTTTCCATGGCTCTAAAGAGAATATCCTGTTTATTGACCATGTTATGAGATGAATCCGCTTTCAGAAGGTTGTGGATGCGCGGGGTGGTGCCTGGACCTTGTCCTAGGCTTGGCGGCCTCACCCTTGGTTAACTGTAGGCAAAGTAGCACTGTTCGAGGCATGCTTTGTACGGTTGAACCTGTATAAGTACTCATACTACTTTCAGCTTTGGTTGTTAAGTGCCCCTGCTGGTTTCAGTTAAGGTTGTTAAGTACTCCTGCTGCTTTTACAGTCTGTCGTGTTTCTTCAGTCCTATCTTCCTCCAGCCGCCAAAACCAAACCAGCGCCTGCGGGGCCGCCTGCTTCCGCCTCCCACGGCTGGCTGCGCCTCAGCGCACGCATCGCCGCCCCACCGTCTCCTAAATCGTTAATGCCGACGTCCTCCGCGCGCTTTGGTGCACTCGCCGTGGCGCTGCCCTCTTGCGTTTTCAACATGGTCAACAAACAACAGGAATCGGCAAAAGTACGTGGAGAGGATGACAGTAGGGGCCCACCACGTCAGCGTATGGAAAAATAAAATGCTTCCTCCTAGTGTTTTCCTGACATCTGGGACCCACGACATTGTGAGCGTATATAGTCAATAGACAAGAGAACAAGACAAGATCGGCTGACACCTAGGACGTAGCTACTTGAGCAGTATTTTTTTTGTTTGGTATTGCTGAGACGGAGCAGGGTTTGAACTGGTCTGTGGCTCATCTAACCCAGGCTTATATTTTATGTTCACCATGTGACCAGCCCAGCAATTTTTTCTTTTTGAAAATGAGCCCAGTTTATTTTTTCTGAAGAATTCCCAATCTAGGCCTACTTATTTTTCTACGCCCTGATGGGCTGCAACTCTTTCAAGACGCCTGCAAATCTTAAAAGTAATATGAGATGGGTAGTAAATATAAAAACAGATGGCAAATTGGCAATTACTTTATAATTTCTGAATTTTTTCACATTTTCAGATTCCTATTCATTGGGCATTAACCTAATTTAAATATATCATCAAAGTAATTTAAATCTGGCTCGACATTTTGGTATTAAAAATAGTTTGGAACCCACAGAAATATGCGAAATTGGCCCTGGCCAACCAAAAAAACGACTGCAATAAATTGCATAACAAGTTGCCATGAGCTATATATAAATTATTAAAAAAAAAGAGGGAGTGGTCTGACTTGTGGGCCTGTTTAGTTGACGCGTATGCAAGATTTTTTTAGTTATTATATACGTAAACAAACGATTCTAGCAGACGTAACCGTTGGATGTCAATCCAAGGGCCATCGTGTTTCTTCAATCTCTGATCTTCTTACTCCAGCCGTCAAAGCAGCGTCGGCGGGACTGCCTACTCCCGACTCCCGTGGCCGGCTATGCTGCCGCGTAGGCCTCAGCGCCCCCTACTACTCCCACCACTGGCCAAGGCATCCCTCTACTCATCCACACCCCCTGTTATTTTGCAGCGACGGCAGCCTCACACCGCAGCCGAACCGGTGAATGCTCGTACTCCTCTCCACGTGGGCATCCACTTTCGCGTGTTCCCCGGCTCCGCGTCGTCCCTTTCCTAGGTCTCGCCGTCGTCCACCGCCGTGGTGCTCTCGGTGCGGCGTGGTCAACATGGTCAATGACCGACTTCCATCGGAAGAGTACTATGCGTGGAGACGCTGACAGCTGGGTCCACGGCCGCAGCAAGGAAGTGCCTCCTTATTACGCGCAAAATAATTATTCCTCCACCTGACAGCGGGGACCCACCAGATGGGCCACCATATTTTGCAAAAAAAACGTTTCCCCCCTGACTGCTGGGACCCACCAGCTACACCCTCGCACGCAAGGAAGTGCGTCCGGGCAAAAAAACAAAATGATTCGCCCCCCTGACTACTGGGACCCACCAGCTACATCTTCACACGCAAGGAAGTGCCTGACAGTCAGGACCCACCTGGTCGAAGCGGATGTAGCATTGTCATTCTGGTCACGAACATGTATGTACATATATACTGGTGGATGTAGAGGCGCGCACGTGTCGTAGTAGAGGCGGCCAGGGTGCAAGAAAGAAAATACGGCCACGTATGTGTACATACGGGCGGGGTCTCGAACGCCTACTCGCGCATACGTACGGCGAGGGCTTGTTGACATGGCTGGGTCGGAACGGAGAAACAGCGTCGTCGTCGTGTTCATGGGGAGGCAATGGAATGCGTCGTGTTCATGGGGAGGCAACGAAATGCGTCGTGTTCATCGGGAGGCAATGGAACACGTGGGAGCCAACCGGCTGGGTCGGAACGGAATGTGTGGTCGTGTTCATCGGGAGGGCTTGGACGGAACAGGCGATGGAAATGAGGCTAGGCGTACCGCAGAACGGAGGAAACGGACCTCCTACGGTCGAAACGGGGGTCCTGTTGATCGGGAGGGGTGTGGCGTACCGCAAAACGGATGAAACGGACCTCCTACGGTCGAAACGGGGGTCCTGTTCATCGAGAGGGGTGTGGCATACCGCAAAACGGACGAAACTGACCTCCTACGGTCGAAACGGGGGTCCTGTTCATCGGGAGGGGTGTGGCGTACCGCAAAACGGGACTCCACGGGATACTGTTCATCTCCACCATCGACTCCCTCCAGCTTCCACAAGCTACTGTTCATCCACCGTCGACCTCCTCCAGCCTCCACCTGCGACTGTTAATCCACGGGCTCCTGTTCATCCAGCGTCCACCGCGCGCTACTCCACCGGCTACTATTCAACCAGCCCTCTCCACGGGCTCCTGTTCAACCACCCCTCCATGGGCTACTGTTCATCCAGCCCTCCACCATCTACTGTTCATCATGCCCTCCATGGGGTGATCCTGTTCATCCAGCCCTCCACGGGGTCCTGTTCATCCAGCCCCAACCGGCTCGATCAATCGGGGTCCTGTTCATCCACCCCCACCGGGAACTGTTCATCCAACCCCCCCCCCCCCCCCGCAATGCTCACTATTCATCTAGAGGCAGCATCGATCGGCTTCAGTTAGTAGCAGTAGCGAAGGAATCGCTAGATCAGGTTCAGTTAACAACCATCGATCGATCGCTCGGGTTCAGTAACGCGTAGCCTGCAGTGCAATTTCTCGGGTTCAGTTAGTGCCCAACACCTCGCTCGGGTTCAGTTAGAGCCAACGCCTCGCACACACGCGCGTACGTGTACCAGAGAAACGCGCATCGCTCCGCCCCCGACCTCCCACCGTAACCGGGAACTCCCCGAAATTTTCCTCGCCCTCGCTTCTACCACGGTGTTTTCCATCATGGACGGCCCAAAGAATGTCATGCAGCTGCATCTCCGGCCCGCCCAGGACGAAAAGCCATTTCTGTCATGATTTTTTGTCATAGAAGTAGGAGACCACCGCATCTATGATGATACCGGGTTTTGTCACAATTCTCGTCATAGAAGTGTCATATGTATGACAGAAAAAAAATTCGTTCGACCCAAAATGTCATGGATGTGTCTTTTTTTTGTAGTGATGACAACCTTGGTTGAGAAAGCATGAGGAAGCAGATAATCTTCTTTCAATGCGATGCACTAGAGGCGTCAATTCCAGAATAGTTGGTCTAGTGGTTCCCATAGGAAATCCAAGATAGGTAAATGGTAGGGTGCCCACTTGACAACCAAGTATGGAGGCAATCCTAGCAGATTCCTTGGGTGACATGTTTAGAGGTATCATCGAGGACTTAGCAAAGTTAACTATCAGACCAGTTGAAGTTGCAAAAGTGTCCAACATCTGTTTGAGAGCAATGATCTGACTGTCAACAGCAGGGAGGATGACCAATGTGTCATCGGCATGCTGCACTATTGGGTAATCCTCAAAGCTAGAAGAGATAGGCAAGGTCAAAATCTCTCTGTACTTCATGTCATTAACTATAGACTAGAGAAGATCCACCACTATAACAAACAGTAGAGGGGAGAAAGGATCCCCTTGACGCACACATGTTCTGCATTGAAAATGTCTACCTGGAACTCCATTTAATAAAACAGAGGACGAGAGCCAGAGTCTAGCAAGGATTGAACCCTCCCAATCCACTTATCATCGAATCCCTTGTGCTTGAGAATTTGCAGGATAGCAGAGTGCTCTATTATATCAAAAGCCTTAGTAAAATCCAATTTAAGCAGCACCATTCATTTGCTAGAGCTTTTGCATTGACGAATATATTCAAAACACCAAGCCACACAATCTTGGATTGATCTGCACATCAGAAACCCATACTGGTTTTTATGAATACACTGGAGTATTACCTCTTGCAATCTGTTAGCAAGCAATTTAGTAAGAAACTTCAGGCAAGTATTTGCCAGAGAAATGGGCCTATAATCTCCAACCACTTCAGAGTTGAGCTTCTTTGGGATCAGAGTAATAAGAGAGGAGTTTAAACAGGCCAAATCACATTTGTCATCATAAAATTCTTGAACTAGTTTATAGAAATCCTCCTTGAGGATGTGCCAACATTTCTTTAGGAATAAGCCAGTGAAACCATCTGGACCCAGTGTGTTGGGGAACGTAGTATTTCAAAAAAAATCCTATGATCATGCAAGATCTATCTAGGAGATGCATAACAACGAGAGGGGAGAGTGTGTCTACGTACCCTCACAAACTGAAAGCAGAAGCGTTTATCAACGCGGTTGATATAGTCGTACACCTTCACGATCCGTCCCCGATCAAGTACCGAACGTACGGCACCTCCGCGTTCAGCACACGTTCATCTAGATGACATCCTCACCTTCTTGATCCAACAAGAGGGGCGAAGTAATAGATGAGTTCCGGGAGCACGACGGCATGGTGATGGTGTTGGTGAAGAAAAATCTCCGCAAGGCTTCGCCTAAGCACTACGAAAACTATGACGGAGGATGAACTAGAGGGGACGGGGTTGCCGGCACACGGCTTGGTGTTTCTTGATGTGTCTTGGGTGCTAGCCCCGCCCCTCTATTTATATGTCAAGCCTTGGGGTCAAAACTTGGAGTAAAAGTCTACACAAAGTCGGTTTCACCAAAAAGGCAAGAGTCCTTCTCGGACCCTGGCGTCTGGCCCCTGGACTCCGCAGAACTTCGTTTTGCACTTTCCAAAAATCTTGTGGGCTTTCCCCTTTGGCCCAAATAAAGTGTTCTCGTACCCAAACATTTTGGGAAACATCCAGAACCCCTTCCGGTGAATTCCGGAACCCTTCCGGAGACCAGACACTATTATCCCATGTATTAATCTTTATCTCCGGACCATTCCGGAGTTCCTCGTCATGTTCGTGATCTCATCCGTGACTATGAGCAATATTCGGTCACCAACATACATAACTCATATAATACTATATCATCAACGAACGTTAAGCCTGCGGACCCTACGGGTTCAAGAATTATGTAGACATGACCGAGACACCTCTCTGGTCAATAGCCAATAGCGGAACCTGGATGCGCATATTGGCTCCTACATATTCTACAAAGATCTTTATCGTTCGAACCTTATGACAACATACATAGTTCCCTTTGTCATCGGTATGTTACTTGCCCGAGATTCGATGGTATCATCATACCTAGTTCAATCTCATTACCGGCAAGTCTCTTTACTCGTTCCGTAATGCATCATCACGCAACTAACTCATTAGTCATATTGCTTGCAAGGCTTGTAGTGATGTGCATTACCGAGAGGGCCCAGAGATACCTCTCCGATACATGGAGTGACAAATCCTAATCTTGATCTATGCCAACCCGACAAACACCTTCGGAGACACCTGTAGAGCATCTTTTTCATCACCCAATTACGTTGTGACGTTTGATAGCACACAAGGTGTTCCTCCGATATTCGGGAGTTGCATAATATCATAGTCAGAGGAACATGTATAAGTCATGAAGAAAGCAATAGCAATAAACTAAACGATCATAATGCTAAGCTAATGGATGGGTCTTGTCCATCACATCATTCTCTAATGATGTGATCCTGTTCATTAAATGACAACACATGTCTACGGCTAAGAAACTTAACCATCTTTGATTAACGAGCTAGTCTAGTAGAGGCATACTAGGGACACTTTGTTTTGCCTATGTATTCACACATGTATCAAGTTTCCGGTTAATACAATTCTAGCATGAATAATAAACATTTATCATGATATAAGGAAATATGAATACCAACTTTATTATTGCCTCTAGGGCATATTTCCTTTAGTCTCCCACTTGCACTAGAGTCAATAATCTAGTTCACGTCATCCTGTGATTTAACACCAATAGTTCACATCACCATGTGATTAACACCCATAGTTCACATCGCCATGTGACCAACACTCAAAAGGTTTACTAGAGTCAGTAATCTAGTTCACATCGCCATGTCATTAACACCCAAAAAGTACTAAGGTGTGATCATGTTTTGTTTGTGAGAGAAGTTTAGTCAACAGGTCTGTCACATTCAGAGCCATATGTATTTTGCAAATTTTCTATGTCTATAATGCTCTGCATGGTGCTACTATAGCTAATTTCTCCCACTTTCAATATGTATCCAGATTGAGACTCAGAGTCATCCGGATCGGTGTAAAAGCTTTCATTGACGTAACTCTTTACAACGAACTCTTTATCACCTCCATAACCGAGAAATATTTCCTTAGTCCTCTTAGGTAGCTAAGGATAACTTTGACCGCTGTCCAGTGATCCATTACTGGATCACTATCGTACCCCCTTGCCAAACTCATGGCAAGGTACACAATAGGTCTAGTACACGGCATAACATACTTTATAGAACCTATGGCTGAGGCATAGGGAATGACTTTCATTCTCTTTCTATTTTCTGCCGTGGTCGGGTTTTGAGTCTTACTCAATTTTACACCTTTCAATACAGGCAAGAACTCCTTCTTTAACTGTTCCAATTTGAACTACTTCAAAATCTTGTCAACGTATGTACTCATAGAAAAAAACTTATTAAGCGTCTTGATCTATCTCTTATAGATCTTGAAGCCCAATATGTAAGCAGCTTCTCCAAGGCCTTTCTTTGAAAAACTTCTTTTGAATACTCCTTTATGCTTTCCAGAAAATTCTACATCATTTCTGATCAACAATATGTCATTCACATATACTTATCAGAAAGGTTGTAGTGCGCCCACTCATTTTCTTGTAAATACAAGCTTCACCGCAAGTCTGTATAAAACTATATGCTTTGATCAACTCATCAAAGCGTATATTCCAACTCCGAGATGCCTGCACCAGTCCATAGATGGATCGCTGGAGCTTGCACATTTTGTTAGCACCTTTAGGATTGAGAAAACCTTCTGGTTGCCTCATATACAACTCTTCTTTAATAAATCCATTAAGGAATGCAGTTTTAACATCCATTTGCCTGATTTCATAAATTGTGGCAATTGCTAATATGATTCAGACAGACTTTAAGCATCGATACGAGTGAGAAAATCTCATCATAGTCAACACCTTGAACTTGTTGACAACCTTTTTTGCGATAAGTTGAGCTTTGTAGATAGTAAACTACTATCAGCGTCCGTCTTCCTCTTGAAGATCCATTTATTCTCAATGGCTCGCCGATCATCAGGCAAGTCAATCAAAGTCCACACTTTGTTCTCATACATGGATCCCATCTCAGATTTCATGGCCTCAAGCCATTTGCGGAATCTAGGCTCATCATTGCTTCCTCATAGTTCGTAGGTTCGTCATGGTCAAGTAACATGACCTCCAGAACAGGATTACCATACCACTCTGGTGCGGACCTTACTCTGGTTGACCTACAAGGTTAGGTAGTAACTTGATCTGAAGTTTCATGATCATCATCATTATCTTCCTCACTAAGTGGTGTAGGAATCACTGGAACTAATTTGTGTGATGAACTACTTTCCAATTCGGGAGAAGGTACAACTACATCATCAAGTTCTACTTTCCTTCCGCTCACTTCTTTTGAGAGAAACTCCTTCTCTAGAAAGGATCCATTCTTAGCAAAAAAATATCTTGCCTTCGGATCTGTGATAGAAGGTGTACCCAATAGTTTCTTTCGGGTATCCTATGAAGACGCACTTCTCCAATTTGGGTTCGAGCTTATCAGTTTGAAACTTTTTCGCGTAAGCATCTCAACCCCAAACTTTAAGAAATGACAACTTAGGTTTCTTGCTAAACCACATTTCAAACGGTGTCGTCTCAACAAATTTAGATGGTGCCCTATTTAAAGTGAATGCATCTATCTCTAATGCATAACCCCCAAACGATAGTGGTAAATCGGTAAGAGACATCATAGATCGCACCATATCTAATAAAGTACGATTATGACGTTCAGACACACCATTACACTATGGTGTTCCAGGTGGCATGAGTTGTGAAACTATTCCACATGGTTTTAAATGAAGGCCAAACTCGTAACTCAAATATTCACCTCCACGA
Organism: Triticum monococcum; assembly: GCA_034509565.1. NCBI lineage: Eukaryota > Viridiplantae > Streptophyta > Magnoliopsida > Poales > Poaceae > Triticum > Triticum monococcum. Next base: position 486,982,834 of record CM067845.1, read on the forward strand.
TCAAATCGTAGAAACTTCATTTTCTTGTTACGATGATTCTCCACTTCACTCTGAAATTATTTGAAAATTTTCAAATGTTTTAGACATGTGTTTCATTAAGAAGATATACCCATATCTGCTCAAATCATCTGTGAAGGTCAGAAAATAATGATACCCGCCGCGAACCTCAACACTTATCGGACCGCATACATCGGTATGTATTATTTCCAATAAGTCAGTAGGTCGCTCCATTGTTCCGGAGAACGGAGTTTTAGTCATCTTGCCCATGAGGCATGGTTCGCAAGCATCATATGATTCATAATCAAGTGATTCCAAAAGCCCATCTACATGGAGTTTCTTCATGCGCTTTATACCAATATGACCTAAATGGCAGTGCCACAAATATGTTGCACTATCATTATCAACTTTGCATATTTTGGCATCAATATTATGAATATGTGTATCACCACGATTGAGATTTCCATTCACATTGGGTGATTCCAAAAGCCCATCTGCATGGAGTTTCTTCATGCGCTTTATACCAATATGACCTAAACGGCAGTGCCACAAATATGTTGCACTATCATTATCAACTTTGCATCTTTTGGCATCAATATTATGAATATGTGTATCACCACGATTGAGATTTCCATTCAAATTGGGTGTATGACCATTGAAGGTTTTATTCATTTAAACAGAACAACAATTATTCTTTGACTTAAATGTATAACCATATTGCAATAAACATGATCAAATCATATTCATGCTCAACGCAAACACCAAATAACATTTATTTAGGTTCAACACTAATCCCAAAAGTATAGGGAGTGTGCGATGATGATCATATCAATCTTGGAACCACTTCCAACACACACCATCACTTCACCCTTAACTAGTCTCTGTTCATTCTGCAACTCCCGTTTCGAGTTACTAGTCTTAGCAACTGAACCAGTATCAAATACCTAGGGGTTTCTATGAACACTAGTAAAGTGCGCATAAATAATCTGTATATCAAATATACCTTTGTTCACTTTTCCATCCTTCTTATCCGCCAAATATTTTGGGTAGTTCCTCTTCTAGTGACCATTCCCTTTGAAGTAGAAGCACTCAGTTTCAGGCTTAGGTCTAGCTTTGGGCTTCTTCATGGGAGTGGCAATTTGCTTGCCATTCTTCTTGAAGTTCCCTTTCATTCGCTTACCCTTTTACTTGAAACTAGTGGTCTTGTCAACCATCAACACTTGATGCTCTTTCTTGATTTCTACCTTCGCCAAATTTAGCATCGCGAAGAGCTCGGGAATTGTTTTCATCATGCCTTGCATATTATAGTTCATCAGGAAGTTCCAGTAACTTGGTGATGGTGACTAGAGAACTCTTTCAATCACTATCTTATCTAGAAGATTAACTCCCACTTGATTCAAGTGATTGTAGTACTCAGACATTCTGAGCACATGCTCACTGGTTGAGCTATTCTCCTCCATCTGGTAGGCTAAGCACTTTATCCGAGGTCTCATACCTCTCGACTCGGGCATGAGTCTGAAATACCAATTCCAGCTCTTGGAACATCTCATATGCTCCGTGGCGTTCAAAACATTTTTGAAGTCCCGCTTCTAACCTGTAAAGCATGGTGCACTAAACTATCAAGTAGTCATCATACTGAGCTTTGTCAAATGTTCATAACATCTGCATCTGCTCCTGCAATACGTTTGTCACCTAGCGGTGCACCAAGGACATAATTCTTCTGTGCAGCAATGAGGATAATCCTTAGATCACGGACCTAGTACGCATCATTGCTACTATCATCTTTTCAACCTAGTTTTCTCTAGGAACATATCAAAAATCAAACAGGGGAGATATACGTGAGCTATTGATCTACAACATAGATATGCAAATACTATCAGGACTAAGTTCATGATAAATTAAGGTTCAAATAATCATATTACTTAAGAACTCCCACTTAGATAGACATCCCTCTAGTCATCTAAATGATCACGTGATCCATATCAACCAAACCATGTCCGATCATCACGTGAGATGGAGTAGTCGTCAATGGTGAACATCTCTATGTTGATCATATCTAGTATATGATTCACACTCGACCTTACGGTCTCCAATGTTCCGAGGCCATATCTGCATATGCTAGGCTCACCAAGTTTAACCCGAGTCTTCTGCGTGTGCAAAACTGGCTTGCACCCATTGTATGTGAACGTAGAGCCTATCACACCTGATCATCATGTGGTGTCTCACCACGAAGAACTTTCGCAATGGTGCATACTTAGGGAGAACACTTATACCTTGAAATTTAGTAAGGGATTATCTTATAATGCTACTCCATACTAAGTAAAATAAGATGCATAAAAGATAAACATCACATGCAATCATAATATGTGACATGATATGGCCATCATCATCTTTTGCTCATGATCTCCATCACCGAAGCATCGTCATGTTCTCCATCGTCACCGGCGCGACACCTCACTGGTACACGTCGGTCCTAAACAATCGGTTTTTAACCCCTTTCTGCGACAACATTCGGAACCGTCGCCAAGTGAGTGTGGGCGATAGGGGGTCCTTCCCACACGACCCAGAAACCGTCGTGGTTATGTCGTCCTGGCACACACGCTTGGCAAAATGAGGTGGTGTGCAACTGACAAGCACTCAAATACATAAATACATACAGTAGTGCTAAAAAATACAATTATACAAGCAAAATCATTTCCGTCATAAGTACATCCCACACAGTCAGTCACGGCTAAATGATTCCGTTCGTATATACATCCCACATAGTCACTCCAAGGAAAACGTTTGCGCAAGGTGGCATAACGCAAACAGTTTTCAACAAAATGTCATGAGTGATTGTTCATTGATCTAACACTGTTTATTCCTAGAAACTGTGTGCATTGCCTGAGGTCATCGCCCGCGCTGTTTTCTCATTAACCATTTGCAATAGGAAAACCCAATTAGCAGTCTAATTGCCCTATTATTAATAATCCATTTACTAATCTAATTGACATTCATATTAAGCACATAATATATTCCATTTCCATATTAAGGAAGCAGGATTTCATAATTGAAATACATCGTAGTACAACATGATAGAGCTTCAGCACTCAGCCACCCCATTACATAACTACACCAGCAGCAAGTTTCACATACAACATCTAGAACCTTTAGAAATGAGCATCATAGACGGTACATAGAGAGATGCATCTCATCTGGAAAACTCCTGAAGCAGAAGGCGAATATTGAGCCTTCATTCATGTTGAAGGTCTTTGCAACTTTCGGCCAGTGCCTGTGGATGATTGATCGTCCATCCTTCGACCTCTTCAGGAACACCTCAATAGTGAACTGTGGGTGTTCTATGAAAACTTTCCTCGCCTCCTGACCACAGAGGTGGTTTGAGAGGTAATCATCAGTGAAGCCTGAAAACAAGGATGTGCATAAATATCTTCTCTATATTGGAAAGGGGGAAAAGGAATACAAAAAGGCAAGGTATAATAGTTAGTACCATCTTGTAAACCTCAGTGCTTCCCATTATTTCCCTTCAACACATGTTTTTTCGGTAAAGGGTGGATTTTATTGTCTCAAAATGGAGCATCAAGAGGATACAAACACAATGAGCACACACCCGGCCTCTGCATAGCTAAGATGCACACAACCAACGCCAACACATGCACACACCAACACCAACACCCTGCAACACATATAAGGTAGTTAGTCATCAGGTTAAGTAAGGGTTCGCGTGCTATCAGTAAAATATGTTGATGAAAAATAAGCACATTGTAGATTCATCGGATTAATTCAAGCCACATGGAAAACCCACTTATCCAAACCAAGCATGATTAAGAACTAGGAAATATATCACTTGTATATGTTTCTCATGTATTAAGTGTAGCCAAATTCGATTTATTCCTCACATCGTATACAATAAGAGAATGCAGCCACAACAATTGAACATCGCATTGCAGAATTGAACCAAGCAGTTAACTAAACACCACAAGAAATGAACCAAACGTTAACCGAGCACCACATTGCACAATATAACACACTCCTAATAGAAGATCAGACAGTTAACCAAACCAAGCATGCTTAACAACTTGGAAATATAGCAATTATATTTGTTTCTCATGTATTTAGTACAGCCAAATTCGATTTATTCCTCACTTGGTATACAATAACAGAATGCAGCCACAACAATTGAACATCGGATTGCAGAATTGAACCAAGCAGTTAACTAAACACCACAACAAATGAACCAAACGTTAACTGAGCACCACATTGCACAATATAACATACTCCTAATAGAAGATCAGATAGTTAACCAAACCAAGCATGCTTAACAACTTGGAAATATAGCAATTGTATTTGTTTCTCATGTATTCAATTGTATTTGTTTCTGATGTATTTAGAACAACCAAATTTGATTTATCCCTCACATGGTATACAATAACAGAATGCAGCCACAACAATTGAACATTGCATTGCAGAATTGAACCAAGCAGTTAACTAAACACCACAATAAGTGAACAAAGCCACAACAAATGAACCAAGCAGTTAACTAAACACCAATTGAACAATAAACATACTCCTAATATAAGATCAGATAGTTAACCAAACCAAGCATGCTTAACTACTTGGAAATATTGCACCCTGAAGAATTGAACATCACATTTGCAGAATTGAACCAAGCAGTTAACTGAACACCACATTGCACGGCATATAGAACATATACACTATAGCAGAAGATCGCATGGTAAAAGCAGATAGCACAATTCACTAGAATTTGTTAAGGAAAGGCAGTAGCTAGCAAACTGAACATGGGCCTTATAGTGAGCTAATAAGACAAGCTACTCCTCATTGTCGGAGATATCGATGATGATTGGCTCCTTGGACATGGAAGAGGGCGAGGCCTCTGCATCGTGGGTGCCCTCGTTGTAGTGGTGAGTTGCCTGAGCCGCTCCGGGCACCAACCTACTGGCTCTCGAGATGTGGTAAGCACGTGCACGCTGAGAAAACACCTCGTAGTCTTCATCGAAGGCACCGACGGTGCCCTCGAGAAAACGCCACGAACTATCGTTTAAAGCAGCCAACCGCGTCATGGCGTCGGCGTGCGAGGCGTCAATAGTGGGCTCGACGGCGAGGTGCTCCTCCAAGATCTGGGGGTCGGTAGGAATGGCAGCCATCGTGACTTCATCCGCGCGTGTGGCCGCGATTTGCTTCTCCACTGCCAAATGCTCCTTTAGGTCCTGGCTATACTGCTGCACCATGTCTTAGGCCGGCACTTATTTGGTGGAGGGGTCGGTGATTTGGGTGGAAGGTGTCACGCTTGCACCGACGGTCGGGGCATGTGGGATGTGGAAGGAGGAGGAGGATGGGGGTCGGGGTGTGGATTACCTTCCTGGATAGGCGAGGCCGAGCAGCGTGAAAGGAGGGTCACCGGCGAGGAGGCGGCGGCACTGCAAGCAAGGAGTGAAGGTTTCAACTTGGAAAGGAAGGCGGAAACAGGGGAAATGTGGCTTTTGGTAAGGGGGAGGGGGCGGGGAGGTAGATATTTCCACAGAAGCCGAGAATTTGGAATCGCTTCAGCCAAAAAACTGGCGTGCAAAGTGTCATCAGACACAGTCCTAATTCAAACACAGTCCGAAGATATTTTGTGCTGCATCTCACACGATTGTTTATAATAATCTATGTGGGATCTACTTGATTTTTCATCTTGATTTGAATTACATAATGGAGTCACAGTGGCCATGGACGGTGTTTGAATTACTAGACCTTTTATCTGAAGTGATCATAAAATAATTAGAATTATTCAGGGTTTATTTCGACATTTTTATGCATTAAGTGAGTTTTCAATGCATTTATGTACATAATTCAAATTTGAACTACATGCACATGCTCCAGTGCATATAACTTGGTTGGAAAATCAAATCTTTGCCCTTGGGTGCATGCTTAGGTCCCATGCAAGAAATGGGAATGAATGGCAATCACCCTGCCACCTTCACTCGGCCGCAAACATTGAGATACTTGGTTTTTAAATTCTAGCAAATCCAAAACTTGTCTAAAATTGATGAAACTTGGCATGATATCATCGAGTGGCATCAACATGTCGTGGTAAAGTTTTGTCCCATTTGGGGCAGGTTTGGGTATATGATTCTCACAAACGCGAGCTTCTGACAGCAAGCATGATGGTTTCGATACAGATCGCCCCAACTTTGGGGGCAAAACAATATCCATTGCCTCGTATTACTTTCAATTTTTTTTTCTTGTGTCAACATAGAACAACACGAGTGTTGTGTTATTTTTTGTGATTTTTCGGGGTTCGTTTGGACATTTTAGTGCATTAAGTGAGTTTTCAATGCATTTATGTGCATAATTCAAATTTGAACTACATGCACATGCTCTGGTGCATATAAATTGGTTGAAAATCAAATCTTTTGTCCTTGTGTGCATGCTTAGGTCCCATGCAAGAAATGGGAATGAATGTCAAACACCCTGCCACCGTCACTCGGCCGCAAACATTAAGATACCTGGTTTTTAAATTCTAGTAAATCCAAAACTCATTTGAAATTCATGAAAGTTGGCATGCTATCATGGAGCGGCATCAACATGCTGTGGTAAAGTTTTTGTCCCATTTGGCGCAAGTTTGGGTATATGCTTCTCACAAACCAGAGCTCCTCACAACATGCATGATGGTTTCACATAGAAAACGCCCCAACTTTGGGGCGATACGATATCCATTGCCTCTTATTGCTTTCAAATTTTTTCTCTAGTCAACATAGAACAACATGAGTGTTGTGTTAATTTTTTTTTGATTTTTCGGGGTTCGTTTGGACATTTTTATGCATTAAGTGAGTTTTAAATGCATTTATGTGCATAATTCAAATTTGAACTACATGCACATGCTCCGGTGCATATAAATTGGTTGAAAAATCAAATCTTTGTCCTTGGGTGCATGCTTAGGTCAATGCAAGAAATGGGAATGAATGTCAAACACCCTGCTACCGTCACTCGGCCGCAAACATTGAGATACCTGGTTTTTAAATTCTAGTAAATCCAAAACTTGTCTGAAAATTAATGAAACTTGGCATGCTATCATGGAGCGGCATCACCATGTCGTGGTAAAGTTTTTGTCCCATTTGGGGTAGGTTTGGGTCTATGCTTCTCACAAACCAAAGCTTCTCACAACAAGCATGATGGTTTTAGATAGAAAACACCCAAACTTTGGGAGCGATATGATATCCATTGCCTCTTATTGCTTTCAAATTTTTCTCATGTCAACATAGAACAACAGGAGTGTTGTGTTATTTTTTGTGATTTTCAGGGTTCGTTTGGACATTTTTATGCATTAAGTGAGTTTTCAATGCATTTATGTGCATACTTCAAATTTGAACTACATGCACATGCTCTAGTGCATATAAATTGGATGAAAAATCAAATCTTTGTCCTTGGGTGCATGCTTAGGTCCCATGCAAGAAATGGGAATAAATGTCAAACACCCTTCCACCGTCACTCGGCCGCAAACATTGAGATACCTGGTTTTTAAATTCTAGTAAATCCAAAACTCGTATGAGATTCATGAAACTTGGCATGCTAGCATGGAGAGGCATCAACATGCCGTGGTAAAGTTTTTGTCCCATTTGGGGCAGGTTTGGGTATATGCTTCTCACAAACCAGAGCTTCTCACAACAAGCATGATGGTTTCAGATAGAACACCCGTATGCAAAGTGAGAGCGGGATTTGTGCATCTCTTGAACACAAATGGTTGTTTTGGATGACCCGTGTGAACCACTCACAAACAATTTGGTGCGATTTGCATCTGTAATATTGGGTATGTTTCCATTTGACAAACTATAAAGATTGACATTTGTTGATCTAGTAACATTGCCATTTGCCAACCTTGTAACACTGCGATTTTTCAAAATATGAAGCTAAAAATCACTAGCAGTATCTAATTTTTGCAACTAAAATTCAGTAATTAACCATAGATGGAGGCGAGGAGGCATGTTCAGCCAGGCGTGCAGCAGGCAGCACAGTACTATTCGATTTGACAGCAGGCGGCTTTGTTCTCGATACGGCTTTAATGCAGATGAAGGAGAGGGTAGCGGTTCCCAAAATGTTGACCAAGCAATGATGCATCATCCTTCAATTAGCATCGTGTGAATGCATGAGGGAAGTAATGGGAGGACCGGGAAAAGAGGCAGCACGATGTGAATGCAACGCGGTTTGCACTCATATAAAGGTGCCCCTCCATTGCAAAGCATCTACCACATCGTATGCACCTAAGCATTTGCCTAAGCACCTACACTAATAAGCGCAAAAGTGCCCACTCCATACCCATGGCGGCGATGAGCACGAGCAGCCAGCGGCTGTGCCAGATAGTCCATGATGCTGGCTTGCGGCATGGCATCGTGGATCGTCTCCGTACGGTGTTGGCGACTAGCTAGTGGATGGCCACCGTCAACACTAGCTACGACTCTCAGTTGGACCAGATGATCGTTCGCACCACCAACAGGTTCACCGTCGTCAAGAAGCTCAAGGACGACATCGCCGTACTCCTCTAGCCCGCGTGCCCGGGCTCCTCATTGCCTGCCACCCTAATCGGCCTCCCTGGTCGGAACCTCTTTCAAGCACTGGTGGCCCTGCGACTGGCCGCCGACGCCACGAAGAATGTCCACCTGGAGGTCGCGCTCGCCGCGGGGCGCCTCCATTTGCAAGAAACCGTCGACCTACACATCCATGTGTACAAGCAAATCATTTACATAGGTATCTACAAGGCCAGTGAGGACGCTACGACGTTGTCCTTCTTCAGCCGGCTGGAAGCCTTGGATGCCTTAGCTGAGAAGCACCTTGACCTCGCCACACAAGCCGCCGCTCCATAGTCGCCGGTCGGTGGCCCGGCCAGCGCACTGAGTTGAGGAGGAGGAGGTCGTACATTGATGATGCATCTTTTTTCTTGCCTCCTGTAACCACCACTTCGATCGCATCATCGTGGCCTTAATTCTTATTTTGCTATTGCATTCTCGTTCCAGTCAATACAGAAATGTGCGATCCCTTTGCTCAATACAGACATGTCCATTCCAGTCTTATTTTGATTGGCTTGAATGAAGGTCTATCCCACCGTTAGGCGCTGCAGCGCGCTGTGCTCGCTGTTAGGCGCCACGGCGCGCTCAACTCGCGTCCGTCTGCGCGCTTGGCTTGTGGACAACTTTTCCTTGCATGTCCAACTGCTATATGCATAAATATATGGTTGCTCGCCGTTGAGGCGACCGTGGAGTGCTCTGCTCGCGTCCCTCTGCGCGTGCTCTGCCAATGGTTGGGCGTGCGCACGATCACGTCGGGGCCACCGTATGCATGCAGTTGCGCCGCGCGCGTTGCCACGCAATGCAGTTACGTGTGGCACGATAGAGTTACGCGCTGCAAATTAGAACTGCCATCGGGGCCTACTGATATTCCTGGCCGTCCGGCTTCCCCTTTAATTCCCGCGGCCATTATATCCTTAGTCTCTTCAACAATCACACCCATGATGACACATAGAGAGGGGATGTCCAGCGGTGCTCCAATGGAGTTTGGCGAGCATAGAGTGGAGACCCACGTGAGGGAGACAGATCTCTCGGTGGTGTACACCATCGACCAGGCCATGGTGGACGACTACATCAACAACGTTGAGCAGTTGCTTGCTGGAGACAAGTACAAGGTGGTCGGCATCGACCTCCAGTACACCGCCGGTCGTCCCGGCATAGATCAGAAGGTTGCCGTCGCCCAGTTGTGCATGCGCCATCATGTCCTCATCTACCACTACTGCATGGCCACAGAGCCTTGCGACCGTTTCAACAGGTTTGTCAACAGCACCGACTACAAGTTCACCGCGGTGGAAACCAAAGACGATGTAAAAGGGCTCAATGTTACGGGCTTGGCCTGCAAGAACCTTGTCAAATTCCGTGACCACTACAGGGTCTGGGGCAGCACGAAGCAGGACTCCCTAGTCGAACTCGCCTCGGCCATCATCGACCCCTACTACGAAAAGATGAAGCAGGATGCTCAGAGAACAAGTCCCGTATCCTGGCACAAGGCCTGGATGCGGCAACTGGATGAACCTCACCTCAGGTTCGTGTCCAAGAGCATGTACACATGCTTCGAGATGCACAGGCGGATCGTTGACATGAGGAAGTGCCTCGTTACCCAAATCGACGAGCCCGGATCAAGCCATAAGCAAAGCAAGCGTCACAAGAAGTAAATGATGATCAGATGATCGTTTATGCTAGTTAATCATGCATGTAATATATAGTTTACTTTATTGGTGTGTGGAAATGTCATGTGTGTAGTAGCCACCTATGTAATTATGCATGTAATAGTTTACTTTGGTGTGTGCAAATGCCATGGTTGTAGTAGCCACCTATGTAAGTGGATGTTTAATTTGGTTATGCAACCATGTCCTTATAAGTGTGTATATAATGTTGTTGTTCTATATGCAATCCCATCGCACAACACACATGTCTTATTAGCAGCAACCGTCTGTGTTATTATTGGTCTTCGCACACATTTCTGATTACAAACCTGTTTGCCATGTATCACACACATCTTGTTATATTGAACCGTTTCTGTTCTCTTGTCTCAACACAAATAGTTCATCCGTGTGAACCGCATGCCTTATATCGCACACACCTTGAATCTGGCTGACTGTTTCTTTTGTGTTGCCTAATCACAAATAGTTCATCCGAGTGAACCGTATGCTGTATATCGCACATAACTTCATCTCGTTGCACGTTTATTTTGTTCCTCCTCATCACAAACAGTTAAGTGGAATGAATAGTATGCCCTGCATCGCACACACAACTAAAACCTGAACCGTGTTTGATGCATCCGTTATCGCAAATGTTTTGTACATTTCTGACGGTTTTCATACACCACCGTTTGCAATTATTGCATCGCACACAATTTCTCGAAGGGTCTCTGATCGTAGTGTCGTGTTAGCAGCGTCCTGCAGTAGTGCCTATCTCCATCATAGCATCGTTGTCGTCTCGCCAACTATTTTTTCTATGACTATCGCTACCGCTTAGCGATAAAGTAAAAACAATTACATGGCGATTGCATTGCATAAAATAAAGCGACAACCATATGGCTCCTGCCAGTTGCCAATAACTCTGTTACAAAACATGATCATCTCATACAACAATTTAGATATCATCACATCTTGACCATATCACATCACAACATGCCCTACAAAAACAAGTTAGACGTCCTTTACTTTGTTGTTGCAAGTTTTACGTGGCTGCTACGGGCTTAGCAAGAACAGTTCTTACCTACGCATCAAAACCACTACAATTTTTCGTCAAGTGTGCTATTTTAGCCTTCAACAAGGACCGGGCATAGCCACACTCGATTCAACTAAAGCTGGAGAAACAGACACCCACTAGCCACCTGTGTGCGAACCAGTCTCATGAACGCGGTCATGTAATGTCTGTCTAGGCCGCTTCATCCAACAATACCGCCGAATCAAAGTATGACATGCCGGTAAGCAGTATGACTATTATTGCCCACAACTCATTGTGTTCTACTCGTGCATATAACATCTACGCATAGACCTGGCTCTGATGCCACTGTTGGCGAACGTAGTATTTCAAAAAAAATCCTAGATCATGCAAGATCTATCTAGGAGATGCATAACAACGAGAGGGGAGAGTGTGTCTACGTACCCTCGTAGACCGAAAGCGGAAGTGTTTATCAACGCAGTTGATGTAGTCATACACCTTCCCGATCCGTCCCGATCAAGTACTGAACATACGGAACCTCCGCGTTCAGCACACATTTAGCTCGATGACGTCCTCGCCTTCTTGATCCAGCAAGAGGGGCGAAGTAATAGATGAGTTCCGGCAGCACGATGGCGTGGTGACGGTGTTGGTGAAGAACAATCTCCACAGGGCTTTGCCTAAGCACTACGAAAACTATGACGGAGGATAAACTAGAGGGAACAGGGTTGCCGGCACATGGCTTGGTGTTTCTTGATGTGTCTTGGGTGCTAGCCTTGCCCCTCTATTTATATGTTGAGCCTTGGGGTCGAAACATGGAGTAAAAGTCTACCCAAAGTCGGTTTCACCCGAAAGGCAAGAGTCCTTCTCAGACTCCAGGACTAGACGCCAGGGTTCCCAGCATCTGGACCCAGATGCCAGGGACCCTGGCATCTGGCCCCTGGACTCCGAAAAACTTCCTTTTGCGCTTTCCAAAAACCTTGTGGGCTTTCCCCTTTGGCCCAAATAAAGTGTTCTCGTACCCAAACATTCCGGGAAACATCTGGAACCCCTTCCGGTGAATTCCGGAACCCTTCCAGAGACCAAACACTATTATCCCATATATTAATCTTTGTCTCCGGACCATTCCGGAGTTCCTCGTCATGTCCGTGATCTCATCCGGGACTCCGTACAACATTCGGTCACCAACATACACTACTAGGGAAAAGGCTAGCAGCAGCGCGGGTTTTAGACCTATCAGTAGCGCGGGGTGGTGCGCTACTGATAAGGCGCTACAGCTAACGAATAGCAGTAGCGTGCCTCCACCCACGCTACGGCTAAATCGACTTAGTAGTAGCGAGTTCCAGGAGGAGCGCTGCTGGTAATTAGTAGTAGCGCTTCTCTCTGCCCGCGCTGCTACTATTATTTCATATTTTATTTCTTTTTTATTTCATGTTGTATTCGTACACCTTTACACAAATTTTCATACAACAGGAATTTACAAATTGTTTTTACATCATAATGAGTTATTACATCATGGGGTGAAAGAACCATGTGGACTAGTTTCAAGTGGACGGACATCCACTTGAAACTAATCCGCGGTTCTTTCACCCAATGATATAATAAATATCATCATCATCATCATATCATTAACAACTTATCATCATCATCATCATATCATTGGTCACTAGTCGTAATCACAAGTACTCCTCACATCTTCAACTCTAACACATTGTATCACATAATAAACATATTGTACCTCATAGGACCTACTACATTCTCTTAGGACCTACTATATTCTCTAAGGTAAAATAGTAAAAAACAAGATAGCCCCTCACTCTCCATTATGGAGAATGCAGATTATTCTGTCTCCAATTCTTGCCTTTTGCTTAATGTTGCTTCCAAGAACCTCCTTACGAATGTCCAAACATTTTTTTCCACTCTTTGATTAGCATGTGTTCACCGGTTTCAGAAATTCGATATGCACAGGTGAGATCCGTAGGATGACCTGGCTGTAGGTTCAGAACTTCAAGGCGACCATTGTAATACATCAGATGAGGCACACAATCCATCGGGATTTTCTGTTGAAAAACATAGTAATAACTTCGTAGTTAGCAATGATGTACTAGTTTTAGAAGTATGCAAAAGATCCACGGATGTCGTAATAGTAAAATATCTTACCAGGGTATCTCCATAGAAGTTATCGTGGTTCAACACGTGCACTAGTGGCACGTATTCACCATAATTTGGAGGAGTTCGATAATAGGTATTGTAATTCTCAAAAAAGTACAATAAGCAATCAGATGATTTTTCTCCTTATAAGTTAATTCAGAGCCATCAGTGTAGTGGGTTTTGTCTACCATCTTCTGCACATTCTTTGAAGATTCGAAATAAGCTTTCAATGGAAATAAGCTGTCAACTATTTTGAAATAAACAATATAAATTAGTTAATAACTATGTTTGAGAAACTCACATTGCGGTAGAATCAGAAGCGTATCAACAAGGACCCAAATGTCCATATTGTTTTGCTCGATGTCAGGATCACCAAGATCCATGCTAACAATCATACCCTCATAGAAACCATACATTTTGCAAAGTGCTTCCCAATTTTGGCAACCAAAATGGGTTACGCTCTGAGAATTGTACAGATTTTCTTCAAAATCGATATCATGATGGGTCCTTAGGTGTATTTTCTTTGTTTGAAAATTTTCATGGTCTTCAAAACCCATCCTCTCCAAGACATAGCGTCTTGCATGGCATGGGATAAGCTAGTCGAATTGTAAAAGATGAAAATTAGACGTTGAAATAGTTGAAGTCATGCTTAATTATGAAAAAAACACTTGTCGTTGTTGCGTACCATTTCAACATCGAAGGTCTCCTCGAGCTTAATGCTGAAGCGCCGATCTTCATCCAGCTGAACGAACCTGTCGCACATACCTCGATCATCGTGGCACCAACTGCACTCCCCCGGGAGACTGTCGTCGTCCGAGTACGACATTTCCTACGTTCATAATTCAAAGATTAAACTTGTACATATTCTAGCACAAGTCATGCCAGAATTCATGGAAAAATCCGGCATGACCTTTGCTAAAAAAGGACATATCGAGCGCCTGAAATTTGCCGGAACGGAAATTAATCAACACTCCGGCAAAACAAAGGCCACTTGGAGGTTTAACCAAAACATGAAATAATTGCTTAGACTAAAAAATAACACCAAATATGGCATGTTCAACTAGTTCTATCAATTCAACTAGTTCTATTAATTCAACTAGTTCTTACTAAATATAAACTTAGTATAAAAAGAAAAAAAAACTAGTTCTTTCTAAAAATGAAGTAGTTCAACTAGTTATTAATTTACTTACTATACTAGTTCAACTAAAACTTAACTAGTTCAACTAAAACTAAACTAGTTCTATTAATTCAACTAGTTCTTACTAAATATAAAGTTACTATAAGTAGAAAGAAACTAGCACATCTACTACTACTAATTAACATCTAACTACTACATCTACTACTAATTAACATGTACTACTGCTAATTATACAAGTAGTTTACCATCACTACTAGTAATTAATATCCACTACTTCTAAAAATCATTATCTATGAACCCTAAATTAACATCTACTACTACTAAAATCATCTACTAACTAAGCAAAGAGAGAGGGGGTTGGTGAGGGGTGGGGGGCTTACAGAGGGAGAGACGGTGGCGGGGAGGTGCTCGACGACGGAGGGGCGGCGAGGGCGGGCTCGGGATCGGGAGGGCGGCGGTCCTGGGCGGCGGGATCGGCGAGCTCGGTCGAGGGCGGCGGCGGTGAGGTCGAGGGCGGCGACAGTGTGGTCGAGAGCGGCAGCGGTGAGGTTGAGGGCGGGCGGCGGCGGCGGTGAGGGCGCAGGCATGCTTGGGCTCGGGCGGCGGCGACAGGGAGTCGGGGAACAGGCCGGTGGGGGGGAAGGAGGACTTAGCGAAATTTTGATGCGGGGGGTGGTTAACTCGAACTAGCAGTAGCGCATGTACAGAAGACGCGCTATAGCTAACTTATCTACATCGCGTTTTGGGGAAAACCGCTACTGTTAATGGAAGCAGTTATTTATTTTGTTTAGCAAAAACATCAAAAATATACATTGGTCATCATTGATCTTTTTGTGTATAATCTAAATAGTCAACATGAATCCTCACTGTACCTGTATAGGTACAAGCGAGGATTCATATTGCAACCACAAATCATACACAGATAGTTCAATGAAGACCAAGTGCTCGAGATAGGTTGAGAAGCAACATATTTAAGGCGGTAAACACCTTGTTCGCTTAGCAGTATGGGACTAAACTTAATTAGTTGCGGTCATACTTAGCAGCAGCGGGTTTTGAGCAAAACCGCTGCTACTAAGTTCTTTAGCAGTAGCGTGTCCACGGGAAGGGCGCTACTACTATATCTTTCCTGGAGGCAACACCGTGGCAATTATAGTAGTAGCACTCTTTTCACCTAGAGCGCTACTGCTACTCAGTCATTAGCAGCGCTCTTTTCTAAAGCTCGTTGCTGCTAATTAGCAGTAGCGTATGTTTTTAGACCGCGCTGCTGCTAAGATTCTGTGCATAAGGTTTTCCCTAGTAGTGATACATAACTCATATAATACTATATCATCAACGAACGTTAAGCATGCGGACCCTACGGGTTCGAGAACTATGTAGACATGACCGAGACACCTCTCTAGTTAATAACCAATAGCGGAACCTGGATGCCCATATTGGCTCCTACATATCTACGTAGATCATTATCGGTCGAACCTTATGACAACATACATAATTCCCTTTGTCATCGGTATGTTACTTGCCCAAGATTCGATCGTCGGTATCATCATACCTAGTTCAATCCCATTACCGGCAAGTATCTTTAGTCGTTCCGTAATGCATCATCCTGCAACTAACTCATTAGTCACATTGCTTGCAAGGCTTGTAGTGATGTGCATTACCGAGAGGGCCCAGAGATACCTCTCCAGTACATGGAGTGACAAATCCTAATCTCGATCTATGCCAACCCAACAAACACCTTCATAGACACCTGTAGAGCATCTTTATAATCACACAATTATGTTGTGACGTTTGGTAGCACACAAGGTGTTCCTCCATTATTCGGGAGTTGCATAATCTCGTAGTCGGAGGAACATGTATAAGTCATAAAGAAAGTAATAGCAATAAACTAAACAATCATAATGCTAAGCTAATGGGTGGGTCTTGTCCATCACATCATTCTCTAATGATGTGATCCCGTTCATCAAATGACAACACAAGTCTATGGCTAGGAAACTTAACCATCTTTGATTAACGAGCTAGTATAGTAGAGGCATACTAGGGACACTTTGTTTTGTCTATGTATTAACACGTGTATCAAGTTTCCGGTTAATACAATTCTAGCATGAATAATAAACATTTATCATGATATAAGGAAATATGAATAACAACTTTATTATTGCCTCTAGGGCATATTTCATTCACGGTGCTCTGTCACAGGGCATGAATTTAATAACATCCTCAATTTACGAGTCACAGAAAGGCCGTGACATATCCTCTAGGCCATCAATTTTATGAAGCAAACGATCAAGGTCGAAGCCCATAGTAATTTGAGTAGAGTGACCCATTCTGCCTTTGAAATCTGACCAAAACATGTCTGCAATCTCATGATGATTAGAGACAGTGTCCCCAGCATCATTCTTAAGCGAGGAGATAGAATTCCTTCTATACCTTTCCATAGCCATGGCATGAAAAAACTTCGAATTTTCTTCTCCCACTTTAATTGATCTTATAATGCAACGCTACCACCAATAAATATATTGCAAGCGCAAGATCTCCTGCAGATGCAGCTTAACAATCTGTTTGAAGTTAAATTCAGGCAGCGTGAGCGGACGCAACTCCTCCATTTTATCAAAGAACAAACACTACTGGAATCACCTACTTTGCCATCTGCCAGATCTTTGCCGTCTGCTAGCAGACGGCAAAGAAGCTCTTTGCCATAAGCTACCCAAAAGCAGACGGCAAAGAACTGGCTGATGGCAAAGACCTTCTTTGCCATCAGCCAGTTCTTTGCCGTCAGCTGGCAGACCGCAAAGAGGGAGGTGGCCCACACAAATTGGCTGATTAGGGAAAACCTAATGGGGCCCCTCTTTGCCGTCTGCTGTTTGCTAGCAGACGTTAAAGAGTAAATAAGCGGACGGCAAAGGGGGGCGGACGGCAAACATTTAGGTTAGTAACGGCCGAGCCCCACCCCGCCCATCTCTCTCTGTTTCTGTCCCCCTCCTCCCCGACGACCACCGCCACCCGCCGCCGCCCCCGCCACCCGCCGCCGCCCCCTTGCCCCACCGCCCTCGCCCCGTCGCCCCACCGTCCCAACCACCCACCGCCGCCACCCGCCACCGCCCCTGGCCCCACTGCCCCTCGCCCCGTCGCCCCCACCACCCGCCACCGCCCTAGCGCCCCGTCACCCGAACGGCGCCCCGTCGCTCGAACGGCGCCCCGTCGCCCGAACGGCACCCCTGGTGCCCCCCGCCCCCCACCTGCCCGTCAGCCCCTGCGCCCGCGCTGCCCCCAGAGCCAGGCTCGCCGCCGCCCCTGTGCCCGCGCAGCCCCCGGAGCCAGGCTCACCGTGGGTCCTCTGTGTCAGCCTCGCCCCCCCGGAGCCAGGCCCGCCGCCGCTGCCCTAACCGTGGCCGTCCACCACCACCCTGCGACCATCCTCCATCCTCCATCGAGAGGAGCCAAGGTGAGCATTTTTTTTGTTTTTTCTACTGTTTTTCTTTGCTATTTAGGTTTAATTAGGTTATGGGTTTAGGTTAGTGGTTGGTTTAGCTTAGTGCTAGATTTAGGTTTAGATAATTAGAAGAAGAAAGTTGAAAAAAAGAAGAAGAAGTAGAAGAAGTGGAAAAAGGAAAAAAGAAAGAAGAAAGTTGAAAAACGGAACAATATAGAAGAGGAAAAAGGAGAAGAAGAAAGAAGAAGAAGAAGAAGAAGAAGAAGAAGAAGAAGAAGACGAGGAGGAGGAGGAAGAAGAGGAGGAGGGAGAAGAAGAAGACCCCGACACGCCACCCCGACACCCCGGCCCGACACCCCGACCCCCGACCCCCGACACCCCGACCCGCGACACCCCGACCCCGACACGCCACCCCAACCCCGACCCCCGGCCCGACACCTCGGCCCCGACCCCTGACCCCTGACACCCCGACCCCGACACGCCACCCCGACACCCCGGCCCGACACCCCGACCCCGACCTCCGACCCTCGACACCCTGACACGACACCCCGACCCCGACACAACACCCCGACACCCCGACACCTGACCCCGACCCCGACACCCCAACACCTTGACACCCGACCCCCTGACCCCCAACCCTGACACCACACCCTGACACCCCGACCCCGATACCACACCCCGACAACTGACCCCGACACCCCGACCCCAACACAACACCCCGACCCCGACACGGCACCCCGACACCGACACGACACCCCGACCCTTGACACCTCCCGAAAAGGTGTATTTTGGCCTTCCAAAGGCCGACGGGGTCATATATTTGTGAATTATTAGTTAGGTCATATATTTTTCGATTTTGTTATGAAAATCATCATATATAATTGTGTTGATCGGGTAGTTTTAAATATGCAGTTGTTTCATCGCTGCGAGGTTTGGTGTTCGACGACCTCGCCGTGCGTTTGACGAGCTCTGCCCCTTCGTTCGTGGGTGAGCACAAATGACATGTCCTCCTCCCCCATTAATTATTTGCTCTATTTCACTGAAACTTGATAGCTAGATATATATGTGTCTTGAATCATCAGTATGTGTAACCAATATGTGTCTCCTGTTCGAAAGCATCATAGTTATAAATATGCATGCATTTGCATATTGATAACCTTGATTCTTTCGAATTGTCCAACGCTATCCATGGACAGCCCGAGTATGTGTAGATTGGGTTCGTTTTCCCATATGCTTTGCTCTGGATCCGACGCATAAATTTCGTTAGTGCCTCCCCTGTTGTTCTCTGGGTACACACCCTCTCTGTTTATTGCAGAGACGTGTATCAGGAGAACAGCGAGGAGGTGCTGCCGAAATTTTGCGTCGGATCCGGAGCATAGCATGGGAAAATGAACCCAATCTACACATACTCGGGTGGGATTAGGACCTATCATTACCTATTAGAGTGTAGGTTGCATGGACGTAATAAAATTGACAAAGTAGATCAACTGATGAATATATACATGGTGAATTACATATATAATTGTTGTGTGTCCAGTAGCTCTGAAAGTCAAGATGAGTGATCGTGCGTGGATGTATACTGGTCACACTGGTCAGAACAAATGGAGCGCTGAATGGTTCACAAAAACCAAGGGGTTTGTGCAAGCCGCATTTGTAAATGGCCATAGGAAAACCTGGTGCCCCTGTTTCCTGTGCGGCAATTGGGAAAAGAGGACAAAGGCTGAAATGGGCAAACACCTGCAGAAGAGTGGTTTTACGCCCGATTATATGGTGTGGACATTTCATGGTGAGTCTGCCCAACGTGACCGAGCTGAGGTGGATCGTCATCGCACCACGAGCATGGTACCGGGATGGAAAACATGGTGCAAGACTATGATGATGCTCGGGATTCGGACGAGGAGATGGAGGAATCTGCAAAGGCCTTCAATGAAATGTTGGAGTCTTCAAAACGTCTGCTCCACAAGCACACTGAGCTGCAGGCCGGTCGCAAGTTTTCTTGCTTCGACATGCATAGACAGTTCCTGGATCCTCGCCATAAGTCCAGGAAAGACAAGAAGAACTTCATTAGAGGTAGAGTTGTCAAAAACTCTGCACCACCTGCATTGACAGGCCAACAGACCCTGGATCAGTTAAACGCTCTCGAGCCAGATCCACAATGTCCAGGGTACTTCAAGGGGTATAATTGTAAGCACGCCTGGACTCACAAAACATGCTTATGGGATCTGCCTTACTTCAAAGACCTCCTTTGCCCACACAACATCGACGTGATGCACACTGAGAAGAATATCGCCGAGGCACTTTTTGGTACATTGTTCGGCATAGATGGGAAGTCAAAGGATAATACTAAGGCTAGAGTCGATTTGGAGGCGCTATGTGATAGGCCGTTACAAAACATGAAAGAACCAAAAGGAAAGCAGAACTGGACGAAGCCAAAGGCATGGTTCAATCTTGGAAGGCCAGCTATGAGGGAGATTATCTTGTGGGTGCAACAACAGTTGATGTTCCCCGATGGGTATGCAGCGAATCTAAAGAGGGAGCGAATCTTGATAAATTGAATATATTTGGTCTCACGAGTCATGATTGGCACATATGGATTGAGCGGGTAATGCCGGTGATGTTGCGTGGCTTCATCCCTGAGGATGAATGGCTAGTACTGGCAGAACTCAGCTATTTCTTCCGTGTTCTTTGTGCGAAAGAACTATCACCTGGCATGCTAGAAGAAATGGAAGAGTTGGTGCCGGAGTTGATCTGCAAGTTAGATAAGATCTTTCCACCGGGCTTCTTTAATCCAATGCAGCATTTGATTTTGCATCTCCCGACCGAGGCAAGAGTGGGGGGCCATGCAAAATCGTTGGTGCTACCCAACTGAGAGGATGCAGAAGACGCTTCAAGAAAAATATAAAAATAAACGTAGAATTGAAGCATCGATGGCTGAGGCATTCATCACTGAGGAGGCGGCAAACTTCGTAACAGCACACTATGAAGCCAAAAATCGTCATTTGCATAATCCGAAGCCTCGATGCAATGCTGACGACCCTAAAAAGGGTGGCTCCAACCTCAGCCTATTCAAAGGGAATCTTGCACCAGCCAGTGTTTCACATCCAGTATCTTTGGATAACGAAGAATGGTGGACCATTTCTACAGGTGTGAGGAGGGATACGAGGAGGAGGCGTAGATGTTATCGACAAGGAGTGCAAGCGCCTACTGCAGAACTTACGGCATGAGGTTCGGGTGCAGGCTGTTCGAGACTACTACGCCGGGCGTGGTATCAAGAAGCGTATGCAGGCGTGCCGCGATCAGTTCTTGAGTAAGGAGCAGTACATGAAGGTAATTCTTAAGGCCTTGTACTTACTTCCTTCATTTAGTAATTCATAGCCGTAGCGCTCAAGTTTCTATTTGCTAACTTAGGCCCCTCCGAGATGGTGTACGGATCGGATGGATTGTTGGGAGGTGTTGGTCAATGCGTGGTGCTCAAAAGAATGGCGGGCCACCCACAACGAGGCCAAGGACAAACTTGCCCAAATGGAAGGTGTGCCACACCATCAAGGCAGCTCCAACTTATTTTAGTAGGGGCGGAACTGGGTATGTGGTTTGCTTCATGATTCATGCAATTCATTCATCATTCTAGCTTTAGCCCTTTAATTACTAATTTACTTTGTTTCTCTCTTTCAGGCATACTACAATAAGGCGGAAGAGGTGCCAGAGGTGTAGGACCTGTATGCCATGGCCCACACTGGCCCTTACAAGAAAGTCAAGGCATTCTCTGCGTCTGACCTCGATGATCCAAAGAACTTCACCAACATCTCCGCCCACGACAAGCTCGTGCAATATAGAGACCAGGGGAAGGCGAGGAAAGGGGAGGACTTTAATCCGAGCAAGGGTCCCATTGATACAGAGCTGTTGATGATATCTGGTGGCAGGAGGTCCCATGGCTCCATAGCCATGGGAGATGGACTTATCCGTTGCCCTAGCACTCTCACGGAGATCAAGGCGCGCTAGTCGAGCTCCGCTCCTAAGATAAGGCCTCGTGAATGGCCAGTCCAACTCGCCATCAAGGTTAGTTATACGTACTCAGCTTTCTTTCTCCATTACATTGTGTGTGCTTCCATCAATGATTACAAATGGTCATGTGAGTGGTGTTGTAGGCTGCTATACAGTGTGAGAGAGATATAACATAGAAACTTCTGGCGGAGGCGGCGGAGAGGCAGCGGGAGTTGGAGGAGAGGACGACAAAGATGTTGGAGGAGGAGAGGGCACAGAATGACATGCAAGCAAGGGCCATGTACGAGCTCCTAGTGGTAAGTTTCTTCTACAGATTACTTGCTAGTCTTAATATTTGAGTCTCATTACTAACTAGTATGACTCTGTTGTCAAAACAAATGTGCAGTCTATGTGTGAGAATTCCAGTCAGACCGCTCCGCCAATGCCAGTGATTGCTCCTGGGAGCACGGTGAGTTTAATTTGAATGGACATTACTTTCTAGTCTTAACATTTGAGTGTCATAATGCTAACGAGACATTGGAAATGATCTTTGGTGCAGCTTAACTCCAGACACGCATCGCACGATCCTTCTCTAGCTACCGGCACGAGCCAGCCCGCTCCTACACCTCCCTGATCACGGTAAGTTTCTCTAGTGTTTTTCTTAACCAATGCATAAAGACCTAGACTTAGCTTTATTTCCTCCAATATGCTTATCATAATGACCTAGAGATAGCTTGTTTTCCTCCAAAATGACTTAATAAGCTTACTGACCTCATAAACCATCCATTTTACCTAAGTTAGCTCTAAAACTATCTATACTTAACTTACTTATGTCAAAAATTGCATAATTAGCTTAGTTAGCTCATAAACGATCCATTTTACCTAAGTTAGCTCTAAAATGACCCATTTTACCTTAGTTAGCTTATAAGTGATCCAATTTATCCAAGTTAGCTCTAAAATGACCCATTTTACCTAGATTAGCTCCTAAATGATCCATTTCACCAAAGTTAGCTAAAAAATGATCCATTTCACCTTAGTTAGCTCAAAAACGATCCATTTCACCTTAGTTAGCTCATAAACGCCCCATTTCAACTAAGTTAGCTCATAAATTATCCATTTCACCTAAGTTAGCTCATAAACGATCCATTTCACCTAAGTTAGCTAAAAACGATCCATTTCACCTTAGTTAGCTCAAAAACGATGCCCTTCACCTTAGTTAGCTCATAAATGACCCATTTCAACTAAGTTTGCTCATAAATGATCCATTTCAACTAAGTTAGCTCATAAACGACCCATTTCAACTTAGTTAGCTCATATATGATCCATTTCACATAAGTTAGCTCATAAATGACATATACTTCTTGTTCTAGTCTTCTTCTTCTAGTCACCTATTTCTAACTTTCTTATTTGCCATTTTGTAGATTTCATTCACTTCATGGAAGCTAGCTTGCTATGATGGAGTGCTTGCTTTTTCTTTGATGAAACTTTGCATTGTATCTAGATTGCTATGATGGAACTTGCTATCTTGATGAAACATTGCATTGTAATATGTATATGGATGGAACAATGTGTATGGATGGAACTTGATGGAACTTGCTTATGTATGAATGGATGAAACTTATGTGCTGGATATGTGATATGATTGCTGTTAAATAGCCCTGTGAAATATATCTATATATGTCATATATATTTGCTATGAAAATTGTTGGATTAAAAAAAGAAAAAAGAGACAATATGCAGGCTCTTTGCCGTCTGACACTGACGGCAAAGGGCTCTTTGCCATCAGCAGCGGACGGCAAAGAGGCCACATGGCAGGCAACTGTGCTTCCTGCGAGGCTGACCAATTCGGTCAGTTTGCCTACAGTGGCTGACGGCAAAGGCTTTGCTGTCAGCGGCAGACGACAACAAGTAAAAACTTTGCCTACAGCGGCGGACGGCAAAGGCCTGCCATGTAGTGACGTCCAGCTGACATCATTTGGCGGATGGCAAAGGCCTGCCAAAATTTGCCGTGAGCGGCGGACGACAAAGGCCTGCCGTTAATCACCTAACGGAGTAAAAGTGCATTTATTGCCATCTGCATTCTTTGCCGTCCGCTGCTGATGGCAAAGGCCCCTTTGCCATCAGCCGCTCGAAGCAGACGACAAAGTAGCTCTTTGCCGGACCTTACTTTGCCATGGCCTTTTGCCGTCCGCGGCTGACGGCAAAGACCTTTGCCATCCGCCATTCATGCCTTTGCCGTCTGCCGTGGCAGATGGCAAAGTAGCTGATTCCTGTAGTGAAAATGATAGTATTGCAGTCATTAATGAGTTTCTTGACAGTGGAAAGATTAGTGTGCTAGATTTTAAGAGCATGCCTCAAAGATTTGAACTTTGCAGATATACTACCAACCATTGAGTTCCTTCTGGTTGGTTGGTTCCAAACTTGAGTGACACAATCAACAAAACCCAGGAGATCAACCCAATAGTTCTCAAAACAAAAAACCCTAGCTTTTGGGATCGTTGTGGCAATTTTGACAACACATGGTACATGATCTGAGGCAGCGCGGGCTAGGGGTTTGACCATAGTGTTTGGTTAATCAGAGGTCCAGTTAACAGACGTGAAAAACCAATCAATTTGTTCGAGCAAAGGATTGGTTTGCATATTGGACCACGTATATTGTCTTCCTTTGATTGGAAGTTCCACCAAACCAAGATGTCCAATAATATCATTGAACAAAAACATATCATTAACATTTCCACCTGGATGGTTTCGATTATCCACATATTTCATAAAATTAAAGTCACCAAGTAAAAGCCAATTCTCATCGAGGGGTATATGCAGATTATAGAGCCATTGAACAAAATCATCTCTGGCCGGCCCTTGACATGGCCCATAAACAGAAACCAGTGTCCATTTATTAGAATAGATAAACTCAACAATAACGCCAAAAGACTGAATCTGAATTAACTGTCCAAAGAAGATTGCAGAATTCCAAACAATGACAATACCCTCGACGCACCCGAGGACGGCGCATAAACAAAGTTATCATAACGACGAGGACAAAATTTCCGAAGCAGACGTTGATCAATATGTGGACACTTAGTTTCCTGAAGACAAACAATAGGACTACCGCTCTCATCAATTTTCTCACGGACTGCTCACTGATGTGCATCTGAATTAAGTACATGAACATTCCAGCAAAATACCTTCCAATCTCTAACTGAGTTCTTTTTCATTACAAACCATAAAGCAAAGCGATAACAACCGATCATGCAGTGACACGGCGATAAACAAGCCAGAGCCTGAACATACAAAGTTCGACTTGTAGCATGAAAATAAAATATAGGAGATGTTTTGACAGGCACACCACAAAGACAATGACATAACAGCTTCACTTATCATCTGCAGACTTGGAGGAGGCAGAGTCCGATGTGTGAGCCGTATGCTTCTCCACGGAGATCTTCTCTGGAGCAATCCCGAGATGGTTTCCTATGCGGTGAAGATTCTAGATCGATGTGGGAGGAGGAATTCCATCAGGTATGGTCTCCTCCATCACAGGCGTATCAGAAGATGTGGCATCCGAGGGCTTCTTCTTCTTGTGAAGGCGAGCGTCAGGTTTCTTCTTGGGGGTCTTGTGCTGCACAACAGAGTGCTTGTATCCATCTTTGATAGCATATAAATGAGCACTATGACGGACCTGGGATTCATCAATCACCACAGCACATTTCCGAGCTCTCTTCTTAACTGTAGTGACTGCATTAGTCGAGAAGATAAACCCATCTGACTGCGGTAAGTTACAGTCATCATCCATATCAAAGCAGAGAGCTCTGGCAACTTGCCTCTTAATGGGAGAGAAGTGACTCATCACAGGAGCTTGAGGACTAACAAAAGCAAGCTTTATCTGAAACTTCATGGTAGACTTTGAAAAGGAAATATCCCAAGATCTCTTTGTCAGATTAATTGGTTCCACAGTTGGCAAGAAGAGAGGTTTAGGAACCTCAGAATACCACATTAGAGGCATGAGCCTCTCAAAGCTGTGCCTCCACTGCATCTCAGGGGGAATAGTAGGACCAAAAACAGTGAAAACCTGGCCGATCGCAATGTTTGCTTGCTGAGGTGGCTGCACAACATGCGGCTGATAAAGGACAATCGCATCAGGCATAGGATCATTGCTGTTATCACTGTCAGGAGCATCAGATTGATGCAAAACCACGGACTCCTAAGATTGATCATGCTCATTGGCTTGCTCCACAGGTGCATCATTGTTTGCAAGAGGAGGAATATCATCAGCAGCTGGTGGCACATCATTCCAACCCATCTCAGGGAACTCGGGCATAACCCAATTCAGATTATCAAACTGCAGCTGGCCAGGGAGCGGATGTGGATTCCCTTTAAGTGGCATGGGATCTTCATCCGCATGAAGAATATCTGCGAAATCCGCTGACAGAACATATATAGGAGCAGTCCAAGATACTCTAGTAGCACCAAAATCATTATACTCCCTATAGACCACGTCATGAGGGACGAGAGAGGGAGCAGGGAATGAAACGTAGGCCAAAGTATGAACTAAGAGCTGATCAGCTTGGTGCCAAGTATGAAAACGCCCAAAAGTACTAACAGCATCAGCAATATACTCAGTGCGATGGTAATCCAGAGGAACTCCTAGCAACATCGCCCAGCCACGACGAAAACCCTGGGTAGCTTTGTAATTGATACCTTCATCATGAGGAATAAATCAAACAAATCGATCGCTGCCAAGATCAAACGGAGGGTGATCTATCATAACTTGTCTAGAAGCAGCACTACGAAAGCGGAACGGACTAACACCTTGAATCCATGGCTGAGCATCTAGAACATCTCTCCCAAGATGATTAACTAAAAAGTCACTCACCAGATGGCTAAAGTGCGCAGCTTCAGCGGGCAACGGCTCTAGCTCCACAATGCCAATGGCATAAGCTTCATGTTGTCTAGCCGGAGCCACAGATGGTGAGAAGAAGGTTCTTGGCAGACGCAGAGGGCCACCATCGATGACGTCAAACCCAGGCAGCACGTACTCCATCGGATACAGCTCGACGTTCGCCATGAGCTCAGGGGAGGGTGGCGGCGAAGGCGGTGATGAAGATGGCATGGGGGGTGGGGTGGAGTTGGCGGTGTTGGCGATTGTGGTGGAGGGGGTGGCGGAGGTGGCAAGGCCGATGGCTGTAATAGCAATGTGAGAGGTGAAGACGTGGGTGAAGGCAGGATGGGACGGTGCTCTGGCCGAATAGCGTGGCCTTGGAGGGAAACCGAGGCGACGGGTGAGATATCCTACGGAGATATGCATTGAGTCATTTGACTGGTCCGCGGGACCCACTTGAAAGTGGGAGTGGGTAGAGATTCTGAGCAAGTTTTTGCCTTGTGACCTTGACGGAAACACATGCGACACTTTGTTCTATTGGTGCAAAATGCGGTGGTATGCGCCATCGAGAAACAATTTTGACACTTCCAAAACCGAAAAGCAATATCCTCAACCACCAAACG
Source organism: Triticum monococcum (assembly GCA_034509565.1). Classification (NCBI taxonomy): domain Eukaryota; kingdom Viridiplantae; phylum Streptophyta; class Magnoliopsida; order Poales; family Poaceae; genus Triticum; species Triticum monococcum. Next base: position 487,010,255 of record CM067845.1, read on the forward strand.
CAAACCAAATAAATCATCTTGAGAATCAGTTGTCGGAGATTTATCCAAAATAGTGTTGTTGTTATTCGATAAATCCGGCTGATCAGCAGCCGGCGTAGAAGGGCCCAGAACAGCAAGGCGAGGTTGGGCCAAGTCCAAAGATGGGGTCGTAGGAGTGGCAGATGAGTTGACCAAAGCAGGTTGCGGGCCCAAATCAAAACCCAAGTCCGGGGGGAGCAAGGATTTGAATCTCCCTCAATCCCGCCAACAATATCCGACGAGGGCGGCAGAGTGTTGGGCGATCTAACAGAAAGTTGCAACGAACTTGATGTGTCCACCAGAGATCTAATAGTCCCAAAGGTGATCGGCGGCGAGGCAACCGTCCACCGGGGCTCAGGCGGCGGTGGGGTGTGAATAATCTCTCGTTCATAAGAAGACACCTCATATCCCACATCCAAAGTTGTATCAATGCAGTTTTGAGTAGATGGGTACCTATATCCTTTACATGCAGGATAGTTTTGGAAGGTAGCAAAAGACAACTTCTTACGAGAAGATTAACCCGAACGCAAAGCAGATTTGGAAGGTGACCTATGCATGGTAAGTAAACCAAGGGTAACCCTACGTTTAGTAGGACTCAATAATAACCATTCGGCATCACATTGTTTCTTCCAGATGGAGAACTCACGTTTCCAATTAGGTCCACCATGACCCTAGAGATGAAAATAGCACTTGAAATGCCCGCATGCATTAACAGTAACTTCAAAACAATATGAATATTTTTTTGAAAAAATCTGAAACTTTGGGGATCAAATATGATCAAACATTCAACGTTCATGCAAAAATTTAGCATCAAAAAACATTTGTGGAGCTGTCAGTGTCAAAACCGGCGGATCTCGGGTAGGGGGTCCTGAACTGTGCGTCCAGGCGGATGGTAACAGGAGACAAGGGACACGATGTTTTTACCGAAGTTCGGGCCCTCTCAATGGAGGTAAAACCCTACTCCTTCTTGATTAATATTGATGATATGGGTAGTACAAGAGTAGATCTACCACGAGATCAAGGAGGCTAAACCCTAGAAGCTAGCCTATGGTATGATTGTTATTTTGTCCTATGGACTAAAACCCTCCGGTTTATATAGACAGCGGAGAGGGTTAGGGTTACATAGAGTCGGTTACAATGGTAGGAGATCTACATTTCCGTATCGCCAAGCTTGCCTTCCACGCCAAGGAAAGTCCCTTCCGGACATGGGACGAAGTCTTCAATCTTGTATCTTCATAGTCCAGGAGTCTGGCCGAAGGTATAGTCCGGCTATCCGGACACCCCCTAATCCAGGATTCCCTCAGTAGCCCCTGAACCAGGCTTCAATGACGACGAGTCCGGCACGCAGATTGTCTTCGGCATTGCAAGGCGGGTTCCTCCTCCAAGTACTTCGTAGAAGATTTTCAACACAAGGATAGTGTCCGGCTCTGCAAAATAAGTTTCCATATATTGCCATAGAGAGAATAATATTTACACAAATCTAATATGCTGACGTGTTCCATAGCGTGACATCACACCACGGCCAAGCCTTTATTCGAATTGTTTTTACTACCCCACCTCAGCGTGTTTCGCGAGGTGGTTTCCTTGGCACGTCTTGTCAAAGCAAAGATCATGTCCCCTTATTCCAGGATTCTCATCAATACGGACGTGGGTAACCCAATCGTGCCTGTTGACATGTTTTCTCGACTAAAGGCGAGTCCCAAACGTTTACGGGAAGGCCCTTGGTATTCAACCTCTTATAAAGAGACCAAGGCCTTACTCATTTCTTTCAATCTCAAACGAGTTCGCCCTTCGCCTCAAGTTCCAACACCCAAGGCTCCAGATTTCAGGCGCTTCGGATCTTCGACAATGTCCGGTTCCGACCTTCGAGGGCGATGGATGCCCTCCTCTGTTACATAGGAGGACATGCTAAAGCTGAGAGAGGCCAGGTTCTTGACCGGCAAAATCTCGCATAGGCTGCCTGCTCAAGGGCAGGTCATTCCTACTCCCAAGCCTGGTGAGAGCGTGGTGTTCATGTCTCACTTCCGTCGAGGGCTAGGCTTCCAGATGGATCCCTTTGTGAGGGGGCTCATGTTTTATTATGGGCTAGAATTTCACGACTTAGCTCTGGAGTCCATCCTCCATATTTCCTTATTCATCATCATGTGTGAAGCCTTCCTCCGTGTTACTCCTCACTTCGGACTATTGCTCAAGACCTTCAAAGTAGAGTCGAAGATGATCGAGGGACGGCACACGGAGTGCGGGGGTGTTGTTATAAGCAAGAATGCCGATGCTCCATGGCCCGAGGGCTCTTTTCAAGAGGAGCTTGGTTTATGGCAACGAGAGTGGTTCTATATCACTGCTCCCCGGGGCACCAAGTGGGTGGCGCCACCTGCCTTTCGCTCGGTCCCCCACCACAGCTAGCGTCATGGGTCAATAAAGGACTAGACTGGGGGCCATCCAAGGATGTGCCCTTGTTGTAGGGCCGCATCAGGGATCTCTTAGAAAGAGACCTCGGCCTGGTCGAAGTGACACAGGTCATGCTGATCCGTCGAATCCTGCCCGGCAAACGTCGCCCCCTTCGCCTGTGGGAGTTCAATCCGGAGGGACCGCGAGCTCTCCAACATTTCATGGGCGCAGCACCCGCGGAGATGTATAAATTGTTCTTCGGATCACAAGAAATGTGTCCGGACTTGACCGAGGACGCAGGTCTGAGCTGCAACCGCCCGGATACTCAGGTACGTAGCCTTGTGCCCGGACTCGCTATCCGTATATTTGTCATAAACTTGCCCCTAAAAGAGTTGTCCTTTAAACAGGAGTGGATAGCGAAAGCAAAGTTGATCAGGTGTCCGGCTCCCCTCCCCGAGACCACGCCGGATCCCGTGCTAGTCAGGATGTTGAAGATTGTGCCTTTGGAGGAAAGCAAGGGAGGGGACAAGGAAACTACGGCCTCCTCGAAGGAGGCTGTTCGGAAGGGAGGAACCGAAAATTCCTCTCCTCAGGGGAAGAAGAGGACCGCCTCTGAAGACCCGGAGACCATGGCCTCAAAGCGGGGGGAAAATCCTCGTCAGAGGGTCCTGCGCCGGGGGATACCTCGGCCAAATTATGCCCTCAAGGGGATAAGCCCTCCACCGAGCCGTAAGTAGAGAGATGTTTTCTTTTTAAGAGATGAGAGAAATCCTTGCTTTATATCTGAGAAAAGTAACCGAAAATTTACCTTGTAGCTTGGACCTCAGCCCTTCTCAGCAGAGCTTGTCCTTGGGGGACCTTCTTCCGGAGATGATGGAGAGCGGAACGCCTCCCCCTGCCGTACCGCCTAGCGAGGCGGGCGACCCTGAGGTATCGTCGCGGAGGGTTTCTCCGAATCCGGCAGGGCCAGAAGGTAGTCGTATGGGCCCCCAAAGCCCTCCGCGTCTGGCCTTTGAAAAGTGCCATCGGACGAGTCCAGCACCGTCCGGTGCGCGGTCGGAGGAGCTGAAGGATCTGCTAGGGCGAGCGTCTATCTCAGAGGAGCACCGTGCATTGATGGGTATGGTGATTGAGAGGATTTCATCCGCAGAGAGCGGATTGCACAAGGCCGTCAGGAGTTTACTGACAGGTTTCGAGGTACATGAAATAATGTACGCTTTCTTGATAGTTGCGCATAAAGAAGATGCGCCCTGTGTACACAGTAGCTCTTGAGACTCTATGCGTTGTCAACAGTGATGGCGCACAAAGGATCATAATCCCAGGTCTAATATGCCGCCTTCAAACGTAGGTGGCAAAGTTTCCGGTGGCCAGCCGGACTAATGAATTTGCCAAGCTAAAGCGGCAGCTTGACGTGGCAGATGCCGACATCGCGCTTGTCAACAAGCGGCTTGACAAGGCACAAGGTATGTAATTCCTCCGGTGGCACCTGGTAAGAGGAGCTTTATGCCAGTATCTTACAATGTGTGTGCTTGATGCAGATGGTGCTGCTGCCATGGAGAATCTTCGGGCGGAACTTGCCCGAGCCAAGGAGCAAGCCAGAAAAAGTGATGCGGCTGCCGGAAAGGCAATTAAAGAGCTGAAAGCCGAACAGGCTGCTCACTGCCGAAGCAAGAAGGAAATGGTCGAGATGGCCGTGAAGTTGAAGAGCGCTGCTGACCGTTCCAAGCTTGTTGAAAAAGAAGACCGGGCGGAACAAACAGACCTGGAGAAGGCCGTTGCCGATGCCAAGGATCCTCGCTCTGCGATGAGAGCTATGAAGGAGGAGCTGCGTCAGGCCGGAGAGATCACGGCTGGAAAGCCCTTTATGCTGCAGAGGAAGTTCTGCGATCCTAAACATGCTCCGTTAGATCGGATGTGGATTACGGCAGACACCTATCTGGATTTGGCAGCGAGTGCTGCAGATGCGACCGAACACTTTCGAGATCAAGAAGATCGCGAAGTGGAAAAGCTCTTTTGGTCGCAGTTCCACAATCCAGTGCGTCCACTGTTAGTAGTCGATCATCTGGCCGAATGGGCCGAGCTGAATAGGTTGTCTGGACTCGCCATGAAGTGTGTCATGAGTCATCTGTGGCCGGAGAGGCCAAAGCCAAAAAGTTATTTCAACTTGGTGCAACAGTTCCTTGGTGTGGTGCCGCATATTAATGCGATGAAGAGGTCAGCGTGCATAGAGGGTGCATGGATGGCTCTTGCCCATGTCAAGACATACTAGGCAGAGATGGAGACCACCGCTGTTGCATCCCGAGATTCGGACGAAAGCCGAGTACCTGCCTAGCACTATTTTCAGGAAGTTCTTCAAGGCGCTCGTGTAATAGAGACGCAGTGCTCGAAGGATGCTATGTTCGAAAAGCATATGTTATTGTAAAACAATGTTTTGATAAATTGTAGAACCTTTTTATACTTGTGCCTTCAAGTATTACAACACCTACTGTGCGGCCGTTTAAGATATATGTATATATAATCTGAAAGATGGCAGTCGTCGGCTTCAGCCCCCACGCAAATAATGCGGGGGTGTTCGCAGAAGGCGCATTTTCACACTTAATCCAACGTCTTGGTCCTACAAAGGAGGTGATAGCGCAGCGAACTAGGCAATCGGACTATGATGCTTTATCACTTTCACTTAGCCATAGGAGTTTGACAGTGAGGCTACTTATATAGCCCCCGCTGGCGTCTGCACTCGCCCGAACTCAGGGCGTGTATGTGCCTGGCTAGGAAACGGCCCTTCGTTAATGCGGAGGAATCCTAAATATTCCGATAAGTCATCGAGTGGTTGACCAGTCTCACGCTATATCATGACAGACAGTTTTCGGCTTTCTCTGCTGAGGTGCTCGCCTGGCCGAACCGGGGCACAATCGCAGTAGTTCTCCTGGTGCCGCCTTAGACGATAGAGCGGAACGTAAGGCAACAAAACACAGGAGCCGGGCAACCCAACATTTGACCAAAGACATGATTCAGAGCTGATGCATATAAGGCCAAACTCACGACGCCGAACACTCCCTAAGGTATTCGGTCTTTATGAGGGCGGGTGGGACAACGCCCTTAGTTATAAGCCCCTAGTGTCCAGGTACGCGCAAAATTCTGACATGGCCACATGCCAAGACGCCAGCCTCCTCCTTGGTTATACCAAAAGCCAGGGGATGTGTCTCAACAAGAGACAGTAAAAAAGGTTTACGCAGGGTCTTAATCTGAAAAGAATCCTTGGAATGGGTCCCTGCTGCACGTCTGCGCCTATGTCTCCGTTGTGCCGTATCCTGGACGGGCGCATCACGGTGTTCATCTGTAAAAGAGAGGAACTTAGTTGAAGAAAGGTCGTGCCGAACAGAAGTTATACAAAATAAACAAAGTATAAATTGAAATGGTTAAGATTGAGCTTGATTGTCTCTTGTTTTATATGCACGGAGCCCCTAGTACAGGGGTATACGGCTATTAAGCCTTTATCAATTATATGTTTGTGCCGGACTCGTCTAGCCGTGTCCGTGGTCTTAACGACCTATTTAGATGTTTTGGCTGGTGAAGCCGTTTTATTGTGGGGCTGTTAAGGCAGCCGCACAGTCTTCCACACGGGAGGCGCACTCAATGTTTTCCCTTTAATGAGATGATGCCTCGTGGACCGGGCATCTTAAGCGTAAGAGATGCATAATGTGGTATTGCGTTAAAGCGGGCGAAAGCCTCGCGTCGGAGTAGTGCTTGATAGCTACTTGAGAATGGGGCGATATGGAAGGTTAGCCTTTCGCGACGAAAGTTGTCGGGGGAGCCGAACATAACTTCTAGCCGGAGAGAGCCCATGCAGTAGACAACTGGGCGTGGCGTTACTCCTTGAAAGGAAGTGTTGCCATGGCGAATTTTTGTTGGGTCTATCCCCATGTGGCGGATTGTGTCATGATATAACAGGTTTAGACCACTGCCGCCATCCATCAGGACATTTGTAAAGTGGAGTCCGCCGATTATTGGATCTAATACCAAGACAGTCCAGCCTACGCTCCGGATACTTCTAGAGTAATCCTGATGGTCGAAGGTGATCGGTTTTAACAACCAGTGGCGAGACTCCTTTGGATAGGCCGTATGGCGCGTATCTCTATGGGCGCCGCTCGTTTTGTCACGTGAAGTAAGTTTACTATTTTGACTCCTTGTGTAAAATTCTATTGTTTCCTGGTGCTCTGCTTGTGGGCTTCGTCATCGTCCTCACTTGGTGTGTCGAGCCCCTTGTGTTCGGCGTTGAGTTTGCCGGATTGCTTGAAGACCCAACAATCTCTGTGGGTATGGTTTGCAGGCTTCCCGGGAGTACTATGTATTTGACATATCCTGTCCAAGATTTTGTTTAGGTTGGATAGCTCGTCCCTGTTATCTTGGAGGGGCGGCTTTTTCTGACTCTGTCGCGAGCTTTTGAATCCAGTATTGACTGTCGTGCTCTTTGGGCTGCTTCCCTTATTCCGGCGCTGGTCCTTGCTGCGTCGGGGTTTTCCGTTTCCATCTCTAACTTCGGATGTACTTGGGTCGCTGGCGCTACATCTTGCCAACCAGCTGTCCTCAACTGCGCAAAAGCAGGTCATGAGGCTTGTTAATGCGGCCATTGTTCTTGGCTTTTCTTGGCCGAGGTGTCTGGCGAGCCATTCGTCTCGAACTTATGTTTAAAAGCTGCTAAGGCTTCGGCGTCCGGACAGTCGACTATCTGATTCTTTTTAGTAAGGAATCTGTTCCAGAATTTCCGGTCTGACTCTCAGGGCTGTTGAGTTATGTGACTTAGATCATCTGCATCCGGAGGGCGGACACAGGTCCCTTGAAAATTGGCCCGGAAAGCATCCTCGAGCTCTTCCCAACTTCCAATGGTGTTTTCGGGAAGGCTTTTGAGCCAGTGCCGAGCTGGCCCTTTAACCTTAAGGGGTAAGTATTTTATGGCATGGAGGTTATCTCCTCTGGCCATGTGTATGTGGAGGATGTAATCCTCAATCCAGACTCCAGGGTCTGTTGTTCCGTCGTACGCCTCTATCTTTACGGGCTTGAATCCTGCTGGAAATTCATGGTCCAGAACCTCATCGGTGAAGCATAGGGGGTGTGCGGCTCCCCTGTATTTCAGTGTGTCGTGATGTTCGGATATTGTTTGTGTTGCATTGCTTACGAGAGATTCCTTTCTTGGCCCATAGATAGATCTGGCTGGGCCATCTTTTTGATGTGAATCCTCGAGTGGATCGCGTGCCGGCTTGTGTGCGGCGCCGCTTGCCGCTCTATGCTGGCCATGGGGTCGTCTATCCGATTGGGTGGCTTTCTTATTTTTTTGATTGCGGGGGCTCTATGATCTCCTCGTCAAATTCAGGCAGTAGCTTTCGCTTCGGATAGCTTTTGGTGTGGCGACTGCCGCCCTATTTGTCTGCGGTGTTGAGTACTTTGCTCCATCTGATTCTGACTGCATCTTCTGCAGTTTTGAGCTTCCGCTTCTGCTTTTTCAGGCTACGCGCAGTGGCAACGAGCCTTTTGTGGAGGTTCTTCTGCTCCATGAGCTTGTCCGGCGTAAGGTCATCCGGAATGCTCTTTTCGCCGGGGACGGGTTGTTCGGTTTGTTTATCCAAGTTGCCCTGTTCGGACGTTTGCTCGAAGGCGTGTTCGTCGTCCGCTGGCTCGTCCTGCTCTATGGCTGGGTCTGTGTGGCTGCTGTCTCTATCGAGGTGGGGCTTGGAGCGGCGCTTACGTCACCGCTTTTGTCAGGACCCCGATTCCGAGCCACATCGATCTAGCCGGTAACACCTCATATCACTTTGCGGCCTCACGCACGGTATCCCACGGGTGTCGCCTTACCATGGCCCGGGACCGTTTGCGCCTTTTGGCTCACGTATATGACAGTGTCGCTAGCATCCATATGACAGAGAACCTGGGCCGACATGGCTAGTCGTGAACCCAAAGCGGCACAGACCTATGGAGAGAGGCATACATGAATCACATCGAGCATGTCGGTCATCAGCGAGTGATTCCGGGCTGTAGCACTGGGCTAACAGGACTCCGGGGAACCCGGGCTGTAGTAGGCTAGGCAGGACTCCGGAAGTCACCGCGTGACATTTCCCCGAAGGGACAGACATAGGAACGAAGTGAAACACATGCCGGCCAGTCAAGTGTCCTGAACAGTAGTGCTGGGCTAGTAGGACTCCGGTGAACCGGGCTGTAGCGGACTACTATGGCTCGAGGAACACTAGACTACATTTCCCCATAAGAAAGGCTGCCAAGGATAAACAACTAGATTGTCAGATCCCACTCATACCAAGCATTTCGATCATACACACAATATGCCCGATATGAGTACATACAACATGGCATCACAACAAAACTCTACAACTCAAGTACTTTATTTAAAGGCTCCAGAGAGCCATACATAACATGTTCATACAGATAGGGGTCACATGAACTGACACTCAAGTCATACAATCATACAACCACATGCGGAAGCAACCGGTCTGAGTACAGACACTAGAAAGAAAGAAGGCTTCTCGAAGCCTGTCTATCTACATAGGGCCCTCCATGGCCAGGATCACCACCTAGGTGGCTAGTCACTCGTCGACATCAAGGTCTACATAAAACCCATCAGAGGGGGCAGTGTTGTTGTCTGAAAACAATAAATAAGCAAACATGAGTACAAGGTACTCAGCAAGTCTTACATCAGAACCCACTATACATGCTCATTCTCAAGAAGGTGATGGGGTTATTGCAGCAAGCCAGCTTTGACTCTTGGCTAAGCTATCCTACGGAACTTCTCTAGTAAAATAGTTTTCGCACATGAGTCCACTACTCACCAACACAATACTCCACCGGGGATCCTCCCTCGTCATCCTATGAGAGGGCCATCCTCGGTACTCACACTTATCTTGAGTCTTTTAGTAGTATCCATTAACTTGTCTATGAACTGTATAGGCAACCAACTAGTCCTTTACCGCGGACGCAGCTATTCGAATAGTTTTATACCCTGTAGGGGTGTACTTTGTCATACACGCTTTCACCACTTACCGCCGTTTACATGACATGTACTCGGCAACCTTCAAGCGGAAGCCCAGCGAGGGTGTCGGCCACGGCCTACCTAAACACTTAAGTCTCTAGTCCAGGTTTATCGCCTATCCAGGTTCCATCCATAGGGAGTCCGGCCGAGGTTTCCACATACGGCCCCGAACGATGTGAACAGGGTTCTCGAGACACCAAACGGGTGACTCGATACACTGTTCCATGGTGTATCTACCGCAACATAGCCCACCCCTAGGGTCAGCGCTACGCACGGCCGCCAACACATAACCTACAACACCAGAAACTATTTGCAACTCCTGGACAGAGCACTAAGGTATTTAAGAAGCCGAGAGGGTCAATTAAGGATCCCAATGCATGGTAGTAGCTGAATCTTAAATCACACATATAGATCTCAGTTCTTAGGGACGGCCTCAATGAAACAAGCCACCATGTACTCCTACATGGCCTCTCATCGATACCTTTACCAAAACATGTTCAACACATTCCTCATATTACCAACATAATCATATCACTCTAGCCCATCACCCAGATGAACTAGACCTGACACAACTCTAAGCATAGCAGGCATAGCAAGGTAGGAATCGCATACATGGCTCAATCAACTCCTACACATGCTAATGGGTTTCATCTAGTTACTGTGGCAATGACAGGTCATGCAGAGGATAAGGGTTCAACTACCGTTGCACACAGCAGTTTGAATCGCGATGTCTTAATGCAGTAAACAAGAGCAGAAGCGAGAACATGGGTTGTATCGGAATGATCAATGGTTGCTTGCCTGATGGAGTGGTAGTGGGATACTGCCCTTCAGTTGGATACTCGTGAATATCCTCGGAGGCAGAACTTACCACGAAGAACACATCGGAACACAATCAACACATGACGATATGCAACAATATGATGCATGCTATGACATGGCAATATGAATGTGTCTTGGCCTAATGCAAGCTATAAAAGAAAGGAATGAACTCATTTGAATCAAAGATTCAAATATTAGCTCATTAAACATGGCCTTAATAGTGCATTTCCTTATTCTGCTTAAACAGCAAGGTAAACTTGTTTTTTCATGCATGAAACCATTATAGATGGATAGATTGAATTTTTCTGATCATTTTTCATATATAAATCTTTGCATTTGGAGCTATGGTTGATTTTCTATGATTTTTAGAAGTTTTAAACATTTTCTATAATTTCCCGAGTAAAAATAAATCCAGAAAATGCATTACTGCGTTAGCATTGCGTCATGCTGACCTCAGCAGGTCAAAGGCGCCAGCCCAGGTCAAACCTGACTGGTGGGCCCCTTCTGTCAGCCTCTCAGCTAATTAACAGGATTACATTAACACTAATTAGCTGTCAGTGGGGCCTAGGCCCACATGTCAGTGACTTATTTAATTAAAATTAGTTAAAACTAATCCTAGATTAATTAGCAGACCGGCCCCACCTGTCATAGACTCAGGGGGGGTCTACCTGGGCCCACCCAGGGTCAAACTGGGTCAAACTCGCCGGCGACTCGACGCCGGCGAGGCCCGAGACGGTGGTGCGGCTCGGAAAACGCCCACAGGGCACGGGCGAGGCTGTTCTTGGGCTCGTTGGAGAGCTCTTGCAGTCGCGCATCTAGTGGTGTTGGAGGCCAGGCCTACGGTGGCCGGAGACGACGACGGCGAGCTCCAAGGCGGCGGCCGGAGTGCGGCCATGTGCTGGGTGTGGGCTGCAGCGTGCAAACGCGAAAACTAAGGCGCTAGCGAGGCACTACGCGATGCGGCAAGCATGTTGCGTAGCACGGAAGGACCAAATGTTCGCCGGAGCGACGCCGGCGACAAGCTTGAGTGGAGACGAGCTTCGGCCATGGTGGAACTATGGCCTAGAGGGTGCAAATGCATGGGAAAGAAGAGGGGAAAGGCGGCGGAGCTCACAGGGAGGTCGATGAGCAGCTCAGTGGGCTCGGGGGCGACCAGAGCGAGGCGAATCGATGAACAACGTCCGGCGGGTACTGAGGTTGAAGACGGCCCGATGGCGGCGATGCAGGGCCTCCGGCGAAGCGTGGCTCGGTGGGGAGGACGAGGGCGTCGCGGCGGAGCTTCTGGACATGTCAGAGAGGCGAGGGGGTGACGGAGGGCGCGACTACAGCGGTGAGACGGCGACAGGTGCGTCGGCCATGGTGCGGGAGAGGGTGAGGGAGACGAGGGGAGAGTGAGGTAGGATGAGAGGGGGACGTGGGGGTCGTGTGGCATCCCTGGACGTCTCCAGGTGTCGGCAGAAGCAGGAGGTGGCCGGCGTGTGGCCGCGGCTGCTGGCCACGCGCTCCGCGTCCTTCTGGCGGGAGGAGGACGATGACTGGCAAGGCCAGTCAGCTGGGCCGAGCCAGGTGGGCTAGGCCAGCACAGGTAAGGCCCAGGTGGGCTTCCCTCTCTCTTTTTTTATTTGTTTCTGTTTTTCTATTTAACTGCAACTATTGGGCTTTAATTAAAATACTAAAACGTTTCCAAAAATCCTGAAAATAATTGTGGGCTCTGTTTAGATTATTTCCAACAGCAAACATTTATTTCCAGAATTATTTGAGCATTTAAATTATTTTATAGCATTTAAATGCCCAAATTCAAATACTTATGATTTAATTCAATGACCTTCTGTTGACCTAGAAAATTGTGCACCAATTTTGCCAGAGGTTCTAACCCAAGACAAAGAGGGTGAACTTTTTAGAAGGGCATTTCAGGTTCATTGAAAATAATTTTAGTAAACCCTAGTTGTTTCCAGGGGATGTTGGGGGTTTCTGCCTTCCCCAATTCAAATTTAAGAGGAATTTAAACATGATGCACATTCTAATGCTTGAACTAGCTAGGGTGTGACAACTTTGATTGCTTTTTGAGTGAACGATCTCTCGTTACATCCCTGTGTTCCTCGTCATCGTTTCCTTTAGGTGTGTCCACCATGTATATGTCATGAGATGAGGTGGCTGTCCAGTGCCCTATAGGCGTTGGTCCATGTTCGTCTCCTACATCGTCGTCCATACCGTCGATGTCTTCGGAGTCGAAGTCGAGCACGTCGTTTAGATTATCGACAGTGGCTACGAAGTGGGTGGTGGGTGGGCATCGAATTTCTTCGTCGTCCGCATCCCAATCCTACCGGTCATAGTCCGGCCAGGACTCTCCTGAAAAGAGAGAGACCTGAGTGAATTCAGAATGTCGCCGAAGGGCGAGTGCTAAAAGATATCTGCGGCAGTGAATTCCATGATCGGCGCCCAATCGGCTTCGATTGGTAGGGGCGCGGAGGGCTCGGAGTCCGGAGTGGAGTCCGGCGCCTTGGAGTCACTGGCTTCGCAGAGGAAAAGGCTGGTGTTCGGCTTGATCGCCGTAGAGATTGCAGCCCCCGAGGAGGTGTCTAACCACCCGTCCTCGATTGGTGTGGTCGGCTCCAAGCTAAGGGACGGAGTGGACACGGGTGCGGCCTCCAGGGCACTGTTCGGCAGCAGAGCTAGATCATGCCCATTGTGACAGTGTGGCACGCTTGGCTGTGGCTCAGATCCGTCGAAGATCAAGTCTTCGCGGTCGTTCGCCATGTAGTTTAAACTTCCAAATCTGACCTGATGGCCAGGGGCGTAGCTTTCAATCTACTCCAGATGGCCAAGCGAATTGGCCCGCACTGCGAAGCTGCCGAATACGAAGATCTGGCCGGGGAGAAAAGCTTCACCGCGGACAGCGTCGTTGTTGATGATCGGAGGAGCCATCGGGCCTAAAAGTGACGACACAGAGGAACTCTCAATGAAAGCACCAATGTCAGTGTCAAAACCGGCGGATCTCGGGTAGGGGGTCCCGAACTGTGCGCCCAGGTGGATGGTAACAGGAGACAAGGGACACGATGTTTTTACCCAGGTTCGGGCCCTCTCGATGGAGGTAAAACCCTACCCCTGCTTGATTAATATTGATGATATGGGTAGTACAAGAGTAGATCTACCACGAGATCAAGGAGGCTAAACCCTAGAAGCTAGCCTATGGTATGATTGTTGTTCTGTCCTACGGACTAAAACCCTCCGGTTTATATAGACACTAGAGAGGGTTAGGGTTACACAGAGTCGGTCACAATGGTAGGAGATCTACATATCCGTATCGCCAAGCTTGCCTTCCACGCCAAGGAAAGTCCCTTCCGGACACGGGACGAAGTCTTCAATCTTGTATCTTCATAGTCCAGGAGTCCGGCCGAAGGTATAGTCCGGCTATCCGGACACCCCCTAATCCATGACTCCCTCAGGAGCCCTCACCAAACAAAAATACAATCAGTGCTCAAAGTTATGTGTACTTTTGAGCGGTAATTTTATTTTTATTGGTGAGGGCTCCTCGAGTGCTATTTCTGGTTGAAAATTTGCAAGAACAATACAAGTTTGATCATATTTGATCCCCCAAGATTTCAGATTTTTTTGAACAAAATTTGTGTTGTTTTGAAGTTACTGTTCATGAGGGTGCCCCTGCACCCAGGAGCTGTCACCTTTCCCCTCTTCTTCTTGTGCGTACCCATTGACTCATCTTTTCTGCCTGCTATCCGAGTTGAGAGCATAGGCGCGGGGACCTCTCGGTGGTGGGGAGAGGATGAGGTTTGCCTTGGCTTGGTGGCGGAGCGGAAGTCGACGCGAGACTAGCTCGTCTCTCTCCGCTCTCTAGAAAAGGACTTGCGCCAGCGCTCCCGACCCAACCGGCAACTCGAGGAAGCCCCAACGCAGGTTAGCTAATCTTCTCGATCTTTGTTTCTCTTGTTGCACTCCGTACCGATGGACTCACCATTCTGGTGGAGCTTCATTAGGGACAAGGAGGGCTATGGCCCCCCCTACCCTAGAGAAAGTATATGAAGTACCATTAATTGGTAAGCTAAGATTTTAAAAATTATCATAGTCTAACCAAAATATGCCCTTTTGCCCCCCTAACTCTGCTTTGCCCCCTCAACAATCTCTATCAAGCTCTGCCACTGTTCTGCTTCTTATCATAAATCAGGGAAGAGGCCTCTCAGCGGCGGGGAGTGGATCAGGTTTACCTTGGCTCAGCGGCGGGGCGGAAGCCGACGTGACGACTAGCTCGTCTCTCTCCACTCTACGAAAAAGGACTTGCAGCAGCGTTCCCGGCCCAACCGGTAACCCTCAATCATGTTTACAGCATAGGCACCATTGTCGTGGACACACTACAACAGAGACAATAACTGGAGGCGTTTTGTTAAGGGCATTTTCTAAAACGCCTTAGATTAGCTTTCTTAGAGGCATTCTACAAAAGTGCCTTCAAAATTCCCATGCTACCCTGGCACTAATGAAGAATGCCTCAAAACAGTGGCATTTGACGGCATTCCAAAGAGTGCCGCAATATGTAGCAGAATCTACGGCATTTTGCACAATGCCTATACGATTTAGAGGCACTTTCCCAAAAACACTGTAATATGCTGAAACATAGAGGGCCCTTCTGAAATTGCCGAAGACCTCGCGTCCTGCACTTGGAACCCACATGCACTTAATATAAAATTGTTCCAGCCAACTGGGTGCTCAATTGAGATAGATGGTGAGCTAGTTGTTGCGTGCTTCGGCGCCTGAAGGTTCTCGGGTCGCCGGTTCGAATCGTGCTAAAGCTATTTAATTTTTTTCCTATGACGAAGCGCTAGTACCGACTTATCTAGTCCCATACCACTTAGGGAGCTGAAGTTTGTCCTCTTTAAAATGGAATCCACATATTTTCGCATATTAGTTCTTCGAAAAATCCTAAAGATCTCTAGAGGGAGCTGTCTCATTACTGGGTAGATGAAAGCCCAGTTCCAGCAGTATAGGGCTTGCTTGGGCCCATGTGTTGCGGGCCGGTGTTGACCCAGCAACCGATCTCTAGTCGGAGGGGAAGGAAGGCTCGTGCGAGCTCCCTCTTTTTTTAACAATTTGCCTGCCGCGTGTGTGCACATTTGGAGGCATTTTTCAGAAATGCCTCAAAAGGTCCTGAGCATCGGAGGCGTTCTAAACAAATGCTAATATATGACTTCCCTTCATGACTATAGCCTTCAGAGGCATTTATTAACGCCTCCTAATCCTTACCGTGCTATAGTGACATTGGCTGAGGCCCCTGCATCTCGAGATGCGTAATATCTTCGCGCACTGTAGACCTTTCTGCCTCGTGTGTGCCACTGTGGCAACCCCTTTTTCCTATAAAAGGAGGCCCGAGGCGACCAGGAGAGGGAATCATCTCTTTGGAATTGGACGACCACCGTAGCTAGTTCGAAAGCTCAAGAACACTCAATACATCCACGAAAGCAGGACTAGGGTTTTACGCATCCTCGCGACCTGAACCTGGGCAAACGATCCTTGTGCTGATTGTTAATCCTGCTCTTCTCACAACCCCATGCCCCGGCAACCATAGTAGGGATTCTTGTGATCCCATAGGTGTCGTTTCCACCGACATCTTTGGCGCGCCAGCAGGGGGCGCAGTTGTGAGAATCTGGTTTAGCAGCCAACCCCACAGTTCCTCGTGGCCATGGTTTCTACAGAAGAAGGCGACCAAGAGAGCGGCGCTGCCTGTAAGCATGAAGGGCGCCATAGCGGCGACAAGAGAGCTAAGTCATGCCAACCTTTAAATATTTCCTTTTTATATAAGGTTATTCCCCTCGGAGATCTTGTTACTTGTATGGAAAACATGTACGCAAAGGGGCCCTCCCGCGACTGGCAACGCCCTTGTTCTGTTTCGAGTCTGCTCAACAGCTCAAGCTGCCACGTTGAGAGTGGCAGGGTAGCCTTTCGCACTTGGCAACGCTCTCGATTCTAACTCGAGTCAAGCTCGATAGTTCGAGTGGCCACGTTAAGGGCGGTAAGGTGGTTCGCCTGGCAGCAAGCACACCCGGCAGGCCATTGGGGATTCGTCCTCAAGACACCGCCCTGGGTTTACACGCCGACAAGCCTACCCGATAGACGTAGGGTGGACATACAAAGAAAGGTTGAACAGGAGAATAGCACGCATTGTATCAAAAGTACTGCAGAGTTATATTACATCAAATTGTTGATGCGGTTCTAACTAAAGATAGGAATTGTCTTGGTCATGAACCTGTGATACGTCTCCAACGTATCTATAATTTATGAAGTATTCATGCTATTATATTATCCATCTTGGATGTTTTATGGGCTTTACTATGCACTTTTATACTATTTTTAGGACTAACCAATTGACCCAGAGCCTAGTGCCAGTTCCTGTTTTTTCCCTTGTTTCAGTGTTTTGAAGAAAAGGAATATCAAACGGAGTCGAAACAGAATGAAACCTTCTGGAGAAGTTATTTTTTGGAAGGAAAGCAACCCGGGAGACTTGGAGTGCACGTCAGGAAAGCAACGAGGGAGGCACGAGGCAGGGGGGCGCCCACCCACATGGGCGCGCCCTGTCGGTGTTCTGGGAACGGGGGTCCCCAGACTTGCCTGCCTGCGGCCTGCGGCGTGGCTCAAGTGGGGGCCCAGCGCGGCCCATCTTCATCAGCTCAAGCTCAAGACCCTCGCGAGGGGCCAAGCCTCGCGGGGCGGACGGCAGGAGGCTTCCTCAGGGGCAGCCTCATCAAGCGAGCTCGCGAGGAGGCGGAGAAATCAAGGCAGGGGCACCTCGCGAGGAGCCCATGATGCAAGCCATGACGATCGAGGCCAGGCGGGCGCCGGCCTGCGCAGTGTCCTTGTTTCCCCTTCGGTGCAAAGGGAGCAAGCACAGGCCAAGGCATCAGGCAAAGGTTACCATTCCGGTGCAACGAGACCAAGACCAGCCGAGCGGCAGGATGGAGGTCACCATGGAGCCCAAGACGGCGTCATCACCAGTGCTTTTGGCAGCCGAAGACCACCTTTGGTCAGGATAACTTGTACTAGATGTTCCCCTTCAAAATGGCCAATTGTTGGCGCCCTTCCTGCTCATTATTTGGGGAGAGGCCCAGGGCCTCTATAAATAGAGCTAGCCACTACAGAGTAGAGGGAGGGAATCTGATCTAATCTTAGAGATAGAGAGAGAGATCCAGCCCAAGTAGAACACACCGCACCAGCTCAAGAACACCTCTCGCGAGGTTGTTCTTCCCGTTGTACTATTCACCATCAGCCCCTGAGGCAATCCACCACCACCACACTGGAGTAGGGTATTACACCACAACGGTGGCCCGAACCAGTATAAATCTCGTGTCCTTTGTGCTGTTCATCGTTTCTAGCTTAGACCACACGAGGAGATCGGACGTAGATCAGTAGGGGAGAGATCTCCGCGCGCACCCCAGAGTTCGAACCTTAAGGGTCTGCCGGAACCCGAAATCCGACATTTGGCGCGCCAGGTAGGGGTGCGCCAGAGCTCTCCCTCCCGACGACCCGCTCTCCACCAACATCGAGTTCCGCCCTCATGGCGGACAAGCGCCACCCGCTCCGGTGACAGATGCCGGCGCTGGGGCCAGGGGGCTCCGGGCCTTGGCCCCCACCTTGCGACAGGTGCAGTGGCCGGGCAAGTTCAAGCCCGAGATGCCACCGTGCTACAACGGCGCGACGGACCCGCTGGTTTTCCTGCTGGCGTACGAGGAGGCCGTCCTCAAAGCCGGGGGCGATGACCGGGTGATGGCCAACTAGTTACCCATGGCCCTCACCGGCGTCCCGCGCATGTGGCTCCTCCACCTGCCGACGGCTTCTGTGACCTCCTGGGAGGAGCTGCGCGACCTCTTCCTCGCCCGTTATGCCGCACCAGTGCCGCCCGTCGTCGCAGCTCTCCTGGGCGGCTCCCAGGCACCACCCTTGAGCCATCACGTCAAGCCATTCACCCGCCGGATCAGCACTGCCTCCAAGCGTCGAGAAGCCCCCCCCCCGGGCTGGGTGGCACCCGAGGCCGATCTAACCTTCGACTGGATGATCACCCCATCAACCCAATCGGTTCGGGCGCGCTCCCGATGCTGTGCACCCCCACCATCTGCCAAGTAGCCGTCACCAGGACCCTCATCGACGGTGGTGCCGGCCTCAACATGCTCTCGGTGGAGGCCTTCAGCCTCCTCCACGTGCCACTGGAGCGGCTCCGACCCAGCAGGCCTTTCTCGAGCGTCAAAGTCGGCTCCACCGCCTCCTTGGGACAGATCCACCTCCCAATGACCTTCGGCACCTACGACAACTTCCGCACGGAGCTGATCGACTTTGACATTACCCCCGTCGGCCTCCCCTACAACGCCATCCTCGGCTATCCGTCCTTGGCTCGGTTCATGGCAGCGACTCACCCGGCGTACAACCTCATGAAGATGCTTGGGAGTAGCGGTGTCCTTATCGTGTCAGGAGACACAAGGGATGCACTAAAGGTGCTCTAGCTTGTTTTCAGGGCGACCGCGGTGGCACAGACCACTAGCACAGACGCCCTCGGCTCAACCCGGAGAAGTGCGTGTTCAGAGTCCCCTCGGGCAAGCTCCTGGGTTTCCTCATGTCCCATAGGGGCATCGAGGCCAACCCGGAGAAGGTCAAGGCAGTCGAAGACATGAGCCCACCAAGGACCCTCAGAGAGATGCAGAAGCTCACCGGGCGTGTAACAGCGCTAGGGCGCTTCATCTCCAAGCTGGGGGAATGAGTGTTGCCCTTCTTCAAGCTGATGAAGAAGAAAGGCCCCTTCGAATGGGCTGAAGAGGCCAATAAGGCATTCCAAGATCTCAAGAGGTACCTTACCAGCCCACCAGTGATGGTAGCTCCGCGTCCTCAGGAGCCCCTGGTGCTCTACCTTGTGGCCACCCCCTACTCCGCTAGTGCAGCCCTGGTGGCGGTCAGGGAGGAGCGCCGAGCCAAGGCCGCATCAACCGCCCGAACTTAAGTAGAGCAAAGCCAGGAGGGCCTTGTGAAGACCACGACCGCAGCCGGAAAGGAACAGCCACAGCAGGAGAGCGCACCCGGAGCAGGAGAGGACTCTTCAAGCGACCAAGCGCTGGGGGCTCCGTCGTCTCAGGAGACACCTCGACCTCAGGAGGACGCAAGCTGCGCCAGCACCCTCAACCTCGTCGAGCATCCCGTGTACTTCGTCAGCACGGTGCTGCGGGACACAAGGGCGCGGTACCCCATGCCTCAAAAACTCCTCCTCGCGCTATTAGTGGCCTCACGCAAGCTGCGACACTACTTCCAAGGCCATCCCATCAAAGTCGTCTCAGCATACCCCTTGGAAAGGGTACTCAGGAGCCCTAACTGAGCCGGAAGGGTCGCTGAATGGAACATCCAACTACAGGTATTTCAGCTAGAATTCAGTACGACCAGAGTCATCAAGGGAGCTACACTTGCAGATTTCGTGGCAGAATGGGCAGAAGCATCGGATCTCGAGGCAGGCGAAGACCGATCACTTTCCCCAGGAAGTGAAGCACCGGACGGCTGGGTCATGTACTTCGATGGGGTGTTCTCTCGACACGGCGCGGGAGCTGGCGCAGTGCTCGTATCCCCTACCCAGGACAAACTCTACTACGCCGTACAACTATGCTTCCAGCACGGAGAAAAGGTCTCCAACAACATAGCAGAGTACGAAGGCCTGATAGCAGGCTTGAAAGCAGCAATCTCCTTAGGGGTGAAGCGCCTCATCATCAAGGGCGATTCGCAGCTCCTTGTCAACTTCTCCAATAAGATATATGAGCCAAAGGACGAGAACATGGAAGCCTACCTCGCTGAGGTTCGCAAGATGGAGAAACAGTTCTGGGGGCTGGAGTTGCAGCATGTGCCTCGTGGCACCAATCAGGAGGCTGATGACATTGCTAAGAGGGCATCTAGGCGGTTGCCTGAGGAGCCTGGCGTCTTCGAGGAGCGGCTCTTCAAACCCTCGGCGGTGCCGAGCATGGCGCAACCAAGGGAGGAGCTCCCTCATCCGCCTACCTCAGGAGCTCCGGTCTACGGCCCGGCCTCAGGGGCACGCCTGCTCCTGGCGTTGGAGCCTCAGGAAGGGTGTTGGATCTCGGAGCTCAAGAACTACTTGATGCAAGGGACCCTGCCGGAGAACGAGGAGGAGGCGGAGCGTGTGGCGCGGTAGGCCACGGCTTACTGCATCAAGGATGGAGAGCTCTACAGGAAGCGACCGAATGGCGTGTCCCTACGTTGCATCTCCAGAGAGCAAGGGAAGGAGCTGCTGGCGGACATACACAGCGGAGACTGTGGGCACCACTCGTCATCATGAACCCTCGTCGGCAAGGCATTCCGTAGTGGATTCTACTGGCCCACAGCGCTCAGCGACGCCGTTGAGCTGGTGAAGGCTTGCAAGGCCTGCCAGTTTCACGCTAAGCAGATCCATCAGCCTGCAGGGGGTCTGCAGACTATACCCCTCTCATGGCCGTTCGCAGTTTGGGGGCTGGACATTCTGGGCCCATTTCCTCGGGCGCCAGGGGGCTATCGCTACCTCTACGTCGCCGTGGACAAGTTTACCAAGTGGGCCGAGGTGGAAGCCGTCCGCATGATGCTGGCAGGCTTCGCAGTCAAGTTCATCAAGGGCCTCGTGAGCCGATTTGGGGTGCCTAACCGCATCATCACCGACAACGGTTCGCAATTCACCAGTAATCTCTTCAAAACGTACTATGCTAACCTTGGAACGCAGATATGCTATGCTTCGGTAGCACACCCCCAGAGCAACGGCCAGGCCGAGCGAGCCAACGCGGAGGTCCTGAGGGGCCTCAAAGCCAGGACCTTCAAGAAGAAGCTAGAGGCCTGTGGCAGGGGCTGGTACGATGAGCTCCAGTCCGTGCTGTGTTCAATCCACACAACTGCGACCAAGCCGACTGGCGAGACCCCGTTCTTCC
Source organism: Triticum monococcum (assembly GCA_034509565.1). NCBI lineage: Eukaryota > Viridiplantae > Streptophyta > Magnoliopsida > Poales > Poaceae > Triticum > Triticum monococcum. The sequence continues at coordinate 487,031,450 of CM067845.1, forward strand.
TTGTCTATGGAGCAGAGGCTGTTCTCCCTCACGAGGTCAGACGTCGCTCCGCACAGGTCCTGGCGTTCAACGAGACGCAACAGGACGCCATGCGGGGGACAGATCTCGTGCTGGGGGAGAAATGCCGTCGAGAAGCCGCACTGCGAGCGGCAAGGTATCAACAGGCACTGCGATGATACCACTGCCGCAACATCCGCCCTAGGACCCTTGAGGTAGGGGATCTCGTGCTCAGATGGGTTCTCTCCAGGGAGGGGCTGCACAAGCTCTCTCCCATGTGGGAGGGCCCATTCAAGGTTGTTCATGTTTTCAGGCCTGGCTCCGCGCGCTTGGAGACCTCGGAGGGGGTACCCATCCAGAACGCATGGAACATTCAACATCTCCGGAGTTTCTATCACTGAGCGAGGCCTAGCGCCCATGAAAGGCTCGGTGCCTATGAAGAAGGCAAATGTGTGTGAAGCTATCGCATTTTGGGAAAGGCCCGGTGCCTGTGAAGAAGGCAAATGCCTGTGAAGCTATCGCATTTTGGGAAAGGCCCGGTGCCTGTGAAGAAGGCAAATGCCTGTGAAGCTATCGCATTTTGGGAAAGGCCCGGTGCCTGTGAAGAAGGCCAATGCCTGTGAAGTTGTCGCATTTTGGGAAAGGCCCGGTGCCTGTGAAGAAGGCCAATGCCTGTGAAGCTCGCCGCCCGTGACACTCTCACGTAATAATGAGTGGGGCTGTACACACCCCGGAGTCTCCGGAGTGCCGCCCTCGGGCCTCGGGGGCTACCGCCCACGCCCAGTGGCAGCACTTAGCTCTGCGCTGGTGAGAAGACGTCGAAGACTAGAATAGGTGCCGGACGCGGCTTTTTCATTTGCTTTCTGCAGTTGGCTTGTTCGTTCTTGTTTGAAGTTTTACTGGAGCTGTAGCCGTCCCAGGCTTGTGACTCTTTGTCTTTTTCACTCACTTGCCTCGTTTTCTCTCGCACAAGTCTCGTGAGGGAGGTTTGCGGGCGCCCTCGCGAGTGTTTTCTGCCCCAATCGTTTGGAGCTTTCCTATCCGAGTCCTCTGCGGGAGCACCCCTCCCAGTCCGTGCCTCACAGGCATCGCGACACGAGCGCGGGACCTGGGCCGATCTCCTCCACAACCGAGACCGAAAGTTACCTCTCCTGCTAATCTTTGCAGGGCATGAAGCGCACGGCGAGGCCTCGGCCTCGGGAGGCGGGGACCGCGTCAACCCCCCGAGCTAAAATAATTCCCGCACATGGACATACGACCCGGAAACATAGCATAGAAATAGCGGAAGCAGCACGATAATTAACAGCGGCAGTTCTAACACGACCCCGTGGGGCCCTATACTACCTTCTTTTTCTGCGCAGGAAAAGAAGAAAAACAAAATGGGCATGACTTCTCCAGCGCCAGCTTGCGGTGAAAGCTCGAGCTGCTTCTGGGGCTCAGGAGGATCCCTCCTCTCGCTTCACCGGGGCGCGACGGCGGGCTGACCCGCTACCTTCACCTAGGCGGGTGTGACGGCGCGGGGGCTGGTCGCGGCCACCGCTGGAGGAGCTGCTGCCTGACAGAGAGTCGCTGAAGCTTAGCGAACCCCGAGCACCACCGCCTGTGCGCCTGTTGCAGTCTTCATCCTGGTCAGTACCGGGGCTGGGCAGGCAGCCGCGGTCATCATCTTAGGGGCATCACCCAGCATGGCGACCGTCTTCCCCGAACACCCTCATGTAGAGGGTGGTGTCGCCATCGAACTTGAAGTGCAGGGTGCACCGCCGGCTCAGGCCGCGCGCACGGGAAAATGTTTGCCAGCCGCGGGTCAGGGCCCCATTCCCAGAAGCGGAGACCTCCAGTGAAGCCTAGGAGGCCCTGCTGCAGCAACCATCTGCCTGGAGACAGAAGCCGCATCAGGCGCTGGCCGGAAGTTCACCTACGAAGAAACGGGGGAGCTAGAGCCAGGTGCTGGTCGGGTCCGCCGACCACACAACGAACTTCGGCAGCACCTTCGCCGAGCGAAAGCGCGGCCTGGGGGGCCGCGCGGCCACGACGTGCCTCCCCTCGGCAGCCAGGCGCTCACCACTGTGTAGGGCGCCGCCTCCATGGCCACGGGAAGCCACCACGGGGACCGCGGGATGCTTGCGAGGGCGGCCTTGGCCGCGCTTGGTCGGTGGGGAGTCATGCCCAGCTGGACGGGCCTTTCCTTTCTCCACGGCTAAGGATCTCTTCGGCAGAGCCATGGGAATGATGAGTAGCAGGAAGGAATGGATTGAAGGGGCTCACACAGCCCCGTACTTATAGCCGGAGAAGGCCAACAGCCGGGCACCATGATCGCAGGTAATCATGACCCATTTCTCTGCATGTAGGGACTTGTCAAGTCATGCGGTTGCCGAGGCGGCGTGGGGAAGCGAAGACGCCCACGTCCAATCAATCGCCATGCGGCGCCCAAGGCCGCACGCTATTAGGGCCCGCGGTGCTTCACGCTTGCCCCTTCGCTTCTCTGCTAAGCCAAGCCCGCGCGCGCCTAGGTCCCGGGGGCTACTGCCGGCATTCTGGGAACGGGCGTCCCCAGACTTGCCTGCCTGCGGCCTGTGGCGTGGCTCAAGTGGGGACCCAGCGCGGCCCATCTACATCAGCTCAAGCTCAAGACCCTCGCGAGGGGCCAAGCCTGGCGGGGCAGACGACAGGAGGCTTCCTCAAGGGCAGCCTCATCAGGCGAGCTCGTGAGGAGGCAGGGAGATCAAGGCAGGGGCACCTCGCGAGGAGCCCGTGACACAAGCCATGACGATCGAGGCCAGGCGGGCGCCAGGCGGGCGCCGGCCTGCGCAGTGTCCTTGTTTCCCCTTCGGTGCAAAGGGAGCAAGCACAGGACGGAGGTCACCGTGGAGCCCAAGAAGGCGTCATCACCAGTGATTTTGGCAGCCGAAGACCACCTTTGGTCAGGATAACTTGTACTAGATGTTTCCCTTCAAAATGGCCAATTGTTGGCGCCCTTCCCGCTCATTATTTGGGGAGAGGCCCAGGGCCTCTATAAATAGAGCTAGCCACTACAGAGTAGAGGGAGGGAATCTGATCTAATCTTAGAGATAGAGAGAGAGATCCAGCCCAAGTAGAACACACGGCACCAGCTCAAGAACACCTCTCGCGAGGTTGTTCTTCCCGTTGTACTATTCACCATCAGCCCCTGAGGCAATCCACCACCACCACACTGGAGTAGGGTATTACACCACAACGGTGGCCCGAACCAGTATAAATCTCGTGTCCTTTGTGCTGTTCATCGTTTCTAGCTTAGACCACACGAGGAGATCGGACGTAGATCGGTAGGGGAGAGATCTCCGCGCGCACCCCAGAGTTCGAACCTTAAGGGTCTGCCGGAACCCGAAATCCGACATTTGGCGCGCCAGGTAGGGGTGCGCCGGAGCTCTCCCTCCCGACGACCCGCTCTCCACCAACATCGAGTTCCGCCCTCATGGCGGACAAGCGCCGCCCGCTCTGGTGACAGATGCCGGCGCTGGGGCCAGGGGGCTCCGGGCCTTGGCCCCCACCTTGCGACAGGTGCAGTGGCCGCGCAAGTTCAAGCCCGAGATGCCATCGTGCTACAACGGCGCGACGGACCCGCTGGTTTTCCTGCTGGCGTACGAGGAGGCCGTCCTCAGAGCCGGGGGCGATGACCGGGTGATGGCCAACTAGTTACCCATGGCCCTCACCGGCGTCCCGCGCATGTGGCTCCTCCACCTGCCGACGGCTTCTGTGACCTCCTGGGAGGAGCTGCGCGACCTCTTCCTCGCCCGTTATGCCGCACCAGCGCCGCCCGTCGTCGCAGCTCTCCTGGGCGGCTCCCAGGCACCACCCTTGAGCCATCACGTCAAGCCATTCACCCGCCGGATCAGCACTGCCTCCAAGCGTCGAGAAGCCCCCCCCCCCCCAGGCTGGGTGGCCCCCGAGGCTGATCTAACCTTCGACTGGATGATCACCCCATCAACCCCATCGGTTCGGGCGCGCTCCCGATGCTGTGTACCCCCACCATCTGCCAAGTAGCCGTCACCAGGACCCTCATCGACGGTGGTGCCGGCCTCAACATGCTCTCGGTGGAGGCCTTCAGCCTCCTCCACGTGCCACTGGAGCGGCTCCGACCCAGCAGGCCTTTCTCGAGCGTCAAAGTCGGCTCCACCGCCTCCTTGGGACAAATCCACCTCCCAATGACCTTCGGCACCTACGACAACTTCCGCACGGAGCTGATCGACTTTGACATTACCCCCGTCGGCCTCCCCTACAACGCCATCCTCGGCTATCCGTCCTTGGCTCGGTTCATGGCAGCGACTCACCCGGCGTACAACCTCATGAAGATGCTTGGGAGTAGCGGTGTCCTTATCGTGTCAGGAGACACAAGGGATGCACTAAAGGTGCTCCAGCTTGTTTTCAGGGCGACCGCGGTGGCACAGACCACTAGCACAGACGCCCTTGAGCCCAAGGGGGCTGTGCCAGCTAAAAAGATGCAGCTATTCACCCAAGACAAGGCGGAAACCAAGCAGGTACCGATTAACGAGGACGGGTCCACTGACGCCACCTTCACCATAGGAGCCAACCTCGAGCCCGAGCAGGAGAAGGCCCTGGTGAGGTTCCTGTGCGCGAACAAGAAGGTGTTCGCGTGGGAACCTGATCAGTTGGCAAGGGTCCCGAGGAGTGTGATTGAGCATCACCTCAACGTGTGCCCCAACGTGCGCCCCGTGAAGCAGAAGGCGAGGCGGCAGTCCACTGAGAAACAAGCTTTCATTGTTCAAGAGACCCGGTAAGTGGAAGCGGCAGGGGTTATCCGCTAGGTCTGCTACCTTGATTGGCTGGCTAATCTGGTCGTTGTGCCAAAAAAGTGAGGAAAGGAGCGCATGTGTGTCGACTTCACCAACCTCAACAAAGCCTGCTCGTAGGATCCATTTCTGCTCCCCAGCATTGACCAGATAGTCGACTCCATAGCAGAGTGTGACCTATTGTGCTTCCTAGATGCCTTCTTGGGCTATCACCAGATCAAGATGGCGGTGGAAGATGTGGAGAAGACGGCTTTCCTAACCCCATGTGGAGTGTACCGCTATACGTGCATGCCATTTGGGTTGCGCAACGCAGGCGCAACCTTTCAGCGGCTGATGCACATCACCTTAGGTCGGCAGCTCGGGAGGAACGCTGAAGCTTACGTCGACGACATTGTGGTGAATTCTCGGGAGACAAAAACCCTGATACAGGACCTGGAAGAAACCATTGCGAGCCTCACGATGTGGACCTGCGGCTCAACCCGGAGAAGTGCGTGTTCGGAGTCCCCTCGGGCAAGCTCCTGGGTTTCCTCATGTCCCATAGGGGCATCGAGGCCAACCCGGAGAAGGTCAAGGTAGTCGAAGACATGAGCCCACCAAGGACCCTCAGAGAGATGCAGAAGCTCACCGGGCGTGTAACAGCGCTAGGGCGCTTCATCTCCAAGCTGGGGGAATGAGTGTTGCCCTTCTTCAAGCTGATGAAGAAGAAAGGCCCCTTCGAATGGGCTGAAGAGGCCAATAAGGCATTCCAAGATCTCAAGAGGTACCTTACCAGCCCACCAGTGATGGTAGCTCCGCGTCCTCAGGAGCCCCTGGTGCTCTACCTTGTGGCCACCCCCTACTCCACTAGCGCAGCCCTGCTGGCGGTCAGGGAGGAGCGCCGAGCCAAGGCCACATCAACCGCCCGAACTGAAGCAGAGCAAAGCCAGGAGGGCCTCGTGAAGACCACGACCGCAGCCGGAAAGGAACAGCCACAGCAGGAGAGCGCACCCGGAGCAGGAGAGGACTCTTCAAGCGACCAAGCGCTGGGGGCTCCGTCGTCTCAGGAGACACCTCGACCTCAGGAGGACGCAAGCTGCGCCAGCACCCTCAACCTCGTCGAGCATCCCGTGTACTTCGTCAGCACGGTGCTGCGGGACACAAGGGCGCGGTACCCCATGCCTCAAAAACTCCTCCTCGCGCTATTAGTGGCCTCACGCAAGCTGCGACACTACTTCCAAGGCCATCCCATCAAAGTCGTCTCAGCATACCCCTTGGAAAGGGTACTCAGGAGCCCTAACTGAGCCGGAAGGGTCGCTGAATGGAACATCCAACTACAGGTATTTCAGCTAGAATTCAGTACGACCAGAGTCATCAAGGGATCTACACTTGCAGATTTCGTGGCAGAATGGGCAGAAGCATCGGATCTCGAGGCAGGCGAAGACCGATCACTTTCCCCAGGAAGTGAAGCACCGGACGGCTGGGTCATGTACTTCGATGGGGTGTTCTCTCGACACGGCGCGGGAGCTGGCGCAGTGCTCGTATCCCCTACCCAGGACAAACTCTACTACGCCGTACAACTATGCTTCCAGCACGGAGAAAAGGTCTCCAACAACATAGCAGAGTACGAAGGCCTGATAGCAGGCTTGAAAGCAGCAATCTCCTTAGGGGTGAAGCGCCTCATCATCAAGGGCGATTCGCAGCTCCTTGTCAACTTCTCCAATAAGATATACGAGCCAAAGGACGAGCACATGGAAGCCTACCTCGCTGAGGTTCGCAAGATGGAGAAACAGTTCTGGGGGCTGGAGTTGCAGCATGTGCCTCGTGGCACCAATCAGGAGGCTGATGACATTGCTAAGAGGGCATCTAGGCGGCTGCCTGAGGAGCCTGGCGTCTTCGAGGAGCGGCTCTTCAAACCCTCGGCGGTGCCGAGCACGGCGCAACCAAGGGAGGAGCTCCCTCATCCGCCTACCTCAGGAGCTCCGATCTACGGCCCGGCCTCAGGGGCACGCCTGCTCCTGGCGTTGGAGCCTCAGGAAGGGTGTTGGATCTCGGAGCTCAAGAACTACTTGATGCAAGGGACCCTGCCGGAGAACGAGGAGGAGGCGGAGCGTGTGGCGCGGTAGGCCACGGCTTACTGCATCAAGGATGGAGAGCTCTACAGGAAGCGACCGAATGGCGTGTCCCTACGTTGCATCTCCAGAGAGCAAGGGAAGGAGCTGCTGGCGGACATACACAGCGGAGACTGTGGGCACCACTCGTCATCATGAACCCTCGTCGGCAAGGCATTCCGTAGTGGATTCTACTGGCCCACAACGCTCAGCGACGCCGTTGAGCTGGTGAAGGCTTGCAAGGCCTGCCAGTTTCACGCTAAGCAGATCCATCAGCCTGCGGGGGGTCTGCAGACTATACCCCTCTCATGGCCGTTCGCAGTTTGGGGGCTGGACATTCTGGGCCCATTTCCTCGGGCGCCAGGGGGCTATCTCTACCTCTACGTCGCCGTGGACAAGTTTACCAAGTGGGCCGAGGTGGAAGCCGTCCGCATGATGCTGGCAGGCTTCGCAGTCAAGTTCATCAAGGGCCTCGTGAGCCGATTTGGGGTGCCTAACCGCATCATCACCGACAACGGTTCGCAATTCACCAGTAATCTCTTCAAAACGTACTATGCTAACCTTGGAACGCAGATATGCTATGCTTCGGTAGCACACCCCCAGAGCAACGGCCAGGCCGAGCGAGCCAACGCGGAGGTCCTGAGGGGCCTCAAAGCCAGGACCTTCAAGAAGAAGCTAGAGGCCTGTGGCAGGGGCTGGTACGATGAGCTCCAGTCCGTGCTGTGTTCAATCCGCACAACTGCGACCAAGCCGACTGGCGAGACCCCGTTCTTCCTTGTCTATGGAGCAGAGGCTGTTCTCCCTCACGAGGTCAGACGTCGCTCCGCACAGGTCCTGGTGTTCAATGAGACGCAACAGGACGCCATGCGGGGGACAGATCTCGTGCTGGGGGAGAAATGCCGTCGAGAAGCCGCACTGCGAGCGGCAAGGTATCAACAGGCACTGCGACAATACCACTGCCGCAACATCCGCCCTAGGACCCTTGAGGTAGGGGATCTCGTGCTCAGACGGGTTCTCTCCAGGGAGGGGCTGCACAAGCTCTCTCCCATGTGGGAGGGCCCATTCAAGGTTGTTCATGTTTTCAGGCCTGGCTCCGCGCGCTTGGAGACCTCAGAGGGGGTACCCATCCAGAACGCATGGAACATTCAACATCTCCGGAGTTTCTATCCCTGAGCGAGGCCTAGCGCCCATGAAAGGCTCGGTGCCTATGAAGAAGGCAAATGTGTGTGAAGCTATCGCATTTTGGGAAAGGCCCGGTGCCTGTGAAGAAGGCAAATGCCTGTGAAGCTATCGCATTTTGGGAAAGGCCCGGTGCCTGTGAAGAAGGCAAATGCCTGTGAAGCTATCGCATTTTGGGAAAGGCCCGGTGCCTGTGAAGAAGGCCAATGCCTATGAAGTTGTCGCATTTTGGGAAAGGCCCGGTGCCTGTGAAGAAGGCCAATGCCTGTGAAGCTCGCCGCCCGTGACACTCTCACGTAATAATGAGTGGGGCTGTACACACCCCGGAGTCTCCGGAGTGCCGCCCTCGGGCCTCGGGGGCTACCGCCCACGCCCAGTGGCAGCACTTAGCTCTGCGCTGGTGAGAAGAGGTCGAAGACTAGAATAGGTGCCGGACGCGGCTTTTTCATTTGCTTTCTGCAGTTGGCTTGTTCGTTCTTGTTTGAAGTTTTACTGGAGCTGTAGCCGTCCCAGGCTTGTGACTCTTTGTCTTTTTCACTCACTTGCCTCGTTTTCTCTCGCACAAGTCTCGTGAGGGAGGTTTGCGGGCGCCCTCGCGAGTGTTTTCTGCCCCAATCGTTTGGAGCTTTCCTATCCGAGTCCTCTGCGGGAGCACCCCTCTCAGTCCGTGCCTCACAGGCATCGCGACACGTGCGCGGGACCTGGGCCGATCTCCTCCACAACCGAGACCGAAAGTTACCTCTCCTGCTAATCTTTGCAGGGCATGAAGGCGAGGCCTCGGCCTCGGGAGGCGGGGACCGCGTCAACCCCCCGAGCTAAAATAATTCCCGCACATGGACATACGACCCGGAAACATAGCACAGAAATAGCGGAAGCAGCACGATAATTAACAGCGGCAGTTCTAACACGACCCCGTGGGGCCCTATACTACCTTCTTTTTCTGCGCAGGAAAAGAAGAAAAACAAAATGGGCATGACTTGTCCGGCGCCAGCTTGCGGTGAAAGCTCGAGCTGCTTCTGGGGCTCAGGAGGATCCCTCCTCTCGCTTCACCGGGGTGCGACGGTGGGCTGACCCACTACCTTCACCCAGGCGGGTGTGACGGCGCGGGGGCTGGTCGCGGCCACCGCTGGAGGAGCTGCTGCCTGACAGAGAGTCGCTGAAGCTTAGCGAACCCCGAGCACCGCCGCCTGTGCGCCTGTTGCAGTCTTCATCCTGGTCAGTACCGGGGCTGGGCAGGCACCCGCGGTCATCATCTTAGGGGCATCACCCGCATGGCGACCGTCTTCCCCGAACACCCTCATGTAGAGGGTGGTGTCGCCATAGAACTTGAAGTGCAGGGTGCACTGCCGGCTCAGGCCGCGCGCACGGGCAAATGTTTGCCAGCCGCGGGTCAGGGCCCCATTCCCAGAAGCGGAGACCTCCAGCGAAGCCTAGGAGGCCCTGCTGCAGCAACCATCTGCCTGGAGACAGAAGCCGCATCAAGCGCTGGCCGGAAGTTCACCTACGAAGAAACAGGGGAGCTAGAGCCAGGTGCTGGTCGGGTCCGCCGACCACACAACGAACTTCGGCAGCACCTTCGCCGAGCGAAAGCGCGGCCTGGGGGGCCGCGCGGCCACGACGTGCCTCCCCTCGGCAGCCAGGCGCTCACCACTGTGTAGGGCGCCGCCTCCATGGCCACGGGAAGCCACCACGGGGACCGCGGGATGCTTGCGAGGGCGGCCTTGGCCGCGCTTGGTCGGTGGGGAGTCATGCCCAGCTGGACGGGCCTTTCCTTTCTCCACGGCTAAGGATCTCTTCGGCAGAGCCATGGGAATGATGAGTAGCAGGAAGGAATGGATTGAAGGGGCTCACGCAGCCCCGTACTTATAGCCGGAGAAGGCCAACAGCCGGGCACCATGATCGCAGGTAATCATGACCCATTTCTCTGCATGTAGGGACTTTTCAAGTCATGCGGTTGCCGAGGCGTCGTGGGGAAGCGAAGACGCCCACGTCCAATCAATCGCCATGCGGCGCCCAAGGCCGCATGCTATTAGGGCCCGCGGTGCTTCACGCTTGCCCCTTCGCTTCTCTACTAAGCCAAGCCCGTGCGCGCCTAGGTCCCGGGGGCTACTGCCGGCATTCTGGGAACGGGCGTCCCCAGACTTGCCTGCCTGCGGCCTGTGGCGTGGCTCAAGTGGGGACCCAGCGCGGCCCATCTACATCAGCTCAAGCTCAAGACCCTCGCGAGGGGCCAAGCCTCACGGGGCAGACGACAGGAGGCTTCCTCAAGGGCAGCCTCATCAGGCGAGCTCGTGAGGAGGCGGGGAGATCAAGGCAGGGGCACCTCGCGAGGAGCCCGTGACACAAGCCATGACGATCGAGGCCAGGCGGGCGCCAGGCGGGCGCCGGCCTGCGCAGTGTCCTTGTTTCCCCTTCGGTGCAAAGGGAGCAAGCACAGGACGGAGGTCACCGTGGAGCCCAAGACGGCGTCATCACCAGTGATTTTGGCAGCCGAAGACCACCTTTGGTCAGGATAACTTGTACTAGATGTTTCCCTTCAAAATGGCCAATTGTTGGCGCCCTTCCCTCTCATTATTTGGGGAGAGGCCCAGGGCCTCTATAAATAGAGCTAGCCACTACAGAGTAGAGGGAGGGAATCTGATCTAATCTGAGAGATAGAGAGAGAGAGAGATCCAGCCCAAGTAGAACACACCGCACCAGCTCAAGAACACCTCTCGTGAGGCTGTTCTTCCCCTTGTACTGTTCATCATCAGCCCCTAAGGCAATCCACCACCACCACACTGGAGTAGGGTATTACACCACAACGGTGGCCCGAACTAGCATAAATCTCGTGTCCTTTGTGTTGTTCATCGTTTATAGCTTAGATCACACGAGGAGATCGGATGTAGATCGATAGGGGAGAGATCTCCGCGCGCACCCCAGAGTTCGAACCTTAAGGGTCTGCCCGAACCCGAAATCCGACACGCCCTCCACCCTCGATGGCCCCTAGTGGCTCCCCTGACGTATTTCTTCCGCGTATATACATCCATATACCCTAAAACGATCGGAGAATAGAATAGACCAGGAGTTCCGCCGCCGCAAGCCTCTGTAGCCACCAAAAACCAATCGGGACCCTGTTCCGCCACCCTGCCGGAGGGGGGAACCCTCACCGGTGGCCATCTTCATCATCCCGGCGCTCTCCATGACGAGGAGGGAGTAGTTCACCCTCGGGGCTGAGGGTATGTACCAGTAGCTATGTTTTTGATCTCTCTCTCTCTCTCGTGTTCTTGATTTGGCACGATCTTGATGTATCTCGAGCTTTGCTATTATAGTTGGATCTTATGTTGCTTCTCCCCCTCTACTCTCTTGTAATGGATTGAGTTTTCCCTTTGAAGTAATCTTATCGGATTGAGTCTTTAATGATTTGAGAACACTTGATGTATGTCTTGCCGTGTGTATATGTGGTGACAATGGGATATCACATGATTCACTTGATGTATGTTTTGGTGATCAACTTGCGGGTTCCACCCATGAACCTATGCATAGGAGTCGGCACACGTTTTCGTCATGATTCTCCGGTAGAAACTTTGGGGCACTCTTTGAAGTACTTTGTGTTGGATTGAATAGATGAATCTGAGATTGTGTGATGCATATCGTATAATCATACCCACGGATACTTGAGGTGACATTGGAGTATCTAGGTGACATTAGGGTTTTGGTTGATTTGTGTCTTAAGGTGTTATTCTAGTACGAACTCTAGGGCTGTTTGTGACACTTATAGGAATAGCCCAACGGATTGATTGGAAAGAATAACTTTGAGGTGGTTTCGTACCCTACCATAATCTCTTCGTTTGTTCTCCGCTATTAGTGACTTTGGAGTGACTCTTTGTTGCATGTTGAGGGATAGTTATGTGATCCAATTATGTTATTACTGTTGAGAGAACTTGCACTGGTGAAACTATGAACCCTAGGCCTTGTTTCCTAGCATTGCAATACCGTTTATGCTCACCTTTATCATTAGTTACCTTGCTGTTTTTATATTTTCAGATTACAAAAACTTATATCTACCATCCATATTGCACTTGTACCACCATCTCTTCGCCGAACTAGTGCACCTATACAATTTACCATTGTATTGGGCCGGTGTGTTGGGGACACAAGAGACTCTTTGTTATTTGGTTGCAGGGTTGTTTGAGAGAGACCATCTTCATCCTACGCCTCCTACGGATTGATAAACCTTAGGTCATCCACTTGAGGGAAACTTGCTACTGTCCTACAAACCTCTACACTTGGAGGCCCAACAACGTCTACAAGAAGAAGGTTGTGTAGTAGACATCAAGCAGTTTCTGGCGCCGTTGCCTGGGAGGTGAGTGCTTGAAGGTATATCTTTAGATCTTGCAATCGAATCTTTTTGTTTCTTGTTTTAGCACTAGTTTAGTTTATAAAAGAAAACTAAAAAATGGAATTGAGTTTGCTCATACGCTTCATCTTTTTAATATCTTTCGTGAAAATGATGGAAAAGAAAATTGTGCTCAAGTTCTAGAAGAAGAATGCATTAGAATGTTTGGCACTCAATATTTATATGATGAGCATGATTGCAATGTTGTTAGTATGAATTCCTTGAATATCCATGATGCTAATGATATGCAAAGCAACAAGCTTGGGGAATGTAACACCCTCGATGCGGCTATATCTCCCACGTGTCGAAGCACGACTTAGAGGCATACCCGCATTGAAAGCAATGTCGCAAGTGAGGTAATCTTCACACAACCCATGTAATACATAAGGTAAAGAGATACATAGTTGGCTTACAATCGCCACTTCACACAAATACATGAATAAAGCATTACATCGTCCAAAAACACTCAAGGTCCGACTACGGAACCAAAATAAAGGAAGAACCCCAAAAGCGACAAAGGTCCCCGATCGACCCCAACTGGGCTCCACTACTGATCAACTAGAACAGAACAACACAAAGGACAAGATCTTCATCGAGCTCCTCCTGAGCTTGGTTGCGTCATCTGCACGGACTCATCGGCACCTGCAAGCTGGTTTTGGAAGTATCTGTGAGTCACAGGGACTCAGCAATCTCGCACCCTCGCGATCAAGACTATTTAAGCTTATGGGTAAGGTCAAGGTAAGAGGTGGAGCTGCAGCAAGCGACTAGCATATATGGTGACTAACATACGCAAATGAGAGCGAGAAGAGAAGGAAAAGCACGATTGATAAAAGTATGATCAAGAAGTGATCCTAAAACAACCTACGTCAAGCATAACTCCAACACCGTGTTCACTTCCCGGACTCCGCCAGAAAGAGACCATCACGGTAACACACACGGTTGATGTATTTTAATTAAGTTCAACTTCAGGTTTTCTACAACCGGACATTAACAAATTCCCATCTGCCCATAACCGCGGGCACGGCTTTCGAAAGTTCAAATCCCTGCAGGGGTGTCCCAACTTAGCCCATCACAAGCTCTCACGGTCAGCGAAGGAATAGACCTCCTCCCGAGACATTCCGATCAGACTCGGTATCCCGGTTCTTCAAGACACTTCGACAAGTGAAAACCAATCCAGCAACACTGCCCGAATGTGCCGACAAATCCCGATAGGAGCTGCACATATCTCTTTCTCAAGGCACACTCAGATTGTCTTAGGTACGGGTAGGCCAGCCCAGAGTTGCCCCTGGTGGCCACCGGCAGCTGACAGGTTGGACCAACACTCAGAGGAGCACTTGCCCGGGGGGTAAAATAATGATGACCCTCAGGAGCGCGACTCCCAAGGGAAAAGAAAAGCCTAGGTGGCGAATGGTAAAACCAAGGTTGGGCATTGCTGGAAAAGCTTTAATCAAGGCGAACTATCAAGGGGTTCCCATTATAACCCAACCGTGTAAGGAACGCAAAATCAGGGAACATAACACCGATATGATGGAAACTAGGGCGGCAAGAGTGGAACAAAACACCAGGCATAAGGCCCAGCCTTCCACCCTTTACCAAGTATATAGATGCATTAATTAAATAAGATATATAGTGATATCCCAACAAGTAAACATGTTCCAACAAGGAACAACATCTCCATGTTCCAACAAGGAACAAACTTCAATCTTCACCTGCAACTAACAACGCTATAAGAGGGGCTAAGCAAAGCGGTAACATAGCCAATCAACAGTTTGCTAGGACAAGGTGAGTTAGGGGCTTGGTTCAACAATATGGGAGGCATGATAAGCAAGTGGTAGGTATCGCAACGAAGATAGAAGTGAGCGAGCAACTAGCAAGCAAAGATAGAAGTGATTTCGAGGGTATGATCATCTTGCCTGAAATCCCGCAAGGAAGAAGAACGAGTCCATGAAGAAGACAAACGGACGTAGTTGAACGGATCCTCACAAACGCGACATTATCGGAACCAACCCGAAGAAGCAAACACCGGAAAAGAAGCACACAACATAGTAAACAACCAACACATGAACATGGTATGATATGCGGGATGTGGTATGCGATACATATGCATGATTTGCAAAGGAATGCATGAACCTGGCCTCAACTTGGAAATCCAAGTGTGCCACTGGAAAGATGAGATGAAATCGCTTGAAAACAATATAAAGATCACCGGAATCGGAGTTACGGTTTGGAAATGGCAAGCAATTCAAATATGGCACTGGTCTGCGATTTACAGCAAGTAGCCATCTAAATGCAACAAGTTAAACATGCTACAGCACTCAAACATGACAACAAAATAGATGGCAGGGATTCACTCATGATGCTTAACAAAAGATGAACACTGAGCTACGGCCAATTCATCCATTAACAGGTTCAAACAAGCATGGCAAAAATGCATTTGGCAAACAGCTCTCAGACTAAGTGAAATTAACACTTGTCTGGAATTTCAGATCAGGTAGCACACTTTGGAGCATAAAAACTATAAGCTACAGGACCTGAACATGGCAAAGTAAGCATGGCATGGAGCTACGCAAAGAGCTTAAAAAAGTCCCTTAGTGACCTTGAGCCAAAAGGGATCAAAAAATACAATTGCAAGCATGTGAACATGGCAAAAACATAATCAGGTCACAGACTTAGTGAAAACTAGAGCATGCTGAAACAAATATCAAGTAGGCATGTTTACGAGCTCGATGCACTCACTACAGAGCAAGTCATGAAAATCTAAGCATACACCCATCAAGAATACACAAAATATAAGCTAGACATGGCAAGAACAATAACATAGCATGCACGGATCAACTACAACATCCTCGGCAAAATCGCTAACAAGTAGACAATCTGTCCAGATTCACGAAATGAGAAAAGTAGAGCTCGATTTACTCAAGCTAGGGTGCTCCATAATTGCAAACAAAGACATGGATGGATAGAGCACTACAAGATTAAAAAAACATCCTTACTGATCATCCTCAAAAGAGGCACGGATCACTAGGAAACAACATGAACATATGGCCATATGAGATAAACAGATCAAGGACTTAGTGAAAAGGCTAAGTCCCTGAAATCAGCATTACCATGTGCCTAACTTTGCAAGCTTGTGTTAGTCACCACACACATCACAAAAATACATGGGTTGCACCTCTGGATAGATGGCAAAACCCTTAACAAAACATATGTAGAGCTCATGGGCATATCATGCACACATAAATCATGGGAAAAATGAAAAATATCTAATTGGAGCAGCAGATCTGACAATTATCTCAAATAGCACTCTTCCAACAGCATTTAGGGCATCAAGATGAACTCAAATGAAAATGATGCAATGAGATGAAATGATGTGCTCTCCGGGACGAACATTTTGATATGCTACATGCTCAAATCGGAGCCACAGATGCGGAGTTACGACATGATGAATATGGGCATATGAATCTGGAAATTTCGGGGACTTTGTGAAATTTATACCTCCGGAGAAAGTCAACCCGGGACGGAGACGTGCGGGACGGAGGGATCCGGATCTGGACGGGGCGTTTGGATCGGGGAGTGGTGGATCTCGTCCACCTTCTTCTCCGGATCCGGCCGGCGAGGGACGAACTCCGGCGAGGTCGAAGACAGGGCGGCGTACGCCGGCGCGGCTGTCGGAGCTTGCAGCGGTGAGAGGAGGCGGCAGGGAGGCTCAGTCGCCGAGGCACGGAGGAGGAGGTCCATGGCGCGGCGGCGGAAGCAAGATCCGGCGGAGAAATGGCAGGGGGGGAGGTGAGGCGAGGCGGCGGTCGACGCCGGCGAGCATCAGTGGCGGCGGGGCGAACGCCGGCAAGGAGGCGGGCGGCGGCGCATCGAACCCGCGGGGGCCCTCCTCGGGCCTAGGCGGGCCGCGGGGAGAGAGAGGCCAGCGGGAAGGCGACATGGCGAGTGGCGGTTGGACGCGCGGTAGCGGGCGGACATGTCCGGCCCGGTCGGACATGTCCGGCGGCTGGAGGAGGAAAGAGACTAGGGTTAGGGTAGGGAAAGATCCGAAAAATTCGGGGGAAGCCACATATTTATAGGTAGAGGGAGCTAGGATAGTCCAAATGAGGTGCGGTTTTCGGCCACGTGATCGTGATCGAACGACCGGGATGATGGAGGAGGTTTAGGTTGGTTTTGGGCAAAATTGGAGGGGTGTTGGGCTGCAACACTCACGAGGCCTTCTCGGTCCCTCGGTTAACCGTTGGAGCATCAAACGAAGTCCAAATGGTACGAAACTTGACAGGCGGTCTACCGGTAGTAAACCAAGGCCGCTTGGCAAGTCCCGGTCCAATCCATAAATGTTTAATCCCCACACACGAGAAGAAGGTAGAAAGGACCATCGGAGGAGATAGGAGCGCAGAATGCAAAACGGACAATGGGGAAAATGCTCGGATGCATGAGACGAACATGTATGCAAATGAAATGCACATGATGACATGATATGCAATGCATGACACGCAAGCAATGACAAGGAAACTACAGCAAATAATTGGATGACACCTGGCACATCGGTCTCGGGGCGTTACAGAGAAGCTACGTTTGATGAAGATGATATTTTTTGTCCCCCAAGCTTTGATGAGCAAATTTACTATGATGAAAGCATGCCTCCTATGTATGACGATTATTGTGATGACACGTATGCTATAAAGAATAATGATAACCATGAAACTTGTCATCTTGATCTTAATTTTCAATCACATGATAGTTGTTTTGTTGAGTTTACTCCCACTGTTCTGAATGACAAGAAATTTGCTTATGTGGAGAGTAGTAAATTTTCTATGCTTGTAGATCATGAAAAGAATGCTTTAGGTGCTGGTTATATTGTTGAATTTATTCATGATGCTACTAAAAATTATTATGAGGGAGGAACATATGCTTGTAGGAATTGCAATAATATCAAGTCTCCTCTCTATGTGCTTAAAGTTTTGAAGTTATGCTTGTTTTGCCTTCCTATGCTAGTTGATTATTGTTTCCATAAGTTGTTTGCCCACAAAATCCGTATGCATAGGAAGTGGGTTAGACTTAAATGTGCTAGTCATATTCTTCATGATGCTCTCTTTATGTTTCAATTCTTATCTTTTATGTGAGCATCATTGAAATCATCATGCCTAGCTAGGGGCGTTAAATGATAGGGCTTGTTGGGAGGCAACCCAATTTTATTTTAGTTTCTTGCTTTTTGGTTCTGTTTAAGAATAAATAATCCATATAGCTTCTGTTTAGATGTGGTTTTTTGTTTTAATTAGTGTTTGTGCCAAGTAGAACCTTTGGGAAGACTTGGGTGAAGTCTTTATGATCATGCTGTAAAAAACAGAAACTTTAGCGCTCACGAGATTAGTTTCAACTTTTTACTGGAGAGTGATATTTAGTTGATTCTTTTTTCAGATGATTACTAGACAAGTTCCTCAGGTTCACCAATTTATTTTAGAATTTTTGGAGTTCCATAAGTATACGTTTGATACATATTACTACAGACTGTTCTGTTTTTGACAGATTCTGTTTTCATTGTGTTGCTTGCTTATTTTGATGAATCTATGGCTAGTAAAATAGTTTATAAACCATAGAGAAGTTGGAATACAGTAGGTTTAACACCAATATAAATAAATAATGAGTTCATTACAGTACCTTGAAGTGTTGTTTTGTTTTCTTTCGCTAACGGAGCTTACGAGTTTTCTATTAAGTTTTGTGTTGTGAAGTTTTCAA
Organism: Triticum monococcum; assembly: GCA_034509565.1. NCBI lineage: Eukaryota > Viridiplantae > Streptophyta > Magnoliopsida > Poales > Poaceae > Triticum > Triticum monococcum. Next base: position 487,049,614 of record CM067845.1, read on the forward strand.
GTTTTGGGTAAAGATTCAATGGACTATGGAATAAGGAGTGGCAAGAGCCTAATCTTGGGGATGCCCAAGGCACCCCAAGGTAATATTAAAGGATAACCAAGCGTCTAAGCTTGGGGATGCCCCGGAAGGCATCCCCTCTTTCGTCTTCATTCATCGGTAACTTTAGTTGGAGCTATATTTTTATTCACCACATGATATGTGTTTTGCTTGGACCGTCATTTTATTTTCTTTAGCTTTGCTTGCTGTTTGAATAAAGTATCAAGATCTGAAATTCTTAAATGTTAGAGAGTCTTCACATAGCTATATAATTATTTAACTACTCATTGATGTTCACTCATATCTTTTTGGAGTAGTTTGTCATTTACTCGTGTGCTTCACTTATATCCTATGAGTAAATGGTTGAATGATTTGAATATCATAAATATGAAATTATATTTGTTTCATATGCTTATCCCATGGGGAGTAATACCTTCACATATAAGAAGTAGAGGTGGTAAATTTATTGAAGGTTAGCAAACGTTGTATTGGTCACTTGAACAATTCATGAAAGAATATTGAAGGAAGAGAGATTTCACATATGATACTATCTTGGACATTTTCTATGATTGTGAGCCCCATTAATTATTTTCAAACCTGAGCAAACTAGTTGAAGTTGGACAAGGAAGACAACATAATGAGTTATGCTTGGGTATATTTGTATAGAAGTTATATTGTTATGGATCCTCTAACATGTGGTGCTTGCTATTTAGAATCTTTTGCTAGCCTAAATTCTGTACTAAGCAGGAATACTGCTTGTGCATCCAAATTTCGTAAACCAAGTTTCTTCCATGAGTGTCCACCATATCTACCTATATGCGGTATTTACCTGCCGTTCCAAGTAAATTTGCATGTGCCAAACTCTAAACCTTCAAATAATAATCTGTTTTGTATGCCCGAATCTCTCATGTAGCGACTAGGGGCTAGCAGTATCTTCCATGCTAGGTGGGTTATTCTCACGATGAGTGGACTCCGCTCATCATTCATGAGAAAATGGCTGGTAACTGGGATGCCCAGTCCCATGATCAAAAGATCAAAATCAAATAAAAAATAATTGCAAACAAAACTCCCCCAGGTTTGATGTTAGTTGGAGGCACCCGTTGTTTCGGGCAAGCCACGGATTGATGATTGTTGGTGGAGGGGGAGTAAAAATCTTTAACTTTCTGTTTGGGAACCGCCTATAATGTATGTAGTATGGAAGATATTGGGAACTCTTGGTCGTTATGTTGACAATGAAAGCATACCTCTCAAAATTATTTTCATCTCTATTTTTGCTTCGAGCTCTGGCACCTCTGCAAATCCCTGCTTCCCTCTGTGAAGGGCCTATCTTTTACTTTTATGCAAGAGTCAGTAGTATTCCTTCTCATTCCAACTTACTCTTTAGTTGGCAAGCATCATATGATGGAAAGATCTAAGCATATATGGCCATTCAAATATATTTGATCATGAATTATTATTGTTGACATTACCCTTGAGGTAAAAGGTTGGGAGGCGAAACACTAAGCCCCTATCTTTCTCTGTGTTCGGTGAATACCATTTGTTCTAAAAATATGCTTTGAGTGGTAGCAATCATGGAAGACTAAATGGTAGTTGAGTATGTGAAGTTTGCTAAATCAGAGCTCTGACATAGACTCTTCCTGAAAATAAGATGAATTGTATTGTTTGATGACTAATAACATGGTTTGTTAGTTTTCAAGAAAGTTTATGATCTATACTTTAACATGTGAATAGTTTGTTACTTGATCATGAAAAGTTATATGAGTTGAACTACTGTTATGACATGTAATGATGCTAGAAAAGGTGATTGAAATTATCATTGATCTTACTTATGCACCTGCTAGCATTCACACTTCATAAATTATTTCTTTTATCATTTACCTACTCGAGGACGAGCAGGAATTAACCTGCAGCGGCGATAAGAAACAGGGTGCCTATTCCCGGCACTGGCCCTCCACCATTTGAATTCCATCGATGAGGCTGATGATGGGCTCGATGTGCTCCTTGAGCGGCGCGAGGTCGGTACCCTCCGGCAGGCTCTCCAGCGCGGCATCGAAGTTAAGGGTGGGGTTCCAGTACGCCACCTTGGTGAGGACCTTGGTCATGGCGCCCCGGCAGAGCCTTCGGTTCTCCTCGGCCAGTGAAGTCGCCCTGTTGGAGTGGAACTGCTCCAGGGCCCTGAGAACACCCTCGTAGAACAGGGTCAACTTGGCGTTGGTGGTCCCGCTGCGCTCTGGTGTATACCTCACATTTGGCATCCCCATGGTATCTAGCTGAGCGGTGATCCTGCCGACGACATCCACAAGACGGCCGACCCAGCGGTTCTGGTCGTCCACAACACCCTTGTGGTTGGCGGCCTCGTTCTTCCGCAGCTGCTTCTCATTCTCCAGATCCTTGGCCAGGATCTCCTCCCAGGCCTTTCTCTCCGACAGCATCCCCTCGAGACCCTCCAGCTTCAGCTTGAGGTCTCTGATGGAGTTGTTGGCCTCGGAGAGCTCCCCGGCCCTCCGTTAGGGCACCGTTGAGCATGTCCTTCTGCTTGGACAGCTTCACGGTCTGCTCCTTCATCCCGTACCGCTCCACCTCCAGCTCCTTCACCTTGCCAGCATGGACCAGAGCCTGGGCATTGAGCGCCTCCCTGTGCCTCTTCTCCAGCTCTTGGGTCCGCTGCACGACGAGCTCCTCCACCTCCTCATCCTTGCCGCGGTGCGTTGCGGCAAGCTTCTCCTCATGTGCGACAAGGTCCTCCTCCTGGGAGTTCAGCGCAGCCTGGTGCTGGGCTCGAGTGGCCTCGGCACCGGCAGCCAAGTTCTCCGCCATCTCCTGGGCCTTCTCGATGTCGGCTCGCTTCATGGTGAGCTCCACCTCGCGCTTGGCCAGCTCGCCCTGGGCGGCCTTCAGGTCCTCGCAAGCCTCGCAGAACCAGACCTGCGTCTCAGCGATGCGCTTCTGGAGGTCCGCCACCGCCATCCTGGACTTAGCCTTGTCCAGGCGGGAGCGGTGGAGCGCCTGGAGCTTCCGAAAGCTGGCGCCCATGGCGTGGAGGAGCCGCTCTTCCTGGGAGCCGTCGCCACCAGCGCTCGGCTCGTCAACGACCTCGAGCCCGGCGGCGGCAAGCACCTCTTCATCGAACACCTCTCCCTCGAAAGGAGCCCTGGTGCTCGACACGCCTGGGAGGTGGACGAAGAGGTCGTCGCTCACCTTCAGGTACCTGCCAGAGCCAGAGGCGGCGGAGGAGGAAGGTTGTTCATGAACCACCTCTTCCTCGGCAGCGGACTTGCCGACTTCCCCTGAAGGCCCCTTGTCGGCCTATCCGACAGGCCCCTTGCCGGGATCCCTGACAGACTCCTTGGCGGCGTCATCAGCAGCGCCCTTGGCGGCCTCCCTGGCGGTGATCTTCTCAGCCTCCGCCTCGATGGCCTTGGCGACGTCCTCGATGATGGTGTCGATGTCCTCTAGGTCTGCCGAGGGGGGATCTGAACACCGAGCAGAGGATGAGGTGAGGCCAAGACCAAGATTCAAAAACAAATCAAAAAAAGGAAAGGTAAACAAGGAAGAAAGGTGAATGGCTTACCCGTGCCGGGCTGGGAAGCGGAGGTCCCCTCCCCGCCATCATTTGGCACCGAGGCGAAGCCACCGGCGCCCGGGTTCGCCTCCTCCTCCTCCGTGTGCATGGGCTCGGGGCTTGACGCCCTTGCCAGGGACGCCCCTCGGGGCAGCGTGGTCGATGGGGGCGGCGCGTTAGGGTAGCCCTCTATGGATCCTCCAGCTGCTGTTCTCCTCCTGCTGATGTTCTCCTCCTGCAACCACGGCAAGGTCAATGCCAACTGATCGTACCCCCAACACACATTGGCGGAGGTCAAGTGGTCGACTCAGGCTGGGGGCTGGGCCGGGGCCTGCTGTCCGGACTGCTCAAAACCACCAGAGGTGTGCCAGAGGCGCTTGCCGGGGGATGGCCGCTTGTCGAGGTCCTGGCCCTCTTCACACTCTGGGCCAGCGTCTGCACGTCCCTGCAAAAAAAACAATTCAAGATACGTGACACTGTTTGAGGAAACGGAGATGACAAAAAGGGGATGCAAAGCTTACTCCTCCTCCAACTCCTCCTCTGCTGCCTACCTCTTCCTCCGCGGGCTGAGGGACCCGAAGTCAAAGACGACCCCCGCGTCAATGTCTGCCGAAGGAGGGGAAGGAGGTGGGGTCTGGGCGCATCTGGATGAGGAAGAAGCGGATGTTTTCTTCTTTCCCACCGCGACCTTCACCACTTTCTTCGCTGTCGTGGCCCTCGTCTGGCACGCGGACATCTCCTGGGCTTGCCACAGCTGCGCGGCCCTACCGGGCTGGACCAGCTCACCAGAGGTGGCCCGCCACAGAATTCGCCCTCTCCCCATGGTCGGAGGGTCAACGGCCTCAGCCTCCTCCTCCGACGACTCGTCCACCACATCTTCGACGAGAGGAGCCCCGGTGCCGGCGTTGCTGGCTTCCCCAGCGGCCTCCGCCCACTGGGCGAGCTCCTTCTCCTCCGCTTTTGCAGCGGCCTTGTCCTCCACGCCACCAGTTCTGCCGGCCTCCTCGGCGAGCTTCGCCTCCACCGCCCTAGCGGCGATGTAGTCCAGCTCTGCCTGGGTGGTGTCCTGGACGAGCCGCGGCTCGGCGGTGATGTACCCCTCACGCAAGGTGTCGAAGAACTCCTGCACTTGGATCTCCTTTAGCTCGACCCAGCTCGGGTCAAGGCCATGCGGATTGAAGTCCGGCATCATGGCGATGATGTCGGTCCGGCGCGAGTTGTTGCTCAGCAAAACCACTCCTGCCGGCAATTTGAACAAGGGCCCCTCAGTGACCTTGCCGGCCTTCGCGGTGGCCCTCGCGGCCTTGCTGGTCTGCTCAACCTCGCCCTCGCGGTTCACGTGGAGCTGGAAGAGCCGCTGGCAGAAGTGGGCATGCCCCATCACCGTGAGGTTGTGGTCGAGGCCGGGGCGAAGCCTCATGATGTCGGTGGCGTTCGTGAAGAGCCAGGCCGGCCTCCCCTTGTTGTGCAGTGGAGCAATTCGGCAGCGGATGAAGTCCGCCCCGATCATCTCAAGGGTGAGCCCGGGCTCGGTGAGCCGAAGGATCCTGGTGGTGGCGATCGTGAGCTTCTCGTCGTTGACATCGACATCGCTCCAATCGCTTCTATGGACCCGCGGTGCCTAGCGGACCTTGTAGAATGCTGGCGGATCCTTCTCTTCAATCCAGCACCATTGGCCCTGCCATTCTTCCCACCTCTCCTTCATGGCGCCCTCCGGGCACGCTCCCTTGGCCCTTGGGATCCAGGCGACGCAACCGAAAATGGCGCCCCCTGGTTGGATCCGAGGGAAGAAGTAGTGGCGGAAGAGCGCCGTGTTGGGATGCACCTCGGCGAAGCCCTTGCAAAGGTGCGTGAAAAGAACCACGCACGCCATGATTTTTGGAGTAAAATCCAAAAGGTGGAAGCCGTAGGTGTGCATGATGTCATTGAAGAAATCGGAGAAGAGGGGACAGAGCCCGCAGGAGAAGTAGTCGACGAAAAAAGGGTACCAATTTGGGGCGGCCTCTGTGCAGTTGGCGGGGATGACACGCGTGCCTGGATGCCCCGTCGTCTCTCCCCCCATCTTTACCCCCCACAGGGGTTCGAAGGCCTCCCAGAGCTCGAACACATCGATCGTCAAAGGGAAGTAGGCGAGTTGCGTCCGCTGCGCCGCCAACGCACTCTCCGGCGGCTCCGTCGCCCCAGCATCTTTGGCCACTCCCTTACCCTTGGTGGATTTGGGAGCCATGGTGGCTGCAAGAGGCAAGGGTCGGAGGATAGCGAAGGCGCAGCGGCGGCAAGCGAAGGCAAGAGCTTGAGAAGGAGGAAGAAAGGGGGTGGCGGCTCTAAGATTGGAGAAGACGCGGGGAGGGGGGTAAAGTGAGCAGCATGCCCGCGGTTATTCCTTTTTACGGGGAAGGCGCGGGCTGCCTCCTTCCTCATTAACTGCGACGTGACGCATGCATGCGGGAACCGCCCCATGCATGACCCCCACGTCACGCACGCCCCTCCACGTCGCGCGTTCAATGCAGGTCATGGGGAAGCGCAACGGACGAAGAGTTACTGTGGTAAAAATCCACCCCGCCTACCCGCACACCATTTTGGGCCTGGCCCAACAACATGTCATGCTTATGTGTGGCCCAGGCCCGGGGGCACCTGTCGGTGTACAAAAGTAGGGGCACTCCTTTGTACCCCTTTACTTGTGCACAGGCAGTTAGAGCCACGCGCCGCAACCACACTAACAGGGCAGAGGAGGGAAGCCGGAGAGAAGCCAAAGCCCAAGGCAACGCCAAGGCCAAGAACACAAAGGACAGAAGGGCAAAGTAGGCTCCCCCGGCAAGACCCTTGCCGGGGCGGCACGCCCAACGCCCACAGAGTGAGCTGCCCTTGAGCCCACGGGTTCCAACCCAACCAACTACATTGGAACTAGGGCTCGGGAGGCACCTCCATGGTGGCATGTAGATCTTTGTCAAGACCATAGATATATGAGATCAGATGAGGACTAAAAGACGGAGACCCTCGGTGGGATCCTTGCCGAGGAGATCCACAAGACCCCCAGCAAGCGCCTTGCTGGAGACGACTGCGGCGCCACGGCAAGACCCTTGTCGGGCCCCCGGCAAGGCCCTTGCCAAGGACCTGAGCGGGGCCACTGCCAGGCCCGCACTAGCCAAGTTTCCACCACCATTAGCATGCAGCTGCCAGCCCGACCAACTGGGCAGGCACCTGCGTGGCAACATGCGTCTCCCAGGACAACTCAGCAAGCGCCTGCGTGGCGGCATGCAGATCTTCATGAAGACCCTACCACCACGCCACCTCAGATGCCTACCTGCCAACATGGCACCGCATGCATCGCTGGCCCGGGCGTGTGTCGAAGCAAGGAGGAGCGGTGACGGACGGGACGGGCCTCGTTCTCGTCCCCGATAAAGCTAAGGGACACCTAAGCGATGCATTAAATGTGTCTTGTCCTGTAATACGGGTGATAAGCTCGCGCACTGTAGACCTTTCCGCCTCCCGTGTGCCACTGTGGCAACCCCTTTTTCCTATAAAAGGAGGCCCAAGGCAACCAGGAGAGGGATTCAACTCTTTGGAACTGGACGGCCACCGTAGCTAGTTCGAAAGCTCAAGAACACTCAATACATCCACCAAAGCAGGACTAGGGTTTTACGCATCCTCGCGGCCCGAACCTGGGTAAACGATCCTCGTGCTGATTGTTAATCCTGCTCTTCTCACAACCCCGCGCACCGGCAACCGTAGTAGGGATCTTGCGATCCCATAGGTGTCGTTAACCACCGACAGGAGCCCATATGGATGGATATGTAGAATGGCCCCTCCTTCCATTCTGCACTGATCTATGGGTTCGATTCTTGTGCTCCTTGGTTTTCAGTGATATATTCCAGCATAACTCAATCTAACGACGGCTATCTAGGCCCCCGCCCTTCCCCCTCAACCTGTCCTCTTCTTCTTATGGCGGAGGGTCGCTGTCTACGGCCCCTAATTTCTGGTCGGGAAAGGTGTGACATCTCCCGGGTGCAGGGGTACCCTCATGAACAGTAACTTCAAAACAATACAAAAAACTCGAAAAAATCTAAAATTTTGGGGATCAAATATGATCAAACTTTTGTTGTTCTTGCAAATTTTCAGTCAGAAATAACACTCGAGGACCCCTCACCAATAAAAACAAAATTACCACTCAAAAGTACACATAACTTTGAGCACTAATTTTGTTTTTGTTTGGTGAGGGCTCCACAATGTTTTTTGATGCTAAAATTTTGCATGAACGTTGAATGTTTGATCATATTTGATCCCCCACACTAGTAGAAAACAGGGCTTTGGTCCAGGCCTGGCCAACCAATTAGTCCCGATTCAGTCACGAACCAGGACTCATGGGGGCATAGGTCCCGGTTCGTGAGGCCAGGGGGGCAGCCGGGCCTCATGGGGCATTGGTCCCGGTTCGTCTGGCACCTTTGGTCCCGGTTCCAGACACGGACCAGGACCAATGGGCCTCGCTCCTGGCCCACAACCATTGGTCCCGGTTCGTGGCTAGAACCGGGACCAAAGGGGGGCCTTTAGTCCCGGTTCCAGCCACGAACCGGGACCAATGAGATGCCTATATATACCCCCTCGCCAGCGAGCAGAGCACTCCACTGCTCTGTTTTTCTGGCCGGCGAGGGGAGAGCTTTGTGGTGCTCTAGCTCACCTCCTATGCACATGACGTGTTCGATGGAATGCCCGAGCCACACTTAACCTTTCTCCTCTCGAAGCTCCTTGTCCAAGCTCCATTTTCCTCGAGATTTGTCTAGGTTTGGCAGTCCGTCCTCTCCCGTCCCCGTCCTCACTGCCATCGATCGCCCGCGCCGATCTCATCGCCGGCACCACCATGGTGAGCCTCTTGATCTTATCTTCCTTCTAAAAGAAAAATGTTCTTACGTGTATGATTTAGATAGATACTTGTGTAATTTTCTTACTTTTATTATTGTTTTTTATTATACAGTGCGATGGTTTTGGTATCTGCCTCCGTCGGCCCTCGTCCTGTTTATGATTCGGATGTGGTATATATTATCTTTTATAACTATTTGGTTCATTTATTGTTTATGACAATTATACCGACCAACGTGACATAGATTTTTTTATCTAGGAGGTATGTGAACCGGCCAACCAACCCTATTATCGAGAGGTTAAATTTAGTTGAAGAAAAAAATAATTACTTAAAGGAAAAAATAAAAAATTGAGGACGAGAAGATGATATTGGAGTTGCATGTTGCGGATGTCGTCAATTATCACAAGATCAAGATGGATGCAATGCGCTTGAAGATTAGAAAGATTAGAAAATATGCCATTCATACCGAGGCTTGGTATCATTATGTCATTTGATCAATTGTTACCTTGGTTGCGATTAGGGTCGCATTTGTTGTTGCATTGAAATGTTTTACATAGTCTCTATATATAGCTCAGCTCTTTCTTTGCATGTATATATAATTATCCTCACTATATTATGCAGATTGAAGATTGTCGAATGGAGAAAAGCACAAATCTATGACATTGGGTTCATTAACCCAAATGTCATGCATGAATGGACGGCTAAACACAACCTCTCAAAAACCGAGGACAACTTGCTAAAATCGTTTCTCAAAAATCAAAGCAAAGATAAAATACTCTTTCCTTACAACTTCAAGTGAGTGTTACTGTCTTGTGCACATTCGGTTTTGTTGGGGAACGCAGTAATTTTAGAAAAAATCCTATGATCATGCAAGATCTATCTAGGAGCTTCATAGGAACAAGAGGGGAGAGTGTGTAGACCGAAAGCGGAAACGTTTAGTAACGCGGTTGATGTAGTCGAACGTCTTCGCGATCCAACCGATCCAAGCACCGAACGTACGACACCTCCGCGTTTAGCACACGTTTAGCTCGATGATGTCCCTCGTACTCCTGATCCAGTTGACGTCGAGGGAGAGTTCCGTCAGCATGACGACATGGCAATGGTGATGATGATGTTACCGGCTCAGGGCTTCGCTTAAGCACTACGACGATATGATCGAGGTGTGTAACTGTGGAGGGGGGCACCATACACGGCTAAAAGATCAACTTGTGTCTATGGGGTGCCCCCTGGCCACGCATATAAAGGATGGGAGGGAAGAGGTTGCCAGCCCAAGGGGGGGCGCCGGGTGTGGGGAATCCTACTAGGACTCCCCAGTATAGGTAGGATTCCCCTCCTCTTTCCTATTCGTAGTAGGAGAAGGAGGGAAGGACGAGGAGGAGAGAAGGAAAGGGCCCCCCCAACCCTAGTCCAATTCAGTTTGGGCTAGGGGGGCGCGTGCCACTCCTTGGCCTACCTCCTCTCTTCCACCACTAGGCCCATGAGGCCCAATAACTTCTCGGAGGGGGTTCCGGTAACCCCCGGTACTCCGCAGCTTATCTGAAACGACCCGAACCATTCTGGTGTCCGAATGTAACCTTCCAATATATGAATCTTTATGTCTCAGCCACTTCAAGACTCCTCGTCATGTCCGTGATCTCATCCGGGACTCCGAACAACATTCGGTACATCAAATCACATAACTCATAATACAAATCATCATCGAACGTTAAGTGTGCGGACCCTACGGGTTCGAGAACTATGTAGGCATGACCCAGACACATCTTCGGTCAATAACCAATAGCGGAACCTGGATGCTCATATTGTCTCCTACATATTCTACAAAGATCTTTATCGATCAAACCACATAACAACATACGTTGTTCCCTTTGTCATCGGTATGTTACTTGCCCGAGATTCGGTCGTTGGTATCATCATACCTAGTTCAATCTTGTTATCGGTAAGTCTCATTACTCGTTCCGTAATACTTCATCCCGCAACTAACTCATTAGTCACATTGCTTGCAAGGCTTATAGTGATGAGCATTACCGAGAGGGCCCAGAGATACCTCTCCGAAACACGGAGTGACAAGTCCTAATCTCGATCTATGCCAACCCAAAAAATACCTTCAGAGACACCTGTAGAGCATCTTTATAAACACCCATTTACGTTGTGATGTTTGATAGCACACAAAGTGTTCCTCCGGTATTCAGGAGTTGCATAATCTCGTAGTCTGAGGAACATGTATAAGTCGTGAAGAAAGCAGTAGCAATGAAACTGTAATGATCATAATGCAGCTAACGAATGGGTCTTGTCCATCACATCATTATCCTAATGATGTGATCCCGTTTAAAATGACAACACATGTCTATGGTTAGGAAACATAACCATCTTTGATAAACGAGCTACTCAAGTAGAGGCATACTAGGGACACTTATGTTTTGTCTATGTATTCACACATGTACTAAGTTTCCGGTTAATACAATTCTAGCATGAGTAATAAACATTTATCATGAAATAAGGAAATAAATAATAACTTTATTATTGCCTCTAGGGCATATTTCCTTCAGTCTCCCACTTGCACTAGAGTCAATAATCTAGTTCACATCGCCATGTGATTTAACACCAATAGTTCACATCACTATATGATTAACACCCATAGTTCACATCTCCATGTGACCAACACTCAAAGGTTTTACTGGAGTCAATAATCTAGTTCACATCACTATGTGATTAACACCCAAGAGTACTAAGGTGTGATCATGTTTTGCATGTGAGATAAATTTTAGTCTACAGGTCTGCAACATTCATATCCATATGTATTTTGCAAATTTCTATGTTTGCAATGCTCTGCACGGAGCTACTCTAGCTAATTGCTCCCACTTCTTATATGTATCTAGATCGAGACTCAGAGTCATCCAGATCGGTGTAAAAGTTTGCGAACTTTATCACCTCCATAACCGAGAAATATTTCCATAGTCCTCTTAGGTAACTAAGGATAACTTTGACCGATATCCAGTGATCTACTCCTGGATCACTATTGTATTCCTTTGCCAAACTCATGGCGAGGTACACAATAGGTTCTGGAATACAGCATGGCATACTTTATAGAACCTATGGTTGAGGCATAGGGAATGACTTTCATTCTCTCTATATCTTCTGCCGTGGTCGGGTTTTGAGTCTTACTCAACTTCATACCTTAAAACTCAGGCAATAACTCCTTCTTTGACTGATCCATTTTGAACTACTTCAAAATCTTGTCAAGGTATGTACTCATTGAAAAAACTTATCGAGCATCTTGATCTATCTCTATAGATCTTGATGCTCAATGTGTAAGCAGCCTCACCGAGGTCTTTCTTTGAAAAACTTCTTTCAAACACTCCTTTATGCTTTCTAGAAAATTCTACATTATTTCCGATCAACAATATGTCATTCGCATATACTTATGAGAAATGTTGTAGTGCTCCCACTCACTTTGTTGTAAATACAGGCTTCACCGCAAGCCTATATAAAACTATATGCTTTGATCAACTCATCAAAGCATATATTCCAACTCCGAGATGCTTGCACCAGTCCATAGATGGATCGCTAGAGCTTGCACACTTTGTTAGCACCTTCAGGATCGACAAAACCTTCTGGTTGCATCATATACACTCTTCCTTAATACATCCATTAACGAATGTAGTGTTGACATCCATTTGCCAGATTTCTTAAAATGCGGCAATTGCTAGCATGATTCGGACAGACTTTAAGCATCGATACGGGTGAGAAAATCTCATCTAGTCAACACCTTGAATTTGTGGAAAACCTTTTCGCGAGAATTCACGCTTTGTAGATAGTAACACTACTATCAGCATCTGTCTTCCACTTGAAGATCCATTTATTCTCAATGGCTCACCGATCATCAGGCAAGTCAATCAAAGTCCATACTTTGTTCTCATACATGGATCCCATCTCAGATTTCATGGCCTCAAGCCATTTTGTGGAATCTAGGCTCATCATCGCTTCCTCATAGTCCGTAGGTTCATCATGGTCTAGTAACATGACTTTCATAACAGGATTACCGTACCACTCTGGTGCGGACCTTACTCTGGTTGACCCAGGTTTGGTAGTAACTTAATCTAAAGTTTCATGATCATCACCATTAGCTTCCTCACTAATTGGTGTAGGAATCACATGAACTGATTTCTGTGAAGAACTTCCTTCCAATTCAGGAGCACGTACAATTACCTCATCAAGTTCAAATTTCCTCCCACTCACTTCTTTTGAGAGAAACTCCTTCTCCAGAAAGGATCCATTCTTAGCAATGAATATCTTGCCTTCGGATCTGTGATAGAAGGTGTACCCAACAGTCTCCTTTGGGTATCCTATGAAGACACATCTCTCCGATTTGGGTTCAAGCTTATCAGGTTGAATCTTTTTCACATAAGCATCGTAGCCCCAAACTTTAAGAAACGTCAGCTTAGGTTTCTTGCCAAACCACATTTCATTTGGTGTCGTCTCAACGGATCTAGATGGTGCCCTATTTAACGTGAATGCAACTGTCTCTAATGCATAACCCCAAAATGATAGTGGTAAATCGGTAAGAGACATCATAAATCGCACCATATCCAATAAAGTACGGTTACGATGTTCGGACACACCATTATGCTGTGGTGTTCCAGGTGGTGTGATTTGGGAAACTAATCACATTGTTTAAAAATAAAGACCAAACTCGTAACTCAAATATTCGCCTCTGCGATCAGATCGTAGAAACTTTATTTTCTGGTTATGATGATTTTCTACTTCACTCTGAAATTCTTTGAATCTTTTCAAATGTTTCAGACTTATATTTCATCAAGTATATATACCCACACCTGCTCAAATCATTTGTGAAGGTCAGAAAGTAACGTTACCCGCCGCGAGCCTCAACACTCATTGGACCGCATACATCAGTATGTATTATTTCCAATAAGTCAGTTGCTCACTACATTATTCTGGAGAACGGAGTCTTAGTCATCTTACCCATGAGGCATGGTTCGCAAGCATCAAGTGATTCATAATCAAGTGATTCCAAAAGCCCATCGGCATGGAGTTTCTTCATGTGCTTTACACCAATATGACCTAAACTGTTGTGCCACAAATAAGTTGCACTATCATTATTAACCTTGCATCTTTTGGCTTCAATATTATGAATACGTGTATCACTATGATCGAGATTCAATAAACCATTTATATTAAGTGTATGAATTCATTTAAACAGAACAACAATTATTCTTTGACTTAAATGAATAATCGTATTGCAATAAACATGATCTAATCATATTCATGCTCAACGCAAACACCAAATAACATTTATTTAGGTTCAACACTAATCCCGAAGGTAAAATGAGTGTGCGATGGTGATCTTATCAACCTTGGAATCATTTCCAATACACATCGTCACCTCGTCCTTAACTAGTCTGTGTTTATTTTGCAACTCCTGTTTTCGTGTTGCTACTCTTAGCAACTGAACCAGTATCAACAACCGTGGGGTTGCTATAAAGACTAGTAAAGTACACATAAATAACATGTATATCAGATATAGCTTTGTTCACTCTGCCATCCTTCTTATCCACCAAGTATCAAGGGTAATTCCACTTCCAGTGACCATTTTCTTTGCAGTAGAAGCACTGAGTTTCAGGCTTGGGTCTAACTTTGGGTTTCTTCATGGGAGTGGCAACTTGCTTTCCATTCTTCTTGAAGCTCCCTTTCTTTTCCTTTTCCCTTTTACTTAAAACTAGTGGTCTTGTCAACCATCAACACTTGATGCTTTTTCTTGATTTCTACCTTCGCCAATTTCAGCATCGCGAAGAGCTCAGGAATCATTTTCGTCATCCCTTGCATATTATAGTTCATCACGAAGTTCCAGTAACTTGGTGATAGTGACTATAGAGAACACTATCAATCACTATATTATCTGGAAGATTAACTCCGACTTGATTCAAGCGATTGTAGTACCCAGACAATCTGAGCACATGCTCACTACTTGAGCTATTCTCCTCCATCTTGTAGGCAAAGTACTGTCAGAGGTCTAATACCTCTCGACACGGGCATGAGTCTGAAATACTAATTTCAACTCTTGGAACATCTCATATGCTCCATGGCGTTCAAAACATTTTTGAAGTCCTGGTTTTAAGCCGTAAAACATGGTGCACTAAACTATCAAGTAGTCATCCTATTGAGCTTGCCAAACATTCATAACGTCTGCATATACTCCTGCAATAGGTCTGTCACCTAGCGGTGCATGAAGCACATAATTCTTCTGTGCAGCAATGAGGATAATCCTCAGATCACAGAGCTAGTCCGCATCATTGCTACTAACATCTTTTCAACTTATTTCTCTAGGAACATATCACAAATAAAACAGGGGAGCTATACGCGAGCTATTGATCTACAACATAGATATGCAAATACTATCAGGACTAAGTTCATGATAAATTATAGTTCAATTAATCATATTACTTAAGAACTCCCACTTAGATAGACATCCCTCAAGTCATCTAAATGATCACGTGATCCATATCAAGTAAACCATGTCCGATCATCACGTGAGATGGAGTAGCTCTGCATATCTGCATATGCTAGGCTCGTCAAGTTTAACCCAAGTATTCTACATGTGCAAAACTGGCTTGCACCCATTGTATGTGAATGTAGAGCTTATCACACCCGATCATCACGTGGTGTCTCGGCATGGCGAACTATCGCAATGGTGCATACTAGGGAGAACACTTGTACTTTGAAATTTAGTGAGGGATCATCTTATAATGCTACCGCCGTACTAAGAAAAATAAGATGCATAAAGGATAAACATCACATGCAATCAAAATAAGTGATATGACATGGCCATTATCATCTTGTGCCTTTGATCTCCATCTCAAAAGCACCGTCATGATCACCATCGTCACCGGCTTGACACCTTGATCTCCATCGTAGCATCGTTGTCGTCTTGCCAACTATTGCTTCTACGACTATCTCTACCGCTTAGTGATAAAGTAAAGCAATTACATGGCGATTGCATTTCATACAATAAAGCAACAACCATAAGGCTCCTGCCAGTTGTCGATAACCATTACAAAACATGATCATCTCATACAACAATTCATATATCATCACGTCTTGACCATATCACATCACAGCAAGCCCGGCAAAAAACAAGTTAGATGTCCTCTACTTTGTTGTTGCAAGTTTTACGTGGCTGCTACGAGCTTCTAGCAAGAACCGTTCTTACCTACACATCAAAACCACAATGATTTTTCGTCAAGTGTGTTGTTTTAACCTTCCACAAGGACCGGGCATAGTCAAACTCGATTCAACTAAAGTTGGAGAAACACACACCCGCTAGCCACATGTGTGCGAAGCACGTTGGTAGAACCAGTCTCATGAACGCGGTCATATAATGTCGGTCCGGGCCGCTTCATCCAACAATACCGCCGAATCAAAGTAAGATGTTGTTGGTAAGCAGTATGACTATTATCACCCACAACTCTTTGTGTTCTACTCGTGCATATAACATCTACGCATAGACCTGGCTCGGATGCCACTGTTGGAGAACGCAGTAATTTCAAAAAAAATCCTACGATCACGCAAAATCTATCTAGGACATGCATAGCAACGAGAGGGGAGAGTGTTTCCACGTACCATCGTAGACCGAAAGCGTAAGCGTTTAGTAACGCGCTTGATGTAGTCGAACGTCTTCGCGATCCAACCGATCCAAGCACCGTACGTATGGCACCTCCGTGTTCTGCACACGTTCAGCTCGATGACGTCCCTCATGATTTTTTATGTCTCGACCATTTCGAGACTCCTCGTCATGTCCGTGATCTCATCCGGGACTCCGATCAAACTTCGGTACATCAAATCACATAGCTCATAATACAAATCGTCATCGAACGTTAAACATGCGGACCCTATGAGTTCGAGAACTATGTAGACATGACCGAGACACATCTTTGGTCAATAACCAATAGCGGAAACTGGATGCTCATATTGGCTCCCACATATTCTACAAAGATCTTTATCGGTCAAACCGCATAACAACATACGTTGTTCCCTTTGTCATCGGTATGTTACTTGCTCGAGATTCGATCGTCGGTATCATCATACCTAGTTCAATCTCGTTACCGGCAAGTCTCTTTACTCGTTCCGTAATACTCCATCCCGCAACTAACTCATTAGTCACATTGCTTTTCGAGGCTTATAGTGATGAGCATTACTGAGAGGGCCCAGAGATACCTCTCCGAAACACGGAGTGACAAATCCTAATCTCGATCTATGCCAACCTAAAAAATACCTTCGGAGACACCTATAGAGCATCTTTATAATCGCCCATTTACGTTGTGACATCTGATAGCACACAGAGTGTTCCTACAATATTCGGGAGTTACATAATCTCATAGTCTGAGACACATGTATAAGTCATGAAGAAAGCAGTAGCAATGAAACTGTAACAATCATAATGCTAAGCTAACGAATGGGTCTTGTCACTACAATACAGACATTAGCTCGAGGCATTTTGTTGAGGGCATTTTTTAAAACGCCTTAGATTAGCTTTCTTAGAGGCGTTCTACAAAAGTGCCTTCAAAAGTCCCATGCTACCCTCGCACTAATGAAGAATGCCTCAAAACAGTGGCATTTGACGGCATTCCAAAGAGTGCCACAATGTGTAGCAGAATCTGCGGCATTTTGCACAATGCCTGTAGGATTTAGAGGCACTTTCCCAAAACACTGTAATATGTTGAAACATAGAGGGCGCTTCTGAAAATTGCCGAAGACCCAGCGTCCTGCACTTGGAACCCACATGCACTTGAATATAAAATTGTTCCAGCCAACTGGGTGCTCAATCGAGACAGATGGTGAGCTGGTTGCTACGTGCTTCGGTGACTGAAGGTTCTCGGGTCGCCGGTTTGAATCGTGCTAAAGCAATTTAATTTTTTTCCTGTGACAAAGAGCTAGTACCGACTTATTTAGTCCCATGCCGCTTAGGGAGCTGAAGTTTGTCCTCTTTAAAATGGAATCCACATATTTTCGGATATTAGTTCTTCGAAAAATCATAAGATTTCTAGAGGGAGTTGTCTCTTTACTAGGTAGATGAAGCCCAGTTCCAGCAGTATAGGGCTTGCTTGGGCCCATGTGTCGCGGGCCGGTGTTGACCCAGCAGCCGATCTCTAGATGGACGGGAAGGAAGGCTGGTGCAGGCCCCCTCTTTTTTTAACAATTTGCCTGTCGAGTGTGTGCACATTTGGAGGCATTTTTCAGAAATGCCTCAAAAGGTCCTGAGCATCGGAGGCATTCTGAAAAAACGCTAAAATACGCCTTTCCCTTCGTGACTATAACTAGCATTTTTAAGAAACGCCATGTTAGAATTTTGAAGGCATTTTTTGAGCCTTCAGAGGTATTTATTAATGCCTCCTAATCCCAACCGTGTTGTAGTGTGTCCATCACATCATTCTCCTAATGATGTGATCTCGTTCATCAAATGACAACACATGTCTATGGTTAGGGAACATAACCATCTTTGATAAACGAGTTACTCAAGTAGAGGCATACTAGGGACACTTATGTTTTGTCTATGTATTCACACATGTACTAAGTTTCCAGTTAATACAATTCTAGCATGAATAATAAACATTTATCATGAAATAAGGATACAGATAATAACTTTATTATTGCCTCTAGGGCATATTTCCTTCAGGTTTCCCTTATTACTCGAGGTTATAGTAATGTAACTGATGAGTTATGCATGCATGTGTAGTTTCCACTTTATTCTCCTAGAGGTTAAGCTTGAGCTGGGAGAAGTAACTGTCTTAGACTCCAGACGAGTATGTGAACATGACTCGAATGCTCGAGAAGTAAGTTCAATCGATCATTATCGCACTATATTGGCAACTTTGTTCATTTCCTGATATCAAGTAATTATTTTCTTTGTCTGGCAGGGCTTGTTAAGAGTTCACCACTATTTCTCCGGGACTACCGACCGAGCTGCAATTTAAACACCCGAAAGTAAGTACTACTACCTAGTTCCGCGCATCTCCCATTGATTCTGACTAGTTTCATCAATACCATTTAGCTTGCTTGCTTATTATCAGTTTGATTGACCTCTGTTTCTCGTAAAGTGCTTGTGGCAGGAAGCCGGGAATGATTTTTACTACGTTTGCGAGTTCGTCTACAATGCGACGGCCTCTAATAAGCGCGGCTACTCTGAAAAAGAATATGAAGTGCGCAAGCAAAAATATTCACAATTTTATTTTATTACCATCATTTGTGTTTATCAGTTTCATCCATACACATGTATTGACCATCCTCATCAATTTAGCTCTGGCAGATGCGGGATGAACTCCTACCACATGATCGCATAAAAGCAATTCAAGAGGAATTGGTGGGATTCTTTCTTGATCACGTCATCAATAAAGCCGGAGAATACCATGTGGCACTTGACTTCATATGTTAGGGATTGTAAGAGATCTTATATTGTATATATGTAGCTAGTAGCGTCGGATAGATACACGAAAACTTATTGTCCGGCCAATCTCTCGGATAAGGCAGAGGTCGATCACTTCTCTCTGTATATGTTCATGACGATCTTGTATACTAAATGGTTTCCTTCATTTGCTTATTAGCTAGCGTGTCGCGAGTTCTCTCTATACGTATAGTACGTAGCGTCGACCAAGCACGGAGATAAGAGAGGTCACTTCTCTCTATTAGCTAGCTAACACAATATTCAACCCCCCCCCCCTTTAAAGAAAACAAAAACCCCAACTCCTGAGCTGCTAACACGTGGATGTTTTCTACCTGGGCTCGCCGCAACAGCCACATGAAGCCCCACCTTACGAACCGGGACTAAAGGTCATGGGCTTTAGTCCCGACCATTTAGTCCCGGTTCCAGAACCAGGACAAATGGGCCTCTGGAAACGGGACAAATGGGCCTTTTTCTACTAATGCCAAAGTTTCAGATTTTTTCAAAACAAAATTCATATTGTTTTGAAGTTACTGTTCATGAGGGTTTTAGCTCCCGGGTGCAGGGGCACCCTCATAAACAGTAACTTCAAAGCAATACGAAAAAAATCAAAAAAATCTGAAATTTTGGGGAATCAAATAGGATCAAACTTTTGTTGTTCTTGCAAATTTTAGCCAGAAATAACACTCGAGGAGCCCTAACCAATAAAAACAAAATTACCGCTCAAAAGTACACATAACTTTGAGCACTCACTACAACACGGTAGGCATTAGGAGGAATTAATAAATGCCTGTGAAGGCTCAAAAAATGCCTTCAAAAGTCTAACATGGCGTTTTTAAAAAATGCTAGCTATAATGACAAAGGAAAAGGCATATCTTACCGTTTTTTCAGAACGCCTCCGATGCTCAGGACCTTTAGAGGCATTTCTGAAAAATGCCTCCAAATGTGCACACACACGGAAGGCAAATTGTTATAAAAGGAGGGGGCCTGCACCAGCCTTCCTTCCCCTCCTCCCTCTAGATATCGGCTGCTGGGTCAACACCGGCCCGCGACACATGGGCCTAAGCAAGCCCTATACTTCATCTACCCAGTAATGAGACAGCTCCCTCTAGAGATCTTTATGATTTTTCGAAGAACTAATATCCAAAAATACGTGGATTCCCTTTTAAAAAGGACAAACTTCAGCTCCCTAAGGCCTTGTACAATGGGAGGTGTTTAGAGAGATGCTTAGCAAAATAAACCGGGTTTTTCTGAAGCACCGGTGCCTATTTCTACAGGAAAGACGCTTAGTTAAGCGTCTATCCTGTACAAATAAGCACTGGTGCTTAAAAAAGCCTGGTTTATTTTTTTAAGCACCTTTCCTAAGCATCTTCCATTGTACAAGGCCTAAGCGATATGGGAGTAAATAAGTCGGTACTAGCGCTTCATCACAGGGAAAAAAAATAGATGGCTTTAGCACAATTCGAACCGGCGACCTGAGAACCTTCAGCCGACGCACGCAGCAACCAGCTCACCATCCGTCTCGATTGTGCACCCGGTCGGCTGGAACAATTTTATATTCTAGTGCATGTGGGTTCCAAGTGCAGGACGCTGGGTCTTCGGCAGTTTTCAGAAGCACCCTCTATGTTTCAACATATTACAGCGTTTTGGGGAAAGTGCCTCTAAATCGTACAGGCATTGTGCAAAATGCCCCAGATTCTGCTATATATTGCGGCACTCTTTGGAATGCCATCAAATGCCACTGTTTTGAGGCATTCTTCATTAATGCCGGGGTAGCATGGGACTTTTGAAGGCACTTTTGTAGAACGCCTCTAAAAAAGCTAATCTAAGGCGTTTTAGAAAATGCCCTTAACAAAACGCCTCCAGTTAATGTCTGTGTTGTAGTGACTGATTTTGTTTTTGTTTGCTGAGGGCTCCACAAATGTTTTTTGGTGCTAAAATTTTGCATGAACGTTGAATGTTTGATCATATTTGATCCCCCAAAGTTTCAGATTTTTTTTATTTTTTTCATATTGTTTTGAAGTTACTGTTCATGAGGGTGCCCCTGCACCCGGGAGCTGAAAGTCTAGTCTCGAAGAAGAGAAGGAGAGAAAGGAGTTGAGAAGACCACCTTAACCCGCGCCGGGGCTTTGTCGAGTTGCTGGCTGGGACGGGGCGCTGCTGCGAGTCTTTTTTCGTTTTTAATGATGGTAGTCGATCACTGGCTCGCTGCTAAATAAGCAGGGAGGAGAAGGAGAGTGGATGGGTCGCTAGCTAGCGCTTCCGCGAGTCTTTTGTTCCTTTTGGTTGGTATATACTTAGAGTAGTTGATTGTTGCTACGTACCAGCTACTCTCTGCTAAATATACTTTAGTCTAGGAAAGAAGGAGGAGAGTGGAGACACGCAGCAAGAAACTTGCATTGTGAAGTTTCCGTTTCCCAGCTATATATAGTTTCTATCAGAAACTAGGACGCGTCTACCGAGCAGCTTTCTCACAGCGGAGCATGAGTGCGGACACATGCTGTTCGTTGATCCTAGTGAACAGAAACCTGCAGAGTTTAAATCGGTAGGGAGTAACCATGCCTCGAGAAACAAAATCCGCTTTCAAACTGCACTGCTAAGTGAAGTCCAAAGTTTCGTTCTTCATATAGGCTTCGTGATAGAAATGTCTTATACTTAAGTTCTGACCGTGTAAATTTCAAAATAAAATGACTATAATATGTTCCTCTCATGCATAGTTACCCATTTTAGCTACCGAAATCTTCTGGTTGGGCTAATAAATGAAACACTGATTGACATTTTGGGTAAGAATATAGAGCCTGTGTTTTCAGAAAAATAAAAATATTATAGATTTGTTTTTGAGGGAGTCAGGAATGGTTTTGTTGCCACCCAGCTATGATGTTGGTGACTTTTGTGACCAGTTCATTCGTACTATGTTTTCTGCTCTAGTATGATTTACATTGGAGCAATTCTCATCTATATAACATTATGTACAGCTCAAAATAAATTCACTATTATGATATTCCAGACTGAACATGACGGAATTACGTAGAAAATGATCTGGCCCATAAAAGGGTAGTGGCAAACAGTAGACATCTAAAACGATAGGATAAGGCTTAACCATTCTGGTAAATTACGAACCTGTACTTAATTCAAATGACAATACAGACCAAAGGGTGTCATCATATTAACTCTGAAGCCACACTCACTCAATGTGTAGTAAATCACTAAAAGAATATTACTCCATACTACAGCCTAGCACAAGCATGTCAACTCATAATTGACTGAGAAAAGGTGTGTTGACTTTTATTTGAGGAATGCTCTGTAAAACAATGGGATCATACGATATTGACTTGTAACTAACATTACAAAAATCATAATATCACCTTCATCAACATAGGAATCTGGATTACAAAATATAGAAACATTCAGTTTTTATAAGATTAAAAGATAGACAGATGCAAGTTGTTTTAGGGGATAGACATGTGCAAGTTTATGTAAGATAATAACACCTGTTTCAAACAGAATAACTCACTATAGAGAAGGAGGGACAGCATACTCGACGCTGTGGTCTGGCTTGTAAGTAATCAATGTTCTGCATAATTGATCCCTCCTCGGCAAAGGTGGATGTGTCGTGTGCATGTCTCCCAGGGGGGTAATCCGTATACATTCATTCATTAGCAAGCATATCAACCCTTGTTCATGTTGAGTAACAAAACAAGTTAGAAATAGAATTTAGAATTAGAAAATGTTAGCAATTCTATGTAGTATAATTTTATAATTATAGTTTCACTTTATATATCTTATAGAACACTGCATACATGTCCATAACACATCCACGCTCAAAGCTCCAGTATGCACATATATGTACAATTTGACAAACGTATACATATGGAACTTATCTGCTACCGAGCCGCTCTGCTCTTGTACGGAATAAGGATACCAACTTGAAGCCGAAAACAACATTAGCCTGAAATATACAGAAGATTTTACAATGCCTTTGTAGTTAGGACATGATCATTCCAATTCATCACCTAGATGGATCAGACCAACTCAACTCTAAGCATAGCAAGCGAGCATGGATGAGTAGTCACAACAAAGCTCAAGCAACTCCTAAGCATGATAGGATGGTTTAGCTATTTGGTGGCAATGACAGGTCATGCAAAGGAATGGGTTCAACTACCACAACAAGTAACAGTTGAATCGTTGTTGTCCTGATGCAAAAAAAAAGAGCAGGAGCAAGAGAGTAGGATTTGTATCTGAGTGATCAAGGGGGTTTGCTTGCCTGACACTTCCGAAGATAGTATAGCTCTTCATCGGTGTCAATGATCACAACGTCGGCTACTGAGAAGGAACAACACTGACTAGCAAAGAAGGAACACAATCAATGCAGAATGACATGTCATGTTAAGGTACTGTATTCACCTAATGCAATATTTAGCCAAGTTAATTGAAGTGGAATTCAAACAAGATCAAACTCAAACTCCAAATGTTATTTCATAAATTTCCCTAATCATCATTTGTCCTATTCAGTGAGGTTAACTTGTTTAAACATGCATGATCATAGCATAAACAGATGCTTCATGTTTTCCTAATCATTTTTCATATATAATTTATTTCATTTGGAGTTACGGTTGAATTTCTATGATTTTTAGACGTTTTGACTCAGCACAGTCAACACTGACATCAACAGTCAACCATAGTCAAACCTGGCGTGTGGGACCCATCTGTCATTGACACAGTGGCTAACCAGGGTTAGTTAACCTAAACTAACTATTATTTTAACCGGATAACTAACAGAGGGGGCCACCTGTCATTGACACGGAGGGGTAGTTAGGCACTAACTAGACCGGGGTTAACCGGCGTTTAATCACTGGCGGCGACCATGGACGGTGGAGGGCATCGGAAACGCTCCTCCGGCGACCATTTGAGTGGTGTAGCGGCTCTGCCAAACCAACGCACTATGGCGCATCTAGTGGTGGCGGTGGGAGGTGCTGTGGTGGCCGGGAACGACGTCAACGACGAGCTACGGTGGCGGCCGAAGTATGGGCGCGATGCAGTAGTCGCTATAGTGCACAGGGAGACTAGCCGAGGGGTTCTATATATCCATCGAATATTTAAGTACTCCCTCCATTTTTGTATACAAGGCCACAAGCCCATATTACAGGTACCAAGGTAGAAACTAATGGCCACTTAAGCCAATGTTGCAAACTAGTCTTTTCTCCTCTCTTGGTGTGTTAATTAATATGTATTTTTCTTTCTAACGCATAACAAGATAACTCTCTCACTCCTCGTTGGTTGATTAATGCAATGCATTCAAACCAACTAAAAGTGCTAGTTATCAACTAGAGGGGGGTGAATAGGCGATTTTTACGAAAGTCTTCAAAACATGGTAGTTTCAAAGACAAACGATAGAAATGATCCTATTGATATGCAGCGGAAGATAAACTACACTGAGAAAACCATAGTCAAGTATGCAATGAAGTAAAAGCATGAAGACTAATAGCAGCTAGGTAGTAAGGATCAGGATGGAAGATGGTATGAAGCCAAACAACGATAATAGTCAAACAGTGAAGACAAATAGGTAAGGCAAACAGGCAATGACTTCACGAAGACAAACTCTAAGTAAAGAGAGGAAGAGGATAGAACCAGTCACTTGTTGAGGACATAGGATTTGTTGGACCAGTTCCAGTTGCTGTGACAACTGTACGTCTGGTTAGGGAGGCTGAGATTCAACTCAGAAGACCACGTCTTCACCTTATCCCCCTTGAGCTAAGGACACCCAGTCCTCGCCCAATTACTCTGGTAAGTCTTCAAGGTAGACTTCCAAACCTTCACAGACTTCGTTCACTGGCGAGCCACAATGACTCTTGGATGCTCAGAACGCGACACCTAACCGGCTGGAGGATTCACAGTCCTCAAGTGTAACAAGTCTTCAGGTCACGCGGACAGAAAGACTTCAGTGATGCCTAACACTCTTTGGCTCTGGGTGTTTGGGCTTTGTCCTCACAAGTATTTCTCTCTCTCAAAAGCTTCGGAGGTGGGTTGCTCTCAAACGACAAAAGTCGTGCACTAACTTTGAGCAGCCACCAATTTATGGTGTAGGGGCTGGGCTATTTATAGCCACTAGGCAACCCGACCAGATTTGTCTGAAATGACCCTGGGTCACTAAGGAACTGACACGTGTTCCAACGGTCAGATTTCAAACACACACGACAACTTTACTTGGGCTACAAGCAAATCTAACTCATCCAGCTCTGGATAAGATTTGCCCTCATTGTCTTCGCTCGAAGACATAGGATTTTGGTTGAGCATCACTTCAGTCACTCTGACTCTGTTCACTTGGACCCCACTTAACAGTACGGTGGTTCCTACGACTCAACAAAGAAGAAACGGAACCAACGAAACAACTAAGTCTTCGCGCTCCATAGTCTTCACTCAATGTCTTCTCCTGTCATAGTCTTCAATGTGAATCTCTTCACATCCCACCATTGTCTTCAATGTCTTCATACATTTTTAGGGGTCATCTCCGGTAGGTAAACCGAAACAATGAGGGACTACTACCTGTGTTATCCTGCAATTCTCACAAACACATTAGTCCCTCAACCAGGTTTGTTGTCAATACTCCAAAACCAACTAGGGGTGGCACTAGATGCACTTACACCAACCTTCTCACCCCCGCAATCATGCATGGGGTATTAATGTCCTCAGTTGCTACTACGAGGCAAATCTCATCAATTTTATCTCGATTGGTGTTAGTGGCCTTGTATAGCTGCAAATTATAATTTTGATAGTGGCCTTGTATACAAAAATGGAGGGAGTATATTATATACCAATTGACTTAGTGAAATTTCCAAATAATTGTTAAGAAGAAATATCATTTGAGGATATCTAGTCATATTTACATGATCTTGACTAAGTCTGCTCATTAGCCACCTTCAACGGAACAAACCAAAGAGGCCAGGTTACCAAAATTGGTTGCATGGACATAAAATCATCGACACTCCCACTTGTGCCAACCACAGGGAGTGAGTCACAATCAGGATCGCCACCATTGTACTGAGTTTCTGGGTCGCTATCATATCTTTCCAGAGCCTCAAGCATGGAACCCTTGATATCAAAATCAAGTTCATTTGGTTCATTGCAACTAGTTGAGCCACTTACAAAAGAACTGCTCATACGATGGAAATAAATTCCATCAATTGCAGTATCACCGGTCAGCATGTTTACATGTCAAAGTTCACCTGATCAACTACCCCCTCTGTTTCACTTTACAAGTCCTACGTGTATACCTAGGTTGCCAATTTTATAACCCTAATATAAACTATATAACACAAAATTTATACTGTTTGAAAATAAAACATCTGAAGTTTATATTGGTATATTTTTGTAATATATGACTTGTATTAGGTTGGTCAAATTGACGACCTAAGGGTACGTGCACGCCCTATAAACTGAGAGATAGGGAGTATCCAAAATAGAGCATGTTGCTGACATAACTACATCCGACCGCGCTCTTAGTCACCCAACCTATGCGGCTCTTCGTTGAGCTAGGCAACTACTTATCTAACTACGGACATACACCTGGCAGAGATGATGGTAGGAGGCGTGCAAGGAAGACAAAATGTTAGAGATACGACAGGCAAATCAACTCGACAAAGAACGAAGAACAAGCAGGGGACACAAGATTTTAACGTGGAAAACACCTCCAACACGAAGGGGGAAAAACCACGGGCGCCAGCCAGCACAACTTCACTATATCGGGGGAGGTTACAAACGCGCGGGGATTTACAACTGATCAACTTATCCCATGCGGCGGCTTATAAGAGGTATATATAACACAGGTGACCTAGGTCAATACAGATCCGTACCGGGGGGGCTTAGCCCCCCGCACCCTTCAGGCGTCCCTAAACCCTAAACCGGCGACAGGCCTTGCTCCGCTCGCTCGTCAGAAGTTAGCCTCCCTCTTTATACTTGAATTTGCAGCATAACATAACACAAAATACCATATTTGGAGGCGTGGGAGGTTCATCCAGTTATTCTCTTATACTACCTAAAAGAAACGAAACGTTCCGTTTCCCATCTTATGTCGTCCTGTTTCATCGAGCCTCGCTCGTGCAGTTGGTCGCGCGATTGGTTTTTCTTAATTACTAGTAGAATGCCCGTGCGTTGCCACGGGCTTTCTAGATTTTTAGCAATGGAGATAGCTTACGTTGTTGTATAAAACTCGGTGAACTGTTGGCTCCTTCCAACGAAATAGACCCGGCCCCTTGTCGAAGTATTCTTTTTGAACATCAACGTAATCTATATCCATCTCTCTCATACCCCACAAAAAAAGTATTATCATGTGCAACATATATACGAGGAAGAATAATGATTTGTATGCATCTCATCATGTCAAACAGGATGACTTTTGAGTCTAGTCGCTCATAGTTACATTCGTGACTTTGTCAATCGACATTTTCAAAGCATCATCCAGAGCGATCAATTTTTATTATCTCTGATCTACAAAAGTGAACATATAAAAATATAGTAAATGAAAAAAAGACAACACAGCATGTAGCATTGTTGTCACTTAGAAGTTATGTCATCTCACCCCGCACCATTTCTTGCATATTTTCTAAACTTCCCCACATAATCCAAGAGATGATGGCGTATTCACTACAAAAAAATACACTTCCGTGATGATATGCGTTTTTCACAGTAGGTCGCATTTTTTGTCATGCATGTACATCCATGACAAATTTATGACAGAATCAAGATAGTCATACCTGTGCTGTCGTAGAAGTGTTCCATGACATTATCAAAATTATCATCACGGAAGTGTCCACTTCCATGACGATAAATCGCGTGTCACAGAAGTGCTTTCGTCAAGGGTGACCAACACGTGGCATCCACCGTAACGGAACGCCGTTAAGCTATCGGGTCGGGTTTTGGATCCGATAACCTGTTAACAGCCCCGACCAATGGGAAATTTCCACGTGTAAAATTCTTATTGGCCGGACAAAACACGTGTCAGCTCATCCGTGGGTCAGATAGGCGCCTATGATATGTCGACACGTGGCATGGCCCAATAGTGGCCCATTCCGGTGAAAAAGGCCGGCCCAGTAAAAATTAGCAGGCCGGCCCATATAAGGCCTACTTGTGTCAGGTCCATTTAAGCCCACGGCCCATATGAGATGTGCCAATTCGGCCCGTTAAAGATTTGACACCATTGCAGCCCATCGTTAGTTCGAGCCCGTTAACAGCCCGCTATATACTTGGGCTCAATATCGGCCCGATGAGATTTCGGCCTGTTAACGGCCCATTTAATGGATGGGCCAATTTTCAGGATGTACATCTTTCGGCCTTTTAGCAACCCATTTAAATGTTGGGCTAATTTCTGGC
This sequence comes from Triticum monococcum, assembly GCA_034509565.1. Taxonomy (NCBI): domain Eukaryota; kingdom Viridiplantae; phylum Streptophyta; class Magnoliopsida; order Poales; family Poaceae; genus Triticum; species Triticum monococcum. The sequence goes on from CM067845.1 coordinate 487,077,883, forward strand.
CTGGTGTGTCTTTCAGCCTGTTGACGGCCCATAAATCTGATGGGCATTTGTAGTCGGACCTGGATTTCGGCCTTTTAGTGGCCCATTTAAGTGTTGGGCCAATTTTTGGCCCGGTGTCACTTTCAGCCTATTGACGGCCCATAAATCAGTTGGGCCAATTGTAGTCGAACCTGAGTTTTGGCCTTTTAGCGACCCATTTAAGTGTTGGGCCAATTCCCGGCCCTGTGTGCCTTTCGGCCTGTTAACGGACCATAAATGAGTTGGGCCATTTGTAGTCGGGCCTTAGTTTTGGCCTCTTAACGGCCCATGCACTTCATGGTCCAATACTAGCCCGGTTTCTCTTTCGGCCTGCTAAAGGCCCACAACACAGTTGGGCTGTTTACAATACGACCTAACTTTCGGCCTCTTAGCGGCCCGTGCTCTTCATGGTCCAATACAAGCTCGCTGTCTCTTTCGGCCTGCTAAAGGCCTACAGTATAGTTGGGCCATCTGTAGCCCAAACTTAGTAACGGCCTGTTAACGGCCCATGAAATAAATTGGGGCCACCTGTTGCCCGCTTCGATGTCGTCCTGTTAATGACCCGGGAGGTAAGAGGGCCGACCATTAACTTTCGGCCTAGTAACGGACCATTAACTCAATGGGCCCACTAAAGTTCGTTCATGTCTTTAGGTCAAATTAGATAATTTGAGCCCATTACGATGAGCAACGGTACGACATACAAGGAATAACGTTGCACATCCAGAATATATTACTGGAAATTACATCCACTGGGCAATCAAAGATTGATGCCAGTGCAAATAAATGAGAAGAACCTAACCATCTAAAACATCACAATCTGCAACCTTAGCACAGATGACGCCCATAAGCATGTGGGCAAGTTCTTGCTGCTTTGCCACACTGTCTCTAAAAACATTGATCAGTTGTTGTGTCGCATGACTCTGCACCTCTGATTCATCCACCATTTCGATTATTGCTTCAGTCATTAATTGGTTCACAAACATACATTTATTCCATTGCATTCGAGACAGAGGATACTGAACAGATTCAGATGGCGATTTTGGCAGGCTTGTATTATTGATAGTGGAGAGTGTCTTGACCACTGCATCATAACGTAAATTAGGACGGGAACCAAATAGATTAATCATGAGTTATTGTCATATTACCTGGCCTAGATTTACTTGAAAGAAACAATGGGGTTGCCTTGCTGTTTTCAGAGTTTGTCTTCTTATCTTCAGTAGCCTGCACAAAATTAACACACTAGTATTGCTATCATTGGCCAAGTCAGATAATAGGAAAGCAACATTGACACAATGAACGTTTGGGCAACTTGCCTACACCAAATTAACACAATATGGCACAGCTATCATCAGCCAGGTAAGGTAATACGGAAGCAACATTGACAAAATGAATGGATGGGCAACCAGAGAAGCACTACAATTCAGTAATGTGCGTGATATGAGATAGCACATTCATGCAGCTCAGTACGCAAAATTACCAGGTAGTTTTCCTTACAAAAATCAACATTGGCACCTTTAACATTTTGCTACAACTAATTTTAGATCAGATAAAGGTTAGATTCACGCCGATTAACAAAATACATGCTGATGTAAAAATATAATGATATACAACAGGTACTTACATCAGCACTGGAGCACAAAGAATTCCCGCAAGATATTTTCCTCGAATACGATCCCAATGGAGGAAGTCTTGTATCGTTTAACCTTATTTTCTAAAAGAGAGACGGGTAAGAAACATGTAGAAAATATGATCAGAATGCTATAAAATTTCATGATGCGAGGATACGCACACGCTTCTTAGAATGGAGTTGACATTATTTTGCTGGAGTGGAGCGGACTAGTTCTTTGGCCACAGGAATCTGCTTATTATCAGTGGGAATTAGAAAATGTTAGCAATTCTATGTAGTATAATTTTATAATTATAGTTTCACTTTATATATCTTATAGAACACTGCATACATGTCCATAACACATCCACGCTCAAAGCTCCAGTATGCACATATATGTACAATTTGACAAACGTATACATATGGAACTTATCTGCTACCGAGCCGCTCTGCTCTTGTACGGAATAAGGATACCAACTTGAAGCCGAAAACAACATTAGCCTGAAATATACAGAAGATTTTACAATGCCTTTGTAGTTAGGACATGATCATTCCAATTCATCACCTAGATGGATCAGACCAACTCAACTCTAAGCATAGCAAGCGAGCATGGATGAGTAGTCACAACAAAGCTCAAGAAACTCCTAAGCATGATAGGATGGTTTAGCTATTTGGTGGCAATGACAGGTCATGCAAAGGAATGGGTTCAACTACCACAACAAGTAACAGTTGAATCGTTGTTGTCCTGATGCAAAAAAAAGAGCAGGAGCAAGAGAGTAGGATTTGTATCTGAGTGATCAAGGGGGTTTGCTTGCCTGACACTTCCGAAGATAGTATAGCTCTTCATCGGTGTCAATGATCACAATGTCGGCTACCGAGAAGGAACAACACTGACTAGCAAAGAAGGAACACAATCAATGCAGAATGACATGTCATGTTAAGGTACTGTATTCACCTAATGCAATATTTAGCCAAGTTAATTGAAGTGGAATTCAAACAAGATCAAACTCAAACTCCAAATGTTATTTCATAAATTTCCCTAATCATCATTTGTCCTATTCAGTGAGGTTAACTTGTTTAAACATGCATGATCATAGCATAAACAGATGCTTCATGTTTTCCTAATCATTTTTCATATATAATTTATTTCATTTGGAGTTACGGTTGAATTTCTATGATTTTTAGACGTTATGACTCAGCACAGTCAACACTGACATCAACAGTCAACCACAGTCAAACCTGGCGTGCGGGACCCATCTATCATTGACACAGTGGCTAACCAGGGTTAGTTAACCTAAACTAACTATTATTTTAACCGGCTAACTAACAGAGGGGGCCACCTGTCATTGACACGGAGGGGTAGTTAGGCACTAACTAGACCGGGGTTAACCGACGTTTAATCACTGGCGGCGACCATGGACGGCGGAGGGCATCGGAAACGCTCCTCCGGCGACCATTTGAGTGGTGTAGCGGCTCTGCCAAACCAACGCACTACGGCGCATCTAGTGGTGGCGGTGGGAGGTGCTGTGGTGGCCGGGAACGACGTCAACGACGAGCTACGGTGGCGGCCGAAGTATGGGCGCGACGCAGTAGTCGCTATAGTGCACGGGGAGACTAGCCGAGGGGTTCTATATATCCATCGAATATTTAAGTACTCCCTCCATTTTTGTATACAAGGCCACAAACCCATATTACAGGTACAAAGGTAGAAACTAATGGCCACTTAAGCCAATGTTGCAAACTAGTCTTTTCTCCTCTCTTGGCGTGTTAATTAATATGTATTTTTCTTTCTAACGCATAACAAGATAACTCTCTCACTCCTCGTTGGTTGATTAATGCAATGCATTCAAACCAACTAAAAGTGCTAGTTATCGACTAGAGGGGGTGAATAGGCGATTTTTACGAAAGTCTTCAAAACATGGTAGTTTCAAAGACAAACGATAGAAATGATCCTATTGATATGCAGCGGAAGATAAACTACACTGAGCAAACCATAGTCAAGTATGCAATGAAGTAAAAGCATGAAGACTAATAGCAGCTAGGTAGTAAGGATCAGGATGGAAGATGGTATGAAGCCAAACAACGATAATAGTCAAACAGTGAAAACAAATAGGTAAGGCAAACAGGCAATGACTTCACGAAGACAAACTCTAAGTAAAGAGAGGAAGAGGATAGAACCAGTCACTTGTTGAGGACATAGGATTTGTTGGACCAGTTCCAGTTGCTGTGACAACTGTACGTCTGGTTAGGGAGGCTGAGATTCAACTCAGAAGACCACGTCTTCACCTTATCCCCCTTGAGCTAAGGACACCCAGTCCTCGCCCAATTACTCTGGTAAGTCTTCAAGGTAGACTTCCAAACCTTCACAGACTTCGTTCACTGGCGATCCACAATTACTCTTGGATGCTCAGAACGCGACACCTAACCGGCTGGAGGATTCACAGTCCTCAAGTGTAACAAGTCTTCAGGTCACGCGGACAGAAAGACTTCAGTGATGCCTAACACTCTTTGGCTCTGGGTGTTTGGGCTTTGTCCTCGCAAGTATTTCTCTCTCTCAAAAGCTTCGGAGGTGGGTTGCTCTCAAACGACAAAAGCCGTGCACTAACTCTGAGCAACCACCAATTTATGGTGTAGGGGTGGGCTATTTATAGCCACTAGGCAACCCGACCAGATTTGTCTGAAATGACCCTGGGTCACTAAGGAACTGACACGTGTTCCAACGGTCAGATTTCAAACACACACGACAACTTTACTTGGGCTACAAGCAAAGCTAACTCATCCAGCTCTGGATAAGATTTGCCCTCATTGTCTTTGCTCGAAGACATAGGATTTTGGTTGAGCATCACTTCAGTCACTCTGACTTTGTTCACTTGGACCCCACTTAACAGTACGGTGGTTCCTACGACTCAACAAAGAAGAAACGGAACCAACGAAACAACTAAGTCTTCGCGCTCCATAGTCTTCACTCAATGTCTTCTCCTGTCATAGTCTTCAATGTGAATCTCTTCACATCCCACCATTGTCTTCAATGTCTTCATACATTTTTAGGGGTCATCTCCGGTAGGTAAACCGAAACAATGAGGGACTACTACCTGTGTTATCCTGCAATTCTCACAAACACATTAGTCCCTCAACCAGGTTTGTTGTCAATACTCCAAAACCAACTAGGGGTGGCACTAGATGCACTTACACCACTGGTAGAAAAAGGGCCTATAGTCCCGGTTCGTAAGGGCCTTTAGTCCCGGTTCCTGAACCGGGACTAAAGTGTCGGTACTAATACCTCCCACCTTTAGTCCCGGTTCAATCCAGAACCGGGACTAAAGCCCCTCCACGTAGGCAGTGTGCAGAGCCCAGTCAGGAGATCCTTTGGTCTCGGTTGGTGGCACCAACCGGGACCAATAGGCATCCACGCGTCAGCATTTCTGTGGCTAGGGTTTTTGTTTTTTTTTGAAAGGGGGGGGGGGTTGGGGGTTTTGGGGGGTTAATTTAGGTGTTTCATATATTGTGTTAGCTAGCTATAATTAATATAGAGAAGTGTCCTCTCTTATGTCCGTGCTTGGTCGACGCTACGTACTATACATACGTATAGAGAGGACTAGACACGCTGGCTAGCTAGTAAAGCAAACGAAGGAAACAGAAGATCTTCATGAACATATATGCATACAGAGAGAAGTGATATCGACCACCTCTCCTTCTCCGAGAGATTGGTCGAACAACAAGTTCTCGTATATCTATCTGATAGTACCGGCTACATATATACAGTAATTATCTCTTACAAATATAATCATACGGACTCAGGTTTAACATAGAATTCTCCGTCTTCAGGGATCACGTGGTCAAGAAAGAATGCCGCCAATTCCTCTTGAATTGCTCGCATGCGAGCTGGTGCTAGGAGTTCATCCCGCTTCCGAAACATCTAATTTGAAGAAGGGGGTCAATACATATATATATATATATATGAATGAATGAAACTCAACACAAATGATGGTAATAAAATAAAATTGTGAATATTGTTATTTACGTACTTCATATTGTTCGTTAGAGTACCCGCCCCGCTCACACGTCGTGTGGCGGATGGACTCGCAGATGTAGTATCCACAGAAATCATTCCCTTGTTCCTGCCACAACCACTTTACAAGAAATAGAGGTCAATCAAACTGATAAGCAAGAATGCTAAATGGTATTGATGAAACTAGCGCTTGAATCACTAGGAGATGCGCGGAACATGCTACTATAGTACTTACTTTCGGGTGTCTAAATTCCATCTCCTTCGGCAGTCCCGGAACTTTTTTGGTGAATTTTCTCCAAACCCTGCCGGACAAAGAAAACAATTACTTGATATCAGGAAATGAACAAAGTTGCTGATATGGTGGATAATGATCGATTTAACTTACTTCTTGAGGATTTCAGTCATGTCTGCATAGTCCTGGGGATCTTTTCGTCTTGAGTCTAAGACGGTTACTAGTCCCTGCTCAAGCTTAATCTCTAGGAGAATATAGTGGAAACTGCACACGCATGCATAACTCATGAATTACATTACTATAACCTTGACTAATATATAAGGGAAACCGAATACGCACAAGACAGTAACACTCACTTGAAGTTGTAAGGAAAGAGTATTATATTTTTGTTTTGATTTATTACGAACGATTGTAGCAAGTTGGCCTCGGTAGCTGCGGCATGAAGTTTAACCTCAGTTGCATCTATGAGATATGTGTTAATGAACCCAATATCACCGACTTGTCTTTTCTTCAATTCGACGATCTTCAATCTGCATAATATAGTGAGGATGATTATAAATACATGCGATGAAAGAGCTAAGCTATATAGAGAAACTTAATGACACAAGTAGTACTACTTATAGACAGTAGCAGGCGACCGTTGTTTTATCGAGGGCCAATTGATTGAAAAACTGATAGAACTCCTCAAATGGAACAGGCAACAGATCAATTCCAACGAGGTCATGCTTCTTTTTAACTTTCACATACAAAGTACTCCTCCCCCCAGAGTCTCTGCAGATTTTCAAGTACCAATCATGCAATCTTCGCATCATCGTTGATAGAGATCTTTCATCTTTGACGAGAGGCTTCCCGTACTCGTATCTTTGCATCTGCATGTCCATGGGTTCATAATGTACTTCGTCGGGCAGGTAATCTGCAAGATTGCTATAACCGGGCACCATCCTCGGATCATTAGCGACGTTGTGGCTAGGCACCTTGAGCGGGGGGCATGATTGCTTCGCTTGTTTGCCGAGCTGGGCAATTTGTTTCCCAGCTCGTCGTTTTTTCAGCCTTTCATCACTGACAGTAGTTCCCGACCGCTCCGCTTCGGCAAATTCCTTTCCAATAATGCGGTCATAGTTTCCTTTCGGCGGATCAGACTTTGGTGGTTTTGTCAGGGCAGCCAGAGTGCGCTTCACTTTCACCCCATCTACCTTCTCCTCCGGAGGTGGATGTTGCTTTGCTTTCACCCCTTCAAAGATTTTCCTCACTTCTTCTCGCGCGATCTCGGCGTTCTCCTCCTGGGTCCTCTCGTATGGTAACTTCTCTGGAGTCTTCAGAGAAGGACCGAATCTGTATGTCCTCCCGCCTCTGGTTGTACTGCTAGACGCCGACCGAGCAGACAAAGCGGTTGTCTTCTTTACTTGCTTAAGAGGCGGAGGAGAAGGACTACGACCCGCCGGAGCAGCTGGAGCGGCGGCAGGTCTCTTCTGCCCTTGCTGACGAGGCGGAGAAGGAGGAGGTTGGCTGCTCGGGCGTGTCGGCGCAGGCGGAGACGGAGGCGGAGTGCCGCCACGCGCCGGAGAAGGAGCCGGCCGAGGGCCCTGATCGTCACTCGCCGGAGGAGGAGGCGGTGGAGGAGGCGGAGTGCCCTGACTCGCCGGAGGAGGAGGAGGAGGAGGCGGAGGCGTCCAGTTTGGAAGGTTGATGAGGTCCTTCCGCCATAGGCATGGAGTCTTCAGAGCAGACCCCAGCCGAGTCTCCCCTTCACCGGTAGGGTGGTCAAGCTGGAGGTCCTCAAATCCCTCCGTTATCTCATCCACCATCACCCTAGCATATCCTTCTGGAATCGGCATGCAGTGAAAAGTTGTGCCGGGTTCAGTAGGATAAACAGAGCCAACAGCCGCCTTGACCTTCAAATTCATCCATTGCGTCATAAGGTGGCAATTTTGAGACTCCGTTATAGCATCCACAGGATAGCTGGCAGGAGCCGTCAAGGCATGCTGCAGCTGAAGCTTCTCGGTGGAAGCCACGCTGCTTCTGCGCTGAGATGGCGGGGTAGCTTCGGGGGAGGCTTCGGCAGTACGTTTGCTGCGATTTGCTTCTCGTTCCTCTATCGCTTGTACCCTTGCGTGCAGCGCCTGCAGTTCGGTCTGCTGCACTTTTTTCCTCCTCTCATGGGATTTGTAACCGCCTGCGTCCGGAAACCCAACATTCCATGGAACGGAGCCTGGCGTGCCTCGTGTCCGTCCAGGGTGCTCAGGATTCCCGAGGGCCATTGTGAGCTCGTCGTGCTTTCTGTCTGGAAAGAACGTCCCTTCCTGCACTGCGTCGATATAGTGCTTAAGCCTACTGACTGGTATGTCCATTTGTTCGTTCGTCCAAATGCATCCCCCTGTTTCAGGGTCCAAGGTTCCGCCAGCCCCGAAGAACCAAGTCCGGCAACGGTCTGGCCAGTTATATGTCTCTGGTCTGATCCCTTTATGAAGCAGATCATTCTCAACCTTGGACCACTTAGGCCGGGCTACAAGGTAGCCACCTGACCCCGTGCGATGGTGAAGCTTCTTCTTCGCGGCATTCTGCTTGTTTGTCGCCGACATCTTCTTACTCTTTTCCGATGTCTTGTAGGCCACAAATGCGAGCCAGTGATCTCTGATCTTCTCATATCTGCCCTTGAATTCTGGTGTCTCTTTTTTATCGACAAACCTATTGAGCTCTTTCTTCCACCTCCTGAATAGATCTGCCATCCTCTTCAGAGCAAAAGACTTGATTAATTTCTCTTTAATTGGGTTCTCTGGATTATCCTCTGGCGGTAGGGTGAAATTTGACTTTAGCTCAGTCCAAAGATCATTTTTCTGCATATCATTGACATAAGACACCTCAGGGTCTTCTTTAGCCGGCTTAAACCATTGCTGGATGCTTATCGGGATCTTGTCCCTAACCAGAACCCCGCACTGAGCAACAAATGCCCTCTTTGTCCGGAGGGGTTCAATAGGTTGGCCGTCGGGCGCGATTGCTGTGATCTCAAGCTTTTCATCCGAGCTCAACTTTTTCTTCGGGCCTCGTCTCTTTACCAAAGTTGTGCTCGATCCGGAGGGCTAGAAAAAAGAACAAAGACTTAATTAATATGTGTACATACCAAAACAATGAATGCATCAATCAGCTAGTCAGCATAGGCTTAACTAATATATATACCTGGCCGGACTCGGTTCGGTCACCGGAGCCGTCATCACTTTCTCCTTCTTGCACCGGCATTGGGTCACCGGCGCCGTCCTCATGTTCTTCTTCTTGCACCGGCATTAGGTCACCGTAGCCAGCTTGTTCACCCTCTCCTTCCGGACCATCGAAGATATCATTGAGATAGTACGAGACGGCATCACTTCCTTCTGCGATTATCTCCCTCAACAACGCTTCTTTTCTTGCTTCGTCTAGGGCGGTGTCCATAGTTTCTACAAATATTTACAACATGGCAATTATTATTCAAACATGACAGATGGATATATTAGTGCCAAACGTAGAACTAGCTACCTAATCATAGTAAGCTATCGGGAGGGGGTATATATCGACAATGACGACACTACATCTATATATATATGTCCCTCGATGACCCTCGTTCCTGATAAAAAAAGAGGAAGAAGAAGAAGAAAAGAGGAGAAGAAAGAATAGAGGAGAAGAACTCCTCTATTCTTTCTTCTCCTCTTTTTTCTTCTTCTTCCTCTTCTTTTTTTATCCTCTTCTTCCTCTCATGTTCGAGAGGATCGCCTTGGGGTCGGGAGGTTGCCTAGTGTCAAAGGATTCAACAAAACCATGTCTTCATCATTAGGCAAAAGTAACATGTGCATGATGGTAGGAAGCTCTTCAAAGTTGTTCTGGAACGGAGTCCCAGATAGGATAATCCGCTTTTTGGTACAAAGTTCAGCAAGAGCCTTCCGAATATCGCTATTTGGAAGGCCTTTGCTGAATTCATACCAAAAGGCGGATTATTCTATCCGGGACTCCATTCCAGAACAACTTTGCAGAACTTCGTACCAACATGCCCTGGTTACTTCCGGCTAATGATGAAGGCATGGATTTCTTCAATACTTTGACACTAGGAAACCTCTCTCGACCCCTCGGCGATTCTTGACCCCTCGAACCCTCAACGACCCTGAAACCCTCGACCCTTGACCCCTTAACGACCCTCGACCCTCTACCCTAGTTCCCGACCCTCGACCAATAGAGGAGAAGAAGAAAGAAATAGCTAGAGGAGAAGATCAAAGAAAAAAAAGAAGAAACAAAAGAGGAGAAGAAGAAAGGAATAGTGGAGAAGAAGAGAAAATAGAAGAATATAGAATATATTCTATTTTCTCTTCTTCTCCACTATTCCTTTCTTCTTCTCCTCTTCTTTTTCTTCTATTTTCTTCTTCTTATTTATTTCTCCTCTTCTTTTCGGTAGAGGAAACCCTAAATAGCTAGCAAGTATCGTGGGTGTGAGATACATGTGGCCTTCGGTGTCGGACACTACATCCACGTCCCACAAGTGACGTGGGCATCGAAGACCGCGCCACTTGTGGGATGTGGATGTAATGTCCGACACCGACAGTACATGTATCTCACACCGACGATACTTTCTATTTAGGGTTTCTCCTCTACCACTCGGCGGCCCTCTCGACGACCCTCGTTCCCGATAAAATAAAGAGGAAGAAGAAGAAGAAAAAAGAAGAGAAGAAAGAATAGAGGAGAAGTCTCCTCTATTCTTTCCTCGCCTCTCTCATGAATGTCCGGCGTTCTCGACCCCCCCCCTCCCCACGTGTCGAAGAAAAAAAAGAAGAAAAAAAAGAGGAGAAGAAGAAAGGAATAGAGGAGAAAAGAGAAAAATAGAATATATTCTATTTTTCTCTTTTCTCCTCTATTCCTTTCTTCTTCTCCTCTTTTTTTTCTTCTTTTTTCTTCTTCTTATTTATTTCTCCTCGTCTTCCTCTCCCCTCTCGGCGACCCTAGACCCCCTCTCGACCCTCGACCCCTAGGCGACCGTCGACCCCTCTCTTTTTTTTTCTTCCTCTTCTATTTTATCCTCTTCTTCCTCTACCGCTCGGCGACCCTCGACGACCCTCGTTCCCAATAAAAAAAGAGGAAGAAGAAGAAAAAAAAGAGGAGAAGAAATAATAGAGGAGATCTTCTCCTCTATTCTTTCTTCTCCTCTTTTTTCTTTTCTTATTCCTCTTCTTTTTTATCCTCTTCCTCCTCTCATGTTCGACGACCCTCGACCCCTCGGCGACCCTAGACCCCCTCTCGACCCCCTCTTCTTCTCCCTCTTCTAATTCATTTGTTCATATGAATATACAAACATTTTCATATTTACAATAATTAATATCACCCAAAAAATCTATGAACAGAAAAAAATCCTAATTTTTCTAAAGAACTATTTTTTGCATATATACATGAACATAGATATATACACAGAGAACATATATATATACATATATATAAAAGACAAGCATATATATGAAAAAAAATCTATGAACAGAAAAAAATCCTAATTTTTCTAAAAAACTATTTTTTGCATATAACAGAAAAAAAGCATATAACAGAAAAAAAAGCATATAACAAAAAAATGCTAGGTTGGGCGCCGCGTCCGGACCAGAGGGCGACGGCGACGGCGACGCGGGCGACGGCGACGGCGACGATGGGGGCGGGCGACGGCGACGGCGACGATGGGGCGGGCGGGCGACGGCGACGGCGACGGCGGGGCGGCGCGCGGCACGGGCGACGGCGACGATGGGCGCGGGCGATAGCGACGATGGGGGCGGGCGGCGTCGGGGCAGGGACGAGGGCGACGGTGACGGGGGCGGGCCGGGGCGGCACGCGGCGCGGGCGACGGCGACGATGGGGGCGGGCGGCGTCGGGGCAGGGACGAGGGCGGTGCGCGTCGAGGCAGGGACGAGGGCGACGACGACGGCGACGGGGGCGGGCCGGGGCGGCGCGTGGCGCGGGCAACGGCGACGATGGGCGCGGGCGACGGCGACGATGGGGGCGGGCGGCGTCGGGGCAACTGCAAGATGAGGATGAAAAATTCCAAAGTGTGGCCTTATATAGCAGAGGCTTTAGTCTCGGTTCGTGGCAGCAACCGGGACTAAAGGTTGGCATTAGTCCCGGTTGGTGCCACGAACCGAGACCAAAGGCCAATTTTCGGCAGGCCAAAGGGCGGGAAGCGGCGGCCTTTGGTCCCGGTTGGTGGCACCAACCGGGACTAAAGGGGGGCATTGGTCACGGTTCGTGGCACCAACCGTGACCAATGCCCCCCTTTAGTCCCGGTTGGTGCCACCAACCGGGACCAATGCCCTTGTGCGCCCCGCGCCCAGAAGTTTAGTCCCACATCGCTAGCTGAAGGGCGCCGATACTGGTTTATAAGCGCTGCTCTGCCTCCCCTTTCGAGCTCCTCTCAAATGCAGGCTTTCGGGCCTAAACTGCTACTGCCTGTGGGCCTATTGGGCCTTCGCGGGCCTGAATCCTGGCCCATGTAGGGTTTCTAGTCGTATTCAGGCCATGGAGGCCCAGTAGGAGGCATTTTTTTTGGTTTTTTCTTTTTTGTTTCTATATTTTTTTTGGTTTTTTATTTTTTTTTTATTTCTACTTACAACTAAATACTTACAGTTTTTTAGTGATTTCTTTTTGCTTTTAGGTCACAAAAATTATAAACTTTCTATTAGTGCCATTAGTTTTAAATTTTAAATAGTTTAAATTTGAATTTTTAAAAATTTGTGTGAATCACTAGTTTATGAATAACTTTATTATAAAATTAGAATTTTTTTCTATTTATTTTTTATTTCTACTTACAACTAAATACTTACAGTTTTTTAGTGATTTCTTTTTGCTTTTAGGTCACAAAAAATATAAACTTTCTGTTAGTGCCATTAGTTTTAAATTTTAAATAGTTTAAATTTGAATTTTTAAAAATTTGTGTGAATCACTAGTTTATGAAGTTTTTTTCTTCTTTGTTATTTATTTTTTATTTATACTTACAATTAAATACTTATAGTTTGCTTTTAGGTCACACAAATTATATTCTTTTTGCTATTGAAGAATATTATAGTTTTATTTTAGTTGATCATAACATAATATTTTAATTGATTGTTTTTATTTTCATAAAAGTTTTGTAGTTCATTCTGTTTGCTATTAATTCATTCTTTGAGCTAAATGACTCTGAAATTGGAAAGCATTTCAAAATGAACTCTGAAAAGGTTGAAAGTTGGCATGGTATCATCATTTCACCCACATAGCATGTTCCAAAAAGTAGAGAGGGTTACGACAAAAACTTGATGCACTTCGTGTACAAAATGGACAATCACTTTCGAAGTATCAAAGTTTCAAACCATAAGACATGAAAGCATTTCAAATGAACTCTGAAAAAGTTGAAAGTTGGGATGCATGGTATCATAATTTCACCCACATAGCATTTTCTTATTGCGGGAGAAAGTCTTCACTTTTTCTTCGCTTGTGTCATTTGCTTATTGCGCCGTAACCATGGATAATCTTCATTGTTTATCAGGATGCTTGGGTCAGCCTTGACATTGAAGGGAGGAATTTCATGAAACTTTTCATAATCTTCAGACATGTCTGTCTTGCCGTCCACTCCCAGGATGTCCCTTTTTCCTGAAAGAACTATGTGGTGCTTTGGCTCATCGTATGATGTATTCGCTTCCTTATCTTTTCTTTTTCTCGGTTTAGTAGACATGTCCTTCACATAGATAACCTGTGCCACATCATTGGCTAGGACGAACGGTTCGTCAGTGTACCCAAGATTTTTCAGATCCACTGTTGTCATTCCGTACTGTGGGTCTACTTGTACCCCGCCGCCAAACAGAATGACCCATTTGCACTTAAACAAAGGGACCTTAAAATCAGGTCCGTAGTCAAGTTCCCATATGTCCACTATGTAACCATAATATGTGTCCTTTCCGCTCTCGGTTGCTGCATCAAAGCGGACACCGCTGTTTTGGTTGGTGCTCTTTTGATCTTGGGTGATCGTGTAAAATGTATTCCCATTTATCTCGTATCCTTTGTAAGTCAATACAGTCAAAGATGGTCCCCTGGACAACAAGTACAACTCATCACAAACAGTGTTGTCACCTCTGAGACGTGTTTCCAACCAACTGCTGAAAGTCCTGATGTGTTCACATGTAATCCAGTCGTCGCATTGCTCCGGGTGTTTGGAGCGCAGACTGTTCTTGTGTTCATCGACATACGGGGTCACCAAGGTAGAGTTCTATAGAACTGTGTAGTGTGCTTGAGACCAAGAATATCCGTCCCTGCATATTATTGAGTCTCTTCCAAGAGTGCCTTTTCTAGTCAGTCTCCCCTCATACCGCGATTTAGGGAGACCTATCTTGTTAAGGCCAGGAATGAAGTCAACACAAAACCCGATAACATCCTCTGTTTGATGGCCCATGGAGATGCTTCCTTCTGGCCTAGCGCGGTTACGGACATATTTCTTTAGGACTCCCATGAACCTCTCAAAGGGGAACATATTGTGTAGAAATACGGGCCCCAGGATGACAATCTCGTCGACTAGATGAACTAGGACGTGCGTCATGATATTGAAGAAGGATGGTGGGAACACCAGCTCGAAACTGACAAGACATTGCGCCACATCACTCCTTAGCCTTGGTACCATTTCTGGATCGATCACCTTCTGAGAGATTGCATTGAGGAATGCACATAGCTTCACAATGGCTAATCGGACGTTTTCCGATAAAAGCCCCCTCAATGCAACCGGAAGCAGTTGCGTCATAATCACGTGGCAGTCATGAGACTTTAGGTTCTGAAACTTTTTCTCTGGCATATTTATTATTCCCTTTATATTCGATGAGAAGCCAGTCGTGACCTTCATACTAAGCAGGCATTCAAAGAAGATTTCTTTCTCTTCTTTTGTAAGAGCGTAGCTGGCAGGACCTTTATACTTCTTCGGAGGCATGTCGTCTTTTTCGTGCAAACGATGCAGGTCCTCCCGTGCCTCCGGCGTATCTTTTGTCTTCCCATACACGCCCAAGAAGCCTAGCAGGTTCATGCAAAGGTTCTTCATCACGTGCATCACGTCGATTGAGGAGCGGACCTCTAGGTCTTTCCAGTAGGGTAGGTCCCAAAATATAGATTTCTTCTTCCACATGGGTGCGTGTTCCTCAGCGTCATTCGGAACAGCTAGTCCACCGGGACCCTTTCCAAAGATGACGTAGGGTAAATCATTGACCATAGCAAGCACGTGATCACCGGTGCGCATGGCGGGCTTCTTCCGGTGATCTGCCTCGCCTTTGAAATGCTTGCCTTTCTTTCGACATTGATGGTTGGTCGGAAGAAATCGACGATGGCCCAGGTACACATTCTTCCTGCATTTGTCCAGGTATATACTTTCAGTGTCATCTAAACAGTGCGTGCATGCGTGGTATCCTTTGTTTGTCTGTCCTGAAAGGTTACTGAGAGCGGGCCAATCGTTGATGGTCACGAACAGCAACGCCTTAAGGTTAAATTCCTCCTGTCTGTGCTCATCCCACGTACGTACACCGTCTCCATTCCACAGCTGTAAAAGTTCTTCAACTAATGGCCTTAGGTACACATCAATTTCGTTGCCGGGTTGCTTAGGGCCTTGGATGAGAACTGGCATCATAATGAACTTCCGCTTCATGCACATCCAAGGAGGAAGGTTATACATACATAGAGTCACGGGCCAGGTGCTGTGATTACTGCTCTGCTCCCCGAAAGGATTAATGCCATCCGCGCTTAAAGCAAACCATACATTCCTTGGGTCCTTTGCAAACTCATCCCAGTACTTTCTCTCAATTTTTCTCCACTGCGAACCGTCAGCGGGTGCTCTCAACTTCCCATCTTTCTTTCGGTTCTCACTGTGCCATCGCATCAACTTGGCATGCTCTTCGTTTCTGAACAGACGTTTCAACCGTGGTATTATAGGAGCATACCACATCACCTTTGCAGGGACCCTCTTCCTGAGGGGCTCGCCGTCAACATCACCGGGGTCATCTCGTCTGATCTTATACCGCAGCGCACCGCATACCGGGCATGCGTTCAGATCCTTGTATGCACCGCGGTAGAGGATGCAGTCATTAGGGCATGCATGTATCTTCTCCACCTCCAATCCTAGAGGGCATACGACCTTCTTTGCTGCGTATGTACTGTCGGGCAATTCGTTATCCTTTGGAAGCTTCTTCTTCAATATTTTCAGTAGCTTCTCAAATCCTTTGTCAGCCACAGCATTCTCTGCCTTCCACTGCAGCAATTCCAGTACGGTACCGAGCTTTGTGTTGCCATCTTCGCAATTGGGGTATAACCCTTTTTTGTGATCCTCTAACATGCAATCGAACTTCAGCTTCTCCTTTTGACTAATGCATTGCGTCCTTGCATCGACAATGACCCGGCGGAGATCATCATCATCGGGCACATCGTCTGGTTCCTCTTGATCTTCAGCAGCTTCACCCGTGGCAGCATCATTGGGCACATCGTCTGGTTCCTCTTGATCTTCACCAGCTCCCCCCATTGCAGCATCACCGTATTCAGGGGGCACATAGTTGTCATCGTACTCTTCTTCTTTGCCGTCTTCCATCATAACCCCTATTTCTCCGTGCCTCGTCCAAACATTATAGTGTGGCATGAAACCCTTGTAAAGCAGGTGGGAGTGAAGGATTTTCCGGTTAGAGTAAGACCTCGTATTCCCACATTCAGTGCATGGACAACACATAAAACCATTCTGCTTGTTTGCCTCAGCCGCATCGAGAAACTCATGCACGCCCTTAATGTACTCGCGGGTGTGTCTGTCACCGTACATCCATTGCCGGTTCATCTGCGTGCATTATATATAATTAAGTGTCCAAATTAATAGAAGTTCATCATCACATTAAAACCAAAGTACATACATAGTTCTCATCTAACAACATATAGCTCTCCAGAGCATCTAATTAATTAAACCATACATTGAAACTATGTAAAACATTTCAATGCGAAAACAAATGCGATCATAATCGCAACCAAGGTAACAATTGATCCAACAGCATAATGATACCAAGCCTCGGTATGAATGGCATATTTTCTAATCTTTCTAATCTTCAAGCGCATTGCATCCATCTTGATCTTGTGATCATCGACGACATCCGCAACATGCAACTCCAATATCATCTTCTCCTCCTCAATTTTTTTTATTTTTTCCTTCAACAAATTGTTTTCTTCTTCAACTAAATTTAACCTCTCGACAATAGGGTCGATTGGCATTTCCGATTCACATACATCCTAGATAAATAAAATCTATGTCACATTGGTCGGCATAATTTTCATAAACAATAAATGAACCAATAGTTATAAAGATAATGTACATACCACATCCGAATCATAGACAGGACGAGGGCCGACGGGGGCGGATACCAAAACCATCGCACTATATAAGATGCAATAATAAATCTAAGAAAATGATACAAGTATCTATCTAAACATACAAGTAAGAATATTTTTCCTTTCAGAAAGAAGATAAGAACAAGAGGCTCACCACGGTGGTGTCGGTGATGAGATCGGCGCGGGTGATCGACGGCGGTGAAGACGGGGACGGGGCGTGACGGACCGCTAAATCTAGACAAATCTCGAGGAAAATGGAGCTTGGAGGTCGAGCTTCGAGAGGAGAAAGCTTAAGTAGTGTGGCTCGGGCATTCCATCGAACACCTCATGTGCATAGGAGGTGAGCTAGAGCACCACAAAGGCCTCTCCCCCTCGGCCAGAAAAAACAAAGCACTGTGCTCTGCCCTTGCGCGAGGGGGTATATATAGGCAATTCATTGGTCCCGGTTTGTGGCATGAACCGGGACTAAAGGGGAGCCTTTGGTCCCGGTTCATGCCACCAACCGGGACCAATGGTGGTGGGCCAGGAGGGAGGCCCTTTGGTCCCGGTTCAGCCCACCAACCGGGACCAAAAGGTCCATACAAACCGGGACCAATGGACCACATGGCCCGGCCGGCCCCCTGGGCTCACGAACCGGGACCAATGCCCACATTGGTCCCGGTTCAAGACTGAACCGGGACTAATGGGCTGAGGCGGCCTGGACCATAGCCCCTTTTTCTACTAGTGCACCAACCTTCTCACCCCCGCATGCATGCATGGGGTATTAATGTCCTCAGTTGCTACTACGAGGCAAATCTCATCAATTTTATCTCGATTGGTGTTAGTGGCCTTGCATAGCTGCAAATTATAATTTTGATAGTGGCCTTGTATACAAAAATGGAGGGAGTATATTATATACCAATTGACTTAGTGAAATTTCCAAATAATTGTTAAGAAGAAATATCATTTGAGGATATCTAGTCATATTTACATGATCTTGACTAAGTCTGCTCATTAGCCACCTTCAACGGAACAAACCAAAGAGGCCAGGTTACCAAAATTGGTTGCATGGACATAAAATCATCAACACTCCCACTTGTGCCAACCACAGGGAGTGAGTCACAATCAGGATCGCCACCATTGTACTGAGTTTCTGGGTCGCTATCATATCTTTCCAGAGCCTCAAGCATGGAACCCTTGATATCAAAATCAAGTTCATTTGGTTCATTGCAACTGGTTGAGCCACTTACAAAAGAACTGCTCATACGATGGAAAAAATTCCATCAATTGCAGTATCACCGGTCAGCATGTTTACATGTCAAAGTTCACCTGATCAACTACCCCCTCTGTTTCACTTTACAAGTCCTACGTGTATACCTAGGTTGCCAATTTTATAACCCTAATATAAACTATATAACACAAAATTTATACTGTTTGAAAATAAAACATCTGAAGTTTATATTGGTATATTTTTGTAATATATGACTTGTATTAGGTTGGTCAAATTGACGACCTAGGGGTACGTGCACGCCCTATAAACTGAGAGATAGGGAGTATCCAAAATAGAGCATGTTGCTGACATAACTACATCCGACCGCGCTCTTAGTCATCCAACCTACGCGGCTGGCCGTTGAGCTAGGCAACTACTTATCTAACTACGGACATACACCTGGCAGAGATGATGGTAGGAGGCGTGCAAGGAAGACAAAATGTTAGAGATACGACAGGCAAATCAACTCGACGAAGAACGAAGAACAAGCAGGGGACACAAGATTTTAACGTGGAAAACACCTCCAACACGAAGGGGGAAAAACCACGGGCGCCAGCCAGCACAACTTCACTATATCGGCGGAGGTTACAAACGCGCGAGGATTTACAACTGATCAACTTATCCCATGCGGTGGCTTATAAGAGGTATATATAACACAGGTGACCTAGGTCAATACAGATCCGTACCGGGGGAGCTTAGCCCCCCGCACCCTTCAGGCGTCCCTAAACCCTAAACCGGCAACAGACCTTGCTCCGCTCGCTCGTCAGAAGTTAGCCTCCCTCTTTATACTTGAATTTGCAGCATAACATAACACAAAATACCATATTTGGAGGTGTGGAAGGTTCATCCAGTTATTCTCTTATACTACCTAAAAGAAACGAAATGTTCCGTTTCCCATCTTATGTCGTCCTGTTTCGTCGAGCCTCGCTCGTGCAGTTGGTCGCGCGATTGGTTTTTCTTAATTACTAGTAGAATGCCCGTGCATTGCCACGGGCTTTCTAGCTTTTTAGCAATGGAGATAGCTTACGTTGTTGTATAAAACTCGGTGAACTGTTGGCTCCTTCCAACGAAATAGACCCGGCCCCTTGTCGAAGTATTCTTTTTGAACATCAACGTAATCTATATCCATCTCTCTCATACCCCACAAAAAAAGTATTATCATATGCAACATATATACGAGGAAGAATAATGATTTGTATGCATCTCATCGTGTAAAACAGGATGACTTTTGAGTCTAGTCGCTCATAGTTACATTCGAGACTTTGTCAATCTACATTTTCAAAGCATCATCCAGAGCGATCAATTTTTATTATCTCTGATCTACAAAAGTGAACATATAAAAATATAGTAAATGAAAAAAAGACAACACAGCATGTAGCATTGTTGTCACTTAGAAGTTATGTCATCTCACCCCGCACCATTTCTTGCATATTTTCTAAACTTCCCCACATAATCCAAGAGATGATGGCGTATTCACTACAAAAAAATACACTTCCGTGATGATACGTGTTTTTCACAGTAGGTCGCGTTTTTTATCATGCATGTACATCCATGACAAATTTATGATAGAATCAAGATAGTCATACCTGTGCTGTCGTAGAAGTGTTCCATGACATTATCAAAATTATCATCACGGAAGTGTCCACTTCCATGACGATAAATCGCGTGTCACAGAAGTGCTTTCGTCAAGGGTGACCAACACGTGGCATCCACCGTAACGGAACGCCGTTAAGCTATCGGGTCGGGTTTTGGATCCGATAACCCGTTAACAGCCCCGACCAATGGGAAATTTCCACGTGTAAAATTCTTATTGGCCGGACAAAAACATGTGTCAGCTCGTCAGTGGGTCAGATAGGCGCCTATGATATGTCGACATGTGGCACGGCCCAATAGTGGCCCATTCCGGTGAAAAGGCCGGCCCAGTAAAAATTAGCAGGCCGGCCCATATAAGGCCTACTTGTGTCAGGTCCATTTAAGCCCACGGCCCATATGAGATGTGCCAATTCGGCCCGTTAAAGAGTTGACACCATTGCAACCCATCGTTAGTTCGAGCCCGTTAACAGCCCGCTATATACTTGGGCTCAATATCGGCCCGATGAGATTTCGGCCTGTTAACGGCCCATTTAATGGATGGGCCAATTTTCAGGATGTACATCTTTCGGCCTTTTAGCGACCCATTTAAATGTTGGGCTAATTTCCGGCCTGGTGTGTCTTTCAGCCTGTTGACGGCCCATAAATTTGATGGGCATTTGTAGTCGGACCTGGATTTCAGCCTTTTAGTGGCCCATTTAAGTGTTGGGCCAATTTCTGGCCCGGTGTCACTTTCAGCCTGTTGACGGCCCATAAATCAGTTGGGCCAATTGTAGTCGGACCTGAGTTTTGGCCTTTTAGCGACCCATTTAAGTGTTGGGCCAATTCCCGGCCCTGTGTGCCTTTCGGCCTGTTAACGGACCATAAATGAGTTGGGCCATTTGTAGTCGGGCCTTAGTTTTGGCCTCTTAACGGCCCATGCACTTCATGGTCCAATACCAGCCCGGTTTCTCTTTCGGCCTGCTAAAGGCCCACAACACAGTTGGGCCGTTTACAATACGACCTGACTTTCGGCCTCTTAGCGGCCCATGCTCTTCATGGTCCAATACAAGCCCGCTGTCTCTTTCGGCCTGCTAAAGGCCTACAGTATAGTTGGGCCATCTGTAGCCCAAACTTAGTAACGGCCTGTTAACGGCCCATGAAATAAATTGGGGCCACCTGTTGCCCACTTCGATGTCGGCCTGTTAATGACCCGGGAGGTAAGAGGGCCGACCATTAACTTTCGGCCTAGTAACAGACCATTAACTCAATGGGCCCACTAAAGTTCGTTCATGTCTTTAGGCCAAATTAGATAATTTGAGCCCATTACGATGAGCAACGGTACGACATACAAGGAATAATGTTGCACATCCAGAATATATTACTGGAAATTACATCCACTTGGCAATCAAAGATTGATGCCAGTGCAAATAAATGAGAAGAACCTAACCATCTACAACGTCACAATCTGCAACCTCAGCACAGATGATGCCCATAAGCATGTGGGCAAGTTCTTGCTGCTTTGCCACACTGTCTCTGAAAACATTGATCAGTTGTTGTGTCGCATGACTCTGCACCTCTGATTCATCCACCATTTCCATTATTGCTTCAGTCATTAATTGGTTCACAAACATACATTTATTCCGTTGCATTCGATACAGAGGATACTGAACAGATTCAGATGGCGATTTTGGCAGGCTTGTATTATTGATAGTGGAGAGTGTCTTGACCACTGCATCATAACGTAAATTAGGACGGGAACCAAATAGATTAATCATGAGTTATTGTCATATTACCTGGCCTAGATTTACTTGAAAGAAACAATGGGGTTGCCTTGCTGTTTTCAGAGTTTGTCTTCTTATCTTCAGTAGCCTGCACAAAATTAACACACTAGCATTGCTATCATTGGCCAAGTCAGATAATAGGAAAGCAACATTGACACAACGAACGTTTGGGCAAATAGCCTACACCAAATTAACACAATATGGCACAACTATCATCAGCCAGGTAAGGTAATACGGAAGCAACATTGACAAAATGAATGGATGGGCACCCAGAGAAGCACTACAATTCAGTAATGTGCGTGATATGAGATAGCACATTCATGCAGCTCAGTAGGCAAAACTACCAGGCAGTTTTCCTTACAAAAATCAACATTGGCACCTTTAAAATTTTGCTACAACTAATTTTAGATCAGATAAAGGTTAGATTCACGCCGATTAACAAAATACATGCTGATGTAAAAATATAGTGATATACAACAGGTACTTACATCAGCACTGGAGCACAGTGAATTCCCGCAAGATATTTTCCTCGAATACGATCCCAATGGAGGAAGTCTTGTATCGTTTAACCTTATTTTCTAAAAGAGAGAGACGGGTAAGAAACATGTAGAAAATATGATCAGAATGCTATAAAATTTCATGATGCGAGGATACGCACATGCTTCTTAGAATGGAGTTGACATTATTTTGCTGGACTGGAGCGGACTAGTTCTTTGGCCACTGGAATCTGCTTATTATCAGTGGGAGTTGGGTTTCTCTGTGCTGGAGCAGTATCTATGAAAAATGGATTTGGTTTATTATCTCCTGGCGTTTGGATCTTTTGCAAAGACCTGGTTTGTAACCCTTTAGATTCTAACATAGCCGTCTTCCCCTTGCATGCCTTATATAGAAGAATGGTGATTCAGTTATAAAACATGCTACAGCAGAGATGGAATAGGTACTGAAGAATAGAAAGGCATGACATATTGACATGTATTCACTCCATCCAAAAATAAATGGATGGGTCTAGGCATATTTCAGTTCTAGATACATCCAGTTTTATCCATTTCCGCAACATTTAATCCGGACGAAGGGAGTATGATGTAAGAGCTAGGGATACAACAGGACAACACAGTAAAAAAACACTGAAAAAACCCACTGCAGAACCAAAGTATTCAAACCCACTGATATGAGATAGTACACTCATGCAGCTCAGGATGCAAAACTACTAGGCAGTTTTCCTTACAAAAATCAACATTGTGGCCTTTAACCATACATTTTGCTACAACTAAATTTAGATCAGATAAATCTTGGATTCACGCCGATTAACAAAATACATGCTGATGTAAAAATATAGTGATATACAACAGGTACTTACATCTACATTGGAGCACAGAGAATTCCTGCAAGAATCTTTCCTCATAAACGATAGCATTGCAAAAAATCTTCTATCTGTTAAGCTTATTTTCTAAAAGAGAGATGGCTAAGAAACATGTAGAAAATATGATCAGCATGCTATAAAATTTCATGATGCAAGGATACGCACACGCTTCATAGAATTGAGTTGACATATTTTTGCTGGACTGGAGCGGACTAGTTCTTTGGCCACTGGAATCTTCTTATTATCAGTAGGAGTTGGGTTTCTCTGTGCTGGAGCAGTATCTATAAAAACTGGAGTTGGTTTATTATCTCCTGGCGTTTGGATCTTTTGCAAAGGCCTTGTTTGTAACCCTTTAGATTCTAACATAGTCGTCTTCCCCTTGCATGCCTTGTATAGAAGAATGGTGCTTTAATTATAAAACATGCAGCAGCAGAGAGATGGAATAGGTACTGAAGAATAGAAAGGCATGACATATTGACATGTGTTCCCTCTGTCCGGAAAAAATGGATGGGTCTAGGCGTATTTCAGTTCTAGATACATCCTTTTTTTATCCATTTCGGCAACATGTAATCCGGACGAAGGGAGTATGGTGTAAGAGCTAGGGATACGACAGGACAACACAGCAAAAAAACACTAGTTGAATGTAAAACTGTATGCTAGCAGAATACATATAGAAATAACTAAGGCAACATACACGTGTATGATTGGGAAAATAAGATGGCATTGCAACAGAGCACTAGAACGGCACTTCAATGTAAAAAAACATGGTATGGTAGACAGATGAAGTACATACTGATGAATAACAATGCATAAGATATTCAGAAGCATGATGTCCAAATTAAGCAGATGGCATTGCGATAGAGTAGAATTACATTACTTGAATTTGAAAACATGTTATCATGAATGGAATAGGTACTGAAAAACAGGAAGGCATGACATATTTACATGCATGATGAGCATGCTAAGCACATGGCATTGCAATAGATTAGATACACTCCAGGACATTATATGCATGTTGTACCCATATCACAGGCCAAGTTAGAGCAAGGACCTTGTGGGGTGAAGAGGATTCATCATCTTTCTGCAAGTCTTCTGAAGAACTGCCTTTACATGTTCCATCATATTGGGTATCATTGACATCAAGTTTATTGGCCTGTACATTGCTCCGTGAGGTTCTTGTGGATATATCAGTGTGTGCAATTATATCTGACATGCATGGAAGACAACTAGTAGTTAGATTTATGTAATGAGTGCCTGTAGGAGACGACATAAATAGTAGGTCTGGGGTTAACTAGCAGCAATAGGTCTCATAAACTAAAGGGAGAACACAGATGAAAGCTATAGAATATGTATCGTTTGTACTCGAGATTAACTAGATGGCACACAAAAGTATTAAAGAACAACATAGGAAATACTAGAAGTGGTATAATACTATAATCACCAGCCCATGAGATAGCATTGGCTGATGGATGATAACTATGGAACAGTGTTACCTAAAGAACAAGTATCTTAGCCGAACTATGGAACATCGTTAACTCCTGAACAAGACCCGTAAGAGATCAGCATGAATATACAGTGAAATGTGATGATCTATTTTCCATGCTTAGATGAATAACAAAGCCATAAATGTTGCACACAAGTAAGATGAGGGAACAACCTATCGGGCTGCCATCCATAGGAGTGAGCATCATGTGCTGCCTCGAGGGGTGCTGCTTCCCATTGCAAATCGATTGGCCCAGGATAAAAATTTAGACAACTGACGCCTAAATAAAGTGATTTGAGATGAGGGTGCGACCTATCTGGCGGCATGGTGAAGTAGGCAGGTCCAGCTACCGAGTTGGTGAGGCCGGCGCGGTTGCGGTGGCGACCGGCGGCAGGGAGAGAGCGATGTCGCGACGGTCGACGGCTACGCCGAAGCAGCGCCAGGACTCTGGACGGATCTGAAGTTGGAGCCGCTCCGGTGCCGTGAACAACGGCGGGGGTGAATCGGCTCCGGTACGGTTCACGCGGCCGTCGTCGAGGCAGCACCAACAACACGGAGTAAGAGGCACACGGCCCAGTGCACGACAGCAAATGGACAGCGTCTCCGGCATTAGGGAGGATGGCGGTTGTGAAATTGGTGCGGTGGGGGCGCCATGAAGGTGGGGCTGAGGTTTCGCGGCTCGGGAGAAGGGAGCTTCCCGGGGAGAAGGTGATTTGGCGCCCACGAGGTATGAATGGGTGCGGGCGGGGGGAATTGGGAGGGGAGTGGAACCATGTCTTACGGACGCATTTGTCTGAAATGTGAGGGAGAGTTACAGTTCTACCCTTGCCTATAGGCTTTCTCGGCTTGGGTCTGTGTACTGAGGGTCGGGGATAGTAGAGTAACTTTGCTTCTCCCCAAATAGTGGGCAGGAGCGATTTCGGGCGAGGAGGGCGTGTTTTGAACTATAGTGGGCGCAAGCGATTTCGAGCAAGGAGAGCGTGTTTTGAAATAGTGGGTGCGAGCTATTTCGGGTGAGGAGAGCGTGTTTTGCCGACCATGGTTTATGAATTATTCGGCACATGTCATTTCGGCCGAGGAGAAGGCACGCTTGGATGAAGTTACGAACCTACCCTCGATGTACAACGGGCCAATTGATGTGTGTCCCATGTAGGACGGTAATTTCGCGTCTCCCATTTATTTGCTCTGGCAAATTCCACCAAGCAGAGAGGATGTTTAACGGTTCATTCAAATTTTGGGAGAACGAGCATCCACGTCTACCTTACCAAGTTGATTCGGATCAAATTTTGAAATATTAGCTTGCCACTTCTTTTTTAGATGGAGAGATGATGCTCGGGAGTAATGTGTTTTTACATGCTCGTTGCTAGCGATTTACTATATGACAAATAGTTGACCCACTCAAAAACGCGAATCAAACCCAAAATGAAATATCCCGATTCAATGAAATAGCTCATTCAGTAGGTCAAAATAGTGAACTAAATCCAAAATTGAACACCTCAATCGAGTAGCATGTTGTACAGTATTATAGTACTCCATGAACATGTTGAAAGTCAAATTAATGAACTTGTTTGATATACGCATATATCTGTTCATGTGTGGATTGCAGACAACATGTTCTCCAATTTAAATATTTGAATGCAAGTTTATATCGAAACATGGTTTATATCAGTCTTTGATGCATAAAACGTGACCTCTCCCTCTCCCGGACTCCTGTTCTCTCTATCTCTCTCTCGTCGACAATCTTCAATTTTGTCGCACGCATCGGACACAAAAACCTTGTTGGTCCCTCTCCCTTTCTCTCAATCTCTCTCTCTTTGTGTGTGGGTGGGTGGGGGGTCTCTCGCACACTATGTATGATACTCTAGCTAGTCCAAGCTAGATATCTTGGGTGCACTCATCGTACGCACACAGATTCCTTGGCTCTTTGCCTGTAACTCTCTCACGCACCACTATGTCATCTCGGAGCTCTTCCCCCCTCTCTCAAACTCTCCATCCACTTGGGTCACACATACACATGCATATCTCACTCGCACTCGATAGGCCCATCTAAAACTCTATCTCTCCCCCTCGTTCTCTCTCCATCTCACACGCGCACAAACACAATCTCATGCCCAGCTAGCCAAGTATGATGGTCTCTCACTCAATTGTAGGCACACGCAGTCCCCCCTATATGTATATGACTAGCTAATCTTAGTCTCCATCACAAACATGTGCATGGTCTATCTCAATTTCTCTCGGGGCATCTTTCTATCGCGCACGCACTCCCTTGATCTCCCACCCATATAGTCCCCTCACGATCTCGACGGGATCTCTCTATCACAAACACACTCTCTCTCCCTCCCCATGCGTCCATGCCATCCATGTGTCCCTATCGACCTTTGTTCCTTGTTGGCCACACCTCTATTGGACATGTGCTACAAGGGTGTCTCTCTCCATTGCAAACAATCACACACTAGCTATCTTCGTGTATCTCCTCGCCTCGCTTTTCCATCTCGGAGATGCATGCGTGATATGTTTGCATAAGAAACGAAAAAACACTCTCTCTTTCTAATTTATCGTTTGTTGTCACTTTCTCTTTCACACGCATACTCTTTTTGCACACTTACTCATTCTCCTTCACACGCACTTGATCTGTCTCGACTGAGGCACTCTCCTCGGTCCATAGCATACAGATTTATTGAAAAGTCAAACATCACAAGTTTGACCATGTACGTGGAGAAAAAGAATTACGTCTAGTACGACAAACATATACCATTAGATTCACCATGAGATGTAGTTTTGTATGATGTATCTTTGGTATTGTAGATATAAATAACATTTGCGTAAACCTGATCAAAGTTTCCAAAGTTTGACTTCTAAAAAATTTACATGCACTGCATTATCGAGTGGATGGAATATCTCTTTCCCCCTCTCAGTTATCTGACGCACCACTCCGCCTTATCGGGGCTCCTCAATCTCTCTCAAGCTTTATTGGTCCATTTGGTTCGTGACCTTACCCTCATGCCTTGATGGCCGGTACTGCCTGGTGTGGATGTGAGATGTAAAATATTTCTGCCTAGCCAGGCTTGCGTGGTGCTGAAGCGTTTGGTTCATGTCTAGGCCAGGCAAAGCATCAACGTTCCATCAATCAATCCATGCATCAATTATTTAATGCTAATATCCATCCATGTTGCTGTTAGCCTCGTGGCCACACGACCAAGCACGGCCAGGCGTTCGAAATCGGTCGCCTGGGCCAGGCTACTTGAAGTGTCTGGAGTTCAGCCAGGCTAATTAAAGTGCAAGGGAACCCAGGCCAGGCGGGCTTTCTTTTTTCACAGGGTAGCAACCAAACAAGCGTGCATGAAATCCAGCCACAACCCCAGGCCAGGCAAAAGATGCTCAGGACGCAAGCCAAACTGGCCTTATATCTCCCTGGTTCACACATACACATGTCTCGCTTGCGCTATACATATAGACCCATCCAACACTCTCCACCCTTGTTCTCTCTCCATGTGACACGCACCCCCCTAAGTACCATAATCCCTCAATCCATCATAGGCGCAAGCACTCCCCCCCCCCTCGATCCTAAGTATGATTATCTCTTACTAGCCATCAGGAACACATGTATTGTCTCCTTCCATCCATACGTCTATCTCGATATCTCTCGGGGCATCTTCTATTGCGCACACACCTTGTCACTCGACCTCCCACCCATGTAGTCCCATCACGATCTCCAGGGGATCTCTCTATGACAAACATACACTCTCTCCTCCCCATGTCTGCATTTTCTCCATACGTCTCTCTCGACCTCTCTCCCTTGTTTATCAGACCCCTCTTGGCCACGTGCTAGGGGTCTTGCTCTCTCGGTTCCAAACAACCACACACTATCTCCTCACCTTGCCTCCGTTGTCGAAGATGCATGTGTGATATGTTTGCATAAGACACGTACTCTTTTTCTCTACTTTTATCGTGTGTTGTCCATGTCTCTTTCACACACGCACACACACTTTTTTCACTCTCTCTCTCTCTCTTGTTAGGGACTCTGTCAAGTCCATAAGCATATGGATGTTTTGAAAAGTCAAACCTCAGAAAAGTTTGACCAGGTATATGTGGAGAAAAACATTTACATCTGGAACGATTATTAGATTCATCACAACATATACTTACTTCATACTATCATTTATCTTTGGTATTGTAGATATAAGTAATTTCTCTATAAACTTGGTCAAAGTTTCAAAAGTTTGACTTAAAAAAATGTTGGAACTACATTATCGAACAGAGGGAGTAGCTCTTTCTCTCTCTCTCTCTGCTATCTCTCACGGGCCTCCCCTCTCACTCGAACTCTCTATACTGACGGATTATACGCTCACTGTGTCAGCGTATAGCTCCGTATATTGTTTAGTTGACCGTTCAACCAATCCACATGATGCCTTGTCAGCTCGTGTTCTGTATCTTCGTGTGCTGGCCCATGTGGTAGTGGGTGAAAATAAGTAAACTAGAGGCCCATCTGACACGCGGTGAAGTAAACAAAGTTGAAACCACTCAGGGTAGCACCCCGCACACTATAAATTGAGGGACCATTGAGGACAAACTTCTTGCGCGGGAAGGACGCACTCGTGAACAATTCACCACTGCGTGGCGGCATGCACAGAAGGACGCACTCGCGCACACCCAGCACACAACACACACCAGCACACGTGTACACCGGCATCGCCGCCGGTTGAGATGGACGGCGAGGCAGCCAACAAGCGGAGGCGGCTCGAGCCAAAACCGCATCCGGCGAGCCTGGACTTCATCAGCAGCCTCCCCGACAACACGCTGCTCGTCATCATCGGCCTCCTCCCTACCAAATCTGCCGTGCGGACCGCCCTGCTCTCCCGGCGGTGGCGCCCCCTCTGGCGCTGCGTCCCCCTCAACCTCACCGTCGACAGCTGCCTCTACGACGGGGATTGCAAACGCATGGCAGCAGTCTCCAAGATCCTTTCATCGGACCCTGGGCCAGCCATACGCCTTGACATCCGCATGTTCAGTACCAACTGCCAAGTCCAACCAAAGTTCGACGAGTGGTTCTTATCCCCCGCCCTAGATCAGCTCGAGGAGCTCAGCTTTCAAGCTGGACGATGTCGCTCTCGGCCGCCAACCGCGCTCCGCCTCATGCCAACGCTGCGCTGCGCCAGCTTCAGCTCCTGCTATCTTCCCCAGATTAATGCTGCGCCCGCTCTTCTTCTCCCTCAACTCAAGCAGCTCGACCTCTTCGACGTTGTCATCTCGAAGAAGGCTATGGAGCACCTACTCCGCAGCTGTACTGCGCTCGAGTACCTTCGTCTTGAGCAGATCCACGGGTTCATTAGCCTCCACATCGCCTCGACGAATCTCCGATGGATTTATGTGTCTTGCTGGCCCCGCAACAAGACATCAATTTGGAAGAGATCACTCCAGCTGTTCCACGTTATGGTCATTGAGAATGTGCCTTTCCTTGAGAGATTGCTTGTATCGGATCTAGAAGGTCCAACAAAAATCAGGGTCATTGACGCGCTGAAATTGAGAGCGTTGGTGTACTCATCTGGCAAATTCTCCGAACTCTTTATTGGATATGTAATCGTTCAGGTACAGCACTCATCTTCTTCTCCGTCTTCTTGAAATTCACGATTTTAAATTTCTTCTTCATGTATTTACGACCGTCTTCCAGAAAATGATTCCCACAAGCTTGACCCAGTCCATGCGCACAGTGAAGATCTTAGCACTAAAATCTATCGGCCCCAATCAGGATCAAGTTGTTGGATTCCTTACATGCTTTCCGTGCATGGAGAAGCTACTCATCAAGGTGAAACTTCTTTCCTATAAGTAAACGGTAATCACAACGTAGCTCAATTTTTTCGTAATTTTCCCAAATTACGATGATAAGTGTAGTGTTCAAAATTGCATCTACGCACTGCACCAAAAGAAATGTTTTTAGTATTTTTTTTCTCACGTGATCACCTGCATCATTTTTATGCTCTACTACTATAGTAGCCTAGGCTAGTCATAGTGGAAAGTAACTGTAACGCCCCGAGACCGATGTGCCAGGTGTTCTCCGCCTATTTGCTATTTTTGGCTTGTGATTGCTTGTGTGTCATGCATTGCATATCATGTCATCATGTGCATTTCATTTGCATACATGTTCGTCTCATGCATCTGAGCATTTTCCCCGTTGTCCATTTTGCAATCCGGCGCTCCTAGGTCACCCGGTGTCCCTTTCTACCTCTTTTCGTGTGCGGGTGTTAAACATTTACGGATTGGACCAAGACTTGCCAAGCGGCCTTGGTTTACTACCGGTAGACCGCCTGTCAAGTTTCGTACCATTTGGACTTGTTTGATACTCCAACGGTTAACCGAGGGACCGAGAAGGCCTCGTGTGTATTGCAGCCCAACACCTTTCCAATTTGGCCCAAAACCATCAAAACCCTCTCCATCATCTAGAGCGTTCGATCATGATCGCGTGGCCAAAAACCGCACCTCATTTGGACTCTCCTAGCTCCCTCTACCTCTATATAAAGCCCCCCTTTCCAAATTCGCGGTGCAAACCCTCGATCCCTTCATTCTCGCGCCACCGGACAAACATCCCACCGACGGACACGTCCGACTTCGCCGTCCGCTGCCACGTGGCGTCGGCTGATTCGCGCGCCCGCGTGCCCACTTCGCCGTGCCGCCGGACCCGCCCAAGGCCCATCGCCGGCCCGCCTCTGGGCCGAACTGGGCCCGAGACCCCGCGCGCCACCCGAGCTTCGTTCCGCCGCCTTCCTCGGCGGCGAGCACCGCCGGCGCCACCACCGCGATCGCCGGAGGCCGCGACACTGCGCCTCTCGCCGGTCTTCAACGCCGCCGCCTGCGAGCCCGCGCCCCGCGCGCCGTCCTCCCCGCAGCCTACAGCGCGCCTCGCCGCCGCTGCCTTCACCGCCCCCCGCACCGGCAAGCTCCGCCGGAGCAACTCCACGCCACCGCGCAAGCTCCGCCCACCGCCAAGCTTCCTCGCGCCGCCCAAGCCGGAGGCTGCGTCGCCGCGCCGCCCTCGTTGAGATCTGGCCGGATCCGGCCAGATCCGGCCCGGAACCGCCAACTCCGGCCAACTCCGACCTCGCCGGACTTTCTTGAGCTCGCCGGAGATGATGATGGATGAGCTCCACTAGGAGACGAACCAAATGGCGCCATCCCGAACCGGATCCACCCCATCCCGGATCTCCTCGTCCCGGATTGACTTTTCCCACGGGGTAAAATTCCACGAAGTCCCCGAGTTTTCCAGAGTCATATGCCCATGTTCATCATGTCGTAACTTTGCATCCGTAGCTCCGATTCATGCGTATAGCATATTGAAATGTTCGTCTCAGAGAGTACATCATTTCATCTCATTGCATCATTTTCATTTGAGCTCATCTTGATACCCGAAATGCTGTTGGAAGAGAGCTATTTGAGATAATTGTCAGACCTGCTGCATCAAATAGCTATTTGTCATTTTCGCCATGATTTATGTGTGCATGATATGCCCCTGAGCTCTACATGTGTTTTGTTATATGCCATGCCGTCTTTCCAGAGGTGATATCCATGTATTTTTGTGACATGTGTGGTGACTAGCACAAGCTTGCAAAGTAGTGCATTCGTTAATGCTGATTTCAGGGACTTAGAGATTTCACTAAGTCCTTGATCTGTCTTTATCATTATGCCATATGTTTATGTTGTTTCCTAGTGATTCGTGCCTCTTTTGAGGATGATCAGTAAGGATGTTTTGTTAACCTTGTGGTGCTCTATCCATCCATGTCTTTGTTTGCAATTATGGAGCACCCTAGCTTGAGTCAATCGAGCTCTACTTTTGCTATTTCGTGAATCTAGGCAGATTGTCTACTTGTTAGCGATTTTGCCGAGGATGTTGTTGTTGATCCGTGCATGTCATGTTGTTGTTCTTGCCATGTCTAGCTTGTATAATATGTATTCGTGATGGGTGTATGCTTAGATTGTCATGCCTTGCTCTGTAGTGAGTGCATCGAGCTTGCAATCATGTCTACTCGTTAACAGATTTGCATGCTCCAGTTTTTCACTAAGTCTGTAACCTGATTATGTTTTTGCCATGTTCGCATGCTTGTAATTGTATTTTCTGATCCCTTTTGGCTCAAGGTCACTAAGGGACTTTTGTTAAGCTCTTTGAGTAGCTCCATGCCATGCCTTGCTTTGCCATGTTAGATTCTGGTAGCATATAGTTTTCATGCTCCAAAGTGTGCTACCTGATCTGAAATTCCAGGCTTGTGTTAATTTCACAAAGTCTGAAATCTGTTTACCGTTTGCATTTTTGCCATGCTTGTTTGAGCCTGTTAATGGATGATTTAGCCGTAGCTCAGTGTTAATCTTTTGTCAAGCATCATGAATGGATCCCTGCCATGTAGTTTGTTGCCATGTTTGAGTGCTGTAGCGTGTTTATCTTGATGCATTTAGATGGCTACTTGCTGTTTATCGCAGACCGATGCCATATTTGTTTTGCTTGCCATTTCCAAACCATATCTCCTATTCCGGTGTTCTTTATATCGATTTCAAGTGAAATCACCTCACCTTTCCAGTGGCACACTTGTATTTCCAAGTTGAGGCAAGGTTCAATCATTCCTTGTCAAATCATGCATATGCATCGCATACCGCATCTCACATATCATACCATGTTCATGTGTGGTTTGTTTACCATGTTGTGTGCTTCTTTCCGGTGTTTTCTTCTTCGGGTTGGTTCTGGTAACGCCGTGTTTGTGAGGACCCGTTCGGCTACATCCGTTTGTCTTCTTCATGGACTCGTTCTTTTTCCTTGCGGGATTTCAGGCAAGATGACCATACCCTCGAAATCACTTCTATCTTTGCTTGCTAGTTGCTCGCTCTTTTGCTATGCCTACGCTGCGATTCCTATCACTTGCTTATCATGCCTCCCATATTGTTGGACCAAGCCTCTAACCCACCTTGTCCTAGCAAACCGTTGATTGGCTATGTTATCGCTTTGCTCAGCCCCTCTTATAGCGTTGTTAGTTGCAGGTGATGATTGAAGTTTGTTCCTTGTTGGAACATGGAGATGTTGTTCCTTGTTGGAACATGTTTACTTGTTGGGATATCACAATATCTCTTATTTAATTAATGCATCTATATACTTGGTAAAGGGTGGAAGGCTCGGCCTTTTGCCTGGTGTTTTGTTCCACTCTTGCCGCCCTAGTTTCCGTCATATCGGCGTTATGTTCCCGGATTTTGCGTTCCTTACGCGGTTGGGCTATAATGGGAACTCCTTGACAGTTCGCCTTGATTAAAACTCCTCCAGCAATGCCCAACATTGGTTTTACCATTCGCCACCTAGCCTTTCTTTCCCTTGGGTTCTGCAAACTCAAGGGTCATCATTATTTTAAACCCCCCCCCCCCCGGGCCAGTGCTCCTCTGAGTGTTGGTCCGAAACGGGCAGCCTACGGGGCCACCTCGGGGAAACTCGAGGGCTGGTTTTACTCGTAGCTTGACCTATCTGAGTGTGCCCTGAGAACGAGATACGTGCAGCTCCTATCGGGATTTGTTGGCACATTCGGGTGGTGTTGCTGGATTTGTTTTGACTTGTCGAAATTGTCTTGTAGAACCGGGATACCGAGTCTGATCGGAATGTCTTGGGAGAAGGTATATCCTTCGTTGACCGTGAGAGCTTGTCATGGGCTAAGTTGGGACACCCCTGCAGGGATTTGAACTTTCGAAAGTCGTGCCCGCGGTTATGTGCAGATGGGAATTTGTTAATGTCCGGTTGTTGAAAACCTAAAGTTGACCTTAATTAAAATACATCAACCGCGTGTGTAACTGTGATGGTCTCTTTTCGGCGGCGTCCGGGAAGTGAACACGGTGTTGGAGTTATGTTTGACGTAGGTTGTTCTAGGATCACTTCTTGATCATAGTTTCTCGATCGTGTTTTGCCTTCTCTTCTCGCTCTCATTTGCGTATGTTTAGCCACCATATATGCTAGTCGCTTGCTGCAGCTCCACCTCATACCTTTTACCTTACCCATAAGCTTAAATAGTCTTGATCGCGAGGGTGCGAGATTGCTGAGTCCCCATGACTCACAGATACTTCCAAAACCAGCTTGCAGGTGCCGTTGAACCGTGCAGATGACCCAACCAAGCTCAAGGAGGAGCTCGACGAAGATCTTGCCCTTTGTGTTGTTTCCACTACAAGAAATATGTCAACTTGTGACCACCACTATTGGTCACTGAATGGTCACAAATTTCCATTTGTGACCTTTTTGTGACCAAAAACGTAAGGTGAAAAGTTGGCCGTCATAAACTGACTATAGCGACCTTTCTTATGGAATGGTCCAAGATGTTTATGACCAAAATACGTCTACTGTGGCGTTTTGGTCACTAACAACCTCCCCAGACCACGTAGGCATCCAGCGTGGCAATCTGACGTGGCACAAGATTCATCCCGGTCCAATTCGATTTTCTACATGGGCCTAGCCCAACAATTCGGCCTTTTTCATACTTTTTGTTTGTTAATTTTTGCTAGCTACATGGGTCTGGCCCAGCAATTTGGCCTTTTTATTTTCTGTGACATGACCTTTTTGCGAACCATTTCATTAAGCTTATTTTTTGGTTTTTCTGAAATACACACTGTACAGATACACTATAGTTTGGGCCACAGCCTTTTTAGAGCCCAAATATTATTTTGTCAAGTAGAACATTTGGTCTTTTTCATTCACGGATTTCAATTTACACATTTAAACAACAAAAAATCAATAAATCTCTCAATTAACTGATTAAATCCAGAAATCATCCAGTCAAATACTCACAAGAGCACATACACGTTTGCACGTCCAACAAGTGCACATACAATCAAAAACAGATACACAAGCACCAAAACTTGGTGGCAACATCAACTAAAACTATGCCGCACATCTCCAAGCTTCTTCTGATCTTCTGTCATAGCAGCAGCAACCTCGACAACATTAGATCATGATCCAGATAAGTTATTAGTGAAATACATTGGAAGTAAATAATATTCTTTCAAGAGGCTAAAATTTATACATACATGCCCAAATGCCCCAATTCAGTAAACACTAAGCATGGCATAACAAAACTTCCAACAACTTGAATGCAACAGATTAACTTGATGTTGTTCTACAATAATAATCTATACATACCTGCATGGTACATTGGTACAAAGTTTAGGTAATGAAATGAACATCACTATAACACTAACCTAAAGAAAATTCCTATTCTACTACCACGACCATCCATTCAACTAACAATAGTAGTAAGTGCACAGAGACTAACATCACAAGGCAAGAGACAATTATGACAATTTTGGCAATTTGGAGAAATCATTAGCATTGAATCAAGTTCAATTCAATTAATTTCTAAAGCATTGAATCAGTAGCATAAGCATGCAACAACAACATAAGAATTTAATCAACAGCGGCGTGAGTATAGGCATTAAATTAGCAGCAGCAACACAAGCAGCACCACCACCAGCACAAGTGCACACCTATTCAAGCTAGTAGCAGTCTAGCAGGCTAGCAGCAGAAGCATTCAAACAACTAGAGAAGCACAGTACAACAGCAAAAGCATTGAAAGAGCAGCAAAGCAGGTTTGAACTGTCACATGTCATATCTTATAAACTTAGGCAAGTGTTCTCAGGTTATCCTTAACATCATGCACTAACTTGGGTAATTAGCATCAAACAATACGTATCAGTACAAGGCTATGCAAGATAATAAAGACTTGGGAAAAGATAGCAGAGTTATAAAAAATGATATGTGCCCTTAAAGAGAGGGCAGTGTCAAGTGCGGCCACATACATAGGTATTAGCCGCACCCACGACCCCTGGACACTCTCACAACCGAAGAGGAGGTGCCTTGCGTATGGTCTCCTTCGAGTCTGTGAGAGAAAGAACGAGGTGCAGGTCAGTACGCGCATCAAGGATGCTGTTGTTCTGGGTCAAGCTAAGTCAAGGGCATAAGAGAATTTAGTCAAAAAATAAAATAACATGTGAACATCTTGCACAAACTATCATCATTTATAAAAATACAAAACAAATATGCATAAAGTTGTAGCCCATACTTATATTATATCAGACAATAGCACTTAGCATATTCCAATATGTACTCAACATATTCCAATGAGACAGAAATGCACACACATGGATTCGCAATTAGACTATGCCTCTCTCTCACCGATCTTGCAGTACTATAATGCAATACTATATGATATGTTCTGGGTCAAGCTAAGTCAACAGCATACAAACTAATTAGCAGTACTATATATGATATGCAGTACTATATATGATGCAGCATACAAACTAATTAGACCAACGACATACAAACTTATTTATAATGCAGTACTATATATGCCTCCGAAAAAACTGGTCGCCGATCTTGAACTCATACGCCTCCGGCTGCACAGAATGGACTCCTTCAACTACAAAAACTCATACGGAATTAAAAGGACGCCAGTAAGAGCAGGGAAGAACAACATTCGATAATGCTTCCCAGTAACTAACTAATCGATCCTTGATAAAGTTGCACAACATTATTATTTCTTAGTGTATTGGCCAGTCATAACATGCACATTTTCAGTATTTTGCTTTCATTAATCAAAGAATTAAGAGAATGCACACATAAACATCCAAGAAGAAATCTGATTTGTGCATTTGATCGAACAAAGGACCAACCAAATCTAAGGCTAATAAAGGGGGCAGAGATAGTAGTATGAAGGAATGACACATACGATTGAAGATTGGTAGTGTCCTTTGAGCTACATCAGTGGTTTAGTGGGACAAATGCACGGGAGTGAGAGGGAATCCATGACCCGAGGATTGGCCAGATGTTGCTTCTCACCACGCAAGCACTAGGCACCATGGCACCTGACCAGTACCGTGTCCACTCGAGTTGTGAACAGCCAAAGCACTCCATGATCCTCACCCGTCCCAGAAACTGCGAGATGAGTGAAAAACAGTACTACCTTCAGATTCTTAATCATTCTGATATATATAACGAATGTGCGACACAAATTTGACAAAAGGGTAAAAATAAAAATCTAGATTGTGGTGCCCAAACCAATTTCATCTCCAACTCAAAATGAACAATCAGCAAGCCCAAATAAAGTTAGACATTCTATGCAAAATCCGTCCATAAGCGCCCACCCGCCGGTTCCACGCAGAGCAAACTTCTAGGTTTCCTTTTACATAGCCGGACAGCCACGCGGATGGACTAATTTCACAGCAAGCAGACACAAACAAGTGACCTGATGGCTTGCATTCGCTTATCTGTCTGGTGGTCTGGCAGCAAGCAGGTACGAGCAACAGTTGTGATGTCCTGAAACTCTGGAGCTAGGTGTTATTCTAGGGATTGTAAGCCCCAAGATTCTTACAATATTGACAGACTGCAGATATTTTGCATTATCTGACTATGCGTAGAGGCTACGATAATGTTTCCAAGTGACTGCAACATGGCCAAAATGAGTGGTTGTTCATTTTCATAAGAGAAAATATGGGCCTGTCATGCTACTGTAAGACCTAGAAGTCAGATACTATTTATTTCCTGCACAAATTATAGATACTACTAGTGCTGCTACCAAAGGAATGCAGGGGAAAGAACCGAGAAAGATGTCGAACCTGCTTGTCACTGACGGCATTGGTGATTCGGTCCTTGAACTCTGGAACTCCGCGGCAAAGACGGCATCATGGGCGGGGGCGGCGCGGTTGGGGGCGGGTCGGGGCCTTGCCTTCGACATCTGGCCGGAACCCTAAGCAGTCGCCCGCGTCGTCGCATGTGTGCGGTGGAGTGCTGGTGCACTAACTCCGGCAACACCACCTTGACCGCCTCGAACGACATCTATGGGCATGAAAAATAGAACACCAAAGGAGCGCATGACAGCGTCAGAACCTTGGCTCGAGAAGGAGAAACTCACGGGCTCAACGCGGGGCACGACGGGAGAGGAAAATACCTTGGGGTTGGGGACGCCGGAGGAGGAGACGAGCTGGGCGTGGGCGTGCCCGGCGCGCTGCTCGCCGCCATCCGCACGGAAGCAGCCGAACAGGCACCCCGTCCTCCACCTCGGCCTCACCGCGTCCCCCTCACGAGCGTCGAGCCTTGGAGCCTAGGAAGAAGGCGAGGGGAGAGGTGCATGGCGAGGGGAGAGGTCGGCGGTGGTGGGTGGGGGTGGCGGTGTTGCCTCGATCGGATCTGGGAGAAAGCTGAGACGAGGGAGAGGAAGGCGGGGTGCCTCGATCGGATCTGGGGAGGCCGGTGCCTCGCGGGCTGTGTGGGGACGAGGAGGCGTCGGGGTGCGCTACTAGGGAAGGAGCACGGGCGGCGGGAGTGCTGTTGCGGGCATGGATGGATGGTTGGATCGATGGAGGCCGGTGGTTGCAGGTGGCCTCGTTCTCGACGAGATCGAGCGGGGATGTGGCCATGGACGTGTGGTTTGGTTGGGTGGGGGAAGGGGAGGGCGTGTGGGAGGCCATGGACGGCGGCCAGCTCCGCTGGAGGGAGGTGCCAGCGGCGATCTGGAAGGGAGGAGGCAGCTCTCTCTCTCTCTCTCCGTCGGGCGAGGCAGCGAGGAGATGGATGGATGTGGGAAAGAAAGGAGGCGGCGGGGGGGGGGGGGGGGGGGGGTGGATGGAAAATGACCAGCTAGGGTTTCGGGGTTGGTGTGTAAGGGTTGAGGACAGCCGTTGGGTCCACGAGCATCCGATGGTGTATGATGCACAATCCGCGTGAAACGTCTACGGACCAATCAGAATGCATTATGATGCTATGACCATCTAAATTGGTCATAGTTGTCTAAAAATAATATGTTAAAATCATGTCAGCTATTTTATGACCTGAGAAATTCAAAAAGAAAATAGAAAACCTTCTCATAGTGTCACCAAAATGTGAACGAGTTTTCAGACAAAATAACAAACATGAAAAAAGATAAATATCTTCAAAAAGGTGTAGTGAGAAATGAGTTTTTTTTGCAAAAATAAACATTTTTCATTTTTCGAGAGCCCAAAATGAGTTTTTTTGTGAAGGACCTACCATATATTTGTTGTAAAATTGGACCTAATCAATTTTATAAAATACTAGGCCATAAATAATGCACAATTGACAAAATGGTTGGGTGTCAAAAGTTTTGATCCACCTCTGGTGAATAACAAATTCCCGCTGATTCAGTTGGAAGCGGGTCAAATTTGAACTGCTGGTGCCTCATAGTTTGCTATTTATTTTTTCAAAAAATCATTTCTAGGTACATAAGTACCTATTTAATCAGAGAAACGCCAAAAAAAATTCCAAGATTCAACCACTCGCTAGGAACGGTCATTCCCGCCGTTTTGACCGCATTTTGAAACGGGCATAAAAACTTCAAAAAAAAAATTGGGAAACCTTCGCATTGTGTCATTATATGTGGCCAAGTTCCCAGGAAAAATAACAAACTTGTAGTACGGCAATTATTTTAAGAAAGTGTTCTCAGAAACGAGCTATCACGTGTGGAGATCAATGACTCTCAAGCCAAATGATCAATCTTATGGCCACATTCATGGCATAGTTTGTTCAAATGATCTCATATTGTGCACAAGGGTGCATATTGGAATGGCAAACAATGTTGCCTAAGGAAGTTTTCATTTTCTTTGGACGAAAAAACCATTTTCCATTTTTCGAGTGCTTAAAAGGAGGTTTTTTGTGAAGCACCTCCCAAATAATTGCTGCAAAATTGGACCAAATCATTTTTATGAAATACTACGCCATATTTAATGCACAATTGACAAAATGGTTGGGGTGTAAAAAGTTTTGATCCACCTCTCGTGAAAAAGACAAATTTTCGTCGATTCAGCTAGAAGCGGCTCAAATTTGAACTGCAACTGCCTCATAGTTTGCTATTTATTTTTTCCAAAAATCATTTCTAGGTACATAAGTATCTATTTAATCAGAGAAACACCAAAAATTCCAAGATTCAACCACTATCTAGGAACGGTCATTCTCGCCGTTTTGACCGCATTTTGAAACGGGCATAAAAAATTCAAAAAAAATCAAAAAATTGGGAAACCTTCGCATTGTGTCATTATATGTGTCCAAGTTCCCAGGAAAAATAACAAACTTGTAATACGGCAATTATTTAAAAAAAGTGTTTTCAAAAACGAGCTTATCACATGTGGAGATCAATGGCTTTCAAGCCAAATGATCAATCTTATGGCCACATTCATGGCATAGTTTGTTCAAATGATGTCATATTGTGCACAAGGGTGCATATTGGAATGGCAAACAATGTTGCCTAGGAATTATTCATTTTCTCTAGACGAAAAAACCATTTTCCATTTTTTGAGTGCCTAGAAGGAGGTTTTTTTGTGAAGGACCTCCCAAATAATTGCTGCAAAATTGGACCAAATCATTTTTCTAAAATACTAGGCCATATTTAATGCACAATTGACAAAATGGTTGGGTGTAAAAAGTTTTGATCCACCTCTCGTGAAAAAGACAAATTTCCACCGATTCAGTTGGAAGCAGGTCAAATTTGAACTGCAGCTGCCTCATAGTTTTCTATTTATTTTTTCCAAAAATTATTTCTAGTTACATAAGTACCTATTTAATTATAAATACATGGTTTGGTGGCGATACGTCGAGGTTTGGACGGTGGCCGAGGGCTCCAACTCTAGAGCGCGTAAACTAGCATGCCCGCCGCGTGGTCACCGTGTGACCGTGGCGTTGCCATGTGTTCTGAGTGGCCTAGGAATGTCTAGTGGGTTGGGCACTCCCCAGGTAGGTGTTATGAAGAAAATCACAACATAAGATTCTCACGAGGAGACCGGTCGATGCTCAAACATGAATAAGAAGCCAAGTGTTTGATTAGCGGTACGGGAAATGCACATAGCTAATGGGCGTGAGTTTTGGCTGAGGATGATCATCTACTAAGGAGAATGTCTTCACAAATTTTTAGCTCAAAAGGAGGATCCTAGGTGGTACTTGCTTTGCAAAGTACCACACTCGACAAAAATATGAATGTTGAAGCTGGGCTCAAAATAATGAATGGATTGAGCTGAAATTTGGTGGAGGATGGTTATTTGGGCATAGGAAAGCATTGTAGAAAATTGATATCATTTTGACATGCCAAAGTAGTACTTCCTTCACAATGCTCTTCTATGGACAAAAACTTGGGAAAACTAGTGAGAGAGATTGGATGAATGAAATGAGCTAAAAATTGGTGTAGGTAAGTTACATAGGTATGGTCATGCGCTGGTAAATTTTCAGATCATTTGGGTAAGCCTAGCTAGTACTTACTTCACAAAGCTTCTCTCGAGGTAGAAACTTTGGAAATTTCCTGAGAAAGATTTACTAGGAAAATTGAGCTGAATATTATCATGTGGCAATGATTTGGGTATGGAAGAGTGCCCGAAAAGTTTGAGGGTAATAGGAGGGGTCTATATAACACTTGCTTTTCAATGTGCCAATTTGGCCATAAAATATAAATTGAACCTGGGCTCACATAGATGATTTGACTGAGCTACAATTTGGAGGACGGTGATAATTTGGGCATATGAAGGAACTGTTGGGGAACGTGGTAATTTCAAAAAAATTCCTACGCACACGCAAGATCATGGTGATGCATAGCAACGAGAGGGGAGAGTGTTGTCTACGTACCAACGCAGACCGACTGCGGAAGCGATCACACAACATAGAGGAAGTAGTCGTACGTCTTCCCGATCCGACCGATCCAAGCACCGTTACTCCGGCACCTCCGAGTGCTTAGCACACGTTCAGCTCGATGACGATCCTCGGGCTCCGATCCAGCAAAGCGTCGAGGAAGAGTTCCGTCAGCACGACGGCGTGGTGACGATCTTGATGTGCTACCGACGCAGGGCTTCGCCTAAGCACTACAACGGTATGATCGAGGTGGAATTTGGTGGCAGGGGGCACCGCACACGGCTAAGGAACGATCACCAAGGATCAACTTGTGTTTCTAGAGGTGCCCCCTGCCCCCGTATATACAGGTTTCAAGGGGAGGGGCTGGCCGGCCAAGGTGGGAGGCGCAGGAGGAGTCCTACTCCTACCGGGAGTAGGACTCCCCCCTCCAATCCTAGTCCAACTAGGTTTCCTCAAGTGGGAAGGAGAGAGGGGGTGGCCGGCCACCTTCCCTAGTCCTAATAGGACTAGCGGAAGGGGGGAGGCGCGCAGCCCATGGGGCATCCCTTTCACCTTTCCACTAAGGCCCATGTTGGCCCATTTGGTTCCCGGGGGGTTCCGGTAACCCTCCCGGTAATCCGGTAAAATCCCGATTTCACCCGGAACACTTCCGATGTCCAAACATAGGCTTCCAATATATCAATCTTTATGTCTCGACCATTTCGAGACTCCTCGTCATGTCCGTGATCACATCCGGGACTCCGAACAACCTTCAGTACATCAAAATGCATAAACTCATAATAACTGTCATCGTAACGTTAAGCGTGCGGACCCTACGGTTCAAGAACAATGTAGACATGACCGAGACACGTCTTCGGTCAATAACCAATAGCGGGACCTGGATGCCCATATTGGTCCTACATATTCTACGAAGATCTTTATCGGTCAGACCGCATAACAACATACGTTGTTCCCTTTGTCATCGGTATGTTACTTGCCCGAGATTCGATCGTCGGTATCCAATACCTAGTTCAATCTCGTTACCGGCAAGTCTCTTTACTCGTTCCGTAATACAACATCCCGCAACTAACTCATTAGTTGCAATGCTTGCAAGGCTTTAAGTGATGTGCATTACCGAGAGGGCCCAGAGATACCTCTCCGACAATCGGAGTGACAAATCCTAAGCTCGAAATACGCCAACCCAACATCTACCTTTGGAGACACCTGTAGTACTCCTTTATAATCACCCAGTTACGTTGTGACGTTTGGTAGTACCCAAAGTGTTCCTCCGGTAAACGGGAGTTGCATAATCTCATAGTCATAGGAACATGTATAAGTCATGAAGAAAGCAATAGCAACATACTAAACGATCGGGTGCTAAGCTAATGGAATGGGTCATGTCAATCAGATCATTCAACTAATGATGTGACCTCGTTAATCAAATAACAACTCTTTGTTTATGGTTAGGAAACTTAACCATCCTTGATTAACGAGCTAGTCTAGTAGAGG
This sequence comes from Triticum monococcum, assembly GCA_034509565.1. Taxonomy (NCBI): domain Eukaryota; kingdom Viridiplantae; phylum Streptophyta; class Magnoliopsida; order Poales; family Poaceae; genus Triticum; species Triticum monococcum. The sequence goes on from CM067845.1 coordinate 487,121,650, forward strand.
CATACTAGTGACACTCTGTTTGTCTATGTATTCACACATGTATTATGTTTCCGGTTAATACAATTCTAGCATGAATAATAAACATTTATCATGATATAAGGAAATAAATAATAACTTTATTATTGCCTCTAGGGCATATTTCCTTCAGGAACTGTATAAATTTCATGTCATTTAGAGATATAAAAAAGGTACTTCCTTCACAATGCTTCTAGGTAGACAAAAACTTTGGAAATTTGCCGAGGAAGATTTGCTAGGAAAATGGAGCTGAATTTTGTCATGCGGTAATGATTTGGATAGGAAAGAGTGCCCAAAAATTCCGAGGGCAATCAAGAATATATAAATAGCACTTCCTTCATAAAGTGTTGTTGTGAACAAAATAGGAAAATGAATATTGTTGAATTAGTTTTGAACTAGGCAAGGAAGGATTTTTTACATATTTGATGAAGATATGCCCCAAAGAATTTATGAGTTTTTCTGGGAATTTTGGGAATGATAGAAATATAGGTTGCTTCACAACCTAGGGCAAAAACTGCCACATGGACATGACACATAGGCAAAACTGATGAGATGGCGCCTAGTCATCACAACCCACCACAATCTACAAGGCTATGACCATCTATATTGGTCATTAACAACTAGAAATAAGGCAGCGGACTAGCACTGTTTGCTTTGTGACCATTTCGTGTAAGGAAATTACGACCTTTCTGACCAAAATGGTCGCAATGGTTTAGGGTTTGGAGCCCCCTGAACAGCTTTTGACCAATTGGTCTAAAATGGTCATAAATTTATGACCAATTCTTCGAGGGTCACTGACAGAAGGTCATAAGTTGACATATTTCTTGTAGTGTTCATTCTAGTTGATCAGTAGTGGAGCCCAGTTGGGGTCGATCAGGGATCTGTGTAGCATTTGGGGTAGTCTTCTTTTATTTTGGTTCCGTAGTCGGACCTTGATTGTATCTGTATGATGTAATGCTTTTATTCATGTAATTGTGTGAGGTGGCGATTGTAAGCCAACTATGTATCTCTTTCCCCTTATTGTATTACATGGGTTGTTTGCAAAGATTGCCTCACTTGCGACATTCCTTTCAATGCGGTTATGCCTCTAAGTCGTGCTTCGACACATGGGAGATATAGCCGCATCGAGGGCGTTATAGTAACTTATGGTTACCCTAAGAGCAAGTACTACCTCCGTCCTGGTTTACTCTTCCAATTTTGTAGTATCAAAATTTGACCATAGATTTTACTGACAAAATGTTAATGCATGTCACTAAGAACAATATCGTTGGATTCGTATTTGAACATAATTTCAAATGGTGTAATTTTTAGTGACATGCATTGGCATTTTCTTAGGTAAATCTATGGTCAAAATTTTATACTAAATACGAGGTAGTATTACAAAAGTGGGCTATGTAGGACAAAACATGTGCCAAATTCACTTGTGATGCATTTGGCATCGATGCCCCTCCATTGCTCACCTCGTGTCCCAATCTGGATCACCTACTTTGCTCCGGTGCCAAATTAACTCACGCAACGAAAAAACACTGTGTGGGAGAGAGAGAGGACTGAGGCAATAAAAAACACTTGTTTGGGAGAGTGAGAGGCTGGTGTAGTTGGTTTGATTGATTTGTTTATACATGTGGGTCTGTGTGCACAGCGGTGCCAACTCTCTCACATCGCGAGAGCGGTGCCAAAATCTTTTGATTTAACATCGATGCGTATTATGTGGTATACTTTTGTGAAATATGGCATCAGCCACATAGTGGAAGGCAACAAATGCCCAAGCTCTTCACGTGCTCCTAGTTAAATGAGAGGAAACAGAGAAAGAGAGAGAGAGAGTGAAAAAATATCACTAGCCAGCCAACCCTATCGTATGAGCGAATGATATTGGTACCTCTTGATGACACGGCAATCTTATGCAGCCAACTGCTCTAATAGATTCTCTTCTTTTGTAGATAAAAAAGACCCGAAAGTGAAAAATGTGCTGCACTATAACAATCTCATCGAATGCCTTGATCTCCATCTTACAGAAATTGATTTGATCGACTACCGAGGCAGCACATCTGAGATTAAATTGGCCAGGTTCTTTGTTCTGGAGGCAAGTGTGCTCAAGGTAATGAGGTTTGGCTCTCTCTGGCGCAACAATGAATGGCGTGCTAATCACCACAAGCGTCTAAGCCTAAATGACAAAGTCTCCGCGGAAGCAGAATTTGTTTTTGAAACATCAAGTGGCTAGAGATTCGAAAACTTATTTGCCCATTAGTGACTTGTCAGGGCGGTGGATTTTAGTTTGTACGATAATGCTGCATCCACCTAAAGTAACGAAAGTTCTTACATAAACTTCCTAGTAATTCCCTCTTCGTAGGTGCAGCATTACTCCTAACATTTGTAATATCAGTTTGAAACTTGTAATATTGCCGTGTCCTATTCCTGCGTTTTCAAAATCCTGCTAATCAAAGAGGTCCTGAGTTGGTGATGATGTTGTGCCTCCCATCTTTCACCAATAGCCATCGGATCTAGATTTGACGCATACAAACCAAGCTTCTCCATTTTTGCAAAAAGATGCCCACACTTGTTCCCTATTTACAAACAACTCCTTGTCTCTCACAATCAGCCTCATCTGCTCCCCACCACATCTAGGAGTAGAAGGCCATGGAAATATCTGGCGCGATGGCCGCTGCCGGAGCCGTCCACCCCCAATCTTGGTGTTCCGTGCAATGCACGGGCATCTATGCATGGGAAATTATGTCGAACAGGGCTAGTTGTAAGCAGGCTAGCTCTACAGCCATGATGATAGTGACTGCAGACGGTGAGGCTGACTATGGTATGCCGAACATAGCGCCTATACTCAGGTGTCATCTCCGACGCAGGGTCTTGTCACTTCACTGTGAGGAGCAGCACGTAATAATTTGACCAACGGGTAGTACAGTGCTAGTACTCCTACTACTACATTGGTAGTACTACTACTAGTACTAGTAGCACCACCGTCTGGATTTAGGAGTACTACCACGTCCATCTGGATTTTAGTATTGACTAGCAATATCTAGTAATGCATGTCACCAAAAATGTACTACTCCCTTTGTAAATAAATACATGGTGTTTTATTCTTATCGGCGAGAGAACTTAATGTTTTTTGCTAACTAGAGTACTGTAATAGGATTGCATGCAATGAACTAAACACTACATGTCATGTTTGGTACTAGTCTCAAGTCATTGAAAGCATGCACGGCCCACATCTCTCATTGGTTGATATGTCACGAAATAAGAAACAAGGAGGGAGTTAATGCACCGTGCCTAAGTATTTTGGGATTATTTGGTTTTCGTAAGGTGACTTACACAACTTTTTCGTTTACATGCATTAACATTTTATTAGTTAAATCAAAGGTCAAAACTTGGCACAAAATGCAAAGGGGACCAATAAACCAGTAAACATCAAACTTCTCTCGTTTGGCCCCAACTAGAGGTCCGGTGAGATGACTATACTGCACCGGCACGGAGGGGGACGCAGCTTCATTGACTTACGGCAACTGCCTTTGGGTGAATGACACGTAGCCCCAGGGGGTAGCTGGCCCACCTATCATACAGACAAAGGCAGGTGTAGTAGAGGGCCGAGGAGTAGTACGAAATCCTATGCACCTACGCACGCTAACCAAGGGTTGAGTGACCACTCGAATTGCAAGATCAATTGACTAGAAGCTACGCTAGACCCATGGAGGCGATGAGCGCGAGCATCAGCCGGCTGTGCCAGATGGTCCACGACGCCGGCCTGCGGCCCGGCAGGTAGTATTGCTTGAGGCCTCCAGGGCGAGGGGCCGCTTGGACGACAGCTTCGTCTCCTTGTCCGACGAGGTCCTCGTCGGTTTCCTCGACAAGTTCACCATCGTCAAGAAGCTTGCGGACGACTTTGACATAAGCCTCCATCCGACGCGCCCAGGCTCTGCGATGCCCGCCACCCTCAACGGCCACTATGGTAACAACCTCTTCGACGCACTGGTGGCCCTGCGACTACCCGCCGTCGCGCCGGAGAATGTCCACCTCGAGGTCGCGCTCGCCGCGTAGCGCCTGGCGCAGCAAGTCACCATCGACATAATCACCCACGTCTACGCGCAAATCGTCCACAAGGACTAGTACATGCAAGAGGAGGACGATAGGAAGCTGGCCTTCTTGGAGCGCAGGGCAACCTTGGACGGCACTGTTCTGAAGCATGTTGAGCTCGCCGCCAACGCCGCTGCTCCTCACACGTCGGTTGGTGACCCGGCGCACTAGGGCGTGAGGATGTCGTTGAATGTTGATGGATTCATATGTATTTTTATCCTTCCGTCAAATCCATGTAGTAGTATATGATACTACAGTAATTATCTTACCTTTCGCATCAACTTCATAATTTTCGTATGTACTCCATGCACGAACGGCGCCAGAAGCAAACTTCTCATTACTCTAGGCAAAATCGTTATTTTCTATCTATCGGTCACGCCATGGAGTAGAACCAAATTTTACAAGTTACGAGTTCAAAAGGAAAAGCCTGTCGTCTTCGCGTCGCACCCCCACACGGTTGGTCCGGCAAGCCGCTCAAGCAGGAATGTGTGCGGTGTTGCATTTTCACTTACAAGTGGGACCACAGTTGAGCAAACCGACTATCGGCAAACCCCCACCCCGCCCACCACGTGATGGCTGAGAAAAGAGGACAGGAGGGAGAAGAGATGGTTGTAGCACGGACTCCAAGAAAATTGGTGTCGAATGGGACTCGTGTGGGTGGCGTGTGCCGTACTGCTAGACGTGAATGCTAGTTATGGCCCATGCCACCCCACTATATCGAGCCTATATCGAGGTACATAGAACAAATTTCCTGTAGTTTGTGCTCAGCCCTCCTCTATCTCTCTTCTCAGCCAGCCAGTGGACGCATGGAGCCCATCGTCTGTTTGCTCACATGCGGCCCCACATGTCAGTGAAAACGCAAGAGGACCCACTGAACCTGCACATCTTTCACCTCGACATGCTGGTGATGAAAAACAAATCCAATAAAGATCTTCGGTGGCCGCTTTTGGAGTTATTCAAGAGTAGTAAGATTCTATTTACAGTTTAACCCAAGATGCACATCTCGTGGCTTGAACTAACACTCTATTTTCTTTCATGACACGACCTGGATGCTGGATGTCCCACGTGTCGGCAAAAGGAGGAAGAACCAGACCAAATCTTCGGTTCTGCTCTCGGATTAGACTAGTTGTGCTAACTTAAAAATTTTATTGTGTACTCCCTCCGTTCCAAAATACTTGACGTCCATTTATCCAAAAATGGATGTACCTATATACTAAGACATGTCTACATACATATATATTTTGAAAAATAGAAGGCATGTATTGTGCAACGGAGGGAGTAGAATGGATGTACCTATAGTACTAAGACATGTCTAGATACATATATATTTTGACAAATAGAAGGCATGTAGTATTGTGCAACGGAGGGAGTAGAATGGATGCAAGTTTTTGTATTGGGAAGAAGAGTACATCCATATATTGATAGAGCGCAATTTAGTAGATGTTCTATCACTTTTAGCTAGTACAGAATAGAGGCTAGACATGAGACTAGATGTGAGGAAGCAACGTCTACTTCTTTACACTCGAAGAAGAAAGAAGCACGCAAGATCAAGCCTCCGCAGATCAACAATGAATGCATCGAGAATGCACTAATCCAACTTACTACAGGAGTAGTCAAAATTATCGTTGGAGTTCGTGCAAAACGGAGGTCCGTTTGGGGTCGTGCGTTGGAGTTGGCCTTACAAGTGGGACCGCAGTTAAGGAAACCGACTATCGGCAAACCCCCACCTTGCCCGCCGCGCGATGGCTGAAGTTAGAGAAACGATGAGTTGAAGAGATTGCTCTCGCACGGACTCCAAGAAATAATATGGTGTCAGATGGATGTCGTGGTGGTGGCGTGTACCGTACTCCTGGACGTGAATGCTTGTTCTGGCCCATGCCACCCTACTACTCCTACTATATAGTATACTGGTAGTATCGAGGATTCGAGGTGCTGGTTACGTACAACGAACACATTAACATACAGCTACAGTAAAAACACCCGCCCGACGCACGAAGCATGTGAAGCTAGTACAAATAGCGTACTACTATTGTTGATTGGCCTCATCCGATAACCTGTTGCAATGCACGTACAATTATGTATTCGAAAAATATTTTTTGCCTCGTCGCACCACTCACTTAGAGAAGCGACTCAAAAGCCATTCATAAATTTAGTAAGTTTATCACAGGCATATCATTTTGTTACATAGAACAACAGATCATCAACCCACATCGACAACGAGGATACATTATAAATACTAAAGTTTTCACCACACAAAAAATAACAAGCAATGAAATGAACTTCAACTCAACCATTCCTCGGCGTTGGAAACTCTTGCTTTGAACCACAAGTTATTCTCTAGGACGGGCCATGCATTGTCGATCTGGAGACCAATGCAGGACTGATCATCCAGGCTGAAGTGGCCTACTATATCAGTACCGGGGTAGGGAACCACGCAAATGTCCGAGGTATAGACACAGTTGCTTCTCATAAATGTGTCAACAATGGTTGGATCGCCTTTCACCATCATCGGATAGTTTCATCCAAGGAAGAGCGAGTTTTCTCCAAGACTATCCATTATGTGCCAGGGAGAAGGAGTTGACGCTAGCACACTAGTATCCATCCCGAATACCATGCAATGGGTGTTGGAATAGGTCCGGAGAGTGCGACCATGGGAGACTATACCTGCTTCCTTAGCAGTAACGTCATCAGTGGGTTGTATACACACAAGAAGAGGTGATCCATCGGAATTAGTTGCCAGGCACCACAGAGTATATCGGCGCTGCTCGTCCTCATGCTCGTGATCATCACCATCGTCATCTCCCCCTTGGTTATAAAAATCTTCAAGGATAGGTGGTGGGATGTCCACGGGACCTTGGAAACACAAGAAGAAGGTTAATTAGTAAAGGGAAAGTTGCTAACCCGCATGCATGTGGATGAAACAATTATAATTACGGTGGAAGACAAACGTACCAAAACAACGAGGATCCCATGCAAAAACAGTACGACGAGAGGTGGCAGCAAACACAAGATACTTGTATTCAATTGCATCACAGTACACATCTGTGTATAGAAACTGATTTTTGAGTAATATCCATCCAGTCGAACCACAAAGGACGGCAACTAGCTTGTCGAAGATAGCAACAACTTGATAGTTCTTGTAATTCCAAGAGCGGTTGGGAACTCAACAAATTGCTATCTTCAGTACACGACAGTCACCATGATCGTATTTGAACGTACGTAGATCATCTACGTGCTCAACCTCAGGGCACTTAGAGATTTTTGGAAGTGGAATCCGCTGAAGAGTGTACACATTCACAAGTTCCCACTCGCAATTGTACCCAATATAAACAACCCCATCTCCATTTGCGCCAGCCCAGGACTTACCCTTAAGCGATGGCATCTTGACATCACACGTATCATTATCAAGCGGCATCAACTTGCACAAGGCGAGGTCTCCGTCGTCCGCTCACCAGCAAGCAGGGTCACGGCGAAGAAGATAGGGGAGATCAAACCACTCCTTGACCCTTGGGTTCCTTGCAATGATGTTATTAGTTGAGTCGAGAATGGGCTTGAACGAACTTGCCACGCTAGCCGAGGTGATGATGTCGCACCGATCAATGAGTTCCTCAACCACGTCATCTTTCAGATCGGGGCAAGAATAACGGGGTCGTTTCCGGCCTGTTCCCTCCATGGACAAGACGATCGAACAATGGCAGAAGAAAGGGTGAAGGGCTGAAGGAAAATGGAGGAGGGAGAGGAAGAGCGTGCGACAGCAGTTCCAAATTGAGAGGGAAAGGCGAAGAGTCGGTGGACGGTTGCGAGTTTGCCACGGTTCACGAAGAGGCGCCCCGGCCTACACGTTCGTTCGGAAATACTCCTACTACTCGTCGTCGTCTCACTGATATGTTGGAACGGGACCACATGTCAACGGAACATGGTGTGTAATTTCTCGTGCAAAATGCGATCTGGCCGCGTTGGCCCGAGGTGCCGCATTAGTTATCGACCTTTATTTTTTTAATGGCGTGCTGATCAGTCTTGAAGCACGACTAACTGGTACTGTACACAGAGAAAATATAAACTACTCTACCACTCCCCCACCTCCAGTACTAGTAGTATAAAAAAGATATATAGGCTGGAGCTTTAGCGCTTTCTTGCTAAGGGCTGCCCACTTGCTTCTCACACTACCACCCTCTCTCCAGATCTAAAAAAGACGGCCCCTCTCTCCCTCCTCACCGGTGGTCACAGATCCGCCGGGGAAGAGAAGGACGTGCAGCGTTGACGCACTCGTCGGCGGCGAGCGAGGTCACGCACTGACGACAAGGCCGTCCTCTCAGACCTAGCGCCCGCGCGGGATGGCCTCCGTCCCCAAGCTCGCTACCGTAGTGTGTGCGGAGGGCGACGACCACGAGCGAAGCCACTTCCCACCGACCCTCAGGTATGCTACCTCTTTTCGAGCCATAACCTTGTTCTATTGCCCCATCTGCTACGTTGTTGCATGTGGATCTTTTTCCACTCCACCATCTTCCCAATTTGCTATCCTCTACTCTGTTGGCCACATAGACGAAAACCATAATTTGCACTATTAAAGGAAACCCTACTTCATGCAGACTAATCCACATCTGGGTTGAATAAGGAAAGGAAGGAAGACTGTACTGTCCAAGAGAGTAGGCATCGAACCCGCATCTAGGTTGAAAAGGGGAAAATCAGTAGCTAAGGAACAAGTCTAGTGTCTCTTGGTTGAAGAAGGGTAGAAAGGCATGACAACGCAATAGAGAATGACTAGGTCGATCGGTTTGTTGTCCTCGCATAGGAAAAAGGTGGCTAAAGAGAACAAAAATGGGACTGTAATCCACATATGCTGCCTGGATATTTGTTGCTCTGGGCAACCATACCTCCCTCACCACTCTGCGTCCGTGGAGGTACATCGTACTGGTGCGCCCACTGTCCGAATGGGCCTCCGATGCTCTTATTGCCACTTTTTTTTGCTATTAGTATAATGCCAGCAGTCAAGTCAAGCAATGCTATTGCTAAAGTGATGCCACATTTAACTAATGCCGCTCTCAGTCTAATGCCACCCATAAATTTAAGCAATGCCATTTAATGTCACTGGATTATTTCAGGGTTAGCTGTTGATTGTGGATGTATTAAAGATTTTTCAGCTACAAGGCATCTAATTCTCTTGCACAGCTAGTATACCAACGATGAAACTTGTTACTCCCATCAGATTTTTGCATTGTTAATGCTTATAGATTACATACCTCACTTTCATGAGATAAGATAATTTTTTTGTACAGTGTCACCAAAATGTCAAGGCGCTGATGTCATTTTATTTTGGTTAAACTGCATAGACAATTATGAAGACAAGAGGAAAGGTCAAGAGTGGGCACCTCCTCCTCCGGCTGTTCTCTTGAGGAGGTCTGTATGTTTGTATCTAATGCATGTCCACTACATACCTGACATCATGATGTAATGTTAAGTCATTTCCTTTTGTACAGTGTCACTGAATTGTCAAGGCGGTGATGGCATTTTATTTTAGTAGAACTGCACAAAATTTGCTTAAAAAGAAGAGGAAAGGTCAGGAATGGCTCACTTTTCTAGAAAAAACTATGTATGCCTTCCTCACATCAGCCGTTGTTGCTTTATTTATTCCTTCAAACAGGTGGTTAGAAACAGTCTTGCTACCTTTTCCCATTAAGAAATTGGAATGCTTATATTTGTGAGTCTATGCTTCAACTAGTGCCACTTTGAGAGTAATCACACTTTCAATATCTATGCAAACAAGGATGCTCGATTTTAGTGGAACTGCACAAAAAGTCCAACTGGTTCAACATAAGGAGCATGTTTTTTCCCAACCTTTATATCCAATTGGTGGCACTATGAGCTGTTCATTACGAAGGTACATGGTTTGGTACTATCTTGCTACTCTTTTTGTACTGTCATTAGATAGTAATACTAGTGGTTTGCATGTGAATTTATTGGCAGGGTGGACCTACATTGGAGGTGCATGACAGGATTCAATGATTGGATGCTCAATTTCGGTTGTATCGATTTCACCTCTTCCATCACTGCGAACATGGATATCCTTGGTCTGATGAAGAATAGGCGCTATATTTCTGCTCTGAACCAGCAAATCAATTCAGTATGAAATTGTCCAGGGCAAAACATAACTGTATCAGATTGTCCAGTGCAGAACATGACAGATGCTAAGCGGAAGAGACATGTTTAAACCGAAAATACAAGGTGTGGTATATGTTTACTAGCTGCTTGATATTTGTGCAGACAGAGATGTCTGCCCATTGCTATTTGGCAAACCAACAAAGTGCCCACAATTTTGGTTGAACTGCACAAGAGAATAGTATAGTCACTACATGCAGTGCCATTTGAAAATAGACACGGAAAGATTGGATAGTCACTTCATGGACTGCAGAAAAGTAGTACTGTACTATTTATTGGCCAACACTAGGTGCTTCATTGCTTTGGTCTGATTATACAATGGGCATCATTTTGCCTAAGTTAAAGTTTGTATTCTGAAAATAGTCTCGCCGTGTGATCGAGAGAAGACCAAATCATATTGCAGTGGATGTTCCTCCATCATGTCTGGTTCATTCTCATGGTTCTAGCTGTTGGTGGAACCACTTACATTTGCAAGAGGAATTGTAGACTTCACAAACAAATTTGTATTTTAGTCTGTACTGAATGTTGGCCAAGAGAAGCATCCATGTTAGTAGGAAGAACTGATGTTTTTTCTAGATCTTTGCTTTTGGAGCTACATATTTGTATATGATCTGTGAGTCATTGAGATGCATTAACATGTTGATCTTATGTATGGGAATCATACTAGTTAGCTTTAGTTGTGACGCAAGATCCAGAGTGGCTGATCTTTGCTTTTGGAGCTACATATTTGTATATGATCTATGAATCATTGAGATGCATTAACAGTTACTTATTTCTCTTTGCTCAGTATTTACAAGTTATTGATCGATCACTAGCTAGCCTACAAATGCGCTCTTGGCAGTTTTATTTGCGACGCAAGATGCGAAGTGGCAGTTTTTTGAATAAAAATGCCTACCTATGAAGAAACTGACAAGCTACACTATCGATCCTACACGGATAAAAATGCCTACCTCTGAAGAAATTGACAAGCTACACTATTGATCCTACACGGATAAATAGCGGATCACGCACGTACTACCTCCTTTCCGGTTTGTAGGGCTCAATTCAAGAAACTACCTACTCGATCCTACACGAATAAATAGCGGATCACGCACGTACTAGTACCTCCTTTCCAGTTTGCAGGGCTTAATTCAAACCTCTCACCAACCAAGGTACTCCCTCCGTCCGGGTTTATTAGTCACGTGAGCAAAGCAGCAAGACCAAGGCATGGCAATAATTAACGGCATGCAGAAGTTTAAGCCTAATAAATTCCAGCGATTTAAGTGGCTCCATGCGTGCCCTCAGCATGCAAAAGTTTAAGCCTAATTAATTCCAGCGATTTAAGTGGCTGCATGCTGCTTCCCGTACTGCCTGCGAGCGATTCTGAGTGCCTACATGTAGCCAGCCGTAATTAAGGCAGCTAACTGATGCGAAAAAAGATACGCTTTAAATCCGTGGAATCATTATTGACAACGAGGGAGATGATTCGAGTGCACTCGTTTGACCGCCATGCCGGCGTGCGACCCAGACGGGACAGGACGGCACAGTCATAATTTCAGTTTCTCTAGTATTCCACGGCAAGCTGGCGCGGTAAGCCATTATGCATTGAATTCCGATGACCGTGGCGCTACCTTCCGCCTATAAGTACTGTTTCCCAGCCTTCTCCGGTGCCACCGTGACCCAACTCGCCATATCCTCATAAGCCCCCACCGGCCCGACGTCGCTCGCCATGACCGCCATGCCCCCGCCCGTCCGCGGTAGGCGACGCCGGAGGCGGTCACCACCGGAACTAGTGTTTGGGTTTTCACCAGAAGGCAGACAGAGGGAGGAGGCATTCTATCTGTCTTTAGATCGCAATGTGGAGATCGAGGAGTTGTTGGAGCGCGACCGCATGGCGGAGGAGTAGGAGTTGTTGGAGCGCGATCGCCTGGAGGAGGAGCAGCATCTTGCCGATTTACGCCGCCAGCGGGACATGGAGCAGCAGCGCACCGACGCTCTGAGTCGCGAGCAGAGCGCCCGCAACTGGGCCGACTATGTGGAGGCCGGCGCCCGGCAAATAGCCCTGGAGGCTGTCGGGCACGCACGCATTCGCGACGCCGATTTTTACTACCAGCTCGTCAAGTGGGTTTCCCGCTTGGAAGCCGAAGCTTCGGTGGACCACGCCGGCATGGAAAGGGCCAACGCGCGCGAGCAACGTGCCCTATCGCACCTCTGGCAAGTCCGAGGCGAGGCGGAGGATGCCGGTGCCGACATTTAGCATGGACAGCAGATGGCGGCCGGCATCGTCTAGTTAGCTAAGAGTAAGTTAGTACTTGTACGCTACTAGAGTGTTAGTGGGAGTAGATAGTTCACTTGGCTATGATGGTTGTCAACGTGGAAGTTCAGTACTCTATATGTGGATCAGACCTGTTACTTTGCTCTGAATGTTGAACTTTCTGTTTGAATGTATGGAATGGGTTGTTATTTTTTTAAATGGGTTGTATTTGTCCTCCATGGTTTAGAGGCCGACTTGTGGGCCTAGCAAGTTGACGCGTACACAATCAAAAGATGATTATACGTGGAGAGGATGACAGCAGGGACCCGCTAAGGTCATGGCAGTACGCAAGCAAGTGCCTCCTTATTTCAAGCCAATAAAAAATGGCTCCTCCTAGTGGATTTCTGACATCTGGGTCCCATGCCATTGTCAACGTAGTCAATAAACGAGAGAATTGCACAACGAGCGGCTGACACCAGGGACCCAGCAGCTCGCCCAGTTATTTTTGTTTTGGGTTAATTTGATAAATGCCACTCCAAATCTGTTGTATCCGAGAAATGCCACTGCAATTCCAAACTTTGAAAAATGCCATTTCATGCCATTTATAGTGGCATTTTTCAAAGTCTGGAGTGGCGTTTTTCAAAGTTTTCAAAATGCAGTAGCGTTTTTCAAAGTTTGCAAAAATTGCAGTGGCATTTTTCAAAGTTTGGAAATTGCAGTGGCATTTTTATGAATCGCCATAATTGGAGTGGCATTTATCTAATTTGTTTTTGAGACGGAAGCAGGGTGTCAACTGGGCTGTGCGGGACACTCTGGCCTGTCTAGATAGCCTTTTCTTTTATGTTTACCACAGACCAGCCCAGTAGTTTTTTTTCTTTCTGAAAATGGCTAGCCCAGTTTTTTGTGATTTGTCAAGTAAGTCGCTTTATCAAGCCTGTTGGGCTGCAAATCTTTCAAGACGAGGAGAGTGGCCTATCAGTAATGAGAAATGGGCTGTACATTTTTAAAACACATCAAACCAGCAATTATTTTCAAATATCTTTTTTCATTTCAAGATTTTAAATTGCATCGATTTTTATGCGTGGACAATTTATTGGATTTTATATTGATATACATTTATTTTTAAAATCAGTCTGAATGTGACTCTAAATTTCGGGATTAAAAACAGTTCAGACCGCACCGACATATGCAAAATTTTGTATAATTTTTTAACCATGGCCACAATATGGGCTGTAATGCTAACATAAAGAATATGGGCTCAAAAAACCTGTAAGAATAGAAAATGGGCTGTAAATTATTTGAAATAATGGCAGATGGGTTGTATGCTGTTTTCCACAGATTTGAGGCTTTCCACAGATGGCCTGTATACTATTGGATGACCATCCAACGGCTGTCGTGCTTCTTCAATCTCTGCTCTTCCTGCTCCAGCCGCTCAAACAAGCGCCGGCGGGACTGCCTGCTCCCTCCTCCCCGCGGCCGGCTGTGCTGCCGCGCAGGCCTCACTGCCCCACCGTACTCCCATCGCTGGCCTAGCCATCCCTCTACTCACCCACACCTGCTGTTATTCTCCGGCAACGGTAGACGAATAGTAAACCCTCGTATAGTCGTACTCCCCTCCGCGTGGGAAACAAAAACAACGGTCGAGTCTTCCCTGCCTCCGTGTCATTCCCTTCATAGGCCTCGTCGTCGTCCACCGCCCTGGTGCTCTCGGCGTGGCGTGGTTAGCATGGTCAACGACCGACATGCATCTGAAGTGGACTGTACGTGGAGAGGCTGACAGCTGGGTCCACGGCCGCATGCAAGGAAATGCCTCCTTATTACGCGCAAAATAATGATTTCCTCCACCTGACATCTGGGACCCACCGAAACAGCCTCTGTATTTCGCGAAAAAAACGTTACCGCCGCTGACAGCTCGGACCCACCAGCTATATCTTCGCACGCAAGGAAGTGCCTCCTTATTACGCACAAAAAAATGAATACTCCCCCTGCTAGCTGGGACCCAATATAGTGGGCCTACTAAGTTGACGGGGACGAAGGGCTTTGTCAACTTAGTCAATATGCACGATTCTAGCTCAACTGACCGTACAATGTCCATCCAACGACCGTAGTGCTTCTTCAACCTCTGGTCTTCTTGCTCCAGCCGCCCAAACCAGCGCCGGTCATGCCACTTGCTCCTGCCTCCCGTGGCTGGTTGTGCTACCGCGGAGGCCTCACCGCCCCCATACTACTCCCACCGCTGGCCAGGCCATCCCTCCACTCCACTCACCCACACCCCCTGTTATTCTGCGGCGACGGCAGCGCAGCCGAACCAGTGAACCCTCGTACTCCTCTCCACGTGGGCATCCACTGCCGCGTCTACCCCGGCTCCGCGTCGTCCCCTTCCTAGGCCTCGCCGTTGTCCACCGCCGTGGTGCTATCGGCGCGGCGTGGTCAATGTGGTCAACGACCAAATTCCATCGGAAGAATACTGTACGTGGAGAGGCTAACAGCTGGGTCCACGGCAGCCGCAAGGAAGTGCCTCCTTATTACGCGGAAAATAATTATTCCTCCACCTGACAGCAGGGACCCACTTGACGCCCACCAGTATATCGCGAAAAAAACGTTTGCCCCTGACTACTGGGACCCACCCGACGGGCCACCATATTTCGTGAAAAAACGTTCCCCCTGCTGTCAGCTCGGACCCACCGAAAGTGCCTCCTTATTACGCACAAAATAATGAATACCCCCCTGCTAGCTGGGACCCACCTTGGTGGGAGGCTGACTTATGGGCCTACTAAGTTGACGGGGATGGAGGGCTTTGTCAACTTAGTCAATATGCACGATTCTAGCTCCAGTGACTGTACGATGTCCATCCAACGGCCGTAGTGCTTCTTCAACCTCTGGTCTTCTTGCTCCAGCCGCCCAAAGCAGCGTCGGTCGTGCCTCCTGCTCCTGCCTCCCGTGGCCGGCTGTGCTGCCCCGGAGGCCTCACTGCCCCCTACTATTCCCACCGCTGGCCAGGCCCTGCGGCGACGGCAGCCTCACACCGCAGCCGAACGAGTGAACCCTCATACTCCTCTCCGCGTGGGCATCCACTGTCGCGTCTTCACCGGCTCCGTGTCGTCCCCTTCCTAGGCCTCGCTGTTGTCCACCGCCCTGGTGCTCTCGGCGCAGCATTGTCAACGTGGTCAAGGAACGACTTCCATCGGACTGGACTGTACGTGGAGAGGCTGACAGTTGGGTCCACGGCGGCAGCAAGGAAGTGCATCCTTATTACGCAAAAAATAATGATTCCTCCACCTAACAGCAGGGACCCACCGGACGGGCCACAGTATTTCGCGAAAAAACGTTTCCCCCCTGACTGCTGGGACCCACCAGCTACACCTTCGCATGCAAGGAAGTGCATGACAGTCGGGACCCACCTGGTCGAAGCGTCCGTAGCGTTGTCATTCTGGTCGCGAACGTGTACGTACATATATACTGGTGGATGTAGAGGCGCGCACGTGTCGTAGTAGAGGCGGCCAGGGTGCAAGAAAGAAAATATGGACACGTATGTGTACATACGGGCGGGGTCTCGAACGCCTACTCGCGCATACGTACGGCGAGGGCTCATTGACATGGCTGGGTCAAAACAGAGCAGCATCGTCGTCGTGTTCATGGGGAGGAAACGGAATGCGTCATGTTCATCGTGTTGGAAATATGCCCTAGAGGCAATAATAAAAGCATTATTATTATATTTCCTTGTTCATGATAATTGTCTTTATTCATGCTATAATTGTGTTATCCGGAAATCGTAATACATGTGTGAATAACAGACACCAACATATCCCTAGTAAGCCTCTAGTTGACTAGCTCGTTAATCAACAGATAGTCATGGTTTCCTGGCTATGGACATAGGATGTCATTGATAACGAGATCACATCATTAAGAGAATGATGTGATGGACAAGACCCAATCCTAAACATAGCATAAAGATCGTATAGTTCGTTTGCTAGAGTTTTGCAATGTCAAGTATCTTTTCCTTAGACCATGAGATCGTGTAACTCCCGGATACCGTAGGAGTGCTTTGGGTATACCAAACGTCACAACGTAACTGGGTGACTATAAAGGTAGACTACGGGTATCTCCGAAAGTATCTGTTGGGTTGACACGGATCAAGACTGGGATTTGTCACTCCGTATGATGGAGAGGTATCACTGGGCCCACTCGGTAATGCATCATCATAATGAGCTCAAAGTGACCAAGTGTCTGGTCACGGGATCATGCATTACGGTACGAGTAAAGTGACTTGCCGGTAACGAGATTGAACGAGGTATTGGGATACCGACGATCGAATCTCGGGCAAGTAATATATCGATTGACAAAGGGAATTGCATACGGGGTTGATTGAATCCTCGACATCGTGGTTCATCTGATGAGATCATCGTGGAGCATGTGGGAGCCAACATGGGTATCCAGATCCCGCTGTTGGTTATTGACCGGAGAGTCGTCTCGGTCACGTCTACATGTCTCCCGAACCCGTAGGGTCTACACACTTAAGGTTAGGTGACGCTAGGGTTGTGAAGATATGTATATGCAGTAACCCAAATGTTGTTCGGGGTCCCGGATGAGATCCCGGACGTCACGAGGAGTTCCGGAATGGTCCGGAGGTAAAGAATTATATATAGGAAGTGCTGTTTCGGCCATCGGGACAAGTTTCGGGGTTACCGGTATTGTACCGGGACCACCGGAAGGGTCCCGGGGGTCCACCGGGCGGGGCCACCTATCCCGGAGGGCCCCATGGGCTGAAGTGGGAAGGGACCCAGCCCTTAGTGGGAAGGGACCCAGCCCTTAGTGGGCTGGGGCGCCACCCCTAAGGGCCCATGCGCCTAGGGTTAGGGGAAACCCTAAAGGGGGGGCGCCCCCTTGCTTGGGGGGCAAGCCCCCCACCCCTTGGCCGCCCCCCCCCCTAGGAGATCCATCTCCTAGGGCCGGCGCCCCCCCCCCCTTGGCACCCCTATATATAGTGGGGGAGAGGAGGGACTTGATGCTACGGCTTTTGGTGCATCCCTCTCTCCCTGTTACGTCTCTCTCTCTCTCTCTTGTAGTATAGGCGAAGCCCTGCTACTGTGACGCCCTGCATCCACCACCACGCCGTCGTGCTGCTGGATCATCACCAACCTCTCCTTCCCCCTTGCTGGATCAAGAAGGAGGAGACGTCTCCCGTCCCGTACGTGTGTTGAACGCGGAGGTGCCGTCCGTTCGGCACTTGGTCATCGGTGATTTGGATCACGTCGTGTTCGACTACATCATCCCCGTTCTTTGAACGCTTCCGCACGCGATCTACAAAGGTATGTAGATGCATCTGATGATTCGTTGCTAGATGAACTCCTAGATGGATCTTGGTGAAACGAGTAGGAAATTTTTTGTTTTCTGCAACGTTCCCCAACAGTGGCATCATGAGCTAGGTCTATGCGTAGTTCTTCTTGCGCGAGTAGAACACAATTTGTTGTGGGCGTGGATTTGTCAACTTTCTTGCCGCTACTAGTCTTTTCTTGCTTCAGCGGTATTGTGGGATGAAGCGGCCCGGACCAACCTTACACATACGCTTACGTGAGACCGGTTCCACCGACTAACATGCACTAGTTGCATAAGGTGGTTGGCGGGTGTCTGTCTCTCCTACTTTAGTTGGAGCGGATTCGATGAACAGGGTCCTTATGAAGGGTAAATAGAAGTTGACAAATCACGTTGTGGCTTTCATGTAGGTAAGAAAACGTTCTTGCTAGAACCCTAATTCAGCCACGTAAAACTTGCAACAACAATTAGAGGACGTCTAACTTGTTTTTGCAGCAAGTGGTTTGTGATATGATATGGCCAAAGTTGTGATGAATGATGAATGATCTATATGTGATGTATGAGATGTTCATGCTATTGTAATAGGAATCACGACTTGCATGTCAATGAGTATGACAACTGGCAGGAGCCATAGGAGTTGTCTTTATTCTTTTATATGACCTGCGTGTCATTGAGAAACGCCATGTAAATTACTTTTCTTCATTGCTAAACGCGTTAGCCATAGTAGTAGAAGTAATAGTTGGCGAGAAACTTCATGGAGACACGATGATGGAGATCATGGTGTCAAGCCGGTGACAAGATGATCATGGAGCCCCAAGATGGAGATCAAAGGAGCTATGTGATATTGGCCATATCATGTCACGTTTATTATTTGATTGCATGTGATGTTTATCATGTTTTGCATCTTGTTTACTTAGAATGACGGTAGTAAATAAGATGATCCCTCATATTAATTTCAAGAAGTGTTCCCCCTAACTGTGCACCGTTGCGACAGTTCGCTGTTTCAAAACACCACGTGATGATCGGGTGTTTTATTCAGACGTTCACATACAACGGGTGTAAGACAGATTTACACATGCAAACACTTAGGTTGACTTGACGAGCCTAGCATGTACAGACATGGCCTCGGAACACAGAAGACCGAAAGGTCGAGCATGAGTCGTATAGAAGATACGATCAACATGAAGATGTTCACCGACGTTGACTAGTCCGTCTCACGTGATGATCGGACATGGCCTAGTTGACTCGGATCATGTTATACTTAGATGACTGGAGGGATGTCTATCTAAGTGGGAGTTCATTATATAATTTGATTAGATGAACTTTATTATCATGAACATTAGTCTAAAATATTTTACAATATGTCTTGTAGATCAAATGACCCACGTAGTCCTCAACTTTAACGCGTTCCTAGAGAAAACCAAGCTGAAAGACGATGGCAGCAACTATACGGACTAGGTCCGGAACCTGAGGATCATCCTCATAGCTGCCAAGAAAGATTATGTCCTACAAGCACCGCTAGGTGAAGCTCCCGTCCCACAGAACCAAGACGTTATGAACGCTTGGTAGACACGTGTTGACGACTACTCCCTCGTTCAGTGCGGCATGCTTTACAGTTTAGAGCCGGGGCTCCAAAAGCTTTTTGAGAGACATGGAGCATATGAGATGTTCGAAGAGCTGAAAATGGTTTTCCAAGCTCATGCCCGGGTCGAGAGATATGAGTTCTCCGACAAGTTCTTCAGCTGTAAGATGGAGGAAAATAGTTCTGTCAGTGAGCACATACTCACTATGTCTGGGTTACATAACCGCTTGACTCAGCTGGGAGTTAATCTCCCAGATGATGCGGTCATTGACAGAATCCTCCAGTCGCTTCCACTGAGCTACAAGAGCTTTGTGATGAACTTCAACATGCAAGGGATGCAAAAGACCATTCCTGAGTTGTTTTCAATGCTGAAATCAGCGGAGGTAGAAGTAAAGAAGGAACATCAAGTGTTGATGGTCAATAAAACCACTAAGTTCAAGAAGGGCAAGGGTAAGAAAGCCTTCAAGAAGGACGGCAAGGAAGTTGCCGTGCCCGGCAAGCAAGCTGCCGTGAAGAAGCCAAAGAATGGACCCAAGCCCGAGACTGAGTGCTTTTATTGCAAGGGAAGCGGTCACTAGAAGCGGAACTGCCCTAAATACTTAGCAGACAAGAAGGCCGGCAAAACAAAAGGTATATGTGATATACATGTAATTGATGTGTACCTTACTAGTGTCCGTAGTAGCTCCTGGGTATTTGATACCGGTGCAGTTGCTCACATTTGTAACTCAAAGCAGGGTTGCAGAATAAGCGGAAACTGGCAAAGGACGAGGTGACGATGCGCGTCGGGAATGGTTCCAAGGTCAATGTGATCGCCGTCGGCACGCTACCTCTACATTTACCTTCGGGATTAGTTTTAAACCTTAATAATTATTATTTAGTACCAGCTTTGAGCATGAACATTGTATCGGGATCTCGTTTAATTCGAGATTGCTACTCATTTAAATCCGAGAATAATGGTTGTTCTATTTATGTGAGAGATATGTTTTATGGTCATGCTCCTATGGTGAATGGTTTATTCTTTATGAATCTCTAACATAATGCTACACATGTTCATAGTGTGAGTACCAAAAGATGTAAGGTTGATAATGATAGTTCCACATACTTGTGGCACTCCCGCCTTGGTCACATAGGTGTCAAATGCATGAAGAAGCTCCATGCAGATGGACTTTTAGAGTCTCTTGATTATGAATCATTTGACACGTGTGAACCATGCCTTATGGGTAAAATGACCAAGACTCCGTTCTCAGGAACAATGGAGCGAGCAACCAACTTGTTGGAAATCATACATATTGATGTGTGCGGTCCAATGAGTGTTGAGGCTCGCGGTGGCTATCATTATGTTCTCACCCTCACTGATGATTTGAGTAGATATGGATATGTTTACTTAATGAAACACAAGTCTGAAACCTTTGAAAAGTTCAAGGAATTTCAGAGTGAGGTTGAGAATCAACGTGACAGGAAAATCAAGTTTCTACGATCAGATCGTGGAGGAGAATACTTGAGTCACGAATTTGGCACACACTTAAGAAAATGTGGAATAGTTTCACAACTCACGCCGCCTGGAACACCTCAGCGTAACGGTGTGTCCGAACGTCGTAATCGCACTCTATTAGATATGGTGCGATCTATGATGTCTCTTACCGATTTACCGCTATCTTTTTGGGGCTATGCTTTAGAGACTGCCGCATTTACTTTAAATAGGGCTCCATCGAAATCCGTTGAGACGACACCGTATGAATTATGGTTTGGAAAGAAACCTAAGCTGTCGTTTCTAAAAGTTTGGGGATGCAATGCTTATGTCAAGAAACTTCAACCTGAAAAGCTTGAACCCAAGTCGGAAAAATGCGTCTTCATAGGATACCCAAAAGAAACTATTGGGTATACCTTCTACCTCAGATCCGAAGGCAAGATCTTTGTTGCCAAGAATGGATCCTTTCTAGAGAAAGAGTTTCTCTCGAAAGAAGTAAGTGGGAGGAAAGTAGAACTTGATGAAGTATTACCTCTGGAACCGGAAGCGGGCGCAATTCAAGAAAATGTTCCTGAGGTGCCTACACCGACTAGAGAGGAAGTTAATGATGATGATCAAGATACTTCTGATCAAGCTCCTACTGAAATTCGTAGGTCCACAAGGACACGTTTCGCACCAGAGTGGTACGGCAACCCTGTCTTGGAAATCATGTTGTTAGACAACGGTGAACCTTCGAACTATGAAGAAGCAATGGCGGGCCCGGATTCCGACAAATGGCTAGAAGCCATGAAATCTGAGATAGGATCCATGTATGAAAACGAAGTATGGACTTTGACTGACTTGCACATTGAACGGTGAGCCATAGAAAATAAATGGATCTTTAAGAAGAAGACAGACGCGGATGGTAATGTGACCATCTATAAAGCTCGTCTTGTCGCTAAGGATTATCGACAAGTTCAAGGGGTTGACTACGATGAGACTTTCTCACCGGTAGCGAAGCTAAAGTCCGTCCGAATCATGTTAGCAATTGCCACGTTTTACGATTATGAAATATGGCAAATGGACGTCAAAACGGCATTCCTTAATGGTTTCCTTAAGGAAGAATTGTATATGATGCAGCCGGAAGGTTTTGTCGATCCTAAGAATGCTGACAAGGTGTGCAAGCTCCAACGCTCGATTTATGGGCTGGTGCAAGCATCTCGGAGTTGGAACATTCGCTTTGATGAGATGATCAAAGCGTTTGGGTTTACGCAGACTTATGGAGAAGCCTGCGTTTACAACAAAGTGAGTGGGAGCTCTGTAGCATTTCTCATATTATATGTAGATGACATACTTTTGATGGGAAATGATATAGAACTCTTGGACAGCATCAAGGCCTACTTGAATAAGAGTTTTTCAATGAAGGACCTTGGAGAAGCTGCTTATATATTAGGCATCAAAATCTATAGAGATAGATCAAGACGCCTCATAGGTCTTTCACAAAGCACATACCTTGATAAGATATTGAAGAAGTTCAATATGGATCAATCTAAGAAGGGGTTCTTGCCTGTGTAACAAGGTATAAAATTGAGCTCGGCTCAAAGTCCGACCACGGCAGAAGAAATAGAAGAGATGAGTGTCATCCCCTATGCCTCAGCCATAGGTTCTATTATGTATGCCATGCTGTGTACCAGACCTGATGTAAACCTTGCCGTAAGTTTGGTAGGAAGGTACCAAAGTAATCCCGACAAGGAACACTGGACAGCGGTTAAAAATATCCTGAAGTACCTGAAAAGGACTAAGGAAATGTTTCTCGTTTATGGAGGTGACGAAGAGCTCGTCGTAAAGGGTTACGTCGACGCTAGCTTCGACACAGATCTGGATGACTCAAAGTCACAAATCGGATACGTGTATATTTTGAATGGTGGGGCAGTAAGCTGGTGCAGTTGCAAGCAGAGCGTCGTGGCGGGATCTACATGTGAAGCGGAATACATGGCAGCCTCGGAGGCAGCACATGAAGCAATTTGGGTGAAGCAGTTCATCACCGACCTCGGAGTCATACCCAATGCGTCAGGGCCGATGAAGCTCTTTTGTGACAACACTAGAGCTATTGCACTTGCCAAGGAGCCCAGGTTTCACAAGAAGACAAGGCACATCAAGCGTCGCTTCAACTCCATTCGTGAAAATGTTCAAGATGGAGACATAGAGATTTGTAAAGTACGTACGGACCTGAATGTAGCAGATCCGTTGACTAAACCTCTCCCTAGGGCAAAATATGATCAGCACCAGAATTCCATGGGTGTTCGATTCATCACAATGTAACTAGATTATTGACTCTAGTGCAAGTGGGAGACTGTTGGAAATATGCCCTAGAGGCAATAATAAAAGCATTATTATTATATTTCCTTGTTCATGATAATTGTCTTTATTCATGCTATAATTGTGTTATCCGGAAATCGTAATACATGTGTGAATAACAGACACCAACATATCCCTAGTAAGCCTCTAGTTGACTAGCTCGTTAATCAACAGATAGTCATGGTTTCCTGGCTATGGACATAGGATGTCATTGATAACGAGATCACATCATTAAGAGAATGATGTGATGGACAAGACCCAATCCTAAACATAGCATAAAGATCGTATAGTTCGTTTGCTAGAGTTTTGCAATGTCAAGTATCTTTTCCTTAGACCATGAGATCGTGTAACTCCCGGATACCGTAGGAGTGCTTTGGGTATACCAAACGTCACAACGTAACTGGGTGACTATAAAGGTAGACTACGGGTATCTCCGAAAGTATCTGTTGGGTTGACACGGATCAAGACTGGGATTTGTCACTCCGTATGACGGAGAGGTATCACTGGGCCCACTCGGTAATGCATCATCATAATGAGCTCAAAGTGACCAAGTGTCTGGTCACGGGATCATGCATTACGGTACGAGTAAAGTGACTTGCCGGTAACGAGATTGAACGAGGTATTGGGATACCGACGATCGAATCTCGGGCAAGTAATATATCGATTGACAAAGGGAATTGCATACGGGGTTGATTGAATCCTCGACATCATGGTTCATCCGATGAGATCATCGTGGAGCATGTGGGAGCCAACATGGGTATCCAGATCCCGCTGTTGGTTATTGACCGGAGAGTCGTCTCGGTCATGTCTACATGTCTCCCAAACCCGTAGGGTCTACACACTTAAGGTTAGGTGACGCTAGGGTTGTGAAGATATGTATATGCAGTAACCCGACTGTTGTTCGGGGTCCCGGATGAGATCCCGGACGTCACGAGGAGTTCCGGAATGGTCCGGAGGTAAAGAATTATATATAGGAAGTGCTATTTCGGCCATCGGGACAAGTTTCGGGGTTACCGGTATTGTACCGGGACCACCGGAAGGGTCCCGGGGGTCCACCGGGCGGGGCCACCTATCCCGAAGGGCCCCGTGGGCTGAAGTGGGAAGGGACCCAGCCCTTAGTGGGCTGGGGCGCCACCCCTAAGGGCCCATGCGCCTAGGGTTAGGGGAAACCCTAAAGGGGGGGCGCCCCCTTGCTTGGGGGGCAAGCCCCCCACCCCTTGGCCGCCCCCCCCCCTAGGAGATCCATCTCCTAGGGCCGGCGCCCCCCCCCCCCTTGGCACCCCTATATATAGTGGGGGAGAGGAGGGACTTGATGCTACGGCTTTTGGTGCATCCCTCTCTCCCTGTTACGTCTCTCTCTCTTGTAGTATAGGCGAAGCCCTGCTACTGTGACGCCCTGCATCCACCACCATGCCGTCGTGCTGCTGGATCATCACCAACCTCTCCTTCCCCCTTGCTGGATCAAGAAGGAGGAGACGTCTCCCGTCCCGTACGTGTGTTGAACGCGGAGGTGCCGTCCGTTCGGCACTTGGTCATCGGTGATTTGGATCACGTCGTGTTCGACTACATCATCCCCGTTCTTTGAACGCTTCCGCACGCGATCTACAAAGGTATGTAGATGCATCTGATGATTCGTTGCTAGATGAACTCCTAGATGGATCTTGGTGAAACGAGTAGGAAAATTTTTGTTTTCTGCAACGTTCCCCAACACATCAGGAGGCAACGCGGCTGGGTCGGAACGGAATGTGTGGTCGTGTTCATCGGGAGGGCTTGGACGGAAGAGGCGATGGAAACGAGGCCTGGCATACCACACAACGGAGGAAACTGACCTCCTACGGTCGAAACAGGGGTCATGTTGATTGGGAGGGGTGTGGCGTACCGCACAACGGAGGAAACGGACCTCCTACGGTCGAAACGGGGATCCTGTTGATCAGGAGGGGTGTGGCGTACCGCAAAATGGAGGAAATGGACTTGTGTTGGAGCGCTACGGTCGAAACGGGGTCCTGTTCATCGGGAGGGGTGTGGCGTACCGCAAAACGGGACTCCACGGATACTATTCATCTCCACCGTCGACCCCCTCCAGCCTCCACGAGCTACTGTTCATCCACCGTCGACCTCCTCCAGCCTCCACGGGCTCCTGTTCACCCAGCCTCCATCGCACGCTACTCCATCGGCTACTGTTCAACCACCCCTCCACCGTCTACTGTTCATCCAGCCCTCCACACCACGGGGTCCTGTTCAACCACCCCTCCATCGTCTACTGTTCATCCTGTCCTCCACAGGGTGGTCCTGTTCATCCAGCCCTCCACAGGGTCCTGTTCATACAGCCCCAACCGGCTCGATCGATCGGGGTCCTGTTCATCCAGAGGCAACACCACGGGGTCCTGTTCATCCAGCCCCAACCGGCTCGATCGATCGGGGACCTGTTCATCTAGAGGCAACACCACGGGGTCCTGTTCATCCACCCCCACCGGGAACTGTTCATCCAACCCCCCCCCCCCCCACAACGCTCACTGTTCATCCAGAGGCAGCATCGATCGGCTTCAGTTAGCAGCAGTAGCCAAGGAATCGCTCGATCGGGTTCAGTTAACAGCCATCGATCGATCGCTCGGGTTCAGTAATGCGTAGCCTGCAATGCAATCGCTCGGGTTCAGTTAGAGCCCAACGCCTCGCTCGAGTTCAGTTAGAGCCAACGCGTCGCACACACGCGTGTACGTGTACGAGAGAAACGTGCATCGCTCGGCCCCCGACCTCCCAGCGTAACCGGGAACTCCCCGAAATTTTCCTCCCCCTCGCTTCTACCACGGTTTTTTCCGTCATGGATGGCCCAAAGAATGTCATCCGGCTGCGTCTCTGGCCCGCCCAGGACGAAAAGCCCATTTTCTGTCATGATTTTTTGTCATAGAAGTAGGAGCCCACCACATCTATTATGATACCGGGTTTTGTCACAATTATCGTCATAGAAGTGTCATATGTATGACAGAAAAAAATTCGTTCGGCCCAAAATGTCATGGATGTGTCTTTTTTTTGTAGTGATTGTACATCTAATTGAAAAAATGATATGGCTATCACTACCTCAAGAGATCATGGCGTATCGAATTGGTTAACAGCCCGTGCATTGGAACGGGTCATAAACATTTCAATGGTTTAACACGAATTGTGTCTATTGTATACCAGTGTGCATCTGACTTGCAATCTTTCCTTCCACCGCCTGCCATACATGCTTTTAATTCAAAGCATGTAACAATGCAGTTGTACCTGGAGATTTCTGAGGGGAAATAGGATATGTAATAGATCCTCGTTGTTATATACATGACCATAAGCTCAAAGGAACCCCATCCTAATCTAACTTAAGAAAAATTGCATAAGAGCTCACAAGTGGACCTGAAGCTATGATAAGAACAAAATTTGAATGGTGTCCTCTTGAACATACTACAAGGAATAAAAATATTAAGCAAAACCCAAAACAGTAGTTCGATGATCAGAAAAAAATTACTATTGCCTGAGCAGCTTCAACTTCAGGTGTATCTACCAAGGTTTACATTTTAATACATCCTTCTTAAATGTCAGTCTTTGCATAAAACCTTCATGTTTTCAGAAAACTATCATGCAAAAATCTCATTCTTTATGAGAAACACATCTCATAATAGAAAATTTGTATCATAATAGAAATTGTAGGTTTCCCTGATGGGAAACATACTAATGGTCATATCCGCATCATCGTCATAGTTTCAGCCTCTACCGCCACCCATCATTACTCATCTTGTGCAACCTCCCTTATTTCTGCTTTCACTCCCTTTTCTAGAGTTTGTCTTCAACAGTAGTAGCAACAAAAGCAAGTCTAGCTCAATGCTCGAGTTTTGTCTTCAGTAGCAGTAGCAGCAAAAGCAAGTCCAGCTCAATGCTGTCAGCAACCTAAAAAAAGTTTCATCTCTGATGGCATTTCCAGATGGCTTGGCAAGTTCTCATGCCCTTTTTAATCCAAGACATATATACAAGAAAACTTTGTAAGACAAGAATCAGGCTGCTCATGTACATCAGTGAATGTTCTCTTTTTTTCTAAATGGTGCATCTAGCTCGCAAGCACACCTTCCATCTCTTCCTCACATTTTCTTCTACATGGTGCAAGTGGAGATTGACAAGGAGGCATGTCAGTACACAATTCCACATTTATTTGTGGAAAGATGCATATGTAGAACATGTGGGGTACCTTTAGATTCCTCGTGTACATCAACCAATATTTCTTTTATTTTATTATTAAATTGCTCTTTCCTTCTCTTCCTCCACCCATTATCTTTGCCTCTCCGCCTCCCGAGCGTAAGCTTGCCACATTTTTCAATGGTGCATCTAGCTCGCAATCACACCTTCCATCTCCACTGAGACTTTCACCATGCACTTGATTTACATATCACATTTTTTAACTTCTCCCTCTCTCTCTTCCTCTCTCGCTGCAATGCAACATTCTCTCTGTCCCTCCCTCCCTTCCCTCTTCCAATTAAACTGTGTCATTGAAAAAGTAAACATTATGTGTGAGATGTAAATAGTTGTGCCAGAAGAACAATAAAGTTTAATACGGCTGTATTGGTCAAAGTAACAACCACATTAAAAAATCACTTCTTAGTATATATAACCTTGCTATTAATACACTATATTTTTGGAGCATGTGTTATTTTTACCCTCAACCTGAACTTGTGCTAATACAATACATACATTTCTAGTTTTCTATATAACTAAGAGTTATTTGTTTGCCCAAATATGATCTTAGAATTAGTATGGTTCAATTTTAGCTCTTACCTATACCTAAAATAAGCATGCATTCAGCTATTACATCACGGTAGTGGGCGCAGCCAAGATGTGGCTAATTTGTTTGTTCAAAAGTTTAGGCATATCATTTCATCAATTGAAGAAGACTATCATGCAAATCACCAATGAGCATGTCATTGTGCAACAAAAGGGGGGGGGGGGGGGGGGTCATAGGAAGTCATTTACTAATGAGATGGCAAAACCGACGGTTTGATTCCTTTGGGATAACATGCAACATCTGCAATGCAAAACAATAATACTACTAAACATGAAAGAATAGGAGTGATCCCATCCTTTGGTCTATTTTTTACGCTTAGCCTGAACATATGCTACTACATCCATTTTTTTATTTTCTATATAATTGAGAGCTATTTGTATGCCCAAATCTGATCTGAGAATTAGTATGGTTCAGTTGTACCTCTTACCTATAAACCTAAATTAAGCAAGCATTCAGGCATGACACTCAGTGAACAAACCAATCTTGCCCTGGCTCGATGGATGGTGTCACAGTTGTGATAGCTCGATGGCCAGTATCACAAGACTTCACAACAGTGATAGCTCGTTGGCCGGCACCACAAGACCCACATCGATCAATTATTGTGTGCGTCAGAGAGCACAAGAAAGGAAAGGGCGGCGAAGGAAACCGGGAGGATTACCGAACCGGTGGCGAAGAAGATGACAGAGACTCAGAGAAGCAACTATAGTGAAGCAGTGTGGCTGAGCAGGGTCGAGATCATACCTCTTACCACCAAAGTAAGGAGTCACCAAAGTAAGAAGAAAAAAGGAACATAAAACATTCTTTTTGCACTAACTACTAACTAGTACAACTCTCCATAGACAAATACACAAACTGGAAGGTCCGGTAGTGGTGAAAATATAGGGCAATGCACGTGCATAAGTTGTTGGGTACTGTAGTAGTTTGTTCTCTCCTTCAACATTTCTCGAGCGACTCGACGATGACTCCATTCTCTTCAACAGCAGCGATGGAGGCCTAGCATAGCAAGACTTTCGTGGTAAAAAAATATTATACAGAAAATATTATGATGACGGAACAAAATCTTAATATGTCATTTAATTTGATAGAAAGCCTTGAGAAAATCAGTAGAGTAGAGTATGAAAAGGCTTGCTAGAAGTAATCTTGCATGCACCTTAGTTTTCCTTCTAAAATCAAGAAATTATTATGCAGTCCTAAACTTTGTTCCTTCGCTGCATGCCTCGGTGATATGTTGATACCAGAACAAATATATACCAGTTAGTACTATTACACACATTACATGAATTCTGTTACGCAACATGTGTTTTCGTGTGAAATCAAGCAAAAAATTGAAACGTCTCAACTGGAATAGTTTCTAAATCATTAGATGTGTTGTCACACGGTGCTCCTACCGGCCTTCATGACGGGGTTGGTGAACCGGAGTTGCACTTACACCATCCAAATACACATCTCCATCATATTAAAGCATGCAATATCTAAACTCATATGTTAAAATTTATGTTCTAAACAAAACCTAGCCTGAAGCCATTAATATTAAGAGTAGTCCTGGGTACTCCTGTGTAGCACTTGCACACAAATCAAGGGAGTAACTGAGAAGAAAACATGATTTCATTCAATTGAGTAGGTGGAGGTGAATATGATCAAGTGGAAGAATAATTAAGAACTCATACTTTTTCCATGAGGTGCAAGGGGAATAATAATAGATCCACTTAGGAGAAACAAAATTCGTTCAAGGGAGTAGATGAGATATATGATTGGGAAGAATAGTTGGGACCTCATATTTGTTTTTAAAGGCCTCTAGAAATACTAAACGCACTGGTCCAAACTCCAGAAAGTAAAGTGGGTGGCGCCATGCATGGTGCATATGATGCCACTAATTAAAAGTGACATCAGCAAAAAATGAATAAAAAAACACGTAAACAATAATTGCTACTAAAATTATCGGGAAGCTTGCATTGAAAGAGGACAGAGTCTCTTACAACCTTCTGGCTGTGCTATTCTGTTTTAATGAAGTTTCAATCACTCATAACATTCAGAAACAACAACTATACGCTGGTAGAAAATGAAAACCAAGCATTAGGGATAACTAAACTTTGACCAGAGATAAGTGGAGACACACACACACACACATCACAAGGTAGACTAATTTCAGTTCCTGCTCTGGTACATTCACAAGTATTTTGGTCCCCCATTCTACATTCTCAGTTTAATGCTTCACTAAAAAAAGTGGTAACTTGAAGCGATCCTTGTATATATAAACACAATCTTGGATATCCTTACATACAACTTTATTTTGCTTCACAATAAATTTTTAAAGCAGATAAAAACATGTACAAGCACTGCCAATGGGATAACCGATGGTCATATTTTTTCTGAAAGGTAACTGATGGTTATATGAAACATCTAAAACTTTAGGAACCAGATATGATCTAAGGAAGTGACACACATCTGCATGTGAAGGAAATATGACCTAGAGGCAATAATAAAGTTGTTATTTATATTTCCTTATATCATGATAAATGTTTATTATTCATGCTAGAATTGTATTAACCGGAAACTTAGTACATGTGTGAATACATAAACAAACAGAGTGTCACTAGTATGCCTCTACTTGACTAGCTCGTTGAATTAAAGATGGTTACGTTTCCTAGCCATAGACATGAGTTGTCATTTGATTAACGGAATCACATCATTAGAGAATGATGTGATTGACTTGACCTATTCCGTTAGCTTAGCACTTGATTGTTTAGTATGGTGCTACTGCTTTCTTCATGACTTATACATGTTCCTATGACTATGAGATTATGCAACTCCCGAATACCGGAGGAACACTTTGTGTGCTACCAAACATCACAACGTAACTAGATGATTATAAAGGTGCTCTACAAGTGTCTCCGATGGTACTTGTTGAGTTGGCATAGATCAAGATTAGAATTTGTCACTCCAATTGTCGGAAAGGTATCACTGTGCCCTCTCAGTAATGCACGTCACTATAAGCCTTGCAAGCAATGTGACTAATGAGATAGTTGCGGGATGACGCATTATGGAACGAGTAAAGTGACTTGCTGGTAACGAGATTGAACTAGGTATTGAGATACCGACGATCGAATCTCGGGCAAGTAACATACCAATGACAAAGGGAACAACGTATGTTGTTATGCGATTTGACCGATAAAGATCTCAGTAGAATATGTGGGAGCCAATATGAGCATCCAAGTGCCGCTATTGGTTATTGATCGGAAAGGTGTCTCGGTCATGTCTATATAGTTCTCAAACCCGTAGGGTCCGCACGCTTAACGTTTGGTGACGATCGGTATTATGAGTTTATGTGTTTTGATGTATCGAAGGTAGTTCAGAGTCCCATATGAGATCGGAGACATGACGAGGAGTCTCAAAATGGTCGAGACGTAAAGATCGATATATTGGACGACTATATTCGGACATCGGAAAGGTTCCGAGTGATCCAGGTATTTTTCGGAGTACCGGGGGAGTTACGGGAATACGGAGTTACGGGAATACGGAGTTACGGAATACGGGAGTACATATGGGCCTTAATAGGCTTTAGGGGAAAAAGAGGAGAAGCCACGAGGGCTGGCCGCGCGTCCCCCATGGGCCTGGTCCGAATTGGACTAGGGGAGGGGATGCGCCCCCTCTTTCCGTCTCCTCTTGTCGGAGTAAATAGCCATGGTTAGCCTAGCCGGCTTCCCCTGGCCCTTCTGAAAAAATTACGAGCCCCTCCGGCTCTCAAGAATCCAAGACGTGGGGCCGCCTTCCCCTTGCCGGCTGTCTCCCAGGCCGGCTATCGGAAGGCGGCCCGACTTTAGCCCTCGTGAAGAAAGCCACGGGAGGGCCGGCTTCGAGAAGCCGGCCGCGAGAAGGCCGACTCCAAGAAGCCGGCTCCCACAAAGAGGTCAAGACCGTACCCTCAAAGTTTGCATCCACCTAACGGCGATGTGACGGGGTGTGGCTACAGTGAAGCCTGCCCCCCCCCCCGAATCCCGGAGCACGACTGGCACAGTGCGCCGTACGGGCGGCCATGACCCGTCCAGCGCGGCACGGTTGCCACGTTGACCCCGATGTCATCCACGATGGATTACCAGTACGGCCCACGGGCGTGGGCCCCTTCAGGAAGAGAGACACCCGAAGGCGGCCGTGCATCCCCCAGTCGGCCCAAGACAAAGCCGGCTCTCCATAGCCGGCATGCCACCTCCTTCGAAGGAGATGCCCCATTAAAGAGACAAGACGCGGTGAGGCTACAGTGATCACCCGCCGGACGGCGGCACTGTAGCCACGCCTACCTCGACGAAGCGCTCGTCACCAGGATTGAGCAACAGTAACCAGCCGCCAACAAGGCCCTGGACAGTGGGGCCTGCCTGTCGCCGAGGAGCCGGCGGGCCCCAGCAGTCGGCGCAGAAGCCGGCGAGCGTAGTCACAGACGGCTAAGCCCCGCGCCCAGCCGGATTACCATTGTACCCCCGGGGGGTAGGCCTATATAAACCCCCCGGGACACCCATGCAAAGGGTTGATCCCTGCTAGTTCTAGACACCACGCAAGGAGAAGAAGAGAGCGAGCCGTGCCCTTCTTCCTCCTCTCACCAAACAGCTCTAGGAGCATCGTGTAGCTACTTGTTCATCTAGTGATCATGCGGAGACCCCGCAGAGCAACAGTAGGGGTGTTATCTCCTCGGAGAGCCCCGAAGCTGGGTAAAATTCGCCGGCATGCATGTCTTCGCCTCATCCCGTTTCCAGGCACCGGCGATGTTTTACTGGCTCCCACAATGATAAGCCACCCGTTGGCATATGTCGCACCTACCACCCGACATTTGGCGCCCACCGTGGGGCCAGGTGCACCGTCGTCCAGAGACCTGTTCTGGACGGGAACCCTCTTCCTCCCCAGTGAGCGTAGCTAGCCCGGCATGCCCGATGGCGCTTGCCACAACGCGCTGCAAGGCGTCACCAGCATCTGCGCGGCGAGCAGCCTCGCCGATCTCCTCGACAAAACCCTCATCTCCGGCGAGCTCGCCTCCGATGCGGGCACCGACCACCTCGCCAACCTCCTCGGCCAGCTCCATGTCTCCGGCGAGCCTACTGTGGACTTGGAGTCGGTTGGCTCCACCGACCCGATGCCTGTCGACTCCGACACGGCCTCACTCGACACCTTCCCCACCAACGTCACGATCTACAACGACCCGCTTCCCCAGACCGATGGCTGCGACACTGTCACCACCGAGGTGATGGTCATCGGCCACGGCGGCGCTGCTGACGAGAGCGCCCACGACGCCCCGCACGCGGCGGCCCACGACTTGTCCATCCCGCTCCCGGATGATGCCGACGACGAAGCACTGGAGGCGCGCCGCCTCGCTCTCCTCGCGGAGGGCCGGAGGCTGGCCTCCATAAGACGCCTCACTAAGGCCCACCAGCGCGAAGCCGACCGCGTTGCCTTTGGCACGCCGGCTCCGGGCAGGCCAAGCCGGGCCGGTGTTGTCAGGCATCACGGCGCTGTCATCGCCGACACGCTGGGGGTCGACCGCCCAGTCTATGCCACTCCACTCGAGAACCTGCGAGCCGCCCAGGCGGCCGTAGACGACCTGGACGGATTGTGAGCCGAAGAACTCCCCCACATGACCAGACGGATCCAGCAGCTAATTGATGCAGCCGCACGGCGGCACGAAGCCGACGCCCGCGCAGAAAGCCTTCCCCCGCGCCGAGATCACGGCGCGACGTCCCGGACGCCGACTACGGGCAACACCCGCGCACGGCGCAACAAAGAGCCGGCTGCCAGCCGAAGCCGGACCCGAATCTCCATCGAGCGAGACGCAGAAGGCCATCCCTGGGCCGTGGAATGGCGGGGCGACCCGCCTCTGCCTCGGCCCCGTGGAGAGAGATATCCCACCCCGCCGCCTGTGGCGCATCCGACTCTCAGCGGCCGACTAGGTCGCTGCGAAGGAGTTGGCAAGAACGATGCCTGCCATCGGATCGACCGCCTGGCGCTGGAAGAAGAAGAAGACGATGTCGGTCCGCCTTGTTTCGGCCCCCGCATCCGCGACGAGCCTTTTCCCAAAGGGTTCTCGCTCCCAAGAGACACGCCCAAGTACAACGGCTCCGTGAAGCCAGAAGATTGGTTGATCGACTACTCCACGGCGGTTAGCATAGCCAACGGCAACAGGCGCGTTGCCATGAAGTACGTGCCCCTCATGCTGCAAGGCACGGCGTGGACCTGGCTCAACAGCCTCAAGCCCTTCAGCAACTTCACCAGCACCTACAAGCGGGCTCCCAAGCCCAGACAGCTCTCCTTGTGCGTACAAGGCCCCGCCGAGTCTACTCGCGACTACCTCACGCATTGGGCCGAGCTCCGCAACTCTTGCGAGGGGGTGCACGAGGTGCAAGCCATAGAATACTTCACTGCCGGGTGCCGACAAGGCACCCTCCTCAAGCACAAGCTTCTCTGCGACAAGCCGACTACCCTCGACGAGCTTCTGGACATAGCGGACAAGTACGCCACCGCCGACTCCTCGATGAAGACTGAGCTCCAGGTAGACGCGTCCGGAAGGTACTCAATCCGGCGCCCAAGACGCCGGCTGGGGATTCCGGCCGATGCCCACACCCGAACGATCACAAGCGCAAGGGCCCCACGCCGCCTCCCGCCAGTCGGCAGGTGGCCACAGTCGAAGACGTGCCGCCCGAAGGGCGGCCCGCGCCCAAGAAACCCAAGGGCGGCCGGCCGGCTTGGCAGCCGGCCTTCTCCTACGAGCAAAATCTCGACGCCCTGTGCAAATTCCACAGCGGCGCGAAGCCGTCCAACCACACAACCCGGAAGTGCCATTGGCTCACCCGAATCTCCAAAGGCGAAGGGCTCGCGCCGCCTCCGCCAGCCGTCCCGGTGCCTCCGGCTCCGCCGCCGCCAGCTGCTCGGCCCGCAGTCGGAGCCGTGCATGATGAGTTCCCCGACGAGCATGCAGCCTACATCGTCTTTACAAGCCAGCCCGAAGACCGGCGCGGCAGACGCCGAGAGCACCAGGAAGTCAGCATGGTCGCTGCCAACCCCGCCGAGCACATGCATTGGTCAGAAAAACCTATCAGCTGGAGCCGGGCCGACCACCCAGAGGTGATGCCGTTTCCCGGCTCTTCTGCGTTGGTTCTTGATGCCACCCTTGCAACGGACAGACGCGCCACCCGTTTCTCCCGTGTGTTGATAGACGGCCGGAGCAGCATCAACATCTTGTACTGTGACACCCTGGAGAAGCTGAATGTCAAGACGAAGCAACTCATGCCTACTCGGACAATATTCCATGGCATCGTACCCGGCTTGTCCTGCGCCCCCATTGGCAAGATCAAGATTGATGTACTCTTTGGGGACAAGGAGCATTTCCGCCAGGAAGCGATCTAGTTTGAAGTGGTGGACCTGGAGAGCCCCTACCATGCGTTGCTTGGCCGACCTGCCTTGGCCAGGTTCATGGCGGTTCCCCACTATGCATACCTCAAGATGAAGATGCCGAGTACCAAGGGCGTCATCACCATAGCCGGCGATTACAAGAAGTCCTCCGAGTGCGCTGCCGCCAGCAGCCGGCTGGCCGAGTCCCTTGTGATTGCCGAAGAGAAGAAGATGTTGGACCGGGTCGTGGCCATGGCCGGCAAGCAGCCGGTCCTGTCCCCTGATCCCAAGGAGTATGATGCCCAAGGATCTTTCCAGCCGGCCAAAGAGACAAAGAAGATACCTATTGAACCCGAGCACCCCGAGAGGTTTGCCGTCATCGGGGCAAGCCTAAACAGCAAATAGGAAGGCGAGCTCGTCGATTTCCTTCGTGAGAATCGGGACATCTTTGCATGGTCCCCCAAGGACATGTCGGGTGTTCCGAAGGAATTCGCCAAGCACAAACTACACGTCTGAGAAGACGCAAAGCCAGTCAAACAACCCCTCCGCCGACTGTCGGAGGAAAAAAGAAGGATTGTTGGAGAGGAGATAGCCCGGCTTCTGGCAGCCAGCTTCATTATGGAAGTTTTCTTTCCAGAGTGGCTTGCCAACCCGGTCCTCGTGTTAAAGAAGAACAACAAGTGGCGCATGTGCATAGACTACACGAGCCTCAACAAGGCCTGCCCTAAAGATCCCTTTGCCCTGCCAAGTATAGACCAAGTGATAGACTCCACGGCCGGATGCAAGCTATTGAGTTTCTTGGATGCTTACTCAGGATACCACCAAATAAAGTTGGATCCAGCTGACCGCCTGAAGACCGCCTTCATCACGCCATTCGGAGCGTTCTGCTACCTGACTATGACATTCGGCTTGAGAAATGCCTGTGCCACTTTTCAGCGTTGCATGCAGAAGTGCCTCCTCAAGCAACTCGGCAGAAATGCTCATGTCTACATAGACGACATTGTGGTGAAGACGGAGAAGCGCGGCACCTTGCTGGAAGACCTCAAAGAAACATTTGAGAACCTATGCCGGTTCCAAATCAAGCTCAACCTCGAGAAATGCGTGTTCGTAGTGCCAGCCGGCCAGCTCCTAGGCTTCCTGGTCTCCGAACGCGGCATCGAATGCAACCCGGTGAAGATCAAGGCCATTGAGAGAATGGCGATTCCCACCAAGCTTCGAGACATCCAGAAGTTCACCAGATGCTTGGCCTCCCTGAACCGCTTCATCAGCCGGCTCGGAGAGAAAGCTCTCCCCCTCTACCGCCTCATGAAGAAGACCATGCACTTTGAGTGGAATGACCAAGCCGACCAAGCTTTTCACGAGCTGAAGAAGATGCTGGCCACACCGCCTGTCCTGGCGGCGCCGACTGAGAAAGAGCCCATGTTCCTCTACATTGCCGCAACCAGCCGGGTGGTCAACACCAGCATCGTAGTCCAACACCCAGAAGAGGGCCGAGCCCAGCCGGTCTAAAGGCCGGTGTACTATTTGAGCGAGGTACTGTCCGCCTCGAAGCAGAACTACCCGCACTACCAAAAGATGTGTTATGGCGTGTACTTCACCGCCAAGAAGCTGAAGCCCTACTTTCAAGAGCATCCCATCACGGTCGTATGCACAGCCCCGCTGGCCGAGATCATAGGCAGTCGGGATGCATCCGGCCGGGTGGCAAAATGGGCCATCGAGCTGGCCCCTGACACGATCTTCTACCAGCCCCGCACCGCCATCAAGTCCCAAGCACTGGTCGACTTCCTCGTCGACTGGGCCGAGACCCAGTACCTGCCGCCGGCTCCCGACTCCACTCATTGGCGCATGCACTTCGACGGGTCCAAGATGCGCACCGTCTTGGGAGCCGGCATTGTCCTTACCTCTCCCAAAGGCGACAAGCTCAGATACACGCTGCAGATTCACTTTGCCGCCTCCAACAATGTAGCCGAGTACGAGGCGCTCATACACGGGCTCCGGCTTGCCAAAGAACTCGACATTCGCCGGATCCTATGTTATGGCAACTCGGACTTGGTGGTCCAGCAATCATCCGGCGACTGGGACGCCAAGGACGCAAATATGGCAAGCTACCGCTTCCTTGTTCAGCAAATCAGTGGGTACTTTGAAGGATGCGAGTTCCTCCACGTATCGCGAGCCGACAACGAGCCGGCCGATGCCCTGGCTCGAATAGGCTCCACTCGGCAACCAATACCAACCGGTGTCTCTCTACAATGCCTCCTCAAGCCATCCATCAAGCCGTCTCCAGAGTCCAATTCCATCTTCGTGTCACCAGACCCCGACGCGGCCGGGTCCGGCTCGAAGAACCAAGCAGGTAACCCGGGGACTTCAACAGTCGGCCCGGGGACTTCAGTAGCCGGCTCGGGGACTCCCGCGGTTACGCTCGACCCGGGGACTGCCACACCTGGCTCGGGGATTGCGGTAGTCGGCCCGAGGACTGCACCAACACAACAGCCGGCGGCCGACTCCAGCATTTCACCACCCAGGCCGCCCGCCCTGGTCGCAGTAGCCACATTGGCAATAGAAGAAGTTGCAGCTCCATCATGGGCTCAGTCCATCCTCAACTTCCTAATAAACCAAGATCTGCCGGCTGACGAAACAGAGGCAAGACAAGTCCAACACCGAGCCGGAGCATACACAATCGTCAACAGAGAGCTCGTCAAGCGCAGTGTCACTGGAGTCCTCTAGTGATGCGTCGAGCAAGAGAAGGGCATTGCAATCCTCAGAGACATCCACCAAGGAGAATGCGGCCACCATGCGGCCTCAAGATCACTCGTCGCCAAAGCCTTCCGCCATGGTTTCTTTTGGCCGACTGCTTTGGATCACGCCAAAGAGTTGGTTAAACATTGCAAAGGGTGCCAACTCTTCAGCTCCAAGCAACACATGCCGGCTTCAGCACTCAAGACCATTCCCCTCACTTGGCCCTTCGCCGTTTGGGGACTGGACATGGTGGGCCCATTCAAGACGGCGCGCGGCGGCATGACACATTTGCTCGTCGCCATGGACAAATTCACCAAGTGGATTGAGGTAAAGCCGATCAAGAAGCTGAATGGGCCGACTGCCGTGACATTCACCGTAGATATAACAACTCGGTACGGCGTGCCACACAGCATCATCACCGACAATGGCACGAATTTTGCCAAGGGAGCCTTGGTACGTTTTTGCGCAACGCAAGGTATCCGGTTGGACTTAGTGTCCGTTGCCCACCCACAGTCAAATGGCCAGGTTGAGCGAGCCAACGGCCTCATCCTTTCCGGGATCAAGCCTCGACTGGTCGTACCACTGGAGCGTTCAGCCGGCTGTTGGCTCGATGAGCTGCCGGCTGTCCTCTGGAGTCTGCGCACTACTCCAAACAAGTCAACCGGCTTCACTACTTTCTTCCTTGTGTATGGTGCTGAGGCGGTCATCCCAACCGACATCGAGTTCGACTCGCCTCGGGTAACCATGTACACGGAGGCGGAGGCCAAGGAAGCATGAGAAGACGGCGTCGACCTGCTGGAAGAAGGCCGGCTGTTAGCCCTCAGCCGATCTGCCATCTACCAGCAGGGTTTGCGCCGCTACCATAGTCGGAAGGTCAGGCCAAGATCCTTCCAAGAGGGCGACCTTGTGCTCCGGCTGGTCCAGCGAGCAGCCGGCCAGCACAAGCTCTCGGCCCCTTGGGAAGGCCCTTTCGTCATCAGCAGAGCTTTAGGCAATGACTCCTACTACCTAATCGACGCACAGAAGCCCAAGGCACGCAAGAGAGACGACTCCGGTAAGGAGTCGGAACGACCATGGAACGCCAACCTCCTCCGAAGATTTTACAGCTGAAATGCAGTATGCATCATGCTAACTTTTGTACTAAGTACGAGACAATAGCCCCCCCCCCCCCCGAGGAGAGCTCGCGGACTGCCATCTTTTATCTATGAATGAAGAGTATCATGCGTATGACCTTGTCATTTCATTTACTTGTTCCGTCCGGCACCGGGTTCGACTAGTCGGCCCGGGGACTGGCCGACTGGAGTTATATTAGAAGTCCTACCCGCGGTCAGACAAGTAGTGTGCCGACACCCAAGCTTGACTCTTGCCAAAAGTCACAGTTCGAAGAACCGGCTGTCCGGCTGGCAAGAGTTAAAGGCAAGAAAGGATGCCCACACGAAAAATGGCTAGGGACTAACGGACTAATATAACGAAAGCCGGTTTGCCTCCTACCACCGACCGACTACCAGAGTAGCCGGCCGGCCGGCTTCTATTCACTTCACTTCAATCCAAGAAAGCTCGAGTACTTGCCTCCGCAAAAGGGGAAGGTGGCAAAGGAAAAAGCCTAAGGATAAAAAGCATACGTGAAGGGAAACCAGACATACACACGATAATATTTACATAAAAGACCTCCAAGAGGCCAGCATTCAACATAGTTTGGATACACCCCGAGTGGGTGGAACTGCGAAAGCTTAATAAAATTGTTCAGAAGGCAATAGACAGGAAAAAACAAGGACGGCAGATTAAGCCGGCGGAGCGGCTAACGAGCCGGGCAGGTCGGTGGAGACGGCAGTGCTAGCTGGAGGAGTGGCCGGATGGCGAACCTCGGCATGATCACCGCCTCCCGTAGAAGGCGCGCTTGCGCACGCCTTGTTGCTGGAGGCACGGTCAGGCGGAGGCTGGCCGGCTGTTCCACCGGCTGGCTCAACGTCATCGCCTTCCTCTTCTTCGTCATCTTCGCCTTCGTCGCTGGAGGAGATCTCCTCTGCCGAGTCCTCACCCGCCGCCGGTTCAGCCCGAAGCACTCCCCCGGCTGGGCAACGCCGTCACCATTTATTTCAGGTGCAAATACGCTGATGTCGGTGCACTCGGCGATCGTCGAAGCGCGCTGAGCGATAGCCGGCCGCACCTCCTCTAGCTCTGCATTGGCCTCCAGCCGCCAGGTGCGCAGCTGGTCCAGGTTCAGCCCTGGATACCAAGCTCGGATGAACTCCAACGCCCGCCCAGCTCCAAGCCGGGCCGCTGACGCCTTCCAAGCTTCGAAGCGGCCAACCGCAACCTCCAGCCAGTCGGCAGTCCAGCTCGGGGTGCGGGGAATCGTCTCACCGGGCCAGAGGGCGGCCAACACCTGCGCTCCGGTGCGCTGGAGGCAGCGGAGCATACGATGAGCCGGTTGCAGCCGCGCTTGGACCGCCAAGAGCTGCTCCTCAAGCGTCCGATTCGCGTCTAGCGCGATGTCGGGCCCCGCCTGACAGCGCGCTTCGCGATGGGCCTCGATGGTTTGGGCGGCGAAGACAGAGTAGCCAGGAAAGTAGTCTGCACCGAGAATAAAAAGCAGCACAAGTCAGAGAAAAAATCAGGCGGCAAGGGGCAGGCAAGGAGCGAGGAAGGCGGCTTACCGTCGATCAAGTCCTCGATACGGCCGAAGCCTTCATCCAGCGCTTGCCTGGTCTCAGCCCAGCCCGCCGCCTCAGTCTCGAACTCGGCCTTCAGGGCGGCTTCGCTATCCTGTGCTTCCTTCAGAGCCGCCTTATGGCTCTCCTCCTGGTCAGCCAGCTTCTTGGCCAGGCGGTCACGCTCCAGGACCAAGGCGGCGTGCTCGGTTTCCTTAACGCGAAGGGCGGCCTGCGCCTCGCTGAGCTGCCCCCTCAAATCGGCATTGGACCCTGCAAGCACGAAAGACAAAAGAAAAACCAATGAGGAAGAAGTCGTCAGGGAAGATCTGACCCGACTGCTCAGCAGTCGGCTCGAATCTCGGGGACTACACCCAGTGGGTGCGCTGACGCGCCCCCACAGGAGATGAACGAAAACAAGGACGCACTTCGGCTGTTGACCAGGTCTTCGGTTCTCCGGCCCAGCTCCTGAGCCTGGGAGTTGAAGGCGGCAGCACGGAGGTTATGATACTCCTGAAAGGACAGACAGGAGGCGGGTATAAGACGGTTGTCAGAACCTAGTAAGTTCCGAGCCGCCTGCGCAGCAGCCGACTCGGAACTCGGGGACTACACCCAATGGGTGCGCTGACGCGCCCCCACGGAAGAAATCAAGGAAACAAAACAAACAAAGCTAGGAGACTCACCCGGATGACGGCCCGCGTCGCTAAGAATTCTTGGGTGTACTGCTGCAGCAAGGCGGCCTGGGCCTGAAGCCGGTTCCGAACCTCTTGGGCCGCCACGTTCAGCTCGCCCGTCCCCCCGCTGGGAGTCCACTCGGACGTGGCGGTGCTGGCCGCCTCCAAGGCCTCCGCCGTCTGGCCGGCACCCGTGAATCGGTGCGGCTCCGGCGCGGCGGTGCCTCCGCCTGCGCGCCGGCGCGTTGCCGGCTGCACCTCGAGGCCGGCTCCTGCTGCCGGCTCACCGCCGGCCGACTACTCTGGTGCCGCGGCAGATTGGCCGCCTTGGCCCGCTCTGGTCGGCGCCGTCTGCGGCGTTCCTTCCACGGAGGCCACTTGGACCTCCCTCCTCTCCATCGCCGGCGGTTCTTGGTCGACATCCTCCGACGGGGGCACCGGGATGTTGGGGGCCACGGCGCGGAGGGGAATGGCGAGCAGCGAAGGCTGGTTGTGCGAAGCCTCCGCCTCCGTCTCCGCGGCTGCCGCCTCCGCCCGGGCCTTGGCTGCCGCGTCGGCCTGCTCCTTCGCCGCCTGGGCGGCCGTTCGCTCCGCCGCCTCCCGCTCCTCCCGCACTTCACGGGCATTCAGCTCCATGGCCTCCCTGAGGTCGGCGCGGGGGTCCACACGGCAGGAGCCTGAAGACCTTCCAGTCGGCCCGACTACGGAGCCGCCCGGACCCCGCTCAAGGGAAAGCGGCGCCCTGTCCGGTGAGCAAAGAAAGGTTTAGAAGAGTTTTCAATCAAAGAGAACAACAAAAAATATGTGTCCAAGCATTCGACGACTTACGCTGAGATCGCCTGCGGCTGCTTCACCACCTTGCGGAAGCGGGCCGCCTTCGCGGCCGCCTCATCTCGCTTGGTCGCCACTGTGGAAGCCTTGGACTTCTTCGGCCGGCTGCCGAAGAGGATCAACGCGGCCCGACGCTTCTGGGCGCCGCCGCCAGCAGCCGGCGCGGCGGACGAGCTCGTGCCTTGATGACCAGGCGCCGGCTGGCGGCACGGGGTGACTTCGACCTCGGCATCATCCGGCCAGTCCTCGAAGCCATCCGTGAGCCCCGCGCCTCCGGGCTCGTCGCTTTCCCCCACGATGGCGTCTTCCATGGCGGCCGCTCCCAAGTCCGGGTCGTCGATGTCGTCCACCGTGCAGTCGGGGACGAGCTGGCGCTCTACCCCTGCGGCCCCGGTCGTCGGCGGAAGGAGAGGGTTCTGCTAGGGGAGAACCGACTAATCAGAAGCCGGCTATCATAAGGCCGGCTACCAACAGGAGAAAAGAAGGAAAAACTTACCACGGGCGGAGGGTTGGCGCGAGAGTACGGCGCCTTGCCGTATCGCCAGTCCTCGGCGAGCTTGCAGTTGGAGATGTAATTCACCATGTATGACACCTCTGCATGAGGCATCTCCCTGGTGCTCAGCCGGCTTAGGTCGAAGCGGCTGCTCATCTGACACATCATGTGAGGCCGTCTTTGGAGAGGAAGTACCCGGCGCTCCACGAAGGCGGCCACCAAGTCGGCTCCGGTCAGGACTTCCGCCTGGATCATCACCCGAAGCCGGGAGACGGCTGCGTTCCCGGCCTGAGACAATGACCTGGCCCGGTAGCTCCACGAGGGTTGCCTCCCAGCTGGTGGGCCGGCTACGTAAGCCGGCAGGTTGACGTAGTCGCCTTGCTGGGCGACGT
Source organism: Triticum monococcum (assembly GCA_034509565.1). Lineage (NCBI taxonomy): Eukaryota > Viridiplantae > Streptophyta > Magnoliopsida > Poales > Poaceae > Triticum > Triticum monococcum. The sequence continues at coordinate 487,164,777 of CM067845.1, forward strand.
TCTTCACATAGAAGTATGACTTCTGCCAGAGCTTCACCGACTGGATCAGCGGGACGGGCGGGAACGGGTTGTTCTCACCCGACCGCCTCATGGCGATATTGGCCCCGCAGGGGGCGGGCACGCCCGCGACGACCGCGCCGAGTTTGCTCTAGAAGAATTCCCCCCAGAGCTCAAGCGTGGGGAGGACCCCAAGGAAACCTTCGCAGAGGGAGACGAAGGCCGACAGCAGCATCACTGCGTTGGGCGTGAGGTGATGCGGCTGAAGGTTGTAGAACTCAAGGAAGCTACGGAGGAACCCGCTCGCCGGAAGGCCGAAGCCGCGCAGGTAGTGCGAGCGGAAGATAACACACTCGCCCTCCTCCGGTGCCGGCGAAACCTCGCTCTCCGGCGCTCGACGGACCCGCACGAAGCTCTCGCCGGGCAGGCGTCGCGTTTGGCGGAGGAACTCGACGTGGTCCTCATGGGCGTTGGAGCCATCCCATGAGCTCAACAGCGCCATCGAAGCGAGAAGATGCGGCGGCGGAATGGAGCGGCGGTGGGTGGCTGCGGCGACGAGAAGAAGAAGAACAAAGGCGAAAGGGGGTGGAGCGAGGGAGAGTGTGCAAAGCCTCTGCCGCTCCCCCTCCTCCCCCTACTTATAAACCGCACGGCGGAGCCGAGGAGGCGCGGCGTGGGGGAACGTGGGGATCAACTGTGCCCACCCCCCCCCACACACACACACACATCCCGCGATTATTGCGCCCTAACGGCATAATAAAATCGCCGTGGGAAGGCGAGCGGTCTGCATGGGCTGCAGAAGATCCGCACTCGGGCCGAGGCCTAGGAGTGGCGGGCCCGGGCCTGCAGCGGCGTCTCATCGCGCGCGTGCACTGGCAGGGTTTCACTGCCACGTGGCCCGCGGGAAGGCCTGCGGTCAGCTCGCGGGTCGACCGCGATCCCGCCTACAAGAAACGGAGCTCTCCGAAGTCAGCGTGCACCAGCAAAGCCGGCCCCTCAGGATAGGAAGCTGACCAAGCTTCTCGTCCCTTTGTCAGCCTCGATGCTCGATCAGCTTCGGGGACTACTGTCGGAGTAAATAGCCATGGGTAGCCTAGCCGGCTTCCCCTGGCCCTTCTGAAAAATTACGAGCCCCTCCGGCTCTCAAGAATCCAAGACATGGGGCCGCCTTCCCCTTGCCGGCTGTCTCCCAGGCCGGCTATCGGAAGGCGGCCCGACTTTAGCCCTCGTGAAGAAAGCCACGGGAGGGCCGGCTTCGAGAAGCCGGCCGCGAGAAGGCCGAATCCAAGAAGCCGGCTCCCACAAAGTGGTCAAGACCGTACCCTCAAAGTTTGCATCCACCTAACGGCGATGTGACGGGGTGTGGCTACAGTGAAGCCTGCCACCCCCGAATCCCGGAGCACGACTGGCACAGTGCGTCGTACGGGTGGCCATGACCCGTCTGGCGCGGCACTGTTGCCACGTTGACCCCGATGTCATCCATGATGGATTGCCAGTACGGCCCACAGGCGTGGGCCCCTTCGAGCAGAGAGACACCCGAAGGCGGCCGTGCATCCCCCAGTCGGCCCGAGACAAAGCTGGCTCTCCATAGCCGGCATGCCACCTCCTTCGAAGGAGACGCCCCATTAAGGAGAGAAGACGCGGTGAGGCTACGGTGATCACCCGCCGGACGGCGGCACTGTAGACACGCCTACCTCGACGAAGCCCTCGTCACCAGGATTGAGCAACAGTAACCAGCCGCCGACAAGGCCCTCGATAGTGGGGCCTGCCTGTCGGCCGAGGAGCCGGCAGCCGGCAGGACCCACCAGCCGGCGGGCCCCAGCAGTCGGCGCAGAAGCCGGCGAGCGTAGTCACAGACGGCTGAGCCCCGCGCCCAGCCGGATTACCATTGTACCCCCGGGGGGTAGGCCTATATAAACCCCCCGGGACACCCATGCAAAGGGTTGATCCCTGCTAGTTCTAGACACCACGCAAGGAGAAGAAGAGAGCGAGCCGTGCCCTTCTTTTCCGCCTCTCACCAAACAGCTCTAGGAGCATCGTGTAGCTACTTGTTCATCTAGTGATCATGCGGTGACCCCGCCGAGTAGCAGTAGGGGTGTTATCTCCTCGGAGAGCCCCGAAGCTGGGTAAGATTCGCCGGCGTGCATGTCTTCGCCTCATCCCGTTTCTAGGCACCGGTGATGTTTTACTGGCTCCCACAATGATAAGCCACCCGTTGGCATATGTCGCACCTACCACCCGACACCTCCCCCTCCCCTTCCTTCCCCCTCCTAGTAGGACTAGGAAAGGAGGAATCCTACTCCTACTAGGAGGAGGATTCCTCCTCCCCTTAGTGCGCCTAGAGAGGCCAGCCGGCCTCCCCTCCCTCCTTTATATACGTGGGGAGGGGGGCACCCTAGAATACACAAGTTGATCATTGATCTTTCTTAGCCATGTGCGGTGCCCCCCCCCCCCCTTCACCATAATCCACCTCGGTCATATCGTAGCGGTGCTTAGGCGAAGCCCTACGTCAGTAGCTTCATCAACACCGTCACCACGCCGTCGTGCTGACGAAGCTCTTTCCCGAAGCTCTACTGGATCGTGAGTTCGCGGGACGTCACCGAGCTGAACGTGTGCTGAACGCGGAGGTGTCGTACGTTCGGTACTGAGGATCGGTCGATCGTGAATACGTACGACTACATCAACCGCATTGTCACAACGCTTCCACTTACGGTCTACAAGGGTACATAGACAACACTCTCCCCTCTTGTTGCTATGTATCACCATGATCTTGTGTGTGCGTAGGAATTTTTTTGAAATTACTACGTTCGCCAATAGTGGTATCAGAGCCAGGTTTATGCGTAGATGTTATATGCATGAGTACAACACAAGTGAGTTGTGGGTGATATAAGTCATACTGCTTATCAGCATGTCATACTTTGGTTCGGCAGTATTGTTGGATGAAGCGGCCCGGACCGACATTACGCGTACGCTTACGCGAGACTGGTTCTACCGACATATTTCGCACACAGGTGGCTAGCGGGTGTCAGTTTCTCCAACTTTAGTTGAATCGAGTGTGGCTACGCCCGGTCCTTATGAAGGTTAAAACAACACAAACTTGACGAAATATCATTGTGGTTATGATGCGTAGGTAAGAACGGTTCTTGCTCAGCCCGTAGCAGTCACATAAAACTTGCAACAACAAAGTAGAGGACGTCTAACTTGGTTTTGCAGGGCATATTGTGATGTGATATGGTCAAGACATGATGCTAAATTTTATTGTATGAGATGATCATGTTTTGTAACAGAGTTATCGGCAACTGGCAGGAGCCATATGGTTGTCGCTTTATTGTACGAAATGCAATCGCCATGTAATTGCTTTACTTTATCACTAAGCGGTAGCGATAGTTGTATAAGCAATAGTTGGCGAGACGGCAACGATGCTACGATGGAGATCAAGGTGTCGCGCCGGTGACGATGGTGATCATGACGGTGCTTTAGAGATGGAGATCAAAGGCACAAGATGATGATGGCCATATCATATCACTTATATTGATTCCATGTGATGTTTATCTTTTATACATCTTATTCTGCTTTGATTGACGGTAGCATTATAAGATGATCTCTCACTAAATTTCAAGGTACAAGTGTTCTTCCTGAGTATGCGCCGTTGCCAAAGTTCGTCGTGCCGAGACACCATGTGATGATCGGGTGTGATAAGCTCTACGTTCATATACAACGGGTGAAAGCCAGTTTTGCACACGCAGAAATACTCGGGTTAAACTTGATGAGCCTAGCATATGCAGATATGGCCTCGGAACACTGAGACCAAAAGGTCGAGCGTGAATCATATAGTAGATATGATCAACATAGTGATGTTCACCATTGAAAACTACTCCATCTCACGTGATGATCGGACATGGTTTAGTTGATTTGGATCATGTGATCATTTAGATGACTAGAGGGATGTCTATCTAAGTGGGAGTTCTTAAGTAATATGATTAAATGAACTTTAAATTTATCATGAACTTAGTCCTGGTAGTATTAGCATATCTATGTTGTAGATCAATAGCTCGCGTTTAGCTCCCCTGTTTTATTTTTTGATATGTTCCTAGAGAAAACTATGTTGAAAGATGTTAGTAGCAATGATGCGGATTGGATTCGTTATATGAGGATTATCCTCATTGCTGCGCAGAAGAAATATGTCCTTGATGCACCGCTAGGTGACAGACCTATTGCAGGAACAGATGCAGGCGTTATGAACGTTTGACAAAGCACGTTATGATGACTACTTGATAGTTTAGTGCACCATGCTTTACGGCTTAGAATTGGGGCTTCAAAGACGTTTTTGAAATGCCACGAAGCTTATGAGATGTTCCAAGAGATGAAATTAGTGAATCATGCCCATGTCGAAAGGTATGAGACCTTTGATAAGTAATTTGCCTACAAGATGGAGGAGAATAGTTCAGCTAGTGAGCATGTGCTGAGAATGTCTAAGTACTACAATCACTTCAATCAAGTGGGAGTTAATCTTCCAGATAAGATAGTGATTGACAGAGTTCTCTAGTCACTATCACCAAGTTACTAGAACTTCATGATGAACTATAATATGCAAGGGATAGCGGAAACAATTCCCAAGCTCTTCGTGATGCTGAAATCGACTGTAGAAATCAAGAAAAGCATCAAGTGTTGATGGTTGACAAGACCACTAGTTTCAAGAAAAGGGCAAAGGGAAGAAAGGGAACTTCAAGAAGAATGGCAAGCAAGTTGCTGCTCAAGTGAAGAAGCCCAAGTCTGGACCTAAGCCTAAGACTAAGTGCTTCTACTGCAAAGGGACTGGTCACTGGAAGCAGAACTGTCCCAAGTATTTGGCGGATAAGAAGGATCACAAATTGAACAAAGGTATATTGGACATACATGTTATTGATGTGTACTTTACTAGTGTTTATAGCAACCCCTCTCGGCATTTGATACGGGTTTAGTTGCTAAGAGTAGTAACTCGAAATGGGAGTTGTAGAATGAACAGAAACTAGTTAAGGGCGAGGTGACGATATGTGTTGGAAGTAGCTCCAAGATTGATATGATCATCATCGCACACTCCCTATACTTTCGGGATTAGTGTTTGAACCTAAATAAGTGTTATTTGGTGTTTGCGTTAAGCATGAATATGATTTGATCATGTTTATTGCAATACAATTATTCATTTAAGTTAGAGAATAATTGTTGTTCGGTTTACATGAATAAAACCTTCTATGGTCATACACCCAATGAAAATGGTTTGTTGGATCTCGATCGTAGTGATACACATACTCATAATATTGAAGCCAAAATATGGAAAGTTAATAATGATAATGCAACTTATTTATGGCACTGCCATTTAGGTCATATTGGTGTAAAGCGCATGAAGAAACTCCATGCTGATGGGATTTTGGAATCACTTGATGCTTGCGAACCATGCCTATGGGAAAAATGACGACTCTGTTCTCCGGAACAATGGAGCGAGCAACTGACTTATTGGAAATAATACATACTGATGTATGCGATCCTATGAGTGTTGAGGCTCGCGACGGGTATCGTTATTTTCTGACCTTCACAAATGATTTGAGCATATATGGGTATATCTACTTGATGAAACATAAGTCTGAAACAGTTGAAACGTATTTCAGAGTGAAGTGGAAAATCATTGTAATAAGAAAATAAAGTTTCTACGATATAATCGTGGAGGAGAATATTTGAGTTACGAGTTTGGTCTTCATTTGAAACAATGCGGAATAGTTTCACAACTCACGCCACCTGGAACACCACATCATAATGGTGTGTCTGAACATCGTAACCGTATTGTACAATCTATGATGTCTCTTACCGATTTACCACTATCGTTTTGGGGTTATGCATTAGAGACAGCTGCATTCACGTTAAATAGGGCACCATCTAAATCAGTTGAGATGACACCATATGAACTGTGGTTTGGCAAGAAACCAAAGTTGTCATTTCTTAAAGTTAGGGGTTGCGATGCTTATGTGAAAAAGTTTCATCCTGATAAGCTCAAACCCAAATTGGAGAAATGTGTCTTCATAGGATACCCAAAAGAGGCTGTTGGGTACACCTTCTATCACAGATCCGAAAGCAAGATATTCGTTGCTTAGAATGGATCCTTTCTAGAGAAGGAGTTTCTCTCGAAAGAAGTGAGTGGGAGGAAAGTAGAATTTGATGAGGTAATTGTACCTCCTCCCTTATTGGAAAGTAATTCATCACAGAAATCTGTTCCTGTGACTCCTACAGCAATTAGTGAAGAAGCTAATGATGATGATCATGTAACTTCACATCAAGTTACTACCGAACCTCGTAGGTTAACCAGAGTGAGATCCACACCAGAGTGGTACGGTAATCCTGTTCTGGAGGTCATGTTACTTGACCATGACGAACCTACGAACTATGAGGAAGCGATGATGAGCCTATTCCACAAAATGGCTTGAGGCCATGAAATCTAAGATGGATCCATGTAGGAGAACAAAGTATGGACTTTGATTGACTTGCCCAATGATCGGTGAGCCATTGAGAATAAATGGATCTTCAAGAGGAAGACGAACGCTGATAGTAGTGTTACTATCTACCAAGCTCGAATTGTCGCAAAAGGTTTTCGCAAGTTCAAGGTGTTGAATATGATGAGTTATTCTCACTCATAGCGATGCTTAAGTCTGTCCGAATCATGTTATGAAATCTGGCAAATGGATAAACAAAACTTCATTCCTTAATGGATTTCTTAAGAAGAGTTGTATATGATGCAAGCAAAAGGTTTTGTCGATCCTAAAGGTGCTAACAAAGTGTGCAAAGCTCCAGCGATCCATTTTTGGACTGGTGCAAGCATCTCAGAGTTGGAATATACGCTTTGATGAGTTGATCAAAGCATATAGTTTTGTACAGACTTGTGGTGAAGCCTGTATTTACAAGAAAGTGAGTGGGAGCACTACAACCTTTCTGATAAGTATATGTGAATGACATATTGTTGATCGGAAATGATGTACAATTTTCTGGAAAGCATAAATGGAGTGTTTGAAAGGAGTTTTTCAAAGAAAGACCTCGGCGAAGCTGCTTATATATTGGTCATCAAGATCTATAGAGATAGATCAAGACGCCTGATAAGTTTTTTAATGAGTACATACCTTGACGAATTTTTGAAGTAGTTCAAAATGGAACAGTCAAAGAAGGAGTTCTTGCCTGTATTTCAAGGTGTGAAATTGAGTAAGACTCAAAGCCCGACCACTTCAGAAGATAGAAAGAGAATGAAATTCATTCCCTATGCCTCAGCCATAGGTTCTATAAAGTATGCCATGCCGTGTACCAGATCTATTGTATACCCTACACTGAGTTTGGCAAGGGAGTACAATAGTGATCTAGGAGTAGATCACTGGACATCGGTCAAAATTATCCTTAGTGGATATGTTTCTCGATTATGGAGGTGATAAAAGGTTCGTCGTAAAGGGTTACGTCGATGCATGTTTTAACACTGATCCAGATGACTCTTAGTCTCAATCTAGATACATATTGAAAGTGGGAGCAATTAGCTAGAGTAGCTCCATGCAGAGCATTGTTGACATAGAAATTTGCAAAATACATACGGATCTGAATGTGGCAGGCCCGTTCACTAAACTTCTCTCAAAAGCAAAACATGATCACACCTTAGTACTCTTTGGGTGTTAATCACATGGCGATGTGAACTAGATTACTGACTCTAGTAAACCCTTTGAGTGTTGGCCACATGGCGATGTGAACTATGGATATTAATCACATGGTGATGTGAACTATCGGTGTTAAATCACATGGCGATGTGAACTAGATTATTGACTCTAGTGCAAGTGGGAGACTGAAGGAAATATGCCCTAGAGGCAATAATAAAGTTGTTATTTATATTTTCTTATATCATGATAAATGTTTATTATTCATGCTAGAATTGTATTAACCGGAAACTTAGTACATGTGTGAATACATAGACAAACAGAGTGTCACTAGTATGCCTCTACTTAACTAGCTCATTGAATCAAAGATGGTTAAGTTTCCTAGCCATAGACATGAGTTGTCATTTGATTAACGGGATCACATCATTAGAGAATGATGTGATTGACTTGACCCATTCTGTTAGCTTAACACTTGATCGTTTAGTATGTTTTTATTGCTTTCTTCATGACTTATACATGTTCCTATGACTATGAGATTATGCAACTCCCGAATACCGGATGAACACTTTGTGTGCTACCAAACGTCACAACGTAACTGGGTGATTATAAAGGTGCTCTACAGGTGTCTCTGATGGTACTTGTTGAGTTGTCATAGATCAAGATTAGGATTTGTCACTCCGATTGTCAGAGAGGTATCTCTGGGCCCTCTCGGTAATGCACATCACTATAAGCCTTGCAAGCAATGTGACTAATGAGATAGTTGCGGGATGATGCATTACGAAACGAGTAAAGTGACTTGCCGGTAATGAGATTGAAATAGGTATTGAGATACCGACGATCGAATCTCGGGAAAGTAACATACCGATGACAAAGGGATCAACGTATGTTGTTATGCGGTTTGACCGATAAAGATCTTCGTAGAATATGTGGGAACCAATATGAGCATCCAGGTTCCGCTATTGGTTATTGATCGGAAACGTGTCTCGGTCATGTCTACATAGTTCTCGAACCCATAGGGTCCGCATGCTTAACGTTCGGTGACGATCGGTATTATGAGTTTATGTGTTTTGATGTACCGAAGGTAGTTCGGAGTCCCGGATGAGATCGGGGACATGACGAGGAGTCCCGAAATGGTCGAGACGTAAAGATCGATATATTGGACAACTATATTCGGACATCGGAAAGGTTCCGAGTGATCCGGGTATTTTTCGAAGTACCGGGGGAGTTACAGGAATACGGGAGTACATATGGGCCTTAGTACGCATTAGGGGGAAAAGAGGAGAAGCCACGAGGGTTGGCTGCGCGCCCCCCATGGGCCTAGTCCGAATTGGACTAGGGGAGGGGCTGCGCCCCCTCTTTCCTTCTCCTCCCCCTCTCCTTCCTTCCCCCTCCTAGTAGGACTAGGAAAGGAGGAATCATACTCCTACTAGGAGGAGGATTCCTCCTCCCCTTGGCACGCCTAGCAAGGCCGGCGGGCCTCCCCTCCCTCCTTTATATACGTGGGGAGGGACGCACCCTAGAACACACAAGTTGATCATTGATCTTTCTTAGCCGTGTGCGGTGCCCCCCTTCACCATAATCCACCCCGGTCATATCGTAGCGGTGCTTAGGCGAAGCCTTCCGTCGGTAGCTTCATCAATACCGTCACCACGCCGTCGTGCTGATGAAGCTCTTCCCCGAAGCTTTACTGGATCGTGAGTTCACGAGACATCACTGAGTTGAACGTGTGCTGAACGCAGAGGTGCCATACGTTCGGGACTGAGGATCGGTCGATCATGAAGACGTACGACTACATCAACTGCGTTGTCATAACGCTTCCGCTTACAGTCTACAAGGGTACGTAGACAACACTCTCCCCTCTCGTTGCTATGCATCACTATGATCTTGCGTGTGCGTAGGAAATTTTTTGAAATTACTATGTTCCCCAACAGCATGTACCTAATAACAAAAGCCATAGGTAAGATAACCTTTATTGATTGTAATATTGCCAGATCCACTTCTTTGTTTGCATAGAAACGGGCACTGGCTCCAGTACATCCCCTGTGTCATAGATCAATAGACAACAAAAATGGAGCGACATTAATGTGGGTTTACTCCTATGACAGTTTTGCATGGTAAGAAACTGAGATTACATATGGCTAGATAATGAGACTCCTTTGCATCATTGTGTTCTTACTTTGGAATGTGGTCACAATAATTAGAAAGAATCTAATACGTTAGTTTTGGCACAACGAATATGATGGTCAGTTCATCTTGATTGAGTACTCATCAATCTGCACCAAGTTGAGCAAAATCAACAATTTTCAATCCCTATCTGCTGCAATTTTTTAGCTAGTAAACAAAGCATATGAACAGATCTTAGCATTCCAAAAATTAAACTTAAGAGATCTCAGCAATCTTGTTGAGCAAGAAAGAGGCCTTGTCCACCTGCTCCACCTCTGAGCCGTTGACGAGAACCACCTCCCTCTTGAATTACTTACTGATCTCCTCCACCTCCGCCATCTACCACTCCGCCACCTTCGTCGCCACCCCCTTCTTATTCACCTACTTCACCTCAACCAATAGCGATGGGCCCATGGGGCAACCTCTAGGTCCATCTGCACCGCCCTATCGCTGCCTCGGCTCCTGCAGGTTGGCATGTCGATGTAGATAGACTACACTGATTAGTACATATGTCACAATAATCAATGAAGCTTGATCTACATGTAAATCATATATATGCACTCGCAAAATGACAGTTCAGACAGTTGTTCTAGAACAAGTCAATTACTTCTTCTAAAGTAAAATAGACAATCATCCATAAATCTGCATTTAGAAATCAACCATGAACACTAAACTTGTATACTTGTGTGCATTGTACCATAGAAAAGAACTGATGTACTACAGAAAAAGATGAAAATAAGTTCTTACTTCTGGACCTTGCATGGCAGCTTCAAGTTTCTTCATGTCGACACCGACCAGTTCGCTAGCCTTCTCACCTTTGTGATAAAAGTGGAAAGTTGGCTATGCAAGATCCAGCATTAGTCAACTATTTGCATTATAAATTAGGATGAAGGGTGGTGAGAATCATGTTAATATTCCTATAATCATGGTTATCTTTAATTGAACAGAACAAACATGCATATAAGCATTTAACAGGGTAAGGTTAAATCACTGTGTTTTTTCAGATTCCTACATTCACTAAAACACATACAACGCATCATTACCATGAAACCGAATGAAAGTAACACTGAACTTTATATCATAAGAACGAAAATGAAATGTCATAAATTATTTAGGATATGCAACTTACGACGGAGAATAATTTCAAACTACCAAGTTTGGATCCAATTCTATCCTGCATCACGAGAAGTGGCAGAGAAAAATTGCTTACCAGTAACCATGTGAAAGAGCAGGTATACTTTTTAACATATTCCATTTAACAAACTGATCTAATCAATTGAACATATGTCCCCTTTGCACAGAATCAAAAATTAACAATAGAATAAAACCATACCAGTTAACACCACGTGAACAAACAACTGATTTGATCTTGAAGATATGCACCAACTCATAAGCCAATCTTCCTACTGTAAAGCATTCCGTAGGGGCTCACCATGAGTGGAGAGGTAAGGCGCGGCGGCAGGTGAACGGAGTGGAGGAAGACAAACAAATTCGACCAAGGCTGTAGCCTGTGAAGGGGGTGGATTTGCCATGTGCGTTAGACCAGGGATGTTGAGTTCACCAAACACAAGGCTGCGACCACCAAGGAAGGCGGCGACTGGCGGAGAATATGAGAGGGAAGCAGGGGCGCAACAGCAGGAGGCGGGGCTGGTCGAGGAGCTCCTATGTTGCAGCGGCACGAGGAACCCTAGCACACGCGAGGGCTATCTGGGAGAGGAGCGGGCGCAAGGAACCCTCGGCCCTCATTACCTCGTCCTCGATCTCGGGCGGAAGGAACCCTCATCCCTCCTCACCTCGTCCTCGATCTCCATCCCGGCATGGCGTCGCGGTGAGCTGGAGAAGCAGTAGGAAGAAGCGGGGCAGGTAGCGCGACCATGGACGGAAGGCAGTGCGGATGGACGTGGATTTTTAGAGCACTTGCACCCAGGCCCTCCTATCCTAACTCTCCAATATCGCTTTAAGATCCGTGCGACACAACTAACTTTCTATATGAAATTTTCTCTTTTTTGTTTCTCCCACATAGAACATATTTTGAAGTCCAAACCTATGCAGCGTGCCAAAGCTTTCTAACTAGAATCTAGGATAAATCTTTCAGAACTTTTTGTCCGACATAAATACTAAAAATACAATTTTTTAATCAAACAATACGTATTTTGTATATTTATATTTGACAAAAAATCTGAAAGATTTATCCTAGATTCTACTTAGAAAGCTTTGGCACATTGCATAGGTTTGAACTTCAAGACATGTTCTATGTGGGAGAAACAAAAAAGAGAAACGTATTTTCATGAATCTTAAAGCAGAAAATAGATGGCTAGATATAGAGGGCCTGGGTGCATATGCTCTAATATATATTTTCGCAGTGCGGATGGAGGGACGAAGCGCGGTGACCATGAACACGCGAAGGGATCCAGTCGAAGGCGGACCTCGGCAGCAGTGTCCTGACGGCGACCTGGAGGTCCGCAACGAAGGCGGCGGTGCCTCCTCTAGGATCTCGGCGCCGGCGAAGGGATCGGTGGCGCCTGGGGTGTGGTTCCGGTCGTGGTAGTGGATAGATCAAGGGCATCAGATTATTTTTCGTGCGAGGGGTCCTTGCTGGCGAGCTCCCAGGGTCGTGCAAGGGGCCTCGCTCGTCCGATTTGTTCAGTTTATTTTCGTGCGAGGGGGCCGCGGTCTTCGTCCAATTTTTTCGTGCGAGGGGGCACGAGGGATCTCTACTTCCTAAGTCTAAGTATGGAAGGGGATCGGGCGGAAAAATAAATCAGAGAGAGAAGTGATCTGTTTGGAAGCTGATCACATCTATATGGTATTACTAGATGATACCCCACGCGTTGCTGCGGGAATTTGTAGAAAAGAATAGATGCATTGAGAAATATTAACAATCATTCAAGCAAATATTTTTATTCCTTCTTAACCATGTATTGTGTATAGGATCATCAATAGTACTAATGAGAGTTAATTTGGATAACACTTGTACTTGATACATGTAATGATCACTTATTCTTGATTTAAGCCATAGTATAACTAATTTTAGGTAGACGTATAGTTTGCAGCTGCTCACATGCGTGCTTGACCATGTCATCCCTGCTGTTCAAAAATCAACATTATTAGTATAGTTGTACTTGTGTAATCAGGTTAGCGGTGAGAAACATACTTTTGGCTAATTTTATTTGGATACAAGAACTGATAGTACCTATATATTTTTGTTACGATTATACTCACAACCTTGTTACTTGTTCATTGTCACATTGTTGTTTATGCCATATGACAAACTGAGATGAAGTTCTCTTGCTGGAAGACCTACCTCTTTTCCGGTGGCCTGTAAATATAGCATTCAAGAGAAATTCAATGGTGATTAGGAAATATCTTTATAATTCGGTACCTCTCTCTGTTGGTGGTTTCAGCTTATCTATATTCAGTACTTCCTTTAGCTAAAGAGTACCTGCTGAAAAATCTTCATTTGAATTCATGTTCAGTTGACCTGAACTAATTGATCTATACATAGAGTTATAAAATTATTACTTATTTTGTTTTTTCTTCGTGTCCATGTTGCGGGTTGGTGAGGAGGTATAGCATTGTTTGACTCATCTAGTGTTTTGATCATTGGGCCACAGCAAAAGTTTGGTCAAACTTGTTTAAATAGAGCCTTTAACTTCTATTTTATGGTTGCTGGCAAACCTCTGGATACTTATTGTTGAAGATGGATGGGTAATCAGTTCTTTGTTTCGAGATGCCTGGAAGTATTTTATGGCTCGGGTAGGCTCCAGAAAATACTTTCAGAAATGAATAGAAAATGTCTAACCTTACTAGAGGCTGCATTTAGGGGCAGCGATCTTCATGACTCCCAGCCCAGAACCATTGCCATAACTATGTTGTCATATACAAAATCAGAAGAAAATAAGATAATGCATAAACTCAAATGTACCATATAATATAGCAAGTGTTCACAAAAATATTAGGTGATGTCGGACATATCAACAAATATTGCTTTTAAGAGCACAATACATATGCAAGAATGAACTCCATGGCCAAGGACTAGAACAGATCATTATCTATATGACCTATATATGTGAACCTGAATGTTGCTCTTTGTAAATCCCTGAAACATAGATTTAGAATCACTGAATCTAGTAAAGGACTAAATTTGTGAATGAAGACAAAATTGGCAACATTAGCATGGTTTGTGATTCCAACTGGCAATGATGAGACATGTTCTACATAGCACCTTTTTCTAATCCAATGTTCCTGTCATAGACTATGACCAGCAGCGCCAAGCCGCGACAATCAATTGCATGTAACAACTAACAGAAAATAAAACACACAACCTCAAAAATTATCTTTGTATCAATTTGCTAGAGTTAATTCCCTTTGATCTCATATAATAGCTAAGCTACACAACACTCAAAGAGTCAAAAAATATAGGTACAGTACTGATACCTGAGTGGCATGACATCGAATCTTCTCCTTTCTATCTTTGATAAATAACTACTGAACTTCAGGAGAAAGATAATGGATCTGCAACAACAGCTAAATAATCATAGTGGTATGCGTCAGTAAATGTAACTATGATACTACACATGTGCTTTTGAGGTCAATTATGAAAGAGAGATCGCCGGTGATACCAAGCCCATGTTGTAGACGATGGGATCGATGCACCTCCACCGTTTAAAGAGGAAATTTTGTAGGGGCGGGGCAAATTCATCCGAGAACCAGCGTCGTCCATGCTTCTGGAAAGGATGGCCATGGTGGAGGTGGCCGGGGGTTGGGCGCATCAAGGCTGCAGGGTAGCGGCACTGTCCCGAGGCAAGTTCTTCTCATCTTGACGGCGAATCTGATCGACGCATCTAGATCCATGGGGTGGGGGCGGCCTGCAGCACAGAAGTTCCATCCTAGTCGGCCGATGGCGGCGGCGGTGGTGCTGCGCCAGATCTGACTGAGGTGCCCTTGCTTGCGCGGAGGTGTTCGTGCGTGCGTGCATGACAGAGCGGTGGGTAACAGACCACTGGTCGGTGTTGTATGGCTTTTGGTTGATGGCGACCGTGGCGTATCCGATGAGGTAGGGATGAGGGTGCCGCCGTCGCCCATTCTGCTACCATGATATAGGTTTTTTGATGCATATAATAGGGAAAGACCAGAAGACTAACAGAGCAGAAGATCGACCAATGGGCTGGTCTTGGGCTTCTGCACTAACGCGTTAGTTATAGAAGACGGAAGTGATGCCCAGAGTTTTTTTCTTTTTGCAGGAAACGATGTCCAGAGTTGAATCAGACAGTTTGATGAAAATAAAAAGGAAATGGTTGATGAGGTGGCACTATTGCTAAGGTCGACATGCTGCATGTCAAGAGAAATAGGATAGTGGGGATCAACTATTTAGGTATTATAGATTTATGAATTCTTAGTTACCAAATATTTACATGATTGAATTCGATCGACACCTGCCAAAGCAAGCACGAATAAATGGAAAGAGGATCGGACGCGATTCGGTTTTAGTTGCGAAGGAGAAAAAATAAAGTGGGAGAGATGGTGGGAGGGGGGACGAAAAAACCGGCAAAAATAAACCCTGAAGGCTAGTCACCAACTCAGACAATAGGAGTAGAGATGAGTGACCCCACCTAGGTGTAATCTAGCGCAGTTACCTCTCTGAGCTCTAAAGAAGGAATCGACAAAATCACAAGTACCCCCAAACGCACGTATGTATTGCTCCACGCGAGTGGTCTATCCCTCCTCTCGACCAAACCCTAGCCGCCTCTTCCCCATTGTCGTCGCTACCAGCCCTTCGATGTCGATCAGCAACGTGTAGGATGCACACCAGTTTTAGTTCTAGACACGGCGCTTTTTCATCACGGCCCTTCCGCGCTCCTCCCTGACCTCACAACTACGTCCGGTGCTGTTTCTGTAACACCCCAAAAATTTTAATCATATTTTCTTTAAGTAAAATTTGGCCAGAGATAAAATTTTGAATTATACTAGGTCATTTACTAATTTCAAAGCCTTTTCTATTTCCTGTTTTACAAAAAAATCTCCCCTCCATAGAAGATTATTTTGTAGAATGTTGTGGTCTTGGTTGTTCTGTAAATCATTTGATTTATATCATAAACAACAGTAGGAAACATTTTCATAATAAAATTTGCCACAAACAATTCTTTTACTAGCATTTTCAATGCTTAAAATGCTTCTGTTGCACTACAAGTATTTTAAATAATTGCTTTAAAATCCCACAAAAATTATGAGAGGTCACGTGATGCCTATATGTCACTTTTGAGCAAAAACCTAACTATGTCCTTTGAAAATTTTGAGTGAAATATCCTCTTTTCATTTCTGCCCCATTCTTGAGTTATAACTGCAACCCTCTTTTTCCTAGCTCCAATGATTCTGAAAATTTTCTATCTTGTTATCCATCCAACCAAAACATTAAATCCAGAAGATCAGCTCCATTGGAATCTTTTAAATCCACCAAATACTCCTCTGAAGTTTCTGTCCAGAACTGAATTCTGGTAAAACTTGCACTATCAAGTTTCTCATCTTGCCAAACCAACTCCACCAACTTCTCTACCATCAAAAGAGACCTCATCCTGCCAAATTTCATCATCAATAGAATCTCCTAGCTACCTCTAGCATTTCGTCAAACACCTTGTGGGCATGACAGAAATGTTGCCACTTTCTAACTTACACTGGACACTTGGTCATTCGGCCAAACCAGCATGTGCATCACTCCTCTCATACCTAGAAGCACCATACTGTCGATTTTTAGCTTGTGTGTGTCCCTGTAGATGCCACTGGCAATCTGACGAAAACCTAACGTGCGTGCACCGGGCATGGCCAGAGCGTGTGTTTTGCACGCGTCAGCACCGAGCTCCTGCCGTGTCTCTGATGCCTCCCCCTCTCATCCTGATCCCCCTCTGGATCAGCCCGACCACCATAAACCTCGCTGACACCCTCGATTGGCCCCTAGCACCGTCCACTGCCGTCCACGATGACCAGGACCGCCGCCCGACGAGTCGCGCATGGCCACGTCTCTGCCCAACCCGCGTGGCGCCTCCTGAGCAGCCCAGCTCCTCCCAGGAGTAACTTCAGGCGTCCACCACGCTCACCGTCCACTCTGCCGACCTCAACGGCCTCACCTGCCACCGAAATGATCGCCACCGCCGTGCTTATCCTCTGGACGCCGCGGAGCCGACCCTCTCGCGCTACAAAAGCTCACAACCCGGGGCTCTCTACGATACTCACCACACTCCCCTCCCCCACTCTGATCCCCCTCAAGCATCCAAGTGACCGGTCGATGACATCTTCCTCAACTCCGGCCACGGCACCCGCCACCACCTTCCGGTCGATTTCAACGCCACTAGGGCCTCCCCCTCTCCACTCTCTTCACCAACAGCATCCTAGAGCACCCATGAATCTATCCTCATGCTCGATTTGGATCAGGATTCGCCGCAGGCGAAAGCCCCATCTCACCCGACACCGCCGTCCGCCGGGAAGCTCGCCGTCGGCGACTCCGTCCACTCCAGCGACCAAGGAGGGTACCCACAGGTTCGCCTCGATCACCTGACCACACCCATGTGCTCAGATCCCCGCGAGGTGCCGTCGTTCGCCGGTGAGGATCACCGGAGCGCCGCCTCTTTTCGGCCGGAGGAGATGGCGCGCGCAGCGACTGGCCAAACCTGACCGGTGGGCCAGGCGGGCCCACTGTCAGTGACACAGCGCCGCGCCAGCTCGTCTTAAGTGGAGACGGGTTTACTTGAAATTGCTTTCCCGCGGGGAAAGCGTATTACTGTGAGTACGCCTTCGACGTCGCAGCCCTCCAGTGCGGTCGAGCGATTGGGCTTGGCCCAGTAGCGCCAGGCGGCTATACCGTCCATCGCAGTAATATTTGATTCTTTCTTTTTTTCAGCAGTTTTAAAATAATTCCACAGCAGCCATTTGACATCCAAATTTGATGATTCAAATTTCTTCATACTCCTAAATTCATGCTATATTTATCAAGATATGGTGAAATATTTTCTAGGCCTGGTCTTTGCCGGATCTAATAAATACTCTATTTCCTTGATTATTCCAGCTTAGTAAATCCATAGGAGAATCATATGACCTCCAAATGACATGATTATTTTTCTGTTATTTGTTAAATTTCGTCTAGTTTATTTTAGTACTTATCTCACAAGTTTCCAAACAACTTTTATGTACTATTTTGGAATTGTGTGGTAATTAAAATATTTTGAAAATAGGAAATGAAGGGGAGATATAATTTTCAAAGTTTTGGAATGCACCCAACATTCCTGCATGATCAAGGCAAGTATTTTGAACACATGATATGGTGACTGCATAATTATTTTGTGTCATGTGTATTTGAATTATGAATATGTGGAAGTCCTATAGAGTTTGCATATTGTTGGTCATACATGCATGATCCCCTTGATGGTATTTTATTTTCACTTAAACATTAAGTATAAGTGAGTACGGTTATTTTCATGTGCCATATGTGCCTGTGTTGGTCCAGGCTAATTTGCAAGAAGAATCAGTCACCAGAAAAGTGACCGTGAGACTGAAATCTCGTGGTGACGAGAATCATCAGTGAGGGTATGTTGAGACATAACAGAGGTGGTGACCCTATTGGGTACTGCCAAGGAGTTATATTGTGCTAACCACTGTAGGAAAACTTAAACCACCCAAGTTGATCGTAGATCGAGTCTTGTTCCGGTAACCCCCATACTGGTTCGTGCTACCACTTGTCCCCGACGCAGGCAGGGTACAGTTCAGTAAATTGTTAACCTCTTTCCGTGCACACACCGTGCAGAGAGGCCACAATGAGGGTTTCCAGGTACCGGCTGCAATGCCAGTCATCGGGCCAGGGGGAAGCATGTGTGTATCCGGCTGGGCCGAGAGGGGGAACCCCTTGTAATCCGCGTGTGTTAATAGTGATCCCATGCTACTCAAGACGATGGTCTCCCCACCTTAGAGTTTCTCTTGAACGATGTTTTGGGTGATTCCTGGCATCCGGAAAGTTAATCCGGTGTGTGCTGGTCAGGTGTGTTTTCAACCCAAAGGCCGTAACGGGAATTAGTCGGTGTCTTGGTGCTGGCTAAAGAAATCCTTTACTTGTGGGTAAAGAGTACACCCTCTGCAGAGTTATATCTATTCGAATAGCCATGTCCACGGTTAAGGACTACAGTCTGGGTTGGTCAAGTGTTGGTCTTAGTGTCAGTCTCCGGAGGAAATAATTAAAGTGATCATGGTTCCTTTTGCAGGATAATGATTGTCACTACTGGTGCTATTATGAATAGTATTGTTGATATGGATATTGTTGTTGACTAACCTTTTCCTCTTAGTTTAACCTTGAGTATCTCTTGGGGTGGCTAGACTACCCGGGATACTCAAGTTTATTTTTATTTCTGAGTATCACTTGCGATGGCTAGTCCACCTGGATACTCATGTTATTATTTTACTTATAAGCCCTTTATGAGGCGTCGCTCAGACACCCGACTGTGGCATTCATTTTCAAGACCTTACGAGGCGTCGCTTTTAGACACCCGTTTGAAATTTCTTTTCAAGACCTCTTATGGCGTCGCTTGAGTTCTCGGGTGGTCCTGTCTCGCCCGATTCTCTTTTAGACACCCGTTTGGCATTTCTCTTGGAATTCTTCGGGCGGTCCAATGCTCTACATTCTGTTTCATTTCTTTGATTTACTAATAACATGACTTATTTTCTGTATGAATATTTGTCATGCCATGCTTTAATACTGAGTCAGCACATGCATGTAATTTCAATTCATCATGAGCATATGCATCCGGTATATCTATTGTTCTTGATGTTTGCGAGTACATTTAAATGTACTCACTGGCTTGTCCCTGGCTATTGTCTTGGCCAGATCATGATTCAGAGAGGAGTACTGCGAAGACACCACGCAACCTAGGATTTGGAGATAGCAGGCACGCAAGATAGGACTTATCTAGGTCAGCTGTTCCCGTGGGAATGGAGTTCCATCAACGTTGGAGATCCACGAGTCGCTTCCATCATCTGCCACTAGAAATCATTATTGTACTCAATGGACCTATAAGGTCTTGTACTCAAATCCTTGTAATTGCTTGGAATTCTATATCAAGGAAATATCCACCAGCAACAGTAATCCTAGGGCTGGTGGTGACATAAGGGTCGTTTGCTGAGAATTTATGTCCCGGAAATCCGGCCCCTACAACCTTGGTATCAGAGCCAGGCTGACCACCGGCTAATCCTATCTTAGCTTGGTCATTATCCCTCAGTTTCCACACCATCCATATCCTTTCTTATCCATCGTCAAGCTCATCCTATTAGATAGCCTGCGCAGTGGCGAGCCGACAACTTTTTGACAGTCGGTGCCGAACTTATCGTCCTAGGCCATAGGCCGTGCGCCCGTGGCCGACACCTGAGTTGTCCCATCCGCAAGCGTACGATGGAAGACTCTACTGGCTTACAAGGGAAGCCTTCCCCGAACTCCGCACATCACAACTCTCACTCGCACCCTGATTTCCAAACCACCAAGATTCCTGGCCCCATCGTCCGCAACGAGACCACCGCATCCGAACTTGGAGATTTCATAGGGATCCTCGCCAATCTCACTCGTCGTGCTTTTGGCATAGACGAACCCCCAGAATATGTTGTGTACCAGTAACACACAAGTGATGCAATTCATGACTTCTGGTCCATGGTGCACATCTATGGAGGGGGCACCACATCAGAGCCTCCCTGCTGGTTCACCGGGAGGACGACCTCCGACGAGCCCCAAGCCATCCAACTTGCATCCCGAGAGAGTATAGTTCATCTCCGGCATTTGTCGCCGAGGGTTAACACTCGCCCTTTCTTCTACTACGCTTGTTGTGAAGGCTATGGTAGCCCGACCCAAGTCGCCAACGGTGACCATGAGTCGGATCCTGCTCTAGTGCATCTGGTGCGCTACCTGAGAGCTCAAGAAGCACTATTCGATCAGGTCACCAATGATCTGATTGCGACCCACAAGACGCTTGCTATCCTGACACCGGTGAGAAGTGAAGCTGCAACCGACACTAACAACCCGATAATGCTGCTTGGGAAGCCAGTTGAGCCCCCAAGGTCTGCTCATGTCATCTATCCGGGCAATGCCTTCGCCTCCCCAGGAGAACTCCATCGTCTCTTGGAGACCTACTCCAATGGAATTGTGACCACGAGACCCCACGAGGGGCATCATCGCTATCCCAGCACTGTAGCTCCCCATCCTACCCCAAACAACTCCGACACTGAAGCTCACGAAGAAGACTCGACATCTACAAGACGTGCCCGACTAGATGTCAATGAGGTGAACTGAGTCCACCAGGAGTGTTAGCAAATCCTGGTAGTCCTATTGTCTTGTATTTTTAAGGTAGCAATCGTATGGCGTAGTGATCTTGTCAACTACCTGTGTGCCATTGTTGTAATGGTACTACATGTGATCTAGCGTAAACTATTGGTGTATGGTGACAGAGTAAATGCTAGACGTGACTGCCGACACGCATAGTAAGACATCACACTCCTTTTGAGAAGTGGTGTCTGAGAATTCGACTTGGACAACCCTATGCCGGAGCCGATGGACAAGTCGTGCCAGCGCCGCATCATGTTTCCTGACCTAGGCACCTTATAAGGGGTCGTATCCATGCACCACACCAGCCACCACCACACTTGAGCACCACTCTTCTCCATTCATCCTTCCATATCTCACCATGGAGCCTACCTATGAACTCCAGATGCAAGCCCTGGTATTTTCGTTAAGGTTTTGTGGGATCTGACCCGCAATACACTTTGTTCCAGCCACCCACCCCAATATGAGCTGTTCAAAATGAGGATCACCCCTGATTCCTCGAAATACTGGGCAATTGTGCACATCCCACGAGAGGATTTAAATCAAGGCCCTCCATATGTTGTCTTCGTCGGGAGATCCATGCCAACCTCAGGCATGGCTATTGAGGCCGCGGCTTATGAAGCAGTTACCCGTCTACGATTCACAGTACCTGCTGCCAGTGAAAGGAAATACTACTATTTCCCGAGCCGCGCCGCTTCTGGAGCAGAAGCCACGTTCCGTTATGAACGCATAGAGAGGGATCCATCTCAGGCCAACCTCATTCAATATGTGATGGCCCAGGAGCATCTAACCTAGCAACTAATGGATTACCTCCACTACCTTGCTGTTCTAAATCCCCTTTGGTGGACCACCATGGCCAACTCCGGAAGGGCGTGTTCTTTGTTTACTTCCTTCACTTCCCCCGGAAGAAGAAGAATGTGCCCCAGCACCGGGAACCTTTCCACAAGACCCTATAGATCTCACCTTCGGACCGTAGACAATCATTGTTTCTGTACCTAGCACTAGTTTACGTGTTGCAACCATTGTGTTGTATTTTAGGGCGTATGTCATAAGTGCATTGCCATGATTGCATTCTGCAGATGATCATTGTTGTGATTTCCATTCAGTTCTTCTGCCCTTAACAAATCTCGAGGACGAGATTTTTCTTAAGGGGGTTAGAGTTTGTAACACCCCAAAAAAATTAATCGTATTTTCTTTAAGTAAAATTTGGCCAAAGATAAAATTTTGAATTATACTAGGTCATTTATTAATTTCAAAGCCTTTTCTATGTCCTGTTTTACAAAAAACTCTCCCCTCCATAGAAGATTATTTTGTAGAATGTTGCGGTCCTTGGTTTTTTTGTAAATCATTTGATTTATATCATAAACAACAGTAGGAAACATTTTCATAATAAAATTTGCCACAAACAATTCTTTTACTAGCATTTTCAATGCCTAAAATGCTTCTGTTGCACTACAAGTATTTTAAATAATTGTTTTGAAATCCCAAAAAAAAATATGAGAGGTAAGGTGATGCCTATATGTCACTTTTGAGCAAAAACCTAACTATGTCCTTTGAAAATTTTGAGTGAAATATCCTCTTTTCATTTCTGCCCCATTATTGAGTTATAACTGCAACCCTCTTTTTTCTAGCTCCAATGATTCTGAAACTTTTCCATCTTGTTATCCTTCCAACCAAAACCTTAACTCCAGAAGATCAACTCCATTGGAATCTTTTAAATCCACCAAATACTCCTTTGAAGTTTCTGGCCAGAACTGAATTCTGGTAAAACTTGCACTATCAAGTTTTCTCATCTTGCCAAACCAAGTCCACCAACATCTCTACCATCCAAAGAGACCTCATCCTGCCAAATTTCATCATCAACAAAATCTCCTAGCTAGCTCTAGCATTTTGTCAAACACCTTGTGGGCATGACAGAAATGTTGCCACTTTCTAGCTTACACTGGACACTTGGTCATTTGACCAAACCAGCATGTCCATCACTCCTCTCATACCTAGAAGCACCATACTGTCGATTTTTAGCTCGTGTGTGTCCCTGTAGATGCCATTGGCAATCTTACGAACACCTAACATGCGTGCACCGGGCGCGGCCAGAGCGTGTGTTTTGCACGCGTCGGCACCGAGCTCCTGTTGTGTCTCTGCTGCCTCCCCCTCTCATCCTGATCCTCCTCTAGATCAGCCCGACCACCAGGAACCTCGCCGACACCCTCGATTGGCCCCTAGCACCATCCACCGCCATCCACGACGACCAGGACCGCCGCCCGATGAGTCCCGCATGGCCACGTCTCTTCCCAACCCACGTGGCGCGTCCCGAGCGCCCAGCTCCTCCCAGGAGTAACTGCGGGCGGCCACTGCCCTCACCGTCCACTCTGCCGACCTCAACGGCCTCACCTGCCACCGTAATGATCGCCGCCACCGTGCTTATCCTCTGGACGCCGTGGAGCCGAACCCCTCACGCTACAAAAGCTCACCCCGGGGCTCTCTACGATACTCACCACACTCCCCTCCCCCGCTCTGATCCCCCTCAAGCATCCAAGTGACCGGACGAGGTCATCATCCTCGACTTTGGCCACGGCACCCACCACCACCTTCCGGTTGATTTCAACGCCACTAGGGCCTCCCCCTCTCCACTCTCTTCACCAACAGCATCCTGGAGCACCCACGAATCCATGCTCATGCTCGATTTTGATCAGGATTCACCGCAGGAGAAAGCCCCATCTCACGCGACGCCGCGTGATACGTCTCCGTCGTATCTACTTTTCCAAACACTTTTGCCCTTGTTTTGGACTCTAACTTGTATGATTTGAATGGAACTAACCCGGACTGACGTTGTTTTCAGCAGATTTGCCATGGTGTTGTTTTATGTGCAGAAAACAAATATTCTCGGAATGACCTGAATCTCCACGGAACATCTTAGAAAAAATAATAAAAAATCATCACCAAAGGTGAAGACCAGGGGGCCCACACCCTGTCCACGAGGGTGGGGGCACGTCCCCCCTCTAGGGTGCGCCCCCCCTACCTCGTGGGCCCCCTGGATGCTCACCGACGCCAATTCCAACTCTATATATCTGCTTTCGGAGAGAGAAAAAATCGGAGAGAAGAAATCATCGCGTTTTATGATATGGAGCCGCCGCCAAGCCCTAAAACCTCTTGGGAGGGCTGATCTAGAGTCCATTCGGGGCTCCGGAGAGGGGGATTCGTCGCTGTCATCATCATCAACCATCCTCCATCACCAATTTCATGATGCTCACTGCCGTGCGTGAGTAATTCCATCGTAGGCTTGCTGGACGGTGATGGGTTGGATGAGATTTATCATGTAATCGAGTTAGTTTTGTTAGGGTTTGATCCCTAGTATCCACTATGTTCTGAGATTGATGTTGCTATGACTTTGCTATGCTTAATGCTTGTTACTAGGGCCCGAGTGCCATGATTTCAAATCTGAACCTATTATGTTTTCATAAATATATGTGAGTTCTTGATCCTATCTTGCAAGTCTATGTCGGGACCGGTTTTCCAATAAAACTTTTATTGAAAAGTCGACCCTTGTGTTGACTAGTACAGAAGAATTCTTCTTACTGGCAGACAAAACCTTGATACAGAAGTCCAGCGGTACTAAATATTATACAAGGTTGAGCTGAGGATGCTCAACAATTTATTACAAGCACGCTGATATTATACATAAAGGCGGATATGCCACAAGGGTATGGTGGCATAACTATTGACTCGTAATAAAAGTGGTGGTGGATATGTCACAGTGAAGTGGGTGACATGACTCCTATATCTTACAGCTCAACAAGCGTCGGAGTGAGGCTCGATGATTTTATTTGGGTAGCGGAAGCGTGTATAATACAAGTGATCAATTCCAGGAACGCACGGGACTGACTGGGACTCCTCTAGGCATCTGACTCTCTATCGAACTCTTCATCCATAAGATCGCCTTCGTCAACATCTGGCCAAATCAACAAGCCAGGTGAGTACTTTGAATGTACTCGCAAGACAGTTTGGACATAAGATATAACAAACGTAAACATGATGCACATGAGCAGATTAGTAATGCAGATTCTGATAATAAATTTGCACTGCACAATAATTAAAAGGAAGTCAGGCGGTAGTCCTCTTGAAATCCCAAAAAAATAACAAAAGACCGATCGGGTGTCTGAAGCGACGCCTCGAAAGGTAAAAATAAATTAACATGCCGTAGTCGGGCGTCGGGGCGACACCACATAAAGGGCTTATATTGAAAAGTGAATGACAGAACGTGCCACAGTTGGACGTCTAAGCGACATCTCAAAAAGGGCTTATAATGAAAGTAAATAACAAGAATACCACAGTCGGACGTCTAGGCGACATCACATAAAGGGCTTATATCGAAAGTAAATAACAAGAATGCCACAGTCGGACGTCTGAGCAACATCACATAAAGGGCTTATATCATAAGTAAATGACAATAATGCCACAGTCGGATGTCTGAGCGACATCACATAAAGGGCTTATATTGAAAGTAAATGACAAGAGTGCCACAGTCGGACGTCTGAGCGACATCACATAAAGGGCTTATATTTCATCATTCATATTCAACCAGTTCATAAATTTAAGTCATCTCAAGGAAATACTCAGCACATAAAAATCAATTGGTTAGTCCGATCACAGGAATAACGTTCGACCGGGTTTACCATTCTCGATTGTCCTGCTTATACCTCCGGAGACTGACACTGGTGTTGATACTGAGATCGATACTGGGACTGACACAGACACTGAGATGATGTCCAAGTCTTTGATCGTGGACATGGATACTCGAATGGTTTTGACTCTGCAGAGTTTGTGCTCTTTAACGACAGCCAACGGATTTCAGTAGTCACAAGGACTAGTTCTGTTTACGATGTTTTAGAAGAAACACGTCTAACTAGTACACACCCATTCCACATCCCGCTGCCAGGAATCACCCTCGGCAACGTCCAAGAAAAACCTTAAGACGGGGAGGCCACAACCTCGAATAGCATGGGATCAAATTTATATCGCGCGCTCTAAGGGGTGCCCCCTCTCGGTCCCAACCGGAAACACCCATGCCCCCTGACCGGGTGACGGGCTTTAATCCAGGGCCATGGAACCCTCACCGCGGTCCCTCTGTTTGGTGTGTACAAGCAAAGAGGTTTGCAACTTACTAAACGCCACTCTTTGCAGAAAGCATGTGGCAGCATGAAGGGGAAAGTAACGGGATCGAGACTTGATCCACGTTAGTACTGGGGTTATACGGTTGACTTAAGACTGGCATGCTTCAACAATACCAGCTTGCAACCCATCATGTCACCACATGATCAGGTTATCTTATCATCATAAGAACACATCAAGCTTCGAAGCTCACCGGTAGCTTGCCTTGCATGCAACATAACATTCGCTAATGCTTATATAAACATGCCATGAGAGAAAAAGCTACTCGAGCAAACATGCAAAACACTCATCATATCAAAGGTCCAAACATGCTTGCCTGGTTCGGAGTAGTCGGAGTCCACTACAAGAAATATGTCAACTTGTGACCAGCACTATTGGTCACTGAATGGTCACTGTTTTCAATTTGTGACCTTTTTGTGACCAAAAACATAAGGTCAAAAGCTAGCCGTCATAAACTGACTATAGCGACCTTTCTTCTGGAATGGTCGTAGTCGTTTATGACCAAAATACGTCTACTGTGGCATTTTGGTCACTAGCAACCTCCCCAGGCCACGTAGGCATCCAGCGTGGCAATCTGATGTGGCACAAGATTCAGCCCGGTCCAATTCGATTTTGTACATGGGCCTAGCCCAACAATTCGGCCTTTTTACTGTATATTTTCTCTAGCTGCATGGGTTATTTTTTCTAATAGTTTTGTTTTCTACATTGGCCTGACCCAACAATCGGGCCTTTCGTTTTTGGGCCATGGCCTTTTTGGCTCAACAGTTACATTTCTTTTTTTAAGACAGATCCAATAGTCAGATGGGTTTGAGTGGGTCCCAATGGTCAGAGTCATGTTCTTAAAATTTTGATTTTCCAGTAAATAAAAACAAATATTTAAATCAGAACTGACTGAAAACAACCGAATTTGGCACCTTACAATCAAACATACACCACGTTTATAATCAAACATACTTCACATCAGGTTTACATCCACCAAGAACACAACTAAATATCAAAATATAACTATCTATCAGAGTATAACTAGATCCAATGAGCTAGAACTCAATGCTTCTTCACTTCTTGGAGCCCACGACGAAACATGAATGAAGTACATCATCTGCAAGTTATCAAACAATATGGTAAGCAGCAAAATAAAGGCAATCTAAAAGCACATTAACTTGTAGGCAGTCTGTGTGCATAAATAAAGTAAAACAAGCAAAATGAGGCATAGAAATTAGTGGATACAAGTAGTTACTATCGGCAGCAAGTAAATACTACTCCAATCACATCAGGTTTACAATCCTATAAATGCAACATTTTTATCATGTAAGCATAGAAGGACAAATTAAACATCATTTAGATGTTTGAAACAATGAACCAGAATTTAACCGTTTGAACAGCAAAAAAATTGTTCCAGTATATCATATCCGATTTAAATTAACTCCTTTGACACCAATATTATACAACATCAAAGAAGTATACATACTGATTAGGTTTAATTAGCACATAGAAGCCAAATACCAGTAACCGATGAAGAAAAAATCCTGATATACAAAGCTAAGCTCATTGTGCATTTTCTTTTTCAATGTGATACACAATAAGCATAAGTAACCACCAAAATCTCTCAATACCGATCATTAACTAGAGACCTCCCGGGAGCCAAAGCCCTAACAGCCATGGCATCGAATAGAAGAGTTGGTGTGCAAAGAAAAAGCGACTACCTCTCAGGGGCCGTAGACGGCGGCGATGACCCTGGTGTTGCCCATCTCGAACAGTGCCGACCCGTCGGCCCTGGAGAAGATGTCAACCTCGCCCTTGAGCTGCCGCATCTGCAAGGCAAGGCAGCAAACAGGAAGAATCAGAGGCAGTCGAGCTGCATAAACAGGATGAGGCTGCTCTGCTATGGACAAGAAGATTTTAGCTAGGTATGATTGTTAAAAGAAATCAATAAGATAGTGTAACAGTAGAAAACAGTATTCAGAGCATCATTACCCAGTTATACTCTCCGCGAACCCTTTCCACTCCATACTCCATGCCTACATACACTCCAGCAACAACACCTGCAGATTAACAGAAGAAGCATCCGAATGTGTCAGTGAACATAAGAAGAAATGGACGAGTGTTTGACGCCAATGCATTTATATCATCCAAATAAAACAACAGAGTAATACGCTTCTACTTGGTTACCCCAATATGCGCCCTCCTTGCACATTTTCTTCAGCTGCAATAAAGACCAGAATACCATATTAGATTTCTGAATCGGGAAGAACATGTTTGAATGGAGAAGACGGAAACAGGACTCAAGCGAACAAGATAGGGGAAAGGAGAGGACCTTCCATGGCCCTCGTCTTGATTACATATTTTTGGCAACTGTGCACTGCCTTGATTACATATTTTGTAACCACAGCCCCAAAAAAATGTAAGTCATCAACTCACAATCAATCATACTAAATGGTTTTTTCAAGCACATCCTGGCTTTCCCCAAACTGAACTTACTAGTTAAAGCAAAGCTATCGACACAAGATTCTGACAGAAAATGGCCACTCCAAGCCATCCAAATCATAAACAATACACCATGGATACATAATGATTCCTACCGAGATTCAGTTTCAGTTGAGCCTAAAATAGTCTGACAGTCCAAGCGCACACGTTTGGCTCGGGGCATATCTATACTCTAGATAACAAACAGTATGACTTCTTATAAATAATAACCAATAGTACTGCCCCCAGATAAGCTGCTCATACATAACGATAAGTCATCTAACAGCTAAAGCAGAGCATAACTTCATAAATATGATCATTTTCAGCATCATCTCCAAGAGGAAGAAAAATTCAAAGAGGCCGCTATATGTACAAATAAACACACTAGCATTTGCCACATAGGGCTAGCAAGCCAGCAATGAACCATGTGCATAATCTACTATAAATAAAGCGTCCTTTAAATCTGATTATAGGACACAAGCAAGACCATGATCCTCTATTTCTCTCTCTCTCTCAACCAAAATCTTGATTCTGCATTATAGTCCGCACAACAATCCTATCGCTCAATATGATTATTTTCAGCAGCATCTCCCAGAGGAAGAAAAATTCGAAGAGGGCGCTATATGTATAGATAAACACATTGGCATTTGCTACACAGGTCTAGCTAGCCAGCAATGAACCATGTGCCTAATCTGCTATAAATAGAGTGTCATTTAAATCTGATTACAGGACACAAGCAAGATCAAGATACTCTCTGTCTATCTCTCTCTCAACCAAAATCTTGATTTCACATTATAGTCTGCACAACAATCCTATCACTCCAATCTATGGTACAGGTGCAAGCCATGCCATAATAAACGAAGAGGGGATCCCAGATCTGTGGCTAGGAGGGGGGCAACGGGAGTGACAGGAAGAGCACCTGAAGGACGATGACAATGACGACGTGGACTGCCATCGCTCCTCCCAATGATGGTGACCTCGGGTGGCAGTAGACGGTGGCTCGGCGCCAGGGTGCAGCGGGAGAACTCGACAGATCCGACCTGGAAACCCAAAAGAGCAAGTAAATTCAGCGCGCGAACCGAAGCAGAAGAGCCTGCCTGCGCGAAACCGCGAGGCTGGGTTAGAATTAAGCGAGGAGGGGAGGGAGGCGAGGCTTGGACGACCTGCTCGATGTGGCCCTGCGGGAAGTAGAAGACGAGGTCCCTGACTCGCAGGACGGTGACGAGCGGGCCGACGCAGGCATGCCAGAGCTCGTCGTAGAGCGGATCCCCTGCTCGGAAAACCAGCATCGGCAAACGTTAGCGACCAACGAGGAGGAGGATTGTGGCCGCGCTGGCCAGATCCGGAAGGCTGCATACCTGCGGAGGGGCCTGCGGCGGTGCCATGGCAGCGGGTGGCATCTGCTGCTGCTGCTGGCCGGCAGCGTGGCGGGAGGAACCCTAGCCGCTGCCATGGGGATGGAGCTCTAGGTCCAAGCCCTTGCGGATCTGGGAGCCGCCGCCACCGCCTGACCTGCTCGCATGCATGATCTCCATCTTCTCTTACGGTGAGGTGAGGGGAGGTAAGGGAGGGGGAGAGGGGGGAGCGCCAGCGGCGAGGTCGGAGGGAGACGCGGCAGCCAAGATCTGGTGCCGGAGGTGGCGGCGGCAAGGGAGGAGTGTAGCGCTAGGGTTTGCGCGAGAGAGAGGAGGGCTGGGTGGGGTTCACGCGAGGGAGAAGGGTTGGGTGGGGATTTTCTACCGTCGGATGGGATGGATCGATGGACCGATGGATGGACTGATGTTTGCCAGGTCATCGATCCAAGCCACTAGTGACTCCACCAATCAGAATTAAGCTTAGGTAGTTTTTTTTGTTTGTCTTATGATTTTCACCCTCTAATTCAGGGTAAACATTCAACATATTAACCACTTATAGTTTGCTAAAATAAACCAATAGGTGCACATATGTGTATCTTGGGATAACAAACAATGTTGATTTGGGGAGTTTTCTCTTTCATTGCACAAAAGAGCCATTTTCCATTTTTCGAGTGCCCCAAATGAGGGTTTTTTGTGAATAACCTACCAAATAATTATTGCAAAATTGGACCAAATTATTTTTCTAAAATACTAGGACATATTTAATGCACAATTGACCAAATTATTGGGTGTAAAAGTTTTGATCCACCTCTGGTGAAAAAGACAAATTTTCGCCATTTCAGCTGGAAGCGGGTCAAATTTGAACTACGGCTGCCTCATAGTTTGCTATTTATTTTTTATAAATATCATTTCTAGGTACAAAAGTATCTATTTAATCATAGAAACACCAAAACAATTCCAAGATTCAACCACTAGCTAGGAACGGTCATTCCCGCCGTTTTGACCGCATTTTGAAACGGGCATAAAAAATTCAAAAAAATCAAAAAATTGAAAAACCTTCGCATTGTGCCATCATATGTGACCAAGTTCCCAGGAAAAATAATAAACTTGCAATACGGCAATTTTTTTTTAAAAAAAGTGTTCTCAGAAACAAGCTATCATGTGTGAAGATTCATGGCTTTCAAGTCAAATGATCAATCTTATGGCCACATTCATTGCCTAGTTTGTTCAAATAATCTCATATTGTGCACAAGAGTGCATATTGGAATGGCAAACAATTTTGCCTAAGGGAGTTTTCATTTTCTTTGTACGAAAAATCAATTTTTCATTTCTCGAGTGCCCAAAAGGAGGTTTTTTGTGAAGGACCTCCCAAATAATTGTTGCAAAATTAGACGAAATAAATTTTATAAAATACTAGGACATATTTAATGCACAATTGACAAAATGTTTGGGTGTAAAATTTTTTGATCCACCTCTCGTGAAAAAGACAAATTTCCGCCGATTCAGTTGGAAGCGGGTCAAATTTGAACTGCAGCTGCCTCATAGTTTGCTATTTATTTTTTTCCAAAAATCATTTCTAGCTACATAGGTACCTATTTAATCAGAGAAACACCAAAAAAATTCAAGATTCAACCACTAGCTAGGAACGGTCATTCCCGCTGTTTTGACCGCATTTTGAAACGGGCATAAAAAAATCAAAAAAAATCAAAAAATTGGGAAACCTTCGCATTGTGTCATTATATGTGGCCAAGTTCCCAGGAAAAATAACAAACTTGTAATACGGCAATTATTTTAAAAAGCGTTCTCAAAATCGAGCTATCACGTGTGGATATCAATGGCTTTCAAGCCAAATGATCAATCTTATGGCCACATTCATGGCATAATTTGTTCAAATGATCCCATATTGTGCACAAGGGTGTATATTGGAATGGCAAACAATGTTGCCTAAGGAAGTTTTCATTTTCTTTGGACGAAAAAACCATTTTCCATTTTTCGAGTGCCTAGAAGGAGGTTTTTTTGTGAAGGATCTCCCAAATAATTGTTGCAAAATTAGACTAAATCATTTTTATAAAATACTAGGCCATATTTAATGCACAATTGACAAAATTGTTGGGCGTCAAAAGTTTTGATCCACCTCTGGTGAAAGAGACAAATTCCCGTCGATTCAGTAGGAAGCAGGTCAAATTTGAACTGCAGCTGCCTCATAGTTTACTATTTATTTTTTCCAAAAATCATTTGTAGTTACATAAGTACCTATTTAATCGTAAATACATGGTTTGATGGCGATACGTCGAGGTTTGGGCAGTGGCCAAGGCCCCCAACTCTAGAGAGCGTAAACTCGCATGCCTGATGCGTGGTCACCGCGTGACCGTGGCGTTGCCATGTGTTCTGGGTAGCCTAGGCATGTCTAGTGGGTTGGGCACTCCCCAGGTAGATTCTAGGAAGAAAATTACAACAGAAGATTCTCGCGAGGAGACCGATCGATGCTCAAACATGAATTAGCAGCCAAGTCTTTGATTAGCGGTATGGGAAATGCAAATGGCCAATGGGCGTGAGTTTTTGCTGAGGATGATCATCTACTAAGAAGAATGTCTTCACAAATTTTTAGATCAAAAGGAGGATTCTAGGTGGTACTTGCTTTGCAAAGTACCACACTGGACAGAAATATGAATGTTGAAGCTGGGCTCAAAATAATGAATGGATTGAGCTGAAATTTGGTGGAGGATGATTATTTGGGCATTAGAAAGCACCATAAAAAATTGATACCATTTGGACATGCCAAAGTGGTACTTCCTTCACAATGCTCTTCTATGGACAGAAACTTGGGAAAACTAGTGAGAGAAATTGGATGAATGAAATGAGCTCAAATTTGGTGTAGGTAAGTTCCATAGGTATGTTTATGCCTTGGTAGATTTTCAGATCATTTGGGTAAGCCTAGATAGTACTTACTTCACAAAGCTTCTCTCGAGGTAGAAACTTTGGAAATTTCCTGAGAAAGATTTACTAGGAAAATGGAGCTGAATATTATCATGTGGCAATGATTTGGGTATGGAAGAGTGCCCAAAGAGTTTGAGGTTAATAGGAGGGGTCTAGATAACACTTGTTTTGCAACGTGCCAATCTGGCCATAAAATATAAACTGAACCTGGGCTCACATAGATAATTTTCCTAAGCTTCAATTTGGAGGAGGGTGATAATTTGGGCATATGAAGGAACTGTATAAATTTCATGTCATTTGGATATATAAAAAAGGTACTTCCTTCACAATGCTTCTAGGTGGACAAAAACTTTGGAAATTTGCCGAGCAAGATTTGCCAGGCAAATGGAGCTGAATTTTGTCATGCGGCAATGATTTGGATAGGAAAGAGTGCCCAAGAATTCCGAGGGCAATCAAGAATATTTAAATAGCACTTCCTTCATAAAGTGATGTTGTGAACAGAATAGGAAAATGAATATTGTTGAATTATTTTTGAACTAGGCAAGGAAGTATTTTTACATATTTGACAAAGATATGACCCAAACAATTTATGAGATTTTTTTGGGAATTTTCAGAATGACAGAAATATAGGTTGCTTCACAACCTAGGGCAAAAATTGACACATGGACATGACCAATAGGCAAAACTGATGAGGTGGCGCCAAGTCATACCAATTCACCACAATTGACAAGGTTATGACCATCTATATTGGTCATGATCAGCTAGAAATAAACCAGAGGACTAGTGCTATCTGCTTTATGACCATTTCATGTAAGGAAATTACGACCTTTCTGACCAAAATGGTCGCAATGGTTTAGGGTTTGGAGCCCCCCGAACAGCTTTTGACCAATTGGTCTAAAATGGCCATAGATTTATGACCAATTCTTCCAGGGTCACTGACAGAAGGTCATAAGTTGACATATTTCTTGTAGTGGTCTAGCTCAGCGAAGTTTGCGTCTCCTTCACCTCCTTCGGTGTCTACGTATTAAAAGAAAAATCGGATACTACATAAATACTGTGCGTGTACAAAAAGTATCCCAAATATTTTTCAAATAAATATGAAAAAAAACTAGACAGAAAAATAAAGATGACAGAAAAAGAATCAAGTCAAAATCATCTTTTGTTAAAAAGTTATAAGGGTTTTAGTCCAGGGACTTTTCTGTAATGAAACAGAAAGTTTCCGGGGGCTAGATTATAAAAGCAGAAAACGTTTCAGTTTTAAATACGCCAGTCCAGAGGGGCAAACGTATTTTACTCGAAGGCGTTTTCCGAAAACGGTTCGAATAAACAGAATAGAGGATGACGTGGGGGTCCCACCTGTGAGGTTCAAATATTTGAAAAGAAAAACATAGTACACCGACGCCCGAAGCTCGCGGTGGTCGCCGGCGTTGGTCCACGGCAAGGCAGGGGGGTCGAAGGATACCTACGTGTTCACGAAGCTCTTCCTCGTCTGAGGGTGGTGGAGTTGGCCGTCGGCGAGCACCACGTCGACGGTGGCCTTAGCTCCGGCGGACGGCGGTTCGGGCGAGGTTGGTTCTCTCCGAACGGAGCTGCAAGCTTCAAATTAGAGCTTGGGTTAGAAGTGTGGGTGCACTAGGATGCTACTGGCAAGGATTGGGAGGCGGGGGTGCCTTCACCGGAGCGAATCGTGGCGGAGCCCGAAGCGGATCGGGGCGGCCGGAGACGGAGATGAAGACCTCCTCGAGGTCCTCCTAGTGGCTGGGCATGGCTCTGGTGAGGTGGAGGAGTGATGCTGAGTCGAGAACGAGCTCGAGGGCTCCTTTTATAGCCGGTCCGAGGCGGTGCCCGAGAACAGGATAACTTCGGCGATGATTACGGCGAGGCAGTGGCTGAACAGGGGGGTTTAGGGGCCGAGGCAGCTGTGGATAGGTTTACTGGTTCCATCCCCGTGCTAAGCCTGGCAAAACTTGGGCTCCACTCCACGCTCTCGACGGAACGGCCTCACGGGGCTCGTCGGCGGCAGAGAGCATGCTCTGCGCCTCTCTGGCTGCAGTGACTGTGCTGCAGCGTGCACAGGGGAGGGGGTGGACATGCGGAGGCTCCGGGTGGCTTGGGCGGTGCTGGTCGGTCCCAAAAGGCCGGGCTGGCCCTTTGTCGACCGCCACGGGCGGTTCTGCCACCGCAGAAGACGCCGGCGATGAGGTGCCACATCGCCACCGACACTTGCGCCCATCCAAATGATCGTGCGGCGCACTAGATAAGAAGAAGGAGCAGGGAGCAAGGCGCCAACGGGTTCACTGGTGAGATTGACGCTGTGGTTCTGAAGAAACGACACTGACGACAGAACTGCATCACTGAAACTCTGAAATTTCTGAATTTCGACAGAAACAGTGCATGTCAGGTGTTCGATGAAATGTTTTTGGCATGTGGAAAATTTTCCTGGAGATGATCTTTGGTGAGGTGACCTCTCAATGCATCTGGGGGCTGCCTGATTTATCTCAGAATTTTTGGAGAAGAAAAATAATGAATTTCATCAAAATTTACAAATTAGGTCCAAACTTGCAACAAACATATTTTGAAAATTTTGAACTGTGAGCCAGTGGATCTAGATGGATCATGGTTGGGGGTACTAAGGACTAGTCAGAGGAGTTTGTTTGGGACCAAAACTCAAAAGGAAACTAGTAGTTCCTTTGTAAGTCACCAAGGTCCAAAATAATTGACAGAAATTGTTTTGAGGATAAAATAAATAGAATACAAATCAAAAATGGGTTGAAACTTGCTGGAGTTGGATATTTTACTTGAACCAAAGTAGGGAGGTGGATTTGGAAAAACATATCAACATGTGACATGGCAAAAGAGAAATTTTTGAATGGGAAAAGAATAAACCCATAATCCCTAGGGTTTCTTTTTAATAGAAGGAATTTCAAGAACTTTCAAAAATAAATTTGTGTTGAGTCAAGACAAAATGAAAAGCTCTCAAGACCAAAAATCAAGGTTGAGAAGAGCACCAAAAAATATTTGTCATAAAAGTTTTGAGAAGGAGAGGTTTTAAGAAAAATTTTATATAGCCTCCTTCAAATCAAATAAAGAATTTGATAAAAACCAAATCAAAATTTTTGGAGTGTCACAACACCTACCCCCTTAGGAAAAATCTCGTCCCTGAGATTTTAGCTGATCCTCAAATAGGTGTGGGTACTCTGCCCGGAGTGAGTCCTCTCTTTCCCATGTTGCTTCATCCTCGGTGTGATTGCTCCACTGAACCTTGAAAAACTTAATTGTTTTCTGACGGGTCCTCCTTTCAGACTCTTCTAATATTTTTATTGGGTGTTCCCTGTAGGTGAGGTCTGGTTGCACGTCAATGCTCTCATGTGACACTTGCTTCTCTGGGTTGCTTACGCATCTCCTCAACTGTGAGACGTGGAACACGTCATGGACGTCTGACAGCTCTTTGGGTAGGTCTAGTTGGTAGGCTACCGTGCCTCTCCGTGCGACCACACAGAAGGGTCCAATAAATCTTGGTGCTAGCTTTCCTTTAACTTTGAACCGTTGCAGGCCCCTCATAGGGGATACTCGTAGATACACATATTCACCGGTTTCAAAGCTGACCTCATGGTGTTTTCGATCGTAATAACTCTTTTGTCGGCTTTGAGCTGTCTTGAGCCCATCCCTGATTTGTCTAACTTTCTCTTCAGCCTCCTTGATCATGTCTGGGTCGAAGATACGTTTGTCTCTTGTTTCTGTCGATTTAAAGGGGTGCGACATCTTCGCGCGTACAAGGCTTCAAAAGGTGCCATTTGTAGACTGGATTGGTAACTGTTGTTGTATGCGAACTCGGCATATGGCAAGCTCTCTTCCCAACTGGTTCCATAGGTGAGAACACACGCTCTCAGCATGTCCTCTAAAATTTGGTTTACGCGCTCAGTTTGTCCATCAGTCTGGGGGTGGTATGCTGTACTGAATGCTAGTTGAGTTCCCAGAGCCTGTTGTAAATGATCCCAGAATTTCGAGACAAATTGAGTGCCTCTGTCAGATATTATAGTCTTTGGAACTCCATGCAGACAAACTATATGGGAGAGATAAAGCTTGGCAAGCTTCTGAGTGGTGTGGGTTGTATTTACTGGAATGAAATGTGCCACCTTGGTTAATCTATCTATGATGACCCATAAGGCATCATTTCCGTGTTGTGACCGGGGTAGTCCGACAATAAAATCCATCCCAATTTCGTCCCATTTCCACTCAGGTATCCTATTTGGCTGTAATAGTCCCACTGGTTTTTGATGCTCGACTTTAATGTGTTGACAAGAATAGCAATATGCAATGAAGGTGGCTATATCCCTCTTCATACCGTGCCACCAAAATCTTTCCTGAATGTCCTTATACATTTTGGTTCCTCCAGGGTGGATTGAATATGGAGCGGTGTGGCCTTCACCTAGAATTTGCTGTTTGAAGCCCTCTATATTTGGCACGCATAGCCTATCTCCGTACCATAATATTCCCTCATCGTCTACGATGAATTCTGAGGCCTTGCCCATACTCACTTTTCTTTTTATGCCTTCGATGCTGGGATGTCCATGCTGAGCTTTCTTAATCTGCTCCACAAGGGTGGGTTGTATTTCCAAATTTGACACAGTGCCTTCCGTGACCATCACCAAGTTGAGTTTGGTGAACTCCTGTTGAAATTCAGGTCTCAAGCTTTGTAGACTGTCGTTGTCTGAGCTGGGGTTTTGACTAAGAGCATCTGCCACTACATTTGCTTTTCCTGGATGGTAGTGGCTGCCAACATCATAATCTTTCACTAATTCCAACCAGCGCCATTGCCATAAATTGAGCTCTGGCTGTGTGAAAATATATTTGAGACTTTTGTGGTCCGTATATATTTCACAATGATTTCCAAGCAAAAAGTGTCTCCACTCTTTGAGTGCATGAATGACTGCTGCCAATTCTAAGTCATGAGTGGGATAATTTTCTTCATGCTTTCGAAGTTGTCTGGAAGCATATGCGACTACTTTGCCTTCTTGCATTAGCACGCATCCGAGGCCTTTCCGGGATGCGTCACAATACACTTCAAAACTTTTGTGTATGTCTGGTATAACCAATACTGGTGCTGTTGTTAATTTCCTCTTGAGTTCTTGGAAACTTTTCTCGCAAGCTTCAGTCCATAAAAATTTCTTCTCCTTCTTGAGTAACCGTGTCATTGGTTTTGCTATGGTGGAGAACCCCTCAATAAACCTTCGGTAGTATCCAGCCATTCCCAGAAAACTTCGAACATCGGTTACATTGGCTGGTGGCTTCCAGCCAAGTACGGCCTTGACTTTTTCTGGGTCCACGGCAACACCTTCTTGGGTCAATACGTGGCCTAGAAAACCAACCTGTCTTAACCAAAATTCACATTTGCTGAATTTGGCGTATAATTGGTATTTCCTTAATTCTCCCAGTACAATCCTGAGATGTTCTGCATGCTCTTCTGGTGTCTTAGAGTATACCAGAATATCATCAATGAACACCACAACAAATTTGTCCATAAATTTCATAAACACCTTGTTCATGAGGTGGACAAAATATGCGGGGGCGTTTGTTAGTCCAAACGGCATTACTGTAAACTCATGTAATCCGTATCTTGAGGTGAATGCTATCTTAGGGATATCTTCTGTCCGTACTTTTAGTTGATGATATCCTGACCTTAAATCAATTTTTGAGAAGACTTTGGCTTGCGCAAGCTGGTCAAGTAAATCATTTATCCATGGCATCGGATATTTATTTTTTATGGTGACCATGTTGAGTGCTCGATAGTCTATGCATAACCTTAGTGTCCCATCCTTTTTCTTGGCAAATAATACTGGTGAACCCCAAGGTGAGGAGTTGGCTCATATAAATCCTTTGTCCAGTAATTCTTTTATTTGCTTCTTTAATTCTACCAACTCGGAGGGTGCCATCCTATAGGGTTTCTTGTAAATGGGGGTGGTTCCAGGTGCTAGTTCAATGCTGAACTCTATTTCCCGGTCTGGCGGCATGCCTGGTAGTTCTTTGGGAAATACGTCAGGGAACTCACATACTACTGGAACTTTCCTTAGCTCTGAAATGTCCACTTTGTTCAACTTTGGTTGTCGTGATCTTGGTCTCTCTTGAACTATGACTTTTATTGTCTTCCCGTGATGATGAGTGAGGATTACAGTCCGGTTGAAGCAATCGATAAATCCTTTGTTGGTGGTTAACCAATCCATTCCTAGGATAACATACAGTCCTTTATTCTCCAATAAAATGAGGTTTGCTTGAAACTTTAGTCCTTCAAACTCAATAACCACACCTTGGCAGTAACTCTGATTGATTTTCTTATTCCCGGGGGACTTGATGATCATGGATTTTTCCAAATGAAGCATCGAAAAATCATGTTGCAAAGCAAAACTCTTTGAAATGAACGAGTGAGAAGCTCCAGAATCAAACAAAACCATGGCAGGTATTGTGTTGACAGGGAACGTACCGAGTACGATATCCGGGGCATTCTGTGCTTCCTCCTTGGTCACATGGTTCAAGTGACCCTTCTTGTGATTGTTATTGGGGTTGAAGTTGTTACGCTTGGGTGCTGAATTGTTACTATTGTTGTTCGGCTCTGGGGCCGAGTTTCTTGGCTTTGGGCACTGTTTAGCATAGTGTCCTACTTCTCCACAAGCGTAGCAAGTAACACCTGGGCGATATGTAAAATCCTTGTCCCCTGTGTGAAATTTTTTGTTTGGGCATGGAACATTGGTTGTGGGTCTGTTCGCTCCAATCTTCGGAGGGTCAGTCTTGTTCCGGTTGTTGCGAGCATGAGTAGTCTTGTCCCTTTTCCGTTTGTGAAATTCCTCCAAGCTGTGGCGTTCATTTTCCAATGTAATGGCCTTGTCTACAAGTGTTTTGAAATCCAGAAAGGTGTGCACGACCAGCTGGCATTTTAGTGCTGGTGCCAGGCCGTCCAAAAATTTCTCCATCTTTTTGTTCTCCGTCATATGCTCTTCGTTGGCATAACGAGATAATAGAGTAAACTGACCATTGTACTCAGTCACCGTCATGCTTCTCTACTTGAGGTCATCAAATTCCCTTTTCTTGATCTTCATAATGCTTTTGGGAATGTGCGCCCCACGAAATCCTTCTTTAAAATCTTCCCAGGTGATATTATTTTCATTGGGGTGCATGTGTAGGAAACTCTCCCACCATGATGTGGCTGATCCCGTGAGATAATGAGGTGCATAGAGTACCTTCTCACGGTCCGAACACTGTGCAATAACTAACTTCCTCTCAATGTCTCCAAGCCAATCATCGGCCTCAAGAGGTCTATCAGTGTGAGAGAATGTTGGGGGACGCGTCTTCTGTAGTTCAGACAATTTGGAATGCTGCTGATATGGCTCACGGTGATTTCCCATAATGATAACATGGTTCATCATTTCTTGATGCTGCTGCTGGCTTTGCTCATAAAGGCGGCATACTTGAGAAAATGATGTTTCACTGCCTTGCTGACTTGACTACCCCTGTGTGAAATTGTTACTTGTCTGGGTACCATAATTTTCTTCCGGCGAACTTGGCATAGAACGAGTCCAGGGACGAGGCATATTCCACTCTGGGGTATTTTTGCAAAAACTCATGAGAAAATTTGAGTGTCGAAAATAAATAATTTTGAAAAGGCAGAAATTTTAAGGACTCCAACATTTTTTAAGGAAAATATTTGGTTGCGCATGGAGAAGGACCGCTCAGTACATATCTTACACGCAAGTCATAATTATACAATACATCACTCAGGATGTGCGTACACATTCCTGACATGTTATTTAGGCTAGTGCACTTCTCCGAGATCCTACATGATGCGCACACAAACTACTTCTCACCAAACCTATGTACATATAAACATATCATACAAGCTGGTACATCACACGGCTGCTAGGCGTACTCAGTCGGAGATGGTGAAAACTTCCTTCGGCCTGCCAAGGGTAAGACCCAGTGGTGCTGGAGACTCAACCTCCTCCTCACTAATAGGCTCCAGGCGCGAAGTACTGGGTTGTGGAGCTGGCGCGGGTGTGGCAGGTGGTGCGGCTCTGACTGGAGTAGGAGCAATGACTTGGTCAAACTCCTCAGTGGTAGGCAGGCGGTGAGCGGTGGCTAAGATGGCAGGTGTATAGGATGCTGAGGATGAGACGAATGTCAGTGGTGGCGCCATATGGAGGAGCTCCCTCCTGTTGGCAGAGCAGCCATGGATGGAATCCATACGAGCAGCTACGAAGTCGTCCACGAGGTTGTCAAAAGCTGCCTCAAGCGCCTTGAGGTACTCAATAAGCATTTCAATAGCCTCATCTCTTTCTCCCCTAGCGCAAGCGAATGCATAGTGGCAAGTGTATGGCACGTGGCATGGGAGGTAGCGGTAGCGACGAGTCTTCATTAAAGGAAGAACATCCCGGAGGCGGGCTATTGCCTCACGGGCAGCCATTTGCATGGCATGCCTCTCCGTAGGCATGGCCCTCCCAACAAATCAGAAGTGGCGGAACTCGGAGCGTCCTCCCTTGAACTGAACCGCGGCCTAGTACATAGACAAACTGTCGCTGAGCTTGTGCTGGTAGAGTGTGAACTCCGGACGAACTGATGGCCCGATCGCGATCTTGGCGATGGAGATGAGGAGCTTGATGAACCCCTCAGGAACATTAGCGAACACCTGTGTCTCACAACCGTTGCCAGCCATCTACAAAAGTAGACAAAAATTTCGAATAGTCAAGTCATAAATTTATCATGACTAACAGAAAATTGCTACATTTGCCAAAATGCTAAAAGGCACTTATTACGCTAATAACTGATTAGCGATCGCACCTAGTGGCTTCCTACAGTTAGCCTAGCTCTGATACCAAGTTTGTCGGGACCGGTTTTCCAATAAAACTTTTATTGAAAAGCCGACCCTTGTGTTGACTAGTACAGAAGAATTCTTCTTACTGGCAGACAAAACCTTGATACAGAAGTCCAGCGGTACTAAATATTATACAAGGTTGAGCTGAGGATGCTCAACAATTTATTACAAGCACGCTGATATTATACATAAAGGCGGATATGCCACAAGGGTATGGTGGCATAACTATTGACTCGTAATAAAAGTGGTGGTGGATATGTCACAGTGAAGTGGGTGACATGACTCCTATATCTTACAGCTCAACAAGCGTCGGAGTGAGGCTCGATGATTTTATTTGGGTAGCGGAAGCGTGTATAATACAAGTGATCAATTCCAGGAACGCACGGGACTGACTGGGACTCCTCTAGGCATCTGACTCTCTATCGAACTCTTCATCCATAAGATCGCCTTCGTCAACATCTGGCCAAATCAACAAGCCAGGTGAGTACTTTGAATGTACTCGCAAGACAGTTTGGACATAAGATATAACAAACATAAACATGATGCACATGAGCAGATTAGTAATGCACATTCCGATAATAAATTTGCACTCCACAATAATTAAAAGGAAGTCAGGCGGTAGTCCTCCCGAAATCCCAAAAAAATAACAAAAGACCGATTGGGTGTCTGAAGCGACGCCTCAAAAGGTAAAAATAAATTAACATGCCGCAGTCGGGCGTCGGGGCGACACCACATAAAGGGCTTATATTGAAAAGTAAATGACAGAACGTGCCACAGTTGGACGTCTAAGCGACATCTCGAAAAGGGCTTATAATGAAAGTAAATAACAAGAATACCACAGTCGGACGTCTGGGCGACATCACATAAAGGGCTTATATCGACAGTAAATAACGAGAGTGCCACAGTCGGACGTCTGAGCGACATCACATAAAGGGCTTATATCAAAAGTAAATAACAATAATGCCACAGTAGGA
Source organism: Triticum monococcum (assembly GCA_034509565.1). Lineage (NCBI taxonomy): Eukaryota > Viridiplantae > Streptophyta > Magnoliopsida > Poales > Poaceae > Triticum > Triticum monococcum. Next base: position 487,207,691 of record CM067845.1, read on the forward strand.
CGTCTGAGCGACATCACATAAAGGGCTTATATTGAAAGTAAATGACAAGAGTGCCACAGTCGGACGTCTAAGCGATATCACATAAAGGGCTTATATTTCATCATTCATATTCAACCAGTTCATAAATTTAAGTCATCTCAAGGAAATACTCAGCACATCAAAATCAATTGGTTAGTCCAATCACATGAATAACGTTCGACCGGGTTTACCATTCTCGATTGTCCTGCTTATACCTCCGGAGACTGACACTGGTGTTGATACTGAGATCGATACTGGGACTGACACTGACACTGAGATGGTGTCCATGTCTTTGATCGTGGACATGGATACTCAAATGGTTTTGACTCTGCAGAGTTTGTACTCTTTAACCACAGCCAACGAATTTTAGTAGTCACAAGGACTAGTTCCGTTTACGGTGTTTTCTAAGAAACACGTCTAACCAGTACACACCCATTCCACATCCCGCTGCCAGGAATCACCCTCGGCAATGTTCAAGAAAAACCTTAAGACGGGGAGGCCACAACCTCGAATAGCATGGGATCAAATTTATATCGCGCGCTCTAAGGGGTGCCCCCCTCTCGGTCCCAACCGGAAACACCCATGCCCCCTGACCGGGTGACGGGCTTTAATCCAGGGCCATGGAACCCTCACCGCGGTCCCTCTATTTGGTGTGTACAAGGAAAGAGGTTTGCACCTTACTAAACCGCACTCTTTGCAGAAAGCATGTGGCAGCACGAAGGGGAAAGGAACGGGATCGAGACTTGATCCACGTTAGTACTGAGGTTATACGGTTGACTTAAGACTGGCATGCTTCAACAATACTAGCTTGCAACCCATCATGTCACCACATGATCAGGTTATCTTATCATCATAAGAACACATCAAGCTTCGAAGCTCACTGGTAGCTTGCCTTGCATGCAACATAACATTCTCTAATGCTTATATAAACATGCCATGAGAGAAAAAGCTACTCGAGCAAACATGCAAAACACTCATCATATCAAAGGTCCAACCATGCTTGCCTGGTTCGGAGTAGTCGAAGTCTAGCTCGACGAAGTTTGCGTCTCCTTCACCTCCTTCGGTATCTACGTATTAAAAGAAAAATCGGATACTACATAAATACCGCGCGTGTACAAAAAGTATCCCAAATATTTTTCAAATAAATATGACAAAAAACTAGACAGAAAAATAAAGATGACAAAAAAAGAATCAAGTCAAAATTATCTTTTGTTAAATAATTATAAGGGTCTTAGTCCAGGGACTTTTCTGTAATGAAACAGAAAGTTTCCAGGGGCTAGATTATAAAAGCAGAAAATGTTTCAGTTATAAATACGCCAGTCCAGAGGGGAAAACGTATTTTGCGGGAAGGCGTTTTCTGAAAGCGGTTCGAATAAACAGAATAGAGGCTGACGTGGGGGGTCCCACCTGTTAGGTTCAAATATTTGAAAAGAAAAACAGAGTACCCCGACGCCCGAAGCTCGCGGTGGTCGCCAGCGTTGGTCCATGGCGAGGCAGGGGGATCAGAGGGTACCTACGTGTTCACCGAGCTCTTCCTCGTCTGAGGGTGGTGGAGTTGGCCGTCGGCGAGCACCACGTCGACGGTGGCCTTAGCTCCGGTGGACGGCGGTTCGGGCGAGGTTGGTTCTCTCCGAACGGAGCCGCAAGCTTCAAATTAGAGCTTGGGTTAGAAGTGTGGGTGCACTAGGATGCTACTGGCAAGGATTGGGAGGCAGGGGTGCCCTCACCGGAGTGAATCATGCCGTAGCCCGAAGCGGATCGGGGCGGCTGGAGACGGAGAAGAAGACCTCCTCAAGGTCCTCCTAGTGTCTGGGCGTGGCTCTAGTGAGGTGGAGGAGTGATGCTGAGTCGAGAACGAGCTCGAGGGCTCCTTTTATAGCCGGTCTGAGGCGGTGCCCGAGAACGGGATAACTCCGGTGATGATTACGGCGAGGCAGTGGCTGAACGGGGGGGGGGGGGTTAGGGATTGGGGCAGCTGTGGATAGGTTTACTGGTTCCATCACCGTGCTAAGCCTGGCAAAACTTGGGCGCCACTCCACGCTCTCGACGGAATGGCCTCACGGGTCTCGGCAGCGGCAGAGAGCGCGCTCTGCGCCTCTCTGGCTGTAGTGACTGTGCTGCAGCATGCACAGGGGAGGGGGTGGACACACGGATGCTCTAGGTGGCTTGGGCGGTGCTGGTCGGTGCCGAAAGGCAGGGTTGGCCCTCTGTCGACCGCCACGGGCGGTTCTGCCACCGCAGAAGACGCCGGCGATGAGGTGCCACGTCGCCACCGACACTTGCGCCCGTCCAAACGATCGTGCGGTGCACTGGATAAGAAGAAGGAGGAGGGAGCAAGGCGCCAACGGGTTCACTGGTGAGATTGTCGTTGTGGTTCTGAAGAAATGAAACTGACGACAGAACTGCATCACTAAAACTCTGAAATTTCTGAATTTCAACAGAAACAGTGCATGCCAGGTGTTCGATGAAATGTTTTTGGCATGTGGAAAATTTTCCTGGAGATGATCTTTGGTGAGGTGACCTCTCAATGCATCTGGAGGCTGCCTGATTTATCTCAGAATTTTTGGAGAAGAAAAATAATGAATTTCATCAAAAATTGCAAATCAGGTCCAAACTTGCAGCAAACATATTTTGAAAATTTTGAACTGTGAGCCAGTGGATCTAGATGGATCATGGTTGGGGGTACTAAGGACTAGTCAGAGGAGTTTGTTTGGGACCAAAACTCAAAAGGAAACTAGTAGTTCCTTTGTAAGTCACCAAGGTCCAAAATAATTGACAGAAATTGTTTTGAGGATAAAATAAATAGAATAAAAATCAAAAATGGGTTGAAACTTGCTGGAGTTGGATATTTGACTTGAACCAAAGTAGGGAGGTGGATTTGGAAAAAGATATCAACATGTGACATGGCAAAAGAGAAATTTTTGAGTGGGAAAAGAATAAACCCATAATCCCTAAGGTTTCTTTTTAATAGAAGGAATTTCAAGAACTTTCAAAAATAAATTTGTGTTGAGGCAAGACAAAATGAAAAGCTCTCAGGACCAAAAATCAAGGTTGAGAAGCGCACCAAAAAATATTTGTCATAAAAGTTTTGAGAAGAGAGGTTTTAAGAAAAAATTTAAATAGCCTCCTTCAAATCAAATAAAGAATTTGATAAAAACCAAATCAAAATTTTTGGAGTGTCACGGTCTATAGTCACCTACTATGTGTTATGATCCGGCAACCCTGAAGTGACAATAATCGGGACCACTCCCAGTGATGACCATAGTTTGAGGAGTTCATGTATTCACTATGTGCTAATGCTTTGTTCCGGTTCTCTATTAAAAGGAGGCCTTAATATCCCTTAGTTTCCAATAGGACCCCGCTGCCACGGGAGGGTAGGACAAAAGATGTCATGCAAGTTCTTTTCCATAAGCACGTATGACTATATACGGAATACATGCCTACATTACATTGATGAATTGGAGCTAGTTCTGTGTCACTCTATGTTATGACTATTACATGATGAACCGCATCCGGCATAATTATCCATCACTGATCCGGTGCCTACAAGCTTTCCATATACTGGTTCTCGCTTATTTACTTTCCCGCTGCTACTGTTACAATCACTACAAAATACCAAAAACATTACTTTTACTGTCTTTACTTTTGCTACCGTTACCAACGCTATCATATTACTGTGCTACTAAACACTTTGCTGCAGATAATAAGTTTCCAGGTGTGGTTGAATTGAAAACTCGGCTGCTAATACTTGAGAATATTCTTTGGCTCCCCTTGTGTCGAATCAATAAATCTGGGTTGAATACTCTACCCTCGAAAGCTATTGCGATCCCATATACTTGAGGGTTATCAAGACCTTTTTCTGGCGCCATTGCCGGGGAGCATAGCTCTATTCTTTGAGTCACTTGGGATTTATATCTGCTGGACACTATGAAGAACTTGAAATACGCTAAGACAACAATTTATCCCTCAACTATGAGGGGAGGTAAGGAACTGCCATCTAGCTCTGCACTTGATTCACCTTCTGTTATGAGTAAGCTAGCGACACCTAAACCAGCTTCTGCTATTCGTTCTGATATGTCGCATGTTATTGATGATGCCACTTTTGCTATGCATGATACTTATGATGAAACTGCTTCTATGCCTGATACTAATGTGCCCCTTAGTGAATTTCTTGATGAACAAATTGCTAGGGCTAGAGAAAAAGAAACTATTGAATCTGAATACGATGATGAAAATATGCCTGTTATTCCTGAGGGCTATCTTTTTGATATGGAATCTTCTGCCGCTATTTTAGCCTGCAAGGATAGATATGAGCTCAAGAGGTTATTAGTTAAATGGAACAAAGAATCACTTAGGGATAAAATGAAACCCGACCCTGCTTTTGCTACTTCACCTATTTGTGTTCCTGATAAAGATTATGAATTTTCCGTGGATCCAGATATAATTACTTTGGTTGAATCTGATCCTTTTATGGCTATGAATCTGAAACTGTTGTGGCACATCTTACTAAGTTAAATGATATAGCCGCCCTGTTCACTAATGATGAGAGATCGCGCTACTTTTATATACTCAAAATATTTCCGTTCTTGTTAAAGGGTGATGCTAAGATATGGTTTAATTCTCTTAATCCTGGTTGTGTGCGTAGTCCCCAGGATATGATTTATTACTTCTCTGCTAAATATTTCCCTGCTCATAAGAAACAAGCTGCTTTGAGGGAAATATACAACTTCGTGCAAATTAAAGAAGAGAGTCTCCCACAAGCTTGGGGGAGGCTTCTCAAGCTACTTAATGCTTTGCCTAATCATCCTCTTAAGAAACCTGAAATACTTGATATCTTTTATAATGGGCTAACCGATGCTTCCAAAGATTACCTGGATAGTTGTGTTGGTTCTCTTTTCAGGGAAAGAACACCGGATTTAGCTGAAATTCTATTGAATAATATGTTGACAAATGAAAATAATTGGGCACCTCCTGAGCCAGCTCTTGCTCCAATCACTGAGCCTATTCCTAAACCAACTCCAAAGAAGAGAGTGTTCTATTTCTCAGTCCTGAAGATACGCAAGAGGCAAAGAAATCTATGAAAGAGAAGGGTATTAAAGCTGAAGATGTTAAGAATTTACCTCCTATTGAAGAAATACATGGTCTTAATCTACCGCCTGTCGAAGAAGTATAAGATCTTAATCATTTATTTATTGAAGAACCTCCTGATCCCGATATCCCGCCACAGGTAGTAAAGGTAAATTCTCTCTATAGATTTGATGAAGGTGATATCCCTCACGATAAGTCTGCTAGGCAATGCTTTGATGAGTTTGATAATTTTATTGTCAAACAAGAAAATTTCAATGCTTATTTTGGTAGAAAATTAAAACAAAATTCCGATATGATTAAATACTTGGCTGATTATATGGCTAATATTAAAGGTGAACTTAAACTTGTTAGAAACATGCTTCTATGGTTACCACCCAAGTAGAACAAGTACTTAAGGCTCAAAAAGAAGTGCTTGATGAAATGAATAGTAAGAAAAATGATTATGCTGTTAGAGTGGCTACTAGAACTGATAGAATGACTCAGGAACCTTTGTATCCTGAAGGCCACCCTAAGAGAATCGAGCAAGATTCTCAGAGAAATAATATTGATGCTCCTAGTTCTTCTAAAAAGAAGAAAAAGAAAAATGATAGAACTGTGCAAACCTCTAGTGAACCTATTGTTGAACCACCTGATAACACAAATGATATATCTATATCTGATGCTAAAACACAATCTGGTAATGAACATGAACCTAGTGAAAATATTAATGATGATGTTCATGATGATGCTCAACCTAGTAATGATAATGATGTAGAAATTGAACCTGTTGTTGATCTTGATAACCCATAATCAAAGAATCAACGCTATGATAAAAGAGACTTTGTTGCTAGGGAACATGGTAAAGAAAGGGAACCTTGGGTTCAGAAACCCATGCCCTTTCCTCCGAAACCATCCAAGAAAAAGGATGATGAGGATTTTGAGTGCTTTGCTGAAATGATTAGGCCTATATTTTTGCGTATGCGATTAACTGATGTGCTCAAAACAAATCCTTATGCTAAATATATGAAGGATATCATTACTAATAAAAGAAAGATACCGGAAGCTGAAATTTCCACCATGCTTGCTAATTATACTTTTAAGGGTGGAATACCAAAGAAACTTGCAGACCCCGGAGTACCTACTATACCTTGCTCCATTAAAAGAAATTATATTAAAACTGCTTAATGTGATCTTGGAGCCGGTGTTAGTGTTATGCCTCTTTCTTTATATTGTAGACTTGACTTGAATAAGTTGACACCTACTAAAATATCTTTGCAAATGGCTGATAAATCAACTGCTACACCTGTCGGTATTTGTGAGGATGTGCCTGTTGTGGTTGCAAACGTTACTATTTTAACGGACTTTGTTATACTTGATATTCCCGAGGATGATAGTATGTCTATTATTCTTGGAAGACCTTTTCTTAATACTGCAGGGGCTGTTATTGATTGCAACAAAGGCAATGTTACTTTTCATGTTAATGGTAATGAGCATACGGTACACTTTCCGAGGAAACAACCTCAAGTTCATAGTATCAACTCCATTGGAAAAATTCCATCAATTATAATTGGAGGTTTTGAATTTCCTCTTCCTACTATCAAAAAGAAATATGATATACTTATTATAGGGGATGTGCATATCCCCGTTGAGGTAACTTAGTGTTATTCGAGATTTCTCCGGTTCCATGATTATCGGGATGAGTTTGTTAACAAGACTTGATCAACCTTGTTAGTGGATTCTTTTTTATAAGCATGAGATGGATGAAACTAGAAGCACAACCTTCTGTACCCTCTCTATACTTTCTGTAATTTAGTAGAAATAAAGTAAAAATAGTATTTTTCTGTCTGTTTCTGACTTATCCGTGCAATATAAAAATACCCCAAAAATAAAAGTCCTCAGAATGCCATGCCAATTTAATATGATTTTTTCGGGAATATTTGAGGATTTACTGTGCAAAAATTACTGCGGGAGGAGCTGCCACCTCGCCACGAGGGTGGTGATCGCCCCCCCCTTAGGGCGCGCCCCCTGCCTCGTGGGCCCACGGTGGCCCTCCTCCACTTATCCCATCACCCATCTTCTTCCTCTGCCTCACACAAACCCGAAAAACCAACTCAAGCACGAGTTCCAACCACTTTCGCTGTGATTTTCGATCTCCTTGCTCAAAGCACCTCTCGCAAAACTTCTTGGGGAGATTGTTCCTTGGTATGTGACTCCTCCATTGGTCCAATTAGTTTTTGTTCTAGTGCTTTATTCTTTGCAAATTTGTGCTGCATAGGTGACCATGTTCTTGAGCTTGCATGTCAAATTTATATGGTTCCAAGTAGTTCAAATGCTTGATATAGGCTCCAGGCACTTGTAGGAGTAGTTGCTATCAGTTTTATTGAAGTTGGTTCATTTTTGTTTGAAGTTACTAAAAATTTCAGAATTTTTCAGAGAAAAGCATTATTCTTAGGAAGATGTTTCAGGGTGGTTCCTCTAAGAAGCAAGGACACAGAATTGCTATGCGCGATGCTAATGAGGATCCACCAAGAGACGCTCCAGTACGGCCTTGTGAATGGCCGTCGGAAAATTTTATGGACCGTGCGGGAATTAAAGAAGAATTTAAAGCATATTTGCGCAATGCCGGTCTTGAAGATTTTGAGGCCAACAAATGCCCCCAGTATCATGATCTCACAAGTTCATTTGTGAGGAGGTTTGAGTATTCATCTTCACGTAATTCTCCTTCAGTCATGTTTGATCTTTATGACAAATCTTATACCATGGACTTAGAGGATTTCACTTCTGCTTGCAAGCTTCCATCATGGGGTAGTGTTAGGGATCCCCCTAAATCTGAATTTAGAAACTTTCTTGCTAGTATAACTGTAGGGGAATCTAGAGATATAACGCGGGCTACCATAGGGAGCATCCACTTTCCTGCCATACATTATTTTGCTCTCTTCATCGGTAGATGCATAAATGCTAAGCATGAAGCATGTCACATGTGTGTCCCTGACCTTAGCATTCTCAGGAGTGTTGTGTTAGGAGACCATCTTATCATATGGGAGCCATTGTAGCTCGTAGGTTGCATCATAATAGACATAATGGAGATTTCTTTGGAGGAATTTATGCAGCCCGCTTAGCTCATTTTCTTGAGATAGACATCCTTGAGGGTGATACAGAGTTGCCTCCTGCATATTTAGATTATAACTCTATGGCTTCGCACCAGTTTGTCGAGAGGCCTGAATCACCCCTCTTATATCGTTTAATTTTTAACAAACGGCACGTTGTCCATATTACTCTCCCTGCTCCTGCCTTCTTTGATTCTCAGGCAAAACGAAGATATACTATTACCAGAGAGGAGGCAGATGAGTACGAGATGAGAGCAGAAGCAGCACGAATCCACGCTGCAGCTCAGCAGGCGATAACTGCTGTGTCGCAGTACGACCCCAGCTACACATACGGGTATCCGCCAGGCTATCCCGGGCCGTAGACCAACTTAGGTCAAAAGCCTAAGCTTGGGGGAGTACGTATTTCTCACCGACATTACATTTATGTTCACACACACTCATTGCTAGATGTCGGTGCTCATACTCTTTCACTATAATATCCATGCTAGTTTATTTTCTTTTTCCTGCTTTCTTCTTGTGTGTTTGTTAAACCTTAAGAAAAACAAAAAAATTAGTAGTAGTTTACTTTTCTGGTGTAGTAGTAGTAGTAATTAAAAAGAAAACCCAAAAATATTTTCTGTTCTTCTTTTGCTTGTTGGGAGCTTTCCCGTGTAAATAGTTTTATTTCTTTTCTTTTCTTTGGGGGTCAGTAGGAGAAGACCATAATTTAATTGTCGAAGTGGCTCTTATATGCATTATTCTTGATTTAACCCAGAGCCCATATTGCCTTGTCTTCTCCTGTTTATTGAATGCTCGTTGATTCCAGCTTAGTCCAATGCACGTGCACTCTTATTATTATTCACATCGTCCGGTCGTGCAAGTGAAAGGCAATTATGATGACATATATGATGGACTGACTAAGATGAGAAAAGCCGGTATGAACTCGACCTCTTTTGTTTTTGTAAATATGATGAGCCCCTCATTGTTGATTCAACTTATTATGAATAAACATGTTTGCAATGACAATTAGAGATCATAGTTGCTTGTGCCATGCTTGATTAGCTATGAGTTATAATGGTTTACCTTGTGTGCCAACATGTTATTGAGATGATTATGATGGGTGGTATCCTCCTTTGAATGATTTAAGTGACTTGACTTGGCACATGTTCACGCATGTAGTTGAAACAAAATCAACATAGCCTTCATGATATTTAAGTTCATGGTGGATTATATCCTACTCATGATTGCATCCAATGTTTATTAATTTTAATGCATGTACATGGCTGTTGTCGCTCTCTAGTTGGTCGCTTCCCAGTCTTTTGCTAGCCTTCACCTGTACTAAGCGGGAATACTGCTTGTGCATCCAACCCCTTAAACCCCAAAGTTATTCCAAATGAGTCCACTATACCTTCCTATATGCGGTATCTACCTGCCGTTCCAAGTAAATTTGTATGTGCCAAACTCTAAACCTTCAAATAAACATTCTGTTTTGTATGCTCGAATAGCTCATGTATCAACCAAGGCTGTCCTTATCTTCCGTGTTAGGAGGGTTATTCTCAAGAGGAGTGGACTCCGCTCCTCACTCACGAGAAAATGGCTGGTCACCGGGATGCCCAGTCCCATGCTTTATGCAAACTAAATCAAAATTAATTGCAAACAATAATCCCCCTGGGACCTGATGTATGTTGGAGACACTCGTTGTTTCGAGCAAGTCTTGGATTGATGCTTGTTGGTGGAGGGGGAGTATAAACTTTACCATTCTGTTTGAGAACCGCCTATAATGTGTTTAGCATGGAAGATATCGCCATCTCTTAGTTGTTACATTGACAATGAAAGTATACCGATCAAAATGCAATTTATATCTATTTCAAAACTGAGCTCTGGCACCTCTACAAATCCCTGCTTCCCTCTGCGAAGGGCCAATCCATTTACTTTTATGTTGAGTCATCACCCTCTTATTAAAAAGCACTAGCTAGAGAGCACAGCTGTCATTTGCATTCATCATTGTTAATCTATATTGGGTGTGACTATGATTGGAGATCTTTTACCATGAATTACAATGTCTAGTCAGTCCTTCATCTTTAAAGCTGCTCTGCATTTATGTTTTGCGGTCTCGGAAAGGGCTAGCGAGATACCATCTTGTTATATCATATTATGATTGTTTTGAGAAAGTGTTGTCATCCGAGATTTATTATTATGGCTTGTTAGTTGATTATGCTATTGATATGAGTAATTATAAGACCTGAGAATTATTGCAAATATGGTTAGTTATGCTATATGCTGAAAACTTGAATGCTGGCTTGACATAGTTGCAACAACAAGAGCAAACAGAGTTTGTAAATGTTTTTCTTTCTTTCAGTTTGTCAACTGAATTGCTTGAGGACAAGCAAGGGTTTAAGCTTGGGGGAGTTGATACGTCTCCATCGTATCTACTTTTCCAAACACTTTTGCCCTTGTTTTGGACTCTAACTTGTATGATTTGAATGGAACTAACCCGGATTGACGCTGTTTTCAGCAGAATTGCCATGGTGTTGTTTTATGTGCAGAAAACAAATATTCTCGGAATGACCTGGAACTCCACGGAACATCTTAGAAAAATAGTAATAAATCCTCGCCAAAGATGAAGACCAGGGGGCCCACACCCTGTCCACGAGGGTGGGGGCGCCCCCCCCCCTCTAGGGTGCGCCCCCTACCTCGTGGGCCCCCTGGATGCTCTCCGACGCCAATTCCAACTCTATATATCTGCTTTCGGAGAGAAAAAATCAGAGAGAAGAAATCATCACGTTTTACGATATGGAGCCGCCGCCAAGCCGTAAAACCTCTCAGGAGGGCTGATCTGGAGTCCGTTCGGGGCTCCGAAGAGGGGGATTCGTCGCCGTCGTCATCATCAACCATCCTCCATCACCAATTTCATGATGCTCACCGCCATGCGTGAGTAATTCCATCGTAGGCTTGCTGGGCGGTGATGGGTTGGATGAAATTTATCATGTAACCGAGTTAGTTTTGTTAGGGTTTGATCCCTAGTATACACTATGTTATGAGATTGATGTTGCTATGACTTTGATATGCTTAATGCTTGTCACTAGGGCCCGAGTGCCATGATTTCAGATCTGAACCTATTATGTTTTCATGAATATATGTGAGTTCTTGATCCTATCTTGCAAGTCTATAGTCACCTACTATGTGTTATTATCCGACAACCCCGAAGTGACAATAATCGGGACCACTCCCGGTGATGACCATAGTTTGAGGAGTTCATGTATTCACTATGTGCTAATGCTTTGTTCCGGTTCTCTATTAAAAGGAGGCCTTAATATCCCTTAGTTTCCAATAGGACCCCGCTGCCACGGGAGGGTAGGACAAAAGATGTCATGCAAGTTCTTTTCCATAAGCACGTATGACTATATACGGAATACATGCCTACATTACATTGATGAATTGGAGCTAGTTCTGTGTCACTCTATGTTATGACTGTTACATGATGAACCGCATCAGGCATAATTATCCATCACTGATCCGGTGCCTACGAGCTTTCCATATACTGGTTCTCGCTTATTTACTTTCCCGCTGCTATTATTACAATCACTACAAAATACCAAAAACATTACTTTTTACTGTCTTTACTTTTGCTACCGTTACCACCGCTATCATATTACTGTGCTACTAAACACTTTGCTGCAGATACTAAGTTTCCAGGTGTGGTTGAATTGACAACTCAGCTGCTAATACTTGAGAATATTCTTTGGTTCCCCTTGTGTCGAATCAATAAATTTGGGTTGAATACTCTACCGTCGAAAGCTGTTGCGATCCCCTATACTTGTGGGTTATCACAGCCGTCCGCCGGGAAGCTCGCCGCCGGCGACTCCGTCCACTCCAGCGAACAAGGAGGGTTGCACTGTTGGGGAACATAGCAATAATTCAAAATTTTCCTATGTGTCACCAAGATTAATCTATGGAGTCTTCTAGCAACAAGAGGGAGAGGAGTGCATCTACATACCCTTGTAGATCGTGAGCGGAAGCGTTCAAGAGAACGGGGTTGATGGAGTCGTACTCGTCGTGATCCAAATCACTAATGATCCTAGCACCGAACGGACGGCACCTCCGCGTTCAACACACGTACGGAGCGAGGACGTCTCCCGCGCCTTGATCCAGCAAGGAGGAGGGAGAGGTTGAGGAAGAAAGCTCCAACAGCAGCACGACGGCGTGGTGGTGGTGGAGTAGCAGTACTTCGGCAGGGCTTCGCCAAGCTCATAACGGAGGAGGAGAGGTGTTGGGGAGGGGAGGGGCTGCGCCTTAGGATGGGTGCAGCTCCCATGTGCCTCCCCACTATATATAGGCGTGGAGGGAGCTGGTTTCTTGCCCTCCAAGTCCATTGGGGCGTTGGCAAAGGTGGGGGAAAGAAATCCCATCATTTCCTTTCCCCACCGATTGTTATCCCCCCTTTTAGGGATCTTGATCTTATCCCTTTGGGATATGATCTTATTCCTTCTAAAGGGGAATCTTGGTGCGCCTTGACCAGGGGTGTGGGGCCTTGCCCCCACTACCCACATTCATGTGGGTCCCCACATGCAGGTGGGCCCCACTATGGAACCTTCTAGAATCTTCCCAGTACAATACCGAAAAATCCCGAACATTTTCCGGTGGCCAAAATAGGACTTCCCATATATAAATCTTTACCTCCGGACCATTCCGGAACTCCTCATGATGTCTGGGATCTCATCCGGGACTCCGAACAACATTCGGTAATCACATACAAGTCTTCCTAATAACCCTAGCGTCATCGAACCTTAAGTGTGTCGACCCTACGGGTTCGGGAAACATGCAGACATGACCGAGACAACTCTCCGGCCAATAACCAACAGCGGGATGTGGATACCCATGTTGGCTCCTACATGGTCCACGATGATCTCATCGGATGAACCACGATGTCGAGGATTCAAGCAATCTCGTATACAATTCCCTTTGTCGATCGGTACGTTATTTGCCCGAGATTCGATCGTCGGTATCCCAATACCTCGTTCAATCTCATTACCGGCAAGTCACTTTACTCGTACCGCAATGCATGATCCCGTGATCAACCACTTGGTCACATTGAGCTCATTATGATGATGCATTACCAAGTGGGCCCAGAGATACCTCTCCATCATACGGAGTGACAAATCCCAGTCTTGATTCATGCCAACCCAACAGACACTTTCGGAGATACCCGTAGTGCACCTTTATAGCCACCCAGTTACGTTGTGACATTTGGCACACCCAAAGCACTCCTACGATATCCGGGAGTTGCACAATCTCATGGTCTAAGGAAATGATACTTGACATTAGAAAAGCTCTAGCAGACGAACTACACGATCTTGTGCTATGCTTAGGATTGGGTCTTGTCCATCACATCATTCTCCTAATGATGTGATCCCGTTATCAATGACATCCAATGTCCATGGTTAGGAAACCATAACCATCTATTGATCAACGAGCTAGTCAACTAGAGGCTCACTAGGGACATGTTGTGGTCTATGTATTCACACATGTATTACGGTTTCCAGTCAATACAATTATAGCATGAACAATAGACAATTATCATGAACAAGGAAATATTGTCGGTGTTCTGGGAACGGGGGTCCCCAGACTTGCCTGCCTGCGGCCTGTGGCGTGGCTCAAAGGGGGCCCAGCACGGCCCATTTCCATCAACACAAGACTCAAGACCCTCGCGAGGGGCCAACGCTCGCGGGGCAGACAACACGAAGCTTCCTCAGGCACGGCCTCGTCAGGCTGGCTCGCGAGGAGGCGGAGAGATCAAGGCGGGGTACCTCGCGAGGTGCCCGTGACGCAAGCCATGACGACTCAGGGCGCCAGGCGGGTGCCAGCCCACTCAGCGTCCTCCTTTCCTCTTTGGTGCAAAGGGAGCAAGCGCAGCCACAGAGTACCGAGGCATCAGGCAAAGGTTGCCATTTCGGTGCAACGAGACCAAGACCAGGAGGACTACGAGATGGAGGTCACCGTGGAGCCCAAGACGGCGTCATCACCAGAGCTTTGCGCATGCGAAGACTGCTTTTGTCAGCATAGCTGATACTTGCTGTCCCCCTTCAAATTAGCCCGCCATTGTTGGCTCCCTTCCCGCTCGATATTTGGGAAGAGGACCAGGGCCTCTATAAATAGGACCAGCCACCCACATAGCAAGGGGGCGGTCAGAGAGAGAGAGAGAGAGAGAGAGAGAGAGAGGAAGAAAAGGGCGATTGAACTCCTCCTAACAGTTCATCGCCCCAACCAAGAGCAGACCCTCGCGAGGCTGTTCTTCCTTGTATTGTTCATCATCATCAGCCCCAAGAGGCAATCCACCCACCACACACTGGAGTAGGGTATTACACCACAACGGTGGCCAGAACCAGTATAAACCTTGTGTCTCTTGTGCAGTTCTTTCAGTAGTTTAGATCTTTGCGAGACAGAGAGGTAGAAGGCGTAATCTCCGCGCACACCCCAGTGTTCGAACCTTAAGGGTCTGTCGGAACCCGAAATCTGACATTTGGCGCGCCAGGTAGGGGTGCGCCAGAATTTTCCTTCCACCGCTCCGTGCCCCGTCGCGTCGTCATCACCATGCCCGGCGACCAGGAGGGCAACCCCGACCCATGGGCTGCGTGGCCCGCCCGCGCAGAACCACTCGCCTCGGGCGACCCCGTGCCCTAGGCAGCTCGCGGTCCACAGGGCGCTGCGGGCCGAGGGCGACGCGGACAGACTTCGACAACTCTTACACCGCGGCAGGCACGTTCGGCAGCAAGGGCCTCCAATCACGCCGCGACCACAATGACGTACACCCGCCGGGAGCAAGCGAACTCGAGGGCCGCGCTCACGGTGGTCCGAGAGCTGCTGCAATGTAGACTGCTGGAGGGTGGCCACGATGTGCTGCTGGAGCGAGTGGCGGAGCTCCTGGGCTTTGCCGCCTCGGGGGCTCACCCCTTCTCCACCCAGCTCCCATCTCAAGCCCAGGGCGACCCGCGCGGGGGCTCCGCGCGCGCCCGCGGGCTCCAAGGCTACTCCGACGCCAGCGAAGCTGTCAGCACCGGACCGGCAGCGGCACTGCCCCCGCCCCCGACCTGTGAAGAAGAAGGACTCAACGCGACCCGCGGCCCCAGTGAGCGGCCATGCTGCCACCCCGCAGTGGGCATCATAGGCGGGACCGCGTGGCATGCGGGGCATTATGGCGTGGCATTCGGGATGACGGCGCCGAAGGAATACGTGCCCCTCATGATGGACCAAGGACACCCTCACGAGAACGGACAAGGCTCGCTCCTTGGCCCAAGCTGGGGGGACGAGGCACTAGAAGCTGAGCCTTTCCAGGAGCCCCGGAACGGTCCCGCTGGCCATGCTGGAGGCAACGATTATCGGGCACCGCTGATTCTTCAGGAGCAGGTATACGCTAACCATGGATCGCAGGAGGTGCAGGTCGCCACGACAAGCAGCTGCCCCGCTCCCACAGTCTCCTACCCCTCGGGAGGAGGGCGCAGGGGGCTGCAGGAGAGGGGCCGAGATCCGACATCACCACCGCGGCATTCGGAGCAAGGTGTTCTCAGGAGGTAGGCCCTCTGCTGGGGAGGTGCCTCAGGGCCTGCCCCTGGCGAAGGACCCGTGGTCGTCGGGGGAACCGTTGGCGACCGCTCTACCCCATCGGGCGGCGCCCTGGGTTCCGGTCGTTGCTGATGGCACTAGAGTGTGGCGCAAGGCGGGGCCCTCATCTGGCGATATGAAGCAAGGCCAGTACCTGTGATGAAGGCCCGGTGCCTGTGAAGCTTGCCGCCCCGTGACACTCTCACGTAATAATGAGTGGGGTTGTACACGCCCCGGAGTCTCAAGGGTGCCGGCCTCAGGCCCTGGGGCTCCCTCCCACGCCCAGTGGATAGCACTTAGCTCCGCGCTGGTGAGAAGACGTCCAAGACTAGATTAGGTGCCGGACACGGCCTTTTGTCTGCTTTCATTGCCTTTCCCTTTGGCTGTATCTTTTCCCCCGCTGGATTTAAGTTGGATTCGAATTTGAGATTTGCGTGTGTTCGGGGAAGGGGTGCTTATTCTTGTTAGAGCCATTTCTCGCGTTCTGGTTACCGCTTCACCACAGCTGCCTCTCCTCGCGAGCCCCTCGCGAGTCGGGTCAGGCCTGGCTCGTGCGCAACCCAAACTGCCGCTGTTGCTCCCTCTCGGGAGGATTTACGGGTGCCTGCGGAGGTTGCCCTGTTGGGAAAAGGCCCAGAGCCTGTGAAGCAAGGCGAGTGCATGTGAAGCTATCACGTTTCGGAAAAGGCCCAGAGCCTGTGAAGCAAGGCGAGTGCCTGTGAAGCTATCATGTTTCGGAAAAGGCCCAGAGCCTGTGAAGCAAGGCGAGCGCCTGTGAAGCTGCCGCATTCAGGAAAAGGCCCAGAGCCTGTGAAGAAGGCAAATTCCTGTGAAGCCGTCGCATTTGGGAAAAGGCCCAGAGCCTATGAAAAAGGCCAACGCCTATGAAGCTCCCCGCCGGCGACACTCTCATATCCTACGGATTCAACTAAAGAACGCCCAAGACGTCACGCCCTCCCACAGGCTGCTTCGGGGCTTGCGCGAAACAAAGGTAAACCAGCCAACCACCAGGCATGGGCGCTCGTGCAATATGGCAACTACTAATACGATGAACACAGGTCTTACATGAGGGGCTTCCCCTCCCAAAATGCTTTGACAGCCATCAGGTCAAAAACCTGAGTTCTATTCATGCAGGGTAAAAAGACAGGAGAGATACACACTCAGTCGGACCAATCCCCCAATGCGTCCTTGGAAGCACCTCCCGAGCCGCCGCTGGCGTCGCCGAACTCACCATTGCTGTCTGCGTCGCCACCAGCGGCGTCAGGGCTGTTCACTGCACCGCCCTCATCAGCAGCCACGATCACGTTGTCATCGTCCGAAGCGAAGGCCCTGACAAGGGCGTCCACATTGTCTTCCACCCAGTGCGCCAGGTCGCCTCGGACGGCCTGGGGAACTAGGGCGATGACGGCGTCAAAATCGAAGTAGGAATCCATGTTCAGGAGATGGCTGAAGACACGGGAAAAGGCGTGCCCGAGCAGAGCGCGGCTCCTCTCTTCCACCAACCTGTCGGCCCTGGCCGACCGCGCCTCCAGCTGCGTCACCACGGCGGTGAAGAACTGAAGGTTGCCAGCATAGTTGGCTGTGTGTGGCTCGCCAACAGCCGCCTCACAGATGTTACCCAAGGCAGCGCTAGCTCTCTCCCGGAGCGTGGCGAGCATGGGGTCGTGCACGTGCTCCAGGACCTGCCACTGACATATCTCATCCGCGTTCTGGCGCACGACGCCCTCAGCCTCCTCCACCCGCTGGTGAAGGCGGAGCATCTCGGCCTGGGAGGCGGCTAACTCCCCTTGCGCCACCTCGAGGGCGGCCCGGAAGGCGTCGGCCAGCTGCGTCGCCTCCTCCCGCTTGGCCCTCAAGGCTGCGGTCCTCCCTTCAGCTTCGACCCAGATCAACTCCAGCCTCCCCTCGAACTCGCGCTCGAGGTCTTGGCGCGCCATCGCCACCCGGCGTCCGACCTCCTCCAGGACACGGGCTTCCCGTGCGGCGACATCGTCCTCCGCCTGCGTCACCAAGCGCTCCCTCGTCTCCAGCCGCTCGTACTCGCGGGTGCGTTCGGCGGCTTCCAGCGTCAACGCTTCCTCACGCTTCTGAAGCTCAGCCGGGTCGCCGGAGGCCACCCGCATCGATGCAAGGGCTGACTCGCGCAGCTCCACTTGCTCCTCCAGCGACTGGCACCGGGCCAGGAGCTCCCGAGCCCGCTCCTCCACCACCTCTCACCGTCGGTCGGCGGTCCGGGCCTCCTCGGCAGCCTAGGATCGGGCCACCCGAGAGGCCTCTAGCAACGCCTTCGCCTCTTCATCGTCAAGATCACGCTGACGGCGCGCGAGGGCGATGGCAGCCTCCAGCTCTCGGCCTCCAGGCGCGCGTCTTCGTCAGCAAGCTCCTCCCCAAGCAGGTTCACCGCGTCAGCCGCCCTTCGAAGGAACCCTTGGTGGCGAGCGCGGCGCTCCAGGGCGCGCTCAAGCACGTCTACCACACCATCATCTGCCCCAAGCAAGCGCCGGGGGCCACGAATCATCGTTCCCCCTCCGGGCAGGGGGCTGGGGGCTGGCAACCTCGCGACGGCCGGGCGCGCCGCACTAGAAGTCTAGCCTGGAGCCAGCCTGTCTCCAGATGAAGGACGCAGGGGGCACCTCAACCAGTCGCAGTCCACGACCAGACGAGAAGCCCACGGCAGGCTGGCTATTCCCCGAGAGGGCCCGCAAAGGAAAATCGGGGGGAATGAAGGACCGCGGTGCACCTCGAGATGGTCCACCCCTTCAATCGCCCTCACCACAAGGGCAAAGCTACCCGGAGCACTTGAGGACGATAGAGGGGGCGAAGCCAAAGGAAGCGGCACCTCAGCTACTTCCGCGAGCTCGGCCGGAAGGGGCCTGCGGAGCAAGGATCAGTGAAAGCAACAAGAGGATCAAAAGCCAGAAAGGGAGAAGACTTACTCGTCAGTGGCGAAGTACTTCCTGCGCTTCAGCACGCGACAAGGGAAGTCATCACCCAGGGCCTCCCTTTTCCTCCGGAGGGCCTCAAAGTCCACGCGGAAGCGGCCCAAGAGAAGAGCGCAAGGATCAACCTACGACGAAGACGGAGTATCGGAGCGATCCGCGTCAGGGGCGCCTGCCTGCCGCGTGCCGCCCATCACCTCGCCAGAAGACGCGGCTGAGGCCTCCGAGGCCTCAGCCCCAGGCGCTGGGAGCGGCTGCTTGCCACCCTCAGCCTCAGCGGCACGGGTCCCAGGAGTTGTCCCCTCGAGAGCATCACCCGGCGCTGTCACCTCATCGGGAGCCCCCTCGGCCTCCGTCGCCTCCTGCCTCCCTGCTCCGCCACTTGAGGAGGAGTTGCCTTGGCCGATTGGAAGGGCAGTCACCACCACTGGATTCTCACGAGGTCCCTGGAGGCCGGCGGAGCGCAGCCCCCACTCATCAAAGACAGGCATCTGCTTCATGAAGTCGACCCTGCTCTGGCAGAGATACAGCAAGGCCCCTCCCTGCCGGACGCTGCCGGGGTTGGGGTGCCCGGCCAAGGTCAAGAGTGCCGACTTCAGCACCTCCGGAGCCAGGTCCTCTTCCTAGAGCCTCATGCTATCCTCGCGCCCACGGAAGGCCCACATCCGGCGAGAGCGGCGTTGAAGGGGAGCAACACGGCATAACAGAAACTCCTTCACCACCTTGGGCGCTGTCACGCCGAGCTTCCTCAGGAGCGCGAAGCGGCGCCAGACGAAGACGAGCCAGGGGCTCTCGAGCGTCTCCTGGCCCCAACCCGAATTGGGGACAGCAGGCGAGGTCGGCTCCGATAGCAGGGGGCTGGGCACCCCTGCGTCCACGTACAGCCACCACTCGCGGAACCCAACCGCGGGCGGGGGGAGCTTGAAGTCAATCCCAGAGGCCGCAGTCTCAGGCTTGGCAGCGAAGCTCACGCACGCCCAGCATTGGGTAGGGTCGACAAGATGCGGCGAGAAGAAGTGGCGCAGCAAGGCAACTGAAGGAGGGATGCCCACCATGGCTTCGCAAACGAAGGCAAAGACCGAAATGAGGGTGATGGACTCAGGACTTAGATGCATCATGTGGATTTGATAATGTGAGAGCACGGCATTGAAGAAATCAGAAAAGGGGGGAACCAGACCCGCCCACAGGGCGTCGGTAAAATATGGGACCTCAGTAGCTATCCTGTCGATGGAGAAGTGGGGCGCGGGCCAGGCCGTCGTCCTCCCGCACTCATTGAAGATGGTGGCCACAGCCAAGCTGACCTTGCCCAGGCACTCTTGATTGAGTATGGTCGACCGGCCAACGGCGGGGGCCACTGATGACGGCACACAAGACGGAGGCATGGGTTTCTTCCCTCTCTCCTTCTTCGTCGGAGCCATGGCGATGGGAAGGAAGGGGAAGATTCGAGATTGGATTGGAGGCAGGAGCTGGCGTTCGAAGGAAGGAAGAACAGGGGACGCTCGAGCAACAGGAAGGGGAGCGGCTGTGTACAACTACAAGTCCGCCTAGCAGGGCGCAGAATAAGGGGGCATGGGGGAACAGTGCCGCCCATGTCCAATCAACCGCAACGCGGCACCCAAGGCCGTAGGCTGTTAGGGCCCGCGGCGCTTCGCCCTTGCCCTTTCGCCTCTCGGCGCGGCCAAGTCCGGGCGCCCCTTGGGTCCGGGGGCTACTGTCGGCGTTCTGGGAATGGGGGTCCCCAGACTTGCCTGCCTGCGGCGTGGCTCAAAGGGGGCCCAGCACGGCCCATTTCCATCAACACAAGACTCAAGACCCTCGCGAGGGGCCAAGCCTCGCGGGGCGGACGACACAGAGATTCCTCAGGCACGGCCTCGTCAGGCTGGCTCGTGAGGAGGCGGAGAGATCAAGGCGGGGTACCTCGCGAGGTGCCCGTGACGCAAGCCATGACGACTCAGGGCGCCAGGCCGGTGCCAGCCCGCGCAGCGTCCTCCTTTCCTCTTTGGTGTAAAGGGAGCAAGCGCAGCCGTGGAGTACCGAGGCATCAGGCAAAGGTTGCCATTTGAGTGCAACGAAACCAAGACCAGGAGGACTACGAGACGGAGGTCACCGTGGAGCCCAAGATGGCGTCATCACCAGAGCTTTGCGCAGGCGAAGACTGCTTTTGTCAGGATAGCTGATACTTATTGTCCCCCTTCAAATTAGCCCGCCATTGTTGGCTCCCTTCCCGCTCGATATTTGGGAAGAGGACCAGGGCCTCTATAAATAGGACCAGCCACCCACATAGCAAAGGGGGCGGTTAGAGAGAGAGAGAGGAAGAAAAGGGCGACTGAACTCCTCCTAACAGTTCATCGCCCCAACCAAGAGCAGACCCTCGCGAGGCTGTTCTTTCTTGTATTGTTCATCATCATCAGCCCCAAGAGGCAATCCACCCACCACATACTGGAGTAGGGTATTACACCACCACGGTGGCCCGAACCAGTATAAACCTTGTGTCTCTTGTGCAATTCTTTCAGTAGTTTAGATCTTTGTGAGACGGAGAGGTAGAAGGCGTAATCTCCGCGCGCACCCCAGTGTTCGAACCTTAAGGGTCTGCCGGAACCCGAAATCCGACAAATACAATAATAACCATTTTATTATTGCCTCTAGGGCATATTTCCAACAGTCTCCCACTTGCACTAGAGTCAATAATCTAGTTCGCATCACTATGTGATTGTAACGAATTCAACACCCACTGGGTTTGATCATATCTCTCTTGTGAGAGAGGTTATTAGTTAGCGGGTCTGAATCTTTCAGATCCGTGTGTGCTTTATAAATCTCTATGTCATCTCCTAGATGCAGCTACCATGCTCTATTTGGAGCTATTCCAAATAACTGTTCTACTATACGAATCCAGTTTACTACTCAGAATAATCTGGATTAGTGTCAAAGTTTGCATCGGCGTAACCCTTTACGACGAACTCTTTTACCACCTCCATAATCGAGAAAATTCCTCAGTCCACTAGTTACCAAGGATAACTTTGACCGCTGTCCTGTGATCCATTCCTGGATCACTTTTGTACCCCTTGACTGACTCATGGCAAGGCACACTTTAGGTGCGGTACACAGCATAGCATACTGTAGAGCCTACGTCTAAAGCATAGGGGACGACCTTCGTCCTTTCTCTCTCTTCTGCCATGGTCAGGTCTTGAGTCTTACTCAATACTCCCACCTTGTAACACAGCCAAGAACTCCTTCTTTGCTGATCTATTTTGAACTCCTTCAAAATCTTGTCACAGTATGTGACGGTGTCCTGGACTAGGGGGTACTCACCACGTCGTCTCCCGATCTATTAGATTGGGCCAAGGCCCCCCCATGGCCGTATACTCATGGGCCAGTTCGGACAGCTGCCGCATACAAGGAAGATTCCACAAAGACTTGGCGATCAAGACAAGGATTTCTCCCCACCGGCGTATTCAGCTAGGACTCTTGTTAACCTAGGCCTCTGGTGCATTATATAAACCAGGGCCAGGCTAGTCGATAGAATATACAACATACACATCAACAATCATACCGTAGGCTAGCCTCTAGGGTTTAGCCTCCTTGATCTCGTGGTAGATCTACTCTTGTACTACCCATATCATCAATATTAATCGAGCAGGACGTAGGGTTTTACCTCCATCGAGAGGGCCCAAACCTGGGTAAAACTTCGTGTCCCTTGCCTCCTGTTACCATCCGGCCTAGACGCACAGTTCGGGACCCCCTACCCGAGATCTGTCGGTTTTGACACCGACATTGGTGCTTTCATTGAGAGTTCCGCTGTGTGATCGACAAAAGGATCGATGGCTCGTCTGCAGATCAACTGCGACTTCGGCGTCTTCGTCACCAGTTCGACTGGTCACCTTGGTTCGACCAAGAATTGCGCCCCGTGTTCGGACGAGGGCCTTCATACAACGTCAACTCCGATCTCTATCAAGATCACGGAGGAATCATCTATGGAGCTCGGGGGCTCAACGTCAACATTGCCCTCGAGCGACCGTGCTATTTTTTTGGACAGCGAACTCGTATCTGCCACCACGACCTCCTCGAGTATCGCTTTGACAATCGCTTTGGTGGAATTGTGCGGAATTGAGTCTATAAAAATCCTGGAAAATGTCGTCGAGTTCCGATGGAGGAATCTCTGGCAATCCACGATATACCGGAACCCTGTCAAATCTGGATGGGAATTTGGATGAGTTTAGGGCGTCGTGTCCAGCTTCTAGCTCAGACGTCCTTTGGAAGATCCAACCGTTGATCGGCTGCGGAATTCCTATATCTACCACCTCTCAAAATTTCAGCTCGATCCGACCGTCCAAACTCCGGGAAACCTTCCGATTAGTGCATCACTTCTCGGATCTGTTTTCTGCGCGAAAACGAATCCGACCCGAGTTCATCTTTTTTATGAACGGGATTTCGGACATCCCTTTTGAAGGAAGTTTTGTATGGGGTATTGTGTTTTGTTCCCGAACACATCCCACTAACTTTAAGATCTCTTGAACATAATCTTCAACATCATACTGGTGTCAAACCAGTTCGGCAATATTGCTCCACGGCTACTGACCCGCGCTAGACGCGTTGTCACTTTGTTGAGCCGAGCTCAACTTTTTCGGATCATCATCTCGGCAAGCCGAACAAGAGTCCAGCATCGCGAAGGATACACGGAGCGGGCATACCGGCATCGCCGCATGGTCGCTTCATCAAGCCGATATTGACCACGTCACGACCTGCATCGACAGGGCCGCACTATTGCTTCTTCAAGCTGGCGTTCATCACGCCGACCTACTTCGACTCATCGGCCGACGTCGAGGCTTCAACATCTCGGCTGGACCGGGGGCTTCGCCATCTCTTCATCAACCTACTCCGGACGCTTCGGTGTCACTAGCCGACCAGCTCCGTCACGTTAGTTGGGCCGAGGGCTTTGCCTCGGCGAGTCAACCTTTACCAGCATTGCCGTGCCGTCGTTTTATCGCCCATCAGGCAATAGGTGTGCGGAGCGAGTCCCAATTTTGGGAATCGCCTTCCTTTGGATTGCTACAACAAATAAACCATGTCTATCAAATGGTGACCGCATTAACGACGGTCGCATGGTGGTTCGATCAGTTTCCATACATAGCCCGGCGAACGCCGCATCCGGAGCTCGGATCGACCTGTGAATTCAGGCTTTGCCACGCCTTTACTACATCACGCCGACGCCCTACATCGACATTGACTTCGGCGCCAGGCCATATTTCTTTTATTCCTCACTTTGCATAAATTATTTATTATGCAACATTTTTTTAATTATCATTATTACTATTATCTCCGGTTTGCATTATTTTTTGTGCATAGGAAAATGATCCGGGGACTTCAGCGCCACTCTGCCGGGTTGCATTGACCGTGCTATGTCACCACTTCGGTGTGTCGAGCTCTTCGCTCCGCCACCTCGGGACCAGCTTGGGGGATGGAACCTTGCCCCGCATCAAGCTCGGACCACGTCATCAATACCGAACACATTAACCAGCTAAGTCGCTTTCATGCTCAAAGCTTTAATTTCTAACTTGTGCTCGGTTCGACCAAGCTTTATACTTTTTTGGAAAAAAAGTTGCTTGTAAAAAATTTCCTTGTCCAAACTTTGTTTGTGACGCATAAATTCAAATACCCCGTTTACTTGGGGGCTTCCTTTATGAAGCTTTTTCCTGTTGCATATGATTATACTTGTACGGCTTCGTTCCTTGTTCATGTATTACGCCACAATATGCACCATATTGACTTAAGCGATTTGCAAGGTGGGTTGCCTCGCTCCTGTGTTTACCCCTACGTTCCCGATTGTTCAGCTAGGGAGTAAAGGGAGCACCTCTGCGATTGTCACGATCGGGTCAACCGAGCCGGACCTCAGACTGGGTGAAGCCGAAAGCTAGCGCTCTTATAGTTTTCAATGATGGTCGGCACACAACGGAACTCATGAGTACAAAAAATCTATTGCACAAGTCTCATAATAACAATGAGCACCGAAGAAATGTATCGGTGGTGGTACTATTTTCTTCGAAGATGCTTCTTACACTTCATGGTAATATAGCATAAGTTCCCTGAGCGTGCTTTGTCCGTTACAGCCTTATGGCCTGATTGCCTGGTTATTGGAAACACCGTCGATATTCTCGACCGATGGAGTACATAACACTTTTTGGTCCTTGACCGAAGAGCGAGAAGCTGACGGTCGGCTAAGACGCGTTTAAAGTTCGGTTGAACATAGATATGATATAAGTACTTCGGTACATGCAATCATTCTTCTACCCAAGTCACTTGGGGGCTCTTAAGTTTATTTGAGCCGTTTTATAATAAGTGTTCTTCTTCTTAGTCGTTGCAAAGTTTTATTATTATTTATCACTCCTTTTTTCGACATGAGTGTGCGGTCACTAGCTGGGGAGCCTAATTTCTCTCTCAAAGCCGCTAGAGTTTAGTTTGCTAAAATGGCCTGATGAGAAGTACTCCGCCCTCGGGATAGGAGGTTGAAGCCGTAGGATGACCCGCTCAAAGTCTTGAGATAGGATGTATCTGAAGGAAATATGCCCTAGAGGCAATAATAAAGTTATTATTTATTTCCTTATATCATGATAAATGTTTATTATTCATGCTAGAATTGTATTAACCGGAAACATAATACATGTGTGAATACATAGACAAACAGAGTGTCACTAGTATGCCTCTACTTGACTAGCTCGTTAATCAAAGATGGTTATGTTTCCTAACCATGGACAAAAGAGTTGTTATTTGATTAACTAGGTCACATCATTAGTTGAATGATATGATTGACATGACCCATTCCATTAGCTTAGCACCCGATCGTTTAGTATGTTGTTGTTGCTATTCTTCATGACTTATACATGTTCCTATGACTATGAGATTATGCAACTCCCGTTTACCGGAGGAACACTTTGGGTGCTACCAAACGTCACAACGTAACTGGGTGATTATAAAGGAGTACTACAGGTGTCTCCAAAGGTAGATGTTGGGTTGGCGTATTTCGAGAATAGGATTTGTCACTCCGATTGTCGGAGAGGTATCTCTGGGCCCTCTCGGTAATGCTCATCACATAAGCCTTGCAAGCACTACAACTAATATGTTAGTTGTGAGATGATGTATTACGGAATGAGTAAAGAGACTTGCCGGTAACGAGATTGAACTAGGTATTGGATACCGACGATCGAATCTCGGGCAAGTAACATACCGATGACAAAGGGAACAACGTATGTTGTTATGCGGTCTGACCGATAAAAGATCTTCGTAGAATATGTAGGAGCCAATATGGGCATCCAGGTCCCGCTATTGGTTATTGACCGGAGACGTGTCTCGGTCATGTCTACATTGTTCTCGAACCGTAGGGTCCGCACGCTTAACGTTACGATGACAGTTATTATGAGTTTATGCATTTTGATGTACCGAAGGTTGTTCGGAGTCCCGGATGTGAGCACGGACATGACGAGGAGTCTCGAAATGGTCGAGACATAAAGATTGATATATTGGAAGCCTATGTTTGGACACCGCAAGTGTTCCGGGTGAAATCGGGATTTTACCGGAATACCGGGAGGGTTACCGGAACCCCCCGGGAGCCAAATGGGCCTACATGGGCCTTAGTGGAAAGGTGAAAGGGGCAGCCCAAGGTGGGCTGCGCGCCTCCCCCCTCCCCTAGTCCTATTAGGACTAGGAGAGGTGGCCGGCCACCTCTCTCTCTCTCTTTCCCCCTTGGAGTCCTAGTTGGAATAGGATTGGAGGGGGGAGTCCTACTCCCGGTAGGAGTAGGACTCCTCCTGCGCCTCCCTCCTTGGCCGGCCAGCCCCTCCCCTTGGATCCTTTATATAGGGGGGCAGGGGGCACCTCTAGACACACAAGTTGATCCTTGAGATCGTTCCTTAGCCGTGTGCGGTGCCCCCTGCCACCAAATTCCACCTCGATCATACCGTTGTAGTGCTTAGGCGAAGCCCTACGTCGGTAGTACATCAAGATCGTCACCACGCCGTCGTGCTGATGGAACTCCTCCCCGAAGCTTTGCTGGATCGGAGCCCGGGGATCGTCATCGAGCTGAACGTGTGCTAAGAACTCGGAGGTGCCGGAGTAACGGTGCTTGGATCGGTCGGACCGGGAAGAAGACGTACGACTACTTCCTCTATGTTGTGTCAATGCTTCCGTTGCGATCTACAAGGGTATGTAGATCAGACTCTCCCCCTCGTTGCTATGCATCACCATGATCTCATTGGATGAACCACGATGTGAAGGATTTAATCTATCCCATATTCAATTCCCTTTGTCTAGCGGTACGATACTTGCCTGAGATTCGATCGTCGGTATCCCGATACCTTGTTCAATCTTGTTACCGGCAAGTCTCTTTACTCGTTCTGTAACACATCATCCCGTGATCAACTCCTTGATCACATTGCGCACATTATGATGATGTCCTACTAAGTGGGCCCAGAGATACCTCTCCGTCATACGGAGTGACAAATCCCAGTCTCGATTCGTGCCAACCCAACAGACACTTTCGGAGATACCCGTAGTGCACCTTTATAGCCACCCAGTTACGTTGTGACGTTTGGCACACCCAAAGCACTCTTACGGTATCTGGGAGTTGCACAATCTCATGGTCTAAGGAAATGATACTTGACATTAGAAAAGCTCTAGCAGACGAACTACACGATCTTGTGCTATGCTTAGGATTGGGTCTTGTCCATCACATCATTCTCCTAATGATGTGATCCCGTTATCAATGACATCCAATGTCCATGGTTAGGAAACCATAACCATCTATTGATCAACGAGCTAGTCAACTAGAGGCTCACTAGGGACATGTTGTGGTCTATGTATTCACACATGTATTACGGTTTCCAGTCAATACAATTATAGCATGAACAATAGACGATTATCATGAACAAGGAAATACAATAATAACCATTTTATTATTGCCTCTAGGGCATATTTCCAACACCCACGGGTTCGCCTCGACCACCTGACCACACCCATGTGCTCAGATCCCCGAGGGGTGCCGCCGTTCGCCGGTGAGCATCACCGGAGCGACGCCTCTTTTCGGCCGGAGGAGATGGCGCGCGCGGCGACTGGTCAAACCTGACCGGTGGGCCAGGCAGGCCCACTGTCAGTGACCCAGCACCGCGCCAGCTCGTCTTAAGTGGAGATGGTTTTCCTTGAAGTTGCTTTCCTGCGGGGAAAGCGTATTGCTGTGAGTACGCCGTCGACATCGCAGCCCTCCCATGCGGTCGAGCGATTGGGCTTGGCCCAGTAGCGCCAGGCGGCTATACCGCGCCCAGGGCGCGTTTTCTGCTCAGCCCATCGCAGTAATATCTGTTTCCTTCTTTTTTTCAGCAGTTTTCAAATAATTCCACAGCAGCCATTTGACATCCAAATTTGATGATTCAAATTTCTTCATACTCCTAAATTCATGCTATATTTATCAAGATATGGTGAACATTTTTTCTATGCCTGGTTATTGCTGGATCTAATAAATAGTCTATTTCCTTGATTATTCTAGCTTAGTAAATCCATAGATGAATCATATGACCTCCAAATGACTTGATTCTTTTTCTGTTATCTCTTAAATTTCGTCTAGTTTATTTTAGTACTTATCTCACAAGTTTCCAAACAACTTTTATGTACTGTTTTGGAATTGTGTGGTAATTAAAACATTTTGAAAATAGGAAATGTAGGGGAGATACAATTTTCAAAGTTTTGGAATGCACCCAACATTCCTACATGCTCAAGGCAAGCATTTTGAACACATGATATGGTGACTGCATAATTATTTTGTGGCATGTGTATTTGAATTATGAATATGTTGAATTCCTATAGAGTTTGCATATTGTTGGTCATACATGCATGATCCCCTTGATGGTATTTTATTTTCACTTAAACATTAAGTATAAGTGAGTACGGTTATTTTCATGTGCCATATGTGCCTGTGTTGGTCCAGGCTAATTTGCAGGAAGAATCAGTCACGAGAAAAGTGACCGTGAGACTGAAATTTCGTGATGACGAGATTGATCAGTGAGGGTATGTTGAGACATACGAGCGGTGGTGACCCTGTTGGGTACTGCCAAGGAGTTATATTGTGCTAACCACTGCTGGAAAACTTAAACCTCCTGAGTTTACCGTAGATCGAGTCTTGTTCCGGTAACCCCCATACTGGTTCGTGCTACCACTTGTCCCCAACGCAAGTAGGGTATGGTTCAGTAAGTTGTTAACCCCTTTCCGTGCACACACCATACAGAGAGGCCACGATGAGGGTTTCCAGGTACCAGCTGCAATGCCAGTCATCGGGCCAAGGGGCATGGGTGTATCCGTCTGGGCCGAGAGGGGGGCAACCCTTGTAATCCGCGCGTGTTAATAGTGATGCCATGCTACTCGAGACGATGGTCTCCCCGCCTTAGAGTTTCTCTTGAACGATGTTTTGGGTGATTCCTAGCATCTGGAAAGTTAATCTGGTGTGTGCTGGTCAGGTGTGTTTTCAACCCAAAGGCCGTAACGGGAATTAGTTGGCGTCTTGGTGCTGGCTAAAGAAATCCTTTACTTGTGGGTAAAGAGTACACCCTCTGCATAGTTATATCTATTCGAATAGCCGTGTCCACGGTTAAGGACTACAGTCTGGGTTGGTCAAGTGTCGGTCTTAGTGTCAGTCTCCGGAGGAAATAATTAAAGTGATCATGGTTCCTTTTGCAGGGTAATGATTGTCACTATTGGTGCTATTATGAATAGTATTGTTGATATGGATATTGTTGTGGACTAACCTTTTCCTCTTATGTTTAACCTTGAGTATCTCTTGGGATGGCTAGACTACCCAGGATACTCAAGTTTATTTTTATTTCTGAGTATCACTTGGGATGGCTAGTTCACCTGGATACTCATGTTATTATTTTTCTTATAAGCCCTTTATGAGGCGTCGCTCAGACACCCGACTGTGGCATTCATTCAAGACCTTACGAAGCGTCGCTTTTAGACACCCGTTTGGCATTTCTTTTCAAGACCTCTCATGGCGTCGCTTGAGTTCTCGGGTGGTCCTGTCTCGCCCGATTCTCTTTTAGACACCCGTTTGGCATTTCTCTTGGAATTCTTCGGGCGGTCCAATGCCCGGCATTCCTTTTCATTTCTTTGATTTACTAATAACATGACTTATTTTCTATATGAATATTTGTCATGCCATGCTTTAATACTGAGTCAGCACATGCATGTAATTTTAATTCATCATGAGCATATGCATCCGGTATATCCTTTGTTCTTGATGTTTGCGAGTACATTCAAACGTACTCACTGGCTTGTCCTTAGCTATTGTCTTGGCCAGATCATGATTTAGAGAGGAGTACTGCGAAGACACCCCACAACCTAGGATTTGGAGATAGCAGCCACGCGAGATAGGAGTTATCCAGGTCAGCTGTTCCCGTGGGAATGGAGTTCCATCAACGTTGGAGATCCACGAGTCGCTTCCATCATCTGCCACTAGAAATCATTGTTGTACTCAATGGACCTATAAGGTCTTGTACTCAAATCCTTGTAATTGCTTGGAATTCTGTATCAAGGAAATATCCACCAGCAACAGTAATCCTGGGGCTGGTGGTGACATAAGGGTCGTTTGCTGGGAATTTATGTCCTGGAAATCCGGCCCCTACAGTTTCCTGTAAACTAGGGGTTGGGTGGCGCCTCTGAGAGGAAGTCAGGCGGTGCCAGGTTGGTAAGCGCCCATTCTACTTGCTTTGTTGCTACCTTATAACACATGAACATGGCATGTAAGAAATTTTGAAAGAACTAAATAAATGACACTCAAATACAAAGAGAGCATCTGAAACACAAAACACCAAAAGGCATGAGATAGAACCAGACATGGATACAGTTCACACATACTCAAGAAGTAATGAATCACTATATGCTACAAGTTTCTGCAATGATAAGAATTCAACATTCATTTGTGACATTTACTGCTATACCAAAACAATAAGGACACATGACGGAATGTTTAAAGTGTATTCAAGTTGAATGCTCAAATTGTAAAATCACCATGAAATATGTGAGGAAAATGGCACTCAGTTCCATGAAGATCTTTGGCTACCAGTTCTTGACATGAGGGATTTTGAGACATGTCTTGCAAAGCAATGATACAATTCAATAAGCCAGAAATTGTGTAGACATCAACTGGAGTAAAAAACATTCTCTCAATGCTACTTGGCAGAGGAAGACACTTTTCAGCATGTCTCCTAAAAATAGAGAACCCACCAAGGGCAATCGTATCTGAAGTTGTCAGTGTCTTGCAAAATAGGAATTTATGATGCCTTTCTCGAGTTCTTGTGGAGGAGGACCCAAGCTTGTGAGCGAACCTTAGTAATTAAGGGGCATCTCAAATACTGTAAAACATCTTAATAACCTTGTCGTTCTACCTTCTCTAGACAGAGAAGATATATTTTCGAATTAAAAATAGGCCAGCTCACAATTTCAACCCAAGGAATTCAATGTAAAAAAGCATAACAGATTCTAGAATAATTCATGGAGATCTGAAACTAAGAGCAAACCTTCAGTTGGAGCAGCAGTACAGCCGAGGAGAACATAGTACTAATAAAGCTTATGAAATGTCAGATGGTCCAATTAGGGTGATATTGATAAACTATGGCACTTTAATTTCATACAAGAAAAATGCAACTGACTGTAGGAACGAAATTGCCGGACCAAACTCTCACCTAGTACCAAAAGCACAACTGACTGTAGGATTCAAGATAATTACAAGAGACAAATTGCTAGAGCAAAAATTTACACCACAATGTCAACAAAATTTGGTACCAACGGAGCCTATAATATATAACGAAACAGAAGCAAATCACACCCATACTCCTTCTCTTCTTCTTGGTTTTATAGCATACCGTACTGATCAAATAGAGGCCATGCCTTTGATTTCAGCATCTTATCAAATTGTTGCAAAGGATTAGCTATCTATAGCACATACAGATCCATTCTATTAATCAACCCATAAAAGTACGCCGTTACCATACAATAACTTCACTAACAGATTCAAAGCTACTGTCTGCATAGTACTTGTGCGAATAGACACGATTCCAGAAATAAAAGAGAACATAGTACTTGTGCATTGCAGAACGGAACATGACGTGAACGCGCTTACATGAACGCCATTGTCTAAAACAGAACACACATACATCTTCTCCCAGCAAGGCAGAAAGGGCAAGAGAATCAAAGGGGGGCGAGGGCGCATATCTTTTAGGTGGCGACGGTGTGATCCAAGGCGTCCACCAGTGCCGATTCGTCCCACACAGATTGCCGCCCTAATCCATCTCCTATCTCACCAAGTTCACATGGCTTCCTCCTCCAATCCACTTCGCCTTCCCACCAACGAAGAGGATGAAAAATGAAAGGTGCCTCTGCTCTAGTAATATTCACCGCCGCCACAAGTCGAGCTAAAGGTGTGCACACTTGAAATAAGAAGAAATCAGGTGGTTGAGGAGCTCACCAAGATCCGAGCAAAATTCATGGGAGGGACAGGACAAAAAGAAAGACACAGATTCGAACTCACTTTGTCTTCTCACTTGGAATCGGCGGCGACCAAGGAATAGGCGAGTTGCTGCATCCTACCACCTTTCCCATCTATGTGTACTGTGTGGCGAGGGGGCTTGGGCGATGGCGACGACATCACAAATGGCTAGAAGGTGAGGACGACGGTGACCACGTCGTGGACTGCTCTGTAGCGGGGGGGGGGGGGGGGGGGAGTTTACCGTGCCGCACTCGCCTCCTCTAGACACCCCATACACTGCTAGGCGGCGCTGCCGAGTCAACCCCCCTCTCTCCCTTGCCTCCACCCATGTACTGTCCCAGCAATGGGCACGGCGGCGATGTGGATTTGGCGGAGAAAATGGCGGCACAGGAGAAGCAGGGGAGGGGACAAGGGGCGTGGGCTTCGTAGAACACCTCCTCGAGCTCATCCACTTCTCAGATGAAAATAGGATAAGAAACAATGGTTATGGCAGTAGTATTGAAAGCACCAGTTGAGGTATAAAATTTGTGATGATAATCCACAGCATAGATTTATCCATACTCTATAACTCCAAAGATTTCTTTGAGAACAAGCAAGTTGTCCCCAGAACGGAACTCTTGGACTTGGATAATTTACACATATTCAGTTATAATGAGGGAAGTAAGGAGCTGAATACATTATAATACAACATCATGACATCTAAAACATTTTCACTTTGTTTTAGAGTCAAGAAAATTTTCAACTGCAACTGGGAGTCAGTACCAACAACTTACCTATGATAAATACATGATTTTTCCGAACAATGTATGCACAACAAGCTTACGCTTCCTGGTTATGTATAAACCCAGATAAGTCCATAACTATTGGACCTGTAATATCATAAAACACAAAATATCCTCAGCGGTCAGCACTCTAGCATTATGCAACCATAATCTTACACATCAAATTTAATTGTGAATCAAACTAAATTATCACTCCTACCAAATACAAGGAAGACAATAGTTCATAACAAGCAAGAAATAATATGTTGAGCACTATCCTGCAAACTAATAGTTCACAACAGAATCTTGAATGTTTAGGAAATACTATGTGTTCTCTAAGAGTACCCGTTCATAAGAAGAATAAAAATATTAGTTTTGATATCTCATTCAAAATTTCAGCAACTTCAGGAAATACTATGTGTTTTCCCTGAACATACTATTTCCTAAACATTGTGTTTAGGAATCTCGAGTTTTGATATCTCATTCAGAACTTCAGCAACTTCAGGAAATACTTCAGTACCCGTAGTATTTCCTAAATAGTTCACAACACACTTCAGGAAACATTCAAGAATAAAACAATTCCCCGAAGAATTTGTCTTGATATCTCATTCAGAATTTCAGCAACTTCATTATCTTCTAACATTGATGCTTTCCTAAGACGTATGAGATCCACAACCACATCAGGATTAATTGTTTTTTATTCAGTGTGTATCAGATGTATTTTTAGAAGGTTAAAGAGTATCTGCAGTCCTCACTGTAGCCAGAAAGCTTTGCAGCCAACAATATAATAAGAAAACCATTCCTCAATCAGCAGTAGGAATGGCCAAAATTAACCTAGACCAGTGACTTTTGTAAGGATGGTAACAAAGACAACAACAAAACAATACGTTATCCTGCTAGAAAAAAGTTGTGGCAGTAAGAAATATTGAGCCAGATATATGTAAGTTTCAGTAAAAGGCTGCAACACATGTGTTACAAACTACACTACAAATATGTGTAACAAAACCTTAATTTTACCTTCTTCCTCCTTTTGTTCTTGGACCTAGTTGGTTCCATGATGACCTCGTGGCGACTTGGTGCCCCTTCCGGAGCCCTCCGGTGCTTTGTCCCTTTTCATTTCCTTTTTTGGACCGTAACGGTTCCCTCTTGAGCTCGCTGGCAACCTAGTGCTCCCCCCTCCGACCCATCAAACTTTCCAGCGCGCAGGTGCTCGTTAGTCCTCACCAGTCCCATGCTACTCCTCCCTATCCTCGACGTTGCCTGGAACTTCTTCATATGCTTCTTTCTGGCCATCAGGATCCATCACGACTGGCAGAGGAGAAATATTGCATCAATATTAGCTAACACCAATAAACAAACCAACCTTTATTTGCAAGTTCCAAGTTCTAGGTACACCAAAATAACACAGAGAAATATGTGTTCCTCACCAAACATAAAGCATCAACATACAAGAGAATGGTTGGAAGTCTGTAAATGGACTTGTTTGGAATGCGGGCATTTTTTCTAAGAGGAGGCTCAGAGTTGAGACTTAAGTTGACCATGCTTGTTATCAGGATGTCAACCCTGATTTGTCAGTACAAAACCAGTTGTGGGTTCTAATTATTACCTGAGCTAGTGTTGTACATGTAGAGGATATTCACAGATCCTGTCGGATGCCTGCCAAGAAGCTTGTCCTCGGTTCTACACAAGCAGCAAAACTGATCGGATTGGCCATTTCGGATGTTACCCAAATGCAGAGAATAGTTATAAAACTACGCCGGTTGGCTACATATTTTTTGTAGTTCCATCAAATCTGAAAAACATTGAATGTCTCCCACTGAAATTCAGTATTTGGCTAGTGCAAAAATGCAAATAAAATAATTGCATACAGAAAGCATACATCATCATTAAAAAGGGGGAAATAGTACTACTACTTCTGCAGACAACAAATTTAGGGCCAAACCATTGCAAATCAACCCAGCCAAGTAAAAAAGAGAGGCAAAGTGAAACTAGAAATGTTCTAAAAAAAGTGAAACTGGAATCGAAATAAAAGAGAGTTCCCGTCATGTAATGCAATGCAGCCAAAGGCCAGACATCATTATGTCTTTCTGTTCGTGCGACTGTCCATCTGCCTATAAACTGGTGCAGGAGATCGGTCGAGGCAGAGAGCTGTTACCTTGTTGCAGGGGCCGTGGCAGTGGGCGAGGGTGTAGGCAAAGGCGTAGGAGACAACAAAGACGAAGCGTTGAAGAGCGCCACTGAGCCGCCGGACAGCACCCGAGAACGGGAACGAACAACAAAATTTAGCCATGCCTTAAATTAACACAGGATAGCAAGTCTAAAAACTACCAAAAAAGGTAGCAATAACGGGACAAAGGTACACTTGGAACTCAGTTGAATCTAGACTAACTACTCTAGAGCTCCATGTTGCAGCAACGGCTGCCTGTCGCAAAATTTATGAGAGGCTAGTGAGGTTACCTAGGTGAAGATTCCCTTTGACAAGAACTTGCCTTTCTGATATATGCCCACCACGTTGATGTTACATCTCAAGTTCTCCTGGAGCAGAGAGAGAGATCTTCACGAATAGAGCAAACCAAATTTGCTTAATCGAATAGGTAATCCTCCACTAAAATGGTTTGCTCATTTTACTTCTTTACTTTTTTCCAATTATAATGAACATTTTATCACTATTGCTTATGAAAATCAAAGTGGTTTTCATATTTCAATTTTCCTGCCTTCGGTTTACATGTTTTTTTCTAAGCTTCCATGTTTGAAAGGTAGCTAGCACTCTGTAATCATACATGAGTTATAACCATATAGGCATAAGGCAATGGCAGGAGAAGATATTGTGGAATGTAAACTCTGAAATTCTAAATTGACAGCAGAAAAACAATGACATGAATATAGAAGGCATGCGTCTCCTACAACTGAAGCACGAAGATCTAGCAAATTAAAACACTCATCCGTGTAATTAGTTTCAGATTAAGCTCGCACATTACCAGGGTCGTGATTCAGATTAAGCTCGTCCGTGCAAATTAAAACACTCGTCCGTGTAATTAGTTTCAGGCAGCTGTCGCACATTAAGTTCGCACGTGTTCAATTAGTTCGTGGGTGACACGTGCGAGAGCCGCCTTGTCCCAGGGGAGGCGCGGTGGTGGGTGGGCTGAATGCAGCAGCCGGCGGTCGCGCGTCGAGGGAGAGTTGCGGTGTTGCTGCAAGAGTGTTAGCAATTAAGCTTCAGGTTAGGTGACGTGCTGTGTTAGGAATTGTTTGAGTCGGTTCAATATACGTACGAGGTTAGGTCGTATTAGGAAAGGTTTGTAAACCGGCGTTGTACCGGGTCGCGTCGTGTTGGGCCTGTGCCGTGTTGGACGTGATTTGTATCCCTATATAATGCAATGAATGATTTGGGTCGCGTCGTGTTACTGCTGATGAACACCATCATGATGTTGATCAAGGACCTCCAGGCACTCCCTTGGCGCATGGTGGTGCAACAGAAACTGATCCAAGCACGCCCGGAACACTGGAATCTCAAGTTGTGTTGGACGACCGGAGCAGCAACGCTGCCACGGCAAGCAGTAACGCTGCCATGGCAAGCAGCAGCGTGGCCACGGCAAGCAGTAACGCTGCCATGGCAGGAACCAGTGCAGCAGCCTCAGTAGGAACCGAGCACGAGCCGACGGCATCGGCCGCTGTACCGTCGTCAACACATGGTGCACAACAGCTAACCCCAACGCCGGTGAAACTGAAGTCAGTACTGGACTTGTACCCAACACCGGTGCGCCGCAAGATTACTCAAGCTGAGAAACGGGCGACGCGAGGGGGAAGATGCATGTTCGTCATGGAGGAGCCAGCAACTTTTGATGAAGCAATAGAAGAAGAAAGATGGCAGCGGGCAATGGAAGAGGAGATGAGCTCGATCGAGGAAAATGATACTTGGTCACTCGTTAATCTTCCGAATGGGCAGCGTGCTATAGGAGTCAAATGGGTCTCGGCTGCTGCTATGAGAAAAAGAAAGACAATGATGAACCTCGTTTGACAGGGTATAGTGACAGTGATTTTGCCGGAGATGTTGATGATCGAAAGAGCACGACCGGCATGGGATTTTCTCTCGGCACTAGCATGGTGTCTTGGCTGTCACAGAAACAAAAAGTAGTAGCACTCTCTTCATGTGAGGCTGAATACATGGTAGCAACTACAGCAGCGTGTAAAGGGGTCTGGTTGGAGTATCTTCTTGGCAATCTTCTCAACCGAGATCCAAGGAAGGTGGTGTTGAACATGGACAACAAATCTGCTATTTCTTTGTGCAAGAATCCGGTGCATCATGACCGGAGCAAACATATTGATGTAAGATATCATTACATCCGGGATTGCGTTGAAGAAGGCAAGATTGAAGTTGAATATGTGAGCACTAAAGATCAACTCGCAGACATATTGACGAAGCCATTGGGAAGAGTCAAATTCTTGGAGATGAGCAAGAGGATTGGTCTACGAGTTGTGAAAGAACCACCTTAAGCTTAAGGGGGTGAATGTTAGCAATTAAGCTTCAGGTTAGGTGACGTGCTGTGTTAGGAATTGTTTGAGTCGGTTCAGTATACGTACGAGGTTAGGTCGTATTAGGAAAGGTTTGTAAACGGGCGTTGTACCGGGTCGCGTCGTGTTGGACGTGATTTGTATCCCTATATAATGCAATGAAAAGGACCACGAAAAGTAGCTCGTATTGCTGCACTAAATTATCTTCTTTCTTGTTCGTAAGTTTAGGGTTTGCTTAGCTCGAGATTGAGTTCTGCAGATCAGATTTTTTGCCCTGCGATCCATCAAAGAGTACAACTGTAACAGTGGCGTCCAGGAAGCGTACGTGCCCGTGCATCATAGAGCTTGGGGTGCCATTCTTCCATCATTATTAGGTAATGAAGAAGGCGTTGGTGGGGATCATCGAGAAGAGGTGCAGGGAAGAGTGGCTCTGGGTCTGGGGCTGCTCTGCAGGTGCTACGCTCGCGACCTCATGACGTCGAACCAAATGACTAAGGGCTTGGAGAGGGTTGACGACTTCACGTGCCCATCGGAGAGCTACTCGGCACTACCACGTTGAGCTTGCCAAAATAGGGGATGTTCGGACGCGTCCTTCTCCATTACAAAGCCGGGGCAGGCACCATTCCCAAATAGCATTGTCTGTTCGTGATCGTGAGCACATGTCTACATTCCAAGGGACTTCGTTTGGGTTGTAACTTTATGCCTTTATAATACATGTACGTATCTGCAGTTGAGGTTTTTTACAGTGCCCTGGTACTCCATCGGCAGGGCTGGGAGTACAAACTAGATTTGACCATTCCTTTAAGAGGGTACTTTAGTCTTTTTGTCTCTTTCATCTAAGGGCAATCTTGACGAATTCTCTGGGCTAACAAATTTCTCCTGATTTCCCGATCAAGCGCAAACCATGGTCTCCCTGATCTCGCATAGCCGTGGCTGCCTTCTTTTCCCCTGGCCCGCGCCCCTACTTCCACACCCATGAAAACATGGTGCGTCAGCCGCCGGCAAGACCTTCAATCCTCCGTCCTATCCGAGTCTAGTTATTCACTTCGCTAGCGAAGGCGATAAATTTAGTAGCCTAGTTCTTCGGCGTCTTGTATAGAAAACTGGAATGTTATAAATTGTTGAACATCAGCATCACGTTTCGTTTCTTTTGTGTGCTCATGTGTTGATTTATAAATCACGAAGGAGCCATGGTTGTCGGATGATGCATCCGCAGTTTATTTCCTGACGGGTGCATCGCCGACCGGTTCGCACTGCATGCTAGTCAACTCTCGTAATTACCGTAACTGCCCTCTAGAGGGAGTAGTTTCCACCTTAATTTTCATATATTGATTACCAATTTATCCTTTAAATCAAGGTACTCCCCAACTTTTGGCGGTGCTACTCCTAAACACCAATGTTGGAGTACCACCAATCCCATTCATCAGATTAAGATAAATGAAGGGCCTATATTCATTTAAGGGTACTGTATAAGAGACGGTTGACTAGGAGTACATTCAAAAGAATGTATATTGGATAGAGAGCCTGATCTTCCAAACTACTACTGTAGGAGTTTTGAATGGTATTTAGCACCGATGATTTGTTCTGTAGTTGCCATTGTTTTTCTGCTACTCTGTCCTGGTGGTGTTTTGTTTTGTCAATTGCCCATTGAGGCGGAAATGCAATTCGGAACCCGGTTCCAGATGAACCCAAAATCTGGACCACCCTCAAAACGTGTTTGAAAAGGGACTACTAGTTGCTCTCAACTACTGGCCGCTAGCTAACACCGATGGAGTGAGCCGCACACACCTAGGTGAGGACGAAGAGGGCGGGATCAGCGATGGCAGCGACGGCAGGGGTGGAGATGACGGTGGTGGAAGCGGCGTCGTAGGGGTCGGGGAGGTCGAGCGGCGGCTCGAGGTCGGCGAGGCCCTCGGGCACGGGTCCGGCTACGTCCCTGGACGGAAGAGGGGCGCAGGGGACTCATGACGGTCCACCGGTGGCGGCTCATGGAGACGTTAAGGAGCTCTGGAGAGGACGAGTCGTGAGAGCCAGCCACCCAGCCGCGTTGACAGTGGCGGAGCTTGACAAAGCTAGCTGGGGGCCTAAACACAAAATCTGAATTTTCTTGGGCACAAAACACAAAACTATCACTAATATATGCTCTCTCTTGAAATTTTCTTCACAAATGTGCAAAACTTTAGGGGGGGGGGGGGGGGGGGCAGGTCCCCCCTTGTTGCACTAAGCTCCCCCAGTGGTCGTCAAGGTCGGGGAGGTCGAGCAATGGCTCGAGGTCGGTGAGGCCCTCGGGCGCGAGTTCCAGCTGCATCCCTGGGTGGAGGAGGGGCGCAGGGTAATCACTAAGGTCGACGATGGCTCGTGGAGACGTGAAGGAGCTCCGAAGAGGGCGAGCCGAGAGCGCCGACCAACGATCGGCGTCGTCGGGGTCAGGGGTGTCAAACGGCGGCTCGAGGTCGACAAGGCCCTCGGGCGCGGGGTCCTGCTGCGTCCTTAGGCTAAGGAGGGGCGCAGGGGACTCACGTGGATCCACCAACTGCGACTCGTGGAGATGTGAAGGAGCCCCAGAGAGGGTGAGCCGTGAGCCCGGACCATTGAGCGGCGACGATCGAGCGCGATCGTAGAGCCGGGAAGATCGTCGCACCATCTCTGCTGCTCTGCTCTGCCTCTCTTATCCCCTCGCACAAGGCGCACGGGCTCGCTGGAGCTCCGCCTCGCCGGATTAGGCGGCTCCGTCCGTCCCTGCAAATCAAAACAAAGTGTTGCTGCGCTGGTTCGTAGCTAGTTCTACGCAGGAACGAGACGGAGGAGAATAACACATACAAGGCGGCGAACCTCAAGTGCCGTAGCACAGGCGGAGGCGAGGCGAGCCGACGCGAAGAGGGCGCAGCAGTGCCAGCGCGAGTGCGGAGAGGAGGAAGAGAGCGACCGACGAACGAAGCGAGATCCGAGGTTTCTTGTATAAATATTCTACAATCCTTGCCTCGCGCGAGGTCCGAGGTTTTTTTTTTGCGGGGTGAAAAGAATCTCCATTAAGCTTACGGTGGCTTTTCAGCCGTAGCCAGGTTTACAACATGATCTATACCGCCAGCCAGCCATACCGATGTGTGTGGATTGCTACGGTCATATGTGGTCAGCTCATGACTAACAATGTTCGGAGGCGAGGCGAGCCGATGAGGTTTGACCTATGTACAAGTATTTGGTTCACGACCTAAATAAGCAATGAGGCTAGAGCTTTCGCGAGTCTTTTGTCCTTTTGGTTGGTATATACTCCTACTTAGAGTGTTGATTGTTGCTACGTACCAGCTACTCGCTGCTAAATAAAGCTCTGGAGAGGACGAGTCGTGAGCGCCAGCCACCCAGCGGCGTTGAAAGTGGCAGAGCTTGACAAAGCTAGCTGGGGGCCTAAACACAAAATCTAAATTTTGTTGGGCACAAAACACAAGACTATCACTAATATATGCTCTCTCTTGAAATTTTCTTCACAAATGTGCAAAACTTTATGGGGGGGGGGGGCAGGGCCCCCCTTGTTGCACTAAGCTCCCATAGTGGTCGTCAAGGTCGGGGAGGTCGAGCGGCGGCTCGAGGTCGGTGAGGCCCTCAGGCACGAGTTCCAGCTACATCCCTGGGTGGAGGAGGGGCACAGGGTAATCACTAAGGTCGACGACGGCTAGTGGAGACGTGAAGGAGCTCCGGAGAGGGCGAGCCGAGAGCGCCGACCAACGATCGGCGTCGTCGGGGTCAGGGATGTCAAACGGCGGCTCGAGGTCGACAAGGCCCTCGGGCGCGGGGTCCTGCTGCGTCCTTAGGCTAAGGAGGGGCGCATGGGACTCACGTGGGTCCACCAACTGCGGCTCGTGGAGATGTGAAGGAACCCCAGAGAGGGTGAGCCATGAGCCCGGACCATTGAGCGGCGACGGCCGAGCGCGATCCTAGAGCCGGAAAGATCGTTGCACCGTCTCTGCTGCTCTGCTCTTCCTCTCTTATCACCTCGCACAAGGCGCACGGGCTCGCTGGAGCTCCGCCTCGCCGGATTATGCGGCTCCGTCCGGCCCTGGCAAATCAAAACAAAGTGTTGATGCGCTCGTTCGTAGCTAGTTCTGCGCAGGAACGAGACGGAGGAGAATAACACGTACAAGACGGCGAACCTCAAGTGCCGTAGTGCAGGCGGAGGCGAGGCGAGCCGACGAGGAGAGGGCGCAGCAGTGCCAGCGCGAGTGCGGAGAGGAGGAAGAGAGCGACCGACGAACGAAGCGAGGTCCGAGGTTTCTTGTATAAATATTCTGCGATCCTTGCCTCGCGCGAGATCCGAGGTTTTTTTTTTGCGGGGTGAAAAGAATCTCTATTAAGCTTACGGTGGCTTTTCAGCCGTAGCCAGGTTTACAACATGGTCTGTACCGCCAGCCAGCCATACTGCTGTGTGTGGATTGTTACGGTCATATGTGGTCAGCTCATGACTAACAATGTTTGGAGACGAGGCGAGCCGATGAGGTTTGACCTATGTACAAGTATTTGGTTCACGAGCTAAATAAGCAGTGAGGCTAGAGCTTCCGCGAGTCTTTTGTCCTTTTGGTTGGTATATACTCCTACTTAGAGTGTTGATTATTGCTACGTACCAGCTACTCGCTACTAAATACAGTAACTCTAGTCTAGGAAAGAAGGGAGGAGATAGTGAAGACACGCAGCAAGAAACTAGGACGCGTCCCGAGCACCTTTCCTTTTTTTTGGTAAGCATGAAACAGACTAGATGCAATCATGCGCTTTGCTGCGCTGCTAGATCATTGTTATGGTAATCGGTAGCAGTGAGCAAAGTTATCCTTCTCAAGCAAGTGCTACGATACAATGCAATAAAAAGATTGAAAAGGGGCAAATAGTAATTAACTGCATTGGGTTTTAAAGGCATCCATATACTCTATATGTTAACTTGTTGGTAAAATATGTCATATCATTAACCAACACCTTAACATAAAACAATTCCAATAGGTTATATCTAGTTTGCCTAATAGAATATGAGATAATAAATAAGGTGCTCTCTCATTCTACATTGAAGCTTGTGTAAAGGGTGTTGATTCATGTACATACAACTTTTTTTATTTCCTCATTTATTGTATGACACATCATCAAAAATCCTATGTGGCAAAATTTACCAGCAACTATCTTACAGCCATTGAAGATGCCCTAACAATACGATAGCTAGAGTCAATGAAGCCAGTGCAATTAACATTGTACTTGCCACACACAAAGGACCACTTCAATTATGTCAATACACTACCCAATACGCACGTGACGGAGCCAAGTCTGGACACAGGTACAACTAATAAGGCTAGTCGTAATAGTAGTATCATAGCTAGTATCATGCATGTCAACTAGGCAATTTTGATGAGGTGTCATAGCATGAAATGAAGAAAGAGATGGTAGAGTATTATATCATGATACCGTATCATAATAAATGCTATGCTGCTTTGTGTCATGCATGTCAATAAATAGAGTACTACATGATACTAATATATGATATTATGCATTAGAGATGTAGTATCATACACTAGTATCATATGCATGATACTAATATATGATACTCCCCATTACAACCATCCTAAGTTTACAGCTTCTACTCGACTATACTGCAAGTGTTAC
This sequence comes from Triticum monococcum, assembly GCA_034509565.1. Lineage (NCBI taxonomy): Eukaryota > Viridiplantae > Streptophyta > Magnoliopsida > Poales > Poaceae > Triticum > Triticum monococcum. The sequence continues at coordinate 487,250,823 of CM067845.1, forward strand.
ATGGACATTTGCGGTGGCCCAACCAAGTTGCCCAAATGAGATGCATATGCGCCCACGCAACCTGCAGAGTTTAAATCGGTAGGGAGTAACCATGCCCGGAGAAACAAAATCCGCTTTCAAACTGCACTGCTAAGTCAAGTCCAAAGTTTGGTTCTTCATATATGCTTTGTGATAGAAATGGCTTATACTTAAGTTCTGACCATGTAAATTTCAAAATAAAATGACTATAATATGTTCTTCCATGCATAGTTACCCATTTTAGCTACCCAAATCTTCTGGTTGGGGTAATAAATGAAACACTGATTGGCATTTCGGGTGAGAATATAGGGCCTGTGTACTACAGCCGGTTTATTCTGATAATATTATCAGAATAGTTATTCTGATAACACTTTCGCACTGCATGCTCAACGCAAGTGCACATCATAGTTTGAACCAAGTGTGCTGTAGTACTCACACGAGTGAACTTCGTGTCGGAAAAAACTGCACGCAGTGTTTTTTCGATATTATTTTTGCTCTAATTTTTTAACCGTTTATCGGAACAAGGAATATAATATACTGTTGAAAAGCTATTGATTACACGCAACTTCGCTATTTTAAACACCTTTCGTGATTTGTTTCAGTTTAAGAGCAGTTTCAAAAATGGTGCGGCGGATGACGAGTGGCAGCGAGCGTATTTTCGTGATTTTTTCTAAACCGCTCATCGGAATAAGGCAAATGATACGCCGTTGGAAAGATATCTTCGAGGCGCATCTTTTTCATATCTATTTTTTTCTCTAATTTGTTACGCTTTAAGAGCAACTCCAAATTTACTAAATCACGGAATTCTGTTTTTTTGAAATTTTTGCAATTTTTGGTATTGTTTTCGCTCTATTTTTTGAACCGTTTGTCGAAACGAGGCGTGTAATATGTCGTTGGAAAGCTATGGACAAGGCGCAACTTTCATATGTAGAAATGGTTTTGAGATTCCTTACAGTTTGAAGTTAATTTTGAAAATCGTGCGCCGGATGACGAGTGGCAGCGGCCGTTTTTCGCGAAATTTTTCAAACCGGTTGTCGAAATGATTCAAATGATATGCCGTTGGAAAGATATCAACGAGACGCAACTTTTTCATGTAGAACACTCTCTCTAATTCCTTACAGTTTAAGAGCAGTTTTAAATTTATTAAAATGCGGACACTCTGTTTTTCGTGACACACAAATCGACGTGGGTACTTTATCCGACTGAAAACCGCACTGCATCGGACGAAAAACCGCACTTCATTGGACAAACAAGTGCACTGCATGATTTCTTTTTGTAGGACGTAAATTTTCCTAAACGAGGTGGAGTGCACTTCATGTCGAGTGTTGGTGAACCACAATACTATGAAAAGTGAACCTCGAGACTACCGTAAACGAGCCATACTGCATCAGACAGAAAACCGTACTTCATTGGACAGACAAGTGCACTGCATGATTTCTTTTTTGTGGGACGTAAATTTTCTTTTTTTTGTGGGACGTAAATTTTTGCAAATGAGGGGAGTGCACTTTATGTCGAGCGTTGGTAATCCGCAATACTATGAAAAGCGAACCATATTTTATTTCTATTATCGTCTCCATAACTTTTTTCATCAACGAGTATGAATTGCAAGGACGAGGTGAGTGTACTGCATCAATTTTTCTTTTTCCAATTTTGTTTCTACTGCACACAACAGAGTGAGCTGCATAAAAAGTCAACCCTTTTCAATTTACTTTTCTCCCAATTTGTTTTTGCACTTGGATACAACAGAAGTGCACTTCATTTTCATGCTATTTTTACATTGTACAGGAACATAAGCCCCAAGCCGGCTATCACGCAAAACACAGACATACACACAAAACCATTATGAGGCACATTGTACTTCAGTAGGGAGAGCAACCAAAACAAACTGAAGGCCGTCGCCGGTGAACTGCATGTTGGGGAAGGAGAGAGCTGCGAGGGGGTGCTCCGGTGAACCACCGGTGATGTGTACAAGCAGTAGCGAAAACACTAGCTATTTGGGTACTGCACCAATGGTCCAACCGACCTGCAACGAAGAGCAACCCGCACTGCTCGCTGCATGGGCCAGCTAGAGAACCTCCTGTCCACACCAAGTAAACTGCAGTAATCTAAGGGCATCTCCAGCCGCGTCTCCAACAGGCCTTTCTCAAACAATTTTGCCGTGCCGGCGTAAAAAAAGGTCCAGTCGTGTTTTCAAAAACCCGTTTTTCGCCGACTCGGGTTAAAACTGATGCCGGCGGACTCAGGCCGAACCCGGCGCCCAGAGGGGCGCTTGGGGAGCCGACACAAGCGAAAAAGGCGCGTGGGTCCGCCCTGGCGACGACCCAAGGGCCTTTCCCGCCGTTTCTTGACGCTTTTCCCTCACATCTCTTCCGCTCGCTCGCCTTCCTCCCGCCATTCCCCCCCTTTCTCCCGCCAAATTCCCTCCCACTCGCCTTCCAGTCGCCGCCATGCCGCCGAAGAAGTACGCCATGCCGCGCGCGGCGACAACCGCGACTGGCACCGTGACCCAGCCGAAGCAGAGGAAGCCGAGGGCGCCGCCATCGGAGCCACCAGGCCTGTAGAACGCCGAGTGGAAGGTGGAAGTTCAGCGGCGCGACGCAGTCACCGCCGACCGGCGGAACAGGGCCATTGCCAAGAAGGCCCGCGACAACGCGGCGCGCACGGCGGCGTCTTCCTCATCGGTCGACCAAGCGGGGATGATGAATCCTGAACCAGATGCAGACGGCAACGCCGACGACGCAAACTCCCGCGCCCACAACCACACGGACGCCAAGCCCGAACGACGCCTCTACATCGCCGCCCAGCAGTGCCGAAGCCGCACTGACATAGCCCAGCACCGAAGCAGCTCCGACACCGCCAAGCCCGCGCACACCGACTCCGCCAACGCCTGGAGCCGACCCCGCCGAATGAATCATTGCGCACACGAACTTGCGGCGTGCTTGTTTTTTGTAACACCAGACTACGTCCGATCGCCGGATTTGTGACATCTTTTAAAAGCGGGAACGATTAAGTTTAAATTTCCCGCATCCTGAAGCCGGCGCTTGGGGGCGTGACTGGGAGCTAGGTCGCTCACAAGGGTCGAACTAGCGCCGGCACGCCCCCAGGCCGCTCTATTTAGGCGCCCTGGAAGGCCGAACGGCTGGAGATGCCAGATGCCCTAACTGGAGAACCTCCTGCCGCACGCATCCATACAACAGCTTCGCACTACCGAAACCGACGTGCATGCCAATCATCCTCAAGTGCTTGCGCACTGCATGGACGCCCCAACTGAGCTGCAACGAATAGCAAGCTGCACTGCTCGGCCGCAAAAAGAATTGTCTTGTTTCTGCAAAACAAAACACACCAATAGTGGAAATTCTTCACAACAACGATGGCTAGAGGACCTGGCAAAACGGAGGAATGCAGACAAAGGAGATGAAATTGAACCTAACTTTTTGCACCGCACGCACTGAACATTTGTTCCAAAATCAAGCACCGTTGTATCGCAGAGTGCACTGCATCAACACCGGCCACCATAGAGACAAAATAAACTGCAGAAATAGCACGAAGTGAACGCAAATACGGGCACCGAACATAATTTGCAAAATTTGCCTGGGCCAGCGAGCGGCTGAGATGGATCCAGCGGTGCTCGTTGACCCTGGATCTGCTCCATCGCTGGCGGCTTCCTACTGTAGTCACTTCAACGGCAACCGGACACAGGGGCTCCGGGAGAGCTCGTGGTCGCCGGGGCTGACCGGGAAAGGCGGGTCAGGCCGCTAGGAAGCCCGACGTGGTGGCGAGGCAACGAACCAAGATGAGGTGCAGTGGGCTTGGATTGGTGGTGCGCGGAGGACCGAGCTGCACATGGGTGGCAACCGAGCTGCACGGGGCTGGCGGCGCGGTGGATGCCTCGGATCCCTCGTCGCGGACCCCCCAGATAACCGAACCCCCTCCAATTTTTGAAGCCAGCCGCCCCTGACGCCCCTGGGATGGCTAAGTCCCTTGGCTGTGACAGTGGACTGCATGGCTCAAGAGCAAGGGGGAGGAGAGCTCGCTGGAGCAGGGGGGGGGGGGGGGGGGGGGGGGGGGGGCGGGGCATGGCGAGAAGGCCGCCGTGGGTAGCAGGGGATCCGCGCGCGCGGATGCACGAGGTGGAGAGGAGCTCCAGTGTCGCGTGGAGATGGTTGTAGGGGGCGGCGCGCTGGTCGTCTCGGGGCAAGAGGTCGCCGGGGCACCACGCATCTTGGCTACCTTGACACCAGGGGAAGGTAGCGGGGATGGAGCGGAGTGGATCCGGGATGGGCCAGCGCTGGGTGGGGCCGTGGCGGCGGTGGGAGGTCGCCTCCACGGGGTGATCTTGGTGGGCGGAACTGGGATGGGATTGAGGTGGCCGTGGGGGGAGAGAGGTGGCCGTGGTGGGTTGGAATCGGGCTGGGGGATCGTGTGTGTGTGGAAGGGTGGGGTCTGTTTCCAATCCAGCAGCCCGGTTCGAGAGGACGTGGCAGTGTTAGCAGAATAAGAAAGTGATGTGCAAAATAAGACTCTTAGAAGTGTTATCATAATAGATTCATCCTATATAATTTGTATTTGAGAGAGTTAGGAATGGTTTTGTTGCCACTCAACTATGATGTTGGTGACTTTTGTGACAAGTTCATCCGTACTATGTTTTTTGCTCTAGTATGATTTACATAGGAGCAATTCTCATGTATATAACATCATGTACATCTCAAAATAAATTCACTGTTATGATATTCCAGACTGAACATGACGGAATTATGTAGAAAATGACCTGGCCCATTAAAAGGGTAGTGGCAAACAGTAGACATCTAAAAAAAATAGAATAAGGCTTAACCATTCTGGTAAATTACCATTCTGGTAAATTGCGAACCTGTACTTAATTCAGTTGACAATACACACTAAAGGGTGTCGTGATATTAAATCTGAAGCCACACTCACTCAATGTGTAGTTTTTTTTCGAAAAGGGGGGACTCCCCGGCCTCTGTATCAGAACGATACATACGGCCATCTTATTAAACAAATAAATAGATTCCAACAAGGTCTTAAAGTCTCCAAATGAAAATAAAAAGAAGCTCACACAGAGCTAGGTAAAAGGGCTAGAAGACAAACTAGTCAAATAAAGGATGCCACAATCGGCTGGTAAAAGAGAGATAGGTAAACTAATTGCCTATTCTACTACATGACCGCCATCCAAACCGTTTGAAGATATTCCGAGCTACCATCTCCCAGCGGATAGATCCAGTAACCAAACGCTCCTTGGCCTCCGTCGGAGTGAGTAGCGACCACGAACGGATCAATGTCGTGGCTCAGAAAATAAACTGCAAAAAATGAATGCGTGTTGTCCTGTTAAAAACCAAATCATTTCTGCAATTCTAGATTGCCCACAACAAGGCACAGACTCCTACGCGAATATGTCTCGCTAATTCGGGCTCTATTCCGTTAAGCCACGTTCCAAATAACGTGTTGACAGAACTCGGTGGAGTAATATTAAAAGCAATATGGACCGTCCGCCATAAAACTTTGGCTAGCGGGCAATCAAGAAAGAGGTGTTTGATCGTCTCATCCCGATCACAGAAACTACACCTAGTAGGTCCTGTCTAATTACGCTTTGTCAAGTTGTCCTTGATTAAAATAACTTGTTTATGGAAAAACCACATAAACACCTTAATTTTCAAAGGAACTTTGACAGCCCAAACATGTTTTGAACTAGGAATCGAGCTTGAATTTATAACATCAACATACATTGATTTAATAGTAAATACTCCAGACCTAGTAAGCTTCCAGCGTAATTCATCGGGATGTTGAGAAAGCTGAACTTCCATCAGTCTACTCACTAGAAGGAGCCATTCTTCCCAACGATTCCCCACTAGCGCCCTTTTGAACTAAATATTAAGGGGGATAGATTGAAGTACTGTTGCAACAAAAACGTCACGTCGTTGAACAATACGATACAAAGATGGGTATTGAATGGCTAAGGGTGTCTCTTCGAGCCAAGTATCCTCCCAGAATCACGTACTAGCACCGTTACCAATAATAAACTTTGTCCTATTAAACAAGGATAGTTTGACTTTCATAAGCCCTTTCCAAAAGGGTGAGTCAGTCGGCCTTACTATCACCTGAGACAAAGTTTTGGTTTGAGGATACTTGTTACAGAGGATTTGCGCCCAAGTGGCATCAGTCTCACTTGATAACTTCCATAGCCACTTGCTGAGAAGACATCTGTTCTTAACTTCAAGATTCTCAATTCCAAGACCCCATTGGTCTTTCGGTCTACAGATGATATCCCATTTGGCTAGACGGTATTTTCTTTTTAGAGAGTTTTAAGTTGTCATGTCCTAAAATAGTTCCTTCATCTTGTTCAAGCTGAAAGATTCTCTTCTTTCTGTGCTTGCCATTAGCAATCAAGTGAAAGAATTGAGTGTTCGTGTCCCCCTGGACAACTTTGCGGACCTTAGCACGCAACGCCCACTTCAATTCTTCTTCACGGAGAAGTTCTTTCAACCTCATCTCCGCATCTAGTTTAACCTGAAGCTCTACGGCTTGCAAAATCGTGGATTTGGCTTTTAAATCTAGGGACTGAATAAGAGAAAGGAGCCTTTCCTTTTCAACCTTATAAATCCCACTAAGGTGCTTAGCCCATCCCCCTAGTAAACTTCTCAAATGCCTAATCTTATTATGCCAACGCTCAACAGAAGTCGTACCTCCTGCATCCTTAGCCCATTCCCTGGCAATCAGATCCAAGAATCCTTCTCGTTCAAACCATGCCAGCTCGAAAGAAAAGGTGTTTTTGTTTCCCGCGTGGTTTGGCTCACCTGAGTCCACGAATAGAGGTGTGTGATCCGAGATTCCGCGCGAGAGAGCCTAAACCATTACGAGAGGGAACTTCTGTTCCCACTCGACACTCACGAGGACTCAATCAAGCTTCTCATACGTTGGGTTTGGCAAAGCATTAGCCCAAGTAAACTTTCTATCGGAAAGCTCTATCTCTCTCAGATCCAAGCTTTCAATAATGGTATTGAACATAAACGACCATCTGCCGTCAAAATTATCATTATTCTTTTCCTCTCTCCTCCTAATGATGTTGAAGTCACCCCCAACTAAAATTGGGAGCTGCTCGGATCTGTAGATCCGAACAAGGTCTGCTAAAAACTCCAGTCTAAGCTCGGGCTGTGTGGCACCATAAACCGCCACTAGAGCCCAGTTAAACCCATCAGCTTTGGACCTGACCCGGAACTTGACCGCGAAGTCACCCATCACTACACTTCGGACTTCCAGCGAATCGCATCTCACTCCAAGCAAGATCCCACCCGATCTTCCTCGCGGAGGAAGGCAATGCCAATCAAAATCGACACCGCCCGATAAAGTATTGAGAAACTGGGGCGCAAAATTATCTCTACCAGTTTCCGAGAGAGCAATAAAATCTAATCTATGCTCAAGAGACGCCTCAGCAAGAAACCTTCTTTTACCCAAGTCTTTCAGACCTCTGCTATTCTAAAAGATTCCTTTCATATTTCATCATGAAATTTTTTGGTAGTCCGAATCCTAGCACTCCTACGAACCGCTGAAACGAGATAAATCTTCCGCTTCCACTTGCATTTGGGTTTACTTTGGTCCTCCATCTGGTCCTCATAACCGGGCTCAGTGGGTCTAACTACTACATCATCTAGAGTTACATCCTCTTCCTCGTCCTCAAGAGTGGATGGTGCAAGATCCGCACAAAAATTATAGAGCACTCTGACCCCCAACGCATCAATCTCTACATCATTCATGGGTTTTACCGCTGCTAGGTTTCGAATTGTTTCTAAAGCACGTTCCGCTTCCAAATCTAGGAGATCATTAACCGAGTTGGAGATTTCATTATCATTATTCCCTAGCGAAACTCCTAATTGGTTTGCATTATTTATAATCTCCTCATTAGAAAAATGCAAGATTGAATTAGAAATGTTGACAGACATACCAGTAGTGACCTCAATGTCACAAAGCTTGGCCGCCCTCATAGTGCACCTCTGCTGCATGTCATCAACCTCCGGGTGCTCCTGGATACAAGAGCTCATCCGTCGCCCCGCAGAGACTGGGTCTGGGATCCCACCAAATGCAATGACCTCCTCCCGAGTAATACCTCGCGTTGAATCCCACGACGGGTCAGCCAAAGTTACCGGAGGAAGCGACGGTGGGCTCCCAAGCCCCACGGACGAGTGTCTCAAACCGAAGCCCCGGGCCGCCGGCAAGCCAGGAGAGGGGAGCGTGGGGGCCGCCTGCCCGAGCACTCCTCCCGCCCCAACCCTCTGGCCAGAGGGTAACACCGGTGCCGCAGGAGACGTGGCCTTCCTGACCGCCGAAGGAGAAGGGGGGATCGAGGCCGCCTGCCCCAAACCACCCCCCTACGCCACTGGAGAAGTGGTCGCTCTAGCCGCCACCGGAGAAGAGGGGACCGAGGCCACCTGCCCCGGATTGCCTCCCCCACAACCAGCCGGCATCGGTGTCGGCGGCGTCGCCGGCGCCAGGATCGGAGGAGAAGAGGTCGAGGCCACCTGCCCCCGGACTCCCTCCCCCAGACACATCCTCCGAAGCAAACATCATCTCCCGGAACGCGATCGTTGGGAGAGCGGGGGAAAGAGAAACCACCTCAGGCTCCACCTCCCCTCCCCCATCCAAGGTCGTCGCTGAGGACGCCCTCACCAATCCACCAATCGTGGGACTAACAGCAACATCAAACTCCAACACAGGAAGCGAGCACTCAAACACATCATCAGATTCCACCCGGTCGCTCCAGAGTCTGGGCGGGGCAGAAGCTGGCTCAAACGACCCAAACCGCAGAGAACTCATAGGCACCGAGGATGATGGTGCCTTCTCTACCTCGGGCCCGTCCCCGGGCAGCTGAGCAACAGGGCCCGATCCATTGGACACCTCTCGTCCAGCCTCCTCAGTCGGTGCCCCTTTAGCACCCGCGTTGTCATCACCCTCGTGCATATCCACATCAGTCCCATTGATCACCTCAACAAACAGATCTGCATCCTCAAACTTAATCTCGAGAGGAAAAACCTCTCCCCTGTAAGTCCAGTTGACCACATCAGGGACGTACTCAACGTCCAGAACGCTCACTAGAAGTCGGGCCACCCCATGAGCACGGGTAAAGGCCATATCGACTTTCTTAGTTTTTCCAACCATAATGCCCATACTAGCCACAACTCGAGCATCCTTCAATGGCTCAGAGGGAGCCCGGGAAAACCGCAATCAAACCTGGGTAAGGGGCTTGCCCTTAGGCCCCACCTTCTTCCACTCGTGAAATTCCAGAATGCATTTAGTGCCAGGAACTTTGCACAACCCAAAGCTCATCAATCTCTGCAAATCATCCACAGTTGGGAAGTCAACCCTGAACGCATTGTCCTCAATACTGACAAGCTCCCACTGGAAGTCCCTGGAGCCAGTTCCTGAAGTCTCTGCACAATTTGAGCCTCAGAAACCTCTCCCCGGGTAGCTTAAAAGAATAATACTCCATACTAAAGCCTAGCACAAGCATTTAGACTCATAATTGATTGAGGAAAGGCGTGTTGACTTTTATTTGACGAATGTTTTGTAAAACAATGGGATCATCCGATATTGACTTGCAACTAACATTACAGAAATAGTAATATCACCTACATCAACATAGGAATGTGGGTTACAAAATTTAGAAATATTCAGTTTTTATAAGACTAAAAGATAGACAAATGCAAGTTGTTTTAGGGGATAGACATGTGCAAGTTTATGTAAGATAATACTGTTGGAAATATGCCCTAGAGGCAATAATAAAAGCATTATTATTATATTTCCTTGTTTGTGATAATTGTCTTTATTCATGCTATAATTGTGTTATCCGGAAATTGTAAATGCATGTGTGAATAATAGACACCAACATGTCCCTAGTAAGCCTCTAGTTGACTAGCTCGTTGATCAATAGGTAGTCATGGTTTCCTGACAATGGACATTGGATCTCATTGATAACGAGATCACATCATTGTGAGAATGATGTGATGGACAAGACCCAATCCTAAACATAGCATTAAGATCGTATAGTTCGTTTGCTAGAGTTTTTCCAATGTCAAGTATCCTTTCCTCAGACCATGAGATCGTGTAACTCCCGGATACCGTAGGAGTGCTTTGGGTGTACCAAACGTCACAACGTAACTGGGTGACAATAAAGGTATACTACGGGTATCTCCGAAAGTGTCTATTGGGTTGACACGGATCAAGACTGGGATTTGTCACTCCGTATGACGAAGAGGTATCACTTGGCCCACTCGGTAATTCATCATCATTATGAGCTCAAAGTGACCAAGTGTATGGTCACGGGATCATGCATTACGGTACGAGTAAAGTGACTTGCCGGCAACGAGATTGAACAAGGTATTGGGATACCGACGATTGAATCTCGGGCAAGTAACATATCGATTGACAAAGGGAATTGCATACGGGGTTGCTTGAATCCTCGACATCGTGGTTCATCTGATGAGATCATCGAGGAGCATGTGGGAGCCAACATGGATATCCAGATCCCGCTGTTGGTTATTGACCGGAGAATCGTCTCGGTCATGTCTGCATGTCTCCCGAACCCGTAGGGTCTACACACTTAAGGTTCGGTGACGCTAGGGTTGTAAAGATATGTATATGCAGTAACCCAAATGTTGTTCGGAGTCCCGGATGAGATCCCGGACGTCACGAGGAGTTTCGGAATGGTCCGGAGGTAAAGAATTATATATAGGAAGTGCTGTTTCGGCCATCGGGACAAGTTTCGGGGTCACCGGTATTGTACCAGGACCACCGGAAGGGTCCCGGGGGTCCACCGGGTGGGGCCACCCATCCCGGAGGGCCCCATGGGCCAAAGTGGGGAGGGGAACCAGCCCATAGTGGGCTGGTGCGCCCCCCTAGGCCCACCCCATGCGCCTAGGGTTGGAACCCTAGGGGTGGGGGGGCGCCCCACCTTGCCTTGGGGGCTACTCCAGCCCTGGCCGCCGCCCCCCGTAGGAGATCTCATCTCCTAGGGCCGGCGCCCCCCCTAGGGGAGCCTATATATAAAGGGGGGAGGGAGGGGGCAGTGAGACCTTGAGTCTTGGCGCCTCCCTCTCCCCTGCTACACCTCTTCCTCTCGTAGTATACGGCGAAGCCCTGCTACTGTGACGCCCTGCATCCACCACCACGCCGTCGTGCTGCTGGATCTTCATCAATCTCTCCTTCCCCCTTGCTGGATCAAGAAGGAGGAGACGTCACGCTGACTGTACGAATGTTGAACGCGGAGGTGCTGTCCGTTCGGCGCTAGGATCTCCGGTGATTTGGATCACGTCGAGTACGACTACCTCGTCCCCGTCCTTTGAATGCTTCCGCTCGAGATCTACAAAGGTATGTAGATGCATCCGATCACTCGTTGCTAGATGAACTCATAGATGGATCTTGGTGAAACCGTAGGAAAATTTTTGTTTTCTGCAACGTTCCCCAACAGTGGCATCATGAGCTAGGTCTATGCATAGTTCTTCTTGCGCGAGTAGAACACAATTTGTTGTGGGCGTAGATGTTGTCAACTTTCTTGCCGCTACTAGTCTTATCTTGCTTCAACGGTATTGTGGGATGAAGGGGCCCGGACCAACCTTACACGTACGCTTATGTGAGACCGGTTCCACCGACTAACATGCACTAGTTGCATAAGGTGGCTGGCGGGTGTCTGTCTCTCCCACTTTAGTTGGAGCGGATTCGATGAAAAGGGTCCTTATGAAGGGTAAATAGAAGTTGACAAATCACGTTGTGGCTTTCACGTAGGTAAGAAAACGTTCTTGCTAGAACCCTATTGCAGCCACGTAAAACTTGCAACAACAATTAGAGGACGTCTAACTTGTTTTTGCAGCAAGTGTTTTGTGATGTGATATGGCCAAAGTTGTGATGAATGATGAATGATATATATGTGATGTATGAGATGTTCATGCTATTGTAATAGGAATCACGACTTGCATGTCGATGAGTATGACAACCGGTAGGAGCCATAGGAGTTGTCTTTATTTTTTGTATGACCTGCGTGTCATTGAGAAACGCCATGTAAATTACTTTACTTTATTGCTAAACGCGTTAGCCATAGTAGTAGAAGTAATAGTTGGCGAGCAACTTCTTGGAGACACGATGATGGAGATCATGATGATGGAGATCATGGTGTCATGCCGGTGACAAGATGATCATGGAGCCCCAAGATGGAGATCAAAGGAGCTATGTGATATTGGCCATATCATGTCATTTTTATTATTTTATTGCATGTGATGTTTATCATGTTTTTGCATCTTGTTTACTTAGAACGACGGTAGTAAATAAGATGATCCCTCATAATAATTTCAAGAAAGTGTTCCCCCTAACTGGGCACCATTGCGGCAGTTCATTGTTTTGAAGCACCACGTGATGATCGGGTGTGATAGATTCTAACGTTCACATACAATGGGTGTAAGACAGATTTACACATGCAAACACTTAGGTTGACTTGACGAGCCTAGGATGTACAGACATGGCCTCGGAACACAGAAGACCAAAAGGTCGAGCATGAGTCGTATAGAAGATACGATCAACATGAAGATGTTCACCGATGTTGACTAGTCCGTCTCACGTGATGATCGGACACGGCCTAGTTAACTCGGATCATGTTATACTTAGATGACAGGAGGGATGTCTATCTAAGTGGGAGTTCATTGAATAATTTGATTAGATGAACTTAATTATCATGAACTTAGTCTAGAATATTTACAATATGTCTTGTAGATCAAATGGCCAACGTAGTCCTCAACTTAAACGCGTTCCTAGAGAAAACCAAGCTGAAAGACGATGGCAGCAACTACACGGACTGGGTCCGGAACCTGAGGATCATCCTCATAGCTGCCAAGAAAGATTATGTCCTACAAGCACCGCTGGGTGACGCACCTGTTCTCCCTGCAGAACAAGACATTATGAACGCTTGGCAGGCACGTACCGATGACTACTCCCTCGTTCAGTGCGGCATGCTTTACAGCTTAGAGCCGGGGCTCCAAAAACGTTTTGAGAGACATGGAGCATATGAGATGTTCGAAGAGCTGAAAATGGTTTTCCAAGCTCATGCCCGGGTCGAGAGATATGAAGTCTCCGACAAGTTCTTTAGCTGTAAGATGGAGGAAAATAGTTCTGTCAGTGAGCACATACTACTATGTCTGGGTTACATAACCGCTTGACTCAGCTGGGAGTTAATCTCCCGGATGACGCGGTCATTGACAGAATCCTCCAGTCGCTTCCACCAAGCTACAAGAGCTTTGTGATGAACTTCAATATACAGGGGATGGAAAAGACCATTCCTGAAGTATTTGCAATGCTGAAATCAGCAGAGGTAGAAGTCAAAAAGGAACATCAAGTGTTGATGGTGAATAAAACCACTAAGTTCAAGAAAGGCAAGGGTAAGAAAAACTTCAAGAAGGACGGCAAGGGAGTTGTCGCACCCGGCAAGCAAGCTGTCAGGAAGAAGCCAAAGAATGGACCCAAGCCCAAGACTGAGTGCTTTTATTGCAAGGGAAGTGGTCACTGGAAGTGGAACTGCCCCAAATACTTAGCGGACAAGAAGGCCGGCATCACAAAAGGTATATGTGATATACATGTAATTGATGTGTACCTTACCAGTACTCGTAGTAGCTCTTGGGTATTTGATACCGGTGCAGTTGCTCACATTTGTAACTCAAAGCAGGAGCTTCAGAATAAGCGGAGACTGGCAAAGGACGAGGTGACGATGCGCGTCGGGAATGGTTCCAAGGTCGATGTGATCGCCGTCGGCACGCTACCTCTACATTTACCTATGGGATTAGTTTTAAACCTCAATAATTGTTATTTAGTGCCAGCTTTGAGCATGAACATTGTATCGGGATCTCATTTAATACGAGATGGCTACTCATTTAAATCCAAGAATAATGGTTGTTCTATTTATATGAGAGATATGTTTTATGGTCATGCTCCGATGTTGAATGGTTTATTCTTAATGAATCTCGAGCGTAATGCTACACATGTTCATAGTGTGAATACCAAAATATGTAAGATTGATAATGATAGTCCCACATACTTGTGGCACTGCCGCCTTGGTCACATAGGTGTCAAACGCATGAAGAAGCTCCATGCAGATGGACTTTTAGAGTCTCTTGATTACGAATCATTTGACACGTGCGAACCATGCCTCATGGGTAAAATGACCAAGACTCCGTTCTCAGGAACAATGAAGCGAGCAACCAACTTATTGGAAATCATACATACTGATGTGTGCGGTCCAATGAGTGTTGAGGCTCGTGGTGGCTATCGTTATGTTCTCACCCTCACTGATGACTTGAGTAGATATGGGTATATCTACTTAATGAAACACAAGTCTGAGACCTTTGAAAAGTTCAAGGAATTTTAGAGTGAGGTTGAAAATCAATGTGACAGAAAAATCAAGTTTCTACGATCAGATCGTGGAGGAGAATACTTGAGTCACGAATTTGGCACACACTTAAGAAAATGTGGAATAGTTTCACAACTCATGCCGCCTGGAACACCTCAGCGTAATGGTGTGTCGAAACGTCGTAATCGCACTCTATTAGATATGGTGCGATCTATGATGTCTCTTACTGATTTACCGCTATCTTTTTGGGGCTATGCTTTAGAGACTGCCGCATTCACTTTAAATAGGGCTCCGTCGAAATCCGTTGAGATGACACCGTATGAATTATGGTTTGGGAAGAAACCTAAGCTGTCGTTTCTAAAAGTTTGGGGATGCGATGCTTATGTCAAGAAACTTCAACCTGAAAAGCTCGAACCCAAGTCGGAAAAATGCGTCTTCATAGGATACCCTAAAGAAACTATTGGGTATACCTTCTACCTCAGATCCGAAGGCAAGATCTTTGTTGCCAAGAATGGATCCTTTCTGGAGAAAGAGTTTCTCTCGAAAGAAGTAAGTGGGAGGAAAGTAGAACTTGATAAAGTATTACCTCTTGAACCGGAAAAATGCGCAACTCAAGAAAATGTTCCTGAGGTGCCTACACCGACTAGAGAGGAAGTTAATGATGATGATCAAGATACTTCTGATCAAGATCCTACTGAAATTCGTAGGTCCACAAGGACACGTTCCGCACCAGAATGGTACGGCAACCCTGTCTTGGAAATCATGTTGTTAGACAACGGTGAACCTTCGAACTACGAAGAAGCGACGGCGGGCCCGGATTCCGACAAATGGCTAGAAGCCATGAAATCCGAGATAGGATCCATGTATGAAAATGAAGTATGGACTTTGACTGACTTGCCCGTTGAGCGGCGAGCCATAGAAAATAAATGGATCTTTAAGAAGAAGACAGACGCGGATGGTAATGTGACCATCTATAAAGCTCGGCTTGTCGCTAAGGGTTATCGACAAGTTTAAGGGGTTGACTATGATGAGACTTTCTCACCGGTAGCGAAGCTGAAGTCCGTCCGAATCATGTTGGCAATTGCCGCATTCTATGATTATGGGATATGGCAAATGGACGTCAAAACGGCATTCCTTAATGGTTTCCTTAAGGAAGAATTGTATATGATGCAACCGGAAGGTTTTGTCGATCCTAAGAATGCTGACAAGGTGTGCAAGCTCCAACGCTCAATTTATGGGCTGGTGCAAGCATCTCGGAGTTGGAACATTCGCTTTGATGAGATGATCAAAGCGTTTGGGTTTACACAGACTTATGGAGAAGCCTGCGTTTACAAGAAAGTGAGTGGGAGCTCTGTAGCATTTCTCATATTATATGTAGATGACATACTTTTGATTGGATATGATATAGAACTCTTGGACAGCATTAAGGCCTACTTGAATAAGAGTTTTTCAATGAAGGACCTTGGAGAAGCTGCTTATATATTAGGCATCAAGATCTATAGAGATAGATCGAGACGCCTCATAGGTCTTCACAAATCACATACCTTGATAAGATATTGAAGAAGTTCAATATGGATCAGTCTAAGAAAGGGTTCTTACCTGTGTTACAAGGTGTGAAATTGAGCTCAGCTCAATGTCCGACCACGGCAGAAGATATAGAAGAGATGAGTGTCATCCCCTATGCCTCAGCCATAGGTTCTATTATGTATGCCATGCTATGTACCAGACCTGATGTAAACCTTGCCGTAAGTTTGGTAGGAGGGTACCAAAGTAATCCCGGCAAGGAACACTGGACAGCGGTCAAGAATATCCTGAAGTACCTGAAAAGGACTAAGGAAATGTTTCTCGTTTATGGAGGTGACGAAGAGCTCGTCGTAAAAGGTTACGTCGACGCTAGCTTCGACACAGATCTGGATGAATCTAAGTCACAAACCGGATAGGTGTATATTTTGAATGGTGGGGCAGTAAGCTGGTGCAGTTGCAAGCAGAGCGTCGTGGCGGGATCTACATGTGAAGCGGAGTACATGGCAGCCTCGGAGGCAGCGCATGAAGCAATTTGGGTGAAGGAGTTCATCACCGACCTAGGAGTCATACCCAATGCGTCGGGGCCAATCAAGCTCTTCTGTGACAAAACTGGAGCTATTGCACTTGCCAAGGAGCCCAGGTTTCACAAGAAGACAAGGCACATCAAGCGTCGCTTCAACTCCATTCATGAAAATATTCAAGATGGAGACATAGATATTTGTAAAGTACATACGGACCTGAATGTAGCAGATCCGTTGACTAAACCTCTCCCTAGAGTAAAACATGATCAACACCAGAATTCCATGGGTGTTCGATTCATCACAATGTAACTAGATTATTGACTCTAGTGCAAGTGGGAGACTGTTGGAAATATGCCCTAGCGGCAATAATAAAAGCATTATTATTATATTTCCTTGTTCGTGATAATTGTCTTTATTCATGCTATAATTGTGTTATCCGAAATCGTAAATGCATGTGTGAATAATAGACACCAACATGTCCCTAGTAAGCCTCTAGTTGACTAGCTCGTTCATCAATAGATAGTCATGGTTTCCTGACTATCGACATTGGATGTCATTGATAACGAGATCACATCATTGGGAGAATGATGTGATGGACAAGACCCAATCCTAAACATAGCATTAAGATCGTATAGTTCGTTTGCTAGAGTTTTTCCAATGTCAAGTATCCCTTCCTCGGACCATGAGATCGTGTAACTCCCGGATACCATAGGAGTGCTTTGGGTGTACCAAACGTCACAATGTAACTGGGTGACAATAAAGGTATACTACGGGTATCTCCGAAAGTGTCTGTTGGGTTGACACGGATCAAGACTGGGATTTGTCACTCCATATGACGGAGAGGTATCACTGGGCCCACTCAGTAATGCATCATCATTATGAGCTCAAAGTGACCAAGTGTCTGGTCACGGGATCATGCATTATAGTACGAGTAAAGTGACTTGCCGGCAACGAGATTGAACAAGGTATTGGGATACCGACGATCGAATCTCGGGCAAGTAACATATCGATTGACAAAGGGAATTGCATACGGGGTTGCTTGAATCCTCGACATCGTGGTTCATCTGATGAGATCATCGAGGAGCATGTGGGAGCCAACATGGATATCCAGATCCCGTTGTTGGTTATTGACCGGAGAATCGTCTCGGTCATGTCTGCATGTCTCCCGAACCCGTAGGGTCTACACACTTAAGGTTCGGTGACGCTAGGGTTGTAAAGATATGTATATGCAGTAACCCGAATGTTGTTTGGAGTCCCGGATGAGATCCCGGACGTCACGAGGAGTTTCGGAATGGTCCAGAGGTAAATAATTATATATAGGAAGTGCTTTTTCGGCCATCGGGACAAGTTTCGGGGTCACCGGTATTGTACTGGGACCACCGGAAGGGTCCCGGGGGTCCACCGGGTGGGGCCACCCATCCCGGAGGGCCCCATGGGCCAAAGTGGGGAGGGGAACCAGCCCATAGTGGGCTGGTGCGCCCCCCTAGGCCCACCCCATGCGCCTAGGGTTGGAACCCTAGGCCGGCGCCCCTCCTAGGGGAGCCTATATATAAAGGGGGGAGGGAGGGGGCAGCGAGACCTTGAGTCTTGGCGCCTCCCTCTCTCCTGCTACACCTCTTCCTCTCGTAGTATACGGCGAAGCCCTGCTACTGTGACGCCCTACATCCACCACCACGCCGTCGTGCTGCTGGATCTTCATCAACCTCTCCTCCCCCCTTGCTGGATCAAGAAGGAGGAGACGTCACGCTGACCGTACGTGTGTTGAACGCGGAGGTGCTGTCCGTTCGGCGCTAGGATCTCCGGTGATTTGGATCACGTCGAGTACGACTACCTCATCCCCGTTCTTTGAACACTTCCGCTTGAGATCTACAAAGGTATGTAGATGCATCCGATCACTCGTTGCTAGATGAACTCATAGATGGATCTTAGTGAAACCGTAGGAAAATTTTTGTTTTCTGCAACGTTCCCCAACAAATAACACCTGTTTCATACAGAATAACTCACTATAGAAAAGGAGGGGCAGCATACTCGACGATGTGGTCTTGCTTGTAAGTAATCAATGTTCAGCATAATTGATCCCTCCTCTGCAAAGGTGGATGTGTCGTGTGCATGTCATCCAAGGGTAAGCCGTATACATTCATTCACTAGCAAGCATATCAACCCTTGTTCATGTTGAGTAACAAAACAAGATAGAAATAGAATTTTGAATTAGAAAGTGTTAGCAATTCTATGTAGTATAATTTTATAGCTGTAGTTTCACTTTATATATCTTATAGAACACTGCATACATGTCCACAACACATCCACGCTCAAAGCTTCAATATGCACATATATGTACAATTTGACAAACGTATACATATGAAACTTATCTAGTACCGAGCCGCTCTTCTCTTGTATAGAATAAGGATACCAACTTGAAGCCAAAAACAACATTAGCCTGAAATATACAGAAGATTTTTCAATGCCTTTGTAGTTAGGACATGATCATTCCAATTCATCACCTAGATGGATCAGACCAACTCAAGCGAGCATGGATGAGTAGCGAGCATGGATGAGTAGTCACAACAAAGCTCAAGCAACTCCTAAGCATGCTAGGATGGTTTAGCTATTTGGTGACAATGACAGGTCATGCAAAGGAATGGGTTCAACTACCGCAACACGTAACAGTTGAATCGTTGTTATCCTAATGCAATAAAAGAGAGCAGGAGCAAGAGAGTAGGATTGTATCAGAGTGATCAAGGGGGTTTGCTTGCCTGGCACTTCAAAAGATATTATAGCTCTTCATCGTTGTCAACGATCACAACATCAGAAACGTCGGCTACCGAGAAGGGACAACACGGATTAGCAAAGGAGAAACACAATCAATGCAATGCGCATTCATATGAATGACATGTCATGTTAAGGTACTGAATTCACCTAATGCAATATTTAGCCAAGTTAATTGAAGTGGAATTCAAACAAGATCAAATTCCAACTCCAAATGTTATTTCATAAATTGCCCTAATCATCATTTGTCCTATTCAGTGAGATTAACTTGTTCAAACATGCATGATCATCGCATATATAGATTCTTCATATTTTCTGATCATTTTTCATATATAATTTATTTCATTTGGAGTTACAGTTGAATTTTTATGATTTTTAGAAGTTTTGACTCAGCACAGTCAACACTGACGTCAGCAGTCAACCATAGTCAAACCCGACGTGTGGGACCCATCTGTCATTGGCACAGTGGCTAACCAGGGTTAATTAACCTAAACTAAATATTATTTTAGCCGGCTAACCAACAGAGGGGCCCGCCTGTCATTGATACGGAGGGGTGGTTAGGCACTAACTAGACCGGGGTTAACCGGCGTTTAGTCGGCTGCGGCGACCAGGAACGGCGGAGGGCATCGGAAACGCTCCGACGACGACCATTTGAGCGGCGGAGTGGCTCTGCCGAAACAGCGCACTATGGCTCGTCGAGTGGTGGCGGTGGGAGGTGCTGGGGTGGCTGGGAACGACGTCGACGATGAGCTACGGCTGCGGCCGAAGTATGGGCGCGAATCAGTAGTCGATGCAGTGCACGGGGAGACCAGCCGAGGGTTCCTATATATATCCATTGAATATTTAAGTATATTATATACCATTGACTTAGTGAAATTTCCAAATAATTGTTAAGAAGAAATATCATTTGAGGATATCTAGTCATATTTACCTGATCTTGACTAAGTCTGCTCATTAGCCACCTTCAATGGAACAAACCAAAGAGGCCAGGCTACCAAAATTGGTTGCATGGACATAAAATCATCGACGCTCCCACGCGCGGCTGTTCGTCGAGCTAGGCATAACTACTTATCTAGAGGCGTGGAAGGAAGAGAAAAGACCAGATTTGAAAGCGTGCAAGGAAGACAAAAGACCAGATTTGGAGGCGTGGAAGGTTCAGCCAGTTATTCTTTTTCTATATCTATATCTATATCTATCTATCTATCTATCTATCTATCTATCTTATATGCTCAAAAAAAATCTATCTATCTAATATATATATATATATATATATATATATATATATATCTTTTTTATACTCCCAAGAGTATGTACTCCTATGTCTAATCGGGTGTGAGACTAGTGGATACTCCTGCCCGTGGCTAACTGACTATGAAACAACCTCCTATAAAAAATGAGCAATCTGGTGCATGGCCGTTTTGCATGCACCGTGGCCTACTAAATGAATATTTGAATACTTAATTGCCTAACAAACACATTGAATGACGTATATACCTTGCTTCATTGGATGAAAGTTAAGCTAGCAGTATATGTTCTCCGTGTTTGAAAAACAAGTACTCCAAATAGAAAAGGCAGTATGCACTCCATTGGGTGATACTCCTACATGGTATATACTACTTTCATTGGATTAAAAACGAAGTAGTTTGTTCTCTCCTTGTTAGAAAAGCAGTATATGGTTATTAAATAGATACTTCCTCTGTTCCATAATATAGTGCCTGTAAATTTTTTATAAAATCAAACTTTACAAACTTTGACCAAGTTTATACAGAAAACTATTTATATATACAATGTTAAATATATAAAATATGAAAATACATCTTACGATGAATCTAATAATATATGTTTTGCACTCTAAATGTAAATGTTTTTCTCCATAAACTTGGTCAAAGTTTGTAAGGTTTGACTTTTCAAAAAATCTGTAGGCACTACATTATGAAACGGAGGAAGTAGTATATACTTCATTGGATGATTAGTACTATATACTTCATTGGATGATTAGTACTACATACATCATTATTAGATTGGAAAGCAGTATATACTTTAGCGGGATCTCAGATATTTTTTTGTTCACTGGTGGTATACATACAATGTTGTCTTTTTTTGAAGAAGTATATACTTATTGTTGGAATATTAGGCAAGTTCATGATTAATTCCAGTAAATAATTCATGACTAGAAGAGATACTAGCATGCAAAAATCTAGCAAACTAGAAGAACAACAAGACATGCATAACAGCAGCAAACACGTAACAGTAGCTGTAGAAACAGACATGAACAGAGGATGTTGGACGTACTGATCGTTAGCTATTATGGGTGCGACAGTGTTGATGACGATGTTGGCGACGATTTGCTGCTGACGGCGATGAATACGACGATGAGTAGCACCGCCCGACTTGGACGGAAGACGACCCGTGATGACGAATTTGAGCAGTCGCGCACAGCGCTTCCCAAAAACCTAATTCGTCCTCTCCCGGTGCAGGATCGCAAAGACGAACGGTTCCGGAGACCTGCTCTCCCACGCGCCGATGCACGCCGGCGTTTGGGATGGAGTAGACTACGATGGCGGCGCAAGTTGTGGGATGAGGCAAAACCCTAGGTGTTTTTCGGTGTCTTTCTGGCCGCAGCCGGTAGCTGTATATATATTAGGACCAGAGGCGGTATTGTGTCGCGACCACAATCCCAAACCGACTCGGTTTCTAATTCGTATACTTACCGGACAAGAAATCAAAAAACTTGTCTGCCAAGACATAAAAATAAAACGGCAAAAGAAAGTTGCGCTCCTGCAAGGAGACGGACCGTATTTCGGCGGACCATTCACGCGCATGTCGCATGTACGCCTCGCCTCGCCTGCCCGGCCCGGCCAGGCCAGGCCAGGCCAGGCGAGCGAGCGCGCGCGCGTGGTTTTCCCTTTCTCTTCTCACACACCACTTAGAGTGGTAGAGAGAACCCACTATATAAAGAGGTCCAACTCTTTTTCAACTTCCAAGGTGGGACTAAACTTAGCACCACCACTTGCCATTTTACACATGGGCTTTGAGATTTCAGAAATTGCTATGGGCCTAGCCCATTAATTCTAACAATCCCCCACCAGATCTCAAATACCCATTTAGAGATTTGCCTTTTCTCACCACTTGTTTAATATACCAGTGTTTTAGCAGAGACTATTAAGTTGAACTTCTGCCTAGAACTTTAAGCTACATCCATTCACAACTTGACAATGGACTATGCCTTGAATTGCTAGTTTTGTGTGAACAGGTTTCACTCAAAGTCTTAACCAGTACCTGACCGCCAGTAGGCTACCCCGCGGTTTGGAGCTTATACGTCATACTCCCTGGTCTCTTCGTGAGTTTACTAGAGATCACCCAAATCTCATAGACTGCGACATTTACAGTCAGAACTCATATAGGTGTGTTCTTTCAAGACTGCTCTGTAGGACAGCATTTTTGCTAATTATAGCCAATAGAACCACATTAAGGCATGTTGCCGACCTGCCTTACAGATCTGAGAGTTTTGCATCTTCACTTGGAGACGATCATAAGTTATTACTCTCCTCAGTTAACCAATAGCTTGTTCTTCCCAGATCCTAATTCACGGGATCTCCGATCACAAAGGTTGGGTTACTACTATGGTGTAACATCTATGGGTCTCATACCCATCTCCCTCGATGCAATATCTATCACATTTCGTGATAGTCCCTTTGTAAAGGGATCTGCCAGGTTTTTGTCTGTTTGTATATACGTAACAGTTATTACTCCGGAGTTTCTCAACTTCCTGACAGACTTCAAATGTCTTTTCACGTGTCTTGATGACTTTGCATTATCTTTAGAATTGTTCACTTTAGCGATAACCGTTTGGTTATCACAATTCATAAGAATAGCCGGTACAGGTTTTTCAACAACCGGCAAGTCCATCAAGAGCTCACGCAGCCATTCTGCCTCAACAGTAGCTGTGTCCAAAGCAGTTAATTCTGCTTCCATAGTTGACCTCGTCAATATGGTTTGCTTGCAAGACCTCCATGGCACTGCGCCACCACCATGAGTAAATACATACCCACTTGTTGCGTAAAGTATATCAACATCGGAGATCCAATTTGAATCACTATATCCTTCTAGCACAGCAGGATGCCCTGAATAAGTAATTCTGTAACTCATAGTACCTCTCAGATAGCGCAAGACCCTTTCTAGTGCATGCCAATGATCATCACCCGGGTTGGACATGAACCTACTCAGTTTGCTCACAGCAAAAGAGATATCTGGTCTTGTAGCGCTAGCTAAGTACATGAGTGAACTGACAATTTGAGAGTATCTTAATTGATCTCTCGTTTCTTTCTTGTTCTTTCTGAGTGTCACGCTGGGATCATAAGGTGTTGGAGAAGGCTTGCTATCCATAAAACCGAATCGGTTCAAGACCTTCTCAACATAGTGAGATTGCGTTAATGTAATCCCACTCTCATCCTTAATAAGTTTGATGTTTAAAATTACATCGGCTTCTCCCAGATCTTTCATGTCAAAACTTTTTGATAGAAAAGACTTGACCTCATTAATTGCATTAATGTTTGTACCAAAGATCAGTATGTCGTCCACATACAAACATAATATGACACTATTGCCCCCACCATGGCGATAGTAAACACACCTATCAGCCTCGTTAATGACAAATCCTGCAGAAGTCAAAGTTCTTTCAAACTTCTCATGCCATTGCTTAGGTGCCTGTTTCAGACCATACAAAGATTTTAACAACTTGCACACCTTTCTCTCTTCACCCTTTACCACAAACCCGTCAGGCTGATCCATATAGATCTCCTCTTCCAACTCTCCATTGAGAAAAGCTGTCTTTACATCCATTTGATGAATGATAAGACCATAAGAGGCAACCAAGGAAAGTAACACTCGAATGGTGGTCATTCTAGCAACGGGTGAATAGGTGTCAAAGTAATCTTCGCCTTCTTTCTGAGTGTAGCCCTTGGCCACTAGCCGTGCCTTGTATTTATCAATAGTACCATCAGGCTTTAGCTTCTTTTTGAACACTCACTTACAGCCCACAGGTTTACAACCATATGGTCTATCAGTTAGTTCCCAAGTTCCATTAGAAAGAATTGAGTCCATCTCATTATGAACAACTTCTTTCCAATCATCTACATCCGGAGATGCATATGCTTCTGCAATCGTCTTGGGTGTGTCGTCCACAAGGTATACAATGAAATCATCACCAAAGGATTTTGCAATTCTTTGTCTCTTGTTCCTTCTAGGAACTTCATTGTTATCCTTCTCAAGGACTTCCTCATGTGATTGTTCGAAATATTCATCAGTTGTACTAGATTCAGGAATTATCTCAAAAGAAAATCTAGCAATGCTATGCATATCTTTCATAGGAAATATGTTCTCAAAAAATGTTGCATCACGAGATTCCATTATAGTATCAACATGCATATCAGGTACTTCAGATTTTACCACTAAAAACCTATAAGCAATGCTCCGTTGAGCATACCCTAGAAAGACACAATCCACTGTCTTTGGTCCAAGTTTGCGTTTCTTAGGAATAGGAATATTGACCTTTGCCAAACATCCCCAAGTGCGCAAATAAGAAAGTGATGGTTTTCTCCCAACCCACTCCTCATAAGGGGTTTTCTCTTTATTATTGTTGGGAACTCTATTCAGGACATGACATGAAGTCAATAGAGCCTCCCCCCACCATGCCTTAGATAAACCAGCAGTGTCTAACATGGCATTCACCAAGTCAGTCAATGTGCGGTTTTTCCTCTCGGCCACTCCATTTGATTGAGGTGAATAGGGAGGCGTCCTCTCATGAATAGTACCATGTTCCTCACAAAATTCATCAAGAACTTTTGGAAAATACTCTCCACCACGATCGGACCTAAGACGCTTGATCTTTCTCTCTAGTTGATTTTCAACTTCAGCTTTATAGATTTTAAAGTAGTCTAATGCTTCATCTTTAGTTTGCAACAAATAAACATAGCAAAATCTAGTCGCATCATCAATCAAAGTCATGAAATATCTCTTTCCACCTTTTGTCAACACACCATTCATCTCACAAAGATCAGAATGTATGAGTTCTAGAGGTGCCAAGTTTCTCTCCTCGGCAGCCTTATGAGGCTTTCGAGGTTGCTTAGATTGCACACAACTATGGCACTTAGAACCTGTGGCAACTGTGAAGTTCGGAATTAAACTCATGCTGGATAGCCGAGACATTAAACCAAAATTAATATGACATAAACGAGAGTGCCAAATACTTGCATCATCATTAACACTAGCACAAATTTGGTTTATTGACTTATTGCAAAAATCTGAAAGAGAAAAGCGGAACAAGCCTCCGCACTCATAGCCTTTTCCTATAAATTGTCCAAATCTTGACACGATTACTTTATTGGACTCTAAAACTACCTTAAAACCATCTCGACATAGAAGGGAGCCGCTAACTAGATTCTTGTTCATAGTAGGGACATGCTGCACGTTCCTTAGTTGCACGATTTTTCCCGAAGTAAACTTCAGATCCACCGTGCCAATGCCACGAACAGAAGCATGTGACCCATTCCCCATTAGGACGGAAGAATCCCTTGCGACCTGATAAAACGTAAACAGGGAGATGTTAGCACACACATGAACGTTAGCACCTGAATCAATCCACCACGAAGATGATTGAAATACTGAAAGCACAATAGGTAAATTACCATACCCATCAGTATTGCTAGCGGTCACCATGTTGACAGTCTTGGAGCTTGTTTTCCCTCTGCGGTCTGCACGTTCAGGGCATTCCTTGGAAAAGTGTCCAGGCTTCCCACAGGCGTAGCACTCTAGCTCAGCCTTGTTGAACTTCTTCTTCTTGAAGGTAGTAGTCTTGGTAGGCTTGTTGAAAACAGGTTTGTTCTTCCCTTTGTTCTTGTTCTGTGGGTACCTCTGCACCATGTTAGCAGTAGGCTGAACCTCACCTCCTTTTTCAGTGGTATCTTTAGCCCGAGCTTTTTCTTCAACATCAAGAGATGCAATCAGATTTTCAACTGATATCTCCTGTTTCTTATGCTTCAGAGTTGTGGCGAAATTCCTCCATGAAGGAGGCAACTTTGCAATCATGCACCCAGCCACGAATTTGTCG
The DNA here is from genome assembly GCA_034509565.1 of Triticum monococcum. NCBI lineage: Eukaryota > Viridiplantae > Streptophyta > Magnoliopsida > Poales > Poaceae > Triticum > Triticum monococcum. The sequence goes on from CM067845.1 coordinate 487,277,152, forward strand.
GGTAGAACACATTTAAGGAGTTCAAGCTCCTTCACAATGCACTGTATCTCATGAGCTTGTTCAACCACAGAACGGTTATTCACCATCTTGTAGTCATGAAAACTCTCCATGATGTACAGTTCACTGCCTGCATCTGTTGCACCGAATTTTGCATTCAGTGCATCCCACGGAATTTTTCCGACGTTTATGTGCATGTACACATCACACAGACGGTCAGCAAGAACACTCAGAATGCATCCCACAAACATAGTATTGGCTTCCTGGAATTTTCTCCGATCTTCGTCGGTCATTCCCTCTGGAGCACCAACACTAGCGTGGAAAACTTTCAGAGCAGTAAGCCAGAGCGTGGTCTTCACCTGCCACCTCTTAAAGTGTACACCGGTAAACTTATCCGGCCTCAGTGCATCAGCGAATCCAGCCATAGTTAACTCAGGAAATTGCCTATAATTAGGTTTTTGGATTGTTGGAATATTAGGCAAGTTCATGATTAATTCCAGTAAATAATTCATGACTAGAAGAGATACTAGCATGCAAAAATCTAGCAAACTAGAAGAACAACAAGACATGCATAACAGCAGCAAACACGTAACAGTAGCTGTAGAAACAGACATGAACAGAGGATGTTGGACGTACTGATCGTTAGCTATTATGGGTGCGACAGTGTTGATGACGATGTTGGCGACAATTTGCTGCTGACGGCGATGAATACGACGATGAGTAGCACCGCCCGACTTGGACGGAAGACGACCCGTGATGACGAATTTGAGCAGTCGCGCACAGCGCTTCCCAAAAACCTAATTCGTCCTCTCCCGGTGCAGGATCGCAAAGACGAACGGTTCCGGAGACCTGCTCTCCCACGCGCCGATGCACGCCGGCGTTTGGGATGGAGTAGACTACGATGGCGGCGCAAGTTGTGAGATGAGGCAAAACCCTAGGTGTTTTTCGGTGTCTTTCTGGCCGCAGCCGGTAGCTGTATATATATTAGGACCAGAGGCGGTATTGTGTCGCGACCACAATCCCAAACCGACTCGGTTTCTAATTCGTATACTTACCGGACAAGAAATCAAAAAACTTGTCTGCCAAGACATAAAAATAAAACGGCAAAAGAAAGCTACGCTCCTGCAAGGAGACGGACCGGATTTCGGCGGACCATTCACGCGCATGTCGCATGTACGCGCCGGCTCGTCTCGCCTGCCCGGCCCGGCCAGTCCTGGCCCAGGCGAGGCGAGGCGAGCGCGCGCATGTGGTTTTCCCTTTCTCTTCTCACACACCACTTAGAGTGGTAGAGAGAACCCACTATATAAAGAGGTCCAACTCTTCTTCAACTTCCAAGGTGGGACTAAACTTAGCACCACCACTTGCCATTTTACACATGGGCTTTGAGATTTCAGAAATTGCTATGGGCCTAGCCCATTAATTCTAACACTTATTTCATGTTTTGTTGGATTGGAAGTATATACTTATTAGAAGTAAAGGAAAATAGGTCCCTCCCTCATCAAGAAATATGTACAAATACATTTTAGAATGTAAATATGTACAAATATTATCAAAGAGTATATACTGCCTCTTGAGAAGGAAGTTATACTTGTCAAGTGGCGGTCAACAGGATACATACTTTTCAGATAGAGCTGCAAGAAGTTGTATCATATAACAAATATTTTTGAGAATGCAAATACTTACGATTTTAAAGGAGTTTATACTGCCTCTTGGCAAGGGAGTATATACTTGTCAAGTGGCGGACAACAAGATACATACTTTTCAGGTAGAGGCGCAAGAAGTTGTATCATATATTGTAGAATGCAAATATGTTAAATTTTGAAGGAGTTTATACTGCCTCCTGGGAAAGGAGTATATACTTGTCAAGTGGCGGACAAAAATATACATATTTCTCTAGTGGTGGTACAAGAAGTTGTATCTTATAATAAATTTGTATCTTGATCAGAACATGCAGTGGCGTAGCTAGGGGGTGGCCAGGGTGGTTCATGGACCACCCTGAAATTTCCCCATAGCTTGTATATAGTGTAGTAAAAAAATATTTCTTCAAAAATAAATAAACTTATGTAAATATTTCTATTGATGGACCACCCTGGCTTATCGGACTGGCTACGCCATTGAGAACATGCAACTACTCTTACATCTATAAGAAGGATTAAACGCTAGAAAAATATGGAGTAGAAAAAAGATAGTGTCTTCCATCAAGGTCCACATGACACCAAATAGACGATCCCCGGTCACACGAATCCTACATGCTTTGCACCCATGGTAACTAGGGTGAGACAAGGTGCTTCTTCTCTGTTTATTCAATCAATTGGCTGGTGGCTGCAACGATAAATCTGAGTACAAGAACAGAATCAGTATGGTGTCCTTTTTTAATCAAAACAGTAAAGGGTTGATGCACAAATATATCTATATACTCGATCTTTTATTAGAATCCACTAACGAGATGATGGAAGGGATTTCTATTCTGACAAGCTCACTAAACAAGAAATGCGTATATCGACTATTTGCTATCATACAATTACAAGTCCATTATCAGGAAAAGAAGTAGAGAAATAGCACGTAACCATTTTATAGACTTATATACCTAATATGCAGTGGTTTCCACCTTTGGCATAACAGAAAAAGTTGTTACAGAATTGATTCCGCTAGGAATTTATGCATGCATGCAAATAGTAATGTGACAAATCAATCACGTACCTACCACGTACGTAGCATGTGATTGGTGGAATCCATAGCCAGCTGCTTCCCGATGATGTTTGTGCTTCAAGTTCGACTAGGTCACTAGGAGCAACTCGGTGCTCGGGGCAGGATGCCTGCGCCCGTCCATGCAAGTTGGCGACGCCATGGCCAGGTGCCGATCAAGTTGTTGATGTCACCATCGCCGCCGCCGTAGACTGCCGCGGGCGTAGAGAAGGAAGGACATGTCGTGTGTGCTCCGTGGAAAGAGGTGAATAAACAAATCCCCAAAAAAGAGGATCACGAACGACCAAAGATCCAGAACCGTGCTTCTCACAGGAGGAGGAAAAACATGGTCAAGTCGCTGCTGAGGCCAGATGGAACGAAATCCTCTGATGATATGGGAATGAGGGAGATGGCTCGGGAGTTTTACTCGCCCCTGTTTGCTACCCAGGGCACATCAAATACACAGCAGATCCTAGATTTTTTTTTTAGACAAACATCAGATCCTAGATAACATTGAGGTGCGAACCAACCTGTAGTTGAGATGATTTAGGTGGACAGTGATATTCCCAACCTACCAGGGTTCAAATCCTGGTGCTCGCATTATTTCTGGATTTATTTCAGGATTTCCGGCAATGCGCTTTCAATGGGAGGAGACGTTCCCGTCGACGACGAGGTGCCTACAATGACTTCGTAAATCTCAAGATGATATGCCGGCTTAGTCTTTCGGAGGTGCTCATAGGGGTAGGGTGTGCGTGTGTGCGTTCATAGGGGTGAGTGTATGCGTGTGTATATGAGCGCTTGTGTTTGTACTGATGCTAAAAAAAGAAGATAACATTGAGGTGCCTGTCACGGATGCAATGAATAACAAACTGGATGCTGCTATTTCCGACGAGGAGATCGAAAGGGCTCTTTTCCAAATGGGACCCACGAAGGCACCTGGGCCGGATGGGCTGCCAGCCCTCTTCTACCAGCGGCACTAGCCTCTAGTGAAGGAAGAAGTCTGCAAGAGGCGATCCGTGAATTCCTATGTGGGGGACAGATCTAGAGGGATTCAATGACACAATATTAGTGTTGATACCCAAGGTGAAAGTGCCGGAGATGCTATCACAATTCAGACCGATAAGCTTGTGTAATGTGTTGTATAAGATCGCGGCTAAAGTTCTTGCTAACCGGCTTAAGGTTGTGCTGCCTATTCTGATTTCGGAGGAGCAAAGTGCGTTTGTTCTGGGGAGGTTCATCACCGACAATGTTCTCATGGCATAGGAATGTGTGCATGCCATCCGGAAGAGGAAAAGGAAGAAACCGTTGTGTGCCGTTAAATTGGATATGATGAAAGCTTATGATAGGGTGGAGTGGTCCTTTCTTCAACAGATGATGACTAGGCTGGGTTTTTCTCATTCATGGACGGCCATGGTTATGAGATGTGTCACCTCAGCCAGATTCTCGGTCAAACTTAACAACAGTCTATCTGATGGTTTTCTCCCTACAAGAGGGTTGCGTCAAGGAGACCCCATCTCCCCCTATTTGTTCTTATTTTGTGGAGAGGGTTTCTCGGCGCTTCTCAAGCAGGCACAACGGGAGAAGGAAATACAGGGGGTGTCTTTTGGGCGCATTGGCCCCACGATCACATACCTACCATTCGCGGACGACAGTATTGTCTTCCTCGAGGCTGCACAGATGAACATGGAGTGGCTTCGGCAGATCCTTATCACGTATGAGGAGGCATCAGGACAAAAGGTGAACTTGGAGAAGTCCTCCATCTTTTTTAGGAAAGGATGTAATGATGAGGTCAAGGCTAATCTTAAGAACATGGTGGGTATTCAATCAAAGGCTCTTAATGAAAAGTATTTGGGGTTACCAACCATGGTGGGCAAGTCCAAGGACGGGTGCTTCAAACATGTTCGAGAATCGTCCAGAGGGAAGGTAATGGGGTAGAAAGGACAGGGTTTGTCGAAGGCAGCACGGGAGGTACTTGTCATTCGGTGTTGCAGGCAACACCAACCTACTCGATGAGTTGCTTCCTGCTCTCCAAGAAAATGTGCGGGAAACTGAAATCTATCTCTTCAAAATTCTAGTGGGAGGCAGCCGACGGCGAGCGCAAAGTTCATTGGGTAGCATGGGACAAAATGTGCACAAGGAAGCAGGCAGGAGGGATGGGCTTCCGGGACTTCGAGATGTTTAATCAAGCTCTTCTAGCCAAACAAGTCTGGAGGCTACTAATATGCCCAACATCATTATGTGCAAAAGTGCTCAAGGCAAGGTATTATCAAGATATGGATGTTATGGCTGCTCCATGCCCACATGGGTGTTCTTATACATGGAGAAGCCTGATGCATGGCAGGGACCTTCTAGCACATGGCCTGATATGGCATGTGGGGGAAGGGACAAAGATAAATGTGTTACATGACAATTGGATACCGCGAAATGGTAGCATGGTGCCGCTGGGTGCCAACTATGTACCGAACACAGTAAAGGTTGCTGACCTGCTATCGCCAGAGGGCACGGCATGGAATGATAAGAAATTGCAGGAGGTTTTTACTTCCAGTGATGCGTAGGATATCAGACAAATTTTGATCGGAGGACTAGGCAAGGAGGACTTCCGGGCATGGAACTACACTAAAAATGGTGTCTTCTCCGTCCGGTCGGCGTACCACTTGGGCATGGCACTGAAGGCGGCGATGAAGGCACTGGCCTCCTCGTCAAGTTCGGTGGCTGATCATCGGAGCTGGATGGAGCTGTGGGCTGCGGACGTCCCCAACAAGGTCAAGATCCATGGATGGCGTATGCTGAAAAATGGTTTGGCGGTTGGGGCAGAACTACTACGACGGTATGTGAAGCCTGGGGTCTTCTGTATCGCGTGTGGGAGAGAAGAGACAATTATTCATCGGATGTGGCGCTGCCCTCACTTGATGCAGTTCTGGAAAGTGCTTGGTAAAGGTGTTGGGGCGCCCCTGGCGCTGCTGCCCAAACATATTGAGAGGGTAGACAGCATGCGATCTTGGGTTCTGGATTGGCTGGTGGCAGCGTCGAATGAGGAGAAGAGGATGGTGATGAGGGCGTGGTACGAACTATGGCTCGGAAGGAACAATGCACGGGACAACGGATGCATAGAAGACCCAGCCCTGATTGCAGATAGAGTCATTTGCCTTGATCAGGAGTGGGAGGCGATCAAGGAAACTCATGCGAGACCACCTATGCTACGTGACAAAGAGGTCTGGACGAAACCAGATGAAGGTTGGATGAAAGTCAATACTGATGGTGCACTAGCAAAGCAAGGAGGATCAGGAGGAGGTGGAGCGGTCCTTCGAGACCACCATGGCGCATTCGTGGCCGGAGCATGCCATTTTTTCCTAGCTACTGCGGATCCAGAAGTTGCGGAGCTTCTAGCGTGCCGTCAGGGAGTTCTTCTAGCACAAGAGACCGAAGTCCAGAAGGTGGTGATAGAGATGGACTCGTCGAACGCTGTTGGGAAAATAAACAACATTCAGAGGGATCTATCAGCGTCAGGTCAGATCGTCCAGGAGATCAAGGAGCTGCTTACCCATTTCCAAGAGTTTAGAGTTATTTGGGTTCGTCGTTCTGCAAACGGAGTCGCTCATAGACTAGCTAGGGAGAGTTGCTGTAGGGAGTTAAGCCAAACTTGGCGCCATGTAGCGCCAGACTTTGTAAGCTCAGACATTGCCTCTAATAGGGCACTAGAGCACTAGAGAAATAAGACGACGTTCCCCTAAAAAAATATTGCATGGACTTTTCTCACGGATTATCCTTCTACATAAATGGCAAATGAGTTTAACCGTTTCAACCCTATAGCGTTGCACGCGGACGAATGAATCACAGCCACGCACGTAGCAAGGGAGTACTTAGTCCTAGGAGTACTAACCCATTTTCCTATATATAGGTTACCACATCCAAGATACATCATAACAAACAATGTTGACCTCTTGATCTTTCATTGCACGAATGCATTCTAATTATATCTTACGTACTATGCAGACTAATGACATAAGGTTTGCAATAGTATCACATGAAGACACACCATCAATCTTAATGTTATTGGTTACCCCATGGTGTATGCGAAAATAATATTATTTCAAAGAGGCTTTAGTCAAAGGGATTGTTCCAATTCAAATATAGTGGAACAGAATCATTAAGAAACTCATGGAAAATAGTGGAACAAATCAAACAACTCCAACGAAAAAAATTCTAACAATTTCAATCATGCAAATTTCAATGAAAATAATTTGAAATATACTCTATTATTATTATTATTATTATTATTATTATACAATGACAAGAAAATCTAAATCAACTGTCACAACAATCCCCCGAACACTACTTAATGAGCCTGACTTGTTATATTAGTGAATAAAGTTAATTAGGGCCATGAATGAATCCTTAAGATAAAATACTTCTTAAGTTTTTTTGGTAAAAGAGATCTCCCTCTTTGAATTCCATTAAGAGAAATCACCAAGTCTTACAGCGAAGAAAAAGAGAAAAAAACAGGAACTACCATAGCTATCTCCCCGACAAGCACTAACTATTGAGGAGGAGTGGGAGCCATCCCTCCCCTTCCCATAGACCCCCAAAGCAGAACCCCCGGAGGGATCTAAGGCCTGGGCTCAAAAGCAGGTCCCAGTACCAGCATTACAAAGTTTAACGACGGAATAGTATTTAGGAGACGAAACGAACACGACTGTTTTACATCGCACAGAAACTGATAACTCCCCCAAGGAGAGCCCAAAAGAAGGAGGGAAAAGCAAAACAGGGTAATCTTGCAGCATCTCCAAGTGTCCATCACAGCAACATAGACTTGAGGAGACTTGAAGCTTTTGGTCATCCCATGATTCTTCTAGTCTCCAGGCGCCACCCATGTACTGCTCTGAACACTTCTTCAGCCACTTCACCAACCTGCTTCACTCCTGCCTCCATCATATTACTTCTTGCGGGGTTTTTCTGCAAAATATTCCAATCATGTAAGTTTTTAAGCAGCAGATTAACAGGCACACAGGGATCATTAACCCTGTTATTATCAAAAACAACACTATTTCTCAATTTCCAAATAGTCCAACATATAGCCGAAATCCCTATCAAAACTAAGCCCCTCTCTTCTTTTCCAAAAGTCTTAGCCCAATTTCTCATCACCATATCCAAACCATCTGGTATATCAGTTAAATTGAAAACACACTTTAGAATATTCCGCAGTAGCCTAGCTACTGAGAAGGATATAAACAGATGATTTATACTTTCCTCACGCCCGCAGAATGGGCACTTCTCATCACCCTTCCATCCCCGATGTAGCAAATTATCTTTTGTGAGGATGTTGTTCCTAAGAGCAAGCCACATAAAGACCTTAACTCTGGGTGGTGATGACCCACAAGCATAGGGGATCTATCGTAGTCCTTTCGATAAGTAAGAGTGTCGAACCCAATGAGGAGCAGAAGGAAATGATAAGCAGTTTTCAGTAAGGTATTCTCTGCAAGCACTGAAATTATCGGTAACAGATAGTTTTGTGATAGGATAATTTGTAACGGGTAACAAGTAACAAGTGTAAATAAAGTGCAGCAAGGTGGCCCAATCCTTTTTATAGCAAAGGACAAGCCTAGACAAATTCTTATATAAAGGAAAACGCTCCTGAGGACACATGGGAATTATTGTCAAGCTAGTTTTCATCACGCTCATATGATTCGCGTTCGTTACTTTGATAATTTGATATGTGGGTGGACCGGTGCTTGGGTGCTGTCCTTCCTTGGACAAGCATCCCACTTATGATTAACTACTCTTGCAAGAATCCGCAACTACAAAAGAAGTATTAAGGTAAACCTAACCATAGCATGAAACATATGGATCCAAATCAGCCCCTTACGAAGCAACACATAAACTAGGGTTTAAGCTTCTGTCACTCTAGCAACCCATCATCTACTTATTACTTCCCAATGCCTTCCTCTAGGCCCAAATAATGGTGAAGTGTCATGTAGTCGATGTTCACACAACACCACTAGAGGAAAGACAGCATACATCTCATCAAAATATCGAATGAATACCAAATTCGCATGACTACTTATAGCAAGACTTCTCCCATGTCCTCAGGAACAAACGTAACTACTCACAAATCATATTCATGTTCATAATTAGAGGGGTATTAATATGCATAAAGGATCTGAACATATGATCTTCCACCAAATAAACCAACTAGCATCAACTACAAGGAGTAATCAACACTACTAGCAACCTACAGGTACCAATCTGAGGCTATAAGACAAAGATTGGATACAAGAGATGAACTAGGGTTTGAGGGAGATGGTGCTGGTGAAGATGTTGATGGAGATTGACCCCCTCCCGCTGAGAGGATCGATGGTGATGATGATGGTGATGATTTCCCCCTCCCGGAGGGATGTTTCCCCGGCAGAACAGCTCCACGGGAGCCCTAGATTGGTCCTGCCAAGGTTTCGCCTCGAGGCGGCGGAGGTTCATCCCGAAAGCTTGCTTATGATTTTTTTTCCAGGGTAAAAGACTTCATATAGAAAAAGATGGGCGCCGGAGGCCAGCCAGGGGGCCCACGAGGCAGGGGGCGCGCCCAGGAGGGTAGGGCGCGCCCCCACCCTCGTGGACTGGGTGTGGCCCCCCTCTGGTGCTTTCTTCGCCCAATATTTTTAATATATTCCAAAACTGACTTTCGCGGAGTTTCAGGACTTTTGGAGTTGTGCAGAATAGGTCTATAATATTTGCTCCTTTTCCAGCCCAGAATTCCAGCTGCCGGCATTCTCCCTCTTCATGTAAACCTTGTAAAATAAGAGAGAAAAGGCAAAGTATTGTGACATAATGTGTAATAACAGCCCATAATGCAATAAATATTGATATAAAAGCATGATGCAAAATGGACGTATCAACTCCCCCAAGTTTAGACCTCGCTTGTCCTCAAGCGGAAGCCGATAGCGAAAAATATGTCCACATGTTTAAAGATAGAGGTGCAGATAAAATAAAATACGGACATGAGGGCGTCATGATCATTCTTAGAGCAGCAACATATATGTATATTTTCATATGATTTCTTATGTTCAAGCAACAATCTATCCACAATGTAAAGTATGAATAAGAAACTTCATTAAAAACTAACAAACCATAATCTCAGTCATTGACGCAATTGCAATTTATCATAACATCGGAAAGAGTCAATATAAGAGCTTTTCAGCAAGTCCACATATTTCAACTATCATTTAGTCTTTCCCAATTGCTAACACTCACGCAATACTTATGGGTATGAAGTTTTAATCGGACGCAGAGAAAGATATGGGCTTATAGTTTCGCCTCCCAACCTTTTACCTCAAGGGTAATGTCAACAATAATAGTTCATGATGCCTTACATCCAATTGGATATATATATATAGGGAAAATGCATCCTACTACGTATATATATATATATCAGGATCTTTCCAACACAATGTGCTTGCCAAAGGACAAAACGTAAAAAGGAAAGGTGAAGATCACCATGACTCTTGCATAAGGTATAAGACAAGAATAAAAGATAGGCCCTTCGCACAGGGAAGCAGAGGTTGTCATGTGCTTTTATGGTTGGATGCACAAAATCTTAATGCGAAAATGTCACTTTATATTGCCACTTGTGATGGGGACCTTTATTATGCAGTCCGTCGCTTTTATTTCTTCCACATCACAAGATCATATAAAGCTTATTTTCTCCACACTAATAGATCATACATATTTGAAGAGCAATTTGCAACAATGACAACTTACTTGAAGGATCTTACTCAATCCATAGGTAGATATATGGTGGACTCTCATGGCAAAACTGGGTTTTATTCGAAAGCACAACTAGTATCTCTACTTGGTGCAAAGAATTTTGTCTAGCATGAGGAGGAAAGGCAAGCTCAACATGTTGGATGATCCATGACAATATACTTTATTTCGGATATAAGAAAACATAACCCATTATGTTGTCTTCCTTGTCCAACATCAACTCTTTAGCATGTCATATTTTAATGAGTGCTCACAACCATAAAAGATGTCCAAGATAGTATATTTATATGTGAGAACCTCTCTTTCTTTATTACTTCCTATTAATTGCAACGATGACCAAAACTATGCTTGTCAACTCTCAACAACTTTTATTCATCATACTCTTTATATGTGAAGTCATTACTCTCCATAAGATCAATATGATCTCTTTATTTCTGTTTATTCTTTCTTTCTCTTGTTATTCCCTCAAGATCATAGCAAAATAATCAATCCCTTGACTCAACACTAATCTTTATTATATATAACTCATGGACTCGATTACATAGAGGAATCATAAAGCAAAACTCAAAACTAGATCATACTAAAACTTTATTCTACTAGATCAAGATATTACCAAAAGGATCAAACTAAGAAAAACAGTAAAGATAGGAGTGTGATGGTGATATGATACCAGGGCACCTCCCCCAAGCTTGGCAGTTGCCAAGGGGAGTGCCCATACCCATGTGATTATGTCTCCTTCTTCGGTGATGGTGATGTGATATTCTTGGTGATGATGCCCTTCAGGATACGGTTCTCCTCCTCGAGCTTATTGACTTGCTGCTTGAGGTCCATTATTTCCTTACGAAGCTTGCCCGTGACGACTAAAGCTCCTTTCACCCAAGGATGTTGCATAGCTGCGGGAGAACAGGTGACACTCTTTTTCATATTTTCATAAGAAAGAAATTTGACATTGGAAGGGATGACCGAGTTTGGAATAGCTGAGCTCTGTAGTTCCCCCATCGTGAATCTGGCTCGGAAACAAGAGGTAACTTCTTGATCCTCCTCCATGGCATCTATCCTTTTTAGGTCGGCCTCCATCTCTTCCTCTGTTGATGGCCCAAAGTGGCCAGCATCGCTTTTTGCTCCTGGGCCTAGTGTCGGATGAGACACCCGACTCTCCCCGAACGACTCTTGAGAAGACATCTTGCTCTGAATCTGCTGCAGAAACAGCTCGAAACAAAAAAAGAGGATATTTGCGTGATATGGTGGTCAAAACCTTCGGGAGATTATATAATGAATTTTTACCGACCAAAAGAAGTATCATGCAAGAAAACGGAGTCCGGAGAGCGCACAGGGTGCCCACGAGGCAGGGGGCGCACCCAGGGGTAGGGCGCGCCCTCCACCCTCGTGGATGCCCCGTGTCCTTCTCGGACTACTTCTTATTTTCCTATTTTCTTAAATATTCCAAAATAGAGAAAAATTGCCATTAGAACTGTTTTGGAGTCGGTTTACTTACCATACCACGTACCTATTCCTTTTCGGAGTTTGAAACGTTCTGGAAAGTGTCCCTTATGTATTCCTTCAGGGTTACGGTTTCAATAACAGTAGTTTCAACATTTATGGGGTTACCTGAGATATAATGTTTGATTCTTTGACCGTTCACCACCTTCGGATTTGTGCCTTCGAAGTTATTGGTTTTTATGGCACCGGAACGATAGACCTCCTCGATAATGTAAGGGCCTTCCCATTTAGAAAGAAGTTTTCCTGCAAAAAATCTTAACCGAGATTTGTATAACAAAACATAATCTCCTACATTGAACTCACGCTTTTGTATCCTTTTGTCATGCCATCTTTTAACCTTTTCTTTAAACAGTTTGGCATTTTCATAGGCTTGGGTTCTCCATTCATCAAGTGAGCTAATGTCAAACAACCTCTTCTCACCGGCAAGTTTGAAATCATAATTGAGCTCTTTAATAGCCCAATATGCCTTATGTTCTAATTCAAGAGGTAAGTGACATGCTTTTCCATAGACCATTTTATACGGAGACATACCCATAGGATTTTTATATGCAGTTCTATAGGCCCATAATGCATCATCGAGTTTCTTGGACCAATTCTTTCTAGATCTATTATCAGTCTTTTGAAAAATTAATTTGAGCTCTCTATTACTCAATTCTACTTGACCACTTGACTGTGGATAGTATGGAGATGCAATTCTATGATTAACATCATACTTAGCAAGCATTTTATGAAAAGCACCATGGATAAAATGTCAACCACTATCAGTCATTAAATATCTAGGGACTCCAATGTTGGAAATATGCCCTAGAGGCAATAATAAATTGGTTATTATTATATTTCCTTGTTCATGATAATCGTTTATTATCCATGCTAGAATTGTATTGATAGGAAACTCGGATACATGTGTGGATACATAGACAACACCATGTCCCTAGTAAGCCTCTAGTAGACTAGCTCATTGATCAATATATGGTTACGGTTTCCTGACCATGGACATTGGATGTTGTTGATAACGGGATCACATCATTAGTAGAATGATGTGATGGACAAGACCCAATCCTAAGCCTAGCACAAAGATGGCGTAGTTCGTATGCTAAAGCTTTTCTAATGTCAAGTATCATTTCCTTAGATCATGAGATTGTGCAACTCCCGGATACCGTAGGAATGCTTTGGGTGTACCAAACGTCACAACGTCACTGGGTGGCTATAAAGGTTCACTACAGGTATCTCCGAAAGTGTCTGTTGGGTTGGCACGAATCGAGACTGGGATTTGTCACTCCGTGTAAACGGAGAGGTATCTCTAGGCCCACTCGGTAGGACATCATCATAATGTGCGCAATGTGATCAAGGAGTTGATCACGGGATGATGTGTTATGGAACGAGTAAAGAGACTTGCCGGTAACGAGATTGAACAAGGTATCGGGATACCGACGATCGAATCTCAGGCAAGTATCGTACCGCTAGACAAAGGGAATTGAATACGGGATTGATTAAATCCTTGACATCGTGGTTCATCCAATGAGATCATCATGAAGGATGTGGGAGCCAACATGGGTATCCAGATCCCGCTGTTGGTTATTGACCGGAGAGTTGTCTCGGCCATGTCTGCATGACTCCCGAACCCGTAGGGTCTACACACTTAAGGTTCGATGACGCTAGGGTTATAGGGAAAGTATGTACGTGGTTACCGAATGTTGTTCGGAGTCCCGGATGAGATCCTGGATGTCACGAGGAGTTCCGGAATGGTCCGGAGGTAAAGATTAATATATAGGAAGTATGGTTTTTGCCACCGGAAGTGTTCCGGGCATCACCTGTAGTGTACCGGGACCACCGGAGGGGTCCGGGGGTCCACCAGGTGGGGCCACCAGCCCCGGAGGCCTACATGCACCAATAGTGGGAAGGGACCAGCCCCTAGGTGGGCTGGGGTGCCTCCCACCAAGGCCAAGGCGCCTCCAAGAGGGGAGGGGGGCAAACCCTAGGGCAGATGGGCCCTAAGGCCCACCTCAGGTGCGCCTCCCCCTCTCCCCCTTGTGGCTGCCACCCTAGATGGGATCTAGGGCTGCTGCCACCCCTAGGGAGGAAACCCTAGGTGGCGGCGGAGCCCTCCCTCTCCCCTTATATATAGTGGAGGCAAAGGGGCAGCCCAACACATGAAGTTCCTCCCCTGTTGGCGTAACCCTACCCTTCTCCCTCCTCGTCTCTCGTAGTGCTTGGCGAAGCCCTGTTGGAGTCCCGCGCTCCTCCACCACCACCACGCCGTCGTGCTGCTGCTGGATGGAGTCTTCCCCAACCTCTCCTTCTCCCCTTGCTAGATCAAGGCGTAGGAGACGTCACCAGGATGTACGTATGTTGAACGCGGAGGTGCCGTCCGTTCGGCACTGGGATCATCGGTGATTTGGATCACGACGAGTACGACTCCATCAACCCCGTTCACTTGAACGCTTCCGCTTACGATCTACAAGGGTATGTAGATGCACTCTCCTTCCCCTCGTTGCTAGATTACTCCATAGATTGACCTTGGTGATGCGTAGAAAATTTTAAATTTTTGCTACGATCCCCAACAGTGGCATCATGAGCTAGGTCTATGCGTAGTTTCTATGCACGAGTAGAACACAAAGCAGGTGTGGGCGTCGATATTGTCAATTTACTTGTCGTTACTAGTCTTATCTTGATTCGGCGGCATCGTGGGATGAAGCGGCCCGGACCGACCTTACACGTACTCTTACGTGAGACTGGTTCCACCGACTGACATGCACTAGTTGCATAAGGTGGCTAGTGGGTGTCTGTCTCTCCCACTTTAGTCGGATCGGATTCGATGAAAAGGGTCCTTATGAAGGGTAAATAGAAATTGGCATATCACGTTGTGGTTTTTGCGTAGGTAAGAAACTTTCTTGCTAGAAACCTATAGCAGCCACGTAAAAACTTGCAACAACAATTAGAGGACGTCTAACTTGTTTTTGCAGCATATGCCTTGTGATGTGATATGGCCAAAAGGATGTGATGAATGATATATGTGATGTATGAGATTGATCATGTTCTTGTAATAGGAATCACGACTTGCATGTCGATGAGTATGACAACCGGCAGGAGCCATAGGAGTTGTCTTAATTTATTTATGACCTGCGTGTCAACATAAACGTCATGTAATTACTTTACTTTATTGCTAAAGCATTAGCCATAGTAGTAGAAGGAATGGATGACGAGACAACTTCAACAAGACACGATGATGGAGATCATGGTGTCATGCCGGTGACAACGATGATCATGGAGCCCCGAAGATGGAGATCAAAAGGAGAAAAATGATATTGGCCATATCATGTCACTATTTGATTGCATGTGATGTTTATCATGTTTTACATCTTATTTGCTTAGAACGACGGTAGCTTAAATAAGATGATCCCTCACTAAAATTTCAAGAAAAGCGTTCCCCCTAACTATGCACCATTGCGAAGGTTCGTCGTTTCGAAGCACCACGTGATGATCGGGTGTGATAGATTCTAACGTTCGAATACAACGGGTGTAAGCCAGATTTACACACGCAATACACTTAGGTTGACTTGACGAGCCTAGCATGTACAGGCATGGCCTCGGAACACGGAAGACCGAAAGGTCAAGCATGAGTCGTATAGAAGATACGATCAACATGAAGATGTTCACCGATGTTGACTAGTCCGTCTCACGTGATGATCGGACACGGCCTAGTTGACTCGGATCATGTTTCACTTAGATGACTAGAGGGATGTCTATCTGAGTGGGAGTTCATTAAATAATTTGATTAGATGAACTCAATTATCATGAACATAGTCTAAATTGTCTTTGCAAATATGTTGTAGATAAATAGCTCACGTTGTAGCTCCCTATTTCAATACGTTCCTAGAGAAAGATTAAGTTGAAAGATATTGTAAGAAATGATGCGGACTAGGTCTGTAGTCCGAGGAGTGTCCTCACTGCTACACAGAAGGCTTACGTCTTTGATGGACCGCTCGATGTGCAAACCCCTACAACGTCGTCTGTGGATGTTATGAACATCTGACAGATACGTCCTGATGACTACTTGATGGTTAAGTGCACCATACTTTACGGCTTAGATTCGGGATTCCAATGACGTTTTGAACGCCATAGAACATATGAGATGTTCCAAGAGCTGAAATTGGGATTTCAGGCTCACGCCCGTATTGAGAGGTATGAGACCTCTGACAAGTTCTTTGCCTACAAGATGGAGGAGAATAGCTCAGCTAGTAAGCATGTGCTTAGAATGTCTGGGTGCTACAATCACTTGAATCAAGTGGGAGTTAAACTTCCAGATAAGATAGTGATTGATAGAGTTCTCTAGTCACTATCACTAGGCTACTAGATCTTCGTGATGAACTATGACATGCAAGGGATGGAGATGATCCTAGAGCTGTTCACGGTGCTTAAGACCGCAAAAGGTAGAAATCAAAGAAGGAGCTTCAAGTGTTGATGGTTTAACAAGACCACTGGTTTCAAGAAGGGCAAGGGCAAGAAGGGAAACTTCATGGATGGCAAACCAGTTGCCGCTCCAGTGAAGGAACCCAATGTTGAACCCAAACCCAAGACTAAGTGCTTCTATTGTAAGGGAAACGGTCACTGGTAGCAGAATTACCCCAAATGCATGGTAGATAGGAAGGCTGGCAACTTCAACAAAGTATATACGTGTTATTAATGTGTACCTCACTAGTACTCCTGGTAGCACCTGGGTATTGGATACCGCTTCAGTTGCTATTATGGGTGACTTGAAGCAAAAGCTAGGGACTAAACGGAGACTGGCTAAGGGCGAGGTGATGATGTGTGTTGGAAGTGTTTCCAAAGTTGATGAGATCACCATCGCACGCTCCATCTGCCTTCGGGATTAGTATTGAACCTAGATAAATGTTATCAGGTGTCTACGTTGAGCATGAATATGATTAGATCATGTTCATTGCAATACGGTCATTCATTTAAGTTAGAGAATAATGGTTATTGTGTTTACATGAATGATACCTTTCATGGTCATGCACCCTATGTGAATGGTTCATTGAATCTCGGTCGTGGTAATACACATGTTCACGCCAAAAGATGTAGAGTTAATAATGATAGTACCACTTTCTCGTGGCACTGCCGCTTAGGTCATATTGGCGTAAGATGCATGAAGAAACTCCATGTCGATGGATGTTTGGAGTCACTTGATTTTGAATCACTTGACACATGCGAGCCATGCCTCATGGTCAGGATGACTAAGACCCCGTTTTCAGGTACAATGAAACGGGCAAGTGACTTGTTGGAAATCATGCATGCTGATGCGTGTGATCCAATGAAAATTGAAGCGTGCGGTGGATATCACTATTTTCTCATCTTCACTGACAATTTGGGTAGACATAGGTGTATCTACTTAATGAAGCACAAGTCTGAAACGTTTGAAAAGTTCAAGCGATTTCAGAGTGAAGTTAAGAATCATCATAACAATAAGATCATGTTCCTATGATCTAATCAAAAGGGGATTTTCTAAGTTATGAGTTTGGCAATCACTTAAGACATTGTGGAATTGTTTCACAGTTGAAGCCACCTGGAACACCACAAGGTAATGGTGTGTCTGGACGTCGTAATCGAACCCTATGTTATATGGTTCGATCTATGATGTCTACCAATCTACCGTTTTCATTTTGAGGTTATGCGTTAGAGACAGCTGCATTCACTTTAGATAGGACACCATCTAAGTCCGTTGAGATGACATCGTGTAAACATTGGTTTGGCAAGAAACCAAAGTTTCCGTTTCTTAATGTTTGGGCTGTGATGCTTAAGGCTTCAGCCGGAGAAGCTCGAACCGAAAAGCGGACAAACACATCTTCATAGAATACCCAAAGGTGACAGTTGGGTATACCTTCTATCTCAGATCCGAGGGCAAATTGTTTGTCGCTAAGAACGGGTCCTTTCTCGAGAAGGAGTTTCTCTCGAAAGAATTGAGTGGGAGGAAGATAGAACTTGATGAGGTTGTCAAACCTTTACTTCAACCAGAGAGTGATGCAACACAGAAAGATGTTTTCTGTGGCGCCTACATCTGTTGAATAGGAAGTTAATGATAGTGATCATGAAGCTTCGGATCAAGTTGCTATCGAACCTGGTAGGTCGACAAGGGTATGTAGTACTCCTGAGTGGTACGGTAATCCTGTCTTAGATATCATGTTGTTAGACAACAATGAACCTACGAGCTATGGAGAAGCGATGGTGGGCCCGTATTCTGACAAATGGTTAGAAGCCATGAAATCCGAGATAGGATCCATGTATTGGAACAAAGTATGGACTTTGGTGGACTTGCCCGATGATCGGCAAGCCATTGAGATAAATGGATCTTTAAGAAGAAGACGGACGTGGGCGGTATTGTTACCGTCTATGAAGCTTGACTTGTGGGAAAGAGTCTTTTCACAAGTTCAAGGAGTTGACTACGATGAGAATTTCTCACCCGTAGCGATGCTTAAGTCCGTCAGAATCATGTTAGCATTAGCTGTATTTTTCAATTACGAAATCTTACAGATGGAGGTCAAAATAAGTTTTCTTACCAGTTTTCGTAAGGAAAATTGTATGTGATACAATAAAAGGTTTTGTCGATCCTAAGGATGCTAAAAGGTATGCTGGCTCCAGCAATCCTTCTATGGACTAGAGCAAGCATCTCGGAATTGGAATATATGTTTTGATGGAGTGATCAAAGCTTTTAGGTTTATACAATGTTTGTTAGAAACTTGTATTTACAAGAAAGTGAGTGGGAGCACTACAACATTTCTGATAAATATATGTGGATGACATATTGTTGATCCGAAATAATGTAGAATTTCTGGAAAGCATAAACGGTTGTTTGAAGATTGAGTTTCAAAGGAAGACCTGGATAAAGCTGCTTACGTATTGGGCATCAAGATCTATAGAGATAGATCAAAACGCCTAATGATACTTTCAAAGAACGCACACCTTGACATGTTTTTGAAGGAGTTCAAAATAGATCAGTCAAAGAAGGGGTTATTACCTGAGTTGTAAGGTGTGAAGTTGAGTAAGACTCGAAGATTGACCACGGCAGAAGAAAGAGGAAGGACGAAGGTCGCCCCTTATGATTTTGTCATAGGCTCTATACGGTATGCCATGCTGAGTACCGCACCAGATGTGTGCCTTGCCACATGTCTGGCAAGAGGGTACAAAGGTGATCTAGGATTGGATCACCAGATAGCAGTCAAAATTATCCTTAGAGGAATAAGGAAATGTTTCTCGGTTATGGAGGTGATAAAGAGTTCAACATAAAGAGTTACGTCGATGCAAGCTTAACACCTATCCGGATAGCTCTGAGTAGAGATATCGGATACGTATAATGGAGCAACAATTTGGAATAGCTCCAAGTGGAACGTGGTAGCATCATCTACGATATGACATAAAGTTTTGCGAAGTACATAGGGATCTGAATATGGCAAGACCCGTTGACTACAACCTCTCTCACAAGCATAACATGATCAAACCCAGAACTCATTGAGTGTTAATCACATAGTGATGTGAACTAGATTATTGAGTCTAGTAAACTCTTTGGATGTTGGTCACATGGTGATGTGACCTGTGAGTGTTAATCACATGGCGATGTGAACTAGATTATTGACACTAGTGAAAGTGGGACACTGTTGGAAATATGCCCTAGAGGCAATAATAAATTGGTTATTATTATATTTCCTTGTTCATGATATTCGTTTATTATCCATGCTAGAATTGTATTGATAGGAAACTCAGATACATGTGTGGATACATAGACAACACCATGTCCCTAGTAAGCCTCTAGTAGACTAGCTCGTTGATCAATAGATGGTTACGGTTTCCTGACCATGGACATTGGATGTCGTTGATAACGGGATCACATCATTACGAGAATGATGTGATGGACAAGACCCAATCCTAAGCCTAGCACAAAGATCGCGTAGTTCGTATGCTAAAGCTTTTCTAATGTCAAGTATCATTTCCTTAGACCATGAGATTGTGCAACTCCCGGATACCGTAGGAATGCTTTGGGTGTACCAAACGTCACAATGTAACTGGGTGGCTATAAAGGTTCACTACAGGTATCTCTGAAAGTGTCTGTTGGGTTGGCACGAATCGAGACTGGGATTTGTCACTCCGTGTAAACGGAGAGGTATCTCTAGGCCCACTTGGTAGGACATCATCATAATGTGCGCAATGTGATCAAGGAGTTGATCACGGGATGATGTGTTACAGAACGAGTAAAGAGACTTGCCGGTAACGAGATTGAACAAGGTATCGGAATACCGACGATCGAATCTCAGGCAAGTATCGTACCGCTAGACAAAGGGAATTGAATATGGGATAGATTAAATCCTTCACATCGTGGTTCATCCAATGAGATCATTGTGAAGCATGTGGGAGCCAACATGGGTATCCAGATCCCGCTGTTGGTTATTGACCGGAGAGTTGTCTCGGCCATGTCTGCATGACTCCCGAACCCGTAGGGTCTACACACTTAAGGTTCGATGACGCTAGGGTTATAGGGAAAGTATGTACGCGGTTACCGAATGTTGTTCGGAGTCCCGGATGAGATCCCGGACGTCACGAGGAGTTCCAGAATGGTCCGAAGGTAAATATTAATATATAGGAAGTATGGTTTTGGCCACCGGAAGTGTTCCGGGCATCACCGGTAGTGTACCGGGACCACCGGAGGGGTCCGGGGGTCCACCAGGTGGGGCCACCAGCCCCGGAGGCCTACATGGGCCAATAGTGGGAAGGGACCAGCCCCTAGGTGGGCTGGGGCGCCTCCCACCAAGGCCCAAGGTGCCTCCAAGAGGGGAGGGGGCAAACCCTAGGGCAGATGGGGCCTAAGGCCCACCTCAGGTGTGCCTCCCCCTCTCCCCCTTGTGGCCGCCACCCTAGATACGATCTAGGGCTGCTGCCACCCCTAGGGAGGAAACCCTAGGTGGGGGCGCAGCCCTCCATCTCCCCCTATATATAGTGGAGGCAAAGGGGCATCCCAACACATGAAGTTCCTCCCCTGTTGGCGCCGCCCTACCCCTCTCCCTCCTCGTCTCTCGTAGTGCTTGGCGAAGCCCTGTTGGAGTCCCGCGATCCTCCACCACCACCACGCCGTCGTGCTGCTGCTGGATGGAGTCTTCCCCAACCTCTCCTTCTCCCCTTGCTGGATCAAGGCATAGGAGACGTCACCGGGCAGTACGTGTGTTGAACACGGAGGTGCCGTCCGTTCGGCACTGGGATCATCGGTGATTTGGATCACGACGAGTACGACTCCATCAACCCCGTTCACTTGAACGCTTCCGCTTAGCGATCTACAAGGGTATGTAGATGCACTCTCCTCCCCCTCGTTGCTAGATTACTCCATAGATTGATCTTGGTGATGCGTAGAAAATTTTAAATTTCTGCTACGATCCCCAACATCCAAACCTCGGAAAAATAACTTCTTTCAGCATCTTAATAGAAGTGTTATGATCAGCACTACTAGTTGGAATAGCTTCTACCCACTTAATAACATAATCAACAACAACTAAAATATGTGTATACCCATTAGAGGAAGGAAAAGGTCCCATATAATCAAAGCCCCAAACATCAAATGGTACAATAACAAGTGAATAATTCATAGGCATTTCTTGACGTCTACTAATATTACCAATCCTTTGACATTCATCACAAGACAAGACAAACTTACGGGCATCTTTGAAAAGAGTAGGCCAATAAAAACCGGATTGCAATACCTTATGTGCAGTTCTATCTCCTGCATGGTGTCCTCCATAAGCCTCGGAGTGACACATGCATAGGATCTGTTCCTGTTCATGCTCAGGTACAGAATGTCTAATAACACCATCTACTCCTTCTTTATAAAGATGTGGGTCATCCCAAAAGTAATTCCTTAAATCATAGAAAAACTTTTTCTTTTGCTGGTATGTGAAACTAGGTGGTATGAATTTAGCAACAATGTAATTAGCATAATCAGCATACCATGGAGCAGTATGAGAAGCATTTATGACATTGTTCATCAGGAAAACTATCATCTATAGGTAGTGGGCCATCAAGAACATTCTCTAACCTAGACAAGTTGTCTGCAACGGGGTTCTCAGCTCCCTTTCTATCAATAATATGCAAATCAAATTCTTCTAGCAAGAGAACCCATCTAATAAGTCTAGGTTTAGCATCTTTCTTTTCCATAAGATATTTAATAGCGGCATGGTCAGTGTGAACAATTACTTTAGAATCAACAATATAAGGTCTGAACTTATCACAAGCAAATACAACTGCTAAAAATTCCTTTTCAGTAGTAGCATAATTTCTCTGGGCACTGTCTAGGGTTTTACTAGCATAATGAATAACATTTAATTTCTTATCAACTCTTTGTCCTAGAACAACACCTATAGCATAATCACTAGCATCACACATAATTTCAAAGGGTAAGTTCCAATCAGGTGGCTGAACAATTGGTGTAGAAACCAAGGCTTTCTTAAGTATTCAAATGCCTCTACACAATCATCATCAAAGATAAAAGGAACATCTTTTTGTAATAGGTTAGTCAGAGGCCTAGAAATTTTTGAGAAGTCCTTAATGAACCTCCTATAAAAACCGACATGACCAAGGAAACTTCTTATACCTTTAATGTCCTTGGGGCACAACATCATTTCAATAGCATCCACTTTAGCTTTATCAACTTCAATACCTCTTTCAGAATTTTTTTGCCCCAAGACAATACCTTCATTAACCATAAAGTGGCACTTCTCCCAATTCAAGACAAGGTTAGTTTCTTCACATCTCTGCAAAACTCGATCAAGGTTGCTCAAGCAATCATCAAAACAAGTTCCATATACGGAGAAATCATCCATGAAAACCTCAACAATCTTTTCACAAAAATCAGAAAATATAGCCATGATGCATCTTCGAAAGGTAGCAGGTCCATTACATAAACTAAAAGGCAAACATCTATTAGAAAAAGTACTGAAAGGGCAAGTAAAAGTGGTCTTATCTTGATCCTCTTTTGACACGTGTGTTTGAGAGAAACCAGAATAACCATATAGAAAGCAGAAATGTGTGTGTTTGGATAATCTTTCTAGCATTTGATCAATAAAAGGTAAAGGGTAATGATCCTTTCTAGTAGCTTTATTTAATTTGCAGAAATCAATTACCATTCTATAACCTGTAACAATTCTTTGTAGGATCAATTCATCTTTATCATTAGGAACAACAGTAATGCCTCCCTTCTTAGGGACACAATGGACAGGACTTACCCACTGACTATCAGCAATAGGATAAATAATACATGCCTCTAGAAGCTTTAGTATTTCATTCTTTACCACTTATTTCATCTTAGGATTTAACCATCGTTGATGATCAGCAACTGGTTTAGAGTCTTTCTCCAGTTTTCTTTTGTGCTGGCATAGAGTGGGACTAATGCCTTTAAGATCATGAAGAGTATATCCAATAGCAGCACGGTGCTTCTTCAGAGTTTTCAATAATCTCTCTTCTTCTTGCTCTGAAAGGTGAGCACTAATAATAACAGGATATATCTTCTTTTCATAAAGATAGGCATATTTAAGAGTAGCAGGTAATGGTTTAAGCTCAAACACGGGATCACCCTTGGGTGGAGGAGGATCCCCTAGTGTTTCAATAGGCAAGTTGTGTTTCAACATGGGTCCCTGTTTAAGGAATACTTCATCTATTTCTTTTCTTTCATTCATAAACATATCATTTTCATGGTCTAGCAAATATTGTTCTAAAGGATCATTAGGGGGTACAACAATAAAAGCAAGACCAATAATTTCATCTTCACTAGGCAATTCTTTATCATGGGGTTGTCTACGAAATTTAGCAAAACTGAAATCATGAGACATATCCCCTAAACCAACAGTAACAATATCTTTTTCGCAATCTATCTTAGCATTAACAGTATTCAGGAAGGGTCTACCAAATATAATGGGGCAAAAGTCATCTTGTGGGGAACCGAAATCAGCAAGATATTTAACTTTCCCACACAAGACTTCAACATCTCTAACAATCCCAACAGGTGAAATAGTATCTCTATTGGCGAGTGATACGTCCATTTTGCATCATGCTTTTATATCGATATTTATTGCATTATGGGCTGTTATTACACATTATGTTACAATACTTATGCCTTTTCTCTCTTATTTTACAAGGTTTACATGAAGAGGAGAATGCCAGCAGCTGGAATTTTGGACTGGAAAAGGAGCAAATATTAAAGACCTATTCTGCACAACTCCAAAAGTCCTGAACTCCGTAGGAATTATTTTTGGAATATATTAAAAATACTGAGCGAAGAAAGTACCAGAGAGGGGACACCCACCATCCACGAGGGCGGGGGGCGCGCCCTACCCCCTAGGAGCGCCCCCTGCCTCGTGGGCCCCTAGCTGGCCTACGATGCCCATCTTCTGCTATATGAGGTCTTGTACCCTGTAAAAAATCATAAGCAAGCTTACGGGACGAAACTCCGCTGCCACGAGGCGGAACTAATCTAGGGCTCTGGCGGAGCTATTCTGCCGGGGAAACATCCCTCCGGGAGGGGGAAATCATGACCATCGTCATCACCATCGATCCTCTCACTGGGAGGGGGTCAATCTCCATCAACATCTTCACCAACACCCTACTCCTCTCAAACCCTAGTTCATCTCTTGTATCCAATCTTTCTCTCATAACCTCAGATTGGTACCTATAGGTTGCCAGTAGTGTTGATTACTCCTTGTAGTTGATGCTAGTTGGTTTATTCGGTGGAAGACCATATGTTCAGATCCATTATGCATATTAATAACCTTCTGATTATGAACATGAATATGATTTGTGAGTAGATACATTTGTTCCTGAGGACATGGGAGAAGTCTTGCTATAAGTAGTCATGTGAATTTGGTATTCGTTCAATATTTTGATGAGATGTATGTTGTCTTTCCTCTAGTGGTGTTATGTGAACGTCGACTACATGACACTTCACCATTGTTTGGGCCTAGAGGAAGGCATTGGGAAGTAATAAGTAGATGATGGGTTGCTAGAGTGACAGAAGCTTAAACCCTAGTTTATGTGTTGCTTCGCAAGGGGCTGATTTGGATCCATATGTTTCATGCTATGGTTAGGTTTACCTTAATACTTCTTTTGTAGTTGCGGATGCTTGCAAGAGTAGTTAATCATAAGTGGGATGCTTGTCCAAGGAAGGACAGCACCCACGCACCGGTCCACCCACATATCAAATTATCAAATTACCGAACGTGAATCATATGAGCGTGATGAAAACTAGCTTGACAATAATACCCATGTGTCCTCGGGAGCATTTTCCTTCATATAAGAGTTTTTCCAGGCTTGTACTTTGCTACAAAAAGGATTGGGCCACCTTTCTGCACTTTATTTACACTTGTTACTTGTTACCCGTTACAAATTATCATATCACAAAACTATCTGTTACCGATAATTTCAGTGCTTGAAGAGAATACCTTACTGAAAACCGCTTGTCATTTCCTTCTGCTCCTCGTTGGGTTCGACACTCTTACTCATCGAAAGGACTACTATAGATCCCCTATACTTGTGGGTCATCAAGACACTTTTCTGGCGCCATTGCCGAGGAATGAAGCTCCTTTGGTAAGTGGAATTTGGTAAAGGAAAATTTATATGGTGTGCTGAAATTTACTGTCACTTGTTACTATGGAAAGTAATCCTTTGAGGGGCTTGTTCGGGGTATCTTCACCCCGACCAGTAGAGCAAAGAGTTGCTCCTAAACCTACTGAACCTACTGAAAATGAAAATGTTTACTTTGAAATTCCTTCGGGTATGATAGAAAAACTTCTAGCTAATCCTTTTGCAGGAGACGGAACATTACATCCCGATGAGCACCTAATTTATGTGGATGAAGTTTGTGGATTATTTAAGCTTGCAGGTATGCCCGGGGATGTTATCAAGAAGAAGGTCTTCCCTTTATCTTTGAAGGGAAAGGCATTGACATGGTATAGGCTATGTGATGATATGGGATCATGGAACTACAACCGATTGAAATTGGAATTTCATCAGAAGTTTTATCCTATGCATCTTGTTCATCATGATCGTAATTATATACATATTTTTTGGCCTCGCGAAGGAGAAAGCATCGCTCAAGCTTGGGGGAGGCTTAAGTCAATGTTATATTCATGCCCCAATCATGAGCTCTCAAGAGAAATTATTATTCAAAATTTTATGCTCGGCTTTCTCTCAATAATCGCTCCATGCTCGATACTTCTTGTACTGGTTCTTTTATGATGAAGACTATTGAATTCAAATGGGATTTATTGGAAAGAATTAAACACAACTCTGAAGATTGGGACCTCGATGAAGGTAAGGAGTCAGGTATAACACCTAAGTTTGATTGTGTTAAATCTTTTATGGATACCGATGTTTTCCGTGAATTTAGCACCAAATATGGACTTGACTCTGAGATAGTACCTTCTTTCTATGAATCCTTTGCTACTCATGTTGATCTCCCTAAGGAGAAGTGGTTTAAATATAATCCTCCCATTGAAGTAAAAGTAGTTGCACCTATTAGAGTTGAATAAAAGACTATCACTTATAATGATCCTATTGTTCCTACTGCTTATGTTGACAAACCATCTTTCCCTGTTAGAATAAAGGATCATGCTAAAGCTTCAACTGTGGTTCGTAAGAGTAATGCTAAAGCATCTACATCCTCTGAACAAATTAAAGTTGAACCTAATATTGCTATGGTTAAAGATCTCTTGGTCGATAATATTGATGGGCATGTTATTTACTTCTGTAATGAAGCTGCTAGAATTGCTAGACCTGATGTTAAAGATAAACATAGACCTATTGTTGGCATGCCTGTAGTTTTTGTTTAAATAGGAGATCATTGTTACCATGGCTTATGTGATATTGGTTCTAGTGCAAATGCAATACCTCATTCCTTATACAAAGTAATTATGCATGACATTGCACCAGCTGAGATAGAGGATATTGATGTTACTATTAAGCTTGCCAATAGAGATACTATTTCACCAATTGGGATTGTTAGAGGTGTCGAAGTCTTGTGTGGGAAAGTTAAATATCCTGCTGATTTCCTTGTCCTTGGTTCCCCACAATATGACTTTTTTCCCATTATATTTGGTAGACCCTTCTTGAATACTGTTAATGCTAGGATTGATTGCGAAAAAGATATTGTTACTGTTGGTTTAGGGGATATGTCTCATGATTTTAATTTTGCTAAATTCCGTAGACAACCCCATGATAAAGAATTGCCTAGTAAAGATGAAATTATTGGTCTTGCTTCTATTGACTTACCTCCTAATGATCCTTTAGAATAATATTTGCTCAACCATGAAAATGATATGTTTATGAATGAAAGAAGAGAAATAGATGAAGTATTCTTTAAACAAGGACCCATATTGAAACACAACTTGCCTGTTGAAACACTAGGGGATCCTCCTCCACCCAAGCCAGGTGATCCCTTGTTTGAGCTTAAACCATTACCTGCTACTCTTAAATATGCTTATCTTGATGAAAAGAATATATATCCTGTAATTATTAGTGCTAACCTTTCAGAGCAAGAAGAAGAGAGATTATTGAAAACTCTGAATAAGCATCGTGCTGCTATTGGATATACTCTTGATGATCTTAAGGGCATTAGTCCCACTCTATGCCAGCACAAAATAAAACTGGAGAAGGATTCTAAACCGGTTGCTGATCATCAACAATGGTTAAATCGTAAGATGAAAGAAGCGGTAAAGAAAGAAATACTAAAGCTTCTAGAGGTAGGTATAATTTATCCGGTTGCTGATAGTCAGTGGGTAAGTCCTGTCCATTGTGTCCCTAAGAAGGGAGGCCTTACTACTATTACTAATGATAAAGATGAGTTGATCCCACAAAGAATTGTTACAGGTTATAGAATGGTAATTGATTTCAGCAAATTAAATAAAGCTACTAGAAAAGATCATTACCCTTTACCCTTTATTGATCAAATGCTAGAAAGATTATCCAAAAGCATGCATTTCTGCTTTCTACATGGTTATTCTGGTTTCTCTCAAATACATGTGTCAAAAGAGGATCAAGATAAGACCACTTTTACTTGCCCTTTCGGTACTTTTGCTTATAGACGTATGCCTTTTGGTTATGTAATGCACCTGCTACCTTTCAAAGATGCATGATGGCTATATTATCAGATTTTTGTGAAAAGATTGTTGAGGTTTGCATGGATGATTTCTCCGTATATGGAACTTGTTTTGATGATTGCTTGAGCAACCTTGATCAAGTTTTGCAGAGATGTGAAGAAACTAACCTTGTCTTGAATTGGGAGAAGTGCCACTTTATGGTTAATGAAGGTATTGTCTTGGGGCATAAAATTTCTGAAAGAGGTATTGAAGTTGATAAAGCTAAGGTGTATGCTATTGAAAAGATGTCGTGCCCCAAGGACATCAAAGGTATAAGAAGATTCCTTCGTCACGCCGGATTTTATAGGAGGTTCATTAAAGACTTCTCTAAAATTTCTAGGCCTCTGACTAACTTATTACAAAAAGATGTTCCTTTTATCTTTGATGATGATTGTGTAGAAGGATTTGAAATACTTGAGAAAGCCTTAGTCTCTGCACCAATTGTTCAGCCACCTGATTGGAACTTACCCTTTGAAATTATGTGTGATGCTAGTAATTATGCTGTAGGTGTTGTTCTAGGACAAAGAGTTGATTAGAAATTAAATGTTATTCAATATGCTAGTAAAACTATAGACAGTGCCTAGATAAATTATGCTACTACTGAAAAAGAATTTCTAGCAGTTGTATTTGCTTGTGATAAGTTCAGACCTTATATTGTTGATTCTAAAGTATCTGTTCACACTGATCATGCTGCTATTAAATATCTTATGAAAAATAAAGATGCTAAACCTAGACTTATTAGATGGGTTCTCTTGCTGCAAGAATTTGATTTACATATTATTGATAGAAAGGGAGCTGAGAACCCCGTTGCAGACAACTTGTCTAGGTTAGAGAATGTTCTTGATGACCCACTACCTATTGATGATAGCTTTCCTGATGAACAATTAGCTGTCATAAATGCTTCTCGTACTGCTCCATGGTATGCTGATTATGCTAATTAGATTATTGCTAAATTTATACCATCTAGCTTCACATACCAGCAAAAGAAAAAGTTTTTCTATGATTTAAGACATTACTTCTGGGATGACCCACATCTTTATAAAGAAGGAGTAGATGGTGTTATTAGACGTTGTGTACCTGAGCATGAACATGAAAAGATCCTACGCAAGTGTCACTCCGAGGCTTATGGAGGACACCACACTGGAGATAGAACTGCACATAAGGTATTGCAATCTGGTTTTTATTGGCCTACTCTCTTCAAAGATGCCCGTAAGTTTGTCTTGTCTTGTGATGAATGTCAAAGGATTGGTAATATTAGTAGACGTCAAGAAATGCCTATGAATTATTCACTTGTTATTGAACCATTTGATGTTTGGGGCTTTGATTATATGGGACCGTTTCCTTCCTCTAATGGGTATACTCATATTTTAGTTGTTGTTGATTACGTTACTAAGAGGGTAGAAGCTATTCCAACTAGTAGTGCTGATCATAACACCTCTATTAAGATGCTTAAAGAAGTTATTTTTCCGAGGTTTGGAGTCCCTAGATATTTAGTGACTGATGGTGGTTCACATTTTATTCATGATGCTTTTCTTAAAATGCTTGCTAAGTATGACGTTAATCATAGAATTGCATCTCCATACCATCCACAGCCTAGTGGTCAAGTAGAATTGAGTAATAGAGAGCTCAAATTAATTTTGCAAAAGACTGTTAATAGATACAGAAAGAATTGGTCCAAAAAACTTGATGATGCATTATGGGCCTATAGAACTGCGTATAAAAGTCCTATGGGTATGTCTCCTTATAAAATGGTTTATGGAAAAGCATGTCACTTACCTCTTGAATTAGAACATAAGGCATATTGGGCTATTAAAGAACTCAATTATGATTTCAAACTTGCCGGTGAGAAGAGGCTATTTGACATTAGCTCACTTGATGAATGGAGAACCCAAGCTTATGAAAATGCCAAGCTGTTTAAAGAAAAAGTTAAAAGATGGCATGACAAAAGGATACAAAAGTGTGAGTTCCATGTAGGAGATTATGTTTTTTTATACAAATCTCGGTTAAGATTTTTTGCAGGAAAACTCCTCTCTAAATGGGAAGGTCCTTACATTATCGAGGAGGTCTATCATTCCGGTACCATAAAAATCAACAACTTTGAAGGCACCAATCCGGCCGAAGGTGGTGAACGGTCAAAGAATCAAACATTATATCTCAGGTAACCCCATAAATGTTGAAACTAACGTTATTGAAACCGTAACCCCGGAGGAATACATAAGGGACACTTTCCAGAATGTTTCAGACTCCGAAAAGGAATAGGTATGTAGTACGGTAAGTAAACTGACTCCAAAACAGTTCTAATGGCAATTTTTCTCTGTTTTGGAATATTTAAGAAAATAGGAAAAGAAGTAGTCCGAGAAGGACACGGGGCATCCACGAGGGTGGAGGGCGGGCCCCCTGCCTCGTGGGCACCCAGTGCGCTCTCCGGACTCCATTTTCTTGCACGATACTTCTTTTGGTCAGTAAAAATTCATTATATAATCTCTCAAAGGTTTTGACCACCGTACCACGCAAATTTCCTCTGTTTTTCTTTTGAGCTGTTTTTCTAACAGATCTAGATCGCTATGATGTCTCCAAGTGCCCCCAAGGACAAGTTCTTCGAGAAGGTCATCAACCCCTACCTCGCGGAGGTGCTGCAACACCCTCAATCCATTGAGATGCGTGAGGGGGTGCTGCACATCCGCGATGTTGAGGGGCCAAGAAGTGCCGGAGGCGTGGAGACGAGGCTCGAAGCAGTAGAGCAACAAGTTTTCAAGTGCCAGGAGATGGTGGAACGTGGGCTCGACGCCAACCATCTAATGATCATAGAGTTCACCAACAACCACAAGCTGGATGCCAAGGACATGGGGGAAACCATCTCCAATCTTCACGAGAAAATCGAGCACCTCCAAGCCCAGATCTATGACCTGCAAAACCAAATTGTGAGTATGAATATAGATTCAAGAGGATGAGTTTGGCTGTAGATCTGAGGATCCCGGAGACTCGATCATCTTTCTATGATGGTGAGCCTATGCCTTGGAAGAGGAACGACATGCCTACATCATCAACAACACGACCGTATTCTTCACCAGCAAAGGAGAACTGAGCATCTGGTATGGTCACTCCCCTTGGCAACTGCCAAGCTTGGGGGACGTGCCCTGGTATCGTATCACCATCACACTCCTATCTTTACCGTTTTCTTAGTTCGATCCTTTTGGTAATATCTTGATCTAGTAGAATAAAGTTTTAGTATGATCTAGTTTTGAGTTTTGCTTTATGATCCTTCTATGTAATCGAGTCTGTGAGCTATATATAATAAAGATTAGTGTTCAGTCAAGGGCTTGATTATTTTGCTATGATCTTGAGGAAATAACAAATGAAAGAAATAATAAAAGGAAATAAAGAAATCAAATTGATCTTATAAAGAGTAATGACTTCATATATAAAGAGTATGATGAATAAAAGTTGTTGAGGGTTGACAAACATAGTTTTCGTCATCGTTGCAATTAATAGGAAGTAAAAAAGGAAGAGAGGTTCTCACATAAATATACTATCTTGGACATCTTTTTAAGATTGTGAGCACTCATTAAAATATGACATGCTAAAGAGTTGATGTTGGACAAGGAAGACAACGTAATGGGTTATGTTTTCTTATATCCAAAATAATGTATATTGTCATGGATCATCCAACATGTTGAGCTTGCTTTCCCCCTCATGCTAGCCAATTCTTTGCACTAAGTAGAGAAACTACTTGTGCTTCCAAACGCCATTAAACCCAGTTTTGCCATGAGAGTCCACCATATATCTACCTATGGATTGAGTAAGATCCTTCAAGTAAGTTGTCATTGTTGCAAATTGCTCTTCAAATATGTATGATCTATTAGTGTGGAAAAAATAAGCTTTATACGATCTTGTGATGTGGAAGAAATAAAAGTGACGGACTGCATAATAAAGGTCCCCATCACAAGTGGCAATATAAAGTTACATTCTTTCGCATTAAGATTTTGTGCATCCAACCATAAAAGCACATGACAACCTCTGCTTCCCTCTGCGAGGGGCCTACCTTTTATTCTTGTCTTATACCTTATGCAAGAGTCATGGTGATCTTCACCTTTCCTTTTTACATTTTATCCTTTGGCAAGCACAATGTGTTGGAAAGATCCTGATATATATATATATATATATATATATATATATATATATATATATATATATAATTGGATGTAAGGCATCATGAATTATTATTGTTGACATTACCCTTGAGGTAAAAGGTTGGGAGGCAACACTATAAGCCCCTATCTTTCTCTGTGTCCGATTAAAACTTCATACACATAAGTATTGCGTGAGTGTTAGCAATTATGAAGGACTAAATGATAGTTGAAATATGTGGACTTGCTGAAAAGCTCTTGCATTGACTCTTTCCGATGTTATGATAATTGCAATTGCTTCAATGACCGAGATTATAGTTTGTTAGTTTTCAATGAAGTTTCTGATTCATACTTTACATTGTGGATAGATTGTTACTTGAGAGCAAGAAATCATATGACAATATGCATATATGTTGTTGTTCCAAGAATGATCATGATGCCCTCATGTCCGTATTTTATTTTATCGACACCTCTATCTTTAAACATGTGGACATATTTTTTGATATCGGCTTCTGCTTGAGGACAAGCAAGGTCTAAGCTTGGGGGAGTTGATACGCCCATTTTGCATCATGCTTTTATATCGATATTTATTGCATTATGGGCTGTTATTACATATTATGTTACAATACTTATGCCTTTTCTCTCTTATTTTACAAGGTTTACATGAAGAGGGAGAATGCCGGCAGCTGGAATTCCGGACTGGAAAAGGAGCAAATATTAGAAACCTATTCTGCACAACTCCAAAAGTCCTGAAACTCCACGGGAATAATTTTGTAATATATTAAAAATACTAAGCGAAGAAAGTACCAGAGGGGGGCCACCCACCATCCACAAGGGTGGGGGGGCGCACCCCTGCCTCGTGGTGCCCATCTTCTGCTATATGAGGTCTTTTACCCTGGAAAAAAAATCATAATCAAGCTTACGGGACGAAACTCCGCTGCCACGAGGCAGAACCTTGGTCGAACCAATCTAAGGCTCCGGCGGAGTTGTTCTGCTGGGGAAACATCCCTTCAGGAGGGGGAAATCATCGCCATTGTCATCACCATCGATCTTCTCATCGGGAGGGGGGGGGTCAATCTCCATCAACATCTTCACCAGCACCATCTCCTCTCAAACCCTAGTTCATCTCTTGTATCCAATCTTTGTCTCATAGCCTCAGATTGGTACCTGTAGGTTGCTAGTAGTGTTGATTACTCCTTGTAGTTGATGCTAGTTGGTTTATTCGGTGGAAGATCATATGTTTAGATCCATTATGCATATTAATAGCCCTCTTATTATGAACATGAATATAATTTGTGAGTAGTTACGTTTGTTCCTGAGGACATGGGAGAAGTCTTGCTATAAGTAGTCATGTGAATTTGGTATTCGTTCGATATTTTGATGAGATGTATGTTGTATTTCCTCTAGTGGTGTTAAGTAAACGTCGACTACATGACACTTCACCATTGTTTGGGCCTAGAGGAAGGCATTGGGAAGTAATAAGTAGATGATGGGTTGCTAGAGTGACAGAAGCTTGAACCCTAGTTTATGCGTTGCTTCGTAAGGGGCTGATTTGGATCCATATGTTTCATGCTATGGTTAGGTTTACCTTAATACTTCTTTTGTAGTTGCGGAAGCTTGCAAGAGTAGTTAATCATAAGTGGGATGCTTGTCCAAGGAAGGACAGCACCCAAGCACCAGTCCACCCACATATCAAATTATCAAAGTACCGAACGTGAATCATATGAGCATGATGAAAACTAGCTTGACGATAATTCCCATGTGTCCTCGGGAGCATTTTCCTTCATATAAGAGTTTGTCCAGGCTTGTCCTTTGCTACAAAAAGGATTGG
Organism: Triticum monococcum; assembly: GCA_034509565.1. Taxonomy (NCBI): domain Eukaryota; kingdom Viridiplantae; phylum Streptophyta; class Magnoliopsida; order Poales; family Poaceae; genus Triticum; species Triticum monococcum. Next base: position 487,311,201 of record CM067845.1, read on the forward strand.
GCCACCTTGCTGCACTTTATTTACACTTGTTACTTGTTACCCATTACAAATTATCTGATCACAAAACTATCTGTTACCGATAATTTCAGTGCTTGCAGAGAATACCTTATTGAAAACCGCTTGTCATTTCCTTCTGCTCCTCGTTGGGTTCGACACTCTTACTTATCGAAAGGACTACGATAGATCCCCTATACTTGTGGGTCCTCAGCGAGCTTAATAGTAACATCAATATCTTCTATCTCAGCAGGTGCAATGTCATGCATAATTTCTTTGTATAAAGAATAAGGTATTGCACTTGCACTAGCACCCATATCACATAAGCCATGATAACAATGATCTACTATTTTAACAGAAACAAAAGGCATGCCAACAACAGGTCTATGTTGGCTTTTAGTATCAGGTCTAGCAATTCTAGCAGTTTCATCACAGAAGTAAATAACATGCCCATCAATATTATCGACCAAGGGATCTTTAACCATAGCAATACTAGGTTCAACTTTAATTTGTTCAGAGGATGTAGATGTTTTAGCATTACTCTTACGAACCACATTTGAAGCTTTAGCATGATCCTTTATTCTAACAGGGAAAGGTGGTTTTTCAACATAAGCAGTAGGAACAATAGGATCATTATAAGTAATAGTCTTTTCTTCAACTTTAATAGGTGCAACTACTTTTACTTCAATAGGAGGATTATATTTAAACCACTTATCCTTAGGGAGACCAACATGAGTAGCAAAGGATTCACAGAAAGAAGCTACTATCTTAGAGTCAAGTCCATATTTAGTGCTAAATTCACGGCAAACATCGGTATCCATAAAAGATTTAACACAATCAAACTTAGGTGTTATACCTGACTCCTTACCTTCATCGAGGTCCCAATCTTCAGAGTTGCTTTTAATTATTTCCAATAAATCCCATTTGAATTCAATAGTCTTCATCATAAAAGAACTAGTACAAGAAGTATCGAGCATGGAGCGATTATTTAGAGAAAGCCAAGCATAAAAAATTTGAATAATAATTTCTCTTCAGAGCTCATGATTGGGGCATGAATATAACATTGAATTAAGCCTCCCCCAAGCTTGAGCGATGCTTTCTCCTTCGCGAGGCCAAAAATTATATATATATCTACGATCACGATGAACAAGATGTATAGGATAAAACTTCTGATGAAATTCCAACTTCAATCAGTTGTAGTTCCATGATCCCATATCATCACATAGCCTAAACCATGTCAATGCCTTTCCCATCAAAGATAAAGGGAAGACCTTCTTCTTGATAACATCCCCGGGCATACCTGCAAGCTTAAATAATCCACAAATTTCATCCACATAGATTAGGTGCTCATCTGGATGCAATGTTCCTTCTCCTGTAAAAGGATTAGTTAGCAGTTTCTCTATCATACCCGAAGGAATTTCAAAGTAAACATTTTCATTTTCAGTAGGTTGAGGAGAAACTCTTTGCTCTACTGGTCGGGGTGAAGATACCCCAAACAGGCCCCTCAAAGGATTATTTTCCACAACAAGTGACAGTAAATTTCAGCACACTATATAAATTTTTCCTTACCAAATTCCACTTACCAGAGGCGCCTCACTCCCCAGCAACGGCGCCAGAAAAGAGTCTGGATGACCCACAAGTATAGGGGATCTATCGTAGTCCTTTCGATAAGTAAGAGTGTCGAACCCAACGAGGAGAAGAAGTAAATGATAAGCAGTTTTCAGTAAGGTATTCTCTGCAAGCACTGAAATTATCGGTAACAGATAGTTTTGTGATAGGATAATTTGTAACGGGTAACAAGTAACAAGTGTAAATAAAGTGCAGCAAGGTGGCCCAATCCTTTTTATAGCAAAGGAAAAGCCTGGACAAATTCTTATACAAAGGAAAACGCTCCTGAGGACACATGGGAATTATCGTCAAGCTAGTTTTCATCACGCTCATATGATTCGCGTTCGTTACTTTGATAATTTGATATGTGGGTGGACTGGTGCTTGGGTGCTGTCCTTCCTTGGACAAGCATCCCACTTATGATTAACTACTCTTGCAATAATCCGCAACTACAAAAGAAGTATTAAGGTAAACCTAACCATAGCATGAAACATATGGATACAAATCAGCCCCTTACAAAGCAACGCATAAACTAGGGTTTAAGATTCTGTCACTCTAGCAACCCATCATCTAATTATTACTTCCCAATGCCTTCCTCTAGGCCCAAATAATGGTGAAGTGTCATGTAGTCTATATTCACATATGACCACTAGAGGAAAGACAACATACATCTCATCAAAATATCGAACGAATACCAAATTCACATGACTACTTATAGCAAGACTTCTCCCATGTCCTCAGGAACAAACATAAATACTCACAAATAATATTCATGTTCATAATAAGAGGGGTATTAATATGCATAAAGGATATGAACATATGATCTTCCACCGAATAAACCAACTAGCATCAACTACAAGGAGTAATGAACACTACTAGCAACCTACAGGTACCAATCTGAGGCTATGAAACAAAGATTGGATACAAGAGATGAACTACGGTTTGAGAGGAGATGGTGCTGGTGAATATGTCGATGGATATTGACCCCCTCCCGCTGAGAGGATCGATGGTGATGACGATGGTGATGATTTCCCCCTCCCGCAAGGATGTTTCCTCCGCAGAACAACTTCGCCGGAGCCCTAGATTGGTTCCGCCAAGGTTCCACCTCGTGGCGGCGGAGGTTCATCCCGAAAGCTTGCTTATGATATTTTTCCACGGTAAAAGACTTCATATAGCCAAAGATGGGCACCGAAGGCCAGCCAGGGGGCCCACGAGGCAGGGGGCGCGCCCAGGGGGTAGGGCGCGCCCCCCACCCTCGTGGACATGGTGTGCCCCCTCTGGTGCTTTCTTCGCCCAATATTTTTATTATATTCCAAAACTGACTTTCATGGAGTTTCAGGACTTTGGGAGTTGGGCAGAATAAGGCTCTAATATTTGCTCCTTTTCTAGCCCAGAATTCCAGCTGCCGGCATTCTCCCTCTCCATGTAAAGCTTGTAAAATATGAGAGAAAAGGCATAAGTATTGTGACATAATGCGTAATAACAGCCCATAATGAAATAAATATCGATATAAAAGCATGATGCAAAATGGACGTATTAGGTGGCATTTTAATGTTCCACATATATAAGTGTGGGTATTTGATACCATTTTCTATTAAGTGTCTATAGAAAGACTTTACAGTATAAATCCTTTTTTGTCAGTGTCCATTTCACCTTATCATTTTCATCCCTCTGAACCACCGAGCTACATGCTTTTTTTATATGATCCCACAATTCTCTTGAGTCCCCTATCAGAGTCCTCCTAAAATGCATGTTACCAATTCCTCCCTAAGTGATCTCCTTAACTGTTTTCTTCTTATCAAAACAGATATTATACAACCTAGGGAAATTCTCGCATAAAGGTGCAGATCCAATCCAACAATCTTCCCAAAATCTAGTATTACCTCCATTTCCTATTATAAATTTACACATGGAGGTAAAATGATCTCTATGTTTCAATAATTCCCTCCAAAATTGGGAGTCTCCTTGTTCAGCAGAAATATTACCAAGAGCTTTATTTCCCTGGTATTTTTTCAAGATAGTTTCCTGCCACAACCCTTTTGTGTTGTAAATTTTCCACCACCATTTACATAATAAAGCTTTATTCATATGTGCAAGGTTTTGAATCCCCAATCCACCCATGTCTTTAGATCTACAGACATCAGACCATTTAACAAGATGATATTTTTTCTTTTTATCATGTTCCTGCCATAGCAACCTTACTCTAAAAAAATCCATACGTTTATTCACCCCAACAGGTAATCCATAAAAGGACATCATAAAATAGGGGATGCCTGTCAGATAAGATTGTATTAGTGTAACCCTCCCACCACTTGCAAGTAGCCTCCCTTGCCAGGTTTCACATTTTTTCCATTTTACTTTCTGGAGGTTTCCAGTGTTTGTTGCTAATTCTGTTTTTGTCAACTGGTAATCCTAAATATTTCATAGGCAAAGCACCTACGGGAAAAGTGAATATCTTAGCATATTCATCTTTTTTACCTTTGGCTTCCCCCAAAAGGAAACGTTCACTTTTATGAAAATTATTTTTTAAACCAGACATTTGCTCAAAAAGGCATAATATATATTTCAGATTATGAGCACTATCTATGTCATCTTGCAATAAAAAGATGGTATCATCTGCATACTGCAGCATGTTAATCCCATCTGTGACACATTCATCTAAAACCCCCTTGACCAGGCCAATTTTCCTGGCATTATCCAGCATGATAGCTAAAGCATCAGCTGCCAGGTCAAAATTAAGAGGTGACAAAGAATCGCCCTGTCTTAGTCCTTTATGAGTGAGGAAGTATTTCCCTAATGTTTCATTAACTTCCACACATACTTTCCCTCCTCTGATGGTTTCCATCACCCAATCTATCCATTTATATGGAAACCCTTTTAGTTTGAGCATCTGAAAAAGGAAAGACCATTTGATCTTGTCATATGCTTTTTCAAAGTCTATCTTTAAGAGCAGGGCACTTTGTTTCTTGTTTTTTATACTATTTAAGGCTTCATGAAAAATCAAAACACCCTCCATAATATATCTGCCCTTAATAAAAGCAGTCTGCATAGGAGAAATAACATCAGCTGCCACTAAATTCAATCTTTTCATCAAAAAATTTGTAATAATTTTGAAGCAGACATTCAGCAAGCAAATAGGTCTAAATTTTTGTATCTTATTAGCATCTTTGCCTTTTGGGACCAAAGTAATAATTCCATAATTCAACCTACTAATATCAATTTTCCTGTTAGCAAAATCATCTAGCAGTGACTTAAGATCATGTTTAACCAGCTCCCAATAGTACTGATATAATTTAGCTGTAAATCCATCAGGGCCAGGTGATTTGTTATGTGCTATTTTAAAGACCACATTTTTAGTTTCTTCCAAGGAAAATTCATTAATCGGTATATCTCTATATTTTTCCTGAATCATCTTTGGATTATCAATATTAAGAGAAATTGTAGAGTCATCAGGGTGGCCAAACAAGTTTTTATAGAAATTTGTGGTATATTCCAACAGGTTTTTGTCCCCCTCAATCTCCCCCTCATCTTGCTTAAGTCTGTTAATTCTATTTCTTCTAAGTCTCCCATTGGCTTTGGCATGAAAGAATTTTGTGTTACTGTCCCCCTCCAAAATTTCATCTACCTTAGCTCTTTATTTCCATTTAGCTTCTTCCTGTTGGAGAAGCCTATCAAGTTGTGCTCTGAGTTCCATTTGCTCTTTTCTATCAGCAGCAGTAAGCCCATTTTTTCACAGTGTTTATAAATTATATTCAGCTTAAGCAAAATCTCTTTTTTCAACTCTATGTACCAAGCATTCATATTTCTATTCCAGCCTTTGAGTTTAGGCCTAAGTGATCTAAATTTACCTAGAAATCTATCTATGTTGTCAACGGTAATACTTATGTCATTCCAAACATCATGGATGATCTTATCAATCCCTTCTCTCATGAACCAAGCATTTTCAAGTCTGAAAATGGGGTTAGATTTCTGAATGTCACCAGAGTCCAAGGAAAGTGGGGTGTGATTAGATTTTTCTCTGGTTAAAGCTGTAATTTGGGTCAAAGGGTATACCTCCTCCCATTCTGTGCTACAAAGAATTCTATCTAACTTTTCAAAGGTGGGGATAGGTAAATTATTTCCCCATGTAAATTCTCTTCCATTCATCTCAAGCATCCTAACTCCAGTCTGTTCTAGAGTAGCATTAAACAAAAAGCTCTAGTGTCCAGGAGTGCCTGTTTTATTTTTTTCACTGGCTTTCCTGATAATATTGAAATCACCCCCAATCAAAATGGGGTTAACACTAGTTTGAAATATTCTAGAAAGCTCAGCCAGGAATTTAGCTTTTCTCTCTGGTTGAGCATCTTCATAAATCACCACTAGGTCCCAAATAAACCTAGTTTTCAGGTCCTGCATAGTCATTTTAATATGGTAATCTCCTTCATCAAGTGAAATAACATCTAGAGTAGTGTAATTAACTCCTAATAAGAGTCCACCAGATTTTCCCCTAGCTGGAGTAAAATGCCAGTGGAAGTCTCTACCAGCACAAATTTGTTGTAAATCATTTCTAGAAAATTGTTGTCTCATGGTCTCTTGTAGTCCCAGAAAGTCCACTTTCATATCCATAATCATTTCTCTAAGAAATATCCTTTTAATGTCTCCCCCAAATCTTCTCATATTCCAGAATATACCTCTCATTTCCTTTTTTTCTTTTTCTTACCAGAAGATTCTTGAAATTTTATAGCAGAGGCAGTTTTGACTCCAGAACCTCTAGTGGCTTTACTTTTTTTCCTCCCTTTTTTGATGAGAAAAGCTCTCTTAATATTTCCCAATCATCATCTCCCCTTTCATCTTCATCATCTTCCCACTGATCTAATAAATCTTCCAGGATATGTTCCCCAGTATCAATAATCTCATTTTCCTCATATAGGACAGTCTGTTTCTGATTTTTATTAAAATCAGACAACCATAAGTCAATTCCAGCCTGTTCCACATTCTTTATCAATTCTAAATTGTGTTTGATCATATCAAGGTTATTCCCTAATTTGACCCCTACCCCCTCAGTATTTTTTTTGAAGAAAACTGTCAGATTTAGGGAAACTCCCAGTACAGGGCAACTCACCATAATTGTCTTTTTTTGCTGCTCTCTCCTTGGCCAGCTCTGTAATATTGCGTTCTTCTTTTCCTTTGAATCTAATGCATCTTCTCAGCTCTTCTTCTTCATCTTTAGGATCAATTTCCCCCTTTCCAGCTTTTTTGATCTTAGTCTCAAAAGACTGTCTCCTGACTAGCAGTGTAATCCACTGGCTCCACATATCCCAGCCCAATGGCTTGTTCCATCAGTTCTTGCTCTGTCATCTCTCCTCCCTCCTCCAGTTTGTCCTCAATCACCATATCTTCATCAATAGCTTCCTCTTCTTCTCCCTCAGCAGTGATTTTTTCTCCAGACTGAGACCCTTTCACTTCCTCACCCCCTTTCAAATTAATCTGTAGTAGTTCATGTTGTCTCTTGACCTCATTCTCAAGGGTTTTCCTTATGATCTCCATTTCCTTCCTAGTTTTCTCTTCCAGCATCAGTTGTGCAGTCTGTCTAGCAGCAAGTTCCTCTGCTTTTTGTAGCCTTATCATCAGGTTTTCCTCTCTCTCTCTCTTGCAGCTCTGCTATTGCCCCTGCCTCCATTGTCTCTTTAGATGCTTCACTTGTTTGGCATATCTCCCTAGGCTTCAAGACCACTTGCTCATACTGTTTCAATCCCAAACTCCCCAGAATCATGTTCTGTTTCCCAGTGTCTGCTTGTTTGCTTTACTTTTGCATGTCATTCTCTCTTTGAGTTTTGTTGGGGATATTACTATTGAGTATAAACCGCCCAGGAGGGGCCGGATCATACTCACAGTGATTTACATATACTGAAGCCCATGAAGACATAGAAGATGGCGCTTTATGTAGAAGACTTAGTAAGAAGGCCCAAAGCCCAAAGGTGGGTTAAGGCCCATATATGTAAACCGCCATAGGCGTGTAACTTTTATTGTAAGATAGGAAAAGCAGATACCGAGCCGGACACGTTTATGAGCCGGCCGAGACTCTGTGGACCGCCGGGCGTCAACCTCTGTACATAAAGGGACGACCCGACGGCGGTTCAAGGACAAGAAACAAGAATCGAGAGCCAGGAAAAGCGAATTCGCTCCCTGGTCATCAAAACCCTAGCAATACCACCTCAAACTAGACTAGGCCTTTACCTTCACCGCAAGGGGCCGAACCAGTATAAACTCTCTGTGTCCTTTGTCCTTCTTAACCCCTTTAAGCTAACCTAGTTGCGATGGCTCCATGTCTAAGTCCTCACACTAGGGATCAAACATTTTCCTCAAAGTTTATACTGGCGTCACCTTATAAGTCCTCACACTAGGGATCAAACATTTTCCTCAAAGTTTATACTGGCGTCACCTTATGTACAAGACTTAGTCTTGGTCAGGTTAAGCATCATCTTATAAATCCTGAGATTATCAAAGGTTTCCTTCAAATCCTCTATTAACGTCTCCTTCTTCCTGGATTTCACCAAAATATCATCCACATAAGCATGAACATTGCGCCCGATCTGACTATGAAGACAATTCTGCACACATCGTTGATAAGTCGCCTGGACACTCTTGAGCCCCAAAGGCATAGGCACATAGCAGAAGGCTCCAAAGGGAGTTATGAAAGTTGTCTTCTCCTGGTCCTTAACTGCCATCTTGATCTGATGATAACCGGAATAAGAATCCAGAAAACTCAAACACTCACAACCCACCGTAGCATCAATATTTGATCAATACGAGGGAGAGCAAAGGGATCAGCTGGACAAGCCTTATTTAAATCTGTGTAGTCCACACACATGCGCCAAGTGTCATTCTTCTTAAGTACTAGCACCGGATTAGCCAACCACTCAGGATGAAAAACTTCAATGATAAACCCAGCCGCCAAGAGCTGGGCTACCTCCTCACCAATAGCCTTATGTCTTTCTTCATTGAACCGCCGAAGAAATTGCTTGACCGGTTTAAACTTGGGATCAATATTGAGAGTGTGCTCAGTGAGTTCCCTCGGTACACCTGGCATGTCAGAAGGCTTCCATGCAAAGATGTCTCGGTTCTCACGGATGAACTCGATGAGCACGCTTTCCTATTTTGGATCCAAATTAGCACCGATGCTGAACTGCTTGGATGAATCGCTAGGAACAAAGTCAACCATCTTGGTGTCATCCGCCGATTTAAACTTTAAAGCCGGATCATGCTCTGTAGTTGGTTTCTTCAAGGATGTCATGTCCGCCTGATCAACATTGTCCTTGTAAAATTTCAACTCATCGGTTGCACAAACTGACTCCGCATACGCAGCGTCACCTTCTTCACACTCCAAGGCTATCTTCCGGCTTCCATGTACTGTGATGGTCCCCTTATAACCCGGCATCTTGAGCTGAAGATAAACAAAACAAGGCCGTGCCATTAACTTGGCATAAGCCGGCCGTCCAAACAGAGCATGATACGGGCTTTTGACTACCTCAAAGGTCAATGTCTCTGACCTAGAGTCATGATCATCTCCAAAAGCAACTTCCAGAGCTATCTTACTAAATGGGTACGCCAATTTACCAGGCACCACACCATGGAAAACAGTGTTTGACGGTTTAAGTTTTTTATCTGTCAACCCCATGCGACGAAAGGTCTCATAATAAAGGATATTGATGTTGCAGCCTCCATCCATGAGTACCTTGGTAAACTTGTATCCTCCAACCTGGGGTGCAACCACTAACGCCAGGTGACCCGGATTATCAACCCGGGGCGGATGATCTTCTCGACTCCACACAATGGGCTGCTCAAACCAACGCAGATAACGGGGAACCGCCGGTTCAACAGTGTTCACTGCCCGCTTATGAAGCTTCCGATCTCATTTGCACAAGCTTGTGGTGAAAACATGGTACTGCCCACTATTCAAGTGCTTTGGGTTACTCTGATATCCAGATTGTTGTTGCTGATTTCCTTTACTTGATTGTTGGTGGTAGCCACCCTGGTTGCCTTGATTGCCCTGATGACCTTGGAATCCAGAGCTTGAACCGCCACCGCCGTAACCCGACCCTTGAGAACCGGATCCTGAACCGCCGCCTGGTCCATGATTGTCTTGAAAGAGATTGAAAATTTTAAACTCCTTCATGATATAGCAATCCTTCTAGAGGTGGGTAGACGGTCTTCCTCGTGTACTATGCCTTGGACAGGGTTGATTCATCATATGCTCCAAATTAATACCTGATCCGCCGGTCCGCGGGGGCGGTCTACCCTTACGACGCTGGCCATTATTCTGCGTGTTGGTGTTAGCCATAAAGTCCAAACTATTATCAGCCTTGCGCTTACCATTGCCTCCCTGATTCGCCAGATTAGGCTGTTATCCTCTATTGTTGCCGCTCTTCTTTCCCTTTCCCGGCTTATCATCATCAGACTCGGGGTCCTTGGTACCATCAGAGTCAGCATACTTAACCAGAGCCGCCATTAACTCCCACATATCATTGCAATGGCGCTTGAGCCGTCCTAACTTCTGTTTAAGGGGCATAAACCGGCAATTCTTCTCCAACATTATCACCCCTGAACCGGCATTGATGCGATCTGATGAGTGCAAAACAGTTGAAACTCGGCATACCCAATGGGTTGTCGACTCGCCCTCTTCCTGGACACAAGCATCCAGATCCACAATTGACATGGGCTATTTGCATGTGTCTTTGAAATTTTGGATAAACCGGGCTTTCAACTCGGCCCATGACCCGATGGAGTTGGCAGGGAGCCCCTTCAACAAAGTGCGGGCCGTCCCCTCCAGCATCAGGGGGAAGTATTTAGCGCAGGCTTCCTCGCTAACATCCAGCAATTGCATGGCCATCTCATAACTCTCAATCCAAGCTTCTGGGGGTTGATCCACCGTATAGTTAGGCACCTTACGGGGACCCTTGAAATCCTAGGGCAGACACTCATTACGTATGGCTGGCACTAAACATGGCACGCCCAAGTTCCGAAAGGTTACACCTGGCTCCACCGAAGTTGTGGGACGAACCGGAGTAGGCTGACGGGCCGCGTATTGCGCCGCCAACTTGGCCTCTCGCCGTGCTCTACCCAGATCTACCACATTTTGAGCATCAACACCGCCCGCCGGGTTACGGTTCCGCCCACTGTTTGATACAGCCGGTTCATCAATATGTCTGCTATAACTCCTGCTTGGGCGAGGGTAGAATGAATTCTGTCTCGGCTGTATGAATAAGCTTGCTGCTGCACCAAGGCTGTCTGAAGAAGCTCTCTGGCCCTCCGTGTTTCGACCACCGCTGGAGATTCACCTTCAACCGGAATAGCCGCCAATCGCGACACCGCAGCGATCATGTTATCCAAAGGGTTAGAGTAATGACCCGGTGGCGTTGGCACGTACTGCGGAGGGTTGGTATTCTGACAAGATGGGTCCGTGACGCGTGGCTGAACCAGCGTTCCTGTCCCTGGTGCTTCAACCCGATTATGCCCCGGCGGGTTGCTGGTCCCCGCTCCTGGTGTGTTAAAGAGATTTCTTGCCTCATAAACCGACGGCAGACGAGTCTGGTTCCTCCTCCTCATGACGTCATTTGAAGCGTTCTGATCTAGCATGAGCCGGTACTGCTCCGCCTGAATTCGCTACGCCTGAGCCTTCAAAGCTGCCCGCTCCGCGGGCATCCTAGCGTTCTTAGCTGCCAGGTCCTCTTTGGCTTGGGCTATTTCATCCTGCAACTTTGTGATTTCCACATTATGTTGATCCTGGTTCACCGGGTTAACCTCCGCTATCAGCAGCGTTGCCAAAGCATCCAATAAATCGGATAGGACTTGTGCCGGCGGGCGCACAGGGCCTCCTGCCCCGGCTACCGTTGCTGCTGCTGACCCAGAAATTACTACCCTCGCAGCTGAAGAGTGCTGCACCGGCTGTGTACCGGCCATGAAGATTCCAACCCCGTTCGGCGGTTTGTAGGGGTCCGGAATACTGTCGCCATCGGAACAGCCCCCAAGTACGCCATCTTGCAGCAGATACAATGACTATGTTTCACCGGTGGATGACTCACCGTCAGAATAGACAACGGTCTCACCGTCAGACACCGAATTATCCTCAAGTTCCGCACCATGGATGAATCCCACGAAGGCACGATTACTGGCGGGCTAAACTCGTGCAGGTCTCGCATGCTGAGCCATCTCGATGATGTCGGTGCAGATGTCCGGCTCAGGGCCCGGTTCGCCGATCTTGCCAATGAAGACGTGAATTTCACCGAAGGGGACCCGGTACCCGTACTCAATTGAGCCGGCCTCAGGGCCCCAGCCTGCGTCGTCGATGTAGAGCTTGCCGTGATGACTCTTAGTCATCCGGCCCATGTCGTATCCCTTGATCCCTTCAAATCTTCCCTTCCAGAACTCGAAACCACCATGCGCTCGCCCCATGGTGGGCACCACGATGGCCTCAAAGTTTTCTAGATCTAGATAATCAAATATTTTCCTCTTATTTCCCTCATCAAACTTGTACCACACTTGCTCCGCAACTGAGTCAAACTCAAAGCTTATGTCATACAACAAAGATCTTTGGTTATCTTGAAATTTCTTAAGTATATACATATTCCACAAAATATAGATAAACGATGGAATTACTTTTAGTTATCTTGAAATTTCTCAGAAGCTTTGACCATGTACGTGTTACAGTACTACGATGAGTCAGTAGTTTCCCATCAGGTTGGGAAATTGTAGAGTTTCACCTGCCATCTCTTTGAAAGGTAATGACACGTTGATAACAAAGGCAGAATGAAGATATGCTGACCTTGTACAGCTTCAAAATTATACCCGCCATGTTGTAATGCCCAGACAATTTGTAACTTCAATATTAATGTCACCCGAGGATGAGTACTCAACCATCCTACAGCTACAGTTTGTCGGTCTGTCGCAAAGACAGTGCAGCCATGCCATGTGCTGAGAGGCAGTCATTCATGTTGAGCTCATACAGGATGTGCTTATTAGATAGGGCGACATGCTATGGTTTGTTTGTTTGTTCAAAATACTCCCTCCGGTACTCATGTTTAATATAAGCTCTCTTCTATGCCTCAAAAAAAATCCCTCCAGTCCTTTTTATCCACATATAAGATTTATGTCAAGTTAACTTTACAAAGTTTGACCAAGTTTATGTAAAAGTATCAGCATCAGCAATACCAAATATATATAATATGAAATTGAATGCCATAATGAACCTGATGATATTGATTAGTGATTGTAAATTTTGCTACTTTTTCCATAAGCTTGATCAAATTAAAGATACTTTGGCTTCAAATAAAACGTATATGCAGACTGGCAAAGATCGGAGGGAGTACAATAACATGAAGAAAGTAATTGAGGTCCGTCTTTAGAGCATTTTGATGTGTTCAAGATCTCACCATATAACCCTAAAAAAGATCTCACCATATATGCCTGAGAGTAAACATTATGCTTCATCTTATTTCCACCTCAGCACCTTTTTACCAAAGGAAGCAATGGAGGCAACCCACTTTAGTTTTGTACACGTATCAACACATAAATACAAGTATACTATAGAATCAAAGCAGTTCATCCCATTTGATTTCCAAGCAACAAGACATAGACGGCTGGACGTGGCGCGGAATAGGGATTCACTCTCGTCTTGTCTGCTCGCTTTTGCCAGCCACGCCGTGCGTCTTTGCCTGGAGAGGAAGGCATGTTGTGGTTGCAGTGTGTTGCAAGCTAGCGTACACAAGTGTAGGTGTCTTGCGTTCACCAGGCATGCAGGATACAAGAACGGTGGTACGTGTCCGGAGTTTATTTTTAGCAAAAGAGGGTTTCCCCTCCGATTTTCATTAGAGAAACCAGGCAGAAGCCGAGTAGTATTCTAGTGGTTTTGATACAAGTTCAGAAGCAAATAAGAAACATAAAGCAGGGCAGGGGGCCTAAAGCTAGCCTAGCACCCCTGTGATAATAGTCTTAAACCTCATTACACCTCCAAAGCAAAAGAGAGGGGACAAAGGCTACAAAGAAAACAGCAGACAAGCTTGAAGTTCGCTACTTTGCTTATTTTTTTCACATCTACAGCCTTGGAACTCCGAAGCGCCATCCCTGCGAAGCTTTGAAGATCTCACTTGCCACCTGTTCGATGAGCCTTGCCCCAAGCGTCAGCATTCTTTCCCCTGGGTCCTTTTTCTGCAAAATAGCCCAGTCAGTGATCCAGCTGCACATTCTTTTAACGATCCCAATCGGGTCGTTTATATTTTTCATGCCAAACACAATATCATTTCTACAATTCCAGATCGCCCAAAGGAGGGAAGATGTACCAGTTAGGACCAATTTCTTGTCCTCTTTGTTAAATTTGTTTAACCAGCTTCCAAAACAGTCATCTCTGTCTTTAGGAATTTTTTTAAGATCAAATGCACACCCTACCAGGCTCCAAATAAGTCTAGCAACCGAGCAAGAGAAGAAAAGGTGGTCAATATTCTCCTCTTTCCCACAGAACACACAGTGCTTGTCTCCTTTCCACCCTCTTCTTAGCAAATTATCTCTGGTCAGAATACTTTTTTTATTCAAGAGCCAGAGGAAAAATTTAATTTTTGCAGGCACCTTAACCTTCCACAGAAATTTATGTGGAAAGCCAAGATCAGTTTTAACAAGATGTAAATATAAGGATTTTATAGAAAAGATTATGTTACCATTCAACATCCACAAAGGTTTATCCCTCCCCCCATGCATTATGATTTCCTCACATCTTCTTTTAAGACTGTCCCATAGATTATCATAGTCCCCACAAATTGTTCTTCTAAAAGACATAGCTCCCCAGCCTTTATCTATCACCCCCTGACAGTAATCTCTCTGTCATTGCTGATTGAGTATAGTGAGGGGTAGGCTTCTTTTAGGGGTTTGTCATCTACCCACCAGTCTTCCCAAAATCTAGTTTTTCTCCCATCCCCCAATCTCTTCTTGATGTGGGGGAAGACCAGATTCCTAATCTTTAACAGACTAGTCCAGAACTGAGAATCACCCTATCTTTTTTTGACACCTGAAAGACATTTGCCCTGGAGATAATTGGGTTTGATGATATCTTGCCAGAGTCCTTCCTCAGCCTCCAGCTTCCAAATCCATTTAGCAAGCAAGGCAAAGTTTTTTCAAGATTAATCAGCCCAAGTCCACCTTGTTGTTTTGGTAAACAACAAGTTTTCCAGTTAACTAAGTGATATTTTTTCTTATCTTCTTCAGCTTGCCAGACTAACCTAGCCCTGAAGAAGTCAACTTTTTTCCTAACTCCAGCAGGGAGCAGGAAGAACGACATCGTATATATGGGAATGTTGGTAAGACAAGACTGAACCAGCGTGACTCTACCATCAATATTAAGCAATCTACCCTGCCAGCAAGCACATCTCTTTTCAAGTCAAATTTCTCCACATTTTATTACTTATTCTTTTATTATGAACTGGTAGACCTAAATATTTTAGTGGCATTCCCCCCAGGGCACAAGTGAAGATCTCTTGATACAGATCCCTCTTGTTTTTAGCTTCACCAAAGAGGTGGATGTCACTTTTGTGGAAATTAATTGTCAGTTCTGACATTTGTTCAAAAGCAGTCAGAATGAATTTCAGATTTTTTGCTGATTCCTCATCATCTTGTATCAGAAATATAGTGTCATCAGCATACTGCAACATATTTACCCCATTCTCATGAATGTCAGTAAGTACCCCTTTTATGTATCCTTCAGTTCTTACCCTATCCATAATCATTGCCAGGGCATCTACAGCTAGATCAAACAGCAAAGGGGTTAGAGAATCTCCCTGCCTAAGCCCCTTGAAGGTTTTGAAGTATTTACCAATGTTATCATTTACTTTCACACCTACCCGACCCCCCTCATAATATGCATCACCCAGTCACACCATTTATCAGGGAAGTTTTTCAATTTGAGCATTTTATGGAAAAAAACGCCATTTAATTTTGTCATATGCTTTTTCAAAATCAACCTTAAACAACATAGCATTTTGCTTTTTTATGAATTGAGTTCGGAGCTTCATGTAGGATGACTACTCCTTCCATGATATACCTAACAAAAGCAGTTTGTATAGGTGAAATAATCGGGTTGACAATCCTGCTAAGCATGTTCATCAAGAGTTCAGTAATGATTTTGAAGCTGACATTTAACAGGTAGATGGGCCTGAATTTTTGAATTTGTTTGGCATCTTTTACTTTAGGGACCAAAGTAATAATCCCATAATTCAATCTGGTAGAATCAACCGCCCCTCTATGGAAATTATCTAGAATATTCTTCAGGTCATTTTTTGACTATATCCCAGAAATTCTGATAAAATTCAATGGCAAATCCATCAGGTCCTGGGCTTTTGTTTTTTTCATAGAGAAGACTACCTCTTTGATCTCTTCTATAGAGAAGTTTTTTATCAGTTCTTCTTGTGTTTGAGGGGAGATTTCTGCAGCCCCTTGTATATTAAGGCTTATGCTAGAAGTCTCAGCTTGCCCAAATAGGTTTTTGTAAAATGAAGTGATGTAATCCATCAGTTCTTTTTCTCCTTCAATCACTTCCCCATCTTGTTCTAATTTGATGATCCTATTTTTTCTCCTTCTCCCATTCACCTTGGCATGATAATATCTAGTATTAGAGTCTCCTTCTTTAATTTCTTTATCCTTATATCTTTGTAACCACTTAATTTCTTCCATTTTGAGGATCTCTTTCAACTCTCTCCTTAATTCTTTTTTCATGATTCTTTCCTGGGCATTGATCCCTCTAGATTCAGCATTTTTATCCATAATATCAAGCATGTTTAACAATTCCTTTTTTCTCTTCCTATACATAGCATTCACGTTTAAGATCCATCCTTTAATTTTCTTCCTAATATTCCTAATTTTCTTCCTATACTGGACCCATTGCATTTCACCTCCCAATTTTTTTCAACAAATTCCTTGAACCCTTCCATGTGCATCCAGGCATTTTCAAATCTGAAAATAGGTGAGGAAGTTTTCTGCTCCCCTGAGTCTAACAGCAAGGGGGTGTGGTCAGAAATTTCCCTTTCTAATGCAGTGACCATGGTCATGGGATATTTATCTTCCCAATTTGGGCATATCAATATCCTATCAAGTTTCTTATAGGTGGGTTCTGGCATATTATTTGCCCAAGTATATTGTCTTCCACTGATGAGAATGTCTCTCAGCCCAACATGTTCTATAATAGCAATGAAAACAAAACTGAAGTGATCAACTCCTCCAGGTTAATTTTTCTCAGCATTGTTTCTAATAATGTTGAAGTCTCCCCCAATGACACAGGGGAGAGGATTATCTTGATATAGTCTGGATAATTCAGCTAGGAAAGCTGCTTTCCCTTCTTTTTGAGCATCCCCATAAACAGTCACAAAATTCCAGCTAAATTTAGCTCTTTTGTCAAACAGAAGTGTCCTGACAAAATATGTGCCTTTTTCAACTTGTAGTAAATCAAAGTTATCACTATTAATCCCAACTAAAATTCCCCTAGATTTGCCTCTAGGGGCAATCCATTCCCAGAGAAAATTTCTTCCTCCAGAAAGGTTATGAAGTTCATTCTTTGAGTATTCTCCCTTAATAGTTTCAAGCAAGCCCACAAAGTCCAAGTGTTTATCTATAATGGTTTCCCTAATAAAATTTATTTTGATGTCCTGTCTAACCCCTCCCACATTCCAGAACATACCTATCATTGCTTCTTTTTGTTTTTTTCTCCCCCCCCAATTGATGTGACATGCTTCCCAGCACTAATGGATGAGGTGCCAATCTTAATTTTCCTACTACTAGAAAATATTTTCTTCAGATTATCATAGTAATCTAGCTCCAACTCCACATCAGCGTGGTCATCCCTTGAGCATAGTTCCTCTAACCTAGCATCTCCAATATCAGTGAGATCTGGAGAGCTTTTAGTGTTTTCTCTCTCTTTTTGATTTTTAATACTCTGCAGATATAGATCTCGTCTAGCCTGTTCCATATTGGAAATCAGGTCTAGGTTTTGGTTAACCAAATCAATAGAGCATCCCAGCTCAACCCCCACTTTTTTGCCATCTCAAATAAAGAAATTCGTTCTTTAGAAAGGGTTGAGGACTTACCATAGTTGTCTTTGTCAGCAGCTCTTTCTTTAGCCAAGTCTTCAATCTTAGCATCCTTTTTGTCCAGATTACTGTCACTTCTTCTAGTAGGCCCATCCTTGTCTTTGTCTTTATCATCTTCAGCAGTAATCCCCAATTTTGACCCCAGGGACTCCACAGAGTCCTGACTGGCAGTATAATCCACAGGTTCAGTGTAGTTATCTTCTATCAGTGGATCCTGTGGAATATTTTTGTCAGGGTCATTTTTCTCTCCAAGATCCTCTCCAGATATTTCTTTTTCATCCCATAAATCCACTTTTTCCATACATCAGTTTCTCAGTTCTTATTGTTTTTTGATCATCTCTATCATCTTGTTCTTTTCTTCTTCCCAGGAAATGTGTTTTTTCTCTTCCACTGCCCTCCAGGCTTCTTGTTTATATTTATTTTCTTCCATTTCTTGCATTTTTTGTAGCAACCTGTCTAGATCAGCTTCTACCTTTTTCCTCAATCCAACTTCAGCTAAATATTCCTTCTGAATGTTCATAATCTCCTCATTTTCCTTTCTCATTTCTTCAAACTGTTTGAGCCCTACACTTCCTAGAGAGATATTTTCTTTGTTTCCCTCTGTAACAGCTCCACCAATTTTGATCTTTTTTCTTATGTCATCTAGATCAGCTTCCTTATCTGTTTCAAATTCGGTATGTTTCCTTTTATCTTCATACCAGCCCTGCTCCATCACCTTTTCAAGCTCCAAAGTCACTCTGTATATCATGAGATCCTTATCAGTCACTTCAGTGTGCTTGGGGATTTTTTCAAAATCTCTCACTCCCACTTTGGCTCTAATTTTCTCTTGCAGAATAGTTGTCATGTCAATCTCCAAGACTGGACCAATGGTGGCAGCCACCTCACAAGAACCAAAAAAATGTCTGAAGCATTCAGGCATTTTACCAATCTTCACCCACACAGTGCGTAGCTTCCCAATAGCTTGAGTGTCATATGTCTAGCTATCCACATTTATGATAGCCTTTGTCCCTAGCAGATTAAAATTCCCAAACTTGTGGAGCTCAATCAGCCTGCTTTTGTTCGGGAACCTCATAAGATAGGCCCTGTCTCCATGTTTTTTGCATCTCCTTTGTCAGTCCCACTTGAACATGTAGTTGAACCCCTCCAGAAATTGTGTCTCATTGATCTCCCCAGAAGCAATAGTGATGATTGCCATTGGGTTTACCTGCTCACTGCTCACCACCTCCTTGGAGTTCTGTATCAGTAACACTCCCAGCCCTCTAGCTGCATATCCAACATACTTAGGCAGAGGTTTTATTTGCTTCAGCCAGTTGCAATCTTCAGAGATGTGAGAATTTTTTCCACAGATAATGCAATTTGGAAGTTTGCATTCCCTAGTTTGGTGCCTAAAGTCCTTGCATTTATTGCACACTGCCCTGAAATTGTTTCCACCTTTATTCAGATCATGCCGTTATCTCTGTGTATTTCTGCCAGCACCACCCTAGGTGCTTTGGTTCTGTCTGAACCATGTTCCAGTTTCAGCTTCACCTCCATTGCCGGTGTCTCTATTGTGTATGTGATTCCCTTTTTCTTTGTCACCCTCGGATTTTTCCTCATCTGTCTGATTTCCTACTCCAACAGCCACACCTGCTCTTTGTTGCGCCATCTGGGCCAGGAGAGCCCCAAACCACTGTTGTTGCTGAAGGAGTTCAAGAGAGGGGTTGAACATATGGACAGGATCTTTACCTTTGTCCTCAGATCCAGCTCAACCAGCCTCTAGTTTGCTCCCCTCTTCCTCTTTGTCTCCAGCAGTTTTCCTTATTTCCGAACTCCACATCTCTCCTCCATTCCCCTGATAATTCGAGGTGCTAGGTGTGAATCTGGGTCCAAACCCATCGGGGGCCCTGCCAAACTGCTGCAAATTCCCTTTGAATTTGTCAATCTCTTCCTCTTTCTTTCTGTATTGGAATCCCTCTCTTCCACCTCGATTAAATCTTCCTCCCCCCCCCCCCCGATTTCCTCCAAAGCCTCTGTTCATCCTGTCTACCTTCTCTTTTTCTGGTGGCGGCGGGAGGGGGAAACCCTAAATCCTCTAGGGGATCACACTCTCCTCCCCACAGGGAGAGAGGCTCGTTATTTATATTGTTGAAGCTTTTGGAAAGCGTATTTGTAGAAGACGTCTCCCCCCCCCCCATTTCCACGTTTGCCCCCAAATCTCTTTTCCATCGATTATTTCCTTTATAGCAAGATCCCCCCCCCCCCCCCCAGAACATCCCAAACCTACCTCAATTTTCATTTCATCAATATAATTTGCCTCCTCAGACCAGAAATCTGGAATTTGGGCATATTGCATTTTGTTCATTTTATCTACAATTTCCCTGCCAATCAAAACTTGGTTCGGTGTAATTGCCATCTCATCCCTTTTCCCATAACCAGAATTATTACCATAATCATCACAAATTCCCCCCTATTTTTGCAGCTATCAGCCGCTTTTTTTCTTTTGATTCTTCTGTTTTCTCCTATCGGTGTAGGTTCAGTAAGATATTTGAGATTGGGGGAGATTGTACCTTGAAATCGAACGAGAGCCCGGTCTCCTCGTCGGAATCATTACCAGCGAGCAGCCAGAAACGACTGCCCGCCGGCGAGGTCCCTACCCCCATCCCTGGGGGCGAGCGAGACTGAGCAGACATGGGAAGCAGCGGGGGAAGCGCGGTGACCTCCGCAGGACCAGCGTCATCTTCTGAATCTTCTTCTTCGTCCCAGGCTTCGTTCCACCCTTGCCCTTGCCGTCTCCCAGATCTGTCCGCCCCACCGACGCCGCCGCAGGAGTAGGCCTCATCTCCCTGGCCACCACCGGAGCCGGTGCAGGGAGACCCATCACCGCACCAACCACATACCCCTGCGGGCCTGTCGGAGCGCGGCAACGCGAGCAGAACGCCACCCACTTCATGGCCTGCATCGGATCGTCCGATTCCGCCTCTTCCATCACACACAACAGCATCCTGAGCGCCCCACCGGTTAGCCCGTCGGTGTGAGGCGCCAGTCCTCCGCTTCGGTGAGCTTCCTATAGGCCACCCCCGCCGCCTCCTTCAGATTTCTCTCCCTCAAGAACCTGGAGATGATCTCCATTAGCTTCGCCATCTTCGATTCGTCTCCGCCGGCGATCACCCGAGCCCTCTCCTCGAGCCTCAGCTTCCAGGGTTCCATGGTTGTCCGCCCGCAGAGAGCTCACCCGAGCCCTCTCCTCGAGCCTCAGCTTCCAGGGTTCCATGGTTGTCCGCCCACGGAGAGCTTGCTTGTGGGAGAAAGAGAGAGAGTAGATTTCGTCGAGAGGGGAGGGAAAGGCCACACCGCACTGCGCCGCTGCTTTAATCGTCCTCCATTCCCGACGCTCCCTCTCCTCCGCCTCGATCTACGTGTCGCGCCACGCCTCCGCCTCGGCCAATGGCGGACCAAGGCCAATGAAAAGAATCATGCACCTCAGGTTCAATCTGGACCTCGGCTTTTAAAAGTGTCACACACTACGTTGCTACAAAAGCCAAATCAGTCAAACGACCAAAAAACAGTGTCATTTAAACATAGCCAAACCGGTCAGCGTAACCACCGCACACACAAACTCAGTGCTAGCTCAGATTCCAGTCTACCCTACATGATCCCCACGAGAAAGAAAAAAGATCGGACTACATATGATGAAAACAGCAGCAGAGATCGAATGCTAAAGCAATGAACCATTATTGAGTGTGCCAAGATGACCAGATGTCTTGTCCTTGCACGCGGGGCAAATGAAGCCAACAGAATCGTTCTGCTGCTCGGCGGTGCCAAAATGCTGGAACCTTGTGTTGCACCACACACATACGGATTGGAGAACGCCAACCATCTTGGACAGGTCCCAACCTAACTGGACCGGAGGGCAGCTCCCGAACTGCGGTGCATAACCCAGCATCAACGTTGGCTCATAGCCTAGCATCAGTGTTGGCTCGGGCACAGGCACAGGCACAGGCATGGGATTGTGTCTGCCCATGTTCCCGAACTGCGGAGCTCCAGCTGAGGCCATCCGAAGGTGCTCCTCAAAACTAGGATATATTTGCTGCTTTTGTGCACCAAATCCAAGTTGCAAATCGCACTGTACAAAATATATTACCAGAGTCAACACGCAGATGGGTAAAAGTGTAAAACACATGATGGATAACGGTGTGTACTGCTGCTACATTAAGAGAGAGAATGTTCATAATAAAGCATACGATGGTTATAGCAGCAATTACATCTGTTCAGCTATTGCAATAGTTACGCCAACATGCTACATTGTGTGACACTGTGACCTCACATTTACATGTTTTCAGTTAACAATCGAACAACCGGATTTTTTTCTTCCTTCTATAGTTGCACATTTTAGTGACTGCTGATTTTAGTTCAAATGAAACATCATTTGTTCATTGCATGATATGTGTGGAAAGAATATATACCATTGAAGATTTAAGTAAGCATTATGTACCAATTTACTTAGTGAAATTTCCAAATAATTGTTGAGCAAAACCAGCATGTGAGGATACCCAGTCAAATTTACCTGATCTTGAATAAGTCTGCTCATTGGACCACCTTCAACGGAACGAACCAAAGAGGTCAAGCTACCAAAATTGGTGTGCATGGACATAAAATCATCGACACTTGTCCCACTTGTGCCTGCCGCAGGGAGTGAGTCAATGGCAGGCTCGCCACCATTGTACTGAGTTTCCAGGTCGCTGTCAGATCTTTCCAGAGCCTCGAGCATGGAACCCTTGATATCAAAATCAAGTTCATTTGGTTCACTGCGACTGGTGGAGCCACTTACAAAAGAACTCCTCATACCGTGGAAATCAATTCCATCAGTTCCAGTACCACCAGTCAGCGTATTTAGATCAGATATTGAGTAGCAGCTTGAGTAATCAGTCTTCATATTCATAGCATTATTCAGCTGAGCAAAGCTAGTTTCTGCCATAGCACCAGTGAAGATGTCATTGTTGTAAGCTTCAGCATCAAAACCTGGTTCATTACTTGATATGTTCCGTGAGTTCACAAACTGTTCCTTGGCATTATCATCACGTCGGTTGTCGTTGTTCTTAATTTCAGAATTCATTGAGCAATTAGTGAAATAATCCACACTAATTTGAGGAGGAGAGACAGGATTCATGTTCAAATTGGATTGATACACCATGTCATTGCTCTGATTGACGAAAATTTCAGCCTTAGAAACATTGTTCTGATTGACAAAACTTTCGTCCTGACAAACATTGTCATCATTAGAGCTAGCACCAAAACATTGGGCAAGAATGGACGATCGATTGCCATCATGAAGGGCATTAGACGTTTCACAGTTTGCACCAGAAACAGGAGAAGATATTGTGTCTAAGCATGAATTGAGGTTGACCTCCTTTATTCTGACATCAATGTTCATCCCATCATCAATGTTGAATGCATCATTTTTCAAGGCAGTCACTCCACGATCAGTTTGATCCACAACAGGTTTATCATATTCAGAGCTAGTAGAATTCAGCACATCGCCGAACTTGCAAGCTATCTTGCTGTTATCTACCTCCATGCTGTTGGAACTAAGATCAGGCTCATCCAAGTTGGCAGACAGTGGATTGTTTTCCACCTGGTCATTAAAACCAGTTTCTCCAGGAAAACCTCTAAATTTGTGATCCAGCATATCACAGTGCTCAGGAACTTGTTTTGGCAGTGTTATATCAGCACAGTCCATTGGATCATCTGCACAACTTTTTTCACCAGGAGCATCTGTAGTACATGGAACATCCTGAGGTATCTTAGAGATTTCATGAGACCTGTCAAAACTTCCTGAGCAATCTGCGATGGAAAATTCCAAATCTTTTGAGCTGTCATGCTCATGAACTTCTGGTTCAGGAGACTTGCAAGTACCAAGGTTGCTTGCAACATCAAAGGCAAGAGGCTCTTCAGCTATATGACATGCTCCATCATGGATTTCATGGTCACCAGAATTATCAACATGTTCCTTTTGATGTCCAGCGAAAGGCTCTGTAGCAGAAAGTGCTTTTTCCTGTTGAGGTAAACCAGTAGTCTCCTGAGGAAGGTCCTTCTGATGCCCAGAGACAGGCTCACCAGCAGAAGGCTCTTCTGCCTGTTCAGGTAAGCCAGTTATCTCTTGCAACCCACATGGTGCTGCAGCCAAGGATAGTTGAGCACCTACATCTCCTGAAGAAGCTCCGCCAAACAGTTCTGCTGGACTCTGACCTTGACTTCTAACATCAGGTACACCATGGCCAAAATAGCCAGGTTTATCTTCAGAGGTCCTCTGACTTTCCTGAGTCTCAAGCTTTCCATCTTCACCGACTCCCAGGCCAACAGATTTATCAACCTTGCGCCTTTTAGCTTTCCTTTGATGAAAGGACAACTGATGCTGCACATAGGCACTCTGGTCCTCAAAAGTCAAATTGCATTTTTTGCACTCTTTCCTGACTGCTTCTATCGGAGCTTCATCTTTATAAGGTTTTTGTCTCTGTCCCTGAGAATCACCATTGTGAATGGGCAATGTAACAGAAGTGGCTGACACTGCACTTTGCATGTCCCCAGTTGAATCATTTTGCTGATGAAGACCTGCAGTCTAATTAAACATTTCATGAAGTTAAGCAGTGGAAATTAAAGTGCAGACTGCAAAGATAAGGTGCATACTAAGAAAAAACTCACATTCACAGCACTCAAGTCACGAACTTCCACATCGTTGTTCTGAACAGTGGTTGGCTTTGCCTCCACATATCCAAGAAGTGACATGAAATAGGAAGAAACTTCTCTGCAAGTAGCAAATTGATGTCCCCTGGGGCTGGAAAGTATGGTATGCACAATTAGCTAAGGCAAACGTGATAATGGGAAATCAACATGAAAAACACAATTTGCTACTCCCTCCATCCCAAAAAGTTGTACTGAAGTTGAGACACTTATTTTGGGGCCGAGGGAGTACTTGATTAGATGAAACAAACATCACAAACCACGTAGCAAGCCCAACGGAGAATATAAACACTGCACAGACAGGCTACAGTGCTACACTGTTCTAATAAAGAGGTACCATCTTGATTAGGATCTTCATTTAACAAGTATAAATTTAGCATGGATCTTTTTCTCCAAAACC
Organism: Triticum monococcum; assembly: GCA_034509565.1. Lineage (NCBI taxonomy): Eukaryota > Viridiplantae > Streptophyta > Magnoliopsida > Poales > Poaceae > Triticum > Triticum monococcum. The sequence goes on from CM067845.1 coordinate 487,336,020, forward strand.
ATAACTTATGCAAAGCACAATGAGAGTGGCAATAAATCTTTGAAAAGAGAGAAAAATCACTGAGTTGGTGATATACAAAAAAAAAAGAATTATACATACATTGGTGCATGTCTATTGTCTAATAAGAATACCCACGGAGAGGGTGTGTAAAAAAAGATATGCCATACCACCATTCAAGAAAAAGTGGAATCGCTTAAGATGATTGGAATAATCATAAATTACTTCTGAGTATCAAGATGGTATGTGCATAATATGGGCACTCACCCTAATTACCTCAAAAATAATTCTTCCTTGGGCTAAGTCTAGTTTTGGGGTTAAGACATGGGTTACTGGGTTAGAGCTCCCCCCATCCCCCCCCCCCCCCCCCCCCCACCCACACACAAACACTCTTGGATTAGGGAGGGTTATGTGAACCAGGCTAGAGTCTTTTTAGCAGTCTTAACACAGGACTAAATATCCACCTACAATTAACTCTTCGAGGTTCTATTTTCAGCTACTAACCCAGTTGATCTGGCTAATCTTGCCAAAAAGAAATTTGAGGAGCTGTTGAGCCTGTGCACGCAAGCATGACTGGAAAAGGATTTGTGGGTTGCAAGGTTCATATACCCAGAACACAGTAATGTCAAACAAAAATAAAGTAGGTATGAGGGGTCTTTGGTTAACACTCGCTAGGCATGTGGTTAGGCATACTCTTTCAGTTAACACTCACTACCAGACGACAAAGCATACCTGGATTGAGCATTATATACACAAAAAAGGAGACAGAAGAATGAAACCAAAACCAAATAGGACCAACAAACAGATGGTTAGATTACAAATTTGTACTAGGTATATGCATGCAATACAATCAGAGGGATACAAAGAAACAAACAGGAGCACTATGCATGCAAGTATTACCAAAAGACAATAAAAAAATTAGATGCCAGACATCTTGAAATAACACCCTGCAATTGCTACTCCAACTAGAATAAAAATAAAATGGACTTATACAGCCAGAAACCCCATTGTCCTGATGCATATGTTTCTAATATGTATTCTAATGCAGTCATGCTTGATCTGGTTACTGAAATCAGTATCATTGACTTCTTAGAAGACATTTATTTTCATACTACAAAACCCATTTCTATACAATATAAATATGAGAAGGAATCATGATCCTTGTGAGAAGCACACTGCATCCATTCACAGGGCATCACATTTGGATCATAAAACCTGAATCATTTGCGCCTAGAAGGTTACAACACCTATCAAGTATCAACCATCATCTACTATCACTAGAATCAGAACAAACTATACACATCGAGCAGAACAAACCTAACATAGCGGCGGCAATTGATCCAGGCAGCACGCTCCTTCCGCTTAATCCCAAGGATTAGCTTCCACCCACGGGGCAGGTGGTCACCGAATATGGCTGCTTCCACAAACTTCCTCCGGCGCCTCCGACTCCCCCACTGCCCCTCCAACTCATTCATGAAACCCAGCAGCTCGGATTCCAGAGCCAGTCCTGCAGTCCGATTCCGTATCTCCTCCCCATACGGATCCACTAACTCCGCGAGTCTAGCCAAATCAACAGCCACCCCCTTGGGGTTCGTCAAATCCCGGTCTGGGTCCGGGAGCTGCTGGATCGGCACGGAGGCCACGGGGGGTGCGGGCACCGGTATGGTGGGTGCGGGTATGGGTATCGGGGGTAGCTGTTGGAGTGGAATCGGCGGTGGTGGTGGCAGATAGGAGGGGTCGTCGCGCGCAAAGAGCTGCTGGAGGTGGAACACAATGAGGCGGTTCTCGGAATCCTCCTCGGTGGGGGCGGCGACGGCGGAGGAGGAGGCGGTGCTAGGGGTGAGATTGTGGGGGAGATTGGTGGCGGCGCGGCGGCGGGAGAAGGTCTGCTTGCGGGAGCCGGCACTCTCGTTGAAGACGGCGCGATCGATCTTAGGGGGCGGGAGGAGGTCGGCGTCGCGGCGCCCGCGGCGGGGGTCGACGGCGTAGGGCGATGCGGCCGCGAGCGCCACGAGCTCCGACTGGGACAGCGCGCCAAGGTCCACCACGGGCACCACCTCCGTGCCCATGGCGGACGGCGGCGGCGGCTGCGGTTGCTGCGGAAGGGCAATTTGGGGTTTCGGTTTCGTTCCAGGGGAAACGGAAGAGGGCATGGGGCTATGCCGAGGATAGAGAGAGGAGAGGTCGGGTGAGGTGGGGTGGGCTCCAGATCGAACGGCTGTCCTCGCATCAAGGTTCGTGCGCTCCACTGATCAAATTGAAACACTGAGCCCCCAACTCCACCGCGAGGCCGCCGCCGCCCGAGCATATCGATGGCGCGCCGCCTCTTCTCCGCCGCGAGAGCTCTCGTCCCGCCGGTCCCAGTGCCTGCGCCGGCGCCGGTGCCCGCGTCTTCTTCCGCGGCCGCGGAAGCCGCGGCGTCGCTCCTGCCGCTGCTCCCGTGCAAGCGGCGGAAGAAGCTCCTGAAGAAGCTCAACAGCCCGCGCATCGCGCCCATCGAGCCCGAGGCCGACCGCCGCGTGCCGGCGCTCGACGCCGTCCTCGACCGCGACGCCGCCTTCCGCTTCCTCTCCCGCGCGCGCTCCTTCATGGCCTCCCTCCCGCCCCCGCACCGCATCCCCCTCGCCGAGGCCGGCAAGCTGTACCGCGAGCTCGGCTTCCCCCGCGGCCGCAGCGTCTCGCGCGCCGCCGCCCGGCACCCGCTGCTCTTCCACCGCACCACCGTGGGCTCCGTCCCGCACCTCGCTTTCACGCCGCTCATGTGCTCGCTCCTCGAGGAGGAGCGCCGCGTCCACGAGGAGCTCCTCCCCGCGCGGGTGCTGGCCGTCCGGAAGCTCCTCATGCTCACCGCCCACCGCCGCCTGCCCCTCGCGAAGCTCCACCACTGCCGCGCGGTGCTCGGCCTCCCCGACGACTTCCGGGACCGCGTCCGCGACTTCCCGGACGACTTCCGCGTCGCCGTGGACCCCGACGGGCTCCACGTCCTCGAGCTGGCGCGCTGGGACCCCACGCTCGCCGTCAGCGCCCTGGAGCACGACTTCATGGTGGACGAGCGCCGCGTCCGGCGCACGTTCCGCTTCTCCGTCCCGCACCGCCGGTCGATGCCGCTGGACGGGGAGGAGGCGGAGCGCCTGGACGCGGCGACCACGTTCCCGCTGGTCTCGCCGTACACCAACGGCGCGCTGCTGCGGCCGTGGACGCCGGAGGCCGAGAAGTACCGCGTCGGGGTGGTGCACGAGTTCCTGAGCCTGACGCTGGAGAAGCGCGCGCTGATACACCACGTGTTCGAGTTCAAGGAGGAGCTCGGGCTCACGCGGCACATGTACCAGTCGCTGCGGAAGCAGACCCGCGCCTTCTACCTCGCCGGCACGGAGATGAACTGGGCCGTGTTCCTCCGGGACGCGTACGACGACGACGGCGTGCTCAGGGACAAGGATCCCCTCGTGCTCTTCAACGAGAAGCTGCAGGGCTACGCGTGCATGACCGAGATGGATCCCAGGAACACCATTGCTGAATGAATGCTGATGGGTGATCGATGCTGGAACTAAATTTGCTTCATTTGACCTTTGTCATGTTGTTTGTTCAGGTTCAGCTAGTTCATACTTGTATTGGCTGTAATTGGACGCCTTGTCTGTTGTGCAACGAGTCATATGCTAGATCTTGAAAATACAGGTTTGGGGCGGCTGAAAATACGCTCATGTTAGAAACTTTTCCCCGGAACCAATACCCTCTCCGGCGATTAGGGCTCGAGTGGATATTGGCGGCGCTAGTTGATCTTCGGCAGGGCGCACCGGATTTTGTTGCGGCGGGAGATGGCAATAGTGACTAATAGCAGCAGAAAGGTGAACGCCGGCGTGTAGTCGCTCGGCTCGGTTCGTCGTCAGATGGAGGAAGCCATTGGAAAACTTGATATCACGGAGGAAGAAGCGGTTCCTCTAGTACTTGACGATTCTTTTGAGTGTTCAAAACCGAAGTGGCTACTGGCAGGAATGATTCTTTATCACAACTTGTTTCATTGTATCAGACGATATCTAGCGCCCTTCGTTAGCACGGGGAAATCATTGTGGTCTGGTATTTCGTCTGCTTGAGGAGAACATGTTATAGGCTGAATTTGAATCTCAGCGGGATCAAGATTGTGTCTGGGAAGGCTCATCGTGGCATGTCGGTAAACATGCAGTGATTTTGAAGGGGTTTGAGGAATGTACGCAGCCATCGGGACTCGCTTTTGATAGGCTGCGGGTATGGAGCAAAGTTGTTAATCTTCCATATAATCTGGGAAATGATACATGGGCTTGGTGTAGATCGACAAGCATGCAACTCCTTTGCAAATTGACCTGTGGGAGGTTTTCTAAGGGTTCATGTCACCACTGATGTAAAGAAACCCTTGAGAAGGTGGGTTTGTGATTGATTCGGCAAGAAGGAACCATAGTGATTGGTAGGATATCCAATATGAACAAATACCTCACTTTTGCTTTTCATCTAGTCGCTTAGGCCACTCAGATCTTCTCTGACCGACTCCGGCATGAAGGATGAGGAAGGCAACTGGTCGTTTAAATATGGACCGCAATATCTGGGAACGTTCCCTGGGAGCATTTTTTCCAACTAACGCCAAACTTGCTATGCCAAATCAACTAGGTTGTCGTGGTAATTTTGTAAGAATTGCCATGTTCGGAGGTGAAAATTGTCATGTAGCGTGTTTACAAAGTAGAAAAGTTGCTACGTTTCACTGAAAAATTGTCGCTCGTTCGATTGTGATCAGACGACTTTGGGGCTATTCCCTGAAAAAGGCCTCCCGGGAACATTCCCAATTATCTTTTCCCTTAAACATAGCCTGAGGGCAATCGATGAAAGGTGCAAGTCGGGTTTTGGTGAGAACTCTTCAAAGGATCAGCATGACTCTCAATATAGCAGGAAAGAAGCCAATTCTTCGAACTCGCAAACTAGCAAAAATTGTGAAGTTACATCCCCTCTGAAACTGGCGTATCAAAATAAACGTAAAGGGGGCTGCAACAAAAACAAGTTTATCGCAAGGTAGAGATGCCACTTCTAACTTAGCAAACTCATCAGGACATTAGTGCAGATTTGATGGAGCTCAATGGTGAGTCGGCTACTGAGAAGGATGGTGATGAAGGCGATGAACTAGAGGGTGAAAGGGATTATGAGAAAAGATGCCACTCCACCTAGTTCTGATAATTCTACAGTGGCAGCCCTTGCCCATCCCAATAAGCTTCATCAATTGGAACTGACAGGGGCTTGAGAACCCCGAGACAGTTCGAGAGATTCTCGAGATTGCGAAGCAAGGAGGGGCCTCCTATTGTTCGTTATGGAAACAAAAATTGGGGGTAAAAGAGCCGAACATTTGCAGACCGCTCTAGGTTTGGTTGGTAGTTTGCCCGCCGATAGAGATGGACTTAGTGGTGGTGATGGTTTGTTCTGGTCTAATCAAGTGGATGTTAAACTTCAGATTTTGGCTCGGCTCATTTATTGATGTTACTATTAGAAGTAAAAAAACTCACAACCGGCTTCACCGTTTTTTATGGCAAACTGAGAGCTGAGAATAGGCACCACAGTTGGTGATTCTTGCGTACTTTGCATGCTATTAGGCATAGTGTTTGGTTTTGCATTGGCAATTTTAGTGAGACGTTCCATGCAAAAGAACACTTGAGTGTTAATGCCTATCCAGAGTGCTGGATGTATGTCTTTCGCGATGGCGAGCGCTAGGCACCGGCACACCGGCCCAAAATTTGGGCTGGTCGTACCATGTACATCAGATTAAACACTTTTTAGCCATGGACTCTTTCATCCCTATCATGCAGTTCCTTTTTTTCCCCTACAAATCACGAAAGCATGCTTCAGCCTCTGGGGCACGAGCGCAATGGACGAGTGACATGACCCGCCGGATCTCCAGTGCTCGCCGCCCCTCTCTGTTGCTTGAATCCGCCGTCATCGCACGCCCTCCTCATCTCGCTGTGGTTCCAGCATCATCCCTTGCCGGATGCAGCTCTGTCAAACGCGGGTCAGTAATTCGCGTCGCTCAACATAGCACGACATCGCCGCCCCTAGCTCGCCGTCGTGGTCGACCTGCACCACCAGATTCTTGCGAAAAAACACATCTCGGTCAAAAAGAACTCCGGTGGTCACTTGCAACAAAAGCAAAAACTGGTTCCAGCAAAAAAATGCAGTGCTTCCAGCAAAACGACCCGAGCAACTAGAAAACCAGTAAAATCGCTTGAAGCAAAATAATTCCCTAGATCCAGCAAAAATTAACTACGGTTCCAGCAAAAACAAACGATGCAGCTCCCCCATCATGTTGTTCTCATGGACGGTTCCAGGAAAGAAATGCAAGTTGTAGCAAAATTGATACATGGTTCCAGCAAAAAATACCTCTCTCTCCCCGCCGCCCTCTGTTAGTCATAGCACCACAGACTATTGGTTGCAGCTATTTGCAAAGCCGGTTGCAGCTTCCCGTAGTGCCGGTTCCAGCAAACGGCGGCGTGTCGTCGCAGCTCTGGAGCAGCCAGTTCCAGCTCCCCGCAAGGCTGGTTGTAGCACCGTGTGATGCCAGTTGTAGAAGCCCGCGGAGCTGGTTGCATCATCGGTGTCGCTTGAGCTCGCCGTTTGCAGAGATGGTGGCTGGGCGCAGCATCTACGCATCCGCCCGTTGCAGCCTTCAGCGGGAAAGAGAGGGCTAATGAGGTGGGAGGGAGGGAGGAGAATGGAGGGACTCCGGTTAGATAAGAGGTTATAGCGGCGGGGGAGCTCGCTGGAGAAGCAAGTCGGCGGATCGAGGAGAGGTGTGCCCATCGGTCGCTTGAGAAGAGAGATGGGGAACGATGGGAGGGAGAAAAGAGAAAAAACGATGAAGGGATAAGAACGAACAGAGATAGAATGGAAGCTGAGAGGAGATGCGTGGGATTTGGACATGGATCCACATGGACGCGTGTCGTCAGCGCGCGACCGGCCCAAAACATAGCCGGTCATCGGGCTGCAATGATTTCCCTTTCGCGATGTGGTGGCTGAAACTCCTTCCAGGATTTGGGTTGGATAGGTGTTCCCTTTACTTGGGATAATAGACAACAAGGCAATGCCAATGTTAAGGCTATATTGGATCAAGGGCTTGTGTATGATTCCTTTCTAGGCCTTTTTTAATTATGCTAGTGTCAAGCACACTAGTTTAGCGGAATCATATTACTATTTTGTACTAGCAGAACTCAAAGCTGCATCACTGAATGATTAGCCAAAGGCACCCCGTATGTTGTGGTACGAGAATGTGTGAAAGTCCCACTCTAACTATGATTCTTTTGTCAAGGATCTATAGCAAGTGGGGGCTGATCAGAGGGGTTTAAGTGGTGTCATTGAAGCCTTATTGTCCATCCAATAACATTTAGGCTCTTGGGGCATGAAAGAATTCGGTGGTTTATCGATAAAAGTTTGTAGGTTGCAGCAAAGGCGTGAACGCTTAAGAACTGCCTTGGTTTGCGTGGTCCATCGGCAGAGGAAATGGTAGTGACAATGCGGTTGAAAGAAGCTTTACGTTAAGAGTCAAGAGGAAGCATGGCTTAAACAACATTCCTATGTGCAATCATTGCGTAAGGGGGTCGTAATACTAGTTATTTTCAAGCCCAAGCAGCTGGTGATGGTTCTATTTGTGTTGATCCGGATGATGTTAGGGAAGATATTCTCAATTTGCACAAGTCATTGTATCATTCGTGAGGTTTTAACGAGATGCATGAATTGTTAGATGTTTTCACTCCTCGGGTCTCAAAACCTATGAATGAACTTCTTGAAAAATTGCAGTTGAGGAGCTGAAGAAAACATTGTTTGACATAGCACCGTCAAATGCTTCGGGAGCTCATGGTTTTACTATTGGTTTGTACCAAAGTCATTGATATCAAAAACAAAATATTTGTTCCCCTTGATTTTTGTGTTCAAATTTCACTTTTCTTTGACATATCCAAAAAAATCATAATATAGGCACTATATGTAAGAGCATAGGAAGAAAGTTCATGGGGAGTTCTGAAGGAAATATGCCCTAGAGGCAATAATAAAGTTATTATTTATTTCCTTATATCATGATAAATGTTTATTATTCATGCTAGAATTGTATTAACCGGAAACATAATACATGTGTGAATACATAGACAAACAGAGTGTCACTAGTATGCCTCTACTTGACTAGCTCGTTAATCAAAGATGGTTATGTTTCCTAACCATGGACAAAAGAGTTGTTATTTGATTAACGAGGTCACATCATTAGTTGAATGATCTGATTGACATGACCCATTCCATTAGCTTAGCACCCGATCGTTTACTATGTTGCTATTGCTTTCTTCATGACTTATACATGTTCCTATGACTATGAGATTATGCAACTCCCGTTTACCGGAGGAACACTTTGGGTACTACCAAACGTCACAACGTAACTGGGTGATTATAAAGGAGTACTACAGGTGTCTCCAAAGGTAGATGTTGGGTTGGCGTATTTCAAGAATATGATTTGTCACTCCGATTGTCGGAGAGGTATCTCTGGGCCCTCTCGGTAATGCACATCACTTAAGCCTTGCAAGCATTGCAACTAATAAGTTAGTTGCGGGATGATGTATTACGGAACGAGTAAAGAGACTTGCCGGTAACGAGATTGAACTAGGTATTGGATACCGACGATCGAATCTCGGGCAAGTAACATACCGATGACAAAGGGAACAACGTATGCTGTTATGCGGTCTGACCGATAAAGATCTTCGTAGAATATGTAGGAGCCAATATGGGCATCCAGGTCCCGCTATTGGTTATTGACCGGAGACGTGTCTCGGTCATGTCTACATTGTTCTCGAACCGTAGGGTCTGCACGCTTAAGGTTTCGATGACAGTTATATTATGAGTTTATGAGTTTTGATGTACCGAAGGAGTTCGGAGTCCCGGATGAGATCGGGGACATGAAGAGGAGTCTCGAAATGGTCGAGACGTAAAGATCGATATATTGGACAACTATATTCGGATATCAGAAAGGTTCCGAGTGATTCGGGTATTTTTTGGAGTACCGGGTAGTTACGGGAGAAGTAATGGGCCTTGATGGGCTTTAGTGGGAAGAGGAAAAGGCTGCTGCCCCCCCTCCCCTTTGGTCCGAATTGGACTAGGGAAAAGGAGGCCGGCCACCTCTCCTTCTCCTCCTATTCCTTCTCCCTTCCTCCCCTCTTGGTGGACTCCTACTAGGACTTGGAGTCCTAGTAGGACTCCCTATCCTGGCCGCATCTTTGCCTTGGCCGGCCTCCTCCTCCTCCATCCTTTATATACTGAGGCAGGGGGCACCCTATAGACACAAGTTGATCCTTGATGATCCTTCCTTAGCCGTGTGCGGTGCCCCCTGCCACCAAATTCCACCTCGATCATATTGTTGCAGTGCTTAGGCGAAGCCCTGCGTCGGTAGTACATCAAGATCGTCACCACACCGTCGTGCTGACGGAACTCTTCCTCGACGCTTTGCTGGATCGGAGCCCGAGGATCGTCATCGAGTTGTACGTGTGCTAAGAACTCGGAGGTGCCGGAGTAATGGTGCCTGGATCGGTCGGGTCGGGAAGAAGACATACGACTACTTCCTCTACGTTGTGTCAACGCTTCCGTTGCGATCTACAAGGGTACGTAGATCAGACTCTCCCCCTCGTTGCTATGCATCACCATGATCTTGCGTGTGCGTAGGAAATTTTTTGAAATTACTACGTTCCCCAACAGTGGCATCCGAGCCTAGGTTTCATGGTTTGAAGTTATTTGCACGAGTAGAACACAAGTGAGTTATGGGCGATACAAGTCATACTGCCTACCAGCATGTCACACTTTGGTTCGGCGGTATTGTTGGACGAGACGACCCGGACCAACCTTACGCGTACGCTTACGCGAGACCGGTTCCCTCGACGTGCTTTGCACATAGATGGCTTGCGGGCGACTGTCTCTCCAACTTTAGTTGAACCGAGTGTGGCTACGCCCGGTCCTTGAGAAGGTTAAAACGGAGTCTATTTGACAAACTATCGTTATGGTTTTGATGCGTAGGTGAGATGAGTTCTTGCTTAAGCCCGTAGCAGCCACGTAAAACATGCAACAACAAAGTATAGAACGTCTAACTTGTTTTTGCAGGGCATGTTGTGATGTGATATGGTCAAGACATGATGCTAAATTTTATTGTATGAGATGATCATGTTTTGTAACCGAGTTATCGGCAACTGGCAGGAGCCATATGGTTGTCGCTTTATTGTATGCAATGCAATCGCGATGTAATGCTTTACTTTATCACTAAGCGGTAGCGATAGTCGTGGAAGCATAAGATTGGCGAGACGACAACGATGCTACGATGGAGATCAAGGTGTCGCGCCAGTGACGATGGTGATCATGACGGTGCTTCGGAGATGGAGATCACAAGCACAAGATGATGATGGCCATATCATATCACTTATATTGATTGCATGTGATGTTCATCTTTTTATGCATCTTATCTTGCTTTGATTGACGGTAGCATTATAAGATGATCTCTCACTAAATTATCAAGAAGTGTTCTCCCTGAGTATGCACCGTTGCCAAAGTTCGTCGTGCCCAGACACCACGTGATGATCGGGTGTGATAAGCTCTACGTCCATCTACAACGGGTGCAAGCCAGTTTTGCACACGCAGAATACTCAGGTTAAACTTGACGAGCCTAGCATATGCAGATATGGCCTCGGAACACGGAGACCGAAAGGTCGAGCGTGAATCATATAGTAGATATGATCAACATAACGATGTTCACCATTGAAAACTACTCCATCTCACGTGATGATCGGTTATGGTTTAGTTGATTTGGATCACGTGATCACTTAGAGGATTAGAGGGATGTCTATCTAAGTGGGAGTTCTTAAGTAATATGATTAAATTGAACTTAAATTTATCATGAACTTAGTCCTGATAGTATTTTGCAAATTATGTTGTAGATCAATAGCTCGCGTTGTTGCTTCCCTGTGTTTATTTTTGATATGTTCCTAGAGAAAATTGTGTTGAAAGATGTTAGTAGCAAAGATGCGGATTGGATCCGTGATCAGAGGTTTATCCTCATTGCTGCACAGAAGAATTATGTCCTTGATGCACCGCTAGGTGAAAGACCTATTGCAGGAGCAGATGCAGACGTTATGAACGTTTGGCTAGCTCAATATGATGACTACTTGATAGTTTAGTGCACCATGCTTAATGGCTTAGAATCGGGACTTCAAAGACGTTTTGAACATCATGGAGCATATGAGATGTTCCAGGAGTTGAAGTTAATATTTCAAGCAAATACCCGAGTTGAGAGATATGAAGTCTCCAACAAGTTCTATAGCTAAAAGATGGAGGAGAATCGCTCAACTAGTGAGCATGTGCCCAGATTGTCTGAGTACTACAATCACTTGAATCAAGTGGGAGTTAATCTTCCAGATAAGATAGTGATTGACAGAATTCTCTAGTCACCATCACCAAGTTAGTAGAACTTCGTGATGAACTATGATATGCAAGGGATAATGGAAACGACTCCCAAGCTCTTCGTAATGCGGAAATTGACGAAGGTAGAAATCAAGAAAAACATCAAGTGTTGATGATAGACAAGACCACTAGTTTCAAGAAAAGGGCAGAGGGAAGAAGGGGAACTTCAAGAAGAACGGCAAGTGAGTTGCTGCTCAAGTGAAAAAGCCCAAGTCTGGTCCTATGCCTGAGACTAAAGTGCTTCTACTGCAAAGGGACTGGCACTGGAAGCGGAACTACCCCAAGTGATTGGCGGATAAGAAGGATGGCAAAGTGAACATAAGTATACTTGATATACATGTTATTGATGTGTACTTTACTAGTGTTTATAGCAAACCCTTAGTATTTGATACTAGTTCAGTTGCTAAGATTAGTAACTCGAAACGGGAGTTGCAGAATAAACAGAGACTAGTTAAGGGTGAAGTGACGATGTGTGTTGGAAGTGGTTCCAAGATTGATATGATCATCATCGCACACTCCCTATAATTTCGGGATTAGTGTTGAACCTAAATAAGTGTTATTTGGTGTTTGCGTTGAACATGAATATGATTTGATCATGTTTATTGTAATACGGTTATTCATTTAAGTAAGAGAATAAATTGTTGTTCTGTTTACATGAATAAAACCTTATATGGTTACACACCCAATGAAAATAGTTCGTTGGATCTCGATCGTAGTGATACACATAATCATAATATTGAAACCAAAAGATGCAAAGTTAATAATGATAGTGCAACTTATTTGTAGCACTGCCGTTTAGGTCATATTGGTATAAAGCGCATGAAGAAACTCCATGCTGATGGGCTTTTGGAATCACTTGATTATGAATCAGTTGATGCTTGCGAACCTTGCCTCATGGCAAGATGACTAAGACTCTGTTCTTCGGAACAATGGAGCGAGCAAAAGATTTGTTGGAAATCATACATACTGATGTATGTGGTCCGATGAATATTGAGACTCGCGACAGGTATCATTATTTTCTGATCTTCACAGATGATTTGAGCAGATATGAGTATATCTACTTGATGAAACATAAGTCTGAAACATTTGAAAAGTTCAAAGAATTTCAGAGTGAAGTGAAAAATCATCGTGACAAGAAAATAAAGTTTCTACGATCTGATCGCGGAGACAAATATTTGAGTTACGAGTTTGGTCTTCAGTTAAAACAATGTGAAATAGTTTCACTACGCACGCCACCTGGAACACCACAGCATAATGGTGTGTCCGAACGTCATAACCATACTTTATTAGATATAGACAATCTATGATGTATCTTACCGATCTACCACTATCGTTTTGGGGTTATGCATTAGAGACAGCTGCATTCACGTTAAATAGGGCACCATCTAAATCCGTTGAGACGACACCGTGTGAACTATGGTTTGGCAAGAAACCTAAGCTGTCGTTTCTTAAAGTTTGGAGTTGTGATGCTTATGTGAAAAAGTTTCATCTCGATAAGCTCAAACTCAAATCGGAGAAATATGTCTTCATAGGATACCCAAAAGTTACTGTTGGGTACACCTCCTATCACAGATCCGAAGGAAAAACTTTTGTTGCTAAATTCGGAAACTTTCTGGAGAAGGAGTTTCTCTCGAAAGAAGTGAGTGGGAGGAAAGTAGAACTTGATGAGGTAACTGTACCTCCTCCCTTATTGGAAAGTAGTACATCACAGAAACCGGTTTCTGTGACACCTACACCAGTTAGTGAGGAAGCTAATGATGATGATCATGAAACTTCAGATCAAGTTACTACCGAATCTCGTAGGTAAACCAGAGTGAGATCCGCATCAGAGTGGTACGGTAATCCTGTTCTGGAAGTCATGTTACTAGACCATGACGAACTTGCGAACTATGAGGAAGCGATGATGAGCCCAGATTCCACGAAATGGTTTGAGGCCATGAAATCTGAGATATGATCCATGTATGAGAACAAAGTTTGGACTTTGGTTGGCATGCCCGATGATCGGCAAGCAATTGAGAATAAATGGATCTTCAAGAAAAAGACTGACGCTGGCGGTAATATTACTGTCTATAAAGCTCGACTTGTCGCAAAAGGTTTTCGACAAGTTCAAGGGGTTGACTACGATGAGACCTTCTCACCCGTAGCGATGCTTAAGTCTGTCAGAATCATGTTAGCAATTGCTGCATTTTATGATTATGAAATTTGGCAGATGGATATCAAAACTGCATTCCTGAATGGATTTCTGGAAGAAGAGTTGTATATGATGCAACCAGTAGGTTTTGTCAATCCTAAAGGTGCTAACAAAATATGCAAGCTCCAGCGATTCATCTATGGACTGGTGCAAGCATCTCAGAGTTGGAATACACGCTTTGATAAGTTGATCAAAGCATATAGTTTTATACAGACTTGTGGTGAAGCCTGTATTTACAAAAAAGTGAGTGGGAGCACTACAACATTTCTGATAAGTATATGTGAATGACATATTGTTGATCGGAAATAATGTAGAATTATTCTGTAAAGCATAAAGGAGTGTTTTAAAGGAGTTTTTTCAAAGAAAGACTTCGGTGAAGCTGCTTACATATTGAGCTTTAAGATCTATAGAGATAGATCAAGACGCTTGATAAGTTTTTTTCAATGAGTACATACCTTGACAAGATTTTGAAGTAGTTCAAAATGGAGCTGTCAAAGAAAGAGTTCTTGCATGTATTACAAGGTGTGAAGTTGAGTAAGACTCAAAGCCCGACCACGGCAGAAGATAGAAAGAGAATGAAAGTCATTCCCAATGCCTTGGCCATAGGTTCTATAAAGTATGTCATGCTGTATACCAGATCTATTGTATACCCTGCATTGATTTGGCAAGGGAGTACAATAGTGATCTAGGAGTAGATCACTGGACAGCGGTCAGAATTATCCTTAGTGAAATAAGGATATGTTTCTCGATTATGGACGTGACAAAAAGGTTTGTCGTAAAGGGTTACGTCGATGCAAGTTTTTGACACTGATCCAGATGAATCTAAAGTCTCAATCTGGATACATATTGAAAGTGGGAGCAATTAGCTAGAGTAGCTCCGTGTAGAGCATTGTAGACATGAAACTTGCAAAATACTTACGGATCTGAATGTGACAGACCCGTTGACTAAAATTATCTCACAAGCAAAACATGATCACACCTTAGTACTCTTTGGGTGTTAATCACATAGATATGTGAACTAGATTACTGACTCTAGTAAACCCTTTGAGTGTTGGTCACATGACGATGTGAACTATGGGTGTTAATCACATGGTGATGTGAACTATTGCTGTTAAATCACATGGCGATGTGAACTAGATTATTGACTCTAGTGCAAGTGGGAGACTGAAGGAAATATGCCCTAGAGGCAATAATAAAGTTATTATTTATTTCCTTATATCATGATAAATGTTTATTATTCATGCTAGAATTGTATTAACCGGAAACATAATACATGTGTGAATACATAGACAAACAGAGTGTCACTAGTATGCCTCTACTTGACTAGCTCGTTAATCAAAGATGGTTATGTTTCCTAACCATGGACAAAAGAGTTGTTATTTGATTAACGAGGTCACATCATTAGTTGAATGATCTGATTGACATGACCCATTCCATTAGCTTAGCACCCGATCATTTACTATGTTGCTATTGCTTTCTTCATGACTTATACATGTTCCTATGACTATGAGATTATGCAACTCCCGTTTACCGGAGGAACACTTTGGGTACTACCAAACGTCACAACGTAACTGGGTGATTATAAAGGAGTACTACAGGTGTCTCCAAAGGTAGATGTTGGGTTGGCGTATTTCGAGAATAGGATTTGTCACTCCGATTGTCGGAGAGGTATCTCTGGGCCCTCTCGGTAATGCACATCACTTAAGCCTTGCAAGCATTGCAACTAATAAGTTAGTTGTGGGATGATGTATTACGGAACGAGTAAAGAGACTTGCCGGTAACGAGATTGAACTAGGTATTGGATACCGACGATCGAATCTCGGGCAAGTAACATACCGATGACAAAGGGAACAACGTATGCTGTTATGCGGTCTGACCGATAAAGATCTTCGTAGAATATGTAGGAGCCAATATGGGCATCCAGGTCCCGCTATTGGTTATTGACCGGAGACGTGTCTCGGTCATGTCTACATTGTTCTCGAACCGTAGGGTCCGCACGCTTAAGGTTTCGATGACAGTTATATTATGAGTTTATGAGTTTTGGTGTACCGAAGGAGTTCGGAGTCCCGGATGAGATCGGGGACATGACGAGGAGTCTCGAAATGGTCGAGACGTAAAGATCGATATATTGGACGACTATATTCGGATATCGGAAAGGTTCCGAGTGATTCGGGTATTTTTCGGAGTACCGGGTAGTTACGGGAGAAGTAATGGGCCTTGATGGGCTTTAGTGGGAAGAGGAAAAGGCTGCTGCACCCCCCCTCCCCTTTGGTCCGAATTGGACTAGGGAAAAGGAGGCCGGCCACCTCTCCTTCTCCTCCTATTCCTTCTCCCTTCCTCCCCTCTTGGTGGACTCCTACTAGGACTTGGAGTCCTAGTAGGACTCCCTATCCTGGCCGCACCTTTGCCTTGGCCGGCCTCCTCCTCCTCCTCCTCCATCCTTTATATACTGAGGCAGGGGGCACCCCATAGAGACAAGTTGATCCTTGATGATCGTTCCTTAGCCGTGTGCGGTGCCCCCTGCCACCAAATTCCACCTCGATCATATTATTGCAGTGCTTAGGCAAAGCCCTGCGTCGGTAGTACATCAAGATCGTCACCACGCCGTCGTGCTGACAGAACTCTTCCTCGACGCTTTGCTGGATCGGAGCTCGAGGATCGTCATCGAGCTGTACGTGTGCTAAGAACTCGGAGGTGTTGGAGTAACGGTGCCTGGATCGGTCGGATCAGGAAGAAGACGTACGACTACTTCCTCTACGTTGTGTCAACGCTTTCGTTGCGATCTACAAGGGTACGTAGATCAGACTCTCCCCCTCGTTGCTATGCATCACCATGATCTTGCGTGTGCGTAGGAATTTTTTTGAAATTACTACGTTCCCCAACAAGTTCATCCTCCTCTTCTTCAAAGGAGATGAGTGTAGGATCAAAAGTATGTCTAGAGGGGGATGATTAGACTACTTAACCAAATAAAACCTAACCTTTTTCCAATTTTAGTTGTTGGCAGATTTTGGCATTTCTAGCAAGTCAAGTATCACCCTACACATGCAATTCTAAGAGTATAGCAGCGGGAAGTAAGGCATGTCACATATAAGTAAAGGAGGGGTTTGGAGAAGGCAAACGCAATGGGGACACGAAGATTTTTGACATGGTTTTGATAGGTGGTGCCATCGTACATCCACGTTGATGGAGACTTCAACCCACGAAGGTAACGGCTGTGCGAGTCCACAGAGGGCTCCACCCACTAAGGATCGACGAAGAAGCAACCTTGTATATTCCATCATGGCCTTGTCCTCGCAATGTGGTCAGTAAACAGGATATTCACTTCAGAGACATGGAAAATAATGAAAATAACCTTTTGTCATATTCTCCAAGATCGACGAGCCTTCATGATTTGATACTGTCCATGAATAAGTATCTTTTCACCTCTAAGGGAAATGGAGTAGGTCGACAAAAACATCATATTGTGACCAAGCGCAAGTCTGACTCGACCATGGTCAGGCATCTGTATAGGAACAATAAAACTGGGCAATTTCTATTTCAAGAAGAATACAGTTGTAAAACTGTGTATAAGCAGGAGTCCATGAACAACATATATAACAGAAAATATCTCATACCATCAGTTTCTGGACACAGTTGGACCCGTTCAACGTGTGCACCAGTAACACACATATCCCACGTGGCTTTCCACCATTGGAATGTTGCACAAGGTCCTCAAGACGATCAATAAAGTGTAGAAAATGGTGGATGTCGTCCCAGTCAACTTCAGTGCCATTAGTAACAGTGGGGTTCTTATCAAATAACAAACGAGGAGTGTCCTGCACTTTGTAATAACCTATGCGTCTCACCAATTATAAGAAATATTAGTTAGAAGTAGCATCATTGTGAGAGAAGGGAATCACAAAATTGTTGCTACTTCTAAAGTCAATTTGTGATTAGTTAGACAGAATAGGTGGATTACAAAGTAATAGAGGCAACATGCAAGAACCAGATACAAAACTAACATGGATGTACTACTGTAACGACGTCGGGGTGGATGGTCAACATTCGTGTGCCAACTTTCAGACTATAACACTTGACAAAGTTTGTCCAAGTTCGGCCATAAAAAAGGAGCGATCTTGTTGGTTAATGAATCCTAGTGTGAACTTATATCCATGGCGTGTCTCCAATGTGACCATTATACTGGTGTATTTAGTTATGGCAAGGCCGGCCTTCTTGAGTACATGTGTTCTGGCGGAGCAAGGGATGCACTGCAGGAAAAATAATACGAGAACACAATTTATTCGCTGTCCAGATCTAGGAATAATTTCCTCTTTCATGTTAGTGTTGAGTATGGTACCAGTACCTTTTATCCAAACTAGCACAAATGCCCGTGCGTTGTAACGGGGAAAAAGTTTAGTTCACATGGACCACGGTTGGCGGGGTCAAGGAACGATGTCACGGGACAATGGTTCTTATGTCGAAAAACATATGCATCATTTGAGCATCATGAGTTCACTACATGGAGTTTAAGACATGGGGTATGATTCAGATTAAATTGATCTGATTGTCAATGTTTTCTTATGGAAAAACTTTTGATGTATTCATAACTTCATTGCAATATAAAGAACATCAAAAATAATAAAAATGTAATAATTTAAAAAATACATTGTGTGTTTCAATGAAAAATAAAATCAATGCAAATTTAGTCAGGAATATTAATGCCAATGGCAATGTCCGGAAAGAGAATCCTAGTTCCTATGACCAAAGGTTGGCTGGGTCAAGGAACCATGTCACAGGACAACGAACGCTGATGAAGAAAGATGCATCAATTGAAGATCACGACATGGAGTTTGGAACATGGGTAGGATTCGAAGTAAATTGATCTGATTGACAATCTCTTTTACGGAAAAACTTTGATTTATTTATAGCATCATGACAATATAAAGATCATTAAAAGTAATGAAATTTAAATAAGTTATAAAAACTAAATCGTGTGTTTGAACAAAAAAATTTGAGATAAACAACTTTTGGCTCTGTGATTGAATAGTTAGGAGGACAGTGATATTCCTAGCCCATCAGAATTCAAGTCGTAGACTTGACATAGATGCTCGCATTATTTTAAATTTATTTCAGACTTCCACGAAAGTTCGTTCAGTGGGAGAAGATGTTCCTCCCACTAAAGGTTCTAATAAGAATAGGGTGTACATATGTGCATTCATAGGAATGAGTATATGCTCGTGTTTGTGAGGGACTTCAATTATACTGTGTTAAAAACCCTAAAATATGTATCATGCATGTCCTCCTTTTCTTAAGTAACAGGAAAGGATTAAAAAATTGAGATAAACAACTTTTGGTTGTGTGTGTTCCACCCGGTACGTACTTCCTCCGGTCCTTTTTACTCTGCATATAAGGATTGTCTAAAGTCAAACTTTGTAAAGTTTGACCATATTTATATGAAAAAAATATTAACATCTACAATGCTAAATTTATACAATATGAAAGCTAAAGTCATGACGCATCTAATGTTGTTGATTTCACATTCTGAATGTTGGTATTTTTTTCTATAAATTTAATTAAAGTTTACGACGTTTGACTTCACACAAATATTATATGCGAACTAAAAAAACGGGAGAAAGTACACCTTAGTCGTCACCTGGATGCCTCGCTCTACAAAAAAGGCCATTCCACCGCTCGTTCTATTTTTCGTCGCTCCATCTCTCTCATCCCTTTTCTTCACTGAAGTAGGCACAGGGCAGGGCAGGAGCTTGTTGCGGCGAGAGGCGATGCAGGACCGGCGGCGACCCCGCTGCCTTGGCTAGTGGAGTGTGTTGAGGGGCGAGCTGGAAGCCCAGCGATGCAAGGGCCGGCTGCGACCCCGCGCTTGTTCCGGTGAGTGGCGATGCCCGGCTGAGACCCCGCTGCCTATTGTTTCGTGTCTGCCTTTTCATCCTTGAGATCTCTTCTTTCGCCTTCTTTTTTGATATAGACAACGATATTTGGCAACAGTGTGCCCGATAGAAAATTTACCTTACCTGTCGATCACCCGCCAGCTAATCAGGCCGACCACCCCGCTAGCTAACCAGACCGACCACCCCGCCAACTAACCAGGCCGATCGCTGTACAAGGCCCAACAGAAAATGCCATCCCCCCATGACGCACTTTTCAGATCGCAACTTTCCCCCACCCCCTTACCTCCCACGCAAGTATACCCTCTCTCACCCTCCCCACCACCCACACGCCCCTCCCTACCACCCACCCGCCCCTCCCCCTACACAGCTGCTCAAAATCAACACCAAAGACCTACGCCCCCTCCAGATCTGGATCAAACAAGAGTAGATCATCAGGGAAGCGGTGGAAATTACCAGGGATACGGCGAATCATTGAACCCAATCGAGTTACAGATGCGAGGGATATACACACAAAATCTATTCTCCAAGTTCCAGGTAGAGATGAAGCTAAAGACTGCTTACGGATGCGACACTTTGCAAGATGGAAGCTTCAGGATGTGGTCGCTCCCAGGCATACTACCAAAGTATGGGGATAGGGACTACCATGTGCAGGCGAATAAAGATGAAGGGGTATACTCATGCACTTGCTGCAAGTTTGATCGCGATGGGCTATTATGCGCACACATACTACGAGTAATGGAACAGATTGGAGTCTACGAGATACCAAGGTGGTATATCCTGGATAGGTGGACATGGGATCTAGAAGAGGATCTTGTTCAGCCTGATTACCAACAGCCAACAGTTAAGAAGGGTATGACAGAGGAAGGAAAAAATATCATGAGATATACATCTATTCTGAATGATTTCAAGGAACAAACAAAAGACGCTTGCACTATTGATGAAGGGATGGCATCGGCAAGGAAACATGTTAATGCTTTCAGAGATGACATGTGAGGGAGTCCTGGATTAGGGGGTCTCCGGACAGCCGGACTATATCCTTTGGCCGGACTGTTTGACTATGAAGATACAAGATTGAAGACTTCGTCTCGTGTCCGGATGGGACTCTACTTGGCGTGGAAGGCAAGCTGGGCAATACGGATATGTATATCTCCTCCTTTGTAACCGACCTTGTGTAACCCTAGCCCTTTCCGGTGTCTATATAAACCGAAGGGTTTTAGTCCGTAGGACAACATACAATCATACCATAGGCTAGCTTCTAGGGTTTAGCCTCTCCGATCTCGTGGTAGATCAACTCTTGTAATACCCATATCATCAAGAATAAATCAAGCAGGGCGTAGGGTTTTACCTCCATCAAGAGGGCCCGAACCTGGGTAAAACATCGTGTCCCCTGCCTCCTGTTACCACCCGCCTTAGACGCACAGTTCGGGACCCCCTACCCGAGATCCGCCGGTTTTGACACCGACATTGGTGCTTTCATTGAGAGTTCCTCTATGTCGTCGCCGTTAGGCTTGATGGCTCCTACGATCATCGATAGCGATGCAGTCTAGGGTGAGACTTTTCTCTCCGGGCAGATCTTTGTGTTCCGCGGCTTCGCACTGCGGGCCAACTCGCTTGGCCATCTGGAGCAGATCGAAAGTTACGCCCTTGGCCACCAGGTCAGGTTTGGAAGTTTAAACTACACGGCTGATATCCGCAGAGACTCGATCTTCGAAGGATTCAAGCCTCTGCCTTATGCGTCACGCGGTCATGATGAGTATGATTTAGCTCTACCATCAGACAGTGTTCAGGAGATCGCACCAGCAGCAGCTCTGACCCTCAATTCGGAGCCAGTTGCGCCGTCCATGGACGGGTGGATGGACCCCACCACGGAGGCCTTACCCTCAGCGGCGATCGAGCCGAACATCGACCTTACCCTGCACGAGAGCCGTGTTGTCAGACTGCCGGATCCTTCTCCGGCCACGGACTTCGAACCGCCTGCGCCCGTTCCTAGCGAATCCGATTGGGCGCCAATCATGGAGTTTACCTCCGCAGATATTTTTCAGCACTCGCCCTTTGGCGACATACTGAACTCATTAAGGTCTCTCTCCTTGTCAGAAGGATCCTGGCCGAACTATGTCCGGCAGGATTGGGATGCGGATGACGAAGAAATTCGCTGCCCACCCACCACCCACTTAGTAGCCACTATCGACGACTTAACCGACATGCTTGACTTCGACTCCGAAGACATCGATGGTATGGACAACGATGCGGGAGACGAAGAGGAACCACTGCCCACAGGGCACTGGACAGCCACCTCATCATACGATATATACATGGTGGACACACCCAAAGAAGGCAATGGCGACAAGACAACGGAGGATGACCCCTCCAAGAATCAACCCAAGCGCCGACGTCAGCGGCGCCACTCTAAGTCCCGCCAAAGCAAAAGTGGTGATACCGGCACATGAGATAATAACACTCCGGATAATGCCGAAGATGGCAACAATCCCCTCCAGCATGATCTAGGACAGGAGGATGGAAATGCCAGCCCTCCAGAGAGAGCGGCAGATGGAGAGGCGGAGGATGATAATTACATGCCCCCTCCGAAGACGAGGCAAGCCTCGACGATGACGGATTCGTCGTGCCAGAGGAACCCGTCGAACAAGAGCGCTTCAAGCGCCGGCTTATAGCCATGGCAAATAGCCTTAAGAAAAAGCAACAGCAGCTTCAAGCTGATCAAGATCTGCTAGCTGACAGATGGACTGAAGTCCTGGTGGCCGAGGAATATAAACTCGAACGCCCCTTCAAGAGTTACCCAAAATGCATGTTGCTACCCCGACTAGAGGAAGAAGCGTATGATGTGGCTGATCGGCCACCCCATGGCCGCGACAGAGAGGCATTCCAGCCAAAAGCTCAGCCTGCACCCCGACGCCATTCAAATAAAAAGGCATGGGGAAATACGCCAGACCTGCGAGACGTATTGGAGGACAAAGCAAAACATGCAAGATCGATCTATGGATCACGAGGGCGCGCCACTACGCGAGACGATAATCGTCACGCCGGATACAGCAAAAGTAAATCCGGCCGGGCCGAGCCGAGCAAAGCGGGCAAGACTCATTGGAGCTGCGTCGTGATATAGCCCAGTATAGAGGCGCCGCACACCCCTTATGCTTCACAAACGAAGTAATGGATTATCAAATCCCAGAGGGTTTCAAACTCGTAAATATAGAATCATACGACGACACAACAGATCATGTGGTATGGATCGAGGATTTCCTCCTGCATATCCACATGGCACGCGGTGATGATCTACACGCCATTAAATACCTCCCACTCAAACTCAAAGGACCAGCTCGGCATTGGCTCAATAGCTTGCCAGCAGAGTCCATTGGCTGTTGGGAGGATCTGGAAGCCGCATTCCTCGACAACTTTCAGGGCACTTATGTGCGACCACCAGATGCCGATGACTTGAGCCACATAATTCAGCAACCAGAGGAATCGGCCAGGCAATTCTGGACACGGTTCCTAACAAAGAAAAATCAAATCGTCGACTGTCCGGATGCAGAGGCTCTAGAAGCTTTCAAGCACAACATCCGCGACGAGTGGCTAGCCCGGCACCTTGGTCAGGAAAAGCCGAAATCTATGATAGCCCTCACGACACTCATGACCCGCTTTTGTGCGGGAGAAGACAGCTGGCTGGCTCACAGTAACAACATATCAAAGAACCATGGTACTTCGGATACCAAGGACGGCAGTAGCAGGTCACGTCGCAACAAACATAAGCGTCGCATTAACAGCGACAATACCGAGGATACGACAGTCAATGCCAGATTCAAAGGCTCTAAACCCGGTCAGCGGAAAAAGCCATTCAAAAGAAGCACTCCGGGCCCGTCCAGTTTGGACCGTATACTCGATCACTCGTGTCAAATACACGGCACCCCCGACAAGCAAGCCAACCACACCAATAGGGATTGTTGGGTGTTCAAGCAGGCCGACAAGTTAATTGCCGAAAACAAAGATAAGGGGCCACATAGCGATGACGAGGAGGAGCCCCGGCAGCTGAATACCGGAGGACAGAAGAGGTTCCCCCCACAAGTGCGGACGGTGAACATGATATATGCAACCCACATCCCCAAGAGGGAGCGGAAGCGTGCGCTTAGGGACATATATGCGTTGGAGCCAGTCTCCCCAAAGTTCAACCCATGGTCCTCCTGTCCGATCACCTTCGATAGCAGGGACCACCCCACTAGCATCCGTCATGGCGGATTCGCCACATTGGTCTTAGACCCAATTATTGACGGATTTCAGCTCACTCGAGTCCTTATGGATGGCGGCAGCAGCCTGAACCTGCTTTAGCAGGACACAGTGCGCAAAATGGGTATAGACCCCTCAAGGATCATACCCATAAAAACGACCTTTAAAGGTGTCATACCAGGTGTAGAGGCCCATTGCACAGGCTCAGTCACACTGTAAGTGGTCTTCGGATCCCCGGATAACTTCCGAAGCGAAGAGTTAATCTTCGATATAGTCCCGTTCCGCAGTGGGTATCATGTACTGCTCGGGCGAACCGCATTTGCGAGATTCAATGCGGTACCGCATTATGCATACCTCAAGCTCAAGATGCCAGGACCTCAGGGGGTCATTACAGTTAATGGAAACACAGAGCGCTCTCTCTGAACGGAGGAGCACACTGTGGCCCTCGCAGCGGAAGCTCAAAGCAGCCTCTTAAGGCAATCCACTAGTTCGGCGTTTAAGGACCCGAACACCTTCAAGCGTGCCCGGAGTAATTGGCAACAGGACCGCCTGGCACGTTCCGAGCTCGCATAGCAATACGGCCCCCGGCCCGGCCCAAGCCAAACGACGAAACTCGTGCCACGCATACTGTCGTGGGTTTGTCACGGCAGATGTCCTCGTGAAAGGACTTAGTCGTGAAGCCATCGTAATGGGTTAGCTTAAAGGGTTTAAACCGGACAAGGGGACACGGGAGTTTATACTAGTTCGGCCCCTTCGATGAAGGTAAAAGCCTACGTCTAGTTGTGATTGGTATTGCTAGGGTTTCGAAGGCCAGGGCGAATCCGCTTTGTCTAGCTCTCGAGTTGTTGTTGTCTGTCTCTAAACCGCGGTCGGGTCGTCCCTTTATATACATAGGTTGACGCCCGCCGGGCTACAGAGTCCCGAAGCCGGATCATAAACGTATCCGGTTCGGCCTCTCTCTCTTTCTTACTATACAAGTTACATGACTAAGCCGGTTTACATCTACAGGCTGTAACCCGCCTTTGGGCCCTCCATAAAGCGCCATCATCTTTACATCTTCATGGGCTTCTAATCTTCAAAGAGTCAACCCGGCTACATAAGGCCGGTTTACCTCCAGTAGTAATATCCCCAACATTAGGCCCCAGATTGGTTTGAACTTGTTCATGTCAATCTTCCACACTTAGAAAAAATCTTCTCTCTTATCTTCATTTTTGATCTTGTAAACCGCCGTGACGTCATACTTCAAAATTACGATAAACCGCCCTAACGTCATCCATCCGTTGATATCGGAGATTTCCTTCATTTAATATATATCCAGTCATCGAGGCGACACCTTTATTAACTTATCCATTTTTTGGGCTCCTCGATTCCCGTACTTGCCATTTTATCACTTCTCCTTATAAATAGGACCGAGGGGTCATTTTCACCGTTTCCCCCCGTGCCTCTTCGCGTCGTCTTCCTCACGCCGCTCAGCCTGTGGAGCTCCGCCGCCACCGTCGACCGTCGCCTCTGCTCTGACCTTGGCCGCTGCATCACCCTGAACGCACCAGAATACTGCAGCGCCCTTCCGCTTCCTCACCAGCTTCGGTAAGTTCTCTGCTTTTTTCACAATAGATCTGTTCTAGGGTTTCGACATTCTTCGCAGTTCTTCCGAAGTTCATCAGTGCTATTCTTCCCTGTTCTTCCTTTAATATATAGATGGACACTTCATGCTTGACGCATCTCTTGCCGTAGCTTACCTACCATGGTCATCACAAATCCTTATGCGCAAAGAACTGATCTAGTCTGTCAAAAATTGCTTCAGTTCTGCACCCCTTCAAGATCCAATTATTTTTGCTTTTCTGTCTTATCTTTAGATCCAAAAGTTTTATACATCACTGTGAGATCTGTTTCTATGTTCCTGTGAGATCCGTTTCTCCTCGCACTAATATTAGCGGTTTAACATTGTATAAATAGTCTATGCCATTAGCCCTCTGATAAACCGGAAGAGCATGTTACCTTCATAATTATGCTCCGGTGTAATAGTGTCTGATCAATCCTGTGCTAGCATTACCTTTTTCTCTCATTACACTAGTCTCCGGGTTGTACCATTTATCATATCAGTATGTTTCTTACTCCCTTGTCTCTTGTGTATAATCATGTGTAATTTATAAACCAGCCTTTCATTTTTAGTTTGTTCGCTTTGCAATGGCCAAACAATTCACTGCCTGCAACTGGGCTCGTTCCCAGGTTACTGAGGCTCAATTGAATGAGATGGTTAGCATCGGCTCTCTGCCTAAGAAAACTGAGATCAAATGGTGAGTTCCAGCAACAGAGAATCCTCCAACCCCAAGACAAGGCGAGGTGGTAGTCTTTTTTTACCATATAGGCCGTGGTTTCAAACCGCCAGGGTCAAAATTTTATCGAGATGTGCTTGCCAGCTTCCAACTGCATCCACAAGATATTGGTCCCAACTCAGTCTTCAACTTATGCAATTTCCAAGTCTTCTGTGAAGTCTATTTACAAGAAGAACCAACTGCAGAACTGTTCCGGGATTTCTTTCACTTAAACCGGCGCACAGAGTTTGTGAATGGCCCGAACACAGAGCTTGGTGGTGTCTCGATTCAAAAGTGGAAAGAAGTGGAATTTCCTCATGCCAAACATCATAGCCACCCAAAGGAATGGAACCAAACATGGTTTTATTGCAGAGACACTTCGCCTGAGGATGAAAATCCCCTCCCCGGCTTCCGTGATCATAGATTATCCAACACTCACCCAATGCCACAACGCCTGAGCTCTTCAGAAAGGGCAAAATACGCTCCTCAAATCGCCAAGCTCCGGGCCTTTATGGCAAACAGTTTAACAGGCGTGGATTTTGTGCGCTATTGGATATCCTGGAGTATCTTGCTGCTAAGCCGGCGTCCCGGTTTAATGTGCGAATATACCGGTGAAGTTGACGATCCTCAATGCCACTGCAACATCCAATTATCTAAGGAAGAAGTTACTGAAGGTGTAAAGAAGATTCTGAATGAATCGGAACTGGTCTGTAGTCAAACCCGTCTGAGTCCCTTCTATACCAAGAACAAACCGCCTGCTGTAAGCATTACACTTCCTCTTCATCTCTAACATCTTTAACTTATACAATCTGTAACCCTTATTCTTTATACATATATAGGGTGATGACCCCTTCTGGAAACGGAAATCCATAGAGAAAGCGGCAAAGCCAACTGGAGACAAAGTGGTCAAGCCAACCCGCCTAAAGACCAAAGCTGTAAAATGGACGTCAAAGCGGAAAACGGCCGACCGGATTAATATGGAGCTTGATGATGATACTGATGACCCAGAAGTTGAGGTAGAACTTGACTCACTTGGCTCTCTTTTTATGCATCTTGTTAACAATGATCTTCCTCAGGAGGAGGCAGAAGCTAGTCAGGCTGATGACGTAGAGGTAATTACCCTTTCCTCCGGTTCAGACTATATGCCAACATAAAAAACTCGCCAAGCAATCCGGAAAGTAAGCTTTTCTCATCCTCATGCTCACTTGGATCCAACATTTATTTTGAAGACTCAACATCTTGAAGCTCGCCGGACAACCCGACACAGTGGCCAACAGGTCACCTATGCCGGTTTACCTGATACTCCGGTTCAGAAGCGCCGGTCTGAGGTCTCTCCTACTTCTGACCATTCTTACCCCAAGGCAGGTTATTTCAGACAGCCTCTTAATCCGTCCGATTCAAATTATCAGGTGACACCTCCTTCCTCTTCTGGTGAATCGACAGCAACTCAACTCCCCCCTTTGAAAACTGTGGCTGGGTGAGTTATGAAAAACCTTTCCTTTCAATGCGCCCTACATCTTTTAAACAGGATGTTAACCCTTTTTATTCTGTTTGCAGGGCCAAAGCCAGACCCAGTAAGAAAGCTCGGGTCACTAATCCGCCAGAAGACCCTGTTGGCGAAGAAGAAGAACCAAGAGGTGAACCGAAGCAGACTGGTGAACCGGAAGGCCTCCATCCTGAAACAACTTTTGATGATCCGCCTCTTGATGGCCAACATACCGACGAACCAACAGATGATGAGCCTGTCACCCCTGATACTGAACCGGCAGAACCAAACCGGGCTAGTCCAATGAAAGACACTGAAATTCCATCATCATCCACCAAAAATCCTGAAGCCCAAGGTGATGACATTATTATTACTGGAATAGGCCACAGCTCTCCTGGTCATCCCGTCATTTTGGCTCAGCATAGTGCCAAAGAAGAGCAAATTGCCAGGGATAAAGGTAAATGGAGCAGCGACTTATCAAACTATGCTCATCTTAACGCTGATGAGCTTCATTCCGGCTTCTTGAACCGTCTGCACTCAAACCGGGATTATGAAGCTGGTTTGGTAAATTTGATGAAAGAACGATATGAGGTAAATTCTTCCCCCTTGTACATTGATTTATAGCTGAAATACTATTCCAAGTAGCCCCCAAGAGCCGTTTTATGATTGATAATCATAAACCGGGTCTTTGTAACACTTCAAGCATCCCATCATTGATCCTTGCAAAGGCGTGTCCTCAATCATAGATAAGACTCATGTTTGAAAAAATTAGATAACTTTCTGCAGCATAGCCCCCAAAGGCCGGTTTAACTTGGCAAGTTAATCCGGTTTTTAATCCACACCGCCGGTTTAGAACAAACGTACATTAGCCCCCAAGTGTCAAGGATAATGCTTGCATTGTTTTGGAGACTTGTATAGAGTATAGTATTTGAGAGCAAATAGGCATTAGCCCCCAAGTATGAAGTGGATAACTTGTTATATGCTTTATACTTAGTGCATAAATATGTTGTTTTGTTGAATATACCTTCAATGTTGCAGGCTGAACTGAGAAGCAAAGATGCTCAAAACTCTGACTTGCAAGAAAATGTGAAGTCTCAACAAGCGGAAGCTGCAAAAGACAAAGAGGAGCTGACCCAGGCCCTGGCCGGAATGGAGAAGCTGAAAGAATCCTTCAACCAAGATCGTGCTGAATGGGAAACCGAAAAAGCCGGTTTAACCAAAAGAGCTGTAGACGCCGAGGAAGCCTTGAAACCGGTGGTTGAAGAACTAGCCGGTTTGAAGCGCCAAATCAATGCTATGACCTCTGCTATCTTTGGTAAGTGTCTGCTTATGTATGTTGCGCCAGTCAATGAATCTTAAAACTGACCAAAATGTTGATAAAATCTTTGGCAGGAACTCGGATCACTCATCTTGGTGCAGATATGCGGATGAAGCTCAAAGCGGCATATACATTGGTTGAGCAGCTATACTCTGGGTCTCAGTGAGCCATTAGTATGGTGGCTTATAACAAACCGGCGCCAACATTGATTAAGGAAACCCTTGAGAAGCTGGGCATGTTACCAGCGCATATTGGCGAGTTGAAGTGAGCCGCTGCGAGAGCAGGAGCATTGACCGCCCTTATTCGAGCCAAGGCCTGGATTCCAGACCTTGAAGCAGAGGATATAATAAAAGGATATCCGGGTGTTAAAGAAGACGGTTCAAACTTTGACAATGATGATCTTCGGCGGCTGACCAAACAGATGCGGCCAGCGGCCAGCAAATTGGCTGAGGACACCGATTTGTCCCATTTTCAACTGTTTTGTGATGCAGAAGGGAAAAGACAGCCAACTGATATCCATGAAGTCGAAGAACTTGTGCCTCTGATTCGTAAGCACACTTACGCCCCTGATATTAACCCTTTTGATCTTATCCATGAGGAAGCAGTGTTCCAAGCTTTAACCGGAATCGATTGGTCAACGACTGATTTCCAGCGGCTGGGGAGGGATGAAGAAGTGCCTACACCAACTGATCCGCAACCGTCAAACCGCCGTGATGAAGAATCCTGATCTGGTTGCCGGTTTATATGGCTACTGTGAAAAACAATGCACTATTTGAGCCGCTTTGAAGCTTCATGTAATAGGATAGCTGAAACTTTGTTTATCTCCCATGCCATCGAGCATGTTTCATAACGCTTTGTGACAATCTGTGCCGCCCTTCAGGATATATTTTATGCATAGCCTATGATGACTTGCCTTCCTGGGTCCAAAAAAAACTTAAAAGTGTCTAGCGGTTTACCGCTAGACATGTCATAATATCCAAGAAGTATATAGTACTTTAGCTGAATAATCAAGTGTTTGTACAAAAAATAATGTACAGAACATACCTCATTGATTGACCAAATGTGTATATAGCAAAGGAGTTTAACACCAACCCGATACGTTTGATAATTTTATCTTCATAATGCTGGTCTATATATCAAACCGGACCGGTATAACTACCAGATTTTCTTTATAACACTAGTGATTTAGTCAAACCAGACCGGGTCAATGACCACCGGTTCATAATTGATCATGTGCTAACAACTGGTAGTTGGAAATCAAGCCGGGTCAAGGACGCCGGTTTAACAAAAAATACTTATGATTTTCAACAAACAAAATTCAAATAGGAAAATATGCGAGGCTTTTTACGAGCTGCCAGGCTCCAAATCAAGGCTTTTCATGGGCTGCCAGGCCTCTGAGTTAAACCATTTATCAAAGCCTTTTAAGATGGGCCTCCAATTAACCAACATCGTTTTAACTGTGACAAGTTCAGGGTCTATAAAAGATTGACTTGTCAAACGTTCGATGGGTCATACCAGGATTACCTGGATAGGAGTGGCTTACTTGATGAAGGTAGGCTAACCCGGGGTTTTAGGTGAATACACCAGGCTTCCAAGCCGTGGCTTGATAGCCAATTACGAGGGTCCTTTCAAACTCTTTGTTCCTTTGCAAAAAAGAGTCCCCAAGTAACTTTGTGAGTGACGCTCAGTGTGTGCCTATGTTTGAGTCTGTACTATGTACAACACTCTCTTTGGCTCCACAAATTTTCCTTGTATGGCTTGAAATGCCTATCAAGAGGTGTAGCTGAGGTTCAAACATGACCAAGCCCCCTAGTGATTTTCTTTATCTCTATGCAGCTGCTAAAGCTGGTTTAACAAAGACTCCGCTTTGTTAGTTATCGTGTAAAAGCACACACATGATATAAGAAAGAACAGATACCCCGCTTATGGAGGCTCCGGTTTATTATATGATATATACACTGTCATAAATATGTACAGATGAAGAGCCTATGGCTTCAAGTGTAATAAGGCCGAAGGAGAGCTATGTTCCATGGCCGCTTTGTCTCCTCCTCCGATTGACGTGAGTCTTCATGCTCTCGAACATCAATGAGATAATAAGATCCGTTGTGCAGGTTTTTGCTGACCACAAAAGGTCCTTCCCAAGGGGGGGGGGATAACTTGTGCATATCAGTCTGATCCTGGATGAGCCGGAGCACCAAATCACCTTCTTGAAATGTTCTAGTTTTAACTCGGCGGCTGTGATAACGTCGAAGATCTTGTTGATAAATCGCCAAACGTGCTGCTGCAAGATCACGCTCTTCATCCAACAGGTCCAGAGAATCCTGACGTGCCTTCTCATTATCAGCCGCAACATAAGCTGCAACACGGGGCGAATCGTGACGGATGTCACTAGGAAGAACTGCCTCCGCTCCATACACCATGAAGAAAGGTGTGTAACCCGTAGACCTATTGGGTGTGGTGTTGATGCTCCATAACATAGAAGGTAACTCCTCAACCCAACAACCCGGCGTCCGCTTTAAGGGAACCATAAGCCTTGGTTTGATACCCCTTAGAATCTCTTGATTTTCCCTTTTCGCTTGACCATTAGATTGGGGGTGAGCCACTGATGCTAGATCAAGCCGGATGTGCTCACTTTGACAGAATTCTTCCATCTCCCCTTTTGACAGATTAGTGCCATTATCTGTTATAATACTGTGTGGAAAACCAAACCGGAATATCACCTTTTTCATGAATTGAACCGCCGTGGCTGCATGACACTTGCTGACTGGCTCTGCCTCCACCCATTTAGTGAATTTATCAACTGCTACTAACAGGTGGGTCTTCTTGTCCTTAGAGCGCTTGAAGGGTCCAACCATATCAAGCCCCCAAGTTGCAAGCGGCCACCTAATTGGAATCATCCGCAACTCTTGAGCCGGAACGTGCGCACGGCGGGCAAATTTTTGACATCCATCACATCTCTTGACTAAATCCTCCGCATCAGCATGCGCCGTCAACCAGTAAAAACCGTGGCGAAAAGCTTTGGCAACCAACGACTTTGAACTGGCATGGTGACCACAATCCCCTTCATGGATTTCTCGCAAAATCTCATGACCTTCTTGAGGAGAAACACATCGCTGAATTGCTCCTGAAACACTGTAACGATGTAACTCCCCGTTGAGTATGGTCATGGACTTGGAACGCCGGATTATCTGTCGAGTCAACGTTTCCTCATCTGGTAACTCGCCCCGGTTCATGTAATCTAGATATGGGATCGTCCAATCCGGTATGGCATGCAGAGCTGCCACCAATTGAGCCTCCGGATCAGGAATAGCCAAATCTTCTTCAGTTGGTATTTTGACTGACGGATTGTGCAACACATCAAGAAAGACATTGGGCGGAACCGGTTTACGTTGGGAACTAAGACGACTTAAAGCGTCCGCTGCTTCATTCTTCCGCCGGTCTATATGGTCCACCTGATAACCTTTAAAGTGACCAGCCACTGCGTCTACCTCTCGCCGATATGCAGCCATGAGTGGGTCTTTAGAATCCCAAGTGCCAGACACCTGCTGGGCCACTAGATCTGAATCGCCGAAGCACTTAACCCGGCTCAAATTCATCTCTTTAGCCATCTGAAGCCCGTGGAGTAAATCCTCATATTCAGCTGCATTGTTAGTACAAGGGAACATTAAACGGAGGACATAACAAAACTTGTCACCTCATGGGGAAGTTAATACGACTCCAGCCCCCGAGCCCTCCAACTGTCTGGACCCATCAAAATGAATAGTCGAATATGTATTATCCGGTTTCTCTTCAGGTGCCCGTAACTCCGTCCAATCGTTGATGAAATCCACGAGTGCCTGGGACTTGATCGCCGTGCGGGGTATATATTTGAGCCCATGAGATCCAAGCTCAATAGCCCACTTGGCAACCCAGCCAGTTGCCTCTCTGTTTTGAATGATGTCGCCCAGAGGAGCTGAATTGACCACTGTGATGGGATGGCCTTGAAAATAGTGTTTAAGCTTTCGGCTTGCCATAAACACCCCATACACCAGTTTCTGCCAATGTGGATACCTCTGTTTTGCTCAATGAGCACCTCACTGATATAATAAACCGACCGTTGAACCGGATACTCCTTGCCAGGCTCCTTGCACTCTACCACAATGGCTACGCTAACAGCTCGGGCATTAGCAGCCACATATAACAATAATGGCTCTTTATCGATCGGTGCTGCAAGCACGGGCGGTTCAACTAGCTGCCTCTTCAGATCCTCGAACACTTTATCTGCTGCCTCACTCCAGACAAAGTCATCTGTTTTCTTGAGCATTGATATAAAGGGATGTCCTTTTCTCCAAGGCAGCTGATAAACCGGCTCAAGGCTGTAATCCGGCCGGCCAGACGTTGAACATCGTTAATACATGCCGGTTTAGCCAAGGATGTAATTGCTGCAATCTTTTCCGAATTAGCCTCAGTGCCTCTATTTGAAACCAGAAAACCTAAGAGCTTGCCTGCCGGGACACCAAAAACGCACTTCTCCGGATTGAGCATCATCTTGTAAACCCGAAGATTGTCAAAGGTTTCCCGTAGATCATATATCAATGTCTCCTCCTTTCTGGATTTGACCACAATATCATCCACATACACATGAACATTGCACCCAATTTGTTTATGTAGGCAATTCTGAACACATCGCTGGTAAGTCGCCTGGGCACTCTTGAGTCCAAAGGGCATAGAAACATAGCAGAAGGCTCCAAAGGGAGTTATGAAGGTTGTCTTCTCCTGGTTCTTAACCGCCATTTTGATCTGATGATAACCAGAGTAAGCATCCAGAAAACACAAACGGTCACAACCCGCCGTAGCATCAATTATCTGATCAATGCGAGGGAGAGCAAAGGGGTATGCAGGGCAAGCTTTGTTTAAATCCGTGTAGTCCACACACATGCGCCAAGTGCCATTTTTCTTAAGAACCAGCACCGGATTGGCTAACCACTCTGGATGAAAAACTTCGACAATAAACCCAGCAGCCAACAGACGGGCTACCTCTTCACCTATAGCCTTGCGTCTCTCTTCGTTGAAACGACGGAGGAACTGCCGGACCGGTTTGAACTTAGGATCAATGTTGAGTGTGTGCTCAGCGAGTTCCCCCGGTACACCTGGCATGTCAGAAGGTTTCCATGCAAAGATGTCCCGATTCTCACGGATGAACTCGATGAGTGCGCTTTCCTATTTGGGATCCAGGTTAGCGCTGATGTTGAATTGTTTGGATGAATCGCCAGGAACAAAATCAACTATCTTAGTGTCTGTAGCCGATTTGAACTTCAACGCTGGGTCATGTTCCGTAGTTGGCTTTTTTAAAGAGGTCATGTCTGCCGGATCAACTTGCTCCTTATAGAACTTTAACTCCTCCGTGGCACAAACCGACTCCGCATAAGCCGCATCGCCTTCTTCACACTCCAAAGCAATCTTTCTACTTCCATGTACTGTGATAGTCCCTTTATGACCTGGCATTTTAAGCTGTAGATAAACATAACATGGCCTTGCCATAAACTTAGCATAAACCGGCCGCCCAAACAAGGCGTGGTACGGACTTTTGATCTTTACCACCTCAAATGTCAAAGTTTCTGACCTTGAATCATAGTCATCTCCAAAAGCTACCTCCAAAGCTATCTTACCAACAGGATATGCAGACTTACCAGGCACCACACCATGAAAGACCGTATTTGACGGTTTAAGATCCTTATCTGTCAACCCCATACGGCGGAATGTATCATAGTACAAAATATTGATACTACTTCCCCCATCCATTAGCACTTTAGTGAACTTGTATCCCCGGACTTGAGGGGCTACCACCAAGGCCAAATGACCTGGATTATCAACCCGGGGCGGGTGATCATCTCTACTCCACAAAATAGGTTGCTCAGACCAGCGTAAATACTGAGGTACTGCCGGCTCAACAGAGTTGACTGCCCTTTTGTGAAGCTTCTGATCACGTTTGCACAAACTAGTAGTGAAGACATGATATTGCCCGCTATTCAGCTGCTTGGGATTGCTCTGATAACCCGACTGCTGCGGCTGCTGCTGACTCCCCTGATGGTTGTAGCCTCCCTGGTTGCCTTGGTGTCCTTGATTGACGTGTCCGGTTTGGTTGCCTGGAAACGCTGAACCGGAACCACCACCTCCGTAACCCGGCCCGTGGAAACCTCCTCCTGAACTGCCGGGCGGGCCGTTGTCATATTGGAACATATTGGAATTCTTGAAATCCCGCATGATATAACAATCTTTCCAGAGATGTGATGTCGGTTTCTCCTTCGATCCATGCTTTGGACAGGGCTGATTTAACAAACGCTCCAAATTGTTGCCTGGACCTCCACCCCTCTGGGGCTGCTTGCCTTTACGGTGCTGGCCATTCTCATGTGCGTTGGTATTTGCGACAAAGTCCAAGCTACTGTCGGCCTTGCGCTTACCAGCGTTTCCATGGCCTGCCGGATTATGCTGTTGGCCTTTGGCATTGCCGTTCTTCTTACCTTTCTCCGGTTTGTCCTCCTCCTCCTCTGAATCTGGATCCTTGGTATTATCGGAATCATCATATTTAACCAAAGCGGCCATGAGTGTTGACATGTCGTTGCAGTGACGTTTGAGCCTTCCCAACTTCTGTTTTAATGGTTTGAAATGGCAATTGCCCTCTAACGTTAACACTGCGGTGTCTGCATTGATATGGTCTGATGAATGCAAAATTGCCGAGACCCATTTGACCCAATGGGTCGTGGACTCCCCTTCCTCTTGGACACAAGCGGCCAGATCTACAATTGACATTGGCTGCTTACACGTATCCTTGAAGTTCTGGATAAACCGGTGCTTCAGTTCGGTCCATGATCCAAAAGAGTTGGTCGGCAAGCTCTTCAACCAAGTGCGAGAAGTTCCTTCCAACATCATGGTGAAATATTTAGCACACACCGCCTCATCCACATCTAACATCTCCATTGCCATCTCATAGCTCTTCACCCATGCCTCTGGCTACAAATCGGCGGTGTAATTTGGTACCTTACGAGGTCCCTTGAAATCCTTGGGCAGTCTCACATTACGCAAAGCGGGAGTTAAACACGGTACCCCTAAGGAACTGAACATCGCCCCTGGCTCCATGGAGGCCGTGGGGTGAACCGAAGTATGCTATTGTGCTCCGTGTCGAGCTATCAACTCGGCCTCTCGACGTGCACGGCCATGGTCCATAACATCTTGCACATTAGCACCTCCCCCAGTCGGGTTGTTCCCTCATGGCGAATTTCAGCGACGTGCACTACTGGACACGACCGGTTCGTCCTCCACATGTCTGCTATAACTCCGGCTTGGACGGGGAGTGGAATGAATCCTCTCACGGCTGTGTGAATATGCTTGCTGTTGGTTTAGTGCTGTTTGAAGGAGATCCCTGGCCCGACGGGCTTCCACTGCAACTGGTGACTCGCCGTCGGTTGGGAGGGCCACCAAGCGTGAAGCGGCGGCCACAATGTTGTCCAATGGGTTGGAATAATGCCCGGGCGGCGTTGATGGCACAACGTTGTTCTGGCGAGGCAGGTCCGTCGTGCGCGGCTGAACCGGCGCTCCTGCTCCCAACGCCCCCGCCTGGTTTAGCATGGGTTGGTTACCAGCTCCTGCACCTGGCGTGTTGAAAAGATTCTGCGGCTCATAAACCGACAGGAGACGTGATCGATACCTTCTTCTCATGACTTCCTCTGAAGCGTTCTGATCCAGTCTAATCCGATAGGCCTGTGCTTCCAACTCAGCCCGTTTCGTAGCCATCCTGGCATTCTCCGCTGTCAGGTCCGCTTTAGCCTGGGCTATCTGATCTTTCACTTTTACAATCTCCGCATTGTGCTGAGCCCTGGCTGCTGCGTCCACCTCCGCGGACATCAGTGTTGCCAGAGCGTCGAACGAATCAGACAAGACTTGGGCCGGAGGTGGCGCTGAGCTTCCTGCCCCTGCTGGTGTGGCCGTCGTTGAACCGGAGAGCATTGCTGTGAAGGTAGATGAATGAGGCGCCGATTGTGTGCCGGCCATGAAGATGGCGGCCCGGTTTGGCGGACCGGGGGAATCCAGAATACTGTTGCCCTCGGATCCTTCCTCAATCCGGCCGTCCTGCAATTGGTAAAGCGATTCGGTCTCTCCAGAAGACTCATCATCAGAGCAGACTACGGTTTCTCCATCAGACACCGGTCCATCCTCGTACCCCAATCCATGGACGACACCTACGAAAACATGCCTTGCCTCGGGCTAAACCGGCGAAGAGCTTGCACGCTGAGCCGTTTCGATGATGTCGGTGCAGATGTCCGGCTCGGGGGCCGGTTCGCCGATCTTGCCGATGAAGACGTGAATCCCACCAAAGGGGACCCGGTACCCGTATTCGATTGAATCGGCCTCGGGACCCCATCCTGCACTATCGATGTAGAGCTTGCCGCGACGACTCTTCGTCATCCGGCCCATAGCGTATCCCTTAAGTCCATCAAAGCTGCCCTTCAAGAACTCAAAACCATCGTGCGATAGCCCCACGATGGGCGCCAACTGTCATGGGTTTGTCACGGCAGATGTGCTCGTGAAAGGACTTAGTCGTGGAGCCATCGCAACGGGTTAGCTTAAAGGGGTTAAACCGGACAAGGGGACACGAGAGTTTATACTAGTTTGGCCCCTTCGATGAAGGTAAAAGCCTACGTCTAGTTGTGATTGGTAAATCCGCTTTGTCTGGCTCTCAGGTTGTTGTTGTCTGTCTCTAAACCACGGCCGGGTCGTCCCTTTATATACATAGGTTGACGCCCGCCGGGCTACAGAGTCCTGAAGCCAGATCATAAACGTATCCGGTTCGGCCTCTCTCTCTCTCTCTATCTTACTATACAAGTTACATGACTAAGCCGGTTTACATTTACAGGCTGTAACCCGCCTTTGGGCCCTCCGTAA
Organism: Triticum monococcum; assembly: GCA_034509565.1. Taxonomy (NCBI): domain Eukaryota; kingdom Viridiplantae; phylum Streptophyta; class Magnoliopsida; order Poales; family Poaceae; genus Triticum; species Triticum monococcum. Next base: position 487,373,845 of record CM067845.1, read on the forward strand.
AGCGCCATCATCTTTACATCTTCATGGGCTTCTAATCTTCAAAGAGTCAACCCGGCTACATAAGGCCGGTTTACCTCCAGTAGTAATATCCCCAACACATACATAATTACGCATTAAAAATACCATGGGCACAGATAGGGAGGGGGCACGACTACGACATGCCCCAAGACGCGGCTTAAACCGCACTAGGGGCTTCCCGCTTTGTTATTTTTCTCTCTTTCAGGACATTAATCTCTGGAAACCATGTCCGGCAGCATGATTGCCGAACACATGATGCAGCAACCAAGGAGGCAAAAAGCTACATCACACCACGGAACTCCCAGGTGGATTATGATAACGAGTGAAATACTTGCTTTAATATTATTTCTCAGCTTGCCCTTGGAGGGGACATAGTCCTACTTTTTGCTTATCGCACTACCTGTATCATTCTGCTCTAACGCACGTTTTTTAATAAACAATGCATTGCATTAAGGCTTTTATTGCATTCTTCTTTTTTATATATATGTTCATTCGTGACATCCAGCACCCGTACACTCTGGTACGGCCAATACGCTAGGGGTTTAAGCATACCCCATAATACGGCGTGAGAAGTCCGAACACTTTCACAAGTGCAGCACCCCGAACTTATAGCATTATATGCATCAGCTCCGAATCATGTCTTTGGTCAATAGTTGGGTTTGCCCGGCTCCCATGTTTTGGTACCTTACGTTCCGCTATATCGGCTAAGGTAGCACTGGGAGAACTACTGCGATTGTGCCCCGGTTCAGCTGGGCTAAGCACCTCAGTAGAGAAAGATAAAACTGACGTCATGATAAGGCGAGAGACTGGTCCCTGTTCGAGAGGTTTTCAAGTCCCTAAAGACTTATGCCGCTTAGAGCGAGGAGTCGGCCCTGTCCGGCTTAAGGCGTGTATCGCGCCCCAGATTCGGCCTTCCGAATACTAGGGGCTTCGCCGAAATTTAAAATTATAGAATTCTATGGCTAAGTGAGAGTGATAACGCATTATAGTCCGATTGCCTTGTTCGTTGTGCTGAGCACCTCCCTCGAAGGACCCAAAAATGGGAACAAGAGTGCCCAGGTTTATCCCGAACACCCCAGCACTCGTGGCATGGGGGCTGATACCTCCATTTTGCATCATGCTTTTATATCGATATTTATTGCATTATGGACTGTTATTTCACTTTATGTCACAATACTTATGGCTATTCTCTCTTATTTTACAAGGTTTACATAAGGAGGGAGAATGCCGACAGCTGGAATTCTGGGTTGGAAAAGGAACTAATATTAGAGACCTATTCTGCGCAACTCCAAAAGTCCTGAAACTCCACGGAACATCTTAAAATACATAAATAAAAATCCACGCCAAAGATGAAGGCCAGGGGGCCCACACCCTGCTCACGAGGGTGGGGGCGCCCCCCTAGGGCGCGCCCCCTACCTCGTGGGCCCCCTGGTGGCTCTCCGACGTCCATCTCCTCCTATATGAAGTCTTTCGACGAGAAAAAAATCAGAAGGAACTTTTCGGGACGAGACTCTGCCGCCACGAGGCGGAACCTTGGCGGAACCAATCTAGAGCTCCGGCAGAGCTGTTCTGCCGGGGATACTTCCCTCAGGGAGGGGAAAATCATCACCATCGTCATCACCAACGCTCCTCTTATCGGGAGAGGGCAATCTCCATCAACATCTTCACCAGCACCATCTCATCTCCAAACCCTAGTTCATATCTTGTATCCAATTCTTGTCTCAAAGTTCGGGATTGGTCTAGTAGGTTGCTAGTAGTGTTGATTACTCCTTGTAGTTGATGCTAGTTGGTTTATTTGGTGGAAGATCATATGTTCAGATCCTATATGCATATTATTACCCCTCTGATTATGAACATGAATATGCTTTGTGAGTAATTACGTTTGTTCCTGAGGACAAGGGAGAAGTCTTGCTATTAGTAGTCATGTGAATTTGGTATTCGTTTGATATTTTGATAAGATGTATGTTGTCTAGCCTCTAGTGGTGTTATGTGAACGTCGACTACATAACAATTCACCATTATTTGGGCCTAGAGGAAGGCATTGGGAAGTAATAAGTAGATGATGGGTTGCTAGAGTGACAGAAGCTTAAACCCTAGTTTATGCGTTGCTTCGTAAGGGGCTGATTTGGATCCACATATTTCATGCTATGGTTAGGTTTACCTTAATACTTTTGTTGTAGTTGCGGATGCTTGCAATAGAGGTTAATCATAAGTGGGATGCTTGTTCAAGTAAGAACAGCACCCAAGCACCGGTCCACCCACATATCAAATTATCAAAGTATCGAACACGAATCATATGAACGTGATGAAAACTAGCTTGACGATATTCCCATGTGTCCTCGGGAGCGCTTTTCCTATTATAAGAGTTCATTCCGGCTTGTCCTTTGCTACAAAAAGGATTGGGCCACCTTGCTGCACTTTATTTACTTTTGTTACTTGTTGCTCGTTACAATTTATCTTATCACAAAACTATCTGTTACCACTTATTTCAGTACTTGCAGAGAATACCTTGCTGAAAACCGCTTATCATTTCCTTCTGCTCCTCGCTGGGTTCGACACTCTTACTTATCGAAAGGACTATGATAGATCCCCTGTACTTGTGGGTCATCAAGACTCTTTTCTAGTGCCGTTGCCGGGGAGTGTAGCGCCTTTGGTAGGTGGAATTTGGTAAGGAAAAATTTATATAGTGCGCTGAAATCTACTGTCACTTGTTACTATGGAAAGTAATTCTCTGAGGGGCTTGTTCGGGGTATCTTCACCCCGTTCAGTAGAGCAAAGAGTTGCTCCTCAACCTACTGAACCTATTGAAAATGAAACTCCTTTTGAATTTCCTTCGGGTATGATGGAAAACCTGCTAGCTAACCCTTTTACAGGAGATGGAACAAAGCATCTTGATGAGCACTTAATATATGTGGATAAAGTTTGTGGATTATTTAAGCTTGTAGGTATACCCGATGATGTTGCTAAGAAGAAGGGCTTCCCTTTATCTTTGAAGGGAGACGCATTGATATGGTATATGCTATGTGATGATATGAAATCATGGAACTATAAAAGATTGAAATTGGAATTTCATCACAAGTATTACCCTATGCATCTTGTTCACCGTGATCACAATTATATATATAATTTCTGGCCTCGCAAAGGAGAAAGCATCGCTCAAGCTTGGGGGAGGCTTAAATCAATGTTATATTCATGCCCCAATCATGAGCTCTCGAGAGAAATAATTATGCAAAGTTTTTATGCTCGGCTTTCTCATAATAATCAAACCATGCTCGATACTTCTTGTGATGGCTCTTTTATGATGAAGACTATTGAATTCAGATGGAATTTATTGGATAGAATTAAATGCAACTCTGAAGATTGGTACCTCGACGAAGGTAAGGGGTCAGGTATGACATGTAAGTTGGATTGTGTTAAATATTTTATGAATATCGATATTTTCCGTAAGTTTAGCACTAAATATGGACTTGACTCTGAGATAGTAGCTTCTTTCTGTGAATCTTTTGCTACTTATGTTGATCTTCCTAAGAAGAAGTGGTTTAAATATCATCCTCACATAGAAGTAAAAGTAGCTGCACCTATTAAACTTGAAGAAAAGACTGTCACTTATAATGATCCTATTGTTCCTACTTCTTATGTTGAGAAACCACCTTTCCCTGTTAGAGTAAAGGATCATGCCAAAGCTTCAACTGTTGTTCGTAAAAGCAATATTAGAACTTATACACCTCCTGAGCAAGTTAAAGTAGAACCTAATATTGCTATTGTTAAAGATCTCTTGTCTGATAATATTGATGGGCATGCTATTCAGTTCGAAGGTGAAACTGCTAGAATTGCTAAACCTTGTGCTAAAGATAAACATAGACCTGTTGTAGGCGTGCCTGTTATTTCTGTTAAAATAGGAGATCATTGTTATCATGGCTTATGTGATATGGGTGCGAGTGCTAGTGTTATACCGCATACTTTATACGGAGAAATTAAGAATGAAATTGCACTTGTTGAGTTAGAAGGTATTGATGTCACAATTAAACTTGCCAATAGAGATACTATTTCACCAATTGGAATTGTTAGAGATGTTGAAGTCTTGTGTGGGAAAACTAAATATCATGCTGATTTTCTTGTTCTTACTTCTTCGCAAGATAGCTTTTGTCCCATTATATTTGGTAGACCCTTCTTGAACACTGTTAATGCTAGGATAGATTGCAAAAAGAATGTTGTTACTATTGGCTTGGATGATATGGTTCATGAGTTTAATTTCTCTAAATTTAGTAAACAACATCATGAGGAAGAATTACCCAGTAAGGATGAAATTATTGGTCTTGCTTCTATTGCCGTACCTCCTAGTGATCCTTTAGAACACTATTTGCTAGACCATGAAAATAATATGTTCATGAATGAAAGAAGGGAAATAGATGAAGTATTCTTTAAACAGGAACCTATTCTGCAACACAATTTGCCTGTTGAAATTTTAGGGGATCCTCCTCCACCCAAGGGTGATCCCGTGTTTGAGCTTAAACTGTTGCCTGATAATCTTAAATATGCTTATCTTGATGAAAAGAAGATATATCATGTTATTATTAGTGCTAACCTTTCAGAGCATGAAGAAGAAAGATTATTGAAAACTCTGAAGAAGCATCGTGATGCTATTGGATATACTCTTGATGATCTTAAGGGCATTAGTCCCACTCTATGTCAACATAAAATAAATTTGGAAGCAGATGCCAAACCAGTTCGTGATCCTCAACGACGTCTGAATCCTAAAATGAAAGAAGTGGTAAGAAAAGAAATACTAAAGCTTCTGGAGGCAGGTATAATCTATTCTGTTGCTGATAGTGAGTGGGTAAGTCCTGCCCATTGTGTCCCTAAGAAGGGAGGTATTACTGTTGTTCCTAATGATAAAGATGAATTGATTCCGCAAACAATTATCACAGGTTATAGGATGGTAATTGATTTCCGCAAATTAAATAAAGCTACTAAGAAAGATCATTACCCCTTACCTTTTATTGATCAAATGCTAGAAATATTATGCAAACATACACACTATTGCTTCCTAGATGGTTATTCTGGTTTCTCTCAAATACCTGTGTCGGCTAGAGATCAATCAAAGACTACTTTTATGTGCCCTTTTGGTACTTTTGCTTATAGGCATATGCCTTTTGGTTTATGTAATGCACCTGCTACCTTTCAAAGATGCATGATGGCTATATTCTCTGACTTTTGTGAAAAGATTTGTGAGGTTTTCATGGACGATTTTTTTGTCTATGGTTCCTCTTTTGATGATTGGTCGAGCAATCTTGATCGAGTTTTGCAGAGATGTGAAGAAACTAATCTTGTCTTGAATTGGGAAAAGTGCCACTTTATGGTTAATGAAGGTATTGTCTTGGGGCATAAAGTTTCTAAAAGAGGTATTGAAGTTGATAAAGCCAAGGTCGATGCTATTGAAAAGATGCCATGTCCCAAGGACATCAAAGGTATAAGAAGTTTCCTTGGTCACGCCGGATTTTACAGGAGGTTCATTAAGGACTTCTCAAAAATTTCTCGGCCTCTGACTAATTTATTGCAAAAAGATATACCATTTGTCTTTGATGATGATTGTGTAGAAGCATTTGAAATACTTAAGAAATCATTAGCCTCTGCACCTGTTGTTCAGCCACCTGATTGGAATTTACCCTTTGAAATTATGTGTGATGCTAGTGATTATGCTGTAGGTGCTGTTCTAGGGCAAAGAGTTGATAAGAAATTAAATGTTATTCATTATGGTAGTAAGACTCTAGACAATGCTCAAAGAAATTATGCTACTACTGAAAAAGAGCTTTTAGCAGTTGTATTTGCTTGTGATAAGTTCAGATCTTATATTGTTGATTCTAAAGTAACTATTCACACTGATGATGCTGCTATTAAATATCTTATGGAAAAGAAATATGCTAAACCTAGACTTATTAGATGGGTTCTCTTGCTACAAGAATTTGATTTGCATATTGTTGATAGAAAGGGAGCTAAGAACCCCGTTGTAGACAACTTGTCTAGGTTAGAGAATGTTCTTGATGACCCACTACCTATTAATGATAGGTTTCCTGATGAACAATTAAATGTTATAAGTACTTCTCGTAGTACTCCATGGTATGCTAATTATGCTAATTATATTGTTGCTAAATTTATATCACCTAGCTTCACATATCAACAAAAGAAAAAGTTTTTCTATGATTTAAGACATTACTTTTGGGATGACCCACATCTTTATAAAGAAGGAGTAGATGGTGTTATTAGACATTGTGTACCTGAGCATGAACAAGAACAGATCCTACGCAAGTGTCATTCCGAGGCTTATGGAGGACACCACGCTGGAGATAGAACTGCACATAAGGTATTGCAATCTGGTTTTTATTGGCCTACTCTCTTCAAGGATGCCCATAAGTTTGTCTTGTCTTGTGATGAATGTCAAAGAATTGGTAATATTAGTAGACGTCAAGAAATGCCTATGAATTATTCTCTTGTTATTGAACCGTTTGATGTTTGGGGCATTGATTATATAGGACCTTTTCCTGCCTCTAATGGATACACACATATTTTAGTTGCTGTTGATTACGTTACTAAGTGGGTAGAAGCCATTCCAACTAGTAGTGCCGATCATAACACTTCTATTAAAATGCTTAAGGAAGTTATTTTCCCGAGGTTTGGAGTCCCTAGATATTTAATGACTAATGGTGGTTCACACTTTATTCGTGGTGCTTTCCGTAAAATGCTTGCTAAATATGATGTTAATCATAGAATTGCATCTCCTTATCACCCATAGTCTAGTGGTCAAGTAGAGTTGAGCAATAGAGAGCTCAAATTAATTTTGCAAAAGACTGTTAATAGGTCTAGAAAGAATTGGTCCAAGAAACTTGATGATGCATTATGGGCTTATAGAACTGCATACAAAAATCCTATGGGTATGTCTCCGTATAAAATGGTTTATGGAAAAGCATGTCACTTACCTCTCGAACTAGAACATAAGGCATATTGGGCTATTAAAGAGCTCAACTATGATTTTAAACTTGCCGGTGAGAAGAGGTTATTTGATATTAGCTCACTTGATGAATGGAGAACCCAAGCTTATGAAAATGCCAAGTTGTTTAAAGAAAAAGTTAAAAGATGGCATGACAAAAGGATACAAAAGCGTGAGTATAATGTAGGTGATTATGTATTGCTATACAACTCTCATTTAAGATTTTTTTGCAGGAAAACTTCTCTCTAAATGGGAAGGACCCTATGTTATCGAAGAGGTCTATCGTTCCGGTGCGATAAAGATCAACAACTTTGAAGGCACAAATCCGAAGGTGGTAAACAGTCAAAGAATTAAACATTATATCTCAGGTAATCCCATAAATGTTGAAACCAATATTATTGAAACCGTAACCCCGGAGGAATACATAAGGGACACTTTCCGGAACGTTTCAGACTCCGAAAAGGAATAGGTATGTGACACGGTAAGCAAAACGACTCCAAAACAATTTTTAAGGCAATATTTCTCCGTTTTGGAATATTTAGAAAAATAGAAAAATAAGTAGCAGTCCGGGAAGGACACGAGGGCCCCACGAGGGTGGTGGGCACGCCCCCTACCTCGTGAGCACCTCGTGTGCTTTCCGGACTCTGTTTTCTTGCACGATACATATTTTGGTCGGTTAAAATTCATTATATAACCTCCTGAAGGTTTTGACTCCCGTATCACGCAAACCTCCTCTGTTCTTGTTTCGAGCTGTTTCCTGTCAGGGTTTTCCAGGCTAGGCACCATGTCGTCTCCCTCCTCCAACAATGGTGACAACGATGCTGGGCTAATGAAGATAGATCTGAAGAGGGAAGAACCCACGAGGGTCAACAAGGATGAAAGGATCAAGAAGGCCACGGAGGATCAAGCTCTGGCAGCAAAAGACATCCTTCAACTTGATCATAACCTTCTTACCCCAACTGAGATCGAAGCTTTCAAGATGATTGAGTTAGCTCGTATACAAAACAAGTATCTCACACAAGAAAATATTTTGTTGAAGGAGCATATTTTCACACTCAAGGGCATTATTCGCAAGCTGGAGGACCTCTTACGCTCGATGTGCGATTATCTGTCACCTCCACCTTCTTCACCGACAAAGGAGATATAATCACATGGGTATGGGGACTCCCCTTGGCAACTGCCAAGCTTGGGGGAGGTGCCCTGGTATCATATCACAATCACAACTCCTATCTTTACCGTTTTTCTTAGTTCGATCCTATTAGTAGTATCTTGATCTAGTAGAATAAAGTTTATGGCATGATCTAGTTTTGAGTTTTGCTTTATGATCTCTCTTTGTAATTGAGTCTGTGAGCTATATATAATAAAGATTAGTGTTGAGTCAAGGGCTTGATTATTTTGCCATGATCTTGGGTGAATAAAATAAAAGAGAAAAAGAATAAAAAGAAACAAAAAGTTCATATTGATCTTATTGAGAGTAATGACTTCACATAGAAAGAGTATGATGATTAAAAGTTGTTGGGAGTGGCAGACATAGCTTTGATCATTGTTGCAATTAATAGGAAGTAATAAGGAAAGAGAGGTTTTCACATATAGATATATTATCATTGACATCTTTTATGATTGGGAGCACTCATTAAGATATGACATGCTAAAGGGTTGATGTTGGACAAGGAAGACAACGTAATGAGTTATGTCTTTCTTATATCTGAGATAAAGTATGTTGTCATGGATCCTCTAACTTGTTGAGCTTGCCTTTCCCCCTCATGCTAGCCAAATTCTCAGCACCAAGTAGAAATACTACTTGTGCTTCCAAATACCCTTAAACCAGTTTTGCCATGAGAGTCCACCATATCTACCTATGGATTGAGTAAGATCCTTCAAGTAAGTTGTCATCGGTGCAAAGCAATAAAAATTGCTCTAAATATGTATGATTGATTAGTGTGGGAGAAATAAGCTTTATACGATCTTGTGATGTGGAAGTAATAAAAGCGACGAACTACATAATAAAGGTTCATATCACAAGGGGCAATATAAAGTGACGTTCTTTCGCATTGAGATTTTATGCATCCAACCATAAAAGCGCATGGCAACCTCTGCTTCCCTCTGCGAAGGGCCTATCCTTTATTATTATCTTCTACCTCATGCAAGAGTCATGGTGATCTTCACCTTTTATTTTTCATTTTATCCTTTGGCAAGCTTAGCATGTTGGAAAGAACATGATATATATATATATCTAATTGGATGTAGGGGAGCATGAACCATTATTGTTGACATTACCCTTGAGGTAAAAGGTTGTGGGGCAAAACTATAAGCCCCTATCTTTCTCTACGTACGATTAAAACTCCGTAACCACAAGTATTGCGTGAGTGTTAGCAATTATGGAGGACTAAATGATAGTTGAGTATGTGGACTTGCTTTTTAGCTCTAACATAGACTCTTTCCGATGTTATGATAAATTGCAATTGCTTCAGTGACTGAGATTATAGTTTGTTGGAGCCCAGTAAGGTTTATGATTTATACTTTTGCATTATGAATAGATCATCACTTGAACATAAGTAATCATATGACAAAAGCTATATATGTTGCTGTTATGAGAATAATCATGATGCCTTCATGTCCGTATTTTATTTTTTTATCGACGCCTCTACCTCTAAACATGAGCTTTTCGCTTGAGGACAAGCGAGGTCTAAGCTTGGGGGAGTTGATACGTCCATTTTGCATCATGCTTTTATATCGATATTTATTGCATTATGGACTATTATTTCACTTTATGTCACAATACTTATGGCTATTCTCTCTTATTTTACAAGGTTTACATAAGGAGGGAGAATGCCGGCAACTGGAATTCTAGGCTGGAAAAGGAACAAATATTAGAGACCTATTCTGCGCAACTCCAAAAGTCCTGAAACTCCACGGAACATCTTAAAATAAATAAAGAAAAATCCACGCCAAAGATGAAGGCCAGGGGGCCCACACCTTGCTCACGAGGGTGGGAGGCGCTTCCCCCTAGGGCGCGCCCCCTACCTCATGGGCCCCCTGGTGGCTCTCCGACGTCCATTTTCTCCTATATGAAGTCTTTCGATGAGAAAAAAAGCAGAAGGAACTTTTCGGGATGAGACTCCGCCGCCACGAGGCGGAACCTTGGCGGAACCAATCTAGAGCTCGGGCAGAGCTGTTCTGCCGGGGATACTTCCCTCCGGGAGGGGGAAATCATCACCATCGTCATCACCAACGCTCCTCTCATCGGGAGAGGGTAATCTCCATCAACATCTTCACCAGCACCATCTCATCTCCAAACCCTAGTTCATCTCTTGTATCCAATTCTTGTCTCAAATTCCGGGATTGGTGCTAGTAGGTTGCTAGTAGTGCTGATTACTCCTTGTAGTTGATGCTAGTTGGTTTATTTGGTGGAAGATCATATGTTCAGATCCTATATGCATATTATTACCCCTCTGATTATGAACATGAATATGATTTGTGAGTAATTATGTTTGTTCCCGAGGACAAGGGAGAAGTCTTGCTATTAGTAGTCATGTGAATTTGGTATTCATTTGATATTTTGATAAGATGTATGTTGTCTAGCCTCTAGTGGTGTTATGTGAACGTCGACTACATAACACTTCACCGTTATTTGGGCCTAGAGGAAGGTATTGGGAAGTAATAAGTAGATGATGGGTTGCTAGAGTGACAGAAGCTTAAACCCTAGTTTATGCGTTGCTTCGTAAGGGGCTGATTTGGATCCACATGTTTCATGCTATGGTTAGGTTTACCTTAATACTTTTGTTGTAGTTGCGGATGCTTGCAATAGAGGTTAATCATAAGTGGGATGCTTGTTCAAGTAAGAATAGCACCCAAGCACCGGTCCACCCACATATCAAATTATCAAAGTATCGAACGCGAATCATATGAACGCGATGAAAACTAGCTTGACGATATTCCCATGTGTCCTCGGGAGCGCTTTTCCTATTATAAGAGTTCGTTCCGGCTTGTCCTTTGATACAAAAAGGATTGGGCCCCCTTGCTGCACTTTATTTACTTTTGTTACTTGTTGCTCGTTACAATTTATCTTATCACAAAACTATCTGTTACTACTTATTTCAGTACTTGCAGAGAATACCTTGCTGAAAACCGCTTATCATTTCCTTCTGCTCCTCGTTGGGTTCGACACTCTTACTTATCGAAAGGACTACGGTAGATCCCCTATACTTGTGGGTCATCAAGGGCAGAAGCCGATGACTAGCCATCTCTCGGATTTGATAAACAGCCAAACAGAAGGTAATATTTTAAATTCAAACAAGCGTTGCATAGCGCATATGAACAAGTTTTCATAGATACAGGATTACACGAGTGAGTTTACTCAAATATTACATCTTTTGTACACTCGTCCGCTATGAGACGGGCACCTTCAGGACACCCTCATAGTACATCTCGGGGTGGCGATGCTCCTTGCCCACCGGTGGCCCTTCCTTAATCAGCTTCACGGCATCCAGCTTGGCCCATTGCACCCTTCACACGGGTGAAAGCCCGGCGTGCACCTTCGATGCAGACGGACCACTTGATGACTTCCAGCCGTGGGCAGGCATCCACAAGCCGCCTCACCAGGCCGAAGTAGCTATTGGGAAGGGCGTCGCCAGGCCACATCCGGACTATAAAGCCCTTCATGGCCTGTTCGGCCGCCTTGTGTAGCTCGACTAGCTGCTTTAGCTGGTCGCTCATGGGCACCGGGTGTTCGGCCCCAGTATACTGAGACCAGAACAACTTCTCCATTGAGCTTCCCTCCTCGGCCTGGTAAAACTGTGCGGCATCCGACATGCTACGGGGCAAATCTGCGAACGCTCCTGGAGAGCTCCGGATTCGGGTAAGTAACAAGTAATTTACTTTCACATGCTTGATCTGCATAAGGAATGCCTTACCCGCCGCTATTTTCCTCATCTCCCTAATCTCCTGGAGGGCTCTTTGGGCTTCAGCCTTGGCATTTTTTGCGCTTTCGAGGGCCGTGGCAAGCTCGGACTCTCGCGCCTTCGAGTCACGCCCCAACGCCTCATGCTTCGACACGAGAGCTTGGAGCTCTTGCTGCACCTCGCCCACCCGTGCCTCCTGCCTTTCCCGCTCGGTGCGCTCATTGGCCGCTCTGTCTTCGGCCTCGGATAGCGCTTGCTTCAGGGTCGCCACCTCGGTCGTGGCCCCTGGCAAATTTACGATGATCCTATCATTTTGCAATCACGTCTTCTTTTATATATACATATCTATAGACAGGGTATTACTTACCCTTGTTCTCCTCGAGCTGCCTCTTGGCAAGGCCGAGCTCTTTCTTGGACCCCTTGAGGTCCTGCTTCAATGCGGCAACCTTCGTAGTTTGTGCGGCAGAGGCCACCAGCGAAGCCTACATACGCATATAGACATACTTATGTTAGACTCCTGCGATATTTTTTGATCCTCTATTCGGCTTTTCTTTTCGAACATCGAACAGAGCATCAGGGGATACTGTCTATGCGGTAATATTTTTCCTATATTTCAAAAACTTACCTCAAAGCCTGTTAGAAGGCTGGCACAAGCTTCAGTCAATCCGCTCTTGGCGGACTGAACCTTCTGGGTCACTGCACTCATAATAGTGCGGTGCTCTTCATCGATGGAAGCGCTGCGAAGCGCTCCCAGCAGATTGTCTGGTGCCTCTGGTTGGACAGAGGTCACTGGCACAGGCGTCTTGCCCCTTTTGGAAGGAGGCCGCCTGCCTGAGTCCGGAACCATTGGAGGTTCCGGCGTGGTGTTTGGCTGATGGCTGAACTCGGAGCCCTCGGGAACCTTGCTCCCTCTGCTCCCGGAGTCCGGAAGGTCGCCTTGAGGCGCCTCCGGGATTGTCTCCCCTCGACCCGGTGCCTCTTGAGACAATACCTCAGCGTTGTCCGTAGGGCAAGGGGAGGTGGCGGTCGGAAGTGGATCGCTATCCATATCCGACGAGCCCAGGGAGCCGTTCGACGATACGTTGATACGGGCTCGTGGCGGTCTGCATAATCATAATTCGGCATTAGGAGAAGTAGTGCGACAAAGGAATGCTATGAGTTAGTCTGGTATCCGAATACTTACGACTTCGTCAGGGGCTTCGCCCTGAGCAGCCACTTGTCTTCGCCTTTGGCGGCGGTGGTGGAGTAGTTCGGAAGGAGAGTCCTTCCCTTCTTGGACCCTTCGCCCCCCAGTAGGGGTGGCCTTCCTTTTCTTGTCTCCCCCGACTGGAGGGGGAACATCTTCATCTTCCTCCTTGTCTTTGGGGGAGGAGTGCGTCGCGGAGTTATCAGACGATAAGTCCGATAAACCCTGGCATCGGGAACTCTTTCGGGTTCCCTTGGCCTTCTTGGTCTTCTCCGGCACCTTGTAAGGAGCCGGAGTCAGCATCTCCGTCAAGAGAGCGTCCGCAGTGTCTTCGGGCAGAGGGGCCGGACAGTTAATCTGCCCCGACGTCTCCACCCAGTCCTGTCAAAGGCATGGAGCTCAGACCCCACACATGGTTAAGCTGGGGGAAGTAAATATCCTACCGGATGTATAGAACTCACCGAATGCGCTTGGCGCTTAGCCCGCGGTCCTCCGTGAGGGAGGGAGGGAGGGAGGGACCTCGGCGCCCTTGAACAGCACCTTCCAGACGTCCTTGTGCGTCGTGTCGAAGAGCTCGCTCAGAGTCTGGTGCTGGGCCGGGTCGAACTCCCACAAGTTGAAGTCCCGTTGTTGGCATGGGAGGATCCGGCGGATGAGCATGACCTGGACTATATTGACAAGCTTGAGCTTCTTGCCGGCCATATTCCGGATACATTTCTGGAGTCCGTCCGGCTCTACCGATGAACCCTAGGACAGGACCTTCTCTTTCCAGGAGGTGAGCCGCGTGGGGATTCCAGATCGAAACTTGGGGCAGCCACCCATTTGGCGTCGCGTGGGTCGGTGATGTAGAACCACGCCGATTGACACCCCTTTATGGTCTCCACGAAGGAGCCTTCAAGCCATATAACGCTGGGCATCTTGCCCACCATGGCTCCGCCGCATTCTGCTTGTTGGCCGCCCACCACCTTCGGCTTGATATTGAAGGTCTTTAACCACATGCCAAAGTGGGGCCGGATGTGGAGGAAAGCCTCACACACGACGATGAACGCCGAAATGTTGAGGACGAAGTTCGGGGCCAGATCATGGAAGTCCAGCTCGTAGTAGAACATGAGACCATGGATGAATGGATGGAGGGGAAACCCCAGTCCGTGGAGGAAGTGGTGGAGGAAGACTACGCTCTCGTGAGGTTCAGTGGTGGGAACGATCTGCCCCGTAGCGGGCAGCCGATGCGCGATATTCGCGGCCAAGTATCCGGCTCCGCGCAGCTTCTTGGTGTGTCCCTCCATAACGGAGGAAGCCAACCATTTGCCTCCCACTCCGGACATGATTGGAGAAGGTTGAGGGGAAGGATGTGGGCTTGAGCGTAGGAGCTCGAGTGCGCAAGAGAGGATGAGCAAGGAGGAAGTAGGCGTGGGTAGAAAAAAGTTAAACCTTGTCCCTTTATAAGGGCGGCCGAAACTATGCGCCCCCACTAGCCTGGTAAAACTCGCTTATCCCCCAAGCGTCGTAATCGATGGCGCGGTTGGATTACCCACGCCCGTATTGATGAGAATCCCGTAATAAGGGGGACACGATCTCTACTTTGACAAGACGTGTCAAAAAACTGCCTCGCGTTATGTGTGGGGCTAGTTAAAGGAAACGGTTCGAATAATCACCGGGCCATGGCTTAATGTCATGTTGCCAAAACAAGTCAGCAGATTAGATTTGTGGAAATATTATTCTCTCTACGGTGGTATGTGGAACTTATTTTGCAGGGTCGGACACTATCCTTGTATTCAAATTCTTCCGTGGTGTATTCGGAGGAGGAACCCTCCTTGCAATGCCGAAGACAATACTGCGTGCCAGACTCATCGTCATTGAAGCCTGGTTCAGGGGATACTGAGGGAGTCCTGGATTAGGGGGTCTCCGGACAGCCGGACTATATCCTTTGGCCGAACTGTTTGACTATGAAGATACAAGATTGAAGACTTCGTCTCGTGTCCGGATGGGACTCTACTTGGCGTGGAAGGCAAGCTGGGCAATACAGATATGTATATCTCCTCCTTTGTAACCGACCTTGTGTAACCCTAGCCCTTTCCGGTGTCTATATAAACCGGAGGGTTTTAGTCCGTAGGACAACATACAATCATACCATAGGCTAGCTTCTAAGGTTTAGCCTCTCCGATCTCGTGGTAGATCAACTCTTGTAATACCCATATCATCAAGAATAAATCAAGCAGGACGTAGGGTTTTACCTCCATCAAGAGGGCCCGAACCTGGGTAAAACATCGTGTCCCCTGCCTCCTGTTACCATCCGCCTTAGACTCACAGTTCGGGACCCCCTACCCGAGATCCGCCGGTTTTGACACCGACAACATGGATGCACTAAAAAGAGGCAGCTAAAGAAAGAAAGAAAGGAAAAAGATGAGGGAAAAGAAGCACAAGTGTTTTCTTCACCACCAGGGACTAGTGCCACTGAAGGTGTCCCAGTAGCGCATCAAGGAAGCATTCCTGTCACGCATGTGTCTGGCAATATTTTCCAGTTCTAGGGCTCACATGCCGAGGGATCCCAATCATCAAACACAAGAGTGATACTAGACCCACCAAAGTCTACTACGAAAGGGCGTCCGAGAGAGAAAAGATTCCATCACCCATTTTACATTGCAAAGCCAAAAAAAGAGAGGAAGTGTAGAGTTTGCGGGTCGACAGATCATGATAAACACAAATGTACCTCACCCATCCCGCACTAAGAAATGCAAGTTAGATGGGCATTGAAATGGAAGTTAGAGATTTTACTTATCAATTTTACCCATTTTATTGTGTAAAACGGCGTCGAGACACCATGTAATGAAAAGTTATCAGCACTGAAATATGTAAGTTATCGTCTAGAATGTAATGGGGATTTTCAGAAATGAGAATGAGATTAGTTGTCGTTCTTTGTTTGTGAGCAAAATGTTATGACGCAATGAAAAAGAAAGTTATCAGCACCTGTTATAGTATGTTATCAGCATTGACTATCATAATTATCAGCAAAAAATGTATAAAAAAGATAGTAATCAGCCCAGAAAAAATGTATAAAACTATCATCGTTCTTAAACATAAAACTTATATTGGTGCAAATCTCTCACATCAATTACTCCTTATTGAACAAGTGATAGCGCCATTGTGTGCATTTGTTAAGAGGATGGTCCAGCCACATGCTTGTTAATATCTTCCTCGGCGCCGGGATCTGCTCCTTAGTTATTGTCGGGATATTTTTACCATCCTAGAACTCCAAAATCTTGAACACGAAGAAACCGGAATCAGTACTGTAAGGAAAAAAAGTAAAAAATATGTTAAAAAGCAAAATAAGATAAGCAAAAAGGTGAACGGACTTTTAAAATGCTACACTACTAAGTTACCGGGTATTTAGTTGAAAAAAAATGATGGGGTACTAGCCAAAAAAACTAACCCATTGTCCTGTTTGAACACATCGATGTGCACCAGATCATAGTCTTGGATATGCTTACTCGAGTCCTTGTACGCAATCAACCAGGCTTTTTTAATGTCATTCATAAGCTTCATCGCATGTGTGATGAGCGAAGGGCTATCTTGTGGACGAAGAGAATCAAGAACTTCAAATCGTTTTGCCTTGAGATTAAGGCACAAGACATACCATGCCCGTCCTTTGGTAGACGTCCCAAATTTTGCAGTGTTGGAAACAGTAGCTGTTAAAAAATGTGAACACATGAACACAATAAGTTATGAAGTTATCAATGCATTTATAGTTAAAAAGGCAAAGTTATCAGGACACTGACAACATATGTTACCAGTAGGCATACATGAAAGTTACCAAAGAAAGGAAAAATGTGAACACATGAACACAAGAAGTTATCAATGCATTTACAGTTAAAAAGGCAAAGTTATCAGGACACTGACAACATATGTTACCAGTAGGCATACATGAAAGTTACCACAGAAAAATAACATAACTAGGTACCAGCTAAAATTCTTTAATGGTACAATGTGTGACAAAACCAAAATAAGAGCCTGATAAAATTGCCTGTTAGACCAACTAAGAAACAGCTTGTACGATTTAAAAGAAGAAAAGTATGTAGTTTACGTAAAAAATTGTACCTGATTTTGGTGACTAAGTATGTAGTTTGCATCACGACGGAAATGTTTGATTAGGAACTTGCTCGTCATATCATGTATGAGAAGATATACTGACAGCAACCATGGAAAGATGATCTTCCCTGGGGGTACAGAATCAGAAAGAGTTCGGATGTGGAGCTCTGCAATATTATTCGAAACTTGACCACCTTCTATCACACTATTAGCGAGCTCCTCCAATGTGACCCACCGCCCATCGATGTCAATAACCCTAATACTGAAAAGCAAACAAAGAAAAAAAAAGTATATAAGCAAATGTTTTGCCGGTGAGGGGATAAAATACTAGAGAAAAGGATAACAATAAATGTCATTACTATTTTATCTTGGAGTCAACTGAATCAGTGGTGTGCTTAATAACTTCTGCATAAATAACCTCTTCGAGTGCAGATGCTTGAGGCCACAATATGGAGGCAGAAGGAACTACGATGGGCGGCTTACCCTAACTTTCCAAATGTATGATTTAGGAGTCACACTGGCTGAATGATTACCATAGGGAGGTTGAATAACTAGTGTAGTGAATTCAGGGCTGGTGGGGTGGCCTAGAAGAAAAGTGAAGGGAGTTATCAGAGTTGGGAATGATGGAAAGAAATATTATGGGGAAACAAAAAAGAAAAGAAGTTATCAGAGTTTAGAACAGTAAATTATCAACATGAAGATAATGATGTTATCAAGGTTGGCAGTAGGAAAAAGTTTGTTAAATAAAATCTTCCTATCATTACCTTTTACAGAACCGTAATTTGCTTTTGCTCTAACAGTGGCACGTTCGACTTCTTCAACCCACATAATTACATCGTCGTCTTCAACATCTGTATCATAAACTCGAAATCGACGCTCTTCAAAAAGTTGCGATCAGGTCAATTTGTGAACTGACAAAAGGAATGTCAAATATGTGGAAAAATAGCTAAAGAAGAAAGTGATAGATAGTACAGAATGATGATATAATTATTGTAGAGAGAAAAAGGGAAGAAAATGAGGGGGGTCAGGATAGTTAAAGGGGCAGCATAAATGTATTAGAATGGTTTGTCTATGCATGCAGGGAAAGGAAGGGGAGGGGTGTATTTACAACATCGATAAAGGAAACAAACGGGTTGGAGTTATCAGCATGGTGATAGCAGAAGTTATCAAGGTATGATCACAAATGTTACCATTTAAGTAACTAGTTAGCAAAAAAAATGAAAACATGTAGGTATCTAGTTAGAACAAAAAAAATACTAGCACAACATTCGCAAAAAGTTATCATGGTGAAAGATACTATACGATAAAATGGTAAGCTGGAAAACAAGGTACAAAAATATTTCATGTAGAGCGATGTATTTATCAGTTAAAAGTAGAGCGCTACAATTATCAGCCAGATGTTAGCATGGTGATAGCAGAAGTTACCACACAAAGGGTTGAAGTTATCAGCATGGTGATAGCAGAAGTTATCAGAGTATGATCACAAATGTTACCATTTAATTAACTAGTTAGCAAATAAATATCAATCGGATGTTAGTAAAAGTTACCAGGAAAAATGAACAATAATAATCACGTATAATACATCCACACACCAGACAACATAAAAAATAAAAGAGCGCAAATGTGAAACGAAAACACATAGTTCATTACATAGCACACACGCAAAAGCATAAGTCATTACATGTGAGAGGGGGGGAGGTTGTCCATACATAGGATAAAAGAGCATAAATATACACACAAGGATCAAACTAAAAGCATAAAAAGGTCTTCGAAAAGCAGACATCCATCCCATCACTCTTTTGTGATAAAGCGAAGACACGTATATGCCTTCACTTACCAAGGTCAGCAGGCTCAGAGCCTAAAAACGGATTGGAGTCAATAGGGTTATCTTCTGCATTCTTTAAATCTCGTGGTGCTTCCGCCATATGATCAATTGGGGGTGCTGCTGCTCGGTCTTGGGGAGCATTGTTAACTGTTGGGGCCACCACTGGTGCTTGAGTTGTCGAAACAACCGCTGGGGGCGGTGTTGGTACTGCAGTTGGGACTGCGGTCGTCGTAATAATATCTGGTCAGGCGGTGTGGGGCCAAAATCTAGGCCAAGAGAGCAAGATGGTGGGGTGAAATCCCAGTAGGCCCTATCAGCAACAACATCTTCTACATCTGCATTAATGCTGAATTCTTGGGCGGCGACTTGGTCATCCCCAGGTTGAGCTTCAACAAACACTGCATCTTCAGTTTCAACTGGTTCTGCCACATTGGATTGGGAAGATTCAACTTGAGCTTGAACAACACATGGTATTTTGATAGAAGCTTGGTCATCTTCAGCTACATCAACGGTCATTGGAGGAGCAATTCCTTGAACTTGATCAGCAGAAGTTTCAGCTACGGCGGCACTTGTTGAAGGAGCAATTCCTTGAGGTTGATCAGCAGAAGTTTCAGCTACAACAACGCTCATTGGAGGAGAAATTCCTTTAGGTTGATCAGCAGAAGTTTCAGCTTCAGTGCCAATAACGACATTGGCAATTTCTTCTACCACTTGAGTAATAGTGGCTGCTGCCGCGAGCTCATCCACAGCTCCAAAAGCAGCATCTGGTGAATTCCTCGCAGGGGCATTATCTTGCACAACAGCTATTGGAGAACTGACCATGGGGGAGTCTTTAAAATCATCTTTCGCGTCCTTGGGAGCAAAACAAGGAGAAGACCTAGTTGCAACTGCAACTTTAGAAGACTTCATAACCTTCCTCACAGTAATCTTGGTCTTCTTGCTGCACACAAAGAAAAATAAATATGGACATCACCAGCTTATAAAAACATTAGTTACCGGCTTATATTAACATTAGTTATTAGATTATATTTGCATACAATAGCTAAAAATAACATTAGTTACCAACTTATATTGACAGAAGTTAACAGCTAAAAAATAACTTTTGTTACCAGCTTGTATTCAAATTATTTGACAGCTTATGGCCAACTTGGTTATCCACATAATGCAAAAAATCAACATCGTCACGAATCATTAATGAATATGGTAACTATAAAGATAACAAAGTTACCAACAAAATTATCATGCTAAAAAACAATAAATATTGTAAGAGCTTTGACTATAAAAACTACCGGTCATTCCCGTACAGATTATGATGCCACGCATAAAAGAGTTAAATTACCGATATATATTCACCTAATTTACAAATGAAAAATAAACAAATAGATAAAATCATTTAGATATCATATATCAAGGAAAAATAACATTCATAATCACCTGCGTGACGTGTTAGACGAGTCAACATCTGCTGAAGAACGCGTAGGATTACTAGGTATCTCCTCAGACGTGACACCCACACTGATAGACCGCGTTTGCTGAAGGTCGGCAACACTAATAGATGGAGCATTCGAACCCCTGACAAGTTATTATTTGAAAAAGGATATAATGCACGTGAGAAAAATGTTACCGTAGACAAATAACACATGCTTACCAGCATATAACTACTAAAATTATCATGCAAACAAAGTTAAACTACATATTGTTCAAATAAAAAACTGAAGTTATTATCGTGAAAATAGCTACTGAAAGTTATCAGCCTTACCATGATATAATTACTATCCTTTCTAGAAAAAAACACAAGCTTGATAAGGAATAGAAACTATCCAGACATATTTACTTCTAATTATCAGAAGCTAGGTGCTAGGAAAAGTGATAACACAAAAGAGTAACAACAAGTAAGTATGTACACAAAGAAAAATAAGCATGGACATCACCAGCTTATAAAAATATTAGTTACCAGCTTATATTAACATTAGTTATTAGATTATATTTGCACACAACAGCTAAAATATAACATTAGTTACCAGCTTATATTGACAGAAGTTACCAGCTAAGAAATGCAATATAACAAATGAAAATAAAAAGAAATCAACTAGCAGATGATAAGAAACTCACTTGCGAGGATGTTGCTTCTTCCGCGTGGGATTGGCAATTACTGAGTTAGTGCCCTTATCAGGGCCTACAATGCCAAGCTCATTGATGACTATTGCCTTGATAGAATGATGTGTATCATCCAACGACGGCTGGTCAGAAACAATTGTACCAGTGGCCATGGGCGGAGAAGGTAGGCGTAATTTCTTGCAACGCATGGAATATTGCTTTTCCAAGTTATGGACGAGAGAAGAACCGCACCTCTTCACAGAAGCATCAACAACAGCCTCGTTTTGAGTATCCATCATATCTGGCTGGTTATGCAATCCATCAGTAGATACATGCCCGGAACGTGCAGTAAGCATAATCTGAGACCCGAGAGGCTGATCGGTTCCTGCAGTAGCAGTTGTATCAATTCCGGCTGACCTTACCGACACATTGGTAGTTGCAAACATGGTTGCACCCATATCTGCATTCGCCGCGCCACTACCTGAAGCATCATGGGCATTCGGTCCAGCACTACCCCCATTACCTGAAGCCTCATGGGCGTTCGGTCCACCTGAAGAACCATGGTAATGAACGTGAAAATCTAGATCTTCGTCAGAATGACCATCACCGCCACCATCACTATCCTCATGATCATAATCTGAACCTTTGACAGTTTGCTTGCCGGTATCTTTTACTTCACACGAGCGGGATGCAGGACGGGTGCTTGCAGTCTTCCTGGCAGCAGAAGATAAACCCTTTAGTTGGCTCTCTAACACACGGGACATTCATGAGTTGTCTTCATCATCCAAGGACATGAACTCATTAACAAGACCACCCAGGAGGCCAACCATGCTAGACGAAAAGCGACCCACAATAGCAGAAGCTTTAGCAAGTTTCTGATAGAAAATCATGAATGAAAAAACAAATAATCAGGTTGTGAGAGACATTAAATACCATGAAAAAACAACTAAAAATACCACACAAAGATAAGTTCAAATGAAGTTATTCCAAAGTGAGAATCTAAAAAATAAAAAAAGTTACCATCCTAAAAACAGTACAAGTTACGAGGTCTTTATAACAATATTTACCAGGAAAAGGAAAACAAAAATACCCAAACGCACTAAAATGATTAAAAATACCTATTCAGGACAGTTTTGCGGTGCATGAACACGCATGAATTTATCTAGGCCTTGTAAACCACCAAACAAGCAATAGTCTTGACCATATTGGGGCTTAAGCTGAAAAATATGATAAAAACAAATTAAGATCTTGATAAAAAAGATGGCAATACATAGAAGGTAAGAAAAATGACGAATGGGAAATTACCGATAATTTCCCATAAGAAAGCTTGTCCCTCTGGACATCCATCCGGAGAACTTCCGATGCCAACTCATTTGTCCACATATTAATTGCAAAAGGACCATTAGGCAAGATGATACCAAGGCCAGTTAAGTCAATAGCATCTATATACAGAAGCTAGAAAAACAGAAAAGGTCATTACAATCTAGCTATTTGGCAGAATAAGACGTACAATCCAAATATCATGGGAACAAAAAAAGAATAGGGGGACTAACAGTGTAGAATAGGAGGCAACCCGTCGTAGGCTTTCGTTTTGAAAGGGCTTTGTGAAGCTTATCCGCAATAAATTTGCACCAGTTGAGGTTTTTTACAATGGCAATATTTTGCTACGGAAAAAAAGAAAGCACATGAAACATAAAGAAATGTATGCACACAAGTTAGCAGGGGACATAAGTAGATACTTATAACACTGTTAAAGCATTGAATCACCAAGTACATAAGCACACAATTACCACATTATTGAGAAGTAAGTCAAAATTACCATATTGCAAGGCATAAATAAATTATCAGGTGCATTACTAAATAATTACCATACTTTCAGAAAAAGTTATCAGGCGCATTACTACGTAATTACCACACCATCAAAAAAAGTTATCACGTGCATCACTATGTAATTACTACACCTTCATAAAAAGTTATCCGATGCATTACTATATAATTACTACACCTTCATATAAAGTTATCAGGTGCATTACTACATAAATACCACACTTCAAATCACAGAAAAATCAAAGGGAGAGAAGTTACCACACTCCAAAAATCAGGGAAAGTTATCAAAGTGCATATGTGCATAATCATCAGACTAAGAAGCAAAAAATTACCAGGTAGAAAAACAGAAAAAGAAAAGCGATAAAAAGCATGAACTAGAAAGATAGCCAGATGTTCTTACCAACACAGGATACCATCTAGTGCTGATCTTGTTCGAAGTCGTCGGCGCCATCACGGTGCTGGCAGCAAGCACAAGTCATAAGCACTTGAAATTGTCGTCATGACGGTTAGTGCTCAAGATAAGGTTTAATACATCCACAGTTTTAGGAGCATGTCCAAGATCACCAAAAAGATCTCCCGCAAGCTCAAGCTGTGCATCTGTAGGAACCTTGAAATCCACCGCAATATCACCTCGGGGCACACCCATTATATGATGCACAGACTCTTCACTAACCGGTAACCTTCCGCGACCGGGTACAACAACCTCACAGGAATCAGGGTCGTATAGACCAGCAAGCCATTGAGAAAGCCGATTGAATAGATTATCACACTTGATATTCTGCAGACTAGTGAAATCCATGTCATCGATCGCGGCCATTCTCTCATCTGACATATCCTTACAGGCAGTCACAAGAGCACTAGGAGAAGCCCTGTTCCGATCTGCGGAAGGCTTATGCTTCTTTAAGGGGTTCACCTCCTCAAAGTCATCATCTAATTTGCGCTTCCTTGGCATCTTGACCTGACACACAAGAATAACAAAGAGAAAAAGTGAGCATAAAGGATGCATAACACCTATTCTTATGATACATTGGTAACTTGTGAACATACAACAAGATAACTCATCCACAACAGAGAAGGACGAAAATAAAAAAAAGGACATGTCTGCTTCTACTAGATATTGAATACCTGATTTTTTGCTTACGATACACCGATAGAATGTATGTATCAGGCAAGATAACTTATGCAAAATAGGGATGACAACAACTTACACACAAACACATATATTGGACATCACATCACTAAGTATTAAAAAATCAGTGACATGATAAAATTTACAGGTGACTCCTGATAAATTATTCACACCACTGATGGTAATATTCACAATTAAAGTTCAGGTAAGTTAAATGATGGCACATCCATCAGTTAAAAACACAAAAATGCATCATGAAAAGAGACACCACTGATAGTGCTAGAACAAACAATCCATCATGACAACCTAAACACAAAACGAGATGAACTGCATATAAAACACACAAACAGTATGAGATTATCACCAGCAACCTAATTATACAGGTGGTAATTCAATTCCTTCACTGCAACCATAAGAGGATGATAAAACTGAGCCCAACATAGATACAGAGTGAGGAGAGTCGTTGTAAAATCCCCGCACCAAACCCTACCGGCGACCAAAATAACGGCAGAAATCATCATAGGATAACGCCGTCGAATCATGAACGGAGACATAATGGTTATACATCTAGAGAAAACCCTAGAAATCAGAATCGAGCCGTGTAGTAGGGGGGGTCAGTTCAAAAACTTACGGCAACTACCCACGAAATTGAAAACGGCAAATTAATCACTAAAACGATGTGCATGCGAAACAGAGGCTAACAAATAGCAAATGCACCACGAATTGAACGTATTGGGCGCATTCCTCGTCTGTTCTAACCTGCGACCAATCTGACAAACATCCCGCCACTAACGGCGTCGAGAAACAGAGCACGAACTAGTGGGGCAGATGCGAGGGGGATTGAGCGATACTCACCGGTGGAACAGAAAACTGCCGCCGAGAATCAGCCGGAGAAGGCGCCACCGCTCGCTGTCGACGGAGAGAGAGCGGGGGCGGAGCGGCCGAGAAACACAGAGCGGAGCAGCGTGCGGTTACCAAATGAATCAAGGGAGTGGGGGGGGGGGGGAGGGAGGAGTTAAGTCCGCATCGGGAGGGAGGGGGGGGGGGCGACGGTTCGAGCAAGCGGACGTGCAGCGGTGGCCCACACAGCAGCGAGAGAAAAAAAGAAACGGCTTGCTGGAATGAGTAACGCGCGTTGGATTCAAATCGACGACATCCAGATGGTGTGGCGTTTTTGCAATCTGTCACAGGTGTGCCAAATACATTTTTCGTTTTGATATATGACCGAGACACACATCTCATCCTGTTTGCTTATTTTTTAGGTGGATTATTTTCTCATACAACTGCGGGGTATATAAATTGATGATTTTCAATGCAAAAGGGCGATATGGGACTATTTGTCTAACCGGTATAGCTGGCAGCTATTTTTTGCACTCCGATGAGAAAAAGTACCCAGCTTGCCCAGCTTGGCCCACACACAAAAATCAAAAGAGGACAACCAATGTGGACGGACGAACGAAAGCCCACTTGCGTGGTCATGAGAACGCCAACTGGCCCAAGTCGAGGAGGGAAACGTCTTTGACTTACCGGCAATGATATACAAATAGATTAGTACCATCTCGCGTATATATCTTAAATTCAAAATTAAAGTGTAAAATTATAAGAAGAAGCGTATTGTGACGATGAACCCACGGAGTCAATCCGTGCTTTATTATTACTAGCAAAAGACCCGTACGTTGCAACGGGAGAAAAGAATAGCGCACACTCTTAATTTACACAAAATGGTCTATAATCTAAGTATTTGTAACTACGGCCCAAACAAAGATGGTCTTTGCCTACAAAAGCGCAAGTTCAAGATTCCACATGTAGATTTACAACATACAAAGAAAAGGGCAAGAGATCTTCAATTTCATCTCCAATCCTGATTTTGTTGAGATGTTTATCTACAACCTAGATCAGTACCGATATGAAAGGAAGACGAATAATGCACCGTTGATTAAGATTGCACCCTGGATAGTAATTTTTTTAATGGTTAAAAGGTAAAATAACATTATATTAAGATTCTATATATTTTTCTAATCAAATTCCATATATAACATGTTAAATATAGAGTTACAGTTTAGAATATATGAGTATTTCAAAAAACATTTGATATGTAGCGTTGATTAAGATTGCATCATCGATAGTTTTTTTTTGAATGGTTAACATGTAAAATAACATCATATTCATATTCTATATATTTTTCTAATCAAATTCCATATACAACATGTTAAATTTAGAGTCACGGTTTAAAAGATATGAGTATTTTTAAAAACATTTGATATGTACTGTTGATCATTGCACCCTAGATAGTTTTTTTAAATGGTTAACAGGTAACATAACATCTTATTCAGGTTCTATATATTTTTCTAATCAAATTTTATATATAACATGTTAATTTTGAAGTTACGGTTTAAAAAATATGAGTATTTTAAAAAACATTTGATATGTACCGCGGGTTTAATGTCAAAACGTCATAGAGTTTTAAATGTCTAGCAAATATGCTCGTGCATTGCAACGGAGAAAAAAATCATGTAAGTCTCATGTTGGAGACACTGTCTTGATTCATCTGACGGGTGTGTGGCACATTCAAGTGGTCAGAGAGCCGGAGTCCTTCGTGAAGTTTTCGACGAACAAACAAAGAAAGTAGAAACGTATCCATAAATAAAATAAATTGGAAGCCCAAATTGCAAAATACTAAATGATAGGGTGCTACCTACCTCTATCTTTCTTGTGTACTTCGTTAGCAGAGTAACCGCTACTGACGCTGCTTTGTTTTCTCCGTCACTTGTAGGGGATTGGCGTCGTAGCAGCTGGCGCGTCGGCGCGCCAAGGGTCATATATTTAAGGCGTCATTGTACCTGTCAGCGCACCTAGTGCCTTTGGCCGTACTTGATTGCGGCGTGCCTAGGACGATCCTCACGCTCTGAGTGCCTCGATCTAGAGCCAAAAGTCGAAGGCCATCGACTGATGCACGCCGCCAGCCTAAATGTCGACGCCCTCATCACCCTATTCCTAGACCAAAGGCGACCATATCGAGAATGTACGACTTGAAGTTCATATAGTATTGCACGCCCTCATCATGCATTTTACGTGAAGTAGGACACTCTTTTCTTGATATAATTTCTTTCCTTATTTTAATTTCTCCTTTTCTTTCCATCGGGACATGTAGTAGCCTATAAATTCCATTCATTTCCTTCTTTTAGTTTCTCTTTCCTTTCCTTGCTGGCTAATAATAGCGGAATTTATTTATTCCTTATTTCTCCTTACCCTTTGACCCTCTACTTTAATTCTTTAGGCAGCTTATTAATTTTAAATTATAGGTGTATATAAGTTGGTTGGATGGGCTTTCAAGAGCCGAGGTGGGACTATTGTTTGTATAAAAAAACAACTTGCCTTTCCATTAAACAAGCATCGGGCGTGGCTTGGTTGCATGTGCCCTTGGGGACTGAACGCCATGGCAGGAGTTCGATGACTCGCTCCAGTGCCTATTTCCACCAGGGATTATTTTTCGCGCGCTAGATGGGCCTCTAGATTCTGATCGCTGGGTCGCTGCTTCCCGTGCTGATGGATATGCGGAGATCCAATTGATCGGATGGGCTGCTGCGGCCAGATGGGCCGCCTTATTGCTAGATGACCAGATGTATGACCGTATATAGGACGTCCCTGAATTAGTACCACATTATTTATACTGAAAAAATATGGACGCATTGAAAAAAACTGAAAACGTAAATTCACGGAAAGAAACGTATTGTGACGGTGAACCCACGGAGTCAATCCGTGCTTTATTATTAGGGATAGACTAGCACAAATGCCCGTGCGTTGCAACGGGAAAAAACTTTGACGTGGATTCAAATTTAATGAGAATTATGAAATGTTGCTCATTTTCAAATCGGCCGAGTGCGCCACTTCTTCTATCCAACTCTAACAAATTTTGTATGAATATAGATAGAAGAAGGGAACATAATTCTAAAAACATATAGTTCACTTCATATTTTTCCTATTCCTCTTTCCTCGAGTAGCAGATATTACTCGCATTTGTAGTGATATAGTATAAAATTAATGTTATTGCCCTGATGTCTACCAGAGTAGAGTTTCAGTAGAACAAAAATAAAAGCCAGAATGAAGAATGGAGGGAAAAATTTGTGGAACTCACAAATTGTTGTTAATTCCCTCACTTCAGAACTGTTCAATTAAGTTTTCAAAAAATAGAGTTTTTCAATTAACACACTTGATTTTCTGTTTAAAATTAGATTAGTAACACAAAGTCTCGAGCTTGAAATTAAAATAAAATAACACATCGCAATGATTAATTTTCTCACAATCCCATTTAAGTACACGAGTCATTTTTGTTTTGCGCCCATTAGTTTTCCAGACGGCATGCAACGTGCAATGATGAGCCATGAAATCAACTGTGCCCCACAATCCCACTTTAGTTAGGAGTTTTTCTGTGCAACCGTTAAATCTAATTTTCCACATTCCTGCTTTTCAGTCAGGTCATGAAGTCAAACTGTCCCACACAATCCCGCTTTAATCATAATTATCCTCAAATTCATCCTACATTTAATTTAATACCCAAGATATCCCTCAATTCCCTCAATTCCTTCATTTAAATAATACTCAAGCATCATGAAGCGCGCATGTGCATCCTTCCTTTTATGTTCATGCCCAACACACATATCCCCAGCCTCTTTCTTATAATCTTCTCCGCTGTCACGGACAACTTTCTTGGTTTCTTTTAATGCCCAAGACAGCCCGACCTTTATAAGGTTGTCCGCTCTGACGTTAACCTTGCTTAGGCAACTGCTGGTCATACCGGAGAATTTCTACGTATATAAAGGGCTACGGATTGATCTAAACAAACGATGTGGGACTAATCTAACATAAAATATGGATGCTCACCTGATCACCCCCAGCGCTATCTATTTTTCCACCGCGGCTTGTGGCCCAGCAAATGCTTAGCACTCTATTTTTTCAAGCCCGGCGAAGCACTGCAGGTCATCGGTAGTACTATTCATTAGTATTAACGGCCCGCTCCAAACAGCATCATGCGCTAGTTCAATTGGTGGCACCCTTGGTAACGAAGTGGAGGTGTTGAGTTCAACTCCTGAGTACCAGGTATATGTGTCCTGGATTTTTATTTTTATCAGTACCACCTCGCTTATACTTCCTCTGTAAACAAATATAAGAGTGTTTAGGACATATTCAAACTAAAAGCGTAAACCCACAGAGAAAGCGCATTGTGACGGTGAACCCATGGAGAAAATATGTGTGTACTTAAATTAAATGTAATGGGAAGCAGAATGGAGCTAGCAGCAACCGAGTCTAAATGTTAATGACGCTATACAAAAAGCCTTTAGGATTCATGACGCGCCAGTCCAAAGGCTTCCGAGGCTTCCTGCTACTGGGCGCGCGAAGGAACTTACAATTCTCCTCTCTGGAAGCCATATGTAGCTTCAAGTAGTTGAAGGTATGTGGATGGAGAGGAAGATGAGCATATGTTGAATGTTAATGCAATCATAATCCAGATATTATTACCAGCAGGATGGTAAATTTGCTATGTTAAAATTAGTCAAAAATGGTTTAATGGTAGCCCGTTCAATCACAAATCATGATATTGAAGGAAATATGCCCTAGAGGCAATAATAAAGTTATTGTTTATTTCCTTATATCATGATAAATGTTTATTATTCATGCTAGAATTGTATTAACCGGAAACATAATACATGTGTGAATACATAGACAAACAGAGTGTCACTAGTATGCCTCTACTTGACTAGCTCGTTAATCAAAGATGGTTATGTTTCCTAACCATGAACAAAGAGTTATTATTTGATTAACGAGGTCACATCATTAGTTGAATGATCTGATTGACATGAACCATTCCATTAGCTTAGCACCCGATCGTTTAGTATGTTGCTATTGCTTTCTTCATGACTTATACATGTTCCTATGACTATGAGATTATGCAACTCCCGTTTGCCGGAGGAACACTTTGGGTGCTACCAAACGTCACAACGTAACTGGGTGATTATAAAGGAGTACTACAGGTGTTTCCAATGGTAGATGTTGGGTTGGCGTATTTCGAGAATAGGATTTGTCACTCCGATTGTCGGAGAGGTATCTCTGGGCCCTCTCGGTAATACACATCACATAAGCCTTGCAAGCATTATAACTAAGATGTTAGTTGTGAGATGATGTATTACGGAACGAGTAAAGAGACTTGCCAGTAACGAGATTGAACTAGGTATTGGATACCGACGATCGAATCTCGGGCAAGTAACATACCGATGACAAAGGGAACAACGTATGTTGTTATGCGGTCTGACCGATAAAGATCTTCGTAGAATATGTAGGAGCCAATATGGGCATCCAGGTCCCGCTATTGGTTATTGATCGGAGACGTGTCTCGGTCATGTCTACATTGTTCTCGAACCGTAGGGTCCACACGCTTAACGTTATGATGGCAGTTATTATGAGTTTATGCATTTTGATGTACCGAAGGTTGTTCGGAGTCCCGGATGTGATCACGGACATGACGAGGAGGCTCGAAATGGTCGAGACATAAAGATTGATATATTGGAAGCCTATATTTGGATATCGGAAGTGTTCCGGGTGAAATCGGGATTTTACCGGATTACCGGGAGGTTACCAGAACCCCCCGGGAGCCATATGGGCCTTCATGGGCCTTAGTGGAAAGGAGAAAAGGGGCAGCCCATAGGTGGCCACGCGCCCCCCTTCCCTTAGTCCTATTAGGACTAGGAGAAGGGGCCGGCCCCCCTCTCTCTCTCCCCCCCCAATCCTAGTCCCCCTGCGCCCTCTCCCTGGCCGGCGCACCCTCCCCCTTGGCTCCTTTATATACAGGGGCAGGGGGCACCTCTAGACACACAAGTTGATCCTTGTTGATCGTTCCTTAGCCGTGTGCGGTGCCCCCTGCCACCAAATTCCACCTCGATCATATTATTGCAGTGCTTAGGCGAAGCCCTGCGTCGGTAGTACATCAAGATCGTCACCACGCCGTCGTGCTGACGGAACTCTTCCTCGACGCTTTGCTGGATCGGAGCCCGAGGATCGTCATCGAGCTGAACGTGTGCTAAGAACTCGGAGGTGCCGGAGTAACGGTGCTTGGATCGGTCGGATCGGGAAGACGTATGACTACTTCCTCTACGTTGTGTGATCGCTTCCGCAGTCGGTCTGCGTTGGAACGTAGACAACACTCTCCCCTCTCGTTGCTATGCATCACCATGATCTTGCGTGTGCGTAGGAATTTTTTTGAAATTACTACGTTCCCCAACAGTGGCATCAGAGCCAGGTTTTATGGTTTGATGTTATTTGCACGAGTAGAACACAAGTGAGTTGTGGGCGATACAAGTCATACTGCCTACCAGCATGTCATACTTTGGTTCAGCGGTATTGTTGGACGAGACGACCTGGACCAACATTACGCGTACGCTTACGCGAGACCGGTTCCCTCGACGTGCTTTGCACATAGATGGCTTGCGGGCGACTGTCTCTCCAACTTTAGTTGAACCGAGTGTGGCTACACCCGGTCCTTGAGAAGGTTAAAACGGAGTCTATTTGACAAACTATCGTTGTGGTTTTGATGCGTAGGTGAGATTGGTTCTTGCTTAAGCCCGTAGCAGCCACGTAAAACTTGCAGCAACAAAGTAGATGACGTCTAATTTGTTTTTGCAGGGCATGTTGTGATGTGATATGGTCAAGGCATGATGCTAAATTTTATTGTATGAGATAATCATGTTTTGTAACCGAGTTATCGGTAACTGGCAGGAGCCATATGGTTGTCGCTTTATTGTATGCAATGCAATCGCGATGTAATGCTTTACTATATTACTAAGCAGTAGTGATAGTCGTGGAAGCATAATATTGGCGAGACGACAACGATGCTACGATGGAGATCAAGGTGTCGCGCCGGTGACGATGGTGATCATGACGGTGCTTCGGAGATGGAGATCACAAGCACAAGATGATGATGGCCATATCATATCACTTATATTGATTGCATGTGATGTTTATCCTTTTATGCATCTTATCTTGCTTTGATTGATGGTAGCATTATAATATGATCTCTCACTAAATTATCAAGAAGTGTTCTCCCTGAGTATGCACCGTTGCCAAAGTTCGTCGTGCCCAAACACCACGTGATGATCGGGTGTGATAAGCTCTACGTCCATCTACAACGGGTGCAAGCCAGTTTTGCATACGCAGAATACTCAGGTTAAACTTGACGAGCCTAGCATATGCAGATATGGCCTCGGAACACAGAGACCGAAAGGTCAAGCGTGAATCATATAGTAGATATGATCAACATAACGATGTTCACCATTGAAAACTACTCCATCTCACGTGATGATCGGTTATGGTTTAGTTGATTTGGATCACGTGATCACTTAGAGGATTAGAGGGATGTCTATCTAAGTGGGAGTTCTTAAGTAATTTGATTAACTGAACTTAAACTTATCATGAACTTAGTACCTGATAGTATCTTACTTGTTTATGTTGATTGTAGATAGATGGCTCGTGCTGTTGTTCCGTTGAATTTTAATGCGTTCCTTGAGAAAGCAAAGTTGAAAGATGATGGTAGCAATTACACGGACTAGGTCCGTAACCTGAGGATTATCCTCATTGCAGCACAGAAGAATTACGTCCTGGAAGCACCGCTGGGTGCCAGGCCTGCTGCTGGAGCAACACCAGATGTTATGAACGTCTGGCAGAGCAAAGCTGATGACTACTCGATAGTTCAGTGTGCCATGCTTTACGGCTTAGAATCGGGACTTCAACGACGTTTTGAACGTCATGGAGCATATGAGATGTTTCAGGAGTTGAAGTTAATATTTCAAGCAAATGCCCGAATTGAGAGATATGAAGTCTCCAATAAGTTCTATAGCTGCAAGATGGAGGAGAACAGTTCTGTCAGTGAGCATATACTCAAGATGTCTGGGTATAATAATCACTTGATTCAATTGGGAGTTAATCTTCCGGATGATTGCGTCATTGACAGAATTCTCCAATCACTGCCACCAAGCTACAAGAGCTACATGATGAACTATAATATGCAAGGGATGAACAAGACTATTCCCGAGCTCTTCGCAATGCTGAAAGCTGCGGAGGTAGAAATCAAGAAGGAGCATCAAGTGTTGATGGTCAACAAGACCACTAATTTCAAGAAAAAGGGCAAAGGGAAAAAGAAGGGGAACTTTAAGAAGAACAGCAAGCAAGTTGCTGCTCAGGAGAAGAAACCCAAGTCTGGACCTAAGCCTGAAACTGAGTGCTTCTACTACAAGCAGACTGGTCACTGGAAGCGGAACTGCCCCAAGTATTTGGCGGATAAGAAGGATGGCAAGGTGAACAAAGGTATATGTGATATACATGTTATTGATGTGTACCTTACTAGAGCTCGCAGTAGCACCTGGGTATTTGATACTGGTTCTGTTGCTAATATTTGCAACTCGAAACAGGGACTACAGAATAAGCGGACACTAGCAAAGGACGAGGTGATGATGCGTGTGGGAAACGGTTCCAAAGTCGATGTGGTCGCGGTCGGCACGCTACCTCTACATCTACCTTCGGGATTAATATTAGACCTAAATAATTGTTATTTGGTGCCAGCGTTGAGCATGAACATTATATCTGAATCTTGTTTAATGCGAGACGGTTATTCATTTAAATCAGAGAATAATGGTTGTTCTATTTATATGAGTAATATCTTTTATGGTCATGCACCTTTGAAGAGTGGTCTATTTTTGATGAATCTCGATAGTAGTGATACACATATTCATAATGTTGAAACCAAAAGATGCAGAGTTGATAATGATAGTGCAACTTATTTGTGGCACTGCCGTTTAGGTCATATCAGTGTAAAGCGCATGAAGAAACTCCATACTGATGGGCTTTTGGAACCACTTGATTATGAATCACTTGATACTTGCGAACCGTGCCTCATAGGCAAGATGACTAAAACACCGTTCTCCGGTACAATGGAGAGAGCAAAAGATCTGTTGGAAATCATACATACCGATGTATGTGGTTCGATGAATAATGAGGCTCGTGGCGGATATCGTTATTTTCTCACCTTCACAGATGATTTAAGCAGATATGGATATATCTACTTAATGAAACACAAGTCTGAAACATTTGAAAAGTTCAAAGAATTTCAGAGTGAAGTTGAAAATCATCGTAACAAGAAAATAAAGTTTCTACGATCTGATCGTGGAGGAGAATATTTGAGTTACGAGTTTGGTGTACATTTGAAAAATTGTGGAATAGTTTCGCAACTCACGCCACCCGGAACACCACAGCGTAATGGTGTGTCCGAACGTCGTAATCGTACTTTACTAGATATGGTGCGATCTATGATGTCTCTTACTAATTTACCGCTATCGTTTTGGGGTTATGCTTTAGAGACGGCCGCATTCACGTTAAATAGGACACCATCAAAATCCGTTGAGACGACGCCTTATGAACTATGGTTTGGCAAGAAACCAAAGTTGTCGTTTCTTAAAGTTTGGGGCTGCGATGCTTATGTGAAAAAGCTTCAACCTGATAAGCTCGAACCCAAAGCGGAGAAATGTGTCTTCATAGAATACCCAAAGGAGATTGTTGGGTACACCTTCTATCACAGATCTGAAGGCAAGACATTCGTTGCTAAGAATGGATCATTTCTAGAGAAGGAGTTTCTCTCGAAAGAAGTGAGTGGGAGGAAAGTAGAACTTGACGAGGTAACTGTACCTGCTCCCTTATTGGAAAATAGTACATCACAGAAAACTGTTTCTGCGACACCTACACCAATTAGTGAGGAAGCTAATGATGATGATCATGAAACTTCAGGACAAGATACTACTGAACCTCGTAGATCAACCAGAGTGAGATCCGCACCAGAGTGGTACGGTAATCCAATTCTGGAAGTCATGCTACTAGATCATGATGAATCTACGAACTATGAAGAAGCGACGGTGAGCCCAGATTCCGCAAAGTGGCTTGAAGCCATGAAATCTGAGATGGGATCCATGTATGAGAACAAAGTATGGACTTTGGTTGACTTGCCCAATGATCGGCAAGCAATTGAGAATAAATGGATCTTCAAGAAAAAGACTGACGCTGACGGTAATATTACCGTCTATAAAGCTCGACTTGTCGCAAAAGGTTTTCGACAAGTTCAAGGGGTTGACTACGATGAGACCTTCTCACCCGTAGCGATGCTTAAGTCTGTCAGAATCATGTTAGCAATTGCCGTATTTTATGATTATGAAATTTGGCAGATGGATGTCAAAACTGCATTCCTGAATGGATTTCTGGAAGAAGCGTTGTATATGATGCAACTAGAAGGTTTTGTCGATCCAAAGGGAGCTAACAAAGTGTGCAAGCTCCAGCGATCCATTTATGGACTGGTGCAAGCCTCTCGGAGTTGGAATAAACGCTTTGATAGTGTGATCAAAGCATTTGATTTTATACAGACTTTTGGAGAAGCCTGTATTTACAAGAAAGTGAGTGGGAGCTCTGTAGCATTTGTGATATTATATGTGGATGACATATTGCTGATTGGAAATGATATAGAATTTCTGGATAGCATAAAGGGATACTTGAATAAAAGTTTTTCGATGAAAGACCTCGGGGAAGCTGCTTACATATTAGGCATAAAGATCTATAGAGATAGATCAAGACGCTTAATTGGACTTTCACAAAGCACATACCTTGACAAGATTTTGAAGAAGTTCAAAATGGATCAAGCAAAGAAAGGGTTCTTGCCTGTGTTACAAGGAGTGAAGTTGAGTCAGACTCAATGCCCGACCACTGCAGAAGATAGAGAGAAAATGAAAGATGTTCCCTATGCTTCAGCCATAGGCTCTATCATGTATGCAATGCTGTGTACCAGACCTGATGTGTGCCTTGCTATAAGTTTAGCAGGGAGGTACCAAAGTAATCCAGGAATGGATCACTAGACAACGGTCAAGAACATCCTGAAATACCTGAAAAGGACTAAGGATATGTTTCTCGTATATGGAGGTGACAAAGAGCTCACCGTAAAAGGTTACGTTGATGCAAGCTTTGACACTCATCTGGACGATTCTAAATCGCAAACCGGATACGTGTTTACTTTAAACGGTGGAGCTGTCAGTTGGTGCAGTTCTAAACAAAGCGTCGTAGCGGGATCTACATGTGAAGCGGAGTACATAGCTGCTTCGGAAGTAGCGAACGAAGGAGTCTGGATGAAGGAGTTCATATCCGATCTAGGTGTCATACCTAGTGCATCAGGTCCAATGAAAATCTTTTGTGACAATACTAGTGCAATTGCCTTAGCAAAGGAATCCAGATTTCACAAAAGGACCAAACACATCAAGAGACGCTTCAACTCCATCCGGGATCTAGTCCAGGTGGGAGACATAGAGATTTGCAAGATACATACGGATCTGAATGTTGCAGACCCGTTGACTAAGCCTCTTCCACGAGCAAAACATGATCAGCACCAAGGCTCCATGGGTGTTAGAATCATTACTGTGTAATCTAGATTATTGACTCTAGTGCAAGTGGGAGACTGAAGAAAATATGCCCTAGAGGCAATAATAAAGTTATTATTTATTTCCTTATATCATGATAAATGTTTATTATTCATGCTAGAATTGTATTAACCGGAAACATAATACATGTGTGAATACATAGACAAACAGAGTGTCACTAGTATGCCTCTACTTGACTAGCTCGTTAATCAAAGATGGTTATGTTTCCTAAGCATGAACAAAGAGTTATTATTTGATTAACGAGGTCACATCATTAGTTGAATGATCTGATTGACATGAACCATTCCATTAGCTTAGCACCCGATCGTTTAGTATGTTGCTATTGCTTTCTTCATGACTTATACATGTTCCTATGACTATGAGATTATGCAACTCCCGTTTGCCGGAGGAACACTTTGGGTGCTACCAAATGTCACAACGTAACTGGATGATTATAAAGGAGTACTACAGGTGTTTCCAATGATAGATGTTGGGTTGGCGTATTTCGAGAATAGGATTTGTCACTCCGATTGTCGGAGAGGTATCTCTGGGCCCTCTCGGTAATACACATCACATAAGCCTTGCAAGCATTATAACTAAGATGTTAGTTGTGAGATGATGTATTACGGAACGAGTAAAGAGACTTGCTAGTAACGAGATTGAACTAGGTATTGGATACCGACGATCGAATCTCGGGCAAGTAACATACCGATGACAAAGGGAACAACGTATGTTGTTATGCGGTCTGACCGATAAAGATCTTCGTAGAATATGTAGGAGCCAATATGGGCATCCAGGTCCCGCTATTGGTTATTGACCGAAGACGTGTCTCGGTCATGTCTACATTGTTCTCGAACCGTAGGGTCTGCACGCTTAGCGTTACGATGACATTTATTATGAGTTTATGCATTTTGATGTACCGAAGGTTGTTCGGAGTCCTGGATGTGATCACGGACATGACGAGGAGTCTCGAAATGGTCGAGACATAAAGATTGATATATTGGAAGCCTATATTTGGATATCGGAAGTGTTCCGGGTGAAATCGGGATTTTACCGGATTACCGGGAGGTTACCGGAACCCCCCGGGAGCCATATGGGCCTTCATGGGCCTTAGTGGAAAGGAGAAAAGGGGCAGCCCATAGGTGGCCGCGTGCCCCCCTTCCCTTAGTCCTATTAGGACTAGGAGAAGGGGCCGGCCCCCCCTCTCTCTCTTCCTCCCCCCAATCCTAGTCCGGCGCACCCCTCCCCCTTGGCTCCTTTATATACAGGGGCAGGGGGCACCTCTAGACACACAAGTTGATCCTTGGTGATCGTTCCTTAGCCGTGTGCGGTGCCCCCTGCCACCAAATTCCACCTCGATCATATTATTGCAGTGCTTAGGCGAAGCCCTGCGTCGGTAGTACATCAAGATCGTCACCACGCCGTCGTGCTGACGGAACTCTTCCTCGACGCTTTGTTGGATCGGAGCCCGAGGATCGTCATCGAGCTGAACATGTGCTAAGAACTCGGAGGTGCCAGAGTAACGGTGCTTGGATCGGTCGGATCGGGAAGACGTACGACTACTTCCTCTACGTTGTGTGATCGCTTCCGCAGTCGGTCTGCATTGGTACGTAGACAACACTCTCCCCTCTCGTTGCTATGCATCACCATGATCTTGCGTGTGCGTAGAAATTTTTTTGAAATTACTACGTTCCCCAACAGATATTGCTAAAAATGTGTGTAAGCAAAAAATAAAAAGAAACATGAACTGCCATATTCAAATTCTATCAAACCAAGACACTGTTATTCATAAATATCTAGTGTAGATGACAAGGCAATTCAAAAGGGATGGAGAATAAAATTGGAAATTAACTTGACCCAATCTGCACGAATAGAATAGTAGTGAGGAGAACCAGTTAATTGTCTTGGAAAAACATATCAAAAAATTAGAAGTGATGGAGCGTAGCAGTAGCAGATAATCATTAATGTGTTGGAACATTCATTCACATAGTACTCCCTTATAGTGTCAAAAACGTTCTTATATTTTGGAACGGAGGGAGTAATAATCAGTCAAATGCTAGTAGTAATGTTTCTCGCGGGACGGTCCAAAAAACATCAAAGAAAACTGTAGGCACCATCAACCTAAGATAGTATCAATGTTACTAAACACATACCTTAAAGTGCAACATGACTGTTAGTGTTTGATAGGTTGGTATGTGCCTCCTTAAACGCTGACCGGACTCAGGTCCACTTCGGTGCCCTCCGCTCGCCCACCTCCTCGTCCTTGTTGTTAGTTAGTACCGCGTACTCCTTGCCCTATAAGCTCAGCATCATGTACACCCGCTCCTGCAGCACCAAGCCCACTGACCCAAATTAAACTACGAAGCATCATAAACTACATGATGTTACAACAAGAACAACATTCAGTTCTACAGCAAAGTTGAAGTCCACTCAACCATTTGCACTATACAACTTAGATATACATATTGACAATCGAAAGTGCTTCCTATAAAAAGAATTCTCAGAGGTTCTATACCTCCAGGAGCTTCCTTTTGAATCAGAGACAGGTAGACATGGCGGATTCTGGTTTATTTTGGAGCGATTCCTACACAAAGCTCCTCGAACTGAAGAATGCCACAACAGCAAACACATCAACTCAGTGCTTCACTATTTTCTTTCAAATCGGCTGCCTATGCAGGAAGGAAGCAAAAGGGAAGGAGGGCGGAGGGGTGAAATTTAAGAAATAAAGCTTTGCTATGTGCAACATCCATATGTTCTGAGGTTCAACTTTTTTATTTAAAAAATGGGTCACGGCTTTAAATAACAAAACTGAATCACCTAGAAATCAGGATGTCACACAATGGTAACAACATATGAAGTTTCACCCATTTAAATGTTAAATGAATAATCACTTTCTATTTAAAGGAGATACATAGTTTAGAATAGTATGATGAATATTAAAAAAAATGAAGATCAGCAACATGACACGGATGTCAGGTGGCTTACTATGTTTTGTAGCACCAATCTACGTTACCAAAATTGAGATGCTGAGAAATAGGATTAAGAATTGAAAAATCAACAAAGCTTATCAGATGATATGAAAGAGTTACCCTAATTTTCAGACCCTCGAGTTGATCCTTTTTTTCTGATCTAGAATTCGTCATATTAGGCAAGAGGATCAACGAACTCCTTGTAGACTTATATTGAGAAGCATACAATGGTAATACAATTCACCAGATTAGCACCTTAATTCCTTAACCCATGCCACTTCCTTTGTTGATTAGCAAAGCCAACTCCAATATGTCCAGTAAAGCATTGTCCGTCTGCAATGTCCTATTTAAGAAGTTAAGACATCAAATTACACATAAGAGACCACTCCAATTCTGTTGTCAAAGTGCGGTGATGTTTTAGGTCCACAATCAAATTAAATTTGAAAATTGTTAGAATAAATTAGATAAAATTAAACAATTAAATACTCATGTCTATATGATGACCCAAGCAAGGTGGCGATCAAAGTATGTCGGAATAACTATATTGAGTGCTTATATATCATGGCCCAGAATATAAGGATATATGGGAAAAAAGTGTAGGAAGATAGAAGTAGATCAATAACAAAGTACCTAAAATTACCATATGTGCGAGGCGAGATGTCAACGAACCTCAAATGCAAGCAGTGCCCGGTCGAGCACACAGGCTGCAGCTAGGAGGCGAACCATGATATATGTGTACATGTTTCATCTGCTCAACGGGCCTATATTTAGCTCACTGTTTTGTGATTTTCCTAAAGTAGCTAGGTAATTAGTCATGGACTTTATTCATTAAATCTCCATCATATGTGTCAAAATCCAGAACATGAAGCCTGTCTGCCTATAGCTAGCCCCTACAAAATAGCTGGAGAAAGACAGATCTGTCAGTGAGAAATTAGTGTAATTTCCAGCCATATCAATCTTCGCTTTGAAACTTTCGACAGAGATCGGTCAAGGAGCTACAACTGTCTGTCAGGCTCGAGAGCCAGCAGCACAAACGGCATGTACATACCGCCAACATCAAGACCAATGATGACAACATCAGAGATTTATTATCTTATATAAGAGGAACATGCTTTCTTGTAGGTTTGGCCCAAATTTTGAATTGCTAAATATCTGAATGAGGACGATGATGTAGATAGCTTGAAATTCATCCTAGTTGGCTGAACAGGGTCACTGGAGTAAATTTGGGACTGCCATGTTCCCCGCAAATACCATGGATACTTGGTGAAGCCATCCACGTGACCTAATTGCTCCTACAAAATTCACATATTAGCATCCGTTAGGACTGACGACAGATTACCCAAACATCTATATCACACGTACCTTCAATAATCCATGTTTCACCGCTTTAGCAGCCAACCCCATCTCCCGCCACACCGGCCGCTGCAGGTCAGAATCAAAGTAGCCTCCTCCTTTGCCACCGTTCTGAGCAGCACCACCGCCAGAATCCTCTATGCTTGCCCCCTCCCTCGCTCCTCTATCCGTCTTCCACATCCGGTGCACGGGACGGAACAGGAGGCGACCCCTCCTCCAAATCTAGATCGCGAGGGTCATCAGGTGAGGAGCGGCCGCGGCTCTTGGGCGTATCGAGCGCTAGGGCTGGTGGGGCATGTCGTCGTCGCAAGCACGCGGAGGGTCGTGAGTCTGCCTAGGGCATCGAAGGATGGCTCTCCGCCATCGCTACCGAAGGAAGATGCGATCTTCCTCCACTACGAACCCGAGACGGGGGCGAGACGGGACGACCCGTGGGCCTCGTTTTTATTTACCGGTGGGATGTTGAACCGTTTTTTCTATATCTGGCAAACGTATTTGTCAAATCTATACCGCTGGCAACATTAGTACCACCTCGCTTATATGTTTTAAATTCAAACTGAAAGCGTAAATTCATAGAAAGAAATCGTATTGTGACGGTGAACCCACGGAGTCAATCCGTACTTTATCATTAGGAATAGAAAAATAAAATAAAAATTAAATTAGGGAAAGATACAGTGATACGTCTCCAACCTATTGATAATATTTTATTGTTTCATTATATTATTCATCTTGGATGTTTTGTATGCATTATTATGCTATTTTATATCATTTTTGAGGACTAAATTATTAATCTAGTGCCAGTTGTTGTTTTTTCTTTGTTTTGTCTTTTACAAAAAATCAATACCAAACGGAGTCCAAACGGAATAAAACTTTTTGAGAATTTTTCTTGGATCAGAAGACAATCACGAAGCTTCGGGAGGAGGCCAGAGGAGCCACAGGCTC
Source organism: Triticum monococcum (assembly GCA_034509565.1). Taxonomy (NCBI): domain Eukaryota; kingdom Viridiplantae; phylum Streptophyta; class Magnoliopsida; order Poales; family Poaceae; genus Triticum; species Triticum monococcum. The sequence goes on from CM067845.1 coordinate 487,415,654, forward strand.
ACAGGGCGCGCCCCTTGGCTTGTGGGCCCCTGGGACCCCCTAACCCTAATATTCTTCATAAATACCCAAATATTCTCCATAATCCAGAAGGCACACCAAAAGTACTTTTCCGCCGCCGCAAGCTTCTGTTCTCGTGAGATCCCAATTTGGGGCATTTTCCGGCACTCTGCACCAACTTTGCTGCCCTTTCGATGATGTGTGAGTAGTTTACCACGAACCTAAGGGTCCATAGCTAGTATCTAGATGGATTCTTCTCTCTCTCTTTGATCTTCAATACAATGTTCTCCTCGATGTTTTTGGATATCTATTAGATGTAATCTTCTTTTGCGGTGTGTTTGTTGAGATCCAATGAATTGTGGATTCATGATTAAATTATCTATGAATATTATTTGAGTCTTCTTTGAACTCTTTTATGCATGATTAAGATAGCTTTGTATTTCTCTCCGATCTATTGATTTGGTTTGGCCAACTAGATTGATTTTTCTTGCAATGGGAGAGGTGCTTTGTGATGGGTTCAATCTTGCGGTGTCCTCACCCAGTGACAGAAGGGGTAGCGAGGCACATATTGTATTGTTGCCATTAAGGATAAAAAAATGGGGGCTTTAGAATATTGATTAGATCTCTATCCCTCTACATCATGTCATCTTGTTTAAGGCGTTACTTCGTTCTTTATGAATTTAATACTCTAGATGCATGCTGGATAGTGGTCGATCTATGGAGTAATAGTAGTAGATGTAGGCAGGAGTCGATCTACTTGTCACGGACGTGACACATATATTCATGATCATTGCCTTAGATATCGTCATAACTATGCGCTTTTCGATCAATTGCTCAACAGTAATTTGTTTACCCACCATATGCTTTTTTCAAGAGAGAGGCCTCTAGTGAAACCTATGGTCCCCAGGTCTATTTTTATCATTATATTTTCAGTAGAGATAAATATTTCCCTCACTTATGAAACCAAGGTTACCAATCTAGTAGGAGAATGAAGCAACACTATGTAAACAACACCTACACACAAACAACAAATACTTGCAACCCAACGTGTAGAAGGGTTGTCAATTCGTCAACAGTTACGAGCAAGATTAAACGGTATATTTTTTGATAGATAGATCTGAAAAAAATAAAAAATAAAATGAGTAAAAGAAAATTGCAGCAAGGTATTTTTAGATCTAATATATAATAAAAGATAGACCCGGGGCCATACTTTTCATTAGAGGCTTCTCTTGAAAAAATAACATACATGGATAGACAAATTACTGTTGGGCAATTGTTAGAAAAGCAAATAATTATGATGATATCCAAGGCAATGATCATGTATATAGGCATCACGTCCAAGACAAGTAGACCAAAACGATTCTGCATCTACTACGATTACTCCATACACCGACCACTAGCCAGCATACATCTAGTATATTAAGTTCACAAAAAACAGAGTAACGACTTAAGCAAGATAGACATGATGTAGACAAGATAAAGTAACGCATGAATAAACCCCATCTTTTTACCCTTAATAGCAACAATACATTCGTGTCATGTCCCATTCTGTCATTGAGATTGAGCACGGCGAGATCGAACCCATCATAAAGCACATCTTCCCATGGCAAGATAAATCAATCTAGTTGGCCAAACTAAATCAATAGATCAGAGAAGAAATACGAAGTTATAACAGTCATGCATAAAAGAGTTTGGAGAAGACTCAAATAATATTGATGGATAGATCTTATCATAACTCACAATTCATCAGATCCCAACAATACACCGCAAAAAGAATTAAATTGGATGGAACTCCAAGAACATCAAGGAGAACATTGTATTGAAGAACATCAAGAAAGAAGAAGCCACCTAGCTACTACTATGGACCCGTAGGTATGTGGTAAACTACTCACGCATCATCGAAAGGGCAGCAAGTTGATGTAGAGCCCTTCCGTGATTGAATCCCCCTCCAGTGAAGTGCCAAAAAAGGTCCCCGAATGGAATCTCTCGAGAACAGAGGCTTGCGGTGGCAGAAAAGTATTTCGTGGACTCCCTAGTAGGTTTCCTGATTTTTGAGAATTTATAGAGGCAGAGTTAGGTCAAACGGAGTCATGCGGGCCCCACAAGGTACCAGGGCACGCCCCACCCCCTAGACGTGCCCCGGTGCTTTTGGGCTACAACTACATCTTCTCGTCCCCTTGTGGAGCTTCCAGGGTCTCTTACTATCGAAAAAAAATCTTCAAAAAGTCCCGTGGCATTTGGACTAAGTTTGGTACTGATATGCTGCAAAGTAAAAAACAAGCAAAAAACAACAACTGACACTAGACACTAAGTTAGTAGGTTAGTCAAAAAATGATATATTGTTGCTTCTAATGTATATAAAACATCAAGATTGATACAATAATAGCATGAAACAATTATAAATACGTTGGGGACGTATCAAGAATCCTTTGAAAGTTCAAATGTACCTTTTTTGTCCTTTCCTTTCCTGTCAAGCACTAGTACCTTCGTTTGACCTTTTCCTTGTAAGATATCCAAATGATTATCCTCAACATCTTAGCAATCTAGTGTGTGTATATATGTTTGTATTCCTACATTTTTAAAATTTTGGGTCCATATGAGTTTCTTCGTTACTCTTGGGCATGCTTGTCTACTTGTGTTCACCTCTTTGTGTCACACACCCAAGAATGTTTGGAACGTGTTTAGTTTAGACTTGTGCATGTACAACTCGTCTCGGAGGCCGAAACCTGAAGCCCGATATTCCAGCCGGGTTTGGGCTTCACTTTCTCGCTCGAAAGCCCGAAAAAACCCAAAATGGCCATATATATATTATTCGAAATATAGGTATAATAAATTAGTACAATATCCCGAATATTATTAATTCAATAAAAATGCCACTATTCATGTGGTTCGGGTTGGGTTCAGGCTTGTGATTTTTTCTTCGAGTTTTGCCAAGCCCCGGCCGAACCCGACATGGCCCATGAAATAATCAGGTTTAGTTTGGTTCGAACTTTTCTTACCCGCCATTCAAGTATATTGTTACCTGATGCTCGTAAACATTTTTGGTTATACTGGACCATAAATGGGAACCACACAAACTAGCATGGCCCAACTCAAGCCCAAATCCCCCCAGCCCCCACCGTAAATAGACCGCTTTACCAGACAAGGATAAGAGCGAACCCGGGACTCCTCGAGCAAACCTTCCACCGCCGACCCTGTCCAGCCTCTGTCCTAGTTCTTCTTCGTCATATAGGTGCTACTACTCATTGAGGTCCCGATCTCCCATTCAACTTCCTCCATGTCATGACCACCTCGTCACGGGAATACCCGTAGGGATGGCCTTGGAAGAGCAGCGACGACAGCACTTCCCCTTCATACATAGGTGGTGTAGGCGCTGAATGCCCCCGGATCCTCAATCTCCCCCTACTCCACAAGCAACCCGCCACACCGTAGCAATGACGACATTGTGCAAGTAACGGCGGCGGCGGGCGATTCAATTCCATCCTTCAGATAGCGTTTTTTCCATGGATCCAAATTCCGATCTTCGTGATTTCTAGTGCATGCGTGTAATATGTTTCAAATTCCGAATGTTGAGATTTCTGCTTAATGCTTGCAGTAATTTTTTATTTTTTATTCTGTAAATCTAAAGATTGTATTTATGGTTTTCAAATTTTAATACACGTCTACTGTACAATAGGGATGAAAGCTATAAAAAAACATTAATACATTCAAATAAAAATTGCCAATGTGAACCAAATAGAATAGGGAACAAGGGCATACACCCCGACCCCGTTGTCACTTTGCACTTTACCATTTACTAGTAGCCTTGCACGTGCACACATGTCTCCACAAGACACATCTTATTATTCAATTGAATAGCAAATTTTTTTACTTTTTACATACACAATCGAGAGTATATGATATAGACATATAGTGTGTCACTTACACTTAGTTCGGTTAATCTCCGACCACGGTCAAATAACTAAATTAAATACTCGTGTCACGCCAATCCTACCCTTATCCGTCTGCTCCGCAACGCCGGTGTCTGACTAGTGCGAGTGGCCTCGGCTTTCCCTATTTGAAATCCTGATAGCGAACCAGAATGATACATTGGGATAGCCAACATACAACTAGGGACCATAAAAGGCGATCGCTAGCCCCATGTGCATACTAGGAGCGAGCAATTGGGGTCCAACGGATGGGTGCGAATAAAGGAGGTGCTAAGAAGAGACACTACACGTGGAAATCATTTGACAGGTACACAACAATAGGGGCGACCAGTTCGTGTGCAACAACCATATAAAGAGAAAGGAATAGAATGAACGCGAACTGTCGAGTTCGTTTCCTCTCGCTTTTCAAGCCGCTTGTGCCAAATAAGCTCCGCCCGGGTCCACCCGATCAGGCATTGGGGACCATGTCCACATGACACCCTTTGTTCGGTCGTCTCATCTATCGCAGTTAGTACGAGAAGATGACTTAGTGACCATCTGGGGAGCTGGGCCGCCATCATCATATTTTGTAGTGAAGGATATCCACGTGTACTCATGTGTCCCATGCGTTGCCATTCCCGGGACGGGAAATTCCTCTCTGGTTATGTTTTCCACATTTTGTTTATCCGCGCTTCTGCTTCGTCATTCTTAGACAGATCTTTTTCACGCAGCTTCTCCCCTAATCCACTTTCAGGTGAATCAAACCCGCCACCTCTGGTGGTGTGTCTATGCGAATGAAGGGAAGGCAGGGCAGCCTCCCGTGTTGGTTCTGTTGGCGATTAGGGCGGGTGTACAGGATACTTTGGCAGCAAGGTGGAAAAGAATCCTTTGAAAGTTCTAATGTACCTTTTTGTCCTTTTCTTTCCCATCCAGAACTAGTACCTATGTTTTCCCTTTTCCCTAAAAGACATCCAAACGATTCTCCTCAACAAATGATGTTTTTGGTTCTTGGTACAATCTAGCATGTCGACGTTTCTATATATATGCTTCTATTCCGATGTTTCCAAAATCTTTGGTCCATATGAGGTTCTTCATTACTCCTGGGTGTGCTTGTCTACTTGTGTTCGCCTCTTTGTGTCTCACACCCAAGAACGTTTGGAACGTGTTTGGATAAGACCTATGCATGGACAACCCGCTCGGAGGCTGGAACCTGAAGCTCAACATTCGGGCCGGGATGGGGCTTCACTTTCTTGCTCGAAAGCCCGAAAAAGACCAAATGGCCATATATATATTATTCAAAATATATGTATAATAAATTAATATAAAATACCGAATATGATTGATTTAATAAAAAATGTCAATGTTCATGTGGTTCGGGCCAGGCCGGGTTCGGCTCTGGGATTTTTTTTCTTCGAGTTTGGCCAAGCCTGGCCCGAATCCTACCTGACCCGTGGAATGATCAGGTTTAGTTTGGTTTGAACTTTTATTTCCCACCATTCAATTATATTGTTACCCGATTCTCGTAAACATATTTGGTTATACTGGACCGTAAATGGGTACCACACAAACTAGCACGACCCAACTCAAGCCCAAATCCCCCAGCCCCACTGTAAATAGACCGCTTTACCAGACAAGGATAAGAGCGAATCCGAGACTACTCGAGCAAACCCTCCGCCGCCGACCCCGTCCAGCCTCTGTCCTAGTTCTTCTTCGTCGTCTAGGTGCTACTACTCGTCGAGGCCCTGATCTCCCATTCAACTTCCTCCATGTCACGACCACCTTGTCACAGAAACACTAGTAGCGGCGGTGTGGGAAGAACAACGGCGGTCGCCCTTCCCCTTCACAGACAGGTGGTGTTGGTGCTGAATGCCCCCGAAGCCCCGATCTTCCCCTGCTCCACAAGAAACCCGCCACGACGGAGCATGGATGACATTGCGCAAGTAGCGACGACGGCGGCCGATTCCATTGAAGGAAATATGCCCTAGAGGCAATAATAAAGTTATTATTTATTTCCTTATATCATGATAAATGTTTATTATTCATGCTAGAATTGTATTAACCGGAAACATAATACATGTGTGAATACATAGACAAACAGAGTGTCACTACTATGCCTCTACTTGACTAGCTCGTTAATCAAAGATGGTTATGTTTCCTAACAATGAACAAAGAGTTGTTATTTGATTAACGAGGTTACATCATTAGTTGAATGATCTGATTGACATGACCCATTCCATTAGCTTAGCACCCGATCGTTTAGTATGTTGCTATTGCTTTCTTCATGACTTATACATGTTCCTATAACTATGAGATTATGCAACTCCCGTTTACCGGAGGAACACTTTGGGTACTGCCAAACGTCACAACGTAACTGGGTGATTATAAAGGAGTACTACAGGTGTCTCCAATGGTAGATGTTGGGTTGGCGTATTTCGAGATTAGGGTTTGTCACTCCGAGTGTAGGAGAGGTATCTCTGGGCCCTCTCGGTAATACACATCACATAAGCCTTGCAAGCATTATAACTAAGATGTTAGTTGTGAGATGATGTATTACAGAATGAGTAAAGAGACTTGCCAGTAACGAGATTGAACTAGGTATTGGATACCGACGATCGAATCTCGGGCAAGTAACATACCGATGACAAAGGGAACAACGTATGTTGTTATGCGGTCTGACCGATAAAGATCTTCGTAGAATATGTAGGAGCCAATATGGGCATCCAGGTCCCGCTATTGGTTATTGACCGGAGACGTGTCTCGGTCATGTCTACATTGTTCTCGAACCGTAGGGTCCGCACGCTTAACGTTACGATGACAGTAATTATGAGTTTATGCATTTTGATGTACCGAAGTTAGTTCGGAGTCCCGGATGTGATCACGGACATGATGAGGAGTCTCGAAATGGTCGAGACATAAAGATTGATATACTGGAAGCCTATATTTGGACATCGGAATTGTTCCGGGTGAAATCGACATTTTACCGGAGTACCGGGGGGGGGGGGGGGGGGGGTTACCGGAACCCCCCGGGGGGTTATTGGGCCAACATGGGCCTTGAGGGAGAAGAGGAGAGGAGGCAAGAGGTGGCCGCGCGCCCCTCCCCTTCCTAGTCCGAATAGGACAAGGGAAGGGGGCCGGCGCCCCCCCCTTCCTTCCTCTCATCCTCCTATTCCCCCCTTCTCTCCTAGTCCAACTAGGAGTCCTAGTAGGACTCCACTTGGCGCGCCACACCTTGGCCGGCCGCCTCCTCCCCTTGCTCCTTTATATACGGGGGCAGGGGGCACCCCATAGACACACAAGTTGATCCTTGAGATCGTTCCTTAGCCGTGTGCGGTGCCCCCTGCCACCAAATTCCACCTCGATCATACCGTTGTAGTGCTTAGGCGAAGCCCTGCGTCGGTAGTACATCAAGATCGTCACCACGCCGTCGTGCTGACGGAACTCCTCCCCGAAGCTTTGCTGGATCGGAGCCCGGGGATCGTCATCGAGCTGAACGTGTGCTAAGAACTCGGAGGTGCCGGAGTAACGGTGCTTGGATCGGTCAGATCGGGAAGAAGACGTACGACTACTTCCTCTACGTTGTGTGATCGCTTCCGCAGTCGGTCTGCGTTGGTACGTAGACAACACTCTCCCCCTCGTTGCTGTGCATCACCATGATCTTGCGTGTGCGTAGGGAAATTTTTGAAATTACTACGTTACCCAACAGTGGCATCCGAGCCTAGGTTTTTATGGTTTGATGTTATTTGCACGAGTAGAACACAAGTGAGTTGTGGGCGATACAAGTCATACTGCCCACCAGCATGTCATACTTTGGTTCGGCGGTATTGTTGGACGAGATGATCCGGACCAACCTTACGCGTACTCTTACGCGAGACCGGTTCCCTCGACGTGCTTTGCACACAGATGGCTTGCGGAAGACTGTCTCTCCAACTTTAGTTGAACCAAGTGTGGCTACGCCTGGTCCTTGAGAAGGTTAAAACGGAGTCTATTTGACGAACTATCGTTGTGGTTTTGATGCGTAGGTGAGATTGGTTCTTGCTAAAGCCCGTAGCAGCCACGTAAAACTTGCAACAACAAAGTAGAGGACGTCTAACTTGTTTTTGCAGGGCATGTTGTGATGTGATATGGTCAAGGCATGATGCTGATTTTATTGTATGAGATGATCATGTTTTGTAACCAAGTTATCGGCAACTGGTAGGAGCCATATGGTTGTCGCTTTATTGTATGCAATGCAATCGCGATGTAATGCTTTACTTTATTACTAAGCGGTAGTGATAGTCGTGGAAGCATAAGATTGGCGAGACGACAACGATGCTACGATGGAGATCAAGGTGTCGCGCCGGTGACGATGGTGATCATGACGGTGCTTCGGAGATGGAGATCACAAGCACAAGATGATGATGGCCATATCATATCACTTATATTGATTGCATGTGATATTTATCCTTTTATGCATCTTATCTTGCTTTGATTGACGGTAGCATTATAAGATGATCTCTCACTAAATTATCAAGTAGTGTTCTCCCTGAGTATGCACCGTTGCCAAAGTTCGTCGTGCCCAGACACCACGTGATGATCAGGTGTGATAAGCTCTACGTCCATCTACAATGGGTGCAAGCCAGTTTTGCACACGCAGAATACTCAGGTTAAACTTGACGAGCCTAACATATGCAGATATGGCCTTGGAACACAGAGACCGAAAGGTCGAGTGTGAATCATATAGTAGATATGATCAACATGACGATGTTCACCATTGAAAACTACTCCATCTCACGTGATGATCGGTTATGGTTTAGTTGATTTGGATCACGTGATCACTTAGAGGATTAGAGGGATGTCTATCTAAGTGGGAGTTCCTAAGTAATTTGATTAACTGAACTTAAACTTATCATGAACTTAGTACCTGATAGTATCTTGCTTGTTTATGTTGATTGTAGATAGATGGCTCGTGCTGTTGTTCCGTTGAATTTTAATGCGTTCCTTGAGAAAGCAAAGTTGAAAGATGATGGTAGCAATTACACGGACTGGGTCCGTAACCTAAGGATTATCCTCATTGCTGCACAGAAGAATTATGTCCTGAAAGCACCGCTGGGTGCTAGGCCTGCTGCTGGAGCAACGCCGGATGTTATGAACGTCTGGCAGAGCAAAGCTGATGACTACTCGATAGTCAGTGTGCCATGCTTTACGGCTTAGAATCGGGACTTCAACGACGTTTTGAACGTCATGGAGCATATGAGATGTTCCAGGAGTTGAAGTTAATATTTCAAGCAAATGCCCGAATTGAGAGATATGAAGTCTCCAATAAGTTCTATAGCTGCAAAATGGAGGAGAACAGTTCTGTCAGTGAGCATATACTCAAAATGTCTGGGTATAATAATCACTTGATTCAGATGGGAGTTAATCTTCCAGATGATTGCGTCATTGACAGAATTCTCCAATCACTGCCACCAAGCTACAAGAGCTTCGTGATGAACTATAATATGCAAGGGACGAACAAGACTATTCCCGAGCTCTTCGCAATGCTGAAAGCTGCGGAGGTAGAAATCAAGAAGGAGCATCAAGTGTTGATGGTCGACAAGACCACTAGTTTCAAGAAAAAGGGCAAAGGGAAGAAGAAAGGGAACTTCAAGAAGAACAGCAAACAAGTTGCTGCTCAGGAGAAGAAACCCAAGTCTGGACCTAAGCCTGAAACTGAGTGCTTCTACTGCAAGCAGACTGCTCACTGGAAGCGGAACTGCCCCAAGTATTTGGCGGATAAGAAGGATGGCAAGGTGAACAAAGGTATATGTGATATACATGTTATTGATGTGTACCTTACTAGAGCTCGCAGTAGCACCTGGGTATTTGATACTGGTTCTGTTGCTAATATTTGCAACTCGAAACAGGGACTACGGAATAAGCGGACACTAGCAAAGGACGAGGTGACGATGCGCGTGGGAAACGGTTCCAAAGTCGATGTGATTGCGGTCGGCATGCTACCTCTACATCTACCTTCGGGATTAATATTAGACCTAAATAATTGTTATTTGGTGCCAGCGTTGAGCATGAACATTATATCTGGATCTTGTTTAATGCGAGACGGTTATTCATTTAAATCAGAGAATAATGGTTGTTCTATTTATATGAGTAATATCTTTTATGGTCATGCACCTTTGAAGAGTGGTCTATTCTTGTTGAATCTCGATAGTAGTGATACACATATTCATAATGTAGAAGCCAAAAGATGCAGAGTTGATAATGATAGTGCAACTTATTTGTGGCACTGCCGTTTAGGTCATATCGGTGTAAAGCGCATGAAGAAACTCCATACTGATCGGCTTTTAGAACCACTTGATTATGAATCACTTGGTACTTGCGAACCGTGCCTCATAGGCAAGATGACTAAAACACCGTTCTCCGGTACTATGGAGAGAGCAACAGATTTGTTGGAAATCATACATACCGATGTATGTGGTCCGATGAATATTGAGGCTCGTGGCGGATATCGTTATTTTCTCACCTTCACAGATGATTTAAGCAGACATGGGTATATCTACTTAATGAAACATAAGTCTGAAACATTTGAAAAGTTCAAGGAATTTCAGAGTGAAGTTGAAAATCATCGTAACAAGAAAATAAAATTTCTACGATCTGATCGTGGAGGAGAATATTTGAGTTACGAGTTTGGTGTACATTTGAAAAACTGTGGAATAGTTTCGCAACTCACGCCACCCGGAACACCACAGCGTAATGGTGTGTCCGAACGTCGTAATCGTACTTTACTAGATATGGTGCGATCTATGATGTCTCTTACTGATTTACCGCTATCGTTTTGGGGTTATGCTTTAGAGACGGCCGCATTCACGTTAAATAGGGCACCATCAAAATCCGTTGAGACGACGCCTTATGAACTATGGTTTGGCAAGAAACCAAAGTTGTCATTTCTTAAAGTTTGGGGCTGCGATGCTTATGTGAAAAAGCTTCAACCTGATAAGCTCGAACCCAAAGCGGAAAAATGTGTCTTCATAGGATACCCAAAGGAAACTGTTGGGTATACCTTCTACCACAGATCCGAAGGCAAGACATTCGTTGCTAAGAATGGATCATTTCTAGAGAAGGAGTTTCTCTCGAAAGAAGTGAGTGGGAGAAAAGTAGAACTTGACGAGGTAACTGTACCTGCTCCCTTATTGGAAAATAGTACATCACAGAAAACTGTTTCTGCGACACCTCTACCAATTAGTGAGGAAGCTAATGATGATGATCATGAAACTTCAGGATAAGATACTACTGAACCACGTAGATCAACCAGAGTGAGATCCGCACCAGAGTGGTACGGTAATCCAATTCTGGAAGTCATGCTACTAGATCATGATGAACCTACGAACTATGAAGAAGCGATGGTGAGCCCAGATTCCATAAAGTGGCTTGAGGCCATGAAATCTAAGATGGGATCCATGTATGAGAACAAAGTATGGACTTTGGTTGACTTGCCCGATGATCGGCAAGCAATTGAGAATAAATGGATCTTCAAGAAAAATACTGACGCTGATGGTAATGTTACTGTCTATAAAGCTCGACTTGTCGCAAAAGGTTTTCGACAAGTTCAAGGGGTTGACTACGATGATACCTTCTCACCCGTAGCGTTGCTTAAATCCGTCAGAATCATGTTAGCAATTGCCGCATTTTATGATTATGAAATATGGCAGATGGATGTCAAAACTGCATTCCTGAATGGATTTCTGGAAGAAGAGTTGTATATGATGCAACTAGAAGGTTTTGTCGATCCAAAGGGAGTTAACAAAGTGTGCAAACTCCAGCGATCCATTTATGGACTGGTGCAAGCATCTCGGAGTTGGAATAAACGCTTTGATAGTGTGATCAAAGCATTTGGCTTTATACAGACTTTTGGAGAAGCCTGTATTTACAAGAAAGTGAGTGGGAGCTCTGTAGCATTTGTGATATTATATGTGGATGACATATTGCTGATTGGAAATGATATAGAATTTCTGGATAGCATAAAGGGATACTTGAATAAAAGTTTTTCGATGAAAGACCTCGGGGAAGCTGCTTACATATTAGGCATAAAGATCTATAGAGATAGATCAAGACGCTTAATTGGACTTTCACAAAGCACATACCTTGACAAGATTTTGAAGAAGTTCAAAATGGATCAAGCAAAGAAAGGGTTCTTGCCTGTGTTACAAGGTGTGAAGTTGAGTCAGACTCAATGCCCAACCACTGCAGAAGATAGAGAGAAAATGAAAGATGTTCCCTATGCTTCAGCCATAGGCTCTATCATGTATGCAATGCTGTGTACCAAACCTGATGTGTGCCTTGCTATAAGTTTAGCAGGGAGGTACCAAAGTAATCCAGGAGTGGATCACTGGACAGCGGTCAAGAACATCCTGAAATACCTGAAAAGGACTAAGGATATGTTTCTCGTATATGGAGATGACAAAGAGCTCACCGTAAGAGGTTACGTTGATGCAAGCTTTGACACTGATCCGGACGATTCTAAATTGCAAACCGGATACGTGTTTACTTTAAACGGTGGAGCTGTCAGTTGGTGCAGTTCTAAACAAAGCGTCATAGCGGGATCTACATGTGAAGCGGAGTACATAGCTTCTTCGGAAGCAGCGAACGAAGGAGTCTGGATGAAGGAGTTCATATCCGATCTAGGTGTCATACCTAGTGCATCGGGTCCAATGAAAATCTTTTGTGACAATACTGGTGCAATTGCTTTGGCAAAGGAATCTAGATTTCATAAAAGGACCAAACACATCAAGAGACGCTTCAACTCCATCCGGGATCTAGTCCAGGTGGGAGACATAGAGATTTGCAAGATACATACGGATCTGAATGTTGCAGACCCGTTGACTAAGTCTCTTCCACGAGCAAAACATGATCAGCACCAAGGCTCCATGGGTGTTAGAATCATTACTGTGTAATCTAGATTATTGACTCTAGTGCAAGTGGGAGACTGAAGGAAATATGCCCTAGAGGCAATAATAAAGTTATTATTTATTTCCTTATATCATGATAAATGTTTATTATTCATGCTAGAATTGTATTAACCAGAAACATAATACATGTGTGAATACATAGACAAACAGAGTGTCACTAGTATGCCTCTACTTGACTAGCTCGTTAATCAAAGATGGTTATGTTTCCTAACCATGAACAAAGAGTTGTTATTTGATTAACGAGGTCACATCATTAGTTGAATGATCTGATTGACATGACCCATTTCATTAGCTTAGCACCCGATCGTTTAGTATGTTGCTATTGCTTTCTTCATGACTTATACATGTTCCTATAACTATGAGATTATGCAACTCCTGTTTACCGGAGGAACACTTTGGGTACTGCCAAACGTCACAACGTAACTGGGTGATTATAAAGGAGTACTACAGGTGTCTCCAATGGTAGATGTTGGGTTGGCGTATTTCGAGATTAGGGTTTGTCACTCCGAGTGTAGGAGAGGTATCTCTGGGCCCTCTCGGTAATACACATCACATAAGCCTTGCAAGCATTATAACTAAGATGTTAGTTGTGAGATGATGTATTACAGAACGAGTAAAGAGACTTGCCAGTAACGAGATTGAACTAGGTATTGGATACCGACGATCGAATCTTGGGCAAGTAACATACCGATGACAAAGGGAACAACGTATGTTGTTATGCGGTCTGACCGATAAAGATCTTCGTAGAATATGTAGGAGCCAATATGGGCATCCAGGTCCCGCTATTGGTTATTGACCGGAGACGTGTCTCGGTCATGTCTACATTGTTCTCGAACCGTAGGGTCCGCACGCTTAACGTTACGATGACAGTAATTATGAGTTTATGCATTTTGATGTACCGAAGTTAGTTCGGAGTCCCGGATGTGATCACGGACATGACGAGGAGTCTCGAAATGGTCGAGACATAAAGATTGATATATTGGAAGCCTATATTTGGACATCGGAATTGTTCCGGGTGAAATCGGCATTTTACCGGAGTACCGGGGGGGGGGGGGGGGTTACCGGAACCCCCCGGGGAGTTATTGGGCCAACATGGGCCTTGAGGGAGAAGAGGAGAGGAGGCAAGAGGTGGCCGCGCGCCCCTCCCCTTCCTAGTCCGAATAGGACAAGGGAAGGGGGTCGGCGCCCCCCTTCCTTCCTCTCTTCCTCCTATTCTCCCCCTTCTCTCCTAGTCCAACTAGGAGTCCTACTCCCGGTGGGAGTAGGACTCCACTTGGCGCGCCACACCTTGGCCGGCCGCCTCCTCCCCTTGCTCCTTTATATACGGGGGCAGGGGGCACCCCATAGACACACAAGTTGATCCTTGAGATCGTTCCTTAGCCGTGTGCGGTGCCCCCTGCCACCAAATTCCACCTCGATCATACCGTTGTAGTGCTTAGGCGAAGCCCTGCGTCGGTAGTACATCAAGATCGTCACCACGCCGTCGTGCTGACGGAACTCCTCCCCGAAGCTTTGCTGGATCGGAACCCGGGGATCGTCATCGAGCTGAACGTGTGCTAAGAACTCGGAGGTGCCGGAGTAACGGTGCTTGGATCGGTCAGATCGGGAAGAAGACGTACGACTACTTCCTCTACGTTGTGTGATCGCTTCCGCAGTCCGTCTGCGTTGGTACGTAGACAACACTCTCCCCCTCGTTGCTGTGCATCACCATGATCTTGCGTGTGCGTAAGGAAATTTTTGAAATTACTACGTTACCCAACATCCATTCCATCCTTCTGGTAGCGTTTTTTCCATGGATCTAAATTCTGATCTTCACGATTTCTATTGCATGCATGTAATATGCTTCAAATTCCGAATGTTGAGATTTCTGCTTAACACTTGTGGTTATTTTTTATTCTCTAAATCTAAAGATAGTTTTTATGATTTTCAAATTTTAATACACACCTATTGTACAACAGGGACGAAAGCTGTAAAAAGAACATTAATGCATTCAAATAAAAATTGCCAATTTTGAACCAAATAGAATAGGAACATGCGCATACACCCCGACCCCATTGTCACTTTACTCTTTACCATTTACTAGTAGCCTTGCACATGCACACACGTCCCCACAAGACACATCTTATTATTCAATTGAATGACACTTTTTTAGTTTTTACATAAACAATAGAGAGTATATGGTATAGACATATAGTGTCACTTACAGTTAGTTCGGTTAATCTCCTACCATGGGCATGAACAACAAGAGAAACACAACATTGCAGCCACGACCTCGTGGTTTTGTCCATTACACCTCCATAACCACGCCATGTTTAGGCTTCTGTATTATTTTGCTTTGAGGTCAAAAATTGTAATTCATTTGTTAGACTTTACTAGTAGCCTTGAACGTTCACACACGTCTCCAGAAGACACATCTTATAATTCAATTAAATGGCACTTCTTTAGTTTTTACATACACAATAGAGAGTATATGGTATAGACATATAGTGTGTCACTTACACTTAGCTCGTCTAATCCATGACCACGGGCACGCTAGGCATGAACAACAAGGGAAACACCACATTGCAGCCATGAACTCATGGCTGGCCATTACACCTCCATAACCACATCATATTTGGGCATAGTATTGTTATCCTTTGAAGTCAAAAATTTTAGTTCATTTGTCAAACTTTAAACATGCTAGTAGATGGGATCACCAGCAATTTTTTCCAGCGGAGAGGATCATGGGAGTACCTTGAGATTTTAATGGAAAGCAATGTTTAATGCCAAGAGAACAATACATTACAAGAAATATCAAGATGCTGTCATGCACAGGTCAAAAGTGTTTGGAAAAGTAGATATGTTTGGGACGTATCATGGTGCTATTGCTGATAACTTGTCGCATGCAAGGAGTGGCCAAGGTTAAATAAGCAAATTAAATACTCGCCCATATGAGTCGCGGCACCAATCCTACCCTTATTTGTTTGCTCCATAACGCTAGTGTCCGACTAGTGCGAGTGGTCTCGGCATTCCTATTCCAAACCCTGATAGTGAACGTGAATGAAACATGTGGATAGCCAACATCTAACCCGGAAAAGATAACATACATGACGATCGCTAGCCCCACGTGCAGGGTGAGCAATTGGCATCCAACAAACGGGTGCAAATAAAGGAGGTGCTAAGAAGAGACGCTACACGTGGAAATCATTTCATGGGTACGCAACAATAGGGGCAACCCATTCGTGTGCAACAACCATATATAGAGAAAGGAATAGAATGAATGCTAAATTTTGAGTTCGTTTCATCTCGCTTTTTGAGCCGCTTGTGTCGAATAAGCTCGGCCCGGGTCCATCCGATCAAGCATTTGGGACCATGTCCGTAGGACACCCTTTGTTCGGTCATCTCATCTGTCACAGTTAATATGAGAAGACGCCTTAGTGACCATCTGGGGAGATGGGCTGCCATCATCATGTTTTGTAGTGTAGGATATCCACGTGTACTCATGTGTCCCATGCGTTACCATTCCCGGCCCGGGAAATTCCTCTCTCGTTATGCTTTCCATATTTTGTTTATCCACTCTTCCGCTTCATCATCCTTAGACGGATCTTTTCATGCAGCTTCTCCCCTAATCCACTTTCATGTCAATCGAACCTGACCACCTCTAGTGGTGTGTCTATGCGAAGGAAGGAGAGGCGGGTCCACCTGCCGCATTGGTTCTGTTGGCGATGAGGGCGGGTGGCCAGGATACTTTGGCAGCAAGGTGGAAAAAAATCCTTCGAAAGTTCCATTGTACCTTTTTTGTCCATTTCTTTCCAATCAAGCACTAGTACCTTTGTTTGCCCTTTTCCCTATAAGATATCCAAATAATTCTCCTCAACAAATGATGCTTTCATATTTTGGTACAATCTAGCATGTCAACGTTTATATATATATATATATATATATATATATATATATATATATATATATATATATATATATATATATATGTTTCTATTCCTATGTTTTCAAAATCTTGGTCCCATATGACGTTCTTCATTACTCCTGGGCGCGCTTGTGTACTTGTGTTCGCCTCTTTGTGTCTCACACCTAAGAACGTTTGGAACATGCTTCGTTTAGACCTATGCATGGACAACCCGACCGAAGGCTGAAACCTAAAGCCCAAAATTCAGGCCGGGTTTGGGCATCACCTTCTAGCTCGAAAGCCTAGACCAAATGGCTATTATTAGAAATATAGGTATAATAAATTAATATAATATCCCGAATATGATTAATTTAATAAAAAAAATCCATAGTTCATGTGGTTCGGACTGGGCCGGGTTCGGGTTTGGAATTTTCTTTGCGTTTTGCCAAGAACGGCCCGAACCTGACCCGGCCCGTGGAATGAGCAAGTTTAGTTTGGTTCGAACTTTTTTTACCCACCATTCAATTATATTATTACCCTATTCTTGGAAACATTTTTGGTTATACTAGACCGTAAATGGGTACCACATAAACTAGCACGGCCCAACTCAAGCCCAAATCCCCCAGCCCCCACCGTAAATAGACCTCTTTATCAGATAAGGATAAGAGCGAACCAGGGACTGCTCGAGCAAACCCTCAGCCGCCGACCCCGTCCAACCTCTGTCCCAGTTCTTCTTCCTCGTCTAGGTGCTACTACTTGTCGAGGCCCTGATCTCCCATTCAACTTCCTCCATGTCACGACCACCTTGTCACACGAACAGTAGTAGCGTCAGCATGGGAAGAGCAGCGGCGGCCGCCCTTCCCCTTCACAGACAGGTGGTGCTAGCGTTGAATCCCCCCTAAGCCCCGATCTTCCCCTACTCCACAAGCAACCCGCCACGACGGAGCAAGGACGACGTTCGCAAGTAGCAGCGACGGAGGCCGATTCCGTTCCATCCTTCAGGTAGCATTTTTTCCATGGATCCAAATTCCGATCGTCGTGATTTCTATTGCATGCGTGTAATATGTTTCAAATTCTGAATGCTGAGGTTTCTGCTTAACACATGTAGTATTTTTTTATTTTTTTTCTGTAAATCTAAAGATTGTATTTATGTTTTTCAAATTTTAATACACGTCTATTATACAGCAGGGATGAAAGCTATAAAAACAACATTAATACATTCAAATATTTTTTTCCAATTTGAACCAAATATAATAGGGAACAAGCGCATACACCCCGACCCCGCTATCACTTTGCAATTTACCATTTACTAGTAGCGTTGTGCTCATGCACACATGTCTCCACAAGACACATCTTATTATTCAATTGAATAGCATTTTTTTAGTTTTTACATACACAATCGAGAGTATATGGTATAGACATATAGTGTGTCACTAACACTTAGTTCGGTTAATCTCTGACCACTCTCAAATAATTAAATTAAATACTCGCTCATATTAGTCGTCGTGCCAATCCTATCCTTATTCGTCTGCTCCGCAACACCGGTGTCTGACTAGTGCGAGTGGCTTTGACTTTCCCTATTCGAAGTCCTGATAGCGAACGAGAATGATACATGTGGATAGCCAACATCCAACCAGGACAAGATAACATAAAAGGCGATCGCTAGCCACATGTGCATACTAGAGCGAGCAATTGGCATCCAGCAGATGGGTGCAAATAAAGAAGATGCTAAGAAAAGACACTACATGCGGAAATCATTTGACAGGTACACAACAATAGGGGCGACCAGTTCGTGTGCAGCAACCATATAAAGAGAATGGAATAGAATGAACGGCAACTGTCGAGTTCGTTTCCTCTCGCTTTTCGAGACGCTTGTGCCAAATAAGCTCCGCCCAGGTCCACGCGATCAAGCATTGGGGACCACGTCCGCGGGACACCCTTTGTTCGGTCGTCTCATCTGTCGAAGTTAATACGAGAAGACAACTTATTGGCCATCTGGGGAGCTGGGCTCCATCATCATGCTTTGTAGTGAAGGATATCGACGTGTACTCAGGTGTCCCATGCGTTGCCATTTCAGGGACGAGAAATTCCTCTTTGGTTATGTTTTCCACATTTTGTTTATCCGTGCTTCTGCTTCGTCATCCTTAGACGGTTCTTTTTCACGCAGCTTCTCCCCTAATACACTTTCAGGTCAATTAAACCCGACCACCTCCGGTGGCGTGTCTATGCGATGGAAGGGAAGGCAGGGCTACCTCCCGCATTGGTTCTATCGGCGATGAGGGCGGGTGGCCAGGATACTTTAGCAGCAAGGTGGAAAAGAATTCTTTGAAAGTTCTAATGTACCTTTTTGTCCTTCTCTTTCCAATCAAGAACTAGTACCTATGTTTGCCCTTTTCCCTGTAAGATAACCAAACGATTCTCCTCAACAAATGATGTTTTTGGCTTTTGGTACAATATAGCATGTCGACATTTCTATATATATGTTTATATTCCTATGTTTTCAAAATCTTGGGTCCATATGAAGTTCTTCATTACTCCTGGGTGCGCTTGTCTACCTGTGTTCGCCTCTTTGTATCTCACACCCAAGAAAGTTTGGAACATGTTTGGTTATGACCTATGCATGGACAACCCGCCCAGAGGCTGGAATCTGAAGCCCGACATTCGGGCCGGGATTGGGCTTCACTTTCTTGCTCGAAAGCCCGAAAAAGACCAAACGTCCATATATATATTATTCAAAATATAGGTATAATAAATTAATTTAAAATCCTGAATATGATTCATTTAATAAAAAATTTCAATGTTCATGTGGTTCGGGCCGGGTTCGGGTTTGGTATTTTTCTCTTCGGGTTTGGCCAATCCCGGCCCGAACCCTACCCGGCCCGTGGAATGATCAGGTTTAGTTTGGTTCAAACTTTTGTTACCCACCATTCAATTATATTGGTAACCGATTCTTGTAAACAGTTTTGGTTATGCTGGACCGCAAATGGGTACCACACAAACTAGCACGGCGCAACTCAAGCCCAAATCCCCCAACTCCCACCGTAAATAGACCGCTTTACCGCACAAGGATAAGAGCAAACCCGGGACTACTCAAGAAAACCCTCCGCCGCCGACCCCGTCCAGCCTCTGCCCCAGTTCTTCTTCGTCGTCTAGGTGCTACTACTCGTCGAGGCCCCGATCTCCCATTCAACTTCCTCCATGGCACGACCACCTTGTCACAGGAACACTAGTAGGGACAGTGTGGGAAGAGCAGCGGCGGCCGCCCTTCCCCTTCACAGACAGGAGGTGCTGGCGCTGAATGCCCCGGAGCCCCGATCTTCCCCTACTCCACAAGCAAACCACCACGACACATCAAGTACGACGTTGCGCAAGTGGCGGCGGCGACAGCCTATTCCATTCCATCCTTTAGGTAGCGTTTTTTCCATGGATCTGACTTTTGATCTTCGTCATTTCTATTGCATGCACATAATATGCTTAAAATTCCGAATGTTGAGATTTCTACTTAATACCTGTAGTTTTTTTATTCTCTAAATCTAAAGATAGTTTTTATGATTTTCAAATTGTAATACACATCTATTGTACAACAGGGATGAAAGGTGTAAAAAGAAAAACAATGCATTGAAATAAAAAATTGCCAATTTTGAACCAAATAGAATAGAAACACATGCATACACCACGACCCCCGCTGTCACTTTACTCTTTACCATTTACTAGTAGCCTTTCACGTGCACACATGACTCCACAAGACACATCTTATTATTCAATTGAATGGCACTTTTTTAGTTTTTACATACACAATAGAGTATATGGTATAGACATATAGTGTCTCACTTACACTTAGTTCGGTTAATCTCCTACCATGGGCATGAACAACAAGAGAAACACAACATTGCAGCCACGACCTCGTGGTTGGCCATTACACCTCCATAACCACGCCATGTTTAGGCTTCAGTACTATTTTTCTTTGAGGTCTAAAATTGTAATTCATTTGTTAGACTTTACTAGTAGCCTTGCACGTGCACACATGTCTCTAGAAGACACATCTTATTATTCAATTGAATGACACTTTTTTAGGTTTTACATACACAATCGAGAGTATATGGTATAGACATATAGGGTGTCACTTACACTTAGCTCATTTAATCCACGACCACGGGCACGCCTGGCATGAACAACAAGGGAAACACCAAATTGCATCCAAGAACTCATGGATGGCCATTACAACTCCATAACCACATCATAGTTGGGCTTTAGTATTGTTATGCTTTGAAGTCAAAATTGCAATTCATTTGTTAAACTTTAAAGATGCTAGTAGATGGGATCACGAGCTATTTTTTCCAGCGGAGAGGATCATGGGAGTACCTTGAGATTTTAATGGAAAGCAATGTTTAATGCCAAGAGAATAACCCATTACAAGAAATATCAATATGCCGTCATGCACAGGTCAAAAGTGTTTGAAAAAGTATATATGTTTGGGACGTATCATGGTGCTATTACCGATAACTAGTCAGCATAAGGAGTGGTCAAGGTCAAATAACCAAATTAAATACTCACCCATATGAGTCGTCGCACCAATCCTACCCTTATTCTTTTGCTCCGTAACGCTAGTATTCGACTAGTGCGACTGGCCTCGGCTTTCCTTATTCGAAACCCTGATAGTGAACGAGAATGATACATGTGGATAGCCAACATCCAACCAGGAAAAGATAACTGTTGGAAATATGCCCTAGAGGCAATAATAAATTGATTATTATTATATTTCCTTGTTCATGATAATCGTTTATTATCCATGCTAGAATTGTATTGATAGGAAACTCAGATACATGTGTGGATACATAGACAACACCATGTCCCTAGTAAGCCTCTAGTTGACTAGCTCGTTGATCAATAGATGGTTACGGTTTCCTGACCATGGACATTGGATGTCATTGATAACGGCATCACATTATTAGGAGAATGATGTGATGGACAAGACCCAATCCTAAGCCTAGGACAAGATCATGTAGTTCGTATGCTAAAGCTTTTCTAATGTCAAGTATCATTTCCTTAGACCATGAGATTGTGCAACTCCCGGATACCGTAGGAGTGCTTTGGGTGTGCCAAACGTCACAACGTAACTGGGTGGCTATAAAGGTACACTACAGGTATCTCCGAAAGTGTCTGTTGGGTTGGCACGAATCGAGACTGGGATTTGTCACTCCGTGTAAATGGAGAGGTATCTCTGGGCCCACTCGGTAGGACATCATCATAATGTGCACAATGTGATCAAGGAGTTGATCACGGGAAGATGTGTTACGGAACGAGTAAAGAGACTTGCCGGTAACGAGATTGAACAAGGTATCGGGATACCGACGATCGAATCTCGGGCAAGTATCGTACCGGTAGACAAAGGGAATTGTATACGGGATTGATTAAGTCCATGACATCGTGGTTCATCCGATGAGATCATCGTGGAGCATGTGGGAGCCAACATGGGTATCCAGATCCCGCTGTTGGTTATTGACCAGAGAGTTATCTCGGTCATGTCTGCATGTTTCCTGAACCTGTAGGGTCTACACACTTAAGGTTCGATGACGCTAGGGTTATAGGGAATAGATATACGTGGTTACCGAATATTGTTCCGAGTCCCGGATGAGATCCCGGACGTCACGAGGAGTTCCGGAATGGTTTGGTCGCCGGAAAAGTTTCGGGGTTTATCGGTAACGTACCGGGACCACCGGGAGGGTCCCGGGAGTCCACCAAGTGGGGCCACAAGCCCCGGAGGGCTACATGGGCCAAGTGTGGGAGGGGACCATCCCCAGGTGGGCTGGTGCGCCCCCCCACAAGGGCCCAAGGCGCCTCCAAGAGGGAAGGGGGGCCAAACCCTAGGGCAGATGGGCCCTAAGGCCCACCCCAGGTGCGCCTCCCCCTCTCCCCCTTGTGGCCGCCACCCAGATGGGATCTGGGGGCTGCCGCCACCCCTAGGGAGGGAACCCTAGGTGGGGGCGCAGCCCCTCCCCTCCCCCTATATATACTTGAGGTTTGGGCTGCCCAACACACATGAGTTCTTGACCTCTCCCTGGCGCAGCCCTACCTCTCTTTCTCCTCATATCTCACGGTGCTTGGCGAAGCCCTGCTGGAGTACCACGCTCCTCCACCACCACCACGCCATCGTGCTGCTGCTGGATGGAGTCTTCCCCAACCTCTCCTTCTCCCCTTGCTAGATCAAGGCGTAGGAGACGTCACCGGGCTGTACGTGTGTTGAACACGGAGGTGCCGTCCATTCGGCACTAGGATCATCGGTGATTTGAATCACGACGAGTACGACTCCATCAACCCCGTTCACTTGAACGCTTCCGCGTAGTGATCTACAAGGGTATGTAGATGCACTCTCCTTCCCCTCGTTGCTGGTTTCTCCATAGATAGATCTTGGTGACACGTAGGAAATTTTTGAATTTCTGCTACGTTCCCCAATAGTGGCATCATGAGCTAGGTCTATGCATAGTTTCTATGCACGAGTAGAACACAAAGTAGTTGTGGGCGTTGATTTTGTTCTTATGCTTACCGTTACTAGTCCAATCTTGATTCGGCGGCATTGTGGGATGAAGCGGCCCGGACCGACCTTACACGTACTCTTACGTGAGACTGGTTCCACCGACTGACATGCACTAGTTGCATAAGGTGGCTAGCGGGTGTCTGTCTCTCCCACTTTAGTCGGATCGGATTCGATGAAAAGGGTCCTTATGAAGGGTAAATAGCAATTGGCATATCACGTTGTGGTTTTTGCATAGGTAAGAAACGTTCTTGCTAGAAACCCATAGCAGCCACGTAAAACATGCAAACAACAATTAGAGGATGTCTAACTTGTTTTTGCAGGGTATGCTATGTGATGTGATATGGCCAAGAAGAATGTGATGAATGATATGTGATGTATGAGATTGATCATGTTCTTGTAATAGGAATCACGACTTGCATGTCGATGAGTATGACAACCGGCAGGAGCCATAGGAGTTGTCTTTATTTATTATATGACCCGCGTGTCATTGAACAATGCCATGTAATTACTTTACTTTATTGCTAACCGTTAGCTGTAGTAGTAGAAGTAATAGTTGGCGAGACAACTTCATGAGGACACGATGATGGAGATGATGGTGTCATGCCGGTGACGATGATGATCATGGAGCCCCGAAGATGGAGATCAAAAGGAGCAAAGTGATGATGGCCATATCATGTCACCTTTTTGCATGTGATGTTTATCATGTTTTTGCATCTTATTTGCTTAGAACGATGGTAGTAAATAAGATGATCCCTCATTAAAATTTCAAGAAAGTGTTCCCCCTAACTGTGCACCGTTGCGAAAGTTCGTCGTTTCGAAGCACCACGTGATGATCGGGTGTGATAGATTCTTACGTTCACATACACCGGGTGTAAGCCAGATTTACACACGCGAAACACTTAGGTTGACTTGACGAGCCTAGCATGTACAGACATGGCCTCAGAACACAAGAGACTGAAAGGTCGAGCATGAGTCGTATAGAAGATACGATCAGCATGAAGATGTTCACCGATGTTGACTAGTCCGTCTCACGTGATGATCGGACATGACCTAGTTGACTCGGATCATGTAATCACTTAGATGACTAGAGGGATGTCTATCTGAGTGGGAGTTCATAAGATGAACTTGTTTATCCTGAACATAGTCAAAAGGATTTTGCAAATTATGTCGTAGCTCGCGCTTTAGTTCTACTCTTTAGATATGTTCCTAGAGAAAAATTAGTTGAAAGTTGATAGTAGAAATTATGCAGACAGTAAAAGGCTTATGTCCTTAATGCACCGCTCAGTGTGCTGAACCTCGAACGTCGTCTGTGGATGTTGCGAACATATGACATACACATTTTGATAACTATGTGATAGTTCAGTTAAAAGGTTTAGAGTTGAGGCACCGAAGACGTTTTAAAACGTCGCGAAACATATGAGATGTTTCGAGGGCTGAAATTGGGATTTCAGGCTCGTGCCCACGTCAAGAGGTATAAGACCTCCGACGATTTTCTTAGCCTGCAAACTAAGGGAGAAAAACTCAATTGTTCATGCCAAAAGATATAAGATAGTAATGATAGTACCACCTACTTGTGGCACTGCCACTTAAGTCATATCGGTATAAAACGCATGAAGAAGCTCCATGTTGATGGATCTTTGGACTCACTCATTTTTGAAAGGATTGAGACATGCGAACCATGTTTGTTGGTAGATATGCATGAAGAAACTCTATACAGATGGATCGTTTGGACTCACTTGATTTTGAATCACTTGAGACATACAAATCATACCACATGGGCAAGATGACTGAAAGCCTCGTTTTCAGTAAAATGGAACAAGAAAGCAACTTGTTGGAAGTAATATATCTTGATGTGCGCAGTCCAATGAGTGCTGAGGCATGTAGTGGATATCGTTATGTTCTTACTTCACAGATGATTTGAGTAGATACTGAGTATATTTACTTGATGAAACATAAGTCTGAATTATTGAAAGGTTCAAGTAATTTCAGAGTGAAGTTGAACATCGTCGTGACAAGAGGATAAAATGTCTATGATATGATCGTAGAGATGAATATCTGAATTATGAGTTTGGCACAGAATTAAGACATTGTGGAAATTGTTTCACAACCAATACAGCCAGGAACACCATGGTGTGATGGTGTGTCCATACATCATAACTGCACCCTATTGGATATGATGCATACCATGATGTCTCTTATTGAATTACCATGATAGTTTATGTGTTAGGCATTAGAGACAACCACATTCACTTTAAAAAGGGCACCACGTAATTCCGATGAGATGACACCATATGAACTATGGTTTAGAGAAACCTAAGCTGTCATTTCTTAAAAGTTTGGGGCTGCGACGCTTATGTGAAAAAGTTTCAGGCTGATAAGCTCGAACCCAAAGCAGATAAACGCATCTTCATAGGACACTCAAAACAGTTGGGTATACCTCCTGTCTCAGATTCGAAAGCAATAAGGGATTGTTTCTAGAATCGGGTCCTTTCTCGAGGAAAAGTTTCTCTCGAAAGAATTGAGTGGGAGGATGGTGGAGACTTGATGAGGTTATTGAACCGTCTCTTCAACTAGTGTGTGGCAGGGCACATGAAGTTGTTCCTGTGGCACCTACACCAATTGAAGTGGAAGCTTATGATAGTGATCATGAAACTTCAGATCAAGTCACTACCAAACCTCATAGGATGACAAGGATGCGTACTACTTCAGAGTGGTACGTAATCCTATCTTGGAAGTCATGTTGCTAGACAACAATGAACCTACGAGCTATGGAGAAGCGATGGTGGGCCTGGATTCCAAAATGGCTCGAGGCCATATAATTCGAGAGAGGATCCATATATGAAAACAAAGTGTAGACTTTGGCGGAACGACTCGATGGTCGTAAGGCTGTTGAGTGCAGATGGATTTTTAAAAGGAAGACAGACAATGATGGCAAGTATCACCATTAAGAAAGCTCGACTTGTCGTTAAGATGTTTTCCGACAAGTTCAAGGAGTTGACTACGATGAGACTTTCTCACTCGTAGCGATGCTAAGAGTCTGTTGGAATTATATTAGCAATTACTGCATTATTTATGAAATCTTGCAGATAGGATGTCAAAACATTGTTTCCTCGATGACTTTTGAGGAAAGGTTGTATGTGATACAACCGGAAGGTTTTGTCAATCCTGAAAGATGCTAACAAGTATGCAAAGCTCCAGCAATCCTTCTAAGGACTGGAGTAAGCATCTCGGAGTTGGAATGTATGCTTTGATGAGATGATCAAAGTTTTGGGTGTATACAAAGTTTATGAGAAACTTGTATTTCCAAAGAAGTGAGTGGGAGCACTATAGAATTTCTGATGAGTATATGTTGTTAACATATTGTTGATCGGAAATGATGTAGAATTTCTGGAAAGCATGCAGAGTTATTTGAAAAGTGTTTTTCAATGGAAAGCCTGGATTAAGCTACTTGAACATTGAGCATCAAGATCTATAAGGATAGATCAAAACGCTTAATGGTACTTTCAAATGAGCACATACCTTGACATGATCTTGAAGGTGTTCAAGATGGATCAGTCAAAGAAGGAGTTCTTGCCTGAGTTGTAAGGTATGAAGTTAAGACTTAAAGCTTGACCACGGCAGAAGAAAGAGGAAGGACGAAGGTCGTCCCCTATGCTTTTGTCATAGGCTCTCTACAGTATGCTATGCTGTGTGCCGCACCTGAAGTGTGCCTTGCCATGAGTCAGTCAAGGGGTACAAGAGTGATCCAAGAATGGATCACAGGACAGCGGTCAAAGTTATCCTGAGTAACTAGTGGACTAAGGAATTTTCTCGATTATGGAGGTAGTAAAAGAGTTCGTCGTAAAGGGTTACGCCGATGCAAGCTTTGACACTAATCCAGATTATTCTGAGTAGTAAACTAGATTCATATAGTAGAACAATTATTTGGAATAGCTCCAAATAGAACGTGGTAGCTGCATCTAGGAGATGACATAGAGATTTGTAAAGCACACACAGATCTGAAAGATTCAGACCCGTTGACTATAACATCTCTCACAAGCATAACATGATCAAACCCAGAACTCATCGAGTGTTAATCACATGGTAATGTGAACTAGATTATTGACTCTAGTAAACTCTTTGGGTGTTAGTCACATGGGGATGTGACCTTGAGTGTTAATCACACATCGATGTGAACTGGATTATTGACTCTAGTGCAAGTGGGAGACTGTTGGAAATATGCCCTGGAGGAAATAATAAATTGATTATTATTATATTTCCTTGTTCATGATAATCGTTTATTATCCATGCTAGAATTGTATTGATAGGAAACTCAGATACATGTGTGGATACATATACAACACCATGTCCCTAGTAAGCCTCTAGTTGACTAGCTCGTTGATCAATAGATGGTTACGGTTTCCTGACCATGGACATTGGATGTCATTGATAACGGGATCACATCATTAGGAGAATGATGTGATGGACAAGACCCAATCCTAAGCCTAGCACAAGATCATGTAGTTCGTATGCTAAAGCTTTTCTAATGTCAAGTATCATTTCCTTAGACTATGAGATTGTGCAACTCCCGGATACTGTAGGAGTGCTTTGGGTGTGCCAAACGTCACAACGTAACTGGGTGGCTATAAAGGTACACTACAGGTATCTCCAAAAGTGTCTGTTTGGTTAGCACGAATCGAGACTGGGATTTGTCACTCCGTGTAAACGAGAGGTATCTCTGGGCCCACTCGGTAGGACATCATCATAATGTGCACAATGTGATCAAGGAGTTGATCACGGGATGATGTGTTACGGAACGAGTAAAGAGACTTGCCGGTAACGAGATTGAACAAGGTATCGGGATACCGACGATCGAATCTCGGGCAAGTATCGTACCGCTAGACAAAGGGAATTGTATACGGGATTGATTAAGTCCATGACATCGTGGTTCATCCGATGAGATCATCGTGGAGCATGTGGGAGCCAACATGGGTATCTAGATCCTGCTGTTGGTTATTGACCAGAGAGTTATCTCGGTCATGTCTGCATGTTTCCCGAACCCGTAGGGTCTACACACTTAAGGTTCGATGACGCTAGGGTTATAGGGAATAGATATACGTGGTTACCGAATATTTTTCGGAGTCCCAGATGAGATCCCGGATGTCACGAGGAGTTCCGGAATGGTCCGTAGGTAAAGATTTATATATGGGAAGTCCTGTTTTGGTCGCCGGAAAAGTTTCGGGGTTTATCGGTAACGTACCGGGACCACCGGGAGGGTCCCGGGGGTCCACCAAGTGGGGCCACAAGCCCCGGAGGGCTACATGGGTGGAGTACCACGCTCCTCCACCACCACCACGCCATCGTGCTGCTGCTGGATGGAGTCTTCCCCAACCTCTCCTTCTCCCCTTGCTGGATCAAGGCGTAGGAGACGTCACCGGGCTGTACGTGTGTTGAACACGGAGGTGCCGTCCGTTCGGCACTAGTATCATCGGTGATTTGAATCACGACGAGTACGGCTCCATCAACCCCGTTCACTTGAACGCTTCCGCGTAGCGATCTACAAGGGTATGTAGATGCACTCTCCTTCCCCTCGTTGCTGCTTTCTCCATAGATAGATCTTGGTGACACATAGGAAAATTTTGAATTTCTGCTACGTTCCCCAACAATAACATACATGACGATCGCTAGCCCCACGTGCATACTAGGGGCGAGCAATTGGCATCCAACAGATGAGTGCAAATATAGGATGTGCTAAGAAGAGAGGCTACACGTGGAAATCATTTGACGGGTACGCAACAATAGGGGCGACCAATTCATGTGTAGCAACCATATATAGAGAAAGGAATAGAATGAACGCCAACTGTCGATTTCGTTTCATCTTCCTTTTCGAGCCGCTTGTGCTGAATAAGCTCGGCCCGAGTCCACCCGATCAAGCATTGGGGACCATGTCCGCAGGACACCCTTTGTTCGGTCGTCTCATCTGTTGCAGTTAATATGATAAGATGACTTAGTGATCATCTGGGGAGCTGGGCTGCCATCATCATGTTTTGTAGTGCAGGATATCCACGTGTACTGATGTGTCCCATGCGTTGCCATTTTCGGGCTGGAAAATTCCCCTCTGCTTATGTTTTCCAAATTTTGTTTATCCGCGCTTCCGCTTCAGCATCCTTAGACGGATCTTTTCACGCCGCTTATTCCCTAATCCACTTTCAGGTCAATCGAACCCGACCACCTCCAGTGGCGTTTCTATGCGAAGGAAGGAGATGCGGGGCTGCTTCCCGCGTTGGTTCTGTCAGCGATGAGGGCGTGTGGCCAGGATACTTTGGGAGTAAGGTGGAAAAGAATCCTTTGAAAGTTCCATTCTACCTTTTTTGTCCCGTTCTTTCCTATCAAGCACTAGTACCTTTGTTTTCCCTTTTCCCTATAAGATATCCAAATGATTCTCCTGAACAAATGATGCTTTTGTATTTTGGTGCAATCTAGCATGTCAACATTTCTATATATATATGTTTCTATTCCTATGTTTTCAAAATCTTGGTTCCATATGACGTTCTTCATTACTCCTGGGCGCGCTTGTCTACTTGTGTTCGCCTCTTTGTGTCTCACATCCAAGAACGTTTGGAACGTGTTTCGTTTAGACCTGTGCATGGACAACCCGACCTGAAGGCTGGAACCTGGAGCCCAAAATTCGGGTCTGGTTTGGGCTTCACTTTCTTGCTCGAAAGCCTAGACCAAATGGCCATATATATATTATTGGAAATATAGGTATAATTATTAATATAATATCTCAAATATGCTTAATTTAATAAAAAATGCCACAATTCATGTGGTTCGGACCGGGCCGGGTTCGGGTTTGGGAATATTTTTCTTTGGGTTTTGCCAAGCCTAGCCCGAACCCGACCCAGCCCGTGGAATGAGAAAGTTTAGTTCGGTTTGAACTTTTGTTACCCACCATTCAATTATATTGTTACCTGATTCTCGTAAACGTTTTTGGTTATACTAGACCGTAAATGGGTACCACACAAAGTAGCACGGCCCATCTCAAGCCCAAATCCCCCTAGCCCCCACCGTAAATAGACCTCTTTACCGGACAAGGATAAGAGTGAACCAGGGACTGCTCGAGCAAACCCTCAGTCGCCAACCCTGTCCAGCCTCTGCCCCAGTTCTTCTTCTTCGTCTAGGTGCCACTACTTGTCGAGGCCCCGATCTCGCATTCAACTCCGTCCATGTCACGACCACCTTGTCACAGGAACAGTAGTAGCGTCAGCGTGGGAAGAGCAGCGGTGGCCGCCCTTCCCCTTCATAGACAGGTGGTGGCGGCGTTGAATGCCCCCGAAGCCCCAATCTCCCCCTACTCCACAAGCAACCCGGCACGGCGGAGCAAGGACGACGTTCGCAAGTAGCGACGATGGAGGCCAATTCCATTCTATCCTTTAGGTTGCATTTTTCCATTGATCCAAAGTCCGATTTCGTGATTTCTATTGCATGCGTGTAAAATGCTTCAAATTCTGAATGTCGAGATTTCTGCTTAACGCTTGTAGTTATTTTTTATTTTTTATTCTATAAATCTAAAGATTGTATTTATGTTTTTCAAATTTTAATCCACGTCCATTGTACAGCAGGGATGGACGCTATAAAAACAACATTAATACATTCAAATAAAAAAAATGTCAATTTGAACCAAATAGAATAGGGAACAAGCGCTTACACCCCGACCCCGCTGTCACTTTGCACTTTACCATTTACTAGTAGCCTTGCATGTGCACACATGTCCATGCAAGACACATCTTATTCTTCAATTGAATATCACTTTTTTAGTTTTTACATACACAATCGAGAGTATACGGTATAGACATATAGTGTGTCACTTACACTTAGTTCGGTTAATCTCTGACCAAAGTCAAATAACTAAATTAAATACTCGCTCGTATGAGTCGTTGTGCCAATCCTACCCTTATTCGTCTGCTCTGCAACGCCGGTGTTTGACTAGTGCGAGTGGCCTCGACTTTCCCTATTCGAAGTCCTCATTGCGAGCGAGAATGATACATGTGGATAGCCAACATTCAACCAGGACAAGATAACATAAAAGGCGATCGCTAGCCCCATGTGCATATTAGGAGCGAGTAATTAGCGTCCAGCAGATGGGTGCAAATAAAGGAGGTGCTAAGAAGAGACACTACAAGAGAAAAATCTGCAAATAAAGGCGGTGCTAAGAAGAGACACTACATGCAAAAATCATTTGACAGGTACACAACAATAGGGGCGACCAGTTCATGTGCAACAACCATATAAAGAGAAATCAATAGAATGAATGCCACTGTCGAGTTCGTTTCCTCTTGCTTTTCGAGCTGCTTGTGCCAAATAAGCTGCGCTCGGGTCCACCCGATCAAGCATTGGGGACCATGTCTGTAGGACACCCTTTGTTCAGTCGTCTCATCTGTCGCATTTAATACAAGAAGACGACTTTGTGATCATCATGTTTTGTAGTGAAGGATATCGATGTGTACTTATGTGCCCCATGCGTTGCCATTCTCGGGATGGGAAATTCCTCTTTGGTTATGTTTTCCACATTTTGTTTATCCGTGCTGATGCTTCGTCATCCTTAGATGGATCTTTTTCACGCAACTTTCTTTCCTAATCCACTTTCAGGTCAATCAAACCTGACCACCTCCGGTGGCGTGTCTATGCGAAGGAAGGGAAGGCAGGGCTGCCTCCCACGTTGGTTCTGTCTGCGATGAGGGCGGGTGGCCAGGATACTTTAGTAGCAAGGTGGAAATCCATTCTTTGAAAGTTCTAATGTACCTTTTTGTCCTTTTTGTTCCAATCAAGAACTAGTACCTATGTTTCCCCTTTTCCCTGTAAGATATCCAAACGATCCTCCTCAACAAATGACGTTTTTGGTTTCTCGTACAATATAGCATGTCGACATATATATATATATATATATATATATATATATATATATATATATATATATATATATTTCTATTCCTATATTTTCAAAATCTTGCGTCCATATAAGGTTCTTCATTACTCATCGGTTCGCTTGTGTACTTGTGTTCGCCTCTTTGTATCTCACACCCAAGAACATTTGGAATGAGTTTGGTTTAGACCTATGCATGGACAACCCACCCGGAGGCTGGAAACCGAAGCCCGACATTAGGGCCGGATTGGGCTTCACTTTCTTGCTCAAAAGCCCGAAAAGACCAAATGGCCATATATATTATTCGAAATATAGGTATAATAAATTAATATAAAATCCTGAATATGATTGATTTAATAAAAAATGTCAATGTTCATGTGGTTCAGGCTGCGTCGGGTTCGGGTTTGGGATTCTTCTCTTGGGGTTTGGCCTAGCCTGGCCCGAACCCTACCCGACCCGTGGAATGATCAAGTTTAGTTTGGTTCGAAATTTTGTTACCCACCATTCAATTATATTGTTACCCGATTCTCGTAAACATTTTTGGTTATGCTGGACCGTAAATGGGTACCACACAAACTAGCACGGCCCAACTCAAGCCCAAATCCCCCAACCCCTACCGTAAATAGACCACTTTACCACACACGGATAAGAGCAAACCCGGGATGACTCCAACAAACCCTCCGCCGCCGACCCCGTCTAGCCTCTGTCCCAATTCTTCTTCGCCGTCTAGGTGATACTACTCATCGAGGCCCCGATCTCCCATTCAACTTCCTCCATGTCATGACCACCTTGTCATAGGAACACTAGTAGGGGCAGTGTGAGAAGAGCAGCGGCGACCGCCCTTCCCCTTCACAAACAGGTGGTGCTGGCGCTGAATGCCCCCGGAGCCCCGATCTTCCCCTACTCCACAAGCAACCCGCCACGACGGAGCAAGGACGACGTTGTGCAAGTGGTTGTGGCGATGGCCGATTCTATTCCATCCTTCAGGTAGCGTTTTTTTTCATGGATCCGAATTCTGATCTTCGTGATTTCTATTGCATGCACGTAATATGATCAAATTTTGAATGTTGAGATTTCTGCTTAATACCTGTAGTTATTTTTTATTTTTTATTCTCTAGATCTAAAGATAGTTTTTATGATTTTCAATTTTTAATACACATCTATTGTACAGAAGGGATGAAAGCTGTAAAAAGAACATTAGTGCATTCAAATAAAAAATTGCCAATTTTGAACCAAATAGAATAGAAACACACGCATACACCCCGGCCCCCGCTGTCACTTTACTCTTTACCATTTACTAGTAGCCTTCCACATGCACACACGTCTCCACAAGACACATCTTATTATTCAATTGAATGGCACTTTTTTAGTTTTTACATACACAATAGAGAGTATATGGTATAGACATATAGTGTGTCACTTACACTTAGTTCGGTTAATCTCCTACCATGGGCATGAACAACAAGACAAACACAACATTGCAACCATGACCTCGTGGTTGTCCATTACACCTCCATAACCACGTCATATTTAGGCTTCTGTATTGTTTTGCTTTGAGGTCAATTTTTTTAATTCATTTGTTAGACTTTACTAGTAGCCTTGCACGTGCACACATGTCTCCAGAAGAAACATCTTATAATTCAATTGAATGACACTTTTTTAGTTTATATATACACAATCGAGAGTATATGGTATTGACATATAGGGTGTTACTTACAGTTAGCTCGTTTAATCCGCGACCACGAGCACGACTGGCATGAACAACAAGGGGAAGACCACATTGCAGCCACGGACTCATGGTTGGCCATTACACCTCCATAACCATGTCATATTTGGGCTTTAGTATATTTATGCTTTGAAGTCAAAAATTGCAATTCATTTGTTAAACTTTAAAGACGCTAGTAGATGGGATCACCATGTAATACGTATGTTTTGGGTAACTGCTCGACACCCTAACGGGATGCGGCTATCTCATTATATATAAATACCAAAGGGTACAAATACAAGGTTTATAAAAAAGTCTATGTATAAGCAAGTCTACGTATACATATACAGTCCAACACCCTCCCTCAATCTTAACTATGGCCTGAAGTACAAACCAAGTTAAGATTGCACTTGCAGCCTACTGTAGGACCTTAAAGTAGATGTGTCTAGAGGGGGGTGATTAGACACTTCATGCTAAAGTTGCAAGTTTTAAGCTTTTTGGGTTTAAGTGGAGTTCAAGCATAATTCCAACAATCACAATACATATCAAGCAAGTATGTAAAGAGTATATAGGCAACGGAAAGTAAAGCATGCAACTTGCAAGAATGTAAAGGGAAGGGTTTAGAGAATTCAAACGCAATCGGAGACACGGATGTTTTTCCCGTGGTTCGGATAGGTGGTGCTATCCTACATCCATGTTGATGGAGACTTCAACCCACGAAGGGTAACGGTTGCGCGAGTCCACGGAGGGCTCCACCCACGAAGGGTCCACGAAGAAGCAACCTTGTCTATCCCACCATGGCCATCGCCCACGAAGGACTTGCCTCACTAGCGGTAGATGTTCACGAAGTAGGCGATCTCCTTGCCCTTACAAACTCCTTGGTTCAACTCCACAATCTTGTCGGAGGCTCCCAAGTGACACCTAGCCAATCTAGGAGACACCACTCTCCAAGAAGTAACAAATGGTGTGTTGATGATGAACTCCTTGCTCTTGTGCTTCAAATGATAGTCTCCCCAACACTCAACTCTCTCTCATAGGATTTGGATCTAGTGGAAAGAAGGTTTGAGTGGAAAGCAACTTGGGCAAGGCTAGAGATCAAAATTCATATGGTAGGAATGGAATGTCTTGGTCTCAACACATGGGTAGGTAGTTCTCTCTCAGAAATAGGATGCTGGAAGTGTAGGCTTAGTCTGATGGCTCTCTCCATGAATGAAGAGGATGTGGAGGGGTATATATAGCCTCCACACAAAATCCAACCGTTACACACAGTTTTCCAATCTCAGTGGGACCGAATCAACAAACTCGGTCGGTCCGAAAAGGTAAACCTAGTGACCGTTAGAGATTTTCGGTGGGACCGACTGGATCAACTCGGTGGGACCGATGTGCTAGGGTTAGGGTAAATCCAAAACTTTGTTTGACCGATTACTCAAACTCGGTGGGACCGATTAGGGTAAAAGCGAAACAGAGAGTTGGCCAAGCAAACTCGGTGGGACCGATTGCATATCTCGGTGGGACCGAGAATAATGCAATAGGTAACAGAGAGTTTGCAAGCCCATCTCGGTGAGACCGAGATCCCATCGGTGAGACCGAACTGATTAGGGTTTCTGGCAGTGGCTATGACAAGTGAAACTCAGTGGCGCCGGATAGGAATAATCGGTAGGTCCGAGTTTGGCTTTGGGTTTAGGTCATATGTGGAAGTGGGAAAGTAGCTGAGGATTTTGGAGCATATCATTAAGCACATGAAGCAAGAGGCTCATTAAGCAACACCTCATCCCTCCTTGATAGTATTGGCTTTTCCTATGGACTCAATGTGATCTTGGATCACTAAAATGTAAAATGAAGAGCCTTGAACTTCAAGCTTTAGCCAATCCTTTGTCCTTAGCATCTTGGGGAACTTCCCACAACGTTTAGTCCATGCCACTCTATTGTTGAACTTATCTGAAACATACTAGATGAAAACGTTAGTCCAACAAGAGATATGTTGTCATCAATTATCAAAACCACCTAGGGAGCACTTGTGCTTTCAATCTCCCCCTTTTTGGTAATTGATGGCAACATACATCAAAGCTTTAGATAAAGATATAAAGAACAACAAGTAAAGCTTTGGAAGGACATGTAACAAGCATAGGCTCCCCCACATGTATGCAATCATATGAATATAAAATATAGAAGCATGTGAGAGCATAATCATGATAGAGTAGGCAATGTGTTACATGTATCTTGGCCATATGCATCAGAGTAAAAGATTATCAAGGAAAATACCTTCATGCTCATGAGCCCTTCTTGGAAATAGTATGTACATAAGCAAGAACTCCTCATACTCATGATTTTGATGCATACACTTACCTTGTAGTTTTTGAGTTGGCTTAGGATAGAATGAACCTACGCAAACAAAGTTAGATAACATAGGTACATCCATTAGCCAGGGCAAGCAAAAGAAACCACAAGAGTACCAAGACTGGGATGACATGTAGAGAGTAAGTACTAGGTACTACATTGAATTCGACATGTCCCCAAGAGTAAAAATATGCAATGAATTTGGCTGATTTCTTTCCCTTAGGTGTCTTGCTCCCCCTGAATCTTACATGAGATATTGGGAGAAGATAGGGAACAGAAGATCAGAGCTGACAGATACATATGAACATGTCTTTCCCCCTAGAAAGACATGTGACATCTCTCCTCTTGAACATCAAGCATCTGGGATCCTTGAGTATTTTCTCTCCCCCTGGAAGTCTCTTTCTCCCCCTTAATACTTTCTCTCTTGTGGGTTTGGTCCTTGAGACTTTTTCTCTCCCTTGATGTGATCTCTCTCTCCTACAAGCTTTGATGTGATCTCTCTCTCCCCCTTTGACATCAATTTCCAAGAAGGGCTTTCTGGAATCCGTCATATAGGTTTGGTCCTTGAGACTCAGCTCAAAGCAATGGATAAAATTGTGATGCTTTTAGAGGACAAGATTCATTGAGTGGAGCTGGATGAGAAGAAATGTAGAACAGGTGGCAAACTGTTTTTCTGATTGCAAAGTCGGTGGCACCGAGTGGCATATTTCGGTGGTACTGAAAATATTTGGTTGGACCGAAAATTGCAAGTCGGTGAAACCGAGTTTACATGGAGAAAGGCACTTGTCACCTCAGCTCACTAGACATGTAGGATCTCACAAAGATTTGCAATGAATTACCTGAAGGATTTGCAAGGAATTAAATGCAAAAAATGCAGAACAAAAACAAAGAGAAAAGAGAAGAAACTGAAAGATCTAGATGGAACAAATGCAATGACTCAAAGTAGGAACACAAGAGAACTTCATCTAGAATTGGGCGGTGACATAGTCACCTATGTTAGAGTATATTAACTTAGGAGTCAAGTGAGAACACTTGATCATAGGTCATACTCATCGTTTAAGCTCAAAATGGGGTTACCATTTTTCGTTTAAGCATCTTGATGTATTCACATCTTGTTGAGTTGCTTTGACTTCATGTCTTGGAGTAAAGCT
Source organism: Triticum monococcum (assembly GCA_034509565.1). NCBI lineage: Eukaryota > Viridiplantae > Streptophyta > Magnoliopsida > Poales > Poaceae > Triticum > Triticum monococcum. The sequence continues at coordinate 487,453,011 of CM067845.1, forward strand.
TCTCTAAGATGGAATAACATACCTTGGGTGGTGGTGTGGTTCTTGCTCATGTAGTTGAACTTGTGTGGGTGCTCAAGGTTGATGTAGCTCATCAAGAGTTGGGAGCACCACTTGGAGTGTGAGTTCACCTACCTACATGGATTAGTTCTTGCAAGGAAAAGTACTTGTGTATCCAAAAATGACATTCATGAAGCTCAACATAGAATTTGTCAAAGGATATGTTTGAATGATTTTGTGCTTCCTTGTCTTCATCCACCATCGTGTAGAGACTTGGTGATGTAGAGATTGCTCAAGATGTGAGTGAGTCGCAATCTCATGGAATTAGATTCAACCAAGCACCTACATGGGTTAGACAGCATGCAAGGTACAAATATATCCAAGACATAAGATAGTCATCATAAGAGATATATCATGGATTAGTCATAAGCTCATGTCTTGCATGTATCCAATGGAGTTCCTACTCCAAGTTCGAAGCATCAATGATGTTCAATTCTCCTCTCAACCTGTAAAACACTTTCTCATCAAGTGGTTTAGTGAATATATCCGCTAATTGCTTATTGGTGCGAACATGCTTAAGATCAATGTCACCCTTAGCAACATGATCTTGAATGAAATGATGACGAACTTCAATGTGCTTAGTTCGAGAATGTTGTACAGGATTATGACCAATTTTAATAGCACTTTCATTGTCACAAAGTAATGGAACATGTTTCACATAGATCCCATAATCTTTAAGAGTTTGGGTCATCCAAAGTAATTGAGCACAACATGAACCAGCGGCAATGTATTCCGCTTCGGCGGTGGATAAGGATACGGAGTTTTGTTTCTTGGAAGACCAAGACACAAGAGATCTACCAAGAAATTGACAAGTACCCGAAGTTGACTTTCTATCAACCTTGTCTCCGGCATAATCCGAGTCGGAATAGCCAACAAGATCAAAAGAAGACCTCTTAGGATACCAAATGCCAAAATTTGGTGTATGAATTAAGTATCTAACTATCCTTTTCACGGCCTTAAGATGACATTCTTTAGGGGCAACTTGATATCGTGCACACATGCACACACTTAGCATAATATTGGGACGTGAAGCACATAGGTATAACAATGAACCAATCATAGAGCGATAAACCTTTTGATCAACCGGTTCACCATCTTTGGTCAAATCATTATGTCCACTGGTAGGCATGGGTGTAGACATACCTTTGCATTCTTGCATATTGAACTTCTTGAATAAGTCCTTGGTGTACTTTGTTTGAGAGACAAATGTACCTTCCTTAGTTTGCTTGATTTGCAAACCGAGAAAGAATTTGAGTTCACTCATCATAGACATCTCAAACTTTTCTGATATTAGCTTTCCAAACTTTTCACTAAAGAGAGGGTTAGTAGAACCAAATATGATATCATCAACATAAATTTGGCATACAAATAGTTCTCCATTAACCCTTTTAGTAAAAAGAGTAGAATCAATTTTACCAATTTCAAAACCACTTGCAATAAGGAACTTGTTCAAGCATTTGTACCATGCTCTAGGAGCTTGTTTAAGACCATAAAGAGCTTTGTGAATTTTGTAAACATGATTAGGTTTCTTAGGATTGATAAAGCCGGGAGGTTGTTTGACATAAACTTCCTCCTCTATTTCACCATTTAGAAAAGCACTTTTAATGTCCATTTGGTACAAGGTGATGTTATGGTGATTAGCATAGGCAAGTAAGATGCGAATGGACTCAAGTCTAGCAACGGGAGCATATGTCTCACCATAGTCCATACCTTCGACTTGTGTGTACCCTTGGGCGACGAGATGTGCTTTGTTGCGAACCACTTGTCCATCTTCATCTTGCTTGTTGCGAAACACCCATTTGGTACCAATGATGTTGTGGTTGTCGTCGGGCTTCTCAACCAATGTCCAAACTTGGTTTCTCTCAAAGTTGTGTAGCTCTTCATGCATGGCGTTTATCCAATCCGGATCTTCCAATGCTTCTTCAATCTTCATAGGTTCAATGCTAGAGATGAATGAATAGTTTTCACAAAAGTTAGCTAAACGAGTTTTTGAGCGAGTGATTCTCCCGGTTTGTATATCATTGAAGATTTGCTCGACGGGATGATCTTTGGCAATTCTTGCTCGAACTCGTGAGAGATTTTTCTTGGGTCTTCGTTGAACATTTTCTTCATCTTGTTCTTCTTCTTGGCCTTCTTCATTGTTGACGTTGTCATTTTCTTGTCGTGGTGGAGAAGGAGGTTGTTGATGTTCGTCTTGATGCACTTCTTTGTCTTCTTCATCTTGGTGTGTTCCACTTGTGGATGCTTCCGTATCAATTCTTGGTTCACCTTGTTGTGAAGTAGAAGCTTCCACTTGGATGGATGAAGTGCTCTCCTTCACCTCCGTTGGACGAACTTTGCCTATGGACAAGTCTTGGATTGCTTCTGAAGGGTCTTTGTCTCCTACATCAATTGGCAATTTCTCTACTTGCGAGCCATTAGATTCATCAAACTTCACATCTACCGTCTCTTCAACCTTTCGGGTGAAATTGTTGTAGACACGGTAAGTGTGAGAGTTTGAGCCATAACCAAGTAGGAAACCTTCATGAGATTTAGGAGCAAACTTTGAATGACGATGCTTATCAAGAATGTAGCACTTAGAGCCGAATACTCGAAAGTATCCAACTTGGGGTTTGTTACCGGTGAGGAGCTCGTATGCCGTCTTGCCGAGTAGCTTGTGAAGATACAAGCGATTTGTTGCGTGACAAGCTGTCTCAACCGCTTCTGCCCAAAAGTGCTTCGGCGTCTTGTATTCATCAAGCATCGTTCTTGCCATTTCGATGAGCGCCCGGTTCTTCCTCTCAACAACTCCATTTTGTTGAGGTGTGTACGTAGCCGAGAACTCGTGTGAAATCCCTTCTTCGTCAAGAAAGGTGTCCACATTTGCGTTCTTGAACTCCGTTCCATTGTCACTCTGAACCTTCTTGATCTTCACGTCAAACTGATTTTGGGCCTTCCTAGCGAAGTTTTTGAAGATCTTCTTGACCTGCGACTTGTCATTAAGAAAGAACACCCACGTAAATCTTGAAAAATCCTCAACTATAACTAGACCAAAAGAATTTCCACCGAGACTCTTGTAGGCGTTGGGACCAAAAAGATCCATATGAAGTAGCTTGAGTGGCCTCCTTGTAGTCATGATGTTCTTCACGGGATGCCTTCCTCCAACCTGTTTACCTGCTTGACAAGCACTGCAAAGTCTATCCTTATAAAATATGACATCGTTAACTCCAAGGATATGATTTCCTTTAATAAGCTTGTCAAGGTTTCTCATGCCAACGTGACCTAGTCGTCTATGCCACAACCAACCTTTTGAGGATTTAGCAATAAAGCAAGTTTTAGGTTGTGCCTTTTTAGAGAAATCGACAATGTAAAGATCACCTCTACGCATACCGGTAAAGACCATTTTATGATTGTCTCGACGAAATACTTGGCAATCTACCTCAGTAAATAGGACATTCAAACCAAAATCAGCAAGTCTAGATACCGAAAGTAAGTTGTAGCTGAGTGATTCAAAGAGCATGACATTTTGAATAGAACTATCATGTGAGATGGCCACCTTACCAAGGCCAACCACTTTACCCTTTGAATTATCACCAAAGGTGACATATTTTCGAGGGTCGTCATTTTCAGCAAGCTCACGGAACATCTCTTCATCTCCGGTCATATGATCAGTACATCCACTATCAAGAACCCATTCCTTTCCTCCTGATTCATATCCACGAAGATTTGCCGTAAGACCAAAGTGTCTCATTGCATCATCAAGATTGAAGTCACTATCATCATCATAGTATCCATGTTCACCATGATCTTGTGACTCATCATTTCCTAGAGAGGATAATTCGTTAGATAAATGATCATCAAAATGGTCACTTTTATGAATTCTTATAGCTTCGAATATAATATCACTAATGATTCCAACATCTCCTTTAGCTCGCTTGAGGTTGGCAAGCTCAAATAGACAATCACCAAAACTAGGATCACTAGAGTTCATCTTACTCAAGTCAATAGATTTATGGAGAATTTCATCCAAATTTTTCAAGGAATGGTCGGGAAATCGTTCCTCAAGAAATTTCCACATAGTATAGGCACAATTAAGAGTAGGCAAACTAGCAATCAAATTTTTGGGCAATCCTCTAATGATGAGCTCAATAGTTCTAAGATTGCGAATCATGTCAATATCTTCATCTAGGGTAGGATGCAAAGGATCAATGTGAGGTGCACAAGGGCTAGCAATATACTTGTTTAAATGATATTGATTGAAAATTACAAGCATCCCATTTTTCCACTCATGAAAATACTCTCCATCAAGAATAGGCACTCTATGTCTAAGACTCCCTAAAGTAGACACATCCATCTTCCTCCAATGGTGATTAAACCAAGGCAATGGAGACCAAAGCTCTGATACCACTTGTAGGACCTTGAAGTAGATGTGTCTAGAGGGGGGTGATTAGACACTTCATGCTAAAGTTGCAAGTTTTAAGCTTTTTGGGTTTAAGTGGAGTTCAAGCATAATTCCAACAATCACAATACATATCAAGCAAGTATGCAAAGAGTATATAGGCAGCGGAAAGTAAAGCATGCAACTTGCAAGAATGTAAAGGGAAGGGTTTAGAGAATTCAAACGCAATCGGAGACATGGATGTTTTTCCCGTGGTTCGGATAGGTGGTGCTATCCTACATCCACGTTGATGGAGACTTCAACCCATGAAGGGTAACGGTTGCGCGAGTCCATGGAGGGCTCCACCCACGAAGGGTCCACGAAGAAGCAACCTTGTCTATCCCACCATGGCCATCGCCCACGAAGGACTTGCCTCACTAGCGGTAGATCTTCATGAAGTAGGCGATCTCCTTGCCCTTACAAACTCCTTGGTTCAACTCCACAATCTTGTCGGAGGCTCCCAAGTGACACCTAGCCAATCTAGGAGACACCACTCTCCAAGAAGTAACAAATGGTGTGTTGATGATGAACTCCTTGCTCTTGTGCTTCAAATGATAGTCTCCCCAACACTCAACTCTCTCTCATAGGATTTGGATCTAGTGGAAAGAAGGTTCGAGTGGAAAGCAACTTGGGGAAGGCTAGAGATCAAGATTCATATGGTAGGAATGGAATGTCTTGGTCTCAACACATGGGTAGGTAGTTCTCTCTCCGAAATAGGATGCTGGAAGTGTAGGCTTAGTCTGATGGCTCTCTCCATGAATGAAGAGGAGGTGGAGGGGTATATATAGCCTCCACACAAAATCCAACCGTTACACACAGTTTTCCAATCTCGATGGGACCGAATCAACAAACTCGGTCGGACCAAAAAGGTAAACCTAGTGACCGTTAGAGATTTTCGGTGGGACCGACTGGATCAACTCGGTGGGACCGATGTGCTAGGGTTAGGTAAATCCAAAACTCGGTTTGACCGATTACTCAAACTCGGTGGGACCGATTTGGGTAATAAGCGAAACAGAGAGTTGGCCAAGCAAACTCGGTGGGACCGATTGCATATCTCGGTGGGACCGAGAATAATGCAATAGGTAACAGAGAGTTTGCAAGCCCATCTCGGTGAGACCGAGATCCCATCGGTGAGACCGAACTGATTAGGGTTTTTGGCAGTGGCTATGACAAGTGAAACTCGGTGGCGTCGGATAGGAATAATCGTTAGGTCCGAGTTTGGCTTTGGGTTTAGGTCATATGTGGAAGTGGGAAAGTAGCTGAGGATTTTGGAGCATATCATTAAGCACATGAAGCAAGAGGCTCATTAAGCAACACCTCATCCCTCCTTGATAGTATTGGCTTTTCCTATGGACTCAATGTGATCTTGGATCACAAAAATATAAAATGAAGAGCCTTGAACTTCAAGCTTTAGCCAATCCTTTGTCCTTAGCATCTTGGGGAACTTCCCACAACCTTTAGTCCATGCCACTCCATTGTTGAACTTATCTGAAACATACTAGATGAAAACGTTAGTCCAACAAGAGATATGTTGTCATCAATTATCAAAACCACCTAGGGAGCACTTGTGCTTTCACCTACAAACTGTGGTTGTGGAAGAGGCTTCGTGAAGATGTCAGCAAGTTGATCCTTTGACGAGATGAACTTGATGCTAAGTAGCTTCTGTGCAACACGTTCTCAAACAAAGTGATAGTCAACCTCAATGTGTTTCGTCCGAGCATGAAACAGCGGATTAGATGACAGATATGTAGCACCAATGTTATCACACGAAAGCACCGGAGGATGAGCCGAAGAGACTCTCAGCTCTCTCAACAAAGACTGAACCCAAATGATCCCAGTCGTCGCATCAGCAACAACTTTGTACTCAGCTTCCGTATTGCTGCGAGACACCATAGCCTGCTTGCGAGCATTCCAAGCGATCAAGTTAGAACCAAGAAACACTGCATTTCCCCCGCCCCCCCCCCCGTGGATCACCGGTCATCAGGACTACCAGCCCAGTCTGCATCTGAAAAGGCTGAGATCTCATAAGACGACGCAGGCTGGAGGAGCAAACCATAAGAAGCAGTGAGGCAAATATAGCGCATGATACGCTTCACAGCTGATCAATGAGATGTCCTGGGTGCATGGAGGAACTGAAAGACACGGTTGACTGCATAAGAGATGTCTGGTCTAGTGATAGTAAGATACCGGACCACCAACAAGACTGCGGTACTCAGTAGCATCATCAGATGAAAGAGGGTCTCCATCAAGAGCAGACAATCGATCAGTGGCCGACATCGGAGTGCTGGAAGGTTACACTTTAGCATTCCAGCATGACGCAACAAGTCCAGAGAATACTTCTTCTGAGTAAGAGTTAACCCAGCAGGAGACCGTGAAACCTCCTACCAAGGAAGAAGTGTAGAGCACCTAGATCCTTGACAGCAAAATCACCACTCAAAGCAGCCACAAGATGATCTGCAGCAGCATCTAAGGAACTGATGAGTATGATATCATCAACATAAACCAGTAGATACATCATAACCTCAGGACGCTGAAGAAGAAATAGGGATGTGTCAGGAATGGGGGGAATAAACCCAAGCGCCCAGAGAACAGAGCCGAGGCGTGCATGCCATGCACGGGGAGTCTGCTTGAGCCCATAGAGCACCTTAACAAGACAACAGAGATGGTGAGGACGTGTTGGATCCACAAACCTTGGCTGCTGACGCATATAAACTTCCTCCTCCAGAACTCCATGCAAGAAAGCGTTCTGCACATCAAGCTGATGAAGAAACCATCCTCGAGTAACTGCAAGAGACAATAGTAAACAAATGGTAGTGGGCTTGATAACTGGACAGAAGGTGTCTTCATAATCAAGACCATACCTCTGTTTGAAACCCTTAGCAACTAGCCTTGCCTTGTAGCATTCAATGGAACCATCAGCATGTCTCTTGACTTTAAAAACCCACTTAGAATCAATGATGTTAACCCCAGATACTGGAGGAACAAGCTGCCAAGTGTCATTCTTTAGCAACGCCTGAAACTCCTGTTCCATCATGGCACGCCAGTGAGGAATGCTCAGTGTAGCCTGAAAATGGCGAGGCTCAATAGTAGGATCCTCAGCAGCATGAGCCATGCAAGTAGCAAGCCACGCGACAGTCCCATTAGTGCGGATCTTTGGCTGGAAGACCCCTGTTTGGCTGCGTGTGCAAGGAGGAAGAGTAGCAGCTGGCTGTGGTTGCAACGCCGGGCTCGACACGGGAGACAGTAGAGGCAAGGCCGAGTCACCCGAGCTGGCGCCAGAGCCCTCTGGCATCAGAGAGGCAGGCGGTGTCGGGCCATGTGAGGCTGGCCCATCAGGAGCCGGGGCGGGCAAAGGAGAAGCGGCCACTGGGCCGGGCGAGGTAGCAGCTGGCCCAGGCGAAGCCACCACCGAGGCAGGCGAGGGCGGCGCCCGCAGGGCAGCTGCAGGAGCAGCTTCCACGGGCTGATGGGTGCCGCCCGATATGCATGTCCCATGCATGAGATCGACATACGGATCCGGGGCATCCGTCGATGTCTGTTCATCAAGGAGCTCAAGACGAGCACCACGTCCAACACCTGCATCATGGTTAGGAAGCAACACAGGAGCATTTGCAACATCCACAAATTGATCAGATGAAGGTATGGTAGAATGAACGTCTGGCATAGGAGTGTTAGAGTTGTTCGGAAGTGCATGAAAAAGGAACACATTCTCATCTAGGGATGGCAATGGGTCGGGTTTGGGGCGGGTGGAGCTGGTCCAAATCCAACCCATGACCCATCTTCCTACCCTCTGCCCATCCACCAAATTATCCATGGGCACAACTTGTGCCCATGCCCAAACCCACTGGATACCCACATACCCATGGAGCTCCATGGGCATAGAAAAGTCAGCATGAAGCCTTCCCAAAGATCAAATTAACTCATCATCATTCACTCACAAATGACAACATAAGCTACATGCATAAGTAGGCAACAAGTAATACGATGAGTCCTTAAGTGTGACATACCAGAGGTTGATTCTGCAGCATATAGATCATGGCACAAGTTGCATATTTCTTGTCATTTCCCATTGATTCGCTCGTTCTACTATAACTGGCATATGACCCCACATGTCATACGGGTATCCATTAGATATCCATGGAGCACAAACTATAACCATGCCCAACCCGGCTATGCATGGGTATCCATATCCACGGACCCATGGGCGAAAATGTGCCCCATACCCTTGCCCAACCGGGTCGGGTATCCATGGGTATCCAGATCCATGGATAAAATTGCCATCCCTATTCTCATCAAATACAACGTCACCAGAAATGTAGACACAATTGGTGGGAACATGCAGGCATTTGTACCCTTTGTGAAGGGAAGTATACCCAAGGAAAACACACTTTTTAGACCGAAACTCTAGCTTATGTTTGTTATACGGACGCAAATGATGCCAACATGCAGACCCGAAGACTTTGAGAAATGTGTAGTCTGGGATTTCATTGAGCAAGAGTTCAAGCGGAGTTTTCATATTCATAAGTCGTGAGGGAAGCCTATTTATCAAAAAACAGGCAGTGGAGAAGGCATCACTCCAGAACCTAAAAGGAACGGAGGCATGAGCTAATAAAGTAATGCCAGTTTCTACAAGATGACGATGCTTACATTCAGCGGTCCCATTCTGCTGATGTCTATGAGGACAAGACACATGATGTGTGATCCCAAGTTTGTTAAAAAACGAGTTGAGGTTCTGATATTCACCCCCCAGTCGGTTTGAACATGAATAATTTTCTGGCTAAGGAGACACTCAACATGTGCTTGAAACTGTATAAAAACATCAAACACATCAGACTTTCTCTTAATAAGATAAAGCCAAGCAAATCGACTATAAGAAGCAATGAAACTGACATAATAATTGTGGCCACTGACAGACGTTTGGGCATGACCCCGTACATCGGAAAACACAAGCTCAAGAGGATGTTTCACAACACGACTAGACTCTGAAAACGGAAGTTGATGATTCTTGCCCTGCTGACAGGCATCACAAATAGTTCCAGCAGTTTTATTTGACACAACCGGTAGTTCATGACAATGCAACACATGACAAACTAATGGAGCAACAAGATGGCTAAGGCGCGCATGCCAATGTGTAGATGACACACGAAGACCGCTGAACGCCTGAGGAGAAAACTGCGTAGGAGGTGCAGTCGGCGCGTCAAGTGCATACAAGCCATGGCAAAGACGACGCTAAGTAGAACGACCCTCGTGTACCGATCCTTGATAAAGAAACAAAAAGGGTGAAACTCAGCAAGGACATTATTATCATGAGTAAGTTGTGGAACAGACAACAAACTACGCGTAGCAGTGGGAATACGAATAACATTAGAAAGATGCAGTTTTCGTGAATTGTGTGCAAGAAGTGATGCCTGACCAACATGGGAGATGCGCATACCTGCTCCATTGGCGGTGTGCACCTGATCATGACCGCAATATGGCTCATGAGTGGAGAGCTTGCCCATCTCGTTGGTGAGGTGGTTCGTAGCTCCCATGTCCATGTACCATGTAGGATCAATAGAGTAGGATGGAGTGCGTCCGTGCTCATGACTCGTCACCGTAGCAGCCGCCTGCTTTTCATTCCCCTTGCCATTGTTGCCTAGGCCAAGGAAATCTTGCTTGTAGCAGCGCTGACAGCGGGAGGCTATGCGGCGCTCAATGCCGCACAGTTGGCAGGCCTGCTGAGTGCCGCAACAAGGGCAGCAAGCCACTGGCCGAGACCTGCTAGTGATAGATGGCGCGGCTCTCCGCGAAGTCTGCTGAGATGAAGCCGCCGGCCTGGCAGGCAGCGACGGCTTCTGTGGTTTGCCGCGGGTGCAGGCATTAGCAGATGCGAAACTCGGGGAGGCACGACGCGCTTTGATGCGCTGTTCGCGACCAAGAAGGCACACATAAAGTTCCCATGGCGGAAGAGGTGCCTCGCGACCATGGACATTCTCGATGAGATTATCATAGTCATCATCGAGGCCACTGAGCACATGGGTGGTTAAGTCCTCATCTCCAAGCGGCTGGCCAATCGAGGCCAAAGTGTCGGCGAGACCGGCCATCTTGTTGAAGTACTCTGTGATGGTTAGGCCGTTGAGCTTGGTCTCCCCCAACTCAGTGCGTATAGAGTGAGCACGCGCCTGAGATTGAGAGGCAAAGCTGATGTGAAGCGCTAACCAAGCATCCCGATACGTCGCAGAGAAGATGACAAGCGACGACACACTCGGAGTGAGCGACGACTGAATGGCAGAGAGGATCGCCTGGTCTTGAGGCACACACACGTGATAAGCCGGATGATATGGCGGTGGACACATGATGGAGCCATCAACATATCCCTCCAAGTAGCGACTCCATAGAAGAGGTAGCACCTGAGCCCGCCACGACAAATAGTTGTCTGGCGTATGCTTCACCGGAAGGAGGTGCGAGAAATAAAACGACGACGGCGCCGCAACATAACCTGCAGGAGCCTGTTTCGGTGGCGCGTGAAAACCCATCATCAGGTCTGTCTCGGAGTGAGGAGCGAGCGCCATAGATGTCTCATAGCCAGGGCGGCTAGGGCATCGGTCGACCCGACCGCCCCCTGTCGCGACCGGTTTTTCCGGGCATTAAATTCCCAGAAAATGGCCACTGTGCTCACCAGCCCCAGGATTACTGTTAGCTAATGAGGTATCGACTTGATACAGAAATTCCAAGCAAAAGTACAAAATCTGCAGTACAAGACCATTGTGGCCTATGAGTACATCAAATGGTTCTAGTGGTTGAGGGCGGAAGCGGTTTGTGGATCACCAAGGTCTATGGGACTCCATTTCCCATAGGAACAGCTGACCAGGTTAACTCCTATCTTCGCGAGGCTGCTATCACCGTTTGCTTAGTTTCCAGGGCTGTCACCGCAACGTTTCTTTCCATGCAAATATCTGGCCAAGACAATAGCCAGGGACAAGCCAGTGAGTACTTTGAATGTACTCGCAAACATTAAGAACACTGGAATAATATAATTGATAATTATGCACTTAAATACTCTATGATCACATCTTTAGTCACAAATAAAATATCTTTTATGCATGCGAGCGGGTTATTAATTTGCAACATGAATAAGCAATAATGGAGTGGAAATAGAATGCCGCAGTCGGGCGTCTAAGCGACACCACTTAAAGGGCTTTAAAAGAAATGCCACAGTCGGACGTCTAAGCGACATCACAGAAAGGGCTTTAAAAGAAATGCCACAGTCGGACGTCTGAGCGACATCACAGAAAGGGCTTTAAAACAAATGGCACAATCGGACGTCTGAGCAACATCACAGAAAGGGCTTTAAAAAAATACCACAATCTGACGTCTGGGCGACATCACAGAAAGGGCTTTAAAAGAAATACCACAATCGGACGTCTGGGCAACATCACAGAAAGGGCTTAAACACAAGTAAATAATACTCACGATAAATATTCAGTTCATAATAATAAACGGGTTAGTCCATCCACAGGAATAAACATTTAACCGGGCTTAGAAATAAATAACCACCATGAATATCCAGGGGGTAGAACCATCCCAGGGATACTCGATAATACAAATAATACAACAGGTTAGTCCATCACAAAATAATAATCATGTTCCTCACAAGTCACCGATCAGTATCCAAGTTTGGTTTAACAATTTCACCTCCGAAGACCGACACTAAGCCCAAAGCTTGACCCATCCCAGACTGTAGTCCTTAACCATGGACACGGCTATTCGAATAGGTTTTAATCTCTGCAGAGGGTGTACTCTTTACCCACGAGTAACGGATTCCTTTAGTCCATCGGGACTAATTCCGTCTACGGCCTTTTAGTTGAAAACACGCCTAACCTTGCACACACACCAGCTTAACTCATCGGTGTCTCGAATCACCCACGACACTTGTTAAGCAAAACTCTAAGTGGGGAGGCTACAACCTCGCGTAGCATGGGATCAAATTTATATCGCGCGCTCTAAGGGGTGGCCTCCCCTCTCGGTCCCAACCGGAAACACCCATGCTCCCGGACCAGGTGGCATGCCTACCGGCTACAACCGATATCTTCCACCATGGCCTCTCTGTACGGTGTGTGCTGGGAAGGGGTTGACGACTTACTGAACTGTACCCTACCTGCGGCAGGGACGAGTGGTAGTACGTGTTGGGGAACGTAGTAATTTCAAAATTTTCCTACGCACACGCAAGATCATGATGATGCATAGCAACGAGAGGGGAGAGTGTTGTCTACGTACCAACGCAGACCGACTGCGGAAGCGATCACACAACGTAGAGGAAGTAGTCGTACGTCTTCCCGATCCGACCGATCCAAGCACCGTTACTCCGGCACCTCCGAGTTCTTAGCACACGTTCAGCTCGATGACGATCCTCGGGCTCCGATCCAGCAAAGCGTCGAGGAAGATTTCCGTCAGCACGACGGCGTGGTGACGATCTTGATGTACTACCGACGCAGGGCTTCGCCTAAGCACTACAACGGTATGATCGAGGTGGAATTTGGTGGCAGGGGGCACCGCACACGGCTAAGGAACGATCTCAAGGATCAACTTGTGTGTCATGGGGTGCCCCCTGCCTCCGTATATAAAGGAGCAAGGGGGAGGGGCCGGCCGGCCTAGGAGGAGGCGCGCCAAGGGGAGTCCTACTCCCACCGGGAGTAGGACTCCCTCCTTCCTTGTTGGAGTAGGAGAAGGGGAAAGAGGGGGAGAGGAATAAGGAAAAGGGGGCTGCGCCCCTTGTCCAATTCGGACCAGAGGGGGGGGGCGCATGCCTCCTTCCTTTTGGCCCCTCTCCTCTATTCCCGTATGGCCCAATAAGGCCCATATACTCCCCGGCGAATTCCCGTAACTCTCCGGTACTCCGAAAAATACCCGAATCACTCGGAACCTTTCTGAAGTCCGAATATAGTCGTCCAATATATCGATCTTTACGTCTCGACCATTTCGAGACTCCTTGTCATGTCCCCGATCTCATCCGGGACTCCGAACTCCTTCGGTACATCAAAACTCATAAACTCATAATATAACTGTCATCGAAACCTTAAGCGTGCGGACCCTACGGTTCGAGAACAATGTAGACATGACCGAGACACGTCTCCGGTCAATAACCAATAGCGGGACCTGGATGCCCATATTGGCTCCTACATATTCTACGAAGATCTTTATCGGTCAAACCGCATAACAACATACGTTGTTCCCTTTTTCATCGGTATGTTACTTGCCCGAGATTCGATCGTCGGTATCCAATACCTAGTTCAATCTCGTTACCGGCAAGTCTCTTTACTCGTTCCGTAATACATCATCTCACAACTAACATATTAGTTGCAGTGCTTGCAAGGCTTATGTGATGAGCATTACCGAGAGGGCCCAGAGATACCTCTCCGACAATCGGAGTGACAAATCCTATTCTCGAAATACGCCAACCCAACATCTACCTTTGGAGACACCTGTAGTACTCCTTTATAATCACCCAGTTATGTTGTGACGTTTGGTAGCACCCAAAGTGTTCCTCTGGTAAACGGAAGTTGCATAATCTCATAGTCATAGGAACATGTATAAGTCATGAAGAATAGCAACAGCAACATACTAAACGATCGGGTGCTAAGCTAATGGAATGGGTCATGTCAATCAGATCATTCAACTAATGATGTGACCTCGTTAATCAAATAACAACTCTTTTGTCCATGGTTAGGAAACATAACCATCTTTGATTAACGAGCTAGTCAAGTAGAGGCATACTAGTGACACTCTGTTTGTCTATGTATTCACACATGTATTATGTTTCCGGTTAATACAATTCTAGCATGAATAATAAACATTTATCATGATATAAGGAAATAAATAATAACTTTATTATTGCCTCTAGGGCATATTTCCTTCAGTCTCCCACTTGCACTAGAGTAAATAATCTAGTTCACATCGCCATGTGATTTAACAGCAATAGTTCACATCACCATGTGATTAACACCCATAGTTCACATCGTCATGTGACCAACACTCAAAGGGTGTACTAGAGTCAGTAATCTAGTTCATATATCTATGTGATTAACACCCAAAGAGTACTAAGGTGTGATCATGTTTTGCTTGTGAGATAATTTTAGTCAACGGGTCTGTCACATTCAGATCCATAAGTATTTTGCAAGTTCTATGTCTACAATGCTCTACACGGAGCTACTCTAGCTAATTGCTCCCACTTTCAATATGTATCCAGATTGAGACTTTAGATTCATCTGGATCAGTGTCAAAAACATGCATCAATGTAACCCTTTACGACGAACCTTTTTGTCACGTCCATAATCGAGAAACATATCCTTATTTCACTAAGGATAATTCTGACCGCTATCCAGTGATCTACTCCTAGATCACTATTGTTCTCCCTTGCCAAATCAATGCAGGGTATACAATAGATCTGGTATACAGCATGACATACTTTATAGAACCTATGGCCAAGGCATAGGGAATGACTTTCATTCTCTCTCTATCTTCTGCCGTGGTCGGGTTTTGAGTCTTACTCAACTTCACACCTTGTAATACAGGCAAGAACTCTTTCTTTGACTGCTCCATTTTGAACTACTTCAAAATCTTGTCAAGGTATGTACTCATTGAAAAAACTTATCAAGCGTCTTGATCTATCTCTATAGATCTTGAAGCTCAATATGTAAGCAGCTTCACCGAAGTCTTTCTTTGAAAAACTCATTTCAAACACTCCTTTATGCTTTACAGAATAATTCTACATTGTTTCCGATCAACAATATGTCATTCACATATACTTTATCAGAAATGCTGTAGTGCTCCCACTCACTTTCTTGTAAATACAGGCTTCACCGCAAGTCTGTATAAAACTATATGCTTTGATCGACTCATCAAAGCGTATATTCCAACTCCGAGATGCTTGCACCAGTCCACAGATGGATCGCTGGAGCTTGCACATTTTGTTAGCACCTTTTGGATTGACAAAACCTTCTGGTTGCATCATATACAACTCTTCTTTAACAAAACCATTAAGGAATGCAGTTTTTTTTATCCATTTGCCAGATTTCATAAAATGCGGCAATTACTAACATGATTCGGACAGACTTAAGCATAGATACGAGTGAGAAACTCTCATCGTAGTCAACACCTTGAACTTGTCGAAAACCTTTTGCGACAATTCTAGCTTTGTAGATAGTAACACCACTATCAGCGTCCGTCCTCCTCTTGAAGATCCATTTATTCTCAATTGCTTGCTGATCATCGGGCAAGTCAACCATAGTCCAAACTTTGTTCTCATACATGGATCATATCTTAGATTTCATGGCCTTAAACCATTTCGCGGAATCTGGGCTCATCATCGCTTCCTCATAGTTCGCAAGTTCGTCATGGTCTAGTAACATGACTTCCAGAACAGGATTACCGTACCACTCTGGTGCGGATCTCACTCTGGTTTACCTACGAGATTCGGTAGTAATTTGATCTGAAGTTACATGATCATCATCATTAGCTTCCTCACTAATTGGTGTAGGTGTCACAGAAACTGGTTTCTGTGATGTACTACTTTCCAATAAGGGAGAAGGTACAATTACCTTATCAAGTTTTCTACTTTCCTCCCACTCACTTCTTTCGAGAGAAACTCCTTCTCTGGAAAGGATCCATTCTCGGCAACGAATATCTTGCCTTCGGATCTGTGATAGAAGGTGTACCCAACATTATCTTTAGGGTATCCTATGAAGACGCACTTTTCCGATTTGGGTTTGAGCTTATCAGGATGAAACTTTTTCACATAAGCATCACAACCCCAAACTTTAAGAAACGACAACTTTGGTTTCTTGCTAAACCACAGTTCAGATTGTGTCGTCTCAACGGACTTAGATGGTGCCCTTTTTTTAACGTGAATGCAACTGTCTTTAATGCATAACCTCAAAAACGATAGTGGTAAATCGGTAAGAAACATCATAGATTTGTACTATATCTACTAAAGTACGGCTATAACGTTCAGACACACCATTAGGCTGTAGTGTTCCGGGTGGCACGAATTTGTGAAACTATTCCACATTGTTTTAATTGAAGACCAAACTCATAACTCAAATATTTGTCTTCGCGATCAGATCGTAGAAACCTTATTTTCTTGTTACGATGATTCTCCACTTCACTCTGAAATTCTTTGAACTTCTCAAATGTTTCAGACTTATGTTTCATCAAGTAGATATACTCATATCTGCTCAAATCATCTGTGAAGATCAGAAGATAACGATACCTATCGCGAGCCTCAATATTCATCGGACCACATACATCAGTATGTATGATTTCCAACAAATCTGTTGCTCGCTCCATTGTTCCGAAGAACGGCGTTTTAGTCATCTTGTCCATAAGGCATGGTTCGCAAGTATCAAATGATTCATAATCAAGTGATTCCAAAAGCCCATCAGCCTGGAGTTTCTTCATGCGCTTTACACCAATATGACTTAAACTGCAGTGCCACAAATAAGTTGCACTATCATTATTAACTTTGCATCTTTTGGTTTCAATATTATGAATATGTGTATCACTACGATCGAGATCCAATGAACCATTTTCATTGGGTGTGTAACCATATAAGGTTTTATTCATGTAAACAGAACAACAATTGTTCTATAACTTAAATGAATAACCGTATTGCAATAAACATGATCAAATCATATTCATGCTCAACGCAAATACCAAATAACACTTATTTAGTTTCAACACTAATCCCAAAAGTATAGGGAGAGTGCGATGATGATCATATCAATCTTGGAACTACTTCCAACACACATCGTCACCTCGACTTTTACTAGTTTCTGTTTATTCTGCAACTCCCGTTTCGAGTCACTACTCTTAGCAACTGAACCAGTATCAACTACTGAGGAGTTTCTATAAACACTAGTAAAGTACACATCAATAACATGTATATCAAATATACTTATGTTCACTTTGCCATCCTTCTTATCCGCCAATCACTTGGGGTAGTTCCGCTTTCAGTGACCAGTCCCTTTGCAGTAGAAGCACTTAGTCTCAGGCTTAGGACTAGACTTGGGCTTCTTCACTTGAGCAGCAACTTGCTTGCTGTTCTTCTTGAAGTTCCCCTTCTTCCCTTTGCCCTTTTCTTGAAACTAGTGATCTTGTCAACCATCAACACTTGATGTTTTTCTTGATTTCTACCTTCGTTGATTTCAGCATCACGAAGAGCTTGGGAGTCGTTTTCGTCATCCCTTGCATACTATAGTTCATCATGAAGTTCTACTAACTTGGTCATGGTGACTAGAGAATTCTGTCAATCACTATCTTATCTGGAAGATTAACTCCCACTTGATTCAAGCGATTCTAGTACCTAGACAATCTGAGCACATGCTCACTAGTTGAGCGATTCTCCTCCATCTTTTCGCTATAGAACTTGTTGGAGACTTCATATCTCTCAACTCGGGTATTTGCTTGAAATATTAACTTCAACTCCTGGAACATCTCATATGGTCCATGACGTTCAAAACGTCTTTGAAGTCCCGATTCTAAGCCGTTAAGCATGGTGCACTAAACTATCAAGTAGTCATCATATTGAGCTAGCCAAACATTCATAATGCCTGCATCTGCTCCTGCAATAGGTCTGTCACCTAGCGGTGCATCAAGGACATAATTTTTCTGTGCAGCAATGAGGATAAACCTCAGATCATGGATCCAATCCATATCATTGCTACTAACATCTTTCAACACAATTTTCTCTAGGAACATATCAAAATAAACATATGAAAGCAACAACGCGAGCTATTGATCTACAACATAGATATGCTAATACTACCAGGACTAAGTTCATGATAAATTAAAGTTCAATTAATCATATTACTTAAGAACTCCCACTTAGATAGACATCCCTCTAATCCTCTAAGTGATCACGTGATCCAAATCAACTAAACCATAACCGATCATCACGTGAGATGGAGTAGTTTTCAATTGTGAACATCGTTATGTTGATCATATCTACTATATGATTCACGCTCGACCTTTCGGTCTCTGTGTTCCGAGGCCATATCTGCATATGCTAGGCTCGTCAAGTTTAACCTGAGTATTCTGCGTGTGCAAAACTGGCTTGCACCCGTTGTAGATGGACGTAGAGCTTATCACACCCGATCATCACGTGGTGTCTGGGCACGACGAACTTTGGCAACGGTGCATACTCAGGGAGAACACTTCTTGATAATTTAGTGAGAGATCATCTTATAATGCTACCGTCAATCAAAGCAAGATAAGATGCATAAAAGATAAACATCACATGCAATCAATATAAGTGATATGATATGGCCATCATCATCTTGTGCTTGTGATCTCCATCTCCGAAGCACCGTCATGATCACCATCGTCACCGGCGCGACACCTTGATCTCCATCGTAGCATCGTTGTCGTCTCGCCAATCTTATGCTTCCACGACTATCACTACCGCTTAGCAATAAAGTAAAGCATTACATCGCGATTGCATTGCATACAATAAAGCGACAACCATATGGCTCCTGCCAGTTGCCGATAACTTGGTTACAAAACATGATCATATCATACAAAAAAATCATCATCATGCCTTGACCATATCACATCACAACATGCCCTGCAAAAACAAGTTAGACGTCCTCTACTTTGTTGTTGCAAGTTTTACGTGGCTGCTACGGGCTTAAGCAAGAACTCATCTCACCTACGCATCAAAACCACAACGATAGTTTGTCAAATAGACTCCGTTTTAACCTTCTCAAGGACCGGGCGTAGCCACACTCGGTTCAACTAAAGTTGGAGAGACAGTCGCCCGCAAGCCATCTATGTGCAAAGCACGTCGAGGGAACCGGTCTCGCGTAAGCGTACGCGTAAGGTTGGTCCGGGTCGTCTCGTCCAACAATACCGCCGAACCAAAGTATGACATGCTGGTAGGCAGTATGACTTGTATCGCCCACAACTCACTTGTGTTCTACTCGTGCAAATAACATCAAACCATAAAACCTAGGCTCGGATGCCACTGTTGGGGAACGTAGTAATTTCAAAATTTTCCTACGCACACGCAAGATCATGGTGATGCATAGCAACGAGAGGGGAGAGTGTTGTCTACGTACCAACGCAGACCGACTGCGGAAGCGATCACACAACATAGAGGAAGTAGTCGTACGTCTTCCCGATCCGACCGATCCAAGCACCGTTACTCCGGCACCTCCGAGTTCTTAGCACACGTTCAGCTCGATGACGATCCTCGGGCTCCGATCCAGCAAAGCGTCGAGGAAGATTTCCGTCAGCACGACGGCGTGGTGACGATCTTGATGTACTACCGACGTAGGGCTTCGCCTAAGCACTACAACGGTATGATCGAGGTGGAATTTGGTGGCAGGGGGCACCGCACACGGCTAAGGAACGATCTCAAGGATCAACTTGTGTGTCATGGGGTGCCCCCTGCCTCCGTATATAAAGGAGCAAGGGGGAGGGGCCGGCCGTCCTAGGAGGAGGCTCGCCAAGGGGAGTCCTACTCCCACCGGGAGTAGGACTCCCTCCTTCCTTGTTGGAGTAGGAGAAGGGGAAAGAGGGGGAGAGGAATAAGGAAAAGGGGGCTGCGCCCCTTGTCCAATTCGAACCAGAGGGGGGGTGCAGGCCTCCTTCCTTTTGGCCCCTCTCCTCTATTCCCGTATGGCCCAATAAGGCCCATATACTCCCCGGCGAATTCCCGTAACTCTCCGGTACTCCGAAAAATACCCGAATCACTCGTAACCTTTCCGAAGTCCGAATATAGTCGTCCAATATATCGATCTTTACGTCTCGACCATTTCGAGACTCCTCGTCATGTCCCTGATCTCATCCGGGACTCCGAACTCCTTTGGTACATCAAAACTCATAAACTCATAATATAACTGTCATCAAAACCTTAAGCGTGCGGACCCTACGGTTGGAGAACAATGTAGACATGACCAAGACACGTCTCCGGTCAATAACCAATAGCGGGACCTGGATGCCCATATTGGCTCCTACATATTCTATGAAGATCTTTATCGGTCAAACCGCATAACAACATACGTTGTTCCCTTTTTCATCGGTATGTTACTTGCCCGAGATTCGATCGTCGGTATCCAATACCTAGTTCAATCTCGTTACCGGCAAGTCTCTTTACTCGTTCCGTAATACATCATCTCACAACTAACATATTAGTTGCAGTGCTTGCAAGGCTTATGTGATGAGCATTACCGAGAGGGCCCACAGATACCTCTCCGACAATCGGAGTGGAAAATCCTATTCTCGAAATACGCCAACCCAACATCTACCTTTGGAGACACCTGTAGTACTCCTTTATAATCACCCAGTTACGTTGTGACGTTTGGTAGCACCCAAAGTGTTCCTCTGGTAAACGGGAGTTGCATAATCTCATAGTCATAGGAACATGTATAAGTCATGAAGAATAGCAACAGCAACATACTAAACGATCGGGTGCTAAGCTAATGGAATGGGTCATGTCAATCAGATCATTCAACTAATGATGTGACCTCGTTAATCAAATAACAACTCTTTTGTCCATGGTTAGGAAACATAACCATCTTTGATTAACGAGCTAGTCAAGTAGAGGCATACTAGTGACACTCTGTTTGTCTATGTATTCACACATGTATTATGTTTCAGGTTAATACAATTCTAGCATGAATAATAAACATTTATCATGATATAAGGAAATAAATAATAACTTTATTATTGCCTCTAGGGCATATTTCCTTCAGTACGAGGCAAGTATGGGGGTTACTGGAACAAGACTCGATCTGCGGTCGACTTAGGAGGTTTATAAGTTCCCTGCATGACATGTATATCAAATATATTACAACCGACGAAATCACCACTCAATGTACCTTACCATGCCATACCGGACATAACCGTCCCGACGGGGACCGGTGACAAGCTCACGCCTACCCGAGGCCGAGGCTTTCCCGGATTTCCTTTCCGGCATGCATGCAAGGCACATGAGGAGGATTGCCATCACAAAAATATTCTTTTCCAACAGCAAGAAAATCACCATATGCTTCCATGCATATGATCATATCACATGAAATAACAAGCTTTCCGAAATACGGTGGTGTTATAAACGTGTCAAATAACACACCAAAAACATTATGCCAGGGTTCAGAATGCTTGCCTTTAAGTTGTGGAGGGGTAAGGTGCTCTCCAAAACTTTTGAAAGTTTCTTCTCTCTCTCCAAAATCCTATTTTGAAATATACTTGAATTAACACACATTTCAAAAACAGTGCAGAAAAGTTGTTTGGAAAATTTTCAAATAAATCTTAAAATAAACTAGACCAAATTTGAAGAAGGTAGGAAAAAGAATCAATTCATTTGGAGTTGTATTTAAAAAGTTATAGGCAGTCAAAGTTCTGGTCAAAATCTGTTATTTAAAATAAAACAGAAAAGAAAACGTTTCAGAAGCAAATACGCTTTCGGTGCAGGGAAAACACACTAGGGAGTTATACGCTTCCACTTCTCCAGCGTGGACGGCGCGGGGTGTCACTGACAGTGGGCCCGCCTGGCCCACTGGTTAGGTTTGACTAGTCGGCCTCCCTCCTCTTCCCCTGCCCCGAGCGGAGGCGGGACTCCGGCGATGCTCGCCGGTGAACGGCGGCACCGTTCGAGACACTGAGGGTGGGGATGGATCCGTGGTTCGAGGGCGGTCCTTCCGGTGGTTGCCAGTCAGGTGGGGATGAAGGGAGTCGCCGGCGGCGAGCTTCGCGGCGGCCGGTGGCTTCGGTAGTTTTGGGTGTTTGAACTGCGGTGGCTCCCGGTCGGGTTTGAATAGCTGGGCGGCTCCGCAAGTCGAAGTGGGGTCATTTGGCGGCGTTGGACGAATGGGAGAGGTTCTGGTTGCGGCGAATGGAGCTGGAACGTGGCGGCGGCCGAACTGGCCGGAGTTGGGGAAGACGGCATTCCCCCGACGATTGCTGGCTGTGGGGGTGCCATGGGGGTGGCCTGAGGTCGCCTGAGTGCTCGGATGATCTTGGGGGCCTCTCTTTATAGTGCAACAAGGTCGGTTCCGCGGCGGTGGATGAGGATGCCGGCGAACCGCCTCTCTGTAGCTTGCAGGGCGACGTGGAGGCGACGAGAGCTAGCCGACGAGCGAGGGGATAAGCTTGCGCGGCTCCCAGGGATAGGTGGCGAGCCGGGGTGGCTTGGGCGGCGCCGACCGTGGCAGAGGCGCATTGCGGATGCCGGCGTGCCGCCAAAAGTGCCCTGACGGCGGCGCTGTAGTGTGCCAGGGTGGTCGGGGTGCTTGGCCAGCTCCAGGGGCTAACGACAGGAGCTAGCGGACGAGGGAGGGAATCAGGATGAGCTCGGGGAGGCTTATCCAGGGGCGCGTTGGCTCAGGCACGAGCACGTGCAAAATGCGCCCGCTGCTCGCGCTCTGGGCGTGCACGGGACGTGCTCGACGCAATGCCAGAGCATGCTACAGAGCTTGGGTGAGGCTGGCATTTAGCAGATCTAGGTTAGGAGGACATGTTGGTTTGATCAGGGGCGCAAGATCACAGTGAAAGCTAGGACTCATGTCAAAACTGGTCATGCCTACAGGGTGCTCGACAGAATGCCACATGCACCTAGGCATCTCTTGGGGTGGCCAAAACTTCCAGAGTGGGGTCTCTTTAGAAGCAAGAGAGAGTGGTGAGGTTAGTTTGGCAAAAGGAGAAACTTGTTAGTGCAAGTTTTCGAAAACTTCAATTCTGGACAGGAAATAGATGGCATTATTACATGAACCAAGAATGATCCAAAGAGTGCATGCTCCTGAACTTAAGGGTTTAACATGGAGGACTACAGGTAGGAGAAAGAATCAAGGGCTAAAGAGCAAGCAAAAATATGGTTGCTGTATAAACCATCAAGTTGGTCCAGAATGGAAATGAGGTTGATTCACTCAAGATTTGCAAATAACATCACTGGGTTTTTACATAAAGTTGAATCATAAGATGTTACTAACATCCCAAAATTTTGGTGGAGGCTAGAAAGGATTATTTAAATGGGTTGTAGTGCAAAAATGCACTCTGGACCAGAGAAGAAAAATTGATGCAGAGCTCAAAACATTTCATTAAATAAAGATGTTTTTGCACAAAAGTTATTTAATAACATCACATTACTACTCCAAATTTTTGTGGGAATTTTAAGTGAATTTGTCAAATGGTTGTAGTTCAAATATGGCCATTTAACCTTGAAAAACCATTTTCAATAAAGCAAGGATTAAGCAAATTAATTATGTAATTAGTTATATTAAATAAAGAATTTTTTTCTTGACAGATTAAACAATTCCAATAACAATTTGAAAAGTTTTCTCTTAGGGAAAAACTCAACATAACAAGGAAGGAAATGATTTAAAAAATCAAAATGGGGCTCAGAAATCCAAAGTTCTAATTCCTGGCAAAAAATTTAATTCATTAAAACAAGGTCAAAATTTTGGGGTGTCACAACACTACCCCCCTTAAGAAAAATCTCGTCCTCGAGATTTGTCAAAAGCTATTTCAAGAAAGTTTTATGTGACAAAGATGTGGCTACAGTGAGAGGGCAATAAGTGGTGTAAAACCACAGTGTGAAAACTGGTGCTGCGTGGAAAGATCTACGGTTCGGGACGATAAACGTAGGATCCCTAGCAGGATATAAATTTAGAATAATTTCTAAATTTAAATATACGCTGGTTGCACCCGAGAGCACAGTGCTCTCTCTGGCCGACAGGTGGACCCGGGGCCCACAGTCAGCCTCTTCTTCTTCCTCTGGCTCTCTCTACTCCCACTCTCCCGCGCGCTTTCCTACGCTCTCTCCACCGGCGACGTCTAGCGCGTAGGGCATCTAGGCCGTATCGAGGTAGTGCGTGGCGTGCTAGCTGTCGGTGCAGCGTGCACTCACCTCGCGGGCCAGCATGCTGTCGGCACTGCTCGCGGATTCGACTCCGAACACCGGCGGTCGTCGACGAGCGGCGTTGGTGGACTTCGCCCACCGTACACCGAGCTCGAGCTATAAAACGGCCGAGGTGTCCCTCTCTTCTTCCTCACACCTGGCCTCACTTCTCCTCCTCCTTCTCCATTACTGCTTACAGAAGCTCGGGTGAGGCTCTAATGGCGGAGGCGATGCCGGACTGGTTTGCGATCCTGATATTTGCGGGGCTGGCGACTCTACTGGGGCTCTCTATGCTCCTGTGCGCGATGATCCTCGACGATCGTCGTGACGCTGCTGCTCGGGTGTTGGCTCTCCGCGATGGTGGTGATCATGAGGAGTAGATAGGGTGTACCGGGTGCTAACTGTTGTTAGGGGGGGGGGGGGGGTGATTAGCCGGATGTGCCATCGTTGCAAAGTTTTGCAAGCAGTGTATGTGTTCGAATGGTTGTGGTTGTGAGTCTGCTGCCGTGGTGCTGTGCAAAATTATTTAATCCACGCCATGAGAAGGTGCAGACGTAGCAATTTAGGGAAAAGAAATCTCACTCCAGGATTTTGCGAGGGAAAAACAGTTAATTTAAAGGAGCATAAACCACAAGAAAAACTACACACATACGTAGAAGTCAAATAATTGACTCGTCGTACAAACTCAGGGTATCATGCATAAGTCAAGCACATAAATAAATGTTGCAATAATGAACACCACAGTGACGTCTAAAATCAGAATGGTAACCGGACGGGGTCCCTAGAAAACGTCTCTGGTACTGGGATACACTCTTCTTCTATCGGGGAAAGTGGATTGACTAGTCGATGCACGTGTCTCTCCTGCTCGGGTCTTAGTGCTCTGCCGATGGCGATTTGAGGATTTAAATCTGCGAGGCTCTGGAGATAGCCCATCACACATTGGGTTAAACGCTCTTGAGCGATGACGTACTGGACAAGATTGGCCAGGACTGGGTCACTCTCAATTCGTCCTCCGGGAAAAGATGTCACTCCTCCGGGTTCTGCACGGCTCGGAAAGTAATAATACCCTCGTTCGCTGGCATAGGGTACCGCGAATCGAAGGCGAGCAAGCGCTTCGTACGCAGCAGCTTCTACAGCCATCTGTGGGGTTGGCATAGATTTCCCCACGAAGGAGACCTCTGTTGGGTCTTGGTTTCAGTTTACGGGAGGAATGTGCACTGCTGCCCAATATCTTGAGGTGGAAGGGGTGATCCTCGATTTGAACAGCTCGTACTGGGGTGGCTGGGTAGCGCCCATGGTACTACAGGTAAAATCCCACAATATCTTGACAAAACTACCCTGGGTTGCCTCTGGGGTTCTCAGGTAAATGCTGGGGCTCGGCATGGCAAGAATTGATTGGTAGGATGGTGCACAGGATGCGGGGGTGCTTGGCAAGGTCACGCGGTGGCCTTTTATAGCACTGGAGCTGGGTCATTTTTACCGTGGTGAATGGTAAAGAAAAATTTTCAGCTCTGTTCCAAGGTCGGGGTCAAGCCACAGATTCACACATTTCACTATAGTGATGTGTTACTGTGGGGATTGTCAGGGAAGGGTTTTGGGTAGTTGTGTCCGGAAGAATATGCAACTGCGTGCTGTCATACCCATGCAAGGATATTATTTAAAACAGAGGCACGACAACAGGCGGCGCTTAAAAAACAAGGCCACATGATTACAAAGCAAGGGTACACTGGGACTCGATACGATTTGGGTGACTTAGTCTACCTCGTTTATATTCAAGCGGGCGTGCCTTGTGGATGTCGAGGCTTCTCTTCGGGTCTCGTCGTCTGAATTAACTGGAGTGGTCTGAGGGGCTGCAGGCTCGAGGTAGCGATGATGACCATCTCGAGGATTGTTGGCCACAACCCCGTTAGAGTGTGCTTCCAATATGCGGCGAAGCACTTCTGGGGTTATCGCGACAACTTGACCGATGGCTGGGGCAGATCTCCGGGGCTCGATCGGGTGTCCAAACAACACGACTGGGTTGTTGGTGTTGGGCTCATTCTCTTCCCTCGCCGGGGTTCGACGAACCATCTCTCCACGAGCTGCGATTAGATCAATCGTGATTTGATCGCATAGTTCCTCTAGTGCACTTACATAGCGCACTAGGTGCAACAATGCAGGATCTGTCTCGTGGTCTCCGTTGACAACTTGGGGTGGTCTACCATATCCTTCACGTCTGGGGTAGTAGTGGAACGAGCGACAGTTAACTCTGGGCGACAGGTGCCGGAGATGAACTATAGCTTCTCGGGCAGCTAGTTGGATGGCTTGTGGCTCAAAGGAAGTTGTCCTTCCGGTGAACCTGTAGGGGCACTCGGGCTCTAGTCCCCTACCATAAATGTGCACAGTGGCCCAGAATTGACGGCTCTCACCGCTCATGGGTCCTTGGTACACAACATATTCTGGGGGCTCTTCTAACGCATAGGCACGGCGGGTGAGGTTTGCGAGTATGGTCACAAAGCCTCCAAGGTTGGTTGCTGTGGTCTCATTGTGCATGACAGGGCCGGGCATTGTGGCTTGGTTTGGGGGTAGAGGCTGTGCTGTGCTGAGTTGAGGCTAGCGTGCCCTTTTTATAGGAAAAAAAGGGGACGGAGGCTTTCTTCGCATGCTTGGTGAAAAAGGACTATTTAGGACTTGGTCACTGGTGCCAGATTGACAGGTTAGATGGATAGGTTGGGCACCGACTACCAAAAAGGTGTCAGGTCACGGTGTGGCTATCTTGCAAGGGAAGCTTGACTGGGGTTTGGTCAATGTCTGGTGGGTTGGTTTACCAAAGTTTATTGACCTGGCTAAGATAGGATTAGCCAATGGTCAGCCTGGCTCTGATACCAAGTCTGTCGCGACCGGTTTTTCCGGGCATTAAATTCCCAGAAAATGTCCACCGTGCTCACCACCCCAGGATTACTGTTAGTTGATGAGGTATCGACTTGATACAGAAATTCCAAGCAAAAGTACAAAATCTGCAGTACAAGACCATTGTGGCCTATGAGTACATCAAATGGTTCTAGTGGTTGAGGGCGAAAGCGGTTTGTGGATCACCAAGGTCTATGGGACTCCATTTCCCACAGGAATAGCTAACCAGGTTAACTCCTATCTTCGCGAGGCTGCTATCACCGTTTGCTTAGTTTCCGGGGCTGTCACCGCAACGTTTCTTTCCATGCAAATATCTGGCCAAGACAATAGCCAGGGACAAGCCAGTGAGTACTTTGAATGTACTCGCAAACATTAAGAACACTGGAATAATATAATTGATAATTATGCACTTAAATACTCTATGATCACATCTTTAGTCACAAATAAAATATCTTTTATGCATGCGAGCGGGTTATTAATTTGCAACATGAATAAGCAATAATGGAGTGGAAATAGAATGCCGCAGTCGGGCGTCTAAGCGACACCACTTAAAGGGCTTTAAAAGAAATGCCACAGTCGGACGTCTAAGCGACATCACAGAAAGGGCTTTAAAAGAAATGCCACAGTCGGACGTCTGAGCGACATCACAGAAAGGGCTTTAAAAGAAATGCCACAATCGGACGTCTAAGCGACATCACAGAAAGGGCTTTAAAAGAAATACCACAATCGGACGTCTGGGCGACATCACAGAAAGGGCTTTAAAAGAAATGCCACAGTCGGACGTCTAAGCGACATCACAGAAAGGGCTTTAAAAGAAATGCCACAGTCGGACGTCTGAGGACATCACAGAAAGGGCTTTAAAAGAAATGCCACAATCGGACGTCTGAGCGACATCACAGAAAGGGCTTTAAAAGAAATACCACAATCGGACGTCTCGGCGACATCACAGAAAGGGCTTAAACACAAGTAAATAATACTCACAATAAATATTCAGTTCATAATAATAAACAGGTTAGTCCATCCACAGGAATAAACATTTAACCGGGCTTAGAAATAAATAACCACCATGAATATCCAGGGGGTAGAACCATCCCAGGGATACTCGATAATACAAATAATACAACAGGTTAGTCCATCACAAAATAATAATCATGTTCCTCACAAGTCACCGATCGGTATCCAAGTTTGGTTTAACAATTTCACCTCCGAAGACCGACACTAAGACCAACGCTTGACCCATCCCAGACTGTAGTCCTTAACCATGGACACGGCTATTCGAATAGGTTTTAATCTCTGCAGAGGGTGTACTCTTTACCCACGAGTAACGGATTCCTTTAGTCCATCGGGACTAATTCCGTCTACGGCCTTTTAGTTGAAAACATGCCTAACCTTGCACACACACCAGCTTAACTCATCGGTGTCTGGAATCACCCATGACACTTGTTAAGCAAAACTCTAAGTGGGGAGGCTACAACCTCGCGTAGCATGGGATCAAATTTATATCGCGCGCTCTAAGGGGTGGCCTCCCCTCTCGGTCCCAACCGGAAACACCCATGCCCCGGACCAGGTGGCATGCCTACCGGCTACAACCGATATCTTCCACTATGGCCTCTCTGTACGGTGTGTGCTGGGAAGGGGTTGACGACTTACTGAACCGTACCCTACCTGCGGCAGGGATGAGTGGTAGTACGAGGCAAGTATGGGGGTTACTGGAACAAGACTCGATCTGCGGTCGACTTAGGAGGTTTATAAGTTCCCTGCATGACATGTATATCAAATATATTACAACCGACGAAATCACCACTCAATGTACCTTACCATGCCATACCGGACATAACCGTCCCGACGGGGACCGGTGACAAGCTCACGCCTACCCGAGGCCGAGGCTTTCCCGGATTTCCTTTCCGGCATGCATGCAAGGCACATGAGGAGGATTGCCATCACAAAAATATTCTTTTCCAACAGCAAGAAAATCACCATATGCTTCCATGCATATGATCATATCACATGAAATAACAAGCTTTCCGAAATACGGTGGTGTTATAAACGTGTCAAATAACACACCAAAAACATTATGCCAGGGTTCAGAATGCTTGCCTTTAAGTTGTGGAGGGGTAAGGTGCTCTCCAAAACTTTTGAAAGTTTCTTCTCTCTCTCCAAAATCCTATTTTGAAATATACTTGAATTGACACACATTTCAAAAACATTGCAGAAAAGTTGTTTGGAAAATTTTCAAATAAATCTTAAAATAAACTAGACCAAATTTGAAGAAGGTAGGAAAAAGAATCAATTCATTTGGAGTTGTATTTAAAAAGTTATAGGCAGTCAAAGTTCTGGTCAAAATCTGTTATTTAAAATAAAATAGAAAAGAAAACGTTTCAGAAGCAAATACGTTTTCGGTGCAGGGAAAACGCACTGGGGAGTTATACGCTTCCACTTCTCCAGCGTGGACGGCGCGGGGTGTCACTGACAGTGGGCCCGCCTGGCCCACTGGTCAGGTTTGACTAGTCGGCCTCCCTCCTCTTCCCTTGCCCCGAGCGGAGGCGGGACTCCGGCGATGCTCGCCGGCGAATGGCGGCACCGTTCGAGACACCGAGGGTGGGGATGGATCCGCGGTTCGAGGGAGGTCCTTCCGGTGGTTGCCAGTCAGGTGGGGATGAAGGGAGTCGCCGACGGCGAGCTTCACGGCGGCCGATGGCTTCGGTAGTTTTGGGCGTTTGAACTGCGGTGGCTCCCGGTCGGGTTTGAGTAGCTGGGCGGCTCCGCAAGTCGAAGTGGGGTCATTTGGCGGCGTTGGACGAACGGGAGAGGTTCTGGTTGCGGCGAATGGAGCTGGAACGTGGCGGCGGCCGAACTGGCCGGAGTTGGGGAAGACGGCATTCCCCCGACGATTGCTGGCTGTGGGGGTGCGATGGGGGTGGCCTGAGGTCGCCTGAGTGCTCGGATGATCTTGGGGGCCTCTCTTTATAGTGCAACGAGGTCGGTTCCGCGGCGGTGGATGAGGATGCCGGCGAACCGCCTCTCTGTAGCTTGCAGGGCGACGTGGAGGCGACGAGAGCTAGCCGACGAGCGAGGGGATAAGCTTGCGCGGCTCCCAGGGATAGGTGGCGAGCCGGGGTGGCTTGGGCGGCGCCGACCGTGGCAGAGGCGCATTGCGGACGCCGGCGTGCCGCCAAAAGTGCCCTGACGGCGGCGCTGTAGTGTGCCAGGGTGGTCGGGGTGCTTGGCCAGCTCCAGGGGCTAACGACAGGAGCTAGCGGACGAGGGAGGGAATCAGGATGAGCTCGGGGAGGCTTATCCAGGGGCGCGTTGGCTCAGGCACGAGCACGTGCAAAATGCGCCCGCTGCTCGCGCTCTGGGCGTGCACGGGACGTGCTCGACGCAATGCCAGAGCATGCTACAGAGCTTGGGTGAGGCTGGCATTTAGCAGATCTAGGTTAGGAGGACATGTTGGTTTGATCAGGGGCGCAAGATCACAGTGAAAGCTAGGACTCATGTCAAAACTGGTCATGCCTACAGGGTGCTCGACAGAATGCCACATGCACCTAGGCATCTCTTGGGGTGGCCAAAACTTCCAGAGTGGGGTCTCTTTAGAAGCAAGAGAGAGTGGTGAGGTTAGTTTGGCAAAAGGAGAAACTTGTTAGTGCAAGTTTTCCAAAACTTCAATTCTAGACAGGAAATAGATGGCATTATTACATGAACCAAGAATGATCCAAGGAGTGCATGCTCCTGAACTTAAGGGTTTAACATGGAGGACTACAAGTAGGAGAAAGAATCAAGGGCTAAAGAGCAAGCAAAAATATGGTTGCTGTATAAACCATCAAGTTGGTCCAGAATGGAAATGAGGTTGATTCACTCAAGATTTGCAAATAACATCACTGGGTTTTTACATAAAGTTGAATCATAAGATGTTACTAACATCCCAAAATTTTGGTGGAGGCTAGAAAGGATTATTTAAATGGGTTGTAGTGCAAAAATGCACTCTGGACCAGAGAAGAAAAATTGATGCAGAGCTCAAAAAATTTCATTAAATAAAGATGTTTTTGCACAAAAGTTATTTAATAACATCACATTACTACTCCAAATTTTTGTGGGAATTTTAAGTGAATTTGTCAAATGGTTGTAGTTCAAATATGGCCATTTAACCTTGAAAAACCATTTTCAATAAAACAAGGATTAAGCAAATTAATTATGTAATTAGTTATATTAAATAAAGAATTTTTTTCTTGAGAGATTAAACAATTCCAATAAAATTTGAAAAGTTTTCTCTTAGGGAAAAACTCAACATAACAGGGAAGGAAATGATTTAAACAATCAAGATGGGGCTCAGAAATCCAAAGTTTTAATTCCTGGCAAATTTTTTAATTCATTAAAACAAGGTCAAAATTTTGGGGTGTCACACCCCCCCCCCCCGAGGACGAGGCGGATGTAGCGCCATAGGCCGCTACATAGGTGTGCTGGTGCGGCTGGGCCGCGTAGGGTGACGCAGGCGGCGCCGGCCAGGAAGGGGGCGGCGGTGGCACGACACCGTAGGTTGGTGCAGGGGTGCCGTACCATGGGGCGCCGTAGGGTTGGGGGGAACCGCCCCATACACGGGCGCAGGGCTGTAGAAGGACGGCGGCGCAGAAGCAACGGTCGAGGGAGCAGCACCATCGGATGAGATCGGCAGGGGCAAATCGCCCTGCCCGCCCTACCCGGCCAGAGAGCTTGCGAGGGTGCCGCCATGCGGCTGAGCCTGCCACCAGGCTGGAGCGAGCGGGCGAGAGGCGAGGAAGGGCGACGACGGGGTGACAGCAGAGGCCGGCACGGCGGCGGCATTGGGAGGAGCCGACGCAGCGGCGACGTTAGCGGCGGAAGACATTGAAAACCCTAGTCTGATACCATGTAATACATATGTTTTGGGCAACTGCTCGACACTCTAACGGGCTGCGACTATGTCATTATATATAAGTACCAAAGGGTACAAACACAAGGTGTATAAGCAAGTCTACGTATACATATACAGTCTAACACACCAGCTATTTTTCCAGCAGAGAGGATCATGGGAGTACCTTGATATTTTAATGGAAGGCAATGTTTAATGCCAAGAGAACAACACATCGCAAGAAATATCAAGATGCTGTCATGCATAGGTCAAAAGTGTTTGGAAAAGTAGATATGTTTGGGACGTATCATGGTGCTATTACCGATAACTTGTCGGCATGCAAGGAGTGGCCAAGGTCAAATAACCAAATTAAATACTCACCCATATGAGTCGTCGCACCAATCCTACCCTTATTCGTTTGCTTTGTAATGCCGGTGTCCGACTAGTGCGAGTGGCCTCGGCTTTCCCTTTTCGAAACCCTGATAGTGAAAAAGAAAGATACATGTGGATATCCAACATCCAACTAGGAAAAGATAACATACATGACGATCGCTACCCCACGTGCATACTATGGGTGACCAATTGGCATCCAATAGACAGGTGAAAATAAAGGAGGTGCTAAGAAGGGATGCTACACATGTAAATCATTTGACGGGTACGCAACAATAGGGGTGACCAATTCGTGTGCAGCAACCATATATAGAGAAAGGAATAGAATGAACGCCAACTGTTGAGTTCATTTCATCTTGCTTTTCGAGTTGCTTATGCCGAATAATCTTGGCCCGGGTCCACCCGATCATGCATTGGGGACCATGTTCGCAGGACACCCTTTGTTCGGTCGTCTCATCTGTCGCGGTTAATATGAGAAGACGACTTAGTGACCATCTTGGGAGCTGGGATGCCATCATCATGTTTTGTAGTGAAGGATATCCACATGTACTCATGTGTCCCATGCGTTGCCATTCCTAGGCCGGGAAATTCCTCTCTGGTTATGTTTTCCATATTTTGTTTATCCGCGCTTCCGCTTCATCATCCTTAGATGGATCTTTGCATGCAGCTTTTTACCTAATCCACTTTCAGGTCAGTCGAACCCGACCACCTCCTGTGGCATTTCTATGTGAAGGAAGGAGAGGCGGGGCCGCCTCCCGCATTGGTTCTATCGGTGATGAGGGCGGGTGACCAGGATACTTTGGCAGCAAGGTGGAAAAGAATCTTTTGGAAGTTCCAATTTACCTTTTTTGTCCCTTTCGTTCCAATCAAGAACTAGTACCTTTGTTTGCCCTTTTCCCTATAAGATATCCAAATGATTCTCCTCAACAAATGATGTTTTTGTATTTTGGTACAATCTAGCATGTCACCATATATATATATATGTTTCTATTCCTATGTTTCTAAAATCTTGGGTCCATATGACGCTCTTCATTACTCCTGGGCGCGCTTGTCTACTCGTGTTCGCCTCTTTGTGTCTCACACCCAAGAATGATTGGAACGGGTTTCGTTTAGACCTGTGCATGGACAACCCGACCCGGAGGCTGGAACCTGAAGCCCGAAATTATGGCCGGGTTTGGGATTCACTTTCTTGCTCCGAAGCCTGAAAAAAGACCAAATGGCCATATATATATATTATTTGGAATATAGGTGTAATAAATTAATATAATATCCTGAATATTATTAATTTAATAAAAATGCCACTGTTCATGTGGTTCGGACCGGGCCAGTTCGGGTTTGGGAATTTTTTTCTTCACGTTTAGCCAAGCCCGGCCCGTGGAATGATCAAGTTTAGTTTGGTTCGGACTTTTGTTGCCCACCATTCAATTATAATGTTACCCGATTCTCATGAACGTTTTTGGTTATACTAGACCGTAAAAGGGTACCACACAAACTAGCACGGCCCAACTCAAGCCCAAATCCCCCCAGCCCCCGCCGTAAATACACCGCTTTACCATACAAGGATAAGAGCGAACCAGGGACTGCTCGAGCAAACCCTCAGCCACCGACCCAGTCCAACCTCTGTCCCAGTTCTTCTTCTTCTTCGTCTAGGTGCTACTACTTGTCGAGGCCCTGATCTCCCATTCAACTTCCTCCATCTCATGACCACCTTGTCACAGGAACACTCGTAGCGCCAGCATGGGAAGAGCAGCGGCCATCGCCCTTCCCCTTTAGAGACAGGTGGTGCTAGCGCTGAATGCCCCCAGACCCCCGATCTCCCCCTACTCCACAAGCAACCCACCGCGACGTAGCAAGGACTACATTGCGCAAGTAGCGGCAGCGGAGGCTGATTCCATTCCATCCTCCAGGAAGCGTTTTTTCCATGGATCCAAATTCTGATCTTCGTGATTTCTATTGCATGCGCGTAATATGCTTCAAATTCTGAATGTTGAGATTTCTTCTTAACACTTGCAGTTTTTTTTGTTTTATAAATCTAAATGTTGTTTTTATGATTTTCAAATTTTAGTACACGTCTAATGTATAGCAAGGATGAAAGCTTTAAAAAGAACATTAATACATTCAAATAAAAAATTGCCAATTTTGAACCAAATAGATTAGGGAACACGCGCATACACCCGGACCCCCGTTGTTACTTACTCTTTATCATTTACTAGTAGCCTTGCACGTGCACACACGTCTCCACAAGACACATCTTATTATTCAATTGAATGGCACTTTTTCAGTTATTGCATACACAATAGAGAGTATATACGGTATAGACATATAGTGTATCCCTTACACTTAGTTCGGTTAATCTGCTACCATGGGCATGAACAACAAGAGGAACACAACATTGCAGCCATGAACTCGTGGTTGGTCGTTACACCTCCATAACCACGCCATATCTAGGCTTCAGTATTGTTTTGCTTTGAGGTCAAAAATTGTAATTCATTTGTTAGACTTTACTAGTAGCCTTGCACGTGCACACACGTCTCCAGAAGACACATCTTATTGTTCAATTGAATGGCACTTTTTTAGTTTTTACATACACAATAGGGATTATATGGTATAGACATATAGTGCCTCACTAACACTTTGTTTGTTTAATCCACGACCATGGGCACCCCTGGCATGAACAACAAGGGAAACACCACATTGCTTCCACGACTCATGGGTGTCCATTACACCTCCATAACCGTGTCATGTTTAGGCTTCAGTGTTTTTATGCTTTGAGGTCAAAATTTGTAATTCATTTGTTAAACTTTAAAGACGCTAGTAGACGGGATCACTAGTTAATTTTTCTGGCAGAGAGGATCATGGGAGCAACTTGAGATTTTAATGGAAATCAATGTTTAATGCCAAGAGAATAATACATTATAAGAAATATCAAGATGTCGTCATGCACGGGTCCAAATGTGCTCATGCAACACACCGGAACACAAAGCTTTAGTACCAAATGTCATGGAATTGTCACGGCAGATGTCCTAGTGTGAGGACTTAGTCGTGGAGCCATCGCATTGAGATTAGCTTAAAGGGGTTAATCAGGACAAAGGACACGAGGAGTTTATACTGGTTCAGCGCCTTACGATGAAGGTAAAAGCCTAGTCTAGTTTGTAGTTGGTATTGCTAGGGTTTTGATGAGCAGGGAGCGAATACGCTTGACCCGGCTCTCGATCTATTGTTTGTTGCCCTAAGTCACCGCTAGGTCGCCCCCTTATATACACGGGTTGACGCCCTGCGGCCCACAGAGTACCGACCGGTTTATACAACGTATCCGGCTTGATGACCTTTCTTACATACCTTACTATACAAGTTTTACATACATGGTGGTTTATAACCATGGGCCTTAAGCCGCCTTCGGGTCTGGTCCCTCCACCAAGCCTAACTATGAACCGCCATATGATCTTGGGCTTCATCGAGACGGATCGTCATAGGGATGACCCAACCCCTCCTCGGCGGGTCATACCTAATAGTTATATCCCCAACATTAGGCCCCAGGTTGATTTGAACTTGTTCATGTCAATCTTCAAGACTTAGAAAAATCCTTCCATATCCACTGCAAAAAACCTTGTAACCCGCCATGATGTCATCTCCAGGAATTTTGGAAACCCGCCACGATGTCATTTTCAATGGACCTTTATATTAATGTCTTCCCGAAAATCAAGGCGTCCAATTAGCTGGATAACCATCATTCGGCCTCCTCGTCTTTTGCGCCTGCCTGTTTCCTATCTCCTTATAAATAGGACCGAAAGCCATCTTCCATTCTTCTCCTTCTTCTTTCTTCCTCCTCACAACGCGACATCCTGCACGAACCTCGCCGCCGTCGACCTCCGTCTTTGACCTCAACTCCGGCCGCTGCATCACCCTGAGTGGACCAGAGAACTGCAGCGCCACCCCACTGTCTGAACAGCATTGGTAAGCTTTCCGTTCCTCATCACGGATCCGTCATTAGGGTTTGTTGGTGTTCTTCGGTGTTCTTCCTTTTTCTTTGTTTAGATCCATAGGTTAGATCTAGAGCTATAGGAATCTTGCACGGTAGCAATTTCAGTACTTGTTTTAATACTAGAACATATCCCCACCATGATAGATCTTCTCTAGGGCTCTTCTGCCATACCTCTATCACTTTTTGCAGATAAATTTATCCTCCTTTTTGGAACAACGGTAGATCCAAATTTATAACCTCAATCTGCGGAATCTGTTTGTCCCAATAGTTAGCAAATTCTGTTTTCGATAACTCTTGAATATCTTAGTCATGGCGGCTTACTCCGCCGGCTTATATTTACTTCATATATCATTATCCCTTACCTAAGCCGCCATTATAAGCATGCATTGTATTTGTTGACTTGCAATCCCACCAACTAACTTGAACCGGCAAATTATTTCCTCTTAGATTGTCCTTTCATCATGCCACCAAAGACGATGACAACTTGCAACTGGGTCCCTTCCACAGTCACCGAGAGCACCTTGAAAGACTTCGTCACTGTTGGATACTTACCAGAGAAGAGTGTCATGTCTTATCATGCTCCTGATTCAACTGAAGAAAAACCTCAGTCAAAGGATGGCAAAATTATTGTCTTCACTGATCATATGACCCGGGGCTTCTCGCCTCCCGGCTCAAAATTCTTTAGAGATGTCCTGCACTTTTTCAAACTCCATCCACAAGATATTGGACCCAATTCCGTATCAAATATCTATAACTTCCAAGTTTTCTGCGAGGTCTATCTTCAAGAAGAACCTACTGTTGAGCTCTTCAGAGAATATTTCTACCTGAACCGCTCGAACGAATATACCAACGGTCCTAGCTTGGAACTTGGCGGGATTTTGATTCAACGCAGACGAGATGCCACCTTCCCTTTAGTAGTCTTTCCAAGCCATCCCAAGGACTGGAACCAAACATGGTTCTACTGCAAAGACACCTCACCGTCTGGTGAAAATCCAATGCCGTGTTATCGTGCTGATCGTCTTGATGCAAAGCACCCACTTCCTGATAAACTCACCCCTGCCGAACGCAAGAAACTTGTCCCCAAAATCAGGAAAGTCCAAGCCTTGTTAGGAAACGGCTTGACCAGAGTTGACTTGATCCGCTGCTGGGTCGCATGGCGGATCATACCTTTAAGCCGCCGATCCGGCTTTATGTGTTCATACACCGGAGGAACTGATGATCCTTTACGTCATAGCTCTGCGCGTTTGATTGAAGAGGCCATCGTTGAGATGGCAACCACTCTTGTCAATAGCAAATATGAAGATTGCAGCCTCGTGGGTTTGAACCCTTTCTGCAAGATTAACCCGGCTCCGGAGGTAAATCTTTTGACTCTCTTTTTAGCAATTTAAACATCGCATGAATTTCAACATATTATCCTTCCACAGGCCAAATCTGACTTCTAGAAAGCCAAATATGACCATGAGGCAGCTAAAAAAGCTAGAGCTGCTGCGAGAACCACCAAGAAAACTGTCAGAAAGTCTAAGAAGAAAACAACTGCCTTTGATTTACTCAAGATGGATGACACCTCTGAGTCGGAGGTAGCCCTTGACTCTCTTGGCCTGTTTTTTAGCAATCTTATTGACACTGACTATTGCCAGGATGACACGGGGGCTAGCCAGGCAGTTGAAGAAGAGGTAAATATTATTTCCTCCGACTCAGAACCTTTACCAAGGCAGAAACCTCGGCAGGTAAGCTGGAAAGTAAGGTTTTTGCACCCCTTGGCTTATTGACATCCTCATTTTCTTTTGAAATGACAGCAACATGAGAGCCACCGCCAGATCCGAACCGGTGGAGATGACGCCTTACCCTCCGGCTTGCCGAACACTCCTCGGAAACGCCAGAATGAGGTTCTTTTTGACCTTTAACCCTTGTATTTGTTCAATGAATTACCTTCATCACTCAATTTTGATTCCGTCTTTGCAGGAGATTTCCCGTTCCTCCTCTGGCGATTCATCACAAACTCAATTGCCGGCCTTCAAGACCGCCCCTGGGTAAAGTTAACTACCCTTCTTATGTACCTTTATATATGCATCATTATACTGACTTGTCCAAATCCTTTTTAGCGGTCAAGCAAAGCCCAAGAAAGCAAAGGTGACAAATCCGGTTGAGAATCCAAAAATCACTGAACCGGAACAGCCAACCCTCGTACCGGAACATCCTGAAGAACCGGAGTAGTCAACCTTTGTGCCAGAACACGCTGAACAACCAGAGGATCCTGCTTTCAACGTTCAACCGGATTTACCTGAACCGTCTATGGATGAAACTGCTATTGATCCATCAAGTATTGAGCCGTCAAGCTCAGCTAACCCACCGAAGAAGCATGGTGATGATGTTTTAATCACGGGTACCATATTTATTGAACCGAGGAATCCAACTATGCTGGCAAGACACTCCGCAAAACAAGAAGTCATGGCGAGGCAGAAAATGAGGTTTGACGTCTCCCACTATGTTCATCTGAGTATTAGTGAAGTGCTATCGGGCTATCTCAGTCAAGTGCACTCCAGTCGTGATTCAGAAATTGAGATGGTTAAACAGATGCACCAAAAATATGAGGTACATTCTCCGGCTTATATAAATTATATACCCTGCCAGCCTCCAAGTATTCTGATTATGATAAGATTGAATGATCTATAGACTTAAAATACTTAGAAGCCTCTACCTTAGACATCCTCCAAGTCCGGTTTACTATTAAACCAGATGCTGATAGTATTTCAATTTGCGTGTATAGCCCCCAAGGGCCGGTTTATGTCGGTGGGAAATGACACCTATGGGATCACAAGAATCCCTACTACGGTTACCGGGGCGCGGGGTCGTGAGGAGAGCAGGATTAATAGTCAGCACAAAGATCGTTTACCTAGGTTTGGGCCTCGAGGATGCGTAAAACCCTAGTCCTACTTTGGTGGATGTATTGAGTGTTCTTGGGCTCCCGAACTAGCTACAGTGGCTGTGTCGTTCAAAAGAGCCGAATCCCCCTCCAGTACACCATAGGCCTCCTTTTATAGTCGAAAGGGGATGCCACAGTGGCGCACAGGAGGTGGAAAGGCCTATAGTACTGCGAGCTTATCGCCCGTATTATAGGACAAGATGCATTTAATGCATCACTTATGTGTCCCTTAACTTTATCAGGGACGGGAAAGAGGCTCGTCCTGTCCGTCGCTGCTCCTCCTTGCTTCGACACGCGCCCAGGGTAGGGATGCATGCAGTGCCATGTAGACAGGCAGACAGCTGAGGTGGCACGGTGCTAGGGCCTTCATGAAGGTCTGCATTCCGCCACGCGGGTGCCTGCTGATTTAGCCTGGAAGTCGCATGTTGCCACGCAGGTGCCTGCCCAACTGGTTGGGCTGGCAGCTGCATGCGAACGGCGGTGGTAGTCTTGGCTGGTATGGGTCTGGCAGTGGCCCTGCTGATGCCCTCAGTAAGGGTCTTGTCGGGGGCCCAACAAGGGTCTCTGCCGTGGAGTTGCTGTCATCCCCGACAAGGATCTTGCTAGGGGCCTTGTTGTCATCCGTGGCAAGGGTCTTGCCGGGGGCCTTGTGGACTTCCTCGGGTAGGATCCCGCTGAGGGTCGCCGTCTTCTGGTCCTCATCTGATCTTGAGTATTCTCTGTCTTCACAAAGATCTGTATGCCACCATGGAGGTGCCTCCCGAGCCCTGTCCCAACGTGGTTGATGGTGTTGGAGACCGTGGGCTCAAGGGTGGTGCGCTCCGCTGGTGTTGGGCGAGCTACCCCGGCAAGGGTCTGGTCGGGGCCGCTGAGGCTGCCCCCGCAAGGGTCTTGCCATGGAAACCTGCTTGGTTCCTCTGCTCTTTGTGCTCTCGGCCTTGGCATTGTCTTATTTGCCTTGATGCTTCGGCTTTTCTTCGGCTTCCCTCCTCTGCGCTGCTAAGTGTGGCCGCTGCGCGTGGCTCTAACCACCCGCGCACAAGTAAAGGGGTCAAAAGGAGAGCCCCTACTTTTGTACACCGACAGGAGCCCCCGGGCCTGGGCCATACATAAGCGCAATGCGTTGTTGGGCTAGGCCCAGAATGGTGTGCGGGCAGGTGGGGCGGATTTTACCGCAATAACTTCTCGTCCGCCACGCTCCCCCACGACCCGCGTTGAACGCGCAATGTGGAGGGTCATGCGTGACATGGGGGTCATGCGTGGGGTGGTTTCCGCACGCATGCGTCACATCGTGGTTAATGGGAGAGGAGGCGGCTCGCGCCTTCCCCATAAAAGGAGGGAGGCGTAGAGGCACGACCCATTTACTTGGATGGACTCGGGTCGTGGTATTCAAGGCACCCGCGTCCCACGACCATGGGGTGGGGAGCAGCCGCTTCGCCCATCCCTTTAATGCTGCTCGCTTGCGATGTGTTCCTCATGCAGGTGGGAGGAGGTGGAGGCGGGAAACCGGGCCGTTGCTGATTGGGGCAGCGGGCTGGTCCTGATTCCCTGCGCCCCCAATGACCGGATTGGTCGAGTGGGGCGGCCGAGCCCCAGCTCCGCCCCTTTATAAGGAGGGGAGGGGGCGGCATTCCGCACTCTTCCATCCTCCGTCTCCTTGCACTTCCGCTTCTTTCTTCCACCCGCCATGGCGAGAGGAGGTGCTGGCCCTTCAATGGCGGCGGCGAGGGTTGCTACTCGTCAGCGCGTTCGTCCTCCCCAAGAGCTCGTGGCGGCAGAGCCGACCACGAGAGGAAGGGGGAGGGGTGAGGCCAATGTTGTCGTGGCGCTCGGGGGAGAGGAGGACGGGGCGGCACATCGGCCTCACCTCCGCGAGCGACGTCTCCCCCAATGGAGCGCCACGTCGGGGACCAGCCCCGCGAGTTCTTCATCAGGTTGCGTCAGCCACCGCGTCCCCGCCTCCGTCTTCCTACTGCATTCGCTCGGGAGATGGAGCTCGATCCACCCCAGACCCTCTGGTTGCACATGAAGGGCTGCAGGAGCGGCGGCACGCTGGTCAACGTCGACTTCCCCACTCCTCATGTCATGTACCTCCGCCGCGGATGGAAGACGTTCACTCGCATCCACAACTTGATGGCGGGGCTTGTCCTCTACTTCAAGTTAACGGAGGGCAGCCTGCTCTCCATCAAGGTCTTTGAAGATTTCAGAACTCACCTGAAGTGCTGCGTGGAGAGCTCCTCCGATGATGAAGATTAAGTGGGAGCGATGAGGAGGGCAGTGACAGCGATGACGAGAGCGTCGAGCGGGATCACGTCGACCTCATCTCTGACTGACCGCGTCGCCCCGCCCCACATCATGGGGCTTGCCTTGGGCCTTCCCCGTCAAGCACTCCATCGGGGCGCTCCCCGTCATCTCCTTGGGCGGCTGGCGTAGAAGGGCCGGAGGAGGTGAAGAAGGCGGGTGGCGACCGTCAAGTCGGAGTACGCGGGCACCGATGCCTTCGCCGCGTATTGCCGACCCACTGCCTCATCTCCCGGCTCCTTCCCTGGCACCAAGATGTTCTCTTGGTTCCTTCTGCTC
This sequence comes from Triticum monococcum, assembly GCA_034509565.1. Classification (NCBI taxonomy): domain Eukaryota; kingdom Viridiplantae; phylum Streptophyta; class Magnoliopsida; order Poales; family Poaceae; genus Triticum; species Triticum monococcum. The sequence continues at coordinate 487,494,983 of CM067845.1, forward strand.
CTCGCACCTTGCCTAGGCATTCTTTTTGCCCTCCTGTTGTCTTGCTCCACCTTCCGAGGAGAGGGACAAGAAAGGGATTACGGGCACCTTATCTCTTTTTTTGTAAGCTTGCGGACACTTGTTAATTTTAAGACTTGTAATCCCCTTGCTCATGATTTTGATTCCGTATGAACTGTACCTGTATGGGATGTTTTTAATGAAAAGGGTGCTTGCCGGGTTCTTTGCGCGTGAGGGAGGCCCATGCCAAGGATGAATCCTTGTTATTTTTAAGGTAAACATTGTCGACCGGCAACAGGCCTTGCCGTTTCCCTACTCCAGTTGACCATTCTCGCACTCTTGGTGGAGGCAGGGGTGAAGTAGGGTTAGGCCCCTCGTCCATCTCCCTTCCATCGCGACTACTACCAAATTCTGACCCAGGAGGTAGCTCTCGGGTACAGAAAAGGGGGAGCACGGTGGTTTCAAGAACACAAATGAGGTTTCACATATCCTAGTTCTATACGAAAACACACAACAAGGGGATGAAAGACTTATCTGGATCCGCAGCCCCCGGCAACCCTAGGCTTGCCGTGGTTGGATCCTTGTATCTTCAGCTCCCGGCAGCCTTGCTCTGCCGGGGTCGAAGCGCCGGTTCGTTCTCCTTTTCCCAATCGTCTTAGTAGAAGTGCCCTGCAAACCAAAGAGAACAGAAAGATGCACACTCGACCTCTAGGCTAGGGGTTAGTCGCCACTAAGCACTACCAACCCTAACCGAGGGAGAGACTTAACCTAGCATGCATGCTATAACTTAGGGCACCAGGGCTTCATTTATTTATGCTCAGGGTCTGCGCCTGGCTCTGTACAGAGGGTTACATGCCTTGCTGGCAAAGCTTGTACAAAAGGTGGCTTGCCGGGGAGCCCGGCAAGCCACGCCTTATGGGTAAAACTTACGAAGATGCTCGATGTTCCAGGAGTTGCTCACTGGGATGGCATCTTCGGTCTCTAGGCGGACTGTGCCGGGCTTGGTGACTCGTATTACCCGATAATGGCCTTCCCACTTCGGCGTCAACTTGTTGGAATTCTTGGCCGACTGAACGCGCTGAAGAACAAGGTCGCCTTCCTCAAAGGTTCGGACATGAACCTTGTGTTGGTGATATTACTATCAGCTAAGACCCGCCCAGGAGAAACCGGGTCAGCTTCAATGGCGGGTTACGCAAGAAGTTCAGTAAACGTCCAAGTTTGTAGTTTATTAAGTCTTATAGAAGGCCCAAAGGTCAGGGGCCGGCTTAAAGCCCGATATTGTAAAACGCCACATGTGAGGAAATACTTGTACAGAAAGACATATAAAGAAAGTCACCGAGCCGGACACGATTATGAGCTGGCCGGGACTCTGTAGGCCACCTGACGTCAACCCGTGTATATAAGGGGACGACCCGGTGGCGGTTTAGGGTGAGAGACAACAAGTCGATAACCAAGCCAGCGAGTTAAGCCTCTTGGTGATCGAAACCCCAGCAATACCAAACCCAACTAGACGTAAGCTTTTACCTTCATCGTAAGGGGCCGAACTAGTATAAAACTCTCTCGTGTCCTTTGTCCCGATTAACCCCTTTAAGGTTCCTAGTGCGATGGCCCTACGACTAAGTCCTTGCTCTAGGACATCTGCCGTGACAATTCCACGACAGTTGGCGCCCACCATGGGTCCAGCGCACGGTGGATTTGAGTTCTTGAAGGGCAACATCGAAGGGCTCATGGAATACGCTGTGGGCCGGATGACCAAGAGTCGTCGCGACAAGATCTACATCAACGACGAAGGCTGGGGCCCTGAGGCCGGCTCAATTGAGTATGGGTACCGGGTCCCCTTTGACGGAATCCACGTCTTCATCGGCCAGATCGGCGAGTTAGGCCCTGAGCCGGATGTCCACACCGACCTCATCGAAACGGCTCAGCATGTCGGGTCCACCCGTGTTCAATCTGTCGTGAAGCATGCCTTCGTAGGCTGCGTCCATGGCGGTGAATACTCCGAAGGATCGATGGAAGGTGGGGAGATGGCCATCTACTCTGATACTGCATCTTCAACGGGTGAGACGGACTCATTGTACCAACTGCAAGACGGCATGCTCGGGGGCTGTTCCGATGGCAGCACTATTCCGGACCCCCTTGAGCCGCCAAATTGGGCCGGAGTCTTCATGGCAGGGACGCAGCCCGGGCAGAACTCCATCGCAGCGACAGCAGCCGCCACCGGGTCGGCAGCTGCTGGGTCAGGAGACCCCGCGCGCCCCCCGGCTTAGGTTCTCATGGACCTCATGGATAAACTGACGACTCTGTTAACCGCTGCGGTAGATCCGGCGGATAAAGCCCAGCATGACGCGGAAGTGGCACGCGTACGGGAGGAGATGGTGCAAGCTAAGGAAAATTTGGTTGCGGAGGAAACCCGAATGGCAGCAGAACGAGCAGCCTTAGATGCTCGTGCTCAGCAGCTTCAAGCAGAAACCTTCTGGCTCTCCATGGATCTTAATGCATCAAACGAAGTCATGAGGAGGAGGCGTCAGAAAACTCAGTCGCGTCTGCCTCTAACACTGGATCCGAGGAATCTGTTCCATACACCCGGAGCTGGAGGGAGCAACCCGCCGGAGGTAAACCGGGTCGGGACGCCCGGAGCACCAGTTCAGCCACACACCATGGAGCCGCCGCGTATGAATACAGGCCCTCCGCGTTATATATCGACACCCCCAGGTCACTTCTCCAACCCCATGGAGAACCTCATTGCAGCGTCAGCTCGTTTGGCAGCTCTCCCGATGGAAGGTGACTCGCCAGCAGCAATTGAAACCCGGAGGGTAAGAGAACTGCTTCAAACAGCTTTGGCCCAGCAAGATGCATACTCCTACAGTCGAGATAGGATTCATTCAACTACTTTACCATGATGTTGGATGGAACGGCTCGGACCTGGCTGAAAGGATTGCCACCCAATTCCATCGGCTCATTGGCAGAGTTAAAGGCACAGTTCATCCAGAACTTTAAAGACATGTGTAAGCAGCCAATGTCAATTGTGGACCTGACCAATTTCAAGCAAGAGGATGGAGAATCTACGACTCATTGGGTGCGCCAGGTCAAGGAAATAATACATTCGTCTGATAAAATGGACGCCGGTTCAGCAGTTTTGATGTTGGAGAAGAATTGCCGTTTTGAGCCCCTGAAGCAGAAGTTGGGGCGGCTTAAACGAGACTGTAATGACATGGGAACGTTGATGGCGGCTCTTGTCAAGTATGCTGATTCTAATACCACCAAAGACCCGGCGTCTAATGAGGAAAAAGCAACAAAGGGAAAGAAGAACGGCAATGGCAAGGGTCACCAGCATAACTCGGCAAATCAAGGAGGTAATAAGTGTAAGGCTGATGAGTTTGTTGCTAATACTAATGCACATGGCAGTAATCAGTGGCGCAAGGGCAAACAACCCCCTCGATCGGGCGGGTCAGGTTCCACCCTTAAGCAGCTGTTGAATGAACCTTGTCCTAGACACGGCACCAGGGAGAAGCCAGCTACCCACTTGTGCAAGGATTGTACGATCATGAAGGCATTTAAAAATTCAAACACGTTTGATGGGGGTCATGGTCCGGGTGGCGGCTCAGGTGGCTTTCAGGGCCCGGGCGCCGGTTCAAACGGAGGAGGTTTTCATGGTCATCTTGGTCACTAGGGGGGATATGATAAGCAACACAACCAAGGGAATCAACAACAGCAACAATCCGGCTATCAGAGCAACCCGAAGCAGTTGAGTAGCGGACAATATCATGTCTTTACTACCAGTTTATGTAAGAGAGACCAGAAACTCCACAAGAGGGCCGTTAATGCCGTCGAACCGGCAATCCCACGTTATCTACGTTGGTCGGAGCAGCCTATTGTGTGGAGCAGAGAGGATCACCCGCCCCGGGTTGATAATTCGGGTCACTTGGCTTTGGTAGTGGCACCTCAGGTTGGTGGATACAAGTTTACTAAGGTACTCATGGATGGAGGCAGCAGCATCAACATCCTTTACTATGAGACGTTCCGCCGGATGGGATTGCCGGATAAAAATCTTAAACAATCCAACATTGTTTTTCATGGTGTAGTACCCGGTAAGTCGGCATACCCTGTTGGTAAGATCGAGTTGGAGGTAGTCTTTGGGGATGAGTATGAGTCCAGGGCAGAAAAATTAACCTTTGAAGTGGTTAAGATCAAAAGCCCATATCATGCTCTATTTGGGCGTCCGGCTTATGCCAAGTTCATGGCTCGGCCGTGTTACGTGTATTTACAGCTCAAGATGCCGGGTCACAAGGGCACCATTACAGTCCATGGGAGCCGGAAGATCGCCTTGGAATGTGAAGAGGGGGATGCTGCCTATGCTGAATCCGTTTGTGCGACAGAGGAGTTGAAATTCTATAACGATCATTTTGACCCGGCGGACATGACGTCATTAAAGAAACCAACCATAGAGCATGAGCCGGAGTTGAAGTTCAAGTTACCTGATGACACTAAGATGGTTGACTTTGTGCCTGGCGACTCATGCAAACAGTTCATCATCAGTGCAAACTTGGATCCAAAATAGGAAAGCGCGCTCATCGAGTTCATTCGTGAGAACCGGGACATCTTTGCATGGAAACCTTCAGACATGCCGGGTGTCCAGAGGGAACTCGCTGAGCACACTCTTAATATCGATCCAAAGTTCAAGCCTGTCAGACAATTTCTTCGGCGGTTCAATGAAGAAAGGCGTAAGGCCATTGGAGAAGAGGTGGCCTGGCTCTTGGCGGCCGGGTTCATTGTGGAGGTCTTTCACCCAAAATGGTTAGCTAACCCAGTGCTCGTGCTAAAAAAGAATGGCACCTGGTGTATGTGTGTGGATTACACAGATTTAAACAAGGCCTGTCCGGCTAATCCTTTTGCTCTTCCCCGTATTGATCAGATTATTGATGCTACGGTGGGTTGTGCACGATTGAGTTTTTTAGATGCTTACTCCGGGTATCATCAGATTAAAATGGCAGTCAAGGATCAAGAGAAAACAACGTTCATAACACCTTTTGGGGCTTTCTGCTATGTGTCTATGCCTTTTGGGCTCAAGAGTGCTCAGGCGACTTACCAACGGTGTGCGCAAAATTGTCTTCATGATCAAATTGGGCGCAATGTTCATGCCTATGTGGATGATATAGTAGTGAAATCCAGGGAAGAGCAAACCTTGGTCACAGACTTGAAAGACACTTTTGATAATCTTCGGGTGTACAAGATGATGCTTAACCCGGCCAAATGTGTTTTTGGAGTGCCATCCGGCAAGCTTTTGGGTTTTCTGGTGTCTAACCGAGGCATTGAAGCTAACCCGGAGAAGATCAAAGCAATTACATCCCTGGCCAAACCAACCTGCGTCAATGATGTTCAACGACTGGCGGGTCGTGTGGCTGCTTTGAGCCGGTTCATAAGCCGGTTAGGGGAAGGCTATGCCTCTGTATCAGTTGATGAAGAAAACAGATGTGTTTGTTTGGAGTGATGCTGCGAACGCCACTTTTGAAGATCTGAAGGCACAACTAGCTGAGCCACCGGTCCTAGATGCTCTAGTTGAGAAAGAGTCGCTATTGTTATATGTAGCTGCCAACTCACGGGCTGTTAGCGTGGCTATGGTGGTAGAGCGCAAGGAGGCTGGCAAAGAGCATCCGGTTCAACGGCCGGTTTATTATGTTAGTGAAGTGCTAATTGAGTCTAAGCAACGATATCCACATTGGCAGAAGCTTGTTTATGGGGTGTTCATGGCAAGTCAGAAGCTTAAGCATTACTTTCAGGGACATCCAATCACTGTGGTTAGCTCTGCTCCTTTGGGAGACATTATTCAAAACAGAGAAGCTACAGGGCGAGTTGCCAAGTGGGCAATTGAGCTTGGGTCTCATGGGCTGAAGTATGTTCCACGCACTGCAATTAAGTCTCAAGCCCTGGTTGACTTCATCAATGACTGGACAGAGATGCAGATGCCAGAAGAAAAGCCGGACAGCACATATTGGACTATTCATTTTGATTGTCCAGACAATTGGAGGGCATGGGGTTGGAGTTGTATTAACTTCCCCATGAGGTGATAAATTTTATTATGTGTTACGATTGATGTTTCCGTGCACTAACAACGCAGCAGAGTATGAAGCATTGCTCCATGGTCTTCGAGTGGCAAAGGAGATGAGCTTGAGCCGGGTCAGATGTCTTGGTGATTCGGATCTAGTGGTTCAGCAGGTGTCTGGCAAGTGGGATTCCAAAGACCCTCTCATGGCGGCTTATCGCCGAGAGGTCGATGCTATTGCAGGATATTTTAAAGGCTATCAGGTGGAACACATTGACTGTCGAAAGAACGAAGCAACTGATGCTTTGAGCTGGCCGGGGTCTCAACATAAGCCGGTACCACCCAACACCTTTTTAGATGTTTTGCATAACCCCTCTGTCAAATTGCCCACAGAAGAAGATTTAGCTGTTCTAGACCCGGAGGCGCAGTTGGTGGCGGCTCTTCATGTCATCCCAGATTGGACGGTGCCGTTCTTGGCTTACATGACCTGGGGAGAATTGCCAGCGGATGAGACCCTGGCTCGACAGATAACCCGGCGGTCTAAGTCCATGACGATTTCTGATGGAGAGTTATTTCATCGCAGTGTTTCTGGAGCATTTCAACGGTGTGTTTCCCCCGAAGAAGGTCAAGAAATCCTTTGTGAGATCCATGAAGGTGATTGTGGTCATCACGCCGGGTCAAAATCTTTGGTGGCCAAGGCATTTCATCACAGTTTTTACTGGCTGACGGCTCACGCTGATGTGGAGGATCTAGTTAGTAGATGTGACGGATGTCAGAAATTCGCACGACAGGCGCATGTGCCGGCTCAAGAGCTCCAGATGATTCCAATCACTTGGTCATTTGCAGTCTGGGGGCTTGAAATGGTGGGACCTTTCAAAAGGTCTAAGGACAAGAAGACACATCTCCTGGTGGCTGTTGATAAGTTCACTAAATGGGTTGAGGCAGAGCCTGTGAGTAAGTGTGATGCATCCACGGCGGTTCAGTTTATGAAGAAAATAATCTTCCGTTTCGGTTTTCCACACAGTATTATCACGGACAATGGCACCAATCTATCCCAAGGGGCTATGGAAGAGTTTTGTTAGCGAGAGCACATCCGGCTTGATGTTTCTTCTATAGCTCATCCTCAATCCAATGGTCAAGCTGAGAGAGCCAATCAGGAAATTCTGAAAGGGCTAAAACCCCGGCTTATGGTTCCTTTACAGCGAACACCGGGTTTTTTGGTAGAGGAGTTGCCTTCAATGTTATGGAGCATCAATACTATACCCAACAGGTCTACGAGTTACACACCCTTCTTCATGGTTTATGGGGCAGAAGCGGTATTGCCCAGTGACATCCGTCATGACTCGCCCCATGTGGCGGCTTATGTTGAAGCTAACAATGAAAAAGCCAGACAGGATGCACTTGACTTGTTGGATGAGGAAAGAGACTTAGCAGCAGCACGATCAACAATCTATCAACAGGACCTGCGTCGTTATCACAGCCGCCGGGTTAAGACCAGGACTTTTCAGGAAGGCAACTTGGTGCTCCGGCTCATCCAAGATCTTTCAGATGCACACAAGTTATCCCCACCTTGGGAAGGATCCTTTGTGGTCAGTAAAAATTTAAACAACGGGTCTTACTACCTCATTGACGTTCGAGAGCATGCAGACTCACGTAAGTCGGAAGAGGAGACCCGCCAGCCATGGAACATTGCTCAACTTCGGCCGTACTATACCTGAGCCACCGGTTCTCATCCTGTACATACGTTCATCCTGTATATACGATAATAAGCAATAAAGTAAGACCATCGGTATCTTTTCTTTTCAAAGATTATGCATCTTTATTACTTTTACACAAATGACTATTAAGGAGCTGATCATATTTGAATCAAGTTTAACCTTTTTCTAGTCTGGCTTATGATCATATTCGAATCTAGCTGTAAATATCATGGTCACTTGGGGGCTCCCTATTCAAACATAGGTCATATTCGAACCAATGAGAACATAGCTGTCGTAACCCTTTTGATCGGCTCAAGGCCAAACTCACTTGGGGGCTTCTTGATCGTATCCGAATCATAAATTAACCCCTTTTGAGCCGACTTAGATCGTATTCGAATTAGGGTCATTAAAAACCTCTGAAGGTCATTTGGGGGCTTCCTATTCAAACATAGGTCATATTCAAACCAAAGAGAACATAGCTATCGGTACCCTCTTGATCGGCGCAACGCCAGAGCCACTAGGGGCTATATGGTCGTATTCGAACCTTAGCTTAACCCCTTTGGTCCGGTTTACTGACCGTATTCGAATCAGAAACCCCCAATCTTTTAAATACAGTGTTAAAATTATGTTTGTTATCTGTTGCTTGCCTTTGAGTTTTTGTTGCTTCAATATTACAAATGAGATGGCCTGATTCTCTTCGCCGGCTCAATTATTGGACAACACAGCCACCCGGGTTATCCAAGCTGGTGGTCTAAGGATCCGAAGGTATGAGCTACTGAGATATGATGATTATTGAATGTTCAAGGAGTCTCAACTTTTATATTGAATTCTCAAATTCATCACCCGGTTTATTTAAACCAGCGATCTAAGGATCACCAAGGACAAGGTATGGTTTTTACTTACACACACTTATCAGCTGCGTTAACTTCAGAGTTGGTATTAAACCTTATCCTTTATTTATATTTGTCTCTGTTTTTGAGGTGGAAATATGGGCTGTAAAAGAGGTGTTTAAACCCAGTTGTTTCTAAAGTGCCTTGCCAGGTCTTTCCTTTTTCCTTGTGTTCACAGGAACAGAGTTTAAACATTGTAGAGACAAGTGTTAAACAAGGCATAAGAAAAGCATTAAAACATTGGCACCCTGAAGCACAGATTCACATAGAAGCATTTTATGCACGATGGCATAAGCAAACATGCGGTGTTTTTAACAGCTGAAGCTATTAAAAGGCTTTCTAAAGCCCATGAAGATGATCATTGTCCTTCCCTCACTGGCTCAACATCTTGAATCTGCTGGAAGTTGGGTTTTGACCAGTCATAGCCGTTCATGGCGACAAATTCAGCTTCATCATCAATCAGGCCGACCGGATCAACCTCCGGGGCAAATGTGTCTTCTCTCACCGGTGGGATCAAGTCGGTTACTTTATAGGAAGGAGGGGCCATCTTCTTATTTTCACTATCAAAACCCGGTTGATACTTTCCACATTGGTGTCATCTCCAAGGCTAGTCGCCTGAGGCCGGACTTCACGGACACAGGCTATAAAGTCATCCTGATCAAAAGGAGACCTGTCCTCCTTCATGGTAGGATAACCCCTTGCCACGTCTGCCGGGTCTAGATCTGGTACCCAAGCCTTGGAGCGGCTTAGGGCAGTCAAAGCTCCGGCTCGCGCGCAGGAGCGTTTCACCTCTTGGAATCTGACAGGGAGAATGGACAGCCTCTTTAGGACGTCACTGATCCGGTTAGACCCTTGATTAGTAGGAGAGATGGCCGCCAGAGCTCGTTGTGCACCGATATACAATTGTGCAGTTAAAGTGTATATGGCTTTCATCTTAATCAACGGGTCTTGGTCTAGATTCTTACTTCGCGGACCTACACGCATTTTTCACAGAGTCAGTTAACGGATCATATTCCGGCTTGATAAGAAACACATATGAAAGATCAAATCAGGAAGCTTACTAAAGATAGCAGCGACCATCTAAGACACCCGGCCTTTTAAACTGTTCAGTTCGGTTGAAATTTCCTTCAGAGCTGTTTCGGCTGTCTCAGCTCGCCGGGTCAGAAGTATCTTCTCATCTGCCCATGTTTTCTCTTTGACAGCAAAGTCAGTCTTCAACTTCTCCGTTTCAGAAAGACTTATTTGCAGTTGGGAGGTGGAAGATTTAATTTCTGATTCCTGGTTCGCTAGCCGGGTCTTTGTATCAGTTAATTGGGAGTTCAGTTCAGACAATGCATTCTGTGAACACATTCAGATAAATCAAGACTTGGCTTCAAATTCCAGTATCCAATTTCAAAGATTCAAGTCTCAAATACTTTATGAATAAACCACTTGACACTTGGGGGCTAATGTATGTCAAATCAAATTTTTATGACTCTACCAACATATTGGAAGTCCCAAGTCCTTTACAAAGTAACAGCACTTGGCACTTGGGGGCTAATGCACGCAGTTCAACAATTTTTTCAAGTTTAAACCGGAATATTAAGTATTTTACAGATGGCATTCAATTCTGAAGTACCGATTCATTAATGATTAAATAAACCGGTCCTTGGGGACTACGGGTGAAGTCTTGTTCTACTAATATCAAGCAAAGATTCAGAGGTAAAAGTATTCTGTTTCTCTCATAATCTACAAACTTGGGGGCTGAAGGAATGTTGATAAACCGGAAATTACATACCTCATACTTCAATTGAAGCTGCTTGACCATCTCAATCTCAGAATCATGACTGGAGTGTACATGACTGAGATAGCCGGATAAGATATCACTGGCATTAAGACGGTCATAATTGGCAACATCAAGATGAACCTTCCACCTCTCCAAAGCTTCTTGCTTAGCTGTGCACCATGCCAAAACCGTCGGGTTCCCTCGCTCAACATAGCGGCTCCTAGTAATTTGAACATCTTGAACCGGGGAGACAGTGGGCCGGTTGAGCTTGATGGACCAGCTGCAGAAGAGTTAATAGTGTTATTGACAAGGGATGGCTCTGGAGGATTTGCTTGATGAACAATAGGTGGGTCTTCTAGGGTGACAGTCAATGGAGAAGGTGGCCTAGCCGGCTCAGATGCCAGTACTGGCGGATCTTCCATTGGTTTTGTTGCCTTCGCTTTTTTGGACTTAGCTTGACCACTGAAGAAAAATATTTCAGAATAATCAGCATTAAGATAACAATTGATCAAATTCGGAAGAAAAGAGGGGTTTTAATTACCCAGGAGCAGTCTTGAAAGCCGGAAATTGTGTTTGTGAAGAGTCGCCCAAAGAATGAGACACCTCCTGAAAAGGTAAATGAAAGGAGTTAAAGAAAATACAAGGAGCAGGATTCATCAAAATGGGTTAAAGACAGTAACAATTAAACCTCGTTCGGGCGTTTCCGAGGAGTCTGTTGAAGGACAACAGCCGGTTCATCCTCAATTCCAACTTCACGGCGGCTTTCATGTTGCTGTTTTTTCAAATGATAGTTGGGATCCAAGTGAGATAAAGGGTTAGAAAACCTTACTTTACGGATCACTCGACGAACTTTGTGTCTTGGTAAGGGCTCTGAGTCGAAGGAAATAATAGTTACCTCTACTTCCTCGGCCTGACTGGCCCCAGTGTCATCCTGGTAAGGATCAGTGTCAATAAGAGTGTTAAAAAATTGGCCAAGGGAGTCAAGGGCTACCTCCGAGTCAGATGAGTCATCAAGCTTCATTAAATCTTCAGAAGTGGTTTTCTTCTTCTTCTTCTTCTTCTTCTTGGATTTCCAGGCTATTTTCTTGGTATTCATGGCGGCGAGTTTCGCCTTCTTGGCAGCTTCGTGATCATATTTCACCTTCTAGAAGTCAGAATTGGCCTGTAAAGACAAGAAGAAAGATCAGTATTAAGTACTAATAGCCGGGCAAAACACAGAAAAAAGGGATCAGAATGTACTTACTTCTGGCATCGGATTAATCTTGCAAAAGGGACTTAACCCAACAATACTGCAATCTTCGTACTTCCCATTTACCAAAAGGGTCGACATCGAAACAATGTCTTCTTCGGTGAGTTCAACTTGGCTGTGACGAAGAGGGTGGTCCGGGCTACTATCATATTCATACATCAGTTGAGATCGATAACTTAATGGGATAACCCGCCATGAGATCCAGCAACGGGTCAGATCTACTCCGGTTAGACCATTACCCAATAAGTCATTCATTCTTCTAATGGAGGGAAGAAACTTCCTACGTTCAGCGGCGGTAAGCTTATCCGGAAGGGTGAACTTGGAGTCAAGATGGTTAGGGCGATAACCCGGCAAAGGCTTCTCGTTTGCTGGAGAAGTATCCTGACAATAAAACCAAGTTTGGTTCCAATCTTTTGGGTGGCTCGGTAAGACGATGAGAGGAAAAACAGCACCCTGACGGCGCTGAATTGAAATGCCTCCAAGTTCTAAGCTAGAACCATTGGTGCATTCATTCTGGCGATTAAGATAAAAGTACTCTCTAAAAAATTCTACAGTGGGCTCTTGCTGAAGATACACCTCACAGAGCACTTGGAAGTTACAAATATTGGAAATAGAGTTGGGTCCAAGCTCTTGAGGATGGAGTTTGAAAAAATGAAGGACCTCTCTGAAGAATTTTGAACCGGGTGGTGAAAATCCCCAGTTCATGTGGTCAGTAAAGATAATCACTTCTCCATCTTTCGGATTGGGACGTTCTTCCTCCGGGTCAGGAGCACGATAAGACATGACATTCTTTGAAGGCAGAAACCCAACGATGAAGAATTCTTTTAACCGTTCCTCAGTTACGAAAGAAGGGACCCAATTACAGACGGTCGGTGACTTCGACGGCATGATGAGTAACAAACTGAAAAATAAATAACAATATGGCGGTTCAGTATATGGTCAATTATAAAGCAAGTAATGGTGGTTTAACTAAGGGCTAATGGTATATAAGGAAAAGAAAGCCGGAGTGGTAAGCCGCCATGACTACAGATTTTCTCACAAGGCAGAATTCAGTTAAGTGTTGGCATAAACAAGTTTCACCAAGTTCTTATTATCATTTTGGATCAAAGGGCTGTTTCAAAAAGGGAAATATTCTAGACCTAAAAAACATAGTATAGAGGAGTTCGTCGACTATAACGAAGCATCTGTATAGGTAAAAGGGATCTACTGATATAAAAAACGAATGCCAAACAGCTACCGCGTGAGTTATATCTCTTTTCTGGATCAATATAAGTTGCGGAGAAGATCTACAAGATGGCCCGTGATGAACAAATGAAGAACACTGAAGAACTCGTGAAACCTAGAAATGGATCTAGGTACGGGAGAGAGAGAGAGAGAGAGGAAAGCTTACAGGAAGCAGGCCTACCGTGAAAAGTTGCCGCGTTCTCTGGATGAACTCAGGGTGATGCAGTGGCCAAGCTTGATGATGACGATGAGAGTCGCGGCGGCGGCGGAGCTCGAGCAGCGACGGAGGTTGCGAGAGGAAGAAGATGAGGAAGAAAGGAGAATGGGAAGGACCGGCCGCATGCCTATTTATAAGGGCAGATTCGAACAGGCGGGCGTGAAAATCAAGGAGACCCAATAATAATTGTCCAACTGAATAGACGCCTCGATTCTCGGAAGGCATTAAAAAATGAAAGATCCATTGTAAGATGACATCATGAAGGTTTTTTGTGTTTTCAAAAGATGACATCACGGCGGGTTACAGAAGTTTTTAGACAGAGGATGGATTCTGACTAAGTGTTGAAGATTGACAAAGAACAAAGTTCAGAGTCAACCTGGGGCCTAATGTTGGGGATATTACTATCAGCTAAGACCCGCCTAGGAGGGGCCGGGTCAGCTTCAATGGCGGGTTATGCAAGAAGTTCAGTAAACGTCCAAGTTTGTAGTTTATTAAGTCTTATAGAAGGCCCAAAGGTCAGGGGCCGGCTTAAAGACCGGTATTGTAAAATGCCACATGTGAGGAAATACTTGTACAGGAAGACATATAAAGAAAGTCACTGAGCCAGACACGATTATGAGCCAGCCGGGACTCTGTAGGCCACCTGGCGTCAACCCGTGTATATAAGGGGATGACCCGGTGGCGGTTTAGGGTGAGAGACAACAAGTCGATAACCAAGCCGGCGAGTTAAGCCTCTTGGTGATCGAAACCCCAGCAATACCAAACCCAACTAGACGTAGGCTTTTACCTTCATCATAAGGGGCCGAACTAGTATAAAACTCTCTCGTGTCCTTTGTCCCGATTAATCCCTTTAAGCTTCCTAGTGCGATGGACCTACGACTAAGTCCTTGCTCTAGGACATCTTCCGTGACAATTCCACGACACCTTGCGTCTATGGTAGCGGTGCAAGGCTTGCTGGTGATGTGCTGCTCTCACAGCCGCACAAAGACGATCTTCCTCAAGGAGCATCGCGTCGTCTTGCCGCAACTGCTCTTGCTCAAGCTCGTCATAAGCGAGCACTCAAGGTGATCCGTATATGAGTTCCGTGGGGAGAACTGCTTCTGATTCATATACTAGGGCAAAAGGTATCTGGCCGGTGGCTCGATTTAGCATTGTCCTGATCGACCAAAGAACCGCCGGCAACTCATCAATCCATCGCTTTCCGCTCTTGTGCAGCCTGTCAAAGGTCTTCATTCTCAAGCCTCGCAACACTTCAGCATTTTCCCTCTCCGCCTGGCCATTGCTCCGGGGGTGTGCCACGGAAGCAAAACAGACCTTGCTGCCGAGGTCTTGGATGTACTGCATGAAGGTGTGGCTTGTGAACTGCGTGCCATTGTCGGTGATGACTCTGTTGAGTACACCAAAACGACAGACTAGCCCCTTGAAGAACTTGACGGTTGACTGTGATGTCACCTTCCTCACTGCTTCTACCTTCGGCCACTTTGTGAACTTGTCGATCGCAACGTACAAGTACTCAAAGCCCCCGACAGCACAGGGGAAAGGGCCCAGTATGTTGAGCCCCCAAACCGAGAATGGACAGGAGAGAGGGAATGTTTGAAGGGCTTGAGCTGGTTGATGAAGCTTCTTTGAATGGAATTGACACGCTTCACACTTGGTTACTAGTGCCGTTGCATCCTGGAGGCACTACAAAAAAAAGTACACTTCCGTGATGATACGTGTTTGTCACAGTAGGTCGCTTTTTTTGTCATGCATGTACATCCATGACAAATTTATGACAGAATCAAGATATTCATACCTGTGCTGTCGTAGAAGTGTTCCATGACATTACCAAAATTATCATCATGGAAGTGTCCACTTCCATGACGATAAATCGCGCGACACAGAAGTGCTTTCGTCAAGGGTGACCGACACGTGGCATCCACCGTAACGAAACGCCGTTAAGCTATCGGGTCGGGTTTTGAATCCGATAACCCGTTAACAACCCCGACCAATGGGAAGTTTCCACGTGTAAAATTCTTATTGGCCGGACGAAACACATGTCAGCTCGTCAGTGGGTCAGATAGGCGCCTATGATATGTCGACACGTGGCACGACCCAACAGTGGCCCATTTAGCTTACAAAGCCGGCCCGTTTGACTTTGTCAAAAGTTAACGGGCTGGCCCATGAAAAGCTTGTTAACGGTCTCTTCGCAAAAAGCCCATTTTACGGCCCGTTAGGCCCTAACGGAAATCGGCCCAACAACGTCATGTGGGCCGTCGAATATAATACCAGCCCATTTCACTTTCGGCCCATGTATGGCCCACGACGTCTTTCGGCCCATATGAGGCCTTCGTATCTTTCGGCCCATTACAGGACCACGGTGAGTCTAGCCCATAATGAACAGTAATTTTTTTATACCTGTTAACGGCCCGTGATTTACATGGGCCATTTCCAGCCCGTGTTAGCTTTCGGCCTATTGACGGCCCATATGTTCTTGGGCTCCTTTTCGGCCCTCGATTACTTCCGGCCCGTTACTGGCCTATTCCACTAACGGGCCAAATTTGGCCCATGGCAAGAGTCGGCCCGTTACTGGCCTGTTACCCTAATGGGCCAAAATCGGCCCATGGCAAGAGTCGGCCCGTTTCTGGCCTGTTAACCCGTTGCCCCGTTTCCAGCCCATCCTATATTCTGGCCCATTAACGACCCGTTATGCCTGTGACAGAATTAAGCCTTTGCTGTCCTACGGCCTGTTAACGGCCTGTTACCGTGTTGGGCCAATACCAATTACGCCTGATTATGGCCCATGTAGACACATTTATCCGATGGCCCGAGGCCCACCGATTACAGGCCCATTTATCGACGGCTCGTAGGTGACCCATGGATCCTACGGCCCGTATATGGCCCATGCTAGTTGCGGCCACTAGCAAACCAGGGAAAAAGAAGACTAGGAAATAAATAAGGCCGAAACTAACGCTAGGCTATTAAGGCGATTGCACAGATTACATCCACTCGGCATCAAAGATCGCCACTAGTGCAAATATAGGGAACACCCTACACTATACAAAAATGGCTTGCTGTTTTCTTCAGGCGGTGGCTGCACGTTAAGAATACATTTTGTATCGCACCAAAACAAATTACAACTATATAACAAAAGGAAGGTTGGCATAAAACTTAATAGTCTAGCAGATAAATGCACCACCAGAAGTTCAGAAGCTCAGTTCATTTGACCTGACTGTTACGTTTTCATGCTGTATTGTCCGATGGAGCACCATAACCCTCGCCTTCATTTCCCCTAGGCTCCTGAACAACATAGAAAATGTCTGATAGTCTGGTTTCAAAACCATGCATATCTTGACGACATTGAGCAATGTTTCTCCTTGTTTCACAAAGGGTCTCTGTTAGGGAATGGACTTGTGTCTAGAGCGCAGATACAACATTGCTTTGAGCTTGCATATCTTGATCATGAGGCAGTTTGGACGATATTGCCTTAACAACCAACCTAGTATTATGCAGGAACGTGCTTTTTGCACTGTTAGTGGACAGGTACTGACCCACTGCAGCAAGAGCTGACATTGCGGTTATAGTTGCCTCGCCACCTTCAGAAGGTGGCAGTTCCACCATTTTTTCCATAGCTCGCTGAAAAGTTGAGGTTTTACATTAGTAGTACCAGAACAGAAGATATTAAGGAGGCAGCAAAACCAAACAAAATAGCTTTGGTCTATATACAGAACTTATTTTGGTGAACCCATGTAAAATATTAGTTGTATTTTATTGCAAAGTACATAATAAAACCAGGTTCCAAACATATGACCATGTACCATCGTTAATGTATTGTCTATTTCTTCACATTGTATTGAGGGCTAAGGATGAAGAGATGAAGTTTATAATATGGTAAGCATAGTATGACGTCATTCATATCACAAAACAACTGAGAACAGACAAACATGCAATTGTAACATTGTGTGGGCAAGTCCAGCACAGAACTAGATTACGGGTCAAGATGAAAGGAACATCACTCCTCTCTTTTAAACCTTGTAAGGTGCAATGATACGCTAAGACAATTGTGTATAAAATTGAAAAGAGTAATAGACATCAGCTGCAAACCATGCAGTTCAAGGCACAAGTGAGAGTAAGTAGTAGTTAAAAGGCATGAGGATTAAGGACTTACAACAGTGGCTTTGACTAGTGTAGTCATGCCCTTCTTCTTACTGGTGTGACAGTCCTTGAAGATTTCCACAACATTTGGTTCAGGTACTTTTTGGTCCTTGCGGGCTTTCCTCTGCATTTGGAACAAGTTAATATTGATCTGATAATATGGTATAGCGAAAAGAGTGAAACGGCAACTAATTACAAGAGCCTCGCAGTGTGCAATATAGCTATGAGATCCTGTCGTCTGTTGGAATTTCACTTTCGTACGGTTGGCCTTGTTCTTTGAACAGTTCACCTACAAGAAGATAGATTTGTATGGCACATGCGTAAATAGGACTTCAACATGTGATCTGATGACATATATATAATGTACCTGATACTTTGGATCGGACCAGTGTTTAGCGAGGCCTCACTAGTCTTCATCAGATATATTTTCCACTAGAGATGTTTGGGCAAGTTCACTGTTAGCCTTGCCTTCAAAGTGAGTTTTCCTCAAGTTATACCAATATTGTCGCAGAGCAGACTTGGAAACATGGGTGCAAGCTTGTCTGGTTGCATCATCTTGGCTATCCAACTTGAACCTCATCTGTTGAAAATTATGGGAGTCTCATTATCAGCAACCTAGAAAGTATTGGACAGAGCAAGACGATATTACTAGTTTCCATACATAACCTTACTTACAGATAAATGGTCGAGGAAGGTGTTGAACTGGGTTTCGTCTTTGTCATTCCTGTACTGAATCCATGTTGGGAGCATACGTACATGACACCTAACAACAACCATTGCCTCTGATACTAACTTGGTTGACTCTGTAGCATCATGTGGCCTTTTTAAACCTGCCTCAAAACGGATCTCCATTCTTCCTCCTCTAGATTTAGTTAACCTATTGAGCATTATCCCTAATGTTTGTTTCCTCTTGCGCCTAGGTGCTTGTCCAACAACAAACATAGGAAGTGTTAGTGTACATCAAACTATGAGACTACATATAAAGAAGCATGCAACTGTAACTTGACTCCAGCAACCACCTTCTTGCTGTTGAAGCTCACAAGGTTCATCTGATATTGCCAACTCGTCTTGTATCAAGAGTTCTTGGGAAGTAGTGTCAGGTGGCAAGGGAGCTTGGGAACGTGCTGCTAGCTCAGTTGACGCACGAGTATGTCGTGCAACTGGTAGTAGTGTGGTAGGTGTTGCAAGAACTAGGGCTGTCTCTGCTTGTTTGGTGGCAGCTATTTGTTTCTGTTTGTCTTTTTTTGCAACTCGTGTAGCATGGGATGCCGTGTTTGTAGAATTTTCTGCTGGACTTTGACCTTCTATTGCACCATCAGTACTAGCAGAATCTGTAGGATTCATCCGCTTCTCATTCCCTGCCATTCTGTGTTTCTTCCTCTTTCTCTGTGCCATGTTAAGTCAAGCCGACAAGAAAAATGAATAACAATTTAGTTCTTCAGAACAAATTGATGCGTGATGCAGACGAACTAAACTTTGATGTTAGACAACCACATGACAGGAGGATGTAATATGTATGAAAAACAGGACGGAAGAGATAACCAGAACTATGATGTGTAAACTAAGAAGAAGACATTTCACCAAATTAGAAGCAATGCAATGGAAGGTAGACACCATATGAAAGATGCTACAAATATCGCTCTGCCAAGTTAACAGTGTCTCATCATAAATGGCGTTTAAACAAATGTGAAGCAGTACAAGAAATAAATCATATGCAAGATGCAAACAACATCACACTACCATGTTAGAGGTCTCTCGTCATTAGTGCCATTGCATATTCACAGCTTATGATGTGTAAACTAAGGAGAAGGCATTTCAACAAATTAGAAGCAATGAAAGCTAGACACCATATGAAAGATGCAACGAATATCACTCTACCAAGTTAAAACTGTCTCGTCATAAGTGCCATTTCAACAATTAGTAGTACAAGCTAGAAAAGAATGTGAGATGTAACCTATATCACACTCCGAAGTCAAACGTGTCTTATGATAAGTGATTGTTGCAGGTTACACAACAGTAGTAATATGATGTAAGAACATGATGTGATAGACAGATATTGTATGTTCTAGAAACAGGAACACGTGTCTTACTCAAGTATGATGTGTAAAGTAAGCAGATGGAATTCAACAAAATTAGAAGCAATACAAGCTAGACATCACACATAACATGCAACCACATATAACAGTGCCAAGTTAGAGGGAGCATCGGTGATGCTGCACTAGGGGAGACGTGCTCATCATAAACACAGCTTTGTTGAGTGTCTATGCATGTGTTGTCTTGGAAATCATCTTGGGGGTGTGGAGGAGTAGAAACTGTAGAGGCCCTCCGTTCGGAAGGAGCACCTTTATCCTCTGCCTTGCTAACTTCCTTCCGTTTATTGATTTTGAATTGTCAAGTAAAACCGACTAGAAAAAGCAATAAAATTGTCTCTTCAGAACTCATTCATGCATGATACTGACAATCACTACTTTGATGTAAGGCAAACACATGATACCAGGATGGAATATGTACGAAAAACAGGACGGCATGGCATGTTCACAACTGTTTGTGTAAACTAAGCAGGAACCATTCCAGCAAATAAGAAGCAATGCAAGCTAGACACCACATGAAAGATGCAACCAATATGACTCTGCCAAGTTAAAAGCGTCCCATCATAAATGGAATTTCAACAAATTAGAAGCAGCACATGCTATAAATCATATGAAAGATGCAACTAATATCGCACTGCATATACTAAAGGTCTCTCGTCATGTTGATTGATGCGGGATACAAAAAACAATAGTTTTATGTAAGGACATGCTTAATAGACAGATATACTATGTACTAAATACAGGAAGGCATGTCACATTAACAGGTATAATGTATAAGCTAAGCAGACTAGCACATGTAGTTTAACCAGATTGGAAGAATTACAATCTAGACACCATATGCAACATGCAACCACATATCATGCTGCCAAGTTAGAGCAAGCACCTGTGATGCTAGTGTAGGGGAAATGCTGTAATCAACTATAGAGCTACATTCACTATCTTCATGTAGCATTTTTGTTTCTTGAGAATCATGTCGGGAGGCTGACGCTGCATTCTTTAAATGAGGAGTAGTTCCCTTGCCTGCCTGCCTCGTCATAAGTGATTGATGAGGGATACACAAGGACATTAGTTTGATGTAAGCACATGGTTAATACACAGATGTACTAGTATGTACCAAAAACAGAAAGGCATGTCATATTCAAAGGTATAATGTGTAAGCTAAGCAGATGCAATTTAACCAAATTGGAAGCAATACAAGCTAGACATCCGGCTGGAGTGGTGAGCATGATCATCTAGGACCTGAGAGCCTGGTGGGATGCGGGCTGCTTCACCACCATCGTAGCTTTTTAGTTGGCTTCCAGGTGATGCCTATCTTTGTTGGGCTTGTCACTGGCTCGGCCAGTGCCCTGACTAGCTATTTGTCTTCTGGTGCTCACGGGATGGTGGTTCATGTAAAAAATATCTTTCCTTCTCTTATCGACTTCGGCCTTTCGAATACAAGGTAGACACCATATGGAACATGCAACCACATATGACACTGCGAAGTTAAAGCAAGCACCTGGGATGGTGGTTCATTACGAGCGAGGTCATCAACTCCAGAGCTACGTTCCCCATCTCCATCTGCTGACACTGCACCCATTAAAGCGTTGAAACATTTCTTGCCTAGCCGCACAACAAGCTCGAGCGACTTATCTCTTCTCTTTTTGGCTTCTCTCATGGCAGCAGAGTCTGAAATACCCTTGCATAAAAACACAACAGTGAGAGTAAGGGTGAAGTGTGTGCAGAACTAGTGCACTATAAAAGTAGCAGATAGCAGGTGGCTGAAAAAATATGACAGGATACATATGATAGCTCTACAACATTGCATGGCAAACAAAATTAGATTCTACTCCGTATGATTTTGTAATTTATGAGCACAGGAAATGCAGGTACTCCTCTAGCACACCACCACATGTGGTCATATCTAAGATAACAGTCGACTGAAAATAAATAGGTCAGTCAATTTTTTTAATGAACCGTCCGATCAATAAGGAACGGGCAGATGGCCTTCGTCTACCTCCCGCCAGTCACTGTTGACGATCTTTCTCGAACCGCCAGCGACCACTGGCCCAGACCCCTGCCTCCGCCGCCCCGCCCTCCCATCGACCTCACACCACCGCCATGCTTGGCAGCGCCCCCAGGCCATCCCTTTAATCCCGGCCGACCTCCAGATCAGGTGCCAGTAGCTATAGGCCCCACATGCCCCTATAATAAACACCAAGGCGCTGCTTCCCCGATGTAATAGGTGTACTAGCGCCTGTTACACTGGGGAATGCTTCTGTTAATTGGGAATCAAGTGGCCAGAAATTGAAATTCAGGGGGGCGACGGACCTCTAGCTAAGGTGAAATAGTATATGAGGAGAAACCTTGTGCATCGCGAGTTACTAGGAACATCTAGTATCAAGAAGAAGCGGTCAACTAGTGTCTTCTGTGGGATGAATACCGTGCAAGCAGAGACGTAAGATTTGCACGAATAAGGGAAGAGGAGCACCTTTTTCGGCTGCCGGTGTGGTCACACCCACATGTTGCGCCGATCTTCTTGCTTTTACCGGGGAAACCGATGTTCTGGAGGGTGCATGCTTGGACGAACCCATGGCCAAATTGTTGACTATGTTGTCGTGGCCGTATGTTGGCGGAGGGGAAGCAGATCCGAGGCGGCGAAGGACGGCGTAGCAGGAACAACTTCGGTGTGGTGGAGGGTGGCGAAGTTGGAGCGGCAGCAGTGAGGCGCAGGATGGCATGGTTGAACTGGCTCGGGTACGGACGGCTCGGCCTCTGCTTCAACTACTACCCGTGGAGGGCGTTGCGGTTGAGGTTGCGGTGGACGACGACGTTGGGGTATCAGCTCCGGCGTGATGGAGGAGGGCGGCGGTTGATGGGTGGGATGGGGTGGCGGACGGAGGACGCCGGGGTTTCGCGGCTGGTAGAGAGGTAGTTTTGGCGCCCACGAAGTACGAATGGGGAATCGGACGGGTGGGGGGAACAATGTTTCGGTCTGGGACACGCTTGTTTTTGGCTTTTTTGAACAGAAGATGGGACGCGCTTGTTTGAAATTTGGGGAAAGTACAAACTTTGCCCCCCTCTTAAATTTGGGACCTACTGCAGGTCAGGGGTAGGATGGTAATCCCAGGTGTCCCAAATAGTGGACGGGAGCGATTTCGGCCACGCGCATGTGTGCTGTTGGAGAACGTTACAGAAAACAAAAATTTTCCTACTCGTTTCACCAAGATCATCTAGGAGTTCATCTAGCAACGAGTCATGAGATGCATCTACATACCTTAGTAGATCGCGAGCGGAAGCGTTCGTTAGAATGAGGTTGAAGTAGTCGTACACGACGCGATCCAAATCACCGATGACCAGCGCCGAACGGACGGCACCTCCGTGTTAAACACACGTACGGAACGGGAGACGTCTCCTCCTTCTTGATCCAGCAAGGGGGAAGGAGAGGTTGATGATGATCCAGCAGCACGACGGCGTGGTGGTGGATGCAGGGCGTCACGACAGCAGGGCTTCGCCGTGTACTACGAGAGAAGGAGAAGTAACAGGGGGAGAGGGAATCACCAAAAGCGTGGGGATCAAGTCCCTCCTCTCCCCCACTATATATAGGGGTGCCAGGGGGGGCTTCGGCCCTGGTAGATGGCATCTACCAGGGGGGGCGGCGGCCAGGGGTGGGGGGCTTGCCCCCCAAGCAAGGGGGCGCCCCCTTAGGGTTCCCCCCAACCCTAGGCGCATGGGCCCTTGGGGGGGTGGCGCCCCAGCCCACTAAGGGCTGGGTTCCCACCTATTTCAGCCCATGGGGCCCTCCGGGATAGGTGGCCCCACCCGGTGGACCCCCGGGACCCTTCCGGTGGTCCCGGTACAATACCGGGTACCCCGAAACTTGTCCCGATGGCCGAAACTGCACATCCTATATATAATTCTTTACCTCCAGACCATTCCGGAACTCCTCGTGACGTCCTAGATCTCATCCGGGACCCCGAACAACATTCGGGTTACTGCATATATTCATCTTCACAACCCTAGCGTCACCGAACCTTAAGTGTGTAGACCCTACGGGTTCGGGAGACAAGCAGACATGACCGAGACGACTCTCCGGTCAATAACCAACAGCGGGATCTGGATACCCATGTTGGCTCCCACATTCTCCACGATGATCTCATCGGATGAACCACGATGTTGAGGATTCAATCAACCCCGTATGCAATTCCCTTTGCCAATCGATATATTACTTGCCCGAGATTCGATCGTCGGTATCCCAATACCTCGTTCAATCTCGTTACCGGCAAGTCACTTTACTCGTACCGTAATGCATGATCCCGTGACCAGACACTTGGTCACTTTGAGCTCATTATGATGATGCATTACCGAGTGGGCCCAGTGATACCTCTCCGTCATACGGAGTGACAAATCCCAGTCTTGATCCGTGTCAACCCAACAGACACTTTCGGAGATACCCGTAGTATACCTTTATAGTCACCCAGTTACGTTGTGACGTTTGGTACACCCAAGGCACTCCTACGGTATCCGGGAGTTACACGATCTCATGGTCTAAGGAAAAGATACTTGACATTGCAAAACTCTAGCAAACGAACTATACAATCTTTATGCTATGTTTGGGATTGGGTCTTGTCCATCACATCATTCTCCTAATGATGTGATCTCGTTATCAATGACATCCAATGTCCATAGTCAGGAAACCATGACTATCTGTTGATCAACGGGCTAGTCAACTAGAGGCTTACTAGGGACATGTTGGTGTCTGTTATTCACACATGTACTACGATTTCCGGATAATACAATTATAGCGTGAATAAAGACAATTATCATGAACAAGGAAATATAATAATAATGCTTTTATTATTGCCTCTAGGGCATATTTCCAACAGTCTCCCACTTGCACTAGAGTCAATAATCTAGTTACATTGTGATGAATCGAACACCCATGGAATTCTGGTGTTGATCATGTTTTGCCCTAGGGAGAGGTTTAGTCAACGGATCTGCTACATTTAGGTCCGTATGTACTTTACAAATCTCTATGTCTCCATCTTGAACATTTTCACGAATGGAGTTGAAGCGACGCTTGATGTGCCTTGTCTTCTTGTGAAACCTGGGCTCCTTGGCAAGTGCAATAGCTCCAGTGTTGTCACAGAAGAGCTTGATCGGCCCCGACGCATTGGGTATGACTCCGAGGTCGGTGATGAACTCCTTCACCCAAATTGCTTCATGCGCTGCCTCCGAGGCTGCCATGTACTCCGCTTCACATGTAGATCCCGCCACGACGCTTTGCTTGCAACTGCACCAGCTTACTGCCCCACCATTCAAAATATACACGTATCCGGTTTGTGACTTTGAGTCATCCAGATCTGTGTCGAAGCTAGCGTCGACGTAACCCTTTACGACGAGCTCTTCGTCACCTCCATAAACGAGAAACATCTCCTTAGTCCTTTTCAGGTACTTCAGGATATTCTTGACCGCTGTCCAGTGTTCCTTGCCGGGATGACTTTGGTACCTTCCTACCAAACTTATGGCAAGGTTTACATCAGGTCTGGTACACAGCATGGCATACATAATAGAACCTATGGCTGAGGCATAGGGGATGACACTCATCTCTTCTATTTCTTCTGCCGTGGTCGGACTTTGAGCCGAGCTCAATTTCATACCTTGTAACACAGGCAAGAACCCCTTCTTAGATTGATCCATATTGAACTTATTCAATATCTTATCAAGGTATGTACTTTGTGAAAGACCTATGAGGCGTCTCGATCTATCTCTATAGATTTTGATGCCTAATATATAAGCAGCTTCTCCAAGGTCCTTCATTGAAAAACTCTTATTCAAGTAGGCCTTAATGCTGTCCAAGAGTTCTATATCATTTCCCATCAAAAGTATGTCATCTACATATAATATGAGAAATGCTACAGAGCTCCCACTCACTTTCTTGTAAACACAGGCTTCTCCATAAGTCTGTGTAAACCCAAACGCTTTGATCATCTCATCAAAGCGAATGTTCCAACTCCGAGATGCTTGCACCAGCCCATAAATCGAGCGTTGGAGCTTGCATACTTTGTCAGCATTCTTAGGATCGACAAAACCTTCCGGCTGCATCATATACAATTCTTCCTTAAGGAAACCATTAAGGAATGCCGTTTTGACGTCCATTTGCCATATTTCATAATCGTAAAACGCGGCAATTGCTAACATGATTCGGACGGACTTTAGCTTCGCTACCGGTGAGAAAGTCTCATCGTAGTCAACCCCTTGAACTTGTCGATAACCCTTAGCGACAAGCCGAGCTTTATAGATGGTCACGTTACCATCCGCGTCTGTCTTCTTCTTAAAGATCCATTTATTTTCTATGGCTCGCCGTTCAACGGGCAAGTCAGTCAAAGTCCATACTTTGTTTTCATACATGGATCCTATCTCGGATTTCATGGCTTCTAGCCATTTGTCGGAATCCGGGCCCGCCATCGCTTCTTCATAGTTCGAAGGTTCACCGTTGTCTAACAACATGATCTCCAAGATAGGGTTGCCGTACCACTCTGGTGCGGAACGTGTCCTTGTGGACCTTCGAATTTCAGTAGGAGCTTGATCAGAAGTATCTTGATCATTATCATTAACTTCCTCTCTTGTCGGTGCTGGCACCTCAGGAACATTTTCTTGAGTTGTGCCATTTTCCGGTTCAAGAGGTAATACTTCATCAAGTTCTACTTTCCTCCCACTTACTTCTTTCGAGAGAAACTCTTTCTCTAGAAAGGATCCATTCTTGGCAACAAAGATCTTGCCTTCGGATCTGAGGTAGAAGGTATACCCAATAGTTTCTTTTGGGTATCCTATGAAGACGCATTTTTCCGACTTGGGTTCGAGCTTTTCAGGTTGAAGTTTCTTGACATAAGCATCGCATCCCCAAACTTTTAGAAACGACAGCTTAGGTTTCTTTCCAAACCATAATTCATACGGTGTCGTCTCAACGGATTTCGACGGAGCCCTATTTAAAGTGAATGCGGCAGTCTCTAAAGCATAGCCCCAAAAAGATAGCGGTAAATCGGTAAGAGACATCATAGACCGCACCATATCTAATAGAGTGCGATTACGACGTTCGGACACACCGTTACGCTGAGGTGTTCCAGGCGGCGTTAGTTGTGAAACTATTCCATATTTTCTTAAGTGTGTGCCAAACTCGTGACTCAAGTATTCTCCTCCACGATCTGATCGTAGAAACTTGATTTTCCTGTCACGTTGATTCTCGACCTCACTCTGAAATTCCTTGAACTTTTCAAAGGTTTCAGACTTGTGCTTCATTAAGTAAATATATCCATATCTACTCAAGTCATCAGTGAGGGTGAGAACATAACGATAGCCACCGCGAGCCTCAACACTCATTGGACCGCACACATCGGTATGTATGATTTCCAACAAGTTGGTTGCTCGCTCCATTGTTCCTGAGAACGGAGTCTTGGTCATTTTACCCATAAGGCATGGTTCGCATGTGTCAAATGATTCATAATCAAGAGACTCTAAAAGTCCATCTTTATGGAGCTTCTTCATGCGTTTGACACCTATGTGACCAAGGCGGCAGTGCCACAAGTATGTGGGACTATCATTATCAAACTTGCATCTTTTGGCACTCACATTATGAACGTGTGTAGTATTACGTTCGAGATTCATAAAGAATAAACCATTCACCATAGGAGCATGACCATAAAACATATCTCTCACATAAATAGAACAACCATTATTCTCCGATTTAAATGAGTAGCCATCTCGAATAAAATGAGATCCCGATACAATGTTCATGCTCAAAGCTGGTACTAAATAACAATTATTAAGGTTTAAAACTAATCCTGAAGGTAAATGTAGAGGTAGCGTGCCGACGGCGATCACATTGACCTTGGAACCATTCCTGACGCGCATCGTCACCTCGTCCTTTGCCAGTTTCCGCTTATTCCGCAGCCCCTGCTTTGAGTTACAAATGTGAGCAACTGCACCGGTATCAAATACCCAGGAGCTACTACGGGCACTAGTAAGGTACACATCAATTACATGTATATCACATATACCTTTTGTTTTGCCGGCCTTCTTGTCTGCTAAGTATTTAGGGCAGTTCCGCTTCCAGTGACCGCTTCCCTTGCAATAAAAGCACTCAGTCTCGGGCTTGGGTCCATTCTTTGGCTTCTTCCCAGCAGCTTGCTTGCCGGGCGCGGCAACTTCCTTGCCGTCCTTCTTGAAGGCTTTCTTACCCTTGCCCTTCTTGAACTTAGTGGTTTTATTGACCATCAACACTTGATGTTCCTTCTTGACTTCTACCTCCGCTGATTTCAGCATTGCAAACAACTCAGGAATGGTCTTATGCATCCCCTGCATGCTGAAGTTCATCACAAAGCTCTTGTAGCTTGGTGGAAGCGACTGGAGGATTCTGTCAATGACCGCATCATCCGGGAGATTAACTCCTAGCTGAGTCAAGCGGTTATGTAATCCAGACATAGTGAGTATGTGCTCACTGACAGAACTGTTTTCCTCCATCTTACAGCTGAAGAACTTGTCGGAGACTTCATATCTCTCGATCCGGGCATGAGCTTGGAAAACCATTTTCAGCTCTTCGAACATCTCATATGCTCCATGTCTCTCAAAACGCTTTTGGAGCCCCGGTTCTAAACTGTAAAGCATGCCACACTGAACGAGGGAGTAGTCGTCAACACGTGTCTGCCAAGCGTTCATAACGTCTTGGTTCTGTGGGACGGGAGCTTCACCTAGCGGTGCTTGTAGGACGTAATCTTTCTTGGCAGCTATGAGGATGATCCTCAGGTTCCGGACCCAGTCCGTATAGTTGCTACCATCGTCTTTCAGCTTGGTTTTCTCTAGGAACGCGTTGAAGTTGAGGACTACGTGGGCCATTTGATCTACAAGACATATTGTAAAATATTTTAGACTAAGTTCATGATAATTAAGTTCATCAATTCAAATTATTTATGAACTCCCACTTAGATTAGACATCCCTCTAGTCATCTAAGTTATTACATGATCCGAGTTAACTAGGCCGTGTCCGATCATCACGTGAGACGGACTAGTCAACATCGGTGAACATCTTCATGTTGATCGTATCTTCCATACGACTCATGCTCGACCTTTCGGTCTACTGTGTTCCGAGGCCATGTCTGTACATGCTAGGCTCGTCAAGTCAACCTAAGTGTTTGCATGTGTAAATCTGTCTTACACCCGTTGTATGTGAACGTCTGAATAAAACACCCGATCATCACGTGGTGTTTTGAAACAGCGAACTGTCGCAACGGTGCACAGTTAGGGGGAACACTTCTTGAAATTAATATGAGGGATCATCTTATTTACTACCGTCGTTCTAAGTAAACAAGATGCAAAACATGATAAACATCACATGCAATCAAATAATAAACGTGACATGATATGGCCAATATCACATAGCTCCTTTGATCTCCATCTTGGGGCTCCATGATCATCTTGTCACCGGCTTGACACCATGATCTCCATCATCATGATCTCCATCATCGTGTCTCCATGAAGTTGCTCGCCAACTATTACTTCTACTACTATGGCTAACGCGTTTAGCAATAAAGTAAAATAATTTACATGGCGTTTCTCAATGACACGCAGGTCATATAAAAGAATAAAGACAACTCCTATGGCTCCTGCCGGTTGTCATACTCATCGACATGCAAGTCGTGATTCCTATTACAATAGCATGAACATCTCATACATCACATATAGATCATTCATCATTCATCACAACTTTGGCCATATCATATCACAAAGCACTTGCTGCAAAAACAAGTTAGACGTCCTCTAATTGTTGTTGCAAGTTTTTACGTGGCTGAATTAGGGTTCTAGCAAGAACGTTTTCTTACCTACGTGAAAGCCACAACGTGATTTGTCAACTTCTATTTACCCTTCATAAGGACCCTGTTCATCGAATCCGCTCCAACTAAAGTAGGAGAGACAGACACCCGCCAGCCACCTTATGCAACTAGTGCATGTTAGTCGGTGGAACCGGTCTCACGTAAGCGTACGTGTAAGGTTGGTCCGGGCCGCTTCATCCCACAATACCGCTGAAGCAAGAAAAGACTAGTAGCAGCAAGAAAGTTGACAAATCCACGCCCACAACAAATTGTGTTCTACTCGCGCAAGAAGAACTACGCATAGACCTAGCTCATGATGCCACTGTTGGAGAACGTTGCAGAAAACAAAAATTTTCCTACTCGTTTCACCAAGATCATCTAGGAGTTCATCTAGCAACGAGTCACGAGATGCATCTACATACCTTAGTAGATCGCGAGCGGAAGCGTTCGTTAGAACGAGGTTGAAGTAGTCGTACACGACGTGATCCAAATCACCGATGACCAGCGCCGAACGGATGGCACCTCCGTGTTCAACACACGTACGGAACGGGAGACATCTCCTCCTTCTTGATCCAGCAAGGGGGAAGGAGAGGTTGATGATGATCCAGCAGCACGACGGCGTGGTGGTGGATGCAGGGCGTCACGACAGCAGGGCTTCGCCGTGTACTACAAGAGAAGGAGAAGTAACAGGGGGAGAGGGAATCACCAAAAGCGTGGGGATCAAGTCCCTCCTCTCCCCCACTATATATAGGGGTGCCAGGGGGGGCGGCGGCCCTGGTAGATGTCATCTACCAGGGGGGCGGCGGCCAGGGGTGGGGGGCTTGCCCCCCAAGCAAGGGGGCGCCCCCTTAGGGTTCCCCCCAACCCTAGGCGCATGGGCCCTTGGGGGGGTGGCGCCCCAGCCCACTAAGGGCTGGGTTCCCACCTATTTCAGCCCATGGGGCCCTCCGGGATAGGTGGCCCCACCCGGTGGACCCCCGGGACCCTTCCGGTGGTCCCGGTACAATACCGGGTACCCCGAAACTTGTCCCGATGGCCGAAACTGCACATCCTATATATAATTCTTTACCTCCGGACCATTCCGGAACTCCTCGTGACGTCCTAGATCTCATCCGGGACCCCGAACAACATTCGGGTTACTGCATATATTCATCTTCACAACCCTAGCGTCACCGAACCTTAAGTGTGTAGACCCTACGGGTTCGGGAGACAAGCAGACATGACCGAGACGACTCTCCGGTCAATAACCAACAGCGGGATCTGGATACCCATGTTGGCTCCCACATGCTCCACGATGATCTCATCAGATGAACCACGGTGTCGAGGATTCAATCAACCCCGTATGCAATTCCCTTTGCCAATCGATATATTACTTGCCCGAGATTCGATCGTCGGTATCCCAATACCTCGTTCAATCTCGTTACCGGCAAGTCACTTTACTCGTACTGTAATGCATGATCCCGTGACCAGACACTTGGTCACTTTGAGCTCATTATGATGATGCATTACCGAGTGGGCCCAGTGATACCTCTCCGTCATACAGAGTGACAAATCCCAGTCTTGATCCGTGTCAACCCAACAGACACTTTCGGAGATACCCGTAGTATACCTTTATAGTCACCCAGTTACGTTGTGACGTTTGGTACACCCAAGGCACTCCTACGGTATCCGGGAGTTACATGATCTCATGGTCTAAGGAAAAGATACTTGACATTGCAAAACTCTAGCAAACGAACTATACGATCTTTATGCTATGTTTGGGATTGGGTCTTGTCCATCACATCATTCTCCTAATGATGTGATCTCGTTATCAATGACATCCAATGTCCATAGTCAGGAAACCATGACTATCTGTTGATCAACGGGCTAGTCAACTAGAGGCTTACTAGGGACATGTTGGTGTCTGTTATTCACACATGTACTACGATTTCCGGATAATACAATTATAGCGTGAATAAAGACAATTATCATGAACAAGGAAATATAATAATAATGCTTTTATTATTGCCTCTAGGGCATATTTCCAACATGTGCTTGGGCACCATTGTGTATGAATGTTTTTCGGATGCGGTTGCGTGGCGTCTAGATGAAGCTACAAACCTACCCCGGTTTAGACCTTTGGACGTTGGGCCGGTAGGTTTCACGGGTCGAAGTTATTAGAAAAGTAATTTCCTTGTACTACGAAACATTGGTCTCACGCGGTTTCAGGCGAGTAGAGGCTCTTTTGGCGCTTCGTTCGAAATTTTGAAACACAAGCATTCACATTTAGAGTACTCTTGAACTATGAGGATTGACCTAAATATACAACATTATATTTGACCTTATATGTTTGAAAACCTCATTAAATTATCCGCTTCCTTTTGAAATTTTGACACTTGAAAATCCTATAACTATGATTATTTTGGAATGGAGGAGCTAAATTTGAATCTATTTTGTACACGATACACGACTATATATGCTATTATGTACAAAATTAGAGCAAAGAATGGTGCCCCATAATTTAGGTATGGTTTACAAATGCCATGATATCAAATTCAAATAATTGAATGGACTTCATGTTGAATTCGATTTTTTTAAACCACCTTAAGTTGAATTCAAATGTATGCTAGTTCATAGGTAGTAGCTATTTATAATGTCCATTGTGTAACTTTCGTATGTATAATGTGCTGTACACACACAACATGAACTATACTCACGTTTATATTCGATTGCTAAAGCGATGCATTGTCTGGAGTTCGAAATACCAACTATGTGGCTCAATTGTGTTGAATAATAACATAGACATGCTCAAATTCGATAGAATCTAGATGTCTGATGGATCAATGACCGCTCCTTATGCGAATTGCAAATATCATGATCCCATCCTAATATTTGGATACAATTTATATCTTTAATCAATGTGTATAGCAGTCTTTTACGTGTAGTTTCTCTCTCCATCGGTGGCCTCTCACACATGCTCACACACTCTCTCCCGCGGTGTCTTTCTCGCACACATGCTCTAGATATAACCCTCCCTCTCTCTCGTAACCATTTACAACTGTTTTCACTAACCTTTATCACAAGCACTCTTCCTCTCGCAAACATACACATGCACAATCCTCATCGACCCTTTCTATATACATGGACCTGCCTATGTCTCTCATGTACGCACATTATCTTTAAGCCTGTTCTCACGCATTGTCTGACACCTCTCTTCCTAATCGACGAGTATGATTCTAGCAGAGCATTCTGTAGGATGCCCCTTAAAGTTAGGTTGGATGAATAGTAATATCAGAGATAAAGGGGTTACCTTAGTCTGAGAACCTAGGGTTACAAATCCTAGCCGGCTTTGTCAGTGGACACAGAGTCCTTCACAATTCTGCTATCTTTGTCTTGTACAACTAGTCATCCATGGGTCTTCCTAAATGCGTCACGGGCCAACCAATGTGGCGCAGGATGGAACAGAACGAAGGGCCTCACCTCAACCCACCGGACCTCACGCGGTGACACACCCTCTGCCCCCATGTCTCATTATCTTCTCACACCCACAAATACCAACACAAAACCCACACACATAGAAAATTTCTCCTGGTGCCTCTATTCCCTCCCCCCTTGCATATACACACTCAACAGAATGGAATCTCTTGTCGTGACGTCATATTCGTCTCTCTCTCTCTATCTCTCTCTCTAGACCACTCTCATTTCTCATGCTATCTCTCCCACACCCCCCTGTCGGCCCTCTATCCATGCCTCTCTCGAATACGTAATACACACACATACCTCTCTAGGCCCCGCCAAATGCATCAACTACACATTCACACATGTTACATCACGTACCCCATTGATCTAAAAAGCCCTCTCTTCACGTTTATTTCGCATACAACATTCCTTTTGAATAAAGTGTGGCCAAAAAAATATTTTGGAGTTTCTACATATATACAACATTACAAAGTTATATGGAGGAGTACGAACGCTAATTTGCATTGCATGGTGCCCACAATGATATTTATTCCGCACTGTGAATTTGTATATTTTTATACTATATACAAAGTTAGTCATAATAAAGAGAAACGAAGAGCATCTCTCTCTCCATCGCATACCCCCCAGTACGCCCTTTCACATATGCATACAAAACTATCTCCAGTTCCTCTAAAAGTAAGCCCCCCAGAAAATTCAGGCATGTTTCATCTTTCTCTCGCGATATATGCAATGACGATCATTGTATTTGAAGCGAAAGCACGATATGTACATTGGACTTCAGAATCCACTCATTACGGTCACCATTTATGTTTAGTGGTTATTATGCAGTCATGGGCTCACCGTACAACCCTGTATTTGCTCATGACATGAATAGTTGACCAGTTAAAAGCCCCACGTGGCACCTCTAGTGTTGCATCATATTATCTCACTACCATCGTGCCCACCTGTCGACTTGTATCTACTCTACATCTACACTCTTATAAAATACATAAAATACACTCTTATAAAAAATAGAGTTGGTGATGATGGTGTGACTGCCATCCTGCAATATAGGCCGTCCAATTTATATCTGACGGATAGGAAAGAAACTATGGCAATTTTGCAAAAAGGTACCCACACACCTCTCCACATTTGCAAATAAGGCCTTCCCTCGTTCATCCTATTCTCTCACAAGATAAACATGTCATACAAATGCATCTTGATGTTACATGCAACGCACGGGCATCTTGCTAGTAAGAATGAAAACAAACGACAAAAAAATATTTGGGTGGTGGTTCGAAGTCATGACCGCGGGCACAGCGGACAAGGTGGCCTTGTATTGGTATGCTGAGCTGTCTGTTTTAACACACAGGAGCTGGTGTGGTGATTATACACACACGCACGCATGCACACGAACTGCATCCATGCAACACTCACACAAACACATGCACCCACGCACGCACGCAACACTCACACGTACACACGCAGCCACGCACACACGCAACACTCACACGCACGCACGCAACACTCACACGCACACACGCATGCATGCATGCACACACCAGTTCACCACACGACCAACACACACTCTCACGCTCAAGTGCTCAACCTACACATGCATGCGCACACATCAGGCCCTGACAGACACATACACAACCAGGTGATTCCCGCGCACGGGTTGGAGCCTTGTCGCGCCTGCGTAAATTTGTGTGTATCTGACCTTTTGCCTATGCGAACTGACGGGTGGGACCCACAATGAACGTGGTCAATTTAACTAGTCAACATGGCGCCACGCAGACTATTTGGCCGGTCAACAGAGTGCAATCCGATGCTTGAGCTGTGAGCAAGTGACCGTATAATCACCGCAAAATGTATATAGTGACCGTAATCAGCTTATTCTGAAGTTCGGTGACCGTATTACGCTTTTCTCTCCGTAGGCCCTCCAAAACTACATCTCTACACGTTCTCGCATGTTACATCTAACAATTATGCAATACAGCACTACTACTACACTCTAACACAATAAATCATATGTGTTTTTAGTTTTACTAGATATCATATTGTTACTTATAATTATTCAGTTTGCATACATTAAAATTGCCTTTGAAATGTATGGCCAGTATCATCTACCGCGCGGGAAAAATCCCGCCCTTTCCTATTTAATCGAGTTTGTATTGATGGATTGTGCGAAACAGCAAAACTATACTAGTACTATACAGTACAAGTGACAGTTCACTGGGCCGTCGTGTCATCTACTCCTCCGTCGTAAGAGTGGAGCACTCGCTTTGATAAATCTTCTAGTCCCTTTTGCCGACATGTGGGACATCAAGCTACCGGGTCCACGTGCCATACCGGAATATAGTGCAGATCAGCCGGGGTGAAACACCCCAGTCATGGCGTCAAATCACAAAGCTGCACCTTTCCCGCAGTTAAGTTGGAGGGATGAAGCAACCATCATTTCACTCATTGTTGAATCCGCTTTTCCCTCATCTTCTTCAACTTAACCACGTGTTGCTTCTGCCGTTGTTCTGCCTCATGTGGGCGCGGATCGGCTTGGTAAAGCACTGACACGTGGG
The DNA here is from genome assembly GCA_034509565.1 of Triticum monococcum. Lineage (NCBI taxonomy): Eukaryota > Viridiplantae > Streptophyta > Magnoliopsida > Poales > Poaceae > Triticum > Triticum monococcum. Next base: position 487,530,145 of record CM067845.1, read on the forward strand.
ACCGCATGTTAGCAAACCGCCAGAACAACGTCCTCCAAAAATAAGAAGCATAATCCTAGACTTACAAAGGGCTACGTAGCTGCTACGTATACTTTCCATCTAATCTATATATGCCCTCCTGATTTTCAGGTGGGTTGGGCCTAATCCTCTCCTTTAATCCAATCAAATAGTCCCACATCACATCAGTTCGTAACTTTACGTAAACCATTACGTGGATGTAGCATTGCTCAAATAAGAAACCTCCACCGCCATCCGCGCGGCAAAATCACCTCCTTTTTACTAATCTCGATTCTACAATTTTTTAGATCAATATAATTGAGATTTGTATAGATAGCACACAGGAGCAAAACCAAGTGGTACGGTTAAGGGCATCCACAATGTGTAGCCAAATGTGAAAATAGCTTTTGGCATCGTGGGAACCATTGTGGATGGTGTTGCCAAAGCGAAAAAGATGGAACCGAAGCTCCATGATTGATTGATTGAAGGAATAGAAAAATGCAACATCTCTCCTCTTTCTCCCATGCTTGGACGCATGTAGTACTATAGTATAGAGCACAGAGTCTACTCCCCTGACCCTTCTATCACAAATCACAAAGCAGTGAGGCGTTAAATCATAAAAGCACGGACGAAGCAACCATCATTTCACTCTTCGCTGACTCCGCTTCTCCATCGTCTTCTTCGAGAAGCCATCTCACCGCATTAGTTACTGCTAGTAGTACTAGTAAAGGACTTCCTAGATGCAAATGGTGTTCCCCGTTGAATGCACTTCGCCAAACCACCACAAAAAAAATATCGTCGACGTCACCGCAATGGGGAAGGAAGTCAAATATAGTTACTACCTCCATTTTTTTGTACACAAGGCCAGTATATCGAAATTACAATTTGGAAAGGGCCACTAATACTAATCGAGGCAAAATTGATGGGGTTAGCAACCAAGGACATTAATATCCCCTGCATGCATGCGGAAGTGAGAAGGTTGGTTTGCATGGCACTGCATTAATCAAGCGATGTGGAGTGAGATGGTTAGCTCTTTGGTATTTGGAGAGGAAAATACGCATTAATTGACACATGAAACGAGGATTTGTATCGATTAAATCCCGCGAAGGAAAACCCAGCCTTTCTTTTTTAACACTAGTACTCCTAGTACGTACTAAAAAGAAACGGAGGGAGTATGTACATATCCTGTTTGGGTCTAGGCCTTGCATTGCCAAACTTCGCCACACATTTTTGCCAAGCTTGCCTAAAGTTTTCAAACTGAGAAGGAGGCACACTTGCGCACGGCTATCGCGGTCGCACCGCACCCTCACACTGTCGCTCCTGCACGCCGCGGTCGCACCGCACCCTCACACAGTCGCTCCTGCACGCCGCAAACCCAATCAAGGGAACGCACCCTCAATGACACGTGCTGTCGCATGTGAACACAACAAACTCAGCCATCCTATCGCTGACACATAATTTTCATTCATAGAGTATGTTTATCCAACCGCATGTTGGGGAGTATCCGTACGGCCCGTGCAGTGGTCTGTTGGGGAAGAAGAAGAGTTGAGGAAGAAGGAAAGAAGGGTTAGGAGACGTAGGATATTCATCCAACCGCCTAAAATGGTAGACTGACCCAAGTCATGCGACTTGTATAACAAATATATGTTTTTACATAGCAAAAGATCCATGAAAACAACAACATAAAGAAAAACTATCACTGCTCGCGGAAAGAGACGGCCTCGTCCTCTTTGGCTGCTGGTGCGAACTAGCCGTCGCTGCCGACATGTGTCTCCGCACCATGGTTGTCCTCGGCCTCCAGCTACTCGTTCAAGCGGAGCGTGCGGGTGCTCTGCACGGACGAGAGCACAGCCCGGTTCACGTCAAGGACGTCCGGTTCCGCCTGTAGGAGGGCCTCGATGGCAGCGGCATCCGCGCGCTCTGCGTCGAGTGGAGCCTCCGCCACCCGGTTCATGTCCAGGACATCCAGTTCCACCTGCAGGAGGGCGTCGATGAGAGCGGCATCTGCGTGCTTTGCGTCGAGTCGAGCCTCTGCCGCCCGGTTCAAGTCCAGGACGTCCGGTTCCGCCTGCAGGAGGGCCTTGATGGCAGCGGCATCCGCACGCTCCGCCTCAAGTTGAGCCTCCGCCGCCCGGTTCACATCCACGACATCCGGTTCCGCTTGCAGGAGAGCCTCGATGGCAGCGGCATGCGCGCGCTCCGCGTCGAGTTGAGCCTCTGCCTCCCGGTCCTCCTTTAGTATCGCCATGTTGAACCGCTGGTCCACCTGCACCATGCGGGACTCGGACGTCGGCATGAAGTCGATGTCCATCGTCTCATACCCATCGCGGGCCTTCTGCACCGCGACCTCCGCCATGAACATTGGATCGGCTTCCTCCTCCTCGTAGCTTGGCTCCAGAGAACTTGGGGATTGGCCCGCCGCAAAGCGAGCTTGGGAACGGTGGTCTGTGGCGCCGACCACCACCGCGATTTCTGCGCGGTGCTCCGGCGTCATCATCTTGTAGTAAGTGATCTTGCGACGCACCATGGCTTTCCGGCGAACTAGGGGACGCTTGATGCGGGCTAGGGGATCGAAAGGTGGGGGAATGGGCTAGAGATTTGGTGTGGTTTTAGGGCAGTGGCTGGCGTAGGCCGAGCAGCGATGGTTCTGGTGTGAATAGTGGTTCTGGTGACGACTGGTCCATCGGTTTTGACTATACATCGCTCTTGTCGCGTTCGCGTTGCAGCCCGGCATGCTGGACCCTCCACGTCGCCCACCGAACAGAACGCGCTTCGTCTTGCATTTTTTCTCGCTTGTGGGACCGCAGTTGAGAGCAAACCGACGTCCCTCCACCTCCCCCGCCCGCGTCATTTATTATACCACCACTCCCTCCATTTTATGCGGAGTAAATAAAAACAGAGGGAGTATTACTACAGATGAGGATCCCCTGACGTGGCCGAACCCATTGAGTAACTGACATGCGGGGCCTAGCAAGCATGGGGTCCGCCAGTAAGTGACCGAAAGGGAGGGTAAGGCAGGGATACCTACGTCAGAGGATCCACTTCCACTATACTACTTTGACCAAATGTTAGAGTAATAATATATGACATGCAACTTACACAAATGTTAGAGTAATAATATATGACATGCAACTTACACAAAGCATACAGGGTCTAATGCATTTTTCGAGGCTAACTTTGACCAAATGTTAGAGTAATAATATATGACATGCAACTTACACAAAGCATACGGTCAAATTCGTAAGTGAAAGGAGTTTCCAATGATATAATTTTCACATTATACATCTCATGTACTATTAATCTTGTCAATAGTCAAATTGGAAATCATCTCGAGTACAAATCTAGGAGTACGTACGAATCTAACAATATTGATTGGGCGTTGTTGAATGTTGATACCTTTTTTTATCAAAGTAGATATACTTTGACTACACATAAAACTTATATGTAAACTACTCCCTCCTTCCATATGTATAGGGCCTAATGCGTTTTCGAGGCTAACTTTGACCAAAAGGTAGAGCAATAATATATGACATGCAACTTAAATAAAGCATACCATCAAATTCGTATGTGAAAGGAGCTTCCAATGATATAATTTTCACATTATACATGTCATGTACTATTAATCTTGTCAATAGTCAAAGGCGGTCTTGAAAAATGCATTAGGCCCAATATAGATGGAAGGAGGGAGTAGAAAGGATAGGAGGGAGTATATTGTTTGTTCAAAAACGAAACGAACATTGAATACCCTTTATATATGATTTGCGGATGCTATGATCACCGGTTCAAAATTTTGAATCCGCCTTAGGTATCACGTGCCCCCACTCGTTCCCTCTCGATTTCATCTCGGGGTCCGAAGATCTATTGAAAGAGGACTAGGGTGGGTACATGCGAATGATACTCGGCGGAATGTTCAAATGAGGCATGCGGGAGGATGGACTCGACTGGAGGGCGACATGATCGATGGAGAAGAGGGTGGGAGAGGAATGAGAAATAAGCAAACGCCACATGATTATACTTGAACAGCTCAAATAAACAATAAGTTGTCTCTCTTGGCCTACATAGTGAAAGGCCTAATGCGCTACGCGGAGCACTGATGCTCGAATATGGCCGGGAAAATAGGGAAACAGACATGTGGGGCACACCCGTCGGGACGACGTAGCGTAGACTAGTCCAATGGAGGAGCTGGCCCACGACCTCCTCGCCACTGACAACCGTTCATGTGGGTCGTTGGGGCCAACAACGGGGCGCAGCTCCAGCACCGCCTCTAGACACGGCGACCGTGGTGAGTGACACACTCATATCGTCGCTAGACACGGTCGGTTTCAGTTTGCCGAGGGTGGTGTTAGTGCTGTGGCACGACCAATGGTATGTTTCATTTGTGCCCAAGGTTGCCCCATCAAAGCATTGGGTAGCCAAAATTTTGGTTGAGGTATTGGTTGCCCATGATTTGGCCGACATTGGCAAGAAAAATGAACTTGAGTTGGCTAGAGTTCATTGGCATGCCAAAGAAATGGCAACCATCCAAACGAAGACCAATCTTTGGGCCATGACCAAAATTTTGGTTGAGGTATTGGTTGCCCATGATTTGCCCGACATTGGCAAGAAAAATGAACTAGAGTTGGCTAGAGTTCATTGGCATGCCAAAAAAATGGCAACCATCCAAACAAAGACCAATCTTTTGGTCATGACCAAAATTTTGGCAAGGTGCACTTTGGCCACAATCCAAACACACCCCAACACCCGGCTCGTCGAGGATGCACGGGGCGCCGCGACGTGTTTGAGGAGTGGTGTAGCGCGGCCAACTGCATCCTCTGGACCTGAGACCATGCCGGGTCGTCTTGCTTTTTCAATGACATGCGGGGATCGCATGTGAGCAAAGGGCATCTCCAACGTTGCCATGACCGCAGCTGACTACCCTGGCACACCAAAACCCTCGTCCCTCGCGCCGTCGCGTAGTGTGTTCCCAGCCGGCGCCAGCTGCCCGCATTCATGTCGTCCGTTTGTATGTCGTCATTAAGAGGCTCGGTGCCCGAGGAACAACTCCGGCGACTTAATGACGCACCCGGACGCTTGGCCTCACCGGAATGCGCTACTTAAAGCGGCAACGCCCAGCTAACCTCCACAGCATAGCGCATCGTCCACCTACCTAGAACCACATCCGCCATGACCGCAAGCGCGAACGCTCTGCGGGAGAGCTTGTCTTCGGGGATGGAGATCGAGGTCGCCGCCCTCGCTGAAGTCGCCGCACAAGCGGTGGCCACGCTGGCGGCCGACGACGGGAGCACCGTCGGCCACGCATCCTACTTGCCGCCGTCCAACGTCCGGCACCGCCGAGGTCGGGGACTCCTCCGAGGATGAGTAGGGCATGGGAGGCGGCAGGGCATGGTGTGCCAACTGGCCGGTCTGTCCCCCGTGTTCTACTTTTCCTTGCCGGAGACCGCACCTTCACTTCACGGGTCTTGAACCCCGCCCCCGTACATGGAGATCACAGATGGAGGACATCGGTCGCCGCCGTAGAATAGGTTTAGGGTCGGGTTTATTTTATTTTTTTGTCCTATAAAAGTTCAAAATGTAATGAAAATCTGCCGTGTTTGCATTAATCTCGGCCGGTGTATATGAACTTTCACAATAATATACATATTATAGGAGTACTAGCAAGATGCCCGTGCGTTGCACGGAAGATCAAGATCTTGTGGGAGAAAAGGATGAACAAGGAAAGCCTTATCTGCAAATGTGGAGAGGAGTGCGTGTAAATTGTCATAGTTTCCTTCCTATCCGTTAGATATAGATCGGACGGCCTATATTGCAGGATTGGACACATCTTTCTACATCTACGGGAACCTATGAAAGGGTTAACATAAATTGCCTCTCTCTCTCCTCCCCTGATTTTCATGGTGGTGGGCCCCTCCCTCCCCCCAATCTACAATCAACAGCTCACACGTTTCACATTACGTTAATTACATAACTAGGATTATGTAGGTGTAGCATTACTCGTCCTAAAAAACCCAACTAAGCCAACCTCCCAGCATATCGCGCGGGAAAAGACCCGGCCGCGCCGTTTTAGTCGGGATTACCGGATTACTAGTAGTAGTATCGATGGATCGCGTGAAGCAACAGATTTTTTTGTGGGGGCGAAGCACCTAGTTTGAAAGGAAAAAATGCGGTACACTCACAGCACTCCTGTCGCGGTCGCATTGCACCCCACACATGTTCGGTCCTGCACACAGCTCACGCAAATGGAACGCACTTCGGCTTGCCTCTTCACTGACACGTGGGACTGCACTTGGAGAAACCGACCATGCGCCAAACTCCCCCGCCCACCGCGCGAAAATCCTGCCCCCCCACACCCAAAAATTCCCCCCAAATCTGATTCAACCGCCCTTCGGCCAACTAGCCAATAATATTCCCCAAACCCCTCCCCCCTGTCCCCCTCCACTCCATTCGCTCCGCCAAAGCCGCCCTCCCCGCCGCGCCGATACGTTGGCGCCGCGGTTCGGCGATCCTCTTGCTCCCACAGTACGCTCTCGTAGACTGCCGTCCTCTAGCCGCGCCGCCACCTCTGTCTACGTTCTTGTGGAGGCGCACGGCGGTCAGCGCCGCCACCGCTGGCGACGTTCGTGTGGAGATGCACGACGGTCAGCTTCTTCCACGGTACACGCATTCTAGACTGAGGCCCCGTTCATGTCGGTGTAGCGCTGAAAGTTAGCTCATAGACGCTGTTAATCTCACTGTTTGCCAAAGTAGTTTACTATCAATATGCTCTGCTTAAGAAGCTTCCTTGCCCTGTTCTGCACTCAATCTGCTTAGCTGAGATGGCATGCCAAGGCCGATTAGTTGCTAAAATATCCTGCCATATATTTATTGTGACGTAGACTGCCATGGTCTAGTAGCCAATCTGTTAGGTGAAATAGCTCTACACCGTTTTATACTCGATCTTTGTTGCTGCGGTGGCCTTCGATAGTTCAATGGCTGTGTGCTCGGCCTCATTGACTGCTGAAACAGCCTGCCATAATTTGGCACTCAAATCTGTTTGCTGAATTAGCTTTACATATATTTCGTTACTTAGATCTGCTCGTCCAAATATCTTGCCATAGCTTTAGACATCGACCTAGGTATTTTTTTTCTGGACTTCATAAAAAAGCATATACGTTTTCCTGTAATATCTAGTAGAAGAACTAATTTGTATGTCTAATAGATGGACAGGACTTGGATAATTTCTGCTCGAAGATTCTCTGCTGCATATGTTGAGGGGGTTGAAAACTTCATGAACTTTATCAGAGCTGAGTACGGTGGTCCGAAATCAGATGTGCTCTGCTCGTGTAGCAGTTGTATGAATTCAGTTACAAGACCCCAGTCAACTGTGCAAAATCATCTACACTTGCATGGGATGTCGGTCACATATACTAGGTGGGTTCATCATGGTGAAGGTGTGAACGTCAATGTTATTGACTACGTGGAAGCAGCAGATCACCATCTTGATATGCCTGATGCTCAGGTGGAAGAGGAGGAGGAGGAGGTGGTGGTGGCGGAGCCAGTGAGTTTGACCAACATTGAAACAATGCTATGAAATGCTCGTGCATTCCATGAACTTTCACCTGCAGAAGAAAAATGGTGGGCCCGCATGTTGGAACAATGCAACATTGCTGTCACCCTAGGAAATAAGCTGTCCGTATTCTCAGCTATGGTCACCTTTCTTCAGGTGAAGACATATGAGCGGATGACCAACAAATCATTCGATGCGATGTTGGCTGCTTTCTGCGAATCTTTCCCAGATGCGTCTGAGCTGCCACACACCTACAGTAAAATGAAGAATTTCCTTCGTGCAGTTGGAAATGGATATGATATGATCCATGTTTGTAAGAATAATTGTGTTCTGTTCCGGAAGGATTATGCCAATTTAAGTGAATTCCCAAAATGCAAATCATCAAGATGGAAAGATGGCGATGCTGTGAAGAGGATTCCTCATAATGTTTTGAGACATTTTCCAATTACACCAAGATTGCAGAGGTTGTTTCATGATGCTGAAACAAGAGAGGATGTACTGTTGCATTCTAGGAACCAGGAGTACAGAGTTCAGAATGTAATGAGCCATCCATATCATGGTAGTGAGTGGAAAAGCTTCAATGATAAACACAAAGAGTTTGCTGCTAACCCGAGAAACGTTAGACTTGGCTTAGCTTCAGATGGATTTAACCCATTTGGCCACCAGAGCGCCACATATAGCATGTGGCCAGTGCTTGTTATCCCTTACAACATGCCTCCAAATGTCTGCACCAAAGAATCAAACTACATGATGGCCTTGCTCATCCCAGGTCCAAAAAGTCTTGGAAAGGATTTTGATTTGTTCATGGAGCCTCTTGTGGAGGAACTTCAACAGCTATGGAAGGGTGTTCTCACTCGAGACCTATATAGCAGCCCACCAGCTGTTTTCTTTCCGCGTGATGTTATAATTTGGTGCATCCATGATTATCCGGCTTCAGGCACTATGTCAGGGCGAACGACACATGGTTACAATGCATGTGTTCGCTGTGACAGGAATCCGCTGTCATACATAATACTTAGCAAGATCTGTTACATTGGACACTGCCGTTTCCTTGCCAAGGACAAGCCGCTTCCTGGAAAATACCGAAGACATGTGTTCAATGCAAAGCATGAAAATTGTGATGCGCCAAAGAGGCTCACCGCCGATGAGTTGCAAGTGGAATTAGAGAAGGTCAGGCATATTACACCAGGAAACCATCCTGATAATGGTAGCGGGAAAAGGAAGCGTAGCAGGGCAGAAGAGAGATTATTGTTTACCCACAGGTCCACTTTGTGGGACTTGGAGTATTGGAAAGATTTGGATCGGCGACATAATCTTGATGTGATGCACATCGAGAAAAATATATGTGACAACATTATCGACACACTTCTTAATATCGAAGGCAAGACGAAAGATACCTTAAAATCTAGGATTGATTTGACACACCTGGGTATCAGACAGGATTTGCAGGTGCAAGATGAAGGTAAATGTAACGCCCCACATGTAACCTTCCCCAATTGTACTCCGACTCTTGCCGTTTCCGGCATTAAGTTATATTTAATTCTCGGGTTCGGGTCTTTGCCCCGTGTGTTGTTTTGTTTTTCGTGCATCTCTTATCATGTCATCACGTGCATTGCATTTGCATACATGTTCATCTCATGCATTCGAGCATTTTCCCCGTTGTCCGTTTTGCATTCCGGCGCTTCGTTCTCCTCCGGTGGCCATTTCTAGCTTTCTTTCGTGTGTGGGGGCTAAACATTTCCGTATTGGGCCGAGACTTGCCATGCGGACTTGGTTTACTACCGGTAGACCGCCTGTCAAGTTTCGGGTCATTTGGACTTCGTTTGATACTCCAACGGTTAACCGAGGGACCGAAAAGGCCTCGTGCGTGTGCAGCCCAACACCCCTCCAATTTGGCCCAAAACCCACCAAACTCAGCTCCATCGTCTCGGTCGTTCGATCACGATCGTGTGGGTGAAAACCGCACCTCATTTGGACACTCGTAGCTCCCTCTATGCCTATTTATACCCCCTCCATTTTCGGATCCCGTCTCCCACCTCGAAACCCTAATCTTTCCTCGCGACCGGCCGGACGTGTCCGACCCGGCCGGACGTGTCCGCTCCGCCCGCCGCCGCCACGTGGCGCACGCCGCCGCCTCCCGCCGCCAGCCCGCCAGGCCCGCCGCGGGCCCCCGAAGCCCGTCCGCTGCCCCGCCGCCAGGGGAGCCCCGCGCCGCCTACTTCCCCGCGCGCCGCCGCGTCGCCCGCCGCCAGCCACCGCGCCGCCGCCTCGCCGGGACGCCGCCGCGCCCGGTTGCCGCCGCCGCCTACGCCTCGCCGCAGCCGCCTGGGCGCCGCACCGCCCCGCGCCGCCACCTCCCCGCCTCGCCGCCGGCCGGATCCGGCCGCGGGAGGGCCGGATCGGCCACCGCCGACCCCGGCCGCCGCCGTCTGCCTCGTCTCCGGCGAGCCCGCCGCCACCTCGATCCGCGTGCCCGACCGGATCCAGATCTGGAAAAACCCTAGGTTGACTTTTTCCTCTCCCTCTTAATCTTTTATGCCTTCTTTGACCAGCGATAACTCCTCATCCGTAGCTCCGATTTGGGCGTATGATATGTCAAATTCTTCGTCTCGACGAGTAAATCATTTCATTCCATTGCATCATTTACATTTGAGGTCATCTTGATGCCCAAAATGATGTTGGAAGGAGGCATGTTGAGTTAAATTGCAGATCCGTTAATCCAACATGCACTTTTGTCATTTTTGCCATATTTAATCCGTGCATGATATGCCTGTGCCCCTTTGGGATGAATTGTTAAGCATGTTGCCTTCTTTCCAGAGGTGCCTTCCATGCATTTTTAGGAGGTGTGTGTTGTCTTGTGCAAGCTTGCGAAGAGGGCTACCTGAGATTTCAGATTTCAGGGACTTTGTGATTTTCACTAAGTCTGAGCCGTTTTAGTTCACGATGCTATATGTTCGGCTTGTTTCCTAGTGATCCGTGCCTCTTTTGAGGATGATCAGTAAGAGTGATTTGTTATGCTTGTTGTGCTTAATCCATCCATGTCTTTACTTGTTATGTTGGAGCACCCTAGGTTGACTCAATCGAGCTCAACTTTTGGATAGTTGCTGTTTTGGGCAGATCGTTAACTCTTTTGCGATTTTGCCGGAGTGATTGCTAGTGATCCATGCATGCTATGCCATTGTTCTTGCCTTGTATAGATAGCATTTTGTGCCTTCTTAATGGATATATGCTTGCCTTGCCATGACTTGTACCGTAGTGAGAGCATCGAGCTCGTTTATATGCCTCCGTGAGTTATTATTTCAGCATGTCTCAGTTTTCACTAAGTCTGAAAACTGATTGTGTTTCATCGATGTTCGTGTGCTCGGTAGAGTATTTTGTGAACCCTTTTGGCCCTAGGTCATGTTGGGTGTTTTGTTAAGCTTGTTGAGTAGCTCCATGCCATGCTCTTACTTGCCATGTTCAGGTTTTCCTTCATGTTGTTTTGCTGCTCCGAAGAGAGCATCGTGGTCTGAAATTACAGACTAGCGTTAATTTCGCTAAGTCTGAGATCTGTTTTGCTTATTCAGTTTTGCCATGCTTGTTTGAAGCCCTTAGTGGATGATTTTGCCTATGCCTCAGTCATGATGATTTGTTAAGCTTGATGAGTACATCACTTCCATGTAATTTGTTTTCATGTTGGGTGGCTGTAGCATGTTCTTTTTGTTGCATTTAGGAGGCATGTTGCTGTAAATGGCAGATCAATTCGTTTAGTAAAACGCTTGCCATTTCTTAACCGTAGCTCCGATTGCCATGATCTTTATATCGTTTTCAGGGGATTTCTTCCCCTCTATCCAGTGGCACACTTGGATTTCCAAGTTGAAGCCAGGTTCATGCATTTCCTGTTACATGTTGCATTCTTGCATCCCGCATCGCATCCCGCATAGCATATCATCTTTGCATCTTATTGCTTGCCCTTGCACGTGGTTGATTGTATCCTTGTTGCTTGTTTGTGTTGTTGGGTAGAGCCGGGAGACGAGTTCGCTAACGAGGAGCCCGTTGAGTTTGCTTTTGAGGATCCAGTCAATTCTGACAACTGTGCAGGCAAGATGATCACACCCTTGAAATCACTACTATCTTTGCTATGCTAGTTTGCTCGCTCTTTTGCTTTGCCAATGCTACGATGCCTACCACTTGCTTGTAAGCCTCCCAATTGCCATGATTGAGCCTCTAACCCACCTTTGTCCTAGCAAACCATTGATTGGCTATGTTACCGCTTTGCTCAGCCCTTCTTATAGCGTTGTTAGTTGCAGGTGAAGATTGGAGCCGTTCCCTGTTGGAACATTTATTTACTTGTTGGGATATCATTATATTGCTATGTTATCTTACTCATCTATATACTTGGTAAAGGGTGGAAGGCTCGGCCTCTCGCCTAGTGTTTTGTTCCACTCTTGCCGCCCTAGTTTCCGTCATATCGGTGTTATGTTCCCGGAATGTTGCGTCCCTTACGCGGTTGGGCTATAATGGGAACCCCTTGATAGTTCGCCTTGATTAAAGCTTTTCCAGCAATGCCCAACATTGGTTTTACCATTTGCCACCTACCCTTTTCTTTCCCTTGGGTTTCCGGAGCCCGAGGGTCATCTTTATTTTAGCCCCCCACGGGCCAGTGCTCCTCTGAGTGTTGGTCCGGAACGTCAGCCGCCGGTGGCCACCAGGGGCAACTCTGGGCTGGCCTACTGGAAGTTTGGACAATCTGAGTGTGCCCTGAGAAAGAGATATGTGCAGCTCCTATCGGGATTTGTCGGCGCATTCGGGCGGTGTTGCTGGACTAGTTTTGACCTGTCGAATCATCTTGTTGTACCGGGATACCGAGTCTGATCGGTGGGTCCTGGGTGGAGGTCTATTCCTTCGTTGACCGTGAGAGCTTGTTATGGGCTAAGTTGGGACCCCCCTGCAGGGATTGATCTTTCGAAAGCCATGCCCGCGGTTATGGGCAGATGGGAATTTGTTAATGTCCGGTTGTAGAAAACTTGAACTTAAATTAATTAAAATGAATCAACTGCGTGTGTTGCCGTGATGGCCTCTTCTCGGCGGAGTCCGGGAAGTGGACACGGCGTTGGAGTTATGCTTGCGTAGTCTGATCTATTTAGTTATCGCTCGTGCTTTGCCTTCTCTTCTCGCTCTCTTTTGCGAATAAGTTAGCCACCATATATGCTAGTCGCTTGCTGCAGCTCCACTCACATTACCCCCCCCCTTCCTTACCTATTAAGCTTAAATAGTCTTGATCGCGAGGGTGCGAGATTGCTGAGTCCTTGTGGCTCACAGATTACTATTACACCAGATGCAGGGTCCGATGATACTCCTCCGGATGGCGCGTTCGAGCTGAAGTGGGAGTACGACGAGGACTCTCAGCGATATTATGTTTCTTTTCCTGATGATCAGTAGTGGTGCCTGCTCGGGGTTCGATTCAGGGTTTAGTCGCATGATGGGGAGTCTTTTCCATTTTGGCGCCGTAGTCGGGCCATGAGTGTTTGTATGTTGGATGCTATTTATGTACCTTGATGTGACGTGGCGAGTGTAAGCCAACTATTATATTTATTCCCCCTTTATATTTATATGTACATGGGTTGTGTGAAGATTGCCTCACTTGCGACTTATGCCTTCAATGCGATTATGCCTCTAAGTCGTGCCTCGACACGTGGGAGATATAGTCGCATCGAGGGTGTTACAGTAAACCACGGGATATGGCACCAGCTGTGTACGTCTTGGACAAGGTAAAAAGAAAAGAATTCTGCGAGGTCATGTCACGTGTGAGATTCCCACATGGATTTGCTTCCAACCCTAAAAGGAGAGTCAGTGCAGATGGAAACAAGGTACAAGGGTTGAAAACTAATGACTGCCACGTCCTACTTCAAAGGGTTTTACCTGTTATCCTTAGAGGATTGGGCCGCCCTGACTTATACAAAGCAGTTGCAGAGTTGGGACAATTCTTCAGGGAACTCTGCAGTAGGAATATCAGGATAGATGCTTTGGAGCGTCTTAGAGACAAGATACCAACTATCCTACGCGACCTTGAGAAGATATATCCTCCAGCCTTCTTTGATGTGATGGTGCATTTGGTTGTTCATCTACCTGATGAGGCACTACTTAGAGGTCCATTACAGTATGGCTGGATGTACCCTATTGAAAGGCGGCTAGGCACTTTCAAGGGCTATGTTAGGAACAGAGCTAGACCCGAGGGTTCCATTGCAGAGGCCTACATTGCTATAGAAGCATTGACATTCTGCTCAAAATACATTGAAACAGCGGATCAGCTTAGCAAAGAGGTGGGTGAAGACAATACCGGGCTCAATGTTTTCGATTATTCTGTTCGAGTTACAGGGAAGAGTCGACAAGAGGACAAACCTAAAGATTTGGACAAAATGGTTTGGTATGTGTTGAATAACTGTCCTGAGATACTACCTTATATCAAGTAAGTGCAGTACTGCAACTTATACATCGTAATCTACCAAACTTGTAGCACATTCTTATATATTTAGATGTTTGACGCGATCACTATGTTGTGCAGCATCTACAAAGAGGAGTTACTGCGTCAAAATCCAAGAAACATTGACAAACTAGTTATGGCAGGATTTGCGAAATGGTTCAAGAACCATGTAAGCTTTTGAAGTGCAGTGTCAGTTTTTTTAATATATTGAGTACATAAGATGATCAGCTTGTCTATTTTCTAACCATAGGTTAAGAAGATGCGGGAGGATGGGCAGGCAGTTGATGATGCCCTTTACTCACTAACAATGGGTCCTGATACTCAGGTAAGACATTATGAATCTTGCATTGTTGGAGATGTGCGCTACAACACACTTGCACGAGATGAAGGCAGGAAGACACAAAACAGTGCCATCATGAGCACGGATACGTATGACAAAGAGACAACTAAAATGTATGCTAACGTAACAGACATTGTTCAGTTGCAATATATCTCCAGTTTCGAGGATCATCGGTGTGTGGTTCTGTTGTGCTGTCATTGGTATAACCTGTTTTCCAGGATCGCAAAACCCAGAGCTGATGATTATTTCAAATCCATCAATGTCAAGGCGGCGTACCAGACCAACGAGCCTTTTATTTTGGCAAATCAAGCAACACAGATATTTTTCTTGGAAGACACATTTGCACGTAGCGATGACTGGAGAGTATTGCAAAGGTTTGAGCAAAGGAATTCGTTTAATGAAGTTGCACAACAAGATGATGCTTACACTTCTCCTGATGTACAAGATAACACAGATGTTCCTAATATCTTTGAGAACTATCACGTCAATGACGCCGGCGAAAAGATTGCCTGTCATGCTATGGACATACAAGAGTTGATCAAGAAGAAGCCAACGTTCGAGGACGTTGAGGACGAAGAAGAAGATGACACCGTGGGGAATTATGATTCAGACTGATACACATGGCGAAGATGTTGACGCTGCTGCTGCGGATGATGATTACATTGCTTTTGTGGTATTTGCCTGTCAGAAGACTTTTTTATCTACTATGTGAAATTGTGTTTGCTATGACAACTGAAACCTGATGAACATGTTGTTTAGTATTTTGCTGTGAGAACATCACTTGTTATGTATGCTAATTTGTGTTTGGTGATTGTATGACAACTAAAATATGATGACATTGTTGTTTAGTTGTACTCATATTTGGCTGTGAAACTTGAATTTGATGACATAGTGTTCTGTTGGACTGCAATTTGCTCGACGTCTTCGAATGAGAACAAAGCTCACCCGGCAGGGCCTCTGCTATTTATTTATTTATATGAGAAAAAGGGGATACCCCCTGATTTCCATTAATAGAAATCATTAGATGTTCAAAACACTACGCCCAGCCTGCTACACAGGTTTCATTCATTACTAGTTTCAGCAAAGTGCTCATGTCGTAGCCACTGAATACATCACGAGTGCTACATACACCGCAAATAAAGAGACAATCATCCTACAGAGCACATCGAGTTTGCCCATTATCTTCACAAGCTCTTTCATCTCCTCATTGCTGCCAAGGCCGTTCAACAGCTGTTGCTTGGCCATGATCAGAGGAACTGCATCTTTAACCTTCTGCTCTGCATCTTCCTCTTCTGCCGTTCCTTCAGTTACTTGTCCAACACCCCAACCTGCTGGTATTGGGATTCCTCGACTAACCAAATAATCAGCGTACTTGCATTCCCCCACAGTAGCAACTTCCTAGAAATACAAATCACATGAATCTTCCCTTTTCTGCACGAATCAAATTGGTAGATCATCAACCAAACGATTAAAAAATCAGTAACTGAAAGCAGCAGAACAACACTTCAACATATTATTACCCCATGACTCGGGCATTTTTAGAAGACTCGGCCAGGGTTGCGGATTGTGGTTGAGACGCGACGGATGACTCTGCGTGATTTGCAGCAGTGGCACCACACCAACGGCAGCGGGTTGCGATGAGCAATCGGTTGCGGTGCGCGTGCCGGCGAGGGTGTGATGAGACCCACAGGCGATGGTACGGGTTGCGACTTGCGCATATCTGGTTGTTGCCTGCTGAAGAGCAGGTGGACGAGCAGCCAGTGAACATGGTTGTTGCGGCCAAAGCTTCTGATGCTAGGCAGAGTAAGTAGAGAAGAGGAGAAGCGAACGTAGGATATGTCAGTTTCATTACTTGCAGAGTAGCATAGCACCATATATAGTCATAGTCTAGGTTTGGATTCGAACCAGCTACACGAGCACGTCTTTCTTTTTTCTAAAACTCAGCAACGTCTCTTTACTGGTACACTAGTTTGTTCTATACGCCTTCCCAAGTCTTTGATTTTCTTTCCCTTTTTTTGCGAGGACCTGATAGCTGGGACCCATCGGAAGGGCCTCTGTATTTCACGAAAAAACGTTCCCCCCGCTGACATGTCGAACCCACCAGCTATATCTTCGCACGCAAGGAAGTGCCTCCTTATTACGCACAAAAAAAGAATACCCCCTGCTAGCTGGGACCCACCATAGTGGGAGGATGACTTTTGGGCCAACAAAGTTGACGGGGACGGAGGGCTTTGTCAACTTAGTCAATATGAATGATTCTAGCTCCAGTCACCATACGATGTCCATCCAACGGGCGTAGTGCTTCTTCAACCTCTCATCTTCTTGCTCCAGCCGCCCAAAGCAGCGCCGGTCGTGCCGCATGCTCCTGCCTCCCATGGACGGCTATGCTGCCGCGGAGGCCTCACCGCCCCCTACTATTCCCATCGCTAGCCAGGCCCTGCGGCGACGGCAGCCTCACACCGCAGCCGAACCAGTGAACCCTCGTACTCCTCTCCGCGCGGGCTTCCACTGCCGCGTCTTCCCCGACTCCACGTTGTCCCCTTCCTAGGCCTCGCCGTCGTCCACCGCCGTGGTGCTCTCCACGTGCCGTGGTCAACGTGGTCAAGGAACGACTTCCATCGGAAGAGTACTGTACGTGGAGAGGCTGACAGCTGGGTCCACGGCCACAACCCAGTTTTTTTTTGTGATTTGCCAAGTAAGTCGCTTTGTCAGGCCTGTTGGGCTGCAAATCTTTCAAGACGAGGAGAGCTTTCATTCGGCTGGCCGAGAAATTGGCCCATCAGTAATGAGAAATGGGTTGTACATTTTTAAAACACATCAAACCAGCAATTAGTTTCAAATATCTTTTTTTTTCATTTCAAGATTTTAAATTACATTAATTTTTATGCGTGGGGAATTTGTTGGATTTTATATTGATATACATTTATTTTTAAAATCAGTTTGAATGTGAGTCGAAATTTCGGGATTAAAAACAGTTCGGACCGCACCGAAATATGCAAAATTTCGTATAATTTTTTAACCGTGGCCACAATGTGGGCTGTAATGCTAACAAAAAGAATATGGGCTCCAAAAAGAACCTTAAGAATTAGCAAATGGGCTGAAAATTATTAGAAATAATGGCAGATGGAATGTATGTTGTTTTCCACAGATTTGAGGCTTTCCTAAAAAAAGGTTGACGTACAAGGAGTGACTGTTGGATGTCCATCCAATGGCCGTCGTGCTTCTTCAAGCTCTGCTCTTCCTACTCCAGCCGCCCAAACAGACGCCGGCGGGACTGCCTGCTCCCTCCTCCCCGCGGCCGGCTCTGCTGCCGCGCAGGCCTCACCGCCCCACCGTACTCCCATCGCTGGCCTAGCCATCACTCTACTCACTCACACCTGCTGTTATTCTCCGGCGACGGCAGGCGAACTAGTAAACCCTCATACAGTCGTACTCCCCTCCGCGTGGGAAACAACTGCCGAGTCTTCCCTGCCTCCGTGTCGTTCCCTTTCTAGGCCTTGCTGTCGTCCACTGCCCTGGTGCTCTCGGTGTGGCCTGGTCAACGTGGTCAACGGCCGACATGCATCTGAAGTGGACTGTACGTGGAGAGGCAGACAGCTGGGTCCACGGCTGCACTCAAGGAAATGCCTCCTTATTACGCGCAAAATAATGATTCCTCCACCTGACATCAGGGACCCACTGAAAGGGCCTCTGTATTTCGTGAAAAAAACGTTACCGCCGCTGACAGCTCGGACCCACCAGCTATATCTTCGCACGCAAGGAAGTGCCTCCTTATTACGCACAAAAAAATGAATACTCCCCCTGTTAGCTGGGACTCAGTATAGTGGCAGGCCGACTTGTGGGCCTACTAAGTCGACGGGGATGGAGGGCTTTGTCAACTTAGTCAATAATGCACGAGTCTAGCTCCAGTGACCGTATGATGTCCATCCAACGGTCGTAGTGCTTCTTCAACCTCTGGTCTTCTTGCTCCAGCCGCCCAAACCAGCGCCGGTCGTGCCTCGTGCTCCTGCCTCCCATGGCCGGCTGCGATGCGGCGGAGGCCTCACCGCCCCCTACTACTCCCACCGCTGGCCAGGCCATCCCTCTACTCACCCACACCCACTGTTACTTTGCGGCGATGGCAGCCTCACACCGCATCGAACCAGTGCCCTCGTACTCCTCTACGCGTGGGCATCCACTGCCGCGTATTCCCCGGCTCCACTTCGTCCCCTTCCTAGGCCTCGCCGTCGTCCACTGCCCTGGTGCGCTCGGTGCTGCGTGGTCAACATGGTCAAGGAACGGCTTCCATCAGACGTGGACTGTACGTGGAGAGGCTGACAGCTGGGTCCACGGCCGCAACAAGGAAGTGCCTCCTTATTACGTGCAAAATAGTTATTCCTCCACCTGACAACAGGGACCCATCGGACGGGCCACCAGTATTTTGCGAAAAAATCGTTTCCCCCTAACTGCTGGGACCCACCGGACGGGCCACCGTATTTCGTGAAAAAACATTCCCCCCGCTGTCAGCTCGGACCCACCGGAAGTGCCTCCTTATTACGCACAAAAAAATGAATACTCCCTCGGCTAGCTGGGCCCCACCTTGGTGAGAGGCTGACTTGTGGGCCTACTAAGTTGACGGGGACGAAGGGCTTTGTCAACTTAGTCAATATGAACGATTCTAGCTCCATTGACCGTACGATGTCCATCCAATGGCCGTAGTGCTTCTTCAACCTCTGGTCTTCTTGCTCCAGCCGCCCAAAGCAGCGCCGGTCGTGCCGCATGCTCCTGCCTCCCGTGCCTAACTGTGCTGCCGCGGAGGCCTCACCACCCCCTACTATTCCAACCGCTGGCCAGGCCCTGTGGCGATGACAGCCTCACATCACAGTCGAACCAGTGAACCCTCGTACTCCTCTCCGCGCACGCGCGGGCTTCCACTGCCGCGTCTTCCCTAGCTCCCCGTCGTCCCCTTCCTAGGCCTCGCCGTCGTCCATCGCCCTGGTGTTCTCGGCGCGGCGTGGTCAACATGGTCAAGGAACGACTTCCATCGGACGTGGACTGTACATGGAGAGGATGACAGTTGGGTCCACGGCGGCAGCAAGGAAGTGCCTCCTTATTACGCAGAAAATAATGATTCCTCCACCTAACAGCAGGGACCCATCGGACAGGCCACCGTATTTCGTGAAAAAACGTTTCACCCCTGGCTGCTGGGACCCACCAGCTACATCTTCGCATGCAAGGAAGTGCGTGACAGTCGGGACCCACCTGGTCGAAGCATACGTAGCGTTGTCATTCTGGTCGCGAATGTGTACGTACATATATACCGGTGGATGTAGAGGCGCGCACGTGTCGTAGTAGAGGCGTGCACGTGTCGTAGTAGAGGCGCACACGTGTCGTAGTAGAGGCGCGCACGTAGCATGTACACGTACGTACAGCGGCCATGGTGCAAGAAAGAAAATACAACCACGTATGTGTACATACGGGCGGGGTCTCGAACGCCTACTCGCGCACACGTACGGCGAGGGCTTGTGTACATGGCTGGATCGGAACGGAGAAACATCATCGTCGTCGTGTTCATGGGTTGGAACGGAATGCGTGGTCGTGTTCATCGGGAGGGCTTGGACGAAAGAGGCAATGGAAACGAGGCTTGGCATACTGCACAATGGAGGAAACGGACCTCCTACAGTCGAAACGGGGGTCCTGTTGATCGGGAGGGGTGTGGCGTACCACAAAATGGAGGAAATGGACCTCCTACGGTTGAAACAGGGGTCCTGTTGATCGGGAGGGGTGTGGCGTACCGCAAAACAGAGGAAACGGACTTGTGTTGGAGCGCGACGGTCGAAACGGGGGTCCTGTTCATCGGGAGGGGTGTGGCGTACCGCAAAACGGGACTCCACGAGATACTGTTCATCTCCACCGTCGACCCCCTCCAGCCTCCACGAGCTACTGTTCATCCACCGTCGGCCTCCTCCAGCCTCCACGGGCTCCTGTTCATCCAGCCTCCACCGCGCGCTACTCCACCGGCTACTGTTCAACCACCCCTCCACCGTCTACTGTTCGTCCAGCCCTCCACACCACGAGGTCCTGTTCAACCACCCCTCCACGAGCACCCCTCCACCGTCTACTGTTCATCCTACCCTCCACACCACGGGGTCCTGTTCATCCACCCCTCCACAGGTACCCCTCCACCGTCTACTGTTCATCCAGCCCTCGCCAAGGAATCGCTCGATCGGGTTCAGTTAACAGCCATCGATCGACCGCTCGGGTTCAGTAACGCGTAGCCTGCAATGTAATCGCTCGGGTTCAGTTAGAGCCCAACGCCTTTCTCAGGTTTAGTTAGAGCCAACGCCTCGCACACACGCGTGTACGTGTACGAGAGAAACATGCATCGCTCAGCCCCCGACCTCCCACCATAACCGGGAACTCCCCAAAATTTTCCTCCCCTTCGCTTCTACCACGGTTTTTTCTGTCATGGACGGCCCAAAGAATGTCATACAGCTGCGTTTCCGGCCCGCCCAGGACGAAAAGCCCATTTTCTGTCATGATTTTTGTCACAGAAGTAGGAGCCCACCACATCTATGATGACACCGAGTTTTGTCACAATTATCGTCATAGAAGTGTCATATGTATGACAGAAATTTTTTTCATTCGGCCCAAAATGTCATGGATGTGTCTTTTTTTTGAATTGAGGGCAGTGAGCCAGAAGAAACCCTACAGGAACGCCTTACCGGCAAGGGCCCTTGACCCTATGTGGGAGCCACATATGCCCCCATGTATCTCTGCCAACAGCTCCAGTCCTTCTTCCCGAGGGATGCACTTCAATTTCACACCATTCGGTCTCTTTTTGTACAGGACGTCATCGACGAACTGGTACAAGGCAGACCAATGGGCTACTTTTTCCGCTTCTTCCTGCTCCTCAGGAAGCTCCCCTGTCTGGAGGAAATAGATAGTGTGTTGTGCCCATGCCGGAGCCTGGGGCTTGACGGCAAGGACCAAAGGCATCTCTTCCGCCATGGGAGCGTCCGTCTCCCACTGCCGCTGTAGGTTCATGACCAAGACAATTTTTATCTTTAGTTAGAACCACAGCAACATTTGATGTAATCTAACTCTGCAGCACTTTTGGTACGATGCGTGTTATCTTCTTGTTCGATCTTCCCCTTTGTATGTTTACCCTACGTTGAACGGGCAGGCTTGCCGGTGGGTAAACCCAGGGCGGCACCTTGAGGACGGATCCTCAATGGCCTGTCGGGTGTGCTTGCTGCCGAGCGAGCCACCTTACTGTTCTCAACGCCGCTGCTCGAACTGTCGAGCTTGACTCGAGTCAGAACCGAGAGCGTTGCCAATTACGGAAGGCTACCCTGCCACTCTCGACGCCGCCACTTGAGCTATTGAGCGGACTCGAAACAGAACAAGGGCGTTGCCAATTGCGGAAGGGCCCCTTTGCATGCAGGCTTTCAGACATAGGGCAGGATCTCTGAGGACAATAACCTCATATATAAAAATGAAATTGCTTAAGGTTTCGTATGACGTAGCTTTCCTGTCGCCGCACCGGCATCCTTCGCACTTGAAGGCAGCGTCGTTCCCTTGGCTGTCTTCTTCTCCGGAAGCCATGGCCATGAGGAACTGCTAAGCCAGCCGCTAGACCAGATTCTCACAACTGCGCACCCCTACCTGGTGTGCTAAAGATGTCGGTGGGAAACGACACCTATGGGATCACAAGAATCCCTACTACGGTTGCCGGGGCGCGGGCTCGTGAGGAGAGCAGGATTAACAGTCAGCACAAAGATCGTTTACCTAGGTTCGAGCCGCGAGGATGCGTAAAACCCTGGTCCCGCTTTGGCAGATGCATTGCGTGTTCTTGGGCTCTCGAACTAGCTACGGTGGTTGTGTCATTCAAAAGAGCTGAATCCCCCTCCAGTACGCCATAGGCCTCCTTTTATAGTCGAAAGGGGCTGCCACAGTGGCACACATGAGTTGGAAAGGCCTACAGTATCGCAAGCTTATCGCTCGTATTACACGACAAGACGCATTTAATGCATAGCTTAGGGGTCCCTTAGCTTTATCGGGGTGAAAGCACAAGTGCTCCCTAGGTGGTTTTGATAATTAATGTCAACATATCTCTTGTTGGACTAACATTTTTATCTAGTATGTCTCAAAATAGTTCAACAGTGAAGTGGCAATGGACTAGAGGATGTGAAACCCCTTCAATATGCTAAGGACAAAGGATTGGCTCAAGCTCAAATCTCAAGACCCTACATTTTCTATTTTAGTGATCCAAGATCACATTGAGTCTATAGGAAAAGCCAATACTATCAAGGAGGGATGAGGTGTTGCTTAATGAGGTGCCTACCGAGTTGCATGTCGGTCCCACCGGAAACCCTAACGGTCACTAGCTTTGCTAAATCGGTCAGACCGAGCTTAACCATTCGCTCCCACCGAGTTTGGGAAGTTATGTGTAACGGTTAGATTTTTTTTGGAGGCTATATATACCCCTCCACCACCTCTTCATTCATGGAGAGAGCCATCAGAACAAACCTACACTTCCAACCTATTTTTTCTGAGAGAGAACCACCTACACTTGTGTTGAGACCAAGATATTCCATTCCTACCATATGAATCTTGATCTCTAGCCTTCCCAAGTTGCTTTCCACTCAAATCTTCTTTCCACCAAATCCAAATCCTGTGATAGAGAGTTGGGTGTTGGGAGACTATCATTTGAAGCACAAGAGTAAGGAGTTCATCATCAACACACCATTTGTTACTTCTTGGAGAGTGGTGTCTCCTAGATTGGCTAGGTGTCACTTGGGAGCCTCCGACAAGATTGTGGAGTTGAACCAAGGAGTTTGTATGGGCAAGGAGATCGCCTACTTCGTGAAGATCTACCACTGGTGAGGCAAGTCCTTCGTGGTCAATGGCCATGGTGGGATAGCCAAGGTTGCTTCTTCATGGACCCTTCATGGGTGGAGCCCTCCGTGGACTCGCGCAACCGTTACCCTTCATGGGTTGAAGTCCCCATCAACGTGGATGTACGATAGCACCACCTATCGGAACCATGTCTCAAAAACATCCGTGTCTCCAATTGCGTTTGAATCTTCCAAACCCTTCCCTTTACATTCTTGCAAGTTCCATGGTTTACTTTCCGCTGCTCATATACTCTTTGCATGCTTGCTTGATATGTATTGTGTTTGTTAAACTTGTGCCAAAAATCGACTTCAACCTAAAGAATTTAAAAACTGCAACTTTTAGCACCTAGTGTCTAATCACCCCCTCTAGACACCTCTTCTCGATCCTTTCAATTGGTATCAGAGCTATGGTCTCCATTGCTTTGGTTTAAACACCATTGGAGGAAGATGGATGAGTCTACTTTGTGGAGTCTTAGATGTAGAGTGCCTATCCTTGATGGAGAATATTTTCATGAGTGGAGAAATGAAATGCTTGAGATTTCCAATGAATATCATTTTAACAAGTACATTACAAGCCCTTGTGCACCTCATGTTGATCCTTTGCATCCTACCCTTGATGAATCTATTGACATGATCCACAACCTTAGAACTGTTAATCTTATCATTAGAGGCTTGTCTAGAAACTTGATTGAATGTTTGCCTACTCTTGATTGTGCCTACACTATATGGAGATTTCTTGAGGAACGCTTTCCAAATTATTCCTTGAAAGATCTAGATGAAATCCTCCATAAGTCTATTGCCTTGATTAAGATGAGTTCCAATGATCCCAAATTTGGTGACTGCTTATTTGAGCTTACTAATCTTACGAGTGCCAAAGGAGATGTTGGAATCATTAGCAATATCATTTCCAGAGCTATTAGAATTCATAAAGATAACTATAGAAATGGCCATTTATCTAATGAATTACCCTCTCTAGGAATTGATCAATCACAAGATGAGGTTGAACATGGATACTATGATGAGGATGATGATGACAGTGACTATGATCTTAATGATGCAATGAGACACTTTGGTCTTATGGCAAATCTTCGCGGCTACATGGCTGGAGGAAAGGAATGGGTTCTTGATAGTGGATGTACTGATCATATGACCGGAGATAAAGATATGTTCCGTGAGCTTGCTGAAAACGACGGCCCTCGAAAGTATGTCACCTTTGGTGATAACTCAAAGGGTAAGGTGGTTGGCCTAGGTAAGGTGGCCATCTCACATGATAGCTCCATACAAAATGTCATGCTTGTTGAATCTCTTGGGTACAATTTACTTTCAGTATCTAGACTTGCTGATTTCGGTTTCAATGTTTTATTCACTGAAGTAGATTGCCAAGTGTTTCGTAGAGACAATTGGTAAATGGTCTTTACCGGAATACATAGAGTTGATCTTTACATTGTTGATTTCACTAAAAAGGCTCAACCTAGAACTTGCTTAATTGCTAAATCCTCTAAAGGTTGGTTATGGCATAGACGATTAGGTCATGTTGGTATGCGAAACCTTGACACGCTTATTAAAGGTGATCATATCCTTGGAGTAAAAGATGTTATATTTGACAAGGATAGACTTTGTAGTGCTTGTCAGGCAGGAAAACAAGTTGGAGGAAGTCATCGCGCGAAGAACATCATGACCACGAGAAGACCACTCGAGCTACTTCACATGGATCTCTTTGGTCCAAATGCCTACAAGAGTCTCGGTGGTAACTCATTTGGACTAGTCATAGTTGATGATTTTTCAAGATTTACGTGGGTGTTCTTTCTTGATGACAAATCACAGGTCCAAAAGATCTTAAAATACTTCGCTAGGAAGGCCCAAAATCAATTTGACATGAAGATCAAGAAGGTTCGAAGTGACAACGGAATAGAGTTCAAGAACACAAATGTGGATTCCTTTCTTGACAAAGAACGGATTTCACATGAGTTCTCGGCTACGTACACATCTTAACAAAATGGAGTCATTGAGAGGAAGAACCGGACTCTTATTGAGATGGCAAGAACGATGCTTGATGAGTACAAGACGCCAAAACACTTTTGGGCAGAAGCGGTTGAGATAGCTTGTCATGCTACAAATCGCTTGTATCTTCACAAGCTACTCGGCAAGACAGCATACGAGCTCCTCACCGGTAACAAACCACAAGTCGGTTACTTTCGAGTATTCGGCTCAAAGTGCTACATTCTTGATAAGCATCGTCGCTCTAAATTTGCTCCTAAATCTCATGAAGGTTTCCTCCTTGGTTATGGCTCAAACTCTCACACTTACCGTGTCTACAAAAATTTCACCCGAAAGGTTGAAGAGACGGTAGATGTGAACTTTGATGAATCTAACGGCTCGCAAGTAGAGCAATTGCCAATTGATGTAGGAGACAAAGACCTCTCGGAAGCAATCCAAGACTTGTCTATTGGCAAGATTCGTCCAACGGAGGTAAAGGAGAGTACTTCATCAGTCCAAGTGGAAGCTTCTACCTCACGACAAGGTGACCCAAGAGTTGATACGGAAGCATCCACAAGTGGGACACATCAAGATGAAGAAACGAGGAAGTGCATCAAGATGAACGTCAACAACCTCCTTCTCCACCACGACAAGAGAATGACAACGTCAACAACGAAGAAGGCCAAGAAGAAGGACAAGATGAAGAAGATGTTCAACCAAGATCCAAGCAAAAGCTTTCACGAGTTCGAGCAAGAATCGCCAAAGATCATGCCGTCGAGCAAATCTACAATGATATCCAAACCGGGAGAATCACTCGCTCTAAAACTCGTTTGGCTAACTTTTGTGAACACTATTCATTCATCTCTCGCATTGAACCTATGAAGGTTGAAGAAGCATTGGAAGATCCGGATTAGATAAACGCTATGCATAAAGAGCTACACAACTTTGAGAGAAATCAAGTGTGGACATTGGTTGAAAATCCCAACAACAACCACAACATCATTGGTACCAAATGGGTACTTCGCAACAAGCAAGATGAAGATGGTCAAGTCATCCGCAACAAAGCACGCCTAGTCGCCCAAGGCTACACTCAAGTCGAAGGTATGGACTATGGTGAGACATATGCCCCCGTTGCTAGACTTGAGTCCATTCGCATCTTACTTGCCTATGGTAATCATCATGATATCACCTTGTACCAAATGGACATTAAAAGTGCTTTCCTAAATGGTGAAATTGAGGAGGAAGTTTATGTTAAGCAACCTCCCGGATTTGTCAATCCTAAGAAACCTAATCATGTTTACAAACTTCACAAAGCTCTTTATGGTCTTAAACAAGCTCCTAGAGCATGGTATAAATGCTTGACCAAGTTCCTTATTGAAAAAGGCTTTGAAATTGGAAAAATATATTCTACTCTGTTTAATAAAAGGGTTAATGGAGAACTATTTGTATGCCAAATTTATGTCGATGATATTATATTTGGATCAACTAACCCTCATTTTAGTGAAAAATTTGGAAAGCTAATGTCGGAGGAGTTTGAGATGTCGATGATGAGTGAACTCAAATTCTTTCTCGGTTTGCAAATCAAGCAAACTAAGGAAGGCACCTTTGTATCTCAAACGAAGTACACCAAGGACTTATTCAAGAAGTTCAGTATGTAAGAATGCAAAGGTATGACTACACCCATGCCTACTAGTAGACATCTTGATTTAACCAAATATGGTGAACCGGTTGATCAAAAGGTTTATCGCTCTATGATTGGTTCATTGTTATATCTATGTGCTTCACGTCCCGATTATTATGCTAAGTGTGTGCATGTGTGCACGGTATCAAGCCGCTCCTAAAGAATGTCATCTTAAGGCCATGAAAAGGATAGTGAGATACTTAATCCATACACAAAATTTTGGCATTTGGTATCCAAAAAGGGCTTCCTTTGATCTTGTTGGCTACTCTGATTCGGACTATGCCGGTGACAAGGTTGATAGAAAGTCCACTTCGGGTACTTGTCAATTTCTTGGTAGATCTCTTGTATCTTGGTCCTCCAAGAAACAAAACTCGGTATCCTTATCCACCGCCGAAGCGGTATACATTGCCACTGGATCATGTTGTGCTCAATTACTTTGGATGACCCAAACTCTTAAAGATTATGGGATATATGTGAAACATGTTCCATTACTTTGTGACAATGAAAGTGCTATTAAAATTGCTCACAATCCCGTGCAACATTCTCGAACTAAGCATATTGAAGTTCGTCATCATTTCATTCGAGATCATGTTGCCAAAGGGACATTAATCTTAAGCATGTTCGCACCGATAAGCAATTGGCGGATATATTTACCAAACCACTTGATGAGAAAGTGTTTTGCAGGTTAAGAGGTGGATTGAACATCATTGATGCTTCAAACTTGGAGTAGGAACTCCATTTGATACATGCAAGGCATGAGCCTATGACTAATCCTTGATATTTCTCTTATGTTGACTATCCTATGTCCTGGATATATTTGCACCTTGCATGCTATCTAACCCGTGTAGGTACTTGGATGAATCGAAATCTATGAGATTGCAACTCACTCACATCTTGAGCAATTTCTATATCACCAAGTCGCTACACAATGGTGGATGAAGAAAAGGAAGCACACAACCATTCAAACACATCCTTTGGCAAATTCTTTCATGATTGTCATTTTGGATACAAAAGTGCTATTCCTTGCAAGAACTAACCCATGTAGGTAGATGAACTCAAACTCCAAGTGGTGCTCCCAACTCTTGATGATCTACATCAACCTTGAGCAACCCACACAAGTTCACCTACATGATCATGATCAACACCACCACCCAAGGTATGTTATTCCATCTTAGAGAAGCATTACTCCAAGTCATGGGATAAAGCAACTCAACAAGATGTGAATACATCAAGATTCTTTAACGAAAAATGGTAACCCCATTTTGAGCTTAAACGATGAGTGTGACCAAAGATCAAGTGATCTCACTTGACTCCTAAGTCAATATACTCTAACATAGGTGACTTTGTCACCACCCAATTCTAGATGAAGTTCTCTTGTGTTCTTTTCTGCGCTCTTGTATTTGTCTCATGCATATTTGTTTCCCTCTTAAACAAAAAAAACTTCATCTAGATTCCTTTTAGTTTCTTCTCTTTTATTTTCTTTTCTGCATTTTCTGCATTAAATTCCTTGCAAATCCTTGTGAGATCTTACTTTTCTAGTGAGCTGAGGTGACAAGTGTTTTCTCTGCGATCAACTCGGTCACACCAGGCTATTTACTTCAGTCCAACCAAACCCTTTTGGTGCCACCGAAGCACCAAACTCAGTGCTACCGATTTCACTGCAGGAAAAACATATTGCCACTTGTTTCTGAATTCTTTTTGATCCAGCTTCACTCAATGAATCTTGTCCTTGACCAGCATCCTACTCAAATTGCTGCTTTGTTCTGTGACTCAAGGACCAAACCCATCATGACAAAAAATCCAGAAGAACCCTTCTTGGAAATTGATGTCAAAGGGGGAGAGAGAGATCATCACATCAAAGCTTAATCATATCTATAGGGGAAGAGAATACTCTAGGCAAGAAAGAGACCCCAGATGCTTGGTGTTCAAGAGGAGATAAGTCACATGTCCTCAAGAGGGGAAATACATGTTCATATTTGCTCAATTGCATTAGCTTTGTTCATTTCCTTTGAGCTCTGTTTTTTCTCTGATTTTCTGTTTCCTATCTTCTCCCAATATCCCATGTTAGATTCAGGGGGAGCAAGACATCTAAGGGAAGGAAATCCTTGAATTTATTGCATATCTTTACCTTTGGGGACATGTCTTTATCCAATATGGTACCTAGTACTTACTCTACATGTCATCCCAGTCTTGGTATTCCTGTGGTTTCTCTTGTTTGCTCTGGCCAGTAGGTGTATCTGTGTTATCTAACCTTATTTACGCAGGTTCATCCCATCCTCAGCCAACTCAAGACCACAAGGTAAGTATATGCATCACAGTCATGTGAATGAGAATTTCTTGCTGATGTACATACTGTTTGCAAGAAGAACTCATGAGCATGAAGGTACATTTCTCATATTTTCATCATTTTCTCTGATGCATATAGGCAAGATACATGTAACACATTGCTTACTATGTCATGTTTATGCATTCAGATGCTCCTATATTCCATATTCACATGATTGCATACATGTAGGGGGAGCCTATGCAAGTTACATGTCTTTCCAAAGCTTTACTTACTACTCTTAATATCTTGATCTAAAGCTTTGATGTATGTTGTCATCAATTACCAAAAAGGGGGAGATTGAAAGCACAAGTGCTCCCTAGGTGGTTTTGGTAATTAATGCCAACATATCTCTTGTTGTACTAACATTTTTATCTAGTATGTCCTAGATAAGTTCAACAGTGAAGTCGCAATGGACTAGAGGATGTGAAACCCCTTCAAGATGCTAAGGACAAAGGATTGGCTCAAGCTCAAAGCTCAAGACTCTACATTTTCTATTTTAGTGATCCAAGATCACATTGAGTCTATAGGAAAAGCCAATACTATCAAGGAGGGATGAGGTGTTGCTTAATGAGGTTCTTGCTCAAAGTGCTTAGTGATATGCTCAAAAGCCCTGAACTACTTTCTCACATCCACATATGACCTAAACCAAAAGTCAAACTCGGCCCCGCCGATTCTTCCTATCCGGCACCACCGAGTTTCAAATGTCATAGCCACTGCCACAAACCCTAGGCAAATCGGTCTCACTGATAGGGATCTCGGTCTCACCGAGATGGGGTTGTAATCTCTCTGTTTCCCTTCATAACATTTCAGTCTCACCGAGATGAGCGATCGGTCCCACCGAGATTGCAATGTAAACTCTTTGTTTTCCCTTTGTAACGTTTCGGTCTCACCGAAATGAGCGATCGGTCCCACCGAGTTTACCTTACCAACTCTCTGGTTAGCTTATTACCAAAATCGGTCTCACCAAGTTTGTGTAATCGGTCTCACCGAGATTACGTTATGCCCTAACCCTAATCATATCGGTCCTACTGAGTTGCATGTTGGTCCCACCGAAAACCCTAACGGTCACTAGCTTTGCTAAATCAGTCAGACCGAGTTTAACCATTCAGTCCCACCGAGTTTGGGAAGTTATGTGTAACAGTTAGATTTTGTGTGGACGCTATATATACCCCTCCACCACCTCTTCATTCGTGGAGAGAGCCATCAGAACAAACCTACACTTCCAACCTATTTTTTCTGAGAGAGAACCACCTACACTTGTGTTGAGACCAAGATATTCCGTTCCTACCATATGAATCTTGATCTCTAGCCTTCCCAAGTTGCTTTCCACTCAAATCTTCTTTCCACCAAATCCAAATCCTGTGAGATAGAGTTGAGTGTTGGGGAGACTATCATTTGAAGCAGAAGAGCAAGGAGTTCATCATCAACACACCATTTGTTACTTCTTGGAGAGTGGTGTCTCTTAGATTGGCTAGGTGTCACTTGGGAGCCTCTGACAAGATTGTGGAGTTGAACCAAGGAGTTTGTAAGGGCAAGGAGATCGCCTACTTCGTGAAGATCTACCGCTAGTGAGGCGAGTCCTTCATGGGCGATGGCCATGGTGGGATAGACAAGGTTGCTTCTTCATGGACCCTTCATGGGTGGAGCCCTCCGTGGACTCGCGCAACCGTTACCCTTTGTGGGTTGAAGTCCCCATCAACGTGGATGTACGATAGCACCACCTATCGGAACCACGTCTCAAAAACATCCGTGTCTCCAATTGCGTTTGAATCTTCCAAACCCTTCCCTTTACATTCTTGCAAGTTGCATGCTTTACTTTCCGCTGCTCATATACTTGTTGCATGCTTGCTTGATATGTATTGTGTTTGTTAAACTTGTGCCAAAAATCGACTTCAACCTAAAGAATTTAAAAACTGCAACTTTTAGCACCTAGTGTCTAATCACCCCCCTCTAGACACCTCTTCTCGATCCTTCCACGGGGACGGGAACGAGGCCCGTCGCGTCTGTCGCCGCTCCTCCTTGCTTCGACACGCGCCCAGGCTAGCGATGCATGAAGTGCCATGTAGACAGGCAGGAAGTTGAGGTGGCGCGGTCGTAGGGCCTTCATGAAGGCCCGCATGCCACCACGCAGGTGTCTGCTGATTTGGCCTGGAAGTCGGATGTTGCCATGCAGGTGACTGCCCAGCTGGTTGGGCTGGCAGCTGCATGCGAACGGTGGTGGTAGTCTTGGCTGGTACGGGTTTGGCAGTGGCCCTGCTGATGCCCTCGGCAAGGGTCTTGCCGGGGACCAGGAAAGGGTCTCTGTCGTGGCGTTGCCGTCATCCCCGGCAAGGGTCTTGCTGGGGGCCTTGCTGTCATCCCCGGCAAGGGTCTTGCCGGGGGCCTTGTGGACTTCCTCGGCTAGGATCCCCCCGAGGGTCGCCGTCTTCTGGTCCTCATCTGATCTTGAGTCTTCTCTATCTTCACAAAGATTTGTATGCCTCCATGGAGGTGCCTCCCGAGCCCTGGCCCAATGTGGTTGATGGTGTTGGAGACCGTGGGCTCAAGGGTGGCGTGCTTCGCTGGTGTTGGGCGAGCTACCCTGGCAAGGGTCTTGTCGGGGCCGCTGAGGCTGCCCTGGCATGGGTCTTGCCGAGGGAACCTGCTTCGCCCCTCTTCTCTTTGTGCTCTCGGCCTTGGCGTTGTCTTGTTTGCCTTGATGCTTCGATTCTCTCCGACTTCCCTCCTCTGCCCTGCTAAGTGTGGCCGCGGCGCGTGGCTCTGACCGCCCGCGCACAAGTAAAGGGGTCAAAAGGAGAGCCCCTACTTTTGTACACCGACAGGTTTAATCAGTATGAATGAGTCGGTCCTATTAGTCATTATGTAGAAGACCAAAATTTATCTGCATATCTCTCATGAGTCGGCTAGAACTAACACACCCGACTCATCCTGAATAAGAAAACAAGCAACATGCATTAGCCCCCAAGTGCCATGTGTTATTGCATGCAAATCACTTGGGACTTGTGAGAAAGAGTCAACTCCTTTGAAATTTTTTCGTTTGATAGACATTATCCCCCAAGTGCCGAGTGTTGTTTGCTTCCAAAGGATTTGGGACTTGTATTTTGTCATCCGCCATGAAACTAAACGAACTTGTGCTATATGGAGGCTACGACCACAGAACTGGAATGTCAATTGTCTGAGGCCAAGACCCGGCTGGGGACTCAAGAGACTGAGACAAAGAAAGCTGAATCCAAATTCCAGTTGAGTGTGTCTGAGGCAGAAAATTTGAAGACCAGCTTCACTGACGAGAAAGAGGCTTTGGCCAATGAGAAGACCACCTTGACGCAGCATGCTGAGAAAGCTGAGGCGGCTCTGGAAGAGGTTACCACTGAACTCACCAGTTTAAAGAACCGTGTGTCTCAGATGGTTTCTGCATCTTTGGTAAGTCACCTTGTTGTTTACTCAAAGTAAATATTTGTCATCATAATATGAGCCACCACTTACGCAATTGTGTAAACTTTGTAGGCCCAAGGAGTAGCAACCTGAGCCGAGACACGTTGGTAAAGCTCAAGGCGGTTTACACGCTTATTGAGAAATTATACACTGGGGCTCAACGGACTCTTGCCACTATCTCTCCTGCAAATCAAGAACCAAACTTATTAAGTGATGTCTTGAAGAAGTTGTCTATCTTGCCTGCTAGGTTCCAAGAAATCAAGCAATCCTGTGCTAGAGCCAGAGCTGTGACAGCTTTAAGCCGTGCCAAAGCCTGGGTACCAGAATTAGACCCATCGCACGTAGCCAGTGGATATCCCAGCCTCAAAGAAGATGGAACGCCTTTCGACGAAGAAGATTTTGCTGCTCGTGTCAAGGAAATTCGCCCTCATGCTACAATCGTTGCCGAAGAGACCGACCTCACAAGTATCAACCGGGTTATGATGCAGACAACCAGAAGATGACGACTCCTTCATATAAAGTATGCCGAACCGTAAACACACCTTCGCCCCTGACATCAATCCGTCTGGTCTGATTGATAACGAGGCAGAATTTCTCTCCCTTCGTGGCTTTGACTGGTCCAAACCCAACTTCCAGACTGTCATGGAATTGTCACGACAGATGTCCTAGTATGAGGACTTAGTCATGGAGTCATTGCAATGAGGTTAGCTTAAAGGGGTTAATCAGGATAAAGGACACGAGGAGTTTATACTGGTTCAGCTCCTTGTGGTGAAGGTAAAAGCCTAATCTAGTTTGAGGTGGTATTGCTAGGGTTACGATGACCAGGGAGCGAATACGCTTGACCTGGCTCTCGGTGTCTTGTTTCTTGTCCCTAAACCGCCGCCGGGTCGTCCCTTTATATACAAAGGTTGACGCCTAGTCGGTTTACGCAATCCCGACCGGCTCATAAACGTGTCCGGATCGGTATTTACTCTTTCGTAACGTACAATACAAGTTATATACTTTATGGCGGTTTACATCTATGGGTCCTAACCCGTCTCTGGGCCTTGGGCCTTGCTATTAAGTTTCCCTTGTAAAGCGCCATCCTTCATGTCTTCTTGGGCTTCAATACGGGTGAGTCACTATGATCATAACCCGACCCCTCCAGGGTGGTTTATACTCAATAGTTATATCCCCAACATTAGGCGCTAGGTTGATTTGAACTTGTTCATATCAATCTTCAATACTTAGAAAAAACCCTTCTTCATTACCTTCACGAAACTTATAATTTGCCATGACGTCATCTTCTAGAATCATGATAACCCCCCGTGACATCACCTGCCACTGCCTTCATACAGAGCTTAAATCTTTAAATATGCCTCCTTTTCTTTAATGAACCTCCGAAAATCAAGACGTCTATACATCGACATATCCGTTTTTTGACCTCCTCGATTCCCGCGCTTGCCACTTATCCATTTGCCTTATAAATAGGACTGGGGGTCCCTTTCACTCCCCCCCCCCCGTGCCTGTTCATCTCATCATCTTCCTTGCGACTGATACGTCCATTTTGCAACATGCTTTTATATCAATATTTATTGCATTATGGGCTGTTATTACACATTATGTCACAATACTTATGCCTATCCTCTCTTATTTTACAAGGTTTTCATAAAGAGGGAGAATGCCGGCAGCTGGGATTCTGGGCTGGAAAAGGAGAAAATATTAGAGACCTATTCTGCACAGCTCCAAAAGTCCCGAAACTTCACAGAAGATGTTTTCAGAATATATAAAAAATACTCAGTGGAAGAAATTCACCAGGGGGGCCACACCCTGCCCACGAGGGTGGGGGCGCGCCCTACCTCCCTAGGCGCGCCCCTACCTCGTGGGCCCCCTGGTGGCCCTCCGGTGGCCATCTTCTGCTATATGAAGTCTTTCGATGGGAAAAAATAATAAGCAACCTTCTCGAATGAAACTCCGCCGCCACAAGGCGGAACCTTGGCAGATTCAATCTAGGGCTCCAGCAGAGCTGTTCTGCCGGGGAAACATCCCTCCCAGAGGGGGAAATCATCGCCATCATCATCACCAACGCTCCTCTCATCGGGAGAGGGCAATCTCCATCAATATCTTCATCAGCACCATCTCCTCTCAAAACCCTAGTTCATCTCTTCTATCCAATTCTTGTCTTCAAGTTCGAAATTTGTGCTAGTAGGTTGCTAGTAGTGTTAATTACTCCTTGTAGTTGATGCTAGTTGGTTTAATTGGTGGAAGATCATATGTTCAGATCCTATATGCATATTAATACCCCTCTGATTATGAACATGTTTATGCTTTGTGATTAGTTACATTTGTTCCTGAGGACATGGGTGATGTCTTACTATTAGTAGTCATGTGAATTTGGTATTCGTTCGATATTTTGATGAGATGTATGTTGTCTCTCCTCTAGTGGTGTTATGTGAACGTCGACTACATGGCACTTCACCATTGTTTGGGCCTAGAGGAAGGCATTGGGAAGTAATAAGTAGATGATGGGTTGCTAGAGTGACAAAAGCTTAAACCCTAGTTTATGCGTTGCTTCGTAAGGGGCTGATTTGGATCCATATGTTTCATGCTATGGTTAGGTTTACCTTAATACTTTTGTTGTAGTTGTGGATGCTTGCAATAGAGGTTAATCATAAGTGGGATGTTTGTCCAAGTAAGGGCAGCACCCAAGCACTGGTCCACCCACATACCGAATTATCAAAGTACCGAACGTGAATCATATGAACGTGATGAAAACTAGCTTGATGATATTCCCATGTGTCCTCGGGAGCGCTTTACATCATATAAGAGTTTGTCCAGGCTTGTCCTTTGCTACAAAAAGGATTGGGCCACCTTATTGCACCTTATTTACTTTTGTTACTTGTTGCTTGTTACAAATTATCCTATCACAAAACCTTACCATGTTCTGGACCCGGCGAGTCAGCCAGGGAGCTATGGACCAGGTTGTTAGTCAAAAAGAACCAAATTGTCGACTGTCCGGACGCAGAAGCCCTTGCGGCCTTCAGACACAGCGTCCGGGACGAATGGCTAGCGCGTCACCTTGGCCAGGAAGGACCCAAATCCATGGCAGCCCTTACTGCTCTACTGACCGGCTTCTGCGCGGGAGAAGACAACTGGCTTTCTCGTAAACGCAACGACGCCAGCAGCCCGGGCACCTCCGAAATCCGAGATGGCAACGGCAAGCCACAATGAACCGAACACAATAGTCGCAGTATACACGACACAGCGGTGAACGCCGGATTTCACAATCCGAAGCCCGGTCAAAAGAAGAAGCCACTAAAGGCAAACCAGGATGGACCATACACCCTTGACAGGATATTGGACCGACCTTGTCAGATTCACGGTCAACCTGATATGCCAGCTAATCATACCAACCGAAACTGTTGGGTCTTCAAGTAGGCAGGCAAGCTTAACGCTGATCACAAGGGGAGGAGGCCACCAGGCAATAAAGACGACGCATCGGCTCGTCAGCAGAACGCTAGGGGCCAGAAAAAGTTTCCCTCCGACGTTTGACTACTTCGAGAACGCGAATAGCAGTCCTTCTTCTGCCACCCACGTACTGTACTAGCAAAATTTGCCCCACGCCACATCACTACGCATAATACGGACAACCCTGCAAACATTCCTGTAACGTTTTCTATCTGCTTACTTTATTTTTCTGTATCATCCCTAAATAACAGGTGACCAGCTGGACAACATCTACAACGGACTCTATCGGAGTTCGGATCCATATGCTCACCTAAGGGGCTACTTCCGTTAAGGATTCCCCTCCCCGAGGACGGGCGACGCAGACGTGCAACAGGAGGTCCAAAATAACATTTGGTGGACCATACTCTTTATTCCGAGCCTGTAATATGCCCTTCTTCCTCTGATCCCGACCCTGAGCATGTCAAATAGCCGGGTTCATGGTTCCTTTTTTTTATATATAGGGACTATCTATTTGACATTTGATTATTTTTCAATTCAACGACATTCAAATTCTCCAACCAATGAATAGATGACACATGTTTGTCCCAAACCCCCCACCCCCACTGGCCGCTATTTATTTTCTCATTTCGGGTTAAATGAGTCGGGAAAAACCCTGACCCGGTTTCAACTAAACCGGCATCACCACCAAACCTTGCTGCTCGGCAGCCTCACTAGACTACAACAAACAGCTGGCCATCAACTTGCTACCCACAGAAACACATGCCCCTTGGGAACTCTCCAACCGCTCCTACATAACAGCAGCAGAGGTCTCACCTAACACACACCACAAAAGAAAGAAACAAATCAGGCTGATGGCCATGGAAGAAGGGGGAGAAGAACAAAGAGCACATCAAAATCAGATAAGGCAGGCATCCATGGGAGACAGGGGTGAACCTGGAGAGGAAGGTGAAGGTTTACCTAGAGAAAAGCAAGAAGGAACAACAGCAGCTTCAATTCTTCACCCGCTTAGGCAATTGGGGAAATCCCAAGAAAATCAACAGGCCAGGAACAAAAAACTACTGCTACCCCCTAGCATATCAATTCTTCACCCCTTCACCTCTCTTACAAGGAAAATCTGTAAAAACAAAATGCGTCAGAGAAACTAGATACAGGTTAAGAAACAATCAGTAGACAAAAACTAGATACTCTGGAAATAATTCATCACTAGGAGTAGGCAGAACTTGGATAGTTTTATAATTTACACTGCAAGAACACATAGTGCTTGATTGAGTCTGGAAAGAACAATAGCATGCGAAGAAGTACAGTGGAAAATCCCCCTAGTAATTACACTAAAAACTGGCTAAACAGACCAAGGATTACAGTGCAAAATCCCCTAGTAATTACATAGTAATTTCCAGTGCAGAATGCATAGAAATTACAATGGAAATTGCAAAAATTATAGTGGAAATTGCATGGAATTTTCAGTGGAAAATTCCATAGAAATTTCAGTGTATGAATGTTGATGCATCAAAACTTAGACTGGAACAAACCTACTGTATTTACACTGTGAAAATACTACGGCAAATTGTACTGTTACTAACACTTCTTTTCCAAAAAATGCAGATTGGGAGCATGGCAAGAACAATAACAGAAGACGATCTACTGTCAATGTCATAGGAGATATCATCCTAAATGTGAGTACCAAAAAAAGTGGCAAAACACTTACATGAGAAATGATCAGTACAAGAAAAGCAAAAACTCACACACAAACACATTGCAGGAATCATTTTCATTTACTGTGCTCCTACAGTCGAGACATTATATACAAGGTAAGAAACTAACCCCTATAAATCTCAGCTTCCTGGAAGATGGTTTGCTTACTTGGCTTCCCCATTTGCAATTCAGTAAATCTATTTCAGTATTACTATTAATTTAGTACTACTATTACATCAAGAACTCCAGTTTAATGAACATGTTGCATATAGGTACATTCAACAAATGGTACAACACAACTAAGAGGAGAGGAGTCCAGTAACAACCCATCAGTACATTCTACAGTAAGAGAAGTGAAATGTAGAAATAAATCATGAATTCACACAAAAAAGAGAGAAACTTACGACTTTAGTATCCTTGTGCAGACATTTGGAGAACTGGAAAACAAAGCTACACGAAATGAAGAAGGTGCAGCAGAACAGAACCCGTGGTGGCATGCAGACCTGTTTGGCACCATGAACTTGGAACAGGTGGGTTCATGAAGACAAAATTCAGTAAGAAGACACATATCATAGAAGTTGAAAACTAGTAAGAAATTTATGATTGAAGCGAAATGCTAAAATATAGGTGACTAAAGACGATGACGCTCCATGCTAAACAAGTTCACACACACCAGAAGAAATAAAACATAATCAATAGCAATAAAGAAAATGAATAATACACAAACAAATACCTGCAAATGAACTGTAGGACAAAAAGCCTTCAGTGGCCCCTTCCCATAAGAGCGGCTATTATTCTATCAAGCTCTGCAAACTTCTTGACTTCGTTACCTCTTCATGCTAGTACACGAGGCTTGACATCAGGGACAGAGTGGAGACCGAAATTGAGATGATCAAGGTAAGAAACCTATAACAACAAACACAAACGGAGTTAAAAACAAAGGAAAAGACACTACACAAAATAGAATGAGCTACATATGGAAAAAACTTACAGCAAAGGCGTAATGGCAGCCACCTAATGTCACAGAGCTTTTCGAAGCAACTTTAGTAGAATCCTTGAATTTCTTAATACTAGACAGCTGTCAGCGTTCTGGGAACAGGGGCCCCAGACTTTCCTGCCTGCGGCCTGCGGCGTGGCTCAGGTGGGGGCCCAGCGCGGCCCATCTTCATCAGCCCAAGCTCAAGACCCTCACGAGGGGCCAAGCCTCGCAGGGCGAACAACAGGAAGCTTCCTCAAGAGCGGCCTCATCAGGCAGGCTCGCGAGGAGGCGGAGAGATCAATGCAAGGGCACCTCGCGAGGATCCCATTACACAAGCCATGACGATCAAGGCCAGGCGGGCGCCGGCCTACGCAGGGTCCTTGTTTCCACTTTTGTGCAAAGGGGGCAAGCACAGGACAAGGTATCAGGCAAAGGTCACCATTCCGGTGCAACGAGACCAAGACTAGCTGGACGGCCGGACGGAGGTCACCGTGGAGCCCAAGACGGCGTCATCACGAGTGCTTTTGGTAGCCGAAGACCACCTTTGGTCAGGATAACTTGTACTAGATGTTCCCCTTCAAAATGGTCAATTGTTGGCGCCCTTACCGCTCAATTATTCGGGGAGAGGCCCAGGGCCTCCATAAATAGAGCTAGCCACCATAAAGTAGAGGGACAGCGAGAGATCTGGAAGAACCCTAGCAGAGAGAGAGAGAAAACCCAGTAGAGACTAAGTAGAACACACCGCATCAGCTCAAGAACACCCCTCGCGAGGCTGTTCTTCCCTTGTACTATCCATCATCAGCCCCAGAGGCAATCCACCACACCACACACTGGAGTAGGGTATTACACCATAACGGTGGCCCGAACCAGTATAAACCTCGTGTCTCCTGTGTTGTTCATCATTTTCATCTTAGTTCGCACGAGAGGATCGGACGTAAATCGGTAGGGGAGAGATCTCCGCGCGCACCCTAGTGTTCCAACCTCAAGGGTCTGCCGGAACCCGAAATCCGACATTTGGCGCGCCAGGTAGGGGTGCGCCAGAATCTTTCTTCCGCTGTTCGCGTGTGATCTTCCGTCGTGTCCATGGCTAACGCTCGTCGGGCTCGCGCCGAGCGCCGGGCTGCTCGCGCCACTCACGTCACCCAGACGGCGCCCGTCGGCGGCCCCCTCGTCGTTCCCCGTCGCCCGCCGCCAACGCCGCCACCGGCCCGATGGGGAACGAGCAAAAGGCCTCGTCCCAGCATCCTTCGGTGCGGCGGGATGGCCGCACCGCCACCCCATCGCTGACTCCAGCTGGCTCGTCGTCCCACGCCCGTCGCGCACCCATGGATGCGCACGCCTCACTGCTCTTGGTGCAGGAGCTCCTGCACTATCGCCCCGTTGATGACCTCTACTAGGACTGGCTTGCCCGCATCACCGAGCTCGTTAGTGCCGCAAGGGGCTCCCCCTTGCGGTCCCTCTCGCTGCCTCGCCCTCCGTCCCATGCAGGGGGCGAGGATCAGGAGGCACCTCCACCGCCTCCTCCCCAAGAAGGTGCCTTGGCTCCAAGGCGCGCAGCCCTCGGGCGGGACCCTCCACGTCCGGCGCCTGCGCAGCAAGAAGGGAGCTGCCAAGAGATCCCACGTCCCCGGGAAGGTGCTCGCGCGCTCCCAGCGCCGGCACGCCAAGATCGCGCCCTAGCGCCTCCATGACAAGGCCCCGCGCTGCTCCCAGTGACGGTGCATGGTGACCCGCAAGAACAAGTCCAACACCAGCAAAGGGCGCCGGTGGCCACGGCGGGCTACCTCGCCTTCACCCCCGAGCTGCGCGGCGTCACATGGCTAGGCAAGTTCAAGCCTGACCTCCCTCCCCTCTACGATGGCACAATGGACCCCGCGGAGTTCCTGCAGCTCTACGAGCTGGGCATCGTAGCTGCCAACAGAGATGAAAAGGTCATGGCGAATTGGTTCCCCATGGTGCTCAAGGATGGCACCCACACCTGGCTCCTGAACCTGGCTCCCGGCACGATCTCCTCCTGGAGCGAGATGCACACCCGCTTCATCGCCAACTTCCAAGGCACTCGCGACCGGCCCCTGGCCGTGAGCGACCTGCGCCGCATCAAGCAACAGCCGAGAGAAACCCTGCAGAAGTACATCTAGCGCTTTAACTACGCTCGCCTCAAGTTCCCCAAGGTGACTGAAGAAGCTATCATCTGAGCCTTCTTCGACAGCGTGCGCGATGTCAAGATGAAGGAAGAGCTAGCAATCCATGAAGACATGTGCACATCCTTGAAGCTGTTCAACTTGGCGACCAAGTGTGCCAGGGCTGAGGAAGGGCGCCTCTCCCTCCTCGAGCTCCCGACAGCCGACCCGGAAGAAAAGAAGCTCAAGGCCAAAGACGTGAAGCGCAAGGGGGCTGCCGTGCTAGCAGCGGAACCGGACACCAAGCGAGGCAGGGATCAGTCTGAGTCATCCAAGGGCTGATGGTACTGCGTGTACCATGACCTCCACACCCACAACACCAACGAATGTCAAGAGCTCAGAGCCGTGCGAGATGGGCGAATCGGCCGACGCCCAGAGCACAACGACAGGGGCTATGGCCGAGGAGGAGGAAGAGGTGGCGGATGATGGTAAGACCGTGGCCTTCGCTAGGGATGGCGTGACCACCCTCGCGAGGACCGCTGGTAGGACCAGCCTCGCGAGGGAGGCTGGATGGACCAGCCTCGTGAGGGCCACCCACACGATAACGCAGGCCTCCCTCCTCTGCCGCCTCCACCAAGGAGGAACGAAGACCCACACCAAGATGATGGGGCTGGGGGCTTCCAAAAGCCGCGTGCAATTGCTTGCATCTTGGGTGGCGCCCAGGCCCCAGCCTCACAGCGCATCTTCAAGCAGTTTGCTCACGAGGTGAATGCAGTCCTTCCCAAGCTTGAGGCCACGCGCCCTCTCAGGTGGTCTTCGTGCGTGATCACATTCATTTCCGCAGACCATCTCAAGTGTGTGGCAACGGCCGAAGTCCTCCCGATGCTTTGCTCCCCAGTCATCAGCAACATGCAGGTCACCAGGACCCTCATCGATGGCGGGGCAGGACTCAGCGTCCTGTCCGTCGAGACGTTCGACAATCTCCAAGTGCCGTACGACCAGCTTCAGCCGACCAAGCCTTTCTCAAGGGTCACCGATGGTTCCACTGTTCCAATTGGGCAGGTTCGCCTTCCGGTCACCTTCGGGCAACGCAACAACTAC
Organism: Triticum monococcum; assembly: GCA_034509565.1. Classification (NCBI taxonomy): domain Eukaryota; kingdom Viridiplantae; phylum Streptophyta; class Magnoliopsida; order Poales; family Poaceae; genus Triticum; species Triticum monococcum. Next base: position 487,572,122 of record CM067845.1, read on the forward strand.
CGCACCGAGCTCATCGACTTCGACGTTGCTCACATCCGCCTGCCGTACAACGCCATCCTCAGGTACACAGCCCTAGCCAAGTTTATGGCAGTGACTCACCATGGTTACAATGTCCTCAAGATGTCAGGAAAGCGGTGGAGTCATCACCGTACCCTGTGAAGAAAGGGACGCAGTGTGCTCGCTTGAGCATGCGTTCCAAGCCGCAGCAATCAAAGACCCAGATCACGGGAGTGGGAGGCCTCCCGAGGCGAGCCTCAAGAAGAAGAAGACCTCACCTGGCCCGAGCCACAAGGAGGCAGGCACCTCCGGAGTTATTGCATCAGGATTCACGCCCGATCAGGGAGCGCCACCCTCTCACGCATAGGAAGGCGCGCCCGGCGCCCTCCTCAGGCAGGGCTCGGGGGCTCTCTCTTGGAGAGCCGCCGACCTTGCCAAGGTCGCGGGGGAGGCGCTCGGGCACCACTTGGAGGGGTGCTTTCAAGCACGCTTCCCTCAGGAAGGTACAAGTCAAAGGAGGCCAAACCCTCAGGAGTTCATCGCAAGGAACACCCATGAGCTACAAGAGTCCAGAGTCATGCGCGGTAGCTGCCGCTTACCTGCCATGGCCCCACATCCAGGCGAGGATGGAGGACTGCGTGTCTGCCTCGACGTACTAGGGCTCAACCGAGCTGCGTTCCAGAGGCGCCTATGGCCTTCAGCCGTAGGGTGCTGCGAGGGACCACCTCACAGCTACGTCCGCATGCCCTTCGGCCTGCCGAGCGTGGTTGCCACACATCAGCGCCTTTGAGGAGCATTCTGGAGGCTCAGGAGGTTAGGCACCGCGCGGTCCTGGCGGAGGTGGCGATGGCCCCCGGAGACCCGCACGTGCCACCGAAGCCTCCCGAGGCCCCTGGGCCTGGGGGCTCATGAGGGCCGACGTCTTCACCACACATCGCTTACTTCCTCAGCATCACTTCATCTTCAACAGTACCAGGTGACATCTTTCAGAGTTCTACTTTCAGCTAGGAGCGCCAACAGGGCTGCACCATTCCCAGGCCATGCGGGTCCGTCCCCGCGGCATGTATCCATTTTGGTTATGCTCTTTATTTACCTTGTTGGGGGCGCCCCTCGGGCTGCATCATCCCCACGCCGCTCGGGCCTGACCCAGCGGCGGTTTGCTTTTACCTGCGCTTGCTTGAAATTGGATTTCCTATGTGCTTAACATACCTTACCTAATCACCTGCTCGATTGACGCCTATCTGAAGAGCCGCTCGCTCTGGCACGGCGCGTGCGCACGGGTCCATCCCTGCAGCGTTGATAAACCAGAGTGGTCGAGCTCTGGCCATGGCAGCCCCGCACGGCGCCACCTCACCAGGCCCTCAGTGCCCTGACCACTCCCTCGGAGTGACCATAGGTTGGTCGATGACCGTAACGACAGGCCTTGTTTCTCCTCATGATTGGTGTGCAGGACCTACTCCAGGAGCAACGTTGGAGGCATCGAGAGCCCTCTCTCCCACTCTTTGGCACGGACCGCTTGCACGTTAAAGGGGGGTACCTGAGCATCGCGACTCATGGGCTCCTACTGGCTCTCCAGCCCTCACCCCCTGGCCTTGACCCACGGCATCGCGACCTGTCATACCAGCGGCGGCTGGGCTTGCTCGAGGACGGGACCTGAGGACGTAGAGCGTTAAGGAAAGTGCGGGGGAGTGGGAAGAAGCTCGCGAGGGCCTCACCCAGCAGTACCTCGGCCACCGCCTCTTGGGCCGGGCGCCTCTCCGAGGAACTACGTCAAATGCACAAGATAAGTCGCACCCTCGCAAGAGCTAGACCAATGCAGCGCTAACTCCCCGCCCAGTGCAACTCTGTCACGGCGACGCTACCTTCCTTTCTCGCCCATCAAGGATTGCTTGAGCACTAAAGGGGACCTCCCGAGCATCGCGACTCGAGGGCTCTTACCGGACCTCGGGCCGCTCACCTCCTGGCCTTGACCACGGCATCATGACCTTGCATACCAGCGACGGCTGAAGCTTTCATGGGGACTGGGACCTGTCAGCGTAGAGCGCCAAGTCCTCGTGAGGATAGAAAGGGGGAGCTTAGCCGGAACAGAATGGACACCTCACGCCAATTGATATTAAGGATATAGTATTTACAAAAGGCATGGCAAATGCCTTACATACCCCCGCGGGGTGTTGCTTTAATTCCACGTAGGGAACAAAAGGTGCTAACCCTAAGGGACACTACTTGCTAGCACCTCCCCAAGCGACGCTATCATCAATAGTGGGCTGCCCAATGACGGCGCCAATCTCATCCAGATCAGTGGCATCGGCGGCTCGATGCAGCTGCCCCACTCCGAGTGCGGTGCGAGCTCGGAGGCTCGTAGCTGTCGTCGCTCGTCTCCGGGGTCGCGAGGAGTTCGGGGGAGCCGTTGAAGCCCTCAGTCCCTTCGCTGGTGCCTAAGGAGCTTCAGGAGGATCAACGGGCGGGGCTGGTCCTCGCCAGTTCGTCACCCATGCCGCTTGCCATAGGGCAGCATTCCAGCCGGCGTCCTTCTGCATCAAAGACCTTAAAGAACATCAAGGAGGCATCGTCGTATTCAAGATGGATCACCAAGGTGCCGTCCGCGCGACAGACCCGGGAAATCTCACCCCAGCCCCGGGTCATGAAGACCTTGCCCGGAGCGACGACCGCGACCTCCGCTTCGGTTGCAGGGGTGCCACAGTCAGCGTGGTTTAGCCAGAGCTCCAGGGCCATGCTCGGCGGCATCTCGAAGGCGAAGGAGGGAGGAAGGAAGATCCATGAAGTTGGACGCATGGCGGCATGGAGCACAAGCTCGCAAGAGGAGCGCTCCGCGTGGACTCCAGGGGGGACGACGCGCACCACTGTGACTCGCCGGCGTCGACGGTGACGCGGTCGGTGTTGCTCGGCGCCCTCCCCCTGGGGCCTATGACGCGGGCGTACAAGGGCAGCGGAAACCCAGGCGGCGGCCGCTCGTACCACGGCCTCGACACCTCCTGCCAGGCGCCTTCATCCCGGCAAAAGAGGATTGGCTGCTTCTTCGGCGGGAGGGGGTCAGGACCCTCTTTGGGGGCCTTTCCCTTCTCCTTAGCTGAAAACCGGCGGATCGGTGCCATTGGTGCAAGAGGAAGCAAGGATGAGGAAGAAGAAGAGGAGGAGTAACGGAAAGGGGTGAACTGGCGGAGCTCACGTAGCCCCGTACTTATAGCCGGGGAAGGCCAACCACCGAGCACCATGACCTCAGGTAATCATGACCCATATCTCTACATGCAGGAACTTGCCAAGTCGTGCGGTTGCCGAGGCGTCGTGGGAAGTGCAGACGCCCACGTCCAATCAACCGCCACGCGGCACCCAAGGCCGCAGGATGTTAGGGCCCACGGTGCTTCATGCTTGCCCCTTCGCTTTTCTGCTAAGCCAAGCCTGCGCACGCCTTGGGCCCGGGGGCTACTATCGGCGTTCTGGGAACGGGGGTCCCCAAACTTGCCTGCCTGCGGCCTGCGGCGTGGCTCAGGTGGGGGCACAGTGTGGCCCATCTTCATCAGCCCAAGCTCAAGACCCTCGCGAGGGGCCAACCCTCGCGGGGCGGATGACAGGAAGCTTCCTCAAGAGCGGCCTCGTCAGGCAGGCTTGCAAGGAGGCGGAGAGATCAATGCCAGGGTACCTCGTGAGGATCCCATGACGCAAGCCATGACGATCAAGGCCAGGCGGGCGCCGGCCTGCGCAGGGTCCTTGTTTCCCCTTTGGTGCAAAGGGGGCAAGCACAGGCCAAGGTATCAGGCAAAGGTTACCATTCCGGTGCAATGAGACCAAGACCAGCCGGACGGCCAGACGGAGGTCACCGTGGAGCCCAAGACGGCATCATCACCAGTGCTTTTGGCAGCCGAAGACCACCTTTGGTCAGGATAACTTGTACTAGATGTTCCCCTTCAAAATGGCCAATTGTTGGCGCCCTTCCCGCTCAATTATTCAGGGAGAGGCCCAGGGCCTCTATAAATAGAGCTAGCCACCACATAGTAGAGGGACAGCGAGAGATCTGGTAGAACCCTAGCAGAGAGAGAAAACCCAGTAGAGACTAAGTAGAACACACCGCATCAGCTCCAGAACACCCCTCGTGAGGCTGTTCTTCCCTTGTACTGTCCATCATCAGCCCCAGAGGCAATCCACCACACAACACACTGGAGTAGGGTATTACACCACAACGATGGCCCGAACCAGTATAAACCTCGTGTCTCTTGTGTTGTTCATCATTTTCATCTTAGTTCGCACGAGAGGATCGGACGTAGATCGGTAGGGGAGAGATCTCCATGCGCACCCCAATGTTCGAACCTCAAGGGTCTGCCGGAACCCGAAATCCGACAACAGCAACCACTCATAAACAAATTGCGACAGATCAAGCTTGCAAACAGAGCGACAATCCTTGAAGATATGTAAACCCATTTGCAACCACTCATAAACTAAACCTATAAATCACAGTGCTAAAAGCATGAATATTACATTGCCAATTAGGGCAAAAATTACACTGTAAAATACATATAATAAGCAACACAGTAAAACTAGGGGTACACATTAAAAATTCAGAAGAAAGAATAGGGGTACAGTGAAAATTAGCATGAGAGATTACATAACTGAATCGATGTAAATACATTGCAAAAATCTAGGAATGTACACTGTAGCTACAATGTAAACCATCATAATTCTAGGGGAAATTACACTGGAATCAGGGGGCATAGTTAGGAATTACAAAGCAGAATTACACAGTAAAACTACGGCACTGAAACAACATTAATGAATTACACTGAAACTGCATAATGAATTACACAGTAATTCTATAGTAAATTACACAGTAAAACTACGACATGATTTACACAGTAATTCTACATGGAATTACCCTGAAACTGCATGATGAATTACACAATAATTCTATAGTAAATTACACTGAAACTACATGATGAATTACACAGTAAAAATGGGGCAAAAATACACAGGACCTCGCTCAATACTACCATGCAATTTTCATAGTAAGTCTGAGGCAAAAAATACTACTAATTACGGAGTGAAAAACAGGACCTCGCTCAATACTACTGCAACAGAGACACTTGCTCATGAAAAGAAGAAAATAAAAATGCAAAAAACTACATGAAGTACAGAGCTAAAAAGCATGGAAATCACACTGTAGAAATGAGAGGTAAATCATCTGACAAATGTTGTGTAAGACCTACAAATTTACAGTACTGAAGCATACAAATTACAGTGTAAATGTGCAGTATATTACAGTGTAAGCCTTACATCAAACAGAGGTAAAAGTCCACTATACTCAGTCCAAAAAATACTGTGTAAAGCATAAAACATTTACAGTGCTGAAGCATACAAATTACAGTGTAAATCTGCGGTATATTACAGTGTAAGCCCTACAACAATTCAGAGGTAAATCCACATCTGATTACAGTTCTGAAGCATATAAATTGCAGTGTAAATCTGGGGTAGATACAGTCATGAAGCATAGAAATTACACTGTAATTCTGGGGTATACTACAGTTGGTAAATTACAGTGCGATATTAGGCATATTATAGTGGAAAACTGTCCTATATTATAGTGTAAATCGCAGTTAAATTCCATAGTAATTCATGGAAAATAAGATGCATGTCAATTAACATAAACAGAAACATTTCAATGGCATCAGACTACTACTGGGATGATCTACTGGAATAAATAGAAACTAGATTTGCAATTTGCACACTGAAACTGTGTGGATTACACAGTAAGACTCATGCAAAAATACACAGTAATTCTAATGTATGACACTAAAACTGTGGGCATACACATCAACACCTGGCACAAGGAAAAGATACAAAACCTGCATCACACACACACACAGTTACCATGGCATTCAGAAGAAGGAACCTAAGTACATCTAAACCAACACTAAGAGCGATTTATCCACTCACATGACAAAAGGGACCTGCAACAGAGGGCACAATAGGATCTAGAAACAAACACGGATAAAGGAGGCAACACCCATCTACCAGCGAACAAACAAACCACCTACCAACGCAAATCACAAACCCAAAACCACAAAAACTCCCATCTCAAAACCCTATAACTGATCCATACATTTATCTGAATCACAGAAACTGAACACGTTGAACCTACCACAAGCAGACGAGGAACAAAAATGCGGACAACACGAAGTGGATGACGAATGACAGCGGGAGAACGCGTACCGAAACGAACCACTAAAACTACAAGCACCTACCATGAATCTACAACAACACGGACCCGGATCACAACACACACCTACCACGAACCCTAACAAAATCACATCAGCAACTGACCCCTAGATCTCGAAGCTACACACCGAGAAATGAACAAAATCACGCGCTCGAGAGAGAAATTGGGAGACCAACCAACCGCAGGAGGCAAGAATCAAAGGGAAATGAGAGAGAAATCAAGCTCCATAGGTGGGGGATCTGGGAATCGACATGAATAGAAAGGAATTGCCTCCATCACCCGAGCGCCTATTCCTCCCTTTGCCTCGCTATCTCCTCTCTCCCTTATCGCTATAGTACCTCTCAAATGAAAGGGGAAAACCACACCCAAAATTCAAAAAGGACAAAACCGAAAGAGGCGGAGAGGAGGGGCGCGGAGCGGTAACGGGCTGGGACAAAAAAACCGGACCCGACAGAAAAAAACAAGCTCAAAGACCAGGCAGCCCAGCGCGAATCTCCACGCGACAACGAACGGACAACGATTTGAATGTTGATGAATTGAATAATAGTCGATTGTTAAATAGCAAATCCGTATACACACACAGAGACACACAAATTTATCATTAGCACATCGCTCCGTTCTCAGTAAGTCTCATCCGAACCGATCTTTCATACTCTTTCAACAATAAGTACGGCCTTAACGGCTGCTCTGCAGATACACCTCGGCATACCCTGCCAGGAGCTCGGCATGGGAACGAATGAGCTGCCAGTAAAAGTCCGAATAACTCTATAGCGTACTTCGGCGTCGCAAGTTTGGCCTTATATGCATCAGCTCTGAATCATTGTCTTGGGTCAATAGTTGGGTTGCCGGGCTCCTGTGTTTGCTACCCTACGTTCCGCCCTATCGGCTAGGGTAGTAAAGGGAGAACTACTGCGATTGTACCCTGGCCTAGACCGGATGAGCACCTTAGTAGAGAAAGCCGAAAACAGACTGTCATGATGCGGCGAGAGCTAGTCAACCACTTGACGACTTATTGGAATCCTTAGCGATTCTCCGTGTAACACGAAGGATCTTTTTCAGATCAGATATGCAAGGCACCACACGCTGCATACACACTAGGGGCTATGTCATAGCCCCACCATAAAACTCCTATGGTTAAGTGAAAGTGTTAACGCCTTATAGTCCGATTGCCTGGTTCGCCGCATTATCACCTCCTTCACGGACCAAGATGTTGGATAAAGAGTGATTAAATGCTTTTCCGAACACCCCCGTACTTCTACAGGGGGGCTGAAGCCGACGACTGGAAAACTTTGAGATTATATTAAAACAACCGCACAGGAGGAATTCAAGCTTTCGAGCAATACATAAATATATTAACTATAAAGTTGTCTTTTACAATCATCATACACCTCACTCAAACATTATGTTTTTCGAACATTGACCCTTTATCAAGTGGGCGGCCTCCGGACATCTTCAAAATAACTCTCCAGTTCCGAACGGTCCCTGCCTCCAGGCGGACCCTTCGTGGTGACATCGACGGCCTTCATCTTTCCTCAAAATGTCTTGACTCGGGCAAGGGCCATCCGTGCACCGTCAATGCACGCCGATCGCTTCGCATCATCAATTCGCGACACCACGTCGACAAACTTCTGCACCAAAACGAAATAACTACTCGGCGCAGGATCGGTTGCCCACAGCTGGATTATAACATCCTTCATGGAAGCGCCAGATACCCTATGAAGTTCGGCCCATTGGGACATTTGCTCATTGAGCAGCAGCTGGCGCTTCGACGCACCAAACTATGACCAAAAAAGTTTCTCTGTTGCATATCCAGCTCGCGCTTGGTAAGACCGTGCTGCATCGGAAGAACTCTTCGGCAAGTCCAAATACTCGTCCGGAGAACTCCACACTTGGTTCAGCTGAGCATAGTTCGAGTCACCGAACTTAGTTTGCAGCAGAAAAGGCTTTGCAGCCACTATCTCTTTCGCCTACCGAACCTCCTCACGGAGTGCTCTGGACTCTGATCGCGCTTCTTTCGCCTCCTGTTGGGCCTTGTCCAGTTCAGCCGTTAAGGCTTTATTCTCCTTCTCAAGAAATTTGCAGCGGCCAGCAGCATTCTCCAAAGCGAGTGTCATCATGGATACCTTCTCCTCGCCCTGGCATCGCGCAGCTTGTTCGGCCTTCAGTTCAACTGATGCCTCTTTAGCAGCAGCATCACTAAGCCGGGCCCGCTCCTTGGCCCGGACTAGCTCCGCCCGAAGAGCCTCCACGACGGCAGCACCATCTGCATTTTATGCACATTTAATATAAAGCACTTTCCCGCGTCAAGCACACTGATGTAAAGAATGCTCGAAACACATACCTTGCGAGTCGTCAAGACGCCTGTTGATCAATGCAATGTCATCCTCCGCAATATCCAGCTTTTGTTGTAGTTCGGCCACTTCCGTATTCCGGGCAGCCACAGGAGGGGCAGCAGCCTATATTTCAAATTAAACCAAGGTTAATACCTGAGCATATCTCTTTGATCCTCCAATCGCTTCCTTCGGAAGCCAATCCGAGTCTCAGGGGCTACTGCATATACAATAGGTGCATTCTGATTCAATTGACAAAACTACATCACAAACCTCAAAACCTCTCAGAAGGCCCGTGAAGGCCACGTCCAATCCACTCTTTGCAGATAGAACCCTTTTGACCACCGTAGCCATCAAGGTACGGTGCTCTTCTGAAATGGATGCCCGTTTTAGCAACCCCGTCAGCATGTCCAGCGCTCCTGGGTCTTCGGAAACCGCCGCCGGAGTACGACGTTCCTGTGAGGGAACCCGCTTACTTGCCTCCAGAATCGTCTCCGGCTGTAAACCGTACGGTTCGGAGACTCCAGTCTTGATCCCGTCACCCCGAGTGACAGAGGCACCGCCTTTGGGTAACACCTCCTTCACTCCCTGTATTACTTGGTGTTCGGGGGGAGCCCATCGGGACGATACCTCGGTATCATCTCCCCTGTTGGGCGATGCTACCTCTTGAGCACTGCGTTGGATTTCCCCGAAGAGGAGAGGATGATGCAGCAAAGTAGCATAAGTATTTCCCTCAGTTTTTGAGAACCAAGGTATCAATCCAATAGGAGGCTACACACGAGTCCCTCGTACCTACACAAAAACAATAGCTCAACGCAACCAACGCGCTTAGGGGTTGTCAATCCCTTCACGGTCACTTACGAAAGTGAGATCTGATAGAGATGATAAATAATATTTTTGGTATAAAGATGCAAAGTAAAAGGTAAAAGCAAAGAAATAATAAAGTGATGGAGATTGATATGATGAGAAAGAGACCCGAGGGCCATAGGTTTCACTAGTGGCTTCTCTCAAGAGCATAAGTATTCTACGGTGGGTGAACATATTACTGTTGAGCAATTAACAGAATTGAGCATAGTTATGAGAATATCTAGGTATGATCATGTATATAGGCATCACGTCCGAGACAAGTAGACCGACTCCTGCCTGCATCTACTACTATTACTCCACTCATCGACCGCTATCCAGCATGCATCTAGAGTATTAAGTTAAAAACAGAGTAATGCCTTAAGCAAGATGACATGATGTAGAGGGATAGTTTCATGCAATATGATATAAAAAACCCATCTTGTTATCCTCGATGGAAACAATACAATACGTGCCTTGCTGCCCCTTCTGTCACTGGGAAAGGACACCGCAAGATCGAACCCAAAGCCAAGCACTTCTCCCATGGCAAGAAAAACCAATCAAGTAGGCCAAACCAAACTGATAATTTGAAGATACTTGCAAATATAACCAATCATACATAAAATAATTTAGAGAAGATTCAAATATTATTCATAGATAGACTTGACCATAAACCCGCAATTCATCGGACTCAACAAACACACCGCAAAAAGAAGATTACATTACATCGAATAGATCTCCACGAGAGAGGGAGAGAACATTGTATTGAGATCCAAAAAGAGAGAAGAAGCAATCTAGCTACTAACTATGGACCCGTAGGTCTGAAATAAACTACTCACACTTCATCAGAGGGGCTTGGATGATGATGTAGAAGCCCTCCGTGATCGATGCCCCCTCCGGCGGAGCTCCGGAATAGGCGCCAAGATGGGATCTCGTGGATACAGAAAGTTGCGGCGGCGGAATTAGGTTTTTGGCTCCGTCCTCGATCGTTTGGGGGCACGTAGGTATATATAGGAGGAAGAAGTACGTCGGTGGAGCTTCAAGGGGCCCATGAGGAAGGGGGGCGTGCCCTAGGGGGGGCACCCTCCACCCTCGTGACCGCCTCGTGGCTTTCTTGACGGAGGGTCCAAGTCTCCTGGATCTTATCTGATGAGAAAATCACGTTTCCGAAGGTTTCATTCCGTTTGATATTATGTTTCTCCGAAACACTAAGATAGGCAAAAAACAACAATTCTGGGTTGGGCCTCGAGTTAATAGGTTAGTCCCAAAAATAATATAAAAGTGGAAAATAAATCCCAATATAGTCCAAAACAGTATATAATATAGCATGGAGCAATCAAAAATTATAGATACGTTGGAGAAGTGTCAAGCATCCCCAAGCTTAATTCCTGCTCGTCCTCGAGTAGGTAAATGATAAAAACAGAATTTTTGATGCGGAGTGCTATTTGGCATAATTTTAATGTAATTCTTATTAATTGTGGTATGAATATTCAGATCCAAAAGAATCAAGACAAAAGTTCATATTGACATAAAAATGATAATACTTCAAGCATACTAACTAAGCAATTATGTCTTCTCAAAATAACATGGCCAAAGAAAGTTCATCCCTACAAAATCATATAGTTTAGTCATGTTTCATTTTCGTCACACAAGAATGCTCTCATCATGCACAACCCCGATGACAAGCCAAGCAATTGTTTCATACTTTAGTAATCTCAAACCTATAAACTTTCACGCAATATATGAGCGCGAGCCATGGACATAGCACTATGGGTGGAATAGAATATAATGAGGGGGGTTATGTGGAGAAGACAAAAAAGGAGAAAGTTTCACATCAACGAGGCTAATCAATGGGCTATGGAGATGCCCACCAATTGATGTTAATGCCAGGAGTAGGGATTGCCATGCAACGGATGCACTAGAGCTATAAATGTATGAAAGCTCAACAAAAGAAACTAGTGGGTGTGCATCCAACTTGCTTGGTCACGAAGACCTAGGGCACTTGACGAGGCCCATTGTTGGAATATACAAGCCAAGTTCTATAATGAAAAATTCCCACTAGTATATGAAAGTGATAACATGAGAGACTCTCTACTACGAAGATCATGGTGCTACTTTGAAGCACAAGTGTGGTAAAAGGATAGTAACATTGTCCCTTCTCTCTTTTTCTCTCATTTTTTGGGACTTTTCTTTTTTATGGCCTTTCTCTTTTTTTGGGCCTTCTATTTTTTATATGTCCTTATTTATTTATTTATTTATTCCTCTCTTGGGACAATGCTCTAATAATGATGATCATCACACTTCTATTTATTTACAGCTCAATGATTACAACTCGATACTAGAACAAAGATGACTCTATATGAATGCCTCCGGCGGTGTACCGGGATATGCTATGAACCAAGAGTGACATGTATGGAAGAATTATGAACGGTGGCTTTGCCACAAATACTATGTCAACTACATGATCATGCTAAGCAATATGACAATGATGAATGTGTCATGATGAACGGAATGATGGAAAGTTGCATGGCAATATATCTCGGAATGGCTATGGAAATGCCATAATAGGTAGGTATGGTGGCTGTTTTGAGGAAGATATAAGGAGGTTTATGTGTGAAAGAGCGTATCATATCACGGGGTTTGGATGCACCGGCGAAGTTTGCGCCAACTCTCAATGTGAGAAAGGGCAATGCACGATACCGAAGAGGCTAGCAAGGATGGAAGGGTGAGAGTGCGTATAGTCCATGGACTCAACATTAGTCATAAAGACCTCACATACTTATTGCAAAAATCTACAAGTCATCAAAAACCTCGGCACTACACGCATGCTCCTAGGGGGATAGATTGGTAGGAAAAGACCATCGCTCGTCCCCGACCGCCACTCATAAGGAAGACAATCAAATAACACCTCATGTTTCAAATTTGTTGCATAACGTTTACCATACGTGCATGCTACGGGACATGCAAACTTCAACACAAGTATTTCTCAATTTCACAACTACTCAACTAGCATGACTTTGATATTATTACCTCCATATCTCAAAACAATCATCAAGCATCAAACTTCTCTTAGTATTCAACACACTCATAAGAAAGTTTTATTATTAATCTTGCATACCAAGCATATTGGGATTTTAAGAAAATTACCATGCTAATAAGACTCTCAAAATAATCTAAGTGAAGCATGAGAGATCAATAGTTTCTATAAAAAAAATCCACCACCGTGCTCTAAACGATATATGTGAAGCACTAGAGCAAAACTATAAAGCTCAAAAGATATAAGTGAAGCACATAGAGTATTATATGAAATTCCAAATCATGCATGGCTCTATCAAAAGGTGTGTACAGCAAGGATGATTGTGGTAGACTAACAAGGAAAGACTCAAATAATAAAAGACGCTCCAAGCAAAACACATATCATGTGGTGAATAAAAATATAGCTCCAAGTAAAGTTACCGATAGAAGTAGACGAAAGAGGGGATGCCTTCCGGGGCATCCCCAAGCTTTGGCTTTTAGGTGTCCTTAGATTATCTTTGGGGTTCCATGGGCATCCCGAAGCTTAGGCTCTTGCCACTCCTTGTTCCATAATCCATTAAATCTTTACCCAAAACTTGAAAACTTCACAACACAAAACTTAAAGTAGAAAATCTCGTGAGCTCCGTTAGCTAAAGAAAACAAAAGACCACGTCAAGGTACTGTAATGAAATCATTATTTATTTATATTGGTGTTAAACCTACTGTATTACAACTTCTCTATGGATTATAAATTATTTTATTAGCCATAGATTCATCAAAATAAGCAAACAACACACGAAAAACAGAATAAAAAACAGAACAGTCTGTAGTAATCTATAGCTAGCGCAAGATCTGGAACCCCAAAAATTCTAAAATAAATTTATGGACGTGAAGAATTTATCTATTAATCATCTGAAAAATAATTAACTAAATATCACTCTCCAAATAAAAATTACAGCTGTTCTCGTGAGCGCTAAAGTTTCTGTTTTTTACAACAAGTTCAACAAGACTTTCCCCAAGTCTTCCCAATGGTTCTACTTGGCACAAACACTAATTAAACACAAAAAACACAACCAAAACAGAGGATAAATAATTAATTTATTACTAAACAGGAGCAAAAAGCAAGGAATAAAAATAAAATTGGGTTTCCTCCCAACAAGCGCTATCGTTTAACGCCCCTAGCTAGGCATAACAGGCAAGAATAGATCTAGGTATTGCCATCTTTGGTAGGCAATCCATAAGTGGCTCTCATGATAGATTCTTATGGTAATTTTATTTTCTTTCTAGGGAAGTGTTCCATGCCCTTTTTAATGGAAATTGAAATCTAATATTCCCTTCCTTCATATCAATAATTGCACCAACCGTTCTAACGAAAGGTCTACCGAGAATAAGAGGGCAAGAAGGATTGCAATCTATATCAAGAACGATAAAATCTATGGGCACATAATTCCTATTTGCAACAATAAGAACATCATTAATTCTTCCCATAGGTTTCTTAATAGTGGAATCCGCATGATGCAAGTTTAGAGATCAATCTTCAAAATTACGGAAATCTAGCAAATCACACAAAGTTTTGGGAATAGTAGAGACACTAGCACCAAAATCACACAAAGTATAAAACTCATAAACTTTAATTTTAATTTTAATAGTAGGTTCCCACTCATCATAAAGTTTTCTAGGGATAGAAACTTTCAACTCAAATTTTTCTTCATAAGATTGCATCAAGGCATCAACGATATGTTCAGTAAAGGCTTTATTTTGACTATAAGCATGAGGAGATGTTAGCAAGGATTGCAACAAGGAAATACAATCAATTAAAGAGAAATTTTCATAATTAAATTCCTTGAAATCCAATATAGTGGGTTTAGCATCATCTAGGGTTTTATTTCTTTTAGTCCCACTTTTATCAATTTCACCATCAAGATCTAAATACTTCGAATTTGTAGAACACCTTCTAGGTAAAGGTGGATCATATTCAGTCCCATCCTTATCAAGATTAATATTGCAAAACAAAGATTTAATAGGGGACACATCAATAACTTTTAGATCTTCATCATTATTTTCATAGGAACTAGAAGAACATGCTTTAATAAAGGCATCTTTCGTAGCACGCATCCTAGCGGTTCTTTCCTTGCACTCATCAATGGAAATTCTCATGGCTTTGAGAGACTCATTGATATCATGCTTAGGAGGAATAGATCTAAGCTTTAAAGAATCAACATCAAGAGAAATTCTATCAACGTTCCTAGCCAAATCATCATTAAGTTCAGAAATTATATCAACTAAAACATTGGTAGGAACCCTTTTTCTAAGATTTTCATTGAAAGAAACATAGTCTAGAGATTGAAACGCATTATTTCTTCTTAATCAAAGAGGATAGCCTCTATGGGAGGACGGAAAGCGTCCACCCTATAATGCGCAAAGATTTCTTTGGCTTCTTTTATTATGAATCTAAACGCATGAGCCAAAAAGATAGTAGCGGCACGCTTAACAGAAGAATGCTCAATATTAGAAAATTCCAAAAAAATCCTTTGTATGGAAGGATGCATGTGCATGAATTGTCTTTCAAGTTCAACTACAAGCATGGCAATAGCGTCCGCAAGACTACTAGTTCTGTGAAGGATAGAACTACCCATAGAAGGTAAAGCACCAACACAAGTAAAGAAATCTTGAATAACTCCTTTTCCAATAATATTACCACTACCAACAAGGAATTTTTTTGTATGAAAGATGGTAGGTTCTTTAGCATGAGCGTCAGAATTTTTCATGATATTATTACTGTCCATATCGACAATAATTTCCCCAATTTCAGACATAGAGGTAGAAGGTAAAGGTCTTGACATAACGACAAGCTAGCAAACTAACACACAAGCAAAGAAAAAGCAAACGGGTAACAAGACAAATAGAGACGGAGGACAGAGAGAGAGAGGGCGAATAAAACGGCAAGGGTGAAGTGGGGGAGAGGAAAACGAGAGGCAAATGGAAAATAATGTAATGCTGGAGATAGGGATTGTGATGGGTACTTGGTATGTTGACTTTTGCGCAGACTCCCCGGCAACGGCGCCAGAAATTCTTCTTGCTACCTCTTGAGCACTGCGTTGGATTTCCCCGAAGAGGAGAGGATGATGCAGCAAAGTAGCGTAAGTATTTCCCTCAGTTTTTGAGAACCAAGGTATCAATCCAGTAGGAGGCTACGCGCGAGTCCCTCGTTACTACACAAAAACAATAGCTCAACGCAACCAACGCGCTTAGGGGTTGTCAATCCCTTCACGGTCACTTATGAAAGTGAGATCTGATAGAGATGATAAATAATATTTTTGGTATTTTTGGTATAGAGATGCAAAGTAAAAGGTAAAAGCAAAGCAATAATAAAGTGATGTAGATTGATATGATGAGAAAGAGACCCGGGGGCCATAGGTTTCACTAGTGGCTTCTCTCAAGAGCATAAGTATTCTACGGTGGGTGAACAAATTACTGTTGAGCAATTGACAGAATTGAGCATAGTTATGAGAATATCTAGGTATGATCATGTATATAGGCATCACGTCCGAGACAAGTAGACCAACTCCTGCCTGCATCTACTACTATTACTCCACTCATCGACCGCTATCCAGCATGCATCTAGAGTATTAAGTTAAAAACAGAGTAACGCCTTAAGCAAGATGACATGATGTAGAGGGATAGTTTCATGCAATATGATAAAAAAACCATCTTGTTATTCTCGATGGCAACAATACAATACGTGCCTTGATGCCCCTTCTGTCACTGGGAAAGGACACCTTAAGATTGAACCCAGAGCTAAGAACTTCTCCCATGGCAAGAAAAACCAATCTAGTAGGCCAAACCAAACTGATAATTCGAAGAGACTTGCAAAGATAACCAATCATACATAAAAGAATTCAGAGAAGATTCAAATATTATTCATAGATAGACTGGATCATAAACCCACAATTCATCAATCTCAAAAAACACACCGCAAAAAGAAGATTACATCGAATAGATCTCCACGAGAGAGGGGGAGAACATTGTATTGAGATCCAAAAAGAGAGAAGAAGCCATCTAGCTACTAACTATGGACCCGTAGGTATGAAATAAACTACTCACACTTCATCGGAGGGGCTTGGATGATGATGTAGAAGCCCTCCGTGATCGATGCCCCCTCCGGCGAAGCTCCGGAACAGGCCCCAAGATGGGATCTCGTGGATACAGAAAGTTGCGGCGGTGGAATTAGGTTTTTGGCTCCGTCCCCGATTGTTTGGGGGTACGTAGGTATATATAGGAGGAAGAAGTACGTCGGTGGAGCTTCGAAGGGCCCACGAGGCAGGGGGCGCGCCCTCCACCCTCGTGACCGCCTCGTGGCTTTCTTGATGGAGGGTCCAAGTCTCCTGGATCTTATCTGATGAGAAAATCACGTTTCCGAAGGTTTCATTCTGTTTGGACTCTGTTTGATATTCTATTTCTTTGAAACACTGAAATAGGCAAAAAACAACAATTCTGGGATGGGCCTCCGGTTAATAGGTTAGTCCCAAAAATAATATAAAAGTGGAAAATAAAGCCCAATATAGTCCAAGACAGTAGATAATATAGCATGGAGCAATCAAACATTATAGATACGTTGGAGACATATCAGGCGATGTGGCCGGAGCAGGCGTGTCACTCTCCATCATCTCCGAAAGAAGATCTCCCGAGGAGGAGGACGATTGATAAGCACCAGGCATTAACCTGCGTGGATGAACATATATCGGATGATTACTTCACTAATAGGAAAAGAATGAGGTTCGTTCAAAGTACCCCAGCCTCCGCACTCTTGCCCTTGGGCAAAAGGACTTCGGTTTCCCCGAACGCAGCCACCTAGTACGGTGTCAGAATCATCATTCTCGTCAGAAGGTCGGTCGCAGGGCCTTCGGAAACAGGCGCCGGACACCAGATTAGCACCGCTTTCTTTATCCAGTTGTGTACAGGGACGGATGGTTCACTATCTTGATTAAGAGATGCTTGAATGGAAGGCGCTCGGATATCGAGTACTTACCGAAGTGCCCAGATGATTGTAGTCAAGGACAACATCTTTGGTGGTGTCCGGCCATTGCTCTCGTTCCTCGAAATATAATTTCCACATTCCTTCATGCGTAGTGCCGAAGAAATGGTGTAGAGTCCGCCGCCCTTCTGGGTTAAACTCCCACATACGAAGAGGCCGCCGCTGACATGGCAGGATCCGATGGACCAACATTATTTGAACAACGTTCACAAGATCGATGCCCTTCTCGGTAAGGCTTCGGATGCGACTTTGCAGAGTCCGCACTTCATCGATGGATCCCCAGTCCAATCCCTTATTGACCCACAAAGCGAGATGAATTGGAGGGCCGGGTTGGAACGCGGGTGTTGCCACCCACTTGGGGCCCTGCGGCTCGTTGATATAAAACCACCCCTGCTACCATGGGTCGGAAGATTTGGCAAAAGATCCTTCGGGCCAAACAGCGCCGGCCAGCTGCCTATTATGACGCTGCCGCACTCTGCCTGCTACTCCTCTGCCACATGCGGCCTCACATCAAAGGTCTTGAGCCACAAACCAAACTGTGGAGGAGTCCGGAGTAAGGCCTCACACGTGACGATAAATGTCAAGATGAGGAGAACAGAGTCCGGGGCCAGATCGTGAAAATCTAGCCCATAGTAGAACGTGAGCCCCCGGACGAAGGGGTTAAGCACGAACCCAAGCCCGTGAAGAAAGTGGGATACAAATACTACCCTCTAGCCAGATCTGGGGGTCGGTATGTGATACGTCCATTTTGCATCATGCTTTTATATCGATATTTATTGCATTATGGGCTGTTATTACACATTATGTCACAATACTTATGCCTATCCTCTCTTATTTTACAAGGTTTTCTTAAAGAGGGAGAATGCCGGCAGCTGGGATTCTGGGCTGGAAAAGGAGCAAATATTAGAGACCTATTCTGCACAGCTCCAAAAATCCTGAAACTTCATGGAAGACGTTTTCAGAATATATAAAAAATACTGAGCGGAAAAAATTCACCAGGGGGGCCACACCCTACCCACGAGGGCGGGGGGCGCGCCCTACCTCCCTGGGCACGCCCCCCTACCTCGTGGGCCCCCTGGTGGCCCTCCGGTGGCCATCTTCTGCTATATGAAGTCTTTCGATGGGAAAAAATAATAAGCAATCTTCTCAGACGAAACTCCACCGCCACGAGGCAGAACCTTGGCGGATCCAATCTAGGGCTTCGGCAGAGCTGTTCTGCTGGGGAAACTTCCCTCCCGGAGGGGGAAATCATTGCCATCGTCATCACCAACGCTCCTCTCATCGGGAGAGGGCAATCTCCATCAAACATCTTCATCAGCACCATCTCCTCTCAAAACCCTAGTTCATCTCTTGTATCCAATTCTTGTCTTCAAGTCCGGGATTGGTGCTAGTAGGTTGCTAGTAGTGTTAATTACTCCTTGTAGTTGATGCTAGTTGGTTTAATTGGTGGAAGATCATATGTTCAGATCCTATATGCATATTAATACCCTCTGATTATGAACATGTTTATGCTTTCTGAGTAGTTACGTTTGTTTCTGAGGACATGGGAGAAGTCTTGCTGTTAGTAGTCATGTGAATTTGGTATTCGTTCGATATTTTGATGAGATGTATGTTGTCTATCCTCTAGTGGTGTTATGTGAACGTCGACTACATGACACTTCACCATTGTTTGGGCCTAGAGGAAGGCATTGGGAAGTAATAAGTAGTTGATGGCTTGCTAGAGTGGCAGAAGCTTAAACCCTAGTTTATGCGTTCCTTCGTAAGGGGCTGATTTGGATCCATATGTTTCATGCTATGGTTAGGTTTACCTTAATACTTTTGTTGTAGTTGAGGATGCTTGCGATAGAGGTTAATCATAAGTGGGATGTTTGTCCAAGTAAGGGCAGCACCCAAGCACCGGTCCACCCACATACCAAATTATCAAAGTATCGAACGCGAACCATATGAACGTGATGAAAACTAGCTTGACGATATTCCCATGTGTCCTCAGGAGCGCTTTACATCATATAAGAGTTTGTCCAGGCTTGTCCTTTGCTACAAAAAGGATTGGGACACCTTGCTGCAACTTATTTACTTTTGTTACTTGTTGCTTGTTACAAATTATCCTATCACAAAACTATATGTTACTACTTATTTCAGTACTTGCACAGAATACCTTGCTGGAAACCGCTTATCATTTCCTTCTGCTCCTTGTTGGGTTCGACACTCTTACTTATCGAAAGGACTGCGATAGATCCCCTACACTTGTGGGTCATCAAGAATCTTTTCTGGCGCCGTTGCCGGCGAGTGAAGCGCCTTTGGTAGGTGGAATTTGGTAAGGAAAATTTTATATAGTGTGCTGAAATTTACTATCACTTGATACTATGGAAAGTAGTCCTCTTAGGGGCTTGTTTGGGGTATCTTCACCCCGACCAGTAGAGCAAAGAGTTGCTCCTCAACCTAATGAAAATGTTCCCTTTGAAATTCCTTCGGGTATGATAGAAAAACTGCTAGCTAATCCTTTTTAGGAGATGGAACAAAACATCCTGATGAGCATCTGATATATGTGGATGAAGTTTGTGGATTATTTAAGCTTGCAGGTGTACCCGGAGATGTTGTTAAGAAGAAGGTCTTCCCTTTATCTTTGAGGGGAGATGCATCGACATGGTATAAGCTATGTGATGATTTGGGGTCTTGGAATTACAAATGATTGAAATTGGAATTTCATCAGAAGTTTTATCCTATGCATCTTGTTCATCGTGATCGCAATTATATATATAATTTTTGGCCTCGTGAAGGAGAAAGCATCGCTCAAGCTTGGGGGAGGCTTAAATCAATGTTATATTCATGCCCCAATCATGAGCTCTCAAGAAAAATGATTATTCAAAAAATTTATGCTCGACTTTCTGATAACAATCGCACCATGCTTGATACTTCTTGTGCTGGCTCTTTTATGATGAAGACTATTGAATTCAAATGGGATTTATTGGAAAGAATTAAACGCAACTCAGAAGATTGGGACCTCGACAAAGGTAAGGAGTCAGGTATGACACCTAAGTTTGATTGTGTTAAATCTTTTATGGATACCGATGTTTTCCGTAAATTTAGCACTAAATATGGACTTGACTCTAAGATAGTAGCTTCTTTCTGTGAATATTTTGCTACTCATGTTAATCTCCCCAAGGAGAAGTGGTTTAAATATCATCCTCCCATAGAAGTAAAAGTAGCTGCACCTATTAAAGTTGAAGAAAATATTGTCACTTATAATGATCCTGTTGTTCCTACTTCTTATGTTGAGAAACCACCTTTTCCTGTTAGGATAAAGGATCATGCTAAAGCTTCAACTGCGGTTCGTAAAAGCAATATTAAAACTTATACACCTCATGAGCAAATTAAAGTTGAACCTGATATTGCTATTGTTAAAAATCTCTTGTCTGATAATATTGATGGGCATGTTATTCATTTCCTTGATGAGACTGCTAGAATTGCTAAACCCTGTACTGAAGTTAAAAACAGACCTGTGGTAGGCATGCGTGTTATTTCTGTTAAAATAGGAGATCATTGTTATCATGGCTTATATGATATGGGTGCTAGTGCTAGCGCAATACCTTATTCCTTATACAAAGAAATTATGCATGATACTGCACCTGCTGAGATAGAAAATATTGATGTCACAATTAAACTTGCCAATAGAGATACTATTTCACCAATGGGAATTGTTAGAGATGTTGAAGTCTTGTGTGGGAAAACTAAATATCCTGCTGATTTTCTTGTTCTTGGTTCCCCACAAGATAGCCTTTGTCCCATTATTTTTGGTAGACCTTTCTTAAATACTGTTAATACTACCATATATTGCAAAAGGGATGTTGTTACTATTGGTATAGATGATATGACTCATGAATTTAATTTCTCTAAATTTAGTAGACAACACCGTGAAGAAGAATCACCTAGTAAGGATGAAATCATTGGTCTTGCTTCTATTGTCGTACCTCCTAGTGATCCTTTAGAACAGTATTTGCTAGACCATGAAAATGATATGTCTATGAATGAAAGAAGAGAAATAGATGAAGTATTCTTTAAATAGGAACCTATTCTGAAACACAATTTTCCTGTTGAAATCCTAGGGGATCCTCCTCCACCCAAGGGTGATCCCGTGTTTGAGCTTAAACCGTTGCCCGATACTCTCAAATATGCTTATCTTAATGAGAAAAAGATATATCATGTTATTATTAATGCTAACCTTTCAGAACATGAAGAAGAGAGATTATTGAAAACTCTGAAGAAGCACTGTGCTGCTATTGGGTATACTCTTGATGATCTTAAGGGCATTAGTCCCACTCTATGTCAACATAAAATTAATTTGGAAGAAGATGCTAAACCAGTTCGTGATCATCAACGACGGCTGAATCCTAAAATGAAAGAAGTGGTAAGAAAGGAGATACTAAAGCTCCTTGAGGCAGGTATAATTTATCATGTTGCTGATAGTCAGTGGGTAAGTCATGTCCATTGTGTCCCTAAGAAGGGAGGTATTATTGTCGTTCCTAATGATAAAGATGAATTGATCCCTCAAAGAATTATTACCGATTATAGGATGGTAATTGATTTACGCAAATTAAATAAGGCTACTAAAAAGGATCATTACCCCTTACCTTTTATCAATCAAAACCTAGAAAGATTATCTAAACATACACATTTTGCTTTCTAGATGGTTATTCTGGTTTCTCTCAAATACCTGTGTCAACTAAGGATCAATCAAAGACTACTTTTACTTGCCCTTTTGGTACTTTTGCTTATAGACGTATGCCTTTTGGTTTATGTAATGCACCTGCTACCTTTCAAAGATGCATGATGGCTATATTCTCTGACTTTTGTGAAAAGATTTGTGAGGTTTTCATGGACGATTTCTCTGTCTATGGATCTTCTTTTGATGATTCCTTAAGCAACCTTGATCGAGTTTTGCAGAAATGTGTCGGGGGTTGCTGATCCCACGTACACCTATGGGGATCGGCGGACCGAGCCCCTTTCAGTTCGGTAGGGGGCGGTGGATGCACAAAGAGCAGATCGAGGCGAACGCACGAGTGACGCGGTCGGTTTACCCAGGTTCGGGGCGCACGGATGCGTAAAACCCTACTCCTACTTTGGTGGTTGTATTGAGTTCTTGCTCGGGAGCGATGAGTGCTACACTACACTCAAGCAGCTGGCGAGAGCAAGCGTGAGAATGGCTGTCCCCCCCCCCTCTCTGTTGCGCATGGGCCTCCTTTTATATGTCTAAGGGGTCACCGACATGTGGCAACAGAGGTGGGGGTAAAAATGTAAAAGAGGTGGTAGTTGGCTCCACCGCCTACGACAGTCGTATCATACCTAACCCTGACGGCAGGGGACAAGGGCATTAAATGCCTGTCTGTGTCACCTAGACGGTATAGAGAGGGACCGCTAGGAACGCCACCGTTTGCCACGATGGCTATCTTGTCAGCACTTGCTTGCCACCGCATGCCCCCGGCTGCCCAGCCTCCCGCCACGTACGCCAGGAGCGGTCCCAGAGCGACACGTTGGTGGGTGAGCTGGGGCGTGGGCTGCGGAGTAGTAGCTTGCCGCGGCAAGCGCCTTGCCGCGGATGTTGCCTTGTCACGTCCGGGAGCTTGTCGTTCACCGGGTCATGTCGGGACGCGCAGTGCACCGCAGCGAGCTTCTTGAGATGCTTTGGTTGTCTTCCCGGCAAGCTCCTGTTGCTGGGGTCTCGTCTCCTTCCCGGCAAGCTCCTCTTGCTGGGGCCTCGTCTCCTTCCCAGCAAGCTCCTCTTGCCGGGGTCTTGTCTCCTTCCCGGCAAGCTCCTCTTGCCGGGGCCTTGTTTTGCTCTTGGATACTTTGTTCTTGAATGGCCCCAAAGGAACCACGGAGGGTCTTGGCGGTCGCCCGGCAAGCCTTGCCGCGGGTCGCTGCGACTGCCCGTGCACAAGTTCGGGATACTAAGGCACCCCTACTTTAGTACACCGACAGGAGCCCCCGGGCCTGGGCCATACACGGTGCCGAGCGCTGTTGGGCCAGGCCCAAAACAGTGCACGGGCACGCGTGGCCTAGGTCACGCCGCATCTGACTCCGCACCCACCGTGCCCTCCCCAAACGGCACGCGTCGAACGCGGCGCCGTGCGTGACGTGGGCGGCGTGCGCGGGGCTGCACCCCGCGCGCATGCGTCACCCCCCCCTACGGGGGAGGCGCGGAGGCGTGGTGGGCGGAGTCGTGGGGAGTTGTTTATTCATGATGGCGAAACGTCCGCCCCCTCCCCCTTCCCCTCCCTCTTTATAAGTAGAGGAAACAGGGGTACGGCGCCATCTGCCCGTTGTTACTTCCAATCTCAAAACCTCCGCCGCTCCCCATCTTCTCAGAGCAACAAGAGAGCAGCGCCCTGCTCCCCCTATTACCACCAGCACCACCACCACCGTCAGCCTCCTCCACCACCTTCGCCATGGCTCCGAAGGGCGACAAGGGGAAGGCAGTGAAGTCGACCAAGGCGCAGCGGCTCGTGGCGATGCGGAAGGAGCGAGCCATCTTCCCCCCCAAGCTCGGCGCGAAGGCGTTGCGGGAGCGGTATTACCTATTCTGGTCGGCGGAGACGCGAGCTCACCCGCGGACCAAGGTGCTCCCGGCTGCAGCCCACGCGACGGCCCCGAACGGGTACCCTTTCTTTGCTGTGTTCTTCTACTGCGGGCTCTGCCCGCCCTTTTCCGAGTTCTTCTGTGATATTATGAACACATATGGCTTCTACCTCCTCGACTTCACCCCCAACGCCATCCTCACCATGGCAGTTTTCACACACCTTTGCGAAAACTTTGTCGGAGTCCACCCTAGTGTAGCTCTCTTCCGCCATTTCTTTATCCCTCGGGTAGAGAGAGGAGAGACTTTGTACGGTGGAATCGCGTGGGTCTCAAGAGCCGGCAAGAAGGAATCTTATCTAGAGGGGGAGTTCCGCGGCAAGTGGGAGGAGTGGAGAGCAGATTGGTGCTGGATTGTCGAGGAGAGCCCGCAGCCATTCACCGCCCGGTGCCAAGCAGCAGCAGTGCGCGGCAGTGACTGGAGCGACTTGGCCCCGGAAGACAGCAGGCTGACGATTGCCGTCACCAGGATCCAGCGCCTTAGGCTTGTCGGACTCACTGTAGGTGCTGTTGGCGCGGACTTTCTTCGCCGCTGCATTGCCCCTCTGCAGGAACGGGGAAGGCCTGCCTAGGAGTTCAAGAACGCGGCGGACATTATGAGGCTGCGCCCAGGCCTCAACTATAATTTCACTGTCCTCGAGCACAATGGCATGCTGCAGGAGCTCTTCAAATACGATTCAGATCACCCCAAAGTCTTCAGGGTGCCGCAGGGTGTCGTTCCTTTGTGCAACAACTCTGTGCTTGACCGCATCCGGGCGATGATGCCGTTGTGCGACTCGCACGGAATCGAGCCGACTTGGCAAGAGCCCGAAGACGAGGTCGTGCAGCAGTTCTTCGACGACCTGGTGGAAGTGCCAATCCGCGCCGATGAGAGGGACGGCCTCATCCGCGACACCACCGAGGCGGAGCTGGCGTACATAGCCACTAGGTTGGAAGAGGCAGCGGCAGCCGCAGTGGCAGGCGAATTTGGGTTTACTCTGGAGGAAGCGGCGGCAGAAGAGGCAAAAACCCGTGCCGAGCGGGAGGAGTTCCTCGGCAAGAAAGAGCTCGCCCGGCAAGAGGAACTTGCCGGCAAGGAAGATCTTGCCGGGAGCGGCGCCGAGCCGAGCGAGCCTGTCGGGGATGCGAGCGACTCGCTGGAGATCGACTCTTCCTCCACTTCTTCTTCCGACAGCCCGCCGCCGGCTGCGCCCCCGTCTCCACCAAGAAGGCGTCTCCTCCAGGACGGGGACGTAGCAAGGCGGCAGGCGCATCAACAGTCGCCGTGTCGCACGACGCGCTCCACCGCGGCAAGCACCGCTGCCGCGGGAGCGCCCCACGCTGCCGCTGCAACCGGAGCGGGATCTTCCCGGGCGGCCGTATCTGCCCCCGCCAAGCGACCAAGGGAGCCTACCCCTCCATCTCCCCGCGCCGGACGCGCGTCAGATTTTGACTTCTCCGTGTTCAGCTCTCACGAGGAAGAAGAGGAAGAGTAGGTTTTTCTCTTGTACTTGCTGTTCTTCAATCCTTGCTTCTTTGTCTTGCATCTCACATGTCTTTCTCTGAATCCGCTCCTTTTCAGGACTCTGGCCCAGAGAGCGGCAAAGAGGGCCAAGGCACCGGTGATCATCATCGAGGACGAGCCCACCGCGTCGGCAGGGGACGCGCCCGAGACCAACTTGTCGGACCCAATGGCTGATCTCTAGAGCAGCCCCCAGCGTAAGTGCCTTATTTGCCCTTCGCTTTCGGGGCGTGCACGGAGACTCTCGCTTTGCTGACTTTTTATTGATGGCTTGGGCAGGAACGGAGCAGCCTCAATAGGGACGCCCGGAGACCGCCCCTGAAGCGCCAAGGGAGAGTCCTCCGACGAGGGAGAGGTCTTCGGCGAGGGAGAGCTCTCCGGCAAGGGAGGAGGCTCCGACAAGGGAGGAGCCCCCGGCAAGGGAGGAGCCCCCGGCAAGGGAAGGGTCCCCGGCGAGGGGCAGCGCCAGCGATCCCCCGACAACGGAGACCACTACCGCCGAGCCGGGCCCAGGTAACTTCCTTGCCCTTCAACTTCCCTTGGGCCCTTCTTCTTCTTTTGATCTCCTTCTTGGATTTTGCTTGAATTTATTTGAGTCTTCTCCCCTCTCCCGACTGTCAGGTCCATCGGGTGCAGAGCCGATGGAGACTGAGGTCACCGCCGACGACGCTGTTGCCGCCGAGGAGACAGCCGGTGCCGGCGAGCCTGCCGGCGAGGAGACCGCCAGTGCTGCCACCGCCGCCGCGCCAGGCTCCAGAGAGCCCCAGCCCGGCATCTATCTGAAGGTCAGCGAGGATATCTACATCAACCTACCCTGGGCGTCGAGCTCCAGGGCACCGGTCGAAGGAGAAGCGCTCGACGGAGAAGTGCTTGCCTCCGCCGGGCTAAAGCTGGTCGACGCGCCAAGCAGTAGCAGCAACGATCCCGAAGAGGAGCGTCTGCTGCGGAAGCTGGTGGCGCTCTACCGCGCCTGGCAGGCCAAACTGGAGTCCCGCGAAGCGCTCGTCGCGAAGGCCGGGGCTGACATCGAGAAGCGCGCGGAGGATCTCTGGGGCGCCAACCAAGAAGCTCTCCGTTCCCTGGCAAGGGAGCGGGAGGAACTTGCCGAGGCACAGCAAGCCTTCCTTCTCGAGAAGCCGGACGTCGAAGAGCGCCAACGCCTTGCCGCGGAGAAGTTGTCTTCGCGGGAAGGTGACTTGATGCAGTGGAAGGTTAACCTCGACAGCCACGAGGAGGAGCTTGCCGCGCATGAGCGAGCGGTCGGCGGAGCCGTTAAGCAAGCCGAAGACGCCGCAGCAGCTGCCGAGGCCACCAAGACCGAGTTGGAGCTGAAGGTGGTGCAGCTAGAGGCGGGCCTTAAGGCGAGCGGCGACGAGTTTGCCGCGCTCAAGCTCCAGCAGGAGAAGGACGCCAGCAGCTACTTGGAGCTGCAGGCCCTCCTCACTGAGAGAGGCAAGGAGCTCGACGCCGCCAGGGCTTCAAATGCTGATCTTGAAGCGAAGCTGGCGGCTCTGACAAGATCCTTGGGCAGCGCCAAGGAGCAAGAGACGGCCCTGAAGGAGGAGGTCGAGGCCGGCAAGGTGCTGCTGGCGAATGCCGTCGCCGCCCAGAAGACCATGTCGGAGACCATGGAGCACTGGACGGAGGGTCTGGTGAGCGTCACCGCGGACGTCGACAAGGAGCTGGCGCAGCTGGGGATGGTGGATCTCGGGTATTCCACCGACGGGAATCTCCAACCCAGCGCCAAGCTGACCCTGTTCTTCAAGGGTGTGGCGACGGCGCTTCAGCGACTCTGGGACCAGATCCCAAAACAGCTTGCCGACGAGTCGCGCAAGATCTGCGCGGGAGCTCTCCAGAAGGAGCTGATGAAGGTAGCCTTCCGCAACCCAGGCCTCCGCCTCACCAACGTCCTCCGAAGCCTACCGCCAGATGTTGACTTGGAGGAGCTCAAGGTCCTTGTCGCACCCATTGTGGACAAGGTGAGCGGCATCAAGAGGATCGAGGGCGACCGCGTAGACTAGGCTGCCTATTCCCCCTTTTTTTCTTTGTCGCTGTCAATCACGTTATGAGAAGAAGTCTGTTAGACCTTGCGACAGGTTATCCTGTAATATACTTCTATCTTGGGTAGTAATTGCCATGTTATTTCCTTTACTTGACTCTTTCCCTTGTATGCTTTTACCCTACGCTTTTAGGGAACTTGTCAGCGCAGGCTCCTCTGCCGCGAGCGCTGAGTGCGGAATGTCAGCAGCCCGCTGGCAGTGCCACAGCCGGCAAGAAACCTCATCACAGAGCTAGTCGCGGCTCGCTTAAGTTGTTGATCAGACTCGAAACAACAATAAGGGCGCAACTTAGCTACGAGTTGGTTGGTGCCCGCGTCGACAAGAAACCTTGTCGCAGCTAGCCGCAACTCGCTTAAGTTGTTGAGCGGGCTCGAAACAATAGTAAGGGCGCGGCTAACCACGAGTCGGTTCCTCCGCGCACAGGTTTTCCATACAAGGCGGAGTCGTTCAAGGAAAATAACTTAAAAACTTAAAGGAAATTTGATTGCTCAAACTTTGGCACTTATCTTTTTCTGTTGTTTGCTTTCCCGGTAAGGCAGAACCTTCTTGAGCGCCGGCCGGTCCACACGTTATCTCCTCCTTCCCCCCCGGCAAGCTTGTGCGCGAGGGACCCTTGCTTCCTTAATAGAAAAGAGAGAAGAGAAGATAAAGTTATGGAGCCTTGTGGCTCATTTTTTTTGCTTACCGGGGGTATGTGCTGAGCACATAATCTTTATGCACGGGGTCTGCGCCCGGCTTTGTACAAAGGATTACATGCAACAGCGGCAAGACTTATACAAATGGGTGGTTGCCGGACAGGGTCCGACAACCATGCCTCACGGGCAATGCTTGCGAAGACGCTCAATATTCCCGGAGTTGCTCACTGGTACGCCATCTTCGGTCCCAAGGTGGACTGCGCCAAGCCTGGTGACTCGCTTCACCCGGTAAGGGCCTTCCCACTTCGGCGTCAACTTGTTGGAAATCTTGGCGGACTGATCACGCCAAAGAAACAAGGTCGCCTTCCTCGAAACTTCTGGCGTTAACTTTGCGGCTATGGTAGCGACGCAAAGCTTGCTGGTAGCGAGCAGCTCACACAGCAGCCTGAAGACGATCTTCGTCAAGGAGCAGCGCGTCATCTTCACGCAGCCGCTCTTGCTCAAGCTCATCATAAGCGAGCACTCGAGGTGACCCATATACGAGTTCCGTGGGGATAACTGCTTCTGCTCCACAGACTAGAGCAAAAGGTGTCTGGCCGGTGGCTCGATTTGGCGTCATTCTGATCGACCAAAGAACCACCGGCAGCTTTG
The DNA here is from genome assembly GCA_034509565.1 of Triticum monococcum. Taxonomy (NCBI): domain Eukaryota; kingdom Viridiplantae; phylum Streptophyta; class Magnoliopsida; order Poales; family Poaceae; genus Triticum; species Triticum monococcum. The sequence continues at coordinate 487,601,045 of CM067845.1, forward strand.
CGCCAAAGCCTCTGCCGGAGAGGCGGGCGGCGGCAGCGAGCGGCGCGAGGAACGAGATATGCTCGGACTCCTAACTACGTTAGGGGGAGCAATATCTCGTCCAAACGACCGTGCCACGCTCATGCCAACATGTTGGCGCGCACGCTGATCTCGAGCACTCCGGGACGTATGGTACCGTGGGTACCATGACGCCACTGGTCTCGCGCCTCCTAGGACGGGCGCGGTGTGTGTATGGACGCCGAGGTCTTGGAGTGCGCGCGGTCGTTGTGGGAGGCGACCGCGCCGCCGACGTGCGGCGCAGCCTTGTCCTTGGACCCGGCAGCACCATGAGTCCCCCCGTCATCGCCCGCTCTTCTGCCAGCGCCTACCCCACCAGCCGTTCGCTCTAGCGATGGTGGGATCGGCGCAGACGGAGCGGCTACCTCCGAAGCCTTCTTCTTCGGCGGCATGTTGATGAAGAGGATGAAGATTTGGCTCGTGCGAACGCCGGATCAGGTTCGCACAACCTCGACGCGTCCCCTACCTGGCGCGCCAAAGATGTCGGGGGTTGCTGATCCCACGTACACCTATGGGGATTGGCGGACCGAGCCCCTTTCGGTTCGGCACGGGGCGGTGGATGCACAAAGAGCAGATCGAGGCGAACGCACGAGCGACGTTGTCGGTTTACCTAGGTTCGGGCCGCACGGATGCGTAAAACCCTACTCCTACTTTGGTGGTTGTATTGAGTTCTTGCTCGGGAGCGATGAGTGCTACACTACACTCAAGCAGCTGGCGAGAGCGAGCGTGAGAATGGCTGTCCTCCCCCTCTCTGTTGTGCATGGGCCTCCTTTTATATGTCTAAGGGGTCACCGACAGGTGGCAATAGAGGTGGGGGTAAAAATGTAAAAGAGGTGGTAGTTGGCTCCACCGCCTACGACAGTCGTATCATACCTAACCCTGACGGCAGGGGACAAGGGCATTAAATGCCTATCTGTGTCACCTAGTCGGTACAGAGAGGGACCGCTAGGAACGCCACCGTTTGCCACGATGGCTATCCTGTTAGCGCTTGCTTGCCACCGCATGCCCCCGGCTGCCCAGCCTCCCGCCACGTACGCCAGGAGCGGTCCCAGAGCGACACGTTGGTGGGTGAGCTGGGGCGCGGGCTGCGGAGTAGTAGCTTGCCGCGGGAAGCACCTTGCCGCGGATGTTGCCTTGTCGCGTCCAGGAGCTTGTCGCTCACTGGGTCTTGTCGGGACGCGCAGTGCGCCGCAGCGAGCTTCTTGAGATGCTTTGGTTGTCTTCCCGGCAAGCTCCTCTTGCCGGGGTCTCGTCTCCTACCCGGCAAGCTCCTCTTGCCGGGGCCTCGTCTCCTTCTTGGCAAGCTCCTCTTTCCGGGGTCTTGTCTCCTTCCCGGCAAGCTCCTCTTGCCGGGGCCTTTTTTTGCTCTTGGATACTTTGTTCTTGAATGGCCCCAAAGGAACCACGGAGGGTCTTGGCGGTCGCCCGGCAAGCCTTGCCGCGGGTCGCTGCGACTGCCCGTGCACAAGTTCGGGATACTAAGGTACCCCTACTTTAGTACACCGACAAGATCTGAAGACACTAATCTTGTCTTCAATTGGGAAAAGTGCCACTTTATGGTTAATGAAGGTATTGTCTTGGGGCATAAAGTTTCTAAAAGAGGTATTGAAGTTGATAAAGCCAAGGTTAATGCTATTGAAAATATGCCATGTCCCAAGGACATCAAAGGTATAAGAAGTTTCCTTGGTCATGCCGGTTTTTATAGGAGGTTCATTAAGGACTTCTCAAAAATCTCTCGGCCTCTGACTAATTTATTACAAAAAGATATACCATTTGTCTTTGATGATGATTGTGTAGAAGCATTTGAAATACTTAACAAAGCATTGATCTTTGCATCTATTGTTCAGCCACCTGATTGAAATTTACCCTTTGAAATTATGTATGATGCTAGTGATTATGCTGTAGGTGCTGTCCTAGGGCAAAGAGTTGATAAGAAACTAAATGTTATTCAATATGCTAGTAAAACTCTAGACAATGCTCAGAGAAATTATGCTACTACTAAATAGGAATTCTTAGCAGTTGTATTTGCTTGTGATAAGTTCAGACCTTATATTGTTGATTCTAAAGTAACTATTCACACTGATCATGCTGCTATTAAATATCTTATGGAAAAGAAAGATGCTAAACCTAGACTTATTAGATGGGTTCGCTTGCTACAAGAATTTGACTTACATATTGTTGATAGAAAGGGAGCTGAGAACCCCATTGCAGACAACTTGTCTAGGTTAGAAAATGTGCTTGATGACCCACTACCTATTGATGATAGCTTTCTTGATGAGAAATTAAATGTTATAAATGCTTCTCATACTGCTCCATGGTATGCTGATTATGCTAATTACATTGTTGCTAAATTTATACCACCTAGTTTCACATACCAGCAAAAGAAAAAGTTCTTCCATGATTCGAGGCATTACTTTTGGGATGACCCACATCTTTATAAAGAAGGAGTAGATGGTATTATTAGACGTTGTGTACCTAAGCATGAACAGGAACATATCCTACGCAAGTGTCACCCCGAAGCTTATGGAGGACACCATGCTGGAGATAGGACTGCACATAAGGTATTGCAATCTGGTTTTTATTGGCCTACTCTCTTCAAGGATGCCCGTAAGTTTGTCTTATCTTGTGATGAATGTCAAAGAATTGGTAATATTAGTAGACGTCAAGAAATGCCTATGAACTATTCACTTGTTATTGAACCATTTGATGTTTGGGGCTTTGACTATATGGGACCCTTTCCTTCCTCTAATGGATATACTCATATTTTTAGTTGTCGTTGATTGCGTTGCTAAGTGGGTAGAAGCTATTCCAATTAGTAGTGCTGATCATAACACTTCTATTAAAATGCTTAAAGAAGTTATTTTTCCAATGTTTGGAGTCCCTAGATATTTAATGACCGATGGTGGTTCACATTTTATTCATGGTGCTTTTCGTAAAATGCTTGCTAAATATGATGGTAATCATAGAATTGCATCCCCTTATCACCCGCAGTCCAGTGGTCAAGTAGAATTGAGTAATAGAGAACTCAAATTAATTTTGCAAAAGACTGTTAATAGATCTAGAAAGAATAGGTCCAAGAAACTTGATGATGCATTATGGGCCTATAGAACTGCATATTAAAATTCTATGGGTATGTCTCCGTATAAAATGGTCTATGGAAAAGCATGTCACTTACCTCTCGAACTAGAACACAAGGCATATTGGGCAATTAAAGAACTCAACTATGATTTTAAACTTGCCGGTGAGAAGAGGTTATTTGATATTAGCTCACTTGATGAAAGGAGAACCCAAGCCTATGAGAATGCCAAATTATTTAAAGAAAAGGTTAAAAGATGGCATGACAAAAGGATACAAAAGCGTGAGTTTAATGTAGGTGAGTATGTATTGCTATACAACTCTCGTTTAAGATTTTTTGCAGGAAAACTTCTCTCTAAATGGGAAGGTCCTTACGTTATCGAGGAGGTCTATCGTTCCGGTGCCATAAAAATCAACAACTTCGAAGGCACAAACCGGAAGGTGGTGAACGTCAAAGGATCAAACATTATATCTCAGGTAATCCCATAAATGTTGAAACCAATGTTATTGAAACCGTAACCCAGGAGGAATACATAAGGGACACTTTCCAGAATGTTTCAGAGTCTGGAAAGGAACAGGTATGTGGTACGGTATGTAAACCGACTCCAAAACAGTTTTTAAGGCAATATTTCTCCGTTTTGGAATATTTAGAAAAATAGAAAAATAAGATGCTGTCCGGGAAGGACACGAGGCCTCCACGAGGGTGGAGGGCGCGCCCTACCCTACTGGGCGCGCCCCCTACCTCGTGGGCACCTCGTGTGCTCTCCGGACTCCGTTTTCATACACGACACGTATTTTGGTCGGTAAAAAATCATTATATAATCTTCCGGGGGTTTTGACTCCCGTATCACGCAAAAATCTCCTGTCTTTGTTTTGAGCTGTTTTTCTAACAAATCCAGTTTGCCATGTCATCTTCAAGTGCCCCCAAGGACTAGTTCTTCGAGAAGGTCATCAACCCCTACCTCGCACAAGTGCTGCAACACCCTCAAACCATTGAGATGCATGAGGGGTTGTTGCACATCCGCGATGCTGAGCGACCAAGGAAGACCAGAAGCACGGAGGCCAGGCTCGAGGCATTGGAGCAAGAAGTTTTCAAGTGTCAGGAGATGGTGGAGCATGGACTTGATTCCAGTCACATTATGATCACGGAGTTCACCAACAACCACAAGCTGGACGTCAAGGACATTGGGGAGGCCATCTTCAAGCTTCATGAGAAAATCGAGTACCTCCAAGCCCAGATTTATGACCTGCAAAACCAAAACTGTGAGTATGAATATAGATTCAAGAGGATGAGTTTGGATGCAGATTTGAGGTTTCAGGAGACTCGATCATCCTTCTATGATGGTGAACCTATGCCCTAGAAGAAGGACGACAAGCCTACGCCATCAACAAAACCACCTTCTTCATCAACAAAGGAGACATAATCACATGGGTATGGGCACTCCCCTTGGCAACTGCCAAGCTTGGGGGAATGCCCCGGTATCGTATCACCATCACTTTTATCTTTACCGTTTCCTTAGCTCTATCCTTTTGGTAATATCTTGATCTAGTAGAATATAAGTTTTTAGTATGATCTAGTTGTGAGTTTTGCTTTATTATCCTCCCATGCAATCGAGTCAGTGAGCTATATACTAAAGATTAGTGTTGAGTCAAGGGCTTGATTATTTTGCCATGATCCTAAGTGAATAAAAGAATGGAGAAAGAATAAAAATAAACAAAGAGATCATATGGATCTTATGGAGAGTAATGAGCTCACATAGAAAAAGTATGATGAATAAAAGTTGTTGAGGGTTGACAAACATAGGAGGTGTTTGGTTTAGAAGCCCTAGGACTTTTTCTAGTCCCAGGGACTAATCAAAAAAGACTCTCTAGTAGAGTCTTTTTCTAGTCCCTGTAGAAAAAGTCCCTCCCTATTGGTTTCTAGAGACTTTTTAGAAACTTTTTCTAGTCTCTCAGACTAAAAAGTCCCTGAACCAAACACCCCCATAGTCTTGGTCATCGTTGCAATTAATAGGAAGTAATAAATAAAGAGAGGTCTTCACATATAAATATACTATCTTGGACATCTTTTATGATTGTGAGCACTCATTAAAGTATGACATGCTAAAGAGTTGACGTTGGATAAGGAAGACAACGTAATGGGTTATGTTTTCTTACATCTGAGATTAATTATATTGTCTTGGATCCTCCAACATGTTGAGCTTGCCTTTCCCCCTCATGCTAGCAAAATTTACTGCACCAAGTAGAGATACTACTTGTGCTTCCAAATACCCTTACACCAGTTTTGCCATAAGAGTTCACCATACCTACCTATGGATTGAGTAAGATCCTCCAAGTAAGTTGTCATTAGTGCAAGCAATAAAAATTGCCCTCTAAATATGTATGACTTATTAGTGCGGGAGAAAATAAGCTTTATACGATCGTGTGATATGGAAGAAATAAAAGCGACAGACTGCATAATAAAGGTCCATATCACAAGTGGCAATATAAAGTGACGTTCTTTCGCATTAAGATTTTGTGCATCCAACCATAAAAGCGCATGACAGCCTCTGCGTCCCTCTACGAAGGGCCTATATTTTACTTTTATCTCCTACCTTGCATAAGAGTCATGGTGATCTTCACCCCTCCTTTTCATATTTTATCCTTTGGCAAGCAAAGTATGTTGGAATGGTCCTGGTATATATGGCTAATTGGATGTGAGTTTTCATGAACTATTATTGTTGACATTACCCTGGAGGTAAAACGTTGGGAGGTAGAACAATAAGCCCCTATCTTTCTCTGTGTCCGATTAAAACTCCATACCCATAAGTATTGCGTGAGTGTCAACAATTGTGAAAGACTATATGATAGTTGAGTATGTGGACTTTCTGAAAAGCTATTATACATTGACTCTTTCCTATGTTATGATAAATTGCAATTGCTTCAATGACTGAGATTATAGTTTGTTAGTTTTCAATGAAGTTTATGATTCATACTTGATATTGTGGTTGAATTATTACTCTAGCATAAGAGATTATACGACAGGGATTATATAAGTTGATGTTCTAAGAATGAACGTGATGCCCTCATGTCCGTATTTTATTTTTATCGACACCTCTATCTCTAAACATGTGGACATATTTTTCAATTTCGGCTTTCGCTTGAGGACAAGGGAGGTCTAAGCTTGGGGGAGTTGATACGTCCATTTCGCATCATGCTTTTATATTGATATTTATTGCATTATGGGCTATTATTACACATTATGTCATAATACTTATGCCTATCCTCTCATATTTTATAAGGTTTTCATAAAGAGGGAGAATGCCGGCAGTTGGGATTCTGGGCTGGAAAAGAAGCAAATATTAGAGACCTATTCTGCACATCTCCAAAAGTCCTGAAACTTCACGGAAGACGTTTTCAGAATATATAAAAAATACTCAGTGGAAGAAATTCACCAGGGGGGCCACACTGAGGGAGTCCTGGACTAGGGGGTATCGGGACAGCCAGATTATATCCTTTGGCCAGACTGTTGGACTATGAAGATACAAGATTGAAGACTTCGTCCCGTGTCCGGATGGGACTCTCCTTGGCGTGGAAGGCAATCTTGGCAATACGGATATGTAGATCTCCTTCCTTGTAACCGACTCTATGTAACCCTAGCCCCCTCCGGTGTCTATATAAACCGGAGGGTTTAGTTCGTAGGACAACACACAATCATACCATAGGCTAGCTTCTAGTGTTTAGCCTCTCTGATCTTGTGGTAGATCAAATCTTGTACTACTCATATTATCAAGAATAAACAAGCAGGATGTAGGGTTTTACCTCCATCAAGAGGGCCCGAACCTGGGTAAAACATCGTGTCCCCTGCCTCCTGTTACCATCCTCCTTAGACGCATAGTTCAGGACCCCCTACCTGAGATCCGCCAGTTTTGACACCAACATTGGTGCTTTCATTACGAGTTCCTCTGTGTCGTCATCATTAGGCTTGACGGCTCCTTTGATCATCGATAGCGATGCAGTCCAGGGTGAGACTTTTCTCCCCGGACAAATCTTTGTATTCGGCGGCTTCGCACTGCGGGCCAACTCGCTTGGCCATCTGGAGCAGATCGAGAGTTACACCCCTGGCCACTAGGTCAGGTTTGGAAGCTTAAACTACACGACCTATATCCGCGTAGACTTGATCTTCGACGGATTCGAGCCCCTGCCGACTGCGCCGCACGGTCATGAAGAGCATGATTTAGCTCTACCATCGGATAGTGTTCAGGAGACCGCACCGGCAACCGCTCCGACACTCAATTCGGAGCCAATTGCGCCATCCATGGACGGGTGGATAGACCCCGCCATTGAGGCCGTATTCTCAGCGGCGATCGAGCCGAGTATCGACCTTACCCTTCACAGGAGCCGTGATGCCGAACTGCCGGATTCTTCCCCGGCCACGGACTCCGAACTGCCTGCGCCCGTGCCTATCGAATCCGACTGGGCACCGATTATGGAGTTCACCTCCGCGGATATCTATCAGCACTCGCCCTTCGGCGACATACTAAACTCATTAAGGTCTCTCTCCCTGTCAGGAGAGTCCTGGCCGAACTATGTTTGGCAGGATTGGGATGCAAATGACGAAGAAATTTGCCGCCGACCCACCACCCACTTAGTAGCCACTGTCGACAATTTGATCGACATGCTCGACTTCGACTCCGAAGCGACAGTATGGACGACAATGCGGGAGACGAAGAGGAACCATTGCCCACAGGGCACTGGACAGCCACCTCATCATATGATATATACATGGTGGACACACCCAAAGAAGGCAATGGCGACGAGACAGTGGAGGATGACCCCTCCAAGAAGCAACCCAAGCGCCGACATCAGCGGCCCCACTCTAACTCTCGCCAAAGCAAAAGAGGTGACACCGGCACAGGAGATAATAGCACTCTGGACAGTGCCGAAGACGACAACAATCCCCTCCAGCAAGATTTAGAGCAGGAGGATGGAGAAGCCAGCCCTCCCGAGAGAGCGACAGATGGAGAGGCGGAGGATGATAATTACATGCCTCCCTCCGAAGACGAGGCAAGCCTCGACGACGACGAATTTGTCATGCCGGAGGATCCCGCCGAGCAAGAGCGCTTCAAGCGTCGGCTTTTGGCCACGGCAAATAGCCTTAAGAAAAAGCAGCAGCAACTTCAAGCTGATCAAGATTTGCTAGCTGACAGATGGAATGATGTCCTTGCGGCCGAGGAATATAAACTCGAACGCCCCTCCAAGAGTTACCCAAAGCACAGGTTGCTACCCCGACTGGAGCAGGAAGCATTAAAACCTACATCTCCAGCATATGACGTGGTTGATCGGCCACCTCGTGGCCGCGACAAAGTGGCATTTCAGCTAAAGACTCAGCCCGCACCCCGATGCCACTCAAATAAAAATGACAAGGCACGGGGAAACACGCTGGACCTGCGAGACGTATTGGAGGACAAAGCAAAACACGCAAGATCGATCTATGGATCACGAGGGCGCGCCACTATGCGAGACGATAACCGTCATGCTGGATACACTAAAAGTAAATCCGGCTGGGCCGAACACAGCGGACAAGACTCATTCGAGCTGCGTCGCGACATAGCCCACTATAGAGGCGCCGCACACCCCATGTGCTTCACAGAGGAAGTAATGGATCACCAAATTCCAGAGGGTTTCAAACCTGTAAATATCGAATCATACGACGATACAACAGATCCTGCGGTATGGATCGAGGACTTCCTCCTGCACATCCACATGGCCCGCGGTGACGATCTACACGCCATCAAATACCTCCCACTCAAGCTCAATGGACCAGCTCGGCATTGGCTCAACAGCCTGCCAGCAGAATCCATTGGCTGTTGGGAAGATCTAGAAGCCGCATTCCTCGACAACTTCCAAGGCACTTATGTGTGACCACCAGATGCCGATGACTTGAGCCAGATAATTCAGCAGCCAGAGGAATCGGCCAGGCAATTCTAGACACGGTTCCTGACAAAGAAAAATCAAATTGTCGACTGTCTGGATGCAGAGGCCCTAGAAGCTTTTAAGCACAACATCTACGACGAGTGGATTGCCTGGCACCTTGGCCAGGAAAAGCCGAAATCTATGGCAGCCCTCACGACACTCATGACCCGCTTTTGCGCGGGAGAAGACAACTGGCTGGCTCGCAGCAATAATATATCAAAGAACCATGGTACTTCGGATACCAAGGATGGCAATGGCACGTCACGTCGCAACAAACACAAGCTCCGCATCAACAACGACAATACCGAGGATACGGCAGTCAATGCCGGATTCAGAGGCTCTAAACCCGGTTAGCGGAAAAAGCCATTCAAAAGAAGCACTCCGGGCCCGTCCAGTTTGGACCGTATACTCGATCGCTCGTGCCAAATACATGGCACCCCCGACAAGCCAGCCAACCACACCAACAGGGAATGTTGAGTGTTCAAGCAGGCCAACAAGTTAAACACCGAAAACAAAGATAAGGGGCTACATAGCGATGACGAGGAGGAGCCCCGGCAGCCGAACACCGGAGGGCAGAAGAGGTTCTCCCCACAAGTGCGGACGATGAACATGGTATACGCAACCCACATCCCCAAGAGGGAGCGGAAGCGTGCGTTAAGGGATGTATATGCGTTGGAGCCAGTCACCCCAAAGTTCAACCCATGGTCCTCCTGTCCGACCACCTTCGACCGCAGGGACCATCCCACTAGTATCCATCATGGAGGATTCGCTGCACTGGTCCTAAACCCAATCATCAACGGATTTCACCTCACTCGGGTCCTTATGGACGGCGGCAGCAGCCTGAACCTGCTTTATCAGGACACAGTGCACAAAATGGGTATAGACCCCTCAAGGATCAAACCCACAAAAACGACCTTCAAAGGCGTCATACCAGGTGTAGAGGCCCATTGCACAGGCTCAGTCACACTGGAAGTGGTCTTCGGATCCCCGGATAACTTCCGAAGCGAGGAGTTAATCTTCGATATAGTCCTGTTCCGCAGCGGCTATCATGTACTGCTCGGGCAAACCGCATTTGCGAGATTCAACGTGGTACCGCACTATGCATATCTCAAGCTCAAGATGCCAGGACCTCGGGGGGTCATCACATTCAATGGAAACACAGAGCGCTCTCTCCGCACGGAGGAGCACACTGTGGCCCTCGCAGCCGAAGCGCAAAGCAGCCTCTTAAGGCAATCCACTAGTTCGGCGATTAAAGACCCAGACACCTTCAAGCGTGCCCGGAGTAATTGGCAACAAGACCGCCTGGCACGTTCCGAGCTCGCATAGCAATGCAGCCCCCACCCCACTCCCAGCCAAACGGCGAAATCCGTGCCACGCGTACATAATTACGCATTGAAAATAACATGGGTACAGGTGGGGAGGGGGCACGACTACGGCATGCCCCAAGACGCGGCTCAACCACACTAGGGGCTTCCCGCTTTGTTATTTTTCTCTCTTTCAGGACTTTAATATCTGGAAACCCCGTCTGGCAGTACGATTGCCGGACACACGATGCAACAACCAAGGAGGCAGAAAGCCACGTCGCACCAGGGAACTCCCAGGTGGTCTCCGATAACGAGTGAAATACTTGCTTTAAATACCATTCCTCAGCTTGCCCTTGGAGGGGACATGTCAAATAGTCCTACTTTTTGCTTATCACACTACTTGTATAATTTTGCTTCGACGCACCTTTTTGAATAAACAATGCATAGCACTTGACTATTACCGCATTCTCTATATATGTTCATTCATGACATACATCACCCGTACACTCTGGTATGGCTCATACGCCAGGGGTTTAAGCGTACCCCATAATACGGCGTGAGGAGTCCGAACACTTTCGACAGTGCGGCACCCCAAACTTATAGCATTATATGCATCAGCTCCGAATCATGTCTTGGGTCAATAGTTGGGTTTGCCCGGCTGCCATGTTTTGGTACCTTACGTTCCACTATATCAGCTAAGGTAGCACTGGGAGAACTACTGCGATTGTGCCCTGGTTCATCTGGGCTAAGCACCTCAGTAGAGAAAGCTAAAACTGACTGTCATGATAAGGCGAGAGCTGGTCACTGTTCGAGAGGTCTCGAGTCCCTAAAGACTTATGCCGCTTAGAGCGAGGAGTCGGCTTTGTCCAGCTTATAGCGCCCCGAATTCGGCCTTCCGAATACTAGGGGCTTTGCCAAAATTTAAAATTGTAGACTTCTATGGCTAAGTGAGAGTTATAAAGCATTATAGTCTGATTGCCTTGTTCATTGTGCTGAGCACCTCCCTCGAAGGACCCAACACTGGGAAAAAGAGTGCTCAGATTTATCCCGAACACCCCAGCACTCGTGGCATGGGGGCAGAAGCCGACTACTAGCCATCTCTCAGATTTAACAAACAGCCGCACAGAAGGTAATATTTTAAATTCAAACAAGCATTGCATAACGCATATGAACAAGTTTTCATAATACAGGATCACACGAGCAAGTTCATTCAAAAATTACATCCTTCGCACACTCATCCGCTACAAGACAGGCACCCTTCAGGACACCCTCATAATACATCTCACGGTGGCGATGCTCCTTGCCCTGCGGCGGCCCCTCCTTCACCAGCTTCTCGGCGTCCATCTTGGCCCAGTGCACCTTTGCACAGGCAAAGGCCCTGCGTGCACCTTCGATGCAGATGGACCGCTTTATGACCTCCAGCCGTGGGCATGCATCTACAAGCCGCCTCACCAGGCCGAAGTAGCTGTTGGGAAGGGAGTCGCCAGGCCACATCCGGACTATAAGGCCCCTCATGGCCTGTTCGTCCGCCTTGTGCAGCTCGACCAGGAAAGAAAACTCTTTGGCCCGGATATGATTCAGGAAGAAGAAGAGCAGGTTCGCGTTATTCGTGAGAAATTGAAAACAGCCCAATCTCGCCAAAAGAGTCAATATGATCGTAAACATAAGCCTATGACATTTGAAGTTGACGAGAAGGCTTACCTTCGGGTTACCCCGTTAAAGGGAACCCATCGTTTCGGTATCAAAGGCAAATTGGCTCCTCGTTACATTGGACCCTTTCGCATTCTTGCCAAACGAGGAGAAGTTGCCTACCAATTGGAACTACCTCCGCATCTTTCCAGAGTTCACGTTGTCTTCCACGTTTCGCAACTCAGGCGTTGCTTCGCGGATCCTATCCGTGGAGTGGACCACGAAACGCTTGATTTACAAGATAACCTTTCTTATCGGGAATACCCCGTTCGTATCCTTGATCAAGCCGAGCGTACCACTCGACGTCATAATATCAAGTTTCTCAAGGTTCAATGGTCACACCATTCCGAGGAAGAAGCCACTTGAGAAAGGAGGATCGTCTTCGACTCGAGTACCCCACCTTCTTTCCAGATGATCCTAAATCTTGGGACGAGATTCTATTGAGTGGGGGTGAGTTGTCACACCCTAGCTAGACCATGCATTAGAGTGTGCATCATGTTTACTTTCATCAGAAACTTGAAATGGGGAAAGCAGTACCCCCAGCACCCCCCCTGAAATCAACTAGGGTTTACTAAAAATAAATTCAATGAACCTGAAATGCCCTTCTAAAATGCTCACCCTCTTTGCCTTGGGTTAGAACCTTTGGGAAAAATGGTGCACATATTTTTTAGGTCAACAAAAGGGCATTGATTTAAATCATAAGTATTTGAATTTGGGCATTTAAATGCTATTAAATAGATCAAATGCTCAAATAATGTTGGAACTATTTTTTGGGCCACTGAAATAATTCAGCAAGTGTCCATGAATATTTTCAGGATTTTATAAAATGATTTAGTATTTAAACTAAATCAAAACAGGATAACAGAAATAGAAAACAGAAATAAGTAAAAGAGGGAAAAGCCACTGGGCCACTTACCTGGACTACCTGGCCCATCTCCAGCTGGCGGCCCAGCCCACCCCCGCTGCCTCCTGCCGTCTCCCTCCTCGGACAGAAGGACGAGGGCGTGTGCCCGACGCTCGCCGGCACGCGCGCGCGCCACCTCCACCCTGCTGGCCACCTCCTGCTTCCCGACCCCCCCTAAACGAGCGCCACGCCTCCCTTGGAACCCTCTCGCTCACTCTCTCTTCCCCATTCTCCCCCCTCGCTCCCTCTCTCTTCCACCGAGCGGAGCTCGTCGCCGCCGTATGCCGTAGACGCAGCCCCCGTGCTCCCCTCGCCCTGCCGCTGAGCCCAGAAGCACCGTCGTGTCTTCCTCGTCCTCTCCACCGAGCTACGCGAGCCGGGAGAGCCTGGAACGTCACCACCACCGTCATCTTCAACCTCGGCCGCCCGAGCTCCTCGCCATCGATTCGCGCCTTCAAGGTCGCCCCCAAGCCCGCTAGCCACCTCTACGGCACCGCTGTGAGCTCCCGGTCCCTTTCCCCTTAGCCACGCCGTCGATTTTGCCCCGTAGCTGTTGCCCCGCGAGCACCCGAAGCTCGCCGCCACTGAGCCTCGACGCCGTCGTGGCTACGGCCGTGCAAGCACGCGTCCGAGCGCACCACCGCCTTCAACGCGTCCCCAGGAGCCTAACGCACCCACCCGTTCGACCTGCTGTGCCCCCTAGTGCCAACCCCAACCTTACCCGAATTCCGGCGGCCGCAAAAGAGCTCGCCGCCGTCAGCTCCGGCCACCCCCGCACCTCCCATTGGTCTCCCTAGATGCGCACGAGCATGAGCTCCTCCCTGGTGCCCCCAGCGCGCCAAACCATCGCCTGTAGCGAAATCCCGACGCGGACGCCGCCGCGATCTGAGGTTGCCGGCGGCTAAACGCCGGTAGCCGACGTGGCCGTCATTAGCGGTTAATTAACCCACTAACCACCCCTCTAGAGTCACTGCCATGTGGGCCCTAGTGCTTAATTAGTTAGTTAACTATTCTGTTAGATTAGCACCGGTCTCAGGAGCGCCCCACCTGTCAGTTTGACTTTGCCACGTCACAGTTGACCTGGTCCCACACGTCAGCCACAGAAACCAACTAGAGTCACTGACCAGTGGACCCCACTGGTCGGGTTTGACCTGGACACCGCCTTTGACTTGCTGACGTCATGCTGACGCAAGGCTGACGCAGTAACTCTTTTCTGGATTTAATTTTATATAGAAAATTCCAGAAAATTGCCTAAACTTCAAAAATTCATAGAAATTCAACCATAACTCCAAATGAGACAAATTATATATGAAAAATGATCAGAAAAATCCAAGCTATCCATTGCTACTAGTTTCATGCATGTCAAAACAAGTCAAACCTGCTATTTATGCAATATAGGGTGATGCACTAATATGATCAAGTCAAATGAGCTAACACTTGAACCTTTGGTTCAAATAAGCAATTACCCTTCTATTTTAGCTTGCATTAGGCCAAAACACATTCATATTGCCATGTCATAGCATGCATCATATTGCTGCATATCGGCATGTGTTGATTGTGCTCGGTTGTGTTCTTCGTGGTAGGTTCTGCCTCTGAGGATATTCACGAGTATCCAACTAAAGGCAGTATCCCGTTACCACTCCATCAGGCAAGCAACCATTGATCATTCCGATACAACCCATGTTCTCGCTCCTGCTCTTGTTTACTGCATTAAGACAACGCATTTCAAACTGCTGTGTGCTACGGTAGTTGAACCCTTATCCTCTGCATGACCTGTCATTGCCACAGTAACTAGATGAAACCCACTAGCATGTGTAGGATTTGATTGAGCCATGTTTTGTGATTCCTACCTTGCTATGCCTGCTATGCTTAGAGTTGTGTCAGGTCTGGTTCATCTGGGTGATGGGCTAGAGTGAAATGCTTGTGTCAGTGATATGTGGGATGTGTTGAACATGTTTTGGTAAAGGTATCGATGAGAGGCCATGTAGGAGTACATGGTGGGTTGTTTCATTGAGGCCGTCCCTAAGAACTGAGCTCTGTATGCGCGATTTAAGATTCAGCTACTACCACACATTGGGCCCTGAAATATGACCCCGCTCGACTTACTGACCCCTCTCCCCTCAGTCCAGGAGTTGCAACTAGTTTCTGGTGTTTGTAGGATATGTGTTGGCGGCCGTGCGTAGCGCTGACCCTATGGGTGGGCTATGTTGCGGTAGATACACCGTGGCACGGTGTACCGAGTCACCCGTTTGGTGTCTCGGGAACCCTGTTCACATCGTTCGGGGCCGTTGAGGACACCCCGGCCGGATTTCCTTGCGGATGGAACCTGAATAGGCGATGACCCTGGACTAGAGACTTGTGAGGTTAGTCAGGTCGTGGTCTACACCCACGTCGGTTTTTGCTTGAAGTCTGCCGAGCACATTTCGTGTGCAGATGCTAAGTGGTGGAAACATGTGTGACGAAGTACACCCCTGCAGGGTATAAAACTATTCGAATAGCCGCGTCCGCGGTAAAGGACTACTTGGTTGCATATACAGTTCATAGACAAGTTAATGGATACTACTAAAAGACTCAAGATAAGTGTGAGTACCGAGGATGGCCCTCTCACAGGATACGAGGGAGGATCCACGGTGGAGTATTGTGATGGTGAGTAGTGGACTCGTGTGCGAAAACTATTTTGCTAAAAGGTTCCGTAGGATAGCTTAGCCAAGAGTCAAAGCTGGCTTGCTGCATAAACCCCACCACCTTCTTGAGAATGAGCATGTATAGTAGGTTCTGATGTAAGACTTGCTGAGTACCTTTGTACTCATGTTTGCTTATTTATTGTTTTCAGACGACAACACTGCCCCCTCCGATGGGTTTTACGTAGACCATGACGTCGACGAGTGACTAGCCACCCAGGTGGTGATCTAGGCCATGGAGGGCCCTATGTAGATAGACAGGCTTCGAGAAGCCTTCTTTCTTTCTAGAGTTTGTACTCAGACTAGTTGCTTCCGCATGTGCTTGTATGACTGTATGACTTGAGTGTCGGGTCATGTGACCCCTACCTGTATGAATATGTTATGTATGGCTCCCTGGAGCCTTTAAATAAAGTACTTGAGTTGTAGAGTTTTGTTGTGATGCCATGTTGTATGTACTCATATCGGGCATATTGTGTGTATGATTGAAATGCTTGGTATGAGTGGGATCCGACAATCTAGTTGTTTGTCCTTCGCAGCCTTTCTTATGGGGAAATGTAGTCTAGTGTTCCTCGAGCCATAGTAGTCCGCTACAGCCCGGTTCACCGGAGTCCTGCTAGCCCAGCACTACTGTTCAGGACACTTGACTGGCTGGCATGTGTTTCACTTCGTCCCTATGTCTGTCCCTTCGGGGAAATGTCACGCGGTGATCTCCGGAGTCCTGTCTAGCCTGCTACAGCCCGGGATCCCCGGAGTCCTGTTAGCCCAGTGCTACAGCCCGGAATCACTCGTTGATGACCGACATGTTCGGTGTGATTCATGTATGCCTGTCTCCATAGGTCTGTGCCGCTTTGGGTTCATGACTAGCCATGTCGGCCCGGGTTCTCGGTCATATGGATGCTAGCGACATTGTCATATACGCGAGCCAAAAGGCGCAAACGGTCCCGGGCCATGGTAAGGCAACACCCGTGGGATACCGTGCGTGAGGCCACAAAGTGATATGAGGTGTTACCGGCTAGATCGATGTGGCTTAGAATCGGGGTCCTGACAGCGTTGGTATCAGAGCCGGACTGCCTGTAGGTTCGTTGAGCCAAACTGGTCGATGTCGAGTCTAGAAATGCTTTAGTTATATGTAAGGGAATTGATTGTGGGAGGGAACATAAGGTTCTTTTACTCCTTTACCCTATGCTTCTGATCTGAGTCATTCTCTTCTCATTCAACGTGGGTTAAGGACTAGGCTCTCTTCTTCTATCAGGTTCACGTGTTACTAATCCGTAGTAGTTTATAGGATTATTGCTACGAGTTCCAGTCCAGTTTCTACTATTTTAGTACATTGCTATTTGAATCAGAACCTTGATATGATGCTGTTGAGCGGTATTGTGAACTGTTGTGGATGTCTCAAATCTTTTTCTAAGCATTTACAGCCGTTATGCTGTCCAATTTTCCCAAGGAATTCTGATGTCTTTGTCTTGTGGTTGTGCTTTCAGATGGCCAACCGTTCTCAAAATCAAGTGGTTCGCCTGACCAGGTGCCTCGACGTGCCCGGTCATACTGCTATGTTAGTCCGGGTCATGATCGAGACAGGATACCGTTGGTATCCCGAATACACTGTTGAAGAGCAGTTCCGCGACTTTAATCAAAGCCAGTATTTCTGCACCATCAGGATATTTCCTTCCTATCCTGGATCTACCGAGCCCCTTCACTGTTCCTATGGACTCGGGGTTACCGTTGAGATGGCTGTGCAGGATGCTGCCTACTCCATGATGACCATCTTGCGAGTCCGGACTGGCCTGCTTCGGAACACTGACTTCCGTTACATGCCAGCTTCACTTCCGGGAGCGCAGGGGTATCTTCAGGCTATCTATGCTGACTCCACTCAGGAGGACTCATTAACTCGTACCACCGCTGAGATGCTCGAAGATAAGGACCAAGAGAATCGGGCCTTGAGGCTGGAGCTTTTTAATACTCATGCTGATAATTGGGCCACATTGACTCGGTTTGCACCTGCGGTGCAAGCTGGATGTATGGATACCAGGGATCTGTATCCTGTGAGAGCAGCTCTGCCAGACATGGTGGATTGGCGTGATGTGGGAGGCATCACCCCACCCCGTGGTCCCTGCAGGCCACCGTTTGTTGGTCCAAGACCTCATCCTAGTCCCTATTGTCCATAGGCTCCTTAGGACCGTCTGTTTTCGGATGATCACGTTGAACTTCCAGGCTATGGAGGTGACTTCTATGAGGACTACTACGGAGCTATCTGAGTTAGTAGTAGTACCACTAGTATTGTAGTAGTTGTATCCCCACTGTCCTGCGTGACTTGTGGAATACGACTTGGTGTGTAATCGATTCCGGAGGTGTAGACAAATAATGTATAGGAACTCGGAATGCCTCCGATGAGATGTAACGTCTACCTTCATAGTTGTACTGTAGCATGGGCTTGTACTAAACTATGTATGACGAGTATGACCGTTGGTGTATATATGGCAGTTTTATATTACCATGGCATACGAATGAGCATCTCTGCATTCCGTGTTATCCCTACATTCTGCACTCCTTGTTAAGTTTGAGCCATCCTTGTCTAAACCGTTGTCTTGTTTCCTCTTAGGATGGTCAACACCCGCGGCAACCCTGCTGTCCCGGAGCGGGGGGAAGCCAGTGCAGCTAGACGTGAAAATCTGCCTCACCCGCCTTCTCTGGCCGAAGTGATGCTAGAGGCGGAAAGGAACAAGCGTGAGACCTACCGCCTGCTGGAGCGGATTGAGCAGAACACTGCACGCCACCCACGAAATGACTTGGTGTCAATCAATGACTTTATCAAGCTATACCCACCAAAGTTTAACCATTCCGTCGAGCCCCTCGATGCGGATGATTGGCTTCACAGCATCACCCACAAGCTACGTTCTGCCAATGTAGCCGAAGCCGACAAGGTTACCTATGCTGCCTATCATCTCGAGGGCCCCGCTAGCCATTGGTGGGAAAACTACGAAGCTATGCGCCCGGTCGGTCAAATCACTACCTGGGCTGAGTTCAGCGAGGCTTTCCGTGAGCATCACATTCCGGAAGGTCTCATGGATCGCAAGAGGGAGGAGTTCTGCAACTTCACCCAAGGAAGGCTGACTGTGGATGCATATAGCCGAGAATTTGGGAACCTGGCACGCTATGCTCCTGAAGAGGTTTCTACTGACGCCAAGAAACAGGCATGGTTCCGCAAGGGACTTAGCCCCGAGCTTCACCGTGATCTCCGTCTGCACGAGTGCACATCCTTTCAGAAGTTGGTCAATAAAGCTATCAGTGCTGAGACAGGCCAGACTGATTATGACGCTTCACGCAAGCACTCCCGTGATTTTGGGTCTTCATCCGGCTTTGGAGCTTAGAAGCGCCGGGTGTGGATTCCAAGCACCGCACTGCCACCCAGATTCACCCCGAGGCCATCCTTTGAGGCGCCTCGTCCCAACCAGCAATTTGCACCGCCCAAGCCCTATGGTGGCCCCGCTGCTAATGTTGCTCCACGCCCCACTGTGGTAACATGCTTCAAGTGTGGAGAACCGGGTCACTATAGTCGAGAGTGTCCCCAGAACAACCCCAATCAAGCTGGAAAGTCCGTTGGCCGTGGTAAGCCCGCGGGAAAGACTTTCTACGCCAAGCCGGCCACCACTGCACGTGGCCATGTCAATTATGTTTCAGCCGAAGAGGCTCATGAGGATCCCAACGTCGTCCTTGGTACGCTCCTTGTTAACTGCCATCCGGCATCTGTTCTTTTCGATACTGGAGCATCTCATTCATTCATATCCGAGAATTATGCTCGGTTGCATAACACGACATTCTGTGACATGCCCACTTCCATGGTAATTCAAACTCCGGGTTCCAAATGGCAAACTTCTAGGGTAAGCCATGGGAACAAAATTCTTGTCGATAGGCTTGTCTTCCTTGCATCTTTAATAGCTCTCAAGTCCTCCGACATAAACATCATCTTGGGTTGGGACTGGATGTCGGCTCATTATGCCAAGATCGATTGTGCCACTAGAACCGTTCAACTTACTCACCCCTCGGGCAAGACAGTTAATGTCTTAACTCGAGTGGCCAAGCGCCAAGTTTACTCCCTAAATGCCAACCCTCTTCCAGACCTTGAGGACGTTCTGGTAGTCCGAGACTTTCCGGATGTGTTTCTTGAAGAACTGCCAGGTGTTCCACCTGACAGGGATGTCGAGTTTGTGATAGACCTTGTTCCAGGAACCGTTCCAATTGCTAGAAGACCCTACAAGATGGCACCCTTAGAACTAGCTGAGCTTAAGAACCAACTCGATGAGTCCTTGAACAAAGGGTTCATCCGTCCTAGCTCCTCTCCTTGGGCTTGCCCCGTCCTCTTCGTCAAGAAGAAGGATGGAACGGATCGAATGGTAGTGGATTACCGACCTGTCAATCTGGTCACCATCAAGAACAAATACCCGCTTCCCAGGATCAACGACCTGTATGACCAGCTCGCTGGATCCTTAGTCTTCTCCAAGATGGATTTGAGGTTGGGCTACCATCAAATCAAAATCAGAAACGGGGACATTCCCAAAATGGCCTTTGTTACTCGTTATGGCCAATACGAGTACACCGTCATGTCCTTCGGTTTAACCAATGCCCCGGCCACCTTCTCCCGGTTAATGAATTCGGTTTTCATGGAGTACTTGGACAAATTCGTCGTAGTATACCTCGATGACATACTCATCTACTCCAAGAATGAAGAGGAACATGCCGAACATCTAAGGCTGGTATTGATGAAACTTCGAGAGCATCGCCTTTATGCCAAATTCTCCAAGTGTGAATTTTGGTTGTCAGAAGTGACCTATCTAGGCCATGTAATCTCTGGTAAGGGTATTGCTGTCAATCCCGAGCGAGTTCAAGCCGTCCTTGATTGGACTCCACCTGAATCGGTCAAGCAAGTTCGGAGTTTCCTTGGCCTAGCGAGCTATTGCCGCCGCTTCGTCGAGAGTTTCTCCAAGGTTGCTAAGCCTCTAACTGAACTCCTCAAGAAAGATAAAAAGTTCGAGTGGACTCCACAGTGCGAGTTCAGTTTTCAGGAACTGAAAAGACGCCTGACATCTGCTCCTGTACTGGTACCACCAGATTTCTCCAAGGACTTTATTATCTATTGTGACGCCTCGCGACAAGGACTAGGTTGCATACTCATGCAAGATCGTCAGGTAATTGCCTATGCTTCACGGCAATTACACCCACATGAGGAAAATTATCCCACACATGATCTAGAGCTTGCAGCTGTAGTCCATGCACTCAAAACCTGGCGACATTACCTTCTCGGTAATCGTTGCAAGGTCTTCACCAATCACCAAAGTTTGAAATATATCTTCACCCAACCAGATTTGAATCTCAGGCAAAGACGTTGGGTCGAGTTGATCTCGGATTACGACTTAGGAATAACTTACACCCCCGGCAAAGCCAATGTCATGGCTGATGCACTAAGTCGTAAGTCCTACTGTAACAACCTGATGTTACAACAAAGCCAACCACTTCTCCATGAGGAATTTCGTAAGCTTAACCTTCACATTGTTCCTCGAGGATTCCTATCTACCCTGGTGGCGAAACCTACCCTTATGGATCAAATCATAGCTGCCCAAAAGCGTGATAAGGGCATATCCCGGATTAAGGAAAACATTGCTAGCGGAGTAGCTAAATGCTTTTCCATGGATGAACAAGGTGTTGTCTTCTTCGAGAACCGCCTGGTGGTTCCCAAGAAACAACATCTACGCCAGATGATCCTTAAGGAAGCTCATGAATCCCCTCTCACCATTCATCCCGGTAGTACTAAAATGTATCAAGACCTACGCCAGAGGTTTTGGTGGACTAGGATGAAGAGAGAAATCGCTCAATACATTGCTAATTGCGACGTTTGTCGTCGTGTTAAAGCAGAGCATCAACGACCTGCTGGCACCCTTCAACCTTTGGCTATTCCTGAATGGAAATGGGATAAAATCAGTATGGATTTCATCACTGGGTTTCCCAGGACCAAGAGGGGGAATAATGCCATCTTCGTCGTGATCGACCGTCTTTCCAAAGTAGCCCACTTCCTACCCGTTCGGGAGAGTATCACCGCTAGCCAGCTAGCTGACTTATACATCTCTCGAATAGTGTCTCTTCATGGTGTCCCATTGGAAATTAACTCAGACCGTGGAAGTCTCTTCACCTCTCGATTTTGGGAAAGTTTCCAAAATGCTATGGGAACTCATCTCTCCTTTAGCACCGCCTTCCATCCTCAATCAAGTGGTCAAGTAGAGCGAGTCAATCAAATTCTGGAAGATATGCTCCGAGCTTCTGTTATCTCGTTCGGAATGAGTTGGGAGAAATGCCTTCCATTCGCAGAGTTTGCTTATAACAATAGCTATCAAGCTAGTTTGGGCAAAGCTCCCTTCGAAGTTCTCTATGGACGAAAATGTCGAACGCCTCTTAACTGGTCAGAAACCGGGGAAAGACAACTCTTTGGCCCGGATATGATTCAGGAAGCAGAAGTGCAGGTTCGCGTTATTCATGAGAAATTGAAAACAGCCCAATCTCGCCAAAAGAGTCAATATGATCGTAAACATAAGCCTATGACATTTGAAGTTGACGAGAAGGCTTACCTTCGGGTTACCCCGTTAAAGGGAACCCATCGTTTCGGTATCAAAGGCAAATTGGCTCCTCGTTACATTGGACCCTTTCGCATTCTTGCCAAACGAGGAGAAGTTGCCTACCAATTGGAACTACCTCCGCATCTTTCCAGAGTTCACGATGTCTTCCACGTTTCGCAACTCAGGCGTTGCTCCGCGGATCCTATCCGTGGAGTGGACCACGAAACGCTTGATTTACAAGATAACCTTTCTTATCGGGAATACCCCGTTCGTATCCTTGATCAAGCCGAGCGTACCACTCGACTTCATAATATCAAGTTTCTCAAGGTTCAATGGTCACACCATTCCGAGGAAGAAGCCACTTGGGAAAGGGAGGATCGTCTTCGACTCGAGTACCCCACCTTCTTTCCAGATGATCCTAAATCTCGGGATGAGATTCTATTGAGTGGGGGTGAGTTGTCACACCCTAGCTAGACCATGCATTAGAGTGTGCATCATGTTTACTTTCATCAGAAACTTGAAATGGGGAAAGCAGAACCCCCAGCACCCCCCCCCTGAAATCAACTAGGGTTTACTAAAAATAAATTCAATGAACCTGAAATGCCCTTCTAAAATGCTCACCCTCTTTGCCTTGGGTTAGAACCTTTGGGAAAAATGGTGCACATATTTTTTAGGTCAACAAAAGGGCATTGATTTAAATCATAAGTATTTGAATTTGGGCATTTAAATGCTATTAAATAAATCAAATGCTCAAATAATGTTGGAACTATTTTTTGGGCCACTGAAATAATTCAGCAAGTGTCCATGAATATTTTCAGGATTTTATAAAATGATTTAGTATTTAAACTAAATCAAAACAGGATAACAGAAATAGAAAACAGAAATAAGTAAAAGAGGGAAAAGCCAGTGGGCCTCTTACCTGGACTACCTGGCCCATCTCCAGCTGGCGGCCCGGCCCACCCCCGCTGCCTCCTGCCGTCTCCGTCCTTGGACAGAAGGACAAGGGCGTGTGCCCGACGCTCGCCGGCACGCGCGCGCGCCACCTCCACCCTGCTGGCCACCTCCTGCTTCCCGACCCCCCCTAGACGAGCGCCACGCCTCCCCTGGAACCCTCTCGCTCACTCTCTCTTCCCCATTCTCCCCCCTCGCTCCCACTCTCTTCCACCGAGCGGAGCTCGTCGCCGCCGTACGCCGTAGATGCAGCCCCCGTGCTCCTCTCGCCCTGTCGCTGAGCCCAGAAGCACCGCCGTGTCTTCCTCGTCCTCTCCACCGAGCTACGCGAGCCGGGAGAGCCTGGAACGTCCCCACCACCGTCATCTTCAACCTCGGCCGCCCGAGCTCCTCGCCGTCGATTCGCGCCTTCAAGGTCGCCCCCGAGCCCGCTAGCCACCCCTACGGCACCGCTGTGAGCTCCCGGTCCCTTTCCCCTTAGCCACGCCATCGATTTCGCCCCGTAGCTGTTGCCCCGCGAGCACCCGAAGCTCGCCGCCGCTGAGCCTCGACACCGTCGTGGCTACGGCCGTGCAAGCACGCGTCCGAGCGCACCACCGCCTTCAACGCATCCCCAGGAGCCTAACGCACCCACCCGTTCAACCTGCCGTGCCCCCTAGTGCCAACCCCAACCTTACCCGAACTCCGGCGGCCGCAAAAGAGCTCGCCGCCGTCAGCTCCGGCCACCCCCGCACCTCCCGTTGGTCTCCCTAGATGCGCACGAGCACGAGCTCCTCCCTGGTGCCCCCAGCGCGCCAAACCATCGCCTGTAGCGAAATCCCGACGCGGACGCCGCCGCGATCTGAGGTCGCCGGCGGCTAAACACCGGTAGCCGACGTGGCCGTCATTAGCGGTTAATTAACCCACTAACCACCCCTCTAGAGTCACTGCCATGTGGGCCCTAGTGCTTAATTAGTTAGTTAACTATTCTGTTAGATTAGCACCGGTCTCAGGAGGGCCCCACCTGTCAGTTTGACTTTGCCACGTCACGGTTGACCTGGTCCCACACGTCAGCCACAGAAACCAACTAGAGTCACTGACCAGTGGACCCCACTGGTCGGGTTTGACCTGGACACCGCCTTTGACTTGCTGACGTCATGCTGACGCAAGGCTGACATAGTAACTCTTTTCTGGATTTAATTTTATATAGAAAATTCCAGAAAATTTCCTAAACTTCAAAAATTCATAGAAATTCAACCATAACTCCAAATGAGACAAATTATATATGAAAAATGATCAGAAAAATCCAAGCTATCCATTGGTACTGGTTTCATGCATGTCAGAACAAGTTAAACCTGCTGTTTATGCAATACAAGGTGATGCACTAATATGATCAAGTCAAATGAGCTAACACTTGAACCTTTGGTTCAAATAAGCAATTACCCTTCTGTTTTAGCTTGCATTAGGCCAAAACACATTCATATTGCCATGCCATAGCATCCATCATATTGTTGCATATCGTCATGTGTTGATTGTGCTCGGTTGTGTTCTTCGTGGTAGGTTCTGCCTCCGAGGATATTCACGAGTATCCAACTGAAGGGCAGTATCCCGTTACCACTCCATTAGGCAAGCAACCATTGATCATTCCGATAAAACCCATGTTCTCGCTCCTGCTCTTGTTTACTGCATTAAGACAACGCGTTTCAAACTGCTGTGTGCTACGGTAGTTGAACCCTTATCCTCTGCATGACCTGTCATTGCCACAGTAACTAGATGAAACCCACTAGCATGTGTAGGAGTTGATTGAGCCATGTTTTGTGATTCCTACCTTGCTATGCCTGCTATGCTTAGAGTTGTGTCAGGTCTGGTTCATCTGGGTGATGGGCTAGAGTGAAATGCTTGTGTCAGTGATATGTGGGATGTGTTGAACATGTTTTGGTAAAGGTATCGATGAGAGGCCATGTAGGAGTACATGGTGGGTTGTTTCATTGAGGCCGTCCCTAATAACTGAGCTCTGTATGCGTGATTTAAGATTCAGCTACTACCACACATTGGGCCCTGAAATATGACCCCGCTCGACTTACTGACCCCTCTCGCCTCAGTCCAGGAGTTGCAACTAGTTTTTGGTGTTTGTAGGATATTTGGCGGCCGTGCGTAGCGCTGACCCTAGGGGTGGGCTATGTTGCGGTAGATACACCGTGGCACGGTGTACCGAGTCACCCGTTTGGTGTCTCGGGAACCCTGTTCACATCGTTCGGGGCCGTTGAGGACACCCCGGCCGGATTTCCTTGCGGATGGAACCCGAATAGGCGATGACCCTGGACTAGAGACTTGTGAGGTTAGTGAGGTCGTGGTCTACACCCACGTCGGTTTTCGCTTGAAGTCTGCCGAGCACATTTCGTGTGCAGACGCTAAGTGGTGGAAACATGTGTGACGAAGTACACCCCTGCAGGGTATAAAACTATTCGAATAGCCACGTCCGCGGTAAAGGACTACTTGGTTGCATATACAGTTCATAGACAAGTTAATGGATACTACTAAAAGACTCAAGATAAGTGTGAGTACCGAGGATGGCCCTCTCGCAGGATACGAGGGAGGATCCACGGTGGAGTATTGTGATGGTGAGTAGTGGACTCGTGTGCGAAAACTATTTTGCTAAAAGGTTCCGTAGGATAGCTTAGCCAAGAGTCAAAGCTGGCTTGCTGCATAAACCCCACCACCTTCTTGAGAATGAGCATGTATAGTAGGTTCTGATGTAAGACTTGCTGAGTACCTTTGTACTCATGTTTGCTTATTTATTGTTTTCAGACGACAACACTGCCCCCTCCGATGGGTTTTACGTAGACCTTGACGTCGACGAGTGACTAGCCACCCAGGTGGTGATCCAGGCCATGGAGGGCCCTATGTAGATAGACAGGCTTCGAGAAGCCTTCTTTCTTTCTAGAGTCTGTACTCAGACTAGTTGCTTCCGCATGTGCTTGTATGACTGTATGACTTGAGTGTCGGGTCATGTGACCCCTACCTGTATGAATATGTTATGTATGGCTCCCTGGAGCCTTTAAATAAAGTACTTGAGTTGTAGAGTTTTGTTGTGATGCCATGTTGTGTGTACTCATATCGGGCATATTGTGTGTATGATTGAAATGCTTGGTATGAGTGGGATCCGACAATCTAGTTGTTTGTCCTTCGCAGCCTTTCTTATGGGGAAATGTAGTCTAGTGTTCCTCGAGCCATAGTAGTCCGCTACAGCCCGGTTCACCGGAGTCCTGCTAGCCCAGCACTACTGTTCAGGACACTTGACTGGCCGGCATGTGTTTCACTTCGTCCCTATGGCTGTCCCTTCGGGGAAATGTCACGCGGTGATCTCCGGAGTCCTGTCTAGCCTGCTATAGCCCGGGATCCCCGGAGTCCTGTTAGCCCAGTGCTACAGCCCGGAATCACTCGTTGATGACCGACATGTTCGGTGTGATTCATGTATGCCTGTCTCCATAGGTCTGTGCCGCTTTGGGTTCACGACTAGCCATGTCGGCCCGGGTTCTCGGTCATACGGATGCTAGCGACATTGTCATATACGCGAGCCAAAAGGCGCAAACGGTCCCGGGCCATGGTAAGGCGACACCCGTGGGATACCGTGCGTGAGGCCGCAAAGTGATATGAGGTGTTACCGGCTAGATCGATGTGGCTTAGAATCGGGGTCCTGACATATATGGACAAGGCATTACTTACCTTTGTTCTTCTCGAGCTGTCTCTTGGCAAGGCCGAACTCTTTATCGGACCGCTCGAGGTTCCGCTTCAGTGCGGCGACCTCTGCAGTCAGTGCGATAGAGGTCAGCAGCGAAGCCTGCATACGCATATAGACATACTTAGATTAGACTCCTGCAGATATTATTTGATCCTCTATTCGGCTTTTCTTTGTGAACACCAAATAGAGCATCAGGGGCTACTGTCTATGCGGTAATATTTTTCCTATATTTTAAATACTTACCTCAAAGCCTGTTAGAAGGCTGGCACAGGCTTTAGTTAGTCTGCTCTTGGCGGACTGAACCTTCTTGGTCACCGCACTCATAATAGTGCGGTGCTCTTCATCGATGGAAGCGCCACGAAGCGCTCCCAGCATGTCGTCGATCCGGTGCCTCTGGATGGATAGAGGTCACCGGCATGGATGGCTTGCCCCTTTTGGAAGGGGGCCGCCTGCCTGAGTCCGGAACCACTGGAGGTTCCGGCACGGTGTTCGGCTGAGGGCCGAACTTGGAGCCCCTGGGAGCCTTGCTCCCTTTGCTCCTGGAGTCCGGAAGGTCGCCTTGAGGCACCTCCGGGACTATCTCCCCCCAGCTCGGTGCCCCTTGAGACAATACCACGGCATTGTCCGTAGGGCAAGGGGAGGAGGCGCTTGGAAGTGTATCACTATTCATGTCCGACGAGTCCAAGGAACCGTCCGACGAGGATACGTCGATACGGGCTCGGGGCGGACTGCATAATCATATTCGACGTTAGGAGAAGCAGTGTAACAAAGGTATGCTATGAGTTACTCTGGTATCCAAATACTTACGACTTCGCCAGGGGCTTGGCCCTAAGCAGCCACTCGTCTTCGCCATCTGCGGCGGTGGTGGAGCAGTATGGAAGGAGAGTCCTTCCCTTCTTGGACCCTTCGGCCTCCCTGGTTGGGGCGGCCTTCCTTTTTTTGTCTCCCCCGGCTGGAGGGGGAGAATCTTGATCTTCATTCTCCTCGTTTTCATGGGAGGAGTGCGTCTCAGAGTTATCGGACGATGTGTCCGATACAACCTGGCGCCGGGAACTCTTTCGGGTTCCCGTGGCCTTATTCTTGGTCTTCTCCGGCACCTCATAAGGAGCCGGAGTCCGCATCTCCATCAGGAGAGCGTCTGCAGGGTCTTCGGGCAGAGGGGTCGGATAGTTAATCTGCTCCGATGTCTCCACCCAGTCCTATCAAAGGCATGGTGAAAATCTCGATATGGTTGACTAGAGGGGGGGTGAATAGGCAACTAACAATTTTTAGCTTTTCTTTAGCAAGTTAAACTTTGCAACAAAGTAGGTTGTCTAGATATGCAACTAGATGAGCAACCTATATGATGCAACACGAATAGGAACACAAGCAAGCAAGATATATGAAACAAATAAGCTACATAAGTAAAGGCACGAGATAACCAAGAGTGGAGACGATGGAGACAAGGATGTGTTGCCGAAGTTCCTTCCCTTTGAGAGGAAGTACGTCTCCGTTGGAGCAGTGTGGAGGAACAATGCTCCCCAAGAAGCCACTAGGGCCACCGTAATCTCCTCACGCCCTCACACAATGCGAGATGCCGTGATTCCACTATTGGTGCCCTTGGAGGTGGCGACCGAACCTTTACAAATGAGGTTGGGGCAATCTCCACAACTCAATTGGAGGCTCCCAAGGACACCACGAAGCTTCACCACAATGGACTATGGCTCCGCGGTGACCTCAACCATCTAGGATGCTCAAACACCCAGGAGTAACAAGATCCGCAAGGGATTAGTAGGGGGAATCAAATATCTCTTGGTGGAAGTGTAGATCGGGGCCTTTTCAACCACTCCCGAGCAAATCAACAAGTTTGGTTGGCTAGGGAGCGAGAACGGGCGAAAATGGAGCTTGGAGCAATAATGGAGCTTTAATGGTGGAAGAGATGAGTCAACGGGGAAGAAGGAGACCCTTTATATAGTGTGTGGAAAAGATCCAACCGTTACCCACCAACCAGCCCGCGGCCAGCGGTACTACCGCGCCTGGCCAGCGGTACTACAGCAAGTCCGCGCGGTACTACTGCTTGCAACCAAGCGGTACTACCGCACGGCAGTGCGGTACTACCGTACCGTCCCACGATACTACCGCGACCCCAGCTAGGGAAACAGACGCAAGCTGGGGGCGGTACTTCCGCACGCGTGGTACTACCGCGCCCCCAATGCGGTACTACCGTAAGGTAAAAGTCCCATCCAGGGGGAAGGGGAACTTCCGTGCCTACTTCCGCAAATAAACGGAAGTAGCAAAAACTCGACACAGTAGTACTGCCAAGGGGCGGTACTACTGCCTGACCGCATTGTGCGGTACTACCGCATGGCGAAAGCGGTACTACCGCGGCAGGTGCGGATGTAAAAAATTACATCCACTCCTACTACCGCAAAGGGGCGGCACTAGCCTGGTGGGCAGCGGTTGTGCGGCTCCAGGGGAGCGGTACTACTGTGAGCACCAGCGGTACTACCGCGCCACCGCGCGGTACTACTGTGGATGCCCACGGTACTACCGTTGATCCAGGAGCAGTACTACCGCAACCACAACAGCAGCCAGTCAAAGGAGGCAGGAAAAACGTAGGAAGCTCCAAGGAAGAAGGAGGGGATAAAAGGAGACGTGTACGTGATGATTCCACCCAAACCTTTCCAACGCGGACCCCCTCTTAATAGTACGGCTTTCCTACGACTCAAATCCACCAAAAAGAAACATAGAAAAGACGCCGTCTTCGTCAGTCTTCGAGGGGCACCCAATCGTCTTGTGCCTAGCAGAGAAGAGTCTGGAAAACTCATGGCACACGATTAGTCCGCAAATGCGTTGTCATCAATCACCAAAACACTTAGGGATAAATATGTCCTTACAATCTCCCCCTTTTTGGTGGATTGATGACAAAACGGGATTTGCACAAGGAAAAATACTATTGAGTAAAAGCAAACCCCTCCTCTCTATAATATAGACGGGCTCCCCCTAAATGTGTGCCACCTAGATGAGCACGAATACTAGGAACAGAGCTCCCCCTATATTATAGAGACAAGGCACATTTATCACTAGACAAGAGAGCACAAACATAAGATAACTAAGATAGATAGAGTGCATATGTCTTACACCATATGGAGGAAAGGTCTCGATGGCACAAACTGAACAAAAGCAAATGAGGCAAACGAGGTCCAAACGACAAAGCAAACAAACACACCAAGCACGACACAATGCAAATCCCTACACTCTCTCCCCCTTTGGCGTCGAGACGCCAAAAAGGTAGAGAGGACACCTACACACATGGGGTGGCTCAGGCAGAGAAGTCGTCCCACTACTCCTTGTGCTCCTCGTCAGACTCAGCGGCGGGGATAGTCTCCTCCATGTCATCCTCTGAACTGGTCCACTTGTAGCCCTGCTTTGACATCCAGGCAGCCTCAGGTGTGATGATGTCCTCAGACCCGCCAGCCACATCCTCTCCAAAGAGCCTCATCACCTTCTTGTCGCGGTGGCGACTCTCCTTGTCAGTCACGTGAGCCCTGTACTGTCCCTTCGCCTGCATGCAGAAGAGAGTCTTCATCTTGTCCTTCAGCTTCTTGGCCCATGATGGCTCAGAGGAAGAAGTAGTGTACCTAGCAGCACGGTCCTCAGTAGTAGTCTCAGCAGCAGTAGCAGCCTCCCCCTCACCAGCAGCCCTCCTAGCAGAAGATGCCTCAGCACGAGTAGTGGTGTTGGCCCAGTTGGGCTTGACACAGAGGCTGATGGACTCATGGCGAATCCAGTCTGGAGCAAGGAACTCATCACCTGGATACGTCTTCTCCCAAGTGGTGGAGAGCAGCAGAAACAGGTACGGTCCATAGATAGGTACCTTGCGAGTGAACACCGCAAACCGAAGCTCACACCACATGATGTGAGAGACATCAAGTGGCTGAGTCTGAGAAGTACGTGCCTCTGCACACAAGAGCAACATGTCCACTGGATATGCATGAACCTTGTCCTTGTCGCTAATGCGTGGGAACAGAGTGTTGCGGAAGATGCGATGCATGATATCCATAAAGGAGTTCAACACCCAAGATGACTTCCCATTGGGGAGTACCTTCTCAACAAGGAAGGGCTGAAGCTGGTTCTTGTTGGCAAACTCAGAGTTGGCATGGGGGCGGACGCCAACGGGGGTGTGAAGCCCGTCATCAGGAATGGGCAGCAGATCCATGAACTCTTTCCATGTAGCAGACAGCTGACGGCCATTGGTCATCCAGGTCATCCTCCGCTCCTCCCCGGGATGAAAGTACACTGAGGCAAAGAACTGACAGATAAGCTCAGGGTCATAGTCAAGGTGAAAGGAGATCACCGGCTCAATAGCAAACTGCTCCACCAAGTCCACAGCCTCTCCAAAATAGTCACGAAACTTGTCTTTCCGCAGGTGATGCATGTCTATCCACTTGACATCCATGTAGGTACTCTGCTTGTTCTTGATCACATCCAGATAGATGAGAGCCTGTTGCTTGGTCCAGAACAACTCGGTGCCTCTGAGGATAGCCCGAGGATTCACATAGGGATTGATCTTCCAGCGCTCGACATACTCAGTGGTTGAAATCTCGTCCATGCCCTTAGCCGGTTCCTTTTGCTTGCTGGCAGTGGTCTTAACATTGCGCTTGGGGGCATTGGAGCCCTCTGGGGCTTCATCTTGGGGGTTGCGCAGACGCTTGGAGCCAGTGTCACGACTGGGATTGGAACGGCGAGAGCCACCACCTGAGACACAAAACGCAAAAACACCCACAACAGCCAAGAGAGATTAATGCAAAGACCACAACAAAGCAAGTGAAACAAGTAGAAAGCACACATGATACATGCCTAGAGAGAGATTTGATCCCTACGGTAGTACTGCCAAGAGCTACGGAGCTAAGAGAGTAGAACGGCTCTTAGACGCGGTAGTACCGTGCAAGATCACGGTAGTACCGGGTGTAGGAGCGGTAGTACGACCTTAGCACTGCGGCCGGCGTGGTAGTACCGCGTCTGCGGAGCGGTAGTACCGCACGGTACAGTAGTACCGTGCCTGACGGGCGGTAGTACCGCAAGAGAGGTAGTACCGCACATCGGGCACGGTAGTACCGCACCGCGTCAGCTCTGAACTGGTTCAAATCTGAGAAAGCCCGCGAAACCACGGCGGCACTACGGTTGGACAAAGCTACCACAAGACAGCATATCAAGTATGTTTCCTACGCATCACGACTCTCCTACATCCTACTCTTGCATAGATTTTGCCTAAAATCTCAAGAACAGCAAGTTTCTCCCCAAAAGCCTAGAAGCAAGAGAACAGCCAAGAAAAAGAGGGATTTGGGGAAAAACCTTGGTCCATGGCAAGAGGAAGTGGTGGGGAATGATCCCACCGGTCGGAATCCGAGGAGAGTGGCCGGAGACGGAGATCCGGCGAGGGCCTCCGACGCCGTTCTTGAGAGGGAGAGACGTGGAGAGAGAGACAATGAATAGGTATGGGGACATGGAACTCCCCTGCCCGAGTCATAACACCCACGCGCCCTTGACGGCGCGGTAGTACCGTGCCCAGACACGGTAGTACCGCACGGTGCGGTACTTCCAAAGTACCGCACCAGAGCGGTAGTACCGTGCTGTGGCGCGGTAGTACCGTGCCTCCCAAAGCGGTAGTACTGCGCCCAGACACGGTAGTACCATGGGCTCAAGAAGATGCATGTTTCGAGCGTGAAAAACTGGATCTTTGCACAGACCACTCCGAGCCAACACAACACCACAAGACCACGCAACACACAAAACCAGAAAGGCACACGACAAACGAACCAACCACGGGACACCACCTCTCCAAAAGAGAGGGCGGTGGCCGTAGCCACCTATGTTTGAGGCAATTGGTATGGCACCACGAAGAATTATCCTTGGGTCCATGACCAAAACTCGTCTTTGAAGCACAAGTACCATCAAACATGGCTAATGTGAAAGACATGATTGATTTATGCATAATGGGGGGAGGGAGAGTTCATTGAGAGAACATCACTCCCCCTATGTCCATGCCTACATCTAAATAGGACAACACGTTGAGTATGGTGGGGTGTGCAAGGGTTCAAGCAACATTGCTCGAATCGATGATATTTATCTCATGCCTTAACTCGCGAAATCTTGCTTCATCCAAGGGCTTCGTGAAGATATCTGCAAGGTTATCATGAGTGTTGACGTAGTTGAGCTCGATCTCTCCTCGCCTAATGTGATCCCGGATGAAGTGATACCGGATCTCAATATGCTTTGTCTTGAAGTGTTGCACCGGGTTGAGAGAGATCTTGATGGCACTTTCATTGTCACACCAAAGAGGCACTTTGTCACAAGTGACACCATAATCCTTTAAAGTTTGCCTCATCCATAAGAGTTGTGCACAACAACTACCGGCCGCCACATACTCCGCTTCGGTGGACGAGAGAGACACACAACTTTGCTTTTTGGAAGACCAACTTACCAAAGAGCAACCAAGGAATTGGCACCCTCAGGAAGTGGACTTCCTATCCACTTTGTCTCCCGCCCAATCGGAATCCGAGTACCCTACAAGCTTGAAGTTTGATCCTCTTGGGTACCATAAGCCAAAGTTTGGGGTATGAGCCAAATATCAAAAGATTCGTTTGACCACCACATAGTGACTTTCCTTAGGTGCGGCTTGAAACCGTGCACAAATTCCCACACTCAACATGATGTCCGGTCTAGATGCACAAAGGTAAAGCAAGGATTCAATCATGGAACGATATACCTTTTCATCCACCACTTTACCATTGGGATCTAAGTCAAGTTGGCACTTGGTGGGCATTGGAGTGGAAGCTGGCTTGACGTCACTTAGCTTGAATCTCTTGAGCATGTCTTGAGTGTATTTGGATTGATTGATGAAGGTTCCTTCTCTTCTTTGCTTCACTTCGAACCCTAGAAAGAACTTCAACTCTCCCATGGAGGACATCTCGAACTTTGAGGTCATGAGAGCGGCAAATTCCTCATTGAAAGCTTTGTTAGGAGAACCAAAGATAATATCATCAACATATAATTGGCACACAAACAACTCCCCTTTGACCTTCTTAGTAAAAAGAGTGGGGTCGATTAGCCCAACTTCAAAACCACGGTCTTGTAACAACTCGGTAAGGTGGTCATACCATGCACGTGGGGCTTGTTTAAGGTCATAGAGTGCCTTATCGAGTTGATACACATGATCGGGAAAGTAGGGATCCTCGAACCCGGGGGGTTGCTTGATGTACACCAATTCATTAATGGTACCATTAAGAAAAGCACTCTTCACATCCATTTGTTGTAACTTGAAGTTATGATGAGAAGCATATGCAATCAACATGCGAATGGATTCAAGACGAGCAACAGGAGCAAAGGTTTCACCGTAGTCGATACCCTCGACTTGGGAGTAGCCTTGTGCTACCAAACGAGCCTTGTTGCGAATGATAATCCCATGAGCATCTTGCTTGTTCTTGAATATCCACTTGGTTCCAATGACATTGTGGTTCCCCGTTGGCCTTGGCACCAATCTCCACACTTTGTTGCGCTCAAAGTTGTTGAGGTCTTCGTGCATGGCATTGAGCCAATCCGGATCTTCTAGCGCCTCATAAACCTTGTGGGGTTCCACACAAGAGACAAACGCGTGATGCTCACAATAATTTGCTAATTGTCTACGAGTGCTTACCCCCTTTATTAAGCTTCCAAGCACATTCGTCATGAGATGATCCTTGGTGGAGAGCTTGGAAGCAACCTTGGCGGCACGACGCTCTAATTCCTCCTCGGTGGTGAGTTGAGGAGCGGTTACTTGATCATCTTGAGCGCCGTCATGAACTTGTTGTTGATCTTGAACTTGCTCGGGGGAGAGAACTTGACCTTGGGCATCACTTGGTGTGTCCACACCGTCTTGAGTATGATCTTGCCCTTGGTCTTGTTCATGAGGTTGAGGG
Source organism: Triticum monococcum (assembly GCA_034509565.1). NCBI lineage: Eukaryota > Viridiplantae > Streptophyta > Magnoliopsida > Poales > Poaceae > Triticum > Triticum monococcum. Next base: position 487,635,924 of record CM067845.1, read on the forward strand.
CCTTCACTTTGTTCTTCGAAAGCGTGTGGGCCTTGGGTTGGTGATGGCTCCACTTGAGTGGAGCATTTTCCTTCTCCTTCGGCCACAAGGGGTTCCTCAATGGGTAGGATGAAACCAACACCCATTCTTCTTATGGCTTGAGGAGGAATTTCATCACCTACATCACAAGTGCCACTTTTCTCCACTTGGGAGCCGTTATTCTCATCAAACTCCACGTTACACGTCTCCTCAATAAGTCCCGTGGATTTATTGAGGACAGGGTAAGCATGAGAGTTTGTAGCATATCCAACAAATATGCCCTCATAAGCTCTAGCCTCAAATTTAGACAACCGAACACCTTTCTTGAGAATGAAACACTTACACCCGAATACCCGGAAGTACTTGAGGTTGGGCTTGTTACCGGTGAGTATTTCATATGGAGTCTTGTTCAAGCCCTTGCGGAGGTAGAGCCAATTTGATGCATGACAAGCGGTGTTGATGGCTTCAGCCCAAAAGTTGTACGGAGACTTGAACTCCGCCATCATGGTCCTTGCCGCATCCATCAACGTTCGGTTCTTCCTCTCCGCAACACCGTTTTGTTGAGGGGTGTAGGGTGTGGAATATTGATGCTTGATTCCCTCGTCACTAAGAAACTCATCCAAGGTGTACTTCTTGAACTCGGTGCCGTTGTCACTTCTTATTGTCAAGATCTTTGCATTGTGTTGACGTTGTGCTTCATTTGCAAAGTCAATGATGGTTTGTTGGGTCTCGCTCTTCCTCTTGAAGAAATACACCCACGTGTACCTTGAGTAGTCATCCACAATCACCAAGCAATACTTCCTACCTCCAAGACTTTCGAAGGATGGAGGCCCAAAGAGATCCATGTGAAGGAGTTCCAAAGGCCTCTTTAAATAAATGATAGTCGTGGGAGGGTGAGCCTTGTCATGTAGCTTTCCTTCGATACAGGCACTGCAAGCACGATCTTTAGCAAAACTAACATTCATTAGTCCACGGACATGATCCCCCTTGAGGAGACTTTGCAAAGATCTCATATTGACATGGGCTAAACGGCGATGCCAAAGCCATCCCACATCAACTTTAGCCATTAGGCATGTCGCGGTCTTAGTGGGTCGCTCCGAAAAGTTAATCAGATATAGACCGTTCTCGACATGCCCAACAAAGGATACTTTAAGAGTCTTGCTCCACAAGAGGGCCACGGTATCGATATCAAAGAAAGTGGCAAAGCCCATGATATCAAGTTGACAAACAGAAAGTAAATTGTATGCAAGGGACTCAACAAGCATGACCTTCTCGATCGTGAGATCATGAGAGATGACCACCTTTCCAAGTCCCAACACCTTAGAAGATGAGGCGTCACCCCACTCGACATTGGTGGGCATAGATGGAGCCTTGTGCACGTCCACCACCAAGTCCTTGCTTCCGGTCATATGATTTGTAGCTCCGCTATCGAGCAACCATGATCCCCCACCGGAAGCAAACACCTACAAGAGATCAATGCTTGGTTTTAGGTACCCATTTTGTAATGGGTCCTTTGATGTTAGTAACAAGGGTTTTTGGAACCCAAATAGACCATTCAATGTATTCATGGAGAGAACCAACAAATTTGGCATAAACATGCCCATCACTAGCACGGCATAACACATAAGAAGGGTTAAAATTGCCGGCTTTGTTGAGAGGGATGGCATTGCCCTTCTTGACATTGTTCTTCTTCTTCTCCTCAGGGGCACTTTCTCCCTCCCTCACAAAGGTTTGCATGAGGGGAGGAGGTCGTTTGGTCTTGTCATTCTTCTTCTTGTTCTTGGAGTCGGGAACGTATCCAACCCCTTCCTTTGCCACACCTCCCTTTTGGTTGATCAAGAGATCGTTGAGGTTCTTCTTGCCTTGTATGCAAGTCGCAAGACCTCTCTCAAGTTGCTCCTTCAACTTTGCGTTTTACTCAACAAGATGTATATGCTCACAACACGGGTTAGTAGCATTTGCATTATCAATTAAAACCATACGAGGAAAAGTTGCTTTCTACTTAGTTAGCTTCACTTGGAGTTGATCATGAGACTCCTTGAGACTAGTGTGAATACCCTTCAAGGCATTGTGGGCCTTGTCAAGTATATCAAACTCCTCTTTGAGTCTAGCAAGATCAACCCCGAGTTTGGCCTTCCCGGAATTTAGCACACGAGAAACAATGAGGGAATGATCATAATCTTTCTTTAACTTAGCATGATCAATGTTGTGTGACTCCTCAAGAGCCAAACAAAGACCACGCTATTCCTCAAGAGCATTGGAAAGATCAGAAATCTCATCGGCATAGTCATGACTATGCCCTTCCATCTTAGAGATGGTGTCTTCATGAGCCTCGATCATGTCATTGGCCTCACCCAGTTGTTCCAAGAGAGCAACAAAGTGCTTGTTGGATTTTCCCTTGAGTTTGCCCATAAAGGCCTCAAACTCGTTAGCCTCCACATTAGCTCCCTCAAGTTCATTAATGCTATCCGTTGGGGAAGGATGATTAATGATGGTAGTTTTGATGTTGGAGGTTACCTTGTTGGTGGCTTTAGCCATGAGGCACTTGGCGGTGATGCTCTCATTGGGTGAGTCGAAGAGAGACACCCGTGACGTTGTTGCAATAGCAACGGAGGCCATGGCAATCGACTCATCGTCTTCATAATCATCATCATCCTCATTGTACTCTTCTTGCACAATCAAAGCCTTGGGAGGAGTCTTCTTGGTGAAGTTGTTCTTGTTGGGGAACGACTTGGCCTTGTCCTTTCGGATGAGTTCGCCACCATTGTCTTCCCTCTTCTCATACGGGCATTCCGCAACGAAATGACTCACGTTGCCGCAATTGTAGAAAGTCCTTACACGTTGGTTGCCCCTTGTGCCACTCGAGTTGTTTTTGCTAAAATTGGGCCTCGAGTTTTTCTTGCTCCAAAATTGCCTTGAAGCAAGTGTCATGTGTTCATGATATGCATACTTCGCATCTTCAGGGTTGCTCTCCTCTTCTTCCTCTTCTTCTTCTTCTTCCACAGTGAGCTTGGCCTTCAATGCAAGGTTAGGCTTCTTTGCCCGTTGAGAACGGAGCACCACATTGTCGGCGGTCTTGTCCAAAATGTTCATGGCCACAAACTCATCCAACACTTCGCTTGAGGTCAAAGTATGGAAGTCCGGTCTTTGACGAATGACGGAAGACAAGGCCTTGTGGTAGGGCATCATTGCCTTGAGGAATTTGCGCTTGATCCAATTGTCATCCGTGTCCTTGCTCCCGTGATCTCGTAGTGAGACCGCGAGTTTGGTTACTCTCCGATAAAGCTCATGAGGTTCTTCATCTTCCTTCATTGCAAACTCATCGGCCTCATCTTATACCACTTCATAGTTGGAGCGTTGAATGCTTGCGCTTCCCAGGTAGAGAGACACGACACAATGCCATGCATCTTTGGCCAAGGCGAAGGGACAAAGATGAGGTAGGTCTTCGGGTGGAAGTGCATCTTGAATGATGAAGAGAGCATTCTCATTGAATTGGCTGTCCGCGGCTTCTCGAGGAGTGAAGTTGCTTGGATCATGTGGATAGAAACCGTCTTCAATGATTCTCCAAAGGTTAGTGTTCACATGATTTAAATGACGTTTAAAGCGGTAAACCCAAGAATCAAAATCCTCATTTTTCACAATCTTAGGGGGAGGACCAGCATGATTCAAATGAGTGGAAGGAACCAGTCCACCATAAACAAGTGGTGGTTCCACATGGGCAAAGATGCCGGTGCCATTCTTGCCACTAGAAGAAGGAGCCTTCTCACTACTAGCTTCCCCCTTGTCGGGGATAGCATCCGACACCTTGATGGCGGGATCACCCACTTTCAACGGTGCGGTGGATAGTTTAAGCCCCTCAAGAAATTTAGTAAACATGCTTTCAACTTCGGTCGTCATGGAGGTTTTCAATGTCTCCAAGGCCACATTGAACTCCTCACGAGAGACCGAAGTTCCCCCATCGCCCGTAGACGAGATAGGATTCACACCGGAGTGTTCCTCCGCACCGTCTACGGTATCGACCATACTCTTTGGACGGTAAAGTCCTTAATAAAGAGACGAGGCTCTGATACCAATTGAAAGGATCGATATGGTTGACTAGAGGGGGGTGAATAGGCAACTAACAATTTTTAGCTTTTCTTTAGCAAGTTAAACTTTGCATCAAAGTAGGTTGTCTAGATATGCAACTAGATGAGCAACCTATATGATGCAACACGAAAAGGAACACAAGCAAGCAAGATATATAAAACAAATAAGCTACACAAGTAAAGGCACGAGATAACCAAGAGTGGAGACGGTGGAGACGAGGATGTGTTGCCGAAGTTCCTTCCCTTTGAGAGGAAGTACGTCTCCGTTGGAGCGGTGTGGAGGCACAATGCTCCCCAAGAAGCCACTAGGGCCACCGTAATCTCCTCACGCCCTCACACAATGCGAGATGCCGTGATTCCACTATTGGTGCCCTTGGAGGCGGCGACCGAACCTTTACAAACGAGGTTGGGGCAATTTCCACAACTCAATTCGTGGCTCCCAACGACACCACGAAGCTTCACCACAATGGACTATGGATCCGCGGTGACCTCAACCGTCTAGGATGCTCAAACACCCAAGAGTAACAAGATCCGCAAGGGATTAGTAGGGGGAATCAAATATCTCTTGGTGGAAGTGTAGATCAGGGCCTTTTCAACCACTCCCGAGCAAATCAACAAGTTTGGTTGGCTAGGGACCGAGATCGGGCGAAAATGGAGCTTGGAGCAATAATGGAGCTTTAATGGTGGAAGAGGTGAGTCAACGGGGAAGAAGGAGACCCTTTATATAGTGTGTGGAAAAGATCCAACCGTTACCCACCAACCAGCCCGCGGCCAGCGGTACTACCGCGCCTGGCCAGCGGTACTACCGCAAGGCCGCGCAGTACTACTGCGTGCAACCAAGCGGTACTACCGCACGGCAGTGCGGTACTACCGTACCGTCCCACGGTACTGCCGTGACCCCAACCAGGGAAACAGACGCAAGCTGGGGGCGGTACTTCCGCACGCGCGGTACTACCGTGCCCCCAATGCGGTACTACCGTAAGGCAAAAGTCCCATCCAGGGAGAAGGGGAACTTCCGTGCCTACTTCCGCAAATAAACGGAAGTAGAAAAAACTCGACACAGTAGTACTACCGAGGGGTGGTACTACTGCCTGACCGCATAGCGCGGTACTACCGCACGGCGAAAGCGGTACTACCGCAGCAGGTGCGGATGTAAAAAATTACATCCGCTCCTACTACCGCAAAGGGGCGGCACTAGCCTAGTGGGCAGCGGTAGTGCGGCTCAAGGGGAGCGGTACTACCGTGAGCACCAACGGTACTACCGCGCCACCGCGCGGTACTACCGTAGATGCCCACTGTACTACCGTTGAACCAGGAGCAGTACTACCGCAACCACAACAGCAGCCAGTCAAAGGAGGCAGGAAAAACGGAGGAAGCTCCAAGGAAGAAGGAGGGGATAAAAGGACACGTGTACGTGATGATTCCACCCAAACCTTTCCAACGCGGACCCCCTCTTAATAGTACGGCTTTCCTACAACTCAAATCCACCAAAAAGAAACGTAGAAAAGACGTCGTCTTCGTCAGTCTTCGAGGGGCACACAGTCGTCTTGTGCCTAGCAGAGAAGAGTCTGGAAAACTCATGGCACACGATTAGTCCGCAAATGTGTTGTCATCAATCACCAAAACACTTAGGGATAAATATGTCCTTACACATGGGAGCTCAGATCCCGCACATGGTTAAGCTATGGGAATAAATACCCTACCAGATGTACAGAACTTACCGGATTCGTAGGGCGCTTCACGCTTAGCCCGCGGTCCTCGGTAAGAGAAGGGGAGACCTCGGCGCCCTTGAACAGCACCTTCCAGACGTCCTTATGTGTCGTGTTGAAGAGCTCGTGTAGAGTCTGGTGCTGGGCCGGGTCGAACTCCCATAAGTTGAAAGCCCGTTGCTGACACGGGAGGATCCGGCGGAAGAGCATGACCTGGACTATGTTGACAAGCTTAAGTTTCTTGCTTATCATGTTCCGGATACACTTCTGGAGTCCGTCCAGCTCCACCGATGAGCCCCAGGATAGGCCCGTCTCCTTCCAGGAAGTGAGCCGCGTGGGGATTCTGAAACGAAACTCGGGGGCTGCCACCCAGTTTGTGTCGTGCGGCTCGGTGATGTAGAACCACCCCGATTGCCACCCCTTTATGGTCTCCACGAAGGAGCCCTCGAGCCATGTAATGTTGGGCATTTTGCCCACCATGGCTCCGCCGCATTCCGCTTGTTGACCACCTACTACCTTCGGCTTAATATTGCGTCTTCAGCCATAGGCCAAAGTGGGGCCGGATGTGGAGGAAAGCCTCGCACACGACGATGAACGCCGAGATGTTGAGGATGAAATTCAGGGCCAAATCATGAAAGTCCAGCCCATAATAGAACATAAGGCCGCGGATGAATGGATGGAGGGGAAACCCCAGTCCACGGACGAAGTGGGGGAGGAAAAGCACCCTTTCGTGAGGTTCCGGGGTAGGGACAATCTGCCCCGCGGCTGGCAGCCGGTGCGCGATATCCGCGGCTAAGTATCCGGCCCCACGTAGTTTTTTGATATGTCCCTCCATGACGGAGGAGACCATCCACTTGCCTCCCGCTCCGGACATGTTTGGAGAGAGTTGAGGAGAAGGATGTGGACTTGGGCGCTAGAGCTCGAGTGCGCAAGAATGGATGAGCAAGGAGGAAGAATGCGTGGGTAGAAAAAGGTGAGACCTTATCCCTTTATAAGGGCGGACAAAACTATGCGCCCCCACCAGCCTGGTAAAACTCGCTTATCCCCCAAGCGCCGTAATTGATGGTGCAGTTGGGTTACCCACGTCCGTGTTGATGGGAATCCCGTAATAAGGGGACATGATCTCTGCTTCGACAAGACGTGCCAAGGAAACCGCCTCGCGAAAAATGCTGAGATAGGTTATGAAAAACGATTCGAATAAAGACTTGGCTGTGGTGTGATGCCATGCTACGGGGTATGTCAGCAGATCAGACTTGTGGAAATATTATTCTCTCTACGGTGGTATGTGGAACTTGTTTTTGCAAAGCCAGACATCCTCGTGTTCAAAATCTTCTATGAAGTATTCGGAGGAGGAACCCGCCTTGCAATGCCAAAGACAATCTCCGCGTCAGACTCAGCGTCGTTGAAGCCTGGTTTAGGGGCTACTGAGGGAGTCCTGGATTAGGGGGTATCCGGACAGCCGGATTATATCCTTTGGCTGGACTGTTGGACTATCAAGATAAAAGATTGAAGACTTCATCCCGTGTCCGGATGGGACTCTCCTTGGCGTGGAAGGCAAGCTTGGCAATACGGATATGTAGATCTCCTTCCTTGTAACCGACTCTGTGTAACCCTAGCCCCCTCTGGTGTCTATATAAACCGGAGGGTTTAATCCATAGGATAACACACAATCATACCATAGGTTAGCTTCTAGGGTTTAGCCTCTCTGATCTTGTGGTAGATCAACTCTTGTACTACTCATATTATCAAGAATAAACAAGCAGGACGTAGGGTTTTACCTCCATCAAGAGGGCCCGAACCTGGGTAAAACATCATGTCCCCTGCCTCCTGTTACCATCCGACTTAGATGCACAGTTCGGGACCCCCTACCCAAGATCCGCCGGTTTTGACACCGTCACACACCCTGCCCACGAGGGTGGGGGGCGCTCCCCCCTGCCTCATGGGCCCCCTGGTGGCCCTTCGGTGGCCATCTTCTGCTATATGAAGTCTTTCGATGGGAAAAATAATAAGCAATCTTCTCGGACGAAACTCTGCCGCCACGAGGCGGAACCTTGGCGGATCCAATCTAGGGCTCCGACGAAGCTGTTCTGCCGGGGTAACTTCCCTCCCGGAGGGGGAAATCATCGCCATTGTCATCACCAACGCTCCTCCCATCGGGAGAGGGAAATCTCCATCAACATCTTCATCAGCAGCATCTCCTCTCAAAACCCTAGTTCATCTCTTGTAAGCAATTCTTGTCTTCAAGTCCGGGATTGGTGCTAGTAGGTTGCTAGTAGTGTTAATTACTCCTTGTAGTTGATGCTAGTTGGTTTAATTGGTGGAAGTGAAGGAAATATTCCCTAGAGGCAATAATAAAGTTATTATTTATTTCCTTATATCATGATAAATGTTTATTATTCATGCTAGAATTGTATTAACCGGAAACATAATACATGTGTGAATACATAGACAAACAGAGTGTCACTAGTATGCCTCTACTTGACTAGCTCGTTAATCAAAGATGGTTATGTTTCCTAACCATGGACAAAAGATTTGTTATTTTATTAACGAGGTCACATCATTAGTTGAATGATCTGATTGACATGACCCATTCCATTAGCTTAGCACCCGATCGTTTAGTATGTTGCTATTGCTTTCTTCATGACTTATACATGTTCCTATGACTATGAGATTATGCAACTCCCGTTTGCCGGAGGAACACTTTGGGTGCTACCAAACGTCACAACGTAACTGGGTTATTATAAAGGAGTACTACAGGTGTTTCCAATGGTAGATGTTGGGTTGGCGTATTTCGAGAATAGGATTTGTCACTCCGATTGTCGGAGAGGTATCTCTGGGCCCTCTCGGTAATACACATCACATAAGCCTTGCAAGCATTATAACTAAGATGTTAGTTGTGAGATGATGTATTACGGAATGAGTAAAGAGACTTGCTGGTGACGAGATTGAACTAGGTATTGGATACCGACGATCGAATCTCGGGCAAGTAACATACCAATGACAAAGGGAACAACGTATGTTGTTATGCGGTCTGACCGATAAAGATCGTCGTAGAATATGTAGGAGCCAATATGGGCATCCAGGTCCCGCTATTGGTTATTGACCGGAGACGTGTCTCGGTCATGTCTACATTGTTCTCGAACCGTAGGGTCCGCACGCTTAAGGTTTCGATGACAGTTATATTATGAGTTTATGCATTTTGATGTACCGAAGTTAGTTCGGAGTCCCGGATGTGATAACGGACATGACGAGGAGTCTCGGAATGGTCGAGACATAAAGATTGATATATTTGATGTACCGAAGGAGTTCGGTGTCCCGGATGAGATCGGGGGCATGACGAGGAGTCTCGAAATGGTCGAGACATAAAGATTGATATATTGGAAGCCTATGTTTGGACATCGGAAGTGTTCCGGGTAAAATCGGGATTTTACCGGATTACCGGGAGGGTTACCGGAACCCCCCGAGAGCCAAATGGGCCTACGTGGGCTTTAGTGGAAAGGTGAAAGGGCAGCCCACAAGGGATGTGCGCCTCCCCCCTCCCCCTAGTCCTATTAGGACTAGGAGAAGGGGCCGGCCACCCTCTCTCTCTCTCCCCCTTTGGGGAATCCTATTAGGAATAGGATTGGGGGGAGGAGTCCTACTCCCGGTAGGAGTAGGACTCCTCCTGCGCCTCCTAGCTTGGCCGGCCAGCCCTCCCCCTCTCATCCTTTATATACGGGGGCAGGGGACACCCCATGACACACAAGTTGATCCTTGAGATCGTTCCTTAGCCGTGTGCGGTGCCCCCTGCCACCAAATTCAACCTCGATCATACCGTTGTAGTGCTTAGGTGAAGCCCTGCATCGGTAGTACATCAAGATCGTCACCACGCCGTCGTGCTGACGGAACTCTTCCTCGACACTTTGCTGGATCGGAGCCCAAAGATCGTCATCGAGCTGAACGTGTGCTAAGAACTCGGAGGTGCCGGAGTAACGGTGCTTGGATCGGTCGGATCGGGAAAACGTACGACTACTTCCTCTACGTTGTGTGATCGCTTCCGCAGTCGGTCTGCGTTGGTACGTAGAAAACACTCTCCCCTCTCGTTGCTATGCATCACCATGATCTTGCGTGTGCGTAGGAAAATTTTGAAATTACTACGTTCCCCAACAGTGGCATCCGAGCCTAGGTTTTATGGTTTGATGTTATATGCACGAGTAGAACACAAGTGAGTTGTGGGCGATATAAGTCATACTGCCTACCAGCATGTCATACTTTGGTTCGGCGGTATTGTTGGATGAAGCGGCCCGGACCGACATTACGCGTACGCTTACGCGAGACCGGTTTCCCCGACGTGCTTTGCACATAGGTGACTTGCGGGTGACTGTTTCTCCAACTTTAGTTGAACCGAGTGTGGCTACGCCCGGTCCTTGCGAAGGTTAAAACGGAGTCTATTTGACAAACTATCGTTGTGGTTTTGATGCGTAGGTAAGATTGGTTCTTACTAAGCCCGTAGCAGCCACGTAAAATTTGCAACAACAAAGTAGAGGACGTCTAACTTGTTTTTGCAGGGCATGTTGTGATGTGATATGGTCAAAACGTGATGAGTTATAAGTTGTTGTAAAAGATCGTCATGTTTTGTTGAAGTTATCGGCAATTGGCAAAAGCCTTATGGTTGTCTGTCTATTGCATAAGATGCAAGCGCCCAATAATTGCTTTACTTTATCGCTATGCGATAGCAATAGTTGCAAGAGCAATAGTTGGCGAGACGACCGTGTGACGACATATTGATATAGATCAAGATGATGGAGATCATGATGTCATGCCGGTGACGATGGAAATCATGACGATGCTTTGAAGATGGAGATCAAAGGCACAATATGATGATGGCCATATCATGTCACATATATTGATTGCATGTGATGTTTATCTTTTATGCATCTTATCTTGCTTTGATTGACGGTAGCATTATAAGATGATCTCTCACTAAATTATCAAGAAGTGTTCTCCCTGAGTATGCACCATTGCCAAAGTTCGTCGTGCCCAGACACCACGTGATGATCGGGTGTGATAAGCTCTACGTCCATCTACAACGGGTGCAAGCCAGTTTTGCACACGCAGAATACTCAGGTTAAACTTGACGAGCCTAGCATATGCAGATATGGCCTCGGAACACAGAGACCGAAAGGTCGAGCGTGAATCATATAGTAGATATGATCAACATAATGATGTTCACCATTGAAAACTACTCCATCTCACGTGATGATCGGTTATGGTTTAGTTGATTTGGATCACGTGATCACTTAGAGGATTAGAGGGATGTCTATCTAAGTGGGAGTTCTTAAGTAATATGATTAAATTGAACTTAAATTTATCATGAACTTAGTCCTGGTAGTATTTTGCAAATCATGTTGTAGATCAATAGCTCGCGTTGTTGCTTCCCTGTGTTTATTTTGATATGTTCCTAGAGAAAATTGTGTTGAAAGATGTTAGTAGCAATGATACGGATTGGATCCGTGATCTAAGGTTTATCCTCATTGCTGCACAGAAGAATTATGTCCTTGATGCACCGCTAGGTGACAGACCTATTGCAGGAGCAGATGCAGACGTTATGAACGTTTGGCTAGCTCAATATGATGACTACTTGATAGTTTAGTGCACCATACTTAATAGCTTAGAATCGGGACTTCAAAGACGTTTTGAACGTCATGGACCATATGAGATGTTCCAGGAGTTGAAGTTAATATTTCAAGCAAATACCCGAGTTGAGAGATATGAAGTCTCCAACAAGTTCTATAGCTAAAAGATGGAGGAGAATCGCTCAACTAGTGAGAGGTGCTCAGATTGTCTGGGTACTACAATCGCTTGAATCAAGTGGAAGTTAATCTTCCAGATAAGATAGTGATTGACAGAATTCTCTAGTCACCATCACTAAGTCAGTAGAACTTCGTGATGAACTATAATATGCAAGGGATAACGGAAACAAACCCCAAGCTCTTCGTGATGCTGAAATCAACGAAGGTAGAAATCAAGAAAAACATCAAGCGTTGATGGTTGACAAGATCACTAGTTTCAAGAAAAGGGCAAAGGGAAGAGGGGGAACTTCAAGAAGAACGGCAAGCAAGTTGCTGCTCAAGTGAAGAAGCCCAAGTCTAGACCTAAGCCTGAGACTGAGTGCTTCTACTGCAAAGGGACTGGTCACTGGAAGCGGAACTACCCCAAGTGATTGGCGGATAAGAAGGATGGCAAAGTGAACATAAGTATATTTGATATACATGTTATTGATGTGTACTTTACTAGTGTTTATAGCAAACCCTCAGTATTTGATACTAGTTCAGTTTCTAAGATTAGTAACTCGAAACGGGAGTTGCAGAATAAACAGAGACTAGTTAAGGGTGAAGTGACGATGTGTGTTGGAAGTGGTTCCAAGATTGATATGATCATCATCGCACACTCCCTATAATTTCGGGATTAGTGTTGAACCTAAATAAGTGTTATTTGGTGTTTGCGTTGAGCATGAATATGATTTGATCATGTTTATTGTAATACGGCTATTCATTTAAGTAAGAGAATAAATTGTTGTTCTGTTTACATGAATAAAACCTTATATGGTTACACACCCAATGAAAATAGTTCGTTGGATCTCCATCGTAGTGATACACATAATCATAATATTGAAACCAAAAGATGCAAAGTTAATAATGATAGTGCAACTTATTTGTAGCACTGCCGTTTAGGTCATATTGGTGTAAAGCGCATGAAGAAACTCCATGCTAATGGGCTTTTGGAATCACTTGATTATGAATCAGTTGATGCTTGCGAACCATGCCTCATGGGCAAGATGACTAAGACTCTGTTCTTCGGAACAATGGAGCGAGCAACAGAGTTGTTGGAAATCATACATACTGATGTATGTGGTCCGATGAATATTGAGGCTCGCGACAGGTATCATTATTTTCTGATCTTCACAGATGATTTGAGTAGATATGAGTATATCTACTTGATGAAACATAAGTCTGAAACATTTGAAAAGTTCAAAGAATTTCAGAGTGAAGTGGAAAATCATCGTAACAAGAAAATAAAGTTTCTATGATCTGATCATAGAGAAGAGTATTTGAGTTACGAGTTTGGCCTTCAGTTAAAAATAATGTGAAATAGTTTCACTACTCACGCCACCTGGAACACCACAGCATAATGGTCCGAACGTCATAACCATACTTTATTAGATATAGTGCAATCTATGATGTTTCTTACCGATTTACCACTATCGTTTTTGGGGTCATGCATTAGAGACAGCTGCATTCACGTTAAAAAGGGGCACCATCTATATCCGTCGAGACGACGCCTTATGAACTATGGTTTGGCAAGAAACCAAAGTTGTCGTTTCTTGAAGTTTGGGGTTGCGATGCTTATGAGAAAAAGTTTCATCCTGATAAGCTCAAACCCAAATCGGAGAAATATGTCTTCATAGGATACCCAAAGGAGACTGTTGGGTACACCTTCTATCACAGATCCTAAGGCAAGACATTCGTTGCTTATAATGGATCCTTTCTAGAGAAGGAGTTTCTCTTGAAAGAAGTGAGTGGGAGGAAAGTAGAAAACTTGACAAGGTAATTGTACCTTCTCCCTTATTGGAAAGTAGTTCATCACAAAAATCTGTTCTTGTGACTACTGCACCAATTAGTAAGGAAGCTAATGATGATGATCATGTAACTTCAGATCAAGTTACTACCGAATCTCGTAGGTAAACCAGAGTGAGATCCGCACCAGTGTGGTACGGTAATCCTGTTCTGGAGGTCATGTTACTTGACCATGACAAACCTACGAACTATGAGGAAGCGATGATGAGCCCAGATTCCGCGAAATGGTTTGAGGCCATGAAATCTGAGATATGATCCATGTATGAGAACAAAGTTTGGACTTTGGTTGACTTGCCCGATGATCGGCAAGCAATTGAGAATAAATGGATCTTCAAGAGGAAGACGGACGCTGATAGTAGTGTTACTATCTACAAAGCTAGAATTGTCGCAAAAGGTTTTCGACAAGTTCAAGGTGTTGACTACGATGAGAGCTTCTCACTCGTATCTATGCTTGAGTCTGTCCGAATCATGTTAGTAATTGCCGCATTTTATGAAATCTGGCAAATGGATAAACAAAACTGCATTCCTTAATGGATTTATTAAAGAAGAGTTGTATATGATGCAACAGAAGGTTTTGTCAATCCAAAAGGTGCTAACAAAATGTGCAAGCTCCAGCGATCCATCTGTGGACTGGTGCAAGCATCTCGGAGTTGGAATATACGCTTTGATGAGTTGATCAAAGCATATAGTTTTATACAGACTTGCGGTGAAGCCTGTATTTACAAGAAAGTGAGTGGGAGCACTACAGCATTTCTGATAAGTATATGTGAATGACATATTGTTGATCGGAAATGATGTAGAACTATTCTGTAAAGCATAAAGGAGTGCTTGAAAGGAGTTTTTCAAAGAAAGACTTCGGTGAAGCTGCTTACATATTGAGCTTCAAGATCTATAGAGATAGATCAGGACGCTTGATAAGTTTTTTCAATGAGTACATACCTTGACAAGATTTTGAAGTAGTTCAAAATGGAGCAGTCAAAGAAAGAGTTCTTGCCTGTATTATAAGGTGTGAAGTTGAGTAAGACTCAAAGCCCGACCACGGCAGAAGATAGAAAGAGAATGAAAGTCATTCCCTATGCCTTGGCCATAGGTTCTATAAAGTATGTCATGCTGTATACCAGATCTATTGTATACCCTGCACTGATTTGGCAAGGGAGTACAATAGTGATCTAGGAGTAGATCACTGGACAGCGGTCAGAATTATCCTTAGTGAAATAAGGATATGTTTCTTGATTATGGACGTGATAAAAAGGTTCGTCGTAAAGGGTTACGCCGATGCAAGTTTTGACACTAATCTAGATGACTCTAAGTCTCGGTCTAGATACATATTGAAAGTGGGAGCAATTAGCTAGAGTAGCTCCATGCAGAGCATTGTTGACATAGAAATTTGCAAAATACATGTGGATCTGAATGTGGCAGACCCGTTGACTAAGATTCTCTCACAATCAAAACATGATCACACCTTAGTACTCTCTGGGTGTTAATCACATAGCGATGTGAACTAGATTACTGAATCTAGTAAACTCTTTGGGTGTTGGTCACATGGCGATGTGAACTATGGGTGTTAATCACATGATGATGAGAACTATCGATGTAAATCACATGGCGATGTGAACTAGATTATTGACTGTAGTGCAAGTGGGAGACTGAAGGAAATATGCCCTAGAGGCAATAATAAAGTTATTATTTATTTCCTTATATCATGATAAATGTTTATTATTCATGTTAGAATTGTATTAACCGGAAACATAATACATGTGTGAATACATAGACAAACAGAGTGTCACTAGTATGCCTCTACTTGACTAGCTCGTTAATCAAAGATGGTTATGTTTCCTAACCATGGACAAAAGAGTTGTTATTTGACTAACGAGGTCACATCATTAGTTGAATGATCTGATTGACATGACCCATTCCATTAGCTTAGCACCCGATCGTTTAGTATGTTGCTATTGCTTTCTTCATGACTTATACATGTTCCTATGACTATGAGATTATGCAACTCCCATTTGCCGGAGGAACACTTTGGGTGCTACCAAACGTCACAACGTAACTGAGTGATTATAAAGGAGTACTACAGGTGTTTCCAATGGTAGATGTTGGGTTGGCGTATTTCGAGAATAGGATTTGTCACTCCGATTGTCGGAGAGGTATCTCTGGGCCCTCTCGGTAATACACATCACATAAGCCTTGCAAGCATTATAACTAAGATGTTAGTTGTGAGATGATGTATTACGGAACGAGTAAAGAGACTTGCCGGTGACGAGATTGAACTAGGTATTGGATACCGACGATCGAATCTCGGGCAAGTAACATACCGATGACAAAGGGAACAACGTATGTTGTTATGCGGTCTGACCGATAAAGATCTTCATAGAATATGTAGGAGCCAATATGGGCATCCAGGTCCCGCTATTGGTTATTGACCGGAGACGTGTCTCGGTCATGTCTACATTGTTCTCGAACCGTAGGGTCCGCACGCTTAAGGTTTCGATGACAGTTATATTATGAGTTTATGAGTTTTGATGTACCGAAGGAGTTCGGAGTCCCGGATGAGATCGGGGACATGACGAGGAGTCTCGAAATGGTCGAGACATAAAGATTGATATATTGGAAGCCTATGTTTGGACATCGGAAGTGTTCCGGGTAAAATCGGGATTTTACCGGATTACCGGGAGGGTTACCGGAACCCCCCAGGAGCCAAATGGGCCTACGTGGGCTTTAGTGGAAAGGTGAAAGGGCAGCCCACAAGTGCTGTGCGCCTCCCCCCTCCCCCTAGTCCTATTAGGACTAGGAGAAGGGGCCGGCCACCCTCTCTCTCTCTCCCCCTTTGGGGAATCCTATTAGGAATAGGATTAGGGGGAGGAGTCCTACTCCCGGTAGGAGTAGGACTCCTCCTGCGCCTCCTAGCTTGGCCTGCCAGCCCTCCCCCTCTCATCCTTTATATACGGGGGCAGGGGACACCCCATGACACACAAGTTGATCCTTGAGATCGTTCCTTAGCCGTGTGCGGTGCCCCCTGCCACCAAATTCCACCTCGATCATACCGTTGTAGTGCTTAGGTGAAGCCCTGCGTCGGTAGTACATCAAGATCGTCACCACGCCGTCGTGCTGACGGAACTCTTCCTCGACGCTTTGCTGGATCGGAGCCCGAGGATCGTCATCGAGCTGAACGTGTGCTAAGAACTCGGAGGTGCCGGAGTAACGGTGCTTGGATCGGTCGGATCGGGAAAACGTACGACTACTTCCTCTACGTTGTGTGATCGCTTCCGCAGTCGGTCTGCGTGGGTACGTAGACAACACTTTTCCCTCTCGTTTCTATGCATCACCATGATCTTGCGTGTGCGTAGGAAAATTTTGAAATTACTACGTTCCCCAACAGGAAGATCATATGTTCAGATCCTATATGCATATTAATACCCCTCTGATTATGAACATGTTTATGCTTTGTGAGTAGTTACGTTTGTTCCTAAGGACATGGGAGAAGTCTTGCTATTAGTAGTCATGGGAATTTGGTACTCGTTCGATGTTTTAATGAGATGTATGTTGTCTCTCCTCTAGTGGTGTTATGTGAACGTCGACTACATGACACTTCACCATTGTTTGGGCCTAGAGGAAGGCATTGGGAAGTAATAAGTAGATGATGGGTTGCTAGAGTGACAGAAGCTTAAACCCTAGTTTATGCGTTGCTTCTTAAGGGGCTGATTTGGATCCATATGTTTCATGCTATGGTTAGGTTTACCTTAATACTTTTGTTGTAGTTGCGGATGCTTGCAATAGAGGTTAATCATAAGTGGGATGTTTGTCCAAGTAAGGGCAGCACCCAAGCACCGGTCCACCCACATACCAAATTATCAAAGTACCGAACGTGAATCATATGAACGTGATGAAAACTAGCTTGACAATATTCCCATGTGTCCTCGGGAGCGCTTTACATCATATAAGAGTTTGTCCAGGCTTGTCCTTTGGTACAAAAAAGATTGGTCCACCTTGCTGCACCTTATTTACTTTTGTTACTTGTTGCTTGTTAGAAATTATCCTATCACAAAACTATCTGTTACTACTTATTTTAGTACTTGCAGATAATACCTTGCTGGAAACCAATTATCATTTCCGTCTACTCCTCGTTGGGTTCGACACTCTTACTTATAGAAAGGACTACAATAGATCCCCTACACTTGTGGGTCATCAGCGACGCCCTAGCACTCGAGCTCGGCCGCCGCCGTTGAACTTCGCTTCTGCCTCAACTTTGGCCGCTGCATCAACCTGTTCGGACCAGACTCTCCTCACGCACCTCCTCCATTCAACAGCTTCAGTAAGTTCTTCTTCCTGCCCTCTATAGATCTGTTTAGGGTTCGCACAAGCTCATAGAAGTTCAGCTGAAGGAAATATGCCCTAGAGGCAATAATAAAGTTATTATTTATTTCCTTATATCATGATAAAAGTTTATTATTCATGCTATAATTGTATTAACCGGAAACATAATACATGTGTGAATACATAGACAAACAGAGTGTCACTAGTATGCCTCTACTTGACTAGCTCGCTAATCAAAGATGGTTATGTTTCCTAACCATGGACAAAGAGTTGTCATTTGATTAACGGGATCACATCATTAGTTGAATGATCTGAT
This sequence comes from Triticum monococcum, assembly GCA_034509565.1. Taxonomy (NCBI): domain Eukaryota; kingdom Viridiplantae; phylum Streptophyta; class Magnoliopsida; order Poales; family Poaceae; genus Triticum; species Triticum monococcum. Next base: position 487,653,985 of record CM067845.1, read on the forward strand.
TGACATGACCCATTCCATTAGCTTAGCACCCGATCGTTTAGTATGTTGCTATTGCTTTCTTCATGACTTATACATGTTCCTATGACTATGAGATTATGCAACTCCCGTTTGCCGGAGGAACACTTTGTGTGCTACCAAACGTCACAACGTAACTGGGTGATTATAAAGGAGCTCTACATGTGTCTCCAAAGGTACATGTTGGGTTGGCATATTTCGAGATTAGGATTTGTCACTCCGATCGTCGGAGAGGTATCTCTGGGCCCTCTCGATAATGCACATCACTTAAGCCTTGCAAGCATTGAAACTAATGAGTTAGTTGCGGGATGATGTATTACGGAACGAGTAAAGAGACTTGCCGGTGACGAGATTAAACTAGGTATTGGATACCGACGATCGAATCTCGGGCAAGTAACATACTGATGACAAAGGGAACAACGTATGTTGTTATGCGGTCTGACCGATAAAGATCTTCGTAGAATATGTCGGAGCCAATATGGGCATCCAGGTCCCGCTATTGGTTATTGACCGGAGACGTGTCTCGGTCATGTCAACATTGTTCTCGAACCGTAGGGTCCGCACGCTTAACGTTACGATGACAGTTATTATGAGTTTATGCATTTTGATGTACCGAAGTTAGTTCGGAGTCCCGGATGTGATCACGGACATGACGAGGAGTCTCGGAATGGTCGAGACATAAAGATTGATATATTGGACGGCTATATTCGGACACCGGAAGTGTTCGGGGTGATTTCAGAGAAAACCGGAGTACCGGAAGGGTTACCGGAACCCTCCGGGGAAGTAATGGGCCTTATTGGGCCTTAGGGGAGAGAGAGGGCTGCAGCCTAGGAGGTGGCGCGCCCCCCCACATGGGGAGTCTGAATTGGTCTAGGGAGGGGGGCGCGGCCCCTCTTTCCCTCTCCCTCTCCCCCTCTTTCCTTCCCCCTTAGGGTTTCCTAATTGGATTAGGAAAGGGGAGTCCTACTCCCACTAGGAGGAGGACTCCCCCTCCCCTTGGCGCGCCCCATAGGGCCGGCCGGCCTCCCCCTTGCTCCTTTATATACGGGGGCAGGGGGGCACCCTAGTACACACAAGTTGATCTTTGAGATCATTCCTTAGCCATGTGCGGTGCCTCCTGCCACCATATTCCACCTCGATCATATCGTTGTAGTGCTTAGGCAAAGCCCTGCGTCGGTAGAACATCAAGATCGTCACCACGCCGTCGTGCTGACGGAACTCCTCCCCGAAGCTTTGCTGGATCGGAGCCCGGGGATCGTCATCGAGCTGTATGTGTGCTAAGAACTCGGAGGTGCCGGAGTAACAGTGCTTGGATCGTTCGGATCGAGAAGAAGACGTACGACTACTTCCTCTACGTTTTGTCAATGCTTCCGTTGCGATCTACAAGGGTACGTAGATCATACTCTCCCCTCGTTGCTATGCATCACCATGATCTTGCGTGTGCGTAGGAATTTTTTTGAAATTACTACGTTCCCCAACAGTGGCATCCGAGCCTAGGTTTTATGGTTTGATGTTATTTGCATGAGTAGAACACAAGTGAGTTGTGGACGATATAAGTCATACCGCCTACCAGCATGTCATACTTTGGTTCGGTGGTATTGTTGGATGAAGCGGCCCGGACCGACATTACATGTACGCTTACGCGAGACTGGTTCTATCGCCGTGCTTTGCACACAGGTGGCTGGCGGGTGTCAGTTTCTCCAACTTTAGTTGAACCGAGTGTGGCTACGCCCGGTCCTTGCGAAGGTTAAAACGGAGTCTATTTCATGAACTATCGTTGTGGTTTTGATGCGTAGGTGAGATTGGTTCTTACTTAAGCCCGTAGCAGCCACGTAAAACTTGCAACAACAAAGTAGAGGACGTCTAACTTGTTTTTGCAGGGCATGTTGTGATGTGATATGGCCAAGATATGATGCTAAATTTTATTGTATGAGATGATCATGTTTTGTAACCGAGTTATCGGCAACTGGCAGGAGCCATCTGGTTGTCGCTTTATTGTATGCAATGCAATCGCGATGTAATGCTTTACTTTATCACTAAGCGGTAGCGATAGTTGTGGAAGCATAAGATTGGCGAGACGACAACGATGCTACGATGGAGATCAAGGTGTCGCACCGGTGACGATGGTGATCATGACGGTGCTTCGGAGATGGAGATCACAAGCACAAGATGATGATGGCCATATCATATCACTTATATTGATTGCATGTGATGTTTATCTTTTTATGCATCTTATCTTGCTTTTATTGACGGTAGCATTATAAGATGATCTCTCACTAAATTATCAAGGAGTGTTCTCCCTGAGTATGCACCGTTGCCAAAGTTCGTCGTGCCCAGACACCACGTGATGATCGGGTGTGATAAGCTCTACGTCCATCTACAACGGGTGCAAGCCAGTTTTGCACACGCAGAATACTCAGGTTAAACTTGACGAGCTTAGCATATGCAGATATGGCCTCGGAACACGGAGACCGAAAGGTCGAGCGTGAATCATATAGTAGATATGATCAACATAATGATGTTCACCATTGAAAACTAATCCATTTCACGTGATGATCGGTTATGGTTTAGTTGATTTGGATCACGTGATCACTTAGAGGATTAGAGGGATGTCTATCTAAGTGGGAGTTCTTAAGTAATATGATTAAATTGAACTTAAATTTATCATGAACTTAGTCCTGGTAGTATTTTGCAAATCATGTTGTAGATCAATAGCTCGCGTTGTTGCTTCCCTGCGTTTATTTTGATATGTTCCTAGAGAAAATTGTGTTGAAAGATGTTAGTAGCAAAGATGCGGATTGGATCCGTGATCTGAGGTTTATCCTCATTGCTGCACAGAAGAATTATGTCCTTGATGCACCGCTAGGTGACAGACCTATTGCAGGAACAGATGCAGACGTTATGAACGTTTGGCTAGCTCAATATGATGACTACTTGATAGTTTAGTGCACCATGCTTAACGGCTTAGAATCGGGACATCAAAGACATTTTGAACGTCATGGACCATATAAGATGTTCCAGTAGTTGAAGTTAATATTTCAAGCAAATACCCGAGTTGAGAGATATGAAGTCTCCCACAAGTTCTATAGCTAAAAGATGGAGGAGAATCGCTCAACTAGTGAGCATGTGCTCAAATTGTCTGGGTACTACAATCGCTTGAATCAAGTGGGAGTTAATCTTCCAGATAAGATAGTGATTGACAGAATTCTCTAGTCACCATCACCAAGTTAGTAGAACTTCGTGATGAACTATAGTATGCAAGGGATAACGGAAACGATTCCCAAGCTCTTCGTGATGCTAAAATCAACGAAGGTAGAAATCAAGAAAAACATCAAGTGTTGATGGTCGACAAGACCACTAGTTTCAAGAAAAGGGCAAAAGGGAAGAAGAAGGGGAACTTCAAGAAGAATGGCAAGCAAGTTGCTGCTCAAGAGAAGAAACCCAAGTCTGGACCTAAGCCTGAGACTGAGTGCTTCTACTGCAAAGGGACTGGTCACTGGAAGCGGAACTACCCCAAGTGATTGGCGGATAAGTAGGATGGCAAAATGAACATAAGTATATTTGATATACATGATTATTGATGTGTACTTTACTAGTGTTTATAGCAACCCCTCAGTATTTGATACTAGTTCAGTTGCTAAGATTAGTAACTCGAAATGGGAGTTGCAGAATAAACAGAGACTAGTTGAGGGTGAAGTAACGATGTGTGTTGGAAGTGGTTCCAAGATTGATATGATCATCATCGCACACTCCCTATACTTTTGGGATTAGTGTTGAACCTGAATAAGTGTTATTTGGTGTTTGCGTTGAGCATGAATATGATTTGATCATGTTTATTGTAATACGGTTATTCATTTAAGTAAGAGAATAAATTGTTGTTCTATTTACATGAATAAAACCTTATATGGTTACACACCCAATGAAAATAGTTCGTTGGATCTCGATCGTAGTGATACACATAATCATAATATTGAAACCAAAAGATGCAAAGTTAATAATGATAGTGCAACTTATTTGTGGCACTGCCGTTTAGGTCATATTGGTGTAAAGCGCATGAAGAAACTCCATGCTGATGGGATTTTGGAATCACTTGATTATGAATCACTTGATAATTGCGAACCATGCCTCATGGGCAAGATGACTAAGACTCCATTCTCCGGAGCGAGCAACTGACTTATTGGAAATAATACATACTGATGTATGCGGTCCGATGAGTGTTAAGGCTCACGGCAAGTATCGTTATTTTCTGAACTTCACAGATGACTTGAGCAGATATGGGTATATCTACTTGATGAAACATAAGTCTGAAACATTTGAAAAGTTCAAAGAATTTCAGAGTGAAGTGGAAAATCATCGTGACAAGAAAATAAAGTTTCTACGATCTGATCGCGGAGACAAATATTTGAGTTACGAGTTTGGTCTTCAATTAAAACAATGTGGAATAGTTTCACAAACTCATGCCACATGGAACACCACAGCATAATGGTGTGTCCGAACGTCATAACCGTACTTTATTGGATATAGTGCAATCTATGATGTCTCCTACCGATCTACCACTATCGTTTTTGGGGTTATGCATTAGAGGCAGCTACATTCACGTTAAATAGGGCAGCATCTAAATCCGTTGAGACGACACCGTGTGAACTATGGTTTGGCAAGAAACATAAGCTGTCGTTTCTTAAAGTTTGGGGTTGTGATGCTTATGTGAAAAAGTTTCATCCTGATAAGCTCAAAACCAAATCGGAGAAATATGTCTTCATAGGATACCCAAAAGGAGACTGTTGGGTACACCTTCTATCACAGATCCTAAGGCAAGACATTTGTTGCTTATAATGGATCCTTTCTAGAGAAGGAGTTTCTCTCGAAAGAAGTGAGTGGGAGGAAAGTAGAACTTAACGAGGTAACTGTACCTACTCCCTTATTGGAAAGTAGTACATCACAGAAAACTGTTTCTGTGACACCTATACCAATTAGTGAGGAAGCTAATGATGATGATCATGAAACTTCAGGACAAGATACTACTGAACCTCGTGGATCAACCAGAGTGAGATCTGCACCAGAGTGGTACGATAATCCTGTTCTGGAAATCATGCTACTAGATCATGATGAACCTACGAACTATGAAGAAGCGATGGTGAGCCCAGATTCCGCAAAGTGGCTTGAAGCCATGAAATCTGAGATATGATCCATGTATGAGAACAAAGTTTGGACTTTGGTTAACTTGCCCGATGATCAGCAAGCAATTGAGAATAAATGGATCTTCAAGAGGAAGACGGACGCTGATAGTAGTGTTACTATCTACGAAGCTAGAATTGTCGCAAAAAGGTTTTCGACAAGTTCAAGGTATTGACTATGATGAGAGTTTACCACTCGTATCTATGCTAGAGTCTGTCCGAATCATGTTAGTAATTGCCGCATTTTATGAAATCTGGCAAATGGATAAACAAAACTGCATTCCTTAATAGATTTATTAAAGAAGAGTTGTATATGATGCAACCAGAAGGTTTTGTTAATCTGAAAGGTGCTAACAAAATGTGCAAGCTCCAGCGATCCATCTGTGGACTGGTGCAAGCATCTCGGAGTTGGAATATACTTTGATGAGTTGATCAAAGCATATAGTTTTATACAGACTTGCGGTGAAGCCTGTATTTACAAGAAAGTGAGTGGGAGCACTATAGCATTTCTGATAAGTATATGTGAATGACATATTGTTGATCGGAAATAATATTGAATTATTCTGTAAATCATAAAGGAGTGTTTGAAAGGAGTTTTTCAAAGAAAGACTTCGGTGAAGCTGCTTACATATTGAGCTTCAAGATTTATAGAGATAGATCAAGACGCTTGATAAGTTTTTTCAATGAGTACATACCTTGACAAGATTTTGAAGTATTTCAAAATGGAGCAGTCAAAGAAAGAGTTCTTGCCTGTATTACAAGGTGTGAAGTTGAGTAAGACTCAAAGCCCGACCACGGCAGAAGATAGAAAGAGAATGAAAGTCATTCCCTATGCCTTGGCCATAGGTTCTATAAAGTATGTCATGCTGTGTACCAGATCTATTGTATACCCTGCACTGATTTGGCAAGGGAGTACAATAGTGATCTAGGAGTAGATCACTGGACAGCGGTCAAAATTATCCTTAGTGAAATAAGGATATGTTTCTCGATTATGGACGTGACAAAAAGGTTCGTCGTAAAGGGTTACGTCGATGCAAGTTTTTGACACTAATCCAGATGATTCTAAATCTGGATACATATTGAAAGTGGGAGCAATTAGCTAGAGTAGCTCCGTACAGAGCATTGTAGACATAGAATTTTGCAAAATACATACGGATCTGAATATGGCAGGCCCGTTGACTAAATTTATCTCACAAGCAAAACATGATTACTCTTTGGGTGTTAATCACATAGCGATGTGAACTAGATTATTGAATCTAGTAAACCCTTTGGGTGTTAGTCACATGGAGATGTGAACCAATCACATAAAGATGTGAACTATTGGTGTTAATCACATAGCGATGTGAACTAGATTATTGACTCTAGTGCAAGTGGGAGACTGAAGGAAATATGCCCTAGAGGCAATAATAAAGTTATTATTTATTTCCTTATATCATGATAAAAGTTTATTATTCATGCTAGAATTGTATTAAGCGGAAACATAATACATGTGTGAATACATAGACAAACAGAGTGTCACTAGTATGCCTCTACTTGACTAGCTCGTTAATCAAAGATGGTTATGTTTCCTAACCATGGACAAAGAGTTGTCATTTGATTAATGGGATCACATCATTAGTTGAATGATCTGATTGACATTACCCATTCCATTAACTTAGCACCCGATCGTTTAGTATGTTGCTATTGCTTTCTTCATGACTTATACATGTTCCTATGACTATGAGATTATGCAACTCCCGTTTGCCGGAGGAACACTTTGTGTGCTACCAAACGTCACAATGTAACTGGGTGATTATAAAGGAGCTCTACAGGTGTCTCCAAAGGTACATGTTGGGTTGGCGTATTTCGAGATTAGGATTTGTCACTCCGATCATCGGAGAGGTATCTCTGGGCCCCCTCGGTAATGCACATCACTTAAGCCTTGCAAGCATTATAACTAATGAGTTAGTTGCGGGATGATGTATTACGGAATGAGTAAATAGACTTGCCGGTGACGAGATTGAACTAGGTATTGGATACCGACGATCGAATCTCGGGCAAGTAACATACCGATGACAAAGGGAACAACGTATGTTGTTATGCGGTCTGACCGATAAAGATCTTCGAAGAATATGTAGGAGCCAATATGGGCATCCAGGTCCCGCTATTGGTTATTGACCGGAGACGTGTCTCGGTCATGTCTACATTGTTCTTGAACCATAGGGTCCGCACGCTTAACGTTACGATGACAGTTATTATGAGTTTATGCATTTTGATGTACCGAAGTTAGTTCGGAGTCCCGGATGTGATAACGGACATGACGAGGAGTCTCGGAATGGTCGAGACATAAAGATTGATATATTGGACGGCTATATTCGGACACTGGAAGTGTTCCGGGTGATTTCTTAGAAAACCGGAGTACCGGAAGGGTTACCGGAACCCTCCGGGGAAGTAATGGGCCTTATTGGGCCTTAGGGGAGAGAGAGGGCTGCAACCTAAGATGTGCCCCCCCACATGTGGAGTCCGAATTGGATGAGGGAGGGGGGCGCGGCCCCTCTTTCCCTCTCCCTCTCCCCCTCTTTCCTTCCCCCTTAGGGTTTCCTAATTGGATTAGGAAAGGGGAGTCCTACTCCCACTAGGAGGAGGACTCCCCCTCCCCTTGGCGCGCCCCATAGGGCCGGCCGGCCTCCCCCTTGCTCCTTTATATACAGGGGCAGGGGGGCACCCTAGTACACACAAGTTGATCTTTGAGATTGTTCCTTAGCCGTGTGCGGTGCCCCCTGGCACCATATCCCACCTCGATCATATCGTTGTAGTGCTTAGGCGAAGCCCTGCGTCGGTAGAACATCAAGATCGTCACCACGCCGTCGTGCTGACGGAACTCCTCCCCTAAGCTTTGCTGGATCGGAGCCCGGGGATCGTCATCGAGCTGTACGTGTGCTAAGAACTCGGAGGTGCCGGAGTAACGGTGCTTGGATCGGTCGGATCGGGAAGAAGACGTATGACTACTTCCTCTACGTTGTGTCAACGCTTCCGTTGCGATCTACAAGGGCACGTAGATCATACTCTCCCCTCATTGCTATGCATCACCATGATCTTGCGTGTGCGTAGGAAATTTTTTGAAATTACTACGTTCCCCAACATTAGCGCTGTTCTTCCCCTGTTCTTCACCGTAGCATACATGGAGGATTCAAAACTTGATAGATCCCTGTGCAGTAGTAGCAATAGTCCTTCCTTTGTCATCATATCATCTCTTTTATGTAGAAAAAACTGGAACTTCATAGACTGCTCAAGTACCCCCTTTTTTGGTCTGAATATCTTTTATTTTTCTGACATGCGGTAGATCTGAAATTGCAATATAAAACTGTGACACCTGTTTTTCGTCACTTAGCCATTTTTTACCTTAGGTCTATACTCTCAATGTCCGTGTAGGCGGTTTATCTTCAGAAATTAATAACCTGCCATGTACCATTTGTCCCCTCTTAAACCGCCAATTTCTGTAACTTGATAACGTCAATCTCCGGTTTAGCATACTTGTATGCTTGAACAATTTCTGCCCTTTAACCTTTAACGGATTAATCATGAATCTTAAACCGGCACAAACCTTCATTTAGGTCACCGAATAAATGGCCAAGTCATTTTATGCTTGCAACTGGGTTCCGTCCCGGATTACAGAAGAAGAACTGAACGGATGTGTTGCAACTGGCGCTTTATCAAAAAAGAATGTCATCCATTGGAGAACCCCCGGTCCAGAAAATCCTCCTGAGCCCAAGGATGGTGAAGTGGTTGTGTTTATTGATCATCTAAGCCGTGGATTTAAACCTCCCGGATCAAAAAAATACCGTGACGTACTTCATTATTTCCAACTCCACCCTCAAGATATCGTACCTAACTCTGTGTCCAATATATGCAACTTTCAAGTTTTTTGCGAAGCTTACTTACAAGAAGAGCCCACAGTCGAATTGTTTAGAGATTTTTTTTTCTACTTGAACCGCCATACCGAGTTTACTGACGGGCCCAATACTGAACTTGGTGGGGTGTCAATTCAGAAAAGGAAAGATGTCAGCTTCCCTCATGCCAAGCATCACAACCACCCCAAGGATTGGAATCAGACTTGGTTCTACTGCCGAGACACCTCTCTTACTAGTGAGAACCCTCTACCGGGTTACCGTGCTCATCGGCTCTCCAGTACACATCCACTCCCCCAAAGGCTCGGTGCAAAGGAATGGGCCAAATATGCCCCACAGCTTTCGAAGCTCAGAGCCTTTGTGGCAAACGGTTTGACAGGCATTGATTTTGTTCATTGCTAGGTCTCTTGGAGCATTTTACCCTTAAGTCGTCGTCCCGGTTTAATGTGTGAGTATATAGGGGATGTTAAAGACCCTCAACGACACACTGATATTCAGCTTACTGATGATGAAATCACTGAATCTGTCAAGAAAATGCGGGATGAACCGGTGGCTGACTACAGTAAAACGGGGCTTAGTCCTTTCTGCGCCATAAATAAACCACCAGCTGTAAGAACTATTTAACTCCTATTTCAACCAATGTTTTTAATACTCCCTTATGACCTTTTCCAATCTTTAACAGGGTGATGATCCATTCTGGAAGAGGAAAGCGCATGATAAACCGGCTAAAACACCCCGTGCCAAGACCAAGGTCACAAAGAAACCTGCCAAGAAGAAAACGGCCGACTCTTCCAAGTTAATCATTAACAATGATGATCCGGAGTCAGAGGTAGAACTTGATTCACTTGGCTCTTTATTCATGCACCTCATTGACAATGACTATTATCAGGATGACGCGGAAGCCAGCCACGCGAGTGACGTAGAGGTAATTACTCTCGCATCCGGTTCAGACTCTCTGCCCATGCAGAGAACCCGACAAGAAATCCGGAAAGTAAAATTTTCTCACCCCCTAGCTCACTTGGATCCGGACTTTCTTTTGAAGAAAGAACAACATGAAGCTCGCCGCACAACCCAGCATAGCGGTCATGTGGTCACTTCATCCGGTTTATGGAACACACAGGTTCATAAACACCGCCCAGAGGTCTCTCATATTTCTAACACATCTTATCCCAAGGCAGGTTATTTCTGACAGCCTCTTAATATGTTGGATTCAAACTATCAGGGAACTTCTCATTCATCTTCTGGCGAGTCCACGGGGACACAACTTCCGCCTCTCAAAACTGTTCCTGGGTGAGTATATTAAACTAACCCTTTACACCTTATGTTTGCTTTACTAACCTTTACATTCATCCCTTTCAGAACCAAGGCCATACCCAGCAAAAAGGCCAAGTTAAATAAACCGGCTGATGACAATACAACAGCTGATCTAGAAAAGACCCCGGAACCGTCTGAACCAAATGCTGATGCTATCCTTGATGATCCGCCACGACAAGATCATGAAGCCTTTGTTGAACAAATGGAAATTGATTCGATGGCTCATGATGATAAACCGCCAAGACCAACCAAAGCTGCTGATGACAAAACGGACGATGTTGTCATTACTGGTGTCATCTATACGGCCCGAGGCAACCGCACTGTTTTGTCAAAACAAAGTGCCAAGGAAGAATTTTCTGCTATGGATAAGGGCAAGTGGAAGGTGGATTTGGAAAGTTATGCCCATCTCAGTGCCCAAGACATTCATTCTAGGTTTTTAAACCGACTGTACACCAGTCGTGATTATGAAGCCGGTTTACTGAACATGATGAAGGAACGATATGAGGTAAACGCTGCTGATCTCTGCATAATTACTCTTCCCTTATGACCGGTTTAGGCTACCAACTCCAGTAGCCCCCAAGGGCCAGTTTATAATACTGATATGAACCGGGACTTTAGAAAATACTTCAACTTTGCCTGTGTAGCCCCCAAGGGCCGGTTTGTCTTTTCAAGATGAACCGGGTCTTTATACTGTAAGACTCAAACTTCATTGAACACCTTTGTAAACCGATGAACCACCAAGCTTGTTGATGAAAGGAAAATCCATAGTTTTTAACTTGAGAAAATATGCATTAGTCCCCAAGTGCCAAGTATATGACTTGTCATGTGCTTGGGACTTTGTAATTTTTTTGGACAAGAAGCAATAGACATTAGTCCCCAAGTGCCAAGTGTATGACTTGTCATGTGCTTGGGACTTCAAATATGTACTGCCAACTCACAAATTGCATATCTCTTGTAGGCTGAGCTTAGCAAAAAAGAAACCCAAGTCCCGACCTTCAAGAAAATATCAAAACTAAACAAGCTGAGACTTCCAAGGCCAAAGAAGAGTTGATCAATGCTTTAGCAGCCATGGAAAACTGAAGGAGAGCTTTAAGAGCGAGCGGGTAGGCTGGGATATAGAGAAAACAACTATGCTGAAGAAGGCTGAGGACGCTGAAGCGGCCCTTAATCCGGTGGCAAAGGAGTTAACTGGCTTGAAACGGCAAATAAATGCCATGACTACTATTGTTTCTTGTAAATAATCATCTTCGTAAACCGTAAACATGTATTATCTAATAAAATGTCGGTTTACCAATGTTTTTTGACAATGCAGGGAGTCGCGTTGGTTATCTTGGCTCAGATATGCGTCAAAGACTAAAAGCTGCCAATACATTTATAGAGCAGTTATATACCGGCGTACAACGGGTCATTTGCACAGCTTCTCATAATAAACTGCCCCCAACCTTGATCAAGGATACGTTGGTAAGGCTAGCTGTGATGCCTGCTCGGATTGAGGAACTAAAGAAATCAGCTGCCAGGGCGGGTGCTCTTACTGCGTTAACTCGGGCTAAAGCATGGATATTTGATCTTGACCCGGCCGATATTGGAAACGGCTATCCGAGCATAAAAGAGGACGGGTTAGATTTTGATAATGATGACCTCAGAGCTTTGACGAGGGAAATGCGTCCATTGGCTAGCAAACTGGTTGAAGAAACTAATCTTTCACATTATCAGTCGATTTTTGATGCCAACAACAAGAAAGTTAATGCGCCAAGTTGCAACGCTCCAAATCTTATTCCGCCAATCCGTAAGCATACTTATGCTCCTGACGTTGATCCCACCTCACTTATAAGTGATGAAGCTGTATTCAAAGCCTTAACTGGGATCGATTGGTCAACCACTGACTTCCAGCAACTAGGTAGAGAAGAGGGGGGTGAATCGGCGCAAGATGATCCGCAACCTTTAAGCCAGCCCGAGCAAGATTCATAAACCGGTAGTCGGTTTAGCTTCTTCCTTCTGCAAGACTTGTTGGAAAACAATTATTCTTATGGGCATTCAACTGCTTTGTAATAGGCTAGTTTAAACTCTTTATCTGATATGCCAGCATGCATGTATTTGTCGCAGGACACCGTTAATTTGCCATGTTAAGATATGCTTATGTTTGCTCATGGTATTTAACAATATGAAATCTGCTCCTGCATATAAAAGAAAGAAAAAGGTGTCTTGGCGGTTTAATGCTAGACAGGTTATCATGTCCAATAACATAGTTTATAGCCAAGGCTGGACTTAAGAATAACCATATAATTGAGCATATAGCATACCTGTGATATTTGATCACACTGTTGTTTTATCAAGCCAGTATAAGGGTGATAGCCCAAAACTTGAACACTGGTAATTATATTGCCGGTTTAATAAACATCAGATATTATCTTACCTTATATTGGCTATTTATAATCAGAAACTAGGCCGGGTTAATAAGCACTGGTGCATTATAATCATAATGCATGATGAGTGATACGTCTCCAACGTATCTATAATTTTTGATTGTTCCATGCTATTATATTATAAACCTTGGATGTTTTATGTGCATTTATATGCTATTTTATATGATTTTTGGGACTAACCTATTAACCTAGAGCCCAGTGCCAGTTTCTGTTTTTTCCTTGTTTTAGAGTATCACAGAAAAGGAAAATCAAACGGAGTCCAGTTGACCTGAAACTTCACGGGACTTATTTTTGGACCAAAAGAAGCCCATGGAGTATCGGAGTTGGACCAGGAGAGTCCCGGGCTGCCCACGAGGGTGGGGGCGCGCCCATGATACGTGTCCAACGTATCTATAATTTTTGATTGCTCCATGCTATATTATCTTCTATTTTGGACAATATTGGGCTTTATTATTCACTTTCATATTACTTTTGGGACTAACCTATTAACCGGAGGCCCAGCCCAGAATTGCTATTTTTTGCCTATTTCAGAGTTTCGCAGAAAAAGAATATCAAACGGAGTCCAAACGGAATAAAACCTTTAGGAACGTGATTTTCGGAACGGACATGATCTAGAGGACTTGGACCCTATGTCAAGAAAGCTACTAAGAAGCCATGAGGTAGGGGGCGCGCCTACCCTCCTAGGCATGCCCTCGACCCTCGTGGGCCCCATGTTGCTACACCAACGTACTCCTTCCTCCTATATATACCTACGTACCCCCAAACGATCAGAAAAGGTGACAAAAACCTAATTCCACCACCGTAACTTTCTGTATCCACGAGATCCCATCTTGGGCCTGTTCCGGAGCTCCGCCGGAGGGGGCATCGATCACGGAGGGCTTCTACATCAACACCATGGCCTCTCCGATGAAGTGTGAGTAGTTTACCTCAGACCTTCGGGTCCATAGTTATTAGCTAGATGGCTTTCTCTCTCTTTTTGGATCTCAATACAAAGTTCTCCACCTCTCTCGTGGAGATCTATTTGATGTAATCTTCTTTTACGGTGTGTTTGTTGAGACCGATGAATTGTGGGTTTATGATCAAGTTTATCTATGAACAATATTTGAATCTTCTCTGAAATCTTTTATGTATGATTGGTTATCTTTGCAAGTCTCTTCAAATTATCAGTTTGGTTTGGCCTACTAGATTGATCTTTCTTGCAATGGGAGAAGTGCTTAGCTTTGGGTTCAATCTTGCGGTGTCCTTTCCTAGTGACAGTAGGGGCAGCAAGGCACATATTGTATTGTTGCCATCGAGGATAACAAGATGGGGTTTTCATCATATTGCATGAGTTTATCCCTCTACATCATGTCATCTTGCTTAAAGCGTTACTCTGTTCTTATGAACTTAATACTCTAGATGCATGCTGGATAGCGGTCGATGTGTGGAGTAATAGTAGTAGATGCAGGTAGGAGTCGGTCTACTTGTCTCGGACGTGATGCCTATATACATGATCATACCTAGATATTCTCATAACTATGCTCAATTCTGTCAATTTCTCAACAGTAATTTGTTCACCCATCGTAAAATACTTATGCTCTTGAGAGAAGCCACTAGTGAAACCTATGGCCCCGGGGTCTATTCTCCATTATATCAATCTTCCAGTACTTAGTTATTTTTATTGCTTTCTATTTTACTTTGCATCTTTATCATAAAAATACCAAAAATATTATCTTATCATATCTATCAGATCTCACTCTCGTAAGTGACCGTTTAGGGATTGACAACCCCTTATCGCGTTGGTTGTGAGGATTTATTTGTTTGTGTAGGTGCGAGGGACTCGCGCGTAGCCTCCAACTGGATTGATACCCTGGTTCTCAAAAATTGAGGGAAATACTTACGCTACTTTGCTGCATCACCCTTTCCTCTTCAAGGAAAAACCAATGCAGTGCTCAACAGGTAGCAGCCCACCCCCCTGGGCGCACCCCTGCCTCGTGGACAGCCCGGAGGTCCACCGACGTACTTCTTCCGCCTATATATACCAATATACCCTAAAACCATCAGGGAGCAGAATAAATCGGGAGTTCCACCACGAGAAGCCTCCATAGCCACCAAAAACCAATCGGAACCCTATTCCGGCACCCTGCCGGAGGGGGGATGCCTCACCGGTGGCCATCTTCATCATCCCGGCGCTCTTCATGACGAGGAGGGAGTAGTCCACCCTTGGGACTGAGGGTATGTACTAGTAGCTATGTGTTTGATCTCTCTCTCTCTCTCGTGTTCTTGAGGTGGCACGATCTTGATGTATCGTGAGCTTTGCTATTGTAGGTGGATCTTATGTTGTTTTCCCCCTCTACTCTCTTGTAATGGATTGAGTTTTCCTATTGAAGTTATCTTACCGGATTGAGTCTTTAATGATTTGAGAACACTTGATGTATGTCTTGCCATGCGTATCTGTGGTGACAATGGGATATCACGTGATTCACTTGATGTATGTTTTGGTGATCAACTTGCGGGTTCCGTGACCTTGGGAATCTATGCATAGGGGTTGGCACATGTTTTCGTCTTGACTCTCCGATAGAAACTTGGGGGCACTCTTTGAGGTTCTATGTGTTGGTTGAATAGACGAATCTGAGATTGTGTGATGCATATCGTGTAATCGTACCCACGAATACTTGAGGTGACATTGGAGTATCTAGGTGACATTAGGGTTTTGGTTGATTTGTATCTTAAGGTGTTATTTTACTACGAACTCTAGGGCTGTTTGTGACACTTATAGGAATAGCCCAATAGATTGATCGGAAAGAATAACTTTGAGGTGGTTTCGTACCCTACAATAATCTCTTCGTTTGTTCTTCGATATTAGTGGCTTTGGAGTGACTCTTTGTTGCATGTTGAGGGATAGTTATATGATGCAATTATGGTATTATTGTTGAGAGGACTTGCACTAGTGAAAGTATGAACCCTAGGCCTTGTTTCCTAGCAATGCAATACCGTTTGTGCTCACTTCTATCATTAGTTACCTTGCTGTTTTTATATTTTCATATTACAAAAACTATTATCTACTATCCATATTGCACTTGTATCACCATCTCTTTGCCGAACTAGTGCACCTATACAATCTACCATTGTATTGGGTGTGTTGGGGGACACAAGAGACTCTTTGTTATTTGGTTGCAGGGTTGCTTGAGAGAGACCATCTTCATCCTATGGCTCCCATGGATTGATAAACCTTAGGTCATCCACTTGAGGGAAATTTGCTACTGTCCTACAAACCTCTACACTTGGAGGCCCAACAACGTATACAACAAGAAGGTTGTGTAGTAGACATCAATGAGCCGCATTAAATAAACCTAAAATCAAGAGGATGTAAGTAGTCATAACTGTGGTATTGCACCGATCAAGAGGGTATAAGCTATGGTTTGCATACGACCAAAAGCCCCCAAGTGATCATCCTGGTGGCCTTATGCCGATCAAGAGGGTATAATCTTTGGTTTGAATACGACCAAAGCCCCCAAGTGATTATCCTAGTGGCCTTACGCCAATCAAGAGGGTATAAGCTCTGGTTCGAATGCGACCAAGCCCCCAAGTGATTATCCTGGTGGCTTTACGCCAATCAAGAGGGTATAAGCTGTGGTTCGAATATGACCAAGCCCCCAAGTGATTATCCTGGTGGCCTTACGCCAATCAAGAGGGTATAAGATGTGGTTCGTATACGACCAAGCCCCCAAATGATATTGTGGATTGTGCCCAAAGGGCACCTATGTTTGAGATGTGCTTTTACAACAAACTCTCTTTGGTCCCTTTAACCTAGGTAGCAAGCCCCAAGTTTTTTTTCTTTCAATTTGTCGGTGTTCTGGGAACGGGGGTCCCCAGACTTGCCTGCTTGCGGCCTACGGCGTGGCTCAAAGGGGGTCCCAGCACGGCCCATCTTCACCAACACGAACCCAAGACCCCCGCGAGGGGCCAAGTCTCACGGGGCGGATGACGCGGAGCTTCCTCAAGCACGGCCTCGTTAGGCTGGCTCACGAGGAGGCGGAGAGATCAAGGCGGGGTACCTCACGAGGTGCCCGTGACGCAAGCCATGACGACTCAAGGCGCCAGGCGGGTGCCAGCCGGTGCAGCATCCTCCTTTCCTCTTTGGTGCAAAGGTGGCAAGCGCAGTCACGGAGTACTGAGGCATCAGGCAAAGGTTGCCATTTCGTTGCAACGAGACCAAGAGTACCACAAGACGGAGGTCACCGTGGAGCCCAAGACGGCGTCATCACGAGAGCTTTGCGCAGACGAAGACCACCTTTGTCAGGATAGCTGATACTTGTTGTCCCCCTTCGAATTAGCCCGCCATTGTTGGCTCCCTTCCCGCTCGATATTTGGGAAGAGGACCAGGGCCTCTATCAATAGGACCAGCCACCCACAGAGCAGGGGGGCTGGGGGGTTTTTCGGTCGGTTGGTTGAGAGAGAGAGAGAGAGAGAGAGAGAGAAAGGTGACTGAACTCCTCCCAGCAGTTCATCGCCCCAGCCAAGAACAGACCCTCGCGAGGCTGTTCTCCCTTGTATTGTTCATCATCATTAGCCCAAGAGGCAATCCACCACACCACACACTGGAGTAGGGTATTACACCACAACGGTGGCCCGAACCAGTATAAACATTGTGTCTCTTGCGTTGTTCTTTCCGTAGTTTAGATCCTAGCACGGCGGAGGGGTGCAGGTAGGTAGGAGGCGAAATCTCCACGCGCACCCCAGTGTTCGAACCTCAAGGGTCTGCCAGAAACGAAATCCGACATTTGGCGCGCCAGGTAGGGGTGCGCCGGAATCCACCTTCTACCACCCCGTTCTCCTCCGACCATCGCGCCCATGTCTGACGCTCATCGGGCCCACGCGGAGCGCCGGGCCGCCCTCGCTTCCCGCGTCGCCCAGACGGCCCCTGTCGGCGGGCATCCTCGCCGTTCCCGTCACCTGCCGTCAACGCCGCCACCGGCCCGGTGGGGGATGAGCAACAAGCATCGTCTCAGCATCCTTCCGTTCGGCAAGACGGCCGCACCGCAACTCCCTCGCTCGCCCCGGCTGGATCTTCGTCCCGCGCGCTCCGCACGCCCATGGAGGCTCGAGCTGTGCTCATCGCGGCAAACGAGCTCCTGCGCTACCGTCCCGTTGACGACGTCTATGAAGAATGGCTCGACCGCATCGCCGAGCTCATCCGCGCCACAGGGGGCTCTTCCGCGCCGTCCGTTCCGCTGCACCGCACCCCGGCCCGCGCGGGCGACGAGGCTCCGGCGGCGCCCCGGCCGCCTCCTCCTCAAGAAGACGCCATGGCTCCAAGGCGCATGGCCCCTGGGCAGAACCCGCTCCGTCAAGTGCCAGCGCGGCAAGAACAAAGCTGCCAAGAAGTCCCTCGCCCGCCAGAAGCTGCCCGGGCGCTCCCTGCTCCAGCACGCCGCGACCATGCTCCTGCTCCAGCGCGTCAAGACCCCGCGCTGCTCTCAGCTGCAGTGCGTGGGGACATGCAAGACCAGGCTATCCATCACCCAAGGCCTACCGTGGCCACAGCAGGCTGGCGCGCCTACACCACCGAACTGCGCAGCGTCGCGTGGCCCGGCAAGTTCAAGCCAGACCTGCCTCCTCGCTACGACGGCACGGCCGACCCTGTGGAGTTCCTCCAGCTCTACGAGCTGGGCATCGAAGCTGCCAACGGAGATGACAAGGTCATGGCGAACTGGTTTCCCATGGCGCTCAAGGACGGGGCCTGCACCTGGCTCCTGAACCTGGCTCCAGGCAGAATCTCCTCCTGGGAGGAGATGCGCACCCGCTTCATCGCCAACTTCCAAGGCACTCGCGACCGGCCACCCACCGTGAGCGACATGCACCGCATCAAGCAACAACCCGGGGAGACCCTGCAGAAGTACATCCAGCGCTTCAACAACGCACGCCTCAAGATTCCCAAGGTGACTGAAGAGGCCATCATCTCAGCCTTCTGCAACGGCGTGCGCGACGTCAAGATGAAGGAGGAGCTGGCGATGCATGAAGACCTATGCACTTCCTTGGAGCTTTTCAACTTGGCAAACAAGTGCGCCAAGGCCGAGGAAGGGCGTCTCTCCCTCCTCGAGCTGCCTGCCACAGACCCAGAAGAGAAGAAGCTCAAGGCCAAGGATGTGAAGCGCAAGGGGGCTGCCGTGCTCACGGCAGAACCAGACACCAAGCGGGGTAGAGATCAGCCCGAACCTTCCAAGAGCAGCCGGTACTGTGTGTACCACGACCTCCACACCCACAACACCAACGAATGTCAAGAACTCCGAGCCGTGCGTGAAGGAAGGATCGGCCGTCGCCCTGACCGCGGTGACCGGGGCTACGGCCGAGGAGGAGGAAGGAACGCAGGACGCTGGGAAGACCATGGCCCGCGCCAGGGGCGGCGCGATCAACCTCGCAAGGATCGCTGGCAAGACCCGCCTCGCGAGGGAGGCTGGAGGGATCAGCCTCGCGAGGATCGCCCGCAAGGCAACGCTGGCCTCCCACCGCTACCACCGTAGCCAAGGAGAAACGAGGACTGCCACCAAGACGAGGAGCCTGGGGGCTTCCAGGAGGCGCGTGCGATCACCTGCATCCTGGGCGGGGCTCAAGCCCCAGCCTCTCAACGCATCTTCAAGCAGTTCGCCCGCGAAGTGAACGCAGTCCTCCCCAGGCTCGAAGCCACGCGCCCTCTCAGGTGGTCGGCGTGCGCCATCATGTTCAGCTCAGCAGATCAGCTCAAGTGTGCGGCTACGGCCGGAGGCCTCCCGATGCTTTGTTCCCCAATCATCAGCAACGTGGTGGTCACTAAGACCCTCATCGATGGCGGGGCAGGGCTCAACGTCCTATCCGTGGAGACGTTCAACAACCTCCAAGTGCCCTACAGCCAGCTTCAGCCAACCAAGCCCTTCTCCGGTATCACCGACGGCTCCACAGTCCCGATCGGGCAGGTCCGCCTCCCTGTCACCTTTGGGGCACGCGACAACTACCGCACCGAGCTCATCGACTTCGACGTCGCTCACATTCGCCTGCCGTACAACGCTGTCGGCGTTCTGGGAACGGGGGTCCCCAGACTTGCCTGCATGCGGCCTGCGGCGTGGCTCAAAGGGGGCCCAGCATGGCCCATCTTCATCAACACAAGACTCAAGACCCTCGCGAGGGGCCAAGCCTCGTGGGGCGAACGACACGGAGCTTCCTCAGGCGCGGCTTCGTCAGGCTGGCTCACGAGGAGGCGGAGAGATCAAGGCGGGGTACCTCGCGAGGTGCCCGTGACGCAAGCCATGATGACTCAAGGCGCCAGGCGGGTGCTAGCCCGCGCAGCGTCCCCCTTTCCTCTTTGGTGCAAAGGGAGTAAGCACAACCGCGGAGTACCGAGGCATCAGGCAAAGGTTGCCATTTCGGTGCAACGAGACCAAGACCAGGAGGACTACAAGACGGAGGTCACCATGGAGCCCAAGACGGCGTCGTCACCAGAGCTTTGCGCAGGCGAAGACTGCTTTTGTCAGGATAGCTGATACTTGTTGTCCCCCTTCAAATTAGCCCGCCATTGTTGGCTCCCTTCCCGCTCAATATTTGGGAAGAGGACTGGGGCCTCTATAAATAGGACCAGCCACCCACAGGGTAGGGAGGATCGGTCGGACCGAAACCACGGGATCGATCAGTCAATCAAAGAGAGAGAGAGTGAGAGAGAGAAAGAGAGAAAAGGGCAACTGAACTCCTCCTAGCAGTTCATCGCCCCAGCCAAGAGCAGACCCTCACGAGGCTGTTCTTCCTTGTATTGTTCATCATCATCAGCCCAAGAGGCAATCCACCCACCACACACTGGAGTAGGGTATTACACCGCATCGGTGGCCCGAACCAGTATAAACCTTGTGTCTCTTGTGCAGTTCTTTCAGTAGTCTAGATCTTTGCAAGACGGAGAGGTAGAGGGCGTAATCTCTGCACGCACCCCAGTGTTCGAACCTTAAGGGTCTGCCGGAACCCGAAATCTGACATTTGGTGCGCCAGGTAGGGGTGCGCCGGAATTCGTCCTCCACCGCTCTGTGCCCCGTCGCATCGTCGTCACCATGCCCGGCGACCAGGAGGGCAACCCCCGACCCATGGGCTGCGTGGCCCGCCCGCGCAGAGCCGCTCGCCTCGGGCGACCCCGTGCCCCAGGCAGCGCGCGGTCCGCAGGGCGCTGCGGGCCGCGGGCGATGCGGACAGACTTCGACAACTCTTACACCGCGGCAGGCACGGTCGGCAGCAAGTGCCTCCAATCACGCCGCGACCACGACGCCGTACACCCGCCGGGAGCAGGCGAACTCGAGGGCCGCGCTCACGGTGGCCTGAGAGCTGCTGCAGTGCAGACTGCTGGAGGGCGGCCACGATGTGTTGCTGGAGCGACTGGTGGAGCTCCTGGGCTTCGCCGCCTCGGGGGCTCACCCCTTCTCCACCCAGCTCCCATCTCAAGCCCAAGGCGACCCACGCGGGGGCTCCGCGCGCGCCCGCGGGCTCCAAGGCTGCTCCGACGCCAGCAAAGCTGTCAGCATCGGACCGGCGGCGGCGCTGTCCCCACCCCCGGCCCGCGAAGAAGGAGGACTCAACGTGACCCGTGGCACCAGTGGGCGGCCGCGCTACCACCCTGCAGTGGGCGTGGCAGGCAGGACCACGTGGCATGCGGGGCATCACGGCGTGGCGTTCGGGATGACGGCGCCGGAGGAATACGTGCCCCTCATGATAGACCAAGGACACCCTCACAAGGACGGACAAGGCTCGCTCCTCAGCCCAAGCTGGGGGGACGAGGCACTAGAAGCTGAGCCCTTCCAGGAGCCCCGGAACGGTCCCACTGGCCACGCTGGAGGCAACGATTATCGGGCACCGTTAATTCTTCAGGAGCAGGTATACGCTAACCATGGATTGCAGGAGGTGCAGGTCGCCGCAGCGAGCAGCTGCTCCGCTCCCACAGTCTCCTACCCCTCGGGAGGACGGCGCAGGGGGCTGCAGGAGAGGGGCCGGGATCCGACATCACCACCGCGGCGTTCAGAGCAAGGTGTTCTCAGGAGGTAGGCCGTCTGCTGGGGAGGTGCCTCAGGGCCTCCCCCTGGTGGAGGACCCGTCGTCGTCGGGGGAACCGCTGGCGACCGCTCTACCCCATCGGGCGGCGTCCTGCTTTCCGGTTGTTGCTGATGGCACTAGAGTGTGGTGCAAGGCGGGGCCCTCATCTGGCGATATGAAGCAAGGCCAGTACCTGTGAAGAAGGCCCGGTGCCTGTGAAGCTCGCCGCCCCGTGACACTCTCACGTAATAATGAGTGGGGCTATACACGCCCCGGAGTCTCAGGGGTGCCGGCCTCAGGCCCTGGGGCTCCCTCCAACGCCCAGTGGACAGCACTTAGCTCCGCGCTGGTGAGAAGACGTCCAAGACTAGAATAGGTGCCGGACACGGCCTTTTGTCTGCTTTCATTGCCTTTCCCTTTTGCTGTATCTTTTCCCCCGCTGGATTTAAAGTTGGATTCGAACTTGAGATTTGCGTGTGTTCGGGTAAGGGGTGCTTATTCTCGTTCGAGCCATTTCTCGCGTTCTGGTCACCGCTTGGCCACAGCTGCCTCCCCTCGCGAGTTGGGTCAGGCCTGGCTCGTGTGCAGCCCAAACTGCCGCTGTTGCTCCCTCTCGGGAGGGTTTTTGGGTGCCTGCGGAGGTTGTCGCGTTCAGGAAAAGGCCCAGAGCCTGTGAAGCAAGGCGGGTGCCTGTGAAGCTCTCGCGTTCAGGAAAAGGCCCAGAGCCTGTGAAGCAAGGCGAGTGCCTGTGAAGCTCTCGCGTTCAAGAAAAGGCCCAGAGCCTGTGAAGCAAGGCGAGTGCCTGTGAAGCTCTCGCGTTCAGGAAAAGGCCCAGAGCCTATGAAGCAAGGCGAGTGCGTGTGAAGCTCTCGCGTTCAGGAAAAGGCCCATAGCCTGTGAAGCAAGGCGAGTGCATGTGAAGCTCTCGCGTTCAGGAAAAGGCCCAGAGCCTGTGAAGCAAGGCGAGTGCCTGTGAAGCTCTCGCGTTCAGGAAAAGGCCCAGAGCCTGTGAAGCAAGGCGAGTGCCTGTGAAGCTCTCACATTCGGGAAAAGGCCCAGAGCCTGTGAAGAAGGCAAATGCCTGTGAAGCCATCGCATTTGGGAAAGGGCCCGGAGCCTGTAAAAAAGGTCAATGCCAGCAAAGCTCCACGCCAGCGACACTCTCATATCCTACGGATTCAACTAAAGAACACCCAAGGCATCACGCCCCCTCCACAGGTTGCTTCGGGGCTTGCGCGAGGCAAAGGTAAACCAGCCAACCACCAGGCGTAGGCGCTCGTACAAATATGACAACGACTAATACGATGAACATAGGTTTTACATGAGGGGCTTCCCCTCCCAAAATGCTCTCAGAGCCATCAGGTCAAAAACCTGAGTTCTGTTCATGCAGCGTAAAAAAGACAGGAGCGATACACACTCAGTCGGACCAATCCCCCAATGCGTCCTCGGAAGCACCTCCCGAGCCTTCGCTAGCATCGCCGAATTCACCATCGTCGTCTGCGTCGCCGCTAGCGGCGTTAGGGCCGTTCACCGCGCCGCCCTCGTCAGCGCCCACGATCACGTCGTCATCGTACGAAGCAAAGGCCCTGACAAGGGCGTCCACGTTGTCTTCCACCCAGTGCGCCAGGTCGCCTCGGACGGCCTGGGGAACTGGGGCTATGACGGCGTCAAAATCGAAGCGGGAATCCATGTTCAGGAGATGGCTGAAGACACGGGAAAAGGCGCGCCCGAGCAGGGCGCGGCTCCTCTCTTCCACCAACCTGTCAGCCCTGGCCGACCGCGCCTCCAGCTGCATCACCACGGCAGTGAAGAACTGAAGGTTGCTAGCATAGTTGGCTGTGTGCGGCTCGCCAACAGCCGCCTCACAGATGTTGCCCAAGGCTGCGCTAGCTCTCTCCCGGAGCATGGCGAGCATGGGGCCGTGCACGTGCTCCAGGACCTGCCGCTGACATATCTCATCCGTGTTCTGGCGCGCGACGCCCTCAACCTCCTCCACCCGCTGGCGAAGACAGAGCATCTCGGCCTGGGAGGCGGCTAACTCCCCTTGCGCTACCTCAAGGGCGGCCCGGGAGGCGTCGGCCAGCCGCGTCGCCTCCTCCCGCTTGGCCCTCAAGGCTGCGGTCCTCCCTTCAGCTTCGACCAGGATCAACTCCAGCCTCCCCTCGAACTCGCGCTCGAGGTCTTGGCGCGCCATCGCCACCCGACGTGCGACCTCCTCCAGGACACGGGCTTCCCATGCGGCGACATCGTCCTCCACCTGCATCACCAAGCGCTCCCTCATCTCCAGCCGCTCGTACTCGCGGGTGCGTTCGGCGGCTTCCAGCATCAACGCTTCCTCACGCTTCTGGAGCTCAGCTGGGTCGCCGGAGACCACCCGCATCGATGCAAGGGCCAACTCGCCCAGCTCCACTTGCTCCTCCAGTGAGTGGCACCGCGCCAGGAGCTCACGAGCCCGCTCCTCCGCCACCTCTCGATGTCGATCGGCTCCCCGGGCCTCCTCGACAGCCTGGGATCGGGCCACGCGAGAGGCCTCCAGCGACGCCTTCGCCTCTTCATTGTCAAGATCACGTTGATGACGCGCGAGGGCAATGGCGGCATCCAGCTCGCGCCTCCCTGTAGCCAGGCGCAGACCCTCGGACTCCAGGCGCGCTTCCTCATCAACAAGCTCCTCCCCAAGCAGGTTCACCGCGCCAGTCGCCCTTCGAAGGAACCCTTGCCGGCGAGCGTGGCACTCCCGGGCACGCTCAAGCACGTCTCCCACACCATCATCTGCCCCAAGCAAGCGCCGGGGGCCACGAATCATCGTCCCCCTCTGGGCAGGGGGCTGGGGGCTGGCACCCTCGCGACGGCCGGGCGCGCTGCACCAGAAGCCCAGCCTGGAGCCAGCCCGTCTCTAGATGAAGGGCGCAACGGGCGCCTCAACCAGTCGCAGTCCACGACCAGACGAGAAGCCCACGACAGGCTGGCTATGCCCCGGGAGGGCCCGCGAAGGAAAATCGCGGCGCACCTCGGGATGATCCACCCTTTCAATCGCCCTCACCACCAGGGCAGAGCTGCTTGGAGCACTTGAGGACGGTAGAGGGGGCGAAGCCAAAGGGGGCGGCACCTCGGCTACTTCCTCGAGCTCGGCCGGAAGGGGCCTGCGGAGCAAGGATCAGTGAAAGCAACAAGAGGATCAGAAGCCAGAAAGGGAGAAGACTCACTTGTCAGTGGCGAAGTACTTCCTGCGCTTCAGCACGCGACAAGGGAAGTCATCACCCAGGGCCTCCCTTTTCCTCCGGAGGGCCTCAAAGTCCACGCGGAAGCGGCCCAAGAGAAGAGCGCAAGGATCAACTTGCGACGAAGACGGAGCATCGGAGCGATCCGCGTCAGGGGCGCCTTCCTGGCGCGTGCCGCCCATCACCTTGCTAGAAGACGCAGCTGGGGCCTCCAAGCCTCAGCCCCGGGCACTGGGAGCGGCTGCTTGCCACCCTCAGCCTCAGCGGCACAGGTCTCAGGAGCTGTCCCATCGAGAGCATCACCCGGCGCTATCACCTCATCGGGAGCCCCCTCGGCCTCCGGCGCCTCCTGCCTCCCTACTCCGCCACTTGAGGAGGAGTCGCCTTGGCCGATTGGAAGGGTAGTCACCACCACTGGATTCTCGCGAGGCCCCTGGAGGCCGGCGGGGCGCAGCCCCCACTCATCAAAGACGGGCATCTGCTTCACAAAGTCGACCCTGCTCTGGCAGAGATACAGCAGGGCCCCTCCCTGCCGGACGCTGTCGGGGTTGGGGTCCCCGGACAAGGTCAAGAGCGCCGACTTCAGCAGCTCAGGAGCCAGGTCCTCTTCCTGGAGCCTCATGCTATCCTCGTTCCCACGGAAGGCCCACATCCGGCGAGAGTGGCATTGAAGGGGAGCAACACGGCATAACAGAAACTCCTTCTCCACCTTGGGCGCTGTCACGCCGAGCTTCCTCAGGAGCGTGAATCGGCTCCAGACGAAGACGAGCCGAGGGCTCTCGAGCGTCTCCTGGCCCCAACCCGAATTGGGGACAGCAGGCGAGGTCGGCTCCGATAGCAGGGGGCTGGGCACCCCTGCGTCCACATAGAGCCACCGCTCACGGAACACAACCGCGGGTAGGGGGAGCTTGAAGTCAATCCCAGAGGCCACGGTCTCAGGCTCGGCAGCGAAGCTCACGCACGCCCAGCATTGGGTAGGGTCGACAAGATGCAGCGAGAAGAAGTGGCGCAGCAAGGCAACCGAAGGAGGGATGCCCACCATGGCTTCACAAACGAAGGCGAAGACCGAAAGGAGGGTGATGGACTCAGGGCTTAGATGCATCATGTGGATCTGATAATGGGAGAGCACGGCATTGAAGAAATCAGAGAAGGGAGGAACCAAACCCGCCCACAGGGCGTCGGTAAAATATGGGACCTCAATAGCTATCCTGTCGATGGAGAAGTGGGACGCGGGCCAGGCCGTCGTCCTCCCGCACTCATTGAAGATGGTGGCCAGAGCCAAGCTGGCCTTGCCCAGGCACTCTTGATTGAGTATAGTCGACCGGCCGATGGTGGGGGCCACCGATGGTGACACACAAGATGGAGACATGGGTTTCTTCCCTCTCTCCTTCGTCGGAGCCATGGCGATGGGAAGGAGGGGGAAGATTCGAGATTGGATTGGAGGCAGGAGCTGGCGTTCGAAGGGAGGAAGAACAGGGGACGCTCGAGCAACAGGAAGGGGAGCAGCTGTGTACAACTACAAGTCCACCTAGCAGGCCATAGAATAAGGGGGCGTGGGGGAACAGCGCCGCCCACGTCCAATCAGCCGCCGTGCGGCGCCCAAGGCCGCAGGCTGTTAGGGCCCGTGGCGCTTCGCCCTTGCCCTTTCGCTTCTCAGCATGGCCAATCCCGGGCGCGCCTTGGGCCCGGGGGCTACTGTCGGCGTTCTGGGAACAGCGGTCCCCAGACTTGCCTACCTGCGGCCTGTGGCGTGGCTCAAAGGGGGCCCAGCACGGCCCATCTTCATCAACACAAGACACAAGACCCTCGCGAGGGGCCAAGCCTCGCGGGGCGGACGACACGGAGCTTCCTCAGGCGCGGCCTCGTCAGGCTGGCTCATGAGGAGGCGGACAGATCAAGGCGGGGTACCTCGCGAGGTTCCCGTGACGCAAGCCATGACGACTCAAGGCGCCAGGCGGGTGCCAACCCGCGCAGCGTCCCCCTTTCCTCTTTGGTGCAAAGGGAGCAAGCACAGCCGCGGAGTACCAAGGCATGAGGCAAAGGTTGCCATTTCGGTGCAATGAGACCAAGACCAGGAGGACTACGAGACGGAGGTTACCGTGGAGCCCAAGACGGCGTCGTCACCAGAGCTTTGCGCAGGCGAAGACTGCTTTTGTCAGGATAGCTGATACTTGTTGTCCCCCTTCAAATTAGCCCGCCATTATTGGCTCCCTTCCCGCTCAATATTTGGGAAGAGGACCAGGGCCTCTATAAATAGGACCAGCCACCCACAGGGTAGGGAGGATCGGTCGAACCGAAACCACGGGATCGATCAGTCAATCAGAGAGAGAAAGAGAGAAATGGCAACTGAACTGCTCCTAACAGTTCATCGCCCCAGCCAAGAGCAGACCCTTGTGAGGCTGTTCTTCCTTGTATTGTTCATCATCATCAGCCCAAGAGGCAATCCACCCACCACACACTGGAGTAGGGTATTACACCGCATCGGTGGCCCGAACCAGTATAAACCTTGTGTCTCTTGTGCAGTTCTTTCAGTAGTCTAGATCTTTGCAAGACGGAGAGGTAGAGGGCGTAATCTCCGCGTGCACCCCAGTGTTCAAACCTCAAGGGTCTGCCAGAACCCGAAATCCGACAAACGCCATCCTTGGGTACCCAGCGCTGGCCAAGTTCATGGCCGTAACTCACCACGGCTACAACGTCCTCAAGATGCCAGGAAGCGGCGGAGTCATCACGGTGCCCTGTGAAGAGAAGGACGCAGTGTGTTCCCTGGAACGAGCCTTTCAGGCCGCATCACTGGAAGACCCAGATCGCGGAAGCAGGAGGCTTCCCGAGGCTGCCCCCAAGAAGAAGAAGACATCGTCCGGCCCGGCCCCTCAGGAGGCAGGCCCCTCTGGGCCCGTGCCTGCCCAGGGGAACCTCCTTCCATCACATAGGAAAGCGCGCCTGGCGCCCTCCTCAGGCAAGGCTCGGGGGCTCTCCCTGGAGGGCCGCCGACCTAGCTAGGGTCACGAGGGAGGTGCTTGGGCACCACGTGGAGGCGTGTTTCGAAGCACGTTTCCCTCAAGGAGGAGCGAGGCAAGGAGATCCAGACCCTCAGGAGTTCGTCAGCAAGGCCATTCAGGAGTTACAGGAGTCAAGGGTCGTGAGAGGCGGCCGTCGCCTACCAGCAGTGGCCCCCCATCCAGGCGAGGATGGCGGGCTGCGCGTCTGCATCGATGTACCAGGGCTCAACCAAGTCGCCTCCCTGGGGCGCCTCTGGCCCTCGTGAGTGGGGCGCTGCGGAGGTCCACCCCACAGCTACGTTCGCATGCCTTACGGCTTGCCGAGCATGGCTACTACGTACCAGCGCCTCATGAGGGGCACCACGGAGGCACAAGAGGCCAGGCGTTCCACAGCCCTGGCGGAGATGGAGATGGTCCGCGAGGGGCCGCCAGCGCCTCCCGAGCCTCCCGAGGCCCCTGGGCCTGGGGGCTCATGATGATCGGCTTCCGCAACCCACCGAGCCTGCTACACCAACACCCTTTCGTCTTCAGCGTCATCAGGTGACATCTTTCAAGTTTCACTTCCAGCTGGGAGCGCCCCCAGGGCTGCATTATTCCCAGGCCGCGTGGGTCCGTCCCTGCGGCGTGTCTCCCCTTTTTATTTCGCATTGTTAGCTTACCTTGTTGGGGGCGCCCCTCGGGCTGCACGATCCCCAAGCCGCTGAGGCTAGGCCCAGCGGCATGTATCCCATCTGTGTTTATTTCCGATTATGCATTAGACCCACGATGCTTGATTATTTGATGCGGTCCACGGCACCTCTTCTTCTCCATTCCGACCACTTCCACATTAAAGGGGGGGGTACCTGAGCATCGCGACTCAGGGCTCTTACTGGCTCTCCAGCCCTCACCCTCTGGCCTTGACCACGGCATCGCGACCTGGCATACCAGCGACGGCTGAGACCAGCTCGAGGGCCGGGACCGGAGGACGTAGAGTGCAGGCATCTAACCCAATTTGCAGGGACACATCACAAGATAAGGCCCAGTGCCAGGCGCAACCCGCCTAGAGGTAGGGCCCCGTGAGTCCCGCTCTGGCTCACGGGTGCCCAGATACACCTCGCCGGGCCCTACCATGCCAGCCACGTGTCAAGGCGGGGCTGTACACGCCCTGGGGGCTCCTCCCGGAGGGGGGCCCCCTCCCACGTACTAGTGGAAGCACCATGCTCCGCGCTGGCTGACGACACTGCCGAGGAGCGGCTATGCTCGTACACATACAGAAGCGCTATGCTCCGCGCTGGTGATAAACAACTGAGGGTGGCCCCCAGGCCGCATCAACCTCAGGGAGCCCAGAGTTCAGTGTCTAGCCTCATCGTAACGCCTCCCCTCGGGAGTGCCGCGCGAGGGGGCTGGGCACGGGGGCTGCGCTTGGGTCACGCCCAGACGCACGCCGCCCAGCCAGGCTCCCCGGTCCTGGTTAGTCGCGTGCCTCTCCCCGAGCGGAGCCCAGGTATGAAGGCCGTTTGGGCATCAAGGGGGACTCCTGAGCATCGCGACTCAGGAGCCTAACTGGTCACGTAGCCCCTCACTCCTTGGTCCCGTCCTGGTTTCCGGTCGAGACTATTGCTGGGTGAGGTACGCGCGGGGCCGGGCTCTGCAGACGTAGAATGGTGGATCCACCCACATCATACCTCCCTACTTGCTGTTCGTGCGCGAAGGGGGACTCCTGAGCATCGCGACTCAGGAGCCTAACTTGTCACATAGCCCCTCACTCCTTGGTCCCGTCCTAGTTTCCGGTCGGGACTATTGCTGGGTGAGGTACGCGCGGGGCCGGGCTCTGCCGGCGTAGAACATAAGCAAGTAGGAAGGAAAAGCACAAATTTCAAGGAATTCAAAAGCAAATATTACAGTCCACACTGTTATCCCAGTACCAACGCAAGTTTAAACGCCTCCCCGAGGCATGATACATGTGCAGGAATTAAAAGCAGGACAGGAGCCACAACGGAGTCACTTGGCGGCGGGGGAGCAGTGCGGAGTGGGTTCGCCTCACGAAGCAGCTGGGTCGGCAGCGCCTTGCTCGGTCTTGGTCCTGAAGGCCCGGAACTTCCCCAGCAGAGCCTCTGCATGACCCTTCATGGCCTCGGCAGCAGCAGAGGCACGCTCGCCGCTCGCTGGCTCCAGCAGGCTATCGAGGTCGACATCGGGATCGCGAAGGTAGATGTGAGTAAGGACCCGTGTCAGTGCTGCAGAAGACAGGACACGCGCCTCGGCCTCGGCCGTGGGGCCAAGGCCAAGGGCGACATCTTCAAGAGCGTGGACCAGGAAGGGAAGCAGCTTGGCGGGGCCGTCCTTGGCGCCAGCCAACGGGCTCTCCAGGCCGCTGTCAAAAAGCGTCCTCAGCGAGGAGGGAGCCCTCGCATCCAACTCCATGAAGGCCACGCAGTCCTCGGCAAGAACCAAGGCCTTGTCGTCCAGCTCGGCCTTCCTCGCCCTCAACTCCTGCTCCAGCGCGCCTAGGCCGTCGCGGCGCTTCCTGAGCTTGGCCTCCCGGCCCTCGACGGCCGCCTCGTGAGCCTTCATGCTTTCTTCCTGCTCTTGGCGAAGGCGTACCTCTTTAGTGAGCTGGTCCCGCAGGTCTTGCAGCTTGTCCTCCAGCGCCTTGCAGCGACCACAGACGTCGACCACCTCCCCCAGGGTTGCGTCATGAGCAGCCTTTGCCTCAAGGACGGCCTGCTTCTCCTCGTCGCATGCCGTCGAGGCCTGGACCAGCATCGCCCGAATCAAAGCGTCGGAGTGAACCCATCCAGAAGCCAGCTCCAGGCGCCCGGCCACCAAGCGAGGGTCGGCGCCAAGAAGATCCTGCCGCAGTCGGTCCAGCTCGGCAACAGCACGATCCAGAACGGCAGAAGGAGTTGGAGAGACAGCGGCCGGTGGAGTAGGAGGAGAAGGCGGCAGTGCGGCCGCAGCATCCTAAGGCGGGGTCTGCCGCGCCCTGACAGCTGTAGTGGCAGCGGCAGGCGAGAGCACCTCGGGAGCCACTTGGGCCATGGGGGCTGAGCTCGCCCCAGCCGGCTCAGCCAGGCCTCGCGAGGACGACCGGGCAGGGGAAGCCTGTGCGTCGCGGTCACCCTCCTTCGCAGGCAGGAGCGCTGCCACGGATGGAACCTCAGGAGCCCCTTTGACTTCTTTGCTGCGGGCGCCAGCCTGTCTAGGGGATGCGAACATCAAGCCTCAGAAGCAGAGCGAGAAATAAAGACAAGAATCGAACACTTATGGGTCGCTGCTAGTGAGCTCAAGCGGCCTCCGGCCAAATCTGAAGCCTGAAAGCCGGCTGGAAGGTTCAACCTCGGGAAGCTTGGAGGCGGAAGGTGCGTCTGCGGTCCGCCCCGGGGCCGGGGAAGACCCGCGGGAGATCAACCCGATCCTGTCTTACTTCGGGATCGGGGACGAACTCCCGCCATCCTACTCCTCGTCGTCCACATTGTCGTCTTTGTCATCATCGCTCGGAGGGAGGCGGAGAGCGCGGGACCTGCGTCGGGGGAGGGGAGCCCTCGACTCTCCGTCAGTCGCCTTGGAGTCAGGCCCTTTTCCCCGCACCTCTCTTTCCTCCTCTTCGCTGGAGTCGTCGAAGGGCACGTCCACCGGTTCCTCAAGAGTCTCCATGGGCACGGGCCCATCCCCGTTGAAGACGGGCATGGACTTCACTACACGCTCCCAGTCGTCGCGGAGGAACAAGGGCGTAGGAGCGCCCTCCAACCTCGCCACATTGCCCCCTGCCAGAGATTGGAGAGCCGCAGCCAGGTCTCCGTCGGCCAAGGCGCCGGGGCTCGGACGGGGCCTCCACATTGGAAGTGAGTACTGCCGAAGCGGAGCCACCTGGTGCTCCAGGAACTCCCTCAGCAGCGACGCGCCAGTCAGCTTCGCCGCCGCCATTGTCGGCGTTCTGGGAACGGGTGTCCCCAGACTTGCCTGCCTGCGGCCTGCTGCGTGGCTCAAGTGGGGGCCCAGCGCGGCCCATCTTCATCAACACGAGGGTCAAGACCCTCGCGAGGAGCCAAGCCTCGCGAGGCGGACGACACGGCGCATCCTCAGGCACAGCCTCGTCCGGCTGGCTCGCAAGGAGGCGGAGAGTTCAAGGCGGGGTACCTCGCGAGGTGCCCATGATGCAAGCCATGACGACACGGGGCACCAGGTGTGTGCCAGCGCGCGGAGCGTCCCTCTTTCCTCTTTGGTGCAAAGGGGGCAAGCGTATCCATGGAGTACCGAGGCATCACACAAAGGTTGCTACTTCGGTGCAACGAGACCAAGACCAAGAGGACTACGAGACGGAGGTCACCATGGAGCCCAGCGCGGCGTCATCACTAGAGCCTTTGGCAGGCGAAGACTGCTTTTGTCAGGATAGATGTACTCGCTGTCCCCCTTCAAATTAGCCCGCCATTGTTGGATCCCTTCCCGCTCAATATTTGGGGAGAGGACCAGGGC
Source organism: Triticum monococcum (assembly GCA_034509565.1). Taxonomy (NCBI): domain Eukaryota; kingdom Viridiplantae; phylum Streptophyta; class Magnoliopsida; order Poales; family Poaceae; genus Triticum; species Triticum monococcum. The sequence goes on from CM067845.1 coordinate 487,686,488, forward strand.
CTCTATAAATAGGACTAGCCACCCACATAGCAAGGGGTTCGGTTCGGTTCGGTTCGGGTCGGTTCGTGTGGGGGTTGGTTCGTTCGGTTCACACGTAGAGAGAGAGAGGGGGGGGAGGGTGACTGAACTCTTCATAGAAGTTCATCACCACAGCCAAGAACAGACCCTCGCGAGGCTGTTCTTCCTTGTATTGTTCATCCACACCAGCCCCAGGAGGCAATCCATCGACCACACACTGGAGTAGGGTATTACACCACATCGGTGGCCCGAACCAGTATAAATCTTGTGTCTTTCGTGCAGCTATTTTAGTAGTTTAGATCCCATCGAGACGGAGAGGTTGAAGGTGAGATTTCCACACGCACCCTAGTGTTTGAACCTTAAGGGTCTGCCGGAACCCGAAATCCGACATTTGGCGCGCCAGGTAGGGGTGTGCCGGAATTTGTCTTCCACTGCTCCGCTCTCCTCCGACCGTCGCATCCATGTCTGACGCTCGTCGGGCCCGCGCCGAGCGCCGGGCCACAGTCGCTTCTCGCGTCGCCCAGACGGCCCCCGTCGGTGCGTGTCCTCGTCGCTCCCCGTCGCCCGCCGTCAACGCCGCCACCAGCCCGGTGGGGGGCGAGCAGCAGGCATCGTCTCAGCACCCGTCCGTGTGGCAAGACGGCCGCACCGCCACTCCATCACTCGCTCCAGCCGGCTCTTCGTCCCGCGCGCTCCGCGCACCCTTGGAGGCTCGGGCTGCGCTCCTCGCGGCAAACGAGCTCCTGCGCTACCGTCCCGTCGACGACGTCTACGAAGAATGGCTCGACCGCGTCGCCGAGCTTGTCCGCGCCACAGGGGGCTCTTCCGCGCCGTCCGTCCCTCTGCGACGCACTCCGCCCCGCGCGGGCAACGAAGCTCCAGAGGCGCACCAGCCGCCTCCCCTCCAAAAAGATGCCGTGGCTCCAAGGCGACTGGCCCCTAGGCGGAACCCACTCCGCCAGGCACCATCGCAACAAGAGCGAAGCTGCCAAGAAATCCCTTGCCCGCAGGGGGCTGCCAGGGCGCTCCCTGCTCCGGCACGCCGCGACCCTGCTCCAGCTCCGGCACGCCAAGACCCCGCCCTGCTCCTAGCTGCAGCGCGTGGGGACCCTCAAGACCAAGCTCTCCATCAACCGAGGCCTTTCGTGGCCACCGCGGGCTGCCACGCTTACACCACTAAGCTGCGCAGCGTCGCGTGGCCCGGCAAGTTCAAGCCCGACCTGCCTCCTTGCTACGACGGCACAACTGACCCCGTGGAATTCCTCCAGCTCTATGAGCTGGGTATCGAGGCTGCCGGCGGGGATGAGAAGGTCATGGCTAACTGGTTCCCCGTGGCGCTGAAGGAAGGGGCGCGAACCTGGCTCCTGAATCTGGCTCCAGGCACGATCTCCTCCTGGGACCAGATGCGCGCCCGCTTCATCGCCAACTTCCAAGGTACTCGCGACCGGCCGCCCGCCGTGAGCAACATGCGCCGCATCAAGCAACAACCCGGAGAGACCCTGCAAAAGTACATCCAGCGCTTCAATAGCGCGCGCCTCAAGATCCCCAGGGTGTCAGAGGAGGCCATCATCTCCGCCTTCTTTGACGGCGTGCGTGACGTCAAGATGAAGGAGGAGCCGGCGATGCACGAAGACCTCTGCACCTCCCTGGAGCTGTTCAACTTGGCGAACAAGTGCGCCAGGGCTGAGGAGGGACGTCTCTTCCACCTCGAGCTGCCTGCCGCGGACCCAGAAGAGAAGAACCCCAAAGCCAAGGACGTGAAGCGCAAGGGGGCTACCGTGCTCGCAGCCGAACCAGACACCAAGCGGGGCAAGGATCTGCCCGAACCCTCCAGAGGCAGCCGGTACTGTGTGTACCATGACCTCCACACCCACAACACCAACGAATGTCAAGAGCTCCGCACCGTGCGAGAAGGAAGGATCAGCCGTCGCCCTGACCGTGCTGATCGGGGCTACGGCCGGGGAAGAGGAAGAAACCCAGGGCGCTGGGAAGACCGCAGCCCGCGCCAGGGGTGGCGTGACCAGCCTCGCGAGGACCGCTGGCGGGACCTGCCTCACGAGGGGGACTGGAGAGACCAGCCTCGTGAGGATCGCCCTCATGGCAATGCAGGCCTACCTCCGCTACCGCCTCCACCAAGAAGGAACGAAGACCGCCATCAAGACGAGGGAGCTGGGGGCTTCCAGGAGCCGCGCGCGATCGCCTGCATCCTGGGCGGAGCTCAAGCCCCAGCCTCCCAACGTATCTTCAAGCAGTTCGCCCGTGAAGTGAATGCAGTTCTCCCCAAGCTCGAAGCAACATGCCTCCTCAGGTGGTCGGCGTGCCCCATCACGTTCAGCTCGGCAGACCAGCTCAAGTGCGCGGCCACTGCAGGAGTCCTCCCGATGCTCTGCTCCCCAGTCATCAACAACATGCTGGTCACCAAGACCCTCATCGATGGCGGGGCAGGGCTCAACGTCATGTCCGTGGAAACATTCAACAACCTCCAAGTGCCCTACGACCAGCTTCAGCCAACCAGGCCTTTCTCCAGGATCACCGACGGTTCCACAGTCCCGATCGGGCAGGTCTGCCTCCCTGTCACCTTCGAGGCCCGCAGCAACTACCGCACCAGCTCATCAACTTCGACGTCGCTCACATCCGCCTGCCGTACAACGCCATCCTCGGGTACCGAGCGCTGGCCAAGTTCATGGCCGTGACCCACCACGGCTACAACGTCCTCAAGATGCCAGGAAGTGGCGGCGTCATCACGGTGCCCTGTGAGGAGAGAGATGTAGTGTGTTCCCTGGAGCGAGTCTTTCAGGCCGCGTCGCTAGAAGACCCAGATCGCGGAAGCAGGAGGCTCCCTAAGACCACCCCCAAGAAGAAGAAGACGTCGTCAGGCTCAGCCCCTCAGGAGGCAGGCCCCTCAGGGCCCGAGCCTCCTCAGGAGGGCCCTCCATCCATCGCATAGGAAAGTGTGCCCGGCGCCCTCCTCAGGCAGGGGTCGAGGGCTCTCACCTGGAGGACCACCGACCTAGCCAGGGTCACGAGGGAGGCGCTTGGGCACCATGTGGAGGCGTGCTTCGCAACACGTTTCCCTCGGGAGGGAGCCAGGCGAGGAAGATCAGACCAGCAAGAGTTCGTTGACGAGGCCATTCAAGAGCTACAGGAGACAAGGATCATGAGAGGTTGCCGCCGCTTGCCAGCCATGGCCCCACATCCAGGCGAGGATGGTGGGCTGCGCGTCTGCGTCGACGTACCAACGCTCAATCAGATCGCCACAACGGAGCGCCTCTGGCCCTCGCAAGTGGGGCGCTGCGGAGGTCCACCCCACAGCCGTGTTCGCATGCCTTACGGCCTGCCGAGCATGGCTGCGGCGTACCAGCGCCTCATGAGGGGCATCATGGAGGCTTAGGAAGACAGGCGTTCCGCGGCCTTGGCGGAGATGGAGGCAACTCGCGAGGAGTCACCAGCGCCTCCGGAGCCTCCCGAGGCCCCGGGGCCTGGGGGCTCATGAGGATCGGCTTCTACAGCCCGTCAAGTCTGCTGCACCAATGCCACTATGCCGATGACATCCTCAGGTGACATCTTTCAAGTTCCGTTCTCAGCTGGGAGCACCCTCCCAGGGTTGCATCACTCCCAGGTCCGTCCCCACGGCATGTATCTACATTTAGCTTTCCGTCGATTAGTTTGCCTTGTCGGGGGCGCCCCTCGGGCTGCATCATCCCCAAGCCGTTCGGGCCAGACCCAGCGGCGTGTATCCCCCTAGCGTTTATTTCCAACTATGCATTGCCTATCACGCTTAGCTGCATGGTGCCCGTCCGCGGCATCTTCTCTTCCCATGTCGGCCACTTGCATGTTAAAGGGGGGGTGCTTAAGCATCGCGACTCAGGGCTCTTACTGGCTCTCCAGCCCTCACCCTCTGGCCTTGTCCATGTCATCACGACCTGGTATACCAGCGACAGCTGAGACAAGCTCGAGGGCCGGGACCCGAGGACGTAGAGTACCGGCATCTAACCAAATTTTGCAGGGACACATCTCAAGATACGGCCCAGTGCCGGGCGCAACCCGCCCAGAGGTAGGGCCTCGGGAGTCCTGCGCGGGCTCACGGGTGCCCAGATACACCTCGCCTACCTCAACCAGCAAGCTCTTGAGTGACTAACGATCGACTAATGGCCGCCGTGGCAACACCATCTTCTTTCTGTGATGACCCTGCAGGATCCCTGGAGGGAACCGCGCAAGCCGAGGCCCTCACGAGGTTTCCTTCGCCCTCGCCCGCGCTAACCGCTTGCACGTTAAAGGGGGGGTGCCTGAGCATCGCGACTCAGGGCTCTTACTGGCTCTCCAGCCCTCACCCTCTGGCCTTGTCCACGGCATCGCGACCTGGCATACCAGCGATGGCTGAGACAAGCTCGAGGGCCGGGACCCGAGGATGTAGAGCAGAAAGGGGAGCAGAGGCGGGGAAGAAGGGGCCTCGCGAGGACCTTGCCGAGCGTTTCCGCTCCTATCCACGCACGGACCCAATGGCACACCTGGAACGGGCCCCGATCCTCAAGATAAGTTACCACCCACGGCACTGGCTGCTGCAGCACTACCCCCGCACCTAAAGCAACTCCGTACTAGCGACGTTGCATCCCTTTCTCACTAAGTGATGGCTGCTTGGGCGCCAAAGCGGACCTCCTAAGCATCGCGACTCAGGGGCTCTTACCGGACCTCGGGTCGCTCACCTCCTGGCCTTGACCACGGCATCGCGACCTGGCATACCAGTGACGGTTGACGCCGCCTTGGGACTGGGACCTGTCGGCATAGAGCACCAAGCCCTCGTGAGGGAGCGGATCCTAAGGGACGCTAACTACATGAGCTACAGCGGGAGACGCTATCATCAACAGTGGGCCGTCAAGCACCGGCGCCAACCCCATCCAGATCAGGGTCGGCGACGGCCTGACGCGTCCGCCCTGCTCCTGGACCGGCGACGACTCGGGGGCTCGTAGCTGTCGTCGCTCGTCTCCGGAGTCGCGAAGCCTTCGCTGGAGCCACTAGACCCTCGGGCGCCACTGCCAAGGGGGCGGTCGACGGGCCTAGCCCTCACCAGGGCGAGGTCCAGGCCGCCTCTCCCAGGGCAGCACTCCAGCCGGCGCCCGATCGCGTCGAAGACCTTGAAGAACATCACCGCCGCGCCGTCATACTCCAGGTGGACCGTGAAGATGCCTCTTTCCCTGTAGACCCGGGCGATCTCCCTCCAGCCGCGGGACATGTAGACCGCGCCCGGGGCAGCGACGATGACCTCGGCCTCGGTCACGGGGGCACCGCAGTCGGCGTGCTGCAGCTGGAGCTCCAGAGGCCCCCCTGGAAGAACCATGGAGGCAAAGAAGGGAGGAAGGCGGATCCAGGACTGAAGAGGAGTGACGACGTGGAGCACGAACTCACGGGAGGAGCCCTCGGCATGGACTCCAGGAGGAACCGCCCACGCCTTCATAACCCGACGGCGCTGACGACGGTGCTGACCGCGGGGATCAGCATCAACACATCCGGGGCCCTCGATGTGGGCGTACAAGGGCAGCGGGAACCCCGGCGGAGCCCGCTCGCCCCGGGGCCTCGCCACCACCGGATGGTCCTCATCGTCTCGGCGGCAATGGGCGAGTCGCTTCTTCGACGGGAGAGGGTCTGGCCCTTCTTGAGGAGCCTTTCCCTTCTCCGCTGTAGAGAATCGGTGAATCGGAGCCATCACACCAAGACGGAGCAAGAACTGAGGCGAAGGAGAGAGCAAGAGGAGATGGACTGGATAGGCACGAGCGGTGCCGTACTTATAGCCGGCGAAGGCCAACCGCCGGTCTCCATGATCACAGGTAATCATAAAACGTTCTGCATGCAGGGACTTGTCCAACTCGCACGATCGCCAAGGCGTCGTGGGGAAGCGGAGGCGCCACGTCCAATCAACTGCCACGCGGCGTCCAAGGCCGCAGGCTGTTAGGGCCCGCGGCGCTTCGCCCTTTCCCTTTCGCCACTCGGCACGGCCAAGTCCATGCGCGCCTTGGGCCCGGGGGCTACTATCGGTGTTCTGGGAACGAGGGTCCCCAGACTTGCCTGCCTGCGGCCTGCGGTGTGGCTCAAGTGGGGGCCCAGCGCGGCCCATCTTCATCAACACGAGGCTCAAGACCCTCGCGAGGGGCCAAGCCTCGCAAGGCGGACGACACGGCGCATCCTCAGGCACAGCCTCGTCAGGCTGGCTCGCAAGGAGGCGGAGAGTTCAAGGCGGGGTACCTCGCGAGGTGCCCATGACGCAAGCCATGACGACACGGGGCACCAGGCGGGTGCCAGCGCGCGCAGCGTCCCTCTTTCCTCTTTGGTGCAAAGGGGGCAAGCGTATCCGTGGAGTACCGAGGCATCAGTCAAAGGTTGCCACTTCGGTGCAACGAGACCAAGACCAGGAGGACTACGAGACGGAGGTCACCATGGAGCCCAGCGCGGCGTCATCACCAGAGCCTTTGGCAGGTGAAGACTTCTTTTGTCAGGATAGATGTACTCGCTGTCCCCCTTCAAATTAGCCCGCCATTGTTGGATCCCTTCCCGCTCAATATTTGGGGAGAGGACCAGGGCCTCTATAAATAGGACTAGCCACCCACATAGCAAGGGGTTCGGTTCGGTTCGGGTCGGGTCGGTTCGCATGGGGTTGGTTCGTTCGGTTCGCAAGTAGAGAGAGAGAGAGAGAGAGGGAGGGTGACTGAACTCTTCATAGCAGTTCATCACCACAGCCAAGAACAGACCCTCACGAGGCTGTTCTTCCTTGTATTGTTCATCCACACCAGCCCGAGGAGGCAATCCATCCACCACACACTGGAGTAGGGTATTACACCACATCGGTGGCCCGAACCAGTATAAATCTTGTGTCTTTCATGCAGCTCTTTTAGTAGTTTAGATCCCATCGAGACGGAGAGGTTGAAGGTGAGATTTCCGCGCGCACCCCAGTGTTCGAACCTTAAGGGTCTGGCGGAACCCGAAATCCGACAGCCATGTCGGTCAGCCTCAGATCCGCGTCCATCTTCTCCCACACCATCTTCACGCGGGGATCCATGAGCTCCGCTCGACCCCAGTCGCTGGAGCTCATGGGCTGCTCCGTGGGCAAGATCAGCCGAGGGTGGATGCGCTCGGCATCCACCAGGATCCACTTGCTCCTGAAGCCCTCAATCCTCTTCCCAGGGTTCGAGATGGCAATGGCGCCACCGTACACGATGAAGCTCACGCACATGGAAGCAGGCCCGCGAGAGGTCCGGGGGTAGAAGTAGTGGCGCAGTAAGGCCCCTGAGGGCTGCACCCCAACATGGGCCTCACAATAATAAGCAAAGATTGCCAGGAGAAGGACGGAGTTGGGATGGAGATGCAGGGCCTGTAGCTTGTAATGGCGGAGGACAGAGAAGAAGAACTCAGAGAAGGGAGGCACCAAGCCAGCAACGATGGCACTTACGAAGAGCGGATAGAAGGTGCTCCTTTGACCCTCAGGGGTGCCGGAGCCGGCCCTGAACACCTTTGCCCCGTCGATGCCCCGCGCCGTCGCCATCCGGTGCAATCGGGCAAGGCTTGCCTCTGACACGTTCGGCGGGTCCAGGGCAGACAAGTACCAAGCTGCGGCCGGGGGCTGGCGAGGCGCCATTGCTTCCTAGGTCGCACGGTCAGAGCAGATATGGAAATTTCTGAGGAAGGAAGGAGAGGCGCAAGAAAGGGGATCTGAGCAGCAACCAGGGAAAGCAAGAAGCAGGGCCTAGGCGGGTGCCACTCCTTTATCAACTCGCGCGGTTGCTAAGGCGCCCACGTCCAGTGAACTGCCACGCGGCGCCCAAGGCCACAGGCTGTTAGGGCCCTCGGCGCTTCGCTCTTGCCCTTCCGCCTCCCTGCACGGCCAAGTCCGGGCGCGCCTTGGGCCCGGGGGCTACTGTCGGCATTCTGGGAACGGGGGTCCCTAGACTTGCCTGCCTGCGGCCTATGGCATGGCTCAAAGGGGGGCCCAGCACGGCCCATCTTCACCAACACGAACCCAAGACCCTTGCGAGGGGCCAAGCCTCGCGTGGCGGACAATGCGGAGCTTCCTCAGGCATGGCCTCGTCAGGCTGGCTCACGAGGAGGCGGAGAGATCAAGGCGGGGTACCTCACGAGGTGCCCGTGACGCAAGCCATGATGACTCAGGGCGCCAGGCGGGTGCCAGCCAGCGCAGCATCCTCCTTTCCTCTTTGGTGCAAAGGGGGCAAGCGCAGCCGCGGAGTACCGAGGCATCAGGCGAAGGTTGCCATTTCGGTGCAACGAGACCAAGAGGACTACGAGACGGAGGTCACCGTGCAGCCCAAGACGGCGTCATCACCAGAGCTTTGCGCAGACGAAGACCACCTTTGTCAGGATAGCTGATACTTGCTGTCCCCCTTCAAATTAGCCCGCCATTGTTGGCTCCCTTCCCGCTCGATATTTGGGAAGAGGACCAGGGCCTCTATAAATAGGACCAGCCACCCACATAGCAGGGGGGCTGAGGAGTTTTTCGGTCGGTTGGTTGAGAGAGAGAGAGAGAGAGAGAGAAAGGTGATTGAACTCCTCCCAGCAGTTCATCGCCCCAGCCAAGAACAGACCCTCGCGAGGTTGTTCTTCCTTGTATTGTTCATCATCATCAGCCCAAGAGGCAATCCACCACACCACACACTGGAGTAGGGTATTACACCACAACGGTGGCCCGAACCAGTATAAACCTTGTGTCTCTTGCGTTGTTCTTTCCGTAGTTTAGATCCTAGCATGGCGGAGGGGTGCAGGTAGGTAGGAGGCGAAATCTCCGCGCGCACCCTAGTGTTCGAACCTCTAGGGTCTTCCGGAACCCGAAATCCGACACAAATGGCTTATAAGCCGGTTCAAGGGTAATCATAACTTCATGCCAAAGCCAGAAACCCCATGTAACCAAAAACTCATGTAAGAGAAAATGACAGAGGCCCTGCTTTAGCAGGGATGCCGGTTTATTATATCAATCATAATATATACATTGTCTAAAATATGTACATAAGGAGAGCATGTGGCTCAGGTGTAGTAAGCCCGAAGATGAGCAATATTCCACGGCCGGTGGGTCTCCTCCTGCGATTTACGTGAGTCTGTGTGCTCTCGAACATCAATAAGGTAGTACGACCCGTTATTTAGATTCTTGCTGACCACAAAGGGTCCCTCCCAAGGTGGGGATAACTTGTGCATATCAGTCTGGTCCTGGATGAGCCGGATCTCCAGGTCGCCTTCTTGAAAAGTTCTGCTTTTAACCCGTCGGCTGTGGTAACGGCACAGATCTTGCTGGTAAATTGCCGAACGAGCTGCTACGATGTCACACTCTTCATCTAACAGGTCGAGTGCTTCCTGACGTGCTTTTTCATTGTCAGCTTCAACATAAGCCGCCACGCGGGGCGAATCATGACGGATGTCACTAGGGAGAACCGCCTCTGCTCCATAAACCATGAAGAAAGGCGTGTAACCCATAGACCTGTTGGGGTGGTATTAATGCTCCATAACACGGAAGGTAATTCCTCCACCCAACAACCTGGTGTCCTCTGCAGGGGAACCAAAAGCCAGGGCTTGATACCTCTCAAGATTTCTTGATTGGCTCTCTCAGCTTGACCATTAGATTGGGGGTGAGCCACTAATGATACATCAAGCCGAATATGCTCACGTTGACAAAAGTCCTTCATAGCACCCTTGGAGAGGTTAGTGTCATTGTCTGTTATAATGATGTGTGGAAAGCCAAAGCGGAAGATCACCTTCTTCATGAATTGAACCGCCGTTGCCGCATCACACTTACTTGCTGGCTCTGCCACTACCCATTTACTGAACTTATCAACCGCCGCCAAGAGGTGAGACTTCTTATCCTTGGATCTCTTAAAAGGCCCAACGATATCATGCCCCAGACTGCAAATGGCCAAGTAATTGGAATCATCCTCAACTCCTGAGCCAGAACATGAGCTCGATGTGAAAACTTCTGACAATCGTCACACCTTCTGACCAAGTCCTCGACATTAGCATGAGCCATCAGTCAATAAAAACCGTGACAAAAAGCTTTGGCTATCAGAGATTATGAACCGGCATGATGACCACAATCTCCTTTGTGGATCTCATGCAGAATCTCACTACCTTCTTCAGGAGACACGCAACGCTGAAACACCCATGTGACACTGCAGTGATGCAACTCCCCATTGACAATGGTCATTGACTTGGACCGTCGGATTATCTTCCTAGCCAAAGTTTCATCCTCAGGTAACTCGCCCCGGGTCATATATGCCAAATAGGGAACTGTCCAATCAGGGATAACATGAAGAGCCACCACCAACTGGGCCTCCGGGTCAGGAATAGCCAAATCCTCCTCTGTGGGTAACTTGACCGACAGGTTATGAAGAATGTCAGGAAAAACATAGAGTAGTGAAAGGATATCCAAACATCTTCAGAATAGTGCACAAGGGAGTGGTGTGTGGATACCTAGTTCGGGCTGGCGTTTGGGCATTCTCACCTAGCTAGAGTGCGGGTCACTTCAAAGCCGTTGAGGGTGATGCACTGGCGTTGGCTCGCCACGCACGGATGCCAATCTTGAGTGGTAGAAGAGCGCTATGATGCGGTGGCCGAGACCGTTGGTGAAGCCCCAACGGCCTCGGGGGGCGGAGGTGCGACGATGTGCTCGGTGAAGTAGCCCTGGTGAGGTGGGAGACGGTGTCGGTGAAGTGCACCTAATGTGGTGGAAGTCGGTGTCTGTGAGTCACGTCGGTTGCGGCGGCCGACGTTGTCGGTGGACGAGGGCGTAGATGAGGTAGCTCCGGTGTGGTGGTGAAGCACGACCGTCGTCTTCGTCTTCGTCATCCGGCACAGAGGTGGGGAAAGAGACGAGACGATAGGCGATTCGAACTTTGCTTGGGTTGGCGGCGAATTAGGGATTTGAGCAATCTGGGCCCGGAAGGGGACGGTGGAGAAGGGAGATTTTGCAGGGCTAGAATTGGGGCCGCCAGATATTTCAATCCGAAACGTGGAAGCGCAAACTTATTTTGTCGTCGTTCTTTTTGCGGGGGAGGGGGGAGGGAGGGGTGGGTGGCCAGGTGCTAAGCGTCCGTATGACACACGCGACCACCACGACACGACCCTGGTCTGTCTGGTGCGCCTACATTTGAGAATGCAAACGAATCTTCTTTCATTTGCAAACGAATCTGTATGTATTACCATGCCTGTGTTTTCCTTGCAAATAATTAGTCATTCAAAACGAGATATTATAAATTAATTAATGAGCAGTTATTTGAAAAAAAAGTCGAAATGGTATCCACGCTAACGTGGATTAGAGTGTGTGTCACATAATTAGTTATTTGAATTACAGTGTGTGTCATATAGAAATCTCCAATTCTAACGTGGATTTCACATTTCATGGTATCCACGCTACCTTTTTAATACAAATTCATATGTATATGATGAACACCTTGGTAGTGAGAAAACTTTGGATGGATTCAAACATATGACCTACAAAATAGCACAACAATCGAGTCAATGTCAACTTTTCCAAACCTAATATGGCACGAATTCGAATAATTACCCATATGCATGGTCCTCAGTTCAAATCTTGCAATGTACACAGAATTGAATCCTCGATATTAAGTCTCGTACTATCTACATTCAAATGTTGTTTTTAGCCCCCACCCCCTCTGCACACATGCTACATACTTCATGTATCGGTCAATTTTCCTCTCCTAACCACCTTAGGAGGCTATCGATTTCCAACACACGTTCATTCTTTCTCTCCATGTTTCGATCTCTAACTCTCTCAACTACACAACCCCTTTTTTCCACTCTGTTACCAAATCTATTTCCCTCGCACACCCGCCATTGCACTCCATGCCGAGATCTCCCTCTCTCTCTCTCTCTCCCTCCCACCCTCTCTCGCTAGATACATGCATTGCCTATCTAGCCCCCCAACCTCTCGTGCGCACTCTTGATAACCCACAAGTATAAGGGATCAATTGTAGCCTCTTTCGATAAGTTGGAGTGTCGAACCCAATGAGGAGCTAAAGGTAGAACAAATATTCCCTCCAGTTCTATCGACCACCGATACAACTCTACGCACGCTTAACGTTCTCTCTACCTAGAGCAAGTATGAAACTAGAAGTACTTTGTAGGTGTAATGGGATAGGTTTGCAAGAATATAAAGAGCACGTAAATAAAAACTAGGGGCTATTTTAGGTAAAGAAGAAATAAAGTTAGTATAGCGAGTGTGGAAATGTTGTGGTAGGAGTTGCGAAATTGTCCCTAAGAAATTGACTACTTTACTAGACCGATAGCAAGTTTTATGTGGTAGAGGTTGTCGGATTTTGGGTTCCGGCAGACCCTTGAGGTTCGAACACTGGGGTGCGCACGGAGATTTCGCCTCCTACCTACCTGCACCCCTCCGTCTTGCTAGGATCTAAACTAAGGAAAGAAACAACACAAGAGACACAGGATTTATACTGGTTCGGGCCACCGTTGTGGTGTAATACCCTACTCCAGTGTGTGGTGTGGTGGATTGCCTCTTGGGCTGATGATGACGAACAATACAAGGAAGAACAGCCTCGCGAGGGTCTGTTCTTGGCTGGGGCAATGAACTGCCAAGAGGGGCTAAGTCACCCTTCTCTCTCTCTCTCTCTCTCTATCTGATCTAAACCCCTCTCTCAAGAGACTCCTTCTCTGAACCCTTCAGCTCTCTGTCCGCGTGTGTTTCTATCTGTCTGTTTGTCTTTCTTTTCGTCTCTGTTCGTCTCCGTTCATCTCTTGGGTGGCTGATCCTATTTATAGAGGCCCTGGTCCTCTTCCCAAATATCGAGCGGGAAGGGAGCCAACAATGGCGGGCTAATTTGAAGGGGGACAGCTAGTATCAGTTATCCTGACAAAAGTAGTCTTCGCTCTGGTGATGATGCCGTCTTGGGCTCCATGGTGAACTCCGTCTCGTAGTCCTCCTGGTCTTGGTCTCGTTGCACCGAAATGGCAACCTTTGCCTGATGCCTCGGTACTCCGTGGCTGCGCTTGCCCCCTTTGCACCAAAGAGGAAGGGAGGACGCTGCGCGGGCTGGCACCCGCCTGGCGCCCTCGGTCGTCATGGCTTGCATCACAGGCACCTCGTGAGGTACCCCGCCTTGATCCCTCCGCCTCCTCGTGAGCTAGCCTGACGAGGCCGTGCCTGAGGAAGCTCCGTGTCGTCCGCCCCGCGAGGCTTGGCCCCTCGCGAGGGTCTTGGGTTTGTGTTGGTGAAGATGGGCCGCGCTCGGCCCCCCTTTGAGCCACGCCGCAGGCCCCAGGCAGGCAAGTCTGGGGACCCCCGTTCCTAGAACACCGACAGTAGCCCCCGGGCCCAAGGCGCGCCCGGGCTTGGCCGTGCAGGGAGGCAGAAGGACAAGAGCGAAGCGCCGCGGGCCCTAACAGCCTGCAGCCTTGGGCGCCGCATGGCGGTTGATTGGACGTGGGCGCCTTAGCAACCGCACGAGTTGATTAGGGAGCGGCATCCACCTAGGCTTTGCTCCTTGCTTCCCCCAGTTGCTGCTCAGATCCCCTTTCTTGCGCCTCTCCTTCCTTCCTCCAAAACTTCCAGATCTGCTCCGACCGTGTGACTTAGGAAGCCATGGCGCCTCGTCAGCCCCCGGCCGTAGCTTGGTACTCGTCCGCCCTGGACCCGCCGAACGTGTCGGAGGCGAGCCTTGCCCGGTTGCGCCGGATGGCGACGGCGCGGCGCGTCAACGGGGCGAAGGTGTTTAAATCCGGCTCCGCCACCCCTGAGGGTCAAGGGATCACCTTCTATCCACTCCTCGTAAGTGCCATTGCTGCTGGACTGGTGCCTCCCTTCTTCGAGTTCTTCTTCTCTGTCCTCCGCCGCTATAAGCTGCAAGCCCTTGAAAGTGCAACTATCCCTAGGTGGTTTTGGTAATTCATAACAACATATAGCTCATTGAGCTAATGCTATTTCAAGATGATTATTTTAGGAAAGCTCAATGATTGGCATGGCATGGATGTGAAAGTGGAACCCTCAAAATGCTAAGGACAAAGAATTGGCTCAAGCTCAAAAGTTCAAGACTCTTCATTTTATATTTTAGTGATCCAAGATCACATTGAGTCTTTAGGAAAAGCTAATACTATCAAGGAGGGATGAGGTGTTGCTTAATGAGCCTCTTGCTTTACGTGCTTGGTGATATGCTCCAAAATCCTCAACCACTTTTCCATAGCCACAAATGACCTAAACACTAAGCCAAACTCGGTCATACCGATTCTTTCAATCCGGCGCCACCGAGTTTCACTTGTCATTTGCCACTGCCAAACCCTAGCAATTCGGTCCTACCGATAAGGATCTCGGTCTCACCGAGATGGGATTGCAAACTCTTTGTTTCCCTTTCGTAACTTTTCGGTCTCACCGAAAGAGCGAATCGGTCCCACCGAGATTGCAATGTAAACTCTCTGTTTCCTTCTTGTAACTTTTTGGTCTCACCGAAAGAGCGAGTCGATCCCGCTGAGTTTGCCTGACCAACTCTCTGGTTAGCTTATTGCCAAACTCGGTCTCACCGAGTTTGTGCAATCGGTCTCACCGAGATTACATTATGCCCAAACCCTAACCGAATCGGTCCTACCGAGATGCATGTCAGTCCCACCGAAATTTCTAACGGTCACTAGGTTTACTATTTCGGTCCGACCGAGTTTGTTTATTCGGTCCCACCGAGATTGGTAAATTGTGTGTAACGGTTGGATTTTGTGTGGAGGCTATATATACCCCTCCACCTCCTCTTCACTCGTGGAGAGAGCCATCAGAACACATACACCATTCCAACTCATATGTTCTGAGAGAGAACCACCTACTCATGTGTTGAGACCAAGATATTCCATTCCAACCATATGAATCTTGATCTCTAGCCTTCCCCAAGTCGCTTTCCACTCAAATCTTCTTTCCACCAGATCCAAATCCTATGAGAGAGAGTTGAGTGTTGGGGAGACTATCATTTGAAGCACAAGAGCAAGGAGTTCATCATGAACACACCATTTGTTACTTCTTGGAGAGTGGTGTCTCCTAGATTGGCTAGGTGTCACTTGGGAGCCTCTGACAAGTTTGTGGAGTTGAGCCAAGGAGTTTGTAAGGGCAAGGAGATCGCCTACTTCGTGAAGATCTACCGCTAGTGAGGCAAGTCCTTCGTGGGCGATGGCCATGGTGGGATAGACAAGGTTGCTTCTTCGTGGACCCTTCGTGGGTGGAGCCCTCCGTGGACTCACCCAACCGTTACCCTTCATGGGTTGAAGTCTCCATCAACATGGATGTAGGATAGCACCACCTATCCGAACCATGGGAAAAACATCCGTGTCTCCAATTGCATTTGAATCCTCAAAACCCTTCCCTTTATATTCTTGCAAGTTGCATGCTTTACTTTCCGCTGCCAATATACTCTTTGCATGCTTGCTTGAATTGTGTGATGATTGCTTGACTTGTCCTAAGATAGCTAAAATCTGCCAAGAACTAAAATTGGGAAAAGGTTAAGTTTTTATTTGGTCAAGTAGTCTAATCACCCCCCCTATAGACATACTTTCGATCCTACAGCCCTGCATCTCCACCCCAATTTCGTCCTTCTCCTGGCAATCTTCGCCTATTACTGCGAGGCTCACGTAGGGGTGCAGCCCTCAGTGGCCTTGCTGCACCACTACTTCTACCTCCGGACCTCTCGTCGTACTGCTTCCGCGTGCGCGAGCTTCATCGCGCATGGTGGCGCCATCGCCATCTTGAACCCCGGGGAAAGGATTGAGGGCTTAAGGAGCAAGTGGGTCTTGGTGGATGCTGGGCGCATCCACCCTCGGCTGATCTTGCCCACGGAGCAGCCCACGAGCTCCAGCAATTGGGGTCGAGGGAGCTCACAGACCCCCACGCGAAGCTGATGTTGGAGAAGATGGACGCGGATCTGAGGCCGGCCAACATGGCGGCGGCGAAGCTGACCGGCGCGTCGCTGCTGAGGGAATACCTAGAGCACCAGCTGGCTCCGCTTCGGCAGTACTCACTTCCGATGTGGAGGTCCCGTCTGAGCCCCGCGGCCTTAGCCGACGGAGATCTGGCTGCTGTCCTCCAATCTCTGGTCGGGGGTGATGTGGCGAGGTCGGCGGGCGCTCCTACACCCTTGTTCCTCCGCGACGACTGGGAGCAGGCAGTGGAGTCCATGCCCGTCTTCAACGGGGATGTGCCCGTGCCCATGGAAACTCCCGAGGAATCGGTGGATGTGCCCTCCGACGACTCCAGCGAAGAGGAGGAAGGAGGGGAGCGGGAAAAAGGGCCTGACTCCGAGGCAACTGACGGAGAGTCGAGGGCTCCCTTCCCTCGGCGCAGGTCCCGCGTTCTCCACCTCTCTCCAAGCGACGACGACGAGGATGACGACGACGAGCAGGACGGCGGGGGCTCACCCCCGATCCTGAAGAAGGACACGACCGGGCTGATCTCCCGAGGGTCTGCCCCAGCCCCGGGGCGGACCGCAGATGCACCTTCCGCCTCCAAGCTTCCGGAGGTTGACCCTTCCAGCCGGCTTTCGGGCTTCAAATTTGGCCGGAGGCCGCTTGAGCTCGCTGGCGACGACCCGTAAGCATTCGACTCCTGTCTTTATCTCCTGCTCTGCTTTTGAGGCTTGACGTCCGCATCTCTTGGATAGGCTGGCGCCCGCAGCAAAGAAGCCGAAGGGGGCTCCCGACGTTCCACCCTTGGCAGCGCCTCTGCCTGCGAAGGAGGGTGACCGCGACGCACAGGCTTCTCCTGCCCGGTCGTCCTCGCGAGACCTGACCGAGCCGGCTGGGGCGAGCTCAGCCCCCATGGCCCAACTGGCTCCCGAGGTGCTCTCGCCTGCCGCCGCCACCACAGCTGTCGGGGCGCGGCAGACTCCGCCTTAGGAAGCTGCGGCCGCGCTGCCGACTTCTCCTCCTACTCCACCGGCTGCTGTCTCTCCGGCTACTTCTGCCGTTCTGGATCGTGCTGTTGCTGAGCTGGACCGATTGCGGCAGGATCTTCTTGGCGCCGACCCCCACTTGGTTCAGGATGGATTCGTTCCGACGCTTCGATTCGGGCGGCGCTGGTCCAGGCCTCGATGGTATGCGACGCGGCGAAGTAGGCCATCCTCGAGGCGAAGGCTGCCCGTGACGCAGCCCTGGGGGAGGTGGTCGACGTCCGTGGGCATTGCAAGGCGCTGGAGGGCGAGCTGCAAGATTTGTGGGACCAGCTCGCGAACGAGGTCCGCCTTCGCCAAGAGCAGGAAGAAGGCGTGAAGGCTCGCGAGGCGGCTCTCAAGGAGAGGGAGGTCAAGCTCAAGAAACGCCGCGACTGCCTAGGCGCGCTGGAGCAGGAGTTGGGGGCGAGGGAGGCCAAGTTGAACGATGAGGCCCTGGTTCTTGCCGAGGACCGCGGGGCCTTCACGGAGATGGAGGCGAGGGCTCGCTCCTCACTGAGGATGCTTTACGACAGCGGCCTGGAGAGCCCACTGGCTGGCGCCGAGGATGGCCCCGCCAAGTTGCTTCCCTTCCTGGTTCACGCTCTTGAAAATGTCGCCCTTGGCCTTGGCCCCACGGCTGAGGCCGAGGCGCGTGTCCTGTCTTCTGCAGCACTGACGCGGGTCCTCACCCACATCTACCTTCGCGATCCCGGTGTCAACCTCGACAGCCTGCTGGAGCCGGTGAGCGGCGAGCGTGCCGCTGCCGCTGCCGAGGCCGTGAAGGGTCGCGCAGAGGCCCTGCTGGGGAAGTTTCTGGCCTTCAGCACCAAGCCGAAGCAAGGCGCTGCCGACTCCACCGCTCCGTGAGGCGTACCCGATCCGCGCTGCTCCACCGCCGACAAGTGACTCCGTCGCGGCTCCTGTCCTGTCTTTAATTCCTGCACATGTATCATGCCTCGGGGAGGCATTTAAACTTGCGTTTGGCATTGAGATAATAGTGTGGACTGTAATATTTGCCTTTGAATTCCTTGAAATTTGCGCCTTTCCTTCCTACTTGCTTATGTTCTACGCCGGCACAGCCCGGCCCGGCTCATGCCTCACCCGGCGTTGGTCCCGACCGGAAACCAGGATGGGGCCAAGGAGTGAGGGGCCACGTGACAAGTTAGGCTCCTGAGTCGCGATGCTCAGGAGTCCCCTTGGCACACGAACAGCAAGTAGGGAGGTGTGATGCGGGTGGATTTACCGTTCTACATCTGCAGAGCCCGGTCACGCGCGTGCCTCACCCAGCGTTGGTCCCGACCGGAAACCAGGACAGGGCCACGGAGTGAGGGGCTATGTGACCAATTAGGCTCCTGAGTTGCGATGCTCAGGAGTCCCCCTTGATGCTCAAATGGCCTTCGTACCTTGGCTCCTCTCAGGGAGAGACGCGCGATGGACCAGGCCCGGGGGGACCTGGCTGGGCGGCGTGCGTCTGGGTGTGACCCAGGCGCAGCCCCCGTGCCCAGCCCCCTCGCGCAGCACTCCCGAGGGGAGGCGTTACGATAAGGCTAGACACTGAGCTCTGGGCTCCTTGAGGTTGATGCGGCCCGGGGGCCACCCTCAGTTGTTTATCACCAGCGCGGAGCATAGTGCTACCGTATGTGTATGGGCATAGCCGCTCCTCGGTAGTGTCGTCAGCCAGCGCGGAGCATGGTGCTTCCACTGGTACGTGGGAGGGGGGCCCCCTCCAGGAGGAGCCCTCGGGGCGTGTACATCCCCGCCCTGACACGTGGCTGGCATGGTAGGGCCTGGCCAGGTGTATCTGGGCACCCGTGAGCCAGCGCGGGGCTCATGGGGCCCTACCTCTAGGCGGGTTGCGCCTGGCACTGGGCCTTATCTTGTGATGTGTCCCTGCAAATTTGGTTAGATGTCGGCACTCTATGTCCTCGGGTCCCGGCCCTCGAGCTGGTCTTAGCCATCGCTGGTATGCCAGGTCGCGATGCCATGGACAAGGCCAGAGGGTGAGTGCTGGAGAGCCAGTAAGAGCCCTGAGTCGTGATGCTCAGGTACCCCCCCCCCCTTTAACGTGCAAGTGGTCGGCATGGAGAAGAGGTGTCGTGGACCGGCATCAAATGATCAAGCATGCTGGGTCTAACGCATAATCGGAAATAAATGCAAATGGGATACATGCCACAGGGCCTGGCCCAAGCGGCTTGGGGATCATGCAGCCTGAGGGGCGCCCCCATCAAGGTAAGCTAACAACATGAAATAAGAAAAAGGGATACACGCCGCAGGGATGGACCCACGCGGCCTGGGAATAATGTAGCCCTGGGGGGCGCTCCCAGCTGGAAGTAAAACTAGAAAGATGTCACTTGATGATGTTGAGGACGAAGGAGCGTTGATGTAGCAGGCTTGGTGGGCTGCGGGAGCCGATCCTCACGAGCCCCCAGGCCCAGGGGCCTCGGGAGGCGCAGGCGGCTCCTCACAGGCTACCTCCATCCCTGCCAGGGCAGCGGAATGCCTGGCCTCTCGTGCCTCTGTGATGCCCCTCATGAGGCACTGGTACGAGTCAGCCGCGCTCGGCAAGCCGTAAGGCATGCGAACGTAGCTGTGGGGTTGGCCTCCACAGCGCCCCACTCGCGAGGGCCAGAGGCGTTGCAGAGAGGCGACTCGGTTGAGCCCTGGTATGTCGATGCAGATGCGTAGCCCACCATCCTCGCCTGTATGGGGAGCCACTTCTGGTAGGCGGCGGCCGCCTTTCATGACTCTTGACTCCTGTAGCTCCTGAATGGCCTTGCTGACGAACTCCTGAGGGTCTGGATCTCCTTGCCTTGCTCCTTCTTGAGGGAAACGTGCTTCGAAACACGCCTCCATGTGGTGCCCAAGCGCCTCCCTCATGACCCTAGCTAGGTCGGTGGCCCTCCAGGGGAGAGCCCCTGAGCCCTGCCTGAGGAGGGCGCCGGGCGCGCTTCCCTATGCGATGGAAGGAGGTTCCCCCTGGGCAGGCGCAGGCCCAGAGGGGCCTGCCTCATGAGTGGTCGGGCCGGACGATGTCTTCTTCTTCTTAGGGGCGGTCTCAGGAGGCCTCCTGCTTCCACGATCCGGGTCTTCCGGTGACGCGGCCTGAAAGGCTCGTTCCAGGGAACACACCGCGTCTCTCTCTTCACAGGGCACCGTGATGACTCTGCCGCTTCCTGGCATCTTGAGGACGTTGTAGCCGTGGTGAGTTACGACCATGAACTTGGCCAGCGCTGGGTACCCAAGGATGGCGTTGTATGGCAGGCGAATGTGAGCGACATCGAAGTCGATGAGCTCGGTGCGGTAGTTGTCGCGTGCCCCAAAGGTGACAGGGAGGCGGACATGCCCAATCGGGACCGTGGAGCCGTCGGTTATACCGAAGAAAGGCTTGGTTGGCTGAAGCTAGCTGTAGGGCACTTGGAGGTTGTTGAATGTTTCCACGGACAGGACATTGAGCCCTGCCCCGCCATCGATGAGGGTCTTGGTGACCACCACGTTGCTGATGATTGGGGAACAAAGCATCAGGAGGACTTCGACTGTAGCCGCAAACTTGAGCTGATCTGCTGAGCTGAACGTGATGGCGCACGCCGACCACCTGAGAGGGCGCGGGGCTTCGAGCTTGGGGAGGACTGCGTTCACATCGCGGGCGAACTGCTTGAAGATGCATTGAGAGGCTGGGGCTTGTGCCCCACCCAGGATGCAGGGGATCGCGCGCGGCTCCTGGAAGCCCCCAGCCCCCTCATCCTAGTGGCGGTCCTCGTTTCTCCTTGGCTGCGGCAGCAGGTGTGGGAGGCCTGCGTTGCCTTGCGGGCGATCCTCGTGAGGCTGATCCCTCCAGTCCCCCTCGCGAGGTTGATCCCTCCAGCCTCCCTCGCGAGGCGGGTCTTGTCAGCGATCCTCGCAAGGTTGATCGCGCCACCCTTGGCGCGGGCCACGGTCTTCCCAGCGTCCTGCGTTCCTTCCTCCTCGCCCATAGCCCCGGTCATTGCGATTAGGGCGACGGCGGTCCTTCCTTCTCGCACGGCTCGGAGCTCTTGACATTCGTTGGTGTTGTGGGTGTGGAGGTCGTGGTACACACAGTACCGGCTGCCCTTGGAAGGTTCGGGCTGATCTCTGCCTCGCTTGGTGTCTGGTTCTGCCGTGAGCACGGCAGCCCCCTTGCGCTTCACATCCTTGGCCTTGGGCTTCTTCTCTTCTGGGTCCGCGGCAGGCAGCTCGAGGAGGGAGAGACGCCCTTCCTCGGCCCTGGCGTACTTGGTTGCCAGGTTGAACAGCTCCAAGGAAGTGCACGGGTCTTCATGCATCGCCAGCTCTTCCTTCATCTTGACGTTGCGCACGCCGTCGGAGAAGGCCGAGATGATGGCCTCCTCGGTCACCTTGGGAATCTTGAGGCGCGCGTTGCTGAAGCGCTGGATGTACTTTTGCAGGGTCTCCCCGGGCTGTTGCTTGATGCGGTGCATGTCGCTCATGGCGGGTGTCCAGTCGCGAGTGCCCTGGAAGTTGGCGATGAAGCGGGTGCACATCTCGTCCCAGGAGGAGATTGTGCCTGGAGCCAGGTTCAGGAGCTAGGTGCGGGCCCCGTACTTGAGTGCCATGGGGAACCCGTTCGCCATGACCTTCTCGTCTCCATTGGCAGCTTCGATGCCCAGCTCGTAGAGCTGGAGGAACTCCGCAGGGTCAGCCGTGCCGTTGTAGCGAGGAGGCAAGTCCGGCTTGAACTTGCCGGGCCACACGATGCTGCGTAGCTCGGCGGTGAAGGCGCGGCAGCCTACTGTGGCCACGGGAGGTCTTGGATGACGGGGAGCTTGGTCTTGCATGTCCCCACGCGCTGCAGCTGGGAGCAGCGCGGGGTCTTGACGCGCAGGAGCTGGAGCATGGTCGCGACGTGCTGGAGCAGGGAGCGCCCTGGCAGCTTCTTGCGGGCGAGGGACTTCTTGACAGCTCTGCTCTTGCCGCGCCTGCACCTGACGGAGCAGGTTCCGCCCAGGGGCCACGCGCCTTGGAGCCATGGCGCCGTCCTGAGGAGGAGGCGGCCGGGGCATCACTGGAGCTTCATCGCCCGCGCGGGGCGGGGTGCGGTGCAGCGGAACGGACGGCGCAGGAGAGTCCCCAGCGGTGCGGACGAGCTCGGCAACGCGGTCGAGCCATTCTTCATAGACGTCGTTGACGGGACGGTAGCGCAGGAGCTCGTTTGCCACGATGAGTGCAGCCCGAGCCTCCATGGGCGCGCGGAGCGCACGGGATGAAGAACCAGCTGGGGTGAGCGAGGGAGTTGCGGAGCGGCCGTCTTGCCGCACGGATGGATGCTGGGACGATGCTTGCTGCTCGTCCCCCGCCGGGCCGGTGACGGCATTGACGACAGGCGACGGGGAACGGCGAGGACGCCCGCCGACAGGGGCCGTCTGGGCGACGCGGGAAGCGAGCGTGGCCCGGCGCTCGGTGCGGGCCCGACGAGCGTCAGACATGGGCATGATGGTCGGAGGAGAATGGGGTGGTGGAAGACGAATCGCGGCGCACCCCAATGTGGCGCGCCAAATGTCGGATTTCGGGTTCCAGCAGACCCTGGAGGTTCGAACACTGGGGTGTGCGTGGAGATTTCGCCTCCTACCTACCTGCACCCCTCTACCTTGCTAGGATCTAAACTAAGGAAAGAAACAACACAAGAGACACAGGATTTATACTGGTTCGGGCCACCGTTGTGGTGTAATACCCTACTCCAGTGTGTGGTGTGGTGGATTGCCACTTGGGCTGATGATGAGGAACAATACAAGGAAGAACAGCCTCGTGAGGGTCTGTTCTTGGCTAGGGCGATGAACTGCCGGGAGGGGCTAAGTCACCCTTCTCTCTCTCTCTATCTGATCTAAACCCCTCTCTCAAGAGCCTCCTTCTCCGAACCCTTCGGCTCTCTGTCCACGTGTGTTTCTATCTGTTCGTTTGTCTCTCTTTTCATCTCTGTTCGTCTCCGTTCATCTCTCGGGTGGCTGATCCTATTTATAGAGGCCCTGGTCCTCTTCCCAAATATCGAGCGGGAAGGGAGCCAACAATGGCGGGCTAATTTGAAGGGGGACAGCTAGTATCAGTTATCCTGACAAAAGTAGTCTTCGCCTGCGCAAAGCTCTGGTGATGATGCCATCTTGGGCTCCACGGTGACCTCCGTCTCGTAGTCCTCCTAGTCTTGGTCTCATTGCATCGAAATGGCAACCTTTGCCTGATGCCTCGGTACTCCGCGGCTGCGCTTGCCCCCTTTGCACCAACGAGGAAGGGAGGACGCTGCGTGGGCTGGCACCCGCCTAGCGCCCTCGGTCGTCATGGCTTGCGTCACGGGCACCTCGTGAGGTACCCTGCCTTGATCTCTCTGCCTCCTCGTGAGCCAGCCTGACGAGGCCGTGCCTGAGGAAGCTCCGTGTCGTCCGCCCCGCGAGGCTTGGCCCCTCGCGAGGGTCATGGGTTTGTGTTGGTGAAGATGGGCCGCGCTGGGCCCCCTTTGAGCCACGCCGCAGGCCGCAGGCAGGCAAGTCTGGGGACCCCCATTCCCAGAACGCCGACAGAGGTCACTGCTAGCATGTCATCCCTGACTTGGAATTCTATGCACTTATGATTGGAACTATTAGCAAGCATCCACAATTACTAACGTTCATTAAGGTAAAACCCAACCATAGCATTAAGATATATTGGTCCCCCTTCAATCTCGTATGGATCAATTTCTATGCTATGTTGAAGCTTCTGTCACTCTTGCCCTCCAATACATAGTCCTATCAACATACAACTAACCCTATGGTATGATCCACGCACGCACTCATATGATGGGCACCAAAGGACAGCAACATAACCACAAGCAAATTAAACCAATCATAGCAATTCACCAATTACCGATAGGACAACGAAAATCTACTCAGACATCATAGGATGGCAACACATCGTTGGATAATAATATGAAGCATAAAGCACCATGTTCAAGTAGAGGGTACAGAGGGTTGCGGGAGAGTGGACCGCTGTAGATAGATAGGGGAAGGTGATGCAGATGTTGGTGAAGATGACGGAGATGTTGGTGTAGATTGTGGTGACGATGATGGCCCCAGCGGCGTTCCGGCACCACTGGGAGAGAGAGGGAGAGAGCACCCTTTCTTCTTCTTCTTCTTCCGTGACCTTCTCCCTAGATGGGAGAAGGGTTTCCCCTCTGGTCCATGGACTCCATGGCGGCAGAGGGGAGAGATCCCCTCCGAGATTGGATATGTCTCTCTGTCTCCTCTGTTTCTGCGTTTTAGATTCTGGCCTTTCACCGTTTATTATATTCCCGGAGATCCGTAACTCCGATTGGGCTGAAATTTTAACACGATTTCTATCCGGGTATTGGATTTGTTGCGGCGAAAGAAGGGAACCAACCTCCTTATGGGGTGGCCACGAGGGTTAGGGGCGCGCCCACCCCCCTAGGGCGCGCCGCCTGCCTCGTGGCCCCTCACGCATCGTCTCATGTTGATTCTTCTTCCCAAAAATCACATATATTCCAAAAAAATCTCTGTAAGTTTTTATCCCGTTTGGACTCTATTTGATATGGATATTCTGCGAAACAAAAAACATGCAACAAACAGGAACTGGCACTGGGCACTGGATCAATATTTTAGTCCCAAAAATAGTATAAAAAGTTTCCAAAAGTATATGAAAGTTGTATAATATTGGCATGGAACAATCAAAAATTATAGATATGACGGAGACGTATCAGCATGCCCAAGTCTAATTCTTGCTCGTCCTCTAGTTGGTAAATGATAAAAAAGATAATTTTTGATGTGGAATGCTACCTAGCATAATCTTGATCATGTAATCTAATCATGGCATGAATATTAAGACACGAGTGATTCAAAGCAATAGTCTATCATTTGACATTAAGAGAATAATACTTCAAGCATACTAATAAGCAATCATGTCTTTTAAAAATAACATGGCAAAAGAAAGTTATCCCTAGAAAATCATATGGTCTGGCTATGCTCCATCTTCACCACACAAAGCATTCAAATCATGCACAACACCGATGACAAGTTGAGGGAGTCCTGGACTAAGGGGTCCTCGGGCGTCCGGCCTGTTATCAGTGGGCCGGACTAATAGGCTATGAAGATCGAAGACAATACCCGGGTCCGGATTGGACTCTACTTGGCGTGGAAGGCAAGCTTGGCAACCGAAGATTCCTTCTTATGTAACCAAATCCATGTAAACCCTAGATCCCTCGGTGTCTATATAAACCGAAGGGATAGTTCGGAAAGGACACCACATATACTCATTACCATACCCATATAGGCTAGACTTCTAGGGTTTAGCCATTACGATCTCGTGGTAGATCAACTCTTGTAATACTCATATTCATCAAGATCAATCAAGCAGGAAGTAGGGTATTACCTCCATAGAGAGGGCTCGAACCCGGGTAAACATCGTGTCCCCTGTCTCCTGTTACCATCGATCCTAGACGCACAGTTCAGGACCCCCTACCCGAGATCCACTGGTTTTGACACCGACATTGGTGCTTTCATTGAGAGTTCCAACGTGTCGTCGACAGAAGGTTCGATGGCCCCTTCGATTGTCAGTAATGACGTTGTCCAGGGAGAAACCTTTCTCCCCGGACAGATCTTCGTATTCGGCGGCTTCGTACTGCGGGCCAACTCGTTTGGCCATCTAGAACAGATCGACAGCTACGCCCCTGGCCATCAGGTCAGATTCGGAAGCCTGAATTACGTCGCGGACGTCCATGGAGATTTGATCTTCGACGGATTCGAGACCGCGGCAACCGCTCCCCATCACCTCGATGAACATGGCTTAAAACTGTCATCACGATGCATCCATGAGATAGCTCATGTAACAGCTCTGGCCTTAAATCCGAAGCAGATCAAGTTGCCCGAATACAGGAAGCTCGACCCCATCACGAGGCTACCGATTCCATGGCGCTGGAGCCGCACACAGATTCCACTTCATACGGTATCCGCATCAACGGAACCTCAGACTCGCCCCCAATGTCGAACTTCAAACCCTGCGAGCCCACGTATACCGAACTCGATCGGTTATCGATCCTCAGGTTCAGTGCTGCAGATGTCTTCCAACACTTGCCCATGGGTAACATGCTAAACACGCTAAAAAAACCTATCCCTGGCAGACAACCCATCGCCGAACTATGTTCGGTTCAAACTTTCGGCGGACAATGGAGAATTTTGTTTCCCACCCGCCACCCACTCCATAGCCACCGTTCAAGACCTAACCAACACACCCAACCCCCGCTCAGAAGACATCAACGGTGTGGACGACGATGAGGGGCAGGGTCGGAGCTTCCTACCTACTCGGCATGGGATGACCACTTGCTGGTATGACATGTGTATGTTAGACGCACCCTACGGCGCTCTCGTCGATGATAAGGAGGATCTGGTCGAGAATAAACCGCCTGGTACCTAGGTCACATCGCCTAAGAGAAAACACTGCCAGCACCAGAGAAGACGACACTCCGGACAACAAAGATCCATATGGGGACTCGAAGGCGGGCAAGACAACTCTGATGAACAGACCACATATGGGGACTCAGAGGACAGCAATTATCTCCCACTCTCCGAGGAAGAGGAGATCCTCGGCAACAAAGACTTTATCATGCCCAAGGAACCTCTCGAGTAGGAGCGCTTTAAACGCCAGCTTATAGCCACTGCAAGGAGCCTAAGAAAGAAGCAACTGCAGCTTCAAGCAAGCCAAGATTTGCTCAATGATAGATGGACCGAGGTCTTGGCCGCCGAAGAATACGGCCTTAGCAGCCTAGTCAAAAGCCACCCCAAAAGAATAGGTGGCTCCCTCAATACGATGGCAGGGCGATGGAGCCCACACCACCATCGAATAATGCGGCGGGCCAACCAGAGTTCGATCTAGTCAAAGCAGCAGCCCAAGCAGAGCACCATACCAACCCATCCAACCGTAAAAAAAAACAACTCGGAGGAATACCCGCGATATCAACCAATACACTTAGGGTAGAGCAGGACGTACACGATCGACGTACAGATCACGAAGATATACCCCGACAGACGATGATGGTCGCCTATTCAGACGCTATAAAGCCGACCATGCCCGGGCCGAACACCGTAAACGGAACCCGCTGGAGATGCTTCATAGTGTGGCCCAACATAGAGGAGCCGCACACCCTCTCTGCTTCACTAACGAAGTAATGGAGCATGAATTTCCAGACGGGTTTAAACCCATCAACATTGAATCATACGATGGAACAACAAATCCTGCGGTATGGATCGAGGATTACCTCCTTCATATTCACATGGCCCGTGGAGATGACCTCCATGCCATTAAATACCTACCTCTCAAGCTTAAAGGGCCAGCTCGGTACTGGCTAAACAATTTGCCAGAAAATTCCATTGGCAACTGGGAAGATTTGGAAGACGCCTTTCGAGGCAATTTCAAGGGAACATATGTCCGGCCATTATACGCTGATGACTTAAGTCACATTATCCAAGAGCCCGGCGAGTCAGCCAGGGAGCTCTGGACCAGGTTCTTAGTCAAAAAGAACCAAGTTGTCGATTGTCCGGATGCAGAAGACCTTGCGGCCTTCAGACACAGCGTCTGGGAAGAATGGCTAGCGCGTGACCTCGGCCAGGAAGGACCCAAATCCATGGCAGCCCTTACCGCTCTAATGACCCGCTTCTGCACAGGAGAAGACAACTGGCTTGCTCGTAAAAGCAATGACGCCAGCAGCCCGGGCACCTCCGAAATCTGAGATGGCAACGGCAAGCCACAACGAACCGAACACAACAGTCGCAGTAATATATGCAACACAGCGGTGAACATCGGATTTCACAATCCGAAGCCGGTCAATGGAAGAAGCCACTAAAGGCAAACCAGGATGGACCATCCACCCTTGACAGGATATTGGACCGACCTTGTCAGATTCACGGTCAACCTGATATGCCAGCTAATCATACCAACCAAAACTGTTGGGTCTTCAAGCAGGCAGGCAAGCTTAACGCTGGTCACAAGGGGAGGAGGCCACCAGGCGATAAAGATGACGGATCGGCTCGTCAGCAGAACACCGGGGGCCAGAAACAGTTTCCCTCCGACGTTCGACTACTTTAGGAATGAGAATAGCAGTCCGTATTCCGCCACCCACGTACTATACTGGCAAAATTTGCACCACGCGCACATCACTACGCACTCAAGATACCATGGGCATCGGCGGAAGCATAATATGGACAACCCTGCAAGCATTCCCCTAATGTTTTCTATCTGCTTACTTTATTTTTCTGTATCATACCTAAATAACAGGTGACCAGCTGGACAGCATCTACAACGGACTCTATCGGAGTTCGGATCTGTATGCTCACCTAAGGGGCTACTTCCGTAAAGGATTCCCCTCCCCGAGGACGGGCGACACAGATGTGTAACAGGAGGTCCAAAATAACATTTGGTGGACCATACTCTTTATTCCGAGCCTGTAATATGCCCTTCTTCCTCTGATCCCGACCCCGAGCATGTCAAATAGCCGGGTTCACGGTTCCTTTTTTATTATATATATACATAAATTTATCATTGGCACATCGCTCCGTTCTCAGTAAGTCTCATCCGAACCGATCTTTCATACTCTTTCAACAATAAGTACGGCCTTAACAGCTGCTCTGCAGATACACCTCGGCATACCCTGCCAGGGGCTCGGCATGGGAACGAATGAGCTGCCAGTAAAAGTCCGAACAGCTCTATAGCGTACTTTGGCGTCGCAAGTTTGGCCTTATATGCATCAGCTCCGAATCATTGTCTTGGGTCAATAGTTGGGTTGCCCGGCTCCTGTGTTTGCTACCCTACATTCCGTCCTATCGGCTAGGGTAGTAAAGGGAGAACTACTACGATTGTGCCCTGGCCTAGACTAGATGAGCACCTCAGTAGAGAAAGCCGAAAACTGACTGTCATGATGCGGCGAGAGCTGGTCAACCACTTGACGACTTATTGGAATACTTAACGATTCTCCGTGTAACATGAAGGATCTTTTTCAGATCAGATATGCAAGGCACCACACGTCCCATACACACCACGGGCTATGTCATAGCCCCACCATAAAACTCCTATGGTTAAGTGAAAGTGTTAACGCCTTATAGTCCGATTGCCTGGTTCGCCGCATTATCACCTCCTTCATGGACCAAGACGTTGGATAAAGAGTGATTAAATGCTTTTCCGAACACCCCTGTACTTCCTACGGGGGGGCTGAAGCCGACGACTGGAAAACTTTTAGATTATATTAAAACAACCGCACAAGAGGAATTCAAGCTTTTGAGCAATACATAAATATATTGACTATAAAGTTGTCTTTTACAATCATCATACACCTCACTCGAACATTATGTTTTTCGAACATTCACCCTCTATCAAGCGGGCGGCCTCCAGGACATCTTCAAAATAACTCTCCGGTTCCGAACGGTCCCTGCCTCCAAGCGGACCCTTCGTGGTCACGTCGACGGCCTTCATCTTTCCCCAAAATGTCTTGACTCGGGCAAGGGCCATCCGTGCACCTTCAATGCACGCCGATCACTTCACAGCATCGATTCGCGGCACCACGTCGACAAGCTTCTGCACCAAACCGAAATAACTACTCGGCGCAGGCTCGATTGGCCACAGCCGGATTATAACATCCTTCATGGCAGCACCAGATACCCTATGAAGTTCGGCCCATTGGGACATCTGCTCATTGAGCAGCAGCGGGCGCTTCGACGCACCAAACTATGACCAAAAAAGTTTCTCTGTTGCATATCCAGCTCGCGCTTGGTAAGACTGCAATGCATCGGAAGAACTCTTCGGCAAGTCCAAATACTCGTCCGGAGAACTCCACACTTGGTTCAGCTGAGCATAGTCTGGGTTGCCAAACTTAGTCTGCAGCAAAAAAGGCTTTCCAGCCACTATCTCTTTCGCCTACTGAACCTCCTCACGGAGTGCTTTGGACTCTGATCGTGCTTCTTTTGCCTCCTGTCGGACCTTGTCTAGTTCAGCCGTTAAGGCTTTATTCTCCTTCTCAAGAAATTTGCAGCGGCCAGCAGCGTTCTCCAAAGCGAGTGTCATCGTGGATACCTTCTCCTCGCCCTGGCGTCGTGCAGCTTGTTCAGCCATCAGTTCAATTGATGCCTCTTTGGCAGCAGCATCACTAAGCCGGGCCCGCTCCTTGGCCCAGACTAGCTCCGCCTGAAGAGCCTCCACGGTGGCAGCACCATCTGCATTTTATGCGCATTTAATATAAAGCACCTTCCCGCGTCAAGCACACTGATGTAAAGAATGCTCGAAACACATGCCTCGTGAGTCGTCAAGACGCCTGTTGATCAATGCAATGTCATCCTCCGCAATATCCAGTTTTTGATGTACTTTGGCCACTTCCGTATTCCGGGCAGCCACAGGAGGGGCAGCAGCCTATATTTCAAATTAAACCAAGGTTAATACCTGAGCATATCTCTTCGATCCTCCGATCGCTTCCTTCGGAAGCCAATCCAAGTCTTAGGGGCTACTGCATATACAACAGGTGCATTCCGATTCAATTGAGAAAACTACATCACAAACCTGAAAACCTCTCAGAAGGCCCGTGAAGGCCTCATCCAATCCACTCTTTGCGGATAGAACCCTTTTGACCACCGTAGCCATCAAGGTATGGTGCTCTTCTGAAATGGATGCCCGTCGTAGCAATGCCATCAGCATGTCCGGCGCTCCTGGGTCTTCAGAAACCGCCACCGGAGTACGACGTTCCTATGAGGGAACCCGCTTACTTGCCTCCAGAATCGTCTCTGGCTGTAAACCGTACGGTTCGGAGACGCAAGTCTTGATCCCGGAACCCCGAGTGACAGAGGCACCGCCTTCGGGTAACACCTCCTTCGCTTCCTGTACTACTTGGTGTTTAGGAGGAGCCCGTCGGGACGATACCTCGGTATCATCTCCCTTGTTGGGCGATGCGGCCAGAGCAGGCATGTCACTCTCCATCATCTCCGGAAGAAGATCTCCCGAGGAGGAGGGCAATTGAGAAGCACCAGGCGTTAACCTGCGTGGGTGAACATATATTGGATGATTACTTCACTAATAGGAAAAGAATGAGGTGCATTCAAAGTACCCCAGCCTCCGCACTCTTGCCCTTGGGAAAAAGGACTTCGGTTTCCCCGAACGCAGCCACCTGGTACGATGTCGGAATCAGCATTCTCGTCAGCAGGTCGGTCGCAGGGCCTTCGGGAAGAGGCGCCGAACACCAGATTAGCACCGCTTTCTTTATCCAGTCCTGTACAAGGACGAGTTGTTCAGTATCTTGATTAAGAGATGTCTGAATGGAAGGCGCTCGGATATCGAGTACTTACCGAAGTGCCCGGATGATTGCAGTCAAGGCCAACGTCTTCGGTGGTGTCCGGCCATTGCTCTTGTTCCTCGAAATATAATTTCCACATTCCTTCATGCGTAGTGCCGAAGAAATGGTGTAGAGTCCGCCGCCCTTCTAGGTTAAACTCCCACATACGAAGAGGCCGCCACTGACATGGCAGGATCCGATGGACCAACATTATTTGAACAACGTTCACAAGATCGATGCCCTTCTCGGTAAGGCTTCGGATGCGACTTTGCAGAGTCCGCACATCATCGATGGATCCCCAGTCCAATCCCTTATTGACCCACAAAGCGAGCTAAATTGGAGGGCCGGGTCGGAACGCAGGTGTTTCCGCCCACTTGGGGCCCCGTGGCTCATTGATATAAAACCACCCCTGCTACCATGGGTCGGAAGATTTGGCGAAAGATCCTTCGGGCCTAACAGCGTTGGCCAGCTTGCCTATTATGACGCTGCCGCACTCTGCCTGCTACTCCTCTGCCACCTGCGGCCTCACATCAAAGGTCTTGAGCCACAAACCAAAGTGTGGACGAGTCCGGAGTAAGGCCTCACACGTGACGATAAATGTCAGGATGAGGAGAATAGAGTCCGGGGCCAGATCGTGAAAATCTAGCGCGTAGTAGAACATGAGCCCCCGGACGAAGGGGTTAAGCGCGAACCCTAGCCCATGAAGAAAGTGTGATACCAATACTACCCTCTCGCCAGATCTGGGGGTCGGTATGTGATACGTCCATTTTGCATCATGCTTTTATATCGATATTTATTGCATTATGGGCTGTTATTACACATTATGTCACAATACTTATGCCTATCCTCTCTTATTTTACAAGGTTTTCATAAAGAGGGAGAATGCCGGCAGCTGGGATTCTGGGCTGGAAAAGGAGCAAATATTAGAGACCAATTCTGCACAGCTCCAAAAGTCCTGAAACTTCATGGAAGATGTTTTCAGAATATATAAAAAATACTCAGCGGAAGAAATTCACCAGGGGGGCCACACCCTACCCACGCGGGCGGGGGGCGCGCCCCCCTACCTCGTGGGCCCCCTGGTGGCCCTCCGGTGGTAATCTTCTGCTATATGAAGTCTTTCGATGGGAAAAAAATAATAAGCAATCTTCTCAGATGAAAGTCTGCCGCCACGAGGCGGAACCTTGGCGGATCCAATCTAGGGCTCCGGCAAAGCTGTTCTGCCGGGGAAACTTCCCTCCCGGAGGGGGAAATCATTGCCATCGTCATCACCAACACTCCTCTCATCGGGAGAGGGCAATCTCCATCAAACATCTTCATCAGCACCATCTCCTCTCAAAATCCTAGTTCATCTCTTGTATCCAATTCTTGTCTTCAAGTCCGGGATTGGTGCTAGTAGGTTGCTAGTAGTGTTAATTACTCCTTGTAGTTAATGCTAGTTGGTTTAATTGGTGGAAGATCATATGTTCATATCCTATATGCATATTAATACCCCTCTGATTATGAACATGTTTATGCTTTCTGAGTAGTTACGTTTGTTCCTAAGGACATGGGAGAAGTCTTGCTATTAGTAGTCATGTGAATTTGGTATTCGTTCGATATTTTGATGAGATGTATGTTGTCTATCCTCTAGTGGTGTTATGTGAACGTCGACTACATGACACTTCACCATTGTTTGGGCCTAGAGGAAGGCATTGGGAAGTAATAAGTAGATGATGGGTTGCTAGAGTGACAGAAGCTTAAACCCTAGTTTATGTGTTGCTTCGTAAGGGGCTGATTTGGATCCATATGTTTCATGCTATGGTTAGGTTTACCTTAATACTTTTGTTGTAGTTGAGGATGCTTGCAATAGAGGTTAATCATAAGTGGGATGTTTGTCCAAGTAAGGGCAGCACCCAAGCACCGGTCCACCCACATACCAAATTATCAAAGTATCGAAGCGAACCATATCAACGTGATGAAAACTAGCTTGACGATATTCCCATGTGTCCTCGGGAGCGCTTTACATCATATAAGAGTTTATCCAGGCTTGTCCTTTGCTACAAAAAGGATTGGGCCACCTTGCTGCACCTTATTTACTTTTGTTACTTGTTGCTTGTTACAAATTATCCTATCACAAAACTATCTGTTACTACTTATTTCAGTACTTGCAGAGAATACCTTGCTAGAAACTGCTTATCATTTCCTTCTGATCCTCGTTGGGTTCGACACTCTTACTTATCGAAAGGACTGCAATAGACCCCTACACTTGTGGGTCATCAAGAATCTTTTCTGGTGCCGTTGCCGGGGAGTGAAGCACCTTTGGTAGGTGGAATTTGGTAAGGAAAAATTTATATAGTGTGCTGAAATTTACTATCACTTGATACTATGGAAAGTAATCCTCTGAGGGGCTTGTTTGGGGTATCTTCACCCCGACCAGTAGAGAAATGAGTTGCTCCTTAACCTAATGAAAATGAAAATGAAAATGTTCCCTTTGAAATTCCTTCGGGTATGATAGAAAAACTGCTAGCTAATCCTTTTTTAGGAGATGGAACAAAACATCCTGATGAGCATCTGATATATGTAGATGAAGTTTGTGGATTATTTAAGCTTGCAGGTGTACCCAGAGATGTTGTTAAGAAGAAGGTCAACCCTTTATCTTTGAGGGGAGATGCATCGACATGGTATAAGCTATGTGATGATTTGGGGTCTTGGAATTACAAATGATTGAAATTGGAATTTCATCAGAAGTTTTATCCTATGGATCTTGTTCATCGTGATCGCAATTATATATATAATTTTTGGCCTCGCGAAGGAGAAAGCATCGCTCAAGCTTGGGGAGGCTTAAATCAATGTTATATTCATGCCCCAATCATGAGCTCTCAAGAAAAATGATTATTCAAAAAATTTATGCTCGGCTTTCTGATAACAATCGCACCATGCTTGATACTTCTTGTGCTGGCTCTTTTATGATGAAGACTATTGAATTCAAATGGGATTTATTGGAAAGAATTAAACGCAACTCTGAAGATTGGGACCTCGGCAAAGGTAAGGAGTCCGGTATGACACCTAAGTTTGATTGTGTTAAATCTTTTATGGATACCGATGTTTTCCGTAAATTTAGCACTAAATATGGACTTGACTCTGAGATAGTAGCTTCTTTCTGTGAATATTTTGCTACTCATGTTGATCTCCCCAAGGAGAAGTGGTTTAAATATCATCCTCCCATAGAAGTAAAAGTAGTTGCACCTATTAAAGTTGAAGAAAAGATTGTCACTTATAATGATCCTATTGTTCCTACTTCTTATGTTGAGAAACCACCTTTTCCTGTTAGGATAAAGGATCATGCTAAAGCTTCAACTGCGGTTCGTAAAAGCAATATTAAAACTTATACACCTCATGAGCAAATTAAAGTTGAACCTGATATTGCTATTGTTAAAAATCTCTTGTCTGATAATATTGATGGGCATGTTATTCATTTCCTTGATGAGACTGCTAGAATTGCTAAACCGTGTACTAAAGATAAAAACAGACCTGTGGTAGGCATACCTGTTATTTCTGTTAAAATAGGAGATCATTGTTATCATGGCTTATATGATATGGGTGCTAGTGCTAGCGCAATACCTTATTCCTTATACAAAGAAATTATGCATGATATTGCACCTGCTGAGATAGAAGATATTGATGTCACAATTAAACTTGCCAATAGAGATACTATTTCACCAATGGGAATTGTTAGAGATGTTGAAGTCTTGTGTCGGAAAACTAAATATCCTGCTGATTTTCTTGTTCTTGGTTCCCCACAAGATAGCTTTTGTCCCATTATTTTTGGTAGACCTTTCTTAAATACTGTTAATGCTACCATAGATTGCAAAAGGGATGTTGTTACTATTGGTATAGATGATATGACTCATGAATTTAATTTCTCTAAATTTAGTAGACAACATAGTGAAGAAGAATCACCTAGTAAGGATGAAATCATTGGTCTTGCTTCTATTGTCGTACCTCCTAGTGATCCTTTAGAACAATATTTGCTAGACCATGAAAATGATATGTCTATGAATGAAAGAAGAGAAATAGATGAAGTATTCTTTAAACAGGAACATATTCTGAAACACAATTTGCCTGTTGAAATCCTAGGGGATCCTCCTCCACCCAAGGGTGATCCCGTGTTTGAGCTTAAACCGTTGCCCGATACTCTTAAATATGCTTATCTTGATGAGAAAAAGATATATCCTGTTATTATTAGTGCTAACCTTTCAGAACATGAAGAAGAGAGATTATTAAAACTCTGAAGAAGCACCGTGCTGCTATTGGGTATACTCTTGATGATCTTAAGGGCATTAGTCCCACTCTATGTCAACATAAAATTAATTTGGAAGAAGATGCTAAACCAGTTCGTGATCATCAACGATGGCTGAATCCTAAAATGAAAGAAGTGGTAAGAAAGGAGATACTAAAGCTCCTTGAGGCAGGTATAATTTATCATGTTGCTGATAGTTAGTGGGTAAGTCCTGTCCATTGTGTCCCTAAGAAGGGAGGTATTACTGTTGTTCCTAATGATAAAGATGAATTGATCCCTCAAAGAATTATTACCGGTTATAGGATGGTAATTGATTTACGCAAATTAAATAAGGCTACTAAAAAGGATCATTACCCCTTACCTTTTATCGATCAAAAGCTAGAAAGATTATCTAAACATACACATTTTGCTTTCTAGATGGTTATTATGGTTTTTCTCAAATACCTGTGTCAGCTAAGGATCAATCAAAGACTACTTTTACTTGCCCTTTTGGTACTTTTGCTTATAGACGTATGCCTTTTGGTTTATGTAATGCACCTGCTACCTTTCAAAGATGCATGATGGCTATATTCTCTGACTTTTGTGAAAAGATTTGTGAGGTTTTCATGGACGATTTCTCCATCTATGGATCTTCTTTTGATGATTGTTTAAACAACCTTGATCGAGTTCTGCAGAGATGTGAAGAAACTAATCTTGTCTTGAATTGGGAAAAGTGCCACTTTATGGTTAATGAAGGTATTGTCTTGGGGCATAAAGTTTCTGAAAGAGGTATTGAAGTTGATAAAGCCAAGGTTGATGCTATTGAAAATATGCCATGTCCCAAGGACATCAAAGGTATAAGAAGTTTCCTTGGTCATGCTGGTTTTTATAGGAGGTTCATTAAGGACTTCTCAAAAATCTCTCGGCCTCTAACTAATTTATTACAAAAAGATATACCATTTGTCTTTGATGATGATTGTGTAGAAGCATTTGAAATACTTAAGAAAGCATTGATCTTTGCACCTATTGTTCATCCACCTGATTGGAATTTACCCTTTGAAATTATGTGTGATGCTAGTGATTATGCTGTAGGTGTTGTCCTAGGGCAAAGAGTTGATAAGAAACTAAATGTTATTCAATATGCTAGTAAAACTCTAGACAATGCTCAGAGAAATTATGCTACTACTGAAAAGGAATTCTTAGCAGTTGTATTTGCTTGTGATAAGTTCAGACCTTATATTGTTGATTCTAAAGTAACTATTCACACTAATCATGCTGCTATTAAATATCGTATGGAAAAGAAAGATGCTAAACCTAGACTTATTAGGTGGGTTCTCTTGCTACAAGAATTTGACTTACATATTGTTGATAGAAAGGGAGCTGAGAACCCCGTTGCAGACAACTTGTCTAGGTTAGAAAATGTGCTTGATGACCCACTACCTATTGATGATAGCGTTCTTGATGAGAAATTAAATGTTATAAATGCTTCTCATACTGCTCCATGGTATGCTGATTATGCTAATTACATTGTTGCTAAATTTATACCACCTAGTTTCACATACCAGCAAAAGAAAAAGTTCTTCCATGATTCGAGGCATTACTTTTGGGATGACCCACATCTTTATAAAGGAGTAGATGGTATTATTAGACGTTGTGTACCTGAGAATGAATAGGAACATATCCTACACAAGTGTCACTCCGAAGCTTATGGAGGACACCATGCTGGAGATAGGACTGCACATAAGGTATTGCAATCTGGTTTTTATTGGCCTACTCTCTTCAAGGATGCCCGTAAGTTTGTCTTATCTTGTGATGAATGTCAAAGAATTGGTAATATTAGTAGACGTCAAGAAATGCTTATGAACTATTCACTTGTTATTGAACCATTTGATGTTTGGGGCTTTGACTATATGGGACCCTTTCCTTCCTCTAATGGATATACTCATATTTTAGTTGTCGTTGATTACGTTACTAAGTGGGTAGAAGCTATTCCAACTAGTAATGCTGATCATAACACTTCTATTAAAATGTTTAAAGAAGTTATTTTTCCAAGGTTTGGAGTCCCTAGATATTTATTGACCGATGGTGGTTCACACTTTATTCATGGTGCTTTCCGTAAAATGCTTGCTAAATATGATGTTAATCATATAATTGCATCCCCTTATCACCCACAGTCCAGTGGTCAATTAGAATTGAGTAATAGAGAACTCAAATTAATTTTGCAAAAGACTGTTAATAGATCTAGAAAGAATTGGTCCAAGAAACTTGATGATGCATTATGGGCCTATAGAACTGCATATAAAAATTCTATGGGTATGTCTCCGTATAAAATGGTCTATGGAAAAGCACGTCACTTACCTATCGAACTAGAACACAAGGCATATTGGGCAATTAAAGAACTCAACTATAATTTTAAACTTGCCGGTGAGAAGAGGTTATTTGATATTAGCTCACTTGATGAATGGAGAACCCAAGCCTATGAGAATGCCAAATTATTTAAAGAAAAGGTTAAAAGATGGCATGACAAAAGGATACAAAAGCGTGAGTTTAATGTAGGTGACTATGTATTGCTATAAAACTCTCATTTAAGATTTTTTGCAGGAAAACTTCTCTCTAAATGGGAAGGTCCTTACGTTATCGAGGAGGTCTATTGTTCCAGTGCCATAAAAATCAACAACTTCGAAGTCACAAATCCGTAGGTGGTGAATGTCAAAGGATCAAACATTATATCTCAGGTAATCCCATAAATGTTGAAACCAATGTTATGGAAACCATAACCCCGGAGGAATACATAAGGGACACTTTCCAGAATGTTTCAGACTCCGAAAAGGAATAGGTATGTGGTACGGTAAGTAAACCGACTCCAAAACAGTTTTTAAGGCAATATTTCTCCATTTTGGAATATTTAGAAAAATAGAAAAATAAGAAGCTGTCCGGGAAGGACACGAGGCCTCCACGAGGGTGGAGGGCGCACCCTACCCTACGGGGCGCGCCCCCTACCTCGTGGGCACCTCGTGTGCTCTCCGGACTCCGTTTTCATACACGACACGAATTTTGGTCGGTAAAAATTCATTATATAATCTTCCGGGGGTTTTGACTCCCGTATCACGCAAAAATCTCCTGTCTTTGTTTCGAGCTGTTTTTCTGACAGATCCAGGTCGCCATGTCATCTTCATGTGCCCCCAAGGACTAGTTCTTCGAGAACGTCATGAACCCTACCTCGCAGAAGTGCTACAACACCCTCAAACCATTGAGATGTGTGAGGGGTTGTTGTACATCCGCGATGCGGAGGGACCAAGGAAGACCAGAAGCACAGAGGCCAGGCTCGAGGCATTGGAGCAAGAAGTTTTCAAGTGTCAGGAGATCGTGGAGCGTGGACTTGATTCCAGTCACATTATGATCACGGAGTTCACCAACAACCACAAGCTGGACGTCAAGGACATTGGGGAGGCCATCTTCAAGCTTCATGAGAAAATCGAGTACCTCCAAGCCCAGATTTATGACCTGCAAAACCAAAACTGTGAGTATGAATATAGATTCAAGAGGATGAGTTTGGCTGCAGATTTGAGGTTTCAGGAGACTCGATCATCCTTCTATGATGGTGAACCTATGCCCTAGAAGAAGGACGACAAGCCTACGCCATCAACAAAACCACCTTCTTCATCAACAAAGGAGACATAATCACATGGATATGGGCACTCCCCTTGGCAACTGCCAAGCTTGGGGGAATGCCCCGGTATCGTATCACCATCACTTTTATCTTTACCGTTTCCTTAGCTCTATCCTTTTGGTAATATCTTGATCTAGTAGAATATAAGTTTTTAGTATGATCTAGTTGTGAGTTTTCCTTTATTATCCTCCTATGCAATCGAGTCAGTGAGCTATATAATAAAGATTAGTGTTGAGTCAAGGGCTTGATTATTTTGCCATGATCCTAAGTGAATAAAAGAAAAGAGAAAGAATAAAAATAAACAAAGAGATCATATGGATCTTATGGAGAGTAATGAGCTCACATAGAAAAAGTATGATGAATAAAAGTTGTTGAGGGTTGACAAACATATTCTTCATCATCGTTGCAATTAATAGGAAGTAATAAAGAAAGAGAGGTCTTCACATATAAATATACTATCTTGGACATCTTTTATGATTGTGAGCACTCACTAAAGTATGACATGCTAAAGAGTTGACATTGGACAAGGAAGACAACATAATGGGTTATGTTTTCTTACATCTGAGATTAATTATAGTCTTGGATCCTCCAACATGTTGAGCTTGCCTTTCCCCCTCATGCTAGCAAAATTCACTTCACCAAGTAGAGATACTACTTGTGCTTCCAAATACCCTTAAACCAGTTTTGCCATAAGAGTCCACCATACCTACCTATGGATTGAGTAAAATCCTCCAAGTAAGTTGTCATCAGTGCAAGCAATAAAAATTTCCCTCTAAATATGTATGACTTATTAGTGCGGGAGAAAATAAGCTTTATACGATCGTGTGATATGGAAGAAATAAAAGCGACATACTGCATAATAAAGGTACATATCACAAGTGGTAATATAAAGTGACGTTCTTTCGCATTAAGATTTTGTGCATCCAACCATAAAAGCGCATGACAACCTCTGCGTCCCTCTGCGAAGGGCCTATCTTTTACTTTTATCTCCTACCTTGCATAAGAGTCATGTTGTTCTTCACCCCTCCTTTTTATATTTTATCCTTTGGCAAGCACAGTATGTTGGAATGATCCTGGTATATATGGCTAATTGGATGTGAGTTTTCATGAACTATTATTGTTGACATTACCCTTGAGGTAAAATGTTGGGAGGCAGAACAATAAGCCCCTATCTTTCTCTGTGTCCGATTAAAACTCCATACCCATAAGTATTGCGTGAGTGTTAGCAATTGTGAAAGACTATATGATAGTTGAGTATGTGGACTTGCTGAAAAGCTATTATACATTGACTCTTTCCTATGTTATGATAAATTGCAATTGCTTCAATGACTGAGATTATAGTTTGTTAGTTTTCAATGAAGTTTACGATTCATACTTGATATTGTGATTGAATTATTACTCTAACATAAGAGATTATACGGCAGGAATTATATAAGTTGATGTTCTAAGAATGATCATGATGCCCTCATGTCTGTATTTTATTTTTATCGACACCTCTATCTCTAAACATGTGGACATATTTTTCGATTTCGGCTTTCGCTTGAGGACAAGCGAGGTCTAAGCTTGGGGGAGTTGATACGTCCATTTTGCATCATGCTTTTATATCGATATTTATTGCATTATGGGCTGTTATTACACATTATGTCACAATACTTATGCCTATCCTCTCTTATTTTACAAGGTTTTAATAAAGAGGGAGAATGCCGACAGCCGGGATTCTAGGCTGGAAAAGGAGCAAATATTAGAGACCTATTCTGCACAGCTCCAAAAGTCCTGAAACTTCACGGAAGACATTTTCAGAATATATAAAAAATACTCAGCGGAAGAAATTCACCAGGGGGGCCACACCCTGCCCACCAGGGTGGGGGCGCGCCCCCTACCTCGTGGGCCCCCTGGTGGCCCTCCGGTGGCCAATCTTCTGCTATATGGAGTCTTTCGATGGGAAAAAATAATAAGCAATCTTCTCGGACGAAACTCTGCCGCCACGAGGCGGAACCTTGGCGGATCCAATCTAGGGCTCCGGCAGAGCTGTTCTACCGGGGAAACTTCCCTCCCGGAGGGGGAAATCATCGCCATCATCATCACCAATGCTCCTCTCATCGGGAGAGGGCAATCTTCATCAACATCTTCATCAGCACCATCTCCTCTCAAAACCCTAGTTCATCTCTTTTATCCAATTCTTGTCTTCAAGTCTGGGATTAGTGCTAGGAGTGTTAATTACTCCTTGTAGTTGATGCTAGTTGGTTTAATTGGTGGAAGATCATATGTTCAGATCCTATATGCATATTAATACCCCTCTGATTATGAACATGTTTATGCTTTGTGAGTAGTTACGTTTGTTCCTGAGGACATGGGAGAAGTCTTGCTATTAGTAGTCATGTGAATTTGGTATTCGTTCGATATTTTGATGAGATGTATGTTGTCTCTCCTCTAGTGGTGTTATGGGAACATCGACTACATGACACTTCACCATTGTTTGGGCCTAGAGGAAGCATTGGGAAGTAATAAGTAGATGATGGGTTGCTAGAGTGACAGAAGCTTAAACCCTAGTTTATGTGTTGCTTCGTAAGGGGCTGATTTGGATCCATATGTTTCATGCTATGGTTAGGTTACCTTAATACTTTTGTTGTAGTTGCGGATGCTTGCAATAGAGGTTAGTCATAAGTGGGATGTTTGTCCAAGTAAGGGCAGCACCCAAGCACCGGTCCACCCACATACCAAATTATCAAAGTATCGAACGCGAATCATATGAACGTGATGAAAACTAGCTTGACGATATTCCCATGTGTCCTCGGGAGCGCTTTACATCATATAAGAGTTTATCCAGGCTTGTCCTTTGCTACAAAAAGGATTGGGCCACCTTGCTGCACCTTATTTACTTTTGTTACTTGTTGCTTGTTACAAATTATCCTATCACAAAACTATCTGTTACTACTTATTTCAGTACTTGCAGAGAATACCTTGCTGGAAACCGCTTATCATTTCCTTCTGCTCCTCGTTGGGTTTGACACTCTTACTTATCAAAAGGACTACGATAGATCCCCTACACTTGTGGGTCATCAGTATGACCTGCCCTTGTGCAGGAAGCCGATGAAAGATTTCCAAGGTCAGATACCTCGCCGCACGGAGCTTCGCAATATCCTCCTCCGTGACACAAGAAGCCACCCACCAGCCCTGATGGTTGGATCCGAACATGACTAGGGTTGGTGGCGATTGGAACCCGAGGGTTGGAACTTGGGGTGGCCGGGTGTCGGTGTCAAAACAGGAGGCGAGGGACACGATGTTTACCCAGGTTCGGGCCCTCTTGATGGAGGTAATACCCTACGTCCTGCTTGATTGATCTTGATGATATGAGTATTACAAGAGTTGATCTACCACGAGATCGTAGAGGCTAAACCCTAGATGCTAGCCTATGGTATGATTGTTGTTGTCCAACGGACTAAACCCTCCGGTTTATATAGACACCGGAGGGGGCTAGGGTTACACAGATTCGGTTACAAGGGAGGAGATCTACATATCCATATTGCCAAGCTTGCCTTCCACGCCAAGGAGAGTCCTATCCAGACACGGGATGAAGTCTTCAATCTTGTATCTTCATAGTCCAACAGTCCGGCCAAAGGATATAGTCCGTCTGTCCGGAGACCCCCTAATCCAGGACTCCCTTAGTAGCCCCCGAACCGGGCTTCAATGATGATGAGTCCGGCGCATAGATCTGTCTTTGGCATTGCAAGGCGGGTTCTTCTCCAAATTCTGAATATCTGCTGAGTAGTGTCCGGCTCCCCATAAATGTGCACTTCTTGGCTTCTGCGCCCAATAAGGGCTCTCTTCCACATGTCGAGCGAATGCGAGGAGCCAGGGCATTTTTACATTCACCACCCTAGCCATGTAAGTAAACTGTCTATTTAAAGAGACGGGGATTCTTAGATCCATACCACACCATCCTCCCACAGCGAGTATCCATCGGAGAGCGCTCGGAAAAATCCATTCCAACATGGCTGGCCATCGCAGCTCCTCCTCCCGCTCCCGCAACCCTAAGCCCGGTGACTGGGAGAAGTGTTCCGTCCCGCACAGCCAATTAGTAGAGTTACAGACCAAGGGATTTCTCCCTCCAGCATATATGGTCCCCGTTCGAGCCGGGCTTGCCACCTATAATGCCGGGGAGCAAGCGGAGAGCTTCCCCAATCCCTCTAAGGGGGAGCGGGTATGCCTTGTCCCTTATTTACTAAGGGGACTTGGATTTCCAATCCATCCGTTCCTCTGCGGGCTCCTGGAGTTTTACGGCCTCCAGTTGCATAATTTCACCCCCACTTCCATATTACACATAGCTGGTTATGTTGCCCTTTGTGAGCCGTTTCTGGGTTGCGAAGGTCATTTTGAGCTGTGGAAGAGGCTATTCAGCCTCGTGCCCCGTTCACGGAAGGGGTCCATATATCAAGTGGGCAGAGCCGAAATATGGCGCATCACCGAGACCGGATACATGTCTGGTACCCCGAAGAAGATGTCCGAAGACTGGCCTTCGGAGTGGTTTTACATGGAGGATGTCCCCCTTCTAGATCCTATTCGGATGGGTCTTCCCGAGTTCGACAATGCCCCTTTGGAGAAACGCCGAAGCTGGCGCCCACGAAGCCCTCGGGAGGAAGATAACGGAGAAGTCCTTTACCTGATGGGCCGGATAAAAGCGCTGGCTCAATCAGGACTGACAATAATCGAGGTTATGTCAGTATGTATAATGCGGGGGGTGCAGCCACTTCAATATCGAGGACACCCCCTATGGCACTTTAACGGGGAAGATGATGCCACCCG
Source organism: Triticum monococcum (assembly GCA_034509565.1). NCBI lineage: Eukaryota > Viridiplantae > Streptophyta > Magnoliopsida > Poales > Poaceae > Triticum > Triticum monococcum. Next base: position 487,730,467 of record CM067845.1, read on the forward strand.
TTGTGGGCTTAAGGGACCGGACTTAGTTGCTGCTCTAGCAAAAAAATTGTCCGATTTGTTCAAGGGATAGGAAGAGGAGTTCATCCGTATTAAGCCACGGGATGGATTCTCCATGTACAACCCCCAAGCTGGGTGAGCTGTTTCATGGCAGGAACTGCAAAAAGCCGTAAGGGAGGTCATGAGCCCACCTCCACAACTGGAGGACCCTGACCGGGCCCTCGATCCCGGACTTGAAGAGGATCCAAACATATTTGTGGAGCTGATTGACAGGACATTCTATCAATTGAGCTGCGATGATGCCATGGTGGCCATCATAGCCGACTATCCTGGGCTACTCCCTGCATCGCATGTAAGAAAAACCGAAGTCCCAACTTCCGAGAAGGATCCCCTTTTATGCACTTCACCTACCGTACACATATGGTGTTTTACAGGGAAGGCCCTCGGGACGCCATGCCGAACCCACAACGACTCGCCAAGAAGGGACACCGAAGCTGGGTAGGCTAAAAAGGAAGGCGGTCAGGACTAAGACGTCGGTGCAGAGGTATGATATAGAACCTCGCTCCGTGGTTGTCGTCTTTTAAAATATAATAACGTCCACATTTCCTAGTAAGAAAAATGCTCACCGGACTACATCCAGGGAGGTTGCTGATCACGCCTCCACCAGTCGGGCTCCACGGCCAGACATAGAGGCGGAGGCCAACAAGGGACGAACGCCGGATGCTCCTCCTACAGAGGATGCGGATAGACTATCCGCTACAAATTCCAAAGTGGAAAGTGCCATGAATCACAGGCGTCGCCGGGCCATACTCCGTGACGCTTGTTTCTCCCAAGAGGCGTTCGCTGCCTTCAACTCAGGAGACGCGTACATCCATGCTGCTCAAAACGGTCTTGCCAGAGCCACGGACCAGTATGTAAAGGATATACGGGTTAAAAAATCTGACGATTATATATATCAGTAGCCCCTGAAACTTGAAACAGTTGACACAACTGATTTAAGGATCATTACTTGTGCAGGTTCTTACAGAGAAGAATACTCAATTGTCTCAAGAGCTGGGAGAGTGCAAAGCCCAGCTACGGGCCGCGGTTGCCGCATTGAAGGAGTCCGAGAAGGACCCCTCTGGTAACACTTGTTTCCATTGCAAAGAATGACAGGTACCAGATAGTATGCGGCATGCATGCAAATCTAATGATAGATGTTGCAGATGACTCTGGAGTGAATCCGGAGGCCGTGCCGGAGAATGCGCAATGTGCCAATCGACAGTTAAATGCTGGCGAGCGCGTGCTTACGTGGGTCTGGCAGGAGAAAAATAATATCCAAGACGCCAATATCCAGCTGGGCGTCGAACTGAAAGATGTCCGAGCCCAGCTTGCGGACTCCGTGAAGGAGAATAAGCGGCTTCGACGCGGCATTTTCAGTAAGTGCTTGAATGTACTTTTGAAAGAGTTTGGCGAAGAAGCCGGCTAACAGAGTTATATCTGCAGGTATGCTGACAGGTTGTCCCACAGAGGAGATGCCCGGGTCTGTGGGGGATCTTCTACTAGAGCTCTCACAACTGCACGAACAAGTTCGGCAGGTGATGCAGGGTATTGCGCAAGCCTTGTGGCCATCCGCCTCCCCGCCAGGAGGCATGGGGGAGCTTATAGAGAAGCTCAAGGGAGCGCGGCGGCGCTTCCAATTATGGAAGATATCAGCCTGCCGAGAAGGTGCAAGGGAAGCCTGGGCCATGGTGAAGACGTGATATACCAAAGCTGACCCAAACCACATGGCCGAGGTCAGACCTGTGGGGCCTGATGGGAAAGAGATCCCCGTCAGTTTGGTGTATGACCAAGTAGAATTAGCCGCGAAGTATTCCCAATATGATTGTAGGCTAGACAGCCTGTTGGATGGTATAGAAGAAGAATTTAGTCAGTCTTAGTGACTGTGTACTTTAAGTGACATGTATAATGTCCCTAGCCGGATTGTAAATCATTTGTCATGGCGGACCTTTTCGCTTCGACCTATGGACCCGATAGTCCGAAGTGTATCCAAATACCCGCTCGGTTATGGAAAAACCGGGGTATGCGTGGAAACCAGGCGTAGGGGTCATAAGTGCTTGAACAGACAAGTACCCAACTAGCTATCTAATATTATATGGATAGTAAGAAACATCTTCCAGGGAGAATAGTTCCGTTAAGGGTTCCTTACCCTGGGTACGCATGCCCTAATGTGCATGTCCGAACTGCGGAAAGAGACGCAGGCTATAAACATCTAGGGGATTGTATAAAAATAAATAAATGTCATCTTTTGTTCACCGACCAAATATTCCCTTAAGAACGCTAGCTTTTGGCTTCACCCAGTCTGAGATACACGTCCGGCTGACCCGGCAGTAACAATCACAGAGGTGCTCCCCTTATGCCCTAGCCGAATTAACGGGAACGTAGGGCATAAATACAAGAGCCAAGCAACCCAGCTTGGCCAAAACTTAAGTCATATCGATGCATATAATGGCGAAAAAAAGGTACATGCGGAACAATAACACATGTGTGGGGCATAAAGCCCAGAAAAATAGTTATATTAAGCTTCTGTATAAGAAGCCCCCAGGTATAATGAGCGCGGTTAGCGCGTCGAGATTGTGCAGTCAAGACACAAGTTAGCCTTTTAAGGACTTAAGGAGAAGAAAAAAAGAAGGAGAGAAAGAGAGAAAAGACAGATAATGGATAAAAAATTGACGGGGGTAAGGAGACAAACATAGAGTCCGGCACTAGGCGTAGAATCTTCGGAGTCTAGCTGCGTTCTATGGGTTTAGCTCGAGTCGATTGTCCGACGCATCCCGCATACGGTACACTCCACCAGTCAGAACCTAGTCAATAATGAAGGGACCTTCCCATTTGGGCTTGAGCTTGTTCTTTTTTTTCCCCGGCAGGCGTAGAACTAGTTCGCCAACGTTATAGGTTTTGGCCCGTACTTCTCTGCTTTGATACCTTTGAGCCTGTTGCTGATAAAATGCGGAACGGGCTTTTGCCACGTCGTGCTCCTCCTCCAGGGCGTCCAAACTGTCCTGCCGATCGAGCGCAACCTCTTTTTCTTCGTACATGCGCACTCGAGATGAGTCATGAATTATGTCGCAAGGCAGAACCGCCTCTGCGCCGTACACCATAAAAAATGGTGTGTATCTGGTAGTGCGATTCGGTGTGGTCTGCAACCCCCATAGTACGGAGTCAAGGTCCTCTACTCAGTGCGTGTTTGATTCCTTTAAGGACCACACTAATCTGGGTTTGATGCCACTCATGATAAGACCATTTGCTTGTTCGACTTGGCCATTAGTTTGCGGGTGATAGACAGAAGCATAATCGAGCTTGATGCCCATGTTGCTGCACAAAAGTTTTACCTCGTCGGCTGCAAAGTTCGTGCCGTTGTCAGTGATGATGCTGTGGGGGATGCCATAATGGTGTACAACCCCAGATATGAAGTCTATCACCGGTCCGGATTCAGCCGTTGTAATGGGTTTGGCTTCTATCCATTTGGTGAATTTATCCACCATGACCAGTAAGTATTTTTTTCTTATGGGTTCCCCCTTTAAGGGGTCCGACCATATCAAGCCCCCAGACCACGAAGGGCCAAGTAATGGGGATTGTTTGGAGAGCGGTAGGCAGCATATGGCATTGGTTTGCAAAAAGCTGGCAATCGACGCAACATTGGACCAGATACTGTGCATCTGCTCGGGCCGTCGGCCAATACAAACCTATACGTAAGGCCTTGCTTACAAGGGCCCGGGCTGCAACTGGTGGCCGCCGAGTCCAGCATGGATTTCTGCCAAAAGCTTCCGCCCTTCCTCTTCGGAGATGCACCTTTGAAGGACTCCGATAGTGCTTTTCTTATAAACCTCTCCCTCATGGACCTTGTAGGTTTTAGATCGCCACACTATGCAGCGTGCCTCATTTTGGTCCTCGGGTAGTTCCTGCCTGGTTAGGTAGGCCAGGAATGGTTCTGTCCATGGGGCGATGACGGCCATTATCACATGGGCTGAAGGTGTTATTTCGATGCTAGAGCCTCCGATTGTGTCAGAGTGTTCGGTATCTGGTGTTGTGGCCGGGTCCGGAATATTGTTACCGGTGTCCCCTTCCCATACCACGGATGGCTTAAATAGCCTTTCCAAGAAGATGTTAGGTGGGACAGGATCGCGCTTAGTGCCAATACGGGCGAGGATATTCGTCGCCTGATTGTTTTCTCGAGCCACATGGTGGAATTCAAGCCCCTCGAACCGAGCTGGCATTTTGAGGACGGAGTTGCGATATGCCGCCATTTTTGGATCCTTGGCATCGAAGTCTCCATTTATTTGAGATATTGTGAGGTTCGAGTCCCCACGCACTCCAAGCATTGAATGCCCATGGAAACTGCCATCCGAAGACCGTGTAATAGGGCCTCGTATTCGGCTGTGTTGTTGGAGTCTGTGTATAGTATTTGGAGTACGTATTGGACTGTATCTCCGGTGGGGGACGTCAGGACGACGCCAGCCCCCAGACCAGCCAACATTTTAGAGTCGTCAAAGTGCATGATCCAATTGGAGTACGCGCAGTACTCTTTAGGGAGTTCGGCTTCTGTCCACTCGGCGACGAAATCGGCCAGTACTTGCGACATAATGGCTCGCCGTGGTCTATATGTTATGTCGAATGGGAGGAGCTCAATAGCCCATTTGCCAATCCGGCCCGTGGCATTGCGGTTGTTTATTATGTCGTTGAGTGGTACTTCTTAGGCCGCCATAATTGAACACTCTTGAAAGCAGTGTCGTAATTTCCGGGATGCCATGAATACCGCATATGCTATCTTTTGATAATGTGGGTACCATGATTTGCATGGAGTGAGGACAGTGGATATATAATATATCGGCTTTTGAAGTGGGAATCTATGTCCGTCCGTCTCTCGTTCGACGACGAGCACTGCGCTTACAACCTGTCGGATTTCGGGTTCCGGCAGACCCTTAAGGTTCGAACACTGGGGTGTGCGCGGAAATCTCGCCTTCGACCTCTCCGTCTCGAGGGGATCTAAACTACTAAAAGAACTGCACGAAAGACACAAGATTTATACTGGTTCGGGCCACCGATGTGGTGTAATACCCTACTCCAGTGTGTGGTGGATGGATTGCCTCCTGGGGCTGGTGTGGATGAACAATACAAGGAAGAACAGCCTCGCGAGGGTCTGTTCTTGGCTGTGGAGATGAACTGCTATGAAGAGTTCAGTCTCCTTCCCTCTCTCTCTCTACTGGCGAACCGAACGAACCAACCAACGAACCGAACCGAACGAACAGGAATCGATCCTCTTGCTATGTGGGTGGCTAGTCCTATTTATAGAGGCCCTGGTCCTCTCCCCAAATATTGAGCGGGAAGGGATCCAACAATGGCGGGCTAATTTGAAGGGGGATAGCGAGTACATCTATCCTGACAAAAGCAGTCTTCGCCTGCCAAAGGCTCTGGTGATGACGCCGCGCTGGGCTCCATGGTGACCTCCATCTCGTAGTCCTCTTGGCCTTGGTCTCGTTGCACCGAAGTGGCAACCTTTGCATGATGCCTTGGTACTCCGCGGATGCACTTGCTCCCTTTGCACCAAAGAGGAAAGAGGGACGCTGCGCGCGCTGGCACCTGCCTGGCGCCCCGTGTCGTCATGGCTTGCGTCATGGGCACCTCGCGAGGTACCCTGCCTTGAACTCTCCACCTCCTCGCGAGCCAGCCTGACGAGGCTGTGCCTGAGGATGCGCCGTGTCCTCCGCCTCGTGAGGCTTGGCCCCTCGCGAGGGTCTTGAGCCTCGTGTTGATGAAGATGGGTCGCGCTGGGCCCCCACTTGAGCCATGCCGCAGGCTGCAGGCAGGCAAGTCTGGGGACCCCCGTTCCCAGAACGCCGACAGTAGCCCCCGGGCCCAAGGCGCGCATGGACTTGGCCGTGCCGAGAGGCGAAAGGGCAAGGGCGAAGCGCCGCGGGCCGCAACAGCCTGCGGCCTTGGACGCCGCGTGGCGGTTGATTGGATGTGGGTGCCTTAGCAACCACGCGGGTTGACAAGGGAGAGGCATCTTCCTAGACTTCGCCCTTGCCTTCTCCGGTTGCTGCTCAGATCCCCTTTCTTCCTCCAAACTTCCAGATCTACTTCGGTTGCGCGACCTAAGAAGCCATGGCGCCTCGCAAGCCTCCGGCCGAAGCTTGGTATTCCCCCGCTCTGGACGCGCCGACGGTGTCCAAGGCCACCTTTGCCCGACTGTGCCAGATGGCGGCGGCGCAGGGCGTCGTCGGGACGGAGGTGTTCAAGGTCGCCTCCGCCTCCCCTGAAGGTCGAGGGAGCACCTATTACCCTTTCTTTGTGAGCGCCATCGCAGCGGGCTTGGTGCATCTCTTCTCCGAGTTCTTCTTCTCTGTCCTCCGCCACTACAACTTGCTGGCTCTGCATCTCCACCCGAACTCTGTCCTTCTCCTGGTGATCTTCGATTACTACTGCGAGGCCCACATAGGGGTGCAGCCCTCGGTGGCCTTGCTGCGCCACTACTTCTACCTCCGGACTACTGGCAGTTCTCCTTCCGCGTGCACGAGCTTCATCGCGCATGGCAGCACCATTACCATCTCGAGTCCTGGGAAGAGGGCTGATGGCTTCCGGAGCAAGTGGGTCTTGGTTGACGCCGGGCGCGTCCACCCTCGGCTGATCCCGCCCACGGAGTAGGCCGTGAGCGCCAGTGACTGGTGCCGGGCGGAGCTCACGGATCCGCACGCGAAGCCGGTGTTGGAGAAGATGGATGCGGACTTGAGGCCAGCCAACATGGCTACGGCGAAGTTGACTGGTGCGTCACTGTTGAGAGAGTTCTTGGAGCTGCAGCTGGCTCCACTCCGGCAGTACTCTTCTCCGATGTGGAGGCCTCATCTGAGCCCCGTGCCTGTGGACGAAGAGGACATGAACGCGGTTCTTCAATCTCTGGTTGGGGGCACGGTAGCAAGGTTGGAGGGCGCTTCCGAGCCCTTGTTTCTTCGCAGCGACTGGGAGCAGGTGGTGAAGTCCATGCCCGTTTTCAACGGGGTCAGGCTCGTGCCCGTGGCGCCTTCTGAAGGACTGGTGGACGTGCCCTCCGGTGAGTCCAGCGAGGAAGAGGACGGAGAGGAGCGGGGAGAGGGGCCCGACTCCGGGGCGACTGACGGAGAGTCGAGGGCTCCCCTCCCTCGGCGCTCGCCCCACACTCTCCGCCTATCACCGAGCGATGATGATGATGATTACGACGATGTGCTGGGTAGCGGGAGCTCGCCCCCGATCCCGAAGAAGGACAGGACCGGGATGGTCCCCCGTGGGCCCGCCCCTACCCCGGGGCAGTCCGCTGCCGCGCCTTCTGCTCCCAAGGTCGACCCTTCCAGCCGGCTGTTTGGCTTGAAGTTAGGCCGAAAGCTGCCCGAGCTCACCGGCGATGACCCGTAAGCGCTTGATCCTTGTTCTCTTGTTTCTCATTCTATCGACGAGGCTTGATGATTGCTTCCCTTGAGTAGGCGGGCGCCCACGGCGAACAAACCGAAGCAGGCTCCTGAGGCTCCATCCACGGCAGCGCCCCCGCCTGTGAAAGGGGGCGATCGCAGTGCGCGGGCTTCTCCTGGTCGGTCGCCCTCAGGAGGTCTGGCCATGCTGGCGGGGGCGAGCTCAGCCCCCATGGCCCAGGTGACTCCTGAAGTGTCCTCGTCTGGCGCCACTGCCACGGCTGGGGAGACGCAACGAACGCTGGCTCGGGATCCGGCGGCCTTGCCGCCGCCACCTTCTCCCCCCGTTTTGTTGGCCACTGCTCCCTCGGCTTCTCCTGTCGTCCTGGGGCGCGCGGAGGCTCCTCCGTCTTGGAGCATGCTGCTGCTGAACTGGACCGGCTGCGTCAGGACCTTCTTGGCGCCGACCCTCGACTGGTGGCCGGGCATCTGGAACTGGCTTTGGGGTGGATTCACTCTGATGCTTCGATCCGGGCGGCGCTGGTTCAGGCCTCGACGGCCTGCGACGAGGAGAAGCGGGCCGTCCTTGAGGCGAAGATTGCTCGTGACGCGGCCCTGGGGGAAGCGTTCAAGGCCCGCGACCGCTGCAAGGCCTGCGGGGCCAACTTGCGGAGGAGGTTCGCCTTCGCCAAGAGCAGGAGAAGGGGCGAAGGCGCGTGAGGCGGCGCTCGAGGATGCGGAGGCCAAGCTCAAGAAGCGCCGCGAGCGTCTAGGCGTGTGGAATACAGAGCTGGAGGCGACGAAGACCGAGCTGGAGGCCAAGGCTCAGGTCCTCGCCGAAGATCGCGTGGCCTTCGCGGACATGGAGAAGGACGCCCGCGCTTCGCTGAAGATGCTTCACGAGAGCGGCTTGGACAGCCCGCTTGTTGGTGACGAGGATGGCCCCGCCAAGCTGCTTCCCTTCCTGGTCAAGGCTCTTGAGGACGTCGTCCTTGGCATCGGCCCTGCGGCCGAGGCCGAGGCGCACGTCCTGTCTTCTGCCGCGCTGACACAGGTCTTCGCCCACGTCTACCTCCACGATCCCAACACCAACCTCGATGCCCTGCTGGAACCGGTGAGCGGCGAGGGTGCTGCTGCCGCTGTCGAAGCCGTGAAGGGGCGCGCGGAGGCGCTGCTGGAGAAGTTCCGGGCCTTCAGCACCAGGCCAAAGCAAGGCGCTGCCGACCCTGCCGTTCCGCAAGGCGAAACCAGCGCCGACGAGTGACTCCGTCCCGTCCCTGCTCTTCTTTAGGTTCCTACACATGCATCACGCCTCGGGGAGGCATTTAAACTTGCGTTTGGCATTGAGATTGACAGTATGGACTGTAATATTTGCTTTTAAGTTCCTTGGATTTTATGCTTTTCTTCCCTACTTGCTTGTGTTCTATGCCGGCAGGGCCCGGCCCTGCGCATGCCTCACCCAGCATCAGCCCCAACCGGAAACCAGGACGGGACCAAAGGAGTGAGGGGCCACGTGACAAGTTAGGCTCCCGAGTCGCGATGCTCAGGAGTCCCCTTTGGCGCTCGAACAACAAGTAGGGAAGCATGATGTAGGCGTGTTTTCCGTTCTACGTCTGCAGAGCCCGACCCCGCGCGTACCTCACCCAGCATAGCCTTTCGGAACTAAGGAGTGAGGGGCTACGGAGCCAGTTAGGCCCCTGAGTCGCAATGCTCAGGGGTCCCCCTTGACGCACAAACAGCGGGTGATGAGGTGAGATGTAAGCGTGGCTACCGTTCTACGTCTGCGGAGCCCGGCCCCGCGCGTACGTCACCCAGCATAGCCTTTCGGAACTAAGGAGTGAGGGGCTACGGGACCAGTTAGGCCCCTGGGTCGCGATGCCCAGGGGTCCCCCTTGACGCGCAAACGGCCTTCATACCTTGGCTCCGCTCGGGGAGAGACGCGCGGCGAACCAGGCCCGAGGGGCCTGGCTGGGCGGCGTATGTCTGGGTGTGACGCAGCCGTAGCACCCGTGCCCAGCCCCCTCGCGCGGCGCTCCCGAGGGGAGGCATTGCGATGAGGCCAGCCACTGAGCTCTGGGCTCCCTGAGGTTAACGCGGCCCGGAGGCCACCCTCAGTTGTTTATCACCAGCGCGGAGCATAGCGCTTCCGTATGTGTACGGGCATAGCCGCTCCTCGGCAGTGTCGTCAGCCAGCGCGAAGCATGGTGCTTCCACTGGTACGTGGGAGGGGGATCCCCTCCGGGAGGAGCCCCCGGGGCGTATACAGCCCCGCCCTGACACGTGACCGACACGGTAGAGCTGGGTGAGGTGTATCTGGGCACCCGTGAGCCAGCGCGGGACTCACGAGGCCCTACCTCTGGGCGGGTTGCGCCCGGCACTGGGCCATATCTTGAGATGTGTCCCTGCAAAATTTGGTTAGATGCCGGTACTCTACGTCCTCGGGTCCCGGCCCTCGAGCTTGTCTCAGCCATCGCTCATATGCCAGGTCACGATGCCATGGACAAGGCCAGAGGGTGAGGGCTGGAGAGCCAGTAAGAGCCCTGAGTCGCGATGCTCGGGCACCCCCCCCCTTTAACGTGCAAGTGGCCGACATGGGAAGAGAAGATGCTGCAGACAGGCTCCATGCAGCTAAGCGTGATAGGCAATGCATAGTTGGAAATAAATGCTAGGGGGATACACGCCGCTGGGTCTGGCCCGAATGGCTTGGGGATGATGCAGCCCGAGGGGCGCCCCCAACAAGGCAAACTAACGACGGAAAGGTAAATGCAGATACATGCCACGGGGACGGACCCACGCGGCCTGGGAGTGATGCAACCCTGGGAGGGTGCTCCCAGCTGAGAACGGAACTTGAAAGATGTCACCTGAGGATGTCGTCGGCGTAGTGGCGTTGGCGCAGCAGACTTGACGGGCTGCAGAAGCCGATCCTCACGAGCCCCCAGGCCCCGGGGCCTCGGGAGGCTCTGGAGGCACTGGTGACTCCTCGCGAGCTGTCTCCACCTCCACGAGAGCCGCGGAACGCCTGTCTTCCTGAGCCTCCATGATGCCCCTCATGAGGTGCTGGTACGCCGCAGCCATGCTCGGCAGGCCGTAAGGCATGCGAACATAGCTGTGGGGTGGACCTCCGCAGCGCCCCACTTGCGAGGGCCAAAGGCGCTCCGTTGTGGCGATCTGATTGAGCCCTGGTACGTCGATGCAGATGCACAGCCCACCATCCTCGCCTGGATGTGGGGCCACGGCTGGCAAGCGGCGGCAACCTCTCATGATCCTTGTCTCCTGAGGCTCTTGAATGGCCTCGTCAACAAACTCTTGCTGGTCTGATCTTCCTCACCTGGCTCCCTCTCGAGGGAAACGTGCTGCGAAGCACGCCTCCACATGGTGCCCAAGCGCCTCCCTCGTGACCTTGGCTAGGTCGGTGGCCCTCCAGGTGAGAGCCCCCGAGCCCTGCCTGAGGAGGGCGCCGGGCGCGCTTTCCTATGCGAGGGATGGAGGGCCCTCCTGAGGGGGCACGGGCCCTGAGGGGCTGAGCCTGACGACGTCTTCTTCTTCTTGGGGGTGGTCTCAGGAAGCCTCCTGCTTCCGCGATCTGGGTCTTCTAGCGACGCGGCCTGAAAGGCTCGCTCCAGGGAACACACTACATCTCTCTCTTCACAGGGCACCGTGATGACGCCGCCACTTCCTGGCATCTTGAGGACGTTGTAGCCGTGGTGGGTCACGGCCATGAACTTGGCCAGCGCTGGGTACCCGAGGATGGCGTTGTACGGCAGGCGGATGTGGGCGACATCGAAGTCGATGATCTCGGTGCGGTAGTTGCTGCGGGCTGTCGAACCGTCGGTGATCCCGGAGAAAGGCTTGGTTGGCTGAAGCTGGTCATAGGGCACTTGGAGGTTGTTGAATGTTTCCACGGACGGGACGTTAAGCCCTGCCCCGCCATCGATGAGGGTCTTGGTGACCTGCACGTTGCTGATGACTAGGGAGCAGAGCATCGGGAGGATGTTGGGGAACGCAGTAATTTCAAAAAAATTCCTACGCACACGCAAGATCATGGTGATGCACAGCAACGAGAGGGGAGAGTGTTGTCAACGTACCCACGCAGACCGACTGCGGAAGCGTTGACACAACGTAGAGGAAGTAGTCATACGTCTTCCCGATCCGACCGATCCAAGCACCGTTACTCCGGCACCTCCGAGTTTTTAGCACACGTACAGCTCGATGACGATCCCCGGGCTCCGATCCAGCAAAGCGTCAGGGAGGAGTTCCGTCAGCACGACGACGTGGTGACGATCTTGATGTTCTACCATCGCAGGGCTTCACCTAAGGACCGCTACAATATGATCGAGGTGGAATATGGTGGCAGGGGGCACCGCACACGGCTAAGGAACGATCTCAATGATCAACTTGTGTGTCTATGGGGTGCCCCCTGCCCCTGTATATAAAGGATGGAGGAGGAGGAGGCCGGCCAAGGCTAGGTGCGGCCAGGATGTGGAGTCCTACTAGGACTCCAAGTCCTAGTAGGAGTCCACCAAGAGGGGAGGAAGGGAGAAGGAAGTGGAGGAGAAGGAAAGGTGGCCGGCCCCCTTTTCCCTAGTCCAATTCGGACTAGAGGGGAGGGGGGCGCAGCAGGCCCTTTCTCCTCTTCCCACTTAAAGCCCATCAAGGCCCAATACTTCTCCCAGCAAATTCCGGTAACTCTCCGGTACTCCGAAAAATACCCGAATCACTCGGAACCTTTCCGATGTCCGAATATAATTGTCCAATATATCGATCTTTACGTCTCGACCATTTCGAGAATCCTCATCATGTCCCCAATCTCATCCGGGACTCCGAACTACTTCGGTACATCAAAACTCATAAACTCATAATATAACTGTCATCGAAACCTTAAGCGTGCGGAACCTACGGGTTCGAGAACAATGTAGACATGACCGAGACACGTCTCCGGTCAATAACCAATAGCGGGACCTGGATGCCCATATTGGCTCCTACATATTCTACGAAGATCTTTATCGGTCAGATCACATAACAACATACGTTGTTCCCTTTGTCATCGGTATGTTACTTGCCCGAGATTCGATCATCGGTATCCAATACCTAGTTCAATCTCGTTACCGGCAAGTCTCTTTACTCGTTCCGTAATACATCATCTCGCAACTAACTCATTGGCTGCAATGCTTGCAAGGCTTATGTGATGTGCATTACCGAGAGGGCCCAGAGATACCTCTCCGACAATCGGAGTGACAAATCCTAATCTCGACATACGCCAATCCAACATCTACCTTTGGAGACACCTGTAGAGCTCCTTTATAATCACCCAGTTACGTTGTGACGTTTGGTAGCACACAAAGTGTTCCTATGGTAAACGGGAGTTGCATAATCTCATAGTCATAGGAACATGTATAAGTCATGAAGAAAGCAATAGCAACATACTAAACGATCGGGTGCTAAGCTAATGGAATGGGTCATGTCAATCAGATCATTCAACTAATGATGTGACCTCGTTAATCAAATAACAACTCTTTGTCCATGGTTAGGAAACATAACCATCTTTGATTAACGAGCTAGTCAAGTAGAGGCATACTAGTGACACTCTGTTTATCTATGTATTCACACATGTATTATGTTTCTGGTTAATACAATTCTAGCATGAATAATAAACATTTATCATGATATAAGGAAATAAATAATAACTTTATTATTGCCTCTAGGGCATATTTCCTTCAGTCTCCCACTTGCACTAGAGTCAATAATCTAGATCACATCTCCATGTGATTAACATCGATAGTTCACATCATCATGTGATTAACACCCATAGTTCACATCGCCATGTGACCAACACCCAAAGGGTTTACTAGATTCGGTAATCTAGTTCACATCGCTATGTTATTAACCCCCAAAGAGTACTATGGTGTGATCATGTTTTCCTTGTGAGAGAATTTTAGTCAACGGGTCTACCACATTCAGATCCACATGTATTTTGCAAATTTCTATGTCAACAATGCTCTGCATGGAGCTACTCTAGCTAATTGCTCCCACTTTCAATATGTATCTAGACCGAGACTTAGAGTAATCTAGATTAGTGTCAAAACTTGCATCAGCGTAACCCTTTATGACGAACCCTTTTGTCATATCCATAATCGAGAAACATATCCTTATTTCACTAAGGATAATTCTGACCGCTGTCCAGTGATCTACTCCTAGATCACTATTGTACTCCCTTGCCAAATCAGTGTAGGGTATACAATAGATCTGGTATACAGCATGACATACTTTATAGAACCTATGGCCAAGGCATAGGGAATGATTTTCATTCTCTTTCTATCTTCTGCCGTGGTCGGGATTTGAGTCTTACTCAATTTCACACCTTGTAACACAGCCAAGAACTCTTTCTTCGACTGTTCCATTTTGAACTTACTTCAAAATATTGTCAAGGTATGTACTCATTGAAAAACTTATCAAGCGTCTTGATCTATCTCTATAGATCTTGATGCTTAATATGTAAGCAGCTTCACCGAGGTCTTTCTTTGAAAAAATCCTTTCAAACACTCCTTTATGCTTTACAGAATAATTCTACATTATTTCCGATCAACAATATGTCATTCACATATACTTATCAGAAATGCTGTAGTGCTCCCACTCACTTTCTTGTAAATACAGGTTTCACCGCAAGTCTGTATAAAACTATATGCTTTGATCAACTCATCAAAGCGTATATTCCAACTCCGAGATGTTTGCACCAGTCCATAGATGGATCGTTGGAGCTTGCATATTTTGTTAGTACCTTTAGGATTGACAAAACCTTCTGGTTGCATCATATACAACTCTTCTTTAATGAATCCATTAAGGCATGCAGTTTTGTTTATCCATTTGCTAGATTTCATAAAATGCGGCAATTGCTAACATGATTCGGACAGACTTAAGCATAGATACGAGTGAGAAAATCTCATTGTAGTCAACACCTTGAACTTGTCGAAAACTTTTTGCGACAATTCTAGCTTTGTAGATAGTAGCACTACTATCAGCGTCCGTCTTCCTCTTGAAGATCCATTTATTCTCAATTGCTTGTCGATCATTGGGCAAGTCAACCAAAGTCCATACTTTGTTCTCATACATGGATCCCATCTCAGATTTCATGGCTTCAAGCCACTTTGCGGAATCTGGGCTCACCATCGCTTCTTCATAGCTTGTAGGTTCATCATGATCTAGTAGCATGATTTCCAGAACTGGATTACCGTACCACTCTCGCGCGGATATCACTCTGGTTTACCTACGAGATTCGGTAGTAACTTGATCTGAAGTTACATGATCATCATCATTAGCTTCCTCACTAATTGGTGTAGTAGTCACAAGAACAGATTTTTGTGATGAACTACTTTCCAATAAGGGAGAAGGTACAATTACCTTATCAAGTTTTCTACTTTCCTTCCACTCACTTCTTTTGAGAGAAACTCCTTCTCTAGAAAGGATCCATTCTTAGCAACGAATGTCTTGCCTTCGGATCTGTGATAGAAGGTGTACCCAACAGTCTCCTTTGGGTATCCTATGAAGACACATTTCTCCGGTTTGGGTTCGAGCTTATCAAGATGAAACTTTTTCACATAAGCATCGCAACTCCAAACTTTAAGAAACGACAACTTTGGTTTCGCCAAACCACAGTTCATAAGGCGTCGTCTCAACGGATTTTGATGGTGCCCTATTTAACGTGAATGTAGCTGTCTCTAATGCACAACCCCAAAACGATAGTGGTAGATCGGTAAGATACATCATAGATTGTACTATATCCAATAGAGTACGGTTATGACGTTCGGACACACCATTATGCTGTGGTGTTCCGGGTGGCACGAATTTGTGAAACTATTCCACATTGTTCTAATTGAAGACCAAACTCGTAACTCAAATATTTGTCTCCGCGATCAGATCGTAGAAGCCTTATTTTCTTGTTATGATGATTCTACACTTCACTCTGAAATTCTTTGAACTTTTCAAATGTTTCAGACTTATGTTTCATCAAGTAGATATACTCATATCTGCTCAAATCATTTGTGAAGATCAGAAAATAATGATACCTATCGCGAGTCTCAATATTCATCGGACCACATACATCAGTATGTATGATTTCCAACAAATATGTTGCTCGCTCCATTGTTCCGAAGAACAGAGTCTTAGTCATCTTGCCCATGAGGCATGGTTCGCAAGCATCAACTGGTTCATAATCAATTGATTCCAAAAGCCCATCAGCATGGAGTTTCTTCATGCGCTTTACACCAATATGACCTAAACGGCAGTGCTACAAATAAGTTGCACTATCATTATTAACTTTGCATCTTTTGGTTTCAATATTATGATTATGTGTATCACTATGATCGAGATCCAACGAACTATTTTCATTGGGTGTGTAACCATATAAGGTTTTATTCATGTAAACAGAACAACAATTTTTCTCTTACTTAAATGAATAACCGTATTACAATAAACATGATCAAATCATATTCATGCTCAACGTAAACACCAAATAACACTTATTTAGGTTCAACACTAATCCCGAATTTATAGGGAGTGTGCGATGATGATCATATCAATCTTGGAACCACTTCCAACACACATCGTCACTTCACCCTTAACTAGTCTCTGTTTGTTCTGCAACTCCCGTTTCGAGTTACTAATCTTAGCAACTGAACTAGTATCAAATACTGAGGGGTTGCTATAAACTCTAGTAAAGTACACAACAATAACATGTATATCAAATATACTTATGTTTACCTTGCCATCCTTCTTATCTGCCAATCACTTGGGGTAGTTCCGCTTCCAGTGACCAGTCCCTTTGCAGTAGAAGCACTCAGTCTCCGGCTTAGGTCCAGACTTGGGCTTCTTCACTTGAGCAGCAACTTGCTTGCTGTTCTTTTTGAAGTTCCCCTTCTTCCCTCTGCCCTTTTCTTGAAACTAGTGGTCTTGTCTACCATCAACACTTGATGTTTTTCTTGATTTCTACCTTCATCGATTTCATCATCATGAAAAGCTCGGGAGTCGTTTTCGTCATCCCTTGCATACTATAGTTCATCACGAAGTTCTACTAACTTGGTCATGGTGACTAGAGAATTCTGTCAATCACTATCTTATCTGGAAGATTAACTCCCACTTGATTCAAGCGATTGTAGTACCCAGACAATCTGAGCACATGCTCACTAGTTGAGCGATTCTCCTCCATCTTTTAGCTATAGAACTTGTTGGAGACTTCATATCTCTCAACTCGGGTATTTGCTTGAAATATTAACTTCAACTCCTGGAACATCTCATATGGTCCATGACGTTCAAAACGTCTTTGAAGTCCCGATTCTAAGCCGTTAAGCATGGTGCACTAAACTATCAAGTAGTCATCATATTGAGTTAGCCAAACGTTCATAACGTCTGCATCTGCTCCTGCAATAGGTTTGTCACCTAGTGGTGCATCAAGGACATAATTTTTCTATGCAGCAATGAGGATAAACCTCATATCACGGATCCAATCCGCATCATTGCTACTAACATCTTTCAACATAGTTTTTCTCTAGGAACATATCAAAATAAACACAGGGAAGCAACAACGCGAGCTATTGATCTACAACATGATTTGCAAAATACTACCAGGACTAAGTTCATGATAAATTCAAGTTCAATTAATCATATTACTTAAGAACTCCCACTTAGATAGACATCCCTCTAATCCTCTAAGTGATCACGTGATCCAAATCAACTAAACCATAACCTATCATCACGTGAAATGGATTAGTTTTCAATGGTGAACATCATTATGTTGATTATATCTACTATATGATTCACGCTCGACCTTTCGGTCTCCGTGTTCCGAGGCCATATCTGCATATGCTAGGCTCGTCAAGTTTAACCTGAGTATTCTGTGTGTGCAAAAACTGGCTTGCACCCGTTGTAGATGGACGTAGAGCTTATCACACCCGATCATCACGTGGTGTCTGGGGACAACGAACTTTGGCAACGGTGCATACTCAGGGAGAACACTTCTTGATAATTTAGTGAGAGATCATCTTATAATGCTACCGTCAATCAAAGCAAGATAAGATGCATAAAAAAAGATAAACATCACATGCAATCAATATAAGTGATATGATATGGCCATCATCATCTTGTGCTTGTGATCTCCATCTCCGAAGCACCGTCATGATCACCATTGTCACCGGCGCAACACCTTGATCTCCATCGTAGCATCGTTGTCGTCTCGCCAATCTTATGCTTCTACGACTATCGCTACCGCTTAGTGATAAAGTAAAGCATTACATCGCGATTGCATTGCATACAATAAAGCGACAACCATATGGCTCCTGCCAGTTGCCGATAACTCGGTTACAAAACATGATCATCTCATACAATAAAATTTAGCATCATGTCTTGACCATATCACATTACAACATGCCCTGCAATAACAAGTTAGACGTCCTCTAGTTTGTTTGTTGCAAGTTTTACGTGGCTGCTACGGGCTTAAGCAAGAACCAATCTCACCTACGCATCAAAACCACAACGATAGTTTGTCAAATAGACTCCGTTTTAACCTTCGCAAGGACCGGGCGTAGCCACACTCGGTTCAGCTAAAGTTGGAGAGACAGTCGCCCGCAAGCCACCTCTGTGCAAAGCACGTCGGGGGAACCGGTCTCGCGTAAGCATACGCGCAATGTTGGTCCGGGTCGTCTCGTCCAACAATACTGCCGAACCAAAGTATGACATGCTGGTAGGCAGTATGACTTATATCGCCCACAACTCACTTGTGTTCTACTCGTGCATATAACATCAAACCATAAAACCTAGGCTCTGATACCACTGTTGGGGAACGCAGTAATTTCAAAAAATTTCCTACGCACACGCAAGATCATGGTGATGCACAGCAACGAGAGGGGAGAGTGTTGTCTACGTACCCACGCAGACCGACTGCGGAAGCGTTGACACAACATAGAGGAAGTAGTCGTACGTCTTCCCGATCCGACCGATCCAAGCACCGTTACTCCGGCACCTCCGAGTTCTTAGCACACGTACAGCTCGATGACGATCCCCGGGCTCCGATCCAGCAAAGCGTCAGGGAGGAGTTCTGTCGGCACGACGGCGTGGTGACGATCTTGATGTTCTACCGTCGCAGGGCTTCGCCTAAGCACCGCTACAATATGATCGAGGTGGAATATGGTGGCAGGGGGCACCGCACACGGCTAAGGAACGATCTCAATGATCAACTTGTGTGTCTATGGGGTGCCCCCTACCCCTGTATATAAAGGATCGAGGAGGAGGAGGCCGGCCAAGGCTAGGTGCGGCCAGGATGTGGAGTCCTACTAGGACTCCAAGTCTTAGTAGGAGTCCACCAAGAGGGGAGGAAGGGAGAAGGAAGTGGAGGAGAAGGAAAGGTGGCCGGCCCCCTTTTCCCTAGTCCAATTCGGACTAGAGGGGAGGGGTGGCGCAGCAGGCCCTTTCTCCTCTTCCCACTTAAAGCCCATCAAGGCCCAATACTTCTCCCGGCGAATTCCCGTAACTCTCCGGTACTCCGAAAAATACCCGAATCACTCGGAACCTTTCCGATGTCCGAATATAGTCGTCCAATATATCGATCTTTACATCTCAACCATTTTGAGACTCCTCGTCATGTCCCCGATCTCATCCGGGACTCCGAACTCCTTTGGTACATCAAAACTCATAAACCCATAATATAACTGTCATCGAAACCTTAAGCGTGCGGACCCTACGGGTTCGAAAACAATGTAGACATGACCGAGACACGTGTCCGGTCAATAACCAATAGCGGGACCTGGATGCCCATATTGGCTCCTACATATTCTACGAAGATCTTTATAGGTCAGATCGCATAACAACATACGTTGTTCCCTTTTTCATCGGTATGTTACTTGCCCGAGATTCGATCGTCGGTATCCAATACCTAGTTCAATCTCGCTACCGACAAGTCTCTTTACTCATTCCGTAATACATCATCTCGCAACTAACTCATTGGCTGCAATGCTTGCAAGGCTTATGTGATGTGGATTACCGAGAGGGCCCAGAGATACCTCTCCGACAATCAGAGTGACAAATCCTAATCTCGAAATACGCCAACCCAACATCTACCTTTGGAGACACCTGTAGAGCTCCTTTATAATCACCTAGTTACGTTGTGACGTTTGGTAGCACACAAAGTGTTCCTCTGGTAAACGGGAGTTGCATAATCTCATAGTCATAGGAACATGTATAAGTCATGAAGAAAGCAATAGCAACATACTAAACGATCGGGTGCTAAGCTAATGGAATTGGTCATGTCAATCAGATCATTCAACTAATGATGTGCCCTCGTTAATCAAATAACAACTCTTTGTCCATGGTTAGGAAACATAACCATCTTTGATTAACGAGCTAGTCAAGTAGAGGCATACTAGTGACACTCTGTTTGTCTATGTATTCACACATGTATTATGTTTCCGGTTAATACAATTCTAGCATGAATAATAAACATTTATCATGATATAAGGAAATAAATAATAACTTTATTATTGACTCTAGGGCATATTTCCTTCAGAGGATTCCTGAAGTGGCCGCGCACTTGAGCTGGTCTGCCGAGCTAAACGTGATGGGGCACGCCGACCACCTAAGGGGGCGCGTTCCTTCGAGCTTGGGGAGAACTGCATTCACTTCGCGTGCAAACTGCTTGAAGATACGTTGGGAGGCTGGGGCTTGAGCTCCGCCCAGGATGCAGGCGATCGCGCGCGGCTCCTGGAAGCCCCCAGCCCCCTCGTCTTGATGGCGGTCTTCGTTCCTTCTTGGTGGAGGTGGCAGCGGAGGTAGGCCTGCGTTGCCATGAGGGCGGTCCTCACGAGGCTGGTCTCTCCAGTGCCCCTCACGAGGCAGGTCCCGCCAGCGGTCCTCGCGAGGCTGGTCGGGCCACCCCTGGCGCGGGCCGCGGTCTTCCCAGCGCCCTGGGTTTCTTCCTCCTCCCCGGCCGTAGCCCCGGTCAGCACGGTCAGGGCGACAGCCAATCCTTCCTTCTCGCACGGCGCGGAGCTCTTGACATTCATTGGTGTTGTGGGTGTGGAGGTCATGGTACACACAGTACCGGCTGCCTCTGGAGGGTTCGGGCAGATCCTTGCCCCGCTTGGTGTCTGGTTCTGCCGCGAGTACGGCAGCCCCCTTGCGCTTCACGTCCTTGGCCTTGGGCTTCTTCTCTTCTGGGTCCGCGGCAGGCAGCTCGAGGAGAGAGAGACGTCCCTCCTCAGCCCTGGCGCACTTGTTCGCCAAGTTGAACAGCTCCAGGGAGGTGCAGAGGTCTTCATGCATCGCCAGTTCCTCCTTCATCTTGACGTCACGCACACCGTCAGAGAAGGCGGAGATGATGGCCTCCTCTGACACCCTGGGGATCTTGAGGCACGCGCTGTTGAAGCGCTGGATGTACTTTTGCAGGGTCTCTCCGGGTTGTTGCTTGATGCGGTGCATGTCGCTCACGGCAGGCGGCCGGTCGCGAGTACCTTGGAAGTTGGCGATGAAGCGGGCGCGCATCTGGTCCCAGGAGGAGATCGTGCCTGGAGCCAGATTCAGGAGCCAGGTTCGAGCTCCTTCCTTGAGCGCCATGGGGAACCAGTTCGCCATGACCTTTTCATCCCCACCGGCAGCCTCGATGCCCAGCTCATAGAGCTAGAGGAACTCTGCGGGATCGGTCGTGCCGTCATAGCGAGGGGGCAGGTCGGGCTTGAACTTGCCGGGCCACGCGACGCTGCGCAGCTCAGTGGTGTAGACGTGGCAGCCCGCGGTGGCCACGAAAGGCCTCGGTTGGTGGAGAGCTTGGTCTTGAGGGTCCCCACACGCTGCAGCTAGGAGCAGGGCAGGGTCTTGACGTGCCGGAGCTGGAGCAGGGTCGCGGCGTGCCGGAGTAGGGAGCGCCCTGGCAGCCCCCTGCGGGCAAGGGATTTCTTGGCAGCTTCGCTCTTGTTGCGATGGCGCCTGGCAGAGCGGGTTCCGCCTAGGGGCCAGTCGCCTTGGAGCCACGGCATCTTCTTGGAGAGGAGGCGGCTGGTGCGCCTCTGGAGCTTCGTTGCCCGCGCGGGGCGGAGTGCAGCGCAGAGGGACGGACGGCGCGGAAGAGCCCCCTGCGGCGCGTACAAGCTCGGCGACGCGATTGAGCCATTCTTCGTAGACGTCGTCGATGGGACGGTAGCGCAGGAGCTCGTTTGCCGCGAGGAGCACAGCCCGAGCCTCCAAGGATGCGCGGAGCGCGCGGGACGAAGAACCGACTGGAGCGAGTGATGGAGTGGCGGTGCGGCCATCTTGCCGCACGGACGGGTGCTGAGACGATGCCTGCTGCTCGCCCCCCGCCGGGCCGGTGGCGGCGTTGGCGGCGGGCGACGGGGAATGACGAGGACGCCCACCGACGGGGGCCGTCTGGGCGACGCGAGAGGCGATGGCGGCCCGGCGCTCGGCGCGGGCCCGACGAGCGTCAGACATGGATGCGACGGTCGAAGGAGAGCGGAGCGGTGGAAGACGAATTCCGGCGCACCCCTACCTGGCGCGCCAAATGTCAGATTTCGGGTTCCGGCAGACCCTTAAGGTTCGAACACTGGGGTCCACGCGGAAATCTCGCCTTCAACCTCTCCGTCACGAGGGGATCTAAACAACTAAAAGAACTGCACGAAAGACACAAGATTTATACTGGTTCGGGCCATCGATGTGGTGTAATACCCTACTCCAGTGTGTGGTGGATGGATTGCCTCCTGGGGCTGGTGTGGATGAACAATACAAGGAAGAACAGCCTCGTGAGGGTCTGTTCTTGGCTGCGGAGATGAACTGCTATGAAGAGTTCAGTCTCCTTCCCTCTCTCTCTCTACTGGCGAACCGAACGAACCCACCAACAAACCGAACCGAACGAACAGGAATCGATGCTCTTGCTATGTGGGTGGCTAGTCCTATTTATAGA
The DNA here is from genome assembly GCA_034509565.1 of Triticum monococcum. Classification (NCBI taxonomy): domain Eukaryota; kingdom Viridiplantae; phylum Streptophyta; class Magnoliopsida; order Poales; family Poaceae; genus Triticum; species Triticum monococcum. Next base: position 487,752,814 of record CM067845.1, read on the forward strand.
GGCCCTGGTCCTCTCCCCCAATATTGAACGGGAAGGGATCCAACAATGGCGGGCTAATTTGAAGGGGGGCAGCGAGTACATCTATCCTGACAAAAGCAGCCTTCGCCTGCCAAAGGCTCTAGGGATGACGCCGCGCTGGGCTCCATGGTGACCTCCGTCTTGTAGTCCTCCTGGCCTTGGTCTCATTGCACCGAAGTGGCAACCTTTTCCTGATGCCTCGGTACTCCGCGGATGCGCTTGCTCCCTTTGCACCAAAGAGGAAAGAGGGACGCTGCGCGCGCTGGCACCCGCCTGGCGCCCCCTCATGGCTTGCGTCATGGGCACCTCGCGAGGTACCCTGCGTTGAATTCTCCGCCTCCTCGCGAGCCAGCCTGACGAGGCTGTGCCTGAGGATGTGCCGTGTCATCCGCCTCGCGAGGCTTGGCCCCTCGCGAGGGTCTTGAGCCTCGTGTTGATGAAGATGGGCCGCGCTAGGCCCCCACTTGAGCCATGCCGCAGGCCGCAGGCAGGCAAGTCTGGGGACCCCCATTCCCAGAACGCCGACACAACCTGGTGGGTTGCCGCTATATATAACAGCATTGGTTCACCGACATTTGGCACGGCCAAGATTGGATTGCTGGCCAGGGTGGCTTTTATTTCTTCCAATCTGGTCGTGGTTGTGTCCGTCCACTCGAAGTGTTCTGTGCGCCAAAGAAGGCGATAAAGGGGAATGCCTTTTCTCCTAATCGGGAGATAAAGCGGCTTAAGGCCGCCACACATCTAGTTAACTTCTGGATTTGCTTGAGGTCGGTTGGGATAGCCAACTGCGACAAGGCTCGAATTTTAGCCAGGTTTGCTTCAATTCCTCTACTGGAGATGATGAAGCCCAGGAGCTTTCTGGTGGGTACGCCAAAAATGCATTTTCCGGATTGATCTTAATGTCGTATGTTTGAAGATTGTCGAACGTGAGCCTCAAGTCGTCTATTAAGGAGTCGACGTGTCTGGTTTTAACAACCACATCGTCTACGTATGCCTCCACTATTTTGCTGATCTGCTTTTCCAGACATGTCTGAATCATGCGCTGATACCTTGCGCTGGCATTTTTTAGCCCGAAGGGCATTGTGTTAAAATGGAAGGGGCGGTATGGAGTGATAAATGCCGTTGCAGCTTGATCAGACTCCGCCATCTTAACTTGGTGGTAACCGGAGTATGCATCGAGGAAGCACAATGAGTCATGTCCTGCGGTAGCATCGATGATTTGATCGATGCGAGGGGGAAGGGATCCTTTGGGCAAGCCTTATTAAGGTCCTTGAAGTTGACGCATAGGCGCCAGGATTTATCCTTCTTTGGTACCATCACCAGGTTTGCTAGCCAGTCCAGATGTTTTATTTCTCTAATGAATCCGGCCTCCAATAACTTGGCTAGCTCCTCTCCCATGGCTTGTCGCTTAGGTTCAGAGAAACGCCGAAGAGCCTGTTTGACCGGCTTGAATCCTGTTAGAATGTTAAGGCTATGCTCGTCCAACCTACGTGGAATTCCTGGCATGTCTGAAGTATGCCAGGCGAATATGTCCCAATTCTCGCGCAGGAACTCCCGTAGTGCAGTGTCTATAGCAGGGTTTAACTATGCCCGATGGATGCTGTTTTTGTGGGGTCCGTTGGATGGACTTGGAATTTTACTATTTCATTCGCTAGTTTAAAAGAGGTGGACTTGGATCTTTTGTCGAGTATCACGTCGTCCCTATCCACCGTGGAGCGCAACACAGTTAATTCCTCTACCGCAAAGGTTTCGGATAATGCCTCGAGGGCCAGTGCGGCTGTTTTGTTTTCGGTGCGGAGTGCTATGTCCGGATCACTAGCTAGAGTGATGATTCCTTTGGGCCCAGACATTTTGAGCTTCATGTACCCGTAATGGGGTAAGGCTTGGAAGATCGTGAATGTCTCCCGCCCTGGAAGGGCGTGGTATCCGCTACTGAACGGGGCCACTTGGAATGTAATTTCTCTGGACCTGTAGTTCTCCGGAGTGCCGAATACCACATCTAGTGTGATTTTCCCAGCGCAACGTGCCTCCCGACTGGGGATGATTCCTCGGAAGGTCGTGCTTCTTTGCTCAATACGGTTCCTATCTATTTCCATTTTTTGAAGAGTCTCCTCATAAATGAGGTTTAATCCGTTGTCGCCGTCCATGAGCACTTTAGTAAGCCGAAAGCCATCCACAATTGGACTGAGGACCAAGGCGGCTGGTGCTTGGGCTGTTCGGAGTTTAGGTTCGTTACTGGCATTGAAGGTGATAGTCGTGTCGCTCCATGGATTTATTGCTGCCACGTGGCAGACTTCGGCAACGCTGTGGAGTGATCGCTTACGTCTTTTATTTGAGGCGAAGGTCTCGAAGACTGTCAATACTGTATTGTTTCCACGGGATGGTGCCCAACGGTGTTTTGAATGAGGAGATCCTCACTGTCGGCGTCAAAACCGGCGGATCTCGGGTAGGGGGTCCCGAACTGTGCGTCTAAGGCGGATGGTAACAGGAGGCAGGGACAAGATGTTTACCCAGGTTCGGGCCCTCTTGATGGAGGTAATACCCTACTTCCTGCTTGATTGTTCTTGATGATATGAGTATTACAAGAGTTGATCTACCACGAGATCGTAGAGGCTAACCCTAGAAGCTAGCCTATGGTATGATTGTATGTATCCTCTCCTACGGACTAAACCCTCTGGTTTATATAGACACCGGAGGGGGCTAGGGTTACACAAGGTCGGTTACAAGGGAGGAGATTTACATATCCGTATTGCCTAGCTTGCCTTCCACGCCAAGGAGAGTCCCATCCGGACACGAGACAAAGTCTTCAATCTTGTATCTTCATAGTCCAACAGTCCGGCCGAAGGATATAGTCCGGCTGTCCGGAGACCCCCTAATCCAGGACTCCCTCAGTAGCCCCTGAACCAGGCTTCAATGACGATGAGTCCAGCGTAGTATTGTCTCCGGCATTGCAAGGCGGGTTCCACCTCTGAATACTCCATAGAAGATTTTTGAACACAAGGATAGTGTCCGGCTCTGCAAAACAAGTTCCATATCCCACCGTAGAGAGAATAATATTTCCATAAATCTAATCTGCTGACATGTTTTGACAGCACGACATCACGTCATGGCCCGGTCTTTATCTGAACCGTTTTTCTCAACCAGCGCTGCGCATATTGCGAGGCGGTTTTTCTGACATGTCTCGTCAAAGCAGAGATCGTGTCCCCCTTATTACGGGATTCTCACCAATACGGACGTGGGTAATCCAATCATGCCTGTTGGTATGACTCCTAGATCTTAGGCAAGTCCCAAACGGCCACAAGGAGGACGCTTGATATTCACCTCATTTATAAAGAGGGCGAGGTATGTCCTTTTTTCCCCTCGTGCTCAATCGAATCCTTCCCCCGCCTCAAGTTCCAACACCCAAGGCTCAGGTCAGGCGCTTCAGACCTTCAACTATGTCCAGATCCAACCTTCAAGGTTAGTGGATGCCTTTGTCATAGAGGAGGACATCAAATAGCTGAGAGAGGCCAGATATCTGACCGCCGAAATTTCGCATAGGCTACCTGCCCGAGGGCAGGTCGTCCTTACTCCCGAACCCACCGAGAGTGTCGTGTTCATCTCTCACTTCCTCCGAGGACTAGGCCTCGCTCTGGATCCCTTTGTTAGGGGGCTCATGTTCTATTATGGGCTGGATTTCCACGATCTAGCCCCGGATTCCCTTCTTCACAAATCATCATTTATTGTCGTATGTGAGGCCTTCCTTCGCATTACCCCTCACTTCGGCATGTGGCTCAAGACCTTCAATGTGAAGCCGAAGATGATCGAGGGGCAGCACGCAGAGTGCAGAGGGGCTTTAATAAGCAAAAGCGCCGATGCCCCATGGCCAGAGGGTACCTTCCCAGAGGTGTCCCGTTTGTGGCAGCGGGAGTGGTTTTAAATCACAGCTCCCTGAAGTGCCAAGTGGGTAGCAGCCCCTACCTTTCACTCGGCCCCCTGACCGCAACTGGTGTCATGGATCAGCAGGGGGCTGAGCTGGGGTCCGGCAAAGGATGTGCCAATATTGCAGAGCCGTATCCGAGATCTCTTTGAGAGAGACTTTAATCTGGTTATGGTAATGCAAGTTACGCTAGTTTGTCGAGTCCAGCCTTGCAAATGTCGGCTCCTCCGCATGTGGGAATTCAACCCGGAAGGACCGCGAGCTATTCAGCACTTCCTCGGCATGACGCTCGAAGAGATGCACAGATCGTTCTTCGGACCCCAAATAGAGTGTCCGAACACCACTGAGGATGTGGGTTTGAGCTGCAACCGTCCTGATACCCAAGTAAGTAATCCCATGGCCGAACACACTGTCCTTTTATTTATCATGACATCATTCTAAAAAGTCGCTCTTTGACTAGGACTGGATAACAAAGGCGGAGATGATCAGGTGTCTGGCCCCCCTTCCTGAAGGCTTGGACACGGTACTGGACAAAATGCTCGATCCGGCGTCTTATCAAGTGCCCTCAAAGGAAGATAAAGGGGGAATAAAGAGGCCGAAAGCGGGCCTCACTCGCTACTCGTCCCAACCGAGGGGATGAGCGCCTCTGCGAGGGAGGATAACGAGGGGAAAGAATTCACATTCCATCTCCCCGGGGAAGGAAGAGGACTACCTCTAAGGATCCAGAAACTAAGGTTTCCAAACAGGAGAAGAAATCTTCACCAAAGGATCCTGCCTCGGAGGGTATTCTTGCCGCACAATGTTCGCGCGGGGATCCGCCCTCTACCGAGTTGTAAGTAATCAAAAAGTACTTAATAATGAAAATATCCTACCTTACTTCCGAAGACAATAACCGATGCTTATAAATTGTAGTCCGGATCGTAGCCCTTCTCGACAGAGTTCGTCTTCGAGGGATCTTCTCCCGGAGATGATGGAGAGCGAAACACTTCCCCCTGACACCCCTCTTCCTGAGGCGGGTGACCCTGAAGTGTCATCATGGAGGGTATCTCCGGATCCGCCAAGGCCAGAGGATAACCCTTTGGCTACCCGGAATCCTCAGTATCCGGCTCCTAAGGAGAGCGACGGCAAGAGTCCGAAACCGTACAGTGTGCGGTTGGACGCACTAAGGGATCTTCTGGGGCAAGCGGCCGTCTCAGACGTGCATCGTACGCTGGTGGGTACAGTAATTGAAAGGATTTCATCCGCTGAAAGCGGATTGCATGAAGCCTTTATGAGTCTGCTGAAAGGCTTTGAGGTACGTGAAATAGTGTATGTTTTTGATAGTACCGCACATGTTAGGTGTGCCCTATGCAGATAGTAGCCCCTGAGACTCTAGTTGTCGTCAAGAATGGCGGCAAGGAGAGGATCATAGTCCCAGGTAATAACCAGTCTGCCTTTATGTGCAGGTGGCTGAAGTTTCGGTGGCCAGCCGGACTGATGGGTTTGCCGAGCTAAAGCGGCAACTTGATGCGGCATATGGCAACTTGATGACGCACAGGGTAAGTGATTTTTCCGGTGCTCAACACATAGTAAGAGGAGCATGATTCCAGTATCTTTAATATGTTGTTACTGCAGATGGAGCTTCCACCGTGGAGACCCTTCGGGCGGAGCTTTCCCGAGCCAAGGAACAAGTAAGGAGTAGCAATGCGGCTGCTCTAAAGGCGGCTGAAGAGTTGAGGGCCGAACAGGCCGTGCATTGCGAGAGCAAGGAAAGAATAGCCAAAATGGCTATTGAGTTGAAAGATGTCGCTGACCATTACCAGCTTCTTGAAAAAGAAAGCCGAGCGAGGGCGAAGGACCTGGAGAAGGTCATGGTAGCAGCCAAGGAAGCCCGCTCCAAAATCAGAGCGACGAAGGAGGAGCTGCGTCAAGCTGCGGATATCGTGGCTGGGAAGCCCTTCCTATTGCGGACTAAGTTCGGAGATCCGAAGTATGCCCCTCTTGATCAACTATGGAGTTCTGCGGACGCCTACATGGATTTGGCGGCAAGTGCTGCTGACACGGCCGAGTACTTCAAGGATCAGAAAGATGACGAAGTGGAGGAGCTGTTCTGGTCACAGTTCCATGCTCCAGTGCGTCCGCTGCTATTGAATGAGCGAATGGCCGAGTGGGCCAAGCTCCATAGGTTGTCCGGACTTGCCATGAGGTATGTTGTGGATCATCTGTGGCTGGGAGGGCCAAGGCCGAATAGCGATTTTAGTTTAGTGCAAAAATTCCTTGGTGTTGTGCCGCGCATCGATGCTATAAAGAGATCGGCGTGCATAGAGGGCACGCGGATGGCCTTTGTCCGTGTCAAGACATACTGGGCAGAGATGGAGGCCACAACTGTTGCCACCCAGGGTTCGGCCGTAGGCCGAGTGGCTGCCGAGCACTACTTTGAAGAAGTTCTAGAAGGCGCTCGTTCGATAGAGGCTCAGTGCTCGAAGAATATTATGTTCTAGTGACATGTACTCCCATTGTAAAAACAATGTTTTATTGAGTTATCAAGGCTGTTTTTGTACTTTTGCCCGAAAGTATTATGATGCCTCCTGTGCGGCCATTTATGTATATATGTATATAACTTGAAAGTTTGCAGTCGTCGGCTTCCGCCCCCACGCACATAATGTGGGGGTGTTCACAAGAAAAAACGCGGGTTCACACTTGATCCAACGTCTTGGTCCATTAAGGAGGTGGTAGCACAGTGAACGAGGCAATCAGACTATATTGCTTTAACACTTTCACTTAGCCATAGGAGTTTGACGGTGGGGCTACTATATAGCCCCTAGTACTTCTGCGCTCGTCTGAATATGGGGCGCATACGTACATGACCGAGAAACGGCCCTTCGTTAATGCGGAGGAATCCCGAAGATTCCGCTGAGTCATCGAGTGGTTGACCAGTCTCTCGCTATATCATGACAGTCAGTTTTTGGCTTTCTCTACTGAGGTGCTCATCCGGATGAACCAGGGCACAATCGCAGTACTTCTCCCAGTGCTACCTTAACCTATATAGCGGAACGTAAGGTACCAAAACGTGGGAGCCGGGCAAACCCAACATTTGACCAAAGACATGATTCGGAGCTGATGCATATAGGGCCAAACTCGCGACGCCGAACACTCCCTAAGGTGTTTGGTCTTTATAACATGTACCGGGCTGAGTAATGCCCTTAATAATAAACCCCATGTGTCCAGGTACGTGCAATATCCTGACGTGGCCACATGCCAATAACCTCGGCATCCTTCTCGATTGTGTAGAGTATCTAGAGGATGTGAGCAACAAGAGATAGTAAAAAAGGTTTACGCAGGGTCTTAATCTGAAAAGAAACCTTTGGGAGGGTCCCTGCTGCACGTCTGCGCCTGTGTCTCCATTGTGCCATGTCCTGGACGGGTGTAGCATGATTGTCATTTGTAAAAGGTAAGAACTTAGGTGAAAGTTGATGTGCTAAAAAAACGAATTGGTTATTATCAATGAACTATCAAAATTCAAGAGAAGTCAAGTTGAGCCGGGCTGGCCCTGATTACACGCGGGAAGCCCCTGGTATCATCTATGTGGGTTTGATCATCACACCAATCTCATGTATATGTAGTGGAGCGCTGGACTCGCCTAACTGTGTCCGTGGTCTTGACGACCTGTCATTTTTTTCTGGTTGGTGAGGCCGTCTAGTTCCCGGCTATTAAAGCCGCCGCACCCTCTTCAGCACTTAGAAAGCGTTCAGTATTTCCACTAACTGTGATGATGCCACGTGGATCGGGCATCTTAAGCTTGAGAAAAGCATAATGCGGTATTGCATTAAAATGAGCGAAAGCCGTTCTTCTGAGTAGTGCTTGATAGCCACTTCGGAATGGAGCGACGTGGAAAGTTATCCTTTCACTTCGGAAGTTATCGGGAGAACCGAATACAACCTCTAGCAGTAGGGAGCCCGTACAGCGGGCCTATTGGCCTGGTATTACTCCCTTGAAGGTAGTATTACTGTGGCTTATTTGTGTCGGGTCTATCCCCATTTTGCGGACTATGTCTTCATATATCAGATTTAGATCACTACCGCCGTCCATGAGGACTCGTGTGAAATGGTACCCGTTTATTATTGAGTCTAACACCGAGGCTGCCAATCCTTTGTGTCGGATGCTTGTCACATGATCCCCGCGACCAAAAGTGATCGGGCAGGCCAACCAGGGGTTGAACCTAGGGGTGACGAGCTCTATGGCGCGTGTGTCTCGGAGTGCATGTTTGCTTCTCCTCTTCGTCACATGGAACATGTTTACCATTTTAACCTCTGGTGGGAATTTTTTCTATCCTCATGTGCTTTGCTGGCGAGGTTCGTCCTCGTCTTCACTTGGTGTCTCTTCCCCTTTGTGTTCGACGTTTAGCTTACCGGCCTGCTTGAAGACCCAACATTCTCTGCGGGTGTGAATTGCAGGTTTGTCAGGGGTGCCATGAATCTGACAGAGCTTGTCAAGAATCTTGTTTAGGCTAGATGGTCCTTCTCTGTTGCCTTTGAAAGGCTTTTTTCGCTGACCTGGTCGAGAGCCCCTGAATCCGGCGTTTACCACCGTATTATCTGGGCTACCTTCTTTATTTTGACGCTTGTTTTTGTTGCATCGTGGTTTTCCATTGCCATCCCTGACTTCGGATGTGCTTGGGTCGCTGGTGCTGCTACGGGCTAACCAGCTGTCTTCGCCCATGCAAAAGCGGGTCATGAGGCTTGTTAGGGCTGCCATTGTTCTCGGTTTTTCTTGGCCGAGGTGTCTGGCGAGCCATTTGCCTCGGACGCTGTGTTTGAAAGCTGCTAAGGCTTTGGCGTCCGGACAATCGACTATTTGGTTCTTCTTGGTGAGAAACCTGTTCCAAAGCTTTCAGGCAGACTCTCCGGACTGTTGGATTATATGACTTAAATCGTCTGCATCCGGAGGTCGGACATAAGTCCCTTGAAAATTATCCCGAAAAGCATCCTCGAGCTCCTCCCAGCTTCCAATTGAGTCTTCGGGGAGGCTTTTCAACCAGTGCCGAGCTGGCCCTTTAAGCTTGAGGGGCAAGTATTTAATGGCATGGAGATCATCTCCGCGAGCCATATGAATATGGAGGATAAAGTCCTCGATCCAGACTCTAGGGTCTGTGGTCCCGTTGTACGCCTCTATGTTCACTGGTTTGAATCCTTCTGGGAATTCGTGATCCAGCACCTCATCGGTGAAACATAGGGGGTGTGCGGCACCCCTGTATTGGGATATGCCATGGTGTTCATACGATTGTCGTATTCGATTTTGATTTGGTGCTGGAGCGCGCTTCCTAGATCCATAGATGGATCTGGTCGTACCAGATTTTTGGCGCAAGTTCTCACGTAGATCGTGTGTTGACTTATGTGCGACTTTGTTAGCCGCTCTATCGCGGTCACAAGGTGGTGGATCCAGCCGGTTGGCCGTATCATTTTTCGGTTGCGTGGGCTCTAAGGCCTCATCGTCGAATTCAGGTAATAGCTTGCACTTTGGATAGCTATTTGTGTGGTGAATTCGACCATACATTGTTTCGTTGATGATCACTTTGTTCCACCTGTTGTTGAGCGTATCTTGTGCGGCTTTAAGCCTTTGTTTCTGCTTCTTCAGACTCCTCGCTGTGGCAATAAGCCTTCTGCGGAGGTTCTCTTGCTCCAAGTGTGTTTCCGGGACGATGTGTGCATCTTCGTCTGGACTATTTTCCTCCGAGACGGGGTTTGATGAGGTATATCCTTAGCATTGCCGTGTTCGGACGCCGGATCCGCACTATGTTCGTTGTTTGCATCTTCGTCGTGCTCTGCCACTGGGGCGGTGCAGTCATCGTTTCTTCTAGAGTCGACTGGAATGTTATTTCCTCTTGTGTTGTTATCGTTGTTTTTTCTATGGCGGGACTTAGAGCGGCGCCGCTGACGTCGGCGCTTGGGATGCTTGGAGGGGGCATCCTCCGCTGTCTCTTCGTCATTGCCCTCTTTGGGTGTATCCACCATGTATATGTCATGTGATGAGGTGCTTGTCCGGTGCCCTGTGGGCGCTGGTTCCAGTTCGTCTCCTGCATCGTCGTTCATGCCGTCGATGTCTTCGCAGTCGAGGTTGAGCATGTCGGTTAAGTCGTCGACAGTGGCTACCAAGTGGGTGGTGGGTGGGCAGCGAATTTCTTCGTCGTCCGCATCCCATTCTAGCCGGACATAGTTCGGCCAAGGTTCTCCTGACAAGGAGACAGACCTTAATGAATTTAGCACATCACCAAAAGGCGAGTGCTGAAAGATATCCACGGAGGTGAACTCCATGATCGGCGCCCAGTCGGGTTCGACGGGCACGGATGTAAGCGGCTCGGAGTCCATGGCCGGAGATGAATCCAGTGGTTCGGCGACACGGCTCTCGTAAGGATGAAGTCAGCATCTGGCTCTATCGCCATTGAGATCGCGGCCTCCGTGGTGGGGTCTATCCCTCCGCTCTCGGATGGCGCGATCTGCTCCGGATTGACGGCCGGAGTAGTTGCGGATGCGATCTCCCGAATACTGTCCGACGGTAGAGTTATGTTGTGCTTGTCGTGACTGTGCGGCGCACCTGACACAGGCTCGAATCCGTCGAAGATCAAGTCTCCGCAGACGTCAGCAGTGTAGTTCAAGTTTCCGAATCTGACCTGATGGCCAGGGGCATAGCTCTCAATCTGATCCAGCTGGCCAAGCGAATTTGCCCGCAGTGCAAAGCAGCCGAATACAAAGATCTGTCCGTGGAGGAAAACCTCACCCTGGACCGCATCGCAACCTATGATCGAAGGAGCCATCAAGCCTTATGGTGACGACACAGTGGAACTCTCAATGAAAGCACCAATGTCGGTGTCAAAACCAGCGGATCTCGGGTAGGGGGTCCCGAACTGTGCGTCTAAGGCGGATGGTAACAGGAGGCAGGGGATAAGATGTTTACCCAGGTTCGGGCCCTCTTGATGGAGGTAATACCCTACTTCCTGCTTGATTGTTCTTGATGATATGAGTATTACAAGAGTTGATCTACCACGAGATCGTAGAGGCTAACCCTAGAAGCTAGCCTATTGTATGATTGTATGTATCCTCTCCTATGGACTAAACCCTTCGGTTTATATAGACACCAGAGGGGGCTAGGGTTACACAAGGTCGGTTACAAGGGAGGAGATTTACATATCCGTATTGCCTAGCTTGCCTTCCACGCCAAGGAGAGTCCCATCTGGACACGAGACGAAGTCTTCAATCTTGTATCTGCATAGTCCAACAGCCGGCTGTCCGGAGACCCCCTAATCTAGGACTCCCTCAATCACCGCTCTTGGCCACCTGCCGGAGTACCCAACATGCTCTAAGGTTGTGTGTTGGTATGGTATCCGCTGTACTATGAATTTTGCAGGGCCCGTTAAGCAATCCTTCCAATACTGTTCCACGCCCTGTTGGGGGCTTTTGCTTCTTTGTAATTGAGTCGGGCGACTTATGAGAGTGTACCCTTTTAGTTCGGACTGGGGGTTTTGTCAGAGCCGGATTATCCCAAAATTTTGTTTGGGTTTTCCAGGCGCTTTCCATCGCACAGTACTTCCGTACTATGGCCGCCAAGTCAGCAAAGTGTGCTATGTCACGGCAACTTATGGCGTTGAGGATTCCCTTGTCCGTGCAATTGTTGCAAAAGAACGAAATTGTGTCTTCCTTGCGACAGTCCTTGACCTTGTTCATTACAAGGAGGAATCTGGCCCAATAGTGATGTACTGTCTCTTGGGGCTCTTGTCTAATGTGGGAAAGATCGTTTATATCTAGGTGGGTGGGTGGATTTAAGTCCAAGCCTTGACCCAATCTGAGACCCATGCGTAGGGGAGTTTCCGATCTTGGAAGTTCGGGCTCCGGGATGTTGCCCCGCAGGTTCGTCATGCTGCCTGATTCTAGGTTCAGGGTTAGGGCGATGTCCTCCCGTGAACGGGTATCCGGCTCGGAGAGCTCGGAAATCCGGACATAGTTCGTCCTCAGGATAGAGGAAGAATCGCCGCATTGCTCCTCCACCACCACTATCTGATGGGTAACCGGCGTAGAATTAATCTCCCTTTGGTCGGGTTTAAGCCCAATCCGATCATAGTCCGTAGCGACTCCCAGAGCGGCGATGCGATCCAAGAGCTTGTTCAAAGAGGAGAGCTCCATTGGATCCATCTGCTCGGTAAATTTCGAGCCGATGTGGAGGCTATTTTCGATGACCCAAGAAGTCATCGTCGACGCCGCGGTCGGGCGGGCGGTCATGACGAAGCCGCCTAGTCGGAGAGTTTGGCCTACAACCAAGGCCCCCCCAGAGGTGATGTTGTTCTTGACAATGAGACGATCCATCCCTCCTTATGATGACGACACAGTGGAACTCTCAATGAAAGCACCAATGTCGGTGTCAAAACTGGCAGATCTCGGGTAGGGGGTCCCGAACTGTGCGTCTAAGGTGGATGGTAACAGGAGGCGGGGGACACGATGTTTACCCAGGTTTGGGCCCTCTTGATGGAGGTAATACCCTACATCCTGCTTGATTGATCTTGATGATATGAGTATTACAAGAGTTGATCTACCACGGGATCGTAGAGGCTAAAACCTAGATGCTAGCCTATGGTATGATTGTTTTTGTCCTACGGACTAAACCCTCCGGTTTATATAGACACCGGAGGGGGCTAGGGTTACACAGAGTCGGTTACAAGGGAGGAGATCTACATATCCGTATTGCCAAGCTTGCCTTCCATGCCAAGGAGAGTCCTATCTGGACACGGGACGAAGTCTTCAATCTTGTATCTTCATAGTCCAATAGTCCGGCCAAAGGATGTAGTCCGGCTGTCCGGAGACCCCCTAATCTAGGACTCCCTCACCGGGGTTGAGGAAGAAGCAAGCGCAAGGGAAGAAAACGATATTGGGTCTCTATAAAAAGGCCCCGGATATTGGGCGTCTCTTCCAGGGTCTCTAAACTTACCTATCACCAAGGAGTTGTACCCAGGGGACGGTTGGGTTACCCATGCCTGCATTAGTGAAAATCCCTAAATAAAGGGACACGATCTCTGCCCTGACGGGACGTGCCAGTAAAACCGCACCTTGAGTCAAGGGGCGACTCGCTAGCTGACAACGGGAAACAGCAACGGGGCAAGCATGATACGATGTCATGAACAGTTATCAACAAGTTGGGCTCGTGGGGTGTTATATTTTCTGCCATTATATACACAGGTCCGGATATACTTACTTCGTCCGAAGACTATTTTGGAGTTCGGGAGGATGGAACCCGCCTTGCAATGCCGAAGACAAATCTGCGCGTTGGACTCCTCATCATTGAAGCCAGGTTCAGGGGCTACTAAGGGAGTCCTGGACTAAGGGGTCCTCTGGTGTCCGGCCTATTATCCATGGGCCGGACTAATGGGCTGTGAAGATCAAAGACCATACTCGTGTCCGGATTGGACTCTACTTGGCATGGAAGGCAAGCTTGGCGACCGAAGATTCCTTCTTATGTAACCGACTCCATGTAAACCCTAGATCCCCTTGATGTCTATATAAACTGAAGGGATAGTCCGGAAAGTACACCACATATACTCATTACCATACCCATATAGGCTAGACTTCTAGGGTTTAGCCATTACGGTCTCGTGGTAGATCAACTCTTGCAATACTCATATTCATCAAGATTAATCAAGCAGGAAGTAGGGTATTACCTCCATAGAGAGGGCCCGAACCTGGGTAAACATCGTGTCCCCTGTCTCCTGTTACCATCGATCCTAGACGCACAGTTCGGGACCCCCCTACCCGAGATCCGCCGGTTTTGACACGGACACAAGCCAAGCAATTGTTTCATACTTTTGATGTTCTCAAACCTTTTGTTGCATGATTCTCATATTCAAACCTGACGGCCTGCTCTGGATATGAGGCCAGAGCATTAACCGGGGTCGCGAACCCTTCGAGGATCAAATCTCCTCGGATATCGGCAACATAGTTTAGGTTCCCGAAACTGATATGATGACCAGGGGCGTAGCTATTGGAAATATGCCCTAGAGGCAATAATAAATTAGTTATTATTATATTTCCTCGTTCATGATAATCATTTATTATCCATGCTAGAATTGTATTGATAGGAAACTCAGATACATGTGTGGATACATAGACAACACCATGTCCCTAGTAAGCCTCTAGTTGACTAGCTCGTTGATCAATAGATGGTTATGGTTTCCTGACCATGGACATTGGATGTTGTTGATGACGGGATCACATCATTAGGAGAATGATGTGATGGACAAGACCCAATCCTAAGCCTAGCACAAGATCGTGTAGTTCGTATGCTAAAGCTTTTCGAATGTCAAGTATCATTTCCTTAGACCATGAGAATGTGCGAATCCCGGATACCGTAGGAATGCTTTGGGTGTACCAAACGTCACAATGTAACTGGGTGGCTATAAAGGTGTACTGTGGGTATCTCCGAAAGTGTCTGTTGGGTTGGCACGAAGCGAGACTGGGATTTGTCACTCCGTGTAACGGAGAGGTATCTCTGGGCCCACTCGGTAGGGCATCATCATAATGTGCGCAATGTGACCAAGGAGTTGATCACGGGATGATGTGTTATGGAACGAGTAAAGAGACTTGCCGGTAACGAGATTGAACAAGGTATCGGGATACCGACGATTGAATCTCGGGAAAGTACTATACCGGTAGACAAAGGGAATTGTATACGGGCTTGATTGAATCCTTGACATCGTGGTTCATCCGATGAGATCATCGTGGAGCATGTGGGAGCCAACATGGGTATCCAGATCCCGCTGTTGGTTATTGACCGGAGAGTTGTCGCGGTCATGTCTGCATGATTCCTGAACCCGTAGGGTCTACACACTTAAGGTTCGATGACGCTAGGGTTATTAGGAAGACTTGTATGTGATTACCGAATGTTGTTCGGAGTCCCGGATGAGATACCGGACGTCACGAGGAGTTCCGGAATGGTCCAGAGGTAAAGATTTATATATGGAAAGTTGTTGTTCGGGTTCCAAGAAAAGTTCAGTTTTTTCCGGTATTGTGCCGGGAAGCTTCCGGAGGATTCTAGAGGGGTCCGGAGGTCCGGAAAATGTTCCACCACGTCCAACACAGAAGCATGGGCTGTAGAGGGCTCCCTAGACTTAATGGGCCAGGGGCACCAACCCCCCCAAGGCCCATGCGCATGGGAGAGGGGAAACCCTAAGGGGGAGGGCCTCCACTTGACTTGGGAGGCACTCCTCCCCCCCTTGGCCGCTGCACCAACCCTAGATGGGATCTAGGGGGGTCGGCCCCCTCTCTCCCCACCTATAAATAGTGGAGGGGTGGGAGGGCGGCCACACCCTTGCACCTGGCGCAGCCCCTCCCCTCCAATACCTCTCCTCCTCTGCGTGAGCTTGGCGAAGCCCTGCTGGAGAACAGCCACTCCATCACCACCACGCCGCTGTGCTGCTGTTGGACTCTCTTCCTCAACCTCTCCCTCCTCCTTGCAGGATGAAGGCGCGGGAGAAGTCTCTGTTCCGTACGTGTGTTGAACGCGGAGGTGACGTCCGTTCGGCGCTAGGATCATCGGTGATTTGGATCACGACGAGTACGACTCCATCAACCCCGTGTTCTTGAACGCTTCCGCTTAGCGATCTACAAGGGTATGTAGAGGCACTCCCCTTCCCCTCGTTGCTAGTATCTCCTAGATTTATCTTGGTGACACGTAGGAAAATTTTGAATTTCTGCTATGTTCCCCAACAGTGGCATCATGAGCTAGGTCTATGCATAGATTTTATGCACGAGTAGAACACAAAGTAGTTGTGGGCGATGATTTGTTCAATTTGCTTGCCGTTACTAGTCTTATCTTGATTCGGCGGCATTGTGGGATGAAGCGGCCCAGACCGACCTTACACGTACACTTACATGAGACTGGTTCCACCGACTGACATGCACTTGATGCATAAGGTGGCTGGCGGGTGTCTGTCTCTCCCACTTCAGTCGGATCAGATTTGATGAAAAGGGTCCTTGTGAAGGGTAAATACAATTGGCATATCACCGCTGTGGTTTTGCGTAGGTAACAAACGTTCTTGCTAGAAACCCATAGGAGCCATGTAAAACATGCAACAACAATTAGAGGACGTCTAACTTGTTTTTGAAGGGTTTGCTTTGTGATGTGATATGGCCAAAAGGATGTGATGAATGATATATGTGATGTATGAGATTGATCATGTTCTTGTAATAGGAATCACGACTTGCATGTCGATGAGTATGAAAACCGGCAGGAGCCATAGGAGTTGTCTTAATTTATTTATGACCTGTGCGTCAACATAAACGTCATGTAATTACTTTACTTTATTGCTAACCGTTAGCCATAGTAGTAGAAGTAATAGTTGACAAGGCAACTTCATGAAGACACAATGATGGAGATCATGATGATGGAGATCATGGTGTCATGCCGGTGACGAAGGTGATCATGCCGCGCCTCGAAGATGGAGATCAAAGGCGCAAGATGATATTGGCCATATCATGTCACTTTATGATTTGCATGTGATGTTTGTCATGTTTTTACATCTTATTTGCTTAGAACGATGGTAGCATAAATAAGATGATCCCTCATTAAAATATCAAGGATTGTGTTCCCCCTAACTGTGCACCGTTGCTAAGGTCCTTGTTCCGAAGCACCACGTGATGATCGGGTGTGATAGGTTCTAACATTCGCATACAATGGGTGTAAGCCAGATTTACACATGCAATACACTTAGGTTAACTTGACGAGCCTAGCATGTACAGACATGGCCTCGGAACACAGAAGACCGAAAGGTCAAACATGAGTCGTATAGTGGATACGATCAACATGAAGATGTTCACCGATGATGTCTAGTCTGTCTCATGTGATGATCGGACACAGCCTAGTTGAGTCGGATCATGTATCACTTACATGACTAGAGGGATGTCTATCTAAGTGGGAGTTCATTGAATAATTTGATTAGATGAACTTAATTATCATGAACATAGTCAAAAGGTCTTTGCAAATTATGTCGTAGCTCACGCTTTGGTTCTACTGTTTTAGATATGTTCCTAGAGAAAATCTAGTTGAGAGTTGCCAGTAGCAATTATGCGGAGTGGGTCCGTGAACTGAGGATTGTCCTCATTGCTGCACAGAAGGGCTATGTCCTTAATGCACCGCTCGGTGCGTTGAACCTCGAGCATCGTCTGTAGATGTTGGGAAACATCTGACATACACGTTTTGATGACTACGTGATAGTTCAGTGCGTAATACTAACGGTTTAGAATTGTGGCACCAAAGACGTTTTTGAAACATCGCAGAACATATGAGATGTTCCAAAGACTGGAATTGGGATTTCAAACTAATGCCCATGTCAAGAGGTATGAGACCTCTGACAAGTTTCTTAAGCCTGCAAACTCAGGGGGTAAGCTCAATCGTTGAGCATGTGCTCAAATTGTCTGAGTACTACAATCGCTTGAATCGAGTGGGAGTTAATCTTCCAGATGAGATAGTGATAGTTCTCCATAGTCACTGCCACCAAGCTACTAGAGCTTAGTGATGAACTATAACATATCAGGGATAGACATGATGATCCTTGAGCAATTCGCGATGTTTGACACCGTGAAACTAGAAATCAAGTAGGAGCATCAATTGTTGATGGTTAGTAAAACCACTAGTTTCAATAAGGGCAAGGGAAAGAAGGGATACTTCATGAGACGGCAAATCAGTTGATGCTCTAGTGAAGAAACCCAAGGTTGAACCAAACCCAAGACTAAGTGCTTCTATAATGAGGGGAATTGTCACTAAAGCTGAACTACCCTAGATACTTGGTAGATGAGAAGGCTAGCAAGGTCGACAGAAGTATTTTGGATATACGTCATATTATTGTGTACTTTACTAGTACTCTTAGTAGCACCAGGGTAATAAATACCGATTCGGTTGCTAAGTGTTAGTAACTCGAAATAAAAGGCTACGGAGACTAGCTAAAGGTAAGATGACGATATGTTGGAAGTGTTTCCAAGGTTTATGTGATCAAACATCACACGCTCCCTCTACCATCGAGATTGGTGTTAAACCTAAATAATTGTTATTTGGTGTTTGCGTTGAGCATAGACATGATTGGATTATGTTTATCGCCATACGGTTATTCATTTAAGGAGAATAATGGTTACTCTGTTTACTTGAATAATACCTTCAGTGGTCTTGCACCTAAAATAAATGGTTTATTGAATCTCGATCATAGTGATACACATGTTCATGCCAAAAGATATAAGATAGTAATGATAGTACCACATACTTGTGGCACTGCCATTTGAGTCATGATGGTATAAAACGCATGAAGAAGCTCCACGTTGATGGATCTTCGGACTCACTCGTTTTTGAAAAGATTGAGGCATGCGAACCATGTCTATTGGTAGATATGCATGAAGAAACTCCATGCAGATGGATCATTTAGACTCACTTGATTTTGAATCACTTGAGACATGCAAATCATACCACATAGGCAAGATGATTGAAAGGCCTCGTTTTCAGTAAGATGTAACAAGAAAGCAACTTGTTGGAAGTAATACATTTTGATGTGTGTAGTCCAATGAGTGTTGAGGCATGCAGTGGATATCGTTATGTTCTTACTTCACAAATGATTTGAGTAGATGCTAAGTATGTTTACTTGATGAAACACAAGTCTGAATTATTGAAAGGTTCAAGTAATTTCAGAGTGAAGTTGAAGATCGTCGTGACAAGATGATGAAATGTCTATGGTACGATCATAGAGATGAATATCTGAGTTACGAGTTTGGCACATAATTAAGACATTGTGGAAATTGTTTCACAACTAATACCGCCTGGAACACCATGGTGTGATGGTGTGTCTGAACATTGTAACTGCACCCTATTGGATATGGTGCATACCATGATGTCTCTTATCGAATTACCACTATCGTTTATGGGTTAGGCATTAGAGACAACCACACTCACTTTAAATAGGGCACCACACAATTCCGTTGAGACAACACCGTATGAACTATGGTTTAGAGAAACCTAAGCTATCATTTCTTAAAAGTTTGGGGCTGCGACGCTTATGTGAAAAGGTTTCAGGCTGATAAGCTCGAACCCAAAGCGGATAAATGCATCTTCGTAGAATACCAAAAAATAGTTGGGTGTACCTCCTATTTCAGATCCGGAAGCAAGAGTGATTGTTTCTAGAAACGGGTCCTTTCTCAAGGAAAAGTTTCTCTCGAAAGAATTGAGTGGGAGGATGGTGGAGACTTGATGAGGTCATTGAACCGTCACTTCAACTAGTGTGTAGCAGGGCATAGGAAGTTGTTCCTATGGCACCTACACCAATTGAAGTGGAAGCTTATGATAGTAATCATGAAACTTCGGATCAAGTCACTACCAAACCTCATAGGTCGACAAGGATGTGTACTACTTCAGAGTGGTACGTAATCCTGTCTTGGAAGTCATGTTGCTAGACAACAATGAACCTACGAGCTATGGAGAAGCGATGGTGGGCCCGGATTCCGACGAATGGCTCGAGGCCATAAAATCCGAGAGAGGATCCATGTATAAAACAAAGTATAGACTTTGAAAGAACTACTTGATGGTCGTAAGGATATTGGGTGCAGATGGATTTTAAAAGGAAGACGGACAATGATGGTAAGTGTCACCATTAAGAAAGCTCGACTTGTCATTAAGATGTTTTCTGACAAGTTCAAGGAGTTGACTACGATGAGACTTTCTCACTCGTAGCGATGCTAAGAGTCTGTTGGAATAATGTTAGCAGTTACTCCATTATTTATGAAATCTTGCAGATAGGATGTCAAAACATTGTTTCCTCAATGTTTTTCTTGAGGAAAGGTTGTATGTGATACATCCAGAAGGTTTTGTCAATCCTGAAAGATGCTAACAAGTATGCAAAGCTCCAGCAACCCTTCTAAGGACTGGAGTAAGCATCTTGGAGTTGGAATGTACACTTTGATGAGATAAACAAAGATTTTGGGTTTATACAAAGTTTATGAGAAACTTGTATTTCCAAAGAAGTGAGTGGGAGCACTATAGAATTTCAGATGAGTATATGTTGTTGATCAGAAATGATGTAGAGTTTCTGGAAAGCACATAGGGTTATTTGAAAAGTGTTTTTCAATGGAAAACCTGGATTAAGCTACTTGAACATTGAGCATCAAGATCTATAAGGATAGATCAAAATCACTTAATAGTACTTTCAAACGAACACATACCATGACAAAATTTTGAAGGAGTTCAAAAATAGATCGGCAAAGAAGGAGTTCTTGGTTGTGTTATAAGGTATGAGCATTGAGTAAAACTCAAGACCTGACCACGGCAGAATAGAGAGAAAGGACGAAGGTCGTCCCCTATGCTTTGGACGTAGACTCTAAAGTATGCTATGTTGTGTACCGCACCTGAAGTGTGCCAAACCATGAGTCGGTAAAGGGGTACAAGTGTGATCTAGGAATGGATCACAGGACAACGGTTAAGGTTATCCTTAGTAACTAGTGGACTAAGGAATTTTCTCGATTATGGAGGTGGTAAAAGAGTTCGTCGTAAAGGGTTACGCCGATGCAACTTTGACACTAATCCGGATGACTATGAGTAGTAAACCGGATTCGTATAGTAGACCAGTTATTTGGAATAGCTCCAAGTAGCGCATGGTAGCTGCATCTACAAGATGACATAGAGATTTGTAAAGCACACATGGATTTGAAAGGTTTAGACTCATTGACTAATAAACCTCTCTCACAAGCAAGATATGAGCAAACCCCATAGGTGTTGGATTCATTGCAATCACATAGTGATGTGAACTAGATTATTGACTCTAGTGCAAGTTGGAGACTGTTGGAAATATGCCCTAGAGGTAATAATAAATTAGTTATTATTATATTTCCTTGTTCATGATAATCGTTTATTATCCATGCTAGAATTGTATTGATAGGAAACTCAGATACATGTGTGGATACATAGACAACACCATGTCCCTAGTAAGCCTCTAGTTGACTAGCTCGTTGAACAATAGATGGTTATGGTTTCCTGACCATGGACATTGGATGTCGTTGATGACGGGATCACATCATTAGGAGAATGATGTGATGGACAAGACCCAATCCTAAGCCTAGCACAAGATCGTGTAGTTTGTATGCTAAAGCTTTTCTAATGTCAAGTATCATTTCCTTAGACCATGAGATTGTGCAACTCCCAGATACCGTAGGAATGCTTTGGGTGTACCAAACGTCACAACATAACTGGGTGGCTATAAAGGTGCACTGCGGGTATCTCCGAAAGTGTCTGTTGGGTTGGCACGAATCGAGACTGGGATTTGTCACTCCGTGTAACAGAGAGGTATCTCTGGGCCCACTCGGTAGGACATCATCATAATGTGCACAATGTGACCAAGGAGTTGATCACGGGATGATGTGTTATGGAATGAGTAAAGAAACTTGTCGGTAACGAGATTGAACAAGGTACCGAGATACCGACGATCGAATCTCGGGCAAGTACTATACCGGTAGACAAAGGGAATTGTATATGGGATTGATTGAATCCTTGACATCGTGGTTCATCCGATGAGATCATCGTGGAGCATGTGGGAGCCAACATGGGTATCCAGATCCCGCTGTTGGTTATTGACCGGAGAGTTGTCTCGGTCATGTCTGCATGATTCTCGAACCCGTAGGGTCTACACACTTAAGGATCGACGACGCTAGGGTTATTAGGAAGACTTGTATGTGATTACCGAATGTTGTTTGGAGTCCCGGATGAGATCCCGGACGTCACAAGGAGTTCCGGAATGGTCCGGAGGTAAAGATTTATATATGGAAAGTTGTCGTTTGGGTTCCAGGAAAAGTTCGGTTTTTTCCGGTATTGTACCGGGAAGCTTCCGGAAGGTTCCGTAGGATTCTGGAGGTCCGAAAAATGTTCCACCACGTCCAACACAGCAACATGGGCTGTAGGGGGCTCCCTAGCCTTAATGGGCCAGGGGCACCAGCCCCCCCCTCCCAGGCCCATGCGCATGGGAGAGGGGAAACCCTAAGGGGGAGGGCCTCCACTTGACTTGGGAGGCACTCCTCCCCCCTTGGCCGCCGCCCCCAACCCTAGATGGGATCTAGGGGGGTCGGTACCCTCTCTCCCCACCTATAAATAGTGGAGGGGTGGGAGGGCGGCCACACCCTTGCACCTGGCGCAGCCCCTCCCCTCCAATACCTCTCCTCCTCCGCGTGAGCTTGGCGAAGCCCTGCCGGAGAACTGCCACTCCATCACCACCACGCCGTCGTGCTGTTGTTGGACTCTCTTCCTCAACCTCTCCCTCCTCCTTGATGGATCAAGGTGCGGGAGACGTCTCCATTCCGTACGTGTGTTGAACGCGGAGGTGCCGTCCGTTCGGCGCTAGGATCATCGGTGATTTGGATCACAACGAGTACGACTCCATCAACCCCATTCTCTTGAACGCTTCCGCTTAGCGATCTACAAGGGTATGTAGATGCACTCCCCTTCCCCCTCGTTGCTAGTATCTCCTAGATTGATCTTGGTGACACATAGGAAAATTTTGAATTTCTGCTATGTTCCCCAACAGTAGCTGTTGATGTGACCAATCGAGTTGGCTCGCAGCGCGAAGCCACTGAACACGAAAATTTGGCCCAGGGGGAATCTCCCCCCACTACAAAAAAAGACACATCCGTGATATTTTGGGCCGAACAAAATTTTTTTCTGTCATACATATGACACTTCTATGACGATAATTCTCACAAAACCTGGTATCATCATAGATGTGGTGGGCTCCTACTTCTATGACAAAAAATCATGACAGAAAATGGGCTTTTCGTCCTGGCCGGGCCGGAGACGCAGCTACATGACATTCTTTGGGTCGTCCATGATGGAAAAAGTCGTGGTAGAAGCGAGGGGGAGGAAAATTTCGGGGAGTTCCCGGTTACAGTGGGAGGTCGAGGGCCGAGCGATGTGCGCTTCTCTCGTACATGTGTGCGCGTGTGTGCGAAGTGTTGGCTCTAACTGAACCCGAGCGAGGCGTTGGGCTCTAACTGAACCCGAGCGATTGCACTGCAGGCTACGGCTTACTGAACCCGATCGAGCGATCGATCGATGGCTATTAACTGAACCCGATCGAGTGGTTCCTTCGCTACTGCTGCTAACTTAAGCCGATCGATGCTGCCTCTGGATGAACAGTGAGCGTTGCGGGGGGGGCGGGTTGGATGAACAGTTCCAAGTGGGGGTGGATGAACAGGACCCCATGGTGTTGCCTCTGGATGAACAGGACCCCGATCGATCGAGCCGATTGGGGCTGGATGAACAGGACCCCATGGAGGGCTAGATGAACAGGACCACCCCGTGGAGGGCAGGATGAACAATAGATGGTGGAGGGCAGGATAAACAGTAGCCCGTGGAGGGGTGGTTGAACAGGAGCCCATGGAGAGGGTTGGTTGAACAGTAGCCGGTGGAGTAGCGCGCGGTGGAGGCTGGATGAACAGTCGCAGGTGGAGGCTGGAGGAGGTCGACGGTGGATGAACAGTAGCTCGTGGAGGATGGAGGGGGTCGACGGTGGAGATGAACAGTATCCCGTGGAGTCCCGTTTTGCGGTACGCCACACCCCTCCCGATGAACAGGACCCCCGTTTTGACCGTAGCGCTCCAGCACAAGTCCGTTTCCTCCGTTTTGCGGTACGCCACACCCCTCCCGATGAACAGGACCCCCGTTTCGACAGTAGGAGGTCCGTTTCCTCTGTTTTGCGGTACGCCAGACCCCTCCCGATGAACAGGATCCCGTTTCGAACGTGGCCGGTCGAACACAAGCCCGTTTCCTCCGTTCTGCGGTACGCCAGGCCTCGTTTCCATCGCTTGTTCCGTCCAAGCCCTCCCAATGAACACGACGCATTCCGTTGCCTCCCCATGAACACGACGCATTCTGTTGCCTCCCCATGAGCATGAAGACGATGTTGTTTCTCCATTCCGACCCATCCATGTACACGAGCCCTGGCCGTACGTATGCGCGAGTAGGCGTTCGAGACACCGCCCGTATGTACACATGTGTGGCCGTATTTTCTTTCTTGCACCCTGGCCACTGTACGTACATGTACATGCTACGTGCGCGCCTCTACTATGACACGTGCGCGCCTCTACATCCACCAGTATATATGTACGTACATGTTCGCGACCAGAATGACAACGCTACGTATGCTTCGACCAGGTGGGTCCTGACTGTCAGGCACTTCCTTGCATGCGAAGATGTAGCTGGAGGGTCCCAACAGTCAGGGGCAAATGTTTTTTCGCGAAATACGGTGGCCCGTCTGGTGGGTCCCCACTGTCAGGTGGAGGAATAATTATTTTGCACGTAATAAGGAGGTACTTCCTTGCTGCGGCCGTGGACCCAGCTGTCAGCCTCTCCACGTACAGTCCACGTCCGATGGAAGCCGTTCCTTGACCACGTTAACCACACCACGCCGAGAGTACCAAGGTGGTGGACGACAGCGAGGCCTAGGAAGGGGACGACGCGGAGCTGGGGAAGACGCGGCAGTGGATGCCCATGCGTAGAGGAGTACGAGGGTTCACTGGTTCACTGCGGTGTGAGGCTGCCGTCGCCGCAGAATAACAGGGGTGTGGGTGAGTAGAGGGATGGCCTGGCCAGCGGTGGGAGTAGTAGGGGGCGGTGAGGCCTCCGCCGCATCGCAGCCGGCCACGGGAGGCAGGAGCACGAGGCACGACCGGCACTGGTTTGGGCGGCTGGAGCAAGAAGACCAGAGGTTGAAGAAGCACTACGGCCGTTGGATGGACATTGTACAGTCACTGGAGCTAGAATCATGCATATTAACTAAGTTTACAAAGCCCTTCGTCCCCGTCAACTTAGGTAGGCCCACAAGTCAGCCTCCCACCAAGGTGGGTCCCAACTAGCAGGGGGTATTCATTTTTTTGTGCGTAATAAGGAGGCACTTCCGGTGGGTCCCAGCTAGCGGGGGGAACGTTTTTTCGCCAAATACAGTGGCCCGTCGGGTAGGTCCCAGAAGTCAGGGGCAAACAATTTTTTTGTGATATACTGGTGGGCGTCCGGTGGGTCCCTGCTATTAGGTGGAGGAATAATTATTTTCCGCGTAATAAGGAGGCACTTCCTTGCGGCTGCCATGGACCCAGCTGTCAGCCTCTCCACGTACATTATTCTTCCGATGGAATTCGGTCGTTGACCACATTGACCACGCCGTGCCAACAGCACCACGGTGGTGGACGATGGCGAGGCCTAGGAAGGGGACGATGTGGAGCCGGGGAAGACGCGGCAGTGGATGCCCACGCGGAGAGGAGTACGAGGGTTCACTGGTTCAGCTGCGCTGCCGTCGCCGCAGAATAACAGGGGGTGTGGGTGAGTGGAGTGGAGCGACGGCCTGGCCAGCGGTGGGAGTAGTATGGGGGCGGTGAGGCCTCCGCGGCAGCACAGCCGGCCACGGGAGGCAGGAGCAGGCGGCACGACCGGCGCTGCTTTGGGCGGCTGGAGCAAGAAGACCAGAGGTTGAAGAAGCACTGCGGCTGTTGGATGGACATCGTACGGTCAGTCGAGCTAGAATCATGCATATTGACTAAGTTGACAAAGCCCTCCGTCCCCGTCAACTTAGTAGGCCCACTATATTGGGTCCCAGCTAGCAGGGGAGTATTCATTTTTTATGCGTAATAAGGAGGCATTTCCTTGCGTGCGAAGATATAGCTGGTGGGTCCGAGCTGTCAGCAGCGGTAACGTTTTTTTCGCGAAATATAGAGGCCATTTTGGTGGGTCACAGATGTCAGGTGGAGGAAATCATTATTTTGCGCGTAATAAGGAGGCATTTCCTTGCATGCGGCCGTGGTCCCAGCTGTCAGCCTCTCCACGTACAGTCCACTCGAGATGCATATCGGTCGTTGACCACGCTGACCATGCCACGCCGAGAGCACCAGGGCGGTGGACGATGGTGAGGCCTAGGAAGGGAACGACACAGAGGCAGGGAAGACTCGGCCGTTGTTTTTGTTTCCCACGTGGAGGGGAGTATGACTGTACGAGGGTTTACTGGTTCTTCTGCCGCCGCCGGAGAATAACAGCAGGTGTGGGTGAGTAGAGGGATGGCTAGGCCAGTGATGGGAGTACGGTGGGCGGTGAGGCCTGCGCGGCAGCACAGCCGGCCGGAGGGAGGAGGGAGCATGCAGTCCCGCCGGCGCTTGTTTGAGCGGCTGGAGCAGGAAGAGCAGAGATTGAAGAATCACGATGGCCGTTGGATGGACATCCAACAGTATACAGTCCATCTGTGGAAAGCCTCAAATCTGTGGAAAACAGCATACAGCCCATCTACCATTATTTCAAATAATTTACAGCCCATTTGCAAATTCTTATGGGTTTTTTTGGATCCCATATTCTTTATGTTAGCATTATAGCCCATATTGTGGCCACGGTTAAAAAATTATACGAAATTTTGCATATGTCTGTGCGGTCTGAACTGTTTTTAATCCCGAAATTTCGAGTCACATTCAGATTGATTTTAAAAATAAATGAATATCAATATAAAATCCAATAAATTGTCCACGCATAAAAATCAATGCAATTTAAAATCTCAAAATGAAAAAAAGATATTTGAAAATAATTGCGGGTTTGATGTGTTTTAAAAATGAACAGCCCATTTCTCATTACTGATAGGCCATTTTCTCGGCCAGCCGAATGAAGCTCTCCTCGTCTTGAAAGATTTGCAGCCCAACAAGCCTGATAAAGCGACTTACTTGACAAATCACAAAAGAACTGGGCTAGCCATTTTCAGAAAGAAAAAAAACTACTGGGCTGGTATGTGGTAAACATAAAAGAAAAGGCTGTCTAGACAGGCCAGAGTGTCCCGCACAGCCCAGTTGACACCCTGCTTCCGTCTCAAAAACAAATTAGATAAATGCCACTCCAATTATGGCGATTCATAAAAATGCCACTGCAATTTCCAAACTTTGAAAAATGCCACTGCAATTTTTGCAAACTTTGAAAAACGCCACTCCAGACTTCAAAAAATGCCACTAGAAATGGCATGAAATGGCATTTTTCAAAGTTTGGAAATTGCAGTGGCATTTCTTGGATACACCAGATTTGGAGTGGCATTTATCAAATTAACCCAAAACAAAAATAACTGGGCGAGCTGCTGGGTCCCCGGTGTCAGCCGCTCGTTGTGCAATTCTCTCATTTATTGACTACGTTGACAATGGCATGGGACCCAGATGTCAGAAATCCACTAGGAGGAGCCATTTTTTTATTGGCTTGAAATAAGGAGGCACTTGCTTGCGTACTGCCATGACCTTGGTGGGTCCCTGCTGTCATCCTCTCCATGTACAATCATCTCCTGATTGTGTACGCGTCAACTTGCTAGGCCCACAAGTCAGCCTCTAAACCGTGGAGGACAAATACAACCCATTTAAAAAAATAACAGCCCATTCCATACGTTCAAACGGAAAGTTCAACATTCAGAGCAAAGTAATAGGTCTAATCCACATATAGAGTACTGAACTTCCACGTTGACAACCATCATAGCCAAGTTAACTATCTACTCCCACTAGCACTCTAGTAGCGTACAAGTACTAACTTACTCTTAGCTAACTAGACGATGCCGGCCGCCATCTGTTGTCCATGCTAAACGCCGGCACCGGCGTCCTCCGCCTCGCCTCAGACTTGCCAGAGGTGCGATAGGGCGCGTTGCTCACGCGCATTGGCCCTTTCCATGCCGGCGTGGTCCACCGAAGCTTCGGCTTCCAAGCGAGAAACCCACTTGACAAGCTGGTAGTAAAAATCGGCGTCGTGAACGCATGCGTGCACGACAGCCTCCAGGGCACCGGGCGCCAGCCTCCACGTAGCCGGCCCAGTTGCGGGCGCTCTGCTCGTGACTCAGAGCATCGATGCGCTGCTGCTCCATGTCTCGCTGCCGGCGCAAATCGGTGAAACGCTGCTCCTCCGCCAGGCGGTCGCGCTCCAACAACTCCTGCCCCTCCGCCATGCGGTCGCGCTCCAACAACTCCTCGATCTCTGCATTACCATCTAAAGACAGATAGAATGCCTCCTCCGTCCGTCTGCCTTCCGGTGAAAACCCGAACACTAGTTCCGGCGGTGATCGCCTCTGGCATGGCCTACCGCGGACGGGCGGGGGCATGGCAGATGTGGCGAGCGACGTCGGGCCGGTGGGGGCTTATGAGGATATGGCGAGTTGGGTCACGGTGGCACCTAAGAAGGCCGGGAAACAGTACTTATAGGCGGAAGGTAGCGCAATGATCATCAGAATTCAATGCATAATGGCTTAGCGCACCAGCTTGCCGTGGAAAACTAGAGAAACTAAAATTATGACTCTGCCGTCCCATCCCGTCTGGGTTGCACGCTAGCATGGCGGTCAAACGAGTGCACTCAAATCATCTCCCTCCTTGTCAACAATGATTCCACGGATTTAAAGCGTATCTTTTTTCGCATCAGTTAGCTTCCTTAATTACGGCCGGCTGCATGCAGGCACTCAGAATCACTTGCAGGCAGTACGCGAAGTAGCATGCAATGAGTCGCAGCCGAGGGCACACATGCAGCCACTTAAATCGCTGGAATTAATTAGGCTTAAACTTCTGCATGTCGTTAATTATTGCCATGCCTTGGTCTTGCTTCTTTGCTCACGGGACTAATAAATCCCGGACGGAGGGAGTACCTTGGTTGGTGAGAGGTTTGAATTAAGCCCTGCAAACCGGAAAGGAGGTACTAGTACGTGCGTGATCCGCTATTTATTCGTGTAGGATCGAGTAGGTCGTTTCTTGAATTGAGCCCTACAAACCGGAAAGGAGGTAGTACGTGCGTGATCCGCTATTTATCCGTGTAGGATCGATAGTGTAGCTTGTCAGTTTCTTCAAAGGTAGGCATTTTTATCCGTGTAGGATCGATAGTGTAGCCTGTCAGTTTCTTCAAAGGTAGGCATTTTTATTCAAAAAAAACTGCCACTTCGCATCTTGCGTCGCAAATAAAACTGCCAGGAGCGCATTTGTAGGCTAGCTAGTGATCGATCAGTAACTTGTAAACACTAAGCGAACAGAAATAAGTAATTGTTAATGCATCTCAATGATTCACAGATCATATACAAATATGTAGCTCCAAAAGCAAAGATCAGCCACTTTGGATCTTGCATCGCAACTAAAACTAACTAGTACGATTCCCATACATAAGATCAACATGTTAATGCATCTCAATGATTCACAGATCATATACAAATATGTAGCTCCAAAATCAAAGATCTAGAAAAAAACATCTGTTCTTCCTACTAACATGGATGCTTCTCTTGGCCAACATTCAGTACAGACTGAAAGACAAATTTGTTTGTGAAGTCTACAATTCCTCTTGCAAACGTAAGTGGTTTCACCAACAGCTGGAACCATGAGAATGAACCACATATGATGGAGGAACATCCACTGCAATATGATTTGGTCTTCTCTCGATCACACGGCGAGACTATTTTCGGAATACAAACTTTAACTTAGGCAAAATGATGCCCATTGTATAATCAGACCAAAGCAATGAAGCACCTAGTGTTGGCCAACAAATAGTACAGTACTACTTTTCTGCAGTCCATGAAGTGACTATCCAATCTTTCTGTGTCTATTTTCAAATGGCACTGCATGCAATGACTATATTATTCTCTTGTGCAGTTCAACCAAAATTGCGGGCACATTGTTTGTTTGCCAAATAGTAACGGGCAGACATCTCTGTCTGCACAAATATCAAGCAGCTAGTAAACATATACCACACCTTGTATTTTCGGTTTAAACATGTCTCTTCCGCTTAGCATCTGTCATGTTTTGCACTGGACAATCTGATACAGTTATGTTTTGCCCTGGACAATTTCATACTGAATTGATTTGCTGGTTCAGAGTAGAAATATAGCGCCTATTCTTCATCAGACCAAGGATATCCATGTTCGAAGTGATGGAAGAGGTGAAATCGATACAACCAAAATTGAGCATCCAATCATTGAATCTTGTCCTGCACCTCCAATGTAGGTCCACCCTGCCAATAAATTCACATGCAAACCACTAGTATTACTATCTAATGACAGTACAAAAAGAGTAGCAAGATAGTAGCAAACCATGTACCTTCGTAATGAATAGCTCATAGTGCCACCAATTGGATATAAAGGTTTGGAAAAAACATGCTCCTAATGTTGAACCAGTTGGACTTTTTGTGCAGTTCCACTAAAATCGAGCATCCCTGTTTGCATATATATTGAAAGTGTGATTACTCTAAAAGTGGCACTAGTTGAAGCATAGACTCACAAATATAAGCATTCCAATTTCTTAATGGGAAAAGGTAGCAAGACTGTTTCTAACCACTTGTTTGAAGGAATAAATAAAGCAACAACGGTTGATGTCAGGAAGGCATACATAGTTTTTCTGGAAAAGTGAGCCATTCCTGACCTTTCCTCTTCTTTTAAGCAAATTTTGTGCAGTTATACTAAAATAAAATGCCATCACCGCCTTGACAATTCAGTGACACTGTATAAAAGGAAATGACTTAACATTACATCATGATGTCAGGCATGTAGTCGACAGGCATTAGAGACAAACATACAGACCTCCTCAAGAGAACAGCCGGAGGAGGAGGTGCCCACTCTTGACCTTTCCTCTTGTCTTCATAATTGTCTGTGCAGTTTAACCAAAATAAAATGACATCAGCGCCTTGGCATTTTGGTGACACTGCACACAAAAATTAACTTATCTCATGAAAGTGAGGTATGTAATCTATAAGCATTAACAGTTTAAAAATCTAAAGGTAGTAACAAGTTTCACCGTTGGTATACTAGCTGTGCAACAGCATTAGAATGCCTTAGCTGAAAAATCTTTAATACATCCACAATCAACAGCTAACACTGAAATAATCCAGTGACATTAAATGGCATTGCTTAAATTTATGGGTGGCATTAGACTGAGAGCGGCATTAGTTAAATGTGGCATCACTTTAGTAGTAGCATTGCTTGACTTGACTGTTGGCGTTATACTAACAGCAAAAAAATTGGCAATAAGAGCATGGGAGGCCCATTCGGACAGTGGGCGCACCAGTACGATGTACCTCCACGGACGCAGAGTGGTGAGGGAGGCATGGTTGCCCAGAGCAACAAATATCCAGGCAGCATATATGGATTATGTCCCATTTTTGTTCTCTTTAGCCACCTTTTTCCTATGCGAGGACAACAAACCGATCGACCTGGTCATTCTCTATTGCGTTGTCATGCCTTTCTACCATTCTTCAACCAAGAGACACGAGACTCGTTCCTTAGCTACTGATTTTCCCCTTTTCAACCTAGATGCGGGTTCGATGCCTACTCTCTTGGACAGTACAGTCTCCCTTCCTTTCCTTATTCAACCCAGACATGGATTAGTCTGCATGAAGTAGGGTTTCCTTTAATAGTGCAAATTATGGTTTTCGTCTGCGTGGCCAGCAGAGCAGAGGATAGCAAATTGGGAAGATGGTGGAGTGGAAAAAGATCCACATGCAACGACGTGGCAGATGGGGCAATAGAACAAGGTTATGGTTCGAAAAGAGGTAGCATACCTGAGGGTCGGCGGGAAGTGGCTTCGCTCATGGTTGTCGTCCTCCGCACACACTACGGCATCAAGCTTGGGGACGGAGGCCATTGTCGGGTGGTAGGAGCGACATATGCCAACGGGTGGCTTATCATTGCGGGGGCCAATAAAACGTCGCCGGTGCCTGGAAACGGGATGAGGCGAAGACATGCACGCCGGCGAATCTTACCTAGCTTCAGGGCTCTCCGGGGAGATAACACCCCTACTGCTGCTCTGCGGGGTCTCTGCATGGTTACTAAATGAACAAGTAGCTACAATGCTCCTTGAGCTGTTTTGGGTGGAAGGAGGAAGAAGGGCTCAGCTTAGCTTGCTTCCTCTCCTTGTATGGTGTCTAGGTCTAGATTGAGAGTCCAACCCTTTGCATGGGTGCACCGGGGGGTTTATATAGGCCTACCCCCGGGGGGTACAATGGTAATCTAGCTAGGCGCGGGGCCCAGCTGTCTGTGACTATGCTCGCCGGCTTCTGGGGCCCGCCGGCTGGTGGGTCCCGCTGGCTGCCGGCTCCTTGGTCGACAGGCAGGCCCCACAGGCCAGGGCCTGGTCGGTGGCTGGTTACTGTTGCTCCGTGCTGTTGACGCAGGCTTGGTCGGGGTAAGTGTGGCTACAGTAACGCCGCCTCGACGGGCGATTACTGTAGCCCCGCCATATCTTGTCTCCTTAATGGGCGTCTCCTTCGAGGAAAGTGGCAGGCCGGCTACGGGAAGCCGGCCCTCTATCTTGCCGGCTTGAGAGGAGGTGCGGCCGCCTTCGGCATCTCTCTGCCTGAAGGGGCCCACCGCCTCGGGGGCCATGCTGGCGGCCCGTCGTGGACGGCGTCAGAGCCGCTGTGGCAACAGTGCCGCGCCGGACGGGTCGTGGCCACCCGTATGGCGCACTGTGCCAAGCGTGCTCCGGGTCTTGGGGGTGGCAGGCTCTACTGTAGCCACGCCCCACTTCATCATCGCAGGGTGGACGCGTACACTGCGGGTACGGCTTTGACTGCTTTATGGGAGCCGGCACTCTCGTTGCCGGCCATGCTGTAGCCGGCCTGGCTGTAGCCGGCCTTGCCGTAGCCGGCCTAGCCATAGCCGGCCATCCACAGCTATCTTCATGAGGGTAAAGGGCGGGCCGCCCCCGAAGCCGGCCTAGGAGGTAGCCGGCTGAGGGGGGAGGCGGCCCTAGGTCTTGAATCTTCTTGAAAGTCGGCCAGGCTTGTAATTTTTTCTGATGGGCCTGGGGAAGCCGACTAGGCTACCCATGGCTATTTACTCCGACAGCCATCCCGTGCGGGCGCTAGGTCTGAGAGGACGGCCTTGTCGTCAGTGCGTGACCTCGCTCGCTGACGACGAGTGCGTCAACGCTGCACATCCTTTTCTTCCCCGATGGATCTGTGACCACCGGTGAGGAGGGAGAGAGGGGCCGTCTTTTTTAGATCTAGAGAGAGGGTGGTAGTGTGAGAAGCAAGTGGGCAGCCCTTAGCAAGAAAGCACTCAATCTCCAGCCTATATATCTTTTTTATACTGCTAGTACTGGAGGTGGAGTAGTGGTAGAGTAGTTTATATTTTCTCTGCGTATAGTATGAGTTAGTTGTGCTTCAAAACTGATCGGCACGCCATTAAAAAAATAAAGGTCGGTAACTAATGCGGCACCTCGGGCCAACGCGGCCAGATCGCATTTTGCACGAGAAATTACACACCATGTTTCGTTGACATGTGGTCCCGTTCCAACATATCAGTGAGACAACGGCGAGTAGTAGGAGTATTTCCGAACGGACGTGTAGGCCGGGGCGCCTCTTCGTGAACCGTGGCAAACTCGCAACCGTCCACCAACTCTTCGCCTTTCCCTCTCGATTTGGAACTGCTGTCGCACGCTCTTCCTGTCCCTCCTCCATTTTCCTTCAGCCCATCAGCCTTTCTTCTGCCATTGTTCGATCGTCTTCTCCATGGAGGGAACAGGCCGGAAACGACCCCGTTATTCTTGCCCCGATCTAAAAGATGACGTGGTGGAGGAACTCATTGATCGGTGTGACATCATCACCTCGGCTAGCATGGCAGGTTCGTTCAAGCCCATTCTCGACTCAACTAATAACATCATTACAAAGAACCCAAGAGTCAAGGAGTGGTTTGATCCCCCCTATCTTCTTCGTCGTGACCCTGATGACTGGCGCCGGCACGACGGAGGCCTCGCCCTGTGCCAGCTGATGCCGCTTGATAATGATACTTATGATGTTAAGATGCCATCGCTTGAGGGCAAGGCTTGGGAGGGCGCAAATGGAGATTGGGTTGTTTACATTGGGTCCAACTGCGAGTGGGAACTTGTGAATGTGTACACTCGTGACCGGGTTCTACTTCCAAAAATCTCAGCAGACTGCCCAGAGGTTGAGTACACCGGGATTGTACGCACATTCAAATACGATCATGGTGGTTGTCTTCTACGAAAGATAGCAATTTGTCGAGTTCCCAACCGCTCTTGGAATTACAACAACTATCAAGTTGCTGCTATCTTTGACAAGCTTGTTGCCATCCTTTGTGGTTCGACTTGATGGACATTGCTCAAAAATCAGTTTCTGTACACGAATGAGTACTGTGATGCAATTCAATACGAGGGCCTTGTGTTTGCTGCCACCACTAGTGGCACTGTTTTTGCATGGGATCCTCATAGTTTCGGTACGTTTGTCTTCCACCGTAATTATAATTGTTCCATCCACATGCATGCGGGTTAGCAAGTTTCCCTTTACTAATTAACCTTCTTCTTGTGTTTCCAAGGTCATATGAACATCCCACCACCTATACTTGAAATTTTTTATAACCAAGGGGGAGATGACGATGGTGATGATCACGAGCATGAGGATGAGCAGCGCCCATATACTCGGTGGCGCCTGGCAACTAATTCTGATGGATCACCTCTTCTTGTGTGTATACATCCCACTGATGATGTTATTGCTAAGGAAGCGGGTGTAGTCTCCCATGGTCGCACTCTCTGGACCTATTCCAACACCCGTTGCATGGTATTCGGGATGGATACTAGTGTGCTAGCGCCAACTCCTTCTCCCTGGTACAGAATTGATAGTCTTGGAGAAAACTCGCTCTTCCTTGGACAAAACTATCCGATGATGGTGAAAGGTGATCCAACTGCTGTTGACACAACGTTAACAGTACCATTTATGAGAAGCAACTGTGTCTATACCTCGGACATTTGGGTGGTTCCCTACCCTGGTACTGATATAGTAGGCCGCTTCAGCTTGGATGATCAGTCATGCGTTGGTTTCCAGATCGACAATCGATGGCCCGTCCTAGAGAATCACTTGTGGTTCAAAGCAAGCGTTTCCAACGCCGAGGAATGGTTGTGTTGAAGTTCATTTCGTTGCTTGTTATTTGTTGTGTGGTGAAAACTTTATTATTTATAATGTATCCTCGTTGTCGATGTGGGTTGAAGACCTATTGTATGTAATAAAATGATATGCATGTGATAAACTTACTAAATTTATGAATGGCTTTCGAGTCGCTTCTCTAAATTTCTACTAGGTTCACATGCTTCACGCGTCGGGCGGGTGTTTTTACTGTAGCCATATGTTAATGTGTTCATTGTACGTAACCAGCACCTCGAATCCTCGATACTAGTATACTATATAGTAGTAGGAGTAAGTAGTAGGAGTAGTAGGGTGGCATGGGCCAGAACAAGCATTCACATCCAGGAGTACGGCACACGCCACCACCACAACATCCATCTGACACCATATTATTTCTTGGAGTCCGTGCTAGAGCAATCTCTTCAACCTTGTCGTTTCTGTAACTTCAGCCATTGCGCGGCGGGCGAGGTGGGGGTTTGCCGATAGTCGGTTTCCTTAACTGCGGTCCCACTTGTAAGGCCAACTCCAACGCACGAACCCAAACGCACCTCCGTTTTGCACGAACTCCAACGATAATTTTGACTAGAAAAGCAAGACCAAAGAAAACAAGAACCACAAGAATACATTTTACTACTCCTGTAAGTTGGATTAGTGCCTTCTGGATGCATTCATTGTTGATCTGCGGAGGCTCGATCTTGCGTCTGTGCTAGCTAAAAGTGATAGAACATCTACTAAATTGCGCTCTATCAATATATGGATGTACTCTTCTTCCCAATACAAAAACTAGCATCCATTCTACTCCCTCCGTTGCACAATACATGCCTTCTATTTGTCAAAATATATACGTATCTAGACATGTCTTAGTATATAGGTGCATCCATTTTTGGACAAATGGAAGTCAAGTATTTTGGAACGGAGGGAGTACACAATAAAAATTTTAAGTTAGAACAACTAGTCTAATCCGAGAGCAGAACCGAAGATTTGGTCGGGTTCTTCCTCCTTATGACGACACATGGGACATCCAGCATCCAGGTCGTGTCATGAAAGAAAATAGAGTGCTAGTTGAAGCCACGAGATGTGCATCTTGGGTTAAACTGTATATAGAATCTTACTACTCTTGAGTAACTCCAAAAGCGGCCACCGAAGATCTTTATTGGATTTGTTTTTCATCACCAGCACGTCGAGGTGAAAGATGTGCAGGTTCGGTGGGTCCTCTTGCGTTTTCACTGACATGTGGGGCCGCATGTGAGCAAACAAACGATGGGCTCCGCGCGTCCGCTGGCTGGCTGAGAAGAGAGATAGAGGAGGGCTGAGCACGGACTGTAGGAAATTTGTTCTACGTACCTCGATATAGGCTCGATATAGTGGGGTGGCATGGGCCATAACTAGCATTCACGTCTAGCAGTACGGCACACGCCACCCACACGAGTCCCATCCGACACCAATTTTCT
This sequence comes from Triticum monococcum, assembly GCA_034509565.1. NCBI lineage: Eukaryota > Viridiplantae > Streptophyta > Magnoliopsida > Poales > Poaceae > Triticum > Triticum monococcum. Next base: position 487,789,105 of record CM067845.1, read on the forward strand.
TGGAGTCCGTGCTATAGCCATCTCGTCTCCCTCCTGTCCTCTTTTCACAACCATCACGCGGTGGGCGGGGTGGGGATTTGCCGATAGTCGGTTTGCTCAACTGCGATCCCACTTGTAAGTGAAAATGCAACACCGCACGCATTCCCGCTTGAGCGGCATGCCGGACCAACCGTGTGGGGGTGCGATGCGAACATGGCAGGCTTTTCCTTTTGAACTCGTAACTTGTAAAATTTGGTTCTGCTCCATGGCGCGACCGATAGATAGAAAATAACAATTTTGCCTAGAGTAATGAGAAGTTTGGTTCTGGCGCCGTTCATGCATGGAGTACGTACGAAAATTATGAAGTTGACGTGAAAGCTAAGATAATTACTGCAGTATCATATACTACTACATGGATTTGACGGAAAGATAAAAATACATACGGATCCATCAACGTTCAACGACATACTCACGCCCTAGTGCGCCGGGTCACCAACCGACGTGTGACGAGCAGCGGTGTTGGCGGCGAGCTCAACGTGCTTCTGAACAGTGCCGTCCAAGGTTGCCCTGCGCTCCAAGAAGGCCAGCGTCCTATCGTCCTCCTCTTGCATGTAGTAGTCCTTGTGGAAGATTTTGTTGGAAATATGCCCTAGAGGCAATAATAAATTGGTTATTATTATATTTCCTTGTTCATGACAATCATTTATTATCCATGCTAGAATTGTATTGATAGGAAACTCAGATACATGTGTGGATACATAGACAACACCATGTCCCTAGTAAGCCTCTAGTTGACTAGCTCGTTGATCAATAGATGGTCACGGTTTCCTGACCATGGACATTTGGATGTCATTGATAACGGGATCACATCATTAGGAGAATTATGTGATGGACAAGACCCAATCCTAAGCATAGCACTAGATCGTGTAGTTCGTATGCTAAAGCTTTTCTTATGTCAAGTATCATTTCCTTAGACCATGAGATTGTGCAACTCCCGGATACCGTAGGAGTGCTTTGGGTGTGCCAAACATCACAACGTAACTGGGTGGTTATAAAGGTGCACTACGGGTATCTCCGAAAGTGTCTGTTGGGTTGGCACGAATCGAGACTGGGATTTGTCACTCCGTGTGACGAAGAGGTATCTCTGGGCCCACTCGGTAGGACATCATCGTAATGTGCACAATGTGATCAAGGAGTTGATCACGGGATGATGTGTTACGGAACGAGTAAAGAGACTTGCCAGTAACGAGTTTGAACAAGGTATTGGGATACCGACGATCGAATCTCGGGCAAGTACAATACCGCTAGACAAAGGGAATTGTATACGGGATTGATCGAATCCTCGACATCGTGGTTCATTCGATGAGATCATCGTGGAACATGTGGGAACCAACATGGGTATCCAGATCCCACTATTGGTTATTGACTGGAGAACGTCTCGGTCATGTCTGCATGCTTCCCGAACCCATAGGGTCTACACACTTAAGGTTCGGTGACGCTAGGGTTATAGAGATATTAGTATGCGGTAACCCGAATGTTGTTCGGAGTCCCGGATGAGATCCCGGACGTCACGAGGAGTTCCGGAATGGTCCGGAGGTAAAGATTTATATATGGAAAGTTGTCATTCGGGTTCCAGGAAAAGTTCGGTTTTTTCCGGTATTGTACCGGGAAGCTTCCGGAAGGTTCCGTAGGATTCTGGAGGTACGAAAAATGTTCCACCACGTCCAACACAGCAACATGGGCTGTAGGGGGCTCCCTAGCCTTAATGGGCCAGGGGCACCAGCCCCCCCCCCAGGCCCATGCGCATGGGAGAGGGGAAACCCTAAGGGGGAGGGCCTCCACTAGACTTGGGAGGCACTCCTCCCCCCTTGGCCGCCGCCCCCAACCCTAGATGGGATCTAGGGGGGTCGGTACCCTCTCTCCCCACCTATAAATAGTGGTGGGGTGGGAGGGCGGCCACACCCTTGCACCTGGCGCAGCCCCTCCCCTCCAATACCTCTCTTCCTCCGCGTGAGCTTGGCGAAGCCCTGCCGGAGAACTGCCACTCCATCACCACCACGCCGTCGGGACAAGTTTCGGGGTCACCGGTATTGTACCGGGACCACCGGAAGGGTCCCGGGGGCCACATGGGTTGTAGGGGGTGCGCCTTGGCCTACATGGGCCAAGGGCACCAGCCCCAAGAGGCCCATGCGCCAAGAGATACGGGAAAGGAAGAGTCCTAAAGGGGGAAGGCACCTCCTAGGTGCCTTGGGGAGGAGGGACTCCTCCCTAGCCGCACCCTTCCTTGGAGGAAGGGCCAAGGCTGCGCCCCCCCCCCCCTATCCCTTGGCCCTATATATAGTGGGGGAAAGGGATGGCAGCCGCACCAGAGCCCTGGCGCCTCCCTCTCCCTCCCTTGACACATCTCCCTCCTCCCGCAGCGCTTGGCGAAGCCCTGCTGGAATCCCGCTACTTCCACCACGTCGTCGTGCTGCTGGATCTCCATCAACCTCTCCTTCCCCCTTGCTGGATCAAGAAGGAGGAGACGTCGCTGCTCCGTACGTGTGTTGAACATGGAGGTGCCGTCCGTTCGGCGCTAGGATCATCGGTGATTTGGATCACGACGAGTACGACTCCATCAACCCCGTTCTATTGAACGCTTCCGCGCGCGATCTACAAGGGTATGTAGATCCACTCCTCCCTCGTTGCTAGATGACTCCATAGATTGATCTTGGTGACACGTAGGAAAATTTTGAATTATTGCTACGTTCCCCAACAGTGGCATCATGAGCTAGGTCTATGCGTAGTTACTATGCTCTAGTAGAACACAAAGTAGTTGTGGGCGTTGATTTTGTTCAATATGCTTACCGTTACTAGTCCAATCTTGATTCGGCGGCATTGTGGGATGAAGCAGCCCGGACCAACCTTACACGTACACTTACGTGAGACCGGTTCCACCGACAAACATGCACTAGTTGCATAAGGTGGCTGGTGGGTGTCTGTCTCTCCCACTTTAGTCGGATCGGATTCGATGAAAAGGGTCCTTATGAAGGGTAAATAGCAATTGGCATATCACGTTGTGGTTTTGCGTAGGTAAGAAACGTTCTTGCTAGAAACCCATAGCAGCCACGTAAAACATGCAAACAACAATTAGAGGACGTCTAACTTGTTTTTGTAGGGTATGCTATGTGATGTGATATGGCCAAAAGGATGTGATGAATGATATATGTGATGTATGAGATGATCATGTTCTTGTAATAGGAATCACGACTTGCATGTCGATGAGTATGACAACCGGCAGGAGCCATAGGAGTTGTCTTAATTTATTTATGACCTGTGTGTCATTAAACAACGCCATGTAATTACTTTACTTTATTGCTAACCGGTAGCCATAGTAGTAGAAGTAATAGTTGGCGAGCAACTTCAAGGAGACACGATGATGGAGATCATGATGATGGAGATCATGGTGTCATGCCGCTGACAAGATGATCATGGAGCCCCAAGATGGAGATCAAAGGAGCTATATGATATTGGCCATATCATGTCACCATTATTTGATTGCATGTGATGTTTATCATGTTTTTGCATCTTGTTTACTTAGAACGACGGTAGTAAATAAGATGATCCCTCATAATAATTTCAAGAAAGTGTTCCCCCTAACTATGCACCGTTGCGACAGTTCGTTGTTTCAATGCACCACATGACGATCGGGTGTTTGATTCAGACGTTCACATACAACGGGTGTAAGCCAGATTTACACACGCGAAACACTTAGGTTGACTTGACGAGCCTAGCATGTACAGACATGGCCTCGGAACACAAGAGACCGAAAGGTCGAGCATGAGTCGTATGGTAGATACGATCAACATGAAGATGTTCACCCATGTTGACTAGTCCATCTCACGTGATGATCGGACACGGCCTAGTTGACTCGGATCATGTAATCACTTAGATGACTAGAGGGATGTCTATCTGAGTGGGAGTTCATAAGATGAACTAAATTATCCTGAACATAGTCAAAAGGTCTTCGCAAATTATGTCATAGCTCATGCTTTAGTTCTACTGTTTAGATATGTTCCTAGAGAAAATTTAGTTGAAAGTTGATAGTAGCAATTATGCGGACTAGGTTCGTAAACTGAGGATTGTCCTCATTGCTTCATAGAAGGCTTATGTCCTTAATGCACCGCTCAGTGTGCTGAACCTCGAACGTTGTCTGTGGATGTTGCGAACATCTGACATAAACATTTTGATAACTACGTGATAGTTCAGTTAAACGGTTTAGAGTTGAGGCACTGAAGACGTTTTTGAAACGTCGCGAAACATATGAGATGTTTTGAGGGCTGAAATTGGGATTTCAGGCTCGTGCCCACGTCAAGAGGTATAAGACCTCTGACGATTTTCTTAGCCTGCAAACTAAGGGAGAAAAGCTCAATTGTTGAGCTTGTGCTCAGATTGTCTGAGTACAACAATCGCTTGAATCAAGTGGGAGTTGATCTTCCAGTTGAAATAGTGATAGTTTCTCCGAAGTCATTACCACCAAGCTGCTAAGAGCTTCGTGATGAACTATAATATATCAGGGACATATATGATGATCCTTGAGATATTCGCGATGTTTGACACCGCGAAAGTAGAAATCAAGAAGGAGCATCAATTGTTGATGGTTAGTGAAACCACTAGTTTCAGGAAGGGCAAGGGCAAGAAGGGATACTTCATGAAACGGCAATTTAACTGCTGCTCTAGTGAAGAAACCCAAGGTTGAACCCAAACCCAAGACTAAGTGCTTCTGTAATAAGGGGAACAGCCACTGGAGCAGAATTACCCTAGATACTTGGTAGATTAGAAGGCTGGCAAGGTCGATAGAAGTATATTGGATATACATTGTGTTGATGTGTACTTTACTAGTACTCCTAGTAGCACCAGGGTATTAGATACCGGTTCGGTTGCTAAGTGTTAGTAACTCGAAATAAAAGCTACGGAATAAACGGAGACTAGCTAAAGGTGAGCTGACGATATGTGTTGGAAGTGTTTCCAATGTTGATATGATCAAGCATCGCAAGCTCCCTCTACCATCGAGATTGGTGTTTGCGTTTAGCATAGCCATGATTGAATTATGTCTATCGCAATACGGTTATTCATTTAAGGAGAATAATGATTACTCTGTTTATTTGAATAATACCTTCAATGGTCTTACACCTAAAATGAATTGTTTGTTGAATCTCGATCGTAGTGATACACATGTTCATGCCAAAAGATAGTAATGATAGGACCACCTACTTGTGGCACTACCACGTAAGTCATATCGGTATAAAACGCATGAAGAAGCTCCATGTTGATGGATCTTTGGACTCACTCATTTTTGAAAAGTTTGAGACATGCGAACCGTGTCTATTGGTGTATATGCATGAAGAAACTCCATGCAGATGGATCGTTTGGACTCACTTGATTTTGAGTCACTTGAGATATGCAAATCTTACCACATGGGCAAGATGACTGAAAGCCTCATTTTCAGTAAAATGGAACTAGAAAGCAACTTGCTGGAAGTAATACATTTTGATGTGTGCAGTCCAATGAGTGCTAAGGCGTGTAGTGGATATCGTTATGTTCTTACTTCATAGATGATTTGAGTAGATGTTGAGTATATTTACTTGATGAATCACGAGTCTGAATTATTGAAAGGTTCAAGTAATTTTAGGGTGAAGTTGAAAGATCATCGTGACAAGAGGATAAAAAGATCTATGATATGATCATAGAGATGAATATCTGAATTACGAGTTTGGCACAAAATTAAGACATTGTGCAAATTGTTTCACAACTAATACAGCCTGGAACACCATAGTGTGATGGTGTGTCCGAACATCATAACTGCACCCTATTGGATATAATGCATACCATGATGTCTCTTATCGAATTACCACGATAGTTTATGGGTTAGGCGTTAGAGACAACCACATTCACTTTAAATAGGGCACCACGTAATTCCGATGAGATGACACCGTATGAACTATGGTTTAGAGAAACCTAAGCTGTCATTTCTTAAAAGTTTGGGGCTGCGATGCTCATGTGGAAAAGTTTCAGGCTGATAAGCTCGAACCCAAAGCGGATAAATGCATCTTCACAAGACACCCAAAATAGTTGGGTATAGCTCCTGTCTCAGATCCGAAAGCAATAAGGGATTGTTTCTAGAATCGGGTCCTTTCTCGAGGAAAAGTTTCTCTCGAAAGAATTGAGTGGGAGGATGGTGGAGACTTGATGAGGTTATTGAACCGTCTCTTCAACTAGTGTGTGGCAGGGCACAGGAAGTTGTTCCTGTGGCACCTACACCAATTGAAGTGGAAGCTTATGATAGTGATCATGAAACTTCAGATCAAGTCACTACCAAACCTTGTGGGATGACAAGGATGCGTGCTACTTCAGAGTGGTACGTAATCGTGTCTTAGAAGTCATGTTGCTAGACAACAATGAACCTGCGAGCTATGGAGAAGCGATGGTGGTCCCGGATTCCGATAAATGGCTCGAGGCCATATAATCCGAGAGAGGATCCATATATGAAAACAAAGTGTAGACTTTGGAAGAACTACTTGATGGTCATAAGGCTATTAGGTACATATGGATTTTAAAAGGAAGACGGACAATGATGGTATGTATCACCATTAAGAAAGCTCGACCTGTCGTTAAGATGTTTTCCAACAAGTTCAAGGAGTTGACTACGATGAGACTTTCCCACTCAAAGCGATGCTAAGAGTATGTTGGAATTATATTAGCGATTACTGCATTATTTATGAAATCTTGCAGATAGGATATCAAAACATTGTTTCCTCGACGTTTTTCTTGAGGAAAGGTTGTATGTGATACAACCGGAAGGTTTTGATACAACCGGAAGGTTTTGATACAACCGGAAGGTTTTGTCAATCCTGAAAGATGCTAATAAGTATGCAAAGCTCCAGCAATCCTTCTGAGGACTTGGAGTAAGCATCTCGGAGTTGGAATGTATGCTTTGATGAGATGATCAAAGATTTTGGGTGTATACAAAGTTTATGAGAAACTTGTATTTCCAAAGAAGTGAGTGGGAGCACTATAGAATTTCTGATGAGTATATGTTGTTGACATATTGTTGATCAGAAATGATGTAGAATTTCTGGAAAGCATATAGGGTTATTTGGAAAGTGTTTTTCAATGGAAAGCCTGGATTAAGCTACTTGAACGTTGAGCATCAAGATCTAGAAGGATAGATCAAAATGCTTAATGGTACTTTCAAATGAGCACATACCTTGACATGATCTTGAAGGTGTTCAAGATGGATCAGTCAAAGAAGGAGTTCTTGCCTGAGTTGTAAGGTATGAAGTTAAGACTTAAAGCTCGACCACGGCAGAAGAAAGAGGAAGGACGAAGGTCGTCCCCTATGCTTTTGTCATAGGCTCCATACGGTATGCTATGCTGTGTGCCGCACCTGAAGTGTGCCTTGCCATGAGTCAGTCAAGGGGTACAAGAGTGATCCAAGAATGGATCACAGGACAGCGGTCAAAGTTATCCTTAGTAACTAGTGGACTAAGGAAGTTTCTCGATTATGGAGGTGGTAAAAGAGTTCGTCGTAAAGGGTTACGCCGATGCAAACTTTGACACTAATCCAGATTATTCTGAGTAGTAAACTGGATCCGTATAGTAGAACAATTATTTGGAATAGCTCCAAATAGAACGTGGTAGCTGCATCTAGGAGATGACATAGAGATTTGCAAAGTACATACGGATCTGAATGTTGCATACCCGTTGACTAAAACCTCTCTGACAAGCAACATGATCAAACCTAGAACTCCGTGAGTGTTAATCACATGGCGATGTGAACTAGATTATTGACTCTAGTGCATGTGGGAGACTGTTGCAAATATGCCCTAGAGGCAATAATAAATTGGTTATTATTATATTTCCTTGTTCATGATAATCGTTTATTATCCATGCTAGAATTGTATTGATAGGAAACTCAAATACATGTGTGGATACATAGACAACACCATGTCCCTAGTAAGCCTCTAGTTGACTAGCTCGTTGATCAATAGATGGTCACGGTTTCCTGACCATGGACATTTGGATGTCGTTGATAACGGGATCACATCATTAGGAGAATGATGTGATGGACAAGACCCAACCCTAAGCATAGCACTAGATCGTGTAGTTCGTATGCTAAAGCTTTTCTTATGTCAAGTATCATTTCCTTAGACCATGAGATTGTGCAACTCCCGGATACCGTAGGAGTGCTTTGGGTGTTCCAAACGTCACAATGTAAGTGGGTGGTTATAAAGTTTCTGTTGGGTTGGCACGAATCGAGACTGGGATTTGTCACACCGTGTGACGGAGAGGTATCTCTGGGCCCACTCGGTAGGACATCATCATAATGTGCACAATGTGATCAAGGAGTTGATCATGGGATGATGTGTTATGGAACGAGTAAAGAGACTTGCCGGTAACAAGATTGAACAAGGTATTGGGATACCGACGATCGAATCTCGGGCAAGTACAATACCGCTAGACAAAGGGAATTGTATACGGGATTGATCAAATCCTCGACATCGTGGTTCATCCGATGAGATCATCGTGGAACATATGGGAACCAACATGGGTATCCAGATCCCACTATTGGTTATTGACCAGAGAACGTCTCGGTCATGTCTGCATGCTTCCCGAACCCGTAGGGTCTACACACTTAAGGTTCGGTGACGCTAGGGTTATAGAGATATTAGTATGTGGTAACCCGAATGTTGTTCGGAGTCCCGGATGAGATCCCGGACGTCACGAGGAGTTCCGGAATGGTCCGGAGGTAAAGAATTATATATAGGAAGTGCTATTTCGGCCATCGGGACAAGTTTTGGGGTCACCGGTATTGTACCGGGACCACCGGAAGGGTCCCGGGGGTCCACCGGGTGGGGCCACCTGTCCCGGGGGGCACATGGGCTGTAGGGTGTGCGCCTTGGCCTACATGGGCAAGGGTACCAGCCCCAAGAGGCCCATGCGCCAAGAGATAAGGGAAAGGAAGAGTCCTAAAGGGGGAAGGCACCTCCTAGGTGCCTTGGGGAGGAGGGACTCCTCCCTAGCCGCACCCTTCCTTGGAGGAAGGGCCAAGGCTGCGCCCCCCCCCCCCCTCTCCCTTGGCCCTATATATAGTGGGGGAAAGGGATGGCAGCCGCACCAGAGCCCTGGCGCCTCCCTCTCCCTCCCGTGACACATCTCCCTCCTCCCGCAGCGCTTGGCGAAGCCCTGCTGGAATCCCGCTACTTCCACCACGCCGTCGTGCTGCTGGATCTCCATCAACCTCTCCTTCCCCCTTGCTGGATTAAGAAGGAGGAGACGTCGCTGCTCCGTACGTGTGTTGAACGTGGAGGTGCCGTCCGTTCGGTGCTAGGATCATCGGTGATTTGGATCACGACAAGTACGACTCCATCAACCCCGTTCTCTTGAACGCTTTCGCGCGCGATCTACAAGGGTATGTAGATCCACTCCTCCCTCGTTGCTAGATGACTCCATAGATTGATCTTGGTGACACGTAGGAAAATTATGAATTATTGCTACGTTCCCCAACAGATTTGCGCATAGACGTGGGTGATTATGTCGATGGTGTCTTGCTGCGCCAGGCGCTGCACGGCGAGCGCGACCTCGAGGTGGACATTCTCTGGCGCGGCGGCGGGCAGTCGCAGGGCCACCAGTGCGTCGAAGAGATTGTTACCATAGTGACCATTGGGGGTGGCGGGCATCGCAGAGCCTGGGCGCATCGGCTGGAGGCTTACGTCGAAGTCGTCCGCAAGCTTCTTGACGACGGTGAACTTGTCGAGTAAACCGACGAGGACCTCGTCGAACAAGGAGATGAAGCTGTCGTCCAAGCGGCCCCTCGCCCTGGCGGCCTCAAGCAATACTACCTGGAGACGTTCCTCGGTGCTGGGCCATAGGCCGGCGTCGTGGACCATCTGGCATAGCCGGATGATGGTCGCGCTCATCGCCTCCATGGGTCTAGCATAGCTTCTAGTAAACTGATCTTGCGATTCGAGTGATCACTCAGCCCTTGGCTAGCGTGCGTAGGTGCGTAGGATTTCGTACTACTCCTCGACCCTCTACTGCACCTGCCTTTGGTTGTATGATAGGTGGGCCAGGCACCCCCTGGGGCCACGTGTCATTCACCCAAAGGCAGTTGTCGTAAGTCAATGAAGCTGCGTCCCCCTCCGTGTCGGTGCAGTATAGTCATCTCACCGGACCTCTAGTTGGGGCCAAATGAGAGAAGTTTGATGTTTACTGGTTTATTGGTCCCCTTTGCATTTTGCGCCAAGTTTTGACCTTTGATTTAACTAATAACATGTTAATGCATGTAAACAAAAATGTTGTGTAAGTCACCTTATGAAAACCAAATAATCCCAAAATACTTGGGCACGGTGCATTAACGCCCTCCTTGTTTCTTATTTCGTGACATATCAACCAATGAGAGATGTGGGCCGTGCATGCTTTCAATGACTTGAGACTACCAAACATAACATGTAATGTTTAGTTCATTGCATGTAATCCTATTAGTACTCTACTTAGGAGTAGAAAAAAAACATTAAGTTCTCTCGCCGATATGAATAAAACACCATGTATTTATTTACAGAGGGAGTAGTACATTTGTGGTGACATGCATTACTAGATATTGCTAGTCAAATACTAAAATCCAGATGGATGTGGTAGTACTCCTAAATCTAGACGGTGGTGCTACTAGTACTAGTAGTAGTACTACCAATGTAGTAGTAGGAGTACTAGCACTATACTACCCGTTGGTCAAATTATTACATGCTGCTCCTCACAGTGAAGTGACAAGACCCTCCGCCGGAGATGACACCTGAGTATAGGCGCCGTGTTCGGCATACCATAGTCAGCCTCACCATCTGCAGTCACTATCATCATGGCTGTAGAGCTAGCCTGCTTACAACTAGCCCTGTTCGACATAATTTCCCGTGCGTAGATGCCCCTACATTGCACGGAACACCAAGATTGGGGGTGGACGGCTCTGGCAGCGGCCACCGCGCTAGATTTTTCCACGGCCATCTACTCCTAGATGTGGTGGGGAGGAGATGAGGCTGATTGTGAGAGACAAGGAGTTGTTTGTAAATAGGGAACAAGTGCGGGCATCTTTTTGCAAAAATGGAGAAGCTTTGTTTGTATGCGTCAGATCTAGATCCGACGGCTATTGGTGAAAGATGGGAGGCACAACATCGTCACCAACTTAGGACCTGTTTGATTCACAGGATTTTGAAAACGCAGGAATAGGACACGGCAATATTACAAGTTTCAAACTGATATTACAAATGTTAGGAGTAATGCTGCACCTACGAAGAGGGAATTACTAGGAACTTTACATAAGAACTTTCGTTACTTTAGGTGGATGCAGCATTATCGTACAAACTAAAATCCACCGCCCTGACAAGTCACTAATGGGCAAATAAGTTTTCGAGTCTCTAGCCACTTGATGTTTCAAAAACAAATTCAGCTTCTGCGGAGACTTTGTCATTTAGGCTTAGACGCTTGCAGTGATCAGCATGCCATTCATTGTTGCGCCAGAGAACACCAAACCTCATTACCTTGAGCACACTTGCCTCTAGAACAAAGAACCTGGCCAATTTAATCTCAGATGTGCTGCCTCGGTAGTCGATCAAATCAATTTCTGTAAGATGGAGATCAAGGCATTCGATGAGATTGTTATAGTGCAGCACATTTTTTACTTTCGGGTCTTTTTTATCTGCAAAAGAAGAGAACATATTAGAGCAGCTGGCTGCATAAGATTGCCATGTCATCAAGAGGTACCAATATCATTTGCTCATATGATAGGGTTGGCTGGCTAGTGATATTTTTTCACTCTCTCTCTTTGTTGCCTCTCATTTAACTAGGAGCACGTGAAGAGCTTGGGCCTTTGTTGCCTTCCACTATGTGGCCGATGCCATATTTCGCAAAAGTATGCCACATAACACGCATCGATGTCAAATCAAAAGATTTTGGCACCGCTCTCGCAATGTGAGAGAGTTGGCACCGCTGTGCACACAGACCCACATGTATAAACAAATCAATCAAACCAACTACACCAGCCTCTCACTCTCCCAAACAAGTGTTTTTATTGCCTTAGTCCTCTCTCCCACGTAGCGTTTTTTCATTGCGTGGGTTAATTTGGCACCGGAGCAAAGTAGGTGATCCAGATTGGGACACCAGGTGAGCAATGGAGGGGCATCGATGCCAAATGCATCACAAGTGAATTTGGCACATGTTTTGGCCTACATAGCCCACTTTTCTAATACTACCTCGTATTTAGTATAACATTTTGACCATAGATTTACCTAAGAAAATGCCAATGCATGTCACTAAAAATTACACCATTTGAAATTATGTTCAAATACGAATCCAACGATATAGTTCTTAGTGACATGCATTAACATGTTGTCAGTTAAATCTATGGTCAAATTTTGATACTACAAAATTGGAAGAGTAAACCAGGACGGAGGTAGTACTTGCTCTTAGGGTAACCATAGAGTTACTGGAGTAGTCTAAGTTACTTTCCACTATGACTAGCCTAGGCTACTATAGTAGTACAGCATCAAAACGATGCAGGTGATCACGTGAGAAAAAAATACTAAAAACATTTCTTTTGGTGCAGTGCGTAGATGCAGTTTTGAACACTACACTTGTCATCGTAATTTGGTTTCAACTTACTAGCGTGCGGGGTGCTACCCCGAGTGGTTTCAACTTTGTTTACTTCACCGCGTGTCAGATGGGCCTCTAGTTTACTTATTTTCACCCACTGCCACATGGGCCAGCACATGAAGATACAGAACACGAGCTGACAAGGCAGCATGTGGATTGGTTGACCAGTCAACTAAACAATATACGGAGCTATACGCTGACACAGTGAGTGTACAATCCATCGGTATAGAGAGTTCGAGTGAGAGGGGAGGCCCGTGAGAGATAGCAGAGAGAGAAAGAGCTACTCCCTCCGTTCGATAATGTAGTTCCAACATTTTTTTAAGTCAAACTTTTGAAACTTTGACCAAGTTTATAAAGAAATTACTTATATCTACAATACCAAAGATAAATGATAGTATGAAGTAAGTACATGTTGTGATGAATCTAATGATCGTTCCAGATGTAAATGTTTTTCTCCACATATACCTGGTCAAACGTTTCTGAGGTTTGACTTTTCAAAACATCCATATGCTTATGGACGTGACAGAGTCCCTAACAAGAGAGAGAGAGAGTGAAAAAAGTGTGTGTGCATGTGTGAAAGAGACATGGACAACACACGATAAAAGTAGAGAAAAAGCGTGCGTGTCTTATGCAAACGTATCACACATGCATCTTCGACAACGGAGGCAAGGTGAGGAGATAGTGTGTGGTTGTTTGTAACCAAGAGAGCAAGACCCCTAGCACATGGCCAAGAGGGGTCTCACAAACAAGGGAGAGAGGTCGAGAGAGACGTACGGAGAAAATGCAGACATGGGGAGGAGAGAGTGTATGTTTGTCATAGAGAGATCCCCTGGAGATCGTGATGGGACTACATGGGTGGGAGATCGAGTGACAAGGTGTGTGCGCGATAGAAGATGCCCCGAGAGATATCGAGATAGACGTATGGATGGAAGGAGACAATATGTGTGTTCCTGATGGCTAGTAAGAGATAATCATACTTAGGAGGGGGGAGTACTTGCGCCTATGATGGATTGAGGGATTATGGTACTTAGGGGGTGCGTGTCACATGGAGAGAGAACAAGGGCGGAGAGTGTTGGATGGGTCTATATGTATAGCGCGAGCGAGACATGTGTATGTGTGAACCAGGGAGATATAAGGCCAGTTTGGCTTGCGTCCTGAGCATCTTTTGCCTGGCCTGGGGTTGTGGCTGGATTTCATGCATGCTTGTTTGGTTGCTACCCTGTGAAAAAGAAAGCCCGCCTGGCCTGGGTTCCCTTGCACTTTAATTAGCCTGGCTGAACTCCAGACACTGCAAGTAGCCTGGCCTAGGCGACCGATTTCGAACGCCTGGTCGTGCCTGGTCACGTGGCCACGAGGCTAATAGCAACATGGATGGATATTAGCATTAAATAATTGATGCATGGATTGATTGATGGGACATTGATGCTTTGCCTGGCCCAGGCATGAACCAAATGCTTCAGCACCACACAAGCCTGGCCAGGCAGAAATATTTTTCATCTCACGTCCACACCAGGCAGTACCGGCCATCAAGGCATGAGGGTCAGGTCACGAACCAAACTGACCAACAAAGTTTGAGAGAGATTGAGGAGCCCCGATAAGGCCGAGTGGTGCGTCAGATAGCTGAGAGGGGGAAAGAGATATTCCATCCGCTCGATAATGCAGTGCATGTAAATTTTTTAGAAGTCAAACTTTGGAAACTTTGATCAGGTTTATGCAAATGTTATTTATATCTACAATACCAAAGATACATCATACAAAACTACATCTCATGGTGAATCTAATGGTATATGTTTGCCATACTAGATGTAATTATTTTTCTCCATGTACATGGTCAAACTTTGTGATGTTTGACTTTTCAATAAATCTATATGCTATGTCCGAGGAGAGTGCCTCAGTTGAGACAGATCAAGTGCGTGTGAAGGAGAATGAGTAAGTGTGCAAAAAGAGTATGTGTGTGAAAGAGAAAGTGACAACAAACGATAAATTAGAGAGAGTGTGTGTTTTTTCGTTTCTTATGCGAACATATCACGCATGCATCTCCGAGATGGAAAAGCGAGGCGAGGAGATACACGAAGATAGCTAGTGTGTGATTGTTTGCAACGGAGAGAGACACCCCTGTAGCACATGTCCAATAGAGGTGTGGCCAACAAGGAACAAAGGTCGAGAGGGACACATGGATGGCATGGATGCATGGGGAGGGAGAGAGGGTGTGTTTGTGATAGAGAGATCCCGTCGAGATCGTGAGGGGACTATATGGGTGGGAGATCGAGGGAGTGTGTGCGCGATAGAAAGATGCCCCGAGAGAAATCGAGATAGACCATGCACATGTTTGTGATGGAGACTAAGATTAGCTAGTCATATACATATAGGGGGGACTGTCTGTGCCTACAATTGAGTGAGAGACCATCATACTTGCCTAGATGGGCATGAGAATGTGTGTGTGCACGTGTGAGATGGAGAGAGAACGAGGGGGAGAGATAGAGTTTTAGATGGGCCTATCGAGTGCGAGTGAGATATGCATGTGTATGTGTAACCCAGGTGGATGGAGAGTTTGAGAGAGGGGGGAAGAGCTCCGAGATGACATAGTGGTGCGTGAGAGAGTTACAGGCAAAGAGCCAAGGAATCAGTGTGTGTACGATGAGTGCACCCAAGATATCTAGCTTGGACTAGCTAGAGTATCATACATAGTGTGCGAGAGAGACCTATAGATGGTGTATATATGCATGCGAGCTAGAAAGACCCCCCCCCCACACACACACATAGAGAGAGAGAAGGAGAGAAAGGGAGAGGGACGAACAAGGTTTTTGTGTCGGATGCGTGTGACAGAATTGAAGATTGTCGGCGAGAGAGCGAGAGAGAGAGAGAAGGAGAGAAAGGGAGAGGGACGAACAAGGTTTTTGTGTCGGATGCGTGTGACAGAATTGAAGATTGTTGGCGAGAGAGAGAGAGAGAGAGAGAGAGAACAGGAGTCCGGGAGAGGGGGAGGTCGCGTTTATGCATCAAAGACTGATATAAACCATGTTTTGATATAAACTTGCATTCAAATATTTAAATTGGAGAACATGTTGCCTGCAATCCAAACATGACACTACTAGAAAAAGGGCTATAGATGGGATTGACACTAATGGCGCACCTGACAAGCGGTGCGCCATTAGTATACTAATGGCGCACCACCATCTGGTACACCATTAGAGTTGAAACTACTAATGGCGCACCTGGCACAGGGTGCGCCATTAGTATCAATTTTTTTTGGAACTAGTGCGCCTGTCCAAACATACTAATGGCGCATCCAGACAAAGTGCGCCATTACTAGTTGTAACTAGTAATGGCGCACCTGTCGGAAAGTGCGCCACTAATGTTGTTTTTTTTATTATATTTTTTATTCCCTTTTTTGCAAAACTACTAATGGCGCACTGTTGCATCGTGCGCCATTAATAGTTCAAACTAGTAATGGCGCACTGCGGGACAGTGCGCCATTAGTAATTTTTTTTTTGCAAAACTACTAATGGCGCACCACCAGATGGTGCGCCATTAGTAACTTGGATTACTAATGGCGCATTTGGTGTTGGTGTGCCATTAGTAAGTGGGCAGCAACAAGATATTTTGGGGAGCCTCTCCTACCCACACTCACTTTCTCCCCACTTCATTCTCTCCACCTCCTCCTTGTCTCGGGTGCCTCCTCTTTTTCACCTCATTTCCACCATAGATTCATTCAATTTAAGTGGTTAAATTACCTTGTTTTGAAAGGTAAGTAATGGGGGAAGCTATATTTATGTATTTCTCCCTACAACAATGTGCACATGCACTTTTTATGGCCTAGCTAGATCTATGTATGTTCGTGGTGTTGCATATATTTGTGGTGTTGCATATGTGTTTGTGTTTGGAGGTGTACCGGTATTTGAAATGCGATAGTTGCCAATATTTTGCCGGAATGTTGATTCATTTCCGTTTCGGCGAGAATTTTGGCATTAAGCATTCTTTTTGGTCCTATTTTTAGGGGAAGTCATGCCAAATTTTTTCTTGGTTCTAAAATATCATTTTGCTCTACCCTGCAGGCGACCATGGTTCGCATGATGACCGAAGGCATCGTGAATAGGTTTTTGAGGTCCGCGAAGGCCGAGATGCTTCAAAAGAACGAGACGGAGATAAGATGTCCGTGTCGAAGATGCAAGCTGAAGAGCCTTATTGCGGACCCGTAATCCGGGCAGGTGCGGGACCACCTGCTCTTGCATGGTTTCATGGATGGCTATCGGTGGCAAGGTGATGAAGATGACTATGAAGTCGTCCATGGGGGGCGAGCAAGAAATGAGGAAGGGTAGCAAGACAACCACCGCGGCTCGGGCGGGCGAGAAGACGAAGAATCCCCAGGAGATGATCACGACGGTGATGCTGTACACAGTCATCATGTAGAAGGTGCAGGACATGATGATGAGGAAGATGCCAGAGCAGACGACGCTGGACCATCGATGGGCTGGGTGCAGGACCCTCATATTCAAGAGCTGCTTCTCAAGAAGACGGATAACGCAAGAGCTGCCGCCCGAGAGAAAGCCAAGATGGATCAACTTGAGTTAGACGCGGTCACTCCATTGTATGAAGGATGCAGGCCCGAGGATACCCGCCTGAAAGTAATGCTCATGGCTCTGGAGATGAAGGCAAAACACAAAATGACCGACGCATGCTTCGACGAGAACATGTCATTCTGGCACGAACGTCTTCCCAAGGGGAACAAGTGCCCGACCAGTTTGGAGGAGGCGAAGAAAATCGTGTGTCCTCTGGATTTACCACACGTGAAATACCATGTGTGCATGAACAATTGCATCATTTATCGGGACGAGCACGCGGAGTCTACCATATGTCCAGTGTGCGGAGTCACTCGATACAAGAAGAGGAAGAAAGCTCCTCAAAAGTGGTGTGGTACTTTCCGATCACTCCTCGTCTGCAGCGGTATTTTGCGGACCCTAAGGTAGCAAAGCTCCTGCGTTGGCACGCGGATACGGAGGAGAAGAAGCGAGAAGATGACGCAAATGATCCGGAGATAGATAAAATAGACAAGATGCTGAGGCACCCTAAGGATGCGAGCCAGTGGCAAGCATTGAACTTCGAAGACCCAGAATTTGGGAACGATCCAAGGAACATCGTGCTGGGCGCGAGCACCGATGGAGTCAATCCGTTTGGCAGCCAGAGAAGCACACATAGCACCTGGCCTGTGTTTGTGTGGATGTACAACCTTCCCCCCTGGTTGTGCATGAATAGGAAGTACATTCACATGAGTATGCTAATTGAAGGACCGAAACAACCAGGGAACGACATCAATCTGTATCTGGGGCTGCTAAAAGAGGAGCTTGACACGCTGTGGAAAACTCCAGCCAATACGTGGGATGCCGCAGAGAAAGAATATTTCCCTATGAGAGCCGCGCTGCTCACGATGGTGCACGACTATCTCGGTTACGGAGATGGAGGAACAACCTCACTTGTATGAGGCCACCGCCTTCCCCACCGATCCTGAGACCACTGATGGTACCGCCGAGGATGACCCCACTGATGCCACCACTGATGGTGCCGTCGAGGATGCCACCATTGATGATGGCGGCGCACGCACAGATGGCAGCCAACCGAAGAGGCAACGGAAGGACCGGCGCCCGACCGTGCTCCGCACCCTTAAGGAGGAAGTTACTGAAGTGGACTCCGACGGGAATCCAACGGCGCCCGAACGAATAGTCAAGGGGTACTCGCTTCAGCTCGGGTGCATTCTCCGGAGCACCGTCTCGATCAACACCGAGAACCTCAGGCATCCTGACCGAGGGAATTTGCGCAAGCTCCTCTTCACGAAGCTGCACGAACGATACAAGTTCCCCGCTGAATTTGAAAACACAAGCCTCAAAGGGAATAAAGTGAACAATGCTGCCCTCACGAAGATGAGCACGGCCCTGTCTACTTGGAAAAGCAATGTGAAGAGAATGATCCAGAAAGGTGAGAGTTATGAGAAGATCAAGGAGAAAAATCCTTCGATCACCGAAGATGACTACAACGACTTCAAGATCAATTGCTCGAGCACCGCAAGCTCCGATTCAAGTAAGTGGGGGAAAGAAATGCGGGAGCTGAACTTAGGGGAACACACACTTGGTCCCGGTGGTTATAGAGTGGCGGAGCCTATATGGGACAAGGAGGATGCGGACCATGCCGAGCAAGGACTACCGCCCCTCTTTGATAAATACGGTGACAAGCAGACCAGGAACTTTGTCAGGGCCCAGTACAAGAAGGACCCGAAAACAAAGGAGCTTACCACGGATCCGAAGACCAGGGAGCTTGAGCTTGTTCTGGTAAGGAATACACCCCCGCGTAATTAGCTTCATATGGTTGCATTCTAATTAATGAAGCCAAATTTCTAAAAGGTTCACATTCCTTCCGCAGGCGACTGAAAGCAGTAGCATGGGGTCGACTAAGAGCAACCCTTGGGACACCACTCTAAATAGGGCGTTGAATGTAATGAAGAATAAGGATAAGCTCAGTAAGCCAACGTCAGCTGGTCATGTGGCCGGCAAAGGCTTGTCGACAAAATGGTCGTCATACTATAACACTGGTGGGCAAAAGGAGAAAAAGACCAGCTCGAAAAGCCAGGCGCGCGAGGTTCAAGAACTCAGGGCACAGGTGGCGCAGATTCCAGAGATGGTCCAAGAGCAAGTGGAACAACAACTCGGAAGGACGATCACCGTCATTGTGCCTACCTTGATCCAGGGGATTAGTGCGTGGATTGCGGGCGGCCAACAGGGGCCGCCCCCGATTCCTAGCTTCACATCCAGCAACTGGCAGAACGCGATGGCGGGGCCATTGGTGTCTCCGACGGAGGCGGCATTGGTGTCTCCGACGCCGGCACGGGAGCTTAATGCACCCAGGTGTACGCCGGCCGGCACCTTTGCAGCAAGCGGCCCCTCTGTCAACTGCACGCCCGCCGTTGGCGGTGCCTCGACATTAGCCGAGCTCGACGCCATCATCACGGTAACTAATTAAGCCTCTCTCGGCCGAGGACTTCATCTCCTTGCCTTTGACTGGGCATCCCTGACGCCCTACATGTTTTCGTAGGGCACCGCCGACGTTCCGTGCACTCTCCTGCACTTTGTGAACAACGAGTTGGTCGATGTCGCCAAGGGAAAAATCGTTCAACCGGGCAACCCCTTGTTCCACGGTACCCAGATGCCACCCAACTTGTTTAGGGTTCAACTGGTTCGGGTGCTGCCAGGCTGCGACGAGTTGTTACCTCCGATTCGACCCGTTGGGGCCGACGATGATGACGTGATGACCCTTAGCGCCTGCCTGAGCTGGCCCCTACTTTGGCCGAAGAGCCAGATTCGTTTGGGGGCGGGGTACATCACCCCAAAGACAACACCGCCAGTCATGCCGGTGCCAAGTCGGCCCCATGGCAAGACCGCCGCAACGGTGCCGGACATCCCTATGCCACTGGATCCAAACATGCATATGGCACAGGATCAGAACGACGACGATGACGATACATTTGCCAACGTCGATCAGTACTTTGCCGATCATGGGTACGGTGGCGACTTCATGGGGCCTCCTTCTCAAGAACCCAACCCAACAAAAGACGTGCGCAATCTAGCTGGTACTGCGGAGAAGCCAAGTTGCAACAGGCGTCGTCTAGCGTTCAGCTCTCAGGAGACGCCTCCAGCTGCCGACTTCACCGAGCCTTAGATAGGCGAGGAGCGAAATATTATCAGCCCCAACACACTCAAGAAGGCGGTCTGTGAGCAGAACTCGGTCCCATTACAGGAGAAGAAGAAGGCACGCAAAAGAAAGACTAACAAGGGTGCAGGCCAGCCGGCACTGAGTACGATCCGTGCTCAGGACGGGCCACCTGCACCTGAGGATATCTCGAGGAGGGTGCATGTGGCGGGTAGGCCGATGCTACCGAGAAATATGCTCGATGCTGCAACCGGTGCTATGCGGAGTCTGCATGACAGTGTTCTTTCTTTGGAGAAGCGGCGTCTCGGAGAGAAGGATGTGGCATACCCGGTTTTTGCGGCCAAGGTGCCAGAGGGCAAGGGCTTTGTGGATAACTCCATCGGGGG
Source organism: Triticum monococcum (assembly GCA_034509565.1). Classification (NCBI taxonomy): domain Eukaryota; kingdom Viridiplantae; phylum Streptophyta; class Magnoliopsida; order Poales; family Poaceae; genus Triticum; species Triticum monococcum. The sequence goes on from CM067845.1 coordinate 487,809,843, forward strand.
TACGATCGTCCTGCGGTTTGATGACATCCACGCTATGTTGAACCTTCATCCGCTGCACTACACCTTCGTTCGGCTATTTTCGCTGAGTATGGAGATGCGGATCATTCGCGACAAGACCCCGGACATCGTGATAGTCGACCCCTTCTACATGTGTGCCAAGATCTTGGGCAGCACTGGGGACCGGCAAGTCGCGAGTTCTTACCTCGAAGGCGTCATTCTTGCAAACCAAGATAAGGATAACTTCCTCGTGCCTTACTTTCCCGAGTAAGTCCTCCCCTCAACCGCCCCGTAACATATGAATTCTTAGATTTCGATCGTTTTTTGTTTTAACATTCTGTGTTTTCTGCAGTGACACACATTGCATGCTCATCCTCCTAAGCCCCAAATATTCCATGGCCACATATTTCGAACCGGACCGTCAGTCGAACGTAGACTACACAAATGTCAAGAAGGTTCTTGATGATGTTCTCCCCGGCTACGTCAAATCTGGAGGCACCTTCACCAGGCCTATTCGTAAGTACAGCAAGCACGTGTTCTCCCACAATACGACGTTCTGTTGCGTCAAGCAGCCAACTGGCGGTCAGAAGGGTGCCTACTACGCCATCCATCACATGCGGGCGATCGTACGGGACCATCATCAACTTCTGCTACCGAGTAGACTCAAAGATTGGGCTGCGAGCGTGTCGGCAATCCAGGACGCGGACATCAGACAAGAATTCTTTCGCATCCAGTCGGAGTTTGTGGAAATCATCCATCAAGATGTCCTTCGTACCTCGGGGCAGTTCTACCTCAGAAATCAACCGTCCAATAGTGACATCGACACAATCCTACAAATGCAGGCTGACAACGCCCGTTGTTTCATGACTCCCACGACAGACGGCGGCTTCATCCACGCTCCGGTCCCTTGATCCGAGTCGAAAACAGTGATGCTGTGTCTAGTTCTGAAACATCGATTGGCTCATGTTGTAATTAAACTTTAATGAACTTGTAGTATGTCTCTTTGGTTTCGAGAGTCGTTCAACTTAGATGTAATCGATGCTATTAGTGTTTTGCTTTTCTCTTCCGATCGTTCTGTTGCATACTTATATGTTGCTTATGTATTGTCTGTGAATTGGTACTAACGTTTCGTTTGGCTACTGCATAGCGATGCCGTGGTATGTCGTGTACAAGGGTAAGGTTCCCAGAGTCTACAACGACTGGGAGGAGTGTCGGAGACAGGTTCACCGATTCAGCGGTAACAGTTACAAAGGGTACACCACTAGGGACGAGGCCGAATCTAGATACGCCCGCTATCTAGCGGGAGAGGGGAGGGAGCGTTGGAGGAACCGGATGAAGACGAGTTTCATCGTGATGATGCTCATCGTGATGACCGCAGCTCTCTTCTATGTGATGGTAGTTTAGATGATCGATATCGACTTGTAATGTGAAGACAAACTCGCGGTCTCAAGACTTGTAATATAATGTTCTATCTTTGTTCGGTCTTTTCAATTCGGAGACCAATATGATGAATTGTATTCGGAGACTAAAATGATGAATTGTATTCAAAGACTAATCTTCTATTTTATTTGATGAATCTGTTGTTGATGTGTGTTGTCTATATTTTGTCCAATTATACATTTTGTAACCTGTGCAAAAAACAGAAAATAAAAAAATAAAAAAACCTAATATTCATACTAATGGCGCATCACACCATAGTGCGCCATTAGTATGCCAAAGGATACTAATGGTGCATCATTAAACAGTGCGCCATTAGTATGCCGAAGTTACTAATGGCGCATCCTGTGGTTGTGCGCCATTAGTATGCCAAAGCACTTGGGTATACATGGCCCCCTGGGAGGCATACTAATGGCGCACCATGGGCTATACTAATGGCGCACCGCGTGGTGCGCCATTAGTATACCAGATACTAATGGCGCACCAGTGGTGCGCCATTAGTAAAATATACTAATGGCGTGATACTAATGGCGCACCACTAATGCGCCATTAATGGCCAAATTAGGTGCGCCATTAGTAGGCCTTTTCCTAGTAGTGTGAATTGATATATGCGTATATCAAACAAGTTCATTAATTTGACTTTCAACATGTTCATGGAGTACTATAATACTGTACAACATGCTACTCGATTGAGGTGTTCAATTTTGGATTTAGTTCACTATTTTGACCTACTGAACGAGCTATTTCATTGAATCGAGGTATTTCATTTTGGGTTTGATTCGCGTTTTTGAGTGGGTCAACTATTTGTCATATAGTAAATCGCTAGCAACGAGCATGTAAAAACACATTACTCCCGAGCATCATCTCTCCATCTAGAAAAGAAGTGGAAAGCTAATATTTCAAAATTTGATCTGAATCGACTTGGTAATGTAGACGTGGATGCTCGTTCTCCCAAAATTTGAACGAACCGTTAAACATCCTCTTTGCTCGATGGAATTTGCCCGAGCAAATAAATCGGAGACGCGAAATTACCGTCCTATGTGGGACACGCATCAATTGGCCCGTTGTACAGCGAGGGTAGGTTCGTAACTTCATCCAAGCGTGCCTTCACCTCGGCCGAAATGACATGTGCCGAATAATTCATAAACCATGGTCGGCAAAACACGCTCTCCTCACCCGAAATAGCTCGCGCCCACTATTTCAAAACACGCTCTCCTCGCCCGAAATCGCTCGCGCCCACTATAGTTCAAAACACGCCCTCTTCGCCCGAAATCGCTCCCGCCCAGAGAAGAAAAGTTACTCTACTATCCCCGACCCTCAGTACACAGACCCAAGCCGAGAAGCCTATAGGCAAGGGTAGAACTGTAACTCCCCCTCACATTTTAGACAAATGCGTCTGTAAGACATGGTTCCACTCCCCTCCCAATTTCCCCCGCCCGCCCCCATTCATACCTCGTGGGCGCCAAATCACCTTCTCCCCGGGAAGCTCCCTTCTCCCGAGCCACGAAACCTCAGCCCCACCTCCATGGCACCCCCCACCTCACCAATTTCACAGCCGCCCTCCTCCCTAATGCCGGAGACGCTGTCCATTTGTCGTCGTGCACTGGGCCGTGTGCCTCTTACTCCGTGTTGCTGGTGCTGCCTCGACGACGGCCGCGTGAACCATACCAGAGCCGATTCACCCCCACCGTTGTTCATGGCGCCGGAGCGGCTCCAACTTCGGATCCGTCTAGAGACCTGGCGCTGCTTTGGCGTAGCCGTCGACCGTCGCGACATCGCTCTTTCCCTGCCGCCGGTCGCCACCGCAACCGCGCCGGCCTCACCGACTCGGTAACTGGACCTGCCTACTTCACCATGCCGCTAGATAGGTCGCACCCTCATCTCAAATCACTTTATTTAGGCGTCAGTTGTCTGAATTTTTATTCTGGGCCAATCAATTTGCAATGGGAAGCAGCACCCCTCAAGGCGGCGGAGCTCCTAGGCTGCCGGTTGGCTGGTGTCTAACGTAAGGGTGCGGGGCCGTAAGTTCACCGCGGAAGCAGCGCTTAGATGGCTATATTTTAGAGTTGTGTGGGTTGAAGGTACTACCGCCGCCGGATCTAGATGACGGGGAGTCTTTGTGGATTGGCCCAGGGGCGGCGCAACCACGGCAGTGCGGTGGGGCGGGGTGCGGGGTTTTGGCCGGGGCCACGGACGGCGGAGGCAGGCTGCTCTGCCGTTGGTCGCTGGCTCTTCGGGGAAGATTCCGAATAGTGTCAGCCGGGAGGCACAAGACGGCCAACCATCCGGCATAGATCGAACAGTACCAAAATAAAATAAAATCATGTGACCCTAATTTAGTCTTCAGTCAACAGACGTGTGACCACTCTCATACCTTGCTGTTGATCTCTTAGTGTATTTCTTCAGATCAAAGAGATATGTCGTTCTTAACATTATGCATTATCTGCATCTTCAGACACACTGTCTTCCGACTCACCGCAGCTGCTCCAACAAGGGAAGCATACACCAGAAGGGAGCTATAGTCCCCACTCAACAGTTCCATGCATCGAATGCGCGTGCCCGACATGCATAGCCACAACAACTGCAGGGTCATCGACAAGTCAGCACATGATGCTCACTCCTATGGATGGCAGCCAGATAGGTTGTACCCTCATCTTACTTGTGTGCAACATTTATGGCTTTGTTATTCATCTAAGCATGGAAAATAGATCATCACATTTCACTGTATATTCATGCTGATCTCTTACGGGTCTTGTTCAGGAGTTAACGTTGTTCCATAGTTCAGCTAAGATACTTGTTCTTTAGGTAACACGGTTCCATAGTTATCATCCATCAGCCAATGCTATCCCGTGCACTGGTGATTATAGTATTATACCACTTCTAGTATTTCCTATGTTGTTCTTTAATACTTTTGTGTGCCATCTAGTTTATCTCGATTATAAACGATACATATTCTGTAGCTTTCATCTGTGTTCTCCCTTTAGTTTATGAGACCTGTTGCTGCTAGTTAACCCCAGTCCTACTATTTATGTCGTCTCCTACAGGCACTCATTACATAAATCTAACTACTAGTTGTCTTCCATGCATGTCAGATATAATTGCACACACTGATATATCCACAAGAACCTCATGGAGCAATGTAAAGGCCAATAAACTTGATGTCAATGATACCCAATATGATGGAACATGTAAAGGCAGTTCTTCAGAAGACTTGCAGAAAGATGATGAATCCTCTTCACCCCACAAGGTCCTTGCTCTAACTTGGCATGTGATATGGGTACAACATGCATATAATGTCCTAGAGTGTATCTACTCTGTTGCAATGCCATGTGCTTAGCATGCTAATCATGCATGTAAATATGTCATGCCTTCCTGTTTTTCAGTACCTATTCCACTCATGATAACATGTTTTCAAATTCAAGTACTGTCATTCTACTCTATCGCGATGCCATCTGCTTAATTTGGACATCATGCTTCTGAATATATTATTCATTGTTATTCATCAGTATGTACTTCATTTGTCTACCATACCATGTTTTTTACATTGAAGTGTTGTTCTAGTGCTCTGTTAAAATGCCATCTTATTTTCCCAATCATACACGTGTATGTAGCCTTAATTATTTATGTACGTATTCCGCTAGCATACAGTTTTACATTCAACTAGTGTTTTTTTGCTTTGTTGTCCTGTCGTATCACTAGCTCTTACACCATACTCCCTCCGTCCGGATTACATGTTGCCGAAATGGATAAAAAAGGATGTATCTAGAACTGAAATATGCCTAGACCCATCCATTTTTTTCCGGATGGAGGGAATACATGTCAATATGTCATGGCTTTCTATTCTTCAGTACCTATTCCATCTCTCTGTTGTCGCGTGTTTTAGAATTAACGCACCATTCTTCTATACAAGGCATGCAAGGGGAAGAGGACTATGTTAGAATCTGAAGGGTTACAAATAAGGCCTTTGCAAAAGATCCAAATGTCAGGAGATAATAAACCAACTCCAGTTTTTATAGATATTGCTCCAGCATAGAGAAACCCAACTCCTACTGATAATAAGCAGATTCCAGTGGCCAAAGAACTAGTCCGCTCCAGTCCAGCAAAAATATGTCAACTCAATTCTAAGAAGCGTGTGCGTATCCTTGCATCATGAAATTTTATAGCATGCTGATCATATTTTCTACATGTTTCTTACCCATCTCTCTTTTAGAAAATAAGCTTAACAGATAGAAGATTTTCTGCAATGGTATCGTTTATGAGGAAAGATTCTTGCAGGAATTCTCTGTGCTCTAATGTAGATGTAAGTACCTGTTGTATATCACTATATTTTTACATCCGCATGTATTTTGTTAATCGGCGTGAATCCAACCTTTATCTGATCTAAATTTAGTTGTAGCAAAATGTATGATTAAAGGCCACAATGTTGATTTTTGCAAGGAAAACTGCCTGGTAGTTTTGCATCCTGAGTTGCATGAGTGTACTATCTCATATCAGTGGGTTTGAATACTTTGGTTCTGCAATGGGTTTTTCAGTTTGTTTTTTACTGTGTTGTCCTGTCGTATCCCTAGCTCTTACATCATACTCCCTCCATCCGGATTAAATGTCGCAGAAATGGATAAAACTGGATGTATCTAGAACTGAAATACGCCTAGACCCATCCATTTATTTCCGGATGGAGTGAATACATGTCAATATGTCATGCCTCTCTATTCTTCAGTACCTATTCCATCTCTCCTGTAGCATGTTTTATAACTGAATCACCATTCTTCTATATAAGGCATGCAAGGGGAAGACGGCTATGTTAGAATCTGAAGGGTTACAAACCAGGTCTTTGCAAAAGATCCAAACGCCAGGAGATAATAAACCAACTCCATTTTTCATAGATACTACTCCAGCACAGAGAAACCCAACTCCCACTGATAATAAGAAGATTCCAGTGGCCAAAGAACTAGTCCGCTCCAGTCCAGCAAAAGAATGTCAACTCCATTCTAAGAAGCGTGTGCGTATCCTCGCATCATAAAATTTTATAGCATTCTGATCATATTTTCTACATGTTTCTTACCCGTCTCTCTTTTAGAAAATAAGGTTAAACGATACAAGACTTCCTCCATTGGGATCGTATTCGAGGAAAATATCTTGCGGGAATCCTATGTGCTCCAGTGCTGATGTAAGTACCTGTTGTATATCACTATATTTTTACATCAGCATGTATTTTGTTAATCGGCGTGAATCTAGCCTTTATCTGATCTAAATTAGTTGTATCAAAATGTTAAAGGCACCAATGTTGATTTTTGTAAGGAAAACTGCCTGGTAGTTTTGTGTACTGAGCTGCATGAATGTGCTATCTCATATCACGCACATTACTGAATTGTAGTGCTTCTCTGGTTGCCCATTCATTCATTGTGTCAATGTTGCTTTCGTATTAACTTACCAGGTTAATGATAGATGTGCCATATTGTGTTAATTTGGTGTAGGCTAGTTGCCCAAATGTTTGTTGTGTCAATGTTGCTTTCCTATTATCTGACTTGGCCAATGATAGCAATTCTAGTGTGTTAATTTTGTGCAGGCTGCTGAAGATAAGAAGACAAACTCTGGAAACAGCAAGGCAACCCCATTGTTTCTTTCCAGTAAATCTAGGCCAGGTAATATGGCAATAACTCATGATTAATCTATTTGGTTCCCATCCTAATTTATGTTATGATGCAGTGGTCAAGACACTCTCCACTATTAATAATACAAGCCTGCCAAAATCGCCATCTGAATCTGTTTAGTATCCTCTGTCTCGAATGCAACAGGATAAATGTATGTTTGTGAACCAATTAATGGATGAAGCAATGATGGAAATGGTGGATGAATCGGAGGTGCAGAGTCGTGCGACACAATAACTGATCAATGTTTTTAGAGACAGTGTGGCAAAGCAGCAAGAACTTGCCCACATGCTTATGGGCGTCATCTGTGCTGAGGTTGCAGATTGTGACATTGTAGATGGTTAGGTTCTGCTCATTTATTTGCACTGGCATCAATATTTGATTGCCCAGTGGATTTATTTCATGTAATATATTCTAGATGTGCAACGTTATTCCCTGTATGACGTACCTTTGCTCGTCGTAATGGGCTCAAATTATCTAATTTGGCCTAAAGACATGAACGAACTTTAGTGGGCCCATTAAGTTAATGGGCCGTTACTAGGCTGAAAGTTAATGGTCGGCCCTCTTACCTCCCGGGTCATTAACAGGCCGACATCAAAGCGGGCAACAGGTGGCCCCAATTTATTTCACGGGCCGTTAACAGGCCGTTACTAAGTTTGGGCTACATATGGCCCAACTATACTGTAGGCCTTTAGCAGGCCGAAAGAGACAGCGGGCTTGTATTGGACCATGAAGAGCATGGGCCGCAAAGAGGCCGAAAGTCAGGTCGTATTGTAAACGGCCCAAATGTGTTGTGGGCCTTTAGTAGGCCGAAAGAGAAACTGGGCTGGTATTGGACCATGAAGGGCATGGTCCGTTAAGAGGCCAAAACTAAGGTCCGACTACAAATGGCCCAACTCATTTATGGTCCGTTAACAGGCTGAAAGGCACACAGGGCCGGGAATTGGCCCAACACTTAATAGGGTCACTAAAAGGCCAAAACTCAGGTCCGACTACAATTGGCCCAACTGATTTATGGGCCGTCAACAGGCTGAAAGTGACACCGGGCCAAAAATTGGCCCAACACTTAAATGGGCCACTAAAAGGCCGAAACTCAGGTCCGACTACAAATGGCCCATCAGATTTATGGGCCGTCAACAGGCTGAAAGACACACCGGGCCGGAAATTATCCCAACATTTAAATGGGTCGCTAAAAGGTCGAAAGATGTACATCCTGAAAATTGGCCCATCCATTAAATGGGCCGTTAACAGGCCGAAATCTCATCGGGCCGATATTTAGCCCAAATATATAGCGGGCTGTTAACGGGCTCGAACTGACGATGGGCTGCAATGGTGTCAAATCTTTAACGGGCCGAATTGGCACATCTCGTATGGGTCGTGGGCTTAAATGGACCTGACACAAGTAGGCCTTATATGGGCCGGCCTGCTAATTTTTACTGGGCCGGCCTTTTTCACCGGAATGGGCCACTGTTGGGCCATGCCACGTGGTGACCTATCATAGGCGACTCCTGTCCAATGAGTGGATGACATCTGTCCCAACGATGAGCCGACACGTGTTTCCTCTAGCCAATGATGATTTTACACGTGGAAAATCCCCGTTGGTCAGGGCTGTTAATGGGTTATCAGATCCAAAACCCAACCTGATAGCTTAACGGCATTTCGTTATGGTGGATGCCACGTGTCGGTCACCCTTGACGAAAGCACTTCTGTGACGCGCGATTTATCATCATGGAAGTGGACACTTCTGTGATGATAATTTTGGTAATGTCATGGAACACTTCTACGATAGCACAGGTATGACTATCTTGATTCTGTCATAAATTTTTCATGGATGTACATGCATGACAAAAAACGCGACCTACTGTGACAAACACGTATCATCACGGAAGTGTATTTTTTTGTAGTGCCCGAAACAGCATCATTGTGGATGATCGGACGAGCCATCGAATCCTTTGTCGATGACACGGAGGAACTCTCAATGAAAACACCAATGTCGGTGTCAAAATCAGCTCATGCATATATATAATGCCGGTTTACCATGTAAACCGTGCCGGGTTATAATAAAACACCGTGTTACTCCGTAATAGGATGTTAATAAAAAATCAAACCGGGCAAATAGTCTCCGGATTAAAAATGGACCGTGTTCCGTCAATTGACAGTTTGAACCGGCTCAAAACTTTGTCGGTTTAAAAAACGCAACAAAAAGAAAGAAATATCTATCAAAGAAAATTGTGAAGCAAAGGCAATGATAAAACCGTTTTGCAAAAAGAGGCTTTATTTGAGCCGATCAGATGGCGTTACCATGGTCGGACACGACCAAGCTCCCGATAGGTGTAGCTATGGTTCAAGTCAGCCAGGTCCCCAAATGAAACCGTGGCATTTATGCCGATCAAGAGGCGTGGCGATGGTTCGGGTTCGACCAAGCCCCCAAGTGATTCTGTGGCCTTAGGCCGATCAAGAGGCGTGACTGGTTCAGACGTGACCAAGTCCCCAAGTGATTTGGTGGCTCTCGCCTATCAAGAGGTGTTGCATTGGTTCGGACACGACCAAGCCCCCAAGTGATATAACATGATGCTTTGAAAAGCTAACTCAAGGGGTAAACCGGAGGCCTCTTTAGAACAACTCCGTGTAACCAGACATGATGTAAAAGAAACAGATACCCCGCTTTAGCTGAGGTTCCGGTTTATTATATTTAATCATAATATATACATTGTCGTAATATGTACATAAGTAGAGCCAATGGCTCAGGTATAGTAAGGCCGAAGATGAGCTATGTTCCACGGCCTGTTGGTCTCCTCTGATGTACGTGTGTCTTTATGCTCTCGAATATCGATCAGATAGTATGACCCGTTGTGCAGATTCTTGCTGACCACGAAAGGTCCCTCCCAAGGTGGGGATAGCTTATGCATATCAGTCTGATCTTGGATGAGCCGAAGCACCAAATCTCCTTCCTGAAAGGTTCTGGTTCTGACTCGGCGACTGTGATAACGACGAAGATCCTGTTGGTAAATCGCCGAGCGGGCGGCTGCTATGTCACGTTCTTCATCCAACAGGTCCAAAGCGTCTTGCCGTGCTGTCTCATTTTCCGCTTCAACATAAGCCGCCACACGAGGTGAGTCATGACGGATATCACTGGGGAGAACCGCCTCCGCTCCGTAGACCATGAAGAACGGTGTGTATCTTGTTGATCTGTTGGGTGTAGTATTGATGCTCCATAACACAGATGGTAACTATTCTACCCAACAACCCGGTGTTCTCTGCAAAGGAACCGTAAGTCGGGGCTTGATGCCTCTCAAGATCTCTTGATTAGCCCTTTCTGCTTGACCATTGGACTATGGGTGTGCCACTGATGAAACGTCAAGCCGGATGTGCTCCCGTTCGCAGAACTCCTTCGTGGCACCTTTGGACAAATTGGTACCATTATCTGTGATGATACTGTGTGGAAAGCCAAACTGGAAAATCACTTTTTTGATGAATTGAACCGCCATGGCCGCATCACACTTGCTAACAGGTTCTGCCTCCACCCACTTTGTAAACTTGTCAACCGCCACCAGGAGGTGGGTCTTCTTATCTTTGGACCTTTTGAAAGGCCCAACCATATTCAGCCCCCAAGTTGCAAACGGCCAAGTAATTGGAATCATTCTCAATTCTTGAGCCGGCACATGAGCACGTCTTGAAAACTTTTGGCAACAGTCACATCGTCTGACCAGATCCTCCGCATCAGCATGAGTAGTTAACCAATAGAAGCCATGGCGAAACGCTTTAGCCACCAAGGATTTTGAACCGGCGTGGTGACCACAATCTCCTTCATGGATCTCACGCAAAATTTCATAGCCTTCTTCAGGAGACACACAGCATTGAAACGCCCCTGAAACACTGCAACGATGCAACTCGCCATTGACAATAGTCATAGACTTGGACCGCCGGATTATCTGTCGGGCCAGAGTCTCATCCTCTGGTAATTCGCCCCGGTTCATGTACGCCAGGTAAGGAAGCGTACAATCCGGAATCACATGAAGAGCTGCCACCAATTGAGCCTCTGGATCAGGAATAGCCAAATCCGCTTCACCAGGGAGCTGGACCGACAGGTTGTGCAGCACATCCAGAAAAACATTGGGCGGGACCGGTTTGCGCTGAGAGCCGAGCCGGCTTAAAGCGTTCGCCGCTTCATTCTTCCGTCGGTCCACGTGGTCCACCTGATAGCCTTTAAAATGACCTGCAACAATATCCACCTCACGACGATATGCTACCATGAGTGGGTCCTTGGAATCCCAAGTGCCAGACACTTGTTGAGCCACGAGGTCCGAGTCACCGAAGCACTTGACTCGACTTAGATTCATCTCCTTAGCCATCCGGAGGCCATGGAGCAAGGCTTCATACTCAGCTGCATTGTTAGTACAAGGGAACATTAAGCGGAGAACATAACAAAACTTATCACCTCGTGGGGAAGTTAATACGACTCCAGCCCCCGAGCCTTCCAATTGCCTGGATCCGTCAAAATGGATGGTCCAATATGTGTGATCCGGCTTTTCGTCAGGTGCTTGCAGTTCCGTCCAATCATTGATGAAATCAACAAGTTCTTGAGATTTAACCGCCGTCCGAGGCACATACTTCAATCCATGCGGCCCAAGCTCTATAGCCCACTTGGCAATCCGACCAGTCGCTTCCCGATTGTGGATGATATCCCCCAAGGGAGCAGAACTGACCACCGTAATGGGGTGCCCTTGGAAGTATTGCTTGAGCTTCCGGCTTGACATAAAAACTCCATATACCAGCTTCTGCCAATGCAGATACCTTTGCTTGGACTCAATGAGTACCTCGCTGATATAATAGACCGGACATTGAACCGGATGCTCCTTGCCTGCCTCTTTTCGCTCCACCACAATAGCCACACTGACCGCATGAGCATTAGCAGCAACGGCTCCTTGTCCATGGGAGCGGCGAGCATAGGCGGATTGGCCAATTGCCGATTTAGGTCCTCAAATGCTTTGTCAGCAGCAGAACTCCAGATGAATTGATCCGTCTTCTTCAACATCTGATACAAAGGGATTGCCTTCTCACCAAGGCGGTTGATAAACCGGCTTAACGCAGCAATCCGGCCTGCCAGGCGTTGAACATCGTTGATACACTTCGGTTTAGCCAGGGAGGTGATGGCTGTGATCTTCTCCGGATTAGCCTCGATTCCCCTGTTGGACACCAGAAAACCCAATAACTTGCCTGCCGGTACACCAAAGACACACTTGGCCAGATTAAGCATCATCTTATACGTCCTCAGGTTATCAAAGGTTTCCTTCAAGTCATCAACCAGAGTCTCCTTCTCCCTTGACTTAACCACGATATCATCCACGTAAGCATGTACATTACGGCCAATCTGCTTGTGAAGACAATTTTGTACACACCATTGATAAGTTGTCTGGGCACTCTTGAGCCCAAAGGGCATAGACACATAGCAGAAGGCTCCAAAGGGAGTTATGAATGCCCTCTTCTCCTGGTCCTTAACTGCCATTTTGATCTGATGATAGCCAGAATATGCATCCAAAAAACTCAAACGCTCACAACCCGTCGTAGCATCAATAATTTGATCAATACGGGGGAAGGCAAAAGGATTTGCTGGACAAGCCTTATTAAGATCTGTGTAATCCACACACATGCGCCAGGTGCCGTTTTTCTTAAGGACCAGCACCGGATTGGCAAGCCACTCAGGGTGGAAAACTTCAATAATAAAGCCAGCTGCTAAGAGCCTGGCTACCTCTTCTCCAATCGCCTTGCGTCTTTCTTCGTTAAACCGGCGGAGAAACTGTTTCACCGGTTTGTATTTAGGATCCACATTAAAGGTGTGCTCAGCAAGTTGCCTCGGTACACCTGGCATATCAGAGGGCTTCCATGCAAAAATGTCCCGATTCTCATGGATGAACTCGATGAGCGCGCTTTCCTATTTCGGATCAAGGTTGGCACTGATACTGAACTGCTTGGATGAATCGCCAGGCACGAAGTCAACAAGCTTAGTTTCAGCTGCCGATTTGAACTTCAGGGCCGGATCATGCTCCGTAGTTGGCTTCTTTAATGGAGTCATGTCCGCCGCATCAACATTGTCCTTATAATACTTCAGCTCCTCGGTGGCACAAACCGACTCTACGTAGGCTGCATCTCCTTCCTCGCACTCCAAAGCGATTTTATGGCTTCCGTGAATCGTTATTGCCCCCTTGTGACCCGGCATCTTGAGCTGCAATACACATAACAGGGCCGTGCCATAAACTTGGCGTAGGCCGGTCGCCCAAACAGGGCGTGATATGGACTTTGGATTTTCACCACTTCAAACATCAATGTTTCCGACCTGGAATCATGATCATCTCCAAAGGCCACTTCCAGAGCTATCTTACCAACAGGATATGCTGACTTGCTAGGTACCACACCGTGGAACACCATATTGGACGGTTTGAGATTTTTATCTGTTAGTCCCATACGACGGAAGGTCTCATAGTATAAGATATTAATGCTGCTCCCTCCATCCATGAGCACCTTGGTGAACTTGTAACCTCCCACCTGAGGCGCCACCACCAGAGCCAACTGACCCAGATTATCAACCTGGGGAGGGTGATCCTCTCTGCTCCATATGATTGGTTGTTCAGACCAGCGTAGATAACAGGGCACGGCCGGTTCAACAGAGTTGACTGCCTGCCTATGAACCTTCCAGTCTTGCTTGTCCATGCTAGTGGTGAAAACATGGTACTGCCCACTATTCAACTGCTTTCGGTTGCTCTGGTAACCCGACTGTTGCTGCTGCTGGTTGTAACCACCCTGGTTGTTATGATTATTTTGATTGTTATGTCCGCCCGGATTACCATTAAATCCTGAACCGGAATTTCCTCCACCGTATCCCGGCCTAGATCCTGAGCCACTGTCGGAGCCGTGATCATACCGGAAAGCATTAGAATTCTTGAACTCCTGCATAATGAAGCAATCCTTCCAAAGGTGGTTTGCTGGCACCTCCTTCGTCCCATGCTTTGGACAGGGTTGGTTCAATAGATAATTTAAGCGGTCCGGGTTAGGGTTAGGCCCTCCACTGGGATTCGGCGGTTTACCCTTGCGTCGCTGACCCTTGTCCTGTGCGTTGGTATTAGCCACAAAGTCCATGTTGCCATCCGCTTTACACTTGCCTCCGTTACCATTACCTACCGAGTGGTGTTGTTGACCTTTGGAGTTGTTGTTCTTCTTTCCCTTCCCTGTCTTGTCATCATCAGACTCGGGATCCTTGGTACTATCAGAATCAGCATACTTTACCAAGGCAGCCATGGGGGTCCCCATGTCAGTGCAATGGCGCTTCATCCGTCCTAATTTCAGCTTTAGGGGCCCAAACCGGCAATTGCCTTCTAGGGTTATAACCGCGGTGTCAGCATTGATGCGGTCTGATGAATGCAGAACCTGCGAGACCCGGCGCACCCAATGAGTCGTCGATTCTCCTTCCTCTTGGACACAGGAAGCTAAGTCCACTATCGACATAGGCTGCTTACATGTATCCTTGAAATTACTGATAAACCGGGCTCGTAATTGGTCTCATGAACTGATAGAATTGGCCGGTAAGCTTTTTAACCAAGTACGGGCCATTCCTTCGAGCATCATGGTGAAGTACTTCGCACATGCCGCATCATCCACATCAAGCATTTCCATGGCCATCTCATAGCTCTCCACCCATGTCTCTAGAGGTTGATCCGCCGTGTAATTTGGTACCTTGCGCGGGCCTTTGAAATCCTTGGGCAGGCGCACATTGCGTAAAGCAGGGACAAGGCAAGGTACCCCCAAAGAACTAGAAGTAACACCAGGTTCGACCGAGATAGTTCGACGAACCGGCGTAAGCTGCCGAGCCTGATACTGTGCAGCTAACTCGGCCTCCCTGCGCGCTCGGGCCCGGTCCACCACTTCCTGAGCGTTATCAGCACCGCTCGCCGGTTTGTTGCCGCGGGGTGCTCCACGTCGTTCATTACTTGACACTGTCGGTTCATCCATACGCCTGCTATAGCTCCGGCTTGGACGAGGGGTCGAGTGGATCCGGTCGCGGCTGTATGAGTATGCTTCCTGTTGGACCAAAGCTGTCCTAAGAAGCTCCTTGACCCGTCGCATCTCTACCGCCTGCGGCGAGTCACCTTCAATTGGAATGGCCTCCAGCCGTGCAGCAGCGACAACGAGATTGTCCATCGGGTTGGAGTAGTGACCCGAAGGTGTTGAAACAGCCTGAGGTATAACAGTGTTTTGACGAGGCAGATCAATCAGACGGGGCTGAACCAGAGCGCCAGTCCCAGGAGCTTCCGCCCGGTTTCCCTCTAGCGGGTTACTGGTTCCTGCTCCTGGGGTGTTGAAAAGGTCTCTGGCCTCGAAGACCGAAGGCAAACGGGATCGGTACTTCCACTCCATGACTTCATGCAACGCGTTCTGGTCCAACATGAGCCTGTAGGCTTGTGCGTCTAAAGCAGCCCGCTCTACGGTCATCCTGGCATTCTTAGGTGCCAGGTCCGCCTTGGCATGGGTGATGTGTTCCTTCACCTTTGCAATCTCCACGTTGTGGATGTCCTGATCCGTCGGGTTAGCTTCTGCCATAAGCACAGCCAATGCATCAAATAGATCTGATAGAACTTGAGCCGGCGGGCGTACAGAGCTTCCTGCCCCGGCAGTCGTCGCCGCTACTGAACCGGAGGCCATTGGCGCAGCGGTTGAAGAATGAAGCGCTGCTTGTGTGCCGGCCATGAATATTCCAACTCGGTTGGGTAGATCAAAGGGGTCCGGAATACTGTCGCCATCGGAACAGCCCCCAATCCGGCCATCTTGTAGCTGATATAGAGATTCGGTTTCTCTGGTTGATGACTCGTCGCCGGAATAAATGACGGTCTCGCCGCGAGATTCCGATCCATCCTCGTAACTTCCTCCATGGATGACTCCCACGAAGGCACGCTTCACGGCCGGTTTAACCCGGGCGGACCGCGCACGCTGAGCCGTTTCGACGAGGTCGGTGCAGATGTCCGTCTCAGGGCCTGGTTCACCGATCTTGCCGATGAAAACGTGTATGCCACCAAAGGGGACCCGGTACCCGTACTCAACTGAGCTGGCCTCGGGGCCCCAGCCTGCATCATCGATGTAGAGCTTGCCGCGACAACTCTTAGTCATTCGGCCCACAGCGTAGCCCTTGAGTCCTTCAAAGCGGCCCTCCAAGAACTTGAAACCATCATGCGATCGCCCCATGGTGGGTGCCAACTGTCGTGGTTTTGTCACGGCAAATGTCCTCGTGAAAGGACTTACTCGTGGAGCCATCACAACGGGTTAGCTTGAAGGGGTTAAAGCGGACACAGGGACGCAAGAGAGTTTATACTAGTTCGGCCCCTTCGATGAAGGTAAAAGCCTACGTCTAGTTGTGATGGACTTATTGGGGTTTCGATGACTAGGGAGCAAACAAGCCTCGCCTAAGTCTCGAGTTGTTGTCTGTTGTTCTTGAACCGCCGCCGGGTCGTCCCCTTATATACACGAGTGACGCCCGTCGGTTCATAGAGTCCCAATACCGGCTCATAGATGTGTCCGGTTTGGTCTCTACTTATTCCTAACTTACAATACAAGTTACATACCAATGCCGGTTTACGGCTACAGGCCTTGAACCGACTATGGGCATTGATCCCTCATCTGCCTTCTTGGGCTTTAACATAGTTAACTACTGACGAAGTAAACCGGCCCAGATAGGTCGTCTTACACCCAGTAGTGATATCCCCAACAGGTCCCGAAATGTGCGTCTAAGGATCGAAGGTAACAGGAGGCAGGGGACACGATGTTTACCCAGGTTCGGGCCCTCTTGATGGAGGTAAAACCCCGCGTCCTGCTTGATTGACTTTGATGAGTATAGGGGTTAAAAGAGTTGATCTACCATGAGATCGTAATGGCTAAACCCTAGATGTCTAGCATGTATGATTATGATTGCCTCTACGGACTAAACCCTCTGGTTTAT
Source organism: Triticum monococcum (assembly GCA_034509565.1). Lineage (NCBI taxonomy): Eukaryota > Viridiplantae > Streptophyta > Magnoliopsida > Poales > Poaceae > Triticum > Triticum monococcum. The sequence goes on from CM067845.1 coordinate 487,826,907, forward strand.
ATAGATACCAGAGGGGAATAGGGTTTGTATAGAGTCGGTTCACAAAGAAACGAATTTTCATATCCGAACGCCAAGCTTGCCTTCCATGACAAGGAGAGTCCCATCCGGACAGGGGGGGAAGCCTTCTGTCTTGTATCTTCACGGCCCACCAGTCCGGCCCACGTCACATAGCCCGGACACCCGGGGACTGATACGTCTCCAATGTATCTATAATTTTTGATTGCTCCATGCTATTATATTATCTGTTTTGGATGTTAATGGGCTTTATTTTACACTTTTATATCATTTTTGGGACTAACCTATTAACCGGAGGCCCAACCCAAATTGTTGTTTTTTGCCTATTTCAGTGTTTCGCAGAAAAGGAATATCAAATGAAGTCCAAACGGAATGAAACCTTCGGGGACGTGATTTTCTCAACAAACGTGATCCAGGAGACTTGGAGTGGGCGTCAAGAAACAATCGAGGAGGCCACGAGGCAGGGGGCGCGCCCTCCACCCTCATGGGCCCCTCGTTGCTTCACAGACCTACTTCTTCCTCCTATATAAGTCCATGTACCCCGCAAACATCCAGGGGCACCATGAAAACCTAGTTCCACCGCTGCAACCTTCTGTACCCGAGAGATCCCATCTTGGGGCCTTTTCCGGAGCTCCGCCGGAGGGGGCATTGATCACGGAGGGCCTCTACATCAACTCCATGGCCTATCCGGTGATGTGTGAGTAGTTTACTTCAGACCTTCGGGTCCATAGCTAGTAGCTAGATGGCTTCTTCTCTCTCTTTGGATCTCAATACAACGTTCTCCTCGATTCTCTTGGAGATCTATTCGATGTAATCTTATTTTGTGGTGTGTTTGTTGAGATCCGATGAATTGTGGGTTTATGATCCAGATTATCTATGAACAATATTTGATTCTTCTCTGAATTCTTTTATGTATGATTGGTTTATCTTTGCAAGTCTCTTCAAATTATCAGTTTGGTTTGGCCTACTAGATTGATCTTTCTTGCGATGGGAGAAGTGCTTAGCTTTGGGTTCAATCTTGCGGTGCTCGATCCCAGTGACAGTAGGGGAGACGACACGTATTGTATTGTTACCATCGAGGATAAAAAGATGGGGTTTATATCATATTGCATGAGTTTATCCCTCTACATCATGTCATCTTGCTTAAGGCGTTACTCTGTTCTTATGAACTTAATACTCTAGATGCATGCTGGATAGCGGTCGACGTGTGGAGTAATAGTAGTAGATGCAGGCAGGAGTTGGTCTACTTGTCACGGACGTGATGCCTATATACATGATCATGCCTAGATATTCTCATAATTATTCGCGTTTCTATCAATTGCTTGACAGTAATTTGTTCACCCACCGTAATACTTATGCTATCTTGAGAGAAGCCACTAGTGAAACCTATGGCCCCAGGTCTATTTTCCATCATACAAGTTTCCAGTCTATTTTATTTTGCAATCTTTACTTTCAATCTATATCATAAAAATACCAAAAATATTTATCTTATTATTATTATCTCTATCAGATCTCACTCTTGCAAGTGGCTATGAAGGGATTGACAACCCCTTTATCGTGTTGGTTGTGAGGTTCTTATTTGTTTGTGTAGGTACGAGGTGACTCGTGCGTGGTCTCCTACTGGATTGATACCTTGGTTCTCAAAAACTGAGGGAAATACTTACGCTGCTTTACTACATCACCCTTTCCTCTTCAAGGGAAAACCAACGCAGTGCTCAAAAGGTAGCAAGAAGGATTTCCGGTGCCGTTGCCGGGGAGATCTACGCCAAGTCAAGACATACCAAGTACCCATCACAACTCTTATCCTCTGCATTACATGATTTGCCATTTGCCTCTCGTTTTCCTCTCCCCCACTTCACCTTTGCTATTTTATTCGCCCTCTCTTTCCGTTCGCCTCTTTTTCCTTCCTGCCTTCTATGTGCTCATTCTTTTTGCAATCTAATGCCATCATGTCTGAAACTGGGGAGGTTATCGTTGGTAAGTATAGTAATATGGAAAACTTTGATGCTATTGATGATCCTCTTGAAAACCCTACTATTTTGCACACTAAAAAGTTTCGTATTGGTAGCGGTAATATTATTGGGAAGGGAGTTATCTAAGATTTCTTTACTTGTGTCGATGCTTTGCCCACCATGAGTGGATCTGTCGTTCATAAAACTAGTAGTCTTGCAGATGCTATATCTTTGCTCATAGTTGAACTTGAAAGACAATTTTTACATATGCATCCTTCCATACAAATGATTTTCCTAGAATTTTCTAATATTGAGCATTCTTCTGTTAAGTGAGTTGCTACCATCTTTTTAGCTCATGAGTTCAGATTTATAATAAAAGAAGCCAATGAAATTTTTGCGCATTATAGGGTGGATGCTGGCCGTCCTCCCATAGAAGCGATCCTTTTTCTATCAAGAAGACATTATGTGTTTACAATCGTTAGAGCATGTTTCTTTTGATGAAAACCTTAGAAAAAAGGTTCCTGGCGATGCTCTTGTTAATAGGATTTCTGAACTTAATGATAATTTTTCCATCCAGAACAATGGGCTAGGTTTTTCCCTTGAACAAAGGCTCATGACTTTTTGCCAAAAGAATGCTTATAATGATGAATTGATTGTGCAATATGAGGGGCCAAAGGAGGAACCAATACTCCCGAGCTCGATCTTGGGGACTTTTGTCCCATTAAATTTAGCCCTTTTGATTAATTTTGCTTGCCATAAAGAAAACTTGCTGCTGAACGTAGGGAGTATGAGATGAGTTTTCGCGATTTACCTTATCATTATCATGGCAATACCTAGATCTATCTTCGCTTTATGCCTAGCTAGGGGCGTTAAACGATAGCGCTTGTTGGGAGGCAACCCAATTTTATTTTTATTCCTTGATTTTTGCTCCTGTTTAGTAATAAATAATTTATCTAGCCTCTGTTTTGGTTGTGTTTTTTGTGTTTAATTAGTGTTTGTGCCAAGTAGAACCGTTGGGAAGACTTGGGGAAAGTCTTTTTGATCTTGCTGTAAAAAAACAGAAACTTTAGCGCTCACGAGAATTGCTGCCATTTTTATTTGGAAGGTGATATTTAGTTAATTCTTTTTGAATATGATTAATAGATAAATTCCTCACTTCCAGAAATTTATTTTATAATTTTTGGGGTTCCAGAAGTTTGTGTTAGCTACAGATTACTACAGACTGTTCTGTTTTTGACAGATTCTGTTTTTCTTGTGTTGTTTGCTTATTTTGATGAATCTATGGCTAGTAAAAGAGTTTACAAACCATATATAAGTTGGAATATAGTAGGTTTAACACCAATATAAATAAAGAATGAGTTCATTACAGTAACTTGAAGTGGTGTTTTGTTTTGTTTCGCTAACGGAGCTCACGAGATTTTCTATTTTGAGTTTTGTGTTGTGAAGTTTTCAAGTTTTGGGTAAAGATTAGATGGATTATGGAACAAGGAGTGGCAAGAGCCTAAGCTTGGGGATGCCCATGTCACCCCAAGGTAAAATTCAAGGACACCAAAACGCCTAAGCTTGGGGATGCCCCGGAAGGCATCCCCTCTTTTGTCTTTGTCTATCGGTAACTTTACTTGGAGCTATATTTTTATTCACCACATGATATGTGTTTTGCTTGGAGTGTCTTGTATGATTTGAGTATTTGATTTTTAGTTTACCATAATCATCCTTGCTGTACACACCTTTTGAGAGAGACTCACATGATTTGAAATTTATTAGAATACTCTATGTGATTCACTTATATCTTTTGAGCCATATAGTTTTTGCTCTAGTGCTTCACTTATATCTTTTAGAGCACGGCGGTGGTTTTATTTTATAGAAATAATTGATCTCTCATGCTTCACTTATATTATTTTGAGAGTCCTTTAGAACAACATGGAAATTTGCTTTTAGGAATAATATAAAAAAAATTATAGAAATACATTGAATACTATGAGAAGTTTGATACTTGATAATTGTTTTGAGATATGGAGATGGTGATATTAGAGTCATGCTAGTTGAGTAGTTGTGAATTTGAGAAATACTTGTGTTGAAGTTTTTGATTCCCATAGCATGCACGTATGGTGAACCGTTATGTGATGAAGTCGGAGCATGATTTATTTATTGATTGTCTTCCTTATGAGTGGTGGTCGGGGACGAGCGATGGTCTTTTACTACCAATCTATCCCCCTAGGAGCATGCGTGTAATACTTTGTTTCGATAACTAATAGATTTTTGCAATAAGTCTGTGAGTTCTTTATGACTAATGTTGAGTCCATGGATTATATGCACGCTCACCCTTCCACCATTGCTAGCCTCTCTAGTATCGCGCAACTTTCGCCGGTACCATAAACCCACCACTTACCTTCCTCAAAACAGCCACCATACCTACCTATTATGGCATTTCCATAGCCATTCCGAGATATATTGCCATGCAAATTTCCACCGTTCTGTTATTATGACATGCTTCATCATTGTCATATTGCTTGCATGATCATGTAGTTGACATCATATTTGTGGCAAAGCCACCGTTCATAATTTCATACATGTCACTCATGCATCATTGCACATCCCAGTACACCGTCGGAGGCATTCACATAGAGTCATATTTTGTTCTAAGTATTGAGTTGTAATTCCTGAGTTGTAAGTAAATTAAAGTGTGATGATCATCATTATTAGAGCATTGTCCTAGTGAGGAAAGGATGATGGACAGTATGATTCCCCCACAAGTAGGGATGAGACTCCAGACGGAAAAAAAGAGGCCAAAAAGAAAAAAAAGAAATAAGGCCCAAATAAAAAATGAGAGAAAAAGAGAGAAGGGACAATGTTACTATCCTTTTTCCACACTTCTGCTTCAAAGTAGCACCATGATCTTCATGATAGAGAGTCTCCTATGTTATCACTTTTATATACTAGTGGGAATTTTACATTATAGAACTTGGCTTGTATATTCCAATGATGGGCTTCCTCAAAATTGCCCTAGGTCTTCGTGAGCAAGCAAGTTGGATCCACACCCACTTAGTTCTTTTGTTGAGCTTTCATACACTTATACATCTAGTGCATCCGTTGCATGGCAATCCCTACTCACTCACATTGATATCTATTGATTGGCATCTCCATAGCCAGTTGATACGCCTAGTTGATGTGAGACTATCTTCTCTTTTTTGTCTTCTCCACAACCACCATTCTATTCCACATATAGTGCTATATCCATGGCTCACGCTCATATATTGCATGAAGATTGAAAAAGTTTGAGAACATCAAAAGTATGAAACAATTGCTTGGCTTGTCATCGTGGTTGTGCATGATTTAAATATTTTGTGTGGTGACGATAGAGCATAGCCAGACTATATGATTTTTTAGGGATAACTTTCTTTGGCCATGTTATTTTGAGAAGACATGATTGCTTAGTTAGTATACTTGAAGTATTATTATTTTTATGTCAGTATTAAACTTTTATCTTGAATCTTTCGGATCTGAACATTCATGCCACAATAAAGAAAAATTAAATTGAGAAATATGTTAGAAAGCATTCCACATCAAAAATTCTTTTTTATCATTTACCTACTCGAGGACGAGCAGGAATTAAGCTTGGGGATGCTTGATACGTCTCCAACGTATCTATAATTTTTTATTGCTCCATGCTATTATATTGTCTGTTTTGGATGTTAATGGGCTTTATTTTACACTTTTATATCATTTTTGGGACTAACCTATTAACCGAAGGCCCAGCCCAAATTGTTGTTTTTTGCCTATTTCAGTGTTTCGCAGAAAAGGAATATCAAATGAAGTCCAAACGGAATGAAACCTTCGGGAACGTGATTTTCTCAACAAATGTGATCCAGGAGACTTGGAGTGGGCGTCAAGAAACAATCAAGGAGGCCACGAGGCAGGGGATGCGCCCTCCACCCTCGTGGGCCCCTTGTTGCTCCACCGACCTACTTCTTCCTCCTATATAAGTCCACGTACCCCGCAAACATCCAGAGGCACAACGAAAACCTAATTCCACCGCCGCAACCTTCTGTACCCGAGAGATCCCATCTTGGGGCCTTTTCCGGAGCTCTGCCAGAGGGGGCATTGATCACGGAGGGCATCTACATCAACTCCATGGCCTCTCAGGTGATGTGTGAGTAGTTTACTTCAGACCTTCGGGTCCATAGCTAGTAGCTAGATGGCTTCTTCTCTCTCTTTGGATCTCAATACAAAGTTCTCCTCGATTCTCTTGGAGATCTATTCGATGTAATCTTCTTTTGCGGTGTGTTTGTTGAGATCCGATGAATTGTGGGTTTATGATCCAGATTATCTATGAACAATATTTGATTCTTCTCTGAATTCTTATATGTATGATTGGTTTATATTTGCAAGTCTCTTTGAATTATCAGTTTGGTTTGGCCGACTAGATTGATCTTTCTTGCAATGGGAGAAGTGCTTAGCTTTTGTTCAATCTTGCGGTGCTCGATCCCAGTGACAGTAGGGGAAACGACACATATTGAATTGTTGCCATCGAGGATAAAGAGATGGGGTTTATATCATATTGCATGAGTTTATCCCTCTACATCATGTCATCTTGCTTAAGGCATTACTCTGTTCTTATGAACTTAATAATCTAGATGCATGCTGGATAGCGGTTGATGTGTGGAGTAATAGTAGTAGATGCAGGCAGGAGTCGGTCTACTTGTCACGGACGTGATGCCTATATACATGATCATGCCTAGATATTCTCATAATTATTCGCTTTTCTATCAATTGCTCGACAGTAATTTGTTCACCCACCGTAATACTTATGCTATCTTGAGAGAAGCCACTAGTGAAACCTATGGCCCCGGGGTCTATTTTCCATCATACAAGTTTCCAATTTATTTTATTTTGCAATCTTTACTTTCAATCTATATCATAAAAATACCAAAAATATTTATCTTATTATTATTATCTCTATCAGATCTCACTCTTGCAAGTGGCCGTGAAGGGATTGACAACGCCTTTATTGCGTTGGTTGTGAGGTTCTTGTTTGTTTGTGTAGGTACGAGGTGACTCGTGCGTGGTCTCCTACTGGATTGATACCTTGGTTCTCAAAAACCGAGGGAAATACTTACGCTGCTTTACTGCATCACCCTTTCCTTTTCAAGGGAAAACCAACGCAGTGCTCAAGAGGTAACAGGGACCCCCTAATCCAGGACTCCCTCAGTGATATCTTCCCGTGAGCCCCTGATCTCGATGATGCACATTTGCGTGTATGATTAGTGTATGATTGAATCAGGGGCGTCACAAGTTGGTATCAGAGCCGACTGCCTGTAGGAATCCCCCTTCCACACTCATTGGCCGAAGTCGAGTCTAGTCACTGAAAAAACTTTTACTAACATGGCTATGAGTCTTACGGGCCCACGTCGCCATTGCGTGATATTAGGATCCTTTATTTCTCGTCTATACTTCGGGGCCCTGATCTCTCTTCTATTCGGGTTAAATGATTTTGCTAACTCTAACTCTAGGTTCTCGTAATTACTTCCTCCCGGAGAGCCCCTCGCTCTAGATGATTGCTTAGTGCACCGAAGGATTCCGAAGATACTCTCCGATGTTCTCTCGAGACTTTGTGCCCGTTGCTTTGGCAAATTCCCTACCATCAAAATATCCCTATGGATAAATACATACACCTGTCGTTCATACTTTTATTCCCAGTTGATTTTGTTATTACAAGATACCTCAAAATTCTCCCTATTGTTTCGAGAATACTTTGTGCCTACTGCCTTGCAGTTCTTTGCCACCTGAATACCCCTACGGATAATTTCTCACACTTATCGAGTATCTGCTTGTTCCTAGTTGATTCAGGTAATTCGCAAAAGTCTTCAAAATACTATTTGATCTTTCGAAAATCCTCAATAGCCTGTTTGTTCTTGAAATTCTTGCTTGCTTGCATTATGGTTAATCCCATAGTCTCGTAATCTTATTGGCACCCCTTGTCATTATCATTTATGAGTCCATTGATTCAATATGTTGCGAATGCTCGCTATCCTCAATCAGATCCTAGAATTCATCCTTTTGGCTCAGACGTTATTTTAAGACATGAGCTGGTTCTCGACTAATCAAATCACCGTCGATTGTACCCCTGAGTCTATTCAACTTATCCATCCTTGATCGGAGTGTTGATTCTGATCATTTGATTTGGAGATCATAATTCCTTTGCATTTGAGTTTGAATTAGTCGGTTGTTTCTATAATCTGATCCCCTTGCATTCCTTCTTCTGGTTGAGTACCGATGCCCGCATCAGCTCCGTTATGGATCGTCAGATCCTTTGTTGAATTTATCATCCGACAGTGTCCTTCGTTTACAAAAACATCGAGGAGTTCTTTCTCTCATACATGATGCCATTGGTAAACTCTATTCTTTGATTTGGCCAACCATTCTCTGCTTTCAAGCTGGTGATATTTACTCATGAAGCTTGTGGTATATGTTTCTAAGATACCCCAATGGGTTGAACATATGCCTTCCCTAATCCATGTGAACCCGAGAGTTATCACGAGTCATACTCTTCTGGTATTTTGCCAGATAAAATTTCAACATTACAACTTCTTCAAAAATGAGAAGTGAATGAAAGGTTATGCATTGGAGAAATACGAGTCGACCTTGAACTTTGTGTTCATGCCCATGGACACGATGTAGATCTTATCATGGAAGCTTCTCTTAAATTTATTATTCCCTTCGTATAAGTTCATCCTATATCTGGGATCTGTCCTTTTTCAATCGTGGTTTCGATCGTGTTCTCCTTTCAATGCCATTTCTCATGCAAGTGTAAGCACTTGTCTGCTGCGGAGCAATACCCTAGTCCAACCTGTACTTTGATCTGTCATTGAGTATTACCCCCTGGTATCTCAAGATTATCATGGAACTATATATCTTCTTATGAGTTCTTCATCAAGTACTACATTCTCATTGATTCTAGTTTTCCCGGGTTCTAAGTTGTTAAACTCTCAAGGACACCGAGAGTCGGCTCTGCGATTCAACAATTCTTAGCAACCTTCTTTGCATACGAGTTTGTACCCGATCACGTCATTCCTAGCCTGATTGGCTATATCATTATCATGTTGATTTTATCTGTGCTGCCTGGTTCTTAATCCTGGAGCACAACTTTTGATGACGAGATAAGCCTACATCGATTTTCCTCATCATATCATTTCGCCTTGAACAGCAAGCTTGATTTCGAGTTTGTGTCGTACCCATGGTTCCATAACCTTTCGCGTCATCATTCCTTTGACTTGATGTCGTCGATGATTGATTACATCTTCATGAAATCTCTCGACAAATGTGTCGTGATCATCATCAAACTTATGACCTCTTCTGGGATATCAATCGAATTCATGATGACAAATACCATCCTTGCTCTCGATGATTTTTGTTATCATCGACCACTTTATTGCCTTCCCTCCAACACAAACTTGTTCGTGTTTTGTGTTATACCTTGAGTTCCTTGCTATCCAGCATTTGTTCTTCTTTACCTTAGAATATTACCACCTTTTATGTCAAAAATGTTGTGGGAATTTCACCACCTCTTGAGAATTCTTGATACAAGTGATACTTCTCACCACCACCATTCCTTCTTGGTCCCCGTGTTGTTTATAACCGGAATGCCAACAAATGAACTACGATGTGTGAATTCAAAACTTCTAGCAACCCTATTGCTTGTAAGTTCCAAATGATATTTTCTTTCTTCATATGTTGATTATTGAATTATCATCCTAACATTGATTGTGCTATTTAGTCCATCTTTTGGATGCACTTTCCGATCAATGTTTAATGGCACATGTTTCCCTTGGGCATACATCATTATATCATTTGATCTGGAAAATATTATCTCCTTGTCCACATGATTGACGAGATCCATCTTTTTGGAAATCTCGATGAATTATCACTAAGTCCATCAGCCACCTCCTCATCCTCTTCTTGATTTAACGATGAACTCTTGTTTCAGAACTCGCTTCCATAGTTCAGTTCCCGAGGATCTTACTAGGTCGCCTCGTCAGTTTTTGTTGCACCTTTTCTCCTCGGGCATCCCGAGTCTGAGGTATCCTGACACCAATCGGAAATGAATCTCGGTCAGACATGATGGTTGGAACATATTTCCAAGAGTTGTAACGTTGGTCTTATAAGACCCGGTAAGGTGATTTCATGCCTAGCACACCTGGCTGGAGGACTATTGCTATAGTTTCCTTTTTAGCGGGTTTAGCCATTCTTCCATGAGGAAATTATAAGACTTACTCTATGAGTTGCTCCTGATGGATCCATTGTGTATCCCAAAGTCTGAGCTTTGTTTGAAGGTCGTGCCAATGCTATCTGTAAGCATGTCTATGGTACTCCGATTTTCAATAAAAACATTTAAAGCATAATACTAAGTTTTCCTTATAATTATCCAAACATCATTGTATGGGTAATGTCATGAAATTTCTCTCCCCTTACCTAAAGGATTTTTTATGTTATATCCTGTCATGGATACCATGCTCTGCTTGTCCTTGGGAAGTATATACCCCTGAAATATGTGTTTAAACACATTTTTCTTTCCATTGTTCTGATTAAATCTGATAAACACTTTTTTCTTTCCATTGGTTTGTTTAAACCCTTATTGTGATTTGTATGATATAAGCAGTAATAATTCCCTACTTGTGTAAACACCTCGGTGTACAACTCTATCAGTAAGCCCATGTTACTATTATTGAGAGCATTCGGGTAACCATTGATGGACGAGAACTTTGCCTATTGGTCCGCCTCGTTTCAACGAGCTAGAAAATGGTTCTCTTCATCCCTCGCCCTTGGTACTGACGATGTTGGCGACATAACTGACAGACTATTTTCTGACATGCCTTACTATCATGACCGTGAAAGATGTCACCACCCTTCCTACTTTAACCCACATTGTGGGCCCATAACCCACAGTTCCACATGATCGAAACCTGACTCTCCTATACACCCCCTGTTCCCAAGGTTGTTCCTCGCGCGTGGCCTCATATGTAATTCATGAGCCACCTTCCGGGAGATCATCAATTCTGGTATCAAACACAATACTTATTCCCGTTGCTTTGAACCCCTTTCACGCCCTGTTTCAGGCATTGAACATTTGTCTGCCCGCTTGAAAATTCCCATGATACCTCCTTACTTTTCTGTCCATATTTTCTTAAGTTTCAATTCGAGAGTTACTTTCTGCCAGCTTCCCCGATGTTATCAAGCAGATAGTCAACCTCGCAGAGGTCCGTTCTCCCAGAATACCCCCCTTATTCTTTCGTAAGTACGATGGAGTTCCCGAAGAAAGGATGACAACTTCATCATGAAGACCTGAAACAGACAAATCAAGACATCAATGTAATGGATTGACCTCTTCGAGAAGAGCAACGAAGGATGAGAAGATTCGTTAGAATTTTGTAACCACAACTTCCCCTCTTACTCCACCTCTTAAATCTCGGGATGAGATTTCTTGTAGTGGAGGAGAATTGTGACGCCCGAATAATTAAGCTACAGTAACCCTCGGCTAACGATGCCACGTCACCTTGATTACTATTGCTAATCTCGCATTAGTTCGAAACCGGTTTGAATTCAAATTCAAAACCAAGCAAACAATGGAAGTTTTGAAATATTAAAACTAAAATGTTCAGAGTGAGCCAAATAATTTATAAGTAATAATGGTGGAGAAACCACATTTTTATAAAATGTTTCAATGCACTAAAATAATAGAAATGACAGCAAAAACAATTAATTAAATGCCATTTTAAACTTAATAAGATATTAAACCACTTTATTTAGTTGCCAAGAATTAATGGGGCAGTACAAAATTTATTAATACTAATTTAGGTGCTAGTTGTAGTTTTTATAAAAAAACTAGATTTTAAAAGAAACTAAGATGAAAAGGAAAATAAATAAAAACAAAAACAAAAAAAGGATAAAAGAAACCCCAATAGGGCCTCGTCCCAGCTGGCCTCCCACTAGGCCGGCCCAGCCAGCCACTTCCCCCTGTTCACTCCCCCTGTGGCATCGACCAATGCCCGCCGTGGCACCGGCCGGAGCCGTGGCGGCCATCCGCGGCCACTCCAGTGACGCCTTGACCTATAAGGCCCCCGCGAACCCTAGATCGGTTCTCCCCTCCCCCTCACTCGCTCTCCTTCCTCTCCCCTCTCCTCTGGCTCGATCCCAAGCTCGGTCGCTCGAGCTCAACACCACTGCTCGCCGTCGTCATGGGCATTGGCCCTAGCTCGCCTTACCGACGTGTGCACCGGCCCCGCCGTAGTCCCCTACACCGTCTCCCACCTTGGATTGGAGCTCGGGGCCCCTGCATCAACCACCGCGACCTCTTCTTCCTCGTCCGCTCCGTCGTCGACATCATCGGGATTCGCCGCCCTCCGACCATCGCCGGCTTCCTTGGGCCTTCCTGCAACAGCTGTGAGCTCCTCCCCTTTCCCCTCACTCCACACGCTCGATTTTGAGCTCTAGGGCTCTGTTCGCCATCGACCGAGCTGCTCCGCCGGACGCGATTGTCGCCGGCGTGGTTCCGATGGCCCATTGTCCACGCGCACTAGTCCACACGCTTGGTTGGCCTGCGTAGAAGTTGTAGGTACCTCATGTCGCTCGTTTTGCTCGTCGTAGCCTACTTCCCGGCGACGCCCGGAGTTCGCCGTCCGCTGCAGTGCTCATCGCCGTCACCTCCGTCCACCTCGGCCTCGCTTGGCCGTGCCCGGTCACGACCCGCACCGATCACATGCGCGCCCGGCCTCGACCGTTGCTGCGTCGTGCCTTGTTACTGCTGTCGCTTGCCACCGCTGCTGCTGCCCGCATTGTCGCCGACCCCGCCCTCTACCCCGCGGCCGCTTCTCTATACATGATGTGCCGGCAGTGCCCGCTCGCCGCCCCACTGCAGCCCCGCACTGACTGATGCCGGCTTCTGCCGCACACGCGCTGCCCACACTAGCTCGTCGAGCTGCGGCCCCCCTGCTCCGACCGGCCCGTAGCCCGCCGGAGCCACACGCTGGCACCTTTCGCCGCGCTGCTAGCCCCGGCCTCGCCCGCGCCAGCGCTGCCTACCTCGTCATCCTGTCTGCCCTGCCGTAACCGTCGGCGGCCGCGCCGCTAGCCGCGCCCGAGGCCAGCGCCCGGGCTCGCCCCGGTGGGTGCTCGTGGCCGCGCGCCCGTTAGGCCCCGCTGGGCCTATGACATATGGGCCCCGGCGCCCTAAAAAATAATATCAATTATAATAGTAACATTAATTAAAAATTAATTTAATTAATTACCTAATTAACTAACTAATTAGTAAGTTAACTTAATTAAACTAATAGATTAGCCTAAAGATTCAATGACAGGGGACCCACCCCCTGTTGACCAGTCAAACATTGACTGGTCAACTCGGTCCCCCTGGACCACATGTCAGCCTGTGTGTACATTCTGTGTACACAGAGCTAGGTACCCGTAGCATTTTAACGTTATTTTCGAATTAAAATAAATTTCAAAAATGCTATAAAATTTTGAAAAAACATATAAAATAATCTATAACTCGGATGAAAATACTGTATACATGAAAGTTGATCAGAACAACGAGACGAATCCGAATACGCAGTCTGTTCATCCGCCGCACATCCCTAGCATAGCAGACCTACAACTGTCCCCCTCCTGTCCGTTTGTCCAAAAACGCGAAACACCAGGAATACTTTCCCGGATGTTCCCCCTTTCGCCGGTATCACCTACTACCGCGTTAGGGCACACCTAGCACCGTTATTTGTCATGACATGCATCTGTTTGCATTGTATTCATTGTTTCTTCCCCCTCTTCTCTTCGGTAGACTACGAGGCTGACGCCGTTGCTGCCCCGATCGACTATGGTGTAGACGACCACTCATTCTCGACAGAGCTTCCAGGCAAGCCCCCCCCCCCCCCTTGTTCATCCCGATATCGCCTACTCTTTCCCTCTACTGCTTGCATTAGAGTAGTGTAGTTGTTACTACATTCGGATGAACCTATTCTGCTGCATAGCATGTCCTTGTTGCTACTGTTGTTGATACCTTACCTGCTATCCTAAATGCTTAGTATAAGTTGCTAGTATTACATCGGTCGCCCTACACTCTTGTCCGTCTGCCATGCTATACTACTGGGCCGTGATCACTTCGGGAGGTGATCACACGTATATACTATACTATTACATACTTATGTTGATGATTCGGAGATGGAGGATGATACGTCTCTGTCGTATCTATAATTTTTGATTGTTCCATGCCAATATTATTCAACTTTCACATACTTTTTGGCAACTTTTTATATTATTTTTGGGACTAACATATTGATCCAATGCCTAGTGACAGTTCATGTTTGTTGCATGTTTTATGTTTCGCAGAATATCCATATCAAATGGAATCCAAATGGGATAAAAACGGAAGGAGCTTATTTTTGGAATATTTGGGAAATCTGGGAGAAAGATCAACGCAAAACGGTGTCCGAGGTGAGCACGAGGTAGGGGGCGCACCCCACCCCCTAGGGTGCGCCCCTGACCCTCGTGGTCCACCAGTAAGGCGGTTGATGCCCTTCTTCGGCCGCAAGAAAGCTATTTTTTGGTTAAAAAAATCATGGCAAAGGTTTCAGTCCAATCGGAGTTACGGATCTCCATATATACCCGAAACGGCGAAAGGGCACCAGAGGAGAACGCAGAAACAGAGAGAGACAGAGAGACAGATCCAATCTCGGAGGGGCTCTCGCCCCTCCCATGCCATGGAGGCCAAGGACCATAGGGGAAACCCTTCTCCCATCTAGGGAGGAGGTCAAGGAAGAAGAAGACGAAGGGGCCCCCTCTCCCCTTCTCTTCCAATGGTGCCGGAACGCCGCCGTGGCCATCATCATCACCGCAATCTTCACCAACAACTTCACCACCATCATCACCAACTCTTCCCCCCTCTATGCCGCGGTTTAATCTCTCTACTACCCGCTTTAATCTCTACTTAAACATGGTGCTCAACGCTATATATTATTTCCCAATGATGCATGGCTATCCTATGATATTTGAGTAGATCTGTTTTGTCCTATGGGCTATTGAATGATCAAGATTGGTTTGAGTTGCATGTTTTATTATTGGTGTTGTCTTATGGTGCTCTCCGTGTCACACAAGCGTGAGGGATCCCCGCTGTAGGGTGTTGCAATACGTTCATGATTCGCTTATAGTGGGTTGCGTGAGTGACTGAAACACAAACCCGAGTAAGGGGGTTGTTTGCGTATGGGATAAAGAGGACTTGATACTTTAATGCTATGGTTGGGTTTTACCTTAATGATCTTTAGTAGTTGCGGATGCTTGCTAGAGTTCCAATCATAAGTGCATATGATCCAAGTAGAGAAAGTATGTTAGCTTATGCCTCTCCCTCATATAAAATTGCAATAATGATTACCGGTCTAGTTATCGGTTGCCTAGGGACAAATAACTTTCTCGTAACAACAAGCTCTTTAATAAAACTAATTTACTTGTGTCTTTATCTAAACAGCCCCTACTTTTTATTTACATGCTCTTTATTATCTTGCAAACCTATCCAACAACACCTACAAAGTACTACTAGTTTCATACTTGTTCTAGGTAAAGCGAACATCAAGCGTGCGTACAGTTGTATCGGTGGTCGATAGAACTTGAGGGAATTTTTTCTACCTTTAGCTCCTCGTTGGGTTCGACACTCTTACTTATTGAAAGAGGCTACAAGTGATCCCCTATACTTGTGGGTTATCAAGACCTTTTTCTGGCGCCGTTGCCAGGGAGCAATAGCGTGGGGTGAATATTCTTGTGTGTGCTTGTTTGCTTTATCACTAAGTAATTTTTATTTGCTGTTCTTAGTTGTTTTCTATCTTTAGTTATGGGTAGGAAACGCAAAATACCAAAAAAAATTAGGTGTACCTACTGAACCAATGGTTGAAGAACCACTCAAAATCTATCACACTCCTGAAGCTTATTACTTGGATCATCTTCGATCCCTATGTACCCGTGCTGAAACCCCAACTAGCTTAGTTGAGGGTAAATCTTTAGATGAGCACGCTTGTTATGTGCGACACCGTATATTTGAAAAAGGGAAACTTTTACTGGGTCAAATTCATCGTTTGCAATGCTATGCTTGGAATTTATGTGAAATATATGATTTTACTTGTTGTTCTGGAAACCCTAAGAAACACCTCCCTATTAATGTGAGTTTAGTGATAATGGAATCATATCTTCGTATGCTAAGGGTGTTTATAATTACTATGATGTTCAACAAATTGAAGAATTTCTTGCTTTTAAGGGTGCTTATGAAATTGCTTCTTTGATTGAAAAGTATGATGCTACTCTTTACAAATCTGAAAAAATTTCCATACTTAAATATTGCTATGATAATTATGCTTCTAATGCCTAAGTTGAACCATATATTAAGGATTACTCCGCTGTCCAAGAAGGGACTAATATTTTGCAGGAGTCTATGGAAGAAGAAATTGATGAAACTGTGAGCTCATTGGATGAAAAAGATGATGAGGAGAGCGAAGAACAAAAGGAGGAAGAGCGGATTAGCTACCCGTGCCCACCTTCTAATGAGAGTAACTCTTCAACTCATACATTGTTTAATTTCCCTTCGTGCTTACCGAAGGATGATTTCTATGATGACTATTATGATCCCTTTGATTCTCTTGAAATATCCCTTTTTGATGATGCTTGCTATGCTTGTGGCCAAGATGCCAATATGAATTATGCTTATGGAGATGAACTTGATATAGTTCCTTATGTTAAACATGAGACTGTTGCTATTGCACCCATGCATGATAGTCCTATTATCTTTTTGAATTCTCCCGACTACACTATATCGGAGAAGTTTGCCCTTATTAAGGATTATATTGATGGGTTGCGTTTTACTACTACACATGATGATTTTGATGAATATAATATGCATCTGCTTTCTTCTCCCACTTGCAATTATTATGAGAGAGGAACTATATCTCCACCTCTCTATGTTTCCAATACGATAAAATTGCAAGAAACTGTTTATACTATGCATTGGCCTTTACTATGTGTGCATGAATTGTCCTTTTATGACATGCCAATGCATAGGAAGAGAGTTAGACTTTGTTGTTACATGATATATGTTACTTTGTGCTCACTACTAAATTACAAATCATTGTTAATTAAAATTGGCTTTGATATACCTTGGGATCCGGGTGGATCCATTACTTGAGCACTATATGCCTAGCTTAATGGCTTTAAAGAAACCGCTGCCAGGGAGACAACCCGGAAGTTTTAGAGAGTCATTTATTTCTATTGTGTGCTTTTATAAGGTTTAAAAATAAAAATAATGTGCCAAGGTTTTCCTTTAGGATGTTTTAGATGCTTGTTGGTTTGTACGGTGCAGGACAGAATCTTTGGCTGTAGTGCGCGATTTTACATTTTTAGCTGAGACGTAAAATGGTTCTGATTCTTTTTGCACTGTCTTTCTATACAAAATTTTTATTTTTAATAATTTTAGTAGAATTTTTCAAGTATCAGAAGTATGGTGAATGTTCAGAATATTACAGACTGTTCTGTTTTAGACAGATTCTGTTTTTGATGCATAGTTTTCTTGTTTTAATGAAACTATCAATTTATATTAGTGGATTAATCCATGAAAAATTTATATTACAGTAGAAAAAATGCAAAAACAAAATATGAATTGGTTTGCAACAGTACTTAGAGTAGTAATTTGCTTTATTATACTAACGGATCTTACCGAGTTTTCTGTTGAAGTTTTGTGTGGATGAAGTGTTCGATGATCGAAAAGGTCTCGATGTGAGAAGAAGGAAGAGATGCAATAGCTCAAGCTTGGGGATTCCCAAGGCACCCCAAGTAAATATTCAAGGAGACTCAAGCGTCTAAGCTTGGGGATGCCCCAGAAGGCATCCCCTCTTTCTTCAACAAGTATCGGTATGTTTTCGGATTCGTTTCGTTCATGTGATAAGTGCAAATCTTGGGGCGTATTTTGCTTTAGTTTTCATTTTTATTTGATGCACCATGATGGTATGAGATAGTCCTTGGTTGATTTATAGAATGCTCTTTGCACTTCACTTATATCTTTTGAGTATGGCTTTATAGAATGCTTCATGTGCTTCACTTATATCATTTGAAGTTTGGATTGCCTATTTCTCTTTACTTAGAAAACCGCCATTTGTAGAATGATCTTTTGCTTCACTTATATTTGTTAGAGCGTGGGAATATCTTTTGTATAAAGAATTAAACTCTCTTGCTTCACTTATATCTATTTAGAGAGATGACAGTAATTGGTTATTCACATGGTTAGTCATAAAATCTTACATAAAACTTGTAGATCACTGAATATGATGTGTTTGATTCCTTGCAATAGTTTTGCGATATAAAGATGGTGATATTAGAGTCATGCTAGTGGGTAGTTGTGGATTGTAGAAATACTTGTGTTGAGGTTTGTGATTCCCGTAGCATGCACGTATGGTGAACCGTTATGTAACGAAGTTGGAGCATGAGGTATTTATTGATTGTCTTCCTTATGAGTGGTGGTCGGGGACGAGCGATGGTCTTTTCCTACCAATCTATCCCCCTAGGAGCATGCGCGTAGTACTTTGTTTCGATGACTAATAGATTTTTGCAATAAGTATGTGAGTTCTTTATGACTAATGTTGAGTCCATGGATTATACGCACTCTCACCCTTACATCATTGCTAGCCTCTTCGGTACCGTGCATTGCCCTTTCTCACCTCGAGAGTTGGTGCAAACTTCACCGGTGCATCCAAACCCCGTGATATGATACGCTCTGTCACACATAAACCTCCTTATATCTTCCTCAAAACAGCCACCATACCTACCTATCATGGCATTTCCATAGCCATTCCGAGATATATTGACATGCAACTTCCATCATCATCATATACATGACTCGAGCATTTATTGTCATATTGCTTTGCATGGTCGTAAGATAGCTAGCATGATATTTTCATGGCTTGTCCGTTTTTTTATGTCATTGCTATGCTAGATCATTGCATATCCCGGTACACTGCCGGAGGCATTCATATAGAGTCATATCTTTGTTCTAGTATCGAGTTGTAATATCGAGTTGTAAGTAAATAAAAGTGTCATGATCATCATTATTAGAGCATTGCCCCGGTGAGGAAAGGATGATGGAGACTATGATTCCCCCACAAGTCGGGATGAGACTCCGGACAAAAAAAAGAGAAGGCCCAAAAAATAAAAAAAATGAGAGAAAAAGAGAGAAGGGGCAATGTTACTATCCTTTTACCACACTTGTGCTTCAGAGTAGCACCATGTTCTTCATATAGAGAGTCTCTTGACTTATCACTTTCATATACTAGTAGGAATTTTCATTATAGAACTTGGCTTGTATATTTCAACGATGGGCTTCCTCAAAATGCCCTATGTCTTCATGAGCAAGCAAATTGGATGCACACCCACTTAGTTTCAGTTTGAGCTTTCATATACTTATAGGATAGAATTCCTTATTTAACACCGTATCTAAAATTTATGCCCTATTTAACATCGACAAATAATTTTTCCCTATCTAACAATGCGCCTAAATTTTATGCCTTTTATAACACTTTTGTCTATTTTGAGTTTAAATGACATCTGAAAAGACCATTTTACCCTCATGTGGAATGTTTCCTGTGTGCGTCGTGTGTGCTACTGCTGTGTTAGGATAATCATTGACTTGATTCGTGGAAAGTCGGTTGTATTTGTGCGCGCGGCCGGAGCGAACTGGACATGCATGTAGCAGGCTAGGAAATTAGCTGGTGCATGCGTGAGTTAGTGCACGGATAGACTGCAAGTTAGTTAGTGCATGCGTGAGTTAAGTTGCTGGACGTGGTGGTCGGGTCATGCGTTGGTGCTGGCCGAGCATGTAGCTAGCTAGTGTGTTCCCGTGACTGTGTGTGTACGTTGTGTGTGGGGCTGTGGGCGTGCTGTTGTGTATGTCTGTGCTGCAAGGTGTGTGTGCTGCTGACTATGTGTGCGCGCACGTGCGTGTGTATGGGTCCCACACACACACATAGCACATGAGGGGTAAAATGGTCTTTTCAGGTGTCATTACAACTTAAAATGGACAAAAGTGTCATAAAAGGCGCAAAATTTAGACTCGTTGTTAGATAAGGAAGAAAAAGTTTTTCAGTGTCAAATAAGGAAACGAAATTTAAGATAGTGTTATATAAGGAATTTTCTCTACTTATAGCTCTAGTGCATCCGTTGCATGGCAATCCCTACTCCTCACATTGACATCAATTGATGGGCATCTCCATAGCCCGTTGATTAGCCGCGTCGATGTGAGACTTTCTCCTTTTTGTCTTCTTCTACACAACCTCCACCATCATATTCTATTCCACCTATAGTGCTATGTCCATGGCTCACGCTCATGTATTGAGTGAAAGTTGAAAAGGTTTGAGAACATCAAAAGTATGAAACAATTGCTTGGCTTGTCATCAGGGTTGTGCATGATGTGAATATTTTGTGTGAAGAAGATGGAGCATAGCCAGACTATATGATTTGTAGGGATAACTTTCTTTGGCCATGTTATTTTGAAAAGACATGATTGCTTTATTAGTAGGCTTGAAGTATTATTGTTTTTATGTCAAATGATAGACTATTGCTTTGAATCACTCGTATCTTAATATTCATGCCATGATTAGATATGTGATCAAGATTATGCTAGGTAGCATTCCACATCAAAAATTATCTTTTTTATCATTTACCTACTCGAGGACGAGCATGAATTAAGCTTGGGGATGCTGATACGTCTCCGTCGTATCTATAATTTTTGATTGTTCCATGCTAATATTATTCAACTTTCATATACTTTTTGGCAACTTTATATTGATGCAGTGCCCAGTGCCAGTTCCTGTTTGTTGCATGTTTTATGTTTCATAGAATATCCATATCAAACGGAATCCAAATGGTATAAAAACGGATGGAGCTTATTTTTGGAATATTCGGAAAATCTGGGAGAAAGATCAACGCAAAACGGTGTCCAAGGTGGGCACGAGGTAGGGGGCGCGCCCCTGACCCTCGTGGTCCACCCGTAAGGCGGTTGATGCCCTTCTTCGGCCGCAAGAAAGCTATTTTTTGGTAAAAAAATCAAGGCGAAGGTTTCGATCCAATCGGAGTTATGGATCTCCATATATACCTGAAACGGCGAAAGGGCACCAGAGGAGAACGTAGAAACAGAGAGAGGCAGAGAGACAGATCCAATCTCGGAGGGGCACTCGCCCCTCCCACGCCATGGATGCCAAGGACTAGAGGGGAAACCCTTCTCCCATCTAGGGAGGAGGTCAAGTAAGAAGAAGACGAAGGGGCCCCCTCTCCCCTTCTCTTTCGGTGGCGCCGGAACGCCGCCGTGGCCATCATCATCACCGCAATCTTCACCAACAACTTCACCGCCATCATCACCAACTCTTCCCCCCTCTGTGCAGCGGTGTAACCTCTCTCTTACCCTCTGTAATCTCTACTTAAACATGGTGCTCAATGCTATATATTATTTCCCAATGATGTATGGCTATCCTATGATGTTTGAGTAGATCCGTTTTGTCCTATGGGCTATTTGATTATCAAGATTGGTTTGAGTTGCATGTTTTATTATTGGTGCTGTCCTATGGTGCTCTCCGTGTCGCGCAAGCGTGAGGGATCCCCGTTGTAGGGTGTTGCAATACGTTCATGATTCGCTTATAGTGGGTTGCATGAGTGACTGAAACACAAACCCGAGTAAGGGGGTTGTTTGCGTATGGGATAAAGAGGACTTGATACTTTAATGCTATGGTTGGGTTTTACCTTAATGATCTTTAGTAATTGCGGATGCTTGCTAGAGTTCCAATCATAAGTGCATATGATCCAAGTAGATAAAGTATGTTAGCTTATGCCTCTCCCTCATATAAAATTGCAATAATGATTACCGGTCTAGTTATCGATTGCCTAGGGACAAATAACTTTCTCGTAACAACAAGCTCTTTACTAAAACTAATTTACTTGTGTCTTTATCTAAACAGCCCCTAATTTTTATTTACATTCTCTTTATTATCTTGCAAACCTATCCAACAACACCTACAAAGTACTACTAGTTTCATACTTGTTCTAGGTAAAGCGAACGTCAAGCGTGCGTAGAGTTGTATCGGTGGTCGATAGAACTTGAGGGAATATTTGTTCTACCTTTAGCTCCTCGTTGGGTTCGACACTCTTACTTATTGAAAGAGGCTACAATTGATCCCCTATACTTGTGGGTTATCAAAGGCTAAAGGGGCAGGTGGTTCCATCCAGGTAGTGATGGGCCTGGATTCCTGACAGCCCCCTAATGGTTACTTTCTGGCGGAGCGACATGGCAGGTTTCGACCACCTAGGAGACAGGTGGGCCTGGTCCCTAGTCCACGTCCACAGTAACTTCAAAATAGCACACTTAACGAGATCTGGATATTTGATCTGAGTCTGGCCACTGGCCTATACGCACTAACCAACTACACGGGAATACTTATGGGCACTTGAAGTCGTGGTATCAGTCGAAGCCTTCTTGACGTCAGCGACTGAGCGGCGCGCGCCGGATTGGACCGGAACGCCTGCTCTTATATTAGGGAGGCTAGGTTTGCTTCCGGTCGCCCTCGCAACGTGTAGGTGTGCAATGGGTGATGGGCCCAGACCCCTGCGCGCTTAGGATTTAGACTGGCGTGCTGACCTCTCTGTTGAGCCTAGGTAGGGCTACGACGTGTTGATCTTCTGAAGCTGGACATGACCTAGGAAAGTGTGTCCGGCTAGAGGGATCGAGCGTATTGGGTAATGTGGTGCACCCCTGCAGGGAAGTTTATCTATTCGAATAGCCATGTCCCTCGGTAAAAGGACGACCTGGAGTTGTATTCTGACCTTATGACAACTAGAACTGGATACTTAATAAAACACACCTCTTACAAGTTCCAGATACAACCCGGTGATCGCTTTCCCATAGGGCGACGAGGGGAGGATCGTCGGGTAGGATTATGCTATGCGGTGTTCCTTGATGCTGCTCTTACTACTCTCTTCTACATGCTTCAAGATGGAGGCTGCCAGAAGTGTAGTCTTCGATAGGACTAGCTATCCCCCTCTTATTCTGGCATTCTGCAGTTCAGTCCATAGATACTACCCAGTTCATTGATACCATTGCATATATAGTGTAGATCCTTGCTTGCGAGTACTTTGGATGAGTACTCACGATTGCTTTGCTCCCCCTTTTCCTTTCTTCTCGGATGCCGTAACCAGATGCTGGAACCCTGGAGCCAGATGCCACCTTCGACGACTCCTACAACACCGAGGGTGCCTACTACTACGTGCAGGCTGACGACGACCAGGAGTAGTTAGGAGGATCCCAGGCAGGAGGCCTACGCCTCTTTCGATTTGTATCCCAGTTTGTGCTAGCCATTTTATGGCGCCTTGTCTAACTTATGTCTGTACTCAGATATTGTTGCTTCTGCTGACTCGTCTATGATCGAGCACTTGTATTCGAGCCTCGAGGCCCCTGGCTTGTAATATGATGCTTGTATGACTTATTTGTGTTTAGAGTTGTGTTGTGATATCTTCCCATGAGTCCCTGATCTCGATCATACACATTTGCGTGTGTGATTAGTATATGATTGAATCGGGGGCGTCACAATATATGTGCCTAAATATTTCCTCACTACATGATGCTTGCCAAAAGAGAAAAATAAAAATTAATAGAGAGAAAAACTTTGACTCTTTGCACAAAAGTAAATAGTGAAAAGTAAAAGATAGGCCCTTCGTAGAGGCAAGCAGAGGTTTCCATGCGCTTATTTATTTGTATGCTCAACCCCTTAGTGCAAAAGAACGTCACGTTATATTACCCCTTATGATAGCAACCTTTATTATGCAGTCTGTCGCTTTTATTCTTTGCCATCACAAGTTCGTACAATGCTCAATTTTCTCTTACACTAAATGATCTAACACTTTTAGAAGCAAACTTTATTGCCTTATTGCACCAATGACAACTTACTTTAAGGATCTTTCTCAATCCTTAGGTAGGTATGCTGGACTCTTGAAGATAAGATTTGGGTTTAAGGGTTTTTTTGGATGCACAAGTAGTATCTCTACTTGGTGTGGAATTTTTGGCTAGCAAAGATGGGGGGCAAGCACCACATGTTGAAGGATCTATGACAATATAACTTATATGTGAATATGAACAAACATAAACCATTACGTTGTCTTCCTTATCCAACGTCAACAATTTTGGCATATAATATTTTGATGGGGGCTCACAATCACAAAAGATTTCCAAGATAGTATATTTGCATGTGAAAGTTCTCTTCCTTATACTAATTATACATGAATTGCTTGCATGACCAAGATTGTGATTGTCAAGCTTCAAAAGATTTCACTTTCTAAACCCAATGTGAAGCTACCACTAGGCATGATATAATTTCAACTTCATGATATCCAATTCATTCAGATATTTACTCATAGGATATAAGTGAAGCACAAGAGTAAATGACAAGCTACTCCAAAAAGATATAAGTGAAGATCAAGCAAGTAGTTATGTAAATGGTTAGCTATTTGAGGACTCTTTCTTATTTAAAAGTTTTAGATCTAAGTATTTTACTAAACATCAAGCCAAACAAAACAAAATAACATTCCAAGCATAGCACAACTCATGTGAAGAAGCAAAAACTTAGGCTCAACCGATACTAACCGATAATTGTTGAAGAAGAAAGGTGGGATGCATACTGGGGCATCCCCAAGCTTAGATGCTTGAGACTTATTGAAATATTATCTTGGGGTGCCTTTGGCATCCCCAATCTTGAGCTTTTGTGTCTCCTTAATTCCTCTCATATCACGGTTTTCCTAAATCTCAAAAACTTCATCCACACAAAACTCAACAAGAACTCGTGAGATAAGTTAGTATAAATCAATGCAAAACCTTATCATTCTCTACTGTAGAAAATCACTAAAATTATTGTTCAACATTGTATACTAAATGCCTCTGCATATTTAATACTCCTATCCTCAAATAGAATCATTGAACAAGCAAACATGACAGCAATCTGCCAAAACAGTACAGCCTGTAAAGAATGCAAGAGTATCAATACTTCTTCAACTACAAAGATTATGAATATTTACCGCACTATAGAAAATTTATTAGAGCTTATTTTGCAAAAAGTTTCAACATTTTATCACATTCTGGCTTTTCTAGGGATTTTTGCAACAACGATAAACTTTCTATTTTCAAACAGCAACATGTAGACTTGCAAAATAAGCATGGCAAAGGCTATACTTGACATTTTTATTGAAATAAAAGATGAAAAATATTATTATAAATAACAAAAAGCAAATCCTAACAAAATAAAATGACGCTCCAAGTAAAACTCATATCATGTGACGAATGAAAACATAGCTCCAAATGAGGTTACCGATTATGTTGGAGACGAAAGAGGGATGCCTTCCGGGGCATACCCAAGCTTAGTTGCTTGGATCTTCCTTTGATATTAACTTGGGGTGCCTTGTAAATCCCCAATCTTAGGGTCTTGTCACTCCTTATTCTCCTCATATCGACATCTCACCCAAAACTTAAAAACTTCAATCACACAAAACTTGGCGGAACTTCGTGAGATAGGTTAGTATGATAAAGAGCAAACCATTTCACTTTGGTACTGTCAAAGACAAGATTCATAATTGTTCTCACACAATTCCTACTGCATCATATAATTTCCACAATTTATATTGAGCAATATAATCCATAGAAACTAGAAAACAAGCAAACTATGCATTGAAAACAGAATCTGTCAAAAACTGAACAGTCTATAGTAATCTGTACTCCACTCATACGTCTGTTACTCCAAAAATTCTGAAAAATTAGGAAAACCTGGGCAAATTTTCTATTAATCTTATTCAAAAAGAATCATTATTTTATTGCACTTCTGTTAAAAATGAGAATTATTTTCCCGAGCGCAAAAGTTTCTGTTTTTCAGCAAGATCAAATCGACTATCACCATAGACCATCCCAAAGGCTTTACTTGGAACTTTATTAAAACGAAAGCTATAAAACATGATTACTACAGTATCTTAATCATGTGAACACACAAAAACAGTAGGTATAAATGTTGGGTTGTCTCCCAACAAGCGCTTTTCTTTAATGCCTTTTAAGCTAGGCATGAAGATTTCAATGATGCTCGCATACAAGATAAGGATTGAAACATAACAAGAGCATCATGAATCACAAGTTCCTCTCTCATAATAATTTTCAGTAGCATCATGAATAGATTCATCAATATAACCATCACAAAAAACATTCTTTTCATGATCCACAAGCATAGAAAATTTGTTACTCTCTACATAAGCAACTTTATTCTCATTCACAATAGTGGGAGTATCATATGAAACTTGAATACTAAAAATTGTTCCCACATTAAGAGAGTAATGTTCAGTAAAAGGATATTCAAAATTATGACAATAATTTTCACTACTTTTTATAACATAAGTATCATCACAATAATCATCATAAGTAGGACGCATGCAATCATCATAGCAAATTTGATCATTCAAAGTAAGGGGACTAAAAAGATCTTCTCCATTAAGCATAGCACCCCCAGGCTTGGGACAAACATTAATTGCAGCAAATAAATTCTCAAACATGTCATTATCATCAAACATAGCATCCCCAAGCTTCTGGCTTGGCATATCATAAGCATAATCATTCTCATCATTAATAGTATGAATAGCACCAATGGTATAGTAATTGCCATCATCATAATTTCCCAAGTTGGTGCCAAAAAGATTTCCAAGATTATAAGAAGTATCATTATCTTCCCAATCATAATCATCACAACAAGCAATAGGCATAACAAAATCATCCTCAATAATGCTCTCGGACATTATGTGCCATAAGACATAGAAGCAATATCATCATCAAGTTCATCATCTTCCACAATTATTTTTGATTCATTTTCATGAGTCACAACAATAATAGGAGCAACACTTTTTGGGAGAGAAACCTTTTTACCTCTATCTTTCTTTCTTCTTTTCTTCTTCTTCACCACATCATGTGTAAGTTTAATTAATTTTTTCAAGCTTCTTATCGAAGAGATTGATTGGATAGGAAGCTCCTCCTCGTTACCTATTTCATCATGAGAGACAATAGGAGGGAAAGTAGAAATCTTTACCCTTTCATTAGTATTCCTTTTATATTTTATCGGTTTTCCATCTTTCTATAGTTGGCAATATAAGCGTTCTCATTGCAATTTACCATGCAAAACATATAGATATTTTTTTAGTTTAGTTTCAATGTCGTCTGTGAGAATGAATACTTCAAACCAACTACTTTTATATGTCAATTATTCACTCCCCAAAAATAGACAAAACTCATTATAAAGTTCAAGGGTGATCAAGTTATTGCAATATTTGGACACGATTCGATCATGAAAAAGCATGCATTGGAAATTAAGGTGACCAACTTTATTGCAAAGATCAAAAGTAATAGGACAAAGAGAACATAATTTTGTAGCGAATTCATCTTTCACTTCGAGCAAAGAATTGGTTCTATCATGTTTGTGCTTCTTACAAAAGCTATCTTCCCTATAAGGCACGTCTTCACAAACTTTATGCACTCCACAAAAATTAACATGCTTATGAGAAACATTTTTATTATGACTAGTGCAATAATCATTAGCATTTTGGATATTCAAAGAATTCATACTAACAACATTGCAATCATGCTCATCATTCAAATATTTTGTGCCAAACATTTTATTGACTTCTTCTTCTAACAATTGAGCACAATTTTTCGATCCATCATTTTCAAGAAAGATATTATAAAGATGATCAATAATATGATGCAACCTCAATTCCATTTTTTGTAGTTTTATTTTACGAACCAAACTAGTGATAAAACAAGAAACTAAAAGATTCAGTTGCAAGATCTAAAGATATACCTTCATGCACTCACCTCCCTGGAAACGATGCCAGAAAAGAGCTTGATGTCTACTACGCAACTTTATTCTTGTAGACACATGTTGGGCCTCCAAGCGCAGAGTTTTGTAGGACAATAGCAATTTTCCCTCGAGTGGATGACCTAAGGTTTATCAATCCGTGGGAGGCGTAGGATGAAGATAGTCTCTCTCAAACAACCCCGCAACCAAATAACAAAGATTATCTTGTGTCCCTAACACACCAAATACAATGGTAATTTGTATAGGTGCACTAGTTCGGCGAAGAGATGGTAATAAAAGTGTAGTAATGATAGTAGATATTGGTTTTTGTAATAGTAACAATAAAAAAAAACAAGGTAGCAAGTAACAAAAGTGAGCACAAACGGTATTGCAACGCTTGAAAATGAGGCCTAGGGTTTGTACTTTCCCTAGTGCAATCTCTCAACAATGCTAATCTAATTGGATCATATAACCATCCCTCAAATTGCGATGAAGAATCACTCCAAAGTTACTGATACATCTCCAAAGTATCTATAATTTATGAAGTATTCATGCTATTATATTATCTGTTTTGGATGTTTATGGGCTTTATTAGACACTTTTATATTATTTTTGGGACTAACCTATTAACCCAGAGCCCAGTGCCAGTGCCAGTTTCTGTTTTTTTCCTTATTTTAGAGTATCGCAGAAAAGGAAAATCAAACGGAGTCCAATTGACCTGAAACTTCACGGAACTTATTTTTGGACCAGAAGAAGCCCACGGAGTATCGGAGTTGGACCAGGAGAGTCCCGGGCTGCCCATGAGGGTGGGGGCGCGCCCACCCCCTGGGCGCGCCCCCTTCCTCGTGGATAGCTCGGAGGTCCACCGACGTCCTTCTTCCTCCCATATATACCCATATACCCTAAAAACTTTGAGGATCAGAATAGATCGGGAGTTCCGCCGCCAGAAGCCTCCGTAGCCACCGAAAACCAATCTAGACTCGTTCATGCACCCTGCCGGAGGGGGGAATCCCTCTCCAGTGGCCATCTTCATCATCCCGGTGCTCTCCATGACGAGGAGGGAGTAGTTCTCCCTCGGGGCTAAGGGTATGTACCAGTAGCTATATGTTTGATCGCTCTCCCTCTCTCTCGTTTTCTTGAGGTGGCACGATCTTGATGTATCGCGAGCTTTGCTATTATAGTTGGATCTTATGATGTTTCTCCCCCCTCTACTCTCTTGTAATGAATTGAGTTTTCCCTTTGAAGTTATCTTATCTGATTGAGTCTTTAAGGATTTGAGAACACTTGATGTATGTCTTGCGTGGGATACCCGTGGTGACAATGGGGTATTCTATTGATCCACTTGATGTATGTTTTGGTGATCAACTTGCGGGTTCCGTGACCTTGGGAATCTATGCATAGGGGTTGGCACACGTTTTCGTCTTGACTCTCCGGTAGAAACTTTGGGGCACTCTTTGAGGTTCTATGTGTTGGTTGAATAGATGAGTCTGAGATTGTGTGACGCATATCGTATAATCATACCCACGGATACTTGAGGTGACATTGGAGTGTCTGGGTGACATTAGGGTTGATTTGTGTCTTAAGGTGTTATTCTAGTACAAACTCTAGGGCTGTTTGTGACACTTATAGGAATAGCCCAACGGATTGATTGGAAAGAATAACTTTGAGGTGGTTTCGTACCCTACCATAATCTCTTCGTTTGTTCTCCGCTACTAGTGACTTTGGAGTGACTCTTTGTTGCATGTTGAGGGATAGTTATGTGATCCAATTATGTTATTATTGTTGAGAGAACTTGCACTAGTGAAAGTATGAACCGTAGGCCTTGTTTCCTAGCATTGCAATACCGTTTATGCTCACTTTTACCATTAGTTACCTTGCTATTTTTATATTTTCAGATTACAAAAACCTTTACCTACTATCCATATTGCACTTGTACCACCATCTCTTCATCGAACTAGTGCACCTATACAATTTACCATTGTATTGGGTGTGTTGGGAACACAAGAGACTCTTTGTTATTTGGTTGCAGGGTTGCTTGAGAGAGACCATCTTCATCCTACGCCTCCCACGGATTGATAAACCTTAGGTCATCCACTTGAGGGAAATTTGCTACTGTCCTACAAACCTCTGCACTTGGAGGCCCAACAACGTCTACAAGGAGAAGGTTGTGTAGTACACATCAAGCTCTTTTCTGGCGTCGTTGTCAGGGAGGTTAGCGCTTGAAGGTGTATCTTTAGATCTTGCAATCGAGTCTTTTAGTTTCTTGTTTTATCACTAGTTTAGTCTATAAAAGAAAACTACAAAAAATGGAATTGAGTTTGTCTCATACGCTTCATCTTTTTAATATCTTTCGTGAGAATGATGGAAAGGAAAATTGTGCTCAAGTTCTAGGAGAGGAAATCTATAAAATGTTTGGCACTAGATCTCTGAATGATGATCATGATTGCAATGTTGTTAGTATGAATTCCTTGAATATCCATGATGCTAATGATATGCAAAGCCACAAGCTTGGGGAAACTATGTTTGATGAAGATGATATTTTTAGTCCCCCAAGTTTTGATGAGAAAATTTATTATGATGAAAGCATGCCTCCTATTTATGATGATTATATTTATGAAAGTGGATTTGGCGAGGTCATGACTTTATTTTGTGATGAATCCACTATTTCGCAAGAGGTCCCAATTGATTATGAGAACAAAGTTGCTATCTATGATGATTATTGTGATGACTTGTATGCTGTAAAGAATAATGATATCCATGAAACTTGTCATCATGATTTTTACTTTCAATTGGATTATGCCTCACATGATAGTTATTTTGTTGAGTTTGCTCCTACTACTATTCATGAGAAGAAATTTGCTTATGTGGAGAGTAATAAAAATTCTATGCTTGTAGATCATGAAAAGAATGCTTTATGTGATAGTTATATTGTTGAATTCATTCATGATTCTACTGAAAATTATTATGATGGAGGAATATATGCTTGTAGGAATTGCAATAATATCAAGTTTCCTCTCTATGTGCTTAAAATTTTGAAGTTATGCTTGTTTTACCTTCCTATGCAAGTTGATTATCGTTCCCATAAGTTGTTTGCTCACAAAATCCCTATCCATAGGAAGTGGGTTAGACTTAAATGTTCTATTCATATTCTTAATGATGCTCTGTTTATGTTTCAATTCTTATCTTTTATGTGAGCATCATTGAAATCATCATGCCTAGCTAGGGGCGTTAAAGGATAGCGCTTGTTGGGAGGCAACCCAACTTTATTTTTTCCTTGCTTTTTGTTCCTGTTTAGTAATAAATATTTCATCTAGCCTCTGTTATGGTTGTGTTTTTTGTGTTTAATTAGTGTTTGTGCCAAGTAGAACCTTTGGGAAGACTTGGGGAAAGTCTTTGCGATCATGTTGTAAAAAACAGAAACTTTAGCGCTCACGAGAATTGCTGCAAGTTTTTATTGGAGAGTGCTATTTAGTTAATTATTTGTGCATATGATTAATAGATAAATTCCTCAGGTCCACCAATTTATTTGAGAATTTTATGAGTTCCAGAAGTGGTCGAAACCTACAGATTACTACAGACTGTTCTGTTTTTGACAGATTCTGTTTTCATCGTGTTGTTTGCTTATTTTGATGAATTTATGACTAGTATCGGAGGGTATGAACCATAGAGAAGTTGTAATACAGTATATATTACACCAATATGAATTTAGAATGAGTTCATTACAGTACCTTATGCTGGTGATTTGCTTTCTTATACTAATGGAGCTTACGAGTTTTCTTTTAAGTTTTGTGTTGTGAAGTTTTCAAGTTTTGGGTAAAGATTTGATGGATTATGGAACAAGGAGAGGCAAGAGCCTAAGCTTGGGGATTCCCAAGGAACCCCAAGGTAAAATCCAAGGACAACCTAAAGCCTAAGCTTGGGGATGCCCGGAAGGCATCCCCTCTTTCGTCTTCGTTCATCGGTAACTTTACTTGGAGCTATATTTTTATTCACCACATGATATGTGTTTTGCTTGGAGCGTCAATTTATTTTGTTAGGATTTGCTTGCTGTTATTTATAACAATGTTTTTCATCTCTTATTTCAATAAAAGTGGCATTGGTAGCCTTCACTATGCCTATTTTACAAGTCTTCATGTTGCTGTTTGAAAACAGAAAGTTTACCGCTGTTGCAAAAATTCCCTAGAAAAGTCAGAATGTGATAAAATGTTGAAACCTTTTGCATATTAATATCTGATAAATTTACTACAGTGGGAATTTTCTTTCATAATTTGTGGAGTTAGGGAAGTATGGATCTTGCTGCACTCTTTACAGACTGTCCTGTTTAGGCAGATTGCTGTTATGTTTGCATTGTTTGCATATGTTTGCTTCTTTAATGATTCTATTTGAGGATAGGACTATTAAATATGCAGAGGCATTTAGTATGCAATGTTTAATAATAATTTTAGTGATTTGCTACAGTAGAGTATGATAAGGTTTTTGCAATGGTTTATACTAACTTATCTCACGAGTCCTTGTTGAGTTTTGTCTGGATGAAGCTTTTGAGATTTAGGGAGACCGTGATATGAGAGGAATTAAGGAGACACAAAAGCTCAAGCTTGGGGATGCCCAAGGAATCCCAAGATAATATTTCAAGAAGCCTCAAGCGTCTAAGCTTGGGGATGCCCCGGTTGGCATCCCACCTTTCTTCTTCAACAACTATCGGTTAGTTTCGGTTGATCCTAAGTTTTTGCTTCTTCACATGATGTTTGCCATTATTAGAATGACATTTTATTTTGCTTTGATTGCTGTTTGAATAAAATATCAAGATCTAAAATTATTAAATGAGAGAGAGTCTTCACATAGCTACATAATTATTTAACTACTCATTGATCTTCACTTATATCTTTTTGGAGTAGTTTGGCATTTACTCGTGTGCTTCACTTATATGCTATGAGTAAATAGTTGAATGAGCGAATATCATCAATCTGGAATTATATATGTTTCATATGCTTATCCCATGGGGAGTAATAACTTCACATATAAGAAGTAGAGGTGGTAAATTTATTGAAGGTTAGCAAACATTGTATTGGTCACTTGAACAATTCATGAAAGAATATTGAAGGAAGAGAGATCTCACATATAAATATACTATCTTGGACATCTTTTGTTGTTGTGAGCACTCATTAAAATATGACATGCTAAAAGGTTGATGTTGGACAAGGAAGACAACGTAATGGGTTATGTTTTCTTATATCTGAAATAAAGTATATTGTCATGGATCATCCAACATGTTGAACTTGCCTTTCCCCCTCGTGCTAGCCAAATTCTTTGCACCAAGTAGAGATACTACTTGTGCTTCCAAACATCCCTTAAACCAGTATTGCCATGAGAGTTCACCATACCTACCTATGGATTGAGTAAGATCCTTCAAGTAAGTTGTCATCGGTGCATGCAATAAAAATTGCTCTCTAAATATGTATGATCTTTTAGTCTGGAGAAAATAAGCTTTATATGATCTTGTGATATGGAAGCAATAAAAGCGATGGACTGCATAATAAAGGTCCCTATCACAGGGTACAATAAAGTGACCGTTCTTTTGCATTAAAATTTTATGCATCCAACTATAAAAGTGCATGACAACCTTTGCTTCCCTCTGTGAAGGGCCTATCTTTACCTTTATCTTCTACCCTTATGCAAGAGTCATGGTGATCTTCACCTTTCCTTTTTACATTTTATCCTTTGGCAAGCACATTGTGTTGGAAAGATTCTGATATATATATATATATATATATATATATATATATCCAATTAGATGTAAGGCTTCATGAACTATTATTGTTGACATTACCCTTGAGGTAAAAGGTTGGGAGGCGAATCTATAAGCCCATATCTTTCTCTGTGTCTGATTAAAACTTTGAACCCATAAATATCGCGTGAGTGTTAGCAATTGTGAAAGACTACATGATAGTTGAGTATGTGGGGTTTGCTAAATCAAAGCTCTGACATAGACTCTTCCTGAAAATAAGATGAATTGTAATTGTTTGATGACTGATAACACGGTTTGTTAGTTTTCAAGAAAGTTTATGATCTATACTTTAACATGTGAATAGTTTGTTACTTGATCATGAGAAGCTTTATGAGATGAGCTATTGTTATGATATATAATGATGCTAGAAAAGGTGATTGAAATTACCATTGATCAAACTTGTGCACCTGCTAGCATTCACACTTCATAAATTATTTCTTTTATCATTTACCTACTCGAGGACGAGCAGGAATTAAGCTTGGGGATGCTGATACGTCTCCAACATATCTATAATTTATGAAGTATTCATGCTATTATATTATCTGTTTTGGATGTTTATGGGCCTTATTAGACACTTTTATATTATTTTTGGGACTAACCTATTAACCCAGAGCCCAGTGCCAGTTTCTGTTTTTTCCTTGTTTTAGAGTATCGTAGAAAAGGAAAATCAAACGTAGTCCAATTGACCTGAAACTTCACGGAACTTATTTTTGGACCAGAAGAAGCCCACGGAGTGTCGGAGTTGGACCATAAGAAGCCCACGGAGTATCGGAGTCGGACCACGTGGACAGCCTGAAGGTCCAGCGACGTACTTCTTCCTCCCATACATACCCATATACCCTAAAAACTTCGGGGAGCAGAATAGATCGGGACTTCCACCACCAGAAGCCTTCGTAGCCACCGAAAACCAATCTAAACCCATTCTGGCACCCTACCGGACGGGGGGATCCCTCTCCGGTGGCCATCTTCATCACCCCAGTGCTCTCCATGACGAGGAGGGAGTAGTTCTCCCTCGGGGCTGAGGGTATGTACCAGTAGCTATGTGTTTGATCTCTCTCTCTCTCTCTAGTTTTCTTGAGGTGGCACGATCTTGATGTATCGTGAGCTTTGCTATTATAGTTGGATCTTATGATGTTTCTCCCCCCTCTACTCTCTTGTAATGAATTGAGTTTTCCCTTTGAAGTTATCTTATCGGATTGAGTCTTTAAGGATTTGAGAACACTTGATGTATGTCTTGCGTGGGATACCCCTGGTGACAATGGGGTATTCTATTGATCCACTTGATGTATGTTTTTGTGATCAACTTGCGGGTTCCGTGACCTTGGGAATCTATGCATAGGGGTTGGCACATGTTTTCGTCTTGACTCTCCGGTAGAAACTTTGGGGCACTCTTTGAGGTTCTATGTGTTGGTTGAATAGATGAATCTGAGATTGTGTGACGCATATCGTATAATCATACCCACAGATACTTGAGGTGACATTGGAGTATCTAGGTGACATTAGGGTTTTGGTTGATTTGTATCTTAAGGTGTTATTCTAGTACAAACTCTAGGGTTGTTTGTGACACTTATAGGCATAGCCCAATGGATTGATTGGAAATAATAACTTTGAGGTGGTTTCGTACCCTACCATAATCTCTTCATTTGTTCTCCGCTATTAGTGACTTTGGAGTGCCTCTTTGTTGCATGTTAAGTGATAGTTATGTGATCCAATTATGTTATTATTGTTGTAGCGACCAGACCCGAATGGATCAAGTCTACTGTGCTCCGGTGTCATCCCTGGATCAGTAATGCTGACACCACACAGTACATCAAAGGATTTATAGCAGAGTGGCAATCACACACTTATTACATCGATGTCTCCGAAGAGAACTTATTACAATAATATGGCTTAAGGCCATCTAATATTGATAACAGCGGAAGACTTGGAAGATAAATGGGTCCATCAACTCCAACGGCATCACTGAGTATAGAACCACGACCTAAAAGCACCTTAATCGTCGTCTGAAAAGTCTGCAACATTAAAGTTGCAGCCCGAAACGGGTCAGCACATGGAATATGCTGGCAACGTAACACATAGAGAGTAATGGAATGAAACAGCTATACTATATGCATATTTGGCTGGTGGAAAGCTCTATGGTTACTGTTTTGCGTAAAGCCAATTTTTCCCTACTGCAAAGGAATAAATTTATTTAACTATCATGGTGGTTGTTAAACATTGAGAATGGTTGACAGCATTCTCAATCCCAATTAAAAGTAATCATTAAAAACCCAACAATATTAATTTAGAAGTAACATGATGAGATTCACATGATATTCAAGTACTAGATACTCAAGATTGTCCATAACCGGGGACACGGCTAATCATGATTAGTTTATTACACTCTGCAGAGGTTTGCACACTTTTCCCCACAAGACTCGATCGCCTCCGTTGGATTTCTCGCACTACTGGTGTTTGAGAAACGGATGACCGAGACATAGTCTTTCAGAAGCGCTAGCACCTTACGATGGAGTAGACCGTACCACCTACATCCCCTACATCTGCTAGTCTACCCCTATAAGAGTTCGCACGACTTAGTCAACTATGCCAGAGCCCATAATGGCTTGTGGCTGCACACGGAAGTATTTAGCATGAAAGATCTTATGATCCCTTTGAGCCTGGGTGGCGGTCCAAAATGAAACAGGCAAGTCCTGATAGACATCGGGTGCCTCAATCCACCCAGATGTGTGTTTAAGTTGCCACCTTAGATAAACCATTAAAATTATCAATCTCACATCTGTCATGGATATCACTCACCCAATCCACGTCTACTAGCATAGCATGGCATAATAAGCAAATGTAGAAGTAACTCCCAAAGGTTTCATAATAAATAGGTAATAGGTACTACCTCATCTACTTCCCATCCCACAATTTAATTAGATCCTAATCAATGCAATGTGTGAGGATTGATCTAATGCAATAAAACTGGGTTGTAGAAAAGGTATGATCAAAGTGTTACTTGCCTTGCTGATGATCCGCGAGTCCTAGAGATTCGAAGTAACAGGCGGCGTAATCTAGGTAATCTATCGCAGACAAACAACAAGCATACAATAAGTACTCATCTAATGCACAGGTAAAACTCGAACAAAATATCGAACCAGAAAGTTCTACTTAAGAACTCCGGTTGCAAAGAAAGAAAGAACCGAACAAAGAAACCGAAAACAAACGGCGGAAGAGAACAACTCGGTTCTAGCATGTTGAAACTAGGTCAAATTTTACCGTAGCAAAAACTTAGTTAAAGTTGATTAATCGGAACGGCGGTTTCAAGACGAAACTCCAGGCGCTTGAAGCACCTGATTCCGATAAACGGGCAAGAAGATAAACTAGAAAGAATATCGGATCTGAGATCGCGATCGCGGAATAAATCCGACGAGAAAAAAAAGAAGAACGGTTAAACGAACGGACGTTCATTAACCTAGAAGATTCCGGTGATCACGTTCATTAAGACGAACGGTCCGGCGAACGGTCTCGGGCAACTAAATCAGAAAAGAAGACGGAACCGATCTAGGGTTTCGAGAAAAAGAAGACCGATCGAAAAACCGATCTAGAAAACCGGAACGGTTTCGCGAAGAACCGGAGAGAAAAACGAATCGGAAAAGAAGAATCGGAACGATTAGAAGAAAATGATCCGATGAAAAGAAAGATGCAGCGCGGGGCTACCTCCGGCGAAGTGGGCGTGGGGCGGCGGTGGCGTGGGCGGTGGCAAGGTGCGGCGGCGGTGGTGATGGGCGGCGGCGGCGCGGGCACAGGGCGGCGTGGGCGGCGGCTTAGGGCGGCGCGCGGGTGAGGGGTGGCGCGGTGCGGGGTGGGGTGGAGCTCTAGGCTTTGGGTTTGATGATTTAGAGGGGGGGTGCTTGGATATTTATATTGGGGAGGGGGAGGGTTTGCTTGGAGGAGGGATCAAGGAATTAGAATAGGACTAGGAAAGATCTAGAGAAAAGAAAAAAAAACAATGCAAACGGAATCCTAGGAGGACTCCTAGCGGCGGCGGCCTTGGGCGCCTCCTGCCTGGCGCGCGCGGCGCGGGCGAGGGAGCCTGGCGCGGCGGCCTGGCCGGCCAGCCTGCTGGGCCTTTGGCCCAGGCGCTGCAGAATCTCTTTTTTTTAATCGGTTTCGCACGCAGAAAAAAAAACATAAAGAGATCTAAATGAACTCCAAAATTGCTAAAGTAAATTTTCCCCGACTCCTAAAAATGAGTCGAACAAAATGAACTTTTCTCCGGGCCTAAAATGCAAATTTTTGGAAACGCGCATTTTTCCCTATCCAAACAAAAGGCAAATGAAACTCCGACAAATCCAATGATCCTCTTTTCAAAATTTGAGAAGACTCAAATATGAAAACGACGAAATCTCCAACTCTCTCTGAGGGTCCTTGAGTTGCGTGAAATTTCTAGGATCGACAAAATGCAAGAAAATATGATATGCATGATGATCTAGTGTATAACATTCCAAATTGAAAATTTGGGATGTTACAAACCTACCCCCCTTAAGATGAATCTCGCCCTCGAGATTCGGGTTGGCTAGAAAATAGGTGAGGGTGGTCCTTGAGCAAATCTTCTTCTCTCTCCCAGGTGGCTTCATCCTCTGAGTGGTGGTTCCACTTAACTTTGCAAAACTTGATAACCTTGCTGCGGGTAACTCTGCTGGCATAATCAAGAATCTTGACTGGTTTCTCTTCATACGTTAAGTCGTCCTTCAACTGAATTGCTTCCAACGGCACTGTATCTCTTAACGGTACCTCCGCCATCTCGGCGTGACATTTCTTCAGCTGAGAAACATGGAATACATCATGAACTCCCGACAGTCCCTCTGGTAATTCCAACTTGTAAGCGACTTCTCCCATACGTTGTAAGATCTTATACGGTCCAACGAAACGCGGTGCTAACTTTCCCTTAACTCCAAAGCGCTTAACTCCTCGAAGTGGGGATACTCGGAGATAAACTCTATCTCCGGTTTCGTAAACTGTCTCCTTGCGTTTAGAATCTGCGTAGCTCTTCTGCCTGGACTGGGCTTCCTTGAGCCTATCGCGAATCAACTTAACTTTCCGTTCAGACTCCTTAATCAAATCGGGTCCAAACAACTGACGGTCTCCAACTTTGTCCCATGACAACAGTGTCCTACACCTCCTTCCGTATAAAGCTTCGAAAGGTGCCATCTTCAAACTGGTTTGGTAGCTGTTGTTATAAGAAAACTCCGCATACGGCAAGTTATCATCCCAACTAGATCCATAATCTAGTGCACAAGCTCTCAGCATATCTTCCAAAATCTGATTGACTCTCTCGGTCTGTCCATCTGTCTGCGGATGAAAAGCGGTGCTGAACTCTAGCCTGGTTCCCAAAGTTTCATGCAACTGATTCCAAAACTTTGAGGTAAATTGGGTTCCTCTATCTGATACAATACTCCTCGGAACTCCATGCAAACAAATGATCCTAGTCATGTATATCTTTGCCAACTTAGCACTGGTGTAAGTGGTCTTGACTGGAATGAAATGTGCTACCTTCGTCAAACGATCAACTACTACCCATATCGAGTCATATCCTGCTTTCGTCCTAGGTAGTCATGTGATAAAATCCATGCCTATCTTATCCCACTTCCATTCGGGTATCGGCAATGGCTGCAACAATCCGGCTGGCTTCTGATGCTCTGCCTTTACTCTATGACATATATCACAAACTGCTACATATGCTGCAATATCCTTCTTCATTCCGGTTCACCAGAATGTCTCCTTCAAATCCAAATACATCTTGGTATTTCCTGGGTGAATCGAATATGGTGAATCATGTGCCTCTTGCAGAATCAACTTCCTGATCTCCGGGTCATTTGGCACATAAACACGGTCCTCAAACCATAGGGTATCGTGCTCATCCTCACGAAATCCCTTTGCTTTTCCTTTGCTTAGTTTCTCCTTTATAGAAGCAATCTCCTTATCAGATTTCTGAGCTTCTCTGATTTTATCCATCAATGTTGACTGAATCTCCAATGCTGCTACATAACCTTTCGGAACTATCTCTAAACTTAGTTCATGAAGGTTTTCTGCTAACTCCTTGGGTATTTCTCCCGTCATCAACGTATTGACGTGGCTCTTGCGGCTCAATGCGTCAGCTACTACATTAGCTTTACCGGGATGGTAATGCAATCTCATATCATAATCCTTGATGAGCTCCAACCATCTCCTTTGTCTGAGATTCGACTCCTTCTGCGTGAAAATGTACTTCAAACTCTTGTGATCCGTGTACACCTCACAATGATTTCCAATGAGGAAATGTCTCCATGTCTTCAATGCATGCACTACGGCTGCTAACTCCAAATCATGTGTGGCGTAATTCAACTCATGAGGTTTCAGTTGTCGTGAAGCATACGAAACAACTCTCCCCTCCTGCATAAGCACTGCTCCAAGTCCTCGACGTGAAGCGTCACAATACACCTCATAATCCTTGGTCTGATCTGGCAAAATCAACACCGGTGAGGTAACCAATCGTTTCTTCAACTCCTCGAAACTAGCCTCACACTCCTCAGTCCAATTGAACTTGGTATCCTTCTTCAACAACTCCGTCATAGGCTTTGCAATCTTTGAAAAGTTCTCAATGAATCTCCGGTAGTATCCTGCGAGTCCAAGAAAACTCCGGATCTCTCCAACTGTCGTTGGTGCTTCCCACTCAGTTATGGTCTCAACCTTGGCGGGGTCAACTGCTATCCCTTCTCCGGATATAACGTGTCCGAGGAATCCTACTTCCTTCAACCAAAACTCACATTTGCTAAACTTGGCATATAACTAATGTTCCCTTAGCTTCTCCAAAACCAAACGCAAATGTTCCTTATGCTCTTCTTCATTCTTTGAATAAACCAGGATATCATCAATGAACACTACGACGAACTTATCCAAAAACTCCATAAACACCTTGTTCATCATGTTCATAAAATAGGCAGGCACGTTAGTCAATCCAAATGACATAACGGTATACTCATACAGTCCATATCTTGTGGTGAAAGCTGTCTTAGGAATGTCCTGTTCCCGAATCTTTAACTGGTGGTACCCTGATCGCAAATCGATCTTGGAAAACACTTTAGCTCCTTGCAATCGATCAAACAGATCATTTATCATTGGCAGTGGGTACTTGTTCTTGATGGTTACTTCATTCAATCCTCGATAATCAACAACCATCCTTAATGATCCATCCTTCTTCTCCACTAGAAGTATGGGTGATCCCCAAGGCGCAGAACTTGGGCGAATGTAACTTTTCTCCAATAACTCCTTAATCTGATTCTTAATTTCTACCAAATCCTTTGCTGCCATCCGGTATGGTCTCTTTGATATTGGTCCAGTCCCTGGCAATAACTCAATCAAAAACTCAATGTCTCTATCCGGTGGCATGCCTGGCAACTCTTCTGGAAATACATCAGGAAAATCCTTTACCACAGGTACTTCCTCCTGCACGACTCCTGTCAGGCAATTTACCTGTGTCCTATTGGGCACATGCCGGGATACATACTTGATCCTTCTTCCTTCCGGCGTTGTAAGCAAAATTGACTTGCTAGCACAGTCGATGTTTCCTCCATACATCGATAACCAATCCATACCGAGGATTACATCCAATCCTTGAGATTCCAATACTATTAGGTCTGAGGGAAAAAACATAGTTACCAATCCTTAATGGTAACCGATCACACCATTGTCTAGCCATAAACTCCGCTCCTGGTGAGCTTACTAACATGGGTGACCTAAGGGCTTGGGTTGACAGGTTATATTTATCCACAAATCCCCTTGATATGTATGAATGCGATGCACTAGTATCATGCGATGCAACAATAATAGGAGCAACACTTTTTGGGAGAGATACCTTTTTACCTCTATCTTTCTTTCTTCTTTTCTTCTTCTTCACCACATCATGTGTAAGTTTAATTACTTTTTTCAAGCTTCTTGTCGAAGAGATTGATTGGATAGGAAGCTCCTCCTCGTTACCTATTTCATCATGAGAGACAATAGGAGGGAAAGTAGAAATCTTTACCCTTTCATTAGTATTCCTTTTATATTTTATCGGTTTTTCCATCTTTCTATAGTTGGCAATATAAGCGTTCTCATTGCAATTTACCATGCAAAACATATAGATTTTTTTTTAGTTTAGTTTCAATGTCGTCTATGAGAATGAATACTTCAAACCAACTACTTTTATATGTCAATTATTCACTCCCCAAAAATAGACAAAACTCATTATAAAGTTCAAGGGTGATCAAGTTATTGCAATATTTGGACACGATTCGATCATGAAAAAGCATGCATTGGAAATTAAGGTGACCAACTTTATTGCAAAGATCAAAAGTAATAGGACAAAGAGAACATAATTTTGTAGCAAATTCAACTTTCACTTCGAGCAAAGAATTGGTTCTATCATGTTTGTGCTTCTTACAAAAGCTATCTTCCCTATAAGGCACGTCTTCACAAACTTTATGCACTCCACAAAAATTGACATGCTTATGAGAAACATTTTTATTATGACTAGTGCAATAATCATTAGCATTTTGGATATTCAAAGAATTCATACTAACAACATTGCAAT
The DNA here is from genome assembly GCA_034509565.1 of Triticum monococcum. Classification (NCBI taxonomy): domain Eukaryota; kingdom Viridiplantae; phylum Streptophyta; class Magnoliopsida; order Poales; family Poaceae; genus Triticum; species Triticum monococcum. The sequence goes on from CM067845.1 coordinate 487,869,177, forward strand.
CATGCTCATCATTCAAATATTTTGTGCCAAACATTTTATTGACTTCTTCTTCTAACAATTGAGCACAATTTTTCGATCCATCATTTTCAAGAAAGATATTATAAAGATGATCAATAATATGATGCAACCTCAATTCCATTTTTTGTAGTTTTATTTTACGAACCAAACTAGTGATAAAACAAGAAACTAAAAGATTCAGTTGCAAGATCTAAAGATATACCTTCATGCACTCACCTCCCTGGAAACGATGCCAGAAAAGAGCTTGATGTCTACTACGCAACTTTATTCTTGTAGACACATGTTGGGCCTCCAAGCGCAGAGTTTTGTAGGACAATAGCAATTTTCCCTCGAGTGGATGACCTAAGGTTTATCAATCCGTGGGAGGCGTAGGATGAAGATAGTCTCTCTCAAACAACCCCGCAACCAAATAACAAAGATTATCTTGTGTCCCTAACACACCAAATACAATGGTAATTTGTATAGGTGCACTAGTTCGGCGAAGAGATGGTAATAAAAGTGTAGTAATGATAGTAGATATTGGTTTTTGTAATAGTAACAATAAAAAACAACAAGGTAGCAAGTAACAAAAGTGAGCACAAACGGTATTGCAACGCTTGAAAATGAGGCCTAGGGTTTGTACTTTCCCTAGTGCAATCTCTCAACAATGCTAATCTAATTGGATCATATAACCATCCCTCAAATTGCGATGAAGAATCACTCCAAAGTTACTGATACATCTCCAAAGTATCTATAATTTATGAAGTATTCATGCTATTATATTATCTGTTTTGGATGTTTATGGGCTTTATTAGACACTTTTATATTATTTTTGGGACTAACCTATTAACCCAGAGCCCAGTGCCAGTGCCAGTTTCTGTTTTTTTCCTTATTTTAGAGTATCGCAGAAAAGGAAAATCAAACGGAGTCCAATTGACCTGAAACTTCACGGAACTTATTTTTGGACCAGAAGAAGCCCACGGAGTATCGGAGTTGGACCAGGAGAGTCCCGGGCTGCCCATGAGGGTGGGGGCGCGCCCACCCCCTGGGCGCGCCCCCTTCCTCGTGGATAGCTCGGAGGTCCACCGACGTCCTTCTTCCTCCCATATATACCCATATACCCTAAAAACTTCGAGGATCAGAATAGATCGGAAGTTCCGCCGCCAGAAGCCTCCGTAGCCACCGAAAACCAATCTAGACTCGTTCATGCACCCTGCCGGAGGGGGGAATCCCTCTCCAGTGGCCATCTTCATCATCCCGGTGCTCTCCATGACAAGGAGGGAGTAGTTCTCCCTCGGGGCTAAGGGTATGTACCAGTAGCTATATGTTTGATCGCTCTCCCTCTCTCTCGTTTTCTTGAGGTGGCACGATCTTGATGTATCGCGAGCTTTGCTATTATAGTTGGATCTTATGATGTTTCTCCCCCCCCCCTCTACTCTCTTGTAATGAATTGAGTTTTCCCTTTGAAGTTATCTTATCTGATTGAGTCTTTAAGGATTTGAGAACACTTGATGTATGTCTTGCGTGGGATACCCGTGGTGACAATGGGGTATTCTATTGATCCACTTGATGTATGTTTTGGTGATCAACTTGCGGGTTCCGTGACCTTGGGAATCTATGCATAGGGGTTGGCACACGTTTTCGTCTTGACTCTCCGGTAGAAACTTTGGGGCACTCTTTGAGGTTCTATGTGTTGGTTGAATAGATGAGTCTGAGATTGTGTGACGCATATCGTATAATCATACCCACGGATACTTGAGGTGACATTGGAGTGTCTGGGTGACATTAGGGTTGATTTGTGTCTTAAGGTGTTATTCTAGTACAAACTCTAGGGCTGTTTGTGACACTTATAGGAATAGCCCAACGGATTGATTGGAAAGAATAACTTTGAGGTGGTTTCGTACCCTACCATAATCTCTTCGTTTGTTCTCCGCTACTAGTGACTTTGGAGTGACTCTTTGTTGCATGTTGAGGGATAGTTATGTGATCCAATTATGTTATTATTGTTGAGAGAACTTGCACTAGTGAAAGTATGAACCGTAGGCCTTGTTTCCTAGCATTGCAATACCGTTTATGCTCACTTTTACCATTAGTTACCTTGCTATTTTTATATTTTCAGATTACAAAAACCTTTACCTACTATCCATATTGCACTTGTACCACCATCTCTTCGTCGAACTAGTGCACCTATACAATTTACCATTGTATTGGGTGTGTTGGGAACACAAGAGACTCTTTGTTATTTGGTTGCAGGGTTGCTTGAGAGAGACCATCTTCATCCTACGCCTCCCACAGATTGATAAACCTTAGGTCATCCACTTGAGGGAAATTTGCTACTGTCCTACAAACCTCTGCACTTGGAGGCCCAACAACGTCTACAAGGAGAAGGTTGTGTAGTACACATCAAGCTCTTTTCTGGCGTCGTTGTCAGGGAGGTTAGCGCTTGAAGGTGTATCTTTAGATCTTGCAATCGAGTCTTTTAGTTTCTTGTTTTATCACTAGTTTAGTCTATAAAAGAAAACTACAAAAAATGGAATTGAGTTTGTCTCATACGCTTCATCTTTTTAATATCTTTCGTGAGAATGATGGAAAGGAAAATTGTGCTCAAGTTCTAGGAGAGGAAATCTATAAAATGTTTGGCACTAGATCTCTGAATGATGATCATGATTGCAATGTTGTTAGTATGAATTCCTTGAATATCCATGATGCTAATGATATGCAAAGCCACAAGCTTGGGGAAACTATGTTTGATGAAGATGATATTTTTAGTCCCCCAAGTTTTGATGAGAAAATTTATTATGATGAAAGCATGCCTCCTATTTATGATGATTATATTTATGAAAGTGGATTTGGCGAGGTCATGACTTTATTTTGTGATGAATCCACTATTTCGCAAGAGGTCCCAATTGATTATGGGAACAAAGTTGCTATCTATGATGATTATTGTGATGACTTGTATGCTGTAAAGAATAATGATATCCATGAAACTTTTCATCATGATTTTTACTTTCAATTGGATTATGCCTCACATGATAGTTATTTTGTTGAGTTTGCTCCTACTACTATTCATGAGAAGAAATTTGCTTATGTGGAGAGTAATAAAAATTCTATGCTTGTAGATCATGAAAAGAATGCTTTATGTGATAGTTATATTGTTGAATTCATTCATGATTCTACTGAAAATTATTATGATGGAGGAATATATGCTTGTAGGAATTGCAATAATATCAAGTTTCCTCTCTATGTGCTTAAAATTTTGAAGTTATGCTTGTTTTACCTTCCTATGCAAGTTGATTATCGTTCCCATAAGTTGTTTGCTCACAAAATCCCTATCCATAGGAAGTGGGTTAGACTTAAATGTTCTATTCATATTCTTAATGATGCTCTGTTTATGTTTCAATTCTTATCTTTTATGTGAGCATCATTGAAATCATCATGCCTAGCTAGGGGCGTTAAAGGATAGCGCTTGTTGGGAGGCAACCCAACTTTATTTTTTCCTTGCTTTTTGTTCCTGTTTAGTAATAAATATTTCATCTAGCCTCTGTTATGGTTGTGTTTTTTGTGTTTAATTAGTGTTTGTGCCAAGTAGAACCTTTGGGAAGACTTGGGGAAAGTCTTTGCGATCATGTTGTAAAAAACAGAAACTTTAGCGCTCACGAGAATTGCTGCCAGTTTTTATTGGAGAGTGCTATTTAGTTAATTATTTGTGCATATGATTAATAGATAAATTCCTCAGGTCCACCAATTTATTTGAGAATTTTATGAGTTCCAGAAGTGGTCGAAACCTACAGATTACTACAGACTGTTCTGTTTTTGACAGATTCTGTTTTCATCGTGTTGTTTGCTTATTTTGATGAATTTATGACTAGTATCGGAGGGTATGAACCATAGGGAAGTTGTAATACAGTATATATTACACCAATATGAATTTAGAATGAGTTCATTACAGTACCTTATGCTGGTGATTTGCTTTCTTATACTAATGGAGCTTACGAGTTTTCTTTTAAGTTTTGTGTTGTGAAGTTTTCAAGTTTTGGGTAAAGATTTGATGGATTATGGAACAAGGAGAGGCAAGAGCCTAAGCTTGGGGATTCCCAAGGAACCCCAAGGTAAAATCCAAGGACAACCTAAAGCCTAAGCTTGGGGATGCCCGGAAGGCATCCCCTCTTTCGTCTTCGTTCATCGGTAACTTTACTTGGAGCTATATTTTTATTCACCACATGATATGTGTTTTGCTTGGAGCGTCAATTTATTTTGTTAGGATTTGCTTGCTGTTATTTATAACAATGTTTTTCATCTCTTATTTCAATAAAAGTGGCATTGGTAGCCTTCACTATGCCTATTTTACAAGTCTTCATGTTGCTGTTTGAAAACAGAAAGTTTACCGCTGTTGCAAAAATTCCCTAGAAAAGTCAGAATGTGATAAAATGTTGAAACCTTTTGCATATTAATATCTGATAAATTTACTACAGTGGGAATTTTCTTTCATAATTTGTGGAGTTAGGGAAGTATGGATCTTGCTGCACTCTTTACAGACTGTCCTGTTTAGGCAGATTGCTGTTATGTTTGCATTGTTTGCATATGTTTGCTTCTTTAATGATTCTATTTGAGGATAGGACTATTAAATATGCAGAGGCATTTAGTATGCAATGTTTAATAATAATTTTACTGATTTGCTACAGTAGAGTATGATAAGGTTTTTGCAATGGTTTATACTAACTTATCTCACGAGTCCTTGTTGAGTTTTGTCTGGATGAAGCTTTTGAGATTTAGGGAGACCGTGATATGAGAGGAATTAAGGAGACACAAAAGCTCAAGCTTGGGGATGCCCAAGGAATCCCAAGATAATATTTCAAGAAGCCTCAAGCGTCTAAGCTTGGGGATGCCCCGGTTGGCATCCCACCTTTCTTCTTCAACAACTATCGGTTAGTTTCGGTTGATCCTAAGTTTTTGCTTCTTCACATGATGTTTGCCATTATTAGAATGACATTTTATTTTGCTTTGATTGCTGTTTGAATAAAATATCAAGATCTAAAATTATTAAATGAGAGAGAGTCTTCACATAGCTACATAATTATTTAACTACTCATTGATCTTCACTTATATCTTTTTGGAGTAGTTTGGCATTTACTCGTGTGCTTCACTTATATGCTATGAGTAAATAGTTGAATGAGCGAATATCATCAATCTAGAATTATATATGTTTCATATGCTTATCCCATGGGGAGTAATAACTTCACATATAAGAAGTAGAGGTGGTAAATTTATTGAAGGTTAGCAAACATTGTATTGGTCACTTGAACAATTCATGAAAGAATATTGAAGGAAGAGAGATCTCACATATAAATATACTATCTTGGACATCTTTTGTTGTTGTGAGCACTCATTAAAATATGACATGCTAAAAGGTTGATGTTGGACAAGGAAGACAATGTAATGGGTTATGTTTTCTTATATCTGAAATAAAGTATATTGTCATGGATCATCCAACATGTTGAACTTGCCTTTCCCCCTCATGCTAGCCAAATTCTTTGCACCAAGTAGAGATACTACTTGTGCTTCCAAACATCCCTTAAACCAGTATTGCCATGAGAGTTCACCATACCTACCTATGGATTGAGTAAGATCCTTCAAGTAAGTTGTCATCGGTGCATGCAATAAAAATTGCTCTCTAAATATGTATGATCTTTTAGTCTGGAGAAAATAAGCTTTATATGATCTTGTGATATGGAAGCAATAAAAGCGATGGACTGCATAATAAAGGTCCCTATCACAGGGTACAATAAAGTGACCGTTCTTTTGCATTAAAATTTTATGCATCCAACTATAAAAGTGCATGACAACCTTTGCTTCCCTCTGCGAAGGGCCTATCTTTACCTTTATCTTCTACCCTTATGCAAGAGTCATGGTGATCTTCACCTTTCCTTTTTACATTTTATCCTTTGGCAAGCACATTGTGTTGGAAAGATTCTGATATATATATCCAATTAGATGTAAGGCTTCATGAACTATTATTGTTGACATTACCCTTGAGGTAAAAGGTTGGGAGGCGAATCTATAAGCCCCTATCTTTCTCTGTGTCTGATTAAAACTTTGAACCCATAAATATCGCGTGAGTGTTAGCAATTGTGAAAGACTACATGATAGTTGAGTATGTGGGGTTTGCTAAATCAAAGCTCTGACATAGACTCTTCCTGAAAATAAGATGAATTGTAATTGTTTGATGACTGATAACACAGTTTGTTAGTTTTCAAGAAAGTTTATGATCTATACTTTAACATGTGAATAGTTTGTTACTTGATCATGAGAAGCTTTATGAGATGAGCTATTGTTATGATATATAATGATGCTAGAAAAGGTGATTGAAATTACCATTGATCAAACTTGTGCACCTGCTAGCATTCACACTTCATAAATTATTTCTTTTATCATTTACCTACTCGAGGACGAGCAGGAATTAAGCTTGGGGATGCTGATACGTCTCCAACATATCTATAATTTATGAAGTATTCATGCTATTATATTATCTGTTTTGGATGTTTATGGGCTTTATTAGACACTTTTATATTATTTTTGGGACTAACCTATTAACCCAGAGCCCAGTGCCAGTTTCTGTTTTTTCCTTGTTTTAGAGTATCGTAGAAAAGGAAAATCAAACGTAGTCCAATTGACCTGAAACTTCATGGAACTTATTTTTGGACCAGAAGAAGCCCACGGAGTGTCGGAGTTGGACCATAAGAAGCCCACGGAGTATCGGAGTCGGACCACGTGGACAGCCCGAAGGTCCAGCGACGTACTTCTTCCTCCAATACATACCCATATACCCTAAAAACTTCGGGGAGCAGAATAGATCGGGACTTCCACCACCAGAAGCCTTCGTAGCCACCGAAAACCAATCTAAACCCATTCTGGCACCCTACCGGACGGGGGGATCCCTCTCCGGTGGCCATCTTCATCATCCCAGTGCTCTCCATGACGAGGAGGGAGTGGTTCTCCCTCGGGGCTGAGGGTATGTACCAGTAGCTATGTGTTTGGTCTCTCTCTCTCTCTCTCTCTCTAGTTTTCTTGAGGTAGCACGATCTTGATGTATCGTGAGCTTTGCTATTATAGTTGGATCTTATGATGTTTCTCCCCCCTCTACTCTCTTGTAATGAATTGAGTTTTCCCTTTGAAGTTATCTTATCGGATTGAGTCTTTAAGGATTTGAGAACACTTGATGTATGTCTTGCGTGGGATACCCCTGGTGACAATGGGGTATTCTATTGATCCACTTGATGTATGTTTTTGTGATCAACTTGCGGGTTCCGTGACCTTGGGAATCTATGCATAGGGGTTGGCACATGTTTTCGTCTTGACTCTCCGGTAGAAACTTTGGGGCACTCTTTGAGGTTCTATGTGTTGGTTGAATAGATGAATCTGAGATTGTGTGACGCATATCGTATAATCATACCCACAGATACTTGAGGTGACATTGGAGTATCTAGGTGACATTAGGGTTTTGGTTGATTTGTATCTTAAGGTGTTATTCTAGTACAAACTCTAGGGTTGTTTGTGACACTTATAGGCATAGCCCAACGGATTGATTGGAAATAATAACTTTGAGGTGGTTTCGTACCCTACCATAATCTCTTCATTTGTTCTACGCTATTAGTGACTTTGGAGTGACTCTTTGTTGCATGTTGAGGGATAGTTATGTGATCCAATTATGTTATTATTGTTGTAGCGACCAGACCCGAATGGATCAAGTCTACTGTGCTCCGATGTCATCCCTGGATCACTAATGCTGACACCACATAGTACATCAAAGGATATATAGCAGAGTGGCAATCACACACTTATTACATCGATGTCTCCGAAGAGAACTTATTACAATAATATGGCTTAAGGCCATCTAATATCGATAACAGCGGAAGACTTGGAAGATAAATGGGTCCATCAACTCCAACGGCATCACTGAGTATAGAACCACGACCTAAAAGCACCTTAATCGTCGTCTGAAAAGTCTGCAACATTAACGTTGCAGCCCGAAACGGGTCAGCACATGGAATATGCTGGCAAGGTAACACATAGAGAGTAATGGAATGAAACAGCTATACTATGTGCATATTTGGCTGGTGGAAAGCTCTATGGTTACTGTTTTGCGTAAAGCCAATTTTTCCCTACTGCAAAGGAATAAATTTATTTAACTATCATGGTGGTTGTTAAACATTGAGAATGGTTGACAGCATTCTCAATCCCAATTAAAAGTAATCATTAAAAACCCAACAATATTAATTTAGAAGTAACATGATGAGATTCACATGATATTCAAGTACTAGATACTCAAGATTGTCCATAACCGGGGACACGGCTAATCATGATTAGTTTATTACACTCTGCAGAGGTTTGCGCACTTTTCCCCACAAGACTCGATCGCCTCCGTTGGATTTCTCGCACTACTGGTGTTTGAGAAACAGATGACCGAGACATAGTCTTTCAGAAGCGCTAGCACCTTACGATGGAGTAGACCATACCACCTACATCCCCTACATCTGCTAGTCTACCCCTATAAGAGTTCGCACGACTTAGTCAACTATGCCAGAGCCCATAATGGCTTGTGGCTGCACACGGAAGTATTTAGCATGAAAGATCTTATGATCCCTTTGAGCCTGGGTGGCGGTCCAAAATAAAACAGGCAAGTCCTGATAGACATCAGGTGCCTCAATCCACCCAGATGTGTGTTTAAGTTGCCACCTTAGATAAACCATTAAAATTATCAATCTCACATCTGTCATAGATATCACTCACCCAATCCACGTCTACTAGCATAGCATGGCATAATAAGCAAACGTAGAAGTAACTCCCAAAGGTTTCATAATAAACAGGTAATAGGTACTACCTCATCTACTTCCCATCCCACAATTTAATTAGATCCTAATCAATGCAATGTGTGAGGATTGATCTAATGCAATAAAACTGGGTTGTAGAAAAGGTATGATCAAAGTGTTACTTGCCTTGCTGATGATCCGCGAGTCCTAGAGATTCGACGTAATAGGTGGCGTAATCCGGGTAATCTATCGCAGACAAACAACAAGCATACAATAAGTACTCATCTAATGCACAGGTAAAACTCGAACAAAAGATCGAACCAGAAAGTTCAACTTAAGAACTCCGGTTGCAAAGAAAGAAAGAACCGAACAAAGAAACCGAAAACAAACGGCGGAAGAAAACAACTCGGTTCTAGCAAGTTGAAACTAGGTCAAATTTTACCATAGCAAGAACTTAGTTAAAGTTGATCAATCAGAACGGCGGTTTCAAGACGAAACTCCAGGCGCTTGAATCACCTGATTCCGATAAACGGGCGAGAAGATAAACTAGAAAGAAGATCAGATCTAAGATTGCGATCGCGGAATAAATATGACGAGAAGAAAAAGAAGAATGGTTAAACGAACGGACGTTCGTTAACCTAGAAGATTCCGGTGATCACGTTCGTTAAGACGAACGGTCCGGCGAACGGTCTCGGGCAACTAAATCGGAAAAGAAGACGGAACCGATCTAGGGTTTCGAGAGAAAGAAGACCGATCGAAAAACCAATCTAGAAAACCGGAACGGTTTCGCGAAGAACCGGAGAGAAAAACGAATCGGAAAAGAAGAATTGGAACGATTAGAAGAAAACGATCCGATGAAAAGAAAGATGCGGCGCAGGGCTACCTCCGGCGAAGTGGGCGTGGGGCGGCGGCGGCGTGGGCGGTGGCAAGGTGCGGCGGCGGTGGTGATGGGCGGCGGCGGCCCGGGCACAGGGCGGCGCGGGCGGCGGCTTAGGGCGGCGCGCGGGTGAGGGGTGGCGCGGCGCGGGGTGGGGTGGAGCTCTAGGCTTTGGGTTTGATGATTTAGAGGGGGGGTGCTTGGATATTTATATTGGGGAGGGGGAGGGTTTGCTTGGAGGAGGGATCAAGGAATTAGAATAGGACTAGGAAAGATCTAGAGAAAAGAAAAAAAAACAATGCAAACGGAATCCTAGGAGGACTCCTAGCGGCGGCGGCCTTGGGCGCCTCCTGCCTGGCGCGCGCGGCGCGGGCGAGGGAGCCTGGCGCGGCGCCCTGGCCAGCCGGCCTGCTGGGCCTTTGGCCCAGGTGCTGCAGAATCTTTTTTTTTAAATCGGTTTCGCACGCAGAAAAAAAACATAAAGAGATCTAAACGAACTCCAAAATTGCTAAAGTAAATTTTCCCCGACTCCTAAAAATGAGTCGAACAAAATGAACTTTTCTCTGGGCCTAAAATGCAAATTTTTGGAAACGTGCATTTTTCCCTATCCAAACAAAAGGCAAATGAAACTCTGACAAATCCAATGATCCTCTTTTCGAAATTTGAGAAGACTCAAATATGAAAACGACGAAATCTCCAACTCTCTCCGAGGGTCCTTGAGTTGCGTGAAATTTCTAGGATCAACAAAATGCAAGAAAATATGATATGCATGATGATCTAGTGTATAACATTCCAAATTGAAAATTTGGGATGTTACAAACCTACCCCCCTTAAGATGAATCTCGCCCTCGAGATTCGGGTTGGCTAGAAAATAGGTGAGGGTGGTCCTTGAGCAAATCTTCTTCTCTCTCCCAGGTGGCTTCATCCTCTGAGTGGTGGTTCCACTGAACTTTGCAAAACTTGATAACCTTGCTGCGGGTAACTCTGCTGGCATAATCGAGAATCTTGACTGGTTTCTCTTCATACGTTAAGTCGTCCTTCAACTGAATTGCTTCCAACGGCACTGTATCTCTTAACGGTACCTCCGCCATCTCGGCGTGACATTTCTTCAGCTAAGAAACATGGAATACATCATGAACTCCCGACAGTCCCTCTGGTAATTCCAACTTGTAAGCGACTTCTCCCATACGTTGCAAGATCTTATACGGTCCAACGAAATGCGGTGCTAACTTTCCCTTAACTCCAAAGCGCTTAACTCCTCGAAGTGGGGATACTCGGAGATAAACTCTATCTCCGGTTTCGTAAACTGTCTCCTTGCGTTTAGAATCTTCGTAGCTCTTCTGCCTGGACTGGGCTACCTTGAGCCTATCGTGAATCAACTTAACTTTCCGTTCAGACTCCTTAATAAAATCGGGTCCAAACAACTGACGGTCTCCAACTTCGTCCCATGACAACGGTGTCCTACACCTCCTTCCGTATAAAGCTTCGAAAGGTGCCATCTTCAAACTGGTTTGGTAGCTGTTGTTATAAGAAAACTCCGCATACGGCAAGTTATCGTCCCAACTAGATCCATAATCTAGTGCACAAGCTCTCAGCATATCTTCCAAAATCTGATTGACTCTCTCGGTCTGTCCATCTGTCTGCGGATGAAAAGCGGTGCTGAACTCTAGCCTGGTTCCCAAAGTTTCATGCAACTGATTCCAAAACTTTGAGGTAAATTGGGTTCCTCTGTCTGATACAATACTCCTCGGAACTCCATGCAAACAAATGATCCTAGTCATGTATATCTTTGCCAACTTAGCACTGGTGTAAGTGGTCTTGACTGGAATGAAATGTGCTACCTTCGTCAAACGATCAACTACTACCCATATCGAGTCATATCCTGCTTTCGTCCTAGGTAGTCATGTGATAAAATCCATGCCTATCTTATCCCACTTCCATTCGGGTATCGGCAATGGCTGCAACAATCCGGCTGGCTTCTGATGCTCTGCCTTTACTCTATGACATACGTCACAAACTGCTACATATGCTGCAATATCCTTCTTCATTCCGGTCCACCAGAATGTCTCCTTCAAATCCAAATACATCTTGGTATTTCCTGGGTGAATCAAATATGGTGAATCATGTGCCTCTTGCAGAATCAACTTCCTGATCTCCGGGTCATTTGGCACATAAACACGGTCCTCAAACCATAGGGTATCGTGCTCATCCTCACAAAATCCCTTTGCTTTTCCTTTGCTTAGTTTCTCCTTTATAGAAGCAATCTCCTTATCAGATTTCTGAGCTTCTCTGATTTTATCCATCAATGTTGACTGAATCTCCAATGCTGCTACATAACCTTTCGGAACTATCTCTAAACTTAGTTCATGAAGGTTTTCTGCTAACTCCTTGGGTATTTCTCCCGTCATCAACGTATTGACGTGGCTCTTGCGGCTCAATGCGTCAGCTACTACATTAGCTTTACCGGGATGGTAATGCAATCTCATATCATAATCCTTGATGAGCTCCAACCATCTCCTTTGTCTGAGATTCAACTCCTTCTGCGTGAAAATGTACTTCAAACTCTTGTGATCCGTGTACACCTCACAATGATTTCCAATGAGGAAATGTCTCCATGTCTTCAATGCATGCACTACGGCTGCTAACTCCAAATCATGTGTGGCGTAATTCAACTCATGAGGTTTCAGTTGTCGTGAAGCATACGAAACAACTCTCCCCTCCTGCATAAGCACTGCTCCAAGTCCTCGACGTGAAGCGTCACAATACACCTCATAATCCTTGGTCTGATCTGGCAAAATCAACACCGGTGAGGTAACCAATCGTTTCTTCAACTCCTGGAAACTAGCCTCACACTCCTCAGTCCAATTGAACTTGGTATCCCTCTTCAACAACTCCGTCATAGGCTTTGCAATCTTTGAAAAGTTCTCAATGAATCTCCAGTAGTATCCTGCGAGTCCAAGAAAACTCCGGATCTCTCCAACTGTCGTTGGTGCTTCCCACTCGGTTACGGTCTCAACCTTGGCGGGGTCAACTGCTATCCCTTCTCCGGATATAACGTGTCCGAGGAATCCTACTTCCTTCAACCAAAACTCACATTTGCTAAACTTGGCATATAACTAATGTTCCCTTAGCTTCTCCAAAACCAAACGCAAATGTTCCTTATGCTCTTCTTCATTCTTTGAATAAACCAGGATATCATCAATGAACACTACGACGAACTTATCCAAAAACTCCATAAACACCTTGTTCATCATGTTCATAAAATAGGCAGGCGCGTTAGTCAATCCAAATGACATAACGGTATACTCATACAGTCCATATCTTGTGGTGAAAGCTGTCTTAGGAATGTCCTGTTCCCGAATCTTTAACTGGTGGTACCCTGATCGCAAATCGATCTTGGAAAACACTTTAGCTCCTTGCAATCAATCAAACAGATCATTTATCATTGGTAGTGGGTACTTGTTCTTGATGGTTACTTCATTCAATCCTCGATAATCAACAACCATCCTTAATGATCCATCCTTCTTCTCCACTAGAAGTACGGGTGATCCCCAAGGCGAAGAACTTGGGCGAATGTAACCTTTCTCCAATAACTCCTTAATCTGATTCTTAATTTCTACCAAATCCTTTGCTGGCATCCGGTATGGTCTCTTTGATATTGGTCCAGTCCCTGGCAATAACTCAATCAAAAACTCAATGTCTCTATCCGGTGGCATGCCTGGCAACTCTTCCGGAAATACATCAGGAAAATCCTTTACCACAGGTACTTCCTCCTGCACGACTCCTGTCAGGCAATTTACCTGTGTCCTATTGGGCACATGCCGGGATACATACTTGATCCTTCTTCCTTCCAGCATTGTAAGCAAAATTGACTTGCTAGCACAGTCGATGTTTCCTCCATACATCAATAACCAATCCATACCGAGGATTACATCCAATCCTTGAGATTCCAATACTATTAGGTCTGAGGGAAAAACATAGTTACCAATCCTTAATGGTAACCGATTACACCATTGTCTAGCCATAAACTCCGCTCCTGGTGAGCTTACTAACATGGGTGACCTAAGGGCTTGGGTTGACAGGTTATATTTATCCACAAATCCCCTTGATATGTATGAATGCGATGCACCAGTATCAAAAAGAACGAGTGCGGTAAATGACTTAACCAAAAACTTACCGATCACCGCATCAGGCTGATCTTCAACCTCCTCCACGCTAACGTGGTTCACCTGTCCCCTATTGAAAGGGTTCGGCTTTTTCCCTGAGCTTCCATTGCCATTTCCATTCTGGCCTTCCGGACATTCATTGGCATAATGTCTGGTCTTGGAACACTTGAAACAGGTGACTTGACTCAGGTCTCTCTTGGATGGGGTTGATGGGATGGTCCGGTTCTGGCCGTTGCTTCCTCCATTCCCATTACCAAACTTGTGGCCATTATGGTTGTGCGAACTACCTCCTCCATGGGTATGCTGAAATTGCAATCCCGATTTAGGGGTAAAACGGGGCTTCTGCTGGGCTCTAGAGTTATACTTCCCCTATCCATACTTCCTCTTGCGGTTCTCAATCTGCTGTTGCTTCCCTTCAATCATGATGGCACGATCTACCAACTCCTGGTAGTTTCTGAAACTTGCTACCATCAACTGCATGCTTAGCTCATCATTCAATCCTTCCAGAAACTTCTCCTGCTTAGCTGCATCCGTAGCAACGTCATCTGGGGCATAACGTGCTAACTTGCTGAAGTCGTCAACATACTGGCCAACTGTCCTTCCTCCTTGGCGTAAGTTGCCAAACTCACGCTTCTTCATGGCCATGGCTCCTGCTGAAACATGTGCAGTGCGGAAAGCTTGCTGAAACTGATCCCATGTGACGGTGTCAACTGGGAAAGTGGCTGTGAAATTCTCCCACCATGCTGCCGCGGGTCCTTCAAGCTGATGTGCGGCAAACTTCACTTTCTCACCATCCGTGCATCCTGCAGTGGTCAACTCCCTTCCTATCTTGCGGAGCCAATCATCTGCTACTATCGGCTCGGTGCTACTAGAAAACACCGGCGGATTTAGCCTAAGGAAACGGGCTAAGTGGTCAACAGGTGGCGGTGGTGGTGGTGGGTTGTTGTTGTTGTTGTTCTGCTGATTCTGGACTAACATTTGCATCAATTGATTCTGCTGCTGGATCAACTGAGTGAGCTCCGGTGGAAATCCAGTGTCACGTCTCGGAGGCATCTGAGGGTTTAGAAAAGAAGAGAAATAAGAATAGAATGAGGTCTAAAGAGAAAACACTACCCCAAATGCACATGAGCAAATTCACACAAAATCACTTCATTCAATCAAACAAGGGCATACAATCAATCTAGCTATCGCAAAAGTGCTTGAACTATAGTGTTTACATGGGGGAAAATACTACTAATATTTGGTGGTCATCTAGAAATTTGAACCGACGGAAGACTCCATGATGTCCGCTCCAACTTCGTCATCAAAGTCGGGTTCACTTGGATCCGAATCGGTGTCGTCGATGATGATGTAGTTATCCGGGCATGCGACGTACTCGTCTTCCTCCTTGGATGCTAACTTCCTCTTGAGTTCTTCAATCTCTTGCTTAAGATCAACGTTGTGTCTTGCTAGAGCTACGATCTCGTCCATGTAGTCCTTGCGTGTAGTCTTCAGTTCTCCTTCTAGCTCGATGATCCTTGTCTTCGCATTCTTCAACTCCATCATATCATTGCACATCTGGTTCTCGTGACGTCGAATGTGCTGGTTTAACTCCTGGATGAATGCTGCAATGGATCTATCCTTCTTGGTGATGATCAACTCCCATTGTTCATCTCGGCGTCCGCAAATCTGGTAGATAGTGTCCTTGAGGTCTTCTTGATAAACTTCTCCAATGCGTCCTATGGTGATATGGGCTGCCATGCTCCTTCCTAGACTCCAAGTTGGTGCATTGAAAACACTATCTATGGGCTTCGTGATTGGCGCGAATGTCCTTCCCGGAACGTGAGCTTGAATCTTCCAGCGCTCCTCTTCAGGCAAAGTGGCGTTGAAGGTTCCCGTGAAACTTGGTAATCCAATGTTTAGGTACTTGGTGACTTCCTTCAAGTGAAATCCAAAAGGTGTATCTTCATCCGGTTGAGCGTACTTAATCTTCGCGTCCTTCATCCTAAAGAGTAGAAAAGATGAGGAGTTAGAAAATGAGGAGAGAATAGTGATCTATGGCTTTTACTTAGTGGTCGTGTCCTACAGTCAACCTGGCTCTGATACCATCTCTGTAGCGACCAGACCCGAATGGATCAAGTCTACTGTGCTCCGATGTCATCCCTGGATCAGTAATGCTGACACCACACAGTACATCGAAGGATTTATAGCAGAGTGGCAATCACACACTTATTACATCGATGTCTCCGAAGAGAACTTATTACAATAATATGGCTTAAGGCCATCTAATATCGATAACAGTGGAAGACTTGGAAGATAAATGGGTCCATCAACTCCAACGGCATCACTGAGTATAGAACCACGACCTAAAAGCACCTTAATCGTCGTCTGAAAAGTCTGCAACATTAACGTTGCAGCCCGAAACGGGTCAGCACATGGAATATGCTGGCAAGGTAACACATAGAGAGTAATGGAATGAAACAGCTATACTATATGCATATTTGGCTGGTGGAAAGCTCTATGGTTACTGTTTTGCGTAAAGCCAATTTTTCCCTACTGCAAAGGAATAAATTTATTTAACTATCATGGTGGTTGTTAAACATTGAGAATGGTTGACAGCATTCTCAATCCCAATTAAAAGTAATCATTAAAAACCCAACAATATTAATTTAGAAGTAACATGATGAGATTCATATGATATTCAAGTACTAGATACTCAAGATTGTCCATAACTGGGGACACGGCTAATCATGATTAGTTTATTACACTCTGCAGAGGTTTGCGCACTTTTCCCCACAAGACTCGATCGCCTCCGTTGGATTTCTCGCACTACTGGTGTTTGAGAAACGGATGACCGAGACATAGTCTTTCATAAGCTCTAGCACCTTACGATGGAGTACACCGTACCACCTACATCCCCTACATCTGCTAGTCTACCCCTATAAGAGTTCGCACGACTTAGTCAACTATGCCAGAGCCCATAATGGCTTGTGGCTGCACACGGAAGTATTTAGCATGAAAGATCTTATGATCCCTTTGAGCCTGGGTGGCGGTCCAAAATAAAACAGGCAAGTCCTGATAGACATCAGGTGCCTCAATCCACCCAGATGTGTGTTTAAGTTGCCACCTTAGATAAACCATTAAAATTATCAATCTCACATATGTCATGGATATCACTCACCCAATCCACGTCTACTAGCATAGCATGGCATAATAAGCAAACGTAGAAGTAACTCCCAAAGGTTTCATAATAAACAGGTAATAGGTACTACCTCATCTACTTCCCATCCCACAATTTAATTAGATCCTAATCAATGCAATGTGTGAGGATTGATCTAATGCAATAAAACTAGGTTGTAGAAAAGGTATGATCAAAGTGTTACTTGCCTTGCTGATGATCCACGAGTCCTAGAGATTCGAAGTAACAGGCGGCGCAATCCGGGTAATCTATCACAGACAAACAACAAGCATACAATAAGTACTCATCTAATGCACAGGTAAAACTCAAACAAAAGATCGAACCAGAAAGTTCAACTTAAGAACTCCGGTTGCAAAGAAAGAAAGAACCGAATAAAGAAACCGAAAACAAATGGCGGAAGAAAACAACTCGGTTCTAGCAAGTTGAAACTAGGTCAAATTTTACCGTAGCAAAAACTTAGTTAAAGTTGATTAATCGGAACGGAGGTTTCAAGACGAAACTCCAGGCGCTTGAATCACCTGATTCCGATAAACGGGCAAGAAGATAAACTAGAAAGAAGATCGGATCTGAGATCGTGATCGTGGAATAAATCTGACGAGAAGAAAAAGAAGAACGGTTAAACGAACGGACGTTCGTTAACCTAGAAGATTCCGGTGATCACGTTCGTTAAGACGAACGGTCCGGTGAACGGTCTCGGGCAACTAAATCGGAAAAGAAGACGGAACCGATCTAGGGTTTCGAGAAAAAGAAGACCGATCGAAAAACCGATCTAGAAAACCAGAACGGTTTCGCGAAGAACTGGAGAGAAAAAGGAATCGGAAAAGAAGAATCGGAACGATTAGAAGAAAACGATCCGATGAAAAGAAAGATGCGACACAGAGCTACCTCCGGCGAAGTGGGCGTGGGGCGGCGGCGGCGTGGGCGGTGGCAAGGTGCGGCGGCGGTGGTGATGGGCGGCGGCGGCGCGGGCACAGGGCGGCGCGGGCGGCGGCTTAGGGCGGCGCGCGGGTGAGGGGTGGCGCGGCGCGGGGTGGGGTGGAGCTCTAGGCTTTGGGTTTGATGATTTAGAGGGGGGGTGCTTGGATATTTATATTGGGGAGGGGGAGGGTTTGCTTGGAGGAGGGATCAAGGAATTAGAATAGGACTAGGAAAGATCTAGAGAAAAGAAAAAAAACAATGCAAACGGAATCCTAGGAGGACTCCTAGCGGCGGCGGCCTTGGGCGCCTCCTGCCTGGCGCGCGCGGCGCGGGCGAGGGAGCCTGGCGCGGCGGCCTGGCCGGCCGGCCTGCTGGGCCTTTGGCCCAGGTGCTGCAGAATCTCTTTTTCTTTTAAATCAGTTTCGCGCGCAGAAAAAAAACAGAAAGAGATCTAAACGAACTCCAAAATTGCTAAAGTAAATTTTCCCCGACTCCTAAAAATGAGTCGAACAAAATGAACTTTTCTCCGGGCCTAAAATGCAAATTTTTGAAAACGCGCATTTTTCCCTATCCAAACAAAAGGCAAATGAAACTCCGACAAATCCAATGATCCTATTTTCGAAATTTGAGAAGACTCAAATATGAAAACGACGAAATCTCCAACTCTCTCCGAGGGTCCTTGAGTTGCGTGAAATTTCTAGGATCGACAAAATGCAAGAAAATATGATATGCATGATGATCTAGTGTATAACATTCCAAATTGAAAATTTGGGATGTTACAATTGTTGAGAGAACTTGCACTAGTGAAAGTATGAACCCTAGGCCTTGTTTCCTAGCATTGCAATACCGTTTATGCTCACTTTTACCATTAGTTATCTTGCTATTTTTATATTTTCAGATTACAAAAACCTTTATCTACTATCCATATTGCACTTGTACCACTATCTCTTCGCCGAACTAGTGCACCTATACAATTTACCATTGTATTGGGTGTGTTGGGGACACAAGAGACTCTTTGTTATTTGGTTGCAGGGTTGCTTGAGAGAGACCATCTTCCTCCTACGCCTCCCACGGATTGATAAACCTTAGGTCATCCACTTGAGGGAAATTTGCTACCATCCTACAAACCTCTGCACTTGGAGGCCCAACAACGTCTACAAGGAGAAGGTTGTGTAGTAGACATCAGTTCCTATCTAGCGGAGAACATAAATTGTTTGTAGCTATTCTTTCTGGTCGATCTATCCAAGAGTTCGTACTAAAATAACACCAAGTTATTCTTTCCGATCGATCTATCAAGAGTTCGTACTAAAATAACACTAAGTTATTCTTTCCGATCGATCTATCAAGAGTTCGTACTAAAATAACACCAAAGTGAATTCAGATTTATAATACTCGGTCCAACACAAAGAACCTCAAAGAGTGCCCCAAGATTTCAACCGGAGAAGCAAAGACGAGAACATGCATCAACCCCTATGCATAGATTACCCCAATGTCACCTCGGGAATCCGCGAGTTGAGTGCCAAAACATATATCAAGTGAATCAATATAATACTCCATTGTCACCATGAGTATTCATATGCAAGACATATATCAAGTGCTCTCAAATCCATAAAATTATTCAATCCAATAAGAATGAAATCTCAAAGGGAAAACTCAATTCATCACAACAAGATAGAGAGGGGAAAACACCATATGATCCGACTATATTAACAAAGCCCGCGATACATCAAGATCATGATATCTCAAGAACACGAGAGAGAGAGAGAGAGAGAGAGAGATTAAACACATAGCTACTGGTACAAACCCTCAGCCCCGAGGGTGGACTACTCCCTCCTCATCATGGTGGTCGCCGGGATGATGAAGATGGCCACGGGTGATTGTTTCCCCCTCTGACGGAGTGTCGGAACGGGGTCTAGATTGGTTTTTCATGACTACAGAGCCATGCGGCGGCGAAACTTCTGATCTAGGTTAACCCCGAGGGTTTTTGGAATATTTGGGATTTTATAGGGCAAAGACGTGGTGTGGGAGGCCACTGAGGTGGGCACAACCCACCCGGGCGTGCTTGGGCCCCCAGGCGCGCCCTAGAGGGTTGTGCCCCCCTCGGGGCACCCCCAAGTGCTGCTCCAGCCCATCGAGACTCTTCTGGTCCATAAAAAATCCACACAAAGTTTCACGGTGTTTGGACTCCGTTTGATATTGATTTCCTACGATGTAAAAAACAAGCAAAAAAATAGCAACTGGCACTGGGCACTGAGTCAATAGGTTAGCCCCCAAAAATGATATAAAGTTGCTATAAAATGATTGTAAAACATCCAAGAATGATAATATAACAGCATGAATACTTCATAAATTATAGATACGTTGGAGACGTATCAATACTACAATGTTTCCTTTTTTGACCTTATCATTTATGAATATGCTGTTGGAAACAAAACGAAACACGAGCTCATCCCGTTGCTGCCAGTCTAGCCCACCAAATTCGTAGAGGGTCAAGAGAGTTCTGAGTTGACTCCCTAACTTTCCTTCACTTCCCTTCGGCCTTCTCCACCCCCACTTTTGAGGATCATCATGCTTTGGAGTGAAGGATGTCCATGTGTACTCATGTGTCCCATGCGTTACCATTCCCAGACTGGGAAATTCCTCTATGGTTATGTATTTCATAATTTTTTTATCCGTGCTTCTACTTCGCCGTCCTTAGACGGCTCTTTTTCATGCAGCTTCTACTCCTAATCCGTTTTTAGGCCAACCGAACCCGACCACCTCCGATGGCATGTCTATGCGAAGGAAGGAGAGGCAGGGCCGCTGCTACTTCTTGAGCTTGCATTGGTTTTTCCCTTGAAGAAGAAAGGGTGATGCAGCAAAGTAGAGATAAGTATTTCCCTCAATTAGAGAACCAAGGTATCAATCCAGTAGGAGGTACAAGCAAGTCCCCAATCTATGCACTTGCACAAACAATCAAACACTTGCACCCAACGCGATAAAGGGGTTGTCAATCCCTTCACGATCACTTGCAAAGGTGATATCTGATAGAGATAGAGAAAACTAAACAAAAGATAAAATATTTTTTAGTTTTTTGGTTTATCGACTGAAAATAAAACATTGCAAAATAGTAGATCGAAAACAAATATGATGGAAAATAGACCCGGGAGCCATAGGTTTCACTAGAGGCTTCTCTCATGAAGGAAAATAATACGGTGGGTGAACAAATTACTGTTGAGCAATTGATAGAAAAGCGCAAAGTTATGATGATATCCAAGGCAATGATTATGCATATAGGCATCATGTTCGTGTCAAGTAGATTGAAATGATTCTGCATCTACTACTATTACTCAACACATCGACCGACTCCTTCCTGCATATAGAGTATTCAGTTCAAAAGAGCAAAGTAACGCATTAAGTAAGATGACATGATGTAGAGGGATAAACTCAAGCAATATGATGAAAAAAACCATCTTTTTATCCTTGATGGCAACAATACAATACGTGCCTCGCTACCCCTACTTTGTCAGTGGGTGAGGACTCCGCAAGATTAAACCCAAAACTAAGCACCTCTCCCATTGCAAGAAAAACCAATCTAGTTGGCCAAACCAAACCGATAGTTCGAAGAGAAATACAAAGATATCAAATCATGCATATAAGAATTTAGAGAAGATTCAAATAATATTCATAGATAATCTGATCATAAATCCACAATTCATCGGATCTCGACAAACACACCGCAAAAGAAGGTTACATCCGATAGATCTCCAAGAACATCGAGGATAACATGGTATTGAGAATCAAAGAGAGAGAAGAAGCCATCTAGCTACTAGCTAAGGACTCGTAGGTCTGAGGTAAACTACTCACGCTTCATCGAAAGGCAATAGGGTTGATCTAGAAGCCCTCCATGATCGAATCCCCCTCCGACAGATTGCCGACAAAGGCCCCAAGATGGGATCTCACGGGTACAGAAGGTCGCAGCGGTGGAAAAGTGGTTTCGTGGCTCCCCTGAAGAGTTTTGGAATATATGTGAATATATAGGATGAAGGGCTAGGTCAGAAGGTCCTCGAGGGGCCCACAAGGTAGGGGCGCCCCCCTAGGGCGTGCCCTCCACCCTTGCCGCCGCCTCGCGACTCTTCTGACTTGGACTCCAAGTCCCCTGGGTGTCTTCTGGTCCAAGAAAAATCATCGTGAAGTTTTATTCCGTTGGACTCCATTTGATATTCCTTTTCTGCGAAACTCAAAAACAAGAAAAAAACAGAAACTGGCACTGGGCTCTAGGGTAATAAGTTAGTCCCAAAAATAATATAAAATATCATAATAATGCATATAAAACATCCAAAATAGATAATATGATAGCATGGAATAATCAAAAATTATAGATACGTTGAAGACGCATCAGCCGCCTCCCACGTTGGTTCCATCGGCGATGAAGGGGGATGGCCAAGATACTTCAGTAGCTCGGTGGAAAAATCCTTTAAAAGTTCCAATGTACCTTTTTGTCTTTTTCTTCCCAATCAAGCACTAGTACCTTTATGTTGGGGAACGCAGTAATTTCAAAAACATCCTACGCACACGCAAGATCATGGTGATGCATAGCAACGAGAGGGGAGAATGTTGTCTACGTACCCTCATAGACCGTAAACGGAAGCGTTATGACAACGCGGTTGATGTAGTTGCACATCTTACGATCGACCGATCCTAGTACCGAAAGTATGGCAACTCCGCGATCTGCACACGTTCGGCTCGGTGACGTCCCACGAACTCACGATCCAGCAGAGTGTCGAGGGTGAACTTCGTCAGCACGACGGCGTGATGACGGTGATGATGATGCTACCGGAACAGGGCTTCGCCTAAGCATCGCTACGATATGACCGAGGTGGATTATGGTGGAGGGGGGCACCGCACACGGCTGGAAACAATCAACTTGTGTGTCCTAGGGTGCCCCCTGCCCCCGTATATAAAGGAGCAAGGGGGAGGCCGGCCGGCCTTGGGGCGCGCCAAGGAGGGGAAGGAGTCCTCCTCCTAGTAGGAGTAGGACTCCCTCTTTCCTAGTCCAACTATGAGGAGGGAGGGGGAGGAAGGAGAGGGAGAGAGGGAGGGAAAGAGGGGGCGCCACCCCCCTCCTTGTCCAATTCGGACTCCCAAGGGGGGGCAGCCTTATGGCCCCTCCTCTCTCTCTCTCTCACACAAGGCCATCTTGGCCCATTAGTTCCCCCAAGGGTTCCAATAACCCCCCAGCACTCCGATAATTATCTGGCGACCCCCAGAACTCATCCGATGTCCGAATATAGGCATCCAATATATCAATCTTTATGTCTCAACCATTTCGAGATTCCTCGTCATGTCCGTGATCACATCCGGGACTCCGAACTACCTTCGGTATATCAAAACACATAAACTCATAATACCGATAGTCACCGAACATTAAGCGTGCGGACCCTACGGGTTCGAGAACTATGTAGACATGACTGGGACACGTCTCCGGTCAATAACCAATAGCGGAACCTGGGTGTTCATATTGGCTCCCACATATTCTACGAAGATCTTTATCGGTCAAACCGCATAACGATATACGTTGTTTCGTTTGTCATCGGTATGTTACTTGCTCGAGATTCAATCGTCGGTATCTTAATGCCTAGTTCAATCTCGTTACCGTCAAGTCTCTTTACTCGTTTTGTAATGCATCATCCCGCAACTAACTCATTAATCACATTGCTTGCAAGGCTTATATTGGTGTGCATTACCGAGAGGGCCCAGAGATACCTCTTCGACAATCGGAGTGACAAATCCTCATCTTGATCTATGCCAACTCAACAAACACCATCGGAGACACCTGTAGAGCACCTTTATAATCACCCAGTTACGTTGTGACTTTGGTAGCACACAAAGTGTTCCTCCGGTATTCGGGAGTTGCATGATCTCATAGTCATAGGAACATGTATAAGTTATGGAGAAAGCAATAGCAACAAACTAAACGATCATCGTGCTAAGCTAACGGATGGGTCAAGTCAATCACATCATTCTCTAATGATGTGATCCCGTTAATCAAATGACAACTCATGTCTATGGTTAGGAAACATAATCATCATTGATTCAACGAGTTAGTAAAGTAGAGGCATACTAGTGACATTCTGTTTGTCTATGTATTTACACATGTACTAAGTTTCTGGTTAATACAATTCTAGCATGAATAATAAACATCTATCATGATATAAGGAAATATAAATAACAACTTTATTATAGCCTCTGGGGCATATTTCTTTCACTTCATTTGCTCGTTTCCTGTGAGGTATCCAAACGATTCTCCTCTAGAAATGATGTTTTTGATTTATGGTACATTCTAGCATGTTGATGTTCCAATATATCTTTTTCTGTTCCCATGTTTTTAAAATGTTGGGTACATATTTGAGTTCCTTCGTTACTCTTGGGCGCTCTTGTCTACTTGTGTTCACCTCTTTGTGTCTCACACCCAAGAACGTTTGGAATGTGTTCGGTTCAAACTTTTTTTACCTGTCATTCAATTACATTGTTACTAGATTCTCATAAACAAGTTTGGTTATACTGGACCGTAAATGGGTACCGTACAAACTAGCACAACTCAACTCAAGCCCAGATTCCCCCATCCTCCACCGTAAATAGGCCGCTTTACCGGACAAGGGTGAGAGCGAACCCGGGACTGCTCGGGCAAACCCTTCGTCGCGACCCCATCCAGCCTCTATCCCAGTTCTTCTTCTTCGTCCAGGGGCTACTACTCGCCGAGATCCCGATCTCCCATTCAAGTTTTTCCATGTCACGCCCACCTCGTCATGGGAAGAGCAACGACGGGGCGGGAAGAGCAGCGGCGGCCGCCCTTCCACTTCATAGACAGGTGGTGCTGGCGCTGGATGCCCCTGGAGCCCGATCTCCCACTACTCCACAAGCAACCTGCCACGAAGGAGC
The DNA here is from genome assembly GCA_034509565.1 of Triticum monococcum. Lineage (NCBI taxonomy): Eukaryota > Viridiplantae > Streptophyta > Magnoliopsida > Poales > Poaceae > Triticum > Triticum monococcum. The sequence goes on from CM067845.1 coordinate 487,894,041, forward strand.
AAGGACAGCGTTGCGCAAGTAGTGGCGGCCACGGCTGATTGCATTCCATCCTTGAGGTAGCATTTTTTCTATGGATCCAAATTCCGATCTTTGTGATTTCTACTGCATGCGCGTAATATGCTTCAAATTTTGAATGTTGGGATTTGTGCTTAATGCTTGTAGTTTTGAAAAACAAATCTAAAGATTTATTTTATGTTTTCAAATTTTAACACGCATCTATAGTACAGTATGGATGAAAGCTGTAAAAAAATTAATGTATTTAATAACAAATTGCCAATTTAAACAAAATAGAGTAAAAAGTACGCACATACACCCCGCTAGCACTTTACTCTACCATTTACGTCGTTTCTTTTTTGACCTTACCATTTTCGAGTATGCCGTTGGAAACAGAAAGAAACTCGACCTCATTGACGGTGTTGCTAGTCTGGCCAGAAGGGCCCACCAAATTCATAGAGGGTCAAGCGCATAGCTGGCCAAACGGCCCGGCCTGGCCCGGCCTATCCTAATCGTGTCTGGCACGACCCAGCCCGCCGAGGCATGATTACTATACGGGCCGTGCTAGCCCGCGTGTTGCAGCCTGCAGCCTAGGCACGGCCCATCGGCACGCCAGGCCCACTAGTCTGCCTGCTATTTCGGCGCACTGGGCGGTTTTTTAACCTTTTTTACCTCCTGGGCCATATGGAGATATATAAAAAATAAAAATAAAGATAATCGGGCCCTGCCGTGCCAGCCCGCATGCTCAGTCTAGCAGCCCAAGCACGACCCAGGTCGTGCCATGTGCCGAGCCCGACCCATTTAGCCCGTGTCGTGCCTGGCCATGGCAGGCGAATCCTAAACGGCGCCCGTAGCGCCCGTAACAGGGTTAACGATACACGGCGCACACCCCTCCTCCGTGATGGGCCAGCACATGTTCATTTTTTTTCTTCAGTAAAAAACAGCAAAAATTGGTGCCAAGCAGGACTCAAACACGCGCATCAGGGTTTCGACGCAACACGCGATAACCACAACAGGCAGTCGACTTATCTGACCAGGAACAACTTCTTCCGTCTTTTAATCTTTTTGTTTTTCCTTTTCTTTCTTTTCTTTTTGTTTCTTGTTTCTTCTTTTTATTTATTATTTTTCTCCTTTGTTTTCTTTCTTCTTTTCTTTTTCTAATCCAATACAAAAAGTTAAGCGGATTTTATGAACGTTTTTTCAAAATTGATGAACTTTTTTTAAAGCCGATGAACTCTTTTCAAAATCGAAGAACATTTTCAAATTCGATGAACTCTTTTTCAAAATCGATGAACCTTTTTCCCAAATTGATGAATTTTTTTCAAAATCCGAAATCTTTTTCAAAACCGATGAACTTTTTTTTCAAAATGGATGAACTTCTTTTAAAATCGATGAACTTTTTCTAAAATTGATGAACTCTTTTCAAACTTGATGAACTTTTTTTTAAAATCGATGAATGGTTTTTTAAATTCACTAAAAAAATTCATGAACTTTTTCGAAACTTGATGAACCCTTTTTCATTAAAAAATGTAACTTTTCCAAAAAAATCAAATAACTCAAAAATCTAATAAATAGCGCGTATAAAATGGTTCTTAAAGTTTTCGCGTTGTTATGGTTCACAACTGCTCAGCAGGTGTGGTGGTTAGCCAAACACTCCGTCAGTTTCTAGTTGCGCGGCGCGAGTTCGACTCCTCCTAGGAACATATATTTTTGTGTGTTTTTCGCGAGACAATTAATGGTGTCGCGCGCAATGGGCCGGCCCATATGTCCACGCGCGTGTGCGCCGGAAGCTCTAACCGGCGCAGAAGGCGCCGATTAGGAGGTCCCGCCATGGCAGGCCGTGCCGGGCGTGCTCGCAGGCCGGCCTGGTTGGCATGGCCCATTTGGCCAGCTATAGTCAAGCGAGTTCCCAGTTGACTCTTGGACTTTCTTTCGCTCCCCTTCGGCCTTCCCCACCCTCCAGTCCGCCTCCCTGCCCTCCGCGACAGCGCTCCCCTCACCCCCGTCCGCCGAAGCTCGCCACCCCAGAGAAATTTCTCCCCATCACTCCATCAGCCCCGCCGTCGGCTTCTTCTCCCCCGTTGCACTGGACTGGCGTGGAGTCGATTCGGTAGGTTTGCTGGTGACGAACCCTAACTGGCTCGCGTTCTGTTTCGCGGTAATCCGAGTGTTCATTTTTCTCCAACGCGTTCAGTTCAGTTTCTTGCGGGCTCGCGTGGCGGCGGACTTTCCAGGAGGCTCGGCGGCGTTCCGCTGTGCATTGTGGAACCATGCTCAGTGTCAAGTCCGAACCTGCAACTGCAATGGATGCAGTGGGGTGAGTCGATTTTGCCTTTTAATATCTGAAAGCGGCAATGTTCTTTGTGCCAACGGGAGGAGCGCACCATTCAGTTATATGGTTTTCCTCCAAATTTTCTTTTTCCACTTCAGCATATGGAGTTCTCTAGAGAACAAGAAGGATACCATTTCGACTTCATGCCTATGCGCTTTATGTTTTGTTCAATTTTATCCTTCAGAATTCAGATGTACATAAACAATTGTACATAAAACCCATGCTGGAGAAGTTAATTTTTAAAATTTTGACTATGTAGGAGTAACATGGTGAATGAGGATAGAATTGCGTTTGATGTCAGTTGTAACGAGTGTCTGTAAGCCATTCGACGCGGTTTTGTCTTGAATGGCCGGTTGTTTCGGCTTACTCTTAGGCTTGTAATTAATATTCATTCTATCAATGCATCGAGACACGAGCTTTGTTTGAGAGAGAGAGAGAAAAAAAAAAGAGTAACGTGGTAAATTGTTTCCCTGACAACAAATTGTAAGCGCAGATTATTTTGAACACAACTGATATAGTTGTGAAGTTGAATCTATCTTCTGAAAAAGGACAGCCTGTATTTTTGCTTGCAGATACCATTCCGTAGGTCTGTGCTGTACTTAGTTTCAAGTCACTCAGATGTTATGGTTTACTATCATTTGAAATGGCATATCGCTTCTTTTTTGCGAGTGGAAGTGCCATACTACTTCTTTTTGGGAGAAGAAGTGGCATATAACTTTACTAGACCTAGGGCTAGAATAATAAGGCAAAACAATGACAGAATGAAGGAGGCTTTGGTTCTTATGTTTCAGACAGTCATGTACTTTCTTTATATCCTAATTAATCTGAACATGCCACCTCCATTCCATCTACTATTTTCTTTGCCGTAAATATTTGAACCTTTTATATCGGGAGTCTCACACCGTTAAAAGTCTTAGACAAACTAAATACACATGGGCTTCGAAAAAGACAAATCGATACTTCCACGTCACCTCAGGGCCAAATTGATCATGAATTTTGAACATCTACATGTTTGCCCATCCTTGACAGAGCACAGTTACTTATTTGTTACAGAATTTATCTTCTTCTCGTTGTTGCTGTAAGATATCATGAAACATGAATACATGCTTTGCATTCTCATGTGCAGTAAGTCGAAAATCGAGGAGCATGAACAGAAGGTAAACAGATACCAAGCTGAACTTGCAGCCCGCTTTAAGGCCAAATACTTCTCTAATAAGGCTTTTGACGGAGGTACTTCTGAAGTCTAAGTCTTCATGCATCAAATAGATTCACCTTTTTAGATTTAATCACCTAGTATTCTGTACTTTTTTTAAGTTGTTTTGATGTCAGATAGGCCATTCTTTTCGTCTGGTCTTTTAGCAGTTGCCATTTGTTCACAATGTATCAAGTTGCTTTAAAAAAATGGATGAAATAAGCAGAAGGAATTAAACCTCATAGTTGTATTGTTTAAGTTTTCTTCAGTGTGGGTAGGACAAAAAACATCCTACATATTAGTTGCTATCTGCTCCACAGTTAAGTTAAGGGCAGAATTCTGTTGCAAATTTTACGCCTTCTAAATCCAGTTATATCATTGTATTAAGTGGACAACGGGACATTGTGTAGTACATGTTGAATTGAAAAACATTCAGGTTTCATCGCGTCAATAAAAACATGGTTTCTAATCAACATCTACCAGAATTTTAAATTCTGCAAGCCTTGGGGTCAGAGCTCCATACCAATAAGCACCCAACCTCTGCATCAGGCGTCGTATCTTGATGGTTGCTCTCAAAATATAATGATGTTTCTACTTATTTATTTTCTAATGTAAAACTTCCAAGTATGTAGAGGCAGGGTTGATTTAAGCTCATCTGATTTCGAGTGAGTTACTTGGTTCATATTGTAAATGAAAAAATACGGCCTGTCTTGTTGTTTAGCTGCCTGGTAATAAGGAAATAACTTGCGCGTTTTCATTCACATGTCAGCCAGATATCAATAACTGAAAATCTGATCCGTTATTTTGAAATATCTCTACCAAAGGTTACATTTTAATTGTTCAATTAGCTAACTTACTACCAGTAACCCTAAGTTTCAACAAGAAGTCAAGAGCCATGGGTCCATGGCTATGTTTTTTGCCAATGAATGATATCTCCCACATGATATTTTGCATATACGGTATGAACTTTGACTGTAATTATTTATGCACAAGTACATGCTATATTTGATTTTCATGCCTAGTTTGTCACTCCATATTGACAATGATCCATTTGTTTCTTAGTATGGGGCCATGTTACTTAGTTAGCAATTTAGCACTGAGGAGTCATGGTCATGGTATATGGTTATTGATTACACTTTGTGAATTGACCCTTTTGTTTAACAAGTGACTCAATCAACATGTTGAAGCACTACGGTTCTATGGTTATGGGAACATACTAATGAAAATTATTAAGAATAGTTACATACTTTATGGTCACATTTTCTGATAAGCTGCCATTTCCTTTTTGAATTCCCATATACTTTACTAGTGTCCACTAGCAGACTCCTACTTAAATGAATTCTCAGGGGAAAAGAGGATAAAAGAAGTGACTTTATGGAATGGGACATCTCATTACTGAGGTGGTCTTTTAGGTCAATTTGCATATTTGCCTTTTTCAGAACTCAGTAGTGAACACTGGTACAGCAGCTAGTCTGCAAATTTGTGTAAATGACTGATAATTATGTTCACATTTCCTGATTATTATTAAGTATAAGTTTGTCCCTTCTTTTTGCTATTAGACCATGTCAACGTTCAGTTCCTCACCCTTGTTGTGTTAATAGGAAAAATCTTTGAAGAAGAAACTATTGTTGAAGGCGAAACCATCCGTTCAAGTAGGTGTGTTTTCTGTGTTTTGTGTAAATATCTCAAATTTGAATATAGCATTCATCTCCATTTTTCGTTTATAGGTGGTCATGTACAAGTTCGTACGCGAACCCGGTAAATTTTCTCCGAGAGAAGAGCCATGAGAGGAGGGATTCTCCATCTTCAGCAGCAGATTCCTCTGCCAAGAACGATTCTCCATCTTTGGTAGCTGAAGCTTCACCAAAGAATAATGCAGGTGTTTTGGCAACAGCAAACAATCTAACACCTGGCAAGAGACAGGCATCCAAGGAGACCTGATGGGATAACAGCAGGCTAGTGGGTTGTTGTATGTTCTTCTCAAGCCTGAAGACATGCAACAACCCGAAGCATGCAAGTTATCATATAATAAAAATCTGTCCAGCAGATGTATGTCGGCGATGCTTGATTCATTTCGTTGAACCAGTTTCAGCAGCATCTGTTGTGAACAATTTGTTGCCTTAAGTCTTAAGGTATATGCTACCTGAGGCATGCAAGTTATCTTTTAAAAATAGCCTGTCCTGCATGTTAGGCGATGCTAGATTCATTTCATCGAATCTTTTTTCAGCAGCATTTCTTGCGAACAATGATTGCACTATGCACTTTGAATTTAATTTTGTGACATCCAAATGGGAAGCATGCTGATGGTGGTGATATTCAGATTTCACTGTAATGTTTACTATTGGTCATCTCGGTTCTTCGTTGAACACCCTTCATCTCTTGTTTATGTCTAAATTTGAACACTTGCCTTTTCCTTTCCCTGATTTACCTGTGCACTGAGCTAGCAATTATTCTTATCTACATAACCATAGACAGAACTGGATATACATAGGCAACATCCGAAAGTTAACTCTATTTAAACAGCTTTTTGAGGTAATGCAGTTCCTTCCTGTTCTTGTCCTGTTAGATGAAAGCTCCATCATCACCACCGCAAAGACAGTATATTGTGCTTGTCCCCGGCTGTCCACCCAACCCGTGTAAGTATATTATGTGTCAAAGCTCTTGCTTTTTGAAGCAATTCAGGTCACTTTTGCAGGGTCCCTGTGACGTGAGCACCTCGCACTGGTCCATGCCTTTCCATTTTGTATTCACACGCTCACGCAGGCTTGGACACTTGATTTGATGACAGCTTGCAAACTGCAGATTTTGCAATGCACCTGAATCCTGTTTATTTTGGTATGGTTTTTGGTTCTATATTCTCTGCCATGTTACTGCATAATTTTCATATTAAGTCTTGGCACGTACATACAAATTTGACTTTTGTTTTTTGATTCAAGACTCTGCACACTTTTGTTTAGGACTTTGTATCTTCGAGACTTGCTACTGAAAGGGCGCATAATGGCAAAACTGTTTTATACCCTGATTTGGGATATCTGAATCTTCCATGAGCTCACTGGATTTGGTACGTAAGCCTTATTATCAGTTCCTTATTTGCGTGTGAGATCATTTAGCGTTGTTTTTTAGGGGAATTTAGCTTTGTTTCAGATTTCAGCAATTTCATAATTTAGCTTATAGATTTTTCCGCTGAAGTTAAAACAAGGGTCTGGTTTGTCTCAACTCTCAGACACACAGTCACTGAATTTTTGGGGGGTAAAACTCAAGATAACATGAATTAATCCAAACAATCTGGTCCCCTGTTTTTCATGGAAATACAGCTTTGTTGCAAGTACAGGCCATTAGTCCACTCGTCAGTCACCACATCATTATCAGTGGAAAGCTTTTTTTTTCTTTGGAAGAAGAAACCAATGGTATTGTATGGTTTCTCATTACACACTGGTTTCGAGCGGTTTCTTGTTTCATCATCCGTATGATCATGTTGCACTATAATTTGTCCACTGATGGCAACTCGTCAGTAACACCCAATCCATATTCATCTAGCCACTTGCACCTTGCCAAAAAAGATGACAGTAATGGGCAGTAGTAGTACGTAGCTAAGGGTATGTATCATTACCCCAATCTTAATAAAATTAAGAAACGATTAAGCCGATCAAACCCCTCAACGCACGCCTTATTTGAGTATACTACAGTAATAATTAACGACCCTGGTAGTTAAATTGAGAAGATAAGAATGGTTTATTCAGCAGCGGCGGCAGCAGCAGCAGTGGTGTTTTTCTCGCATGGCTCTGAGGAGGCGTTGTTGCTCTGTTGTGCTTGCTGCATGAGCTGCTCGAGCCTGGCCTCCAGCTCGGCCTTCTCGGCGCTGAGCCGGTCGTTGTCGCGGCGGACGTCGCCGCAGCTCCTCATTGCGCGGTTGAGCTCGTCGAGGAGGCGGCGGTTGGCGCCGCGGAGGTGGGCCACCCGTGCCCACAGCTCGCTGAGCTGCCGCTGCTTGCGCATGCGCGACCGCCTCGCTGACTCGCGGTTGGACACCATCCTCCGCCGCCTCCGCTCTTCCTCCGCCGCCGAAGCCAGCGTCTGGCCATGGATGTCATCACCAGCCCCGCCGGAGCCGGGCGGGCTGTTATTGCCTATGGCAGCCAGCGCTTCCTGCAGCATAGGCTCGTCCCCATACTCGTAGGCTGCCGGTGAGAAGTGGAAGGGCGGAGGGGGCGTCATGCTGGCGGCGATCATGCCGGGGTGGTGGTAGTGGGTGTGGAACGGCGGGTTCGGGGGCGAGAGGCAGTGCAGGCTGGCCACTTCGCCATGGTGGTAATGGTGCAGCATGGTCGCTTGATCGGTGGAGATCGATGGGGAGTGGAGAGAGCTGGGCTCAGGAGCCAGAAAGCAGATCGATGATCGTGGCTCGGTTTCGCTTCTCGACGGGCTTGCTTGCTGCTTAACTAGCTCTGGGTGAGCGGAGGAGGCAATGGCCGGGTTGGTGCGAGGGCCTTCCTTTTATAGCCTGGCAGCCAAGGCGGCTCTGCCTGCTTTGCCAGTTTGCCTCAGTCCAGAGGGAGAAGCCATCTTCTTTCTCCATTGTTTTTTCTAGAGTTTCGCGGCTTTCGTCTTGTCGATTTGGTACATGGCCATGAGGCGCACACACTACCACCACCTTTCTCCTTTCGGGGCCAACTATATCCAAAACAATACTATGCCCCTTATATTTAAATCCTCCATCAATTAACCTTTGCTTTCTGAAGAGAACATTGCGGTTTAATTTACTCATGCTTGCACATTCCATGACTTGACTTGCCTGAGTAGTCTTGTCTACTACGGTAATTATCATTTTTAATTATTCCAGTTAATCCACGCCAAACCCTGCTTTAATTTTTTTCATCAATCAGTGGCCCAACTAGATGCCCGGTCGGCCTCTAGCTTTTCTCGTCACCCGCATTAGTTTAGCTTAGGGACAGAACTAAACTCTTGCGCCCAGTTAGAGTGGCATGAGATCCACCACAGGGACAAGACATCTGCTTGATGGATGATGATGGACACCAGGACGTGTAGCCACTGTGGGAATAACCGAACAGAAATAGTTAGGCCACTAGAGAGCCAGTGAAGTAGATCAGCTCGCGCTCGGCCATTAGATTAGCGTTATACAATGTTTCAGGCCTTGCAAGTTCGACACCTATGAGTTTGTTCGGGAATCCCAGGTCCTTTGATTAGTAAACCCAACTTTGGATCACTAGCATGGTGTCGAGCCTACGAGCAAGGACGCATGCATGGTGGTTTGGTATATTATTATCTCCTGCATCTGATTTCCAAAAGAAAAACTAAAGCTAGATCTTGATCGGATTTGCCATATACCTTGGGTATATTCAGGAGGGACGCGACAGCATTTTAGGGCTTATTTAGACAGGGAAGGGTTAGGCACAATCCCTCTCCCTGTGGAGCATAAGGCGTGCATGATGTTAGCTGAAATTCCCTGTCTTTATCTGAAGGGATTGAGTTAGGTAGTACTGAATACTAACACAATTTACTTATATCATGGTCCTATTAGTATCTACATCTAGTATATGTAGACACGCTTTATTCCAATAACTCTTAGGTACCAAATCGATTATAAAGGGATTTTCCAAATCCATTGACACAAACTAGCAACATGGTGGATGAGATGCATATCATACACGCCTTTCAGCACTGTTTGTCTTTAGTTTTTTGGGAATAAAAGATTGGTACAGGGAATGTGGCCCCACAAAACCTTTAGTTGACAACTAAAACACATAGAAAATCAAGTTAAACAGGGGAAGATGCCTCCATCACACCTTTATTTGACAACTAACAACAAATCCCGGGAAAAGCAGAGAAATAAAATGAAAATAATAACGACACGGCAACCAAATCAAGAAAATAGACTCATGGGGGTTTTCAAAAGAAAATTATTATGGCTCCGTCGACTTAGACAAGTCTGATCAATATCTTCTCTTCCTTTTGCACTTGGTTCTCGAGGTAACTCAGGAATAGTTATTTCTCAGTCGGCATGGAAAAATAGCAAAATCATTGTCAAATGATTCGACTCTAGACATGTACTCCCTCCATAAACAAATGCTCTTATATTTCTTTACGGAAGGAGTACTATATTATATTATATTATATTTGTTGGTACAACCAAAATTTGTTTCAACTTTCAAATATGAAATATCATGTACTATCTAACAAGTTTACGCACATATGGTGATCTAAAAGATCTCATATTAGTTTGCGGATTATACTCCCTCCGTTCCTAAATATAAGTCTTTTTAGAGATTTCAATACAGACTACATACGAAGCAAAATGAGTGAATCCACGCTCTAATATATGTTTATATATATCCGTATGTAGTCCATATTAAAATCTCTAGAAAGAATTATATTTAGATACGGGGGGAGTATTCGTTAGTACTACAACCAGACCCAGGTTTCAGATACCCATGCCATGCAGCCGGGCATGTACCCAAAGCAAATGGCACGCATCTCTATCTATGCGTTGTCCACAGACCCGGAAACACTGTTGCTCTAGATTTGTGGCAGCAGCATCTCATCGACCGGCTTTGGGTGGTCGGAAAGGTGACGCCATACGAACGAACGGAACCCGGCGATCGCTTTGTGGAAAGCAGAGGAGTTTGGATGATTGAGGCGACGCCGATGGAGGCAGGCGGACAGCCGTTGGGCTCCCGTTCCCGGCAGATCGAGTGGCAGCCCGGCCCTGGCCGCAGCACAGCACTCCGTTCATGGATCGAGAGGGAGGGCCACTAGTGCTGCTGCTAGTAGTACGACACTTAACCACGCACCATCGATCGCCACGAATAATACGTAAAGCGGTTTGTGCACTCGCATCCCCGGGATGCGCTTGCCGAATGCGTCGTTTTCGCCTTTCTTTTGTTTCTTTTCCTTTATGATTTCTTGTGTATCTCCGCCTGCGTGCGCGCGTACGTTTTAGTTATGCGGCTCAAAGATCTGGCTTTTCGTAAATTTTCGGTAAATAAATAAACAAGGATCTGGCTTTTGCGAGCCCGAACAGTGGCTAAGTTCGTTTCGTGGTGCTAGTTATTAGTATAAATAAAGAAGAAACGGAGCATCAAAGCCTCAAAACTGAGATAAGGATCTGGAGCCAGAGCCAACGGCCATCATATGGTTCAAAAGGTGGGTTACGGAGTAATTAAAATATGAGCTTGCCTATCTAGAATGAGAAAGCAGGGACCATTTTTGCACCAGCACAACACAATGGCGATGCAGCGACACGTAGTAAGCCTTGGTTTTGAGCGTTCCTGGCGAAAGAACAGAGAAGGTTCCAAGCAATTTGGCTCTAGTTGCCTATTAGGAAATTAAATTAAAATAAAATAAAATAGAGGAGCCACTTTGCCAGCTGTTAAAATGCTTCTGTACATGCTTCTGGATTTATTTATTAATTTTTTTTTGCTTTTTGCCTGGCTGCAGCCTTTGCCTGCTCTGCTTTGTCCGCTTCTTCTCTGCAACCACCCGTAAACACGTACGCCAATTCTCACAACTTCCATGCAATGCAGCAACGTCAAGTCTTGACCCAACACGAGACGGCGAAACAAGAATATATGCGCGCCGAGGGTGAGTGTGAGACAGGATCGCCTGCCGGATCACCTGGCTCGGTCGTTGTATGTGGTTTTGCTTGCCAGATATAGGTCCCGTCTGGCCTTAGCATATCTGGGAAGCCCCGAAGAAACGGGATTCCAATCGAGCAGCCGGAGAACCGGATGCCGTGCCGTGTCTGGGGGGTGGATGGATAACGCTCATGTCATCCCGATTGGACCCTGCAAACGAACGGGCCGTGCAATGCAGATGAACTGCGCCTGCACTTGCAAAAGTGGTGCAGAGAAAGAATTGTGGTAGGTACAATAATGTAGTATCACTTTCTGATTGTGGGACATCCATTACTTGCTGCCACATTTTTGTGCCTGGCATTTTTGTGCGAGTCAACTCCAAAAAAGAAAGAAAGAAAGAAAATTCGGCCGTGCATCTTCTCCTCTCCCATGATAAAAATCTAACCTAAATGGTGAGGTGTTGACCCGCGAGGACACATGCCACTCGTTTACTGACCCTGCACAATAATTCCTAAGGCTAGTCATAGTGGGAGTAACTTAACTAGTAACATAACACACTTCGAGAAAATTTTGCCTACATGACAAGTAGTTAATGACAAGTAGTAACATAATATGTTACTGTAACACAGCGCTTTTCAAGACAATATGAGTCTCACCTTGAGTACCGTATCATATTAAATGATGCGCTACTTTGTGTCATGCATGCCAATAAATATAGTCCTCTATGATACCAAGTTATGATACTATGCATTAGGGATGTAGTATCATAGACTAGTATCATATGCATGATACTAGTATATGATACTCCCCATTACTAATGGAAGCTCTGCATGTGAGCCTCACCCGAAATGCAAACATGCATGAGAATTTCTATTTTATTATGCTATTTATATTTAATTAATAATATAATTACACAATAATCAAACACAATGAATCATATTTCGAGACAAATACGCATGTGACATCGTCATCACTCCTCCCCTAGCAGGCCCATCGTTAAACCTTGAGCAAATGACTCCGACTTTGCATATGCGATCGTCGACCCAACACACACTATAGAGAGAGTGTGGAGCTATATGAAGATCCGCGTCAGAACTCAGTTACCTGCAACTAGACTGTCAACTCTGACTTTGACGGAGAACTATGAAGGAGAACTAGGCACCATCGGCGATGTGGAAGATCACCCAACGGTCCACATGCTGCCCACGAACCCGTCATCGTACGTCATTGGGACCCCACCACCGCAGTTTTGACTTCGTAGCAACAAACAAGCTAAGGCGATCACACGGACACGTCGGAGAAGAGCTGACTACCTCAACTATAGCCGCGTCTCTGAAAACACTCCCCCCATCATCATTGCCACATAAGCCTCGACGCAAACACCGTCACCGTTCACAGGTCCCGCCCACTGATGCCCAACTCCAAAGACGAAGACCCCAAGGGGAAAACGGCACCAAAGCGCCGTCATCGTTCGATCACACAAGATCAAGAGCACTCCTCGGAGCTGCAGTGTGACCGGATACACGCGGTAGGGGTGCGACAACAATGTAGTGATGCCTTCAGGAAGGTGAATGACGATTGTAGTTGCCATCATCGCTGGTCACGACACCAAGTCAAGATATGTGGTCTTCACCCAAGCTTCCGACATAACCACGGGCGCACATCAACCTGCACTGGTGCCGACAAGCCCACCAACCACTGCCGCCCTTGCCCACCGACAAAGAGGCCTCTATCACAAGCCATGCCTCGCGAAAGCCACCAAATGAATAAAAACTGCCATCATGACTTCCTCTACAAAAAAAATAGAGGAAATTGCACAAATACACAACTGTTGGGCCCGAGGTAACAAATAACAACAACTCTAGGGGATTTTAACAAAAAAATTAAGCTCTAACTAACCATCAAGAAAAAAAACAGCATATTGATCTAATAAGTCACTTAATGAGAAATATGATTTTTTTTCAAAGTTTCATGAAATCTGATTTTTTTAGAATTTTCGTAAAAAATCCGAAAAAGTCTTGTAGTTTAGTCCATGTTTGTTGACCAAGCTGGAGTTTTGTTTAGTCTATTTTTTCTAGGGGTCTTAAAATTCCATCATTTTTTTACAACCCATGCATGTATGAGTTGACTTGCAAACATTGCCCAGAATTTAAAATTTTAAAGAAAATAGGCTGAAAATCTTTCAGATTGATCACTAAAGACGAATTGAATTACTGGAATGCATTTCATGTTTTTTAAATTTTCAGATTTTTTTTGAATTGTTTTAAAATAATCAGTTGTTTTTAATAATTTTGTGAAGATTTCAAATTTCCCAAATGGCTTAACGCAAGGGACCCGCATGTCATACTTCTCATCAAGTGACTAATCAGAGCAACTTATGTTTCCGTTAGTGACTATCCCTAGAGTCGAGGGTTGTCGTTACCTCAGCTTCAAATATTTGTGTATTTGTGCAATTTCGTTCTTGGAGGAGGCCGACAGACGGCACGGTCTACTTCAAGGCAAAGCTGCAGAGGCCATGAGTGAAGGGAAGGAAAAGAGGGCTCCCCATCAGGCAGACGACGATATGCCGGGCGAGATGCCGATCGGGTCGCGGTATGCACTCGTGTTGCCACATTTGCGGTTGGTTCCATTACCTGCCTTTGCCCGCCACTGTTAGGGCTGGCCAGGTTGAAAACGCTGCATCATACGCCCGGTCTCCTATATATGTCTGCTTTCTTTCTTGCCTTTGATGATCAGAAAAAAGGCATCCTTTTCACGATACCGATCGATTAGAAAGAAACAAAAGTTTTCTGTTCACGAAATTGATCTCATAAAGTGGAGGCGTGAGCTAGAGGGCTGGGTTTCTTAACGCCGCAGACACCCGTTGAAAACGCGGCAAAACCCACGATAAAACCTCCTCTGCTCCGGACTAAACAATGTTCTTGGCTGCTCTCATAGACACTAGAAATAGTGAGGAGATGCACTGGCGGCTGCGCTCGTTTCACTAAACTAACGCTGGAATTAGCTCATGCCCGTGCATGATATCCTCCATCCGGTGCACCAAGGCTAAATTAAATCACAGCATGCTCGATCCACATGCATGCATGTGTCGCTGTCTGCGGTGCGGATTTAATTACAGCACTGCTTCGTGCACGGACGCAGGACCAGATAACAGTTGATTACATAGAAGACGGATCGGCCGCTGGACTGTTATGATCAGGACGAAAAACAAAATAGTGTGGTGCACAAGCTAGGCCGGTCCCTTGTGCTTTCATTCTTGTAAAAAAAAAGGTCCGCTTTTGTTTTCTCCCTTTGGGGATATGATAAGAAAAAGTTTCCTGCTCACGATATTGATCGCTTAAGAAAAGAAAAAAAAATCCTGTTCGTGTAATTGATCGCTTGGAAAAAGTTTTTTTGTTCATGACATTTTCGGACTTTCTGTGCTTTCATTTGGTCTAAATTTTTTTCGAGCAAAGGGGCCACACGGCCCTCATTTTCATTACGAAAATGGAGTTTGGGGGTACAGCTACTTTCTGTGCTTTCATTCGTTCTAAAAATGCCTGAACATGAACCATAACATTACAGGCACCCGTTGAAAACGTGGCGATACACCACTAATCCGAATTGGAAGCACACGCGTGTTCTTGGCTGCTCATAGGCACAAGAAATAGTGCCCTGGCGGCTGCTTTTTTTTTAACTATTTAAGGCTAGGATAAGCTCGTGCGTGCCGCTGTATAATATTCTCCATCCGATGCACCAAGGCCAAAACTAATCAGCCACATGTTCAGTCCACATGCGTGCGTGCGTGCGTGCATGCGCTGGACTATTTTTGATCAGGAAGAAAAAAAAGGAAAATAGTGTGCAAAAAACAGCGGCGTGATTTAGTAGCATGACCTAAACTGAGCAGGATATGATGCAAAGCGAATTAAGAGGGTGGTCAAATCACAGGAGCAAGCAATCGTGGCGAGCCGGTCCGTCTTTTTTTGTGTGGTGCAGCTCCGTCCATGTATCTCTATTATTATAATAACACACTCGAATAATACTCCTCTAATCATGTCTAGATAGTGCACATTTCAGCTCCGAGCGAGAGAGGAGGGGAAGAAAAGATGGAGCGTACTTAATTCAGACAGGACATGCGCAGCCAGAGTCGCCGTACGGCATCGTGCGCGCGAGCACCGGTGCCGGCGCCGGTGCGTCCGTCATCCAATTCCAGGTCGTGGGGCCAGGAAAGTTCGTGGCCGTGGCACTGGCGCACGCACGATCGGAGGGAATATGTCCACGCATGTACTCGTGGCACGCAGGTCACGTCCGGCGCGTCCCGTCCGGTGGTCACCAGCCGAGGGCACACGCCTGGCATGGGCGCTAGTGCGGGCGAGGACGCGCCGGAATGAAGTGTGAGAGGACGGGGCGTCGCGTCCGGCGGATGCCGGGGTCGCGTGACGGAGCCCCGCTGCCGGCCACGGCGAGGAGGAGGAGGGCGAGGCACCGGAGACCGGGGAGACAAGACAAGGAGCTAAGCCCCACGCACCCGCGTCGCGGCGTCGTCGGCCAACCACGGCGCGTAACGTCGCGGCGCGCGCGCAAATATCTGCGCCTCGCGCGCCCACTCATCCACCCGGGCACCCGGCCAGTGGCGACGCGAGGCGGCCGGTCACTTCCGTTTGGCTCGTTGCCTGCCTTTCCACCGGGCAGACCCGGCGCGAATAGTAAACGGCGTTTTCCTTTATTTGTTGAATCACGCACGCGTGCTCAGATCCTCCATGATTTGAAATGCAGTTTTTCAAACACGAGTGCTAATTTTATTACTTTCTCCGTCCCGAAATACTTGTCCCGAAAATGGATGTATCTATATGTATTTTAGTTCTAGATACATCTATTTGTATTCATTTCTTTGACAAGTATTTCCGAATAAAGGGAGTACATGACAACAGCTATCTGTAAGTTAACTAAATTTACAATTTGGATAAGTCAATTTCGTGGGAAAAGAAACAGTTGGAGGAAGAAAAAAGAAAGACGGCATTTGGATTTTAAATTAATACCCCAAAAAATCATTTACCCAAAATAAATTTTCAAACCCACGTATAGCCGGTCCTGTACTATGGTCCCATATTATATCGTTGCACACATGCACGTGCACATGGGTTCGCACAAAGTATGTTGATGATCAAAGACTCCTTTTTTCTTAAATGGAGGTGTATCCCCGGCCTCTGCATCATAATGATGCATGCAACCATCTTATTAAAAGTATGCAAAGTATCACAAAGACTCTAATCTTTTGAATTAACGAAGATATCACGGTGGGAACATCATTTCACGCTGGTGTGCTAGGATTACAAATGGCACGCCAACTATCAAACCGATGGTTAATTCTCGCACTTTTATCAGTTAAACATTTTTGAGTTTGACAATCTATAAATAAAAGATATATGTATCTAAAACATTGAATTGACATTACTAGGTTTGACCATCTATGAACTCATTGTGCAGACATTGACACCAGAACAACAAACATCAGGAAGACGAACACCAAATTTGAGGAGAGAAACTCTAAAGCTCCTCGACACTTGGGGTATTTGTATGCATGTCTCTATGCATCTAAAATTTCTCCTCGGAGATGGCTATTTCCGGCCACCTGTATCTTAGTACTCCCTCCGTAAACTAATATAAAAGCATTTAGATCACTAAAGTAGTAATCTAAACGCTCTTATATTTCTTTACAGAGGAAGTACTTCACAAGCAATCTTGTATCACAAGATTATTACTCTCTCTGTAAACTAATATACGAACGTTTGGATCACTATTTTAGTATTCTAAACACTCTTATATTAGTTTACGGAGGGAGTACTTGATTTCTTGATTAACAAACCTACTTGACTGGCTGGTTTTTTGGGGGAGCGAAGTAGCACATGTTCCCAATCGAAACTAGCACGCCGAGCTAAGCCAGAGTCCACGAGAAACATCACTGGGAAATTGTACTCTTCGCACACATAAATCAGCTACAGGAAACACCACACATGTATGTGTGCCCATCCTTTCCTCATGTTAAAGAAATCACGCGCCACCAGTAAGTTTGCCGCGTTGCGACAACACTTTTGTTCCTTTGGTTTCTCCAGTCCAGACCAGTACATAAGCTAATGAGCTCAGGATAACTATACCAGTATGATCTAAAGGAATAACGTCGGGAGGCTGATGGCTAGTGTAGGCCGAATCACTCTGATTCAGTCTTCATTGACTAGCATTCCCTATTTTTTAATGTCCTGAATAAGAAAAAAAAATATCATTTGATTAAATTGTTTGAGGTGTGCAGACCAAAAGACATGGGGGGATTAGGTATAAAAAGTTTAGCTTTAATGAATAAAGCTTTGTTGTGCAAGTGGTGGTGAAAGTTATATAATACTGAGGATCTTTGGAAAAGCTTAATTCTGAAGAAATGCAAGAAAAATGCATGTTTAAATAGAATCAAACCTAAGTTAGGGTGATTCTCAGTTATGGTCAGATATTTTCAAACACAAAACAACATTTCTTCTCTTTGTGCAAATTTATAGTTGGATGTGGGGAAGATGTTAGATTTTGGGAGGATTGGTGGGTTGGACCAAAATCTCTTAAAGACAGTTTTCCTAGTCTGAATAATGTTTGTTTTGATAAAAACAAATGTGTAGCAGAGATGTTTGGTAAATGTTTGGATAATGTTAGTTTTAGAAGAACATTGTATGGTGAGTTATTGGAGCTATGGGATCACATTAAAGAAGTTTGTGCTTCTGTGGTTTTGAATGAATAAAAAGATGTGATTAAGTTGGCTTTGATCGGCAATGGGGTGTACACGGAGAAACCTTATTATAGATTTATGATTCAAACTGGCTCTAAATAAACACATATTTTTTTGTGGAAAGTTCAAATGCCTCCATGAGTCAAAGTTTTTATTTGGCTGGCTCTGCGAAATTGCATTCTTACCAAAGATAATTTGTCGCATAGGGGGTGGATTGGTGATAGTAAGTGTTCTTTTTGTGGGAGAGAAGAAACTGTTAACCACCTGTTTTTCCATTGTTCTGTTGCAAAATTGTTATGGAACATTATGAAATATGTTTTTAACATGTTTGATATACCTGATATTGTTCAATTCTTGGGTGAAAAAAACAATAAGAATGATATAGATTTAGTGGTGGTTGGAATTTCTACTATCTTTTGGACTTTATGGAAGTTTAGAAATAGGGTCGTTTTTATAACAACAGGGTCACTGATCCCTGTGTTTCAGTGAATATGATTCTAAAATGGTTACATGAATGGAATATCTTGCAGACAAACCAAGAAAAATAAGGCGAATGACGGCGGACGTGAGGCAGGTTGAACAGGTAGCAGGAGAAGTCTTCAAAGCGCCGCATGGATGGTGAGCTGGAGCCGGCAGGATCATGGCGGGCTGATCTCCAAGGCTTTCTACAGGGCGCCAATCTGAAGATGTTTATCTCTTCGTTTGCTGTTCTTTGTTGTTGCTTTTTCTTTTGAGTAGCTGTAATCAAGACATTGTGGTTTCTGTTAATGGAAATCAAAGAGGGTGCTCTCTTTGAAAAGGAGTAACACCATCAAAACATGCCTTATTTCTGGTTTTCCACAACACCCAGAGAATTGCCGATATACCACTAGCAATTACTCATGCAATATTATCAAAAAAATCATTGACCAACTAGCAATGTTACTAAGTGAGTTTGGAGTTTCACGCTGTCCAAAAGCACATTTTATCACATTAATTCCAAGTATAGCTAGTCACATGACAAGTGAAAAACAGGTGATCTAAACTTTCATTTATGCTTATAAACATACATTTAGCCTCACACCGCCAACCTTTATGAATAAGTACGTACACTAGTAGAAAAAGGGCCTTCAGTCCGAACCGGGACTAAAGGAAATTTTATGATTTTTTTTTTGAAATTTTTTTGATTTTCAAATTTCTGAAATTTTTTTAACCTCTAGTCTGTAATCACCACCCCTCATCACTTCTCAATTTATCCTCTAATCACCCCTCATCATTCCAAATCATCTAACTTCCCGAACGGTCACCCATCCTCCCACTCCCCCAGCCTGAGCACGCTTAACTTCCGGGTTCTATTCTCCCTCGCTCCAAGTCTGCACTTGTTGTTTTCCTGACAATACTAAGATGTCAATCCTATTAACCTTCAGCATGAAGTGACACATTTCATAGTTTTATTTTGAAATTATTGTTTTAAAAAACAATAATTATTTAGTAACACTAATATTTCTTGAATAATTAGTTTGACCATTGTTTGACCACAGTTTGACCAGATTTGACCAAAATTGAAATAACTGAAATAATTATTTAGTAACACTAATATTCTAGAATAATTAGTTTGACCATTGTTTGAATTTTTTTCGATTTTTTTCACTCTAGATCTTAAAAGCCCCGTAACTTTTTTTCTATTAGGTTTTTGAGGATTTTGAAAATGTTTAACGGGGTACCCCCGGTTAAATTCGGATGTAACTTTTCGAGTAGATGATTTTTCATATAAAAACTTTTTCATCCGAGTTAGTATGCAAAAGTTATGCCCATTTTTACAAATTTCAGAGAGATTTTACAAATAAAGTCAAAATTCACATTTGCAAATTTTCCCAACAACTAGACCACATATCACATGGGAAACTTATTTTCTTTTATTTTTTTTACATTTCCATCATTTTCTTTTATTTATTTTAAAACTGAAAAGGCGATCCACGGGGGGGAGGGGGGTAGAGTTTGAAAATGGGACCTTTAGTACCGGTTCGTGGCTCGAACCGGGACTAAAGGTCTCAACCCCATTAGTCCCGGTTCGTGCCTCAAATCGGGACTAAAGGTCTAATCTTTAGTCCCGTCTTGAGGCACGAACCGGGACCAATGGTTGTGGGCCAGGAGCGAGGCCCATTGGTCCCGGTTCATCCCACCAATCGGTACCAAAAGGTCCAGATGAACCGGGACCAATGGCCCACGTGGCCCGGCCGGCCCCCTGGGCTCACGAACCGGGACCAATGCCCCAATTGGTCCCGGTTCTGGACTGAACCGGGACTAATGGGCTGACCCGGCCTGGACCAAAGCCCTGTTTTCTACTAGTGGTACATCTTTTGTCAGCACACTATTTTTACTAGCTAAGCATAGAAATTCTTTAACCTTGAGGGAAATTTTAACACACCAAATATCTTTTAAAGGACAAACAACTTGTCTAGCTTTGAGAGCTTTATAGATAGACTTTACTTGACTAGCTGGTCAAGCATATTTATCTTAACTCCTCGAATCTTGGTATCCAAGATAGTGTAATTGAGAAGGAAACATTCATGCCAAGCTTGCTTAGCCTCCAAACTCGCTTGTTGAACCATATGTTTGTCTGCATGAGCCAAATCAAGGACATGCCTAAGCCGAGATCGATTCATCAGGTTCGTGAGAGGGTATAAGCGATCTTCTAAAAAAAGAGTTGCTTGTTGTATTTGGAGCTACCGGAGTGCACTTTACATTCTTGATTGCCAAGGAAAATCTACTAGACTCTGGCGCATTTCCATAGTCGCGACAGAGGTTTCATACCAGCCACGTCGATAGTAATAACATCTTGAGAGGTACGCAAGTCGAATTTTCTCCCGAATGAATTAAACCCTGTTTAAACATTCCACCTTTTGAGATACGTTGCATCTTGCGGGCGCACAACCACCACTCTTGGCATAAAGCAAACACCAGCTTAATAATTTACCAGTTTAAGATGTACACATGCATGCACATTTTCCGCAAAAGAACCCTCTTCCCTGATTGGGCCGATATGGATAAGCCCTGACCATGCTCTTCCTTAACTATACGCATCTCAGTTAACTCCAATAATGCCCAATCCCTCTAAGCTGTAGCAGCACAACACAAAGGTGGGCGCACTAAGCTAAGCTAGCTAGTAGATCTCCAAATCTTCGAGAATGTTCGGCTAAATCTGACAGTTAACTTTGACGCACTATCAAATTGGCATTAAGAATAACAAAAGCCTCTGATGCACGTAATAGAAAAAACAAAGGCGTGCAAGTTGGTCGCCCGTGGTGACGCAAACGAGCTTTGGCACGCACGCAAAAGTCTGCGTACGTACGTACCCGCTTTGCGGTAGTTTGCTCGGCGAAACCAAACTAAGTTCGTCAGCGCACCAGCGCAGCGCTCGATGTGGATATATGATGGAGGCCGGATAACGAAGGCCATTAGCAGCACTGATCAATGATCAGGGGTGCTACTACTCCTACTGCACACGTCACATCGCGATTATATTAAGCTAACACTAGCCCCCGTCGCCGTCGAGCTAATTAAGCTCCATGGCGTCGACGCAGCTAAGGCGAAAATCGACGGCCGGGTCGCCGGCGGGCGGGGCCGGGGAGGCACGGGCCTATGCGGGGGCGACACGGGACGGCGCGGGGAACAGCCGTGGGCGGGGGTCGCCGTCGGGCTGACGCACGGCCCCGCATCTCGCCGCGCGCGTGACGATGGTGCGTGCTTCTCAGGTGTCGCGCAACGAGCCACGTCTCGACCCCGAGACGCCTCTTCTTCCGTCGCCCGCAATGCTGGTATCCTTTCTTCTCCGGTGGTTCCGGTTATCATATGCGTTTCCCGTTTTGGGTGCGTGGTTTGGGTGGGCGCTGCGGGCTGCACGGCCTGCAGCCCTACACCGAGTTGTTTTATGCTGCCCTGATCTACTCCTATTTTTTGTTGTGTTCGGAGGCATACGAGGGTGTGACACGAAAGTAAAACAAAGTGCCTGCCCAACACTAGCAAAGTAGTGCCAGGGCAATATTACAACACTAGGCGAGGAATCAAAGGCGCCTGATGATGGCCCCATGTAAAACACCATGGCTTGATCTCAGCTTCGCCGTTTGCGTGGGAAGAGGGACATGTGTCGAAATGTGACAAATGCCCATAGCTTTCCTCCTCCTAGCTACTACTCCCTCCGTTCACGAATATAAGATGTTGTTTCTGAATCAGGTGTATATAGACACATTTTGCTGCATTTGCTCACTTCATTTCAGTTCTTATGTAGTCTATATTAAAATATCCAAAACATTTTATATTTGTAAACGGAGGGAATAGTAGCTTGTTGCAAACATCGTGGGTATCTACGGTTGGAATTATGTGATACTCCCTCCGTCCAAAAAAACTTGTCCCTCAAATGAATGTATATAGCATCAAGTTAATGCTATATACGTCTATTTGAGAGACAAGCTTAGGACAAGCTTTTTTAGACGAAGGGAGTAGTAGTTAGCACTATACGGTAGAGTCAACAACTTAGCAGGTGAACTTTACAAATCATTTTTATTCTATTTATAGTCAGAAAACTTGGGACACACGATGGACAAAATCTTTTGTAGCCGCACCTTCTTGCTACATGACAAAGAAACAATAAAAAAGATATATGATTGCACAGGGTGTTTTGGCTCCTGGGCTCAGAAGAGCCCGGGAGTGAACAAATAAATCGTTAAAAATACTAAATAAGATTTAAAAAGTCTGAATTTCTATGTGGAGAAAGATGGCTGAGTGTGTCATGTTCGTGATAAATTTCAGAGCATTTGGATGTCAGATAGTTCTCGGTAAACAAAGATAAATTTGGGGTCTCTGGAAAAGTTTATTGTTTGTGCATTGTTCAGCCCTGGTTTTATTTTTTTCCTGAGAGCTACTCGGATGTTCAAATGCTTTAAAATTTGGCACGCACCTCATGCACTCAAATCCTTCAAAATTTGTCGACAAATGCCCATGCATTTCCTCCTCCTAGGTCGAGTACTAGCTTGTTGCCAATATGGCGGTATCTTCCCATGGCAAATGTCTACCGTTGGAATTATGTGATAGTTTTTTTAGAAATAATTATGCGATAGTAGCTAGCACTATACGATAGAGTCATCATATATTTATCAGCAGAAAACTTGGAACGCACGGAAGCCAAACTCTTTTGTGGCTGTATCATCTTTTTTTATGTAAAAGATCAAAGGAACACAAGCCCTTACAAGAAAACATACGTATAGAAATTGAAAAATACATTCAAATTCTTTGGGGTGTCGAAGTCTTCTTCCTCCTGCATCACGGCGTGCTATGAGCAAAATCCGTTGCCGCCTCTAGGTCTCCATCTCAACGGAGAAAACTTGTTTAAACCCAAGAGATTGTAGAAGCAGTAGTCGAGAAGTCGTCGATATAGACTAGAAGACGGTGGCGGCTGCCGCCCACGAGAAGAAAACACCGAGAGGGCTTGTAGAATGCCCAAGTTTTGGCATGACGAAATTGAGGGACAAAAACCTCGCACATTCTCCGATGAGTCTAAGACTGGCCAACTTTCATCGGGCAGAACTGGAGCGAAAGGACCAAGACGTACGACCATGTTGCTTGCTCTGCAAGACAACACGACCAAGACAAACCCGTAGGAAAAAATGCCTGACCTGAAGAATCAGATCTAATTATAGACCATCTTCTAGATGCCTCTCGACGATATATGGAAACATCATCGAAACGAGGGCGAGGCTGGAAGAACTTATTCCATGCTGATGACGAAACCATCATCCCACCAGTGTCGAACGGAGACCTACCTAATGCCCCCAAGGGGGAAATTATAGCTCCCACCAATAGACCCCCCCCCTCCAGCGCATCGCCATCGGCAGAGCCAACATAGGAGGAGGTGGGTGATGTATCGGTGGATGAGAATGACGACGGAGGTCGAACCTAGATCGCCTTGGGATAGGGGTAATAATCGTCTTTAGGATTTTTTATATGAAATGTGTGGTTGCGTCATCTCCAATTCTCGATACATGACAAAGAACCAATAATAGAAAAATATCATTGTCGCAAGGTGGGACATCTTGATGTTGGCGACGTATTCCTAGCATAGTGGATACCGAAAAGGGCCCCGCACGGTGACGCCCTTGATGCAGAAGCTGACGAGGTGATGAGGATCTTAGTTTGGGGAATAAAGAAGAGGGGAGGGGGATACTGTCAAGTGAAATCTGAGTGTATTTGAAGTTAGTTTCGAGGGAAGGGGTAGACACAACAAAAGTTAACTTCTAAAAAAATTGAGGAGTTAAGTTTTTTTTACGGGTAAGACTTGTACTAATCAAGGATTCAGAGGATCACAATCCAACTTACACAAGTCCACTGCCTCCGAGAGCCGGAGCCGAACCAAACAACTGTTCTATCCTCAGTCCATGCGAATTTTGCTAAAAAAATTGCTAAACACATTCTGGCTGCGATTGGCATAATAAACTCTAGTTGTGCGAATTGACACCAAATGCTTGATCTCGGCCACCAGGGAAGTGGAAAAAAAGACCTATCTATGTCATGGCTATTAATCATGTCACTGTCACTGTTGAGTCCATTTCCATGAGTATCGGCAGGCCCGACCTTTGTATTGCAAGAGAAATACCCTTCATACATGCGCCAAGTTCCGCCTCAGAAGGTTGTTGAGGAGTTAAAGTTCAGGAGAAGGGCTAGAGATGCTTGCAAGCTCTCAACGAGTGCTTTTTAGTTGCGGGAAAGCAGGCAAAATTTATAAATCATCTTTTTTATTCTATTTATAGATATAAAATTTGGTACACACCAAAAACTAAAGTCTAGTGTGTTGTAACATCTCATTGCCTCACAAAGAATCATTAAAATATTTTTCTTTAAAAATAATACATACTACAAACAAGATGCACAACCAGCTAGAGTCAAATCCCATGTTTCCTTTTTAGGGGAAGAACTCCATTTGTCTTCAGCAAAAAATTATTTTCCGACATGTTTTTTCTTCATCTTGAGAACCATGTTCCCGTGATGGATGACCAATAATACCTCCCTTTTTTTATCAGCGTTTTTTTTTAAACTAACCAGTTTTTTTAGACACTTTCTTACCAGTATGACCCAATTTGAAAGTACTACACACATCTGCTACCTTTGGGCCTACCCGCTGTACCAATCCAGTAAAGCCTAAGCCCAGTAGTACGACGAGTGAGAGATCCAGCTACTGTATGGCCCAATATAATTGTACAGCCGAAAAAGGGATTGCACGGGCCGGAATCCCATTTCGACCTCATCCACGACGCGACGCACCCGCCGCGCCTCCGGCGCACGACACTTCACTGCCCTCGCCGGCCGTGACACGCTCGCTGCACGCCGCTCGTTCCTCCTCCACGCTCGCTGCCACAAGCGATGCCTCCTCCCACCGTCCCCTTCTTCCTCACCTCCACCACGCTCGCCACCGCCGCGAAACCGCAACGGCAGCAGCTACCGGCGCAATCGCAACCGCAGCCGCCTTCATGCGGCGCCCAAACCCCAGCCGACGCCCTCGCCGCGTCGTACACCGCGCGCATGCGGCTTAACCCGCACCTCGCGCTCCGCCTGTTCGACCACCTGCTCCGCTCCGGCGCCGACCCGGACCCCATAGCGTACGCGCTCGCCCTGGCCCGCTGCGCGCGGGAGCGGGCCCACCCCGCCGCCGCGCAGCTCCACGGGCACGCCGCCAAGCGCGGGGCCGCTTCGCACCGCCGCGTGCGCAACGGGCTCATCCATGCCTACTCCGTCTGCGGGATGCTCCACGACGCGCGCAAGGTGTTCGACTATGGGCCCGAGGTGGACATGATCGCCTGGAACTGCCTGCTGCGAGGGTACGCGCAGGGCAGGGACGCAGGAGCACTCCGGGAGTTCTTCGCGCGGATGCCAGCCCGAGACTCGGTCTCTTGGAACACGGTCATTGCATGGTGTGTTGCGAATGGGGAGCACGGGGAGGCAGTTGCGGTGTTCCGGGAGATGCTGGCGAGCAATGAGTGCCAGCCTGATAGGGTGACATTGGTGAGCGTAATCTCCGCAATTGCGTACTTGGGAGCACTTGCGCAGGGGCTGTGGGCACATGCATATGTTTGGAGGAAAGAGATTGAGGTCGATGAGAAGTTGAGCTCAGCTCTAATAAACATGTACTCCAAGTGTGGTTTCATTGAGGGTGCAGTTTATGTGTTTGAAAATTCGTGTGCACTGAGGAACGTGGATACGTGGAATGCGATGCTAGCTGGTTTCACAGCAAGTGGCTGCAGTGAAAGAGCTTTGGAGCTTTTTACTAGAATGGAGTCATCTGGGTTTGTTCCTAACAAAATTACGTTTAACAGTTTACTGAATGCTTGCAGCCATGGGGGGTTTGTTGAGGAAGGTATTGGTTATTTTGAGAGAATGACAAGTTCGTATAGTATTGATCCCGACATTGCCCACTATGGTTGTATGGTGGATCTGTTTTGCCGCGCGGGGCTATTTGAGAAGACAGAGGAGATGATTCAGATGATGCCAATGGAGCCAGATGCTGCTGTGTGGAAGGCCGTAGTTGGTGCTTGTAGAACTTACAACAACTTCGAGTTGGGAAAGAAGGCAGGCCACAGGCTTATTGAGGCTGCACCGGATGATCATGCAGGGTATGTGTTACTATCCAACATTTATGCGCTGGATGGCAACTGGAAAGGAGTGCATAAGGTGAGGAAGCTGATGTTGGATTGTGGAGTGCAGAAGGTACCTGGGAGCAGCTCAATAGAGCTTGATGGTGTTATTCATGAGTTCATATCTGGAGATAAAAGTCACTCAAGGAAGAGGGAGGTATATGAGATGCTAAGCGAGATATGCCAGCAGTTGAAAATTGCGGGATATGCTCCAGACACTTCCCAAGTGCTGCTAGATATTGATGATGAGGATGTGAAAGAGAGTTCACTTGCTCTTCACAGCGAGAAGCTTGCACTTGCCTTTGGGCTGATTAGCACTGCACCTGGGACACCTATTAGGATTGTAAAGAACCTCCGGGTCTGTGGAGACTGTCATAATGCGATAAAACTGCTAAGCAAGATTTATGGAAGGTGCATTATTGTTAGGGATGCGAATCGATTTCATCGTTTCAGAGAAGGGTCTTGTTCTTGCGGAGATTACTGGTAACCTTTCAGATGAGCTGCAGTTCAGTTCCGTTTAGTTTTCTTGTTACACAGAAATATATAGCATGCTAGAAATGTTCTGGCAATGACTATACTTGTCCATTTGAGAAAGATTTTTAGATGTGCCATGAAGCTCTTGACTCGATTTCATGTCTCTTAAATGCTAAGCTACCCATAAACCAACACCATGATGACCACCCTCTTGTGTCTCAGCAACTTGAAACCTAATTATTGTACTTTTCAGTCCCCATGATTCAGTACTGAACATGAATCTGAGATGTATGCCCTACGCAAAAGTGCCATTAAATTCTGATAATTATACATCCTTTCAAATGGTAGGGACTAGAAATCATTAATTACCTGATACGTACTTAATGCTGCTTTCCAAATTTCATTACTGCCATCATACAGTTGAGGATGACTGCTTCACATAAACTCACATTTGAATGAGAAATTAAGCCACAGAACCAACTAGGCCTTCTGCTCTTCCTGCGAGGAAGTAGCCTTACTTTTAGTTTTGGCCTGTGAACTGAGACCTTGTCCATACATTTTTTTTTCTTCATCTCACACCATGTATTAGCCTTTATTTTATTTATTATTTATTTAGAAAAGGAGGATTACCCCCAGCCTCTGCATCAGAGAGATGCATGCAGCCCCTTGTATTAGCCTTTATGCTATACTATTTTGCACATTATTAGATACGTCTACGTTGTAGGTGTAGGTACATCTAGATTTCCAGATTTTCCATAAGCCATTTGATTGCACATTCTTTGGTGAAGGCTGAGCTTGATGGATTTAACTTGCTGTTGTGTCCTTCGTTCGGTAACTGCCCTTGAGGGCATCAGAAACTCATGTACTAAATTTTTTAACTCCTGGGATAGGAGTTACCTACTACCACTTTTGTGATAGTATTATTATCTCCCTTGCTATCTGTTGTTGATTTCAGAAGAGACATGAAGCGTTCTGCACAAGTGATAGTAATTATTAACTTTATGAACCATCTAAAGAGTGAGATTGGTAACGAGGACAAAGATCAACACTATTGGATATAAGTAATCACTTCCACCGTGCTCTTGTTATTACTACCTGGTGGTCTGGTGGATGTAGGAGCTTTGCTTTTGAACGGAAGGACAGTGGATGATGCAAACGCATGCCTATTTGGCATTATAGCATGGGTGCTGTCTGACAGGAAGGCTTCCTAGGTGTAAGTATCACATTCTTGAAGGTGTAGTTGTCTTTGCTAGCGAAACTTTGCATGTTTGCATCAAAGCCACTAACCTTAAAGTTTAATTCTTAGATGTCAAAATTTAATGTTTACTCTTATCTCTGCAATTATATTAACATTTGCATCTGTATGTGATATTTTGCAAGGACATCTTAATTGTAAAGAGGAAGGATGTAAAGCATCATACATCTTCACTCTTCACATCATATGATGTTTGCCATTGCTTTATAGATAACACCAGACTTAGAGAGACTGGACAACAGTTAATCTAATCAACCTTGTCCCATGTAAAACGGGACATTCTAACATTTGTAAGAAACTGAATTCTTAAGAGGAACAGAGCTGGGTAGCTCTATCTTCTATGTGAATTATCATTCGAATGGGTAGTTTACATGTTAGTTGATTGATAATCGAACGGGAATCTCCAATAGTGTGACGCTGGTTATCTCAAAGCCTTGCTGCATCTGATTTTGGGTGAGGCAAAGGGGAGTGAACTCCAAAGACAAACCAAGCTGTCTTTCATACAAACGACCACTTTGGTGTGGAGTCTTTGAGCCATTATTTCGACAATTTATAGATAACATTTTCTCTACAATTGAGCAGTGTGTTTTGCATTCATCCAATATTATGTTGAGGGGTATTAGAAATAACTATTGTTTATACTATTATATGTTCCCTTAGGCACCAGAAAGTTCTACACGGCATTAGTAAGCGACCAGATGTGGTACATTATGATTACAAATTGATTTTTTTCTCTCTCTTCACACAAGGCAACATACACACGCATGCATGCACATACGCACACGCACATAATGTTATATGATAGTGTAGAATGCCCTAGCTCCACGCCAATCATTAACAGGTTGGCCTTAATAAACAGCCTGCTGCCCTTATCAACACTATTAGTTTATTTTCCTCTTGGGGGAAGTTCTTTAGTGTTCCCCAGATATGCATTTTGTATTTTGCACCCTAAGCCCTAGTTTGTAGCTCTAATCACTGCTCTAGAGTATAATAAGACCATTAGCGTACGCCATAATGCATAATTAGGGTTTAGAATAATCGGTAATATTTACCGCTTTGTATGAATCATAGCCCACAAGGAAGGTTTCACCTAACATCGACCTTTACCAAAAATATACTCACTTGCATCTCGCGTGCAGCTGGCTTTGCCATGGACTGTGCTTTGTTTATGGTTTACAGAAAGGTGTAACATACGCTTTCCTAAGCACAATTAGAGATCTTGTACCCTAGCACATGGGAACAAATGCTGAATTAACACAGAGGTGTACTCACAATGTGGAGATACTATGGGCCAACTTGCCATGTAATCGAATCATCCATGTTCAACTCAAATCATTCATCCTTGGTAATGATCCCGTTAAGACTGCTTTTGTGCTCTTTGCTTCTCGATACATCTTGGTAGTAAGTGTTTGCACAAACTTTTGTAGCATGTAGTACAAACTATGATAGGTATGGTGGATTGTTTGGTCGTTTTCTTTTTTCTTTTACTTTGAGGAAGCTTAGCATGTTCGAATCAAATCCCTTTATAGCAAGTGTCTGCACAAACTTTTGTAGCATGTTCTAGCACAAACTATGATAGGCATGGTGGATTGTTTCCTTTATATTTGTTGTGGATCATAGATAATTTCTCTTAATGAAAAACCTAAATCATTTGCTGTATGCTGTTCTGATGATGCTCAAATTTCAAAAGGCAAAGCTGTGATTATTTTTTCCCTGGGAAGAAAAAAAGACATCCGTTCAGAACTTGCTAAGCAGGACAGTCAATACAGGGAGCAGATTCTGAGAGATGAACGAATCCGATGTCGAAACTCTTACCCCATTCTAGCAGGGGGTGTGTATTTTAGCTTTAGACTTACCCGCTAAAGAGACGATTGCCAGCTAATCTCGCGCAGACATTATTCCATTTGTTTACTTACAGCTCTTTGGCTGCTATTTGTTGGAGCTTCGTTTGTTTGCAGGAATCAATCCTCTGCTCTCACTCACACCGGACGGATGGATGGATTGTCCTGCTGCCAACATGTAGGACCTAAACTCATGTATGTAGTCACTCTCATCACATCAGTACCGCCTATTTGCTCTAAATTATTTCTGTTGACAAAAACGCTGCTCTTGTTTTCAGCTCATCCTCCGTGCCTGCTGACAGCAAGCCCCTTCCGCGTCGTCCGTCGATAGGCTGCTCTCGCGCGCTGTCCGTCCGTGATGCGATGCAGGCGCACTCGCATTGGCGCGAGAGAGCACGGACGGACGGACGGACGGATGGTACTGCAACACATGAATTTGTGCGGCAATGATTGGAGAAGGGAGACATAGATCTGCGGCAACCTTTCTGGCGAGCATAATGATGCAGGAGAAGATAATCTGGTGGGCGGTCGGGTCCAGTTCCATTCCTCAATGACTGCGGTGCACGACGGGGGTGGCATGGCATGGCACGGGTAAATGCCTTGTGCCGAGCCCGGCCAGCGCTGCCGCGCACAGGACTGGCAAAGCGCGTGTGGGCGGACACCGGGTCGTGGACGGCGAAGGCCATGTGTAGGGGCTACCCTAACAAAACACAACCCCCGTCTACCATACGAGGCTGCCTCACGGTCTTCCTCTCCTTCTCGTTCTCAAAGATAAGATGAGGAGGGGAAAAAGAAAAGCGGAGGCAGAGCTAAGCTGGGGAGGGGACTGGTCTCGGAATCTATCTATCTATCTATCTATCTATCGAGGCTTGTTATCTACGTAGCAGCAGCAGCAGCTCGTGGTCCATGCCCTGGGCAGTTTGAAGTCGTATCCTTTCCAGTCTTTGGCCCGGCATTTCCCTCTCAAGATTCGCTACGTATACGTACGTACGTGCCTTTGCTTTTTTTAAATTCTTTTTATCTTCTCCTTCCCGCTTTGGGGTGAACAGTTTACTAATGGCTCCACTAATGTTAGGCAGAAGAGGAGGGGAAAAGGCATGGAGCGAGGGAGGGACGCTGCTGCGCTGAGTAGAAAGATAAAGAGGAATGGAGGAGGTAAGCTTAGCTGCAGTGCAGGGGAATAACTTGCAGTTCACTTCTTGCAGTGTTAATCAGCGCAGATGGTTGCTGCTTCCTTCCTTGCTGATGCTTTTCTTAAGCCCGGATTTTGAAAGCTTAAGGGGGAGGGAAGGGGAAGGGGGAGGGGGGCAAAAGCGTGTTTGGAGTGAATAAAAGTATTGCATGGGTGGTAGGCTTTAACTAATCTAAAGCTAGATTCGAGCCTTCGCTAACCCCGAGGCTAACGAATTGTTTTTATCCTACTGCAGCCACAGAAAGATTGAGATTAGGAGAATCTCAACTCTGCCCTGCGAGAAAAAGCATCTCCAGCAGCCGGGGCAGACCGCGACTCCTCCTCTAATCAATCAAGCAAAGGTTTCATTATTTTCATCTCTGAATTTCGCAAGAAAAAGAAACACTAGTACAATTCCTAGTATGAGTTTCCTACGCCGCTCGAAAGCCCAAACAAATCTCACCTAAACCCTTTCAATGATGAAGTGAAATGAAATGGGACGAAACGAAAGCGGCGTTGCTTTGCCGTGGGGGGCAAAACGGCGAGGCCTCGATCGCAGCCCCTCCTAATGTTGACCACCAATTTCCCCTTGAGCAAAAAACTAATGATGGCGATCATGGAGGGCGTGTAAATAATTGCCCGTGTCCACCCGATTAAAGAAGTGCAAACAGTCAAATAATGATGAGCGGGGTGGGTGCACAAGTTTTACAGCCAGGCAGGCACCTTGAGAAAGCGAGCATAAACTAATGCCTGCGAGGGTTGGCAATGTCAGGGATGCCTCTTTACGCCTGCTCCTCTCCTCTGCTCCTGCTATGCTGTGAGCGGTGCGGTGCGGTGCGGTGCGATGCCAAGCAAGTAAGTAACCCAGGCGGAGGGGGTCGTAACTGAAGGAAAGCAAAGGTAAACACCATGATTAAAGGGCTGTTAACAAAGGAAAGGTAAAGCGGGGACGGTTAAGGTGCCCTAACACATTTTAAAGCTTGTTAAACAAAACAAAAAACTGGCCGTGGATGGCGGTGGTGCCCAGTTTGTGACTAGGAGTAGGAGGAGGAGCAGAGGGCTAAAGCGGTTTGTTGCCTCTCTCTCTCTCTCTCTCTCTCTGTGGTTAACCATGCACAGAAACTAGTAGGGCCTCTGGCGGTGGTGGTCAAGAAGAACCAGTAGTAGTACTAGCAGTGTAGTCCTACAAATGCCACAAGCCTTTGCCTCCACACTCTCCCTCTAGCTATGTAAGCATGGTCTATGCGTCCCCTTCTTTTCCTAGCTCATCTTCTTCCTACGCCTCTCGCCGGAACCCCTAGCGCCACAATCTGCAGCGGCCGCCCCTCCTTTTCTTGCCGTTTCTGTCCATAGCCTCGCTGCCTTAAGAGCTTTTGCCCATCGCATTGCCCATACGGCCCTGCCCGACCAGAGCACTTCGTCTTGCCTCTCTGGTTCTTTCGGCCAGCGGAGGAATCCATTTGCTACGCTTGTTGTGCGAGCAGACAGCTAGCTAGGAGCCATGGACATGAACGAGAGCAGCGAGAAAGGGATGGAGGGCAATGGGTCCTCTGGCCCCGGCGGCGGCATCCCCGTGGAGTGGCAGAGCCAATTCAGCGGCGGCGGCGGCTTCTCGGCGCACCATCACCAGCAGCATCCTCATATGATGGACTCCTTCGCGTCCGGCATGTGGCCGGCGGCCTCGCAGCACGGCGCGGGCTTCCTGGCGCCGGTGCCGGGGTTCCTCCCGCCGCCTGGCCTCGGGGGCCATTTCCCGGTGGACTCGGGCTTCATCGAGCGCGCCGCGCGATCGTCGTGCTTCGTCGGTCCCGGCGCCGGCGGTGGGATGATGGGCGCAGGCCCCTTCGGCGGCGCGGGCGATCAGCACATGGGCAGCGCTTTCGGGGAGGGGTACTTGGATCATCGTAGGAAGGAAGGCGGGGACAAGGCCGAGCCGGAGCTCGCCGGGAGCGGCGGCGTGCCGAGCTCGGAGGCAGCCGGCGGAGACTGCTCGTCCAAAGGGTCCGACTCCAAGAAGAGGAGAAGGCCCAGCGAGGTATATACTTGCTTGCTGTTCGTCGTGTGCTTCTCGCTGAAGCTGTTTCCAGCTTCAGTTCAGTACTTGCATCAGGTGTTTAGAAAACAAGTCTCGTGTTTCATTCAGGCGATGGGTGGTGGAGGCGATCAGGTTCAGTCTTCCAACGTGGCCGCTGACTCCGTAAACGAGAGCGCCCAGAGCAAAGATAAAGGCGAGGAGAGCAGCCCGGCGACTGGGACGACGACCGGCGGCAGGTCCAAGGGGAAGGGGGCCAAGGAGGGCTCCGAGAAGGAAGACTACATCCATGTCCGAGCCCGGCGCGGGCAGGCAACCAACAGCCACAGCCTCGCTGAAAGGGTACACTTATTTTGCTCATCACTTCCTCGTTTGATTAGTGTGGAACTATGGATGCAGTATGTATGTATGCATTTGTCGAGTACATGAGTGGTGTTGAAACCATGGATGTTTTTATCCTTTGTGCAGCTGAGAAGGGAGAAGATCAGTGAGAGGATGAAGCTTCTACAGGACCTTGTTCCCGGCTGCAGCAAGGTACTTCCTTTTTCCACCGGAAGAAGTTACGTGTTTCTGATCAGTCCTACTATTTCGTAGCAAAATGTAAAGGATGTTCTGTGTCTTGGACTGAATTCAGGTCACCGGGAAGGCGGTGATGCTCGACGAGATCATCAACTATGTTCAGTCCCTGCAAAGACAAGTTGAGGTAACGACCAACTATTCGTCTGAGAATCTGTCTAGGCAACCTGAGCATACTAGTGGAGTAGGATTTTAGCTTTGAACATACTGCGTGTCAGGTGCAAGGGAAGAAGTACAACCACTGGGTACAGATAACTGAATACTTTGCTCTAGTAACTAGCATGTCAGTGATCACTGGGTACAGATAACTGAATACTTTGCTCTAGTAACTAGCATTTTAGTGATCAGTGGATACAGATAACTGATCAGTAGTGTGTTCTAGTAACTGGCACGTCAGTGATGGTAAACCACCGCAGAGTTTTGACACTCACTCCCTTTGCAATTTGCAGTTCTTATCGATGAAGCTGGCGACAGTAAACCCGAGGCTTGACCTCAACATAGAAGGGCTTCTCTCAAAGGATGTAAGAGCATCATCGCTTATATGAATTCCTTCCACAGCCAGTTGCCTGCTTTCAAGGAGTGTCGAACTAACCATGCATGCCCAACGGTCCCTTGTCAACAACAGCTTCTTCGCTTCCCTGGGGTGTCTTCGTCGTCGATGGGATTCTCCCCGGAGATGATGCACCCGCAGCTGCAGCTATCGCAGCCGGGGCTGATGCAGGGAGGCGCCGCCGCCATGGCAAACTCGGACGTGTTCAGAAGAATCATGCAAGCGCAACTAGGAGCAAAAGATGGATCCCATTCACAGGTTAGCGTCTCTTCAACGACTGACACATACTGATATACATACCGTTTTTAGTTACTCCAGCAACGAGGTAGAGGATGACACACCTCATTAAGATAAACAATTTTATTTGCCCCCAAAACTATAGTACCTCGGTAGTCAACAGCTCCCAAAGATCCACCGCCTACCAATGTGCTAGATAGACCGTAGTGTGACTGAGACCTATGCCTGTAGGATAGCAGCTAGCAGCCTATTAGATCCATTCACCTGGCCTGGCCAGTAGGAGTATGAAATGAATAATTTGAACATGTACGTGCATGCATGCTTACATAGCTAACGTGTGCGGCAGCTTCATGCATAAACCTCGTGCAGGGATGATGAATTACTAACATGTTGAAGCTATAGCTTGGTTGCTTGCTGACAATGTTTCCGTTTGGTTTTGTTGTTTGGATCGCGCAGATGGCCCACGCATTGAATGGCCCGTTCAGCGATCACGTTGCGCAGATGGCGTACCCGTCCATGGGCTCCTCGCACTCGCAGGACCTCAGCATCAGGCCGTCCCAGGACGCCTACCAAATGTGATTGATGCCATCGCCAGCCAGCCTCCTGAAGAGCCACCCGGCCCGAGTTTGTTTGTGCAGCTAGCTGGCCTAGGCCTAGCCATCAATCATCTGACCGCCAACGGGACGGGCAGCAGAGCAGAGGCCACATGCACGAGCAATATGACCACTGAAGCTGCTGCCGCTGCTGCTGCCGCCCGTGCGTGCGTGCGTGCAGTGCACAGCTGGAGCCTTTAACTGCGCCGTGCGTGCGTGGCCGTGTGTAAATCGATCCATGGATGGATCGGGCGTGTTCTTGTTGTATTCGGGGCTGGAACTGGAAAAAGGGGCCGAGCAGCCCCACGGGGTGAAATGAAATCCTGTGGCGTGGAATGGATGGGAATTGTGCTCTGTCTGCATTTATGTGTGGCGCACGAGGCGGTGGCAGCAGCTGATGAATTGCTGCTGCTGCCGCAGGATATCTCGTCTCATGATGCAATGCGGGGGGTTTGTGTTGGGTAGAATTTGTTCCGTGTGACTTGTGTTGCTCCGTTTCGATGCTCAGGATCAGTCCTAGAACTTGGGGGGCGGGTGGTGTTCAAACTTTGGACGGAAACCTCCACCTGTATACGGAAGAATGGTAAAATGATGAAACGTCTCCGCTGATTAGCTCGGTGCTCCTGGCGAGCAAAAATGTTAGCCATCGAGTTACCTCGTCCTCCTATGCGCAGCGTAGCGTGTTCGTTGATCCATTCGCATGCACGGTCGTACGGCGCCCAGCGCATGTAGCTGACGCCGAAGCGGACAATGCTACGCGCACGGGCGCGCACAAGCCACAGCACATTGCTACTAAAAGCAGGTCGATCTTTGGGGGTGCGTGTATTCTGCTCTGCCGGTGTCGTGTCGTAGCTAGGGGTTTCCTGCCTGCCAGGACAAGGGGTTTTGGCACGTTCATGATCAGATTCCTCCAACGAGAGGGGGCGCTGCATCCCATTTACACGATTACATACATCTGTGCCTGCAGCCTGCACACGTCGAAAACATTGGCGCAAGGCGGTCCCGTGGATGCCTTTTCTTTAACTCGACTGTTGGAGGTTGGGCCGTTCGTGCAGCGATTTATATTTCGATCCCGGTTGGCGGTACGATCGCAAACCCCCAGCGAAGGCGACGGCGAATCGGACAATCTTCTCGCCGTGCATGCGCTCTGCTCCTCGCGCATTTCCACCGTCGTCTTGTGTTCTTGTCGGCCGTAGAGACACGTACCTCACTATGCCGCCGTCACCCTGTTTTTTGGGTTCTATTTCATATTTTTGTTTCCGTTTTTTGCTTTACCTTTTTTCCTTATGTTTCCCTTTTAAAATGGTGTGCACATTTTTTCAAAAATGTCAATCATGCATTTGAGTTTTTTAAACATGTATAAAAAAATGTTAATCATGTGTACGGAAAATGTTTGGGCCATTTTTAAAAAAATGTTTATACAATGTACAAAAAACATTCGACTAATTAAAAAAAGTGTTTTGTACATTAAAAAATGTGCACACCATTTTAAAAAAAATCAAGAGTTTAAAAATGTTTTATGACATTTAAAAAATTATAGAATGTACAAAAATTGCATGATTAAAAAAATGTATGTGACAGTATACAGAAACATTTTGTCAATTAAAAAAATATTTTGACATTTTTAGAAATGTTTGTACAATGTAAAAAAAAATCTTGTTTGTTAAAAGATGTTTATTTTTATTAAAAAATATAGAACATGTATTTGGAAAAAATGTTACTGTCTATTAAAAAAATGTACACCATGTATTTGAAAAAAAATGTCCAAACTGTTCCATAAAAATGTTTCACGTGTGCTCTACAAAAGAAATACGAAGAAACAAAAGGAACAGCAAAAAACGAATAAAAACAAGAAAGAAACAAAAAAACCAAATTATAACAAAAGAAATAAAAAACAATGAGATAACAAAGAAAACCAATACAAAATGAAAAAAAGGAAAACCGGTGGAAGGACAAATAACGCGAAAGAAAAAAAATTAAAAAAAAGTAGTAAACCAGACCTACAATGACAGCTATGAGCCGCAACAAGCGAACCTACGCGCGCTAAAATGGGCCGGCCTGCTATTGTCGCACGTAGGCGATTGCTTTTAGGAATCGGGTGCCCTGGCAGGCTGTCTACGTGGTTTGCAGGGGTGGGCGGGTCGAACAAGGAATTTCCTATTTGCCGCTCTTTGCGGCAAGTAGTCGACCGGACGCACAGGCAGATTGACGAGCGCGTTAGGATGGGCCGGCCCGTTCAAACGTTAAAGCGAATCCGGTTTTGGAAATCTTCTAGGTAGTTCCCAGCCGGTTTTTCTGGTTTTGGGAACCTTCTAGAAGGTTCCTGAACCGGTTTTTCTATTTCCCCCTTTCCCCCTTTTTGTTTCTTTTCTTTTACTGTTTCTTTTTCGTTTTAATGTTCTTTTTTCTTTTTTATATATTTTTTCGTTTTTTATGTTTCTTTTTTTCCTGTTTTCTGTTTCTTTTTCATTTTTTCTTTTTCTCTTTTCAAAGTTATATTATTATTTTTTCAATTTTTTTGTGTTGCTCACAATTGTTCAAAACTTCACACAATGTTCTCATTTTTCAAATTTTGTTCATGCTTTCAAAAAATTGTTCAAAACTTCACAAAATGTTCTCATTTTCAAATTTTGTTCATCCTTTAAAAAAATTGTTCAAAACTTCACAAAATGTTCTCATTTTCAATTTTTGTTCCTGACTTGAAAAAATGTTCATGCTTTCAAAAAATTATTCAAAGTTAAAAAAATGTTCTCATCTTCAAATTTTGTTTCTCTTTTCTTTTTTTAGCTTCTTTTTCTTTTTTATGTTTTTTCACAATTTCACAAATTTGCAAAAAAAATCGCAAATTAAGAAAAATGTTCGTTTTTTCAATTTTTGTCGTGAGTTTCAGTAGATGTTCCTTTTCAAATTTTGTTTGCATTTTTTCAGAAAATGTTCATGTTTGAAATTTTTGTTCGTGAGTTTAGTAAAATGTTCCCATTTCAAAAATTTGTTCACATATTTCAAATTTTGTTCGGGAGTTTTAAAGAATGTTCACATATTTGATACGAACTTAACTTTTTCTCTCAAACATAATGTTTGCGTACAAAATTTTGTTCTCTAAATTCAAAAAATGTTCGGGATTTTAAAAAGTGTTCATTTTATCAAAACTTTGTTCAAGTTTTTTAGTTGTTCTTCTAGCATTCAGCAAACGCGAACAATTTTTCATAATGATCTACTCGATCATAGCTGTAAAAAAAAGCTTTTGATTAAATGTCTGGTTTTGACTATAAATTTTCATAAAAGTGAACTCTTATTTTGGTGGTGGTGGTGGTTGGGGGGGGGGGGGGGGGGTGCCGTTGAAAAATCTAATCTGTATCAAGATTTTTTTTACTTGCGAGTTGGGTTCCGTTCTTGTGAAATATTTAGGCTTACGTGTGTCTAATGTTAGGAATAAATAAAAAATGAGTAGATGTTGATGTTGGCAAGGGAGGCTGCTGAACGATGCTTTTTCTAACCCCAACAAGTACGGGATTGAAAGACATCATGAAAAGAGCAATATTAGTTAAACAAGCCTGCACTAGGGTAATTCTGCCAACAATATTATGTACTATATATAGATGTAGAAATGGCATTGTATTTCAAAGGAAACTGATTAGTGATCTATGACAGTTGTAAACCTGATTTGTCATTGGATTGCGGATTGGTCCATTTTGCACATAAAGGTGGAAGAAGAAAGGGAGATGCCGCTTGGGGCAAAACTCGTCAAGCGAGTAGCAAATGAGGTGTATCGTGCTTCGCAGTGGTTGCGGCCAGGAGTTCTGAGGATTGGTGGCTGATCTCCAGTGGTGCTTCTCTTTTAGGGTGCCTCTTACTGCTTCGAATGTATGATGTCTCTTCATGCATGCTTTAGTCCGCTTTATCTTCTACCATACTTGTTTAGTGTAATCCTTGGTGGTTTAGAGTCTGGGTTCCAGCCTATCTTGGCTTGAGACTTGGAGTTGTTTATGCCTGGTCCTTTTGCTATATATATCTAGACCCTCATATCTAGATGATTGTAATTAGGTTGGTTTCCTTTGTGGTCCTGCGTGTCTGTAGTTTGTCACCTGAACCATTTGGTTTCACTATATGAAATCATAGAGGGTGACCTCTCTTTCGCTAAACAAAATTGTCAAAAAAACCTTAGTTATGGGGTACCTTGCAAAGGTTTACCTCCAGAGTCACCATAAAAATGGTTACCCATAAATTACTCCGATAATGGCAAGTGGCATAGCACATTTGCATTGGTTGTCGCTATGAGAGAGTTTTGTTGGATTTTTTCCACCATGGGAGGATGGGAGGGTGTCGTGCACATTTTTTTTGTGAGATCTGATTTTTAAAATGAAATGTCTCTTCAACTGAGCTTTCAAACTGTTTTCACAATTGCGTTCCTCACATCGAGACCTCCGAAATTAGATCCCATATTGACAAGCTTTGATGAACTCTTTTCTAGACGTTATGCGCTCCCATCGAAAACTAATTTGTGGCCCCATTGTAATGTACTTGTGCTTCATGCTGCAACAAAGTGGTACTCCCCCACGGGCAATATAGTCCCATTTGCTGCAAGTTATGCTTTCAGAGTAATGTAACTTGCACTTTCAACATAATGTGCTTGTGCTTCATGCTGCAACAAATTGTACTCCCATGTACTACAAGTGGTGCTCCTCGAGTACTGCAACTTGTGTTTCTATTATAGTACAACTTGTACTCCTCGACACAACATGTACCTCCTGCACAATGTAATGTGTACTCTATGTGCAACTTATGCTTCATGCGCGGTGCACCTTGTTCTCCCATGTGCACCCGAGTAGGGCAACATGTACTCGCCTGTGATGCACAACGGGGCACGCATGTGATGCGCCGTGGAGCACACCCTGCGCATCATGCTGCAACTTGTATTCCCACCTTTTTATGGTGCATGGGAAACAAAAAAGGAAAGAAAAAAAAGGAATATACCATTTTATTGAGAATATAGTACAAAATTTGAAAATACAATCCGTACAAACGCACCCAAGAACACTATAAAGATGTATGGATAGATTAGTCTCACCAACACAACACAACAAAGATGAAGTAGATGTTGATAAAGATTTGCAGATTCCCGCAACTAGGTATTACCTCCTAGCTGCGAGAATTTTCCCCAATC
The DNA here is from genome assembly GCA_034509565.1 of Triticum monococcum. Taxonomy (NCBI): domain Eukaryota; kingdom Viridiplantae; phylum Streptophyta; class Magnoliopsida; order Poales; family Poaceae; genus Triticum; species Triticum monococcum. The sequence goes on from CM067845.1 coordinate 487,934,449, forward strand.
GAGAATCAAACATACGACCCCTCTGTTATCCAAGTGTACCATATCAGTGATACGGCAACACTTTGTCATCCGGCGTGAGAGAAAGATCGCACAAAGGAGAGAGGCGCAACATTGGAATTATGTGTCTTTGGGGACTGCCCCTCCTCTATTTATAGATGGACAAGGGAGCGACTTGGAGGAGGGGCGGTCCCCTCCTAGGGACCTTCTACAACCTTTGAGAAAGTTACATGCCCTTTCAGAATATTCTCAGACCTTCTAGGGCCTTTCAGAACACTCCCATAACATTTTCGAAAACATTCATAACACTTTCAGTGCCTTTCTCTCATTCTCCTATGATCTCCTAGTACTTTATCAAACCACTAACCATTAAGCATGTGACCCGGTCGGTTTGATAATATGCGAATATGGCACGTAACACCTTCCGGTCAATAATTAACAACCGGATCTAGGCCCCGATGACTTCAACTTCGTTGCAACTTCACCGAAGAGCACCGCCCCTACCGCAAAGGACAAGACCTCCGCAATCATGTTCAACGACCTCATCAACACCAAGGTTAATGATACGGCGATTGTTTTAATTCCCAAGGTTTCCCATCCTAGTGACTTGAAGGAATTCAGACCAATAAGCTTATGTAATGTGGTGTATGAGATTGTATCTAAGTGCTTGGTTAACCAGTTGCGGCCTATTATCACGGATATTATATCGGAGAACCAGAGTGCTTTTATTCCTGGCAGACTTATTACGGATAATTCAGTTATTGCCTTTGAGTGCATTCACTATATTCACTCATTAAAGGTAAACTCTCCGGCTGTTTGTGCTTATAAATTGGACCTGTCCAAGGCGTATGATCGTGTGGATTGGTTTTTTTTTTGGAAAAGGCACTTCAGAAGTGGGGTTTTTCGTCACTATGGATTTCTCGTGTTATGGCTTGCGTGACATCAGTTAAGTACTCGGTGAAGTTTAATGGAAAATTGTTACAATCTTTTTCTCTGTGGGTTGCACCAAGGTGACCCTTTGTCCCCATTTTTATTTTTATTTGTTGTTGATGCAATTTCTGCTCTGATCAACAAATCAGTTGTCGAGGAGGGACTAGAAGGGGCCAAAATTTGCTGGAATGCCTCGGTGATTTCTCACCTACTGTTTGCGAATGATTCCATGTTATTTTTTCGAGCTTCTAATCAACAAGCAAATATTGTGAAAAGTTTGTTGAACATCTATGCATCGGCGACGGGTCAATTCATTAATCCCGACAAGTGTTCCATCCTTTTTTCTGGTAATTTGTTAGGAAGATGTTGCGGATGAGGTAAAAAATGTTCTGGGAATTTCGCAGGTGGTCTTTGAGCCTAAGTATTTGGGTCTTCTGGTTCCTGATGGAAGAATGCATAAAGGTAAATTTGGATCTGTTCAAGAACATTTACGTAAGTGCCTAATTGACCGGAGTGAACGTTACATGTCTTCTGGGAGTAAGGAGCTATTAATTAAGGTTGTGGCACAGGCAATACCAACATATGTTATGAGTGTGTTCAAATTACCAGCATCAGTCTGTGATGATCTTACACGGATGATGCGACAGTATTGGTGGGGCGTTGAAAAAGGAAAGAGGAAGATGGCTTGGTTAAGCTAGGATAAGATGATGCTGCCAAAGGCTAGAGGTGGTATTGGATTTCGTGATATGAGAGCCTTTAACCAAGCTTTACTGGCAAAGCAGGCCTGGAGATTGATTGACTGTCCTGACAGTTTATGTGTGAGGCTACTTCGGGCAAAGTACTACCCACATGGAAATATTTTGGACACTGTGTTCTCAGGTAACGCTTCGGCGGTATGGAGGGGAATCGAGCATGGTTTGGACCTTGTTAAACAAGGTATTATTTGGAGAGTGGGTGATGGATCGAGTATCAGAGTGTGGCGTGACCCATGGATCCCGTGCAGCCCTGGCTTCCGCCCCATTACGCCGAAGCGGAATTGTCGGTTTAACAAGGTGTCAGACTTCTTAGATGAACACGGAGTATGGAATCTGCAACGCCTTAATAATCATTTTTGGAATTTGGATATTCAGGAGATTGTCAAAATCCGGACTTCCCCAAGGAATAGGGAAGATTTCTTTGCTTGGTTCCCAGAGAAGAGCGGGATTTTCTCGTTGAAAAGTGTCTATAGGTTGGCAACAAGTGTGCATGATGAGGTGTTTGGCGGTGGGGCGTCTAGTACCCACCCTGATGGTGCTAGACCAATATGGCGTTCGGTTTGGAATTCTTATGTTCCACAAAAGATAAAGATCTCTGCTTGGAAATCAATTGCAGGTGCTCTAGCTACAAATAAATACAAACTACATAGGCACATCTCACGTACATACCTATGCCCCTTGTGTGGCTCTATGGTGGAGGATTCTTTCCATGCGTTGGTGACTTGTGATCATGCTGCGCGTTTATGGAATCCTATACGTGAGTGTTGGGTATTACCTGGTAATTCAATCATTGTTAATTCTGGTGATGATTGGCTATTGAATGTACTGGCTGCATGTTCTGAAGTGGAGCGCAACAACGTCCTAATGTTGACTTGGCATGTGTGGCAATTGCGATCGGACGCTGTGCACGGAAAGGAAATTGCAACGATTGAGGCATCAACGTCGTTTTTGGAGAGTTACATGCAATCAATTACTGAGACTAAGCATTACAGTGTCGATGAAATCATTAAAGGAAAAATGCCCGTGGGGGGTCCTATTCTGTGTTGACCTGGGAGGGAGCAGCCTGCTACTGCTTGGCCTGCTCCGGCAGATAATCCACTTGCTCTTTCGGTGGACGGTTCTTATTCACCGACGGACGAAGCTGCGTCGGCATGTATGATTCTGCGTCGTAATGATGGCAGTGTGGTGTTTGCCGCTTACCGGTATATTTTTAATTGCAATGATACTTTGGAGGCGGAGATTCACGCACTGATGCAGGGCATGGCTTTGGCAATCCAGCACCCAGAGGGTTCTATTGTTGTTCAGTCTGACTCTTCTAAAGCATTGTCATGTCTTTCCGATTCTAGACTAAGCAGGTCAGCATATGGGCACTTAGTTGCAGAGATAAAAGCACACATGCTTATCCGGGAGTTTGTTCCCCAGAAGCTTACAAGAGAACAAAATAGGGTAGCAGATCGTTTGTCATTATATAGTTGTGATGAGCGAGCCATAGCTGTGTGGCTTGGTCAAGGACCTCCTTGTATAGAGCAATTACTGCCTCTGAATTGTAACCCTATCAATATGGAATAAAACTCACCTTGCAAAAAAAAAAACCTCATCAACACCAAAGAGAGAAGACATAGCCAATAGAAGGTGGACATGTGTCGCTCCGATCTTGAGAGGGCGGCCAACCTGATTCGTCTAACGATGCATACATGTCAAGTGTGCTCTCCGCCCGCGAATCAACCTGTGGTTGAGTTGGTTAGGTGGACAGTGGTATCCCCAACCCACCAGGGTTCAAATCCTGGTGCTCGCATTATTCCTGGATTTATTTCAGGATTTCCGGCGATACGCTTTCAGTGGGAGGAGACGTTCCCGTCGACGACGAGGCGCCTACGGTGACGCCTACGGTGACTTCGTAAATCTCAAGATAATATGCCGGCTCAGTCTCTCGAAGGTGCTCATAGGGGTAGGGTATGCGTGTGTGCGTTCATAGGGGTGAGTGTATGCACGTGTATATGAGCGCTTGTGTCTGTACTGATGCTCAAAAAAAAAGTGTGCTCTCCGCCCAACACTGACAACGGCCCCAAACACCGGAGACACCACCCTCACCTTATCAGCACCCGTTCCTGACCAACCACTTTTGGCCGCAATCCAGGTGTTCTGCCAAGAGGTTTAATCTCCAAAATGATGCTTCTATCAAAGAAACAACGTCAAGGGTGTAGCCAAAGCCAATTCAACAAGGCAGATTTAGGTTTTCACCCAAAGACTAGAACTGGAGGACGGGAGAGGGGGCGAATCTCCTTGATGACACCTTCAACAAAGAAATATGATAACACCCACACGGTTCTTGTCATCACAAGCAACGAGTAGGACTTCCGTCTAGAGAAGCTGCACACCTACAGTCGAGACAACATCATGGAATGGAAGCACCCCACCATCAGATATCTGGAGCTCCTCACATCCTGGTCGGAGCACAACCCACAGCACCGCAGTCTTGCCCCGAGAGCTGAACCAGGACGCGGCCCGGAGGTGCACCTCCACTTCGCGACCTCGGGCGTCTTAGGCCACCTCGCTAGTTGGAGAAAACGACCAACAGGGAAACACTGTGCCGCCGGCTTCCCTAGAGCTGGCCCGACGTAAAAGGAAGGTGGCAGCGGTTTTAGGGTTTCTCCCCACTCACCGCCAGAGGGATAACACAGCATGATACCCGCAAAACTTAATTCAAAGTGCATATTGATACTCAGAGTAGCAGCTGGTTAATGTTTTATCACAAATACTAAGCAACCGAATAAAACATCCAAAATACAACAATTCTTCGCAACAGGTAATGCTGAAACAGATTCAATGAAATGAATGTAGCATCGCCTACAAACAAGCAGGGCAGTTTTTTTTATTAAAAAAACAAGCTTCAGGTAGCATATACCTTGAGACTTAAGACAAAAAATTGTTCCCAACAGATGCTGAAACCGGTTCGACGAAATGAATCAAGCATCGCCTACATACATCTGCTGGACGGATTTTTATTTCATGATGATACTTGCATTCTTCAGGTTGCTGCACGTCTTCAGACTTCAGACTTGAGAACATACAACGACCCACCAGCCTACTGTTATCCCATCAGGTCTCCTTGGATACCTGTCTCTTGGCAGGTGTTAGATTGTTTTCTGTTGCCGGAACACCTGCATCATTCTTTGGCGAGGCTTCAGCTACCACAGATGGAGAATCGTTCTTGGCAGAGGAATCTGCTGCTGAAGATGGAGAATCCCTCCTCTCATGGTTGTTCTTCTCTCGGAGAAAATTTACCGGGTTCGCATACGAACTTGTGCATGGCCACCTAAGAACGAAAAAAGGAGATGATTGTTTTATTCAAATTGGAGATATTTACACAAAAGCACAGAGGAAAGCACCTGCTTGAATGGATGGTTTCGCCTTCAACAATAGTTTCTTCTTCAAAGATTTTTCCTATTAACAAAACAAATATGAGGAACTGAACATTGACAACAGCAAAAAGGACCAGCATATAATTAATAATAATAAGAAAATATGAACACAATTATCAGTCATTTACACAAGTTTGCAGACTAGCGATCACTACCGAGTTCTGATAAAAGGCAAACATGCAAATTGACCTGAAAGACCACCTCAGTAATGAGATGTCCCATTCAATAAAGTCACTTCTATACTATTTTCCCCTGAGAATTCATTTAAGTAGGAGTCTGCTAGTAGACACTAGTAAAGTATATGTAAAGTCAAAAAGGAAATGGCTGAGAAAAATATGAACATAAAGTACATAACTATTGTTAATAATTTTCAATAGTATATTCCCATAACCATAGATTCATAGTGCTTCAAGATGTTGATCAAATCACTTGTTATATAAAAGGGCCAATTTACAAATAACCATATACCATGACTACAATGCTGGCTAAGTCACATGGCCCCATATTAAGAAACAATGGATCATTGTCAATATAGATTGACAAACTAGGCATGAAGATCAAATATAGCATGTACTTGTGCATAAATAATTACAATCAAAGTTCATACCATATATGCAAAATATCATGTGGGGGATATCATTCATTGGCAAAAAACATAGCCACGGACCCATAGCTCTTGACTTGCTGAAACTTAGGATTACTGGTAGTAAGTTAGCTAATTTAACAATTAAAATAAGACCTTCAGATAGAGATATTTCAAAATCATGTACTCCCACTAGATTTTCAGCTATCGATATCTGGCTGACTTGTGAATGAAAATGCGCAAGTTATTTCCCTATTACCAGGCAGATAAACAACAAGACAGGCAATATTTTTTCATTTACAATATGAACCAAGTAACTCACTCGAAATCAGATGAGCTTAAATCAACCCTACCTCTACATAGTTGGAAGTCGTACATTAGAAAATACATAAATAGAAACACCATCATAGTTCAAGATCTACTATCAAGATACGATGCCTGACGCAGAGGTTGTGTGCTTAATTGTATGGAGCTCTGTTCTCACAAGGCTTGATTAAAATTTGCAATAGAATTCTGCCCTTAACTTAGTTGTGGAGCAGATAGCAACTACTCCCTCCGTTCCAAAATAGATGACCCAACTTTATACTAACTTTAGTACAAAATTGGGTCATCTATTTTGGAACGGAGGGAGTAATATGTAGGATTTGTCCTGACCCACACTGAAGAAAACTTAAACAATACAAGTACGAGGTTTAATTCCTTTTGCTTATTTCATCCAGTTTTTCTGAAAGCAATTTGATGCATGTGAACAAATGACAACTGCTACAATATCAGACGAAAATAACAACCTATTTGACATCAAAACAAGTTTTAGAAAGTTCAGAATACTAGGTGATTATATACATCTATTAAGGTGAATCTATTTAATGCATGAAGCTGAAGAATTAAGAAGTACCTCCGTCTGAAGCCTTATTAGAGAAGTATTTGGCCTTAATGCGGGCTGCAAGTTCAGCTTGGTATCTGTTTACCTTCTGTTCATGCTCCTCAATTTCCGGTTCACTGCACATGAGTAGGCAAAGAACTTACTATCATATTTCATGATTTCTTACAGCAACAACAAGCAGAAGATAAAGTCTGTAACAAATGAGTAACTGTGCTCTGTCAAGGATGGGCTAAGATCTAGATGTTCAAAATTCATGATCATTTTGGTCCTGAGGTGACATGGAAGTATCAATTTGTCCTTTCCGAAGCCCATGTGTATTTAGTTTGTCTCAAACTTTTAATGGTACAAGATTCCCGATAGAAAAGGTTCAAATATTTATGGCAAAGAAAATATTAGATGGAATAGAGGTGGCATGTTCAGGTTAATTAGGATATGAAGAAAGTACATGACTGTCGGAAACATAAAAACCAAAGCCTCCTTCATTCTGTCATTGTTTTGCCTTATTATTCTAGCCCTAGGTCTAGTAAAGTTATATGCCACTTCTTGTCATAAAAGAAGTAGTATGCACTTCCACTCGCAAAAAAGAAACGACATGCCATTTCAAATGATAGTAAAGCGTAACATCCTGAGTGACTTGAAACTAAGTCCAGCACAGACCTACAGAATGGTATCTGTGAGCAAAAATGCAGGCTGTCCTTTTTCAGAAGATAGATTCAACTTCACAACTATATCATTAGTGTTCAAAATAATCTGCGCTTACAATTTAATGTCAGGTAAACAATTCACTGTATTACTCTTTTTTTCTCTCTCGAGAAAATGCAAAGCTTGCATCTCAATATATTGATAGAACAAATATTAGTTACAAGCCTAAGAGTAGGCCGGAATAACCGGCCATGAATAAAACGGCGTCCAACGGCTGACAGACACTCGTTACAACCGACAGCAATGTATTCTATCCTCATTCACCATGTTACTACTACCTAGCCAAAATTGTAAAAATTAACTTCTCCAGCATGGGTTTATGTACAATTGTTTATGTACATCTGAATTCTGAGGGATCAAAATTGAGGAGCATGAGAGTATAATTGTACATCTGAATTAACTTCTCCAGCATGGGTTTATGTACATCTGAATTCTAATTTATTGTCAGGCAAACAATTCACCGTCTTCCCGAGAAAAAGCAGAGCTTGCGTCTCAATGCATTGATAGAACGAATATAAATTAGAAGCCTAAGAGTAGGCCGAAACAACCAGCCACGAATGAAACCGTGTCCAACGGCTGACAGACACTCGTTACAACCGACAGCAATGTATTCTACCCTCACTCACCATGTTACTCCTACCTAGCCAAGATTGCAAGAATTAACTTATCCAGCATGGGTTCATGTACATGTACATCTGAAGGATCAAAATTGAACAAAACATAAAGCGCATAGGCATGAAGTCTAAAATGGCATCCTTCTCGTTCTCTAGAGAACTCCATATGCTGATGTGGAAAAAGCAAACTTGGAGGAAAACCATAAAACTGAATGGTGTGATGTGCTCCTTCCGTTGTGCACAAAGAGCATTGCGGCTTTCAGACATTAAAAAGGCAAAATCGACTCACCCCACTGCATCCATTGCAGTTGCAGGTTCGGACTTGACGTTGAGCATGGTTCCTCAATGCCCAGCCGAACGCCGCCGAACCTCTTGGAAGGTCAGCCGCCACGCGAGCCCGCAAGAAACTGAACTGAACGCCTTGGAGAAAAATGAACACTCGGATTACCGCGAACAGAACGCGAGCCGGTTAGGGTTCGTCGCCAGCAAACCTACCGAATCGACTCCACGCCAGTCCAGTGCGACGGGGGAGAAGAAGCCGACGGCGGGGCTGATGGGGAGAAATTTCTCTGGGGTGGCGAGCTTCGGCGGAGGGGGGTGGGGGAGCGCTGTCGCGGAGGGCAGAGGAGGCGAAGTGGGCGGTGGGGATGGCCGAAGGGGAGTGAAGGAAAAGTTTGGGAGTCAACTGGGAACTCGCTTGACCCTCCACGAGTTTGGTGGGCCCTTCTGGTCTAACTAGCAGCACCGGGACGAGGTCGCGTTTCTGTCTGTTTCCAGCGGCGTACTCGTAAATGGTAAGGTAAAAAATAAAAGGAAACGACGTAAGTATAAATGGTAAATAGTAAAGTGACAGCGGGGTATATGCGCGTATTCTTTACTCTATTTTGTTTAAATTGGCAGTTTGTTATTGAATACGATTAATGTTCTTTTGACAGCTTTCGTCCCTGTTGTACAATAGACGTGTGTTAAACTTTGAAAATCATAAAAAAAATCTTTAGGTTTGGGTTTTAAAAAAATTACAAGCATTAAGCAGAAATCTCAACATTCAGAATTTGAAGCATATTACGCGCATGCAGTAGAAATCACGAAGATCAAAATTTGGATCCACGAAAAAAAATCTACCTGATGGAATCGGCCGTCGCCGCCGCTACTTGCGCAACGTCGTCATTGCTCCTCCGCGGCGGGTTGCTTGTGGAGTAGGGGGAGATCTGGGCTCCAAGGGCATCCAGCGCTAGCACCACCTGTCTATGAAGGGGAAGGGCGGTCGCCGCTGCTCTTCCCGCCCCGCCGTTGCTCTTCCCATGACGAGGTGGGCGTGACATGAAGAAACTTGGGTGGGAGATCGAGGCCTCAGCGAGTAGTAACCCCTAGACGAAGAAGAAGATCTGGGACAGAGGCAGGACGAGGTCGGCGGCGGAGGGTTTTCTCGAGCAGCCCCGGGTTCGCTCTCACCCTTGTTTGGTAAAGCGGTCTATTTACGGTGAGGGGTGGGGGAATCCGGGCTTGAGTAGGGTCGTGCTAGTTTGTGCGGTGCCCATTTATGACCCAGTATAACCAAACATGTTTATGAGAATCAGGTAACAATGTAATTGAATGTTGGGTAACAAAAGTTTGAACCAAACACGTTCCAAATGTTCTTGGGTGTGAGGCACAAAGAGGCGAACACAAGTAGACAAGAGCGACCAAGAGTAACGAAGGAACTCATATGTACCCAATATTTTGAAAACATAGGAACAGAAAAAAAAAATCGAAACGTCAACATGCTAGACTATACCAAAAAAACAAAAACATCATTTGTTGAGGAGAATCATTTGGATACCTCACGGGAAGCGAGCAAATAAAGGTAGTAGTGCTTGATTAGCAAGAAAAAGACAAAAAGGTACATTGGAACTTTCAAAGGATTTTCCCCACCAAACTACCGAAGTATCCTGGCCATCCCCCCTCATCGCCGATGAAACCAACGTGGGAGGCAGCCACACCTCTCCTTCCTTCGCATAGACATGCCATTGGAGGTGGTCGGATTCGGTTGGCCTAAAAGTGGATTAGGGGGAGAAGCTGCGTGAAAAAGAGTCATCTAAGGATGACAAAGCGGAAGCGCATATAAACAAAATATGAAATACATAATTAGAGAGGAATTTCCCATCCCGGGAATGCTAATGCATGGGACACATGAATACAACATGACCACCCTTCACTGCAAAGCATGATGACGGCAGCCCAGCTCCCCAGATGGTCATTGTGTCATCTTCTCTTATTAACTGCGCAGATGATACGACCGAACAAAGGGCATGTCCGCAATGCTTGATCGGAAGGGCCCAGGTCGAGCTTATTCGGCACAAGCGGCTCAAAAGAGAGACTAAACGAACTCGATAGTTGGCGCTCTTTCTATTCCTTTCTCTATGCATGGTTGTCGCACACGAACTGGTCGGCCCTATTGTTATGTACCTGTCATATGATTTCCACGTGTAGCGGCTCTTCTTAGCGCCTCCTTTATTTGCACCCGTCTGTTGAACGCCAACTGCTTGCCCATAGTGTGCACACCGGGCTAGCGATCGTCTTTTTAAGTAATCTTGTCTTGGTTCTGAAGGAAATATTCCCTAAAGGCAATAACAAAGCTGTTATTTATATTTCCTTATATTATGATAAATGTTTATTATTCATGCTAGAATTGTATTAACCGGAAACTTGATGCATGTGTGAATACATAGACAAAACAGAGTGTCCCAGTATGCCTCTACTTGACTAGCTCGTCAATCAAAGATGGTTAAGTTTCCTGACCATATACATGTGTTGTCCTTTGATGAACGGGATCACATCATTAGGAGAATGATGTGATGGACAAGACTCATCCGTTAGCTTAGCATAATGATCGTTAAAGTTTTATTGCTATTGCTTTCTTCCTGACTTATACATATTCCTTTGACTATGAGATTATGCAACTCCCGAATATCGGAGGAATACTTTGTGTGCTATCAAACGTCACAACGTAACTGGGTGATTATAAAGATGCTCTATAGGTGTCTCTGAAGGTGTTTGTTGGGTTGTCATAGATTGAGATTAGGATTTGTCACTCCGAGTATCGGAGAGGTGTCTCTGGGCCCTCTTGGTAATGCACATCATTATAAGCCTTACAAGCAATGTGACTAAAGAGTTAGTTACGGGATGATGCATCATAGAACGAGTAAAGAGGTTTGCCAGTAACGAGATTGAACTAGGTATGAGGATACCGACGATCGAATCTTGGGCAAGTAACATACCGATGGCAAAGGGAATAACATATGTTGTCATTGCGGTTTGACCGATATAGATCTTCGTAGAATATGTAGGAACCAATATGAGCATCCAGGTTCCGCTATTGGTTATTGACTAGAGATGTGTCTCGGTCATGTCTACATAGTTCTCGAACCCGTAGGGTCCGCATGCTTAACGTTCGATGATGATTTGTATTATGAGTTATGTGTTTTGGTGACCGAAGTTTGTTCGGAGTCCCGGATGAGATCACGGACATGCCGAGGAGTCTCGAAATAGTCGAGAGGTAAATATTGATATATTGGACGATAGTACTCGGACACCAGAATGGTTCCGGAATGTTACGGGTATTTTTCGGAGTACCGGGAAGTTACCGGAACCCCCCGGGGAAGTAATGGGCCTACATGGCCGTAGGGGAGAGAGAGGGGAGCCGGCAAGGGGTGGCGCACGCCCCCCATATGGGTTGTCCAAATTGGACAAGGGGAGGGGGCGCGCCCCCCCTTTTCCTTCCCCCTCCCTCTCCTTCCCTTTCCCCCCTCCGAAAGAAAGGGGTGACTAGGACTAGGAGTCCTAGTCAGTTTCCCCCCCATGGCGCACCCCCTTTGGCCGGCCTCCTCCCTCTCCTCCTTTATATACAGGGGCAGGGGGCACCCCAAAGGACATCAGTTGTTCTCTTAGCCGTGTGCGGTGCCCCCCTCCATAGTTTACTCCTCCGGTCATATTGTCGTAGTGCTTAGACGAAGCCCTGCGCGGATCACATCACCGTCACCACGCCTCATGCCGATGAAACTCTCCCTTGACACTTTTCTGGATCAAGAGTTTGAGGGAAATCATCGAGCTGAACGTGTGTTGAACTCGGAGGTGTCGTACGTTTGGTGCTTGATCGGTTGGATCGCGAAGACGTTCGACTACATCAACCGTGTTAGCCTAACGCTTCCTATTTTTGTCTACTAGGGTACATGGACGCACTCTCCCGCTCTCGTTGCTATGCATCTCCTAGACAGATCTTGCGTGATCGTAGGAATTTTTTTGAAATTGCATGCTACCTTCCCCAACAGTGGCATCCGAGCCAGGTTCATGCGTAGATGATATGCACGAGTAGAACACAAAGAGGGCGATCATAGTCATACTGCTTACCACCAACGTCTTATTTTGATTCGGCAGTGTTGTTGGATGAAGCGGCCCAGACCAACCTTACATGACCACGTTCATGAGACCGGTTCCATCGACAGACATGCAACTTGTTTTGCATAATGGTGGCTGGCGGGTGTCTGTTTCTCCAACTTTAGTTGAATCGAATTTGACTACGACCAGTCCTTGTTGAAGGTTAAAACATCACAATTGACGAAAAATTGTTGTGGTTTTGATGCGTAGGTAAGAACGGTTCTTACTAGAAGCCCGTAGCAGCCACGTAAAACTTGCAACAACAAAGTAGAGGACGTCTAACTTGTTTTTGCAGGGCTTGCTGTGATGTGATATGGTCAAGACATGATGTGATATAAGTTTTTGTATGAGATGATCATGTTTTGTAAAAGTTATCGGCAACTAGCAGGAGCCTTATGGTTGTCGCTTTATTGTATGAAATGCAATCGCCATGCAATTGCTTTACTTTATCACTATGCGTTAGCAATAGTCGTAGTAGCAATAGTTGGCGAGATGACAACGATACTACGATGGAGATCAAGGTGTCAAGCCGGTGATGATGGAGATCATGACGGTGCTATTGGGGAACGTAGTAATTTCAAACAAATTCCTACGCACACACAGGATCATGGTGATGCATATCAACGAGAGGGGAGAGTGTGTCCACGTACCCTTGTAGACTGAATGCGGAAGCATTAGCACAACGCGGTTGATGTACTCGTATGTCTTCACGATCCGACCGATCCAAGTACCGAATGCATGGCACCTCCGAGTTCTGCACACGTTCAACTCGATGACGTCCCGTGAGCTCCGATCCAGCAAAGCTTCAAAAGGGAGTTTTGTCAGCACGATGGCGTGGTGACGGTGATGATGATGCTACTGACGCAGGGCTTCGCCTAAGCACATCTACGATATAACCAAGGTGGAATATGGTGGAGGGGGGGCACCGCACACGGCTGGAATAGATCAACTGATCAACTTGTATGTCTAGAGGTGCCCCCTGCCCCCGTATATAAAGGAGTGGAGGAGGGGAGGGCCGGCCCTCTCTAGGGCGCGCCATGGGGAGTCCTACTCCCACCGGAGTAGGATTCCCCCCTTTCCAACTTGGAGTAGGAGAGGGAAGGAAGAGGAAGGAAAGGGGGGTCCGGCCCCCCTTCCCAATTCGGATTGGGCTTGGGGGGGCGCCACCTCCCTTGCTCCTTTCCCCTCCTTTCCACTAAAGCCCAATAAGGCCCATAAACCTCCCGGGGGGTTCCGATAACCTCCCGGTGCTCCGGTATATTCCCGATCTCACCCGGAACCATTCCGGTATCCAAATATAGTCGTCCAATATATCGATCTTTATGTCTCGACCATTTCGAGACTCCTCATCATGTCCGTGGTCATATCTGGGACTCCGAACTACCTTCGGTACATCAAAACACAAAAACTCATAATACGATCGTCACCGAACTTTAAGCGTGCAGACCCTACGGGTTCGAGAACTATGTAGACATGACCGAGACACATCTCTGGTCAATAACCAATAGTGGAACCTGGATGCTCATATTGGTTCCCACATATTCTACAAATATCTTTATCAGTCAAACCGCATAACAACATACGTTGTTGTCATCGGTATGTTACTTGCCCGAGATTCGATCGTCGGTATCTCAATACCTAGTTCAATCTCATTACCGGCAAGTCTCTTTACTCGTTCTGTAATGCATCATCCCGCAACTAACTCATTAGTTACAATGCTTGCAAGGCTTATAGTGATGTGCATTACCGAGAGGGCCCAGAGATACCTCTCCAACAATCGGAGTGACAAATCCTAATCTCGAAATACGCCAACTCAACAAGTACCTTCGGAGACACCTGTAGAGCACCTTTATAATCACCTAGTTACGTTGTGACGGTTGGTAGCACACAAAGTGTTCCTCCAGTAAACGGGAGTTGCACAATCTCATAGTCATAGGAACATGTATAAGTCATGAAGAAAGCAATAGCAACATACTAAAACGATCAAGTGCTAAGCTAACGGAATGGGTCAAGTTAATCACATCATTCTCCTAATGATGTGATCCCGTTAATCAAATGACAACTCATGTCTATGGCTAGGAAACATAACCATCTTTGATCAATGAGCTAGTCAAGTAGAGGCATACTAGTGACACTCTGTTTGTCTATGTATTCACTCATGTATTATGTTTCCGGTTAATACAATTCTAGCATGAATAATAAACATTTATCATGATATAAGTAAATAAATAATAACTTTATTATTGCCTCTAGGGCATATTTCCTTCAGTCTCCCACTTGCACTAGAGTCAATAATCTAGTTCACATCGTCATGTGATTTAACACCAATAGTTCACATCTTTATGTGATTAGTTCACATCTCCATGTGACTAACACCCAAAGGGTTTGCTAGAGTCAATAATCTAGTTCACATCGCTATGTGATTAAAACCAAAAGAGTGATCATGTTTTGCTTGTGAGAGAAGTTTAGTCTACGGGTCTGCAACATTCAGATTCGTATGTATTTCGCAATTTCTATGTCTACAATGCTCTGCACAGAGCTACTCTAGCTAATTGCTCCCACTTTCAATATGTATCTAGATCGAGACTTAGAGTGATCTAGATTGATGTAAAAAGTTTACATCGACGTAACTCTTTACGACAAACTCTTTTATCACCTCCATAATCGAGAAATATTTCCTTAGTCCTCTAAGGATAATTTTGACCGCTTTCCAGTGATCTACTCCTAGATCATTATTGTTCTCCTTTGCCAGAATCATGCTAAGGTATACAATAGGACTGGTAACAGCATAGCATACTTTATAGAACCTATGACTGAGGAATAGGGAATGACTTTTCATTCTCTTTCTATTTTTTGCTGTGGTCGGGTTTTGAGTCTTTACTCAACTTCACACCTTGCAACACAGGCAAGAACTCCTTCTTTGACTGTTCCATTTTGAACTACTTCAAAATCTTGTCAAGGTATGTACTTATTGAAAAGACTTATCAAGCGTCTTGATCTATCTCTATAGATCTTGATGCTCAATGTGTAAGCAGCTTCATCGAGGTCTTTCTTAAAAAAACTCTTTTCAAACATTCCTTTATGCTTTCCAGAAAATTCTACATTATTTTCGATCACCAATATGTCATTCACATATACTTATCAGAAATGCTGTAGTGCTCCCACTCACTTTCTTGTAAATACAGGCTTCACCGCAAGTCTGTACAAAACCATATGATTTGATCAGTTTAGCAAAGCATATATTCCAACTCCGAGGTGCTTGCACCAGTCCATAGATGGATCACTGGATCTTGCTCACTTTGTTAGCACCTTTAGGATCGAGAAAACCTTCTAGTTGCATCATATACAACTCTTCTTTAAGAAATCCATGAAGGAATACAGTTTTGTCATCCATTTGCCAGATTTCATAAAATATGGCAACTGCTAATATGATTTGGACAGGATTTTAAGCATCGATACGAGTGAGAAAATCTCATCGTAGTCAACACCTTGAACTTGTCGAAAACATTTTGCGACAATTCGAGCTTTGTAGATAGTAACAATACTATCAGCGTCCGTCTTCCTCTTGAAGATCCATTTATTCTTAATGACTCACCGATCATCGGGCAAGTTAATCAAAGTCCATACTTTGTTTTCATACATGAATCCCATCTCAGATTTCATGGCCTCAAGCCATTTCGCGGAATCTGGGCTCATCATCGCTTACTCATAGTTCGTAGGTTCATCATGGTTTAGTAACATGACTTCCAGAAAGGATTACCATACCGCTCTGGTGCGGACCATACTCTGGTTGTCCTACGAGTTTCGGTAGTAACTTGATCTGAAGTTTCATGATCATCATCATTAGCTTCCTCACTAATTGGTGTAGAGATCACTAGAACTGCTTTCTGTGATGAACTACTTTCCAATTTGGGAGAAGGTACAATTACCTCATCAAGTTCTACATTCCTCCCACTCACTTCTTTCGAGAGAAACTCCTTCTCTAGAAAGGATCCACTTTTAGCAACAAAGATCTTGCCTTTGGATCTGTGATAGAAGGTGTACCCAACAGTTTCCTTTGGGTATTCTATGAAGACACATTTCTCCGATTTGGGTTCGAGCTTATCAGGTTGAAACCTTTTCACATAGGCATCGCAACCCCAAACTTTAAGAAACACAACTTAGGTTTCTAGCCAAACCACAGTTCATATGGTGTTGTCTCAACGGATTTAGATGGTGCCCTATTTAACGTGAATGCAACTGTCTCTAATGCATAACCCCAAAACCATAGTGGTAAATCGGTAAGAGACATCATAGATTGTACCATATCTAATAAAGTACGGTTATGATGTTCGGACACACCATTACGCCGTGGTGTTCCAGGTGGCGTGAGTTGCGAAACTATTCCGCATTGTTTCAAATGAAGACCAAACTCGTAACTCAAATATTCGCCTCCGCGATCAGATCATAGAAACTTTGTTTTCTTGTTACGATGATTTTCCACTTCACTCCGAAATTCTTTAAAATTTTCAAATGTTTCAGATTTATGTCTCATCAAGAAGATATACTGATATCTTACTCAAATCATCTGTGAAGGTCAGAAAATAACGATACCTGCCGCGAGCCTCAACACTCATCGGACTGCATACATCAGTATGTATTATTTCCAATAAGTCTGTTGCTTGCTCCATTGTTCTGGAGAACGGAGTCTTAGTCATCTTGCCTATGAGGCATGGTTTGCAAGCATCAACTGATTCATAATCAAGTGATTCCAAAAGCCCATCAACATGGATTTTCTTCATGCGCTTTACACCAATATGACCTAAACGGCAGTGCCACAAATAAGTTGCACTATCATTATTAACTTTACATCTTTTGGCTTCATCTTTTGGCTTCAATATTATGAATATGAGTATCACTACGATCGAGATTCAATAAACCATTCACCTTGGGTGTATGACCATTGAAGGTTTTATTCATGTAAACAGAACAACAATTATTCTTTGACTTTAAATGAATAACCATCTCGCATCAAACAAGATCCAGATATAATGTTCATGCTTAACGCTGGCACCAAATAACAATTATTTAGGTCTAAAATTAATCTCGAAGGTAGATGTAGAGGTAGCGTGCCGACGGCGATCACATCGACTTTCGAACCATTTCCCACGTGCATCGTCACCTCGTCCTTAGCCAGTCTTCGCTTAATCCGTAGTCCCTATTTCGAGTTGCAAATATTAGCAACAAAACCAGTATCAAATACCCAGGTGCTACTACGAGCTCTGGTAAGGTACACATCAATAACATGTATATCACATATACCTTTGTTCACCTTGCCATCCTTCTTATCCGCCAAATACTTGGGGCAGTTCCGCTTCCAGTGACCAATCTGTTTGCAGTAGAAGCACTCAGTCTCAGGCTTAGGTCCAGACTTGGGTTTCTTCTCCTGAGCAGCAACTGTGTTTGCTGTTCTTCTTGAAGTTCCCCTTCTTCTTCCCTTTGCCCTTTTTCTTGAAACTGGTGGTCTTGTTGACCATCAATACTTGATGCTCCTTCTTGATTTGTACCTCCACTACCTTTAGCATTGCGAAGAGCTTGGGAATTGTCTTGTTCATCCCTTGCATATTATAGTTCATCATGAAGCTTTTGTAGCTTGGTGGCAGTGATTGAAGAACTTTGTCAATGACACTATCAACAGGAAGATTAACTCCCAGTTGAGTCAAGTGATTATGATACCCAGACATTTTGAGTATATGTTCACTAACAAAACTATTCTCCTCCATCTTGCAGCTATAGAACTTATTGGAGACTTCACATCTCTCAATTCGGGCATTTGCTTGAAATATTAACTTCAACTCCTGGAACATCTCATATGCTCCATGACGTTCAAAACGTCGTTGAAGTCCCGGTTCTAAGCCGTAAAGCATGGCACACTGAACTATCGATTAGTCATCAGCTTTACTCTTCCAGGCGTTCTTAACGTCATCAACAGCATCTGCAGCAGGCCTGGCACCCAGCGGTGGTTCCAGGACGTAATTCTTCTATGCAGCAATGAGGATAATCCTCAAGTTACGGACCCAGTCCGTGTAATTGCTACCATCATCTTTCAACTTTGCTTTCTCAAGGAATGCATTAAAATTCAATGGAACAACAGCACGGGCCATCTATCTACAATCAACATAGACAAGCAAAATACTATCAGGCACTAAGTTCATGATAAATTTAAGTTCAATTAATCATATTACTTAAGAAATCCCACTTAGATAGACATCCCTCTAATCATCTAAGTGATCACGTGATCCAAATCAACTAAACCATGTCCGATCATCACGTGAGATGGAGTAGTTTTCAATGGTGAACATCACTATGTTGATCATATCTACTATATGATTCACGCTCGACCTTTCGGTCTCAGTATTCCGAGGCAATATCTGCATATGCTAGGCTCGTCAAGTTTAACCTGAGTATTCTATGTGTGCAAAACTGGCTTGCACCCGTTGTAGATGAACATAGAGCTTATCACACCCGATCATCACGTGGTGTCTCGGCATGACGAACTTTGGCAACGGTGCATACTCAGGGATAACACTTTTATCTTGAAATTTAGTGAGAGATCATCTTATAATGCTACCGTCAATTGAAGCAAAAATAAGATGCATAAAAGATAAACATCACATGCAATCAATATAAGTGATATGATATGGCCATCATCATCTTGTGCTTGTGATCTCCATCTCCGAAGCACCGTCATGATCACCATCGTCACCGGCGCGACACCTTGATCTACATCATAGCATCATTGTCGTCTCGCCAATTATTGCTTCTATGACTATCGCTACCGCTTAGTGATAAAGTAAAGCAATTACAGGGCGATTGCATTGCATACAATAAAGTGACAACCATATGGCTCCTGCCAGTTGCCGACAACTCGGTTACAAAACATGATCATCTCATACAACAAAATATAGCATCATGTCTTGACCATATCACATCACAATATGCCCTGCAAAAACAAGTTAGACGTCCTCTACTTTGTTGTTGCAAGTTTTACGTGGCTGCTACGGGCTTCTAGTAAGAACCGTTCTTACCTATGCATCAAAACCACAACGATAGTTCGTCAAGTTAGTGCTGTTTTAACCTTACTCAAGGACCGGGCGTAGCCACACTCAGTTCAACTAAAGTTGGCGAAACTGACACCCGCCAGCCACCTATGTGCAAAGCACGTCGGTAGAACCAGTCTCGCGTAAGCGTACGCGTCATGTCGGTCCAGGCCGCTTCATCCAACAATACCGCCAAACCAAAGTATGACATGCCGGTAAGCAGTATGACTTGTATCTCCCACAACTTACTTGTGTTCTACTCGTGCATATAACATCTACACATAAAACCAAGCTCTGATACCACTGTTCGGGAACGTAGTAATTTCAAAAAAATTCCTACGCACACACAGGTTCATGGTGATGCATAGCAACGAGAGGGAAGAGTGTGTCCACGTACTGTCGTAGACCGAATGCGGAAGCGTTAGCACAACGCGGTTGATGTAGTCGCGCGTCTTCACGATCCGACCGATCCAAGTACCAAACGCACGGCACCTCCGAGTTTTGCACACGTTCAGCTCGATGACGTCCTGTGAGCTCCGATCCAGCAAAGCTTCATAGGGGAGTTTCGTCAGCACGACGGCGTGGTGAAGGTGGTGATGATCTACCGACGCAGGGCTTCGCCTAAGCACCGCTACGATATAACCGAGGTGTAATATGGTGGAAGGGGGCACCGCACACGGCTGGAATAGATCAACGGATCAACTTGTGTTACTAGAGGTGCCCCTTGCCCCCGTATATAAAGGAGTGGAGGAGGGGAGGGCCGACCCTCTCTAGGGCGCTCCATGGGGAGTCCTACTCCCACGGGGAGTAGGATTCCCCCCTTTCCAACTTGGAGTAGGAGAGGAAAGGAAGAGGAAGGAGGGAGGAAGGAAAGGGGGGGTCGGCCCCCTTCCCAATTCAGATTGGGCTTGGGGGGGGGGGGCGCCACCTCCTTTGCTCCTTTCCCCTCCTTTCCACTAAAGCCCAATAAGGCCCATATACCTCCCCGGGGGTTCCTATAACCTCCTAGTGCTCCGGTATATTCCCGATCTCACCCGGAACCATTTCTGTATCCAAATATAGTCATCCAATATATCGATCTTTATGTCTCGACCATTTCGGGACTCCTTGTCATGTCCGTGATCATATCCGGGACTCCGAACTACCTTCGGTACATCAAAACACAAAAACTCATAATACGATCGTCACCGAACTTTAAGCGTGCGGACCCTACGGGTTCGAGAACTATGTAGACATGACCGAGACATGTCTATGGTCAATAACTAATAGCGGAACCTGGATCCTCATGTTCGTTCCCACATATTCTACAAAGATCTTTATCAGTCAAACCGCATAACAACATACGTTGTTCCCTTTGTCATCGGTATGTTACTTGCCCGAGATTCGATCGTCGGTATCTCAATGCCTAGTTCAATCTCGTTACCGGCAAGTCTCTTTACTCATTCTATAATGCATCATCCCGCAACTAACTCATTAGTTACAATGCTTGCAAGGCTTATAGTGATGTGCATTACCGAGAGGGCCCAGAGATACCTCTCCGACAATCGGAGTGACAAATCCTAATCTCGAAATACGCCAACTCAATAAGTACCTTCGGAGACACTTGTAGAGCACCTTTATAATCACCAGTTACATTGTGACGTTTGGTAGCACACAAAGTGTTCCTCCGGTAAACGTGAGTTGCATAATCTCATAGTCATAGGAACATGTATAAGTCATGAAGAAAGCAACAACAACGTACTAAAACGATCAAGTGCCAAGCTAACGGAATGGGTCAAGTCAATCACATCATTATCCTAATGATGTGATCCCATTAATCAAATGACAACTCATGTCTATGGCTAGGAAACATAACCATCTTTGATCAACGAGCTAGTCAAGTAGAGGCATACTAGTAACACTCTGTTTGTCTATGTATTCACACATGTATTATGTTTCAAATTAATACAATTCTAGCATGAATAATAAACATTTATCATGATATAAGGAAATAAATAATAACTTTATTATTGCCTCTAGGGCATATTTCCTTCAGGTGCTTTGGAGATGGAGATCAAAGGCACAAGATGATGATGGCCATATCATGTCACATATTTTGATTGCATGTGATGTTTATCTTTTATGCATCTTATTTTGCTTAGTACGGTAGTAGCATTATATGATAATCCCTCACTAAATTTCAAGGTATAAGTGTTCTCCTTAAGTATGCACCATTGCGACCGTTCTCGTGCCGAGACACCACGTGATGATCAGGTGTGATAAGCTCTACGTTCACATACAACGGGTGCAAGACAGTTTTGCACGTGCAAAATAGTTGGGTTAAACATGACGAGCCTAGCATGTACAGACATGGCCTCGAAACACTAAGACCGAAAAGTCGAACGTGAATCATATAGTAGATATGATCAACATAGAGATGTTCACCATTGAAAACTACTCCATCTCACGTGATGATCGGACATGGTTTAGTTGATATGGATCATGTGATCATTTAGATGACTCGATGGATGTCTATCTAAGTGGAAGTTCTTAAGTAATATGATTAATTGAACTTAAATTTATCATGAACTTAGTCCTGATAGTTTTTGCATGTCTATGTTGTAGATCAATGGCCCGTGCTACCGTTCCCTTGAATTTTAATGCGTTCCTAGAGAAATCTAAGTTGAAAGATGATGGTAGCAACTACACGGACTGGGTCCATAACTTGAGGATTATCCTCATTGTTGCACAGAAGAATTACATCCTTGATGCACTGCTAGGTGCAAGGCCTGCTGCAGGAGCAACTCCGGACGTTATGAACTTCTGGCATGCCAAATCTGATGACTACTCGATAGTTCAATGTGCCATGCTTTACAGGTTAGAATCGAGACTTCAAAGACGTTTTGAACGTCATGGACCATATGCGATGTTCCAGGAGTTGAAGTTAATATTTCAAGCAAATGCCTGAGTTGAGAGATATGAAGTCTCCAACAAGTTCTATAGCTGCAAGATGGAGGAGAACAGTTCTGTCAGTGAACACATACTCAGAATGTCTGGATACCATAACCACTTGACTCAGCTGGGAGTTAATCTTCCGGATGATAGTGCCATTAACAAAGTTCTTCAATCACTGCCACCAAGTTATAAAGGCTTCATGGTGAACTATAATATGCAAGGGATGGAAAATACTATTCCCGAGCTCTTTGCAATGCTCAAAGCTGCGGAGGTAGAAATCAAGAAGGAGCATCAAGTGTTGATGGTTAACAAGACCACTAGTTCCAAGAAAAAAGGCAAAGGAAAGAAGGGGAACTTCAAGAAGAATAGCAAGCAAGTTGCTGCTCCCGGGAAGAATCCCAAGTATGGACCTAAGCCTGAAACCGAGTGCTTCTACTCTAAAGGGACTGGTCACTGGAAGCGGAACTGCTCCAAGTATTTGGCGGATAAGAAGGATGGCAAAGTGAAAGGTATATTTGATATACATGTTATTGATGTGTACCTTACTAATGCTCATAGTAGCGCCTTGGTATTTGATACTGGTTCTGTTGCTCATATTTGCAACTCGAAATAGGGGCTACGGATTAAACAAAGATTGGCTAAGGACGAGGTGACGATGCACGTCGGAAATGGTTCCAAGGTCGATGTGATCGCCGTCGGCACGCTACCTCTACATCTACCTTCGGGATTAGTTTTAGACCTGAATAATTGTTATTTGGTGCCAGCGTTGAGCATGAAAATTATATCTACATCTTGTTTGATGCGAGACAATTATTCATTGAAATCAGAGAATAATGGTTGTTCTATTTATATGAGTAATATCTTTTATGGTCATGCACCCTTGACGAGTGGTCTATTTTTGTTGAATCTCGATCGTGGTGATACACATATTCATAATATTGATGCCAAAAGATGCAAAGTTGATAATGATAGTGCAACTTATTTGTGGCACTTCCGTTTAGGTCATATTGGTGTAAAGCGCATGAAGAAACTCCATTCTGATGGGCTTTTGGAATCACTTAATGCTTGCGAACCATGCCTCATGGGCAAGATGACAAAGACTCCGTTCTCCGGAACAATGGAGCGAGCCACTCACTTATTGGAAATAATACATACTGATGTATGCAGTCCGATGAGTGTTGAGGCTCGCGGTAGGTATCGTTATTTTCTGACCTTCACAAATGATTTGAGCAGATATGGGTATATCTACCTAATGAAACATAAGTCTAAAACATTTGAAAAGTTCAAAGAATTTCAGAGTGAAGTGGAAAATCATCATAACAAGAAAAATAAAGTTTCTATGATCTGATTGCGGAGGCGAATATTTGAGTTATGCATTTTATCTTCATTTAAAACAATGTGGAATAGTTTCGCAACTCACGCCACCTGGAATACCACAATGTAATGGTGTGTCCAAACGTCATAACCGTACTTTTTAGATATGGTGCGATCTATGATGTCTCTTACCGATTTACCACTATCATCTTGGGGTTATGCATTAGAGACAGCTGCATTCACGTTAAATAGGGCACCATCTAAATCCATTGAGACGACACCGTATGAACTATGGTTTGGCAAGAAACCTAAGCTGCCATTTCTTAAAGTTTGGGGTTGCGATGCTTATGTGAAAAAGCTTCAGCCTGATAAGTTCGAACCCAAATCGAAGAAGTGTGTCTTCATAGGATACCCAAAAGAAACTGTTGGGTACACCTTCTATCACAGATCTGAAGGCAAGATATTTGTTGCTAAGAATGGATCATTTCTAGAGAATGGGTTTCTCTCGAAAGAAGTGAGTGGGAGGAAAGTAGAACTTGATGAGGTAGTTGTACCGTCTCTCGAATTGGAAAGTAGTTCATCGCAGAAATCAGTTCTAGTGATGCCTACACCAATTAGTGAGGAAGTTAATGATGATGATCATGAAACTTCAGATCAAGTTACTACTGAATCTCGTAGGTCAACCAGATTACGTTCCGCACCAGAGTGGTACGATAATCCTATTCTGGAAGTCATGTTACTAGACCATGATGAACCTACGAACTATGAGGAAGCGATGATGAGCCTAGATTCCACGAAATGGCTTGAGGCCATGAAATCCGAGATGGGATCCATGTATGAGAACAAAGTATGGACTTTGGTTGACTTGCCCGATGATCAGCAAGCCATAGTAAATAAATGGATCTTCAAGAAGAAGACTGACGTTGATGGTAATGTTACTGTCTACAAAGCTCGACTTGTTGCAATAGGTTTTCGACAAGTTCAAGGAGTTGATTACGATGAGACCTTCTCACCCATAGCGATGCTTAAGTCTGTCCGAATCATGTTAGCAATTGCCGCATTTTATGATTATGAAATTTGGCAAATGGACGTCAAAACTACATTCCTTAATGGATTTCTTAAATAAGAGTTGTATATGATGCAACCAGAGGGTTTTGTCAATCCTAAATGTGCTAACAAAGTGTGCAAGCTCTGGCGATCCATTTATGGACTGGTGCAAGCCTCTCGGAGTTGGAATATACGCTTTGATAGTGTGATAAAAGCATATGGTTTTATACAAACTTTTGGAGAAGCCTGTATTTACAAGAAAGTGAGTGGGAGCTTTGTAGCATTTCTAATATTATATGTAGATGACATATTGTTGATTGGAAATAATACAAAATTTCTGAATAGCATAAATGGATACATGAATAAGAATTTTTCAATGAAAGACCTCGGCGAAGCTACTTATATATTGGGCATCAAGATCTATAGAGATAGATCAAGATGCTTAATTGGACTTTCACAAAGCACATGTTGGGGAACGTAGTAATTTCAAAAAAATTCCTACGCACACGCAAGATCATGGTGATGCATTGCAACGAGGGGGAGAGCATGATCTACGTACCCTTGTAGATCGCAATGGAAGCGTTGACACAACATAGAGGAAGTAGTCGTACGTCTTCTTCCCGATCCAACCGATCCAAGCACCGTTACTCCGGCACCTCCGAGTTCTTAGCACACATACAGCTCGATGACGATCCCTGGGCTCCGATCCAGCAAAGCTTCGGGGAGGAGTTCCGTCAGCACGACGGTGTGGCGACGATCTTGATGTTCTACCAACGCAGGGCTTCGCCTAAGCACTACAACGATATGATCGAGGTGGAATATGGTGGCAGGGGGCACCGCACACGGCTAAGGAACGATCTCAAAGATCAACTTGTGTGTCCTAGGGTGCCCCCCTGCCCCCGTATATAAAGGAGCAAGGGGGAGGCCGGCCGGCCCTATGGGGCGTGCCAAGGGGAGGGGGAGTCCTCCTCCTAGTGGGAGTAGGACTCCCCTTTCCTATCCAATTAGGAAACCCTAAGGGGGAAGGAAAGAGGGGGAGAGGGAGAGGGAAAGAGGGGCCGCGCCCCCCTCCCTAGTCCAATTCGGACTCCCCATGTGGGGGGGGGGGGCGCCACCTCCTAGGCTGCAGCCCTCTCTCTCCCCTAAGGCCCAATAAGGCCCATTACTTCCCCGGAGGGTTCTGGTAACCCTTCCGGTACTCCGGTTTTCTCCGAAATCACCTGGAACACTTCCGGTGTCCGAATATAGCCGTCCAATATATCAATCTTTATGTCTCGACCATTCCGAGACTCCTCGTCATGTCCGTGATCACATTCAGGACTCCGAACTAACTTCGGTACATCAAAATGCATAAACTCAGAATAACTGTCATCGTAACGTTAAGCGTGCGGACCCTACGGTTCGAGAACAATGTAGACATGACCGAGACACGTCTCCGGTCAATAACCAATAGCGGGACCTGGATGCCCATATTGGCTCCTATATATTCTACGAAGATCTTTATCGGTCAGACCGCATAACAACATACATTGTTCCCTTTGTCATCGCTATGTTACTTGCCCGAGTCTCGATCGTCGGTATCCAATACCTAGTTCAATCTCGTTACCGGCAAGTCTCTTTACTCATTCTGTAATACATCATCCCGCAACTAACTCATTAGTTGCAATGCTTGCAAGGCTTATGTGATGTGCATTACCGAGAGGGCCCAGAGATACCTCTCCGACAATCAGAGTGACAAATCCTAATCTCGAAATACGCCAATCCAACATCTACCTTTGGAGACACCTGTAGAGCTCCTTTATAATCACCCAGTTACGTTGTGACGTTTGGTAGCACACAAAGTGTTCCTCTGGTAAACGGGAGTTGCATAATCTCATAGTCATAGGAACATGTATAAGTCATGAAGAAAGCAATAGCAACATACTAAACGATCGGGTGCTAAGCTAATGGAATGGGTCATGTCAATCAGATCATTCAACTAATGATGTGACCTCGTTAATCAAATAACAACACTTTGTTTATGGTTAGGAAACATAACCATCTTTGATTAACAAGCTAGTCAAGTAGAGGCATACTAGTGACACTAAGTTTGTCTATGTATTCACACATGTATTATGTTTCCGGTTAATACAATTCTAGCATGAATAATAAACATTTATCATGATATAAGGAAATAAATAATAACTTTATTATTGCCTCTAGGGCATATTTCCTTCAGTCTCCCACTTGCACTAGAGTCAATAATCTAGATTACATAGTAATGATTCTAACACCATGGAGCCTTAGTGCTGATCATGTTTTGCTCGTGGAAGAGGCTTAGTCAACGGGTCTGCAACATTCAGATCCGTATGTATCTTGCAAATCTCTATGTCTCCCACCTGGACTAGATCCCGGATGGAATTGAAGCGTCTCTTGATGTGTTTGGTCCTCTTGTGAAATCTGGATTCCTTTGCCAAGGCAATTGCACCAGTATTGTCACAAAAGATTTTCATTGGACCCGATGCACTAGGTATAACACCTAGATCGGATATGAACTCCTTCATCCAGACTCCTTCGTTCGCTGCTTCGGAAGCAGCTATGTACTCCGCTTCACATGTAGATCCCGCTACGACGCTTTGTTTATAACTGCACCAACTGACAGCTCCACCGTTTAATATAGACACGTATCCGGTTTGCGATTTTGAATCGTCCAGATCAGTGTCAAAGCTTGCATCAACGTAACCTCTTACGGTGAGCTCTTTGTCACCTCCATATACGAGAAACATATCCTTAGTCCTTTTCAGGTATTTCAGGATGTTCTTGACTGCTGTCCAGTGATCCACTCCTGGATTACTTTGGTACCTCCCTGCTAAACTTATAGCAAGGCACACATCAGGTCTGGTACACAGCATTGCATACATGATAGAGCCTATGGCTGAAGCATAGGGAACATCTTTCATTTTCTCTCTATCTTCTGCAGTGGTCGGGCATTGAGTCTGACTCAACTTCACACCTTGTAACACAGGCAAGAACCCTTTCTTTGCTTGATCCATTTTGAACTTCTTCGAAATCTTGTCAAGGTATGTGCTTTGTGAAAGTCCAATTAAGCATCTTGATCTATCTCTATAGATCTTTATGCCTAATATGTAAGCAGCTTCACCGAGGTCTTTCATTGAAAAACTCTTATTCAAGTATCCCTTTATGCTATCCAGAAATTCTATGTCATTTCCAATCAGTAATATGTCATCCACATATAATATCAGAAATGCTACAGAGCTCCCACTCACTTTCTTGTAAATACAGGCTTCTCCGAAAGTCTGTATAAAACCAAATGCTTTAATCACACTATCAAAGCGTTTATTCCAACTCCGAGAGGCTTGCACCAGTCCATAAATGGATCGCTGGAGCTTGCACACTTTGTTAGCTCCCATTGGATCGACAAAACCTTCCGGTTGCATCATATACAACTCTTCTTCCAGAAATCCATTCAGGAATGCAGTTTTGACATCCATTTGCCAAATTTCATAATCGTAAAACGCGGCAATTGCTAACATGATTCAGACAGACTTAAGCATTGCTACGGGTGAGAAGGTCTCATCGTAGTCAACCCCTTGAACTTGTCGAAAACCTTTTGCGACAAGTCGAGCTTTGTAGACAGTAACATTACCGTCAGCGTCAGTCTTCTTCTTGAAGATCCATTTATTCTCAATTGCTTGCCGATCATCGGGCAAGTCAACCAAAGTCCATACTTTGTTCTCATACATGGATCCCATCTCAGATTTCATGGCTTCAAGCCACTTTGCGGAATCTGGGCTCACCATCGCTTCTTCATAGTTCGTAGGTTCATCATGATCTAGTAGCATGATTTCCAGAACTGGATTACCGTACCACTCTGGTGCGGATCTCACTCTGGTCGATCTACGAGGTTCAGTAGTGTCTTGTCCTGAAGTTTCATGATCATCATCATTAGCTTCCTCACTAATTGGTATAGATGTCGCAGAAATAGTTCTCTATGATGTACTATTTTCCAACAAGGGAGAAGGTACAGTTACCTCGTCAAGTTCTACTTTCCTCCCACTCACTTCTTTCGAGAGAAACTCCTTCTCTAGAAAGGATCCATTCTTAGCAACAAATATCTTGCCTTCGGATCTGTGATAGAAGGTGTACCCAACAGTCTCCTTTGGGTATCCTATGAAGACACATTTCTCCGATTTGGGTTCGAGCTTATCAGGTTGAAGCTTTTTCACATAAGCATTGCATCCCCAAACTTTAAGAAACGACAACTTTGGTTTCTTGCCAAACCATAGTTCATAAGGCGTCGTTTCAACGGATTTTGATGGTGCCCTATTTAATGTGAATGCGGCCGTCTCTAAAGCATAACCCCAAAACGATAGCGGTAAATCAGTAAGAGACATCATAGATCGTACCATATCTAGTAAAGTATGATTACGATGTTCAGACACACCATTACGCTGTGGTGTTCCGGGTGGCGTGAGTTGCGAACTATTCCACAATTTTTCAAATGTACACCAAACTCGTAACTCAAATATTCTCCTCCACGATCAGATCGTAGAAACTTTATTTTCTTGTTACTATGATTTTCAACTTCACTCTGAAATTCTTTGAACTTTTCAAATGTTTCAGACTTATGTTTCATTAAGTAGATATACCCATATCTACTTAAGTCATCTGTGAAGGTGAGAAAATAACGATATCCGCCACGAGCCTCAATATTCATCGGACCACATACATCGGTATGTATGATTTCCAATAAATCTGTTGCTCTCTCCATAGTACCGGAGAATGGTGTTTTAGTCATCTTGCCCATGAGGCACGGTTCGCAAGTACCAAGTGATTCATAATCAAGTGGTTCCAAAAGACCATCAGTATGGAGTTTCTTCATGCGCTTTATACCGATATGACCTAAATGGCAGTGCCACAAATAAGTTGCACTGTCATTATCAACTCTGCATCTTTTGGTTTCAACATTATGAATATGTGTGTTACTACTATCGAGATTCATCAAAAATAGACCACTCCTCAAAGGTGCATGACCATAAAAGATATTACTCATATAAATAGAACAACCATTATACTCTGATTTAAATGAATAACCGTCTCGCATCAAACAAGATCCAGATATAATGTTCATGCTCAACGCTGGCACCAAATAACAATTATTTAGGTCTAATATTAATCCCGAAGGTAGATGTAGAGGTAGCGTGCTGACCGCGATCACATCGACTTTGGAACCGTTTCCCACGTGCATCGTCACCTCGTCCTTTGCCAGTGTTCGCTTAATCCGTAGTCCCTGTTTCGAGTTGCAAATATTAGCAACAGAACCAGTATCAAATATCCAGGTGCTACTGCGAGCTCTAGTAAGGTACACATCAATAACATGTATATCACATATACCTTTGTTCACCTTGCCATCCTTCTTATCCGCCAAATACTTGGGGCAGTTCCGCTTCCAGTGACCAGTCTGCTTGCAGTAGAAGCACTCAGTTTCAGGCTTAGGTCCAGACTTGGGTTTCTTCTCTTGAGCAGCAACTTGCTTGCCGTTCTTCTTGAAGTTCCCCTTCTTCTTCCCTTTGCCCTTTTTCCTGAAACTAGTGGTCTTGCTGACCATCAACACTTGATGCTCCTTTTTGATTTCTACCTCCGCAGCTTTCAGCATTGCGAAGAGCTCGGGAATAGTCTTGTTCATCCCTTGCATATTATAGTTCATCACGAAGCTCTTGTAGCTTGGTGGCAGTGATTGGAGAATTCTGTCAATGACGCAATCATCTGGAAGATTAACTCCCATATGAATCAAGTGATAATTATACCCAGACATTTTGAGTATATGCTCACTGACAGAACTGTTCTCCTCCATCTTGCAGCTATAGAATTTATTGGAGACTTCATATCTCTCAATCCGGGCATTTGCTTGAAATATCAACTTCAACTCCTGGAACATCTCATATGCTCCATGACGTTCAAAACATCGTTGAAGTCCCGATTCTAAGCCGTAAAGCATGGCACACTGAACTATTGAGTAGTCATCAGCTTTGCTTTGCCAGACGTTCATAACATCTGGTGTTGCTCCAGCAGCAGGCCTGGCACCCAGCGGTGCTTCCAGGACGTAATTCTTCTAAGCAGCAATGTGGATAATCCTCAAGTTACGGACCCAGTCTGTGTAATTGCTACCATCATCTTTCAACTTTGCTTTCTCAAGGAACGCATTAAAATTCAATGGAACAACAGCACGAGCCATCTATCTTCAATCAACATAAACAAGCAAGATACTATCAGGTACTAAGTTCATGATAAGTTTAAGTTCAATTAATCAAATTACTTAAGAACTCCCACTTAGATAGACATCCCTCTAATCCTCCAAGTGATCACGTGATCCAAATCAACTAAACCATAACCGATCATCACGTGAGATGGAGTAGTTTTCAATGGTGAAAATCGCTATGTTGATCATATCTACTATATGATTCACACTCGACCTTTCGGTCTCTGTGTTCCGAGGCCATATCTGCATATGCTAGGCTCGTCAAGTTTAACCTGAGTATTCTGCATGTGCAAAAACTGGCTTGCACCCATTGTAGATGGATGTAGAGCTTATCACACCCGATGATCATGTGGTGTCTGGGCACGACGAACTTTGGCAACGGTGCATACTCAGGGAGAACACTTCTTGATAATTTAGTGAGAGATCATCTTATAATGCTACCGTCAATCAAAGCAAGATAAGATGCATAAAAAGATAAACATCACATGCAATCAATATAAGTGATATGATATGGCCATCATTATCTTGTGTTTGTGATCTCCATCTCCGAAGCACTGTCATGATCACCATCGTCACCGGCGCGACACCTTGATCTCCATCGTAGCATCGTTGTCGTCTCGCCAATCTTATGCTTCCACGACTATCGCTACCGCTTAGTGATAAAGTAAAGTATTACATCGCGATTGCATTGCACACAATAAAGCGACAACCATATGGCTCCTGCCAGTTGCCGATAACTCGGTTACAAAACATGATCATCTCAGACAATAAAATTTAGCATCATGTCTTGGCCATATCACATCACAACATGCCCTGCAAAAACAAGTTAGACGTCCTCTACTTTGTTGTTGCAAGTTTTACGTGGCTGCTACGGGCTTAAGTAAGAACCAATCTCACCTACGCATCAAAACCACAATGACAGTTTGTCAAATAGACTTCGTTTTAACCTTCGCAAGGACCGGGCGTAGCCACACTCGGTTCAACTAAAGTTGGAGAAACTGACACCCGCCAGCCACCTGTGTGCAAAGCACGGCGGTAGAACCAGTCTCGCGTAAGCGTACGCGTAATGTCGGTCCGGGCCGCTTCATCCAACAATACCGCCAAACCAAAGTATGACATGCTGGTAGGCAGTATGACTTATATCGCCCACAACTCACTTGTGTTCTACTCGTGCAAATAACATCAAACCATAAAACCTGGCTCTGATACCACTGTTGGGGAACGTAGTAATTTCAAAAAATTTCCCACGCACACGCAAGATCATGGTGATGCATAGCAACGAGGGGGAGAGCATGATCTACGTACCCTTGTAGATCGCAACGGAAGCGTTGACACAACGTAGAGGAAGTAGTCGTACGTCTTCTTCCCGATCCGACCGATCCAAGCACCGTTACTCCGGCACCTTCGAGTTCTTAGCACACGTACAGCTCGATGACGATCCCCGGGCTCCGATCCAGCAAAGCTCCGGGGAGGAGTTCCGTCAGCATGACGACGTGGCGATGATCTTGATGTTCTACCGACGCAGGGCTTCGCCTAAGCACTACAACGATATGATCGAGGTGGAATATGGTGGCAGGGGGCACCGCACATGGCTAAGGAACGATCTCAAAGATCAACTTGTGTGTCCTAGGGTGCCTCTGCCCCCGTATATAAAGGAGCAAGGGGGAGGCCGGCCGGCCCTATGGGGCGCGCCAAGGGGAGGGGGAGTCCTCCTCCTAGTGGGAGTAGGACTCCCCTTTCCTAATCCAATTAGGAAACCCTAAGGGGGAAGGAAAGAGGGGGAGAGGGAGAGGGAAAGAGGGGCCGCGCCCCCTCCCTAGTCCAATTCGGACTCCCCATGTGGGGGGGGGGGGGCGCCACCTCCTAGGCCGCAACCCTCTCTCTCCCCTAAGGCCCAATAAGGCCCATTACTTCCCCGGAGGGTTCCGGTAACCCTTCTGGTACTCCGGTTTTCTCCGAAATCACCCGAAACACTTCCGGTGTCCGAATATAGCCGTCCAATATATCAATCTTTATGTCTCGACCATTCCGAGACTCCTCGTCATGTCTGTGATCACATCCGGGACTCCGAACTAACTTCGGTACATCAAAATGCATAAACTCATAATAACTGTCATCGTAACATTAAGCGTGCGGACCCTACGGTTCGAGAACAATGTAGACATGACCGAGACACGTCTCCGGTCAATAACCAATAGTGGGACCTAGATGCCCATATTGGCTCCTACATATTCTACGAAGACCTTTATCAGTCAGACCGCATAACAACATACGTTGTTCCCTTTGTCATCGGTATGTTACTTGCCCGAGATTCGATCGTCGGTATCCAATACCTAGTTCAATCTCGTTACCGGCAAGTCTCTTTACTCGTTCTGTAATACATCATCCCGCAACTAACTCATTAGTTGCGATGCTTGCAAGGCTTATGTGATGTGCATTACCGAGAGGGCCCAGAGATACCTCTCCGACAATCGGAGTGACAAATCCTAATCTCGAAATACGCCAACCCAACATCTACCTTTGGAGACACATGTAGAGCTCCTTTATAATCACCCAGTTACGTTGTGACGTTTGGTAGCACACAAAGTGTTCCTTTGGTAAATGGGAGTTGCATAATCTCATAGTCATAGGAACATGTATAAGTCATGAAGAAAGCAATAGCAACATACTAAACGATCGGGTGCTAAGCTAATGGAATGGGTCATGTCAATCAGATCATTCAACTAATGATGTGACCTCGTTAATCAAATAACAACACTTTGTTTATGGTTAGGAAACATAACCATCTTTGATTAACGAGGTAGTCAAGTAGAGGCATACTAGTGACACTAAGTTTGTCTATGTATTCACACATGTATTATGTTTCCTGTTAATACAATTCTAGCATGAATAATAAACATTTATCATGATATAAGGAAATAAATAATAACTTTATTATTGCCTCTAGGGCATATTTCCTTCAGCACATACCTTGATAAAGTTTTGAAGAAGTTCAAAATAGATCAGTCAAATAAAGGTTTTTGCCTGTGTTACAAGGTGTGAAGTTGAGGCAGACTCAATGCCCGACCACTGCAGAAGATAGAGAGAAAATGAAAGTCATTCCCTATGCCTCAGCCACAGGCTCTATCATGTATGCAATGCTGTGTACCAGACATGATGTGTGCCTTGCTATAAATTTAGCAGGGAGGTACCAAAGTAATCCAAGAGTGGATCACTGGCCAGCGGTCAAGAACATCCTGAAATACCTAAAAAGGACTAAGGATATGTTTCTCATTTATGGAGGTGACAAAGAGCTTGTCATGAATGGTTATGTCGATGCTAGATTTGACACTGATCTGGATGACTCTAAGTCGCAAACCGGATACGTATTTATATTGAATGGTGGAGCTGTCAGTTCGTGTAGTTCCAAGTAGAGCGTCATGGCGGGATCTACGTGTGAAGCGGAGTACATAGCTACTTCGGAAGCAGCGAATGAAGGAGTTCATATCCGATCTAGGTGTAATACCTAGTGCATCAGGTCCAATGAAAATCTTTTGTGACAATACTGGAGCAATTGCCTTTGCGAAGGAATCCAGATTTCACAAGAGAACCAAACACATCAAGAGACACTTCAACTCCATCCGCGATCAAGTCAAGGAGGGAGACATAGAGATTTGCAAAATACACAAGGATCTGAATGTTGCAGACCTGTTGACTAAAGCCTCTTCCATGATCAAAACATGATCAACAGCAAGACTCCATGGGTGTTAGAATCATTACAATGTAATCTAGATTATTGACTCTAGTGCAAGTCGGAGACTAAAGGAAATATGCCCTAAAGGCAATGATAAAGTTGTTATTTATATTTCCTTATATAATGATAATTATTTATTATTCATGCTAGAATTGTATTAATCAGAAACTTGATACACATGTGAATACATAGACAAAACATAGTGTCCCTAGTATGCCTCTACTTGACTAGCTCGTTAATCAAAGATGGTTAAGTTTCCTCACCATAGACATGTGTTGTCATTTGATGAACGGGATCACATCATTAGGAGAATGATGTGATGGACAAGACCCATCCGTTAGCTTAGCATAATGATCGTTGAAGTTTTATTGCTATTGCTTTCTTCATGACTTATACATATTCCTTTGACTATGAGTTTATGCAACTCTCGAATACAAGAGGAACACCTTGTGTGCTATAAAAAATCACAACGTAAATGGGTGATTATAAAGATGCTCTACAGGTGTCTCCGAAGGTGTTTGTTGGGTTGGTATAGATCGAGATTAGGATTTGTAACTCCGAGTATCGGAGAGGTATCTCTGGGCCCTCTCGGTAATGCACATCATTATAAGCCTTGCAAGCAATGTGACTAAAGTGTTAGTTACGGGATGATGCATCACGGAACGAGTAAAGAGGCTTGCCTGTAACGAGATTGAACTAGGTATGAAGATACCACGATCGAATCTCGGGAAAGTAACATACCGATGGCAAAGGGAATAACGTATGTTGTTATTGCGGTTTAACCGATATAGATCTTCATAGAATATGTAGGAACCAATATGAGCATCCAGGTTCCCCTGTTGGTTATTGACCGGAGATGTGTCTCGGTCATGTCTACATAGTTCTTGAACCCGTAGGGTCTGCACGCTTAACGTTCGATGATGATTTGTATTATGAGTTATGTGTTTTGGTGACCGAAGTTTGTTCAGAGTCCTGAATGAGATCATGGACATGATGAGGGGTCTGGAAATAGTCGAGAGGTAAAGATTGATATATTGGACAATAGTATTCGGACACCGGAATGGTTCTGGAATATTACGAGTATTTTTTTGGAGTCACGGGAGGTTACCGGAACCCCCCAGGGAAGTAATGGGCCT
Organism: Triticum monococcum; assembly: GCA_034509565.1. NCBI lineage: Eukaryota > Viridiplantae > Streptophyta > Magnoliopsida > Poales > Poaceae > Triticum > Triticum monococcum. The sequence goes on from CM067845.1 coordinate 487,970,250, forward strand.
ACATGGGCCATAGGGTAGAGAGAGGGGAGCCCGCAAGGGTGGCGCCCCCCCATGGGCTGTCTGAATTGGACAAGGGGAGGGGCGCGGCCCCCCTTTTCCTTCCCCCTCTCCCTCTCCTTCCCTTTCCCCCCTCCGAAAGAAAGGAAGGGGAGCCCAACTAGGACTAGGATTCCTAGCCAGTCCCCCCCCCCATGGCGCGCCCCCTTTGGCCGGCCTCCTCCCTCTCCTCCTTTATATACGGGGGCATGGGCACCCAAAGGACATCAGTTGTTCTCTTAGCCATGTGCAGTGCCCCCTCCACAGTTTACTCCTCCGGTCATATTGTCGTAGTGCTTAGGTGAAGCCCTGCGCGGATCACATCAACATCACCGTCACCATGCCGTCGTGCTGACGAAACTCTCCCTCGACACTTTGATGGATCAAGAGTTCGAGGGACGTCATCGAGCTGAACGTGTGCTGAACTCAGAGGTGTCGTATGTTCGGTGCTTGATCGGTTGGATCGCGAAGACGTTCGACTACATCAACCGTGTTAACCTAACGCTTTCTCTTTCGATCTATGAGGGTATGTGGACACACTCTCCCCCTCTCATTGCTATGCATCTCCTAGATAGATCTTGCGTGATCGTAGGAATTTTTTTGAAATTGCATGCTACGTTCCCCAACAGGTTCGATGTTGGCTATCCACATGTATCATTCTCATTCACTCTCAGGACTTCGAATAGGGAAAGCCGAGGCCACTCGCACTGGTCGGACACGGCATTGCGTAGCAAACAGATAAGGGTAGGATTGGGGCGACGACTCGTATGGTTGAGCATTTAATTTGGTTCTCTGACCTTGACTGCTCCTTACACGCCGGCAAGTTATCGACAGTCGCACCACTCTATGGGGTCTTACAATGGCGTCCGGATAAACAATGTAGGAATATGAATCGGGACCGAACAGATGCAACACTGCAGGCAGTTGGATGCTTTTGAGTGGTTGGATGTTTCATGTGACCGACTCCGATGGTTTAGGGTGTTCGCCGAGGGGTGACGATGATGGTAGAGGAAAGTTACATGTTCCATCCCCTCCCTCCTAACATGAACGAAGAAGATAAAGGACAGAAAGTGTGTTTTCCCTCCACCGAATAGAAAGCGCTCAACGGACTCGAAAAAACAACCTGTGCCAACCGGCTAGTGCCAGCAATGTGCAACAACCGAGCGCTCCGGCAACAACCGCTCCAAGGAACAGACAACCTTTGTAATCGGGTAACTACAGGGAAAACAACCTCAAATGACCGACCAACCCCAAGAATAACGAGCAAACAAGTGGGCGGTGTCGATGCTAAAACCGGTGGATCTCGGGTAGGGGGTCCCGAACTGGTGATCTTGGTACGATGGTAACATGGAGAATAGGGACACGGTATTTACCTAGGTTCGGGCCCTCTGAAGAGGTAAAACCCTATGCCGTGTTCTTAGTATATTGATTGTGGATGGGGTACAAAGTACTTGATGATCTACCTCGAGATCGTATGTATGAGTTCTAACCTCTAAACCTTGAAATCGTGCCTCTATGGACTAAACCCCTTGGCTTATATAGGCACCGAGGGTATCTAGGGTTTACACATGGTTGGTTACAATCTAAGGATAAACATGCCGGTAATTCAAATACGCCTCGAAGTGTATGCCAAGACTTCGGTGGACTCCATCTTGATTACGCTGAGAACCAGGGCATGTGTGGCCCATTCTTCAGTTGTCGGTGGGTCCTCAGCCCAACCCATGAAAAATAGGCTGGCATGGTGTGCACCCCCTAATATAATCTAGGACACCATCAGTAGCCCCTAAACTAGTCTTCAAGCCGAGGAAATTGGCTCCTTCCTCGGGACAACTTCATTATCTTGGTCTTCGGCTTCATATTAGAGTTCCACCTTCTACGTCAGCTCCTGAATCTGAGGATATACTCGGATCCAAGTCCTTCTTTAGCATTCTCTTTGATCACAACCATGGGTTTATATAATGATTTTCTCCAGGCTATAAGGGATATCTTTTAACCAGGCCCTTTTTGGCATAACTTATTTTTCAACGGGTCTGAAGTCCCCTTTAGCTTAGCCACGAAGGCTTGCCACCATGTGGGCACAACGGTTAACTAACTGGGTCAAACCCTAACAACTTTCAACCGAGAAACCAAATCGTCACCTCTTAACACAGAGTAGAATCGTCTCGTCAACAATTATTACTGGGCATATCGCGGCCCAAGGACTTTTCCATTGGCACATCTTATCAATAAAGAGATCATGCTCTGGATTTTTAGCGATATCATAATCAAAAATGCTTTAATCCTTGCACGCATTGCATGTTGTATAGGGAACTGGTGTTTTTTACTGCGCATGTTGCAACCCTTGGTTTTCTACCGATCTATAAAAAGGGAAGCACTAAATCAAAATTTACCCACGCTCTCATTCCTTGCTCCATCGACAAGAACCTCTGCAAGCTCAAGTGCTTCTGAGATCCTCTTTTCACTCCCGCTCCTCCCTACTTCCTTCCTCCACCACAAGAGATGGCCGACAAGGGAAAGGGTGTTGCCCCTCCATCATCCGAGGCTGCCAGCATGAGGGGGCAGTGGTTGCCCTCCAACGTCACCACCGGCATGATCACCGAGATTTAGGTTGATGGGTATCTTCCCGTAAGGGCAAAATGTCGATCTCCCATGGGCACCGAGAGGTCTACTCAGCTGCCGCCATCCCTATGCCTAGAAATGGGCAATGTGTTGTCTTCATCTCCCACCTCATCCGAGGTCTAGGCTTCCCTTTCCACCCCTTCGCCAGGGGTCTACTATTTTCTATGGGCTTGACTTCCATCATATCTCCCCAAATTCTATTCTCCACATCGCCTCCTTCATAACATTATGCGAAGCCTTTCTCCACGCCGAGCCCCACTTCAGGCTGTGGCTGAAGGTGTTCGATATTAAGCTGCACAACAGTGGCTCCAAGCTTGCTGATTGTGGCGGCGCCATGATAAGCAAGATCCTCGAAGTTACCTAGCCAAAGGGCACTTTCATCGAGATAGTGAAACTTTGGCAACAAGAGTGGTTTTATGTGGCCGACCAGCCGTCAAGGAACTCGGAGGAGGTCTCGGTCTTTTCCGTGGAGCCACCGAAGAGGCTGTACTCCTGGACCAACAAGGTCTCAAGCAAGGGGATCAGAAGGATGTGGGGGTACTCCAAGGTAAGCTCAAGGTCGTGGTTGATACGCTGTGATGGATGTCGTCCATGTGATGCTCCTCTGTCGGGCCCTTCCCCTCCAAATCCGGTCTACTCTGATGTGGAGGTATATGCCGGAGGCTGACCCGTGGGCCTACTAAGTTGACATGCACATAGGGCTTTGTCAACTTAGTCAACAAACAATTATAGCAGCAGTGACCATTGTATTTTAATCGAACGGTCCTGCTGCTTCTTCAATATCTGATCTTCTTGCACCAGCTGCCCAAACCAGCGCCGACGGGACCGCCTGCTCCTGCCTCTAGTGGCCGGCTGTGTGATACATCTCCAACGCATCTATAATTTTTGATTGTTCCATGCTATTATATTATCTGTTTTGGATGTTTTATATGCATTAATATGCTATTTTATATGATTTTCGGGACTAGCCTATTAACCTAGAGCCTAGTGCTAGTTTCTGTTTTTTCCTTGTTTTAGAGTTTCGCAGAAAAGGAATACCAAACGGAGTCCAAACGGAATAAAACTTCGCGATGATTTTTCTTCGACCAGAAGACACCTAGGAGACTTGGAGTGCAAGTCAGAAGAGCCACGAGGCGGCCACAAGGGTGGAGGGCGCGCCCGCCGACCTTGTGGGCCCCTCGGTGACCCCCCGACCTAGATCTTCCTACTATATATTCTCATATGCCCTGAAAACTTCCCGGGGAGCCACGAAACCACGTTTCCACTGCCACAACCTTCTGTACCCGTGAGATCCCATATAGGGGCCTTTTCCAGCATCCTGCTGGAGGGGGATTCAATCATGGAGGGCTTCTACATCAACACCATTGCCTCTCCGATGAAGCGTGAGTAGTTTACCACAGACGTATGGGTCCATAGCTAGTAGCTAGATGGCTTCTTCTCTCTCTTTGATTATCAATACCATGTTCTCCTCGATGATCTTGGAGATCTATTGGATGTAATACTCTTTTGCGGTGTGTTTGCCAAGATCCGATGAATTGTGGATTTATGATCAGCTTATCTATGAATATTATTTGAATCTCCTCTGAATTCTTATATGCATGATTTGATATCTTTGCAAGTCTCTTCAAACTATCGATTTGGTTTGGCCAACTAGATTGGTTTTTCTTGCAATGGGAGAAGTCTTTAGCTTTGGGTTCATCTTGCGGTGCTCGATCCTAGTGACAGAAGGGGAACCGACACGTATTGTATTGTTGGCATCGAGGATAAGAACATGGGGTTTTCATCATATTGATTGAGTTAATCCCGCTACATCATGTCATGTTACTTAAGGCGTTACTTTGTTCTTATGAACTTAATACTCTAGATGCATGCAGGAGTCGGTCGATGTGTGGAGTAATAGTAGTAGATGCAGAATCGTTTCGGTCTACTTGACATGGACGTGATGCCTATATTCATGATCATTGCCTTAGATATCGTCATAACTTTGCGATTTTCTATCAATTGCTCAACAGTAATTTGTTCACCCACCGTAATAATTTCTATCTCGAGAGAAGCCTCTAGTGAAATCTATGGCCCTCGGGTCTATTTTCCATCATATAAGTTTCCGATCTATAATTTTAGTTTCCGATTTACTTTCTTTGCAATCTTTTACTTTTTGTTCCATAACCAAAAATACCAAAAATATTATTTTACTGTTTATCCATCTATATCAGATCTCATATTTTAAATATCCGTGAAGGGATTGATAACCCCTTTATCACGTTGGGTGCAAGTTGGTGTTTGTTTATGCAGGTATTCGGTGGCTTGTTGCATTTTCTCCTACTGGATTGATACCTTGGTTCTCAAAAACTGAGGGAAATAATTACTCTACTTTGCTGCATCACCCTTTCCTCTTCAAGGGAAAAACGAATGCAAGCTCAAGAGATAGCAGGAAGGATTTATGGCACCGTTGCCAGGGAGATCTATGCCAAGTCAAGACATACCAAGTACCCATCATAAACTCTCATCCCTCGGATTACATTATTCGCCATCTGCCTCTCGTTTTCCTCTCCCCCACTTGTAAAACGATTTTTTGAAAAGACTCACCTTTTCTTCCGTTCGTCTTCTCCATTTGTTCGTTTGCCACCATCATGTCTGAAACTGGGGAGGTTATTGCTGAAAAGGATTGTAGTAAGGATGGGGGAAACTTTGATACTTTGGTTAATTTTGATCCTCATGAAGAAACTACTATCTTGCATGCTAAGAAATTCCGCATAGGTAGTGGAAATATTATTGGAAAAGTGGTTATTCAAGATTTCTTTACTTGTGCCGGTGCACTCCCCACTATGGATGGATCTATCCTCCATAAAACTAGTAGCCTTGTGGATGCTATATCTTTGCTTATTGTTGAACTTGAAAGGCAATTTGTTCACATGTATCCATTCATACAAAGGTTTTTTCTAGAGTTTTCTAATATTGAGCATTCTTCTGTTAAGCGTGCCGCTACTATATTCCTAGCTCATGAGTTTAGATTTATTATGAAAGAAGCTAGTGAAATTTTTGCTCATTATAAAATAGATGGTGGTCGCCCTCCCATAGAGGGAATCCTCTTTAATCAAGAGGATATAATGCGTTTACAGTCTTTAGATCATGTTGCTTATAATGAAAATTTAAGAAAGAGGATTCCTACAAATGTTTTAGTCAATAAGATTTCTGAGCTTAATGATGATTTTGCTATTCAAAGCAACGGATTGCATTTCTCTCTTGGGCACAAGCTCATGACTTGTTGCCAAAAGAATGCTTATAATGATGAGTTGGTCATACAATATGAAGGGCCAAAGGAGGAATCAATTCCTCCCGAGATCGATCTTGGGGACTCTTATCCCATTAAATTTAGCCCTTTTGATTACTTTTGCTTGACTCAAAGAAAACTTGTTGCTGAATGAAGGTAGTATGCGATGAGTTTTCTAGATTTGCCTTATCATTATTATAATTACACTTAGATATATTCGTGTTTTATGCCTAACTAGGGGCGTTAAACAATAGCGCTTGTTGGGAGGCAACCCAATTTTATTTTTGTTTTTTTTGCTTTTTAGGTTCTGTTTTGCAATAAATAATTCATCTAGCCTCTGTTTAGATGTGTTTTTATGTTTTAATTAGTGTTTGTGCCAAGTAAGACCTTTGGGATAGCTTACGGTGATAGTTGATTTGATCCTGCTGAAAAATAGAAACTTTTGCGCCCAGGAGATTAGTTTTCATTTTTTTAAAAGCACGATAAAATACTGATTCTATTTGCATATGATTAATAAACAAATTTTATATGACTTCGTAGCTTCTCAGGATTTTTAGAGTTACATAAGTATTTGAAATATCCAGATTGCTACACAGCGTTCTGTTTTTGATAGATTTTGTTTTTCGCGTGTTGTTTGCTTATTTTGATGAATCTATGGCTAGTATCGGGGGGTATGAACCATGGAAAAGTTGGAATATAGTAGATATTACACCAATATAAATAAATAATGAGTTTACAACAGTACCAAAACTGGTGATTTATTTTCTTATACTAACGGAGCTTATGAGATTTTCTGTTGAAGTTTTGTGTTGTGAAGTTTTCAAGTTTTGGGTAAAGATTTGATGGACTATGAAATAAGGAGTGGAAAGAGCCTAATCTCGGGGATGCCCAAGGCACCCCTAAGGTAGTATTCAAGGAGGCCAACGAGCCTAAGCTTGGGGATGCCCCGGGAAGGCATCCCCTCTTTCGTCTTCGTCTATTGGTAACTTTACTTGAGGTTATATTTTTATTCACCACATGATATGTGTTTTGCTTGGAGTGTCTTGTATGATTTGAGTCTTTTCTTTTTAGTTTGCCACAATCATTCTTGCGGTACACACCTTTTGGGAGAGACATGCATGAATCATGATTTATTAGAATACTCTATGTGCTTCACTTATATTTTTTGAGCTAGGCAAAATTGCTCTAGTGCTTCACTTATATCTTTTTAGAGCTCGGCGGTGGTTTTATTTTATAGAAATTGCTGAACTCTCATACTTCACTTATATTATTTTGAGAGTCTTTAGAATAGCATGGTAATTTGCTTTGGTTATTACATTAGTCCTAATATGATATGCATCCAGAAGGGATATAATAAAAACTTTCATATAGAGTGCATTGAATACTATGAGAAGTTTGATTCCTTATGATTGTTTGAGATATGAAGATGGTGATATTAGAGTCATGCTAGTAAGTAATTTTGAATTTGAGAAACACTTGTGTTAAGGTTTGTGAGTCCTGTAGCATGCACGCATGGTGAACCATTATGTAACGAAGTTGGAGCACGAGATGTTTTTTGATTGTCTTCCTTATGAGTGGCGGCCGGGGATGAGCGATGGTCTTTTCCTACCAATCTACCCCCCTAGGAGCATGTGCATAGTACTTCGTTTCAATGACTAATAGATTTTTGCAATAAGTATGTGAGTTCTTTATGACTAATGTGGACTCCATGGATTATACACACTCTCACCTTTCCGCCATTGCTAGCCTCTCTGGTACCGTGCAACTTTCGCCGGTACCATAAACCCACCACATATCCTTCCTAAAAATAGCCACCATACCTACCTATTATGGCATTTCCATAGCCATTTCGAGATATATTGCCATGCAACTTTCCATTGTTCCATTTATTATGACACGTTCCATCATTGTGATATTGCTTTGCATGATCATGTAGTTGACATCGTATTTGTGTCAAAGCCACCATTCATCGTTTTTTATACATGTCGCTCTTGATTCATTGCACATCCCGGTACACCGCCAGAGGCATTCACATGGAGTCATATTTTTGTTCTAGTATCGAGTTATAATTTTTGAGTTGTAAGTAAATAGAAGTGTGATGATCTTCATTATTAGAGCATTGTCCCATGTGAGGAAAAAAGGAAAGGCCAAATCAAAAAAAGATAAGGCCCAAAAAAGATAAAACAAAAAAATTAAAAAATGAGAGAAAAAGAGAGAAGGGACAATGTTACAATCCTTTTTGCCACACTTGTGCTTCAAAGTAGCACTATGATCTTCATGATAGAGAGTCTCCTATGTTATCACCTTCATATACTAGTGGGAATTTTTCATTATAGACCTTGGCTTGTATATTCCAACATTGAGCTTCCTCAAAACGCCCTAGGTCTTCATGAGCAAGCAAGTTGGATGCACACCCACTTAGTTTTCTTTTTGAGCTTTCATAAACTTATAGCTCTAGTGCATCCGTTGCATGGAAATCCCTACTCACTCACATTGATATATATTAATGGGCATCTCCATAGCCCATTGATACGCCTAGTTGATGTGAGACTATCTCCTTCTTTTTGTCTTCTCCACAACCACCGTCTATTCCACCCATAGTGCTATGTCCATGGCTCACAGTCATGTATTGCGTGAAAATTGAAAAGGTTTGAGAACATCAAAAGTATGAAACAATTGCTTGGCTTGTCATCGGGGTTGTGCATGCTTTGAATGTCTTGTGTGACGAAGATGGAACATAGCCAGACTATATGATTTTGTAGGGATAAGCTTTCTTTGGCCATGTTATTTTGAGAAGACATAATTATTTGTTAGTATGCTTGAAGTATTATTGTTTTTATGCCAGTATTAAACTTTTGTTGTGAATCTTACGGATCTGAACATTCATGCCACAATAAAGAGAATTACATGGATAAATATGTTAGGTAGCATTCCACGTCAAAAATTCTGTTTTTATCATTTACCTACTCGAGGACGAGCATGAATTAAGCTTGGGGGTGCTTGATACGTCTCCAACGTATCTATAATTTTTGATTGTTCCATGCTATTATATTATCTGTTTTGGATGTTTTATATGCATTAATATGCAATTTTATATGATTTTGGGACTAACCTATTAACCTAGAGCCTAGTGCGAGTATCTAATTTTTCTTATTTTAGAGTTTTCGTCGAAAAGGAATACCAAACGGAATCCAAATGGAATAAAACTTTCGTGATGATTTTTCTTGGACCAGAAGTCACCCAGGAGACTTGGAGTGCAAGTCAGAAGAGCCACGAGGCAGCCACAAGGGTGGAGGGCGCGCCCAGGGGGTAGGGCGTGCCCCTCGGTGACCCCCTGACCTAGAACTTCCTCCTATATATTCTCATATGCCCCGAAAACTTCCAGGGAGCCATGAAACCACCTTTTCACTGCCGCAACCTTCTGTACCCGTGAGATCCCATCTAGGGGCCTTTTCCGGCACCCTGCCGGAGGGGGATTCGATCACGGAGGGCTTCTACATCAACACCATTGCCTCTCCGATGAACCGTGAGTAGTTTACCATTGACCTATGGGTCCATAGCTAGTAGCTAGATGGTTTCTTCTCTCTCTCTCTCTCTCCCTCTTTGATTCTCAATACCATGTTCTCCTTGATGTTCTTGGAGATCAATTCGATGTAATACTCTTTTGCGGTCTGTTTGCCAAGATCCGATGAATTGTGGATTTATGATCAGCTTATCTATGAATATTATTTGAATCTCCTCTGAATTCTTATATGCATGATTTGATATCTTTGCAAGTCTCTTTGAACTATCAATTTGGTTTGGCCAACTAGATTGGTTTTTCTTGCAATGGGAGAAGTCTTTAGCTTTGGGTTCAATCTTGCGATGCTCGATCCTAGTGACAGAAGGGGAACCGACACATATTGTATTGTTGCATCGAGGATAACAAGATGGGGTTTTCATCATATTGCTTGAGTTAATCCCGCTACGTCATGTCATCTTACTTAAGGTGTTACTCTGTTCTTATGAACTTAATACTCTAGATGCAGGCAGGAGTCGGTCGATGTGTGGAGTAATAGTAGTAGATGCAGAATCGTTTCAGTCTACTTGACATGGACGTGATGCCTATATTCATGATCATTGCCTTAGATATCGTCATAACTTTGCGCTTTTCTATCAATTGCTCAGCAGTAATTTGTTCACCCACCGTAATAATTTCTATCTTGAGAGAAGCCTCTAGTGAAATCTATGGCCCCCGGGTCTATTTTTCATCATATAAGTTTCCGATCTATAATTTTAGTTTCCGATTTACTTTCTTTGCAATCTTTTACTTTCCGTTCCATAACCAAAAATACCAAAAATATTACTTTCTTGTTTATCCATCTATATCAGATCTCACGTTGCAAATAACCGTGAAGGGATTGACAACCCCTTTATCGCATTGGGTGCAAGTTGTTGTTTGTTTGTGCAGGTATTTGGTGGCTTGTAGCGTTTCTCCTACTGGATTGATACCTTGGTTGTCAAAAATGGAGGGAAATACTTACTCTACTTTGCTGCATCACCCTTTCCTCTTCAAGGGAAAAACCAACGCAAGCTCAAGAGGTAGTACTGTGCTGCCACGCAGGCCTCACCACCCCATCCTACTCCCACCGCTAGCCAGGCCTTCCCTCTACTCATCCACACCCCCTATTATTCTCCAGCGATGGCAGCCTCAAACCACAGTGGAACCAATCAACCCTCGCACTCCCCTTCACGTGGGCATCCACTGCTACGTATTCCCCAGCTCTGGGTCCTTCCCTTCCTAGGTCGCACCGTCATCCACCACCTTGGTGCTCTCGGATGGTACGACATCATCAACGCGGTCAACGAACGATAGCCATCAGAAGAGGACTGTACGCGGAGAGGCTGATAGCTGGGCCCATGGCCGCACGCAAGGAAGTGCCTCCTTATTACGCGCAAAATAACGACTCCTCCACCTGACAGCTCGGACCCACCGGAGGGGCCTCTGTATTTCATGAAAAAATGCCCCCCTAATAGTTGGGACCCACCGGCTTTATATTCGCATGGATGGAAGTGTCTTCTTACCCCTTGACAGCTGGGACCCACCAGGTTGAAGCGAAGGTAGCGTTATCTGCCTGGCCACGAATGTGTACGTACGTAGTGGTCGACCGGTCTCTCTATAGCGACGTATCGTGGCCGAGTATGGAGCGGCACGTGTTGAAGTAGAGGCGCCGACGTAGCATGTCACGCAGTCCCGTCTATATCGTGTACACGTACGTACATCCACGCTGCAAGATAGTAAATATGGCTACGTACGTACATACGGGCGGGGTATCTAACGCATACAACAACGTCGTCCTGTTCATCAGCAGCCAACCGGCTGGGTCGGAACAGAGTAAATAGCGTCGCATGTTCATCGGTAGCCAACCGGCTTGGACGGAACAACCGAAATGGCCTTCTGTTCGACCGCGTACGGTCGAAACGGGGTCCTGTTTGTCGAGATGGGTATGGTGTACCGCAAAACAGAGGAAATAGACTTCCGTTCAAGTGCCTATGGTCGAAACGGGGTGCTGTTGATCGGGAGGGGTGTGGCGTACCGCAAAACGGAGGAAACAGACTTCTGTTGGAGTTCCTACGGTCAAAACGGTGTCATGTTCATCGGGAAGGGTGCGGCGTACCGCAAAAGAGGACTCCATGGGGAACTGTTCATCCACTGTCTACTGCCTCGCTTGAGCCTCCACGGGCTACTGTTCATCCATCGTCGACTTCCTCTATCTTCCACCTGCAATTGTTCATCCACCGTCGACTTCCTCCAGCCTCCACGGGTCATTGTTCATCCACGGGGTCCTAATCATGCAGCCTCCATCGGCTACTATTCAACTAGCCCTCCATGGGGTCCTGTTCATCCACCCCACCTCCTCGATCGGGGTCTTGTTCATCCAGCAACAACGGCCTACTACTACTACCACGAGGTCCTGTTCATCCAACCCCCACTGGGAACTGTTCATCCAACCCCCAACAACGGTCACTGTTCATGCAGAGATAGCAGGTTCGATTGACTTCAGTAGCAGCACTAGAGAAGGAATCGCCCGGGTTCAGTTAACATCAAGGGATTGATCGATCGCTCGGGCTCAGTTAACATCAAGGGATCGATCGATCACTTGGGTTCAGTAATGCGAGCTAGTGCAATCGCTCGGCTTCAATAAGCGAACGCCTCGCTCGGGTTCAGTTAGAGCCCAACGCCTCACACACGCGCACGTACGTGTATGAGAGAAACCCGCAAACCTCTGTGCATCGCTCAGCCCCGACCACCCACCGTAACCGGGAACTCCCCGATGTTTTCCTCTCCCTCGCTTCTACCATGATTTTTTCCATCATGGACGGCCCAAAGAATGTCATGCAGGTGTGTCCTTGGCCTGCCCAGGACAAAAAGCCCATTCTCTTTCATGATTTTTTGTCATAGAAGTAGGAGCCCACCACATCTATAATGATACATGCTTTTGTCACAATTATATTCATAGAAGTGTCATAAGCATGACAGAAAAAATTCGTTCAGCCCAAAATGTCACAGATGTGTCTTTTTTTGTTGTGGATCCTTACATGGCCGGTGTGTACCTGCCTAGCCTTCTATGAGCACTAACACTGGCAGTAGGAAACCGATGGGAGAAGAGGCGGGGAACCGATGGGAGGAGTGGTGGGAAACGGTAGCGTGTTTGGATATATAACACCATTAATATGGAAAACTTAGTAAAGAAGGAAGCGCAAGCTAGCACGATGTGTGCGCACGGTGCTTACCCATGGGTGCCAGACGGTTGACGAGAACCGCTTTAAATATTCAGGGTCCGTTTGGCCTTTTTTATACATTATAATTAAGTTTTAAGCATGAATTTAATGTGCATAATTCAAATTTGAACTACAAATACATGCTCTAGTACACCGAAATGGCTACAAAAATCATACATGTGTCCTTGGATGCATGTTTAGGTCCCATGCAAAGAAAGGGAATGAACTACAACCGTCTCGGCGTCTGGCTTGGCCTCAAACATTGAGAATCTCAGTTTTTAAATCCCTGTAAATCCAAAACTGACACGAAAATCATGAAACTTGGCATGGTGTCACGGCATTGCAGATATATGTTGTGGAAAAAATGTCCAATTTGGGGCAAGTTTTATTACAAGCCTCTTACAAACCGGAGCTTCTCTCAAGAAGCCTCGTGGTTCCTATAGGGAAACATGTCCCCCTTGTGGGCGAAACAATAATCGCTGCCTCTTCTTGCCTTGTATTGTTTTCTACAGGAAACATGGAACAACAGGATGCTCATGCTGAAATTTGAAATTATTCAGGGTTCGTTTGGCCTTTTTATACATTAATTGAGTTTTCTATGCATTTAATGTCCATAATTCAAATCTGAACTACAAATACATGCTCAAGTGCACCAAAATGGCTAGAAAAATCATACATGTGTCCTTGGGTGCATGTTTAGATCCCATGCAAGGAATGAGAATGAATTACAACCGTCTTGGCGTCCTGACTCGGCCGCAAACATTGGGAATCTCGGTTTTCAAATCCCCGTAAATCCAAAACTCACCATAAAATCATGGAACTTGGCATGGTGTCATGACATGGCACATATATGTCATGATAAAAAAAACTGTCCAATTTGGGCCAAGCTTTATTACAAACCTCTTACAAACCAGAGCTTCTCACAAGAACCCTTGTGGTTTCGGTAGGGAAACGTGCCCCTCTTGTGGGCAAACGATAATCATTGCCTCTTCTCGCCTTGTATTTCGTTTTCTACAGGCAACATAGAATAACAGGAGATTCGTGCTGAAATTTGAAATTATTCAGGGTTCGTTTGGCCATTTTATATATTATTGAGTTTTCTAGGCATAATGTCCATAATTCAAATTTGAACTACATGCACATGCTCCAATGCACCAAAATGGGTTGAAAATCATACATGTGTCCTTGGGTGTCTGTTTAGGTCTCATTGAAGGAATGAGAATGAATTACATACGTCTTGTCGTCCTGAAACATTGGGAATCTTGGTTTTTAAATCCAAGTAAATTCAAAACTCACCCAAAAATCATGAAACTTGGCATGGTTTCATGACATGGCACATATATGTCGTGGTAAAAAGCTTCCAATTTGAGACAAGGCGGACACATTAATAGCCAATGCAGTCCTTTTGGAACAAATAGCCGACACATTAATATCACAAACGGTTGTATTATTTGAACCGTGTGTGTTCCCGTTGTTGGGGAACGTAGTAATTTCAAAAAAATTCCTACACACACGCAAGACCATGGTAATGCATAGCAACGAGAGGGGAGAGTGTGATCTACGTACCCTTGTAGATCGACAACGGAAGCGTTTGGTTGATGTAGTCGTACGTCTCCACGGCCCGACCGATCAAGCACCGAAACTACGACACCTCCGAGTTCTAGCACACGTTTAGCTCGATGACGATCCCCGGACTCCGATCCAGCAAAGTGTCGGGGAAGAGTTCCGTCAGCACGACGGCGTGGTGACGATCTTGATGCACTACTATCGCAGGGCTTCGCCCAAGCACCGCTACAATATTATCGAGGACTATGGTGGCAGGGGGCGCCGCACACGGCTAAGAATATGATCACGTGGATCAACTTGTGTTCCTCTGGGGTGCCCCTGCCTCCGTATATAAAGGCTCAAGGGGGGAGGCCGGCCGGCCATCATAGGCGCGCCAGGAGGAGTCCTACTCCCTCCGGGAGTAGGATCCCCCCCAATCCTAGTTGGAATAGGATTCGCAGAGGGGGGAAAAGAGGAAGGGGGCCAGCCCCCTCTCCTTGTCCTATTCGGACCAAGGGAGGGGAGGGGCGCGCGGCCCATCTCCGGCTGCCTCTTCTCTTTTCCACTAAGGCCCACTAAGGCCCATATACCTCCCGGGGGTTTCGGTAACCTCCCGGTACTCCGGTAAAATCCCGATTTCACTCGGAACACTTCCGATATCCAAACATAGGCTTCCAATATATCAATCTTTATGTCTCGACCATTTCGAGACTCCTCGTCATGTCCGTGATCACATCCGTGACTCCGAACAACCTTCGGTACATCAAAACGTATAAACTCATAATATAACTGTCATCGAAACCTTAAGCGTGCGGACCCTACGGGTTCGAGAACAATGTAGACATGACCGAGACACGTCTCCGGTCAATAACCAATAGCGGGACCTGGATGCCCATATTGGCTCCTACATATTCTACGAAGATCTTTATCGGTCAGACCGCATAACAACATACGTTGTTCCCTTTGTCATCGGTATGTTACTTGCCCGATATTCGATCGTCGGTATCCAATACCTAGTTCAATCTCATTGCTGGCAAGTCTCTTTACTCGTTCCGCAATACATCCTCTCGCAACTAACTCATTAGCTACAATGCTTGCAAGGCTTAAGTGATGTGCATTACCGAGAGGGCCCAGAGATACCTCTCCGACGATCGGAGTGACAAATCCTAATCTTGAAATACGTCAACCCAACATGTACCTTTGGAGACACCTATAGAGCACCTTTATAATCACCTAGTTACGTTGTGATTTGGTAGCACAGAAAGTGTTCCTCCGGCACACGGGAGTTACATAATCTCATAGTCATAGGAACATGTATAAGTCACGAAGAAAGCAATAGCAACATACTAAACGATCGGGTGCTAAGCTAATGGAATGGGTCATGTCAATCAGATCATTCAACTAATGATGTGATCCCGTTAATCAAATGACAACTCTTTGTCCATGGTTAGGAAACATAACCATCTTTGATTAACGAGCTAGTCAAGTAGAGGCATACTAGTGACACTTTGTTTGTCTATATATTCACACATGTATTATGTTTCCGGTTAATACAATTCTAGCATGAATAATAAACCTTTATCATGATATAAGGAAATAAATAATAACTTTATTATTGCCTCTAGGGCATATTTCCTTCAGTCTCCCACTTGCACTAGAGTCAATAATCTAGATTACACAGTAATGATTCTAACACCCATGGAGCTTTGGTGCTGATCATGTTTTGCTCGTGGAAGAGGCTTAGTCAACGGGTCTGCTACATTTAGCTCCGTATGTATCTTGCAAATCTCTATGTCTCCCACCTGGACTAGATCTCGGACCCGGATGGAATTGAAGCGTCTCATGATGTGTTTGGTTCTGTTGTGAAATCTGGATTCCTTTGCCAAGGCAATTGCACCAGTATTGTCACAAAACATTTTCATTGGACCCGATGCACTAGGTATGACACCTAGATCGGACATGAACTCCTTCATCCAGACTCCTTTGTTTGCTACTTTCGAAGCAGCTATGTACTCCGCTTCACATGTAGATCCCGCCATGACGCTTTCTTTAGAACTGCACCAACTGACAGCTCCACCTGAAAGCACACGTGCTCCCTAGGTGGTTTTGATAATTGATGACAACATATCTCTTGTTGGACTAATGTTTTCACCTAGTATGTTTCAGATAAGTTCAACAATGGAGTGGCGTGGACTAAAGGGTGTGGGAAGGTCTCCAAGACACTAAGGACAAAGGATTGGCTAAAGCTTGAAGTTCAAGACTCTTCATTTTACATTTTAGTGATCCAAGATCACATTGAGTCCATAGGAAAAGCCAATACTATCAAGGAGGGATGAGGTGTTGTTTAATGAGCCTCTTGCTCAAGTGCTTAATGATATGCTCCAAAATCCTCAGCTACTTTCCCATATCCACAAATGACCTAAACCCTAATTCAAACTCGGTCATACTGATTCTTTCAACCCGGTGCCACCGAGTTTCACATGTCATAGCCACTGCCAAACCCTAATCAGTTCGGTCTCACCGATGGGATCTCGGTCTCACCAAGATGGGCTTGCAAACTCTCTGTTACCTACTGCATTACTCTCGGTCCCACCGAGATATGCAATCGGTCCCACCGAGTTTGCTTGGCCAACTCTCTGTTATGCTTATTACCCAAATCGGTCCCACCGAGTTTGAGTAATC
Source organism: Triticum monococcum (assembly GCA_034509565.1). NCBI lineage: Eukaryota > Viridiplantae > Streptophyta > Magnoliopsida > Poales > Poaceae > Triticum > Triticum monococcum. The sequence goes on from CM067845.1 coordinate 487,987,165, forward strand.
GGTCAAACCAAGTTTTGGATTTTCCCTAACCCTAGCACATCGGTCCCACCGAGTTGTTCCAATCGGTCCCACCGAAATTCATAACGGTCACTAGGTTTACCATTTCGGTCCGACTGAGTTTTCTGATTCGGTCCCACCGAGATTGGTAAATTGTGTGTAATGGTTGGATTTTGTGTGGAGGCTATAAATACCCCTCCACCTCCTCTTCACTCGAAGAGAGAGCCATCAGACTAAACCTACACTTCCAGCATCCTATTTCTGAGAGAGAACTACCTACTCATGTGTTGAGGCCAAGACATTCCATTCCTACCATATGAATCTTGATCTCTAGCCTTTCCCAAGTTGCTTTCCACTCAAATCTTCTTTCCACCAGATCCAAATCATATGAGAGAGAGTTGAGTGTTGGGGAGACTATCATTTGAAGCACAAGAGCAAGGAGTTCATCATCAACACACCATTTGTTACTTCCTGGAGAGTGGTGTCTCCTAGATTGGCTAGGTGTCACTTGGGAGCCTCCGACAAGATTGTGGAGTTGAACCAAGGAGTTTGTAAGGGCAAGGAGATCGCCTACTTCGTGAAGATCTACTGCTAGTGAGGCAAGTCCTTCGTGGGCGATGGCCATGGTGGGATAGACAAGGTTGCTTCTGCGTGGACCCTTCGTGGGTGGAGCCCTCCGTGGACTCGCGCAACCGTTACCCTTCATGGGTTGAAGTCTCCATCAACGTGGATGTAGGATAGCACCACCTATCCGAACCACGGGAAAAACATCCGTGTCTCCGATTGCGTTTGAATTCTCCAAACCCTTCCCTTTACATTCTTGCAAGTTGCATGCTTTACTTTCTGCTGCCTATATACACTTGGCATACTTGCTTGATATGTATTGTGAGTGCTGAAATTATGCTTAAACTCCACTCAAACTGAAAAAGCTTAAAAATTGCAACTTTGGCATGAAGTGTCTAATCACCCCCCTCTAGACACATCTACTTCAAGGTCCTACAAGTGGTATCAGAGCTTTGGTCTCCATTGCCTTGGTTTAATCACCATTGGAGGAAGATGGATGTGTCTACTTTAGGGAGTCTTAGACATAGAGTGCCTATTCTTGATGGAGAATATTTTCATGAGTGGAAAAATGAGATGCTTGTAATCTTCAACCAATATCATTTGAACAAGTATATTGCTAGCCCTTGTGCACCTCACATTGATCCTTTGCATCCTACCCTAGATGAAGATATAACTTGATTGCTAGTTTGCCTACTCTAAATTGTGCTCATACTATATGGAAATTTCTTGAGGAACGATTTCCCGACCATTCCTTAAAAAATTTGGATAAGATTCTCCATAAATCTATTGCCTTGAGTAAGATGAACTCTAGTGATCCTAACTTTGGTGATTGTCTACTTGAGCTTGCCAATCTCAAGCGAGCTAAGGGAGATGTTGGAATCATTAGTGATATCATATTCGAAGCTATAATAATTCATAAAAGTGACCATTTTGATGATCATTTATCTAATGAATTACCCTCTCTAGGAAATGATGAGTCACAAGACCATGGTGAACATGAATACTATGATGATGATGACGATAGTGACTTCAATCTTGATGATGCAATGAGACACTTTGGTCTTACGGCAAATCTTCAGGGATATGAATCAGGAGGAAAAGAATGGGTTCTTGATAGTGGATGTACTGATCATATGACTGGGGATGAGGAGATGTTCCGTGAGCTTGCTGAAAATGACGACCCTCGAAAATATGTCACCTTTGGTGATAATTCAAAGGGTAAAGTAGTTGGCCTTGGTAAGGTGGCCATCTCACATGATAGTTCCATTCAAAATGTCATGGTCGTTGAATCTCTCGGCTACAACTTACTTTCAGTATCTAGACTTGCTGATTTCGGTTTAAATGTCCTATTTACTGAGGTAGATTGCCAAGTGTTTCGTCGAGACAATCATAAAATGGTCTTTACCGGTAGGCGTAAAGGTGACCTTTACATTGTCGACATCTCTAAAAAGGCACAACCTAAAACTTGCTTTATTGCTAAATCCTCAAAAGGTTGGTTGTGGCATAGACGACTAGGTCACGTTGGCATGAGAAATCTTGACAAGCTCATTAAAGGAAATCATATCCTTGGAGTTAACGATGTCATATTTGACAAGGACAGACTTTGCAGTGCTTGTCAAGCAGGTAAACAGGTCGGAGGAAGACATCTCGTGAAGAACATCATGACCACAAGGAGGCCACTCGAGCTACTTCATATGGATCTTTTTGGTCCCAATGCCTACAAGAGTCTCGGTGGAAATTCTTTTGGTCTAGTTGATGATTTTTCAAGATTTACGTGGGTGTTCTTTCTTAATGACAAGTCGCAGGTCCAGAAGATCTTCAAAAACTTCGCTAGGAAGGCCCAAAATCAGTTTGACGTGAAGATCAAGAAGGTTCGGAGTGACAATGGAACGAAGTTCAAGAACGTAAATGTGGACACCTTTCTTGACAAAAAAGGGATTTCACACGAGTTCTCGGCTACGTACACACCTCAACAAAATGGAGTTGTTGAGAGGAAGAACCAGACGCTCATCGAAATGGCAAGAACAATGCTTGATGAATACAAGACGCCGAAGCACTTTTGGGAAGAAGCGGTTGAGACAGCTTGTCATGCAACAAATCGCTTGTATCTTCACAAGCTACTCGGCAAGACGGCATACGAGCTCCTCACCGGTAACAAACCCCAAGTTGGATACTTTCGAGTATTCGGCTCAAAGTGCTACATTCTTGATAAGCATCGTCGTTCAAAGTTTGCTCCTAAATCTCATGAAGGTTTCCTACTTGGTTATGGCTCAAACTCTCACACTTACCGTGTCTACAACAATTTCACCCGAAAGGTTGAAGAGACGGTAGATGTGAAGTTTGATGAATCTAATGGCTCGCAAGTAGAGCAATTGCCAATTGATGTAGGAGACAAAGACCCTTCAGAAGCAATCCAAGACTTGCCCATAGGCAAAGTTCGTCCAACGGAGGTGAAGGAGAGTACTTCATCCGTCCAAGTGGAGGCTTCTACTTCACAACAAGGTGAACCAAGAATTGATACGGAAGCATCCACAAGTGGGACACACCAAGATGAAGAAGACAAGGAAATGCATCAAGATGAACATCAACAACCTCCTTCTCCACCACGACAAGACAATGACAACGTCAACAATGAAGAAGGCCAAGAAGAAGAACAAGATGAAGAAAATGTTCAACGAAGACCCAAGCAAAAGCTCTCACGAGTTCGAGCAAGAATTGCCAAAGATCATCCCGTCAAGCAAATCTTCAATGATATACAAACCGGGAGAATCACTCGCTCAAAAACTCGTTTAGCTAACTTTTGTGAAAACTATTCATTCATCTCTAGCATCGAATCTATGAAGGTTGAAGAAGCATTGGAAGATCCGGATTGGATAAACGCCATGCATGAAGAGCTACACAACTTTGAGAGAAACCAATTTTGGACATTGGTTGAGAAGCCCGACGACAACCACAACATCATTGGTACCAAATGGGTGTTTCACAACAAGCAAGATGAAGATGGACAAGTGGTTCGCAACAAAGCACGTCTCGTCGCCCAAGGGTACACACAAGTCGAAGGTATGGACTATGGTGAGACATATGCTCCCGTTGCTAGACTTGAGTCCATTCGCATCTTACTTGCCTATGCTAATCACCATAACATCACCTTGTACCAAATGGACATTAAAAGTGCTTTTCTAAATGGTGAAATAGAGGAGGAAGTTTATGTCAAACAACCTCCCGGCTTCGTCAATCCTAAGAAACCTAATCATGTTTACAAACTTCACAAAGCTCTTTATGGTCTTAAACAAGCTCCTAGAGCATGGTATAAATGCTTGACCAAGTTCCTTATTACAAGTGGTTTCGAAATTGGTAAAATTGATTCTACTCTTTTTACTAAAAGGGTTAATGGAGAACTATTTGTATGCCAAATTTATGTTGATGATATCATATTTGGTTCAACTAACCCTCTCTTTAGTGAAAAGTTTGGAAAGCTAATGTCAGAAAAGTTTGAGATGTCTATGATGAGTGAACTCAAATTCTTTCTCGGTTTGCAAATCAAGCAAACTAAGGAAGGTACATTTGTCTCTCAAACAAAGTACACCAAGGACTTATTCAAGAAGTTCAATATGCAAGAATGCAAAGGTATGTCTACACCCATGCCTACTAGTGGACATAATGATTTGACCAAAGATGGTGAACCGGTTGATCAAAAGGTTTATCGCTCTATGATTGGTTCATTGTTATACCTATGTGCTTCACGTCCCGATATTATGCTAAGTGTGTGCATGTGTGCAAGATATCAAGCTGCCCCTAAAGAATGTCATCTTAAGGCTGTGAAAAGGATAGTTAGATACTTAATTCATACACCAAATTTTGGCATTTGGTACCCTAAGAGGTCTTCTTTTGATCTTGTTGGCTATTCCGACTCGGATTATGCCGGAGACAAAGTTGATAGAAAGTCAACTTCGGGTACTTATCAATTTCTTGGTAGATCCCTTGTGTCTTGGTCCTCCAAGAAACAAAACTCAGTATCCTTATCCACCGCCGAAGCGGAATACATTGCCGCTGGTTCATGTTGTGCTCAATTACTTTGGATGACCCAAACTCTTAAAGATTATGGGATCTATGTGAAACATGTTCCACTGCTTTGTGACAATGAAAGTGCTATCAAAATTGGTCATAATCCTGTACAACATTCTCGAACTAAGCATATTGAAGTTCGTCATCATTTCATTCGAGATCATGTTGCTAAGGGTGACATAGATCTTAAGCATGTTCGCACTGATAAGCAATTAGCAGATATATTCACTAAACCACTTGATGAGAAAGTGTTTTGCAGGTTGAGAGGAGAATTGAACATCATTGATGCTTCAAACTTGGAGTAGGAACTCCATTGGATACATGCAAGACATGAGCTTATGACTAATCCATGATATACCTCTTATGATGACTATCTTATGTCTTGGATATATTTGTGCCTTGCATGTTGTCTAACCCATGTAGGTGCTTGGTTGAATCTAATTCCATGAGATTGCGATTCACTCACATCTTGAGCAATCTTTACATCACCAAGACTCTACACAATGATGGTTGAAGACAAGGAAGCACAAAATCATTCAAACATATCCTTTGACAAATCCTATGTTGAGCTTCATGAATGTCATTTTTTTGGATACACAAGTGCTTTTCCTTGCTAGAACTAATCCATGTAGGTAGATGAACTCAAACTCCAAGTGGTGCTCCAAACTCTTGATGGGCTACATCAACCATGAGCACTCACACAAGTTCAACTACATGAGAAAGAACCACACCACCACCCAAGGTATGTTGTTCCATCTTAGAGAAGCTTTACTCCGAGACATGAGTCAAAGCAACTAAACAAGATGTGAATACATCAAGATGCTTAAACGAAAAATGGTAACCCCATTTTGAGCTTAAACGATGAGTACGACCTATGATCAAGTGTTCTCACTTGACTCCTAAGTCAATATACTCTAACATAGGTGACTATGTCACCGCCCAACTCTAGATGAAGTTCTCTTGTGTTCCTTCTTTGTGTTATTGCACTTGTCTCATGCTTGTGTAAGTTGTTCCCTTTCTCTTTTTCACTTCATCTAGATCTTTCAGTCCTTTTTTTCTTTTCTTTTTGTTTTTGTTCTGCATTTTCTGCATTTAATTCATTGCAAATCTTTGTGAGATCTTACATGTCTAGTGAGCTGAGGTGACAAGTGTTTTTCTCTGTGTAAACTTGGTTTCACTAACTTGCAATCTTCGGTCCAACCGAATCTTTTCGGTACCACCGAAATATGCCACTTGGTGCCACCGACTTTGCAGTCAGAAAAATAGTTTGCCACTTGTTCTACATTTCTACTCTCCAGCTCCACTCAATGTATCTTGTCCTCTACAAGCATCACAATTTTATTCTTTGCTTTATGCTGAGTCTCAAGGACCAACCCTATTCGACGGATTCCAGAAAAACCTTCTTGGAAATTGATGTCAAAGGGGGAGAGAGAGATCACATCAAAGCCTATCTTCGGGGAGAGAAAGTCTCAAGGATCCCAGACGCCCCAAATAATGTATTAAGGGGGAGAAAGAGATCTCTAGGGGGAGAGACAATACTCAAGGATCCCAGATGCTTGATGTTCAAGAGGAGAGATGTCACATGTATTTTTAGGGGGAAAGACATATTCATTTGTATCTTTCAGCTCTGATTTTCTGTTCCCTATCTTCTCCCAATATCCTATGAAAGATTCAGGGGGAGCAAGACACCCATGGGAAAGAAATCAGTCAAATTCATTGCATATCTTTACTCTTGGGGACATGTTGAATTCAATGTAGTACCTAGTACTTACTTTCTACATGTCATCCCAATCTTGGTATTCTTGTGGTTTCTTTTGTTTGCTCTGGCTAGTGGATGTACCTGTGTTATCTAACCTTGTTTGTGCAGGTTCATTCCATCCTAAGCCAACTTAAGACTACAAGGTAAGTGTATGCATCAAAATCATGAGTATGAGGAATTCTTGCCTATGTACATACTGTTTGCAAGAAGGACTCATGAGCATGAAGGTATTCTCCTTAATAATCTTTTGCCCTGATGCATATGGCCAAGATACATGTAACACATTGCCTACTCTGTCATGATTATGCTCTCACATGCTTCTATATTTTATATTCACATGATTGCATACATGTAGGGGGCCCTATGTTTGTTACATGTCCTTCCAAAGCTTTACTTACTATTCTTTGTATCTTTATCTAAAGCTTTGATGTATGTTGCCATCAATTACCAAAAAGGGGGAGATTGAAAGCACAAGTGCTCCCTAGGTGGTTTTGATAATTGATGACAACATATCTCTTGTTGGACTAATGTTTTCACCTAGTATGTTTTAGATAAGTTCAACAATGGAGTGGCGTGGACTAAAGGGTGTGGGAAGGTCTCCAAGACACTAAGGACAAAGGATTGGCTAAATCTTGAAGTTCAAGACTCTTCATTTTACATTTTAGTGATCCAAGATCACATTGAGTCCATAGGAAAAGCCAATACTATCAAGGAGGGATGAGGTGTTGTTTAATGAGCCTCTTGCTCAAGTGCTTAATGATATGCTCCAAAATCCTCAGCTACTTTCCCATATCCACAAATGACCTAAACCCTAATTCAAACTCGGTCATACCGATTCTTTCAACCCGGCGCCACCGAGTTTCACATGTCATAGCCACTGCCAAACCCTAATCAGTTCGGTCTCACCAATGGGATCTCGGTCTCACCGAGATGGGCTTGCAAACTCTCTGTTACCTACTGCATTACTCTCGGTCCCACCGAGATATGCAATCGGTCCCACCGAGTTTGCTTGGCCAACTCTCTGTTATGCTTATTACCCAAATCGGTCCCACCGAGTTTGAGTGATCGGTCAAACCGAGTTTTGGATTTTCCCTAACCCTAGCACATCGGTCCCACCGAGTTGTTCCAATCGGTCCCACCGAAATTCATAACGGTCACTAGGTTTACCATTTTGGTCCGACCGAGTTTTCTGATTCGGTCCCACCGAGATTGGTAAATTGTGTATAACGGCTGGATTTTGTGTGGAGGCTAGAAATACCCCTCCACCTCCTCTTCACTCGAAGAGAGAGCCATCAGACCAAACCTACACTTCCAGCATCCTATTTCTGAGAGAGAACTACCTACTCATGTGTTGAGGCCAAGACATTCCATTCCTACCATATGAATCTTGATCTCTAGCCTTTCCCAAGTTGCTTTCCACTCAAATCTTCTTTCCACCAGATCCAAATCATATGAGAGAGAGAGTTGAGTGTTGGGGAGACTATCATTTGAAGCACAAGAGCAAGGAGTTCGTCATCAACACACCATTTGTTACTTCTTGGAGAGTGGTGTCTCCTAGATTGGCTAGGTGTCACTTGGGAGCCTCCGACAAGATTGTGGAGTTGAACCAAGGAGTTTGTAAGGGCAAGGAGATCGCCTACTTCATGAAGATCTACCGCTAGTGAGGCAAGTCCTTCGTGGGCGATGGCCATGGTGGGATAGACAAGGTTGCTTCTTCGTGGACCCTTCATGGGTGGAGCCCTCCATGGATCGCGCAACCGTTACCCTTCGTGGGTTGAAGTCTCCATCAACGTGGATGTAGGATAGCACCACCTATCCGAACCACGGGAAAAACATCCGTGTCTCCGATTGCGTTTGAATTCTCCAAACCCTTCCCTTTACATTCTTGCAAGTTGCATGCTTTACTTTCCACTGCCTATATACACTTGGCATACTTGCTTGATATGTATTGTGAGTGCTGAAATTATGCTTAAACTCCACTCAAACCGAAAAAGCTTAAAAATTGCAACTTTGGCATGAAGTGTCTAATCACCCCCCTCTAGACACATCTACTTCAAGGTCCTACACCACCATTTAATGTAAACACGTATCCGGTTTGCAATTTAGAATCATCCGGATCAGTGTCAAAGCTTGCATCAACGTAACCGTTTACGATGAGCTCTTTGTCACCTACATATACGAGAAACATATCCTTAGTCCTTTTCAGGTATTTTAGGATGTTCTTGACCACTGTCCAGTGATCCACTCCTGGATTACTTTGGTACCTCCCTGCTAAACTTATAGCAAGGCACACAACAGGTCTGGTACACAGCATTGCATACATGATAGAGCCTATGGCTGAAGCATAGGGAACATCTTTCATTTTCTCTCTATCTTCTGCAGTGGTCGGGCATTGAGTCTGACTCAACTTCACACCTTGTAACACAGGCAAGAACCCTTTCTTTGCTTGATCCATTTTGAACTTCTTCAAAATCTTGTCAAGGTATGTGCTTTGTGAAAGTCCAATTAAGCGTCTTGATCTATCTCTATAGATCTTTATGCCTAATATGTAAGCAGCTTCACCGAGGTTTTTCATTGAAAAACTCTTCTTCAAGTTTCCCTTTATGCTATCCAGAAATTCTATATCATTTCCAATCAGTAATATGTCATCCACATATAATATCAGAAATGCTACAGAGCTCCCACTCACTTTCTTGTAAATACAGGCTTCTCCGAAAGTCTGTATAAAACCAAATGCTTTGATCACACTATCAAAGCGTTTATTCCAACTCCGAGAGGCTTGCACCAGTCCATAAATGGATCACTGGAGCTTGCACACTTTGTTAGCTCCCTTTGGATAGACAAAACCTTTCGGTTGCATCATATACAACTCTTCTTCCAGAAAACCATTCAGGAATGCAGTTTTGATATCCATCTGCCAAATTTCATAATCATAAAATGCGGCAATTGCTAACATGATTCCGACAGACTTAAGCATCGCTACTGGTGAGAAGGTCTCATCGTAGTCAACCCCTTGAACTTGTTGAAAACCTTTTGCGACGAGTCAAGCTTTGTAGACAGTAATATTACCATCAGCGTCAGTCTTCTTCTTGAAGATCCACTTATTCTCAATTTCTTGCCGATCATCGGGCAAGTCAACCAAAGTCCATACTTTGTTTTCATACATGGATCCCATCTCAGATTTCATGGCTTCAAGCCATTTTGTGGAATCTAGGTTCACCATCGCTTCTTCATAGTTCGTAGGTTCATCATGATCTAGTAGCATGATTTCCAGAACAGGATTACCGTACCACTCTGGCGCGGATCTTACTCTGGTTGATCTACGAGGTTCAGTAGTATCTTGTTCTGAAGTTTCATGATCATTATCATTAGCTTCCTCACTAATTGGTGTAGGTGTCGCAGAAACAGGTTTCTGTGATGTACTACTTTCCAATAAGGGAGCAGGTACAGTTACCTCGTCAAGTTCTACTTTCCTCCCACTCACTTCTTTCGAGAGAAACTCCTTCTCTAGAAAGGATCCATTCTTAGCAACGAATATCTTGCCTTCGGATATGTGATAGAAGGTGTACCCAACAGTCTCCTTTGGGTATCCTATGAAGACACATTTCTCCAATTTGGGTTCGAGCTTATAGGGTTGAAGCTTTTTCACATAAGCATCGCAGCCCCAAACTTTAAGAACCGACAACTTTGGTTTCTTGCCAAACCATAGTTCATAAGGTGTCGTCTCAACGGATTTTGATGGTGCCCTATTTAACATGAATGCGGCCGTCTCTAAAGCATAACCCCTAAACGATAGCGGTAAATCAGTAAGAGACATCATGGACCGTACCATATCTAGTAAAGTACGATTACGACGTTCGGACACACCATTACGCTGTGGTGTTCCGGGTGGCGTGAGTTGCGAAACTATTCCGCATTGCTTCAAATGTACACCAAACTCGTAACTCAAATATTCTCCTCCACGATCAGATCGTACAAACTTTATTTTCTTGTTACGATGATTTTCAACTTCACTCTGAAATTCTTTGAACTTTTCAAATGTTTTAGACTTATGTTTCATTAAGTAGATATACCCATATCTACTTAAGTCATCTGTGAAGGTGAGAAAATAACGATATCCGCCACGAGCCTCAAAATTCATCAGACCACATACATCTGTATGTATGATTTCCAACAAATCTGTTGCTCTCTCCATAGTACCGGAGAACGGTGTTTTAGTCATCTTGCCCATGAGGCACGGTTCGCAAGTACCAAGTGATTCATAATCAAGTGGTTCCAAAAGTCCATCACTATGGAGTTTCTTCATGCGCTTTATACCGATATGACCTAAATGGCAGTGCCACAAATAATTTGCACTATCATTATCAACTCTACATCTTTTGGCTTCAACATTATGAATATGTGTGTTACTACTATCGAGATTCATCAAAAATAGACCACTATTCAAAGGTGCATGACCATAAAAGATATTACTCATATAAATAGAACAACCATTATTCTCTGATTTAAATGAATAACCATCTCGCATTAAACAAGATCCAGATATAATGTTCATGCTCAATGCTGGCACCAAATAACAATTATTTAGGTCTAATATTAATCCCGAAGGTAGATGTAGAGGTAGCATGCCGACCGCGATCACATCGACTTTGGAACCGTTTCCCACGTGCATCGTCACCTCGTCCTTTGCCAGTGTTCGCTTATTCCGTAGTCCCTGTTTCGAGTTGCAAATATTAGCAACAGAACCAGTATCAAATACCCAGGTGCTACTGCGAGCTCTAGTAAGGTACACATCAATAACTTGTATATCACATATACCTTTGTTCACCTTGCCATCCTTCTTATCCGCCAAATACTTGGGGCAGTTCCGCTTCCAGTGACCAGTCTGCTTGCAGTAGAAGCACTCAGTTTCAGGCTTAGGTCCAGACTTGGGTTTCTTCTCTTGAGCAGCAACTTGCTTGCTGTTCTTCTTGAAGTTCCCCTTCTTCTTCCCTTTGCCCTTTTTCTTGAAACTAGTGGTCTTGTTGACCATCAACACTTGATGCTCCTTTTTGATTTCTACCTCCGCAGCTTTCAGCATTGCGAAGAGCTCGGGAATAGTCTTATTCATCCCTTGCATATTATAGTTCATCACGAATCTCTTGTAGCTTGGTGGCAGTGATTGGAGAATTCTGTCAATGACGCAATCATCTGGCAGATTAACTCCCATCTGAATCAAGTGATTATTATACCCAGACATTTTGAGTATATGCTCACTGACAGAACCGTTCTCCTACATCTTGCAGCTATAGAACTTATTGGAGACTTCATATCTCTCAATCCGGGCGTTTGCTTGAAATATTAACTTCAACTCCTGGAACATCTCATATGCTCCATGACATTCAAAACGTCGTTGAAGTCCCGATTCTAAGCCGTAAAGCATGGCACACTGAACTATCGAGTAGTCATCAGCTTTGCTCTGCCAGACGTTCATAACATCTGGTGTTGCTCAAGCAGCAGGCCTGGCACCCAGCGGTGCTTCCTGGACATAATTCTTCTGTGCAGCAATGAGGATAATCCTCAAGTTACGGACCCAGTCCGTGTAATTGCTACCATCATCTTTCAACTTTGCTTTCTCAAGGAACGCATTAAAATTCAACGGAACAACAACACGGGCCATCTATCTACAATCAAACATACATAAGCAAGATACTATCAGGTACTAAGTTCATGATAAATTTAAGTTCAATTAATCATATTACTTAAGAACTCCCACTTAGATAGACATCCCTCTAATCTTCTAAGTGATCACGTGATCCAAATCAACTAAACCATAACCGATCATCACGTGAAATGGAGTAGTTTTCAATGGTGAACATCACTATGTTGATCATATCTACTATATGACTCACGCTCGATCTTTCGATCTCAGTGTTCCGAGGCCATATCTGCATATGCTAGGCTCGTCAAGTTTAACCTGAGTATTCTGCGTGTGCAAAACTGGCTTGCACCCGTTGTAGATGGACGTAGAGCTTATCACACCCGATCATCACATGGTGTCTGGGCACGACGAACTTTGGCAACGGTGCATACTCAGGGAGAACACTTTTATCTTGATAATTTAGTGAGAGATCATCTTATAATGCTACCGTCAATCAAAACAAGATAAGATGCATAAAAGATAAACATCACATGCAATCAATATAAGTGATATGATATGGCCATCATCATCTTGTGCTTGTGATCTCCATCTCCGAAGCACCGTCATGATCACCATCGTCACCGGCGCAACACCTTGATCTCCATCGTAGCATCGTTGTCGTCTCGCCAATCTTATGCTTCCACGACTATCGCTACCGTTTAGTGATAAAGTAAAGCATTACAGTGCGATTGCATTGCATACAATAAAGCGACAACCATATGGCTCATGCCAGTTGCCGATAACTCGGTTACAAAACATGATCATCTCATACAATAAACTTTAACATCATGTCTTGACCATATCACATCACAACATGCCCTGCAAAAACTAGTTAGACGTCCTCTACTTTGTTGTTGCAAGTTTTACGTGGCTGCTACGGACTTAAGCAAGAACCAATCTTACCTACGCATCAAAACCACAACGATAGTTTGTCAAGTTGGTGCTGTTTTAACCTTCGCATGGACCGGGCGTAGCCACACTTGGTTCAACTAAAGTTGGAGAAACTGTCACCCGCAAGCCACCTATGTGCAAAGCACGTCGGGAGAACCGGTCTCGCGTAAGCGTACGCGTAATGTTGGTCCGGGCCGCTTCATCCAACAATACCGCTGAACCAAAGTATGACATGCTGGTAAGCAGTATGACTTATATCGCCCACAACTCACTTGTGTTCTACTCATGCATATAACATCAACACATAAAACCTAGGCTCGGATGCCACTGTTGGGGAACGTAGTAATTTCGAAAAATTTCCTATGCACACGGAAGATCATGGTGATGCATAGCAACGAGAGGGGAGAGTGTGATCTACGTACCCTTGTAGATCGACAACGAAAGCGTTTGGTTGATGTAGTCGTACGTCTCCACGGCCCGACCGATCAAGCACCGAAACTACGGCACCTCCGAGTTCTAGCACACGTTCAGCTCGATGATGATCCCCGGACTCCGATCCAGCAAAGTGTCGGGGAAGTGTTCCGTCAGCACGACGGCGTTGTGACGATCTTGATGCACTACTGTCGTAGGGCTTCGCCTAAGCACCGCTACAATATTATCGAGGACTATGGTGGCAGGGGGCGCCGCACACGGCTAAGAATATGATCACGTGGATCAACTTGTATTCCTCTGGGGTGCCCCTGCCTCCGTATATAAAGGCTCAAGGGGGGGAGGCCGGCCGGCCATCATAGGCGTGCCAAGAGGAGTCCTACTCCCTCCGGGAGTAGGATCCCCCCAATCCTAGTTGGAATAGGATTCACGGAGGGGGGAAAAGAGGAAGGGGGGCCGGCCCCCTCTCCTTGTCCTATCCGGACCAAGGGAGGGGAGGGGTGCGCGGCCCATCTCCGGCTGCCTATTCTCTTTTCCACTAAGGCCCATATAACTCCCGGGGGGTTCCAGTAACCTCCTGGTACTCCGGTAAAATCCTGATTTCACTCGGAACACTTCCGATATCCAAACATAGGCTTCCAATATATCAATCTTTATGTCACGACCATTCCGAGACTCCTCGTCATGTCCGTGATCACATCCGGGACTCCGAACAACCTTCAGTACATCAAAACATATAAACTCATAATATAACTATCATCGAAACCTTAAGCATGCGGACCCTACGGGTTCGAGAACAATGTAGACATGACCGAGACACGTCTTCGGTCAATAACCAATAGCGGGACCTGGATGCCCATATTGGCTCCTACATATTCTATGAAGATCTTTATCGGTCAGACCGCATAACAACATACGTTGTTCCCTTTGTCATCGGTATGTTACTTGCCCGAGATTCGATCGTCGCTATCCAATACCTAGTTCAATCTCGTTGCTGGCAAGTCTCTTTACTCGTTCCGTAATACATCATCTCGCAACTAACTCATTAGCTGCAATGCTTGCAAGGCTTAAGTGATGTGCATTACCGAGAGGGCCCAGAGATACCTCTCCGACGATCGGAGTGACAAATCCTAATCTTGAAATACGTCAACCCAACATGTACCTTTGGAGACACCTGTAGAGCACCTTTATAATCACCCAGTTACGTTGTGACATTTGGTAGCACACAAAGTGTTCCTCCGGCACATGGGAGTTACATAATCTCATAGTCATAGGAACATGTATAAGTCATGAAGAAAGCAATAGCAACATACTAAACGATCGGGTGCTAAGCTAATGGAATGGGTCATGTCAATCAGATCATTCAACTAATGATGTGATCCCGTTAATCAAATGACAACTCTTTGTCCATGGTTAGGAAACATAACCATCTTTGATTAACGAGCTAGTCAAGTAGAGGCATACTAGTGACACTTTGTTTGTCTATATATTCACACATGTATTATGTTTCCGGTTAATACAATTCTAGCATGAATAATAAACCTTTATCATGATATAAGGAAATAAATAAATAACTTTATTATTGCCTCTAGGGCATATTTCCTTACCCGTAACCATGAAAGTGCGGACGTGCATCCCTCTTTTTATTGGAGAGTACTACCTCAATCCTAGTTCATTGGTCCTCTTTCTATTTTGTGCCAAAATTTAACCATAGTCGATGGCGTGCGTGAAGCTATTTGATTAGACGGGACAAGCGCGAGAAGTCTGTCGTGCAGGCTTGATGGGATGCGTGCGAGCAATCCACCGCGCAGGCTTGACTTGACGCATGCGACCTGTCCACCACGCAGGCTAGACGGGACACGTGCGAGCAGTCCGCCACACATGCTCACCAGGAAGCGAGCTCTTTGACCTCCATCCACCAGTTGGCTGCCTCGCTCACAAGTTCTCCATTAATGGCGGCCAAGCCGCTGTTTAACATGTGGTTAATTAATTAAAGCACCTGGACCACTAGACGAAAGGTGTTTGCCTGTGATCCCATGGCCCCGCTTAACGTTAACATTTTTTTTTCGTGCCTCGCTTGGAACGTGATTTTAGCTAGTTTTCAACTCGTATTCCACATAATTTAAAATGCCACATGCGGCAATAGATAATACGACGACAAAATAAAGTTGCAACAGATAATACGACGACAAATTTACAATGGCACGGATAATAATTGTCTTACATATTCCGAATAATTTACAATGCCACATGCGGCAACGCCCGAAAGACATGGGGGCAAGAAGAAGGAAATCGTAGATAACGATCTGGGTCGCTATTGTCTCCACTCCTCGATGGACCGCCGGGCGACGAGATCATCCATCTCCTTCTTTAATTCCTCACAACTTTGCTTGATAGCAGCCACAGATTCCTCCAGCTCCAGCTCGCGCTCGATGCGGAGCTTCCTTAAGTCTCCCATAAGTTCCTTGACGACCGCTTTTAGCGTCATCCCCGAGGCACTACTCTGCTCATGAAGCTTCTTCCAGCCGGCGGCCTCCTCCTCCTTCTTGGCGAGCTCCTTGAGGAGCTTTGCATTGTCACCCATGAGTTGCACGATGAGGCCGGTCGCCTTCTCAACTGAGGCATCGCTAATCTCAAGCAGCTTCACCAAGCCGTCGACCAACTCCTGCTGCTTAATTAGGCCAGCGAGAGTGTCGTCATCGCTGGACAAGGACTTTAGCACCGCCAGCTCGTCGTGATCGCCGACATGGGCGAGTGTGCTTGTGAGAGCCCTCGCTTGCTGGTGAGAGCTTGTTCTAGGGCTCTGCAGTGTGATAGGACATTGCTGCTACGGCAGGACCTCTCTAGTGCTTCTGCGGTCTTGGTCTTTGTTCCCTAGTTATATGTCGACCTAAAACTCCTCCCACCAGTCATGGCGGAACGACTTGACAGGAAAGACCTTTTTATGGGTGATGAGGAGAGGAATTGTGAAGTAATTTTTGAGTGGGTACTTTTTATCGACCAGTGCTAAGTGGGAACACGTTTATGTTTGATCGGTGTGAACAAAATTGCAATTACTTATTGCATGGTAATCTAGAATGTGACAAGAAACAAGCTCAAAATTTATTGATGGTATTGGGCTTGAAGCCCGAAACGGTTTCTCATATGTGTACGTGTCTGCCCACTATCGCACACAGTCAATATACCACCATTGTGTCCGATGGATGGTCAGTTGCGCCTCCCACGTGGTGCGAGAAGGTTGACTAGAATTGCAATATGCAGGTGTAGTTGCTCGCCATTGAGGCGGCCGCGACGCGCTCGTGCTCCCCCCCGTGCGCTGTGATTGTCGTTGAGGCGGCTGCAGCATGCTCTCCTCGCGTCCGTCCACACGTTTTACTCGCCATTGAGGCGGCCGCGGCGTGCTCCGCTTTGGCATCGCTGTGCATGCTCTGCTCGCCGTTGAGGCAAATTTACAATGAAAATTGTTAATAATTGTCTTACATATTCTGGAAAATTTAAAATGCCACATGCGGCAATACCCAAAACACACACGAGCTACATGTGCTTAGTGACTTAAAATGTCGATATGTGACATTTGCATACAATTATAATAAAATATAGGGTAAAAGGCTAAGCTGGTGGCCTTCTGACAACGGTCTTCTCGAACTCCATGATCAGCATAGCACCCTTGCGGCCGTTCATTCCAAGTGTCCCGACCCGTGGCCACGGTACCCGTCTCCGCCTACGGAGTTGCTGGCGCTGGGAGGCTCTTAGGGATGTTATGCTTCTAATATAGAGCTTGACAGAGTGCAATCGCGCGCTTGACACGCCCGTGGAACCACTCCATTTCCATGTCTCTGCCCTGGTAGCAAATTTCGTCCGTCATATGCATCCTTAAGATACAACATTGGCGATGTTCTACTTCGTTGGGGACGTCAACTCCGCCAAGGATGCGCTTGATCCTGGCCACCACATCGTCGGGATCGAGGTTGACACGGCCACCACCAGCAATGATGAAGCCGTAGGCTAGCTGTCTCATAACTAATTCACAGAGGTCCTATGCCTATTCCTGGTGGGGCATCAGGCTCTCGATGAGCACCGGTGATAGCGGCTCTTTAGGTGGGTCGTCGATCATGCTGCCTCGTAGCTCTGGATCTTTTGCACGGTGGATGGCAAACTGCTCATCACACTTCCTCTACAATATGTCCATTGTGTGCCCAAGGAACGACACGGTTATATCGCTGCCGATGGGCCATGGCGCCTGCACCGGCCGATGAAGCTCTTGCTCCCTGACTTGCTCTGACTCGTTCTCCTTGCCAAAGATGTACCACAGGAAGGGTGCAACGTTGAAGCTTTGGTGGTTGCCTGGCATGCTTGGAATAACTAATGGTAGATGAGTGTGGACTAGATATGCGCATAGTGTCTCTATGGTGCGTTGTCGCCTAGGTCATATGGAGCAAGCCACTAGCTGGTGGCGGAAGCTGATGAAGGAAGAGGAGGGAAGCATTGGCGTGGATTGCGGGACACGTGTATGATGTCATCAATTTCTGCACTGGCGTCTGTGTTGGTATAGGTACTACCTCCGTTGTGGTTTATTGTTCACCTTCGTATTTTGTAGTAGTACCAAAATTTGACCTTAGATTTAACTAAGAATATATTACTCCATGTCATCAAAAATAATATTGTTGGCCGGCTATTCCCTGCTATGTTCAACTGATATATGCAATAATTATGCATGTGCTTGCTCGCCGTTTAGGTGGCCGTGGCGCCCTCTGCTCGTGTCCCTCCACGCGCTCTACTCACCGTTTAGACGTCGAGGCACCCTTGGGTCACGTCCCTCCGTGCACTCTGCTCACCGTTTAGGCGCCAAGGCGCGCACGGGTTGCGTCCCTTCGTGCGCGCTCTGCTAGCGGTTGTGGCCGACGCATGATCACGTTGGGGAAGTGTAACATCCCAAATTTTCAATTTGGAATGTTATACATTAGATCATCATGCATATCATATTTTCTTGCATTTTGTCGATCCTAGAAATTTCACGCAACTCAAGGACCCTTGGAGAGAGTTGGAGATTTCGTCATTTTCATATTTGAGTCTTCTCAAATTTTGAAGAAAGGATCATTGGATTTGTCGGAGTTTTATTTGCCTTTTATTTGGATAGGGAAAAATGCGTGTTTTCAAAATTTGCATTCTAGGTCCCGAGAAAAGTTCATTTTATTCGACTCAATTTTAGGAGTCGGGGAAAATTTACTTTAGAAGTTTTGGAGTTCGTTTAGATTTTATTTCCTTTGTTTTTCTGCGCGCGTAACCGTTTAAAAAAATCCCGCAGCGCCCTGGGCCAAGGCCCAGCCAGCAGGCCAGGCCGCCTCGCCGCGCCAGCACCTAGCGCGCAGGAGGCCGCCGCCGCCCAAGTGGAGTCCCACTAGGACTCCATCTCCTCTTTCCTTTTTCTTCTCTTTTTCTTGCCCCCTCCCCCAAGCAATCCTCTCCCCTCACCTATATAAATACCCACACCCCCCCTCTAAAACCCACATCAAACCAAACCCCAATCCCCCAAGCCGCGCCCTCACCCCGCGCCGCGCCACCCCATAGCGCCGCCGCCGCCGCCCTAGTGCCGCGCCGCCGCCGCCTTACGTCGCCGCCGCCGCCTTACATCGCCGCCGCCGCCCAACGCCGCCGTTCGCCGGAGCCTCGCCGGAGGTAGCCCCGCGCCACGTCTCTTTTTCTTCCCTGGTTTGGTTTTTCTTCTAGACCGTTCCGGTTTGCTTTTCTTTAGTCTGCTTCGATTTTCTTCCGAAACCCTAGATCAGATTCGTTTTCTTTTCCGGTTTAGTGCCTCGAGACCGTTCGCCGGACCATTCGTCCTAATGACGTGATCACCGGATTATTCTCGGCTAATGAACGTCCATTCGTTTAACCGTTCTTCTTTTTCTTTTCGCCGGATTTATTCCTCGATCGCGATCTCAGATTCGATCTTCATTCGAGTCTATCTTCTCGCTCGTTTATTGGAATCAGGTGATTCAAGCGCCTGGAGTTTCGTTTCGAAACCGCCGTTCCGACTAATCAACTTTAATTAAGTTTTTGCTACTGTAAAATTTGACCTAGTTTCAACTTGCTAGAACCGAGTAGTTTTCTTCCGCCGTTTGTTTTCCGTTGTTTTGTTCGGTTCGTTCTTTCTTTGCAACCGGAGTTCTTAAGTTGAACTATCTGGTTCGATTTTTTGTTCGAGTTTTACCTGTGCATTAGATGAGTACATATTGTATGCTTGTTGTTTGTCTGCGATAGATTACCCGGATTGCGCCGCATGTTACTTCGAATCTTTAGGACTCGCGGATCATCACCAAGGCAAGTAACACTTTGATCATACCTATTCTACAACCCAGTTTTATTGCATTAGATCCATCCTCACGCACTGCATGATTAGGATCTAATTAAATTGTGTGATGGGAAGTAGATGAGGTAGTACCTATTACCTGTTTATTATGAAACCTTTGGGAGTTACTTCTATGTTTGCTTATTATGCCATGCTATGCTAGTAGACGTGGATTGTGTGAGTGATATCCATGACAGATGTGAGATTGATAATTTTAATGGTTTATCTAAGGTGGTAACTTAAACACACATCTGGGTGGATTGAGGCACCTGATGTCTATCAGGACTTGCCTGTTTTTCTTTTGGACCGCCACCCAGGCTCAAAGGGATCATAAGATCTTTCATGCTAGAAACTTACGTGTGCAGCCACAAGCCAATATGGGCTCTAGCATAGTTGACTAAGTCGTGCGAACTCTTACATGGTAGACTAGCAGATGTAGGGGAAAGTAGGTGTACCGGTCTACCCATCGTAAGGTGCTAGCGCTTCTGAAAGACTGTGTCTCGGTCATCCGTTTCTCAAACACCAGTAGTGCGAGAAATCCAGCGGAGGCGATCGAGTCTTGTGGGGAAAAGTGCGCAAACCTCTGCAGAGTGTAATAAACTAATCATGATTAGCCGTGTCCCTGGTTATGGACATCTTGAGTATCTAGTATTTGAATATCGTGTGAATCTCATCATGTTACTTCTAATTAATATTGTTGGGTTATTGATGACTACTTTTAATTGGGATTAAGAATGCTGTCAACCATTCTCAATGTTTAACAACCACCATGATAGTTAAAAATTTTTATTCCTTTGCAGTAGGGAAAAACTGGCTTTACGAAAAATAGTAACCATAGAGCTTTCCACCAGCCAAATATGCATATAGTATAGCTGTTTCATTCCATTACTCTCTATGTGTTACTTTGCTAGCATATTCCATGTGCTGACCCGTTTCGGGCTACAACGTTAATGTTGCAGACTTTTCAGACGACGATTAAGGTGCTTTTAGGTCGTGGTTCTATACTCAGTGATGCCGTTGGAGTTGATGGACCCATTTATCTTCCAAGTCTTCCGCTGTTATCGTTATTAGATGGCCTTAAGCCATATTTATTGTAATAAGTTCTCTTTTGAGACATCGTTATAATAAGTGTGTGATTGCCACTCTGCTATAAATCCTTCGAAGTACTGTGTGGTGTCAGCATTACTGATCCAGGGATGACACCGGAGCACAGTAGACTTGGTCCATTCGGGTCGGGTCGCTACAGAGATGGTATCAGAGCACACGCTGACTATAGGACACGACCACTAAGTTAAAGCCATAGATCACTATTCTCTCCTCATTTTCTAACTCCTCATCTTTTCTACTCTTTAGGATGAAGGACATGAAGATCAAGTACGCTCAACCGGATGAAGGCACACCTTTTGGATTTCACTTGAAGGAAGTCACCAAGTACCTAAACATTGGATTACCAAGTTTCACGGGAACCTTCAACGCCACTCCGCCTGAAGAGGAGCGCTGGAAGATTCAAGCTCATGTTCCGGGAAGGACATTCGCGCCAATCACGAAGCCCATAGATAGTGTTTTCAATGCACCAACTTGGAGTCTAGGAAAGAGCATGGCAGCCCATATCACCATAGGACGCATTGGAGAAGTTTATCAAGAAGACCTCAAGGACACTATCTACCAGATTTGCGGACGCCGAGATGAACAATGGGAGTTAGTCAGCACCAAGAAGGATAGATCCATTGCAGCTTTTATCTAGGAGTTAAACCAGCACATTCGACGCCATGAGAACCAGATGTGCAACGATATGATAGAGTTCAAGAATGCGAAGGCAAGGATCATCGAGCTAGAAGGAGAACTAAAGGCTACACGCAAGGACTACATGGACGAGATCGTAGCTCTAGCAAGACACAACTGCGATCTTAAGCAAGAGATTGAAGAACTCAAGAGGGAGTTAGCATCCAGGAAGGAAGACATGTACGTCGCATGTCCAGACAACTACATCATCATCGACGATACCGATTCGGTCCAAGTGAACCCGACTTTGAAGACTAAGCTGGAGCGGACATCATGGAGTCTTCCACCGGTTCAAATTTCTAGATGACCACCAAATATTAGTAGTATTTTCCCCCATGTAAACACTATAGTTCGAGCACTTTTGCGATAGCTAGATCGATTGTAAGCCCTTGTTTGAATTGAATGAAGTGATTTTGTGTGAATTTGCTCATGTGCATTGGGGTAGTGTTTTCTCTTTAGACCTCACTCTATTCTTAAATCTCTTGTTTTCTAAACCCTCAGATGCCTCCGAGACGTGACAATGGACTTCCACCGGAGCTCACCCAATTGATCCAGCAGCAGAATCAATTGAAGCAGATGTTAGTTCAGAATCAGCAAAACAACAACAACAACCCACCTCCACCACCTCCACCTGTTGACCACTTAGCCCGTTTCCTTAGGCTGAATCCGCCGGTGTTTTCTAGTAGCACCGAGCCGATAGTAGCAGACGATTGGCTCCGCAAGATAGGAAGGGAGTTGACCACTGTAGGATGCACGGATGGTGAGAAAGTGAAGTTTGCCGCACATCAGTTAGAAGGACCCGCGGCAGCATGGTGGGAGAATTTCACAGCCACCTTCCCAGTTGACACTGTCACATGGGATCAGTTCCAGCAAGCTTTCCGCACTGCACATGTTTCAGCAGGAGCTATGGCCATGAAGAAGCGTGAGTTTTGCAACTTACGCCAAGGAGGAAGGACAGTTGGCCAGTATGTTGACGACTTCAGCAAGCTAGCACGTTATGCCCCAGATGACGTTGCTACGGATGCAACCAAGCAGGAGAAGTTTCTGGAAGGATTGAATGATGAGTTAAGCATGCAGTTGATGGTAGCAAGTTTCAACAACTACCAGGAGTTGGTAGATCGTGCCATCATGATTGAAGGGAAGCAACAGCAGATTGAGAACCGCAAGAGGAAGTATGGACATGGGAAGTATAACTCTGGAGCCCAGCAGAAGCCCTGTTTTACCCCTAAATCGGGATTTCAGTTTCAGCATACCCATGGAGGAGGTAGTTCGCACAACCACAATGGCCACAGAATGGTAATGGGAATGGAGGAAGCAATAGCCAGCATCGGACCACCCCATCAACCCCATCCAAGAGAGACCTGAGTCAAGTCACCTGTTTCAAGTGTTCCAAGACCGGACATTATGCCAATGAATGTCCTGAAGGCCAGAATGGAAATGGCAATGGGAGCTCAGGGAAGAAGCCGAACCCTTTTAATAGGGGACAGGTGAACCACGTTAACGTGGAGGAGGTTGAAGATCAGCCTGATGCAGTAATCGGTAAGTTTTTGGTTAAGTCATTTACCGCACTCGTTCTTTTCGATACTGGTGCATCTCATTCATACATATCAAGGGGATTTGTGGAAAAATATAGCCTGCCCACTAGGATTCTTAAAACACCTATGCTAGTAAGTTCGCCAGGAGCAGAATACATGGCCAGTCAAGGATGTTTTCAAGTGCCATTAAGCATAGGAAGGCATGTTTTCCCCACAGATTTAATTATTCTGGAATCCCAAGGTTTGGATGTAATCCTCGGTATGGATTGGTTGTCGAAGTATGGAGGAAACATAGATTGTGCTAGTAAGTCAATTTTGCTTACAACGCCAGAAGGAAGAAGGATCAAGTATGTATCCCGGCATGTGCCAAATAGGACACAAGTAAATTGCCTAACAGGAGTTGTGCAGGAGGAAGTACCAGTGGTAAAGGATTTTCCTGATGTATTTCCAGAAGAATTGCCAGGCATGCCACCGGATAGAGACATTGAGTTTTTGATTGAGTTATTGCCAGGTACAGGCCCAATATCAAAGAGACCATACCGGATGCCAGCAAAGGATTTGGTAGAAATTAAGAATCAGATTAAGGAGTTACTGGAGAAAGGTTACATTCGCCCAAGTTCTTCGCCTTGGGGATCACCCGTACTTCTAGTGGAGAAGAAGGATGGATCATTACGGATGGTTGTTGATTACCGTGGATTGAATGAAGTAACCATCAAGAACAAGTACCCACTGCCAATGATTAATGATCTGTTTGATCGTTTGCAAGGAGCTAAAGTGTTTTCCAAGATCGATTTGCGATCGGGGTACCACCAGTTGAAGATTCGAGAGCAGGACATACCCAAGACAGCATTCACCACAAGATATGGATTGTATGAGTATACCGTTATGTCATTTGGATTGACTAACGCGCCTGCCTATTTTATGAACCTGATGAACAAAGTGTTTATGGAGTTTTTGGATAAGTTCGTCGTAGTGTTCATTGATGATATCCTGGTTTATTCAAGGAATGAAGAAGAGCATAAGGAACATTTGCGTTTGGTTTTGGAGAAACTAAGGGAACATCAGTTATATGCCAAATTTAGCAAATGTGAGTTTTGATTGAAGGAAGTAGGATTCCTCGGACACGTTATATCCGGAGAAGGGATAACAGTTGACCCCGCAAAGGTTGAGACCGTAACCGAATGGGAAGCACCAACGACGGTTGGAGAGATCCAGAGTTTTCTTGGACTCGCAGGATACTACCGGAGATTCATTGAGAACTTTTCAAAGATTGCAAAGCCTATGACGGAGTTGTTGAAGAAGGATACCAAGTTCAATTGGACTGAGGAGTGTGAGGCTAGTTTCCAGGAGTTGAAGAAACAATTGGTTACCTCACCAGTGTTGATTTTGCCAGATCAGACCAAGGATTATGAGGTATATTGCGACGCTTCACGTCGAGGACTTGGAGCAGTGCTTATCCAGGAAGGGAAAGTTGTTTTGTATGCATCACGACAACTGAAGCCTCATGAGTTGAATTATGCCACACATGATTTGGAGTTAGTAGACGTAGTGCATGCATTGAAGACATGGAGACATTTCCTCATTGGAAATCATTGTGAGGTGTACACGGATCACAAGAGTTTGAAGTACATTTTCACACAGAAGGAGTTGAATCTCAGACAAAGGAGATGGTTGGAGCTCATCAAGGATTATGATATGAGATTGCATTACCATCCCGGTAAAGCTAATGTAGTAGCTGACGCATTGAGTTGTAAGAGCCATGTAAATACGTTGATGACGGAGGAAATACCCAAGGAGTTAGCAGAAAACCTTTGTGAACTAAGTCTAGAGATAGTTCCGAAAGGCTATGTAGCAGCATTGGAGATTCAGTCAAAATTAGAGAAGCTCAGAAATCTGACAAGGAGATTGCTGCTATAAAGGAGAAACTAAGCAAAGGAAAAGCAAAGGGATTTCGTGAGGATGAGCACGATACCCTATGGTTTGAGGACCGAGTCTATGTGCCAAATGACCCGGAGGTCAGGAAGTTGATTCTACAAGAGGCACATGATTCACCATATTCGATTCACCCAGGAAATACCAAGATGTATTTGGATTTGATGGAGACATTCTGGTGGACCGGAATGAAGAAGGATATTGCAGCATATGTAGCAGTTTGTGACGTATGTCATAGAGTAAAGGCAGAACATCAGAAGCCAGCTAGATTGTTACAACCATTGCCGATACCCGAATGGAAGTGGGATAAGATAGGCATGGATTTTATCACATGACTACCTAGGACGAAAGCAGGATATGACTCGATATGGGTAGTAGTTGATCGTTTGACGAAGGTAGCACATTTCATTCCAGTCAAGACCACTTACACCAGTGCTAAGTTGGCAAAGATATACATGACTAGGATCATTTGTTTGCATGGAGTTCCGAGGAGTATTGTATCAGATAGAGGAACCCAATTTACCTCAAAGTTTTGGAATCAGTTGCATGAAACTTTGGGAACCAGGCTAGAGTTCAGCACCGCTTTTCATCCGCAGACAGATGGACAGACCGAGAGAGTCAATAAAATTTTGGAAGATATGCTGAGAGCTTGTGCACTAGATTATGGATCTAGTTGGAACGATAACTTGCCGTATGCGGAGTTTTCTTATAACAACAGCTACCAAACCAGTTTGAAGATGGCACCTTTCGAAGCTTTATACGGAAGGAGGTGTAGGACACTGTTGTCATGGGACAAAGTTGGAGACCGTCAGTTGTTTGGACCCGATTTGATTAAGGAGTCTGAACGGAAAGTTAAGTTGATTCGCGATAGGCTCAAGGAAGCCCAGTCCAGGCAGAAGAGCTACGCAAATTCTAAACGCAAGGAGACAGTTTACGAAACCGGAGATAGAGTTTATCTCCGAGTATCCCCACTTCGAGGAGTTAAGCGCTTTGGAGTTAAGGGAAAGTTAGCACCGCGTTTCGTTGGACCGTATAAGATCTTGCAACGTATGGGAGAAGTCGCTTATAAGTTGGAATTACCAGAGGGACTGTCAGGAGTTCATGACGTATTCCATGTTTCTCAGCTGAAGAAATGTCACGCCGAGATGGCGGAGGTACCGTTAAGAGATACAGTGCCGCTTGAAGCGATTCAGTTGAAGGACGTCTTAACGTATGAAGAGAAACCAGTCAAGATTCTCGAGTTTGCCAACAGAGTTACCCGCAGCAAGGTTATCAAGTTTTGCAAAGTTCAGTGGAACCACCACTCAGAGGATGAAGCCACCTGGGAGAAAGAAGAAGATTTGCTCAAGGACCACCCTCACCTATTTTCTAGCCAACCCGAATCTCGAGGGCGAGATTCATCTTAAGGGGGGTAGGTTTGTAACATCCCAAATTTTCAATTTGGAATGTTATACATTAGATCATCATGCATATCATATTTTCTTGCATTTTGTCGATCCTAGAAATTTCACGCAACTCAAGGACCCTCGGAGAGAGTTGGAGATTTCGTCATTTTCATATTTGAGTCTTCTCAAATTTTGAAGAAAGGATCATTGGATTTGTCGGAGTTTTATTTGCCTTTTATTTGGATAGGGGAAAATGCGTGTTTTCAAATTTTGCATTCTAGGTCCCGAGAAAAGTTCATTTTATTCGAATCAATTTTAGGAGTCAGGGAAAATTTACTTTAGAAGTTTTGCAGTTCGTTTAGATTTTATTTCCTTTGTTTTTCTGCGCGCGTAACCGTTTAAAAAAAAATCCCGCAGCGCTCTGGGCCAAGGCCCAGCCAGCAGGCCGGCCGGCCAGGCCAGGCCGCCGCGCCGCGCCAGCACCTAGCGCGCAGGAGGCCGCTGCCGCCCAAGTGGAGTCCCACTAGGACTCCATCTCCTCTTTCCTTTTTCTTCTCTTTTTCTTGCCCCCTCCCCCAAGAAATCCTCTCCCCTCACCTATATAAATACCCATACCCCCCCTCTAAAACCCACATCAAACCAAACCCCAAGCCCGCAAGCCGCGCCCTCACCCCGCGCCGTGCCACCCCATAGCGCCGCCGCCGCCGCCCTAGTGCCGCGCCGCCGCCGCCTTACGTCGCCGCCGCCGCCGCCTTAAATCGCCGCCGCTGTGACGCCCCTGATTTGACCGTACACTAATCATGCACGCAAATGTGTACGATGAAGATCAAGGACTCACGGGTAGATATCACAACACAACTCTACAAATAAAATAAGTCATACAAGCATCATATTACAAGAGCTCGATCATAGACGAGTCAGTGGAAGCAACAATATCTGAGTACAGACATAAGATAAACAAGTTGCCATAATATGGCTAGCACAAACTGGGATACAGATCGAAAGAGGCGCATGCCTCCTGCCTGGGATCCTCCTAACTACTCCTGGTCGTCATCAGCGGACAGCACGTAGTAGTAGGCACCTCCCGAGTAGTAGTAGTCGTCGTCGAAGGTGGCGTCTGGCTCCTGGGCTCCAACATCTGGTTGCGACAACCAGGTAGAAAGTATAGAGGAAAAAGAAGGAGAAAGCAACCGTGAGTACTCATCCAAAGTACTCGCAAGCAAGGAGCTACACTACATATGTATGCATTGGTATCAACTGGGATAAGGCTATTATATGTGGACTGAACTGCAAAAAGCCGGAATAAGAGGGGGATAGCTAGTCCTTTCGAAGACTACGCTTCTGGTAACCTCCATCTTGCAGCATGTTGAAGAGAGTAGACTGAAGTCCTCCAAGCAGCATCGCTTAGCATAATCCTACCCGATGATCCTCTCCTTGTTGCCCTGTTAGAGAGCGATCACCGAGTTATATCTGGCACTTGGAAGGGTGTGTTTTATTAAGTATCCGGTTCTAGTTGTCATAAGGTCAAGGTACAACTCCGGGTCGTCCTTTTACCGAGGGACACGACTATTCGAATAGATAAACTTCCCTGCAGGGGTGCACCACATAACCCAACACGCTCGATCCCATTTGGCCGGACACACTTTCCTGGGTCATGCCCGGCCTCGGAAGATCAACATGTCGTAGCCCAACCTAGGCATAACAGAGAGGTCAGCACGCCGGTCTAAACCTTATGGCGCAGGGGTCTGGGCCCATCGCCCTTTGCACACTTGCACGTTGCGAACGCGGCCGGAAGCAGAACTATCCCCCTTAATACAAGAGCAGGCTTACGGTCCAATCCGGCGCGCGCCACTCAGTCGCTGACGTCACGAAGGCTTCGGCTGATACCACGACGTCGAGTGCCCATAACTGTCCCCGCGTAGATGGTTAGTGCGTATAAGCCAGTAGCCAGACTCAGATCAAATACCCAGATCTCGTTAAACGTGTTAAGTATCCGCGGACGCCGGCCAGGGCCAGGCCCACCTCTCTCCTAGGTGGTCTCAACCTGCCGTGTCGCTCCGCCTCAAAGTAACAGTCGGGGGCCGTCGGGAACCCAGGCCCACCTCTACCGGGATGGAGCCACCTGCCCCTTCAGCCCCCATCCCCGAACAGTATCATAAGTAATGTAACTGTATAAGTTTATATCATATGCCCGTGATCACCTCACGAAGTGATCACGACCCAGTAGTATAGCATGGCAGCCGGACAAGAGTGTAGGGCCAATGATGGAACACTAGCATCCTATACTAAGCATTTAGGATTGCAGGTAAAGGTAACAACAATAGTAGCAAGGACAGGCTATGCATCAGGATAGGATAACAAAAAGCAGTAACATGCTACACTACTCTAATGCAAGCAGTAGAGAGAAGAATAGGCGATATCTGGTGATCAAAGGGGGGGCTTGCCTGG
The DNA here is from genome assembly GCA_034509565.1 of Triticum monococcum. NCBI lineage: Eukaryota > Viridiplantae > Streptophyta > Magnoliopsida > Poales > Poaceae > Triticum > Triticum monococcum. Next base: position 488,015,981 of record CM067845.1, read on the forward strand.
TTGCTCTGGCAAGAGAGAGTGGTCGTCAACACCGTAGTCGAACTGGGTAGCAGCGGCGTCGGTCTCGGTGTCTACCGGAAAGGAGTAACGGAGGTAGAACACAATAAATAACAGAGCAATCAAATATAACACAAAGCAAGACGCGACAATACATTGTGCTAGGGGTGACCTAACGTAGGGATAGGCGATACCGGCGAAGGGGGGAAACATCTGGGAAAGTGTTCCCGCTGTTTCACGTTTTCGGGCAAATGAACCGGAGGGGGAAAGTTGTGTGTTCGCTATGCTAGAGATGCGTGGCGGACGAACGGGCTGCGTATCCAGATTCATTTCGTCATTCTAAGCAACTTTCATGTATAAAGTTTTTCCATCCGAGCTACGGTTTATTTTCTATGATTTTTCGAAGTTTAAACAATATTATGGAATTCCTGAAAATTGGCTAAGTCTGATAATTGTTCAGTTTTTGAACATCACTTAGCTGTTTTCTGGATGCTACAACTATGGATCTGTACCTCCTATAATTTTGGGCCTTATATCAATTTTGAGCATTTTCTGTGATCTACATGTTAGTGCCAATTACATCTATATTGGAGTTCATTTGCTTGATCATCAACAGCACTAAAGTAGCTATGAAAATAAAGCTGTTTTCAGTTCTTCTATTAACAGAACATTGAACTTTGTGATTTTTGTAGGAATTAATCCATACATCACAAGGATTTGGTTCAGTGGGATAAAATGGAGTTTGTCATGTATGCATTCTACTCATATTATTTTCACTCATGTTAACAACTGTTTAACCGCAATTTAGGGGCTGTCTAGGGGGTTACTCATTGTAGAAATACAAAAGCTAGCTAGTAGCTACAGTAGCTACAAGTACAGTAAGCAGCGGCAGTGGTTGTATTTAGGGATTTATTTAGACTGTTAATTACATGGGACCCGTATGTCATTTGTACATAGGCTAAGCTAGCCACTAATTGATCCCTAAACTAATCTAGCTCTAATCTAAATAGGTCGGCCATGCTGGGAAGTAGCAAGCCAACGATGCATGGCTAGGCACGCATGCACTGGAGTGGCAAGCAGCAGTGCTGAAGCATGCATGCGGGCGCGGCCGGCGGAGGCAAGGCCACGGCAGGTCAGTGACCGGGCACGGGCAAGTGCGGCAGCGATTGGCGGTGGCACAGGCGCGAGTGCGACCAGGAGGCGAGCGGCGAACGTGCACGGGCCGTAGTGAGGCAGCAAGCAGCAATAGCATGTGCAGCAGCAGCGGGACGGATATGCGCGTGCCGGTGGTCAGGCTGTCCGCGAGCTCGGCCGGAGCTCGCACGGCTGGAACAGTAGGGGCGCGGCGACGCATAGGTGAGTGTGCGTGAGGCCACGACAGGGCGAGCAGAGTCAGGGGTGCGGGCTCGAGCAGAGTCAGGGCGTTGACTGGACGGAGTGAGCGCGGGTCGGGTGCCGTGGAGATGGCCGAGGCCAGGGGGAGGGGACTAAGCTCACCGGGCGGCTCACGGAGGCCGGTGAAAGATTAGTAGCTGCAGCTGTGGCCGGAGGTGAGGAAGGTCGACGGCAAGTTCATGGTGACCGACTGTAAGTGCATCTAGTGCCACCCCTAGTTGGTTTTGGAGTATTGACGACAAACCTAGTTGAGGGACTAATGTGTTTGTGAGAATTGCAGGATAACACAGGTAGAAGTCCCTCATTGATTCGGTTTAGCTACCAGAGATGACCCCTAAAAATGTACGAAGACATTGAAGACAATGGTGGTTTATGAAGAAATTCATGTTGAAGACAATGACATGTGAAGACTCCCCATGAAGCTTATGGAACTCGAAGACTTAGATCCTTCGTAGTTTTACTTCATTCATGTTGTGTCATAGGAACCACCGTACTGTTAAGTGGGGTCCAAGAGAACCAGTCAGGATGACTGAAGTGATGCCTAATTCAAATCCTATGTCTTCGAGTGAAGACAATGAGAGAAAATCTTGTCCAGAGTTAGACAAGTCAGCTTTACTTGTAGCCCAAGTAAAGTTGGTGTGTGAGTTTGAAATTCGACCATTGATACACGTGTCAGTTCCTTAGTGACCCAGGGTCATTTCGGACAAATCAGGTCGGGTTGCCAAGTGGCTATAAATAGTCCACCCCTACAACCATAAATGGTTGGCTGCTCAGATTTCAGTGCACGGCTTTTGTCGTTTGAGAGCAACCCACCTCGAAGCCTTTGAGAGAAAATCCCTAGCGAGGAGAAAAGCCCTAACCACCCAGAGCCAGAGTAATTGGGCATCACTTAAGTCTTCTTGTCTGAGTGATCTGAAGACTTATTACACTTGAGGACTGTGCATCCTCCAGCCGGTTAGGCGTCGCGTTCTGAGCATCCAAGAGAAATTGTGGATTGCCGGTGAACGAAGTCTGTGAAGGTTTGGGAGTCTACCTTGAAGACTTACCAGAGTGATTGGGCGAGGTCTGTGTGACCTTAGCTCAAGTAGAAAACGGTGAGGACTGGGTGTCCTGAGCTGCGTGTTCAGGACTGGGTGTCCGGGACTGTGTGTCCTTTGGTTTAAATACCTAGCCGCTCCAACCAGACGTACAGTTGTCACAGCAACTGGAACTGGTCCAACAAATCATTGTCTTCAGCGTGTCACTGGTTTCATCTTCACCTCCCTTTACTTACCATTACACATTGTGAAGTCATTGCATGCTTGCTTTATCTTCTGTCTTCACAACTTGACTGTATGATTTGTTTGGCTTCATAACTTCTTCCTACCTGATCCTTATTACACTGAAGCTGTTTGTCACTGTGCTTTCATTATATTGTATACTTGACCACGGCTTGCCTTGTGTAATCTAACTTCTGCTGCATAGTGATAGGCTTGTCCATTCTGTTTGTCTTCATAACTTCCACGTTTTGAAGACTTTCATAAAAATCGCCTATTCACCCCCCTCTAGTCGATATAACGCACTTTCAATTGGTATCGGAGCAAGGTGCTCCCTTATTCTGTGTGATTCGGTTTAACCACCTGGAGTTTTAGCTATGTCGACTGCAGGGATAATTAAAGTCTCCACTGCATGCCCCGTCTTCGATGGAACTGAATATCCCTACTGGAAGAATAAGATGCGCATGCATCTTGAAGCCATTGACGTCGACCTATGGTATGTCGCAGAAAACGGCGTTCCCAAGGCTGGAGAAGGTGTCACTGCTGCTGATGTCAAGAAGTTCACTCAACTGGACTCTACTGCCAAGAATATCATCTGTGGTCATTTGACTAAGGGACAGTACGGCCGTGTGAGTGCCTTGAAGACATCCAAGCTGGTCTGGGACTGGCTCTCCAAAGTCAATGAAGGCATCTCAACCCAGAGAGATTAGAGAATCAGCGTTCTTCGCAATCTCTTCAACCGCTTCAAGCGAAATGACAATGAGAATGTCCAACACACATTTGACCGGCTCACTGACATCACAAATGAGCTTCAAGCCCTCGGCGCCACTGAGATCACCAAACATGAAATCGTCAAGACGCTGCTGAGATCACTTGATAGTTCGTTTGACATCCTAGCCCTGATGATTCAAGAACGTCCAGATTTCAAGACACTCGATCCGTCTGACATACTTGAGAGCCTCAACACACATGAGTTTTAGCTTTTTGAGAAAAGAGATATCTACGGTCCAAACTATGGGCGAACTCGTGCCTTGAAGGCAAAAGCCGTGTCCTCATCTGAAGATGAATCTGACAGCTGTTCTGATGATCCTGAAGACATTGGACGGGAACTTGCAATGCTAGTGAAGAAGTTCCAGAAATTCACCAAGAAGAAAGGCTTCAGAAAGTCTTCACGATCAAGCTCAAGGAATGATGAAGCATCTGCTCATGACTACAAGAAGAAAACATGTCACAAAAGCAAGAAAACTGGACACTTCATCTCTGAGTGTCCACAGTGGGACAATGAGAGCAGAAAGAAGAAGAAGAGTAAGGAATATGACTCCGACGACAAGAAGAAGAAATACTCAAAGTCTTCTTCCAAGTCTTCCTCCAAGTCTTCATCACACAAGAAGAGCTCAACTGGCAAGACTCGTGCGTTTGTTGGCAAGGAAATGGATTCAGAGGAGGAGTCCGCTTCTGAGGAGGCAGAGGTGGAGTCTGAGGAGGAGTCAGATTCTGGCATTGCGAGTCTGGCTACAGCCTACGTCGCCAAGTCCATCTTCAACACTGAAGACAATGACTTCATCACCAACACCGATGCAAATGACAAGGACGACTCTACTCCTACCTACTGCTTCATGGCACGCGGTGCCAAGGTAAACACACGCACTACTCACTATCAAACATCCAGTGATGATGACTCTGATTGTGATTCAAAACCCAGCTACAAAACACTTGCTAAAATCACAACTGAACAACAAAAGGCCATGGAACATATTCAAAAACTGTTAGACAGAAGCGATGATCTGTTGGGTGCTGAAATGACTCGTTCTGAATCCTTAATTGAAGACATAAAAAATCTTCATGTTAAGTATCAGGAACTCGAAGATCGTCTTGAGACTCTCTCAACTACTCATGAAAAGCTTTCCTATGATTATCTTCAAAAGAAGCAAGATCTTGAGAAGTTGAGAGCGGATCATGAAGATCTTCAAAAGCAAAACGAGTCACTTTGAGCCGAACAGATCAGTTCCGCTCAGGAAGGATTTGAACGACCATGCCTTAAATGCATTGAGCGTGATAATGCTACTTCTGTTGCTGAATGTTCCACTGCTACTGCTGTTGCAATATCTTCAACTGTTGAAGTGGTAACTAACCCCTCTGCTGAGGATACCACTGCTATTGCTGATGAGAATGCTAGGTTGAAGACATTGCTTGAAATAGGGATGTACAAAAGTCTCAAAGGACATCAGACATTATGTGATGTCCTCAAGAAGCAGATTCTGAACCGAAACCCTAGGAAAGAGGGTGTTGGGTTCGTGAGGAAAATTAATGCAGATGGATCTTACTGGAAACCTGAGCAGTACCCCAAAACCACATGGGTTGCTGCAAAGGAATCCTCAGCAGATCCATCCAATCTATCTAGCTTCACTTGTGCTGATCCGATTATCATTGATGAATCCTTTGATGCAAACTATAAACTATTTAAAAATCAGAATGGTGAAGTATTTGCCAGGTACATTGGTACTAACTGCAGGAATGGACCGCCTATGAAGAAGATCTGGGTTCCAAAAACGTGTGTGGAGAATCTTCCTGTGAATGTCCTCATGACACCTCACATGAAGAAGACAAACCTCAGACCAAAGGCTTCATATGGTCCAAAGGCTTCATACAGGCAGAGGACTCACCTGAGTCGCACTAATGCAAATGTTTTGCAGGGAAACCATGCTCAGGCATATGAGAGCGGTTCTTCAAACCGTCATGCTCATATGACCAAGAACTATTCTGCCTATTCTTATGAGTACTATTGCCCGCCTGCTAGACTGTTTGTCAGGGCTCCTAAGCCAAAATTCTCAGATGCTGCACTTAGACTTATTGCTTCTAAGCCACCCTTGAAGATGTGGGTGGTTAAGAAAGCTTAACTCTCTTTTGCAGGGAAAGGTCTCCAGCAGAAAACCAAAATCTTCTGACGCTATTGCTGGGGACCTTAAAAATCTTGTGGGGCGCAAGATCAAATGCCCGAATGGCATCACTATGTATTTCGTACCTGAATCGCATGCTACTCTCCCTACTTGTCCTAACTTGGATCTAAGTCTTCATAACCCACTGGTTCGTCAAATGTTTTTGCTTCACAATACTCTTCGTGAAGCCTATCCCCCTAACTGCACTGTAGGGTACGACACCAGCGACTTCAGAGTCATCAGAATGGATTATTGACAGTGGGTGTACAAATCACATGACTGGCAAAAGAAGTCTCTTTATGAACTCAACCTTACGTCCATCTGACAAGAGCCACATCACATTTGCTGACACTGGTAAAAGTAAGGTATTGGGTCTAGGTAGAGTTGCAATCTCAAAGGATCAACACATGGATAAAGTCATGTTTGTTGAATTCCTTGGCTTCAACTTAATGTCTGTCTCAATGCTTTGCGATTTGAACATGATTGTAATCTTTGGAAAATATCGTTGCCTGGTACTAATGGAATCTGACAAGTCTCTAGTGTTTGAAGGGTATCGGAAAGATGATTTGTACGTGGTAGATTTCTCAGCAGGGCCACAACTTGCAGTATGTCTTCTCGCAAAGGCTTCAGAATGTTGGCTTTGGCATCGGAGGCTTGGGCATGCTGGCATGAGGAACCTCCACACCCTTGCAAAGAAGAAGCATGTCATAGGCATCGAGGGCGTCAAGTTCCAGAAAGATCACTTATGCGGTGCCTGTGAAGCAGGGAAGATGACAAGGGCAAAACATCCTTCGAAGACAATCATGACCACTACTCAACCCTTCGAACTGCTTCACATGGATCTCTTTGGTCCCACTCACTACTCAACTTTTTCCACTACTACTTGCCTCTACGGCTTTGTCATTGTTGATGATTACTCTAGATATACTTGGGTGCACATAATCCTTTACAAGACTGAAGTGCAGGATGTCTTCAGACGCTTCGCAAATTGGGCTATGAACAATTATGGCGCCAAGATAAAGCACATCAGAAGTGACAATGGCACTGAATTCAAGAACACTGGCCTTGACACATATCTTGATACATTGGGCATCACTCATGAATTCTCAGCTCCGTACACGCCACAGTAGAATGGCATCGTCGAACGCAAGAACAGAACACTCATTGAGATGGCCAGAACAATGTTAGATGAGTACAAGACTCCAAGAAAATTCTGGACTGAAGCCATTGACACTGCATGCCATACAATCAACCGTGTCTATCTTCACAAGCTTCTGAACAAGACATCTTATGAACTTCTAACTGGCAAGAAGCCAAATGTCTGTTACTTCAGAGTATTTGGCTCAAGATGCTGGATCAAGGACCCTCACCACACCTCAAAATTTGCTCCAAAAGCACATGAGGGCTTTATGCTTGGATATGGAAAGGATTCGCACTCCTACAGAGTCTTCAATCTCTTTCACTACAAAGTGGTTGAAACAGTGGATGTGCGGTTCGATGAGACCAATGGGTCACAAAGAGAGCAACTGCCAGATGTGCTAGATGAAGTTCCAGCCAGTGAATCAATCAAGCTAATGGGAACTGGAGAAATTATACCTTCTGAAGCTCATCCTGAAGAAGAACTTATCATCTCAGCACCTGATCCACACGAAGACAATGCTCAGCCTGAAGACATTCCTCCCCATGACAACATAGATCAGCAAGAGCAAAGTCTTTGACCCATACATCCTCGTGTTGCCAATGAAGTGCAGATTGACAGAATAATTGATAGCATCAATGCACCTGGTCCACTGACTCATTCAATGGCAACTCAACTGGCAAATTTCTGCAGACACTTCGCATTCATTTCAATCACAGAACCCAAGAAAGTTGAAGAAGCTTTTATGGAACCTGAGTGGATTCAAGCTATGCAAGAAGAGCTTCAACAGTTTGAGCTGAACAATGTATGGGAGTTGGTTAAGCGTCCTGATCCACGGAAGCATAACATAATAGGCACCAAATGGATATACCGCAACAAGCAAGATGAGCATGGTCAAGTCGTCAGAAACAAGGCTCGTCTCGTTGCTCAAGGATATACTCAAGTGGAAGGCATTGACTTCGATGAAACATTTGCTCCTGTGGCCAGACTTGAAGCCATCCGTATACTGCTGGCTTATGCAAATCATCACAACATAATTCTGTATCAAATGGATGTGAAGAGTGCCTTTCTCAATGGCAAAATTGAAGAAGAAGTGTATGTTGCACAACCACCTGGGTTTGAAGATCCAAAACATCCTGACATGGTTTACAAGCTCAATAAGGCACTATATGGCCTCAAACAAGCTCCTCGGGCCTGGTATGATACACTCAAATACTTCCTGAAGAGCAAAGGCTTCATACCTGGTTCCCTAGATCCCACTCTCTTCACGAAGACATATGATGGTGAATTGTTTGTGTGCCAAATATATGTGGATGACATTATCTTCGGCTGCACCAATCAGAAGTACAGTGAGGAGTTCAGATATATGATGCAAGAGCAATATCAGATGTCTATGATGGGGGAGCTGAAATTCTTCCTCGGACTTCAGATATGGCAACAACGCAATGGCATCTTCATATGTCAAGAGAAGTATCTCAAAGATTGCCTGAAGAAGTTCGGTATGCAAGACTGCAAAGGTTTCACAACACCAATGCTAGCCAAGCATCATCTGGGTCCTGACGACAATGGTAAAGAGTTCGATCAAAAGGTATACCGCTCCATGATTGGTTCTTTGCTTTATTTATGTGCATCTAGGCCAGATATTATGCTTAGTGTTTGCATGTGTGCTCGATTCCAAGTGGCACCAAAGGAGTCGCATCACTTAGCTGTGAAGCGAATTCTTCGATATTTGGCTCACACCCCAACTCTAGGGTTATGGTATCCAAAGGGCTCAGAGTTTGATCTGGTTGGATTTTCGGATGCTGATTACGCTGGTGACAAGGTTGATCGGAAGTCCACATCAGGCACATGTCACTTTCTGGGCCGATCACTTGTATGTTGGTCTTCAAAGAAGCAGAACTGTGTATCTCTCTCCACTGCTGAATCTGAATACATTGCTGCTGGATCCTGCTGCGCTCAGCTTCTATGGATGAAGCAAACCCTCAAGGATTATGGCATTCATCTGAAGCAAGTGCCACTTTATTGCGACAACGAAAGCGCCATCAAGATCGCCAACAACCCAGTTCAGCACTCGAAGACAAAGCACATTGAAATTCGTCATCATTTTCTCAGAGATCATGTTGCGAAGGAAGATATTGATATCATACACGTCAACACTGAAGAGCAATTGGCAAATATCTTCACCAAGCCCTTGGATGAGAAGAGGTTTTGCAAGTTACGGTGTGAGCTAAATATCTTGGAATCCTCAAATGTCCTGTGATCAGGCACACATCCTAACACTTATGCATGTTGATGACTTAGATGTGCAACACACGAAGTAACGTATATCTTCAATCAATGAAGACATACATTCTAAGTGTGAATACATTAACATGGAATTTGACTTCGGAGCGCCACGATAATTGTGCGCCATGTCTGGGTCTAATACTTCCTATATGGTGGGTAACGCCACCACCAAATTTTCTGCTTGAAGTATTTCACTCATGGCGTTACATTTGCTATGTCTTCACATTTGGTTTGGCTTCAATCTCAACATGTCGTCATGATTATCTTCACTATGTTGATTATATATATGTACTGGTGTTCTGTCCTCTACAGCATTCACTTATAGCTATGTCTTCTTGTTTGAATCTTTTGAACTAAGTGAATGTGATCGGACCCTAACCTCTCCATGCTTCCTACCTCAAACTCTATCTCTCCAAGTAATATGCATTCTATTGAAACTGTCGAATGTCTTCACTGCATCCTTGTCAGCTGAAGACACAGAGACAAACTTTGAAACCATTTTCAATACTTTTCCATCAAAAAGAAATCCGGAGAAGTAGGAACGACACCCGACAAACAAGACGTGCGTGGGATGTGGAACTGCCCCCACAATACCGCATGATGGCCACGTGCTGATCAGATGCGAATCGCCAGGGGCACCTGAGTAATAGCGCAGTGCCGCCCCTATCCCTATAAATACACGATTCACTGCGGTCATTATCTCTTCTTCCACCCTCGCACGAACCCTAGCGCCACCGCTAGCTCTCAACGACGCCGGCGACGAAGTGCTTCACTGCTGCAACCTCTCCGACGCCGTTTTCACGCCGACTGCGGACATCGGTCTCTCCGCCGTCGCCGTAGGTGTCTTCCGTCGCCAAGTTAGGGCATGGAGGATCGAACTGCTCGGCCTCAACTCCCACTTCGTCTAGCAGTTCCAAGTGTGGTAAATAAAACCTCTTTTTACAGCCTCTTTTGATCCTATAGTTCGGTCACTTTCTGCCATAAGAAGTTTCTATTCACACAAGTTACATCTCTCTCAATCTGCATCTCATAACTTGCCTAGTATATTCACTTGTGCTTCATGAAGTAGTTAGATTCCTCACTTGTACTGATCTATGGGTTCGTACAAATTTGGAACCAACTTCTTTTCTATAAAGTGAATGTCTTCGCATGATGAGGTCAATATCTTCTAAACTGATTTATCTTCAAAATCTTCTGAGAATGCATATGACCTCTTCCCCTTCCCTCGCACCTTAATGCTGTCACAGGTACATGCCCGTGGGAGAATCTTTTGGTTCTCATAGTCTGCATTCATTTGCAGAGTTCTTACAGCGTCACATCAATTCTCCTGAAGCGAGTTCTTGTTGGTCAAGCAAAAGGAAGCCTTTGAAGACTTTGAACATCTTGAAGCCTTCCAAGTTAAGCTTCATGGCAGCAGAAAAACCAGCAAGGAAGGGAGGCAGACAGAGACGTGGTGAAACGTCTAAAGATCTGCCTGATGACTTGGCAGAAATGTACAAAACTGATCCTGAAGAGAGCTATGGTCAGCGCAAGACACAAATCCAATGGATTCGAAGATATTGGACAGAGCAGTGGTTCCAATACCGCTTCGTCACTAAGGAATATGCAGAAAAGTGCGCCATCAAGAGACCATGGGGAGACATATTGTACAAAAAGCTCGTACCCCGGTCCAGAGACGAAGCCATTGCTCAAGGCTTCTTTCCATGCATGGTCAGAGGACCACAGCCAGCTGAAGCACATCCGTCATCACTTCTCTGGTGTCGCGATGACACTCTGTTCAAGCGCAACTTCCAATTTGCTCAGAACTCTACGAAGCAAAACAAGAAGGAGTTGGGGTTGGACTTCAACCCTGGTCCCTCTAAACCAAGGGCGGATGGCACACACGACGCAAATCCCAATATCATCGGGCCGTATGCCAATCTCGAAGGCCTCATCACTCGCATTCTAGTCCAAGGGACTGCCGTGAACGACCCTCCAACAGACACTGAGTCTGATGACGCTCCTGCTGCACCGAAGCTGGAGCAGACGAAGAAGCCAAAAGTTTCAAAGCCAGCCGCTTCTCCCAAAATCTCTAGAGCGAAGCCATTGGCAACTGCACCTCCTGAAGCAAGTGTGCAGTCTGAAGACTTATCACGTGTCTCCAAGCCCCAAGAAGCCAAGAAGCCTCAGCCACACACAGGCAAAGAGCTCACAGCTGCCGCCATTCTGCGCAGCGAGACCATTGATCTGTCCAGTGACGAAGATCTTGGTGATGACGCTCTTGAGAAGCTCATCAAGAGCAAGGAGGATGCTGAAATCTTCAACAATCTGCCTCTGTTTGATGCAGCAATCCTCCACAACTTCATCGATGAGTGGTTTGATACACCCAATATCAGCTTCGATGATCTGCAGCTGCCCATTGGCCTCAGCGTCGCCTTCCAAGGCGCTATTGCTTCAGAACTTGCAATTGCCCAGCGCATTGTTGAACTGAAGCAGAAGATTGATTTTGAAAAGGCTTAGTTCAAGCAGAATATGGCCAAGCTCAGCGTCCAAGAAGTCAAGGACTTCAAGGTCATGTTGCACGAGTTGAAGGAAAACTTTTTGAAGAAACATGCAGAAGCTCAGGGTTCGCGGGAGCGAATGAAGACTTTGGCTGATCGCTGTGTGCAGGCCTATAATGAGGCCGAGAAGTGCAAGGCACTTGGGCGTCCCGGCATCGACCCCAGGATGGCCGCAAAGAAAAAGAAGAAGCCCGCTGTGGCTAAACAAGAGGCACCAAGGCAAGAAGCTGTTCCGATTGTCTTCCCCACTGCTAAGACTGGCTCGAAGCCAAAGCACCGGTCAACCGCTTCAGAGCTCAAGAAGACACGGACAGCCGAAGCTGAAGCTCGGAAGAGGAAACACCCTGAAGCCTCTCCTTCTGACCCCACCATCGAGAAGTGCACGATCAAGAAATCTGGGGCTGCTCCCACAGAACCCTTGATAGTCGAACCCCTCTCCGTCCGCTATCCTGAAGAAGATCGTCAGATGACCGTGCATGAGCCTGCTTTCACAGAGGCTCCGCACGCTGAAGACATTCCAGCAGCCTAACCCAACGCTGCTGAAGACATTGGTCTCCAAGACAATGTACAAGGTGATGCAGCCCTTCCTCAGCTTGAAACAAGCGAAATGATCAGCATTGGTCGTCCATTGACACCAATCACCCAAGATGCATCGTGGGCAGATCGCCCGAAGGAGGAAGAGAATGAGCCCCAGCCCACTGCAACTCCACCGGCGTCGCCTACATTCCGTAGGCTTCGCAAAGGGCCAAGGGCTCAGGCTGCTGATGACATTCTGGCTGCATCAGCCGAAGAGCATGAAGAAGAACCTCAAGCTCCGTCTCCCCCGAACCAACAAGAAGAAGTTCTCAAGAAGAACGCACCTGAATCCGTCCCTCTCACTACACATGTTGAGGCTGAAAACATTGCGACTGCCACAACCAACACTGAAGCAATTGTGGAGCCCAACCAACCAACAGCTTCAAGAGACACTGAAGCTACTGCATCTGAACCTTCTGTGCCTGAGTCTGCTGTCGGTCCACAGTTCAACTATCATGTTGCGCACAGGCCCCAGGTCCAGAAGCCAATCCCACGACTACCAAGGTTCCCAGGTCCTGCATCAGCTCCTGGCTCCTTTAATGTCAAGAGCTTCAGGGCAGATAACACGTTCTTCAACAGCTCCAAGAACCCTTATTCAAGGGAACGGATTGTATCAGATAGGTTCTGGAGCTACCCACATCGCAGCTACTATTCATGCATCCTATACAACCAAGGCCGCATCTTTCCTCACCAGCGCCTTGAGGTTGAAGCCGTTGCTGGTCTGCCTGGTCTGGAAGAAGCACTGGATTGCTTCAAGCAAGTGGGTCTGCTGCTGTTTATCACCGATGAAGAGCACTGGAATGAAGAGCTTCTGCTCCAGTTCTATGCCACACTGCATATCAAAGGCTACAACAGAGATCCGAAGACTTGGGTCCTGAAGTGGATGACCGGCAATGTCCATCATGAAGCCAATGCATTCGATATCATTGAGCTTACCGGCCTACCCACTCCTGGCGAACTCTTCGAAGAAGGCTGCCAACTCCATGCTGAAGCAATTGAGAGCATATTCCAGCGACCTGAGCCAAATATGAGTCAGATGCTCTCAATGATGAAGCCATTGCCTCTTGATGCACCTTATCCAACTGAGTTCTTCGTTGAAGACTTAGAGTACCTGCCCAGAACTATATATCACATCGTCAGGCGGACTCTATGGCCCATTAAGGGGCACTCTCTATATGCCAAGGTTGAAGGTGCCATGAAGACTCTCATCTTTTGTATCCTGCATGGCAAATGCTTCAACGCACAGGATCTCTTTATACGCCAACTTGCAGCGTCTGGCTCAGATCTCTTTGGTTTGAAGATTTATGCTCCTTGGGTTATGAGGCTGATCAAGCTTCACTCTACTATCTCCTATCAGCCCTCAGCCCGCAACCATAGGATCTTCTTACCCGATGTGGACACCTCTGCTGAAGCAATATATCCTGAGCCTGCCAAGCAACCATTAAGTCTTCAGAATGTAGAACACCAGAGCTTCACTCAGAATGATGAAGGTGTTGAAGCCATCTCAAGAGTGTATCCAATGGCTGGCACCACACGTGCCCCTGCATCAACTGAAGCCACTGACAGCACAGCTGCATAGAGACCCAAGAAACGTGCCCGTTCACTCAATGACCGAGAACTTCTTGTGGCTCTTGACCAAAAGCAAGATAGGCATCACGACTGGCTCAAAAGGCAGATGAGAAGTATCATGCAAGACGTCAATCGCATCAGAAATCTGGCCACCAAGAATGCATTCGTCGCTCATGAAACCTGTCGCCGCACTTGGAAAGGCCTCACCATGATGTGTACTGAAGCTGAACTTCAAGCGGATGGCTTCAGTGAGAGATTCAAGTTTGACTCCACACCCCCCAGAAGAGTTGTGCTGCGCGGAACTCCGTCCCTTGAAGATTCAGAGTTCTCTTCCTCTGCTGCCACCGTGACTGGAAGAATCATTGAGGAAGACGACGACGCTACATCACCACCAAATGCCTCCACCGACCCTGCTGCGCCTGGGAACGCGTAGTAAACTCTATGTCTTCAAACCTTTTTGGTCATCACTGACAAAAGGGGGAGAAGCATATGATGTTTATAGTCTTCAAGCGGGTCAATAATATGGGCGGGTGCTTTGTATTTTGCTACATTTTGCTTCGTGCTTACAACTCTCGTTTTGCTACATTTGGTTCTTTGAGTTGTAACACTTAAACTTGATGGTCGTCTGCTACTTGTTTGCCACTATGTTTTTGCGAAGATAAATTCCGCATGTACGACGATAATTTCAGCATTTATATCATTTCTCAGACGTCCATTTTTCATTATGCATGTCATTCTCTTCATATACTTTTACATGCATGGTGGATTGTCATCATAAGTTGAAGTGGATTTCCACAAGTACAACCTGCCATGTGCATTTGCGTTCCAGAAGCAAATTACTTATATGCACATCTTCAGGGGGAGCCTTTGTAGCTTATGAAGACAATTCCTTTACAATTTCACAAATTATATTCCCCGTTGAAAACTTCAACTAGTTTGTCATCAATCACCAAAAAGGGGGAGATTGTAAGTGCATCTAGTGCCACCCCTAGTTGGTTTTGGAGTATTGACGACAAACCTAGTTGAGGGACTAATGTGTTTGTGAGAATTGCAGGATAACACAGGTAGAAGTCCCTCATTGATTCGGTTTAGCTACCAGAGATGACCCCTAAAAATGTACGAAGACATTGAAGACAATGGTGGTTTATGAAGACATTCATGTTGAAGACAATGACATGTGAAGACTCCCCATGAAGCTTATGGAACTCGAAGACTTAGATCCTTCGTAGTTTTACTTCATTCATGTTGTGTCATAGGAACCACCGTACTATTAAGTGGGGTCCAAGAGAACCAGTCAGGATGACTGAAGTGATGCCTAATTCAAATCCTATGTCTTCGAGTGAAGACAATGAGAGAAAATCTTGTCCAGAGTCAGACAAGTCAGCTTTACTTGTAGCCCAAGTAAAGTTGCCGTGTGAGTTCGAAATTCGACCGTTCATACACGTGTCAGTTCCTTAGTGACCCAGGGTCATTTCGGACAAATCAGGTCGGGTTGCCAAGTGGCTATAAATAGTCCACCCCTACAACCATAAATGGTTGGCTGCTCAGATTTCAGTGCACGGCTTTTGTCGTTTGAGAGCAACCCACCTCGAAGCCTTTGAGAGAAAATCCCTAGCGAGGAGAAAAGCCCTAACCACCCAGAGCCAGAGTAATTGGGCATCACTTAAGTCTTCTTGTCTGAGTGATCTGAAGACTTATTACACTTGAGGACTGTGCATCCTCCAGCCGGTTAGGCGTCGCGTTCTGAGCATCCAAGAGAAATTGTGGAGTGCCGGTGAACGAAGTCTGTGAAGGTTTGGGAGTCTACCTTGAAGACTTACCAGAGTGATTGGGCGAGGTCTGTGTGACCTTAGCTCAAGGAGAAAACGGTGAGGACTGGGTGTCCTGAGCTGCGTGTTCAGGACTGGGTGTCCGGGACTGTGTGTCCTTTGGTTTAAATACCTAGCCACTCCAACCAGACGTACAGTTGTCACAGCAACTGGAACTGGTCCAACAAATCATTGTCTTCAGCGTATCACTGGTTTCATCTTCACCTCCCTTTACTTACCATTACACATTGTGAAGTCATTGCATGCTTGCTTTATCTTCTGTCTTCACAACTTGACTGTATGATTTGTTTGGCTTCATAACTTCTTCCTACCTGATCCTTATTACACTGAAGCTGTTTGTCACTGTGCTTTCATTATATTGTATACTTGACCACGGCTTGCCTTGTGTAATCTAAGTTCCGCTGCATAGTGATAGGCTTGTCCATTCTATTTGTCTTCATAACTTCCACGTTTTGAAGACTTTCATAAAAATCGCCTATTCACCCCCTCCCCCCTCTAGTCGATATAACGCACTTTCACCGACGGGGAAGAAGAAGAAGCAGGCGGCTTGGCGGCTCGGCGTAGTCGACGAATTCATGGACGATGGGGTCCCTGGACGCCTAGGAGAGGGACGACGACGAAGGACGCCGTGGTGGTCGACGGTGGTGGTGACAACAACGCTCGTCGATGGCGCATCTGGAGAGGGAGGTGGAGCAGGAGTGGGAGGATCGTGGAGTGGGTGAGTGGGGAGATGGGATCGAGGGGTCGGGGCATGGCGCCCTTATCCCCTCCCGGCGTTGTCGGCGAGAGGGTGCGGCGGCGACCAAGCCCCTGTAGCGACCTGGTCGCGTGAATAGGAGAGAGAGGAGGGTTCGGTGAGGGTGGGCCGGCCTGATGGTTTAGTGGGCCAAAGCCCGGGGGTAGGCCGGTTCTTTTTATTTATTTTTTTGTTTCGTTTTGGTTTTCTTTCTTTTTATTACACTCTGTTTATATTATTTTAGTAGGAGAAAACAGATTTACTAAAACATATGACTGGCTCTATAAATCGATTTACAAAATAACACACAGCCACAAAAAGTTTCACACATAATAAAAATAGTTTAACATTTTAAATTAGGAAAGGCATTTAACAATTATTTTTAGTCACTGTTATATTCACAAAAGAGCATTTAAATACTTTACAAAAGTGTTGGAGCACCACCATAATTAGTTATGTAATATTTCCCACACTTTGAACATTTTATTTTGCATGGTTGGGAAATTTGAACTTTAAGCTTTAATTTGAATTTGAGTTTGAACTAAGAGTTGGATTAAACGAGGATTAGCAACAATAATGTGATGACATGGCACTATTAACGGGGGATTACTGTAGCTTAATGATCCGGGCGTCACAATTCTCCTCCACTACAAGAAATATCATCCCGAGATTTAATAGGGGAAGTGAGGGGGACGGGATTGGATTACGAAAATCTAACGCGTGTCCTCAATCTTGGTTGCTCTTCTTGAAAAGGTCGATCCATTATGTTGATGTCTTCATTTCTCTGCTTCAGGTCATTATGGTGAAGTCGTCCTTTTCTTCGGGCACTCCAACGTACTTACGAATAGGTAAGGGGCAGCTTAGCTACGACAGAATCTTTATGAGGGAAACCATCTGGGTTTAACCTATGAATGAGCATAAGATTATCTCTCGAGTTGAATATATAAAATACATCGAGAGTAAGGTACAAAGGTACCATAAGAGGTTCCAAGAGGATAGATGGTTGCTCGAAGTCTGAACCAGAGTGAGACAGGGGCTCAAAGCAGCGAGAGTAAGTATTGCATCTAACACCAGAATAGAGCACTAGGAAGGTGGCCCATGAATTAAATACGAAGCCAAGTGTGGGGAATAAACATTAGAAACAGGGTTGTACAGGAGAGTCAGGTTTCGATCCTGTGGAACTGTGGGTTATGGGCCCACCATGTGGGTTAAAAGTAGGAAGGGCGGAGACATCTTGCGTGATCTTGCAAGCAAGGTATGTCAGAGGGTGGCCTGTCGATTATGTCGGCAACAACGTAGGTAACAAGGGTGAGGGATGAAGAGAACCATTTTCTTGCTCGTTGAACGAGGCGGACCAATAGGCAAAGTTCTCGTTCATCAGTGGCTACCAGAATGTCATCAACAATAGTAACAGGGTCTTGCTGACAGAATTGTACACCTGCTTATACAATATAGATCACAAGAAGGTTTAAACAAACCAATGGAAAGGAAAAGTGATTATTAGGTTTAAACAGAACAATGGAAAGGAAAATGTGTTTAAACACATATTTCAAGGGTATATTCTTCCCAAGGACGAGCAGAACATATTATCCATGATAGAATATAATGTAGAAAACTTTTTAGGTAAGGGGAGAAAAATTTCATGACATTAACCATACAACAGTGTTTGGACAATAGAGCAAGAAACATTTAGCACGGGGCTTCAAATGTTCTTGCTGAAAATCAGAGTACCACAGACATGCTTCGAGATAGCATTGCATGGTCTTCAATCAAAGGTCAGACTCTGGATACACGAAGGGATTCATCATTAAGCCAAGGAGAGGATGAGGAGGTGGCTGATGGACTCAGCGATAATACAACAAGGTATCCAAAAAGATGGATTTCCACAGTTATGTGAACAAGGAGATAACATTTGCCGGATCAAATGATATAATGATGTATGCTCAAGGAAAAACATACACAATTTAACATTAGTGGAAAAGGGTGCCCAAAGTAGGGCCTTAGGTAGCATGATCAAATGTTAGAATGGTGATTCAGTGATCAATAGTCTAAGAATGAACGTTCGACCATTAACTTCAAAGCAAGAGGGTTGCTAGAAGGGCAGAATCCAAACAGCACCGCTCACTTGTTGGTACCCCGGTTGGAATCAACACGAGGACCCAAGAAAGAATGGTGATGGTGGGAAGTATCACCATACCAAGAATTCTCAAGAGGTGGTGAAATTCCCACGACATCCTTGACATTTAAGATAGTAATACTCCAAGGTAAAGAAGAATAATTGCTGGATAGCAAGGATCTCAAGGTATAACACAAAACACGAATAAGTTTGTGTTGGAGGGAAGTCAATAAGGTGGTCGATGATAACACAGATCATCGAGGGCAAGGATGATATTTCTCATAATGAACTCAATTGACATCCTGGAAGAGCTCGAAATGCCGATGATGATCACGACACAATTGTTGAGAGATTTCATGAAGATGTAATCGGTCGGCGATGACATCAAGCCAAAGGAATGATGAAGCGAAAGGTTATTAAATCCAAGGGTATGACACAAACTCGAAACCAAGCTCGTTGTTTAAGGCAAAATAGTATGATGAGGAAGATCGACGTAAGCTTAGCTCATCGTCGAAAGTTGTGCTCCGGGAATAAGGAACAGGTAGCACAGTTAAAATCATCCGAGTAATGTTATAGCCAAATAGGGTAGAAAGGATGTGATCGGGTACAAACTCGTAAGTAAAGAATATTACCAAAAGTTGTTGAACCGTAGTGCGGACTCGGTTTAGTTATCGGTTTTTTGAGTACCCGTGAAAAATTTGGAATCAGTGAGAATGTAGTACTTGATGAGGAACTCACAAGAGGTTATGTAGTACTTGATATTATCGAGGTACCATGATGTAATACTCGACGGAAGATCAAAGTTAAGGTTGGACTGGTGTATTGATCCACAAAAGACAAGTGCTTAAACTTGCCCGTGAAATGGGGTTAAAGAAGAACATATGGTCGAAACCACAATTGCAAAAGGCCGAATCCCAGATATAAGAACTTATACCAAGGGAAAAATTAATTTAAGAGAAGCTTTAATGATAAGATCTACATCGTGTTCATGGGCATGAACACAAAGTTCAAGGTCGACTCCCACTTCTTCAATGCATAACCTTTCATTCACCTCTCGTATTTTGAAAATGACATTAGTTATTGAAAGTTTTACCTGGTGCAATACCAGATAAGTATGACCCGTGAAATCTTTCGGGTTTGCACAGATTAGGGAAGGCATTTGTTCAAACCATCGGGTATCTTAGGAACATATATCACAAACTTTAGGAGTAAATAACACAAGCTCGAAAGTAGAGCATGGTTGACAAGGCAGAGGATACAATTTACCAAAGGCATTATATACCGGTGAAAAGGCTCACAAGGTTATTGGATATTAAGGATGATGTCGGATGAAATCCAACAATGGATCTGACGATCCACAACGGAACTGATGTGAGTATCGGTACTCTACCAGAAGAAGAAAGAATGCAAGGGGATCAGCTGATAGAAACAACTAACTCAAAGCTCAATGCAACGAAATTTTATGATTTCCAAATCAAGGGATCAGAAGCAATCGTTCTGATCGAAAATGAATAAGTTCAATAGACTTAGAAGCACAAACGATCAAGGCATTGATTGGTCCAGAACCAGCTCATATCCAAATGACGTCTGAGCCGGAAGGATGAATCCTAGGATTCGACTGAGGAATACGGGCATCCTCAACATATTGAATCAACGGACTTAAAATGATAAAGACAAGGGATGCCAATAAGATTACGAAACTTATGGGATTAACCATAATTCAAGCAAGCGAGAATTTCAAGAGCAATAGGCTGCTCGGGATTTTCGGAAGATCGAATGATATTTTGAAGTCTTTGGCGAAACACATGAATAACTGGGAATGAGCGGATACTCGACAAGTGCGAGAATTATCCGAAGGGGTATTCAGGTGACAGAGAACAGCAAGGCAGTAAGCTCAAAGGATTCTCGGAACAACAGAGAGAATTTCGAGGTATCTCGTAATAACAAGATCGGCTGGGAAGCATCGTATGAAAGGCGAGTATACGTGGTTATCCACAAGGGTTTATCGATGGAAGGGAATTGCAAAAGCGACGCCATAAAGTCTCAAGAGAACATCGGAGAGTATCTTTAGATTCTTCTGGTGCAGCAGACGATCATCTGTAATAAGGGGCTCTCTGGGAGAAAGTATTATCGAGAACCTAGAGTCAGAGTTAGTAAAATCGTTTAACCCAAATAGAAGAGATGCCAGAGTCCCAGAGTATAGGTTGAGAAATAAAAGATCCTACTACCACCCAATGGCGACGTGTGCCCGTAAGACACACAACCATGTTAGTAAAAAGTTCTGCAATGTCTAGACTCGACTTCGGCCAAGGAGTGTGGAAGGGGGATTCCTACAGGCAGTCGGCTCTGATACCAACTTGTGATGCCCCCGATTTGACCGTACACTAATCATGCACGCAAATGTGTATGATCAAGATCAAGGACTCACGGGTAGATATCACAACACAACTCTACAAATAAAATAAGTCATACAAGCATCATATTACAAGCCAGGGGCCCCGAGGGCTCGAATACAAGAGCTCTATCATAGACGAGTCAGCGGAAGCAACAATATCTGAGTACAGACATAAGATAAACAAGTTGCCATAAGATGGCTAGCACAAACTGGGATACAGATCGAAAGAGGCGCATGCCTCCTGCCTGGGATCCTTCTAACTACTCCTGGTCGTCATCAGCGGACAACATGTAGTAGTAGGCACCTCCCGAGTAGTAGTAGTCGTCGTCGAAGGTGGCGTCTGGCTCCTGGGCTCCAACATCTGGTTGCGACAACCAGGTAGAAAGTATAGAGGAAAAAGAAGGAGAAAGCAACCGTGAGTACTCATCCAAAGTACTCGCAAGCAAGGAGCTACACTACATATGTATGCATTGGTATCAACTAGGATAAGGCTATTATATGTGGACTGAACTGCAGAAAGCTGGAATAAGAGGGGGATAGCTAGTCCTTTCGAAGACTACGCTTCTGGTAACCGCCATCTTGCAGCATGTAGAAGAGAGTAGACTGAAGTCCTCCAAGCAGCATCGCATAGCATAATCCTACCCGATGATCCTCTCCTCGTCGCCCTGTTAGAGAGCGATCACTGGGTTATATCTGGCACTTGGAAGGGTGTGTTTTATTAAGTATCCGGTTCTAGTTGTCATAAGGTCAAGGTACAACTCCGGGTCGTCCTTTTACCGAGGGACACGGCTATCCGAATAGATAAACTTCCCTGCAGGGGTGCACCACATAACCCAACACGCTCGATCCCATTTGGCCGGACACACTTTCCTGGGTCATGCCCGGCCTCGGAAGATCAACACATCGTAGCCCTACCTAGGCACAACAGAGAGGTCATCACGCCGGTCTAAACCCTATGGCGCAGGGGTCTGGGCCCATCGCCCTTTGCACACCTGCACGTTGCGAACGCGGCCGGAAGCAGAACTAGCCCCCTTAATACAAGAGCAGGCTTACGGTCCAATCCAGCGCGCGCCACTCAGTCGCTGACGTCACGAAGGCTTCGGCTAATACCACGACGTCGAGTGCCCATAACTGTCCCCGCGTAGATGGTTAGTGCGTATAAGCCAGTAGCCAGACTCAGATCAAATACCCAGATCTCGTTAAACGTGTTAAGTATCCGCGGACGCCGACCAGGGCCAGGCCCACCTCTCTCCTAGGTGGTCTCAACCTGCCTTGTCGCTCCGCCTCAAAGTAACAGTCGGGGGCCGTCGGGAACCCAGGCCCACCTCTACCGGGATGGAGCCACCTGCCCCTTCAGCCCCCATCTCCGAATAGTATCATAAGTAATGTAACAGTATAAGTTTATATCATATGCCCGTGATCACCTCCCGAAGTGATCACGGCCCAGTAGTATAGCATGGCAGACGGACAAGAGTGTAGGGCCACTGATGGAACACTAGCATCCTATACTAAGCATTTAGGATTGCAGGTAAAGGTAACAACAATAGTAGCAAGGACAGGCTATGCATTAGGATAGGATAACGAAAAGCAGTAACATGCTACACTACTCTAATACAAGCAGTAGAGAGAAGAATAGGCGATATCTGGTGATCAAAGGGGGGGCTTGCCTGGTTGCTCTGGCAAGAGAGAGTGGTCGTCAACACCGTAGTCGAACTGGGTAGCAGTGGCGTCGGTCTCGGTGTCTACCAGAAAGGAGTAACGGAGGGAGAACACAATAAATAACAGAGCAATCAAATGTAACACAAAGCAAGACACGATAATACGTTGTGCTAGGGGTGACCTAACGTAGGGATAGGCGAAACCGGCGAAGGGGGGAAACATCTGGGAAAGTGTTCCCGCTGTTTCGCGTTTTCGGGCAAATGAACCGGAGGGGGAAAGTTGCATGTTCGCTATGCTAGAGATGCGTGGCGGACGAACGGGCTGCGTATCCAGATTCATTTCGTCATTCTAAGCAACTTTCATGTATAAAGTTTTTCCATCCGAGCTACGGTTTATTTTCTATGATTTTTCGAAGTTTAAACAATATTATGGAATTCCTGAAAAGTGGCTAAGTCTGATAATTGTTCAGTTTTTGAACATCACTTAGCTGTTTTCTGGATGCTACAACTATGGATCTGTACCTCCTATAATTTTGGGCCTTATATCAATTTTGAGCATTTTCTGTGATCTACATGTTAGTGCCAATTACATCTATATTGGAGTTCATTTGCTTGATCATCAACAGCACTAAAGTAGCTATGAAAATAAAGCTGTTTTCAGTTCTTTTATTAACAGAACATTGAACTTTGTGATTTTTATAGGAATTAATCCATACATCACAAGGATTTGGTTCAGTGGGATAAAATGGAGTTTGTCATGTATGCATTCTACTCATATTATTTTCACTCATGTTAACAACTGTTTAACCGCAATTTAGGGGCTGTCTAGGGGGTTAATCATTGTAGAAATACAAAAGCTAGCTAGTAGCTACAGTAGCTACAAGTACAGTAAGCAGCGGCAGTGGTTGTATTTAGGGATTTATTTAGACTGTTAATTACATGGGACCCGTATGTCATTTGTACATAGGCTAAGCTAGCCACTAATTGATCCCTAAACTAATCTAGCTCTAATCTAAATAGGTCGGCCATGCTGGGCAATAGCAAGCCAACGATGCATGGCTAGGCATGCATGCATTGGAGTGGCAAGCAGCAGCGCTGAAGCATGCATGTGGGCGCGGCCGGCGGAGGCAAGGCCACGGCAGGTCAGTGACCGGGCACGGGCAAGTGCGGCAGCGATTGGCGGTGGCACAGGCGCGAGTGCGACCAGGAGGCGAGCGGCGAACGTGCACGGGCCGTAGTGAGGCAGCAAGCAGTAGTAGCATGTGCAGCAGCAGCGGGACGGATATGCGCGTGCCGGTGGTCGGGCTATCCGCGAGCTCGGCCGGAGCTCGCACGGCTGGAACAGTAGGGGCGCGGCGACGCATAGGTGAGTGTGCGTGAGGCCACGGCAGGGCGAGCAGAGTCAGGGCGTTGACTGGATGGAGTGAGCGCGGGTCGGGTGCCGTGGAGATGGCCGAGGCTAGGGGGAGGGGACTGAGCTCACCGGGCGGCTCACGGAGGCCGGTGAAAGATTAGTAGCTGCAGCTGTGGCCGGAGGTGAGGAAGGTCGACGACAAGTTCATGGTGACCGACGGGGAAGAAGAAGAAGCAGGCGGCTTGGCGGCTGCTCCCCGGCTCGTCGGCTCGGCATAGTCGACGAATTCATGGACGATGGGGGTCCCTGGACGCCTAGGAGAGGGACGACGACGACGGACGCCGCGGTGGTCGACGGTGGTGGCGACAACAACGCTCGTCGATGGCGCATATGGAGAGGGAGGTGGAGCAGGAGTGGGAGGATGGTGGAGTGGGTGAGTGGGGAGATGGGATCGAGGGGTCGGGGCGTGGCGCCCTTATCCCCTCCCGGCGCTGTCGGCGAGAGGGTGCGGCGGCGACCAAGCCCCTGTAGCGACCTGGTCGCGTGAATAGGAGAGAGAGGAGGGTTCGGTGAGGGTGGGCCGGCCTGATGGTTTAGTGGGCCAAAGCCCGGGGGTAGGCCGGTTCTTTTTATTTATTTTTTTGTTTCGTTTTGGTTTTCTTTCTTTTTATTACACTCTGTTTATATTATTTTAGTAGGAAAAAACAGCTTTACTAAAACATATGACTGGCTCTATAAATCGATTTACAAAATAACACACAGCCACAAAAAGTTTCACACATAATAAAAATAGTTTAACATTTTAAATTAGGAAAGGCATTTAACAATTATTTTTAGTCACTGTTATATTCACAAAAGAGCATTTAAATACTTTACAAAAGTGTTGGAGCACCACCATAATTAGTTATGTAATATTTCCCACACTTTGAACATTTTATTTTGCATGGTTGGGAAATTTGAATTTTAAGCTTTAATTTGAATTTGAGTTTGAACTAAGAGTTGGATTAAACGAGGATTAGCAAAAATAATGTGATGACATGGCACCATTAACGGGGGATTACTAGCTTAATGATCCGGGCGTCACAGCCGCCGCCCAACGCCGCCGTTCGCTGGAGCCTCGCCGGAGGTAGCCCCGCGCCGCGTCTCTTTTTCTTCCCCGGTTCGGTTTTTCTTCTAGACCGTTCCGGTTTGCTTTTCTTTCATCTGCTTCGATTTTCTTCCGAAACCCTAGATCGGATTCGTTTTCTTTTCCGGTTTAGTGTCTCCAGACCGTTCGCCGGACCGTTTTTCCTAACGACGTGATCACCGGATTATTCTTGGCTAACGAACGTCCGTTTGTTTAACCATTCTTCTTTTTCTTTTCGCCGGATTTATTCCTCGATCGCGATCTCAGATCCGATCTTCATTCTAGTCTATCTTCTCGCTCGTTTATCGGAATCAGGTGATTCAAGCGCTTGGAGTTTCGTTTCGAAACCGCTGTTCCGACTAATCAACTTTAATTAAGTTTTTGCTACTGTAAAATTTGACCTAGTTTCAACTTGCTAGAACCGAGTTGTTTTCTTCCGCCGTTTGTTTTCCGTTGTTTTGTTCAGTTCGTTCTTTCTTTGCAACCGGAGTTCTTAAGTTGAACTATCTGGTTCGATTTTTTGTTCGAGTTTTACCTGTGCATTAGATGAGTACTTATTGTATGCTTGTTGTTTGTCTATGATAGATTACCCGGATTGCGCCGCCTGTTACTTCGAATCTTTAGGTCTCGCGGATCATCAGCAAGGCAAGTAACACTTTGATCATACCTTTTCTACAACCCAGTTTTATTGCATTAGATCCATCCTCACACATTGCATGATTAGGATCTAATTAAATTGAGGGTTGGGAAGTAGATGAGGTAGTACCTATTACCTGTTTATTATGAAACCTTTGGGAGTTACTTCTACGTTTGCTTATTATGCCATGCTATGCTAGTAGACGTGGATTGGGTGAGTGATATCCATGACAGATGTGAGATTGATAATTTTAATGGTTTATCTAAGGTGGCAACTTAAACACACATCTGGGTGGATTGAGGCACCTGATGTCTATCAGGACTTGCCTGTTTTTCTTTTGGACCGCCACCCAGGCTCAAAGGGATCATAAGATCTTTCATGCTAGAAACTTACGTGTGCAGCCACAAGCCAATATGGGCTCTGGCATAGTTGACTAAGTCGTGCGAACTCTTACATGGTAGACTAGCAGATGTAGGGGAAAGTAGGTGTACCGGTCTATCCATCGTAAGGTGCTAGCACTTCTGAAAGACTGTGTCTCGGTCATCCGTTTCTCAAACACCAGTAGTGCGAGAAATCCAACGGAGGCGATCGAGTCTTGTGGGGAAAAGTGCGCAAACCTCTGCAGAGTGTAATAAACTAATCATGATTAGCCGTGTCCCCAGTTATGGACATCTTGAGTATCTAGTACTTGAATATCGTGTGAATCTCATCATGTTACTTCTAATTAATATTGTTGGGTTATTGATGACTACTTTTAATTGGGATTGAGAATGCTGTCAACCATTCTCAATGTTTAACAACCACCATGATAGTTAAAAAAATTTATTCCTTTGCAGTAGGGAAAAACTGGCTTTACGCAAAACAGTAACCATAGAGCTTTCCACCAGCCAAATATGCATATAGTATAGCTGTTTCATTCCATTACTCTCTATGTGTTACTTTGCCAGCATATTCCATGTGCTGACCCGTTTCGGGCTGCAACGTTAATGTTGCAGACTTTTCAAACGACGATTAAGGTGCTTTTAGGTCGTGGTTCTCTACTCAGTGATGCCGTTGGAGTTGATGGACCCATTTATCTTCCAAGTCTTCCGCTGTTATCGGTATTAGATGGCCTTAAGCCATATTTATTGTAATAAGTTCTCTTTTGAGACATCGTTGTAATAAGTGTGTGGTTGCCACTCTGCTATAAATCCTTCGAAGTACTGTGTGGTGTCAGCATTACTGATCCAGGGATGACACCGGAGCACAGTAGACTTGATCCATTCATTGTAATAAGTGTGTGATTGCCACTCTGCTCACCGTTTAGGCGCCAAGGCGCGCACGGGTCGCGTCCCTTCGTGCGCGCTCTGCTAGTGGTTCTGGCCGATGCACGATCACGTTGGGGAAGCTTTACTTATTTGATCTCAGATTATGTTAATTAATTATACCTCCAAAGCCGAAATCATCTGGCTCTGGAGGTATAATTAATTAACCTAAACTATGATCTCTAGCGTTGTTCCCATCACGCAACTCCATCCAGTTCGTCGTCCGTTGGGGGTAATGATGGTATGTGTGGGTAACTAGCTAGAAAGTGGATTAGTATCGAGTCGTCGCCGCCGGCCATTGTTGTGGTTATTTATAGCTAGAAGCTGGCTAGGGGATTAGGGATTTTACAATTAACCCCTGTGGAGCACAGTAATCCTTCACTGGAGCACGGGAAGGCTAAGTGGAGCACACAACCCGACAACCGTATGCGGTATCACATGTTATCACACATGTGTTAGCACAAGAAAACGTATGTGTAACTTACTAATCATCGCACACGGGTACTCGCACACACATCGTGTGCGATACTCCTAGCCACCACAAGCAACTACTTTCCGTTTTCAAAGTTTTTTTACACATAGAATCACACACGAATTAACTATAGTAACCGTCTTTGTTATATTTTCTCATCGCAAACAGTTCATCCAAGTGAGCTGTTTGCTGCGTATCACACACATCTTGTTTACATGAGTCGTTCATGTTTTTTGGCTCATCGCAAACATTTCATCTATGTGAACTTTACACCGCATATCACACACATCTTGTTAAGTTGAACCGTTTTTTGTTGTGTTGCCTAATCTATCTTGTTAAGTTGAACTGTTTCTGTTGTGTTGACTAATCGAAAATAGTTCATCTGAGTGAACTGTATGACGTATATTGCACACACCTTGATCTCATTGACCGTTCCTGTTGTGTTCCCTAATCACAAACAGTTCATCTGAGTGAACTGCATGTCATATATCGCACACACACCTTGATATGGCCGCCCGTTTCTGCTGTTCTGGATCATCACGAATAGTTCGTATGGATTAACTATATGCCAGGCATCGCACTCGCAACTACAATCTAAATCATGTTTGATGTCTTCGCCATCGCAAATGCTTTGTATCATTTTTATGGTTATTTTACATCACCATTTGTGATTAATGCATCACACATAGTTTCGTCGAAGGGTCTCTGATTGTACTGTTGCGTTTGGACCATCCTCAAGTAGTGCACCCCATCCATAAGGACCCGGGTCAGATGGAAACTATCCACTATGGGATCGAGTACCAAAGCCATAGTGCCTCCATGACGGATGCTTGTCGGATGATCTCTTCGGTCGAAGGTGATCGAAATTTCCGACCATGGGTTGTACGTCAGCGCTGCTGGCTCTACAGCATAGCTTCTCGAAGCGTGCATTTCCTCTCCTTCTTAGTGACGTGAGTAGCATACATCATGTTCATGTCCTTGACTTCTGGAGGGAATTGTTTCTGGCCGCCATTACTCGGCTGTAACACCCTGAATTTTCCCTTCCGAAAAATTCTTTTCTGGTTTCATTCCTGTCTTTTTTCTTTTTGTGTTCATGGATTTTATTTGCACTCTTGTGTTTAATTTAGAGTAGTGACTTGTCTAGTTACTTGGGATTAGAGTTTTACCTCCCAAAAACCTAATTGCCCTTCTCCTAACTGAAACCCTAGGACCCCAGCTACACTGCAACACCCCTGTCCCTTGTACATTAATTCAACCAAAACATGGGATAGCTCCTCCTACCCATATCTTAACCATTTGTAACTTCACTTCACACACCCACGCTTCAAGTCAAAATTTAGCGAGAGCAATTCATCCAAGTTTTTGCCAGCTTTGTTAGTATGTTAAGCAAGTGCATTATAGCTTCATCTTATGAAACTCATATTTTTGCATACCTCAACACCCACTCATAACATGCCTATCCACAAATTTTGATCATGACCCAACCCCCATAGCTCCCCCCATAATTTTTCCAAACTTTGCATCCACTTGGTCACAATGTCAAAGTACATTTTGCATCCACACACTTGAACCCAAATTTTTTATGATGGTTAAAAATGACAAAACTGTTGGGAATAATTGCATGGAAAAAGAAAAAAAGTCTACACACACGCAATGATCTATCCATGGAGATGCATAGCAACGAGGGGAAGAGTGTGTATACATACCCTCGTAGACCATAAGCGGAAGTGTTTCTCAACGCGGTTGATGTAGTCGAACTTGTTGGCGCTTCAACCGATCAAGTACCGAACGCATGGCACCTCCGTGTTCTGCACACGTTCACCTCGGTGACGTCCCTCACCTTCTTGATCCAGCAAGATGTCGAGGTAATAGATGAGTTCCGTCAGCATGACGGCATGGCGACAGTGATGGTGAAGTGATCCTCGCAGAGCTTCGCCTAAGCACTACGAAAATATGACCGGGGGTGTAAACGGTGGAGGGGGCGTCACACACGGCTAAACAATTGTCTGTTGTGTGCTAGGGCGCCCCCACATATATATAGGTGGGAAGGAGAGGGGAGGCTGCCAGGAGGCACCCCAAGTAGGCTGAATCCTACTTGGGGTCCTCCCCTTGGCTGCGCCCCCCTGCCATATTTGTCGGAGGGGGAAGGTAGGAGGGGGGAGAGGGAAGGAAGGGGGAATCCTATTCCTCTCTTTCCTTTCCCTTTCCCTCTTTCCTTCTCCTCCTAGGCCGGCCCATATGGGGGTGCACCAGCCCTTGTGGCTGGAGCGTTTCCCCTCTTGGCCCATAAGGCCCATATCTTTTGCTGGGTGCCCGGAACCCCTTCCGGTGACCCGATAAGTACCCGGTACCCCCCGAAACATTTCCGGTGTCCGAGTACCATCGTCTTATATATCAATCTTTACCTCTCAACCATTTTGAGAGACCTCGTCATGTCTGTGATCACATCTGAGACTCCGAACAACATTCGGTCACCAAATCACATAACTCACATAATACTATATCGTCATCGAACGTTAAGCATGCGGACCCTACGGGTTCAAGAATTATGTAGACATGACCGAGACACCTCTCCAGTTAATAACCAATAGCGGAACCTGGATGCCCATATTGGATCCTACATATTCTACGAAGATTTTTATCGGTCGAACCGTTATGACAACTTACGTAATTCCTTTTGTCCATCGGTATGTTACTTGCCCGAGATTCGATCGTCGGTATCTTCATACCAAGTTCAATCTCATTACTAGCAAGTCTCTTTACTCGTTCCATGATACATCACCTCGTGACCAACTCCTTAGTCGTTTTCTTGCAAGCTTATGATGTGTATTACCGAGAGGGCCCAGAGATACCTCTCCGAAACTCGGAGTGACAAATCCTAGTCTCAATCTATGCCAACTCAACAAACACCTTTGGAGATACTTGTAGAGCATCTTTATAATCACCCAGTTATGTTGTGATGTTTGATAGCACACAAGGCATTCCTCCGGTATCCGGGAGTTGCATAATCTCATAGCCGAAGGAATATGTATTTGACATGATGAAAGCAATAACAATTAACTGAACGATCAATATGCTAAGCTAACGGATGGGTCTTGTCCATCACATCATTATCCTAATGATGTCATCCCGTTATCAAATGACAACAGATGTCTATGGTTAGGAAACCTTAACCATCTTTGATCAACGAGCTAGTCTAGTAGAGGCTCACTAGGGGCATGGTATTTGTTTATGTATCCACACATGTATTTAAGTTTCCGATCAATACAATTCTAGCATGAATAATAAACCTTTATCATAAATAAGGAAATATAAAATAACAACTTTATTATTGCCTCTAGGGCATATTTCCTCCAGTCTCGCACTAGAGTCAATAATCTAGTTCACATCGTCATGTGATTAACACCCATAGTTCACATCGTCACGTGATTAACACCCAAGAGTTTACTAGATTCAATAATCTAGTTCACATCGCCAAATGATTAATACCCAAGGAGTATGAAGGTGTGATCATGTTTTGCTTGTGAGAGAGGTTTAGTCAATGGGTCTGCCATATTCAGATCCGTATGTATTTTGCAAATTTCTATGTCGACAATCCTCTGCATGGAGCTACTCTAGATAATTGCTCCCACTTTTAATACATGTCCAGATTGAGACTTAGAGTCATCTGGATTGGTGTCAAAGCTTGCATCGACGTAACCCTTTACGATGGAATCTTTATTACCTCCATAATCGAGAGACATTTCCTTAGTCCTTTTTAAGGTACCTAAGGATACCACTGTCCTAGTGATCTAACCCTAGATCACCATTGTACCTCCTTGCCAAACTCATGGCAGTGCACACAATAGGTCTAGTACGCAGCGTGGCATACTTTATAGAACCTATGGCTAAGGCATAGGGAATGACTTTCATTCTCTCTCTATCTTCTGCCATGGTCGGGCTTTGAGTCTTACTCAACTTCACACCTTGCAATACAGGCTAGAACTCCTTCTTTGACTAATCCATTTTGAACTTCTTCAAAATCTTTTCAAGGTATGTACTCATTGAAAATCTTATCTCTATAGATCTGGATGCCTAATATGTAAGCAACTTTATCGAGGTCTTTCATTGAACAATTATTATTCAAGTATCCTTTTATGCTATCAAGAAATTCTATATCATTTCCAATCAGCAACATGTCATCCACATATAATATTAGAAATGCTACAGAGCTCCCATTCACTTTCTTGTAAATACACGCTTCACCAAAAGTTTGTATAAAACCATATGCTTTGATCACCTCATCAAAGCATAGATTCCAACTCCAAGATGCTTGCACCAGTCCATAGATGGATCGCTGGAGCTTGCACACTTTGTTAGCACCTTTAGGATCGACAAAAACTTATGGTTGCATCATATACAACTCTTCTTTAGCATCCATTAAGGAATGCACACTACAAAAAAAATACACTTCCGTGATGATACGTGTTTGTCACAGTAGGTCACGTTTTCTGTCATGCATGTACATCCATGACAAATTTATGACAGAATCAAGATAGTCATACCTGTGCTGTCGTAGAAGTGTTCCATGACATTACCAAAATTATCATCAGGGAAGTATCCACTTCCATGACGATAAATCGCGCGTCGCAGAAGTGCTTTCGTCAAGGGTGACCGACACGTGGCATCCACCGTAACGGAATGCCGTTAAGCTATTGGGTCCGGTTTTGGATCCGATAACCCGTTAACAGCTAGGACCAATGGGGATTTTCCACAT
This sequence comes from Triticum monococcum, assembly GCA_034509565.1. Taxonomy (NCBI): domain Eukaryota; kingdom Viridiplantae; phylum Streptophyta; class Magnoliopsida; order Poales; family Poaceae; genus Triticum; species Triticum monococcum. The sequence continues at coordinate 488,048,057 of CM067845.1, forward strand.
GTAAAATCATCATTGGCCGGAGGAAACACGTGTCAACTCCGCGTTGGCACAGGTGTCACTCATCCAATGGGCGAGATGCGCCTATGATATGTTAACATGTGGACCGGCCCAAAAGTGGCCCATAAAGTTTAAATGGGCCGGCCCAACTAAAGGCCCACAAGATTTTGCGGACCATAATGGGCCGGCCTAGCTAAAGGCCCACAAGATTTTGCGGGCCATAATGGGCCGGCCCAGTTAAAGGCCCACAAGATTTTTGCGGGCCATAATGGGCCGGCCTAGGTGAAGGCCCACAAGATTTTTGTGGACCATAATGGGCCAGCCCAGCTAAAGGCCCACGAGATTTTGCCGACATTAATGGGCCGGCCCAGCTGTAGGCCCACAAGATTTTGAGGACCCTAGTAGGCCAGCCCATTAACTGGCTGCCACATTCCAGGCCTAATAATGGCCCATATGAGATCCGTCCTGTTAAAAGCCTACCACGTTCTGGGCCAAATCACGGCCCAGATCAGGTCCGACCCTTTAAGAGGCTTTGGGCTAAATTATGGCCCATGTCAGATTCGGCCCGTCAACTGGACGCTATGCTTTTGGGCCCACTTGCTAAAGGCCCATTTAGTAATTCGGCCCGATATTAGTTTCGGCCTGTTAAGGTCCCGTTTAACATTTCGGCCCTATATTAATTTCGTCCTGTTAAAAGCCCGTCATATAGTTGGGCCTAACTACGACCCGGTTTGCATCCGGCCTGCTCGCAGCCGATAATCTGATTGGGCCAAAACAAGGACCGAGACAATTTTGGCCTGTTATAAGCCCATGATTTGATTGGCTCATTCATGGGGCGGGGTCTATTTCGGCCTGCTGCCGGCCCGTGAGCTGTTCGGCACATTTCAGGCCCAATCTACTTTTCAGCCTATTAAAGGCCCCTTGAGTTTTCTTGGGAAAATAGGGCCGACGGTTTACTCGGCCTATTAAAGGCCCGAATCTACTAGTGGGCCAGTTTACATTTAGGCCTGTTAACGGATCAAGATGACGGGGCCCATGATGCAGATCATACAGGTGATTTGCATGACGGCCGTTTGGCCGGTTTACTGCGAAGACAAGATATATATACAGTAAAATAACTACAGCATCGTGAATAAGAAAAAAAACTAGACTATACAATAAATAAATTACGGCATATTACATCCACTGGGCATCAAAGTTCACCACTATGATAATAAAGCACAAGCAGACAGCAGATAACATACATTGGGCAACAAGGATCGCCACCAGTGCAACTAAACATGCCTACAAAATAATATACAAAACCGACAACACTTCAATAGAGTTCAAGAAAGGTTAGCCTTGCTCGGGAGCTGCAGCACAAGCAGCTGAGCAAGCTGGTGAGATTGCACTTGTTTGACACTTATATCCTCCTCACTCTGAAAGATAAATAAGCAGACAGATGACAGGTTTTGCACATATAAGTATCAGTGTTGACAATTCATCACATTTCTTACCGACGAATAAAGTGACATAGTTTAAAATAGCATTAACACAATGTGGTATTCTTTAGGTCAAGACATGGCAGGAAATGACATTGTGAACGAGTTGGTAGCTTCACGACACCACTGGATTACAGATCAAGAACTCATAAGTATCAATGGTTAGTGTGCTGTCAATTTATCCCATTTCAGATTGGCAAAATAAGATCACTTGCTCTGTATAGTTTAATTTACATGGTATGAAGAAGGAACTTGGTTGTACAACTGGAAACTTAAATTGAGAAGGACAAAATTTTGTTTATGAACTGGAGTACATAATAAACTTTAAACATGCAATTTGATGCAAACACCAAAAATAAACAGCTGTTGCAGTCATGCCTAACCAAATATACACAACAAAGTTTGAAGGCTTGAGAAGGACAAACTTACATTATTGGTGAAGGTAGGCTCTATAAAGCCCTCATAAGCATTGCCTTTATTCTACATTTTGTTAAGAGTAAATATATATATATGTGACAATATAAGAAAAAATGGAGAATGTTTAAGATAAGATGAAGAGTGATGCTACATAACCAAGTAGCTATAAATGTAAGTACAGCGATGCAGGCAAAAGGTACAACCAAGAGCAATGCAGAGCTAAACTTCTTCAGTACCATCGGTGTTATCCAACCTTATGGTAAGAGTAAATATAGACCTTATGTGTAGAAAATGGAGGGCAAAGGAAAAGAAGCTGTAGAGTGATGGTACATGAACAACTACCTGTCAATCTAAGTACACTAATAAAGGACAACAGGTACTTGCAAGAACAATGCAGAGCTAAAAAAATTCATTGGCATTGGATATATTCTACACTAATGTAACCATTCATACAGATTAGATAATTTGGAGCGAACTATTGATAAGCAAGCTATCATGCATACTGCTGTCACATAATGAACCAGGTATGTATGCAAGTACAATGATACAGGACAACATGTACTAACAAGAGCAAAGCAGGGAGCAACATATTTGCGATATCCTGTCGTTCTTTTCAAACCGGAATTCTTTTTTGAGCAGATTTCCTGCAAAAAAGATCCGTAAGGCACATGCAGAAAAGTAGAAGTTGAAATTGTCATGCGATATCATAGACAGTACCTCATCATCGGAACGAGACCAGTGCATAACAAGATTTTTCCATTCAATATCTTCTAAATTTAGCACAGGAGACTTCACCAGAAACTCGTTTATAGACTTGCCATCAAAGTTTGATTTCCTCAGGTAACACCAATACTGCTGCAATGCTTCCTTGAAAAGCGCAAGCAAGCTTTGCTCGTCATGACTATCCAGATTGACCATCGCCTACTTACAAAAATGTAATGTAAATCATTGATGTGTTCAATCAGCAGAAAACAAGAAAATAATCACCATGAATAATAGCACTTATAGGTAACTGGGACAGGAAGATGTGAAAATGGTGTTTGTCTTCACTATAATCTTCCAATGATGGGAATATATGCACGTAGTCCCTAACAACATTTAAAGCATTGTCTTATAAACTGGGAATAACTGGAATGGCGTTCCAATCTGCAGGAATTGGCTGTCTCTGCAGTTGGGATAGGTCTTCGGCCGCTGGACTTGCTGTACTTTATGCTGGAGTGGGATTTTTCTCTGGAACGGCTGGTGCTATGGCAACTGCAATCGGCATACCTTTTGCTAGAGTGCAGATCCTGTGTAGTGGGGCTAGTGGTGTGGCCAGTGAAGTATGGGTACAGTCTGCTAGAGTCGGTCCTACATTTTGTGTCACTGGTTGTACAACCAATATAAGTGGGGTGCTGTCTGATTTCTCCGGCACAACCACATTTTTCAAGGACTTTGCTGGTGCTCCTTCAGGTTCGGCAATCACCCTCTTCCTTTTTGATGTCTGATGCACAAGAACAACATTTGAGTGAAAAAACATGGTATGATGACAGATGGAATATGTATTGATAATAGATGGGCATGGCATCTCGACATATATGATGAGTAAACTAAGCAGATGGCGGTGCAACAAAGTAGAAGAAATGCAAGACAACATATGCAAGATACGCGCAATCAATAAAACATTGCCAAATTAGAGCAGGCACCTTGATGGGTGAACATGACATGCCATATGCCTTTGACTCCTCGAGGTTAGAATAGTCATTAGGATCATATTCTGAACAAGAATCTACAGGTGGGGAGCGTATGAATTTCATTGCATCCAGAATGGCACTCAATGCCTTGGTGCCAATTTTGTAAGTCATTGCAGTGTTCCACAATATTCTTCTGATGCGCTGATTCAGATATTCACTGTAATTACGTATAATATCCGAGAACCATGAAAACATAAATAGTTGTGAGATTATCTTTGTAATGCAAAGGATATTCTAATATAGGGGCACCCCTGTAAACACTTGTGTGCTATCACTAGATTCTGATGAGAGAGCTCATGTGTGCTGTAATATGGTGCGTGCATTTATATAATCTGGCACAAGTACACAAAAATAGGCTCCAGAAGTAAGGACAGTTGGCCGATGATAGGTTCAAAATATATTGTATAGAGAGTTTATTGCCAAACCATGATAACAAGAGCACACAACAACTAGGCAGATCATACTGTACATAAAGGGGTACACCATAACCACGATATATAAATCGGCAAAGTGGAACTGGCTTGAAAATACGGTGTTGTATTGCCGCTAGTAATTGAAAGCCTATCGATCAAGTACATGCCAGCTCTATCAGCTGTTGACTACAGATGTCCCTGCTCCCCTTCCTGACAAGGAACATACTGTACGTACTAAATACAGAATAACAAAAGAGGAACATGTTAAAGAACATAAGAGGAAGCATATTCTTGAGGTTCCGCTTAATTGCATACAATGTTGGTTGCCCACTCATGTGAATCACAGCGCCCAAAGAAATGCAATTCCATGCTGTCTCTCTATATGTGGCAATTTTGAACAAGAGTCATTAGGATCATATTTTGAACAAGAGTCAACAGGTGGGGAGCGTATGAGTTTCATTGCATCCAGAATGGCACTCAATGCCTTGGTGCCAATTTTGTAAGTCATTGTAGTGTTTAGCTTCAAGAGTGGACTGCTGCTAGTGCGACACAAAGCAGCTACATAGATCATAGTGTAGATATAACGGGAAAACCATAAGCATCAGAGTAAAATCAGCAAAGTGGAACTTGTTCGAATATATGTGCTAGTATTGCCGGTACGACTAGAAAGGATTCGGATACTAGCTCTCTTCAACTGAAGGTGTGGTACTATTAATATTAGTGTAACTCTGAAAGGCGACACAACTCTCTGCATTTCCTTGCTATTCTTATAGGATTCAAGTGGGTAGGCCACTACAAATCCTATTCCCATGTTTACAAAATCCTACGAATCAAAGAGGCCCGAAGAGTTCAAAGTGTCCATGCCAACCGACCGTATAGACCTCTACACTGCGAATGTCCCTGCTCATCTTCGCTACAAGGAACATACTGTACTACTATCATACTCCCTCCATTCCAAAATATAAGTCTTGGTAGAGATTTCCACTATGGATCACATACAGATGTATCTAGATACATTTTAGAGTGTAGATTCACTCATTTTGCTCCATATGTAGTCCATGGTGGAATCTATACAAAGACTTGTATTTAGGAACGGAGAGAGTACTTATTAAAGAAGAACAGAAGAGGAACATGGTAAAGAAGAGCAAGCAGATTTTGGATAATAAAATGTTGGTTGCACAGTGCCCACACATGATGAACCAGAGCACACTAAGAAAGCAACTCCCTGCTGTCTCTCTATATGTGGTGCACGTGCTTTTTCGAAAGTAAAGTAGGAACATTAGCTGACCAATTAAATGTTATCAGTTTTAGTAATATTAGCATCATATCAGATTCGTACTTGAGCAACAAGTTTGGAATTATGAGTGGCATGTTGTTTAGCTTGATGGATTCAGGAGCAGTGCTAAGCAGGTACGATGATGGTACTGAATATAAATGCATGTCTGCATTTGGGTCAGTCGACCATTTCAGGCGGTTGGATGAAGATCCTACGTCTCCTAACCCTTCTTCTTCCTCATCTCTGATTCTTCCCATACAGAATACCGCACGGGCCGCCGGCCGGACCATCGGCCCCCACCGCCTGTGTTCCTCCACCACCCCACCTGCGTCGAGTTTTCTTTGTTCGGTGAGGCCCCACCACTGCCCACCCCCCCACAACCAAAGTCCCCACCCGAGCCCCTTCGTTCGCACCAGCGAACTCCGGTGAGCTCTGAAAAATCGACTGACTGAATTTTGAAATTTAGTCTACTGTGATTTAACTAGTGTGGAATATAAAAGGGGAAAACCATAAGCATTGGGAGTATAGTGTTGAGCGTACCATGGCGGATCTGAAGGTGCAAACCAGACAAAGGCAACTTCGCAACCAATGTTTGCTTTCAACTAGCAAGTAAGTGATGGACAAGAAATCAGAGTAAAGCAGTGGCGATCTATTTTCTTGCTGCGATAAATAAGTTGAGCAGATACAAGAGAGTACCGCCTCTGGTGTGACGCCGTGTATGCATCTGCTGAGAATTTGACGGTGTTGTGGTAGCGATGGCTGTCGGCAGCGTGGAAGCAGATCTAGGAGGGTAGACGATGGCGGCGGGGCACGGTGGATGAGACGGTCGTAGGAGCGGCGCCGGCAAGGTGGACGACGACGGGGATGAAGTTAGAGGACGGGATGCAAGGATCCCGGTCTGAAGCCGTGGATGAGAGAGGTTGATCTCTTGTAATGGACGGCGGCGTCGGGGTATCAGCTCCGGCATGGTGGAGGAGGACGACGGTGGATGGGGTGGCGGCCGGAGGAGGCTGCGGTGGAGAGGGTGTTTTGGCGCCCACGGAGTACGAATGGGGAAATGGAGGTGGAGAGGAAGGGGGAACCATGTCTTCAGGGCGCGCTTGTCTCAAATGCGAGGAAATTTACAAACTTAGCCCCCGTTTCAAAGTTCCTACATCACAGCAATATTAGTCGGTTGGGGATAGGACGGTAATCTTGCATACACCGAATATTTGCTGACGAGAGTTTGTTTTTGGCGCCCACCATGTATGAATCGGGGAGGGAGTCGATTTTGGCCGAGGACGCATTGTGTTTTGGCGCCCACCATGTATGAATCCGGGTGAGAGGCGGTTATGTCACGTTCGAGTGAAATTACAAACCTACCCCTATCGAAACCTATAGAAATCGAGCAGATAGGCTTTGCATGGTAGGGATAGGCAGTAGTAATTTCCATCTCACAAATTTTGGTTTCGGGCAGTTACTGCGACTTTCCTCGCTTCGTTCAAATTTTGCAGAGTGCACGTTTACCGTGCCAACTCAATTCGAATCCCGTTTGTATTCTATTTTTTTGGGCGGGATCCATTTTCGATTGGAATAAAATTCTATATACATCATTTTTTATATATAATTTCAAAAGCACAACAAAGAATTCTGCTCCTTTATATGTATAATATGCTTTACAAATACAATGATCTCAAAATCATAAGATTGAATTCAAAAAATTAAACCAAATTATGTTCGACTAAAATGTATGGATCAGTAATATCTACATATTAAATAACATAGATGCGCGAGAATTCATATGAGTATGCATGTTTGATAGATCAATTTTGGTTCGAGTATGGATTATATGTATCATCGTCTCGAATTCAAATATTTGAATCCCTTTTATGTTCACTCCTTTCATGCCCATCTCTCTCGCATGCATGCTCCTTCATGTAGCTATCACTCTCTTTTCTCCAGCTCACCCGCACGCTCACTTCATGTTTCTCCTATCCTCGCAAACATGGTCTCTCGACGTCTCCCTTGAGAAGTGTCACACTCTCCCTATCATTATACATTACACGGTTTTCATTATCTCTCATGTCTCTACAGTTCTCTCGTATCACTAGGTACCTAAGCTTTCTTTTTCACCGCCACACACACAGTCTCCACTCGTCTTTCTCTTTCTCTTTCTCTCTATGGGATTATCTCACACACCCTATATGTCTATAGATATGAATCATACCACTAAAGTTACTCTCTCTCTCTCTCTCTTGCAGACACAACATTTGTTGCAGTCTCCTTTTCGTCTCCATCCTAGACTGGCATTATTCATTTGTTTACCGATCAGACAAACTCCCCCCTCTCTCTCTCACACACACACACAACTCCTGCTTCCACTCCCCTTCCCGACTGCCATCTCTCTCTCTCTCTCTCTCTCACAAAACTCTCGCTTTTGCACCCCCGACTCGTATCTCTCTCACAAACATTTATCGACTAGCCTCTAGATAGGTTTATAGACCCGCACACTCATGCTTCCACTATCACATACATGTCTCTCTCCCGCTCCTTGTATCTATGTAGATTTTTCTTCCCTTCTTGAGGCACGCCCTCTCGATCGTGCACACACAAAACTATCGCCTCATTTTAAGCTGATACCTCTCGCACATACACTCTTTGTGTCTTTGTCACACATGCACTCCGTCCTCCTCCTCTCTCCCTCTCTCTCTCACACACATGGGCTTTTTGCAACAAGTAGCAAGATGCCCATGCGTTGCACGGAACATGAAGATGCATTTGTATGAGTAGTTTATCTTGTGGGAGAAAAGGATGAAGAAGGGAAGGCCTTATTTGCAAGTGTGGAGAGGGGTGTGGGTATCTTTTTGCAAAATTGCCATAGTTTCCTTCCTATCCGTCAGATATAGATCGGATGACCTATATTGCAGGATGGCAAGCACACGATCATCACTGACTATGCTTTTATAAGAGTTCTCTACTCTTATAAAAACCCGAGTTGGTGATGATGGTGTGCCTGCCATCCTGCAATATAGACCGTGCGATCTATATCTGACGGATAGATAGCAAAGTATGACAATTTTGCAAAAAGATACCCCACCTCTCTCCATGTTTGTAGATAAGGTCTTCCCTCGTTCATCCTTATCTATCACAACCTCATTGTTGAGCAATTAAAAAAGAAGCAATTGGAACAATCTGGCACTGTGGCCGGCTGGCCGCTACCGGCGCCGTCCATCCCCATGCATACGCTCAGTCCGACCACCAATCGCCACCACGCCCAACTCCCACTCACCTCATTTCTCCTCTTTCTCGAGATATTGTTAGTTTTTACATATGGGATTACTCCTGCATGGATCAATCACAACAGATATTTTGTAAAATAAATGCATCGTGGTGTTCCGTGCAATGCACGGGCATCTTGCTAGTACGGATAAAAACAGAGTTCGTGATGATGGTGGGCCTGCCATCCTGCAATATAGGCCGTCCGATTTATATCTGGCGGATAGGAACGAAACTATGGCAATTTACCTGCACTCCTCTCCACATTTGCAGATAAGGCCTTCCCTCGTTCATCCTTTTCTCCCACAAGATCTTGATGTTCCGTGCAACGCACGAGCATATTGCTAGTAAGAGTAGAAATTAGACATATACCACTTCTTGAATCTTGAAACCAACAACATTCCTCCCTTATTTCATCAAAACCACCAAAGGAATATATTTTGAGTGAAACATAACAATTTTTTTAGTGATATACGTATTTCAAAACTAGACTTTTTTCTATCAAATCGGTGAATATGTATTAAGCTACTTAGATCGTGTGGCAACGCATTGGCACATTGCTAGTAGTTATTATAATTTTTTGGACACCAGACAAACGATGGAGTACATATACAAAGAGAAGAGGCACACGCACGCAGTCGGTCTCTCGCTGTCTCGCACACATGAGTGCTACGTAAAGACAACGTTAACAAATAAACCCTGAAACCCTAGGTGCACGATTGTTGCATTCACGGGTACCGAGTACGTGTTGGAGCACACCTTTGTAGGAATAGTCAGCTCGCGTGATAATTTGATCCATAGGAGTTGATGGTCGGGACCACAGGTGAACGACTTGGAGGCGGTGGCTCGCCAGTTGCCACATATCGAGTAGCCATGTTTAAAATAGTATCATTTTTTAGCGGGGTTAAGAGTTCCGATTTTCAATGGCGCGTTATAAGTACTAAGTAGTTTTTAGAACGATTGGTATGGAGTGAAAATGGAATTCATAGTACTACCTACTACGTACCTCCTTGGCGTATGGTTGTATGGGTTTATGTTGCGAGATGTTGAACCTGGTAGTTCTAGGGAAAATACTATGTTTAGATTTAGATGTTGGTTTTCAGTAATGAAAATCGGAAGGACCACAGGTGAACGACTTGGAGATGTTGAAACTGTTGAACATGCGTAGGAAGCGAGCAAGGCATGCTTTCACCATCGTGGATCCATGGGTGTAGATGACGCTGAACTCATCGCCGGTGATCGTTCTAACGTTGTACTCACTGCCGATCATGGAGATTTGGGACGCCATATTTAGGAGGAGGGTGTAACGCCCCAAGACCCATGTGCCAGGTGTCCTCCAGTTATTCGCTATTGTTGCCTTGTCATTGCTTTCGTGTCATGCATTGCATATCATGTCATCATGTGCATTTCATTTGCATACATGTTCGTCTCATGCATCCGAGCATTTTCCCCGTTGTCCGTTTTGCAATCCTGCGCTCCTATGTCACCCGGTGTCCGTTTCTACCTCTTTTTCGTGTGCGTGTGTTAAACATTTCCAGATTGGACCAAGACTTGTCATGTGGCCTTGGTTTACTACCGGTAGACCGCCTGTCAAGTTTCGTACATTTGGACTTCGTTTGATACTCCAACGGTTAACCGAGGGACCGAAAAGGCCTCATGTGTGTTGCAGGCCAACACCCTTCCATTTTGGCCCCAAACCCACCTAAGCCTCCTCCATCATCTCGGTCGTTCGATCACGATCGCGTGGCCGAAAACCGCACCTCATTTGGACTCTCCTAGCTCCCTCTACCTCTATAAATAGATCCCTCCATTTCAATCCCGGGTCCATTTCGCCCCTAACCCTAAAATCCCTCCCCTCGTGCCACCGGACAAATCCTCCCATGCCGGACAATGTCCGCGCCGCCGCGTCGGACGAATCAGGAGCTGCCACCTGTACATGCCGCCGTCCCCGTGCCGCCGGGCCTGAGGCACCCAAATCCGGCCCTCCAGGCCCGATTCCCGCCGCCGCCAGGTCCCGCGCGCCGCCAGCCGGCCATCCTCGCCGCGTCGCCCGTCCCCGCCGCCTTCGCTGTCAGCCCCGGTCGTCGCCGAACGCCGCCGCTCGTCGCCACCGCTCTCCGACGTCGCCTCGCCGGAAGCCGCCCGCGCCGCCTCCTTCGCTCGGCCCGCCGGCGCAAGCACCGCCCGCAGCCTCCACGGCGCCCACAGCCCGCGACCGCGCCGGAGTTGACCTCCGCCACCATCTTCCCCGCCTCCGGTCGTCTTCGTCGTCGCCGGACCCGGCCCGCTTCAGATCTGGACCCGGTTGGATGAGATCCACCGGTCCGGTGAACCAAACATGCCCCCTCAATCCGGATCTCCTCATCCCGCTTCGCCTCGTCCCCGCGTTGACTTTCGCGGAGGTATAATTCCACTAAGTCCCCGAAATTCCCAGATTCATATGCCCTTGTTCAACGTGTCGTAACTTTGCATTCGTAGCTCCGTTTTGGACATATAGCATATCAAAATGTTCGTCCCAGAGAGTACATCATCCCATCTCATTGCATCATTTTCATTTGAGTTCATCTTGATGCCCGAAATTCTGTTGGAAGAATGATATTTGAGATAATTGTCAGATCTGCTGCACCAAATAGCTATTTGTCATTTTTGCCATGATTATTGTGTGCATGATATGCCCCTGAGCTCTACATGTGTTTTGTTATATGTTTTGCCATCTTTCCAGAGGTGCAATCCATGTATTTTTTTGATGTGTGTGGTGACTAGCACAAGCTTGCAAAGTGGTGCATTCGTTAAGGCTGATTCCTGGGACTTAGCAATTTCACTAAGTCCTTGGACTATTTATCTCAATATGCCATATGTTCATGTTGTTTCCTAGGGATCCGTGCCTCTTTTGAGGATGATCAGTAAGGATGTTTTGTTAATCTTGTAGTGCTCTATCCATCCATGTCTTTGCTTGGAATTATGGAGCATCCTAGCTTGAGTCAATCGAGCTCTACTTTTGCTATTTCGTGAATCTGGGCAGATTGTCTACTTGTTAGCGATTTTGCCGAGGATGTTGTAGTTGATCCGTGCATGCTATGTTGTTGTTCTTGCCATTTCTAGCTTGTATTATGTGTATTCTTGATGGGTGTATGCTTAGATTGTCATGACATGCTCTGTAGTGAGTGCATCGAGCTCGTAAACATGCCTACTTGATATCTGATTTGCATGCTCCAGTTTTTCTCTAAGTCTATGATCTGTTTATGTTTTTGCCATGTTCACATGCTTGCAATTGTATTTTCTGATCCCGTTTCGCTCAAGGTCACTAAGGGACTTTTGTTAAGCTCTTTGAGTAGCTCCATGTCATGCCTTGCTTTGCCATGTTAAGTTCCTGTAACATCTAGTTTTCATGCTTCAAAGTGTGCTACCTGATCTAAAATTCCAGACAAGTGTTAATTTCACTAAGTCTAAAACCTGTTTACCAATTGCACTTTTACCATGCTTGTTTGAACCTGTTAATGGATGAATTGGCCGTAGCTCAGTGTTCATCTTTTGTTAAGCATCATGAATGGATCCATGCCATGTATTTTTATGTCATGCTTGAGTGCTGTAGCGTGTTCATCTCGTTGCATTTAGATGGCTACTTGCTGTATATCGCAGACCATTGCCATATTTGAATTGCTTCCAAACCGTGCATCCGATTCCGGCGATCTTTATTTCGATTTCAACCGAAATCACCTCATCTTTTCAGTGGCACTCTTGGATTTCCAAGTTGAGGCCAGGTTCATGCATTCCTTGTCAAATCATGCATATGCATCGCATACCGCATCTCACATATCATACCATGTTCTTGTGTTGGTTGTTTACTATGTTGTGTGCTTCTTTCCGGTGTTGCTTCTTCGGGTTGGTTCCGTTTACGTCGTGTTTGTGAGGACCCGTTCGTCTACGCCCGTTTGTCTTCTTCATGGACTCGTTCTTCTTCCTTGCGGGATTTCAGGCAAGATGACCATACCCTCGAAATCACTTCTATCTTTGCTTGCTAGTTGCTCGCTCTTTTGCTATGCCTATGCTACGATACCTACCACTTGCTTATCATGCCTCCCATATTGTTGAACCAAGCCTCTAACTCACCTTGTCCTAGCAAACCGTTGTTTGGCTATGTTACCGCTTTGCTCAGCCCCTCTTATAGCGTTGTTAGTTGCAAGTGAAGATTGAAGTTTGTTCCTTGTTGGAACATGGAGATGTTGTTCCTTGTTGGAACATGTTTACTTGTTGGGATATCACAATATCTCTTATCTAATTAATGCATCTATATACTTGGTAAAGGGTGGAAGGCTCGGCCTTATGCCTGGTGTTTTGTTCCACTCTTGCCGCCCTAGTTTCCGTCATATCGGTGTTATGTTCCCGGATTTTGCGTTCCTCATGCGGTTGGGTTATAATGGGAACCCCTTGACAGTTCGCCTTGAATAAAACTCCTCCAGCAAGGCCCAACCTTGGTTTTACCATTCGCCACCTAGCCTTTTTCCCTTGGGAGTCGCGCATCCCGAGGGTCATCTTTATTTTAACCCCCTGGGCCAGTGCTTGTCTAAGTGTTGGTCCAAACTAGAGCCCCTTGCAGCACCACCTTGGGGAAACTCGAGGGCTGGTTTTAGTTGTACGGATTGCTTATCCGGTGTTGCCCTGAGAACAAGATATGTGCAGCTCCTATCGGGATGTTGGCGCATCGGGTGGTCTTGCTGGACTTGTTTTACCATTGTCAGAGTTGTCTTGTAGTACCGGGATACCGAGCCTGATCGGAATGTCTCGGGAGGAGGTCTATTCCTTAATTGACCATGAGAGCTTGTAATGGGCTAAGTTGGGACTCCCCTGCAGGGATTTGAACTTTCGAAAGCCATGCCCGCAGTTATGGGCAGATGGAAATTTGTTAATGTCCGGTTGTAGAAAACCTGAAGTTGATCTTAATTAAAATACATCAACCGCGTGTGTTACCGTGATGGTCTCTTTCCGGCGGAGTCCGGGAAGTGAACACGGTGTTGGAGTTATGTTTGACGTAGGTTGTTCTAGGATCACTTCTTGATCATAGTTTCTCGATCGCGCTTTGCCTTCTCTTCTCGCTCTCATTTGCGTATGTTAGCCACCATATATGCTAGTCGCTTGCTGCAGCTCCACATCATACCTTTACCTTACCCATAAGCTTAAATAGTCTTGATCGCGAGGGTGCGAGATTGTTGAGTCCCCGTGACTCACAGATACTTCCAAAACCAGCTAGCAGGTGCCGAGGATACCGTGCAGATGACGCAACCGAGCTCAAGGAGGAGCTCAATGAAGATCTTGTTCTTTGTGTTGTTTCGTTCTAGTTGATCAGTAGTGGAGCCCAGTTGGGGTCGATCGGGGACCTTGTCGCTTTTGGGGTTCTTCTTTTATTTTGGTTCCGTAGTCGGACCTTGATTGTATTTGGATGTTGTAATGCTTTATTCATGTAATTGTGTGAAGTGGCGATTGTAAGCCAACTATGTATCTCTTTCCCTTATGTATTACATGGGTTGTGTGAAGATTACCTCACTTGCGACATTGCTTTCAATGCGGTTATGCCTCTAAGTCGTGCTTCAACATGTGGGAGATATGGCCGCATCGAGGGAGTTACAGAGGGTTAGGATTAGTGGAACTACCATAATGTGAAAGGACGGGACGACTGGGAGCGAACTGTTGTAAGGTACTATACTAGTAGAAGACGGGGACGAGTAGGGCGTGTGAACGGCGTGGGTTGCTGGCTTGCCCGGTGGGTAAACGGCTTCAAGCCCCCAAAGAGTTCTCGAGAACTATGCGGGACCCACTAGATGTCATGTCTACTAGACCCATATCGTAGGCCTGACGGTATAGCTTATGCCTGTTCGCACGCCATGTCGGCGCGCGGGTAACTTCACTTAATTCCGTCAACTATCGCGCCTCCCACGACCTTCGCCTCCCTCGCGCGGTCGCGCCCTTTGAGACTTCGACCGGCTATAAATGAGCAATTTTTTTGCCTACTCCTCATGCATGATACTCCCTCCGGTCCTTTTTACTTTCGTCAACTGTTTGCAAAGTGTTCGACCAAATTTATAAGTACTAAAAATATCAATATCTACAATATCATTTCTTGTTTTGTGACATATCAACCAATAAGAGATGTGGGCGGTGCATGCTTTCAATGACTTGAGATTGCCAAACATGACATGCAGTGGTTAGTTCGTTGCATGCAATGCTATTAATTGGCAAAAAGACATTAAGTTTTCTCATTTTCCTCTCCGCCTTGGTCGTGGTGCACAACGTAAGATGACTTACACACCTAAACGAAGGGAGTAGCCCAAATAAGCACCTTTTGGGTGGGTTAGAATTTTTTTGGTTTAGTTGAGTTCAAACTAACCCAAACTAACTCTAACACATGGATCCAAACAGGGCCAAGGTTAGCTATTAGAGTACTACTACCTCCCTTCTAGTTTAAAGGACTCGATTCAAAAATTTGACCTACTCTTAGCAACATAGAGGCAGTGGAATAGTTTTTGTAGTTCTTCACAAAAAATGTGTTTACCAATGCATGCATGAACACTAGTTACTCTAACCCCCCTCTCTTCTTTAATTCTTTGCCACATCAGCATGTTTGCTATTCCCGTGTGCATGGTACCAGCTAAGATACCACCATTTTGGCTGGCCTTAATCATCGCATGCAATAATTTAGTGCACCTTGAAATATGAACATGTGTGGGGCGTGTATGTTTTTAATGACTTGAGACTATACTTGGCCCGGCATGCAAGATGAGACTTATTATGCACCGTTCCCCATACCTACAGGAAGCCCGTTCGTTGGGCACCAATCCGTTGTGACCAGCAATATTTCACCCCTTCCCTCCCCCGTAATTTACTCCAACAAATGGCCCATGTAGCTGTTACTTAACTGCAGGTGCATTGGGTCACTGACATATGGGCCCAACAGGGTTCTGGCCCACATGTCAGTGACGCAACTAGACCCGTAGTTAAGTTAGTGCAGCTCAGTCCATATCTTACGTAGGTGTGCCATTGCTCGCTATAAATATTGTGCCTCCCACGACATCGCTATCTCCTCCCCTTCACATTCACGTTCATCGCTATCTCCTCCCCCCTCCCTGGCTCCCTCTCACATCGACCACCATAGCATCACCCCTCCCAAGCCCTAGGTGCCCCACGCTGCACCGCGTGGACGGTCACGCGTCACCATTCCGTTCCTCGCCGCCACTAGTCGAGGAGGACACGTTGGCATTCCACTCCTCGTTGTGACGCGACGCGTCGCTGTTCCTTTCCTCGCCGCCACTAGTCGAGGAGGACGCGTCGGCCTTCCGCTCCTCACCGCAACGCGTCGAGGTGGACGCGTCGGCGTTCCCAATCTCGCCAGTAGGCGCGTCGGAGGATGCGTCGGCTCCCCACTACGAGGAGAACGCTGCGCCGCCTGCCGAGCCCCCTAGCCTTGAGGAGCTTTGGAAAGAAATGGATGTCGCCTTGTGGGAGGCTTTGCCTCCAGCAGAGCGCGCCAAAATAGAGGTGGAGAAGAAGGCCGAGGAAGAGAAGCGCACCACGGAACAAGTTGCCTGGGAGGCCTATGTCGTGTCTGAGAGAGTTAGGCAATTGGCTCTTTGGCAGAAGGCTCGTGCGAGGGCCGTGAGGGTGGCGGAGGACGCCTGTGCCGACGCCCTGAGTGCAGTCGGGCCCAAGCGCCTCATCTACGCTTGGCGGTACGTGGATCGGGTGCACGCTTCCAGCGAGGAGGAGTACCTGTTGGCGCCAGATCACCACACCGGTGAGATCGCGCTCGCCCGCTGGCAAGCCGCCAATCAGCACCTCGCGAGTTGCGAGGCTGAGGAAGAGGCGTTGTGTCGGCGCGCTGGGAAACGACCGCGCACCAGGGCACTCGTGGCACGCCGCAAGCGCTCATGCAAGTGCCGTGGCTTTTAGTAGGAGTATAATTTTTGTTTCATAAGGCGATCTCATTAGTTTTGGGACGCAAATGATAAATCCCGAACGTTCAGGAATTATTAGCGTCCTTAATTAAGTATGTAAAAGAGAAAGTTTGGAAACCTTGTGTATTTGTACGCATTTTGCAAGTATGTGCATATAGCACAAACTTTACTATATACTATCGCACTACACGTCTCTCTCTATATATGCTTGCAGACTATGCTACTCCCTCCGTCCAGGTCAATAAATCATCTTTGGTTGTGCGCCGTGACCAAGAAGGAGGGAAGACTTATACACCTAGACGGAGGGAGTACTACTATTACTTATGTACGTGCAAATGCACGTTTTAACATTACGATGCGGTTTTTGTAAAAGTAGAAAAACATCATTAGTCAATCTTGTGAAACGATTCAATGCAAAACAAATGCAAAAATGCACGTTTGATTGTTTCCTTTTAGCTTCCTTCTCTGTGGTTATTTCTCTGTCATACTTTGTACGGAGTATCTCACTGGTTGGAAAGGCATGCAAATTCCCAAACCGCTTCCTACACCCTGTATCGAATTTTTTGCCTAACAAGTTGTGCCATGCAATTGGAATTCCAACTTGAGTACTACTACTAGTAGGAGTACCAGGGGCCAGTTCTTTTAGGCTTCTAGATTAGTAATCCCATAACTACTACCTCCGTCCTAGTTTATTGGTTCCCATTGTAATCTGTGTCAAATTTTGATCATAAATTTAACTAATGAAACGTTAGTGCATGTCACATGCACTAACAGTTCATCAGTTAAATATTTGGTCAAAATTTAGCACAAATTACAATGGTGAGGAATAAAGCAGGACAGAGGTACTACTAGTACTAGTAGCTTAGAAGCCCAAATAAATGAGTGAGGCGCGTTAATGTTAGTCTCCACTGTGACTAGTCTTATGGGAAAAGCTGGGGAAGCCGCCAAAAGAACTGGCCCTAGGAGTAGTATCTAGGGATACTAGGAGTAGTAGCTAGGGATCGAGTGTGAGAGATGAACCGGAGAAAGTAAATGCAGAGAGATGAAATGCAAAAAATACGGAGGGATGTGATGGTTGCTTGTCCGTTTATTTTACCAGGCCACTTATTACTGGGAGTGGTTGGGTTTTGTGATATGACGGCTTTACTGCCATGCCACGAGCGGGGTGAGACTCCCGTGCAGCGCCGCCCTCTACACTAGTATGACTACATCGTTCGTGGTTTATCCCCCATTGAATTTGACTGATGATTTAACTGACAAATGTTAGTGCATGTCAACAAAAACAATATCGTTGGATTCGTATTTGAACATAGTTTTCAATGATACTCCTATAGTTTTACGTGACATGCATCATCATTTATCGTACTATATATAATGTCAGTTCAATTTTTGGTCGTACTAATCTATAGTAAGGTGCCCGTGCATTGCACGGAAGAGTGAAATGCATTGATCGGGGAGTTGTTTATTTTGACAAATGATGCCGGGGTCATCTCATGTGTAACGGGTATCGATAGGTTTGTTCGGATATTATTTCATCACTAGAGCTCACAAACATCTGGGTGAAATAGATAAAAAAGTATCTTTTGCAAACAAAAGTGTTCAACTATTCAACCTGCATCCAAAACTTGTGAAGAGATAACTCTTATTGTGCTTTGCATGAAATGATCTTCAGAATTAGTTTTTGAGTATCCATTGTTATACATGTTGGCTACAGATGACATGACACTTTCTTATAGAGTCACATCCAATCCATTTGAGTTAATTGCGTGTATGATTCTCCCTCTATAAAAAGTTAATTGCATCCTTAATCTTGTATTCTAAGTACTCTGTGGGTTCCACTGTCAGTACAGTGTACATGACTTGCAGGCTGGCTACAGATTCGTACAGAAAGTTAAAAAGAAACAAATCCATGACTTGCATGATTGGAGTTAGCACCGATGGCGGTTTGTAGTCGTTCCACGCTCGGGCATTGAAGTTTTTTACTATTTTAGATTAGAACATACTACTCCTCCAGTGCCAGTAGTAGAGCAGAGTCCTACTCCACTACTACTCTACTCAAGAAAGTTAGGGCATAGTAGCAGGTACTGTAGGGAGTACCAGTACTGTGATCACTCAAGCAAGTTGTCTGACTTCGATATGACCCTACGCTGCTGGTATGTGTCTCGTAAGTCAAGCGGCGTGCTATAGTCATCATCACCTGTCCACTTCCCGCAGCACATATTCGCTTCTCCATCTTTGTCCGCTCTTCCATCCCCGCTAAGGCACCTCCCCCTCGTCCAATCTTCCATACCCACTAAGGCACCTCCCCCCTTGTCCGAAACCCAAGCACTAACAATGGCAGAACTGAGCAGCGTCCGCCGAAAGAGTGGCTGGAATTCGCTCCCCACAGAGGTAATCAAGCTCATTGTTTCGTGTGTGGACAATCTCAGTACCATGCCGCTCACCTCATGCTCGTCGGGGCTGTACCGTTTACTCAAAGCCCTCAGGCTGGAGCTTTTTAAGCCTGCTCCTTGCTTGCTGATGCTGCCTGATCTTCAGAAACGGCATGTCACGCAGCATAACAATCGTAGGGTGGCGAGCATCAACCCCATTGACCGTGATCCAATCCCCGTCACCCTCAACTACATTAACAGTATGTACTGGGTCAGCATGAACACGTCTTGGATGGTGCTCGTCGACGGCCGCGACAGCTGGATGCTCGTGGAGGTCTACACCCGGTGATTGACCCCCCTTCCTTCGATTAACACTGCACTGCTTTGGCACCACGGCCCAGAATACTCGGAATCTTATAGTAGCCAACATGATACCAAGTTTGATTTACTCAAGGTTGTAATCTGCCAAGTGCCCACAAGATCTGCGAATTATAAAGATTTCAGGCTAATTGTGTTCTTCAACCGCGGGCTCGCCTATCTGACAGGTCACTGCGAATAAATTTGCACGTCCATCGCAGGATCATACATCCTCCATGGTTCTCTGATGCCATTGAACACAAGGGCTTCATTTACGCTGTCGACTCCTTCTATGGCTGGACGTATTGCTGGCCTACTCCAGTCATCGCTACAAACGGCTGTTACAGCAGTATGTTACTTTCATATGATATCATGATGGCTTGCTTATATTACTGTCAACATTTACTGAAAAATATTCATGCTCATAACATGTTTTCCTTAAGATTGACTACATCAAGAGCCCTTTTTATTTGACTCAAACTTTTTTTATGTTACTTTCCTATGATATCATGATGGCTTGCTTATATTACTGTCAACGTTTACTGAAAAAATATTCATGCTCATAACATGCCGTTCTTAAGATTGACTACATCAAGAGCCCTTTTTTATTTGACTCCAACTTTTTTTGTGGGTTATTTGACTCCAACTTGATATGATGTTGTAGGCCGCCTGGTGTCCCTACCCTTCCTAATCCCAGAACCTTTCAAAGAAAAGCGGCATGGTAGTTGCAGGTGGTTCCTGGCTCGATCAGACAACGGCGGACGATTGATGATCGTTCGCACGTACCAGACATGTTGTTTCGCGGAATACAATCACAATCACTGCAAGGTCTTTGAGCAGGATCCCAGCTTCTCTAGGCCTTCAGGAATTTTTGACTGGAGGATGGTAAGTAGCCTTGGTACACGCTCTTTATTTGTCGGACTGAATTATCCGATTAGCCAGGAGATAACTGACGGCAAGGATCATGATGGCAGTGTAGTTTCGTTCATCAGGCAAAACTGTGTGTACACAGCGTACCATGTGTCTCTGCATGCACCATAACCTGATATGTGCCGCCATGCTCTGCAGCCCAAAGTAGGAGAGAAGGTCGCAAGTATCAGACTTCGACCTGCTGGCTGGAGTTTCCCCCGTCAGGCACCCATCTGATTCAAGTCGTCGGCCAATCTCCATAGCTTACTAAATAGCAATGTCTAACTGAGCCAGTTAGTTAGATGCGTACACTTGGTGTAGTAGGATCTTTATTTACTTTGATGCATACAGTTGTTCTTTTTTGGTAGCCCTTTTGAAATGATGGCTGATGTTTGGTTTGGAAGAGAGAGCTGCGTCTTCACTCTTCTGGCCTGCTTACTGCTCCTGTTGCACCCCCAGCCCTGGGTGCTGTTGCTGCTATTTTCAATGTACAATTAGTAGTATTCGTTTGTTGGTTGAATAAATATGTTGTTAGAATGACAAACACAATGTTTTGGAAGTCGTTGCACGGTTCGATCCTTTAGTGCCCCGTACCGTATGTAGCGCATAGTATTTTTCGTACGGAACACATTTTCCACTTGTTGATAACATGCAGCCCACTGATGAAGGCCCAATAGAGATGGCCATAATTAACTAGAAGGGAGGCTCTCACATGAATCCGGCCCAGGTACATGCTCATGGTCCCTAAACATAAATAAGTAAATAAATAAATAAAGCTAAATGTTTATGCACCAGTTCTTTAAATTCACAATTTAACAGGAGGATATTATTTCCTATGATAGTGTCGTTACATTCAGCCGATATTATTCTTCGGCAAGGATAGCGACCAGTCTTCTTTCTCCCAGCATTTTCTTCCCGCAACCAGTGGACCCATGCAAATCGTAGTCAACGTCGTAAATAGATCTGGTCCATTTTTATTTTTCAATAAGAATGTCCAACCCAGCCAGCACTTGGCGACAACATTTTATCCTCCGCCTTGGTGCGCTCGCCGCAGCGCCGCCGACCGGCCCTGTCAACATAGTTTTTTTTCGAAACAGTCCTTGTCAACATAATGAATCGGGAGAGGACTGTAGTTGTGAATATGGCAGTACGGACCCACCAGGTCCACTCCCGAACACAAGCAAGCGCCTCTTTTACTACTCAGATGAACCCCTCGTTTTTAACTCTAATCAACCCTGCTGATATCTGGGACCCACATCATTTTCAATGTATAGTCAATTAACGACAGAATTGCACAACTTTTTTTAGTAGTAATTCGGAGGAGCAGGCTACAAACTGGGTTGTGCGGTCTCTGTGGCCCGTCTAACAACATGACTAGCCCAACAGTTTTTTCTT
Organism: Triticum monococcum; assembly: GCA_034509565.1. NCBI lineage: Eukaryota > Viridiplantae > Streptophyta > Magnoliopsida > Poales > Poaceae > Triticum > Triticum monococcum. Next base: position 488,069,608 of record CM067845.1, read on the forward strand.
TGGGAAAATAGGTAGCCCAATATTTATTTTCGAAGAATACCCAAGCTAGGCCTATTTGTTTTCTCCAACTTACTGGGCTGCAAATCTTTCAAGATGAGGAGGGGTGCATTCCGGCCTGCCCGAAGAGTATGGTCAGTGTCTGTTAAAAGTAATATCAAAAGGGGTTGAAAATTCAAAAAAATATAGCAAATGGGATATTAGTTTCTTTTTTGTTTTTGTTCTTCACTGATATCGTATTCCATTGGATTTAACATGACATAGTACTAATTTATTTTTAAATTTGTTTTAGTATGTGTACTAATTTTTGGATTAATAATATTTTGCCCCAGCAAAAATTTGCGAATTTTCAAAATTTCCCACATATTTAGTTAATTTTTTAACCCTGGTAGTAACCAGAAAATGGGCAGCAATTCCAAAAATGGAAAACGGGCTGCAATAAATTCCATATGAATTAGAAAATGGGTAAAAAATGTAAAAATAATAGCAAATGGGTTGTACACGCCACCGATTTCGAGGCTGGCTTGTTTACGCAAGGCTTTGTCAGTCAACACACGATTCTAGCAGCTGTGACTGTCGGATTTCCATCCAACGGCCGACGTGCTTCTTCAATCTCTGATCTTCCTGCTCCACCCGCCTAAACTAGCGCCGGCTGGACTGCCTGCTCCCTCCTCTTGTGGCCCGCTGTGATGCCGTGCAGGCTTCCCCGACCCACCCTACTCCCTCCGCTAGGCTGGCCGCACGCAATCAACTGCCTCCTTATTAAGCGAAAAAATGATTACTCCCACTGACATCTAGGGCGCACCGGTTGGGAGGCTGACCTGTGGGCCTACTAAGTTGACGTGTATGCATGGCTTGTCAACTTAGTCAACAAACAATTCTAGCAGCAGTAACCATTGGATTTGAATCGAACAGTCCTGCTGCTTCTTCAATTGCTGATCTTCTTGCACTAGCTGCCCAAACCAGCGCCGGTGAGACCGCCTGCTCCTACCTCAAGTGGCTGGTTGTGCTACCGTTGAGGCCTCACCGCCCCCTACTACTCTCACTGCAAGCCAGGCCCTGCGGCGACGACAGCCTCACACCGCAGCCGGACCAGTGAACCCTCGTACTCCTCTCCGCGTGGGCATCCACTGCCACGTCTTCCCCGACTCCGCATCGTCCCCTTCCTAGGCCTCGCCGTCATCCACCACCTTGGTGCTCTCGTCGCGGTGTGGTCAATGTGGTCAACGACCGACTTCCATCGGAAGAGTACTGTACGTCGAGAAGCTGACAACTGGGTCCATGGCCACAGTCAGTTTTTTTGTGATTTGCCAAGTAAGTCGCTTTGTCAGGCCTGTTGGGCTGCAAATCTTTCAAGACGAGGAGAGCTTCATTCGGTTGGCCGAGAAAATGGCCTATCAGTAATGAGAAATGGGTTGTACATTTTTAAAACACATCAAACCGGCAATTAGTTTCAAATTTCTTTTTTTCATTATGAGATTTTAAATTGCATTGATTTTTATGCGTGGACAATTTGTTGGATTTTATAATGATATATATATTTATTTTTAAAATCAGTTTGAACGTGACTCGAAATTTCGGGATTAAAAAGAGTTCGGCCCGCACCGAAATATGCAAAATTTCGTATAATATTTTAACCGTGGCCACAATATGGGCTGCAATGCTAACAAAAAGAATATGGGCTCCAAAAAAACCTTAAGAATTAGCAAATGGGATGTAAATTATTAGAAATAATGGCAGATGAGCTGTATGATGTTTTCCACAGATTTGAGGCTTTCCTAAAAAAGGTTGATGCAAAAGCAGTGACTGTTGGATGTCCATCCAACGGCCGTCAAGCTTCTTCAATCTCTGCTCTTCCTGCTCCAGCCGCTCAAACAAGCACCGGCGGGACTGCCTGCTCCCTCCTCCTAGCGGCCGGCTATGCTGCCGCGCAGGCCTCACCGCCCCACCGTATTCCCATCGCTGGCCTATCCATCCCTCTACTCACCCACACCTGCTGTTATTCTCCAGCGACGGTAGACGAACCAGTAAACCCCAGTACAGTTGTACTCCCCTCCGTGTGGGAAACAACTACCGAGTCTTCCCTGGCTCCGTGTCGTTCCCTTCCTAGGCCTCGTCATCGTCCACCGCCCTGGTGCTCTCGGCGCGGCCTCATCAACGTGGTCAACGACCGACATGCATCTGAAGTGGACTGTGCGTGGAGAGGCTGATAGCTGGGTCCATGGCCACACGCAAGGAAATGCCTCCTTATTACGCACAAAATAATGATTCCTCCACCTGACATCTAGGACCCACTGAAAGGGCCTCTGTATTTCACAAAAAAACGATACCGTCGCTAACAGCTCGGACACCAGCTATATCTTCACATGCAAGGAAGTGCCTCCTTATTACGCACAAATAAAATGAATACTCCCCCTGCTAGCTGGGACCCAGTATAGTGGTAGGATGACTTGTGGGCCTACTAAGTTAACGGGGACGGAGGGCTTTGTGAACTTAGTCAATATGCACGATTGTGGCTCCAGTGACCGTACGATGTCCATATAATGGCCGTAGTGCTTCTTCAACCTCTGGTCTTCTTGCTCCAGCCGACCAAACCAGCGCCGGTCGTGGCTCATGCTCCTGCCTCCCGTGGCCGGCTGTGATGCGGCGGAGGCCTCACCGCCCCCTACTACTCCCACCGCTGGCCAGGCCATCCCTCTACTTACCCACACCCCCAGTTATTCTGCGGCGATGGCAGCCTCACACCGCAGTGAACCACTGAACCCTCATAGTCCTCTACGCGTGGGCATCCACTCCCGCGTCTTCCCTGGCTCCGCATCGTCCCCTTCCTAGGCCTTGCCGCCGTCCACCGCTCTGGTGCTCTTGGCTCGGCGTGGTCAACATGGTCAAGGAATGACTTCCATCGGACGTGGACTGTACATGGAGAGGCTGACAGCTGGGTCCACGGCCGCAGCAAGGAAGTGCCTCCTTATTACGCGCAAAATAAATATTCCTCTACCTGACAGCAGGGACCCACCGGACGGGCCACCGTATTTCGCAAAAAAACGTTTCCCCCTGACTGTTAGGACCCACCAGCTACATCTTTGCATGCAAGGAAGTGCGTCCGGGCAAAAAAAAGATTCACCCCCTGAGTGTTGGGACCCACCAGCTACATATTCACACGCAAGGAAGTGCCTGACAGTCGGGACCCACCTGGTCGAAGCGTACGTAGCGTTGTCATTCTGGTCGCCAACGTGTATGTACATACTGGTCGATGTAGAGGCACGCACGTGTCGTAGCAGAGGCGCGCACATAGCATGTACACGTACATACAACGGCCAGGGTGCAAGAAAGTAAATACGGCCACATACGTACATATGGGCGGGGTCTCGAACGCCTTCTCGTGCGTACGTATGGCTAGGGCTCATGTACATGGCTGGGTCGGAACGGAGAAACAACGTCGTCATCGTGTTCATGGGGAGCCAAAAGGCTGGGTCAGAACGAAATGCGTCGTCGTGTTCATCGGGAGGGCTTGGACGGAACAACCGATGGAAACGAGGCCTAGCGTACCGCAGAACGGAGGAAACGGCCTTGTGTTTGACCGTCCACGTTCGAAACGGGATCCTGTTCATCGGGAGGGGTCTGGCGTACCGCAAAACGGAGGAAACTGACCTCCTATGGTCGAAACGGGGGTCCTGTTGATCGGGAGGGGTGTGGCGTACCGCAAAACGGAGGAAACGAACTTGTGTTGGAGCGCTACGGTCGAAACGGTGGTCCTGTTCATCGGGAGGGGTGTGGCGTACCGCAAAACGGGACTCCACGGGATACTGTTCATCTCCACCATCGACCCCCTCCAGCCTCCACGAGCTACTGTTCATCCACCGTTGACCTCCTCCAGCCTCCACCTGTGACTGTTCATCCACGGGCTCCTGTTCATCCAGCCTCCACCGTGCACTACTCCACCGGCTACTGTTCAACTAGCCCTCTCCACGGGCTCCTGTTCAACCACCCCTCCATGGGCTACTGTTCATCTTGCCCTCCACCATCTACTGTTCATCCTGCCCTCCACGGGGTGGTCCTGTTCGTCCTGCCCTCCACGGGGTCCTGTTCATCCAGCCCCAACCGGCTCGATCAATCGGGGTACTGTTCATCCAAAGGCAACACCATGGGGTCCTGTTCGTCCACCCCCACCGGGAACTGTTCAACCAACCCCCCTGCAACGCTCACTATTCATCCAAAGGCAGCATCGATCGGCTTCAGTTAGCAGCAGTAGCGAAGGAATAGCTCGAACAATTGTTTTCTGTGTTAATCAAAGGTTGTTTCAACCTTGTTTATTTTCGCATATATTTCTGTTTCTTCTACTATGATAAACCATTGGTTATATACCGGTTGTTCTGACCCGTTCGGTGCTAAACCGCCAAGCCAGTTTTTTCCTTTTCTACAGGAATAGAGCTGAAATATTACAGAGATAACCATAAATGTGACGCATATGTTGACATCAAGAAGCAAACAGTCACACACGGCATCTTATGCACAATGGCATAGGCAAAGTATACGGTTGTTTTAAGCTAAATCTATTACAAGCCTCTAAAAGAGCCCATGAAGATGGTTCTCACTCTTCCCTCGCCGGTTCACCTCCTTTGGCTGATTGGAAGCTGGGTTTTGACCAGTCAAAACCGTTCACGGCAATGAATTCCGCTTCTTCATCAATCAGGCTAGCCGGATCAACTTCCAGAGCAAATGTATGTTCATGAACCAGCGGGATTAGATCTGTCACCTTGTACGAGGGAGTTGCCATCTTCTTATTCTCCAAATCAAAACCCGGCTGATATTTGTTAATATTGGTTTCATCTCCAAGAATCATAGCCTGAGGTCGAACTCCTCTCACACAAGCAACAAAGTCATCCTGCTCAAACGGAGACCCGTCTTCCTTCATGGTAGGGTACCCCCTGGCTACATCCCCTGGGTCTAGATCTGGCACCCAGGCTTTGGAGTGGCTCAGGGCAGTCAAAGCTCCAGCTCTGGCACAGGATCGTTTGACTTCTTGGAACCTGGAGGGTAAGATTGACAACTTTTTCAGGACATCACTGAGCCGGTTGGGTCCTTGATTGGCAGGAGAGATAGCGGCAAGTGCTCGTTGTGCGCCAATGTACAACTGCTCCACTAAGGTATAGACCGCCTTCAGTTTAGTCACGTTATCTTGGCTCAGATTCTTGCTTCGCGGGCCTGCACATATTTTGTAAACAAAGGGTCAGCTGGCGGTTTATATTCAGGGTCAAAAGAAGGTATAAAAGATTAGTACAGATGGCTTACCAAAGATGGCGGAAACTATTTGAGACACCCGGTTCTTTAAGCCAGTCAGTTCCGTGGTAACCTCCTCAAGAGCCGCTTTAGCTTTTTTGGCGCGTTGTGTCAGCAGCATCTTTTCTTCAGCCCAGGATTTCTTTTTTGCAGTCAAACTGGTTTTCAGTTTTCCTGTCTTAGCAAGACTTAATTGAAGTTTAGAATCAGCAGACTTGATTTCTGTTTCTTGATCCGCCAGCCGGGTCTTGGTGTTAGTTAATTGAGAACCCAATTCAGATAAGGCGTTCTACAAAGCATACACAGGTGTGTCAAGGTTTAAACTAAAAGTTCAAGATTCAAGTCTCAAGTCTCAAGTGCTTTGCATTGCAAAACCACTTGACACTTGGGGGCTAATGTATGTGAAAACAATTTCTTATGACAATGATATATTTCAAATCCCAAGTACCTTACAAAGTAACAGCACTTAGCACTTGGGGGCTAATGTATGATATTCAGAAAGTCTCTCAAGATTAAACCGGATTACAATGCTTATTGGGACAATTCTGAAGTTAAGTACCGGTTCATTTTGATCCATTGAGCCGGCCCTTGGGGACTATAGGTGAAGTTTATACTATTTTATTGGACTTCAGAAGAATCTAAGCGCAAATCTTTAGCCTATATAACAAGTCTACATATCATTCAGGTTTTATCATAATCTAAAGACTTGGGGGCTGGCAGAATACAAGTAAGCCGGAAGAGCATACCTCATACTTAAGCTGCAATTGCTTCACCATCTTGATTTCTGAGTCACGGCTGGAGTGCACATGGCTGAGATAGTCGGACAATATGTCATTGGCGTTCAGATGGTTGTAGTGAGAAACATCAAAACACACTTCCTGTCTCTCCAGGGCATGTTGTTTAGCGGTGTGACGAGCCAACACGGTGGGAGTCCCCGGCTCAACAAAACGGCTTCTAGTGATCAGAACGCCAGGGGCAAATGATGATGGCGGGTTGGCCGAGCTGGACGGTCCGGTAGTAGAGGGGTTAACGATGGTATCGTCAGCTGACAGCTCAGGAGGATCTAATTGAGCATTGGCAGCCGGGTCTTCTGATGCTTCAGTTTGAGGGGGAGAAGGTGGCATGGCCGGTTCAGGCGCAAGGACTGACGAGTCTTCCGCCGGCTTAGTCACCTTGGTCTTCTTCGACTTAGCTTGGCCACTAAGAAACATGTTATGAGACTGTCAATATAATGTTGCAGTTTGAGAAACACAGAGGAAAGATGATTGTTTACTTACCCAGGGGTAGTCTTGAAGGCTGGAAATTGTGTCTGAGAGGAGTCGCCAGAAGAGCGAGAAACCTCCTACAAAAGGCAAAATAACGTCAATAGCACAAGAGAATATATTCATTAATGAAAGCCAAAGAGGAATATAAAAGAGACCTCATTCTGGCATTTTTAGGAGTTTGTTGTATAGCAGGAGGCGGCTCACCATCGTTCCGGGCTTGACACGGCTCTCGTGTTGTTGCTTTTTCAAAAGAAAACGAGGGTCCAAATAAGCCAAAGGGTGCGAAAACCTTACTTTCTGGGTTACCAGTTGAAGTTTCTGTCTCGGCAAATGGTCTGAGTCGGAGGAAATAATTACCTCTTCTTCTCCGGCCTGACTGGCCCCCGTGTTGTCCTGGCAATAATCAGTGTCAATAAGGTTATTAAAAAACTGGCCAAGGGAGTCAAGGGCTACCTCCGACTCAGAAGTATCATCGTTAAGTTTCAATAGATCCTCAGCAGTGCTCTTCTTCTTCTTCTTAGACCTCCGGGTCGTCTTCTTGGTGGTCATGGCGGCGGTTCTAGCTTTCTTGGCGGCTTCGTGTTCATACTTGGCTTTCCAGAAATCAGATTTGGCCTGTAAACAAATAAACAAGATGAAAGGTCATGCAGATATTTAAAACGACTGGGAAAAATACAAAAAGGAAGAGGTCAGAGGTTCTTTACCTTTGGCGCCGGGTTAAGTTTGCAGAACGGGTTTAACCCGACTTTACTGTAGTCTTCATACTTGTCGTTCACCAGAAGAGTTGACATTGAAACAATATCTTCTTCAGTAAGTTGAACGGAGCTGTGATGAAGAGAGTCATTTGGGGCACCACCATATTCATACATCAATTTGGATCGGCGGCTTAAAGGGATGACCCGCCATGAGACCCAGCAACGGGTCAAGTCAACTCCGGTAAAGCCGTTCCCCAATAAGGCATTAATCGTTTTGATTGATGGCATAAGCTTCTTGCGTTTGGCGGCAGTGAGTTTGTCAGGGAGCGCAAACTTGGAGTCAAGATGCTCTGCGCGATAACCCGGCAGTGGCTTCTCATTTGCTGGTGAAGTGTCTTGATAGTAGAACCAAGTCTGATTCCAGTCTTTGGGATGACTTGGAAAGACTATTAGAGGGAAGACGGCGCCCTATCGACGCTGAATTGAGAGGCCTCCAAGTTCCAAGCTAGGGCCATTGGTACACTCATTCTGGCGGTTCAGATAAAAATACTCTCTAAAGAGTTCCACAGTCGGTTCTTCTTGAAGGTACACCTCACAGAGAACTTGGAAATTACAGATATTGGATATGGAGTTGGGCCCGAGATCTTGAGGGTGGAGTTTGAAAAAATGGAGGACATCCCTGAAGAACTTTGAGCCGAGCGGTGAAAAGCCAAGGTTCATGTGGTCAGAAAAGACAATGACTTCACCATCTTTTGGATTGGGCCGTTCCTCGTCTAGGTGAGGTGCACGGTAAGACATGACATTCTTCCCTGGCAAAAATCCTATGGAGAAGAAGTCCTTAAAATTATCCTCAGTTACTGTTGAGGGAACCCAGTTGCAGATAGTCAGTGCTTTGGACGGCATGATGTTCAAAAGACGAACTGAAAAGAAAGCAACATGCCGGTTCAATTCAATGATAATGGTGAAATTAAGTGATGATGGTACAGGGGAGTAATGGCGGCTTAAGTAAGGGCTAATGTCATATAAGGAAAAGTAAGCCGGCGCAATAAGCCGCCATGACTACAGATATTTGAGAAAGCAGATTCGGCTAAGTGTTAAGATAAACAAGTTTCCTAATTGCTCGATATTATTCCAGATCAAATGGCTATTCAAAATGGGAAAAATTCTAGACCTAAAAGTTTAGCGCAGATGAGTTTGTGAGTCCTAATGAGGCCTTTATACTGGGAAAAGGGACCTACTAGTATCAAGAGTAGGCACAAAACAACTACCGCACAAGCATATATCTCTTTTTGGATCAAGAAGAGGCTGAAGTAGAAGAACTATGAAGAAACTGCGATGAACTACGAAGAACATGCAGAAACCTAGAAAGCCCTAATGCAGATCTGAGGAGCGAGAAGGAAAACGCTTACATCCACAGATCTTCCGCGGAGAGTCTCCGCCGTTCTTTGGACTGATTCCAGTCGATGCAGCGACCAAAGTCGATGGAGGTGAGGTGCTCTCTGATGGCGGCGGAGCTCGTGCAGCAGTGGGGGTTGCGAGAGGAAGAAGACGAAGAAGAGAGAAGAATGAGAAAGACTGGGGCGTGCCTATTTATAAGGGGATAAGCGAACAGGCGGGCGCAAAAATCGAGGAAGACCTGAATAATGATTATCCAACTAAACGGATGCCTCGATTCTCGGAAGGCATTAATGATGAAGATCCGTTTAGAGATGACGTCATAATAGTTTTTCGTGTTTTCAACAGATGACGTCATGGCGCGTTGCAAAAATTTCTGCGAGGAGAGGAAGATGGATTTCACCTAAGTATTAAGATTGACAAAGAACAAAGTTCAAAGTTATCCTGGGGCCTAATGTTGGGAATATAGCTAATCGGTAAAGACCCGCCCAGGAGGGGCCAAGTCAGCCCCAATGGCGGGTTAGAAAGGAAGCCCAGTAAACATTCAAGGCGATAGTTTATGAAGGCTTATAGAAGGCCTAAGCTCAGAGGCGGCTTAAAGGCCCAATATTGTAAACCGCCGTATGTAAGGAAAGACTTGTAAGGAAAGACATATAAAAGAAGTCACCGAGCTGGACACGCTTTATGAGCCGCCCGGGACTCCGTAGGCCGCCAGGCGTCAACCCATGTATATAAGGGGACGACCCGGTGGCGGCTTAGGGCAAGAAACAATAGATCAAAACCCCAGCAATTACAAACACAACTAGACGTAGGCTTTTACCTTCATCGTAAGGGGCCGAACTAGTATAAAACCTCTCATGTCCCTTGTCCCGATTAACCCATTTAAGCTTCCTAGTTGTGATGGCCCTACGACTAAGTCCTTTTGCTAGGACATCTTCCATGACAATTCCACGACAGGTTTAGTTAACAGCCATCGATCGATCGCTCGGGTTCAGTAACGCGTAGCCTGTAGTGCAATCGCTCGGGTTCAGTTAGAGCCCAACGCCTCGCTCGGGTTCAGTTAGAGCCCAACGCCTTGCACACACGCGCGTACGTACAAGAGAAATGCGCATCGCGCATCGCTCGGCCCCCGACCACCCACTGTAACCGGGGACTCCCCGATATTTTCTGCACCCTTGCTTCTACCATGATTTTTTCCATCATGGATGGCCCAAAGAATGTCATGCAGCTGCGTCTCCGTCCCGCCCAGGACGAAAAGCCCATTTTCTTTCATGATTTTTTGTCATAGAAGTAGGACCCCACCACATCTATGATGATACCGGATTTTGTCACAATTATCATCATAGAAGTGTCATAAGTACGACAAAAAAATTCGTTCGGCCAAAAATGTCACGGATGTGTCTTTTTTTGTAGTGGCAGTTTTTGACATCCATTTGGTAGATTTCATAATTATAAAATGCGGCAATTGCTAACATGATTCGGACGGACTTAAGCATCATTACGGGTGAGAAAGTCTCATTGTACTAAACCCCTTGAACTTGTCGAAAACCTTTCACGACAAGTCGAGCTTTGTAGATGGTGACATTACCATAAACGTCTATCTTCTTCTTGAAGATCCATTTATTCTCAATGGCCTATCGATCATCGGGCAAGTCCACCAAAGTCCATACTTTGTTTTCATACATGGACCCTATCTCAGATTTCATGGCCTCAAGCCATCTATCAGAATCAGGGCTCATCAATAGGTTCTTCATAGTTCGTAGGTTCGCCTTGGTCTACTAACATGACTTCCAGGACAGGAATACCGTCACCACTCTGGTGTGGATTGTGCTTTGGTTGACCTATGAGGTTCAGTAGCAACTTGATCCAAAGTTTTATGATCATCATCATTAGCTTCCTCTATAGTTGGTGTAGGCATCACGGGAATGGATTTCTCTGATGTGCTACTTTTGAGAGAAGGTACAATTACCTAATCAAGTTATACTTTCCTCCCACTAACTTCTTTCGAGAGAAACTCCTTCTCTACAAATGTTCCATTCTTGGCAACAAAGATCTTGCCTTCGGATCTGTGGTAGAAGGTGTACTGATGACCCACAAGTATATGGGATCAATCGTAGTCCTTTCGATAAGTAAGAGAGTTGAACCCAACGAGGAGCAGAAGGAAATGACAAGTAGTTTTCTGATACGTCTCTGTCGTATCTACTTTTCCTAACGATTTTCCTCTTGTTTTGGACTCTAATTTGCATGACTTGACTGAAACTAACCCGGACTGACACTGCTTTCAGCAGAACTACAATTGTGTTGTTTTTGTGCAGAAATAACAGTTCTCGGATTGGAACAAAACTTTGCAAGGAATTATTATATGAATAAAGAAAAATACTGGAGCCAATAATATGCATCTCCTTCATCTATATTCATCTAGACGACGGCTCCCCTCCAGGCGCGCCCCGGTGGGTTGTCCCCACCTGGTGGCCACGTAGACCCTGAAACCGACGCTATAAAATCACATATTTTCAGGAAAAAAATCAGGGAGGAAGAATTATCTCGTTTCACGATACGGAGCCGCTGTCACCTCCTGTTCTTCATCAGGAAGCCAGATCTGGAGTCTGTTCGGGGCTCCGGAGAGGGGAATCTTCGCTCTTCGTCATCACCAACCCTCCTCCATCGCTAATTCCATGATGCTCTCCACTGGGAGTGAGTAATTCCTTCGTAGGCTCGCTGGTCCGTGAGGAGTTGGACGAGATTCATCATGTAATCGAGTTAGTTTTGTTAGGGCTTGATCCCTAGTATTCACTATGCTCTGAGACTGATGTTGCTATGACTTTTTCGTGCTTAATGCTTGTCACTTTGGGCCTGGGTGCCATGATTTCAGATCTGAACCGTTTATGTTATCACCATTATATCTATGTTCTAGATCCGATCTTGCAAGTTATAGTCACCTACTACGTGTTATGATCCGGCAACCCCGGAGTGACAATAGACGGGATACTTCCCGGTGATGACCGTAGTTTGAGGAGTTCATGTATTCACCATCTGTTAATGCTTTGTTCCGGTTCTCTATTAAAAGGAGGCCTTAATATCCCTTAGTTTCCAATAGGACCCTACTGCCACGGGAGGGTAGGACAAAAGATGTCATGTAAGTTCTTTCCATAAGCACGTATGACTATTTACGGAAGACATGCCTACATTATATTTATGAACTGGAGCTAGTGTCGTATTGCCCTAGGTTATGACTGTTATATGATGAATATCATCCAACAAATCGCCGATCCAATGCCTATGATTTTCCTACATATTGATCTCGCTAAGTTACTACTGTTGCTGTTACTATCATCACTGCTACAAAACTATTACCATCACTCTTACCATTACTATTACTGCTACCACTTCTATCAAGTCTATCATATTACTGTGCTACTGATCACTTTGCTGTAGATAATTAATCTCCAGATGTGGTTGAATTGACAACTCAAATGCTAATACTCGCAAATATTCTTTGGTTCCCCTTGTGTCGAATCTATAAATTTGGGTTGAATACTCAACCCTCGAAAACTATTGAGATCCCCTATACTTGTGGGTTATCATTTTCAGCAAGGTATTCTCGGCAAGTACTAAAATTATAAGTAACGAGTAGTTTGATAGCAAGATAATTTGTAACGAGAAAGTAATGGTAATGGTAACAAAAGTGCAGCAAGGTAGCCCAATCCTTTTGAGGCAAATGACAGGCCAAACGGTCTCTTATGATAAGAAAAGTGTTCTTGAGGGTACACGGGAATTTCATCTAGTCACTTTCATCATGTTGGTTTGATTTGTGTTTGCTACTTTGATAATTTGATATGTGGGTGCACTGGTGCTTAGGTGTTGTTCTTACTTGAACAAACCTCCTACTTATGATTAACCCCCTTGAAAGCATCCGCAACTACGAGAAAAGTATTAGGATAAAATCTAACCTTAACATTAAACTTTTGGATCCAAATCAGTCCCTCACACAATAGCACATAAACTAGGGTTTAAGCTTCTGTCACTCTCTCAACCCATCATCTAATAACTACTCCCCAATGCATTGCCTTAGGCCCAAATATGGTGAAGTGTCATGTAGTCGACGTTCACATGACACCACTAACGGAATAACAACACACATACCATCAAAATATCGAACACATATCAAGTTCACATGATTACTTGCAACAAGATTTCTCCCGTGACCTCAAGAACAAAAGTAACTACTCAAAAATGATAATCATGCTCAAGATCAAAGGGGTATTAAATAGCATAATGGGTCTGAACATATAATATTCCACCAAATAAACCATATAGTCATCAACCGTAAGGTAGTGTCTACAAGTGCTGAGATTGTAAGTAGCGAGTAGTTTGATAGAAAGATAGTTTGTAAGGAGCAAGTAACAATAATAGTAACAAGTATGCAGCAAGGTAGCCCAATCCTTTTGAGGCAAAGGGTAGGACAAAACGGTTTCTTATAATAAGCAAAGCGTCCTTGAGGGTACACGGGAATTTCATCTAGTCACTTTCATCATGTTGGTTTGATTTGTGTCCGCTACTTTGATAATTTGATATGTGGGTGGACCGGTGCCTAGGTGTTGTTCTTCCTTGAACAAACCTCCTACTTCTGATTAACCCTCCCGCAAGCATCTGCAACTACGAGAAAAGTATTAAGGATAAACCCTAACCATAGCATTAAATTCTAGGATCCAATCGGTCCCTTACGGAATAGTGCATAAACTGGGGTTTAAGTTTCTGTCACTCTTGCAACCCACCATCTATTTACTACTCCACAATGCATTCCCTTAGGCCCAAATATGGTGAAGTGTCATGTAGTCGACGTTCACATGACTCCACTAAGGGAATCACAACATACATACTATCAAAATATCGAACACGTATCAAATTCACATGATTACTTGTAACATGATTTATCCCGTGACCTCAAGAACAAAAGTAACTACTCACAATCAACAAACATGCTCATGATCATAGGGGTATTAATATGCATAATGGATCTGAACATATAATCTTCCACCAAATAAACCATATAGTAATCAACTACAAGATGGAATCAACACTACTAGTCACGTACAAGTACCAATCTATAGTTTCGGTACAAATATTGAACACAAGAGATGAACTAAGGGTTGAGAGGAGATGGTGTTGTTGAAGATGTTGATGGAGATTGCCCTCCCCGAGATGGGAGAGTTGTTGGTGATGATGATGATGATGAATTCCCCCTCAGGGAGGGAAGTTTCCCTGGCGGAATCGCTCCGCCGGAGGGCAAAAGTGCTCCTGTCGAAGTTCCACCTCGAGACGGCGGCGCTCCGTCCCGAAAGTCCTCTCCTTTTTTTCTAGGTCAAAATGACTTATATACTAGAAGATGGGCACCGGAGGTGGGCCGAGGAGGGCACAACCCACCAGGGTGCGCTTGGGCTCCCTAGCGCGCCCAAGTGGGTTGTGCCCACCTAGTGGCCCCCCTTGATAACCCACAAGTATAGGTGATCGCAACCATTTTCGAGGGTAGAGTATTCAACCCAAATTTATAGATTCGACACAAAGGGAGCCAAAGAATATTTGAAGGTATTAGCGATTGAGTTGTCAATTCAACCACACCTGGAGATTAATTATCTGCAGCAACGTGATCAGTAACAAAGTAATATGATAGTTTTGATAGTAGTGACAGAAGCAATGGTAACGGTAACAGTGATAGCAGTATTTTTGTTGCAAATGCAACAGTAACGATAGTAGTAGTAATTGTCGGTGTCCTGGGAACGGGGGTACCTAGACTTTCCTGCTTGCGGCCCAAGGCGTGGCTCCACCAACGGCCTGGTACGGCCCATCATCTGCAGCAACAACTCGAGACCCTCGCGAGGGGCCAAGCCTCGCGAGGTGGACGACGCCAAGACCTCCTTGGGGGCAGCCTCACTAGGCTGGCTCCCAAGGAGCGGAGATATCTATGCAAGGGGCACCTCATGAGGTTCACGTGACGTGAGCCATGACGACCAAGGCCAGGCGGGCACCAGCAGGCACAGTGTACCAGTTTCCTCTTTGGTGCTAAAGAGGCAGGCGCATGTGAGGAGTCCCGAGGCATCAGGCAAAGGTTTCCTTATCGGTGCAATGAGACCAAGGCCAACAAGACGACAAGACAGGGGTCACCATGGAGCCCACAGCGGTGTCACCACCAGAGCCTTTGGCAGGCGAAGACCACCTTTTGTCAAGATAGCTTGTACTAGTTGTCCCCCTTCAAACTTGGCCGTTGTTGGATCCATTCCTGCCTAACATTTGGGAAGAGGACCAGGGCCTCTATAAATAGGGTTGTCCACCACCGTAGCAAGGGCGGATCATTGAGACCATCCTCACACTCACCAGCTCATCGAGCTCAAGAACACCTCTCCTGAGGAGGCAGTTCATCCATTGTACTAGTTCGTCCTTAGCCCTCGAGGAAATCCACCACCACCACACTGGAGTAGGGTATTACACCACAACGGTGGCCCGAACTAGTATAAACCTCTATGCCTCGTGTTCCTTGGGTTTGTCGAGCTAGGCCGTGGGATCGTCGAGCGAGCTAACTAGAGAGGAGGAATACTTCGTGCGCACCCTAGTGTTTGAACCTCAAGGGTTAGCCCGAACCCACGATCCGACATTTGGCACGCCGGGTAGGGGTGCGCCGAAGGTTTCCTCCGACAGTCCACGCTCCACCGCTCCGTTGATTTCATGGTTGATGCTCATCGAGCCCGCGCCGAGTGCCTAGCCGCTTTCAACGCTCGCGTCGTTCAAACGGCGCTGGTCAGTGGGCCTCCCCGTCGCTCTCCATCGCCTGCTGCCAACGCCGCCACCAACCCAGTGGTGAACGAGCAGCATGCTTCGTCACTGCACCCCTCTGTGCGGCGGGACGGACGCACCGCCACCCCGTCGCTGACTCCGGCCGGCTCGTCATCCCACACTCATTGCGCGCCCACGTACGCGCAGGCTGCGCTACTCATGGCGCGCGAGCTCCTCCTCTACCGGACCGTCGACGACCTCTACGATGACTGGCTAGACCGCATCGCCGAGCTCGTCAGCGCCGCTGGGGGCTCTCCCGCCCCATCCCTCTCGCTACCTCGTCCACCTCCTGTTGCGGGCGACGTGGCCCATGGAGCGCCTCCACCACCTCCGCATCAAGACATCGCCCTCGCACCAAGACGCGGGGCCCCCGCGGCATGACCCGCCACGCAGGGCGCCTGCGCATGAAGAAAGAAGCCGCCAAGAAGTCCCTCAGCCGCAACAAGATAACACCCCCGTGCTCCCAGCACCACCGCGTCAAGACCGTGCACCGCCCGCGGTGGCGGCGCGCGGATACCAAGACCAGGCTCCGCCCCCGCGACGGGCTCCAGTAACTATAGCAGGCTGCCGGGCCTTCACTCCTGAGCTGCGTAAGATCGTCTGGCCCGACAGGTTCAAACCAGACCTGCCTCCGCGCTACGACGGCACCCCCGACCCTGCCGAGTTCTTGCAGCTCTATGGGCTAAGCTTCGAGGCGGCCAGCGGCGAATAAAAGGTCATGGCGAACTGGTTTCCCATGGCCCTCAAGGATGGCGGGTGCTCGTGGCTCTTGAACCTTCCTGCGGGATCAATCTCTTCCTGGGGCGAGATGCGCGAGCGCTTCATCGCCAACTTCCAGGGCACTCGCGACTGCCCCCCGACCGCGGGTGACCTGCGGCTCATCAAGCAGCAGCCAGGGAAACCCTGCAGAAATACATCCAGCGCTTCTGTAACATCCCAAATTTTCAATTTGGAATGTTATACAGTAGATCATCATGCATATCATATTTTCTTGCATTTTGGTCGATCCTAGAAATTTCAAGCAACTCAAGGACCCTCGGAGAGAGTTGGAGATTTCGTCATTTTCATATTTGAGTCTTTCTCAAACTTTGAAAAGAGGATCATTTGATTTTATTTATTTCATCTTCAATTATTTTCCCAATATCAAATATGAGATAGGGGAATAACATGACTTTCCCAAATCTAGGAAAAACGAAGATCTAATAAATGAATCAAGTTTTGGATTTTCGTAGTTTATTTTCCTTTTATTGGATTAGGGGAAAATGCGCGTTTTCAAAAATTTGCATTCTAGGCCCCGAGAAAAGTTCATTTTGTTCGACTCATTTTTCGGACTCGGGGAAATTTTACTTTGAGAGTTTTGGAGTTCGTTTAGATTTTCTTTCTTTTGTTTTTCTACGCGCGTAACCGATTTAAAAAAAAAATCGTCGCGCGCCTGGGCCAAGGCCCAGCAGCCGGCCGGCCAGGCCAGGCCTCACCGCGCCGCGCCCGCGCGCCAAGGCCGCCGCCGCCCCACCCGAGTCCTAGTAGGACTCTAGCTCCTCTCCTCCCCTCTTTCTTGCCCCTCCCCCAAGCAATCCCCCTCCCCTCCCTCTCTTAAATACCCCACACCCCCCCCCTAAACCCCACACCAAACCGCGCCCCTCACCCCGCGCCGCCTATGCCGCCGCCGCCCCTTGCCCGTGCCGCCGCCCTATAGCGCCGCCGCCGCCGCCCAACCCCGCCGCCGCCGGAGCCTCTCGCCGGAGCCACGCCGGAGGTAGCCGCGCCGCGTCTCTTTTTCTCCCCTCGGTTCGGTTTTTCTTCTAAACCGTTCCGGTTTTCTTTTCGTTCTTTGTTTCGGTTTTCTTTTCCGAAACCCTAAATCGGTTTTCCATTTTCTTTTTCGGATTAGTTGCCTAGCGACCGTTCGCTGGACCGTTCGTCCTAACGAACGTGATCACCGTTTATTCCCGGTTAACGAACGTCCGTTCGTTTAACCGTTCTTCTTTTTCTTTCGTCGGTTTTATTCCGCGTTCGCGATCTCAGATCCGATCTTCATTCTAGTCTATCTTCTCGCTCGTTTATCGGAATCAGGTGATTCAAGCGCCTGGAGTTTCGTTTCAAAACCGCCGTTCCAACTAATCAACTTAAACAAGTTTTTGCTACTGTAAAATTTGACCTAGTTTCAACTTGCTAGAACCGAGTTGTTTTCTTCCGCCGTTTGTTTTCCGTTGCTTTGTTCGGTTCTTTCTTTCTTTGGAACCGGAGTTCTTAAGTTGAACTATCTGGTTCGATCTCTTGTTCGAGTTTTACCTGTGCATTAGATGAGTACTTATTGTATGCTTGTTGTTTGTCTGCGATAGATTAGCCGGATTGCGCCGCCTGTTACTTCGAATCTTGAGGACTCGCGGATCATCAGCAAGGCAAGTAACACTTTGATCATACCTTTTCTACAACCCAGTTTTATTGCATTAGATCCATCCTCACACATTACATGATTAGGATCTAATTAAATTGAGGGAAGGGAAGTAGATGAGGTAGTACCTATTACCTGTTTATTATGAAACCTTTGGGAGTTACTTCTACGTTTGCTTATTATGCCATGCTATGCTAGTAGATGTGGATTGGGTGAGTGATATCCATGACAGATGTGAGATTGATAATTTTAATGGTTTATCTAAGGTGGCAACTTAAACACACATCTGGGTGGATTGAGGCACCTAATGTCTATTAGGACTTGCCTGTTTTTATTTGGACCGCCACCCAGGCTCAAAGGGATCATAAGATCTTTCATGCTAGAAACTTACGTGTGCAGCCACAAGCCAATATGGGCTCTGGCATAGTTGACTAAGTCGTGCGAACTCTTACAGGGTAGACTAGCAGATGTAGGGGAAAGTAGGTGTACCGGTCTATCCATCGTAAGGTGCTAGTGCTTCTGAAAGACTATGTCTCGGTCATCCGTTTCTCAAACACCGTGTAGTGCGAGAAATCCAACGGAGGCAATCGAGTCTTGTGGGGAAAAGTGTGCAAACCTCTGCAGAGTGTAATAAACTAATCATGATTAGCCGTGTCCCTGGTTATGGACATCTTGAGTATCTAGTACTTGAATATCGTGTGAATCTCATCATGTTACTTCTAATTAATATTGTTGGGTTGTAATTGTTCACTTAATTGGGATCGGAATGCTGTCAAGCATTCTTGATGTTCAACCACCATGATAGTTAAATAAATTCATTCCTTTGTAGTAGGGAAAAATTGGATTTACGCAAAACAGTAACCATAGAGCTTTCCACCAGCCAATTATGCATATAGTATAGCTGTTTCATTCCATTACTCTCTATGTGTTACATTGCCAGCATATTCCACGTGCTGACCCGTTTTCGGGCTGCAACTTTCATGTTGCAGACATTTCAGACGACGAGTAAGGTGCTTTTAGGTCGTGGTTCTATACTGAGTGATGCCGTTGGAGTTGATGGACCCATTTATCTTCCAAGTCTTCCGCTGTTATCGATATTAGATGGCCTTAAGCCATATTTATTGTAATAAGTTCTCATTGAGACACCGATGTAATGAGTGTGTGATTGCCACTCTGCTATAAATCCTTTGAAGTGTTGTGTGGTGTCAGCATTACTGATCCAGGGATGACACCGGAGCACAGTAGACTTGATCCATTCGGGTCGGGTCGCTACAGAGATGGTATCAGAGCACACGCTGACTATAGGACACGACCACTAAGTTAAAGCCATAGATCACTATTCTCTCCTCATTTTCTAACTCCTCATCTTTTCTACTCTTTAGGATGAAGGACGCGAAGATTAAGTACGCTCAACCGGATGAAGCCACACCTTTTGGATTTCACTTGAAGAAAGTCACCAAGTACCTAAACATTGGATTACCAAGTTTCACGGGAACCTTCAACGCCACTTTGCCTGAAGAGGAGCACTGGAAGATTCAAGCTCACGTTCTGGGAAGGACATTCGCGCCAATCACGAAACCCATAGATAGTGTTTTCAATGCACCAACCTGGAGTCTGGGAAAGAGCATGGCAGCCCATATCACTATAGGACGCATTGGAGAAGATTATCAAGAAGACCTCAAGGACACTATCTACCAGATTTGCGGATGCCGAGATGAACAATGGGAGTTAGTCAGCACTAAGAAGGATAGATCCATTGCAGCATTCATCCAGGAGTTAAACCAGCACATTCGACGCCACAAGAACCAGATGTGCAATGATATGATAGAGTTGAAGAATGCGAAGGCTAGGATCATCGAGCTAGAAGGAGAACTGAAGGCTACACGCAAGGACTACATGGACGAGATCGTAGCTCTAGCAAGACAAAACGATGACCTTAAGCAAGAGATTGAAGACCTCAAGAGGGAGTTAGCATCCAGGAAGGAAGACATGTACGTCGCATGTCCGGACAACTACATCATCCTCAACGACACCGATTCGGATCCAAGTGAACCCGAATTTGAAGACGAAGCTGGAGCGAACATCATGGAGTCTTCCACCGGTTCAAATTTTTAGATGACCACCAAATATTAGTAGTATTTTCCCCATGTAAACACTATAGTTCGAGCACTTTTGCGATAGCTAGATCAATTGTAAGCCCTTATTTGAATTGAATGAAGTGATTTTGTGTGCTTTTGCTCATGTGCATTGGGGTAGTGTTTTCTCTTTAGACCTCACTCTATTCTTAAATCTCATCCTTTCTAAACCCTCAGATGCCTCCGAGACGTGACAATGGATTTCCACCGGAGCTCACTCAGTTGATCCAGCAGCAGAATCAATTGATGCAGATGTTAGTTCAGAACCAGCAGAACAACAACAACAACAACAACAACAACAACAACAACAACAACAACAACAACCCACCACCACCGCCGCCACCTGTTGACCACTTAGCCCGTTTCCTTAGGCTAAATCCGCCGGTGTTTTTTAGTAGCACTGAGCCAATAGTAGCAAACGATTGGCTCCGCAAGATCGGAAGGGAGTTGACCACTTCAGGATGCACAGATGGTGAGAAAGTGAAGTTTGCCGCACATCAGCTTGACGGACCTGCGGCAGCATGGTGGGAGAATTTCACAGCCACCTTCCCAGTTGACACTGTCACATGGGATCAGTTTCAGCAAGCTTTCCGCACTGCACATGTTTCAGCAGGAGCTATGGCCATGAAGAAGCGTGAGATTCGCAACTTACGCCAAGGAGGAAGGACAGTTGGCCAGTATGTTGACGACTTCAGCAAGCTAGCACGTTATGCCCCAGATGACGTTGCTACAGATGCTACCAAGCAGGAGAAGTTCCTGGAAGGATTGAATGATGAGTTAAGCATGCAGTTGATGGTAGCAAGTTTCAACAACTACCAGGAGTTGGTAGATCGTGCCATCATGATTGAAGGGAAGCAACAGCAGATTGAGAACCGCAAGAGGAAGTATGGACAGGGGAAGTATAACTCTGGAGCCCAGCAGAAGCCCCGTTTTACCCCTAAATCGGGATTTCAGTTTCAGCATACCCATGGAGGAGGTAGTTCGCACAACCATAATGGCCACAAGAATGGTAATGGGAATGGAGGAAGCAACGGCCAGAACCGGACCACCCCATCAACCCCATCCAAGAGAGACCTGAGTCAAGTCACCTGTTTCAAGTGTTCCAAGACCGGACATTATGCCAATGAATGTCCTGAAGGCCAGAATGGAAATGGCAATGGGATCTTAGGGAAGAAGACGAACCCTTTCAATAGGGGACAGGTGAACCACGTTAACGTGGAGGAGGTTGAAGATCAGCCTGATGCAGTAATCGGTAAGTTTTTGGTTAAGTCATTTACCGCACTCGTTCTTTTTGATACTGGTGCATCACATTCATACATATCAAGGGGATTTGTGGAAAAATATAGCCTGCCCACTAGGATTCTTAAAACACCTATGCTAGTAAGCTCGCCAGGAGCAAAATACCTGGCCAGTCAAGGATGCTTTCAAGTGCCATTAAGCATAGGAAGGCATGTTTTCCCAACAGATTTAATTATTCTGGAATCCCAGGGTCTCGATGTAATTCTCGGTATGGATTGGCTGTCGATGTATGGAGGAAACATCGATTGCGCTAGTAAGACAATTTTGCTCACAACGCCAGAAGGAAGAAGGATCAAGTATGTATCCCGGCATGTGCCAAATAGGACACAAGTAAATTGCCTAACAGGAGTAGTGCAGGAGGAAGTACCAGTGGTAAAGGATTTTCCTGATGTATTTCCTGAGGAGTTGCCAGGCATGCCACCGGATAGAGACATTGAGTTTTTGATTGAGTTATTGCTAGGTACAGGCCCAATATCAAAGAGACCATACCGGATGCCAGCAAAGGATTTGGTAGAAATTATGAATCAGATTAAGGAGTTATTGCAGAAAGGTTACATTCTCCCAAGTTCTTCGCCTTGGGGATCACCCGTACTTCTAGTGGAGAAGAAGGATGGATCATTACGGATGGTTGTTGATTACCGTGGATTGAACGAAGTAACAATCAAGAATAAGTACCCACTGCCAATGATTAATGATCTGTTTGATCGTTTGCAAGGAGCTAAAGTGTTTTCCAAGATAGATTTGCGATCAGGGTACCACCAGTTGAAGATTCGAGAGCAGGACATACCTAAGACAGCTTTTACCACAAGATATGGACTGTATGAGTATACCATTATGTCATTTGGATTGACTAACGCGCCTGCCTATTTTATGAACCTGATGAACAAAGTGTTTATGGAGTTTTTGGATAAGTTCGTCGTAGTGTTCATTGATGATATCCTGGTTTATACAAAGAATGAAGAAGAGCATAAGGAACATTTGTGTTTGGTTTTGGAGAAACTAAGGGAACATCAGTTATATGCCAAATTTAGCAAATGTGAGTTTTGGTTGAAGGAAGTAGGATTCCTTGGACACGTTATATCCGGAGAAGGGATAGCAGTTGACCCCACAAAGGTTGAGACCGTAACCGAATGGGAAGCACCAACGACAGTTGGAGAGATCCGGAGTTTTCTTGGACTCGCAGGATACTACCGGAGATTCATTGAGAACTTTTCAAAGATTGCGAAGCCTATGATGGAATTGTTGAAGAAGGATACCAAGTTCAATTGGACTGAGGAATGTGAGGCTAGTTTCCAGGAGTTGAAGAAACGATTGGTTACCTCACCAGTGTTGATTTTGCCAGATCAGACCAAGGATTATGAGGTGTATTGCGACGCTTCACGTCGAGGACTTGGAGCAGTGCTTATGCAGGAAGGGAGAGTTGTTTCGTATGCTTCACGACAACTGAAGCCTCATGAGTTGAATTACGCCACACATGATTTGGAGTTAGCAGCCGTAGTGCATGCATTGAAGACATGGAGACATTTCCTCATTGGAAATCATTGTGAGGTGTACACGGATCACAAGAGTTTGAAGTACATTTTCACGCAGAAGGAGTTGAATCTCAGACAAAGGAGATGGTTGGAGCTCATCAAGGATTATGATATGAGATTGCATTACCATCCCAGAAAAGCTAATGTAGTAGCTGACGCATTGAGCCATAAGAGTCATGTAAATACGTTAATGACGGGAGAAATACCGAAGGAGTTATCAGAAAACCTTCATGAACTAAGTTTAGAGATAGTTCCGAAAGGCTATGTAGCAGCATTGGAGATTCAGTCAACATTGATGGATAAAACCAGAGAGGCTCAGAAATCTGACAAGGAGATTGCTTCTATAAAGAAGAAAATGAGCGAAGGAAAAGCAAAGGGATTTCGTGAGGATGAGCACGATACCCTATGGTTTGAGGACCGTGTTTATGTGCCAAATGACCCGGAGATCAGGAAGTTGATTCTGCAAGAGGCACATGATTCACCCTATTCGATTCACCCAGGAAATACCAAGATGTATTTGGATTTGAAGGAGACATTCTGGTGGACCGGAATGAAGAAGGTATTGCAGCATATGTAGCAGTTTGTGACGTATGTCAGAGAGTAAAGGCAGAGCATCAGAAGCCGGCCGGATTGTTACAACCATTGCCGATACTCGAATGGAAGTGGGAAAAGATAGGCATGGATTTTATCACAGGACTACCCAGGACGAAGGCAGGATATGACTCGATATGGGTAGTAGTTGATCGTTTGACGAAGGTAGCACATTTCATTCCAGTTAAGAGCACTTACACCAGTGCTAAGTTGGCAAAGATATACCTGACTAGGATCATTTGTTTGCATGGACTTCCGAGGAGTATTGTATCAGACAGAGGAACCCAATTTACCTCAAAGTTTTGGAATCAGTTGCATGAAACTTTGGGAACCAGGCTAGAGTTTAGCACCGCTTTTCACCCGCAGACAGATGGACAGACCGAGAGGGTCAATCAGATTTTGGAAGATATGCTGACAGCTTGTGCACTAGATTATGGATCTAGTTGGGACAATAACTTGCCGTATGCGGAGTTTTCTTATAACAACAGTTACCAAACCAGTTTGAAGATGGCACCTTTCGAAGCTTTATACGGAAGGAGGTGTAGGACACCGTTGTCATGGGACGAAGTTGGAGACCGTCAGTTGTTTGGACCGGATTTGATTAAGGAGTCTGAAGAGAAGGTTAAGTTGATACGCGATAGGCTCAAGGTAGCCCAATCCAGGCAGAAGAGCTACGCAGATTCTAAATGCAAGGAGACAGTTTACGAAACCGGAGACAAGGTGTATCTCCGAGTATCCCCACTTCGAGGAGTTAAACGCTTTGGAGTTAAGGGAAAATTAGCACCGCGTTTCGTTGGACCGTATAAGATCTTGCAACGTATGGGAGATGTCGCGTATAAGTTGGAATTACCAGAGGGACTATCAGGAGTTCATGATGTATTCCATGTTTCTCAGCTGAAGAAATGTCACGCCGAGATGGCGGAGGTACCACTAAGAGATACGGTGCCGCTTGAAGCGATTTAGTTGAAGGACGACCTAACGTATGAGGAGAAACCAGTCAAGATTCTCGATTATGCCAGCAGAGTTACCCGCAGCAAGGTTATCAAGTTTTGCAAAGTTCAGTGGAACCACCACTCAGAGGATGAAGCCACCTGGGAGAGAGAAGAAGATTTTCTCAAGGACCACGCTCACCTATTTTCTAGCCAACCCGAATCTCGACGGCGAGATTCATCTTAAGGGGGGTAGGTTTGTAACATCACAAATTTTCAATTTGGAATGTTATACAGTAGATCATCATGCATATCATATTTTCTTGCATTTTGGTCGATCCTAGAAATTTCACGCAACTCAAGGACCCTCGGAGAGAGTTGGAGATTTCGTCATTTTCATATTTGAGTCTTTCTCAAACTTTGAAAAGAGGATCATTTGATTTTATTTATTTCATCTTCAATTATATTCCCAATATCAAATATGAGAGAGGGGAATAACATGACTTTCCCAAATCTAGGAAAAACGAAGATCTAATAAATGAATCAAGTTTTGGATTTTCAGAGTTTATTTGCCTTTTATTGGATTAGGGAAAAATGCGCGTTTTCAAAAATTTGCATTCTAGGCCCCGAGAAAAGTTCATTTTGTTCGACTCATTTTTAGGAGTCGGGGAAAATTTACTTTGAGAGTTTTGGAGTTCGTTTAGATTTTCTTTCTTTTGTTTTTCTACGCGCGTAACCGATTTAAAAAAAATTCGTCACGCGCCTGGGCCAAGGCCCAGCAGCCGGCCGGCCAGGCCAGGCCTCACCGCGCCGCGCCCGCGCGCCAAGGCCGCCGCCGCCCCACCCGAGTCCTAGTAGGACTCTAGCTCCTCTCCTCCCCTCTTTCTTGCCCCTCCCCCAAGCAATCCCCCTCCCCTCCCTCTCTTAAATACCCCACACCCCCCCTAAACCCCACACCAAACCGCGCCCCTCACCCCGCGCCGCCTACGCCGCCGCCGCCCCTTGCCCGCGCCGCCGCCGCCGCCCAACCCCGCCGCCGCCGGAGCCTCTCGCCGGAGCCACGCCGGAGGTAGCCACGCCGCGTCTCTTTTTCTCCCCTCGGTTCGGTTTTTCTTCTAAACCGTTCCGGTTTTCTTTTTGTTCTTTGTTTCGGTTTTCTTTTCCGAAACCCTAGATCGGTTTTCCGTTTTCTTTTCCGGTTTAGTTGCCTAGCGACCGTTCGCCGGACCGTTCGTCCTAACGAACGTGATCACCATTTATTCCCGGTTAACGAACGTCCGTTCGTTTAACCTTTCTTCTTTTTCTTTCGTCGGTTTTATTCCGCGTTCGCGATCTTAGATCCGATCTTCGTTCTAGTCTATCTTCTCGCTCGTTTATCAGAATCAGGTGATTCAAGCGCCTGGAGTTTCGTTTCGAAACCGCCGTTCCAACTAATCAACTTAAACAAGTTTTTGCTAATGTAAAATTTGACCTAGTTTCAACTTGCTAGAACCGAGTTGTTTTCTTCCGCCGTTTGTTTTCCATTGCTTTGTTCGGTTCTCTCTTTCTTTGGAACTGGAGTCCTTAAGTTGAACTATCTGGTTCGATCTCTTGTTCGAGTTTTACATGTGCATTAGATGAGTACTTATTGTATGCTTGTTGTTTGTCTGCGATAGATTACCCGGATTGCGCCGCCTGTTACTTCGAATCTTTAGGACTCGCGGATCATCAGCAAGGCAAGTAACACTTTGATGATACCTTTTCTACAACCCAGTTTTATTGCATTAGATCCATCCTCACACATTGCATGATTAGGATCTAATTAAATTGAGGGATGGGAAGTAGATGAGGTAGTACCTATTACCTGTTTATTATGAAACCTTTGGGAGTTACTTCTACGTTTGCTTATTATGCCATGCTATGCTAGTAGACGTGGATTGGGTGAGTGATATCCATGACAGATGTGAGATTGATAATTTTAATGGTTTATCTAAGGTGGCAACTTAAACACACATCTGGGTGGATTGAGGCACCTGATGTCTATCAGGACTTGCCTGTTTTTCTTTGGACCGCCACCCAGGCTCAAAGGGATCATAAGAGCTTTCATGCTAGAAACTTACGTGTCCAGCCACAAGCCAATATGGGCTCTGGCATAGTTGACTAAGTCGTGCCAACTCTTACAGGGTAGACTAGCAGATGTAGGGGAAAGTAGGTGTACCGGTCTATCCATCGTAAGGTGCTAGCGCTTTTGAAAGACTGTGTCTCGGTCATCCGTTTCTCAAACACCGTGTAGTGCGAGAAATCCAACGGAGGCGATCGAGTCTTGTGGGGAAAAGTGCGCAAACCTCTGCAGAGTGTAATAAACTAATCATGATTAGCCGTGTCCCCGGTTATGGACATCTTGAGTATCTAGTACTTGAATATCGTGTGAATCTCATCATGTTACTTCTAATTAATATTGTTGGGTTGTAATTGTTCACTTAATTGGGATCAGAATGCTGTCAACCATTCTCGATGTTCAACCACCATGATAGTTAAATAAATTCATTCCTTTGCAGTAGGGAAAAACTGGCTTTACACAAAACAGTAACCATAGAGCTTTCCACCAGCCAATTATGCATATAGTATAGTTGTTTCATTCCATTACTCTCTATGTGTTACATTGCCAGCATATTCCATGTGCTGACCCGTTTTCGGGCTGCAACTTTCATGTTGCAGACATTTCAGACGACGAGTAAGGTGCTTTTAGGTCGTGGGTCTATACTCAGTGATGCCGTTGGAGTTGATGGACCCATTTATCTTCCAAGTCTTCCGTTGTTATCGATATTAGATGGCCTTAAGCCATATTTATTGTAATAAGTTCTCTTTGAGACACCGATGTAATGAGTGTGTGATTGCCACTCTGCTATAAATCCTTCGAAGTACTGTGTGGTGTCGGCATTACTGATCCAGGGATGACACCGGAGCACAGTAGACTTGATCCATTCGGGTCGGGTCGCTACAGCTTCAACAACGTTCGCCTCAAGATCCCCAAGGTGATGGACGAGGCCATTATCTCCGCGTTCTCCGACGGCGTCCGCGACGTCAAAATGAAGGAGGAGCTCGCCATCCATGAAGACCTATGCATGGCTCTGGAGATGTTCAACATGGCAACCAAGTGCGCAAGAGCTGAGGAGGGGCGTCTCTCCCTCCTCGAACTCCCTGCTTCCGACCCAAAAGACAAGAAGGCCAAGGCCAAGGATGTGAAGCGTAAGGGAGCGGCCATGCCTGCGGCCGAGCCAGAGATGAAGCGCGGTCGAGACCACCCAGAGCCTTCGAAGGGCAGCCGTTCGTTCTGCGCCATCCACAACCTGCACAGCCACAACACCGATGACTGTCAAGTGCTGAGGGCCATCCGCGACGCCCCGAGCGCAACGACCGGGGCTACGACCGAGGAGGAGGACGAAGCAGAGGACACTGGGACGACCAAGGCCCTCGCTAGGAGTGGCGTGACCAGTCTCGTGAGGACCGACCTCAGGGCAAGGTTGGCCTCCCTCCGCTGCCGCCACCACCAAGGTGGAATGATGACCATCATGAAGACGAGGGGGCTGGGGGCCTTCCAAGAACCGCGCACCATCACCTGCATCATGAGTAGCGCCCAGACCCCAGCCTCCCAGCGCATCTTCAAACAGTTCGCCCACGAGGTGAACGCGGCTCTCCCCAGGCTCGAGGCCACGCGCCCGTTCAGGTGGCCCAAGTGTGCCATTACTTTCTGCTCGTCAGACCAGCTCAAGTGCGCAGCAACTACCGGCGCCCTTTTGATGCTTTTTTCACCCATCATCAGCACCGTCCAAGTCACCAAGACCCTCATCGACGGTGGTGCAGGGCACAACGTCCTGTGTGTCGAGACATTCGACTGCCTCCAAGTGCCATATAATCAGCTACAGCCTACCAAGCCCTTCTCAGGAGTGACCGATGGCTCTACCACCCCGATAGGGCAGGTCCGCCTCCCTGTCACCTTCGGCACCCGCGACAACTACCGCACCGAGCTTATCGACTTCGACGTTTCCCACATCCTCCTGCTGTACAAGGCCATCCTTGGATACCCAGCCTTGGCCAAGTTTATGGCAGTGACCCACCATGGCTACAATGTCCTCAAGATGCCAGGGAGCAGCGGCGTCATCTCGGTCGCCTGCGAAGAGAAGGACACGGTGTGCTCCCTTGAGCGCACTTACAAGGCTGCGGCGGTCGAAGACCTAGACAACGAAGGCGTTGTATATCCCCCTAAGGCCATTCCCAAGAAGAAGAAGTTGCTGCTCCACCAGGGACCTCAGGAGAGCGGCGTCTCCAGCGGCACCACCTCAGGACCTGTTCCCGCAGATGGGGCACCTCCCAACCTCGCATAGGAAGGCGCGCCCGGCGCCTGATACGTCTCTGCCATATCTATAATTTTTTATTGTTCCATGCAGATATTATAAAACTTTCATATACTTTTGGCAACTTTTTATAGTATTTTTTGGACTAACATATTGATCCAGTGCCCAATGCTAGTTCCTGTTTGTTGCATGTTTTTTGTTTCGCGGAAAATCCATATCAAACACAATCCAAACAGGATAAAAACCGACGGAGATTTTTTTGGAATATATGCGATTTTTGGGAAGAAGAATCAACCTGAGACGATGCTCGAGGGGGCCACGAGGTAGGGGGCGCACCCTGGGCCCTCGAGGCCACCCCGTAAGGCAGTTGGTGCCCTTCTTTCGCCACAAGAAAACCAATATCTGGATAGAAATCATGTTCAAATTTCAGTTCAATCGGAGTTATGGATCTCTGGGAATATAAGAAATGGTGAAATGCCAGAATCAGAATGCAGAAACAGAGAGAGACAGAGAGACAGATCTAATATCGGAAGGGCTCTAGCCCCTCCACCGCCACGGAGGCCATGGACCAGAGGGGAAACCCTTCTCCCATCTAGGGAGTGTTCGCACACGAACACGTCACCATGTACCCTCGACGTCGGGGGTGATGCACCGCGGCTCATGTCAAAAGAGATCTGACCGGCGGCACGATACGCAGGACAGCCGACATATGCTTTTGTGACCCGAAACCCCGCACGCCCGGGAGAGACCCCGTCAGGGAGTGTGGCGGCTATGGGATGCTCCAGGTCGATTCTCTCGCCCCTAGAGCCTCGTGGATCCGCAGCCCTCCAGCATGAAGAACTAGCGAAGAACGACAAGAAAGATACAAGGGAGAGATAAAAAGTAGATGAACACGAAAAAATAGTAGATGTGTTTGTTCGATTGTGTGTTATTCAATCGGCCGTCACCCCTTAGGTATATAAGAGGGGGCTGGACTTTCCGTGCAAGGAAAAGGCTTGGATTCACATCCAAAACCCTAGTCAAATTCAGACTGGTTTTGTCCGAACTTTCCAAAACTGTTCGGTCTAAAACTGGCTGCATACCATGGGTCTTTTTTGAGGTGGTAAACGACCTTGGATGGAAACGAGCCCAAAAGCAATCTTGACCGTTTCGACAAGACGAACAATTTTCATGTTGAACGTTTTTTCATTAGAGGTCATATGGATGGTCAAACCGCTCGTGCAAGACAGCTAATTATTCACGCAGCACATCAGACATACCCACATATGTGTCTGGTTCCGGGCGTCATATTTTTGCTCACTGGAGGGTCGCGCTGTGCGGGCTCTAACTTTTGCATATGACCTCGGATTGAGACGATCTTTCTATCAAAATCGATCGTTTCGACGAGACGAAGGCAATTCATGTAGATCAATTTTCAATATGGGGCAGTCTTGGGGGTGTAATCAGCCGAAAAGCGTTCTGTACAAAATCTCAGTACTTCGAACACAACTTCGGCCTTAGAGATGAGATCGGATAGCTATGACCCAAATATCAAAGTTTCTCCTTTTGATGATACGAAACTTTCTCACTTTGAGAACTTTTTCATTTGAGGCCATCTTTATTGTGTTTTGTATGGTGCCAAAATCAGGTGTCAACACATGCCCCCCTGTTTTCTGGCAGAGCTTGTGTGCCAGAAAATACTTTGCCTCCGGTATTGTTTAAGCACGATGTCAACACTCCATCAGCGTTGTATGCTGAGGACGATAATTGTTATCAGCCATATGCTCGGGCTTGTTGCTGCTTGAGTAGAACTTCTTTGGATGATAGTCGTCTGAGAACAACCATTGGATGTCACAAAGGCCTCCACACAAATTTCTCATGTCAATTCTAACCTTACTTTGTCCAGGTACTCCTTGGAGATATTAGAACCGCTCGACGATACATCGCCAAGCCGTCTTGCCGAGCAATTATAACCATGCACCTCAAAGGAATACCGACAACTGTTCGGTGACTCAACTCATTGTTGACCAAAGTACACCATCAAGCCCCCGCCGAACATCGTCTCTCTCCTAACATGGATCCTGCAGATAACTATCATCATGAGTCAGATCTTTTATGCACTAAACCCTTGATCAGTGGTCAAATAAATAATTAAGTCGGCCTCGCTGGTATTGGCAAACACCGAGCATCGGCTATAGGAGTACAAGATAAACATGATGAACACCATTAACCAGATGCCCTATTTTGCCAATACAATGAACTCTCAGGGCGATATGAAAATATAGGCCATGCATTCTCATCTCAAAGGAGCTTGAAAATCCATCCACCAAAGTGTGAATAGCCGAAATAAATCAGATATTTCAGTTGGGGATATATTGTTGGGCACAAACTCTGATGTGATGGTTGCAGAACATGGATGATGCGCCGTTTGGAGTCTCGTATAGTGACATGAGAATCGTTGTTTTCGCCTACCGGCTTCACGCTTGTCCTCCCTTACTCTTGCTGGCTTCACAACAGGAGCTGGCACATCATTCTCGCCTTGACGGCTTCCCTTGGGGACCCATGCCATATTCCTCTTCTCCAACTCTTTGGCCCTGAGCCCCTTCATCTTTCTTTCTTGCCAATGTGATAAGCCGAGTGAGCATCCTGGCTGTGATTTTGTTTTGTGCACTAGCAACTCTTTCCTGACCGTTGGCACTTCCGGCTTGGCCTGTCCAGACTCGATGATTGGGTCCTTGAAAGTTACCCGCTTCACTTCCTTTCCCTTATTAGCCAATGTAGACCCGACTGGCTTTTTGTCGTTCGGAGTCGGATCTGAAACAGCACACTTGCGGCCATCCTTTTTTACTCGGTACACTTGCTTGACCACGTCCATCTTCTTTGTTGACCCCCAGACCGATTCTTTTTGGTTGAGTCGGTCTTTCACATGTGGTTGTTGAACAAATGATGATCCTCTCGGAGCTGCATAATTTTGGTGATGTGGTTTAGAATATGATGGACGGTGTGCCCTTGATTTATACTTGTTCCATGATTGATCTGAATAATAGACAACATGGGGAGGTATCCATGACATCGGCATTGGTGGCCCAAAAGGAGGATATGGAGTCTGTTTGCTCAACTTCTTCCTTCGCCATTCCCGGTCCTCAAATTTATGCCTTAGGGATGACTTCGATGCTTTTGTTTCACTCGGACGATAAGCACTCTTTGCCTCACTTATCTTCTGATATTTTTCTAATAACTGCGCGAAAGTGACTTTCGGCTTTTTACCTTTGTGCTTACCATTGCCTTTGCTTTCTTTAACTGTGCGTGCATCGGTCTTTGAATTTTCTTGTTGCCCCCCCAATGCTAGATGTCGCCATTGTAGCATTGATGGAATTCCCATCTTCAAGATTGTTGTTGATGCACTTTTTAACCATATCCTTGCTCAAAGACTTGACCCCATCATCATTGGTGTGTACCTGTTGACCTTTAGGTGAATCGGCTTGAGATAGCCGAGTCAACATTTGATCGCCATCAAAACCAATTTGATCCGACTGGTCATATGATCGTGCCTCAACAAACTTCAATCGTCTCGATTGTGCGGCTTGATGAATCACGTTGTTGTCTTCGATATTCTCTTCAAACAAACATTGCATTTGTTCTTGTCCTGATGGCTCGACATCATGATCGATTATAATCGGATTAGTTGACGATGCACGAACGATGTGATCAACTATGCCCGGACTGAAGGTACACTGCTCGTCCATTAACTGATATTGTGATACTAGCTCTGAAACAAAACAACCGAGCAGTGCTGGCTTAGCGTCATCCGACTCGGCTATGCATTGATTTTCATCCTCTTTTCCTGATGCTTTTGAGTCGGCTTCGAAGGACTTTGGACCTGGCTTTATGTTTCTGCAACCAAAATAATTACAGAATATACGTCTCCGAAACCAAATGTTAGCCAGGCATGAAACAAACAAAGTTGTCCATATGAATACGAAGTTCAGTTGGCATGAAAAGAACAACTTTGGTTTTGATAAGTTGTCACTATTAGCCTCTATGAATGATACCATGTGTTGACTATCATGATTAGTGACAAGATCATTCCTAACAAATAGATTACTCATTACAATTGGTCTTTCAAAATTAATTAGAATCTTACTAACAGGTGCATCAACAATATGATTTTGACCGAATCAAAAATTGAGTAAACTATCTGCTAGGCGTACCTTTGTGAAGACGTTGGAAGGAGAAGATGGTTGCACCACTGGAACAATACATTGCTCCACTTCTGAATAATTCTCCTCTTCCTCTTTTTCTGGATCTGGTGCCTCATCACTCGGATTGCCCGAGTATATTTCACTCGAATTGCCCGAGTATATTTTAGTCGGATTGCCCGAGTGGATTTCACTCGGACGCTCTTTGTCAGTTGAACTTTGCTTGGCCGCATTTTCTTGGTCTTGATGTTCATCATTAATTGAACTGTGTTCAGCCATATTACTTTTTTCTTGATGCTCATCAATATCTTTAGCACGAAACTCATAGGGTAGCATGTAATCTCCCTTACATCTAGAAAAATCGAGCACAACCAATTTGTTGTGCTTGTCGTTCCTTTTCACAGTGAAGCTTGCATCTTCTATTTTGGTACACTCAACAATAACTGGCATGATGCTCTTGATATTAGCCAGTGATGCACTTGGATGGCTCGATGCACTCGGCTGGTATGATGCACTCGGACGATATGACACACTCGGTATGGACTCTATGCACTCGGTCGTAACCGTCTCAGTGCTCAATCCGGTTTCAACTGAATCCACCATTGTCTTCGCTTTAAAGGAATCGTTCGACTCGGCTATAAATGACTTAGTTATATTTGACTCGGTTTCAACTGAATCAACCGTATTAACCGAGTGAACCCTTTCTTGCTTATTTGCTTGCAAACCTTCTTTTTTATCTAGCTTCAACATCGCAGAAGGGCCAACATAGTTGATGCATGGAGGAAGGCACTTGATGTATTCTTGCAAATCTTCCTCATCACACTTTTTCTTGAGTGCTTCATAAGCCTGTCGATATTCTGCTGGTAATTCCTCAAGGGTAGGTGTAGTAAATTCGTTAACGTGATTCCCTGTGAGCTCTAGCTTGATCTTGTCCACTTGGGACACATATTTTCTTTAAACTCAGCCCTGCTTGGATCGGCTTTCCCCCCAATACTTTTAGGATCTTTCGGCAATGAATTGATGTTGCCGAAATTTTGCAATTATATAGGGGGTGTATAACATGTTGTAATGATAGGTGAAGACATGTGCATTGTTGTTGAATATTTTCTCTCGCCAATTTGATCAATCGGCAACACTTCGTCTTCTTTCAACACCCTAGCTCTTATTGCCTCATAATCAAGAACCAATCCCTTGTCGTGCTGCTCATGGCAAATAGCACTAATCTTTTTATTTTGGGCTAAATTTTTTAATGCAGCCAGAGCCAACTCATCTCCTGCAATATTAGGCACATACGCTCTAGTAGAATCTCCATTCACTCGGCCAAGGTAATCCAAGTCATGAATATTTTTAGTTTCATATGCCACTGAATAATTAATATCACGAGGTGTAGTATATGATGTTTGAGGATAACCAGACAAATAGCTAATGGAAGCATGGCCGATTCCCCCACCCATCGGCATGTTTGGGGATGAACCCGCATATTGCGAGTCAGCTGCCGATGGATAAAACTGTGAGAAGCCCTCTTGTATATGAGGTGTCATATATTGATCACTCGAACAAATCGTGTTGTTCACCGGCATATTGAAAGATGTTGTCGATGCACGAAAGTTCAGATTCGTAGGTTGCATGTCGCGATTCTGTAAATTCCAAGTTTCTCCAACAGAATAACTAGTCGGCCTTTTATCATTAGGGCTAGCCGACATGACATGTCCATTGAAAGATCCAGCAACATCAACATAATGGCTATTTGCATCTACGTAAGGATATTGATGATACATGTTACCATTGTAGATTGCAGCCGCTTGATGACGCTCTCCTCGAAGCAAGAACAGGCTGGAGACTGTTCAAAGCTTCTTCCCCAGCGGAGTCACCAAAAAGTGTGTTCGCACACGAAAACGTCACCGTGTACCCTCGACGTCGGGGGTGATGCACCGCGGCTCACGTCGAAGGAGATCTGACCGGCAGCGCGATACGCAGGACAGCCGGACCCGAAACCCCGCATGCCCGGGAGGCACCCCGTTAGGGAGTGCGGCGGCTATGGGCTGCTCCAGGTCGATTCTCTCGCCCCTAGAGCCTCGTGGATCCGCAGCCCTCCAGCATGAAGAACTAGCGAAGAACAAGAAGAAAGATACAAGGGAGAGATAAAAAGTAGATGAACATGAAAAAATAGTAGATGTGTTTGTTCGATTGTGTGTTGTTCAATCGGCTGTCACCCCTTAGGTATATAAGAGGGGGCTGGACTTTCCGTGCAAGGAAAAGGCTTGGATTGGTTTTGTCCGAACTTTCCAAAACTGTTCGGTATAAAACTGGTTGCATATCGTGGGTCTTTTTTGAGGTGGTAAACGACCTCAGATGGAAACAAGCCCAAAAGCCATCTTGACCGTTTCGACAAGACGAACAACTTTCATGTTGAACATTTTTCATCAGAGGTCATCTGGAGGGTCAAACCGTTCGTGCAAGACAGCTAATTATTCACACAGCACATCAGACATACCCACATATGTGTCTGGTTCTGGGCGTCATATTTTTGCTCACTGGAGGGGTGCGCTGTGCGGGCTCTAACTTTTGCATATGACCTCGGATTGAGACGATCTTTATATCAAAATTTATCGTTTCGACGAGACGAAGACAATTCATGTAGATCCGTTTTCAATATGGGGCAGTCTTGGGGTGTAATCAGCCGAAAAGTGTTCTGTATACAAAATCTCAGTACTTCGAACACAACTTCGGCCTTAGAGATGAGATCGGATGGCTATGACCCAAATATTAAAGTTTCTCCTTTTGATGATACGAAACTTTCTCACTTTGAGAACTTTTTCATTTGAGGCCATCTTTATTGCGTTTTGTATCGTGCCAAAATTGGGTGTCAACAGGGAGAAGGTCAAGGAAGAAGAAGAAGAAGAAGAAGAAGAAGGGCCTTCTCCCTCTCTCTTCCGGTGGCGCCGGAACACCGCCGGGGCCATCATCATCACCGCAATATACACTAACACCTCCGTCATCTTCACCAACATCTTCATCACCTTCCCCCATCTATCTACAGCGGTCCACTCTCCCGCAACCTGCTGTACCCTCTACTTGAACGTGGTGCTTTATGCTTCATATTATTATCCAATGATGTGTTGCCATCCTATGATGTCAGAGTAGATTTTCGTTGTCCTATCGGTAATTGGTGAATTGCTATGATTGGTTTAATTTTCTTGTGGTTATGTTGCTGTCCTTTGGTGCCCATCATATGAGCGCGCGCGTGGATCACACCATAGGGTTAGTTGTATGTTGATAGGACTATGTATCGGAGGGCAAGAGTGACAGAAGCTTCAACCTATTATAGAAATTGATGCATACGGGGTTGAAGGGGGACCAATATATCTTAATGCTATGGTTGGGTTTCACCTTAATGAACGTTAGTAGTTGCGGGTGCTTGCTAATAGTTCCAATCATAAGTGCATAGAATTCCAAGTCAGGGATGACATGCTAGCAGTGGCCTCTCCCACCTAAAACTTGCTATCGGTCTAGTAAAGTAGTCAATTGCTTAGGGACAATTTCCGCAACTCCTACCACCACTTTTCCACACTCGCTATACTAACTTTATTGCTTCTTTACCTAAAATAGCCCCTAGTTTTTATTTACATGCTCTTTATATTCTTGCAAACCTATCCAGTTACACCTACAAAGTACTTCTAGTTTTATACTTGTTCTAGGTAAAGCGAACGTCAAGCGTGCGTAGAGTTGTATCGGTGGTCGATAAAACTTGAGGGAATATTTGTTCTACCTTTAGTTCCTTGTTGGGTTCGACACTCTTACTTATCGAAAGAAGCTACAATTGATCCCATATACTTGTGGGTTATCAAGACCTTTTTATAGCACCGTTGCCGGGGAGTTATGGCGTGGGGTGAGTATTCTCGTGTGTGCTTGTTTGCTTTATCACTAAGTAATTTTTATTTGATGTTCTAAGTTGTTCTCTATCTTTAGTTATGGATATGGAACACGAAATACCAATTAGGTTTACTTGCTACTCATGGAGATGGGGACCTCCTAAAACCCTCGATGCTCATTATGTGAAAGATATTATGTACTACTTTGATAATCCTGAGAGAACCCCATTCAATTATATAATGGGAGACATGTTGGATCAACGTGAATACTTTAGGGATTATCGCTTGACTCAAAAACAGAAACTATCATGGGATCAAATTCATATGTTGCATTGGTATGCTCGACAACTATGCTTGAGATATGATTATACTTGTTGCTCTAGGATGAAGGCTCCACACCTTCCCTTTTCATGCAAATTTAATGATAATGAAACCTTAGATTCCTATGCTAATGGTATATATGATTACTATGATGTGGAATGAATAGATGAATTTGTTGCTTTTAAGGGTGCATGTGAAATTGAATCTTTGTCTAAAGAGTTTGAAGATTTTGATGATTCGGTTTATAGACCTGAAAATTTAGTTATCCTTAAATATTGCTATGACTATTATAAATACAATTATGATATTGATGAATTTATTGAGAAACTCTCCGCTGTCCGAGAAGAGACTAATATTTTGCAGGAGTCTATGGAAGAAGAAATTGATGAAACTATGAGCTCATTGGATGAAAAAGATGATGAGGAGAGCGAAGAACAAAAGGAGGAAGATCGGATTAGCTACCTGTGCCCACCTTCTAATGAGAGTAACTCTCTAACTCATGCATTATTTAATGTCCCTTCATTCTTACCGAAGGATGAATGCCATGATAATTGCTATGATCCCGTTGATTCATTTGAAATATCCCTTTTTGATGAACATGATGCTTGCTATGCTTGTGGACAAGATGCCAATATGAATTATGCTTATGGAGATGAGCTTGCTATAGTTCCTTATGTTTGGGGAGAGGCAAGAGCTCAAGCTTGGGGATTCCCAAGGCACCCCAAGTAAATATTTAAGGAGAATCAAGCATATAATCTTGGGTATGCCCCGGAAGGCATCCCATCTTTCTTCAACAAGTATCGGTATGTTTTTGGATTCGTTTCGTTCGTGTGATATGTGCAAATCTTGGAGCGTATTTTGCATTTAGTTTTCACTTTTCTTTTATGCACCATGCTGGTATGATATAGTCCATGGTTGATTTATATAATGCTCTTTTCACTTCACTTATATCTTTTGAGCATGGCTTTATAGAATGCTTCATGTGCTTCAATATATCATTTGAAGTTTGGATTGCCTGTTTCTCTTAACATAGAAAGCCTCCATTAGAATGCTCTTTTGCTTCACTTATATTTGTTAGAGAGTGGGCATATCTTTTGTAGAAAGAATTAAACTCTCTTGCTTCACTTATATCTATTTAGAGAGATGACAGGAATTGGTCATTCACATGGTTAGTCATAAAATCCTACATGAAACTTGTAGATCACTGAATATGATATGTTTGATTCCTTGCAATAGTTTTGCGATATAAAGATGGTGATATTAGAGTCATGCTAGTGGGTAGTTGTGGATTGTAGAAATACTTGTGTTGAAGTTTGTGATTCCCATAGCATGCACGTATAGTGAACCATTATGTAACGAAGTTGGAGCATGAGGTATTTATTGATTGTCTTCCTTATGAGTGGCGGTCGGGGACGAGCGATGGTCTTTTCCTACCAATCTATCCCCCTAGGAGCATGCACATAGTACTTTGTTTTGATGATTAATAGATTTTTGCAATAAGTATGTGAGTTCTTTATGACTAATGTTGAGTCCAAGGATTATACGCACTCTCACCCTTCCATCATTGCTAGCCTCTTCGGTATCGTGCACTGCCCTTTCTCACCTTGAGAGTCGGTACAAACTTCGCCAGTGCATCCAAACCCCGTGATATGATACGCTCTATCACACATAAGCCTCCTTATATCTTCCTCAAAACAGCCACCATACCTACCTATCATGGCATTTCCATAGCCATTCCGAGATATATTGCCATGCAACTTCCATCATCTTCATATACATGACTTGAGCATCATTGTCATATTACTTTGCATGATCGTAAGATAGCTAGCATGATGTTTTCATGGCTTGTCCGTTTTTTGATGTCATTGCTATGCTAGATCATTGCACATCTCGGTACACCGCCGGAGGCATTCATATAGAGTCATATCTTTGTTCTAGTATCTAGTTGTAATATTGAGTTGTAAGTAAATAAAAGTGTGATGATCATTAATAGAACATTGTCCCATGTGAGGTTATCAAAATAAAAGTTGCCAAAGAAGCCCCAAAAAAGAGAGAGAGGCCATAGAAGCCTACAAAAAAGAAAAGTAAAAAAATGAGAGAAAAGAGGGAAGGGACAATGTTACTATCCTTTTACCACACTTGTGCTTTAGGGTAGCACCATGTTCTTCATATAGAGAGTCTCTTGAGTTATCACTTTCATATACTACTAGGAATTTTCATTATAGAACTTGGCTTGTATATTCCAACGATGGGCTTCCTCAAGTGCCCTTGGTCTTCATGAGCAAGCAAGTTGGATGCGCACCCACCTAGTTTCAGTTTGAGCTTTCATACACTTATAGCTCTAGTGCATCTGTTGCATGGCAATACCTACTCCTCACATTGATATCAATTGATGGGCATCTCCATAGCCCGTTGATTAGCCGCGTTGATGTTAGACTTTCTCCCTTTTTGTCTTCTCCACACAAACTCCACCATCATATTCTATTCCACCTATAGTGCTATATCCATGGCTCACGCTCATGTATTGCATGAAAGTTGAAAAGGTTTGAGAACATCAAAAGTATGTAACAATTGCTTGGCTTGTCATCGGGGTTGTGCATGATTTGAATGCTTTGTGTGGTGAAAATGGAGCATAGCCAGACCATATGATTTTGCAAGGATAACTTTTTTGGCCATGTTATTTTGAAAAGACATGATTGCTTTATTAGTATGCTTAAAGTATTATTGTCTTAATGTCAAATGATAGACTACTGCTTTGAATCACTCGTGTCTTAATATTCATGTCATGATTAGATTACATGATCAAGAATATGCTAGGTAGCATTCCACATCAAAATTTACCTTTTTTAATATTTACCTACTCGAGGACGAGCAGGAATTAAGCTTGGGGATGCTGATACGTCTCCATCGTATCTATAATTTTT
Source organism: Triticum monococcum (assembly GCA_034509565.1). NCBI lineage: Eukaryota > Viridiplantae > Streptophyta > Magnoliopsida > Poales > Poaceae > Triticum > Triticum monococcum. Next base: position 488,109,578 of record CM067845.1, read on the forward strand.
GGTTGTTCCATGCCAATATTATACAACTTTTTTATACTTTTGGCAACTTTTTATACTATTTTGGGACTAACATATTGATGCAGTGCCTAGTGCCAGTTCCTGTTTGTTGCATGTTTTTTGTTTCGTAGAAAATCCACATCAAACGGAGTCCAAACGGGATAAAAACTGACGGAGATTTTTTTGGAATATACGTGATTTTTGTGAAGAAGAATCAATGCGAGATGATGCCCGAGGGGGCCACGAGGCAGGGGCGCGCCCTGGGCCCTCGTGGCCACCCGTAAGGCAGTTGGTGACCTTATTTCGCCGCAAGAAAGCCAATATCTAGATAGAAATTGTGTTAAAATTTCAGCCTAATCGGAGTTACGGATCTCCGGGAATATAAGAAACGGTGAAAGGCCAGAATTGGAACGCAAAAATAGAGAGAGACAGATATAATCTCGGAGGGGCTCTCGCCCCTCCGCCGCCAGTGAGTTCATGGACCAGAGGGGAAACCCTTCTCCCATCTAGGGAGAAGGTCAAGGAAGAAGAAGGGGGCTTCTCCCCCTCTCTTCCGGTGGCGCCGGAACACCGCCGGGGCCATCATCATCACCGCAATCTACACCAACACCTCCGTCATCTTCACCAACATCTTCATCACCTTCCCCCATCTATCTATAGCGGTCCACTCTCCCGCAACCCGTTGTACCCTCTACTTGAACATGGTGCTTTATGCTTCATATTATTATCCAATGATGTGTTGCCATCCTATGATGTCTAAGTATATTTTCGTTGTCCTATCGGTAATTGGTGAATTGCTATGATTGGTTTAATTTTCTTATGGTTATGTTGATGTCCTTTCATGCCCATCATATGAGCGCGCGCGTGGATCACACCATAGGGTTAGTTGTATGTTGATAGGACTATGTATTGGAGGGCAAGAGTGACAGAAGCTTCAACCTTGCACAGAAATTGATGCATACGGGATTGAAGGGGGACCAATATATCTTAATGCTATGGTTGGGTTTTACCTTAATGAACGTTAGTAGTTGCGGGTGCTTGCTAATAGTTCCAATCATAAGTGCATAGAATTCCATGTCAGGGATGACATGCTAGCAGTGGCCTCTCCCGCATAAAACTTGCTATCGGTCTAGTAAAGTAGTCAATTTCTTAGGGACAATTTCGCAACTCCTACCACCACTTTTCCACACTTGCTATACTAACTTTATTGCTTCTTTACCTAAAACAACCCCTAGTTTTTATTTACGTGCTCTTTATATTCTTGCAAACCTATCCAGCTATACCTACAAAGTACTTCTAGTTTCATACTTGTAATAGGTAAAGCGAACATCAAGCGTGCGTAGAGTTGTATCGGTGGTCGATAAAACTTGAGGGAAAATTTGTTCTACCTTTAGCTCCTCGTTGGGTTCGACACTCTTACTTATCGAAAGAGGCTATAATTGATCCCCTATCCTTGTGGGTTATTAGCGCCCTCCTTAGGCTGGGCTCGGGGGCTCTCTTCTGGCGAGCCTCAAACCTAGCCAGTGTTACGAGGGAGGCGCTCGGGTACCACATGGAGTCGTGCTTCGCCGCACGCTTCCCACCAAAGGGTACAAGGCATGGAACGCAAAGTGCTTAGGGGTTCCTCACCAAGGCGACCGAGGAGCTTCAAGAGGCAAGTGCCATGCGCAGCGACCGACGCCCACCACCTGGCGCAGCTCCGTGTCCTGGCGAGGGCGACGAGCTGCGCGTATGCGTCGACATTCCAGGGCTCAACAGGGCCGCATCTCATGGGCGCTTCTGGCCATCAAGCATTGGTCGGTGAGAGGGTCCCCCTCACAGCTACATTCGCATGCCTTTCGGCCTGCCGAACGCGGCTGTCACCTTCCAGCGCCACTTCGACGCATTCTAGTGGCTCAGGAGGCCAGGCATCACGCTGCCCTGGCGGAGGCGGCGACAATTCTTCAGGAGCCACTTGGGCCCCTCTGGGTCTCCTGAGGCTCAGGGCCCTGGCGGCTCGTGAGGAGCAACCTCTGCAGCGCGCATCTTCAGCTACTCCAACACCTCGTCGGCAATGATGCCAGGTGACACTTTCTGGTTTATTTCAGTTGGGGGAGCCCCTCGGGCTGCATCATCCCTAGGTCGCACGGGCATGTCCCTGCAATGCATATCCATTCGCATCTTTAGCTTACTAAGTTGGGGGCGCCCCTTAGGCTGCATCATCCCCAGGCCGCTTGGGTCTGTCCCGATGGCAAGTATCGTTCTTGCATCTATCTAAAGTAGCTTGCCTCCACACATGAATTGCTTTATAATCATTGTTTACCTGGTGCTTGCTCATCGCGGCCTCCCGCCTTGCTGATCGTCACTTGCTCACCCCGCAACAGGAGTCTCACATGTTGGCACGTCGCTTGTGCTCGGGTCCGTCCCTGCAATGTTGATAAACCTGTGCGATCGAGCTCTGGCTCGCGGCCCACTCTGGGCACGTCACCTCATCAGATCCATGGTGCCTTCATCTTCTCATGGAAGGAGGAATGGTAGGGCGGCAAGCGCGGCTATGGGATACTCTCTCTCCTCGCACTAACCCGCTGGAATCTCCGGAGCCTAGCTACAGGTGGCCCCGCTAGCTGCTCCCTTTCATGCTTTTCTCTTGGACGTTAAAGGGAGGGCTCCTGAGCATCATGCCTCAGGAGCTCTTACTGACTCTCTAGCCCTCACCCCTGGCCTTGACCATGGCATTGCGACCTGGCATACCAGCAGCGGCTGAGCTCGCTCGAGGGTCGGGACCCGAGGACGCAGAGCACTCAGGAGAGTCTGAAGGGGGAGCTGTCATGGACATAACCTAGTGGTACCGCCATCAGCGGCGCGTAAATCGGGCACCGCACAAGGAATCGACCCAGGATCGCTAAGATAAATCACGTATTCATGGCAGCCCAGCTCGTAACTCTGGATTTTCGGCTCCTGCAGCCTTGCTTCGGCAATGTTGCCATCCTTTTCTACCCTTAGGAACCTGCTTGCACGCCAAGGGGACCTCTTGAGCATCGCGCCTCAGGAGCTCTTACCGGACCTCGGGCCGCTCACCTCCTGGCCTTGACCACGACATCGTGACCTGGCATACCAGTGACGGTTGACGCCTGCCTGGGGACTGGGACCTATCGTTGTAGGGCGCTAAGCTACCACGGGGGCGAAAAGGGGGGACAATGCCAAAGCAAGACGTGCAACCATGAATTCCGTAATGGAATAATATTGACGCCGAAACACTATAGATCCTTTACACACACCCACGGGGTTCATCTCGATTCCTCACAGGGAACAAAAGAAGGAGGTTTTCTAGGAATCATATCTACAGGTACCACAGCCGATGCCATCATCAACAGTGGGCCACAAGGGGTCGACGCCAACCCCATCCAGATCAGTGGCGACGACGAGCGAGAACCTCAGGGCACGTAGCTGTCGTCGCTCGTCTCCGGAGTTTCTTCAGGCTTGGGAGAGTCGCTGGACTCCCAGGAGCCATCGCTGCTGCTGGAGCAGCTATCTGTGGGGCCAAGGGCGGGCCCGGCGCCGGCTGCTGCGCCGTCCAGGCGACCCCCTCCAGGACAACACTCCAGGCGGCGACCTTGCTTGTCGAAGACCTTGAAGAACAGCGTGGAGGCGCCATCGAACTCGAAATGGATGGTGAGGGCCCCCTCCGGGCGACAAACGCGGGCAACCTCGCCCCATCCATGGGCCATAAAGATCTTGCCCGAGGAGATGACCTCGACCTCTCCTCCCGTTGTCGGGCTGCTGCACCTAGCATGTTGCAGCCATAGCTCGAGCGGCCCCCTCGCCGGCATCCCTTCGACAAAGAACCACGGTAACTTGATCCAGGTGCGCGGCAGCATCGCGGCCCACACCACGAGCTCGCGCGAGGAGCCCTCGTCGTGAGTTCATGGGCCGGCGGCATGAGCCACCACGGTCTGGCTACCGTGGCCATGGCGCGAGCGGCGTGAGGCGCTACCTCCTCCTCCAGAGCCTTGCGCTTGGGCATACAAGGGCAGCGGGTAGCCGGGGGGAGGCCGCTCGTACCATGGCCTCATCACCTCTTGCCTCGCGACAACGTCACGGGAGCAGGCCAACCTCTTGTTCGGCGGAAGAGGACCCTGCTCCTCACGGGGGGGCTTCCCTTTCTCGGCGGCGGAGAATCTCCTTATCGGAGCCATGGGTGTCGCGGCCAGATGACAAAGTGAGGAGGAAGAAGAAGCAGGCGGAATGGAGGAAGAGATGAGTGACGGGGCTCTGCACCCCTCCTCATTTATAGCCAAAGGGAGGCCAACCACCAGCCTCCACGATCGCAGGTAATGATAGTTTTCCTCTGCATGCAACGAGGACTCGTCAAGTCGAACAGATATCAAGGCAGCATGGGGAAGCGGAGGCGCCCATGTCTCGTCAATCACCACACGGCGACCAAGGCCGCGGGCGGTTGGGGCCCGCGGTGCTCGGCACTTGCCCTTTGGTTTTGCCTCGAAACCAAGTCAGAGTGCGCCTTGGGCCTGGGGGCTACTGTTGGCGTCCTGGGAACGGGGGTACCCAGACTTTCCTGCCTGCGGCCCACGGCATGGCTCCACCAGCGGCCTGGTACGACCCATCATCTATAGCAACAACTCGAGACCCTCACGAGGGGCCAAGCCTCGTGAGGCGGACGACGCCAAGACCTCCCTGGGGGCAGCCTCACTAGGCTGGCTCCTGAGGAGCAGAGATATCTATGCAAGTGGCACCTCGCGAGGTTCACGTGACATGAGCCATGATGACCAAGGCCAGGCAGGCGCCAACGGGCGCAGTGTACCAGTTTCCTATTTGGTGCTAAAGAGGCAGGCGCAGGTGAGGAGTCCCGAGGCATCAGGCAAAGGTTCTCTTATTGGTGCAACGAGACCAAGGCCAACAGGACGGCAGGACGGAGGGTCACCGTGGAGCCCACATCAGCGTCACCACCAGAGCCTTTGGCAGGTGAAGACCACCTTTTGTCAGGATAGCTTGTACTAGTTGTCCCCCTTCAAACTTGGCCGTTGTTGGATCCCTTCCTGCCTAACATTTGGGAAGAGGACCAGGGCCTCTATAAATAGGGCTAGCCACCACCGTAGCAAGGGCGGATCATTGAGACCATCCTCACACTCACCAGCTCATCAAGCTCAAGAACACCTCTCGTGAGGAGGCAGTTTATCCATTGTACTAGTTCATCCCTAGCCCTCGAGGCAATCCACCACCACCACACTAGAGTAGGGTATTACACCACAACGGTGGCCCGAACCAGTATAAACCTCTCTGTCTCGTGTTCCTTGGGTTCGTCGAGCTAGGCCATGGGATCGTCGAGCGAGCAAACTAGAGAGGAGGAATACTTCGTGCACACCCCAGTGTTCGAACCTCAAGGGTTAGCCGGAACCCACGATCCGACAGTAACTTAGCAAGAACAACATAATATAAATTCATAGGCATTGGATCGGTGACTTGTTGGATGATATTCATCATGAGACAGTTATAACCTAGGGCAATACGGCACTAGCTCCAGTTCATCAATATAATGTAGGCATTGAAGGAAATATGCCCTAGAGGCAATAATAAAGTTATTATTTATTTCCTTATATCATGATAAATGTTTATTATTCATGCTAGAATTGTATTAACCGGAAACATAATACATGTGTGAATACATAGACAAACAGAGTGTCACTAGTATGCCTCTACTTGACTAGCTCGTTAATCAAAGATGGTTATGTTTCCTAACCATGGACAAAAGAGTTGTTATTTGATTAATGAGGTCACATCATTAGTTGAATGATCTGATTGACATGACCCATTCCATTAGCTTAGCACCCGATCGTTTAGTATGTTGCTGTTGCTATTCTTCATGACTTATACATGTTCCTATGTATATGAGATTATGCAACTCCCGTTTACCGGAGGAACACTTTGGGTGCTACCAAACGTCACAACGTAACTGGGTGATTATAAAGGAGTACTACAGGTGTCTCCAAAGGTAGATGTTGGGTTGGCGTATTTCGAGAATAGGATTTGTCACTCCGATTGTCGGAGAGGTATCTCTGGGCCCTCTCGGTAATGCTCATCACATAAGCCTTGCAAGCACTGCAACTAATATGTTAGTTGTGAGATGATGTATTACGGAACGAGTAAAGAGACTTGCCGGTAACGAGATTGAACTAGGTATTGGATACCGACGATCGAATCTCGGGCAAGTAACATACCGATGACAAAGGGAACAATGTATGTTGTTATGCGGTCTGACCGATAAAGATCTTCATAGAATATGTAGGAACCAATATGGGCATCCAGGTCCCGCTATTGGTTATTGACCGGAGACATGTCTCGGTCATGTCTACATTGTTCTCGAACCGTAGGGTCCGCACGCTTAACGTTACGATGACAGTTATTATGAGTTTATGCATTTTGATGTACCGAAGGTTGTTCGGAGTCCCGGATGTGATCACGGACATGACGAGGAGTCTCGAAATGGTCGAGACATAAAGATTGATATATTGGAAGCCTATGTTTGGACACCGGAAGTGTTCCGGGTGAAATCGGGATTTTACCGGATCACTGGGAGGTTACCGGAACCCCCCGGGAACCATATGGGCCTTCATGGGCCTTAGTGGAAAAGAGAAAAGGGGCAGCCCATAGCTGGCCGCGCGCCCCCCCTTCCCTGAGTCCTATTAGGACTAGGAGAAGGGGCCGGCCCCCCTCTCTCTCTTTTCCCCCTTGGGAATCCTAGTTGGAATAGGATTGAGGGGGGGAGTCCTACTCCCGGTAGGAGTAGGACTCCTCCCGCGCCCTCTCCCTGGCCGGCGCACCCCTCCCCCTTGGATCCTTTATATACGGGGGCAGGGGGCACCTTTAGACACACAAGTTGATCATTGAGATCGTTCCTTAGCCGTGTGCGGTGCCCCCTGCCACCATATTCCACCTCGATCATATCATTGTAGTGCTTAGGCGAAGCCCTGCATCGGTAGAACATCAAGATCGTCACCACGCCGTCGTGCTGACGGAACTCCTCCCCGAAGCTTTGCTGGATCGGAGCCCGGGGATCGTCATCGAGATGAACGTGTGCTAAGAACTCGGAGGTGCCGGAGTAACGGTGCTTGGATCGGTCGGGTCGGGAAGAAGACGTACGACTACTTCCTCTACGTTGTGTCAACGCTTCCGTTGCGATCTACAAGGGTACGTAGATCAGACTCTCCCCCTCGTTGCTATGCATCGCCATGATCTTGCGTGTGCGTAGGAATTTTTTTGAAATTACTACGTTCCCCAACAGTGGCATCCGAGCCTAGGTTGTATGGTTTGATGTTATTTGCACGAGTAGAACACAAGTGAGTTGTGGGCGATACAAGTCATACTGCCTACCAGCATGTCATACTTTGGTTCGGCGGTATTGTTGGACGAGACGACCCGGACCAACCTTACGCGTACGCTTACGCGAGACCGGTTCCCTCGACGTGCTTTGCACATAGATGGCTTGCGGGCGACTGTCTCTCCAACTTTAGTTGAACCGAGTATGGCTACGCCCGGTCCTTGAGAAGGTTAAAACAGAGTCTATTTGACAAACTATCGTTGTGGTTTTGATGCGTAGGTGAGATGAGTTCTTGCTTAAGCCCGTAGCAGCCACGTAATATTTGCAACAACAAAGTAGAGGACGTCTAACTTGTTTTTGCAGGGCATGTTGTGATGTGATATGGTCAAAACGTGATGAGTTATAAGTTGTTGTATAAGATGATCATGTTTTGTTGAAGTTATCGGCAACTGGCAAAAGCCTTATGGTTGTCTCTTTATTGCATAAGATGCAAGCGCCAAATAATTGCTTTACTTTATCGCTATGCGATAGCAATAGTTGCAAGAGCAATTATTGGCGAGACGACCACGTGACGACACATTGATATAGATCAAGATGATGGAGATCATGGTGTCATGCCGGTGACGATGGTGATCATGACGGTGCTTCGGAGATGGAGATCACAGGCACAAGATGATGATGGCCATATCATATCACTTATATTGATTGCATGTGATGTTTATCTTTTATGCATCTTATCTTGCTTTGATTGACGGTAGCATTATAAGATGATCTCTCACTAATTATCAAGAAGTGTTCTCCCTTAGTATGCACCGTTGCGAAAGTTCTTCGTGCTGAGACACCACGTGATGATCGGGTGTGATAGGCTCTACGTTCAAATACAACGGGTGCAAAACAGTTGCACACGCGGAATACTCAGGTTATACTTGACGAGCCAAGCATATACAGATATGGCTTCGGAACAAGGAGACTGAAAGGTCGAGCGTGAATCATATAGTAGATATGATCAACATAGTGATGTTCACCATTGAAACTACTCCATCTCACGTGATGATCGGACATGGTTTAGTTGATTTGGATCACGTGATCACTTAGAGGATTAGAGGGAAGTCTATCTAAGTGGGAGTTCTTAAGTAATATGATTAATTGAACTTAAATTTATCATGAACTTAGTCCTGGTAGTATTTTGTAAATTATGTTGTAGATCAATAGCTCGCGTTGTTGCTTCCCTGTGTTTATTTTGATATGTTCCTAGAGAAAATTGTGTTGAAAGATGTTAGTAGCAATGATACGGATTGGATCCGTGATCTGAGGTTTATCCTCATTGCTGCACAGAAGAATTATGTCCTTGATGCACCGCTAGGTGACAGACCTATTGCAGGAGCAAATGCAGACGTTATGAACGTTTGGCTAGCTCAATATGATGACTACTTCATAGTTTAGTGCACCATGCTTAATGGCTTAGAATCGGGACTTCAAAGACGTTTTGAACGTCATGGACCATATGAGATGTTCCAGGAGTTGAAGTTAATATTTCAAGCAAATACCCGAGTTGAGAGATATGAAGTCTCCAACAAGTTCTACAGCTAAAAGATGGAGGAGAATCGCTCAACTAGTGAGCATGTGCTCAGATTGTCTGGGTACTACAATCGCTTGAATCAAGTGGGAGTTAATCTTCCAGATAAGATAGTGATTGACAGAATTCTCTAGTCACCATCACCAAGTTAGTAGAACTTCGTGATGAACTATAATATGCAAGGGATAACGGAAACAACTCCCAAGCTCTTCGTGATGCTGAAATCAACGAAGGTAGAAATCAAGAAAAACATCAAGTGTTGATGGTTGATAAGACCACTAGTTTCAAGAAAAGGGCAAAGGGAAGAAGGGGAACTTCAAGAAGAACGGCAAGCAAGTTGCTGCTCAAGTGAAAAAGCCCAAGTCTGGTCCTAAGCCTGAGACTAAGTGCTTCTACTGCAAAGGGACTGGTCACTGGAGGCGGAACTACCCCAAGTGATTGGCGGATAAGAAGGATGGCAAAGTGAATATAAGTATATTTGATATACATGTTATTGATGTGTACTTTACTAGTGTTTATAGCAAACCCTCAGTATTTGATACTAGTTCAGTTGCTAAGATTAGTAACTCGAAACGGGAGTTGCAGAATAAACAGAGACTAGTTAAGGGTGAAGTGACGATGTGTGTTGGAAGTGGTTCCAAGATTGATATGATCATCGTCGCACACTCCCCATAATTTCGGGATTAGTGTTGAACCTAAATAAGTGTTATTTGGTGTTTGCGTTGAGCATGAATATGATTTGATCATGTTTATTGTAATACGGTTATTCATTTAAGTAAGAGAATAAATTGTTGTTCTGTTTACATGAATAAAACCTTATATGGTTACACACCCAATGAAAATAGTTCGTTGGATCTCGATCGTAGTGATACACATAATCATAATATTGAAACCAAAAGATGCAAAGTTAATAATGATAGTGCAACTTATTTGTAGCACTGCCGTTTAGGTCATATTGGTGTAAAGCGCATGAAGAAACTCCATGCTGATGGGCTTTTGGAATCACTTGATTATGAATCAGTTGATGCTTGTGAACCATGCCTCATGGGCAAGATGACTAAGACTCTGTTCTTCGGAACAATGGAGCGAGCAACAGATTTGTTGGAAATCATACATACTGATGTATATGGTCCGATGAATATTGAGGCTCGCGACAGGTATCATTATTTTCTGATCTTCACAGATGATTTGAGCAGATATGAGTATATCTACTTGATGAAACATAAGTCTGAAACATTTGAAAAGTTCAAAGAATTTCAGAGTGAAGTGAAAAATCATCGTAACAAGAAAATAAAGTTTCTATGATCTGATCGTAGAGAAGAGTATTTGAGTTACGAGTTTGGCCTTCAGTTAAAAACAATGTGAAATAGTTTCACTACTCACGCCACATGGAACACCATAGTGTAATGGTGTGTCCGAACGTCATAACCGTACTTTATTAGATATAGTGCGATATATGATGTCTCTTACCGATCTACCACTATCGTTTTGGGGTTATGCATTAGAGACAGATGCATTCACGTTAAATAGGACACCATCTAAATCCGTTGAGACGACACTATATGAACTATGGTTTAGCAAGAAACCAAACTTGTCGTTTCTTAAAAAATTTGGGGTTGTGATGCTTATGTGAAAAAGTTTCATCCTGATAAGCTCAAACCCAAATCGGAAAAATATGTCTTCATAGGATACCCAAAAGTTACTGTTGGGTACACCTTCTATCACAGACCCGAAGGCAAGACTTTTCTTGCTAAATTCGGAAACTTTCTGGAGAAGGAGTTTCTCTCGAAAGAAGTGAGTGGGAAGAAAGTAGAACTTGATGAGGTAACTGTACCTGCTCCCTTATTGGAAAGTAGTTCATCACAGAAATCTGTTCCTGTGACTACTACACCAATTAGTGAGGAAGCTAATGATGATGATCATGTAACTTCAGATCAAGTTACTACCAAATCTCGTAGGTAAACCAGAGTGAGATCCGCACCAGAGTGGTACGGTAATCCTGTTCTGGAAGTCATGTTACTAGACCATGACGAACTTGCGAACTATGAGGAGGCGATGATGAGCCCAGATTCCGCGAAATGGTTTGAGGCCATGAAATCTGAGATATGATCCATGTATGAGAACAAAGTTTGGACTTTGGTTGACTTGCCCGATGATCGGCAAGCAATAGAAAATAAATGGATCTTCAAGAGGAAGACGGACGCTGATAGTAGTGTTACTATCTACAAAGCTAGAATTGTCGCAAAAGGTTTTCGACAAGTTCAAAGTGTTGACTACGATGAGAGTTTCTCACCCGTATCTATGCTTAAGTCTGTTCGAATCTTGTTAGCAATTGCCGCATTTTATGAAATCTGGCAAATGGATAAACAAAACTGCATTCCTTAATGGATTTCTTAAAGAAGAGTTGTATATGATGCAACCAGTAGGTTTTGTCAATCCTAAAGGTGCTAACAAAATATGCAAGCTCCAGCGATTCATCTATGGACTGGTGCAAGCATCTCAGAGTTGGAATACACGATTTGATAAGTTGATCAAAGCATATAGTTTTATACAGACTTGCGGTGAAGCCTGTATTTACAAGAAAGTGAGTGGGAGCACTACAACATTTCTGATAAAGTATATGTGAATGACATATTGTCGATCGGAAATAATGTAGAATTATTCTGTAAAGCATAAAGGAGTGTTTGAAAGGAGTTTTTCAAAGAAAGACTTCGGTGAAGCTGCTTACATATTGAGCTTCAAGATCTATAGAGATAGATCAAGATGCTTGATAAGTTTTTTCATTGAGTACATACCTTGACAAGATTTTGAAGTAGTTCAAAATGGAGCAGTCAAAGAAAGAGTTCTTGCCTGTATTACAAGGTGTGAAGTTGAGTAAGACTCAAAGCCCGACCACGGCAGAAGATAGAAAGAGAATGAAAGTCATTCACTATGCCTTGGCCATAGGTTCTATAAAGTATGTCATGATGTATACCAGATCTATTGTATACCCTGCATTGATTTGGCAAGGGAGTACAATAGTGATCTAGGAGTAGATCACTGGACAGCGGTCAGAATTATCCTTAGTGAAATAAGGATATGTTTCTCGATTATGGACGTGACAAAAAGGTTCGTCATAAAGGGTTACGTCGATACAAGTTTTTGACACTAATCCAGATGAATCTAAAGTCTCAATCTGGATACATATTGAAAGTGGGAGCAATTAGCTAGAGTAGCTCCGTGTAGAGCATTGTAGACATAGAACTTGCAAAATACTTACGGATCTGAATGTAACAGACCCGTTGACTAAAATTATCTCACAAGCAAAACATGATCACACCTTAGTACTCTTTGGGTGTTAATCACATAGATATGTGAACTAGATTACTGACTCTAGTAAACCCTTTGAGTGTTGGTCACATGACGATGTGAACTATGGGTGTTAATCACATGGTGATGTGAACTATTGTTGTTAAATCACATGGCGATGTGAACTAGATTATTGACTCTAGTGCAAGTGGGAGACTGAAGGAAATATGCCCTAGAGGCAATAATAAAGTTATTATTTATTTCCTTATATCATGATAAATGTTTATTATTCATGCTAGAATTGTATTAACCGGAAACATAATACATGTGTGAATACATAGACAAACAGAGTGTCACTAGTATGCCTCTACTTGACTAGCTCGTTAATCAAAGATGGTTATGTTTCCTAACTATGGACAAAAGAGTTGTTATTTGATTAACGAGGTCACATCATTAGTTGAATGATCTGATTGACATGACCCATTCCATTAGCTTAGCACCCGATCGTTTAGTATGTTGTTGTTGCTATTCTTCATGACTTATACATGTTCCTATGACTATGAGATTATGCAACTCCCGTTTACCGGAGGAACACTTTGGGTGCTACCAAACGTCACAACGTAACTGGGTGATTATAAAGGAGTACTACAGGTGTCTCCAAAGGTAGATGTTGGGTTGGCGTATTTCGAGACTAGGATTTGTCACTCCGATTGTCGGAGAGGTATCTCTGGGCCCTCTCAGTAATGCTCATCACATAAGCCTTGCAAGCACTGCAACTAATATGTTAGTTGTGAGATGATGTATTACGGAACAAGTAAAGAGACTTGCCGGTAACGAGATTGAACTAGGTATTGGATACCGACGATCGAATCTCGGGCAAGTAACATACCGATGACAAAGGGAACAACGTATGTTGTTATGCGGTCTGACCGATAAAGATCTTCATAGAATATGTAGGAACCAATATGGGCATCCAGGTCCCGCTATTGGTTATTGACCGGAGACGTGTCTCGGTCATGTCTACATTGTTCTCGAACCGTAGGGTCCGCACGCTTAACGCTACGATGACAGTTATTATGAGTTTATGCATTTTGATGTACCGAAGGTTGTTCAGAGTCCCGGATGTGATCACGGACATGACGAGGAGTCTCGAAATGGTCGAGACATAAATATTGATATATTGGAAGCCTATGTTTGGACATCGGAAGTGTTCCAGGTGAAATCGGGATTTTACCGGATCACCGGGAGGTTACCGGAACCCCCCGGGAACCATATGGGCCTTCATGGGCCTTAGTGGAAAAGAGAAAAGGGGCAGCCCATAGCTGGCCGCGCGCCCCCCCTTCCCTAAGTCCTATTAGGACTAGGAGAAGGGGCCGGCCCCCCTCTCTCTCTTTTCCCCCTTGGGAATCCTAGTTGGAATAGGATTGAGGGGGGGAGTCCTACTCCCGGTAGGAGTAGGACTCCTCCCGCGCCCTCTCCCTGGCCGGCGCACCCCTCCCCCTTGGATCCTTTATATACGGGGGCAGGGGGCACCTCTAGACACACAAGTTGATCGTTGAGATCGTTCCTTAGCCGTGTGCGGTGCCCCCTGCCACCATATTCCACCTCGATCATATCGTTGTAGTGCTTAGGCGAAGCCCTGCATCGGTAGAACATCAAGATCGTCACCACGCCGTCGTACTGACGGAACTCCTCCCTGAAGCTTTGCTGGATTGGAGCCCGGGGATCGTCATCGAGCTGAGCGTGTGCTAAGAACTCGGAGGTGCCGGAGTAACGGTGCTTGGATCGGTCGGGTCGGGAAGAAGACGTACGACCACTTCCTCTACGTTGTGTCAACGCTTCCGTTACGATCTACAAGGGTACGTAGATCAGACTCTCCCCCTCGTTGCTATGCATCACCATGATCTTGCATGTGCGTAGGAATTTTTTTGAAATTACTACGTTCCCCAACAGGCATGTCTTCCATAAATAGTCTTACGTGCTTATGGAAAGAACTTGCATGACATCTTTTGTCCTACCCTCCCATGGTAGCAGGGTCCAATTGGAAACTGAGGGATATTAAGGCCTCCTTTTAATAGAGAATAGGAACAAAGCATTAACACATGGTGAATACATGAACTCCTCAAACTACGGTCATCATCGGGAGTGGTCTCGACTATTGTCACTCTGGGGTTGCTAGATCATAACATGTAGTAGGTGACTATAACTTGCAAGATCGGATCTAGAACATGGATATAATGATGATAACATAAACGATTCAGATCTGAAATCATGGCACCCGGGCCCAAAGTGACAAGCATTAAGGATGGCAAAGTCATAGCAACATCAATCTTAGAACATAGTGGATACTAGGGATCATGCCCTAACAAAACTAACTCGATTACATGATGAATCTCATCCAACTCCTCACCAACCAGCGAGCGTACAAAGGAATTACTTACTCCCGGTGGGGAGCATCATGGAATTGGCGATGGAGAAGGGCTGGCGATGATGAAGAACGAAAATCCCCCTCTCCGGAGCCCCAAATGGACTCCAGATATGGCCTCCCGATGAAGAACAGGAGGTGACGGCGACTCCGTCTCGTGGATCGTGATAATTCTTTCTCCCTGATTTTTTCTAGAAATATGGGATTTTATAACCTCGATTTCAGGGTCTACGGGGCCACCAAGTGGGGACAACCCGCCTGGGCGCGCTGGGCGCGCCCTGGTGGGTTGTGCCCACCTAGGTGCCCCCCTCCGGTGGATCTTGGCTCCAGAAATTCTCTTTATTGATATAAAAATCCTCGCAAAGTTTCGTTCCATTCCGAGAACTATTATTTCTGCACAAAAACAACACCATGGTAGTTCTGCTGAAAACGGCGTCAGTTCGGGGTTAATTTCATTCAAATTATGTAAATTAGAGTCCAAAACAAGAGGAAAAGCGTTAGGAAAAGTAGATACGTTGGAGACGTATCAACTCCCCCAAGCTTAAACCTTTGCTTGTCCTTAAGCAATTCAGTTGATAAACTGAAAGTGAAAAAGAAAAACTTTTACAAACTCTTTTGCCCTTGTTTGCATAAATAAGCTTAAACAACACCCAAGTTTTCAGCCAACATTATAACTAACCATGCCAACAATAACTATTAAAGATTATATTAACTCATATCAATAACACAATGAGGTAGCGAGCAATAATAAGATATCTCAAATGACAACACGTTGTCAAAACAACCATTATATAATATGACAATAGTGGTATCTCGCTAGCCCTTTCCGAGACTGCAATACATAAATGCGGAGCACCTCCAAAGTTCAAGCAGCGACTAAACATTGTAATTCATGGTAGAAAAGATCCAGTCATGATGCACCCAACATGAGGTACACACAATGCATCAACATGACAACAGTGCTCTTAGGTTCTGGCACTTATTTTAGAAGGTGATGACACAACATAAAAGTAAATAGATAGTCCCTTCGTAGAGGGAAGCAGTGATTTGCATAGGTGCCAGAGCTCATGTTTTAAAACAGAGGTAAATGATATTTTGAGACATGCACCCTTCTCATTTACTTCACGACCATCAGTTATCAATATCTTCCATGCTAAGCACACTAGTGGTGGTTCCCAAGCGATAAAAGTGAAGGTTTTGACTCCATTGGGAGTTTCTGTTTGATTATTTGTAAGCTTTTTCTGTTTGCAGTTTGGGACTGGACATCCCTATTACCGCACTTTTCTCGTGCGATAGTGATGTCGCTTGAAGCTACGTCGGTATTTCCCCAAATAGGAAGGGATGATGCAGCAGAACGGCGGTAGGTATTTCCCTCAGATATGAAACCAAGGTTATCGAACCAGTAGGAGAACCAAGCAACACAATGTAAACAGCCCCTGCACATAGATAACAAATCCTCGCAACACGATGTGTTAAAGGGGTTGCCAATCCCTTTTGGGGTACGGCACCTCAAGTGGAAAACGGACGTGAGATAAATTTGTAGTAGATTGATAGATCGAACGCCAAACAAATAAATAAGAATAGATTGCAGCAAAGTTTTTTTGTATTTTTGGTTTAATAAATCTGAAAATAAATGCAAGTGAAAAGTAGATCGCAAAGGCAAACATATGAGAAAGAAGACCCGGGGGCCGTAGGCTTCATTAGTGGCTTCTCTCGAGAAAAATAGCAAATGGTGGGTAAACAAATTACTGTTGGCCAATTGATAGAACTTCAAATAATTATGATGATATCCAGGCAATGATCATTATATAGGCATCACGTCCAAGATTAGTAGACCGACTCCTGCCTGCATCTAGTACTATTACTCTACACATCGACCACTATCCAACATGCATCTAGTGTATTAAGTTCATGGAGAAACGGAGTAATGCAATAAGAATGATGACTTGATGTAGACAAGATCTCTATATGTAGGGATAGACCCCATCGTTTTATCCTTAGTAGCAACGATACATACGTGTTGTTTCCCTTTCTGTCACTGGGGTCAAGCACCGTAAGATCGAACCCACTAGAAAGCACCTCTTCCCATTGCAAGATAAATAGATCAAGTTGGCAAAACAAAACCCAAATATCGGAAAAGAAATACGAGGCTATAAGCAATCATGCATATAAGATATCAAAGAAACTTAAATAACTTTCATGGATATAAAAAGATATAACTGATCATAAACTCAAAGTTCATCAGATCCCAACAAACACACCACAAAAAGAGTTACATCATATGGATCTCCAAGAAACCATTGTATTGAGAATCAAGAGAGAGAGAGGAATCCATCTAGCTACTAACTACGTACCGGAAGGTCTATAAGGAACTACTCACGCATCATCAAAGAGGCACCAATGGAGGTGGTGAACCCCATCCGAGATGATGTCTAGATTGGATCTCGTGGTTCTGGACTCTGCGACGGCTGGATGAATATCTCATCGCTCCCCCTAGGGTTTCTGGAATATTGGGGTATTTATAGAGCAAAGAGGTGGTCCGGGGGCACCCGAGGTGGGCTCAACCCACCAGGGCATGCCTGGGCCTCCTGGCATGCCTTGGTTGGTTGTGCCCCCCTCGGGGCACCCCCTAGGCGCAGCCAGGGCCCGTTGTGTTCCTTTTGGCCCATAAAAATTCTCCATAAAGTTTCGTGGCATTTGGACTCCGTCTGATATTGATTTTCTACGATGTAAAAAACACGGAAAAAACAGGAACTGGCCCTTGACACTATGTCAATAGGTTAGTACCAAAAAATGATATAAAATGACTATAAATGATTGTAAAACATCCAAGATTGATAATATAACAACATGGAACAATCAAAAATTATAGATACGTTGGAGACCTATCAGCATCCCCAAGCTTAACTCCTACTCGTCCTCGAGTAGGTAAGTGATAAAAATAGATTTTTTTTTGATGTAGAATGATGCCTATCATGTCATATCATATTATTTTCTTTATAGCATGGACATTTGGACTTTTAGTTATTCCAAGCAATAGTCTAGTTTTGACATGATAATTTAGATACTCAAGCATATCAACAAGCAGCCATGTCTTTCAAAATATCAACGCTAAAATAAGTTATCCCTAGCCCATCATGCTCAAACATTGATCCATTCATGAAGCACACTTGAATATTAGCTACACCCAATACTTAAATACGATCCTATTGCCTCCTAGTTGGTGCTTTTATAAGCGAAGATGGAGACTCGAAATAAAAATTGCATAAAGTAAAAGAAAGGCCCTTCACAGAGGGAAGTAGGGATTTGTAGAGGTGCCAGAGCTCAAAGCGAAAAAGTTAGAGATAAAAAACATTTTGGGAGGTGTATCCATCCCACCAACGAAAACAACTTAGAGTTCACAACACTTTCCATGCTAGATATATCATAGGCGGTTCCCAAACAGAAAATAAAGTTTATTCCTTTTTCCACCATACTTTCACTTTCCATGGCTAACCGTATCCACGGGTGCCCTCTATACCAACACTTTCCAAGGAATTTATTATTTGACAACATAAAGTAAATTCAACTTTTTTTGCATTTCGGGACTGGGCATCCCTAATACATTTGCCTTACTCTCATGCAATGACAAGTGAATAAACACTCGTCTTGAGAATAACACATCTAGCATGGAAAATATTAGCCACCCCTCACCGCTCCGCAAGCAAAACAAACACACAAAAGATAAGTTTATTTTGAAAATTAGAGATGGCACATGCAAATTTGCTTAGAACGGCAAAAGAATACCGCATATAGGTTTTTATAGTGGACTCAAGTGGCAAAACTGGTTTAAGGATTTTGGATGCACAAGTAGAAATCATACTTAGTGCAAAATGATGGCTAGCAAAATATTGAGAAGGGACCAACCAAGAAACAGATAATCTCATAAGCAAGCATTAAGCATAAATAACATTGAACAATGCACCACAAGTAGGATGTAATTTCATTGCATGACTATTGACTTTTGTACTTGCATAGGGAATCACAAACCTTAACACCAATATTCTTACTAAAGCAAAATTACTCACCAACATAACTCACATATCACATCATCATATCTCAAAACTATTACTAAGAATCAAGTTTATTTTGTCCAATGATCTTCATTATAGTTTTTATTATATCCTTCTTGGATATCTATCACTTTGGGACTAATTTTCATGTGTTGCTTTTGACAAGCTCCAACAAATATAAGTGAAGATCATGAGCATAATAAATTTTTCTTTCTCTCAAATTAATTTAAGTGGAGCGAGAGAGAATTTCTTGAAAATTTTACTAACTCTCAAATAAATCTAAGTGAAGCAAGAGAGCATTTCTTCAAAAATACTAAAGCACTCCATGCTCAAAAAGATATAAGTGAAGCACTAGAGCAAGTCCATTGCTCATAAAAATTTAAGTGAAGCATAGAGAGCAATTCTAACAAGTCATGACATAATTTTGTCTCTCTCAAATAGGTGTGTCCAGCAAGGACTGATGACTTAAAACACAAAATAAAACAAGAAAATACTCATATCATACAAGACGCTCCAAGCAAAACGCATATCATGTGATGAATCAAAATATAGTTTCGAGTAAAATACCGATGGTCGTTGGAAGAAAGCGGGGATGCCACTCGGGGGCATCCCCAAGCTTAGTTGGTTGCTCATTTTTGGATAATAGCTTGGGATGCCGGGGCATCCCCAAGCTTAGGCTCTTCCATCCTTCCTTCATCCATCGTAAGATAACCCAAAACTTGAAAACTTCAATCACACAAAACTCAAAAAAAAAACTTCGTGAGATCCGTTAGTATAAGAAACCAAACCACTACTATAAGTACTGTATCAAACCAATTAATATATTTTTGTGTTATATCTACTGTATTCCAACTTTTCTATGCCAAAAACTAATCAAAGAAAACCATACAGCCATCAAAATAAGCACACAACACAAAGAAAACAGAATCTGTCAAAACAGAAAAGTCTGTAGCAATCTGACTATCTTGAATACTTCTGTAACTCCAAAAACTCTGAAAAATTAGGAAGGCCTGAGAAATTTGTATATTTATCTACTGAAAGTGGAATGGGTATTTTACTGCTCTCTGGTAAAAAACGAAAAGTAATTTCGTGAGCTTAAAAGTTTCTGTTTTTTCAGCAAGATCAAATAACTATCACCCAAGAAGATCCTAAAGGCTTTACTTGGCACACACTATTTAAAGCACAAAAAACACAATCATAACAGTATCATAATTGTGCTAACACTCAAGAACATAAAGCAAAAGGCAAAAATAAAATTTATTCATTGGGTTGCCTCCCAACAAGCGCTATAGTTTTACGCCCTTAGCTAGGCATAAAACAAGGATCTAAGTTTTGTCATCTTTGGTTCAAGATCCATAAGATGCCCTCATGATTGATTCATAAGGTGGCTTAATTATAGTTATAGGAAAGTGTTCCATGCCCTTTATCAAAGGAAATTTGAACTTAATATTGCCTTCTTTCATATCAATCACGGCACTGATAGTGCGTAAAAATGGTCTACCAAGAATAATTGTACAAGACGGATTGCAATAAATATCAAGAACAATAAAATCTATGGGCACATAATTCCTATTTGCAAGAATAATAACATCATTAATTCTTCCCATAGGCTTTTTAATAGTAGAATCCGCCAAGTGCAAATTCAAAGAACATTCTTCAAGATTAGTAAGACCAAGCACATCACATAAAGATTTCGGAATTGTAGAAACACTAGCACCCAAGTCACACAAAGCAAAACACTCATAATTTTTAATCTTGACTTTGATAGTAGGTTCCCATTCATCATGCAATTTTCTAGGAATTGAAACTTCTAATTCCAAATTTTCTTCAAGAGCTTTCATCATAGCATCAACAATATGTTTAGTAAAAGCTTTATTTTGTTCATAAGCATGGGGTGAATTTATCATGGGTTGCAAAAAATAAATACAATCAATCAAAGAGCAACTATCATAATTAAATTCTATGTAATCGAAAAGAGTGGGCACATTACTAGTTAAAGTTTTGACCTCTCCAAACCCACTTTCATCAATTTTCTCAACAAGAATTTCACCCTCCGAAATATTCAGACGCCTTCTACCTAAAGTTGAATCTTCTCCAGACCCTTTTTCATCAATCTTAACTTTACTAAACAAGGAATCAATAGAAGAAACACCAATCATTTTAAGATCTTCATCACTTTTGCGAAAGAAATCACTAGAAAATGCTTTTTTCTAAAAATTCTCTTTTAGCTCTAAGCATAGCGGTTCTTTTCTTACTTTCATCCATAGAAACATAAAGAGCTTTAATTGATTCATTAACCTTAGGCACAAAAAATTTCATCTTGAGATTTTCCACATCATGAGCAATTCTATCTACACTTCTAGACAAATCATCAATCTTACTCAACTTTTCTTCTATGTAAGTGTTTGAAAACTTTTTGAGTGTTGATAAATTCTTTAATATTATTCTCAAGATCAGAGGTGTTCCTATTATTATTATAAGATTGATTTCCATAGGAATTACCATAATTATTAGAGGAATTACTAGGAAAAGGCCTAGGATGAAAATTACCTCTAGAAGCATTGTTGTTGAAATTATTTCGAGAGATAAAATTCACATCTATGGCATCACTATATTGCTCAATCAAAGTAGACAAAGGCATATCATTGAGATCAATAAGAGCACTTCTACTAGCAACCAATTTCACAAGAGCATCAACTTTTTCACTCAAAGAAAAAAATTTCTTCAACCGAATTAATTTTTTACTAGTGGGAGCTCTTTCGGTATGCCATTGCGAATAATTTGCCATAATATTATCAAGCAATTTGGTGGCTTCAACCAAAGTAATTTCCATAAAAGTACCACCCGCGGTGGAATCTAAAATATTACGAGAAACAAAATTCAATCCCGCATAAAATTTTTGTATGATCATCCTGAGATTTAACCCATGAGTTGGGCAATTCCTTAGCATCATTTTCATCCTTTCCCAAGATTGTGCAACATGTTCATGTTCAAGTTGCTTGGAATTCATGATCTGCGTTCTAAGGGAAATAATTTTTGCGAGAGGAAAATACTAAGTGATAAAAGTGTCTTTGCACTTATTCCAAGAATCAATACTATTGCGAGGCAAAGAAGAGAACCAAATTTTTGCAGAATCACGCAAAGAAAACTGAAATAATTTCATCTTGACCACATCATTGTCCACATCTTTTTTCTTTTGCATATCGCATAATTCCATCAAGGTATTAACATGGGACGCGGCATCCTCATTAGGAGTACCGGAAAATTGATCTTTCATAACGAGATTCAACAAAGCAGTATTAATATGACAAGACTCCGCACTAGCGTTGGGAGGAGCAAGCGGAGTGCCGATAAAATCATTGTTGTTAGTATTTGAGAAGTCACATAATTTGGTGTTCTCTTGAGTCATGATGACCACACAACGAGATTGCACTCAAAACAAATCCGGCAAGAAAACGGCGAACGGAAAAAGAGGGGCAAATAAAACGGCAAATTTTTGTGAAGTGGGGGAGAGGAAAACGAGAGGTAAATGGAAAATGATGTAAATTGCGAGGAGATGAGATTTGTCATTAGGAACCTGGTATATGTTGAAGATCCTCCCCAGCAACGGTGCCAGAAATTTCTTTTGATGTTGCTTGAAGCTATGTCGTAATTTCCCCAAAGAGGAAGGGATGATGCAGCACAGTGGCGGTAGGTATTTCCCTCAGATATGAAACCAAGGTTATCGAACCAGTAGGAGAACCAAGCAACACAACGTAAACAACCTCTGCACATAGATAACAAGGACTCGCAACACGACATGTTAAAGGGGTTGCCAATCTCTTTCGGGGTACGGCGCCTCAAGTGGCAAACGGACGTGAGATAAATTTGTAGTAGATTGATAGGTCGAACGCCAAACAAATAAATAAGAATAAATTGCAGCAAAGTTTTTTTTTTGTATTTTTGGTTTAATAAATCTGATAATAAATGCAAGTGAAAAGTAGATCGCAAAGGAAAACATATGAGAAAGAAGACCCGGGGGCCGTAGGTTTCACTAGTGGCTTCTCTCGAGAAAAATAGCAAACGGTGGGTAAACAAATTACTGTTGGGAAATTGATAGAACTTCAAATAATTATGATGATATCCAGGAAATGATCATTATATAGGCATCACGTCCAAGATTAGTAGACCGACTCCTGCTTGCATCTAGTACTATTACTCTACACATTGACCACTATCCAACATGCATCTAGTGTATTAAGTTCATGGAGAAACGGAGTAATGCAATAAGAATGATGACATGATGTAGACAAGATCTATATATGTAGGGATAGACCCCATCATTTTATCCTTAGTAGCAATGATACATACGTGTCGTTTGCCTTTCTGTCACTGGGGTCAAGCACCGTAAGATCGAACCCACTACAAAGCATCTCTTCCCATTGCAGGATAAATAGATCAAGTTGGCCGAACAAAACCTAAATATCGGAGAAGAAATATGATGCTATAAGCAATCATGCATATAAGATATCAAAGAAACTCAAATAACTTTAATGGATATAAAAAGATATAACTGATCATAAACTCAAAGTTCATCAGATCCCAACAAACACACCGCAAAAAGAGTTACATCATATGGATCTCCAAGAGACCATTGTATTGAGAATCGAGAGAGAGATAGAAGAATCCATCTAGCTACTAACTACGTACCCGAAGGTTTACAAAGAACTAGTCACGCAACATCAGAGAGGCACCAATGTAGGTGGTGAACCCCATCCGAGATGATGTCTAGATTGGATCTCATGGTTCTGGACTCTGCGGCGGCTGGATGAATATTTCGTCACTCCCCCTAGGGTTTCTGGAATATTGGGGTATTTATAGAGCAAAGAGGTGGTCCGGGGGCACCCGAGGTGGGCTCAACCCACCAGGGCATGCCTGGGCCTCCTGGCACGCCTTGGTTGGTTGTGCCCCCCTCGGGGCACCCCCCCCCCCCCAGGCGCAGCCAGGGCCCGTTGTATTCCTTATGGCCCATAGAAATTCTCCATAAAGTTTCATGGCATTTGGACTCCGTCTGATATTGATTTTTTACGATGTAAAAACACGGAAAAAATAGGAACTGGCACTTGGCACTATGTCAATAGGTTAGTACCAAAAAATGATATAAAATGACTATAAATGAGTGTAAAACATCCAAGATTGATAATATAACAACATGGAACAATCAAAAATTATAGATACGTTGGAGATGTATCAGATGGCGAGTGAATAGACACTCTACCTGAGAATAACCCGCTTAGCATGGAAGATACTGACCACCTCCTTTCGTTCCATGAATGATCCAGGCACACAAAAAGGATATTTATTAGAACTTTTTAGAGGTGGCACATGCAAATTTACTTAGGACGGCAGGGTAATACCGCATATAGGTAGGTATGATGGACTCATCTGGAATAACTTGGGTTCAAGGTTTTTGATGTACAAGCAGAATTCCCACTTAGTACAAGCGAAGGCTAGCAATTATATTGAGAAGCGGCCAGCTAGAGAGCAACAACGGTCATCAACATGCATTATGCATATGTAACACTGGACACTAGCATGAGTAGGATGTGAACACCATGAACATAAGTATCATATAGGCTATGTTGGTTTTGATTCAACTACATGCATGAACATCTGCCAAGTCAAGCCACTCAAACATTCAAAGGAGGATAGCATATCATCATACTAAATCACAATCATTTTAACGCAATGTTGATATCCAAGATAAATCATTATCCACTCCTGGATACTCATGCATGGCATGAGAAACTATAATCTCTAATTTTCATTGCAAACGTGTTTAATTATAATGGACTGAATCATGGATACTAGGTTAAACATTGATACGTCTCCAACGTATCTATAATTTTTGATTGCTCCATGCTATTATATTATCTATTTTGGATGTTATTGGGCTTATTTTTACACTTTTATTATATTTTTGGGACTAACCTATTAACCGGAGGCCCAGCCCAAATTGTTGTTTTTTTGCCTATTTCAGTGTTTTGCCGAAAAGGAATATCAAACGGAGTCCAAACGGAATGAAACCTTCGGGAACGTGATTTTCTCAATGAACGTGATCCAGGAGACCTGGAGTGGGCGTCATGAAACAATCGACGAGGCCACGAGGCAGGGGCACGCCCTCCACCCTCGTGGGTCCCTTGTTGCTCCACCAACGTACTTCTTCCTCCTATATATATCCACGTACCCCCAAACATCCAGGAGGACCACGAAAACCTAATTCCACCGCCGCAACCTTCTGTACCCAAGAGATCCCATCTTGGGGCCTTTTCCGGAGCTCCGCCGGAGGGGGCATTCATTATGGAGGGCCTCTACATCAACTCCATGGCCTCTCCGGTGATGTGTGAGTAGTTTACTTCAGACCTTCGGGTCCATAGCTAGTAGCTAGATGGCTTGTTCTCTCTCTTTGGATCTCAATACAAAGTTCTCCTCGATTCTCTAGGAGATCTATTCGATGTAATCTTCTTTTGTGGTGTGTTTGTTGAGATCCGATGAATTGTGGGTTTATGATCAAGTATATCTATGAACAATATTTGAATCTTCTCTGAATTCTTTAATGTATGATTGGTTTATCTTTGCAGGTCTCTTCGAATTATCAGTTTGGTTTGGCCTACTAGATTGATCTTTCTTGCAATGGGAGAAGTGCTTAGCTTTGGGTTCAATCTTGCGGTGCTCGATCCCAGTGATAGAAAGGGAAACGACATGTATTGTATTGTTGCCATCGAGGATAAAAAGATGGGCTTTATATCATATTGCATGAGTTTATCCCTCTACATCATGTCATCTTGCTTAAGGCGTTACTCTATTCTTATGAACATAATACTCTAGATGCATGCTGGATAGTGGTCGATGTGTGGAGTAATAGTAGTAGATGCAGGCAGGAGTCGGTCTACTTGTCGCGGACGTGATGCCTATATACATGATCATGCCTAGATATTCTCATAATTATTCGCTTTTCTATCAATTTCTTGACAGTAATTTGTTTACCCACCGTAATACTTATGCTATCTTGAGAGAAGCCACTAGTGAAACCTATGGCCCCCAGGTCTATTTTCCATCATATTAATCTCCCGTCAACAAGCTATTTCTTGCGCTGTTTATTTTGCTTTATTTACTTTCAATCTATATCATGAAAACACCAAAAATATTTATCTTATCATTATTATCTCTATTAGATCTCACTCTTGCAAGTGGCCGTGAAGGGATTTACAACCCCTTTATCGCGTTGGTTGCGAGGTTCTTATTTGTTTGTGTAGGTACGAGGTGACTCACGCATGGTCTCCTACTGGATTGATAACTTGGTTCTCAAAAACTGAGGAAAATACTTACGCTTCTTTACTGCTCCACCCTTTCCTCTTCAAGGGAAAACCAACACAGTGCTCAAGAGGTAGCAAGAAGGATTTCTGGCGCCATTGCCGGGGAGATCTACGCCAAGTCAAGACATACGAAGTACCCATCACAACTCTTATCCTTCGCATTACATTATTTTCCATTTGCCTCTCGTTTTCCTCTCCCCCACTTCACCTTTGCCGTTTTATTCGCCCTCTCTTCTCTGTTCCCCTTCTCTTTCCCAATTTGCCTCTTTTGCTCGTTTCTTGTTTGCTTGCGTGTTGGATTGCTTGCTTATCACGATGGCTCGGGATAATACTAAATTGTGTGACTTTGCCAACAGCAACAATAATGATTTTATTAGCACTCTGATTGCTCCTCTTACCGATGTTGAATCTTGTGAAATTAATACTGCTTTGCTGAATCTTGTCATGAAAGATCCGTTTTCTGGCCTTGCTAGTGAAGATGCCGCTACCCATCTAAACAACTTTGTTGATTTGTGTGATATTCAAAAGAAGAAATATGTGGATAATGATATTGTTAAGCTTAAGCTATTTCTGTTTTCGCTTAGAGATCATGCTAAAGCTTTGTTTTCGTCTTTGCCTAAAAATAGTATTGATTCATGGAATAAGTGCAAAGATGCTTTTATCTCTAAGTATTTTCCTCCCGCTAAGATCATCTCTCTTAGAAACGACATTATGAATTTTAAGCAACTTGATCATGAACATGTTGCACAAGCTTGGGACATGATGAAATTAATGATACATAATTGCCCTACTCATGGTTTGAATCTTTGGATGATTATACAAATTTTTTATGCCGGATTGAACTTTGCTTCTAGAAATCTTTTAGATTCGGCCGCGGGAGGCACTTTTATGGAAATCACTTTAGGAGAAGCTACCAAACTCCTAGATAATATTATGGTTAATTATTCTCAATGGCACGCGGAAAGATCTACTAGTAAAAAAGTGCATGCAATTGAAGAGATTATTGTTTTGAGTGGAAAGATGGATGAACTTATAAAATTGTTTGCTAATAAGAGTGCTCCTACTGATCCTAATGACATGCCTTTGTCTACTTTGATTGAGAATAATAATGAATCTATGGATGTGAATTTTGTTGGTAGGAACAATTTTGGTAATTACGCGTATAGAGGTAATTTTAATTCTACGTCGTTTCTTAGTAATTCCTCTAATAATTATGGTAATTCCTACAAAAATTCTTATGGAAGTTATAATAAGATGCCCTCTGATTTTGAATCTAATATAAAAGAATTTATTAGTTCGCAAAAGAGTTTCAATGCTTTGATTGAAGAAAAAATGCTTAAGATTGATGAGTTGGCTAGGGACGTGGATAGAATTTCTCTTGATGTTGATTCTTTGAAACTTAGATCTATTCCACCTAAGCATGATATCAATGAGTCTCTCAAAGCCATGAGAATTTCCATTGATGAGTGCAAAGAAAGAACCGCTAGGATGCGTGCTAAGAAATATTGCTTTATGAAAGCGTGTTCTTCTAGTTTTCATGATAATAAGGATGAAGATCTAAAAGTCATTCATGTGTCCCCTATTAAATCTTTGTTTTGCAATATAAATCTTGATCATGATGGGACTGGAGATGAGTCAACTTTAGTAAGAAGGCGTCCCAAAAATTCGGAGTTTTTAGATCTTGATGCAAAACTTGTTAAAAGTGGGATCGAAGAGGATAAAACTTTAAATAGCAATGAACCCACTATCTTGGATTTCAAGGAATTTAATTATGATAATTGCTCTTTGATAGATTGTATTTCCTTGTTACAATCCGTGCTAAATTCTCCTCATGCTTATAGTCAAAATAAAGCTTTTACTAAACATATCGTTGATGATTTGATGCAATCTTATGAAGAAAAACTTGAGTTGGAAGTTTCTATCCCTAGAAAACTTTATGATGAGTGGGAACCTACTATTAAAATAAAAATTAAAGATCATGAGTGATATGCTTTGTGTGATTTGGGTGCTAGTGTTTCCACGATTCCAAAAACGTTGTGTGATTTGCTAGGTTTCCGTGAATTTGATGATTGTTCTTTAAACTTGCACCTTGCGGATTCCACTATTAAGAAACCTATGGGAAAGATTAATGATGTTCTTATTGTTGCAAATAGTAATTATGTGCCCGTAGATTTCATTGTTCTTGATATAGATGTTGGGGAACGCAGTAATTTCGAAAATTTTCCTATGCACACGCAAGATCATGGTGATGCACAGCAACGAGAGGGGAGAGTGTTGTCTACGTACCAACGCAGACCGACTGCGGAAGCGATCACACAACGTAGAGGAAGTAGTCGTACGTCTTCTTCCCGATCCGACCGATCCAAGCACCGTTACTCCGGCACCTCCGAGTTCTTAGCACACGTTCAGCTCGATGACGATCCTCGGGCTCCGATCCAGCAAAGCATCGAGGAAGAGTTCCGTCAGCACGACGGCGTGATGACGATCTTGATGTACTACTGACGCAGGGCTTCGCCTAAGCACTACAACGGTATGATCGAGGTGGAATATGGTGGCAGGGGGCACCGCACACGCCTAAGGAACGATCTCAAGGATCAACTTGTGTGTCTTGGGGTGTCCCCTGCCCCCGTATATAAAGGTTGGAGGAGGGGGGGCTGGCCGGCCAGAGAGAGGGAGGCGCAGGGGGAGTCCTACTCCTACCGGGAGTAGGACTCCCCTCTCCAATCCTATTCCAACTAGGACTCTCAAGGGGGAAAGGAGAGAGAGGGGGGCCGGCCCCTTCTCCTAGTCCTACTAGGACTTGGGGAAGGGGGGGCGCCGGCCAGCTATGGGCTGCCCCTTTTCTCTTTTCCACTAAGGCCCAATAGGCCCATTAGTCTCCCGGGGGGTTCCGGTAACCCTCCCGGTATTCCGGTAAAATCCCGATTTCACCCGGAACACTTCCTATGTCCAAACATAGGCTTCCAATATATCAATCTTTACGTCTCGACCATTTCGAGAGTCCTTGTCATGTCCGTGATCTCATCCGGGACTCCGAACAACCTTCGGTACATCAAAATGTATAAACTCATAATAACTGTCATCGTAACGTTAAGCGTGCGGACCCTACGGTTCGAGAACAATGTAGACATGACCGAGACATGTCTCTGGTCAATAACCAATAGCGGGACCTGGATGCCCATATTGGCTCCTACATATTCTACGAAGATCTTTATCGGTCAGACCGCATAACAACATACGTTGTTCCCTTTGTCATCGGTATGTTACTTGCCCGAGATTCGATCGTCGGTATCCAATACCTAGTTCAATCTCGTTACCGGCAAGTCTCTTTACTCGTTCCGTAATACATCATCTCACAACTAACATATTAGTTGCAGTGCTTGCAAGGCTTATGTGATGTGCATTACCGAGAGGGCCCAGAGATACCTCTCCGACAATCGGAGTGACAAACCCTAATCTCGAAATACGCCAACCCAACATCTACCATTGGAGACACCTGTAGTACTCCTTTATAATCACCCAGTTACGTTGTGACGTTTGGTAGTACCCAAAGTGTTCCTCCGGTAAACGGGAGTTGCATAATCTCATAGTTATAGGAACATGTATAAGTCATGAAGAAAGCAATAGCAACATACTAAACGATCGGGTGCTAAGCTAATGGAATGGGTCATGTCAATCAGATCATTCAACTAATGATGTGACCTCGTTAATCAAATAACAACTCTTTGTTCATGGTTAGGAAACATAACCATCTTTGATTAACGAGCTAGTCAAGTAGAGGCATACTAGTGACACTCTGTTGGTCTATGTATTCACACATGTATTATGTTTCCGGTTAATACAATTCTAGCATGAATAATAAACATTTATCATGATATAAGGAAATAAATAATAACTTTATTATTGCCTCTAGGGCATATTTCCTTCAGTCTCCCACTTGCACTAGAGTCAATAATCTAGATTACACTGTAATGATTCTAACACCCATGGAGCCTTGGTGATGATCATGTTTTGCTCGTGGAAGAGGCTTAGTCAACAGGTCTGCAACGTTCAGATCCGTATGTATCTTGCAAATCTCTATGTCTCCCACCTGGACTAAATCCCGGATGGAGTTGAAGCGTCTCTTGATGTGTTTGGTCCTTTTGTGAAATCTGGATTCCTTTGCCAAGGCAATTGCACCAGTATTGTCACAGAAGATTTTCATTGGACCCAATGCACTAGGTATGACACCTAGATCGGATATGAACTCCTTCATCCAGACTCCTTCGTTTGCTGCTTCCGAAGCAGCTATGTACTCTGCTTCACATGTAGATCCCGCTACGACGCTTTGTTTAGAACTGCACCAACTGACAGCTCCACCGTTTAGAGTAAACACATATCCGGTTTGCGATTTAGAATCGTCCGGATCAGTGTCAAAGCTTGCATCAACGTAACCTCTTACGGTGAGCTCTTTGTCACCTCCATATACGAGAAACATATCCTTAGTCCTTTTCAGGTATTTCAGGATGTTCTTGACCGCTGTCCAGTGATCCATTCCTGGATTACTTTGGTACCTCCCTGCTAAACTTATAGCAAGGCACACATCAGGTCTGGTACACAGCATCGCATACATGATAGAGCCTATGGCTGGAGCATAGGGAACATCTTTCATTTTCTCTCTATCTTCTGCAGTGGTCGGGCATTGAGTCTGACTCAACTTCACACCTTGTAACACAGGCAAGAACCCTTTCTTTGCTTGATCCATTTTGAACTTCTTCAAAATTTTGTCAAGGTATGTGCATTGTGAAAGTCCAATTAAGCGTTTTGATCTATCTCTATAGATCTTTATGCCTAATATGTAAGCAGCTTCCCCGAGGTCTTTCATCGAAAAACTTTTATTCAAGTATCCCTTTATGCTATCCAGAAATTCTATATCATTTCCAATCAGCAATATGTCATCCACATATAATATTAGAAATGCTACAAAGCTCCCACTCACTTTCTTGTAAATACAGGCTTCTCCAAAAGTCTGTATAAAGCCAAATGCTTTGATCACACTATCAAAGCGTTTATTCCAACTCCGAGATGCTTGCACCAGTCCATAAATGGATCGCTGGAGTTTGCATACTTTGTTAGCTCCCTTTGGATCGACAAAACCTTCTGGTTGTATCATATACAACTCTTCTTCCAGAAATCCATTCAGGAATGCAGTTTTGACATCCATCTGCCATATTTCATAATCATAAAATGCGGCAATTGCTAACATAATTCTGACGGACTTAAGCATCGCTATGGGTGAGAAGGTCTCATCGTAGTCAATCCCTTGAACTTGTCGAAAACCTTTCGCGACAAGTCGAGCTTTATAGACAGTAATATTACCGTTAGCGTCAGTCTTTTTCTTGAAGATCCATTTATTCTCAATTGCTTGCCGATCATCGGGCAAGTCAACCAAAGTCCATACTTTGTTTTCATACATGGATCCCATCTCAGATTTCATGGCCTCAAGCCACTTTGCGGAATCTGGGCTCACCATCGCTTCTTCATAGTTCGTAGGTTCATCATGATCTAGCATCATGACTTCCAGAACTGGATTACCGTACCACTCTGGTGCGGATCTTACTCTGGTTGATCTACGTGGTTCAGTAGTATCTTGTTCTGAAGCTTCATGATCATCATCATTAGCTTCCTCACTGATTGGTATAGGTGTCGCAGAAACAGTTTTCTGTGATGTACTATTTTCCAATAAGGGAGCAGGTACAGTTACCTCGTCAAGTTCTACTTTCCTCCCACTCACTTCTTTCGAGAGAAACTCCTTCTCTAGAAAGTTTCCGAATTTAGCAACAAAAGTCTTGCCTTCGGATCTGTGATAGAAGGTGTATCCAATAGTTTCCTTTGGATATCCTATGAAGACACATTTCTCCGATTTGGGTTCGAGCTTATCAGGTTGAAGCTTTTTCACATAAGCATCGCAGCCCCAAACTTTAAGAAACGACAACTTTGGTTTCTTGCCAAACCATAGTTCATAAGGTGTCGTCTCAACGGATTTTGATGGTGCCCTGTTTAACGTGAATGCGGCCGTCTCTAAAGCATAACCCCAAAACGATAGCGGTAAATCAGTAAGAGACATCATAGATCGCACCATATCTAGTAAAGTACGATTACGACGTTCGGACACACCAATACGCTGTGGTGTTCCGGGTGGCGTGAGTTGCGAAACTATTCCACGATTTTTCAAATGTACACCAAACTCGTAACTCAAATATTCTCCTCCACGATCAGATCGTAGAAACTTTATTTTCTTGTTACGATGATTTTCAACCTCACTCTGAAATTCTTTGAACTTTTCAAATGTTTCAGACTTATGTTTCATTAAGTAGATATACCCATATCTGCTTAAATCATCTGTGAAGGTGAGAAAATAACGATATCCGCCACGAGCCTCAATATTCATCGGACCACATACATCGGTATGTATGATTTCCAATAAATCTGTTGCTCTCTCCATAGTACCGGAGAACGGTGTTTTAGTCATCTTGCCTATCAGGCACGGTTCGCAAGTACCAAGTGATTCATAATCAAGTGGTTCCAAAAGCCCATCAGTATGGAGTTTCTTCATGCGCTTTACACCAATATGACCTAAACGGCAGTGCCACAAATAAGTTGCACTATCATTATTAACTTTGCATCTTTTGGCTTCTACATTATGAATATGTGTATCGCTATCTTCGAGATTCAACAAGAATAGACCACTCTTCAAAGGTGCGTGACCATAAAAGATATTACTCATATAAATAGAACAACCATTATTCTCTGATTTAAATGAATAACCGTCTCGCATCAAACAAGATCCAGATATAATGTTCATGCTCAACGCTGGCTCCAAATAACAATTATTTAGGTCTAATATTAATCCCGAAGGTAGATGTAGAGGTAGCGTGCCGACCGCGATCACATCGACTTTGGAACCGTTTCCCACGCGCATCGTCACCTCGTCCTTTGCTAGCGTCCGCTTATTCCGTAGTCCCTGTTTCGAGTTGCAAATATTAGCAACAGAACCAGTATCAAATACCCAGGTGCTACTGCGAGCTCTAGTAAGGTACACATCAATAACATGTATATCACATATACCTTTGTTCACTTTGCCATCCTTCTTATCCGCCAAATACTTGGGGCAGTTCCGCTTCCAGTGACCAGTCTGCTTGCAGTAGAAGCACTCAGTTTCAGGCTTAGGTCCAGACTTGGGTTTCTTCTCCTGAGCAGCAACTTGCTTGCTGTTCTTCTTGAAGTTTCCCTTCTTCTTCCCTTTGCCCTTTTTCTTGAAACTAGTGGTTTTGCTAACCATCAACACTTGATGCTCCTTCTTGATTTCTACCTCCGCAGCTTTCAGCATTGCGAAGAGCTCGGGAATAGTCTTGTTCATCCCTTGCATATTATAGTTCATCACGAAGCTCTTGTAGCTTGGTGGCAGTGATTGGAGAATTCTGTCAATGACGCAGTCATCTGGAAGATTAACTCCCATCTGAATCAAGTGATTATTATACCCAGACATTTTGAGTATATGCTCACTGACAGAACTGTTCTCCTCCATCTTGCAGCTATAGAACTTATTGGAGACTTCATATCTCTCAATTCGGGCATTTGCTTGAAATATTAACTTCAACTCCTGGAACATCTCATATGCACCGTGACGTTCAAAACGTCGTTGAAGTCCCGATTCTAAGCCGTAAAGCATGGCACACTGAACTATCGAGTAGTCATCAGCTTTGCTCTGCCAGACGTTCATAACATCTGGCGTTGCTCCAGCAGCAGGCCTGTCACCCAGCGGTGCTTCCAGGACGTAATTCTTCTATGCAGCAATGAGGATAATCCTCAGGTTACGGACCCAGTCCGTGTAATTGCTACCATCATCTTTCAACTTTGCTTTCTCAAGGAACGCATTAAAATTCAACGGAACAACAGCACGAGCCATCTATCTACAATCAACATAAACAAGCAAGATACTATCAGGTACTAAGTTCATGATAAGTTTAAGTTCAGTTTAATCAAATTACTTAAGAACTCCCACTTAGATAGACATCCCTCTAATCCTCTAAGTGATCACGTGATCCAAATCAACTAAACCATAACCGATCATCACGTGAGATGGAGTAGTTTTCAATGGTGAACATCGTTATGTTGATAATATCTACTATATGATTCACGCTCGACCTTTCGGTCTCCGTGTTCCGAGGCCATATCTGTATATGCTTGGCTCGTCAAGTATAACCTGAGTATTCTGCGTGTGCAATTGTTTTGCACCCGTTGTATTTGGACGTAGAGCTTATCACACCCGATCATCACGTGGTGTCTGGGCACGACGAACTTTGGCAACGGTGCATACTCAGGGAGAACACTTCTTGATAATTTTAGTGAGAGATCATCTTATAATGCTACCGTCAATCAAAGCAAGATAAGATGCATAAAAGGGATAAACATCACATGCAATCAATATAAGTGATATGATATGGCCATCATCATCTTGCGCTTGTGATCTCCATCTCCGAAGCACCGTCATGATCACCATCGTCACCGGCGCGACACCTTGATCTCCATCATAGCATCGTTGTCGTCTCGCCAATCTTATGCTTCCACGACTATCACTACCGCTTAGTAATAAAGTAAAGCATTACATCGCGATTGCATTGCATACAATAAAGCGACAACCATATGGCTCCTGCCAGTTGCCGATAACTCGGTTACAAAACATGATCATCTCATACAATAGAATCAGCATCATGCCTTGACCATATCACATCACAACATACCCTGCAAAAACAAGTTAGACGTCCTCTACTTTGTTGTTGCAAGTTTTACGTGGCTGCTACGGGCTTAAGTAAGAACTCATCTCACCTACGCATCAAAACCACAACGATAGTTCGTCAAATAGACTCCGTTTTAACCTTCTCAAGGACCAGGCGTAGTCACACTTGGTTCAACTAAAGTTGGAGAGACAGTCTTCCGCAAGCCATCTATGTGCAAAGCACGTCGAGGGAACCGGTCTCACGTAAGAGTACGCGTAAGGTTGGTCCGGATCGTCTCACCCAACAATACCGCCGAACCAAAGTATGACATGCTGGTAGGCAGTATGACTTGTATCGCCCACAACTCACTTGTGTTCTACTCGTGCAAATAACATCAAACCATAGAACCTAGGCTCGGATGCCACTGTTGGGGAACGCAGTAATTTCAAAAAATTTCCTACGCACACGCAAGATCATGGTGATGCACAGCAACGAGAGGGGAGAGTGTTGTCTACGTACCAACGCAGACCGACTGCGGAAGCGATCACACAACGTAGAGGAAGTAGTCGTACGTCTTCTTCCCGATCCGACCGATCCAAGCACCGTTACTCCGGCACCTCCGAGTTCTTAGCACACGTTCAGCTCAATGACGATCCTCGGGCTCCGATCCAGCAAAGCGTCGAGGAAGAGTTCCGTCAGCACGACGGCGTGATGATGATCTTGATGTACTACCGACGCAGGGCTTCGCCTAAGCACTACAACGGTATGATCGAGGTGGAATATGGTGGCAGGGGGCACCGCACACGCCTAAGGAACGATCTCAAGGATCAACTTGTGTGTCTTGGGGTGTCCCCTGCCCCCGTATATAAAGGTTGGAGGAGGGGGGCTGGCCGGCCAGAGAGAGGGAGGCGCAGGGGGAGTCCTACTCCTACCGGGAGTAGGACTCCCCTCTCCAATCCTATTCCAACTAGGACTCTCAAGGGGGAAAGGAGAGAGAGAGGGGGGCCGGCCCCTTCTCCTAGTCCTACTAGGACTTGGGGAAGGGGGGGGCGCCGGCCAGCTATGGGCTGCCCCTTTTCTCTTTTCCACTAAGGCCCAATAGGCCCATTAGTCTCCCGGGGGGTTCCGGTAACCCTCCCGGTATTCCGGTAAAATCCCGATTTCACCCGGAACACTTCCTATGTCCAAACATAGGCTTCCAATATATCAATCTTTACGTCTCGACCATTTCGAGACTCCTCGTCATGTCCGTGATCTCATCCGGGACTCCGAACAACCTTCGGTACATCAAAATGTATAAACTCATAATAACTGTCATCGTAACGTTAAGCGTGCGGACCCTACGGTTCGAGAACAATGTAGACATGACCGAGACATGTCTCTGGTCAATAACCAATAGCGGGACCTGGATGCCCATATTGGCTCCTACATATTCTACGAAGATCTTTATCGGTCAGACCGCATAACAACATACGTTGTTCCCTTTGTCATCGGTATGTTACTTGCCCGAGATTCGATCGTCGGTATCCAATACCTAGTTCAATCTCGTTACCGGCAAGTCTCTTTACTCGTTCCGTAATACATCATCTCACAACTAACATATTAGTTGCAGTGCTTGCAAGGCTTATGTGATGTGCATTACCGAGAGGGCCCAGAGATACCTCTCCGACAATCGGAGTGACAAACCCTAATCTCGAAATACGCCAACCCAACATCTACCATTGGAGACACCTGTAGTACTCCTTTATAATCACCCAGTTACGTTGTGACGTTTGGTAGTACCCAAAGTGTTCCTCCGGTAAACGGGAGTTGCATAATCTCATAGTTATAGGAACATGTATAAGTCATGAAGAAAGCAATAGCAACATACTAAACGATCGGGTGCTAAGCTAATGGAATGGGTCATGTCAATCAGATCATTCAACTAATGATGTGACCTCGTTAATCAAATAACAACTCTTTGTTCATGGTTAGGAAACATAACCATCTTTGATTAACGAGCTAGTCAAGTAGAGGCATACTAGTGACACTCTGTTGGTCTATGTATTCACACATGTATTATGTTTCCGGTTAATACAATTCTAGCATGAATAATAAACATTTATCATGGTATAAGGAAATAAATAATAACTTTATTATTGCCTCTAGGGCATATTTCCTTCAGTCTCCCACTTGCACTAGAGTCAATAATCTAGATTACACTGTAATGATTCTAACACCCATGGAGCCTTGGTGCTGATCATGTTTTGCTCGTGGAAGACGCTTAGTCAACGGGTCTGCAACGTTCAGATCCGTATGTATCTTGCAAATCTCTATGTCTCCCACCTGGACTAAATCCCGGATGGAGTTGAAGCGTCTCTTGATGTGTTTGGTCCTTTTGTGAAATCTGGATTCCTTTGCCAAGGCAATTGCACCAGTATTGTCACAGAAGATTTTCATTGGACCCAATGCACTAGGTATGACACCTAGATCGGATATGAACTCCTTCATCCAGACTCCTTCGTTTGCTGCTTCCGAAGCAGCTATGTACTCTGCTTCACATGTAGATCCCGCTACGACGCTTTGTTTAGAACTGCACCAACTGACAGCTCCACCGTTTAGAGTAAACACATATCCGGTTTGCGATTTAGAATCGTCCGGATCAGTGTCAAAGCTTGCATCAACGTAACCTCTTACGGTGAGCTCTTTGTCACCTCCATATACGAGAAACATATCCTTAGTCCTTTTCAGGTATTTCAGGATGTTCTTGACCGCTGTCCAGTGATCCATTCCTGGATTACTTTGGTACCTCCCTGCTAAACTTATAGCAAGGCACACATCAGGTCTGGTACACAGCATCGCATACATGATAGAGCCTATGGCTGGAGCATAGGGAACATCTTTCATTTTCTCTCTATCTTCTGCAGTGGTCGGGCATTGAGTCTGACTCAACTTCACACCTTGTAACACAGGCAAGAACCCTTTCTTTGCTTGATCCATTTTGAACTTCTTCAAAATTTTGTCAAGGTATGTGCATTGTGAAAGTCCAATTAAGCGTTTTGATCTATCTCTATAGATCTTTATGCCTAATATGTAAGCAGCTTCCCCGAGGTCTTTCATCGAAAAACTTTTATTCAAGTATCCCTTTATGCTATCCAGAAATTCTATATCATTTCCAATCAGCAATATGTCATCCACATATAATATTAGAAATGCTACAAAGCTCCCACTCACTTTCTTGTAAATACAGGCTTCTCCAAAAGTCTGTATAAAGCCAAATGCTTTGATCACACTATCAAAGCGTTTATTCCAACTCCGAGATGCTTGCACCAGTCCATAAATGGATCGCTGGAGTTTGCATACTTTGTTAGCTCCCTTTGGATCGACAAAACCTTCTGGTTGTATCATATACAACTCTTCTTCCAGAAATCCATTCAGGAATGCAGTTTTGACATCCATCTGCCATATTTCATAATCATAAAATGCGGCAATTGCTAACATAATTCTGACGGACTTAAGCATCGCTATGGGTGAGAAGGTCTCATCGTAGTCAATCCCTTGAACTTGTCGAAAACCTTTCGCGACAAGTCGAGCTTTATAGACAGTAATATTACCGTTAGCGTCAGTCTTTTTCTTGAAGATCCATTTATTCTCAATTGCTTGCCGATCATCGGGCAAGTCAACCAAAGTCCATACTTTGTTTTCATACATGGATCCCATCTCAGATTTCATGGCCTCAAGCCACTTTGCGGAATCTGGGCTCACCATCGCTTCTTCATAGTTCGTAGGTTCATCATGATCTAGCATCATGACTTCCAGAACTGGATTACCGTACCACTCTGGTGCGGATCTTACTCTGGTTGATCTACGTGGTTCAGTAGTATCTTGTTCTGAAGCTTCATGATCATCATCATTAGCTTCCTCACTGATTGGTATAGGTGTCGCAGAAACAGTTTTCTGTGATGTACTATTTTCCAATAAGGGAGCAGGTACAGTTACCTCGTCAAGTTCTACTTTCCTCCCACTCACTTCTTTCGAGAGAAACTCCTTCTCTAGAAAGTTTCCGAATTTAGCAACAAAAGTCTTGCCTTCGGATCTGTGATAGAAGGTGTATCCAATAGTTTCCTTTGGATATCCTATGAAGACACATTTCTCCGATTTGGGTTCGAGCTTATCAGGTTGAAGCTTTTTCACATAAGCATCGCAGCCCCAAACTTTAAGAAACGACAACTTTGGTTTCTTGCCAAACCATAGTTCATAAGGTGTCGTCTCAACGGATTTTGATGGTGCCCTGTTTAACGTGAATGCGGCCGTCTCTAAAGCATAACCCCAAAACGATAGCGGTAAATCAGTAAGAGACATCATAGATCGCACCATATCTAGTAAAGTACGATTACGACGTTCGGACACACCAATACGCTGTGGTGTTCCGGGTGGCGTGAGTTGCGAAACTATTCCACGATTTTTCAAATGTACACCAAACTCGTAACTCAAATATTCTCCTCCACGATCAGATCGTAGAAACTTTATTTTCTTGTTACGATGATTTTCAACCTCACTCTGAAATTCTTTGAACTTTTCAAATGTTTCAGACTTATGTTTCATTAAGTAGATATACCCATATCTGCTTAAATCATCTGTGAAGGTGAGAAAATAACGATATCCGCCACGAGCCTCAATATTCATCGGACCACATACATCGGTATGTATGATTTCCAATAAATCTGTTGCTCTCTCCATAGTACCGGAGAACGGTGTTTTAGTCATCTTGCCTATCAGGCACGGTTCGCAAGTACCAAGTGATTCATAATCAAGTGGTTCCAAAAGCCCATCAGTATGGAGTTTCTTCATGCGCTTTACACCAATATGACCTAAACGGCAGTGCCACAAATAAGTTGCACTATCATTATTAACTTTGCATCTTTTGGCTTCTACATTATGAATATGTGTATCGCTATCTTCGAGATTCAACAAGAATAGACCACTCTTCAAAGGTGCGTGACCATAAAAGATATTACTCATATAAATAGAACAACCATTATTCTCTGATTTAAATGAATAACCGTCTCGCATCAAACAAGATCCAGATATAATGTTCATGCTCAACGCTGGCTCCAAATAACAATTATTTAGGTCTAATATTAATCCCGAAGGTAGATGTAGAGGTAGCGTGCCGACCGCGATCACATCGACTTTGGAACCGTTTCCCACGCGCATCGTCACCTCGTCCTTTGCTAGCGTCCGCTTATTCCGTAGTCCCTGTT
The DNA here is from genome assembly GCA_034509565.1 of Triticum monococcum. NCBI lineage: Eukaryota > Viridiplantae > Streptophyta > Magnoliopsida > Poales > Poaceae > Triticum > Triticum monococcum. Next base: position 488,149,585 of record CM067845.1, read on the forward strand.
TCGAGTTGCAAATATTAGCAACAGAACCAGTATCAAATACCCAGGTGCTACTGCGAGCTCTAGTAAGGTACACATCAATAACATGTATATCACATATACCTTTGTTCACTTTGCCATCCTTCTTATCCGCCAAATACTTGGGGCAGTTCCGCTTCCAGTGACCAGTCTGCTTGCAGTAGAAGCACTCAGTTTCAGGCTTAGGTCCAGACTTGGGTTTCTTCTCCTGAGCAGCAACTTGCTTGCTGTTCTTCTTGAAGTTTCCCTTCTTCTTCCCTTTGCCCTTTTTCTTGAAACTAGTGGTTTTGCTAACCATCAACACTTGATGCTCCTTCTTGATTTCTACCTCCGCAGCTTTCAGCATTGCGAAGAGCTCGGGAATAGTCTTGTTCATCCCTTGCATATTATAGTTCATCACGAAGCTCTTGTAGCTTGGTGGCAGTGATTGGAGAATTCTGTCAATGACGCAGTCATCTGGAAGATTAACTCCCATCTGAATCAAGTGATTATTATACCCAGACATTTTGAGTATATGCTCACTGACAGAACTGTTCTCCTCCATCTTGCAGCTATAGAACTTATTGGAGACTTCATATCTCTCAATTCGGGCATTTGCTTGAAATATTAACTTCAACTCCTGGAACATCTCATATGCACCATGACGTTCAAAACGTCGTTGAAGTCCCGATTCTAAGCCGTAAAGCATGGCACACTGAACTATCGAGTAGTCATCAGCTTTGCTCTGCCAGACGTTCATAACATCTGGCGTTGCTCCAGCAGCAGGCCTGTCACCCAGTGGTGCTTCCAGGACGTAATTCTTCTGTGCAGCAATGAGGATAATCCTCAGGTTACGGACCCAGTCCGTGTAATTGCTACCATCATCTTTCAACTTTGCTTTCTCAAGGAACGCATTAAAATTCAACGGAACAACAGCACGAGCCATCTATCTACAATCAACATAAACAAGCAAGATACTATCAGGTACTAAGTTCATGATAAGTTTAAGTTCAGTTTAATCAAATTACTTAAGAACTCCCACTTAGATAGACATCCCTCTAATCCTCTAAGTGATCACGTGATCCAAATCAACTAAACCATAACCGATCATCACGTGAGATGGAGTAGTTTTCAATGGTGAACATCGTTATGTTGATCATATCTACTATATGATTCACGCTCGACCTTTCGGTCTCCGTGTTCCGAGGCCATATCTGTATATGCTTGGCTCGTCAAGTATAACCTGAGTATTCTGCGTGTGCAATTGTTTTGCACCCGTTGTATTTGGACGTAGAGCTTATCACACCCGATCATCACGTGGTGTCTGGGCACGACGAACTTTGGCAACGGTGCATACTCAGGGAGAACACTTCTTGATAATTTTAGTGAGAGATCATCTTATAATGCTACCGTCAATCAAAGCAAGATAAGATGCATAAAAGGGATAAACATCACATGCAATCAATATAAGTGATATGATATGGCCATCATCATCTTGCGCTTGTGATCTCCATCTCCGAAGCACCGTCATGATCACCATCATCACCGGTGCGACACCTTGATCTCCATCGTAGCATCGTTGTCGTCTCGCCAATCTTATGCTTCCACGACTATCACTACCGCTTAGTAATAAAGTAAAGCATTACATCGCGATTGCATTGCATACAATAAAGCGACAACCATATGGCTCCTGCCAGTTGCCGATAACTCGGTTACAAAACATGATCATCTCATACAATAAAATCAGCATCATGCCTTGACCATATCACATCACAACATACCCTGCAAAAACAAGTTAGACGTCCTCTACTTTGTTGTTGCAAGTTTTACGTGGCTGCTACGGGCTTAAGTAAGAACTCATCTCACCTACGCATCAAAACCACAACGATAGTTCGTCAAATAGACTCCGTTTTAACCTTCTCAAGGACCGGGCGTAGTCACACTTGGTTCAACTAAAGTTGGAGAGACAGTCTTCCGCAAGCCATCTATGTGCAAAGCACGTCGAGGGAACCGGTCTCGCGTAAGAGTACGCGTAAGGTTGGTCCGGATCGTCTCACCCAACAATACCGCCGAACCAAAGTATGACATGCTGGTAGGCAGTATGACTTGTATCGCCCACAACTCACTTGTGTTCTACTCGTGCAAATAACATCAAACCATAGAACCTAGGCTCGGATGCCACTGTTGGGGAACGCAGTAATTTCGAAAATTTTCCTACGCACACGCAAGATCATGGTGATGCACAGCAACGAGAGGGGAGGGTGTTGTCTACGTACCAACGCAGACCGACTGCGGAAGCGATCACACAACGTAGAGGAAGTAGTCGTACGTCTTCTTCCCGATCCGACCGATCCAAGCACCGTTACTCCGGCACCTCCGAGTTCTTAGCACACGTTCAGCTCGATGACGATCCTCGGGCTCCGATCCAGCAAAGCGTCGAGGAAGAGTTCCGTCAGCACGACGGCGTGATGACGATCTTGATGTACTACCGACGCAGGGCTTCGCCTAAGCACTACAACGGTATGATCGAGGTGGAATATGGTGGCAGGGGGCACCGCACACGCCTAAGGAACGATCTCAAGGATCAACTTGTGTGTCTTGGGGTGTCCCCTGCCCCCGTATATAAAGGTTGGAGGAGGGGGGGCTGGCCGGCCAGAGAGAGGGAGGCGCAGGGGGAGTCCTACTCCTACCGGGAGTAGGACTCCCCTCTCCAATCCTATTCCAACTAGGACTCTCAAGGAGGAAAGGAGAGAGAGGGGGGCCGGCCCCTTCTCCTAGTCCTACTAGGACTTGGGGAAGGGGGGGCGCCGGCCAGCTATGGGCTGCCCCTTTTCTCTTTTCCACTAAGGCCCAATAGGCCCATTAGTCTCCCGGGGGGTTCCGGTAACCCTCCCGGTATTCCGGTAAAATCCCGATTTCACCCGGAACACTTCCTATGTTTAGGCTTCCAATATATCAATCTTTACGTCTCGACCATTTCGAGACTCCTCGTCATGTCCGTGATCTCATCCGGGACTCCGAACAACCTTCGGTACATCAAAATGTATAAACTCATAATAACTGTCATCGTAACGTTAAGCGTGCGGACCCTACGGTTCGAGAACAATGTAGACATGACCGAGACATGTCTCTGGTCAATAACCAATAGCGGGACCTGGATGCCCATATTGGCTCCTACATATTCTACGAAGATCTTTATCGGTCAGACCGCATAACAACATACGTTGTTCCCTTTGTCATCGGTATGTTACTTGCCCGAGATTCGATCGTCGGTATCCAATACCTAGTTCAATCTCGTTACCGGCAAGTCTCTTTACTCGTTCCGTAATACATCATCTCACAACTAACATATTAGTTGCAGTGCTTGCAAGGCTTATGTGATGTGCATTACCGAGAGGGCCCAGAGATACCTCTCCGACAATCGGAGTGACAAACCCTAATCTCGAAATACGCCAACCCAACATCTACCATTGGAGACACCTGTAGTACTCCTTTATAATCACCCAGTTACGTTGTGACGTTTGGTAGTACCCAAAGTGTTCCTCCGGTAAACGGGAGTTGCATAATCTCATAGTTATAGGAACATGTATAAGTCATGAAGAAAGCAATAGCAACATACTAAACGATCGGGTGCTAAGCTAATGGAATGGGTCATGTCAATCAGATCATTCAACTAATGATGTGACCTCGTTAATCAAATAACAACTCTTTGTTCATGGTTAGGAAACATAACCATCTTTGATTAACGAGCTAGTCAAGTAGAGGCATACTAGTGACACTCTGTTGGTCTATGTATTCACACATGTATTATGTTTCCGGTTAATACAATTCTAGCATGAATAATAAACATTTATCATGATATAAGGAAATAAATAATAACTTTATTATTGCCTCTAGGGCATATTTCCTTCAATAGATTGCAATCCTTCATGTCCTATTATTCTTGGTAGACCTTTCCTTAGAACGATTGGTGCAATTATTGATATGAAGGAAGGGAATATAAAATTCCAATTTCCATTAAGGAAAGGAATGGAACACTTCCCTAGAAATAAATTTAAATTACCATATGAATCTATTATGAGAGCCACTTATGGATTGCCTACCAAAGATGGCAATACCTAGATCTATCTTCGCTTCGATGCCTACCTAGGGGCGTTAAACGATAGCGTTTGTTGGGAGGCAACCCAATTTTATTTTTATTCCTTGATTTTTGCTCCTGTTTAGTAATAAATAATTTATCTAGCCTCTGTTTTGGTTGTGTTTTTGTGTTTAATTAGTGTTTGTGCCAAGTAGAACCGTTGGGAAGACTTGTGGAAAGTCTTTTTGATCTTGCTGTAAAAACAGAAACTTTAGCACTCACGAGAATTGCTGCCATTTTTTATTGAAGAGTGATATTTAGTTAATTATTTTTGCAGATGATTAATAGATAAATTCCTCACGTCCAAAAATTTATTTTAGAATTTTGGGGGTTCCAGAAGTTTGCGTTAGCTACAGATTACTACACATTGTTCTGTTTTTGACAGATTCTGTTTTTCGTGTGTTGTTTGCTTATTTTGATGAATCTATGGCTAGTAAAAGAGTTTATAAACCATAGAGAAGTTGGAATACAGTAGGTTTAACACAAAAATAAATAAAGAATGAGTTCATTGCAGTACCTTGAAGTGGTATTTTGCTTTCTTTCGCTAACGGAGCTCACGAGATTTTCTATTTAAGTTTTGTGTTGTGAAGTTTTCAAGTTTTGGGTAAGGATTCGATGGATTATGGAACAAGGAGTAGAAAGAGCCTAAGCTTGGGGATGCTCATGGCACCCCAAGGTAAAATACAAGTACACCAAAAAGCCAAAGCTTGGGGATGCCCCGGAAGGCATCCCCTCTTTTGTCTTCGTCTATCGGTAACTTTACTTGGAGCTACATTTTTATTCGCCACATGATATGTGTTTTGCTTGGAGCGTCTTGTATGATTTGAGTCTTTGCTTTTTAGTTTACCACAATCATACTTTCTGTACACACCTTTTGAGACAGACACACATGAATTGGAATTTACTAGAATATTCTATGTGCTTCACTTATATCTTTTGAGTTATATAATTTTTGCTCTAGTGCTTCACTTATATCTTTTAGAGCACGGCGGTGGTTCTATTTTATAGAAATAATTGATCTCTCATGCTTCACTTATATTATTTTGAGAGTCCTTTAGAACAACATGGCAATAATAAAAACTTTAATATAAGTGCATTGAATACTAAGAGAAGTTTGATCCTTGATGATTGTTTTGAGATATGGAGATGGTGATATTAGAGTCATGCTAGTTGAGTAGTTGTGAATTTGAGAAATACTTGTGTCGAAGTTTTTGATTCTCGTAGCATGCACGTATGGTGAACCGTTATGTGATGAAGTCGGAGCATGATTTATTTATTGATTTCCTTCCTTATGAGTGGCGGTCGGGGACGAGCGATGGTCTTTTCCTACCAATCTATCCCCCTAGGAGCATGCGCGTAGTACTTTGTTTCGATAACTAATAGATTTTTGCAATAAGTATGTGAGTTCTTTATGACTAATGTTGAGTCCATGGATTATACGCACCCTCACCCTTCCACAATTGCTAGCCTCTCTAGTACCGCGCAACTTTCGTCGGTACCATAAACCCACCATATACCTTCCTCAAAACAGCCACCATACCTACCTATTATGAAATTTTCATAGCCATTCCGAGATATATTGTCATGCAACTTTTCATCGTTCCGTTTGTTGTGACACGCTTCATCATTGTCATATTGCTTTGCATGATCATGTAGTTGACATCGTATTTGTGGCAAAGCCACCATTCATAATTCTTCCATACATGTCACTCTTGATTCATTGCATAGCCCAGTACACCTCCGGAGGCATTCACATAGAGTCATATTTTGTTCTAAGCATTGAGTTGTAATTCTTGAGTTGTAAGTAAAAAGAAGTGTGATGGTCATCATTATTAAAGCATTGTCCCAGTGAGGAAAGGATGATGGAGACTATGATTCCCCCACAAGTCGGGATGAGACTCTGGACGAAAAAAAGAGGCCAAAAAAAGAAAGCCAAAATAAAAAAAGAGAGAAAAAGAGAGAAGGGACAATGTTACTATCCTTTTTCACACTCATGCTTCAAAGTAGCAGCATGATCTTCATGATAGAGAGTCTCCTATGTTGTCACCTTCATAAACTAGTGGGAATTTTACAATATAGAACTTGGCTTGTATATTCCAATGATGGGCTTCCTTAAATTGCCCTAGGTCTTCATGAGCAAGCAAGTTGGATGCACACCCACTTAGTTTCTTTTGTAGAGCTTTCATACACTTATAGCTCTAGTGCATCCGTTGCATGGAAATCCCTACTCACTCACATTGATATCTATTGATGGGCATCTCCATAGCCCGTTGATACGCCTAGTTGATGTGAGACTATCTTCTCCTTTTTGTCTTCTCCACAACCACCATTCTATTCCACCATAGTGCTATATCCATGGCTCACGCTCATATATTGCGTGAAAATTGAAAAAGTTTAAGAACATCAAAAGTATGAAACAATTGTTTGGCTTGTCATCGGGGTGGTGCATGATTTAATATTTTGTGTGATGCAGATATTGCATAACCAGACTATATGATTTTGTAGGGATAACTTTCTTTGGCCGTGTTATTTTGAGAAGACATGATTGCTTAGTTAGTATGCTTGAAGTATTATTATTTTTATGTCAATATTAAACTTTTATCTTGAATATTTCAGATCTGAACATTCATGCCACAATAAAGAAAAATTACATTGAGAAATATGTTAGGAAGCATTCCACATCAAAAATTCTTTATTATCATTTACCTACTGGAGGACGAGCAGGAATTAAGTTTGGGGATGCTCATATGTCTCCAACGTATCTATAATTTTTGATTGCTCCATGCTATTATATTATCTATTTTGGATGTTATTGGGCTTATCTTTACACTTTTATTATATTTTTGGGACTAACCTATTAACCGGGGGCCCAACCCAAATTGCTGTTTTTTTGCCTATTTCAGTGTTTCGCCGAAAAGGAATATCAAACAGAGTCCAAACGGAATGAAACCTTCGGGAACGTGATTTTCTCAATGAACGTGATCCAGGAGACTTGGAGTGGGTGTCAAGAAACAATCAAGGAGGCCACGAGGCAAGGGGCGCGCCTACCCCCCTAGGCGCGCCCTCCACCCTCGTGGGCCCCTTGTTGCTCCACTGATGTACTTCTTCCTCCTATATATATATCCACGTACCCCCGCAAACATCCAGGAGCACCACGAAAACCTAATTCCACCGCCGCAACCTTCTGTAACCAAGAGATCCCATCTTGGGGCCTTTTTCGGAGCTCCGCCGGAGGGGGCATTGATCACGGAGGGCCTCTATATCAACTCCATGGCCTCTTCGGTGATGTGTGAGTAGTTTACTTCAGACCTTCGGGGCCATAGCTAGTAGCTAGCTGGCTTCTTCTCTCTCTTTGGATCTCAATACAAAGTTCTCCTCGATTCTCTTGGAGATCTATTCGACGTAATCTTCTTTTGCGGTGTGTTTGTCGAGATCCGATGAATTGTGGGTTTATGATCAAGTCTATCTATGAAAAATATTTGAATCTTCTCTGAATTCTTTTATGTATGATTGGTTTACCTTTGCAAGTCTCTTCGAATTATCAGTTTGGTTTGGCCTACTAGATTGATCTTTCTTGCAATGGGAGAAGTGCTTAGCTTTGGGTTCAATCTTGCGGTGCTCGATCCCAGTGACAGAAAGGGAAACGACACGTATTGTATTGTTGCTATCGAGGATAAAAAGTTAGGGGTTATATCATATTGCATGAGTTTATCCCTCTACATCATGTCATCTTGCTTAAGGCGTTACTCTGTTCTTATGAACTTAATAATCTAGATGCATGCTGGATAGCGGTCGATGTGTAGAGTAATAGTAGTAGATGCAGGCAGGAGTCGGTCTACTTGTCGCGGACGTGATGCCTATATACATGATCATGCCTAGATATTCTCATAATTATTCGCTTTTCTATCAATTGCTCGACGGTAATTTGTTTACCCACCGTAATACTTATGCTATCTTGAGAGAAGCCACTAGTGAAACCTATGGCCCCCGGGTCTATTTTTCATCATATTAATCTCCCATCAACAAGCTATTTCTTGCGCTGTTTATTTTCCTTTATTTACTTTCAATCTATATCATGAAAATACCAAAAAAATTATCTTATCATTATCATCTCTATAGAATCTCACTCTTGCATGTGACCGTGAAGGGATTGACAACCCCTTTATCGCGTTGGTTGCAAGGTTCTTATTTGTTTGTGTAGGTACGAGGTGACTCGCGCGTGGTCTCCTACTGGATTGATACCTTGGTTCTCAAAAAATGAGGAAAATACTTACGCTGCTTTACTGCTCCACCCTTCCCTCTTCGTGGGAAAACCAACGCAGAGCTCAAGAGGTAGCAAACATATTTACACAAACAGAACAAGTCGAGTTCATACCCGTTTCTCTCTGCCAGAGCCAGTCATCGAATATCATCATTATTGCCTTTCACTTGCACGACCGAATGATGTGAAAATAATAATAGTGCAAGAGTGCCGTGGACTAAGCTGGAATCTGCAAACATTTTATTCAACAGGAGAAGACAAGGTAAAATGGGATCTTTATTAGATCAATAATTATTCATATGAGAGCCACTTAACATTTTCATCATGGTCTTCTCCTCGGTGCAACTCGAACAAAAGGAAAAAGAAATTCAGAGAAACGCACTGAAATATTTTTGAGTTTTTTGGTTTTCTTGAACAAGCAAATAAAAGGGAAAAGAAAAAATGAGAAAAACTATTTACACGGGAAAGCACCCAACAAGCAAAAGAAGAACAAGGAAATCTTTTTGGGTTTTCTTTTTAGTACTACAACTAAGCATGCATTGAAAGTAAACTAACTACATCTAATTTTTTTGTTTTTTCTAAGGTTTTACAAACACACAAGAAGAAAGCAAAAAAATAAAATTAAGCATGCATGATACAATGAAAAGTGTGGACCCCGACAACTCGAACGAAATGTGTGAACATGAATGTAATGTCGCTGGAAAACACGTACTCCCCTAAGGTTAGGCTTTTGGCCTGAGGAGTGGGCATCCACGCATCCCACTGCTGAGGCTCCTCCTCTGCTGCAGCCTGGTCGTTCCGGTAGGCAATGATATCCGCAGGCATAATCCTATATCCGCCCCTGGCAACAAGATCAAACAAAGTAGGAGCAGGCAATGGAATAATATCATGAGTTTCAATGCTAAAAACCAGGTTATAAGGAATAGAAATGTTAGGGTAATCTCGTGCAATAAATTGGTGGTGTTCCATGGCTGCGCAGTCTAGGTAAACCTTGGTCAAAGGGTAATCATGAAGGCATATCTCAACATTAAAGTGAGTCATCAAACGAGTAGCTAAAATCCCACCATGTATCTTACCCTTGGACTCATTAATGTGGAGGCGACGTGCCACAATAGCTCCCAAGCTATAAGTGTTGTCGTCCTCTAGTGCACGGCTTAAAACAGTAAGGTCTGGTGAACTAAGTGCACCCACCTTCTCTCTAGCAAGCAAGCATTTTGCAATGAAAAGAGCAAAGTAATGAACAGCAGAAAAATGCAAGCCAGCGGCAGTGATAGCCGATACCCCTCTCTCATCTCCCACTGTCAAGGTACGATAAAAGGCCTCAAACTCTGCCGGCCTAGGCTCAACTAAGCTCCCGTCAGAAGGGATCATGCATATGTCACAAAATTTAGTAAGTGGTATCCGACAGGTTTCAACATATAAATTAAATCGCACCTCAGGAGGATTATTCCTAGGAAGGAAATTAAAACTTTGAACAAAGGTGTTTGTGAGGAGATGATACTGTTCAAATTCAGATGCGATGAAGTCAGTGAGGCCGACATTAGCAGCATATTGTGTAAACTCTTGTAGGATTCCAGCCTCTTCCATGAACGGGGTATGCGGCCATTCGCACGGGCATACTTCCGCCAACCTTGGAGATGGGGATCACTGTCAAACGACTCCCCAATAACTCCCTTGGAGTTCTTCGTGGAACCAAACTTCCTAAAGATATTCATGTTTTTCCTATGAACAAAAATTCTGAAATTTTTAGTCCACAAATTTTTCCAACAAAACTTCACAAAAATGATAGCAACTACTCATAGGGATATATAGAGGCCATGGCAAGCATTCAAACTACTTAAAACTCTAAGAATTCAACATGCAAGCTCATCTACAGCAGCACCAAGAGTAGTTAATTATTCAAAATATAAATCACTAAAGCAAAAACTAATTGGACAAACAGTGGAGTCACATACCAAGCAACAATCCCCCTAAACAGTTTCGGAAACGGAGCTTCGAGCAAAGAAATCAAAATCCGCGGGTTTGAGAGCAAGAACACGGGAGAGAGAACAAAGGTGAATTTTTTTTTCTAGAGGTAGGTGATAATTAATGTGGTGTGAAGAAATAAGTGAGGGGGCCCGCGTGGGGACCACAACCCACCAGGGTGCACCTGGAGGTCCTAGCGCGCCCAGGTGGGTTGTGCCCACCTGGTGCACCTCCCTCTGATGTTATTTGCACCAAAAATTCTTAAATATTCAAAAAACAATTGTATTAAATTTCCGGGGCATTCTAAACTTTTATTTTTGGGTCATTTCTTATTGCACGGGAAATTCAGAAAACAGACAAAACATGGCATTTTATTTTATTTAACTAATAAAAACAAAAAAGAAAAGGTAGGGACAGAAGGTAGTGCTTACTAAATTCATCAACTTCATACCTCTAAAAAATGATCCATTAATAAGGTTGATCAAATCTTATTAACAACTACTTTCAATTAGCATGAAACCGAAGACCTATCATAAATCACTAAGTTACCTCAACGGGGATATGAATGTCCCCAACAATAAGCATTTCATATTTCTTTTTAATAGTAGGTAGAGGCAGTTGAAAACTTCCAATAGTGATTATCGGAGATTTTTCAATAACATTAGTACCATTCACTTGGAATTGTTTCTTCGGAAAGTGCACCATATGCTCATTACCATTGACTAGGACAATGCCCGTGCGTTGCCACGGGAAAAGAGATATAGCTCATACGGCATATATGTACAAATAATTCATTTACCTCGCCCCTAACCCTCCGTTCATGTGTAAGTTCAACTCTGAGTTGTCCCACATGAAAAAGCATGTTGTCTCTTCTCCATCTATCGTTCTACTTTTGGCTCATCACAAATGAAATCTCCATCATCAATCCTTCTCCTCGGTTGCACTATTGTCCCAGATATTATTCTTCCTAACTTGGACTGAATGAATGTTATGGTGATGCACAAGCATGGCTTCATCGTGTTCTTTTCTTATATTAAATAGTTATTAACCAACCCCTTATCATTTATCAACAACTAACCCTTATACTGGACACAACCAAGCAAATACTTAACACACTGATAGACCAAATAATAAACTTTTATGAAGAAAACAGTGGACAGTGCCGTTGCAAATAAGAAAGTTGTGAATAAGAAAGTTATGTCCATCGCCATATGCTTATTTGTAGACATGCTAGGTTCAACAACGGTCATTTTGACTTCTTTACCATTACAACAGCCCTCCTTTTGTCTCCCATCAGTCATAATTTCTATGTTACTATTACATGCAGCTCATACAAATCTTCTTATACATTAGGATCAAAGGGCACTTCAGCCTTTTGATACATAACTGATGATGTGTAATAATCAGAAAAAAGCATTCAATCAATCATCTGCAAGCTATTGAGAAGTTTGTGAGAACTGGAACCATATAATATCCGACAAGTAATGTACACGCACCTTATATGGACAACCGACTATTAGGCCAACCCCAAATAGAAGAATAATCAAACTTCACAATAAAGTGACTTTTCTAAAAATAGGTAAGTTCACCTGCAGATGAATATTAAGCGATTACCAAAGTTGATAGCACAAAGTGATAAAATAAATTACTTTGCAGATTCTAAAAGGGCCTTGCAATCTGAATCTGGAATCTTAGACATAGCTACATTTGCTTATTCATGTAACCAGGGACGGTAATGTAATCCAATGGAATGAGGATGATATACTATCCAACAAAATAATTTATAATCAACTTTAAAAAAATAAAATCAGGTTATATTAATGTGGAGTAAAGGTCAAGATCACAAAATAAATATCTAAATAGGAAAACACGACTACTAACTGAAGATATTAAATGTCCTATAGATTGTTCTTAAACCTGAGAAACTGAGAAGTATTACGCAAGGAATTTTAATTAATATGCTAGAGTTGTTCATTTAAGTTGCATTGCTGCTAATATACATGCCAATAGGTTGGTGTAAAGTTATGAACAAAGCAGTTTCCTTTGTTTATAAACATGCCAATAGGCTGGTGTAGAGTTGGTGTAAAGAAGATCCTAGTGGATGGCATAGGAAACATAATGATGGTGAATCGCCAACCCCCCTTTAATACCAAATTGTTCCCATTTCATATGCAACAAAATGGCCCTTGATAAAATGCCTGCACAAGGTGAAGGAAGTATGGATCAGAATTAGATAAGCTTGTCTCTTAACCATAATTAGCATTAAGTAAGCATTTTCAGTAGCCAAACTATTGATGGGAAATATATCGTAATGTGTGGTTCATGCCTTGTAATACAACAATACCACTATCAAATCCCTCTGGCTCATATTGTCTGAATCTCAAATCAGATTACCTGCTCCCAGTGCCCTGTCTTTCCCTTGAAATAGGAGCAGCTGCTGCAGTCGTCGTTTGCGATGGACATCCGCGTCTCAAGACATTGAAAGCAGTACTGCACCGAAGAACATGTGACCATGGTGGAGGCATGGAGCAGATGTGCTGGTCTTTCAACGTGGGGGGGGGGGGGGGGGGGGGGCAAGGATCTCAAGGCCCCAGGCACATCAAGACGGTCACCCAAATACATATTCATGTTGAGCATATTACAAAGTATAAGTTAGAGGTCCACCTAAATGCAGTTATAAAAATACCATGGAATCAACATGATATATGTGCTGGTTTGCTTGCCATGGATAGCCTAAAGGCTTCCAAGTCACTCATCAAATGACAAATAGATCTAAGAACAAAATTAAGCTGAATGCTTGGTCAAGTAGTTCTCAAATAGCGAAGCATCTGTATGAGTGACTGGTAGATGTTGGTCTATTTTCTTTACCGGCTCACACACAAAATTATATGAGAATGTAAAATATGGCAAAATAGGATAATAATAGTAACTGTTATGAACCATCATATATATCAGCTCTCCATGATTGTCCACAGTATGCTTCAGATATTTTTTTCCTGTTGAAGACTTGAATTACTAAAATTGTTGAAAGAATTCAAGGTTAGTCTATTCCGATTTACTTATACATGCAACAAATCTAGCTTGATGAAAGTGTGTACATAACATCAATGATTTTAACTGGTTATTTGAGTTAAATTATATAGAGGAGAGAGTTTGAGGATACAGAGTTATTTACCAAGTGAGTAGGCGTAAGAGGCCTCGGTGACAAAGTTGAATGACATGAAGGAAATAAACAGCCTCACATGCAGTAGAGGACACCTGATATCCCTCAAACAGTTGGTACACCTCCAGCTCTACTAAATCAACCATCACGGAATAAAATCCTGCACTCGAAGATGCAAATCAAAGTCATTCATTTGCTGCATTTCTCAAACTTTCATGCCAGCCAGTCTGTATTTTCAATGTTGGAGTTTGTAGGGTAATTTTTATCCATAGGTACAGTCTTATGCATGTTTCGCAAGCCAATAACAACGACATAATCGTAGAAGGAATGCAATTCCTATAACTGAAGAACATTCATCTAGCTAACATAAGCAAATAACCATGAGGTATGTGAAAAGGAAAATACTGACAATATATAACCGTATATATTTTCAGGTTAGGCTCATACAGAACAAAAGGAGCTTTCAGAAGGATGGAAACTGCAGAGGAAAAATGGGTGAAGAATAATTAAGAGAATTTGAAGATAGAAACTACAGAGAAAAAGGGTAAATAATTCTGAGAATTTGAAGAGAAGGTTGCTCCAGCCATATGCAACCTTGCGATCTTCTGAAGTTAGCGACAGTTCACCATGCATGGCACTTGTTCGCTTCTGGCCCAGCAATATCAGAATCTTTCAAAGCTTTGTATTAAAAGTTGGGCTTAGTCCTTTCTCTAAAAGTAGGATAAATATCATCAATCAATCTACACACTGCAGATCCAATTTGTTCTGGAACATGTAGCCGTTAACTTAGCTCAACCATTACTTCTGCCTATGAGGAAAACAAATTGCGTGCAACCAGAAAATCGAATATAATTAGGGATATAAGCCATTGCTAGCCAACTACAACTACATAACTATTTTGGTGGTCTACCCATATAACCTGCCCTACACCAGTTTTCACTCTCTAGAAAAGGGCACCCTTAACTGAATAAACAGTAATACATAAATAATATATAGATTAGTCCATTTGAACTACAAAGAATCCTTAGATTACGTGTAGATAGATTGCCTTAGCAGTAGAAAGAAAAGATATATTTTACTGTGGATATAAGGTAGATATGTGAGATGGACAAGGGCATAGGGCATAAAAATTGTCGCTCAGATGCGAGGAACCGTGCTTTGAATGTCTTGCCATCTGTTCATATATAGGAAAGGCAATTCAGCTCCCAGCGGGGTGTAGAAAAACATGTAAAAGGGATCCTCAATGCCAATTTTTAAAAATAGAGACGCCGATATATAGACAGGAAAATATATTGCCTCACCCATATGTTGTTTCATGAAGGCAAAGAACTAGGGGAAGCATCACAAAATATGTTAGTAATGTGGTACTTTTACCAGAAACAAAGTAATTTGGAATCGCACAGCCAAACATATATTAAGTAGATTTTCTTCTGGTTTAATTAGATCTGGCAATAAGCTGTGGATAGCCCATATGATAGCATAATTAAAAATATACTAATATCCTAAGAGATTCCTAGTATAATCATCAAGTGACTTATCTATAAAGATTGGACACTGGATCACATACTTATGCCCCTATAGGGGTGACCGGCAATGAAACTTAATGGTGCCGAGAAAATGAATAGCTTCGCCGCTAGTCTGCTGCAGTTTCTTTCACTTGGCAGCTTCACCTCTAGTCTGATGCACTTCTTTCACTTGGCAGCTTCACTGCAGCTTGATCTGAAGCTTCACCAACAATGGCGGCTGGCTGGCCGAACTGATTCAAACTGTATTCGATGTGTCTTATCTTGCACTGCATATTCCAAGGTGAATTGCAGTTTGCTCTTGGCATGAGTTGAGGCGATTGAACGACCTCCTCCTCTGCCAACATGGATTGCATCGTCATTGGGTGTTGGGGTAGTGGAGATCAGCGGATGGGTCCGACGGCGGGCAGAGTGCACCAGGAAGAAGTGGCTGGAGGCGAAGCCTGCGGGGTTGGGGAAATCATTGTGGAGGTGGAAGCAGCGAGGAGGAGTCCCTATGGCGCCATGGTGGCAGGGGCGGGGGGATCCGTCGTCGCTCCGTCGAGCGACGCCGACGGTGGAAGGCCACTGCGGGTCGCCGGCGGTGGTAGGCCGCGGGTGTGAGGGCACTTGGGGTAGGAGTAGACGCGCTGATGGGGTAGGCGGTGGCAGCGCGCAACGACGGTAGATGGTCCGGTGACGCGCGGGGAAGAGGGGCGGAGGGCCAGCGACGTGCGATGATGGGTGGGGGGGGTGAGGCGGGGCGTGGTAGGAGGTGGGCGGCGCGATGGAGGTGGAGATTGGATCGCGCGGCAGCGGCAGCGGATGGCCGGAGAGGCCGTGCGCGGAGGCGGCATACTCGTACGCATAGAAGGCGAGCCCCCGTGTTCGTGTGTGCATGTGTTTTTCTTTTACAATTCTGCTCGCTCGTGTGTATTTTTTTCTCGCTAGTAAGGCCCAAGCCCATCCACGAAGCTCGTACGCACACACATAGCCACGTGGGCCAAAACGACGGTGAACCCTACGGAGACAAAATTTAGTACCACCTCGAATCTTTCTTTAATAATAAAGCACGGTTTAAGTCTGTTGGGTTCACCGTCACAATATGTTGGGAAAAGATTAGCATCAACCGACTGATAAAAGCGCTGCATCCGCCGCTTGATGCGCATGGATCAATTAAAATAACCAACCTTATCTTTTCCAGCGTCGTTCTTCTTCTCACACATATTCCTTCCCAAAATCAAGCTCCCTCTCTCTCTCCCCAAGTCAGCTTCTAGCAGCAGCATCACCCAGTTCTGGGATGGCCTCGCCGCTCACACGGGCACCGGTGGCCGGAGCGCCGAGGACGAGATGGTAGTTGTGCCTCTTGCAACATCAATCTCGTCGCTGTCCTGAGACAAGTTTCTGCAACAACCGCGTTGTTGCGGAACAATAGCGAACGACGACTGTGCAGTGCGGAACGCACTAAGAGATGTTGCAATTTTTTAAACATGGGTCTTGTTGCAGAAAATTAGCCTCAGCGGTAGATGTTGTTGTAATTTTTATAACAAGGATCATGATACCGAAATTAGGAAAGAGAGGGTTTTGCAACATGGGTCTTGTTGCAAGAAAATAGAGAGAAGTTTTTGCAACAAGTGTCTTGTTACAGAAAATTATATAAGTGGAGATTTTGTAACAAGAGTCTTGTTGCAGAAATACAAGGTTCATCGGATGGCTCATGAGACGGTGGATTTTGCGCCGAAGGACTAGTTCGCTCCGTGGACAGTGGAATCTGTTTTCGAAACTGATATGTTGTTGCAGGACATAAGGAGGTGGTCGCGCGCGCGGTGGTTAGATCCGACGGCTATCGAGACGCTGATCCAACGAAACTTCATGCGATGGATGTTTTCTAATACATCCTCCGGCCAACGCATAGCGGCTTCCCAATATGTTTCTTTTCCCGCGGTCCTATTATTCAACTCAATCTGAACCGGTACGAGTACCTCATCTCCTCCTATAACGCGGCCCCGCCACCGCCCCCTGCCATGTCGCTGCGCGCCGCCGCCGCCCCCGCCCCTCCGCGACACGCCGCCGCCGCCGCCCCCCGCCCCATCGTCACGCGCCGCCACCGCCAGTCCCCGCCGCCGTGGTCACCCCTACCCAAAGTGCCACAACCCGTGCGGCTTTCCACCGCCGGCGCTGCACCTTCCCCAACTCATCTATGTCCTCCTCTATCGCTGCCGCTGCCGCTCTCCATCGTCCGGCAACTCCCTCGAGTCCCACCCTCCCCACACGAGCGCCTCCCAATCCTCCTCCTCTCTGTGTGTGTGCCCGTGCGCTCGATCTGGATCCACCCCTTTTCTGGTTGCAGCATAGAGGAGAGCTCACTTCTGCGGTGAGCGTTGATGGTGGCGAGCTGCCAGACGGCTAGATCCTTGTCGGCGAGGGCCGTCATGGCCTCCACCTCTGCCCTGTTGTCGGTGGACTACTGGACATTGATACATCAATATAATCTCCTACAACCGCTGTAGAGGAGCGAAAACTTGCACCAGCATCTCCGACACCCTCCTAACCATGACCGCTACGTGGACAAGAAAGGTACTACTACCTATTCCATACCCCCTTCACAAGAAAGGTACTGCTGCTCCCTGTTTTTTGATTACTGCTCCCTTTTTTATTCAAATCCATGAACAAATAAGTTCATGAAGAAGTTCCTATTTTCTCCCTGCTTGATTCAAGTCTGAAAGATTCATATTCTGAGAGATTGAAAGATCATAAAATTACTTGCTGAACATAGGTATTTTGGATGATAATATATTATAAAACCTGTACAAGAACATGAGATTTGTTCCCAAATAACATCTTTCCTGTAAAACTATTTATATAATCTAGACTTGGTTAGTTGTAACTTTTGCTTTCTGTTCTTTCCAAAAGCTTATCTAGGTTCAGCTGGTATGACAATTATTTTTTGGGACCTTGGGACTTTTGACTTGATTGGATCCTCTGGACAAGAGGTATAATAGTATCTCCAAATTAGCTAATTGGTGTTCAGAAAGCTCAGGCTGTACTCATTTATTTCTCCCAATTCATGTTGTTTTTGTATTCTGATTGTGAAATAATGTAGTCCTATAAACGCTATCAGTATGCAGCCATCCATCAAAATTATGTCCTAAACTGCATTTGATCATACACTTGGCTTTAGCTTGATTTAATTTAAAACAAACTTCAACCAGCGAAGAGCTTGTCTGAATTCTACTAGCTCTGCAGTGGTTTGGAACTCAGCAGGAACTTGCAGTTTCCAGTTCCCAGAGAGGCCCTTAGTCACTTAAATTAGCCTTTTGTTTGTTTCATCACTGCAAGGTAATAGTAAGTTCTGGTGCCAAAAAAATCCTCTCTTTTCTGCAGATGCAAGCTTCGTTTCTAATCGGGCATGATGCCGGGCTCATTGTGTTTTTCCGGCAACCTTCAAAACAGAGAGATCGCAATTCCATTCATATCACTTTATGGACCTATTTCACCTTTTGGTCTTCGGCCCTGCTAACACTTTTCTGCAATACCTAAATCTAACTTTAAGATTCCAACAGTTGTTTAGTGGATGCAAGGTTTTTCTGGGTAATATTTTCTGAATGGCGCAAAGTGTATGACATTACTGCTATGCATCAAAATCATTCAGAAGGGTTTAAGGTTTTAGAAAAAGGACAATATTCTCTTCACAATGATCTTGGTCAAAGTGCATAATACAATTTCTCTATGTAGTGGAATTTGTTATCGGCTAGAGGGAGTTATGGGTAAGCTTAACATAATTGCTTATTGTCTATTATCGCTACAGATTGAAATGTTTGCTTCTAGATACTCAAGCATGGGAGGCAGCATGGATTTATTTATGAAGGGTGGCAGACACGACCATGAGGTGTGCACACACATTTACGTGCATTCCTATCTTGACCATGGGAGCAAATTCTATAGATGCCAATAGTAGAGAAATGGACAATCATGAGAAAGAGGCAAGAATGAGTTTCTTTTAAGTTTTGTGTTGTGACGTTTTTAAGTTTTGGGTAAGGATTCGATGGACTATGGAATAAGAAGTGGCAAGAGCCTAAGCTTTGGGGTGCCCAAGGCACCCCAAGGTAATATTCAAGGACAACCAAGAGCCTAAGCTTGGGGATGCCCCGGAAGGCATCCCCTCTTTTGTCTTCATTCATCGGTAACTTTACTTGGAGCTATATTTTTATTCGACACATGATATGTGTTTGGCTTGGAGTGTCATTTTATTTTCTTTTATTTTGCTTGCTGTTTGAATAAAATACCAAGATCTGAAATTATTAAATGTTAGAGAGTCTTCACATAGTTGTATAATTATTCGATTACTCATTGATCTTCACTTATATCTTTTGGAGTAGTTTGTCATTTGCTCTAGTGCTTCACTTATATCCTTTTAGAGCACGGCGGTGGTTTTATATTGAAGAAATAGATGAACTCTCATGCTTCACTTATATTATTTTGAGAGTCCTAAACAGGATGGTAATTTTCTTTGGTTATGAAACTAGTCCTAATATGATGGGCATTCAAAATGGGTATAATAAAAACTTTCATATAAAGTGCATTGAATACTATGATGTAGCGACCCGACCTCAAACGGTCAAGTCTCTGTGCTTCAGTGTCATCCCTGAATCGGTAATGCTGACACACACAGTACTTCGAAGGATTTATAACAGAGTAGCAATCACACACCTATTACATCGAATGTCTCAAAAGAGAACTTATTACAATAAGTCTAATTACGATAACAGTGTAAGGCTTGGAAGATAAAGTGAGTACATCAACTCCAACGGCATAGCTAAGTGTATCACAAACGACCTACGACATCTTACTCGTCGTCTGAAAAATCCGCAACATGATACGTTGCAGCCAAAAAACGGGTCAGCACATGAAATGTGCTGGCAAAGTAACACAAGAGAATAATGAACAGATAAATGCTATCACTACATGCATATATGGCTGGTAGAAGCTCTATGGTTATATTATTTTGCGAAAAGCCAATTTTTTCCTACAACAAAGGACTATATTTTATTTAACTATCATGGTAGTTGAAACATCATTGAGAAGGTTCCTCCAACTCAATCCCAATTAAAGTAGTCATTAACATCCCAACAAATTAATTTAAAGTGACGAGATCAAATTAATAATTTAAGTACCAGATACTCAAGATGTCCATAACCGGGGACACGGCTAACCATGATTAGTTTATACACTCTGCAGAGGTTTGCGCACTTTTTCCCACAAGACTCGATCTCCTACATTGGATTTCTCGCACTACAGGGTGTTTGAGAAACGGATGACCGAGACTCGGTCTTTCAGAAGCATTAACTCTTTACTCTGGGTGGACCGTTACACCTACTTTCCCCTACATCTGCTAGCCCACCACTGAAAGAGGTCACACAACATACTCAACTATGCCAGAGCCCATAATGGCTTGTGGCTGCACATGGAAGTTTCTAGCATGAATAATCTTATGATCCCTTTGAGCCTGGGTGGCGGACCGTAGGATGATCACACGGGTACTCCGGGATATCCTAGGACAACACTGGATTCTCTAGGTGCCCGCAAGCAATCCACCCATATGTGTATTAAAGTTGCCACCTTAAGTTGAACCATTAATTAACAACTCACATCTTTCATGGATACTCTCAAACCCAATCCACGTCTACGAGCATAGCATAGCAGTATAAGCATAATGTAGAAGTAACTCCCAAGGGTTTGATAATAAAATAGGTAATAGGTTCTACCTCATCATCTATTTCCCAAACCCACATGTTAAGAGATCCTACTCATGCAATGTGTGAGGGTTGAAACTAATGCATAAAAATTGGGTGATAAAGGGGTATGATCAAAGTGTTACTTGCCTTGCTGATGATCTGCAAATCCTAAAGACTCGTAGTAGCACGCTTCGCACTCCGGGTGTTTTATTGCAAACAAACAATAACATACATAAGCAACCAAGCAAAGATGCATGGGAAAAACTCAAATAAGAAGGTCTAACCAGAAAGTTCAACTGAAGAACTCCGGTTTGCAAAAAGAATAAAATCAAACGGAGCAACGAAACTCAAACTACGAAAGAAACAAGATTCGATTACTAATTTGGACTAAAGTCAAATTTTACAGTACCAAAATCTTGTTCAAGTTGGTTAAACGGAAAGAGGTCTTCGAGACGAAGATCTAGGCGCTTGGTTCACCTGATTCGGATAAACGAGCTAAAAGATAAACTAGAACGAAGATTAGGGCAGAAATCGCGATAAAAAATAATCGCGGAAAACCCCTGGAAAAAGAAAACTGACGAACAGGCTAACGAATGAACGTTCGCTGTCTGCGGCTAACGGGTGAACGGCGTTCACTAAAATGAATGTACGGACGAACATCCGTGATTTAACTAAACCGAGAAAAACCAAAAAAACCGATCTAAAAAAGAACTAGGGTTTTGAAAAAAACGAGCGGTTTTCTCGCGAAAACCGGCGACGGCGGCTACGTCGGCGAGGTCGGCGGTAGGACGGCGGCAAGGCGAGGCGGCGGCGCGGCGGCTTAGGGTTAGGGCAGGGGCGCGGCGCGGCTGGGCCTCGGGGTCGTGGCGGCGCGGCTTATAAGGCCGGCCGGGTCAAGTGTCCAGGTTGGACACAGTCCGGTAAGTCGGTAACCTTTTTTAAAAAAAATCCTGCGGCAAAAAACAAATAAAAGAAATACTAAACAGACTCCAAAAATCCTAAAATAAATTTTCACAGTCCTCTAATAATATTGCGGACAAAGTGAACATTTATTTAGACCTCTAATGCAATTTTGAAAAACGCATTTTTCCTAATTCAAATAAAATCGCAATAAAACCCAAATAAAATAACTTATTTGATTTTAATAGTTTTCCTCTAATATTTCATTATTTTGGAGAAGCCATATTATCTCCTCTCATATATTTTAATATGAAATATTTTCGGGGAAGAAAATAATTAAAACCAAATGATCCTATTTTCAAAATTTGAGAAAACTCAAATATGAAAATAACGAAATTCCCAACTCTCTCCGTAGGTCCTTGAGTTGCTTAGAATTTCGAGGATCACAAAGCAAAAATGCAATAAAATATGATAGGCATGAATGACCTATGTATAATATTCCAAATTAAAAATTTGGGGATGTTACATATGAGAAGTTTGATACTTGATGATTGTTTTGAGATATGAAGATGGTGATATTAGAGTCATGCTAGTTGAGTAGTTATGAATTTGAGAGATACTTGTGTTAAAGTTTGTGATTCCCGTAGCATGCACGTATGGTGAACCGTTATGTAATGAAGTCGGAGCATGGTTTATTCATTGATTGTCTTCCTTATAAGTGGCGGTCGGGGACGAGCGATGGTCTTTTCCTACCAATCTATCCCCCTAGGAGCATGCGCGTAGTACTTTGTTTCGATAACTAATAGATTTTTGCAATAAGTATGCGAGTTCTTTATGACTAATGTTGAGTCCATGGATTATACGCACTCTCACCCTTCCACCATTGCTAGCCTCTCTAGTGTCGCGCAACTTTCGTCGGTACCACAAACCCACCATTTACCTTCCTCAAAACAGTCTCCATACCTACCTATTATGGAATTTCCATAGCCATTCCGAGATATATTGCCATGCAAATTTCCACCGTTCCGTTTATTATGACACGTTTCATCATTGTCATATTGCTTTGCATGATCATGTAGTTGACATCGTATTTGTGGCAAAGTCACCGATCACAATTCTTTCATACATGTCACTCTTGATTCATTGCGCATCCCGGTACACCGCCGGAGGCATTCATATAGAGTCATATTTTGTTCTAAGTACCGAGTTGTAATTCTTGAGTTGTAAGTAAATAAAAGTGTGATGATCATCATTATTATAGCATTGTCCCAGTGAGGAAAGGATGCTGGAGACTATGATTCCCCCACAAGCCGGGATGAGACTTCGGACGAAAAAAGAAGAAGAGAAGGCCCAAAAAATGAGAGAAAAAGAGAGAAGGGGCAATGCTACTATCCTTTTACCACACTTCTGCTTCAAAGTAGCACCATGATCTTCATGATAGAGAGTCTCCTATGTTGTCACTTTCATATATTAGTGGGAATCTTTCATTATAGAATTTGGCTTGTATATTCCAATGATGGGCTTACTCAAAATGCCCTAGGTCTTTGTGAGCAAGCAAGTTGGATGCACACCCACTTAGTTTCTTTTGAGCTTTCATACACTTATATCTCTAGTGCATCCAATGCATGGCAATCCCTACTCACTCACAGTGATATCTATTGATGAGCATCTCCATAGCCTGTTGATACACCTAGTTGATGTGAGACTATCTTCTCCTTTTTGTCTTCTCCACAACCACCATTCTATTCCACCTATTGTGCTATGTCCATGGCTCACGCTCATGTATTGCGTGAAGATTGAAAAAGTTTGAGAACATAAAAAGTATGAAACAATTGCTTGGCTTGTCATCGGGGTTGTGCATGATTTAAATATTTTGTGTGATGAAGATAGAGCATAGCCAGACTATATGATTTTGTAGGGATAACTTTCTTTGTCCATGTTATTTTGATGAGACATGATTACTTTGTTAGTATGCTTGAAGTATTATTATTTTATGTCAATATTAAACTTTGTCTTGAATCTTATGGATTTGAATATTCTTGCCACAATAAAGAAGATTACATTGATAAATATGTTAGGTAGCATTCCACATCAAAAAAATCTGTTTTTATCATTTACCTACTCGAGGACAAGCATGAATTAAGCTTGGGGATGCTTGATACGTCTCCAACGTATCTATAATTTTTTATTGTTCCATGCTATTATATTACCTGTTTTGGATGTTTATGGGCTTTATTATACAGTTTTATATTATTTTTGGGACTAACCTATTAACCAGAGGCCCAGCCCAGAATGTTGTTTTATTGCCTATTTCGGTGTTTCGAAAAAAAGGAATATCAAATGGAGTCCAAATGGAATGAAAACTTCGGGAGAGTTATTTTTGGAATGGAAGCAACCCAGGAGACTTGGAGTAGACATCAGGGAAGCTTCGAGGAAGCCACGAGGCAGGGAGGCGCCCCCCCCCCCCCCACCCTCGTGGCTCCCCTGACCGACTTCTTTCGCCTACATATGTCCATATACCCTAAAAACATCGAGGAACAGAATAGATCGGGAGTTCCGCCGCCAGAAGCCTCCATAGCCACCGAAAACCAATCTAGACCCATTCCGGCACCCTGCCGGAGGGGGTAATCCCTCTTCGGTGGCCATCTTCATCATCCCGGCGCTTTCCATGACGAGGAGGGAGTAGTTCACCCTCGGGCTGAGGGTATGTACCAGTAGCTATGTGTTTGATATATCTCTCTCTCTCTCGTGTTCTTGAGGTGGTACGATCTTGATGTATCGCGAGCTTTGCTATTATAGTTGGATCTTATGATGTTTCTCCCCCCTCTACTCTCTTGTGATGAAATGAGTTTTCCCTTTGAAGTTATCTTGTCGGATTGAGTCTTTAAGGATTTGAGAACACTTGATGTATGTCTTGCATGTGCTTATCTGTGGTGACATTGGGATATCACGTGATCCACTTGATGTATGTTTTGGTGATCAACTTGCGAGTTCCGTGACCTCGTGAACTTTGCATAGGGGTTGGCACACGTTTTCGTCTTGACTCTCCGGTAGAAACTTTGGGGCACTCTTTGAAGTTCTTTGTGTTGGTTGAATAGATGAATATGAGATTGTGTGATGCATATCGTATAATCATACCCACGGATGCTTGAGGTGACATTGGAGTATCTAGGTGACATTAGGGTTTTGGTTGATTTGTATCTTAAGGTGTTATTCTAGTACGAACTCTATGATAGATCGAACAGAAAGAATAGCTTCATGTTATTTTACTACTGACTCTTGAATAGATCGATCAGAAAGGATAACTTTGAGGTGGTTTCATACCCTACCATAATCTCTTCATTTGTTCTCCGCTATTAGTGACTTTGCAGTGACTCTTTGTTGCATGTTGAGGGATAGTTATATGATCCAATTATGTTATTATTGTTGAGAGAACTTGCACTAGTGAAAGTATGAACCCTAGGCCTTGTTTCAACGCATTGCAATACCATTTACGCTCACTTTTATCATTAGTTACCTTGCTGTTTTTATATTTTCAGATTACAAGTACTCATATCTATCATCCATATTGCACTTGTATCACCATCTCTTCTCCGAACTAGTGCACCTATATAATTTACCATTGTATTGGGTGTGTTGGGGACACAAGAGACTCTTTGTTATTTGGTTGCAGGGTTGTTTGAGAGAGACCATCTTCATCCTACGCCTCCCATGGATTGATAAATCTTAGGTCATCCACTTGAGGGAAATTTGCTACTGTCCTACAAACCTCTGCACTTGGAGGCCCAACAATGTCTACAAGAAGAAGGTTGTGTAGTAGACATCAAGCTCTTTTCTGACACCGTTGCCGGGGAGGTGAGTGCTTGAAGGTATATCTTTAGATCTTTCAATCGAATCTTTTAGTTTCTTGTTTTATCACTAGTTTAGTTTATAAAATTACAAAAAAATGGAATTGAGTTTGCCTCATACGCTTCATCTTTTTAATATTTTTCGTGAGAATGATGGAAAGGAAAATTGTGCTTAAGTGCTAGAAGAAGAAGTCTCTAAAATGTTTGGCACTAAATCTTTGAATGATGAGCATGATTGCAATGTTGTTAGTATGAACTCCTTGAATATCCATAGTACTAATGATGATTGCTCTAGTCATGATGAAAATGACTCTTATAAGCATGTCAACTTTTGTGGAGTGCATAGAGTTTGCAAGTACACACCAAATAGGGAAGATAGATTTTGCAAGAGGCATAAGTATTTAGAAACCAAATGGTTGCAAGAGAGGCTAGATGTTTGTGCTGAAAATTTAAAATTTCTTCGCCATACTTGTGAACTTTGCAATGAACATGGTCATTTAAATCTCCAATGCAAATTGTTTCATGATCGTATCATGTCCAAAAATTGTGATGATTTGATTTCCCTTGCACATCATAATGAACTTAGTTTGCTTTTGGGTTATGAAGAAATGAAACGTACAACTAAGCATATTCCAGAATATAACCTTGAGAAATTCCTCGATATTGATCTAGAAGAAATTTTTTATGTATTGTGCGGTGAATTGCATTCAAAATCCTTATATTTCCAATTACATAAAGAAAAGAAAACAAATAGAGGATGAAGAGAATACTAATTAAAGGGAAGAGGCTTCCCAATATCCTCCTATTATTTCTTATGTTGAATCAGGTAACGAGGAGGAGCCTTCTATTCAACCAATCTCATCAATAAGGAGCTCCAAAAAGAGGATTGAACCCACACATAAAGTGAAGAATAAAAAGAAAAGACGGAGAAGTAAAGGTGAAAAGGTATCCCTCCCAAATGATGTTGCCCCTATTACTCATTGTGATGGTGATAATTGCTATACTATTGGTGCTATCCATACTATTAATGATGAGAGTGATTATGCTTATGATATGAAAAGGCCCAAGCTTGGGGATGCTATGTTTGATGAGAATGACATGTTTGATAATATATTTGCTGCAATTAATGTTTTGTCCCAAGTTTGGGGATGCTATGTTGATGATATTTCTAGCCTCCCGAGTTTTGATATGCAAATTTGTTATGATGATAGCATGCCTCCTACTTATGATGATTATATTGATGAAAGTGGGTTTGGAAGAGTTTCAACTTTAGGAAGTAATGATCCCACTATTTTGGAGGATGTTGAAGCTTATTGTGATAATTATGAAAGTGGATTTGGAGAGTTCATGACTTTATTTAGTAATGATTGCACTATCTTGGAAGAGGTTTCAATTGATTATGATGAGAACAAAGTTGCTACTTATGATGATTATTGTGATGATACTTATGCTATAAAAAGTAATGATGATTATATTTATAAAACTTGTCATGATTATGATTACCCCTTTTCTGAACATTACTCTTTTTATATGGAAACAATTTATAGTATTCGAGTTTCTTATGATACTCCCACTATTCCGAATGAGAAGAATTTTGCTTATGTGGAGAGTAATAAAATTTCAATGCTTGTGGATCATGAAAAGAATGCTTTACGTGATAGTTATATTGTTGAATTTATTCATGATGCTATTGAAATTTATTATGAGGGAGGAATATATGCTTGTAGGAGTTGCAATAATATCAAGTTTCCTCTCTATGTGCTTAAAGTTTTAAAGTTATGCTTGTTTTACCTTCCTATGCAAGTTGATTCTTGTTCCGACAAGTTGTTTGCTCACAAAATCCCTATGCATAGGAAGTGGATTAGACTTAAATGTGATAGTTATATTCTTCATGATGCTCTCTTTATGTTTCAGTTCTTATCTTTTATGTGAGCATCATCGAAATCATCATGCCTAGCTAGGGGCGTTAAACGATAGCGCTTGTTGGGGGGGGGGGGGGGCAACCCAATTTGATTTTTATTCTTTGCTTTTTGTTCCTGTTTAGTAATAAATAAATAATCTAGCCTCTTATTAGATGTGGTTTTATGTTTTTAATTAGTGTTTGTGCCAAGTAGAACCTTTGGGAAGACTTGGGGAAAGTATTTGCGATCTTGCTTTAAAAAACAGAAACTTTAGCGCTCACAAGATTAGCTGAAATTTTTTACTGGTGGGTGCGATTAAGTTGATTCTTTTTGCAGATGATTAATAGACAAATTACTCACGTCCAGAAATTTATTTTAGAATTTTTGGGATTCCAGAAGTATACGTTTGATCCAGATTACTACAGACTGTTCTGTTTTTGACAGATTCTGTTTTCTGTGTGTTGTTTGCTTAGTAGTATCGGAGGGCATGAACCATAGATAAGTTGGAATACAGTAGATATTACACAAATATGAATTTATAATGAGTTCATTACAGTACCTTGAAGTGATGGTTTATTTTCTTTTACTAACGGAGCTCACGAGATTTTCTTTTAAGTTTTGTGTTGTGAAGTTTTCACATTTTGGGTAAGGATTCGATGGATTATGGAATAAGGAGTGGCAAGAGCCTAAAATTGGGGATGCCCAAGGCACCCCAAGGTAATATTCAAGGACAACCAAGAGCCTAAGCTTGGGGATGCCCCGGAAGGCATCCCCTCTTTCGTCTTCGTTCATCGGTAACTTTACTTGAAGCTATATTTTTATTCACCACATGATATGTGTTTTGCTTGGAGCGTCATTTTATTTTCTTTTGTTTTGCTTGATGTTTGAATAAAATACCAAGATCTGAAATTATTAAATGTTAGAGAGTCTTCACATAGTTGCATAATTATTCGATTACTCATTGATCTTCACTTATATCTTTTGGAGTAGTTTGTCATTTGCTCTAGTGCTTCACTTATATCCTTTTAGAGCACGACGGTGGTTTTATTTTTAAGAAATAGATGAACTCTCATGCTTCACTTATATTATTTTCAGAGTCCTAAACAGGATGGTAATTTGCTCTGGTTATGAAACTAGTCCTACTATGATGGGCATCCAAGATGGGTATAATAAAAACTTTCATATAAAGTGCATTGAATACTATGAGAAGTTTGATACTTGATGATTGTTTTGAGATATGAAGATGGTGATATTAGAGTCATGATAGTTGAGTAGTTGTGAATTTTAGAGATACTGGTGTTAAAGTTTCTGATTCCCGTAGCATGCACGTATGGTGAACCGTTATGTAATGAAGTCGGAGCATGATTTATTCATTGATTGTCTTCCTTATGAGTGGCGGTCGGGGACGAGCGATGCTCTTTTCCTACCAATCTACCCCCCTAGGAGCATGCGCGTAGTACTTTGTTTCGATAACTAATAGATTTTTGCAATAAGTATGTGAGTTCTTTATGACTAATGTTGAGTCCATGGATTATACGCACTCTCACCCTTCCACCATTGCTAGCCTCTCTAGTATCGCGCAACTTTCGCCGGTACCACAAACCCACCATTTACCTTCCTCAAAACAGCCACCATACCTACATATTATGGCATTTCCATAGCCATTTCGAGATATATTGCCATGCAACTTTCCACCGTTCCGTTTATTATGACACGCTTCATCATTGTCATATTGCTTTGCATGATCATGTAGTTGACATCGTATTTGTGGCAAAGCCACCGATCATAATTCTTTCATACATGTCACTCTTGATTCATTGCACATCCCGGTACACCGCCGGAGGTATTCATATAGAGTCATATTTTGGTCTAAGTATCGAGTTGTAATTCTTGAGTTGTAAGTAAATAAAATTGTGATGATCATCATTATTAGAGCATTGTCCCAGTGAGGAAAGGATGATGGAGACTATGATTCCCCCACAAGTCGGGATGAGACTCGGGACGAAAAAAATAAGAGAAGGCCCAAAAAACAAAAAAAATGAGAGAAAAAGATAGAAGGGGCAATGCTACTATCCTTTTAACACACTTGTGCCTCAAAGTAGCACCATGATCTTCATGATAGAGAGTCTCCTATGTTGTCACTTTCATATATTAGTGGGAATCTTTCATTATAGAACTTGGCTTGTATATTCCAATGATGGGCTTCCTCAAAATGCCCTAGGTCTTTGTGAGCAAGCAAGTTGGATGCACACACACTTAGTTTCTTTTGAGCCTTCATACACTTATAGCTCTAGTGCATCCATTGCATGGCAATCCCTACTCACTCACATTGATATCTATTGATGGGCATCTCCATAGCCCGTTGATACACCAAGTTGATGTGAGACTATGTTCTCCTTTTTGTCTTCTCCACAACCACCATTCTCTTCCACCTATAGTGCTATTTCCATGGCTCACGCTCATGTATTGCGTGAAGATTGAAAAAGTTTGAGAACATCAAAAGTATGAAACAATTGCTTGGCTTGTCATCGGGGTTGTGCATGATTTAAATATTTTGTGTGATGACGATAGAGCATAGCCAGACTATATGATTTTGTAGGGATAGCTTTCTTTGGCCATGTTATTTTGATGAGACATGATTACTTTGTTAGTATGCTTGAAGTATTATTATTTTTATGTCAATATTAAACTTTTGTCTTGAATCTTATGGATCTGAATATTCTTGCCACAATAAAGAAGATTACATTGATAAATATGTTAGGTAGCATTTCACATCAAAAATTCTGTTTTTATCATTTACCTACTTGAGGACGAGCAGGAATTAAGCTTGGGGATGCTTGATACGTCTCCAATGTATCTATAATTTTTGATTGTTCCATGCTATTATATTACCCGTTTTGGATGTTTATGGGCTTTATTATACACTTTTATATTATTTTTGGGACTAACTATTAACCGGAGGCCCAACCCAAAATGTTGTTTTATTGCCTATTTCAGTATTTTGAAGAAAAGGAATATCAAATGGAGTCCAAACAGAATGAAACCTTCGTGAGAGTTATTTTTGGAACGAAAGCAACCCAGAAGACTTGGAGTAGATGTCAGGGAAGCTTCGAGGAAGGCACGAGACAGGGAGGCGCGCCCTACCCCCTGGGCTCCCCCCACCCTCGTGGGCCCCTCGTGGCTCCCCTAACCGACTTCTTTCACCTATAGATGTCCATATACCCTAAAAACATCAAGGAACGGAATAGATCGGGAGTTCCGCCGCCAGAAGCCTACGTAGCCACCGAAAACCAATCTAGACCCGTTCCGGCACCCTGCCGGTGGGGGGAATCCCTCTCCGGTGGCCATCTTCATCATCCCGGCGCTCTCCATGACGAGGAGGGAGTAGTTCACCCTCGGGGCTGAGGGTATGTACCAGTAACTATGTGTTTGATCTCTCTCTCTCTCTCTCGTGTTCTTGAGATGGTACGATCTGGATGTATCGAGAGCTTTGCTATTATAGTTGGATCTTATGATCTTTCTCCCCCATCTAATCTCTTGTGATGAATTGAGTTTTCCCTTTGAAGTTGTCATATCGGATTGAGTCTTTAAGGATTTGAGAACACTTGATGTATGTCTTGCATGTGCTTATCTGTGGTGACATTGGGATATCACGTGATCCACTTGATGTATGTTTTGGTGATCAACTTGCGAGTTCCATGACCTCGTGAACTTATCCATAGGGGTTGGCACACGTTTTTGTCTTGACTCTCCGGTAGAAACTTTGGGGCACTCTTTGAAGTTCTTTGTGTTGGTTGAATAGATGAATCTGAGATTGTGTGATGCATATCGTATAATCATACCCACGGATACTAGAGGTGACATTGGAGTATCTAGGTGACATTAGGGTTTTGGTTGATTTGTATCTTAAGGTGTTATTCTAGTATGAATTCTATGATAGATCGAACGGAAAGAATAGCTTCATGTTATTTTACTACAGACTCTTGAATAGATCGATCAGAAAGGATAACTTTGAGATGGTTTCATACCCTACCATAATCTCTTCGTTTGTTCTCCGCTATTAGTGTTTGGAGTGACTCTTTGTTGCATGTTGAGGGATGGTTATATGATCCAATTATGTTATAATTGTTGAGAGAACTTGCACTAGTGAAAGTATGAACCCCAGGACTTGTTTCAACGCATTGCAATACCATTTACGCTCACTTTTATCATTAGTTACCTTGCTGTTTTTATATTTTCAGAGTACAAATACTCATATCTATCAGCCATATTGCACTTGTATCACCATCTCTTTGCCGAACTAGTGCACCTATACAATTTACCATTGTATTGGGTGTGTTGGGGACACAAGAGACTCTTTGTTATTTGGTTGCAGGGTTGTTTGAGAGAGACCATCTTCATCCTAAGCCTCCCACGGATTGATAAACCTTAGGTCATCCACTTGAGGGAAATTTGCTACTGTCCTACAAACCTCTACACTTGGAGGCCCAACAACATCTACAAGAAGAAGGTTGTGTAGTAGACATCACCCATTAACAACCTTCGGGTTAGTACCTTTGACATTATTTATTTTGATAGCTCTAGATCGACAAACCTCCTCGATAACATAGGGTCCTTCCCATTTGGAGAGGAGTTTTCCTGCAAAGAATCTGAAACGAGAGTTGTACAAAAGAACATATTCTCCAATTTGAACTCACTCTTTTGGATTCTTTTATCATGCCATCTTTTAACTTTTTCTTTAAATAATTTGGCATTTTCATAAGCTTGGGTTCTCCATTCATCTAATGAGCTAATATCAAATAACCACTTCTTACCAGCAAGTTTGAAATCATAGTTGAGTTCTTTAATTTCCCAATAAGCTTTATGTTCTAACTCAAGAGGCAAATGACAAGCTTTTCCATAAACCATTTTGTAAGGAGACATACCCATAGGATTTTTATATGTTGTTCTATAAGCCAAAAGTGCATCATCTAATTTCTTAGACCAATTCTTCCAGGACCTATTGACAGTCTTTTATAAAATTAATTTTATTTCTCTATTGCTAAGTTCAACTTGACCACTAGACTGAGGATGATAGGTGATGCAATTCTATGGTTAACATCATACTTGGCAAGCATTTACGGAAAGCACCATGAATAAAGTGTGAACCACCATCAGTCATTAAATATCTAGGGACTCCAAACCTTGGGAAAATAATAACTTCTTTAAGCATTTTAATAGAGGTGTTGCGATCATCACTACTAGTTGGAATAACTTCTATCCACTTAGTAACATAATCAACAGCAACCAAAATATGAGTATACCCATTAGAGGAAGGAAAAGGTCCCATGTAATCAAATCCCCAAACATCAAACGGTTCAACAGCAAGTGAATAATTCATAGGCATTTCTTGATGCTTACCGATATTACCTATTCTTTGACATTCATCACAAGATAAGATGAACTTATGAGCATCCTTGAAGAGAGTAGGCCAATAACACCCAGATTGCAATACCTTGTGTGCAGTTCTGTCTCCCGCATGATGTCCTCCATTAGCTTCGGAGTGACATTTCTGTAGGATTTGTTCCTATTCATGCTCAGGTACACAACGTCTAATAATACCATCTACTCCTTCTTTATAAAGATGTGGGTCATCCCAAAAGTAATGTCTTAAATCATAAAAGAATTTTGTTTTCTTTTGTTGGTAAGTAAAGCTAGGGGGTATGTATTTAGCAACAATATAATTAGCATAGTCAGCATACCAGGGTGTACTATTAGAAACATTTATTGCATCTAATTGCTCATTAGGAAAACTATCATCAATAGGTAGTGGGTCATCAAGAACATTCTCCAACCTAGACAGGTTATCAGCTACGGGGTTCTCCGCTCCTTTTCTATCAGTGATACGCAAATCAAATTCTTGTAGCAAGAGAACCCGGCGAATAAGCCTAGGTTTGGCATCTTTCTTTTCCATAAGATACTTTATTGCAGCATGATCAGTGTGAACAATTACTTGTGAATATATAATATAGGATCTAA
Organism: Triticum monococcum; assembly: GCA_034509565.1. Classification (NCBI taxonomy): domain Eukaryota; kingdom Viridiplantae; phylum Streptophyta; class Magnoliopsida; order Poales; family Poaceae; genus Triticum; species Triticum monococcum. The sequence goes on from CM067845.1 coordinate 488,183,010, forward strand.
ATTTATCACAAGCAAACACCACTGCTAGAAATTCCTTTTCAGTAGTTGCATAATTTCTTTGTGCACTGTCTAGAGTTTTACTTGCTTAGTGAATAACATTCAGTTTCTTATCAACTCTTTGTCCTAGAACAACACCAACAACATAATCACTAGCATCACACATAATTTCAAAAGGCAAGTTCCAATCAGGTGGTTGAACAATAGGTGCAGAAATTAAGGCTTTCTTGAGTGTTTCGAAAGCTTCTAAACAATCATCATCAAAAACAACGGGAATATCCTTTTGCAAAAGATTTGTAAGAGGCCTAGAAATTTTAGAAAAGTCTTTGATAAATCTCCTATAGAAACCAGCATGACCAAGGAAACTACGAATACCTTTGATATCTTTAGTACATGCCATTTTCTCAATTGCATCAACCTTAGCTTTGTCCACCTCAATACCTCTTTCAAAAATTTTATGGCCCAAAACAATACCTTCGTTAACCATGAAGTGGGACTTCTCCCAATTCAAGACAAGATTGGTTTGCTCACATCTCTGCAAAATCGATCAAGACTTCCCATGAACAGAAAAGTTATCCATGAAAACCTCAACAATCTTTTCACAAAATTCAGAGAATATAGTAGTCATACATCTTTGAAAGGTAGCAGGTGCATTGCATAAACCAAAAGGCATACGTCCATAAGCGTAAGTTCCAAAAGGACAAGTAAAAGTGATATTTTCTTGATCAGGTTGAGAAACGGGTATTTGTGAAAAACCAGAATATCCATCAAGGAAGCAAAAATGTGTGTGCTTAGATAATCTTTATAGCATTTGATCAATAGAAGGCAGAGGTTAATGATCTTTTCTAGTTGCTTTGTTTAATTTTATGAAATCAATTACCATTCTATAGCCTGTAACAATTCTTTGTGGAATAAGTTCGTTCTTATCATTAGGAACAACAGTAATACCTCCTTTCTTAGAGACACAATGGACGGGACTTACCCATCTACTATCAGCTATAGGATATATTATACCTGCTTCCAGAATTTTTAATATTTCTGTTCTTGCCACTTCTTTCATCTTCGGATTTAACCAACGTTGGTGATCAACAACAGGTTTAGCATCAGGTTCCATATTAATCTTGTGCTGACACAGAGTGGGACTGATGCCCTTAAGATCATCAAGAGTATATCCAATAGTAGCTCGGTGCTTCCTTAGAACTTTCAATAATCTTTCTTCTTCATGTTCTGAAAGGTTAGCACTAATAATAATAGGATACATCTTTTTCTCATTGAGATAAGCATATTTCAAAGTGTCAGGTAACTATTTTAATTCAAATACAGGATCACCTTTAGGTGGAGGAGGACCTCCTAGAGTTTCAATAGGAAAATTGTGCTGAAGCAAAGGTTGTTGTTTGAACAAGATTCTATCTATTTCATTTCTTTCATGCATATGCAAATCATTTTCATGGTCTAGCAGATATTGTTCTAAAGGATCAGTAGGAGGTACATCAATAGAAGCAAGACCAATAATTTCATCCTTACAAGGCAATTCTTTTTTATGAGGTTTTCTACTAAACTTGGAAAAAATGAACTCATGAGACTCATCACCAAAGCTAACACCGACAGTTTGTTTCTCACAATCTATTTTAGCATTAACAGTGTTCAAGAAAGGTCTACCAAAGATAATGGGACAAAAGTCATCATACGGGGAACCAAGAACAAGAAACTCCGTAGGGTATTTTATTTTCCCACACAAGACTTCAACATCTCTAACAATCCCAAGTGGTGTGATGATGTCTCTATTGGCAAGTTTAATAGTAACATCTATGTCTTTTATTTTAGTGGGTGCTATGTCATTCATAATTTCTTGATATAAGGTAAAAGGAATAGCACTCATGCTAGCACCTATGTCACATTAACCATGATAACAATGATCTCCTATCTTAACTGAGACAACGGGCATGGCAACAATGGGTCTATGTTTATCTTTTTCATCGGGTTTGGTAATTCTAGCAGCTTCATCACAAAAGTAAATAACATGCCCATCTAAATTTTCAACCAAGAGATCTTTAACCATAGCAACACTAGGTTCTACCTTGATTTGTTCAGCTAGTTTAGGTGATCTAATATTACTTTCATTGACCACAGTTGAAACTTTAGCATGTTCCTTTATCCTAACACGGAAAGGTGGTTTTTCAATATAAGCAGTAGGAACAACCGGATCAACATTATATATAAGAGTTTCATATTTAGCTACTACCAGTTCTTTAATTTCTTCTTTAATAGGTGGGTGATATATAAACCACTTCTCTTTAGGGAGATCAACATGAGTAGCAAAAGATTCACAAAAGGAGGCTACTATCTCAGAGTCAAGTCCATATTTAGTGCTAAACTTTTGGAAAGCATCGGTATTCATAAAAGATTTAACACAATCATACTTAAGCTTAATACTTGACTCTTTACCTTCGTCAAGTTCCCAATCTTCAGAGTTGTGTTTAATTCTTTCTAAAATATCCCACCGGAAATCAATAGTCTTCTTCATAAAGGAACTCATACAAGAAGTATCAAGCATGGATCGATCATCATGAGAAAGCCGAGCATACAAATTCTGAATGATAGTTTCTCTCGAGAGCTCATGATTGGGGCATGAATATAACATTGACTCAAGCCTCCCCCAAGCTAGAGCTATACTTTCTCCTTCACGAGGCCAAAAATTATATATATAATTCCGATCACGATGAACTAGATGCATAGGACAATTTTTTTGGTGAAACTCCAATTCCAAGATCCAATATCATTGCATAGCCTATACCATGCCAATGATTTTCCCTTCAAATATAAAGGAAAAACCTTCTTATTAGCTTCATCTCCGGGTAAACCTGCAAGCTTAAATAATTCACAAACTTCTTCCACATATATCAAGTGCATATCAGGATGTCCGGTTCCATCTCCTGCATAAGGATTAGCTAGCAGTTGTTCTATCATACCCGAAGGAATTTCATAACCAATATTTTCAGTAGGTGTAGTAGGTTAAGGGGTGACTAATTGTGGTTTCGGTCGAGGTGAAGATACCCCGAACAAACCCCTCAAAGGATTGTTTTCCATAGTAACAAGTGACAGTAAATTTCAGCACGTAGTAGTAATTTTTCCTTACCAATTTCCACTTACCAAGAGCGCTTCACTCCCCGGCAACGGCGCTAAAAAAGAGCCTTGATGACGAAAAAGTATAGGGGATCAATCGTAATTCTTTCGATAAGTAAGAGTCTCGAACCCAACAAGGAGCAGAAGGAAATGACAAGTACTTTTCAGCAGGGTATTCTCTGCAAGTACTGAAATTATAAGTAACGAGTAGTTTGATAGCAAGATAATTTGTAACGAAAAAGTAACGGTAATGGTAACAAAAGTGCAGCAAGGTAGCCCAATCCTTTTGAGGCAAAGGACGGGCCAAAACAGTCTCTTATGATAAGCAAAGCGTTCTTGAGGGTACACGGGAATTTCATCTAGTCACTTTCATCATGTTGGTTTGATTTGTGTTCGCTACTTTGATAATTTGATATGTGGGTGGACCGGTGCTTAGGTGATTTTCTTACTTGAAAAAACCTACTACTTATGATTAACCCCCTCGCAAGCATCCACAACTACGAGAAAAGTATTAAGATAAAATCTAACCACGGCATTAAACTTTTGGATCTAAATCAGTCCCTTGTGGAATAACACATAAACTAGGGTTTAAGCATCTGTCACTCTCGCAACCCATCATCTAATAACTACTCCCCAATGCATTTCCTTAGGCCCAAATATGGTGAAGTGTCATGTAGTCAACGTTCATATGACACCACTAAGGGAACAACAACATACATACCATCAAAATATCGAACACATATCAAGTTCACATGATTACTTGCAACAAGATTTCTCCCGTGACCTCAAGAACAAAAGTAACTACTCACAAATGATAATCATGCTCAAGATCAGAGGGGTGTTAAATAGCATAATGGGTCTGAACATACAATCTTCCACCAAATAAACCATATAGTAATCAACTACAAGATGTAATCAACACTACTAGTCACCCACAAGTACCAATCTATAGTTCTGGTACAAATATTGAACACAAGAGATGAACTAGGGTTTGAGAGGAGATGGTGTTGTTGAAGATGTTGATGGAGATTGCCCTCCCCAAGATGGGAGAGTTGTTGGTGATGATGATGATGATTTCCCCCTCTGGGAGGGGAGTTTCCCCGACGGAATCGTTTCGCCGGAGGGCAAAAGTGCTCCTGCCCAAGTTCTACCTCTAGACGGCGGCACTCCATCCCGAAAGTCCTCTCCTTATTTTTTCTGGTCAAAATGACTTATATACCAGAAGATGGGCACCGGAGGTGGGCCGAGGAGGGCACAACCCACCAGAGCACGCCTAGGCTCCTTGGCGCGCCCAGGTGGCTTGTGCCCACCTAGTGGGACCCCTCTGGTAGTTATTCACTCCAATAATTCTTATTTATTTCATAAAAACTCCTCATGAAGTTTTAGCTCATTTGGAGTTGTGCAGAATAGGTAGCCTGACATAGCTTTTTCAGGTCCAGATTTCCAACTGCCGGAATTCCCCCTCTTTGTGTGAACCTTGCATATTATGAGAGAAGGCATTAGAATTACTCCAAAAAGCATTATTATGCATAAAAATAGTATAAATAACAGTAGGTAAACATGATGCAAAATGGAAGTATCATGTACCCAATTGTTTCCTTAGGGTATCCTATGAAGACGCACTTCTCCGATTTGGGTTCGAGCTTATCAGGCTGAAGCCTTTTGACATGAGTGTCGGAACCCCAAACTTTAAGAAATGATAGCTTAGATTTCTTGCCAAACCACAGTTCATACGGTGTCGTCTCAACGGATTTAGACGGTGCCCTATTTAACGTGAATGCAGCTGTCTCTAATGCATAACCCCAAAATGATAGTGGTAAATCGGTAAGAGACATCATAGATCGCACCATATCTAATAAAGTAAGGTTACGACGTTCGAACACACCATTACGATGTGGTGTTCCAGGTGGCATGAGTTGTGAAACTATTCCACACTGCTTTAAATGAAGGCCAAACTCGTAACTCAAATATTCGCCTCCACGATCAGGTCGTAGAAACTTTATTTTCTTATTACGATGATTCTCCACTTCACTCTGAAATTCTTTGAACTTTTCAAATGTTTCAGACTTGTGTTTCATTAAGTAGATGTACCATACCTACTCAAATCATCTGTGGAGGTCAAAAAATAACCATACCCGATGCATGCCTCTACACTCATCGGACCGCATACATCGGTATGTATTATTTTCAATAAGTCATTAGCTCGCTCTATTGTTACGGAGAACGGAGTTTTTAGTCATTGAGGGAGTCTTGGATTAGGGGGTCTCCGGACAGCCGGACTATATCTTTTGGCCGGACTGTTAGACTATGAAGATACAAGATTGAAGACTTCGTCTCGTGTCCGGATAGGACTCTACTTGGCGTGGAAGGCAAGCTAGGCAATACGGATATGGATATCTCCTCCTTTGTAACCGACCTTGTGTAACCCTAACCCTCTCCGGTGTCTATATAAACCGGAGGGTTTTAGTCCGTAAGGGACAACAACCACAACATACAATCATACCATAGGCTAGCTTCTAGGGTTTAGCCTCTCCGATCTCGTGGTAGATCTACTCTTGTACTAGCCATATCATCAATATTAATCAAGCAGGACGTAGGGTTTTACCTCCATCAAGAGGGCCCGAACCTAGGTAAAACATTGTGTCCCCTGCCTCCTGTTACCATCCGGCCTAGACGCACAGTTTGGGACCCCCTACCCGAGATCCGCCTGTTTTGACACCGACATTGGTGCTTTCATTGAGAGTTCCTCTGTGTCGTCGCCGTTAGGCTTGATGGCTCCTACTACCATCGATAGCGATGCGGTCCAGGGTGATATTTTTCTCCCCGGACAGATCTTCGCGTTCGGGGGCTTTGCACTGCGGGCTAATTCGCTTAGCCATCTGGAGTAGATTGAAAGCTACGCCCCTGGCCATCGGGTCAGATTTGGAAGTTTGAACTACATGGCCGACATCCGCGGAGACTTGATCTTCGACGGGTTCGAGCCACAGCCGGGCGCGCCGCATTGTCACGATGGGTATGACCTAGCTCTGCCGCTGAATAGTACCCAGAGGCCGCACCTGCATCAGCTCCAACCCTTAGCTCGGAGCCAACTGCGCCAATCGAGGACGGGTGGCTAGACACCACCTCAGGGGCTGCAGTCTCAACGGCGATCGAGCCGAACACCAGCCTAATCCTCCGTGAAGCCCGTGACTCCAAGGTGCCAGACTCTTTTCCGGACTCCGAACCGCCCGCGCCCCTGCCAATCGAATCCGATTGGGCGTAGATCATGGAATTCATCGCCGCGGATATCTTTCAGCACTCGCCCTTTGGCGACATACTGAACTCATTAAGGTCTCTCTCCTTGTCAGGAGAATCCTGGCCGAACTATGTCTGGCAGGACTGGGACGCGGACGACGAAGAAATTCGAAGCCCACCCACCACCCACTTAGTAGCCACTGTCGATGACTCAATCGACATGCTCACCTTTGACTCCGAAGACATCGACGGTATGGACGACGATGCGGGAGGTGAAGAGGAACCACCGCCCACGGGGCGCTGGACGTCCACCTCATCATATGACATATTGTAAGTGCATCTAGTGCCCCTTAGTGATTTTGGTGTATTGAAGACTTATAGGTTAAGGGACTAATGCGTTTGTGAGTGTACACAGGTCTATAAGTCTATGAGGAGTTTGATATTTACAGGAAAAGTCGACCCCTAAAAATGAATATCTTCGACTGAAGATTTTGGTATTTCTGAAGACTTTCATGAAGACTTTGAAAGTGAAGAAATTGGTGTGTCCGAGACTTGATGTTCATGCGAGGAATATGAAGCCTGAAGACTTTCGTTTTCATAATTTTGTTTTTCTCTTTCTTGAGTCATAGGAAACATCGTACTATTAAAGGGGGTCGAGGAAATACTAAGGAAAAAATTCCATGTGATGCTCAACTCAAAATCCTACGCCTACCAATCCCTTCAAGTGAAGCCATTGGAAATCTCATACAGTTCAGTCAATTTCTTTAGTGACAGAGACGAAGTTCTTCTGGTCTCTGAGGAATTTGTCCTGACTGGGGAGTTAGGAATTCGCCAGTGCGGATTGCCTACACAGTGAGGAACATGATAGCCCTGAGGATTTTGCTACTCAAAATTCCGACCGTTGTTGTGCTATGCGCCAGCTGTCCCAAAATATCTATCCACCTAACGGTCATATCATTGAAGGGCATTTATGTCTTATCATGTCGGGATGCTCCCTAGGCTATAAATAGCCGCCCCCTACAACCACTAGCTGGTTGGCTGCTCCGAGAGAAACTGACACTTGTCATTTGAGAGCAACCCATCCTCTGAGGACTTTGAGCGAAAATCATCAAGTGAGGAAAACCCAAAAACCCAAAACCCAAACACCTACAAACCCCAAGTGATTGAGCATCACTGAAGAGATTGATCCTGCGTGGATCCGACGCTTATTACCTTTGAAGACTGTGCTTCTTCCCGACGGTTAGGCGTCATGGTCTAGAGCATCCAAGAGGAATTGTGGATCGCCGAGTGACCAAGTTTGTGAAGGTTTAGAAGTCGCCTGAAGACTTACCACGAGTGATTGGACGAGGTCTATGTGACCTTAGTTCAAGGAGAATACGGTGAGGACTGGGTGTCCTGAGCTGCGTGTTCAGGACTGGGTGTTCGAGACTGTGTGTCCTCGAGTTTAAATACTCAGCCACTCCAACCAGACGTACAACTGAGACAGCAGTTGGAACTGGTCTACCAAATCATTGTCTTCACCAAGCTTACTAGTTCTATTTCCTCAACTCTTTCATTTCCTCATAATTGTGTTGTGTGTTTGTTCATATCTATGTTTGAAGACTTTGACTGAAGACTTTCTTAATTTCCTCGGTTCAATTTCTTCAGTCTGTTTGTCTTCATCCTGTGTTATCCTGTGATTACGCTTCCTGTACTCTGTGCCTGTCTTCATTTCATCATGATGACTATGCTTGTATTCTGTTATGTTTACTTTTGAGTACTTATTCCGCTGCTAGTAGTTCTTCACTAAGGAATTTCCTCACCGACAAATTCCTCAATGAAGAATTTCATAAAAATCGCCTATTCACCCCCCCTCTAGTCGATATAACGCACTTTCAATTGGTATCAGATCAAGGTACTCCCTTGTTCTGTGTGATTTTGGTTTAACCGCCTGGAGTTTTAGTTATGTCGACTGTAGGTATGATCAAGGTCTCTGCTGGGTGTCCTACCTTCGATGGGACGGACTACCCCTACTGGAAGAATAAGATGCGAATGCATCTTGAAGCAATTGATAACGATCTCTGGTATGTTGTGGAAAATGGTGTTCCCTCAGTCACACCTTCTTTGAATGCTGTTGATGTGAAGAGATTCAAGCAACTCGACTCTCAAGCGAAGAATATCATATGTGGCCATCTGAGCAAAGGACAGTATGGCAGAGTGAGTGCTTTGGAGACATCGAAGCTTATCTGGGACATGTTGTCCAAAGTGAATGAAGGAGTCTCAACTCAGCGTGACTCTCGAGTTGATGTTCTTCGCAATCTCTTCAACCGCTTCAAAAGACTCGACAATGAAAATGTTCAACAAACCTTCGATCGCCTCACTGACATCTCAAATGAGCTTCAAGCACTTGGTGCCACCGACATCACCGACCATGAGGTGGTGAAGAAATTGCTGAGATCGCTTGATTCCTCATTTGACACTCTGGCATTGATGATACTGTTGGGGAACGTAGTAATTTCAAAAAAATTCCTACGCACACGCAAGATCATGGTGATGCATAGCAAAGAGAAGGGAGAGTGTTGTCCATGTACCCTCGTAGACCGAAAGCGGAAGCTTTATAACAACGTGGTTGATGTAGTCGTACGTCTTCATGGCCCGACCGATCAAGCACCGAAACTATGGCACCTCCGAGTTCTAGCACACGTTCAGCTTGATGACGATCCCCGGACTCCGATCCAGCAAAGTGTCGGGGAAGAGTTTCGTCAGCACAACGGCGTGGTGACGATCTTGATGTTCTACCATCGCAGGGCTTCGCCTAAGCACCGCTACAATATTATCGAGGATTATGGTGGAGGGGGGCACCGCACACGGCTAAGAGATCTCAAGGATCAATTGTTGTGTCTAGAGGTGCCCCCTGCCCCCGTATATAAAGGAGCAAGGGGGAGGGGCGGCCGGCCATGATGAGGCGCGCCAGGGAGGAGTCCTACTCCTACCGGGAGTAGGACTCCCTCCTTTTCCTTGTCCAAGTAGGAGAGGGGAAGGAAGGGAGAGAGGAGAGGAAGGAAAGGGGGCGCCGCCCCTCCCTCCTTGTCCAATTTGGACTAGGGGGAGAGGGGGCGCGCGGCCTGCCCTGGCCGCCCCTCCCCTTCTCCACTTTAGGCCCATGAGGCCCATTAACCCCCCGGGGGGTTCCGGTAACCCCCCGGTACTCCGGTTTTATCCGAAACTTCCCCGGAACACTTCCGGTGTCTGAATATAGCCGTCCAATATATCAATATTTATGTCTCGACCATTTCGAGACTCCTCGTCATGTCCCCGATCTCATCCGGGACTCCAAACTCCTTCGGTACATCAAAACTCATAAACTCATAATATAACTGTCATCGAAACCTTAAGCGTGCGGACCCTACGGGTTCGAGAACAATGTAGACATGACCGAGACACGTCTCCGGTCAATAACCAATAGCGGAACCTGGATGCTCATATTGGCTCCCACATATTCTATGAAGATCTTTATCGGTCAGACCGCATAACAACATACGTTGTTCCCTTTGTCATTGGTATGTTACTTGCCCGAGATTCGATCGTTGGTATATCAATACCTAGTTCAATCTCGTTACCGGCAAGTCTCTTTACTCGTTTCGTAATACATCATCTCGCAACTAACTTATTAGTTGCAATGCTTGCAAGGCTTATGTGATGTGCATTACCGAGAGGGCCCAGAGATACCTCTCCGACAATCGGAGTGACAAATCCTAATCTCGAAATACGCCAACCAAACATGTACCTTTGGAGACACCTGTAGAGCTCCTTTATAATCACCCAGTTACGTTGTGACGTTTGGTAGCACACAAAGTGTTCCTCCGGCAAACGGGAGTTGCATAATCTCATAGTCATAGGAACATGTATAAGTCATGAAGAAAGCAATAGCAACATACTAAACAATCGGGTGCTAAGCTAATGGAATGGGTCATGTCAATCACATCATTCTCCTAATGATGTGATCCCGTTAATCAAATGACAACACATGTCTATGGTTAGGAAACATAACCATCTTTGATTAATGAGCTAGTCAAGTAGAGGCATACTAGTGATGTTTAGTTTGTCTATGTATTCACACAAGTATTATGTTTCCGGATAATACAATTCTAGCATGAATAATAAACATTTATCATGATATAAGGAAATAAAATAATAACATTATTATTGCCTCTAGGGCATATTGCCTTCAGATACAAGAACGTGCTGATTACAAGTCACTTGATCCCGCTGATATTCTCGAGAGGCTAAATACTCATGAGTTCCAACTTGCTGAAAAGAGAGATCTCTATGGTTCAAGCTATGGCAGATCACGTGCACTAAAGGCCAATGCAGTATCTGAGTCCGAAGATGAAGACTCTGATAGCAGCCTTGGTGATCCTGAAGAACTGAGCCATGATCTGGCTCTGCTCGTGAAGAAGTTCCAAAAGTTCTCAAGATGTGGTCGGCTTGGAAGACCCTCAAGGAGCAATGATTCCTCATCAAGTGACTACAAGAGGAGGCTCTACCACAAATGCAAGAAGCCTGGACATTACATTCAAGACTGTCCTCAATGGGAAAAGGAATCAAAGAAGAAGAAATACAAGGATTACAGTTTTGATGATGCGAAGAAAAAGAAGAAATCCTCAAAATCCTCATCATCAAAATCCTCAAAGCCTTCATATCACAAGAAGAGCAGCTCCAAGAAGGCCAGGGCATTCATTGGCAAGGAAGTGGACTCTGAGGCTAAATCTGAAGAAAATGAGGAAGAGGAGTCATCTGAGGAGTCCGAATCCGGAGTGGCGAGCCTAGCTCTCTCTACTGCATTCGTCAGCAAGTCTATCTTCGACACTGAAGAAAATAACCTCACCAACAAAGCTGATGAAGGGGATGATGACTACGCTCCCACCTACTGCTTCATGGCAAAAGGTGCCAAGGTACTCAAATATACCTCATCTAAATCAAGTGAGAATGAATCTGATGAAAATCTTAAGCCCGGCTATTCTAAACTTGCTAAGATTGCTATAAAACAACAAAGGGCTTTAGAAAAGGTTCAAAACATGCTAGACAAAAGTGATGATATGTTGGGTGAAGAAATGGATCTCACTAAAGCCCTGACTGAAAATCTTCAGAGATTTCAGACTAGGTTTGACAATCTTCAAAGTCATCATAACACTCTCTCATCCGATCATGAGAAGCTTTCTTATGAATTTCTTCAAAGAAAGCAAGACCTTGAGAAGCTAAGAGTGAGTTATGAAGATCTTCAGAAGGAGCGCGATTCATTACTTGCTCAACAAATCAGCGCTTCTCAGGAAGAATTTGTTCCTCCATGCTTGAAGTGCATTGAACGTGAATCTACTAATTCTTCACCTGAATGTTCAAATGCTGCTAATGTTTCAAATTCTTCACATGCCTCTGCTATCACTAATTCCTCATCTGAGGACATTGCTAGTATCACTGACGATGCAGGGCTGGAGGAATTGTACATGACAGGCATGTACAAAAGCCTCAAAGGGCATCAGGCTCTTTGTGATGTGCTTAAAAAGCAGATCCTCAACAGGAACCCTAGGAAAGAGGGTATCGCCTTTGAGAGGAAACTCAATGTTGATGGTACATATTGGAAGCCTGAGCAGTACCCCAAAACTACATGGGTTGCTGCAAAGGGACCTCCAGTTGATCCATCTAACTTATCTGGATTTGCATGTGAATATCCTCATTCTGATGATGAGTCAGTTGACTCCAACTATAAACTGTTCAAAAATCAGAATGGTGAAGTATTTGCTAGATATGTTGGCACTAACTGCAGGAACGGCTCCCCTATGAAGAAAATCTGGGTTCCCAAAAGATGCCTTGAAAATCTTCAAGTGAATGTCATCATGACGCCACCTGTGAAGAATAGGAACCCCAGATCAAATTCTTCATATGGACCAAATTCCTCATATGGATCAAAGTCCTCATATGAATATCATCATGCTAACCCGTCTATTTCGCAGGGAAGATCTAAGGATTATGGATATGTGCATTATTCTTCAAATCATTATGTCCATAAGTCCTCGAAGAATTTCTCTGCATACTCTTATGCTTACTCTAACCCCTCTTATGTGAAACTAAATGGATTGGCTTCTATGCCATCCTTCTCGTATGGAGCTCGCAGAATGATGAACTCTTTGCCACCCCTTTAGATGTGGGTGGTGAAGAAAAATAACTAATCTCTTCTGCAGGGTCAGGTCTCCAGACGCACGTAATCGTCTGAAGAATTTGCTGGAGACCTGAGCATGCCTGATAGGACGCGGGCTAATCATGAAGAAATGAACTTTCATTTCTCACGTCCTCATATTGCTTTATCAGTTCTTTTACTTGATGAAATTGATCTGATGAATTGATGTCATATTCTTCACTGATGAAGTATATGAGTTTGTAAGCTGCACTAATTCGTCTGCAGGATGATCAACCCAAAGCCACTGAGTGGGTCCTCGATAGTGGATGTACAAACCACATGACTGGTGACAAGAATCTATTGATGGATGCTCCATTATCTCCGTCGCATCTGAAGCATATCCTCTTTGCTGACAAAGGCAAAAGTCAGGTATTGGGTCTAGGTAAGGTTGCGATTACAAATGATCGACACATGGACAAAGTCATGCTTGTTGAGTCCTTAGGATACAACCTTATGTCTGTCTCAATGCTTTGTGATCTTGATATGGTTGTTGTCTTTGGCAAGTACCATTGTGTTGTGGTTATGGAAGCTGACAATTCCAAAGTCTTCGAAGGCTTTAGGAGAGGAGACATGTATATTGTTGATTTCTCTACAGGACCACAACCAGCTGTGTGCTTACTTGCAAAAGCTTCAGAAGGCTGGCTCTGGCATCGATGACTTGGTCATGTAGGCATGAGGAATTTGCACACGCTTGCGAAGAAGAAGCATGTCATTGGCATCGAGAATGTCAAATTCCTCAAGGATCACCTATGCGGAGCCTGTGAAGCTGGGAAGATGACGAAGGCCAAGCATCCAGCAAATACTATCATGACCTCCACTCGCCTGTTTGAATTGCTTCACATGGATCTCTTTGGTCCTAATCATTATTCTGCTATTTCAAATGAAGCATCTCAATATGGCTTTGTTATTGTTGATGATTATTCTCGCTACACATGGGTACACCTTGTTACTTACAAACATGAAGTGCAGGAAGTCTTCAAACGATTTTCCTCGAGGGCTTCAACCAACTTTGGTGTGAAGATCAAGCACATCAGAAGTGACAATGGCACCGATTTCAAGAATTCTGGTCTCGATCACTATCTTGATGAACTTGGTATTACTCATGAGTTATCTGCTCCTTACACTCCTCAGCAGAATGGCGTCGTGGAGCGCAAGAACAGGACTCTTGCTGAGATGGCTCGCACTATGCTTGATGAATACAAAACGCCTCATCATTTCTGGACCGAGGCATTTGATACTGTGTGCCACATCATCAATAGAGTATATCTTCACAAATTCTTCAAAAAGACTGTCTATGAACTCCTCACTGATAAGAAACCCAATGTAAGTTATTTCAAAGTCTTTGGTGCTAAATGTTGGATTAGAGATCCTCATCACAACTCAAAATTTGCACCGAAAGCACATGAAGGTTTTATGCTTGGTTACGGAAAGGACTCGCGCACCTACAGGGTCTTCAACAACGTTCTTCACAAAGTTGTTGAAACTGTAGATGTGCGGTTCGATGAAAATAATGGCTCGCAAAGAGAGCACCTACCTACTGTGATAGATGAACTAGCACCTGAGGAAACTATCAAGTTCAAGGCTACTGAGGATGTCATTCCTACTGAAGAATCTGCTGAAGAATTCATTCCAGAACATGAAGAACGTCGGGCTAATGCACCTGAAGAAAATGCTGAAGAAAATGGTGCTGAAGAAAACGCTGATCAAATTCTTCAACGACAACCAGCTCATCCTCACATTGCAAAAGAAGTGCAAGTTGAAAAGATCATCAATGACATCAAAGCGCCAGGTCCCCTCACACGCTCAAAAGCTTCACATTTGTCTAACTTTTGTGGGCACTATGCTTTTGTCTCTATTACAGAGCCCACTAAGGTAGATGAAGCATTTCTGGAGCCTGAGTGGATTCAGGCCATGCAAGAAGAATTACATCAGTTCGAGCTCAAAAATGTCTGGGAACTGGTCAAATGTCTAGATCCTCGCAAGCACAATATCATCGGCACAAAGTGGATCTACCGCAACAAGCAAGATGAAAATGGCCTTGTGGTGAGGAATAAGGCACGACTTGTAGCTCAAGGCTACACACAGGTTGAAGGAATTGATTTCGATGAAACTTTTGTACCTGTGGCTAGACTTGAGGCTATTCGCATATTACTTGCTTATGCTAACCATCATGATATCACTTTATATCAAATGGATGTGAAAAGTGCATTCCTCAATGGTAAGCTTGAGGAAGAAGTATATGTTGCTCAACCCCCAGGTTTTGAAGATCCAAAGAATCCTGACAAAGTCTTCAGACTCAACAAGGCCCTCTATGGCCTCAAGCAGGCCCCACCGGCTTGGTATGATACCTTGAAGGAACTCCTCATGAAGAAAGGCTTCAAACCCGGTTCACTCGACCCTACTCTTTTCACTAAATCTTATGATGGTGAATTGTTTGTGTGCCAAATATATGTTGATGATATTATCTTTGGCTGTACTGACCAACGTTATAGTGATGAATTTGCCTATATGATGAGTGAAGAATATCAAATGTCTAGGATGGGAGAGTTGAAATTCTTCTTAGGTCTTCAAATTCGTCAACAACGCAATGGCATATTCATATCTCAGGAGAAATACCTCAAGGATGTACTGAGGAAATTCGGCATGCGAGATTGCAAAGGCGTCAAAATTCCTATGCCCACAAATGGCCATCTGTGCACTGATGAAAATGGTATTGACTTCGATCATAAGGTATACCGCTCCATGATAGGTTCCTTATTGTACTTATGTGCATCTAGGCCAGATATAATGCTTAGTGTTTGCATGTGTGCCCGATTTCAAGCTACACCAAAGGAATCACACCATAAGGTTGTGAAGCATATTCTTCGATATCTAGCTCACACACCAACACTTGGATTATGGTACCCCAAGGGCTCGGCTTTTGATCTCATTGGATATTCTGACTCTGACTATGCTGGTGATCGTGTGGACCGCAAGTCAACATCTGGTACATGTCATTTCCTCGGACGATCTTTGGTCTGTTGGTCCTCGAAGAAACAGAACCGTGTATCACTATCTACTGCTGAAGCTGAGTACATTGCCGCTGGTTCTTGCTGTGCCCAATTGCTATGGATGAAGCAAATTCTTAAGGACTACGGCGTCAACATGAAGAATGCGCCTCTCTTCTGTGACAATGAGAGTGCCATCAAGATTGCTCACAACCCAGTTCAGCACTCGAAGACAAAGCACATTCAGATTCGTCATCATTTTCTTCGTGATCATGTGTTGAAGGGCGACATTTCTATTGAGCATGTGAAGACTGAAGAACAGCTAGCCGATATCTTCACAAAGCCTTTGGATGAGAAGATATTTAGCAAGTTGCGGTGTGAGCTAAATATCCTAGAATCTTCTAATGTTATTTGAAAAGGACACTCATCCTAACACTTATGCAAAATTGATGACTTAGATGTGCAACACATGAAGAAACATTTTTCTTCAATCAATGAAGAATAACACTCTTAGTGTGAAGAAATTAATGAAGAATTTAATTCTCAGAACCCTACGAAAATTGTACGCGGTGTCTGAAATCATCATTCTTATACGGTGGGTCACGCCACCACCAAAATTGAAATTCCTCAAATTATTCATATTCTTCAACTTTGCATAGTCTTCACTGGTTCCGTCGTTTTTCTTCATTGGCTATATATATATATATATATATATATATATATATATATATATATATATATATATATATATATATATATATATATATATATGAGTTTATGTCCTCTACAGCATTCACTTATTGTTATTTCTTCAAGTTGGTTCTCTGCTAAGTGAATGTGATCGGACCCTTCCCCTCTATGCTATACTCAACCCAATCTGTTTACAAATTCTTCATGTGCGTTCTATTTGAAACTCGTTCAAAATGTTCACTGTGTCCTTATCAGCTGAAGAAATTGCGAACGGAACTTTAAAACCTATCTTATCGAAATTTTCGGTTTTGCCGCTCAAACCATTCCGCATCCCACGATACACTTATCCACTCACCCACGATCTGACACGATCTCCACCTCTCACTACGTGGGTGACACATGTCATGCGAATGAGAAGGGTCAGGGGCACATTCGTCCAATTTCTTCGGGCGAGCAGTTTTTCACCGTGGCTATAAATACCCCTCCTTCCCATCCTCACTTCTTTTACTCCGCTCGACCTCTCTCTCTAGCTCGAGCTTCTCAAACCCTAGCGCCGCCGCTACTTCATCGCTGCCGGTGAGGAAGAGCTTCACTGCCTCGACCTCGTCGCCGACGTACTCACGCCGACCGCGGAAATCTCCACTCCGTCGTCGCCGTAGCTGTCTTCCTCCGCCAAGTTAGGGTGTGGAAGATCTGCACAGACGAACTTCACATCTCCTCACTCCAGTTCGTCGTGTTCTTCGTCCAGGGTAATTAAAAGTTACTTTTACTACCCTCGTTGATTCGAATGATTATCTTCAAAATCTTCAAAGGTGTTTTTTCTTCATAGATTCACACACTAAACACCTCACAAGTCATCTGTTCTTGACTCGTTTCTCTAAGCCATGTTTTTTCTTCAAGATTCCTCAAATGTGTGGATTTTTAATCTACACATCTCTAGAACCTAAGACAAAGAACGCTTAGTGAAATTCTTCAAGACTCATCTGGTCAAAATCCTCAAACTTGTTCTTTTTTTTCAAAACCTTCTGAGAACGCATATGACCTCTCCAAATTCCTCGCAACTATACTTTGTTCACAGGTACACATGTCAGCTGCTGAATCACTAGGTTCTCATCAACTTAACTCATTTGCAGCGTTCCTCGAAGAAAAGTTGCATACTTCTTCAGAGAATTCAATTGTTCAAATTACTCAACTGAAGAAAATGGCTGACGGTAAGAAGCCACAGAAGGGAGGAAAGAGGCCTGAGGTAAATACAGCGTTTGAGATCCCTGATGACATATATGCTGGGTATTGCACTCCTACTGAGGAAACCAAGAATGAGCGCAAAGTGCGCATTCAGAAGATAGAGAGGAGATGGGCAAGAGAATGGAGGGAGTACAGATATGTCACTCCTAAGTACATGAAGAAATTCACACTCAATCCTCCATGCCCAAGAGCTCCATTGGCACCTGGCCAAATCGCTGATCCCACCAGCCTCAAGCGCGGTGAGGACTATCCTAATGAATGGGCCAAGCACCAAGCCAAGCTAGCTAAGCAAGCCAGAGAAGCAGTGAAGAAATTTAATGAAGACTCTGCTGTTGCTGCTGCTGCCTCTGCTGAGGCCTTTGCTGTCAAGCCAAAGAAGGTTATGTCAAAGAAGCCTGCGCGCAAGCCAAGTGCTTCACCAACAATGCCCTCAAGGCCAAATTCCTCAGCAATGCCCTCACGGCCAGAATCCTCAAAGCCCTCACGCCAAAGCCTTCAGCTGTTCCGACTAAATCCTCAGCTCTTCCGCTCCTCCGCCAAAGCCTTCAGCTGTTCCGACTAAATCCTCAGCACCTGTGCATCTCGCCTCATGCCAAAGGACTACCGGCATCTCCATTATCTCAGGTGTCTCAGCTAGTTCCTCAGCTGCACCAAGTTCCTCAGCTGGCCCCTCACTGCTGAAGACAAAGGCCACTGCTGGACGAGGTCCTCGCCCAAGTCCTCAAAAGAAGCAAGTCGCTTTCCAAGTGTCGTCTGATGAAGACGAAGCTGATGATGATGAACTTGCAGAAATCATCAGAGACAGGCAAGTCAGGGCCGCTAGAGCCAAAGGATCAGAGGTGCCACTGCTTTTGGATCCCAAGCTGATCCTCGACTACATTGATGATTGGCACAAGGACCCCAACACTCCCTTGCCTGACTTCAAGCTGACTCCTGGCCAGAGTCACATGCTGACCCACTTCATTCAAGAAGAAAAGTGGAAATTTGAGAAGGCCAGGCAGATCAAGAAAGCGTAGTACAAGAAAGAGCGCTATCTGAAGAAAAACGTTGTCTCTATGACAACTGAAGAACTTGTCACTATTTAGACTGAGATTAAGAAACTCAATGATGACTTTGGCGCATATCGCGCTGATTGGCTTGGAGCCAAGGTTCGTTTTGGGAAACTTGCGGATAACTTCACTTCCAATGTTGCAAACCCAACACAACAGGAAATTCCTCAGGCTGAAGCATCTGCTCAGCCTACTGAAGAAAATGCCAGCACCGCTGATGACAATCAGGCTGCTGAAGAAAAATGTGAGTTCCAGGGCTGATAACTGCATTCCAACCACTAAAGAAATTGCCAGGGCACCCACTAGTGGTGTGCCTGAAGAAACTGAATAACTCAGGGCAACTGCATCAGTTGTGCCTGAAGAAAATCAACCAGATTCCTCAGCTGCTCCTGCACCAACTTCAACTCCAATCCTTCCATCTGCATCATATGTGAAGAAGACCAAGGTTACAGAGAGTGCTGGAGTGAAGAAAAGGAAAGCATCAGTTGCTTCAGATTCTTCAGCTCCGAAGAAAATGAAGCCTATGACAAGTTCATTTGCAAATCCGATTGATGTTGTTCCCATCTCAACCAGGCCATCAAAGGACCCTGTTCCTTTTGATGAAGAATATGTGATCCCCAGCGGATCTGATGAAGAAACTCCTTCTGCTGCTTCATCTGAACCGTTGGATGAAGAATTTGAAGTGGATGCGATCCCTTCAACACCTATCATCTCCTCGCCTATGCCTCAGTTCACAGCTGAAGAGGCTGGCATTAAAGAAATGGAAGATGAAGATGTGGACATTGGCTGCTCCATACCCGTAATCAGTGATGAATTCTAGGAAAGTCAGCATCCAAACTCTCCAATGTTCACCCCTCTACAGCAAATTCCTCAGTCCCCCACACAAACTGTTCACATGGGCTCTGAAGAAACTCATCCCACTGCATTTTTCCATGAGGAAATTCTAGCCACTAGCGCTGAAGAAACTGCTGCTGCTGAACAACCAACGACGCAGACTGCCACTGAGGAGGAACCAGAAATTCCTCAGCCTGAAGAACCTGCGATTGAGATTCCTGAGGTCATGATGCAACTCACTGGCACTCCTCTGCCGAAGCCAAAGGATCCATTCTCACGCAAGCAAAAGTTCAAGGCTGATGATTTCTTCGGTGAGCACGTATTCTTCGAAGATTACAACCCATATGACTCTGCTCGCATTAGGAAGAGGCGTTTTTGGACTGCTAGTCAAGCCAATTTCTATTCCTCAGTGCTGTTCAACAAGGAGAAGATCTTCTACCATGAGCATATTCCTCATGTGGATATGGAATCTCTGCCGTGCTTCGCACCAGTCCTCAGTGTTCTTCACGACGCTGGACTGCTAAACTTTTTCTCTGACATCTGCGATTGGAATGAAGAACTGATTTTTCAATTCTATGCAACGCTGCACATCACCGGAGATGCTGAAGATGTGAATTCATGGGTGCTGGATTGGATGTCTGAAAACACTCACTACACTGCACCAGCCTCTGAATTGCTTCGTGCTCTACCACTCAGTCCTCCCCTTGAAGAAGCTCGTTGCATCTACAGTGAACTTGAGCTCACACATCATTACATGCAGGTGCTGATAAAACCTTTGAAGACAGGTCAAGCACCAAGAACCAAATTCCTCGTGAAGGAATTGCTGTGGGTGCCCAAAACTGTCTATCGTATTCTTATGAGGACAATCAGTCCCATCAAAGGCCACGACTCATCTGATGAGGAAATTGTTGGCATCATGAAGAATCTGGTATTCAACATCGTTCATGGCATTCCTGTCAATTATCACGATTTCTTCATGAGGACTATGGCCAATGTTGCACTGTCTCCGTTTGAGCTGAAGCCTTATGCACCTTGGATTATGAGATTCCTCAGGACAAGGTCTTCACTCAACTACAAAGCTGATTTCCAAAATCACCTCAGCTACTTGCCCCCAATTGAAGTCCTTAAGCAGACATATTCCTTAGTTGATGGAAAGGGCAAGGCACCAGCTGTAATAGATGAAGGCACTCGTCCATTGGATGGTCAGTTTCGCAAAGCTGCATCTTATTCCACCAATGATGACTCTGCCACATATGACTCTGCCAATGCACCCAAGTCCACTCCTCAAGCCACTGCTCCGCGCGTGATGACTGACCGTGAACTTCTGCTTAGTCTTCACTAGAAGGTGGATCGAAATCACAAATGGGTTAAGCGTCAGTTTGGTTCACTTCTTCACAACATGACTACCACACACAATGTTGGGGAACGCAGTAATTTTAAAAAATTTCCTACGCACACGCAAGATCATGGTGATGCACAGCAACGAGAGGGGAGAGTGTTGTCTACGTACCAACGCAGACCGACTGCGGAAGCGATCACACAACGTAGAGGAAGTAGTCGTACGTCTTCTTCCCGATCCGACCGATCCAAGTACCGTTACTCCGGCACCTCCGAGTTCTTAGCACACGTTCAGCTCGATGACGTTCCTCGGGCTCCGATCCAGCAAAGCGTCGAGGAAGAGTTCCGTCAGCACGACGGCGTGATGACGATCTTGATGTACTACCGACGCAGGGCTTCGCCTAAGCACTACAACGGTATGATCGAGGTGGAATTTGGTGGCAGGGGGCACCGCACACGGCTAAGGAACGATCTCAAGGATCAACTTGTGTGTCTATGGGGTGCCCCCTGCCCCTGTATATAAAGGATGAAGGAGGAGGAGGCCGGCCGAGGCATAAGGTGCGGCCAGGATGGGAGTCCTACTAGGACTCCAAGTCCTAGTAGGAGTCCATCAAGAGGTGAGGAAGGGAGAAGGAATAGGAGGAGAAGGAGAGGTGGCCGGTCCCCTTTTCCCTAGTCCAATTCGGACCAAAGGGGAGGGGGGGCGCAGCAGCCTTTTCCTCTTCCCACTAAAGCCCATCAAGGCCCATTACTTCTCCCGTAACTACCCGGTACTCCGAAAAATACCCGAATCACTCAGAACCTTTCCGATGTCCGAATATAGTCGTCCAATATATCGATCTTTACGTCTCGACCATTTCGAGACTCCTCGTCATGTCCCCGATCTCATCCGGGACTCCGAACTCCTTTGGTACATCAAAACTCATAAACTCATAATACAACTGTCATCGAAACCTTAAGCGTGCGGACCCTACGGTTCGAGAACAATGTAGACATGACCGAGACACGTCTCCGGTCAATAACCAATAGCGGGACCTGGATGCCCATATTGGCTCCTACATATTCTACGAAGATCTTTATCGGTCAGACCGCATAACAACATACGTTGTTCCCTTTGTCATCGGTATGTTACTTGCCCGAGATTCGATCGTCGGTATCCAATACCTAGTTCAATCTCGTTACCGGCAAGTCTCTTTACTCGTTCCGTAATACATCATCTCACAACTAACATATTAGTTGCAGTGCTTGCAAGGCTTATGTGATGTGCATTGCCGAGAGGGCCCAGAGATACCTCTCCGACATTCGGAGTGACAAATCCTAATCTCGAAATACGCCAACCCAACATCTACCTTTGGAGACACCTGTAGTACTCCTTTATAATCACCCAGTTATGTTGTGACGTTTGGTAGCACCCAAAGTGTTCCTCCGGTAAACGGGAGTTGCATAATCTCATAGTCATAGGAACATGTATAAGTCATGAAGAATAGCAACAGCAACATACTAAACGATCGTGTGCTAAGCTAATGGAATGGGTCATGTCAATCAGATCATTCAACTAATGATGTGACCTCGTTAATCAAATAACAACTCTTTTGTCCATGGTTAGGAAACATAACCATCTTTGATTAACGAGCTAGTCAAGTAGAGGCATACTAGTGACACTCTGTTTGTCTATGTATTCACACATGTATTATGTTTCCGGTTAATACAATTCTAGCATGAATAATAAACATTTATCATGATATAAGGAAATAAATAATAACTTTATTATTGCCTCTAGGGCATATTTCCTTCAGTCTCCCACTTGCACTAGAGTCAATAATCTAGTTCACATCGCCATGTGATTTAGCAGCAATAGTTCACATCACCATGTGATTAACACCCATAGTTCACATCGTCATGTGACCAACACTCAAAGGGTTTACTAGAGTCAGTAATCTAGTTCACATCTCTATGTGATTAACACCCAAAGAGTACTAAGGTGTGATCATGTTTTTGCTTGTGAGATAATTTTAGTCAACGGGTCTGTCACATTCAGATCCGTAAGTATTTTGCAAAATTCTTTGTCTATAATGCTCTGCACGGTGCTACTCTAGCTAATTGCTCCCACTTTCAATATGTATCCAGATTGTGACTTTAGATTCATCTGGATCAGTGTCAAAAACTTGCATCGACGTAACCCTTTACGAAGAACCTTTTTGTCACGTCCATAATCGAGAAACACATCCTTATTTCACTAAGGATAATTCTGACCGCTGTCCAGTGATCTACTCCTAGATCACTATTGTACTCCCTTGCCAAATCAGTGCAGGGTATACAATAGATCTGGTACACAGCATGGCATACTTTATAGAACCTATGAATGAGGCATAGGGAATGACTTTCATTCTCTTTCTATCTTCTGCCGTGGTCGGGCTTTGAGTCTTTACTCAACTTCACACCTTGTAACATAGGCAAGAAACTTTTTCTTTGACTGTTCCGTTTTGAACTACTTCAAAATCTTGTCAAGGTATGTACTTATTGAAAAACATATCAAGCGTCTTGATCTATCTCTATAGATCTTGAAGCTCAATATGTAAGCAGCTTTACCGAAGTCTTTCTTTGAAAAACTCCTTTCAAATACTCCTTTTATGCTTTACAGAATAATTCTACATTATTTCCGATCAACAATATGTCAGTCACATATACTTATCAGAAATGCTGTAGTGCTCCCACTCACTTTCTTGTAAATACAGGCTTCACCGCAAGTCTGTATAAAACTATATGCTTTGATCAACTCATCAAAGCGTATATTCCAACTCCGAGATGCTTGCACCAGTCCATAAATGGATCGCTGGAGCTTGCACACTTTGTTAGCTCCCTTTGGATCGACAAAACCTTCCGGTTGCATCATATACAACTCTTCTTTAATAAATCTATTAAGGAATGTAGTTTTGTTTATCCATTTGCCAGATTTCATGAAATGCGGCAATTACTAACATGATTCGGACAGACTTAAGCATAGATACGAGTGAGAGAATCTCATCGTAGTCAACACCTTGAACTTGTCGAAAACCTTTTGCGACAATTCTAGCTTTGTAGATAATAACATTACTATCAGCGTCCGTCTTCCTCTTGAAGATCCATTTATTCTCAATTGCTTGCCGATCATCGGGCAAGTCAACCAAAGTCCAAACTTTGTTCTCATACATGGATCATATCTCAGATTTCATGGCCTCAAACCATTTCGCGGAATCTGGGCTCATCATCGCTTCCTCATAGTTCGTAGGTTCGTCATGGTCAAGTAACATGACCTCCAGAACAGGATTACCGTACCACTCTGGTGCGGATCTCACTCTGGTTTACCTACGAGATTCGGTAGTAACTTGATCCGAAGTTTCATGATCATTATCATTAGCTTCCTCACTAATTGGTGTAGGAGTCACAAGAACAGATTTCTGTGATGAACTACTTTCCAATAAAGGAGAAGGTACAATTACCTTATCAAGTTCTACTTTCCTCCCACTCACTTCTTTCGAGAGAAACTCCTTCTCTAGAAAGTATCCATTATAAGCAATGAATGTCTTGCCTTAGGATCTGTGATAGAAGGTGTACCCAACAGTCTCCTTTTGGGTATCCTATGAAGACATATTTCTCCGATTTGGTTTTGAGCTTATCAGGATGAAACTTTTTCACATAAGCATCACGACCCCAAACTTTAAGAAATGACTACTTTGGTTTCTTGCTAAACCACAGTTCAGATTGTGTCGTCTCAACGGACTTAGATGGTGCCCCTTTTTAACGTGAATGCAGCTGTCTCTAATGCATAACCCCAAAATGATAGTGGTAGATCGGTAAGAGACATCATAGATCGCACTATATCTAATAAAGTACGGTTATGACGTTCGGACACACCATTACACTATGGTGTTCCTTGTGGCGTGAGTAATGAAACTATTTCACATTGTTTTTAACTGAAGGCCAAACTCGTAACTCAAATACTCTTCTCTATGATCAGATCATAGAAACTTTATTTTCTTGTTACGATGATTTTTCACTTCACTCTGAAATTCTTTGAACTTTTCAAATGTTTCAGACTTATGTTTCATCAAGTAGATATACTCATATCTGCTCAAATCATCTGTGAAGATCAGAAAATAATGATACATGTCGCGAGCCTCAATATTCATCGGACCACATACATCAGTATGTATGATTTCCAACAAATCTGTTGCTCGCTCCATTGTTCCGAAGAACAGAGTCTTAGTCATCTTGCCCATGAGGCATGGTTTGCAAGCATCAACTGATTCATAATCAAGTGATTCTAAAAGCCCATCATCATGGAGTTTCTTCATGCGCTTTACACCAATATGACCTAAACGGCAGTGCTACAAATAAGTTGCACTATCATTATTAACTTTGCATCTTTTGGTTTCAATATTATGATTATGTGTATCACTACGATCGAGATCCAACGAACTATTTTCATTGGGTGTGTAACCATATAAGGTTTTATTCATGTAAACAGAACAACAATTTATTCTCTTACTTAAATGAATAACCGTATTACAATAAACATGATCAAATCATATTCATGCTCAACGCAAACACCAAATAACACTTATTTAGGTTCAACACTAATCCCGAAATTATAGGGAGTGTGCGATGATGATCATATCAATCTTGGAACCACTTCCAACATACATCATCACTTCACCCTTAACTAGTCTCTGTTTATTCTGCAACTCCCGTTTCGAGTTACTACTCTTAGCAACTGAACTAGCATCAAATACTAAGGGGTTGCTATAAACACTAGTAAAGTACACATCAATAACATGTATATCAAATATACTTATGTTCACTTTGCCATCCTTCTTATCCGCCAATCACTTGGGGTAGTTCCGCTTCCAGTGACCAGTCCCTTTGCAGTAGAAGCACTTAGTCTCAGGCTTAGGATCAGACTTGGGCTTCTTCACTTGAGCAGCAACTTGCTTGCCGTTCTTCTTGAAGTTCCCCTTCTTCCCTCTGCCCTTTTCTTGAAACTAGTGGTCTTGTCAACCATCAACACTTGATGTTTTTCTTGATTTCTACCTTCGTTGATTTCAGCATCACGAAGAGCTTGGGAATTGTTTCCGTTATCCCTTGCATATTATAGTTCATCACGAAGTTCTGCTAACTTGGTGATGGTGACTAGAGAATTCTGTCAATCACTATCTTATCTGGAAGATTTACTCCCACTTGATTCAAGCGATTGTAGTACCCAGACAATCTGAGCACATGCTCACTAGTTGAGCGATTCTCCTCCATCTTTTAGCTATAGAACTTGTTGGAGACTTCATATCTCTCAACTCGGGTATTTGCCTGAAATATTAACTTCAACTCCTGGAACATCTCATATGGTCCATGACGTTCAAAACGTCTTTGAAGTCCCGATTCTAAGCCATTAAGCATGGTGCACTAAACTATCAAGTAGTCATCATATTGAGCTAGCCAAACATTCATAACGTCTGCATCTGCTCCTGCAATAGGTCTGTCACCTAGCGGTGCATCAAGGACATAATTTTTCTGTGCAGCAATGAGGATAAACCTCAGATCACGGATCCAATCCGCATCATTGCTACTAACATCTTTCAACACAATTTTCTCTAGGAACATATCAAAAATAAACACAGGGAAGCAACAACGCGAGCTATTGATCTACAACATAATTTGCAAAATACTACCAGGACTAAGTTCATGATAAATTTAAGTTCAATTTAATCATATTACTTAAGAACTCCCACTTAGATAGACATCCCTCTAATCCTCTAAGTGATCACGTGATCCAAATCAACTAAACCATAACCGATCATCACGTGAGATGGAGTAGTTTTCAATGGTGAACATCGTTATGTTGATCATATCTACTATATGATTCACGCTCGACCTTTCGGTCTTCATGTTCCGAGGCCATATCTGCATATGCTAGGCTCGTCAAGTTTAACCTGAGTATTCTGCGTGTGCAAAACTGGCTTGCACCCGTTGTAGATGGACGTAGAGCTTATCGCACCCGATCATCACGTGGTGTCTGGGCACGACGAACTTTGGCAACGGTGCATACTCAGGGAGAACACTTCTTGATAATTTAGTGAGAGATCATCTTATAATGCTACCGTCAATCAAAGCAAGATAAGATGCATAAAAGGATAAACATCACATGCAATCAATATAAGTGATATGATATGGCCATCATCATCTTGTGCTTGTGATCTCCATCTCCGAAGCACCGTCATGATCACCATCGTCACCGGCGCGACACCTTGATCTCCATCGTAGCATCGTTGTCGTCTCGCCAATCTTATGCTTCCACGACTATCACTACCGCTTAGTAATAAAGTAAAGCATTACATCGCGATTGCATTGCATACAATAAAGCGACAACCATATGGCTCCTGCCAGTTGCCGATAACTTGGTTACAAAACATGATCATCTCATACAATAAAATCAGCATCATGCCTTGACCATATCACATCACAACATGCCCTGCAAAAACAAGTTAGACGTCCTCTACTTTGTTGTTGCAAGTTTTACGTGGCTGCTACGGGCTTAAGTAAGAACTCATCTCACCTACGCATCAAAACCACAACGATAGTTCGTCAAATAGACTCCGTTTTAACCTTCTCAAGGACCGGGCGTAGCCACACTTGGTTCAACTAAAGTTGGAGAGACAGTCTTCTGCAAGCCATCTATGTGCAAAGCACGTCGAGGGAACCGGTCTCGCGTAAGAGTACGCGTAAGGTTGGTCCGGATCGTCTCGTCCAACAATACCGCCGAACCAAAGTATGACATGCTGGTAGGCAGTATGACTTGTATCGCCCACAACTCACTTGTGTTCTACTCGTGCATATAACATCAAACCATAAAACCTAGGCTCGGATGCCACTGTTGGGGAACGCAGTAATTTCAAAAAATTTCCTACGCACACGCAAGATCATGGTGATGTACAGCAACGAGAGGGGAGAGTGTTGTCTACGTACCAACGCAGACCGACTACGGAAGCCATCACACAACGTAGAGGAAGTAGTCGTACGTCTTCTTCCCGATCCGACCGATCCAAGTACCGTTACTCCGGCACCTCCGAGTTCTTAGCACACGTTCAGCTCGATGACGTTCCTCGGGCTCCGATCCAGCAAAGCATCGAGGAAGAGTTCCATCAGCACGACGGCGTGATGACGATCTTGATGTACTACCGACGCAGGGCTTCGCCTAAGCACTACAACGGTATGATCGAGGTGGAATTTGGTGGCAGGGGGCACCGCACACGGCTAAGGAACAATCTCAAGGATCAACTTGTGTGTCTATGGGGTGCCCCCTGCCCCTGTATATAAAGGATGAAGGAGGAGGAGGCCGGCCAAGGCATAAGGTGCGGCCAGGATAGGAGTCCTACTAGGACTCCAAGTCCTAGTAGGAGTCCATCAAGAGGGGAGGAAGGGAGAAGGAATAGGAGGAGAAGGAGAGGTGGCCGGCCCCCTTTTCCCTAGTCCAATTCGGACCAAAGGGGAGGGGGGCGCAGCAGCCTTTTCCTCTTCCCACTAAAGCCCATCAAGGCCCATTACTTCTCCCGTAACTACCCGGTACTCCGAAAAATACCCGAATCACTCGGAACCTTTCCGATGTCCGAATATAGTCGTCCAATATATCGATCTTTACGTCTCGACCATTTCGAGACTCCTCGTCATGTCCCCGATCTCATCCGGGACTCCGAACTCCTTCGGTACATCAAAACTCATAAACTCATAATACAACTGTCATCGAAACCTTAAGCGTGCGGACCCTACGGTTCGAGAACAATGTAGACATGACCGAGACACGTCTCCGGTCAATAACCAATAGCGAGACCTGGATGCCCATATTGGCTCTTACATATTCTACGAAGATCTTTATCGGTCAGACCGCATAACAACATACGTTGTTCCCTTTGTCATCGGTATGTTACTTGCCCGAGATTCGATCGTCGGTATCCAATACCTAGTTCAATCTCGTTACCGGCAAGTCTCTTTACTCGTTCCGTAATACATCATCTCACAACTAACATATTAGTTGCAGTGCTTGCAAGGCTTATGTGATGTGCATTGCCGAGAGGGCCCAGAGATACCTCTCCGACATTCGGAGTGACAAATCCTAATCTCGAAATACGCCAACCCAACATCTACCTTTGGAGACACCTGTAGTACTCCTTTATAATCACCCAGTTATGTTGTGACGTTTGGTAGCACCCAAAGTGTTCCTTCGGTAAACGGGAGTTGCATAATCTCATAGTCATAGGAACATGTATAAGTCATGAAGAATAGCAACAGCAACATACTAAACGATCGTGTGCTAAATTAATGGAATGGGTCATGTCAATCAGATCATTCAACTAATGATGTGACCTCGTTAATCAAATAACAACTCTTTTGTCCATGGTTAGGAAACATAACCATCTTTGATTAACGAGCTAGTCAAGTAGAGGCATACTAGTGACACTCTGTTTGTCTATGTATTCACACATGTATTATGTTTCCGGTTAATACAATTCTAGCATGAATAATAAACATTTATCATGATATAAGGAAATAAATAATAACTTTATTACTGCCTCTAGGGCATATTTCCTTCACACAATGCAGTGAAGAAAAACCACTACTAGCTCCATCAAGTCTTCGGTCGCACCTGGGCAATCCTGTCACATCTGTATGGTGAAGAAGATCTGAAGAACATGGGTCTCAAAGAAGATTTTGACTGGTCTGCACCTCCACCAAAGAAATTCAAGAAGGTCCAGGTTCCTTCTCTGGTGGCCAGCTCATATTCTTCATCGCGCGACACTGATGAACATGAAGATTTGGACGACACTGCGGCATGCCCTACATCAACAAACGACCCCAACAACGCTGGTGCTCCTTCATCAACATGATTATCTTCAGGGGCGTTAGTCCTCATTTTCGATCCTTTTGGTCATTCGATGACAAAGGGGGAGAAATATGAGTTAGTCTTCAAGCGGGTCTACTATATGGGCGGTTTTTTTTGCTAAGTTACAACTCTCGTTCTTCTGAAACTTTATTGGATCGAGTTGTAATCTTAAACCCGATGGTGCTCTGATACTTTTGATGCACTGTGTTCTGATACTTTTGATGCACTATTCTGCATGCTTATTCCTCGTTAATATTATTGCACGCATGCTGAATTTCATCAGGCACCATATTTTCATCATGCATTTCAAATTCTTCATATTATATGTTAAATGCGTGTATGAATTACAAGATATAGGGGGAGATCTCCATGATTCAACTCTTCAAGTGTGCATTGCTTCAAAAGCAAATTCCTCACTATGCACATCTTCAGGGGGAGTTCTTCTATATCTTGCAATCAAATTCCTCAATATCAGTAGTTACACTTCATATGTTTATCCCCGTTGAAAACTTAACCTATATTGTCATCAATCACCAAAAAGGGGGAGATTGTAAGTGCATCTAGTGCCCCTTAGTGATTTTGGTGTATTGAAGACTTATAGGTTAAGGGACTAATGCATTTGTGAGTGTACACAGGTCTATAAGTCTATGAGGAGTTTGATATTTACAGGAAAAGTCAACCCCTAAAAATGAATATCTTCGACTGAAGATTTTGGTATTTCTGAAGACTTTCATGAAGACTTTGAAAGTGAAGAAATTGGTGTGTCTGTGAAGACTTGATATTCATGCGAGGAATATGAAGCCTGAAGACTTCCGTTTTCATAGTTTTGTTTTTCTCTTTCTTGAGTCATAGGAAACACCGTACTATTAAAGGGGGTCGAGGAAATACTAAGGAAAAATTTCCATGTGATGCTCAACTCAAAATCCTACACCTACCAATCCCTTCGAGTGAAGCCATTGGAAATCTCATACAGTTCAGTCAATTTCTTCAGTGACAGAGACGAAGTTCTTCTGGTCTCTGAGGAATTTGTCCTGACTGAGGAGTTAGGAATTCGCCAGTGCGGATTGCCTACACAGTGAGGAACATGATAGCCCTGAGGATTTTGCTACTCAAAATTCCGACCGTTGCTGTGATATGCACCAGCTGTCCCAAAATATCTATCCACCTAACGGTCATATCATTGAAGGGCATTTATGTCTTATCATGTCGGGCTACTCCTTAGGCTATAAATAGCCGCCCCCTACAACCACTAGCTGGTTGGCTGCTCTGAGAGAAACTGACACTTGTCATTTGAGAGCAATCCATCCTCTGAGGACTTTGAGCGAAAATCATCAAGTGAGGAAAAACCAAAAACCCAAAACCCAAACACCTACAAACCCCAAGTGATTGAGCATCACTGAAGAGATTGATCCTGCATGGATCCGACGCTTGTTACCTTTGAAGACTGTGCTTCTTCCAGACGGTTAGGCGTCGTGGTCTAGAGCATCCAAGAGGAATTGTGGATCGCCGAGTGACCAAGTTTGTGAAGGTTTAGAAGTCGCCTGAAGACTTACCACGAGTGATTGGACGAGGTCTGTGTGACCTTAGTTCAAGGAGAATACGGTGAGGACTGGGTGTCCTGAGCTGCGTGTTCAGGACTGGGTGTCCGGGACTGTGTGTCCTCGAGTTTAAATACTCAGCCGCTCCAACCAGACGTACAACTGAGACAGCAGTTGGAACTGGTCTACCAAATCATTGTCTTCACCAAGCTTACTGGTTCTATTTCCTCAACTCTTTCATTTCCTCATAACTGTGTTGTGTGTTTGTCCATATCTGTGTTTGAAGATTTTGACTGAAGACTTTCTTAATTTCCTCAGTTCAATTTCTTCAGTCTGTTTGTCTTCATCCTGTGTTATCCTATGATTACGCTTCCTGTACTCTATGCCTGTCTTCATTTCATCATGATGACTATGCTTGTATTCTGTTATGTTTACTTTTGAGTACTTATTCCGCTGCTAGTAGTTATTCGCTAAGGAATTTCCTCACCGACAAATTCCTCAGTGAAGAATTTCATAAAAATCGCCTATTCAACCCCCCTCTAGTCGATATAACGCACTTTCACGTATACATGGTGGACACACCAAAAGAAGACGACGACGAGGAATGGAAGGACGCAACGAAGGCTTGTCCCCTCGAGAAGCAGTCAAAGCGGCAGAGTAAGCGCCGCCCCAAATCCCGCCTCGGCAGAAATAACGATCATACAGACCCAGCGTTGGAGTAGGGCGAACCACTGTCGGACCACGGCAATACGGAGAATCAAACCGAACAAACCAATTCTGTCAAAGATAATAGTCCAGATGACATAACGTCGGACAAGTACCCGGAGCAGGAGAATGCCCGTCAAAGGCTTGTTGCCACCGCGAGGAGTCTGAAAAAGCAAAAGTAAAGGCTCAAGGCTGCGCAGGACACACTCCAAATAAAATGGAGTAAAGTACTCAATACAGTAGCGAAGTATGGTGGTAATCGCCCCACCAAGAGCTACCCGAAGCGGAAGTTGCTACCCGAATTCGATGAGGAGGCCCTAGATCCCCCACAACCAAAAATCAAAACGGCCACCTAGCCGGATAAACGACCTCACGGCCAACATGGAGCGGCAAACCACGCCACTCACAATCCACTCAAAAGGATGGCGCAACCAGATCCATCTATGGACCACGCAAGCGCGCCCCAGCATATGATGTAACACAACAAACATCAGAACAACGCGGTACACCCAGATACAGGGGTGCCGCACACCCCCTATGTTTCACCGATGAGGTGATGGACCATGAATTTCCAGAGGGATTCAAACCCGTAAACATAGAGGCATACGACGGAACAACAGAACCTGGGGTCTGGATTGAGGATTATATCCTCCATATCCATATGGCTCGAGGAGATGATCTCCACGCCATCAAGTACTTACCCCTCAAGCTCAAAGGGCCAGCTCGGCACTGGCTTGAAAGCCTCCCCGAAAACTCCATTAGAAGCTGGGAAGAGCTCGAAGACGCTTTTCGGGCAAATTTTCAAGGGACTTATGTCCGACCCCCGAATGCGGACGATTTGAGTCATATAACTCAACAGCCCGGAGAGTCAGCCCGCAAGCTTTGGAACAGATTTCTTACTAAGAAGAACCAAATAGTTGACTGCCCGGACGCCGAAGCCTTGGCAGCTTTTAAGCATAGCGTCCGCGACGAATGGCTTGCCAGACACCTCCGCCAAGAAAAGCCGAGAACAATGGCAGCATTAACAAGCCTCATGACCCGCTTTTGCGCGGGTGAGGACAGCTGGCTAGCCAGATGCAGCACCAGCGACCCAAGCACATCCGAAGTTAGAGATGAAAACGGGAAATCACGACGCAGCAAAAATAATAAGCGTTGGAATAAAGAAGACAACCCGAAGAGCACGGCGGTACATGCCGGATTCCGAAGCTCTCGGTCAGGTCAGCAAAAGCCGCCCTCTAAAGGCGCCAGAGATGAACTGTCCAGCCTGAACAAAATTCTGGACCAAGTATGTCAGATCCATAGCACCCCCGGTAAACCCGCTAATCATACCCACAGAGAATGTTGGGTCTTCAAGCAGTCTGGCAAGCTCAACGCCGTACACAAGGGGGAGGATACACCAAGCGAAGATGAGGATGAGCCTCTCAAGCAAGACACTAGGGAACAAAAGAAGTTTCCATCAGAAGTCAAAACAGTCAACGTATTACACGTGATCAAGGGAAGCAAACGGCCCTCCCAGATAAATATGCCCAAGGGCCTATCACCGCGAAACCCTGCCACTAGTCGTCTCAACCGGTCATTTTCGACCATCGTGATTACTCAGCAAGTATCCGGCGGGCAGGATGGGCTCCCCTAGTATTAGACCCAATAATTGACGGATACCACTTTGCACGAGTCCTGATGGATGGTGGCAGAAGTTTAAATCTGATATACCAGGATACAATCCGCGAAATGGCGATAGACCCAACGAAAATTTGCCATAGCAACACTACCTTTAAAGGAGTAACGCCAGGCCCAGGGGCTCACTGCACGGGCTCCCTGCTACTAAACGTTATATTCGGCTTCCCCGATAACTCCCATAGCGAACATTTAACCTTCCACATTGCTCCGTTCCAATGCGGTTATCAAGCACTACTTGGACCTGGCGTTACGCTTCTCTCACGCTCAAGATGCCCGGTCCACGTGGCATCATTACAGTGAACGGAAGTATTAAGCGATCTTTGCGCGCCGAAGAGAATGCGACTGCCTTGGCAGCCGCACACTAAAAACGACCTCACCAACTAAAGCATTTGATAGGTCGTCAAGACCACGGACGCGGTTAGACGAGTCCGGTGCTGCTATATGTAATTTGTACCAGATTGATGGCCACACCCCTATTACAAGGGGCTCAACGCGCGCAGACAAGTGGCAATTTCTACTCATTTCTAGTTATACATGGTTTCTTTAAAAACTATCTTTTTGCACGACAACTTTTTCACCTAAGTTCCTTTCTTTTACAGATGATCATCGTGCTACATCCGTCCAGGATACGGCACAACGGAGACACAGGCGCAGACGTGCAGCAGGGACCCGCTCCAAGGATTCTTTTTAGATTAAGACCCTGCGTAAACCTTTTTTACTGTCTCTTGTTGATACACATCCCTCAAATTCTCAGTACAATTGAGAAGGATGCTGACGTCTTGGCATGTGGCCATGTTAGAATAATGCTCGTACCTAGACACAAGGGGCTTCTTACAAAGGGCACTATTTAGGCCCGGTTTATACCATAAAGACCGAATACCTTAGGGAGTGTTCGGCGTCGCGAGTTTGGCCTTATATGCATCAGCTCCGAATCATTGTCTTTGGTCAAATGTTGGGTTTGCCCGGCTCCTGTGTTTTGGTGCCTTACGTTCCGCTTTATCGGCTAAGGCAGCACCAGGAGAACTACTGCGATTGTGCCCTGGTTCATCCGGACGAGCACCTCAGTAGAGAAAGTCGAAAACTGACTGTCATGATATAGCGTGAGACTGGTCAACCACTAGATGACCTATCGGAATGTTAGAATTCCTCCGCCTTAACAAAGGGCCGTTTTCCGGCAGGCATGTACGCACCCCGAGATCGGGAGAGTGCGGAGCCACCAGGGGCTATCTAGTAGCCCCACTGTCAAACTCCTATGGCTAAGTGAAAGTGTTAAAGCATTATAGTCCGGTTGCCTCATTCGCTGCGCTATCACCTCCTTAATAGGACCAAGACGTTGGATTAAGTGTGAACACGCGTTTTTTGCGAGCACCACCGCATTATATGTGTGGGGGCTGAAGCCGACGACTGTAATCTTTTAGGTTATACACATGTATACATAAACGGCCGCACAAGAGGCATCATATTACTTTCAGGCAAAAGTATAAACACAGCCTTAATAAATTTCATAAAAACATTGTGTTTACAATGGGAATACATATCACTCAAACATAATATTCTTCGAGCACTGGGTCTCTATCAAACGAGCACCCTCGAGAACCTCCTCGAAATAGTGCTCGGCAGCCACTCGGCCTATGGCCGAACCCTGCGCCGCAACAGTGGTAGCATCCATCTCCGCCTAGTATGCTTTAACACGGGCAAGGGCCATCCGCGAGCCTTCTATGCACGCCGACCTCTTCATCGCATTAATGCGCGGCACCGCACCAAGGAACTGGTGCACTAAGCTGAAATAGTTGTTCGGCTTTGGCTTTTCTGGCCATAGCTGATCCACGACAGACCTCATGGCGAGTCCGGACAACCTATTTAGTTCGTCCCATTCGGCTAGCTGATCAGTCAATGGAATCGGACGCTCTGGAACGCTGAACTGCGACCAGAACAGCTTGTCCACTTCACGATCTGTTTGACCATGGAAGTATCTGGCCGCATCGGCAGCACTCGCCGCCAAGTCCATATACCCATCTGCCGAACTCCACAGCCGATCCAGAGGGGCATACCGTGGATCTCCGAACTTCCTCCATAGCATGAAGGGCTTCCCAGCCGCAATATCCCCGGCTTCCCGCAGCTCCTCCTTCTTCGCTCTCATAGCAGAGTGGGTGTCTTTGTCCGCCATCGTGGCCTTCTCAAGGTCCGTTGACTTCACTCAGTTTTCTTTTTCAAGGAGACGGCAACGGTCGGCAGTGCCTTTTAATTCTACGGCTATCTTGGCCATCTTCTCTTGGCTCTCGCAATGTGTGGCCTTCTCGGCTTTCAACTCTTCGGCCGCCTTCAAAGCAACCACGTTACTAATTCTCGTTTGTTCCTTGGCTCGGGCGAGCTCCGCCTGAAGGGTCTCCACGGTGGCAGCTCCGTCTGCAGTCACAACATATTAAAGATACTGGCATCATGCTGCTCTTATTGTGTGACATTCACCAGAAAACATTACTTACCCTGTGATTCGTCAAGCCGCTTGTTAACAAGCTCGATGTCGGCGTCTGCCGCATCCAGTCGCCGTTTTAATTCGGCAAACTCACTAGTCTGGCTAGCCATCGGAGCTTCCACCACCTGCACATACAGGCAGTCTGGTTATTGCCTGGGACTATGATCCTCTGTTCGCCGCTGTTCTCGACGACAACCAGAGTCTCAGGGGCTACTATCTACATAGGGCACACCTAACATGTGCGGTACTATCACATATTATCTCACGTACCTCAAAGCCTGTCAGTAGACTCATAAAGGCTTCATGTAATCCACTTTCGGCGGACGAAATTCTTTCCATCACCGTACCCATCAGTGTACTGTGTTCTTCTAAGATGGCCACTCGCCCCAACAGCTCCCTCAGAACATCCGACCACATACCAGACGGTGACGGACTCTTTTGTTCGCTCTCTTCGAGAACCGGACGCTGGGGACTTCGGGGGTCTATGGGATTATCTTCTGGCCTCACCGGATCCGGAGAGGCCCTCCGTGACGACACTTCAGGGTCGCCCGCTTCTTGAGCGGAGGAGTCCGGGGGAGGCGTTTCGCTCTCCATCATCTCCGGAAGAAGATCCCCTGAAGACGAGCTCAGCTGAGAAGGTCTAAGACCCGAACTGCAAGATATATGCGGCGGTTATTTTCTCAGAAGAAAGATAGTATACCTTCACTATTAAAGTATTTTTTGGATCACTTACGACTCGTTGGAGGGCTGATCCCCCCGCGGATTTTGTGCGGCAAGAACACCCCCCGAGGCAGGACCCTCTGTTGGAGACTTCTTCTCCCGTTTGGAGGCCTCGGCTTCCGGATCCTCGGAAGCAGTCCTCTTCCTCCCCCGGTTATCCTCCTTCATGGAGGCGCTCATTCCCTCGGCTGGAACTGGCAGCGATGGGGGCCCGCTTCCGCTCATATTATTCCCCCTGTATCTTCCTTCGAGGGCTCCGGGCAAGGTGCGAGCTCGAGCATCTTTTCCAATAACAGATTTTCCAAACCCTCAGGGAGGGGGCCGAACACCGAATCATCTTCGCCTTTGTTAGCCAGTCCTGGTCAAAGAGCGATCTCTCAGAAATAACTTCATGATGAATAAAAGACGGTGTGTTCGACTAGAGGATTTCTTACTTGTTCGGCGGCGCGGTTACTGCTCAGGCCCATGTCCTCGGTAGTATACGGACACTCCATTTGAGGTCTGAAGAATGACTTGTACATCTCCTCGTGCGCAGGCCGAGGAAACTTTGAATGGCACGCGGTCCTTCTGGGTTGAACTCCCACAAGCGAAGGGGCCGGTGTTTGCAAGGCTGGACTCGACGAACCAGCATAACTTGCATTACCACAACCAAATTAAAATCTCCCTCGAAGAGATCTTGAATGCGGCTTTGCAGTATAGGCACATCCTTGGCTGGACCCCAACTCAAACCTCTGCTAATCCATGACATCAGTTGTGGTGGGGGGCCCGAGCGAAAAGCGGGGGCAGCCGCCCACTTGGCACTTTTGGGAGCCGTGACGTAAAACCACTCCCGTTGCCATAATTCGGATACCTCTGGAAAGGAACCTTTCGGTCACGGAGCTCCTGCCATCTTGCCTATTGACGCGCCTCCGCACGCTGCATGTTGCCCCTCGATCATCTTCGGCTTCACTTCAAAGGTCTTGAGCCACAGGCCAAAGTGAGGGGTAATGCGGAGGAAGGCCTCACACACGACAATAAATGTCGAGATGTGGAGAAAGGAGTCCAGAGCTAGATCGTGGAAATCTAGCCCATAATAGAACATCAAACCCCTGACGAAGGGATCCAGAGTGAGGCCTAGGCCTCGGAGGAAGTGGGAGACGAACACGATGTTCTCGTTGGGTTCGGGAGTAGGGACGACCCGCCCTCGAGCAGGCAGCCGATGCGAAACCTCTGCGGTCAGGTATCTGGCCTCCCTCAACTTCTTGATATCCTCTTCTATGACGAAGGAGGGCATCCATCGGCCTTGAAGGCTGGATCCGGACATGATTGAAGATCCGGAGCACCTGACCTGGGCTTTGGGTGTTAGAACTCGAGGCGAGGGAGGGGTTCGATTGGGCACGAGAGGGAAAAAGCAAAAATCTTGTCCCTTTATAAAGAGAGTGAATATCAAGCGTCCTCTCCGTAGCCGTTTGGGACTTGCCTATAATCTAGGAGTCCTAGACACGGTTGGGTTACCCACGACCGCATTAATGAGAATCCCGTAATTGGGGGAACACGATCTCTGCTTTGACAAGACGTGTCAAGAAACCGCCTCGCGTTATGTGTGAAGCTGGTTGAAGAAGAACGGTTCGAATAATCACCGGGCCATGACATAACGTCATGCTGCCAAAACAAGTCAGCAAATTGGATTTGCGAAAATATTATTCTCTCTACGGCGGTATGTGGAACTTATTTTACAGGGTCGGACACTATCCTCGTATTCAAATTCTTCTATGAAGTATTCGGAGAAGGAACCCGCCTTGCAATGCTGAAGACAATACTGCGCGCCGGACTCATCGTCATTGAAACCTGGTTCATGGGCTACTGAGGGAGTCCTGGATTAGGGGGTCTCTGGACAGCCGGACTATATCTTTTGGCCGGACTGTTAGACTATGAAGATACAAGATTGAAGACTTCGTCTCGTGTCCGGATAGGACTCTACTTGGCGTGGAAGGCAAGCTAGGCAATACGGATATGGATATCTCCTGTGTAACCCTAACCCTCTCCGGTGTCTATATAAACCGGAGGGTTTTAGTCCGTAAGGGACAACAACCACAACATACAATCATACCATAGGTTAGCTTCTAGGGTTTAGCCTCTCCGATCTCGTGGTAGATCTACTCTTGTACTAGCCATATCATCAATATTAATCAAGCAGGACGTAGGGTTTTACCTCCATCAAGAGGGCCCGAACCTGGGTAAAACATTGTGTCCCCTGCCTCCTGTTACCATCCGGCCTAAATGCACAGTTCGGGACCCCCTACCCGAGATCCGTCGGTTTTGACACCGACAGTCATCTTGCCCATGAGGCATGGTTCGCAAGTATCAAATGATTCATGATCAAGTGATTCCAAAAGTCCATCCGCATGGAGTGTCACAAGTATGTTGCACTATCATTATCAACTTTGCATCTTTTGACATCAATATTATGAATATGTGTATCACTACGATCGAGATTCAATAAACCATTCACATTGGGTGTATGACCATAGAAGGTTTTATTCATGTAAACAAAACAACAATTATTCTCTGACTTACA
Source organism: Triticum monococcum (assembly GCA_034509565.1). Classification (NCBI taxonomy): domain Eukaryota; kingdom Viridiplantae; phylum Streptophyta; class Magnoliopsida; order Poales; family Poaceae; genus Triticum; species Triticum monococcum. Next base: position 488,222,299 of record CM067845.1, read on the forward strand.
TGAATGAATGTATTGCAATAAACATGATCTAATCATATTCATGCTCAACGCAAACACCAAATAACATTTATTTAGGTTCAACACTACTCCCGAAGGTAGAGGGAGTGTGTGATGGTGATCACATCAACCTTGGAATCATTTCCAACACACATCATTACCTCGCTTTTAACTAGTCTCTGCAACTCCTGTTTCGAGTTACTAATCTTAATTAGTAACTGAACCAGTATCAAATACCTAGGGGTTACTACGAACACTAGTAAAATACACATCAATAACATGTATATCAAATATACCTTTGTTCACTTTGCCATCCTTCTTATCTGCCAAGTATTTGGGGCAATTCCGCTTCCAATGATTAGTCCCTTTGCAGTAGAAGCACTCAGTTTCAGGCTTGGGGCCAGCTTTGGGCTTTTACCCGGGAGTGATAACTTGCTTGCCATTCTTCTTGAAGTTCCCTTTCTTTCCCTTGCCCTTTTTCTTGAAACTAGTGGTCTTGTTGACCAACAACACTTGACGCTCCTTCTTGATTTCTACCATCGCCGATTTCAGCACCACGAAGAGCTCAGGAATCATTTTCTTCATCCCTTGCATATTATAGTTCATCATGAAGTTCTAGTAGCTTGGTGGTAGTGACTAGAGAACTTTGTCAATCACTATCTTATCTGAAAGATTAACTCCCACTTGATTCAAGCGATTGTAGTACCCAAACATTCTGAGTTCATGCTCACTGGCTGATCTATTCTCCTCCATCTTGTAGGCAAAGTACTTGCCAGAGGTCTCATACCTCTCGACACGGGCATGAATCTAAAATACCAATTTTCAGCTCTTGGAACATCTCATATGCTCTGTGGCATTCAAAACGTTTTTGAAGTCCCGGCTCTAAGTCGTAAAGCATGGCGCACTAAACTATCAAGTACTCATCATATCGAGTTTGCAAAACGTTCATAATGTCTGCATATGCTCGTGCAACAAGTTTGTCACCTAGCGGTGCATCAAGGACATAATTCTTCTGTGCAGCAATGAGGATAATCCTCAGATCACAGACCCAGTCTGCATCATTGCTACTATCATCTATCAACTTAGTTTTCTCTAGGAACATATAAAAATATAGGAGCTATATCGCGAGCTATTGATCTACAACATAGATATGCAAAACTATCAAGACTAAGTTCATGATAAATTAAGTTCAATTAATCAAATTACTAAAGAACTCCCACTTAAATAGACATCCCTCAAGTCATCTAAGTGATACATGATCCAAATCAACTAACCCATGTCTGATCATCATGTGAGATGGGGTAGTCATCAATGGTGAACATCTCTATGTTGATCAAATCTACTATATGATTCATGTTCGACCTTTCGGTCTCCAGTGTTCCGAGGCCATGCCTGTACATGCTAGGTTCGTCAACTTTAACCCAAGTATTCCACATGTGCAAAATTGTCTTGCACCCATTGTATGTGAACGTAGAGTCTATCACACCCGATCATCACGTGGTGTCTCGAAACGATGAACTGTAGCAACAGTGCATACTTAGGGAGAACACTTTTACCTTGAAATTTAGTGAAGGTATCATCTTATAATGCTACCGTCGTTCTAAGCAAAATAAGATGTAAATAAGATAAACATCACATGCAATCAAAATATGTGACATTATATGGCCATCATCATCTCGTGCTTTTGATCTCCATCTTCAAAGCATCGTCATGATTTCCATTGTCACCGGCTTGACACCTTGATCCCCATCGTTGCATCGTGGTCGTCTCGCCAACTATTGCTTCTACAACTATCTCTAACGCATAGTGATAAAGTAAAGCAATTACATGGCGTTTGCATTTCATACAATAAAGAGACAACCATAAGGCTCCTGCCGATTGTCAGATATCTTACAAAACATGATCATCTCATACAATAACGTTTATCACATCATGTCTTGACCATATCACATCACAACATGCTCTGCAAAAACAAGTTAGACGTCCTCTCTTTGTTGTTGCAAGTTTTACGTGGTTGCTACGCGCTTCTAGCAAGAACCATTCTTACCTACGCATAAAACCACAACGGTGTTTCGTCAAGTTTGTTGTTTTAACCTTCTTCAAGGACCGGCCGCAGTCAAATTCGATTCAACTAAAGTAGGAGAAACAAACACCCGCCAGCCACCTTTATGCAAAACTAGTTGCATGTCTGTCGGTGGAACCGGTCTCATGTGCGTGGACATGTAAGTTTGGCCCGGGCCGCTTCATCCCACAATACCGCTGAATCAAAATAAGACATTGGTGGTAAGAAGTATGACTATCACCGCCCACAACTCTTTGTGTTCTACTCGTGCATATCATCTACGGATAGACCTGGCTCATGATACCACTGTTGTTGGGAATCATTGCATGGAAAAACAAAAAAAATCTATGCACACGCAATGATCTATCCATGGAGATGCATAGCAACGAGGAGGGAGTGTGTATACGTACCCTCATAGACCGTAAGCGGAATTGTTTCTCAACGCGGTTGATGTAGTCCAACTTCTTCGTGCTTCAACCGCTCAAGTACTGAACGCACGGCACCTCCGTGGTCTGCACACGTTCAGCTCGGTGACATCCCTCGCCTTCTTGATCCAGCAAGACATCGAGGTAATAGATGAGTTCCGTTAGCACGACGGCGTGGTGACGGTGATGGTGAAGTGATCCTCGCAGAGCTTCGCCTAAGCACGACGAAAATATGACCGGGGGTGTAAACGGTGGAGGGGGCGTCGCTTATGGCTAAACAATTGTCTGGTGTGTGCCATATATAGGTGGGAAGGAGAGGGGAGGCTACCAGGAGGCGCCCCAAGTAGGCTAAATCCTACTTGGGGTCCTCCCCTTGGCCGCGCCCCCTGCCATATTTGCCGGAGGGGGAAGGTAAGAGGGGGAGAGGGAAGGAAGGGGGAATCCTATTCCTCTCTTTCCTTTCCCTTCCCCTCTTTCCTTCTCCTCCTAGGCCGGCCCATATGGGGGGCGCACCAACCCTTGTGGCTGGTGCGTTCCCCTCTTGGCCCATAAGGCCCATATCTTTTGCCGGGGGTGCCCGGAACCCCTTTCGAGACTCCTCGTCCTATATATAAATCTTTATCTCTCGACCATTTCGAGACTCCTCGTCATGTCTGTGATCTCATCCGGGACTCCGAATAACATTCGGTCACCAAATCACATGACTCATATAATACTACATCGTCATCGAACGTTAAGCGTGCGGACCCTACGGGTTCGATAACTATGTAGACATGACCGAGGCACCTCTCCGGTCAATAACCAATAGCGGAACCTGGATGCCCATATTGGATCCTACATATTCTACGAAGATCTTTATCGGTCGAACTGTTATGACAACATACGTAATTCCTTTTGTCCATCGGTATGTTACTTGCCCGAGATTCGACCATCGGTATCTTCATACCTAGTTCAATCTCATTATCGGCAAGTCTCTTTACTCGTTCCGTAATACATCACCTTGTGACCAACTCCTTAGTCATTTTCTTGCAAGCTTATGATGTGTATTACCGAGAGGGCCCGGAGATACCTCTCCAAAACTCGGAGTGACAAATCATAATCTCGATCTATGCCAACTCAACAAACACCATCGGGGATACCTGTAGAGCATCTTTATAATCAACCAATTACGTTGTGACGTTTGATAGCACATAAGGCATTCCTCCGTTATCCGGGAGTTGCATAATCTCATAGTCGAAAGAATATGTATTTGACATGAAGAAAACAATAGCAATAAACTGAACGATCAATATGCTAAGCTAACGGATGGGTCTTGTCCATCACATCATTCTCCTAATGATGTGATTCTGTTATCAAATGACAAAACATGTCTATGGTTAGGAAACCTTAACCATCTTTGATCAACGAGCTAGTCTAGTAGAGGCTCACTAGGGACATGGTATTTGTTTATGTATCCACACATGTATTTAAGTTTCCGATCAATACAATTCTAGCATGAATAATAAACCTTTATCATGGATAAGGAAATATAAAATAACAACTTTATTATTGTCTCTAGGACATATTTCCTTCAAAAACATCACTGCCACTCCATTTTTATCAATTTACATCACACCATTTGAGCACACCATGAAGTACTAGCTACACTCATCCAAATATCCTCAAATTTTGCATGCATGTTATCCAACATATAAGACTAGCCTCCATCAAAATTTAGCCTCATTAGCCACACCATATGACCATAGACCCGTCCCAAAGTTTCTGTGCGAATTGTCAAGTTGTACATGAAGTACCATTTAGGCTCATCTTATTGCTTCCCAAATTTACATGCATGCACATCACCATCTTATATCACCCTACACCAAAAATCAGCCCAAATGGCCAAGCCATCCGACCACAGCAAGATCACAAAGCTTTTGTACATAATTTAATTTGTACGGCAAATGTCATCTATACCCATCCACTTTGCCTCAAACTTTGCATACTTAATTATCATCATCCTCTGTAACACTAAGCTCCCTAGTTTTGAAGAACCCACATTCAATTGAGGTCTCCAACTAAAATTGGGTCACCTAATTTTGACCGGGTTAATAATTTCTCAAAGCTATCACATTCAATTCTTTTATACCATACAATATGCTTCCTAATTTTGAAGGCCTCACTATTAATTGAGGTATTCAATTTAGAATCGGGTCAACTAATTTTGACCGGGTCAACACTTTTTCAAGCTCTTCTATTCAATTATTGTAATTCACTATGTTCCCTAATTTAGAAACTCTTTCATTCAATTGAGGTATTCAATTTTGAATTTGGTTTACTATTTTGATTGGGCCAACGGTTTTTCAAATCTTTTTTTGCATACCAATAGAGAGCTTTCATTCAACGAAAGAGCTCCTAGCATCATCAGCCATAAGGCTAGTGAGTAGGAAAGAGGGTCTAGATCCAGTCCAACTTCCGGTAACCAATAGTGTGCATGCATGTTTTGCACAAAGGTGGGCCGGTACATTTGCTGATCTTAATACATGTTGAATAACAAAAGAAGAAAAAGAGGAAGCTAGCTCTCCAATTTCTAAAAGTAAGGGTGCCACAACAGAAAGGCTATTGTGACGAGTGTTCCAAAGATTAACAATCTCTAGGCAGTTTGTTTCCATGATCACAAGGGAGAAGCCACGTAGATTAGCAAAGATAACTCCATCACGCAGCGCCAGAGTCTCCCCTATGAATGGATCCGAAATCCCCGGATGGGGTTTGCTCCAAGCACCCAACAAGGCATTGGTGGAGCGGGCTACATGTCTCACGCCCACCTTATTGGAGTCCACATTCATAGTCGCATTTGTGTTTATCTTGACCACCCCCAACTCTGGAGGGATCCACCCATAGCCAGGTAGTATCGAAGCATGGGTATCGGGCAAATCAAGTAAAGCCAAATCCTCCCGAATTCTCTTGACCGAGACAAAAGGATCAAGCTGATCATCATCATGACTTCATGAGTAACTCTATTCCTCGAGTGCCATATGGACCACATCACGAAGATCATTTGAGCCCTTTGAACATCAGTGAACTAACCATCACATATAATGTCACGGGACCATGTAGCCGAGTGCAAGCGTGGCCTTCGAAGATCAAACATTGCAAAAGCTTGTTCCCAGAATAGCTTGGCGTGGGAGCAGTGCACTAATGCGTGCATTAGATCCTCATCCATCACGTTACAGACATTACATCTACTGATTACCTTTATGTGATGATGCCTCAAGGTACTTTCATCTGGAAGAATTCCACGAACAACTCTCCACCAAAAGACACGAACCTTTGGCAAGACCTTGAGCTTCCATAGTGACTTCCACATCTGCTCTTCTGTCTGTGAGGATCCGGTAGCCGTCCCTTCCCCTAGAGCTATAAGCTCCTTATGGGTCACAAGAGCACGGTACGCCAATTTTACAGAATAGATGTCACTCCTTTCATGAGCCCACACAAGAAAATCATCACCACCCCCCATCCTTAGCAGGATATTTAGAATAGCATTGGCATCGGGGGCTGTAAACACGTCCCTGATCAGTTCTCGACGCCAGGTCCAGTTGTCCTGGTCGATAAGCTAATCAACAGTCTCGAGGGTAGTACCCCCTGGTACAACCATGGGCGATAGAGTAGCGAGACCTGGAATCCACCGGTCATGCCAAATTGATATGGTAGAGCCGTCTCCCACCCTCTTGATCAAACCTCCACGGAGCGCCGCCCTGCCCGCCACTATCATTCGCCATATGGCAGAGGAAGTCTTTGGCACCGTGGCCTCCATGAAATCACTGTAGGGAAAATAACGGCCCTTCATCACCCGAGCACACAACGACTCGGGTTTAGTGATAAACCTCCAACCATGTTTCCCTAGCAGCGACAAATTGAAAAGATTCAAGTCCCAAAAACCCATTCCTCCACGAGCTTTCGGAGTAGCAAGTTTCTCCCACGCCACCCAATGAAGAGATCGATGATCCAAGGAGCCACTCCACCAGAACTTGGCCATGCTGGCCGTCAAGCTTTTGCACACCTTTTTTGTTAAAAGGAAGCAACTCATACTAAACATTGGGATTGCTTGAATAACCGACTTGATAAGTGATTCTCTCCCAGCACATGCAAGCAGTCTCTCAACCCATCCATTCATTTTACTCCGAGATATCTCACCAATGTGGTCAAAAGTACCGCTCGTGATCCTCCCTACGACAGCTGGGAGACCAAGATATAGCTCGCTAAACGCCTCCACTTGAATGCCCAAAAGAATTTTCAGATTATGTCGTCTATCAATTGGGGTATTTGGCGTAAAAATACCACACTTTTCTCTTTATTGACAGCTTGGCCTGAGCATGAAGCATAGATCATCAAGAATGCATTCAACCGAACCACGCTCTCCTGTGTTGCACTAATGAAGATGAGACTGTCATCGGCAAATAATAGGTGGCTCACCCATGGTGCCCGAAAGGATACACAGACACCTCTGTCTATATAAGGTGATCCATATGAATTCAACAGCGAAGTAAGACCTTCTGCACACAAAAGGAAGAGAAAAGGTGATACATGATCTCCTTGACGCAAGCCACAAGACGGTGTAAAGAACGGCAGAAGTTCCCCATTTACTCTCACTGTGAAAGGGACCGAAGAGACACACTTCATAATTAAGTTCACAAAGTTGCCACTGAATCCAAGCTTAGTCATGATAGCCTGTAAGTAATGCCACTCGACTCGATCCTAGGCCTTCATCATGTCTAACTTGACAGCACATGAATAATTCTTCCCCTTCTTCCTCCTTCTCATCATGTGGACACTCTCAAAGGCCACGACGACATTATCAGTAATCAACCTGCCAGGGACAAAAGCACTTTGCTCCTCGCCGACCACAATGTCCATTAGCTCTTTCAAGCGATTAGTAATCATCTTAGCCCCAATCTTGTAAGGAACCGGACACAAAGAAATGGGTCGGTACTGAGCAATGCATTGAGGGTTACGTACCTTTGGTATGAGTGTTATCGAGGTATCATTGAAACCCGCAGGTAGCTCACCCCCATGAAGAAAACCCAAAACTGCGGGTGTTAGATCTCCTTGAATAATATTCCAGTGCCGCTGGAAGAACCCAACAGTAAAACCATCAACACCCGGAGCCTTTGAGGGAGACATCTGGAAAAGGGCAGCACGGACCTCCTCCGGTTCATAGGGTTTATCCAGCAACACATTCATTTCCTCAGTAACACGCTCGGGAACATACTGGAACAACTCATTCATATCATTATAACCTTGAGATGAATATAGGTTTTGATAGAATGACTGGACTTCGGCCATATCTTCGGCTTCGGACACACAGAAAGATCCATCGGCTCGACGAAGATTGGCAATTCTATTCAAAAGTTTCCGTTGTGCCGCTTGTGCATGATAGTAAGCTGTGTTGCGATCCCCTTTCCGCAGCCACGGCACTCTAGAACGTTGCCTCATCCACACCTCCTCTTGCCTCAAAGCTTCACGAAGTTTCAGTCTGTGGCTTTCTCCTCGTCCGACGGGCCTCTCCTGATAGATTGTTTTCTCAATATCTCGAGCTTGGACTGGAGTTTCTTCACCTTCTTGGCGAGGCAGCCAAACTCCTTAGCTCCCCACGCTCCTAGCTCACTCTGGAGCTTATGTAACATGTCCTGTATACCTACAAGGCCCTGCCCAGCATGATTCCTTTTCCACGCCTCAGCAACAAAGTTATCATACTCTACATGGGACTGCCAAACATCCTCATACCGAAATAGTTTTAGCCTCCGCGGTGATTGAGCGAATTGCGTTTCGACCAAAACAAAGCAGTGATCCGATTCCACCGTGCTGATATGCCGAACACGCACTGGATCAAATCTCTGAAGGAAAGCTTCGTTCACTACTCCTCTATCAAGGCGTGCTTTAATGTTCATCGCCTCGCCTTGTTTATTCTCCCATCTAAATGGTACCCCTGCAAACCCTTAGTCCTGCAAGGAACAATCTTCCAAAGCTTCCCGAAAAGCTAACATTTGCATCTCCGAATGCGCAGCCCTGCTAAAATGTTCTGACCCGTACATAGTCTCATTAAAGTCTCCGAGACACATCCAAGCATGGTGCGGTATTGCATGCAACATTCTCAAGCATCGCCAACTGTGGTGACGATCTTCAGACCTGGGGGCTCCATAAAACCCCGTAAACCTTCACTCCTGAGTAGACAAGTCGCTTGGCCTGACCATAACATCAATATGTCCAGAGCTATAGCTTTTTAACTCAACTTTTACATCACGTGACCAAAATAGGCCAATTCCTCCACTTAAACCCGCACTATCCACCGCACAACATCCCGCAAAACCCAGACTGTGTTGCAGAATCTCCACCCTCTTCGCTCTGATCTTTGTTTCTGAAACAAAGAGCAAAGCAGGCCCTTCTTGCTTCATCAACTTATGAAGCTCTCGAACTGCCTCGGGGTTCCCAAGCCCCCGGCAGTTCCAACTCAAGCATTTCATGGTTCCTGGCAGGGCTATCCTGCAGCCGCTGCCGAATTTTCAGATGATGGGGGGGTGGGGGTGGGCTTCTTCTTCTTCGGATCAGGTCCCATGATTCTAGCATCTTTCCCCACGTCTCCCTCCATACCAGCCAAACCATCTGTTTTCTGAGCTGTAAACACCACCATCTCAGTAGGGTTAACCCCTGCACTTGTCATGTTTCCTGAACTTGGCAGAGCAAGGTTTTCAACCCTACGGTAAACTTTCTCATTCAGGGGGCCACCCTTTCTTTTATGTAAGATTTTCTTCTTCGGGGAGTTGACCTCCTCATTAACACCTGATTTGCTATTCGATGAGGCAGCATCTTTCTTACTGTTGGCAGAATTTTGTGGCTCCTTCGACGAACCATCACTCGAAGCAGCACTCTTCCTCTCCTCGGGCGCACGCAAGCTGGTATTGAATGGCAAATTTCCTTTCTCATCACGAGTTCCCGGGGTAGGACAAACCAGATCAGAGTGGCCAAGCCGACCACACGAGAAACAGAAGTTCGGGACGTACTCATATTGAATATCGTACCAGTCCCGAGACTTTCTCTTCGCGGAATCAATCAAAATCCAGCGGCGCAAGGGTTTATGCACATCAATTGTAACCCTTGCTCTCAAGAATCCCCCCAAGGGATCAAAGTGAACAGACGTCGCGTTGACATCAATCTGTCTAGCGATTTGTTTTCCCCAATTCTCGGTCTGCAAGTTGAAAGGCAGGTTTGGAACCCTAGCCCACAACCGAAGTTTATCGAATTTTAACTCTGACGGCCTCATGCAATCATCAAAATCTGCCAGAATTACGGCATGCCGACTAACGTGCCACGGTGAACCTTCCCGCACTCGATCTCGGTCACGACAATTCTCAAAATCAGCCACGAAGGTATTCTCACCCACCGGCCTAAACGACAGACCCCTAGGGTTTCCCCACGCCAGCCTCAGTGTGTTGTCCATAGTTTGGATATGAAAGATCCTTCGATGCAGAACTTTTCCAGCGATTGACCACTTCTGCGGAGCTCCTTCATCCATATCATCAACCACCAGGGGGTGGCTTCTTCCTCCGTGAGATCCAGCTTCCCCATGGCCTCCTCCAGCCGTGCTCTCGCCGTCCTCGGGGATTGAGGCCCCGGCGAACTCCCGCTTGGACCCGAAGACGACGCCATCTCCAGCCCAAAGGATTGATGCGCCCCGCCGACGAGGTGTCAGCGGGCGCCGCCTTTCCACCGAAACCCTAATCGCCTATCAGGAGGCTCCTAGTTTTCCGGGGCCCCTGCCATCCATCCAGGGGAGGGGGTAGTGTGATCGAATCAGGCGGCAGCGATTCTGCTGCGCGAACAACGCAACACCACCCTTTGCCGTCGTCAATCAGCAGCAACCGGCTTTCCCTTCGAAAAAAACACACTATCACATTTTCTGATTTCGAAACTTCTGTATTTTCGAAACTTCTAGGGAAAATAAAAACTACGGAAAAAAATATACTAGGAGTATCACATTTCCTGATTTCCATGTGATCGTTGTGTCACGGTTCACAGATGGCAGGAGCGCTCGTCCAGGTGGCCGGCTCGCCGCCTCCCCTTCTGCCCCCGCCGCGCCGCGTGTCCCGCCGCTTCTTCTCCTCCTCCTCCTCTGGCTCTCCCCTCCTCTCCGCTGCCGTGATATAGCCACGGGCTTCCTCCGAGAAGAGCGCGTCGCAGGCGAGGCGAGGCGAGGGGTCGGGGAAGGGAAGAGGATGTCGCTGGGGGCGGTGTTCCACGGCGCGCAGCTGATGCTGGATCTGGCGGTGGCCGGGATGTCCCTCATGTTCGCGCTCGGCCTCTTCGCCGTCGTCACCACCGTGCTCTGCTCCGCCGCCTTCCTCCACCACTCCAAACCCGTCGCGTCGTAGCCGCGAGCTGCCTCCCACCAGGCCCACGACCCCCTCGGCGCATCCTAATCGTAAGCCCGATGCCAAGAATTTCATCGGTTCATTTCATTTCATTCCAAGGTTGTGCCCTCGGCGATGAGAAATACTGGAATGTAGCGCGGTGGAATCGATTTGTCTAGCACTTTAGTGGTGAATTTTGGATGGAATCAAAGAAACAATGTGCTCGCTCCACATGTTCATGCTTCCTGACTGGCTATGTGGATAAGCATGGACGACGCCACGATGGTTTGAGCAGGAGCACGTTGTCGTCCTTGGAATCCAGGAAATTGACATTCAGCGCGATTCCCCTAGCATTGTGTCCTGTGTTACATTACTTCAGAGTCCGCACCATTTGCCCTGACCCCTGTTGCCCTAACATTTTAAGCAATTTTTACTGCCAAATGTGCCATGTGGAGTACATTTACTAAGGCTGCATTTTGTGTTTAGTCTCACAAATTAATGTGGCAGGTTAGCTCCCCTCGTTGTCCTGGCCTTATTGTGATTGATAGCTTGGTAGAGAACTCCAAGGAGTCCAAGCTGGAACACCCTGTACGATTCCCTGAAGATTGTGCCTGCTGTTTCGTTGTTTCTGAGAATATCTGGTGTGAGATTAGGCATGATAGTCATCTGGGTGATTAGGCATATTTCTTTTTGCGACCTTGAGCTGGCTACTGATGCTTTTGAATGAAGTGGCTTTTATGTGTTTGGTCAGAAAAACAGCATCAGAAAGCTACAACTAAGGGTCTTAGATCTTGTTTGGCCACCGCTGAGTGCCTACTTTGGATAACTGTAACTTTCACAATGAAACATCTACTCGACAGCCAAAACCATGTGAATTGATTGTGCCCAGTGCTCACCCTCATCTGAATTCTGAAACAACTCAATTATCTCTTTTGCACTTTTGCTTTGCCCTGTCTTTGCTAGTTCAGTTGAACTCTTTATCTTTTACTAACTGATTACCATCCCCCTTAATAAGTTTTTCATTCTTTTATCTCAGGAGTGAGATTGCTGTTGGGAGGTAATACCTTCATTTGCATCATTTGCCCAGCAGAAGGTGCTCCATATGCTACTGCTGCTAGTACTGTTGGGAGGGAACTACTGTAGACGCAAAGAGTAGGAATTGCACATATCAGGTGATAGCTGGAGGCTCTTGTACCTTGTATTACTTGTCATGTCTACTTAAGCTGTTCTGGAAACTACACTTGTTTGTACAGTACATTGTTGGTTCGTCTTGTTGAAATCTTCTACATCTTATTGTTTATAAATGTACTGTACATTGTCTAATGCTTCTTATATCGAAGGGCCGGATATTCCTAGGTTTCATGTGCAAATGCCGCATCAGTTGTAGTAAGATTGATCTACTATATATCATAGGATTTGCTTTACTCAAGGGTAAGAAAGATGTGTTAAGGAGATTTGTGTAAATCCTATTAATTTTTGCTCTATAGCAGTTCATATAACTTAACTGATAGACAATACTCCCTCCGTCCCATAATATAAGAGCAATTTTGACACTACACTAGTGTCAAAAACACTCTTATATTATGTGACAGAGGGAGTACTATATTAGATTGCTCACCAAACGTGAAAAGATTATTGACAGACACATGATAAAGCAGATTTCTATATACGCTTTTTCTGAGTAAATTTTAACACATGCAGATTTTCTGACCTATAAAAATACTGGGAAAGCAGAAGGCCATTGAACCGAATTATCTTTTTGGGCTGGTGGCCTCAAACACCTCATTGGGGAGGTGTATCTGGACAAAGTGATCATTAATGTCTATAGAAACATAGGAGAGCATGCAGTGCTTGAATGTTGATATTAAGAATAGGGCAATGAATAATAATTCAAGGGTGACAGATTTGCATAGGAAGAACTAACCTATGAGGTGGCTAACAAATGGACAAAACAATAGAAGGCAATAGCAGGGACCATCACAAGGCGTTCAATTACTCATGCCTCTGACATGGATTCTAGCTTGATAATAAGAAAGAAATAGATGAGCAAGGTTTTTACATCGGTTACCAAAAGAAGCTTGTTCTTGATGAGCTACGCCTTCTATTGTGGCCTCTTTTGCTGCTTTTCTCGTCCCCTTTCTTCACCTTGCCCGCCTTTTTGTTGCTGCCGGTCGAGAACTTGGTAAGTGTCTCAGCTTGTTCATCCTTGCCATGTTCATTGCTGGAACCATCATTTGTCTGACGATCTTTCTCTTCTTTGCCTTCAAGCACCTTCACTTGAGATGTCCCTGTGGAAGCATCAGACGCCAGCGAATCGTAATCTCCATCATCATCCGCGTTGTTCTCTTCTTTCCCTTTCCTCCTCTCGGTGATGTAGCCACTCCCATCTTCAACATTGCTCCCTTCACTGCCATTCTCTTTTGCTTCATAGCTGCTCGTGGGGGAGGTCAGGTATATCGTCCACCCGGACTCGTTACTGTTGCACTCTTCGCCGCCATCCCCGGTGATCTGGGAGGATTCCATGACAGGCCACGGGAGCGGGGAGACCAAAAGAGAGAAAAGAAAGGCCAAAGAAGAGAGGCAGAACGAGGTCGATGGAGAATTCTGCGAACACCAACTCTTATGCTTCTTCCGAAATCTGAATCTCCTCAACAATGCAGCACTGAAGATGGAGTTGTTCTTGCCTATGCTTCTTGAGCACCCATAACCCGAGAAGAGCACCGGATCCTCCTGCACCCAGCCTTATTCAGAGGACAGAGAATTCAGAGGGAGGGGCTGGATTGCATGAGAGGGGGGCAAGAATTCTTCAGGGCCGGACCATGTGTATGGCTATGGTGTGTCTGGGGGTGGAGGTGTGTGAAGGAACCGCAGAAAGGATGGCAGTGTGTTTAAATGGGAAAGGGTGGCCTATCCTCGCGAGCTCCAACTGTCACCCATAACTTTCCCCAACCATTTGCGTACCCTCTCTTCTCTTGTCACCAAAGCCAAGGAGGGAGGAGCAAACCATTTTGCTTGCAACGCAGTGTTACAGGTATTTCCATCTGTAGTCCATGTGGCCGTAGCGCCTCGCCCTCATGGTGGGGGCCTGGCAGAGAGGCCGGCCTGGGGAGATTAGATGCACCTGCCTGCCTGCCTGGGTTAGCTAGCCCATGATTTATTAGCATTAGATTAAGAAGGTTAAGCATGAGGCTGGCATAGCTCAAAAGGCCTCCTGTCGCCGCTGTGTCTGCCTGTCATCCATGCCTGCCAAATGCCTAGCTTGCTCACGGCGTATCTCCACTTCAACAACAGTCTGCAGGACCAGGAGAACATGTCTTTTGTTTGCTTTGGTATTGGTGCGTACGTACGTGCTACATGTAGACGGTGGACGAGCAATCAGGCCCAGAGCTACTGGACTTCTCATGTGCTGCCACTCTCGTCGTTGCCTTCTTGGTAAGCCAGAACTCTGCCGTTGCAGGTAAGAGCATCGATCTGTGGTGGATATGGTGAGATGCGGTTGATTGGAACATGATAAAGCGCTTGATAAGTATGTTTATTGCGCCGTGCATGTTGTTTGTCTATCATATTCACATAGCTAGATTCGGCGGATACTGCATGCACGATGATATGATAGCAGTAAAAGGGATACCAAACTTGATTACGTGACATGCTTTCCTCCAAGCCGGAGAAAGGAACAACCCCGGCCCTGGCTTGCTTCTGAAGCTTTCGCCGGGGAGAAAAGGGCTTGGGAGACATGAGGAGGCCGGACCTCGTGGTCCTTGTTGTTTCCATGTCCTCAAAATCAGCCTCTTTTCTTGTCTCCTGCGGTTAACCAAAGGAGAAAAGTTTTGCCCGCGTTGCATCTTGTAATTCTAACTCCGTCGTATGCACTGTGGCGCGCGGCAGGAAACCGATCGACGCGACCGGCTGGGCTGTGGCCGGTGGCGCTCCTACAGTGCGTGCATGTGTCTGGATTTTCTTGCCTGTTCCTGTGCGTCGGTCAGCGTTCTCCGTTGCCACGGGCTCCGTCCTGTGGCCGGCTGTTCCGCTTCCACGTGCACGTATGTGCACCTGGTCGGGTCACCAGTACGGCGATCGGAGCCCGGCCGCTCAGGTTCACCGCACGGACGGACGCTCGCTGGATCGCGCGCTGTGGGCGGCCGGCCGTGCCCCTACGCCTACACCGCTACCACCCTCGGCCGGACGGCCGGTGGGACGTCGCGGGGGAGTTCACGTGGGTACGGTGCAGTCGGCGGCAAGCGACGACGACGAACAGCTGCAAGGCTTTGGAGTGACTCGACGACCACCACGACTCTGCAGGTCTCTGAACCAGATGGTGGCTACCAGTAGATACGTGCCCTGGCCGTGGTGCAAACAGAGGGTGGACACGCCTGTAAGCTGTAACTCGTGCCCGTGCTCGGGTAGTTGGTGGGCGGAGCACACGCGCCCTTGCCCCCCGCATCACCTGTCCGAGTCGAGTTGAAGGCCGCCGCCCGGCGAACTGTGACGGGTACAGGGCGGCCATGCACGTCGGGCTCGCGGGTCTAATCGGCCGCTGTTGCTCACTGATTTCTCTGCTCTGCTGCTGTCGTCGCTTGCCAGTGGCAGAAACCAATGGATGCGTCTGCTGGTCCTGGTTGGTTGCCCTAACAATGCTGCTCGACGTGCTGGCTGGTGCTGGTGCTAGTCAGAGCAGAGGCCTGCCGTTGCGTCGTGTCCACGGGGCGTCGGTGAGCGCGCGCGCGGTGTCCGGGAACGAACGGGCGTGCCTTTCCACGTGCGGCGGCCCCCGTTGACATGTGCACGGCTTCGATCGGGGATTCGGGCAGGGCCGATCAGCCGTTCGGGAGAGCCTCCCTGTGCGTTAGACAGCAGAGTACAGCATTGTTTGATGTCGCAAGGTTTTCTTGGCGTTCAGGCGATCCAGCTTAAAAAGGCGTTGGAGACGCTATGATAAAGTCAGATTTAGGCAAAATTTTAAAGTAGGATCGAATCATGCCAATCTTTGATTAAAGAGTCAAAACAGTGAGCCTGTCGCATAAGCCAAGAAGCTCCAGTGAAGGCATCTCCAACCGCAGACCCTCAAACCACCCGCAACCGTTCAGATTGCACGGGTCTGGAGGTGTGTTGCCACCCAACGCGTCCTGCATCGATTCACCAACCAGTTCGTACATGCTTTTTCGGTCAAACCGGAGACAAAGTTGGGGGGGGGGGGGGGGGGGGGGTGGCGTGGCCACCTGCCCACATTCATACCGTTGTAGGGCGGACGCTCCCCATTGATGCTGGTCCAGAGCGGCCGCGATCTCTCACTGTCGGCCGAGAGAGCGCAACCCGCTGCACGCCCGGCTGAACACGCCTCCTTGTCGCATTCAAACGGACGTTGTTTGCCTACCTTCCTCCATTAAACCAGCGCGTGTGCCGAGAAAACTACTTCGGCGGCACATCGGTTCGCTAGCCGATCGACATTAAACACAACGCTGGTTGGCTCCGGGCCTCCACATGCTATTTAAACAATGCCAGCCGCTGTGCAAACAATCACACCACACCTCCGCCCCCCATCTCCTCCTCGCACCATTCTCTCCGCACTCTCCATGGCATACGGCGAGCAAGAAAAGGAGTTCTCTGCATAAAAGCCGGCTGGTGGCCCGCTGAGTCTGCTAGAAACGAGTCAATCAACTCTCTGCTCCACCTCCCTCGCCGCACCAGGCCGCTGTAGGCCAGCTTGTGGAGGAGGCCGCTCCAAGCCAACGCGTGATTCAGCAAACTCGCCGCTCCAAGCCACCTCGTCGTGGGGTGGCGAATTGCTCCAGGCTGACACGCGGGGAGCATGATAGCACAGGCATCGTGGCTGCCGTGGATGAGGCCATGTCATACCGCTTCTCCCGTGCCCGCGACCGCGTCATCCGCTGCCAACATTGGTGGAACCGCGCCCTAACAGCGTAGAAAGAAGCCGGTTTCACGGGTATCGACAATGCGGCGGCCAACACGTCCGCGTCTGCTGTCGTGGTTCTAAGTCTGACAGTAGTAGAGGGGGGTAAGTAGGGAGAGGCAAGATCTTAGCTATGGAGAAGTTGTACGCACGCAAGGTTTACGAGTTCAGGCCCTTCTCGGAGGAAGTAATAGCCCTACGTCTCGGAGCCCGGAGGCGGTCAACTGGATTATGCGTGTATGAATTACAGGGGTGCGAACCCTTGTCTCGAAGGAGGGGGTGGCTTATATAGAGTGTGCCAGGACCCCGGCCAGCCCACGTTACAAAGGGTTCAATGTACATTAAGGCAGGGCGTTACTGGTAACGCTAGTAATAAAGTGCTATAATGACCATAAAAGCTACTTAATGACCGACCGTTAGCGTGCGGAGTGACTTTAGGTCTCCTGGCCGTCGAGTGGCTGGGTCTTGGTCGAGTGGTTGCTTCTTGGTCGAGTGTCTTCGAGTCTGTCGAGTGGAACACCTCCAAGTCGATTGAAAGGTGATTTTTTCTAGAGATATCCTTGGGTAGGGCAGTTAGGACAGGTCTATGACCCTACCCTAGGTACATAGCTTCATCATTAGCCCCCGAATGGATCGAGGTTTGAGTGGGGAAGGAGTTGAGAACTTCTCCGACTCGTTTTTCATGCCGTGAGCATATCTTGTTTCGGATCAACGGACCTGAGTGATGACAGCAACTTCCTTTTCAGTCGCCTTGATCCATTCTTAATTCTTCGTCGAGTGAGTTTCTTTACTTGTAAGGCTCCGAGTGACGGTGCGGAGGAGATCTTTGGTCTGACAAGTTGTTTGCTGCCCGCAGATTTCGTGGGATCCGACTTTTGGGAAGCGCGCAGGACGGGGAAGGCCGCAGTAATCGGATGGGATAGAGCGGAGCCGCCTCGATCCCCGCGCCACCTTTTTTGCCACGTATCGCGCGCGCGATCATTACGGGATTTGACAGAGCCACCTGGTGTCGTGGTATTTCTCACGAGGGGCTTGCGAGTCGACAGATGCCACAAGGGCTTAGTGTGTGGGTAGGACTGCTGCTGATAGGACCGGGAGCGAGTATGCGAGTGGCACGCGGTGGTTTACCCAGGTTTGGGGCTCTCCGGAGAGATAACACCCCTACTCCTGCATGTCTGAGTATATCTGGTATATCTGATACAGAATCGCTCCTAGAGCTGTATCTAAGCTCAGTGCCGTAGGCATCTGGCTTTATATATGTCTGTATGAGGCGTGCTAGTGGCCGGCCATGCTCATGGCCGTGAGCATACGTGCTCATGTGGATGGATGGATGGAAAGCTAGCTTGCTTGCTAGCTTGTGTGTGTGTGAGTGTCCATCCATCCTGGATGGATGGATGTGTGGTGGTATATATAGTGTGAGGTAGCTTGGTGTGTAAGCTATGTGGGTAGCTTGGTATGTAAGCTAGCTAGTGGCTTTGGATGTAAGCTACCACCAAGCTAGCTAGTGGCTTTGGATGTAAGCTACCTTGGGTAGCTTACATGCCAAGCCAGGTAGGCATGGCACATGTCATGCTTGTCCCCTGGGATATTTTATAAATCAGTACCCAGGGGACACGGTACACTGTAGATGACGGCATCGCGGTACGGTTGTCTTCGTTGATGTCGGGTCGGGCTGCAGTCGGCAGCCGACTGGTTGGCGTAGTCGGCGGCCGGCAGTCGGTAGCCGGTCGGGTAGCGCAGTCGGACGGGGAGCCGGTAGGAGTGGCCGGTCAGTCGGACTGAGGGGCTTTGCTAGCCCCGATGTCTTGAAATATCATCTCGTCGTCTTCGGGGTATCCGTGTCCCATTACACCGACAGTAGCCCCCGAGCCTCCGGGCAACTTGGCAAAGTTGGGCGGAGGTTTTTTGGCAAATGTTCATGAAAATAATCATAAAAAAGGACAGAGTTAGTCCATGCGGATATATCGAATGCTTGTTTTTATCATTGCAAGTTTTATGCGGAGGGTGCCGACTCGGTTTCGTCCGAGCCCCCTTAATCTTTTTCGTGTTCCCTCCGCTTTTTGGCTTGTGCTCTTGCTTGCCGGACAGCCGCTCTGCGGTCTGTGGCTGAGAGTGGGCCGCGAAGTGGAGTGTACAGTACTCAGAGTCTGGGAGCAGATTCAACCGAGTAGATACTTGTAAAAGGAAAACGGTCGGGTCGCCCGAACGTTTTTCTTCCCGGACGTTTTTCGCGTGGGTGGCCTCCAGCGTTTGCTCTTGCTAGTCGGCAGCCGCTCTGCGGTCTGTGACTAAGAGTGGGCCTTTGGTACCACACACGGTACTAAGCCGTCTACGGGAACTAACGTCTCAGGCCAAGCGGCCAGCCCCCGGGCCAACTCTAGCTGGCGCCGGGGCAAACAGTGATGCTACTGTAATAAAATGCGGAGGCAGCCCCCGAGCAACGCTCGGGGTTATCCGTGCTTGCGCAGTGCAAAAATATGCGGGTGAGGAGCTCACATTGTTTTTCATGTAGTCGCGGTCGTCGAAGATAGCCGGCGCGACTCGGCACTCGCGGAGTGCGCCGGCGCACCCGCTGGGTGTAGGGCCGACTGCTGAGCAGTCGGGCCGGATCTTCCGGCAGATATTTTGTCTTCTTTCTCGCGGGGGCGTGTCAGCGCACCCGCTGGGTGTAGCCCCCGAGATTCGGGCCGACTGCTGAGCAGTCGGGCCGGATCTTCCGGCAACTACCTTGCGTTCTTCTTCTCTCGCGGGGGCGCGTCAGCGCACCCGCTGGGTGTAGCCCCCGAGATTCGGGCCGACTACTAAGCAGTCGGGCCGGATCTTCCGGCGACTACCTTGTCTTCTTCTTCTCTCGCGGGGGCGCGTCAGCGCACCCACTGGGTGTAGCCCCCGAGATTCGGGCCGACTGCTGAGCAGTCGGGCCGGATCTTCTGGCGACTACCTTGTCTTCTTCTTCTCTCGCGAGGGCGCGTCAGCGCACCCGCTGGGTGTAGCCCCCGAGATTTGGGCCGACTGCTGAGCAGTCGGGCCGGATCTTCCGGCGACTACCTTGTCTTCTTCTCTTTTTCTCGTCAGCCGGCCATGCGCAGCCGGACCAGCTCATCGGGCGGCCGGGCGGCAAAGCGGGCAGACGAAACAGCCGGTCGAGCAGCGACGCGGGCTGTTGATCAGAGCAGCCGGCTGGACTGTAGTCAATGCAGGCTCTCTCTCTTTCTCTCTTTTTTTGGGAGGGGTGAAGCCGGCCCACTGACTTTTCTTTGCCCGCTCCCGTGTGGGCAGTTGGCCACAACAGGAGCCGGCAGCGCGTGAGCGGGGAGCCGGACGGGGGCGTGGGGCGACCCGGCGGGCGCGGCACAGCTGGCACGGGCGCCCAGCCGGCAAGCCGGGCAGGGCTGACGCGGCCCGAGGCGCGGGAGCCGAACGGCGGGCCAGCAGGCGCGGGCGGAGGGAAGCAGACGCCGGGTGGCGGGGGAGGCCGACCGGGGCAGCCGGCGCGGGGGAGGCCGGCGCAGGCGGAGCAGCCGGCACGGGGGAGGCTGGCCAGGGGCAGCCGACGCGGGGGAGGCCGGCCCGGGGCAACCGGCGCGGGCAGAGGGGCGCAGCGGCCGGGCGCCGGGGAGCCGGCAAGAGGCGGGCGGGCAGCCGGCCGAGGCAGGGCGCGCGCGGCGCGGGCGCCGGGAAGCCGGCAAGAGGCGGGCGGGCAGCCGGCCGAGGCAGGGCGCGCGCCGCCGCGGGAACAGCCGGCCACAGGGCTGACGGGGCCAGCAACCAGCTAGGCCGGCTGGGGGAGCACGCCGCAGCCACGGCGCAGGCGGGCGGGCGGCCGGGCCGGGCGGCGCGGGAGGCGGCCGGCCAAAGCCGGCAGGCGGCCGGGCCCGCACGGGGCCACAGCCGGCGCGGGCGGGGGAGCACGCCGCAGCCACGGCGCAGGCGGGCGGGCGGCCGGGCCGGGCGGCGCGGGAGGCGGCCGGCCAAAGCCGGCAGGCGGCCGGGCCCGCACGGGGCCACAGCCGGCGAGGGCGGGTGAGCACGCCGCAGCCACGACGCAGGCGAGCGGGCGGCCGGGCCGGGCGGCGCGGGAGGCGGCCGGCCAAAGCCGGCAGGCGGCCAGGCCCGCACGGGGCCACAGCCGGCGCGGGCGGGGGAGCACGCCGCAGCCACGGCGCAGGCGGTCGGGCGGCCGGGCCGGGCGGCGCGGGGGAGGCCGGGCGCGGAAGTCGGCGCGGATGCGGCGACCCGGCAGCCGACGCCAGCGGGGAGCAAGGCGGCCAGAGATGGTGATGGTGGGTCGCGCGGAGACGAACGCAGCAGGAATGGAGCAGGGGGCGCGGAGTTGCGGCGAATGGCCGACGAGGTCCACAGCGGACGCAACGCGGGGCGCGCGGGCGGAGCGGCGTGCGGCCGCAGGGGAGTCGGCGGCGCGGGGAGGGGCTAGACACGTGGCACCGGCACTACTGGATTTTGCCACGGCCGTGGTGGTTTCAGGCGGAACGCGCGGAGCAGAGTGAGCACTGAGCAGCATGGAAATAGCAGCAGCAAACCAACGCCACTGTCTGGGCATGGTCGATGTTGTATGGGTAGTGTATAGGAAATATCTGGCTAATCGTTTGACCATTGTTTTGACTTGCTCAAGCCAGCTTGCGTAGACGCAATATGAAGGAGCAAAAGCGCACTCCGGCCAAAAAAAAGGGCGCAGCGCGGAGAGGAGCAAACGTGAGAGGCGCGGCGCGGCGCGCGCACGGATGCGGCCGACCGAAGCGAGGCACCGCCGTGCGCGGACGGATGGCCGGCGTCGCAACGGCGGTGACGAAGATGCACCGCCCGGCACGGACGCGCCGAGGGTATGCTCATGTGGAGCCCTCGACAGGCGCCGGAGAGGTAGCGACGCCGCGATGATGATGAAGATGGCGAGGCCGACGGCGAGGACGCGTCGTCCCGCATGGCCGCTCCGGGGACAGGTCAAAGTCGAGCCCCCGAGCGCTACCGGAGAGACGGCGCGACGCCGCAGCGGTGATGGCGAAGATGGTCCCGCCCGGACAGCGAAACCAGCAGCAGCGCGGTAGCATAGTACCGCCCCACGGTGGGCGCCAACTATCGTGGTATTTCTCACGGGGGGCTTGCGAGTCGACAGATGCCACAAGGGCTTAGTGTGTGGGTGAAAGTGCGTTATATCGACTAGAGGGGGGGGTGAATAGGCGATTTTCAAGAAAGTCTTCAAAACGTGGAAGTTATGAAGACAAACAGACTTGAAGCCTATCACTATGCAGCGGAAGGTAGATTACACAACGCAAGCCATAGTCAAATATACAGTACAGTGAAAGCACAGAGACAAATAGCTTCAGTGTAATGAGGATCAGGTTGGAAGAAGTTATGAAGCCAAACAGATCATACAGTCAGGTTGTGAAGACAGAAGATTAAGCAGGCATGCAATAGCTTCACAATGTGTACTGGTAAGTAAAGGGAGGTGAAGATGAAACCAGTGACACGTTGAAGACAATGATATGTTGGACCAGTTCCAGTTGCTGTGACAACTGTACGTCTGGTTGGAGCGGCTAGGTATTTAAACCAAAGGACACACAGTCCCGGACACCCAGTCCTGAACACGCAGCTCAGGACACCCAGTCCTCACCGTTTTCTCCTTGAGCTAAGGTCACACAGACCCCGCCCAATCACTCTGGTAAGTCTTCAAGGTAGACTCCCAAACCTTCACAGACTTCGTTCACCGGCAATCCACAATTCCTCTTGGATGCTCAGAACGCGACGCCTAACCGTCTGGAGGATGCACAGTCCTCAAGTGTAATAAGTTTTCAGATCACTCAGACAAGAAGACTTAAGTGATGCCCAATTACTCTGGCTCTGGGTGGTTAGGGCTCTTCTCCTCACTAAGGATTTTCTCTCAAAGGCTTCGAGGTGGGTTGCTCTCAAACGACAAAAGCCGTGCACTGAAATTTGAGCAGCCAACCGTTTATGGTTGTGGGGGTGGGCTATTTATAGCCACTTGGCAACCCTGACCTGATTTGTCCGAAATGACCCTGGGTCACTAAGGAACTGACACGTGTACTAACGGTCGGATTTTGAACTCTCACGGCAACTTTACTTGGGCTGCAAGTAAAGCTGACTTGTCTGACTCTGGACAAGATTTTCTCTCATTGTCTTCACTCGAAGACATAGGATTTGAATTAGGCATCACTTCAGTCATCCTGACTGGTTTTCTTGGACCCCACTTAACAGTACGGTGGTTCCTATGACACAACATGAATAAGCAAAACTACGAAGGATCTAAGTCTTCGAGTTCCAAAGGCTTCATGGGGAGTCTTCATATGTCATTGTCTTCGACATGAATGTCTTCATGAACCACCATTGTCTTCAATGTCTTCATACATTTTTGGGGGTCATCTCTGGTAGCTAAACCGAATCAATGAGGGACTTCTACCTGTGTTATCCTGCAATTCTCACAAACACATTAGTCCCTCAACTAGGTTTGTCGTCAATACTCCAAAACCAACTAGGGGTGGCACTAGATGCACTTACAATCTCCTCCTTTTTGGTGATTGATGACAAACTAGTTGAAGTTTTCAACGGGGAATATAATTTGTGAAATTGCAAAGGAATTGTCTTCATAAGCTGCAAGGGCTCCCCCTGAAGATGTGCATATTAAGTGATTTGCTTCTGGAATGCAAATGCACACAGCAGGTTGTATTTGTGGGAATCCGCTTCAACTTATGATGACAATCCATCATGCACGTAAAGATATATGAAGATAATGATATGCATAATGAAAAATGGACGTCTGCGAAATGATAAGAGTGCGGAAATTATCGTCGTACATGCGGAATTTATCTTCGCAAGAACACAGTGGCAAACATAGTAGCAGACGACCATCAAGTTTAAGTGTTACAACTCAAAGAACCAAAAGTAGCAAAACGAGAGTTGTAAACACGAAGCAAAATGCAAAATATAAAGCACCCGCCCATATTATTGACCCGTTTGAAGACTATAAACATCATATGCTTCTCCCCCTTTTGTCAGTGATGACCAAAAAGGTTTGAAGACATAGAGTTTTCTATGCGTTCCCAGGCGCAGCAGGGTCGGTGGAGGCGTTTGGTGGTGCAGGTGAGCTTGGTGCAGTGACGACGCGCGCTGAAGACATCGGTGGTGATGTAGCGTCGTCTTCTTCTTCAATGATCTTGGCAGATACTGTGGCAGCAGAAGAAGAAAAATTCGAATCTTCAAGAGATGGTGTGCTTCGCATCACAGCTCTTCTGGGAGGTGTGGTATCAAACTTGAAATGCTCTTTGAAGCCATCCTCGTGAAGATCAGCTTCTGGGCACATCATTGTGAGGCCTTTCCAAGTGCGGCGACAGGTTTCGTGTGTGACGAATGCATTTTTGGTTGCCAGATTTCGGATGCGATTGACGTCTTTCATGATGCTTTTCATCTGCCGCTTGAGCCAGTCATGATGCCTATCTTGTTTTTGGTGGAGAGCCACAAGAAGTTCACGATCAGTGAGCGTACGGGCACGTTTCTTGGGTCTCTGTGCAGCTTCGCTGTCAGTGGCTTCAGTGGATGCAGGGGCACGTGTGGTGCCAGCCATTGGATAGACTCTGGAAATGGCTTCAACACCTTCAACATTTTGAGTGAAGCTCTGGTGTTCTGCATTCTGAAGACTTAGTGGCTGTTTGGCAGGCTCAGGATAAATGGCTTCAGCTGAGGTGTCCACATCTGGTAAGAAGATCCTGTGGTTGCGGGCTGAGGGCTGATAGGAGATTGCAGAGTGAAGCTTAATCAGCCTCATCACCCAGGGAGCATAGATCTTCAATCCAAACAATTCTGTGGCTGACGCTGCAAGTTGACGGATGAAGAGATCCTGTGCGTTGAAGCATTTGCCATGCATAATGCAGAAGATGAGAGTCTTCATGGCACCTTCAAGCTTGGCATACCGAGAGTGTCCCTTAATGGGCCAGAGAGTCCGCCTTATGATATGATATATGGTTCTGGGCAGGTACTCTAAGTCTTCAACGAAGAACTCAGTTGGATAAGGTGCATTATGTGCCAATGGCTTCATCATTGAGAGCATCTGACTCATATTTGGTTCTGGACGCTGAAATATGCTCTCAGTTGCTTCAGCATGGAGTTGGCATCCTTCTTCAAAGAATTCGCCAGGAGTGGGAAGGCCAGTAAGCTCAATGATGTCGAAAGCTTTGGCTTCATGATGGACATCTCCTGTCATCCACTCCAGGACCCATGTCTTCGGATCTCGGTTGTAGCCTTTTATATGCAGAGTGGCATAGAATTGAAGCATAAGCTCTTCGTTCCAGTGCTCTTCGTCAGTGATGAACGGCAGTAGACCCACTTGCTTGAAGCAATCAATGGCTTCTTCCAAACCAGGCAGACCAGCAACAGCTTCAACCTCAAGGCGCTGGTGGGGAAAGATGCGGCCTTGGTTGTATAGAATGCATGAATAGTAGCTGCGCTGTTGATGGCTCCAGAACCTATCTGATGCAATCTGTGCCCTTGAATAAGGGTTCGCGGAGCTGTTGAAGAACGTGTTGTCTGCCCTGAAGCGGTTGATGTTGAAGGAACCAGGAGCTGATGCAGGACCTGGGAACCTTGGCAGTCGTGGAATTGGCTTCTGAACCTGAGGCCTGTGCGCAATGTGATAGTTGAATTGCGGACCGGCAGCAGACTCTGGTGTAGAAGGTTCAGGGTCAGCAGTTTCAGTATGTTCTGAAGCTATTGTCGGAGAGGGCTCCACATTGTCTTCAGCATTGTGTGTGGCAGCCTCAATGTTTTCATCCTCAATACGTGCAGTGAGAGGAACAGACTCAGGCACGTTCTCCTGGAGAACGGCCTCTTGTTGGGGTGGTGGAGTTGGAGCTTGGGGTTCCTGTGGTGCTTTCTCATTGTCTTCGGCTGATGCAGCCGGAATGTCGTCAGCAGCTTGAGCCCTTGGACCTTTGCGAAGCCTACGGAATGCAGGCGACGCTGGTGGAGTTGCAGTGGTCTGGGGCTCATCCTCTTCCTCCTGTGAGCGATCTGCCCACGATGCATCTTGTGTTATTGGCGTCAAGGGACGACCAATGCTGAGCAATTCTCTCGATTCGAGCTGAGGAAGGACTGCATCATCTTGTACATTGTCTTCGAGACCAATGTCTTCAGCAGCGGTGGGGTCGGCTGCTGGAATGTCTTCATCACGCCGAGCCTCGGTGAGAGCAGGCTCATGGACGGTCATCTGACGATCTTCATTAGGACGGCGAACGGAAAGGGGTTCAACGATCAAGGGCTCTGTGGGAGCAGCCCGAGACTTCTTGGACTTGCGCTTTTTGGTGGTGGGGTCTGAAGGAGAGGCTTCAGAGTGTTTCCTCTTCCTGGCTTTAGCTTCGGCTATCCTTGTCTTCTTAAGCTCTGAAGCGGGTGAGCGCTTTGGCTTCGAGCTAGGCTTGGCGGAGGGGAAGACAATTGGAATAGCTTCTTGGCGTGGGGCCTCTTCTTCAGCCACGGTGGGCGTCTTCTTTTTCTTGGCGGCCATCCTGGGGTCGATGCCGGGACGCCCAAGTGCCTTTCGCTTCTCGGCCTCGTTGTAGGCCTGTACGCAGAGATCAGCCAAATGCTTCATGCGCTCGCGTGAACCCTGAGCCTCTGCACGTTTCTACATGAAGTTTTCCTTCAGCTCATGCAGCATGACCTTGAAGTCTTTGATCTCTTGGACGCTGAGCGTGGCCATGTTCTGCTTAAACTGAGCCTTCTCAAAATCTATCTTTTGCTTCAGTTCCACGATGCGCTGGGCAATAGCGAGTTCTGAAGCGATAGCTCCTTGGAAG
This sequence comes from Triticum monococcum, assembly GCA_034509565.1. Classification (NCBI taxonomy): domain Eukaryota; kingdom Viridiplantae; phylum Streptophyta; class Magnoliopsida; order Poales; family Poaceae; genus Triticum; species Triticum monococcum. The sequence continues at coordinate 488,248,896 of CM067845.1, forward strand.
GCCACGCTGAGGCCAATGGGCAGCTGCAGATCATCAAAGCTGATGTTGGGCGTGTCAAACCACTCATCTATGAAGCTGTGGATGATTTTTGCATCGAACAGAGGCAGATTGTTGAAGATTTCAGCCTCCTCCTTGCTCTTGATGAGCTGCTCAAGAGCGTCATCACCAAGATCTTCGTCACTGGACAGATCAATGGCTTCGCAGCGAAGAACGGCAGCGACAGTTAGCTCTTTGCTGGTGTGTGGCTGAGGTTTCTTTGCATCTTGAGGCTTGGAGACTCTTGATAAGCCTTCAGACTGCACACTGGCTTCAGGAGGTGCAGTGGCCAATGGCTTCGCTTTGGAGATCTTGGGGGAGGCGACTGGCTTGGAAGCTTTTGGCTTCTTCTTCATCTGCTTTGGCTCTGGGGCAGTAGGAGCATCATCAGACTCAGTGTCTGCTGGAGGGTCGTTCACGGCAGTCCCTTGGACTATAATGTGAGTGATGAGGCCGTCGAGATTGGCAAATGGCCCGATGACATTGGGATTAGCGTCGCGTGTGCCATCTGCCCTTGGTCTGGAGGGACCAGGGTTGAAGTCCAATCCAAACTCCTTCTTGTTTTGCTTCGCAGAGTTCTGGGCAAATTGGAAGTTGCGCTTGAAAAGAGTGTCATCGCGACACCGGAGAAGGGACGATGGATGTGCATCAGCTGGCTGTTGTCCCCTGACCATGCATGGAAAGAAACCTTGAGCAATGGCTTCGTCTCTGGTTCGGGGTACGAGATTCTTGTACAAGGCATCTCCCCATGGCCGCTTGATGGCGCACTTCTCTGCATATTCTTTGGTGACGAAGCGGTATAGGAACCACTGCTCTGCCCAATACCTGCGAATCCATTGGATTCATGTCTTGCGCTGAGCATAGGTTTCTTCAGGATCTGTTTGGTACGTTTCTGCCAAATCTTCAGGCAGATCCTTTGATGTGTCACCCCGTCTCTGTCTGCCTCCCTTCCTTGATGGTTTCTCGGATGCCATGAAGCTTAACTTGGAAGGCTTCAAAAGTTTCAAAGGCTTCAAAGGTTTCAAAGGCTTCAAAGGCTTCCTTTTGCTTGACCAACAGGAACTTGCTTCGGGTGAATTGATGTGACGCTGTAGGAATTCTGCAAATGAATGCAGACTATGAGAACCAAAAGATTCTCCCACGGACATGTACCTGTGACAGCATTAAGGTGCGAGGGAAGGGGAAGAGGTCATATGCATTCTCAGAAGATTTTGAAGATAAATCAGTGTAGAAGACATTGACCTCATCATGCGAAGACATTCACTTTATAGAAAAGAAGTTGGTTCCAGATTTGTACGAACCCATAGATCAGTACAAGTGAGGAATCTAACTACTTCATGAAGAACAAGTGAATATGCTAGGCAAGTTATGAGATTCAGACAAGAGGAATGAAACTTGAAGGAATAGAAACCTCTTTTGGCAGAAAGTGATGGATCAATAGGATCAAAAGAGGCTGTAAAAAGCTTGTTATTTACCAGACTTGGAACTGCTAGACGAGAAGAGAGGTGAGGCCGAGCAGTTCGATCCTCCGTGCCCTAACTTGGCGACGGAAGACGCTTAGGACGACGGCGGAGAGACTGGTGTCCGCGGTCGGCGTGAGAACGGCGTCGGAGAGGTCGCAGTAGTGAAGCACTTCGTCGCCGGCGTCGTTGAGAGTTAGCGGTGGTGCTAGGGCTTGTGCGGGGGAGGAAGAAGAGATAATGACCACAGTGAAACGTGTACTTATAGGGATATGGGCGGCACTGCGCTATTACTCAGGTGCCCCTGGCGATTCGCATCTGATCAGTACGTGGCCAGCATGCGGAATTGTGGGGGCAGTTTCACCCCACGCACGCCTGGTTTGTCGGGAGAGGTTCCTACTTCTCCGGAATTCTAGTTGATGGATAGACATTAAAAGCTGTTTTAAAGTTTGTCTCTGTGTCTTCTTCTGACAAGGATGCAGTGAAGACATTCGACAGTTTCAATAGAGTGCATATGACTTGGAGAGATAGAGTTTGAGGTAGGAAGCATGGAGAGGTTGGGGTCCGATCACATTCACTTAGTTCAAAAGATTCAGCCAAGAAGACATAGCTATAAGTGAATGCTGTAGAGGACAGAACACCAGTGCATATATAATCAACATAGTGAAGATAATCATGAAGACATGTTGAGATTGAAGCCAAACCAAATGTGAAGACATAGCAAATGTAACGACATGAGTAAAACACTTCACGCAGAAAAATTTTGGTGGTGGCGCTACCCACCGTATAGGAAGTATTGAACCCAGACACGGCGCACAATTATCATGGCGCTCCGAGGTCAAATTCCACGTTAATGTATTCACACTTAGAATGTATGTCTTCATTGATTGAAGATATACGTTACTTTGTGTGTTGCACATCTAAGTCATCATCATGCATAAGTGTTAGGATGTGTGCCTGATCACAGGACATTTGAGGATTCCAAGATATTTAGCTCACACCGTAACTTGCAAAATCTCTTCTCATCCAAGGGCTTGCTGAAGATATCTGCCAATTGCTCTTCAGTGTTGACGTGTATGATATCAATGTCTTCCTTCGTAACATGATCTCTGAGAAAATGATGACGAATTTCAATGTGCTTTGTCTTCGAGTGCTGAACTGGGTTGTTGACGATCTTGATGGCGCTTTCGTTGTCGCAGTAAAGTGGCACTTGCTTCAGATGAATGCCATAATCCTTGAGGGTTTGTTTCATCCATAGAAGCTGAGCGCAGCAGGATCCAGCAGCAATGTATTCAGATTCAGCAGTGGAGAGAGATACACAGTTCTGCTTCTTTGAAGACCAACAGACAAGAGATCGGCCCAGGAAATGACATGTGCCTGATGTGGATTTCCGATCAACCTTGTCACCAGCGTAATCAGCGTCCGAAAATCTAACCAGATCAAACTCTGAGCCCTTTGGATACCATAACCCTAGAGTTGGTGTGTGAGCCAAATATCGAAGAATTCGCTTCACTGCTAAGTGATGCGACTCCTTTGGTGCCGCTTGAAACCGAGCACACATGCAAACACTAAGCATAATATCTGGCCTAGATGCACATAAATAAAGCAAAGAACCAATCATGGAGCGGTATACCTTTTGATCGAACTCTTTACCATTGTCGTCAGGACCCAGATGATGTTTGGCTGGCATTGGTGTTGTGAAGCCTTTGCAATCTTGCATACCGAACTTCTTCAGGCAGTCTTTGAGATATGAAGATGCCATTGCGTTGTTGCCTTATCTGAAGACCGAGGAAGAATTTCAGCTCCCCCATCATAGACATCTGATATTGCTCTTGCATCATATATCCGAACTCCTCACTGTACTTCTGATTGGTGCAGCCGAAGATAATGTCATCCACGTATATTTGGCACATAAACAGTACACCATCATATGTCTTTGTGAAGAGAGTGGGATCCAGGGAACCAGGTATGAAGCCTTTGCTCTTCAGGAAGTATTTGAGTGTATCATACCAGGCCCGAGGGGCTTGTTTGAGGCCATATAGTGCCTTTTTGAGCTTGTACACCATGTCAGGATGTTTTGGATCTTCAAACCCAGGTGGTTGCGCAACATACACTTCTTCTTCAATTTTGCCATTGAGGAAGGCACTTTTTACATCCATTTGATACAGGATTATGTTGTGATGATTTGCATAGGCCAGCAGTATACGGATGGCTTCAAGTCTGGCCACAGGAGCAAATGTTTCGTCGAAGTCGATGCCTTCCACTTGAGTATATCCTTGAGCAACTAGACGAGCCTTGTTTCTGACGACTTGGCCATGCTCATCTTGCTTGTTGCGGTATATCCATTTGGTGCCTATTATGTTATGCTTCCGTGGATCAGGACGCTTAACTAACTCCCATACATTGTTCAGCTCAAATTGTTGAAGCTCTTCTTGCATAGCTTGAATCCATTCAGGTTCCATAAAGGCTTCATCAGTTTTCTTGGGTTCTGTGATTGAAACAAATGCGAAGTGTCCGCAAAAGTTTGCCAGTTGAGTTGCCTTTGAACGAGTCAGTGGACCAGGTGCATTGATGCTATCAATTATTCTGTCAATTTGCACTTCATTGGCAACACGAGGATGTAGGGGTCGAAGACTTTGCTCTTGCTGATCTACGTTGTCATGGGGAGGAATGTCTTCAGGCTGAGCATTGTCTTCATGTGGATCAAGTACTGAGATGATAAGTTCTTCTTCAGGACGCGCTTCAGAGGGTACAATTTCTCCAGTTCCCATTAGCTTGATTGATTCACTGGCTGGAATTTCATCTAGTACATCTGGTAGTTGCTCTCTTTGTGACCCATTGGTCTCATCAAACCGCACATCCACTGTTTCAACCACTTTGTAGTGAAAGAGATTGAAGACTCTGTAGGAGTGCGAATCCTTTCCATATCCAAGCATGAAGCCCTCATGTGCTTTTGGAGCAAATTTTGCTGTGTGGTGAGGGTCCTTGATCCAGCATCTCGATCCAAATACTCTGAAGTAACTTACATTTGGCTTCTTGCCAGTCAGAAGTTCATAAGATGTCTTGTTCAGCAGCTTGTGAAGATACACACGGTTGATAGTATGGCATGCAGTGTCAATGGCTTCAGTCCAGAATTTTCTTGGTGTCTTGTACTCATCTAACATTGTCCTGGCCATCTCAATGAGTGTTCTGTTCTTGCGTTCGACGATGCCATTCTGTTGTGGCGTGTATGGAGCTGAGAATTCATGAGTGATGCCCAATGTATCAAGATATGTGTCAAGGCCGGTGTTCTTGAATTCTGTGCCATTGTCACTTCTGATGTGCTTTATCTTGGCGCCATAATTGTTCATTGCCCGATTTGCAAAGCGTCTGAAGACATCCTGTACTTCAGTCTTGTAAAGGATTATGTGCACCCAAGTATATCTAGAGTAATCATCAACAATGACGAAGCCATAGAGGCAAGCAGTAGTGGAGAAAGTTGAGTAGTGGGTAGGACCGAAGAGATCCATGTGAAGCAGTTCGAAGGGTTGAGTAGTGGTCATGATTGTCTTCGAAGGATGTTTTGCCCTTGTCATCTTCCCAGCTTCACAGGCACCGCATAAGTGATCTTTCTTGAACTTGACGCCCTTGATGCCTATGACATGCTTCTTCTTAGCAAGGGTGTGGAGGTTCCTCATGCCAGCATGCCCAAGTCTTCGATGCCAAAGCCAGCATTCTGAAGCCTTTGCGAGAAGACAAACTGCAAGCTGTGGCCCTGCTGAGAAATCTACCACGTACAAATCATCTTTCCGATACCCTTCAAACACTAGAGACTTGTCAGATTCCATTAGTACCAGACAGCGATATTTTCCAAAGATTACAATCATGTTTAAATCGCAAAGCATTAAGACAGACATTAAGTTGAAGCCAAGGGATTCAACAAACATGACTTTATCCATGTGTTGATCCCTTGAGATTGCAACTCTACCTAGACCCAGTACTTTACTTTTACCAGTGTCAGCGAATGTGATGTGGCTCTTGTCAGATGGACGTAAGGTTGAGTCCATAAAGAGACTTTTCTTGCCAGTCATGTGATTTGTACACCCGCTGTCAATAATCCATACTGAAGACTCCGAAGTTACTGGTGTCGTACCCTACAGTGCAGTTAGGGGGATAGGCTTCACCAAGAGTGTTGTGAAGCAAAAACATTTGACGAACCAGTGGATTATGAAAACTGAGATCCAGGTTAGGACAAGCAGGGAGAGTAGCATGCGATTCAGATATGAAATACATAGTGATGCCATTCGGGCATTTGATCATGCGCCCCACGAGTTTTTTAAGGTTCCCAGCAATAGCATCAGAAGATTTTGGTTTTGTGCTGGAGACCTTTCCCTGCAAAAGAGAGTTAAGCTTTCTTAACCACCCACATCTTCAAGGGTGGCTTAGAAGCAATAAGTCTAAGTGCAGCATCTGAGAATTTTGGCTTTGGAGCCCTAGCAAACAGTTTAGCAGGTGGGCAATAATACTCATAAGAATAGGCAGAATAATTTTTGGTCATATGAGAATGACGGTTTGAAGAACCGCTCTCATAAGCCTGAGCATGGTTTCCCTGCAAAGCATTTGTGTTAGTGCAACTCAGATGAGCCCTCTGCCTGTATGAACCCTTTGGACCATATGAAGCCTTTGGTCTGAGGTTTGTCTTCTTCATGTGAGGTGTCATGAGGACATTCACAGGAAGATTCTCAAGACACGTTTTTGGAACCCAGATCTTCTTCATAGGCGGTCCATTCCTGCAGTTAGTACCAACGTACCTGGCAAATACTTCACCATTCTGATTCCTAAACAGTTTATAGTTTGCATCAAAGGATTCATCAATAATAATTGGATTAGCACAAGTGAAGCCAGATAGATTGGATGGATCCGATGAGGATTCCTTTGCAGCAACCCATGTGGTTTTGGGGTACTGCTCAGGTTTCCAGTAAGAGCCATCTGCATTAATTTTCCTCACGAACCCAACACCCTCTTTGCTAGGGTTTCGGTTCAGAATCTGCTTCTTGAGGACATCACATAGTGTCTGGTGTCCTTTGAGACTTTTGTACATCCCTGTTTCAAGCAATGTCTTCAACCTAGCATTTTCATCAGCAATAGCTGTGGTCTCCTCAGCAGAGGGGTTAGTTACCACTTCAACAGTTGAAGATATTGCAACAGCAGTAGCAGTGGAACATTCAGCAACAGAATTAGCATTATCACGCTCAATGCATTTAAGGCATGGTGGTTCAAATCCTTCCTGAGCAGAACTGATCTGTTCGGCTCGAAGTGACTCGTTTTCCTTTTGAAGATCTTCATGATCCGCTCTCAACTTCTCAAGATCTTGCTTCTTCTGAAGATAATCATAGGAAAGCTTTTCATGAGTAGTTGAGAGAGTCTCAAGACGATCTTCGAGTTCCTGATACTTAACATGAAGATTTTTTATGTCTTCAATTAAGGATTCAGAACGGGTCATTTCAGCGCCCAACAGATCATCGCTTCTGTCTAACAGTTTTTGAATATGTTCCATGGCCTTTTGTTGTTCAGTTACAATTTTAGCAAGTGTTTTGTAACTGGGTTTTGAATCACAACCAGAGTCATCGTCGCTAGATGTTTGATAGTGAGTGGTGCGTGTGTTTACCTTGGCACCACGTGCCATGAAGCAGTAGGTGGGAGTAGAGTCGTCCTTGTCATTTGCATCGGTGATGGTGGTAGAGTTATTGTCTTCAGTGTTGAAGATGGACTTAGCGACATAGGCTGTAGCCAAACTTGCAATGCCTGAATCAGACTCCTCCTCAGACTCCACCTCTGCCTCCTCAGAAGCAGACTCCTCCTCTGAATCCATTTCCTTGCCAACAAACGCACGAGCCTTGCCAGATGAACTCTTCTTGTGTGATGAAGACTTTGAGGAAGACTTGGACGAAGACTTTGAGTATTTCTTCGTCTTCTTATCGTCAGAGTCATATTCCTTGCTCTTCTTCTTCTTTCTGTTCTCATTGTCCCACTGTGGGCATTCAGAGATGAAGTGTCCAGTTTTCTTGCATTTGTGACAAGTTTTCCTCTTGTAGTCATGCGCAGAAACTTCATCATTCCTTGAGCTTGATCGTGAAGACTTTCTGAAGCCTTTCTTCTTGGTGAATTTCTGGAACTTCTTCACCAGCATTGCAAGTTCCCTTCCAATGTCTTCAGGATCATCAGAACTGCTGTCAGATTCCTCTTCAGATGATGACACAGCTTTTGCCTTCAAGGCACGAGTTCGCCCATAGTTTGGACCGTAGATATCTCTTTTCTCAGAAAGCTGAAACTCATGTGTGTTGAGCCTCTCAAGTATGTCAGACGGATCAAGTGTCTTGAAGTCTGGACGTTCTTGAATCATCAGGGCTAGAATGTCAAATGAACTGTCAAGTGATCTTAGCAGCGTCTTGACGATTTCATGTTTGGTAATCTCAGTGGCGCCGAGGGCTTGAAGCTCATTTGTGATGTCAGTGAGCCGGTCAAATGTGTGCTGGACATTCTCATTGTCATTTCGCTTGAAGCGGTTGAAGAGATTGCCAAGAACACTGATTCTCTGATCTCTCTGGGTTGAGATGCCTTCATTGACCTTGGAGAGCCAGTCCCAGACCAGCTTGGATGTCTTCAAGGCACTCACACGACCGTACTGTCCCTTGGTCAGATGACCACAGATAATATTCTTGGCAGTGGAGTCCAGTTGAGTGAACTTCTTGACATCAGCAGCAGTGACACCTTCTCCAGCCTTGGGAACGCCGTTTTCGACGACATACCATAGGTCGACGTCAATGGCTTCAAGATGCATGCGCATCTTATTCTTCCAGTAGGGATATTCAGTTCCATCGAAGACGGGGCACGCAGCGGAGACTTTAATTATCCCTGCAGTCGACATAGCTAAAACTCCAGGTGGTTAAACCGAATCACACAGAACAAGGGAGAACCTTGCTTTGATACCAATTGAAAGTGCGTTATATCGACTAGTGGGGGGGTGAATAGGTGATTTTTAAGAAAGTCTTCAAAACGTGGAAGTTATGAAGACAAACAGACTTGAAGCCTATCACTATGCAGCGGAAGGTAGATTACACAACGCAAGCCATAGTCAAATATACAGTACAGTGAAAGCACAGAGACAAATAGCTTCAGTGTAATGAGGATCAGGTTGGAAGAAGTTATGAAGCCAAACAGATCATACAGTCAGGTTGTGAAGACAGAAGATTAAGCAGGCATGCAATAGCTTCACAATGTGTACTGGTAAGTAAAGGGAGGTGAAGATGAAACTAGTGACACGTTGAAGACAATGATATGTTGGACCAGTTCCAGTTGCTGTGACAACTGTATGTCTGGTTGGAGCGGCTAGGTATTTAAACCAAAGGACACACAGTCCCGGACACCCAGTCCTGAACACGCAGCTCAGGACACCCAGTCCTCACCGTTTTCTCCTTGAGCTAAGGTCACACAGACCCCGCCCAATCACTCTGGTAAGTCTTCAAGGTAGACTCCCAAACCTTCACAGACTTCGTTCACCGGCAATCCACAATTCCTCTTGGATGCTCAGAACGCGACGCCTAACCGTCTGGAGGATGCACAGTCCTCAAGTGTAATAAGTCTTCAGATCACTCAGACAAGAAGACTTAAGTGATGCCCAATTACTCTGGCTCTGGGTGGTTAGGGCTCTTCTCCTCACTAAGGATTTTCTCTCAAAGGCTTCGAGGTGGGTTGCTCTCAAACGACAAAAGTCGTGCACTGAAATTTGAGCAGCCAACCGTTTATGGTTGTGGGGGTGGGCTATTTATAGCCACTTGGCAACCCTGACCTGATTTGTCCGAAATGACCCTGGGTCACTAAGGAACTGACACGTGTACTAACGGTCGGATTTTGAACTCTCACGGCAACTTTACTTGGGCTGCAAGTAAAGCTGACTTGTCTGACTCTGGACAAGATTTTCTCTCATTGTCTTCACTCGAAGACATAGGATTTGAATTAGGCATCACTTCAGTCATCCTGACTGGTTTTCTTGGACCCCACTTAACAGTACGGTGGTTCCTATGACACAACATGAATAAGCAAAACTACGAAGGATCTAAGTCTTCGAGTTCCAAAGGCTTCATGGGGAGTCTTCATATGTCATTATCTTCGACATGAATGTCTTCATGAACCACCATTGTCTTCAATGTCTTCATACATTTTTGGGGGTCATCTCTGGTAGCTAAACCGAATCAATGAGGGACTTCTACCTGTGTTATCCTGCAATTCTCACAAACACATTAGTCCCTCAACTAGGTTTGTCGTCAATACTCCAAAACCAACTAGGGGTGGCACTAGATGCACTTACAGTGGGTAGGACTGCTGCTGATAGGACCGGGAGCGAGTATGCGAGTGGCACGCGGTGGTTTACCCAGGTTCGGGGCTCTCCGGAGAGATAACACCCCTACTCCTGCATGTCTGAGTATATCTGGTATATCTGGTACAGAGTTGCTCCTAGAGCTGTATCTAAGCTCAGTGCCGTAGGCATCTGGCTTTATATATGCCTGTATGAGGAGTGCTAGTGGCCGGCCATGCTCATGGCCGTGAGCATACGTGCTCATGTGGATGGATGGATGGAAAGCTAGCTTGCTTGCTAGCTTGTGTGTGTGTGAGTGTCCATCCATCCTGGATGGATGGATGTGTGGTGGTATATATAGTGTGAGGTAGCTTGGTGTGTAAGCTATGTGGGTAGCTTGGTATGTAAGCTAGCTAGTGGCTTTGGATGTAAACTACCTTGGGTAGCTTACATGCCAAGCCAGGTAGGCATGGCACATGTCATGCTTGTCCCCTGGGATACTTTATAAATCAGTACCCAGGGGACACGATACACTGTAGATGACGGCATCGCGGTACGGTTGTCTTCGTCGATGTCGGGTCGGGCTGCAGTCGGCAGCCGACTGGTTGGCGTAGTCGGCGGCCGGCAGTCGGTAGCCGGCCGGGTAGCGCAGTTGGACGGGGAGCCGGTAGGAGCGGCCGGTCAGTCGAACTGAGGGGCTTTGCTAGCCCCGATGTCTTGAAATATCATCTCGACGTCTTCGGGGTATCCGTGTTCCATTACACCGACACGTGGGCCTACCCGTCAGCCACTTGGAAGCGGCCTCATATAAGGCGTTGGACCGGAGTCTCCCGAACAGTGCGTTCCCATTACCTCTTCTCCTCTTCACGCCCCTCCACTGCGCTCGCTCTCGCCCCAGCACCACCACTCCGTATGCGTCTTCGTCGCGGACCGGCCTGCCGAAGGGCTGGATCCAGGGCGACTGGATCCACTCGAGGATCACCCAAGAAGACCTCGACGTCTTGGCCGAAGGGGGGCTGATCCCCTATGACTCGGCGCGGCTTCCGGGGAAGGAATCTGAGCCGCAACTTTGGGAGGGTGAGCGTGTTCTTCTTGCCACCCACGTCAACCGTGGATTTTCCTTGCCTCCTCACCCTTTCTTTCGAGGGTTTCTGAACTTCTTTGGGGCACAACTCCACCATTTTACCCCCAACTCAATTGTTTATCTCGCCGCTTTCATTTCTTTGTGTGAGAATTTCCTGGGTTGCCGGCCTCACTAGGGTCTTTTCAAGCATATTTTCACTTGTCGCTCCCAGACAGTGAAAAAGGCTAATCCGAGTGACGAGAGGACCCAAGTGATCCAGATGTCTGGGGGTCTTGGCATCCAGACAAGAGGGAAAAGCTCCTTTCTGGCCATGATTCTTTCTGACTCAGTTCGCGGATGGCAGTCGACCTGGTTTTACTGTAAAGACCAGTCGACGCCAGGGCAATCGACTGGCCTCCCTCCCTTTACCATGGATCGAGTGAGGAAACCCTCCCCTTTGAAGGTGCTCCCGGAGGAGAAGGCGCACGTGAGGGTGTTGGTCAATCGAGTGGTCCAGCTTATTCGTGACGGGGTCACTGGTATGGATCTCTTGGAGGTCTTCCTTCAGCGGCGCATCCAGCCTCTCCAAGCCCGAGACCATCCGATGTGGATGTATTCGGGTCTTGAAGATTCCACTCGGATCCACCCGGAGGAGGTCGACGACGACACACTGGAGAAGTGGCTGTCGAGCATTACCGGGAACAAGGACAACCCCAGGGGAGCCAGGAGAGTCCCTCCATTCGACCAGTCTCATGCATTAGAGAAAGTCTGATTCTAAGTTTTTGCTTGTAATCTGAATTCATTCGCGCAGCTGCCTATACGGCGTCGACTGACTTTGTTCTCCCTGCTTTGTTTCAGGCCATTATTGAAATGTATTCAATGCCCAACAGAGAGCAAGAGCAAGCTCTGGAAGGCGAGCCGAGTGGCGGCGACAGTGGCGAGTGGACTTCCGACGGTGAAGGGGATGGGGGAAGCGACGACTCGAGCGATGGAGAAGAAGTCGAGTCGCCCCCTCGTAGGGAGAGGCGATTCAAGCTTGACCAAGAACGGCCGAGTGCCCACGAAAAGGCAACTGCTCAGGCTGGTCAGTCTTCCAAGCGTCCTCGGATCACTTCACCAACCCCGACTGAGAAGGCGCCAAAGCACCCCAAAGTTGCAGAGCCGAAGACTCGGAAGGCGTTGCCGAAGATCAAGATTGATATCCCTGTCGCTTCTGTGTGAGTGTCTCTCTTTGTATTCACACGATGATCCGCGTTGTTTGTTTTTCTTGTTTTAACTGGACGAACTTTGGAACCATCAGCGTTGCCACTTCCGGGACCTCAGCTTACAGGGACGATGATGAGGTGATGGAGGATGCAGTCACTTCTAATCTGGGTATGATTTCTGTCATACTGTCTTTGTTCGGTTGATTCAACTGCAATGTGCATCATTGGGTGATGTGATTTTGGCAATTGAACTTTGCACAGCTCCCAACATTATTGACCTCCCTGATAATGATGAAGAGCCCGAGAGGTCTTTGGCGAGGAAGAATAGGCGAGCTCCTGCAAGCGAGGCGCTACAGTCGATGCCGAGGGCGGAACCAGTCGTTCAGGACACTGGCTATGTCAATCGGGGTTCTGTTACCTTCGCCGTGCCACTATCGAGTGCCTTGCCCTCTTCGTCGACTGCTCAGGCCTGTCGACCCACCTTCAGTTTTTGCGACCCATCATGTCCCAGAAGACGAAGTGAATGCTTCCAGGGAAGCGATACGCCAGGCGGGCGTCATGATGGAGAAGATGAAGATGGTGCGGGACGCCAGTCAGGCTGCCTACGACGCCAGCTCGGCTCTCCAAAGCAACGTTCAGGTTAGTTGGTCGCCGCTTGTTCTGTTAGGATATGATATCTGAAGACTCTTTCCGAAACTCTTTGCTTCGAAAATCTTTGCGTTAGTACACCCACTGGGTGCGTTGGTTGAACTTTGAATTAGTGGGGGCACGCTGAGTGCACCTACTGGGTGTAGTCCCCGAGACTATGGTGGACTGCGGGCAGTCGACCATAGTTTTTGCATTTTGTCGAGTGTAAACCGAACTGATAGTTTGTCTCTTCCACTCGGTCTGGCCGAGTGGGGTCAGAACCGGTGGGGGCAAGCCAAGTGCACCCATTGGGTGTAGTCCCCGAGACCGCGATCGACTGCTGGCAGTCGACTGTGGTCTGAGTTCTTTCTCTCTTCTTCTCTTTTTTTTACTCCCTGCACTCGACTCCGGCGGGCCGGTCGAGTGGGATCAGAACCGGTGGGGGCATGCAAAGTGCACCCACTGGGTGTAGTCCCCGAGGCTATGGTGGACTGCGGGCAGTCGACCGTAGCCTTAGTACTTATTGACTTTGTTGTTTTTCACTGTAACAATAACTTCTCCCCTTTGATTTCAGAAATCTTGTGATCTTGAACCTCGCTTTGCTGACTTGGAGAAGCAGCAGATTCAACTGAACCTTGACTTGAAGCTGGCCAGGACAGAGCTGCAAAAGGTCAGAGACGGCGCCGCTGGTAAGACGAGTTTGTCGACTGCTCAGTTATAGGCTTGAGTACCCTTCTGCTATTTCTGAATCAATCATCATTTCTTTGCAGAAAAACTGAGAGAAGCTCTGGCGAAGAAGGATCAGGATTTGACTGCTGCTCGTCAGGAGGCTGACGACAGGACCGCTCTGGCTGAACAGAAACTGGCTTCGTTCAGCCAGTTGGAAGAAGAGAATACCAAGCTGAAATCTGCTCTAAACGAAGCCAACAGGGAGTGTACACGCTGGAAGAAGGATAACCTCAACCTGGGCGAGAAGATGAAAGGCATCGCTCGCAGGAGGGACGATCTGGAGAGCTATCTGAGGAGCCTTGCCAAGAAGTTGTTCATCAAGCTTGAAGGTGCACATTTAGTTTCGACTGATGTTTTTTTTGTGTCGACTCAGCGCATGAACATTGACTTATTCTTGGATCGTGAATGCAGAGTTTTGCCAAAACTTTGGGGAGGAGACTGGCGGATTGAGCCAGGTTTGGACCCCATCAATTCTCCCGTGAAAGATGAGACTGCCATAAATCTGCTCCGACTGGAATCCCACATCGACGGTGTTGTGGACTACTTGGCTCGACTGAAGATCGCCATGTCACGGATCGACCCCGCACTTTGGCCGGAGGCCACGCCCCAGAATGATCTTGAGTCCCTGATGACTCGACTGGATGAGATCCCCGACCGAGTGCAGGAGTGGAAGAAATCTTCTGCCCGGTATGGTGCTGATGTGGCCCTGTCTTTGGTTCGTGTCCATTGCAAGGAGGTGCGACAAGAGAAGCTGGCAGCAATCAAGGTCGCCAACACCCATAAGCATGACTTCCGATCTTTTATCGAGACTTTCATCGCTGCAGCCACTCGAATCGCCGACGGTGTCGACCTAGACGAGTTCGTCGAGCCTGCTAGTCCTCCTCCCATGGAGTGAACAAACTCTTATGTCCCACCTTAAATTTGCCTCGGAATGCCGAGTGGTTTTTGTAACCGTTAAACTATTTCGGGCTGAATGCCCGAGTACTTCGATCTGTGATCCGGAACCTTTAGGATTTATCTGAACTTGGTTTACCGTTGAATATCTTCATGAGTCTCCTGCTGAGTGAACCCGTTCTTCATTCGAGACAACTTTTGTATTCGTAGCGCAACTCCGAAGAAGAGGGAAGCAATCGACTCGTGCCTTGTCGCCCTTGCGGGTCGACGACGGAGTGCGCGTCATATTTGTGGCGAAACTCTCCAGGGGGAAGGTGGCGGTCGACCCACACCTTGTTACTGCAGAGCGGGACGGAGCACACATTGTATTTGTGGCGAAGCTCCCCAGGAGAAGGTGGCAGTCGACCTGCCCCTTGTCGTCCTTGAGGATTGAGATGTGTTTCGTGCTTAGGCGAGTACTGGACTGCAGCTAAGCCACCGAGTGGGAGGATTGCTCCCCACTCGATAGGATTTTTTCAAACTTGGTGAATGTCGGACTGCAGCTAAGTCTCCAAGTGAGAGAACTTAGGCGAGTACTGGACTGCAGCTAAGCCCCCGAGTGGGAGGATTGCTCTCCACTCGGTAGGATTTTTTCAAACTTAGGCGAGTGCCGAACTGCAGCTAAGTCTCCAAGTGAGAGAACTTAGGCGAGTACTGGACTACAGCTAAGCCCCCGAGTGGGAGGATTGCTCTCCAGTCGGTAGGATTTTTTCAAACTTAGGCGAGTGCCGGACTGCAGCTAAGTCTCCAAGTGAGAGAACTTAGGCGAATACTGGACTGCAGCTAAGCCCCCGAGTGGGAGGATTTCTCTCCACTCGGTAGGATTTTTTCAAACTTAGGCGAGTGTCGGACTGCAGCTAAGTCTCCAAGTGAGAGAACTTAGGCGAGTACTGGACTGCAGCTAAGCCCCCGAGTGGGAGGATTACTCTCCACTCGGTACGATTTTTTTCAAACTTAGGCGAGTGCCGGACTGCAGCTAAGTTTCCAAGTGAGAGAACTTAGGCGAGTACTGGACTGCAGCTAAGCCCCCGAGTGGGAGGATTGATCTCCACTCGGTAGGATTTTTTCAAACTTAGGCGAGTGCCGGACTACAGCTAAGTCTCCAAGTGAGAGAACTTAGGCAAATACTGGACTGCAGCTAAGCCCCTGAGTGGGAGGATTGCTCTCCACTCGGTAGGATTTTTTTTCAAACTTAGGCGAGTGCGAGACTGCAGCTAAGTCTCCAAGTGAGAGAACTTAGGCGAGTACTGAACTGCAGCTAAGCCCCCGAGTGGGAGGATTGCTCTCCACTCGGTAGGATTTTTTTCAAACTTAGGCGAGTGTCGGACTGCAGCTAAGTCTTCAAGTGAGAGAACTTAGGCGAGTACTGGACTGCAGCTAAGCCCCCGAGTGGGAGGATTGCTCTCCACTCGGTAGGATTTTTTCAAACTTAGGCGAGTGCCGGACTGCAGCTAAGTCTCCAAGTGAGAGAACTTAGGCGAGTACTGGACTGCAGCTAAGCCCCCAAGTGGGAGGATTGCTCTCCACTCGGTAGGATTTTTAAAATACTTAGGCGAAACGGATTCGCAGCTAAGCCCCCGAGTGGGAGGCTGGCTTGCCACTCGGTAGGAAACTGTTTTTACAAACTTAGGTGAAGCGGATTCGCAGCTAAGCCACCCATTGGAGGATTTCTTACGCAAAACAAAAACAATAATATTCATTGGAAAAATTATAACGCTCTTGTCTTTGATAAATAAACTACAGGAGTTTTTCTTATTACGTCTCATCCGAGCGAGAATTCAAGTATAAAAGGGGCGGAGGAGCTCCGCAGGCTTGCGGCTCATCAATCTGGCGATCGACATTGTAGAGGTGGTATGCTCCATTGTGGAGGACTCTGGTGACTATGAAGGGGCCTTCCCAAGTAGGAGCGAATTTGTGTGGTTTCTGCTGATCCACTCGGAGGACTAAGTCTCCTTGGAAGGCTCGGCTCTTCACGTTTCTGGCATGGAATCGACACAAGCCCGACAGGACGCAGTCGATACAGTGGGTGGATGTGAGCTGTCTTCATATCGCCAGTCGACTGAAAAGCTGACTTTGTAGCGGGCTTCTTGACTCGCAACAAATCACTTGGGTCTGCAGTCTTCTGGTATTTCTGCAACTCCACCACTGCCATCTGAGCATCAGCGATCTTTGAACCTTTCTGAAAACATTCTTACGCTTTCTTCCGATTGCCCGTAATAGTGATCACACATTTGGGGCCAGGCATCTTCAATTTGAGGTACACGTAACATGGTCGGGCCATGAAGCGTGCATAAGCCAGCCTCCCCAAAATAGTGTGGTAGGCACTCTGAAAGTCTACAACTTCAAATGTCAATTTTTCTTTGCAGTAATTTTTGGAATCACCGAAAACCACATCAAGAGCAATCTGGCCAAGTGATTCAGCCTTCTTCCCAGGAATGACTCCATGGAAACTCATGTTGCTCGCACTGAGTCTGGACATCGGAATGCCCATCCCTTTCAACGTCTCAGCATACAATATGTTCACACCACTGCCACCATCCATCAGGACTTTGGTCAGTCGAGTGCCTTCAACAACTGGGTCGACCACCAAAGCTTACCTCCCAGGGGTGGCGATGTGCGTTGGGTGGTCGGACTGGTCGAATGTTATGGCAGTCTGAGACCATTTCAGGTAACTAGGTGTCGCCGGAGCGACCATATTCACCTCTTGGTTAATAACTTCCAGTCGACTTTTGCTTTCAACATCAGCAAAAATCATCAGAGTGGAATTGACATGAGGTTATCCGTCGTCACTGTCTTCTTTGTCCTCGACCTTATCCGACTCCTTTTCCTTACCTTTGGGCTGCTTGCCCTGGAACTGCTGGATCAAGAGTCGACACTATCGAGTGGTATGTTTCGGGTAAATGAAATTACCCTCTTCATCTTTCTTTGTGTGGACGAGACATGGTAAGTCCAACACATCATTTTCCGTCCTGGTCTTTAACCTTTTTGGGGTTCCAAGGTCCTTTAGGTTTCCCTTTAAACTTTCCTTGGGTTAAAGCCAAGGCTTCCCCAGGAGTCGCTGGCTCGGCTTTCCGCTTCTGTTTCCGATTGGAATTTCCTCCGGTTTCTTGGACGACTAACTTGAGCTTGCCACTCCTGAGTCGATCCTCATCTTCACTATTAGCGTACTTGGTGGCAATCTCCATCATCCGATTCAGGGACATATCTCCGGTTCGACCGAATTTCAAATTCAGTTCTCTATACTTGATGCCTTCCTTGAAGGCACAAACTGCTTGGTGGTCAGGCACATTCTCCACCGAGTGATGTAACGTGATCCACCTCTGGATGTAATCCCTCAAAGTTTCATTCGGCTTCTGCATGCAAGACCGCAGTTCCGTCAGCCCTGCCGGTCGCTTGCATGTGCCTTAGAATGTGGTGACGAACACTCGGGAGAGATCTTCCCAAGTGTAAATGCTGCTAGGCGCCAACTGGTTCAGCCACGCTCTGGCCGAGCCCTCAAACATGAGAGACAGGTGCTTCATGGCCACTTCATCATTGCCGCCGCCAATCTGGACGGCCACTCGGTAGTCCTCAAGCCAAGTATCGGGCTTGGACTCGCCAGTGAACTTACTGACTCCAGTCGCCAACCTGAAGTTGGGAGGAATCATAGCGGCCCTGATGGCTCTACTAAAGCACTCTGGCCCCGAAACATGTACTCTGCTGCTGGTAGGTGCATCTCTGTCATGACCTTCTCGGTGAGCCATGTTCCTGTCGACCAAACCTTGGACGAGAATGGATCTTGCATCAAAGCCTGGCCCCCTGGGGTCGACTGGAATCCTTCGCCCACCACTATGAGGGCGCCTGTCATCCTGCTGGCGAGGCACATATGACCCGATCCTCGGGGGAGGCGTGGGCACTCGATGTCGACCGCCACGATCGACTCGGTGGTCATACTGCTCATGGTTCCCATACTGGTCACGCCGGTCTCCACGTCCCTCACGCCTCGGGGGCGATCTCGGCCCGTGAGCTGACTGGACTGTGTCCGTGGCAACGGATCTGCTGTGAATCCTGATCCGTGACTGAGAAACAGCGGAATTCTGGTCTCCTGCTGCCCGGAGTAACGCTTTGATCTGCAGCAAGCCTCTGCCAGCCTCCGACTGGGAAGGCTGAATCGACTCCGCTATACGGGTTGCAGTTGCTAAATTCTGAATCGGAGTTCGATATACCTGCGGGGGCGGGAAGAGCTGACGTCGACTGGATTCGGGAACCCGTTGTCGCGCACGCTCGTCGAGTGCTCGCCGGAGGTTCTCCAGTCGAGTGTGCTCAGCCAAGTTTGCCAGGCGCGCGTCTTCCAAGGCACGAGCCTCAGGTGTTTCTCCAACGATAGGAGTGTGCAGTGCATCCATGTTCCGGTGGCGAAGTTCTTCTCTCTGCAGCGACGTGAGAGGCTCGGGAAGATACTCCTCATGGGGACATGACGGGTCGCCTCCACCCGTGCCTCCGTCGGTGCGGGTAAAACCGGGAGGACTGGGCAGTCCATTGACCATCAGAACGTCCGCCGCCGGATCACTGCTGTCGCACTCGGATGCGGTCTCTGCGGAGCCAGTCAAACAGGCCGTAGAGGGATTCGTCAGGCTCGATCGCCGCGACTTGAGGGGTGGCCGACTGGCGTGCCACCGCGTGTCTCACCCACCGCTGAAGTCTCGATCGACCAGAGCGCTTGCGCCGGCGGGAAACAGGGAGGGAGGACAACACAGGAGCCGACCGATAGGGGGTCGACGGTTGCCGCAGGAGAATGCCATGGACGCACGCGCTAAAGTGCGTTGCCCCGCGGACAGGGAGTGCGTCCACGTCGAGCGGAGCCTCCTGAAGCCACGCGGAGTCGTCGGCGATGAACGTGAGCGCGCCGAGACGGATCTCGCGGCCCTCCACCAAAACTCCGCCGAAAACCATGATGATTCGGGTCGGAAAAGATCGCAACTCCTCCAAGAAAACGCTAAAACACCGGCCCCAAGGTGGGCGCCAACTGTCGTGGTTCTAAGTCTGACAGTAGTGTAGGGGGGTAACTAGGGAGAGGCAAGATCTTAGCTATGGAGAAGTTGTACGCACGCAAGGTTTACGAGTTCAGGCCCTTCTCGGAGGAAGTAATAGCCCTACGTCTCGGAGCCCGGAGGCGGTCGACTGGATTATGCGTGTATGAATTACAGGGGTGCGAACCCTTGTCTCGGAGGAGGGGGGTGGCTTATATAGAGTGCGCCAGGACCCCGGCCAGCCCACGTTACAAAGGGTTCAATGTACATTAAGGCAGGGCGTTACTAGTAACGCTAGTAATAAAGTGCTATGATGACCATAAAAGCTACTTAATGACCGACCGTTAGCGTGCGGAGTGACTTTAGGTCTCCTGGCCGTCGAGTGGTTGCTTCTTGATCGAGTGTCTTCGAGTCTGTCGAGTGGAACACCTCCAAGTCGATTGAAAGGTGATGTCTTCTAGAGATGTTCTTGGATAGGGTAGTTAGGACAGGTCCATGACCCTACCCTAGGTACATAGCTTCATCATCTGCCATTATCAATGACAAAAATTAGAACATGGGATGCCGTCTCCGCTTGGGTCCAACGAAGGCCACCGTCACGGCATCGCCAACGTGCACAGCTGGTGACTTGCCCACTCGCAGGGCATCATTGCCCCCCCCCCTCCCCCCTCCCCCCAAACCAACCCTCATTCATACTTCACGGAAGCGAAGGGCACCATTCTCCTCCGGCAGACTCGTATTGTCCAGTGCCACTCCAATGAGCGGCGCTGCCGAACAAGGGTGAGTGGTCATTTGCGCTGAAGCATATACCTCTGGGGTCACGATAGTCCGATAAGCGGGCCGTCGGACATGGGAAAGACGAGGAAGATCCATCGCGGCCGGCCGTAGATTAGTTTAAGGTATCCATATCATGGGAATGGATGTCCGCGAGCAACGGCCGTAGACTAGTTTTACTTTAGTCCGGCACAGTTTTTAATTAAAATATGTCTGAAATGTAAATGTTCTTGTCTGGTTGGTATGAATATCATCCAGTTTGAATGAAGTTTGTCCGGTTTGTTTAAACAATGCATGAAATGTATGCGGGCAGCGTTGGATAGCTGGCTTCCACATGCGTGTCCACGGATTGGTCTTCACCTTTTTGTGAACGGGTGCGGAAGTAAATTTACGGGTCAGCGTTGGAGATGTCCTGATACTTCTATTTTTTTTGCTCATCCGCCTTCAGGGTATTAAAGAAAAATGCCTACAATACTAACTGATCTTTGCATGGGTCACTCTCAGTCTTAGTGCTCACTTCGGACGCTCCGTTCCAGCACCTTCAGAAGAGTCGACCTCATCATCTCCTAGATCTTGCCCCCCAACTCCGCTAGACTCTCAGGCTAGACAAACCAAATACGTAGCAATCATGTGACCGGGTGAATAAAAGTTTTATACCACCTTTGTTCATCCTTTTTATAAGATCTTGAAGACATTTCAGATAGGATGCAAAGTAGCTCATTTTTAATTGTAACGACTTATAGAAGTGAACGGAGGGAGTACTAGTAACTATTAAGACCTACACCCACTTATGTACATCATGCAATGGTAAGAATGAGGCCGGCTAAATGATCATACAACTAAGCTGCTTGACCGAGTCCTATGAAAGTATCAACCACAGAGAAGTACCTCTCTGTTTTTTGGTAACCCATAGCTGATCACAACCACAGATGACCCCAGGTGAACAGTAAAAGGTGAAAAAACAAGCATGTCTTGTGAAAATCTCAGCAGAGTGACATTTCTTCCGTATCTCTCATACTATGTAAATATGCAGTTCTATTACATGGCTTGAAAGTTGAAACAGAAAAGTCTAGAATCAGTTATCACTCACATGACACGAACTGCAAGGCTCCACAACAATCAAGTTGACATTACAGGGTACTTGGGGCTTGATGCGTCTTCTTATAGCCACGAGCGCTTTCTGGGCTTGTAGGACATCACGCGTGTCCATGGGGAAGCACCTGCCGCTTCTGCATGAGGAACACCTAGAGTAACCATAGGTGGTGTCCAGCGTCAGGCACTCAAGCGAAGCCGTGTGCTTCAGCATACGACAGGTTAGCTCAATCAAGCTTTCAGCAGAGTAAAAACTATAGATCGTCACATTCTTGAGGCTGCCATGGCGAAATTCTTGCTCCCGCGTCAAATGTGAAACATCACAATGAATCCTACCGTAGCCTCTGTTAACACAGTTCATAATCCTCGCTGACTGCAAGGACACAATATGTTAATGTCAACTACTTCTCACGAAATGACAATAGTTCTAGATGAACCGTCTGAAATAAAAATGGGCTCAACGACAAGATTAGCATGAGATGCGCATTATTTATGTATGTTACTAAATACTCCACTTGTTCATAAATAAATTATGTTCTGAGCATCCTTACAATCTCAAATAGTAACTATTTTAATATGCATGTTTGACCGTTACTTTACATACAACTATTTTAGTATAAAAAAATTGATATTGTGTGATCCCTGACAAATCTAATGGAACAACTGTAACCTGACCGGTCAAAATGGTTTACTATATTGAGGAGAGTTGACAAAGTTTGATTGCAAGCTTTCTAGGTGTCTTGTATTTATGAAAAGAGATACTGTTATTTTCTAAATTACTTAGAAGTGAAAATAGAAACCTATGATCAGCTAAAGACAATAGGCATGACAATCAGAGCTATTTAATAAACAGACTTTGTAAAGAAACAGTAATAATACTCAATTGTTAAATCAATGGCTATATAACAGGACTTACCCTCAAGACGAGAGTCTCCAAGGCAGGAGAAGCGTCAAGAAAAGCTAACAGAGACAAATAATCATATTCATCTACTGCCGAGACAGCGGGAAGAGAAATATTCAAGTACTTGAGGTGGTGGAATTTTCCGGGCACCATTGGTGTGCTCACCTGCTGAAGAAAGAGGTGCCGAGATTAGTATGTCCCCTGATATAACAACTCCTCGCAGAACCAAGGAATTTAAGTTTAGAGGATCCGCTGGAGATGCTCTTATTATGGAATACAAAACCAAGGAATTGACGGTCTAAAGTCTCAGATTATGCATACCTCGTGTGGCAACAACGATATGTTAAGGACTTCAACACCGGGTGTGATTGATGGAAGCTTGCCGAGAGCATAACTTGGGGATGCAGGTGATATTCGGAGCTGCTTCACTTGAGATGAACCGTCTCCCAGTGAGACTGAGAAATCCACTTGGTCGCCAAGTCCAAGGTCGACACTAGAGATATCTGGGGCATTGCTCTCAATTGCATGTAGCATCTCACACTCAAACACCTCCACGGACCTGAGGTGCCGCAGCAGGCAAGGTATCTTCAAGCAGATGATCTCACCACAACAAGAGAGTAGCAGATGCCTCAAAGCCAAAGAATTAGAAAGGAAGTACCCCAACTCATCGTCGCCGATGCGCACGGACCGCAGGTGCAATCGACCGCCCGCTCTCACCTGATAAAAGCGAGCACGGGAAGTTGTAGTCTGTTTTGCAGTGCCGGAATGAAGGCAGCATCACGGTGAGTTCTTGGATACCGGGTGCAATGGCAGTCTTGAGGAACCTGTCGACGTAAGAGGTGTCGAGTCTGTTCCAGTTCCAGGGGAGGTGAAGCTCAAGCGTCTTCACTCCGATGCCTGAATGATTTCCAAAGATATGGTCAATTCTGCTTAGAAGATCCATTGCTCCTTCGTCCACCGTGGCTGCTTTTCCAATCAAACCGAGTTGTTTCATACCAAAGGTGAGATTGGGATAGTGTCTCCAGGAACGTCGAAATGACCGAGACACGCACGCAGCAAGTGCGGCGTCTCGCAGCGGCATTAGGGCATGTATATGATGCACGACATCCTGCAGGCAGAAGCAAGGGAGGAGAAATCAGCATTGGCATTGTAAAATCAGGATGATGGCATCAATAATCAGTAGTGGGGCAAAAAGAAAAAACGATCCATATGTAGTGGCACTATAATCTTATGTTAAGAAAGTAGACTAGAACATGACTGTGGTCAGTAGCTGGTTAGAGATGGTTCATGTTTACTTCTACAGTAGGACGATGGCATCACTGGGCTAATAGTGCAACATTCTTCTGGAACACAAACTTGGTGTGGTTAACCAACTGAAATAAACATGTACTGTAGCAAGCTTGACATCCGTCTGGATATTTGGCACCCCACTAACTAGGTCTAATTAAGACGAGAAACAATGTTGCAATTCCTTTGACCAAACAGAACTGGAATAGTCTCATAGCATAATGTACAGTCAAAGTAAACAATTTCTCCCTCCGTCCGGAATGATAAGACGTTCTAACTTTTCTCTGAATCGGATGTGTATATGGACGCGTTTTAGTGTGTTTGTTCGCTTGTTTCAGTCTATATTTTGTCTATTTTGAGACATCCAAAACATCTTAGAGTGGCGAACGAAGGTAGTACATACCTCAGAAAGGCTGTTCCATGATGAGTTGATTCCGTTGTGAGAGTTTGAACCAGTGCCGTCGTCGTCGTAATCGTCGTCATATTGTTGGTAGGGTGGGCTTATGTCCTTAATGCACCGCTCAGTGTGCTAAACCTCGAACGTCGTCTGTGGATGTTGCGAACATCTGACATACACATTTTGATAACTACGTGATAGTTCAGTTAAACGGTTTAGAGTTGAGGCACCGAAGACGTTTTGAAACGTCGCGAAACATATGAGATGTTTCGAGGGCTGGAATTGGGATTTCAGGCTCGTGCCCACGTCAAGAGGTATAAGACCTCCGACGATTTTCTTAGCCTGCAAACTAAGGGAGAAAATCGCAATTGTTGAGCTCGTGCTCAGATTGTCTGAGTACAACAATCATTTGAATCGAGTGGGAGTTGATCTTCCAGATGAGATAGTGATGTTTCTCCGAAGTCATTACCATCAAGCTGCTAGAGCTTCGTGATGAACTATAATATATCAGGGACATATATGATGATCCTTGAGATATTCGCGATGTTTGACACCACAAAAGTAGAAATCAAGAAGGAGCATCAATTGTTGATGGTTGGTGAAACCACTAGTTTCAAGAAGGGCAAGGGCAAGAAGGGATACTTCATGAAACGGCAAATCAGCTGCTGCTCTAGTGAAGAAACCCAAGGTTGAACCCAAACCCGAGACTAAGTGCTTCTGTAATAAGGGGAACAGCCACTGGAGCAGAATTACCCTAGATACTTGGTAGATGAGAAGGCTGGCAAGGTCGATAGAAGTATATTGGATATACATTGTGTTAATGTGTACTTTACTAGTACTCCTAGTAGCACCATGGTATTAGATACCGATTCGGTTGCTAAATGTTAGTAAACTCGAAATAAAAGGCTGCGGAGTAAACGAAGACTAGCTAAAGGTGAGCTGGTAATATGTGTTGGAAGTTTTTCCAAGCTTGATGTGATCAAGCATCGCACGCTCCCTCTACCATCGAGGTTGGTTTTTGCGTTGAGCATAGACATGATTGGATTATGTCTATCGCAATACGGTTATTCATTTAAGGAGAATAATGGTTACTCTGTTTATTTGAATAATACCTTCAATGGTCTTGCACCTAAAATGAATGGTTTATTGAATCTCGATCGTAGTGATACACATGTTCATGTCAAAAGATATAAGATAGTAATGATAGTACCACCTACTTGTGGCACTGCCACGTAAGTCATATCGGTATAAAACGCATGAAGAAGCTCCATGTTGATGGATCTTTGGGCTCACTCGTTTTTGAAAAGTTTGAGACATGCGAACCATGTCTATTGGTGTATATGCATGAAGAAACTCCATGCAAATGGACCATTTGGACTCACTTGATTTTGAATCACTTGAGACATGCAAATCATACCACATGGGCAAGATGACTGAAAGCCTCGTTTTCAGTAAAATGGAACTAGAAAGCAACTTGTTGGAAGTAATACATTTTGATGTGTGCAGTCCAATGAGTGCTGAGACGTGTAGTGGATATCGTTATGTTCTTACTTCACAGATGATTTGAGTAGATGTTGAGTATATTTACTTGATGAATCACGAGTCTGAATTATTGAAAGGTTCAAGTAATTTCAGGGTGAAGTTGAAAGATCGTCGTGACAAGAGGATAAAATATCTATGATATGATCATAGAGATGAATATCTGAATTACGAGTTTGGCACAGAATTAAGACATTGTGAAAATTGTTTCACAACTAATACAACCTGGAACACCATAGTGTGATGGTGTGTCCGAACATCATAACTGCACCCTATTGGATATAATGCATACCATGCTGTCTCTTATCGAATTACCACGATAGTTTATGGGTTAGGCATTAGAGACAACCACGTTCACTTTAAATAGGGCACCACGTAATTCCGATGAGATGACACCGTATGAACTATGGTTTAGAGAAACCTAAGCTGTCATTTCTTAAAAGTTTGGGGCTACGACGCTTATGTGAAAAAGTTTCAGGCTGATAAGCCCGAACCCAAAGCGGATAAATGCATCTTCATAGGACACCCAAAACAGTTGGGTATACCTCCTGTCTCAGATCCGAAAGCAATAAGGGATTGTTTCTAGAATCGGGTCCTTTCTCGAGGAAAAGTTTCTCTCAAAAGAATTGAGTGGGAGGATGGTGGAGACTTGATGAGGTTATTGAACCATCTCTTCAACTAGTGTGTGGCAGGGCATAGGGAGTTGTTCCTGTGGCACCTACACCAATTGAAGTGGAAGCTTATGATAGTGATCATGAAACTTCAGATCAAGTCACTACCAAACCTCGTGGGATGACAAGGATGCGTACTACTTCAGAGTGGAACGTAATCCTGTCTTGGAAGTCATGTTGCTAGACAACAATAAACCTACGGGCTATGGAGAAGCGATGGTGGGCCTGGATTCCAAAATGGCTCGAGGCCATATAATCTGAGAGAGGATCCATATATGAAAACAAAGTGTAGACTTTGGAAGAACTACTTGATGGTCGTAAGGCTATTAGGTACATATGGATTTTAAAAGGAAGACGGACAATGATGGTAAGTATCACCATTAAGAAAGCTCGACTTGTCGTTAAGATGTTTTCCGACAAGTTCAAGGAGTTGACTACGATGAGACTTTCTCACTCATAGCGATGCTAAGAGTCTGTTGGAATTATATTAGCGATTACTGCATTATTTATGAAATCTTGCAGATAGGATGTCAAAACATTGTTTTCTCGACGATTTTATTGAGGAAAGGTTGTATGTGATACAACCGGAAGGTTTTGTCAATCCTAAAAGATGCTAATAAGTATGCAAAGCTCCAGCAATCCTTCTAAGGACTGGAGTAAGCATCTCAGAGTTGGAATGTATGCTTTGATGTGATGATCAAAGATTTTGGGTGTATACAAAGTTTATGAGAAACTTGTATTTGGAAAGAAGTGAGTGGGAGCACTATAGAATTTCTGATGAATATATGTTATTGACATATTGCTGATCAGAAATGACGTAGAATTTCTGGAAAGCATATAGGGTTATTTGGAAAGTGTTTTTTTAATGAAAAGCCTGGATTAAGCTACTTGAACATTGAGCATCAAGATCTATAAGGATAGATCAAAACGCTTAATGGTACTTTCAAATGAGCACATACCTTGACATGATCTTGAAGGTGTTCAAGATAGATCAGTCAAAGAAGGAGTTCTTGCCTGAGTTGTAAGTTATGAAGTTAAGACTTAAAACTCGACCATGGCAGAAGAAAGAGGAAGGACGAAGGTCGTCCCCTATGCTTTTGCCATAGGCTCTATACGGTATGCCATGCTGAGTACCCCACCTGATGTGTGCCTTGCCACATATATGGCAAGAGGGTACAAAGGTAATCTAGGAGTAGATCACCAGATAGCGGTCTAAATTATCCTTAGAGGAATAAGGATATGTTTCTCGGTTATGGAGGTGATAAAGGTTTCGATGTAAAGAGTTACGTCGATGCAAGCTTAACACCTATCCGGATAGCTCTGAGTAGAGATACCGGATACGTATAATGAAGCAACAATTTAGAATAGCTCCAAGTAGAACATTTATTTGAAATGGCTCCAAATGTAGCGTACTAGCTGCATCTACAAGATGACATAGAAATTTGCGAAGTACATACGGATCTGAATGTTGCAGACCCGTTGACTGAAACCTCTCTCACAAGCATAACATGATCAAACCCAGAACTCTTTGGGTGTTAGTCACATGGGGATGTGACCTTGAGTGTTAATCACATATCGATGTGAACTGGATTATTGACTCTAGTGCAAGTGGGAGACTGTTGGAAATATGCCCTAGAGGCAATAATAAATTGGTTATTATTGTATTTCCTTGTTCATGATAATCGTTTATTATCCATGCTAGAATTGTATTGATAGGAAACTCATATACATGTGTGGATACATAGACAACACCATGTCCCTAGTAAGCCTCTAGTTGACTAGCTCGTTGATCAATAGATGGTTACGGTTTCCTGACCATGGACATTGGATATCGTTGATAACGGGATCACATCATTAGGAGAATGATGTGATGGACAAGACCCAATCCTAAGCCTAGCACAAGATCATGTAGTTCGTATGCTAAAGCTTTTCTAATGTCAAGTATCATTTCCTTAGACCATGAGATTGTGCAACTCCCGGATACCGTAGGAGTGCTTTGGGTGTGCCAAACGTCACAATGTAACTGGGTGGCTATAAAGGTACACTACAGGTATCTCCGAAAGTGTCTGTTGGGTTGGCACGAATCGAGACTGGGATTTGTCACTCTGTGTAAACGGAGAGGTATCTCTGGGGCCCACTCGATAGGACATCATCATAATGTGCACAATGTGATCAAGGAGTTGATCACAGGATGATGAGTTACAGAACGAGTAAAGAGACTTGCCGGTAACGAGATTGAACAAGGTATCGGGATACCGACGATCGAATCTCGGGCAAGTATCATACCTCTAGACAAAGGGAATTGTATACAGGATTGATTAAGTCCTTGACATCGTGGTTCATCCGATGAGATCATCGTGGAGCATGTGGGAGCCAACATGGGTATCCAGATCCCGCTGTTGGTTATTGACCGGAGAGTTGTCTCGGCCATGTCTGCATGACTCCCGAACCCGTAGGGTCTACACACTTAAGGTTCGATGACGCTAGGGTTATAGAGAAAGTATGTACGCGGTTACCGAATGTTGTCCGGAGTCTCGGATGAGATCCCGAACGTCACGAGGAGTTCCGGAATGGTCCGTAGGTAAAGATTGATATATAGGAAGTATGGTTTTGGCCACCGAAAGTGTTCCGGGCATCACCGGTAGTGTATCGGGACCACCGGAGGGGTCTGGGGGTCCACCAGGTGGGGCCACCAGCCCCGGAGGCCTACATGGGCCAATAGTGGGAAGGGACCAGCCCCTAGGTGGGCTGGGACGCCTCCCACCAAGGCCCAAGGCGCCTCCAAGAGGGGAAGGGGGCAAACCCTAGGCTCAGATGGGCCTAAGGCCCACCTAGTGGTGCGCGCCCCTCTCTCCCCCCTTGGCCGCCCCCTAGATGGGATCTAGGGCTGGCCGCCGCCCCTAGGAAGGGAACCCTAGGTGGGGGCGCATCCCCTGTTGGGGAACGTAGCAATAATGCAAAATTTTCCTACGTGTCACCAAGATCAATCTATGGAGTCATCTAGCAACGAGGGAGGAGTAGATCTACATACCCTTGTAGATCGCGCGCGGAAGCGTTCAAGAAAACGGGGTTGATGGAGTCGTACTCGTCGTGATCCAAATCACCGATGATCCTAGCGCCGAACGGACGGCACATCCGCGTTCAACACACGTACGGAGCAACGACGTCTCCTCCTTCTTGATCCAGCAAGGGGGAAGGAGAGGTTGATGGAGATCCAGCAGCACGACGGCGTGGTGGAAGTAGCGGGATTCCAACAAGGCTTCACCAAGCGCTGCGGGAGGAGGGAGATGTGTCACGGGAGGGAGAGGGAGGCGCCAGGGCTTAGATGCGGCTGCCCTCCCTTCCCCCCACTATATATAGGGCCAAGGGAGAGGGGGGCGCAGCCTTGGCCCTTCCTCCAAGGAAGGGTGCGGCTAGGGAGGAGTCCCTCCTCCCCAAGGCACCTAGGAGGTGCCTTCCCCCTTTAGGACTCTTCCTTTCCTTATCTCTTGGTGGATGGGCCTCTTGGGGCTGGTGCCCTTGGCCCATATAGGCCAAGGCGCACACCCCTACAGCCCATGTGGCCCCCCGGGGCAGGTGGCCCCACCCAGTGGACCCCCGAGACCCTTCCGGTGGTCCCGGTACAATACCGGTGACCCCGAAACTTGTCCCGATGGCCGAAATAGCACTTCCTATATATAATTCTTTACCTCCGGACCATTCCGGAACTCCTCGTGACGTCCGGGATCTCATCCGGGACTCCGAACAACATTCGGGTTACCGCATACTAATATCTCTATAACCCTAGCGTCACCGAACCTTAAGTGTGTAGACCCTACGGGTTCAGGAGACATGCAGACATGACCGAGATGACTCCGGTCAATAACCAACAGCGGGATCTGGATACCCATGTTGGCTCCCACATGTTCCACGATGATCTCATCGGATGAACCACGATGTCGAGGACTTAATCAATCCCGTATACAATTCCCTTTGTCTAGCGGTATGATACTTGCCCGAGATTCGATCGTCGGTATCCCGATACCTTGTTCAATCTCGTTACCGGCAAGTCTCTTTACTCGTTCCGTAACACATCATCCCGTGATCAACTCCTTGATCACATTGTGCACATTATGATGATGTCCTACCGAGTGGGCCCAGAGATACCTCTCCATCACACGGAGTGACAAATCCCAGTCTCGATTCGTGCCAACCCAACAGACACTTTCGGAGATACCTGTAGTGTACCTTTATAGCCACCCAGTTACGTTGTGACGTTTGGCACACCCAAAGTATTCCTACGGTATCCGGGAGTTGCACAATCTCATGGTCTAAGGAAATGATACTTGACATTAGAAAGGCTTTAGCATACGAACTACATGATCTTGTGCTAGGCTTAGGATTGGGTCTTGTCCATCACATCATTCTCCTAATGATGTGATCCCGTTATCAACGGCATCCAATGTCCATGGTCAGGAAACTGTAACCATCTATTGATCAATGAGCTAGTCAACTAGAGGCTTACTAGGGACATGGTGTTGTCTATGTATCCACACATGTATCTGAGTTTCCTATCAATACAATTCTAGCATGGATAATAAACGATTATCATGAACAAGGAAATATAATAATAACCAATTTATTATTGCCTTTAGGGCATATTTCCAACAGTCTCCCACTTGCACTAGAGTCAATAATCTAGTTCACATCGCCATGTGATTAACACTCATAGGTCACATCGCCATGTGACCAATCATCCAAAGAGTTTACTAGAGTCAATAATCTAGTTCACATCACTATGTGATTAACACTCAATGAGTTCTGGGTTTGATCATGTTTCTTGTGAGAGAGGTTTTAGTCAACGGGTCTGCAACATTCAGATCCGTATGTACTTCGCAAATCTCTATGTCATCTCCTAGATGCAGCTACCACATTCTATTTGGAGCTATTCCAAATAACTGTTCTACTATACGAATCCAGTTTACTACTCAGAATAATCTGGATTAGTGTCAAAGTTTGCATCGGCGTAACCCTTTACGACGAACTCTTTTACCACCTCCATAATAGAGAAAAATCCTTATTCCTCTAAGGATAATTTTGACCGCTATCTGGTGATCTACTCCTAGATCACCTTTGTACCCTCTTGCCAGACATGTGGAAAGCCACACATCAGGTGTGGTACTCAGCATGGCATACCGTATAGAGCCTATGACAAAAGCATAGGGGACAACCTTCGTCCTTCCTCTTTCTTCTGCCGTGGTCGAGCTTTAAGTCTTAACTTCATACCTTACAACTCAGGCAAGAACTCCTTTTTGACTGATCCATCTTGAACACCTTCAAGATCATGTCAAGGTATGTGCTCATTTGAAAGTACCATTAAGCGTTTTGATCTATCCTTATAGATCTTGATGCTCAATGCTCAAGTAGCTTAATCCAGGCTTTCCATTGAAAAACACTTTCCAAATAACCCTATATGCTTTCCAGAAATTCTACGTCACTTCTGATCAACAATATGTCAACAACATATACTTATCAGAAATTCTATAGTGCTCCCACTCACTTCTTTGGAAATACAAGTTTCTCATAAACTTTGTATACACCAAAATCTTTGATCATCTCATCAAAGCATGCATTCCAACTCTGAGATGCTTACTCCAGTCCTTAGAAGGATAGCTGGAGCTTTACACACTTGCTAGCATCTTTCAGGATTGACAAAACCTTCCGATTGTATCACATACAACCTTTCCTCAAGAAAATCGTCGAGGAAACAATGTTTTGACATCCTATCTGCAAGATTTCATAAATAATGCAGTAATCGCTAATATAATTCCAACAGACTCTTAGCATCGCTACAGGTGAGAAAGTCTCATCGTAGTCAACTCCTTGAACTTGTCGGGAAACATTTTAACGACAAGTCGAGCTTTCTTAATGGTGACATTTACCATCATTGTCCGTCTTCCTTTTAAAATCCATCTGTACTCAACAGCCTCACGACCATCAAGACGTTCTGCCAAGGTCTACACTTTGTTTTCATACATGGATCCTCTCTCGGATTTTATGGCCTCGAGCCATTCATCGGAATCTGGGCCCACCATCGCTTCTCCATAGCTCGTAGGCTCATTGTTGTCTAGCAACATGACTTCCAAGACAGGATTACGTACCATTCTGAAGTAGCACGCATCCTTGTCATCCCACGAGGTTTGGTAGTGACTTGATCTGAAGTTTCATGATCACTATCATAAGCTTCCACTTCAATTGGTGTAGGTGCCATAGGAACAACTCCATGTGCCCTGCCACACACTAGTTGAAGAGACGGTTCAATAACCTCATCAAGTCTCCACCATCCTCCCACTCAATTCTTTCGAGAGAAACTTTTCCTCGAGAAAGGACCCGATTCTAGAAACAATCCCTTATTGCTTTTGAATCTGAGACAGGAGGTATACCCAACTGTTTTTGGGTGTCCTATGAAGATGCATTTATCCGCTTTGGGTTCGAGCTTATCAGCCTGAAACCTTTTTTCACATAAGCGTCGTAGCCCCAAACCTTTTAAGAAATGACAGCTTAGGTTTCTCTAAACCATAGTTCATATGGTGTCATCTCATCGGAATTACGTGGTGCCCCTTTTGAAGTGAATGTGGTTGTCTCTAATGCCTAACCCATAAACTATCATGGTAATTCGATAAGAGACATCATGGTATGCATCATATCCAATAGGGTGCAGTTATGATGTACGGACACACCATCACACTTTGGTGTTCCAGGCTGTATTAGTTGTGAAACGATTTCCACAATGTCTTAATTCTATGCCAAACTTGTAATTCAGATATTCATCTCTATGATCATATCATAGATATTTTATCCTCTTGTCACGACGATCTTTCAACTTCACCCTGAAATTACTTGAACCTTTCAATAATTCAGACTCGTGATTCATCAAGTAAATATACTCAACATCTACTCAAATCATCTATGAAGAACATAACGATATCCACTACACGCCTCAGCACTCATTGGACTGCACACATCAAAATGTATTACTTCCAACAAGTTGCTTTCTAGTTCCATTTTACTGAAAACGAGGCTTTCAGTCATCTTGCCCATGTGGTATGATTTGCATGTCTCAAGTGATTCAAAATCAAGTGAGTCCAAACGGTCCATTTGCATGGAGTTTCTTCATGCATATACACCAATAGACATGGTTCGCATGTCTCAAACTTTTTAAAAATGAGTGAGTCCAAAGATCCATCAACATGGAGCCTCTTCATGCATTTTATACCGATATGACTTAAGTGGAAGTGCCACAAGTAGGTGGTACTATCATTACTATCTTATATCTTTTGGCATGAACATGTGTATCACTATGATCGAGATTCAATGAACCATTCATTTTAGGTGCAAGACCATTGAAGGTATTATTCAAATAAACAGAGTAACCATTATTCTCCTTAAATGAATAACCGTATCGCGATAGTCATAATCCAATCATGTCTATGCTCAACGCCAACACCAAATAACAATTATTTAGGTTTAACACCAATCTCGATGGTAGAGGGAGCGTGCGATGCTTGATCATATCAACATTGGAAACACTTCCAACACATATCGTCAGCTCACCTTTAGCTAGTCTCCGTTTATTCCGTAGCCTTTTGTTTTGAGTTACTAACACTTAGCAACTGAACCGGTATCTAATACCATGGTTCTACTAGGAGTACTAGTAAAGTACACATTAACACAATGTATATCCAATATACTTCTATCGACCTTGCCAGCCTTCTCATCTACCAAGTATCTAGGGTAATTCTGCTCCAGTGGCTGTTCCCCTTATTACAGAAGCACTTAGTCTCGGGTTTGGGTTCAACCTTGGGTTTCTTCACTAGAGCAGCAGCTGAATTGCCGTTTCATGAAGTATCCCTTCGTGCCCTCGCCCTTCTTGAAACTAGTGGTTTCACCAACCATCAACAATTGATGCTCCTTCTTGATTTCTACTTTTGTGGTGTCAAACATCGCGAATATCTCAAGGATCATCATATATGTCCCTGATATATTATCGTTCATCACGAAGCTCTAGCAGCTTGGTGGCAATGACTTTGGAGAAACATCACTATCTCATCTGGACGATTAACTCCTACTCGATTCAAGTGATTGTTGTACTCAGACAATCTGAGCACAAGCTCAACGATTGAGCTTTTCTCCCTTAGTTTGCAGGTTAAGAAAATCGTTGGAGGTCTTATAGTTATACCTCTTGACGTGGGCACAAGCCTGAAATCCCAATTTCAGCCCTCGAAACATCTCATATGTTTCGCGACGTTTCAAAAACGTCTTTGGTGCCTCAACTCTAAACCGTTTAACTGAACTATCACGTAGTTATCAAAATGTGTATGTCAGATGTTCGCAACATCCACAGACGACGTTCGAGGTTCAGCACACTGAGCGGTACATTAAGGACATAAGCCTTCTATGAAGCAATGAGGACAATCCTCAGTTTACGGACCTAGTCCGCATAGTTGCTACTATCAACTTTCAACTAAATTTTCTCTAGGAATATAACTAAACAGTAGAACTGAAGCGCGAGCTATGACATAATTTGCAAAGATCTTTTGACTATGTTCAGGATAATTAAGTTCATCTTATGAACTCCCACTCAGATAGACATCCCTCTAGTCATCTAAGTGATTACATGATCCGAGTCAACTAGGCCGTGTCCGATCATCACGTGAGACGGACTAGTCAACGTCGGTGAACATCTTCATGTTGATCGTATCTTCTATACGACTCATGCTCGACCTTTCGGTCTTCTGTGTTCCGAGGCCATGTCTGTACATGCTAGGCTCGTCAAGTCAACCTAAGTGTTTTGCATGTGTTCCGAGGCCATGTCTGTGAAGGAAATATGCCCTAGAGGCAATAATAAAGTTATTATTTATTTCCTTAAATCATGATAAGTGTTTATTATTCATGCTAGAATTGTATTAACCGGAAACATAATACATGTGTGAATACATAGACAAAACAGAGTGTCACTAGTATGCCTCTACTAGACTAGCTCGTTAATCAAAGATGGTTATGTTTTCTAACCATGAACAAAGAGTTGTTATTTGATTAACGAGGTCACATCATTAGTTGAATGATCTGATTGACATGACCTATTCCATTAGCTTAGCACCCGATCGTTTAGTATGTTGCTATTGCTTTCTTCATGACTTATACATGTTCCTATGACTATGAGATTATGCAGCTCCCGTTTACCGGAGGAACACTTTGGGTACTACCAAACGTCACAACGTAACTAGGTGATTATAAAGGAGTATTACAGGTGGCTCCAAAGGTAGATGTTGGGTTGGCGTATTTCGAGATTAGGATTTGTCACTCCGATTGTCGGAGAGGTATCTCTGGGCCCTCTCGGTAATGCACATCACATAAGCCTTGCAAGCACTGCAACTAATATGTTAGTTGTTAGATGATGTATTACGGAACGAGTAAAGAGACTTGCCAGTAACGAGATTGAACTAGGTATTGGATACCGACGATCGAATCTCGGGCAAGTAACATACCGATGACAAAGGGAACAACGTATGTTGTTATGCGGTCTGACCGATAAAGATCTTCGTAGAATATGTAGGAGCCAATATGGGCATCCAGGTCCCGCTATTGGTTATTGACTGGAGACGTGTCTCGGTCATGTCTGCATTGTTCTCGAACCGTAGGGTCCGCACGCTTAACGTTATGATGACAGTAATTATGAGTTTATGCATTTTGATGTACCGAAGTTAGTTCGGAGTCCCGGATGTGATCACGGACATGACGAGGAGTCTCGAAATGGTCGAGACATAAAGATTGATATATTGGAACCCTATATTTGGACATCGGAATTGTTCCGGGTGAAATCGGCATTTTACCGGAGTACCGGGGGGGTTACCGGAACCCCCCGGGGGGTTATTGGGCCAGCATGGGCCTTAAGGGAGAAGAGGAGAGGAGGCAAGAGGTGGCCGCGCGCCCCTCCCCTTCCTAGTCCGAATAGGACAAGGGAAGGGGGCCGGCGCCCCCCCCCCCTTTCCTTCCTCTCTTCCTCCTATTCTCCCCCTTCTCTCCTAGTCCAACTAGGAGTCCTACTCCCGGTGGGAGTAGGACTCCCCTTGGCGCGCCACACCTTGGCCGGCCACCTCCTCCCCTTGCTCCTTTATATACGGGGGCAGGGGGCACCCCATAGACACACAAGTTGATCCACGTGATCTATTCCTTAGCCGTGTGAGGTGCCCCCTGCCACCATATTCCTCGATAATACTGTAGCAGAGTTTAGGCGAAGCCCTGCTGCTGTAGTTCATCAAGATCGTCACCACGCCGTCGTGCTGATGGAACTCTTCCTCGACGCTTTGCTGGATCGGAGCCCGAGGATCGTCATCGAGCGGAACGTGTGCTAAGAACACGGAGGTGCCGGAGTAACGGTGCTTCGATCGGTCGGATCGGAAGAAGACGTACGACTACTTCCTCCATGTTGTGT
This sequence comes from Triticum monococcum, assembly GCA_034509565.1. NCBI lineage: Eukaryota > Viridiplantae > Streptophyta > Magnoliopsida > Poales > Poaceae > Triticum > Triticum monococcum. The sequence continues at coordinate 488,285,428 of CM067845.1, forward strand.
GATCGCTTCCGCAGTCGGTCTGCGTTGGTACGTAGACAACACTCTCCCCTCTCGTTGCTATGCATCACCATGATCTTGTGTGTGCGTAGGAATTTTTTTGAAATTACTACATTCCCCAACAGTGGCATGAGAGCCTAGGTTTTATGGTTTGATGTTATTTGCACGAGTAGAACACAAGTGAGTTGTGGGCGATACAAGTCATACTGCCTACCAGCATGTCATACTTTGGTTCGGCGGAATTGTTGGACGAGACGACCCGGACCAACCTTACGCGTACGCTTACGCGAGACCGGTTCCCTCGACGTGCTTTGCACATAGATGGCTTGCGGGCGACTGTCTCTCCAAATTTAGTTGAACCGAGTGTGGCTACGCCCGGTCCTTGAGAAGGTTAAAACGAAGTCTATTTGACAAACTATCGTTGTGGTTTTGATGCGTAGGTAAGATGAGTTCTTGCTTAAAGCCCGTAGCAGCCACGTAAAAACTTGCAACAACAAAGTAGAGGACGTCTAACTTGTTTTTACAGGGCATGTTGTGATGTGATATGGTCAAGGCATGATGCTAAATTTTATTGTATGAGATGATCATGTTTTGTAACCGAGTTATCGGCAACTGGCAGGAGCCATATGGTTGTCGCTTTATTGTATGCAATGCAATCGCGATGTAATGCTTTACTTTATTACTAAGCGGTAGCGATAGTCGTGGAAGCATAAGATTGGCGAGACGACAACGATGATACGATGGAGATCAAGGTGTCGCGCCGGTGACGATGGTGATCACGACGGTGCTTCGGAGATGGAGATCACAAGCACAAGATGATGGCCATATCATATCACTTATATTGATTGCATGTGATGTTTATCTTTTATGCATCTTATCTTGCTTTGATTGACGGTAGCATTATAAGATGATCTCTCACTAAATTATCAAGAAGTGTTCTCCCTGAGTATGCACCGTTGCCAAAGTTCGTCGTGCCCAGACACCACGTGATGATCGGGTGTGATAAGCTCTACGTCCAAATACAACGGGTGCAAAACAGTTGCACACGCAGAATACTCAGGTTATACTTGACGAGCCAAGCATATACAGATATGGCCTCGGAACACGGAGACCGAAAGGTCAAGCGTGAATCATATAGTAGATATGATCAACATAACGATGTTCACCATTGAAAACTACTCCATCTCACGTGATGATCGGTTATGGTTTAGTTGATTTGGATCACGTGATCACTTAGAGGATTAGAGGGATGTCTATCTAAGTGGGAGTTCTTAAGTAATTTGATTAACTGAACTTAAACTTATCATGAACTTAGTACCTGATAGTATCTTGCTTGTTTATGTTGATTGTAGATAGATGGCTCGTGCTGTTGTTCCGTTGAATTTTAATGCGTTCCTTGAGAAAGCAAAGTTGAAAGATGATGGTAGCAATTACACGGACTGGGTCCGTAACTTGAGGATTATCCTCATTGCTGCACAGAAGAATTACGTCCTGGAAGCACCGCTGGGTGCCAGGCCTGCTGCTGGAGCAACGCCAGATGTTATGAACATCTGGCAGAGCAAAGCTGATGACTACTCGATAGTTCAGTGTGCCATGCTTTACGGCTTAGAATCGGGACTTCAACGACGTTTTGAACGTCATGGAGCATATGAGATGTTCCAGGAGTTGAAGTTGATATTTCAAGCAAATGCCCGAATTGAGAGATATGAAGTCTCCAATAAGTTCTATAGCTGCAAGATGGAGGAGAACAGTTCTGTCAGTGAGCATATACTCAAAATGTCTGGGTATAATAATCACTTGATTCAGATGGGAGTTAATCTTCCAGATGATTGCGTCATTGACAGAATTCTCCAATCACTGCCACCAAGCTACAAGAGCTTCGTGATGAACTATAATATGCAAGGGATGAACAAGACTATTCCCGAGCTCTTCGCAATGCTGAAAGCTGCGGAGGTATAAATCAAGAAGGAGCATCAAGTGTTGATGGTCAACAAGACCACTAGTTTCAAGAAAAAGGGCAAAGGGAAGAAGAAGGGGAACTTCAAGAAGAACAGCAAGCAAGTTGCTGCTCAGGAGAAGAAACCCAAGTCTGGACCTAAGCCTGAAACTGAGTGCTTCTACTGCAAGCAGACTGGTCACGGGAAGCGGAACTGCCCCAAGTATTTGGCGGATAAGAAGGATGGCAAGGTGAACAAAGGTATATGTGATATACATGTTATTGATGTGTACCTTACTAGAGCTCGCAGTAGCACCTGGGTATTTGATACTGGTTCTGTTGCTAATATTTGCAACTCGAAACAGGGACTACGGAATAAGCGGACGCTAGCAAAGGACGAGGTGACGATGCGCGTGGGAAACGGTTCCAAAGTCGATGTGATCGCGGTCGGCACGCTACCTCTACATCTACCTTCGGGATTAATATTAGACCTAAATAATTGTTATTTGGTGCCAGCGTTGAGCATGAACATTATATCTGGATCTTGTTTAATGCGAGACGGTTATTCATTTAAATCAGAGAATAATGGTTGTTCTATTTATATGAGTAATATCTTTTATGGTCATGCACCTTTGAAGAGTGGTCTATTCTTGTTGAATCTCGATAGTAGTGATACACATATTCATAATGTAGAAGCCAAAAGATGCGGAGTTGATAATGATAGTGCAACTTATTTGTGGCACTGCCGTTTAGGTCATATCGGTGTAAAGCGCATGAAAAAACTCCATACTGATGGGCTTTTGGAACCACTTGATTATGAATCACTTGGTACTTGCGAACCGTGCCTCATAGGCAAGATGACTAAAACACCGTTCTCCGGTACTATGGAGAGAGCAACAGATTTATTGGAGATCATACATACCGTTGTATGTGGTCCGATGAATATTGAAGATCATGGCGGATATCGTTATTTTCTCACCTTCACAGATGATTTAAGCAGATATGGGTATATCTACTTAATGAAACATAAGTCTGAAACATTTGAAAAGTTCAAGGAATTTCAGAGTGAAGTTGAAAATCATCGTAACAAGAAAATAAAGTTTCTACGGTCTGATCGTGGAGGAGAATATTTGAGTTACGAGTTTGGTGTACATTTGAAAAATTGTGGAATAGTTTCGCAACTCACGCCACCCGGAACACCATAGCGTAATGGTGTGTCTGAACGTCGTAATCGTACTTTACTGGATATGGTGCGATCTATGATGTCTCTTACTGATTTACCGCTATCGTTTTGGGGTTATGCTTTAGAGACGGACGCATTCACGTTAAATAGGGCACCATCAAAATCCGTTGAGACGACGCCTTATGAACTATGGTTTGGCAAGAAACCAAAGTTGTCGTTTCTTAAGGTTTGGGGCTGCGATGCTTATGTGAAAAAGCTTCAACCTGATAAGCTCGAACCCAAATCGGAGAAATGTGTCTTCATAGGATATCCAAAGGAAACTATTGGATACACCTTCTATCACAGATCCGAAGGCAAGACTTTTTTGCTAAGTTCGGAAACTTTCTAGAGAAGGAGTTTCTCTCGAAAGAAGTGAGTGGGAGGAAAGTAGAACTTGACGAGGTAACTGTACCTGCTCCCTTATTGGAAAGTAGTACATCACAGGAAACTGTTTCTGCGACACCTATACCAATTAGTGAGGTAGCTAATGATGATGATCATGAAACTTCAGGACAAGATACTACTGAACCACGTAGATCAACCAGAGTAAGATCCGCACCAGAGTGGTACGGTAATCCAATTCTGGAAGTCATGCTACTAGATCATGATGAACCTACGAACTATGAAGAAGCGATGGTGAGCCCAGATTCCGCAAAGTGGCTTGAGGCCATGAAATCTGAGATGGGATCCATGTATGAGAACAAAGTATGGACTTTGGTTGACTTGCCCGATGATCGGCAAGCAATTGAGAATAAATGGATCTTCAAGAAAAAGACTGACGCTGACGGTAATATTACTGTCTATAAAGCTCGACTTGTCGCAAAAGGTTTTCGACAAGTTCAAGGGGTTGACTACGATGAGACCTTCTCACCCGTAGCGATGCTTAAGTCCGTCAGAATCATGTTAGCAATTGCCGCATTTTATGATTATGAAATATGGCAGATGGATGTCAAAACTGCATTCCTGAATGGATTTCTGGAAGAAGAGTTGTATATGATGCAACCAGAAGGTTTTGTCGATCCAAAGGGAGCTGACAAAGTATGCAAACTCCAGCGATCCATTTATGGACTGGTGCAAGCATCTCGAAGTTGGAATAAACGCTTTGATAGTGTGATCAAAGCATTTGGCTTTATACAGACTTTTGGAGAAGCTTGTATTTACAAGAAAGTGAGTGGGAGCTCTGTAGCATTTCTGATATTATATGTGGATGACATATTGCTGATTGGAAATGATATAGAATTTCTGGATAGCATAAAGGGATACTTGAATAAAAGTTTTTCGATGAAAGACCTCGGGGAAGCTGCTTACATATTAGGCATAAAGATCTATAGAGATAGATCAATATGCTTAATTGGACTTTCACAAAGCACATACCTTGACAAGATTTTGAAGAAGTTCAAAATGGATCAAGCAAAGAAAGGGTTCTTGCCTGTGTTACAAGGTGTGAAGTTGAGTCAGACTCAATGCCCGACCACTACAGAAGATAGAGAGAAAATGAAAGATGTTCCCTATGCTTCAGCCATAGGCTCTATCATGTATGCAATGCTGTGTACCAGACCTGATGTGTTCCTTGCTATAAGTTTAGCAGGGAGGTACCAAAGTAATCCAGGAGTGGATCACTGGACAGCGGTCAAGAACATCCTGAAATACCTGAAAAGGACTAAGGATATGTTTCTCGTATATGGAGGTCACAAAGAGCTCACCGTAAGAGGTTACGTTGATGCAAGCTTGGACACTGATCCGGACGATTCTAAATCGCAAACCGGATACGTGTTTACTTTAAACGGTGGAGCTGTCAGTTGGTGCAGTTCTAAACAAAGCGTCATAGCGGGATCTACATGTGAAGCGGAGTACATAGCTGCTTCGGAAGCAGCGAACGAAGGAGTCTGGATGAAGGAGTTCATATCCGATCTAGGTGTCATACCTAGTGCATCGGGTCCAATGAAAATCTCTTGTGACAATACTGGTGCAATTGCCTTGGCAAAGGAATCCAGATTTCACAAAAGGACCAAACACATCAAGAGACGCTTCAACTCCATCCGGGATTTAGTCCAGGTGGGAGACATAGAGATTTGCAAGATACATACGGATCTGAATGTTGCAGACCCGTTGACTAAGCCTCTTCCACGAGCAAAACATGATCAACACCAAAGCTCCATGGGTGTTAGAATCATTACTGTGTAATCTAGATTATTGACTCTAGTACAAGTGGGAGACTGAAGGAAATATGCCCTAGAGGCAATAATAAAGTTATTATTTATTTCCTTAAATCATGATAAGTGTTTATTATTCATGCTAGAATTGTATTAACCGGAAACATAATACATGTGTGAATACATAGACAAAACAGAGTGTCACTAGTATGCCTCTACTAGACTAGCTCGCTAATCAAAGATGGTTATGTTTTCTAACCATGAACAAAGAGTTGTTATTTGATTAACGAGGTCACATCATTAGTTGAATGATCTGATTGACATGACCTATTCCATTAGCTTAGCACCCGGTCGTTTAGTATGTTGCTATTGCTTTCTTCATGACTTATACATGTTCCTATGACTATGAGATTATGCAGCTCCCGTTTACCGGAGGAACACTTTGGGTACTACCAAACGTCACAACGTAACTAGGTGATTATAAAGGAGTATTACAGGTGGCTCCAAAGGTAGATGTTGGGTTGGCGTATTTCGAGATTAGGATTTGTCACTCCGATTGTCGGAGAGGTATCTCTGGGCCCTCTCGGTAATGCACATCACATAAGCCTTGCAAGCACTGCAACTAATATGTTAGTTGTTAGATGATGTATTACGGAACGAGTAAAGAGACTTGCCAGTAACGAGATTGACTAGGTATTGGATACCGACGATCGAATCTCGGGCAAGTAACATACCGATGACAAAGGGAACAACGTATGTTGTTATGCGGTCTGACCGATAAAGATCTTCGTAGAATATGTAGGAGCCAATATGGGAATCCAGGTCCTGCTATTGGTTATTGACCGGAGACGTGTCTCGGTCATGTCTGCATTGTTCTCGAACCGTAGGGTCCGCACGCTTAACGTTACGATGACAGTAATTATGAGTTTATGCATTTTGATGTACCGAAGTTAGTTCGGAGTCCCGGATGTGATCACGGACATGAAGAGGAGTCTCGAAATGGTCGAGACATAAGATTGATATATTGGAAGCCTATATTTTGACATCGGAATTGTTCCGGGTGAAATCGGCATTTTACCGGAGTACCGGGGGGGTTACCGGAACCCCTCGGGGGGTTATTGGGCCAACATGGGCCTTAAGGGAGAAGAGGAGAGGAGGCAAGAGGTGGCCGCGCGCCCCTCCCCTTCCTAGTCCGAATAGGACAAGGGAAGGGGGCCGGCGCCCCCCCCCCCCCTTTCCTTCCTCTCTTCCTCCTATTCTCCCCCTTCTCTCCTAGTCCAACTAGGAGTCCTACTCCCGGTGGGAGTAGGACTCCCCTTGGCGCGCCACACCTTGGCCGGCCGCCTCCTCCCCTTGCTCCTTTATATACGGGGGCAGGGGGCACCCCATAGACACACAAGTTGATCCACGTGATCTATTCCTTAGCCGTGTGAGGTGCCCCCTGCCACCATATTCCTCGATAATACTGTAGCAGAGTTTAGGCGAAGCCCTGCTGCTGTAGTTCATCAAGATCGTCACCACGCCGTCGTGCTGATGGAACTCTTCCTCGGCGCTTTGCTGGATCGGAGCCCGAGGATCGTCATCGAGCGGAACGTGTGCTAAGAACTCGGAGGTGCCGGAGTAACGGTGCTTGGATCGGTCGGATCGGAAGAAGACGTACGACTACTTCCTCCATGTTGTGTGATCGCTTCCGCAGTCGGTCTGCGTTGGTACGTAGACAACACTCTTCCCTCTCGTTGCTATGCATCACCATGATCTTGTGTGTGCGTAGGAAATTTTTTGAAATTACTACGTTCCCCAACAGTCTGTACATGCTAGGCTCGTCAACACCCGTTGTATTTGAACGTAAGAATCTATCACACCCGATCATCACGTGGTGCTTCGAAACTACGAACTTTTAGCAACGGTGCACAGTTAGGGGAAACACTTTCTTGAAATTTTAAAGAGGGATCATCTTATTTACTACCGTCGTTCTAAGCAAATAAGATGTATAAACATGATAAACATCACATGCAATCAAATAGTGACATGATATGGCCAATATCACTTTGCTCCTTTTGATCTCCATCTTCGGGGCTCCATGATCATCATCGTCATCGGCATGACACCATGATCTCCATCATCATGATCTCCATCATCGTGTCTTTATGAAGTTGTCTCGCCAACTATTACTTCTACTACTACAGCTAACGGTTAGCAATAAAGTAAAGTAATTACATGACGTTGTTCAATGACACGCGGGTCATACAATAAATAAAGACAACTCCTATGGCTCCTGCCGGTTGTCATACTCATCGACATGCACGTCGTGATTCATATTACAAGAACATGATCAATCTCATACATCACATATATCATTCATCACATCCTTTTGGCCATATCACATCACATGGCATACCCTGCAAAAACAAGTTAGACGTCCTCTAATTGTTGTTTGCATGTTTTACGTGGCTGCTATGGGTTTCTAGCAAGAACGTTTCTTACCTACGCAAAGACCACAACGTGATATGCCAATTGCTATTTACCCTTCATAAGGACCCTATTCATCGAATCCGATCCGACTAAAGTGGGAGAGACAGGCACCCGCTAGCCACCTTATGCAACTAGTGCATGTCAGTCGGTGAAACCAGTCTCACGTAAGAGTACGTGTAAGGTCGGTCCGGGCCGCTTCATCCCATGATGCCGCCGAATAAAGATTGGACTAGTAACGGTAAGCATATTGAACAAAATCAACGCCCATAACTACTTTGTGTTCTACTCGTGCATAGAAACTACGGATAGACCTAGCTCATGATGCCACTGTTGGGGGACGTAGCAATAATTCAAAATTTTCCTACGTGTCACCAAGATCAATCTATGGAGTCATCTAGCAATGAGGGAGGAGTAGATCTACATACCCTTGTAGATCGCGCGCGGAAGCGTTCAAGAGAACGGGGTTGATGGAGTCGTACTCGTCATGATCCAAATCACCGATGATCCTAGCGCCGAACGGACGGCACCTCCGCGTTCAACACACGTACCGAGCAACGACGTCTCCTCCTTCTTGATCCAGCAAGGGGGAAGGAGAGGTTGATGGAGATCCAGCAGCACGACGGCGTGGTGGAAGTAGCGGGATTCCAATAGGGCTTCGCCAAGCGTTGCGGGAGGAGGGAGATGTGTCACGGGAGGGAGAGGGAGGCGCCAGGGCTTAGATGCGGCTGCCCTCCCTTCCCCCCACTATATATAGGGCCAAGGGAGAGGGGGGCGCAGCCTTGGCCCTTCCTCCAAGGAAGGGTGCGGCTAGGGAGGAGTCCCTCCTCCCCAAGGCACCTAGGAGGTGCCTTCCCCCTTTAGGACTCTTCCTTTCCTTATCTCTTGGCGCATGGGCCTCTTGGGGCTGGTGCCCTTGGCCCATATAGGCCAAGGCGCACACCCCTACAGCCCATGTGGCCCCCCGGGGCAGGTGGCCCCACCCGGTGGACCCCCGGGACCCTTCCGGTGGTCCCGGTACAATACCGGTGACCCCGAAACTTCGTGCTCGTCCTGGAGCCAAGTGTCCCACAGGACGGAGTCGGGGGCGTACCTCTCGTCGTGGAATAGGTCGTCGGGGAGGAGGCGACGGCGGCGCTCGATCTCATCGCGCCTGGCACGGCCGCTCGCTGGCACCGGCGGGATGGGGACCCGGTCCGCGGAGAGGTGCCAGTTGTTGGGGAGGTGCACGTCGCTTCACGGGACCGGCGTCCTCGTCTCCCAGTACCGCCAGCACACATCGATGGTCAGGTACCGCCGGTCGCGCTCACCGGCGGCCCTAGGCGCGATAGTGAAGGGGGCAGGCGCGGGGGCTCGAATGGAGGGGCGCGGCGGTGACGCGGGCTCCTCCTTCTTGACGGAGCCGCGGCGGCGTCCCAAGGAGGAGTCAGCCTCGCGGTCATGCTTCCCCCTGCGGTCGTGCTTCCAAAGGCCCATGGCTGCGGCCGACCGGCGAGGTCGACGACGGGGAGTGGCTAGGGTTTCGAGGCTGTAGGGTTTCGAGGGGGCAGAGAGGGGCCGGAGTGGGAACTGTGGACGATGACCGATCCACGGCTTCCCATTTAAGAAGGACGACGACCCTTCGCAGTGCGGATGACAGGTGGGGCCACCCGCCCATGCGCATTTATGTTGGTGGGTGGGAGGTAGGTGGCCGCCTGTCACGCGGCCCCGACGCGGACGTTCGAAGGGTCTGTTCGCTATGCGCCGCGACTCAAACCCGGCGCAAATTTGCGCTCGAAATGGATCGGCCCGGACACAAAACAGACCAGATGTGTCCAGGCCGTCGCGCGCTGGGCCGCCTCGTTTGTCCGTTTTACCCCAAACGGACAGGGCCAGACAAGATGGGGTCGCGCGGTGGAGTTGGCCTAAGGCGTTCGGGGCGATCGCGGCTTGACCCGAACGAATCACTTGTGATGACGTGGCATGGAAAGGGCGTCAAGATTCGGGCAACGATTGCAATGGCGTTCGGGACGACAATCCAGGAATCTGACATTCGGGAGTTATTGATTTTGAATTTTTAATGAGATTTTGTACACAATCATGATGATTTACATATAATTATACTCCCTCAGTTTTTTTTAGTCTTCATATAAGATTTGGTCAAAGTCAAGCTTTGTAGAGTTTGACTAACTTTACATTCACAATATGAAATCAATATTATCAGATACACCATGAAATGTATTTTCATACTATATAGTTTTAGTATTGTAGATGTTTATATTTTTTTATATAAATTTGGTCAAACTTTGTGTAGTTTAACTTTGACCAAATCTTACATGCGGAGTAAAAAAAACGGAGAGAGTATTGTTAATGTGATGGCATAATAAAAACAATTTTATTTTGATGTTACATATTGGTTTTAAAAAAATAGGATTTTTATTGGTAAGCCAATAAGACATGTGCTTATTAAGGCATAAGCCATGTGCTTATTAATGCAGTTTTCAGATAAAACTAGTGAAAAAGCCGGGGATGAAGGGGGAGAAATCAAAACAAGGATGGACGGAGGGTGAGGTTAGACGAATAACGAGTGGCCGATAGAATGTTGCGCATTTTTTAAGTAGAAAGATAACCAAGATGCGTAGCACCCAATCCATCTTTCAATACCGGCCGATATCCTTGTATCCAGTCGTGTACGATCAGCGAGGAGCAGAGTGCTTTTGTGCCTGGGTGCATGATCACCGATGATATTTTGATTGTGTATGAAAGTGTTTCCTTTACTTCGGCACTTCACAACTTCCGGGAAGTGGACTGCAGCGGGGAACCCCGTGTCACCATTCTTGATCCTCCTGTATGATATTTTTGCTGTAGGTTCAATGATAATGCGGATGATAGTCTAATCTTCAGGATTGCAAAGCAGTGCCTGAGGCTGAATGAAATTCTGTTGATCCATGGCCAAGCTGGGGTTCACGAAGGACGAAGCCATGACAGTTGACACAAGATAGAGAGCACGACGACATGTTTGTCTTAGTTTTTGTCTACACTGCAAACCATTGATCCAAGTCTCCAGAAAAGACAGATCACGCAGGTAAAATGCATGAAACATACGTATATAGCAAAGACAAATTAATTCCACGGCCGTCAAAAAAGTCACCTACAAAATTTAGCCTTGGGCGATAACAAACAAGATTCTGGAGCTCAGTGTTCTTACAAAGACAGTCCATCGCTCGATGTCATCATCACTCTGGCTCCAGTGATACTTCTATTTTTTGCTCATCCACCTCCAGGGTATTTAAAAAATAAAATGGATGCCTACAGAACTAACTAATCTCTCCATGGGTCATTCTCATTCTCAGTCCTGACTTCGGATGGCTCAACGACCTCCGTGACAACACCTTCAGAAGAGTCGACGTCGGCATTGGTCTCAGCCTCCTCGGTGCCGGATCGACCCCATCTCCCGCCAAGGGCGATGGTCATCATCTCGTAGATCTTGCCCCCCAACTCCGCTGGACTCTCAGGCTAAACAAACCACGCAACAATCATTAGGCCACGAGCGATATGTATCATCACTGACCATGAACGAGAGCATATAGGTATCTTGTACTTACAGTGTATCCACTGGAGATCAGGGCAGTCTCGTACAGCAACTCAACTGCCCTCTTGGCTTCGGTGCTCTCAGGCTCGTTCTTGCAAGCAGCCTACAGTTATTCACGAAGTATACATTAGTGATTGAACAACAACAAATATACTTACGATTTGCAAGAAAAGGTTGCAGGAACAACAACAAATATAGTTACGATTTGCAAGAAAAGGTTGCAGGTATCTTACACTCAAGTCCTTGACAATAGGGTGGTCGGGATTGATTTCAAAAATTCTTCTTCCTCTCATGAACTCCAAGCTTGATGTGTCACCAAGCGTTTGTGCTTTCATAAGTCTATCAAGTTGAAGAAGTGTTAGGACAAGGACAGCGCGCTTATTTTACCAAATTGGGCAAGTGAATGAACCATCAAGCTACCTTTCCATGTTAGCCGACCAACCAAACTTGCCAGATACAAGAACACATGGTGAAGAGCTGAGTCGCTTCGAAATTTGGACCTTGGCAACTTTGTCACCCAGCTGCTGCTTTATCCAGTCACAAAGAAGAGTGTATTCCTGCTTGGTTTCTTCCTTGTCCTCATCCTCATCGCCTGCAACAGCCAATATATGTTATTGTCATGCAGAAACTGCCAAAGGACTATAACCAATCACATGAATATTCAAATTCACTAACCCAATTCTAGGTCTTCCTTGCTGATATCAACAAACTTTTTCTCTTTGTACGTCTGCAGATTCTGAATAGCTACCTCATCAATCGGCTCGATAAGGTATAGAACCTAGAAAAATGAAATAGTGTCAGCTTAAGCTAACTGTAGCACAACAGAAAATCAATTCTATGACAACAACAAGATAAGCACATACTTCAATATCTTTCTGAAGCAGCTTTTCCAAGAAAGGAGCAGTCTTTGCACTCTGAAGACTATCTGTAGCAATATAATAGATTGCCTTCTGGGTCTCGGGCATATTCTCCACATACTGGTCCAGACTTATCAAATCCGTTTCATTTTTGGAGGAATAAAACCGCAGCAAAGGAGCAAGGCGCTTCTGATTTCCAGAGTCCTCAATGCAACCAAGTTTCATAAATTTGCCAAAGCTCTCCCAAAATTTCTTGTAGTCCTGCACAAAGCACGTCAAGCTTCAAGAAAAGCCCGATGAAACAACAGCTTGGGAATAAGAGGAAGTTAACCCTTACCTCCTTGCTATCCTTGTCAGCAATATCCTGAATCATATCAAAAGTCTTCCTAACAAGTCTCTTGCGCATGATCCTGACCTGAAACATATGGATGGTGATAATTAGTTCCAAGAACCACATACTAAAGAACTGCAGATTAAGTCACAAATGCTTTCCAGTAACTTACAATACGACTTTCTTGAAGAATCTCACGAGAAACATTCAGAGGGAGATCATTCGAGTCAACAACACCTTTGACAAAGCTCAAGTACCTGGGGAACTGCAGAGAGAACACTAAAGTTCAGCAGCCCATTACAACAGTAACGAAAGTACAGTAGCTTCTAATACCACAATAAAAAAAATTGTGGCAACATACCAGCTCGCCATCAAAGTCATCAGAAATGAAAACCCTCTTGACATACAACCTGATATTTTTGGTCTTAGGGTTCATTATCTCCTCGTTGCTAAGTGGTGCCATTCCTGGGATGTAGAGAACACTCCTAAATTCCACCTCACCCTGTTTGGAACAAAAAGTCTTGTCAGAATGTTTGGTATGCATTGACATAACAGATGCTTACTTTCGTAAGTGTGCGCACCTCTGTTGTGAAGTGTGCATGAGCTAGAGGGTCCAAAAACTCATTGAATGCCTTCTTGTAAAATTCATTGTATTCGGTTTCCTCAACTTCCTTTGGATTTCTCATCTACAAGACAAGAAAATTCATTTCAGCTTCTGTTTCTTTAATATATATCCAATAGAAAACCAAACTACTAAAGTAAAGACATGTTTCACATGACAGTTGGACTGCAGGTGACAATGATAAGGATATGGAAACAAATAATTTGGGTGCCAACATACCCATATTGGCTTCGTTTCATTTGCCAATTCCCAATCCCAGTACTTCTCAGTGATAGTTTTCTTCTTCTTCTCCTTCTCGCCCTACAAAAGAGGGATTATTTCTATATACAATATGGATGAGTTTGATCACAGTGACAACCAAATGCACATAAAGCTAACCTCTGCTGTCTCTTCAGTTTCTTTTGACTCCTCTTCTTCAACCTATTTAGAGGATGTAACAAGTGCACAGAAGAGAAGAAATAAATATCAATTCCAACGAGACTTAACAATGACTGGAGGTTTAAGCTTTAAAGTAGAGCATACTCAAAAAGTCAAAATCCTACCTCAACTGTTCTGGATTTCTCTTGCCATGTAAAAATGGGGAACGAAACAAACTGCGAGTAGTTCTTAACTAGACCTTGAATCCTCGTAGGTTCAGCAAATTCATACTTATCATCCTCCTAGAGAAACAAAAGCATAGTTAAGAGTTGTGTTAGGTGATAAAGGTTGTATAGAATATCAGTATGAGCTTCTCACTCTTAAAAAGAGAGTAATCTGTGTTCCGCGTGTCAGCATTTTCTCAGGATCAGTCTCTTCCCTGATAACGTATGAGCTACTGTTAGCCTCAGCTTCCCATATATACTGCTTATCTGTCTTGGGACTCTTAGTGGACACAACAACCTGCAAGGCAACGAAGTAACCACAAGTTTGAAAACTACTTTTGGCTTGCAAAACAGATGTATAGATAATTTGAAATTATTCCTCAAAACATTCATGTACAATGGTTCGCCATCCAATGGATATTCTGTACCTTCTCTGCAACAAGAAAAGCCGAATAAAATCCAACACCAAATTGACCAATAAGTCCATTATCTGAGCCAAGCTCCTTGTTCTCCTGAAAAAAGACCAAATTGACATCAAACATCAAGAAGGAAACAAAGTCATCATAGAACAGAAACTGATGAGGCTAGATGGGAAAGGAGGTGCACCTTCAGAGCCTTCAAAAATTTGGAGGTACCACTTTGCGCAATAGTTCCAAGGCAGTCCTTGAGCTCATCCTTTGTCATCCCAATGCCACTATCACTGTAAAATCCAAAACATCAGGTCAGAGACTGAATTGTGACTTCTATCAGAATTGATGATTGAACTGCCAAGCTGATGGAGAAGAACATACGTGATAGTTATTGTGCCAGCATCAGGGTCAGGTTTAATCCTTATTTCCATGTCACCACCATCAGCCAGCACGGATGGGTCAGTTACACTGAGAAATCTCAGCTTATCCAAAGCATCACTCGCATTACTGGGTGAAAACATAAATTTGTCCAGGTCAGGTAGTCAGCAGAGAATCTAATAATGGTTCAATTATCATACATCTTGAGCAGAAGACTGACCTTACAAGCTCCCGAAGGAACACTTCCTTGTGGCTGTAGAGGCTGTGAACAATCAAATCCATCAACCGGCTAACCTGCAGGACAGAAAGAGAAACTGCATAAGCATCCCATCCTGACTGTCAAAACCTACTCACAAATCAATTGGCAACAGCCTCTCAATTTCATTATATCCTGTAATAAATGAGCCACGGATCCTGCCACTAGAGAGCGCAGCAATCCAGAACCGACTGGTCGTCACGCCTCCCAGATTCAAGGGGGTCCAAAATCCAACCGGATGTTACACAAGGACTGGAGGCCCCCCACCCACCTCGGCCTGGTACTCGAACTCCTCCCCGGCGGCCTCCTCCTCCTCGCCGGCGGCCTTCTCGGCGACGGCGGAGGCGCACCTCGCCCCGACCAGCCGGGCCCTCCCGGCCTCCCACCTGACCCCTCTGGCGCCGGCGGGCCTCCTCCCCTGCGGCGCGAGCGCGGCCCGCGGCGGCCCCCGCGACGGGCTCGGCCGCAGCGCCGCCACCGACGACGGGCCCAGGGTCCTGCTCAGCGCGGGCGCCATGGGAGAGGCAGACGGCAGGCGGGGGGTCTTGTCGCGGCGCTCGCTGGTGGTAGGTCGTTCGGTTGGTTTGGGTTCCGGCGCGGTGTCTGGGAGGGGGAGACGAAAGGATAAGGGGGCTGGGCTAGGGTTTATACTTGGGATAGAATGGTGGAGGGGGGTGGGTTTAGGGGCGAGGGGGGAGACGACGACGAGGGCGTCGGGAGGATTCTGGAAGGGTGTAGGGCGCACGGGGGTGGCGTGTGGGGCGCGCGCGGCGCCGTCGGATGGGGTGGAGCCAACGGCGGATGGGGGGCTGGCGTGGGGTGCGTGGGAGGCTGTTGTCCGACGTGCGGAGCGGCTCCGCGAGTGGCGACCATTCGTTCGCTCGCGGCTCCGCGAGCGCGAGGCTGGCAGCTCCTCCGTCTCTCTCGGTTGCTCCGCCTCCGCCGTCCCGTCACCGTACGACGCGGTCTCGGGCAGAGGCAGGTGTGCCGCGGCTTGCCCAGGCCGTGGAGGCCCGGGCATCTCTGGGGCCCGGCTCCAGAAAGCCCAATGCTAAAATGTAAAGCCCGAGCCTGAAAAAAGCCCGACAAAAATTCACGTTTACAAGCCCAAGCCCAAGCCTGGCCCGGCTAAAAAGCCCGTAGCCTGGCCCGAAGCCCGACAACTCCTGATTGTGATGTACAACAAGTTACAAAAGCAGTATATTTCAGCAAACAACATTATAAACAGTAGCATGATATACATGTAATCCATTCATTACATTATTACATAACAACATCATATTTCCCAAGTCCAAAGACACAAGCAACATGGTTTGACAAGTCCGCAACATGGTTCGTTAAGTCCACAACATAGTTCAATAAGTCCACAACATAGTTCAACAAGTCGATTACATAACATCATATCAAATAACAAGTCCATTACATAATAAAGATATCAAATAGCAAGTTCAAAGACACAAGCTGATGACTCCTTTGAATCCATCTTTTCCTTGTTCCATCAAGCTATCTCAACTTCATCATTTCCCTGGATGAAAGCACAAGTTGAAAATAAGAAAGATAGGAATGGCATGAAGCACGAAAGTAAGTTTGATATCAACAAACAAGACAAGGTAGTAAAGGAGTGCATAACTGATATATGGTAAACAAGACAATATAGTAAGTTACATAGAAATGACATGAATGAATACAAACCGGATCTGAAGATAACTCATTTGCATGAGAACTTGAAGGTCCACCTCCTGTAGTGCTCATTTCTACAAAACAAACAATACAAGAATCAATGGTAATGTGTGCAATGGTGATGTTAATATGAAACAACAATAGATAATTGATTGTACCTTCATTCTGAGACATCTTCCAAAGATACCAATCTTGGAGACACATTAAAACCTCGATGGTCTTAGGCTTAAGTGAAGCTCGGTTAGGTGTTATAACTTTGCGACTCACGCTAAATGCTTGCTCCGAAGCAACACTAGAAATGGGGACAACAAGAATATCCCGAGCCATTGATGCAAGCTCAGGGTATCGCATAGATGATTTGCTCCAAAATTCCAACAAATACGTATCTTGTACTTACAGTGTATCCACTGGAGATCAGGGCAGTCTCGTACAGCAACTCAACTGCCCTCTTGCCTTCGGTGTACATTCAACTCATCAGTCAATTTTCTAGGAGTTTCTTCCAAGTAAAGATCCAATTGAGACCTCTCTATATTTGTCCGTTGAGATTGAATGTAACTCTCATAGTCATCGAACATTTCAGAACCATCACCCCTACTTCCCCTACTGTTTGTACCACCAGCTGATGATGTTTGACTAACAACAGCACCACTATATTCAACAAACAAATTCTCCAAAGTTTTCTTAACTTCATCCATCCGACTGCCTCGTCGGGGGCATAAAGTTTTCCATAACAGTATTTAACAAAACCAAGCTTGCAACGGGGATCAAGGACAGCGGCACAAGACAAGAATACATTATAATCAGCCCAATACTTATCAAACTTCTCTTTCATTGGAGCTAGCATTGGTGCCATGAACTCATGTCCTTCACTAGATGCCTTCAAGACACATGATTGAACCAAGAACACACACTGGAAATACAAATTGGAGGTAGGATACTTTGTCCCAGACAATGTGCATGTCACTTTATAAAAAGTTTTCACGGAATCATCCATGATACGAACCTTTTCCCATTCCTCATGAGTAAGAGAGAAGTTTGACTTGAATATGCCATCCCTATTACCAAACCACAGTAATGCATCTTTAAAATACAAAAGCGTTCTCAAGCATTGTCTATGTTGAATTCCAACGGACGGGCATGTCTACTCTCAGCCTTTTATCTTCTTTCAAATGGTAAATATTCTTGGCAGTTTCATAGAACTTGTGAATACGATTGCTATAAACTTTGATATATTGAATGCCCTCTCTAATCTTGTCAATAGATTTATCAATAAGTTTCAGACCAGCTTGGACAAACAGATTTAAAATGTGTGCACAACATCGGACTTGAAAGAAAGTTCCAAACAATGGTAACACACATTTAGGCAGCAATGTAGTTCTCAAAGTGTTGATCATTGAATCATTGTATGCAGCATTATCAAGAGTCATGCACATTATTTTGGTGTCAACCTTCCACTCACGAAAACATAAATGGACTTCATCAGCAATTCTAGCCCCATCATAAGGCGGATTCAACTTTTTAAACCATATTATCCTTTTGTCCAGTCTCCAAGCATCATCAACATAATGACAAGTAATACAAATATAACTAAACTTTGTCACATCTGATTTCCAATTGTTCGTGGTGAAGCTAACTCTACTAGGGCTGTTGCTGATAATTTCTCTCAATTCAGTCCTCTCTCTTTCAAATATTGCCATGATATCCCTTGTAATTGTGTACCGACTAACAATCTTAAACTGAGGACAAGCAGCACCAATCATTTTTTTTTGAACCCCGCTTCTTCTATCACACTAAATGCATGTGAACCCCCAACTAGGAACATAAAGATTGCAGCTCTGATAGTTTCCATGTCCAACTTTGTGTTCCTAACTGAATGTGAGCCATCTGCATTCTTTTCAGTTTTCAGAAAATAGCTATTCACTTCATTTGTATTATGTGGATGCACGTTAGCAGTATGCCTTAACAAATGAGATGTTCCATTTCTCGAACTTGCTCTAAGTATGACTTTACAAGTATTGCACTGAGCAAATACTTTATTAGGATCAGGTTGTTCAATCAAAGTGAAGTTATCTCATGCTTTTGACCTTAATTTTGGGCAGGATTAACCCGTGGTCCTGGTGGTGGCGGTGCCGGTGGCTGCTGATTTGCTTCATCTCCACCGGATGGCTCATTAGTTCTTGCACACCTTCCGTTATGTCCTGCTGGAGCCTCTTGATTCGACCTTGCCCGCTTGCTGCGAGTGCGAGGTGCCGTAGCAGTAGGAGCAGGGGTAGCCGGACGAGGAGCGGGAGCAGCTACAACGATCTGGTCCGATCTTGCACTTGTAGCAATATTCTCCTGATCACCATTGGCTTCATAATCCTCGTCTTCCTCCTCGTGATATTCCTCACTTAGACTCCACAAACTAGTCATGCCTGCCAAAAAATACAACAAATAAGCTCAGACTAGCACTTAGACAGATCGTTCTAATGGGCAGAGGTAGACTACACATAATACAAATGGACGGAGAAGGAGAAGAAGTACAGGAGATCTCAGACCTGCTGGTCACACGCCGACCAGTGAGCGTCGCGGAGCAGTGGACGTGGTCGCCGTCAGGTTGATGAAGGTGTGTCGCCGTCGGGTGGGTGCGGCGCCGTCCAGACGAGGAAACTGCGCCGCCACTCGTTAGGTCGGGATGGGGAGGGAACGGAGCTCGTCAGGTTGTGGTAGGGAGGGAGCACTGTGGCCGCGCCATAGCAGGATCTGGCCGCCACCGGTGGAGCCGTGGAGGGATGGAGACGCGGGGTAGGCCTGGGACGCGGGAAGGGTTGGAGATGGGGCTGTGTGTGCGGGGATAGGGAGTTAGGGTTCGTGTACTTGGGCTGGGCTTTTAGAGTTAGAAGGCCCGATGGTTGGGCTTGGTGCCTGGGTCGTTTGTGCGTTGAGTTTTCAGCACAGGTTCGGGACGAGCTGGGCTTTTGCTTCGGGCTAATATTGGAGCCCGAGCCTGGCCTGAAAATATAAACTGGCCTATTTCTGAAGCTCGAGCCCGGCCCAGCCCGGCCCGGGTTTTTCGAGCTGGGCTCGGGGCGGGCTGCCGGGATGGGCTGCCCATGCCCGGGTTTAATGGCAAGTGTCACCGTTTCAGGAACGTTTCAACCTGTTAGAGCATCTCCAGCCGCGTCTCCAGAAAGGCTTTCCCAGGTGATTTTTTCGTGCCGGCGCCGAAAAAACGGCCCAGTCACGCCCCCAGGAGCCCGATTTTCGCCGGCCTGGGCCGAAATCAGTGCTGACGGACCCAGGCCGAACCCGGCGCGCTGGGGACGCCCGGGGGCACCGGGGCGAGCGGTTTTGGCGCGAAAGAGCTGCGGGGCATCAATGGCTCACGGGCGGCGCGTCACGGGGCGGCGTGCCAACACCTCCCCTCCCCCGCACTGTATACACGGGCGCGACGCGGCTATATAAGCCGGTGGCCTCCCTCGCCTCTGGCCACACCAGCCCTAGCCGTCGAGCTCTCTCTCTCTCTCTCTCCCGTGCGCCGCCGCTGAGCCCTCCCTCTCCCTCTCCCGCATGTACGCCGCCGAGCCCTCCCTCTCCCCCTCCCGATGGCCGAGTGTTTCCCCGGCGACGAGGCGGCGGCCAACGGCTTCGGCCACTGTCGTGGATCTAAGACTGACAGTAGAATGGGGGGTAGGCATGAGGAGGCAAGATCCTAGCTATGGAGTAGTTGTACACACGAGTTTTACGAGTTCAGGCCCTTCTCGGAGGAAGTAACAGCCCTATGTCTTGGTGCCCTGAGGCGGTCGACTGGATTATACGTGTGTGTGTGTGTTTACAAAAGTGCGAACTGTTGGGGAACGTAGTAATTTCAAAAAAAATTCCTAAGCACACGCAAGATCATGGTGATGCATAGCAACGAGGGGGAGAGTCTGATCTACGTACCCTTGTAGATCGCAACGGAAGCGTTGACACAACGTAGAGGAAGTAGTCGTACGTCTTCTTCCCGATCCGACCGATCCAAGCACCGTTACTCCGGCACCTCCGAGTTCTTAGCACACGTTCAGCTCGATGACGATCCTCGGGCTCCGATCCAGCAAAGCGTCGAGGAAGAGTTCCGTCAGCACGATGGCGTGGTGACGATCTTGATGTTCTACCGACGCAGGGCTTTGCCTAAGCACTACAACGGTATGATCGAGGTGGAATTTGGTGGCAGGGGGCACCGCACACGGGTAAGGAACAATCTCAAGGATCAACTTGTGTGTCTAGAGGTGCCCCCTGCCCCCGTATATAAAGGATCCAAGGGGAGGGGCTGGCCGGCCAAGGGGGGAGGCGCAGGAGAGTCCTACTCCCACTGGGAGTAGGATTCCCCCTCCAATCCTAGTCCAACTAGGATTCCTCGGAGGGGAAAAGAGGAGGAGGTGGCCGGCCACCCTTTCCTAGTCCTAATAGGACTAGGGGAAGGGGGAGGCGCGCAGCCCATCTAGGGCAGCCCCTTCTCTTTTCCACTAAGGCCCATTATGGCCCATTTAGCTCCCGGGGGGTTCCGGTAACCCTCCCGGTATTCCGGTAAAATCCCGATTTCACCCGGAACACTTCCGATGTCCAAACATAGGCTTCCAATATATCAATCTTTATGTCTCGACCATTTCGGGACTCCTCGTCATGTCCGTGATCACATCCGGGACTCTGAACTCCTTCGGTACATCAAAACTCATAAACTCATAATATAACTGTCATCGAAACCTTAAGCGTGCGGCCCTATGGTTCGAGAACAATGTAGACATGACCGAGACACGTCTCCAGTCAATAACCAATAGCGGGACCTGGATGCCCATATTGGCTCCTACATATTCTACGAAGATCTTTATCGGTCAGACCGCATAACAACATACGTTGTTCCCTTTGTCATCGGTATGTTACTTGCCCGAGATTCGATCGTCGGTATCCCAATACCTAGTTCAATCTCGTTACCGGCAAGTCTCTTTACTCGTTCCGTAATACATCATCTCACAACTAACATATTAGTTGCAATGCTTGCAAGGCTTAGGTGATGTGCATTACCGAGAGGGCCCAGAGATACCTCTCCGACAATCGGAGTGACAAATCCTAATCTCAAAATACGCCAACCCAACATCTACCATTGGAGACACCTGTAGTACTCCTTTATAATCACCCAGTTACGTTGTGACATTTGGTAGTACCCAAAGTGTTCCTCCGGCAAACGGGAGTTGCATAATCTCATAGTCATAGGAACATGTATAAGTCATGAAGAAAGCAATAGCAACATACTAAACGATCGGGTGCTAAGCTAATGAAATGGGTCATGTCAATCAGATCATTCAACTAATGATGTGACCTCGTTAATCAAATAACAACACATTGTTTATGGTTAGGAAACTTAACCATCTTTGATTAACGAGCTAGTCAAGTAGAGGCATACTAGTGACACTCTGTTTGTCTATGTATTCACACATGTATTATGTTTCCGGTTAATACAATTTTAGCATGAATAATAAACATTTATCATGATATAAGGAAATAAATAATAACTTTATTATTGCCTCTAGGGCATATTTCCTTCAGTCTCCCACTTGCACTAGAGTCAATAATCTAGATTACACAGTAATGATTCTAACACCCATGGAGCCTTGGTGCTGATCATGTTTTGCTCGTGGAAGAGGCTTAGTCAACGGGTCTGCAACATTCAGATCCGTATGTATCTTGCAAATCTCTATGTCTCCCACCTGGACTAGATCCCGGATGGAGTTGAAGCGTCTCTTGATGTGTTTGGTCCTTTTGTGAAATCTGGATTCCTTTGCCAAAGCAATTGCACCAGTATTGTCACAAAAGATTTTCATTGGACCCGATGCACTAGGTATGACACCTAGATCGGATATGAACTCCTTCATCCAGACTCCTTCGTTCGCTGCTTCCGAAGCAGCTATGTACTCCGCTTCACATGTAGATCCCGCTACGACGCTTTGTTTAGAACTGCACCAACTGACAGCTCCACCGTTTAAAGTAAACACGTATCCGGTTTGCGATTTAGAATCGTCCAGATCAGTGTCCAAGCTTGCATCAACGTAACCTCTTACGGTGAGCTCTTTGTCACCTCCATATACGAGAAACATATCCTTAGTCCTTTTCAGGTATTTCAAGATGTTCTTGACCGCTGTCCAGTGATCCACTCCTGGATTACTTTGGTACCTCCCTGCTAAACTTATAGCAAGGCACACATCAGGTCTGGTACACAGCATTGCATACATGATAGAGCCTATGGCTGAAGCATAGGGAACATCTTTCATTTTCTCTCTATCTTCTGCAGTGGTCGGGCATTGAGTCTAACTCAACTTCACACCTTGTAACACAGGCAAGAACCCTTTCTTTGCTTGATCCATTTTGAACTTCTTCAAAATCTTGTCAAGGTATGTGCTTTGTGAAAGTCCAATTAAGCGTCTTGATCTATCTCTATAGATCTTAATGCCCAATATGTAAGCAGCTTCACCGAGGTCTTTCATTGAAAAACTCTTATTCAAGTATCCCTTTATGCTATCCAGAAATTCTATATCATTTCCAATCAGCAATATGTCATCCACATATAATATCAGAAATGCTACAGAGCTCCCGCTCACTTTCTTGTAAATATAGGCTTCTCCAAAAGTCTGTATAAAGCCAAATGCTTTGATCACACTATCAAAGCGTTTATTCCAACTCCGAGATGCTTGCACCAGTCCATAAATGGATCGCTGGAGTTTGCACACTTTGTTAGCTCCCTTTGGATCGACAAAACCTTCCGGTTGCATCATATACAACTCTTCTTCCAGAAATCCATTCAGGAATGCAGTTTTGACATCCATCTACCAAATTTCATAATCATAAAATGCGGCAATTGCTAACATGATTCTGACAGACTTAAGCATCGCTACGGGTGAGAATGTCTCATCGTAGTCAACCACTTGAACTTGTCGAAAACCTTTTGCAACAAGTCGAGCTTTATAGACAGTAACATTACCGTCAGCGTCAGTCTTTTTCTTGAAGATCCATTTATTCTCAATTGCTTGCCGATCATCGGGCAAGTCAACCAAAGTCCATACTTTGTTCTCATACATGGATCCCATCTCAGATTTCATGGCCTCAAGCCACTTTGCGGAATCTGGGCTCACCATCACTTCTTCATAGTTCGTAGGTTCATCATGATCTAGTAGCATGATTTCCAGAACTGGATTACCGTACCACTCTGGCGCGGATCTTGCTCTGGTTGATCTACGAGGTTCAGTAGTATCTTGTTCTGAAGTTTCATGATCATTATCATCAACTTCCTCACTTATTGGTGTAGGTGTCGCAGAAACAGTTTTCTGTGATGTACTACTTTCTAATAAGGGAGCGGGTACAGTTACCTCGTCAAGTTCTACTTTCCTCCCACTCACTTCTTTCGAGAGAAACTCCTTCTCAAGAAAGTTTCCGAATTTAGCAACAAAAGGCTTGCCTTCGGATCTGTGATAGAAGGTGTATCCAATAGTTTCCTTTGGATATCCTATGAAGACACATTTCTCCGATTTGGGTTCGAGCTTATCAGGTTGAAGCTTTTTCACATAAGCATCGCAACCCCAAACTTTAAGAAACGACAACTTTGGTTTCTTGCCAAACCACAGTTCATAAGGCGTCGTCTCAACGGATTTTGATGGTGCCCTATTTAACGTGAATGCGGCCGTCTCTAAAGCGTATCCCCAAAACGATAGCGGTAAATCAGTAAGAGACATCATAGATCGCACCATATCTAGTAAAGTACGATTATGACGTTCGGACACACCATTACGCTGTGGTGTTACGGGTAGCGTGAGTTGCGAAACTATTCCACAATTTTTCAAATGTATACCAAACTCGTAACTCAAATATTCTCCTCCACGATCAGATCGTAGAAACTTTATTTTCTTGTTACGATGATTTTCAACTTCACTCTGAAATTCCTTGAACTTTCCAAATGTTTCAGACTTGTGTTTCATCAGGTAGATATACCCATATCTGCTTAAATCATCTGTGAAGGTGAGAAAATAACGATATCTGCCACGAGCCTCAATATTCATTGGACCACATACATCGGTATGTATGATTTCCAATAAATCTGTTGCTCTCTCCATAGTACCGGAGAACGGTGTTTTAGTCATCTTGCCCATGAGGCACGGTTTGCAAGTACCAAGTGATTCATAGTCAAGTGGTTCCAAAAGTCCATCAGTATGGAGTTTCTTCATGCGCTTTATACCGATATGACCTAAACGGCAGTGCCACAAATAAGTTGCACTGTCATTATCAACTCTGCATCTTTTGGCTTCTACATTATGAATATGTGTGTCACTACTATCGAGATTTAACAAGAATAGACCACTTTGCAAGGGTGCATGACCATAAAAGATATTACTCATATAAATAGAACAACCATTATTCTCCGATTTAAATGAATAACCGTCTCGCATTAAACAAGATCCAGATATAATGTTCATGCTCAACGCTGGCACCAAATAACAATTATTTAGGTCTAATATTAATCCCGAAGGTAGATGTAGAGGTAGCGTGCCGACCGCGATCACATCGACTTTGGAACCGTTTCCCACGCGCATCGTCACCTCGTCCTTTGCTAGCGTCCGCTTATTCCGTAGTCCCTGTTTCGAGTTGCAAATATTAGCAACAGAACCAGTATCAAATACCCAGGTGCTACTGCGAGCTCTAGTAAGGTACACATCAATAACATGTATATCACATATACCTTTGTTCACCTTGCCATCCGTCTTATCCGCCAAATACTTGGGGCAGTTCCGCTTCCAGTGACCAGTCTGCTTGCAGTAGAAGCACTCAGTTTCAGGCTTAGGTCCAGACTTGGGTTTCTTCTCCTCAGCAGCAACTTGCTTGCCGTTCTTCTTGAAGTTCCCCTTCTTCTTCCCTTTGCCCTTTTTCTTGAAACTAGTGGCTTTGTTAACCATCAACACTTGATGCTCCTTCTTGATTTCTACCTCCGCAGCTTTCAGCATTGCGAAGAGCTCAGGAATAGTCTTGTTCATCCCTTGCATATTATAGTTCATCATGAAGCTCTTGTAGCTTGGTGGCAGTGATTGGAGAATTCTGTCAATGACGCAATCATCTGGAAGATTAACTCCCATCTGAATCAAGTGATTGTTATACCCAGACATTTTGAGTATATGCTCACTGACAGAACTATTCTCCTCCATCTTGCAGCTATAGAACTTATTGGAGACTTCATATCTCTCAATCCGGGCATTTGCTTGAAATATTAACTTCAACTCCTAGAACATCTCATATGCTCCATTACGTTCAAAACGTCGTTGAAGTCCCGATTCTAAGCCGTAAAGCATGGCACACTGAACTATCGAGTAGACATCAGCTTTGCTCTGCCAGACGTTCATAACATCTGGTGTTGCTCCAGCAGCAGGCCTGGCACCCAGCGGTGCTTCCAGGACGTAATTCTTCTGTGCAGCAATGAGGATAATCCTCAAGTTACGGACCCAGTCCGTGTAATTGCTACCATCATCTTTCAACTTTGCTTTCTCAAGGAACGCATTAAAATTCAACGGAACAACAGCACGAGCCATCTATCTACAATCAACATAAACAAGCAAGATACTATCAGGTACTAAGTTCATGATAAATTTAAGTTCAATTAATCATATTACTTAAGAACTCCCACTTAGATAGACATCCCTCTAATCCTCTAAGTGATCACGTGATCCAAATCAACTAAACCATGTCCGATCATCACGTGAGATGGAGTAGTTTCATCGGTGAACATCATTATGTTGATCATATCTACTATATGATTCACGTTCGACCTTTCGGTCTCCGTGTTCCGAGGCCATATCTGTATATGCTTGGCTCGTCAAGTATAACCTGAGTATTCCGCGTGTGCAACTGTTTTGCACCCGTTGTATTTGAACGTAGAGCCTATCACACCCGATCATCACGTGGTGTCTCAGCACGAAGAACTTTCGCAATGGTGCATACTCAGGGAGAACACTTCTTGATAATTTAGTGAGAGATCATCTTATAATGCTACCGTCAATCAAAGCAAGATAAGATGCATAAAAGATAAACATCACATGCAATCAATATAAGTGATATGATATGGCCATCATCATCTTGTGCTTGTGATCTCCATCTCTGAAGCACCGTCATGATCACCATCGTCACCGGCGCGACACCTTGATCTCCATCGTAGCATCGTTGTCGTCTCGCCAATCTTATGCTTCCACGACTATCACTACCGCTTAGCAATAAAGTAAAGCATTACATCGCGATTGCATTGCATACAATAAAGCGACAACCATATGGCTCCTGCCAGTTGCCGATAACTTGGTTACAAAACATGATCATCTCATACAATAAAATCAGCATCATGCCTTGACCATATCACATCACAACATGCCCTGCAAAAACAAGTTAGACGTCCTCTACTTTGTTGTTGCAAGTTTTACGTGGCTGCTACGGGCTTAAGCAAGAACTCATCTCACCTACGCATCAAAACCACAACGATAGTTTGTCAAATAGACTCCGTTTTAACCTTCTCAAGGACCGGGCGTAGCCACACTCGGTTCAACTAAATTTGGAGAGACAGTCACCCGCAAGCCATCTATGTGCAAAGCACATCGAGGGAACCGGTCTCGCGTAAGCGTACGCGTAAGGTTGGTCCGGGTCGTCTCGTCCAACAATACCGCCGAACCAAAGTATGACATGCTGGTAGGCAGTATGACTTGTATCGCCCACAACTCACTTGTGTTCTACTCGTGCAAATAACATCAAACCATAAAACCTAGGCTCGGATGCCACTGTTGGGGAACGTAGTAATTTCAAAAAATTTCCTACGCACATGCAAGATCATGGTGATGCATAGCAATGAGGGGGAGAGTCTGATCTACATACCCTTGTAGATCGCAACGGAAGCGTTGACACAACATAGAGGAAGTAGTCGTACGTCTTCTTCCCGATCCGACCGATCCAAGCACCGTTACTCCGGCACCTCCGAGTTCTTAGCACACGTTCAGCTCGATGACGATCCTCGGGCTCTGATCCAGCAAAGCGTCGAGGAAGAGTTCCGTCAGCACGACGGCGTGGTGACGATCTTGATGTTCTACCGACGCAGGGCTTCGCCTAAGCACTACAACGGTATGATCGAGGTGGAATTTGGTGGCAGGGGGCACCACACACGGCTAAGGAACGATCTCAAGGATCAACTTGTGTGTCTAGAGGTGCCCCCTGCCCCCGTATATAAAGGATCCAAGGGGAGGGGCTGGCCGGCCAAGAGGGGAGGCGCAGGAGAGTCCTACTCCCACTGGGAGTAGGATTCCCCCTCCAATCCTAGTCCAACTAGGATTCCTCGGAGGGGAAAAGAGGAGGAGGTGGCCGGCCACCCTTTCCTAGTCCTAATAGGACTAGGGGAAGGTGGAGGTGCGCAGCCCATCTAGGGCAGCCCCTTCTCTTTTCCACTAAGGCCCATTATGGCCCATTTAGCTCCCGGGGGGTTCCGGTAACCCTCCCGGTATTCCGGTAAAATCCCGATTTCACCCGGAACACTTCCGATGTCCAAACATAGGCTTCCAATATATCAATCTTTATGTCTCGACCATTTCGAGACTCCTCATCATGTCCGTGATCACATCCGGGACTCCGAACTCCTTCGGTACATCAAAACTCATAAACTCATAATATAACTGTCATCGAAACCTTAAGCGTGCGGACCCTACGGTTCGAGAGCAATGTAGACATGACCGAGACACGTCTCCAGTCAATAACCAATAGCGGGACCTGGATGCCCATATTGGCTCCTACATATTCTACGAAGATCTTTATCGGCCAGACCGCATAACAACATACGTTGTTCCCTTTGTCATCGGTATGTTACTTGCCCGAGATTCGATCGTCGGTATCCCAATACCTAGTTCAATCTCGTTACCGGCAAGTCTCTTTACTCGTTCCGTAATACATCATCTCACAACTAACATATTAGTTGCAATGCTTGCAAGGCTTAGGTGATGTGCATTACCGAGAGGGCCCAAAGATACCTCTCCGACAATCGGAGTGACAAATCCTAATCTCAAAATACGCCAACCCAACATCTACCATTGGAGACACCTGTAGTACTCCTTTATAATCACCCAGTTATGTTGTGACATTTGGTAGTACCCAAAGTGTTCCTCCGGCAAACGGGAGTTGCATAATCTCATAGTCATAGGAACATGTATAAGTCATGAAGAAAGCAATAGCAACATACTAAACAATCGGGTGCTAAGCTAATGAAATGGGTCATGTCAATCAGATCATTCAACTAATGATGTGACCTCGTTAATCAAATAACAACACATTGTTTATGGTTAGGAAACTTAACCATCTTTGATTAACGAGCTAGTCAAGTAGAGGCATACTAGTGACACTCTGTTTGTCTATGTATTCACACATGTATTATGTTTCCGGTTAATACAATTTTAGCATGAATAATAAACATTTATCATGATATAAGGAAATAAATAATAACTTTATTATTGCCTCTAGGGCATATTTCCTTCACGAACCCCTGTCCTAGAGGAGGGGGTGGCTTATATAGACTGCGCCAGGACCCCAACTCCCCTCCGTTACACAGGGTTCACTGTTCATAAAGGTGGAGCGTTACTGGTAACGTCTACAATAAAGTGTTATAAATGCCCATAATGCTATGGTTTAAGTCGCGACCGTTGCATAGTGGAGGGCTTCTCGTCTTCTGGTGGTCGAGTGTCTTCAAGGTGGTCGAGTGTCTTCAAGGAAGTCGAGTGAGCACATCTTCATGGTCGAGTGGATGATATTTTCTCTTTGACTGCTTCTGATTCTTTGTAAAGATGTCCTCGGGGAGGGTATGCTGGACAGGTCCATGACCCTACCCTAGGTACATAGCTTCATCATTAGCCCCCGAATGGATCAGGGTTCGAATAAGGAAGGGGTTGAGAACACTTCCGACCCACTCTTTGTGCTATGAATATGCCTTGTCCTGAAACAATGAGTTGAGGAGACGATGTCGACTCCTTTCTCAGTCGCCTTGGTCCATTCTTGGTTGTTGTCGAGTGAACTTTCATGGTTGAATTCCGAATGATGATATAGAGGGTGTTTATCTTCAGTCTGACAGGTTGTTCCGCTCTCCGCGGATCTTGCGGGATTCGAATTTTGGGAAGCGCGCCAGACGGGAGGAAACGAGGTCATCGGGACGGATTAGGTAAGTCTCCTCGATCCCTGCGCCACCTTTTTCGCCACGTACTGCGCACGCGACTGTTGCGGGATTTGTTTAGATCGCTTGGGTCCACTAGTCAGCCACTCGGCGGAAGGTCTTATAAAAGGTCTCGGACCAGGCCTCTGCTCCGCACGCCACCATTCTCTCTTCTCTTTCTCCCGATCTCTCCGCCACTCTCGCTTCCACCTCGTCGCTGGACCTCCGCTCGAGCTCGATCTGCCACCATGGGGAAGGATAAGACGGCGGCGCTGGAACGCGCGAAGAAGGCGACCGCGAAGGCGAAGGGCAAGCGGACCAGCCGGGGCGGATCCTCGTCGAGGTCCGGCCTGCTGGTGGGCTGGATCCAGGGCGACTGGATCCGCTCGGCAATCACGCAGGACAACCTCGACGACCTGGTGGAGGGGGGATTGATCCCCCACAAGTCGGCTCGGCTCCCGGGGGACGAAACTGAGCCGCAGCCTAGAGAGGGTGAGTGTGTCCTCCTAGCAACCCACATAGATCGCGGATTCTTGCTGCCTCCCCACCCTTTCTTCCGGGGTTTTTTGAACTTCTTTGGGGCTCAGCTCCACCATTTCACTCCGAACACCATAGTCTATCTGGCCGCTTTCGTGTCCATGTGCGAAAACTTCTTGGGCTGTCGACCGCACTGGGGGCTTTTCAAACACATCTTCACTTGCCGTTCCCAGTCGGTCAAAAAGGCCAAGTCGAGTGACGAGAGGACGCGGGTGATCTAGATGTGCGGTGGTCTGGGGATCCAGATGAGGAGCAAGAGTACTTTCCCAGCAATGATCCTTCCTGACTCGGTCCGGGGCTGGCAGTCGACTTGGTTTTACTACAAGGATCAGCCAACCCCTGGCTAGTCGACTGGACTTCCTCCTTTCTCCTTGGCTCGAGTGGAGAAGCCTGCTCCCCTGAAGGTAGTTCCAGAAGAGAAGGCGCGGGTCAAGGAGCTGGTCGAACGGGTCGTCCAGCTTGTCCGCGACGGAGTGACCGGGATGGATATGCTGGAGGTCTTTCTCAGTCGACGCATCCAACCTCTTCAGGCGCGCGATCATCCAATGTGGATGTACTCCGGGCTCGAAGATACCACTCGGATCCACCCGGAGGAGGTCAGCGAGGATATCTTGGAGAACTGGTTGAGGGGAATCACTGGCAACAAAGACAACCCTCGGGGATCCAGAAGGGTGATTCCATTCGACAACTCGCGCCAGCCGGAGTAGGTATATTTCTGTTTTATCAAGTAACTTTCCGATTCACCACGTGATGTCCCGTTTGTGGTTGACTGAATGTCTTTTGATTGTTATCCTTTCAGGCCCTCATTGAAATGTACTCGATGCCCAACGGAGTGCAGGACCCCGGCACTGAAGAAGAAGGGAGCGGGGGCGAGAGCGGCGAGGAGCATTCGGAAGCCAAGGAGGACGAGGAGAGCGATGAATCGACCGATGAGGAAGAAGTTGACTCGTCTCCTCGCAGGGAGAGGAGGTCCAAGCACACTCATGACCCGGCACGCGCTCCGGACCTGGTGGCTGCGCCGATCGGGCAATCCTCGAAGTGCCCCAGGACGTCTTCCCCGACGCCGACTGACAAGCCTCCAAAGCAATCCAAGGTAGCGCCGCTTCCAGCGCCGAAAGTGCCGAAAGCCATCTCTTCCAAACCGCCCAAAGCTTTGCCTCGGATCAAAGTGACCGTTCCTACTATCACCGGGTAACCATCTGACTTGTCCTTTATGTGGATTCAATTAACTGGGTGTAACCGATTGAATGCGGGCCTTTGCAGTGCTGCTACGTCAGGGACCTCTTCATACCAGTACCGGGATGAGGAAATGGAGGATGCGGTGACCTCTAACCCAGGTATGAACTCTTGCGATTTCGATTCTTGATCCTTTTAGGGTCGAGTGGTTCACTTGGGGTCGAATGTTCTGTCTTGCAACTCCACCTAACAGCATTGACCTTCCGGACGACGACGAAGATGTGGCTCCTAAGCCTAGGAACAGCAAGAAGGTAACATCTGGCAGGGTGGCTCGGCGGGAACCAACTGCAACGCCTCCCGTCTGTCAAGCTGAAGATGCGGGCAGGGCCGCTGTGACGTTCGCTGCACCCTTGCCGAGTGGGCACCCCACGCGGTCGCCCGCGCCTGTGGTTCCTTCAACTATCCAACTCCACACCACGGAGCCTCAAGCGGCTGCACCTGGGTCGTTTGCACATTTTTTCACCAGCTACCCTGTCCCAGACAACCAATCGGAAGCGGCTGCGGAAGCCATCCGACAGGCTGATATGATGATGGAGCGGGTGAAGATAGTGCACGAGAGCAGTCAGGCTGCCTACGACGCTAGTGCCGCTCTTCGGGCCAACGTCGAGGTGAGTAGACTTTCCGACTGTTTTTGTTCTCGAAAAATCCTCTTCTGCACAATCTCCTGTTGTTCGCGTTGAATTAGAGCACCCACTGGGTGTTGCTGTCGTTTTTGGTAGTTTCGCTCTTCCACTCGGTCTGGGCGAGTGGGATCAGAACCGGTGGGGGCACGCCAAGTGCACCCACTGGGTGTAGTCCCCGAGACCGCGGTCGACTGCTGGTAGTCGACTGTGGTCTGAGTTCTTCTTTTCTTGACGGCGCAATTGTTCTTTCTCTCTCTTTTTTTACTCCTTGCACTCGACTCCGGCGGGCCGGGCGAGTGGGATCAGAACCGGTGGGGGCACGCCAAGTGCACCCACTGGGTGTAGTCCCCGAGACCGCGGTCGACTGCTGGCAGTCGACTGGGGTCTGAACAGCTTGTTGTCCATTTCTTTAGGTTTTATTCATTCGGAAATGAACTGCTTTCGAACCTATCGATTGACCTGTCTCTTGCCTCCTGCAGAAGTCTTGTACTCTTATCTCCAAGTTTGTCGAACTCGAAGAGAAGCAGAGGCAACTCAACTTAGACTTGGAATTGGCTCAGCAAAATCTGAAAAAGCTCAAGACGAGGCCGCTGGTATGGAAGGTAACTGATTGCCGACTGAATTTCAATATATCTCTTTGATCTCTTTTTGATTCGATTATTTCTTTTGCAGAGAAAATGAAGTTAGCTCTGGACAAGAAGGACTCGGACCTCACCACCGCGCAAAAAGCAGCCCAAGACAAAACCGCTCTCGCAGAGAAGAAGCTTGCTTCAGTCGGAATGCTTGAAGGAGAGGTGACTAGACTGACATCTTGTCTTAATGAAGCTAACCGCGAAGTGACCAGCCTGAAGAAGGATAAGGTCGCCATGAACGAAAAGTTGGAGTCTGTGATCCGCAAGAGGAACGACACAAAAGCTTATCTGAGGATCCTCGCCAAGAATCTTTATCTCATGCTGGGAGGTATTTCTTTTAATCCAACTGTGTTGATGTTTGCCATCGGATTTTGCTCGGTTGATTGAACTGACTTTTGGCTGCAGAATTTTGTCAAGACTTTGACAAAGAAACTGGGAGGGTCGAGACGGGTCTGGACCCTATCGCTTCCCCGGTCTGTGATGAACGTGCTCCAACTGAAGTCCCGTATCGCCAGCACCACAAGCTACCTCGCACGCCTGAAGGAGGTTGTCTCTCGAATCGACTCGACACTTTGGCCGGAGGCGATGCTTCAGAATGATCTGGAATCTCTAATGACTCGACTGAACGAGATCCCTGACCGAGTGCAAGAATGGAAGAAATCCTCCACCTGGTGTGGTGCTGACATGGCGCTGTCCCTAGTGCGAGTCCATTGCAAGGAGGTTCGTGAAGACAAGCTGGCTGCGATCAAAGTCGCTAACACCAAAAAGCACGACTTCCAGTCCTTCATGGAGACTTTCATTGCTGTCGCCACTCGGATCGCTGATGGGATCGATCTGGACTCATTCGTGGAGCCTGCCAGTCCTCCTCCGGCTGAGTGAACAATCTTATGAAACTTGGATACGCTTTAAATTTGCCTCGGATGCCGACTGGTTTCTGTAACTGTTAAACTCCTTCGGGCTTGGTGCCCGAGTACTTTTGATTCGCCGCTTGGAACCTTTTAGTATTTATCTGAATTTGGTTTATCTCTGAATGTGCTTGTGTTTGCCTTCAGATGGACTTTGCTTGCTGCACCTCTTCGTCCTTGCGGATAGGGATGGAGCGGACATTGTATTTGTGTCGCAGCTCCGAAGGAGAAGGTGGCAGTCGACCTGCACCTCGTCGTCCTTGTGGATAGGGATGGAGCGGACGTTGTATTAGTGCTGCAGCTCCGAAGAAGAAGGTTGCAGTCGACCTGCACCTCATCATCCTTGCGGATAGGGATGGGTCTCAAACTTAGGCGAGTACTGGACTGCAGCTAAGCCCCCGAGTGGGAGGATTGCTCTCCACTCGGTAGGATTTTTCCAAACTTAGGCGAGTGCTGGACTACCATTAAGCCTCTTAGTGAGAGAACTTAGGCGAGTGCTCGACTGCAGCTAAGCCCCCGAGTGGGCGGACTGCTCTCCACTCGGTAGGATTTTTTCAAACTTAGGCGAGTGCTGGACTGCCGTTAAGCCTCTTAGTGAGAGAATTTAGGCGAGTGCTCGACTGCAGCTAAGCCCCCGAGTGGGAGGACTGCTCTCCGCTCGGTAGGATTTTTTCAAACTTAGGCTAGTGCTGGACTGCCATTAAGCCTCTTAGTGAGAGAACTTAGGCGAGTGCTCGACTGCAGCTAAGCCCCTGAGTGGGAGGACTGCTCTCCACTCGGTGGGATTTTTTCAAACTTAGGCGAGTGCTGGACTGCCGTTAAGCCTCTTAGTGAGAGAACTTAGGCGAGTGCTCGATTGCAGCTAAGCCCCCCGAGTGGGAGGACTGCTCTTCACTCGGTAGGATTTTTTCAAACTTAGGCGAGTGCTGGACTGCCGTTAAGCCTCTTAGTGAGGGAACTTAGGCGAGTGCTCGACTGCAGCTAAGCCCCCGAGTGGAAGGATTGCTCTTTACTCGGTAGGATTTTTCCAAACTTAGGCGAGTGCTGGACTGCCGTTAAGCCTCTTATTGAGAGAACTTAGGCGAGTGCTCGACTGCAGCTAAGCCCCCGAGTGGGAGGACTGCTCTCCACTCGGTAGGATTTTTTCAAACTTAGGTGAGTGCTGGACTGCCGTTAAGCCTCTTAGTGAGAGAACTTAGGCGAGTGCTCGACTGCAGCTAAGCCCCCGAGTGGGAGGATTGCTCTCCACTCGGTAGGATTTTTCCAAACTTAGGCGAGTGCTGGACTGCCGTTAAGCCTCTTAGTGAGAGAACTTAGGCGAGTGCTCGACTGCAGCTAAGCCCTCGAGTGGAAGGATTGCTCTTCACTCGGTAGGATTTTTTTCGAACTTAGGCGGAACAGATTCGCGACTAAGCCCACCCACTGGGGGATTTCAGGAGTAAATAAGAACAACACAATCGAATGAGAGAACTGTAAGCTCTTGTCTTTGATAAAGGAATTACAAAAGGTGTTGCTTATTACATTTTATTCGAACGAGTGTTTAAGTATAAAAGGGGCGGAGCAGCTCCGCGTTCCAAGCCCGTGGCTCGTCTTTCTGATGCTCGATACTGTAAAGATGGTATGATCCGTTATGGAGGACTTTGGTGATGATGAAGGGGCCTTCCCAAGTTGGAGCGAGCTTGTGTGGTTTCTGCTGATGCACTCGAAGAACCAAGTCTCCTTCTTGAAAGGCCCGACCCCTCACATTCCTGGCATGGAATCGACGCAAATCTTGCTGATAAATGGTCGAGCGGATCAAGGCCATCTCTCTTTCCTCCTCTAAGAGATCGAATGAATCTTGCCGGGCCTGCTCTGCTTCTGCTTCGGAGAAGAGTTCAACTCGGGGTGCGTTGTGGAGCAAGTCACTTGGCAGAACAGCTTCGGCTCCATAGACTAAGAAGAAAGGAGTTCTTCCAGTCGACCGATTAGGAGTTGTCCTTAAACCCCACAGAACTGACGGAAGTTCATCAACCCAAGCACCTGCTGCGTGTTTGAGATCACGCATCAGTCGGGGCTTCAGTCCTTTGAGAATTAGGCCATTGGCTCTTTCTACTTGTCCGTTCGACTGCGGGTGAGCAACAAAAGCATAGTCGACTCAAGTGCCCTGAGAGGCGCAGAAAATTCTGAACTCATCGAAATCGAAGTTTGATCCGTTGTCCATGATGATGTTGTGGGGGACTCCATATCGGAATGTCAATTCTCTGATAAAACTGACAGCGATGCCAGAGTCAAGGTTCTTGATGGGTTTGGCTTCGATCCATTTGGTAAACTTGTCGACTGCAACGAGCACGTGAGTGAAGCCGCTTCTGCCGGTCCTCAGCGGTCCAATCATATCCAGTCCCCAAACAGCGAAGGGCGAGACGAGGGGGATGGTCTTCAGGGATGACGCTAGCTTGTGAGACATATCGGAGTAAAATTGACAGCCTTCACATCTGTCGACTATATCTTTCGCCATCTCATTTGCTCGTAGCCAATAGAATCTAGCTCGGTATGCTTTAGCCACGATGGCCTGAGAGGACGAATGGTGACCACAGGTCCCCGAGTGGATGTCATTGAGGATCATTCGACCTTCTTCTGGTGTTATGCACTTCTGACCGACTCCAGTCACACTTTCTCTGAACAGCTGCCCTCTTATCACAGTAAAAGCTTTAGATCGGCGGACGATCTGTCGAGCTTCTTCTTCATCCTCTGGGAGCTCTTTCCTGAGGATGTACGCAATGTAGGGCACCGTCCAGTCGGGAGTAATGGCCGGAACCTCCATGATTAGGTCGACCACAGCTGGGACCTCGACTTCAGTCGGATCCGTGGCGCTCTTGGGTTGTGGGGGCTCTTCAATGAAAGGGTCTTCCTGAACTGTCGGCGTGTGAATATGCTCCAAGAACACATTGCTGGGAATGGCCTCTCTCTTGGAACCTATCTTTACCAATTCATCAACTACTTGATTTTTCAATCGGGGGATGTGGTGGAGTTCTAACCCCTCGAACTTCTTCTCAAGCTTTCTCACCGCGTTGCAGTAACCAGTCATGGCTGGGTTTCTGACGTCCCACTCCTTCATCACTTGATTAACTACCAAATCTGAGTCGCCATAGACCATGAGGCGGCGGACGCCGAGTGAGATGGCCATGCGCAACCCATACAGGAGTGCTTCATACTATGCTTCATTGTTGGAGGAATCAAAGTGAATCTGGAGGACATATCTGAGCTTGTCTCCTCGGGGGGATACCAGAACTACCCCAGCACCAGAACCGTTCAACATCTTGGATCCGTCAAAGAACATGGTCCAGTGCTCCGACTAAACTTGAGTCGGCAGTTGCTGTTCGATCCACTCGGCGAGGAAATCTGCTATTGCTTGGGACTTGATAGCTTTCTTTGCCTCAAACTTGATATCCAAGGGAAGGAGTTCAATCGCCCATTTTGCCACTCGACCAGTTGCATCCCTGTTGTGCAGAATCTCTGACAATGGAGCATCGCTGACGACTGTAACAGAGTGATCTGAGAAGTAGTGTGCAACCTTCTTCGTGGTCATGTAAATTCCATAGATAAGCTTCTGATAGTGAGGATATCTCTGCTTTGACGGGGTCAGGACATCAAAAATATAATAAACTGGGCGTTGAACTTTGTACGCTTTTCCTTCTTCTTCCCGCTCAACCATAAGTACTGTACTGACGACTTGTCCAGTGGCTGCTATATAAAGCAAAAGAGGCTCTTTGCTGTATCAGCTTCTGGAGTCCACTCAAACGCATCTGATTTCTTCATCAGTCGGTAAAGAGGCAGGGCCTTTTCACCGAGGCGAGAAATGAATCGACTTAGGGCGGCCAAGCAACCAGTAAGCTTCTGGACATCATGCACATGCACAGGGCGTTTCATCCAAAGTATAGCGCCTACTTTCTCTGGGTTAGCATCGATTCCTTCGGAAATAAGAAAACCGAGTAACTTTTCGCTTGGAACTCCAAACGCGCACTTCGATGGATTGAGCTTGATATCATACCTTTTGAGGTTGGCAAAGGTTTCGGCAAGGTCGGTCAGCAGGTCAGAACCTTTACGTGACTTGACCACAATGTCATCCATGTATTCTTCCACATTCCGACTGATCTGAGTGACCAGGCACTTCTGAATCATTCGCATAAATGTGGCTCCGGCGTTCTTCAAGCCGAATGGCATTGTGACATAACAGAAGCACCCGAACGGGGTGATAAAAGTTGTCTTTATTTCATCGGGTCCGTACAGACGGATCTGGTGGTACCCGGAGTAGGCATCCAAAAAGGACAAACGCTCGCACCCAGCAGTCGAGTCGACTATCTGATCGATGCGAGGGAGAGGGAAGCGATCTTTCGGGCAGGCCCGATTGATATGCTTGAAATCGATGCACATGCGGAGTGAGTCATCTTTCTTTGAGACCATGACAACATTGGCTAACCACTCGGAGTGGTAAATCTCTCGGATAAACTCAGCTGCCAAAAGCCGAGCCACCTCTTCGCTGATTGCTTTTCTTTTCTGGACGGCGGACCGTCGAAGATGCTCTTTGACTGGTTGCACTTTCGGGTCGACTCGCAAACGATGCTCAGCCAGTCCCCTGGGAACACCTGGCATGTCAGAAGGCTTCCATGCAAAGATGTCACGGTTCTCACGGAGGAACTGGATGAGCGCTTCTTCCTATTTGGAGTCGAGTGTGGTCGAAATGTGGGTCGGAGCTGCATTGGGGTCCGTCGGGTGAATGTGAACAGACTTCGTCTCGCCAGACGACTGGAATGCTGAATCCGTGGCTGGCTTCTTGGCTCGCAACAAGTCACTTGGGTCTGCATTTTTCTGGTATTCTTGCAATTCTGCCACGGCCATCTGGGCATCGACGATCTTTGAGCCCTTCTGGAAACACTCTTCCGCCTTTTTCCGATTACCAGAGATAGTGATCATTCCTCTGGGACCAGGCATCTTCAGTTTGAGGTACACGTAACAAGGTCGAGCCATGAATCGTGCATAAGCTGGCCTACCCAGAATTGCATGATACGCACTCTGACAATCCACGACTTCAAACGTCAACTTTTCTTTGTGGTAATTTTTGGCATCACCAAAAACCACGTCGAGTGCAATCTGACCGAGGGACGCAGCCTTCTTGCCTGGGATGACCCCATGGAAACTCATGTGGCTTTCACTGAGTCTGGACATCGGAATGCCCATTCCTTTCAACGTTTCTGCGTGCAGAATGTTCAGGCCACTGCCACCGTCCATCAGGACCTTTGTCAGTCGAGTGTCTTCGACCACCGGGTCGACCACCAGCGCTTGCCTCCCAGGGGTGGCGATGAGCACCGGGTGATCAGACTGGTCGAACATAATGGCAGTCTGCGACCATTTCAAGTAATTGGGTGTCGCCGGAGCGACCATGTTCACTTCTCTGTTGATGACTTTCAATCGACTCTTGTTTTCAACATCAGCAAAAATCATCAGAGTGGAATTCACGTGAGGATAACCATCATCATCTTCCCCTTCACTCTCAGCCTTGTCTGCCTCCTTCTCCTTTTCCTTGGGCTGTTTCTCTCGGACCTCCTGGATCAGGAGCCGACACTGTCGAGTGGTATGCTTCGGGTAAATGAAATTACCTTCTTCGTCTTTTTTGGTGTGGATATGGCACGGCAGATCCAACACGTCATTTCCATCTTAATCTTTTACTTTTCGGGGTTCCACGGCCCTTTGGGCTTCCCCTTGAACTTTCCTTGAACCATAGCCAAGGCCTCACCCAGAGCAGCTGGTTCGGCCTTGCGTTTTTATTTTCGACTGGAGTTTCCTCCTCCGGCTTCGTGGGCGACTGCTTTGTGCTTGCCGCTCCGCAGTCGCTCCTCCTCTTCACCATTGGCATACTTGGTGGCGATTTCCATCATCCGAGTCAAAGTCATGTTTCTTGTCCGACCAAATTTCAGATTCAACTCTCGGTACCTGACGCCTTCCTTGAAAGCACAAATTGCCTGATGATCAGACACATCTTCCACCGTGTGGTGCAGGGTGTTCCACCTCTGGATATAATCTCTCAAAGTTTCATTCGGTTTCTGGACGCAACAATGTAATTCCGTCAAACCTGCTGGCCGCTTGCAAGTACCATTAAACGTTCTGACAAACACTCGGGTGAGATCTTCCCAATTATAGATGCTGCCAGGCGCCAACTGATTCAGCCACGCCCTAGCCGAGCCCTCCAACATTAGAGGAAGGTGTTTCATGGCCACCTCATCATTGCCGCCACCAATCTGGACAGCCACTCGGTAGTCTTCGAGCCAGGTGTCAGGCTTGGACTCTCCGATGAACTTACTGACTCCAGTCGCCAACCTGAAGTTGGGGGGAATCACTGCAGCTCTGATAGCTCTGCTGAAGCACTCTGGGCCAGAGACATGCACCCTGTTGCTGGTTTGCGGGCCTCTGTCATGGCCATCTTGGTGAGCTCTGTTTCTGTCGACCAAGCCTTGTACGAGAATAGATCTCGCATCAAAGTCTGGCTCCTTGGGGTCGACTGGAATACCTCTTCCGACGCTGTTAGGGCGCCTGTCTTCATGTGGCCGCGACACGTACGACCCACTCCTTGGAGGAGGCGTGGGCACTCGACGGCGACCATCGCGATCGGCTCGACGATCATACTGCTCCTGGTTTCTGTACTGATCACGCCGCTCTCCACGTCCCTCACGCCTCGGGGGCGATCTCGGGCTATGGGCCGACTGGACCGTATCTGCGACCACAGATCTGCTGTGGATCCTATCCCGCGACTGAGACACAGCCGTATTATGCTCTCCTGCTGCCCGGAGCAAGGCCCTAATCTGCGCCAGACCTTATCCAGCTTCTGACTGGGAAGGTTGAATCGACTCTGCTATCCGGGCCGCAACTGCTAGGTTTTGGATCGGTGTTCGGTACACCTGAGCCGGAGGTGGAAAAAGTTGGCGTCGGCTGGACTCAGGAGCACGTTGACGAGCGCGATCCTCGAGTGCGCGATGTAGGCTCTCCAGCCGAGCGCGCTCAGCCAGATTGGCCAAGCGAGCCTGTTCCAAGGCCTGGGCCTCGGGCGTTTCTCCAACTATAGGAGTATGCAGGGCATCCATGTTTCGGCGACGAAGTTCTTCTCTCTACTGTGAGGAGAGAGGCTCGGGGCGGTACTCCTCGTGAACGCGCGACGGATCGCCGTTCCCGTCACCTCCGTCTTCACGATCGAAGCCAGGAGGACCACGTGGTCCATTGACCATCAGGACTTCCGCTGCCGAGTCATTGCTGCCGCAGTCAGATGCAGTCTCTACGGAGCCAGTCGACAGATCGAACATGCCGTGGAGAGACTCGTCGGGCTCGAGCGCCGCGACTTGAGGGGTGGCCGACTGGCGGGCCACCGCATGCTTCACCCACCGTTGAACCCTCGACCGGCCGGTGCGCTTGTTCCGGCGGGTCGCAGAGAGGGGGAAAGCCGTAGGAGTCGACTGGTACTGGGTCGACGGTTGCCACAGGAGGACGCCGCGGATGCACGCGTGAAAGTGCGTCGCCCCGCGGGCGGGGATCGCATCGACGTCGAGTGGTGCCTCCTGAAGCCAAGCGGAGTCGTGGCGACAAACACGAGCGCGCCGAGACGGATCTCGCGGCCCTCAGCTAAACCTCCGCCTGGAACCATGATGATGGGGATCGGAAAAATTGCAACTTCTCTAATAAGTCATTAAGACACCTGCCCCACGGTGGGCGCCAACTGTCGTGGATCTAAGACTGACAGTAGAATGGGGGTAGGTATGAGGAGGCAAGATCCTAGCTATGGAGTAGTTGTACACACGAGTTTTACGAGTTCAGGCCCTTCTCGGAGGAAGTAACAACCCTACGTCTCGGTGCCTCGAGGCGGTCGACTGGATTATACGTGTGTGTGTGTTTACAAAAGTGCGAACCCCTGTCCCAGAGGAGGGGGTGGCTTATATAGAATGTGCCAGGACCCCAGCTCCCCTCCGTTACACAGGGTTCAATGTTCATAAAGGTGGGGCGTTACTGGTAACGTCTACAATAAAGTGTTATAAATGCCCATAATGCTATGGTTTAAGTCGCAACCGTTGCAGAGTGGAGGGCTTCTCGTCTTCTGGTGGTCGAGTGTCTTCAAGGTGGTCGAGTGTCTTCAAGGAAGTCGACTGAGCACATCTTCATGGTCGAGTGGATGATATTTTCTCTTCGACTGCTTCTGATTCTTTGTAAAGATGTCCTCGGGGAGGGTATGCTGGATAGGTCCATGACCCTACCCTAGGTACATAGCTTCATCAGCCGCCGCTCGCTCCGCGAACAGGAGTCATGGCTCCTGTTCCAGGCCAACATCCCGGCGCCGCCGGACATGCGCGCCGGGCCGACGGGGTGGAGGCTCAGCAATGGGGGAGTGCCCATTCCCTCGTTGCCCGACGCCGTGGCGCGCCCTGGCTACTTCGCCGACAAGGAGGAGACCGTCTGCGCCTCCCTCACCGATGAGCAGCGCGCCCTCCCCTAGTACGCCGCCGACAACCACGTGACGTGGGCGGCGTACTTCGAGCGCCGCCAGCAGCAGAGGCTGGCGTCCACCAACGGGGCGCCGGTGGTGGGCGGCACGAAGAACAGCGAGGGGCGTCACCTGTGGTGGGGCATCCCCGGCCGCACGCTCGAGGGCATGCTGACGTACCTCGAGGGTGGCAACAACCCGCCGCTGGCCTACCCTCCCCCCGGCGAGGGCGGCCGCCCCGTCTCACCGCCGACGCGCCGGGCAATGGACGCCGGTCAGGGATCCACCTGGGACGGCCGGATCAAGGAGGAGAAGCCCGATGACGATGGCGGCGACGACGGCGACTACTCGGCGTTCAACGACTTTTTCTTTTAGTTATATTTGCTATGTACCGCCGAGCATGTTAATATATGCCAAATTTGGCCGAAATTTCGCCGTGTTTAAACGAATTCGCTGAACATTTTTTTAAATATGCGCGTCTGGGGGCGGCCTTGGGGGCGGCGACTGGGGACCAACTCGCCGCCAGGCCCTTTTTTTTGCGTCGGCTCGCCCCAGGAGGCGATTTTAAGCGCCCCCTGGGGGGCGAACGACTGGAGATGCTCTTAGACTACCTACAGTGAAAGTAACATAGGTAGTAACATCACACATATCTAGATAAAATAGATGATGTGGTAAACAATAAATGAAGAAAAAGAGGCATGTGGTAACATAGCTAGTTATTAGACTAGCCACAGTGAAGAGTAACATACACTAGTAATATACACATATCCCTAGACTATATTACTACCTTCATAGTGTACCATCACACATATCAATGCAAGATGGGTCTATAGCCTAATAAATGAAGTGTTGCATGTTATCGCACATATGTTACTCATCACTATAAAGGTAGTAACATAGAGTAGTTTGTGGCTAGTCTTAGATAGAGGTTAAAAATAAAATAGGTCATCATTATACACTATCTAAAATATGTTGAATGTTTTTTGCCATGTGAGTGATTTTTATGTTATGGTATAGTACATTTTTTCCTTAGATCTTGTTTTTAATTTCACGGCAATTATAGTATTTTCCGTCATGGCAGTTCTTCTTCCTTTCGTTTTTATAACATTTTTAATTTGTTCGATCATTTTGTCATAGAAAAAAAATATTAGAATCTTGTTGGCATATTTTGTCATGTACTCTCTCCGTTCCGAATTACTTGTTGCAAGTATGGATTTATCTAGATGTATTTTAATTTTAGATACATCCATTTCCGCAACGAGTAATTTGGTATGGAGAGAGTAGGTTTTTGTTGTTTTGTGGTTGAGCAGTGAAAATTTTATGTAGGGATGCCAATTTTCCGTATGTATTTCTTTTTCTTTTAGGGTTCACCAAATTTTTTGGTACACAAGCACGATAGAAAACGCCCAGGCCCACTCAGCTGAACGGTACCCCCATGCATTTCGTTAGCTGGCAGGGGCGCTCTTATTGAACGTTATCGTTCGCGCGGGTGGCTTCCTCCTAGCAAATGTTTTGTTCGTGCTGGGATACCTGGGATCAAACGTCAGGTAGGTATTGGGATCCTAGAATAGGGGGATTACTAATGACGTTAAATGTATTAGGGCACTTTTTTTTATCTAATTATGCATATTAAAAGTGTTCTTACTCGTAATTACAACGATTTATGTTCAACACGCGTCCCTACTGCTTTGGGAGTGTGCAATGCCAATTCGTGCTTTTA
This sequence comes from Triticum monococcum, assembly GCA_034509565.1. Lineage (NCBI taxonomy): Eukaryota > Viridiplantae > Streptophyta > Magnoliopsida > Poales > Poaceae > Triticum > Triticum monococcum. The sequence goes on from CM067845.1 coordinate 488,329,254, forward strand.
GACTACCTATAATGGAAGTAACATAGAATAGTAACATGTATATGTTACTAGTCTAAGTTACTACCTTCATAGTGGGTACTTCCTCATTTCTAGTTTATAAGGCTCAATTCAAAAATCTCACCAACCAATGTAGATGATGAATGGTGAAATATTTTTTGTAGTTTGCAAAAGCACCCAATTAATGCCCTTATTTTCCTTAAAAAATTATGTTTATCAATGCATTAATTGAAATGCATGCATGCATTGGTCAGTTTTCTCTTAATATTTGCATGCAATGATTTAATGCACCTTGAAATCTGAACATGTGATAGGGAACAACCAAATTGAGCCTTATAAAATGGAAAAACTAAAATTTTGAAATAAGCTCTATAAACCGGAAAGGAGGGAGTAGTAACATAGAGGTTTTGATTTATTATCTTATAGACTCATCTAGTCTTGATATGTGTGATGTTACTCATACTACTAGTAACTAGCTATATTACTCAATTTGTCTCTATCCTCATTAATTAGCTGCCACATCATCTTTTTCGCTTAGGTGGCATCGATGTTACTACCTATGTTATTTTCATTGTGAGTAGTCTTAAAGAGTACGTCAATATTAATATCCATCTCGCTCTTTGACCATCTCGTTGTTCCACCACATAACCACACCATGAATAAGGAGGCCCCATTGTCCTTATCATCATTGTCCTCTTTGTCAGGCCGCACACATGTCCCCACAACTATCGTTGCCGAGCACGATCCCCATGGCAGCTGTGCCGTCGGGCACCGTCTTTGCCTCGCCCTCGTCGCCTCTGCCCCTCCACTACAGCCGGCCCTAGGCCATGGCAAAACGTGCGGCAGACTAGGGCCTATCTCAAAAAAGGGCACCATAGATCTACATATCTAAATATATTAAAAACTATGATTTGCATAACATAACGTCAACACTATTATGGAGTGGACGCGGGTCATTTGCCCCCCCCCTCCCCCACCGACGCACTTCACCACATTGTATTTATTCAATATAGTTGCTTATGGTTGAGTATATGTGGTTGATAACCCACAAGTATAGGGGATCGCAACAGTTTTTGAGGGTAGAGTATTTAACCCAAATTTATTGATTCGACACAAGGGGAGCCAAATAATATTCTCAAGTATTAGCAGCTGAGTTGTCAATTCAACCACACCTGGAAACTTAATATCTGCAGCAAAATATTTAGTACCAAAGTAATATGATAGTAGCGGTAACGGTAGCAAAAGTAATAGTTTTGGTTTTATAGTGATTGTAATAGTAGCAACGGAAAAGTAAATAAACGAAGATCAATATGTGAAAAGCTCGTAGGCAATGGATCAGTGATGGATAATTATGTCGGATGCGATTCCTCATGCAATAGTTATAACATAGGGTGACACAAGAACTAACTCCAGTTCATCAATGTGATGTAGGCATGTATTTCGAATATAGTCATACGTGCTTATGGAAAAAAACTTGCATGACATCTTTTGTCCTACCCTCCTGTGGCAGTGGAGTCCTATTGGAAACTAAGGGATATTAATGTCTCCTTTTAATAGAGTACCAGACCAAAGCATTAACACTTAGTGAATACATGAACACCTCAAATACGGTCATCACCGGTAAATATCCCGATTATTGTCACTTCGGGGTTAACGGATCATAACACATAATAGGTGACTATAGACTTGCAAGATAGGATGAAGAACTCACATATATTCATGAAAACATAATAGGTTTAGATCTGAAATCATGGCACTCGGGCCCTAGTGACAAGCATTAAGCATAGCAAAGTCATAGCAACATCAATCTCAGAACATAATGGATACTAGAGATCAAACCCTAACAAAACTAACTCGATTACATGATAAATCTCATCCAACCCATCACCGTCCAGCAAGCCTACGGTGGAATTACTCACGCATGGCGGTGAGCATCATGAAATTGGTGATGAAGGAAGGTTGATGATGACGATGGTGACAGATTCCCCTCTCCAGAGCCCCGAGCGGACTCCAGATCAGCCCTCCCGAGAGAGATTAGGGCTTGGCGGCGGCTCTGTATCGTAAAACGTGATGAATCTTTCTCTCCGATTTTTTTCTCCCCAAACATGAATATATAGAGTTGGAGTTGAGGCCGGAGGAGCACCAGGGGGCCCACCACCCTCGTGGACAGGGTGTGGGCCCCCTGACCTTGATTCTTTCGTCAGTATTTTTTATATATTCCAAAAAAATTCTCCGTTGATTTTCAGGTCATTCCAAGAACTTTTATTTTTGCACAAAAATAACACCATGGCAATTATGCTGAAAATAATGTCAGTCCGGATTAGTTTCATTCAAATCATGCAAGTTAGAGTCCAAAATAAGGGCAAAAGTGTTTGGTAAAGTAGATACAATGGAGACGTATCAGTGGTTAGCAACAATACCGAACGCTGCCAGCAATAGGATCCGGAGTAAGGCACCGGAGCTAGAGCAGGACACCTTGTTTTCTGGGCAGGAGTAGCAGCGGAGGTTTTCTCAGTGGTTATGTAGTTCCTCATTTCATACTCCCCTGACTGGCAGCAGCGGGTGGTGGTGCTAGAGGTAATGTAGTGATTCCAATGGCATAGAGCTACCGATGCTTGCCCGATGACTTGATTTTAGAGCCCGCGGGCTGATGTTCTCCTTATACTATGTTGTTGTATTGGAGTATCGGTCTGTGGTTTGTTTGTTGATTGTTAAAGGTTTGATTTTCTCAATTTCCACCACCACCAGGATCCACCCAAGATCATTGTTTGCTAATTAGTTTATCTCACGCCCCCCCCCCCCAACCATCGGGCTGATGTTCTCCATAGACTATGTTGTTGTATCGGAGTATTGGACTATGGTTTGTTTTGTTTGTTTGTCTCCATTTGTTGATTCAAGGTTTGCTCAATTTTCACCACCATCGGGATTCACTCAAGATTTTTGTTTGTTAAAGAGTGGATTTTCTACTCCCGTGTGTAACTTCTAATTGAGTATGTACTTTTTTTTTCAATCGAGCGAGTGTGTGTATAGACTAGTATTTATCGTCCAAAGTATATACAGCTGATCATGCAAAAAATAATAATTTGAGTGTCATCATGCAAATTAGTAGGCAATGTATTTGTTCGCCAAAAAAGTGACGTACATTATCGTTTCAAAAGTGTCATGTTATGGCAACAAGGAGCATATCATGTGAAGTTTTCATAAGAATGAGTGTATTCATCTTAAAAGAAGGTACATAGCTCATCTGGGTATACGTGCCTTCCTTTTTGCATAAAGTTGATCACTAGTAACATGGATGCTTTGATTTACAATCACTTTGTTTGGTGTCTCCTCTTGGATCAATCTGGTAATAAGTACTCCATTCATTCAAAATTATTTGTCGCAGAAATGAATTTATCTAGACGTATTTTAGTTCTAGATACATTTATTTTTGAGACAAGTAATTCCGAACAAAAGGAATAGCTCGGATGCTGCAATGCCGATATCATCTTTGAACGTCGCCATGAACTACAACTATCTAGTGTCAGTACAAGTGTTGTCGCCGCCGTCCGCCTGTGCCTGATCAGCAGGCGCCGTTGTGGCCTTGACTGTGGATCAGCTAGTGACGCTCACACATACGTACATCGTATGGATAGATAATAGTGCTATAGATCATAAATTACTTTGTAAGGTTCGATTACAGTACAAGGAATCCCCAGGAACTTAAATGCGAGAAAACGAGAAAACTTTATACGTACCTCAGCTTGTTGTCCACACCGTTTCTTAATGCTAGCCAGCTGATCACAGAAAGGTTGATGCACATAGATATCTCGTCGTTGTCGCTATGCCACCGCTGCGACATTACATACGCGGTCGGGTATGTCATGATCATAGGACGAATTTCACCGGAATCCCTACTTTCATGTATTCTCTCCGTTCACAAATAAGTGTATGTATAGAAAGTTTAGAACAACTTATGAAGTAAAGTAAAAAAATACAATGAAAAGGTGCAAACCATCATCTCTCATCTTTAATTACCGCACCATTAATAAGCTAAGTGCATGTAGAATGTGAGTAGATCATATGTTGAATGTTGTCGGTCTTGATTATCGTGTGACGAGAGATAACCATTTTTTATTTTAAAGTGCACTAAGAAGATAGAAATACATTATTTTGGATGAATTTAAAATGTCAAATGTGCACTTATTCATGGAAGAAGAGAGTATGTGTCAAAGAAAAGAAAAACACAATCCAACATGACTTTTCCGTGTGATTGTATCATGTGCTAAATTTGTTAAAAGAAACATACACAAACCAAGGCAGCTAAGTGCATCCAACTCTTGCCTCCGACCGCACGCCCTTCCACCACGAGACGGACAAAGCCGCTGGAGACAAGCAGAACGCTATCACCGGGAGAAGCTGCCGCCGATGGAAGAACATGCCCCATCTCAACGGGTGGCCGATGCGCCCGAGTAGCGACCCAAATCAGGCGGAGAAAAGAGCGCCCCGCCACCACCTTCACTTGGCAAGCACGGGCTTCGCTGGAGTCCCCTCTGGCGGCGGCGGCGCTGATAGGGTTTCCCCTGTGTCGTCAGAGAGCAGGATCGGTCATCCTCATGTACGACACTTCAAATGATCATTCATACAACAACCAGAACAACAAAATATATAAAAACAATGAGCAAGATTATATAGGTCAGACGACAAAATTCTCAACCTTTGTTGTGAATGTCGTCTTCCGGTCCTCCAAATAACTATGTATCCCATTTACTCATTCTATAAAACTGGAGTATTGAGCTAACAAAGTTTTGGCAACCAATGGTTCTAGGACAATTAGATCACTTATAGATAAGGCTTAATGGGAGTCAACTTATCTCCGCCCTCGCAAAAAAAAACCTTACTCCCTCCGTCCGGTGAAGAGTGTACATCTAAAATTTTTAGGACAAATTATGGAATTAAGTAAAAAATGCATTGAAAAGGTGCAAGCCACCATCTCTCTCCTCTTTAATTACCCATCCCCAATGAGCTAAGTGCATGTAGAAATTAAAAAGACTATGTGTAGATTGCTATTGGTCTTGATAACCGTGTGATGAGAGAGAAGTATTTAAAGTGCATTGAAAAAATAGAAGTACACTTTTTTATAGACAAAATTTGAAGATAGATATATACTCTTTACCAGACGGAGGGAGCATCTTTCATGACCCATTTAAGCGAGGAAAGAGATTATTCTAACCTCGTTCACAGAAGCTTGTAGGAGTCCTTAACCACTACCAAACTGTATGACATCAGGTGAAAACCCTCGTTCAATGAAAACTGAAAACTATCGTCGTAAGCCATGTGATTGAGCACGCTACGGTACACAGCTAAGGTGGAGATTTAACTAGCCACTTAATCACAGTTTTGTAGCTAACCCCCTGCTAACAGGAGTTATCCACCCGCGCGAGGGTGTCCTCGAGGCCGCAGCGATTGAGGGGGACTGGCTGCGGCGGCGATTCGACGGCGCCGCCACTCCCCTAGCGCTGGCCACACGCAACAACGACCTCCGCGTTGGCGACCCCGTGGCCTGTCGCTGCTCCCACGCGAGGGAGACTAGGCCGCGGCCTCCGCCTCCCTGCCCTTCTTCTCCACCGCTGGCACCGCTGGCGGCGGCGGCAGCGCTGGCCACACGGAACGCCGACTTCCGTGATCCGGCGACCTGGCGCTGCTCCTGCACGAGGGAGACCCAGCGGCCGCGGCCTCCGCCTCCCTGCCCTTCTTCTCCGCAAGGGATTGCTGTACAAAGAAATGGATGGTTGATGTTTTTCTGTAACCGAATGAATGTGGATGTTCAGATACATCATTGTTGTTTTGCTGCACCTGAATGAACGTGAATATACATAAAATTCTTGAATCAATATGGATCTTGAGCAACTTTCTTTGACTCTCCCATTGCTCTGGAGGTGATGTAGGATCTGTCACAGTGTAGGATAGCTAGTTGAGGAACTTTCTTTCAGTGACATGGATTCTACTTTACTTTGCTGCCATTTCTAAGAAACAGATCCCATAATTACACACCACCAGGGAGAGCTACAACATAGCAGCAGCATGAGCAGGCGTGGGGCTCATCCTAAGCTAAATGCCCTCTCTTATGTACATAAGTTTCCCATTACTATGCAGTAAACTCGATTAAACAAAATGCAGAAATATCAGCCATGAGAACAATATTCTTTCACTTGGAAATGGAATTCTGCCATGGCCATTTCATGGAACACATATTCAGACATAACATGGTCGCTTATTACGAGCAGCGGTGAGGCGTGCTCTGAAGGGCGAGTCACGACAGACATAGAGCAATGGCTCACGGCCGTGGCCGGCGGAGGGCGGGGGATCACGGACGAGGCCGACGGAGGGTGGGAGGTCACGGTCTTGGCTGGCGGAGGGCTAGCGCTGCTAGACAGGGCGGTCGTCGTAGAGCTAGGGCACATGGCAACGGGCGGCTGCGCGCTCCATGGCGGAACAAATTGAGCACGATTCGTTTTCTTTTCTTTTTTCTGAATCGTTACCAAGGCAGGACGTAGGTGCAGGGGGTTAACTGCAAAACTGTGATTAAGTGGTTAGTTAGATTCCCACCTTAGTTGTGTACCGTACGTGCTCGATCAGATGGCTTACGACGATAGTTTTCAGTTTTCACTGAACGAGTGTTTTCACTCGATACTTCGCCAATCTATAATCAACTATATCCATAACATAAGCTTGCAGTCGCAGCAAGGCAAAAAAAATGAACCCGAAAAAGCAAACAATCATCGTTGTTGTTGGATTTCACCACGGTATCCCCAACAAGATTCAACAGATCAACTTCCTTCATAAATAAGTATGATAGAAACCACATATAATTATACACATGGAAAAGGATGCAAATAGATTTTTGTGGTCTTTCTAGTACAATGATGTCACTGGTTTGCTGGAAAATGAACAACACTGGAACTGTGATTTTTAGTAGTATGACAGTAGAGAGATATTATGATCCGACTTGGTTGCAAGATTCTCGATACAGGATGAGCATATATGTTTTTGGGATTGAGGGTCAACAATTATCTGTTCAAAGTGATTGTTTGACAAGTAACGTGCTCAGTTTTGAGCGGTTTGATCATATGCCATGTTAACATAATTCTGGACAAGCACAATGTTAAAGTTGTGTCGAATATTATTGTACAAGGTAGGTTATAGTTGGACTTGGTTTTGGACTGTGTGTAGATAGGATATGGAGTCGTGTCCAAGTAGGACACTTGTATCCTAGACCTCTCATATATAGCGGGGGTAGACACATAATGTAACATATGCCAACATAATAGCACATGTACGCAGGGGGAGCCGGCGGCGTGTGCCGGCGCCGGATGGCCGGTGTGCGGTATTGTGACGGTATCACGGGGAGGAGCGCCCGTAGTCAGGTCCCGGGGATGTAGCCATGATGGTGAACCTCGTTAACAAATCTCCGTGTCATGCTTATGTGATTGCTTGGTCCTTGATAGATCAACGGTGATCTGGAATTTATTCTAACAAGTGGTATCATGAGCAAGGTTCGATTTGAGCTCATGGTGTTGATCTTGAGGAGGAGGAAAGTTCGACATGGATCGGTATAGTCTGTATGTGCAGAAGGAAAGCAATCAAACAAGTCGGCGAGTACTGAAGCAATGGGAAGCAGGCGACGACAGGCGAGTAGCTGGGGGTCTTGCAGATCGGATGGACGTGCATCAACGGATCGATTTGTTCGCGATGGCGGTTGCAGGCATACGTCGGGATGGAAGCAGCCGTGGTGCACGGCAGTGGCAGCACATGTTGTCCAGCAGCCAGGTAGGGCCAGCGGGGCCTAGAGGCGCGTGGCATGTATGCTTCGCAAAGGCCCAAGCGGGGCGGCGCTGGCTGCCATGGCCTAGCAAGGAAAGGCCCAGGCGGAGCCGGCTGATGGCAAGTGCTACTAGATGCGTGAGCTATCCCCTCATGTTAGGGTTTTGCTCCTCTCGGCGACGACGACCGATCGCACCACCGTAGAGACCTCGGCTCCCCTCTCCTATCCCCCGCGCTGGGGGTGATCGGTAGGGGGAAGGGATCACTAGGGATCATACCGCCCGCGGAACAAGACCTCGGGTAAGAGGATATGGAAGACACTGCTACGAGATCGGCGAGCGGCATGACCAATCTGGAAGCAATGATGGACGAACTAGGCTTGAAGGAAGATGATCTCCAGGACGTGGTGATCGAGGATGATGAGTTGCCAAAGGAGGCGACCAGGTGGATGGCCATTGCAGGGTTCACACGGAGAAGCCTTACTGTCAGTATTGGTTTTACAGAAACATGAGGGTCGCCTGGGACCTAGCAAAGGAAGTGAAGATCAGGCTGCTTGAAGATAACCTATACACGCTGCAGTTTGGATGCTTGGGCGATTGGGAACGGGTGATGGAGGATGGACCCTGGAGCTTCAAGGGGAAAGTGGTGGTTCTAGCTGAGTATGACGACTACACAAAACCGTCTACTATCGAACTCAACAAGGTAGATATGTGGATACAGATCCATGACATCCCTGATGGTTTCTTTCCTAAGATCAAAGCTTTGTCTGCAACGGTGGGAGAGTTCATCTTTGCCGAACCAAGATCTCAAGATTTTGAAGGAAACTTTGCACGTGTTCGTGTGAAGATTGATGTCACCAAACCCCTCAAAAATGCCGTCTCTCTGGTGGTGAAGAAGGACACTATGCGCAGGGAGATCTTCAGAGCCAAGTATGAACGACTCCCTGATTGGTGTGAAGTGTGTGGACACATTGGCATCTCTTCAAAGAGTACGGCGATGGTGTGCATAACCCAAAGGCGTTGGTTTTTAAAGACCTGAAAGCTTCATGGTTCAAGGGACCGGGGAGTGGCCCAGGTGAAGGACGAGGCCCAGCCGATGGTAACGGAGCAAGAGGTGGCCGTGGAGGAGGCCGTGGTGGGCGGACAGGAAGAGGACGTGGTCGTGGTTCTGATCTTGACACCCCCGCTCCTAAGGAGAAAGATGCAAAATCTGATACGGATGTGACGATGGACGATGGTGATAGGAACAGGAAGAGAGGGGCTGATGTGACATACCAAAAGGCGTTAATGTTGCTTCTAGCGCCTACTACAGCTTCCAATACTACGTCAACAACCGTCACCGAAATCCCACAGAGCCCCTCTTCAAAACAGGAACCGAAGAGGAATGATACGTCTCCGTCATATCTACTTTTCCAAACACTTTTGCCCTTGTTTTGGACTCTAACTTGCATGATTTGAATGGAACTAATCCGGACTGACGCTGTTTTGAGCAGAATTGCTATGGTGTTATTTATGTGCAGAAACAAAATTTCTCGGAATGACCTGAAACTTCACGGAATATCTATTCCGAAATAATAAAAAATACTTGCAAAAGATGAAGACCAGGGGGCCCACCACCTGTCCACGAGGGTCGAGGGCGCGCCCCCTACCTCGTGGGACCTCTGGAGCTCCTCCGACCTCAACTCCAACTCTATATATTTGGTTTCGGGGAGAAAAAATCAAAAAGAAGAAATCATCGCGTTTTACGATACGGAGCCGCCGCCAAGCCCTAAAACCTCTCGGGAGGGCTGAGCTGGAGTCCGTTCGGGGCTCCAGAGAGGGGAATCCGTCGCCATCGTCATCATCAACCATCCACCATCACCAATTTCATGATGCTCACCGCCGTGCGTGAGTAATTCCATCGTAGGCTTGCTGGACGGTGATGGGTTGGATGAGATCTATCATGTAATCGAGTTAGTTTTGTTAGGGTTTGATCCCTACTATCCACTATGTTCTGAGATTGATGACTTTGCTATGCTTAATGCTTGTCACTAGGGCCCGAGTGCCATGATTTCAGATCTGAACCTATTATGTTTTCATCAATATATGAGAGTTCTTGATCCTACCTTGCAAGTCTATAGTCACCTATTATGTGTTATGATCCGTTATCCCCGAAGTGACAATAATCGGGATACTTACCGGTGATGACCATAGTTTGAGGAGTTCATGTATTCATGATGTGCTAATGCTTTGTTCTGGTACTCTATTAAAAGGAGGCCTTAATATCCCTTAGTTACGGTTAGGACCCCGCTGCCACGGGAGGGTAGGACAAAAGATGTCATGCAAGTTCTTTTCCATAAGCACATATGACTATATTCGGAATACATGCCTACATTACATTGATGAATTGGAGCTAGTTCTGTGTCACCCTAGGTTATGACTGTTACATGATGAACCGCATCCAACATAATTCTCCATCACCGATCCATTGCCTACGAGCTTTCCATATACTGTTCTTTGCTTATTTACTTTTCCGTTGCTATTGCTATCATCACTACAAAATACCAAAAACATTACTTTTGCTACCATTACCTTTTGCTATCGCTACCACTACTATCATATTACTTTGCTACTAAACACTTTGCTGCAGATACTAAGTTTCCAGGTGTGGTTGAATTGACAACTCAGCTGCTAATACTCGAGAATATTCTTTGGCTCCCCTTGTGTTGAATCAATAAATTTGGGTTGAATACTCTACCCTTGAAAACTGTTGCGATCCCCTATACTTGTGGGTTATCAAGACTATTTTCTGGCACCGTTGCCGGGGAGCATAGCTCTATTCTTTGAGTCACTTGGGATTTATATCTGCTTATCATTATGAAGAATTTGAGAGATCCAAAAACCAAGATTTATCCCTCAACTACAAGGGGAGGTAAGGAACTGCCATCTAGCTCCGCACTTGATTCACCTTCTGTTTTGAGTAAGCTAGCGACACCTAAACCTACTTTTGCTATTCGTTCTAATATGTCACATGTTATTGATGATGCCACTTCTGCTATGCATGATACTTATGATGAAGCTACTTCTATGCTTGATACTACTGTGCCACTTGGTGAATTTCTTGATGAAAAACTTGCTAGAGTTAGAGAGAATGAAAATATTGAATCTGATAATATTGATGAAAGTGATGATGAAGACTCACCTGTTATTCCTTAGGGTTATGTTTTTGAAAAAGAAGCTACTTTAGCTATTTTAGCTTGCAAAGATACATACGAACTCAAGAGGTTATTAGCTAAATGGAAGCAGGAATCTCTTAATGCTAGAATGAACCCTGACCCTGCTTTTGCTACTTCACCTATATGTGTTACTGATAAGGATTATGAATTCTCTGTTGATCCTGATATAATTACTTTGGTTGAATCTGATCCTTTTCATGGCTATGAATCTAAAACTGTTGTGGCACATCTTACTAAATTAAATGATATAGCCACCCTATTCACTAATGATGAGAGAACTCGTTACTTTTATATCCTTAAAATATTTCCGTTCTCATTAAAGGGTGATGCTAAGATATGGTTTAATTCTCTTGATCCTGGTTGTGTGCGTAGTCCCCAGGATATGATATATTACTTCTCTGCTAAATATTTCCCTGCTCATAAGAAACAAGCTGCTTTAAGGGACATATATAATTTTGTGCAAATTGAAGAAGAGAGTCTCCCACAAGCTTGGGGGAGGCTTTTTCCAATTACTTAATACTCTGCCTGATCATCCTCTTAAGAAAAATGAAATACTTGATATCTTTTATAATGGACTAACTGATGCCTCCAGAGATTACTTGGATAGTTGTGCTGGTTCTGTTTTCAGGGAAAGAACGCCGGATGAAGCTGAAATTCTATTGAATAATATGTTGACAAATGAAAATAATTGGACACTTCCTAAGCCACTTCCTAAGCCTATTCCTAAACCCACTCCGCAGAAAAGGGGTGTTCTATTTCTCAGTCCTAAAGATATGCAAGAGGCAAAGAAATCTATGAAAGAAAAAGGTATTAAAGCTGAAGATGTTAAGAATTTACCTCCTATTCAAGAAATACATGGTCTTAATTTACCGCCTGTCGAAGAAACATATGATCTTAATCCATTACCTATTGAAGAAACTCGTGGTCTTGATAACCCGACACACATAGTAAATGTAAATTCTCTCTATAGATATGATAAAGCTGAAACCCCGTTTACTAAATTTGCTAGCCCATGCTTAGATGAGTTTGATAAATTTATGGTTAAGTAAGAAGATTTTAATGCTTATTTTGGTAGACAATTGAAATACAATTCAAATATGCTTGAACACTTGGGTGATTATATGGCTAATGTCAAAGGTGAACTTAAACTTATTATTAAACATGCTTCTATGGTTACCACTCAAGTAGAACAAATACTTAAAGCTCAAAATGATCTGCTCAATGAATTGAATAGTAAGAAAATGATAATGTTGATAGAGTTATGACTAGAGATGGTAGAATGACTCAGGAACCCTTGTATCCTGAAGGCCACCCTAAGAGAATTGAGCAAGATTCTTAGAGAAATAATGTGGATGCACCTAGTCCTTCTAATAGGAAGAAAAAGAAAAATGATAGGACTTTGCATGCTTCTAGTGAACCTGTTATTGAAACACCTGATAATCCAAATGATATTTCTATCTCTGATGCTAAAACACAACTTGGTAATGAACCTGAAACTAGTGATAATGTTAATGATAATGTTCATGATGATGCTCAACCTAGTAATGATAATGATATAGAAATTGAACCTGTTGTTGATCTTGATAACCCACAATCAAAGAATCAACGTTATGATAAGAAAGACTTTGTTGCTAGGAAACACGGTAAGGAAAGAGAGCCTTGGGTTCAGAAACCCATGCCTTTTCCTCCCAAACCATCCAAGAAAAAGGATGATGAGGATTTTGAGCGCTTTGCTGAAATGATTAGACCCATCTTTTTGCGTATGCGATTAACTGATATGCTCAAAATGAATCCTTATGCTAAGTACATGAAAGAAATTGTTACTAATAAAAGAAAGATACCAGAAGCTGAATTTCCACCATGCTTGCTAATTATACTTTTAAGGGTGGAATACCAAAGAAACTTGGAGATCCAGGAGTACCCACTATAGCATGCTCCATTAAAAGAAACTATGTTAAAACTGCTTTATGTGATCTTGGAGCCGGTGTTAATGTTATGCCTCTATCTTTATATCGTAGATTTGATTTGAATAAGTTGACACCTACTGAAATATCTTTGCAAATGGCTAATAAATCAACTGCTATACCTGTCGGTATTTGTGAGGGTGTGCCTGTTGTGGTTGCAAACATTACTATTTTAACGGACTTTGTTATTCTTGATATTCCCGAGGACGATAGTATGTCTATTATTCTTGGAAGACCCTTTTGGAATACTGCAGGGGCTGTTATTGATTGCACTAAAGGCAATGTCACTTTTCACGTTAATGGTAATGAGCATATGGTACATGAGGGAGTCCTGGATTAGGGGGTGTCCGGATGGCCGGACTATACCTTCAGCCGGACTCCTGGACTATGAAGATACAAGATTGAAGACTACGTCCCGTGTTCGGAAGGGACTTTCCTTGGCGTGGAAGGCAAGCTTGGCGATACGAATATGCAGATCTCCTACCATTGTAACCGACTCTATGTAACCCTAACCCTATCTGGTGTCTATATAAACCGGAGGGTTTTAGTCCGTAGGACGACAGACACATCAACAATCATACCATAGGCTAGCTTCTAGGGTTTAGTCTCTCCGATCTCGTGGTAGATCTACTCTTGTACTACCCATATCATCAATATTAATCAAGCAGGACGTAGGGTTTTACCTCCATCGAGAGGGCCCAAACCTGGGTAAAACTTCGTGTCCCTTGCCTCCTGTTACCATCCGGCCTAGATGCATAGTTCGGGACCCCCTACCCGAGATCCGCCGGTTTTGACACCGACATTGGTGCTTTCATTGAGAGTTCCTCTGTGTCGTCGCCGTCAGGCTTGATGGCTCCTACGATCATCAATGGCGATGCAGTCCAGGGTGAGACCTTCCTCCCCGGACAGATCTTCGTCTTCGGCAGCTTCGCACTGCGGGCCAATTCACTTGGCCATCTGGAGCAGATCGGAAGCTATGCCCCTGGCCGTTAGGTCAGATCTGGAAGTTTAAACTACACGGCTGACATCCGCGGGAACTTGATCTTCGACGGATTCGAGCCACTGCCGAGCGCGCCACACTGTCACGACGAGCATGATCTAGCTCTGCCGCCGAACAGTGCCCTGAAGGCCGCACCCGCATCGGCTTCGACCCTTAATTCAGAGCCAACTATGCCGATCGAGGATGGATGGTTGGACGGCGCCTCGGGGGCTGCGATCCCAACGGCGATCGAGCCGAACACCAGCCCCACACTCTGCAAGACTCATGACTCCAAGGAGCCGGACTCCTCTCCGGACTCCGAACCCTCCGCGCCCCTGTCAATCGAATCCGATGGGGCGCCGATTATGGAGTTTACTGCCGCGGACATCTTTCAGCACTCGCCTTTCGGCGATATTCTGAAGACACTGAAGTCTCTCTCTTTATCAGGAGAGCCCTGGCCGGACTACGGTCAGCAAGGTTGGGATTCAGACGATGAAGAAATTCAAAGCCCACCCACCACCCACTTTGTAGCCACTGTCGACGATTTAACCGACATACTCGACTTCGACTCCGAAGACATCGACGGTATGGACGCTGATGAAGGAGACGATGAAGAACTAGCGCCTATTGGGCCCTGGAACGCCACCTCATCATATGACGTATACATGGTGGACGCACCAAAAGATGACGACGAGGAGCGAAAGGACGCACCGAGAGCTTGTTCCCTCGAAAAGTAGTCAAAGCGGCAACGCAAGCGCCGCCCCAAATCCCGCCTCGACAGAAATAGCGATCATACAGACCCAGCGCTGGAGCAGGGCGAACCGCTGTCGAACAACGGCAATCCGGATAATCAAACCGAACAAACAAATCCTATCAAGGCTAATGGTCCGGACGACATAACGTCGGACAGGCACCCGGAGCAGCAGACTGCCCGTAAAAGGCTTGTTGTCACCGCGAGGAGTCTGAAAAAGCAGAAGCTAAGGCTCAAAGCTGCGCAAGACACACTCCAAATTAGATGGACTAAAATACTCAACACTGCAGCAAGGTACAGCGATAATCGCCCCTCCAAGAGCTACCCAAAGCGGAAGCTGCTACCCGAATTCGATGAGGAGGCCTCAGAACCCCCACAACCAAATATCAAAGCAGCCACCTGGTCAGATAGACGACCCCTCTACCAACACAGATTGACATACAACGCCGCTCACAATACAATACGCGACCCATGCGAGGGCTCGCACCCAAAGGACGGCGCAACAAGATCCATCTATGGACCACGCAAGCGCGCCCAAGCATACAATGCAACACAACAAACATCCGACCA
The DNA here is from genome assembly GCA_034509565.1 of Triticum monococcum. NCBI lineage: Eukaryota > Viridiplantae > Streptophyta > Magnoliopsida > Poales > Poaceae > Triticum > Triticum monococcum. Next base: position 488,344,532 of record CM067845.1, read on the forward strand.
ACGCGGTACACCCAACTACATGGGTGCCGCACACCCCCTATGTTTCGCCGACGAGGTGCTGGACCACGAATTTCTAGAGGGATTCAAGCCCGTAAACATAAAGGCATACGACAGAACAACAGACCCTGGGGTCTGGATTGAGGACTACATCCTTCATCTCCATATGGCTCGAGGAGATGATCTCCACGCCATCAAGTACCTACCCCTCAAGCTCAAAGGGCCAGCTCATCACTGGCTCAAAGGCCTACCCGAAAGCTCCATTGGAAGTTGGGAAGAGCTCAAAGATGCCTTTCGGGCAAATTTTCAAGGGACTTATGTCCGACCTCCGGATGCGGACGATTTGAGTCATATAACTCAACAGCCCGGAGAGTCAGCCCGAAAGCTTTGGAGCAGGTTTCTTACTAAAAAGAACCAGATTGTCGACTGTCCGGACGCCGAAGCCTTGGTAGCTTTCAAGCGTAGCGTCTGTGACGAATGGCTCGCCAGACACCTCGGCCAAAATAAGCCGAGAACGATGGCCGCACTAACAAACCTCATGACCCGCTTTTGCGCGGGTGAGGACAGCCGGCTAGCCAGATGCCGCACCAGCGACCCCAGTACATCTGAAGTTAGAGATGGAAACGGGAAATCACGGCGCAACAGCAATAACAAATGCCGAAATAAAGAAGACATCACGAAGGGCACGGCAGTAAATGTCAGATTCAAAAGCTCTCGGCCAGGTCAAAAGCCGCCCCCTAAAGGCACCAGGGATGAATTGTCCAGCCTCAACAAAATTCTGGACCAAGTATGTCAGATTCATAGTACCCCTGGTAAACCTGCTAATCATACCCACAGAGAATGTTGGGTCTTCAAGCAGTCCGACAAGCTCAACGCCGTACACAAGGGGGAGGATACACCAAGTGAAGACGAGGACGAGCCCCCCAAGCAAGACATGGGGGAACAAAAGAAATTTCCACCAGAAGTCAAAACAGTAAACGTGTTACACGTAATCAAGGGAAAAAACAACGCGGCTCTCCCAGGAAAATATACCCAAGTGCCTATCACCACGAAGTCCTTCCACTGGTTATCTCAACCGATCACTTTCGACCATCGCGATTACTCAGCAAGTATCCGACACGCAGGATGGGCTGTCCTGGTATTAGACCCAGTAATTGGCGGATATCACTTCACAAGAGTCTTGATGGACGGCGGCAGTAGCCTAAACCTAATATATCAGGATACAATCCGCGGGATGGGGTTAGACCCAAAACAAATTCGCCATAGCAATACTACCTTTAAAGGAGTAACGCCGGGCCCAGGGGCTCGTTGTACGGGCTCCCTCCTACTACAAGTTATATTCGGCTCCCCTGATAACTTCCGTCGCGAGCATTTAACTTTCCACATCGCTCCGTTTCAAAGTGGCTATCAAGCACTGCTCGGACGCGAAGCTTTCACTCGCTTTAATGCAATACCACACTACGCCTCCCTCACACTTAAGATGCTCGGTCCACGTGGCATCATTACAGTGCACGGAAATATCAAGCGATCTCTGCGCGCCGAAGAGAGTGAGGCTGCCTTGGCAGCCGCACACTAAAGGCGCCCGGACAAGCGAAATCATCCAATAGGTCGTCAAGACCTCAGATACAACCAATCAAGCCCGGCGCCGCTATTTATACGGAATAAGTGGTCACACACCTATTTGTCAATACAAGGGGCACAACGCGCGCAGACAAGTGGCAATTTCTTATCATCTTGAAATATACATGGTTTCTTTAAAAACTATCTGTTTGCACGACAACTTTTTCACTTAACTTCCTCTATTTTACAGACGATCATCGTGCTACACCCGTCCAGGATACGGCACAATGGAGACACAGGCGCAGACGTGCAGCAGGGACCCGCTCCAAGGATTCTTTTTAGATTAAGACCCTGCTTAAACCTTTTTTACTGTCTCTTGTTGATACATATCCACCGTTGAGAAGGATGCTGATGTCTTGGCATGTGGCCACGCCAGAACAATGCACGTACCTGGACACAAGGGGCTTCTTACAAAGGCCACTATTTAGGCCCGGTTTATACCACAAAGACCGAATACCTTAGGGAGTGTTCGGCGTCGCGAGTTTGGCCCTATATGCATCAGCTCCGAATCATTGTCTTTGGTCAAATGTTGGGTTTGCTCGGCTCTTGTGTTTTGGTGCCTTATGTTCCGCCTTGCCGGCTAAGGTAGCACCAGGAGAACTACTGCGATTGTGCCCTGGTTCATCCGGACGAGCACCTCAGTAGAGAAAGCCAAAAACTAACTGTCATGATATAGCGTGAGACTGGTCAACCACTCGATGACCTGTGGGAATGTTAGAATTCCTCCGCCTTAACGAAGGGCCGTTTTCCAGCCAGGCATGTACGCACCCCGAAATCGGGAGAGTGCGGAGCCACCAGGGGCTATCTAGTAGCCCCACTGTCAAACTCCTATGGCTAAGTGAAAGTGCTAAAGCATTATAGTCCGGTTGCCTCGCTCGCTCCGCTATCACCTCCTTAATAGGACCAAGACGTTGGGTTAAGTGTGAACGTGTGTTTTTGCGAGCACCTCCGCATTATATGCGTGGGGGTTGAAGCCGACGACTACAATCTTTCAGGTTATACACATGTATACATAAACGGCCGCCCAGGAGGCATCATATTACTTTCAGGCAAAAGTATAAAAATAGCCTTATAAAAATTTGTAAAAGCATTTCGCTTACAATGAGATCACATATCACTCAAACATAATAATTTTTGAGCACTAGGTCTCTATCAAACGGGCACCCTCAAGAACTTCTTCAAAGTAGTGCTCAGCAGCCTTTCGACCTATAGCCGAATCCCGCGCTGCAACATTGGTAGCATCCATCTCCGCCCAGTATGCCTTAACACGGGCAAAGGCCATCCGTGCGCCCTCTATACACGCCGACCTCCTCATCGCATTAATGCGCGGCACCACGTCAAGGACATGCTGCACCAAGCCGAAATAGCTGTTCGGTTTTGACCTTTCCGGCCATAGCTAATCCACAACAGACCTCATGGAGAGTCCGGACAACCTATTTAGTTCGGTCCATTCGGCTAATTGGTCAGTCAATGAAAGTGGATGCTCGGGAGTATGGAATTGTCTCCAAAACAGCTGGTCTACTTCACGGTCCGTCTGACCCTGGAAGTACTTGGCCGCATCGGCAGCGCTCGCCACCAAATCCATATACACATCCTCCGAACTCCACAACCGATCCAGAGGGGCATACCGTGGATCTCCGAATTTCCTCCGCAACATAAAGGATTTCCCAGCTACAATACCCCCGGCTTCCCGCAGCTCCTCCTTCTTTGCCCTCATAGCAGAGCGGAGATCCTTTTTCGTCGCAGCAGCCTTCTCAAGGTCCGATGCCTTCGCTTGGTTTTCCTTTTCAAGAACCCGGCAACGGTCAGCGGTGGCTCTTAATTCTATAGCCATCTTGGCCATCTTGTCTCGGGTCTCGCCATGCGCGGCCTTCTCGGCTTGCAACTCTTCGGCCGCCTTCACAGCAGCCGTATTACCCAACCTCGCTTGTTCCTTGGCTCGGGAAAGTTCTGCCCGCAAGGCTTCAACAGTGGCAGCTCCATCTGCAGTCACAACATATTAAAGATACTGGCATCATGCTGCTCTTCCTATGTGGCGTTTACCAGATAATGACACTTACCCTGTGCCTCGTCAAGCCTTTTGTTAACAAGCTCCATGTCGGCGTCTGCCGCATCCAACTGCCGTTCTAAATGGGCAAACTCGCTAGTCCGGCTAGCCACCGGAGCTTCCATCACCTGCACATAGAGGTGGTATGGTTATTACCTGGGAATATGATCCTCTGTTTGTCGTCGTTTCCGACGACAACCAGAGTCTCAGGGGCTACTATCTACACAGGGCACACCTAGCATGTGCAGGACTATCATACATTCTTTTACGTACCTCAAAGCCTGTCAGTAGACTCATAAAAGCTTCATGCAATCTGCTTTCGGCGGACGATATTCTCTCCATTACCGTATTCATCAGCCCACGGTGTTCATCTGAGATGGCCGCTCGCCCCACCAACTCCCTCAGAACATCCGATCGCACACCAGACGATGCCGGACTCTTTTGTCTGCTCTCTTCGTGAGCCGGACACTGGGAGCTTCAGGGGTCAATGGGATTATCTTCTGGCCTCACCGGACTCGGAGAGGCCCTCCGCGACGACACTTCAGGGTTGCCCGCTTCTGGAGTGGAGGAGTCCGGAGGAGGCGTTTCGCTCTCCATCATCTCTGGAAGAAGACCCCCCGAAGATGAGCTCATTTGAGAGGGGCTAAGGCCCAAACTACAAAAATATATGCGGTGGTTATTTTCTCAGAAGAAAAAGATGGCATATTTGTACTATTAAAAGTATTTCGGGTCACTTACGACTCGCGGGAGAACTGATCCCCCCGCGGACTTTGTGCGGCAACGGTGCCCCCCGAGGTAGGACCCTCTATGGGAGACTTCTTCTCCCGTTTGGAAGCTTCGGCTTCCGAATCCCCGGGCACAGTACTTTTTCTCTTCTGGTCATCTTCCTTCATGGAGACGCTCGCTCCCTCGGCTAGAATGGGCAGCGTTGGGGGCCCGCGTCCGCCCGCATTATCCCCCACAGTATCTTCCTTCAAGGGCTGTGGGCAAGGTGCGGTCTGGAGCATCTTTTCCAATAACGGATTTTCCAAACCCTTAGGGAGGGGGGCCGAACACCGAATCAACTTCGCCTTTGTTAGCCAGTCCTGGTCAAAAAGCGAACTTTCAGAAATAACTTCATAGCAAAGAGAGATAGTATGTTCAGCCGGAAGATGCCTTACCTGTTCGGCAGCGCGGTTACTACTCAGGCCCATGTCCTCGGTGATTTTTGGACACTCCACCTGAGGTCCGAAGAATGACTTGTACATATCCTCGTGTGTCAGGCCGAGGAAATTTTGAATGGCGCGCGGTCCCTCGGGATTGAACTCCCACAGGCGAAGAGGTCGGCGTTTGCAAGGCTGGACTTGACGAACCAGCATAACCTGTATTACCGCAACCAAACTGAAATTTCCATTGAAGAGATCTCGAATGCGGCTTTGCAGTATAGGCACGTTCTTGGCTGGCCCCCAGCTCAGACCTCTGCTGATCCATGACATCAGCTGTGGTGGGGGGCCCGAGCGGAAAATAGGGGGGGCCGCCCACTTGGCACTTCTAGGAGCCGTGATGTAGAACCACTCATGTTGCCACAATTCAGACACCTCTAGGATGGAACCTTTGGGCCACGGAGCTCCCATCATCTTGCGTATTGAGGCACCTCCACACGCTGCATGTTTCCCCTCGATGATCTTCGGCTTCACTTCAAAGGTCTTGAGCCATAGGCCAAAGTGAGGGGTAACCCGGAGGAAGGCCTTGCACACGACAATAAATGTCGTGATATGAAGAAAAGAGTCTGGAGCTAGATCATGAAAGTCTAGCCCGTAGTAAAACATCAAACCCCTTACGAAAGGATCCAGAGCAAGGCCTAGACCTCGGAGGAAGTGGGAGACGAACACGACGTTCTCGTTGGGTTCGGGGGTGGGGACGGCCTGCCCTCGGGGAGGCAGCTGATGCAAAATCTCGGCGGTCAGATATTTGGCCTCCCTCAACTTTTTGATGTCTTCTTCCGTGACGGAGGAAGGCACCCATCGGCCTTGAAGGCTAGATCCGGACATGGCTGAAGGTTCGGAGCACCTGGCCTGAACTTCGGGCGTTTGAGCTTGAGGTGGGGGAAGGATTTGATTGAGCACGGGAGGGAAAAATAAAAGCCTTGTCCCCTTTATAAAGAGGGTGAATATCAAGCGTCCTCTCCGTGTTTGTTTGGACTTGCCTATAATCTAGGAGTCCTAGAAGCGGTTGGGTTACCCACGCCCGTATTGATGAGAATCCCGGAATAAGGGGACACAATCTCTGCTTTAACAAGACGTGCCAAGGAAACCGCCTCGCATAACACGCTGAGATGGGACAGTAAAATAGTTCGAATAAAAGCTTGGCCGTGGTGTGATGTCACACTACGGAATACGTCAGCAGATTAGATTTGTGTAAATATTATTCTCTCTATGGCAATATGTGGAAACTTATTTTGCAGAGCCGGACACTATCTTTGTGTTCAAAATCTTCTATGAAGTACTTGGAGGAGGAACTCGCCTTGCAATGCCGAAGACAATATGCGCGCCGGACTCGTTGTCATTGAAGCCTAGTTCAGGGGCTACTGAGGGAGTCCTGGATTAGGGGGTGTCCGGATGGCCGGACTATACCTTCAGCCGGACTCTTGGAGTATGAAGATACAAGATTGAAGACTTCGTCCCGTGTCCGGAAGGGACTTTCCTTGGCGTGGAAGGCAAGCTTGGCGATACGAATATGCAGATCTCCTACCATTGTAACCGACTCTATGTAACCCTAACCCTATCCGGTGTCTATATAAACCGGAGGGTTTTAGTCCGTAGGACGACAGACACATCAACAATCATACCATAGGCTAGCTTCTAGGGTTTAGCCTCTCCGATCTCGTGGTAGATCTACTCTTGTACTACCCATATCATCAATATTAATCAAGCAGGACGTAGGGTTTTACCTCCATCGAGAGGGCCCAAACCTGGGTAAAACTTCATGTCCCTTGCCTCCTGTTACCATCCGGCCTAGACGCACAGTTCGGGACCCCCTACCCGAGATCGGCCGGTTTTGACACCGACAGTACACTTTCCAAGGAAACAACCTCAAGTTCATAGTATCAACTCTATTGGAAAAATTCCATCGATTATATTTGGAGGTTTTGAATTTCCTCTTCTTACTATCGAGAAGAAATATGATATTCTTGTTATTGGGGATGTGCATATCCCCGTTGAGGTAACATAGTGTTATTCGAAATTTCTCCGGTTCCATGTTATTCGGAATGAGTTCGTTAACAAGACTTGATCAACCTTGTTAGTGGATTCCTTTTGATGATCATGAGATGGATGAAACTAGAAGGCACAACCTGTTGTACCCTCCTCTTACTTTCTGTTATTTATATTAAATAAAAATAAGTATTTTTCTGTCTGTTATCTGATTATCCGTGCAATATAAAAATACCCCAAAAATAAAAGTTCTCCAAATGCCCTGAAATTTAAAAATGATTTGTCTGGAATATTTGAGAATATTTGGCAATGAGAACACAGCAGGAGGAGCTGGCACCTGGCCACGAGGGTCAGGGGCGCGCCCTACCCCCTAGGCGCGCCCCCTGCCTCGTGGACCCACGGTGGCCCTCCTCCACTTATCCTTTCACCCACACACTCCTTCTTCCTCCCACAATCACGAATATCCAACTCAAACCCGAGTCCATGCTCATTTTGCTGCCATTTTCGATCTCCTTGCTCAAAGCACCTCTCACAAAACTGCTTGGGGAGATTGTTCCTTGGTATGTGACTCCTCCATTGGTCCAATTAGTTTTTTTCCTAGTGCTTTATTCATTGCAAATTTGTGCTGCTTAGGTGGCCCTGTTCTTGAGCTTGCATGCCAAATTTATATGGTCAAAAGTAGTTTTGATGCATGATATAGGCTCTAGGCACTTGTAGGAGTAGTTGCTATCAATTTTGTTGAGTTTGATTTACTTTTATTTTGAAGTTACTAAAAAAATCAGAATTTTTCAGAAAATAATGAAGAGACTTTTGAGGGGCTCATCGAGCAGAAGCTCGAAGGAAAAGGCACAGAAGCCCAATTATAATATGCCTCGCACCGCGGAGGTTCGGTTGTGTGAATGGCCTTCCGATTATTTCTTGAGAGCAGCCGAGATTTGTGAAGATTTTTATGAATTGGCTGAGAATGCAGGCCTCGCCACTTTCCTCCATGACCAACGCGACCACTATCTCTTGCTCACAAATATCTTGGTGCAAAACTTTCATTTCCATTCTAGGAGCTCACCACCTACGGTGGAGTTTTATTTATATGATGAGCATAAGGAGATGTCACTTTATGGTTTTTGTCGGGTTTGTTTGGTCCCTTTATAGGGCACGACAGAGGAACCACATCGTGGTGATGTGGATGGGTTTATTGATAGCATCACTGTAGGGGAAACGAGGAAGGTTTCCGATGGATGGATCAGTAACATACATTTTCCTGTTTTACGCTACTTTGCAATATTTGCTAGTCGTTGCTTAATTGGTCGTGGAAACTGTGGAAACCTTAGTGTTACTGATATTATTATTTTGTTCCACGGTTTATTCAGTGATAACTCTGTTAGTATGGGTGGTATTATTGCTAAACGGTTAAGTCTGAACCGTACAAAGGGCCTCATCTTTGGAGGCATCTATGCTTCACGCCTAGTTGCACATTTTAACATACATATTAGGCATTATGAGAAGGTAGAAAAATTTCTGCCCCGTGTTTATTTAGATTATAAGAGTATGGTGGCACACGACTTTATTGTTAAGAATAGGGAAGGGGAGCTTAAATACAAATTGTTCTTTCATAACATCATCCTGAGACTATTACCCTGCCTGCTTCTTCCTTGTTTGATTTATCTGCAGGCCAGTACCTTGTTCCGTTAGAGGCTATTCACGCCTACCGGAACCCTACATCATCCACAGAGCCAGAGTCGGAACCACAAGTTGATCCACCACGATAGTCTAATTACCATTGGGATCCGGAGATGATTGCCAACCAGTGGCAGTCAGAGTCTTCTTCATCTCAGTACGACCCCAACTATTATTATGGATATCCGCCAGGCCAGCCGTGGCCATAGACCAACTTAGGCCAAAAGCCTAAGCTTGGGGGAGTACGTATTTCCCATCGACATTACATTTATGTTCACACACTCATTGCTAGATGTCGGTGCTCATACTTTTTCATTGTATCATCCATGCTAGTTTATTTCCTTTTTATGCTTTCTTCTTGTGTGTTTAATAAACCTTAAGAAAAACCAAAAAAAAATAGTTGTACCTTTTAATTAGTTTACTTTCCATGCTTGTAGTAGTAATTAAAAAACCCAAAAAGATTTCCTGTTCTTCTTTTGCTTGTTGGGAGCTTTCCCGTGTAAATAGTTTTATTTATTTTCTTTTCTTTGGGGGTCGATAGGAGAAGACCATAATTAAATTGTTGAAGTAGCTCTTATATGCATCATTTTTGATCTGACAAAAGAGCCCATATTGCCTTGTCTTCTCCTGTTTATTGAATGCTTGCAAATTCCAGCTTAGTCCAATGCACGTGCACTATTATTATTATTCACACTATTCAGTCGTGCAAGTGAAAGGCAATTATGACGATATATGATGGACTGACTGAGATGAGAAAAATCTGGTATGAACTCGACCTCTCTTGTTTTTGTAAATATGATTAGTTCATCGTTCCTGATTCAGCCTATTATGAATAAACATGTTTGCAATAATAATTAGAGATCATAGTTTCTTGTGCCATGCTTGATTAGCTAGGAGCTTATAATGGTTTACCTTGCGTGCCAACATGCTATTAAAATGGTTGTGATGTGGTATGATAGGGTGGTATCCTCCTCTGAATGATTTAAGAGACTTGACTTGGCACATGTTCACGCATGTAGTTGAAACAAAATCAACATAGCCTTCACGATATTTATGTTCATGGTGGATTATATCCTACTCATGCTTGCATTCGGTGTTGATTAATTTTAATGCATGTTCATGACCGTTGTCGCTCTCTAGCTGGTCGCTTCCCAGTCTTTTGCTAGCCTTCACATGTACTAAGCGGGAATACTGCTTGTGCATCCAACTCCATAAACCCCAAAGTTATTCCATATGAGTCCACCATACCTACCTATATATGGTATCTACCTGCCGTTCCAAGTAAATTTGTATGTGCCAAACTCTAAACCTTCAAATAAATTTCTTGTTTTGTATGCTCGAATAGCTCATGTATCAACTAGGGTTGTCTGTATCTTCCATGTTAGGTGGGTTATTCTCAAGAGGAGTGGACTCCGCTCCTCACTCACGAGAAAGTGGATGGTCACCGGGATGCCTAGTCCCATGCTTTATGCAAATCAAATCAAAATAGTTGCTAACAAAACTCCCCCTGGGACTCTTGTTAGTTGGAGGCACACGTTGTTTCGAGCAAGCCATGGATTGATGCTTTTTGGTGGAGGGGGAGTATAAACTTTACCATTCTGTTTGGGAACCGCCTATAATGTGTGTAGCATGGAAGATATTGCCATATCTTGGTTGTTATGTTGACAATGAAAGTATACTGCTCAAAATATTATTCATCTCTATTTCAAAACCGAGCTCTAGCACCTCTACAAATCCCTGCTTCCCTCTGCGAAGGGCCTATCTATTTACTTTCATGTTGAGTCATCATCCTCTTATTAAAAAACACCAGTTGGAGAGCACTGATGTCATTTGCATTCATTACTGTTAGTTTACATTGAGTATGACTTGAATGGATCTCTTTTACCATGAATTACAATGTCTAGTCAGTCCTTGATCTTTAAAGGTGCTCTGCATTTATGTTTTGCGGTCTCAGAAAGGGCTAGCGAGATACCATCTTGTTATATCATATTATGATTGTTCTGAGAAAGTGTTGTCATCCGAGATTTATTATTATTGCTCGCTAGTTGATTATGCCATTGATATGAGTAAACTTGAGACCTAAGCATTATTGTGAATGTGGTTAGTCATAATCTTTGTTGAAAACGTGAATGCTGGCTTTACATATTTACAACAAGAGCAACAGAGTTTGTAAAAGTTTTTCTTTATCACTTTCACTTTATCAACTGAATTGCTTGAGGACAAGCAAAGGTTTAAGCTTGGGGGAGTTGATACGTCTCCGTCGTATCTACTTTTCCAAACACTTTTGTCCTTGTTTTGGACTCTAACTTGCATGATTTGCATGGAACTAACCCGGACTGACGCTGTTTTTAGCAGAATTGCTATGGTGTTATTTATGTGCAGAAACAAAATTTCTCGGAATGACCTGAAACTTCACGGAACATCTATTCAGAAATAATAAAAAATCCTTGCAAAAGATGAAGACCAGGGGGCCGACCACCTGTCCACCAGGGGACCTCCGACCTCAATCCAACTCTATATATTTGGTTTCGGGGAGAAAAAAACCAGAGAGAAGAAATCATCGCGTTTTATGATACGGAGCCGCCGCCAAGCCCTAAAACCTCTTGGGAAGGCTGATCTGGAGTCCGTTCAGGGCTCCGGAGAGGGGAATCCATCGCCATCGTCATCATCAACCATCCTCTATCACCAATTTCATGATGCTCACCGCCGTGTGTCAGTAATTCCATCGTAGGCTTGCTGGACGGTGATGGGTTGGATGAGATCTATCATGTAATCGAGTTAGTTTTGTTAGGGTTTGATCCCTAGTATCCACTATGTTCTGAGATTGATGTTGCTATGACTTTGCTATGCTTAATGCTTGTCACTAGGGCCCGAGTGCCATGATTTCAGATCTGAACCTATTATGTTTTCATCAATATGTGAGAGTTCTTGATCCTATCTTGCAAGTCTATAGTCTATCATGTGTTATGATCCGTTAACCCCGAAGTGACAATAATCGGGATACTTACTGGTGATGACCATAGTTTGAGGAGTTCATGTATTCACTATGTGCTAATGCTTTGTTACGGTAGTTTATTAAAAGGAGGCCTTAATATCCCTTAGTTTCCGTTAGGACCCCGCTGCCACGGGAGGGTAGGACAAAAGATGTCATGCAAGTTCTTTTCCATAAGCATGTATGACTATATTCGGAATACATGCCTACATTACATTGATGAATTGGAGCTAGTTCTGTGTCACCCTAGGTTATGACTGTTACATGATGAACCGCATCCGGCATAATTCTCCATCACCGATCCATTGCCTAGGAGCTTTCCATATATTGTTCTTCGCTTATTTACTTTTCCGTTGCTATTGCTATCATCACTACAAAATACCAAAAACATTACTTTTGCTACCGTTACCTTTTGCTCCCGCTACCACTACTATCATATTACTTTGCTACTAAACACTTTGCTGCAGATACTAAGTTTTCAGGTGTGGTTGAATTGACTACTCAGCTGCTAATACTTGATAATATTCTTTGGCTCCCCTTGTGTCGAATCAATAAATTTGGGTTGAATACTCTACCCTCGAAAACTGTCGCGATCTCCTATACTTGTGGGTTATCAAGGAACAAAACCAACACGGTGACAGGCGAGAAACCCATTGGAAAGAACACAACTCTACCCAAAAACACTGATGCGCGTTTGGCGGGCCTCCAAGGGGGTCGCGCCATGCACAATGAGTCTCCTTTGTTGGAACTGCCATGGGGCTGGCAAACCTGCGGCAGTTCGAGAGCTTCGTGAACTAACGAAGTAATATGCCCCCTTTGTACTTTGCATACTTGAGACTCAAATAGAGGGAACTAGAGTAGAGAATATGGTTGGTTCCTTAGGTTATAATAAGAGCTCCGCTGTTAGTATCTCGAGGAGAAGTGGTGGTCTAGGAGTTTTTTGGAATGAAGAAATAAAGCTTGAGATTGTTGGTTATACGCAGTATCATATTGATGCACTCATTGATAACCTTGTAGATGTGAAAACAAGGGTAACTTTTGTCTATGGGGAAGCTCAGGTCAATGAAAGATACAAAACATGGGACATGCTCAGAGGAATCGTAGGGGCCAATGATATACCGTGGTTAGTCCTGGGTGACTTCAATGAGGTGTTACATGCACATGAACACGATGGAGTTGGAAACAGAAGGCAGACACAGACGGATGCTTTTAGGGACGCCCTGGATACTCGCGGATTGACTGATATAGGTTACATTGGCACTGATTGGACATTTCAGAAGAAAGTGGCTGGTGGTACATACACAAAAGTGAGGTTGGATAGGGGAGTAGCCAACCCATCATGGACTATAGCTTTTCCATCGGCTAGATTGGAGCACGGCACGGCGGCCTCAAGTGATCATGCGCCCCTCTACATGAGGTACGTGCATGAGGATACATGCAGGCGGGCCCCATGCTCATTTAAATATGAGTTAGCATGGGAGAGGTACCAGGGCTGCAGCCAGTGGTCCAGCACGCGTGGGCTTAGAGCGACGGATATTCTGTCCAGAGCATAAGCGACAAACTACAGTCATTGTCTAATGATTTGAGCCAATGGGATCGCAATCATTTCGGAAATGTCCGGCGTGAGATCCAGTGCCTGAAGGCAGAGCTACAGGAGCTATGCGGAAACCTAAGCAGATCCGGTGTAGCGACCCGACCTCAAACGGTCAAGCCTCTGTGTACCGTGCCATCCCTGGATCGGTATGCTGGCACACACAATACATCAATGTATATATCAAAGTGCAATCACATGTATAAATAACGTAAAACGGATATATACCTCATAAGTCTGAGCGGAAACAAACATAAGGGTGTGGAGTCCATCAACGCCAACGGCAAGTTGAGTGTAGACCGCAACCCTACAACGTAACTCTTACTCGTCGTAGAAAATTCCTGCAACATAAGACGTTGCAGCCCTGTAGGTCAGTACATTGAATTTACTGGCAAGTCACATCATAAGAATAATGAACCTATTGTACATGCAATTTGGCTGGTGGAAAGCTCTAAGTTTAGTTTTTTTTGCATAAAGCTAGTTTTTCCCTAGAATAAAAGATATTATTCTACCACTACTGTATAGCATAGGATGAGTTGGTAAACCCAACACAATCCATTACCAAAGTTTCATTTAAAACCCAACTGTTTAATTAAGAGTGATGAGATCTCCCAGTATTTCCTCTACTAGATGCTCAAGTTGTCCGTAATCGGGGACACGGCTAATCGATTAGGTTTTAACACTCTGCAGAGGTTTGCACACTTTTCCCCACAAGACTCGATCGCCTACCTTGAAGTTCTCGCACTGCCTGGCATTTGAGAACAGGATGACCGAGACATAGTCTTTCGAAAATGTCCCCCCTTAACCCACGGATTGGCCGGTACACCTATGTCATTCTACATCTGCTAGCCCATCCCGGAAGGGGTCACACTAACTACTCAACTAAGCCAGAGCCCATATTGGCTTGTGGCTGCACACGTAAGCTTCTAGACATGAGAATACGATTGATCTTTTTGAGCCTGGGCGGCCGACCACTAGTGGTGCACCACCAAGGATTAACCATGCATGCCCCCACTACACTTCGCCACCATTTAAACCAAATACCGCCTAGGTAGTTCATTTACAAGTCTTGGTCCTGATTACTACTTTGTCACTCATATATCATCATGTTCGCTCCCCAAACCACGTCTACATTTGGCGAGGCAAAAATAAACTTACACGTTGGTGACAAGGATGTATAGATCAGACCTACCTCAAATGAACTACTAGGTAACGGCATAACCATCTGGCAACAATAAATCCTACCATGCATGCCCCCGCTGTACTTCGCCACCATTCAAACCAAATACCGCCCAGGTAGTTCATTTACATGTCTTGGTCCTGATTACTATTTTGTCACTCATATATCATCATGTTCGCTCCCCAAACCACGTCTACATTTGGCGAGGCAAAAATAAACTTACACGTTGGTGAGAAGGATGTATAGATCAGACCTACCTCAAATGAACTACTAGGTAACAGCATAGCCATCTGGCAACAATAAATCCTACCATGCAATGCTACCACAAAAGGACTAAGCGCATAATATAAAACATAGGTAATTGAAGGAATGATCAAATGTGAACTTGCCTGGTAATAGTTGATGAAGACGATATCGCTCTCAAAAATTTACTTAATAGAACTATTCATCACTCTCCGATGAAAATCTATAAAGTCAAACATTGCATTCACATAAGCAATCATTTCGGAGAACCAAATAACATGCAACATGAAAAGACTCGGAAAATCCAAATGAACACACAACACACTTAACTATCAAAAGAAAATACTAAGTGCAAAACAACATAGGGCATGGGTGCCAAAAAAATTGTGACGTGGACCACAATGCAGACTAGGCATACGAGTAAAACTACTATGGACAGATCCTAATGTGTGAAAAATATCGTGAGATAGGTCCAAGTGATAGGGTTTGGCAACAGTGACACGGTGCAAAAAGAATCACATCAATCGGAGCTACGGTTTAGGAGATATGGCCATTTGAAGTTCGAATTCAAATCTGAATAAAGTTCAAATTTGAATCTGGAAAAAGTTTACAAACATGATGCTACTGGATAGATCTAATCATGACGAAGAATTTGCCGCTGGTTTCATCGAATTTGGAGTTACGATTAAAAAGATACGGCTATCCGAAGTTTAGGGGCTAAACTGAAATTTATAGGGACCTAACAGTGAAAAAAATATAGCGATCAAGTCCCTGGCCACATGGCGCACTGTGAGAGGCCAGAGAGCATTCACTGCGGCAGCTATATGGTGAACGGCCACTAAATAATAAAAACAACTACCGCGGCCAAGTAAAAAGAAACCGGAGACCGATTTTTCACTAAAACCGCACGGTTTAATAAAACCATGGTTAACCGATCTAATACAACAACAAAAAAACGAGCAAGGGTGAGCGGCTCACAGCAAGCGACGACGACATACAGGAGACGGCGGCGCTGGCTTCGGGCGGTGGCGGGGCGGCGGCTGCGGTGCTCCTCGGCGGCGGGAAAGAGGACGGACGGGACGGGCGCGAGGTGGGCGGTCCGGTGGTGGTGACGGCGCGCGTCGGGGTGGCCGGGACGGGTGGAGCGAAGGGCGACGGCTCCGTGCTCCGGCGAGGACGAAGGTCGTCGGGGCTGCGTCTTTGGTTACCTAGGGATAAGAGGAGGATGTCAACGAGATGCACTTCGACTCGGGCAACAAAAAGAAGTAGTCGGTGGAGGCCGAGGTGGCTCACGGGCGACGAAATCCTCCGGTGAACTAGCACGGCTCCGACGAGATCCAACTGACAAAGGCAGTGGCTGTGATGAGCGAGGGGGCGAGCGAATTGGCGGAACGGAGAGAGTGGGTCTTGGGGGTTTTATAGGCACGGTCAGGAGTGCTCAGGGCTACGGGATAAAGCTTATCCCGTGGGCAATGGCGCTGGTGGTTGCGGGAGCACGAGCACGTGCTCTATCCGAGAAGAACGTGCGAAGGTTGGAGACGAAGGGCGGGCCCCATGCGTCAGTGGCAACAGCGGGTAGCGAGCGCAGGAGGAGCGGCGGCTCGTGCGTGCGGCGTTGCCCTCCTAGCGCTGGCCTGGCAGGCCACTGGCTGCCCTAGCGCTGCGGCTGGCCCATGGCCTCGCTGGCCTATGGCTGGGCCGGCTGGCCAGCGCGTGCATGCGTGTGTCTTTTTTTTACAGAACAAAACTATAACAGAGCAAAAATAAAAAAATAAATTACATAGGCATATTATATACCAAAATGCTCAGAAAAATACCAAGAATAAGATGACTATTTTCCAAGTTCAAATAAATTATATAGAAAATCATAAAAGTCAAACAGTGCTACTGTTGGATTTAAAATCAATAAAAATCATTTTTAAAATAGCAAAAATGATTTCAAATTTATTTTCTCCTAATTTTCCATTGAAGGGAATCCTTTTACCCTTATTTCTATTCATTTATTTTTAGGAGAAAAATAATCTGAATTAATAGTAGATAACTTCCAAGAGGATTTTGAATTTGAAATTTCAAACAACTTCAAAAGGAAAATGAGTTCCAAATAACTTCAAAGTGACTTCCAAATTATTTATTTGAAACTCCCAACTCTCTTTCTTCAATTTTGAAGAAGTCATTTTATCTTCCCTCATGAACTCATTGAGTTGCTTAAAGTTTCTAAGTTTGAAATATTTCAAATGGAATTCAAATCATTTTCAAACCCCTTTTCATTTCTTTAAATGGAAGAAGTCATATTATCTTCACTCTAGGATCTTGTGATGAAATGAATTTGAATTCTTCGAGATCAAAATGCAAGATGAAAGTTTTGGGAAAGTTCTTTTATTCACTCTCATTCAACTTGCAAAAAGTTTCAATTTCCACTCAGTTTCACACAATCAATCACACAAAAATCAAACAAACAATCACAATTATTTATTTAATATAACATTCCAAAATTTAGAATTTTGGGATGTTACAAACTACCACCCTTAAAATGAATCTCGTCCTCGAGATTCATAGAGGCTAGAAAGAAGGTTAGGTTTGGGGGTCTTCTTGAAAATCCATTGATCATCACAAGGTCTGGGGTGCTACCACCCTTAGAATCGTGGTTATGGTTCCGACAAAACTCATGTACTCCGTCCTTTGCGTTGACGGTGCCGATCTTCTCATATTTTTCGAGATAACTCCTTCACTTTTGCTCTTTCGGTAAGGGCATGGCCTTTTCCTCAAAATCTTGAGTCCTTGCATCAAATAAGGTCCTTCCGATTCCGGGTCTTCTTAGCTGTCAGGCTGTCGCCAATGCTAAACAACTATCGAAATCTCATGGTGGTCAACAAATTCTGGTTCCTCCTGCAGGAAATGGGTCTGGGTTAAATCTCACCGTAGAACCTACGATTGGCAACGATTGCTTGTAAAGGGTTCCATCGTCCTACCATTCTATGGTTGTATGGCTTATCGCATCGACACTCTTCAAAGGATTTCAAGTCTCTCTGATTTTCCCCATCAACATATGATAGCTCATGATAGAAGTCTTCGGTATGGGGGCCAATCCATCCCGTACTTGAACCATTACTACATACGCAGATAGTGAATCACGTTTTCTAACACTTGGGCATCCTCACAAGCATTGCAGAACTTCTCTTCTCCACGAACCGGGTTCGGGTAAATCCCTTGGTTCCGCAAGCCACACAAAATATCTATCGTTTCTTCACAACTCTCAGGTTTTACGTAACCTCCTATGAAACGTACGCTGATGAAATCATAGCTTCTTTCAGAAATTTTTTTCAACAAGATTGTGCTTGTTTCCTTATCAAATCGTGGGTCCTGTGGGTTATGGGCCCACTTCAACACTTGTGTAACTTTAACTCATCCTTGGAGCTACTATTGTTCCATATTACATCTCATTTAAATCCAATAGTACTTCATTACTTCATACTCTTGGGGTAACCATCATAACTAAAACAAAACTCCAACTCATTTGTCCAAACTCCACTCTATGGAATACATTTTCTTTTCCATTGGTCAAGTGTTCACACAAACAAGTATCGCAAAAAACAATGAACTGGTTCATCCATAATTCATATTCTCTTCATATCAAATCCTTTATTATATCCTTAATCACTACTCAAAACTCAAATTTCAAAAGTACTCTATTACAAAAGCTGCCACTCACATAGTTTGGTATGGTCAAGCATTACTTCCATCTTTATTCATTTGCCCTTCTTGAAGATACTTCAGTCCCACTAGAATTGTGCGATGTGATCCTTCAAATCATCGATGTTTTGCTTCACTATGGTGGCCATGAGCTTCATCTCCATCATCTCTTCATGCACCTCCCTCAGGTATTCCTGAGTGTGACGGAGTCTGGCTTCTAGTATTTCTCCAATCTGACGTATGGCTTCCATAGCAGCTTCACGAACAGAGTCGAAGAATGTTGCTCGTGGTACTCGAGAAATGAAAAAGTATTGCCCCGTAGTCTTTGGGCAAACTCCCTTCACACGGTGGAGGTGTACCTCCACGTACCAAAGTTCAACTCCATTCTCCATGAAAGGATAACCCTTGTAGACTGCATCTCCTTCAAGATGAATATGCTTCATCATGTCCTTCAGGATTTTTGGGTAATCCTGATCACTAGTCAGGGTCATGATCGTTTCCGGGCCCTTGAGAAAAGACTCGAAAAGGGTTGTCATCTGCAGGCATAAGATAGAAGGGGTACTCAGTATAATGTATGTATTTTCCCGGGTGAAATGTGGTTGTTTTTCTGGGAAAAGTTTGGGGTCAGCTTGTCCATGGGTTCAAGGTTTTGGTCTGGGTGAGATAATGAGAGAGGCATTCACAATCAACAACAACTTGTTGGGAAACGTAGTAATTTCGAAAATTTTCCTACGCACACGCAAGATCATGGTGATGCATAGCAACGAGAGGGGAGAGTGTTGTCGACGTACCAACGCAGACCGACTGCGGAAGCGATCACACAACGTAGAGGAAGTAGTCGTACGTCTTCTTCCCGATCCGACCGATCCAAGCACCGTTACTCCGGCACCTCCGAGTTCTTAGCACACGTTCAGCTCGATGACGATCCTCGGGCTCCGATCCAGCAAAGCGTCGAGGAAGAGTTCCGTCAGCACAACGGCGTGGTGACGGTCTTGATGTACTACCGACGCAGGGCTTCGCCTAAGCACTACAACGGTATGATCGAGGTGGAATTTGGTGGCAGGGGGCACCGCACACGGCTAAGGAACGATCTCAAGGATCAACTTGTGTGTCTTGGGGTGTCCCCTGCCCCCGTATATAAAGGTTGGAGGGAGGGGGGCTGGCCGGCCAAAGAGAGGGAGGCGCAGGAGGAGTCCTACTCCTACCGGGAGTAGGACTCCCCCCTCCAATCCTAGTCCAACTAGGAATCCTTTAAAGGAGAGAGAGAGAGAGAGGTGGCCGGCCCCTCTCCTAGTCCTAATAGGACTAGGGAGAGGGGGGGAGGCGCAGCCCTATGTGGGCTGCCCTCTCACCTTTCCACTAAGGCCCATGTTGGCCCATTTGGCTCCCGGGGGGTTCCGGTAACCCTCCCGGTAATCCGGTAAAGTCCCGATTTCACCCGGAACACTTCCGATGTCCAAACATAGGCTTCCAATATATCAATCTTTACGTCTCGACCATTTCGAGACTCCTCGTCATGTCCGTGATCTCATCCGGGACTCCAAACAACCTTCGGTACATCAAAATGCATAAACTCATAATAACTGTCATCGTAACGTTAAGCGTGCGGACCCTACGGTTCGAGAACAATGTAGACATGACCGAGACACGTCTCCGGTCAATAACCAATAGCGGGACCTGGATGCCCATATTGGCTCCTACATATTCTACGAAGATCTTTATCGGTCAGACCGCATAACAACATACGTTGTTCCCTTTGTCATCGGTATGTTACTTGCCCGAGATTCGATCGTCGGTATCCAATACCTAGTTCAATCTCGTTACTGGCAAGTCTCTTTACTCGTTCCGTAATACATCATCTCATAACTAACATCTTAGTTATTATGCTTGCAAGGCTTATGTGATGTATATTACTGAGAGGGCCCAGAGATACCTCTCCAACATCTATCATTGGAGACACCTGTAGTACTCCTTTATAATCACCCAGTTACGTTGTGATGTTTGGTAGTACCCAAAGTGTTCCTCCGGTAAACGGGAGTTGCATAATCTCATAGTTATAGGAACATGTATAAGTCATGAAGAAAGCAATAGCAACATACTAAACGATCGGGTGCTAAGCTAATGGAATGGGTCATGTCAATCAGATCATTCAACTAATGATGTGACCTCGTTAATCAAATAACAACTCTTTGTTCATGGTTAGGAAACATAACCATCTTTGATTAACGAGCTAGTCAAGTAGAGGCATACTAGTGACACTCTGTTGGTCTATGTATTCACACATGTATTATGTTTCCGGTTAATACAATTCTAGCATGAATAATAAACATTTATCATGATATAAGGAAATAAATAATAACTTTATTATTGCCTCTAGGGCATATTTCCTTCAATCTCCCACTTGCACTAGAGTCAATAATCTAGATTACACAGTAATGATTCTAACACCCATGGAGCCTTGGTGCTGATCATGTTTTGCTCGTGGAAGAGGCTTAGTCAACGGGTCTGCAACATTCAGATCCGTATGTATCTTGCAAATCTCTATGTCTCCCACCTGGACTAAATCCCGGATGGAGTTGAAGCGTCTCTTGATGTGTTTGGTTCTTTTGTGAAATCTGGATTCCTTTGCCAAGGCAATTGCACCAGTATTGTCACAGAAGATTTTCATTGGACCCGATGCACTAGGTATGACACCTAGATCGGATATGAACTCCTTCATCCAGACTCCTTCGTTCGCTGCTTCCGAAGCAGCTATGTACTCCGCTTCACATGTAGATCCTGCTACGACGCTTTGTTTAGAACTGCACCAACTGACAGCTCCACCGTTTAAAGTAAACACGTATCCGGTTTGCGATTTAGAATCGTCCGGATCAGTGTCAAAGCTTGCATCAACGTAACCTCTTACGGTGAGCTCTTTGTCACCTCCATATACGAGAAACATATCCCTAGTCCTTTTCAGGTATTTCAGGATATTCTTGACCGCTGTCCAGTGATCCACTCCTGGATTACTTTGGTACCTCCCTGCTAAACTTATAGCAAGGCACACATCAGGTCTGGTACACAGCATTGCATACATGATAGAGCCTATGGCTGAAGCATAGGGAACATCTTTCATTTTCTCTCTATCTTCTGCATTGGTCGGGCATTGAGTCTGACTCAACTTCACACCTTGTAACACAGGCAAGAACCCTTTCTTTGCTTGATCCATTTTGAACTTCTTCAAAATCTTGTCAAGGTATGTGCTTTGTGAAAGTCCAATTAAGCGTTTTGATCTATCTCTATAGATCTTTATGCCTAATATGTAAGCAGCTTCCCCAAGGTCTTTCATCGAAAAACTTTTATTCAAGTATCCCTTTATGCTATCCAGAAATTCTATATCATTTCCAATCAGCAATATGTCATCCACATATAATATCAGAAATGCTACAGAGCTCCCACTCACTTTCTTGTAAATACAGGCTTCTCCAAAAGTCTGTATAAAGCCAAATGCTTTGATCACACTATCAAAGCGTTTATTCCAACTCCGAGATGCTTGCACCAGTCCATAAATGGATCGCTGGAGTTTGCACACTTTGTTAGCTCCCTTCGGATCGACAAAACCTTCTGGTTGCATCATATACAACTCTTCTTCCAGAAATCCATTCAGGAATGCAGTTTTGACATCCATTTGCCATATTTCATAATCATAAAACGCAGCAATTGCTAACATAATTCTGACGGACTTAAGCATCGCTATGGGTGAGAAGGTCTCATCGTAGTCAACCCCTTGAACTTGTCGAAAACCTTTTGCGACAAGTCGAGCTTTATAGACAGTAATATTACCGTCAGCATCAGTCTTTTTCTTGAAGATCCATTTATTCTCAATTGCTTGCCGATCATCGGGTAAGTCAACCAAAGTCCATACTTTGTTCTCATACATGGATCCCATCTCTGATTTCATGGCCTCAAGCCACTTTGCGGAATCTGGGCTCACCATCGCTTCTTCATAGTTCGTAGGTTCATCATGATCTAGTAGCATGACTTCCAGAACTGGATTACCGTACCACTCTGGTGCGGATCTCACTCTGGTTGATCTACGTGGTTCAGTAGTATCTTGTCCTGAAGCTTCATGATCATCATCATTAGCTTCCTCACTGATTGGTATAGGTGTCGCAGAAACAGTTTTCTGTGATGTACTATTTTCCAATAAGGGAGCAGGTACAGTTACCTCGTCAAGTTCTACTTTCCTCCCACTCACTTCTTTCGAGAGAAACTCCTTCTCTAGAAATGATCCATTCTTAGCAACGAATGTCTTGCCGTCGGATCTGAGATAGAAGGTATACCCAACAGTTTCCTTTGGGTATCCTATGAATACACATTTCTCCGCTTTGGGTTCGAGCTTATCAGGTTGAAGCTTTTTCACATAAGCATCGCAGCCCCAAACTTTAAGAAACGACAACTTTGGTTTCTTGCCAAACCATAGTTCATAAGGCGTCGTCTCAACGGATTTTGATGGTGCCCTATTTAACGTGAATGCGGCCATCTCTAAAGCATAACCCCAAAACAATAGCGGTAAATCAGTAAG
Organism: Triticum monococcum; assembly: GCA_034509565.1. Taxonomy (NCBI): domain Eukaryota; kingdom Viridiplantae; phylum Streptophyta; class Magnoliopsida; order Poales; family Poaceae; genus Triticum; species Triticum monococcum. The sequence continues at coordinate 488,367,321 of CM067845.1, forward strand.
AGACATCATAGATCGCACCATATCTAGTAAAGTACGATTACGATGTTCGGACACACCATTACGCTGTGGTGTTCCGGGTGGCGTGAGTTGCGAAACTATTCCACAATTTTTCAAATGTATACCAAACTCGTAACTCAAATATTCTCCTCCACGATCAGATCGTAGAAACTTTATTTTCTTGTTACGATGATTTTCAACTTCACTCTGAAATTCCTTGAACTTTTCAAATGTTTCAGACTTATGTTTCATTAAGTAGATATACCCATATCTGCTTAAATCATCTGTGAAGGTGAGAAAATAACAATATCCGCCACGAGCCTCAATATTCATCGGACCACATACATCGGTATGTATGATTTCCAATAAATCTGTTGCTCTCTCCATAGTACCGGAGAACGGTGTTTTAGTCATCTTGCCTATGAGGCACGGTTCGCAAGTACCAAGTGATTCATAATCAAGTGGTTCCAAAAGCCCATCAGTATGGAGTTTCTTCATGCGCTTTACACCGATATGACCTAAACGACAGTGCCACAAATAAGTTGCACTATCATTATCAACTCTGCATCTTTTGGCTTCTACATTATGAATATGTGTATCACTACTATCGAGATTCAATAAGAATAGACCACTTTTCAAGGGTGCATGACCATAAAAGATATTACTCATATAAATAGAACAACCATTATTCTCTGATTTAAATGAATAACCGTCTCGCATCAAACAAGATCCAGATATAATGTTCATGCTCAACGCTGGCACCAAATAACAATTATTTAGGTCTAATATTAATCCCGAAGGTAGATGTAGAGGTAGCGTGCCGACCGCGATCACATCGACTTTGGAACCGTTTCCCACGCGCATCGTCACCTTGTCCTTTGCTAGTGTCCGCTTATTCCGTAGTCCCTGTTTCGAGTTGCAAATATTAGCAACAGAACCAGTATCAAATACCCAGGTGCTACTGCGAGCTCTAGTAAGGTACACATCAATAACATGTATATCACATATACCTTTGTTCACCTTGCCATCCTTCTTATCCGCCAAATACTTGGGGCAGTTCCGCTTCCAGTGACCAGTCTGCTTGCAGTAGAAGCACTCAGTTTCAGGCTTAGGCCCAGACTTGGGTTTCTTCTCCTGAGCAGCAACTTGCTTGCTGTTCTTCTTGAAGTTTCCCTTCTTCTTCCCTTTGCCCTTTTTCTTGAAACTAGTGGTTTTGCTAACCATCAACACTTGATGCTCCTTCTTGATTTCTACCTCCGCAGCTTTCAGCATTGCGAAGAGCTCGGGAATAGTCTTGTTCATCCCTTGCATATTATAGTTCATCACGAAGCTCTTGTAGCTTGGTGGCAGTGATTGGAGAATTCTGTCAATGATGCAATCATCTGGAAGATTAACTCCCATCTGAATCAAGTGATTATTATACCCAGACATTTTGAGTATATGCTCACTGACAGAACTGTTCTCCTCCATCTCGCAGCTATAGAACTTATTGGAGACTTCATATCTCTCAATTCGGGCATTTGCTTGAAATATTAACTTCAACTCCTGGAACATCTCATATGCTCCATGACGTTCAAAACGTCATTGAAGTCCCGATTCTAAGCCGTAAAGCATGGCACACTGAACTATCGAGTAGTCATCAGCTTTGCTCTGCCAGACGTTCATAACATCTGGTGTTGCTCCAGCAGCAGGCCTGGCACCCAGCGGTGCTTCCAGGATGTAATTCTTCTGTGCAGCAATGAGGATAATCCTCAGGTTACGGACCCAGTCCGTGTAATTGCTACCATCATCTTTCAACTTTGCTTTCTCAAGGAACGCATTAAAATTCAACGGAACAACAGCACGAGCCATCTATCTACAATCAACATAAACAAGCAAGATACTATCAGGTACTAAGTTCATGATAAGTTTAAGTTCAGTTAATCAAATTACTTAGGAACTCCCACTTAGATAGACATCCCTCTAATCCTCTAAGTGATCACGTGATCCAAATCAACTAAACCATAACCGATCATCACGTGAGATGGAGTAGTTTTCAATGGTGAACATCGTCATGTTGATCATATCTACTATATGATTCACGCTCGACCTTTCGGTCTCTGTGTTCCGAGGCCATATCTGCATATGCTAGGCTCGTCAAGTTTAACCTGAGTATTCTGCGTGTGCAAAACTGGCTTGCACCCGTTGTAGATGGACGTAGAGCTTATCACACCCGATCATCACGTGGTGTCTGGGCACGACGAACTTTGGCAACGGTGCATACTTAGGGAGAACACTTCTTCATAATTTAGTGAGAGATCATCTTATAATGCTACCGTCAACCAAAGCAAGATAAGATGCATAAAAGGATAAACATCACATGCAATCAATATAAGTGATATGATATGGCCATCATCATCTTGTGCTTGTGATCTCCATCTCCGAAGCACCGTCATGATCACCATCGTCACCGGCGCGACACCTTGATCTCCATCGTAGCATCATTGTCGTCTCGCCAATCTTATGCTTCCACGACTATCACTACCGCTTAGTAATAAAGTAAAGCATTACATCGCGATTGCATTGCATACAATAAAGCGACAACCATATGGCTCCTGCCAGTTGCCGATAACTTGGTTACAAAACATGATCATCTCATACAATAAAATCAGCATCATGACTTGACCATATCACATCACAACATGCCCTGCAAAAACAAGTTAGTCGTCCTCTACTTTGTTGTTGCAAGTTTTACGTGGCTGCTACAGGCTTAAGTAAGAACTCATCTCACCTACGCATCAAAACCACAACGATAGTTCGTCAAATAGACTCCGTTTTAACCTTCTCAAGGACCGGGCGTAGTCACACTTGGTTCAACTAAAGTTGGAGAGACAGTCTTCCGCAAGCCATCTATGTGCAAAGCACGTCGAGGGAACCGGTCTCGCGTAAGAGTACGCGTAAGGTTGGTCCGGATCGTCTCGTCCAACAATACCGCCGAACCAAAGTATGACATGCTGGTAGGCAGTATGACTTGTATCGCCCACAACTCACTTGTGTTCTACTCGTGCAAATAACATCAAACCATAAAACCTAGGCTCGGATGCCACTGTTGGGAAACGTAGTAATTTCGAAAATTTTCCTACGCACACGCAAGATCATGGTGATGCATAGCAACGAGAGGGGAGAGTGTTGTCTACGTACCAACGCAGACCGACTACGGAAGCGATCACACAACGTAGAGGAAGTAGTCGTACGTCTTCTTCCCGATCCGACCGATCCAAGCACCGTTACTCCGGCACCTCCGAGTTCTTAGCACACGTTCAGCTCGATGACGATCCTCGGGCTCCGATCCAGCAAAGCGTCGAGTAAGAGTTCCGTCAGCACAACGGCGTGGTGACGATCTTGATGTACTACCGACGCAGGGCTTCGCCTAAGCACTACAACGGTATGATCGAGGTGGAATTTGGTGGCAGGGGGCACCGCACACGGCTAAGGAACAATCTCAAGGATCAACTTGTGTGTCTTGGGGTGTCCCCTGCCCCCGTATATAAAGGTTGGAGGGAGGGGGGCTGGCCGGCCAAAGAGAGGGAGGCGCAGGAGGAGTCCTACTCCTACCGGGAGTAGGACTCCCCCCTCCAATCCTAGTCCAACTAGGAATCCTTTAAAGGAGAGAGAGAGAGAGGTGGCCGGCCCCTCTCCTAGTCCTAATAGGACTAGGGAGAGGGGGGAGGCGCAGCCCTATGTGGGCTGCCCTCTCACCTTTCCACTAAGGCCCATGTTGGCCCATTTGGCTCCCGGGGGGTTCCGGTAACCCTCCCGGTAATCCGGTAAAATCCCGATTTCACCCGGAACACTTCCGATGTCCAAACATAGGCTTCCAATATATCAATCTTTACGTCTCGACCATTTCAAGACTCCTCGTCATGTCCGTGATCTCATCCGGGACTCCAAACAACCTTCGGTACATCAAAATGCATAAACACATAATAACTATCATCGTAACGTTAAGTGTGCGGACCCTACGGTTCGAGAACAATGTAGACATGACCGAGACACGTCTCCGGTCAATAACCAATAGCAGGACCTGGATGCCCATATTGGCTCCTACATATTCTACGAAGATCTTTATCGGTCAGACCGCATAACAACATACGTTGTTCCCTTTGTCATCGGTATGTTACTTGCCCGAGATTCGATCGTCGGTATCCAATACCTAGTTCAATCTCGTTACTGGCAAGTCTCTTTACTCGTTCTGTAATACATCATCTCATAACTAACATCTTAGTTATTATGCTTGCAAGGCTTATGTGATGTATATTACCGAGAGGGCCCAGAGATACCTCTCCGACAATCGCAGTGACAAACCCTAATCTCGAAATACGCCAACCCAACATCTATCATTGGAGACACCTGTAGTACTCCTTTATAATCACCCAGTTATGTTGTGACGTTTGGTAGTACCCAAAGTGTTCCTCCGGTAAACGGGAGTTGCATAATCTCATAGTTATAGGAACATGTATAAGTCATGAAGAAAGCAATAGCAACATACTAAACGATCAGGTGCTAAGCTAATGGAATGGGTCATGTCAATCAGATCATTCAACTAATGATGTGACCTCGTTAATCAAATAACAACTCTTTGTTCATGGTTAGGAAACATAACCATCTTTGATTAACGAGCTAGTCAAGTAGAGGCATACTAGTGACACTCTGTTGGTCTATGTATTCACACATGTATTATGTTTCCGGTTAATACAATTCTAGCATGAATAATAAACATTTATCATGATATAAGGAAATAAATAATAACTTTATTATTGCCTCTAGGGCATATTTCCTTCACAACTCATAACATTTCACATGAGATTCCAACACCTCAACTTTCATTGCTTCACGAGCTATTACAATTTCCATTTGATAACTCAACTCAACAACCCCAACGAAAATAAAAGTGCATTCCAACTTTATTACATGCTTTATTCCAATATCAAGATCTCAACTACTCTGCTCAAGCTCTCCTCGGGTCTGAACATTCTTTGGCAAAATGTCCTACTCCTTTGCAGCATAAACAAATGACTTCAGACAAATCTAGGGGCTTCCTGGTGGTTATCTTGGCTTCCTTGCTGGGCATTTGCTAGCGTAATGACCTAAATCCTTGCACCTGTTACAAGTGATTTGACTCAGGTCGTTTTCTGCAGAAATTGGGTTGTTCTGGGAACACATGCTCTTTCTCTTCCTCGACTTCTTCGTTCTGATCAATTCCTCTATCTCTTGTCGATCAAACTCCACTTCTTCCGTCGGGAAGTCTCCCAGATACTCTTGGCTTTCCTTCGTGCAATACTGTGAAAATGTCCTTCTTCTCCACATGAATAGCAAGCATTGGAGTAAAATCTGTTTAGGCTTCAACATCTTCTTTCATCACCGGTTTTCTTAAACTTTCCCCGAGGGCTTCTTTCATTGCTTCCTTCTGTTGCTTGGAAATTTCTTGTACCTTGGGGTAAATATGACACTGGGCAGGGTAGTGCGTAGTTCCTTCACACAAGAGACAAGTAACCTGCCTAGTTGGGCATTCTTCAACTTGGTGATTTGCTTCACAATGAGGGCATCCATCCTTGTGTTCCTCATGGGTATGTCCTATCTCACCGCAAATCTTGCATGCACAAGGTTTCCTCATTTTATTGCCATGGGGTTTCTGAATAAGACGAGATCTCAGTAGAGTTGTCTTGAATTGCTCCCAAGTTTTTGCTCCGTTACATCCTTGTATGGCATGATGCATTTTCCACCAGGTTGCAGCACTTTTTGTAAAGTACTGAAGAGCGTACTGAACCTTATACTTCCTTGCAACCAAATTGCACCCAAAGTGATTCTCCATGTTTTGAATCCACAGCTATGCCTCTAACTAAGTGATCGGTCCAGAGAATACAAGTCCATCTTCATTCATCATCTATTGGGTCCAAGGGTTTTTGGGATGAGATAAGAGGGATAGAGGGAGATACACACAATACAAACAATATAGTTTTGAAAATAAGTTTTATTTGTTGCTGTCGAAAAACACACACCAAATATGACAACTCAAAAATCATCGCATCTAACGTGAGTATACAACAAGGGTTTGGTCTTCTAAAGGTCATATAAATCTTGGAATTTGTCGGTGTCTTCAAATTCTTCAATTCTTCAGAGGCTTTGACTATTGTAGCTTCAACTCTTCTAGTGTATGGTGAAGTCTGATATCTTGTCCTTCTCGGAGTGGTCTCATCAGTTGATCCTCCGTGTGGTCAAAGGGAAAAGGGGTATTGTCTAACTATTTGGGGTAAAAGGAAAGATTTGATAAAGCTCGGAAAAAAGAGGTAAAGAATCCTTTTTGAAAATAAAGTTTAAGAGAAATCCTTTCCTAAGGGCTTTCCAGTTTCTAGGGTCACGTCATACAGTCAACATGTGCTCTGATACCATCTCTGTAGAGACCCGACCTCAAGCGGTCAAGCCTTTGTGTATCCGTGCCATCCCTGGATTGGTATGCTAGCACACACAGTACATCAATGTATATATCAAAGTGCAATCACATGTATAAATAACATAAAACTGATATATATACCTCATAAGTCTCAGCAGAAACAAACATAAGGGTGTGGAGTCCATCAACGCCAACGACAAGTTGAGTGTAGACCGTAACCCTACAACGTAACTCTTACTCATCGTATAAAATTCCTGCAACATAAGACGTTGCAGCCCTGTAGGTCAGTACATTGAATGTACTGGCAAGTCACATCATAAGAATAATGAACCTATTGTACATGCAATTTGGCTGGTGGAAAGCTCTAAGTTTAGTTTTTTTGCATAAAGCTAGTTTTTCCCTAGAATAAAAGATATTATTCTACCACTACTGTATAGCATAGGATGAGTTGGTAAACCCAACTCAATCCATTCCCAAAGTTTCATTTAAAACCCAACTATTTAATTAAGAGTGATGAGATCTCCCAGTATTTCCTCTACTAGATGCTCAAGTTGTCCGTAACTGGGGACACGGCTAATCGATTAGGTTTTAACACTCTGCAGAGGTTTGCGCACTTTTCCCCACAAGACTCGATCGCCTCCCTTGAAGTTCTTGCACTGCCTGACATTTCAGAATAGGATGACCGAGACATAGTCTTTCAAAAATGTTCCCCCTTAACCCACGGATAGGCCGGTACACCTACATCATTCTACATCTGCTAGCCCATCCCGGAAGGGGTCACACTAACTACTCAGCTAAGCCAGAGCCCATATTGGCTTGTGGCTGCACACGTAAGCTTCTAGACATGAGAATACGATTGATCTCTTTGAGCCTGGGCGGCCGACCACTAGTGGTGCACCACCATGGATTAACCATGCATGCCCCCACTGTACTTCGCCACCATTCAAACCAAATACCGCCCAGGTAGTTCATTTACATGTCTTGGTCCTGATTACTACTTTGTCACTCATATATCATCATGTTCGCTCCCCAAACCACGTCTACATTTGGCGAGGCAAAAATAAACTTACACGTTGGTGACAAGGATGTATAGATCAGACCTACCTCAAATGAACTACTAGGTAACGGCATAACCATCTGGCAACAATAAATCCTACCATGCAATCCTACCACAAAAGGACTAAGTGCATAATATAAAACATAGGTAATCGAAGGAATGATCAAATGTGAACTTGCCTGGTAATAGTTGATGAAGACGATATCGCTCTAAAAAATTTACTTAATAGAACTATCCGTCACTCTCCGATGAAAATCTATAAAGTCAAACATTGCATTCACATAAGCAATCATTTCGGAGAACCAAATAACATGCAACATGAAAAGACTCGGAAAATCCAAATGAACACACAACACACTTAACTATCAAAAGAAAATACTAAGTGCAAAACAACATAGGGCATGGGTGCCAAAAAAAATTGTGACATGGACCATAGTGCATACTAGGCATACGAGTAAAACTACTATGGACAGATCCTAATGTGTGAAAAATATTGTGAGATAGGTCCAAGTGATAGGGTTTGGCAACGGTGACACGGTGCAAAAAGAATCACATCAATCGGAGCTACGGTTTAGGAGATATGGCCATTTGAAGTTCGAATTCAAATCTGAATAAAGTTCAAATTTGAATCTGGAAAAAGTTTACAAACATGATGCTACTGGATAGATCTAATCATGACGAAGAATTTGCCGCTGGTTTCATCGAATTTGGAGTTACAGTTAAAAAGATACGGCTATCCGAAGTTTAGGGGCTAAACTGAAATTTACAGGGACCTAACAGTGAAAAATATAGCGATCAAGTCCCTGGCCACGCGGCGCACTGTGAGAGGCTGGAGAGCGTTCACTGCGGCAGCTATACGGTGAACGGCCACTAAATAATAAAAACAACTACCGCGGCTAAGTAAAAAGAAACCGGAGCTCGGTTTTTCACTAAAACCGCATGGTTTAATAAAACCATGGTTAACCGATCTAATACAACAACAAAAAAAAACGAGCGAGGGTGAGCGGCTCACAGCGAGCGACGACGACGTACAGGATGGCGGCGCTGGCTTCGGGCGGTGGTGGGGTGGCGGCTGTGGTGCTCCTCGGCGGCGGGGAAGAGGACAGACGGGACGGGCCCGAGGTGGGCGGTCCGGTGGTGGTGACAGCGCGCGTCGGGGTGGCCGGGACGGGTGGAACGAAGGGCGGCGGCTCCGTGCTCTGGCGAGGTGCATGTCGTTGGGGCGGCGTCTCTCGTGACCTAGGGATAAGAGGAGGATGTCAACGAGATGCGCTTCGACTCGGGCAACAAAAAGAAGTAGTCGGTGGAGGCCGGGGTGGCTCACGGGCGACGGAATCCTCCGGTGAACTAGCACGGCTCCGGTGAGATCCAACTGAAAAGGCGGTGGCTGTGATGAGCAAGGGGGCGAGCGAATTGGCGGAACGAAGAGAGGGGGTCTTGGGGGTTTTATAGGCGCGGTCAGGAGTGCTCAGGGCTGCGGGATAAAGCTTATCCCATGGGCAATTGCGCCGGTGATTGCGGGAGCACGAGCGCGTGCTCTATCCAAGTGGAACATGCGGAGGTTGGAGACGAAGGGCGGGCCCCATGCGTCAGCGGCAACAGCGGGTAGCGAGCCTAAGAGGAGTGGCGGCTCGTGCGTGCGACTGCTATGTCTTGAGCTTGCGTTGGTTTTCCCCGAAGAGGAAGGGATGATGCAGTAGAGTAGCGTAAGTATTTCCCTTAGTTTTTGAAAACCAAGGTATCAATCCAGTAGGAGCCCATTCTCAAGTCCCTCGTACCTGCACAAAGCGATAGCTACTCGCAACCAACGCGATTAGGGGTTGTCAAGCCCTTCATGGTCACTTACGAGTGTGAGATATGATAGATAGAATATTTTTGGTATTTTTGATATAAAGATGCAAAGTAAAAAGTAAAATCAAAGTAAATAGCAAAACAATATAAAAGTGATGGAGATTGATATGATGAGAATAGACCCGGGGGCCATAGGTTTCACTAGTGGCTTCTCTCAAGAGCATAAGTATTCTACGGGGTGAACAAATTACTGTTGAGCAATTGATAGAATTGTGCATAATTATGAGAATATCTAGGCATGATCATGTATACAAGCATCACGTCTGTGACAAGTAGATCGAAACGATTCTGCATCTACTACTATTACTCCACTCATCGACCGCTATCCAGCATGCATCTAGAGTATTAAGTTAAAAACAGAGTAACACCTTAAGCAAGATGACATGATGTAGAGAGATAAATTCATGCAATATGAAATAAACCCCATCTTGTTATCCTCGATGGCAACGATACAATACGTGCCTTGCTGCCCCTTCTGTCACTGGGTAAGGACACCGCAAGATCGAACCCAAAGCTAAGCACTTCTCCCATGGCAATAACTACCAATCTAGTTGGCTAAACCAAACGGATAATTGGAAGAGACTTGCAAAGATAACCAATCACGCATAAAAGAATTCAGAGAATATTCAAATATTATTCATAGATAGACTTGATCATAAACCCACAATTCATCGGTCTCAACAAACACACCACAAAAAGAAGATTACATCGAATAGATCTCCACAAGAGAGGGGGAGAACTTTGTATTGAGATCCAAAGAGAGAGAAGAAGCCATCTAGCTACTAACTATGGACCCGAAGGTCTGAGGTAAACTACTCACACTTCATCGAAGGGGCTAGGATGATGTAGAAGCCCTCCGTGATGACGACCCTCTTCCGGCGGAGCTCCGGAACAGGCCCCAAGATGGGATCTTGTGGATATAGAAAGGTGCGGCGGTGGAATTATGGTTTTGGCTCCTTTTCTGATCGTTTGGGGGTACGTGTGTATATATAGGAGGAAGGAGTACGTCGGTGGAGCACCGAGGGGCTCACGAGGCAGGGGCGCGCCCTAGGGGGGGCGCCCCCACCCTCGTGACCTCCTCTTTGATCCCTTGCAGTAGGGTCCAAGTCTCCTGGATCACATTCGGTGAGAAAATCACGTTCCCGAAGATTTTATTCCGTTTGGACACCGTTTGATATTCCGTTTATCCGAAACACTGAAATAGGCAAAAAAACAGCAATTCTGGGCTGGGCCCTCGGTTAATAGGTTAGTCCCAAAAATAATATAAAAGTGGAAAATAAAGCCCAATATAGTCCAAAACAGTAGATAATATATCATGGAGCAATAAAAAATTATAGATACATTGGAGATGTATCAGGCATCCCCAAGCTTAATTCCCGCTCGTCCTCGAGTAGGTAAATGATAAAAAGAGAATTTTTGATGTGGAGTGCTACTTGGCATAATTTCAATGCAAATCTTCTTAATTGTGGTATGAATATTCAGATTAGAAAGATTCAAGATAAAAGTTTGTATTGACATAGAAAATAATAATACTTCAAGCATACTAACAAAGCAATTATGTCTTCTCAAAATAACATGGCCAAAGAAAGATATCCCTACAAAAGCATATAGTCTGGCTATGCTCCATCTTCCCCGCACAAAGTATTTAAATCATGCACAACCCCGATGACAAGCCAAGCAATTGTTTCATACTCTAACTTTTCCAAAAAATTTCAATCTTCACGCAATACATGAGCGTGAGCCATGGATATAGCACTATAGGTGGAATAGAATGGTGGTTGTGGAGAAGACAAAAAGGAGAAGATAGTCTCACATCGACTAGGCGTATCAACGGGCTATGGAGATGCCCATCAATAGATATCAATGTGAGTGAGTAGGGATTGCCATGCAACGGATGCACTAGAGCTATAAATGTATGAAAGCTCATCAAAAGAAACTAGCGGGTGTGCATCCAACTTGCTTGCTCACGAAGACCTAGGGCAATTTGAGGAAGCCCATTATTGGAATATACAAGCCAAGTTCTATAACGTAAAATTCCCACTAGTATATGAAGGTGACAACATATGAGACTCTCTATATGAAGATCATGGTGCTACTTTGAAGCACAATATATATGAGACTTGCTATAACATGGTGCTACTTTGAAGCACAAGTGTGGAAAAAATGGATAGTAGCATTGCCCCCTTTTTTTGGGCCTTCCTTTTTTTCTTTGGCCTTGCTTTTTTTGGGACAATGCTCTATTGAATGATGATCATCACACTTCTATTTATTTACAACTCAATGATTACAACTCGATACTAAAACAATGTATGACTCTATACCTCCGGCGGTGTACCGGGATATGCAATGAATCACGAGTGACAAGTATGAAAGAATTATGAACGGTGGCTTTGCCACAAATACTATGTCAATTACATGATCATGCTAAGCAATATGACAATGATGGATATGTCATGATGAACTAGATGGTGGAAAGTTGCATGTCAATATATCTCGGAATGGCTATGGAAATGCCATAATTGGTAGGTATGGTGGCTGTTTTGAGGAAGGTATATGGTAGGTGTATGATACCGGCGAAAGTTGCGCGGTATTAGAGAGGCTTGCAAGGGTGGAAGGGTGAGAGTGCGTATAATCCATGGACTCAACATTAGTCATAAAGAACTCATATACTTATTGCAAAAATTTAGAAGTTATCAAAGCAAAGTATTACGCGCATGCTCCTAGGGGGATAGATTGGTAGGAAAAGACCATCGCTCGTCCCCGACCGCCACTCATAAGGAAGATAATCAATAAATAAATCATGCTCCGACTTCATCACATAACGGTTCACCATACGTGCATGCTACGGGAATCATGAACTTCAACACAAGTATTCTTCAAATTCACAACTACTCAACTAGCATGACTTAAATGTTATCACCACCATATCTCAAAACAATTATCATGCTTCAATCTTTTCTTAGTATTCAACACATTCAAAAGAAAGTTTCACAAATCTTGAATACCAAGCATATTATTATTAGGCAAATTACCATGCTATTAAGAGACTCTCAAATTAATTTAAGTGAGGCATGAGAGATCAATAGTTTCTTTAAAACAAATCCACCACCGTGCTCTAAAAGATCTAAGTGAAGCACATAGAGCAAAATTATCTAGTTCAAAAGGATATAAGTGAAGCACATAGAGCAAAATTATCTAGTTCAAAAGGATATAAGTGAAGAACATAGAGCAAAATTATCTAGCTCAAAAGATATATGTGAAGCTCATAGAGCAAAACTACTTAGCTCAAAAGATATAAGTGAAGCACATACAACAAAACTACTTAGCTCAAAAGACATAAGTGAAGCACGTAGAGTATTCTATCAAATTTTAATTCATGTATGGCTCTCTCAAAAGGTGTGTACAACAAGTATGATTGTGGCATACTAACAAACAAAGACACAAATAATACAATACGCTCCTAGCAAAACACATATCATGTTGGTGAATAAAAATATAGCTCCAAGTAAATTACCGATGGAAGTGGACGAAAGAGGGGATGCCTTCCAGGGGCATCCCCAAGCTTTGACTTTTTGGTGTCCTTGGATTATCTTGGGGGTGCCATGGGCATCCCCAAGCTTAGGCTCTTGCCACTCCTTGTTCCATGATCCATCAAAAGAATTCACCCAAAACTTGAAAACTTCACAATACAAAACTCAAAATAGAAAACTCGTGAGCTCCGTTAGCGAAAGAAAACAAAAGACCACTTCAAGGTACTGTAATGAACTCATTCTTTATTTATATTGGAGTTAAACCTACTGTATTCCAAATTCTCTATGGATTATAAACTATTTTACTAGCCATAGATTCATCAAAATAAGCAAACAACACACGAAAAACAGAATCTGTCAAAAACAGAACAGTCTGTAGTAATCTGTAGCTAGCGCAAGATCTGGAACCCCAAAAATTCTAAAATAAATTTCTGGACGTGAGGAATTTATCTATTAATCATATGCAAAAATAATTAACTAAATATAACTCTTCAAATAAAAATTACAGCAGTTCTCGTGAGCGCTAAAGTTTCTGTTTTTTACAGCAAGTTCAACAAGACTTTCCCCAAGTCTTCCCAACGGTTCTACTTGGCACAAACACTAATTAAACACAAAAAACACAACCAAAACAGAGGCTAAATAATTTATTTATTACTAAACAGGAGCAAAAGTTAAGGAATAAAAATAAAATTGGGTTGCCTCCCAACAATCCATAAGTGGCTCTCATGATAGTTTCATATGGTAATTTTATTTTATTTCTTGGAAAGTGTTCCATGCCCTTTTTTAATGGAAATTGAAATCTAATATTCCCTTCCTTCATATCAATAATCGCACCAACCGTTCTAAGGAAAGGTCTACCAATAATAATAGGGCAAGAAGGATTGCAATCTATATCAAGACCAATGAAATCTACGGGCACATAATTCCTGTTTGCAACAATAAGAACATCATTAATTCTTACCATAGGTTTCTTAATAGTGGAATCCGCAAGATGCAAGTTTAGAGCGCAATCATCAAAATTACGGAAATCTAGTAAATCACACAAAGTCTTGGGAATAGTAGAGACACTGGCACCCAAATCACATAAAGCATAAAACTCATGATCTTTAATTTTAATTTTAATAGTTGGTTCCAACTCATCATAGAGTTTTCTAGGGATAGAAACTTTCAACTCAAGTTTTTCTTCATAAGATTGCATCAAGGCATCAACAATATGTTCGGTGAAGGCTTTATTTCGACTATAAGCATGTGGAGAATTTAGAACGGATTGCAACAAGGAAATACAATCAATCAAAGAGCAATTTTCATAACTAAATTCCTTGAAATCCAATATAGTGGGTTTAGCAACATCTAGATTTTTATTTCTTTCAATCCCACTTTCATCAATTTCATCATTAAGATCTAAACACTCCGAATTTTTAGAACGCCTTCTAGGTAAAGGAAGATCATATTCAGTTTCAACAAGATTCATATTGCAAAATAAAGATTTAATTGGAGACACATCAATAACTTTTAGATCTTCATCTTGATTTTCATAGGAATTGGAAGAACACGCTTTAACAAAGGCATCTTTGGAAGCACGCATCCCAGCGGTTCTTTCTTTACACTTATCAATTGAAATTATCATGGATTTTAGAGACTCATTAATATCATGGTTAGGTGGAATAGATCTAAGTTTCAAAGCATCAACATCAAGAGCAATTCTATCAACATTCCCAGCCAAATCATCAATCTTAAGCAATTTTTCTTCAATCATAGCATTAAAATTCTTTTGCGAAGAAGTAAATTCTTTAATATTAGATTGAAAATCATAGGGCATCTTATTATAATTTCCATAAGAGTTGTTGTAGGAATTCCCATAATTATTAGAAGGATTACTAGGATATGGCCTAGGATTAAAATTCCCTCTATAAGCGTTGTTACCAAAATTATTCCTACCAACAAAATTCACATCCATAGATTCATTATTATTCTCAATCAAAGTAGACAAAGGCATATCATTAGGATCAGAAGAAACACTCTTAGTAGCAAATAATTTCATAAGTTCATCCATCTTTCCACTCAACACATTAATTTCTTCTATCGCATGCACTTTTTATTAGAAGTTCTTTCAGTATGCCATTGAGAATAATTAACCATAATATTATCTAGGAGTTTAGTAGCATCTCCTAAAGTGATTTCCATAAAAGTGCCTCCCGCAGCCGAATCTAAAAGATTTCTAGAAGCAAAATTCAATCCGGCATAAAATTTTTGTATAATCATCCACAAATTCAAACCATGAGTAGGGAAATTACGTATCATTAATTTCATTCTCTCCCAAGCTTGTGCAACATGTTCATGATCAAGTTGTTTAAAGTTCATTATATCGTTTCTAAGAGAGATGATCTTAGCGGGAGGAAAATACTTAGAGATAAAAGCATCTTTGCATTTGTTCCATGAATCAATACTATTCTTAGGCAAAGACGAAAACCAAGCTTTAGCACGATCTCTAAGCGAAAAAGGAAATAGCTTCAATTTAACGACATCATTATTGGCATCTTTTTTCGTTTGCATATCACATAAATCAACGAAGCTATTCAGATGAGTAGCGGCATCTTCACTAGGAAGGCCGGCGAATTGATCTTTCATAACAAGATTCAACAAAGCAGTATTAATTTCACAAGATTCAGCATCGGTAAGAGGAGCAATCGAAGTGCTAAGGAAATCATTATTATTGGTATTGGTGAAGTCACACAATTTGGTAGTATCTTGAGCCATCGCGACAAACAAGCAATCTAACACACAGGCAAACAAAAAGCAAGCGGACAAAAGAGGCAAACAGAGAGGGAGGATAGAGAGAGAGGGCGAATAAAACGGCAAGGGTGAATTGGGGGAGAGGAAAACGAGAGGAAAATGGAAAATAATGTAATGCGGGAGATAGGGATTGTGATGGGTACTTGGTATATTGACTTTTTGCGTAGGCTCCCCAGCAACGGCGCCAAAAATCCTTCTTGCTACGTCTTGAGCTTGCGTTGGGTTTCCCCAAAGAGGAAGGGATGATGAGGCAGAGTAGCGTAAGTATTTCCCTCAGTTTTTGAAAACCAAGGTATCAATCTAGTAGGAGCCCACGCTCAAGTCCCTCAACTTTGCACAAAGCGATAGCTACTCGCAACCAACGCGATTAGGGGTTGTCAAGCCCTTCACGGTCACTTACGAGAGTGAGATCTAATAGATAGAATATTTTTGGTATTTTTGATATAAAGATGCAAAGTAAAAAAAAGTAAAAGCAACGTAAATAGCAAAACAATATAAAAGTGATGGAGATTGATATGATGAGAATAGACCCGAGGGCCATAGGTTTCACTAGTGGCTTCTCTCAAGAGCATAAGTATTCTACGGTGGGTGAACAAATTACTGTTGACCAATTGATAGAATTGTGCATAATTATGAGAATATATAGGCATGATCATGTATATAGGCATAACGTCCGTGACAAGTAGATCAAAACAATTCTGCATCTACTACTATTACTCCACTCATTGACCGCTATCCAGCATGCATCTAGAGTATTAAGTTAAAAACAGAGTAACGCCTTAAGCAAGATGACATGATGTAGAGAGATAAATTCATGCAATATGAAATAAACCCCATCTTATTATCCTCGATGGCAACGATACAATACGTTCCTTGCTTCCCCTTCTGTCACTGGGTAAGGACACCGCAAGATCGAACCCAAAGCTAAGCACTTCTCCCATGGCAAGAACTACCAATCTAGTTGACCAAACCAAACGGATAATTCGAAGAGACTTGCAAAGATAACCAATCATGCATAAAATAATTCAGAGAAGATTCAAATATTACTCATAGATAGACTTGATCATAAACCCACAATTCATCGGTCTCAACAAACACACCGCAAAAAGAAGATTACATCGAATAGATCTCCATAAGAGAGGGGGAGAACTTTGTATTGAGATTCAAAGAGAGAGAAGAAGCCATCTAACTACTAACTATGGACCCGAAGGACTGAGGTAAACTACTCACACTTCATCGGAGGGGCTAGGATGATGTAGAAGCCCTCCGTGATGACGGCCCTCTTCCGGCGGAGCTCCGCAACAGGCCCCAAGATGGGATCTCGTGGATACAGAAAGTTGCGGCGGCGGAATTAGGGTTTTGGCTCCTGTTCAGATTGTTTGGGGGTACGTGTGTATATATAGGAGGAAGGAGTACGTCGGTGGAGCACCGAGGGGCCCACGAGGCGGGCGCGCCTTAGGGGGGGCGCACCCACCCTCGTGACCGCCTCTTTGATCCCTTGCAGTAGGGTCCAAGTCTCCTGGATCATGTTCGGTGAGAAAATCACGTTCCCGAAGATTTTATTCCGTTTGGACTCCGTTTGATATTCCGTTTATCTGAAACACTGAAATAGGCAAAAAAACAGCAATTCTGGGCTGGGCCGCCGGTTAATAGGTTAGTCCCAAAAATAATATAAAAGTGGAAAATAAAGCCCAATATAGTCCAAAACAGTAGATAATATAGCATGGAGCAATAAAAAATTATAGATACGTTGGAGACGTATCAGCGGCGCTGGCCTCCTGGCGCTGGCCTGGTAGGCCACTGGCTGACCTAGCCCTGTGGCTGGCCCATGGCCTCTCGGGCCTATGGCTAGGCCGGCTGGCCAGCGCGTGCGTGCGTGTGTCTTTTTTTTACAGAACAAAACTATAACAGAGCAAAAATAACAAAAAAAAATTACATAGGCATATTATATACCAAAATGCTCAGAAAAATACCAAGAATAAGATGAACTATTTTCCAAGTTCAAATAAATTGTATAGAAAATCATAAAAGTCAAACAGTGCTACTGTTGCATTTAAAATCAATAAAAATCATTTTTAAAATAGCAAAATTGATTTCAAATTTATTTTCTCCTAATTTTCCATTGAAGGGAATCCTTTTACCCTTATTTCCATTCATTTATTTTTAGGAGAAAAATAATTTGAGTTAAAACTAGATAACTTCCAAGAGGATTTTGAATTTGAAATTTCAAACAACTTCAAAAGGAAAATGAGTTCCAAATAACTTCAAAGTGACTTCCAAATTATTTATTTGAAAGTCCCAACTCTCTTTCTTCAATTTTAAAGAAGTCATTTTATCTTCCCTCATGAACTCATTGAGTTTCTTAAAGTTTCGAAGTTTGAAATATTTCAAATGGAATTCAAATCATTTTCAAACCCCTTTTCATTTCTTTAAATGGAAGAAGTCATATTATCTTCACTCTAGGATCTTGTGATGAAATGAATTTGAATTCTTCGAGATCAAAATGCAAGATGAAAGTTTTGGGAAAGTCCTTTTATTCCCTCTGATTCAACTTTCAAAAAGTTTCAATTTCCACTCAATTTCACACAATCAATCACACAAAACTCAAACAAACAATCACAATTATTTATTTAATATAACATTCTAAAATTTAGATTTTTGGGATGTTACATCCGGTCCAACTTATACAGAAATTAAATTAGTGGAAAGACTAAGCGAACTTTACCACAGGGAAGAGATCCTCTGGAGACAACGCGCCCGGTTGGAGTGGCTTATGCATGGGGATAAGAAGACATATTTTTTCCATCTAAGAGCAAGCAGAAGGAGAAGAAAGAACCTAATAAAGTTGCTCCAGAGACCAGATGGCCAGGTAACAGAAAATGTGACAGAGATGGAGAATATGACCACCACCTTTTATAAAAATCTCTACACATCAGAAGGGGTTCACAACATTGAAGAGGTGCTTGATACGGTCCCAACCGAAGTTACCCCAGCCATGAACGATATGTTAAATGCCCCATACACACATCAGGAGGTAAAGTCTGCTGTCTTCCAGATGTTTCCAATCAAAGCACCAGGCCCAGATGGATACCCCGCGCATTTTTTCCAGGACCACTGGGATACATGCGGGGATGATGTGACCAAGGAGGTTCTGAGGATAGTGGAGGGCATGGAGTCAACGGAAAGCACAAATGACACTATATTGGTACTTATACCAAAGGTAAAAAATCCAACTCTATTAACTCAGTTCCGGCCAATCAGCTTGTGTAACATGTTGTACAAGATTGCTTCGAAAGTGATATCTAACAGGCTAAATTTAGTATTACCTGACATAATCTCAGAGGAGCAATCAGCTTTTGTCCCAGGTAGATTGATCACAGACAACATCATTACAGCGTACGAGTGCTTGCACTTCATGAAGAGAAACAAAGCAAAGAAAAATCAATCATGTGCACTCAAGCTTGATATGATGAAGGCCTATGATCGGGTGGAGTGGCCTTATTTAAAAGCAATAATGATTAAGCTTGGTTTTACTGACCGATGGGTTAATATTGTTATGAGCTTGGTCACAACAGTCAAATTTTCAGTTCTTTTCAATGGTAAGAAGCTCCAACAGTTTACTCCATCACGAGGTATCAAACAAGGGGACCCTATTTCCCCATACTTGTTCTTGCTGGCAGCAGAGGGCCTTTCGTGCCTGATAAAATGAAAAAGTGAGTCATCCAATATGCATGGACTACAGGTAGCTCCTATGGCACCACCGGTAAGCCATCTTCTTTTTCCTGATGACAACCTGCTGTTCTTCAAGGCTAATGGTATGGGAGCAACAGAGGTGTACCATGTCCTGGACACATACTATCAGGCAACCGGGCAGCGCATTAACTATGCCAAGTCTTCTATCTATTTTAGCAAGGGTGTTTCGGATTCGGTCAGGCAAGAGATCAAAGAGATGCTCAACGTTCCCAACGAAACACTAAATGGAAAGTACTTGGGAATGCCTTCAGATATAGGGAGTTCTAAGAATGGGGCATTTAAATACCTCAAAGACCGACTTTGGAGCAAGGTACAGGGTTGGATTGAGCGCACCATGTCTTCTACTGGTAAGGAAGTTCTTGTCAAATCTGTTGCTCATGCAGTCCCGGTCTTCTCCATGTCTTGTTTCAAACTCCCAAGAGCTTTGTGTGAACATCTGAATATGCTAATTCGAAAATTCTGGTGGGGTACAAAAGAGGGGAAACGGAAACCGCACTAGGTCTCTTGGAAAACGATGACACAACCAAAAGGCATGGGAGGTCTTGGTTTCAAATATTTCGAGTTTTTTAATCTATCCATGTTGGCAAGGCAAGCATGGCGTCTGCTGCAGCATCCGGAATCTTTAAGTGTGCTTGTGCTGAAAAGCGTTTATTTCCCAAATTCTGACATCTTGCAAGCGGTGCTGGGAAGCCACCCGAGCCATCATAGAGGGAAGAGATATATTGAAACAAGGTTTGATCAAGCGGATTGGCAATGGTGCAGATACAAATATATGAACGCAAAACTGGTTACCTAGAGAGGAGATGATGTGGCCATATGGATCCATCACACCTAACCCTCCCACTATGGTTTTTGAGCTCATAACTAGTGTAACCGCGTCTGGGAATAAACAGCTTATCCAAACAACCTTTATGCCGATGGATGCATAGGTTATACTTGGGGTACCCTTGTGCACACGGAACGTCGACAACTTTTGGTCTTGGCACTACGAAAAACATGGGTCTTTTTCAGTGAAATCAGCATATAACATGCTCGTCGCTACAAGGAACCAAAGAGAGGCATGGCTTGAGGAAGTCCCAAGATCATCCAGCTCCAGGGTCGAGGAGGGGGCTTGGAAAACCTTGAGGAAAACTGCAGTTCTGGGCAAAGTACGGATATTTTTATGGAGATTGTCGAAACACTCGCTTCCGACTAATGATGTTCGTGCTCATCGTCATATGGCCGACTCTCCACAGTGCGGCCTGTGCGGAGTCCGCGACTCCTGGCGCCATTTGCTCTTGGAATGCACGTCGTCTAGAAGCATTTGGGCTCTCATGGATGAGGAGACTACACATAAAATCATAGAAACATAGGAGCCCAAGGCAAAGCAGTGATTATTCACACTAATGGAGCTGCTATCGCATGAGGATTTCGTGTTGGTTGCGGTGACTCTTTGGGCCATTTGGCACTCAAGGCGTAAGGCGCTCCATGAAGCTATATTCCAAAGTTCCCACGCAACTCATGGATTCATCACAAGATTTATAGCCGACCTTGGCATTGTCAACGAGAAAAATCAATGAGGGGCGGCGACAGTCATAACACGCGATCACGTGCATACACGTCCAAAGAAGTCACGAACAGGACATTTCAAGATACATGTGGATGCCGGAGTGGTAGGTAGAAGAGGAGGATCAGCTGCGGCAATTTGCAGAGATGAAGAAGGAAATTACATGGGGAGCTCAGCCCTTGTTATCGAAGGGGTCACGGACCCAGCCTCCCTTAAAGCGATGGCATGTCGGGATGCCTTGGCCCTGGCAGAGGATCTTGGAATCCAAAACCTGGTGGTGGCTTCGGATTGCCAACAGGTAGTATCCGACATCAACAAAAACGCTAGGGGAATGTATGGAGCGATTGTCAGCGAGATTAATCTCAGAGCACCTCCCTTGCACTGTACTTTTGTTTTTGAGAGTCGTGCGGTCAATGTTGAAGCACATCGGTTAGCAAAGTTTTCTTTTTCTAGAGGTCCAAGATGCCACGTCTGGTTTAGTGCTCCTCATGATGTCAGATGTATCCCACTCCATGTGGAATTTCATGAATAAAGTTGGTTTTTGCCCCTAAAAAAACTAGATGCATGAGCTATCTCAAAAAAAACACTAGATGCGCGAGCGAGCGGGTTGCAAGCGGAAGCAGGAGCGATCGTGAGTTTGACTCGGCTGTGTGAGATTTGTTAAAAGGAAAAGAAAGGATCTCGGCAAGATCAAAAGACAATTGTAGCAGCGGATCGGATCGGTTTGTGCGGCCATAGTCAATTTGAAGCCAAGCGTGATTGTCATCCAAGGCCGAGTTGGGACACTGGGGTGGCACATGGCACCCGGCAGGAAGCGCGTGAGTCGTACGTGATGCGGTCCAGCTGGACGCGCAGCGTGCATGGCGCGTGTGGACCAGGTACGGGTGAGGCCCAAGAACCCAAGGTGCTGCTGGTGCTTGGTGGTGGTGGCTGTACACGAAAGGCTAGGTGGTCTGCGATGCAACAGTTGAGGTGCAGCGAAGTTGGACCGTGTGAGATGGCGCCTGCGTTTGGCGTTGTTTCGTTACAAGGAGAAGCTGCTGGCCATGGGATGGATCTAAAGCATGCATGTGTATTGAAGAAACAAAAGCAGCAAGCCCTCCTCGACCACTTCCGCTGCACGATCGGTACCTCCACTCCCAGGGAGTGCTCGCTTAATTGGGATTACTTGGGCATGCCAAGGCATGATCTTTCTGCTGTGGAGGCTGACTTCTCTAAAGAGGAAATTAGGGGTGCTGTTTTCGATCTGTCGTCTAGGAAGGCACCGGGACTAGACGGGTTTATGGCTGACTTCTTCAAATTCTGCTAGAGCATCACTAAAACTGATCTAATCTGTGCTATCAATCAGCTGTTCTCCCTGAGGGGCAAGAGGTGGAATCTGCTCAACTCTGCCTTCATCACGCTCTTGCCAAAATCTGCTGAGGTAATCAAGATTAAGGATTTCAGACCTATTAGTCTGATGCACTCTGTTGCGAAGATTGTCTGCAAGCTCCTTGCTAACCGGCTGGCTCCTGTTCTGCACCTGATTGTTCCCCATTCTCAGAGTGCTTTCATTAAGAACCGTTACATCCAAGACAATCTCCTTTATGTCAAGAACATGGTTAAGAGGCTGCACCGCTCTAAGGAACCTGCCCTTCTTCTTAAGCTTGACATTGCTGGTGCCTTTGATTCCGTCTCTTGGAGGTACATGTTTGAGCTTATGTCTGCCGTTGGTTTTGGCCCAAGGTGGTGTGACATCATGGCACTTATGTGGCAGTCTGCTTCCTCTCCGATCATGGTTAATGGTCAGCTTGGTTCTCCATTCGTCCATCAGAAGGGGCTCCATCAAGGTGACCCTGTCTCTCCGATGCTATTCACTCTTGCGATTGCACTGCTGCACTGGCTTCTAGCGAAGGCCTGCTCTTTTGGCGCTCTGTCCGACCTGCGGCTGCCTCCTTCCCGGCTGAGGGTTAGCCTTTACGCCGATGATGCGGACCTCTTCATTGCCCCAACTCAGCAAGAGATTAACACCACAAAAGAGATTCTGTGTGTATTTGGCTCTGCCTCTGGGCTCAAGGCTAGTGTGCAAAAGAGTGCTTTCTACCCTATTGCTTGCGAGCACATTGATCTGCTTCCCTTGCTGCAACAATTCCCCGTGCCTATCAGCTAATTCTCTTGCAAGTACTTGGGCTTGCCTCTTCATTTCAACAAAATCTCTAGATCAGACATTCAGCCCACTCTAGACAAGTTGGCCTCCGGATTGCAAATTTGGAGAGGCAAACTGGTCTCTGGTGATGCTCGGCTCAAGCTTGTCAACTCTGTGCTTTCTGCCATTCCGGTTCATCTCCTCTCAGTCTTTAAGCTTGACAGTTGGACAATCAGGCAAATGGATAAGCTTCGTAGGAATTTCTTATGGTGTTCAAGGACCGATGGTGACAAGGGCATGGCTCTTGTCAACTGGAGCACTGTGTGTCGCCCTAAAAAGCTGGGCGGCCTAGGGGTGTTGGACCTAAATCGCTTTGGGAGAGCTCCCCATCTTAGGTGGAAATGGCTGGACTGGACTGATAAGGATCGCCCCTGGGCTAGCACGGAAATCCCTTGTGACAAGGATGATCTGGCTCTCTTCTCGGCTTCTACCTCGGTGGTCATTGGGAATGGTCATACTGCCAATTTTTGGTATAATAGATGGCTGGATGGGCACGTGCCTAGGCTTCTTGCACCAGATATCTTCAAGCTCTCCTCTTGCAAGAATATCTTCGTACATGATGCCATTTCAGACAACAGGTGGATGTGGGGCCTCCACCGGATTTCTGAAAATACTGAGATACATCAGTTCTCTTACCTTTGGAGCAAAGTGCAGCAGGTGGCCCTCGATCTTATGGTGTCTGATTCCATCTCCTGGGTCTGGCACCACTCCAAGACGTATTCCGCATCCTCGGCTTACCAATGCCAATTCCTAGGGTCTGTCTCTCCTTTTCAGTTTGATAAGATGTGGGCAGCAAAGGTGGAGGCCAAGTGCAAATTATTTATGTGGCTCTGGCTTCGAGGTCGTATCCTCACTAGCAACAATCTGGCCATCCACGGGATCCCTCACGATGACATTTGCACTCTCTGCGACCAGGAAATGGAGACCCCTTCTCACCTCATTCTTTCATGCACGTTTGCTCGCAGTATTTGGTACTTGGTGGGAACCGATTTGGGCATCCCTCCTCTTGCAACCAATGCTCAGCTTGCTGGCTCTATTAAGCATCGGTGGGACGACTTAACCTCATGTCTTGATGATAGAGTCAAGAGGGTGGCCATCTACACTGCTTGGAACATTTGGAAGGAAAGGAATAGGTGTGTCTTCTAGCAAAAATTGCTTCAGGAACCTGCTATTCTTCACCTCATCAAGCAAGACATCTCCATCGCCTCCATCTCCACGCACTGGCTCTTGGATGTTGAGAACTCTCCAGAACCTGAGCCATATTAATTGTTTTATGTATTTTGGTGTGGGCCACCTTAACCCCAGTCTGTGTAACTGAATCATTGTATTGTTTTCACTCCTCCTTAATATATTCAGGCAGTTCTACTACCTTTCCCTCAAAAAAAAACAAAAAAAATAAAGTGCAAGGAAGTCACGTGTGCTGTGGACACACGAGGAAGGCTACCAAGGCTATGTTTTTAGGGTCTTTTCTGGTATGCAGACTATTCATCAGGATGTCAATGTGGCGGCGACAATGTTGTTTGGCAACACGGACTCGTAGTGCATCACATAGGGATCATGCATTCACAGGGCGTCAAGCAATGCACGAAGATGTGTGGGGTGGACACCACGCAGGGTGAAGCATGGTTGCAGTTGAATAATTTCGGCCGGGTCGGACTGGACTGTCTGACGGATCGACGGGTATGTTGGTGCTACGTCTTGAGCTTGCGTTGGTTTTCCCCGAAGAGGAAGGGATGATGCAGCAGAGCGTAAGTGTTTCCCTCGGTTTTTGAGAACCAAGGTATCAATCCAGTAGGAGGCCATGCTCAAGTCCCTCGTACCTGCACAAAGCAATAGCTACTCGCAACCAACGCGATTAGGGGTTGTCAATCCCTTCATGGTCACTTACGAGAGTGAGATCTGATAGATATAATATTTTTGGTATTTTTGGTATAAAGATGCAAATTAAAAAGTAAAAAGAAAAGTAAAAAGCAAAGCAAGATTAAAGTGATGGAGATTGATATGATGAGAATAGACCCGGGGGCCATAGGTTTCACTAGTGGCTTCTCTCAAGAGCATAAGTATTCTACGGTGGGTGAACAAATTACTGTTGAGCAATTGACAGAATTGAGCATAGTTATGAGAATATCTAGGCATGATCATGTATATAGGTATCACGTCCGTGACAAGTAGATCGAAACGATTCTGCATCTACTACTATTACTCCACCCATCGACCGCTATCCAGCATGCATCTAGAGTATTAAGTTAAAAACAGAGTAACGCCTTAAGCAAGATGACATGATGTAGAGAGATAAATTCATGCAATATGAAATAAACCCCATCTTTTTATCCTCGATGGCAACGATGCAATATGTGCCTTGCTGCCCCTTCTATCACTGGGTAAGGACACGCAAGATTGAACCCAAAGCTAAGCACTTCTCCCATGGCAAGAACTACCAATCTAGTTGGCCAAACCAAACGGATAATTCGAAGAGACTTGCAAAGATAACCAATCATACATAAAAGAATTCAGAGAAGATTCAATTATTATTCATACATAGACTTGATCATTAACCCACAATTCATCGATCTCAACAAACACACCGCAAAAAGAAGATTACATCGAATAGATCTCCACAAGAGAGGGGAGAACTTTGTATTGAGATTCAAAGAGAGAGAAGAAGCCATCTAGCTACTAACTATGGACCCGAATGTCTCAGCTAAACTACTCACACTTCATCGGAGGGGCTAGGATGATGTAGAAGCCCTCAGTGATGATGGCCCTCTTCCGGCGGAGCTCCGGAACAGGCCCCAAGATGGGATCTCGTGGATACAGAAAGTTCCGGCGGCGGAATTAGGTTTTTGGCTCCTGTTCTGATTGTTTGGGGGTACGTGTGTATATATAGAAGGAAGAAGTACGCCGGAGGAGCAACGAGGGGCCCACGAGGCAGGGGGCACGCCCTAGGGGGGGCGCCCCCAACCCTCGTGACCGCCTCTTTTGTTCCTTGGAGCAGGGTCCAAGTCTCCTGGACCATGTTCGGTGAGAAAATCACGTTCCCAAAGATTTTATTCTGTTTGGACTCCGTTTGATATTCCGTTTCTTCGAAACACTGAAATAGGCAAAAAAGCAGCAATTCTGGGCTGGGCCTCTGGTTAATAGGTTAGTCCCAAAAATAATATAAAAGTGGAAAATAAAGCCCAATATAGTCCAAAACAGTAGATAATATAGCATGGAGCAATAAAAAATTATAGATACGTTGGAGACGTATCAGGCATCCCCAAGCTTAATTCCTACTCGTCCTTGAGTAGGTAAATAATAAAAAGAGAATTTTTTATGCAGAGTGCTACTTGGCATAATTTCAATGCAAATCTTCTTAATTGTGGTATGAATATTCAGATTAGAAAGATTCAATACAAAAGTTTATATTGACATAAAAATAATAATACTTCAAGCATAGTAACAAAGCAATTATGTCTTCTCAAAATAACATGGCCAAAGAAAGTTATCCCTACAAAATCATATAGTGTGGCTATGCTCCATCTTCACCACACAAAGTATTTAAATCATGCACAACCCCGATGACAAGCCAAGCAATTGTTTCATACTCTAACTTTTTCAAAACTTTTTCAATCTTCACGCAGTACATGAGCGTGAGCCATGGATATAGCACTATAGGTGGAATAGAATGGTGGTTGTGGAGAAGACAAAAAGGAGGGGAAGATAGTCTCACATCAACTAGGCGTATCAACGGGCTATGGAGATGCCCATCAATAGATATCAATGTGAGTGAGTAGGGATTGCCATGCAACGGATGCACTAGAGCTATAAATGTATGAAAGCTCAACAAAAGAAACTAGTGGGTGTGCATCCAACTTGCTTGCTCACGAAGACCTAGGGCAATTTTGAGGAAGCCCATCATTGGAATATACAAGCCAAGTTCTATAATGTAAAATTCCCACTAGTATATGAAAGTGACAACATATGAGACTCTCTATATGAAGAACATGGTGCTACTTTGAAGCACAATATATGAGACTCGCTATATCATGGTGCTACTTTAAGTGTGGAAAAAAAGGATAGTAGCATTGCCCCTTTTTATTTATTTTCTTTTTTTGGGCCTTCTTTTTTTCTTTGGCCTTTCTCCTTTTTTATTGGGACAATGCTCTATTGAATGATGATCATCACACTTCTATTTATTTACAACTCAATGATTACAACTCGGTTCTCAAACAAAGTATGACTCTATATGCATGCCTCCGGCAGTGTACCGGGATATGCAATGAATCAAGAGTGACAAGTATGAAATTTTTTTGAACGATGGCTTTGCCACAAATACTATGTCAACTACATGATGATGCTAAGCAATATGACAATGATGAATGTGTCATGATGAACTAGATGGTGGAAAGTTGCATGGCAATATATCTCGGAATGGCTATGGCAATGCCATAATAGGTAGGTATGGTGGCTGTTTGGAGGAAGGTATATGGTAGGTGTATGATACCGGCGAAAGTTGTGCGGTATTAGAGCGGCTAGCAAAGGTGGAAGGGTGAGAGTGCGTATAATCCATGGACTCAACATTAGTCATAAAGAACTCAAATACTTATTGCAAAAATCTAGGAGTTATCAAAGAAAAGTATTACGCGCATGCGCCTAGGGGGATAGATTGGTAGGAAAAGACCATCGCTCGTCCCTGACCACCACTCATAAGGAAGACAATCAATAAATAAATCATGCTCCGACTTCTTTACATAACGGTTCACCATACGTGCATGCTACGGGAATCACAAACCTTAACACAAGTATTCTTTAAATTCACAACTACTCAACTAGCATGACTTTAATATTATCACCTCCATATCTCAAAACAATTAACATGCTTTAATCTTTTCTTAGTATTCAACACACTCAAAAGAAAGTTTCACAAATCTTGAATACCAAGCATATCATTATTAAGCAAATTACCATGATATTAAGAGACTCTCAAAATAATTTAAGTGAAGCATGAGAGATCAATAGTTTCTTTAAAACAAATCCACCACCATGCTCTAAAAGATCTAAGTGAAGCACATAGAGCAAAATTATAACGCGCAAAAGATATAAGTGAAGCACAGAGAGCAAAATTATCTAGCTCAAAAGATATAAGTGAAGCATATAGAGCAAAACTACTTAGCTCAAAAGATATAAGTGAAGCACATAGAGTATTCTATCAAATTTTAGTTCATGTATGGCTCTCTCAAAAGGTATTGATGTGTACCTTACTAGAGCTCGCAGTAGCACCTGGGTATTTGATACTGGTTATGTTGCTAATATTTGCAACTCGAAACAGGGACTACGGATTAAGCGAACACTGGCAAAGGACGAGGTGACGATGTGCGTGGGAAATGGTTCCAAAGTCGATGTGATCGCGGTCGGCACACTACCTCTACATCTACCATCCGGATTAGTATTAGACCTAAATAATTGTTATTTGGTGCCAGCGTTGAGCATGAACATTATATCTGGATCTTGTTTGATGCGAGACGGTTATTCATTTAAATCAGAGAATAATGGTTGTTCTATTTATATGAGTAATATCTTTTATGGTCATGCACCCTTGAAGAGTGGTCTATTTCTGATGAATCTCGATAGTAGTAATACACATATTCATAATGTTGAAACCAAAAAATGCAAAGTTGATAATGATAGTGCAACTTATTTGTGGCACTGCCATTTAGGTCATATCGGTGTAAAGCGCATGAAGAAACTCCATACTGATGGACTTTTGGAACCACTTGATTATGAATCACTTGGTACTTGCGAACCGTGCCTCATGGGCAAGATGACTAAAACACCATTCTCCGGTACTATGGAGAGAGCAACAGATTTGTTGGAAATCATACATACAGATGTATGTGGTCCGATGAATATTGAGGCTCGTGGCGGATATCATTATTTTCTCACCTTCACAGATGACTTAAGCAGATATGGGTATATCTACTTAATGAAACATAAGTCTGAAACATTTGAAAAGTTCAAAGAATTTCAGAGTGAAGTTGAAAATCATCGTAACAAGAAAATAAAGTTTCTACGATCTGATCGTGGAGGAGAATATTTGAGTTACGAGTTTGGTGTACATTTGAAACAATGCGGAATAGTTTCGCAACTCACGCCACCCGGAACACCACAGCGTAATGGTGTGTCCGAACATCGTAATCGTACATTACTAGATATGGTGCGATCTATGATGTCTCTTTACTGATTTACCGCTATCGTTTTGGGCTTATGCTTTAGAGACGGCCGCATTCACGTTAAATAGGGCACCATCAAAATCCGTTGAGACGACGCCTTATGAACTATGGTTTGGCAAGAAACCAAACTTGTCGTTTCTTAAAGTTTGGGGCTGCGATGCTTATGTAAAAAAGCTTCAACCTGATAAGCTCGAAGCCAAATCGGAGAAATGTGTCTTCATAGGATACCCAAAGGAGACTGTTGGGTACACCTTCTATCACAGATCCGAAGGCAAGACATTCGTTGCTAAGAATGGATCCTTTCTAAAGAAGGAGTTTCTCTCGAAAGAAGTGAGTGGGAGGAAAGTAGAACTTGATGAGGTAACTGTACCTGCTCCCTTATTGGAAAGTAGTTCATCACAGAAATCGGTTTCTGCGACACCTACACCAATTGGTGAGGAATTTAATGATGATGATCATGAAATTTCAGATCAAGTTGCTACTGAGCCTCGTAGGTCAACCAGAGTAAGATCCGCACCAGAGTGGTACGGTAATCCTATTATGGAAATCATGCTACTAGATCATGATGAACCTACGAACTATGAAGAAGCGATGGTGAGCCAAGATTCCGCGAAATGGCTTGAAGCCATGAAATCTGAGATGGGATCCATGTATGAAAACAAAGTATGGACTTTGGTTGACTTGCCCGATGATCGGCAAGCAATTGAGAATAAATGGATCTTTAAGAAGAAGACTGACGCTGACGGTAATATTACTGTCTACAAAGCTCGACTTGTCACAAAAGGTTTTCGACAAGTTCAAGGGGTTGACTACGATGAGAGCTTCTCACCCGTAGCGATGCTTAAGTCTGTCCGAATCATGTTAGCAATTGCCGCATTTTATGATTATGAAATTTGGTAGATGGATGTCAAAACTGCATTCCTGAATGGATTTCTAGAAGAAGAGTTGTATATGATGCAACCGGAAGGTTTTGTCGATCCAAAGGGTGCTAACAAAGTGTGCAAGCTCCAGCGATCCATTTATGGACTGGCGCAAGCCTCTCGGAGTTGGAATAAACGCTTCGATAGTGTGATCAAAGCGTTTGGTTTTATACAGACTTTCGGAGAAGCCTGTATTTACAATAAAGTGAGTGGGAGCTCTGTAGCATTTCTGATATTATATGTGGATGACATATTACTAATTGGAAATGATATAGAATTTCTGGATAGCATAAAGGGATACTTGAATAAGAGTTTTTCAATGAAAGACCTCGGTGAAGCTGCTTACATATTAGGAATAAAGATCTATAGAGATAGATCAAGACGCTTAATTGGACTTTCACAAAGCACATACCTTGACAAGATTTTGAAGAAGTTCAAAATGGATCAAGCAAAGAAAGAGTTCTTTCCTGTGTTACAAGGTGTGAAGTTGAGTCAGACTCAATGCCCGACCACGGCAGAAGATAGAGAGAAAATGAAAGATGTTCCCTATGCTTCAGCCATTGGCTCTATCATGTATGCAATGCTGTGTACCAGACCTGATGTGTGCCTTGCTATAAGTTTAGCAGGGAGGTACCAAAGTAATCCAGGAGTGGATCACTGGACAGCGGTCAAGAACATCCTGAAATACCTGAAAAGGACTAAGGATATGTTTCTCGTATATGGAGGTGACAAAGAGCTTATCGTAAACGGTTACGTTGATGCAAGCTTTGACACTGATCCGGACGATTCTAAATCGCAAACCGGATACGTATTTACATTAAACGGTGGAGCTGTCAGTTGGTGCAGTTCTAAACAAAGCGTCGCGGCGGGATCTACATGTGAAGCGGAGTACATAGCTGCTTCAGAAGCAGCAAACGAAGGAGTCTGGATGAAGGAGTTCATAACCGATCTAGGTGTCATACCTAGTGCATCGGGTCCAATGAAAATCTTTTGTGACAATACTGGTGCAATTGCCTTGGCAAAGGAATCCAGATTTCACAAGAGAACCAAACACATCAAGAGACGCTTCAATTCCATCCGGGATCTAGTCCAGGTGGGAGACATAGAGATTTGCAAGATACATACGGATCTGAATGTGGCAGACCCGTTGACTAAGCCTCTTCCACGAGCAAAACATGATCAACACCAAGGCTTCATGGGTGTTAGAATCATTACTGTGTAATCTAGATTATTGACTCTAGTGCAAGTGGGAGACTGAAGGAAATATGCCCTAGAGGCAATAATAAAGATATTATTTATTTCCTTATATCATGATAAATGTTTATTATTCATGCTAGAATTATATTAACCGGAAACATGATACATGTGTGAATACATAGACAAACAGAGTGTCACTAGTATGCCTCTACTTGACTAGCTCGTTAATCAAAGATGGTTATGTTTCCTAACCATGGACAAAGAGTTTTCATTTGATTAACGGGATCACATCATTAGTTGAATGATCTGATTGACATGACCCATTCCACTAGCTTAGCACCCGATCGTTTAGTATGTTGCTATTGCTTTCTTCATGACTTGTACATGTTCCCATGACTATGAGATTATGTAACTCCCGTGTGCCAGAGGAACACTTTGTGTGCTACCAAACGTCACAACGTTACTGGGTGATTATAAAGGTGCTCTACAGGTGTCTCCAAAGGTACATGTTGGGTTGACGTATTTCGAGATTAGGATTTGTCACTCCGATCGTCGGAGAGGTATCTCTGGGCCCTCTCGGTAATGCACATCACTTAAGCCTTGCAAGCATTGCAACTAATGAGCTAGTTGCGAGATGATGTATTACGGAACGAGTAAAGAGACTTGCCGGTAACGAGATTGAACTAGGTATTGGATACCGACGATCGAATCTTGGGCAAGTAACATGCCGATGACAAAGGGAACAACGTATGTTGTTATGCGGTCTGACCGATAAAGATCTTCGTAGAATATGTAGGAGCCAATATGGGCATCCAGGTCCCGCTATTGGTTATTGATCGGAGACGTGTCTTGGTCATGTCTACATTGTTCTCGAACCGTAGGGTCCGCATGCTTAAAGTTACGATGACAGTTATTATGAGTTTATACGTTTTGATGTACCGAAGGTAGTTCGGAGTCCCGGATGTGATCATGGACATGACGAGGAGTCTCAAAATGGTCAAGACATAAAGATTGATATATTGGAAGCCTATATTTGGACATCGGAATCGTTCCGGGTGAAATCAGCATTTTACAGGAGTACCGGGGGGTTACCGGAACCCCCTGGGGGGTTAATGGGCCTTCATGGGCCATAAGGGAGAAGAGAGGGGCCGGCCAGGGCAGGCCGCGCGCCCCCTCCCCTAGTCCAAATAGGACAAGGAAGGGGGGCGGCGCCCCCCTTTCCTCTTCTCCTTCCCCCTTTCCTTCTCCAACAAGGCAAGAGAGGGGGGAGTCCTACTCCCAGTTGGGGTAGGACTCCTCCAGGCGCACCCCTTGGGGCCGGCCGCACCTCCCCCTCCCTCACTTTATATACGGGGGCAGGGGGGCACCTTAGATCACACAAGTTGATCATCGTGATCGTTCCTTAGCCGTGTGCGGTGCCCCCTTCCACCATATTCCACCTCGATCATATTGTTGTAGTGCTTAGGCGAAGCCCTGCGACGGTAGAACATCAAGATCGTCACCACACCGTTGTGCTGACGGAACTCAGCCCCGAAGCTTTGCTTGATTGGAGCCCGGGGAGCATCATCGAGCTGTACGTGTGCTAAGAACTCGGAGGTGCCGGAGTAACGGTGCTTGGATCGGTCGGATCGGGAAGACGTACGACTACTTCCTCTACGTTGCGTCAACGCTTCCGCTTCGGTCTACGAGGGTACGTAGACAACACTCTCATCTCTCGTTGCTATGCATCACCCTGATCTTGCGTGTGCATAGGATTTTTTTTTGAAATTACTACGTTTCCCAACAGTGGTATCCGAGCCTAGGTTTTTATGGTTTGATGTTATATGCACGAGTAGAACACAAGTGAGTTGTGGGCGATATAAGTCATACTGACTACCAGCATGTCATACTTTGGTTCGGCGGTATTGTTGGATGAAGCGGCCCAGACCGACATTATGCGTACGCTTACGCGAGACCGGTTTTTCCGACGTGCTTTGCACATAGGTGGCTTGCGGGTGACTGTTTCTCCAACTTTAGTTGAACCGAGTATGGCTACGCCCGGTCCTTGCGAAGGTTAAAACGGCATCAACTTGACAAACTATCGTTGTGGTTTTGATGCGTAGGTAAGATTGGTTCTTGCTTAAGCCCGTAGCAGCCACGTAAAACTTGCAGCAACAAAGTAGAGGACGTCTAACTTGTTTTTGCAGGGCATGTTGTGATGTGATATGGTCAAGACATGATGCTGAATTTTATTGTATGAGATGATCATGTTTTGTAGCTGAGTTATCGGCAACTGGCAGGAGCCATATGGTTGTCGCTTTATTGTATGCAATGCAATCGCGCTGTAATGCTTTACTTTATCACTAAGCGGTAGCGATAGTCGAGGAAGCATAAGATTGGCGAGACGACAACAATGCTACGATGGAGATCAAGGTGTCAATCCGGTGACGATGGTGATGATGACGGTGCTTCGGAGATGGAGATCACAAGCACAAGATGATGATGGCCATTTCATATCACTTATATTGTTTGCATGTGATGTTTATCTTTTATGCATCTTATCTTGCTTTGATTGACGATAGCATTATAATATGATCTCTCACTAAATTATCAAGAAGTGTTCTCCCTGAGTATGCACCGTTGCCAAAGTTCGTCGTGCCCAGACACCACGTGATGATCGGGTGTGATAAGCTCTACGTCCATCTACAACGGGTGCATGCCAGTTTTGCACACGCAGAATACTCAGGTTAAACTTGACGAGCCTAGCATATGCAGATATGGCCTCGGAACATGGAGACCGAAAGGTCGAGCGTGAATCACATAGTAGATATGATCAACATAATGATGTTCGCCATTGAAAACTAATCCATTTCACGTGATGATCGGTTATGGTTTAGTTGATTTGGATCATGTGATCACTTAGTAGATTAGAGGGATGTCTATCTAAGTGGGAGTTCTTAAGTAATATGATTAATTGAACTTGAATTTATCATGAACTTAGTACCTGATAGTATCTTGCTTATGTATGTTTGATTGTAGACAGATGGCCCGTGCTGTTGTTCCGTTGAATTTTAATGCGTTCCTTGAGAAAGCAAAGTTGAAAGATGATGGTAGCAATTACACGGACTGGGTCCGTAACTTGAAGATTATCCTCATTGCTGCACAGAAGAATTACGTCCTGGAAGCACCGCTGGGTGCCAGACCTGCTGCTGGAGCAACACCGGATGTTATGAACGTCTGGCAGAGCAAAGCTGATGACTACTCGATAGTTCAGTGTGCCATGCTTTACGGCTTAGAATCGGGACTTCAACGACGTTTTGAACATCATGGAGCATATGAGATGTTCCAGGAGTTGAAGTTAATATTTCAAGCAAATGCCCGAATTGAGAGATATGAAGTCTCCAATAAGTTCTATATCTGCAAGATGGAGGAGAACAGTTCTGTCAATGAGCATATACTCAGAATGTCTGGGTATAATAATCACTTGATTCAGATGGGAGTTAATCTTCCAGATGATTGCGTCATTGACCAAATTCTCCACTCACTGCCACCAAGCTACAAGAGCTTCGTGATGAACTATAATATGCAAGGGATGAATAAGACTATTCCTGAGCTCTTCGCAATGCTGAAAGCTGCGGAGGTAGAAATCAAAAAGGAGCATCAAGTGTTGATGGTCAACAAGACCACTAGTTTCAAGAAAAAGGGCAAAGGGAAGAAGAAGGGGAACTTCAAGAAGAACAGCAAGCAAGTTGCTGCTCAAGAGAAGAAACCCAAGTATGGACCTAAGCCTGAAACTGAGTGTTTTTACTGCAAGCAGACTGGTCACTGGAAGCGGAACTGCCCCAAGTATTTGGCGGATAAGAAGGATGGCAAGGTGAACAAAGGTATATGTGATATACATGTTATTGATGTGTACCTTACTAGAGCTCGCAGTAGCACCTGTGTATTTGATACTGGTTCTGTTGCTAATATTTGCAACTCGAAACAGGGACTACGGATTAAGCGAACACTGGCAAAGGACGAGGTGACGATGCGCGTGGGAAATGGTTCCAAAGTCGATGTGATGGCGGTCGGCACACTACCTCTACATCTACCATCGGGATTAGTATTAGACCTAAATACTTGTTATTTGGTGCCAGCGTTGAGCATGCACATTATATCTGGATCTTGTTTGATGCGAGACGGTTATTCATTTAAATCAGAGAATAATGGTTGTTCTATTTATATGAGTAATATCTTTTATGGTCATGCACCCTTGAAGAGTGGTCTATTTCTGATGAATCTCGATAGTAGTAATACACATATTCATAATGTTGAAACCAAAAGATGCAGAGTTGATAATGATAGTGCAACTTATTTGTGGCACTGCCGTATAGGTCATATCGGTGTAAAGCGCATGAAGAAACTCCATACTAATGGACTTTTGGAACCACTTGATTATGAATCACTTGGTACTTGCGAACCGTGCCTCATGGGCAAGATGACTAAAACACCGTTCTCCGGTACTATGGAGAGAGCAACAGATTTGTTGGAAATCATACATACAGATGTATGTGGTCCGATGAATATTGAGGCTCGTGGCGGATATCGTTATTTTCTCACCTTCACAGATGACTTAAGTAGATATGGGTATATCTACTTAATGAAACATAAGTCTGAAACATTTGAAAAGTTCAAAGAATTTCATAGTGAAGTTGAAAATCATTGTAACAAGAAAATAAAGTTTCTACGATCTGATCTTGGAGGAGAATATTTGAGTTACGAGTTTGGTGTACATTTGAAACAATGCGGAATAGTTTCGCAACTCACGCCACCCGGAACACCACAGTGTAATGGTGTGTCCGAACGTCGTAATCATACTTTACTAGATATGGTGCGATCTATGATGTCTCTTACTGATTTACCGCTATCGTTTTGGGCTTATGCTTTAGAGACGGCCGCATTCACGTTAAATCGGGCACCATCAAAATCCGTTGAGACGACGCCTTGTGAACTATGGTTTGGCAAGAAACCAAAGTTGTCATTTCTTAAAGTTTGGGGCTGCGATGCTTATGTGAAAAAGCTTCAACCTGATAAGCTCGAACCCAAATCGGAGAAATGCGTCTTCATAGGATACCCAAAGGAGACTGTTGGGTACACCTTAAATCCCAGATCCGAAGGCAGGACATTCATTGCTAAGAATGGATTCTTTCTAGAGAAGGAGTTTGTCTCGAAAGAACTGAGTGGGAGGAAAGTAGAACTTGATGAGGTAACTGTACCTGCTCCCTTATTGGAAAGTAGTTCATCACAGAAATCGGTTTCTTCGACACCTACACCAATTGGTGAGGAATTTAATGATGATGATCATGAAATTTCAGATCAAGTTGCTACTGAGCCTCGTAGGTCAACCAGAGTAAGATCCGCACCAGAGTGGTACGGTAATCCTATTCTTGAAATCATGCTACTAGATCATGATGAACCTATGAACTATGAAGAAGCGATGGTGAGCCCAGATTCCGCAAAATGGCTTGAAGCCATGAAATCTGAGATGGGATCCATGTATGAAAACAAAGTATGGACTTTGGTTGACTTGCCCGATGATCGGCAAGCAATTGAGAATAAATGGATCTTCAAAAGAAGACTGACGCTGACGGTAATATTACTGTCTACAAAGCTCGACTTGTCGCAAAAGGTTTTCGAAAAGTTCAAGGGGTTGACTACGATGAGACCTTCTCACCCGTAGCGATGCTTAAGTCTGTCCGAATCATGTTAGCAATTGCCGCATTTTATGATTATGAAAATTTGCAGATGGATGTCAAAACTGCATTCCTAAATGGATTTCTGGAAGAAGAGTTGTATATGATGCAACCGGAAGGTTTTGTCGATCCAAAGGGTGCTAACAAAGTGTGCAAGCTCCAGCGATCCATTTATGGACTGGTGCAAGCCTCTCGGAGTTGGAATAAACGCTTCGATAGTGTGATCAAAGCATTTGGTTTTATATAGACTTTTGGAGAAGCCTGTATTTACAAGAAAGTGAGTGGGAGATCTGTAGCATTTCTGATATTATATGTGGATGACATATTACTGATTGGAAATGATATAGAATTTCTGGATAGCATAAAGGGATACTTGAATAAGAGTTTTTCAATGAAAGACCTCGGTGAAGCTGCTTACATATTAGGAATAAAGATCTATAGAGATAGATCAAGATGCTTAATTGGACTTTCACAAAGCACATACCTTGACAAGATTTTGAAGAAGTTCAAAATGGATCAAACAAAGAAAGGGTTCTTGCTTGTGTTACAAGGTGTGAAGTTGAGTCAGACTCAATGCCCGACCACTGCAGAAGATAGAGAGAAAATGAAAGATGTTCCCTATGCTTCAGCCATAGGCTCTACCTTGTAGGCAATGCTGTGTACCAGACCTGTGCCTTGCTATAAGTTTAGCAGGGAGGTACCAAAGTAATCCAGGAGTGGATCACTGGACAACGGTCAAGAACATCCTGAAATACCTGAAAAGGACTAAGAATATGTTTCTCGTATATGGAGGTGACAAAGAGCTTATCGTAAACGGTTACGTTGATGCAAGCTTTGACACTGATCCGGACGATTCTAAATCGCAAACCGGATATGTATTTACATTAAACGGTGGAGTTGTCAGTTGGTGCAGTTCTAAACAAAGCATCATGGCGGGATCTACATGTGAAGCGGAGTACATAGCTGCTTCAGAAGCAGCAAACGAAGGAGTCTGGATGAAGGAGTTCATAACCGATCTAGGTGTCATACCTAGTGCATCGGGTTCAATGAAAATCTTTTGTGACAATACTGGTGCAATTGCCTTGGCAAAGGAATCCAGATTTCACAAGAGGACCAAACACATCAAGAGACGCTTCAATTCCATCCGGGATCTAGTCCAGGTGGGAGACATAGAGATTTGCAAGATGCATATGGATCTGAATGTGGCAGACCCGTTGACTAAGCCTCTTCCACGAGCAAAACATGATCAGCACCAAGGCTCCATGGGTGTTAGAATCATTACTGTGTAATCTAGATTATTGACTCTAGTGCAAGTGGGAGACTGAAGGAAATATGCCCTAGAGGCAATAATAAAGATATTATTTATTTCCTTATATCATGATAAAGGTTTATTATTCATGCTAGAATTGTATTAACCGGAAACATGATACATGTGTGAATACATAGACAAACAGAGTGTCACTAGTATGCCTCTACTTGACAAGCTCGTTAATCAAAGATGGTTATGTTTCCTAACCATGGACAAAGAGTTGTCATTTGATTAACGGGATCACATCATTAGTTGAATGATCTGATTGACATGACCCATTCCACTAGCTTAGCACCCGATCGTTTAGTATGTTGCTATTGCTTTCTTCATGACTTATACATGTTCCCATGACTATGAGATTATGTAACTCCCATGTGCCGGAGGAACACTTTGTGTGCTACCAAACGTCACAACGTAACTGGGTGATTATAAAGGTGCTCTACAGGTGTCTCCAAAGGTACATGTTGGGTTGACGTATTTCGAGATTAGGATTTGTCACTCCAATCGTCGAAGAGGTATCTCTGGGCCCTATCGGTAATGCACATCACTTAAGCCTTGCAAGCATTGCAACTAATGAGTTAGTTGCGAGATGATGTATTACGAAACGAGTAAAGAGACTTGCCGGTAATGAGATTGAACTAGGTATTGGATACCGACGATCGAATCTCGGGCAAGTAACATGCCGATGACAAAGGGAACAACGTATGTTGTTATGCGGTCCGACCGATAAAGATCTTCGTAGAATATGTAGGAGCCAATATCGGCATCCAGGTCCCGCTATTGGTTATTGACCGGAGACATGTCTTGGTCATGTCTACATTGTTCTCGAACCGTAGGGTCCGCACGCTTAAAGTTACGATGACAGTTATTATGAGTTTATACGTTTTGATGTACCAAAGGTAGTTCGGAGTCCCGGATGTGATCACGGATATGACGAGGAGTCTCGAAATGGTCGAGACATAAAGATCGATATATTGGAAGCCTATATTTGGACATCGGAATCGTTCCGGGTGAAATCGGCATTTTACAAGAGTACCGGGGGTTACCGGAACCCCCCGGGGGGTTAATGGGCCTTCATGGGCTATAAGGGAGAAGAGAGGGGCCGGCCAGGGCAGGCCGCGCGCCCCCTCCCCCCTAGTCCGAATAGGACAAGGAAGGGGGGGGGCGCCCCCCTTTCCTCTTCTCCTTCCCCCTTCCTTCTCCAACAAGGCAAGAGAGGGGGGAGTCCTACTCCCAGTAGGAGTAGGACTCCTCCAGGCGCACCCCTTGGGTCCGGCCGCACCTCCCCCTCCCTCCTTTATATACGGGGGCAGGGGGGGCACCTTAGAACACACAAGTTGATCATCGTGATCGTTCCTTAGCCGTGTGCGGTGCCCCCTTCCACCATATTCCACCTCGATCATATTGTTGTAGTGCTTAGTCGAAGCCCTGCGACGGTAGAACATCAAGATTGTCACCACGCCGTTGTGCTGACAGAACTCATCCCCGAAGCTTTGCTGGATCGGAGCCCGGGGAGCGTCATCGAGCTGTACGTGTACTAAGAACTCGGAGGTGCCGGAGTAACGGTGCTTGGATCGGTCGGATTGGGAAGACGTACGACTACTTCCTCTATGTTGCGTCAACGCTTCCGCTTCGGTCTACGAGGGTACGTAGACAACACTCTCCCTTCTCGTTGCTATGCATCACCATGATCTTGCGTGTGCGTAGGAATTTTTTTGAAATTACTACATTTCCCAACAATATCATGATGGTGAATAAAAATATAGCTCCAAGTAAATTACCGATGGAAGTGGACGAAAGAGGGGATGCCTTACGGGGCATCCCCAAGCTTTGACTTCTTGGTGTCCTTGGATTATCTTGGGGGTGCCATGGGCATCCCCAAGCTTAGGCTCTTGCCACTCCTTGTTCCATGATCCATCAAAAGAATTCACCCAAAACTTGAAAACTTCACAACACAAAACTCAAAATAGAAAACTCGTGAGCTCCATTAGAGAAAGAAAACAAAAGACCACTTCAAGGTACTGTAATGAACTCATTCTTTATTTATATTGGTGTTAAACCTACTGTATTCCAACTTCTCTATGGATTATAAACTACTCCCTCTGTAAACTAATATAAGAGCGTTTAGATCACTACTTTAGTATTCTAAAATTTCTTATATTAGTTTACAGAGGGAGTATTTTACTAGCCATAGATTCATCAAAATAAGCAAACAACACACGAAAAACAGAATCTGTCAAAAACAGAACAGTCTGTAGTAATCTGTAGCTAGCGCAAGATCTGGAACCCCAAAAATTCTAAAATAAATTGCTGGACGTGAGGAATCTATATGTTAATCATCTGCAAAATGAATTAACTAAATAGCATTCTTCAAATAAAAATGACAGCAGTTATCGTGAGCGCTAAAGTTTCTGTTTTTTACAGCAAGTTCAACAAGACTTTCCCCAAGTCTTCCCAACGGTTCTACTTGGCACAAACACTAATTAAACACAAAAAACACAACCAAAACAGAGGCTAAATAATTTATTTATTACTAAGCAGGAGCAAAAAGCAAGGAATAAAAATAAAATTGGGTTGCCTCCCAACAAGCGCTATCGTTTAACGCCCCTAGCTAGGCATAAAAGCGAGGATAGATCTAGGTATTGCCATCTTGATTCTTAATTCTTTTAGTGATGTTATGCTCGAATCCGGGAGGTTTCTGACGTTTCCCTTCATATTCAGAGATCTTGAGATCTAAAGAATCCAACCGCTTATTGCAAAGAGTAATTAACATATTCATGCGGTGGAGATTTCCGCTAACGCTCTTAAGAGGATCAAGAAATTTTTGTAAAATCTTAGTTACTTCGCAAATTTTCTCAAAAACTTGCATTTTCTCTTGAGTATGATGGGGCCCCTTTTGTTGAGGTAAAGTTCCTAGCTACTATACCTTCCATAATTTCATGCGCGATACTGGGATCAATTTCAATGAAATTGCCTTTGGCAACACAATCCAAAAGTTGTGTATGAGATATATTAAGCCCAACATAAAAATTGCGAAGCAAAATTCTGAAATTTACTTCTAGGGTGCATTTACGATAAGATTCCACTATTCTAAACCAGGCATCCTTTAAGTTTTCTCCTTGCTTTTGTTTGAAGTGAAGGACTTCAAACTCGGGAGACATGGGAGCAGAAAGAGGACTAGCCATGGCGACAAGCAAACAAACTAGCACGCGAGCGAACAAGAGGCAAATAGAGCGGGAGGATAGAGAAAGAGAGGGCGAATAAAACGGCAAGGGTGAATTGGGGGGAGAGGAAAACGAGAGGCAAATGGCAAATAATGTAATGCGGGAGATAGGGATTGTGATAGGTACTTGGTATGTTGACTTTTTGCGTAGACTCACCGGCAATGGCGCCAGTG
This sequence comes from Triticum monococcum, assembly GCA_034509565.1. Lineage (NCBI taxonomy): Eukaryota > Viridiplantae > Streptophyta > Magnoliopsida > Poales > Poaceae > Triticum > Triticum monococcum. The sequence continues at coordinate 488,409,212 of CM067845.1, forward strand.
TCGGGGGTGCTGATCCCACGGACACCTATGGGACTGTGGCGGACCGGGGCCCCTTTCGGTTCGCAGGGGGGCGGAGAGTGCACGAAGAGCAGATCGAGGTGAACGCACGAGCGACGCGATCAGTTTACCCAGGTTCGGGCCGCACGGATGCATAAAACCCTACTCCTGCTTTGGTTTGTATTTGTGTTCTTGCTCGGGAGCGATGAATGCTACAGTACACTTGGATGGCTAGTGAGACCGAGCGTGAGAATGATCGTCCCCCCCTGTTGCGCATGGGCCTCCTTTTATATGTCAAAGGGGTCACCGACAGGTGGCAACAGAGATGAGGGTAAAAAGGTAAAAGAGGTGGTGGTTGGCGCCACCGCTTACTACAGTTGTATCATACCTAACCCTGACGGCAGGGGACAAAGGCATTAAATGCTTGTCTGTGTCGCCTAGACGGAGCAGAAAGGGACCGTCAGGGGCGCCACCGTTCGCCACGATGGCTATCTTGTCAGCGCCTGCTTGCCACCGCATGCCCCTGGCTGCACAGCCTCCCACCACGTATGCCAGGAACGGTCCCAGAGCGACACGTTCGTGGGTGAGCTGGAGCGCGGGCTGCGGAGTAGTAGTTTGCCGCGGCAAGCGCCTTGCCGCGGGTGTTGTCTTGTCGCATCCGGGAGCTTGTCGCTCACCGGGTCTTGTCGCGTCCGGGAGCTTGTCGCTCACATGGTCTTGCCGGGACGCGTAGCGCATCGCAGCAAGCTTCTCAAGATGCCTTGGTTGGTCTTCCCGGCAAGCTCCTCTTGCCGGGGTCTTTGTGCTTCGAGTGGCCTTCCCGGCAAGCTCCTCTTGCCGGGGTCTTTGTGGTTCGAGTGGCCTTCCCGGCAAGCTCCTCTTGCCGGGGCCTTGCGCCTTGGCTTGAATACTTTGTTCTTGAATGGCTCCAAAGGAACCACGGAAGACCTTGGCGGTCACCCGGCAAGCCTTACCGCGGGGTGCTGCGACTGCCCGTGCACAAGTTCGGGATACTAAGGTACCCCTACTTTAGTACACCGACAGGAGCCCCCGGGCCTGGGCCATACACGGTGCCGAGCGCTGTTGGGCCAGGCCCAAAACAGTGCACGGGCACGCGCGGCCTGGGTCATGCCGTATCTGACTCCACATCCACCGCACTCTCCCCGCACGGCACGCGTCGAATGCGGCATCATGGGAGAATTCGTGGGCGGTTTCTTTATTAGGAAAGGCGGAACGTCCGCCACCTCCCCCTTTATAAGCAAAGGTAAGCAGGGGTAGTGCGCCCACTCGCCCACATTCCGCTCCAATCTTGAAGAACTCCGCCCCGCCTCCGTCTTCCCAAAGCACACAGAGTGCAGTGCCCTGCCCCCCGCATTGCCACCAGCACCACCAACGCCGTCGACCTCCTCCACTGCTTTCGCCATGGCTCCGAAGGGCGACAAGGGAAAACCGTGAAGTTGACCGAGGCACAGCGGCTCGCGGCGCTGCGGAAGGAGCGAGCCATCTTCCCCCCAAAGCTCGGCGTGAAGGAGCTGCGGGAGTACTATTATCTCTTTTGGGCGACGGAGACGCGAGCTCATCCGCGGACCAAGGTGCTCCCGGCCGCTGCTCACGCGACGGCTCCGGACGGGTACCCTTTCTTCGCTGTCTTCTTCTACTGCGGGCTCTGCCCGCCCTTTTCTGACTTCTTTTGTGACATCATGAACACATACAATCTCTGCCTCCTTGATTTCACTCCCAATGCCGTCCTCACCATGGCCGTTTTCGCCCACCTTTGCGAGAACTTTGTCGGGGTCCACCCTAGTGTAGCCCTTTTCCGCCATTTCTTCATTCCCCGGGTAGAGAGAGGAGAGCCCTTGTCTGGCGGAATTGCCTGGGTCTCTAGGACCGGAAAGAAGGATTCCTATCTGGAAGGCGAATTCCGCGGCAAGTGGGAGGAGTGGAGGGCTGATTGGTGTTGGATTGTCGAAGAGAGCCCGCAGCCATTCACCGCCCGGCGCCAAGTAGCAGCAGTACGCGGCAGCGACTGGAGCGACATGGCCCCGGAGGATAGCAGGCTGCAGATTGCCGTCACCAGGATCCAGCGCTTAAGGCTTGACGGACTCACTGTGGGCGCCGTGGGCGCGGACTTCCTTCGCCGCCGCATCGCCCCCCTGCAGGAACGGAGGAGGCCTGCTTGGGAGTTCAAGAACGCGGCAAATATCATGAGGCTGCGCCCGGGCCTCAACTATAATTTCACTGTCCTTGAGCTCAATGGAATACTGCAGGAGCTCTTCAAGTATGATTCAGATCACCCCGAGGTCTTCAGATTGCCGCAGGGCGTCGTCTCTTTATGCAACAATTCGGCGCTCGACCGCATCAGGGCGATGATGCCACTGTGCGATTCACACGGAATCATGCCAACTTGGCAAGAGCCAGAAGACGAGGTTGTGCAGCAATTCTTCGACGACTTGGTGGAAGTGCCAATCCGTGCCGACGAGAAGGACGGCCTCACCCGCGACACCACCGAGGCGGAGTTGGCGTACATCGCCACCAGGTTGGAAGAGGCGGCAGCAGCTGCCGCGGCGGGCGACTTCGGCTTCACCTTGGAGGAGGCAGCGGTAGCAGAGGCGGAGAATCGTGCCGAGCGAGAGGAAATCTCCGGCAAGAAGGAGCTTGCCCGGCAAGAAGAGCTTGCCGGCAAGGAAGATCTTGTCGGGCGTGGTGCCGAGCAGAGCGAGCCTGCCGAGGACTCGAGCGGATCGTTGGAGTCTGGCTCCTCCTCCTCCACTTCGTCCTCAGGCAGCACGCCGCCAGCAGCGTCTCCGTCCCCACCAAGAAGGCGTCTCCGCAAGGCCGGGAATGTAGCGAGGCGGCAGGCGGGCCGGCAGTCGCCGCGCCGCACGACGCGCTCCACCGCGGCAAGCACCGTTGCCGCGGGAGCGCCCCATGCTGCTGCTTTGACTGGAGCGGGGTCTTCCCGGACTGCCGCTTCTGCTCCCGCCAAGCGACCAAGGGAGCCTACTCCTCCACCTTCCCGCGCCAGACGCGGGCCGGATTTTGACTTCTCCGCGTTTAGCTCCGACGAGGAAGAAGAAGAGGAGTAAGTTCTTCTTATGGTACTTGCAATTCTTTGATTTCTGCTGTTCTTGTCTTGTCTTATTTCTCACTCGCCTTTCCCTGCATCTGTTCCTTTCTAGGACTCTGGCGCAGAGAGCGGCAAAGAGAGCCAAGGTGCCGGTGATCGTCATCGAGGACGAACCCACTGCTTCAACAGGGGACGTGCCTGAGACGAACCTACCGGACCCAACGGCTGATCTTCAGAGCAGCCCCCAGCGTAAGTGTCTTGTTCGTTTTCCGCTGTCGGGCGCGCACGAAGATTCTTTCTTGCTGATGCTTGTTTGTTGACTTGTGCAGGAGCAGAGCAGCCTCATCAGGAGAGCCTGGAGGCCGTTCCCGAAGCGCCAAGGGAGAGTCCTCCGGCAAGGGAGGAGCCCCCGGCAAGGGAAGGATCCCTGGCAAGGGACTGTGTCAGCGATCCCCCGGCGACGGAGACCACAACTGCAGACTCTGGCACAGGTAACTTCCTTGCTTTCAAACTCCCCTTGGCTTCTTCGTCTTCTTGACCTTTCTCTTGGATTTTGCTCGAATTTTCTCCCCTCTTCTGGCCGTGAGATCCATCTGCCGCAGAGCCGATGGAGACTGAAGTCGCCGCCGAGGAAGCAGGCGGCGCCGGCAAGGAGGCCGCCAGGGCTGCCGCCGCGGAGGCGGGCGGGGAGTCTGGCGGTCGTACTGACGACCCGGAGGCCGCAGGAGCGCCAGGCGCTGCTCCGACCACTAACTCCTCCGCCGCTGCCGCCGCGCCAGGCTCTGATGAGCCCCAGCCTGGCGTCTACCTGAAGGCCGGCAACAACATCTTCATCAACCTTCCCTGGGCATCAAGTTCCAGGGCGCCGATCGAGGGGGAGATGCTGGACGGAGAGGTGCTTGCCTCCACCGGGCTGAAGCTGGTCGACGCGCCAAGCAGCAGCGGTGGCGAACCTGAAGAGGAGCGCCTGCTGCGGAAGCTAGTGGCGCTCTGCCGCGCCCGGCAGGCCAAGCTGGAGTCCCGTGAAGCGCTCGTCGCGAAGGCCGGTGCTGATATTGAAAAGCGCGCAGAAGAGCTCCGGAGCGCCAACCAGGAAGCTCTCCGCTCCCTGGCAAAGGAGCGGGAAGATCTTGCCGAGGCGCAGCAGGCCTTCCTCCTCGAGAAAGCCGACGTCGAAGAGCGCCAACGCCTTGCCGCGGAGAAGTTGTCTTCATAGGAGGGTGACTTGGCGTAGCGGAAGGTCCACCTCGACAGCCACGAGGAGGAACTTGCCGCGCGCGAGCGGGCGGTTGGCAGGGCCCTTAAGCAGGCCGAAGACGCCGCCGCAGCTGCCGAGGCCGCCAAGACTGAGTTGGAGCTGAAGGTGGTGCAGCTGGAGGCGAGCCTCAAGACGAGCGGCGACGAGCTTGCCGCGCTCAAGCTTGAGCGGGAGAAGGACGCCAACAGCTATTCGGAGCTGCAGGCCCTTTTCACCGAGAAGGGCAAGGAACTGGACGCTGCCAAGAACTCCAATGCTGATCTCGAAGTGAAGCTAGCGGTGCTGACGAAATCTCTGGACAGTGCCAAGGGGCAGGAGGCGGCCTTGAGGGAAGAAGTCGAGGCCGGCAAGGTGCTTCTGGCGAATGCTGCTGCCGCCCAGAAGACCTTGTCGGAGAACGTGGAGCACTAGACGGAGGGTCTAGTGAACGTCACCACGGATGTCGACAAGGAGCTGGCGCAATTGGGGATGGTGGATCTCGGGTACTCCTCCGACCAGAATCTCCAACCCAGCGCCAAGCTGACTCTGTTCTTCAAGTGCGTGGCGACGGCGCTCCAGCGACTCTGGGAGCAGATCCCAAAGCAGCTTGTCGATGAGTCGCGCAAGATTTGCGCGGGAGCTCTCCAGAAGGTGCTGATGAAGGTGGCCTTCCGCAACCCAGGTCTCCGCCTCAACAACATCCTCCGAAGCTTGCTGCCAGATGCTGATCTGGAGGAGCTCAAGGCCCTTGTCGCACCTATTGTGGACAGGGTGAGCGGAATCAGGCGGGTCGAGGGTGACCGCGTAGATTAGGCCGTCTATCTTCTTTTTTCCTTGTCGTTGTTAATCATGTTATGAAAAACAGTCTGTTAGAGCTGCGACAAGTTATTTTGTAATATATTCTATCCTGGGTAGTAATTGCTTATGTTATTTCCTTTACTTGACTCTTTCCTTTATATGTTTTTACCCTACGCTTTTAGGGAACTTGCCGGCGCAGGCACCTTCGCCGCGAGTGCTGAGTGCGGAACGTCAGCAACCTGCAGGCAGTGCCGCGGTCGACAAGAAACCTTGTCGCAGAGCTAGTCGCAGCTCACTTAAGTTGTTGAGCGGACTCGAAACAACAGTAAGGGCGCAACTAGCTACGAGTTGGTTCCTCCGCGCACAGGTTTTCCATACAAAGCACTGTCGTTCAAGGAAAATAACTTAAAAATTTAAAGGAAATTTGATTGCTCAGACTTTGGCAACTTATCTTTTCTGTTATTTGCTCCCGGCAAGGCAAAACCTTCTTGAACGACGCCTGATCCATACCGTATCTTCTCCCTCCCCCCCCAGCAAACTTGTGCGCGAGGGAACCTCCTTTTCCTTGCGAAAAATAAAGAAGACGAGGTAACAGTAAGGAGCCTTATGGCTCGTTATTGCTTACGGGGAGTAAGTGCTGCACAAAATGTCAGATAATACATGCAAAATTTAAAAAGCATGAAATAGCCAAGGTGTGTTGAGCACATAACCTTTATGCACGGGGTCTGCGCCCGGCTTTGTACAAAGGATTACATGCAACAGCGGCAAGACTTGTACAAAAGGGTGGTTGCCGGACAGGGTCCGACACCGCGCCTTACGGGTAAAACTTACGAAGATGCTCAATATTCCAGGAGTTGCTCACTGGTACGCCATCTTCGGTCTCAAGGCGGACAGCGCCAGGCCTTGTGACTCGTTTCACCCGGTAAGGGCCTTCCCACTTCGGCGTCAACTTGTTGGAATTCTTGGCGGACTGAACGCGCCGAAGAACAAGGTCGCCTTCCTCGAGACTTCTGGCATTAACTTTGCGGCTATGATAGCGGCGCAAAGATTGCTGGTAGCGAGTGGCTCGCACAGCAGCCTGAAGACGGTCTTCCTCAAGGAGCAGTGCGTCGTCTTGCCACAGCTGCTCTTGCTCAAGCTCATCGTAAGCGAGCACTCGAGGCGACCCGTATACGAGTTCCGTGGGGGCGGCGGCGGCGAACGGTGCGAGGAGCGAGATATGCTCGGACTTCTAACTGCGTTAGAAGGAGCAGTACCTCGTCCAGGTGACCGTGCCCTGCTCGTGCCAGCATGTTGGCGCGCATGCCGGTCTCGAGCGCTCTGGGATCCGCCAGCTTGATCTTGGCCCAGCAAACGTATGGTACCGTGAGTACCATGACGCTGCTGGAACCGCGCCTCCTGAGATGGGCGTGGTGCATGTACAAACGCTGAGGTCTTGGAGTGCGCTCGGTCGTTGTGGGAGCCGACCGCGCCGCCGATGTGCGACGCAGCCTTGTTCTTGGAGCTGGCAGCACCATGAGCCTCCTCGTCGGCGCCCGTTCTTCCGCCGGCGCCCACTCCACCAGCCGTTCGCTCTGGCGATGGTGGGCTCGGCGCAGACGGAGCAGCTGCCTCCGAAATCTTCATCTTTGGCGGCATGTTGATGAAGATGAGGTAGATTCGGCTCGTGCGAACGCCGGATCAGGTTCACACAGCCTCGACGCACCCCCTACCTGGCGCGCCAAAGATGTCGGGGGTGCTGATCCCACGGACACCTATGGGACCGCGGCGGACCGGGGCCCCTTTCAGTTCGGCAGGGGGGCGGAGAGTGCACGAAGAGCAGATCGAGGTGAACGCACGAGCGACGCGATCAGTTTACCCAGGTTCGGGCCGCACAGATGCGTAAAACCCTACTCCTGCTTTGGTTTGTATTTGTGTTCTTGCTCGGGAGCGATGAATGCTACAGTACACTTGGATGGCTAGTGAGACCGAGCGTGAGAATGATCGTCCCCCCTGTTGCGCATGGGCCTCCTTTTATATGTCAAAGGGGTCACCGACAGGTGGCAACAGAGATGAGGGTAAAAAGGTAAAAGAGGTGGTGGTTGGCGCCACCGCTTACTACAGTTGTATCATACCTAACCCTGACGATAGGGGACAAAGGCATTAAATGCTTGTCTGTGTCGCCTAGACGGAGCAGAAAGGGACCGTTAGGGGCGCCACCATTCGCCACGATGGCTATCTTGTCAGCGCCTGCTTGCCACCGCATGCCCCTGGCTGCACAGCCTCCCGCCACGTACGCCAGAACGGTCCCAGAGCGACACGTTGGTGGGTGAGCTGGAGCGCGGGCTGCGGAGTAGTAGTTTGCCGCGGCAAGCGCCTTGCCGCGGGTGTTGTCTTGTCGCGTTCGGGAGCTTGTCGCTCACCGGGTCTTGTCGCGTCCGGGAGCTTGTCGCTCACCGGGTCTTGCCGAGACGCGTAGCGCGTCGCAGCAAGCTTCTCGAGATGCCTTGGTTGGTCTTCCCGGCAAGCTCCTCTTGCCGGGGTCTTTGTGCTTCAAGTGGCCTTCCCGGCAAGCTCCTCTTGCCGGGGTCTTTGTGCTTCGAGTGGCCTTCCCGTCAAGCTCCTCTTGCCGGGGCCTTGCGCCTTGGCTTGAATACTTTGTTCTTGAATGGCTCCAAAGGAACCACGGAGGACCTTGGCGGTCACCCGGCAAGCCTTGCCGCGGGGTGCTGCGACTGCCCGTGCACAAGTTCGGGATACTAAGGTACCCCTACTTTAGTACACCGACAGCCTGAAATCCTTCTTGCTATGTCTTGAGCTTGTGTTGGTTTTCCCCAAAGAGGAAGGTATGATGCAGCAGATTAGCGTAAGTATTTCCCTCAGTTTTTGAGAACCAAGGTATCAATCCAGTAGGAGGCCACGCTCAAGTCCCTCGTACCTGCACAAAGCGATAGCTACTCGCAACCAACGCGATTAGGGGTTGTCAATCCCTTCACGGTCACTTACGAGAGTGAGATCTGATAGATATAATATTTTTGGTATTTTTGGTATAAAGATACAAAGTAAAAAGTAAAAAGAAAAGTAAAAAGCAAAGCAAGATTAAAGTGATGGAGATTGATATGATGAGAATAGACCCGGGGGCCATAGGTTTCACTAGTGGCTTCTCTCAAGAGCATAAGTATTCTACGGTGGGTGAACAAATTACTGTTGAGCAATTGACAGAATTGAGCATAGTTATGAGAATATCTAGGCATGATCATGTATATAGGTATCACGTCCGTGACAAGTAGATCGAAACGATTCTGCATCTACTACTATTACTCCACCCATCGACCGCTATCCAGCATGCATCTAGAGTATTAAGTTAAAAACAGAGTAACACCTTAAGCAAGATGACATGATGTAGAGAGATAAATTCATGCAATGTGAAATAAACCCCATCTTGTTATCCTCGATGGCAACGATGCAATACGTGCCTTGCTGCCCCTTCTGTCACTGGGTAAGGACACCGCAAGATCGAACCCAAAGCTAAGCACTTCTCCCATGGCAAGAACTACCAATCTTGTTGACCAAACCAAACGGATAATTCGAAGAGACTTGCAAAGATAACCAATCATACATAAAAGAATTCAGAGAAGATTCAAATATTATTCATAGATAGACTTGATCATAAACCCACAATTCATCGTTCTCAACAAACACACCGCAAAAAGAAGATTACATCGAATAGATCTCCACAAGAGAGGGGGAGAACTTTGTATTGAGATTCAAAGAGAGAGAAGAAGCCATCTAGCTACTAACTATGGACCCGAAGGTCTGAGGTAAACTACTCACACTTCATCGGAGGGGCTAGGATGATGTAGAAGCCCTCCGTGATGACGGCCCTCTTCCGGCGGAGCTCCGGAACAGGCCCCAAGATGGGATCTCATGGATACAGAAAGTTGCGGCGGTGGAATTATGTTTTTGGCTCCTGTTCTGATTGTTTGGGGGTACGTGTGTATATATAGGAGGAAGAAGTACGCCAGAGGAGCAACGAGGGGCCCATGAGGCAGGGGGCGCGCCCTAGGGAGGGGGCGCCCCCACCGTCGTGGCCGCCTCTTTTGTTCCTTGGAGCAGGGTCCAAGTCTCCTGGATCACGTTTGGTGAGAAAATCACGTTCCCAAAGATTTTATTCCGTTTGGACTCCGTTCGATATTCCGTTTCTTCGAGACACTGAAATAGGCAAAAAAACAGCAATTCTGGGCTGGGCCTCCGGTTAATAGGTTAGTCCCAAAAATAATATAAAGGTGGAAAATAAAGCCCAATATAGTCCAAAACAGTAGATAATATAACATGGAGCAATCAAAAATTATAGGTACATTGGAGACGTATCAGTTGGTCAAAGCAGAAGATGGTGGTGATTTCAGCGACAACGACATAGGAACGTGATGCTGATGGTGGCCAACTTCTGGGGCGTGGAAACACATGGTGCAGGCTTGAGGGCTTGTGCGGCTTCCACAAGACAATGACGCAGGGTTGATTCAAGGTTGTGTTCACTTGAGAGCTTGAAGTCGACAGGGCGTGGGGGTAGCTCGTACAACCACCATGGAGTCATGTTGAAGGTGGAGCTGGAGTCTGATGGACGACTTCACTCTGAGCTGATGGAGGGGCTATGGCATAAGGATGCAGAGAATCGTAGCCTATTTCAGCGGGAAGGCGAGAGACACGTGGTTCAGACTGGGTACCAGTGGTCTGATGGAGACTTGATACTCGGCATCGGTCGGTGATGATCGATGGTTCTTTGCAGTGGGGGTTGAGGCAGTGGGGGCTAGCTACCCGGGAGACTTGACCAGGACAGCAGAGGCTCGACGCGGTGATAGCGGCGAGGCGTGCGGTAAGCACGTGACACAGCGACAGGCCAAGGCACTGGTGGTCAGACATGTGGTCAGACAAATTATGTAGGGGGTGCTGAAGTAGTGTTGATGAGTACCAAATTCAAGTTGGTGACTGGGTCTATCGGTGCCGGAAGATGGACATGATTTGACCATGGAGAATCTGAGAAAGTGGCGGAGAGTTTGAAATTGTCGAAAGTTGAGAGAGTACATGGTCGTATATTCTGTGGTGTTCAGTGCACATGGCAAAGTGCGGATGACAAATACAGAAGGATGTGGAGTGCTATAGCTGTGGGCCATATCAAAGATTATTCGGGAAAAGGGGTGAGGCAACTGTGAATTTGACTTAGGGTGATACAGGGCGACGGTGAAATTCCTTCAAGTTTCAGACAAACGGTCATGAAAGAGCGGTGATGTTAAGTTCAGGTAACTCTTATATGTGACGTCCAATATGTGAGTTGTTCACTTTCACGTAGACAATGATCGGTGTGTGATGGCGTTGAGCGGATACTCCGAAAGTTGGGAGCACAAAGTAGAGTAAAGAGGAACTTGATTTTGCTCGAGTGTTGACAGTGAAGAAGACGAGAAGGGACTACAGTTGCAGGTGGAGTCACATGGAGTCTTGCAGTAGCTGTAGTGCTCATGGCATAACTCAAGTCCAATGTACATGGAGGTTCGACGCATGGATAAATCCAAGGTGGTGGAGAATATTCGCCAAGATGGAGTTTGTTAAAGTTGTGTCGAATATTATTGTACAAGGTAGGTTACAGTTGGACTTGGTTTTGGACTGTGTGTAGATAGAATATGGAGTCTTGTCCAAGTAGGACACTTGTACCCTAGACCTCTCATATATAGCAGTGGTAGACACACAATGTAACCTATGCCAACATAATAGCACAGGTATGCAGGGGGAGCCGACGACATGTGTCGGCACCCGGGTGGCCAGTGTGCGGTATTGTGACGTTGTCACGGGGAGGAGCGCCCGTAGTCAGGCCCTGGGGATGTAGCCATGATGGTGAACCTCGTTAACAAATCTCCGTGTCGTGCTTGTGTGATTGCTTGGTCCTTGATAAATCAACGGTGGTCTCGAATTCATTCTAACACACAAGTACAGTATGTATACGATGAAGGGGAACGTAGCAGAAATTCAAAATTTTCCTACGTGTCACCAAGATCTATCTATGGAGAAACCAGCAATGAGGGGAAGGAGAGTGCATCTACATACCCTTGTAGATCGCTAAGCGGAAGCGTTCAAGACAACGGGGTTGAAGGAGTCGTACTCGTCGTGATCCAAATCACCGGAGATCCTAGTGCCGAACGGACGACACCTCCGCGTTCAACACACGTACAGCCCGGTGACGTCTCCCATGCCTTGATACATCAAGGAGAGAGGGAGAGGTTGAGGAAGACTCCATCCAGCAGCAGCACAACGGCGTGGTGGTGGTGGAGGAGCGCGGTGATCCAGCAGGGCTTCGCCAAGCACCGCGAGATATGAGGAGAAAGAGAGGTAGGGCTGCGCCAACAAGAGAAGAAACTTCGTCCGTGGGCTGCTCCTTTGCCTCCACTATATATAGGGGAAGAGGGGGGCTGCGCCCCCACCTAGGGTTCCACCCTAGGGGCGGCGGCCAGCCCAGATCCCATCTGGTGGGGCGGCCAAGGGGGGAAAGAGGGGAAACTTGCCCCCCAAGCTAGGTGGGGCGCCCCTCCCTAAACCCTAGGCGCCTTGGGCCCTTGTGGGGGGGCTGCACCAGCCCACCTGGGGCTGGTCCCCTCCCACACTTGGCCCATGCAGCCCTCCGGGGCCGGTGGCCCCACTTGGTGGACCCCCGGGACCCTCCTGGTGGTCCCGGTACATTACCGATAAAACCCGAAACTTTTTCGGTGACCAAAACAGGACTTCCCATATATAAATATTTACCTCCGGACCATTCCGGAACTCCTCGTGACGTACGGGATCTCATCCGGGACTCCGAACAACATTCGGTAACCACATACAAACTTCCTTTATAACCCTAGCGTCATCGAACCTTAAGTGTGTAGACCCTACGGGTTTGGGAACCATGCAGACATGACTGAGACGTCCTCCGATCAATAACCAACAGCGGGATCTGGATACACATGTTGGTTCCCACATGTTCCATGATGATCTCATCGGATGAACCATGATGTCGAGGATTCGATCAATCCCGTATACAATTCCCTTTGTCTAGCGGTATTGTACTTGCCCAAGATTCGATCGTCGGCATCCCGATACCTTGTTCAATCTCGTTACCGGCAAGTCTCTTTACTCGTTTCGTAACACATCATCCCGTTATCAACTCCTTGATCACATTGTGCACATTATGATGATGCCCTACCGAGTGGGCCCAGAGATACCTCTCCGTCACACGGAGTGACAAATCCCAGTCTCGATTCGTGCCAACCCAACAGACACTTTTGGAGATACCCGTAGTGCACCTTTATAGCCACCCAGTTACGTTGCGACGTTTGGCACACCCAAAGCATTCCTACGGTATCCGGGAGTTGCACAATCTCATGGTCTAAGGAAATGATACTTGACATTAGAAAAGCTTTAGCATGCGAACTACACGATCTTGTGCTATGCTTAGGATTGGGTCTTGTCCATCACATCATTCTTCTAATGATGTGATCCCGTTATCAATGACATCCAATGTCCATGGTCAGGAAACTGTAACCATCTATTGATCAACGAGCTGGTCAACTAGAGGCTTACTAGGGACATGGTGTCGTCTATGTATCCACACATGTATCTGAGTTTCCTATCAATACAATTCTAGCATGGATAATAAACAATTATCATGAACAAGGAAATATAATAATAACTAATTTATTATTGCCTCTAGGGAATATTTCCAACAGTCTCCCACTTGCACTAGAGTCAATAATCCAGTTCACATCGCTATGTGATTAACACTCAAGGTCACATCCCCATGTGACTAACACCCAATGAGTTTACTAGAGTCAATAATCTAGTTCACATTACCATGTGATTAACACTCGATGAGTTCTGGGTTTGATCATGTTATGCTTGTGAGAGATGTTATAGTTTCAGATCCGTGTGTGCTTTACAAATCTCTATGTCATCTCCCAGATGCAGCTACCACGTTCTATTTGGAGCTATTCCAAATAACTGTTCTACTATACGAATCCAGTTTACTACTCAGAATAATCTGGATTAGTGTCAAAGTTTGCATTGGTGTAACCCTTTACGACGAACTCTTTTACCATCTCCATAATCGATAAAATTCCTTAGTCCACTAGTTACTAAGGATAACTTTGACCGCTGTCCTGTGATCCATTCGTGGATCACTCTTGTACCCCTTGACTGACTCATGGCAAGGCACACTTCAGGTGCGGTACACAGCATAGCATACTGTAGAGCCTACGTCTAAAGCATAGGGGACAACCTTCGTCCTTTCTCTCTATTCTACCGCGGTCAGTTTTCGAGTCTTACTCAATGTTCACACCTTATAACACAGCCAAGAACTCCTTCTTTGCCGATCCATTTTGAACTCCTTCAAAATCTTGTCACGGTATGTATTCATTTGAAAGTAGTATTAAGCGTTTTGATCTATCCTTATAGATCTTAACGCTCAATACTCAAGTAGCCTAATCCAGGTTTTCCATTGAAAAACACTTTTCAAATAACTCTGCATGCTTTCTAGAAATTCTACATCATTTCCGATCAACAATATGTTAACAACATATACTCATCGGAAATTCTATAGTGCTCCCACTCACTTCTTTGGAAATACAAGTTTCTCATAAACTTTGTATAAACCCAAAATCTTTGATCATCATCAAAGCGTATATTCCAACTCCGAGATGCTTACTCCAGTGCTTAGAAGGATTGCTAGAGCTTTGCATACTTGTTAGCATCTTTCAGGATTGTTAAAACCTTCTGGTTGTATCACATACAACCTTTCCTCAAGAAAATCGTGAGGAAACAATGGTTTTTGACATCCTATCTGCAAGATTTCATAAATAATGCAGCGACTGCTAATATAATTCCAATAGACTCTTAGCATCGCTACGAGTGAGAAAGTCTCATCGTAGTCAACTCCTTGAACTTGTCGGGAAACATTTTAACGATAAGTCGCGCTTTCTTAATGGTGACATTTACCATCATTGTCCGTCTTCCTTTTAAAATCCATCTGTACTCAACAGCCTTACAACCATCGAGCCGTTCTGCCAAAGTCTACGCTTTGTTTTCATACATGGATCCGCTCTAGGATTTTATGGCCTCGAGCCATTTATTGGAATCCGGGCCCACCATCGCTTCTCCATAGCTCGTAGGTTCATTGTTGTCTAGCAACATGACTTCCAAGACAGGATTACATACCACTCTGAAGTAGTACGCATCCTTGTCGTCCTACGAGGTTTGGGAGTGACTTGATCCGAAGTCTCATGATCAATATCATCAGCTTCCACTTCAATTGGTGTAGGTGCCACAGGAACAACTCTTTGTACCCTGCTATACACTAGTTGAAGTGACGGTTCAATAACCTCATCAAGTCTCCACCATCCTCCCACTCAATTCTTTCGAGAGACTTTCTCGAGAAAGGACCCGATTCTAGAAACAATCCCTTATTGCTTTCGGATCTGAGACAGGATGATGTGACCATTAATAACAGAATGAAGGATATCACATGTGTTGTAGGAGGTATGCCACACATTAATCAAAAAGAGAGAGACGCTTGTAACGTCGAGGCTCCTATACATGCGAGTACAAGAACTTCACCTACGTTGTACATTGGTTCTATTTGCATGGAGGTGTCACCTCTTGAGCCAAAGAAAGACATGGTGATGCCAAATTTCAGAACTCCTCCAAGATGGTATCCACAATGTGCCAACAAACATATCATTTGTATTTATTTGATTAGATACTATGTGATCAACGTGGCCGGAATATTTAATTAGTTTCCTTATAATTAGAGAGTCCTATTACTAGAAGGTGTCCTTGGAGTCTGTACGTGGGTTTTGAAGGAATAGTGTCTAGGTCGGTGTCGGTTGCTAGATTTGGTAGTTTTGTTTTGATACGTACCGAATCCAGTCAGGGTGGAGTACGTTTTATTTTTGGTTGTTCTATGCCTGCGTGCACGATATAAGTACTAGGAGGTCGATCGTCTAAGGGGGAACAGAGTTGAATAAAATACAGAAAACGCATCATGTTGGGATGCACCAAAAAATCCTTGTGTTTGCTGATCCGTAAGGGATTTCAGAGCTGCTACGCGTAGGATTTGATCCGTTTGAGTTCTTGCGCAAGTTCTTTTTCTTCTTTGGTCTTCTTGCATCTCTGCTTGATCTGAAGAGCCGTTTGACTACTTCTACATACGTTGTTGCTATTGCGACGAGTTCATCGACGTTTTTGTTATTTTGTTGAGTACCGTGAAAGATTGGGCCTACGAACGACTCACCGTGTAGTCGGGTGACATCAAGTGGTATCAGAGCAAGGTTGATCATGGTACAATTTTCTCTAGCTGGTTCTTCAGTTGATCTACTTGAGTTGCTACAATGATGAATTCACAGAAATCAAATTCAAGTGTGCATGGTGCATATGAAGGAGATGCGGAAGACGAGCTGCCCTTACCCACCTATGATCCAACTGTTGTGCCGGCTATCGTGCTAGGATTGGAGGCAACTCGTGACTATGTGCTGAATCTAGTGGGGAGGCGCATCGACAAGGTTGAGGAAAGTCTAGGAAAAAAGATTGCTGATTTGACTGAGGCCGTTCATCGATTGAGACCATGTTCACCACCTAGCGATGGGCCTGCTGCACCGCGTCGTCATCGGCAATTATCTGGACAGCGGGTAGGCGAACAAGTTTGCAACAATGGTGAGCTTGAAGACCATCAGTCTGAGGGGGCTGGTAGCTATTATGAGCCTGTGCGGCGTGCTTATAACCATCATAGAGGTGGTCTACACCATGGGGGAGGACATGAACATCCGCGGCGCGCCTACGAAGATGATGGTATTGGAAGAATAAAAATTTCCATACCGTCGTTTAGCAGCAAAGACAACCTGGATGATTATTTGGAGTGGGAGATGCGCGTGGATCAGATTTTTTTATGGACAACGGTACACCGAGGAGAAAAAGGTGCGTGCTGCATCTATTGAGTTCATGGGCTATGCTTTAATATGGTGGAACCAACTATGTCGTGCGGGAGGACGTCCGGAGTCTTGGAATCGGATGAAGAGTATCATGAAGAGACGCTTTGTTCCGGAGCACTTCACTAGGACCTTGTACACACGCTTGCAGCAGCTTCGACAAGGTAACTCTAGTGTTGAGGATTATTATAAGGAGATGGAAATATTGTTGATTCGTACAGGGGTAGAGGAGCAAGAAGAGGCTAAAATGGCACGGTTCATGCATGGTCTGAAATCACAGATACGAGACCGTGTCGATATGGTTGAATATACGGGATTGCAGGGATTATTACACCATGCCATTCGAGCGGAGCAACAAGTAAAGCGTCATGGTGGTCATGATAATTTATCAAACTCGGTGCGACGTAATTTTCAATGAGAAGGTGGTGGTAATATTGGTTTCAAATCTGATTCTAAGCCGGCTACCAAGGAAGTATCTTCATCCAAGGTTGAATCTCCTCGTGCTTCTAACTCTCGTACTAGTGATATTGTGTGCTTTAAGTGTGGTGGCAGGGGGCATAAGAAGTTTGAGTGTCCTAATGAGAGGAGAGTACTCCTCACAGAAGAAGGATAATGTCTGTGAGTGATGGAGATAAAAATATTGACACATCCAGTGAGAAATCTGAGGGTGATGAAAAGGTGACCGAGATGAGTTTTGAAGCTGCAGAAGCATACCCGTCATTAATGGTGCAACGAGTGAAAGAAGACCGTATTGAGGATAAGGGGCAGCGATGGAATATTTTTCAGTCCGAGTGTAAGATCAATAACACCAGTTGCAAGCTCATAATAGATGGTGGAAGCTACACCAATGCAGTCAGCAAAGGGTTAGTTGATGCTTTGGGATTGCCTGCATGGAAGCACCCACAACCCCACCGTGTTGAGTGGATGTATCATACTGGGAAACTAAAGGTTACTCTGTCAAATTCTCTGTTGGGGATTATACTGATATGGTGATCTGCGATGTTATACCCATGGATGCATGTCACTTGTTATTGGGAAAGCCGTGGCAATACGACCATAACACAATGCATGAAGGTCGAACCAACACTTATTCATTTTGGAATGCCGGGAAGCGACGCGTGTTACGACCGATGTTTGATAGTGCAATCAAAGTCGATGATGTGGTTTCCTTATAGAAGAAAGTTGAGAAAGTAAAATTAAAACCGAGGACAGTTTCTTTTAAAGGTGGAGGGGGTGATGTGAACATTAATAACAGAATGAAGGATATCACATGTGTTGTAGGAGGTATGCCACACATTAATCAAAAAGAGAGAGACGCTTGTAACGTCGAGGCTCCTGTACATGCGACTACAAGAACTTCACCTACGTTGTACATTGCTTCTATTTGCATGGAGGTGTCACCTCTTGAGCCAAAGAAAGACAAGGTGATGCCAAATTTCAGAACTCCTCCAAGATGGTAATCCACAGCGTGCCAACAAACATATCATTTGTATTTATTTGATTAGATACTATGTGATCAACGTGGCCGGAATATTTAATTAGTTTCCTTATAATTAGAGAGTCCTATTACTAGAAGGTGTCCTTGGAGTCTATACGTGGGTTTTGAAGGAATAGAGTCTAGGTCGGTGTCGGTTGCTAGATTTGGTAGTTTTGTTTTGATACGTACCGAATCCAGTCAGGGTGGAGTACGTTTTATTTTCCGTTGTTCTGTGCCTGCGTGCACGATATAAGTACTAGGAGGTCGATCGTCTAAGGGGGAACATAGTTGAATAAAATACAGAAAACACATCATGTTGGGATGCACCAAAAAATCCTTGTGTTTGCTGATCCGTGAGGGATTTCAGAGCTGCTACGCGTAGGATTTGATCCGTTTGAGTTCTTGCGCAAGTTCTTTTTCTTCTTTGGTCTTCTTGCATCTCTGCTTGATCTGAAGAGCCGTTTGACTACTTCTACATACGTTGTTGCTGTTGCGACGAGTTCATCGATGTTTTTGTTATTTTGTTGAGTACCATGAAAGATTGGGCCTACGGACGACACGCCGTGTAGTCGGGTCACATCACAGGAGGTATACCCAACTGTTTTGGGTGTCCTATGAAGATGCATTTATCCGCTTTGGGTTCGAGCTTATCAGCCTGAAACTTTTTCACATAAGCGTCGCAGCCCCAAACTTTTAAGAAATGACAGCTTAGGTTTCTCTAAACCATAGTTCATACGGTGTCATCTCATCGGAATTACGTGGTGCCCTATTTAAAGTGAATGTGGTTTTCTCTAATGCCTAACCCATAAACTATCGTAGTAATTCGATAAGAGACATCATGGTATGCATCATATCCAATAGGGTGCAGTTATGATGTTCGGACACACCATCATACTATGGTGTTTCAGGCTGTATTAGTTGTGAAACAATTTCCACAATGTCTTAATCCTGTGCCAAACTCGTAATTCAGATATTCATCTCTATGATCATATCATAGATATTTTATCCTATTGTCACGATGATCTTTCAACTTCACCCTGAAATTACTTGAACCTTTCAATAATTCAGACTCTGATTCATCAAGTAAATATACTCAACATCTACTCAAATCATCTGTGAAGTAAGAACATAACGATATCCACTACACGCCTCAGCACTCATTGGACTGTACACATCAAAATGTATTACTTCCAACAAGTTGCTTTCTAGTTCCATTTTACTGAAACGAGGCTTTCAGTCATCTTGCCCATGTGGTATGATTTGCATGTCTCAAGTGATTCAAAATCAAGTGAGTCCAAACGGTCCATTTGCATGGAGTTTCTTCATGCATATACACCAATAGACATGGTTCGCATGTCTCAAACTTTTCAAAACGAGTGAGCCCAAAGATCCATCAACATGGAGCTTCTTCATGCGTTTTATACCGATATGACTTTACGTGGCAGTGCCACAAGTAGGTGGTACTATCATTACTATCTTATATCTTTTGGCATGAACATGTGTATCACTACGATCGAGATTCAATAAACCATTCATTTTAGGTGCAAGACCATTGAAGGTATTATTCAAATAAACAGAGTAACCATTATTCTCCTTAAATGAATAACCGTATTGCGATAGACATAATCCAATCATGTCTATGCTCAACGCAAACACCAATCTCGATGGTAGAGGGAGCGTGCGATGCTTGATCACATCAATCTTGGAAAAACTTCCAACACATATTGCCAGCTCACCTTTAGCTAGTCTCCGTTTACTCCGCAGCCTTTTATTTCGAGTTTACTAACATTTAGCAACCGAACCGGTATCTAATACCATGGTGCTACTAGGAGTACTAGTAAAGTACACATTAACACAATGTATATCCAATATACTTCTATCGACCTTGCCAGCCTTCTCATCTACCAAGTATCTAGGGTAATTCTGCTCCAGTGGCTGTTCCCCTTATTACAGAAGCACTTAGCCTCGGGTTTGGGTTCAACCTTGGGTTTCTTCACTAGAGCAGCAGCTGATTTGCCGTTTCATGAAGTATCCCTTTTTGCCCTTGCCCTTCTTGAAACTAGTGGTTTCACCAACCATCAACAATTGATGCTCCTTCTTGATTTCTACTTTTGTGGTGTCAAACATCGCGAATATCTCAAGGATCATCATATATGTCCCTGATATATCATAGTTCATCACGAAGCTCTAGCAGCTTGGTGGCAATGACTTCGGAGAAACATCACTATCTCATCTGGAAGATCAACTCCCACTCGATTCAAATGATTGTTGTACTCAGACAATCTGAGCACAAGCTCAACAATTGAGCTTTTCTCCCTTAGTTTGCTGGCTAAGAAAATCGTCGGAGGTCTTATACCTCTTGACGTGGGCACGAGCCTGAAATCCCAATTTCAGTCCTTGGAACATCTCATATGTTCTGCGATGTTTCAAAAAACGTCTTTGGTGCCTCAATTCTAAACCATTTAGGATTACGCACTGAACTATCATGTAGTCATCAAAATGTGTATGTCAGATGTTCGCAACATCCATAGACGGTTCGAGGTTCAGCATACTGAGCGGTGCATTAAGGACATAAGCCTTCTACTGTCTGCATAATTGCTACTATCAACTTTCAACTAATTTTTCTCCAGGAACATATCTAAACAGTAGAACTAAAGCGCGAGCTATGACATAATTTGCAAAATCCTTTTGACTATGTTCAGGATAAACAAGTTCATCTTATGAACTCCCACCCAGATAGACATCCCTCTAGTCATCTAAGTGATTACATGATCTGAGTCAACTAAGCCGTGTCCGATCATCACGTGAGACGGACTAGTCATCAGTGAACATCTTCATGTTGATCGTATCTACCATACGACTCATGCTCGACCTTTCGGTCTCTTTTGTTCCGAGGCCATGTCTGTACATGCTAGGCTTGTCAAGTTAACCTAAGTGTTTCGCATGTGTTCCGAGGCCATGTCTGTACATGCTAGGCTTGTCAACACCCGTAGTATTCGAACGTAAGAATCTATCACACCCGATCATCACGTGGTGCTTCGAAATGATGAACTTTCGCAACGGTGCATAGTTAGGGGGAACACTTTCTTGAAATTTTAATGAGGGATCATCTTATTTCCTACCGTCGTTCTAAGTAAACAAGATGCAAAAACATGATAAACATCACATGAAATCAAATAATAGTGACATGATATGGCAAATATCATATAGCTCCTTTGATCTCCATCTTGGGGCTCCATGATCATCTTGTCACCGGCATGACACCATGATCTCCATCATCATGATCTCCATCATCGTGTCTCCATGAAGTTGCTCACCAACTATTACTTCTACTACTATGGCTACCGGTTAGCAATAAAGTAAAGTAATTACATGGCGTTGTTCAATGACATGCAGGTCATACAATAAATTAAGACAACTCCTATGGCTCCTGTCGGTTGTCATATTCATCGACATGCAAGTCGTGATTCCTATTACAAGAACATGATCAATCTCATACATCACATATATCATTCATCACATCCTTTTGGCCATATCACATCACACGGCACATGCTGCAAAAACAAGTTAGACGTCCTCTAATTGTTGTTGCATGTTTTTACGTGGCTGCTATAGGTTTCTAGCAAGAACGTTTCTTACCTACGCCAAAACCAGAACGTGATATGCCAATTTCTATTTACCCTTCATAAGGACCCTTTTCATCGAATCTGATCCGACTAAAGTGGGAGAGACAGACACTCGCTGGCCACCTTATGCAACTAGTGCATGTCAGTCGGTCGAACCAGTCTCACGTAAGCGTACGTGTAAGGTCGGTCCGGGCTGCTTCATCCCACGATGCCGCCGAATCAAGATAAGACTAGTAACGGCAAGTAAATTGACAAAATCAACGCCCACAACAACTTGTGTTCTACTCGTGCATAGAAACTACGCATAGACTTAGCTCATGATGCCACCGTTGGGGAACATAGTAGAATTTTAAAATTTTCTACGCATCACCAAGATCAATCTATGGAGTCATCTAGAAACAAGGGAGAGGGGAGTGCATCTAAATACCCTTGTAGATCGCGAGCGGAAACGTTCAAGAGAACGGGGTTGATGGAGTCGTACCCGTCGTGCTCCAAATCACTGATGATCGAGCGCCGAACGGACGGCACCTCCGCGTTCAACACACGTATGGTTGGGAAGACGTCTCCTCCTTCTTGATCCAGCAAGGGGAAGGAGAGGTTGATGGAGATCCAACAGCACGACGGCGTGGTGATGGAAGCAGCGGTGATCTCGGCAGGGCTTCGCCAGGCTCCAACGAGAGAGAGAGAGAGAGAGAGGTGTTACGAGGGGAGAGGGATGCGCCAGGGACTAGGGTGCGGCTGCCCTCCCTCCCCCACTATATATAGGGCCCCTAAGGGGGGCGGCGGCCAAGGGGGGACTTGCCCCCCAAGTCAGGTGGGGCGCCCCCACCCCTAGGGTTTCCAACCCTAGGCACAGGGGAGGCCCATGGGGGGCGCACCAGCCCATCAGGGGCTGGTTCCCCTCCCACTTCAGCCCATGGGGCCCTCCGGGATAGGTGGCCCCACCCGGTGGACCCCGGGACCCTTCCGGCGGTCCCGGCACAATACCGATTACCCCCGAAACTTTCCCGATGGCCGAAACTGGACTTCCTATATATAAATCTTAACCTCCGGACCATTCCGGAACTCCTAGTGACGTCTGGGATCTCATCCGGGACTCCAAACAACTTTCAGGTTACCGCATACTAATATCTCTACAACCCTAGCGTCACCGAACGTTAAGTGTGTAGACCCTACGGGTTCGGGAGACACGCAGACATGACCGAGACGACTCTCCAGTCAATAACCAATAGCGGGATCTGGATACCCATTTTGGCTCCTACATGTTCCATGATGATCTCATCGGATGAACCACGATGTCGAGGATTCAATCAATCCAGTATTCAATTCACTTTGTCAATCGGTACGTTACTTGCCTGAGATTCGACCGTCGGTATCCCAATACCTCGTTCAATCTCGTTAACGGCAAGTCACTTTACTCGTACCATAATGCATGATCCCGTGACCAAACACTTGGTCACATTGAGCTCATTATGATGATGCATTACCGAGTGGGCCCAGAGATACCTCTCCGTCATGCGGAGTGACAAATCCCAGTCTCGATCCGTGTCAACCCAATAGATACTTTCGGGGATACCTGTAGTATACCTTTATAGTCACCCAGTTACGTTGTGACGTTTGGTACACCCAAAGCACTCCTACGGCATCTGGGAGTTACACGATCTCATGGTCTAAGGAAATGATACTTAACATTGGAAAAGCTCTAGCAAACGAACTACACGATCTTGTGCTATGCTTAGGATTGGGTCTTGTCCATCACATCATTCTCCTAATGATGTGATCCCGTTATCAATGACATCCAATGTCCATAGTCAGGAAACCATGACTATCTGTTGATCAACGAGCTAGTCAACTAGAGGCTCACTAGGGACATGTTATGGTCTATGTATTCACACATGTATTATGATTTTCGGATAACACAATTATAGCATGAATAATAGACAATTATCATGAACAAGGAAATATAATAATAATAATCATTTTATTATTGCCTCTAGGGCATATTTCCAACACGCCCCGCCTTGATATCTTCGCTCCTCATGAGCCTCCCCAGCTAAGCCACTCCGGAGGAGGTCCCGCGTCTGATACGTCCATTTTGCATCATGCTTTTATATCGATATTTATCGCATTATGGACTGTTATTTCACTTTATGTCACAATACTTATGGCTAGTCTGTCTTATTTTAGAAGGTTTACATAAAGAGGGAGAATGACGGCAGCTGGAATTTTGGTCTGGATAAGGAGCAAATATTAGAGACCTATTCTGCGCAACTCCAAAAGTCCTGAAACTCCATGGAACGTCTTGAAAGAAATAAAGAAAAATCCACGCCAAAGATGAAGGCCAGGGGGCCCACACCCTGCTCACAAGGGTGGGGGCGCGCCCCCTATCTCGTGGGCCCCCTGGTGGCTCTCCGACGCCCATCTTCTCCTATATGAGGTCTTTCGATGAGAAAAAAATAGGAAGGAACTTTTCGGGACGAGACTCAGCCGCCACGAGGCGGAACCTTGGCGGATCCAATCTAGAGCTCCGGCAGAGCTGTTCTGCCAGGGATACTTCCCTACCAGACGGGGAAATCATCACCATCGTCATCACCAACGCTCCTCTCATCGGGAGAGGGCAATCTCCATCAACATCTTCACCAGCACCATCTCATCTCCAAACCCTAGTTCATCTCTCGTATCCAATTCTTGTCCCAAAGTCCGGGATTGGTGCTAGTAGGTTGCTAGTAGTGTTGATTACTCCTTGTAGTTGATGCTAGTTGGTTTAATTAGTGGAAGATCATATGTTCAGATCCTATTTGCACATTATTACCCCTCTGATTATGAACATGAATATGCTTTGTGAGTAATTATGTTCATTCCTGAGGACTAGGGAGAAGTCTTGCTATGAGTAGTCATGTGAATTTGGTATTTGTTTGATATTTTGATAAGATGTATGTTGTCTAGCCTCTAGTGGTGTTATGTGAACGTCGACTACATAACACTTCACCATTATTTGGGCCTAGAGGAAGGCATTGGGAAGTAATAAGTAGATGATGGGTTGCTAGAGTGACAGAAGCTTAAACCCTAGTTTATGTGTTGCTTCGTAAGGGGCTGATTTGGATCCATATGTTTCATGCTATGGTTAGGTTTACCTTAATACTTTTGTTGTAGTTGCGGATGCTTGCAATAGAGGTTAATCATAAGTGGGATGCTTGTTCAAGTAAGAACAACGCCCAAGCACCGGTCCACCCTCATATCAAATTATCTAAGTATCGAACGTGAATCATATGAACGTGATGAAAACTAGCTTGACAATATTCCCATGTGTCCTCGGGAGCACTTTTACTATTATAAGAGTTTGTTCCGGCTTGTGCTTTGCTACAAAAGGATTGGGACACCTTGCTGCACTTTATTTACTTTTGTTACTTATTGCTCGTTACAATTTATCCTATCACAAAACTATCTGTTACCACTTATTTCAGTACTTGTAGAGAATACCTTGCTGAAAACCGCTTATCATTTCCTTCTGCTCCTCGTTGGGTTCGACACTCTTACTTATCGAAAGGACTATGATAGATCCCCAATACTTGTGGGTCATCAAGACTCTTTTCTGGCACCGTTGCCGGGGAGTGTAGCGCCTTTGGTATGTGGAATTTGGTAAGGAAAAATTTATATAGTGTGCTGAAATTTACTGTCACTTGTTACTATGGAAAGTAATTCTCTGAGGGGCTTGTTCGGGGTATCTTCACCCCATCCAGTAGAGCAAAGAGTTGCTCCTCAACCTACTGAACCTATTGAAAATGAAACTCCTTTTGAATTTCCTGCGGCTATGATGGAAAACTTGCTAGCTAACCCTTTTATAAGAGATGGAACAAAGCATCCTGATGAGCACTTAATATATGTGGATAAAGTATGCAGGTGTTGGGGGACGTAGTAATTTCAAAAACTTTCCTACGCACACGCAAGATCATGGTGATGCATAGCAACGAGAGGGGAGAGTGTTCTCTACGTACCAATGTAGATCGCAACGGAAGCGTTGACACAACGTAGAGGAAGTAGTCGTACGTCTTCTTCCCGATCCGACCGATCCAAGCACCGTTACTCCGGCACCTCCGAGTTCTTAGCACACGTACAGCTCGATGACGATCCCCGGGCTCCGATCCAGCAAAGCTTCGGGGAGGAGTTCCGTCAGCACGACGGCGTGATGACGATCTTGATGTATTATCGACGCACGGTTTCGCCTAAGCACTGCAACAATATGATCGAGGTGGAATTTGGTAGCAGGGGGCACCGCACACGGCTAAGGAACGATCACCAAGGATCAACTTGTGTGTCTATGGGGTGCCCCTGCCCCTGTATATAAAGGATGGAGGAGGAGGAGGCCGGCCAAGGCTAGGCGCGCCAGGTGTGGAGTCCTACTAGGATTCCAAGTCCTAGTAGGAGTCCACCAAGAGGGGAGGAAGGGAGAAGGAAGTGGAGGAGTAGGAAAGGTGGTCGGCCCCCTTTTCCCTAGTCCAATTCGGACTAGAGGGGAGGGGGGCGCAGCAGCCATTTTCCTCTTCCCACTAAAGCCCATCAAGGCCCATTACTTCTCCCGTAACTACCCGGTACTCCGAAAAATACCCGAATCACTCGGAACCTTTCCGATGTCCGAATATAGTCGTCCAATATATCGATCTTTATGTCTCGACCATTTCGAGACTCCTCGTCATGTCCCCGATCTCATCCGGGACTCCGAACTCCTTCGGTACATCAAAACTCATAAACTCATAATATAACTGTCATCGAAACCTTAAGCATGCGGACCCTACGGTTCGAGAACAATGTAGACATGACCGAGACACGTCTCCGGTCAATAACCAATAGCGGGACCTGGATGCCCATATTGGCTCCTACATATTCTACGAAGATCTTTATCGGTCAGACCGCGTAACAACATACGTTGTTCCCTTTGTCATCGGTATGTTACTTGCCCGAGATTCGATCGTCAGTATCCAATACCTAGTTCAATCTCGTTACTGGCAAGTCTCTTTACTCGTTCCCTAATACAACATCCCGCAACTAACTCATTAGTTGCAATGCTTGCAAGGCTTTAAGTGATGTGCATTACCGAGAGGGCCCAGAGATACCTCTCCGACAATCGGAGTGACAAATCCTAATCTCGAAATACGCCAACCCAACATCTACCTTTGGAGACACCTGTAGTACTCCTTTATAATCACCCAGTTACGTTGTGACGTTTGGTAGTACCCAAAGTGTTCCTCCGGTAAACGGGAGTTGCATAATCTCATAGTCATAGGAACATGTATAAGTCATGAAGAAAGCAATAGCAACATACTAAACGATCGGGTGCTAAGCTAATGGAATGGGTCATGTCAATCAGATCATTCATCTAATGATGTGATCCCATTAATCAAATAACAACTCTTTGTCCATGGTTAGGAAACATAACCATCTTTGATTAACGAGCTAGTCAAGTAGAGGCATACTAGTGACACTCTGTTTGTCTATGTATTCACACATGTATTATGTTTCCGGTTAATACAATTCTAGCATGAATAATAAATATTTATCATGATATAAGGAAATAAATAATAACTTTACTATTGCCTCTAGGGCATATTTCCTTCAGCAGGTATACCCGATGACGTTGCTAAGAAGAAGGTCTTCTCTTTATCTTTGAAGGGAGACGCATTGATATGGTATAGGCTATGTGATGATATGAGATTCTGGGACTATAAAAGATTGAAGTTGGAATTTCATCAAAATTATTACCCTGTGCATCTTGTTCATCGTGATCGCAATTATATATATAATTTCTGGCCTCGCGAAGGAGAAAGCATTGCTCAAGCTTGAGGGAGGCTTAAATCAATGTTATATTCATGCCCCAATCATGAGCTCCAGAGAGAAATAATTATGCAAAAAATTTATGCTCGGCTTTCTGAAAACAATCGCAACATGCTCGATACTTCTTGTGTTGGCTCTTTTATGATGAAGACTATTGAACTCAGATGGAATTTATTGGATAGAATTAAACGCAACTCTGAAGATTGGGACCTCGACGAAGGTAAGGAGTAAGGTATGACACCTAAGTTTGATTGTGTTAAATATTTTATGGATGCCGATATTTTCCGTAAGTTTAGCACTAAATATGGACTTCACTTTGTGATAGTAGCTTCTTTCTGTGAATCTTTTGCTGCTTATGTTGATCTCCCTAAGGAGAAGTGGTTTAAATATCATCCTCCCATAGAAGTAAAAGTAGCTGCACCTATTAAAATTGAAGAAAAGACTATCACTTATAATGATCCTATTGTTCCTACTTCTTATATTGAGAAACCACCTTTCCCTGTTAGAATAAAGGATCATGCTAAAGCTTCAACTGTTGTTCGTAAAAGCAATATTAGGACTTATACACCTCCTGAGCAAGTTAAAGTAGAACCTAATATTGCTATTGTTAAAGATCTCTTGTCTGATAATATTGATGGGCATGTTATTCAGTTCGAAGGTGAAACTGCTAGAATTGCTAAACCTTGTGCTAAAGATAAACATAGACCCGTGGTAGGCGTGCCTGTTATTTCTGTTAAAATAGGAGATCATTGTTATCATGGCTTATGTGATATGGGTGGTAGTGCTAGTGTTATACCACATACTTTATATGAAGAAATTAAGAATGAAATTGCTCCTGCTGAGTTAGAAGATATTGATGTCACAATTAAACTTGCCAATAGAGATACTATTTCAGCAATGGGAATTGTTAGAGATGCTGAAGTCTTGTGTGGGAAAACTAAATATCATGTTGATTTTCTTATTCTTGGTTCCCCACAAGATAGCTTTTGTCCCATTATATTTGGTAGACCCTTCTTAAATACTGTCAATGCTACCATAGATTTCACAATGAATGTTGTTACTGTTGGTTTGGATGATATGGTTCATGAGTTTAATTTCTCTAAATTTAGTAAACAACGTCGTGAGGAAGAATTACCTAGTAAGGATGAAATTATTGGTCTTGCTTCTATTGCCGTACCTCCTAGTGATCCTTTAGAACACTATTTGCTAGACCATGAAAATGATATGTTCATGAATGAAAGAAGGGAAATAGATGAAGTATTCTTTAAACAGGAACCTGTTCTCAAACACAATTTGCCTATTGAAATTTTAGGGGATCCTCCTCCACCCAAGGGTGATCCCGTGTTTGAGATTAAACCTTTGCTTGATAATCTTAAATATGCTTATCTTGATGAAAATAAGATATATCCTGTTATTATTAGTGCTAACCTTTCAGAGCATGAAGAAGAAAGATTATTGGAAACTCTGAAGAAGCATCGTGCTGCTATTGGATATACTCTTGATGATCTTAAGGGCATTAGTCCCACTCTATGCCAACATAAAATAAATTTGGAAGTAGATGCCAAACCAGTTCGTGATCCTCAACGACGTCTGAATCCTAAAATGAAAGAAGCGGTAAGAAAAGAAATACTAAAGCTTCTGGAGGCAGGTATAATCTATCCCGTTGCTGATAGTGAGTGGGTAAGTCCTGTCCATTGTGTCCCTGAGAAGGGAGGTATTACTGTTGTTCCTAATGATAAAGATGAATTGATTCCACAAAGAATTATCACAGGTTATAGGATGGTAATTGATTTCCGGAAATTAAATAAAGCTACTAAGAAAGATCATTACCCCTTACCTTTTATTGATCAAATGCTAGAAAGATTATGCAAACACACACACTATTGCTTTCTAGATGGTTATTCTGGTTTCTCTCAAATACCTGTGTCGGCTAAAGATCAATCAAAGACTACTTTTACATGCCCTTTTGGTACTTTTGCTTATAGACGTATGCCTTTTGGTTTATGTAATGCACCTTCCACCTTTCAAAGATGCATGATGGCTATATTCTCTGACTTTTGTGAAAAGATTTGTGAGGTTTTCATGGACGACTTTTCCGTCTATGGTTCCTCTTTTGATGATTGCTTGAGAAATCTTGATCGAGTTTTGCAGAGATGTGAAGAAACTAATCTTGTCTTGAATTGGGAAAAGTGCCACTTTATGGTTAATGAAGGTATTGTCTTGGGGCACAAAGTTTCTGAAAGAGGTATTGAAGTTGATAAAGCCAAGGTTGATGTTATTGAAAAGATGCCATGTCCCAAGGACATCAAAGGTATAAGAAGTTTCCTTGGTCATGCCGGATTTTACAGGAGGTTCATTAAGGACTTCTCAAAAATTTCTCGGCCTCTCACTAATTTATTGCAAAAAGATATACCATTTGTCTTTGATGATGATTGTGTAGACGCATTTGAAATACTTAAGAAAGCATTAGTCTCCGCACCTATTGTTCAGCCACCTGATTGGAATTTACCCTTTGAAATTATGTGTGATGCTAGTGATTATGCTGTAGGTGTTGTTCTAGGTCAAAGAGTTGACAAGAAACTAAATGTTATTCATTATGCTAGTAAGACTCTAGACAATGCTCAAAGAAATTGTGCTACTACCAAAAAAGAGCTTTTAGCAGTTGTATTTGCTTGTGATAAGTTAAGATATTATATTGTTGATTCTAAAGTAACTATTCACACCGATCATGCTGCTATTAAATATCTTATGGAAAAGAAAGATGCTAAACCTAGACTTATTAGATGGGTTCTCTTGCTACAAGAGTTTGATTTGAATATTGTTGATAGAAAGGGAGCTGAGAACCCCGTTGCAGACAACTTATCTAGGTTAGAAAATATTCTTGATGACCCACTACCTATTAATGATGACTTTCCTGATGAACAATTAAATGTTATAAGTACTTCTCGTAGTAATCCATGGTATGCTGATTGTGCTAATTATATTGTTGCTAAGTTTATACCACCTAGTTTCACATACCAGCAAAAGAAAAAGTTTTTCTATGACTTGAGACATTACTTTTGGGATGACCCACATCTTTATAAAGGAGTAGATGGTGTTATTAGACGTTGTGTACCTAAGCATGAATAGGAACAGATCCTATGCAAGTGTCATTCCGAGTCTTATGGAGGACACCACGCTGGAGATAGAACTGCACATAAGGTATTGCAATCTGGTTATTATTGGCCTACTCTCTTCAAGGATGCCCGTAAGTTTGTCTTGTCTTGTGATGAATGTCAAAGAATTGGTAATATTAGTAGACGTCAAGAAATGCCTATGAATTATTCACTTGTTATTGAACCGTTTGATGTTTGGGGCTTTGATTATATGGGACCTTTTCCTGCCTCTAATGGGTACACACATATTCTAGTTGCTGTTGATTACGTTACTAAGTGGGTAGAAGCTATTCCAACTAGTAGTGCTGATCATAACACTTCTATTAAAATGCTTTAAGAAGTTATTTTCCCGAGGTTTGGAGTCCTTGGATATTTAATGACTGATGGTGGTTCACACTTTATTCATGGTGCTTTCCGTAAAATGCTTGCTAAATATGATGTTAATCATAGAATTGCATCCCCTTGTCACCCACAGTCTAGTGGTCAAGTAGAGTTGAGCAATACAGAGCTCAAATTAATTTTGCAAAAGACTGTTAATAGGTCGAGAAAGAATTGGTCTAAGAAACTTGATGATGCATTATGGGCATATAGAACTGCATACAAAAATCCTATGGGCATGTCTCCGTATAAAATGGTCTATGGAAAAGCATGTCACTTACCTCTCGAACTAGAACACAAGGCATATTGGGCTATTAAAGAGCTCAACTATGATTTTAAACTTGCCGGTGAGAAGAGGTTATTTGATATTAGCTCACTTGATGAATGGAGAACCCAAGCTTATGAAAATGCCAAGTTGTTTAAAGAAAAAGTTAAAAGATGGCATGACAAAAGGATACAAAAGCGTGAGTTTAATGGAGGTGATTATGTATTGCTATACAACTCTCATTTAAGATTTTTTGTAGGAAAACTTCTCTCTAAATGGGAAGGCCCCTACGTCATCGAAGAGGTCTATCGTTCCGGTGCCATAAAAATCAACAACTTCGAGGGCACGAATCCGAAGGTGGTAAACGGTCAGAGAATTAAACATTATATCTCAGCTAATCCCATAAATGTTTAAACCAATATTATTGAAACCATAACCCCGGAGGAATACATAAGGGACACTTTCCAGAACGTTGCAGACTCCGAAAAGGAATAGGTATGTGGTACGGTAAGTAAACCGACTCCAAAACAATTTTTAAGGCAATATTTCTCCGTTTTGGAATATTTAGAAAAATAGAAAAAGAAGTAGCGGTCCGGGAAGGACACGAGGGCCCCATGAGGGTGGTGGGCGCGCCCTACCCCCCTGGGCGCGCCCCCTACCTTGTGAGCGCCTCGTGTGCCCTCGGGACTCCGTTTTCTTGCACGTTACGTATTTTGGTCAGTAAAAATTCATTATATATTCTCCCAAAGGTTTTGACTCCCGTATTATGCAAATTTCCTCTATTTTTGTTTTCGAGTTGTTGCTGCTACAGATTAGAGCAAGATGTCTTCTGAACAGTCAATCGGGGAAAGCCGGGTATCTAATCTGGCACCGGAACCAAGGGCAAACAGCGACGCTGACCACTTTGGGCCAGCAACGGAGGAAGAGATGGAGGCTGATTAATGAGAGTAGATGTCATGGAGGATCAAGAAGTCACCTCTCGCCTCCGAGTTGGGTTCACGACGGGGGAACTGTAGAGCTCAGCTATTCCAAACTCGGTTACCCCTTCTAATGTTAGATTTCTTTCTTATGAAAATATGAAGAGAAGTGTCACTTGTTCTCCCGCAGCTATGCAACACCCTTGGGTGCAAGGAGCTTTAGCTATCACAGGAAAGCTTCGTAAGGAAATAATGGATCTCAAACAGCAAGTCAATAAGCTCGAGGAGGAGAACCGCATCCTGAGGGGAATCATCGCTAAGAATATTACACCGACAACAAAGAAGGAGTGAGGGAGTCCTGGATTAGGGGTGTTCGGATAGCCGGACTATACCTTCGGCCGGACTCCTGGACTATGAAGATACAAGATTAAAGACTTCGTCTCGTGTCCGGAAGGGACTTTCCTTGGCGTGGAAGGCAAGCTTGGTGATACGGATATGTAGATCTCCTACCATTGTAACCGACTCTTGTAACCCTAGCCCTCTCCGGTATCTATATAAGCCGAAGGGTTTTAGTCCGTAGAGCGAACAACTATCATACCATAGGCTAGCTTCTAGGGTTTAGCCTCTTTGATCTCGTGGTAGATCTACTCTTGTACTACCCATATCATCAATATTAATCAAGCAGGACGCAGGGTTTTACCTCCATCAAGAGGGCCCGAACCTGGGTAAAAACATCGTGTCCCTCGTCTCCTGTTACCATCCGCCAAGACGCATAGTTCGGGACCCCCTACCCGAAGTCCGCCGGTTTTGACACCGACATTGGTGCTTTCATTGAGAGTTCCTCCATGTCGTCACTCTTAGGCCCGATGGCTTCTCCGATCATCAACAGCAATGCGATCCAGGGTGAGACCTTTCTCCCCGGACAGATCTTCATATTCGGCGGCGTTGCACTGCGGGCCAATTCGCTTGGTCATCTGGAGCAGATCGAAAGCTACGCCCCTGGCCATCAGGTCAGATTTGGAAGTTTGAACTACATGGCCGACATCCGCGGAGACTTGATCTTCGACGGATTCGAGCCACAGCCGAGCGCGCCGCACTATCACGATGTGCACGATCTAGCTCTGCCGCCGAACAGTGCCCTGGAGGCCGCACCCGCATCAGCTCCGACCCTTAATTCGGAGCCAACTGCGCCAACCGAGGATGGGTGGTTGGACACCGCCTCGGGACTGCAATCTCTACGGCGATCGAGCCAAACACCAACCCTGTCCTCTGCGAAGCTCGTGACTCCAAGGAGTCGGACTCCTCTCCGGACTCCGAGCCCTCCGCGCCCCTACCGATTGAATCCGATTGGGCGCCGACCATGGAGTTCACCACCGCAGACATCTTTTAGCACTCGCCCTTCGGCGACATTCTGAATTCACTCAGGTCTCTCTCTTTGTCAGGAGAGTCCTGGCCGGACTATGACCGGCAGGATTGGGATGTGGGCGACGAAGAAATTCGATGCCCACCCACCACCCACTTCGTAGCCACTGTCAATAATTTGAACGACGTGCTCGACTTCGACTCCGAAGACATCGATGGTATGGACGACGATGTAGGAGATGAACATGAACCAACGCCTATAAGGCACTGGACAGCCACCTCATCTCATGATGTATACATGGTGGACACACCCAAAGGAAGCGACGATGAGGAACACGGGGATGCAACGAGGGATCGTTCTCTCAAAAAGCAATCAAAGCGGCGACGTAAGCGCCGCTCCAAGCCCCGCCTCGACAGAGACAGCAGCCATACAGACCCAGCCATAGAGCAGGACGAGCCGGCGGACGACGAACATGCCTTCGAGCAACCGTCCGAACAGGGCAACTTGGATAAACAAACAGAACACCCCGTCCCCGACGAAAACAACAGTCCGTACGACCTTATGATGGATAGGCTCATGGAGCAGAAGAACCACCACAAAAGGCTCGTCGCCACTGCGCGTAGCCTGAAAAAGCAGAAGCGGAAGCTCAAAACTGCGGAGGATGCACTCAGAACCAAATGGAGCAAAGTACGCAACACCGCAGACAAATATGGCGGCAGTCGCCGTAGAAAAAGCTATCCACAGCGAAAGCTACTGCCTGAATTTGACGAGGAGGCCTTAGAGCCCCCGCAGTCAACAAATACAAAAGCCACCCGGTCGGATAGACGACCGCATGGCCAGCATGGAGCGGCAAGCGGCGCCGCACACAAGCCGGAACGCGATCCACCAAAGGATCTGTATCAAAAAGATGGCCCAGCCAGATCTATCTACGGTCCACGAAAGCAAGCTCTAGTAAGCAATGCAACACAACAAATATCCGAACATCACAGCACACCCAAATACAGGGGTGCCGCACACCCCCTATGTTTCACCGATGAGGTGCTGGACCATGAATTTCCAGCGGGATTTAAGCCCGTAAACATAGAGGCGTACAACGGAACAACAGACCCTGGGGTCTGGATCGAGGATTATATCCTCCACATACACATGGCCAGAGGAGATGAGCTCCACGCCATAAAATACTTACCCCTCAAGCTTAAAGGGCCAGCCCGGCATTGGCTCAAAAGCCTTCCCGAAAACACCATTGGAAGTTGGGAAGAGCTTGAGGATGCTTTCCGGGCAAATTTTCAAGGGACCTATTTCCGCCCTCCGGATGCAGACGATCTCAGTCACATAACTCAACAGCCCGAGGATACTATAATACTTGCAGGAACAAGTATAAAAAGCTTCTACAATTTATCAAAATATTGTTTTACAATAACCTATGCTATTCGAATATAGTATCCTTCGAGCACTGCGTCTCTATTAAACGAGCGCCTTGCAGAACTTCCTGAAAATAGTGCTCGGTAGATACTCGGCTTCCATCCGAGTCTGGGGATGCAACAGCGGTGGCCTCCATTTCCGCCCAGTGTGTCTTGACACGGGCAAGAGCCATCCGCGCACCCTCTATGCATGCTGACCTCTTCATCGCATTGATATGCGGCAGCGCACCAAGGAACTGCTGCACCAAGTCAAAATAACTTTTCGGCTCCGGCCTCTCTGGCCACAGATGACTCATGACATACTTCATGGCGAGTCCGGACAACCTATTTAGCTCGGCCCATTCGGCCAAACGATCGGCTAATGACAGTGGACGCTTTGGATTGTGGAACTGCGACCAAAAGAGCTTTTCCACTTCGCGATCTTCTTGATCTCGGAAGTGTTCGGCCGCATCTGCGGCACTCGCTGCCAAATCCAGATAGGTGTCCGCCATACTCCACATCTGGTCTAACGGAGCATGTTTAGGATCATAGAACTTCCTCCGCAGCATAAAGGGCTTTCCAGCCGCGATCTCTCCGGCCTGACGCAGCTCCTCCTTCATAGCTCTCATTGCAGAGCGAGCATCCTTGGCATCGGCAATGGCCTTCTCCAAGTCCGTCTATTCCGCCTGATCTTCTTTTTCAAGAAGCTTGCAACGGTCAGCAGCGCTCTTCAGCTTCACAGCCATCTTGGCCATTTCCTTCTTGCTTCGGCAGTGAGCAGCCTGTTCGGCTTTCAGCTCTTCAATTGCCTTTCTAGCAGCCGCATCACTTTTCCTGGCTTTCTCCTTGGCTTGGGCAAGTTCCGCCTAAAGATTCTCCATGGCAGCAGCACCATCTGCATCAAGCGCACACATTGTAAGATAGTGGCACAAAGCTCCCCTTACTAGGTGCCGCCGGAGGAATTACATACCTTGTGCCTCGTCAAGCCGCTTGTTGACAAGCACGATGTTGGCATCTGCCACGTCAAGTTGCCGCTTTAGCTCGGCAAATTCATTAGTCCGGCTGGCCACCAGACACTTCGCCACCTAGGTATGAAGGCAGCATATTAGACCTGGGATTATGATCCTCTGCGCGCCGTCACTTTTGACAACGCACAGAGTCTCAGAGGCTACTATCTACACAGGGCGCATCTTATTTATGTGCAACTGTCCAAAAAGGGTACATTATTTCGCGTACCTCAAAACCTGTCAGTAAACTCCTGACGGCCTTGTGCAATCCGCTCTCCGCGGATGAAATCCTCTCAATCACCGTACCCATCAATGCACGGTGCTCCTCTGAGCTAGATGCTCGCCCTAGCAGATCCTTCAGCTCCTCCGACCGCGCACCAGATGGTGTCGGACTCGTCCGGTGACCCTTTTTGAAGGCCGGATGCGGAGGGCTTCGGGGGGCCATATGACTACCTTCTAGCCCTGTCGGATTCGGAGAAACCCTCCACGACGATACCTCAGGGTCGCCCGCCTCGCAAGGCGGTACAGCAGGGGGAGGCGTTCCGCTTTCCATCATCTTCGGAAGAAGATCCCCCGAAGACGAGCTCTGCTGAGAAGGGCTAAGGTCCAAGCTACAAGGTAAATTTTTGATTACTTTTCTCAGATATAAAGCAAGGATTTCTCTCATTTCTTAAAAAAGAAGACTCCTCTCTACTTACGGCTCGCTGGAGGGCTGATCCCCTTGAGGGCATAATTCGGCCGAAGTATCCCCCAGCACAGGACCCTCCGGCGAAGATTTCTCCCCCCGCTTTGACGCCATGGTCTCCGGGTCTTCAGAGGCGGTCCTCTTCTTCCCCTGAGGAGAGGAATTTTCGATTCCTCCCTTCCAAACAGCCTCCTTCGAGGAGGCCATAGCTCCCTTGTCCCCTCCCTCGCTTTCCTTCGAAGGCACAACTTCCAACATCCTGACTAGCACGGGACCCGGCATGCTCTCGGGGAGGGGGGCCGGACACCTGATTAGCTTTGCTTTCGCTATCCACTCATGTTTAAAGGACAGCTCTTTTAGGGGCAATTTTATGATAAATATGCGGACTGCAAGTCCGGGCACATGGCTACTTACTTGAGTATCCGGGCGGTTGCAGCTCAGACCTGCGTCCTCGGTCAAGTCCGGACACATTGCTTGTGATCCGAAGAACAATTTGTACATCTCCACAGACGGCATGCCCATAAAATTTTGGATAGCTCGTGGTCCCTCCAGATTGAACTCCCACAGGCGGAGGGGGTGACGTTTGCAGGGCAGAGCTCGGCGAATTAGCATAACCAGTGTCACCACGACCAGACTAATATCTCTTTCTAGGAGATCTCGCATGTGGCCCTGCAACAAGGGCATGTCCTTGGACGGCCCCCAGTCCAGCCCTTTATTGACCCATGACGCTAGCTGTGGTGGGGGACCGAGCGAGAGGCAGGTGGCGCCACCCACTTGGTGCTCCTGGGAGCGGTAATATAAAACCACTCTCGTTGCCATAAGCTGGACTCCTCTTGAAAGGAGCCCTCGGGCCATGGGGCATCAGCATTCCTGCTTATAACAGTGCCTCCGCACTCCGCGTGTCGTCCCTCGATCATCCTCTGCTCTACTTTGAAGGTCTTGAGCCATAGTCCGAAGTGAGGAGTAATACGGAGGAAGGCTTTGCAAACGACAATGAATGAGGAAATATGGAGGATGGACTCCGGAGCCAAGTCGTGAAATTCCAGCCCATAATAAAACATGAGCCCCCTCACGAAGGAATCCGTCGGGAAGCCTAGCCCCCGAAGGAAATGAGACATGAACACCACACTCTCACCAGGCTTGGGAGTGGGAATGACATGCCCTTGAGCAGGCAGCTTATGCCAGATTTTGCCGGTCAAGAACCTGGCCTCTCTCAACTTCAACACGTCCTCCTCCGTGATGGAGGAGGGCATCCATCGGCCTCGAAGGTCAGAACCGGACATTGTCGGAGGTCCGAAGCACCTGAAATCTGGAGCCTTGGGTGTTGGAACTCGAGGCGAAGGGCAAACTCGTTTGAGATTGAAAGAAAGGAGTAAGGCCTTGCTCTCTTTATAAGAGGATGAATACCAAGAGCCCTCCCCGTGACCGTTTGGGACTCGCCTTTGATCGAGAAAACATACCAACGGGTACGGTTGGGTTAACCACGCCCGTATTGATGAGGATCCCGAAATAAGGGGACACGATCTGTGCTTTGACAAGATGTGCCAAGGAAACCGCCTCGCTAAATGCGCTGAGGTGGAACAGTAAAACGATTCGAATAAAGAATTGGACGTGGTGTGATGTCACGCTACGGAATACGTCAGCAGATTAGATTTGTGTAAATATTATTCTCTCTATGGCAATATGTGGAAACTTATTTTGCAGAGCCGGACACTACCTTTCTGTTCAAAATCTTCTATGAAGTACTTGGAGGAGGAACCCTCCTTGCAATGCCGAAGACAATCTGCGCGCCGGACTCATCGTCATTGAAGCCTGGTTCAGGGGCTACTGAGGGAGTCCTGGATTAGGGGGTGTTTGGATAGCCGGACTATACCTTCGGCCGGACTCCTGGACTATGAAGATACAAGATTAAAGACTTCGTCCCGTGTCCGGAAGGGACTTTCCTTGGCGTGGAAGGCAAGCTTGGCGATACGGATATGTAGATCTCCTACCATTGTAACTGACTCTTGTAACCCTAGCCCTCTCCGGTGTCTATATAAGCCAGAGGGTTTTAGTCCGTAGAGCGAACAACTATCATACCATAGGCTAGCTTCTAGGGTTTAGCCTCTCTGATCTCGTGGTAGATCTACTCTTGTACTACCCATATCATCAATATTAATCAAGCAGGATGTAGGGTCTTACCTCCATCAAGAGGGCCCGAACCTGGGTAAAAACATCGTGTCCCTTGTCTCCTGTTACCATCCGCCTAGACGCACAGTTCAGGACCCCCTACCCGAGATCCGCCGGTTTTGACACCGACAAGGAGACATAACCACATGGGTATGGGCACTCCCCTTGGCAACTGCCAAGCTTGGGGCAGGTGCCCAGGTATCGTATCTCCATCACAACTCCTATCTTTACTGTTTTTCTTAGTTCGATCCTATTAGTAGTATCTTGATCTAGTAGAATAAAGTTTATGGTATGATCTAGTTTTGAGTTTCGCTTTGTGATCTCTCTATGTAATCGAGTCCGTGAGTTATATATAATAAAGATTAGTGTTGAGTCAAGGGCTTGATTATTTTGCCATGATCTTGGGTGAATAAAAGAAAAGATGAAAAGAAACAAAAACAAAAAGTTCATATTGATCTCATTGAGAGTAATGACTTCACATAGAAAGAGTATGATGATTAAAAGTTGTTGGGAATTGGCAGACATAGCTTTGGTCATTGTTGCAATTAATAGGAAGTAATAAGGAAAGAGAGGTTTTCACATATAGATATATTATCATTGACATCTTTTATGATTGGGATCACTCATTAAAATACGACATGCTAAAGAGTTGATGTTGGACAAGGAAGACAACGTAATGAGTTATGTCTTTCTTATATCTGAGATAAAGTATGTTGTCATGGTTCCTCTAACTTGTTGAGCTTGATTCTCCCCCTCATGCTAGCCAAATTCTTAGCACCAAGTAGAAATACTACTTGTGCTTCCAAATACCCTTAAACCAGTTTTGCCATGAGAGTCCACCATATCTACCTATGGATTGAGTAAGATCCTTCAAGTAAGTTGCCATCGGTGCAAAGCAATAAAAATTTCTCTAAATATATATGATTGATTGGTGTGGGAGAAATAAGCTTTATACGATCTTGTGATGTGGAAGTAATAAAAGCGACGGACTGCATAATAAAGGTTCATATCACAAGGGGCAATATAAAGTGATGTTCTTTCGCATTGAGGTTTTATATATCCAACCATAAAAGTGCATGGCAACCTCTGCTTCCCTCTGCGAAGGGCCTACCCTTTATTATTATCTTCTACCTTATCCAAGAGTCACGGTGATCTTCACCTTTTCTTTTTTATTTTATCCTTTGGCAAGCTCAGCATGTTCGAAAGAACATGATATATATATATAATTGGATGTAGGGGAGCATGAACCATTGTTGTTGACATTACCCTTGAGGTAAAAGGTTGTGGGGAAAAACTATAAAGCCCCTATCTTTCTCGGTGTCCGATTAAAACTCCGTAACCACAAGTATCGCGTGAGTGTTAGCAATCATGGAGGACTAAATGATAGTTGAGTATGTGGACTTGTTTTTTTAGCTCTGACATAGACTCTTTCCAATGTTATGATAAATTGCAATTGTTTCTATTGGGCATCGTAGCAGAAATTTAAAATTTTCTACGCATCACCAAGATCAATCTATGGAGTAATCTAGCAACGAGGGGAAGGGGAGTGCATCTACATACCCTTGTAGATCGCTAAGCGGAAGCGTTACTAGAACGCGGATGAGGTAGTCGTACTCGTAGCGATTCAGATCGCGGTTGATTCCGATCTAAGCGCCGAACAACGGCGCCTTCGCGTTCAACACACATGCAGCCCGGCGACGTCTCCCATGCCTTGATCCAGCAAGGAGAGAGGGAGAGGTTGGGGAAGACTCCGTCCAACAGTAGCACGACGGCGTAGTGGTGGTGGAGGAGCGCGGTACTCTAGCAGGGCTTCCCCAAGCACTATGAGAGACAAGGAGGGAGAGAGGTAGGGCGGCGCCTTGGGAGAGAGAGACTCGTGTGTTGTGTAGCCCCAAAACCTCCACTATATATAGGGGCAAGGGCAAGGGGAGGCGCCCTAGGGTTTCCCCTAAGGGGGCGACGGCCAGGGCAGATGGGATCTCCCCCCTTGGGTGACTTGGCCCCCAAGCCAGGAGGTGGGAACCCTAGATGGGGCGCCCCAAACCCCCTAGTCACATGGGAAAAGGTGAGGGGGCGCACAACCCCTTAGTGGGATGGTTTGCCCCCTTCCCTTGGCCCATGAAGCCCCCCAACACTTGTCGGGGCTCTCGAAACACCTTTCGGTCATGCTGGTCATCACCCGGTACCTCCGGAACACTTCCGGACTCCAAAACCCTTCGTCCAATATATCAATCTTCACCTCCGGAACATTCCGGAACTCCTCGTGATGTCCCGGATCTCAACTGGGACTCCGAACAACATTCGGTAACCGCATACATACTTTCCCTATAACCCTAGCGTCATCGAACCTTAAGTGTGTAGACCCTACGGGTTCGGGAATCTTGCAGACATGACCGAGACAACTCTCCGGCCAATAACCAACAGCGGGATCTGGATACCCATGTTGGCTCCCACATGTTCCATGATGATCTCATCGGATGAACCACGATGTTGGGGATTCAATCAATCCCGTATACAATTCCCTTTGTTCATCGGTATGTTACTTTCCCGAGATTCGATCGTCGGTATCCCAATACCTCGTTCAATCTCGTTACCGGAAAGTCTCTTTACTCGTTCCGTAATGCATGATCACGTGGCTAATTCATTAGTCACATTGAGCTCATTATGATGATGCATTACCGAGTGGGCCCAGAGATACCTCTCCATCATACGGAGTGACAAATCCCAGTCTCGATTCGTGCCAACCCAACAGACACTTTCGGAGATACCTGTAGTGCACCTTTATAGCCACCCAGTTACGTTGTGACGTTTGGTGCACCCAAAGCATTCCTACGGTATCCGGGAGTTGCACAATCTCATGGTCTAAGGAAATGATACTTGACATTAGAAAAGCTTTAGCAAACGAACTACACGATCTTGTGCTAGGCTTAGGATTGGGTCTTGTCCATCACATCATTCTCCTAATGATGTGATCCCGTTATCTATGACATCCAATGTCCATGGTCAGGAAACCATGACCACCTATTGATCAACGAGCTAGTCAACTAGAGGCTTACTAGGGACATGTTGTGGTCTATGTATTCACACATGTATTACGGTTTCCGGTTAATACAATTATAGCATGAACAATAGACAATTATCATGAACAAGGAAATACAATAATAACCATTTTATTATTGCCTCTAGGGCATATTTCCAACAGTCTCCCACTTGCACTAGAGTCAATAGTCTAGTTGTAACGCCCCATATGTAACCTTTCCCAAATTGTACTCCAACTCTTGCCGTTTCTGGCATTAAGTTATATTTAATTCTCGGGTTCGGGTCTTTGTCTCCGTGTGTTGTTTTTGTTTTCGTGCATCTCATATCATGTCATCACGTGCATTGCATTTGCATACATGTTCATCTCATGCATTCGAGCATTTTCCCCGTTGTCCGTTTTGCATTCCGGTGCTTCGTTCTCCTCCGGTGGCCATTTCTAGCTTTCTTTCGTGTGTGGGGATTAAACATTTCCGGATTGGACCGAGACTTGCCATGCGGCCTTGGTTTACTACCGGTAGACCGCCTGTCAAGTTTCGGGTCATTTGGACTTCGTTTGATACTCCAACGGTTAACCGAGGGACCGAAAAGGCCTCGTGTGTGTTGCAGCCCAACACCCCTCCAATTTGGCCCAAAACCCATCAAACTCTGCTCCATCGTCTCGGTCGTTCGATCACGATCGTGTGGGCGAAAACCGCACCTCATTTGGACTCTCCTAGCTCCCTCTAGGTCTATAAATAGACCCCTTCCCCGAAATCCGGATCTCTCCCCCGTCCAAACCCTAAAATTCCAGATCCCGCCGCTGCCGGACACGTCCGCCACCGACAGACACGTCCGGTCCGCCCGCCGCTGCCGCCGCGGGCCGGGGAGCCCGAAGCCGGCCCCCGCGGCCCGACCTCGCCCGCGCCGCCACCCGGGAGCCTCGCCGCCGCCTCCTTCAACTCCGGCGGCCGGAGTTAGCCCACGCCACCGTGACCTCGCCGGAGTAGCCCGACCCGACCTCGCCGGCCGCCACCCGCCGCATCCCGCCAAGCTCCGTGCCGCCCCGCGCCTCGGCTTCCACGCCGACCTCGCCGGCGGCCACCTCCGCGCCGCGCCCACGCCGGCCCGCCTCCCCGCGCCGCCGTCCGAGCTCGCCGTCGCCGGATCCCGCCGCCGTTGACCTTGGATGCTACAGTACCGCGCCGCCGTGAACAGTAACCGGATCTGGATCTGGTTGACCCCCTCTCCCCCGAAACCCTAATTCTCAGTATTTTTATGCATACTTTGACCGCTCATATCTTTGCACCCGTGGCTCCGTTTTGGGCATATGATATATCAAAATCTTTCTCTCGACGAGTACATCATTTCATTCCATTGCATCATTTGCATTTGAGGTCATCTTGTTGCCCAAAATGCTGTTGGAAGGACGCATCATGAGTTAAATTGCAGATCCGTTAGCCCTACATTGACTTTTGTCTTTTTTGCCATTATTATTGTGTGCATGATATGCCTATGCCCCTTTGGGATGAATTGTTAAGCTTGTTGTCTTCTTTCCAGAGGTGCCTCCCTTGCATTTTTAGGATGTGTGTGTTGACTTGTGCAAGCTTGCAAAGAGGGGTACCTGAGTTTACTGATTTCAGGGACTTTGTGAAAATCACCAAGTCTGGGATGTTTTAGTTCACGATGCTATATGTCCAGCTTGTTTCCTAGTGATCCGTGCCTCTTTTGAGGATGATCATTAAGAGTGATTTGTTATGCTTGTTGTGCTTAATCCATCCATGTCTTTACTTGTTATGTTGGAGCACCCTAGGTTGACTCAATCGAGCTCAACTTTTGCATAGTTGTTGTTTTGGGCAGATCGTGAACTCTTTTGCGATTTTGCCGAAGCTATTGCTAGTGATCCATGCATGCTATGCCATTGTTCTTGCCATGTCTAGCTAGCATTTTGTGCCTTCTTAATGGATATATGCTTGCCTTGCCATGAATTGCACCATAGTGAGTGCATCGAGCTCGTTTACATGCCTCCGTGAGTTAATATTTCAGCATGTCCCAGTTTTCACTAAGTCTGAAAACTGATTGTGTTTCATCGATGTTCGTGTGCTCGGTAGAGTATTTTGTGAACCCTTTTGGCCCCAGGTCATTTTGGGTGTTTTGTTAAGCTTGTTGTGTAGCTCCATGCCATGCTCTTACTTGCCATGTTCAGATTTTGCTTCATGTTGTTTTGTTGCTCCGAAGAGAGCATCGTGGTCTGAAATTTCAGACTAGCGTTAATTTCGCTAAGTCTGAAATCTGTTTTGCTTATTCAGTTTTGCCATGCTTGTTTGAAGCCCTTAATGGATGAATTTTCCTATGCCTCAGTCCTGGTGATTTGTTAAGCTTCTTGAGTACATTACTGCCATGCAATTTTTTTTCATGTTTGGTGGTTGTAGCATGTTCATTGCATTGCATTTAGGAGCCTACTTGCTGTTAATCGCAGATCGGTTCGTTTCATAATTCGCTTGCCATTTCCAAACCGTAGCTCCGATTGCCATGATCTTTATATCGTTTTCAGGGGATTTCTTCCCCTCTATCCAGTGGCACACTTGGTTTTCCATGTTGAGGCCAGGTTCATACATTTCCTGTCACGTCTTTCATTTTGCATCCCGCATCGCATCCCGCATAGCATATCATCTTTGCATATTATTGGTTGCCCTTGCACGTGGTTGATTTTATCCTTGTTGCTTGTTTGTGTTGTTGGGTAGAGCCGGGAGACGAGTTCACTAACGAGGAGCCCGTTGAGTTTGCTTTTGAGGATCCAGTCAACTCTGACAGCTGTGCAGGCAAGGCGATCATACCCTCGAAATCACTACTATCTTTGCTATGCTAGTTTGCTCGCTCTTTTGCTTTGCCAATGCTATGATGCCTACCACTTGCTTGTCAGCCTCCCAATTGCCATGATTGAGCCTCTAACCCACCTTTGTCCTAGCAAACCATTGATTGGCTATGTTACCGCTTTGCTCAGCCCTTCTTATAGCGTTGTTAGTTGCAGGTGAAGATTGGAGCCGTTCCTTGTTGGAACATTTATTTACTTGTTGGGATATCATTATATTGCTATGTTATCTTTACTCATCTATATACTTGGTAAAGGGTGGAAGGCTCGGCCTCTCGCCTAGTGTTTTGTTCCACTCTTGCCGTCCTAGTTTCCGGCATAGCGGTGTTATGTTCCCGGATTGTTGCGTCCCTTACGCGGTTGGGCTATAATGGGAACCCCTTGATAGTTCACCTTGATTAAAGCTTTTCCAGCAATGCCCAACATTGGTTTTACCATTTGCCACCTAGCCTCTTTTT
This sequence comes from Triticum monococcum, assembly GCA_034509565.1. NCBI lineage: Eukaryota > Viridiplantae > Streptophyta > Magnoliopsida > Poales > Poaceae > Triticum > Triticum monococcum. Next base: position 488,453,906 of record CM067845.1, read on the forward strand.
CCCTTGGGTTTCCGGAGCCCGAGGGTCATCTTTATTTTAGCCCCCCCCTCCCCACGGGCCAGTGCTCCTCTAAGTGTTGGTCCGAACCGAGCCACTTGCAGCGCCACCTCGGGGCAACTCGAGGATTGGTTTTAGTTGTACGTAGTGTTCATCTGAGTGTGCCCTGAGAAAGAGATATGTGCAGCTCCTATCGGGATTTGTCGGCACATTCGGGCGGTGTTGCTGGACTAGTTTTGACCTGTCGAATCATCTTGTTGTACCGGGATACCGAGTCTGATCGGTGGGTCCTGGGTGGAGGTCTATTCCTTCGTTGACCGTGAGAGCTTGTTATGGGCTAAGTTGGGACCCCCCTGCGGGGATTGATCCTTCGAAAGCCGTGCCCGCGGTTATGGGCAGATGGGAATTTGTTAATGTCCGGTTGTAGATAACTTGAACCTTAAATAATTAAAATGAATCAACCGAGTGTGTTGCCGTGATGGCCTCTTCTCGGCGGAGTCCGGGAAGTGGACACGGCGTTGGAGTTATGTTTGCGTAGGCTGCTCTATATAGTTTCCGCTCGTGCTTTGCCTCCTCTTCTCGCTCTCCTTTGCGAATAAGTTAGCCACCATATATGCTAGTCGCTTGCTGCAGCTCTACTATACATTACCCCTTTCCTACCTATTAAGCTTAAATAGTCTTGATCGCGAGGGTGCGAGATTGCTGAGTCCTCTGTGGCTCACAGATTACTATTACACCAGATGCAAGGACCGATGATACCTCTCCGGATGGCGTGCTCGAGCTGAAGTGGGAGTACGACGAGGACTCTCAGCGTTACTATGTGTCGTTTCCTGATGATCAGTAGGGATGCCTATTCGGGGTTAGATCCAGGACCTAGTCGCTTGTTGGGGGCCTTTTCTATTTTCGCGCCGTAGTCGGGCCATGAGTGATTGTATGATGGATGTTATTTATGTACTTTGATGTGGCGTGGCGAGTGTAAGCCAACTATGCTATTATTCCCCTTTATATTATATATGTACATGGGTTGTGTAATGATTCCCGACTTGCGACATTGCTTTCAATGCGCCTATGTCTCTAAGTCGTTCCTCGACACGTGGGAGACATAGCCGCATCGAGGGCGTTACAAGGTGGTAATCAGAGCCTTCCCCAACCTTAGGAGCCCCATTGCTTGATCGTTTTTAGTAGCCGAGTTGTGTCTAGAAAAATGTTTTGAGTCCTTAGGAATTATATATCGGAGAGCTTAGGAATTCTTTTTACTTCCCAGTCTCCTCATCGCTCTGGTAAGGCATCCTGATGTAGAGTTTTGACTCTTCTCTTCTCAAATTTCACAAAAAAAAATTAGGATCACGCGAGTATCTTGGTTTTGTTCCGATGGCTTATGATGAGAATACTGTCTTGGTGCCTCCTGTCAGGGGTTTAGTGGAAGTGTCCCGGGGAGTTGAGCTCTGAGGTGTTGTCATCATAATTCTATCGTTGCGATTCTGGTATACTTGAGATATGTGCGCGACATCGAAAATCTCCTTTATGCAGTTCGTTGGTGAGATAACCTCGACGCCACCCAGTACTGGGGCGGGAGTTCGGGAGTATCGCCATAACTTGTATAACGGATGCTTTTCGAAGGTTGAGATAGTTGGTTTCCGAAGGTTTCTTGGTTATGTGTTGAAGGATGGATGCAGCTGGATGTAGGACTTGCTAGCTTGGGTGAGATATTATGCTTCCCCTGTATCCCCAACACCTGATTTCATAACCGGAAAGTTTCGGGAGTTTCATAGGTGGGAATTCAAGTAGCCTTAGGATATCTTTCCAACAGATGTGTGATATGAAATTGGGGTTCGACGTCTAGTGGTTCGCCTATTCACGGTCGATTTTACAGTGGCCTCGTTGTGTCTTAAAGAGTCCTTGGCTATGCTGACTCGGGGACGCTTCATATGTCATGTGCACTGCCTTGTACATGATGGTGCCGTACGGTCGAGCCCATGTAGGTCCTACCATGAAAACTTCGGACGAAATTTCTATCATGTGTTTGTTCCGGCTTATGCCACAAGCCAACCCTTGGTTTTATTTCGAGTTGTGGTATTCGTTCTGCTTCGACGTCATATGTTGATTCCATCCCTCGTTGATGTACCTCTTCTACCTGATTCTTCGTGGCTTCGCAATTTAGGAATATGTGACCACTTCAAGAGAAGTGCATTCGTTCATTTTGTTCGGATGTGAAGACCTTATGTTGCAATTTTCATTCCGTTGGTTTCACCTTCAATATTTCTCTATTTGTGTGCTAACGGTGGTCAACCTCTTCAGGATGGCTCCCGCTAAGAGCACCAGTCAGAACCAGAATCAAGATCCTCCGCCACCTCCGCCTCCTCCGGAAGCATGGCAAGCTGTGATGGCCGCTACTAATGCAAATACACAGCTGATCATGCAAATCATCCAAGAGCGGAATCAAAGCAGTCAAGCGAATTAAGGCAACAACCAAAACCATTTTGCAACTCTGAATCAGTTCCTCGCAAATGGTCCAAAGACGTTCAGCAACTGCGTTGAGGCTACCGATGCTGATGATTGGTTAGTCGATCTGGGCAAGCATTTTGAATGTAGCAACGTCAGACCTGAAGATTTCGTCAAGTTCGCATCTTTCCAGCTCCAGGATCAGGCTGCAGGGTGGTTTCAGCAGTACCGGGATTCCAGAGGTGGACGTTTGATCACTTGGGATGATTTCCGTCGTGATTTCCGAGATCATCACATCCCTCAAAGTGTGACTGAAAGCAAACGTGAAGAATTCCGCAATCTGAAGCAAGGCTCTTTGTCTGTCTATGACTACAACAAGTTGTTCCAGAAGCTCGCCCATTTTGCCAAGCAGGATGTTCCTGATGAGAAGAGCATGATCTATCAGTTCAGGGGTGGTCTTCGTGAAGAAATTCAGCTCGCTCTTGTCCTCTTCGAGCCGCTGAGATACGATGAGTTCTACAACATGGCACTGAAGCAAGAGGCTGCTCAGCTAAGGTGTGATGCTTCCAGGAAGCGAGTCAGAGACACTACGCCTTCTTCCTCTACTCAAGTGGCCAAGCAGCAGAAGTATTGGCTTCCTCCTCCTCCGTTCCGTCAGCCGTATCAGCAGAAGAGCAAAGGTGGCAGTGGTTCATCCCACCCACCCAACCCAGGCTTTCAGAACAAGACTTCGTCTCAAGCTTCAAGATCGAGTGCTCCGTACCACCGTCCGCTCTCAGAGGTCACGTGCAACAAGTGCCAACAGAAGGGTCACTACGCCAACAAGTGTTTCAACCAGAGGCGTCTTCCTCCTCCTCCTCCTCCTGTCAGATCGGCAAGTACAGCTGTGGTCAAGCATAATCCCAAGCACGCCAAGGTCAACTTGCTGAATGCAGCTCAGGCAAAGGACTCGCCAGATGTGATTATGGGTAACCTTCCGGTTAACGATGTTCCCGGTAAAGTACTTTTTGATACTGGTGCATCACTTTCTTTTATTTCAACTCCATTTGTGGCCAAGCATGATATTGTAACCGAAAGGATTCCTGTTCCGTTGAAGATTGTGTCTCCGGGCAAGCAAATGACTTCTAACAATTGTGTCCCGGATATTTCTATCACATTGGGCGATTACAAGTTTCTCTCTTCTCCGGTGGTTCTTGGTAATTCTGATATCGACCTCATTCTTGGGATGGACTGGCTCTCTAAACACAAGGCTCACCTCGATTGTGCAGCCAGGCAGATTCAACTGACTCATTCGTCTGAAGATGTCATTGTTTTTGCTGCTCGGGATAATACCATCCAGTTGTTCTCTCTCAATGAGAAGGGTGAATTGGATGCTATTTCGCAGATTCCGGTTGTTTGTGAGTATCAAGACGTCTTCCCAAAAGAACTCCCAGGCATGCCTCCAAACCGGCCGGTTGAATTTGTTATTGAACTTGAGCCCGGTACGGAACCTGTGTGCAAACGTCCCTACAAGCTCGGCCCCGAAGAGTTGAAGGAGTTGAAGAAACAACTCGATGTTCAAGAAAGGATGGGTCTCATTCGGCCTAGTACTTCTCCGTGGGGTTGTGGTGTTCTTTTTGTGAAGAAGAAGGATGGAACGGACCGACTTTGTGTTGATTATCGTCCATTGAACAAGAAGACCATCAAGAACAAATACCCACTTCCCAACATTAATGAGCTGTTCGAACAACTCAAGGGTGCCCAAGTATTCTCCAAGCTTGACCTCCGTATGGGTTATCACCAAATTCGCATTCGTGAGCAAGATATTCCCAAGACGGCGTTCAGAACAAGCTATGGGTCATATGAATACACTGTTATGTCTTTTGGCCTCGCCAATGCCCCTCCGACGTTCTCTCGCATGATGAACTTCATCTTCAACCCCTACACCAATGACTTCGTTTTGGTCTATCTCGACGACATTCTGGTTTTCTCGAAGAACAAGGAAGATCATGCCAAGCACTTGCGTTTGGTTCTTGACAAGCTAAGGGAACATCAGTTCTACGCCAAGTTCTCCAAGTGTGAATTTTGGCTCGATGAGGTTCTTTATCTTGGTCATATCATCTCTGCCAAGGGCATTTCTGTGGATCCTGAGAAGGTGTCTGCAATCGTTAATTGGGAACCTCCTCGGAATGTGAAGCAACTCCGTAGCTTCCTCGGTCTTGCAAGTTATTGCCGAAGATTCGTTGAGAATTTCTCCAAGATCGCGAAGCCTCTCTCAAATCTTCTTTAGAAGCACGTCAAGTACGTTTGGTCTCTGGAGTGTGATATCGCTTTCAACGCTTTGAAAGAGAAATTGATCACTGCTTCAGTTCTAACTCCGCCTGACGAAACCAAGCCGTACGAGATCTTTTGTGATGCCTCTCTCCAAGGTCTAGGTGCTGTACTGATGCAAGAGAAGAAAGTTGTTGCTTATACCTCTCGCCAGTTGAAGCCTAATGAGAAGAACTACCCCACTCATGATCTCGAGTTGGCGGCAGTTGTGCACGCATTGTTGACTTGGAGACATCTTCTCTTGGGAAGGAAAGTGGACATCTTCACTGATCACAAGAGTCTCAAGTACATCTTCACTCAGCCTAATCTCAACCTCAGGCAGACTCGATGGGTCGAAATGATTCAAGAGTACAATCTGAGTATCGAGTATACTCCAGGCAAGGCTAATGTGATTGCTGACGCTTTGAGCAGAAAAGCATATTGCAACAGTCTGATTCTCAAGCCTTATCAACCCGAGCTTTGTGAAGCTTTCCGCAAACTTAATCTGCAAGTTGTTCCTCAAGGTTTCCTCGCCAACCTTCAAGTTTCTCCTACCTTGGAAGACCAAATTCGCCAAGCCCAGCTTCTTGATGCTATGGTGAAAAAGGTGAAGATTGGTATTGCAAAGAGTCCGTCCAAGTACAAGTGCTACCGACTTGATGACAAGGACACTCTCTTCTTCGAGGATCGAATTGTTGTGCCCAAAGGTGAACTTCGTAAAGTGATCATGAATGAGGCTCACAACTCTCTCCTCTCCATCCACCCTGGGAGCACGAAGATGTATCAAGATCTGAAGCAAACCTATTGGTGGACTCGAATGAAGCGCGAGATTGCTCAATTCGTGAATGAATGTGATGTCTGCAGAAGAGTGAAGGCAGAACACCAAAGGCCAGCAGGCCTCCTCCAACCTCTTGCCATTCCAGAATGGAAGTTTGACCACATTGAAATGGACTTCGTGACTGGGTTTCCTAAGTCCAAGCGTGGCAATGATGCTATATTCGTTGTCATCGACAAGCTCACCAAAGTGGCTCATTTCCTACCCATCAAAGAGTCAATCACTGCAGCTCAATTGGCGGAGCTCTACACCTCTCGAATTGTCTCTCTGCACGGTATTCCTCAAGTGATATCTTCAGACCGTGGCAACATATTTACCTCCAAGTTTTGGGATTCTTTTCAGAAGGCCATGGGTACCAGCATTCGCTTCAGCACTGCTTTCCATCCTCAAACAAGCGTTCAAGTCGAGCGTGTCAACCAGATTCTTGAAGATATGCTCAGGGCTTGTGTTATCTCCTTCGGCATGAAGTGGGAGGATTGCCTTCCTTATGCTGAATTCTCGTACAACAACAGTTTCCAAGCAAGTTCCGGCAAGGCCCCATTTGAAATTCTGTATGGTAGGAAGTGCCGTACACCTCTCAACTAGTCTGAAACCGGTGAACGTCAGCTGCTGGGTAATGACCTAATCACAGAGGCAGAAGAAATGTGCAAGGTCATTCGTGATAACCTCAAAGCAGCCCAATCCTGCCAGAAGAGCTACTATGATAGTAAGCACCGTGACTTGGCTTTCGAGATCAGAGATCATGTCTACCTCCGCGTCTCTCCTATGAAAGGGACTCGTCGCTTCGGTATCAAAGGGAAGCTTGCCCCCAGATACGTCGGGCCTTTCAAGATCGTCAGCAAGAGAGGCGACCTCGCCTATCAACTCGAGCTTCCTGCAACCTTTGCCAATGTTCATGATGTGTTCCATGTCTCGCAACTCCGAAAGTGCTTCAAGACGCCTGAGCGCGCCGTCAACTTCGAGGACATTGAGCTCCAAGAAGATCTCTCCTATCGTGAGCACCCAGTTGCAATCCTTGAAGAGACTGAACGCAAAACTCGCAACAAGTCAATCAAATTTCTCAAAATCAAGTGGTCACACCATTCCGACCATGAAGCTACCTGGGAACGCGAGGATCACCTCCGTTCTGAGTACCCGGAGTTCTTTCAGTCCTAGATCTCGGGACGAGATCTTTTCGTAGTGGTGGAGTGTTGTAACGCCCCATATGTAACCTTTCCCAAATTGTACTCCAACTCTTGCCGTTTCGGGCATTAAGTTATATTTAGTTCTCGGGTTCGGGTCTTGGTCTCCGTGTGTTGTTTTTGTTTCCGTGCATCTCATATCATGTCATCACGTGCATTGCATTTGCATACATGTTCATCTCATGCATTCGAGCATTTTCCTCGTTGTCCGTTTTGCATTCCGGCGCTTCGTTCTCCTCCGGTGGCCATTTCTAGCTTTCTTTCATGTGTGGGGATTAAACATTTCCGGATTGGACCGAGACTTGCCATGCGGCCTTGGTTTACTACCGGTAGACCGCCTGTCAAGTTTCGGGTCATTTGGACTTCGTTTGATACTCCAACGGTTAACCGAGGGACCGAAAAGGCCTCGTGTGTGTTGCAGCCCAACACCCCTCCAATTTGGCCCAAAACCCACCAAATTCTGCTCCATCGTCTCGGTCGTTCGATCACGATCGTGTGGGCGAAAACGGCACCTCATTTGGACTCTCCTAGCTCCCTCTAGGTCTATAAATAGACCCCTTCCCCGAAATCCGGATCTCTCCCCCGTCCAAACCCTAAAATTCCAGATCCCGCCGCCGCCAGACACGTCCGCCACCGACGGACACGTCCGGTCCGCCCGCCGCCGCCACGTGGCACGCCACCAGTGGCTCGCGCCCGCTGCCGTCGCCGCGGACCGGGGAGCCCGAAGACGGCCCCCGCGGCCCGACCTCGCCTGCGCCGCCACCCGGGAGCCTCTTCGCCGCCTCCTTCAACTCCGGCGGCCGGAGTTAGCCCGCGCCACCGCGACCTCGCCGGAGTAGCCCGGCCCGACCTCGCCGGCCGCCACCCGCCGCATCCCGCCAAGCTCCGCGCCGCCCCGCGCCTCGGCTTCCACGCCGACCTCGCCGGCGGCCACCTCCGCGCCGCGCCCACGCCGGCCCGCCTCCCCGCGCCGCCGTCCGAGCTCGCCGTCGCCGGATCCCGCTGCCGTTGACCTCGGATGCTACAGTACCGCGCCGCCGTGAACAGTAACCGGATCTGGATCTGGTTGACCCCCTCTCCCCCGAAACCCTAATTCTCAGTATTTTTATGCATACTTTGACCGCTCATATCTTTGCACCCGTGGCTCCGTTTTGGGCATATGATATATCAAAATCTTCGTCTCGACGAGTACATCATTTCATTCCATCGCATCATTTGCATTTGAGGTCATCTTGTTGCCCAAAATGCTGTTGGAAGGAGGCATCATGAGTTAAATTGCAGATCCGTTAGCCCTACATTGACTTTTGTCTTTTTTGCCATTATTATTGTGTGCATGATATGCCTGTGCCCCTTTGGGATGAATTGTTAAGCTTGTTGTCTTCTTTCCAGAGGTGCCTCCCTTGCATTTTTAGGATGTGTGTGTTGACTTGTGCAAGCTTGCAAAGAGGGGTACCTGAGTTTACTGATTTCAGGGACTTTGTGAAAATCACCAAGTCTGGGATGTTTTAGTTCACGATGCTATATGTCCAGCTTGTTTCCTAGTGATCCGTGCCTCTTTTGAGGATGACCAGTAAGAGTGATTTGTTATGCTTGTTGTGCTTAATCCATCCATGTCTTTACTTGTTATGTTGGAGCACCCTAGGTTGACTCAATCGAGCTCAACTTTTGCATAGTTGTTGTTTTGGGCAGACCGTGAACTCTTTTGCGATTTTGCCGGAGCTATTGCTAGTGATCCATGCATGCTATGCCATTGTTCTTGCCATGTCTAGCTAGAATTTTGTGCCTTCTTAATGGATATATGCTTGCCTTGCCATGACTTGCACCATAGTGAGTGCATCGAACTCGTTTACATGCCTCCGTGAGTTAATATTTCAGCATGTCCCAGTTTTCACTAAGTCTGAAAACTGATTGTGTTTCATCGATGTTCGTGTGCTCGGTAGAGTATTTTGTGAACCCTTTTGGCCCCAGGTCATTTTGGGTGTTTTGTTAAGCTTGTTGTGTAGCTCCATGCCATGCTCTTACTTGCCATGTTCAGATTTTGCTTCATGTTGTTTTGTTGCTCCGAAGAGAGCATCGTTGGGCATTGCTGGAAAAGCTTTAATCAAGGTGAACTATCAAGGGGTTCCCATTATAGCCCAACCGCGTAAGGGACGCAACAATCCGGGAACATAACACCGCTATGCCGGAAACTAGGACGGCAAGAGTGGAACAAAACACTAGGCGAGAGGCCGAGCCTTCCACCCTTTACCAAGTATATAGATGAGTAAAGATAACATAGCAATATAATGATATCCCAACAAGTAAATAAATGTTCCAACAAGGAACGGCTCCAATCTTCACCTGCAACTAACAACGCTATAAGAAGGGCTGAGCAAAGCGGTAACATAGCCAATCAATGGTTTGCTAGGACAAAGGTGGGTTAGAGGCTCAATCATGGCAATTGGGAGGCTGACAAGCAAGTGGTAGGCATCATAGCATTGGCAAAGCAAAAGAGCGAGCAAACTAGCATAGCAAAGATAGTAGTGATTTCGAGGGTATGATCGCCTTGCCTGCACAGCTGTCAGAGTTGACTGGATCCTCAAAAGCAAACTCAACGGGCTCCTCGTTAGTGAACTCGTCTCCCGGCTCTACCCAACAACACAAACAAGCAACAAGGATAAAATCAACCACGTGCAAGGGCAACCAATAATATGCAAAGATGATATGCTATGCGGGATGCGATGCGGGATGCAAAATGAAAGACGTGACAGGAAATTTCAGACCACGATGAAATTAACGCTAGTTTTGCCATGCTTGTTTGAAGACCTTAATGGATGAATTTTCCTATACCTCAGTCCTGGTGATTTGTTTTACCATTTGCCACCTAGCCTCTTTTTCCCTTGGGTTTCCGGAGCCCGAGGGTCATCTTTATTTTAGCCCCCCCCTCCCCACGGGCCAGTGCTCCTCTAAGTGTTGGTCCGAACCGAGCCACTTGCAGCGCCACCTCGGGGCAACTCGAGGATTGGTTTTAGTTGTACGTAGTGTTCATCTGAGTGTGCCCTGAGAAAGAGATATGTGCAGCTCCTATCGGGATTTGTCGGCACATTCGGGCGGTGTTGCTGGACTAGTTTTGACCTGTCGAATCATCTTGTTGTACCGGGATACCGAGTCTGATCGGTGGGTCCTGGGTGGAGGTCTATTCCTTCGTTGACCGTGAGAGCTTGTTATGGGCTAAGTTGGGACCCCCCTGCGGGGATTGATCCTTCGAAAGCCGTGCCCGCGGTTATGGGCAGATGGGAATTTGTTAATGTCCGGTTGTAGATAACTTGAACCTTAAATAATTAAAATGAATCAACCGAGTGTGTTGCCGTGATGGCCTCTTCTCGGCGGAGTCCGGGAAGTGGACACGGCGTTGGAGTTATGTTTGCGTAGGCTGCTCTATATAGTTTCCGCTCGTGCTTTGCCTCCTCTTCTCGCTCTCCTTTGCGAATAAGTTAGCCACCATATATGCTAGTCGCTTGCTGCAGCTCTACTATACATTACCCCTTTCCTACCTATTAAGCTTAAATAGTCTTGATCGCGAGGGTGCAAGATTGCTGAGTCCTCTGTGGCTCACAGATTACTATTACACCAGATGCAAGGACCGATGATACCTCTCCGGATGGCGTGCTCGAGCTGAAGTGGGAGTACGACGAGGACTCTCAGCGTTACTATGTGTCGTTTCCTGATGATCAGTAGGGATGCCTATTCGGGGTTAGATCCAGGACCTAGTCGCTTGTTGGGGGCCTTTTCTATTTTCGCGCCGTAGTCGGGCCATGAGTGATTGTATGATGGATGTTATTTATGTACTTTGATGTGACGTGGCGAGTGTAAGCCAACTATGCTATTATTCCCCTTTATATTATATATGTACAGTGTTGTGTAATGATTCCCGACTTGCGACATTGCTTTCAATGCGCCTATGTCTCTAAGTCGTGCCTCGACACGTGGGAGACATAGCCGCATCGAGGGCGTTACACTAGTTCACATCACTATGTGATTGCAATGAATCCAACACCCATGGGGTTTGTTCATATCTTGCTTGTGAGAGAGGTTTATTTGTCAATGAGTCTGAACCTTTCAGATCCATGTGTGTTTTACAAATCTCTATGTCATCTTGTAGATGCAGCTACCACGCGCTACTTGGAGCTATTCCACATAACTGTTCTACTATACGAATCCGGTTTACTACTCAGAGTCATTCGGATTAGTGTCAAAGTTTGCATCGACGTAACCCTTTACGACGAACTCTTTTACCACCTCCATAATCGAGAAAATTCCTTAGTCCACTAGTTACTAAGGATAAGTTTGACCGCTGTCATGTGATCCATTCCTGGATCACTCTTGTACCCCTTGACTAACTCATGGCAAGGCACACTTCAGGTGCGGTACACAGCATAGCATACTGTAGAGCCTACGTCTAAAGCATAGGGGACGACCTTCGTCCTTTCTCTCTCTTCTGTCGTGGTCACGTCTTGAGTCTTACTCAATACTCACACCTTGTAACACAGCCTAGAACTTCGTCTTTGCTGATCTATTTTGAACTCCTTCAAAATCTTGTCACGGTATGTATTCATTTGAAAGTAATATTAAGCGTTTTTTATCTATCCTTGTAGATCTTGATGCTCAATGTTCAAGTAGCTTAATCCAGGTTTTCCATTGAAAAACACTTTTCAAATAACCCTACATGCTTTCCAGAAATTCTACATCATTTCTGATCAATAATATGTTAACAGCATATACTCATCAAAAATTCTATAGTGCTCCAACTCACTTCTTTGGAAATACAAGTTTCTCATAAACTTTATATAAACCCAAAATCTTTGATCATCTCATCAAAGCGTACATTCCAACTCTGAGATGCTTACTCCAGTCCTTAGAACGATTACTGGAGCTTTGCATACTTGTCAGCATCTTTCAGGATTGACAAAACCTTATGGTTGTATCATATACAACCTTTCCTCAAGAAAAATGTCGAGGAAACAATGTTTTTACATCCTATCTGCAAGATTTCATAAATAATGCAGTAACTTCTAACATAATTCCAACAGACTCTTAGCATCGCTACGAGTGAGAAAGTCTCATCGTAGTCAACTCCTTTAACTTGTCGGGAAACATCTTAACGACAAGTCGAGCTTTCTTAATGGTGACACTTACCATCATTGTTTGTCTTCCTCTTAAAATCCATCTGCACCCAACAGCCTTACGACTATCAAGTGGTTCTTTCAAAGTATATACTTTGTTTTATACATGGATCCTCTCTCGGATTTTATGGCCTCGAGCCATTCGTCGGAATCCGGGCCCACCATTGCTTCTCCATAGCTCGTAGGTTCATTGTTGTCTAGCAACATGACTTCCAAGATAGGATTACGTACCACTCTAAAGTAGTACACATCCTTGTCGACCTATGAGGTTTGGTAGTGACTTGATCCGAAGTTTCATGATCACTATCATAAGCTTCCACTTCAATTGGTGTAGGTGCCACAGGAACAACTTCTTGTGCCCTGCTACACACTAGTTGAAGTGACGGTTCAATAACCTCATCAAGTCTCCACCATCCTCCCACTCAATTCTTTCGAGAGAAACTTTTCCTTGAGAAAGGACCCGTTTCTGGAAACAATCACTTTTACTTCCGGATCTGAAATAGGAGGTACACCCAACTATTATTGGGTATTCTATGATGATGCATTTATCCGCTTTGGGTTCGAGTTTATTAGCCTGAAACTTTTTCACATAAGCGTCGCAGCCCCAAACTTTTAAGAAACGACAGCTTAGGTTTCTCTAAACCATAGTTCATATGGTGTCGTCTCAACAGAATTTTGTGGTGCCCTATTTAAAGTGAATGCGGTTGTCTCTAATGCCTAACCCATAAACGATAGTGGTAATTCGATAAGAGACATCATGGTATGCACCATATCCAATAGGGTGTAGTTATGATGTTCGGACACAGCATCACACTATGGTGTTCCAGGCGGTATTAGTTGTGAAACAATTTCCACAATGTCTTAATTGTGTGCCAAACTCGTAACTCAGATATTCATCTCTATGATCATATCATAGACATTTTATCATCTTGTCACGACGATCTTCAACTTCACTCTGAAATTACTTGAACCTTTCAATAATTCAGACTTGTGTTTCATCAAGTAAATATACTCAGCATCTACTCAAATCATCTGTGAAGTAAGAACATAACGATATCCACTGTGTGCCTCAGCACTCATTGGACATCACACATCAAAATGTATTACTTCCAACAAGTTGCTTTCTTGTTCCATCTTACTGAAAACAAGGCCTTTCAGTCATCTTGCCCATGTGGTATGATTTGCATGTCTCAAGTGATTCAAAATCAACTAAGTCCAAATGATCCATTTGTATGGAGTTTCTTCATGCATATCTACCAATAGACATGGTTCGCATGTCTCAATCTTTTCAAAAATGAGTGAGTCCAAAGATCCATCAACATGGAGCTTCTTCATGCGTTTTATACCAACATGACTCAAATGGCAGTGCCACAAGTATGTGGTACTATCATTACTATCTTATATCTTTTGGCATGAATATGTGTATCACTACGATCGAGATTCAATAAACCATTCATTTTAGGTGCAAGACCATTGAAGGTATTATTCAAATAAACAGAGTAACCATTATTCTCCTTAAATGAATAACCATATTGCGATAAACATAATCCAATCATGTCTATGCTCAACGCAAACACCAGATAACAATTATTTAGGTTTAACACCAATCCATATGGTAGAGGGAGCGTGCGATGTTTGATCACATAAACCTTGGAAACACTTCCAACACATATCGTCATCTCACCTTTAGCTAGTCTCCGCAGCCTTTTATTTCGAGTTACTAACGCTTAGCAACCGAACCGATATTTATTACCCTGGTGCTACTAGGAGTACTAGTAAAGTACACAATAATATGACGTATATCCAAAATACTTCTGTCGACCTTGCCAGCCTTCTCATCTACCAAGTATCTAGGGTAGTTCTGCTTCAGTGACCGTTCCCCTCATTATAGAAGCACTTAGTCTCGGGTTTGGTTCAACCTTGGGTTTCTTCACTAGAGCAGCAACTGATTTGCCGTCTCATGAAGTATCCCTTCTTTCCCTGGCCCTTCTTGAAACTAGTGGTTTAACCAACAACAATTGATGCTCCTACTTGATTTCTACTTTCGCGGTGTCAAACATCGCGAGTTGCTCAAGGATCATCATGTCTATCCCTGATATGTTATAGTTCATCACGAAGCTCCAATAGCTTGGTGGCAGTGACTATGGAGAACCATCACCATCTCATCTAGAAGATTAACTCCCACTCGATTCAAGTGATTGCAGTACTCAGACAATCTGAGCACATGCTCAACGATTGAGTTTTTCTCCCTTAGGTTTCAGGCTTAAGAAACTTGTCAGAGGTCTCATACCTCTTGACGTGGGCACTAGTCTGAAATTCCAATTTCAGTCTTTGGAACATCTCATATGTTCTGCGACGTTTCAAAAACGTCTTTGGTGCCACAATTCTAAACTGTTAGTATTACGCACTGAACTATCACGTAGTCATCAAAACGTGTATGTTAGATGTTTCCCAACATCTACAGACGACGCTCGAGGTTCAACGCACTAAGCGGTGCATTAAGGACATAGCCCTTCTGTGCAGCAATGAGGACAATGCTCAGTTCACGGACCCAGTCCCCATAATTGCTAATGTCAACTCTCAACTAAATTTTCTCTAGGAACATATCTAAAACAGTAGAACCAATGCGTGAGCTACGACATAATTTGCAAAGACCTTTTGACTATTTTCATGATAATTAAGTTCATCTAATCAAATTATTCAATGAACTCCCACTTAGATAGACATCCCTCTAGTCATCCAAGTGATACATGATCTGAGTCAACTAGGCCGTGTCCGATCATCACGTGACACGGACTAGTCATCATCGGTCAACATCTTCATGTTGATCGTATCCACTATACAACTCATGTTCGACCATTCGGTCTTCCGTGTTCCGAGGCCATGTCTGTACATGCTAGGCTCATCAAGTTAACCTAAGTGTATTGCGTGTGTAAATCTGGCTTACACCCGTTGTATGCGAACGTTAGAACCTATCACACCCGATCATCATGTGGTGCTTCGGAACAACGGACCTTAGCAATGGTGCATAGTTAGGGGGAACATAATCCTTGATATTTTAATGAGGGATCATCTTATTTATGCTACCGTCGTTCTAAGCAAATAAGATGTAAAACATGACAAACATCACATGCAAATCATAAAGTGACATGATATGGCCAATATCATCTTGCGCCTTTGATCTCCATCTTCGAGGCACGGCATGAACACCATCGTCACCGGCATGACACCATGAGCTCCATCATTGTGTCTTCATGAAGTTGCCTCGCCAACTATTACTTCTACTACTACGGCTAACGGTTAGCAATAAAGTAAAGTAATTACATGGCGTTTTCATTGACACGCAGGTCATAAATAAATTAAGACAACTCCTATGGCTCCTGCCGGTTGTCATACTCATCGACATGCAAGTCGTGATTCCTATTACAAGAACATGATCAATCTCATACATCACATATATCATTCATCACATCCTTTTGGACATATCACATCACATAGCATACCCTGAAAAAACAAGTTAGACGTCCTCTAATTGTTGTTGCATGTTTTACGTGGCTGCTATGGGTTTCTAGCAAGAACATTTATTACCTACGCAAAACCACAACGGTGATATGCCAATTGCTATTTACCCTTCATAAGGACCCTTTTCATCGAATCCGATCCGACTAAAGTGGGAGAGACAGACACCCGCCAGCCAACTTATGCATCAAGTGCATGTCAGTCGGTGGAACCTGTCTCACGTAAGCGTACATGTAAGGTCGGTCCGGGCCGCTTCATCCCACGATACCGCCGAATCAAGATAAGACTAGTAACAGAAAGTAAATTGACAAAATCAACGCCCACAACAACTTGTGTTCTACTCGTGCATAGAAACTACGCATAGACCTAGCTCATGATGCCACTGTTGGGGATCGTAGCAGAAATTTAAAATTTTCTACGCATCACCAAGATCAATCTATGGAGTAATCTAGCAACAAGGGGAAGGGGAGTGCATCTACATACCCTTGTAGATCGCTAAGCGGAAGCGTTACTAGAACGTTGATGAGGTAGTCGTACTCGTAGCGATTCAGATCGCGGTCGATTCCGATCTAAGCGTTGAACAACGGCGCCTCCGCGTTCAACACACGTGCAACCCGGTGACGTCTCTCATGCCTTCATCCAGCAAGGAGAGAGGGAAAGGTTGGGGAAGACTCCGTCCAGCAGCAGCACGACGGCGTGGTGGTGGTGGAGGAGCGCGGTACTCCAGCAGGGCTTCCCCAAGCACTAGAGAGACGAGGAGGGAGAGAGGTAGGGCTGCGCCTTGGGAGAGAGAGACTTGTGTGTTGTGCAGCCCCAAAACCTCCAGTATATATAGGGGCAAGGGCAAGGGGAGGCGCCCTACGGTTTCCCCTAGGGGGCGGCGGCTAGGGCAGATGGGATCTCCCCCCTTGGGTGACTTGGCCCCCAAGCCAGGAGGTGGGAACCCTAGATGGGGCGCCCCAAACCCCCTGGTCACGTGGGAATAGGTCAGAGGGGCGCACAGCCCCTTAGTGGGCTGGTTTTCCCCCTTCCCTTGGCCCATGAAGCCCCCCAACACTTATCGGGGCTCCCGAAACACCTTTCGGTCATGCTGGTCATCACCCGGTACCTCCGGAACACTTCCGGACTCCAAAACCCTTCATCCAATATATCAATCTTCACCTCCGGACCATTCCGCAACTCCTCATGACGTCCGGGATCTCATCCGGGACTCCGAACAAGATTCAGTAACCGCGTACATACTTTCCCTATAACCCTAGCGTCATCGAACCTTAAGTGTGTAGACACTATGGGTTCGGGAATCATGCAGACATGACCGAGACAACTCTCCTGCCAATAACCAACAGCTGGATCTGGATACCCATGTTGGCTCCCACATGTTCCACGATGATCTCATCGGATGAACCACGATGTCGGGGATTCAATCAATCCCGTATACAATTCCCTTTGTTCACCGGTATGTTACTTGCCCGAGATTCGATCGTCGGTATCCCAATACCTCGTTCAATCTCGTTACTGGCAAGTCTCTTTACTCGTTCCGTAATGCATGATCCCGTGGCTAACTCATTAGTCACATTGAGCTCATTATGATGATGCATTACCGAGTGGGTCCAGAGATACCTCTCCGTCATACGGAGTGACAAATCCCAGTCTCGATTCATGCCAACCCAACGGACACTTTCGGAGATACCTGTAGGGCACCTTTATAGCCACCCAGTTACGTTGTGACCTTTGGTGCACCCAAAGCATTCCTACGGTATCCGGGAGTTGCACAATCTCATGGTCTAAGGAAATGATACTTGACATTAGAAAAGCTTTAGCAAACGAACTACACGATCTTGTGCTAGGCTTCGGATTGGGTCTTGTCCATCACATCATTCTCCTAATGATGTGATCCCGTTATCAATGACATCCAATGTCCATGGTCAGGAAACCATGACCATCTATTGATCAACGAGCTAGTCAACTAGAGGCTTACTAGGTACATGTTGTGGTCTATGTATTCACACATGTATTACGGTTTTCGGTTAATACAATTATAGCATGAACAATAGACAATTATCATGAACAAGGAAATACAATAATAACCATTTTATTATTGCCTCTAGGGCATATTTCCAACAGTTTCAATGACTGAGATTATAGTTTGTCGGAGCCCAATAAGGTTTATGATTTATACTTTTGCATAGTGAATAGATCATCACTTGAACATAAGTAATCATATGACAAAATCTATATATGTCGCTGTTATGAGAATAATCATGATGCCTTCATGTCCGTATTTTATTTTTATCAGCGCCTCTACCCCTAAACATGAGGACATATTTATTGTTATCAGCTTTTCGCTTGAGGACAAGCAAGGTCTAAGCTTGGGGGAGTTGATACGTCCATTTTGCATCATGCTTTTATATCGATATTTATCGCACTATGGACTGTTATTTCACTTTATGTCACAATAATTATGGGTATTCTCTCTTATTTTACAAGGTTTACATAAAGAGGGAGAATGCCGGTAGCTGGGATTCTGGTCTGGATAAGGAGCAAATATTAGAGATCTATTATGCGCAACTCCAAAAGTACTGAAACTCCACGGAACGTCTTAAAAGAAATAAAGAAAAATCCACGCCAAAGATGAAGGCCAGGGGGCCCACACCCTGCTCACAAGGGTGGGGGCGCCCCCCCCCCCCCCCCCCTAGGGCGCGCCCCCTATCTCGTGGGCCCCCTGGTGGCTCTCTGACGCCCATCTTCTCCTATATGAGGTCTTTTGATGAGAAAAAAAAATACGAAGGAACTTTTCGGGACGAGACTCTGCCACCACGAGGCGGAACCTTGGCGGATCCAATCTAGAGCTCCAGCAAAGCTGTTCTGCAGGGGATACTTCCCTCCCGGAGGGGGAAATCATCACCATCGTCATCACCAATGCTCCTCTCATCGGGAGAGGGCAATCTCCATCAATATCTCCACCAGCACCATCTCATCTCCAAACCCTAGTTCATCTCTTGTATCCAATTCTTGTCCCAAAGTCCGGTATTGGTGCTAGTAGGTTGCTAGTAGTGTTGATTACTCCTTGTAGTTGATGCTAGTTGGTTTAATTAGCGGAAGATCATATGTTCAGATCCTATATGCATATTATTACCCCTCTGATTATGAACATGAATATGCTTTGTGAGTAATTACGTTCATTCCTGAGGACAAGGGAGAAGTCTTGCTATGAGTAGTCATGTGAATTTGGTATTCGTTTGATATTTTGATAAGATGTATGTTGTCTAGCCTCTAGTGGTGTTATGTGAACGTCGACTACATAACACTTCACATTATTTGGGCCTAGAGAAAGGCATTGGGAAGTAATAAGTAGATGATGGGTTGCTAGAGTGACAGAAACTTAAACCCTAGTTTATGTGTTGCTTTGTAAGGGGCTGATTTGGATCCATATGTTTTATGCTATGGTTAGGTTTACCTTAATACTTTTGTTGTAGTTGCGGATGCTTGCAATAGAGGTTAATCATAAGTGGGATGCTTGTTCAAGTAAGAACAGCGCCCAAGCACCGGTCCACCCACATATCAAATTATCAAAGTATCGAACGCGAATCATATGAACGTGATGAAAACTAGCTTGACAATATTCCCATGTGTCCTCGGGAGCGCTTTTCCTATTATAAGAGTTTGTTCCGGCTTGTCCTTTGCTACAAAAGGATTGGGCCACCTTGCTGCACATTATTTACTTTTGTTACTTGTTGCTCGTTACAATTGATCCTATCACAAAACTATCTATTACCACTTATTTCAGTACTTGCAGAGAATACCTTGCTGAAAACCGCTTATCATTTCCTTCTGCTCCTCGTTGGGTTCGACAGTCTTACTTATAGAAAGGACTACGATAGAACCCCTATACTTGTGGGTCATCAGCGTCATCCGCCTCGTGAGGGTCTTGAGTGCTTTGTTGGTGAAGATGGTCGTATGGCCTGCTGGCTCAGCCACGCCGTGGGCCGCAGGCAGGCAAGTCTGGGGACCCCCATTCCCAGAACGCCGACAGTAGCCCCTGGGCCCAAGGTGCGCGCGGGCTTGGCTTCGCGGCGAAGCCAAGGGTCAAGCTCGAAGCGTCGCGGGCCCCAAAAGCTAGCGGCCTCGGTTGACGTGTGGTGGTTGATTGGACGTGGGCGTCTTCGCTTCCCCATGCTGCCTTTGAATCCGCCTGGCTATGCGGCCCCGCTTCTTGCACAGTTATTCTTCCCTTGCCGCGTCTGGCTCTTTCAATCTTCAAACCTCCCTGCTTCTTCATCGCCTTGCTCCGCCTCCTCAATCCGACCAGTGCTCTGCCCGCTTCACCGTCATGGCGCCGAAGCAAGCCGACAAGGGGAAGAAAACTCTGTCCTCGCCAACTGTCCCCCATCCTTCGAGTCGGCGCTCAGCCGGCCTCGGGTGCTCAACGACAAGGCCATGCGCAAGGTGCGCCCCATGCTCGCCTCCAGCTTTAACGAGTGGGGAGAGACGCCGGCCTGGCCTGCGTCTCGCTCTAGCATGGCTCGGGCAGTCACCGAGATCCCGAACTTCATTGACGCCCTATGGGCTGGCCTGCTTCCTCCCTTCTCTGCCTTCTTCAACGCGGCGCTCGAGCACTATCAGATCCATATGCTTCATCTCGACCCTCAATCTGTGACCCTTCTTGCCGTCTTCGCCTTCGTGTGCGAGGCCATGGTGGGCATCACCCCCTCCATGGCGCTCCTCCACCACTTCTTCTCGCTGCATCTCATCGGTGCCGGCAGAGCTCAGGGTGTGTGGGCTTTCGGGCCGTGACAGCAACGGCAGGCATGGGGATCCATTTCGAGCTTCCTTCGCCCGTGAGCGAATTTCGCACGCGATGGATGTTTGTTGATGCTGGCGTGCTCAACCCTCTGCCCCAAGCTCTGGTGGGGCCTGCCATTCCAAACTCCGGTTGGGGTCACCAGAGGCTCATGAGCCCCTGCCTTGCCCTCGTTTGGGCCAGGCTGCGGTGATTGAAGGACCTTGGTGTGACTGCGCCCATGGTGGTGAGGGAGTTCGTCAGGCGTCGAGTTGCCCCGCTTCAGCGTCATTCTCGCCAGATGTGGGACTTGCTCAGCAGTCGGGACAACATGAGGTTTCAGGAGGAGGGGCTTCCTCGTGCTGCAGGGCAAACTGTGCTCACGGAGCTATCTGGTGTCCCTCTGCCGGATGAGATGCCCAGGAAGAGCTGCATGATGTACCGCAGCGAGACGAAGGTTACCTTCGTCGAGACCATGCCTTCCTTTGATGAGTGGGGGCTGCGCCCAATTTGCTTGGAGGGACCCTGCGAGAATCCCGTCATTGTGGCCCCGTTCTTCGCCGTCGGTAATGAGCTCGCCCTAGGTGATGTTGCGGGGGAGCGAGTTGCGACGGGGGCCGGCTGCTTAGGTGCTAAGGAGCACGTGCCGAGCAGTGATCCAGGAGCGTCGTCCTTGGGAGTTTGCGACACCCCTCCGGAGGCGCCAGTCGCTGATGAGATGCGTCATGTGGCTCCCGAGGCCGAGGCTCCAGGAGCCTCGGGAGGTCGCAACGAGAGAGAGCCGGGTTGTTCACCACAGCCGGGCTCCCCTGAAACCATTCCTCTTGGTTCTTCTTCGGCTCCGCCATGCACCGGTCGTCACGTCCAGCGCTTTGGTTGCCTTTGCATGGACTTCGAGGAGATCCGTAAGAGGAAGGGATCCCCCAGCGGCAGCAACATCTTCGGGCCATTGAAGCGACGGAAGTACATCGCCATCAACGAGTAAGTACCTCTCCTCAGTGATCTTCTATGTGCCGCCTTCCCTTCCTGACGATTGCCCCCCTTCTGCTAAGGCCGCGAAACCTTCAGAGAAGCAGCTCCCTCTCGTCCCATCGTACTCGCCAAGCTCCAGTGCTTCAGGCTCGGACGCTGCCCGTGGCGTGGGGTCAGCCTCAGGAGCTGGTCCGTCATCAAGGCACCCTGAGCTTGTGCCTTCGCCGTCCTTCCTACGCGGCCTTGCTTGGAGCGCAGCGGGCGTGCTAGGAGCTCCTCCCTTGGTCACGGTTGGTGGATGGCTAGCCTCGATGCTGGAGCCTCCTTCAAGCAGCGAGCCTTGTTCGGTCCGGACCCCTCATGAGGGTCAGCCGGCCCCGGGGGCTGCGCTAGCCCCTAGCCCCCAACCAGGAGATGGCGCGTCATTCGATGCTCCACCCGCAGCCCCCGAGGCAGAGGACGAGATGGGCCGAGCATTTGGGCTTAAGCGCGGGCGCAGCATGGTCCGCCACGAGCTCTTCTAGGAGGCGATTGGCACGATGAACCGCCTTGGTGAAGAGCTTGCTGGCGTCGACTCGTGTCTTGAGGCTGAAGGTCTTCGGTTGGTGGAGGAGCAGCGCAAGCTACGAGTGGCCATCAACCTTGGCCGTTATCATCGTGATCTCGAGAACGCGAAGGCCGAGGCATCCCTCAAGATTGCCAATGAGGCCTGCGCGAGAGCTTTGGAGGAAGCTCGCGAGGTTGATCGTCGTCGCGAGGCTGCGGAGGAGCACGCATGGGAGCTCCGGGCCTGGAGCGCGTCCCTTGAGCAGCAAGTTGAGGCGCGTGGGGCCGCCCTTGCATCAATGAGGGGGACGCCTGTGGAGGAAGAGGAGATCCAACGGCGTGACGAGGCGCTAGCCCTAGAGGCCGTGGAGCGCAGCCTCGAGCTCGAGCGGCTGGAGACGAGGGAGCGTCAAGTTGCTCAAGCTGAAGATGCCGTTGGGGCCTGTGAGGACGGAGTCGAAGAAGATATCAATCGCCGGGTAGCCGTCATTCGCGCTGATCTGGAGGGCAGGTATGGCTTGAGGCTGGAGCTCCCCGGACAGGAGGGTGCGGGCAGGGCCGCCGCCCTCAGGCACAGGTTGGACGAGGCCGAGAGGCGTGCTGAGGCCACAACCGCCGCCCTGGTTATGGCGCAGGCGGACCTGGCCTCCGCCCGCGCCGAGCTGCTTTCCCTCCGGAGGCTAATTGACGATGCGGAGGTTGTCACTTGGTAAAACAAAGAAGAAGTGCTCCAACGCCAAACGCTGGAGCGCGTGCATGGCCCTATGCTTCAAGATCTTCGGAAAAAAGCCAACACCTCCCTGGGCTATATCTGCGACGAGAACGCCCCGACCCCTCACTCGAGTGACTATGCCAGCCACCTAACCTTCTTCACCGAGGTGGTGATGCGCCTAGAGGCTCAATCTGCCAGAGCTCGGCAGCTTGTGGAGGAGAGGGGTCGTGGCCTGCTTCAGCGCGCCTTCTCCCATGTCTTCAGCCACCTCCTGAACGCCGACCCCAACTTCGACTTTGATGCCGCCATTGCTCCTGTGCCCATTGCCGTTCGGGGCGACTTGGCGCGTTGGGTAGAGGATCATGGCGATGCGTTGGTCAGGGCCTTCACCTCGGAGGATAACGGGGTGGTGGTCATCACAGACGAAGGTGACGTGGTTAACGACGGCGATGGGGGCATTGCCGATGGCAGCGACGATTCCGACGAAGGTGACACGATGCGAGCGACGTGTCCCTGGACGACACAACGAGCAATATCTCTGGGTGATCCCATATTCTCCTGTTGTCTTATTCTGCACGCAAAACTCGGGCATGGCCCTAGGAAAACTTGTGAGAGCATTTTGAGAGGGGGAGCCCCTCAGGTAAACGAATCGCAATTTTTACTTTCCTATGCGATGTGGGTATGTGTCCTCGTGAGCTTGTGAAGTTGTGGGTGAGTTTCTAGACGTGGATTGCCTTAGTCGGCGCCTGCTTAGGGCTGGGTCGTGAGGCGACGAGTTCTGGAGAATCTTGCGGGGCTTGCCGCCCTGTTTGAAGGGGGGCGGGAAGGGTGAGCACCAGGCGTAGTGTTAGTGCATGCTCTGCATGGTCCGGCTCGCGAGAAGCTTTGCGAGGGGGAGGCGACGGACGTGAGTCCCAAACCAAACAAGATCCAGAAGGCGAGAAACGACTCGAATGAGAAAAGCCACCCCCCGCATGCAACGATAAAAATTCAGCTTCAACTTAAGTCCAGAATCAGAAAGCAAAGCCACAGAAAGAGAGATCCAAAGCAAAAGACCATGTCCGGCACCTAGTCTAGTCTTCGTGTCTTCAAGTCTTCTCACCAGCGCGGAGCTAAGTGTTGTCCACTAGGCATGGGAGGTTGCCCCAGGGCCTGAGGCCGGCGCTCCTAAGACTCCGGGGCGTGTACAGCCCCAACTCATTATTACGTGAGAGTGTCACGGGTGGCGAGCTTCACAGGCACCGGGCCTTCTTCACAAGTACTGGCCTTGCTTATATCACCAGACGAGGGCCCTGCCTTGCGCCACTCTTGACCTCCTTTGAGCCGGCCGGAGACCAGGACGGCGCAAAGGAGGGAAAGAGGACGCCAGCGGTTCCCTCGGCGACCACGAGTCCTCTACCGGAGGAAGGGTCGTTGAAGCCACCCCGGCAAAGGGCCTACCTCCGGGTGTCCCCTGGTTTCGCGTGCCTTGGGGAGGGGCCTTGCTCCTGGCTCCCTCTCGGCGGCCCCTAGCATGTCTCCCTTGTTCAGATGGGTGCCGCTGTGCCGGGGTCGTCGATCGATGCTGCAACCTGATTCATCTATAGCCCATGGTTAGCATAAGCCTGTTCCTGGGAGGTTAGCGGTACCTGGTAGTTGCCGTCGCCGGCGCGATCGTTATGGTTCTCCGCTGGCTCTAGGAAGGCTTCGGCTCCTAGCGCCCCCTCTCCCCAATCTTCTCCAACGAACGAGCCGATGTCGTCCTCTGGTGCGTACCCTTGGTCCATCATGTGGGGCACGTAGGCCTCCGGGGCCGTTACCCCGAACACCTCACCATGGTGCCCCACACTCCATGTTGCTCCGCCCATGACGGCGTCCTGGGGATGATAATACGGCATCCGGCTGGGACCATGGGGGTGACGCTTGCGCTCGTGCTACTCGAGGGCGGCATGGGGGGATTGGAGCCCCCTACGCCGCCGGCCGTGCTAACCTTGGCGAAGCCCCCGGGCATAGTCGACCGTGCGCAGATGTGGTGAGGCTCGCCGCGTGACCTTGCATTGGCCTGGGTAGGAAGTCGATAGCTGAAGGGTGGCGGCGCTCCTGATGCCGCTGCATCCAGGAGCTCACCAACTCGCTCAAGCAGCGTGTTTCGGCCGCTCTCCATCAGTCTGCATCGCAGCAGCTCCCTTGCCACTGTGAGTGCCGCCCGCATGTTCGCTTGCTCCCGCCATGAGTGTGGCTCCATTGCAGCGATGTGACTTGTTGCTCTCGCCACGGCTTGTGCTTGCCGCGGGGTGAGGGTGGATGATGCTTGGCCGTGCTGTCCACGCCCGGCGGAGCTTGGTGACGCCCGCGCCGCCTGGGGTGCGGGGTCGAGATCTTCATGGGCAGGCGACGCCGTCCGGGCCGGCCAGGCTACCCAGCGGTCGGATCCGGCTCTTGGGTCGCCAGACATCGTAGTCAATGAACATCGGAGAGCTAATTGGCAGAGAAGAAGCTCCGACGCACCCCTACCTGGCGCACCAAATGTCGGGGTTAGGGTCCCGGCAAACCCTTAAGGTTCAAACACTGGGGTGCGCGCGAAGTCTATCCCTCCAACCGATCTACGCTCTAGCTTGCTAGGATCTCGCGGACAAACTCGACGAACTCACAACACAGATGGACAGAGGGTTTATACTGGTTTGGGCCACCGTTGCGGTGTAATACCCTACTCCAGTGTGGTGGTGGTGGATTGCCTCTTAGGCGGATGATGAACAATACAAGGGAAGAACGGCCTCCTGAGGTTGAGGCGTTCTTGGGCTCAGTGAGCTTGTGTGTGAGGGTGATCTCTCTCGAGCTAAGTTGTTCTCTCTCCAGCTGAGTTGTTCTCTCTCGCGCCCGTTCGTCCTCTCCACTGTGGTGGCTAGTCCTATTTATAGAGGCCATGGTCCTCTTTCCAAATATCGAGCGGGAAGGGAGCCAACAATGGTGGGCTAATTTGAAGGGGGACAACTAGTACAAGCTATCCTGACAAAAGTAGTCTTCGCCTGCACAAAGTTTTGGTGGTGACGTTGTTCTGGGCTCCACGATGACCTCCGTCTTGCAGTCCTTGGTCTTGGTCTTGTTGCACTAAAATGGCAACCTTTGCCTGATGCCTCGGTACTCCGCGGCTACGCTTGCCCCCTTTGCACCAAAGAGGAAACAAGGACGTTGTGCGCGCTGGCGCTAGCGGCCTCGGTTGACGTGTGGTGGTTGACTGGACGTGGGCGTCTCTGCTTCCCCACGCTGCCTTTGAATCCGCCTGGCTATGCGGCCCCGCTTCTTGCACAGTTATTCTTCCCTCGCCGCACCTGGCTCTTTCAATCTTCCAACCTCCCTGCTTCTTCATCGCCTTGCTCCGCCTCCTCAATCCGACCAGCGCTCCGCCCACTTCACTGTCATGGCGCCGAAGCAAGCCAACAAGGGGAAGAAACCTCTGTCCTCGCCAACTGTCCCCCCATCCTTCGAGTCGGCGCTCATCCGGCCTCGAGTGCTCAACGACAAGGCCATGGGCAAGGTACGCCCCATGCTCTCCTCCAGCTTTAACGAGTGGGGAGAGACGCCGGCCTGGCCCGCGTCTTGCTCTAGCATGGCTCGGGCAGTCACCGAGATCTCGATCTTCATTGACGCCCTCTGGGCTGGCCTGCTTCCTCCCTTCTCTGCCTTCTTCAACGTGGCGCTCGACAACTATCAGATCCATATGCTTCATCTCGACCCTCAATCTGTGACCCTTCTTGCCGTCTTTGCCTTCGTGTGCGAGGCCATGGTGGGCATCACCCCCTCCATGGCGCTCCTCCGCCACTTATTCTCGCTGCATCTCATCGGTGCTCGGCAGAGCTTAGGGTGTGGAGGCTTTCAGGCCGTGGCAGCGACAACAGGCATGGGGATCGATTTCGAGCTTCCTTCGTCCGTGAGCGAATTCCGCACGTGACGGGTGTTTGTTGATGCTGGCATGCTCAACCCTCTGCTCCAAGCTCCAGTGGGGCCTGCCATTCCAAACTCTGGCTGGGGTCACCAGAGGCTCACAAGCCCCTGCCTTGCCCCCGTCTGGGCCAGGCTGTGGTGGTTGAAGGACCTTGGTGTGACTGCACCCATGGTGGTGAGGGAGTTCGTCAGGCGTCGAGTTGCCCCGCTTCAGCATCATTCTCGCCTGATGTGGGACTTGCTCAGCAGTCGGGACAACATGAGGTTTCAGGAGGAGGGGCTTCCTCTTGCTGCGCGGCAAAATGTGCTCACGGTGCTATCCGGTGTCCCTCTGCCGGACGAGATGCCCAGGAAGGGCTGCATGTTGTACCGCTGCGAGAACAAGGTTACCTTCATCGAGACCATGCCTTCCTTTGATGAGTGGGGGTTGCGCCCAATTGGCTTGGGGGGACCCCGCGAGAATCCCGTCATCGCGGCCCCGTTCTTCGTCGTCGGTGACAAGCTCGCCCCAGGTGATGGTTGCTACGTCTTGAGCTTGCGTTGGTTTTCCCAGAAGAGGAAGGGATGATGCAGCAGAGTAGCCTAAGTATTTCCCTCGGTTTTTAAGAACCAAGGTATCAATCTAGTAGGAGCCCACGCTCAAGTCCCTCGTACCTGCACAAAGCGATAGCTACTCGCAACCAACACGATTAGGGGTTGTCAAGCCCTTCACGGTCACTTACGAGAGTGAGATCTGATAGATAGAATATTTTTGGTATTTTTGATATAAAGATGCAAAGTAAAAGGTAAAAGCAAAGTAAATAGCAAAACAATATAAAAGTGATAGAGATTGATATGATGAGAATAGACCCGGGGGCCATAGGTTTCAATAGTGGCTTCTCTCAAGAGCATAAGTATTCTACGGTGGGTGAACAAATTACTGTTGAGCAATTGATAGAATTGTGCATAATTATGAGAATATCTAGGCATGATCATGTATATAGGCATCACGTCCGTGACAAGTAGATCGAACGATTCTGCATCTACTACTATTACTCCACCCATCGACCGCTATCCAGCATGCATCTAGAGTATTAAGTTAAAAACAGAGTAACGCCTTAAGCAAGATGACATGATGTAGAGAGATAAATTCATGCAATATGAAATAAACCCCATCTTGTTATCCTTGATGGAAACGATACAATACGTGCCTTGCTTCCCCTTCTGTCACTGGGTAAGGACACCACAAGATCGAACCCAAAGCTAAGCACTTCTCCCATGGCAAGAACTACCAATCTAGTTGGCCAAACCAAACGGATAATTCGAAGAGACTTGCAAAGATAACCAATCATGCATAAAAGAATTCAGAGAAGATTCAAATATTATTCATAGATAGACTTGATCATAAACCCACGATTCATCGGTCTCAACAAACACACCGCAAAAAGAAGATTACATCGAATAGATCTCCACAAGAGAGGGGGAGAACTTTGTATTGAGATTCAAAGAGAGAGAAGAAGCCATCTAGCTACTAACTATGGACCCGAAGGTCTGAGGTAAACTACTCACACTTCATCGGAGGGGCTAGGATGATGTAGAAGCCCTCCGTGATGACGGCCCTCTTCCGGCGGAGCTCCGGAACAGGCCCCAAGATGGGATCTCGTGGATACAGAAAGTTGCGGCGGTGGAATTAGGGTTTTGGCTCCTTTTCTGATCGTTTGGGGGTACGTGTGTATATATAGGAGGAAGGAGTACGTCGGTGGAGCACCGAGGGGCCCACGAGGCAGGGGGCGCGCCCTAGGGGGGGGCGCCCCCCACCCTCGTGACCACCTCTTTGATCCCTTGTAGTAGGGTCCAAGTCTCTTGGATCACATTCGGCGAGAAAATCATGTTTCCGAAGATTTTATTCCGTTTGGACTCCGTTTGATATTCTGTTTATCCGAAACACTGAAATAGGCAAAAAAACAGCAATTCTGGGCTGGGCCTCCGGTTAATAGGTTAATCCCAAAAATAATCTAAAAGTGGAAAATAAAGCCCAATATAGTCCAAAACAGTAGATAATATAGCATGCAGCAATCAAAAATTATAGATACGTTGGAGACGTATCAGGCATCCCCAAGCTTAATTCCTGCTCATCCTCGAGTAGCTAAATGATAAAAAGAGAATTTTTGATGCGGAGTGCTACTTGGCATAATTTCAATGCAAATCTTCTTAATTATGGTATGAATATTCAGATTAGAAAGATTCAAGATAAAAGTTTATATTGACATAGAAAATAATAATACTTCAAGCATACTAACAAAGCAATTATGTCTTCTCAAAATAACATGGCCAAAGAAAGTTATCCCTACAAAATCATATTGTCTGGCTATGCTCCATCTTCCCCACACAAAGTATTTAAATCATGCACAACCCCGATGACAAGCCAAGCAATTGTTTCATACTCTAACTTTTTCAAAACTTTTTCAATCTTCACGCAATACATGAGCGTGAGCCATGGATATAGCACTATAGGTGGAATAGAATGGTGGTTGTGGAGAAGACAAAAAGGAGAAGATAGTCTCACATTAACTAGGCGTATAATCGGGCTATGGACATGCCCATCAATAGATATCAATGTGAGTGAGTAGGGATTGCCATGCAACGGATGCACTAGAGCTATAAATGTATGAAAGCTCAACAAAAGAAACTAGTGGGTGTGCATCCAACTTGCTTGCTCACGAAGACCGAGGGCAATTTGAGGAAGCCCATCATTGGAATATACAAGCCAAGTTCTATAACGTAAAATTTCCACTAGCATATGAAAGTGACAACATATGAGACTCTCTATATGAAGAACATGGTGCTAATTTGAAGCACAATATATGAGACTTGCTATATCATGGTGCTACTTTGAAGCACAAGTGTGGAAAAAAGGATAGTAGCATTGCCCCTTTTTTTGGGCCTTTTTTTTCTTTGGCCTTGCTCTTTTTTTGGGACAATGCTCTATTGAATGATGATCATCACACTTCTATTTATTTACAACTCAATGATTACAACTCGATACTAAAACAAAGTATGACTCTATATGAATGCCTCCGGCGGTGTACCGGGATATGCAATGAATCACAAGTGACAAGTATGAAAGAATTATGAATGGTGGCTTTGCCACAAATACTATGTCAACTACATGATCATGCTAAGCAATATGACAATGATGGATGTGTCATGATGAACTAGATGGTGGAAAGTTGCATGGCAATATATCTCGGAATGGCTATGAAAATGCCATAATAGGTAGGTATGGTGGATGTTTTGAGGAAGGTATATGGTAGGTGTATGATACCGGCGAAAGTTATGCGGTATTAGAGAGGCTAGCAAGGGTGGAAGGGTGGGAGTGCGTATAATCCATGGACTCAACATTAGTCATAAAGAACTCATATACTTATTGCAAAAATTTAGAAGTTATCAAAGCAAAGTATTACGCGCATGCTCCTAGGGGGATAGATTGGTAGGAAAAGACCATCGCTCGTCCCCGACCGCCACTCATAAGGAAGACAATCAATAAATAAATCATGCTCCGACTTCATCACATAACGGTTCA
Source organism: Triticum monococcum (assembly GCA_034509565.1). Classification (NCBI taxonomy): domain Eukaryota; kingdom Viridiplantae; phylum Streptophyta; class Magnoliopsida; order Poales; family Poaceae; genus Triticum; species Triticum monococcum. The sequence goes on from CM067845.1 coordinate 488,483,824, forward strand.
CCATACGTGCATGCTACGGGAATCACAAACTTCAACACAAGTATTCTTCAAATTCACAACTACTCAACTAGCATGACTTTAATATTATCACCTCCATATCTCAAAACAATTATCATGCTTCAATCTTTTCTTAGTATTCAACACACTCAAAACAAAGTTTCACAAATCTTGAATACCAAGCATATTATTATTAGGAAAATTACCATGCTATTAAGAGACTCTCAAATTAATTTAAGTGAGGCATGAGAGATTAATAGTTTATTTAAAACATATCCACCACCGTGCTCTAAAAGATCTAAGTGAAGCACATAGAGAAAAATTATCTAGTTCAAAAGGATATAAGTGAAGCACATAGAGCAAAATTATCTAGTTCAAAAGGATATAAGTGAAGCACATAGAGCAAAATTATCTAGCTCAAAAGATATAAGTGAAGCACATAGAGTAAAACTACTTAGCTCAAAAGATATAAGTGAAGCACATAGAGTATTCTATCAAATTTTAATTCATGTATGGCTCTCTAAAAAGGTGTGTACAGCAAGGATTATTGTTGCATACTAACAAACAAATAAACAAATAATACAAGACTCTCCAAGCAAAACACATGTCATGTTGGTGAATAAAAATATAGCTCCAAGTAAATTACCGATGGAAGTGGACGAAAGAGGGGATGCCTTCCGGGGGCATCCCCAAGCTTTGACTTTTTGGTGTCCTTGGATTATCTTGGGGGTGCCATGGGCATCCCCAAGCTTAGGCTCTTGCCACTCCTTGTTCCATGATCCATCAAAAGAATTCACCCGAAACTTGAAAACTTCACAACACAAAACTCAAAATAGAAAACTCGTGAGCTCCGTTAGCAAAAGAAAACAAAATACCACTTCAAGGTACTGTAATGGACTCATTATTTACTTATATTGGTGTTAAACCTACTGTATTCCAACTTCTCTATGGATTATAAACTATTTTACTAGCCATAGATTCATCAAAATAAGCAAACAACACACGAAAAACAGAATCTGTCAAAAACAGAACAGTCTGTAGTAATCTGTAGCTAGCGCAAGATCTGGAACCCCAAAAATTCTAAAATAAATTTCTGGACGTGAGTAATTTATCTATTAATCATCTGCAAAAATAATTAACTAAATATCACTCTTCAAATAAAAATGACAGCAGTTCTCGTGAGCGCTAAAGTTTCTGTTTTTTACAGCAAGTTCAACAAGACTTTCCCCAAGTCTTCCCAACGGTTCTACTTGGCACAAACACTAATTAAACACAAAAAACACAACCAAAACAGAGGCTAAATAATTTATTTATTACTAAACAGGAGCAAAAACCAGGAATAAAAATAAAATTGGGTTGCCTCCCAACAAGCGCTATCGTTTAACGCCCCTAGCTAGGCATAACAAGCAAGGATAGACCTAGGTATTGCCATCTTTGGTAGGCAATCCATAAGTGGCTCTCATGATAGTTTCATATGGTAATTTTATTTTCTTTCTTGGAAAGTGTTTCATGCCCTTTTGTAATGGAAATTGAAATCTAATATTCCCTTCCTTCATTGTTGGAAATATGCCCTAGAGGCAATAATAAAATGATTATTATATTTCCTTGTTCATGATAATTGTCTATTATTCATGCTATAATTGTATTATCCGGAAATCGTAATACATGTGTGAATACATAGACCACAATGTGTCCCTAGTGAGCCTCTAGTTGACTAGCTCGTTGATCAACAGGTAGTCATGGTTTCCTGGCTATGGACATGGGGATGTCATTAATAACGGGATCACACCATTAGGAGAATGATGTGATGGACAAGACCCAATCCTAAGCTTAGCTCAAAGATCGTGTAGTTCGTTTGCCGTAGCTTTTCTGAATGTCAAGTATCATTTCCTTAGCCCATGAGATTGTGCAACTCCCGGATACCGTAGGAGTGCTTTGGGTGTGCCAAACGTCACAACATAACTGGGTGACTATAAAGGTACAATACAGGTGTCTCCGAAAGTGTCTATTGGGTTGGCACGAATCGAGACTGGGATTTGTCACTCCGTATGACGGAGAGGTATCTCTGGGCCCACTCGGTAATGCATCATCATAATGAGCTCAAAGTGATCAAGTGGTTGATCACGGGATTATGCATTACGGTACGAGTAAAGTGACTTGCCGGTAACGAGACTGAACAAGGTATTGGGATACCGACGAACGAGTCTCGGGCAAGTAACGTACCGATTGACAAAGGGAATTGTATACGGGGTTGCTTGAATCCTCGACATCGTGGTTCATCCGATGAGATCATCGAGGAGCATGTGGGAGCCAACATGGGTATCCAGATCCCGCTGTTGGTTATTGGCCGGAGAGCCGTCTCAGTCATGTCTACGTGTCTCCCGAACCCATAGGGTCTACACACTTAAGGTTCGGTGATGCTAGGGTTGTAGAGATATGAGTATGCAGTAATCCGAAAGTTTTTAGGAGTCCCGGATGAGATCCTGGATGTCACGAGGAGTTCTGGAATGGTCCGGAGGTGAAGAATTATATATAGGAAGTGTAGTTTCGACCATCGGGAAAGATTCGGGGTCACCGGTATTGTACCGGGACCACCGGATGGGTCCCGGGGGTCCACCGGGTGGGGCCATCCATCCCGGAGGGCCCCATGGGCTGAAGTGGGGAGGGGAACCAGCCCATAGTGGGCTGGTGCGCCCCCCCCCCCCCTTGGGCCCCCTGCGCCTAGGGTTGGAAACCCTAGGGTGGGGGCACCTCCACTTCCCTTGGGGGGCACTCCACCCCCCTTGGCCGCCGCCCCCCCTTGGGAGATCCCATCTCCAGGGCCGGCGCCCCCCCAGGGGGCCTGTATAAAGAGGGGGGAGGGAGCGCAGCCGCACCTCAAGTCTTGGCGCCTCCCTCTCCCCTGCTACACCTCTCCCTCTCGCAGAAGCTCGGCGAAGCCCTGCTGCGATCATTGCTGCATCCACCACCACGCCGTCGTGCTGCTGGATCTTCATCAACCTCTCCTTCCCCCTTGCTGGATCAAGAAGGAGGAGACGTCATCCGCTCCGTATGTGTGTTGAACGCGGAGGTGTTGTCCGTTCGGCACTTGGTCATCGGTGATTTGGATCACGGCGAGTACGACTCCACCATCCCCGTTCTCTTGGACGCTTCCGCTCGCGATCTACAAGGCTATGTAGATGCACTCTCCTCTCGTTGCTGGTTGACTCCATAGATTGATCTTGGTGAAACGTAGGAAATTTTTTTGTTTTCTGCAACGTTCCCCAACAGTGGCATCTTGAGCCAGGTCTATGTGTAGTTCTCTTTGCACGAGTAGAACACAATTTGTTGTGGGCGTAGATGTTGTCAACTTTCTTGCCGCTACTAGTCTTGTTTTGCTTCAGCGGTATTGTGGGATGAAGCGGCCCGGACCGACCTTACACATACGCTTACATGAGACAGGTTCCACCGACTGACATGCACTAGTTGCATAAGGTGGCTAGCGGGTGTCTGTCTCTCCCACTTTAGTTGGAGTGGATTCGGCGAAAAGGGTCCTTATGAAGGGTAAATAGAAGTTGACAAATCACGTTGTGGCTTTTACGTAGGTAAGAAAATGTTCTTGCTAGAACCCTATTGCAGCCACGTAAAACTTACAACAACAATTAGAGGACGTCTAACTTGTTTTTGCGACAAGTGTCATGTGATGTGATATGGCCAAAGTTGTGATGAATGATGTATGAGATCATGTTCTTGTAATAGGAATCACGACTTGCATGTCGATGAGTATGACAACCGGCAGGAGCCATAGGAGTTGTCTTTATTTTTGTATGACCTGCGTGTCATTGAGAAACGCCATGTAAATTACTTTACTTTATTGCTAAACGTGTTAGCCATAGTAGTAGAAGTAATAGTTGGCGAGCAACTTCATGGAGACACGATGATGGAGATCATGATGATGGAGATCATGGTGTCACGCTGGTGACAAGATGATCATGGAGCCCCAAGATGGAGATCAAAGGAGCTGTATGATATTGGCCATATCATGTCACTATTATTTGATTGCATGTGATGTTTATCATGTTTTTTCATCTTGTTTACTTAGAACGACGGTAGTAAATAAGATGATCCCTCATAATAACTTCAAGAAAGTGTTCCCCCTAACTGTGCGCCGTTGCGACAGTTCGTTGTTTCGAAGCACCACGTGATGATCGGGTGTGATAGATTCCAACGTTCACATACAACGGGTGTAAGACAGATTTACACATGCAAACACTTAGGTTGACTTGACGAGCCTAGCATGTACAGACATGGCCTCGGAACACAGAAGACCTAAAGGTCGAACATGAGTCGTATAGAAGATACGATCAACATGAAGATGGTCACCGATGTTGACTAGTCCGTCTCACGTGATGATCGGACACGGCCTAGTTAACTCAGATCATGTTATACTTAGATGACTGGAGGGATGTCTATCTGAGTGGGAGTTCATTGAATAATTTGATTAGATGAACTTAATTATCATGAACTTAGTCTAAAATCTTTACAATATGTCTTGTAGATCAAATGGCCAACGTTGTCCTCAACTTCAACGCATTCCTAGAGAAAACCAAGCTGAAAGACGATGGCAGCAACTATACGGACTGGGTCCGGAACCTGAGGATCATCCTCATAACTTCCAAGAAAGATTATGTCCTAGAAGCACCGCTAGGTGACGCACCCATCCCACAGAACCAAGACGTTATGAACGCTTGGCAGACACGTGCTGATGATTACTCCCTCGTTCAGTGCGGCATGCTTTACAGCTTAGAACTGGGGCTCCAAAAGCGTTTTGAGCGACACGGAGCATATGAGAAGTTCGAAGAGCTGAAAATGGTTTTCCAAGCTCATGCCCGGGTCAAGAGATATGAAGTCTCCGACAAGTTCTTCAGCTGTAAGATGGAGGAAAATAGTTTTGTCAGTGAGCACATACTCACAATGTCTGGGTTGCATAACCGCTTGACTCAGCTGGGAGTTAATCTCCCGAATGACGCGGTCATTGACAAAATCCTTCAGTCGCTTCCACCGAGCTACAAGAGCTTTGTGATGAACTTCAATATGCAGGGGATGGAAAAGACCATTCCTGAGGTATATTCAATGCTTAAATCAGCAGAGGTAGAAGTCAAAAAGGAACATCAAGTGTTGATGGTGAATAAAACCACTAAGTTCAAGAAAGGCAAGGGTAAGAAGAACTTCAAGAAGGACGGCAAGGGAGTTGCCGCACCCAGTAAGCAAGCTGCCGGGAAGAAGCCAAAGAATGGTCCCAAGCCCGAGACTGAGTGCTTTTATTGCAAGGGAAGTGGTCACTGGAAGCGGAATTGCCCCAAATACTTAGCGGACAAGAAGGCTGGCATCACAAAAGGTATATGTGATATACATGTAATTGATGTGTACCTTACCAGTATTTGTAGTAGCTCCTAGGTATTTGATACCGGTGCGGTTGCTCACATTTGTAACTCAAAGCAGGAGCTGCGGAATAAGCGAAGACTGGCGAAGGACGAGGTGACGATGCGCGTCGGGAACGGTTCCAAGGTCGATGTGATCGCCGTCGGCACGCTACCTCTACATTTACCTACGGGGTTAGTTTTGAACCTCAATAATTGTTATTTAGTGCCAGCTTTGAGCATGAACATTGTATCAGGATCTTGTTTAATTCGAGATGGCTACTCATTTAAATCCGAGAATGATGGTTGTTCTATTTATATGAGAGATATGTTTTATGGTCATGCTCCGATGGTGAATGGTTTATTCTTAATGAATCTCGAGCGTAATGCTACACATATTCATAGTGTGAATAACAAAAGATGTAAGGTTGATAATGATAGTCCCACATACTTGTGGCACTGCCGCCTTGGTCACATAGGTGTCAAACGCATGAAGAAGCTCCATGCAGATGGACTTTTAGATTCTCTTGATTACGAATCATTTGACACGTGCGAACCATGCCTCATGGGTAAAATGACTAAGACTCCATTCTCAAGAACAATGGAGCGAGCAACCGACTTATTGGAAATCATACATACTGATGTGTGCGGTCCAATGAGTGTTGAGGCTCGCGGTGGCTATCGTTATGTTCTCACCCTCACTGATGACTTGAGTAGATATGGGTATGTCTATTTAATGAAACACAAGTCTGAGACCTTTGAAAAGTTCAAGGAATTTCAGAGTGAGGTTGAGAATCAACGTGACAGGAAAATCAAGTTCTTGAGATCAGATCGTGGGGGAGAATACTTGAGTCACGAATTTGGCACACACTTAAGAAAATGTGGAATAGTTTCACAACTCACGCTGCCTGGAACACCTCAGCGTAATGGTGTGTCCGAATGTCGTAATCACACTCTATTAGATATGGTGCGATCTATGATGTCTCTTACCGATTTACCGCTATCATTTTGGGGCTATGCTTTAGAGACTGCCGCATTCACTTTAAATAGGGATCCGTCAAAATCCGTTGAGATGACACCGTATGAATTATAGTTTGGGAAGAAACCTAAGCTGTCGTTTCTAAAAGTTTGGGGATGCGATGCTTATGTCAAGAAACTTCAACCTGAAAAGCTCGAACCCAAGTCGGAAAAATGCGTCTTCATAGGATACCCTAAAGAAACTGTTGGGTATACCTTCTACCTCAGATCCGAAGGCAAGATCTTTGTTGCCAAGAATGGGTCCTTTCTAGAGAAAGAGTTTCTATCGAAAGAAATAAGTGGGAGGAAGGTAGAACTTGATGAAGTATTACCTCTTGAACCGGTAAGTGGCGCAGCTCAAGAAAATGTTCCTGAGGTGCCTGCACCGACTAGAGAGGAATTTGATGATGATGATCATGAAACTTCAGATCAAGTTGCTACTGAACTTCGTAGGTCCACAAGGACACGTTCTGCACCAGAGTGGTACGGTAACCCTGTCTTGGAAATCATGTTGTTAGACAACGGTGAACCTTCGAACTATGAAGAAGCGATGGCGGGCCTAGATTCCGACAAATGGCTGGAAGCCATGAAATCCGAGATAGGATCCATGTATGAAAACGAAGTATGGAATTTGACTGACTTGCCCGTTGATCAGCGAGCCATAGAAAATAAATGGATCTTTAAGAAGAAGACAGACGCGGATGGTAATTTGACCATCTATAAAGCTCGGCTTGTCGCTAAGGGTTATCGACAAGTTCAAGGGGTTGACTACGATGAGACTTTCTCACCCGTAGCGAAGCTGAATTCCGTCCGAATCATGTTAGCAATTGCCGCATTCTATGATTATGAGATATGGCAAATGGACGTCAAAACGGCATTCCTTAATGGTTTCCTTAAGGAAGAACTGTATATGATGCAGCCAGAAGGTTTTGTCGACCCTAACAATGCTAACAAGGTATGCAAGCTCCAGCGATCCATTTATGGGCTGGTGCAAGCATCTCGGAGTTGGAACATTCGCTTTGATGAGATGATCAAAGCGTTTGGGTTTATGCAGACTTATGGAGAAGCCTGCATTTACAAGAAAGTGAGTGGGAGCTCTGTAGCATTTCTCATATTATATGTAGATGACATACTTTTGATGGGAAATGATATAGAACTTTTGGACAGCATTAAGGCCTACTTGAATAAGAGTTTTTCAATGAAGGACCTTGGAGAAGCTGTTTATATATTAGGTATCAAGATCCATAGAGATAGATCAAGACGCCTCATACGTCTTTCACAAAGCACATACCTTGAAAAGATATTGAAGAAGTTCAATATGGATCAGTCTAAGAAGGGGTTCTTGCCTGTGTTGCAAGGTGTGAAATTGAGCTCAGCTCAATGTCCGACCACGGTAGAAGATATAGAAGAGATGAGTGTCATCCCCTATGCCTCAGCCATAGGGTCTATTATGTATGCCATGCTGTGTACCAGACCTGATGTAAACCTTGCCGTAAGTTTGGTAGGAAGGTACCAAAGCAATCCCGGCAAGGAACACTGGACAGCGGTCAAGAATATCCTAAAGTACCTACAAAGGACTAAGGACATGTTTCTCGTTTATGGAGGTGACGAAGAGCTCGTCCTAAAGGGTTACGTCGACGCTAGCTTCGATATAGATCTGGATGACTCTAAGTCACAAACCGGATACGTGTATATTTTGAATGGTGGGGCAGTAAGCTAGTGCAGTTGCAAGCAAAGCGTTGTGGCGGGATCTACATGTGAAGCGGAGTACATGGCAGCCTCGGAGGCAGCACACGAAGCAGTCTAGGTGAAGGAGTTCATTACCGACCTAGGAGTCATACCCAATGCGTCGGGGCCGATGACTCTCTTCTGTGACAAAACTGGAGCTATTGCCCTTGCCAAGGAGCCTAGGTTTCACAGGAAGACTAGGCATATCAAGTGTTGCTTCAACTCCATTCGTGAAAGTGTTCAAAATGGAGACATAGAAATTTTTAAAGTACATACGGACCTGAATGTAGCAGATCCGTTGACTAAACCTCTCCCTAGAGCAAAACATGATCAACACCAGAATTCCATGGGTGTTCGATTCATCACAATGTAACTAGATGATTGACTCTAGTGCAAGTGGGAGACTGTTGGAAATATGCCCTAGAGGCAATAATAAAATGATTATTATCTTTCCTTGTTCATGATAATTTTCTATTATTCATGCTATAATTGTATTATCCGGAAATCATAATACATGTGTGAATACATAGACCACAATGTGTCCCTAGTGAGCCTCTAGTTGACTAGCTCGTTGATCAACAGATAGTCATGGTTTCCTAGCTATGGACATGGGGATGTCATTGATAACGGGATAACATCATTAGGAGAATGATGTGATGGACAAGACCCAATCCTAAGCTTAGCTCAAAGATCGTGTAGTTCGTTTGCTGTAGCCTTTCTGAATGTCAAGTATCATTTCCTTAGACCATGAGATTGTGCAACTCCCGGATACCGTAGGAGCGCTTTGGGTGTGCCAAACATCACAACGTAACTGGGTGACTATAAAGGTACATTACAGGTGTCTCCGAAAGTGTTTGTTGGGTTAGCACGAATCGAGACTGGGATTTGTCACTCCGTATGACGGAGAGGTATCTCTAGGCCCACTCGGTAATGCATCATCATAATGAGCTCAAAGTGATCAAGTGGTTGATCACGGGATCATGCATTACGGTACGAGTAAAGTGACTTGCCGGTAAAGAGACTGAACAAGGTATTGGGATACCGACGATCGAGTCTCGGGCAAGTAACGTACTGATTGACAAAGGGAATAGTATACGGGGTTGCTTGAATCCTCGACATCGTGGTTCATCCGATGAGATCATCGAGGAGCATGTGGGAGCCAACATGGGTATCCAGATCCCGCTGTTGGTTATTGGCCGGAGAGCCGTCTCGGTCATGTCTACATGTCTCCCGAACCCGTACGGTCTACACACTTAAGGTTCGGAGTAACGGATGAGATCCTGGACGTCACGAGGAGTTCCGGAATGGTCCGGAGGTGAAGAATTATATATAGGAAGTGTAGTTTCGGCCATCGAGAAAGATTCGGGGTAACCGGTATTGTACCGGGACCACCGGATGGGTCTCGGGGGTCCACCGGGTGGGGCCACCCATCCCGGAGGGCCCCATGGGCTGAAGTGGGGAGGGGAACCAGCCCATAGTGGGCTGGTGCGCCCCCCCCCCTTGGGCCTCCCTACGCCTAGGGTTGGAAACCCTAGGGTGGGGGCGCCTCCACTTGCCTTGGGGGGCACTCCACCCCCCTTGGCCGCCGCCCCCCCTTGGGAGATCCCATCTCCAGGGCCGGCGCCCCCAGGGGGCCTATATAAAGAGGGGGGAGGGAGGGAAGCCGCACCTCAAGTCTTGGCGCCTCCCTCTCCCCTGCTACACCTCTCCCTCTCGCAGAAGCTTGGCGAAGCCCTGCTGCAATCATTGCTGCATCCACCACCACGCCGTCGTGCTGCTGGATCTTCATCAACCTATCCTTCCCCTTGCTGGATAAGAAGGAGGAGACGTCATCCTCTCCGTACGTGTGTTGAATGCGGAGGTGCCGTCCGTTCGGCACTTGGTCATCGGTGATTTGGATCACGGCGAGTACGACTCCATCATCCCCGTTCTCTTGAACGCTTCCGCTTGCGATCTACAAGGGTATGTAGATGCACTCTCCTCTCATTGCTGGTTGACTCCATAGATTGATCTTGGTGAAACGTAGGAAAATTTTTTGTTTTCTGCAACGTTCCCCAACATTCATATCAATAATCGCACCAACCGTTCTAAGGAAAGGTCTACCAAGAATAATTGGGCAAGAAGGATTGCAATCTATATCAAGAACAATGAAATCTACGGGCACATAATTCCTATTTGCAACAATAAGAATATCATTAATTCTTCCCATAGGTTTCTTAATAGTGGAATCCGCAAGATGCAAGTTTAGAGAGCAATCATCAAAATTACGGAAATCTAGTAAATCACACAAAGTCTTGGGAATAGTAGAGACACTAGCACCCAAATCACACAAAGCATAAAACTCATGATCTTTAATTTTAATTTTAATAGTTGGTTCCCACCCATCATAGAGTTTTCTAGGGATAGAAACTTTCAACTCAAGTTTTTCTTCATAAGATTGCATCAAGGCATCAACAATATGTTCGGTGAAGGCTTTATTTCGACTATAAGCATGTGGAGAATTTAGCACAGATTGCAACAAGGAAATACAAACAATCAAAGAGCAATTTTCATAATTAAATTCCTTGAAATCCAATATAGTGGGTTTAGCAACATCTAGATTTTTATTTCTTTCAATCCCACTTTCATCAATTTCATCATTAAGATCTAAACACTCCGAATTTCTAGAACGCCTTCTAGGTAAAGGAAGATCATATTCAGTTGTTGGGGAACGCAGTAATTTCAAAAAATTTCCTACGCACACGCAAGATCATGGTGATGCACAGCAACGAGAGGGGAGAGTGTTGTCTACGTACCAACGTAGACCGACTGCGGAAGCGATCACACAACATAGAGGAAGTAGTCGTACGTCTTCTTCCCGATCCGACCGATCCAAGCACCGTTACTCCGGCACCTCCGAGTTCTTAGCACACGTTCAGCTCGATGACGATCCCCGGGCTCCGATCCAGCAAAGCTTCGGGGAGGAGTTCCGTCAGCACGACGGTGTGGTGACGATCTTGATGTACTACCGACGCAGGGCTTCGCCTAAGCACTACAACGGTACGATCGAGGTGGAATTTGGTGGCAGGGGGCACCGCACACGGCTAAGGAGCGATCTCAAGGATCAAGTTGTGTCTATGGGGTGCCCCCTGCCCCCGTATATATATGTTGGAGGAGGGGGGCTGGCCGGCCAAGATAGAGGAGGCGCAGGGGGAGTCCTACTCCCACCGGGAGTAGGACTCCTCCCCTCCAATCCTATTCCAACTAGGACTCTTGGGGGGGAAAGGAGACAGAGGGGGCCGGCCCACCTCTCCTAGTCCTACTAGGACTTGGGGAAGGGGGGGGCGCCGGCTAGGCTTGTGGGCTGCCTCTTCTCTCTTTTCCACTAAGGCCCAATAGGCCCATTAGCCTCCCGGGGGGTTCCGGTAACCCTCCCGGTATTCCGGTAAAATCCCGATTTCATCCGGAACACTTCCTATGTCCAAACATAGGCTTCCAATATATCAATCTTTACGTCTCGACCATTTCGAGACTCCTCGTCATGTCCGTGATCTCATCCGGGACTCCGAACAACCTTCGGTACATCAAAATGCATAAACTCATAATAACTGTCATCGTAACGTTAAGCGTGCGGACCCTACGGTTCGAGAACAATGTAGACATGACCGAGACACGTCTCCGGTCAATAACCAATAGCGGGACCTGGATGCCCATATTGGCTCCTACATATTCTACGAAGATCTTTATCGGTCAGACCGCATAACAACATACGTTGTTCCCTTTGTCATCGGTATGTTACTTGCCCGAGATTCGATCGTCGGTATCCAATACCTAGTTCAATCTCGTTACCGGCAAGTCTCTTTACTCGTTTCGTAATACATCATCTCACAACTAACATATTAGTTGCAGTGCTTGCAAGGCTTATGTGATGTGCATTACCGAGAGGGCCCAGAGATACCTCTCCGACAATCGGAGTGACAAACCCTAATCTCGAAATACGCCAACCCAACATCTACCATTGGAGACACCTGTAGTACTCCTTTTTAATCACCCAGTTACGTTGTGACGTTTGGTAGTACCCAAAGTGTTCCTCCGGTAAACGGGAGTTGCATAATCTCATAGTTATAGGAACATGTATAAGTCATGAAGAAAGCAATAGCAACATACTAAACTATCGGGTGCTAAGCTAATGGAATGGGTCATGTCAATCAGATCATTCTACTAATGATGTGACCTCGTTAATCAAATAACAACTCCTTGTTCATGGTTAGGAAACATAACCATCTTTGATTAACGAGCTAGTCAAGTAGAGGCATACTAGTGACACTCTGTTGGTCTATGTATTCACACATGTATTATGTTTCCGGTTAATACAATTCTAGCATGAATAATAAACATTTATCATGATATAAGGAAATAAATAATAACTTTATTATTGCCTCTAGGGCATATTTCCTTCAATCTCCCACTTGCACTAGAGTCAATAATCTAGTTCACATCGCCATGTGATTTAGCAGCAATAGTTCACATCACCATGTGATTAACACCCATAGTTCACATCGTCATGTGACCAACACTCAAAGGGTTTACTAGAGTCAGTAATCCAGTTCACATCTCTATGTGATTAACACCCCATGAGTACTAAGGTGTGATCATGTTTTGCTTGTGAGATAATTTTAGTCAACGGGTCTGTCATATTCAGATCCGTAAGTATTTTGCAAAATTCTTTGTCTATAATGCTCTGCAAGGAGCTACTCTAGCTAATTGCTCCCACTTTCAATATGTATCCAGATTGAGACTTTAGATTCATCTGGATTAGTGTCAAAAACTTGCATCGACGTAACCCTTTACGACGAACCTTTTTGTCACGTCCATAATCGAGAAACATATCCTTATTTCACTAAGGATAATTCTGACCGCTGTCCAGTGATCTACTCCTAGATCACTATTGTACTCCCTTGCTAAATCAGTGCAGGGTATACAATAGATCTGGTATACAGCATGACATACTTTATAGAACCTATGGCCAAGGCATAGGGAATGACTTTCATTCTCTTTCTATCTTCTGCCGTGGTCGGGCTTTGAGTCTTACTCAACTTCACACCTTATAATACAGGCAAGAAACTTTTTCTTTGACTGTTCCGTTTTGAACTACTTCAAAAATCTTGTCAAGGTATGTACTTATTGAAAAACCTTATCAAGCATCTTGATCTATCTCTATAGATCTTGATGCTCAATATGTAAGCAGCTTCATCGAAGTCTTTCTTTGAAAAACTCCTTTCAAACACCCCTTTATGCTTTACAGAATAATTCTACATTATTTCCGATCAACAATATGTCATTCGCATATACTTATCAGAAATGTTGTAGTGCTCCCACTCACTTTCTTGTAAATACAGGCTTAAGCGCAAGTCTGTATAAAACTATATGCTTTGATCAACTTATCGAAGCATGTATTCCAACTCTGAGATGCTTGTACCAGTCCATAGATGAATCGCTGGAGCTTGCAAATTTTGTTTGCACCTTTAGGATTGACAAAACCTACTGGTTGCATCATATACAACTCTTCTTTAAGAAATCCATTAAGGAATGTAGTTCTGTTTATCCATTTGCCAGATTTCATAAAATGCGGCAATTGCTAACATGATTCGGACAGACTTAAGCATAGATACGAGTGAGAGAATCTCATCGTAGTCAACACCTTGAACTTGTCGAAAACCTTTTGCGACAATTCTGGCTTTGTAGATAGTAACACTACTATCAACGTCCGTCTTCCTCTTGAAGATCCATTTATTCTCAATTGCTTGCCGATCATCGGGCAAGTCAACCAAAGTCCAAACTTTGTTCTCATACATGGATCATATCTCAGATTTCATGGCCTCAAACCATTTCGCGGAATCCGGGCTCATCATCGCTTCCTCATAGTTCGTAGGTTCGTCATGGTCAAGTAACATGATCTCCAGAACAGGATTACCGTACCACTCTGGTGCGGATCTCACTCTGGTTTACCTACGAGATTCGGTAGTAACTTGATCTGAAGTTACATGATCATCATCATTAGCTTCCTCACTAATTGGTGTAGGTGTCACAGAAACAGTTTTCTGTGATGTGCTACTTTCCAACAAGGGAGCAGGTACAGTTACCTCGTCAAGTTCTACTTTCCTCCCACTCACTTCTTTCGAGAGAAATTCCTTCTCCAGAAAGTTTCCGAATTTTAGCAACAAAAGTCTTGCCTTCGGATCTGTGATAGAAGGTGTATCCAATAGTTTCCTTTGGATATCCTATGAAGACGCACTTCTCCGATTTGAGTTTGAGCTTATCAGGATGAAACTTTTTCATATAAGCATCGCAACCCCAAATTTTAAGAAACGACAGCCTAGGTTTCTTGCCAAACCATAGTTCACACGGTGTCATCTCAACGGATTTAGATGGTGCCCTATTTAACGTGAATGCAGCTGTCTCTAATGTATAACCCCAAAACGATAGTGGTAGATCGGTAAGATACATCATAGATTGCACTATATCCAATAAAGTACGGTTATGACGTTAGGACACACCATTATGCTGTGGTGTTCCATATGGCATGATTTTGTGAAACTATTCCACATTGTTTTAATTGAAGACCAAACTCGTAACTCAAATATTTTACCTCTGCGATCATATCGTAGAAACTTTTATTTTCTTGTCACGATGATTTTCCACTTCACTCTGAAATTCTTTGAACTTTTCAAATGTTTCAGACTTATGTTTCATCAAGTAGATATACTCATATCTGCTCAAATCATCTGTGAAGATTAGAAAATAATGATACCTGTCGCGAGCCTCAATATTCATCGGACCACATACATCAGTATGTATGATTTCCAACAAATCTGTTGCTCGCTCCATTGTTCCGGAGAACGGCGTTTTAGTCATCTTGCCCAAAAGGCATGGTTCGCAAGCATCAAGTGATTCATAATCAAGTGATTCTGAAAGCCCATCAGCATGGAGTTTCTTCATGCGCTTTATACCAATATGACTTAAACGGAAGTGCCACAAATAAGTTGCGCTATCATTATTAACTTTGCATCTTTTGGTTTCAATATGTGTATCACTACGATCGAGATCCAACGAACTTGTTTCATTGGGTGTATGACCATCGAAGGTTTTATTCATGTAAACAGAACAACAATTATTCTCTGACTTTAATGAATAACCGTATTGCAATAAACATGATCAAATCATATTCATGCTCAACGCAAAAACCAAATAACACTTATTTAGGTTCAACACTAATCCCGAAATTATAGGGAGTGTGCGATGATGATCATATCAATCTTGGAACTACTTCCAACACACATCGTCACTTCACCCTTAACTAGTCTCTGTTTATTCTGCAACTCCCGTTTCGAGTTACTAATCTTAGCAACTGAACTAGTATCAAATACAGAGGGTTTGCTATAAACACTAGTAAGGTACACATCAATAACATGTATATCAAATATACTTATGTTCACTTAGCCATCCTTCTTATCCGCCAATTACTTGGGGTAATTCCACTTCCAGTGACCAGTCCCTTTGCAGTAGAAGCACTTAGTCTCAGGCTTAGGATCAGACTTGGGCTTCTTCACTTGAGCAGCAACTTGCTTGCCGTTCTTCTTGAAGTTCCCTTCTTTCCTTTGCCCTTTTCTTGAAACTAGTGGTCTTGTCAACCATCAACACTTGATGTTTTTCTTGATTTCTACCTTCGTTGATTTCAGCATCACGAAGAGCTTGGGAATCATTTCCGTTATCCCTTGCATATTATAGTTCATCACGAAGCTCTTGTAGCTTGGTGGTAGTGATTGGAGAATTCTGTCAATGACGCAATCATCTGGAAGATTAACTCCCATCTGAATCAAGTGATTATTATACCCAGACATTTTGAGTATATGCTCACTGACAGAACTGTTCTCCTCCATCTTACAGCTATAGAACTTATTGGAGACTTCATATCTCTCAATTCGGGCATTTGCTTGAAATATTAACTTCAACTCCTGGAACATCTCATATGCTCCATGACGTTCAAAACGTCTTTGAAGTCCCGATTCTAAGCCGTTAAGCATGGTGCACTAAACTATCAAGTAGTCATCATATTGAGCTAGCCAAACGTTCATAACGTCTGCATCTGCTCCTGCAATAGGTCTGTCACCTAGCGGTGCATCAAGGACATAATTCTTCTGTGCAGCAATGAGGATAAACCTCAGATCACGGATCCAATCCGCATCATTGCTACTAACATCTTTCAACACAATTTTCTCTAGGAACATATCAAAATAAACACAGGGAAGCAACAACGCGAGCTATTGATCTACAACATGATTTGCAAAATACTACCAGGACTAAGTTCATGATAAATTTAAGTTCAATTTAATCATATTACTTAAGAACTCCCACTTAGATAGACATCCCTCTAATCCTCCAAGTGATCACGTGATCCAAATCAACTAAACCATAACCGATCATCACGTGAGATGGAGTAGTTTTCAATGGTGAACATCGTTATGTTGATCATATCTACTATATGATTCACGCTCGACCTTTCGGTCTCTGTGTTCCGAGGCCATATCTGCATATGCTAGGCTCGTCAAGTATAACCTGAGTATTCTGCGTGTGCAAAACTGGCTTGCACCCGTTGTAGATGGAAGTAGAGCTTATCACACCCGATCATCACGTGGTGTCTGGGCACGACGAACTTTGGCAACGGTGCATACTCAGGGAGAACACTTCTTGATGATTTAGTGAGAGATCATCTTATAATGCTACCGTCAATCAAAGCAAGATAAGATGCATAAAAGGATAAACATCACATGCAATCAATATAAGTGATATGATATGGCCATCATCTTGTGCCTGTGATCTCCATCTCCGAGGCACCGTCATGATCACCATCGTCACCGGCGCGACACCTTGATCTCCATCGTAGCATCGTTGTCGTCTCGCCAATCTTATGCTTCCACGACTATTACTACTGTTTAGTAATCTAGTAAAGCATTACATCGCGATTGCATTGCATACAATAAAGCGACAACCATATGGCTCCTGCCAGTTGCCGATAACTTAGTTACAAAACATGATCATCTCATACAATAAAATCAGCAGCATGCCTTGACCATATCACATCACAACATACCCTGCAAAAACAAGTTAGACGTCCTCTACTTTGTTGTTGCAAGTTTTACGTGGCTGCTACGGGCTTAAGTAAGAACTCATCTCACCTACGCATCAAAACCACAACGATAGTTCGTCAAATAGACTCCGTTTTAACCTTCTCAAGGACCGGGCGTAGTCACACTTGGTTCAACTAAAGTTGGAGAGACAGTCTTCCGCAAGCCATCTATGTGCAAAGCACGTCGAGGGAACCGGTCTCGCGTAAGAGTATGCGTAAGGTTGGTCCGGATCGTCTCAGCCAACAATACCGCCGAACCAAAGTATGACATGCTGGTAGGCAGTATGACTTGTATCGCCCACAACTCACTTGTGTTCTACTCGTGCATATAACATCAAACCATAAAACCTAGGCTCGGATGCCACTGTTGGGGAACGCGGTAATTTCAAAAAAAATTCCTACGCACACGCAAGATCATGGTGATGCACAGCAACGAGAGGGGAGAGTGTTGTCTACGTACCAACGCAGACCGACTGCGGAAGCGATCACACAACATAGAGGAAGTAGTCGTACGTCTTCTTCCCGATCCGACCGATCCAAGCACCGTTACTCCGGCACCTCCGAGTTCTTAGCACACGTTCAGCTCGATGACGATCCCCGGGCTCCGATCCAGCAAAGCTTCGGGGAGGAGTTCCGTCAGCACGACGGCGTGGTGACGATCTTGATGTACTACCGACGCAGGGCTTCGCCTAAGCACTACAACGGTACGATCGAGGTGGAATTTGGTGGCAGGGGGCACCGCACACGGCTAAGGAGCGATCTCAAGGATCAAGTTGTGTCTATGGGGTGCCCCCTGCCCCCGTATATATATGTTGGAGGAGGGGGGCTGGCCGGCCAAGATAGAGGAGGCGCAGGGGGAGTCCTACTCCCACCGGGAGTAGGACTCCTCCCCTCCAATCCTATTCCAACTAGGACTCTTGGGGGGGAAAGGAGAGAGAGGGGGTCGGCCCACCTCTCCTAGTCCTACTAGGACTTGGGGAAGGGGGGGCGCCGGCTAGGCTTGTGGGCTGCCTCTTCTCTCTTTTCCACTAAGGCCCAATAGGCCCATTAGCCTCCCGGGGGGTTCCGGTAACCCTCCCGGTATTCCGGTAAAATCCCGATTTCATCCGGAACACTTCCTATGTCCAAACATAGGCTTCCAATATATCAATCTTTACGTCTCGACCATTTCGAGACTCCTCGTCATGTCCGTGATCTCATCCGGGACTCCGAACAACCTTCGGTACATCAAAATGCATAAACTCATAATAACTGTCATCGTAACGTTAAGCGTGCGGACCCTACGGTTCGAGAACAATGTAGACATGACCGAGACATGTCTCCGGTAAATAACCAATAGCGGGACCTGGATGCCCATATTGGCTCCTACATATTCTACGAAGATCTTTATCGGTCAGACCGCATAACAACATACGTTGTTCCCTTTGTCATCGGTATGTTACTTGCCCGAGATTCGATCGTCGGTATCCAATACCTAGTTCAATCTCGTTACCGGCAAGTCTCTTTACTCGTTCCGTAATACATCATCTCACAACTAACATATTAGTTGCAGTGCTTGCAAGGCTTATGTGATGTGCATTACCGAGAGGGCCCAGAGATACCTCTCCGACAATCGGAGTGACAAACCCTAATCTCGAAATACGCCAACCCAACATCTACCATTGGAGACACCTGTAGTACTCCTTTTTAATCACCCAGTTACGTTGTGACATTTGGTAGTACCCAAAGTGTTCCTCCGGTAAACGGGAGTTGCATAATCTCATAGTTATAGGAACATGTATAAGTCATGAAGAAAGCAATAGCAACATACTAAACGATCGGGTGCTAAGCTAATGGAATGGGTCATGTCAATCAGATCATTCTACTAATGATGTGACCTCGTTAATCAAATAACAACTCCTTGTTCATGGTTAGGAAACATAACCATCTTTGATTAACGAGCTAGTCAAGTAGAGGCATACTAGTGACACTCTGTTGGTCTATGTATTCACACATGTATTATGTTTCCGGTTAATACAATTCTAGCATGAATAATAAACATTTATCATGATATAAGGAAATAAATAATAACTTTATTATTGCCTCTAGGGCATATTTCCTTCATCAGTTTCATCAAGATTCATATTGCAAAATAAAGATTTAATTGGAGACACATCAATAACTTTTAGATCTTCATCTTGATTTTCATAGGAATTGGAAGAACACGTTTTAATAAAGGCATCTTTGGAAGCACGCATCCTAGCAGTTCTTTCTTTAGACTTATCAATTGAAATTCTCATGGCTTTTAGAGACTCATTAATATCATGCTTAGGTGGAATAGATCTAAGTTTCAAAGCATCAACATCAAGAGCAATTCTATCAACGTTCCTAGCCAAATCATCAATCTTAAGCAATTTTTCTTCAATCATAGCATTAAAATTATTTTTCGAAGAAATAAATTCTTTAATATTAGATTCAAAATCAGAGGGCATCTTATTATAATTTCCATAAGAGTTGTTGTAGGAATTCCCATAATTATTAGAAGGATTACTAGGATATGGCCTAGGATTAAAATTCCCTCTATAAGCATTGTTACCAAAATTATTCCTACCAACAAAATTCACATCCATAGATTCATTATTATTCTCAATCAAAGTAGACAAAGGCATATCATTAGGATCAGAAGAAACACTCTTAGTAGCAAATAATTTCATAAGTTCATCCATCTTTCCACTCAACACATTAATTTCTTCCATCGTATGCACTTTTTTATTAGAAGTTCTTTCAGTATGCCATTGAGAATAATTAACCATAATATTATCTAGGAGTTTAGTAGCACCTCCTAAAGTGATTTCCATAAAAGTGCCTCCCGCGGCCGAATCTAAAAGATTTCTAGAAGCAAAATTCAATCCGGCATAAAAATTTTGTATAATCATCCACAAATTCAAACCATGAGTAGGGCAATTACGTATCATTAATTTCATTCTCTCCCAAGCTTGTGCAACATGTTCATGATCAAGTTGTTTAAAGTTCATTATATCGTTTCTAAGAGAGATGATCTTAGCGGGAGGAAAATACTTAGAGATAAAAGCATCTTTGCATTTGTTCCATGAATCAATACTATTCTTAGGCAAAGACGAAAACCAAGCTTTAGCACGATCTCTAAGCGAAAAAGGAAATAGCTTCAATTTAACGACATCATTATTGACATCTTTTTTTGTTTGCATATCACATAAATCAACGAAGCTATTCAGATGAGTAGCGGCATCTTCACTAGGAAGGCCGGCGAATTGATCTTTCATAACAAGATTCAACAAAGCAGTATTAATTTCACAAGATTCAGCATCGGTAAGAGGAGCAATCGAAGTGCTAAGGAAATCATTATTATTGGTATTGGTGAAGTCACACAATTTGGTAGTATCTTGAGCCATCGCGACAAACAAGCAATCTAACACACAGGCA
Source organism: Triticum monococcum (assembly GCA_034509565.1). Classification (NCBI taxonomy): domain Eukaryota; kingdom Viridiplantae; phylum Streptophyta; class Magnoliopsida; order Poales; family Poaceae; genus Triticum; species Triticum monococcum. Next base: position 488,504,572 of record CM067845.1, read on the forward strand.
AACAAAAAGCAAGCAGACAAAAGAGGCAAACAGAGAGGGAGGATAGAGAGAGAGGGCGAATAAAACGGCAAGGGTGAATTGGGGGAGAGGAAAACGAGAGGAAAATGGAAAATAATGTAATGCGGGAGATAGGGATTGTGATGGGTACTTGGTATATTGACTTTTTGCGTAGACTCCCCGGCAACGGCGCCAGAAATCCTTCTTACTACGTCTTGAGCTTGCGTTGGTTTTCCCCGAAGAGGAAGGGATGATGCAGTAGAGTAGCGTAAGTATTTCCCTCAGTTTTTTAGAACCAAGGTATCAATCCAGTAGGAGCCCACGCTCAAGTCCCTCGTACCTGCAGAAAGCGATAGCTACTCGCAACCAACGCGATTAGGGGTTGTCAAGCCCTTCACGGTCACTTACGAGAGTGAGATCTGATAGATAGAATATTTTTGGTATTTTTGATATAAAGATGCAAAGTAAAAAATTAAAAGCAAAGTAAATAGCAAAACAATATAAAAGTGATGGAGATTGATATGATGAGAATAGACCCGGGGGCCATAGGTTTCACTAGTGGCTTCTCTCAAGAGCATAAGTATTCTACGGTGGGTGAACAAATTACTGTTGAGCAATTGATAAAATTGTGCATAATTATGAGAATATCTAGGCATGATCATGTATATAGGCATCACGTCCGTGACAAGTAGATCAAAACGATTCTGCATCTACTACTATTACTCCACCCATCGACTGCTATCCAGCATGCATCTAGAGTATTAAGTTAAAAACAGAGTAACGCCTTAAGCAAGATGACATGATGTAGAGAGATAAATTCATGCAATATGAAATAAACCCCATCTTGTTATCCTCGATGGCAATGATACAATACATGCCTTGCTGCCCCTTCTGTCACTGGGTAAGGACACCGCAAGATCGAACCCAAAGCTAAGCACTTCTCCCATGGCAAGAACTACCAATCTAGTTGGCCAAACCAAACGGATAATTCGAAGAGACTTGCAAAGATAACCAATCATGCATAAAAGAATTCGGAGAAGATTCAAATATTATTCATAGATAGACTTGATCATAAACCCACAATTCATCGGTCTCAACAAACACACCGCAAAAAGAAGATTACATCGAATAGATCTCCACAAGAGAGGGGGAGAACTTTGTATTGAGATTCAAAGAGAGAGAAGAAGCCATCTAGCTACTAACTATGGACCCGAAGGTCTGAGGTAAACTACTCAAACTTCATCGGAGGGGCTAGGATGATGTAGAAGCCCTCCGTGATGACGGCCCTCTTTCGGCGGAGCTCCGGAACAGGCCCCAAGATGGGATCTCGTGGATACAGAAAGTTGCGACGGTGGAATTAGGGTTTTGGCTCCTGTTCTGATCGTTTGGGGGTACGTGTGTATATATAGGAGGAAGGAGTATGTTGGTGGAGCACCGAGGGGCCCACGAGGCAGGGGGTGCGCCCTAGGGGGCGCCCCCCACCCTTGTGAACACCTCTTTGATCCCTTGCAGTAGGGTCCAAGTCTCCTGCATCACGTTCGGCGAGAAAATCACGTTTCCAAAGATTTTATTCTATTTGGACTCCGTTTGATATTTCGTTTATCCGAAACACTAAAATAGGCAAAAAAACAGCAATTCTGGGCTGGGCCTTCGGTTAATAGGTTAATCCCAAAAATAATATAAAAGTGGAAAATAAAGCCCAATATAGTCCAAAATAGTAGATAATATAGCATGGAGCAATCAAAAAATATAGATACGTTGGAGACGTATCAATGGTGCGGGGGAGCGAGCTGTGATGGGGGCCGGCTGCTCAGGTGCTGAGGAGCACGTGCCGAGCAGTGATCCAGGAGCGTCGTCCTCGGGAGTTTGCGACACCCCTCCTGAGGCACCAGTCGCTGATGAGATGCGTCATGCGGCTCCCGAGGCCGAGGCTCCAAGAGCCTCGGGAGGTCGCAGCGAGAGAGAGCCGGGATGTTCGCCGCAGCCGGGCTCCCCTAAAGCCATTCCTCTTGGTTCTTCTTCGGCTCCGCCACGCACCGGCCGTCATGTCCAGCGCTTCGGTCGCCTTTGCGTGGACTTCGAGGAGCTCCGCAAGAGGAAGGGATCCCCCAGCGGCAGCAACATCTTCGGGCTGTTGAAGTGACGGAAGTACATCGCCATCGATGAGTAAGTACCTCTCCTCGGTGATCTTCTATGTGCCGCCTTCCCTTCCTGACGATTGCCCCCTCAGGTTCCCTTCTGCTAAGGCCGCGAAACCTTCAGAGAAGCAGCTCCCTCTCGTCCCATCGTACTCGCCAAGCTCCAGTGCTTTAGGCTCGGACGCTGCCCGTGGCGTGGGGTCAGCCTCGGGAGCTGGTTCGTCGTCAAGGCGCCCCAAGCTTCTGCCTTCGCCGTCCTTCCTACGCGGCCTTGCTTGGAGCGCAGCGGGCGTGCCAGGGGCTCCTCCCTTGGTCACGGTTGGTGGATGGCTAGCCTCAATGCTGGAGCCTCCTTCAAGCAGCGGGCCTTGTTCGGTCCGGGCCCCTCGCGAGGGTCAGCCGGCGCCTCGCGAGGGTCTTGAGTGCTTTGTTGGTGAAGATGGGTCGTACGGCCTGCTGGCTCAGCCACGCCGCGGGCCGCAGGAAGGCAAGTCTGGGGACCCCCGTTCCAAGAACGCCGACAATTGTCACTTCGGGGTTAACTGATCATAACACATAATAGGTGACTATAGACTTGCAAGATAGGATCAAGAACTCTCATATGTTGATGAAAACATAATAGGTTCAGATCTGAAATCATGGCACTCGGGCCCTAGTGACAAGCATTAAGCATAGCAAAGTCATAGCAACATCAATCTCAGAACATAGTGGATACTAGGGATCAAACCCTAACAAAACTAACTCGATTACATGATAGATCCCATCCAACCCATCACCATCCAGCACGCCTACGATGGAATTACTCACGCATGGCGGTGAGCGTCATGAAATTGGTGATGGAGGATGGTTGATGATGACGATGGCGACAGATTCCCCTCTCCGGAGCCCCGAACGGACTCCAGATCAGCCCTCCTGAGAGGTTTGAGGGCTTGGCGGCGGCTCTGTATCGTAAAACGCGATGGACTCTTCTCTTTGCTTTTTTTCTCCCCGAAACCAAATATATAGAGTTGGAGTTGAGGTTGGAGGAGCTCTAGGGGGCCCACGAGGTAGGGGGCGCGCCCTAGGGGGGGCAGGCGCGCCCCCCGCCCTCGTGGACAGGTGGTGGGCCCCCTGGCCTTCATCTTTTGCAAGAATTTTTTATATTTTCCGAAAAGTTGTTCCGTGAAGTTTCAGGTCATTCCGAGAACTTTTGTTTCTACACATAAATAACACCATGGTAATTCTGCTGAAAACAGCGTCAGTCCGGGTTAGTTCCATTCAAATCATGCAAGTTAGAGTCCAAAACAAGGGCAAAAGTGTTTGGAAAAGTAAATACGACGGAGACGTATCAGCTGCTCCATGTGGGGGACGCGGGATCGGCGGGGCTCTTGGTGGCGGGCGCGCGTGGATCCGATGGCCGTGAGGTCGGGAGACGGTGGTGCGGCCCAGCGATGGTGTTCTAGCTCGGTGCGATGGCGTCGGTGCTGCAGCCGGCTTGACTTGGCCTGATTGGCGCCGGTGGCTGGCGTGTCTCTGGTCACCGATGCGTGGCTTGGGGAACTCCGGTGGAGGCTGTGCCACCACGGCTGCGAGGGCAGCGTGGGGGCCGGCCGTGGCGGCGGATCTCGAACCCTGGCCCAGATCTAGTCTCCAGCAGAGAAGGCAGCGATCCGTGCACATGAAGCTAGATGGAGTTCTTCGAACAGATGTGGGTGAAAACTTGCTCTTGGCTAGATGCCAAGGCCGGCGATGGTGGCGCTCTTTGGTGCCATTCCCTTTTTGAAGGCATCGCCATGGAGAAGTTCTAGACCACTATCTGCTATCTCCGGGGGAGACTGTAGGATCGAAAGTATGTCTAGAGGGGGGTGATTAGACTACTTGACCAAATAAAAACTTAACATTTTCCCAATTTTAGTTCTTGGCAGATTTTAGCTATTTTAGGACAAGGCAAGCAATCATCACACAATTCAAGCAAGCATGCAAACAGTATATTGGCAGCGGAAAGTAAAGCATGCAATTTGCAAGAATGTAAAGGGAAGGGTTTGGAGAATTCAAACGCAATTGGAGACACGGATGTTTTTTCCGTGGTTCGGATAGGTGGTGCTATCCTACATCCACGTTGATGGAGACTTCAACCCACGAAGGGTAACGGTTGCGCGAGTCCACGGAGGGCTCCACCCACGAAGGGTCCACGAAGTAGCAACCTTGTCTGTCCCACCATGGCCATCGCCCACGAAGGACTTGCCTCACTAGCGGTAGATCTTCACGAAGTAGGCAATCTCCTTGCCCTTACAAACTCCTTGGTTCAACTCCACAATCTTGTCGGAGGCTCCCAAGTGACACCTAGCCAATCTAGGAGACACCACTCTTCAAGAAGTAACAAACGGTGTGTTGATGATGAACTCCTTGCTCTTGTGCTTCAAATGATAGTCTCCCCAACACTCAACTCTCTCTCATAGGATTTGGATCTAGTGGAAAGAAGATTTGAGTGGAAAGCAACTTGGGGAAGGCTAGAGATCAAGATTCATATGGTCGGAATGGAATGTCTTGGTCTCAACACATGAGTAGGTGGTTCTCTCTCAGAACATATGAGTTGGAATTGTGTATGTGTTCTAATGGCTCTCTCCATGAGTGAAGAGGAGGTGGAGGAGTATATATAGCCTCCACACAAAATCCAACCGTTACACACAATCTACCAATCTCGGTGGGACCAAATCAATAAACTCGGTCAGACCGAAAAGGTAAACCTAGTGACCGTTAGAGATTTTCGGTGGGACTGACATGCAACTCGGTAGAACCAATTCTGTTAGGGTTTGGGCATAACATAATCTCGGTGAGACCGATTACACAAACTCGGTGAGACCGAGTTTGGTAATAAGCTAACCAGAGAGTTGGTCAGGCAAACTCGGTGGGACCGATTTGCTCTTTCGGTGAGACCGAAAAGTTACAAAAGGGAAACACAGAGTTTACATTGCAATCTCGGTGGGACCGATTCGCTCTTTCGGTGAGACCGAAAAGTTACGAAAGGGAAACAGAGAGTTTGCAACCCCATCTCGGTGAGACCGAGATCCCTATCGGTAGGACCAAATTGCTAGGGTTTGGCAGTGGCTTATGACAAGTGAAACTCGGTGGCGCCGGATAGAAAGAATCGGTATGACCGAGTTTGGCTTAGGGTTTAGGTCATTTGTGGATATGGGAAAGTAGCTGAGGATTTTGGAGCATATCATTAAGCACATGAAGCAAGAGGCTCATTAAGCAACACCTCATCCCTCCTTGATAGTATTGGCTTTTCCTAAAGACTCAATGTGATCTTGGATCACTAAAATATAAAATGAAGAGTCTTGAGCTTTTGAGCTTGAGCCAATCCTTTGTCCTTAGCATTTTGAGGGTTCCACTTTCACATCCATGCCATGCCAATCATTGAGCTTTCCTGAAATAATCATCTTGGAATAGCATTAGCTCAATGAGCTATATGTTGTTATGAATTACCAAAACCACCTAGGGATAGTTGCACTTTCAATCTCCCTCCTTTTTGGTAATTGATGACAACATATAGATCAAAGCTTCGACAAAAGATAATAAGCATGAAATATATCATCGATTTGAGAAGTATGTGATAAGTAAGAGCTCCCCCTAAATTTGTGCATATTTAAAATTTGCTTTGGACTGCAAATGCACAAAGAGTTAGAGTCATGGGTTACTCTTCCATGTCACATACATCTTGGTGGAGCGCTTAAAATGATAAGAATGAAATACATGCACTCATCACCAAGAATAGTGAATGATCTCATAAGATAGATAGGATAAAAGTATTAAGGAAACATTAAGTGTAGCTTATGATCAAACACATGATCATCGATGTCTCACAGATAATGACGTAGTATCTCACACAAAAGCAAACGAAGTTCGAAAAACCATGAAATAAAACAAGAGAGAATAAAAGCAACACTCTCTCTCGAAGCCTATGATCTATACATTTTCTCCCCCTTTGGCAACAAGTTACCAAAAAGTTCCTAGAAAATGCATAGTGCTAAGTCGACACTCAGGCTTGATCTTCAGGTGGTGGTGGAGTCCGGAACACTCCAAGGACGAAGGCTTCCGTAGATGCTGAAGTAGACGCTGGAGCTGAAGTAGATGCTGGAGTTGGAGCTGATGCTGCGGCTGGAGCTAAGGCGGTTGCTCTTGTGTCAGGAACTGGCACTGCAGACGACCTCGGAGCTCGGGGCACTCTGGCAAAGGCATCAGTTGTAGTCTTGCCTCTCCTCTCCTGCATGTCATCCTGGAGCTGCTCCACTGCAGACTGAATCTCTATCACTTTGACATCCAAGTCATAGAACTTTTGTTCCATGATCCTCTCTAAGCTTGCCTGGTTTTGAGTTAGGGTGGCTAGTCCTTGCTCAATCCGCAGGGTGGATGCAATCAAGTAACCAAGCTGCTCTTGTTTGGTTTTCAGGAAATATTCAGATGCCTCCGCTTGAGTAGGCATCTTGGCAGCTTTCTCCTTCCTAGCCTTCTCCTTCTTGGCTTGTGCTTGGGCAGATGGTGGCTCATTCTCAGTCATGACCACTTGATTATCTTCAAAGTCCGGATGGATAGGCAGGTGTTCCTTGTCCAACAGATATATGCCCGTGCCCATCTTGGAGTTGATGAGCTCCTGAATCTGTGGGGCATATGCACAGCTCCTCTTCTGGTCTGCTGCTGTCCTCTTAATGGTCTCTACCATTAGGCTCATCACCTTGAATTTCTGAGGCACGTCAAAGATATGAAGCAAGTTGATCGCATGGCCTCTGATCATCTTGTGATCTCCAGACTTGGGCAATAAGGTGTGCCTCAGTATCCAATTGATAGTGGGCAGCCCTGATAGAAGATAATGTACTGAGCCAAACTTGAAAGTGTCAAGTGCTTCATTTGGAATCTCCTTGTACATGTTGGACATAGATTTGTGGTCCATCTTCTTCTTGGCATAAACGTCCAAGTCATCTGCTTGCTCCTCTGGGGCATTTATCAGCTGAGCCCATTCAGCAACTGTGGACTGGTACCTCGTACCCTCTGACATCCAAATTATCCTACCATCTGGATAAAAATGGGCTGTGGAGTAGAACTGCATGATGAGTTCCTCGTTCCACTTTGTGACCTTCTGCCCAACAAAGTCCTCTACTCCACACGCCTTGAAGTTGTCCTGCACTCCAGGGTATTAGTCCTCGTTGTCCTTGATATATTGCCAATCGACCCATCTCATGTCACAGACAATGGGCTTCTTGTCTAGCAGCACTGTCTCATAGAAATCTTGCTGCTCCTTGGTGTGAAACCTGTAGTCAACCGCAGTCCTTCTCCTTGAAGCATATGGGTCTGCTTCTCTCCACTTCTGGAGCCCTGAATCTCTCCTGAGTTTCATATCCTCAGCCACAGGATGAGCATCGTTGTGGTCTGGGATCTTGGGCTTGAGCTTCCTAAGTACATTCTCTTCCTCTTCTTCTGCAGCTTCAGGCACTGGGGCCTTGTTCTTCTCAGCAGCTGGGATGCTTCTTGCATTCCTCTTTGGCTTGGGCTTTGGAGCTGGCTTGGCCTTGGAAGCAGCTGCCCCTGATCTTATGGCATCACCCATCAGCTTGGGTGCCTTTGGTGCTGGTGCAGCCACCTCTTCTTCTTCCTCCTCATCTTCCATGATGGAAGCTTTGCCAAGCATTCTGGCTACAGTTTTCTTCACCCTTTCTTTCCTCTTCTTGCCCTCAGCAGCTACTGGCTCAATGGGAGTGGGCTTCTTAGTTGAAGCTCTAGCCTTTGACATAGGCTGCCTGCCTACTAGCCTTTTGAACTTCAACCCTGGCTTTATACCCTGTGTTGGCTCAATTCTCTTTGAGGTTGCTTCCTCTTCTGCCACATAATCCTCATCTTCTGAGTCTGAGGTTCTCTTCTTTCTCTGTCTTGTGGCAGCTTTAGGCAGATTGCTAGGGGTGCTCCTGCTACCATCATCTAAGGAACTTGAGGGACTAGTGCCCTCACTCAGCTGCACTTGCTGTTCTGACAGGTTCTGGCTATCACTTTGGTCTGACATGATGCAAACTCTGACTGCTGACCCTGTGAATAGGTTATAGATGAGATAGAGTAGATGAGCATCACAAAATGCAGAGATTTTTGCAAAAGAATAATTCAAAAACTTAGTTTTAGTTTCCCACTGAAAGCATCTCGGATCTACCGATTTCTAAACTCGGTGATACCGAAGCAGTTTTGGAACCTGAACTTGTGAACTTGGTCAGACCGAGTCATAGTTCGGTGGCACCGAGACTGCTAGGGTTTCACAGAATTCCAAAATCGGTCACACCGATAAGTAATTCTCGGTCAGACCGAGTCTCACTTGTGCAATGGCATAAGCCAAATCGGTGGGACTGAGTTTTTCAACTCGGTGGGTCCGAGAGGGTTTCGGCGGAAACCTAACCCTAAAATTTTTGAATTAAACCTAATCTACGAGTTCATTGACTGGATAGGAGTTTATCAAACGTGGAAAGAATCATGATGATCACAATGTGCTAGGAATTGGATTGGAGAATAGCACAAAGATCGAGTCCATACCCTAGCTCGGCGGAGACTCACTACGGCGGCAACGGCGGGGTAGAATTCCCGTTGACGGCGACGGAGACCAGCGACTGGAGGCGGCTGGCAGCGAGGAGACGATCCCGAGACCAAGTTGGCAGAGAAGGCTATCGCGCGGGCGAAGGGGTTCGAAGAAATTTCCAAATTTTTGCCCGTGACTATATATAGCCCGATCCTATCGGTGTGACCGAGTGGAACAACTCGGTGGCATCGAGATGCATAACTGCGAGCAGTTACTGCAACTCGGTGTGACCGAAAAGTTCAAATCGGTTGCACCGAGATCGAAAACCTAGATCAACTTAATGATCTCGGTAGGACCGAAAGTGGGGAATCAGTCAGACCGCGAATCACAAAGAGGTTTTGGAAGTTTAAGTCTATGACGAATCGGGGACTCCGAGCGCTCCTCACACAGAGTGGTTCAAATCTCACTTGATCAAATTTTGTGATGTAGCATGAATAGAGTTTGAGACGAGAAAAGCATAGATAGCTAGAGGAGGTTCTTAGGCATTCTTGTCTATCCACTTGGCAAAAGAAAATAAAGCCAAACAATCAAAACAACAAGTGGATGTCCTCGAATGAGTAAAATATGCAACCAACATGCTCACACAATAAGATGGCAAATGAAATATGTGACAAAGCATGCACAACCAATTCTAGCATCCATCAAGCAATTTGCGATGACTAGGTCATCTATATATGAGTATATTGACTTAGGAGTCAAGTGAGAACACTTGATCATAGGTCATACTCATCGTTTAAGCTCAAGTGGGGTTACCACTTTTACATAAAGCATTGTTGTGTTCACATCTTTAGAGTTGCTTTAGCTCAAGTCTTAGAGTAAAGCTCCCCCTAGATGTTGAAGATGTGGATGCTCAATGTTAATGTAGATCACTTGGAGCTATCCATTTGAGTGAACTGCACTTTCAATACCTACATGGGTTAGTCCCACAAGGAACAAACAAGGATATCCATAGACATAGAGTGATGCACACACAAGATGATGTCCATGAAAACTTTTAGGTTACCTTATCCCTTGTCTTACCAACAAGAGGGTTTGTGACTCCTTGAACTAGTGCAAGATGTGGAAGTTGGTTGCACTTGTTCTTGCCAAAATGATAAGAGTGAAGTATGTTGGCGGAGTCACCCTCAAGAACTCTCTAGTTCTTCTTCTTTTGGATCCACATCATCTTGATGGGAATCCTTGGAGTTGTAGTCATACTTGATGAAGTGGAACTTGAAGTAGTCTTGGGAATCCACTTGACTAAGGTCTTAGGAGCTTCTTCAAATGCATCAATTTCCTCTTGAAGCTTGTCCTTGCCTTTTTGCTTGTAGTCTTGTGGTGGAAGATCATCTTGAGCTTGTGTCCCCTTGAAGGAAGTATCATACTTCTCTTGTTGAGGAACAAACTTTGTCTTGGGGTATTGATCTTCTTCCCACTCAACTCCATTGGCATTGATCTTTCGTTCAAAACCAACACCTTGATTCTTCCGGTGCATTCCTTGCTTGCGCACAATTTCCTCGAATTGCTTACTCCCGGCAAGGCTTTTGTACACTCCTTTCTCTATAATTCCCTTCAATAAGCTATTTTCTTGCTCAAGTGTAACTTGGCTAAGAGAATCATTAGTGGAATCAAGAGAACTACTAGAAGCAACAATATTGGATTTAGCATGATCATTGTTACTACTAGAGGAAGAGTCTTTCTTGTTCTTGTTACTAGACTTGACTTGAGGCATGTAAGTGGATAAGAGTAAACGCTTGGCAATGTAAGAAGAACTTTTCTTGCGGAGATCATCATTGATTGCTTTTAAAAACTCATGCTCTTGCTCAAGATTGAGCTTTTCAAAGCGTAATTTCTCATGAGCTCTTAAAAGTTCTCGATGATCTTCGAAGATAGTTTCGTGAGCTAACTTAAGAGTGTTTAGTTCTTTAGTTAGAGCCTCAATCTTCTCCTTATCATTGTCATTCGTTTTATCTTGACTAGCATGATTAATTGACGTTTCATCATAGGATTCATCACTAGAGTTGTCGACAAGCAAATCATCATCACCTAACAAGTCATCTTCATCACTATTAAAATCAACATACTCAGGGTGTGTTACCTTAGGACCTTTGGCCATGAAGCATCTTCCAATTCCTTCATTTGGTGAATCAAATATGTCGTAGGAGTTGGATGACACAAGTGCTAGACCGGCAACACCTTCATCTTGAGTAACTTCGGAGTCGGAGTGATAACTTCTCTCGGAGTGGCTGTCGGAGTCGGAGCCGGATACCCATTCACCAACATGAGCTTGATGTCTTTGTTTTGTGTAGCTCCTTGATGATTTCTCCTTCCTTTCGAATCCTTGCTTCTCCGTGAGTATCTTCGTTCATAACGATCATCTCTACTCCTTCTCTCTCTTAGTGGTGAATCTTTGCTTCTTCTTTTTGGAGAATCTTCTCTTCTCTTGTAGGGAGCCGTACACTCATTTGAATAGTGTCCGGGTCTTCCACAATTGTAGCAGTTTCGCTCTCGACTAGAAGATCTTTTGTCATTGTAGGACCTTGACTTGAAGCTTCTGTCTTTGCTTCTACTCTTGTAGAACTTGTTGAAGTTCTTCACCATTAAGCTCAATTCTTCGTTGAAGTTTTGTTTCTCATTTGATGATGTAGGGGCTTCACATGAGGCTTTGTAGGCACCACTTGATTTGTTGTGAAGTTCCTCTTTATCCTTAAGTGACATCTCATGAGCAATAATTCTTCCAATCACTTCCGTTGGCTTGAGATCTTTGTAATTGGGCATCATTTGGATCAATGTGCACACGGTATCATATTTTCCATCCAAGGCTCTTAGAATCTTCTTGATGATGAATCTATCGGTCATCTCTTCACTTCCTAAGCCGGCAATCTCATTTGTGATCAGAGCAAGCCTAGAGTACATTTCAGCGACACCTTCACCATCCTTCATTTTGAACTTGTCAAGTTGACTTTGAAGCACATCCAACTTGGATTCCTTGACGGAGTCGGTACCTTCGTGCATATCAATCAAAGTGTCCCAAATTTCCTTTGCATTCTCAAGACGGCTGATTTTGTTGAATTCTTCGGGGCATAATCCGTTGAAGAGAATATCACAAGCTTGAGCATTGTATTGCAACATCTTCAATTCATCCGCGGTAGCTTCACGGTTTGGTTCTCTCCCATCAAAGAAGTCACCTTGCAAACCAACACACACAATAGCCCAAACGGCGGGGTTATGTCCAAGAATATGCATTTTCATTTTATGCTTCCAACTAGCAAAATTAGTATCATCAAAGTAAGGACCTCTACGGTGATAATTTCCCTCGCTAGACGCCATACTCTCCTAGGTTGTGAAACCAAGGCTATGACCACCAAAAGCTATGGAGATCGAAGCAAATGGAGACCAAAGCTCTGATACCACTTGTAGGATCGAAAGTATGTCTAGAGGGGGGTGATTAGACTACTTGACCAAATAAAAACTTAACCTTTTCCCAATTTTAGTTCTTGGCAGATTTTAGCTATTTTAGGACAAGTCAAGCAATCATCACACAATTCAAGCAAGCATGCAAAGAGTATATTGGCAGCGGAAAGTAAAGCATGCAATTTGCAAGAATGTAAAGGGAAGGGTTTGGAGAATTCAAACGCAATTGGAGACACGGATGTTTTTTTCCGTGGTTCGGATAGGTGGTGCTATCCTACATCCACGTTGATGGAGACTTCAACCCACGAAGGATAACGGTTGCGCGAGTCCACGGAGGGCTCCACCCACGAAGGGTCCACGAAGTAGCAACCTTGTCTATCCCATCATGGCCATCGCCCACGAAGGACTTGCCTCACTAGCGGTAGATCTTCACGAAGTAGGCAATCTCCTTGCCCTTACAAACTCCTTAGTTCAACTCCACAATCTTGTCGGAGGCTCCCAAGTGACACCTAGCCAATCTAGGAGACACCACACTCCAAGAAGTAACAAACGGTGTGTTGATGATGAACTCCTTGCTCTTGTGCTTCAAATGATAGTCTCCCCAACACTCAACTCTCTCTCATAGGATTTGGATCTAGTGGAAAGAAGATTTGAGTGGAAAGCAACTTGGGGAAGGCTAGAGATCAAGATTCATATGGTCGGAATGGAATGTCTTGGTCTCAACACATGAGTAGGTGGTTCTCTCTCAGAACATATGAGTTGGAATTGTGTATGTGTTCTGATGGCTCTCTCCATGAGTGAAGAGGAGGTGGAGGAGTATATATATCCTCCACACAAAATCCAACCGTTACACACAATCTACCAATCTCGGTGGGACCGAATCAATAAACTCGGTCAGACCGAAAAGGTAAACCTAGTGACCGTTAGAGATTTTCGGTGGGACTGACATGCAACTCAGTAGAACCGATTCTGTTAGGGTTTGGGCATAACGTAATCTCGGTGAGACCGATTACACAAACTCGGTGAGACCGAGTTTGGTAATAAGCTAACCAGAGAGTTGGTCAGGCAAACTCGGTGGGACCGATTTGCTCTTTCGGTGAGACCGAAAAGTTACAAAAGGGAAACACAGAGTTTACATTGCAATCTCGGTGGGACCGATTCGCTCTTTCGGTGAGACCGAAAAGTTACGAAAGGTAAACAGAGAGTTTGCAACCCCATCTCGGTGAGACCGAGATCCCTATCGGTAGGACCGAATTGCTAGGGTTTGGCAGTGGCTTATGACAAGTGAAACTCGGTGGTGCCGGATAGAAAGAATCGGTATGACCGAGTTTGGCTTAGGGTTTAAGTCATTTGTGAATATGGAAAGTAGCTGAGGATTTTGGAGCATATCATTAAGCACATGAAGCAAGAGGCTCATTAAGCAACACCTCATCCCTCCTTGATAGTATTGGCTTTTCCTAAAGACTCAATGTGATCTTGGATCACTAAAATATAAAATGAAGAGTCTTGAGCTTTTGAGCTTGAGCCAATCCTTTGTTCTTAGCATTTTGAGGGTTCCACTTTCACATCCATGCCATGTCAATCATTGAGCTTTCCTGAAATAATCATCTTTGAATAGCATTAGCTCAATGAGCTATATGTTGTTATGAATTACCAAAACCACATAGGGATAGTTGCACTTTCAGAGACCCTAGATCGATAGATCAGAAGACGATGGCGCGTTTGTGTCGTTTCCTCCTTGGGGCGTCATTCTTGGAGGTGTACACGATCTCGAGGGACCAGCAGACCGCATCTTTGGTGGAGCGGTGATTCATCCTACACATTGATGGCGACGGATCTTGACGGTGTGGCGCAGTGCAGATTTTGTCTCCGATGTGTGGAGATGGACTCGCGCATGAGGACAAAATTGTCTGGCGTCATGGTGGCGTCGACGGCAGCTAGACCGGGCAAGGTAGATGTAGCAGTACAACACTGAAGATGGATTGGTGGCAGGTGGCTACGGCGGCCTCATACCCGACAGGCGTCCTGATTGAGAAGTGCGCCGGACTAGTGGGTGCCCCATACCCGGCAGGCGTCCTGGTTGAAATCTCAGGTCTTAGATGTTAGGCTTGGCTACGAGGTCTGTTTTGTATTAGGCCCAGACTATCAGCATCCCTACATCAACTGGATAGGAGTAGCGACAGATGTTGCATAGACGGTGACTTTAGTCTTACTGTTGTATGACTTTGAGGTCTTGTGTGAATAATTAATAAAGTGGCTGCATCCATCGTCCAGATGCAGAGGTCGGGGATCCTCCTCCTTTTCTAAGAAAAAAAAAGAGGCTGAAGGTTATTGTATGTCTCAGTGTAATAGGAAGAGGAAGATTGACTAATTCACGTCCTCAATCAATTGATTCCCTCATGCATGTCATTGTCAATACGCTTAGGCTGGTCATAGTGAGAGTAACTTAGCAAATAACATAGCGCATTTCAAGACGGAGTTGTTTATATGGCATAGAGTTAATGAGGAGAAATGTGTTTGGAGTAACATAATATGTTACTGTAACATAACGCAACCCAAAACAAAATGAGTCTATGATGTAATAAATGCTATCATCTATAATACTACTTGTATATTATTTTGCACTATGAAGATAGTAACAAAGACTAGTGTCATGCATATGACACTAGTCTAAGTTACTCCCCACTATGACTAGCCTTAGCCAAAATCCCTGAAGATTTGCATTACCGGATTTGTTGTCCCAGGACATGGTGCCCCGCGAGGTTTGAGGCAGTAGCGTTGTGTTCACGAGATTTGGGGTCGTGGTTTCGTACTACAAGTCCAGGCCGTTCCGGCTGCTGCGCCTCCCAGTGGCGGAACAAGGCGGCGTCCGGATGAGGCCTTGTACAATGGGAGGTGCTTAGAAAAATAAACCGAGTTTTTCTGAAACACCGGTGTCTATTTCTACAGAAGAGACGCTTAATTAAGCATCTACCCTGTACAAACAAGCACCAGTGCTTAAGAAAAGCCTAGTTTAAGCACCGGTGCTTAAGAAAAGCCTGATTTATTTTTCTAAGCACCTAAACTAAGCTTTTCTTAAGCACCGGTGCTTATTTGTACAGGATAGACGCTTAATTAAGCGTCTCTCCTGTAAAAATAGGCACCGATGCTTCAGAGAAACTCGGTTTATTTTTCTAAGCACCTCTCATTATACAAGGCCTCACCCGGACGCCGCCTTGTTCAGTATGAGGCGAGGCGTCTGCAGCGTCCGGATGAGGGCCGGCAGTTCTCGTCCATTTAGAAATTTTCTCACGGCTGCACTGCACACACACCACATCTTTGAGTAAGCTCCAATTCCAATGCTTCACATAGAACCCCGCTGTAAAGCCATCAGGACCTGGCGATTTATGTGGATGCATCATGAACGAGGCCTGTTCGATCGCCATATCAGTTACCGGTGCACACAAGCTAGCATTCATATCATCAGTTATTTTCCGTGGCACCCATTCTGTAACCAGTCCAGGCTGTGTCATTTCCTGCACAGTATTACAGTCTCCTTGGGCTAGCCCCGTAATCCTCGATCTCTTTCTCGCCATTGTCTCCACGCGGGAAAGAAGTTCAGATATACGGCGCATCAGATTTTTCTCAGTTCTAGACGGGCCAGAGCCAACTGACGCGGACCGCAGGCGCTCGAGCCTATCTCTCATGTATTTCAATTGTCAGTTAACTGACCCAAACTCGTCTCGGCTCCATGTTTGAAGGCGGTTCCTGACATCTCCCAGCGACGCATGCACTGAAGCTAATGTGCCCTCACCGGCCACCCAGCCAGCCAGCCCTCCTTAATCACGTTCATATCGATCATGCCGTGCCCATGCATTCTCATAACGGGAAGGCCTGCTGCTGGTGGCCTTGTTTGCACATGCTACGTGGAGAAGTCACTTGAGGATGTTTGACCACTGAAAATACCTTGATTCAGCCATTCGGGTCCAACCCATACACCGCTTATCTCGCTTGTGGGCTTCTCTCCGCGAAACGTCCCGATCGACTGGTCAGCGGCTCAACGCCGGCGACCCCTTCCCTCCCCTCCTAGATCAACTCGGGATCGAAACACTCGATGAAAGCGCTCCAGCCTCGTACGTCCAGTCATCCCCACATCCTCTCGCTTCCCCGTCACTTCCCTTGTCGATGCCAGAGAACAGAAAAAGGAAGGGCATCAATTCAAGCTCCGCCACTTTGCTCATCTACCTCTTGCGTGTCAGCAAGCCGTAGGCTGACTCCGCCCCCCTCCACAGGTTGTGCCGATTTGCAGCGCTGAACCTCGACAAGCGAGTTAATTGCACAAAAGTACCACAACTGCGGCATCACATGCAGATTGGTACCACGATTGCTAATTTTTACATGTCAGTACCAAGTTTGGTGCTAGCTATTACAAAAAGATCTAAATCGCATATAAATACTTATTGACAATGTATTTGACCGAAGGGCCCCCTGTCAAGTGCCTGTGTGGCAGTTTTTTTTAGAAAACCCCTTTGCTTTATATGTAATCACATAAATGCCCATTATATTGCGGGAAAAACGCTATTGAGAGGGATTTTTTTCGTTCGCAAAAAGGTCTAGCTATTACAAAAAGGTCTAAATCTCATATAAATACGTATTGACAGTGTATTTGACCGAGGGGGGCCGCTTGTCATGCAGATTGGTATCACGATTGCCAATTTTTGCATGCCAGTACCAAGTTTGGTGCTAGCTATTACAAAAAGGTCTAAATCGCGTATAAATACATATTGACAATGTATTTGACCGAGGGGCCCGCCTATCAGGTGCCTGTGTGGCAGTTTTTTTTGTAGAAAACCCCCTAGCTTTATATGTAATCACATAAATGCCCATTATATTGCGGGAAAAACACTATTGAGGGGGATTTTTTTTCGTTCGCAAAAAGGTCTAGCTATTACAAAAAGGTCTAAATAGCATATAAATACGTATTGACAGTGTATCTGACCGAGGGGGCCCGCCTGTAGCGTTTTTCCCACGAAATAATGGGCATTTATGTGATAACATATAAAGGTAGGGAGTTTTCTTGAAAAAAAGCTGCCACATAGGCACCTGACAGGAGGGCCCCCTAGGTCAGATACACTGTCAATACGTATTTATACGCGATTTAGATCTTTTTGTAATGGCTAGCACCCAACTTGGTACTGACATACAAAAATTAGCAATTGCAATACCAGTTTGCATGTGATGCCCAATTGTGGTACTTCTGTGCAATTAACTCTCAACAAGCCTGCTCCACGACCTAAAGTTATGGCTCCTCCTCGGCACAGATGTTTTCTATAGCAGCGGCAGGTAGCTCCAGGGCTAGGATACTGCTATCTCCATTCCCTCAACTTTAAGCTTTGCTATGTTTCATTACATTTAATTAAGTCTCCATTATATTTCTTTCGTCTTCATCTGTGTGAACCACTGAAAATTGAAAATTGCAACGGAAAATAGATTGGGGTAGTTCCTGGACAGAGGACGCAAAGAGTGGAGCGGTGTACATCTACTGTGTCGACGACGATGAGTCTCGGCGGCGTGGTGCAGCAGGGTCTCGATGACGGACGTGAGTTGATGGACTCGCGCAGGGTGGGGGCGTTGTCTGACGTCGTGGGGATGTCGACGGCAGGCCTGGCAAGGTCGATGCATGAGTGCCTGCTCTGAAGATGGATCGGTGGAAGACGACGGCGACGACTTCTGAGAGTTCGTCAGACCAGTGTGTGCCCCAGACCCAGTATGAGGCTTGGTTGGGGCCTCCGGCTTTAGATGTTAGTCTTTGGTGCGAGGACTGTTTGGTATTTGCCCCGAACTTTCGGCACCCCTTCATCAACTGGATAGGAGTAGTGGTAGATGTTGCCAAGATGATGGCTTCAGACTTATTGATGTACTCCCTCTGTATCACAATACTTGTCGCTAGACAAGTATTGTGGTACAGAGTGAGTATTACTTTGTAAGGTCTTTGTGAATCTCTACTTTTATAAAAAAAACTGAGTTGGTGATGATGGTGTGACTGCCATCTTGCAATATAGACTGTCCGGTCTATATCTGATGGATAGAAAACAAACTATGACAATTTTGCAAAAATATAACTGCACCTCTCTCCACATTTGCAAATAAGGCCTTACCTCGTTCATCCTTATCTCCCACAACCTCATTGTTCAGCAATTAAAAAAGGAAGCCTCTAGAACAATCTAGCTTGGTGGTCGTTGTTGGCGTCGTCCATCCCCATGCCTCCGCTCAGTCCGACTACCAATCACCACCACGCCCCACTCCTTCTCACCTTATCTCTTCTCTTTCTCGAGATATCATTAGTTTTTACACATGGAATTACTCCCGCATGGGTCAATCACAACAGGTGTTTTGTAAAAAAAAATGTATCTTGATGTTTCATGCAATGCATGGGCATCTTACTAGTAATTAATAAAATGACTGCATGCATCATCCAGATGTAGAGACAGAGCTGGTCCTTCTTTTCAAAAAAAATGTGACCATACTATTAATTAGGCTATCTTTAGTTCATGGATAGAAAAGGTATAGGAACTGAAGAGTAGAAAATGAAGTGCATGCATCCTAAATCCCGTGAGTGCTCAAATCACAGGAATAAAAAATTAAATGTCCTTTGGTTCAGATGATCGGAACACACATAGAAAACATAAAGAAATAGTTCTTTTAAAGAATTTGAAGCAACTAGTCATTGATTGCCTTGAAGCAACTAGCGGTTACACCCACGGCTGTAGGCATCTCTCCTTGTACTAGAACAATGCTCATGTGTTGTAATAAGATATAAATATTTTAGTACATTAGCTTGTGATTTACCTGTCAATAATAATGTATTTGTGTAAATAAATGTTCATCAAATTTTGATCGTGAATTACCTTATATTTTAATTAGAAGTTTGGTAAGTAAATTAGAGTGAAATTGATTTAGAAAATAAGTAAATTAAGGTAATTGATTATCATATAAATGGAAGGTTGGATGAAGAGATGGTGGGAAAAGGATAAAATGGAAACCTTACGTTCTTTTTAAGAAGTAGTAAAGATATCACCTGATTATGAAGTTCAAAATACACACAGCTCATCTTCAGCATACACACACATCTCATCTTTAGTTTGTGGTTAGCTAACCAAGAAGGACCCCCTCCAGCAGCTTCTAGCACGGACAACAACGGACGGCCGGGATAATAAACAACAGGTTAGTACATATGTATTGATAATATCATATAGCTCCATATTTTCTTTGTTGATCCACATCTCACGGATAGAACATAGATATACTTTCAGCATTTCTTGCTGATTTCCACACATTTCAATGGATCCAAACTATCGCAGGAGGTCACAAATGGAAAACGAATTCATGCTATTTGTCCTCCCTACCATGGAAGAAGGAAGAGAGAAAAAAACAATATGCATACATCTAGTCTTACAGGAGCTGTTTATGTCCACGAAATCTTAACTGGACATTTTTGATAAAGGGCGTTTTTATTATCTCAAAATGTAGCATCAAGCGATACAAAGCACTTAGAGTACCACCCGGCCTCTGCATAACTAGGATGCACACAGCCAAACATAAAAAATCTGACAAGAAAAAAACCCGACAATTCGGCAACAGTAGAGTCTTATAGACCGACACTATGCCTATGTCGAAACGGTTGGTGGACCGATCCGGAGATTATGCTGCCACCCATGTTGGGTAAAAACCTCCATAGTCACCTGCTCCAATCGCGTACACACCGCATTGAATAGCGGTAGGTACTCCGCACGTTGTAGCATAGACCACATACGAAGCGAGTGCGTACAACGGAAAATAACCTGCAGAGGAGAAGCATTTTTGTCATTAAAAACCAAATCGTTTCTACATAGCCAAAGCGACCATAGTAAGGCGTACGCTCCCACCCTTATTAGCGTTTTGAATCTATTTGAAATACCATCCAACCAATGACCAAAAATATTGGCAACACTTGTGGGCGGATACAAATTTGACGCTATTTGGATGAATGACCACGTAGAACGCGCAAACTTGCATTGAAAAAAAGGTGTTTGATTGTCTCGTCAAGAGTACAAAAACAACACTTCTTACTTCCTGGCCAGTTGCGTCGTGCAAGGTTGTCTTTGGTTAGCACAACACCTCTACGAAGATACCACATGAATATTTTAACTTTTAGTGGAATCTTTGCCTTCCAGATTTTCTTGTTATTGCTCTCCGGTACCTCAGAATGCGTGAGCGCACGATACATAGAGTCTACCGTGAAAGACCCTGATGTAGTAAGGTTCCAGCGAAACATATCACGCCCTTGCGTCAGGTTAATCAGATCCAGACGGGATAACAGATTATGCCATGACATAAGTCGGGCGCCAACCAAATCCCGCCTGAATGAAATATTCGGCGGGGATGAGCTGAGCACCTGCGCAATAGTATTGTTCTTATCGCGAGCAATGTTGTACAAGGCTGGATATTGTTCTCGGAGAATGGCATTGCCTAGCCAGATGTCTTCCCAGAAACGAATCTCTGACCTGTCCTTTATCGCGAAAGACCCAAAGCGAAAGAGTTGTTTCTTTGCTGCCATTAGGCCAGCCCAAAAGTGTGAGTCGCCAGGTTTCCAATATGCCTGAGACACCGCCTTTTGGCCTAGATACTTGTTGCGCAGCATGGTTTGCCAAACACCATCCTCAGTAAGAAGTTTGAACAACCATTTACTAAGTAGGGCCTCATTCTTGACCCGCAGGTCATGAATTCCAAGGCCACCTTGGTCTTTCGGCCTACAAACCACGCTCCATTTGGTCAGCCGGTATTTTTTCTTTTCACCATCTCCTTGCCAAAAGAATCTAGACCTAAAATAGTCCAATCTTTGCAAGACCCCTTTTGGGAGTTGGAAGAAAGAAAGCATATAGAGAACCATATTTATGAGGACAGAGTTTATCAAAACCAGTCGTCCTCCAACTGAGAGCAACTTGCCTTTCCAACTGCTCAACCGTTTCTTTAGCCGCTCCTCTACATGCTTCCACTCCGCAATGGTGAGACGTCGATAATGACTAGGTATTCCCAGATATTTGATCGGGAATTGGCCAAGTGCGCAACCAAACAGGTCCGCGTAATCGGCCGCTGCCTCCACGGCTTCTCCAAAGCAGAACACTTTGCTTTTATGGAAGTTAATTTTAAGACCTGACATTTTCTCAAACGCTGACAACAGGAGTTTCATGTTTCGAGCCTTGTCCAGGTCATGTTCCATAAAAAGTATTGTGTCATCAGCATATTGCAGAATAGAGAGGCCACCATCCACAAGGTGTGGCACTACCCCAGCAATTTGCCCGTCCTGCTTGGCGCGCTCAATCAGAATAGCCAACATGTCAGCCACAATGTTAAATAACATTGGGGACATGGGGTCACCCTGCCGTAGTCCTTTTTTTGTCTGGAAGTAATGACCTACATCATCATTGACTTTGTTGGCCACACTACCTCCAGTTACAAAATTTTGGATCCACTGGCACCATTTTTCAGAGAAACCTTTCATCCTTAGGGCCTGTTGGAGAAAAGACCATTTGACCTTGTCATAGGCTTTTTCAAAGTCAATTTTGAATACTACTCCACTTAGGTTTTTCCGATGCATCTCGTGGACGGTCTCATGCAGGATTACTACGCCATCAAGTATATTCCTTCCTTGCATGAAAGCCGTTTGAGATGGTCGGACAACATTGTTAGCTACCGAGTTAAGCCGATTCGTAGCCACTTTGGTGAAAATCTTGAAGCTGACATTAAGGAGGCATATGGGTCTGAACTGCTGGATCCGTTCAGCCTCCTTAATCTTTGGCAACAAGACAATCTCGCCAAAATTAAGCCTAAATAGCTCAAGTCGGTCGGCATGAAGACAATTGAACAACTCCATAAGGTCATCCTTGATGATATCCCAGAAATTCTGATAGAATTCTGCGGGGAAACCATCTGGGCCTGGAGCTTTGTTATGTTCCATTTGGAACACCGCAGCTTTCACCTCCTCTTCCGAGAATGGTGCCGTCAAGATATCGTTTTCTTCTGCCGTGACTTGTGGAATGTCATCTGTTCGGGTCTCGTCGAGGGTGAAATTCCCTTCAGCCGGCGCTCCGGACAGAGATTTGTAGTATTTGGTGATATAATTTTTGAGCTCCTCTTGACCTTCGATCCGCCCCTCATCTTGTTGGAGACTATAAATACATTTCTTCCTATGCCGCCCATTAGCGACCAATTGGAAGTATCTTGTATTACTATCACCCATCAAAATGAAATATGCTTTGGATCTCTGGTAGTACTTGATCTCCTCTTCTCGCAGAAGACGGGCAATCTTCTCATTAGATTGATTTTTTAATTCAATCTCTTGTTGAGATAAGATGCGCGTCTCTGCAATTTTGTCGAGGTCATCAATAATGGTAGAGAGTCGTTGTTTTTCCTTTTTATAAATCCCGTTGGTATGTTTTGCCCATCCAGAGAGGTGTTGCCTCATGGCCCTTATTTTAAAGTTCCATCTCTGAATATGTGTACGACCAACAGCAGGCCTCTCCCAAATATTCTTGATCATGTCTACAAATCCATCCCTATGCATCCATCCCAATTCAAATTTGAAAGGGCGTCGGGTAGCTGGGTTCGTAGAATTAGAATCCAGAATGATGGGTGCATGATCCGATAAAGCCTCAATACGCTCTAGGGCTGGCACGGTTACCAGAGGAAATTTTAATTCCCATTCGGTATCCATGAGTACCCTATCAAGTTTCTCGTATGTCGGCACATGTCGGTTATTAGCCCAAGTGAACTGCCGTCCCGACATACTAGCCTCCCGAAGATCCAAACTGTCTATGACAGCATTGAATAGAAAAGGCCAATGAGTGTCAAAACGGTCATTATTTTTCTCTTCCTGATACCTAAGGATATTAAAGTCCCCTCCAATAAGCATTGGATGCGGGTTATCCTTAGCCAGATTTACCAATTCCTGAAGGAAAGCGGACTTATGCTCATCTTGGGCAGCCCCATAGACCGCGACAAGAGTCCATGTAAAATTATCAGCTCTGTTTCTTAGGTGAAATTTTATATGAAATTCATCGATCGAAAAGGCTAACAAGTCCATGACTGTTGTCAGTATCCCAAGAAGGATTCCTCCAGACCTTCCACGAGCTGGTAGACTATGCCATGTGTAGTCGAAACCACCTGATAGGTGATCGAGGACATGCATGCGAAAGTCACACTTACCAGCCTCGGAAATTGCCACAAAATCCAAACCATGTTCCCGTACACAATCACCTATGTGTTTATGTTTAGCCAAGTCCGAGAGACCTCTGCTATTCCAAAACATGCCTCTCATGTGGAAACTCGGATTGGTGTGGAACTCTTCGCCTTCTTGGGCAGCTTTTGTTTCTTTTTAGAGGCATGTGATTTAGATTTCCGCGAAGACGCTGTGAAGTCACATAACATTGACCCAGGTCTTGCGTCATCCAATACAACCTCGGTAACCTCACCAACCAAGTGGGAGATTAGCGGACCATCATATTTGGCATCCGCTTCATCATCGTCCTCGGTTTCTGGGTCAGGAATGGTGGTATTACACTTCGGAGAAACCTTTAAACGGTCAATCTCCATATGTTTAAGTACCCCAACCGACAGATTAATATCATTATCATTCTTTCCCATAGAGACCCCCACGTTATTTAAGCTGTTATTAATGCGAGTATCCGAAAAAGAAAGAAATGATTTAACGGAAGAGGTACCTGGCGTGGAGTCCAAATTCCTCGAGGCCTAGCGGCGCATTGCCTTCGCCAGTGCATGCTCATCTATCGGAGAAGAACCATCCGCCGAGACTGGGTGGCGATTACTACGTCGAAGGGGCAAAGCCACTCCTCCAGACATAGTACCCTCCGGTGTTGCCGGGTGGGCCATCGGTGAAGGCTGCGGAATCACCCTTGTCCCAGAGGTCGGTGAAGAAGAACGTGCTGCCGGTCCCACCAAATCAGTCGCAATGGGTGTCGTGGCAGAAGGACCCGAACGAGCCGCCGGTGGACTGAGAGGAACTATAGCGACCGGAGCACGAACTGAGGAAGGCGTCGCAGACCCCGTCACCATGCCTTGCACTTGTACGGGAGCAGAAGCGGGAGCATGCAAAACATGCGCTGCACCCGCGTCCATGGCTGACTGCCCGAGCGTCGCCTGCTCAAGGTCTGCCGGCTGATGCACCTGAGACGGGACAACCACTTGTGGGTTTATGGGTGTGCATGCACCCGCTGACCGCCCTGTAGCAGCGGCCACGGCTGGCTGCATATGAGAGGCCACATTATGCACGTCTCGTGGCTGCATGGTCTCTACCTGCACATGCATGTGCGTAGCTTCCTGGGCTGTAGGAGCGTTGGATGTTGCCAATGCTTGAGCAGACACGGTTGGCACAAGAAATGTAGCCGAAACATCAACTGTAGCTGCAACGTCTTGCACAGGATTATGCAGAACATTGACTTGTGGTGGCACTGTAGCATGTTCAAAGCCCAAATTTGTAGTCTGCATGGGAACAACAGTGGAGACAGATTGAGCTCTACCCGTCGTATTACCACCATTCATTTGGACCTTTTTTGCTCGCTTGCTAGCATCCCTATCTGGCATATCCTCATCCCGGTTAGCACCATCATCATGCCCGTCATCATGGTTTTCCCAAATCCGAGGAATAAAGTCATCATCCGGAACAAAATCACCCTCCTCCAGCACAAACCGAAAGGCATATCCATTAAGCTTGACATAAACATCAGAGGAGACCGAGCTTTCATCAGACCCATCATGTTTGACAAAAATATCCATGTTATGAACAGCCACCTGGATCCGCACAATACCGTGACGGCGCAAGCAAACCAAGTCAACATCCTGAGTGGCACCAATAACTGATCCCACCGCCCACAGACCAAGGAAATGGCGAAGAGCTAGCGGTACTCCGGTGACGTGCACCCAAACAGGCTGCAAGGGAAGTAGCGACGGAACCTCCTCGATTTTCCATTCACTAAAAGTGATCTTCACGTCATGTGATTTAACATTATACTCAAACGCTGCCACACGCTGCAAAATTTCCACTGAAGGGAAAGAAACCAAGAAAGCATTTGCTCCATGAGGCATGGCTTCCCACTTCCACGAAGTTTGGACCGCAGCGATCTTTGCAACCTCAGCCTCCACCACAGAAGAAGACAAGGAACCACCCGAAATCGTAACCAAAGCAGTCGGCAAAGTAGGTGGGGCAAGATTCTCCTTAAAGAGTGAGTCTGGAAGCTGTACAAACATTGCATTAACTAAACCACAACCACCGAGGGAGGCGGTTGGCCTTGGTTGCTTGAGAACCGGGCAGCGATGCAGAGGATGCTTGTAGTTGTTACAAATGTGACAGTAATGAACCACCGTGCAATCCTTAGACATATGATCATCTGACCTGCATTTAAAACACCAAAAACCAGTCTTTTTACCCTTCGGTAGATGTCCAGTAGTGTCAATAGTGGTCGGCGTCGCCGCATTAGCGTGTATGGCTGATTGAGTTTGAGCATTGGGGGCCGCCGTCACTGACGCCGGCGGGAACGCAGGTGTATAACGCGCATCCACGGGGGCAGCGCCAGCAGTAGCATCACGACGTCCCCCCTTGCGCTTGCTCTAGGGACGCCGGGCGGGAGGTGCATCCGGCGCTTGCTGGTTGTTAACACCAAAGATGACCGGTGCCGGAGCCGAGGCCCGCTGGACGGACGGGGCAGCGGTGGAGGTCGATGTCGGCAATGCTCCAAAGCGAATAGGTCCAGCAGCCACACCAAAGCCGGCTGAGAGTCCAGGGTTTGATGCAAAAGCTGGACCTGTTTGTCCCACGGGTGGAGCCCCCTTGGACGGGTTGCCGCCCCGGCCGGTCATCGGCGGCGCAGAAGCCTGGCGCAGAACATCGGCGTACGATGGCGGCGGCGGAACACGTGAAATCGATCCGAGCTGATGTGAAACTATGGTGCTAGGGCGTCTCGATGCCCTGTACTGAAACAGATCGCCTCGACGTAGCATACGGCCCAGCCACGAGGCCTGCATGGCCTTGCTCACGCAGGGCCCACGAGCATGCAACGAGCCCGATTCCTGAGTCAGCGCAGTTTGAAACGCGGGATCGTCGCCTGCCGTAGAAGGCGCTGCCGTTTCTTCCTGCTGATTCAGAGACGCCGAAGATGGCGCACCCGCAAGTGAAGCCGGCAGGAACGCGGCCAGCGCCACTGGCGGCATGAAAGCTTATGTAAAAGGCATTTCAGAATGGAGGCGTACATTTTTCATGCTCCGGTTGAGAAGCCGCGTGAGAATGAAATACTTGAGGATTCAACAATTGTCTCCCTGGAAGAAAAGGTTGCAATATTTTTATATGCAATAGCAAAAAAATGCTAGTAACGAAACCTTGCGGGATCGGTTCCAACACAGTGGACAAACCATCAGTCGACACTTTGGAGATGTACTAAACTCAATTAGAAAGCTTACAAGCATCTATATACGTCCACCTTCTCTTCGACCACATCCAGTCTTGAGGAGATCACACTTCCATGCATACTTCAATGTAAGCATAGATTTTCATATCTTTTCTGACTTTGTATTGGTAAAATGTGATATGATTGTTTGAAGTTTTATTCAAATAAAATCTCATGAATATCATATGAATACAGGACTCCATTGGTGGTATTGATGGTACACATATTCCAATGACTATCTCACCGCATGGACAAGAGCCACATCGAAACAGAAAGCAAACAATCACACAAAATGTTATGGTTGCATGTTATTTTGATTTAAAATTTATGCATGTGCATCCTGGCTGGGAGGGATCAGCCTCAGATACAAGGGTTCTTCAAGATGCACTTAATGTTGGAAATATGCCCTAGAGGCAATAATAAATTGGTTATTATTATATTATATTTCATTGTTCATGATAATCGTTTATTATCCATGCTAGAATTGTATTGATAGGAAACTCAGATACATGTGTGGATACATAGACAACACCATGTCCCTAGTAAGCCTCTAGTTGACTAGCTCGTTGATCAATAGATGGTTACGGTTTCCTGACCATGGACATTGGATGTCGTTGATAACGGGATCACATCATTAGGAGAATGATGTGATGGACAAGACCCAATCCTAAGCCTAGCACAAGATCGTGTAGTTCGTATGCTAAAGCTTTTCTAATGTCAAGTATCATTTCCTTAGACCATGAGATTGTGCAACCCCCGGATACCGTAGGAGTGCTTTGGGTGTGCCAAACGTCACAACGTAACTGGGTGGCTATAAAGGTGCACTATGGGTATCTCCGAAAGTGTCTGTTGGGTTGGCACGAATCGAGACTGGGATTTGTCACTCCGTGTAACGGAGAGGTATCTCTGGGCCCACTCGGTAGGACATCATCATAATGTGCACAATGTAACCAAGGAGTTGATCACAGGATGATGTGTTACGGAACGAGTAAAGAGACTTGCCGATAACGAGATTGAACAAGGTATCGGGATACCGACGATCGAATCTCGGGCAAGTATCATACCGATAGACAAAGGGAATTGTATACGGGATTGATTGAATCCTTGACATCGTGGTTTATCCAATGAGATCATCGTGGAGCATGTGGGAGCCAACATGGGTATCCAGATCCCGATGTTGGTTATTGACCAGAGAGTTGTCTCGGCCATGTCTGCATGACTCCCGAGCCCGTAGGGTCTACGCACTTAAGGTTCGATGACGCTAGGGTTATAGGGAAAGTATGTACGCGGTTACCGAATGTTGTTCGGAGTCCCGGATGAGATCCCGGATGTCACGAGGAGTTCCGTAATGGTCCGGAGGTAAAGATTGATATATAGGAAGTATGGTTTTGGCCACCGGAAGTGTTCCGGGCATCACCGGTAGTGTACCGGGACCACCGAAGGGGTCCGGGGGTCCACCGGGAGGGGCCACCGGCCCCGGAGGCCTACATGGGCCAATAGTGGGAAGGGACCAGCCCCTAGGTGGGATGGGCCTCCCACCAAGGCCCAAGGCGCCTCCAAGAGGGGAGGGGGCAAACCCTAGGGCAGATGGGCCCTAAGGCCCACCCCAGGTGCGCCTCCCCCTCTCCCCCTTGTGGCCGCCACCCTAGATGGGATCTAGGGCTGTCGCACCCCTTGGGGTGGAAACCCTAGGTGGGGGCGCAGCCCTCCCTCTCCCCCTATATATAGTGGAGGCAAAGGGGCAGCCCAACACACGAAGTTCTTCCCCTGTTGGCGCAGCCCTACCTCTCTCCCTCCTCGTCTCTCGTAGTGCTTGGCGAAGCCCTGCTGGAGTTCCGCGCTCCTCCACCACCACCATGCCGTCGTGCTGCTGCTGGACGGAGTCTTCCCCAACCTCTCCTTCTTGAAGGAAATATGCCCTAGAGGCAATAATAAAGTTATTATTTATTTCCTTATATCATGATAAATGTTTATTATTCATGCTAGAATTGTATTAACCGGAAACATAATACATGTGTGAATACATAGACAAACAGAGTGTCACTAGTATGCCTCTACTTGACTAGCTCGTTAATCAAAGATGGTTATGTTTCCTAACCATGGACAAAAGAGTTGTTATTTGATTAACGAGGTCACATCATTAGTTGAATGATCTGATTGACATGACCCATTCCATTAGCTTAGCACACGATTGTTTAGTATGTTGCTATTGCTTTCTTCATGACTTATACATGTTCCTATGACTATGAGATTATGCAACTCCCGTTTACCGGAGGAACACTTTGGGTACTACCAAACGTCACAACGTAACTGGGTGATTATAAAGGAGTACTACAGGTGTCTCCAAAGGTAGATGTTGGGTTGGCGTATTTCAAGATTAGGATTTGTCACTCCGATTGTCGGAGAGGTATCTCTGGGCCCTCTCGGTAATGCACATCACTTAAGCCTTGCAAGCATTGCAACTAATGAGTTAGTTGTGGGATGATGTATTACGGAACGAGTAAAGAGACTTGCCAGTAACGAGATTGAACTAGGTATTGGATACCGACGATCGAATCTCGGGCAAGTAACATACCGATGACAAAGGGAACAACGTATGTTGTTATGCGGTCTGACCGATAAAGATCTTCGTAGAATATGTAGGAGCCAATATGGGCATCCAGGTCCCGCTATTGGTTATTGACCGGAGACGTGTCTCGGTCATGTCTACATTGTTCTCGAACCGTAGGGTCCGCACGCTTAAGGTTTCGATGACAGTTGTATTATGAGTTTATGAGTTTTGATGTACCAAAGGAGTTTGGAGTCCCGGATGAGATCGGGGACATGACGAGGAGTCTCGAAATGGTCGAGACGTAAAGATCGATATATTGGACGACTATATTCGGACATCGGAAAGGTTCCGAGTGATTCGGGTATTTTTCGGAGTACCGGGTAGTTACGGGAGAAGTAATGGGCCTTGATGGGCTTTAGTGGGAAGAGGAAAATGCTGCTGCGCCCCCCCCCCCCCCTCCCCTTTGGTCCGAATTGGACTAGGGAAAAGGGGGCTGGCCACCTTTCCTACTCCTCCTATTCCTTCTCCCTTCCTCCCCTCTTGGTGGACTCCTACTAGGACTTGGAGTCCTAGTAGGACTCCCTATCCTGGCCGCACCTTTGCCTTGGCCGGACTCCTCCTCCTCCATCCTTTATATACAGGGGCAGGGGGCACCCCATAGACACACAAGTTGATCATTGTTGATCGTTCCTTAGCCGTGTGCGGTGCCCCCTGCCACCAAATTCCACCTCGGTCATATCGTTGTAGAGCTTAGGCGAAGCCCTGCGTCGGTAGTACATCAAGATCGTCACCACGCCGTTGTGCTGACGGAACTCTTCCTCGACGCTTTGCTGGATCGGAGCCCAAGGAACGTCATCGAGCTGAACGTGTGCTAAGAACTCGGAGGTGCCGGAGTAACGGTGCTTGGATCGGTCGGATCGGGAAGAAGACGTACGACTACTTCCTCTATGTTGTGAGATCGCTTCCGCAGTCGGTCTGCGTTGGTACGTAGACAATACTCTCCCCCTCGTTGCTATACATCACCATGATCTTGCGTGTGCGTAGGAAAATTTTCGAAATTACTACGTTCCCCAACAGTGGCATCCGAGCCTAGGTTTTATGGTTTGATGTTATTTGCATGAGTAGAACACAAGTGAGTTGTGGGCGATACAAGTCATACTGCCTACCAGCATGTCATACTTTGGTTCGGCGGTATTGTTGGACGAGACGATCCGGACCAACCTTACGCGTACTCTTACGCGAGACCGGTTCCCTCAACGTGCTTTGCACATAGATGGCTTGCGGAAGACTGTCTCTCCAACTTTAGTTGAACCAAGTGTGGCTACGCCCGGTCCTTGAGAAGGTTAAAACGAAGTCTATTTGACGAACTATCGTTGTGGTTTTGATGCGTAGGTGAGATGAGTTCTTACTTAAGCCCGTAGCAGCCACGTAAAACTTGCAACAACAAAGTAGAGGACGTCTAACTTGTTTTTGCAGGGCATGTTGTGATGTGATATGGTCAAGGCATGATGCTGATTTTATTGTATGAGATGATCATGTTTTGTAACCAAGTTATCGGCAACTGGCAGGAGCCATATGGTTGTCGCTTTATTGTATGCAATACAATCGCGATGTAATGCTTTACTTTATTACTAAGCGGTAGTGATAGTCGTAGAAGCATAAGATTGGCGAGACGACAACGATGCTACGATGGAGATCAAGGTGTCACGCCGGTGACGATGGTGATCATGACGGTGCTTCGGAGATGGAGATCACAAGCACAAGAAGATGATGGCCATATCATATCACTTATATTGATTGCATGTGATGTTTATCCTTTTATGCATCTTATCTTGCTTTGATTGACGGTAGCATTATAAGATGATCTCTCACTAAATTATCAAGAAGTGTTCTCCCTGAGTATGCACCGTTGCCAAAGTTCGTCGTGCCCAGACACCACGTGATGATCGGGTGTGATAAGCTCTACGTCCATCTACAACGGGTGCAAGCCAGTTTTGCACACGCAGAATACTCAGGTTAAACTTGACGAGCCTAGCATATGCAGATATGGCCTCGGAACACAGAGACCGAAAGGTCGAGCGTGAATCATATAGTAGATATGATCAACATGACGATGTTCACCATTGAAAACTACTCCATCTCACGTGATGATCGGTTATGGTTTAGTTGATTTGGATCACGTGATCACTTAGAGGATTAGAGGGATATCTATCTAAGTGGGAGTTCTTAAGTAATATGATTAATTGAACTTAAATTTATCATGAACTTAGTCCTGGTAGTATTTTGCAAATTATGTTATAGATCAATAGCTCGCGTTGTTGCTTCCCTGTGTTTATTTTGATATGTTCCTAGAGAAAATTATGTTGAAAGATGTTAGTAGCAATGATGCGGATTGGATCCGTGATCTGAGGTTTATCCTCATTGCTGCACAGAAAAATTATGTCCTTGATGCACCGCTAGGTGACAGACCTATTGCAGGAGCAGATGCAGACGTTATGAACGTTTGGCTAGCTCAATATGATGACTATTTGATAGTTTAGTGCACCATACTTAACAGCTTAGAATCGGGACTTCAAAGACGTTTTGAACGTCATGGACCATATGAGATGTTCCAGGAGTTGAAGTTAATATTTCAAGCAAATACCCGAGTTGAGAGATATGAAGTCTCCAACAAGTTCTATAGCTAAAAGATGGAGGAGAATTGCTCAACTAGTGAGCATGTGATCAGATTGTCTGGGTACTACAATCGCTTGAATCAAGTGGGAGTTAATCTTCCAGATAAGATAGTGATTGACAGAATTCTCTAGTCACCATCACTGAGTTAGTAGAACTTCATGATGAACTATAATATGCAAGGGATAACGGAGACAACTCCCAAGCTCTTCGTAATGCTGAAATCAACGAAGGTAGAAATCAAAGAAAAACATCAAGTGTTGATGGTTGACAAGACCACTAGTTTCAAGAAAAAGGGCAAAGGAAAGAAGGGGAACTTTAAGAAGAATGGCAAGCAAGTTGCTGCTCAAGTGAAGAAGCCCAAGTCTGATCCTAAGCCTGAGACTAAGTGCTTCTACTGCAAAGGGACTGGTCACTGGAAGCGGAACTACCCCAAGTGATTGGCGGATAAGAAGGATGGCAAAGTGAACATAAGTATATTTGATATACATGTTATTGATGTGTACTTTACTAGTGTTTATAGCAAACCCTTAGTATTTGATGCTAGTTCAGTTGCTAAGAGTAGTAACTCGAAACGGGAGTTGCAGAATGAATAGAGACTAGTTAAGGGTGAAGTGACGATGTGTGTTGGAAGTGGTTCCAAGATTGATATGATCATCATCGCACACTCCCTATACTTTCGGGATTAGTGTTGAACCTAAATAAGTGTTATTTGGTTTTTGCGTTGAGCATGAATATGATTTGATCATGTTTATTGCAATACGGTTATTCACTAAAGTCAGAGAATAATTGTTGTTCTGTTTACATGAATAAAACCTTCGATGGTCATACACCCAATGAAACAAGTTCGTTGGATCTCGATCGTAGTGATACACATATCCATAATATTGAAACCAAAAGACGCAAAGTTAATAATGATAGTGCAACTTATTTGTGGCACTGCCGTTTAGGTCATATTGGTATAAAGCGCATGAAGAAACTCCATGCTGATGGGCTTTCGGAATCACTTGATTATGAATCACTTGATGCTTGCGAACCATGCCTTTTGGGCAAGATGACTAAAACGCCGTTCTCCGGAACAATGGAGCGAGCAACAGATTTGTTGGAAATCATACATACTGATGTATGTGGTCCGATGAATATTGAGGCTCACGACAGGTATCATTATTTTCTGATCTTCATAGATGATTTGAGCAGATATGAGTATATCTACTTGATGAAACATAAGTCTGAAATATTTGAAAAGTTCAAAGAATTTCAGAGTGAAGTGAAAAATCATCGTGACAAGAAAATAAAGTTTCTACGATCTGATCGCGGAGACAAATATTTGAGTTACGAGTTTGGTCTTCAGTTAAAAACAATGTGAAATAGTTTCACTACTCACGCCATCTGGAACACCACAATGTAATGGTGTGTCCGGACGTCATAACCGTACTTTATTAAATATGGTGCAATCTATGATGTCTCTTGCCGATTTACCACTATCGTTTTGGGGTTATGCATTAGAGACAGCTGCATTCACGTTAAATAGGGCACCATCTAAATCCGTTGAGACGACACTATATGAACTATGGTTTAGCAAGAAACCAAAGTTGTCGTTTCTTAAAAGTTTGGGGTTGTGATGCTTATGTGAAAAGGTTTCATCCTGATAAGCTCAAACTCAAATCGGAGAAGTGCGTCTTCATAGGATATCCAAAGGAAACTATTGGATACACCTTCTATCACAGATCCGAAGGCAAGACTTTTGTTGCTAAAATTCGGAAACTTTCTGGAGAAGGAGTTTCTCTCGAAAGAAGTGAGTGGGAGGAAAGTAGAACTTGACGAGGTAACTGTAC
Source organism: Triticum monococcum (assembly GCA_034509565.1). NCBI lineage: Eukaryota > Viridiplantae > Streptophyta > Magnoliopsida > Poales > Poaceae > Triticum > Triticum monococcum. The sequence continues at coordinate 488,538,225 of CM067845.1, forward strand.
CTGCTCCCTTATTGGAAAGTAGTACATCACAGAAAACTGTTTCTGTGACACCTACACCAGTTAGTGAGGAAGCTAATGATAACGATCATGAAACTTCAGAACAAGATACTACTGAACCTCGTAGATCAACCAGAGTAAGATCCGCGCCAGAGTGGTACGGTAATCCTTTTCTGGAAGTCATGCTACTAGATCATGATGAACCTACGAACTATGAGGAAGCGATGATGAGCCCAGATTCCGCGAAATGGTTTGAGGCCATGAAATCTGAGATATGATCCATGTATGAGAACAAAGTATGGACTTTGATGGATTTGCCCGATGATCGGCAAAACCATAGAAAATAAATGGATCTTCAAGAGGAAGACGGACGCTGATAGTAGTGTTACTATCTACAAAGCTAGAATTGTCGAAAAAGGTTTTCGACAAGTTCAAGGTGTTCACTACGATGAGTTTTTCTCACTCGTATCTATGCTTAAGTCTGTCCGAATCATGTTAGCAATTGCCGCCTTTTATGAAATCTGGCAAATGGATAAACAAAACTGCATTCCTTAATGAATTTATTAAAGAAGAGTTGTATGTGATGCAACTAGAAGGTTTTGTCAATCCGAAAGGTGCTAACAAAATGTGCAAGCTCCAGCGATCCATCTGTGGACTGGTGTAAGCATCTCGGAGTTGGAATATACGCTTTGATAAGTTGATCAAAGCATATAGTTTTATACAGACTTGCGGTGAAGCCTGTATTTACGAGAAAGTGAGTGGGAGCACTACAGCATTTCTAATAAGTATATGTGAATGACATATTGTTGATCAGAAATAATGTAGAATTATTCTGTAAAGCATAAAAGGAGTGTTTGAAAGGAGTTTTTCAAAGAAAGACTTCGGTAAAGCTGCTTACATATTGAGCTTCAAGATCTATAGAGATAGATCAAGACGCTTGATAAGTTTTTTCAATGAGTACATACCTTGACAAGATTTTGAAGTAGTTCAAAATGGAGCAGTCAAAGAAAGAGTTCTTTCCTGTATTACAAGGTGTGAAGTTGAGTAAGACTCAAAGCCCGACCACGGCAGAAGATAGAAAGAGAATGAAAGTCATTCCCTATGCCTTGGCCATAGGTTCTATAAAGTATGTCATGCTGTATACCAGATCTATTGTATACCCTGCATTAATTTGGCAAGGGAGTACAATAGTGATCTAGGAGTAGATCACTAGACAGCGGTCAGAATTATCCTTAGTGAAATAAGGATATGTTTCTCGATTATGGACGTGACAAAAAGGTTCGTCATAAAGGGTTACGTCGATGCAAGTTTTTGACACTGATCCAGATGAATCTAAAGTCACAATCTGGATACATATTGAAAGTGGGAGCAATTAGCTAGAGTAGCTCCGTGCAGAGCATTATAGACAAAGAATTTTGCAAAATACTTACGGATCTGAATGTGACAGACCCGTTGACTAAAATTATCTCACAAGCAAAAACATGATCACACCTTAGTACTCTTTGGGTGTTAATCACATAGAGATGTGAACTAGATTACTGACTCTAGTAAAACCTTTGAGTGTTGGTCACATGACGATGTGAACTATGGGTGTTAATCACATGGTGATGAGAACTATTGCTGCTAAATCACATGGCGATGTGAACTAGATTATTGACTCTAGTGCAAGTGGGAGACTGAAGGAAATATGCCCTAGAGGCAATAATAAAGTTATTATTTATTTCCTTATATCATGATAAATGTTTATTATTCATGCTAGAATTGTATTAACCGGAAACATAATACATGTGTGAATACATAGACAAACAGAGTGTCACTAGTATGCCTCTACTTGACTAGCTCGTTAATCAAAGATGGTTATGTTTCCTAACCATGGACAAAAGAGTTGTTATTTGATTAACGAGGTCACATCATTAGTTGAATGATCTGATTGACATGACACATTCCATTAGCTTAGCACACGATCGTTTAGTATGTTGCTATTGCTTTCTTCATGACTTATACATGTTCCTATGACTATGAGATTATGCAACTCCCGTTTACCGGAGGAACACTTTGGGTACTACCAAACGTCACAACGTAACTGGGTGATTATAAAGGAGTACTACAGGTGTCTCCAATGGTAGATGTTGGGTTGGCGTATTTCGAGATTAGGATTTGTCACTCCGATTGTCGGAGAGGTATCTCTGGGCCCTCTCGGTAATGCACATCACTTAAGCCTTGCAAGCATTGCAACTAATGAGTTAGTTGCGGGATGATGTATTACGGAACGAGTAAAGAGACTTGCCAGTAACGAGATTGAACTAGGTATTGGATACCGACGATCGAATCTCGGGCAAGTAACATACCGATGACAAAGGGAACAACGTATGTTGTTATGCGGTCTGACCGATAAAGATCTTCGTAGAATATGTAGGAGCCAATATGGGCATCCAGGTCCCACTATTGGTTATTGACCGGAGACGTGTCTCGGTCATGTCTACATTGTTCTCGAACCGTAGGGTCCGCACGCTTAAGGTTTCGATGACAGTTGTATTATGAGTTTATGAGTTTTGATGTACCAAAGGAGTTCGGAGTCCCGGATGAGATCGGGGACATGACGAGGAGTCTCGAAATGGTCGAGATGTAAAGATCGATATATTGGACGACTATATTCGGACATCGGAAAGGTTCCGAGTGATTCGGGTATTTTTCGGAGTACCGGGTAATTACGGGAGAAGTAATGGGCCTTGATGGGCTTTAGTGGGAAGAGGAAAAGGCTGCTGCGCCCCCCTCCCCTTTGGTCCGAATTGGACTAGGGAAAAGGGGGCTGGCCACCTTTCCTACTCCTCCTATTCCTTCTCCCTTCCTCCCCTCTTGGTGGACTCCTACTAGGACTTGGAGTCCTAGTAGGACTCCCTATCCTGGCCGCACCTTTGCCTTGGCCGGCCTCCTCCTCCTCCATCCTTTATATACAGGGGCAGGGGGCACCCCATAGACACACAAGTTGATCATTGTTGATCATTCCTTAGCCGTGTGCGGTGCCCCCTGCCACCAAATTCCACCTCGGTCATATCGTTGTAGAGCTTAGGCGAAGCCCTGCGTCGGTAGTACATCAAGATCGTCACCATGCCGTTGTGCTGACGGAACTCTTCCTCGACGCTTTGCTGGATCGGAGCCCGAGGAACGTCATCGAGCTGAACGTGTGCTAAGAACTCGGAGGTGCCGGAGTAACGGTGCTTGGATCGGTCGGATCGGGAAGAAGACGTACGACTACTTCCTCTACGTTGTGAGATCGCTTCCGCAGTCGGTCTGCGTTGGTACGTAGACAATACTCTCCCCCTCGTTGCTATACATCACCATGATCTTGCGTGTGCGTAGGAAAATTTTCGAAATTACTACGTTCCCCAACACTTCTCCCCTTGCTGGATCAAGGCGTAGGAGACGTCATCGGAATGCACGTGTGTTGATCGCGGAGGCGCCGTTGTTCGGCGCTTAGATCAGAATCAACCGCGATCTAAATCGCTACGAGTACGACTCCTTCATCCGCGTTCTTGCAACGCTTCCGCTTAGCGATCTGCTAGGGTATGTAGATGCACTCCCCTTCCCCTCGTTGCTAGATTACTCCATAGATTGATCTTGGTGATGCGTAGAAAATTTTAAATTTCTGCTACGATCCCCAACAGTGGCATCATGAGCTAGGTCTATGCGTAGTTTCTATGCACGAGTAGAACACAAGTTGTTGTGGGCGTTGGTTTTGTCAATTTACTTGCCGTTACTAGTCTTATCTTGATTCGGCGGCATCATGGGATGAAGTGGCCCAGACCGACCTTACACGTACTCTTACGTGAGACTGGTTCCACCGACTGACATGCACTAGTTGCATAAGGTGGCTAGCGGGTGTCTGTCTCTCCCACTTTAGTCGGATCGGATTCGATGAAAAGGGTCCTTATGAAGGGTAAATAGAAATTGGCATATCACGTTGTGGTTTTGGCGTAGGTAAGAAACGTTCTTGCTAGAAACCTATAGCAGCCACGTAAAAACTTGCAACAACAATTAGAGGACGTCTAACTTGTTTTTGCAGCATGTGCCATGTGATGTGATATGGCCAAAAGGATGTGATGAATAATATATGTGATGTATGAGATTGATCATGTTCTTGTAATAGGAATCACGACTTGCATGTCGATGAGTATGACAATCGGCACAAGCCATAGGAGTTGTCTTAATTTATTTATGACCTGCGTGTCAACATAAACGTCATGTAATTACTTTACTTTATTGCTAAAGCGTTAGCCATAGTAGTAGAAGTAATAGATGACGAGACAACTTCAAGAAGACACGATGATGGAGATCATGATGATGGAGATCATGGTGTCATGCCGGTGACAACGATGATCATGGAGCCCCAAAGATGGAGATCAAAAGGAGCAAAATGATATTGGCCATATCATGTCACTATTTGATTGCATGTGATGTTTATCATGTTTTACATCTTATTTGCTTAGAACGACGGTAGCTTAAATAAGATGATCCCTCGCAATAATTTCAAGAAAGTGTTCCCCCTAACTGTGCACCGTTGCGAAATTTCGTTGTTTCGAAGCACCACGTGATGATCGGGTGTGATAGATTCTAACGTTCGAATTCAACTGGTGTAAGCCAAATTTACACACGCAATACACTTAGGTTGACTTGACGAGCCTAGCATGTACAGACATGGCCTCGGAACACGGAAGACCGAAAGGTCGAACATGAGTCGTATAGAAGATATGTATTAAAATGAAGATGTTCACCGATGATGACTAGTCCGTCTCACGTGATGATCGGACACGGCCTAGTTGACTCGGATCATGTTTCACTTAGATGACTAGAGGGATGTCTATCTAAGTGGGAGTTCATTAAATAATTTGATTAGATGAACTCAATTATCATGAACATAGTCTAAATTGTATTTGCAAATATGTTGTAGATAAATAGCTCACGTTGTAGCTCCCTGTTTCAATACGTTCCTAGAGAAAGACTAAGTTGAAAGATATTGTAAGCAATGATGCGGACTGGGTTCGTAGTCCGAGGAGTGTCCTCACTGCTACACAGAAGGCTTACGTCTTTGATGCACCGCTCGATGTGCAAACCCCTACAATGTCGTCTGTGGATGTTGTGAACACCTGACAGACACATCCTCATGACTACTTAATATTTTAGTGCACCATACTTTACAGCTTAGAATCGGGATTCCAATGACGTTTTGAACGCCATAAGACATATGAGATGTTCCAAGAGCTGAAATTGGGATTTCAGGCTCATGCCCGTGTTCAGAGGTATAAGACCTCTGACAAGTTCTTTTGCCAACAAGATGGAGGAGAATAGCTCAGCTAGTGAGCATGTGCTCAGAATGTCTGGGTGCTACAATCACTTAAATCAAGTGGGAGTTAAACTTCCAAATAAGATAGTGATTGATAGAGTTCTCTAGCCACTATTACTAAGATACTAGATCTTCGAGATGAACTATGACATGCAAGGGATGGCGTTGATCACGGAGCTGTTCGCGGTGCTTAAGACCGCAAAAGGTAGAAATCAAGAAGGAGCATCAAGTGTTGATGGTTTAACAAGACCACTGGTTTCAAGAAGGGCAAGGGCTAGAAGGGAAACTTCATGGCAAACCAGTTGTCGCTCCGGTGAAGGAACCCAAGGTTGAACCCAAACCCGAGACTAAGTGCTTCTATTGTAAGGGGAACGGTCACTGGTAGCGGAATTACCCCAAATGCATGGTAGATAAGAAGGCTGGCAACTTCAACAAAGTATATACGTGTTATTAATGTGTACCTCACTAGTACTCCTAGTAGCACCTAGGTATTGGATACCGGTTCAGTTGCTATTATTGGTGACTTAAAGCAAAAACTACGGACTAAACGGAGACTGGCTAAGGGCGAGGTGATGATGTGTTTGGAAGTGTTTCCAAAGTTGATGAGATCACCATCGCACGCTCCATCTGCCTTCGGGATTAGTATTGAACCTAGATAAATGTTATCAGGTGTCTACGTTGAGCATGAATATGATTAGATCATGTTCATTGCAATACGGTTATTCATTTAAGTTAGAGAATAATGGTTATTCTGTTTACATGAATAATACCTTCCATGGTCATGTACCCTATGTGAATGGTTCAGTGAATCTCGGTCGTAGTAATACACATGTTCACGCCAAAAGATGTAGATAGTAGCACTTTCTTGTGGCACTGCCGCTTAGGTCATATTGGCGTAAGATGCATGAAGAAACTCCATGTCGATGGATGTTTGGAGTCACTTGATTTTGAATCGCTTGACACATGCGAGCCATGCCTCATGGGCAGGATGACTAAGACCCCGTTTTCAGGTACAATGAAACGGGCAAGTGACTTGATGGAAATCATACATGCTGATGCGTGTGATCCAATGAGAATTGAAGCGTGCGGTGGATATCGCTATTTTCTCGTCTTCACCGACGATTTGAGTAGATATAGGTATATTTACTTAATGAAGCACAAGTCTGAAACGTTTGAAAAGTTCAAGCGATTTCAGAGTGAAGTTAAGAACCATCATAACAAGAAGATCAAATTCCTACGAATTGATCGATGAGAATTTCTGAGTTATGAGTTTGGCAATCACTTAAGACATTATGGAATTGTTTCACAGTTGAAGCCACCTGGAACACCACAGGGTAATGGTGTGTCCGGACGTCGTAATCGAACCTTATGAGATATGGTGCGATCTATGATGTCTCTTACCGATCTACCATTTTCATTTTGAGGTTATGCGTTAGAGACAGCTGCATTCACTTTACATAGGACATCATTTAAGTCCGTTGAAACGACGTCGTGTGAACATTGGTTTGGCAAGAAACCAAAGTTGTCACTTCTTAATGTTTGGGTTTGCGATGCTTAAGGCTTCAGCCGGAGAAGCTTGAACCCAAAAGCGGACAAACACATCTTCATAGAATACCCAAAGGAGACAGTTGGGTATACCTTCTATCTCAGATCCAAGGGCAAATTGTTTGTCGCTAAGAACGGGTCCTTTCTCGAGAAGGAGTTTCTCTCGAAAGAATTGAGTGGGAGGAAGATAGAACTTGATAAGGTTGTCGAACCTTTACTTCAACCAGAGAGTGATGCAACATAGAAAGATGTTTTCTGTGGCGCTTACGTCTGTTGAATAGAAAGTTAATGATAGTGATCATGAAGTTTCGGATCAAGTTGCTATCAAACCTCGTAGGTCGACAAGGATATGTACTACTCCTGAGTGGTACGGTAATCCTGTCTTAGATATCATGTTGTTAGACAACAATGAACCTACGAGCTATGGAGAAACGATGGTGGGCCCGTATTCCGACAAATGGTTAGAAGCCATGAAATCCGAGATAGGATCCATGTATCAGAACAAAGTATGGACTTTGGTGGACTTGCCCGATGATCGGCAAGCCATTGAGATAAATGGATCTTTAAGAAGAAGACGGACATGGGCAGTAATGTTACCGTCTATGAAGCTCAACTTGTGGGAAAGAGTCTTTTCACAAGTTCAAGGATTTGACTACGATGAGAATTTCTCACCCATAGCGATGCTTAAGTCCGTCGGAATCATGTTAGCATAAGCTGTATTTTTTGATTATGAAATCTGACAGATGGATGTCAAAACAAGTTTTCGTAAGAAAAGTTGTATGTGATACAATAAAAGGTTTTGTCGATCCTAAGGATGCTAAAAGGTATGCTAGCTCCAGCAATCCTTCTATGCACTAGAGCAAGCATCTCGGAGTCGGAATATATTCTTTGATGGAGTGATCAAAGCTTTTAGGTTTATACAATGTTTGCTAGAAACTTGTATTTACAAGAAAGTGAGTGGGAGCACTACAATATTTCTGATAAGTATATGTGGATGACATATTATTGATCCAAAATAATGTAGAATTTCTGGAAAGCATAAACGGTTGTTTGAAGAGTGTTTTTCAAAGGAAGACCTGGATAAAGCTGCTTACATATTGGGCATCAAGATCTATAGAGATAGATCAAGACGCCTGATGATACTTTCAAAGAACGCACACCTTAACATGTTTTTGAAGGAGTTCAAAATAGATCAGTCAAAGAAGGGGTTCTTACCTGAGTTGTAAGGTGTGAAGTTGAGTAAGACTCGAAGATTGACCACGGCAGAAGAAAGAGGAAGGACGAAGGTCGTCCCCTATGCTTTTGTCATAGGCTCTATACGGTATGCCATGCTGAGTACCGCACCTGATGTGTGCCTTGCCACATGTCTGGCAAGAGGGTACAAAGGTGATCTAGGAATGGATCACCGGACAGCGGTCAAAAATTATCCTTAGAGGAATAAGGAAATGTTTCTCGGTTATGGAGGTGATAAAGAGTTCGACGTAAAGAGTTACGTCGATGCAAGCTTAACACCTATCCGGATAGCTCTGAGTAGAGATACCGGATACGTACAATGGAGCAACAATTTGGAATAGCTCCAAGAGGAACGTGGTAGCAGCATCTACGATATGACATAAAGTTTTGCGAAATACATAGGGATCTGAATATGGCAGACCCGTTGACTGCAACCTCTCTCACAAGCATAACATGATCAAACCCAGAACTCGTTGAGTGTTAATCACATAGTGATGTGAACTAGATTAGTGACTCTAGTAAACTCTTTGGATGTTGGTCACATGGCGATGTGACCTATGAGTGTTAATCACATGGTGATGTGAACTAGATTATTGACTCTAGTGCAAGTGGGAGACTGTTGGAAATATGCCCTAGAGGCAATAATAAATTGGTTATTATTATATTATATTTCATTGTTCATGATAATCATTTATTATCCATGCTAGAATTGTATTGATAGGAAGCTCAGATACATGTGTGGATACATAGACAACACCATGTCCCTAGTAAGCCTCTAGTTGACTAGCTCGTTGATCAATAGATGGTTACGGTTTCCTGACAATGGACATTGGATGTCGTTGATAACGGGATCACATCATTAGGAGAATGATGTGATGGACAAGACCCAATCCTAAGCCTAGCACAAGATCGTGTAGTTCGTATGCTAAAGCTTTTCTAATGTCAAGTATCATTTCCTTAGACCATGAGATTGTGCAACTCCCGGATACCGTAGGAGTGCTTTGGGTGTGCCAAATGTCACAACGTAACTGGGTGGCTATAAAGGTGCACTATGGGTATCTCCGAAAGTGTCTGTTGGGTTGGCACGAATCGAGACTGGGATTTGTCACTCCGTGTAACGGAGAGGTATCTCTGGGCCCACTCGGTAGGACATCATCATAATGTGCACAATGTAACCAAGGAGTTGATCACGGGATGATGTGTTACGGAACGAGTAAAGAGACTTGCCGGTAACGAGATTGAACAAGGTATCGGGATACCGACGATCGAATCTCGGGCAAGTATCATACCGATAGACAAAGGGAATTGTATACGGGATTGATTGAATCCTTGACATCGTGGTTTATCCAATGAGATCATCGTGGAGCATGTGGGAGCCAACATGGGTATCCAGATCCCGATGTTGGTTATTGACCGGAGAGTTGTCTCGGCCATGTCTGCATGACTCCTGAGCCCGTAGGGTCTACGCACTTAAGGTTCGATGACGCTAGGGTTATAGGGAAAGTATGTACGCGGTTACCGAATGTTGTTCGGAGTCCCGGATGAGATCCCGAATGTCACGAGGAGTTCCGGAATGGTCCGGAGGTAAAGATTGATATATAGGAAGTATGGTTTTGGCCAGCGGAAGTGTTTCGGGCATCACCGGTAGTGTACCGGGACCACCGGAGGGGTCCGGGGGTCCACCGGGAGGGGCCACCGGCCCCGAAGGCCTACATGGGCCAATAGTGGGAAGGGACCAGCCCCTGGGTGGGATGGAGCGCCTCCCACCAAGGCCCAAGGCGCCTCCAAGAGGGGAGGGGGAAAACCCTAGGGCGGATGGGCCCTAAGGCCCACCCCAGGTGCGCCTCCCCCTCTCCCCCTTGTGGCCGCCACCCTAGATGGGATCTATGACTGCCGCACCCCTTGGGGTGGAAACCCTAGGTGGGGGCGCATCCCTCTCTCTCCCCTATATATAATGGAGGCAAAGGGGCAGCCCAACACACGAAGTTCTTCCCCTGTTAGCGCAGCCCTACCTCTCTCCCTCCTCGTCTCTCGTAGTGCTTGGCGAAGCCCTGCTGGAGTTCCGCGCTCCTCCACCACCACCACGCCGCCGTGCTGCTGCTGGACGGAGTCTTACCCAACCTCTCCTTCTCCCCTTGCTGGATCAAGGCGTAGGAGACGTCACCGGGCTGCACGTGTGTTGAACGCGGAGGCGCCGTTGTGCGGCGCTTAGATCGGAATCAACCGCGATCTGAATCGCTACGAGTACGACTCCTTCATCTGCGTTCTTGCAACACTTCCGCTTAGCGATGTACTAGGGTATGTAGATGCACTCCCCTTCCCCTCGTTGCTAGATTACTCCATAGATTGATCTTGGTGATGCGTAGAAAAATTTAAATTTCTGGTACGATCCCCAACACTTAACCATGGATTTCAAGTACCTCATGGTAAATATTATCTTGTAGATGCGGGTTATGCAAACACACCACAATTTCTTGCCCCATACCATGGAACTAGATACCATTTGCAAGAACAAGCACAAGTACGTCAAAGGCCACGTAATCGTACGGAACTATTTAACCTTCGCCATGCACAACTACGGAATCATGTAGAGAGAATTATTGGCATGGTGAAAAAGAGATTTCCAGTTGCTATACACTATTCTCCCGGCAAACAAGTTGACATATCAATGCCATGTTGTGTCCTGCATAATTTCATATCATCATACGGCTTCATGTTGGAGATGCATCATGGCTCAGCAATGACACTCTAGATATTGACCCATCTAATTGTGGACATGCCAACTTGAGATGAAAACTACACTAGTAATGTTGGAGCATTCAATAACACAAGAGAAGCAGGAAAGCACCTATGAGGTTATATAGTAGATAAACTACGGGAGGATTATATTGCAAGAAGAGCTTGATATATTATTGCAACGTGCAATGCAAAGAAATAAATGGTGCTTTCCATAACACCGAACTGTCTAAGTGAAAGTTACACTAGGGTACGTCTGCCAGCCTACCCTTGAAACCAGGACTTTTTTTTTGAACCGCTGAGACCAGGACTTGTATATAGGAGTAGCCGATTCCCTAGTTCCGTCTCACCCTTCACATTCATTGTATCTCTTCCACCACGACCATGAAGGAGATCCTCCTCATCACCCTCTTCCTCCTCGTCGGGCCAGCTAGGGCGCAGCTGGTCCCACCACCGCCATCGGCGACGGCGATCCCCATGGTGGTTGCGCCTCCACCGCCTCCGGGCATGACCGTCCCCGCCCTCCCACCAGTGGCGTAGCCAATATTTCGGGTCAGGGTGGTCCAATTAATATTAAAAAATATTTACACCACAAATACAACATACCAACATACTAGCAGAGGTGGAGCTACGTATTATGCTGAGGGGACCAATGCCCCCCCCCTCCCGCCCATTTTGAACTTATTCCATGGACCATCCTACCCACCCTGTAGCTACGCCACTGCCCCCCACCGCCTCCAGGCGTGGCCGTCTCCACCCCACCACTGCCTCGGAGGACTATCTACGTCGCCCCACCCTGCGTCCAAGCTTGTCTGGCGCCTTCGCACCACCGCCGCTGACCTTCCCAGAGGGAGCAGCACTACCGCCGACACCGAAGAACAAGACATAAGCTATCTGGGTCAGCCTGGGTGTTGGCTTTGTCTTGGGAGTGCTATTTTGCTACTACTGCCATCGCAGACAACAGCAAGATCTAGAGCATTGCATCGGGGCTGGGACTAGAGGAGGCGGCGCCGGAGCTGCATGAGGCCACCTCGACGTCTGTGCATCTATACTTGAGGTTTTCTCTGCAATTGTTCAATTCTTGGCCTTCATACTGCCCTGCCTCACGACATCAGGTGGTGGCGGTGGCGTTGGCGCTGGAGGTGTTGCACTTCAGCCGGTGTAGAGCTTGAATGTTTTAGCAACTTTGCCCTATGTCTCCTTTCATGGGCATTGTCTGCAGTAGCGTAGTCAAGATTTCGGGTCAGGGTGGTCCAATTAATATTAAAAAATATTTACGCCACAAATATAGCATACCAACATACTAGCACAGGTGGAGCTATGTGCCCCCCCCCCCCCCCCCCCCCCCCCGCCCGGTTTGAACTTATTTATGAATAATCTTTATGGGAATGAGCTTTTTTTTTACTACTCCCAACACTCATATTCTGTCTTTGGCCCTCCCCCCATAGATTACATCTAGCACCGCCAATGCATACTAGTATATACAAAACATATGAATAAGTTTTATTTTACAACTCATATTCTATCTTTGGCCATCATCGGCGGATTTCGTCTAGCTCTTCCTCTGCACAATAGTATATAATTTATCATAACAACATATCAATAAGTTTATTTTTGCAATAATTCTACAATATAAAAAGTTTTATCAATTGCCGATTCGAATAAAAACCATAATAAACATTAATCAATCAGCTTAATTTATCAATTCCAAGATTCAATTTGCACTCATGGTTAAACTTATTCAAGCCTTAAAGAAAAATAATAATTTAAATTGAAGAAGATGGTAATCATACTTTGGATTTGAGAGATGAGAAGTCGGTGGAGATCCTCCCTCGTTGCCTTGACCTTTCCCATGCGCGCGTTGCCAGCTGGCGCACTCCTCTATCCTATATCTACTAGTTGTTGTGAATCACTAGCTTCTGTCTCGTTGGATGCTAGGGTTCACCGTCGCTATGTGTGGGTTGTAGACTTCAAGTCATCAAGACCATCCTTTAGCATACAAGGACAGGGGGGGTATATGTAGAACGTATGAAGGAAACGAATAAGCTAGTAGTCAGATGGTGCAATGGTGCATTTGGGGCTTGAGCGTTGAGCATGCGCTACGGCTTAGTAGTTTTTTTTACAACTATAGTGAAATACTAATCTGATTTACAGGATGGTCCATGGACCACCCTATTCACCCTGCAGCTACGCCACTGATTGTCTGCACCATTGAAAAGAGGTTTTTCTTGAATGCAATTCTTTTCGCAACTCGTGATGAACTGAGGCAGATCAAAGCTTTCAAAAAATATGTAAAAAAAGATTTGATAAGATGTGAAGCTGCAAAAAAAACATATGCTAACAGATCCACTTATTCAAATTGTTGTTTGTTCTGGCAATAAGCATAAAGAACTACAGAGCATTTCAAACAATGACAGTAACATGGGGAGGTTTTCACCAAAGTTTAGCGGTTAGCCCTCTTGCATTATAGGTTGTCACGCACGATCTCTTCTGTGTACATGATCTGTGTAACTTGTGCAAATCGTTTTTCATTTTCGCAAGGAACCACCGAGAGAGAGAAACTCAGCAAGGAAATATATGTAACTTTCTACCTTGGAACATGACTATCCAGAATGTACCATAGCGATCTAAAATACTGGAACATATCTGGAATGAAGTGGCATCTATCTAATAACCCATGGGAGAGAAGTACTTGCATTTTTCAAGTGCCGAATAAGAAATTACTCCTTTTCCATGGCTCTTGGCTTTTTTATCGCTTTTTCCATGGCTTGTGGAAGAAAAGAAAATACACGGGTGGGCCCTGTGCTATGTTGGGCTTAGTCGCCTTGTTGCTCGAAGGTTATGGCTTGAGGGCTGAGGCCGTAGTCGTAGCCGTGAGGTGCAAAAATACATGTGCCGAAGTCAGCGAAGCTTGAAATGGTGAAAGAGACACAGCCTTTGCCGAACCTCATTCTCAAGTGGAAAACAAAAACATAATTGGAGACCATATATGACACTGCGAGTAATTCCAACCGTGCAAGCCTCTCAGTCAGATCCACATCATGTTAGTTCACTGCCGATGCAGCCAGCGAGTTCATGCTCGTGTGGCCGAGAGAGTCGCCATAGCCGGCTGACCGGGTTCAGGCTCTGACAGGCGCAGCAAAGGGAGAATAACTATCAGGACACTTCCAAGTAGGGACACGCATGCTAACAGGCTCCACACCCAGCGCACGATAATCTCGGGCCAGCATGCGCTAACCCTCGCTTGATCCAACGCGCCCATTGTTAATTCGGCCAGCACGATGGTGCATGCACAGATCTTTGACCGGGGGATACCTAGAGTAGCTGAGAGAGAAACAAACGGACGATTAGGGCATAATTTACTGCCTACTAGGCCAAGAATCTTGACTGTTAAGTAACATGGCCCCTGCCTGGGTAACTACAAAGCTTTACGTTAGTTTTAGTAGTTAATCAGGCACGCACTCTACTCTAATCAATCAGCCTCGCCACCGGAACATGCAGATGCAGATCGCGCTGCAAGAAAAATATGTCGATGGCCGAGCAATGATCTCAACCAGTGGAAGCCGAGCACGACAAATCGTAGTTTCTTCTCGAAATGTTGTGGTTCGGAGATACGGAGTATGTTTTGTTTGAATCCGATCACGCTCCATGAATACACGATGAGGCGTTGCAACTTTGCAAGTACTGAGATCCGCCTCATGTCCCATGGGTTTGTCGCTAAGAAAAAGAATATACTCCATCCGATAATTGTTAAGATTTTGCTTTCAAGAAATATGAATGGAGAAACTATTTATCTTTTTAATAAGTTGGCCGTATGCATCGTTCTGATGCAGAGACCGGGGAGTCCCCTTTTCGAAAAAAAAAAGAAATATGAATGGGAGTAGGTGAAGGGGCATGTTCATGCCAATAATTAATTGTCAAGTATTGTTCAAATACATACATTTTTTTGTCCATAATACTAATACACAATTAGTAGCTCCCATTGCCACCGAACGCCGCCCCGGTACGTCCAACTCCCCCGGATATACACCTCGTGGTTTATGTGTTCGACAAAATGTCTGAGCAGGTTTTGTATTCTTTTGTTCATTTCTAGGTCACCGATGGATTCTCACGGAAAGACGGCTATGGAAACAAGGACCTTGACGAATTCATATTCAACAAAGTTCATCGATTCGTCGGATTTAGACGACGAAGATGTTGAAATGATGATGATGAGCATCCAAAAGGAAATGAAGAAGGTAGAGGAGCACATACTATACTCCTCAGGATAGGATTGCCGGTGCATGATTTCCGTACAAGGACTACTTCAAATTAAATGGAACCAACATACCATGAAGGCTTCTTTCGACGTCCCTTCCAGATGAGCAGAGGTTAGTTCTTGTGTGTAGCGACTGCTATGAAGAAGGTTGTTGACAACTTCAAGTTGGGAAGGGTTGTTGCGGACAACTTTCTTTCTCTCCTCTGCAGAAATGCACGGCTGCTCTCAAGATGCTTGCTTATCTAAGGCTGCAGATGCAATTGGTACTGAAATCCGGATGGGAGAGACCATGACTCTCAACACTACAGTGCAATTTGCATGCACTATGATGAAGGTGTTTGAACCAGAGCATCTGAGAGAGCCAACTATGGAGGACAAAGAAAAATGTTGGCAATTGAAGCATCAAGAGGATTCCCGAGTATGTTGGCTTCATTTGATTGCATGCACTGGCAATGAAAAAGCTCCCCAAAAGTTTGTGTGGGTTGTATCAAGGTCACATCAAAGAAACCACCAATATACCTAAAGCAGTGGCATCAAAGGACTTGTAGAATTGGCATGCTTACTTTGGCACGCCTGGTTCATGCAATGCCATCAATATGCTCCAACGATTTTCTTTGTTCAATAGACTTTGTGATAGTGAAGCTTCGCCGTGCAACTACATCCTCAACGGGCACAACTACATGGGGTACTACCTTGTCGATAGTATCTATTCTGAATGGACGGCATTTGTGAAGACCCTATCCGACCCTATGAAAACAAACAAAGGCACTTTGCAACAACACAATAGACAACTAGGAAGGATGTGGAGAGGGCATCTGGAGTGCCCAAGCTCGTTGGGGTTGTTCGTGGAGATACAATGATGTGCGAAGCAGAGACACTTTGGCAACTCATGACATGTTGCATAATAATGCACAACATGATTGTGAAGGATGAGGATGAAGTGATAGCCTGCACACATGATTTTGAGAATCACGGTGTTCAAGTCCGCCTCCCGGAACAAGAGGCGAAGTATATTGCCAACTTTCTAAAGATACGTCGACAACAACAATATCAACAGATGCATATGCTACTTCTAAATGATTTTTTGAATATGTGTGGATCATCCACGCCAAAAATGAGCAAACTTTGCTTTTGATTTTACAATTATGCACTAGAACCGTTCTCATTTTTGCACTGTTCCGATTATGTATTCTTAAGTATTGTATTTTTATGCAACATCCATTGTTTGGCCGCGATGATCGACATGCAAGTGTTTGCATGTATTTGATGTTCCAAAACTAAGGAATTGTGGATGGGTCATTTGAAGACCGGACGGTCACTATCCATGGACATGTACTCCACGGATGTGATCTAAATGCTTTTATATTTTTTTTTACACTCTATCGCTGAAACTACTGAATGCGAACGTACGTTGGGTGCCTAGTAGCAGCACGCGAGACGTCTGATTCGAAGGAATCCGATACCGCAGCTAGCGATCTCCCCACAAGCACCAAAACAGCGCCATCGGAACCCGGATCCCACGCACGATTGTTTTCCCACCCACACCCCACGCACGCACGCAAGCTCCTTCGATCCGAGGACACCACCAGCACCGCAGAAACACGCCTCGCCGTGGCGGGCGCGCGCGCATGGCAGCGCATTCCCAGGGACAGAAAAGAACAAGCCCCCCGCCTTCCAATTCCGCCCGCGTCGGCCGCGCCGAGGCGGCGGGGGAGGCACGTACCCCCCTCCCCTGTCTGCATGGCCGGTGCGTGCGTGCGTGCGCGCACCGGAGATCGCCCGAGGTTCTCTGTACTGTACTACGTCCTCCATGGCCGGGACCAGGGCATCGGTGCCTGCGCGCGCGCGCGGGCGACAGGCCGCGGATTAAGAAACGGGAAAGCGCACACAGCAGCAGTTTGATATTGGGCGCGTCAGACGGTGCCGGGTTTGAATATGCGGCAGCTCCCTTTGACCAGCATCGCAAGCTGTGTGCGGTGGAGCTGAGCTGATGAGTGTGGTGTGGATGGATCTAATCTGCCTCCTTGGTATATAAAACCCCTGCACTGTCACCTAAACCTCTCCTTTCCCCTCTGCCCTCCGGTTCAGAGGTGCCAGCAGGTAGCTCCTTGTTGCCAAGTAGAGGAGACCATGAGGCGCGCAGGGAGCCTTCTTCTCCTGCTGCTTCTGCTCTCCCTGTCTGCCTCCACCGCCGAAGCACACAACAAGGTTGGTAAACAATTTCGCAGTAACTTCTTGTGCACGGCACGCTCACACTGCGTGCAGGTGGCGCTGTCTCTGGAAGCGAATGCCAGCAATGGCGGAATAGTGCTGATACCTTGCTTCTCGGTCGTGAAAATGCAGGAGAGCTCGGGCGACAACGCGGTGCCCTTGACCGGCCGGAGATGGCACCTGAGAGGACGGAGGGCAATGGCAGCCCGAGGGCATGGAGCAGCGGGGAGGGATGAGGCCGTGGGCGCCAGCAACACAGGTGCAAACCCTGCCCGTGCCCGCGGAGGGAAGAAAACCGTAGAGGTTACCGTTGTCGGGTTAGGCGGTGAGAGCGCCGGGCAAAGGAGGAGTGGCGGCGGCAGGCGCGAGTTTGACGGCCAAGTGCCGCTCCATTCCGATTACCGCACTCCCAGAGTTCATCCGCCGAAGAATAACTGAGGCGCGGCAAAAGGCAAAGGCTTCTTCTTGCTTCTTGCCACTGATTGATGATTACTGCTAGTGGTACAGTAGTAGTAGCTCTGTTTTTAATCATGAAGTAAAATTATAGTGGTAGTGCAGTGCTCCGCGTCTGTTAAATAAGCTAGTGCTCTTTGCTTGTACTGTAGAGATTCTTGTCAAATCTACCACCCCATCACCCAAACTTGAGCCTGTAATTAGTGTGCTGCAAATGGGTCGCGTAGAGAAGGGCAATCAATTAGCTGTACTGATTTTATTTTGTCTGGCAGCAAACCACTGGACCCTGAATGATGGGCTGATACGTGCCATTTCTGTTGTTGCAGGAGCAAGTCAAGAAGCAGATCAGGCGTCTGCTGAATTTGTACATGACGAGGCAAGTTCAGCAGCCGCACGCTTTACATGATTCAGAATTACAGGCATTATTTGCACGGCACACTGGCCACATCACAGTCGACACACAACTTCAGTTCCTGCCATGTGCTGACGGCTGCGGTTTCATTTCCAGGGTAAACGGAGCAAGAGGCCAGCTTCTCGGCCCATGCTTCAGGGAGCAAGCGGCCATCGTCATCGTCGTGGCCACGGCGGCGACGCGGCCGCCATGGCGTCCGACGTGCTGAGGATGGACTACTCCGTCTCCGTGGACGTCCACAGCCGGCGGCCCATCAACAACGACGCTCCGTTGGATGAGCTTGTGGAGAAGAGGCCCTAGCTAGCTGCCGATCCACACAAGCGAGAAGATGCGGCTCCTAACGACATAGATACAGATAGCGTTAGGTTAGCTAGCACATGGTTAGCTTGGCTAGGTAGGGAGGGACCCTCCGGGCCGCACGTGGAGCCCATTTCTGAACCTCGACCGATCAATGGAACTGATCGATCGAGGCGAGTTGGATGGGCAGTTTTGGTCGCGCCGTGCTTGGAGGGGTAGTGGCGCCTGTAATCCGTCTGTCAGCAGCTTCATCTCTGAAGCTGCAGAAAACAGAGCTCATGATTTTCAGCATGTTGCTGTGGCAAGCAGTATGTCCTCTCCTCGCCGTAAAGAAATGCTTTGCGGGTTCAGAGTTGAGACCAAGGTGGTCAGCCCATCGTAGCCGTTACACGTCTCAGAGCCCCGATCATCATAGTTGCTTCCATCTCAGGGCTCAGATCCTTCCAGACCCAATGAAAAGTGCCTGCCTGCCTTGCCTTGCCGTAGCAGCCAGCCTGCGTGCCCGCATCCGCGCTCTCGGCCGGCCAATGGCAGCCGTGGCGAACCGGACCACGCCAACTCCCCCATGCCGCCGCCGCGCCGTGACAGCGACAAGGCCGGCCGCCAATAATAGAGGAACGGGACGATCGGAGTAGACGGCAGCGAAGCATTGGGAGGCAGCCACGGCAGCAGGGTGAGAGCGAGTGAGAAGTACACCTGTTGCTGTTATCCTGCACCTGGACCGAGCGATGGACGTCGTCTTCTGCACGACTGCACCCACGACCGTCCTCGCTTGAAGTTTTCTGATCTAGTACGTGATGGGCTTGGACTTCTTCGGTGCAGTTTTCATCTGTAGCTCACAGTCCAGATGCAGGAAAGGGACCTCCACTGAGGACGATGGTCTCACTCTGGCGTGTGATGCGGACCGGCCACCTAACCTGACGGCAAAAGAAGGGCTCGGAGAAGTCACTTCAGGTGTAGAAAACACCAGACTGACGACACTCCCCAGGGTCCAGTCCAAACTTCCCTAGTGCATACGTCGCGGGCAGAGGGCGGGGTCAATAGATCTGTGCTTCCGTTACCAGACATGTCGACATCTGGTCATCTGGACACCGGAGGGAAGTCGTCAGTCCGCACTGACGGTGGAACCAGCCGAGCCAACCCGCGAGTTTCTACGGCACATGGAGGGCCCTTTTGACACCACCCGAGCCAAGTTCCAGATCATTCTCTCGTATCACATCAACGTACTATCATCCCACGTTCTCTCAACAACTTACGCATCAAAAGCGCCAAAGCAGAGAAGTAGACACATAAACAGAAGATACATATATATGTGCACATGCGTAGCAACATCCAGGTGCATATTCATAATACTATATTATTATTATGGTAAGCGTCTGTCTCGGAAATGGTACAGTGGCAAAGCCGAAACAGCGGCGGCGCCGACAACACTCAACACAACCACCACCGCCGGGGCACCACCAGCCGTGATGGCGCCCGGCGTTGCGAGGTAGGAGTAGGAGTACTTGGTATATATACAGACGAAAGAAAGAACAAACCATTCCATATGTCAAAAGCTAAAGCTATGCACAGACACGAAGACACACTCTGCGGGGAAGATCACATGCCAAAGGGGACGGTCTTTATTTTTATCGAACCACCTCTAATCTTCTCCTCTCCACGGTCCGTAGTCCAAACACACACCTACAGGCGCGTAGGGCTGCTTCCGTTCCGGCTGCCGCGAAGAAAACACCTGCACACCTGGGTTGCATCTACATTACCTTCAAAACTGGCAAGAAGTTCCCAGCCTCTGCAGTGGGCGCGGGCCGGCGCCAGCCGCGTGCTTCCGTGCTCGGAAGGCGCTCGGGAGGAGCTCCTGGAACTTGTCGAGGAACGCGGTCCACTCCTCGGAGCCCATGTCCGACAGCTTCACAAAACTGGCGCTGGGAGGGAGCATCTCGTTCGCGCTCCTGCTTCCAGACTGATACATACTACCTTCGCCACTATAGTTAGTTTTAGCAGCCACCTTGCTCTTCGTCTTCGGAATGCCTCCGCGGTAGGGTTTAGCTTTCCCATGGAAACCAAACCCCTTCAGCGACGCGGACAGCTTTGAGACAGGAGGGACCAGCTTAGGAAACATACCGTTCAAGGGGCCAGAGTCATCCTTGACCATCTCCTTGTCATCCTCCTCCTCCTCGTCACACTCGGCTAGCTTTGACAGTGGGTTCCTGTGACTTGCCTTCATGGGACCAAACCTGCTGAATGAGGGTGATTCAAATGCATCCGAATCATCCTCGCCGTCAAGAGAGAACTGGGTGAAGTCATCATCGTCGTCTTCAACTCCGGCTTCTGGAAGAAATAGCTCTCTGTCCTCGACCCACTTCCTTGCCTCCATGCAAAGAAGCTCAAGCTCACTTGGCTCTTCTTCTTTCCCAGTAAACTGCCTGCTCATCATCTCTCCTATTTCGGACAAGCAGAGGCCAAATGCTGCACCTTCCTTGAGAAATATTGTTGACAGCACCAGCACCCGCAGACATGCCTTGCGGATCATGGGAAGCTCCATGCGCAGCATGTCAGCATCTTTTACAGGATCCAAATTTGCAATGTATTCAAGTTCCTCCTCAGAGAAAGGGATGGATGCTTGCGGCCAGTGAATCCATTCAAAGTAAGGGTCCTCTAGACATTCGGGCAGACAAAGACCATGGTCAATAGGAATGAGTTCGGTCTGCACTCCAAAGTTGTCAGACCCAGGACCAACTTTCCTGACCAGAAGATTGCCCGAATGCCTGTCCGTGTTGAAGATTCTGATGTCAAGAATGCCGATCCTGTGTACAGCAGATACAGGGAAGCTTGATGTCCCATGGTCGCTGGCATCAAAATCATGAGGGATGAACTGCTGCAATGATGCAATCTTGCTCACAGCCTGTGATTTGTTGTGGAACACCTTATGATTGCAGCCAACAGTGGCATTCACATTGAACACAGTGTGTGTGATCTTGACCAGCATGGTTGGAGGAACTTTTGCAAAGTTGCCATGGTCAAGGAGGTAAGCAGCAACCTCTCTGAACCCTGTCTCACCAACTCGTACAGACCTTTTGAGACCTGGCTGTCCAAGGGTCTTCCCTACAAAGCCTTTAGGATTATTTGGAGCAAATGGTTCCTCATCGGTTGGCTTTACAATTGCAACATGTTCACCCCAAATGTTATCGAAGTAGTAGGCACCACCCATCCCACTGTTAACAGCTGCTGGGTCAACATCATTCCTTATGGCTTTGACAATATCCTTAGCAAGCTGTTTCATCTCAGGGGAAGGGCTTGAACATCCAAGGATAGCAATGGGTCCACTACGGTCTCGCTGTTGCACGCCACTTCCAGTAGGAGAGAGACAAGGTGTTGAGCTGCTCCGGTGCATCTGATTCCTTGTGAGGAGCAACGGCGAGTCATTGCGGACATTGCTGAGATCATTGTTCAGAACAAGATCACCAAAGGTCAGTGAGCTCTCCTCTGTGGAAACATTCAAAGCTATCTGCAGCTTTTTTTTCACAGATTGTGCATTTTCTCCCCTCTCCAGTTCAATGCCCAGGACAGAACCATTATCAGTTTGAACAAAAACTCTCTTCCAGCTCAATGGTCTCCCCTCAGTTTTGCTACTTGCAGGATATTCACTGCTGAAACTCCGATCCAGGACTGCAACAGCCATCTGTGTCTGAACAGGACAGTCCAAGTCCCTGGACATAGAATGGCTGAGCTGCCTGTCTGCCTTTATCTGCTTCCACCTCTCCTGTAGCCCACCAGAGAAGCAAGAAAACTTGTAGCAAGGGGAAGAAAGAAGACTTCAAACTGATCACTGCAGAGCAATCAATAGTAGGCCATAGATGAAGATGTATGCACACCCTCTTGCATCAACTGAAAGCACTTTATCTCACAGTTCAGTGGTAGATACCCTGCATAAGAAAGAAAAAATGAACCATGAATAACATAGGTTTTGCGCAAGATAAGCTTTCTAGATATAAATTTTTAGACATGTAGAACCAGGAAATTTTTTGGAAGTATGGCAGACATATATCCTGGTGAGAAGGACGCAGAAGCAAAACAGAAGGACATGTTATTATACGGTAATGGCATGAGTTTCTGCAAATTTTCGAGTTAAACAGTCTAGCACACCAGGAAATAGACTCAAGTTGCTGCCACAAAACAAAGCCTCTTGGGATCTTCTTGTTTGCTCATTTCAGTATTTCTGTTTTCTTAGTAAGTCTTGTACCATAACAAGCAATAGCCGATAGCATGGCTTCATAAAATTCTTAATAGTACTAACATAATACACCCAGGGCAGTTGTTGAGCATATTAAAGGTAAAATACACTTGACAATACTTCCACCCTTACATCTAGATTCCACATCTTCACTTAATCAACAACCATAAACCCCAGACAGGAATAAGTAAATTTCGGTCCCATGGTGACAGTAGGCTTTAGATCTCAACTTCATTCATACAGTATCATCATTTGATACAAATATCTAGAATTTCAGACATAAGCATGCATACAACTCACAAATAGAAGGCTAGCTCCCACTCTTGGCAGGAATAGAACAATCAAAACTGCAAACAGCTTCTCATAACAACAAACAATCCTTATGATCATGATTCATGACTGTATATGATAAACTTTTTTTTAGTTCATATAAGAGAAGATATCGCCTTATCTTGAACTAATAAAAAAATCGTAAGGATCACTCAAATAGCAGAGAAACAGTAGTCGATCTGCAGGCAGTGGTTGAGAGCAAGTAGTCGTTCCTAAACTGATCTCAGTAGGTATAGTTCACTAGCCATAGGTAGATCTAAAATTTCAGAGTTTCATTACTGAACTCACAAATATCCCTCACCAAAACATACACAGCAAAACAATCGGTCGTACCCAGATTAAAGCAAGTGAGTCCGAATTACTCAGATCACCTAGATGGTTTGACAATACTACTAGGGAAACGACAAAGCAGGAGCTCGGATAGAACCCCGCAGTAGCGCATCCCACACTCACTCATAATGATTTGACACGAAAAAATTCGTGAGTAAACGGCTTAAAAGTACGAACCCACGCATGGATCCTGCGTGTTCCCGATCGATTAGACAAAAACCCCAAAATCCCACGCATTTCGACTGAACAAAACCAACAAAAGTAACAAAGGACGCAGCACCACGCACGCATCGCAAGCATTCTCAAATCCTCCACAGCTCAGACCCTAAGAGACTGAAACCCTCGGACGACGTATCGAGAAATCGCGCGCCAAACCGCACACGGGAGCAAAACAAGGCGAAATCTCTAGCCGATGCGCATTTCCGCAGGAGCGGCACGCACAGCTCCGGTTCGCCCGAG
Source organism: Triticum monococcum (assembly GCA_034509565.1). Lineage (NCBI taxonomy): Eukaryota > Viridiplantae > Streptophyta > Magnoliopsida > Poales > Poaceae > Triticum > Triticum monococcum. The sequence goes on from CM067845.1 coordinate 488,562,058, forward strand.
AGGCATCTCGAGCCCGCACTATCCCCGTCGGACTACAGCGTCCATCCCACCACTGTCCCAGCGCGAGGCGAGGTTGCAGGACTCACCGGCGGGACGGCGGATCTGGGCGCTCGAAGGCGGGGGACGGGACGGAGCGACGCCGCCGCCTCCTCCTCCTCGGGCGGCCGGACCAGTCGCCGGCGCAGATCCGACGGCGGGCGGGCGCGCCGTACGGCCTCCTCCTCCTCCTCCCCGCGGTGGCGCGATTCCTTTGTCCTTTTCCGGTATAATTATTTTTTCCTCCTCCTCCTCCTCCGCCTAGCTCAGTGGGTGAGGGTGTGGCTTAACTCGAGGTAGACCAGAGGGACGGGTTAATCTAATACTCCCGTGGTTAAGCCGACCCCTTCGCGCCTCTCTTATAGCCGGCCGGTTTTGTGATTTGGCCCCTCCGGAATGGAGATATTTCCTGGGATGGCGCTCCTGGGGGGCTTGCCTCCTGGGGTCACGACAAGAAATTTTGCCACTTGCGCATTGTTGTACTACGTCGTCGCTTTGGATCGTTCATGGGGTGACAGAGGCCTGTGATGTATCGTATTTATGAGTTTGTTGGGAGGGTGTATGCGCTCGCTCGTGTGATCGTCTGAACTACGACCCAATTTTGTGTATTGTGTCATAAAATTTTATGTGTGGGTCGTATTTTTTAAAATAATTTTATTCTTTCTGGCAATATTATTTGAACAGTATGATGCATCCGTCAACTATAAGATGTTTATAATGACTTCATCAATCTTAAAATCTGATGGCCTGATCTCTCAAACATACTCATATGGGTAAGGTGTGCATGTATGCATGTTAATAAGAGCAACTCCAACGGGGCCATCCAAACAGACACCGATTTTATCCGTTTTTTGTCCGTTTGGGTCGCCCGTCCGTGCGTCCGCGTCCGCTTTTTCATTTGGGTCTGGACTGCGTGTGCGCCCAACGGCAGCCAGACCCATTTTCAACATGTCTGCCCTGACATTTTCTCGAACACATAGCAGGCAGGGCAGGGGAGCTCGCAGCGCGGGGGAGGCTGATGGGCGAGCTCGAACCCCGCGGCGGGGGCGGCATGACGAGTGCCACGAGCATGGCGCGGCGAGCGCGAGGCCAGGCGCTGCCGGGCGCGTGACCAGGGAGGCAGGGTGGCGCGGGGACGGTGGAGGTGGGGGCGACCAGCAGCGGTGCAGGGGACGAGGTCGGGCCGGGCACACGAGCTGCGGCGCGTGGGAGGCAAGGCCAGCGTCCACTCTATGCAGTCGCGGAGCGCCTCGCTCGCTTCCTCGGCGCCGGACCCTCGCGCTAGATCGGGGAGCTGCGCGCAGTGGAGGAGGGGCATGAAGCGCAGGAGGAGGGGCGCGACGCTCACCTCCGCCCGGATCCAGCCCGCGGCCGGGCGCGCGACCAGGGGCGGCGGCGGCGGTGGCCGGGCGCCCGACCAGTGGCGAGCGTCGGGTGAGCGGCACGACGCGGCGCGGCACAGCGAGGACGAGCGGCGCGAGTGACGAGGGCGAGTGGCGAGGATGAGTGGCGGCACACAGCGAGGGTGGGCGACGCGACGAGGGGCGAGCGACGAGGGCGAGCGGCGCGGCGAGGGGCGAGCGACGTGGCGTGGGCGGCGAGCGAGGTGGAGCAGGGATGCATCGAGCGGTGGGGTGGGCCAGCTAATAAAAGTAGAGGGAGAGGGGACGGGTGGGTGACAAGCGGGCCAGTCCCGGACGCACACGAACGAGAGAGCCAGAGAAAGCGTTCGTTTTGTGTCCGCCCGTAACCCAAATGTGGCTCAAATTTGGGACGGAAATGGATCCGCGCGAACACTAAGCGGACGCAAAATAAAAATGGGTCGCTGCGTTGGGCCACCATTTTTGTCCGCAGTGACCCAAACGAACGCAGCCGGACGAAATGGGTCGTCCTTTTGGAGTTGCTCTAAGTGTGCGTTTGTGTATGTGAGCATATGTGTGTCTGTGTTTTTGTAATTAAAAATAGTGTGTTATAAAACGGTACAACCTACTAGTATTTTGTTGACATGTTAGAATTATACACACCAATTAATTGAGTGTATTATTTTGATGTTTCTTTGATTCCATTTCTGAGGTAAGCATGTCTATACTTTTGATAAGTTAAGTTTAATGGATAGTGCGGTTCTTTGGATTGAGTACCGCAACATCATAAAAATCTATATTATGTTTTACGACCCTTGATTTTATTGAGAATGACAGGCGGAACTACAAACGCTAACGTATTTATGTACCACATTGCTTCAAAATGGTCTCTGAATACGCATTTCCATCAAGTCGTTGTCATGTTTATGTGTTGCTTCTAGCTCGGTCTCTTTCTAAAAATCAATTTATTAAACTTAATTTAAAATAAATTGAGTTGGTTCAGCCTTTTTTGGCGTGGGATTAACTATCTTTTTGAAAGTTTATAATTAAACTATATTAACGAAACCATGTGCTGGTATCCATTCCCATCCATAGATACGTGCTAGTGCAACATGGCTGTCAACCGTCATAAAACTGGACGTCTTCCATGGGAATATGTTCACCCACCATACATACATGACGTGCACTGTTTTTGTTAATTAATCACAACAAGTGCAGGGAACATTTTTCAATTACTGGCCCTGCTCCTCTCTTCTGGGCAAATATTATACCCTATATAATTATAATAAAACGCTTAAAACAAGAGCAAGCCGCAGTATTGCCCAAGACTGGAGAAGTGGGCATCGCCAAGTGCGTGTCCGCAAAAAGAGGGTCGCATACGTCCTTTTTTGCAAAAAGAGCTCCCGATACTTTCCTCGGGTTCCCGGTCCGGCAAACAATATTTCACGGGCCGAGAGGGGCAAAACGGGAAGACGCGGAGGAAAGCGACAGGGGGGGATTGATTAGCGAGCCGTCACGTCGTGCGAGTCTGTTGCTTCGGGATCGGAAGAAGCCTCTAGAACGGCACGGCAGGTCCGGTCCGCGCACATGGCACCACCCCCGGCGCTCTGTTCTGACCGGGCCAGCCCGATGCCCGGGCACCACCTGGCGCGGCGCGAGTGGAGGCGGTGAGCGCACCGCGGGCGTGCCCGTGGGGGTGGGGCCGGGGGCTGGGCCCCGCGTGGAAGCGGGCGTGGTTGGCGTGCTCCGCTCACCCGCGGTGCGCGTTGGCTGCTGTAGGCTGTAGGGGGTGGGTTCGGACTCCGGACCGGTGTGATGAGCGGGTGGAGTCGCTCGCGCGCGTGGTGGCGCGCCCGCGCGAGTCGCGACGCCGGCAGCGCGGCGGTGGCGCGGGATCGTGGCCCGTAGGGGTGGGAGGCAGGCGAATCTCTGGTGAGCCCCTCCCGGTACGTGGAGCAGCGCGGCATGCGACGGCAGCTTCCTCCTGTCTCACGACGATTATTTGTCTACTACTTCCTTCGTTACTAAATATTTGTCTTTCTAGACATTTTAAATGACTACTACATACGGATATATGTAGATATATTTTAGAGTGTAGATTCACTCATTTTGCTCCGTATGTAGTCATTTGTTGGAATGCCTAAAAAGACAAGTATTTAGGAACGGAGGGAGTACTACTCTACTAGTATCTCTCAAAAAAACGTTCTGGAGTTTGCAATTACTAGTAGATGCGTCCGCTCCTGATTTCCAAGGTTACATTTTACTAGGGTAAAAGAAAATCCCAAAGAACAGCGGTTCCAAATGGACTTTGAGCATTGCGAGCAGACATGTCTGGCTCACTTCTTAGCTACCGAAGGGAGGAATCAACATTCTTGCAAGTTTGATGTACCATCAATATTCTTCGTTGAACATTAGTGGATGATGTAACCATTAACGCTAGCTAATAATGTAATGTTTGAACATTGAAAAACAAACTCGAATGCGAATATCAGCCTTAGGATTCGAGTGCGCACAAAAGAAAAAAGACAAAATCTTTGATATTGGGGTCACGAATAATTGAACGAAAATAGCTATTTCTAAGTCTATTAATCCATATCAAGTCTTTTTTCCGCAATTAACACGATGGAGCGTCCATGGTCGTGGTCTGCGGTTGTTTGGCGTCGACGACTGTTGCTTCATTACCTCTTGCCGGGCCTCCGACCTGGCCCCGCCAATCTCGCCGTCTACATCCCCCTCCAGTTGGTTGGATCCTTGGCCGGATCTAACAGTAGCTTCGCTGGATGTGGCCCATACACCTCCTCCCTCAGTCCGTCTCCCACTCATCAGAGGACTTCGTTATTTGTTTTTTCTTAGCGGTTGCCTGGTGAAAGGACATGCGGTGCCCCCATGTGTGGTTTTGGTAATTGATGACATTCTCTATGGACTAATGGTTGCATTGAGTTATATTTGAAGGACTTTTCCATAGGCATTTCTTGAAGTCCATGTGTTAGTTTCAAGGAGTTTATGGGTTGACCAAGGTGCTATCAAGGAATTATCCAAAGATTGGTCATGTGAGTGTTGAGTTTATTGCAAGCATGTCTTGAAGAAGAAGATTGTGTGATCATTCATGTTTACCTTCAAGACATCATCCAAACGAAGATAGTTGGAAAGATTCAAGGTTGATCAAGACTAAGGCCCTGTTTGGTTCAGCTTTTATCGACGGATTCCGCTGCCGCGCAGCAGAATCTGAACCAAAGGAAGAACCCAGCAGAATCTGATTTCAGAAATCCGCTGCCAAAATCTGAACCAAAAGTGGAAGCAGCCCAAGACGTGCTTTCCAAAATCTGATTCCGCTGCGGGCCAAAATCTGAAAAAGCTGTATCAGCTGGTTTGCCAAAATGACCTACATCCTTTTCAAATCAGATTTTCCACAGCTGTTTTTCCACAGCAGATTTTTCACAGCTGCTTTTAGAAATCCACAGCCGAACCAAACAGGGCCTAAGTCAATAGTGAATCAAGTTGATCAACTCACAAAGAGTAGAAGATGTACCGAGAGGGATCAAGTGATCTCATGGTATGGTAAGCATTGTCCATTGCACTTTGTGTACTAACCCATGGTCTATGTGAGAGTCTGTGTGGGATTAGGTACGTGTCCATGGACTTGCGTCAAGTGGATGATATCATACAACCCATGGGAAGGATGACATCAAGTGGTGATCGTCATCAAGATTGCCGTGTGCAAGTTCAAGTGGAGAATTCACGAAGAGATCAAGTGCTTGAAGCTTGCCATCCATTGTGATGTCAATGGACTTGTGAAGATGTGCCGAAGAGTAGCTCACCCATAGTGGAGTATGGGGGAGCAATCATCTAGTCTCCATCGACCCAACGCAATCAAGAAAGGTGGTCCATCATGAGGAGGACAAGATCGTCATCATCTAGCTCAGGTGGATCATGTGCAAGGCAAAGGTTTGCCCTTGATAGATTTTCTATTTTACCGGTCTCATGGTGGTAGTTGGGAGACCGGGTTATAGGATCGATAGCCGTACTATCAAGGGGGGCTCTCAAGTGAGTAGCTTGATCGTATCGTTCGTCGAGAGCTCAAACCATTGCATCCTTGCATCATGTTTCTTGGTTCTTGTTTGGTTCTCTTTGTGAGTCTTAGAGCTTATGGTCATCTTGATGACAAGCTTGATTTCATCGAAAACGGAGTTTGCATGCGTCTTCTATGATGTTTTCGGTGTTGGAGGTTTTACCGGTCTTATCCGAGGAAGGGTTCTCACCATTTTCTTTTGGGCCTTTTATGATTTGCTTCTTGTTGGTATTTCTATCAAGATTGTGTTAGCCCTTGTCGCTAGCTTTCCAACAAACTTGGTTTCGTCGAATTCGGAGTCCGTTTGCAAAAGTTGTGTCAGTTTTGGTGTTCTGAAAAGGCTGAAGCGGTACTACCGCGGACAGGAGCGGATGTAATTTTTTACTAACGCTCTTGGGAGCGGTACTACCGCTTGGAGCAGTACTACCGCGGCTACTTCCGTGGCTACTTCCGCTCGGGACCAAAAACTCATCACAAGTCCAGCGGTGGTAGGCACGGATGTAATTTTTTAGTACCGCTCGCAAGCAGTAGTACCGCTACCCTTAGCAGTAGTACCGCTACCCCTAGCGGTAGTACCGTGAGGTCAAGCGGTACTACCGCTCCAACGGTTCTTCTGGCTTTTTTGCCTCCTTGCTGTTGTGTTTCAAGGAGCGGTAGTACCGCTCGGTGCGGGCTGTGAGCATAACGGTTGGATTTTTCCCCACCTATAAAAGGGGTCTTCTTCCCCAATGAACCTTATCCTTTGAGCTCGTGTTCTTTCCCCATTGTTGACCTTCTTCGAGCTTGCTAACTCTCAATCCCTCCATGGATTCTTGCTAGTTTTTGAGGGAAAAGAGAGAGGAGATCTAGATCCACATTTCCACCAATCACTTTCTCCTCTATGTGAGGGGAACCCCTTGGATCTAGATCTTGGAGTTCTTGGTGTTCTCCTTCTTGTTCTTCCTCTCATTTTCCTCCCTAGCATTAGTTGCTTCGGTGGGATTTGAGAGAGAAGGACTTGGGCTCTCCGTGTGCCCTTGCCATTGCATTTGGTGCATCGGTTTGAGTTCTCCACGGTGATACGTGGAAATGAAGTTTCAGAAGCTTATTACTCTTGGGTGTTTGGGCACCCTAGAGCTTGTTCCTCTTGGATGCCTTGGCGCCCTACACAGTTGGTGTTGTTCGGAGCTCAATCATTGTGGTGTAAAGCTCCGGGCAAGAGTCGGGGTCTCCAATTAGGTTGTGGAGATCGCCCCGAGCAATTTGACGGGTACCGATGACCGCCCCCAAGGGTTGCCAAAGTGTACGGGTTCGGTGACCGCCCCCAAGGGTTGCCATTTGTACGGGTTCGATGATCGCCCTCAAGGGTGTTGGGGAACGTAGTAATTTCAAAAAATTTCCTACGCACACGCAAGATCATGGTGATGCATAGCAACGAGGGGGAGAGTCTGATCTACGTACCCTTGTAGATCACAACGGAAGCGTTGACACAACGTAGAGGAAGTAGTCGTACGTCTTCTTCCCGATCCGACTGATCCAAGCACCGTTACTCCGGCACCACCGAGTTCTTAGCACACGTTCAGCTCGATGACGATCCTCGGGCTCCGATCCAGCAAAGCGTCGAGGAAGAGTTCCGTCAGCACGACGGCGTGGTGACGATCTTGATATTCTACCGACGCAGGGCTTCGCCTAAGCACTACAACGGTATGATCGAGGTGGAATTTGGTGGCAGGGGGCACCGCACACGGCTAAGGAACGATCTCAAGGATCAATTTGTGTGTCTAGAGGTGCCCCCTGCCCCCGTATATAAAGGATCCAAGGGGGAGGGGCTGGCCGGCCAAGGGGGGAGGCGCAGGAGAGTCCTACTCCCACTCGGAGTAGGATTCCCCCTCCAATCCTAGTCCAACTAGGATTCCTCGGAGGGGAAAAGAGGAGGAAGTGGCCGGCCACCCTTTCCTAGTCCTAATAGGACTAGGGGAAGGGGGAGGCGCGCAGCCCATCTAGGGCAGCCCCTTCTCTTTTCCACTAAGGCCCATTATGGCCCATCTAGCTCCCGGGGGGTTCCCGTAACCCTCCCGGTATTCCCGTAAAATCCCGATTTCACCCGGAACACTTCCGATGTCCAATCATAGGCTTCCAATATATCAATCTTTACGTCTCGACCATTTCGAGACTCCTCGTCATGTCCGTGATCACATCCGGGACTCCGAACAACCTTTGTTACATCAAAATGCATAAACTCATAATAACTGTCATCGTAACGTTAAGCGTGTGGACCCTACGGTTCGAGAACAATGTAGACATGACCGAGACACATCTCCGGTCAATAACCAATAGCGGGACCTGGATGCCCATATTGGCTCCTACATATTCTACAAAGATCTTTATCGGTCAGACCGCATAACAACATACGTTGTTCCCTTTGTCATCGGTATGTTACTTGCCCGAGATTCGATCGTCGGTATCCAATACCTAGTTCAATCTCGTTACTGGCAAGTCTCTTTACTCGTTCCGTAATACATCATCCCGCAACTAACTCATTAGTTGCAATGCTTGCAAGGCTTGTATAATGTGTATTACCGAGAGGGCCCAGAGATACCTCTCCGACAATCGGAGTGACAAATTCTAATCTCGAAATACGCCAACCCAACATCTACCATTGGAGACACCTGTAGTACTCCTTTATAATCACCCAGTTACGTTGTGACATTTGGTAGTACCCAAAGTGTTCCTCCGGCAAACGGGAGTTGCATAATCTCATAGTCATAGGAACATGTATAAGTCATGAAGAAAGCAATAGCAACATACTAAACGATCGGGTGCTAAGCTAATGAAATGGGTCATGTCAATCAGATCATTCAACTAATGATGTGACCTCGTTAATCAAATAACAACTCTTTGTTCATGGTTAGGAAACATAACCATCTTTGATTAACGAGCTAGTCAAGTAGAGGCATACTAGTGACACTCTGTTTGTCTATGTATTCACACATGTATTATGTTTCCGGTTAATACAATTCTAGCATGAATAATAAACATTTATCATGATATAAGGAAATAAATAATAACTTTATTATTGCCTTTAGGGCATATTTCCTTCAGTCTCCCACTTGCACTAGAGTCAATAATCTAGATCACATCACCATGTGATTAACATCGATAGTTCACATCATCATGTGATTAACACCCATAGTTCACATCGCCATGTGACCAACACCCAAAGGGTTTACTAGATTCAGTAATCTAGTTCACATCGCTATGTGATTAACACCCAAAGAGTACTAAGGTGTGATCATGTTTTGCTTGTGAGAGAATCTTAGTCAACGGGTCTGCCACATTCAGATCCACATGTATTTTGCAAATTTTTATGTTAACAATGCTCTGCATGGAGCTACTCTAGCTAATTGCTCCCACTTTCAATATGTATCTAGACCGAGACTTAGAGTCATCTAGATTAGTGTCAAAACTTGCATCGGCGTAACCCTTTACGACGAACCTTTTTATCACGTCCATAATCGAGAAACATATCCTTATTTCACTAAGGATAATTCTGACCGCTGTCCAGTGATCTACTCCTAGATCACTATTGTACTCCCTTGCCAAATCAGTGCAGGGTATACAATAGATCTGGTATACAGCATGACATACTTTATAGAACCTATGGCCAAGGTATAGGGAATGACTTTCATTCTCTTTCTATCTTCTGCCGTGGTCGGGCTTTGAGTCTTACTCAACTTCACACCTTATAATACAAGCAAGAACTCTTTCTTTGACTGCTCCATTTTGAACTTCTTCAAAATCTTGTCAAGGTATGTACTCATTGAAAAAACTTATCAAGCGTCTTGATCTATCTCTATAGATCTTGAAGCTCAATATGTAAGCAGCTTCACCGAAGTCTTTCTTTGAAAAACTCCTTTCAAACACTCCTTTATGCTTTACAGAATAATTCTACATTATTTCCGATCAACAATATGTCATTCACATATACTTATCAGAAATGTTGTAGTGCTCCCACTCACTTTCTTGTAAATACAGGCTTCACCGCAAGTCTGTATAAAACTATATGCTTTGATCAACTCATCAAAGCGTATATTCCAACTCCGAGATGCTTGCACCAGTCCACAGATGGATCGCTGGAGCTTGCACATTTTGTTAGCACCTTTCGGATTGACAAAACCTTCTGTTGCATCATATACAACTCTTCTTTAATAAATCCATTAAGGAATGCAGTTTTGTTTATCCATTTGCCAGATTTCATAAAATGCGGCAATTACTAACATGATTCAGACAGACTCAAGCATAGATACGAGTGAGAAGCTCTCATCGTAGTCAACACCTTGAACTTGTCGAAAACCTTTTGCGACAATTCTAGCTTTGTAGATAGTAACACTACTATCAGCGTTCGTCTTCCTCTTGAAGATCCATTTATTCTCAATTGCTTGCCGATCATCGGGCAAGTCAACCAAAGTCCAAACTTTGTTCTCATACATGGATCATATCTCAGATTTCATGGCCTCAAACCATTTCGCGGAATCTGGGCTCATCATCGCTTCCTCATAGTTCGTAGGTTCGTCATGGTCAAGTAACATGACCTCCAGAACAGGATTACCGTACCACTCTGGTGCGGATCTCACTCTGGTTTACCTACGAGATTCGGTAGTAACTTGATCTGAAGTTACATGATCATCATCATTAGCTTCCTCACTAATTGGTGTAGTAGTCACAAGAACAGATTTTTGTGATGAACTACTTTCCAATAAGGTAGAAGGTACAATTACCTTATCAAGTTTTCTATTTTCCTCCCACTCACTTCTTTCAAGAGAAACTCCTTCTCTAGAAAGGATTCATTATAAGCAACGAATGTCTTGCCTTAGGATCTGTGATAGAAGGTGTACCCAACAGTCTCCTTTGGGTATCCTATGAAGACATATTTCTCCGATTTGGGTTTGGGCTTATCAGGATGAAACTTTTTCTCATAAGCATCGCAACCCCAAACTTCAAGAAACGACAACTTTGGTTTCTTGCCAAACCATAGTTCATAAGGCGTCGTCTCGACGGATATAGATGGTGCCCCTTTTTAACATGAATGCAGCTGTCTCTAATGCATGACCCCAAAAACGATAGTGGTAAATCGGTAAGAAACATCATAGATTGCACTATATCCAATAAAGTACGGTTATGACGTTCGGACACACCATTATGCTGTGGTGTTCCAGATGGCGTGAGTAGTGAAACTATTTCACATTGTTTTAACTAAAGACCAAACTTGTAACTCAAATATTTGTCTCCGCGATCAGATCGTAGAAACTTTATTTTCTTGTCACGATGATTTTCCACTTCACTCTGAAACTTTTCAAATGTTTCAGACTTATGTTTCATCAAGTAGATATACCCATATCTGCTCAAATCATCTGTGAAGTTCAGAAAATAACGATACTTGCCGTGAGCCTAAACACTCATTGGACCGCATACATCAGTATGTATTATTTCCAATAAGTCATTTGCTCGCTCCGGAGAACGGAGTCTTAGTCATCTTGCCCATAAGGCATGGTTTGCAAGTATTAAGTGATTCATAATCAAGTGATTCCAAAAGCCCATCAGCATGGAGTTTCTTCATGCGCTTTACACCAATATGACTTAAACTGCAGTGCCACAAATAAGTTGCACTATCATTATTAACTTTGCATCTTTTGGTTTCAATATTATGAATATGTGTATCACTATGATCGAGATCCAACGAACCATTTTCATTGGGTGTGTAACCATATAAGGTTTTATTCATGTAAACAGAACAACAATTGTTCTCTAACTTAAATGAATAACCGTATTGCAATAAACATGATCAAATCATATTCATGCTCAACGCAAACACCAAATAACACTTATTTAGTTTCAACACTAATCCCGAAAGTATAGGGAGAGTGCGATGATGATCATATCAATCTTGGAACTACTTCCAACACACATCGTCACCTCGACTTTTACTAGTTTCTGTTTATCCTGCAACTCCCGTTTCGAGTTACTACTCTTAGCAACTGAACCAGTATCAAATACTGAGGGGTTGCTATAAACACTAGTAAAGTACACATCAATAACATGTATATCAAATATACTTATGTTCACTTTGCCATCCTTCTTATCCGCCAATCACTTGGGGTAGTTCCGCTTCCAGTGACCAGTCCCTTTGCAGTAGAAACACTTAGTCTCAGGCTTAGGACCAGACTTGGGCTTCTTCACTTGAGCAGCAACTTGCTTGCTGTTCTTCTTGAAGTTCCCCTTTTTCCCTTTGCCCTTTTCTTGAAACTAGTGATCTTGTCAACCATCAACACTTGATGCTCTTTCTTGATTTCTACCTTCATTGATTTCATCATCATGAAAAGCTCGGGATTCGTTTTCGTCATCCCTTGCATACTATTGTTCATCACGAAGTTCTACTAACTTGGTGATGGTGACTAGAGAATTCTGTCAATCACTATCTTATCTGGAAGATTAACTCCCACTTGATTCAAGCGATTGTAGTACTCAGACAATCTGGGCAGATGCTCACTAGTTGAGCGATTCTCCTCCATCTTTTAGCTATAGAACTTGTTGGAGACTTCATATCTCTCAACTCGGGTATTTGTTTGAAATATTAAATTCAATTCCTGGAACATCTCATATGGTCCATGACGTTCAAAACGTCTTTGAAGTCCCGATTCTAAGCCATTAAGCATGGTGCACTTAAACTATCAAGTCGTCATCATATTGAGCTAGCCAAACGTTCATAACGTCTGCATCTGCTCCTGCAATAGGTCTGTAACCTAGCGGTGCATCAAGGACATAATTCTTCTGTGCAGCAATGAGGATAAACCTCAGATCACGGATCCAATCCGAATCATTGCTACTAACATCTTTCAACACAATTTTCTCTAGGAACATATAAAAAATAAACACAGGGAAGCAACAACGCGAGCTATTGATCTACAACATAATTTGCAAAATACTACCAGGACTAAGTTCATGATAAATTTAAGTTCAATTTAATCATATTACTTAAGAACTCCCACTTAGATGGACATCCCTCTAATCCTCTAAGTGATCACGTGATCCAAATCAACTAAACCATAACCGATCATCACGTGAGATGGAGTAGTTTTCAATGGTGAACATCGTTATGTTGATCATATCTACTATATGATTCATGCTCGACCTTTCGGTCTCTGTGTTCCGAGGCCATATCTGCATATGCTAGGCTCGTCAAGTTTAACCTGAGTATTCTGCGTGTGCAAAACTGGCTTGCACCCGTTGTAGATGGACGTAGAGCTTATCAGACCCGATCATCACGTGGTGTCTGGGCACGACGAACTTTGGCAACGGTGCATACTCAGGGAGAACACTTCTTGATAATTTAGTGAGAGATCATCTTATAATGCTACCGTCAATCAAAGCAAGATAAGATGCATAAAAGATAAACATCACATGCAATCAATATAAGTGATATGATATGGCCATCATCATCTTGTGCTTGTGATCTCCATCTCCGAAGCACCGTCATGATCACCATCGTCACCGGCGCGACACCTTGATCTCCATCGTAGCATCGTTGTCGTCTCGCCAATCTTATGCTTCCACGACTATCACTACCGCTTAGCAATAAAGTAAAGCATTACATCGCGATTGCATTGCATACAATAAAGCGACAACCATATGGCTCCTGCCAGTTGCCGATAACTTGGTTACAAAACATGATCATCTCATACAATAAAATCAGCATCATGCCTTGACCATATCACATCACAACATGCCCTGCAAAAACAAGTTAGACGTCCTCTACTTTGTTGTTGCAAGTTTTACGTGGCTGCTACGGGCTTAAGCAAGAACTCATCTCACCTACGCATCAAAACCACAATGATAGTTTGTCAAATAGACTTCGTTTTAACCTTCTCAAGGACCGGGCGTAGCCACACTTGGTTCAACTAAAGTTGGAGAGACAGTCGCCCGCAAGCCATCTATGTGCAAAGCACGTTGAGGGAACCGGTCTCGCGTAAGCGTACGCGTAAGGTTGGTCCGGGTCGTCTCGTCCAACAATATCGCCGAACCAAAGTATGACATGCTGGTAGGCAGTATGACTTGTATCGCCCACAACTCACTTGTGTTCTACTCGTGCAAATAACATCAAACCATAAAACCTAGGCTCTGATACCACTGTTGGGGAACATAGTAATTTCAAAAAAATTCCTACGCACACGCAAGATCATGGTGATGCATAGCAACGAGGGGGAGAGTCTGATCTACGTACCCTTGTAGATCACAACGGAAGCGTTGACACAACATAGAGGAAGTAGTCGTACGTCTTCTTCCCGATCCGACCGATCCAAGCACCGTTACTCCGGCACCACCGAGTTCTTAGCACACGTTCAGCTCGATGACGATCCTCGGGCTCCGATCCAGCAAAGCGTCGAGGAAGAGTTCCGTCAGCACGATGGCGTGGTGACGATCTTGATGTTCTACCGACGCAGGGCTTCGCCTAAGCACTACAACGGTATGATCAAGGTGGAATTTGGTGGCAGGGGGCACCGCACACGGCTAAGGAACGATCTCAAGGATCAACTTGTGTGTCTAGAGGTGCCCCCTGCCCCCGTATATAAAGGATCCAAGGGGGAGGGGCTGGCCGGCTAAGGGGGGAGGCGCAGGAGAGTCCTACTCCCACTGGGAGTAGGATTCCCCCTCCAATCCTAGTCCAACTAGGATTCCTCGGAGGGGAAAAGAGGAGGAGGTGGCCGGCCACCCTTTCAGGGGGAGGCGCGCAGCCCATCTAGGGCAGCCCCTTCTCTTTTCCACTAAGGTCCATTATGGCCCATCTAGCTCCCGGGGGGTTCCGGTAACCCTCCCGGTATTCCGGTAAAATCCCGATTTCACCCGGAACACTTCCGATGTCCAATCATAGGCTTCCAATATATCAACCTTTATGTCTCGACCATTTCGAGACTCCTCGTCATGTCCGTGATCACATCCGGGACTCCGAACAACCTTCGGTACATCAAAATGCATAAACTCATAATAACTGTCATCGTAACGTTAAGCGTGCGGACCCTACGGTTTGAGAACAATGTAGACATGACCGAGACACGTCTCCGGTCAGTAACCAATAGCGGGACCTGGATGCCCATATTGGCTCCTACATATTCTACGAAGATCTTTATCGGTCAGACCGCATAACAACATACGTTGTTTCCTTTGTCATCGGTATGTTACTTGCCCGAGATTCGATCGTCGGTATCCAATACCAAGTTCAATCTCGTTACTGGCAAGTCTCTTTACTCGTTCCGTAATACATCATCCCCAACTAACTCATTAGTTGCAATGCTTGCAAGGCTTGTATAATGTGTATTACCGAGAGGGCCCAGAGATACCTCTTCGACAATCGGAGTGACAAATTCTAATCTCGAAATACGCCAACCCAACATCTACCATTGGAGACACCTGTAGTACTCCTTTATAATCACCCAGTTACGTTGTGACGTTTGGTAGTACCCAAAGTGTTCCTCCGGCAAACGGGAGTTGCATAATCTCATAGTCATAGGAACATGTATAAGTCATGAAGAAAGCAATAGCAACATACTAAACGATCGGGTGCTAAGCTAATGAAATGGGTCATGTCAATCAGATCATTCAACTAATGATGTGACCTCGTTAATCAAATAACAACTCTTTGTTCATGGTTAGGAAACATAACCATCTTTGATTAACGAGCTAGTCAAGTAGAGGCATACTAGTGACACTCTGTTTGTCTATGTATTCACACATGTATTATGTTTCCGGTTAATACAATTCTAGCATGAATAATAAACATTTATCATGATATAAGAAAATAAATAATAACTTTTTTATTGCTTCTAGGGCATATTTCCTTCAAAGGGTCCCTTAGTGGAATCACGACATCTTGCATTGTGCGAGAGCGTGAGGAGATTACGGTGGCCCTAGTGGCTTCTTGGAAAGCATTGTGCCTCCACACCGCTCTAAATGGAGATTAGCATCCGCAAGGGTGTGAACTTCGGGATACATCATCGTCTCCGCGTGCCTCGGTTATCTCTTACCCGAGCTCTTTACTTATGCACTTTACTTTGTGATAGCCATATTATTTCTTGTCATATATCTTGCTATCACCTAGTAGTTTATCTTGCTTAGCATAAGTTGTTGGTGCACGTAGGTGAGCCTAGTTGTTGTAGGTTTTGTGCTTGACAAATTAACCGTTAGGTTTATTCCTCATTTTTTCAAGCCTAAACCGTAATTATTTTAAAAACGCCTATTCACCCCCTCTAGGCGACATCCACGATCTTTCACCTGGGTCGTGATAGGCACGAGGTCTTTGGGTGGCTTCGCCTTGTGTTTTGCCTACTTTTCCTAGTCGTTCATCGTGGTGGGCTTCGTACTTGATGGTCACATGCTTCTTCGAATCCCCTTCAAGTTGCTGCTCACCCCTCCCTCATGAACAATGTTGTACGGCTTGTGTGATATCCGGTCTGGCGGCGTTGGGCTGGTGGCCTCCTTGTTCGGCGATTTTGCGTTAGTCTCATGCATGTGGTGCTATTTTCAAGGATTATGGTGGATTCGTCCCTTCTATGTATGTGCTTCTGTTATTATGATCGTTGTAATCATGGTAATCGCATTGTGGCTTACTAGTGTCAAGGCTCTTGCGGTGGACGATTGTTTCTATTCATACCTTTTGATGTACTATCATTCAAGATTTGATCGTGGATTGACAATTCTTGAGTTGGTAATCCTTAGATTATTTTAGTTTTTGGCATGTCCCTTCTATGGGGGTCGTCCTTTTCTTTGGTGGAGAATCTATTTCTTCCTTAATAAGTTCACATGCAGCTATTCCGACTCAAAGAGCAAGCACTAGCTAGTATAAAAAAAATTGTACAAAATGCGAGGCGGCGGCTGCAGCGGCTCCTTGAAGATGAAGTAAGATTCTCCACACCTGACCCTTGTCTGGGCGATGTGTCTTGTGTCATTGAAGGGCGTGTGGGGGTGTGTCTTTGATGGACATTGCGGAATTCGGTCGGTGTTTGTCTTCAGTGGATCAACATGTATCCGACCTTTGTTTGTCTGTATTCATGTGCCTACAGGCTGGATCCTTCCGATCTACATTTCTTTTCATCGACGATATTGTTGTTGTTCTGGTGCGATGGTCCTTTGGGGTCTTAGCACAACGACTCCCTAGTTGTCTACTAAGAACAAGGTTTGCCTCACTCTCGTGAGATAGGGGCGATGATGGTGGCGCATCTTCGGCTCGCTTTAATGTTTGTAGTCGTTGCTAAATGGTCTATAGACATAAATGCATTTTTTTGTTACTTCTCATATTCATTGTACAACCATGATATTTGATGAATAGATCCGATTTTTTTTCTGCCAAAAAAAATTTCAAATGCAACTTTCTGCATGGTTTGGAAAAAGGGCACATTTACCTCAAAACACGGCACTAGAAGATAATAGGATAACATTGGTTAAAGGCCAAGCAACATCTTGCGGTTGCTAATACCATCTAAAATCTGCAGGAAAGAGAAGGAGGGAGGGAGGGGGGGGGGGGCGAGGGGAGGACAAATGTATGAAATATTTCTGAAGATGTCAACTTCCAGCATACTCCTCGAGGGGCCAATAGAGTTGCTCACATGCTTGCACAGGTAGCTGGTAGGAGTGTCAACACATTCGCCAGGATCCTCGACACACCACCTATTACTCCCTTCGTCTTACGATGTAAGACATTTTTTGCAAACATGTTAGCTTGCAAAAACATCCTGCATTGTAGGATGGAGGGAGTATTTTTAGCTTCTTTTAGATTAATTGTAAACAACTTATTCCGTAATTAATGGAAAGCCTTTTGTTGTAAACCTTGGTGTCTCCTGCGTTCCATCGTCTGTTAGCACGAGAAATACATAATTTCTAATTATTCCAAGACGTAGACGTGAGCTAATGCATGCTAGCTGCCCAATTTAATCGAGACAACTGTTTGTGTGTGCACCTATTAATTCGGTCTCATTAACCAATTACTATCTCACTATGAACATGTCTGCGCCTTCTTAAGGCTGGTCATAGTGGGGATCTAAGTTACGAGATTTGACTTCATATAAATCTTATATGCAAACTAAAAAGGACCGGAGGAGTATCTTCATAGTATAAAGTAACATAACAGTAGTGTCATAGATGGCTTTATTTATTGGCATGTAGACTCATCTTATATTGGGAAGCGTTATGTAACAATAATATATTAGACTAACCACAATGGGAGTAACTTAACTACTCCCTCCTTCCGTCTCCGTGTATTAGTCATCTTATGAAAATCAGAAAATCGCAAAACGCCAAGGCGCGAAACAGTCAATTCTTTTCTCGTTGTCCTCCCCACCTCGTTCTTGCCCCCGCGAAGACCTTTGCCAAGCTTTTTTTTAGATTGACCTTTGCCATGCTATTGTTTCGGTTCATAGTGTGAAACGGGATTTGCATGGTGTGCATGCGTGGGATTGAAGCCACTCTGCTTGTTTTGATTGGTACGTGTGTTGGGGAACGTAGCAATTTCAAAAAAAATCCTACGCACACGCAAGATCATGGTGATGCATAGCAATGAGGGGAGAGTGTGATCTACGTACCCTAGTAGATCGCAACGGAAGCGTTGACACAACGTAGAGGAAGTAGTTGTACGTCTTCTTCCCGATCCGACCGATCCAAACACCGTTACTCTGGCACCTCCGAGTTCTTAGCACACGTACAGCTCGATGACGATCCTCGGGCTCCGATCCAGCAAAGCTTCGGGGAGGAGTTCCGTCAGCATGACGGCGTGATGACGATCTTGATGTTCTACCGATGCAGGGCTTCGCCTAAGCACTACAACGATATGATCGAGGTGGAATATGGTGGCAGGGGCACCGCACACGGCTAAGGAACGATCTCAATGATCAACTTGTGTGTCTAGAGGTGCCCCCTGCCTCCGTATATAAAGGAGCCAAGGGGGAGGGTGCGGCCGGCCAGGAGGAGGGCGCAGGAGGAGTCCTACTCCTACCGGGAGTAGGACTCCCCCCCAATCCTAGTTGGACTAGGATTCCCCGAGGGGGAAAGAGAGAGAGGGGGGCCGGCCACCTCTCCTAGTCCTAATAGGACTAGGGGAGAGGGGAGGCGCGCGGCCACCTTGGGCTGCCCCTTTCTCCTTTCCACTAAGGCCCATTAAGGCCCATATGGCTCCCGCGGGGTTCCGGTAACCTCCCGGTACTCCGGTAAAATCCCGATTTCATCCGGAACACTTCCGATATCCAAATATAGGCTTCCAATATATCAATCTTTATGTCTCGACCATTTCGAGACTCCTCGTCATGTTCGTGATCACATCCGGGACTCCGAACTAACTTCGGTACATCAAAATGTATAAACTCATAATAACTTTCATCGTAATGTTAAGCGTGCGGACCCTACGGTTCGAGAACAATGTAGACATGACTGAGACACATCTTCGGTCAATAACCAATAGCGGGACCTGGATGCCCATATTGGCTCCTACATATTCTACGAAGATCTTTATCGGTCAGACCGCATAACAACATACGTTGTTCCCTTTGTCATCGGTATGTTACTTGCCCGAGATTCGATCGTCGGTATCCAATACCTAGTTCAATCTCGTTACCGGCAAGTCTCTTTACTCGTTCCGTAATACATCATCTCGCAATTAACTCATTAGTCATAATACTTGCAAGGCTTATGTGATGTGCATTACCGAGAGGGCCCAGAGATACCTCTCCGACAATCGGAGTGACAAATCCTAATCTCGAAATACGCCAACCCAACATCTACCTTTGGAGACACCTGTAGAGCTCCTTTATAATCACCCAGTTACGTTGTGACGTTTGGTAGCACACAAAGTGTTCCTCCGGTAAACGAGAGTTGCATAATCTCATAGTCATAGGAACATGTATAAGTCATGAAGAAAGCAATAGCAACATACTAAACAATCGGGTGCTAAGCTAATGAAATGGGTCATGTCAATCATATCATTCAACTAATGATGTGACCTCGTTAATCAAATAACAACACCTTGTTCATTGTTAGGAAACATAACCATCTTTGATTAACGAGCTAGTCAAGTAGAGGCATACAAGTGACACTAAGTTTGTTTATGTATTCACACATGTATTATGTTTCCGGCTAATACAATTCTAGCATGAATAATAAACATTTATCATGATATAAGGAAATAAATAATAACTTTATTATTGCCTCTAGGGCATATTTCCTTCAGTCTCCCACTTGCACTAGAGTCAATAATCTAGATCACATCACCATGTGATTAACATCGATAGTTCACATCATCATGTGATTAACACCCATAGTTCACATCGCCATGTGACCAATACCCAAAGGGTTTACTAGATTCAGTAATCTAGTTCACATCGCTATGTGATTAACACCCAAAGAGTACTAAGGTGTGATCATGTTTTGCTTGTGAGAGAATCTTAGTCAACGGGTCTGCCACATTCAGATCCGCATGTATTTTGCAAATTTCTATGTCAACAACGCTCTGCATGGAGCTAGTCTAGCTAATTGCTCCCACTTTCAATATGTATCCAGAATGAGACTTAGAGTCATCTAGATTGGTGTCAAAACTTGCATTGACATAACCCTTTACGACGAACCTTTTTGTCACCTTCATAATCGAGAAACATATCCTTATTTCACTAAGGATAATTTTGACCGTTGTCCAGTGATCTACTCTTAGATCACTATTGTACTCCCTTGCCAAAATCAGTGTAGGGTATACAATAGATCTGGTACACAGCATGGCATACTTTATAGAACCTATGGCCAAGGCATAGGGAATGACTTTCATTCTCTTTCTATCTTCTGCCGTGGTCGGGTTTTGAGTCTTACTCAATTTCACACCTTGTAACACAGGCAAGAACTCTTTCTTTGATTGTTCCATTTTGAACTACTTCAAAATCTTGTCAAGGTATGTACTCATTGAAAAAACTTATCAAGCGTCTTGATCTATCTCTATAGATCTTGGTACTCAATATGTAAGCAGCTTCACCGAAGTCTTTCTTTGAAAAAACTCCTTTCAAACACTCATTTATGCTTTACAGAATAATTCTACATTATTTCCGATCAACAATATGTCATTCACATATACTTATCAGAAATTCTATAGTGCTCCCACTCACTTTCTTGTAAATACAGGCTTCACCGCAAGTTTGTATAAAACTATATGCTTTGATCAACTCATCAAAGCGTATATTCCAACTCCGAGATGCTTGTACCAGTCCATAGATGGATTGCTGGAGCTTGCATATTTTGTTAACACCTTTAGGATCGACAAAACTTTCTAGTTGCATCGTATACAACTCTTCTTTAATAAATCCATTAAGGAATGCAGTTTTGTTTATCCATTTGCCAGATTTCATAAAATGTGGCAATTGCTAACATGATTCGAACAGACTTAAGCATAGATACGAGTGAGAAACTCTAATCGTAGTCAACACCTTGAACTTGTCGAAAACCTTTTGCGACAATTCTAGCTTTGTAGATAGTAACACTACTATCAGCGTCCGTCTTCCTCTTGAAGATCCATTTATTTTCTATGGCTTGCCGATCATCGGGCAAATCCATCAAAATCCATACTTTGTTCTCATATATGGATCATATCTCAGATTTCATGGCCTCAAACCATTTTGCGGAATCTGGGCTCATCATCGCTTCCTCATAGTTCGCAAGTTCGTCATGGTCTAGTAACATGACTTCCAGAACAGGACTACCGTACCACTCTGGTGCGGATCTCACTCTAGTTTACCTACGAGATTCGGTAGTAACTTGATTTGAAGTTTCATGATCATCATCATTAGCTTCCTCACTAATTGGTGTAGGTGTCACAGAAATCGGTTTCTATGATGTACTACTTTCCAATAAGGGAGGAGGTACAGTTATCTCATCAAGTTCTACTTTCCTCCCACTCACTTCTTTCGAGAGAAGCTCCTTCTCCAGAAAGTTTTCGAATTTAGCAAGAAAAGTCTTGCCTTCGGATCTGTGATAGAAGGTGTACCCAACAGTAACTTTTGGGTATCCTATGAAGACATATTTTTCCGATTTGGGTTTGAGCTTATCAGGATGAAACTTTTTCACATAAGCATCATAACCCCAAACTTTTTAAGAAATGACAACTTTAGTTTCTTGCTAAACCATAGTTCATATAGTGTCATCTCAACGGATTTAGATGGTGCCCTATTTAACGTGAATGCATAACCCCAAAACGATAGTGGTAAATCGGCAAGAGACATCATAGATCGCACCATATCTAATAAAGTACGGTTACGATGTTCGGACACACCATTACACTGTGGTGTTCCAGGTGGCGTGAGTAGTGAAACTATTTCACATTGTTTTAACTGAAGGCCAAACTCGTAACTCAAATATTTTACCTCTACGATCATATCGTAGAAACTTTTATTTTCTTCTTACGATGATTCTCCACTTCACTCTGAAATTCTTTGAACTTTTCAAATGTTTCAGACTTGTGTTTCATCAAGTAGATATACCCATATCTGCTCAAATCATCCGTGAAGGTCAGAAAATAATGATACTTGCCATGAGCCTCAACACTCATCGGATCGCATACATCAGTATGTATTATTTCCAATAAGTTAGTTGCTTGCTCTATTGTTCTGGAGAACGGAGTCTTAGTCATCCTGCCCATGAGGCATGGTTCGCAAGCATCAAGTGATTCATAATCAAGTGATTCAAAAAGCCCATCAGCATGGAGTTTCTTCATGTGCTTTACACCAATATGACCTAAACGGCAGTGCCACAAATAAGTTGCACTTATCATTATTAACTTTGCATCTTTTGGTTTCAATATTATGAATATGTGTATCACTACGATCGAGATCCAATAAACCATTTTCATTGGGTGTGTAACCATATAAGGTTTTATTCATGTAAACAGAACAACAATTGTTCTCTAACTTAAATGAATTACCGTATTGCAATAAACATGATCAAATCATATTCATGCTCAACGCAAACACCAAATAACACTTATTTAGTTTCAACACTAATCCCAAAAGTATAGGGAGAGTGCGATGACGATCATATCAATTTTGGAACTACTTCCAACACACATCGTCACCTCGACTTTTACTAGTTTCTGTTTATTCTGCAACTCCCGTTTCGAGTTACTACTCTTAGCAACTGAACCAGTATCAAATACTGAGGGGTTGCTATAAACACTAGTGAAGTACACATCAATAACATGTATATCAAATATACTTATGTTCACTTTGCCATCCTTCTTATCCGCCAATCACTTGGGGTAGTTCCGCTTTCAGTGACCAGTCCCTTTGCAGTAGAAGCACTTAGTCTCAGGCTTAGGACTAGACTTGGGCTTCTTCACTTGAGCAGCAACTTGCTTGCCGTTCTTCTTGAAGTTCCTGAAGGAAATATGCCCTAGAGGCAATAATAAAGTTATTATTTATTTCCTTATATCATGATAAATGTTTATTATTCATGCTAGAATTGTATTAACCGGAAACATAATACATGTGTGAATACATAGACCAACAGAGTGTCACTAGTATGCCTCTACTTGACTAGCTCGTTAATCAAAGATGGTTATGTTTCCTAACCATGAACAAAGAGTTGTTATTTGATTAACGAGGTCGCATCATTAGTTGAATGATCTGATTGACATGACCCATTCCATTAGCTTAGCACCCGATCGTTTAGTATGTTGCTATTGCTTTCTTCATGACTTATACATGTTCCTATAACTATGAGATTATGCAACTCCCATTTACCGGAGGAACACTTTGGGTACTACCAAACGTCACAACGTAACTGGGTGATTATAAAGGAGTACTACAGGTGTCTCCAATGGTGGATGTTGGGTTGGCGTATTTCGAGATTAGGGTTTGTCACTCCGATTGTCGGAGAGGTATCTCTGGGCCCTCTCGGTAATACACATCACATAAGCCTTGCAAGCATAATAACTAAGATGTTAGTTATGAGATGATGTATTACGGAACGAGTAAAGAGACTTGCCAGTAACGAGATTGAACTAGGTATTGGATACCGACGATCGAATCTCGGGCAAGTAACATACCGGTGACAAAGGGAACAACGTATGTTGTTATGCGGTCTGACCGATAAAAGATCTTCGTAGAATATGTAGGAGCCAATATGGGCATCCAGGTCCCGCTATTGGTTATTGACCGGAGACGTGTCTCGGTCATGTCTACATTGTTCTCGAACCGTAGGGTCCGCACGCTTAACGTTACGATGACAGTTATTATGAGTTTATGCATTTTGATGTACCGAAGGTTGTTCGGAGTCCCGGATGTGATCACGGACATGACGAGGAGTCTCGAAATGGTCAAGACGTAAAGATTGATATATTGGAAGCCTATGTTTGGACACCGGAAGTGTTCCGGGTTAAATCGGGATTTTACCGGAATACCGGGAGGGTTACCGGAACCCCCCGGGAGGCAAATGGGCCTATTGGGCCTTAGTGGAAAAGTGAAAAGGGGCTGCCCACAAGGGCTGCGCGCCTCCCCCCTTCCCTAGTCCTATTAGGACTAGGAGAAGGGGCCGGCGCCCCTCTCTTCTCTCTTCTCTTTGAAGAGTCCTATTAGGAATAGGATTGGGGGGGAGTCCTACTCCCGGTAGGAGTGGGACTCCCCCTGTGCCTCTCTCCCTAGCCGGCCGAACCCCTCCCCCTGCTCCTTTATATACGGGGGCAGGGGGCACCCCATAGACACACAAGTTGATCATTGTTGATCGTTCCTTAGCCGTGTGCGGTGCCCCCTGCCACCAAATTCCACCTCGGTCATATCGTTGTAGAGCTTAGGCGAAGCCCTGCGTCGGTAGTACATCAAGATCGTCACCACGCCCTTGTGCTGACGGAACTCTTCCTCGACGCTTTGCTGGATCGGAGCCCGAGGATCGTCATCGAGCTGAACGTGTGCTAAGAACTCGGAGGTGCCGGAGTAACGGTGCTTGGATCGGTCGGATCGGGAAGAAGACGTACGACTACTTCCTCTATGTTGTGAGATCGCTTCCGCAGTCGGTCTGCGTTGGTACGTAGACAATACTCTCCCCCTCGTTGCTATGCATCACCATGATCTTGCGTGTGCGTAGGAAAATTTTCGAAATTACTACGTTCCCCAACAGTGGCATCCGAGCCTAGGTTTTATGGTTTGATGTTATTTGCACGAGTAGAACACAAGTGAGTTGTGGGCGATACAAGTCATACTGCCTACCAGCATGTCATACTTTGGTTCGGCGGTATTGCTGGACGAGACGATCCGGACCAACCTTACGCGTACTCTTACGCGAGACCGGTTCCCTCGACGTGCTTTGCACATAGATGGCTTGCGGAAGACTGTCTCTCCAACTTTAGTTGAACCAAGTGTGACTACGCCCGGTCCTTGAGAAGGTTAAAACAGAGTCTATTTGACGAACTATCGTTGTGGTTTTGATGCGTAGGTGAGATGAGTTCTTACTTAAGCCCGTAGCAGCCACGTAAAACTTGCAACAACAAAGTAGAGGACGTCTAACTTGTTTTTGCAGGGCATGTTGTGATGTGATATGGTCAAGGCATGATGCTGATTTTATTGTATGAGATGATCATGTTTTGTAACCGAGTTATCGGCAACTGGCAGGAGCCATATGGTTGTCGCTTTATTGTATGCAATGAAATCGTGATGTAATGCTTTACTTTATTACTAAGCGGTAGTGATAGTCGTGGAAGCATAAGATTGGCGAGACGACAACGATGCTACGATGGAGATCAAGGTGTCACGCCGGTGACGATGGTGATCATGACGGTGCTTCGGAGATGGAGATCACAAGCACAAGATGATGATGGCCATATCATATCACTTATATTGATTGCATGTGATGTTTATCCTTTTATGCATCTTATCTTGCTTTGATTGACGGTAGCATTATAAGATGATCTCTCACTAAATTATCAAGAAGTATTCTCCCTGGGTATGCACCGTTGCCAAAGTTCGTCGTGCCCAGACACCACCTGATGATCGGGTGTGATAAGCTCTACGTCCATCTACAACGGGTGCAAGCCAGTTTTGCACACGCAGAATACTCAGGTTAAACTTGACGAGCCTAGCATATGCAGATATGGCCTCGGAACACAGAGACCGAAAGGTCGAGCGTGAATCATATAGTAGATATGATCAACATGACGATGTTCACCATTGAAAACTACTCCATCTCACGTGATGATCGGTTATGGTTTGGTTTGATTTGGATCACGTGATCACTTAGAGGATTAGAGGGATGTCTATCTAAGTGGGAGTTCCTAAGTAATTTGATTAACTGAACTTAAACTTATCATGAACTTAGTACCTGATAGTATCTTGCTTGTTATGTTGATTGTAGATAGATGGCTCGTGCTGTTGTTCCATTGAATTTTAATGCGTTCCTTGAGAAAGCAAAGTTGAAAGATGATGGTAGCAATTACACGGACTGGGTCCGTAACCTGAGGATTATCCTCATTGCTGCACAGAAGAATTACGTCCTGGAAGCACCGCTGGGTGCCAGGCCTGCTGCTGGAGCAACGCCAGATGTTATGAACGTCTGGCAGAGCAAAGCTGATGACTACTCGATAGTTCAGTGTGCCAAGCTTTACGGCTTAGAATCGGGACTTCAACGACGTTTTGAACGTCATGGAGCATATGAGATGTTCCAGGAGTTGAAGTTAATATTTCAAGCAAATGCCCGAATTGAGAGATATGAAGTCTCCAATAAGTTCTATAGCTGCAAGATGGAGGAGAACAGTTCTGTCAGTGAGCATATACTCAAAATGTCTGGGTATAATAATCACTTGATTCAGATGGGAGTTAATCTTCCAGATGATTGCGTCATTGACAGAATTCTCCAATCACTGCCACCAAGCTACAAGAGCTTCGTGATGAACTATAATATGCAAGGGATGAACAAGACTATTCCCGAGCTCTTCGCAATGCTGAAAGCTGCGGAGGTAGAAATCAAAAAGGAGCATCAAGTGTTGATGGTTAACAAAACCACTGGTTTCAAGAAAAAGGGCAAAGGGAAGAAGAAGGGGAACTTCAAGAAGAACAGCAAGCAAGTTGCTGCTCAGGAGAAGAAACCCAAGTCTGGACCTAAGCCTGAAACTGAGTATTTCTACTGCAAGCAGACTGGTCACTGGAAGCGGAACTGCCCCAAGTATTTGGCGGATAAGAAGGATGGCAAGGTGAACGAAGGTATATGTGATATACATGTTATTGATGTGTACCTTACTAGAGCTTGCAGTAGCACCTGGGTATTTGATACTGGTTCTGTTGCTAATATTTGCAACTCGAAACAGGGACTATGGAATAAGCGGACGCTAGCAAAGGACGAGGTGACGATGCGCGTGGGAAACGGTTCCAAAGTCGATGTGATCGCGGTCGGCACGCTACCTCTACATCTACCTTCGGGATTAATATTAGACCTAAATAATTGTTATTTGGTGCCAGCGTTGAGCATGAACATTATATCTGGATCTTGTTTGATGCGAGACGGTTATTCATTTAAATCAGAGAATAATGGTTGTTCTATTTATATGAGTAATATCTTTTATGGTCATGCATCCTTGAAGAGTGGTCTATTCTTATTGAATCTCGGTAGTAGTGATACACATATTCATAATGTAGAAGCCAAAAGATGCAGAGTTGATAATGATAGTGTAACTTATTTGTGGCACTGCCGTTTAGGTCATATCGGTATAAAACACATGAAGAAACTCCATACTGATAGGCTTTTGTAACCACTTGATTATGAATCACTTGGTACTTGCGAACCGTGCCTCATAGGCAAGATGACTAAAACACCGTTCTCCGGTACTATGGAGAGAGCAACAGATTTATTGGAAATCATACATACCAATGTATGTGGTCCGATGAATATTGAGGCTCGTGGCGGATATCGTTATTTTCTCACCTTCACAGATGATTTAAGCATATATGGGTATATCTACTTAATGAAACATAAGTCTGAAACATTTGAAAAGTTCAAGGAATTTTAGAGTGAAGTTGAAAATCATCGTAACAAGAAAATAAAGTTTCTACGATCTGATCGTGGAGGAGAATATTTGAGTTACGAGTTTGGTATACATTTGAAAAATTGTGGAATAGTTTCACAACTCACGCCACCCGGAACACCACAGCGTAATGGTGTGTCCGAACGTTGTAATCGTACTTTACTAGATATGGTGCGATCTATGATGTCTCTTACTGATTTACCGCTATCATTTTGGGGTTATGCTTTAGAGACGGCCGCATTCACGTTAAATAGGGCACCATCAAAATCCATCGAGACGACGCCTTATGAACTATGGTTTGGCAAGAAACCAAAGTTGTCGTTTCTTAAAGTTTGGGGCTGCGATGCTTATGTGAAAAAGCTTCAACCTGATAAGCTCGAACCCAAAGCGGAGAAATGTGTCTTCATAGGATACCCAAAGGAAACTGTTGGGTATACCTTCTATCACAGATCCGAAGGCAAGACATTCGTTGCTAAGAATGGATCATTTCTAGAGAAGGAGTTTCTCTCGAAAGAAGTGAGTGGGAGGAAAGTAGAACTTGACGAGGTAACTGTACCTGCTCCCTTATTGGAAAATAGTACATCACAGAAAACTGTTTCTGCGACACCTATACCAATTTGTGAGGAAGCTAATGATGATGATCATGAAGCTTCAGGACAAGATACTACTGAACCACGTAGATCAACCAGAGTGAGATGCGCGCCAGAGTGGTACGGTAATCCAGTTCTGGAAGTCATGCTATTAGATCATGATGAACCTACGAACTATGAAGAAGCGATGGTGAGCCCAGATTCCGCAAAGTGGCTTGAGGCCATGAAATCTGAGATGGGATCCATGTATGAGAACAAAGTATGGACTTTGGTTGACTTGCCCGATGATCGGCAAGCAATTGAGAATAAATGGATCTTCAAGAAAAAGACTGACGCTGACGGTAATATTACTGTCTATAAAGCTCGACTTGTCGCAAAAGGTTTTCGACAAGTTCAAGGGGTTGACTACGATGAGACCTTCTCACTCGTAGCGATGCTTAAGTCCATCAGAATTATGTTAGCAATTGCTGCATTTTATGATTATGAAATATGGCAAATGGATGTCAAAACTGCATTCCTGAATGGATTTCTGGAAGAAGAGTTGTATATGATGCAACCAGAAGGTTTTGTCGATCCAAAGGGAGCTAACAAAGTGTGCAAACTCTAGCGATCCATTTATGGACTGGTGCAAGCATCTCGGAGTTGGAATAAACGCTTTGATAGTGTGATCAAAGCATTTGGCTTTATACAGACTTTTGGAGAAGCCTGTATTTACAAGAAAGTGAGTGGGAGCTCTGTAGCATTTCTGATATTATATGTGGATGACATATTGCTGATTGGAAATGATATAGAATTTCTGGATAGCATAAAGGGATACTTGAATAAAAGTTTTTCGATGAAAGACCTCGGAGAAGCTGCTTACATATTAGGCATAAAGATCTATAGAGATAGATCAAAACGCTTAATTGGACTTTCACAAAGCACATACCTTGACAAGATTTTGAAGAAGTTCAAAATGGATCAAGCAAAGAAAGGGTTCTTGCCTGTATTACAAGGTGTGAAGTTGAGTCAGACTCAATGCCCGACCACTGCAGAAGATTGAGAGAAAATGAAAGATGTTCCCTATGCTTCAGCCATAGGCTCTATCATGTATGCAATGCTGTGTACCAGACCTAATGTGTGCCTTGCTATAAGTTTAGCAGGGAGGTACCAAAGTAATCCAGGAGTGGATCACTGGACAGCGGTCAAGAACATCCTGAAATACCTGAAAAGGACTAAGGATATGTTTCTCGTATATGGAGGTGACAAAGAGCTCACCGTAAGAGGTTACGTTGATACAAGCTTTGACACTGATCCGGACGATTCTAAATCGCAAACCGGATACGTGTTTACTTTAAACGGTGGAGCTGTCAGTTGGCGCAGTTCTAAACAAAGTGTCGTAGCGGGATCTACATGTGAAGCGGAGTACATAGCTGCTTCGGAAGCAGCGAACGAAGGAGTCTGGATGAAGGAGTTCATATCCGATCTAGGTGTCATACCTAGTGCATCGGGTCCAATGAAAATCTTCTGTGACAATACTGGTGCAATTGCCTTGGCAAAGGAATACAGATTTCACAAAAGAACCAAACACATCAAGAGACACTTCAACTCCATCCGGGATTTAGTCCAGGTGGGAGACATAGAGATTTGCAAGATACATACGGATCTGAATGTTGCAGACCCGTTGACTAAGCCTCTTCCACGAGCAAAACATGATCAGCACCAAGGCTCCATGGGTGTTAGAATCATTACTGTGTAATCTAGATTATTGACTCTAGTGCAAGTGGGAGACTGAAGGAAATATGCCCTAGAGGCAATAATAAAGTTATTATTTATTTCCTTATATCATGATAAATGTTTATTATTCATGCTAGAATTGTATTAACCGGAAACATAATACATGTGTGAATACATAGACCAACAGAGTGTCACTAGTATGCCTCTACTTGACTAGCTCGTTAATCAAAGATGGTTATGTTTCCTAACCATGAACAAAGAGTTGTTATTTTATTAACGAGGTCACATCATTAGTTGAATGATCTGATTGACATGACCCATTCCATTAGCTTAGCACCCGATCGTTTAGTATGTTGCTATTGCTTTCTTCATGACTTATACATGTTCCTATAACTATGAGATTATGCAACTCCCGTTTACCGGAGGAACACTTTGGGTACTACCAAACGTCACAACGTAACTGGGTGATTATAAAGGAGTACTACAGGTGTCTCCAATGGTGGATGTTGGGTTGGCGTATTTCGAGATTAGGGTTTGTCACTCCGATTGTCGGAGAGGTATCTCTGGGCCCTCTCGGTAATACACATCACATAAGCCTTGCAAGCATAATAACTAAGATGTTAGTTATGAGATGATGTATTACGGAACGAGTAAAGAGACTTGCCAGTAACGAGATTGAACTAGGTATTGGATACCGACGATCGAATCTCGGGCAAGTAACATACCGGTGACAAAGGGAACAACGTATGTTGTTATGCGGTCTGACCGATAAAAGATCTTCGTAGAATATGTAGGAGCCAATATGGGCATCCAGGTCCCGCTATTGGTTATTGATCGGAGACGTGTCTCGGTCATGTCTACATTGTTCTCGAACCGTAGGGTCCGCACGCTTAACGTTACGATGACAGTTATTATGAGTTTATGCATTTTGATGTACCGAAGGTTGTTCGGAGTCCCGGATGTGATCACGGACATGACGAGGAGTCTCGAAATGGTCGAGACGTAAAGATTGATATATTGGAAGCCTATGTTTGGACACCGGAAGTGTTCCGGGTTAAATCGGGATTTTACCGGAATACCGGGAGGGTTACCGGAACCCCCCGGGAGGCAAATGGGCCTATTGGGCCTTAGTGGAAAAGTGAAAAGGGGCTGACCACAAGGGCTGCGCGCCTCCCCCCTTCCCTAGTCCTATTAGGACTAGGAGAAGGGGCCGGCCCCCCTCTCTTCTCTCTTCTCTTTGAAGAGTCCTATTAGGAATAGGATTGGGGGGGAGTCCTACTCCCGGTAGGAGTGGGACTCCCCCTGCGCCTCTCTCCCTAGCCGGCCGAACCCCTCCCCCTGCTCCTTTATATACGGGGGCAGGGGGCACCCCATAGACACACAAGTTGATCATTGTTGATCGTTCCTTAGCCGTGTGCGGTGCCCCCTGCCACCAAATTCCACCTCGGTCATATCGTTGTAGAGCTTAGGCGAAGCCCTGCGTCGGTAGTACATCAAGATCGTCACCACGCCGTTGTGCTGACGGAACTCTTCCTCGACGCTTTGCTGGATCGGAGCCCGAGGATCGTCATCGAGCTGAACGTGTGCTAAGAACTCGGAGGTGCCGGAGTAACGGTGCTTGGATCGGTCGGATCGGGAAGAAGACGTACGACTACTTCCTCTACGTTGTGAGATCGCTTCCGCAGTCGGTCTGCGTTGGTACGTAGACAATACTCTCCCCCTCGTTGCTATGCATCACCATGATCTTGCGTGTGCATAGGAAATTTTTCGAAATTACTACGTTCCCCAACAGTTCCCCTTCCTCCCTTTTCCCTTTTCTTGAAACTAGTGATCTTGTCAACCATCAACACTTGATGTTTTTCTTGATTTCTATCTTCGTTGATTTCAGCATCACGAAGAGCTTGGGAGTTGTTTCCGTTATCCCTTGCATATTATAGTTCATCACGAAGTTCTACTAACTTGGTGATGGTGAATAGAGAATTCTGTCAATCACTATCTTATCTGGAAGATTAACTCCCACTTGATTCAAGCGATTGTAGTACCCAGACAATCTGAGCACATGCTCACTAGTTGAGCGATTCTCCTCCATCTTTTAGCTATAGAACTTGTTGGAGACTTCATATCTCTCAACTCGGGTATTTGCTTGAAATATTAGCTTCAATACCTGGAACATCTCATATGGTCCATGACGTTCAAAACGTCTTTGAAGTCTCGATTCTAAGCCGTTAAGCATGGTGCACTAAACTATCAAGTAGTCATCATATTGAGCTAGCCAAACGTTTCATAACGTCTGCATCTGCTCCTGCAATAGGTCTGTCACCTAGCGGTGCATCAAGGACATAATTTTTCTGTGCAGCAATGAGGATAAACCTCAGATCACGAATCCAATTTGCATCATTGCTAATAACATCTTTCAACACAATTTTCTCTAGGAACATATCAAAATAAACACAGGGAAGCAACAACGCGAGCTATTGATCTACAACATAATTTGCAAAATACTACCAGGACTAAGTTCATGATAAATTTAAGTTCAATTTAATCATATTACTTAAGAACTACCACTTAGATAGACATCCCTCTAATCCTCTAAGTGATCACGTGATCCAAATCAACTAAACCATGTCCGATCATCACGTGAGATGGAGTAGTTTCATTGGTGAACATCACTATGTTGATCATATCTACTATATGATTCACGCTCGACCTTTCGGTCTCCGTGTTCCGAGGCCATATCTGTATATGCTTGGCTCGTCAAGTTTAACCTGAGTATTCTGCGTGTGCAAAACTGGCTTGCATCCGTTGTAGATGGACGTAGAGCTTATCACACCCGATCATCACGTGGTGTCTCAGCACGAAGAACTTTCACAACGGTGCATACTCAGGGAGAACACTTCTTGATAATTAGTGAGAGATCATCTTATAATGCTACCGCCAATCAAAGCAAGATAAGATGCATAAAAGATAAACATCACATGCAATCAATATAAGTGATATGATATGGCCATTATCATCTTGTGCCTGTGATCTCCATCTCCGAAGCACCGTCATGATCACCATCGTCACCGGCGCGACACCTTGATCTCCATCGTAGCATCGTTGTCGTCTCGCCAATCTTATGCTTCCACGACTATCGCTACCGCTTAGTGATAAAGTAAAGCATTACATCGCGATTGCATTGCATACAATAAAGCGACAACCATATGGCTCCTGCTAGTTGCCGATAACTCGGTTACAAAACATGATCATCTCATACAATAAAATTTAGCATCATGTATTGACCATATCACATCACAACATGCCCTGCAAAAACAAGTTAGACGTCCTCTACTTTGTTGTTGCAGGTTTTACGTGGCTGCTACGGGCTTAAGCAAGAACCAATCTCACCTACGCATCGAAACCACAACGATAGTTTGTCAAATAGACTCCGTTTTAACCTTCGCAAGGACCGGGCGTAGCCACACTCGGTTCAACTAAAGTTGGAGAGACAGTCGCCCGCAAGTCACCTGTGTGCAAAGCACGTCGGGGGAACCGGTCTCGCGTAAGCGTACGCGTAATGTTGGTCCGGGTCGTCTCGTCCAACAATACCGCCGAACCAAAATATGACATGCTGGTAGGCAGTATGACTTATATCGTCCACAACTCACTTGTGTTCTACTCGTGCAAATAACATTAAACCATAAAACCTAGGCTCTGATACCACTGTTGGGAAACGTGGTAATTTCAAAAAATTTCCTACGCACACGCAAGATCATGGTGATGCATAGCAACGAGGGGAGAGTGTGATCTACGTACCCTAGTAGATCGCAACGGAAGCGTTGACACAACATAGAGGAAGTAGTCGTACGTCTTTTTCCCGATCCGACCGATCCAAGCACTGTTACTCCGGCACCTTCGAGTTCTTAGCACACGTACAGCTCAATGACGATCCCCGGGCTCCGATCCAGCAAAGCTTCGCGGAGGAGTTCCGTCAGCACGACGGCGTGATGACGATCTTGATGTTCTACCGACGCAGGGCTTTGCCTAAGCACTACAACGATATGATCGAGGTGGAATATGGTGGCGGGGGGCACCGCACACGGCTAAGGAACGATCTCAATGATCAACTTGTGTGTCTAGAGGTGCCCCCTGCCTCCGTATATAAAGGAGCCAAGGGGGAGGGTGCGGCCGGCCAGGAGGAGGGCGCAGGAGGAGTCCTACTCCTACCGGGAGTAGGACTCCCCCCCCCCAATCCTAGTTGGACTAGGATTCCCCGAGGGGGAAAGAGAGAGAGGGGGGCCGGCCACCTCTCCTAGTACTAATAGGACTAGGGGAGGGGGGAGGCGCGCGGCCACCTTGTGCTGCCCCTTTCTCCTTTCCACTAAGGCCCATTAAGGCCCATATGGCTCCCGGGGGGTTCCGGTAACCTCCCGGTACTCCGGTAAAATCCCGATTTCACACGGAACACTTTCGATATCCAAATATAGGCTTCCAATATATCAATCTTTATGTCTCGACCATTTCGAGACTCCTCGTCATGCCCGTGGTCACATCCGGTACTCCGAACTAACTTCGGTACATCAAAATGTATAAACTCATAATAACTTTCATCGTAACGTTAAGCGTGCGGACCCTACGGTTTGAGAACAATGTAGACATCACTGAGACACATCTCCGGTCAATAACCAATAGCGGGACCTGGATGCCCATATTGGCTCCTACATATTCTACGAAGATCTTTATCGGTCAGACCGCATAACAACATACGTTGTTCCCTTTGTCATCGGTATGTTACTTGCCCGAGATTCGATCATCGGTATCCAATACCTAGTTCAATCTCGTTACCGGCAGGTCTCTTTACTCGTTCCGTAATACATCATCTCGCAACTAACTCATTAGTCACAATGCTTG
Source organism: Triticum monococcum (assembly GCA_034509565.1). NCBI lineage: Eukaryota > Viridiplantae > Streptophyta > Magnoliopsida > Poales > Poaceae > Triticum > Triticum monococcum. The sequence continues at coordinate 488,596,771 of CM067845.1, forward strand.
CAAGGCTTATGTGATGTGCATTACCGAGAGGGCCCAGAGATACCTCTCCGACAATCGGAGTGACAAATCCTAATCTCGAAATACGCCAACCCAACATCTACCTTTGGAGACACCTGTAGAGCTCCTTTATAATCATCCAGTTATGTTGTGACGTTTGGTAGCACACAAAGTGTTCCTTCGATAAACGGGAGTTGCATAATCTCATAGTCATAGGAACATGTATAAGTCATGAAGAAAGCAATAGCAACATACTAAACGATCGGGTGCTAAGCTAATGAAATGGGTCATGTCAATCATATCATTCAACTAATGATGTGACCTCGTTAATCAAATAACAACACCTTGTTCATGGTTAGGAAACATAACCATCTTTGATTAACGAGCTAGTCAAGTAGAGGCATACTAGTGACACTAAGTTTGTTTATGTATTTACACATGTATTATGTTTCCGGTTAATACAATTCTAGCATGAATAATAAACATTTATCATGATATAAGGAAATAAATAATAACTTTATTATTACCTCTAGGGCATATTTCCTTCAACGTGGGCATGCATGGGTTAGCCAAACAATCATCTATTAATTAGAGATTTATTGATGATTTTTACCCAAGTTTAAGAGGGACAACTGGCACGTGATTGGTTCATTCCTTGGTCCAATTTTTGCTCCACGTCCAATCAGGAAATGCCTTGGTCGCGCTGCTCCTCCTAAGGCTGGTCATAGTGGGGAGTAACTTGTACTAGTATCATGCATATGACACTAGTCTAAATTACTATCTTCATAGTGCAAAGTAACATAGTAGTAGTGTCATAGATGGCTTCATTTATTAGTTTGTAAACTCATCTTATATTGGGAAGCGCTATGTTACAGCAACATATTATGTTACTATTTCTCATTAACTACTTGTCACATAAGCAAAAATTTCTTGGAATGCGCTATGTTACTCACTAAGTTACTCCCACTATGCATAGTGGGAGTAACTTAGACTAGTGTCATATGCATGACACTAGTTTAAGTTACTACTCTCATAGTGCAAAGTATTTTAGTAGTAGTGTCATAGTTTGTTTCATTTATTGCCTGATATAGACTCATTTTGCCTCGAGAAGCGCTATGTTACAGTAACATATTATGTTACTCCAAGCACCTCTCTCTTCATTAAATACTTGCCACATAAGCAAAATTGTCTTGGGATGTGTTAAGTTACTATCTAAGTTACCCCACTATGGCTAGCCTAAGGCTAGAGTAACTTAGGTAGTAACATAGCGCACTCAAAGAAAATTTTACTTATGTGGCATGTAGTTAATGAGGAGAGAGGTGTTTAGAGTAACTTAATATGTTACTGTAACATAGCGCTTCCCGGGAAAGGATGACACTAGTCTAAATTACTCCCACCGAGACGGAGGGAGTAGTAACATCACATATTTCAATACAAGATTGTTTATGTGGCACCTAATTAATGAGGAGAGAGGGGTTTGTGATAATTTAGATAGTTACTGTAACATCAACATTTCAAGGCATCATGAGTTTATAACTTAATAAATAAACTCTTTCATGATACCACTCATATGTTACTACCCACTATGAAGGTAGTAACGTAGACTACTAATATCGACAAGTTACTACTCTATATTACTTTCCACTGCGAGCAGTTTTATGTATATTACTTCTCATTAACTACTTGTCACATAAGAAAAAAATTAAAGCGCGCTATGTTACTGGCTAACAGGTCCGTTCTACGTCGATGCAAATGTAGTAAAAGCCAGTATAATGACATTCATACTTGTTGTTATTGCTGTCCTGGTCGATCGGTCGGTTGACCTCAGCTGTCCATCTCTCATCGATGTGTATGTACGCATGCATGTACTATATGGAGGCAGAGTCCATGGAACCTGCTCGACTGATCTGGGAAGGAGAAAACGAAAGCTGGTACAGCACTGCGGAGCACTGTCGCCACAGCTGCACTGATGGAAGCAATTAATTCACAGGTACGTGCACCGTGCACACCAGTGTACTGGAGGAAAAAAATGAGTAAGATATTTATATGCAATTTAGAAACCCTAGCTAAAGAAAGGGTCCTGTCCTACGAGCGTTGATTGGACCAAGAACGTGCAAACCTGTCCGGCAAAGACGAGACAGATCGACCTGCTCGTCGATCGATCGATCTACTGATCATTTTTAATATGGCCAGGCGAATCACTTGGTGGTAAAGGAAACATCGCTGGCCGCCGCGCACTAGCGAGCAAGCGTATCACCCAACGGCAAGCGTGATTTTCCTTCTCCATGGCCCCGCCCGATGGACAACGAACGTTATTTCGGCCGGGAAATGTGCTTATGGATGTCGGTTAGGGTTAGGGTACGCTGCGATGGGACTAGCTCACTAGCTAGCACATCCTTTCAGGAAAAAGAGTCACTGCCATGGTGATGCGAACAAGAACAAGCGCCACGAGTATCTACGCTTTCAGAAGGAAATCAAACAGTACCACTTCTTTTGTGGCGTCGCGCATGCCAAATGAGGCTCTGGTGATCCTGTAGCCCCGTTTCCTCCGCATCGACGGTGTCCGGCTCGAGCCTCTTGGAAGAGCATACTGCATACCGCGATGTCCTACATACTCCTTCTATTCCGAATTACTTATCTTAGATTTGTCTACATATATCTAGCATTAAAATGAGTCTAGATACATCCGTATCTAGACAAATCCAAGACAAGTAATTTGGAACGAAGTGAGTAGCTGATACAGCTGGTACAATCTACTGTAGTACTGTAGGAGTAGTCGCACGCACGTCTGCAGGCAGGTATCGTGAGGCCTGGCCGGGAGGCAAGGGATCCTGACAAGCCCAAGGAGGCAAAGAATTGAAGCCGATCGCACCGTGCCGTCAGAGCCACCACACCCCGTGCCCGTGGTACCTGGCCGGCCCGATCAAACCCCGACCGCGTGTTTACTGCCACGTCCCGAGATGTCACGTGCATCGCCACCTAAATAACTTTACTCCAGAGAGACGAGGCGTTTGATCACGGGCACGTACGTATACTGCCTTGTTTGACCGGGAACAGTGCCCTAGCTGCCTAGCCGCTCTGTTACTTTGGCTAACTACCGCTGGCGTGGATGGATTAGGCTGACCCGGGCGGGTTCAGTAAACAACGATGCGGAGTCGCGGGGCCACCTGCGTCGTCGTCGTTTGGTGCGGTTCGTTATCCGTTTGATGAATGTTCTTGATGAATGAATTTCATATGCGCAAGTGCATGCAGCTATGCTTTGCTCCGATCCGAGGCCACGGTTCGGAAAGCGACCGAGAGAGCTATGCGGTTTGGAAAAGCGGCCGTGGCTGGCTGGCTGGCTGCATGTGCCCAGCGAAGGCCCGGAGAGGGACGCGCGACCTCGGTCCAGTAGTATAATCTTCATCGTTTATGCGAGCACAAGACGGCCCGTCCCGCGTTAGATGGGTGCTAAAGTTTTCTTGGTAGCCAACCGCAAGTGCAGGCTGAAGCTCGTGTGTATCTAAGATAAGATTCCTTGGTGCAAACAGAAGCAAGTAGGCGAGGACCCATCTGCTGTAGGATGGTTAAACTAGTTATTGTTTTTCTAGCCAAACAAGGATCAACCCCCAAGTTTGACAGCCTATGTGTATCATTAGGACGAAATACTAGGATGCCCCGAAGATGTCGCGCGTGATGCAGTAGTGTTGCCGACGTGCATGCGCTGGTCGGTCCTTCTCCGACAGCTCAAGGCTCAAGCTTCTCAGAGAGATCGACATGCTATAGTGCTCAACAAAGTGTTGGGCAGTTTACCTTTGGTCCTAACAGGAAAGCGGAGAGATCGAGTGCACGTAAGAGATACGCTAATGAATCGCATCAACAGCTCATGGTCCATACCCGGACGGCTGGTGGCTCGGGATAAGATTACCTAGTCGGCCCGAGTCGGAGTCGGGTTCGTGCATGGCATATGGGCGTTAGGTGCGGCGTTGCGAGGGCCGGAGCACGTAGCACGCGACATGCTCACATGGGGGCCGTGGACCTGCCATCATCAAGACTGGCAGTTGCCGGCCACGATAATTAAGCCATGCATTAAAGTGGTCGTTTGGGACCTGGCTATTTTTTTGAAAGGGAAAAATGCCGGGTTGCCACGTCCAAGTTGGAGGATGACCTGCTGCCTAAAATGGTGGCATGCATTTTGGACGCTGGGAACGTACAGTTAGGCATGAAGGCGATGGTAACTCGTGTGAGCTTTCGTTCCGCAACGCGTTGGATGGAAATGCAAATGTAGAACTTTTATGACGCGAACACTTTGTGTGCTCCTGCAGCTAGGTTTTGCCCGACGCAGTGTGATCTTCTGATAAACGATAAGATGCATTATCGTGGTACTCCTAATTCCTAAATCTGTGCTCCCGATGCATATGCCCAAGTACACGCAGTACGCTGGCACTAGTGCAAGTTTTACCTTTCTTTAGAGAGTGGATAATGTGAGTTTTACTCTTTTTTTCTCTAGAATCGTGTTTAGTTTTACTTGGGAAATACTACAGCGCTTAAGGGAAACCGAGCACAAACGTAAGGCCATGCACAATGGACCGTCAATTCTGTGTGTTTCTCAAACGGGCCGCTCGTACGGCCGGCCTTGCTGCCCATTGCAAAGAATTTGCAAGTGTGTGCGCGGCTATGTATGGGGCGAGAATGGGCTGGCACTCGCCTACAGCAACCGTCCAGTTGTGTCGCCCTATTAGCTTCCTGCAGTGTCTAAACAAATAGCTTCCTGCAGGTTAGTTCGATTTTATTTGTTTTTTCGTTCGTTTTTTATTTTCCTCGTATTTTATAAAACATTTGTAAATACATATATTCCAAAATTTCTATGTACTTTTTTTAAAATAGGACATTTAAAAAAATGGAAACTCAATGTAGAAGTAGAATTTTGTTGATGTAATTTCAAAAATTGTTGATCGCATTAAAAAAATGTCCCGAGATTTAAAAATTGTTAACATTTTTTAAAAATATAAAATTTTAGAAAATTTTATACAATGTAAGAATGTTTGTGTAATCCAAAAAGAAATGTTTCGGACCATTCAAAAAATGCACGCTACATTTTAAAAATGCTTACACATTTTTTTGACATTTATGAAAACATACAATATTGAAAAACTGCACATAGCGTAAAAATGTTTCAATGTGTATTTCAAAAATCTTTAACACATACTCCAAATAATGTTCAAATACTTGTATTTGAAAATGTTAATCATGTATATAAAAACTGTTAAACCTAAATAAAAAAATATTTTATATGTATACCAAAAATACAAAATGTGTATGAGAAAATAGGCATCAAAACATATATTTGAAAAATGTGAACGTGTATGAAAAATGTTCCTGGTCTATACAAAAAATGTACCATATGCATGTAAGAATATATAACACAAATTCCTAAAGAAAACCTAAGTTAAAAAATGATGCAAAACAGTTAAAAACAAATAGAAAAAATGACCTAAAAAAAGTCATGCATATCTACAGTATTTTGGGCCGGCCCATGTTGAGTTGAGATTTGATGCATGTGGACTTTACTTTTGAGAAGCTTGACAGAGTTTCGGTGAGCCCTGATTGGGAATATTTCTACCCTCTTGCATTGGTCAGTGCTTTGTATAGAATCTTATCCGATCATCCTCGCCTCTATGTTGACTTTAGGGTTCAACTGAGAAGATACCATACAGTCTAATGCAAATTTTGCACTAAATGACATGTTTTGCCGGACAATAGGGGTGTCCCTTGCATCCTTTTATTCATGCTATTGGCCGAAATTAACCTTTGAGGGTCGTTGTGTTTCAGTGAGTTCATTTCTTATTATGTAAAACATAATCTATGATTCAAAAGAACATGGTTGCGGTGTATAATGGTATTTTTCTCTTACTCAATTGCAAAATGTTCCTTCTTGGAATTTTATGCCTTTTCCAATGAATAAGCAACCATTATTGCTTCAAAAAGACAAAGAGATGATCATAGCACATGTATTTTCAGAAATAAAAAACTAAGCAACCGGTGATCTTGCACTGTGTGCAAATATAGTATTTCTTAATTTACTCGTATCACACCTATCACTAAATAGTGCACGCTGAATATCCACGACCCTGATATATGTCATAATAATTACATAAAAGTAATAATGGATATTGGGTTTATGTTTATGTCAATGGGTGTTGCACACATTGAATATGGTAATTCCAAAAAAAACCTGAAACTAAAATATTTTAGAGTGCTTATACTTTATATCCTAGGCTTACTAGGTTAATTTTGCCACTAAATACTAATCCTACACTTGCTCCAATTTTGACTTCATTCACTATTTGTCCAGTTATTATCAGTGCAAACTAAGGGACATCAACTAATTGTAAAGACCCCAAAAAATAGGTTATTTAGTCACAGTGGGGGTTCATATTTTTTTATTCTGGTGAGTTGATAGTTGCTAATGGACCTAATTAGCAACATTTATAATATGAAAATAATCTTATTATTTTAGTGTTCACGGTTGCCACTAATTGTTTGGTTAATTATTCCCCATAACAGTTAATGGTTATCAGTGTGTTAATAGCCTATTGATTAATATTAACTTTAATTTTGAAATCTCATGAATGTGAGTTTCTATTCATGCAACAAACTAGTTTAATGAATTACTTATTCTTTGGTGTCATATAGTTTTTATGACACTGCATGCTAATATGCATCTCTTCATTATCTAACATTTATGTTGTTGCTAACAAGAATCTTAGCTTTACAATTCATCCAATGAGTAAATTCTCTCCCCTCTTTTGTGGTATACTCTTTACGTCAATATTTTCTCGAGGATTTTGCTAGAGAATATTTTGATGGAAAAAAATCGACGTTCCTCCTATGCAATGCAAATAAATAAAACATATATCCTACAAACATATTGTTCATAGGCATACCAGCTAATGTGATCTCAATGGTCTTCTAGTCTCATCTCAAATCATTTCAAAATGAATCAACCATAATTCTATTATTCAATAAAGTCGTTGATGCAGCTTCTAGTTGAGTATCAATACATTATAGAAACTTTGTATTGTCCCGACCTTTACAAAGAGATATAATTCAGCTAAAATCTCAACTCCATAACATGATATTTACAAACAAATATCCATAAATAGAACAATTACAACCATTCTAATTTTTAATGCAATCGCCATTATATATATATATATATATATATATATATATATATATATATATATATATATATATATATATATATAGGTAAATTGCTTGGGGCACCTAGCTGCCTGGGCACCTAGCATTAGTAGCTCGCATGTCAACCAATTTGCATTTATTGATTGGAAAATAATTAAAACACACATTAATTGGTAGAGAGAGAGAGAGAGAGAGAGAATAACATAATAAAAAGGAAAGAAATATACATGCATGTATGCACAATGTGACTCGCCGGCTTGTAGACCTTGTACGCACAGATGAATACACATATACATTAAAATTGTACCTTCATGGGGTATCTATGACTTATTATTTGTATCAATAAATTGTGCACTAACTCCAAAATAGTAGAGACATACCCATGATATATATATATACCTACTAACGAATTATGTACATACGCGGGCATGTATATATATCCATGTTGGAAATATGCCCTAGAGGCAATAATAAAAGCATTATTATTATATTTCCTTGTTCATGATAATTGTCTTTATTCATGCTATAATTGTGTTATCCGGAAATCGTAATACATGTGTGAATAACAGACACCAACATATCCCTAGTAAGCCTCTAGTTGACTAGCTCGTTAATCAACAGATAGTCATGGTTTCCTGACTATGGACATAGGATGTCATTGATAACAAGATCACATCATTAAGAGAATGATGTGATGGACAAGACCCAATCCTAAACATAGCATAAAGATCGTATAGTTCGTTTGCTAGAGTTTTGCAATGTCAAGTATCTTTTCCTTAGACCATGAGTGTTGGGGAACGTAGTAATTTCAAAATTTTCCCACGCACACGCAAGATCATGATGATGCATAGCAACGAGAGGGGAGAGTGTTGTCTACGTACCAACGCAGACCGACTGCGGAAGCGATCACACAACGTAGAGGAAGTAGTCGTACGTCTTCTTCCCGATCCGACCGATCCAAGCACCGTTACTCCGGCACCTCCGAGTTCTTAGCACACGTACAGCTCGATGACGATCCCCGGGCTCCGATCCAGCAAAGCTTCGGGGAGGAGTTCCGTCAGCAAAACGGCGTGGTGACGATCTTGATGTACTACCGACGCAGGGCTTCGCCTAAGCACTACAACGGTATGATCGAGGTGGAATTTGGTGGCAGGGGGCACCGCACACGGCTAAGGAACGATCTCAATGATCAACTTGTGTGTCTTGGGGTGTCCCCTGCCCCCGTATATAAAGGATGAAAGGGGGGAGGCTGGCCGGCCAAAGGAGGGAGGCGCAGGAGGAGTCCTACTCGTACCGGGAGTAGGACCCCCCCCCCCCAATCCTATTCCAACTAGGAATCCTTGGGAAAAAGAGAGAGGTGGCCGGCCACCTCTCCTAGTCCTAATAGGACTAGGGGAGGGGGGGAGGCGCACATCCCTCCTTGGCAGCCTCTTTCACCTTTCCACAATGGCCCATGTAGGCCCATTTGGCTCCCGGGGGGTTCCGGTAACCCTCCCGGTAATCCGGTAAAATCCCGATTTCACCCGGAACACTTCCGATGTCCAAACATAGGCTTCCAATATATCAATCTTTACATCTCGACCATTTCGAGACTCCTCGTCATGTCCGTGATCACATCCGGGACTCCGAACTACCTTCGGTACATCAAAATGCATAAACTCATAATAACTGTCATCGTAACGTTAAGCGTGCGGACCCTACAGTTCGAGAACAATGTAGACATGACCGAGACACGTCTCCGATCAATAACCAATAGCGGGACCTGGATGCCCATATTGGCTCCTACATATTCTACGAAGATCTTTATCGGTCAGACCGCATAACAACATACGTTGTTCCCTTTGTCATCGGTATGTTACTTGCCCGAGATTCGATCGTCGGTATCCAATACCTAGTTCAATCTCGTTACTGGCAAGTCTCTTTACGCGTTCCGTAATACATCATCTCATAACTAACATCTTAGTTATTATGCTTGCAAGGCTTATGTGATGTGTATTACCGAGAGGGCCCAGAGATACCTCTCCGACAATCGGAGTGACAAACCCTAATCTCGAAATACGCCAACCCAACATCCACCATTGGAGACACCTGTAGTACTCCTTTATAATCACCCAGTTACATTGTGACGTTTGGTAGTACCCAAAGTGTTCCTCCGGTAAACGGGAGTTGCATAATCTCATAGTTATAGGAACATGTATAAGTCATGTAGAAAGCAATAGCAACATACTAAACGATCGGGTGCTAAGCTAATGGAATGGGTCATGTCAATCAGATCATTCAACTAATGATGTGACCTCGTTAATCAAATAACAACTCTTTGTTCATGGTTAGGAAACATAACCATCTTTGATTAACGAGCTAGTCTAGTAGAGGCATACTAGTGACACTCTGTTTTGTCTATGTATTCACACATGTATTATGTTTCCGGTTAATACAATTCTAGCATGAATAATAAACACTTATCATGGTTTTAAGGAAATAAATAATAACTTTATTATTGCCTCTAGGGCATATTTCCTTCAGTCTCCCACTTGCACTAGAGTCAATAATCTAGATTACACAGTAATGATTCTAACACCCATGGAGCTTTGGTGTTGATCATGTTTTGCTCGTGGAAGAGGCTTAGTTAACGGGTCTGCAACATTCAGATCCGCATGTATCTTGCAAATCTCTATGTCTCCCACCTGGACTAAATCCCGGATGGAGTTGAAGCGTCTCTTGATGTGTTTGGTCCTTTTGTGAAATCTGGATTCCTTTGCCAAAGCAATTGCACCAGTATTGTCACAAAAGATTTTCATTGGACCCGATGCACTAGGTATGACACCTAGATCGGATATGAACTCCTTCATCCAGACTCCTTCGTTCGCTGCTTCCGAAGCAGCTATGTACTCCGCTTCACATGTAGATCCTGCTACGACGCTTTGTTTAGAACTGCACCAACTGACAGCTCCACCGTTTAAAGTAAACACGTATCCGGTTTGCGATTTAGAATCGTCCGGATCAGTGTCAAAGCTTGCATCAACGTAACCTCTTACGGTGAGCTCTTTGTCACCTCCATATACGAGAAACATATCCCTAGTCTTTTTCAGGTATTTCAGGATGTTCTTGACCGCTGTCCAGTGATTCACTCCTGGATTACTTTGGTACCTCCCTGCTAAACTTATAGCAAGGCACACATCAGGTCTGGTACACAGCATTGCATACATGATAGAGCCTATGGCTGAAGCATAGGGAACATCTTTCATTTTCTCTCTATCTTCTGCAGTGGTTGGGCATTGAGTCTGACTCAACTTCACACCTTGTAACACAGGCAAGAACCCTTTCTTTGCTTGATCCATTTTGAATTTCTTCAAAATCTTGTCAAGGTATGTGCTTTGTGAAAGTCCAATTAAGCGTCTTGATCTATCTCTATAGATCTTTATGCCTAATATGTAAGCAGCTTCCCCGAGGTCTTTCATCGAAAAACTTTTATTCAAGTATCCCTTTATGCTATCCAGAAATTCTATATCATTTCCAATCAGCAATATGTCATCTACATATAATATCAGAAATGCTACAGAGCTCCCACTCACTTTCTTGTAAATACATGCTTCTCCAAAAGTCTGTATAAAGCCAAATGCTTTGATCACACTATCAAAGCGTTTATTCCAACTCCGAGATGCTTGCACCAGTCCATAAATGGATCGCTGGAGTTTGCATACTTTGTTAGCTCCCTTTGGATCGACAAAACCTTCAGGTTGCATCATATACAACTCTTCTTCCAGAAATCCATTCAGGAATGCAGTTTTGACATCCATCTGCCATATTTCATAATCATAAAATGCGGCAATTGCTAACATGATTCTGACGGATTTAAGCATCGCTACGGGTGAGAAGGTCTCATCGTAGTCAACCCCTTGAACTTGTCGAAAACCTTTTGCGACAAGTCGAGCTTTATAGACAGTAACATTACCGTCAGCGTCAGTCTTTTTCTTGAAGATCCATTTATTCTCAATTGCTTGCCGATCATCGGGCAAGTCAACCAAAGTCCATACTTTGTTCTCATACATGGATCCCATCTCAGATTTCATGGCCTCAAGCCACTTTGCGGAATCTGGGCTCACCATCGCTTCTTCATAGTTCGTAGGTTCATCATGATCTAGTAGCATGACTTCCAGAATTGGATTACCGTACCACTCTGGTGCGGATCTTACTCTGGTTGATCTACGTGGTTCAGTAGTATCTTGTCCTGAAGTTTCATGATCATCATCATTAGCTTCCTCACTAATTGGTATAGGTGTCGCAGAAACAGTTTTCTGTGATGTACTATTTTCCAATAAGGGAGCAGGTACAGTTACCTCGTCAAGTTCTACTTTCCTCCCACTCACTTCTTTCGAGAGAAACTCCTTCTCTAGAAAGTTTCCGAACTTAGCAACAAAAGTCTTGCCTTCAGATCTGTGATAGAAGGTGTATCCAATAGTTTCCTTTGGATATCCTATGAAGACACATTTCTCCGATTTGGGTTCGAGCTTATCAGGTTGAAGCTTTTTCACATAAGCATCGCAGCCCCAAACTTTAAGAAACGACAACTTTGGTTTTTTGCCAAACCATAGTTCATAAGGCGTCGTCTCAACGGATTTTGATGGTGCCCTATTTAACATGAATGTGGCCGTCTCTAAAGCATAACCCCAAAATAATAGCGGTAAATCAGTAAGAGACATCATAGATCGCACCATATCTAGTAAAGTACGATTACGATGTTCGGACACACCATTACACTGTGGTGTTCCGGGTGGCGTGAGTTGTGAAACTATTCCACAATTTTTCAAATGTACACCAAACTCGTAACTCAAATATTCTCCTCCACGATCAGATCGTAGAAACTTTATTTTCTTGTTACGATGATTTACAACTTCACTCTGAAATTCCTTGAACTTTTCAAATGTTTCAGACTTATGTTTCATTAAGTAGATATACCCATATCTGCTTAAATCATCTGTGAAGGTGAGAAAATAACGATATCCGCCACGAGCTTCAATATTCATCGGACCACATACATCGGTATGTATGATCTCCAATAAATCTGTTGCTCTCTCCATAGTACCGGAGAATGGTGTTTTAGTCATCTTGCCTATGAGGCACGGTTCGCAAGTACCAAGTGATTCATAATCAAGTGGTTCCAAAAGTCCATTAGTATGGAGTTTCTTCATGCGTTTTACACCGATATGACCTAAACGGCAGTGCCACAAATAAGTTGCACTATCATTATCAACTCTGCATCTTTTGGATTCTACATTATGAATATGTGTATCACTACTATCGAGATTCAACAAGAACAGACCACTCTTCAAAGGTGCATGACCATAAAAGATATTACTCATATAAATAGAACAACCATTATTCTCTGATTTAAATGAATAACCGTCTCGCATTAAACAAGATCCAGATATAATGTTCATGCTCAACGCTGGCACCAAATAACAATTATTTAGGTCTAATATTAATCCCGAAGGTAGATGTAGAGGTAGCGTGCCGACCGCGATCACATCGACTTTGGAACCGTTTCCTACGCGCATCGTCACCTCGTCCTTTGCTAGCGTCCGCTTATTCTGTAGTCCCTGTTTCGAGTTGCAAATATTAGCAACAGAACCAGTATCAAATACCCAGGTGCTACTGCGAGCTCTAGTAAGGTACACATCAATAACATGTATATCACATATACCTTTGTTCACCTTGCCATCCTTCTTATCCGCCAAATACTTGGGGCAGTTCCGCTTCCAGTGACCAGTCTGCTTGCAGTAGAAGCACTCAGTTTCAGGCTTAGGTCCAGACTTGGGTTTCTTTTCCTGAGCAGCAACTTGTTTGCTGTTCTTCTTGAAGTTCCCCTTCTTCTTCCCTTTGACCTTTTTCTTGAAACTAGTGGTCTTGTTGACCATCAACACTTGATGCTCCTTCTTGATTTCTACCTCCGCAGCTTTCAGCATTGCGAAGAGCTCGGGAATAGTCTTGTTCATCCCTTGCATATTATAGTTCATCACGAAGCCCTTGTAGCTTGGTGGCAGTGATTGGAGAATTCTGTCAATGACGCAATCATTTGGAAGATTAACTCCCATCTGAATCAAGTGATTATTATACCCAAACATTTTGAGTATATGCTCACTGACAGAACTGTTCTCCTCCATCTTGCAGCTATATAACTTATTGGAGACTTCATATCTCTCAATTCGGGCATTTGCTTGAAATATCAACTTCAACTCCTGGAACATCTCATATGCTCCATGACGTTCAAAACGTCGTTGAAGTCCCGATTCTAAGCCGTAAAGCATGGCACACTGAACTATCGAGTAGTCATCAGCTTTGCTCTGCCAGACGTTCATAACATCTGGCGTTGCTCCAGCAGCAGGCCTGGCACCCAGCTGTGCTTCCAGGACGTAATTCTTCTGTGCAGCAATGAGGATAATCCTCAAGTTACGGACCCAGTCCGTGTAATTGCTACCATCATCTTTCAACTTTGCTTTCTCAAGGAACGCATTAAAATTCAACGGAACAACAGCACGAGCCATCTATCTACAATCAACATAAACAAGCAAGATACTATCAGGTACTAAGTTCATGATAAGTTTAAGTTCAGTTAATCAAATTACTTAAGAACTCCCACTTAGATAGACATCCCTCTAATCCTCTAAGTGATCACATGATCCAAATCAACTAAACCATAACCGATCATCACGTGAGATGGAGTAGTTTTCAATGGTGAACATCGTTATGTTGATCATATCTACTATATGATTCACGCTCGACCTTTCGGTCTCCGTGTTCCGAGGCCATATCTGTATAAGCTTGGCTCGTCAAGTATAACCTGAGTATTCTGCGTGTGCAACTGTTTTGCACCCGTTGTATTTGGACGTAGAGCTTATCACACCCGATCATCACGTGGTGTCTGGGCACGACGAACTTTGGCAACGGTGCATACTCAGGGAGAACACTTCTTGATAATTTAGTGAGAGATCATCTTATAATGCTACCGTCAATCAAAGCAAGATAAGATGCATAAAAGATAAACATCACATGCAATCAATATAAGTGATATGCTATGGCCATCATCATCTTGTGCCTGTGATCTCCATCTCTGAAGCACCGTCATGATCACCATCGTCACCGGCGCGACACCTTGATCTCCATCGTAGCATCGTTGTCGTCTCGCCAATCTTATGCTTCCACGACTATCACTACCGCTTAGTAATAAAGTTAAGCATTACATCGCAATTGCATTGCATACAATAAAGCGACAACCATATGGATCCTGCCAGTTGCCGATAACTTGGTTACAAAACATGATCATCTCATACAATAAAATCAGCATCATGCCTTGACCATATCACATCACAACATGCCCTGCAAAAACAAGTTAGACGTCCTCTACTTTGTTGTTGCAAGTTTTACGTGGCTGCTACGGGCTTAAGTAAGAACTCATCTCACCTACGCATCAAAACCACAATGATAGTTCGTCAAATAGACTCCGTTTTAACCTTCTCAAGGACCGGGCGTAGCCACACTTGGTTCAACTAAAGTTGGAGAGACAGTCTTCCGCAAGCCATCTATGTGCAAAGCACGTCGAGGGAACCGGTCTCGCGTAAGAGTACGCGTAAGGTTGGTCCGGATCGTCTCGTCCAACAATACCGCCGAACCAAAGTATGACATGCTGGTAGGCAGTATGACTTGTATCGCCCACAACTCACTTGTGTTCTACTCGTGCAAATAACATCAAACCATAAAACCTAGGCTCGGATGCCACTGTTGGGGAACGTAGTAATTTCAAAATTTTCCTACGCACACGCAAGATCATGGTGATGCATAGCAACGAGAGGGGAGAGTGTTGTCTACGTACCAACGCAGACCAACTGCGGAAGCGATCACACAACGTAGAGGAAGTAGTCGTACGTCTTCTTCCCAATCCGACCGATCCAAGCACCGTTACTCCGGCACCTCCGAGTTCTTAGCACACGTACAGCTCGATGACGATCCCCGGGCTCCGATCCAGCAAAGCTTCGGGGAGGAGTTCCGTCAGCACGACGGCGTGGTGACGATCTTGATGTAATACCGACGCAGGGCTTCGCCTAAGCACTACAACGGTATGATCGAGGTGGAATTTGGTGGCAGGGGGCACCGCACACGGCTAAGGAACGATCTCAAGGATCAACTTGTGTGTCTTGGGGTGTCCCCTGCCCCCGTATATAAAGGATGAAAGGGGGGAGGCTGGCCGGCCAAAGGAGGGAGGCGCAGGAGGAGTCCTACTCCTACCGGGAGTAGGACTCCCCCCCCCCCAATCCTATTCCAACTAGGAATCCTTGGGAAAAAGAGAGAGGGAAAGAGAGAGAGGTGGCCGGCCACCTCTCCTAGTCCTAATAGGACTAGGGGAGGGGGGAGGCGCGCAGCCCTCCTTGGCAGCCTCTTTCACCTTTCCACAATGGCCCATGTAGGCCCATTTGGCTCTCGGGGGGTTCCGGTAACCCTCCCGGTAATCCGGTAAAATCCCGATTTCACCCGGAACACTTCCGATGTCCAAACATAGGCTTCCAATATATCAATCTTTACATCTTGACCATTTCGAGACTCCTCGTCATGTCCGTGATCACATCTGGGACTCCGAACTACCTTCGGTACATCAAAATGCATAAACTCATAATAACTGTCATCGTAACGTTAAGCGTGCGGACCCTACGGTTCGAGAGCAATGTAGACATGACCGAGACACGTCTCCGGTCAATAACCAATAGCGGGACCTGGATGCCCATATTGGCTCCTACATATTCTATGAAGATCTTTATCGGTCAGACCGCATAACAACATACGTTGTTCCCTTTGTCATCGGTATGTTACTTGCCCGAGATTCGATCGTCGGTATCCAATACCTAGTTCAATCTCGTTACTGGCAAGTCTCTTTACTCGTTCCGTAATACATCATCTCATAACTAACATCTTAGTTATTATGCTTGCAAGGCTTATGTGATGTGTATTACCGAGAGGGCCCAGAGATACCTCTCCGACAATCGGAGTGACAAACCCTAATCTCGAAATACGCCAACCCAACATCCACCATTGGAGACACCTGTAGTACTCCTTTATAATCACCCAGTTACGTTGTGACGTTTGGTAGTACCCAAAGTGTTCCTCCGGTAAACGGGAGTTGCATAATCTCATAGTTATAGGAACATGTATAAGTCATGTAGAAAGCAATAGCAACATACTAAACGATCGGGTGCTAAGCTAATGGAATGGGTCATGTCAATCAGATCATTCAACTAATGATGTGACCTTGTTAATCAAATAACAACTCTTTGTTCATGGTTAGGAAACATAACCATCTTTGATTAACGAGCTAGTCTAGTAGAGGCATACTAGTGACACTCTGTTTTGTCTATGTATTCACACATGTATTATGTTTCCGGTTAATACAATTCTAGCATGAATAATAAACACTCATCATGGTTTTAAGGAAATAAATAATAACTTTATTATTGCCTCTAGGGCATATTTCCTTCAATGAGATCGTGTAACTCCCGGATACCGTAGGAGTGCTTTGGGTATACCAAACGTCACAACGTAACTGGGTGACTATAAAGGTAGACTACGGGTATCTCCGAAAGTATCTGTTGGGTTGACACGGATCAAGACTGAGATTTGTCACTCCGTATGACGGAGAGGTATCACTGGGCCCACTCGGTAATGCATCATCATAATGAGCTCAAAGTGACCAAGTGTCTGGTCACGGGATCATGCATTACGGTACGAGTAAAGTGACTTGCCGGTAACAAGATTGAACGAGGTATTGGGATACCGACGATCGAATCTCGGGCAAGTAATATATCGATTGACAAAGGGAATTGCATACGGGGTTGATTGAATCCTCGACATCGTGGTTCATCCGATGAGATCATCGTGGAGCATGTGGGAGCCAACATGGGTATCCAGATCCCGCTGTTGGTTATTGACCGGAGAGTCGTCTCGGTCATGTCTACATGTCTCCCGAACCCGTAGGGTCTACACACTTAAGGTTCGGTGACGCTAGGGTTGTGAAGATATGTATATGCAGTAACCCGAATGTTTTTCGGGGTCCCGGATGAGATCCCGGACGTCACGAGGAGTTCCGGAATGGTCCGGAGGTAAAGAATTATATATAGGAAGTGCTGTTTCGGCCATCGGGACAAGTTTCGGGGTTACCGGTATTGTACCGGGACCACCGGAAGGGTCCCGGGGATCCACCGGGCGGGGCCACCTATCCCGGAGGGCCCCATGGGCTGAAGTGGGAAGGGACCCAGCCCTTAGTGGGCTGGGGCGCCACCCCTAAGGGCCCATGCGCCTAGGGTTAGGGGAAACCCTAAAGGGGGGCGCCCCCTTGCTTGGGGGGCAAGCCCCCCACCCCTTGGCCGCCCCCCCCCTAGGAGATCCATCTCCTAGGGCCAGCGCCCCCCCTTGGCACCCCTATATATAGTGGGGGAGAGGAGGGACTTGGGGCTACGGCTTTTGGTGCATCCCTCTCTCCCTGTTACGTCTCTCTCTCTTGTAGTATAGGCGAAGCCCTGCTACTGTGACGCCCTGCATCCACCACCACGCCGTCGTGCTGCTGGATCATCACCAACCTCTCCTTCCCCCTTGCTGGATCAAGAAGGAGGAGACGTCTCCCGTCCCGTACGTGTGTTGAACGCGGAGGTGCCGTCCGTTCGGCACTTGGTCATCGGTGATTTGGATCACGTCGTGTTCGACTACATCATGCCCGTTCTTTGAACGCTTCCGCACGCGATCTACAAAGGTATGTAGATGCATCTGATGATTCGTTGCTAGATGAACTCCTAGATGGATCTTGGTGAAATGAGTAGGAAATTTTTTGTTTTCTGCAACGTTCCCCAACAGTGGTATCAGAGCTAGGTCTATGCGTAGTTCTTCTTGCGCGAGTAGAACACAATTTGTTGTGGGCGTGGATTTGTCAGCTTTCTTGCCGCTACTAGTCTTTTCTTGCTTCAGCGGTATTGTGGGATGAAGCGGCCCAGACCAACCTTACACGTACGCTTACGTGAGACCGGTTCCACCGACTAACATGCACTAGTTGCATAAGGTGGCTGGCGGGTGTCTGTCTCTCCTACTTTAGTTGGAGCGGATTCGATGAACAGGGTCCTTATGAAGGGTAAATAGAAGTTGACAAATCACGTTGTGGCTTTCACGTAGGTAAGAAAACGTTCTTGCTAGAACCCTAATTCAGCCACGTAAAACTTGCAACAACAATTAGAGGACGTCTAACTTGTTTTTGCAGCAAGTGGTTTGTGATATGATATGGCCAAAGTTGTGATGAATGATGAATGATCTATATGTGATGTATGAGATGTTCATGCTATTGTAATAGGAATCACGACTTGCATGTCGATGAGTATGACAACCGGCAGGAGCCATAGGAGTTGTCTTTATTCTTTTATATGACCTGCGTGTCATTGAGAAACGCCATGTAAATTACTTTACTTCATTGCTAAACGCGTTAGCCATAGTAGTAGAAGTAATAGTTGGCGAGCAACTTCATGGAGACACGATGATGGAGATCATGATGATGGAGATCATGGTGTCAAGCCGGTGACAAGATGATCATGGAGCCCCAAGATGGAGATCAAAGGAGCTATGTGATATTGGCCAT
The DNA here is from genome assembly GCA_034509565.1 of Triticum monococcum. Classification (NCBI taxonomy): domain Eukaryota; kingdom Viridiplantae; phylum Streptophyta; class Magnoliopsida; order Poales; family Poaceae; genus Triticum; species Triticum monococcum. The sequence continues at coordinate 488,615,612 of CM067845.1, forward strand.
ATCATGTCACGTTTATTATTTGATTGCATGTGATGTTTATCATGTTTTGCATCTTGTTTACTTAGAACGACGGTAGTAAATAAGATGATCCCTCATATTAATTTCAAGAAGTGTTCCCCCTAACTGTGCACCATTGCGACAGTTCGCTGTTTCAAAACACCACGTGATGATCGGGTGTTTTATTCAGACGTTCACATACAACGGGTGTAAGACAGATTTACACATGCAAACACTTAGGTTGACTTGACGAGCCTAGCATGTACAGACATGGCCTCGGAACACAGAAGACCGAAAGGTCGAGCATGAGTCGTATAGAAGATACGATCAACATGAAGATGTTCACCGACGTTGACTAGTCCGTCTCACGTGATGATCGGACACGGCCTAGTTGACTCGGATCATGTTATACTTAGATGACTGGAGGGATGTCTATCTAAGTGGGAGTTCATTATATAATTTGATTAGATGAACTTTATTATCATGAACATTAGTCTAAAATATTTTACAATATGTCTTGTAGATCAAATGGCCCATGTAGTCCTCAACTTCAACGCGTTCCTAGAGAAAACCAAGCTGAAAGACGATGGCAGCAACTATACGGACTGGGTCCGGAACCTGAGGATCATCCTCATAGCTGCCAAGAAAGATTATGTCCTACAAGCACCGCTAGGTGAAGCTCCCGTCCCACAGAACCAAGACGTTATGAACGCTTGGCAGACACGTGTTGACGACTACTCCCTCGTTCAGTGCGGCATGCTTTACAGTTTAGAGCCGGGGCTCCAAAAGCATTTTGAGAGACATGGAGCATATGAGATGTTCGAAGAGCTGAAAATGGTTTTCCAAGCTCATGCCCGGGTCGAGAGATATGAGGTCTCCGACAAGTTCTTCAGCTGTAAGATGGAGGAAAATAGTTCTGTCAGTGAGCACATACTCACTATGTCTGGGTTACATAACCGCTTGACTCAGCTGGGAGTTAATCTCCCAGATGATGCGGTCATTGACAGAATCCTCCAGTCGCTTCCACCAAGCTACAAGAGCTTTGTGATGAACTTCAACATGCAAGGGATGCAAAAGACCATTCCTGAGTTGTTTTCAATGCTGAAATCAGCGGAGGTAGAAGTAAAGAAGGAACATCAAGTGTTGATGGTCAATAAAACCACTAAGTTCAAGAAGGGCAAGGGTAAGAAAGCCTTCAAGAAGGACGGCAAGGAAGTTGCCGCGCCCGGCAAGCAAGCTGCCGGGAAGAAGCCAAAGAATGGACCCAAGCCCGAGACTGAGTGCTTTTATTGCAAGGGAAGCGGTCACTGGAAGCGGAACTACCCTAAATACTTAGCAGACAAGAAGGCCGACAAAACAAAAGGTATATGTGATATACATGTAATTGATATGTACCTTACTAGTGTCCGTAGTAGCTCCTAGGTATTTGATACCGGTGCAGTTGCTCACATTTGTAACTCAAAGCAGGGGCTGCGGAATAAGCGGAAACTGGCAAAGGACGAGGTGACGATGCGCGTCGGGAATGGTTCCAAGGTCAATGTGATCGCCGTCGGCACGCTACCTCTACATTTACCTTCGGGATTAGTTTTAAACCTTAATAATTGTTATTTAGTACCAGCTTTGAGCATGAACATTGTATCGGGATCTCGTTTAATTCGAGATGGCTACTCATTTAAATCCGAGAATAATGGTTGTTCTATTTATATGAGAGATATGTTTTATGGTCATGCTCCTATGGTGAATGGTTTATTCTTTATGAATCTCGAACGTAATACTACACATGTTCATAATGTGAGTGCCAAAAGATGCAAGGTTGATAATGATAGTCCCACATACTTGTGGCACTGCCGCCTTGGTCACATAGGTGTCAAACGCATGAAGAAGCTCCATGCAGATGGACTTTTAGAGTCTCTTGATTATGAATCATTTGACACGTGCAAACCATGCCTTATGGGTAAAATGACCAAGACTCCGTTCTCAGGAACAATGGAGCGAGCAACCAACTTGTTGGAAATCATACATATTGATGTGTGCGGTCCAATGAGTGTTGAGGCTCGCGGTGGCTATCGTTATGTTCTCACCCTCACTGATGATTTGAGTGATATGGATATATTTACTTAATGAAACACAAGTCTGAAACCTTTGAAAAGTTCAAGGAATTTCAGAGTGAGGTTGAGAATCAACGTGACAGGAAAATCAAGTTTCTACGATCAGATCGTGGAGGAGAATACTTGAGTCACGAATTTGGCACACACTTAAGAAAATGTGGAATAGTTTCACAACTCACGCCGCCTGGAACACCTCAGCGTAACGGTGTGTCCGAACGTCGTAATCGCACTCTATTAGATATGGTGCGATCTATGATGTCTCTTACCGATTTACCGCTATCTTTTTGGGGCTATGCTTTAGAGACTGCCGCATTCACTTTAAATAGGGCTCCGTCGAAATCCGTTGAGACGACACCGTATGAATTATGGTTTGGAAAGAAATCTAAGCTGTCGTTTCTAAAAGTTTGGGGATGCGATGCTTATGTCAAGAAACTTCAACCTGAAAAGCTCGAACCCAAGTCGGAAAAATGCGTCTTCATAGGATACCCGAAAGAAACTATTGGGTATACCTTCTACCTCAGATCTGAAGGCAAGATCTTTGTTGCCAAGAATGGATCCTTTCTAGAGAAAGAGTTTCTCTCGAAAGAAGTAAGTGGGAGGAAAGTAGAACTTGATGAAGTATTACCTCTTGAACCGGAAGCGGGCGCAATTCAAGAAAATGTTCCTGAGGTGCCTGCACCGACTAGAGAGGAAGTTAATGATGATGATCAAGATACTTCTGATCAAGCTCCTACTGAAATTCGTAGGTCCACAAGGACATGTTCCGCACCAGAGTGGTATGGCAACCCTGTCTTGGAAATCATGTTGTTAGACAACGGTGAACCTTCGAACTATGAAGAAGCAATGGCGGGCCCGGATTCCGACAAATGGCTAGAAGCCATGAAATCCGAGATAGGATCCATGTATGAAAACGAAGTATGGACTTTGACTGACTTGCCCGTTGAACGGCGAGCCATAGAAAATAAATGGATCTTTAAGAAGAAGACAGACGCGGATGGTAATGTGACCATCTATAAAGCTCGGCTTGTCGCTAAGGGTTATCGACAAGTTCAAGGGGTTGACTACGATGAGACTTTCTCACCGGTAGCGAAGCTAAAGTCCGTCCGAATCATGTTAGCAATTGCCGCGTTTTACGATTATGAAATATGGCAAATGGACGTCAAAACGGCATTCCTTAATGGTTTCCTTAAGGAAGAATTGTATATGATGCAGCCGGAAGGTTTTGTCGATCCTAAGAATGCTGACAAGGTGTGCAAGCTCCAACGCTCGATTTATGGGCTGGTGCAAGCATCTCGGAGTTGGAACATTCTCTTTGATGAGATGATCAAAGCGTTTGGGTTTACGTAGACTTATGGAGAAGCGTGCGTTTACAAGAAAGTGAGTGGGAGCTCTGTAGCATTTCTCATATTATATGTAGATGACATACTTTTGATGGGAAATAATATAGAACTCTTGGACAGCATCAAGGCCTACTTGAATAAGAGTTTTTCAATGAAGGACCTTGGAGAAGCTGCTTATATATTAGGCATCAAAATCTATAGAGATAGATCAAGACGCCTCATAGGTCTTTCACAAAGCACATACCTTGATAAGATATTGAAGAAGTTCAATATGGATCAATCTAAGAAGGGGTTCTTGCCTGTGTTACAAGGTATGAAATTGAGCTCGGCTCAAAGTCCGACCACGGCAGAAGAAATAGAAGAGATGAGTGTCATCCCCTATGCCTCAGCCATAGGTTCTATTATGTATGCCATGCTGTGTACCAGACCTGATGTAAACCTTGCCGTAAGTTTGGTAGGAAGGTACCAAAGTAATCCCGGCAAAGAACACTGGACAACGGTCAAAAATATCCTGAAGTACCTGAAAAGGACTAAGGAAATGTTTCTCGTTTATGGAGGTGACGAAGAGCTCGTCGTAAAGGGTTACGTCGACGCTAGCTTCGACACAGATCTGGATGACTCAAAGTCACAAACCGGATACGTGTATATTTTGAATGGTGGGGCAGTAAGCTGGTGCAGTTGCAAGCAGAGCGTCGTGGCGGGATCTACATGTGAAGCGGAATACATGGCAGCCTCGGAGGCAGCACATGAAGCAATTTGGGTGAAGGAGTTCATCACCGACCTCGGAGTCATACCCAATGCGTCGGGGCCGATCAAGCTCTTTTGTGACAACACTGGAGCTATTGCACTTGCCAAGGAGCCCAGGTTTCACAAGAAGACAAGGCACATCAAGCGTCGCTTCAACTCCATTCGTGAAAATGTTCAAGATGGAGACATAGAGATTTGTAAAGTACATACGGACCTGAATGTAGCAGATCCGTTGACTAAACCTCTCCCTAGGGCAAAACATGATCAGCACCAGAATTCCATGGGTGTTCGATTCATCACAATGTAACTAGATTATTGACTAGTGGGAGACTGTTGCAAATATGCCCTAGAGGCAATAATAAAAGCATTATTATTATATTTCCTTGTTCATGATAATTGTCTTTATTCATGCTATAATTGTGTTATCCGGAAATCGTAATACATGTGTGAATAACAGACACCAATATATCCCTAGTAAGCCTCTAGTTGACTAGCTCGTTAATCAACAGATAGTCATGGTTTCCTGGCTATGGACATAGGATGTCATTGATAACGAGATCACATCATTAAGAGAATGATGTGATGGACAAGACCCAATCCTAAACATAGCATAAAGATCGTATAGTTCGTTTGCTAGAGTTTTGCAATGTCAAGTATCTTTTCCTTAGATCATGAGATCGTGTAACTCCCGGATACCGTAGGAGTGCTTTGGGTATACCAAACGTCACAACGTAACTGAGTGACTATAAAGGTAGACTACGGGTATCTCCGAAAGTATCTGTTGGGTTGACACGGATCAAGACTGAGATTTGTCACTCCGTATGACGGAGAGGTATCACTGGGCCCACTCGGTAATGCATCATCATAATGAGCTCAAAGTGACCAAGTGTCTGGTCATGGGATCATGCATTACGGTACGAGTAAAGTGACTTGCCGGTAACAAGATTGAACGAGGTATTGGGATACCGACGATCGAATCTCGGGCAAGTAATATATCGATTGACAAAGGGAATTGCATACGGGGTTGATTGAATCCTCGACATCGTGGTTCATCCGATGAGATCATCGTGGAGCATGTGGGAGCCAACATGGGTATCCAGATCCCGCTGTTGGTTATTGACCGGAGAGTCGTCTCGGTCATGTCTACATGTCTCCCGAACCCGTAGGGTCTACACACTTAAGGTTCGGTGACGCTAGGGTTGTGAAGATATGTATATGCAGTAACCCGAATGTTGTTCGGGGTCCTGGATGAGATCCCGGACGTCACGAGGAGTTCCGGAATGGTCCGGAGGTAAAGAATTATATATAAGAAGTGCTGTTTCGGCCATCGGGACAAGTTTCGGGGTTACCGGTATTGTACCGGGACCACCGGAAGGGTCCCGGGGGTCCACCGGGTGGGGCCACCTATCCCAAAGGGCCCCATGGGCTGAAGTGGGAAGGGACCCAGCCCTTAGTGGGCTGGGGCGCCACCCCTAAGGGCCCATGCGCCTAGGGTTAGGGGAAACCCTAAAGGGGGGGCGCCCCCTTGCTTGGGGGGCAAGCCCCCCACCCCTTGGCCGCCGCCCCCCTAGGAGATCCATCTCCTAGGGCCGGCGCCCCCCCTTGGCACCCCTATATATAGTGGGGGAGAGGAGGGACTTGGGGCTACGGCTTTTGGTGCATCCCTCTCTCCCTGTTACGTCTCTCTCTCTTGTAGTATAGGTGAAGCCCTGCTACTGTGACGCCCTGCATCCACCACCACGCTGTCGTGCTGCTGGATCATCACCAACCTCTCCTTCCCCCTTGCTGGATCAAGAAGGAGGAGACGTCTCCCGTCCCGTACGTGTGTTGAACGCGGAGGTGCCGTCCGTTCGGCACTTGGTCATCGGTGATTTCGATCACGTCGTGTTCGACTACATCATGCCCGTTCTTTGAACGCTTCCGTACGCGATCTACAAAGGTATGTAGATGCATCTGATGATTCGTTGCTAGATGAACTCCTAGATGGATCTTGGTGAAACGAGTAGGAAAATTTTTGTTTTCTGCAACGTTCCCCAACAATCCAATGATTTATTCTAGGTCTTGCTAATAAAGAAATTATATGCATAGTGGATATGTATATACCTGCTAGCTAAATTATGTACATACGCGGGTGTGCATATACCTACTAATGAAATTATATACATACGCGGGTATGCATATACCTACTAACTAAATTATGTACATACACGAGTATGCATATACCTACTAATGAAATTATATACATACGCATGTATGCATATACCTACTAATTAAATTATATACACTAGTAATAATGTACGTGCAATGCACGTTTATATTAGATAGTATATTAGGTAGTATATATCTGTTGCATGTTGGTATTTAGTAGTATATCAATTACTTTTTCGCGGTAATGGTAGGATATTAATTACATGGCAGATTTCATGGGATAGCGTTGAGTCAAAACGTGTTTATAAGCAATGGCAGTGGTGGGTAATTAGAGCGTTAAACGTGTTTGGTGCTCATCATTGGTGGGATTTGAACCGTTAGATAACATGATTTGACGGTTAAGATGGTTTACATCTGCCCTTTGGGTCTTTTTATATTTATCTAATAGGATGCAGCCATGATTAGTTTTCCAATAATTAGATGCGTTCATGATTAATTTCCTAATAGGATGGCTCATGATTATTTTTTCCTAATAATAGGATGCGCGCGTGATTTTTTTCCTAATAATAGGATGGGTTTGTGATTAGTTTCCTAATAATTAGATTTGCCCGTGATTAGTTTCTTAATAGGATGTGTCCGTGATTATAGTTTTCTAATTGATCAGGCATGGACTTTCATATTTTCCTCCGCGGTGGAGTACGGTCAGTCAATGTAAATTGCTAAGTGCACACAGAAAACAGATTCGGTTAAGGCTAGCCGTTAGATTGAGTTTAGTGGGACTAATCATGCGGTGGTAATGTATTCGTGTACGTTTTGTGGGGTGCACTTAGAGAAGATAATGTTTGCTCTTTTATAAGTAGTATAGATACGCGGACATGCATATACCTACTAACGAAATTATGTACTTACATATGTATGCATATACCTACTAACAAAATTACATGTATGGGTATATGTATACCCAATTATGTTGTGAGTATATATATATATATATATATATATATATATATATATATATATGGTGGGTCTATTCTCATAACACCCCTTAAGACCTTATTCTCCTAACAAAAACCTTATTCTCCTAACACCCCTCCCCCTCCACTCCCCGCTACCTAGCGCCAGCGCCCCGACGCCGGGCGTCCTCCCCCACCCCTCCCCGCCTCCTAGCGCGGGAGCGCCCCGGCGGCCGGCGTCCTCTCCCACCCTTCCCCGCCTTCTAGCGCGGGAGCACCACGGCGGCCGGCGTCCTCTCCCACCCCTCCCCGCCTTCTTCCGCGCCCAGCACCGCGGCGGCCGGCGGCGACCCGCACCCCTCCCCGCCTTCTTCCGCGCCCAGCACCGCGGAGCGCGCGCCAAGCGGCCGGCGATGCAGTCCGTCCGCGACGATATTTCCGCGGCGGCGTTTAGGAAGCGACGCCGCACCTCACCTTCGCCCCAACACCACCTGGGGGATCCGCCGCTGAAGCATCCAGCCTCAGTCATGCATGACAAGGGAAAGCGAACTGCAAGGATGACTACTCCATCGCATTCGTCGTGGATGCGAACTGCAATGGTGCACGTCCAGCCTTCTCCCGCAACAATGGCGCCGCAAAAAAAACGACAAATAAAGCAGTGCGGTTACATAACAATGTGCATTTCGCATTGCGTATTACTGCAGTCCACCGCGCTTGATCAAGCAAAAAATCTTATCAAACTAGTCCCCACACACCCCCGTGGCTGTAATGCAGTTCATACAGGCTCGCATTGCATATTAATGTAGTTCGCCGCATTACAAAAATTCACCCGCGCATTGCATATTACTGCAGTTCACCGCGCATTGCATATTACTGCAGTCCACCGCTATTGACCATGATTCACAGACGAAAAACACAGCCTGCAATGCAGTTCTAACAACTATATAATGCAAAAAAATCTCAAAAAACATATTTGAGAAACGACCAGAGCCAGTGGCGCCGCAAAAAACATGGACAAAAAACTTAAATTCTTCAAAATTAACAACTTAATCCGCTCCAATTCATACGGATAGATCAAAGGCAGCCCGTAATTGCCGAAAACAACAGAATATTACATATAAAACGCAACAATTTTGATCCGGACGGGGAAGAACAGAGAACAGACGTTTTTCCGCTAGAACAGAGAGATACTCGACAAATTATACTGAAATTTCAATCCTATTAGCAGATTAATCTGTCACGGAATAACAGAAACATCAATGCGATAATGGTAACACACTAGGACCACGCTATAAAATCGAATACGAACAGCCAGCAGCAGGATGCGAAACTCCTCCACCACCGGAAGAACGGACGCAGATCCGCCAAAATCAAAGGATTTCCGTCGTTTTCTCGCTGAATTCAGTGCTTAACCACATATTAAATCAGCGCACACACAAATAAACCAATAGAAAATCGATCAAACTAGCCAGAAACGCTGCTCCATGAAGGTTTCCTGCTGCACCTCTATGTGGTTCGCAACAGAAGAAGGAAGCAGTGCGCATAGCTTTCCAATGCAGTTTTTCAATGCAGTTCAGAAGTGTTACGAGAATATTATTCTCATAATGTTATGAGAATAGACCGGCTGTATATATATATACACACACACCTAGGTGCCCATGCTCCTTGACTTTCCACCACTCGATTGCATTTAGATGTGTGTTGTTGTGATGACTGATTTAGAAATAATTATGATAGAATCACTAATTGGAAACATAATTATGGCAGTGAGAGTAACATGCATGGTAACAATTATGTAGTGGTATTAAATAGGAAAGAGAATGCCACGCATGGCAATGGTGCATATTGAGAGATATTTATAGAAATAGAAGAGAGACAAATAAAATTAATGCGTCATGATTTGTATACATATATGGAGATATTTTTTCATACATATGTTAATAAAAAGGTATGTTGTACTCTTCCGTTGGACGTAGTTTTATTTTTTAAAATTAGGTATACGATACATTGGGTATATGATACCATGAGTATGATACAAATCGTTTTGCAAAAAAAAAGTATGATACAAATCATGAGTATATATGTTCTGAATATAATATTGTGGGTATATCATATTTATTTTTGGTACATCCTATTTATTATCATCTTGGGGTATATCATATTTATTTCGAGTATAGAAATACCGACTATGATACCTAGGACAAATTCTTGCGACATGCATGGAAAATTTATTTTGAGGTATCTCCATACTCATGATATTTTTGGGTATATACATTGCGTCTCGTTGTTAAGTATTTGATACCTCGGGCATGTGCCAATGATTTCGAGTACGTACACCATTTAGATATATACATACAGGATATACGTACGTACTCATAATATTTCGAGGTATCCACATACACATGATGTTTGTGGGTATATTCATTACGTCTTGTTAGTAGGTATTTGAGATACCCGAGATATATCCATAAATTTTATTTGGTATAATACATCGTGTATGTGTATATTCTTATACACATAATATCATCGGTATATGTATATTTTTCATTAAGTATAATACTTATGAAATGTTTATAATTTATAAGATATAATAACCCTCTTATGTGTATATTTTCAATACGTATCATGCATTGACATAATATTTAAAAAGAAATTATTGCTAGGAAATCAACATATTATGTTTTTTGGAAAGCAATCATTGACCGTTGAGAATATAGTGCATGCAAACGAAATATGGAAAGCTAGTATTTAATGAATTGCATGTCATGCACTAGTAAAAATGACCTGCCATAACGGGCCTAGGTGCCCAGGCACCTAGGTGCCCCAAACAATTTACCTATATATATATATATATATATATATATATATATATATATATATATATAGTGGTATTGTTACTCGGCTTCATGTTAGCATAACTCTATATGCTATATATAGACACAAATCCATTCTATATTAGGGATTTTTATAATTAAATAACTAATAAATTATATAATATTTAAATATATGCACCATATGAAGCGACAAAACATACACTATTTCACTAGAGCCCTTCGCCACAGAGGAAAAAATGCCTCTAATAACCCAAACCATGACAAGCATGAATTTTCAAATGTTTTCAGCAACCATCTATCGTAAGGGTTGGACAATTTGTAATTCACCCAACTATAACGATGATATTTCTTTCTATGTTCTTATTCCCTATCTACGCTCTTCTACCACATCAGCAAGTCATATTCCTTTAAAGGGTATGTCGGGCCATTGAATGCTACTGCACATGTTAAGATCTTGGCTATGACAAATACTCCCTCTGTCCGAAATACTTGTCATCAAAATAGATGAAAAGGGATGTATCTAGAACTAAGATACGTCTAGATACATCTCCTTTTATCCATCTTGATGACAAATATTTGCGGACAGAGGGATATATCTTATGTAGAAAGTTCACCCAAATAATTGTTTCTATTTTATTTCATTTTTCATATTTTGAAAGAAAACTTCTCTATATTTCTATATATAATATAATTGTACTTGCAATTTTACGAGAGTGTAATGTGTTACAAGTCTTCACTTTGGAATTTCGACATATTCATCGAGAACATGTGTGGTATCGACAACCCTTTTTGTGTTTCAACTATTGTTCTGAAGGGGTGGTGTGCTGTGTGCTCAACTTTGGCCATAATTTAGACGCCGAGATTAATGGGCATCATAACTGAATAAAACTATACATTACTGCATTCATCAACGTGTTTTTGTAATTTTCTTGTGTAGTTACGACATGAAGTCATGAATCAAGTTTTAATTGTCTCACTGCATTTTAGTATACAACGAGAATGTTTTTCTTTATGTTGCAGTTATCAGCTAGATCATGCCGTTGTCTGTGGTATCCATTCTTTCAGCAATGAGAAATGAGATGGAGTTTCTAACCAATCCTAGCCGTGGTTGATTTGAACCACGAGAGGCACGATAAGACTATCACAATGCATAGGTGCAAGGTTGCAAAAATACGATTGAAAAGGGCAAGGGGTGAGTGAACTCCCATGCAGATACAATTTATGATTGTTGCTGCGTTGATAATTTCTTTTTCAAAATTTAGGCAAATGCGAAATGCTAATTTGCTCGATGTCTACAAAGCTATCAAAGGATAAACTAGAGATCAGGTCGTACACTAAAAAAGCAAAACTAGAGATTAGAGCGGTTCCCAAATGGGCCTGGACCCGGGCAGAAGCACCCCCACAATCGGACCTTGCAGCCCACTGCAGTCTTTGCAGATAAGCACATCGTAATCACACTACCCTGGGCGCCTGAACCTGTATGTGCCATCGTCTGTACTGTTCACCTTCTCCAGTCTCTCTCTTTGCGTCTCCAGAAAGCCAGGAGATCGTAGAACTGCATGCACACGGTCCAGTCCAGTAACTAAGCCGATAGCACGAACAACAGCCGAAAACAGAGTGCATGGATAGAGAAGAAATGCTCACTCACTTTTTTGCAGTAGTAGTAGTTCCCAGTTTCCGCCAACAAAAACCGACGATCTTGCTCATCAGCGTAAGGATCGATGGACTCATGGGCTCCATCGATGTAAGCAGCGGTGCACTCCCGGCCGCGTGTTTCCAGCTCTGCTCCCACGCCGTGCTCCTCCTCCGCCTCACATGAGTACGCGTCACCGTCGGCGCCGGCGCTCTGTGCCACCGTCCGATCCAGCGGCGCGAAGGAGGCGGAGCACGAGAGGAGCCGCGCCGCGATCGCGCAGACGAGGCAGAGGGAGGCGGCCGCGCAGGCGAAGGGGAGGAGCACGACGATGAAGGCGGCGGCGGCCACGGAGGAGAGGACGAGCGCGACGTGGAGCGCGCATATCCTCCACATGCGCCATGCTAGAGCGAAGCACGATGGCGACGACGACGCTGCGGTTCCCGGAGTGTGTTGCGTAGGGGAAGAAGGCGGCATGGGACTTCAGACTCTGAAAGATGGCGCCAGTTGATGCGACTGCCGCGAGGTCTATGGACTATGGACGAGTAAGATTTCTCTTTCGACCTTGGTTGCGTGGAGTTTTGCTGCAGCGATCCTTGGCGTGCAACACGTGTAGGTTTGGGCATGTAGAACTGGAGTGGTGCAGTTTGCATTGAAGACGGCTGAAGTACGTGTATTGCTCCGCGAGGGGGGTGGCTCCACGTGGCGGGGCCACTGTCGGCCGTTATTTTCTTTGAGCGTAAACTGTCGGCCGTCATGGGCGGGACTTCTTGGCAAGAAGATGGCGTTTGGGCCATGAATTTGATGAACATTTTTTAAACTTGATGAAAAAAATTCTCCATTCAACAAAATAAGAATGAACTTTTTGAAAGATGAATGAACATATTTTGAATTTCATGACCATTTAAAAAAGTTACGCTGACCAAATTTTGAACACTATGAACTTTTTTTAAAAAAATGGATGAGTAAAATTTGAATTTGATGAAATTTTTTAGAAATCGATGAACATTTTTTGACAAAGATGAACAAGTTTTGAGTTACATAAAAGATTTTTTAGTTTCATGAACAAACTTTGAATTTGATGAACATTTTTTAGTTATATAAAAGATTTTTTAGTTTCAGGAAAAAGAAAAGGGTAAAAGGAAAAAACAGAAGAAAAAAAACGTAATATGGATCGGCACATACGACATCCAGCGTGCGAGGGGGGTGCGCGCGGGGCTGCTCGGAGGCGTCCTACGCGCTGGATAGGAATCCCCATGCAACCAGAAATGTACGGCAGCACGCAGGAGGCAACTGACTCATTTTTTTGTTTTCTTTTCACATTTTTTGATTTTGTTTTTTTACTTTTGTTGATACTTTAAAATATTCTAAATATATATATTATAAAAAAAACTCTACATAAAAGATTTGAAAAATGTCAATCTAGCATCTGTAAAATGTTAAATGTGTTTATAACAAATATTTCTCATATATGTGAAAAATGTGTACAAAAGATACAATGTGTATGAAAAAAGTTATCATGTAATTTGAAAAATGTTAATCAAAATTTTGTAAAAACTGTTAATCATGTATTTTAAAAATAAAAACGTGTATAAAAAATGTTCCTTATGCACCAAAATGTAGAATGTGTATTGAAAAAATTGATCATATATTTCCAAAAAGTTAACCGTGTATAAAAAGTTGTTCCTAATATATACCTAAAATGTATAATGTGTATGAACAAGTAGTTACCTAACACAATATATTAAAAATTATTAATCATATCACAAAAAATTAAACATGTATAAAAAATATTTCTAATGCATATGAGAAATGTAAAACATGTATTAGAAAATTTGAACATAAAAATTAATTTTAAAAAATATTGATCCTGTAAAAAATGTTAACCATGTGTTTAAAAAATGTTAAATATGTACCACGTGACACATGTTGTAAGCAATCCAAACTATTCAAAAAAAATAAACATGTATTAAAATATGTTCCTTATATGTACCAAAAAAGTACAGTATGTATCAAAAAACTAGTCAGCAAACATACTTTTCAAAATGTTAATCGCATATTTGAAATATGTTAAACATGTACAAAAAATGCTCCCGATGTATACATTAACGTAAAAACATGGATGAAAAATGTAGACATGTGTTGGAAAAAAAAGTGAAAACTGAAAAGCAAAAGAAACACATCAGAACAAAAAAAAAGAGGAGAAACCCAAAGATACCCCGTGAAAAAACAAAAAACAAAACCAAAGACAAACGAAGAAAACTAAGAAAGCGACAAAAAAACAAAGCAGAGTGAAGAAAAAGAAAAGGAGAAAACCAATGAAAGAAATAAAAGAAAACCAAAGAGAAAAGGAAACAAGAAAACTGGAGAAAAAAGAGTGCAAAAAATGAAAACTGAGGACAAGACAAAAGAAAGCAAAAATAAAATAAAAAGGAAACATGAAAATTAGTGAAGAAATAAGAAACGGAAGACAATGCAAAATAAATCGGACTCCAACATTGAAAACCAGAAAATAAACCCACACAAAAATCCAAGAAGAAAACCATGAATGAAACCCAGTGAACTCGAACGAAACCCAACGAATTAAAAAAAATGACATAAAATGGCCAGCGAGCAGCTACAGCGCGGGGACAAAGCTTCACGTGAGACAAAAGGAGCAGTCGCACTGAGTGAGATATAGCTCCCACGAACTAGTTCAGCCTACCTTTGCTTCTTTTTTTCTTTGCAAACTTCTATACGTGCTAAAAACATCTGGGTTCCATTAAAATTGCATGTATCTTTACTTAAACACCAAAAATTATAGATATAGTGTTTTAGTTCATAGAGGAAAAATAATACAAACAAACTTTAATAAGTAGGAAGTAAATGAAATTTCCTAGAATATTGATCAACCTATAACCGCTCTCGCGACTCGTCCGCCGCCATGTCCGGGCCAGGTTGATCCTTGCGTGATGGTGTGCTACACCAGGATGGCCCGACATGTGGTATTCCGCATAGTGGACTGCTCCTAGAATCTTGGAAGCCTCTGACTGCAGCTGGGAGCCCATCATGGAAACTAGGGTGTCTCGGAGCATAAGTTAGAAGTTCTCCAGCCGACCTGACAAAGTCAGATATTGTCCTTGTAACCTTAGGTCTGATAGTGTTTATATAATGAGGCCAAGGGATAGCGCCGACATCGACTCCACCTCAATAGCAGTAAACACCATATCTTTGTAACCTGCCTCACACGAGGTCTTTTTCACCATCAATTCAATCAAAAGCAAGAGTAGGGTATTACCTCCGCCGTGAGGGTCCAAATTTGGGTAAACTTCCCATGTGTAATCCTCTATGGTACTCATGACTACACTCTCCACCCTACCAAGGACGTTGATGGTTTCTGTCATTACAAAAAAATACACTTCCGTGATCATACTGTTTGTCACAGTATGTCACGTTTTCTGTCATGCATCTACATACATGACGATTTTATGACAGAATCAAGATAGTCATACATGTGATGTCGTAGAAGTGTTCCATGACATCACCAAAATTATCATCATGGAAGTGTCCACTTCCATGACGATAAATCGCATGTCACAGAAGTGCTTTCGTTAAGGGTGACCGACATGTGGCATCCACCGTAATGGGTCGCCGTTAAGCTATCGGGTTTCGGTTTGGATCTGATAACCCGTTAACAGCCCGAAGCAATGGGGATTTTTCATGTGTAAAATTCTCAATGGCCAGAGAAACCACGTGTCGGCTCATCGTTGGGACAGATATCATCTACTCATTGAACCGAAGGCGCCTATTATTCGTCGACACGTGGCATGGCCCAACAGAGGCCCATTCCAGTGAAAAAGGCCGGCCCAATTAACTTGGTCAAAAGGTAGCGGGTCGGCCCACGGAAAGTCTGTTAATGCCCTGTCCGCATATAACCCATTTATAGCCCGCTAACTCACGGCCTATCGGAATTTGGCCCAGTAGTGTCATCTGGGCCGTCCAATATGATTCCAGCCCGTTGTAACTTCTGGCCCATGTATGGCCCATGATGTCTTTCGGCCCATAGGAGGCCCTTTGTAACTCTGGGCCCATTAAAGGCCCGAGATGAAACTGGCCCTTAATGAACAGTGTATCGCTTTATACCCATTAATGGCCCATTATTCCATCGGCCGTTTTCAGCCTGTGTTAACTTTCGGCCTTCTAAGGGCCCATTTATTCTTGGGCTCATTCCAGAATTCGATTACTTATGGTCCGTTACTGGCATGTTCCGCTTGTGGGCCAAATTAAGCCCGTGGTTACAGTCGGCCTGTTTGTGGCCCGTTAACCCGTTGGGCTATTTTCATAGCATCATCAAATACGGCCTATTAACAGCCCGTTATGGTCGGGCCATAAAACAAACGATTTCCACTCTAGCCCGTTTACGGTCCGTTATTGGTCCACAAATAGTACGACCCATGTTTGGCGAAACGATTATACGGCCTGTAGAAGGCCCATGGATCCTACGGCCCCTAGAAGGTCCATGGATCGTACAACCCGTGGAGGGCCATGGTCACTACAGCAGGTAGCAGGACCATGGTCACAACAGTTCGTGTGTTGCCATGGTTATTGTGGCCTAGTTATAAAAATAGGTTATTGTGGCCACTAGAAAAACGCGAAAAAAGAACTACAATGACTATAAGCAAACAACTAAACAAGACAATAAGAAAATAAATAAGCAAGCAACTAACGCTAGGCCATTACGACTATTACACATATTACATCCACTGGGCATCAAAATTCGCCACCGGTGCAAATATAGGGAACAAAGTATCATATTACATACACTGACCATCTAAATTGGCCACCAGTGCAAATAAACGCGGCGGCAAAACAAGTCCATAACTGAAACAACTTTAGAAGAGCTCAAGAAACGTTATCCTGGGTATCCACCATGCTGGCAATAAGCTTTGAAATCTTATTAGCTTTGTCCTGTTTGGTGCTAAAATCCTCCAACGCTTGTTGTTGCACCAGAAAGTATGCATCTGAATGCTCCAGGGACTTCCGCAGTCCTTCCACTTCTTGTCGCAGCACAACTGATCGATGTATTTCAGCTTGTAGTTGAGACTCAAGAAACCAAACTGATTCACGCAGTGAGTTTGAATAGCTTGTGCAAGCGGTAGTGATCAGTAACTCGAACACTAAACCAAGACAGGACTTTGGGGCTGTCTCACTGTTTGCAAGATAGTTTTTCTTAGCTGTTTTATCGGCTTTGTTGGAGACTCCTTTACCATTGCTTAATAAGGCACTCTTCCCCAATATTCCGTCAGCATTCTAAAAGAAGAAACAAGCAGACACATAACAGGTTTAACATGTACTAGTATATGAAACTCATTTCGGTGAACCAGTTCATTAGTAAGGTGGACATGATTAAACTACCAAGTCTTCTATTGCTAAGTCAAAATAGAGACACAGTTCAAATCATATCAGTTCAACACAAAGCAGCACTGAAAGAATACAAAGCATGGAAAACTACACGGCACAACAAGATTTCAGATGGGTACCACGGGTCTAGATGTACAACAACACTATTGACTCTGTTGTGATGCTAGTAATGTGCATGATATGAGAAGTCAACTGTATACACAATTGAAATTGAAATCAACAAAGCTATTTATAAGAGCAAAACTGTTAAAAAACATGCGTAAACATACATGTTGTGCCATTGGAGTTTCGATTGGGTCCTTCAATTTAAAAATAAGTTTGTATGAGTAAATACAGTGATACAAGAGCAAAGCAGTATGCACGATAGCAATGGAATCTTAAATGAGAATAGTTTTTCTTCAGGTTTAAGCACTTGTTCTACATGAACAAAGTACGGTAAGACGCAAGAATATAGTACTTAAAAATAGAAAATGAGCTCATAGACCTTACCACATTCTTGGTTCGGGACCAGTACAGAACAAGGCGTTCCCAGTCATCGTCCAGTAAATGTGTCTCAGGAGAACGTAAGGGAATTTAATGAGTTTCTTTGCCAGTGAAGTACGTTTTCTCCAGGTAATTTTGATAGTGCCACCAAGCATTCTTGAAGAATATAATGCTGAAGGTACTAATCCGAAGGTTGTTAATGGGCAACGAATAAAATATTATATCTCATGTACGCCCATTAATGTTGAAAGTAATATTGTTCAAACTATGACACCGAAAGAACACATAAAAGAGTCCTTCCGGAACACTCCAGAATCGTCAAAAAGAGGAGGTACGTGATACAGTAAGTAAACGGACTTCGAAAATCCGCAAAAATATTTTCTGTCACTTTTGGAATATGACAAAAATTAGGAAAATAAGGAACTTCCAGGAAGTGCACCCTGGTGGACACAAGACAACAGGGCACGCCTGGCTTGCCCAGGTGGGTTGTGCCCACCTCGGGTACCTTCCGGACTCCGTTTTTCTACAGCTTGTTGTAACGCCCTCGATGTGGCTATATCTCTCACATGTCGAAGCACGACTTAGAGGCATAACCGCATTGAAAGCAATGTCGCAAGTGAGGTAATCTTCACACAACCCATGTAATACATAAGGGAAAGAGATACATAGTTGGCTTACAATCGCCACTTCACACAATTACATGAATAAAGCATTACATCAACCAAATACAATCAAGGTCCGACTACGGAACCCAAAATAAAAGAAGACTACCCAAATGCTACACAGATCCCCGATCGTCCCGACTGGGCTCCACTACTGATCAACTAGCACGAAACAACACAAAGGACAAGATCTTCATCGAGCTCCTCCTGAGCTTGGCTGCGTCATCTGCACGGACTTATCGGCACCTGCAAGCTGGTTTTGGAAGTATCTGTGAGTCACGAGGACTCAACAATCTCACACTCTCGCGATCAAGACTATTTAAGCTTATAGGTAAGGCAAGGTATATATGTGGAGCTGCTGCAAGTGACTAGCATATATGGTGGCTAACATATGCAAAAGAGAGCGAGAAGAGAAGGCAAAGCACGTTCGAGAAATCTATGATCAAGAAGTGATCCTAAAACAACCTACGTCAAGCATAACTCCAACACCGTGTTCACTTCCCGGACTCCGCTGGAAAGAGACCATCACGGTTACACACGCGGTTGATGCATTTTAATTAAGGTCAACTTCAGGTTTTCTACAGCCGGACATTAACAAATTCCCATCTGCCCATAACCGCGGGCACGGCTTTCGAAAGTTCAAATACCTACAGGGGTGTCCCAACTTAGCCCATAACAAGCTCTCACGGTCAACGAAGGATATTCCTTCTAGCGGGAAGACCCGATCAGACTCGGAATCCCGGTTCTACAAGACAACTTCGACAAAGATAAAACAAGTCCAGCAACACTGCCCGAATGTGCCGACAAATCCCGATAGGAGCTACACATATCTCGTTCTCAGGGCACACTCAGATGAGCCAGACGTCGGGTAGGCCAGCCCAGAGTTGCCCCTGGTGGCCACCGGCAGCTGACAGGTTGGACCAACACTTAGAGGAGCACTGGCCCGAGGGGAGGGGGGGGGGGTAAAATAATGATGACCCTCAGGAGCGCGACTCCCAAGGGAAAAGAAAAGGCTAGGTGGCGAATGATAAAACCAAAGTTGGGCATTGCTGGAAGAGTTTTATTCAAGGCGAACTGTCAAGGGGTTCCCATTATTACCCAACCGCGTTAGGAACGCAAAATCCGGGAACATAACACCGATATGACAGAAACTAGGGCGGCAAGAGTGGAACAAAACACCAGGCATAAGGCCGAGCCTTCCACCCTTTACCAAGTATATAGATGCATTAATTAAATAAGATCTATTGTGATATCCCAACATATAAACATGTTCCAACAAGGAACAACATAGCCATGTTCCAACAAGGAACAAACATCAATCTTCACCTGCAACTAACAACGCTATAAGAGGGGCTGAGCAAAGCGGTAACATAGCCAAACAACGGTTTGATAGGACAAGGTGGGTTAGAGGCTTGGTTCAACAATATGGATGGCATGGCAAGCAAGTGGTAGGTATCGCAGCATAGGCATAGCAAAAGAGCGAGCAACTAAGCAAGCAAAGATAGAAGTGATTTCGAGGGTATGGTCATCTTGCCTGAGATCCCGCAAGGAAGAAGAACGAGTCCATGAAGAAGACAATGGACGAATTCGAACGGATCCTCACAACTCCGGAACGGAACCGAAGCTCACGAGAAAGGCAACCCGGAAAGAAGCAAACAACATAGTGAACAATCATCACATAAGCATGGCACGATGCGCAAACAAGTATGATGCATGTCCGGCTTAATGAAGCATGGCATGGCAAAATGCACAAACAATCCTACAAATTAAGTGGAGCTCAATATGCAACCCCGTTGCATATTGACGAAACACCACGTTCAAGTTATTTAGTTTGATCTCGTTTATGTACCCAACAATATTAAATGTTGTTAAACATGGCAAGAGGGTGAAACAAATGAAAACTACCTATCTAGTCAAGGTTAAATGAGGCCGGAAACAACGAACAACAAATTTCGGTAAAACCCCATATGCAATTTAAGGAGTTGGTACTGTTCTGCCATAAACCCTATTTTAGAGTTGATAAACATGCAAAGTGAGGCCACCATGTTAAACTAGGCATTTTTCTACCCCATTTACATATAAAGTTTATTAAGATCCGAGTTACAGTTATTGAGTTATGAATTAA
Source organism: Triticum monococcum (assembly GCA_034509565.1). Taxonomy (NCBI): domain Eukaryota; kingdom Viridiplantae; phylum Streptophyta; class Magnoliopsida; order Poales; family Poaceae; genus Triticum; species Triticum monococcum. Next base: position 488,636,042 of record CM067845.1, read on the forward strand.
AGCATTTTAACATGGCATAGGAGCAAATTTAAACAACCATCATTTTAAACATTTTAAACATGGGTGAAAGTGACATATTATGAAACTAGACACAATTTTAAGCATTTTTCATATATAAAGTTTTTACAGGTGATGCTTAGTTATTAAGTTATTATATGCATGAACTAAGAGGGGTTTTCTGCAAAACAGCAAAACACTAGATTAATAGCAAAATTGTCTAGAGGAAAAAAAATACTAAAAGGGCCGGATCTGCCTAGCCCAACAGTGGGAGGGGGCGCAGCGGTGAGGCTCACCATGGGCCTGGCCCAGCTCGGTGGAGATGTGGTAGTAGGGAAGCGGCTTGGGCCGAATCTCACTGCTACCTAGCGCGGTCAACGCGAGGATCAGGGGCGCTGGCTGCGTGCGTCTTCGATTCAGAGAAAAATAGGGCGCGACGCTGGTCTCGAACGACGGCGGCGGCAGCAGGAACTCCGGCCGGTGAGGCGCAGCTTGAGGAGGCGGAGAAGTGGGACTTGGGGACGAGCGCAATGCCAAGTGGGTCTGAACGGAGACGAGGTCTTGGCAACATAGGGGCGTGCGATGGCCGGTCTGCAGCGGAAGCAGGGGAGTTCAACGCAGCCACGGGAAGGGGCGACACGGTGGAGCCGCGGGTCGGCGACGATGCTGGGCGTGGGAGGCCGCTTCCAGCGCGGACGAGGCGGAGGAAGGCGGGGCGCGGAGCTCCCGTTGGGTGCCCATGGCGATGCACAAGACAGCGGCGTCGTCCTGCTCCTGCAGAGAGAGTGACGTGAGGAGAGAGGCATGGCAGGGGAAAACGGAAAGAGGGGAAGGTGAGGAGGAGGAGAGGCACGGCCTTGGGACCCGGCGTCCATGGCGGAGGAGCTTCAGCGGCGGCGTTCGTCATCGGACGGCGAGGCGAGGAGGGGGCCAGGGATGAGGCATGGCTCGGGCAGGGAATGATGGGGGCGCGAGGACATCGAGGGGAGTTTCTGGTTGGGGGATTTGGATCGAGGGGGAGATCCCGAGGGAAAAGCGAGAGACTGGCGGCGGCGCTAGGTAGGATCCCTAGAAATTAGGGATTTGTCTCGGTTTAGACTAGTATATATGGCGGGTAGGTTAGACTGGGGGCTAATCCGTCCCTCTGATCATAATCGGACGGTCAGGAAAAAATAGTCTAGGGAGCCCAAATAGTAAAACGGTGATATTTTGTAGATGTTTGGGGATGTTCCAGACACAACGGTAACGATAGTCCGGGTCGGGTCCGGGACAGTTTTCAGACGCGCGCGCGAGGAGGGCCGCGGGCTGACGAGAGAGGTTAGGTTGGACCTGGCGGTAGGTAGTGGACTGTGCAGAAGGGCTCGAGCTGAGAGAAGAGAAGAGAGAGAGAGAGGCCCGATGACTGTTTCCGGAGACCGAAAACGTCCGACATTAGACCGGCTATAATGCCGCTATAGTTTAACGGTTGGGCTATCAAACGAACTCCGAATGCGATGAAACTTGGCAGGCGACCTACTAACACTAAAACAACACCGCATGCCAACTTTCACCCCAATGCGAGAACATTTTCCGGCCACTTATAAAATAATATTACGGACATGCCGCGGGCGCATGTGAGTGTGTCTGGGCTCAGGACGGACAACAGAAGGAACTGGGGAAACCCGGACGTATGCAGGTTTTGAAAACATGATGATGCAATGCACATGATGACATGACAAGATGCAACACGCAAGCAAATGACATGGCAACGACGGCGAATAACTGGAAGACACCTGGCACATCGGTCTCGGGGCGTCACAACACTCCACCACTACGAGAGGATCTCGTCCCGAGATCTAGAATGGCACCGGAGGGAAAAACGGAGGAGGAAGATAAGCGGTAAAACTAAGTTTCTTCTTTGACAAACGAGTGAAACCAACAAACCTTGGGAAGTTCAACAAATTGAAAGAAAGGATACAACGGAGATGAACGAAGTTGAAAACATCCCGTTAGAGAAGAGGAACAAGGAACCTTACTAGACGCTTGTAGGTTGGAAGACATATGAAAAGTGTTACAATGGACAATAGGTACATGCAAGCACTCCGATTGAAACGAGATGTACAAGGAACGATAAAGATCAATTACAACAACACTCCGGTTGGACATGGAAGGTAAGGGATATAAACTTGATAAAATGAAAGCACTTGGATGAGACTCCGGTTAGAAGAGGAATGATAGACACAACACTCCGGTTAAAACAAGATAGAGAAGGAATAAGAATGATATAATTTGGGCAGCATTCTGACTGAGGATGGAGGTAAAACTTGATAAGATGAAAAGTACTTGAGCGGAGGGCACAACACTCCGGTTAAAAAGGATAAGCATGAAAAGATCACCATCCGAGGTGATGGGAGAAAAAGAGCAACATCACAATGTCTCCGGAAGAAAGAATAAAAGGTAGATCGTCGGAACAAAAGAACGGAGAAGAAAATGGCAACTTCTGCCACAAAAGGGCTTGAAAAGGCATCCTTAGGAGAAGGGTCGAACGGAGTTGTTGGAAAATCAACAACGAAAACAAAAGGCTGCTTGTGGGCTTATGAAAACATCTCAAAACTTAAGGTGAAATTCTGCCACTAACGAAAACAAGTTTGGATTGATAAGAACAAGGAGACGAGAAACTTATTTCAACGGGAGGATAAATGAAGAACTTGGGTCATTTATAAGCACCATAAATAGCAACAATCCTTAGGGAAGGCTTTAGGTGAAATATAACCCAAGATAACTCCAATGACGAGATTGATGGATTTAAAATATCTCATTCTTAACAACATGTGAATCATGAAATATGAACTCAAATTATCAAGAATGACATAACACCACCTCAAATGATACGGAAGAAAGAATTGCACTCCGGATTGCAAAATGAAGAAAACTTGAGCTCCTCTGAAAAGAATCTCAATGAACACTTCGAGAAAGGAATTAAATCCTTGATAAAACCATCATGTAGAACCTTCATGAAGAACTCCGGTAACAAAAGGATGATCAAACAAAAAGGAAAGAGAAGTTGAAAACACAAGGTGAAACCTTGTAATGATTTAGATGGATCTCCATGGTGAGATAAAATGGAAAACCTCGGAACTCCGGAAAAGAAAGATGAAACAATTGAAATAGAGAATTTGAAGAACCTCCGGAATAAGGAATTAATCATTAGGATGAAACAAGAATAAGAATTATGTTATGCTCATTCTTCACCAATTTAGATTGATGACAAGCAATGGATTTGGCCTACTACTTATTCTCGTAGAAAGGATTAAGATAGATATAGCGCAAACTTGAGGAAGGTCTTCAACGAACCATCGGTAGAATTTGAAAAGCATGAATGCATATATATGATACACGAAGGAAGAAAACTCTTGAAGGAACCACCGTAAGAATTGAAAAGGAACGATTAAAACATGAAGAAACACCAAGAAGAATTAGCAATTAAACGAAGATGCTTGAGAGAATTTAGATCCATGAGAACGAAGAGATTACGAGCTGATTAGAGAATCCTTGATTTAAGCACCGGTATGATTTAGAGTATGAGAGCTGAAAGCTGGAATGAATAATTCTGATATGATGGCCTCCAGAGAATCAAACTGAAAAGACTCCTGAATTGCTCCGGATAGGTGAAAAGAAATCTCACAATCGAAAACAATTATGAGAGGATGGTCTCGAACTAGAACCACGAATCTCTGAGAGAACGGATAAGATATGGAGGTAAAACTCTTCTTCGGTCTTCAAATGTTGAGAATGACGACGAGAAACACCATCATGAATTATTTAGACGCTCCGGAAGAATCAAAAGCGAAGATATTGAGCCAACGATGAGAAGAATTTGACAGATCTTGGAGAGAGGCATTTGACTGATGATAATTCATTCTTACTCAAACTTCGAAATGAATTTGAAAAGCTCCGGGAAAATAAGAAGAGTCAGGTAAGATCCTGGGAAAAGACCTGTGGGTTAGGGCCCACTCAAAAGAAACACTATTGAACGATTTAAAAGAGAGAATGCACCGGTTAAATTAAAAGGCTTGAATGAGATAACAACCTCGAGATATCTTCAGCACTCCGGAACAATTGAATAGCGAGAAGTGGAAGATTGTGAGGTGCACCGGTATGATAAAACTTCTGAAACGAGGAAAAGGATATGATCAACACCAAAAGCTTGATTCGGAACCACCGGAGAAGAAAAGGAATGAGGAATGACGAACTTGAAGAGCATCTTCATGAGAACCACCGGGTAGAACATTCCCAGAAAAGAATGAAGAGACTTCACAAGAATAAAATGATACTTGATTAAGAAATCTGAGTCCTCGAAGAAAAAGGGTGGGTTGGAGGGAAAAACAAAGGCAACTTGGAGACGGATGGAACAAACACCGTTGAGAAAAAAACTGATAATTGATCTTGCTGATGTTGAAATGATCGGAACCACTTGGAGAGAAAACACGCCAGTTGAAAAGGATTGGAAAGACAATCTCGATGATCAAGAAGGATTAATATTCACATAGGAATATGAGAACACCACTTAGACAAGGGATGGAATGAACATTTGACTTCGAAGCAACTCGAATACCACAACTCAAAAAAACAAAACAAAGGATTGGCTAGCAGAATAAGCCGGAACAAACATATGATAGAGATTTCGTCCAAAGTTTTCATGGTGGGGCCTACACGGGCTCGATCGTATAGCACCATCATGTACAAGGCAGTGCACATGACATACGAAGCGTCCCCGAGTCGGCATAGCCAAGGACTCTTTAAGACACAATGAGACCACTGTAAAACCGACCGTGAATAGGCGGACCACCAGACGTCGAACCCCAATTTCATATCATACATCTGTCGGAAAGATATCCTAAGAGCTACTTGAATTCCTACTTATAAACTCCTGAAACTTTTCGGTTATGCAATCAGGTGTTGGGGATACAGGGGAAGCATAATATCTCACCCAAACTAGCAAATCCTACATCCAGCTATATCCATCCTTCAACACATAACCAAGAAACCTTCGGAAATCGTCTACCTCAACCTTCGAAAAGCATCCGTTATACAAGTTATGGCAATACTCCTGAACTCCCGCCCCAGTACTGGTTGGCGTCGAGGTTATCTCACCAACAACTGCATAAAAGAGATTTTCGATGTCGGCGAACTAAGCTCAGGTATTCCAGAACTGCAACGGTAAAATTGTGACGACAACACCTCGGAGCTCAACTCCCCGGGACACTGCCACAACCCCTAAATGACAGGAGGCACCAAGAACAATGTTCTCGTCACAAAACCATCGGAACGATTCCAAGATACCCGTGTGGTCCTAATTTTTTTAATGAAATTTGAGAAGAGAAGAGTCAAAACTCTACGTCGGGAAGCCTTACCAGAGCAATGAAGGGACTGGGGAGTAAAAAGAATTCCTGAAATCTCCGATATATAATTCCTAAATGACTCAAAACATTTTTTCTAGACTCAACTCGTCAGCTAAATCGATCAAGCAGTGGGGGCTCCTAAGGTCGGGGAAGGCTCTGATTACCAACTTGTAACGCCCTCGATGCGGCTATATCTCCCACGTGTCGAAGCACGACTTAGAGGCATAACCGCATTGAAAGCAATGTCGCAAGTGAGGTAATCTTCACACAACCCATGTAATACATAAGGGAAAGAGATACATAGTTGGCTTACAATCGCCACTTCACACAATTACATGAATAAAGCATTACATCAACCAGATACAATCAAGGTCCGACTATGGAACCCAAAATAAAAGAAGACTACCCCAAATGCTACACAGATCCCCGATCGTCCCGACTGGGCTCCACTACTGATCAACTAGCACGAAACAACACAAAGGACAAGATATTCATCAAGCTCCTCCTGAGCTTGGCTGCGTCATCTGCACGGACTCATCGGCACCTGCAAGCTGGTTTTGGAAGTATTTGTGAGTCACGGGGACTCAGCAATCTCACACCCTCGCGATCAAGACTATTTAAGCTTATAGGTAAGGCAAGGTATATATGTGGAGCTGCTGCAAGTGACTAGCATATATGGTGGCTAACATATGCAAAAGAGAGCGAGAAGAGAAGTCAAAGCACGTTCGAGAAATCTATGATCAAGAAGTGATCCTAAAACAACCTACGTCAAGCATAACTCCAACACCGTGTTCACTTCCCGGACTCCGCCGGAAAGAGACCATCACAGTTACACACGCGGTTGATGCATTTTAATTAAGGTCAACTTCAGGTTTTCTACAACCGGACAAATTCCCATCTGCCCATAACCGCGGGCACGGCTTTCAAAAGTTCAAATCCCTGCAGGGGTGTCCCAACTTAGCCCATAACAAGCTCTCACGGTCAACGAAGGATATTCCTTCTAGCGGGAAAACCCGATCAGACTCGGAATCCCGGTTCTACAAGACAACTTCGACAAAGATAAAACAAGTCCAGCAACACCGCCCGAATGTGCCGACAAATCCCGATAGGAGCTGCACATATCTCGTTCTCAGGGCACACTCAGATGAGCCAGACGTCAGGTAGGCCAGCCCAGAGTTGCCCCTGGTGGCCACCGGCAGCTGACAGGTTGGACCAACACTCAGAGGAGCACTGGCCCCCCCCCGGGGGGGGGGGGGTAAAATAATGATGACCCTCAGGAGCGCAACTCCCAAGGGAAAAGAAAAGGCTAGGTGGCGAATGGTAAAACCAAAGTTGGGCATTGCTGGAAGAGTTTTATTCAAGGCGAACTGTCAAGGGGTTCCCATTATTACCCAACCGCATAAGGAGCGCAAAATCCGGGAACATAACAACGACATGACAGAAACTAGGGCGGCAAGAGTGGAACAAAACACTAGGCATAAGGCCGAGCCTTCCACCCTTTACCAAGTATATAGATGCATTAATTAAATAAGATCTATTGTGATATCCCAGCATATAAACATGTTCCAACAAGGAACAACATAGCCATGTTCCAACAAGGAACAAACTTCAATCTTCACCTGCAACTAACAATGCTATAAGAGGGGTTGAGCAAAGCGGTAACATAGCCAAAAAACGGTTTGCTAGGACAAGGTGGGTTAGAGGCTTGGTTCAACAATATGGGTGGCATGATAAGCAAGTGGTAGGTATCTCAGCATAGGCATAGCAAAAGAGCAAGCAACTAAGCAAGCAAAGATAGAAGTGATTTCGAGGGTATGGTCATCTTTCCTGAGATCCCGCAAGGAAGAAGAACGAGTCCACGAAGAAGACAAACGGACGAAGTCGAACGGACTCTCACAACTCCGGAACGGAACCGAAGCTCATGAGAAAGGCAACCCGGAAAGAAGCAAACAACATAGTGAACAATCATCACATAAGCATGGCACGATGCGCAAACAAGTATGATGCATGTCCGGCTTAATGAAGCATGGCATGGCAAAATGCACAAACAATTTTACAAATTAAGTGGAGCTCAATATGCAACTCCGTTGCATATTGACGAAACACCACGTTCAAGTTATTTAGTTCGATCTCGTTTATGTACCCAACAATATTAAATGTTGTTAAACACGGCAAGAGGGTGAAACAAATGAAAACTACCTATCTAGTCAAGGTTAAATGAGGCCGGAAACAACGAACAACAAATTCCGGTAAAACCCCATATGCAATTTAAGGAGTTGGTACTGTTCTGCCATAAACCCTATTTTAGAGTTGATAAACATGCAAAGTGAGGCCACCATGTTAAACTAGGCATTTTTCTACCCCATTTACATATAAAGTTTATTAAAATCCGAGTTACAGTTATTTAGTTATGAATTAAAGCATTTTAACATGGCATAGGAGCAAATTTAAACAACCATCATTTTAAACATTTTAAACATGGGTGAAAGTGGCATATTATGAAACTAGACACAATTTTAAGCATTTTTCATATATAAAGTTTTTACAGGTGATGCTTAGTTATTAAGTTATTATATGCATGAACTAAGAGGGGTTTTCTGCAAAACAGCAAAACACTGGATTAATAGCAAAATCGTCCCGAGGAAAAAATACTAAAAGGGCCGGATCTGCCTAGCCCAACAGTGGGAGGGGGCGCATCGGTGAGGCTCACCATGGGCCTGGCCCAGCTCGGTGGAGATGTTGTAGTAGGGAAGCGGCTTGGGCCGAATCTCACTGGTACCTAGCGTGGTCAACGCGAGGATCAGGGGCGCTGGCTGCGTGCATCTTTGATTCAGAGAAAAACAGGGTGCAGCGCTGGTCTCGAACGATGGCGGCGGCAACAGGAACTCCGGCCGGTGAGGCGCAGCTTGAGGAGGCGGAGAAGTGGGACTTGGGGACAAGCGCAGCGCCGAGTGGGTCTGAACGGAGACGAGGTCTTGGCGACGCAGGGGCGCGCGATGGCCGGTCCGCAGCGGAAGCAGGGGAGTTCAACGCAGCCACGGGAAGGGGCGACACGGTGGAGCCGCGGGTCGGCGACGATGCTGGGCGTGCGAGGCCGCTTCCAGCGCGGACGAGGCAGAGGAAGGTGGGGCGCGGAGCTCCCGTTGGGTGCCCATGGCGATGCACAGGACAGCGGCGTCGTCCTGCTCCTGCAGAGAGAGTGACGTGAGGAGAGAGGCATGGCAGGGGAAAACGGAAAGAGGGGAAGGTGAGGAGGAGGAGAGGCACGGCCTTGGGACCCGGCATCCATGGCGGAGGAGCTTCAGCGGCGGCGTTCGTCGTCGGACGGCGAGGCGAGGAGGGGGCCAGGGACGAGGCATGGCTCGGGCAGGGAATGATGGGGGCGCGAGGAGATCGAGGGGAGTTTCTGGTTGGTGTATTTGGATCGAGGGGGAGATCCCGAGGGAAAAGCGAGAGAGTGGCGGCGGCGCTAGGTAGGATCCCTAGAAATTAGGGATTTGTCTCGGTTTAGACTAGTATATATAGCGAGTAGGTTAGACTAGGGGCTAATCCTTCCCTCCGATCGTAATCGGACGGTCGGGAAAAATAGGCTAGGGAGCCCAAATAGTAAAACGGTGATATTTTGTAGATGTTTGGGGATGTTCCGGACACAACGGTAACGATTGTCCGGGTCAGTTCCGGGACAGTTTTCGAACACGCGCGCGAGGAGGGCCGCGGGCTGACGAGAGAGGTTAGGTTGGACCTGAAGGTAGGTAGTGGACTGTGCAGAAGGGCTCGAGCTAAGAGAAGAGAAGAGAGAGAGGCCCGGCGACTGTTTCCGGAGACCGAAAACGTCTGACGTTAGACCGGCTATAATGCCGCTATAGTTTAACGGTTGGGCTATCAAACGAACTTCGAATGCGATGAAACTTGGCAGGCGACCTACTAACACTAAAACAACACCGCATGCCAACTTTCACCCCAATCCGAGAACATTTTTTGGCCACTTATAAAATAATATTACGGACATGCCGCGGGCACGTGCGAGTGTGTCTGGGCTCAGGACGGACAACAGAAGGAACTGGGGATACCCGGACGTATGCAGGTTTTGAAAACATGATGATGCAATGCACATGATGACATGACAAGAGGAAACATGCAAGCAAATGACATGGCAACGATGGCGAATAACTGGAAGACACCTGGCACATCGGTCTCGGGGTGTCACACTTGTTCCCCATAAAAAATCTTTATATACCCCCTGAACCTATTGACCACCGTATTGCGAAGAAATCTTCTGTTCTCTTTTCTCACTATTTTCGGTCAGATCTATTGAGCCAGGCATCATGTCTTCTTCCTCCTCCAACAACGTGGAAGAGGATTCTTGGTTGATGAAGATCAAGCTGAAGAAAGAAGAGCCCATAAAAGCCGTCAAGGGAGACAAGAGCAAGGAGGCTACTGGAGATCAAGCACCGGCAGCTGAGCAGGCCTGGCCTACTGAGGAAGAAGAAAAAGATACCCTTAAACCTTACTATGCTCATCTTACCCCGACTAAGATTGAAGCCTTTCAAATCATTGAAATGGTTCGTGTGCAAAATAAATATCTCACTCGTGAAAATATTCTGCATCAAGAGCACATCATCTTCCTCCGTAGCATCATCCGTAGATTGGAAAATCTCTTGATCGTGAAGGACAGGATCGCCTCTACTTCATCACAACCACCTCCTTCATCACCAAAAGAAAATTGAGTATCGGGTATGGGCACTCCCCTTGGCTTCCGCCAAGCTTGGGGGAGGTGCCTCGGTATCGTATCACCTTCACTATCTTTTTCCTTTACTTATCTTAGTTCGATCCATAGTTATCTTTTGCCTTAGATGAATAAAAGTTTAGTTTGATCCTTTCTTTTCGAGAGTTTGCTTAGTGATCTATCCTTGTAATCGTGTGCGAGATATATAATAAAGTTTTAGTTTGAGTTTTTGATTTCTTTACTTTCATGTTCCAATAAAAAGAAAGGAAATAAATGAATAAGACCATATGCTAATCTTATGGTAGGTGATGACACCACATAAGGAAAATTATAAGTAGAAAATTTCATTAGAGATTGACAAACATAGCATTGGTCAATGATGCAATTCATGAAAGAATTAATAAGGGAAGAGAAGATTCACATATAAATACACTATCCTGGAAATCTTTTGTGATTGTGAGCTCCCATCAAAATATTATATGCCAAAATTGTTGACGTTGGACAAGGAAGACAACGTAATGATTTATGTTTGTTCATATTCACATAGAAGTTATATTGTCTTGTAAGGGTATATTTCTCCCTATGTGGTTTTGGTGATTGATGACAATGCTTTTGCGGACTAATCGTGTGCATTGAGCATTTCAGATATCTCATGGCGAGGCACTAGACGATTCGACGCCCCTCAGAGCCTTTCGAAGACGACGGTTATTCTACATTTATTTTTCGGTGTATTTGAGTCGTAGGAAAGCCGTACTATTAAGAGGGGGTCCGCTTTGGAGAGGTGTGGGTGGAATCAACACGTACACGGCCCCATATGCACCCACAACCTCCTTCCATCTCCGGAGCATTTCCTATGTTTTCTGTAGTGTTTTCAGAATCTTGCCAGCGGTAGTACCACCTATGCCTATGGTAGTACGGTTTAAGCGGTAGTACCGCTGGTACTTCCGTGGTAGTACCGCTTAGGGTTTCCCTGAGCGTGCAACTTTCGGTTGCCTGTTTGTATTTCACGGTAGTATTGCGGTAGTACCGCTTGGGCGATACTACAGCCCGCACTACCGTCCCCACTACCGCTTGCGGGTTTTTCTTATGTGCAAGATTCTGTTTCCACTTTGCCACAAGCAGTAGTAGAGCGACACTAGGACGGTAGTACTGCTTGGCATGGTACTGCCTCCCCTGGCACCCTCTACTACCGCTGCCTCTCCAGGACTAAGACCCAAAGCGGTAGTACCGCCCGGGTCAGCGGTAGTACCGCTCCAGCGGCACTACCGTAGCTACACTCTGTGTAGTCTTAGGCATGTGTGGAGTTGTACCGCCTAAGCGGTAGTACCGCTTAGCTGCGGGCTGGGAAAAAACGGTTGGATTTTTGCTTCCCTATATAAAGGGGGGGTCTTCTTCCTTCTAAGGTTAACCTCTTCCCCTCTAAGCTTCATTGTTGCTTAAAGCTCCATTTTCGCCCGATCTCTCTCCCTAGCCAATCAAACTTGCTGATTCTCTAGGGATTGGTTGAGAAGGACCCGATCTACACTTCCACCGAGAGAAATTTGTTTCCCCCACTAATCCCTTGCAGATCTTGTTACTCTTGGGTGTTTGAGCACCCTAGACGGTTGAGGTCACTGCGGAGCCATATTCCATTATGGTGAAGCTTCGTGGTGTCATTGGAAGCCTCCAATTAAGTTGTGGAGATTGCCCCAACCTTGTTTGTAAAGGTTCGGTCGCCGCTGTCGGTGTCAAAATCGGTGGATCTCGGGTAGGGGGTCCCGAACTATGCGTCTAGGATTGATGGTAACATGAGACGGGGGACATAATGTTTTACCCAGTTTCGGGCCCTCTATATGGAGGTAATACCCTACGTCTTGCTTGATTGATCTTGATGAATATGAGTATTACAAGAGTTGATCTACCACGGGATCGTAATGGCTAAACCCTAAGAGTCTAACCTGGCTATGATTATGAGGATTCGGCCTATCTACGGACCAAGCCCTCCGGTTTATATAGACACGGGAGGGATCTAGGGTTACACAAGGTCGGTTACAGAGAAAGGAATCTTCATAGTTGGTCGCCAAGCTTGCCTTCCACGCCAAGGAGATTCCTATCCGGACACGGGTGGGGTCTTTGGTCTTTGTATCCTTACGGCCCATCAGTCCAGCCCATATCCAATAGATCGGACACCCGAGGACCCCTTAGTCCATGACTCCCTCAGTAGCCCCTGAACCAGGCTTCAATGACAATGTGTCTGGCGCGCAGATTGTCTTCCGCATTGCAAGGCGGGTTCTACTTTCCGAATACTCCAGGATAGTCTTCGGATAAAACGAAGGTGTCCAGATCTGCAACACAAGTACCACACATAACCGCAAGGAATATAATATTTCACGAGTCCCATCTGCTGACAACTTTTTGCAAGATGACATCACATTTGTTCGGTCACTATATCGAACCGTTTTGTCCCCCGTTTCGCGCTTCGCGATGCGGTTTTCATTGGCACGTCTTGTCAAAGCAGAGATCGTGTCCCCTTATTGTGGTATTTTCATCAATGCGGGCATGGGTAACACAACCGTGCTGTTTACACAACCCTTGGGAATAGGCGAGTTTTAAGGTGAGTGAGGAGGCGTTCGATATTCACTGCCTTTATAAGGGGATAAGGATTCCCCCTTCTTCTCCCACACCTTCTCTCTTCCTCTGCGCTTCCACTCTTGAGATCCAGCGCCCAAGTTCTCATCTCCTTCCCACTCAAGCTAGCACTCAAGCATGTCCGGATCCGGAGGTCAAGGCAAGTGGATGGTCTCCTCCATCAAGGAGAAGGGCATTACTAAGCTTCGGGCGGCTGGGTACTTGGCAAAGGAAATCGCCCACCGTCTTCCAGCCCAGGGGCAAGTCGTCTCCACACCGAAGCCCAATGAGAGGGTGGTATTCATCCCTCATTTCCTTCGCGGGCTAGGGTTTCCACCCCACCCTTTCGTCCGCGGGCTGATGTACTATTACGGGATAGACTTCCATGATCTATCCCCGAACTCTTTCCTCAACATCTCGGCGTTCATCATCGTGTGTGAGGCCTTCCTCCGCATCCAACCCGACTCAAGGTCTTCAACGTGAAGCCGAAGGTGGTGGATGGCCAGCATGCAGAGTGCGGGGGTGCCATGGTGAGCAAGCTGACCAATGTCTCCTGGCCAAAGGCACTTTTGTGGAGACTGTCAAGGAATGGCAGAAACAATGGTTCTACATCATAGAACCCCGCAGCGCAAACTGGGCCGCAGCTGCCGAATTCAACTCCGGCGCTCCAATGCGGCTCACCTCCTGGGTCGAGAAGAGCCCGAAATGGTGTTCGCCAGATGAGCTGATAGCGCTACAGACGCGCGTTCAAAGTATGGTGGACAAAGATATCAACCTTGTCGATGTAATCCAGGTGATGCTAGTTCACCGGATTCTCCCGTGCCAAAGCCGAAGTCGCCCTATATGGGAGTTCAACCCGAAGAAGCACCATACCCTGAAGAGTCTCTACGAAACTACTCACGAAGACGCCTGGAAGTTGCTCTTCAAGGGCAACGAGACACCGCCGACGACAGATTCGGACCGCGGGCACGACATTAACCACCTCGCCAACGAGGTATGTTATTTTTAACGCATCCCCTACTTGCTTGTTTCAAGGATGATATCTAAGATTTTATTATCATTTCTTCTTCAGGACTGGATGGAGAGGGCGAAGCAGATCCAATGTCCGGCTCCGCTGCCCGAAGAACCAATCATCCCGCGTCTAGTGAAGATGCTGGTACCGATGCCCTATAAGGCGCCAGAGAAGAAGGCCATGGGGAAGGCCAAGGGGGTCCGGAGCGGCCCCTGCCGCAAGGTCACTTCGAACGTGATGTGCGAAGACAAGACCCGTTCCTCCGCCGCCGAAGACAAGGAGGAGGAGGAGGAGAGCGACTCTCCCCGTGATGGGGGGAGAAAGAAGAGGGCGGCCTCCACAAATCCGGCGGCGGGGGCGCCCAAGAGGGGGAAAGACCCCCTGGTGGATAACTCCGCATGGGACGTCGACAGCAGCCCAGAGCGAAGCCCCCGGACTAAGCCCATGGCAGCATCGTGAGTACTAAGAACCCACACTCATTTATTTATCCAGCCTCTTCACTCTATGGCATTAATATGGTTAATCGTGTTATTGCAGCCCGACCCATGACAGCCCCCAGCGATCCTCGTCAAGAGGCTCGTTGGATTCGAAGGCAATTGCAAGAGAGACACCGCCGGCCGCTCACTCTCCCAAGGCCAAGGGAGATGATGAGGTACTACCCCAAAGGACCTTCCCAGGCCAGGGAGAGGTTCGGGAGGCCGTCGTGGTGGCGCCGGGAGGCAAGACCCCGGCTTCTGGACACATGGGGGAGCAGATCCCCATGGTGACTGGAGGCCTCGATCAGTTCGACCACCAGCCGAATACGATTCTGGAGACCCATGCGGCTCCGGAATCCGGTGAGAAACCTCCTTCAAAAGAAGGGGGTGTGCCTGTCCCATCGGTGACCTCTATCCAACCAGAGGCACCGGATAATCTACTGAAAGCGCTACGAGGGGCTTCCATTGTGGAAGAACACTGTATCCTTATGGGTATGGTGATTGAGAAGGTTCAGTCCATCAAGAGCGGACTGACCGAAGCCTGCAGCGGCCTGCTGACAGGTTTTGAGGTAAGCGGCCTTTAACCGAGAAAATCCCAATATAGACAGTAGCCCCTGAGACACTGTCCGGTGTTCGGAAAGAGAAGCCGGACAGAGGATCAATGAAATTTCGCAGGAAACTAACTAAAATGTGTCTGATTTTAATAAGCAGGCTTCGCTGCTGGCCGCGACCTCTCACAATGCCGAAGTCTCTGGACTAAAGCAGAGACTGGAGCGGGCCGAGGAGGAACTCGGCCAAGCGAGGAAGCAGCTGGAAGTCCAGCAACGTATGCAATGGCTCGCTATATATATATTCGGAAAGAGTAAATAATGTATACTGACCGTAGTGTCATTATATGTGTAGGGGTGACGACCGAGGTCGAGGCCCTAAAAAAGGCCCTGGCCGAAGCCGAGGGGAAAGCTGTCAAGGAGCAGGCCGCTCGCAAGAAGCTGAGGGCCCGGCTGAACGAGGTCCAGTAAGAGCTCCAGGACGCGGTGAAGAAGTACGAGACCCTGGAGGGTGATGTTTCGGCTCGAGAGACCGAACTCTCCAAGGCACGTCAAAGCACGGAAGCATCCCGGGTTGAAGCCCAGGGTGCTCTCCAGGAGATCCAAGAGGCCAGGAAGATCGCAGTGGGTAAGGTGTTTAGTATGCAAAGCAAGTATATGAAGAATACATATTTCTTACTAACCCGTACTCGGAGTTCTCCAGGAGCCTTTGTAGATCTGCTGCGCAGTGTCTACTGTTGGGGAACGTAGTAATTTAAAAAAAAAATCCTACGCACACGCAAGATCATGGTGATGCATAGCAACAAGAGGGGAGAGTGTTGTCTACGTACCCTCGTAGACCGACAGCGGAAGCGTTATGACAACGCGGTTGATGTAGTCGTATGTCTTCACGGCCCGACCGATCAAGCACCGAAACTACGACACCTCCGAGTTCTAGCACACGTTCAGCTCGATGACGATCCCCGGACTCCGATCCAGCAAAGCGTCGGGGAAGAGTTCCTTCAGCACGACGGCATGGTGACGATCTTGATGTTCTACCGTCGCAAGGCTTCGCCTAAGCACCGCTACAATATTATCAAGGTTTATGGTGGAGGGGGGCACCACACACGGCTAAGAGATCTCAAGGATCAATTGTTGTGTCTCGAGGCACCCCCTGCCCCTGTATATAAAGGAGCAAGGGGGGAGGCCGGCCGGCCCTTGGGCGCGCCAAGGAGGAGGAGTCCTCCTAGTAGTAGGAGTAGGACTCCCCTCTTTCCTACTCCTACTAGGATGGGGAAAGGAAGGGGGAGAGGGAGAAGGAAAGGGGGGCGCCACCCCCCCTCTCCTTGTCCAATTCAGACCAGAGGGGGAGGGGGCGCGTGGCCCACCCTGGCCGCCCCTCTCTCTCTCCACTAGGGCCCATAAGGCCCATTACTTCTCCCGAGGGGGGGGGGGGTTCCGGTAACCCTCCGGCACTCTGGTTTTCTCCGAAATCACCCGGAACACTTCCGGTGTCCGAATATAGCCGTCCAATATATCGATCTTTATATCTCGACCATTTCGAGACTCCTCGTCATGTCCATGATCACATCCGGGACTCCGAACAAACTTCGGTACATCAAAATATATAAACTCATAATGAAACTGTCATCGTAACGTTAAGCGTGCGGACCCTACGGGTTCGAGAACAATGTAGACATGACCGAGACATGTCTCCGGTCAATAACCAATAGCGGAACCTGGATGCTTATATTGGTTCCCACATATTCTAGGAAGATCTTTATCGGTCAGACCGCATAACAACATACTTTGTTCCCTTTGTCATCGGTATGTTACTTGCCCGAGATTCGATCGTCGGTATCTCAATACCTAGTTCAATCTCATTACTGGCAAGTCTCTTTACTCGTTTCGTAATACATCATCTCGCAACTAACTCATTAGTTGCAATGCTTGCAAGGCTTATGTGATGTGCATTACCGAGAGGGCCCAGAGATACCTCTCCGACAATCGGAGTGACAAATCCTAATCTCGAAATACGCCAACCCAACATGTACCTTTGGAGACACCTGTAGAGCTCCTTTATAATCACCCAGTTACGTTGTGACGTTTGGTAGCACACAAAGTGTTCCTCCGGCAAACGGGAGTTGCACAATCTCATAGTCATAGGAAAATGTATAAGTCATGAAGAAAGCAATAGCAACATACTAAACGATCGGGTGCTAAGCTAATGGAATGGGTCATGTCAATCACATCATTCTCCTAATGATGTGATCCTGTTAATCAAATGACAACACATGTCTATGGTTAGGAAACATAACCATCTTCGATTAACGAGCTAGTCAAGTAGAGGCACACTAGTGACGTTTAGTTTGTCTATGTATTCACACAAGTATTATGTTTCCGGATAATACAATTCTAGCATGAATAATAAACATTTATCATGATATAAGGAAATAAATAATAACTTTATTATTGCCTCTAGGGCATATTTCCTTCAGTCTCCCACTTGCACTAGAGTCAATAATCTAGTTCACATCTCCATGTGATTTAACACCAATAGTTCACATCACCATGTGATTAACACCTATAGTTCACATCGACATGTGACCAACACCCAAAGGGTTTACTAGAGTCAATAATCTAGTTCACATCGCTATGTGATTAACACCCAAAGAGTACTAAGGTGTGATCATGTTTTGCTTGTGAGAGAAGTTTAGTCAACGGGTCTGCCACATTCAAATGCGTAAGTATTTTGCAAATTCCTATGTCAACAATGCTCTACACGGAGCTACTCTAGCTAATTGCTCCCACTTTAAATATGTATCCAGATTGAGATTTTGAGTCATCTGGATCAGTGTCAAAACTTGCATCGACGTAACCCTTTACGACGAACCTTTTGTCACCTCCATAATCGAGAAACATATCCTTATTCCACTAAGGATAATTTTGACCAATGTCCAGTGATCTACTCCTAGATCACTATTGTACTCCCTTGCCAAACTCAGTGCAGGGTATACAATAGGTCTGGTACACAGCATGGCATACTTTATAGAACCTATGGCTGAGGCATAGGGAATGACTTTCATTCTCTATCTATCTTCTGCCGTGGTCGGGCTTTGAGTCTTACTCAATTTCACACCTTGTAACACAGGCAAGAACTCTTTGTTTGACTGTTCCATTTTGAACTACTTCAAAAATTTGTTAAGGTATGTACTCATTGAAAACTTATCAAGCGTCTTGATCTATCTCTATAGATCTTGATGCTCAATATGTAAGCAGCTCCACCGAGGTCTTTCTTTGAAAAACTCGTTTCAAACACTCCTTTATGCTTTGTAGAATAATTCTACATTATTTCTGATCAACAATATGTCATACACATATACTTATCAGAAATGTTGTAGTGCTCCCACTCACTTTCTTGTAAATACAGGCTTCACCGCAAGTCTGTATAAAACTATATGCTCTGATCAACTTATCAAAGCGTATATTCCAACTCCGAGATGCTTGCACCAGTCCATAGATGGATTGCTAGAGCTTGCAAATGTTGTTAGTACCTTTAGGATTGACAAAACCTTCTAGTTGCATCATATACAACTCTTCTTTAATAAATCCATTAAAGAATGCAGTTTTGTTTATCCATTTGCCAGATTTCATAAAATGCGGCAATTGCTAACATGATTCAGACAGACTTAAGCATAGATACGAGTGAGAAACTCTCATCGTAGTAAACACCTTGAACTTGTCGAAAAACCTTTTGTGACAATTCTAGCTTTGTAGATAGTAACACTACTATCAGTGTCCGTCTTCCTCTTGAAGATCCATTTAATCTCAATGGCTCGCCGATCATTGGGCAAGTCAATCAAAGTCCATACTTTGTCCTCATACATGGATCTCATCTCAGATTTCATGGCCTCAAGCCATTTCGCGGAATCTGGGCTCATCATCGCTTCCTCATAGTTCGTAGGCTCGTCATGGTCAAGTAACATGACCTCCAGAACAGGATTACCGTACCACTCTGGTGCGGATCTCACTCTGGTTTACCTACAAGGTTCGGTAGTAACTTTATCTGAAGTTACACGATCATCATCATTAGCTTCCTCACTAATTGGTGTAGTAGTCACAGGAACAGATTTCTGTGATGAACTACTTTCCAATAAGGGAGCAGGTACAGTTACCTCATCAAGTTCTACTTTCCTCCCACTCACTTCTTTTGAGAGAAACTCCTTCTCTAGAAAGGATCCATTCAAAGCAACGAATATCTTGCCTTCGGATCTGTGATAGAAGGTGTACCCAACATTTTTTGGGTATCCTATGAAGACGCACTTCTCCGATTTGGGTTTGAGATTATCAGGTTGAAACTTTTTCACATAAGCATTGCAACCTCAAACTTTAAGAAACGACAGCTTAGGTTTCTTGCCAAACCATAGTTCATACGTTGTCGTCTCAACGGATTTAGATGGTGCCCTATTTAACGTGAATGCAGCTCTCTCTAATGTATAACCCCAAAATGATAGTGGTAGATCGGTAAGAGACATCATAGATCGCACCATATCTAATAAAGTACGGTTATGACGTTCGGACACACCATTACACTGTGGTGTTCCAGGTGGCGTGAGTAGTGAAACTATCACTTTGTTTTTAACTGAAGGCCAAACTCGTAACTCAAATATTTTACTTCTATGATCATATCGTAGAAACTTTTATTTTTGTTACGATGATTCTCCACTTTACTCTGAAATTCTTTGAACTTTTCAAATGTTTCAGACTTGTGTTTCATCAAGTAGATATACTCATATCTGCTCAAATCATCTGTGAAGATCAAAAAATAATGATACCTGCCACGAGCCTCAATATTCATCGGACCACATACATCAGTATGTATGATTTCCAACAAATCTGTTGCTCGCTCCATTGTTCTGGAGAACGGAGTCTTAGTCATCTTGCCCATGAGGCATGGTTCGCAAGCATCAACTGATTCATAATCAAGTGATTCCAAAAGCCCATCAGTATGGATTTTCTTCATGCGCCAATATGACCTAAACGGCAGTGCCACAAATAAGTTGCACTATCATTATTAACTTTGCATCTTTTGGTTTCAATGAATATGTGTATCACTATGATCGAGATCCAATGAACCATTTTCATTGGGTGTGTAACCATATAAGGTTTTATTCATGTAAACAGAACAACAATTTATCCTTTTACTTAAACGAATAACCGTATTGCAATAAACATGATCAAATCATATTCATGCTCAACGCAAACACCAAATAACACTTATTTAGGTTCAACACTAACCCCGAAAGTATAGGGAGTGTGCGATGATGATCATATCAATATTGGAACCACTTCCAACACACATCATCACTTCACCCTTAACTTGTCTCTGTTCATTCTGCAACTCCCGTTTCAAGTTACTATTCTTAGCAACTGAACCAGTATCAAATACCGAGGGGTTGCTACGAACACTAGTAAAATACACATCAATAATCTGTATATCAAATATACCTTTGTTCACTTTGCCATCCTTCTTATCCGCCAAATACTTGGGGCAGTTCCGCTTCCAGTGACCAGTCCCTTTGCAGTAGAAGCACTTAGTCTCAGGCTTAGGACCAGACTTGGGCTTCTTCACTTGAGCAGCAACTTGCTTGCCATTCTTCTTGAAGTTCCCCCTTTTCCCTTTGCCCTTTTCTTGAAACTAGTGGTCTTGTCTATCATCAACACATGATATTTTTCTTGATTTCTACCTTCGTCGATTTCAGCATTACGAAGAGCTTGGGAATCATTTCTGTTATCCCTTGCATATCATAGTTCATCACGAAGTTCTACTAACTTGGTGATGGTGACTAGAGAATTCTGTCAATCACTATTTTATCTGGAAGATTAACTCCCACTTGATTCAAGCGATTGTAGTACCTAGACAATTTGAGCACATGCTCACTGCTTGAGATATTCTCCTCCATCTTTTAGCTATAGAACTTGTTGGAGACTTCATATCTCTCAACTCGGGTATTTGCTTGAAATATTAACTTCAACTCCTGGAACATCTCATATGGTCCATGACGTTCAAAACGTCTTTGAAGTCCCGATTCTAACCCGTTTAAGCATGGTGCACTAAACTATCAAGTAGTCATCATATTGAGCTAGCCAAATGTTCATAACATCTGCATCTGCTCCTGCAATAGGTTTGTTACCTAGCAGTGCATCAAAGACATAATTCTTCTGTGCAACAATGAGGATAAACCTCAGATCACGAATCCAATCCGCATCATTGCTACTAACACGTTTCAACTTAGTTTTCTCTAGGAACATATCAAAAATAAAACAGGGGAGCTAAACGCGAGCTATTGATCTACAACATAGATATGCTAATACTACCAGGACTAAGTTCATGATAAATTAAAGTTCAATTAATCATATTACTTAAGAACTCCCACTTAGATAGACATCCCTCTAATCCTCTAAGTGATCATGTGATCCAAATCAACTAAACCATGTCCGATCATCACGTGAGATGGAGTAGTTTCAATGGTGAACATCACTATGTTGATCATATCTACTATATGATTCACGCTCGACCTTTCGGTCTCCATGTTCCGAGGCCATATATGTTATATGCTAGGCTCGTCAAGTTTAACCTGAGTATTCCGCGTGTGCAACTGTTTTGCACCTGTTGTATTTGAACGTAGAGCCTATCACACCCGATCATCACGTGGTGTCTCCGCACGAAGAACTTTCGCAACGGTGCATACTCAGGGAGAACACTTGTACCTTGATAATTAGTGAGACATCATCTTATAAAGCTACCGTCGAACTAAGCAAAATAAGATGTATAAAAGATAAACATCACATGCAATCAAAATGTGTGACATGATATGGCCATCATCATCTTGTGCCTTTGATCTTCATCTCCAAAGTATTGTCATGATTTCCATCGTCACCGGCATGACACCATGATCTCCATCATCTTGATCTATATCAATGTGTCGTCACATGGTCGTCTCGCCAACTACTGCTCTTGCAACTATTGCTATCACATAGCGATAAAGTAAAGCAATTATTTGGCGCTTGCATCTTATGCAATAAAGAGACAACCATAAGGCTTCTGCCAGTTGCCGATAACTTCAACAAAACATGATCATCTTATATAACAACTTATATCTCATCACGTCTTGACCATATCACATCACAACATGCCCTGCAAAAACAAGTTAGACATCCTCTACTTTGTTGTTGCAAGTTTTACGTGGCTGCTACGGGCTGAGCAAGAACCGTTCTTACCTACGCATCAAAACCACAACGATAGTTTGTCAAGTTAGTGCTGTTTTAACCTTCTCAAGGACTGGGTGTAGCCACACTCGATTCAACTAAAGTTGGAGAAACTGACACCCGCTAGTCACCTGTGTGCATAGCACGGTGGTAAAACCAGTCTCGCGTAAGCGTACGCATAATGTCGGTCTGGGCCACTTCATCCAACAATACCGCTAAACCAAAGTGTGACATGCTGGTAAGCAGTATGACTTATATCGCCCACAACTCACTTGTGTTCTACTCGTGCATAACATCAACGCATAAAACCTAGGCTCGGATGCCACTGTTGGGGAACGTAGTAATTTCAAAAAATTTCCTACGCACACGCAAGATCATGGTGATGCATAGCAACGAGAGGGGAGAGTGTTGTCTACATACCCTCGTAGACCGACAGCGGAAGTGTTATGACAACGCGGTTGATATAGTCGTACGTCTTCACGGCCCGACCGATCAAGCACTGAAACTACGGCACCTCCGAGTTCTAGCAGACGTTCAGCTCGATGACGATCCCTGGACTCCGATCCAGCAAAGTGTCGGGGAAGAGTTCCGTCAGCACGACGGCGTGGTGACGATCTTGATGTTCTACCATCGCAAGGCTTCGCCTAAGCACCGCTACAATATTATCGAGGTTTATGGTGGAGGGGGGCACCGCACACGGCTAAGAGATCTCAAGGATCAATTGTTGTGTCTAGAGGCGCCCCCTGCCCCTGTATATAAAGGAGCAAGGGGGGAGGCCGGCCGGCCCTTGGGCGCGCCAAGGAGGAGGAGTCCTCCTCCTAGTAGGAGTAGGACTCCCCTCTTTCCTACTCCTACTAGGAGGGGGAAAGGAAGGGGGAGAGGGAGAAGGAAAGGGGGGCGCCGCCCCCCTCTCCTAGTCCAATTCAGACCAGAGGGGGAGGGGGCGCGCGGCCCACCCTGGCCGCCCCTCTCTCTCTCTCCACTAGGGCCCATAAGGCCCATTACTTCTCCGGGGGGGGGGGGTTCCGGTAACCCTCCGGCACTCTGGTTTTTTCCGAAATCACCCGGAACACTTTCGGTGTCCGAATATAGCCATCCAATATATCAATCTTTATGTCTCGACCATTTCGAGACTCCTCGTCATGTTAGTGATCACATCCGGGACTCCGAACAAACTTCGGTACATCAAAATATATAAACTCATAATGAAACTGTCATCGTAACATTAAGCGTGTGGACCCTACGGGTTCGAGAACAATGTAGACATGACCGAGACATGTCTCCAGTCAATAACCAATAGCGGAACCTAGATGCTCATATTGGTTCCCACATATTCTAGGAAGATCTTTATCGGTCAGACCGCATAACAACATACTTTGTTCCCTTTGTCATCAGTATGTTACTTGCCCGAGATTCGATCGTCGGTATCTCAATACCAAGTTCAATCTCGTTACCGGCAAGTCTCTTTACTCATTTCTTAATACATCATCTCGCAACTAACTCATTAGTTGCAATGCTTGCAAGGCTTATGTGATGTGCATTACCGAGAGGGCCCAGAGATACCTCTCCGACAATCGGAGTGACAAATCCTAATCTCAAAATACGCCAACCCAACATGTACCTTTGGAGACACCTGTAGAGCTCCTTTATAATCACCCAGTTACGTTGTGACGTTTGGTAGCACACAAAGTGTTCCTCCGGCAAACGGGAGTTGCATAATCTCATAGTCATAGGAACATGTATAAGTCATGAAGAAAGCAATAGCAACATACTAAACGATCGGGTGCTAAGCTAATGGAATGGGTCATGTCAATCACATCATTCTCCTAATGATGTGATCCCGTTAATCAAATGACAACACATGTCTATGGTTAGGAAACATAACCATCTTCGATTACCGAGCTAGTCAAGTAGAGGCACACTAGTGACGTTTAGTTTGTCTATGTATTCACACAAGTATTATGTTTCCGGATAATACAATTCTAGCATGAATAATAAACATTTATCATGATATAAGGAAATAAATAATAACTTTATTATTGCCTCTAGGGCATATTTCCTTCAGACGCCGCAGAGTTCTTCCAAGCCGAAGATGGGAGCTCCATGAAGAAATTGTTCTGGTCGCAGTTCCTTGCACCAGAGCATCCCGTGCCCTTCACCTATCAGCTAAAATAGCTGGTGGAGCTGCATAGGGTGGCCGAACTGGCCATGAAGGATTTGATAATCCAGCTGTGGCCTGCCAAAGCTATGCCCGGCAGCTACTTCGGTCTTGTGAAGTGGCTGGTGAACGCCCGTCCTCGGCTGGATGCGGTCAAGCGATCAGCCTATGTTGAAGGTGCGCGCATGCACCTTCGCCCGCTGCAAGATGTGGTGGGCGAAGATGGACGTTGTCGAGCTGACCAAGGGGCCGCCAGAGGGTAAGGAGCACCGCACACCCGAGCGCTATTTTGCAGATGTCCTAGAGGGGTCTCGCATTGTAGCAACGCAGTGTTCGCATGATATTATCTTTGAATGAATGTATTCAAGTTCCTTCTACTTTGTATGATAGGACAAAGTGGGTTTGCAATATAATGCTTGTTATTGTTTAAATTTTACCTCCTGTGCGGCCGTGTTGTATGAAATCTGATGGTTGGCCAGTCGTCGGCTTCTGCCCCTACATAGGAAATACAGAGGTGTTCGGGATGGAATCTAAACAATCTTGATCCAATTATATGGTCCTTGAAGTAGTTGTTTAGTGCAACGAACCAGGCAATCAGACTATGCGGTTTGAACGCCCTCACTTAGCCATAGGAGTTTGACAATAAAAACATAGGCGCAGCCCCTAGTATCTGAACCAGAGTGCTATAAGCATCTGATCGGGAAGTACCGATCCTTCGCGTAATGTGGAAGAAATCTCCAATGATTTGCATCCTCCGAATAGCTGACCGGCTCTCGCCGCATCATGACAGTCAGTTTTCGGCTTTCTCTACTGAGGTGCTCCTTTGGATAAACCAAGGCACAATTGCAGTAGTTCTCCCTTTACTACCTTAGCCGATATAGTGGAACGCAAGGTAGCAAGCACAGGAGCCGGGCAACCCAACTATTGACCAAAGACATGATTCAGAGCCAATGCATATAGTGCTAAATTCTGGGTGCCGAACTATACTATAGAAAGTGTTCATACTTTTGTTGCTGTAGTGTGGGGTGCTACGAAGCCCCTGGCAAACATCAAACATACCAAAGTGTACGGGTGTTACCTGATAGGGTTACCCACACGGAAGAAGAAGAAAAAAAGAAAGAAAACAAAAAGGGTGCAATGGTGATAAGCTGGGGCTTTAAAGCTCCAGCCGCGAAGTATTTTCATTGTAATTTGATTAATACGTCGAGGCGCATAGATACAAGTAGTGCGATAAGCAACAGGCTATTTAATATGCCAAAAATCAAGGGAGAGCTGCATGTGGGTCCTGAAAAACAGGTACAGTGATTGTTAACGAAACCACCTTGAAAATCCCCCGTACGTCTGCGTTTCTCGCCGTCTTGGTGTGTTTATCCTTCAAGAGGGCTGGTGATCAGGCCATCCGATGGGGCCTGCGGGATTGAAACCTGAAAAGGAAATGAATAAAAGTGAAAGTATGTGTGTATCCGGTGTCGGTTGAGCCATACTGTGGATCACAAACTAGCTATGCCTCCGTCGATGCCCATGGAATTTTTAGTGTGTAGTTATGTATGCGTGGTGCGAATGCCACTACTTGACCAGGACTGAGACGGAGGCTGAATTGCTAGTCTATCTCCTGACGAGCCGAGCTTTCCTGCTGCAGGGTAGTTCAGACCCTCTTGACGGTGTCTGTGGGCTGGGCAGCCGAATTAAGGTTCTGCTTGAGAAGGCCGCTCTGTACTTCTGCTGCTAAGGAAGCTGTGTGCTCTTCTGTATGGAGGGAGCGTTCCGTATTTCCATTGACTGTTATGACGCCACATGGACCGGGCATCTTGAGCTTGAGATAAGCATAGTGTGGCACTATGTTGAATCGGGCGAATGTGGTCCGTCCGAGCAGTGCGTGATAGCCGCTGCGAAAGGGGACTATGTCGAAGATTAACTCCTCGCTTCAGAAATTGTCCGGAGATCCGAAGACAACCTTGAGCGTGATTGAGCCCGTACAGCGGGCCTCTACACCTGTTATGACTCCTTTGAAGGTAGTCTTTGTGGGTTGTCTACGGAATTTAGCAAAATTAAACTCATGAGACATGTCCCCTAAACCCACAGAAACAATATCCTTATTGCAGTCTATCTTAGCATTAACAGTATTCAAGAAGGGTCTACAAAATATAATGGGACAAAAGTCATCTTGTGGGGAACCAAGAACAATAAAATCAGCAGGGTATTTAACTTTCCCACACAAGACTTCAACATCTCTAACAATCCCAACTGGTGAAATAGTATCTCTGTTGGCGAGCTTAATTGTAACATCAATCTCTTCTGTCTCAGCAGGTGCAATATCATGCATAATTTCTTTGTATAAGGAACGAGGTATTGCACTTGCACTAGCACCCATATCACATAAGCCATGATAACAATGTTCTCCTATTTTAACAGAAATAACAAGCATGCCTACAACAGGTCTATGTTTAATAACAGACACCCATATCACATAAGCCATGATAAGGAATGAGGAGTTTCGTCCTGTGAGCTAGCTTATGATTTTTTCCTTGATGAAAGACTCCATATAGCCAAAGATGGGCATCAGAGGGCCACCAGGGGGCCCACGAGGCAGGGGGCGCGCCCATGGGGGTAGGGCGCGCCCCCACCCTCATGGACGGTGGGTGGCCCCCTCTGGTACTTTCTTCTCCCAATATTTTTTATATATTCTGAAAATAATTCCCGTGGATTTTCAAGACTTTTGGAGATGTGCATAATAGGTCTCTAATATTTGTTCCTTTTCCAGCCCAGAATTCCAGCTGTCGGCATTCCCCCTCTTCATGCAAAACTTGTAAACTAAGAGAGAATAGGCATAAGTATTGTGACATAATGTGTAATAGCAGCCCATAATGCAATAAATATCAATATCAAAGCATGATGCAAAATGGGCGTATCACCAGCCAACTATCCTCACCCGCGCAAAAGCGGGTCATGAGTATCGTAAGAGCTGCCATAGATTTTGGCTTTTCTTGGCCGAGGTGGCGAGCGAGTCATTCATTGTGGATACTGTGTTTAAAGGCCGCTAGGGCTTCAGCATCTGGACAGTCGATAATCTGGTTCTTTTTGGTTAGGAACCTAGTCTAGAATTTCCTGGCTGACTCTCCAGGTTGTTGAACTATGTGGCTTAAGTCATCGGCGTCTGGTGGACGGACATATGTACCTTGGAAGTTGTCGAGGAAGGCTTCTTCCAAGTCCTCCCAGCTGCCAATAGAATTTTCAGGCAGGCTGTTTAACCAGTGCCGAGTTGGACCTTTAAGCTTTAGTGGGAGGTATTTGATAGCATGGAGGTCGTCTCCACGGGCCATGTGGATGTGGAGGATAAAGTCCTCGATCCATACCGTGGGATCAGTTGTCCCGTCGTATGATTCAATATTCATGGGTTTGAACCCTTCGAGGAATTCATGATCCATTACTTCATCAGTGAAGCAAAGAGGGTGTGCGGCGCCTCTATATCTGGCCGCATCGTGACGTAGCTCCGATGGAGTCCGTGTGCGGTTGTCGGCTCGGGCGTGACTAGGTTTGTCACGTCCGAATAGGTAGCCATCATCACGTGTCGAGGAACGTCCTCGCGATCCATAAATCGATCGGGTATATCCTGCTCTGCTATCCAGGGTCTATCGGAGGTCGTATGTATGGCCCCGAATTGTTTTGTCTCTATTTTTGCGTGGTGGTGGGGCAGGCTGCTGTTCGGCCTGAGATGCCGCTCTATCCCGACCACGTGGTGGTCGGTCCGCCGCACGGTCCTGACCGTGTAGTGGTCGGTCGGCCTCATTATGCGAGGGAGGCATGGGCTCCGGCGCCTCTTCATCGAACTAAGGTAGCAACCTTCGCTTTGGGTAACTTTTGGCTGGGCATTTGAGGCCGTATTCTTCGGCTGCCAGGACATCAGTCCACCTGTCGACGAGCAAATCTTGGTTAGCTTGAAGCTGCTGCTGTTTCTTTTTTAGGCTCCTTGCGTTGGCTATTAGCTGGCGTTTGAAGCGCTCCTGCTCGAGAGGTTCCTCAGGCACGATGAAATCTTCATTGCCGAGGGTTTCCTCATCCTCGGAGAGCGGATGATAACTACCATCCTCCAAGTCGTTAGGCCTGGTCTATTCGTCAGGGCTAGCTTGCCCGTTTTCTTGCTCCTCCTGTTCGGATGTTACCTCAGCAAGGTCTTTATTATTTTCGGCGTCGTCCGAAGTATTACTTTCTCCGGTGCCAGCATTGCTATGTTTTGAACAACGTGACTTAGAGCGGTGCCGAGGACGCCGGCGTTTTTGTTGTATCTCAGGAGGTTTATTCTCGACTGGATTTTCTTTGTCATCGTCGTTGGTTATTTTGGGTGTGTCCACCATGTAAACATCGTATGAAGAAGTGACCGTCCAGCGTCCAGTAAATGGTGGATTTTGGTTTTGCTCCTCATCAGCATCGTCGTGCATACCGTCGATGTCTTCGGAGTCGTAATCAAGCGTGTCGGTTAAATCCTCGACCGTGGCTATGAAGTGGGTGGCGGGTGGGAAGTAAAATTCTCCATCGTCAGCCCCTAGTTTGAACCGGACATAGTTCGGTTGTCAGTCCCCCGCCAAGGATAGGTTCTTTAATGAATTTAGCACGTCGCCCAAAGGCGAGTGCTGGAAGATGTCTGCGGCGCTGAATTCGAAGATCAATAAATGATCAAGTTCGGCGTCTGCGAACTCACACGGTTCGGAACTTATTGTCGGAGACGAGTCCAGAGTTCCGGTGACATAGATATCGTGTGAGGTTAAGTCCATGTGCGGCTCCAACACCGGGGAATCTTGTTGGGGAACGTTGCAAAAAACAAAAAATTTCCTACGGTTTCACCAAGATCCATCTATGAGTTCATCTAGCAACGAGTGATCGGATGCATCTACATACCTTGGTAGATCGCGAGCGGAAGCGTTCACTAGAACGTGGATGACGGAGTCGTACTCGTCGTGATTCAAATCACCGATGACCAAGCGCCGAATGGACGGCACCTCCGCGTTCAACACACGTACGGAGCGGATGACGTCTCCTCCTTCTTGATCCAGCAAGGGGGGAGGAGAGGTTGATGAAGATCCAGCAGCACGACGGCGTGGTGGTGGATGCAGGGCGTCACAGTAGCAGGGCTTCGCCGTGTACTACGAGAGAGAGAGGTGTAGCAGGGGAGAGGGAGGCGCCAAGGATGCAGGGTGCGACTGCCCCCTCCCTCCCCTCATATATATAGCCTCCCCTAGGGGGGGCACCGGCCCTAGGAGATGAGATCTCCTAGGGGGGCGGCGGCCAGGGCTGGAGTGGCCCCCAAGGCAAGGTGGGGCGCCCCCACCCCTAGGGTTTCAACCCTAGGCGCATGGGGTGGGCCTAGGGGGGCGCACCAGCCCACTATGGGCTGGTTCCCCTCCCCACTTTGGCCCATGGGGCCCTCTGGGATGGGTGGCCCCACCCGGTGGACCCCCGGGACCCTTTCGGTGGTCCCGGTACAATACCGGTGACCCCAAAACTTGTCCCGATGGCCGAAACAACAATTCCTATATATAATTCTTTACCTCCGGACTATTCCGAAACTCCTCGTGATGTCCGGGATCTCATCCGGGACTCCGAACAACATTCGGGTTACTGCATATACATATCTTCACAACCCTAGCGTCACCGAACCTTAAGTGTGTAAACCCTACGGGTTCGGGAGACATGTAGACATGGCCAAGACGACTCTCCGGTCAATAACCAACAATGGGATCTGGATACCCATGTTGGCTCCCACATGCTCCTCGATGATCTCATCGGATGAACCACGATGTCGAGGATTCAAGCAACCCCGTATACAATTCCCTTCGTCAATCGGTATGTTACTTGCCCGAGATTCGATCGTCGGTATCCCAATACCTCGTTCAATCTCATTACCGGCAAGTCACTTTACTTGTACCGTAATGCATGATCCCGTGACCAGACACTTGGTCACTTTGAGCTCATAATGATGATGCATTACCGAGTGGGCCCAGTGATACCTCTCCGTCATACGGAGTGACAAATCCCAGTCTTGATCCGTGTCAACCCAACAGACACTTTCGGAGATACCCGTAGTATACCTTTATGGTCACCCAGTTACGTTGTGATGTTTGGTACACCCAAAGCACTCCTATGGTATCCGGGAGTTACACGATCTCATGGTCTAAGGAAAGGATACTTGACATTGGAAAACTCTAGCAAACGAACTACACGATCTTGTGCTATGTTTAGGATTGGGTCTTGTCCATCACATCATTCTCCTAATGATGTGATCTCGTTATCAATGACATCCAATGTCCATAGTCAGGACACTATGACTATCTGTTGATCAAACGAGCTAGTCAACTAGAGGCTTACTAGGGACATGTTGGAGTCTATTATTCACACATGTATTACGATTTTCGGATAACACAATTATAGCATGAATAAAGACAATTATCATGAACAAGGAAATATAATAATAATGCTTTTATTATTGCCTCTAGGGCATATTTCCAACAGTCTCCCACTTGCACTAGAGTCAATAATCTAGTTACATTGTGATGAATCGAACACCCATGGAATTCTTGTGTTGATCATGTTTTGCTCTAGGGAGATACTTAGTCAACGGATCTGCTACATTCAGGTCCGTATGTACTTTATAAATATCTATGTCTCCATCTTGAACATTTTCACGAATGGAGTTGAAGCGACGCTTGATGTGCCTGGTCTTCTTGTGAAACCTGGGCTCCTTGGCAAGTGCAATAGCTCCAGTGTTGTCATAGAAGAGTTTGATTGGCCCCGACGCATTGGGTATGACTCTGAGGTCAGTGATGAATTCCTTCACCCAAATTGCTTCATGTGTTGCCTCCGAGGCTGCCATGTACTCCGCTTCACATGTAGATCCCGCCGCGACGCTCTGCTTGCAACTGCACCAGCTTACTGCCCCACCATTCAAAATATACACGTATCCGGTTTGTGACTTAGAGTCATCCAGATCTGTGTCGAAGCTAGCGTCGACGTAACCCTTTACGACGAGCTCTTCATCACCTCCATAAACGAGAAACATTTCCTTAGTCCTTTTTCAGGTACTTCAGGATATTCTTGACCGCTGTCCAGTGTTCCTTGCCGGGATTACTTTGGTACCTTCCTACCAAACTTATGGCAAGGTTTACATCAGGTCTGGTACACAGCATGGCATACATAATAGAACCTATGGCTGAGGCATAGGGGATGACACTCATCTCTTCTATATCTTCTGCCGTGGTCGGACATTGAGCTGAGCTCAATTTCACACCTTGCAGCACAGGCAAGAACCCCTTCTTAGACTGGTCCATATTGAACTTCTTCAATATCTTATCAAGGTATGTGCTTTGTGAAAGACCTATGAGGCGTCTTGATCTATCTCTATAGATCTTGATGCCTAATATATAAGCAGCTTCTCCAAGGTCCTTCATTGAAAAACTTTTATTCAAGTAGGCCTTAATGCTGTCCAAGAGTTCTATATCATTTCCCATCAAAAGTATGTCATCTACATATAATATGAGAAAT
Source organism: Triticum monococcum (assembly GCA_034509565.1). Lineage (NCBI taxonomy): Eukaryota > Viridiplantae > Streptophyta > Magnoliopsida > Poales > Poaceae > Triticum > Triticum monococcum. The sequence continues at coordinate 488,667,728 of CM067845.1, forward strand.
GCTACAGAGCTCCCACTCACTTTCTTGTAAACGCAGGCTTCTCCATAAGTCTATGTAAACCCAAACGCTTTGATCATCTCATCAAAGCGAATGTTCCAACTCCGAGATGCTTGCACCAGCCCATAGATTGAGCGTTGGAGCTTGCACACCTTGTTAGCATTCTTAGGATCGACAAAACCTTCTGGCTGCATCATATACAATTCTTCCTTAAGGAAACCATTAAGGAATGCCGTTTTGACGTCCATTTGCCATATCTCATAATCGTAGAATGCGGCAATTGCTAACATGATTCGAACGGACTTTAGCTTCGCTACCGGTGAGAAAGTCTCATTGTAGTCAACCCCTTGAACTTGTCGATAACCCTTAGCGACAAGCCGAGCCTTATAGATGGTCACATTACCATCCGCGTCTATCTTCTTCTTAAAGATCCATTTATTTTCTATGGCTCGCCATTCAACGGGCAAGTCAGTCAAAGTCCATACTTCGTTTTCATACATGGATCCTATCTCGGATTTCATGGCTTCTAGCCATTTGTCGGAATCCGGGCCCGCCATCGCTTCTTCATAGTTCGAAGGTTCACCGTTGTCTAACAACATGATTTCTAAGACAGGGTTGCCGTACCACTCTGGTGCGGAACGTGTCCTTGTGGACCTACGAATTTCAGTAGGAGCTTGATCAGAATTATCTTGATCCTCATCATTAACTTCCTCTCTAATCGGTGCAGGCACCTCAGGAACATTTTCTTGAGTTGCGCCTTTTTCCGGTTCAAGAGGTAATACTTCATCAAGTTCCACTTTCCTCCCACTTACTTCTTTCGAGAGAAACTCTTTCTCTAGAAAGGACCCATTCTTGGCAACAAAGATCTTGCCTTCGGATTTGAGGTAGAAGGTATACCCAATAGTTTCTTTAGGGTATCCTATGAAGACGCATTTTTCCGACTTGGGTTCGAGCTTTTCAGGTTGAAGTTTCTTTACATAAGCATCGCATCCCCAAACTTTTAGAAATGACAGCTTAGGTTTCTTCCCAAACCATAATTCATACGGTGTCGTCTCAACGGATTTCGACGAAGCCCTATTTAAAGTGAATGCGGCAGTCTCTAAAGCATAGCCCCAAAAAGATAGCGGTAAATCGGTAAGAGACATCATAGATCGCACCATATCCAATAGAGTGCGATTATGACGTTCGGACACACCATTACGCTGAGGTGTTCCAGGCGGCGTGAGTTGTGAAACTATTCCACATTTTCTTAAGTGTGTGCCAAATTCGTGACTCAAGTATTCTCCTCCATGATCTGATCGTAGGAACTTGATTTTCTGTAGCGTTGATTCTCAACCTCACTCTGAAATTCCTTGAACTTTTCAAAGGTCTCAGACTTGTGTTTCATCAAATAGATATACCCATATCTACTCAAGTCATCAGTGAGGGTGAGAACATAACGATAGCCACCGCGAGCATCAACACTCATTGGACCGCACACATCAGTATGTATGATTTCCAATAAGTTGGTTGCTCGCTCCATTGTTCCTGAGAACGGAGTCTTGGTCATTTTACCCATGAGGCATGGTTCGCACGTGTCAAATGATTCGTAATCAAGAGACTCTAAAAGTCCATCTGCATGGAGCTTCTTCATGCGTTTGACACCTATGTGACCAAGGTGGCAGTGCCACAAGTATGTGGGACTATCATTATCAACCTTACATCTTTCGGTACTCACACTATGAATATGTGTAGCATTACGCTCGAGATTCATTAAGAATAAACCATTCACCATCGGAGCATGGCCATAAAACATATCTCTCATATAAATAGAACAACCATTATTCTTGGATTTAAATGAGTAGCCATCTCGTATCAAACGAGATCCTGATAAAATGTTCATGCTCAAACTTGGCACTAAATAACAATTATTAAGGTTCAAAACTAAGCCCATAGGTAAATGAAGAGGCAGCGTGCCGACGGCGATCACATCGACCTTGGAACCATTCCCGACGCGCATCGTCACCTCGTCCTTCGCCAGTCTCTGCTTATTCCGCAGCTCCTGCTTTGAGTTACAAATGTGAGCAACTGCACCGGTATCAAATACCCAAGAGCTACTACGAGTACTGGTAAGGTACACATCAATTACATGTACATCACATATACCTTTTGTGATGCCGGCCTTCTTGTCCGCTAAGTATTTGGGGCAGTTCCGCTTCCAGTGACCACTTCCCTTCCAATGAAAACACTCAGTCTCGGGCTTGGGTCCATTCTTTGGCTTCTTCCCGGCAGCTTGCTTGCCAGGCGCGACAACTCCCTTGCCGTCCTTCTTGAAGGTTTTCTTACCCTTGCCTTTCTTGAACTTAGTGGTTTTATTCACCATCAACACTTGATGTTCCTTTCTGACTTCTACCTCTGCTGATTTCAGCATAGCAAATACTTCAGGAATGGTCTTTTCCATCCCCTGCATATTGAAGTTCATCACAAAGCTCTTGTAGCTCGGTGGAAGCGACTGAAGGATTCTGTCAATGACCGCGTCATCCGGGAGATTAACTCCTAGCTGAGTCAAGCGGTTATGCAACCCAGACATAGTGAGTATGTGCTCACTGACACAACTGTTTTCCTCCATCTTACAGCTGAAGAATTTGTCAGAGACTTGATATATCTCGACCCGGGCATGAGCTTGGAAAACATTTTCAGCTCTTCGAACATCTCGTATGCTCCGTGTCTCTCAAAACGTTTTGGTGCCCCGGCTCTAAACTGTAAAGCATGCCGCACTGAACGAGGGAGTAGTCATCGGTACGTGCCTGCCAAGCGTTCATAACGTCTTGTTCAGTAGGGAGAACAGGTGCGTCACCCAGCAGTGCTTGTAGGACATAATCTTTCTTGGCAGCTATGAGGATGATCCTCATGTTCCGGACCCAGTCCGTGTAATTGCTGCCATCGTCTTTCAGCTTGGTTTTCTCTAGGAATGCGTTGAAGTTGAGGACTACGTTGGCCATTTGATCTACAAGACATATTGTAAATATTTTAGACTAAGTTCATGATAATTAAGTTCATCTAATCAAATTACTCAATGAACTCCCACTTAGATAAACATCCCTCCAGTCATCTAAGTATAACATGATCCGAGTTAACTAGGCCATGTCCGATCATCACGTGAGACGGACTAGTCAACATCGGTGAACACCTTCATGTTGATCGTATCTTCTATACGACTCATGCTCGACCTTTCGGTCTTCTGTGTTCCGAGGCCATGTCTGTACATGCTAGGCTCGTCAAGTCAACCTAAGTGTTTTGCATGTGTAAATCTGTCTTACACCCGTTGTATGTGAACGCTAGAATCTATCACATCCGATCATCACGTGGTGCTTCGAAACAACGAACTGTCGCAACGGTGCACAGTTAGGGGGAACACTTTCTTGAAATTATTATGAGGGATCATCTTATTTACTACCATCGTTCTAAGTAAACAAGATGCAAAAACATGATAAACATCACATGCAATCAAATAATAAAAGTGACATGATATGGCCAATATCACATAGCTCCTTTGATCTCCATCTTGGGGCTCCATGATCATCTTGTCACCGGCATGACACCATGATCTCCATCATTGTGTCTCCATGAAGTTGCTCGCCAACTATTACTTCTACTACTATGGCTAACTCGTTTAGCAATAAAGTAAAGTAATTTACATGGCGTTTCTCAATGACACGCAGGTCATACAAAAAATAAAGACAACTCCTATGGCTCCTGCCGGTTGTCATACTCATCGACATGCAAGTCGTGATTCCTATTACAATAGCATGAACATCTCATACATCACATATAGATCATTCATCATTCATCACAACTTTGGCCATATCACATCACAAAACACTTGCTGCAAAAACAAGTTAGACGTCCACTAATTGTTGTTGCAAGTTTTACGTGGCTGCAATAGGGTTCTAGCAAGAATGTTTTCTTACCTACGTGAAAGCCACAACGTGATTTGTCAACTTCTATTTACCCTTCATAAGGACCCTTTTCATCGAATCCGCTCCAACTAAAGTGGGAGAGACAGACACCCGCCAGCCACCTTATGCAACTAGTGCATGTTAGTCGGTGGAACCGGTCTCACGTAAGCGTATGTGTAAGGTTGGTCCGGGCCGCTTCATCCCACAATACCGCTGAAGCAAAATAAGACTAGTAGCGGCAAGAAAGTTGACAACATCAACGCCCACAACAAATTGTGTTCTACTCGTGCATAAAGAACTACTCATAGACCTAGCTCTGATACCACTGTTGGGGAACGTTGCAGAAAACAAAAAAATTCCTACGGTTTCACCAAGATCCATCTATGAGTTCATCTAGCAACGAGCGATCGGATGCATCTACATACCTTTGTAGATCGCGAGCGGAAGCGTTCACTAGAACGTGGATGACGGAGTCGTACTCGTCGTGATTCAAATCACCGATGACCAAGCGCCGAACGGACGGCACCTCCGAGTTCAACACACGTACGGAGCGGATGACGTCTCCTCCTTCTTGATCCAGCAAGGGGGGAGGAGAGGTTGATGAAGATCCAGCAGCACGACGGCGTGGTGGTGGATGTAGGGCGTCACAGTAGCAGGGCTTCGCCGTGTACTACGAGAGAGAGAGGTGTAGCAGGGGAGAGGGAGGCGCCAAGGATGCAGGGTGCGGCTGCCCCCTCCCTCCCCTCATATATATAGCCTCCCCTAGGGGGGGCGCCGGCCCTAGGAGATGAGATCTCCTAGGGGGGCGGCGGCCAGGGCTGGAGTGGCCCCCAAGGCAAGGTGGGGCGCCCCCCACCCCTAGGGTTTCAACCCTAGGCGCATGGGGTGGGCCTAGGGGGGCGCACCAGCCCACTATGGGCTGGTTCCCCTCCCCACTTTGGCCCATGGGGCCCTCTGGGATGGGTGGCCCCACCCGGTGGACCCCCGGGACCCTTTCGGTGGTCCCGGTACAATACCGGTGACCCCGAAACTTGTCCCGATGGCCGAAACAGCACTTCCTATATATAATTCTTTACCTCCGGACTATTCCGAAACTCCTCGTGACGTCCGGGATCTCATCCGGGACTCCGAACAACATTCGGGTTACTGCATATACATATCTTCACAACCCTAGCGTCACCGAACCTTAAGTGTGTAGACCCTACGGGTTCGGGAGACATGCAGACATGGCCGAGACGACTCTCCGGTCAATAACCAACAGTGGGATCTGGATACCCATGTTGGCTCCCACATGCTCCTCGATGATCTCATCGGATGAACCACGATGTCGAGGATTCAAGCAACCCCGTATACAATTCCCTTCGTCAATCGGTATGTTACTTGCCCGAGATTCGATCGTCGGTATCCCAATACCTCGTTCAATCTTGTTACCGGCAAGTCACTTTACTCGTACCGTAATGCATGATCCCGTGACCAGACACTTGGTCACTTTGAGCTCATAATGATGATGCATTACCGAGTGGGCCCAGTGATACCTCTCCGTCATACGGAGTGACAAATCCCAGTCTTGATCCGTGTCAACCCAACAGACACTTTCGGAGATACCCATAATATACCGTTATGGTCACCCAGTTACGTTGTGACATTTGGTACACCCAAAGCACTCCTACGGTATCCGGGAGTTACACGATCTCATGGTCTAAGGAAAGGATACTTGACATTGGAAAACTCTAGCAAACGAACTACACGATCTTGTGTTATGTTTAGGATTGGGTCTTGTCCATCACATCATTCTCCTAATGAGTGATCTCGTTATCACTGACATCCAATGTCCATAGTCAGGAAACTATGACTATTTGTTGATCAAACGAGCTAGTCAACTAGAGGCTTACTAGGGACATGTTGGAGTCTATTATTCACACATGTATTACGATTTCCGGATAACACAATTATAGCATGAATAAAGACAATTATCATGAACAAGGAAATATAATAATAATGCTTTTATTATTGCCTCTAGGGCATATTTCCAACAAATCTGTGGCCTCCGTGGTGGGGCTGAGCCTCCGGTCCTTGGATGGCGCAATATGCTCTAGATCTAAGGCCAGATCGGTTACAGGAGCTATCTCCTGGATGCGGTCTGATGACAGATTTAGGTCATGTCCATTAGGGTGACCAGGAGTGGTTGCCGCGGTCTCGAATTCGGTGAAGATCAAGTCTCCACGGATGTCCGCAACATAGTTCAAGCTCCCAAATCTAACCTGGTGCCCAGGGGCGTAGCTATCGATCTACTCCGGATGGCCAAGCGAGTTGGCCCACAATGCGAAGCCGCCGAACACAAAGATCTGTCCAGGGAGGAAGGTATCGCCTTGGACAGCATCGTTGTTGGCAATTGAAGGGGCCATCAAACCTTTTGGGACGGCACAGTGGAACTCTCAATGAAAGCACCAATGTCAGTGTCAAAACTGGCGGATCTCGGGTAGGGGGGTCCCGAACTGTGCATCTAGGATCGATGGTAACAGGAGACGGGGGACACAATTTTTTACCCAGGTTCGGGCCCTCTCTATGGAGGTAATACCCTACGTCCTGCTTGATTGATCTTGATGAATATGAGTATTACAAGAGTTGATCTACCATGAGATCGTAATGGCTAAACCCTAAGAGTCTAACCTGGCTATGATTATGAGGATTCGGCCTATCTACAGACCTGGCCCTCTGGTTTATATAGACACGGGAGGGATCTAGGGTTACACAAGGTCGGTTACAGAGAAAGGAATCTTCATAGTTAGTCACCAAGCTTGCTTTCCACGCCAAGGAGAGTCCTATCCGGACACGGGTGGAGTCTTCGGTCTTTGTGTCCTTACGGCCCATCAGTCCGACCCATATCCAATAGATCGAACACCCGAGGACCCCTTAGTCCAGGACTCCCTCAGCCGCCTCCAAGGGCACCAATAGTGGATTCACAGCATCTCGCATTGTGTGAGGGCATGAGGAGAATACGGTGGCCCAAGTGGCTTCTTGGGGAGCATTGTGCCTCCACACCACTCCAACGGAGACGTACTTCCTCTGAAAGGGAAGGAACTTTGGTAACACATCCTCGTCTCGACCGGTTCCACTCTTGGTTATCTCTTACCTTTACTTGTGAAATCTTATATTGTGTTGTATCCTTTGCTTGCTTGTGTGCTTGTTGTTGCGTCATATAGGTTTCTCACCTAGTTGCTTATCTAGACAACCTACTTTGGTGCATAGTTTAAATTGGTAAAGAAAAGCTAAAAATTGTTAGTTGCTCATTCACCCCCTCTATTCAACTATATCGATCCTTTCAATTGGCATCGAAGCCTCGTATCTTTATTAAGGACTTTGCCGTCCAAAGAGTATGGTTGACACCGTAGACGGTGGGGAGGAGCACCCCGATGTGATTTCGTCCTCGTCTACGGCCGATGGAGGAACCTCGGTCTCTCGTGAGGAGTTCAATGTGGCCTTGGACACATTGAAAGCCTCCATGACGGCCGAGGTCAAAGGCATGTTTAAGAACTTTCTTGATGGTCTTAAATTATCCATCGCACCGTTGGAAGTGGTCGATCCCACTAACAAGGTGACTGATGCTAACTCCGACAAGGGGGAAGCTACCAGTGATAAAGTTCCTTTATCTAGTGGTAGAAGTGGAAACAACATCTTTTCCCATGTTGAACCACCCCTTACTTATTAAGGACCGGTTCCCTCCACTCATTTGAGCCATGTTGGTCCTCCTCCTAAGCTTGTGAAAAATGAGGATTTTGTCTCTCGGGTCTATCGCTTTAAACGTCATTTAAATCATAGTTCTACTAACCTTTGGAGAATTATTGAGCAAGGTTTCTACCCACATGACCCAAGAAACTTCACTCCTAGAGAAGCCGTGGATCATCAATTCAACGAGTCCGCTCTTTGCATTCTCAAGAGGCCATCCCTCCCGAAGATATTGCGCATCTCCAACCTTTCATCGTGGCCAAGGAAGCATGGCAACATGTTGTTTCCATTTACAAGGGAAGCGCAAGCATTCAACGCTCGAACTATGAAGTGGTTCAAGATGAAGCCAGTGAGTTTGCAATGAATGAAGATGAAGAACCTCGTGAGCTTTACCGGAGATTAACCACTCTCGCGGTCTCACTCCGAGATCATGGGAGCAAGGATACAGATGACAATTGGATCAAGCACAAGTTTCTCAAGGCCATGATGCCTTACCATAAGGCCATGTCCGCCATCATCCGTCAAAGGCCGGACTTCCACACCTTGTCCTCAAGTGAAGTGTTGGATGAGTTTGTGGCAATGAGGATATTGGATAAGACCGCCGACAATGTGGTGTTGTGTTCTCAATGCGTAGAGAAGCCCAACCTTGCCTTGAAGGCCAAGGCTAGTGTGGAACAAGAGGATGAAGAGGAAGAAGAGGAGAGTACCCTCGGACATACAAAACATGCTTATCATGAGCACGTGGCTCTCGCTTCAAGGCAATTTTGGAGCAAGAAGAACTCAAGGCCCAACTTCCACAAGAACAACGGCGCCAAGGGCAAGCAACATGTGAGGACATGCTATAATTGTGGCAATCTGAGCCACTTTGTTGCGGAGTGCCCATATGAGAAGAGGGAAGACAATGGTGGCAAGCTTATCCGAAAAGACAAGGCCAAGTCCTTCCCCAACAAGAACAACTTCACCAAGAAGACTCCTCCCAAGGGGTTGCTGGCACAAGAAGAGTACAATGAGGATGATGATGATGATGATGACGGTTGCCATGGCCTCCGTTGCCATTACCTCAACTCCACGGGTGTCCCTCTTCGATTCGCCCAACAACAACATCACCGCCAAGTGCCTCATGGCTAAAGCCACTAACAAGGTAACCCCCAACATCAAAAGCCACCATCATTACGAATCCTTCTTTGATGGATTGCATTTATGAAAGTGAGGGGTCTAATGAGGAGGAAAATGAATTTGAGTCTTTTATGAGTAAGCTCAAGGGTAAATCCAAGAAGCACTTTGTTGCCCTCTTGGAACAACTTGGTGAAGCCAATGACATGATCGAGGCTCACGAAGGAACCATCTCTAAGATGGAGGGGCATAGTCGTGACTATGCCGATGAGATATTGGATCTCTCTCATGCACTTGAGGAAGAGCGTGGTCATCGTTTGGCTCTTGAGGAGTCACACAATGATGATTATGCTAAATTAAAGAAAGATCTTGAGCATGCTCTTGTTGTATCTCGTGTGCTCAATTTCGAGAAGGCCAAACTTGGGGTTGATCTTGCTAGACTCAAGGAGGAGTTTGATATACTTGACAAGGCTCACAAGGCCTTGAAGGGTACTCATGCTAGCCTTAAAGAGTCTCATGATCAACTCCAAGTGAAGCTAACCAAGGAGAAAGCCACATTTCCCCATATGGTTTTAATTGATAATGCAAATGCTACTAACCCGTGTTGTGAGCATGTGCATCTTGTGGAGGAGAATGCTAAGTTGAAGGAGCAACTTGATAAAGGCCTTGTGTCTTGCATACAAGGTGAGAAGAACCTCAACGACCTTTTGAGCAATCAAAAGGAAGTTGTGGCCAAGGAGGGAATTGGGTTTGCACCCAAGTCCAAGAACAAGAAGAAGAATGACAAGGCCAAACGACCTCCTCCTCTCAAGCAAACTTTTGTGAAGGAGGGAGAGGGTGCTTCTAAGGAAAAGAAGAACAATGAGAAGGGTGGTGGTGTCAAGAAGGTCAATGCCACCCCTTCCAACAAAGCCGTCGACTTTAACCCTTCTTATGTGTTATGCCATGCTAGTGATGGGCATGTTTATGCTAAATTTGTTGGTTCTCCTTATGAGTACATTGAATGGCCTATTTGGGTTCCTAAGACCCTTTTTACTAACATCAAAGGACCCATTACAAAATGGGTATCTAAAACCAAGTATTGATCTCTTGTAGGTGTTTGCTTCCAGTGGGGGATCATGGTTGCTCGAGCCACAAATCATATGACCGGAAGCAAGGACTTGGTGGTGGACATGCACAAGATTTCATCTATGCCCACCAATGTTGAGTGGGGTGATGCCTCATCTTCTAAGGTATTGGGTCTTGGCAAGGTTGTCATTTCTCATGATCTCACGATCGAGAAAGTCATGCTTGTTGAGTCCCTTGCACAATTTACTTTCCATTCATCAACTTGCACTCATGGGCTTTGCCACTTTCTTTGATATTGATACCGTGGCCCTCTTGTGGAGCAAGACTCTTAAAGTAGCCTTTGTTGGGCATGTCGAGAATGGTCTTTATGTGATTAACTTTTCGGAGCGACCCACTAAGACCGCGACATGCCTAATGGCTAAAGTTGACGTGGGATGGCTTTGGCATCGCCGTTTAGCCCGTGTCAATATGAGATCTTTGCAAAGTCTTCTCAAGGGGGACCATGTCTGCGGACTAACAGATGTTAGTTTTGCCAAAGATTGTGCTTGCAGTGCTTGTATCGAAGGAAAGCTACATGAGAAGGCTCACCCTGCCACTACTATCATCTACTCGAAGAGGCCCTTGGAGCTCCTTCACTTGGATCTCTTTGGACCTCCATCCTTTGATAGTCTTGGGGGTAGAAAGTATTGCTTGGTTATTGTGGATGATTATTCAAGATACACTTGGGTATATTTCTTCAAGAGGAAGAGTGAGACCCAACAAACCATCATCGACTTTGCAAATGAAGATCAACGGCAACACAATGCAAAGATCTTAATGATAAGAAGTGAAAACAACACCGAGTTCAAGAACTACACCTTGGATGCGTTTCTTAGTGATGAGGGATCAAGCATCAATATTACGCACCTTACACCCCTCAACAAAATGGTGTAGAAGAGAGGAAGAATCGTTGATGGATGCGACAAGGACCATGATGGTGGAGTTCAAGTCTCCATACAACTTTTGGACCGAAGCCATCAATACCGCGTGTCATGCATCCAATTGGCTCTACCTCCGCAAAGGCTTGAACAAGACTCCATATGAGATACTCACCGGTAACAAGCCCAACCTCAAGTACTTCCGGGTGTTCGGGTGTAAGTGTTTCATTCTCAAGAAAGGTGTTTGATTGTCTAAATTTGAGGCTAGAGCTCATGAGGGCATATTTGTTGGTTATGCTACAAACTCTCATGCTTACCGTGTCCTCAATAAGTCGACGTGGAGTTTGATGAAAAGAACGGCACCCAAGTGGAGCAAAGTGGTTGCTTGCAGACTTGTCCGTATTATGCTTCCGCCAATGTCCATGGTATCTTAAGTGCGTAGTTATGTATGCGCGGTATAGTTTTAATGGGTATACGAGATGGGCAATGGAAGCCGAACTGCTATTGCTGCTCCGGATTTGATCGATCTTCGGGGGGAAATTGCTTCTGCCCCCCGGCATTTGGCTGGTGAACCACTCCGTCGTCCCTATTGCCTGGCGGCCCCCTTCCCTTGTGTTCGGCGTTGAGCTTGCCGGCCTGCTTGAGGACCCAATAGTTTCTGTTGGTATGATTAGCTGGTTTATTGGGGTGGCCGTGAACCTGGCAGGGTCGGTCCAGTATCCTGTCTAGGTTGGATGGTCCGTCTCTGTTCGCCTTGAATGGCTTTTTCCGTTAACCGGGCTTGGGATTGCTGAATCCGGCGTTGACCGCTGTGTCGCGTGATCTTTCATTATCATTGCGACTATTGTGTTTGCTTCGTCGTGGCTTGCCATTGCCGTCTCGGATTTCGTAAGTGCCCGAGTCACTGGCGCTATTGCTTCTACGAGCGAGCCAACTGTCTTCTCCCACGCAAAAGCGGGTCATTAGAGCGGTAAGGGCTATCATCGATCTAGGTCCTTCTTGACCGAGGTGGCGTGCAAGCCATTCATCCCGGACGCTATGTTTAAAGGCAGCAAGGGCTTCCGCGTCCGGACACTTGACAATTTGGTTCTTTTTAACTAAGAACCTAGTCGAGAGCTTCCTGGTTGACTCTCTGGGCTGCTGGACAATGTGACTTAAGTCATCGGCGTCCGGTGGCCGGACATATGTTCCTTGGAAGTTGTCGCGAAAGGCGTCCTCCAAATCTTCCCATCTGCCAATAGAATTTTCCGGCAGACTGTTTAACCAGTATCGAGCTGGTCCTTTGAGTTTTAGTGGTAGGTATTTGATGGCATGAAGGTCGTCCCCACAGGCCATGTGGATATGGAGGAGGAAGTCCTCGATCCATACCGTGGGATCCGTTGTTCCATCGTATGATTCGATATTCATAGGTTTGAACCCGTCTGGGAATTCATGCTCCATTACTTCGTATGTGAAGCAAAGAGGGTGTGCAACGCCTCTATGTTGGGCTACATTGCAACGTACCTCCGATGGAGTCCGTTTGCGATTTTCGGCCCGGGCGTGGCTAGGTTTGTTACGTCCGAATATGTGGCCGTCGTCGCGTGTCGAGGTATGTCCTCGCGATCCGTTGGTCACTCTTGAGTGTCCTACTCTACTACCCAAGTCCTGTTGACGGTCGTATGCACAACCCTGAGCTGTTTTGTTCTTGCCTTTACAGCGAGGTGGGGCGGTCTGGTGTTCGGCTTGAGTTGCCGCTTTACCCAGACCAAGTTGTGATTAACCTGACGCCTTGTGCGATAATGGCACAGGCTCGAGTGCCTTGTCGTCGCCCTGGGGTAGCAATCTACTCTTCGGGTAGCTTTTGGCTGGGCCACTAAGGTCGTATTCTTTGGAGGCTAGGACTTCGGCCCATCTATCATTGAGCAGATCTTGGTCAGCTTGAAGCTGCTGCTGCTTCTTTTCCAGGCTCCTTGCAGTGGCTATTAGTTGTCGCTTGAGGCGCTCCTGCTCAAGAGGTTCCTCAGGCACGATGAAATCCTCGGTGCCGAGGCTCACCTCATCCTCAAAGAGCGGATGGTAATTGTCGTCCTTTGAATCTTCGTGCGTGGCCTGTTTACCAGAGCTAACCTGCCCATCTTCCCGTTCATCTTGTTCATTACCTATATCAACGGGGTCTTCGTTGTCTTCCGCATCGTCATCCATACCGTCAATGTTTTCGGAGTTGTAATCAAGTGTATCGGTCGAATCCTCGACCGTGGCTATGAAGTGGGTGGTGGGTGGGAAGCAAAATTCTCCACCATCAGCCCATGGTTCGAGCTGGATATAGTTCGGCTGTGAGTCCTCCGCCAAGGACATGTTCTTTAATGAGTTTAGCACATCGCCCCAGGGCGAGTGCTGGAAGATGTCTGCGGCGCTGAACTCGAAGATCGATAAACGATCAAGTTCGGTGTCCATGGGCTCACGTGGTTCGAAACTTACGACCGGAGACGAGTTCGGAGTTCCGCTGATAAAAACGTCGTGAGAGGTTAAGTCTATGTGTGGTTCCAATGTCGTGGAATCTGTGGCCTCCATAGTGGGGTTGATCCTCCCGTCCTTGGATGGCGCAGCTTGCTCCGGATCTAGGGCCAGAGTGGTTACAGGAGCAATCTCCTGGATGCGGCCAGATGACAGATTTAGGTCATGATCATCGGGGTGACTGGGAGTGGCTACCACGGTCTTGAATCCGGCGAAGATCAAGACTCCCCGGATGTCCGCAACATAGTTCAAGCTCCCAAATACGACCTCATGGCCATGGGCGTAGCTTTCGATCTGCTCCAGATGGCCAAACGAGTTGGCCCGCAGTGCGAAGCCGCCGAACATGAAGATATGTCCGGGGAGGAAAGTTTCTCCTTGGACAGCGTCATTATTGACGATCGAAGGGGCCATCAAACCTTTTGGCGATAGCACAGTGGAACTCTCAATGAAAGCACCAATGTCGGTGTCAAAACCGATGGATCTCGGGTAGGGGGTCCCGAACTGTGCGTCTAAGGTCGATGGTAACAAGAGAAAAGGGACATGGTGTTTACCCAGGTTCGGCCCCTATCCACCTTAGACGCACAGTTCGGGACCCCCTACCCGAGATCCGCCGGTTTTGACACCGACATTGGTGCTTTCATTGAGAGTTCCACTTTGCCATCACCATAAGGCTTGATGGCTCCTTCGATCATCGGTAACGATGCGGTCCAAGGTGAGGTTTTCCTCCCCGGACAGATCTTTGTATTCGGCGACTTCACAAAGTGGGCCAATTCGCTTGGCCATCTGGAGCAGATCGAGAGCTACGCCCCTGGCCATCAGGTCAGATTCGGAAACTTAAACTACACAGCCGACATCCGCAGGGACTTGATCTTCGATGGATTCGAGCCCGTGTTAGGTGCGCCACACAGTCACAACGAGCACGACGTAACTCTGTTGTCGGACAGTGTTCGGGAGATCGCATCTGCAACTACTCCGGCCTTCAATTCGGAGAAAATTGCGCCATCCAAGGACGGAGGGATAGATCCCGCCATGGAGGCCGCGCTCTCAGTGGCGATAGAGCCGGATACTGACTTCACCCCTTACGAGAGTCGTGTCACCAAACCACTGGATTCGTCTCCGGCCACGGACTCCGAGCCGCCTGCATCTGTGCCCATCAAATCTGACTGGGCGCCGATCATGGAGTTCACGTCCGCGGATATCTTTCAGCACTCGCCTTTCGGCGATGTGCTAAATTCATTAAAGTCTCTCTCCTTGTCAGGAGAACCTTGGCCGAACTATGTACGGCTAGGATGGGATACGGACGACGAAGAAATTCGCTGCCCGCCCACCACCCACTTAGTAGCCACTGTCGACGACTTAACCAACATGCTCAACTTCGACTCCGAAGACATCGACGGCATGGACGAAGATGCAGGAGACGAACAGGAACCAGCGCCCATAGGGCGCCAGATAGCCACTTCATCACATGACATATACATGGTGGATACACCCAAAGAAGGCAATGGCAAAGAGACAGTGGAGGATGGCCCCTCCAAGAAGCAACCCAAGCGCCGACGTCAGTGACGCCGCTCTAAGTCCCGCCATAGCAAAAACAGCGATAACAGCGCAAGAGGAAATACCACTCCAGTCGACTCCAGAGGAAACGACAACCACATTGCCTCGGCGGCAGAGCACGATGAATCTGCAAGCGGCGAACATAGTACGGATCCGACGTCCGAACACGGCGACGCTGAGTATAAACCTCATCAAACCCCCTCTGGGGAGGAAAACAGTCCGGACGAAGATGCACACATCATCCCGAAAACGTACTTGGAGCAAGAGAACCTCCGCAGAAGGCTTATTGCCACAACAAGGAGTCTGAAGAAGCAGAAGCAAAGGCTTAAGGCCGCACAAAATACACTCAACAGCAAGTGGAACAAAGTTCTCAACAATGAAGCAAAGTATGGTGGAAGTTGCCACACAAAGAGCTATCCAAAGCACAAGCTGTTACCCGAATTCGACGACGAGGCCTTAGACCCCATACATCCAAAAAATGAAATGGCCAACCGGCCGGATCCACCACCTTGTGACCGCGACAGAGCGGATAACAAATACGCACATAAGTCAACACACGATGTACGTGAGGACTTGCGCCAAAAATACGGTACGACCAGATCCATCTATGGATCTAGGAAGCATGCTCCGGCACAAAATCAAAACCAAATACCACAACCGTCCGAACGCCATGGTACATCCAAGTACAGGGGTGCCGCACACCCCCTATGTTTCACCGATGAGGTGCTGGACCACGAATTCCCAGAAGGATTCAAACTAGTGAACATAGAGGCGTACGACGGGACCACAGACCCTGGGGTCTGGATTGAGGACTTTATCCTCCATATCCATATGGCTCACAGAGACGATCTCCATGCCATTAAATACTTGCCCCTCAAGCTTAAAGGACCAGCTCGGCACTGGCTAAAAAGCCTCCCCGAAAACTCAATTGGAAGTTGGGAGGAGCTCGAGGACGCTTTTCGGGCTAATTTTCTAGGGACCTACGTCCGACCTCCGGATGCAGACGATTTAAGTCATATAATTCAACAGTCCGGAGAGTCCCCCTGAAAATTTGGAACATGGTTCTCACCAAGAAGAACCAAAGTGTCGATTGCCCGGACGCCGAAGCCTTAGCAGCTTTCAAACACAGCGTCCGAGATGAATGGCTCGCCAGACACCTCGACCAAGAAAAACCGAGAACAATGGCAGCTCTAGCAAGTCTCATGACCCGCTTTTGCGTGGGTGAAGACAGCTGGTTAGCCCGCAGTAGCACCAGCGACCCAAGCACATCCTAAGTCAGGGATGGCAATGGAAAACCATGACGCAATAAAAGCAAGCGTCAAAATAAAGAAGATAGCCTAGATAATACGGCGGTAAACGCCGGATTCAGGGGCTCTCGACCAGGTCAGCGGAAAAAGCCTTTCAAAGGCAGGAGAGACGAACCGTCTGGCCTAAACAAGATTCTTGACAAACTATATCAGATTCATGGCACCCCCGATAAACCTGCAAATCACACCCACGGAGAATGTTGGGTCTTCAAGCAGGCAGGTAAGCTCAACGCCGAACACAAGGGGGGGGGAGACACCAAGCGAAGACGAGGACGAGCCTCGCTAGCAAAGCACTGGAGGAGAGAAAAAATTCCCACCAAAGGTTAAAACAACCAACATGATCTATGTGACGAAGAGGAGGAGCAAACATGCACTCCGAGACACACGCGCCATAGAGCCCGTCACCCCTAGGTTCAACCCCTGGTTGGCCTGCCCGATCACTTTGGTCGCAGGGATCACACGACAAGCATCCGGCTCGAAGGATTGGCGGCCTTGGTGTTAGACCCAATAATAAATGGATACCATCTCACACGAGTCCTCATGGACGGCGGTAGTGGTCTAAATCTGATATATCAGGACACAGTCCGCAAAATGGGGATAGACCCGACAAAAATAAGCCACCATACTACTACCTTCAAGGGAGTAATACCAGGCCTAGAGGCCAGCTGCACGGGCTCTCTATTACTAGAGGTTGTACTCAGTTCTTCCGACAACCTCCGAAGCGAAAGGTTAACTTTATACATCGCTCCATTCCGAAGCGGCTATCAGGCAGTACTCGGAAGAGCGGCTTTTGCTCATTTTAAAGCAATCTCGCATTACGCTTCTCTCAAGCTTAAGATGCCCGGTCCACGTGGCACCATCACAGTTAGCGGAAACACCGAGCGTGCTCTACGCGCGGAAGAATGTGTGGCGGCTTTACTTATCTTAAATTTTAATGGTTTATTGATAATAACCAATTTTCTGGCACGACAACTTTCACCTAAGTTCTTCTCTTTTACAGATGACAATCGTGCTACACCCGTCCAGGACACGGCACAACGGAGACACAGGCGCAGACGTGCAGCAGGGACCCGCTCAAAGGTTTCTTTTTAGATTAAGACCCTCTGTAAACCTTTTTTACTGTCTCTTGTTGTTCACATCCTTCGGATACTCAATACAACCGAGAAGGATGCCGACGTATTGGCATGTGGCCACGTCAGGATATTGCACGTACCTGGACACCCGGGGTTTATTATTAAGGGCATTGTTCAACCCGGCATATGTTCTAAAGACCGAATACCTTAGGGAGTGTTTGGCGTCGCGAGTTTGGCCTTGTATGCATCAGCTTTGAATCATGTCTTTGGTCAAATGTTGGGTTTGCCCGGCTCCCATGTTTTGGTACCTTACGTTCCACTATATCGGCTAAGCTAGCACTGAGAGAACTACTGCGATTGTGCCCTGGTTCATCCGGATGAGCACCTCAGTAGAGAAAGCCAAAAACTGACTGTCATGATATAGCACGAGACTGGTCAACCACTCAATGACTCAACGAAATCTTCGGTATTCCTCCGCATTAACGAATGGCCGTTTCCTGGTCATGTACGTATGCGCCCCGTATTCGGACGAGCCCAGAAGTACCAGGGGTTATATAGTAGCCCCACCGTCAAACTCCTATGGCTAAGTGAAAGTGTTAAAGCAATATAGTCTGATTGCCTCGTTCGCTGCGCTACCACCACCTTAATGGACCAAGACGTTGGATCAAGTGTGAATACGCATTTTTGCGAACACCCCCACATTATATGCGTGGGGGCGGAAGCCGACGAGCGCAAACTTTCAGGTTATATACACATATACATAAACGGCCGCACATGAGGCATCATAATACTTTCAGGCAAAAGTATAAACACAACCTTGATAACTCAATAAAACATTGTTTTTACAATGGGAGTACATGTCGCTAGAACATGATATTCTTTGAGCACTGAGCCTCTATCGAACAAGCGCCTTCAAGAACTTCTTCAAAGTAGTGCTCGGCAGCCACTTGGCCAACGGCCGAACCCTGTGTTGCAACAGTGGTGGCCTCCATCTCCGCCTGGTATGTCTTGACACGGGAAAAGGCCATCCGTGCACCCTCTATGCACGCCGACCTCTTCATAGCATCGATGTGTGGCACATCACCAAGGAATTGTTGCACTAAACAAAAGTAAGTATTCGGCCTTGGCCCTCCCGGCCACAGATGATCCACAACAGACCTCATGGCAAGTCCGGACAACCTATGGAGCTCGGCCCACTCGGCCATTTGCTCATTCACCAGCAGCGGACGCACTGGAGCATGGAACTGTGACTAGAAAAACTTTTCCACTTCGTGATCTTTTTGATCCTAGAAGTACTCGGCCGCATCAGCAGCACTTGCCACCAAATCCACGTAGGCATCCGCAGAACTCCATAGTTGATCAAGAGGTGCATACTTCGGATCTCCGAACTTAGTCCGCAACAAAAAGGGCTTCCCAGCCGCGATATCTCTAGCTTGATGCAGCTCCTCCTTCGCCGCTCGTATTTTGGAACGGGCTTCCTTGGATGCTACCATGGCCTTCTCCAGGTCCATCGCCTTCGCACGGTTTTCTTCTTCAAGAAGCTGGTAAAGGTCGGTGGCATCTTTCAACTCAACGGCCATCTTGGCCATTATTTCCTTGCTCTGGCAATGTGCGGCCTATTCGGCCGTCAGCTCTTCGACCGCCTTTAGAGCGGCTGCATCGCTATTTCTAGCTTGCTCCTTGGCTCGGGCAAGTTCCGCCCGAAGGGTCTCCACGGTGACAGCTCCATCTGCAGTCACAACATATTAAAGATACTGGCATCATGCTCCTCTTACTATGCGTTGATCACCAGAGAAATCACTTACCTTGTGCCTCGTCAAGCCGCTTGTTGACAAGCACGATGTCGGCATCTGCCGCATCAAGTTGCCATTTTAGCTCGGTAAACCCATCAGTCCGGCTAGCCTCCGGAGCTTCAACCACCTGCACATAAAGGCGGTCTGGTTATTACCTGGGACTATGATCCTCTGTTTGCTGCCGTTTTCGACGACAACCAGAGTCTCAGGGGCTACTATCTGCATAGGGCACACCTAACATGTGCGGTACCGTCAAAAACATACACTATTTCACGTACCTCAAAGCCCTTCAGCAGACTCATAAAAGCTTCATGCAATCCGCTTTCGGCGGACGAAATCCTTTCAATTATCATACCCATTAGCGTACGATGCGCTTCTGAGATGGCCGCTTGCTCCAGAAGATCCTTTAGTGCGTCCAACTACACACTATACGGTCTGGGATTCTTTCTGTGGCTCTCTTTAGGAGCCGAATACTAAGGACTCTGGGTGGCCAAGGGATTGCCCCCTGGCCTTGGCGGATCAGGAGAAACCCTCCGCGATGACACTTTAGGGTCGCCCGCCTCGTGAGGCGGGGTGGCAGGGGGAGGTGTTTCGCTCTCCATCATCTCCAGAAGAAGATCCCCTGAAGACGAACTCTGTCGAGAAGGGCTACGATCCGAACTACAAGATATAAGCTTCGGTTATTGTCTTTAGAAGTAAGGTAGGATATTTTCACTACTAAGTACTTTTCGATTACTTACAGCTCGGTAGAGGGCTGATTCCCTTGCGGACACTGTGCGGCAAGGGTACCCCCCGAGGCAGGACCCTCTGGCGAAGATTTCTTCCCCCGTTTGGGAACCTCTGTTTCTGGATCTTCAGAGGTGGTCCTCTTCTTTCCTCGGGGAGAGGGAATGTTAGATTCTTCTCCCTGGTTATCCTCCTTCGTGGAGGCCCTCATTCCCCCGGTTGGGACGAGTAGTGAGCGAGGCTCGTTTTCAGCCTCTTTATTCCCCCCTTTATCTTCCTTCGAGGGCACTTGATAAGGCACCGACTCTAGCATTCTGTCTAGTACTGGATTGGCCAAGCCCTCGGGAAGGGGGGCCGGACACCTAATCATCTTTGCCTTTGTTATCCAGTCCTAGTCAAAGAGCGACTTTTCAGAATGATGTTATGATGAATAAGAGAAACAGTGTGTTTGGCCATGGGATTACTTACTTGGGTATCCGGGCGATTACAGCTCAGACCCGCATCCTCGGTGGTGTCCAGACACTTTATTTGTGATCCGAAGAACAACTTGTACATCTCCTCGAGCGTCATGTCGAGGAAGTGCTGAATGATTGGCGGTCCCTCCGGGTTGAACTCCCACAAACGGAGAGGTATACGTTTGCAAGGCGGGACCTGGTGAACTAGCATGACCTGCATCACCGTGACCAGGTTGATGTCTCTCTCAATGAGATCTCGGATGCGACTCTGCAATATCGGCACATCCTTTACTGGACCCCAGTTTAGCCCCTTGCTGAGCCATGACATCAGTTGTGGTGGGGAGCCCGAGCGAAAGGCAGGGATGGCTGCCCACTTGGCACTTCGGGGAGCTATGATATAAAACCACCCCCGCTACCACAAACTGGACACCTCTGGGAAGGAACCCTCTGGCCATGGAGCATCAGCGCTTTGGCTTATTACGGCAGCTCCGCACTCTGCGTGATGCCCCTCTATCATCTTCGGCTTCACATTGAAGGTCTTGAGCCACAGGTCAAAGTGAGGGGTAATGCGGAGGAAGGCCTCACATACGACGATGAACGACGAGATGTGAAGGAGGGAATCCGGGGCCAGATCATGGAAATCCAACCCATAATAGAACATGAGTCCCCTAACAAAGGGATCCAGAGTGAGGCCTAGTCCTCGGAGGAAGTGAGAGACGAACACAATGCTCTCGTTGGGTTTGGGAGTGGGGATGGCCTGCCCTCGGGCGGGCAGCCTCTGCGAAATTTCAGCGGTCAGATATCTGGCCTCTCTCAGTTTCTTGATGTCCTCCTCTGTGACAGAGGAAGGCATCCACCGACCTTGGAGGTTGGATCCGGACATGGTTGAAGGCCCGAAGCGCCTGACCTGAGCCTGGGGTGTTGGAACTCGAGGCGGGGAAAGGATTCGATTGAGCGCGAGAGGAAAAAGGGACATGTCTTGGCCTCTTTATAAAGAGGGTGAATGTCAAGCATCCTCCTCGCGGCCATTTTGGACTCGCCTAAAATCGAGGAGTCATACCAACAGGCACAGTTGGGGTACCCACGTTCGTATTGATGAGAATCCCGTAATAAGGGGAACACGATCTCTGCTTTGACAAGATGTGTCAAGAAAACCGTCTCGCGATATGTGCGGTGCTGGTTGAGAAAAAACGGTTCGAATAATGACCGGGCCATGGCGTGATGTCATGCTGTCAAAATGTGTCAGCAGATCAGATTTGTGGAAATATTATTCTCTCTACGGTGGTATGTGGAACTTGTTTTGCAGAGCCGGACACTATCCTTGTGTTCAAAATCTTCCATGGAGTATTCGGAGGAGGAACCCACCTTGCAATGTCGAAGACAATACTGCGCCCCGGACTCATCGTCATTGAAGCCTGGTTCAGGGGCTACTGAGGGAGTCCTAGATTAGGGGGTCTCCGGACAGCCGGACTATATCCTTTGGCCGGACCGTTGGACTATGAAGATACAAGATTGAAGACTTCGTCCCGTGTCCGGATGGGACTCTCCTTGGCGTGGAAGGCAAGCTAGGAAATACGGATATGTAGATCTCCTCCCTTATAACCGACTCTGTGTAACCCTAGCCCCCTCCTGTGTCTATATAAACCGGAGGGTTTAGTCCGTAGGACAACATACAATCATACTATAGGCTAGCTTCTAGGGTTTAGCCTCTATGATCTCGTGGTAGATCAACTCCTGTAATACTCATATCATCAAGAACAATCAAGCAGGACGTAGGGTATTACCTCCTTCAAGAGGGCCCGAACCTGGGTAAACATCGTGTCCCCTGCCTCCTATTACCATCCGCCTTAGACGCACAGTTCGGGACCCCCTACCCCAGATCCGCCGGTTTTGACACCGACAACAGACCATCAGCCCGGCCCATGGCTAACAGGCCGGACACCCGAGGACCCCTTAGTCCAGGACTCCCTCAGGGTGGGAAGCAAAATTCCCCATCATCAGCCTCTAGTTTGAACCATACAAAGTTCGGCTGTGAGTCCCCCATCAAGGACAATTTCTTTAATGAGTTCAGCACATCGCCCAAGGGCGAGTGCTGGAAGATGTCTGCGGCGCTGAACTCAAAGATCGATAAACGCTCAAGTTCGGTATCCGCAGACTCGCATGGTTTGGAACTTATACCCAGAGAAGATTCTGGAGTTCCGGTGACACGAGTATTCTATGAGATTAAGTCCATGTGCGGCTCTAACGCCAGAGAGTTTGTGGCCTCCATGGTGGGGTTAAACCTCCAATCCTTGGATGTCGCAGTGTGCTCTGGATCTAAGGCCGAAGTGGTCACAGGAGCTATCTCCTGGATGTGGTCTGATGACAGATTTAGGTCATGTTCATCAAGGTGACCGGGAGCGGTCGCCGCGGTCTCGAATCTGGCGAAGATCAAATCTCCACGGGTGTCTGCAACGTAGGTCAAACTCCCAAGTCCGACCTGATGGCCAGGGGAGTAGCTATCGATCTTCTCTAGGTGGCCAAACGAGTTGGCCCGCAGTGCGAAGCCGCCGAACACGAAGATCTGTCCGGGGAGGAAGGTTTCTCCTTGGACAGCGTCACTATCGATGATTGAAGGGGCCATCGAACCTTTCGTTGATGGCATAGTGGAACTGTCATTGAAAGCACCAATGTCGGTGTCAAAACCGGCGGATCTCGGGTAGGGGGTCCCGAACTGTGTGTCTAAGGTCGATGGTAACAGGAGACAGGGGACACGATGTTTACCCAGGCTCGGGCCCTCTCTATGGAGGTAATACCCTACATCCTACTTGATTGATATCGATGAATACGAGTATTACAAGGGTCGATCTACCTCGAGATCATAATGGCTAAACCCTAAAAGTCTAGTCTGTAGGACCATGGTAATGAGTATTTGTCCTTTCCGGACTAAGTCCTCTGATTTATATAGACACTGGGTGGATCTAGGGTTACACAAGGTCGGTTACAAAGGAAATGAATCTACATAGTCGGTTGCCAAGCTTACCTTCCATGCCAAGGAGAGTCCCATCTGGACACGGGTGCAGTCTTCGGTCTTCACATCTTCACAGCCCATCAGTCCGGCCCATGGCTAACAGGCCAGACGTCCGAGGACCCCTTAGTCCAGGACTCCCTCAGTTACCGATAGACGAAGACGAAAGAGGGGATGCCCCGAGCTTTTGATTGTCCTTGGATTTTACCTTGGGGTTCCTTGGGCATCCCCATGCTTAGGCTCTTGCCACTCCTTGTTCCAAAATCCATCAAATCTTTACCCAAAAACTTGAAAACTTCACAACACAAAACTCAATAGAAAATCTCATGAGCTCCGTTAGTATAAGAAAACAAATCACCACTTAAGGTACTGTAATGAACTCATTCTTTATTTATATTGGTGTTAAACCTACTGTATTCCAACTTCTCTATGGTTCATACCCCCCGATACTAGCCATAGATTCATCAAAATAAGCAAACAACACACGAAAACAGAATCTGTCAAAAATAGAACAGTCTGTAGAAACCTGTAGGTTTCGAATACTTCTGTAACTCAAAACATTCTACCAATTTAGGACGACCTAAAAAATTTGTGTATTGATCTACTGCAATTGGAATCAGTATTTTATCACTCTCTGGTTAAAAATGAAAATTATTCTCGTGAGCGTATACTTTCTGTTTTTTTCAGCAAGATCAAACAACAATTATCCAAGAAGATCCTAAAGGCTTTACTTGGCACAAACACTAATTAAAACATAAAAACACAATCATAATAGAGGGTAGGTGATTTATTTATTACTAAATAGGAACAAAAAATAAAATTGGGTTGCCTCCCAACAAGCGCTATCGCTTAATGCCCCTGGCTAGGCATAACAGCAAGAATAGATCTAGGTATTGCCATCTTTGGTGTTGTGAAAGAAAAGATAAAATTTCTTATCTATAGCATTTATCCTTCTATTTTGAGAAAGCACATGGCCATTAATGGTGGAAGGAAGATTAAGCACGCTACGAAAATTTGCATCTAAGCCAGCCTTCATCTCTTTGATAATTTCATTTCGATAAAAGCACAAAAGAGAGGTGGATTCAACCTTCTCACTCATGGGGTGCCCAGATATAGTTTTCATCTTTTCATAGGTATCTATAGCATCACCCTCAAGAAAACCTTCTTCAAAAATAGAATCTAAAACTTGCTTGAACGAAGAGGGTAAGCCAACATAAAAGCTTTTTAGGTATATCTCAATTTGATATTGGGGCACATAGCTAGTTCGGATCCTTAATAGCATATCCCAAGCGTCTTTCAAAGACTCATCAAGCAAATAACAAAAGATTCCGGGAACATCTTCATCAAAATTATCCAAACTCTCATTGGTAACCCTGGTAGGTCTTTCCATAGCATCATTATTTATGAGTTTAGAAAGGGCAGACGGTCTATCCAAAGTTCTAGAACTCGAGAGAAAAGCCTTACCCCTTTTTGATTCGGCCATGGCGAAAGAAAGGCAAACGGGAAAAGGGCAAACGGAAAAGAGGGCGAATAAAACGGCAAAGGTGAAGTGGGGGAGAGGAAAACGAGATGCAAATGGCAAATAATGTAATGCGAGGGATAAGAGTTTGTGATGTGTACTTGGTATGTCTTGACTTGTGTGTATATCTCCCCGGCAACGGCGCCAGAAATCCTTCTTGCTACCTCGTGAGCATGCGTTGGTTTTCCCTTGCAGAGGAAAGGGTGATGCAGCAAAGTAGCGTAAGTATTTCCCTCAGTATTTGAGAACCAAGGTATCAATCCAGTAGGAGACTACACGCAAGTCCCTCATACCTGCACAAACAATCAAGAACCTCGCAACCAACACGATAAAGGGGTTGTCAATCCCTTCACGGTCACTTACGAGAGTGAGATCTGATAGATATAATAAGATAAATATTTTTGGTATTTTTGTGATATAGATTGGAAAATAAACGGTGAAAGAAATGGCGAGTTGACGGGAAAATAATATAATGTAGAATAGACCCGGGGGCGATAGGTTTCACTAGTGGCTTCTCTCAAGATAGCATAATCTACGGTGGGTGAACAAATTATTGTCGAGCAATTGATAGAAAAGCGAATAGTTATGAGAATATCTAGGCATGATCATGTATATACGCAGCACGTCCATCACAAGTAGACCGAAACGATTCTGCATCTACTACTATTACTCCACACATCGACCGCTATCCAGCATGCATCTAGAGTATTAAGTTCATAAGAACAGAGTAATGCATTGGGCAAGATGACATGATGTAGAGGGATAAACTCAAGCAATATGATATAAACCCCATCTTTTTTATCATGGATGGCAACAATACAATACGTGCCTTGCTTCCCTTGCTGTCACTGGGAAAGGACACCGCAAGATTGTACCCAAAGCTAAGCACTACTCCCATTACAAGAAAGATCAATCTAGTAGGCCAAACCAAACTGATAATTCGAAGAGACTTGCAAAGATATTTAAATCATGCATAAAAGAATTTAGAGAAGAATCAAATATTGTTCATAGATAATCTTGACCATAAACCCACAATTCATCGAATCTCGACAAACACACCGCAAAAAGAATTACATCGAATAGATCGCCAAGAGAATCGAGGAGAACTTTGTATTGAGATCCATAGAGAGAGAAGAAGCCATCTAGCTAATAACTATGGACCCAAAGGTCTGCGGTAAACTACTCGCACATCATCGGAGAGGCTATGGTGTTGATGTAGAAGCCCTCTGTGATCAATTCCCCCACCGGCAGAGCGTCGGAAAAGGCCCCAAGATGGGATCTCACGAGTTCAGAAGGTTGCGGCAGTGGAAATAGGGTTTCGCAGTGCTCCTGGATGTTTTCAGGGTATATGAGTATATATAGGCGAAAGAAGTAGGTCGATGGAGCTGCGAGGGGCCCACGAGGGTGGGGGCGCGCCCTCCTGCCCCGTGGCTTCCTCGCTGCTTCCTCGCTGCTTCCTTGACGTCCACTCCAAGTCTCCTGGATTGCGTTTGTTCCAAAAACGATCCTCGCGAAGGTTTTATTCCGTTTGGATTCCGTTTGATATTCCTTTTCTATGAAACACTGAAATAGGCAAGAAACACAATTTGCACTCGGCCTTCGGTTAATAGGTTAGTCCCAAAAATAATATAAAAGTGCATAATGATACGTCCATTTTGCATCATGCTTTTATATTGATATTGATTGCATTATGGACTGTTATTACACATTATGTCACAATACTTATGCCTTTTCTCTCTTATTTTACAAGGTTTACTTGAAGAGGGGGAATGCCGTTAGCTGGAATTCTAGGCTGGAAAAGGAGCAAATATTAGAGACCTATTCTGCACAGCTCCAAAAGTCCTGAAACTCCATGGAAGTTATTTCCAAAATATATAAAAAATACTGAGTGAAGAAAGCACCAGAGGGGGGCCACCCACCAGCCACGAGGGTGGGGGCGCGCCCTACCCCCCTGGGCGCGCCCCTGCCTCGTGGGCCCCCTGGTGGCCCTCCGATGTCCATCTTTGGCTATATGGAGTTTTTTTCCGAAAAAATCATAAGCAAGCTTACGGGACGAAACTCCACCGCCACGAGGCGGAACCTTGGCGGAACTAATCTAGGGCTCCGGCGGAGCTGTTCTGCCGGGGAAACTTCCCTCCGGGAGGGGGAAATCATCACCATCATCATCACCAATGATCCTCTCACCGGGAGGGGGTCAATCTCCATCAACATCTTCACCAGCACCATCTCATCTCAAACCATAGTTCATCTCTTGTATCCAATCTTTGTATACAAACCTCAGATTGGTACCTGTGGGTTGCTAGTAGTGTTGATTACTCCTTGTAGTTGATGCTAGTTGGTTTACTTGGTGGAAGATCATATGTTCAGATCCAATATGCATATTAATACCCCTCTGATTATGAACATGAATATGCTTTGTGAGTAGTTACGTTTGTTCCTGAGGACATGGGTGAAGTCTTGCTATTAGTAGTCATGTGAATTTGGTATTCGTTCGATATTTTGATGAGATTTATGTTGTCATCCCTCTAGTGGTGTCATGTGAACGTCGATATGACACTTCACCATTGTTTGGGCCTAGAGGGAGGCATTGGGAAGTAATAAGTAGATGATGGGTTGCTAGAGTGACAGAAGCTTAAACCCTAGTTTATGTGTTGCTTCGCAAGGGGCTGATTTGGATCCATATGTTTCATGCTATGGTTAGGTTTACCTTAATACTTCTGTTGTAGTTGCGGATGCTTGCAATAGCGGTTAATCATAAGTGGGATGCTTGTCCAAGTAAGGACAATACCCAAGCACCGGTCCACCCACATATCAAATTATCAAAGTACCGAACGTGAATCATATGAACGTGATGAAAACTAGATTGACGATAATTCCCATGTGTCCTCGGGGGCGCTTTCCTTCATATAAGAGTTTGTCAGGCTTGTACTTTGCTACAAAAAGGATTGGGCCATCTTGATGCACCTTATTTACTTTTATTACTTGTTTCTCGTTACAATTTATCTTATCACAAAACTATCTGTTATCGATAATTTAAGTGCTTGCAGAGAATACCTTGCTGAAAACCGCTTATTGTTTCCTTCTGCTCCTTGTTGGGTTCGACACTCTTACTTATCAAAAAGGCTACGATAGATCCCCTACACTTGTGGGTCATCAAGACTCTTTTATGGCGCCGTTTCCGGGGAGTGAAGCGCCTTTGGTAGGTGGAATTGGTAAGGAAAAATTTATATAGTGTGCTGAAATTTACTGTCACTTGTTACTATGGAACATAATCCTTTGAGGGGTTTGTTCGGGGTTTCTTCACCTCGTCCGGAACCACAATTAGTTACCCCTCAACCTACTGAACCTACTGAAAACTTTTACTTTGAAATTCCTTCGGGTATGATAGAGAAACTGCTAGCTAATCCTTTTGCAGGAGATGGAACATTCCATCCTGATTTGCACTTAATCTATGTGGATGAAGTTTGTGGATTATTTAAGCTTGCAGGTATGCCCAATGATGTTATCAAGAAGAAGGTCTTCCCTTTATCTTTGAAGGGAGATGCATTGGCATGGTATAGGCTATGTGATGATATGGGATCATGAGACTATAAGCGATTGAAATTGGAATTTCACCAGGAGCTTTATCCTATGCATCTTGTTCATCGTGATCGTAATTATATATAATTTTTGGCCTCGCGAAGGAGAAAGCATCTCTCAAGCTTGGGGGAGGCTTAAGTCAATGTTATGTTCATGCCCCAATCATGAGCTCTCAAGAGAAATGATTATTCAAAATTTTT
The DNA here is from genome assembly GCA_034509565.1 of Triticum monococcum. Classification (NCBI taxonomy): domain Eukaryota; kingdom Viridiplantae; phylum Streptophyta; class Magnoliopsida; order Poales; family Poaceae; genus Triticum; species Triticum monococcum. Next base: position 488,696,193 of record CM067845.1, read on the forward strand.
ATGCTCGGCTTTCTGACAACAATCGCTCCATGCTCGATACTTCTTGTACTGGTTCTTTCATGATGAAGACTATTGAATTCAGATGAGATTTATTGGAGAGGATTAAACGCAACTCTAAAGATTGGGATCTCGACGAAGGTAAGGAGTCAGGTATGACAAGTTTGATTGTGTTAAATCTTTTATGGATACTGATGTTTTCCGTAAGTTTAACACTAAATATGGAATTGACTCTGAGATAGTAGCTTCTTTTTGTTAATCTTTTGCTACTCATGTTGATCTCCCTAAGGAGATGTGGTTTAAATATAATCCTTCCATTGAAACAAAACTAGTTGCACCTATTAAAGTTGAAGAAAAAACTATCACTTATGATGATCCTGCTATTCCCACTGCTTATGTTGAGAAACCACCTTTCCCTATTAGAATTAAGGATAATGCTAAAGCTTCAACTGTAGTCAACAAGAGTAATATTAGGACACACAACCCCCCTGAGAAAATTAAAGTTGAACCTAATATTGCTATGGTTAAACATCTCTTGGCCGATAATATTGATGGGCAGGTTATTTATTTATGTGAAGAAACTGCTAGAATTGTTAAGCCTGGTGCTAAGGATAAACATAGACCTGTTATAGGCATGCCTGTTATTTTTGTTAAAATAGGAGATCATTGTTATCATGGATTATGTGATATGGGTGCTAGTGCTAGTGCAATACCTCATACCTTATACAAAGAAATTATGCATGATATTGCACCTGCTGAGATAGAAGATATCGATGTTACAATTAAGCTTGCCAATAGAGATACTATTTCAGCGATTGGATTGTTAGAGATGTTGAAGTCTTGTGTGGGAAGGTTAAATATACTACTGATTTTCTTGTTCTTGGATCCCCACAAGATAGCTTTTGTCCCATTGTATTTGGTAGACCCTTCTTAAATACTGTTAATGCTAGGATAGACTGCGAAAAGGATGTTGTTACTATTGGTTTGGGTGATATGTCTCATGAGTGTAACTTCTCCAAATTTCGTAGACAACCCCGTGATGAGGAATTACCTAGTAAGGATGAAATTATTGGTCTTGCTTCTATTGCTGTGCCTCCTAATGATCCTTTAGAACAATATTTGCTCGACCATGAAAACGATATGTTCATGAATGAAAGAAGGGAAATAGATGAAGTATTCTTTAAACAAGGACCTATTCTGAAACACAACTTGCCTGTTGAAATCCTAGTGGATACTCCTCCACCCAAGGGTGATCCCGTGTTTGAGCTTAAACCGTTACCTGATACTCTTAAATATGCTTATCTTGATGAAAAGAAGATATATCCTGTTGTTATTAGTGCTAACCTTTTAGAGCATGAAGAAAAGAAATTGTTGAAAACTCTAAAGAAGCATCGTGCTGCTGTTGGATATACTCTTGATGATCTTAAGGGCATTAGTCCCACTCTATGTCAACGCAAAATAAATTTGGAGAAGGATGCCAAACCAGTTATTGATCACCAACGACGGCTAAATCCTAAGATGAAAGAAGTGGTAAGAAAGGAAATATTAAAACTCCTTGAGGCAGGTATAATTTATCCCATTGCTGATAGTCGGTGGGTAAGTCATGTCCATTGTGTCCCTAAGAAGGGAGGTATTACCGTTCTTCCTAATGATAAAGATGAATTGATCCCACAAAGAATTATTACAGGTTATAGGATGGTAATTGATTTCCGCAAATTAAATAAAGCTACTAAAAAATATCATTACCCTTTGCCTTTTTATTGATCAAATGCAAGAAATATTATCTAAACAAACACATTGGTGTCTACTACACAACCTTCTTCTTGTAGACGTTGTTGGGCCTCCAAGTGTAGAGGTTTGTAGTACAGTAGCAAATCTCCCTCAAGTGGATGACCTAAGGTTTATCAATCCATGGGAGGCATAGGATGAAGATGGTCTCTCTCAAGCAACCTTGCAACCAAATAACAAAGAGTCTCTTGTGTCCCCAACACACCCACTACAATGGTAAATTGTATAGGTGTACTAGTTCAGCGAAGAGATGGTGATACAAGTGCAATATGGATAGTAGATAATGGTTTTTGTAATCTCAAAATATAAAAACAGCAAGGTAACTAATGATAAAAGTGAGCACAAACGATATTGCAATGCGTTGGAACAAGGCCTAGGGTTCATACTTTCACTAGTGCAAGTTCTCTCAACAATAATAACATAATTGGATCATATAACTATCCCTCAACATGCAACAAAGAGTCACTCCAAAGTCACTAATAGCGGAGAACAAACGAAGAGATCATGGTAGGGTAAGAAACCACCTCAAAGTTATCCTTTCTGATCGATCTATTCAAGAGTCCGTATTAAAATAACACGAAGCTATTCTTTCCGTTCAATCTATCATAGGGTTCGTACTAGAATAACACCTTAAGACACAAATCAACCAAAACCCTAATGTCACCTAGATAATCCAGTGTCACCTTAAGTATCCGTGGGTATGATTATACGATATGCATAACACAATCTCAGATTCATCTATTCAACTAACACAAAGAACTTCAAAGAGTGCCCCAAAGTTTCTACCAGAGAGTCAAGACGAAAACATGTGCCAACCCCTATGCATAAGTTCATGAGGTCACGGAACTCACAAGTTGATCACCAAAACATACATCAAGTGGATCACATGATATCCCATTGTCATCACAGATAAGCACGTGCAAGACATACATCAAGTGTTCTCAAATCATTAAAGACTCAATCCAATAAGATAACTTCAAAGGGAAAACTCAATCCATTACAAGAGAGTAGAGGGGGAGAAACATCATAACATCCAACTATAGTAGCAAAGCTCACGATACATCAATATCGAATCACCTCAAGAACACAAGAGAGAGAGAGAGAAAGATCAAACACATAGCTACTGGTACATACCCTCAGCCCCAAGGGAGAACTACTCCCTCCTCATCATGGAGAGCGTCGGAATGATGAAGATGGCCACCGGAGAGGGATCCCCCCTCTGGCAGGGTGCCGAAACGGGTCTAGATTTGTTTCCGGTGGCTACGGAGGCTTCTGGCGGTGGAACTCCTAATCTATTATGCTCTCCAATGTTTGGGGGGGTATATGGATATATATAGGAGAAGAAGTACGTCGGTGGAGCAACAAGGGGCCCACGAGGGTGGAGGGCGCGCCCAGGGGGTGGGCGCGCCCCCCTGCCTCATGGCTGCCTCATTGATTTCCTGACGTATACTCCAAGTCTCCTGGGTTGCTTCCGTTCCAAAAATAACTCTCCCGAAGGTTTCATTCCGTTTGGACTCCGTTTGATATTCCTTTTCTTCGAAACATTGAAATAGGCAATAAAACAACATTTTGGGCCGGGCCTCCGGTAAATAGATTATACGATATGCATCACATAATCTCAGATTCATCTATTCAACCAACACAAAGAACTTCAAAGAGTGCCCCAAAGTTTCTACCGGAGAGTCAAGATGAAAACGTGTGCCAACCCCTATACATAAGTTCACGAGGTCACGGAACTCACAAGTTGATCTCCAAAATATACATCAAGTGGATCACATGATATCCCATTGTCACCACAGATAAGCACGTGCAAGACATACATCAAGTGTTCTCAAATCCTTAAAGACTCAATCCAATAAGATAACTTCAAAGGGAAAACTCAATCCATTACAAGAGAGTAGAGGGGGAGAAACATCATAACACCCAACTATAATAGCAAAGCTGACGATACATCAAGATCGTATCACCTCAAGAACACGAGAGAGAGAGAGAGAGATCAAACACATAGCTACTTGTACATACCCTCAGCCCCGAGGGAGAACTACTCCCTCCTCGTCATAGAGAGCAATGGGATGATGAAGATGGCCACCAGAGAGGGATTCCCCCCTCCGACAGGGTGCCAGAACAGGTCTAGATTGGCTTTCGGTGGCTACAGAGGCTTCTGGCGGCGGAACTCCTGATCTATTCTACTCTCTAGTGTTTGGGGGTATATGGATATATATAGGAGGAAGAAGTACGTCGGTGGAGCAACGAGGGGCCCACGATGGTGGAGGGCACGCCCAGGGGGGTGGGAGCGCCCCCCTGCCTCATTGATTGCCTAATGTATACTCCAAGTCTCCTGGATTGCTTCCGTTCCAAAAATAACTCTCCCGAAGGTTTCATTCCGTTTGGACTCCATTTGATATTCCTTTTCTCCGAAACAGTGAAATAGGCAATAAAATAGCATTTTGGGCTGGGCCTTCGGTTAATAAGTTAGTCCCCAAAATAATATAAAAGTGTATAATAACGCCCATAAACATCTAAAACAGATAATATAATAGCATGGAACAATCAAAAATTATAGATACGTTGGAGACGTATCAAGCATCCCCAAGCTTAATTCCTGCTCGTCCTCGAGTAGGTAAATGATAAAAACAGATTTTTTGATGTGGAATGCTTTCGAACATATTTATCCATGTAGTTCTCTTTATTGTGGCAAGAATATTTAGATCCATAAGATTCAAGACAAAAGTTTAATATTGACATAAAAATAATAATACTTCAAGCATACTAATAAAGTAATCATATCTTCTCAAAATAACATGGCCAAAGAAAGTTATCCCTACAAAATCATATAGTCTGGCTATGCTCTATCTTCACCACACAAAATATTTAAATCATGCGCAACCCCGATGACAAGCCAAGCAATTGTTTCATACTTTTGATGTTCTCAAACTTTTTCAATCTTCACGCAATAATGAGCGTGAGCCATGGACATAGCACTATGGGTGGAATAGAATGGTGGTTGTGGAGAAGACAACAAGGAGAAGATAGTCTCACATCAACTAGGCATATCAACGGGCTATGGAGATGCCCATCAATAGATATCAATGTGAGTGAGTAGGGATTGCCATGCAATGGATGCACTAGATCTATAAGTATATGAAAGCTCAACAAAAGAAACTAAGTGGGTGTGCATCCAACTTGCTTGCTCACGAAGACCTAGGGCATTTCGAGGAAGCCCATCATTGGAATATACAAGCCAAGTACTATAATGAAAAATTCCCACTAGTATATGAAAGTGATATCATAAGAGATTCTCTATATGAAGAACATGGTGCTACTTTGAAGCACAAGTGTGGAAAAAGGTTAGTAGCATTGTCCCTTCTCTCTTTTTCTCTCATTTTTTATTTGGGCCTTCTTTATGTTTTTTCTTTTCTTTTTGGCCTCTTTTCTCTCTCTTTTTTCCGTACAGGGTCTCATCCCGACTTGTGGGGGAATCATAGTGTCCATCATCCTTTCCTCACTTGGGACAATGCTCTAATAATGATGATCATCACAGTTTATTTACTTTACAACTCAAGAATTACAACTCAATACTTAGAGCAAAATATGACTCTATATGAATGCCTCCGGCGGTGTACCGGGATGTGCAGTGACTCATGAGTGACATGTATGAAAGAATTATGAACGGTGGCTTTGCCACAAATACGATGTCAACTACATGATCATGCAAAGCAATATGACAATGATGGAGCGTGCCATAATAAACAGAATGGTGGAAAGTTGCATGGCAATATATCTCGGAATGGCTATGGAAATGCCATAATAGGTAGGTATGGTGGCTGTTTTGAGGAAGGTAAATGGTGGGTTTATGGTACCGGCAAAAGTTGCGCGGTACTAGAGAGGCTAGCAATGGTGGAAGGGTGAGAGTGCGTATAATCCATGGGCTCAACATTAGTCATAAAGAACTCACATACTTATTGCAAAAATCTATTAGTTATCAAAACAAAGTACTACGCGCATGCTCCTAGGGGGATATATTGGTAGGAAAATACCATCGCTCGTCCCCGACCGCCACTCATAAGGAAGACAATCAATAAATAAATCATGCTCTGACTTCATCACATAACGGTTCACCATACATGCATGCTACGGGAATCACAAACTTTAACACAAGTATCTCTCAAATTCACAACTACTTAGCTAGCATGACTCTAATATCACCATCTTCATATCTCAAAACAATCATCAAGTATCAAACTTCTCATAGTATTCAATGCACTTTATATGGAAGTTCTTATTATATCCCTCTTGGATGCCCATCATATTAGGACTAAATTCATAACCAAAAAAACTACCATGCTGTTTAGGACTCTCAAAATAATATAAGTGAAGCATGGGAGTTCATCTATTTCTATAAAATAAAACCACCACTATGCTCTAAAAAGATATAAGTGAAGCACTAGAGCAACAACAAACTACTCCGAAAGATATAAGTGAAGATCAATGATTATTCGAATAATTATGCAACTATATGAAGACTCTCTAACATTTAAGAATTTCAGATCTTGGTATTTTATTTAGACAGCAAGCAAAACAAAAGAAAATAAAATGACGCTCCAAGCAAAACACATATCATGTGGTGAATAAAAATATAGCTCCAAGTAAAGTTACCGATAGACGAAGACGAAAGAGGGGATGCCTTCCGGGGCATCCCCAAGCTTAGGATTTTTGGTGTCCTTGAATTTTACCTTGGGGTTACTTGGGCATACCCAAGCTTAGGCTCTTGCCACTCCTTATTCCATAGTCCATCGAATCTTCACCCAAAACTTGAAAACTTCACAACACAAAACTTAATAGAAAACTCGTAAGCTCCGTTAATATAAGAAAATAAATCACCACTTAGGCACTGTTGTGAACTCATTCTAAATTCATATTGGTGTAATATCTACTGTATTCCAACTCATATATGGTTCACACCCTCCGATACTACTCATAGATTCATCAAAATAAGCAAACAACACATAGAAAACAGAATCTGCCAAAAACAGAACAGTCTGTAGTAATCTGTAGGTTTCGAATACTTATGTAACTAGAAAAATCCTGAGAAATTAGGAAGTCCTAGGCAATTTTCTTATTAATATACTGCAAGTGGAATTGGTATTTTATCTCTCTGTGGTAAAAAATTAAAATTATTCTCGTAAGCGCATACTTTCTGTTTTTTACAGCAAGATCAAATAACAATCACCCAAGAAGATCCTAAAGGCTTTACTTGGCACAAACACTAATTAAAACATAAAAAACACAATCATAACAGAGGATAGATGAATTATTTATTACTAAACAGGAGCAAAAAGCAAAAGAACAAAAAAAATTGGGTTGCCTCCCAACAAGCGCTAACGTTTAACGCCCCTAGCTAGGCATGATGATTTCAACGATGCTCACATAAAAGATAAGAATTGAAACATAAAGAGAGCATAATGAAGAATATGACTAGTACATTTAAGCCTAACCCTCTTCCCATGCATAGGGATTTTGTGATCAAACAACTTGTGGGAACAAGAATCAACTTGCATAAGAAGGTAAAACAAGCATAACTTCAAAACATTAAGCACATACAGAGGAAACTTGATATTATTGCAACTCCTACAAGTATATATTCCTTCCTCATAATAAATTTCAGTAGCATCATGAATAAATTCAACAATATAACCATCACATAGGGCAATCTTTTCGTGATCTACAAGCATAATTTTTTTATTACTCTCCACATAAGCAAATTTCTACTCATCAATAGTAGTGGGAGCAAACTCAACGAAATAACTATCATGTGAGGCATAATCCAATTGAGAACTAAAATCATGATGACAAGTTTCATGGTTATCGTTATTCTTTATAGCATACATGTCATCACAATAATCATCATAGATAGCAAATTTGTTCTCATAATCAATTGGATCCTCTTCTGAAATAGTGGATTCATCACTAAATAAAGTCATGACCTCTCCAAATCTACTTTCATCAATATAATCATCATAAATAGGAGGCATGATTTCATCATAATAAATTTGCTCATCAAAACTCAGGGAACAAAAAATATCATCTTCATCAAACATAGCATCCCCAAGCTTGTGGTTTTGCATATCATTGTTGGAAATATGCCCTAGAGGCAATAATAAATTAGTTATTATTATATTTCCTTGTTCATGATAATCGTTTATTATCCATGCTATAATTGTATTGATAGGAAACTCAGATACATGTGTGGATACATAGACAACACCATGTCCCTAGTGAGCCTCTAGTTGACTAGCTCGTTGATCAATAGATGGTTACGGTTTCCTAACCATGGACATTGGATGTCATTGATAACGGGATCACATCATTAGGAGAATGATGTGATGGACAAGACCCAATCCTAAGCATAGCACTAGATCGTGTAGTTCGTATGCTGAAGCTTTTCTAATGTCAAGTATCATTTCCTTAGACCATGAGATTGTGCAACTCCCGGATACCGTAGGAGTGCTTTGGGTGTGCCAAACGTCACAACGTAACTGGGTGGCTATAAAGGTACATTACAGGTATCTCAGAAAGTGTCTGTTGGGTTGGCACGAATCGAGACTGGGATTTGTCACTCCGTGTAAACGGAGAGGTATCTCTGGGCCCACTCGGTAGGACATCATCATAATGTGCACAGTGTGATCAAGGAGTTGATCACGGGATGATGTGTTACGGAACGAGTAAAGAGACTTGCCGGTAACGAGATTGAACAAGGTATCGGGATACCGACGATCGAATCTCGGGCAAGTATCGTACCGATAGACAAAGGGAATTGTATACGGGATTGATTAAGTCCTTGACATCGTGGTTCATCCGATGAGATCATCGTGGAACATGTGGGAGCCAACATGGGTATCCAGATCCCGCTGTTGGTTATTGACCGGAGAACGTCTCGGTCATGTCTGCATGTCTCCCGAACCCGTAGGGTCTACACACTTAAGGTTCGATGACGCTAGGGTTATAAAGGAAATTGGTATGTGGTTACCGAATGTTGTTCGGAGTCCCGGATGAGATCCCGGACGTCACGAGGAGTTCCGTAATGGTCCGGAGGTAAAGATTTATATATGGGAAGTCCTGTTTTGGACACCGGAAGAGTTTCGGGGTTTATCGGTAACGTACCGGGACCACCGGGAGGGTCCCGGGGGTCCACCAAGTGGGGCCACCTGCCCCGGAGGCTTGCATGGGCTAAGAGTGGTGAGGGATCAGCCCCTTAGTGGGCTGGTGCGCCTCCCACAAGGGCCCAAGGTGCCCAAGAGGTGGAAAGGGGGCAAACCCTAATGGGATATGGGCCTTAGGGCCCATATTGGGGTGCCTCCCTCTCCCCTCCCCCTCTTGGCCGCCACCCTTGGCCCCATCTAGGGCTGCCGCCTCCCCCTAGGGGTGGGAACCCTAGAGGGGGCGCAACCCTCCCCTTCCCCTATATATATGAGGCCTAGGGGCTGCCCATAAAGGACGCGATTCAATCTCTCTTGGTGCAGCCCTGCGTCTCTTCTTCCTCCTCTTCTGTGGTGCTTGGCGAAGCCCTGCAGGATAGCCACGCTCCTCCATCACCACCACGCCGTTGTGCTTCTGTTGGATGAAGTCTTCCTCAACCTCTCCCTCTCTCCTTGCTGGATCAAGGCGTGGGAGACGTCACCGGGCTGTACGTGTGTTGAACGCGGAGGTGCCGTCCGTTCGGCACTTGGTCATCGGTGATTTGAATCACGACGAGTACGACTCCATCAACCCCGTTCACTTGAACGCTTCCGCTTAGCGATCTACAAGGGTATGTAGATGCACTCTCCTTCCCCTCGTTGCTAGTCTCTCCATAGATAGATCTTGGTAACACGTAGGAAAATTTTGAATTTCTGCTACGTTCTCCAACAATCATTAGCATCATAGATATTCAAGGAATTCATACTAACAACATTGCAATCAGGCTCATCATACAAAGATTTAGTGCCAAACATTCTAATGCACTCTTATTCTAACACTTTGGCACAATTATCGGAATCCTTATTTTCATGAAAGACATTAAAAATATTAAGCATATGAGATACCCTTAATTCCATTTTTTTGTAGTTTTCTTTTATAGACTAAACTAGTGATAAAACAAGAAACAAAAAGATTTGATTGCAAGATCTAAAGATACACCTTCAAGCACGCACCTCCCCGGCAACGGCGCCAAAAAAGCGCTTGATGTCTACTACACAACCTTCTTGTAGACGTTGTTGGGCCTCCAAGTGCAGAGGTTTGTAGGACAGTAGCAAATTTCCCTCAAGTGGATGACCTAAGGTTTATCAATCTGTGGGAGGCATAGGATGAAGATGGTCTCTCTCAAGCAACCCTGCAACCAAATAACAAAGAGTCTCTTGTGTCCCCAACACACCCAATACAATGGTAAATTGTATAGATGCACTAGTTCGGCGAAGAGATGGTGATACAAGTGCAATATGGATAGTAGATAATGGTTTTTGTAATCTGAAAATATAAAACAGCAAGGTAACTAATGATAAAAGTGAGCACAAACGGTATTGCAATGCGTTGGAACAAGGCCTAGAGTTCATACTTTCACTAGTGCAAGTTCTCTCAACAATAATAACATAATTGGATCATATAACTATCCCTCAACATGCAACAAAGAGTCACTCCAAAGTCACTAATAGCGGAGAACAAACGAAGAGATCATGGTAGGGTACTAAACCACCTCAAAGTTATCCTTTTTGATCGATCTATTCAAGAGTCCGTATTAAAATAACACGAAGCTATTCTTTCCATTCAATCTATCATAGAGTTCGTACTAGAATAACACCTTAAGACACAAATCAACCAAAACCCTAATGTCAGCTAGATACTCCAATGTCATATCAAGTATCCGTGGGTATGATTATACGATATGCATAACACAATCTCAGATTCATCTATTCAACCAACACAAAGAACTTCAAAGAGTGCCCCAAAGTTTCTACCAGAGAGTCAAGACGAAAACGTGTGCCAACCCCTATGCATAAGTTCATGAGATCACGGAACTCGCAAGTTGATCACCAAAACATACATCAAGTGGATCACATGATATCCCATTGTCACCACAGATAAGCACGTGCAAGACATACATCAAGTGTTCTCAAATCCTTAAAGACTCAATCCGATAAGATAACTTTAAAGGGAAAACTCAATCCATTACAAGAGAGTAGAGTGGGAGAAACATCATAACATCCAACTATAATAGTAAAGCTAGCGATACATCAAGATCGTATCACCTCAAGAACACGAGAGAGAGAGACCAAACACATAGCTACTGGTACATACCTTCAGCCCCGAGGGAGAACTACTCCCTCCTCGTCATGGAGAGCGCCGAAATGATGAAGATGGCCACTGGAGAGGGATCCCCCCTCCGGCAGGGTGCCGAAACGGGTCTAGATTTGTTTTCGGTGGCTACAGAGGCTTCTGGCGGTGGAACTCCCGATCTATTCTGCTCTTCGATGTTTGGGGGCATATGGATATATATAGGAGGAAGAAGTACGTCGGTGGAGCAACGAGGGGCCCATGAGGGTGGAGGGCGCGCCCCCTGCCTTGTGGATGCCTCGTTGATTACCTGACGTATACTCCAAGTCTCCTGGATTGCTTTCGTTCCAAAAATAACTCCCCCGAAGGTTTCATTCCGTTTGGACTCCGTTTGATATTCCTTTTCTTCGAAACACTGAGATAGGCAATAAAACAACATTTTGGGCTGGGCCTCCGGTAAATAGGTTAGTCCCAAAAATAATATAAAAGTGTATAATAAAGCCCATAAACATCTAAAACAGATAATATAATAGCATGGAACAATAAAAAATTATAGATACATTGGAGACGTATCACACATTTTTGCTTTCTAGATGGTTACTCTGGTTTCTCTCAAATACCTGTGTCAGCTGATGATCAAGCAAAGACCACTTTTACTTGCCCTTTCGGTACCTTTGCTCATAGACGCATGCCTTTTGGTTTATGTAATGCACCTGCTACCTTTCAAAGATGCATGATGGCTATATTCTCTGACTTTTCTGAAAAGATTTGTGAGGTTTTCATGGACGATTTCTCCGTTTATGGATCCTATTTTGATGATTGCTTGAGCAACCTTGATCGAGTTTTGCAGAGATGTAGCGACCCGACCCGAATGGATCAAGTCTCTGTGCTCCGGTATCATCCCTGGATCAGTAATGCTGACACCACACAGTACTTCGAAGGACTTATAGCAGAGGAGCAATCACACACTTATTACATCGATGTCTCAAAAGAGAACTTATTACAATAAATATGGCTTAAGGCCATCTATATCGATAACAGCGGAAGACTTGGAAGATAAATGGGTCCATCAACTCCAACGGCATCACTGAGTATAGAACCACGACCTAAAAACACCTTACTCATCGTCTGAAAAGTCTGCAACATGAAAGTTGCAGCCCGAAAACGGGTCAGCACATGGAATATGCTGGCAAGGTAACACATAGAGAGTAATTGAATGTAACAGCTATACTATATGCATATATGGCTGGTGGAAAGCTCTATGGTTACAGTTTTGCGTAAAGCCAATTTTTCCCTAATGCAAAGGAATAAATTTTATTTAACTATCATGGTGGTTGAACATCGAGAATGGTTGACAGCATTCCGATCCCAGTTAAGTGAACAATTAAAACCCAACAATATTAATTAGAAGTAACATGATGAGATTCACATGATATTCAAGTACTAGATACTCAAGATGTCCATAACCGGGGACACGGCTAATCATGATTAGTTTATTACACTCTGCAGAGGTTTGCGCACTTTTCCCCACAAGACTCGATCGCCTCCGTTGGGCTTCTCGCACTACACGGTGTTTGAGAAACGGATGACCGAGACACAGTCTTTCAGAAGCGCTAGCACCTTATGATGGATAGACCGGTACACCTACTTTCCCCTACATCTGCTAGTCTACCCTGTAAGAGTTCGCATGACTTAGTCAACTATGCCAGAGCCCATAATGGCTTGTGGCTGCACACAGAAGTTTCTAGCATGAAAGATATTATGATCCCTTTGAGCCTGGGTGGCGGTCCAAAAGAAAACAGGCAAGTCCTGATAGACATCAGGTGCCTCAATCCACCCAGATGTGTGTTTAAGTTGCCACCTTAGATAAACCATTAAAAAGTATCAATGTCACATCTGTCATGGATATCACTCACCCAATCCACGGCTACTAGCATAGCATGGCATAATAAGCAAACGTAGAAGTAACTCCCAAAGGTTTCATAATAAACAGGTAATAGGTACTACCTCATCTACTTGCCATCCCACAATTTAATTAGATCCTAATCATGCAATGTGTGAGGATTGATCTAATGCAATAAAACTGGGTTGTAGAAAAGGTATGATCAAAGTGTTACTTGCCTTGCTGATGATCCGCGAGTCCTAGAGATTCGAAGTAACAGGCGGCGCAATCCGGGTAATCTATCGCAGACAAACAACAAGCATACAATAAGTACTCATCTAATGCACAGGTAAAACTCGAACAAGAGATCGAACCACAAAGTTCAACTTAAGAACTCCGGTTGCAAAGAGAGAAAGAACCGAACAAAGCAACGGGAAACAAACGGCAGAAGAAAACAACTCGGTTCTAGCAAGTTGAACCTAGGTCAAAATTTTATAGTAGCAAAACTTGTTTAAGTTGATTAGTCGGAACGGCGGTTTCGAAACGAAACACCAGGCGCTTGAATCACCCGATTCCGATAAACGAGCGAGAAGATAGACTAGACGAAGATCAGATCTGAAATCGCGATCGCGGAATAAATCCGACGAAAAGAAAAAGAAGAACGGTTAAATGAACGGACGTTCGTTAACCGAGAATAACCGGTGATCACGTTCGTTAGGACGAACGGTCCGTTGAACGGTCGCTAAACAACTAAATCGAAAACAAAACGAAAACCGATCTAGGGTTTCAGAAAAAACCGAAACGAAGAACCAAATGAAAAATCGGAACGGTTTATAAGAAAAACCGAACCGAGGAAAAAAGGTGGCGCGGCGCGGCTACCTCCGGCGAGGGGCTCCGGCGGCGGGATGCACGGGCGGCGGCGGCGGCGGCGCAAGGGCGGCGGCGTGGCTTGGGGCGCGGGGTGGGAGGCGGTGGGGGGTGTGGGGAGAGGGGGAGGGTGTGGGGGTATTTAAAGAGGGGAGGGGGGGGAGAAAACTTGGGGGAGGGGGCAAGGAAAAAGGGCGGCGGCGCGGAGTCCTAATCGGACTCGGTGGCGGCGGCGCTAGGCGCGCGCGAGGGAGGCCTGGCCGGCCGGCTGGGCCTTGGCCCAGGCGGGCGCGACGCGGATTTTTTTAAAAGGTTTCGCGCGCAGAAAAACAAAGAAAGAAAAATCTAAATGAACTCCAGAATTCCCAAAGTAAATTTTCCCCGACTCCTAAAAATGAGTCGAACAAAAATGAACTTTTCTCGGGGCCTAGATGCAAATTTTGAAAACACGCATTTTTCCCTAATCCAAATAAAATGCAAAATTAACACCGGAAAACAAAATTGAATTTATTTATTAATTCTTCTTTTTCCTAAATTTGGGAAAAGTCATATTATTTCCCTCTCTCATATTTTGATGTTGGAAAAGTAATTGAAGATGAAATAAATAAAATCAAATGATCCTCTTTTCAAAGTTTGAGAAAACTCAAAATTGAAAATAACGAAATCTCCAACTCTCTCCGAGGGTCCTTGAGTTGCGTGAAATTTCTAGGATCGACCAAAATGCAAGAAATATGATATGCATGATGATCTAATGTATAACATTCCAAATTGAAAATTTGGGTTGTTACAAACCTACCCCCCTTAAGATGAATCTCGCCCTCGAGATTCGGGTTGGCTAGAAAATAGGTGAGGGTAATCCTTGAGCAAATCTTCTTCTCTCTCCCAGGTGGCTTCATCCTCGGAGTGGTGGTTCCACTAAACTTTACAAAACTTGATAACCTTGCTGCGGGTAACTCTACTGGCAAACTCGAGAATCTTGACTGGTTTCTCCTCATACGTTAAGTCGTCCTTCAACTGAATTGCTTCAAGCGGCACTGTATCTCTTAGTGGTACCTCCGCCATCTCGGCGTAACATTTCTTCAGCTGAGAAACATGGAATACATCATGAACTCCTGACAGTCCCTCTGGTAATTCCTACTTATAAGCGAGTTCTCCCATACGTTGCAAGATCTTATACGGTCCAACGAAACGCGGTGCTAATTTTTCCTTAACTCCAAAGCGCTTAACTCCTCGAAGTGGGGATACTCGGAGATAAACTCTGTCTCCGGTTTCGTAAACTGTCTCCTTGCCTTTAGAATTTGCGTAGCTCTTCTGCCTGGACTGGGCTACCTTGAGCCTATCGCGAATCAATTTCACCTTCTGTTCAGACTCTTTAATCAAATCGGGTCCAAACAACTGACGGTCTCCAACTTCGTCCCATGACAACGGTGTCCTGCACCTCCTTCCATATAAAGCTTCGAAAGGTGCCATCTTCAAACTGGTTTGGTAACTGTTGTTATAAGAAAACTCCGCATACGGCAAGTTATCGTCCCAACTAGATCCATAATCTAGTGCACAAGCTCTCAGCATATCTTCCAAAATCTGATTGACTCTCTCGGTCTATCCATCCGTCTATGGATGAAAAGCGGTGCTGAACTCTAGCCTGGTTCCCAAAGTTTCATGCAACTGATTCCAAAACTTTGAGGTAAATTGGGTTCCTCTGTCTGATACAATACTCCTCGGAACTCCATGCAAACAAATGATCCTAGTCATGTATATCTTTGCCAACTTTGCACTGGTGTAAGTGGTCTTGACTGGAATGAAATGTGCTACCTTCGTCAACCGATCAACTACTACCCATATCGAGTCATATCCTGCCTTCGTCCTGGGTAGTCCCATGATAAAATCCATGCCTATCTTATCCCACTTCCATTCGGGTATCGGCAATGGTTGCAACAATCCGGCTGGCTTCTGATGCTCTGCCTTCACTCTATGACACACATCACAAACTGCTACATATGCTGCAATATCCTTCTTCATTCCGGTCCACCAGAATGTTTCCTTTAAATCCAAATACATCTTGGTATTTCCTGGGTGAATCGAATACGGTCAATCATGTGCCTCTTGTAGAATCAACTTCCTGATCTCCGGGTCATTTGGCACATAAACACGGTCCTCAAACCATAGGGTATTGTGCTCATCCTCAGGAAATCCCTTTGCTTTTCCTTCGCTCATTTTCTTCTTTATAGAAGCAATCTCCTTGTTAGATTTGTGAGCCTCTCTGATTTTATCCATCAATGTTGACTGAACCTCCAATGCTGCTACATAGCCTTTCGGAACTATCTCTAAACTTAGTTCACGAAGGTTTTCTGCTAACTCCTTGGGTATTTCCTCCGTTATTAACGTATTGACATGGCTCTTACGGCTCAATGCGTCAGCTACTACATTAGCTTTTCCGGGATGGTAATGCAATCTCATGTCATAATCCTTGATGAGCTCCAACCATCTCCTTTGTCTGAGATTCAACTCCTTCTGCGTGAAAATGTACTTCAAACTCTTGTGATCCGTGTACACCTCACAATGATTTCCAATGAGGAAATGTCTCCATGTCTTCAATGCATGTACTACGGCTGCTAACTCCAAATCATGGGTGGCGTAATTCAACTCATGAGGCTTTAGTTGTCGTGAAGCATACGAAACAACTCTCCCTTCCTGCATAAGCACTGCTCCAAGTCCTCGACGTGAAGCGTCGCAATATACCTCATAATCCTTGCTCTGATCTGGCAAAATCAACACTGGTGAGGTAACCAATCGTTTCTTCAACTCCTGGAAACTAGCCTCACACTCCTCAGTCCATTTGAACTTGGTATCCTTCTTCAACAACTCCGTCATAAGCTTCGCAATCTTTGAAAAGTTCTCAATGAATCTCTGGTAGTATCCTGCGAGTCCAAGAAAACTCCGGATCTCTCCAACTGTCGTTGGTGCTTCCCATTCGGTTACGGTCACAACCTTTATGGGGTCAACTGCTATCCCTTCTCCGGATATAACGTGTCCGAGGAATCCTACTTCCTTCAACCAAAACTCACATTTGCTAAATTTGGCATATAACTGATGTTCCCTTAGTTTCTCCAAAACCAAACGCAAATGTTCCTTATGCTCTTCTTCATTCTTTGAATAAACCAGGATATCATCAATGAACACTACGACGAACTTATCCAAAAACTCCATAAACACTTTGTTCATCAAGTTCATAAAATAGGCAGCTGCGTTAGTCAATCCAAATGACATAACGGTATACTCATACAGTCCATATCTTGTGGTGAAAACTGTCTTCGGAATATCCTGTTCTCGGATCTTCAACTGATGGTACCCTGATCACAAATCGATCTTGGAAAACACTTTAGCTCCTTGCAAACGATCAAACAAATCATTAATCATTGGAAGTGGGTACTTGTTCTTGATGGTTACTTCATTTAATCCACGGTAATCGACAACCATCCGTAATGATCCATCCTTCTTCTCCACTAGAAGTACGGGTGATCCCCAAGGCGAAGAACTTGGGCGTATGTAACCTTTCTCCAGTAATTCCTTAATCTGATTCTTAATTTCTACCAAATCCTTTGCTGGCATCCGGTATGGTCTCTTTGATATTGGGCCTGTACCTGGCAATAACTCAATCAAAAACTCAATGTCTCTATCCGGTGGCATGCCTGGCAACTCTTCAGGAAATACATCAGGAAAATCCTTTACCACTGGTACTTCCTCCTGCACAACTCCTGTTAGGCAATTTACTTGTGTCCTATTTGGCACATGCCGGGATACATACTTGATCCTTCTTCCTTCTGGCGTTGTGAGCAAAATTGACTTACTAGCACAATCGATGTTTCCTCCATACATCGATAGCCAATCCATACCGAGAATTACATCCAGACCCTGGGATTCCAGAATAATTAAATCTGTTGGGAAAACATGCCTTCCTATGCTTAATGGCACTTGAAAACATCCTTGTCTGGCCATGTACTCTACTCCTGGCGAGCTTACTAGCATAGGGGTTTTAAGGATCCTAGTGGGCAGGCTATATTTTTCCACAAATCCCCTTGATATGTATGAATGTGATGCACCAGTATCGAAAAGAACGAGTGCGGTAAATGACTTAACCAAAAACTTACCGATTACTGCATCAGGCTGATCTTCAACCTCCTCCACGTTAACGTGGTTCACCTATCCCCTATTGAAAGGGTTCGGCTTCTTCCCTGAGCTCCCATTGCCATTTCCATTCTGGCTTTCAGGACATTCATTGGCATAATGTCCGGTCTTGGAACACTTGAAACAGGTGACTTGACTCAGATCTCTCTTGGCTGGGGTTGATGGGGTGGTACGGTTCTGGCCGTTGCTTCCTCCATTCCCATTACCATTCTTGTGGCCATTATGGTTGTGCGAACTACCTCCTCCATGGGTATGCTAAAACTGAAATCCCGGTTTAGGGGTAAAACGGGGCTTCTGCTGGGCTCCAGAATTATACTTCCCCTATCCATACTTCCTCTTGCAGTTCTCAATCTGCTGTTGCTTCCCTTCAATCATGATGGCACGATCTACCAACTCATGGTAGTTGTTGAAACTTGCTACCATCAACTGCATACTCAACTCATCATTCAGTCCTTCCAGGAACTTCTCCTGCTTGGTTGCATCCGTAGCAACGTCATCTGGGGCATAACGTGCTAACTTGCTGAAGTCGTCAACATACTGGCCAACTGTCCTTCCTCCTTGGCGTAAGTTGCGAAACTCACGCCTCTTCATGGCCATAGCTCCTGCTGAAACATGTGCAGTGTGGAAAGCTTGCTGAAACTGATCCCATGTGACAGTGTCGACTGGGAAGGTGGCTGTGAAATTCTCCCACCATGCTGCCGCAGGTCCGTCAAGCTGATGTGCGGCAAACTTCACTTTCTCACCATCCGTGCATCCTGCAGTGGTCAACTCCCTTCCTATCTTGCGGAGCCAATCGTCTGCTACTATTGGCTCGGTGCTACTGGAAAACACCGGCGGATTCAGCCTAAGGAAACGGGCTAAGTGGTCAACAGGTGGCGGCGGTGGTGGTGGGTTGTTGTTGTTGTTGTTGTTTTGCTGGTTCTGGACTAACATCTGCATCAATTGATTTTGCTGCTGGATCAACTGAGTGAGCTCCGGTGGAAATCCATTGTCACGTCTCGGAGGCATCTGAGGGTTTAGAAAAGATGAGAATTAAGAATAGACCGAGGTCTAAAGAGAAAACACTACCCCAATGCACATGAGCAAAAGCACACAAAATCACTTCATTCAATCAAACAAGGGCTTACAAACAGTCTAGATCTATCGAAAAAGTGCTCGAACTATAGTGTATACATGGGGGGAAATACTACTAATATTTGGTGGTCATCTAGAAATTTGAACCGGTGGAAGACTCCATGATGTCCGCTCCAGCTTCGTCTTCAAAGTCGGGTTCACTTGGATCTGAATCGGTGTCGTCGAGAATGATGTAGTTGTCCGGACATGCGACATACATGTCTTCCTTCCTGGATGCTAACTCCCTCTTGAGTTCTTCAATCTCTTGCTTAAGATCGCCGTTGTGTCCTGCTAGAGCTACGATTTCATCCATGTAGTCCTTGCGTGTAGCCTTCAGTTCTCCTTCTAGCTCGATGATCCTCGCCTTCGCATTCTTCAACTCTATCATATCATTGCACATCTGGTTCTCGTGGCGTCGAATGTGCTGGTTTAACTCCTGGATGAAAGCTGCAATGGATCTATCCTTCTTGGTGCTGACTAATTCCCATTGTTCATCTCGGCGTCCGCAAATCTGGTAGATAGTGTCCTTGAGGTCTTCTTGATAAACTTCTCCAATGTGTCCTATGGTGATATGGGCTGCCATGCTCTTTCCCAGACTCTAGGTTGGTGCATTGAAAACACTATCTATGGGCTTCGTGATTGGCGCGAATGTCCTTCCCGGAACGTGAGCTTGAATCTTCCAGCGCTCCTCTTCAGGTATAGTGGCGTTCAAGGTTCCCGTGAAACTTGGTAATCCAATGTTCAGGTACTTGGTGACTTCCTTCAAGTGAAATCCAAAAGGTGTGCCTTCATCCGGTTGAGCGTACTTGATCTTCGCGTCCTTCATCCTAAAGAGTAGAAAAGATGAGGAGTTAGAAAATGAGGAGAGAATAGTGATCTATGGCTTTAACTTAGTGGTCATGTCCTACAGTCAGCGTGTGCTCTGATACCATCTCTGTAGCGACCCGACCCGAATGGATCAAGTCTCTGTGCTCCGGTGTCATCCCTAGATCAGTAATGCTGACACCACACAGTACTTCGAAGGATTTATAGCAGAGTAGCAATCACACACTTATTACATCGATGTCTCAAAAGAGAACTTATTACAATAAATATGGCTTAAGCCATCTATATCGATAATAGCGGAAGAATTGGAAGATAAATGGGACCATCAACTCCAACGGCATCACTGAGTATAGAACCACGACCTAAAAACACCTTACTCGTCGTCTAAAAAGTCTACAACATGAAAGTTGCAGCCCGAAAATGGGTCAGCACATGGAATATGCTGGCAAGGTAACACATAGAGAGTAATGGAATGTAACACCTATACTATATGCATATATGGCTGGTGGAAAGCTCTATGGTTACAGTTTTGCGTAAAGCCAGTTTTTCCCTACTGCAAAGGAATAAATTTTATTTAACTATCATGGTGGTTGAACATCAAGAATGGTTGACAGCATTCCGATCCCAATTAAGTGAACAATTAAAACCCAACAATATTAATTAGAAGTAACATGATGAGATTCACATGATATTCAAGTACTAGATACTCAAGATGTCCATAACCGGGGAAACGGCTAATCATGATTAGTTTATTACACTCTGCAGAGGTTTGCGCACTTTTCCCCACAAGACTCGATCACCTCCGTTGGGCTTCTCGCACTACACGGTGTTTGAGAAACGGATGGCCAAGACACAGTCTTTTAGAAGTGCTAGCACCTTACGATGGATAGACCGGTACACCTACTTTCCCCTACATCTGCTAGTCTACCCTGTAAGAGTTCGCACGACTTAGTCAACTATGCCAGAGCCCATAATGGCTTGTGGCTGCACACGGAAGTTTCTAGCATGAAAGATCTTATGACCCCTTTGAGCCTGGGTGGCGGTCCAAAAGAAAACAGGCAAGTCCTGATAGACATCAGGTGCCTCAATCCACCCAGATGTGTGTTTAAGTTGCCACCTTAGATAAACCATTAAAAATTATCAATCTCACATCTGTCATGGATATCACTCACCCAATCCACGTCTACTAGCATATCATGGCATAATAAGCAAACGTAGAAGTAACTCCCAAATGTTTCATAATAAACAGGTAATAGGTACTACCTCATCTACTTCCCATCCCACAATTTAATTAGATCCTAATCATGCAATGTGTGAGGATTGATCTAATGCAATAAAACTGGGTTGTAGAAAAGGTATGATGAAAGTGTTACTTGCCTTGCTGATGATCCGCGAGTCCTAGAGATTTGAAGTAACAGGCGGCGCAATCCGGGTAATCTATCGCAGACAAACAACAAGCATACAATAAGTACTCATCTAATGCATAGGTAAAACTCGAACAAGAGATCGAACCAGAAAGTTCAACTTAAGAACTCCGGTTGCAAAGAGAGAAAGAACCGAACAAAGCAACGAAAAACAAACGGCGGAAGAAAACAACTCGGTTCTAGCAAGTTGAAACTAGGTCAAAATTTTACAGTAGCAAAACTTGTTTAAGTTGATTAGTCGGAACGGCGGTTTCGAAACGAAACACTAGGCGCTTGAATCACCTGATTCCGATAAACGACCGAGAAGATAGACTAGACGAAGATCGGATCTGAAATCGTGATCGCGGAATAAATCCGACGAAATGAAAAAGAAGAACGGTTAAACGAACGGACATTCGTTAACCGAGAATAACCGGTGATCACGTTCGTTAGGACGAACGGTCTGGTGAACGGTCGCTAAACAACTAAACCGAAAACAAAACGAAAACCGATCTAGGGTTTCGGAAAAAAACCAAAACGAAGAACCAAACGAAAAACCGGAACGGTTTATAAGAAAAACCGAACCGAGGGAAAAAGGTGGCGCAGCGCGGCTACCTCCAGCGAGGGGCTCCGGTGGCGGCGGGATGCAAGGGCGGCGGCGGCGCGGCTTGGGGCGCGGGGTGGGAGGCGGTGGGGGTGTGGGGAGAGGGGGGGTGTGGGGGTATTTAAAGAGGGGAGGGGCAAGGAAAAAGGGCGGCGGCGCGGAGTCCTAATCGGACTCGGTGGCGGCGGCGCTAGGCGCGCGCGAGGGAGGCCTGGCCGGCCGGCTGGGCCTTGGCCCAGGCGGGCGCGACATGGATTTTTTTAAAAGGTTTCGCGCGCAGAAAAACAAAGAAAGAAAAATCTAAACGAACTCCAAAATTCCCAAAGTAAATTTTCCCCGACTCCTAAAAATGAGTCGAAAAAAATGAACTTTTCTCGGGGCCTAGGTGCAAATTTTGAAAACACGCATTTTCCCTAATCCAAATAAAATGGAAAATGAACACCGGAAAACAAAATTGAATTTATTTATTAAATCTTCTTTTTCCTAAATTTGGGAAAAGTCATATTATTTCCCTCTCTCATATTTTGATGTTGGAAAAGTAATTGAAGATGAAATAAATAAAATCAAATGATCCTCTTTTCAAAGTTTGAGAAAACTCAAAATTGAAAATAACGAAATCTCCAACTCTCTCCGAGGGTCCTTGAGTTGCGTGAAATTTCTAGGATCGACCAAAATGCAAGAAATATGATATGCATGATGATCTAATGTATAACATTCCAAATTGAAAATTTGGGATGTTACAAGAGATGTGAAGAAACTAATCTTGTCTTGAATTGGGAGAAGTGCCACTTTATGGTTAATGAAGGTATTGTGTTGGGGCATAAAATTTCTGAAAGAGGTATTGAAGTTGACAAAGCTAAAGTTGATGCTATTGAAAAGATGCCGTGTCCCAAGGACATCAAAGGTATAAGAAGTTTTCTGGGTCATGCCAGTTTTTATAGGAGGTTCATTAAGGACTTCTCAAAAATTTCTCGGCCTCTGACTAACCTATTACAAAAAGATATTCCTTTTGTCTTTGATGATGATTGTGTAGAAGCATTTTGAAATACTTAAGAAAGCTTTGATTTCTGCACCTATTGTTCAGCCACCTGATTGGAATTTACCCTTTGAAATTATGTGTGATGCTAGTGATTATGCTGTAGGTGCTGTTCTAGGACAAAGAGTTGATAAGAAATTGAATGTTATACAGTATGCTAGTAAAACTCTAGACAATGCCTAGAGAAATTATGCTACTACCGAAAAGGAATTCTTAGCAGTTGTATTTGCTTGTGATAAGTTCAGACCTTATATTGTTGATTCTAAAGTAACTATTCACACTGATCATGCTGCTATTAAATATATTATGGAAAAGAAAGATGCTAAACCTAGACTTATTAGATGGGTTCTCTTGCTACAAGAATTTGATTTGCATATTATTGATAGGAAGGGAGCTGAGAACCCGTTGCAGACAACTTGTCTAGGTTAGAGAATGTTCTTGATGACCCACTACCTATTGATGACAACTTTCCTGATGAACAATTAAATGTCATAAATGCTTCTCGTACTGCTCTGTGGTATGCTGATTATGCTAATTACATTGTTGCTAAATTTATACCACCTAGTTTCACATACCAACAAACTAAAAATTCTTTTATGATTTAAGGCATTACTTCTGGGACGACCCACATCTTTATAAAGAAGGAGTAGATGTTGTTATTAGACGCTGTGTACCTGAGCATGAACAGGAACAGATCATATGCAAGTGTCACTCCGTAGCCTATGGAGGACACCATGCTGGAGATAGAACTGCACACAAGGTATTGCAATCGATTTTTATTGGCCTACTCTCTTCAAGCATGCCCGTAAGTTTGTCTTGTCTTGTGATGAATGTCAAAGAATTGGTAATATTAGTAGACGTCAAGAAATGCCTATGAATTATTCACTTGTTATTGAACCATTTGATGTTTGGGGCTTTGATTATATGGGACATTTTCCTTCCTCTAATGGGTATACACATATTTTAGTTGTTGTTGATTACGTTACTAAGTGGGTACATGCTATTCCAACTAGTAGTGCTGATCATAACACCTCTATTAAGATGCTTAAAGAAGTCATTTTTCCGAGGTTTGGAGTCCCTAGATATTTAATGACTGATGGTGGTTCACACTTTATTCATGGTGCCTTTCGTAAAATGCTTGCTAAGTATGATGTTAATCATAGAATTGCATCTCCTTTTCACCCACAGTCTAGTGGTCAAGTAGAATTAAGTAATAGAGAGCTCAAATTAATTTTGCAAAAGACTGTTAATAGATCTAGAAAGAATTGGTCCAAGAAACTTGATGATGCATTATGGTCTTATAGAACTGCATACAAAAATCCTATGGGTATGTCTCCGTATAAAATGGTTTATGGCAAAGCATGCCACTTACCTCTTGAGCTAGAACATAAGGCATATTCGGCCATTAAAGAGATCAATTATGATTTCAAACTTGTCGGTGAGAAGAGGTTATTTGACATTAGCTCACTTGATGAATGGAGAACCCAAGCCTATGAAAATGCCAAGCTGTTTAAAGAAAAAGTTAAATGATGGCATGGCAAAAGGATACAAAAGGGTGAGTTCAATGTAGGTGATTATGTATTGCTATACAACTCTCGTTTAAGATTTTTTGCAGGCAAACTTCTCTCTAAATGGGAAGGCCCTTACGTCATCGAGGAGGTCTATCGTTCCGGTGCCATAAAAATCAACAACTTCGAAGGCACAAATCCGAAGGTGGTGAACGGTCAAAGAATCAAACATTATATCTCAGGTAATCCCATAAATGTTGAAACTAATATTATTGAAACTGTAACCCTAGAGGAATACATAAGGGACACTTTCCGGAACGTTTCAGACTCTGAAAAGGAATAGGTACGTGGTACGGTAAGTAAACTGACTTCAAAACAGTTCTAATGGCAATATTTCTCTGTTTTGGAATATATAAAAAATAGGAAAATATGAAGCAGACCAGAAAGGGCACGGGGTTTCCACGAGGGTGGAGGGCGCGCCCAAAAGACTGTTAATAGATCTAGAAAGAATTGGTCCAAGAAACTTGATGATGCATTATGGTCTTATAGAACTGCATACAAAAATCCTATGGGTATGTCTCCGTATAAAATGGTTTATGGCAAAGCATGTCACTTACCTCTTGAGCTAGAACATAAGGCATATTCGGCCATTAAAGAGCTCAATTATGATTTCAAACTTGCCGGTGAGAAGAGGTTATTTGACATTAGCTCACTTGATGAATGGAGAACCCAAGCCTATGAAAATGCCAGGCTGTTTAAAGAAAAAGTTAAAAGATGGCATGGCAAAAGGATACAAAAGCGTGAGTTCAATGTAGGTGATTATGTATTGCTATACAACTCTCGTTTAAGATTTTTTGCAGGCAAAACTTCTCTCTAAATGGGAAGGCCCTTACGTCATCGAGGAGGTCTATCGTTCCGGTGCCATAAAAATCAACAACTTCGAAGGCACAAATCCCAAGGTGGTGAATGGTCAAAGAATCAAACATTATATCTCAGGTAATCCCATAAATGTTGAAACTAATATTATTGAAACTGTAACCCCAGAGGAATACATAAGGGACACTTTCTGGAACGTTTCAGACTCCAAAAAGGAATAGGTACGTGGTACGGTAAGTAAACTGACTTCAAAACAGTTCTAATGGTAATATTTCTCCATTTTGGAATATATAAAAAATAGGAAAATATGAAGCAGACCAGAAAGGGCACGGGGTTTCCACGAAGGTGGAGGGCGTGCCCCCTGCCTCGTGGGCACCTTGTGCGCTTTCCGGACTCCTTTTTCTTGCACGATACTTCTTTTGGTCGGTAAAAATTCAGTATATAATCTCCCAAAGGCTTTGACAATCATATCACACAAATATCTCTTGTCTTTGTTTCGAGCTGTTTTTCTGACAGATCTAGGTCGTCATGTCATCTTCAAGTGCCCCCAAGGACAAGTTCTTTGAGAAGGTCATCAACCCCTACCTCGCGGAGGTGCTGCAACACCCTCCAACTATTGAGATGCGTGAGGGGTTGTTGCACATCCGCGATGTTGAGGGACCAAGGAGGACCGGAAGCACAGAGGCAAGGCTCGAGGCATTGGAGCAACAAGTTTTCAAGTGTCAGGAGATGGTGGAGCGTGGACTCGACTCCAATCACATAATGATCACGGAGTTCACCAACAACCACAAGCTGAACGGCAAGGACATTGGGGAGGCCATCTTCAAGCTTCATGAGAAAATCGAGCGCCTCCAAGCCCAGATCTATGACCTGCAAAATCAAAACTGTGAGTATGAATATAGATTCAAGAGGATGAGTTTGGCTACAGCTTTGAGGATTCAGGAAACTCGATCATCCTTCTATGATGGTGAGCCTATGCCTTGGAAGAGGGACGACAAGCCTACATCATCAACAACTCCACCTTCTTCACCAACAAAGAAGAACTGAGTATCTGGTATGGGCACTCCCCTTGGCAACTACCAAGCTTGGGGGAGTGCCCCGGTATCGTATCACCATCACCTTTATCGCTACCGTTTTTCTTAGTTCGATCCTTTTGATAATATCTTGATCTAGTAGAATAAAGTTTTAGTATGATCTAGTTGTGAGATTTGGTTTATGATCCTTCTATGTAATCGAGTCCGTGAGCTATATATAATAAAGATTAGTGTTGAGTCAAGGGCTTTATTATTTTGCTATGATCTTGAGGGAATAAAATAAAAGAGAAGAAAAAAAGAAACAAAGAGATCATATGGATCTTATGGAGAGTAATGAGCTCACATATAAAGAGTATGATGAATAAAAGTTGTTGAGAGTTGACAAACATAGTTTTGGTCATTGTTGCAATTAATAGGAAGTAATAAAGAAAGAGAGGTTCACATATAAATATACTATCTTGGAAATCTTTTATGATTGTGAGCACTCATTAAAGTATTACATGCTAAGAGTTGACGTTGGACAAGGAAGACAACGTAATGGGTTATGTTTTCTTACATCCGAGATAAATTATATTGTAATGGATCATCCAACATGTTGAGCTTGCATTTCCCTATAGCGACCAGACCTCAAATAGTTTGATCTCTGTGCTCCGGTGTCATCCTTGGATCAGTAATGCTGACACCACACAGTACTCGGAGGGTTTATAACAGAGTAGCAATCACACACTTATTACATCGAGTGTCTCAAAAGAGAACTTATTACAATAAATATGGCTTAAGGCCATCTAATAACGATAACAACGGAAGGCTTGGAAGATAAGTGAGTCCATCAACTCCAACGACATCACTGAGTATAGAACCACAACCTAAAAACCCCTTAATCATCATCTGAAAAGTCTGCAACATTAATGTTGTAGCCCGAAAACGGGCCAACACATGGAATATGCTGGCAAGGTAACACATAGAGAGTAATGGAATGAAACAACTATGCTATATGCATATTTGGCTGGTGGAAAGCTCTATGGTTACAGTTTTGCGTAAAGCCAATTTTTCCCTACTGCAAAGGAATAAATTTTATTTAACTATCATGGTGGTTGTTAAACATTGAAAATGGTTGACAACATTCTCAATCCCAATTAAGCATCATCATTAAACAAACCCAACAAAATTAATTTAGAGTAACATGTTGAGATTCACATGATAATCCAGGTACTAGATACTCAAGATGTCCATAACCGGGGACATGGCTAACCATGATTAGTTTATTACACTCTGCAGAGGTTTGCGTACTTTTCCCCACAAGACTCGATCGCCTCCTTTTGGTTTCTCGCACTACATGGTGTTTGAGAAGACGGATGACCGAGACATAGTCTTTCAGAAGCGCTAGCACCTTACGATCGGGTAGACCGTACCACCTACATCCCCAACATCTGCTAATCTACCACTGTAAGAGTTCGCACAACTTAGTCAACTATGCTAGAGCCCATAATAGCTTGTGGCTGCACACGGAAGTTTCTAGTATGAATAGTCTCATGATCCCTTTGAGCCTGGGTGGCGGTCCAAAAGAAAACAGGCAAGTCCTGGATTACCCAGGTGCCTCAATCCACCCAGATGTGTGTTTAAGTTGCCACCTTAGATAAACCATTAATTATCAATCTCACATCTGTCATGGATATCACTCACCCAATCCACGTCTACTAGCATAGCATGGCATAATAAGAAAACGTAGAAGTAACTCCCAAAGGTTTGATAATAAACAGGTAATAGGTACTACCTCATCTACTTCCCATCCCATAGTTTAATTAGATCATAATCATGCAATGTGTGAGGATTGATCTAATGCAATAAAACTGGGTAGTAGAAAAGGTATGATCAAAGTGTTACTTGCCTTGCTGATGATCCGGGAAACCTAATGATTCGAAGTAACAGGCGGCGCACTCCGGGTACACTATCACAGACAAACAAACAAGCATACAATAAGTACTCATCTAATGCACAGGTAAAACTCAAATAAGAGATCTAACAAGAAGGTTCAACTTAAGAACTCCGGTTGGCAAAAAGAATCAAATCGAACGAAGCAAAGAAAGTCAAACGGCAAAAGAAAACAACTTCATTCTAGTAATCTGGATCTAAGTCAAACCTTACAGTAGCAAAAACTTGTTTAAGTTGATTATTCGGATAGAGGGTTTCGAGACAAAACTCCAGGCGCTTGAATCGCCTGATTTCGATAAATGAGCGAAAAGTTATACTAAAACGAAAATCGGATCAGAAAATAACCGCGGAAAATCTGACGAAAAAGAAAAATGACGAATGGATTAATCCGAAAAAAAATAATAAAAAAAATAAAAAAAACGAAAATAAAACCATCGAAAACCGATTTTTTTATAAAAAAAGCGGCATGGATTTCGAGGCGGCGGCGAACCTCGGGCGGCGCGCTGCTCCGGCGGCGGCGGATCGGGCGCGGGGCTGGTGTGGGCTGGGGGCTCGGGTGCGGCGCTATATAAAGGCGCCCCCGGGCGGAGTCCCGCTCGGGCACGACCCAAGGTCGGTTTCGTTTTTTTTACGCTCGGAAAAAAATAAAAAGAAATACTAAACGGACTCCAAAAATCCCGAAATAAATTTTCCTGGGCTTCTAAAATCAAGCCCGACAAAGTGAACATTTATTTGGGCCCTACATGCAATTTTGAAAAACGCGTATTTTTTCCTATATTCAAATAAAAATATCCAAAAACTCCGAAATAAATCTTATTTGATTTTATTATTAAATCCTCAATATTTATATATTTTGGGAAAGTCATTTTATTCTCTTTCTCATATTTTTGTAATAGAAATAATCGATGATAAAATAAATAAAATCAAATGATCCTATTCTCAAAATTTGAGAAAACTCAAGTATGAAAATAACGAAATCCCCAACTCTCTCCGTGGGTCCTTGAGTTGCTTAGAATTTTCTAGGATCAAAACCCAAAGCAAATAAAATATGATATGCATGATGATCTAATGTATAACATTCCAAATTGAAAATTTGGGATGTTACAAACCTACCCCCCTTAAGATGAATCTCGCCCTCGAGATTCGGGTTGGCTAGAAAATAGGTGAGGGTGGTCCTTGAGCAAATTTTCCTCTCGCTCCCAGGTGGCTTCATCCTCCGTGTGGTGGCTCCACTGAACCTTACAAAACTTGATAACTTTGCTGCGGGTAACTCGGCTGGCAAACTCGAGGATCTTAACTGGTTTCTCCTCGTCGGTCAAATCGTTATCCAACTGAATAGTTTCTAAAGGCATTGTGTCTCTCAATGGTATGTCAGCTATCTCCGCGTGACAATTCTTTAACTGAGAAACGTGGAACACATCATGAACTCCTGACAATCCTTCGGGCAATTCCAACTTGTAGGCCACTTCTCCCATACGCTCCAAAATTCGATATGGTCCTACAAATTGTGGCGCTAACTTCCCTTTAACTCTAAAACGTTTTGTTCCCCGAAGTGGAGATACTCGAAGATAAGCTCTGTCTCCAACTTCGTAAACTGTCTCCTTGCATTTAGAATCTGCATAGCTCTTCTGTCTGGATTGGGCTACCTTGAGCCTATCGCGAATCAATTTCACCTTCTCTTCAGACTCCTTAATCAAGCCAGGACCAAACAACTGGCGGTCTCCAACTTTGTCCCATGATAACGGTGTCCTGCACCTCCTTCCGTACAAGGCTTCGAAAGGGGCCATCTTTAAACTGGTTTGGTAACTGTTGTTGTAAGAGAACTCTGCATATGGCAAATTATCGTCCCAACTAGATCCGTAATCTAGCGCACAAGCTCTCAGCATATCCTCCAAAATCTGATTAACTATCTCGGTCTGTCCATCTGTCTGTGGATGAAAAGCTGTACTAAATTCTAGCCTGGTTCCCAAAGTTTCGTGCAACTGCTTCCAGAACTTTGAGGTAAACTGGGTTCCTCTATCTGATACGATACTTCTCAGAACTCCATGCAGACATACTATTCTGGTCATGTATATCTTTGCCAACTTAGCACTGGTGTAAGTGGTCTTTACTGGGATGAAATGAGCTACTTTCGTCAATAGATCGACTACAACCCAAATCGAGTCATAGCCTGAACGAGTCCTGGGCAATCCCGTGATAAAATCCATGCCTAACTTATCCCACTTCCATTCGGGTATCGGCAATGGTTGTAACAATCCTGCTGGCTTCTGATGCTCTGCCTTTACTCTCTGGCATACATCACAAACTCCTACATACTCTGCAATATCCTTCTTCATTCCGGTCCACCAGAAAATATCCTTCAAATCCAGATACATCTTGGTATTTCCTAGGTGAATTGAATATGGTGAGTCATGTGCCTCTTGCAGTATCAACTTCCTGATCTCCGGGTCATTGGGCACATAAACACGGTCTTCAAACCATAGGGTGTCGTGCTCATCCTCACGAAATCCTTTAGCTTTTCCTTTGCTCGGTTTCTCTTTTATAGCGGCAATCTCTTTGTCATCTTCCTGAGCTTCTCTGATTCTATCCATCAAAGTTGACTGAATTTCCAATGCTGCTACATAGCCGCTCGGAACTATTTCCAAACATAGTTCACGAAGATTTTTGGCTAACTCCCTTGGTATTTCTCTCGTCATTAACGTTTTGACATGGCTCTTACGGCTTAATGCGTCAGCTACTACATTAGGCTTTCCGGGGTGATAATGCAATTTCATATCGTAATCCTTGATAAGCTCCAACCATCTCCTTTGTCTGAGATTCAACTCCTTCTGTGTGAAAATGTACTTCAAACTCTTATGATCCGTGTACACCTCACAATGATTTCCAATGAGGAACTGTCTCCATGTTTTCAAAGCATGCACTACGGCTGCTAACTCCAAATAATGTGTAGTGTAATTCAACTCATGGGGCTTCAGTTGTCTTGAGGCATATGAAACAATTCTCCCTTCCTGCATAAGCACTGCTCCAAGTCCTCGACGTGAAGCGTCGCAATACACCTCATAATCTTTGGTCTGGTCTGGCAAAATCAACACTGGTGAGGTAACCAAACGTTTCTTCAACTCCTAAAAACTAGCCTCACACTGCTCCGTCCATATGAACTTGGTATCTTTCTTCAACAACTCAGTCATAGGCTTCGCAATCTTTGAGAAATTCTCAATAAATCTCCGGTAGTATCCTACGAGTCCAAGAAAACTACGGATCTCTCCAACTGTTGTTGGGGCTTCCCACTTGGTCACGGTTTCAACTTTAGCGGGATCTACTGCTATACCTTCTCCAGATATAACATGTCCGAGGAATCCTACTTCTTTCAACCAAAACTCACATTTGCTAAATTTGGCATATAATTGGTGTTCTCTGAGCTTTCCAAGTACCAAACGCAAATGCTCCTTATGTTCCTCTTCATTCTTCGAATAAACCAGGATATCATCAATGAACACTACGACGAACTTATCCAAAAACTCCATAAACACGTTGTTCATCATGTTCATAAAATAGGCAGGCGCGTTAGTCAGACCAAATGACATATAGGTATACTCATACAGTCCATACCTGGTGGTAAAAGCTGTCTTCGGAATATCCTGTTCTCGAATCTTCAACTGGTGGTATCCTGATCGCAGATCGATCTTGGAAAATACCTTAGCTCCTTGCAGTCGATCAAACAGATCGTTGATCATTGGTAGTGGGTACTTGTTCTTGATCGTTACTTCATTCAATCCTCGATAATCAACAACCATCCTTAACGATCCATCCTTCTTCTCCACTAGTAGTACTGGTGATCCCCAAGGTGAAGAACTTGGGCGAATATATCCCTTATCCAGTAATTCTTTAATCTGTTTCTTAATTTCCACCAAATCCTTTGCTGGCATCCTATATGGTCTCTTTGATATTGGCATTGTGCCTGGCAATAGCTCAATCAAAAACTCAATATCTCTATCTAGTGGCATGCCTGGCAACTCCTCTGGAAATACATCAGGGAGATCCCTTACCACTGGTACTTCCTCCTGCACAACTCCTGTTAGGCAATTTACTTGGGTCGTCTTTGGCACATGCCGGGATACATACTTGATCCTTCTCCCTTCTGGTGTGGTAAGCAAAATTGACTTACTAGCACACTCAATATTCCCTTCATACTTTGATAACCAATCCATGCCTAATATCACATCCAATCCTTGAGATTCCAATACTATTAGGTCTGAGGGAAAAACATAGTTACCAATCCTTAATGGTAACCCATCACACCATAGATTAGCCACATACTCTGCTCCGGGCGAGGTTACTAACATGGGTGACCTAAGGGCTTCGGTTGGTAGGTTATACTTATCCACAAATCCCCTTGAGATGTATGAATGCGATGCACCAGTATCAAAAAGAACTAGTGCAGTAAATGACTTAACCAAAAACTTACCTATTACGGCATCGGGCTGAGCTTCAACCTCCTCCACGCTAACGTGGTTCACCTGTCCCCTGTTGAAAGGGTTCGGCTTCTTCCCAGAACTTCCATTGCCATTTTGGCCTTCGGGACATTCATTGGCATAATGTCCGGTCTTCGAACAGTTAAAACAAGTGACTTGGCTTAAGTCCTTCTTGGCTGGGGTTGATGGGTTGGTGCGGTTCTGGCCATTGCTTCCTCCATTGCCATTACCATTCTTGGTGCCATTGTGATTGTGCGAGATACCTCCTCCATGGGTATGCTGAAAATGTCCTCCCGGTCTAGGGGTAAAACGTGGCTTCTGCTGAGCTCCTGAATTATACTTTCCTTATCCATACTTCCTCTTGCGGTTCTCAATTTGCTGCTGCTTGCCTTCAATCATAAGAGCACGATCTACCAACTCCTGGTAGTTGTTGAAGGTGGCTACCATCAACTGCATGCTCAACTCGTCATTCAGTCCTTCTAGAAACTTCTCCTACTTAGCTGCATCCGTAGCAACGTCATCTGGGGCATAACGTGCTAACTTACTGAACTCCTCCACATACTGGCCAACTGTCCGTCCTCCTTGGCGCAAGTTACAAAACTCACACTTCTTCATGGCCATAACTCCTCCTGAAACATGGGCAGTACGGAAAGCCTGCTGAAACTGGTCCCATGTGACAGTGTCGACTGAGAAAGTGGCTGTGGAATTCTCCCACCATGATGTTGCGAGTCCTTCTAACTGATGTGCGGCAAACTTCACCTTCTCCGCATCTGTGCATCCTGCTGTGGTCAACTCCCTAGCTGTCTTACGGAGCCAATCATCTGTTACTATCGGCTCGGTGCTACTGGAAAACACCGGCGGATTCAGCCTAAGAAAACGGGCTAAGTGGTCAACAGGTGCTGCTGGTGGTGGTGGGTTGTTGTTGTTGTTCCCCTGATTCTGATTCTGGACTAGCAACTGCATCAATGTGTTCTGCTGCTGGATCAACTGGGTGAGCTCCGGTGAAAAGGCAAATCCGGGGTCACGTCTCGGAGGCATCTAAGGGTTTATAAAAGATGAGATATAAGAATAGAGGGGGGTCTAAAGAGAAAACACTACCCATATGCACATGAGGCAAAAGCAAACAATTCACTTCATTCAAACAAACAAAGGCATACAATCGATCTAACTATCGCAAAGTGCTCGGACTACTATATTTACATGGTGGACTACTACTACTGATGAGGTGGTCTACTAGAAATATTCTATGGTTGTTGACTCCATGATATCTGCTCCTGCTACATCAACATAGTCATCATCGCTACTATCTGCTTCCGAGTCAGTGCCGTCGATGATGATGTAGTCTTCCGGGCTAATCTCCTTGTGTTCTTCGTCTTCATCTACAGGTGTCGGGCCTCCCACAAATATTCCAATCTTCTTTGTTAGGTCGGCATTCTTATCCACCAATACTTCTATTTCTTCTTCATAATCTTCACGTGTAGCCTTGAGTTCTTCCTCCAGTTCCTTGATTCTAGTCTTAGCCTTCTTCAGATCTATCATGTCGGTGCACATCTGATTCTCCTGTCATTGAATGTGCTGGTTTAACTCTTGGATAAAAGCTGCAATTGATCTATCTTTACTTGTGCTGATCATCTCCCAGTGTTCATCTCGGCGCCCACAAATCTGGTATATAGTATCCTTAAGATCCTTGCGGTAGACTTCTCCAATGCGTCCCATGGCGATGTGAGCTGTCATACTCTTTCCTAGACTCCAAGTTGGTGCATCAAAAGAAAACTCTATGGGCTCAGTGACTGGCATGAACGTCCTTCCTAGAACTTGAACTTGAATCATCCAGCGCTCTTCTTCAGGTAAAGTGGTGTTGTAGGTTCCCGTGAAGCTTGGTACTCCTATGTTCAGGTATCTAGTGACTTCCTTCAAGTGGCGTCCAAAGGGTGTATCTTCATCTGGTTGCGTGAACTTGTTCCTTGCATCCGCCATCCTAGAGAGTAGAAAAGATGAGAAGTCAGAAGAGAAGAGAGTGATCTAGGTCTTTAGCTTAGTGGTCGTGTCCTACAGTCAGCATGTGCTCTGATACCATCTCTATAGCGACCAGACCTCAAACAGTCTGATCTTTGTGCTCCGGTGTCATCCCTGGATCAGTAATGCTGACACCACACAGTACTCGGAGGATTTATAACAGAGTAGCAATCACACACTTATTACATCGAGTGTCTCAAAAGAGAACTTATTACAATAAATATGGCTTAAGGCCATCTAATAACGATAACAGCGGAAGGCTTGGAAGATAAGTGAGTCCATCAACTCCAACGGCATCACTGAGTATAGAACCACGACCTAACAACTCCTTAATCATCGTCTGAAAAGTCTGCAACATTAACGTTGCAGCCCGAAAACGGGTCAGCACATGGAATATGCTGGCAAGGTAACACATAGAGAGTAATGGAATGAAACAACTATACTATATGCATATTTGGCTGGTGGAAAGCTCTATGGTTACAGTTTTGCATAAAGCCAATTTTTCCCTACTGCAAAGGAATAAATTTTATTTAACTATCATGGTGGTTGTTAAACATTGAGAATGGTTGACAGCATTCTCAATCCCAATTAAGCATCATCATTAAACAAACCCAACAAAATTAATTTAGAGTAACATGTTGAGACTCACATGATAATCCAGGTACTAGATACTCAAGATGTCCATAACCGGGGACATGGCTAACCATGATTAGTTTATTACACTCTGCAGAGGTTTGCGCACTTTTCCCCACAAGACTCGATCGCCTCCGTTTGGTTTCTCGCACTACATGGTGTTTGAGAAGATGGATGACCGAGACATAGTCTTTCAGAAGCGCTAGCACCTTACGACCGGGTAGACCGTACCACCTACATCCCCTACATATGCTAGTCTACCACTATAAGAGTTCGCACAACTTAGTCAACTATGCTAGAGCCCATAATAGCTTGTGGCTGCACACGGAAGTTTCAAGTATGAATAGTCTCATGATCCCTTTGAGCCTGGGTGGCGGTCCAAAAGAAAACAGGCAAGTCCTGGATTACCCAGGTGCCTCAATCCACCCAGATGTGTGTTTAAGTTGCCACCTTAGATAAACCATTAATTATCAATCTCACATCTGTCATGGATATCACTCACCCAATCCACGTCTACTAGCATAGCATGGCATAATAAGCAAACGTAGAAGTAACTCCCAAAGGTTTGATAATAAACAGGTAATAGGTACTACCTCATCTACTTCCCATCCCACAATTTAATTAGATCCTAATCATGCAATGTGTGAGGATTGATCTAATGCAATAAAACTGGGTAGTAGAAAATGTATGATCAAAGTGTTACTTGCCTTGCTGATGATCCGGGAAACCTAACGATTCGAAGTAACAGGCGGCGCACTCCGGGTACTCTATCGCAGACAAACAAACAAGCATACAATAAGTACTCATCTAATGCACAGGTAAAACTCAAATAAGAGATCTAACAAGAAGGTTCAACTTAAGAACTCCGGTTGGCAAAAAGAATCAAATCGAACGAAGCAAAGAAAGTCAAACGGCGAAAGAAAACAACTTCGTTCTAGTAATCTGGATCTAAGTCAAATTTCACAGTAGCAAAAACTTGTTTAAATTGATTATTCGGATAGAGGGTTTCGAGACGAAACTCCAGGCGCTTGAATCGCATGATTCCGATAAACGAGCGAAAAGTTATACTAAAACGAAAATCGGATCAGAAAATAACCGCGGAAAATCCGACGAAAAAGAAAAACGACGAACGAATTAATCCGAAAAAATAAAAAAATAAAATAAAAAAAATAAAAAAATGAAAATAAAACCGACGAAAACCGATCGGTTTTTTTTTCTAAAAAAACCGGCACGGATTTCGAGGCGGCAGCGAACCTCGAGCGGCGCGCTGCTCCGGCGGCGGCGGATCGGGCGCGGGGCTAGTGTGGGCTGGGGGCTCGGGTGCGGCGCTATATAAAGGCGCCCCCGGGCGGAGTCCCGCTCGTGCACGGCCCAAGGTCGGTTTCGTTTTTTTTACGCTCGGAAAAAAATAAAAAGAAATACTAAATGGACTCCAAAAATCCCGAAATAAATTTTCGCGGGCTTCTAAAATCAAGCCCGACAAAGTGAACATTTATATTTGGGCCCTAAATGCAATTTTGAAAAACGCGTATTTTTTCCTAAATTCAAATAAAAATATCGAAAAACTCCGAAATAAATCTTATTTGATTTTATTATTAAATCCTCAATATTTCTATATTTTGGGAAAGTCATTTTATTCCCTCTCTCATATTTTTGTAATAGAAATAATCGATGATAAAATAAATAAAATCAAATGATCCTATTCTGAAAATTTGAGAAAACTCAAATATGAAAATAACGAAATCCCCAACTCTCTCCGTGGGTCCTTGAGTTGCTTAGAATTTTCTAGGATCAAAACCCAAAGCAAATAAAATATGATATGCATGATGATCTAATGTATAACCTTCCAAATTGAAAATTTGGGATGTTACATTCCCTCTCATGCTAGCCAATGTATTTGCACCAAGTAGAGATACTACTTGTGCTTCCAAATATCCTTAAACCCGTTTTTGCCTTGAGAGTCCACCATATCTACCTATGGATTGAGTAAGATCCTTCAAGTATGTTGTCATCGGTGCAAGCAATATAAATTGCCTTCTAAATATGTATGATCTATTAATGTAGAGAAAATAAGCTTTATATGATCTTGTGATGTGGAAGAAATAAAAGCAACAGTCTGCCCAATAAAGGTCCATATCACAAGTGGCAATATAAAGTGATGTTCTTTTGCATTAAAATTTTGTGCATCCAACCATAAAAGCGCATGACAACCTCTGCTTCCCTCTACGAAGGGCCTATCTTTTACTTTTATCTTCTACCTTATATAAGAGTCATGGTGATCTTCACCTTTCCTTATATATTTTATCCTTTGGCAAGCACAATGTGTTGGAAAGATCCAGATATATATAGCTAATTGGATGTGAGTTTTCATAAACTATTATGGTTGACATTACCCTTGAGGTAAAAGGTTGGGAGGCAAAACCATAAGCCCCTATCTTTCTCTGTGTCCGGCTAAAATTTCATAACCATAAATATTGCGTGAGTGTTAGCAATTGTAGAAGACTAAATGATAGTTGAGTATGTGGACTTGCTGAAAAGCTCTTATTTGACTATTTCCGATGTTATGATAAGTTGCAATTGCTTCAATGACTGAGATTGTAGTTTGTTAGTTTTCAATGAAGTTTATGATTCATACTTGAAATTGCGATTGAATTGTTACTTTAGCATAAGAGATCATATGACAATATATATGTTAATATTCTAAGAATGATCATGATGCCCTCATGTCTGTATTTTATTTTTATCGACACCTCTATCTCTAAACATGTGGACATATTTTTCGATTTCGGCTTTCGCTTGAGGACAAGCGAGGTCTAAGCTTGGGGGAGTTGATACATCCATTTTGCATCATGCTTTTATATTGATATTTATTGCATTATGGACTATTATTACACATTATGTCACAATACTTACGCCTTTTCTCTCTTATTTTACAAGTTTACTTGAAGAGGGGGGAATGCCGGCAGCTGGAATTCTGGACTGGAAAAGGAACAAATATTAGAGACCTATTCTGCACAGCTCCAAAAGTCCTGAAACTTCACGGAAGTTATTTCCAGAATATATAAAAAATACCGAGCGAAGAAAGCACCAGAGGGGGGCCACCCACTAGCCACGAGGGTGGGGGCGCACCCCCTGCCTCGTGGGCCCCCTGGTGGCCCTCCGATGCCCATCTTTGGCTATATGGAGTTTTTCGTCCGAAACAAAATCATAAGCAAGTTTACAGGACGAAACTCCGCCACCACGAGGCGGAACCTTGGCGGAACCAATCTAGGGCTCCGGAGGAGCTGTTCTGCCGGGGAAACTTCCCTCCGGGAGGGGGAAATCATCACCATCGTCATCACCAACGATCCTCTCATCAGGAGGGGGTCAATCTCCATCAACATCTTCACCAGCACCATCTCATCACAAACCCTAGTTCATCTCTCGTATCCAATCTTTGTATCCAAACCTCAGATTGGTACCTGTGGGTTGCTAGTAGTGTTGATTACTCCTTGTAGTTGATGCTAGTTGGTTTACTTGGTGGAAGATCATATGTTCAGATCCAATATGCATATTAATACCCCTTTGATTATTAACATGAATATGCTTTGTGAGTAGTTACGTTTCTTCCTGAGGACATGGGTGAAGTCTTGCTATTAGTAGTCATGTGAATTTGGTATTCGTTCGATATTTTGATGAGATTTATGTTGTCATCCCTCTAGTGGTGTCATGTGAGCGTCGACTACATGACACTTCACCATTGTTTGGGCCTAGATGGAGGCATTGGGAAGTAATAAGTAGATGATGGGTTGCTAGAGTGACAGAAGCTTAAACCCTAGTTTATGCGTTACTTCGCAAGGGGCTGATTTGGATCCATATGTTTCATGCTACGGTTAGGTTTACCTTAATACTTCTGTTGTAGTTGCGGATGCTTGCAATAGTGGTTAATCATAAGTGGGATTCTTGTCCAAGTCAGTACCCAAGCACCGGTCCACCCACATATCAAATTATCAAAGTACCGAACGTGAATCATATGAACGTGATGAAAACTAGCTTGACGATAATTCCCATGTATCCTCGGGAGGGCTTTCCTTCATAAAGAGTTTGTCCAGGCTTGTCCTTTGCTACAAAAAGGATTGGCCATCTTGATGCACCTTATTTACTTTTATTACTTGTTGCTTGTTACAATTTATCTTATCACAAAACTATCTGTTACCAATAATTTCAGTGCTTGCAGAGAATACCCTGCTGAAAACCGCTTATCATTTCCTTCTGCTCCTCGTTGGGTTCGACACTCTTACTTATCGAAAAGGCTGCGATAGATCCCCTACACTTGTGGTTCATCACATAATAAAGCCCATTAAACATCCAAAACATATAATATAATAGCATGGAAAAATAAAAAATCATAGATACGTTGGAGATGTATCAAGCCTCCAGATTTCTACAGACTGTTCTGTTTTTGATAGATTCTATTTTTCGCGTGTTGTTTGCTTATTTTGATGAATCTATGAGTAGTATCGGGGGGTATGAACCATAGAGAAGTTGGAATATAGTAGTTTTAACACCAATATAAATAAAGAATGTGTTCATTACCATACCTTAAAGTGGTGGTTTATTTTCTTATACTAACGGAGCTCATGAGATTTTTTGTTGCAGTTTTGTGTTGTGAAGTTTTCAAGTTTTTGGGTAAGGATTTGATGGATTTTGGAACGAGGAGTGGCAAGAGCCTAAGCTTCGGGATTCCCAAGGCACCCCAAGGTAAAATTCAAGGACAACCAAAAGCCTAAGCTTGGGGATGCCTCAGAAGGCATCCCCTCTTTCGTCTCTGTCTATCGGTAACTTTACTTGAGGCTATATTTTTATTCACCACATGATATGTGTTTTGTTGGAGCGTCTTGTTTGATTTGAGTCTTTGCTTTTTAGTTTACCACAATCATCCTTGTTGTACAAACCTTTTGGGAGAGACACGCATGAATCGGAATTTATTAGAATACTCTATGTGCTTCACTTATATCTTTTGAGCTAGAATAATTCTGCTCTATGTGCTTCACTTATATCTTTTGAGCTAGATAATTTTTCTCTAGTGCTTCACTTTTAGAGCACAGTGGTGGTTTTATTTTATAGAAATTATTGATCTCTCATGCTTCACTTATATTATTTTGAGAGTCTTTTAGAACAACATGGTAATTTTCTTTGGCTATAAAAGCTAGTCCTAATATGATGGGCATCCAAGATGGGTATAATAAAAACTTTCATATAAAGTGTGTTGAATACTATGAGAAGTTTGATGCTTTATGATTGTTTTCAGACATGAGGATGGTGATACTAGAGTCATGCTAGTTGAGTAATTGTGAATTTGACAAATACTTGTGTTGATGTTTGCAAGTCCCGTAGCATGCACGTATGGTAACCATTGTGTAATAAATTTGAAGCATGAGGTGTTTCTTTGATTGTCTTCCTTATGAGTGGTGGTCGGGGACGAGCAATGGTCTTTTCCTACCAATCTATCCCCCTAGGAGCATGCACGTAGTGCTTGGTTTTGATGACTTGTAGATTTTTGCAATAAGTATGTGAGTTCTTTATGACTAATGTTGAGTCCATGGATTATACACACTCTCACCCTTCCACCACTGCTAGCCTCTCTAGTACCGCGCAACTTTCGCCGGTACCATAAACCCACCATTTACCTTCCTCAAAACAACCACCATACCTACCTATTATGGCATTTCCTTAGCCATTCCGAGATATATTGCCATGCAATTTTCCACCATTTCATTTATTATGACACGCTCTATTATTGTCATATTGCCTTGCATGATCATGTAGTTGACATCTTATTTGTGGCAAAGCCACCATTCATAATTTTCTTCATACATGTCACTCTTGATGCACATCCCAGCACACAGCCGGAGGCATTCATATAGAGTCATATTTTGTTCTAAGTATCGAGTTGTAAGTAAATAAAAGTGTGATGATCATCATTATTAGAGCATTGTCCCATGTGAGGAAATAAAAAATAAAAAAAGAGAGAAAGGCCAAAGAAAAAAAAGAGAAGGCCAAAAAAAGAAGAAAAGGGATAAAAAGAGAGAAGGGACAATGCTACTATATTTTTTCCACACTTGTGCTTCAAAGTAGCACCATGATCTTCATGATAGAGAGTCTCTTATTTTGTCACTTTCATATACTAGTGTAAATTTTTAGTTATAGAACTTGGCTTGTATATTCCAACAATGGGCTTCCTCAAAATGCCCTAGTTCTTCGTGAGCAAGAAAGTT
Source organism: Triticum monococcum (assembly GCA_034509565.1). NCBI lineage: Eukaryota > Viridiplantae > Streptophyta > Magnoliopsida > Poales > Poaceae > Triticum > Triticum monococcum. The sequence goes on from CM067845.1 coordinate 488,737,927, forward strand.
GGATGCACACCCACTTAGTTTCTTTTGTTGAGCTTTCATACATTTATAGCTCTAGTGCATCCGTTGCATGCCAAACCCTACACACTCACATTGATATCTGTTGATGGGCATCTCCATAGCCCATTAATATGCCTAGTTGATGTGAGACCATCTTCCTCCTTTTTGTCTTCTCCACAACCACCATTCTATTCCACCTCTAGTGCTATGTCCATGGCTCACGCTCATGTATTGCGTGAAACTTGAAAAAGTTTGAGAATACTAAAGTATGAAACAATTGCTTGGCTTGTCATCAGGGTTGTGCATGATTTGAATATTTTGTGTGACGAAGATGGAGCATAGCCAAACTATATGATTTTGTAGGGATGAACTTTCCTTGGTCATGTTATTTTAAGAAGACATGATTACTTTGTTAGTATGCTTGAAGTATTATTATTTTTATGTCAATATTAAACTTTTGTCTTGAACATTTTAGATCTGAACATTCATGCCACAATAAAGAAAATTACATTGATAATTATGTTAGGTAGCATTCCACATCAAAATTCTGTTTTTATCATTTACCTACTCAAGGACGAGCATGAATTAAGCTTGGGGATGCTTGATACGTCTCCAACGTATCTATAATTTTTGATTGTTTGATGCTATTATATTATCCGTTTTGGATGTTTAATGGGCTTTAATATGCTCTTTTATATTATTTTTGGGACTAACCTATTAACCGGAGGCCCAGTGCCAGTTTTTGTTTTTTTGCCTATTTTAGAGTTTGGCAAAAAAGGAATACCAAACGGAATGAAACCTTCGCGATGATCTTTCTTGGACCGAAAGCAAACCAGGAGACCTAGAGTTGAAGTCTGGAACGCCACGAGGTAGGAGGGTGCGCCCCCACCCTCGTGGGCCCCTTGTAGCTCCACCGACGTACTTCTTTTGCCTATATATATACTCTTATACCCTAGATCGAGCGCAAAGAGCCACGAAACCACTTTTCCACCGCCGCCAACCTTCTGTACCCGTGAGATCCCATCTTGGGGTCTCTTCCGGCGATCTGCGGGAGGGTGAATCGATCACGGAGGGCTTCTACATCAACACCATAGCCTCTCCGATGAAGCGTGAGTAGTTTACCACAGACCTTCGGGTCCAAAGTTATTAGCTAGATGGCTTATTCTCTCTCTGTGATTCTCAATACAAAGTTCTCCTCAATGTTCTTGGATATCTATTTGATGTAATACTCTTTTGCGGTGTGTTTGTCGAGATCCGATGAATTATGGGTTTATGAACAATATTGTCTATGAATATTATTTGGTTTTTCTCTGAATTCTTATATGCATGATTTGATATCTTTGCAAGTCTCTTCGAATTATCGGTTTAGTTTGGCCTACAAGATTGATCTTTCTTGCAATGGGAGAAGTGCTTAACTTTGGGTTCAATCTTGCTGTGTCCTTTCCTAGTGATAGCAGGGGCAGCAAGGCACGTATTGTATTGTTGCCATCGAGGATAAAAAGATGGGGTTTATATCATATTGCTTGAGTTTATCCCTCTACATCATGTCATCTTGCTTAAAGCGTTACTCTGTTCTTATGAACTTAATACTCTAGATGCATGCTGGATAACAGTCGATGTGTGGAGTAATAGTAGTAGATGCAGAATCGTTTCGATCTACTTGACACGGATGTGATTCCTATATTCATGATCATTGCCTTAGATATTCTCATAACTATGCGCTTTTCTATCAATTACTCGGCGGTAATTTGTTCCCCCACCGTACTACATGCTATCTTGAGAGAAGCCACTAGTGAAACCTATGGCCCCCGGGTCTCTTTCTTATTATATTGCATCTCTTTTATTTACATCACATCTCGTTTACTATTTTGCAATCTTTACTTTCCAATCTATACAAAAAAATACCAAAAATATTTACTTTACTATCTCTATCAGATCTCACTTTTTGCGAGTGGCCGTGAAGGGATTGACAACCCCTTTATCGCATTGGTTGCAATGTTCTGATTGTTTGTGCAGGTACTAGGTGACTTGTGCGTTGTCTCCTACTGGATTGATACCTTGGTTCTCAAAAACTGAGGGAAATACTTATGCTACTTTGTTGCATCACCCTTTCCTCTTCAAGGGAAAACTAACGCATGCTCAAGAGGTAGCAACCTACCGCTGCTGTGCTGCATAATCCTTTCCTCTTTGGGGAAATACCGACGTAGCTTCAAGCCGCATCAGCCCCCCATCTTTGCTAACCAAAAATTCCACACTAAGTAGAGATACTACTTGTGCATGCAAAAACCCTTAAACCCATCTTATTTTCAAGTGTCCACCATACCTACCTAAGGATTGAGTCAGATCCTTCAAGTAAGTTGTCATCGGTGCAATAAGGCAATAAAATTGCTTCTACAAGTGTGAGAACATTTAGTGTAAGAGAAAACTGAGCGCTGTACGAACTTGTGATAGAAAAGAATAAAAGCGATAGACTGCATAATAAAGGTTGCTATCACAAGGGGCAATACAATGTGATGTTCTTTTGCACTAAGGGGTTGAGCATACAAACAAATAAGCGCATGGCAACATCTGCTTCCCTCTGTGAAGGGCCTATCTTTTACTTTTATATATTTACTTTTATGCAAGAGTCAAAGTTCTTCTCTCTATTCCTTTTTATTTTTTCCTTTGGCAAGCATCATGTGGTGAGGAAAGATCTAGGCACATATGTCTAGTTGAATATGGGTGGCATAAGTTATTATTGTTGACATCGCCCTTGAGGTGAATACATTGGGAGGCAAAACTATAAGCCCCTATCTTTCTATGTGTCCGGTTGAAACGGTTTGCTCATGTGTATGCGGTGAGTGTTAGCAATCATAGAACACTATATGATGGTTGAGTATGTGGACTTGCCTAAAGTCTCTGATACGTGACCCTTCCTGAATCATAGAAGACTGAGAACATAGTTTGTTGATTTCTAATAAATTTATGCTTTATAATTTGATAGTGTGATGAATTATTCCTTATTCATGAGAAGTATATGATAAAAGTTCTATGTCAAAGTTTGTTGTTGTTATAATAATTCACATGATGCTTCTATGTCCGTATTTTGTTTTATCGACTCCTCTCTCTCTCTCTCTAAACAAGTGGACATGTTTTTCAGTTTTGGTTTTCGCTTGAGGACAAGCGATGTCTAAGCTTGGGGGAGTTGATACGTCCATTTTGCATCATGTTTTCTTACTATTATTTATGATTTTTATGCATAATAATGATTTTTGGAGAAATTCTAATGCCTTTTCTCTCATAATATGCAAGGTACACACAAAGAGGGAGAATTTTGGCAGCTGGAAATCTGGACATGGAAAAGCTATGTCGGGCCACCTATTCTGCACAACTCCAAACAAGCTGAAACTTTACGAAGATTTTTTATGGAATATATGAGGAATATTGGAGCCAATAAGTACCACAGGGGCCCCACCAGGTGGGCACAGCCCACCTGGGCGCGCAAGGGAGCCCAGGCGCGCCCTGGTGGGTTGTGCTCACCCAGGCCCACCTCCGGTGCCATCTTTTGGTATATAAGTCATTTTCACCTAGAAAAAATAAGGAGAGGACTTTCCGGATGGAGCGCCGCCGTCTCGAGGCGGAACTTGGGCAGGAGCACTTTTGCCCTCTGGCGGAGCGATTTCGCGAGGGAACTTCCCTCCCGGAGGGGGAAATCATCATCATCACCAACAACTCTCCCATCTTGGGGAGGGCAATCTCCGTCAACATCTTCAACATCACCATCTCATCTCAAACCCTAGTTCATCTCTTGTGTTCAATCTATGTACCGAAACTATAGATTGGTGCTTGTGGGTGACTAGTAGTGTTGATTACATCTTATAGTTGATTACTATATGGTTTATTTGGTGGAAGATTACATGTTTAGATCCATTATGCTATTTAATACCCCTATGATCTTGAGCATGTTTATTACTTGTGAGTAGTTACTTTTGTTCTTGTGGTGACGGGAGAAATCATGTTGTAAGTAATCATGTGAACTTGATATGCGTTCAATATTTTGATAGTATGTATGTTGTGATTCCCTTAGTGGTGTCATGTGAGCGTCGACTACATGACACTTCACCATATTTAGACCTAAGGGAATGCATTGTGGAGTAGTTATTAGATGATGGGTTGCAAGAGTGACAGAAGCTTAAACCCTAATTTATGGGCTATTCTGTAAGGGACCGATTGGGTCCAAAAGTTTAATGCTATGGTTAGGATTTATCCTTAATACTTTTCTCGTAATTGCGGATGCTTGCGAGGGGGTTTGTCATAACTAGGAGGTTTATTCAAGTAAGAACAACACCTAAGCACTGGTCCACCCACATATCAAATTATCAAAGTACCAAACATGAATCGAATCAACATGATGAAAGTGACTAGATGAAATTCTTGTGTACCCTCAAGAATGTTGTGCTTACTATAAGAGACCATTTTGGCCTGTCCTTTGCCTCAAAAGGATTAGGCTACCTTGCTGCACTTTTGTTACTATTATCATTACTTGCTCGTTACAAAATATCTTGCTATCAAACTTGCAGACATTACCTTGTCGAAAACCACTTGTCATTTCCTTCTGCTCCTTGTTGGGTTCGACACTCTTACTTATCAAAAAGATATACAATTGATCCCCTATACTTGTGGGTCATCAATTACAAGGACTATAAGACTTGCAAGCAATGTAGCTAATGAGTTAGTTACGGGATGTAGCATTACGGAACGAGTAAAGAGACTCGACGGTAACGAGATTGAACTAGGTATTGAGATACCGACGATCGAATCTCGGGCAAGTAACATACCGATGACAAAGGGAACAACGTATATCGTTATGCGATTTGACCGATAAAGATCTTCGTAGAATATGTGGGAGCCAATATGAACATCCAGGTTCCGCTATTGGTTATTGATCGGAGACATGTCTCGGCCATGTCTACATAGTTCTCGAACCCGTAGGGTCCGCACACTTAACGTTCGGTGACGATCGATATTATGATTTCATGTGTTTTGATGAACCGAAGGTTGTTCGGATTCCCGGATGTGATCATGGTCATGACGAGGAGTTTCGAAATGGTCGAGACATAAAGGTCGATATATTGGAAGCCTATGTTTGGACATCAGAAATGTTCCGAGTGAGTTCGGGCATATACCAGAGTACCGGGGGTTACCGGAACCCCCCGGAGTATATGGGCCCTAATGGGGTTTAGTCGAGAGAGAGAGAGAGAGGCAGCCAGGGCAGGCCGTGCGCCCCTCCCCCTCTGGTCTGAATTGGACTAGGAAGGGGGGGGGCGCCCCCTTTCCTTCCTCCCTCTCTCCCCCTTCCTTCTCTCCTAGTCCAACTAGGGAAGGGGGGGAATCCTACTCCCGGAGGGAGTAGGACTCCTCCTGGGTGCGCCATAGAGGGCTGGCCCTCCCCCTCCTCCACTCCTTTATATACGGGGGAGGGGGCACCCCATAGACACAGAAGTTGATCATTGATCTCTTAGCCATGTGCGGTGCCCCCCTCCACCATAATCCACCTCGTTCATATCGTAGCGGTGCTTAGGCGAAGCCCTGTTCTGGTAGCATCATCATCACCGTCATCACGCCGTCGTGCTGACGAAGCTCTCCCTCGACACTCTGTTGGATCATGAGTTCGTGGGATATCATCAAGCCAAACATGTGCAGATCCCGGAGGTGTCGTACTTTTGATACTTGGGTCGGTCGATCGTGAAGACGTACGACTACATCAACCGCGTTGTCATAACGCTTTCGCTTACGGTCTACGAGGGTACATGGACAACACTCTCCCCTCTCATTGCTATGCATCACCATGATCTTGCGTGTGCGTAGGAAAATGTTTGAAATTACTACGTTCCCCAACAGTGGCATCCGAGCCAGGTTTATGCGTAGATGTTATATGCACGAGTAGAACACAAAGGAGTTGTGGGTGTGGGTATATACATATTTGCTTGTCGTCACTAGTTGATTCTTGATTCAGCGGTATTGTTGGATGAAGCGGCCCAGACAGACATTACGCGTACGCCTAGGCGAGATTGGTTCTACCGACGTGCTTCGCACACAGGTGGCTGGTGGGTGTCAGTTTCTCCAACTTTAGTTGAATCGGATTCAATGAACATGGCTCTTTCTGAAGATCAAAAAGCAATCACTATACCGCGTTGTAGTTTTTGATGTGTAGGTAAGAATGGTTCTTGCTTAGCCCGTAGCAGCCACGTAAAACTTGCAACAACAAAGTAGTGGACGTCTAACTTGTTTTTGCAGGGCATGTTGTGATGTGATATGGTCAAGACATGATGCTAAATTTTATTGTATGAGATGATCATGTTTTGTAACACAGTTATCGGCAACTGGCAGGAGCCATATGGTTGTCGCTTTATTGTATGAAATGCAATCACCATGTAATTTCTTTACTTTATCACTAAGCGGTAGTGATAGTCGTAGAAGCAATAGTTGGCGAGATGACAATGGTGCTTCGATGAAGATCAAGGTGTCAAGCCGGTGACGATGGTTATCATTACGGTGCTTTGGAGATGGAGACCAAAGGCACAAGATGATGATGGCCATATCATATCACTTATATTGATTGCATATGATGTCTATCCTTTATGCATCTTGTTTTGCTTAGTTTGACGGTAGCATTATAAGATGATCTCTCACTAAATTTCAAGGTATAAGTGTTCACCCTGAGTATGCACCGTTGCTACAGTTCGTCGTGCCGAGACACCACATGATGATCGGGTGTGATAAGCTCTACGTTCACATACAATGGGTGCAAGCCAGTTTTGCACACGCAGAATACTCGGGTTAAACTTGATGAGCCTAGCATATCCAGATATGGCCTCGGAACACTGGAGACCGAAAGGTCGAGCGTATCATATAGTAGATATGATCAACATAGTGGTGTTCACCATTGAAAACTACTCCATCTCACGTGATGATCGGACATGGTTTAGTTGATTTGGATCACGTGATCATTTAGATGACTAGAGGGATGTCTATCTAAGTGGGAGTTCTTAAGTAATATGGTTAATTGAACTTTAATTTCTCATGAACTTAGTCCTGATAGTATTTGCATAACTATGTTGTAGATCAATAGCTCGCGATGTAGCTCGCAGTTTATTTTTTGATATGTTCCTAGAGAAAAACTATGTTGAAAGATGATAGTAGCAATGATGTGGAGTGATAACCCACAAGTATAGGGGATCGTAAAAGTTTTCGAGGGTAGAGTATTCAACCCAAATTTATTGATTCGACACAAGGGGAGCCAAAGAATATTCTCAAGTATTAGCAGGTGAGTTGTCAATTCAACCACACATGGAAATTTAATATCTGCAGCAAAGTGTTTAGTAGCAAAGTAATAGGATAGTAGTGGTAATGGTGGCAAAAGTAATATTTTTGGTCTTATAGTGATTGTAACAGTAGCAACAGAAAAGTAAATAAGAGAAGAACAATATATGAAAAGCTCGTAGGCAATGGATCAGTGATGGATAATTACGTCGAATGCGATCAATCATGCAACAGTTATAACATAGGGTGACACAGAACTAGCTCAAGTTCATCAATGTAATGTAGGCATGTATTCTAAATATAGTCATACGTGCTTATGGAAAAGAACTTGCATGACATCTTTTGTCCTACCCTCCCGTGGCAGCGGGGTCATATCGGAAACTAAGGGATAATAAGGCCTCCTTTTAATAGAGTACCGGACCAAAGCATTAACACTTAGTGAATACATGAACTCCTCAAACTACGGTGATCACCGGTAAGTATCCCGATTATTGTCACTTCAGGGTTAATGGATCATAACACATAATAGATGACTATAGACTTGCAAGATAGGATCAAGAACTCACATATATTCATGAAAACATAATAGGTTCAGATCTGAAATCATGGCACTCGGGCCCTAGAGACAAGCATTAAGCAAAGCAAAGTCATAGCAACATCAATCTCAGAACATAGTGGATACTAGGGATTAAACCCTAACAAAACTAACTCGATTACATGATAAATCTCATCCAACCCATCACCGTCCAGCAAGCCTACGATGGAATTACTCACGCACGGCGGTGAGCATCATGAAATTTGTGATGGAGGAAGGTTGATGATGACGATGGCGACGGATTCCCCTCTCCAGAGCACCGAACGGACTCCAGATCAGCCCTCTTGAGAGAGTTTAGGGCTTGGCGGAGGCTCCTTATCGTAAAACATGATGAATCCTTCTCTCTTATTTTTTTCTCCCCGAACACGAATATATGGAGTTGGAGTTGAGGTCGGTGGAGCGTCAGGGGGCCCGCGAGGAAGGGGGCACGCCCCCACCCTCGTGGACAGGGTGTGGGCCCCCTGACATTGATTCTTTCGCCGGTATTTTTTTTATATATTCCAAATATAATCTCCGTTGATTTTTAGGCCATTCCGAGAACTTTTATTTATGCACAAAAATAACACCATGGCAATTCTGTTGAAAACAACGTCAATCTGGGTTAGTTCCATTCAAATCTTGCAAGTTAGAGTCCAAAACAAGGGCAAAAGTGTTTGGAAAAGTAGATACGACGGAGACGTATCAACTCCCCCAAGCTTAAGCCTTTGCTTGTCCTCAAGCAATTTAGTTCATAAACTGAAAGTCATAAAGAAAAACTTTTAAAACTCTGTTTGCTCTTGTTGTTGTAAATATGTAAAGCCAGCATTCAAGTTTTCAACAAAGATTATGAACTAACCATATTCACAATAACATTTTGGTCTCATGTTTACTCATATCAATGGCATAATCAACTAGCGAGCAATAATAATAAATCTCGGATGACAACACTTTCTCAAAACAATCATAATATGATATAACAAGATGGTATCTAGCTAGCCCTATCTCAGACCGCAAAACATAAATGCAGAGCACCTTTAAAGATCAAGGACTGACTAGACATTGTAATTCATGGTAAAAGAGATCTAGTCAAGTCATACTCAATGTAAACTAACGATAATACATGCAAATGACAGCGGTGCTCTCCAACTCATGCTTTTTAATAAGAAGATGATGACTCAACATAAAGGTAAATAGATAGGCCCTTCGCAGAGGAAATCAGGGATTTGTAGAGGTGCTAGAGCTTGATTTTGAAATAGAGATGAATAATATTTTGAGCGGTATACTTTCATTGTCAACATAACAACCGAGAGATCTCGATATCTTCCATGCTACACACATTATAGGCGGTTCCCAAGCAGAATGGTAAAGTTTATACTCCCCCAACACCAACAACCATCAATCCATGGCTTGCCCGAAACAACAGGTGCCTCCAACTAACAACAATCCTGGGGGAGTTTTGTTTGTAATTATTTTGATTTGATTTGAGCATGGGACTGGGCATCCCGGGGACCAGCCATTTTCTCGTGAGTGAGGAGCGGAGTCCACTCCTCTTGAGAAAATAACCCACCTAGCATGGAGGATACAGACAACCCTAGTTGATACATGAGCTATTCGAGCATACAAAACAGAATGTTTATTTGAAGGTTTATAGTTTGGCACATACAAATTTACTTGGAACGGCAGGTAGATACCGTGTATAGGAAGGTATGGTGGACTCATACGGAATAACTTTGGGGTTTATGGAATTGGATGCATAAGCAGTATTCCCGCTTAGTACAAGTGAAGGCTAGAAAGAGACTGGGAAGCGACCAGCTAGATGATACGTCTCCAATGTATCTATAATTTTTGATTGTTCCATGCTATATTATATCCTGTTTTGGACATTATTGAGCTTTATTATACAGTTTTATATTATTTTTGGGACTAACCTATTAACCGGAGGCCCAGCCCAGAATTGCTGTTTTTTGCCTATTTCAGAGTTTCATAGAAAAAGAATATCAAACGGAGTCCAAACGGAAAGAAACCTTCGGGAACGTGATTTTCGGAACGAACATGATCTAGAGGACTTGGACCCTACATCAAGCAATCAACGAGGAAGGCACGAGGTAGGGGTGCGCGCCTACCCCCCCCCCCCCCCCCAGGCGTGCCCTCCACCCTCATGGAGCCCACGTTGCTCCACCGACGTACTCCTTCCTCCTATATATACCTACGTACCCCCAAACTACTAGATACGGAGCCAAAACCCTAATTCCACTGCCGTAACTTTCTGAATCCACGAGATCCCATCTTGGAGCCTTTTTCGGAGCTCCGCCGGAGGGGGTATCGATCATAGAGGGCTTCTACATCAACACCATAGCCTCTCCGATGAAGTGTGAGTAGTTTATTTCAGACCTATGGGTCCATAGTTATTAGCTAGATGGCTTCTTCTCTCTTTTTGGATCTCAATACAAAGTTCTCCCCCTCTCCTGTGGAGATCTATTCGATGTAATCTTCTTTTGCGGTGTGTTTGTTGAGACCGATGAATTGTGGGTTTATGATCAAGTTTATCTATGAACAATATTTGAATCTTCTCTGAATTCTTTTATGTATGATTGGTTATCTTTGCAAGTCTCTTTGAATTATCAGTTTGGTTTGGCCTACTAGATTGATCTTTCTTGCAATGGGAGAAGTGCTTAGCTTTGGGTTCAATCTTGCGGTGTCCATTCCCAGTGACAGTAGGGGCAGCAAGGCACGTATTGTATTGTTGCCATCGAGGATAACAATATGGGGTTTATATCATATTGCATGAGTTTATCCCTCTACATCATGTCATCTTGCTTAAAGCATTACTCTGTTCTCTTGAACTTAATACTCTAGATGCATGCTGGATAGCGGTCGATGTGTGTCGGTGTACTAAAGTAGGGGTACCTTAGTATCTCAAACTTGTGCACGGGAAGTCGCAGCGCCCCGTGACAAGGCTTGCCGGGCGACCGCCAAGACCCTCCGTGGTTCCTTTGGAGCCATTCAAGAACAAAGTACCCAAGAGCAAAACAAGGCCCCGGCAAGAGGAGCTTGCCGGGAAGGAGACAAGGCCCCGGCAAGAGGAGCTTGCCGGGAAGGAGACAAGCCCCGGCAAGAGGAGCTTGTCGGGAAGACCAACCAAAGCTCCCCAAGAAGCTCGCTGCGGCACACTGCGCGCCCCGACAAGACCCGGTGAGCGGCAAGCTCCCGGACGCGACAAGGCGACATCCGCGGCAAGGCACTTGCAGCGGAAAGCTACTACTCCGCAGCCCGCGCTCCAGCTCACCCACCAACGTGTCGCTCAGGGGGCCTCCCCTGGCGCACGTGGTGGGAGGCTGTGCAGCCGGGGGCATGCGGTGGCAAGAAGGCGCTGACAAGGAGCCATCGTGGCAAACGGTGGCGCCCCTGACGGTCCCTTTCCGCCCCGTCTAAGCGACACATACAGGCATTTAATGCCTTTGTCCCCTACCGTCAGGGTTAGGTAGGATGCGACTGTAGCAGGCGGTGGCGCCAACTACCACCCCTTTTACATTTTTACCCTCACCTCTGTTGCCACGTGTCGGTGACCCCTTAGACATATAAAAGGAGGCCCATGCGCAATAGAGAGGGGGAGGACAGCCATTCTCACGCTCGGTCGCGCTAGCTGCTTGAGTGTACTGTAGCACTCATCGCTCCCGAGCAAGAACTCAATACAACCACCAAAGCAGGAGTAGGGTTTTACGCATCCGTGCGGCCCGAACCTGGGTAAACCGATCGTCTCGCTCGTGCGTTCGCCTCGATCTGCTCTTTGTGCATCCACCGCCCCCTGCCGAACCAAAAGGGGCTCGGCCCGCCGATCCCCATAGGTGTGCGAGGGATCAGCAACCCCCGACATCTTTGGCGCGCCAGGTAGGGGGTGCGTCGAGGTTGTGCGAATCTGATCCGGCGTTCGCACGAGCCGAATCTTCATCGTCTTCATCAACATGCCGCCGAAGAAGAAGGTTTCGGAGGCAGCGGCTCCGTCTGTGCTGAGCCCGCCATCGCCGGGGCGAACGGCTGGTGGAGTAGGCGCCAGCGGAAGGGCGGGCGCCGACGGGGAGACTCGTGGCGCTGCCAGGTCCCAGGACCAGGCTGCACCGCACGTCGGCGGCGCGGTCGCCTCCCACAACGACCGCGTGCACTCCAAGACCTCAGCGTCCGTACACGCACTGCGCCTGTCCCAGGAGGCGCGGGACCAGCAGCGTCATGGTACCCACGGTACCATACGCCTGCTGGGCCAAGATCAAGCTGGCGGATCCCGGGGTGCTCAAGACCAGCATGCACGCCAACCTGCTGGCGCAAGCGCGGCGCGGTCGCTTGGGCGAGATGTTGCTCCTTCTAACGCGGTTAGAAGTCCGAGCATATCTCGCTCCTCGCACCGTTCGCTGCCGCCGTCCACCACTCCGGCGGAAGCGTTGGCGCGTGCCCAGCTGCTCCTAGACTACCCTCCAGCGCCAGAGAAGATCGATGACTGGAGGGCCACTATTCAGAGTCTCATCGGCTTCGCCAATGGCGACAACCCGCGGCAGCCGAGCGCATCGCTGCCGCGGCAAGTCAGTCAGGCGCGAGCCGGTGGCGACAAGACCGGCGAGGGTGCAACCACTGTGCACTCTCCACCCCGAAGGCCAAGATCGCCGACTCACCGGATCCACCTCGACAGCTACTCCACCGCGTCGTCAGATCCGCGAGCTCGTCGCGATCAACGCCAAGTTCTTCATGAGAGACAGCAAGAAGACGCTCGAACACGCATCGAGCGCCGAAGGGAAGCGCAGCATCAATCAGACCTGCGCGCTGGGCCCTCTGTTGACGTGCATGCACCCGGAGAGCCAGGTAACTTGCCGTACACGGCAGGTTGTCCTGCGTTCACCCGTGAACTGTGGCAAGTCCAGTGACCCAACTAGAAGCATTTCAAGCCGGACGTGCCGGAGAAGTACGACGGCAAGTCGCACCCGTCGGAGTTCCTCGGCATCTACACCATTGCGGTGCAAGCTGCCGGGGGGCGAGACGACAAGGTCCTTGCCAACTACTTCCCGCTCGCGCTCAAGCCCGAAGTCAGATCCTGGCTCATGCACTTGCCGGATAACTCCATATCCTCTTGGGCGGATTTGTGCCATCAGTTTGTTGGTGCCTTTACAGGCGGCCACAAACCACATGGCCAAGAGAGTGACCTCCACCTGCTTGCCCAGAAGGAAGGAGAGCCCCTGCGCAAGTATATCCAGAGATTCAGTCGCGTGCAGCGCAACATCCCAGACATCCACCCCGCCGCGGTTATCAGCGCGTTCCATCGGAACATGCGTAATCGCAGGATGTGGGAGGAGATGGCGATGAGCAAGATCAGGGACGTCAGCGAGCTGTACGCCCTGGCCGACAAGTGCGCACGCGCTGAAGAAGGGAGGAAACTCCCCGGAGAAGATGCTGGAGCTGGGGGATCTGACAGCGAGGATGCCGCCCTGGCAAGGAAAACCCGGAGGCGCAACAGGAAGAAGAGCGGCAAAGAGGTACTGGTCGTTGAGCAGTCCGGCGATGACGGCCCCGCCAAGCAAGCCAAAGTTGGCAGCTCCGGCAAGGAGGTTGCCGTGTGCACCAACTGCCAGGCTATGGCGGCCGCCGACAAGCAGGATGGCTCCGGCAAGCAATACTGCAAGATTCATCGCACCAATGGCCATGATCTCCAGAACTGCAAGAGGGTCGAGCAGCTTGTCCAGCAACAAAACGCTGAGTACGAGCGGCGCGACAAGGAGAGAGCCCAAGGAGGCGGTGGAGAAGCCGGCAAGAAGCGCGCTGGCCCGGGAGGAAGCCGCGGCAAGGCCAAGCAGCGGCAAGGAGACAGACCTCTCTGCGGCCGCGACAAGGACGAAGACGACGACGAAGACATGGATGATGTTGAGAACAGCGAGCATGAGTTTCAGAAGGCTACAGAAGTCTTGTGTGTTGACGGTGGCGCTTCTCTGCATACTTCCCACCGCCAACTCAAACAGTGGCTCCGGGAGGTTAATGCGGCAGAGCCACCTGTCGAATCACGCAAGCTTCTGAAGTGGTCCAGCACGCCTATCGTCTTCGACATTGAGGACCACCCTGATCGCACAACTGCGGTCGGGTGCTTGCCATTGTTGGTTTCGCCAACAATCCGCAACCTCAAGGTCACCAAGATGCTAGTTGACGGCGGGGTCGGCCTAAATCTGATCTCCTCCGCTATGCTCCAGAAACTCCAGATCCCGGACAGCGAGCTCGAAGAAACCGGTTCATTCCAAGGAATTAACCTGGGAAGGAGCAAGCCGAAAGGGAAGGTCACGTTGCCGGTAACATTCGGCAGCGAGATGAACTTCAGGACTGAGAGGGTCACCTTCGACGTTGCCGATTTCCCATTGCCCTACAATGGCATACTCGGCCGTCCAGCACTGGCCAAGTTCATGGCAGCCTCTCACTATGCATACAACTTGCTCAAGATGCCAGGCCCGATAAGCGTCATCTCTGTCCCTGGAGACAAGAAGGATGCCCTTATCTGCGCCGACAAGATCTACCGGGAAGCCGCCGCCGCGACAGACCGCGAGGCACTTGCCGCTGAAGCTCCCGGGGAGAAGAAGAAGACTAAGTCCGGCAAGAGCTCTGGTGCCCACTCCGGCAAGCGCGCCTCCTTAGAGTGCCGTGCTGCCGTCGAGGACGCACCATCGAGCTCCACCGGCAAGAAGACCAAGTCCGGCAAGAGCTCTGATGCCTACTCCAGCAAGCGCGCCTCTTCAGAGTGCTGCGCTGCCGTCGAGGACGCACCATCGAGCTCCACCAGCAAGAGTAAGAAGACGATGGCAGCTCCACCACTTACCAAGAAGGTGCCCGCCAAGGAGGACATCACTGGTGGTACCTTCACCATCAGTGCCACGCTTGACCCTAAATAGGAAAGCGCGCTCGTTACTTTCCTGCGGGCGAATGTCGACGTGTTTGCATGGCAACCGTCTGACATCCCCGGTGTTCCCAGGAAGGTAATTGAGCACCATCTTGCCCTTTGTCCTCATGCGCGGCCCGTCAAGCAGAAGGTCAGGAAACAGGCGGTGGAGCACCAAGAATTTAGAGCAGAAGAAATCAAGAAATTGGAAACAGCTGGCCTTGTCAGAGGGGTGCTCCATCCAACGTGGTTGGCCAATCCGGTTGTAGTGCGCAAGGCAAACAGGAAGTGGAGACTTTGTATTGACTTCACTGATGTTAATAAAGCTTGTCCCAAAGATCCATTTCCCTTGCCGCGCATTGACCAGATTGTTGACTCCACAGCCGGATGTGAGTTGCTTTCATTTCTTCATGCATACTCCGGATACCATCAGATCTTCATGGCAGAAGAGGATGAGGAGAAAACCGCATTCATTACTCCATGTGGCACGTACTGTTTCGTACGGATGCCTTTCGGATTAAAGAATGCGGGTTCAACATTTGCCAGAGTAGTCCATATCGCTTTGAAGCCACAGATACACAGAAATGTAGAAGCTTACATGGATGATATAGTGGTCAAAAGCAAAGACAGGGAAACTCTGATCCCAGACTTAGAAGAGACTTTTGCAAATCTGCGCAAGGTCAACCTCAAGCTCAACCCCGAGAAGTGTGTGTTTGGAGTTCCTTCCGGCAAGCTTCTCGGGTTCTTTGTGTCTCAGCGGGGAATCGAAGCCAACCCCGACAAGATCAGGGCCATTGAGCAGATCGAAGCACCAAGACGCGTCAAGGATGTACGGAAGCTTGCTGGCTACGTAGCTGCTCTCAGCAGGCTTATCTCTCGGTCTGCCGAGCGCGACCTGCCATTTTTCAAAATTTTGAAAAGGGCAGGTCCAATGAGATGGACTCCGGAAGCGGAGGCTGCGCTGCAAGACTTGAAGAGATACCTGTCCTCCACTCCAACGCTTGTCGCACCTAAACCACAAGAGAAGTTGCTGCTGTACATAGCGGCAACCAATAAAGTGGTTAGTGCTGCGTTAGTAGCGGAAAGGGAGGCCGCCGACGAGCCAGCGACCGTGGCAAGCACATCCAGCGACAAGCAGGGGGCTTCCCCGACAAGCTCTGGTCCCGACAAGCAAGGATCCGCGCAGATGCAAGAGGAGATACAGAAGAAAATGGTGCAGCGCCCAGTTTAGTTTGTCAGCTCCCTTTTACAGGGGGCTAGGTCAAGGTACTCTGGTGTGCAGAAGCTGCTTTTCGGCCTTCTCATGGCCTCGAGAAAGCTGCGCCATTACTTCCAAGCGCATGAGATCACAGTTGTCACTCGCTTTCCACTGAAGAGGATATTGCAAAATCCAGAAGCAACAGGCAGGATTGTCGAGTGGGCACTAGAACTGTCAAGCTTTGGCCTCAAGTTTGAGAGTACATCAACAATCCAGAGTAGAGCATTGGCAGAGTTCATAGCAGAGTGAACGCCAACTCCAGACGAAGAGATTCTGGAGACGAGCATCCCCGCCAAGGAAGCAAGCAAAGAGTGGCTCATGTACTTTGACGGTGCCTTCTCGCTGCAAGGCACCGGTGCTGGTGTACTGCTTGTCGCACCCACCGGAGAGCACCTCAAGTACATAGTCTAGATGCACTTTCCCAAGGAGCAAGCGACAAACAATACTGCAGAGTATGAAGGCTTGCTTGCCGCTCTCAGGATCGCGGCAGAACTTGGGATTAAGAAGCTCATTGTTAGGGGTGACTCGCAGCTTGTCGTCCGCCAAGTGAACAAGGTTTACCAGAGTCCGTTGATGGAAGCTTACGTTGATGAAGTGAGGAAGCTAGAAGAGCGCTTTGACGGCCTGCAAATGGAACATGTTCCAACAGCTGAGAACGACATTGCCGATGGCCTGTCAAAGTGCGCAGCACTTAAGTTACCTGTGGAACCAGGGATCTTTGTGCTCAAGCTGACTCAGCCATCCGTAACACCATCAACTGGACAGGGCAAGAAGAGGAAGTTGATCTCTAGTGACTACCTTCCGGCAGAGCTCCCCGAAGCCGCTGCCAAGAAGGTCCCCAAGATCGACGCCAAGAGTGCTGAGGAGCAGTCTACTCCGGCAAACCCCAGGGTTTGTTCCGTTGCAGCAGACACTCCCAGCAAGCTTTGCTCCGGCAAGCTTGTCGGGGAACGCCAAGCTCCGGCGGAGTCGCAGGCTCTTGCCGTAGAAGCGGACGTTCCCGCAGCAGCAGATATGCCTTTAGTCCTTGTTGTCGAGCCACAGGCTCCAACATGGGCACAGCAGATTGTCCGTTTCCTCCAGACAGGAGAGCTTCCCGAGGAACAATAAGAAGCGGAAAGAGTAGCCCGACAGTCTACTATGTACCAGCTTGTCGACAACACACTCTGCAGAAGAAGACTCAACGGTGTGAAATTGAAGTGTATTCCTCGGGAAGATGGACAGAAGCTGTTGGCAGAGATACATGGAGGCATATGTGGTCACCACATTGGCGCAAGAGCTCTTGTCAGAAAAGCATTCCGGCAAGGCTTCTTCTGGCCGACAGCCCTCCAGGATGCAACTGGACAAGTAACCAAGTGTGAAGCGTGCCACTTCCATTCCAAGCAGATACACCAGCCAGCTCAAGCTCTCCAGACGATCCCTTTATCCTGGCCATTTTCGGTCTGGGGGCTCGATATCCTCGGCCCCTTCCCCCGAGCTGTCGGGGGCTTTGAGTACTTGTACATTGCAATCGACAAGTTCACAAAGTGGCCGGAAGTGGAACCAGTGAGAAAGGTGACGGCGCAGTCCGCAGTCAAGTTCTTCAAGTCGATTGTTTGCCATTTCGGAATCCCTAACAGGATAATCACCAACAACGGTACACAATTTACGAGTCGCACCTTCATGCAGTACGTCCAAGATCTTGGCACCAAAGTCTGCTTCGCTTCTGTTGCTCACCCGAGAAGCAACGATCAAGCGGAGAGGGCAAATGCTGAAGTGCTGCGCGGGCTCAAGACCAGAACCTTCGACAGGCTGCACAAGCGCGGACGCAACTGGATCAAGGAGCTGCTAGTGGTTCTTTGGTCGATCAGAACGACGCCAAATCGAGCCACTGGGCAGACACCCTTCGCTCTAGTCTATGGAGCGGAGGCAGTTATCCCGACGGAACTCGTATACGGGTCACCTCGAGTGCTCGCTTATGATGAGCTTGAGCAAGAGTGGCTGCGGCAAGATGACGCGCTGCTCCTTGAGGAAGATCGTCTTCAGGCTACTGTGCGAGCCGCTCGCTACCTGCAAGCTTTGCGCCGCTATCATAGCCGCAAAGTTAACGCCAGAAGTCTCGAGGAAGGCGACCTTGTTCTTCGGCGCGTTCAGTCCGCCAAGAATTCCAATAAGTTGACGCCGAAGTGGAAAGGCCCTTACCGGGTGAAACGAGTCACCAGGCCTGGCGCTGTCCGCCTGGAGACCGAAGATGGCGTACCAGTGAGCAACTCCTGGAATATCGAGCTTCTTCGTAAGTTTTACCCGTAAGGCGCGGTTGTCGGACCCTGTCCAGCAACCCCCCTTTTGTACAAGTCTTGCCGCTGTTGCATGTAATCCTTTGTACAAAGCCAGGCGCAGACCCTGAGCACAAGTAAATTAAGCGCTGTCGCCCAGAGTTATAGCATGCATGCTAGGTCGAGTCGAGTCCTCGGTTAGGGTTGATAGTGCCTAACAGCAGCTAACCCTTAACTTAGAGGTCGAGTGCGCGTACCTTTGCCTGTCTTTCGTTTCCTTTGGTTCGCAGGGCTCGCATATCCTTGCCGGACCGCCTGGGGACGAAAAGGAGAAGAAGGACGTGCCGGCATTTAGACCCCGGCAAGCCAGTGCTGCCGGGGGCTACAAGTACCAAGGTTCACCCACGGCAAGCCAGAGTTGCCGGGGGCTGCAATCTTAGATAAGTCTTTCATCCCTCTTCATGCATTCTCTTATGGACTGGGAATACGAAGCCTCGTTTCTTCCCGAAAGCTACCGTGCTCCCTTAGCTCTTGGCCCTGGGGCCCCAGGACCAAGTTTTGGTCGTAGTCGCGGCAGCAAAGGGAGGAAACGAGGGGCCGCACCCACCTCGTCCCTGCCTCCGCCAAAAGCGTGAGAAAGGTCAAGCGGCGTGGGAAGACGGCAGGGCATGTTGTCGGGGAAGGAGTGTCTATCTGAAAGATACCAAGGATTTGCTCCTTGGCGTGGGTTCTACCCGCGAGACAAATGACCCGGCAAACATCCCCTTTTCATTAAAAAAACATTCCACGCAGGTACAGTCCATAGAGGATGAAAAACATGAAAGAGAGGATTACAAGTTTTAAATGCAACTAAGGCCCGAGGGCTTACAAATTAAAAAGATAAGATGCCCGTAAACCTTTTCCTGTCCCTCTCTTCAGGAGGTAGGTCAAGGAGGCGAGAAGGGCAGAAGGAGCGCCTAGGCGAGCTACCAGAAGACACCAAGAGAACATCCCGGGGGCCGTCAAGGCTGGACGGTGATGGCGGCGCCGGAAGCAGGGCTCGAAGACGAGGCGGCATGATGTCAGCACGCTGTCGAGGGCACCACGCCATCGTACTCCGACCTGACGGCCTTGCTGCCGGCCCTCTTCCTCTTCCACAGCCTCCCTACGCTAGCCGCCCAAGGAGACGACCCCGGGGAGTTCAAGGAGCCGGCGACACGGATGATGGGGTTGCCGGTGCCGCACGGAGCGGCGCCCGACACCTAGTCGGACCCGCCATCCTGCCGCCCGCTCCCCTCGTCGTCGCTGTCGCTCCCCTCCTCGTCACTCTCGCTCGAGGAGGAGCCTTCGCTGTCGGAGGAGCTCTCCACACAGCAACGGGCCCGGACGCCGAAGCACCCGAAGACCTTGACGGAGAGGAGATCACCCTCCACCAACTTAAAGTGGAGGGTGAGCCCCGGCGTCAAGCTGTGGATGCGGGCGAACGTCTTCCACCCTTGACCAAGATACATCACACCAGGGGCTGGGAATTCGGCGCGGACTCGCGTGCCGCTGATCCCACAGCCCCTCATGTGTAGTCTCAGCGTCTCGGGCGGGTCCAAGTCCACCACTTCCGCAAACGGATCTGGGAGTCGGAGGCGACGACGAGGCACCCGCCGCAACCTGACGAAGATCTCACAAGGGTCGTCCCCAGCATGGGCCACCGCGGGAAGAAGAGCCGCTGGCGGAGGCGAAGCCGACGTGCCGCCTCATCCACCTCTTCCCCGAGCGCCACGGCCTCGTCCTCGACCTCGTCCACGACCTCGCCCCCTCCCTCTTCCCCCTACGGCTGGCTCCGCCGCCACGGGTGCGGGAGAGGGAGGGAGGCGCTGTCTGGCAGCAACCCTCGCCGCCACTAATGAAGGACCAGGGTTCCCTTTCTCCATGGCGAATGGGAGGAAGGGGAGCAGAAGCTGAAGGAAGGAGAAGATGAGAAGATGTGGGCTTCCGTCCTCCCCTCCCGCTCCTTATAAAGGAGTGAGGTGGGGGCTCGGCCGCCCCGCTTAGCGAATCAAGGCGCGGGAAGGCAGGGAGCTGGGGCCGACCCGCTGCCTCGACCCACGACGGCCCCATTTCCCGCCTCCGCCGTCCGCGATCCCAAGTGCATGAGAGCCGCGTGGCAGGCGTGCAGAACTGAGGCGACGGATGGGGCGGCCTCTCCCCACCCCGTGATCGTGGGGAGTGGGCACCTCGAAAACCGCCCACGATCTCTCCCATGATGCCGCGTTTGACGCGTGCCGCTCGGGGAGGGCGCGGTGGATGCGGAGTGAGTTATGGCGTGCCCTAGGCCGCGCGTGCCCGTGCACTGTTTTGGGCCTGGCCCAACAGCGCTCGGCACCGTGTATGGCCCAGGCCCGGGGGCTCCTGTCGGTGTACTAAAGTAGGGGTACCTTACTATCCCGAACTTGTGCACGGGCAGTCGCAGCGCCCCGCGACAAGGCTTGCCGGGCGACCGCCAAGACCCTCTGTGGTTCCTTTGGAGCCATTCAAGAACAAAGTACCCAAGAGCAAAACAAGGCCCCGGCAAGAGGAGCTTGCCGGGAAGGAGACAAGGCCCCGGCAAGAGGAGCTTGCCGGGAAGGAGACAAGACCCCGGCAAGAGGAGCTTGCCGGGAAGACCAACCAAAGCTCCCCAAGAAGCTCGCTGCGACGCACTGCGCGCCCCGACAAGACCCGGTGAGCGGCAAGCTCCCGGACGCGCCAAGGTGACATCCGCGGCAAGGCGCTTGCCGCGGCAAGCTACTACTCCGCAGCCCGCGCTCCAGCTCACCCACCAACGTGTCGCTCAGGGGGCCTCCCCTGGCGCACATGGCGGGAGGCTGTGCACCCGGGGGCATGCGGTGGCAAGCAGGCGCTGACAAGGAGCCATCGTGGCAAATGGTGGCGCCCCTGACGGTCCCTTTCCGCCCCGTCTAAGCGACACAGACAGGCATTTAATGCCTTTGTCCCCTGCCGTCAGGGTTAGGTAGGATGCGACTGTAGCAGGCGGTGGCACCAACTACCACCCCTTTTACATTTTTACCCTCACCTCTGTTGCCACGTGTCGGTGACCCCTTAGACATATAAAAGGAGGCCCATGCGCAACAGAGAGGGGGAGGACAGCCATTCTCACGCTCGGTCTCGCCAGCTGCTTGAGTGTACTGTAGCACTCATCGCTCCCGAGCAAGAACTCAATACAACCACCAAAGCAGGAGTAGGGTTTTACGCATCCGTGCGGCCCGAAGCTGGGTAAATCGATCGTCTCGCTCGTGCGTTTGCCTCGATCTGCTCTTTGTGCATCCACCGCCCCCTGCCGAACCAAAAGGGGCTCGGCCCGCCGATCCCCATAGGTGTGCGAGGGATCAGCAACCCCCGACAATGTGTGGAGTAATAGTAGTTGATGCAGGCAAGAGTCGGTTTACTTGTCTTGGACGTGATGCCTATATACATGATCATACTTAGATATTCTCATAACTATGCTCAATTCTATCAATTGCTCAATAGTAATTTGTTCACCCACCGTAATACTTATGCTCTCGAGAGAAGCCTCTAGTGAAACCTATGGCCCCCGGGTCTATTTTCCATCATATTAATCTTCCTCCTCCACGGTGAATCCAAACTCGCCTGCCGCTGCGGCTGCCGCCGCCTCTTCTAGCCTGGAGGCGATGCGTTTCAACTCCGCATCGGTGGTGTCGCGAGTGAGGCCGTTCTTCTCATCGGAGCGGATCGACACTTCTACCAAGCTGTCGAAGAACTCCTGCACGACGTCGTCTACAGGCTCTTGCCAAGTTGGCACAAGTCCATGCGAGTCGCACAGCGGCATCATTGCCCGGATGCGGTCGAGCGCAGAGTTGTTGCACAGCGGAACGACGCCCTGCGGCAACTTAAACACTTCGGGATGATCAGGATCATACTTGAAGAGCTCCTAGAGCATCGCGTTGAGCTCCAGGACAGTGAAGTTATAGTTGAGGCCCGGACGCAGCCTCATCATATCCGCCGCATTCTTGAACTCCCAGGCGGGCCTCCTCCGTTCCTGCAGGGGGGCGATGCGGCGGCGAAGAAAATCTGCGCCAACGGCGCCTACAGTGAGTCCGGCAAGCCTGAGGCATTGGATCCTGGTGATGGCAATCCTTAGCATATCGTCTTCCGGGGCCACGTCGCTCCAATCGCTGCCGCGTACTGCTGGGGCTTGGCGTCGGGCGGTAAACGGCTGCAGGTTCTCCTCGACAATCCAGCACCAGTCTGCTCTCCACTCCTCCCACTTGCCGCGGAACTCTCCCTCCAGATAAGAGTCCTTCTTGCCGGCCCTCGAGATCCAGGCGATTCCGCCAGATAAAGGCTCTCTCCCTCTACTCGGGGCATAAAGAAGTGGTGGAAAAGGGCTACATTTGGGTGGACCCCGACAAAGTTTTCGCAAAGATGTGCGAAAACTGCCATGGTCAGGACGACATTGGGGGTGAAATCAAGGAGGCAGAGCCCGTAGGTGTTCATGATGTCGCAGAAAAACTTAGAATAAGGCGGGCAGAGCCCACAGTAGAAGAACACGGCGAAGAAGGGATATCCATTTGGAGCCATTTTATGAGCAGCGGCTGGAAGTACCTTTGTGCTTGGATGCGCTCGCGTTTCCGTCGACCAGAAGAGGTAGTAGTACTCCCTCAGCTCCTTCGCGGCAAGCTTGGGGGGGGGGGGGATTGCCCGCTCCTTCCGCAGCGCCGCAAGCCGCTGCGCCTCGGTCGACTTCACAGCCTTCCCCTTGTCGGCTTTCGGAGCCATGGCGGAAGTGGTGGAGGAGGTCGACGATGTTGGTGGTGCTGGTGGCGATGGGGGGCAGGGCGCTACTCTCTTTGCTTTGGGAAGACGGAGGCGCGGCGGAGGTTTCCAAGATTGGAATGGAAAGGGGGCGAATGGGCGCACTACCCCTGTTTCCCCTGGTTATAAGGAAGGAGGGGGCGGACGTTCCGCCTTTCCGAATAAAGAAACCACCCATGATCTCTCCCACGATGCCGCATTCGACGCGTGCCATTCGGGGAGGGCGCGGTGGATGCGGAGAGAGATACGGCGCAAACCAGGCCGCGCGTGCCCGTGCCCTGTTTTGGGCCTGGCCCAACAGCGCTCGGCACCATGTACGGCCCAGGCCCGGGGGCTCCTGTCGGTGTACTAGAGTAGGGGTACCCTAGTATCCCGAACTTGTGCACGGGCAGTCCCAGCGTCCCGCGGCAAGGCTTGCCGGGTGACCGCCAAAGTCCTCCGTGGTTCCTTTGGAGCCATTCAAGAACAAAGTATCCAAGCCAAGGAGATAAGACCCCGGCAAGAGGAGTTTGCCGGGAAGGACAAGACCCCGGCGAGAGGAGCTTGCCGGGAAGGCCAACCAAGGCATCCCAAGAAAGTTGGCACGACGCACCACGTGTCCTGGCAAGGCCCGGTGAGCGACAAGCTCCCAGACGCGACAAGACAACGACCGCGGCAAGGCACTTGCCGCGGCAAGCCTCCACTCTGTACCTGCGCTCCAGCACATCCACCAACGTGTCGCTCTGGGACCCTTCCAGGCGTAGGTGGCGGGAGGCTGTGCAGCCAGTGGTACACGGTGGCAAGCGGCGCTGACAAGATCACCATCGCGGCGAGCGGTGCCATCCCTGGCGGTCCCTTTTACACTATTTGGGCGACGCAGACGGGCATTTAATGCCCTTGTCCCCTGCCGTCAGGGTTAGGTATGATACACTATAGTAGGCGGTGGTGCCAACAGCCATGCCTTTTCCATTTTTACCCTCATCTACGTTGCCATCTGTCGGTGACCCCTTGAGCATATAAAAGGTGGCCCATGCGCAACCTAGAGGGGGATCGGCCAAACAGAACATTCACGCTCGGTCTCGTTAGCTGCTGGTGTGTACTGTAGCACTCCGCGCTCCCGAGCAAGAACTCAATACAAACCACAAAGCAGGAGTAGGGCTTTACGCATTCGTGCGGCCCGAACCTGGGTAAACTGATCATGTGCTCGTGCGCTTCGCCTCGATCTGCTCTTCGTGCGATCTCCGCCCCCCTGCCGAACCAAAAGGGGCTCGGTCCGCCGGTCCCATAGGTGTCCGTGGGATTAGCACCCCCGACATCTTTGGCGCGCCAGGTAGGGGAGCGTCGAGATTGTGTGAAACTGATCTGGCGTTCGCACGAGCTAAATCTCCGTCGTCTTCATCAATATGCCGCCGAAGAAGAAGGCTTCGGAGGCGGCTGCTCCGTCCGCGCCGAACCCACCATCGCCAGAGCAAACGGCTAGTGGGGTAGACGCCGGTGGATGAACGGGCGTCGACGAGGGAGCTCACGGTGCTGCCAGGTCCAAGGATAAGGCTCCGCTGCCCATCAGCGGCGCAGTCGGCTCCCACAATGACCGGGCGCACTCCAAGACCTCGGCGTCCGTACAAGCACCGCGCCCATCCCAGGAGGCGCGGGACCGGCAACGTCATGATACCCACGATACCATACGTTTGCTGGATCAAGATCGAGCTGGTGGATCTCAGAATGTTCAAGACCAGCGTGCACGCCAACATGCTGGCGCGAGCGGAGCACGGTCGCCTGGACGAGATACTGCTCCTTCTAACATGGTTAGAAGTCTGAGCATATCCCGCTCCTCGCACCATTCGCCGCCGCTGCCCGCCACTTCAGCAGAAGCTTTGGCGCGAGCTCAACTGCTCCTAGACTACCCTCCAGCGGCGGACAAGATCGACGACTGGAGGGCCACCATCCAGAGTCTCATCGGCTTTGCCAACGGCGACAATCCACGGCGGCCGAGTACTTCGCTGCCGCGGCAAGTCAGCCAGGCACGAGCCGGTGGCGACAAGACCGGTGAGGGTGCAACCACCGTGCACTCTCCGCCCCAAAGGCCAAGATCGCCGACTCACCGGATCCACCACGACAGCGACTCCACCACCTCATCAGATCCACGAGCTCGTCGCGATCAGCGTCAAGTTCTTGACGAATGACAGCAAGAAGACGCTCGTACTCGCATCGAGCGCCGAAGAGAAGCGCGGCGTCAATCAGACCAGCGCGCTGGGCCCTCTGTCGACATGCATGCGCCAGGGGAACCAGGCAACTTGCTGTACGTGGTAGGTTGCCCTGCGTTTACCCGTGAGCTGCGGCAAGTCTAGTGGCCCAGCCGGAAGAATTTCAAGCCAGACGTACCAGAGAAGTACGACGACAAGTCGCATCCATCGGAGTTCCTCAGCATCTACACCATCGCGGTGCAAGCTGCCGGGGGCGCGACGACAAGATCCTTGCCAACTACTTCCCGCTGGTGCTCAAGCCCGACGTCAGGTCCTGGCTCATGCATTTGCCGGACAACTCCATATCTTCTTGGGCAGACCTATGCCATCAGTTTGTCGGCGCCTTTACAGGCGGCCACAAACCTCATGGCCAAGAGAGTGATCTTCACCTGCTCGCCCAGAAGGAAGGAGAGCCTCTGCGCAAGTACATTCATAGATTCAGCCGAGTACAACACAACATCCCAGATATCCACCCTGCCGCGGTCATCAGCGCGTTCCATTAGAACGTGCGTAACCGCAGGATGCGGGAGGAGATGGCGATGTGCAGGATCAGGGACGTCAGTGACCTGTATGCCCTGGCCGACAAGTGTGCATGTGCTGAGGAAGGGAGGAAACTCCCCGGAGAGAATACAGGAGCGGGAGGATCTGACAGCGAGGATGCTGCCCCGGCAAAGAAAAACCAGCGGCGGAACAACAGGAAGAAGAAGGGCAAAGATGTGCTTGTCGTTGAGCAGTCCGGCAACGACGGTGGCGCCGAGAAAGCCAAAGTTGGTAGCTCCGGCAAGGAGATTGCCGCATGCACCAACTGCCAGGCTGTGGCGGTCGCTGACAAGCAGGGCGGCACCGGCAAGCTGTACTGCAAGATCCACCGCACCAAGGGCCATGACCTCCAGAGTTGCAAGAAGGTCGAGCAGCTTGTCCAGCAACAAAAAGCTGAGTACGAGCGGCGCGACAAGGAGAGGGCCCAAGGAGGCGCTGGAGAATCCGGCAAGAAGCGCGCCGGCCGGGGAGGACGCCGCGGCAAGGCCAAGCAGCGGCAAGGAGACAGACCTCCCCGCGGTCGCGACAAGGATGAAGATGACGATGACGACGAAGACATGGATGATGTCGAGACCAGTGAGCAGGAGTTCCAGAAAGCCACATAGGTCTTGTGTGTTGACGGCAGTGCTTCTCTGCATACTTCCCACCACCAACTCAAGCAGTGGGCGCGGGAAGTCAATGCGGCGGAACCACCTGTCGAATCGCGCAAGCTTCTGAAATGGTCCAGCATGCCTATCATCTTTGATATTGAGGACCACCCTGATCGCACAACTGCGGTCGGGTGCTTGCCGTTGTTGGTTTCACCAACTATCCGCAACCTCAAGGTCACTAAGATGCTAGTTGACGGTGGGGCCGGCTTGAACCTGATCTCCTCTGCTGTACTCCAGAAACTCCAGATCCCTGACAGCGAGCTTGAAGAGACCGGCACATTCCAAGGAATCAACCAGGGAAGGAGCAAGCCGAAGGTGAAGGTCATGTTGCCGGTAACATTTGGCAGCGAGTTGAACTTCAGGACTGAGAGGGTCACTTTTGATGTTGCCGATTTGCCATTGCCTTACAATGGAATACTCGGCCGTCCAGCACTCGCCAAGCTCATGGCAGCCTCTCACTACGCATACAACATGCTCAAGATGCCAGGCCCGATAAGCGTCATCTCTATCCCTGGCGACAAGAAAGATGCTCTTATCTGCGCCGACAAGATCTACCGGGAAGCAGCAGCCGCAATAGATCGCAAGTCACTTGCCGGTGAAGCTCCCGGGGGGAAGAAGAAGAGCAAGTCCGGCAAGAGTTCTGATGCCCACTCCGGCAAGCGCACCTCTTCGGAGTGCTGCACTACCGTCGAGGACGCACCATCGAGCTCCACCGGCAAGTGTAAGAAGGCAATGGCGGCTCCGCCAGAGACCAAGAAAGTGTCCGCCAAGGAGGACGGC
Organism: Triticum monococcum; assembly: GCA_034509565.1. Classification (NCBI taxonomy): domain Eukaryota; kingdom Viridiplantae; phylum Streptophyta; class Magnoliopsida; order Poales; family Poaceae; genus Triticum; species Triticum monococcum. The sequence goes on from CM067845.1 coordinate 488,765,209, forward strand.
ACTGGTGGTACCTTCACCATCAGTGCCACTCTTGACCCTAAATAGGAAAGCGCGCTCATTGCTTTCCTGCGGGCGAATGTCGACGTGTTTGCGTGGCAACCGTCTGACATCCCCGGTGTTCCCAGGAAAGTAATTGAGCACCATCTTGCCGTTTGTCCTCATGCGCGGCCCGTCAAGCAGAAGGTCAGGAAGCAAGCAGTGGAGCGCCAAGAATTCATTGCAGAAGAGATCAAGAAATTGGAAGCAGCAGGCCTTGTCAGAGGAGTGCTCCATCCTACGTGGTTGGCCAATCCTGTAGTCGTGCGCAAGGCAAACAGGAAATGGAGGCTTTGTATCGACTTTACTGATGTTAATAAAGCTTGTCCCAAAGACCCATTTCCCTTGCCGCGCATTGACCAGATTGTTGACTCCACGGCCGGATGTGATTTGCTTTCATTTCTTGCCGCGCATTGACGCATACTGTTTCATACGGATGCCTTTCGGTTTAAAGAATGCTGGTTCAACATTTGCAAGGGTAGTCCATGTCGCTCTGGAGCCACAAATGCACAGAAATGTGGAAGCCTACATGGATGGCATAGTGGTCAAGAGCAAGGACAGGGCAACTCTGATTCAAGATTTAGACAAGACCTTTGCAAATCTGCGTAAGATCAACCTCAAGCTCAACCCCGAGAAGTGTGTGTTTGGAGTTCCCTCCAGCAAGCTTCTCGGGTTCTTCATGTCTCAGCGGGGAATTGAACCCAATCCCGACAAGATCAAGGCCATTGAGCAGATTGAAGCAGCAAAGCACGTCAAGGATGTACGAAAACTTGCCGGTTGCGTGGCTGCTCTTAGCAGGTTTATCTCTCGGTCTACTGAGCGCGCCCTATCGTTTTTCAAAATTTTGAAAAAGGCAGGTCCAATGAAATGGACTCCGTAAGCGGAGGCTGCGCTGCAGGACTTGCAGAGATACCTGTCCTCCACTCCAACACTTGTCGCACCTAAGCCGCAAGAGAAGTTGCTGTTGTATATAGCGGCAACCAATCAAGTGGTTAGTGCTGCGTTAGTGGTAGAGAGGGAGGCAGATGACGAGCCAGCAACCGCGGAAAGCGCATCCAGCGACAAGCAGGGGGCTTCCCCGACAAGCTCTAGTCCCGACAAGGATGGATTTGCGCAGGTGCGCGAAGATATACAGAAGAGAATGGTGCAGCGCCCAGTTTACTTTGTCAGTTCCCTTCTACGGGGGGCTAGGTCAAGGTACTCTGGTGTGCAGAAATTGCTTTTCGGCCTTCTCATGGCCTCGAGAAAGCTGCGCCATTACTTCCAAGCACATGAGATCATAGTTGTCACTCGCTTTCCGCTGAAGAGGATACTGCAGAATCCAGAAGCGACAGGCAAGATTGTTGAGTGGGCACTGGAACTGTCAAGCTTTGGCCTCAAGTTTGAGAGTACTTCAACTATCCAAAGTAGAGCATTGGCAGAATTCATAGCAGAGTGGACGCCAACACCAGATGAAGAAATTCCAGAAGCGAGCATCCCCATCAAGGAAGCAAGCAAAGAGTGGCTCATGTACTTTGACGGTGCCTTCTCGCTGCAAGGCACCGGCGCTGGCGTGCTGCTTGTCGCACCCACCGGAGAGCACCTCAAGTACGTAGTCCAGATGCACTTTCCCAAGGAGCAAGCAACAAACAATACTGCAGAGTATGAAGGCTTGCTTGCCGGTCTCAGGATCGCGGCAGACCTTGGGATCAAGAAGCTCATTGTCAGGGGTGACTCACAGCTTGTCGTCTGCCAAGTGAACAAGAATTATCAGAGTCCATTGATGGAGGCCTACGTTGACGAAGTGAGAAAGCTAGAAGAGCACTTTGACGGCTTACAGATGGAGCATGTCCCAAGAGCTCAGAATGACATTGCCGATGGCCTGTCAAAGTGCGCCGCACTTAAGTTACCTGTGGAACCAGGGATCTTTGTGCTCAAGCTGACTCGACCATCCGTAACCCCATTGACTGGACAGAGCAAGAAGAGGAAGTTGATTTCTGGCGACTATTTTCCGGCAGAGCTTCCTGAAGCCGCCGCCAAGAAGGTCCCTAAGATCAACACCAAGAGTGCTGAGGAGCAGTCTGCTCCGGCAAGCCCTAGGGTTTGTTCCGTTGAAGCAGACGCTCCCGACAAGTTTTGCTCCGGCAAGCTTGCCGGGGAACGTCAAGCTCCGGCAGAGCCGCAGGCTCTTGCCGTAGAAGCGGATGTTCCCGCAGTAGCAGATATGCCTTTAGTCCTTGTTGTCGAGCCACAAGCTCCAGCATGGGCACAACAGATTGTCCATTTCCTTCAGATAGGAGAACTTCCCGAAGAGCAAGAAGAAGCGGAAAGAGTAGCCCGGCAGTCAAGTATGTACCTGTTTGTCGACAGCACACTGTACAGAAGAAGACTCAACGGTGTGAAATTGAAGTGTATTCCTCGAGAAGATGGACAAAAGCTGTTGGCAGAGATACATAGAGGCATATGTGGTCACCACATTGGCGCAAGAGCACTTGCCGGCAAAGCATTCCGGCAAGGTTTCTTTTGGCCGACAGCCCTCCAGGATGCAACTGCGCAAGTAACCAAGTGTGAAGCGTGCCAATTCCATTCCAAGCAGATACACCAGCCAGCTCAAGCTCTCCAGACGATCCCTTTATCCTGGCCATTTTCGGTCTGGGGGCTCGATATCCTCGGCCCCTTCCCCCGAGCAGTCGGGGGCTTTGAGTACTTGTACGTCGCAATCGACAAGTTCACAAAGTGGCCGGAAGTGGAAGCAGTGAGGAAGGTGACAGCACAGTCAGCAGTCAATTTCTTCAGGTCGATTGTTTGCCGCTTCGGGATCCCTAACAGGATAATCACCGACAACGGTACGCAATTCACGAGCCGCACCTTCATGCAGTACGTCCAAGATCTTGGCACCAAGGTCTGCTTCGCTTCTGTTGCTCACCCGAGAAGCAACGGTCAAGCAAAGAGTGCAAATGCTGAAGTGCTGCGTGGGCTCAAGACCAGAACTTTCGACAGGCTGCACAAGTGCGGAAGAAACTAGATCGAGGAGCTGCCGGTGGTTCTTTGGTCGATCAGGACGACGCCAAATTGAGCCACTGGCCGGACACCTTTCGCTCTAGTCTATGGAGCAGAGGCAGTTCTCCCCACGGAACTCGTATACGGGTCGCCTCGAGTGCTCGCTTACGATGAGCTTGAGCAAGAGCAGCTACGACAAGATGACGTGCTGCTCCTTGAGGAAGACCGTCTTCAGGCTGCTGTGCGAGCTGCTCGCTACCAGCAAGCTTTACGCCGCTACCGTAGCCGCAAAGTTAATGCCAGAAGTCTCGAGGAAGGCGACCTTGTTCTTCGGCGTGTTCAGTCCGCCAAGAATTCCAACAAGTTGACGCCGAAGTGGGAAGGCCCTTACCGGGTGAAACGAGTCACTAGGCCTGGCGCTATCCGCCTTGAGACCGAAGATGGCACACCAGTGAGCAACTCCTGGAATATTGAGCATCTTCGTAAGTTTTACCCGTAGGGCGCGGTTGCCGGAACCCGTTCCGGCAACCACATTTTGTACAAGTCTTGCCGCTGTTGCATGTAATCCTTTGTACAAAGTCGGGCGCAGATCTCATGCATAAAGTTCATGTGCTTCGCACATCTTGTCAATTTCATGCTTTTTCTTTTTTTGCATGTGTTATCTGACACTTTGTGCAGCACCTACCCCCGGTAAGCAACAACGAGCCATAAGGCTCCATATCTTTTTCTCCTTTTTCCCTTTTCTCTCAAGGAAAGGAAGGGTACCTCGCCCACAAGTTTGCCGGGGGGAAGGAGAAGATGATGGTATGGACCAGGCGTCGTTCAAGAAAGTTTCGTCTTGCCGGGAAGCAAACGACAGAAAAGATAAGTTGCCAAAGTTTGAGCAATCAGATTTTTAAAATTTTTAAGTTATCTTCCTTGAACGACCGTTCTTTGTATGGAAAACCTGTGCGCGGAGGAACCAACTCGTAGCTAGTTGCGCCCTTGCTTTGTTTCGAGTCCGCTCAACAACTTAAGTGAGCTGCGACTAGTTGCGACAAGGTTTCTTGCCGCTAGCAGCACCGCCAGCAGGCTGCTGACGTCCTGCACTCAGCGCTCGCGGCCAAGGTGCCTGCGCCGGCAAGTTCCCTAAAAGCGTAGGGTAAAAACATACAAAGGAAGGAATCAAGTAAAGGAAATAACGTTGCAATCATTGCACAAGATAAAGTTATATTACAAGATAACTTGTCGCGCTCTAATAGATTGTTTTCATAACATGACTAGCAGCGACAAGAAAAGAATAAAACGGGCGGCCTAGTCTACGCGATCGCCCTCGACCCTCTTGATTCCGCTCACCTTGCCCACAATGGGTGCGACAAGGGTCTTGAGCGCCTCCAGATCAGCATCCGGCGGCAAGGACCTGAGGACGTTGGTGAGGTTGAGGCCCGGGTTGCGGAAGGCCACCTTCACCAGCACCTTCTGAAGAGCTCCCGTGCAGATCTTGCATGACTCGTCAGCCAGCTGCTTTGGGATCCTCTCCCGGAGTCGCCGGAGGGCCGTCGCCACGCCTTTGAAGAACGAGGTGAGCTTGGCGCTGGTTTGGAGGTTCTCGTCGGAGGGATACCCGAGATCCTCCATTCCCAGCTGTGCCAGCTCCCTGTCAATATCTCCGGCAACATCCACGAGACCCTCCGTCCAGTGCTCCACATTCTCCCGGAAAGTGCTCTCGGTGGCAGCGGCACTCGCCAGCAGCGCCTTGCCAGCCTTGACCTCCTCCTTCAGGGCCATCTCCTGCTCCTTGGCGCCGTCCAGCGTCTTGGTCAAAGTGATCAGCTTCGACTCAAGATCTGCATTGGAGTCCTTGGTGGCGTCAAGCTCCTTGCCCTTCTCGGCGAGATGGGCCTGCAGCTCTGAATGGCTGTGGGTGTCCTTCTCCCCCTCAAGCTTGAGCGCGGCAAGCTCGTCACCGCTCGCCTTGAGATCGGCCTCCAGCTGCGCCACCTTTGTCTCCAGCTCCTTCTTGGCGGCCTCGGTAACTGCGACAGCGTCTTCTGCTTGTTTGAGGGCTCCGCCAAACGTTCGCTCGCGTGCGGCAAACTCCTCCTAGTGGCTGTCGAGGTTGACTTTCCGCTGCACCAGCTCGCCCTCCTGCACAAACAGCTTCTCAGCGGCAAGCCTTTGTTGCTCTTTGACTTCGGCCCACTCGAGGAGGAAGGCCTCCCGCTCCTCGGCAAGTCATGCCCGCTCCACTGCCAAGGATCGGAGAGCTTCCTGATTGGCACCCCGGAGCTCCTCCGCGCGCTTCTCGATGTCCTCTCCCGCCTTCGCGACAAGCGCCTCGCAGGATTCCAGCTTGGCTTGCCGGGCGCAGTAGAGCGACACCAGCTTCCACAGCAGCCGCTCCTCCTCGGGCTCGCCGCTGCTGCTGCTTGGCGCGTCAACCAGCGCCAACCCGGCGGAGGCGAGCATGTTGGGGAACGCAGTAATTTCAAAAATTTTCCTACGCACACGCAAGATCATGGTGATGCACAGCAACGAGAGGGGAGAGTGATGTCTACGTACCAACGCAGACCGACTGCGGAAGCGATCACACAACGTAGAGGAAGTAGTCGTACGTCTTCTTCCCGATCCAACCGATCCAAGTACCGTTACTCCGGCACCTCCGAGTTCTTAGCACACGTTCAGCTCGATGACGTTCCTCGGGCTCCGATCCAGCAAAGCGTCGAGGAAGAGTTCCGTCAGCACGACGGCGTGGTGACGATCTTGATGTACTACCGACGCAGGGCTTCGCCTAAGCACTGTAACGGTATGATCGAGGTGGAATTTGGTGGCAGGGGGCACCGCACACGGTTAAGGAACGATTAACTTGTGTGTCTTGTGGTGCCCCCTGCCCCCGTATATAAAGGCCAGGGGCAGGGGGTTCGGCCGGCTAGGAGGGAGGCGCAGGGAGGAGTCCTACTCCCACCGGGAGTAGGACTCCTTCCCCCCAATCCTATTCCAACTAGGATTCTTGGGGAAGAAGGAGAAAGAGGGGGCCGGCCCACCTCTCCTAGTCCTATTAGGACTTGGGAAAGGTGGGGGGCGCCGGCCAGGTGTGGGCTGCCTCTTCTCTCTTTTCCACTAAGGCCCAATAGGCCCATTTACCTCCCGGGGGGTTCCGGTAACCCTCCCGGTATTCCGGTAAAATCCCGATTTCACCCGGAACACTTCCTATGTCCAAACATAGGCTTCCAATATATCAATCTTTACGTCTCGACCATTTCGAGACTCCTCGTCATGTCCTTGATCTCATCCGGGACTCCGAACAACCTTCGGTACATCAAAATGCATAAACTCATAATAACTGTCATCGTAACGTTAAGCGTGCGGACCCTACGGTTCGAGAACAATGTAGACATGACCGAGACATGCTTCCGGTCAATAACCAATAGCGGGACCTGGATGCCCATATTGGCTCCTACATATTCTACGAAGATCTTTATCGGTCAGACCGCATAACAACATACGTTGTTCCCTTTGTCATCGGTATGTTACTTGCCCGAGATTCGATCGTCGGTATCCAATACCTAGTTCAATCTCGTTACCGGCAAGTCTCTTTACTCGTTCCGTAATACATCATCTCACAACAAACATATTAGTTGCTGTGCTTGCAAGGCTTATGTGATGTGCATTACCGAGAGGGCCCAGAGATACCTCTCCGACAATCGGAGTGACAAATCCTAAACTCGAAATACGCCAACCCAACATCTACCATTGGAGACACCTGTAGTACTCCTTTATAATCACCCAGTTACGTTGTGACGTTTGGTAGTGCCCAAAGTGTTCCTCCGGTAAACGGGAGTTGCATAATCTCATAGTTATAGGAACATGTATAAGTCATGAAGAAAGCAATAGCAACATACTAAACGATCGGGTGCTAAGCTAATAGAATGGGTCATGTCAATCAGATCATTCAACTAATGATGTGACCTCGTTAATCAAATAACAACTCTTTGTTCATGGTTAGGAAACATAACCATCTTTGATTAACGAGCTAGTCTAGTAGAGGCATACTAGTGACACTCTGTTGGTCTATGTATTCACACATGTATTATGTTTCCGGTTAATACAATTCTAGCATGAATAATAAACATTTATCATGATGTAAGGAAATAAATAATAACTTTATTATTGCCTCTAGGGCATATTTCCTTCAGTCTCCCACTTGCACTAGAGTCAATAATCTAGATTACATAGTAATGATTCTAACAACCATGGAGCCTTGGTGCTGATCATGTTTTGCTCGTGGAAGAGGCTTAGTCAACGGGTCTGCAACATTCAGATCCGTATGTATCTTGCAAATCTCTATGTCTCCCACCTGGACTAAATCCCGGATGGAGTTGAAGCGTCTCTTGATGTGTTTGGTTCTTTTATGAAATCTGGATTCCTTTGCCAAGGCAATTGCACCAGTATTGTCACAGAAGATTTTCATTGGACCCGATGCACTAGGTATGACACCTAGATCGGATATGAACTCCTTCATCCAGACTCCTTCGTTCGCTGCTTCCGAAGCAGCTATGTACTCCGCTTCACATGTAGATCCCGCTACGACGCTTTGTTTAGAACTGCACCAACTGACAGCTCCACCGTTTAAAGTAAACACGTATCCGGTTTGCGATTTAGAATCGTCCGGATTAGTGTCAAAGCTTGCATCAACGTAACCTCTTACGGTGAGCTCTTTGTCACCTCCATATACGAGAAACATATCCTTAGTCCTTTTCAGGTATTTCAGGATGTTCTTGACCGCTGTCCAGTGATCCACTCCTGGATTACTTTGGTACCTCCCTGCTAAACTTATAGCAAGGCACACATCAGGTCTGGTACACAGCATTGCATACATGATAGAGCCTATGGCTGAAGCATAGGGGACATCTTTCATTTTCTCTCTATCTTCTGCATTGGTCGGGCATTGAGTCTGGCTCAACTTCACACCTTGTAATACAGGCAAGAACCCTTTCTTTGCTTGATCCATTTTGAACTTCTTCAAAATCTTGTCAAGGTATGTGCTTTGTGAAAGTCCAATTAAGCGTTTTGATCTATCTCTATAGATCTTTATGCCTAATATGTAAGCAGCTTCCCCGAGGTCTTTCATCGAAAAACTTTTATTCAAGTATCCCTTTATGCTATCCAGAAATTCTATATCATTTCCAATGAGTAATATGTCATCCACATATAATATCAGAAATGCTACAGAGCTCCCACTCACTTTCTTGTAAATACAGGCTTCTCCAAAAGTCTGTATAAACCCAAATGCTTTGATCACATTATCAAAGCGTTTATTCCAACTCCGAGATGCTTGCACCAGTCCATAAATGGATCGCTGGAGTTTGCACACTTTGTTAGCTCCTTTTGGATCGACAAAACCTTCGGGTTGCATCATATACAACTCCTCTTCCAGAAATCCATTCAGGAATGCGGTTTTTACATCCATTTGCCAAATTTCATAATCATAAAATGCGGCAATTGCTAACATGATTCTGACAGACTTAAGCATCGCTACGGGTGAGAAAGTCTCATCGTAGTCAACTCCTTGAACTTGTCGAAAACCTTTTGCGACAAGTCGAGCTTTGTAGATAGTAACATTACCATCAGCGTCAGTCTTTTTCTTAAAGATCCATTTATTCTCAATTGCTTGCCGATCATCGGGCAAGTCAACCAAAGTCCATACTTTGTTCTCATACATGGATCCCATCTCAGATTTCATGGCTTCAAGCCACTTTGCGGAATCTGGGCTCACCATCGCTTCTTCATAGTTCGTAGGTTCATCATGATCTAGTAGCATGACTTCCAGAACAGGATTACCGTACCACTCTGGTGCGGATCTTACTCTGGTTGATCTACGAGGTACAGTAGTATCTTGATCTAAAGTTTCATGATCATCATCATTAACTTCCTCTCTTATTGGTGTAGTTCTCACAGAAACAAGTTTTTGTGATGTACTATTTCCCAATAACGGAGTAGGTACAGTTACCTCGTCAAGTTCTACTTTCCTCCCACTCACTTCTTTCGAGAGAAACTCCTTCTCAAGAAAGTTTCCGAATTTAGCAACAAAAGTCTTGCCTTCGGATCTGTGATAGAAGGTGTATCCAATAGTTTCCTTTGGATATCCTATGAAGACACACTTCTCCGATTTGGGTTCGAGCTTATCAGGTTGAAGCTTTTTCACATAAGCATCACAGCCCCAAACTTTAAGAAACGACAACTTTGGTTTCTTGCCAAACCACAGTTCATAAGGCGTCGTCTCAACGGATTTAGATGGTGCCCTATTTAACGTGAATGCGGCCGTCTCTAAAGCATAACCCCAAAATGATAGCGGTAAATCAGTAAGAGACATCATAGATCGCACCATATCTAGTAAAGTACGATTACGACGTTCGGATACACCATTACGTTGTGGTGTTCCGGGTGGCGTGAGTTGCGAAACTATTCCACAATTTTTCAAATGTACACCAAACTCGTAACTCAAATATTCTCCTCCACGATCGGATCGTAGAAACTTTATTTTCTTGTTACGATGATTTTCAACTTCACTCTGAAATTCCTTGAACTTTTCAAATGTTTCAGACTTATGTTTCATTAAGTAGATATACCCATATCTGCTTAAATCATCTGTGAAGGTGAGAAAATAACGATATCCGCCACGAGCCTCAATATTCATCGGACCACATACATCGGTATGTATGATTTCCAATAAATCTGTTGCTCTCTCCATAGTACCGGAGAACGGTGATTTAGTCATCTTGCCCATGAGGCACGGTTCGCAAGTACCAAGTGATTCATAATCAAGTGGTTCCAAAAGCCCATCAGCATGGAGTTTCTTCATGCGCTTTACACCGATATGACCTAAACGGCAGTGCCACAAATAAGTTGCACTATCATTATCAACTCTGCATCTTTTGGCTTCAACATTATGAATATGTGTATTACTACTATCGAGATTCAATAAGAATAGATCACTTTTCAAGGGTGCTTGACCATAAAAGATATTACTCATATAAATAGAACAACCATTATTCTCTGATTTAAATGAATAACCGTCTCGCATCAAACAAGATCCAGATATAATGTTCATGCTCAACGCTGGCACCAAATAACAATTATTTAGGTCTAATATTAATCCCGAAGATAGATGTAGAGGTAGCGTGCCGACTGCGATCACATCGACTTTGGAACCGTTTCCCACGCGCATCGTCACCTCGTCCTTTGCTAGTGTCCGCTTATTCTGTAGTCCCTGTTTCGAGTTGCAAATATTAGCAACAGAACCAGTATCAAATACCCAGGTGCTACTGCGAGCTCTAGTAAGGTACACATCAATAACATGTATATCACATATACCTTTGTTCACCTTGCCATCCTTCTTATCCGCCAAATACTTGGGGCAGTTCCGCTTCCAGTGACCAGTCTGCTTGCAGTAGAAGCACTCAGTTTCAGGCTTAGGTCCAGACTTGGGTTTCTTCTCTTGAGCAGCAACTTGCTTGCCGTTCTTCTTGAAGTTCCCTTTCTTCTTCCCTTTGCCCTTTTTCTTGAAACTAGTGGTTTTGTTAACCATCAACACTTGATGCTCCTTCTTGATTTCTACCTCCGCAGCTTTCAGTATAGCGAAGAGCTCGGGAATAGTCTTGTTCATCCCTTGCATATTATAGTTCATCACAAAGCTCTTGTAGCTTGGTGGCAGTGATTGGAGAATTCTGTCAATGACGCAATCATCCGGAAGTGTAACTCCCAATTGAATCAAGTGATTATTATACCCAGACATTTTGAGTATATGCTCACTGACAGAACTGTTCTCCTCCATCTTGCAGCTATAGAACTTATTGGAGACTTCATATCTCTCAATCCGGGCATTTGCTTGAAATATTAACTTCAACTCCTGGAACATCTCATATGCTCCATGACGTTCAAAACGTCGTTGAAGTCCCGGTTCTAAGCCGTAAAGCATGGCACACTGAACTATTGAGTAGTCATCAGCTTTGCTCTGCCAGACGTTCATAACTTCTGGTGTTGCTCTTGCAGCAGGCCTGGCACTCAGCGGTGCTTCCAGGACGTAATTCTTCTGTGCAGCAATGAGGATAATCCTCAGGTTACGGACCCAGTCCGTGTAATTGCTACCATCATCTTTCAACTTTGCTTTCTCAAGGAACGCATTAAAATTCAACGGAACAACAGCACGAGCCATCTATCTACAATCAACATAAACAAGCAAGATACTATCAGGTACTAAGTTCATGATAATTTTTAAGTTCAGTTAATTTACTTAAGAACTCCCACTTAGATAGACATCCCTCTAATCCTCTAAGTGATCACGTGATCCAAATCAACTAAACCATAACCGATCATCACGTGAGATGGAGTAGTTTTCAATGGTGAACATCAATATGTTGATCATATCTACTATATGATTCACGCTCGACCTTTCGGTCTCCGTGTTCCGAGGCCATATCTGTATATGCTTGGCTCGTCAAGTATAACCTGAGTATTCCGCGTGTGCAACTGTTTTGCACCCGTTGTATTTGAACGTAGAGCCTATCACACCCGATCATCACGTGGTGTCTCAGCACGAAGAACTTTTGCAACGGTGCATACTCAGGGAGAACACTTCTTGATAATTTAGTGAGAGATCATCTTATAATGCTACCATCAATCAAAGCAAGATAAGATGCATAAAAGGAAAAACATCACATGCAATCAATATAAGTGATATGATATGGCCATCATCATCTTGTGCTTGTGATCTCCATCTTCGAAGCACCGTCATGATCACCATCGTCACCGGCGCGCCACCTTGATCTCCATCGTAGCAACGTTGTCGTCTCACCAATCTTATGCTTCCACGACTATTACTACCGTTTAGTAATAAACTAAAGCATTACATCGCGATTGCATTGCATACAATAAAGCGACAACCATATGGCTCCTGCCAGTTGCCGATAACTCGGTTACAAAACATGATCATCTCATACAAAAAAATCAGCATCATGCCTTGACCATATCACATCACAACATACCCTGCAAAAACAAGTTAGACGTCCTCTACTTTGTTGTTGCAAGTTTTACGTGGCTGCTACGGGCTTAAGTAAGAACGCATCTCACCTACGCATCACAACCACAACGATAGTTCGTCAAATAGACTCCGTTTTAACCTTCTCAAGGACCGGGCGTAGTCACACTTGGTTCAACTAAAGTTGGAGAGACAGTCTTCTGCAAGCCATCTGTGTGCAAAGCACGTCGAGGGAACCGGTCTCGCATAAGAGTATGCGTAAGGTTCGTCCGGATCGTCTCAACCAACAATACCGCCGAACCAAAGTATGACATGCTGGTAGGCAGTATGACTTGTATCGCCCACAACTCACTTGTGTTCTACTCGTGCATATAACATCAAACCATAAAACCTAGGCTCAGATGCCACTGTTGGGGAACGCAGTAATTTCAAAAAATTTCCTACGCACACGCAAGATCATGGTGATGCACAGCAACGAGAGGGGAGAGTGATGTCTACGTACCAACGCAAACCGACTGCGGAAGCGATCACACAACGTAGAGGAAGTAGTCGTACGTCTTCTTCCCGATCCAACCGATCCAAGTACCGTTACTCCGGCACCTCCGAGTTCTTAGCACACGTTCAGCTCGATGACGTTCCTCGGGCTCCGATCCAGCAAAGCGTCGAGGAAGAGTTCCGTCAGCACGACGGCGTGGTGACGATCTTGATGTACTACCGACGCAGGGCTTCGCCTAAGCACTGTAACGGTATGATCGAGGTGGAATTTGGTGGCAGGGGGCACCGCACACGGTTAAGGAACGATTAACTTGTGTGTCTTGTGGTGCCCCCTGCCCCCGTATATAAAGGCCAGGGGCAGGGGGTTCGGCCGGCTAGGAGGGAGGCGCAGGGAGGAGTCCTACTCCCACCGGGAGTAGGACTCCTTCCCCCCAATCCTATTCCAACTAGGATTCTTGGGGAAGAAGGAGAAAGAGGGGGTCGGCCCACCTCTCCTAGTCCTATTAGGACTTGGGAAAGGTGGGGGGCGCCGGCCAGGTGTGGGCTGCCTCTTCTCTCTTTTCCACTAAGGCCCAATAGGCCCATTTACCTCCCGGGGGGTTCCGGTAACCCTCCCGGTATTCCGGTAAAATCCCGATTTCACCCGGAACACTTCCTATGTCCAAACATAGGCTTCCAATATATCAATCTTTACGTCTCGACCATTTCGAGACTCCTCGTCATGTCCTTGATCTCATCCGGGACTCCGAACAACCTTCGGTACATCAAAATGCATAAACTCATAATAACTGTCATCGTAACGTTAAGCGTGCGGACCCTACGGTTCGAGAACAATGTAGACATGACCGAGACATGCTTCCGGTCAATAACCAATAGCGGGACCTGGATGCCCATATTGGCTCCTACATATTCTACGAAGATCTTTATCGGTCAGACCGCATAACAACATACGTTGTTCCCTTTGTCATCGGTATGTTACTTGCCCGAGATTCGATCGTCGGTATCCAATACCTAGTTCAATCTCGTTACCGGCAAGTCTCTTTACTCGTTCCGTAATACATCATCTCACAACTAACATATTAGTTGCTGTGCTTGCAAGGCTTATGTGATGTGCATTACCGAGAGGGCCCAGAGATACCTCTCCGACAATCGGAGTGACAAATCCTAATCTCGAAATACGCCAACCCAACATCTACCATTGGAGACACCTGTAGTACTCCTTTATAATCACCCAGTTACGTTGTGACGTTTGGTAGTGCCCAAAGTGTTCCTCCGGTAAACGGGAGTTGCATAATCTCATAGTTATAGGAACATGTATAAGTCATGAAGAAAGCAATAGCAACATACTAAACGATCGGGTGCTAAGCTAATAGAATGGGTCATGTCAATCAGATCATTCAACTAATGATGTGACCTCGTTAATCAAATAACAACTCTTTGTTCATGGTTAGGAAACATAACCATCTTTGATTAACGAGCTAGTCTAGTAGAGGCATACTAGTGACACTCTGTTGGTCTATGTATTCACACATGTATTATGTTTCCGGTTAATACAATTCTAGCATGAATAATAAACATTTATCATGATGTAAGGAAATAAATAATAACTTTATTATTGCCTCTAGGGCATATTTCCTTTAGAGCACCTCTCCGTCGAAGCTCTCTCCTTCGACCGGCGCCCTGGAGCTTGACGCCCCGGGGAGGTTTATGAAGATGTCATCGCCGGCCTTCAAGTAGACGCCAGGCTGGGGCTCTTCGGAGCCTGGCGCTGCGGCAGCGGCGGAGGGATCGGCGGTTGGTGCAGCGCCTGGCGCTCCTGCGGCCTCAGGGTTGTCAGTGCGATCGCCAGATCCCCCGCCTGCTTCTGCAGCGGCAGCCCTGGCGGCCTCTTCGCCGGTGGGCTCGTCAGCGCCGGCTGCTTCCTCGGCGGCAACGACGTCGTCAGCGGCAACCTCGATCTCCATCGGCTCCGCAGCAGATGGATCTGGCAGCCGAAAAGGGGAGAAGAGTCAAGCAAATATCTAAAAATAGAAGATCAGAAGAAGAAGAACCCAAGGGAAGTTCTGAAGCGAGAAGATTACCTGTGCCAGGTTCTGCAGTCATGGTCTCCGCCGCCGGGGGGCCGCTGGTGCTGTCCCTTGCCGGAGAACCCTCCCTTGCCGGAGACTTCTCCCTTGCCGGGGAGCTCTCCCTTGCCGGAGACCTCTCCCTTGCCGGAGGACTCTCCCTTGGCGTTTCGGGGGCCGCCTCCGGGCGCTCCTGGTGGGGCTGCTCTGCTTCTACACAAACCAGCAGTCAGATATCAGCAAAAGCAAGAGTCTCCATGCGCGCCCTACAGCGGAAAGCAAGCGATATACTTACACTGGGGGCTGCTCTGAAGAACGGTTGCCGGGTCCGGCGAGGTTGTCTCGGACGTCCCCCCTCCTGTCATGGTGGGTTCATCCTCGATGACAATCACTGGGGCCTTGGCTCTCTTCGCTGCTCTCTGAGCCAGAGTCCTAAGAAGGAATGAGTTCAGAATAAAGAAAATGAGATACAAGACAGAACAACAAGGATTGAAGCACTACAAGTACAACAAGAGGATCTTACTCTTCTTCTTCTTCCTCGTCGGAGCTGAACGCGGAGAAGTCGAAGTCCGGCTCACGCTCGGTGCGAGAAGGCGGAGGAGTAGGTTCCCTTGGCCGCTTGGCGGGAGCAGAAGCGGTGGTCCAGGAAGACCCCGCTCCAGTTGCCGCAGCGGCGTGAGGCGCTCCCGCGGCACCAGTGCTTGCCGTGGTGGAGCGTGTCGTGCGGCGCGGCGACTGTTGACTCGACTGCCGCCTCGCTACATCCCCGGCCTTGCGGAGACGCCTTCTTGGTGGAGATGGAGGCTCTGCTTGCGGCGAGCTATCTGAGGATGAGGAGGAAGAGGAGTTGATCTCCAACGAGCCGCTCGTATCCTCGGCGGGCTCGCTCGGCTCGGCGTCACGCCCGGCAAGCTCTTTCTTTCCGGCAAGCTCTTTCTTGCCGGCAAGCTCCTCTCGCTCGGCACGGTTTGCCGCCTCTGCTGCCTCTGCCTCCTCCACGGTGAATCCAAACTTGCCTGCCGCTGCGGCTGCCGCCGCCTCTTCCAGACTGGAGGCGATGCATTTCAACTCCGCATCGGTGGTGTCGCGAGTGAGGCCGTTCTTCTCATCGGAGCAGATCGACACTTCTACCAAGCTGTCGAAGAACTCCTGCACGACGTCGTCTGCAGGCTCTTGCCAAGTTGGCACAAGTCCACGCGAGTCGCACAGCGGCGTCATTGCCCGGATGCGGTCGAGCGCAGAGTTGTTGCACAGCGGAACGATGCCCTGCGGCAACTTAAACACTTCGGGATGATCAGGATCATACTTGAAGAGCTCCTGGAGCATCACGTTTAGCTCCAGGACAGTGAAGTTGTAGTTGAGGCCCGGACGCAGCCTCATGATATCCGCCGCATTCTTGAACTCCCAGGCGGGCCTCCTCCGTTCCTGTAGGGGGGCGATGCGGCGGCGAAGAAAATCTGTGCCAACGGTGCCTACAGTGAGTCCGGCAAGCCTGAGGCATTGGATCCTGGTGACGGCAATCCTCAGCCTATCGTCTTCTAGGGCCACGTCGCTCCAATCGCTGCCGCGTACTGCTGGGGCTTGGCGCCGGGCGGTAAACGACTGCGGGTTCTCCTCGACAATCCAGCACCAGTCTGCTCTCCACTCCTCCCACTTGCCGCGGAACTCTCCCTCCAGATAAGAGTCCTTCTTGCCGGCCCTCGAGATCCAGGCGATTCCGCCAGATAAAGGCTCTCCTCTCTCTACTCGGGGCATAAAGAAGTGGCGGAAAAGGGCTACATTTGGGTGGACTCCGACAAAGTTTTCGCAAAGATGTGCGAAAACTGCCATGGTCAGGACGGCATTGGGGGTGAAATCAAGGAGGCAGAGCCCGTAGGTGTTCATGATGTCGCAGAAAAACTCAAAATAGGGCGGGCAGAGCCCACAGTAGAAGAACACGGCGAAGAAGGGATATCCATTTGGAGCCATTTAATGAGCAGCGGCTGGAAGTACCTTCGTGCTCGGTTGCGCTCGCGTCTCCGTCGACCAGAAGAGGTAGTAGTAGTCCCTCAGCTCCTTCGCGGCAAGCTTGGGGGGGGGGGGAGATTGCTCGCTCCTTCCGCAGCGCCGCAAGCCGCTGCACCTCGGTCGACTTCACAGCCTTCCCCTTGTCGGCTTTCAGAGCCATGGCGGAAGTGGTGGAGGAGGTGGTGACGTTGGTGGTGCTAGTGGCGATGGGGGGCAGGGCGCTACTCTCTTTGCTTTGGGAAGATGGAGGCGCGGCGGAGGTTTCCAAGATTGGAATGGAAAGGGGGCGAATGGGCGCACTACCCCTGTTTCCCCTGGTTATAAGGAAGGAGGGGGCGGACGTTCCGCCTTTCCGAATAAAGAAACCACCCACGATCTCTCCCACGACGCCGCATTCGACGCGTGCTATTCGGGAAGGGCGCGGTGGATGCGGAGAGAGATACGGCGCAAACCAGGCCGCGCGTGCCCGTGCCCTGTTTTGGGCCTGGCCCAACAGCGCTCAGCACCATGTATGGCCCAGGCCCGGGCGCTCCTGTCGGTGTACTAGAGTAGGGGTACCCTAGTATCCCGAACTTGTGCACGGGCAGTCGCAGCGTCCCGCGGCAAGGCTTGCCGGGTGACCGCCAAAGTCCTCCGTGGTTCCTTTGGAGCCATTCAAGAACAAAGTATCCAAGCCAAGGAGACAAGACCCCGGCAAGAGGAGCTTGCCGGGACGTACAAGACCACGGCGAGAGGAGCTTGCCGGGAAGGCCAACCAAGGCATCCCAAGAAACTTGCCACGACGCACCACACGTCCCGGCAAGGCCCGGTGAGCGACAAGCTCCCGGACGCGACAAGACAACGACCGCGGCAAGGCACTTGCCGCGGCAAGCCTCCACTCTGTACCTGCGCTCCAGCACATCCACCAACGTGTCGCTCTGGGACCCTTCCAGGCGTACGTGGCGGGAGGCTGTGCAGCCAGCGGTACACGGTGGCAAGCGGCGCTGACAAGATCGCCATCGTGGCGAGCGATGGCGTCCCTGGCGGTCCCTTTTACACTATTTGGGCGACGCAGACGGGCATTTAATGCACTTGTCCCTGCCGTCAGGGTTAGGTATGATACACTGTAGTAGGCGGTGGTGCGAACAGCCATGCCTTTTCCATTTTTACCCTCATCTACGTTGCCATCTGTTGGTGACCCCTTGAGCATATAAAAGGAGGCCCATGCGCAACGTAGAGGGGGATCGGCCAAACAGAACATTCACGCTCGGTCTCGTTAGTTGCTGGTGTGTACTATAGCACTCAGCACTCCCGAGCAAGAACTCAATACAAACCACAAAGCAGGAGTAGGGTTTTACGCATCCGTGCGGCCCGAACCTGGGTAAACTGATCGTGTGCTCGTGCGCTTCGCCTCGATCTGCACTTCGTGCGATCTCCGCCCCCCTGCCGAACCAAAAGGGGCTCGGTCCACCGGTCCCATAGGTGTCCGTGGGATTAGCACCGCCGACATCTTTGGCGCGCCAGGTAGGGGAGCATCGAGATTGTGTGAACCTGATCCGGCGTTCGCACGAGCTAAATCTCCGTCGTATTTATCAATATGCCGCCGAAGAAGAAGGCTTTGGAGGCGGCTGCTCCATCTGCGCCGAACCCACCATCGCCAGAGCAAACGGCTGGTGGGGTAGACGCCGGCGGAAGAACGGGCGTCGACGAGGGAGCTCACGGTGCTGCCAGGTCCAAGGATAAGGCTCCGCTGCCCATCGGCGGCGCAGTCGGCTCCAACAATGACCGGGCGCACTCCAAGACCTCGGCGTCCGTACATGCACCGCGCCCATCCCAGGAGGCGTGGGATCGGCAACGTCATGATACCCACGGTACCATACGTTTGCTGGATCCAGATCGAGCTGGTGGATCTCGGAGTGCTGAAGACCAGCGTGCACGCCAACATGCTGGCGCGAGCGGAGCACGGTCGCCTGGACGAGATACTGCTCCTTCTAACATGGTTAGAAGTCCGAGCGTATCCCGCTCCTCGCACCGTTCGCCGCCGCCACCCGCCACTTCAGCAGAAGCTTTGGCGCGAGCTCAACTGCTCCTAGACTACCCTCCAGCGGTAGACAAGATCGACGACTGGAGGGCCACCATCCAGAGTCTCATCGGTTTTGCCAACGGCGACAATCCACGGCAGTCGAGTACTTCGCTGCCGCGGCAAGTCAGCCAGGCACGAGCCGGTGGCGACAAGACCGGTGAGGGTGCAACCACCGTGCACTCTCCGCCCCGAAGGCCAAGATCGCCGACTCGCCGGATCCACCACGACAGCGACTCCACCGCCTCATCAGATCCACGAGCTCGTCGCGATTAGCGTCAAGTTCTTGACGAATGACAGCAAGAAGACGCTCGTACTCGCATCGAGCGCCGAAGAGAAGCGCGGCGTCAATCAGACCATTGCGCTGGGCCCTCTGTCGACATGCATGCGCCAGGGGAACCAGGCGACTTGCCGTACACGGTAGGTTGCCCTGCGTTTACCCGTGAGCTGCGGCAAGTCCAGTGGCCCAGCCGGAAGAATTTCAAGCCAGACATACCAGAGAAGTACGACGGCAAGTCGCATCCGTCGGAGTTCCTCAGCATCTACACCATCGCGGTGCATGCTGCCGGGGGGCGCGACGACAAGAGCCTTGCCAACTACTTCCCGCTGGTGCTCAAGCCCGACGTCAGGTCCTGGCTCATGCATTTGCCGGACAACTCCATATCTTCTTGGGCAGACCTATGCCATCAGTTTGTTGGCGCCTTTATAGGCGGCCACAAACGTCATGGCCAAGAGAGTGATCTTCACCTGCTCGCCCAGAAGGAAGGAGAGCCTCTGCGCAAGTACATTCAGAGATTCAGCCATGTACAACGCAACATCCCAGATATCCACCCGGCCGCGGTCATCAGCGCGTTCCATTAGAACGTGCGTAACCGCAGGATGCGGGAGGAGATGGCGATGTGCAGGATCAGAGACGTCAGTGAGCTATATGCCCTGGCCGACAAGTGTGCATGTGCTAAGGAAGGGAGGAAACTCCCCGGAGAGAATACAGGAGCAGGAGGATCTAACAGCGAGGATGCTGCCCCGGCAAAGAAAAACCGGCGGCGGAACAACAGGAAGAAGAAGGGCAAAGATGTGCTAGTCGTTGAGCAGTTCGGCAACGACGGTGGCGCCAAGAAAGCCAAAGTTGGTAGCTCCGACAAGGAGATTGCCGCATGCACCAACTGCCAGGCTGTGGCGGTCGCCGACAAGCAGGACGGCACCGACAAGCAGTACTGCAAGATCCACCGCACCAAGGGCCATGACCTCCAGAGTTGCAAGAAGGTCGAGCAGCTTGTCCAGCAACAAAAAGCTGAGTACGAGCGGCGCGACAAGGAGAGGGCCCAAGGAGGCACTGGAGAATCCGGCAAGAAGCGCGCCGGCCGGGGAGGACGCTGCGGCAAGGCCAAGCAGCGGCAAGGAGACAGACCTCCCCGCGGCCGCGACAAGGATGAAGATGACTACGACGACGAAGACATGGATGATGTCGAGACCAGTGAGCAGGAGTTCCAGAAAGCCACAGAGGTCTTGTGCGTTGACGGCGGTGCTTCTCTGCATACTTCCCACCGCCAACTCAAGCAGTGGGCGCGGGAAGTCAATGCGGCGGAACCACCTGTCGAATCGCGCAAGCTTCTGAAATGGTCCAGCACGCCTATCATCTTTGATATTGAGGACCACCCTGATCGCACAACTGCGGTCGGGTGCTTGCCGTTGTTGGTTTCACCAACTATCCGCAACATCAAGGTCACTAAGATGCTAGTTGACGGCGGGGCCGGCTTGAACCTGATCTCCTCTGCTGTACTCCAGAAACTCTAGATCCCTGACAGCGAGCTTGAAGAGACCGGCACATTCCAAGGAATCAACCCGGGAAGGAGCAAGCCGAAGGGGAAGGTCATGTTGCCGGTAACATTTGGCAGTGAGTTGAACTTCAGGACTGAGAGGGTCACTTTTAACGTTGCCGATTTTCCATTGCCTTACAATGGAATACTCGGCCGTCCAGCACTCGCCAAGTTCATGGCAGCCTCTCACTATGCATACAACATGCTCAAGATGCCAGGCCCAATAAGCGTCATCTCTGTCCCTGGCGACAAGAAAGATGCTCTTATCTGCGCCAACAAGATCTACCGGGAAGCAGCAGCCGAAACAGATCGCAAGTCACTTGCCGCTGAAGCTCCCGGGGGGAAGAAGAAGACCAAGTCCGGCAAGAGTTCTGATGCCCACTCCGGCAAGCGCACCTCTTCGGAGTGCTGCGCTACCGTCGAGGACGCACCATCGAGCTCCACCGGCAAGTGTAAGAAGGCAATGGCGGCTCCGCCAGAGACCAAGAAAGTGTCCGCCAAGGAGGACGGCACTGGTGGTACCTTCACCATCAGTGCCACTCTTGACCCTAAATAGGAATGCTCGCTCATTGCTTTCCTGCGGGCGAATGTCGACGTGTTTGCGTGGCAACCGTCTGACATCCCCGGTGTTCCCAGGAAAGTAATTGAGCACCATCTTGCCGTTTGTCCTCATGCGCGGCCCGTCAAGCAGAAGGTCAGGAAGCAAGCAGTGGAGCGCCAAGAATTCATCGCAGAAGAGATCAAGAAATTGGAAGCAGCAGGCCTTGTCAGAGGAGTGCTCCATCCTACGTGGTTGGCCAATCCTGTAGTCGTGCGCAAGGCAAACAGGAAATGGAGGCTTTGTATCGACTTTAATGATGTTAATAAAGCTTGTCCCAAAGACCCATTTCCCTTGCCGCGCATTGACCAGATTATTGACTCCACGGCCGGATGTGATTTGCTTTCATTTCTTGACGCATACTCAGGATACCATCAAATCTTCATGGCAGAAGAAGATGAGGAGAAAACCGCATTCATTACTCCATGTGGCACGTACTGTTTCATACGGATGCCTTTCGGTTTAAAGAATGCTAGTTCAACGTTTGCAAGGGTAGTCCATGTCGCTCTGGAGCCACAAATGCACAGAAATGTGGAAGCCTACATGGACGACATAGTGGTCAAGAGCAAGGACAGGGCAACTCTGATTCAAGATTTAGATGAGACCTTTGCAAATCTGCGCAAGATCAACCTCAAGCTCAACCCCGAGAAGTGTGTGTTTGGAGTTCCCTCCGGCAAGCTTCTCGGGTTCTTCGTGTCTCAGCGGGGAATTGAAGCCAATCCCGACAAGATCAAGGCCATTGAGCAAATTGAAGCACCAAAGCACGTCAAGGATGTACGAAAACTTGCCGATTGCGTGGCTGCTCTCAGCAGGTTAATCTCTCGGTCTGCTGAGCGTGCCCTGTTGTTTTTCAAAAGTTTGAAAAAGGCAGGTCCAATGAAATGGACTCCGGAAGCAGAGGCTGCGCTGCAGGACTTGAAGAGATACCTGTCCTCCACTCCAACACTTGTCGCACCTAAGCCGCAAGAGAAGTTGCTGCTGTATATAGCGGCAACCAATCAATTGGTCAGTGCTGCGTTAGTGGCAGAGAGGGAGGCAGATGACGAGCCAGCAACCGCGGGAAGCGCATCCAGCGACAAGCAGGGGGCTTCCCCGACAAGCTCTGGTCCCGACAAGGATGGATTTGCGCAGGTGCGCGAAGAGATACAGAAGAGAATGGTGCAGTGCCCAGTTTACTTTGTCAGTTCCCTTCTGCAGGGGGCTAGGTCAAGGTACTCTGGTGTGCAGAAATTGCTTTTCGGCCTTCTCATGGCCTCGAGAAAGCTGCGCCATTACTTCCAAGGACATGAGATCACAGTTGTCACTCGCTTTCCGTTGAAGAGGATACTGCAGAATCCAGAAGCGACGGGCAGGATTGTTGAGTGGGCACTGGAACTATCAAGCTTTGGCCTCAAGTTTGAGAGTACTTCAACTATCCAAAGCAGAGCATTGGCAGAATTCATAGCAGAGTGGACGCCAACACCAGATAAAGAAATTCCAGAAACGAGCATCCCCGTCAAGGAAGCAAGCAAAGAGTGGCTCATGTACTTTGACGGTGCCTTCTCGCTGCAAGGCGCCGGCGCTGGCGTGCTGCTTATCGCACCCACCGGAGAGCACCTCAAGTACGTAGTCCAGATGCACTTTCCCAAGGAGCAAGCAACAAACAATACTACAGAGTATGAAGGCTTGCTTGCCGGTCTCAGGATCGCGGCAGACCTTGGGATCAAGAAGCTCATTGTCAGGGGTGACTCGCAGCTTGTCGTCCGCCAAGTGAACAAGAATTATCAGAGTCCGTTGATGGAGGCCTACGTTGACGAAGTTACAAAGCTAGAAGAGCACTTTGACGGCTTACAGATGGAGCATGTCCCAAGAGCTCAGAATGACATTGCCGATGGCCTGTCAAAGTGCGCCGCACTTAAGTTACCTGTGGAACCAGGGATCTTTGTGCTCAAGCTGACTCGACCGTCCGTAACCCCATCGACTGGACAGAGCAAGAAGAGGAAGTTGATTTCTGGCGACTATTTTCCGGCAGAGCTTCCTGAAGCCGCCGCCAAGAAGGTCCCCAAGATCAACCCCAAGAGTGCTGAGGAGCAGTCTGCTCCGGCAAGCCCTAGGGTTTGTTCCGTTGAAGCAGACGCTCCTGACAAGTTTTGCTCCGGCAAGCTTGCCGGGGAACGTCAAGATCCGGCAGAGCCGCAGGCTCTTGCTGTAGAAGCGGATGTTCCCACAGCAGCAGATATGTCTTTAGTCCTTGTTGTCGAGCCACAAGCTACAGCATGGGCACAACAGATTGTCCATTTCCTTCAGACAGGAGAACTTCCCGAAGAGCAAGAAGAAGCGGAAAGAGTAGCCCGATAGTCAAGTATGTACCAGTTTGTCGATAGCACACTGTACAGAAGAAGACTCAACGGTGTGAAATTGAAGTGTATTCCTCGGGAAGATGGACAAAAGCTGTTGGCAGAAATACATGGAGGCATATGTGGTCACCACATTGGCGCAAGAGCACTTGCCGGCAAAGCATTCCGGCAAGGTTTCTTTTGGCCGACAGCCCTCCAGGATGCAACTGCACAAGTAACCAAGTGTGAAGCGTGCCACTTCCATTCCAAGAAGATACACCAGCCAGCTCAAGCTCTCCAGACGATCCCTTTATCCTGGCCATTTTCGGTCTGGGGGCTCGATATCCTCGGCCCCTTTCCCCGAGCAGTCGGGGGCTTTGAGTACTTGTACGTTGCAATCGACAAGTTCACAAAGTGGCCGGAAGTGGAAGCAGTGAGGAAGGTGACAGCACAGTCAGCAGTCAAGTTCTTCAGGTCGATTGTTTGCCGCTTCGGGATCCCTAACAGGATAATCACCGACAACGGTACGCAATTCACGAGCCGCACCTTCATGCAGTACGTCCAAGATCTTGGCACCAAGGTCTGCTTCGCTTCTGTTGCTCACCCGAGAAGCAACGGTCAAGCGGAGAGGGCAAATGCTGAAGTGCTGCGTGGGCTCAAGACCAGAACTTTCGACAGGCTGCACAAGTGCGAAAGAAACTGGATCGAGGAGCTGCCGGTGGTTCTTTGGTCGATCAGGACGACGCCAAATCGAGCCACTGGCCAGACACCTTTCGCTCTAGTCTATGGAGCAGAGGCAGTTCTCCCCACGAAACTCGTATATGGGTCGCCTCGAGTGCTCGCTTACGATGAGCTTGAGCAAGAGCAGCTGCGACAAGATTACGCGCTACTCCTTGAGGAAGACCGTCTTCAGGCTGCTGTGCGAGCTGCTCGCTACCAGCAAGCTTTGCACCGCTACCATAGCCGCAAAGTTAACGCCAGAAGTCTCGAGGAAGGCGACCTTGTTCTTCGGCGTGTTCAGTCCGCCATGAATTCCAACAAGTTGACGCCGAAGTGGGAAGGCCCTTACCGGGTGAAACGAGTCACTAGGCCTGGCGCTGTCCGCCTTGAGACCAAAGATGGCACACCAGTGAGGAACTCCTGGAATATTGAGCATCTTCGTAAGTTTTACCCGTAGGGCGCGGTTGCCGGAACCCATTCCGGCAACCACCTTTTGTACAAGTCTTGCCGCTGTTGCATGTAATCCTTTGTACAAAGCCGGGCGCAGATCCCGTGCATAAAGTTCATGTGCTTCGCACATCTTGTCAATTTCATGCTTTTTATTTTTTTGCATGTGTTATCTGACACTTTGTGCAGCAGCTACCCCCGGTAAGCAACAACGAGCCATAAGGCTCCATATCTTTTTCTCCTTTTTCCTTTTTCTCTCAAGGAAAGGAAGGGTCCCTCGCCCACAAGTTTGCCAGGGGGGAAGGAGAAGATGATGGTATGGACCAGGCGTCGTTCAAGAAAGTTTCGTCTTGCCAGGAAGCAAACGATAGAAAAGATAAGTTGCCAAAGTTTGAGCAATCAGATTTTTTAAAATTTTAAGTTATCTTCCTTGAACGACCGTTCTTTGTATGGAAAACCTGTGCGCGGAGGAACCAACTCGTAGCTAGTTGCGCCCTTGCTTTGATTCGAGTCCGCTCAACAACTTAAGTGAGTTGCGACTAGTTGTGACAAGATTTCTTGCCGGTAGCGGCACCGCCAGCAGGCTGCTGACGTCCCGCACTCAGCGCTCGCGGCCAAGGTGCCTGCGCCGGTAAGTTCCCTAAAAGCGTAGGGTAAAAACATACAAAGGAAGGAATCAAGTAAAGGAAATAACGTTGCAATCATTACACAAGATAAAGTTATATTACAAGATAACTTTTCGCGCTCTAATAGATTGTTTTCATAACATGACTAGCAGCGACAAGAAAAGAAGAAAACGGGCGGCCTAGTCTACGTGATCGCCCTCGACCCTCTTGATTCCGCTCACCTTATCCACAATGGGTGTGACAAGGGTCTTGAGCGCCTCCAGATCAGCATCCGGCGGCAAGGACCTGAGGACATTGGTGAGGTTGAGGCCCGGGTTACGGAAGGCCACCTTCACCAGCACCTTCTGAAGAGCTCCCGCGCAGATCTTGCGCGACTCGTCGGCCAGCTGCTTTGGGATCCTCTCCCGGAGTCGCCGGAGGGCCGTGGCCACACCTTTGAAGAACGAGGTGAGCTTGGCGCTGGGTTGGAGGTTCACGTCGGAGGGATACCCGAGATCCTCCATTCCCAGTTGCGCCAGCTCCCTATCAATATCTCCGGCAACATCCACGAGACCCTCCGTCCAGTGCTCCACATTCTCCCGGAAAGTGCTCTGGGTGGCAGCGGCACTCGCCAGCAGCGCCTTGCCGGCCTTGACCTCCTCCTTGAGGGCCGTCTCCTGCTCCTTGGCGCCGTCCAGCGTCTTGGTCAAAGTGATCAGCTTCGACTCAAGATCTGCATTGGAGTCCTTGGCGGCGTCAAGCTCCTTGCCCTTCTCGGCGAGACGGGCCTGCAGCTATGAATGGCTGTGGGCGTCCTTCTCCCGCTCAAGCTTGAGCACGGCAAGCTCGTCACCACTCGCCTTGAGATCGGCCTCCAGCTGCGCCACCTTCGTCTCCAGCTCCTTCTTGGCGGCCTCGGCAACTGCGGCATCGTCTTCTGCTTGTTTGAGGGCTCTGCCAAACGTTCGCTCGCGCGCGACAAGCTCCTCCTCGTGGCTGTCGAGGTTGACTTTCCGCTGCACCAGCTCGCCCTCCTGCACAGACAACTTCTCAGCGGCAAGCCTTTGTTGCTCTCCGACTTCGGCCCGCTCGAGGAGGAAGGCCTCCCGCTCCTCGGCAAGTCGCGCCCGCTCCACTGCCAAGCATCGGAGAGGTTCCTGATTGGCACCCCGGAGCTCCTCCGCGCGCTTCTCGATGTCCTCTCCCGCCTTCGCGACAAGCGCCTTGCAGGATTCCAGCTGGCTTGCCGGGCGCGGTAGAGCGACACCAGCTTCCACAGCAGCCGCTCCTCCTCGGGCTCGCCGCTGCTGCTGCTTGGCGCGTCAACCAGCGCCAACCCGGCGGAGGTGAGCACCTCTCCGTCGAAGCTCTCTCCTTCGACCGGCGCCCTGGAGCTTGACGCCCAGGGGAGGTTGATGAAGATGTCAGCGCCGGCCTTCAAGTAGACGCCAGGCTGGGGCTCTTCGGAGCCTGGCGCTGCGGCAGCGGCAGAGGGATCGGCGGTCGGTGCAGCGCCTGGCGCTCCTGCGGCCTCAGGGTCGTCAGTGCGATCGCCAGATCCCCCGCCTGCTTCTACAGTGGCAGCCCTGGCGGCCTCTTCGCCGGCGGGCTCGTCAACGCCGGCTCCTTCCTCGGCGGCAATGGCGTCGTCGGCGGCAACCTCGGTCTCCATCGGCTCCGCAGCAGATGGATCTGACAGCCGAAAAGGGGAGAAGAGTCAAGCAAATATCCAAAAGAAGAAGATCCGAAGAAGAAGAACCCAAGGGAAGTTCTGAAGCGAGAAGATTACCTGTGCCAGGTTCTGCAGTCGTGGTCTCCGCCGCCGGGGGGCCGCTGGTGCTGTCCCTTGCCGGAGAACCCTCCCTTGCCGGAGACTTCTCCCTTGCCGGAGAGCTCTCCCTTGCCGGAGACCTCTCCCTTACCGGAGGACTCTCCCTTGGCGTTTTGGGGGCCGCCTCTGGGCGCTCCTGGTGGGGCTGCTCTGCTTCTACACAAACCAACAGTCAGATATCAACAAAAGCAAGAATCTCCATGCGCGCCCAACAACAGAAAGCAAGCCATATACTTACGCTGGGGGCTGCTCTGAAGAACGGTTGCCGGGTCTGGCGAGGTTGTCTCCGACGTCCCCCCTGCTGTCATGGTGGGTTCGTCCTCGATGACAATCACCGGGGCCTTGGCTCTCTTCGCTGCTCTCTGAGCCAGAGTCCTAAGAAGGAATGAGTTCAGAATAAAGCAAATGAGATACAAGACAGAACAACAAGGATTGAAGCACTACAAGTACAACAAGAGGATCTTACTCTTCTTCTTCTTCCTCGTCGGAGCTGAACGCGGAGAAGTCGAAGTCCGGCTCACGCCCGGCGCAAGGAGGCAGAGGAGTAGGTTCCCTTGGCCGCTTGGCGGGAGCAGAAGCGGTGTTCCGGGAAGACCCCGCTCCAGTTGCCTGGGCCATACATGGTGCCGAGCGCTGTTGGGCTAGGCCCAAAACAGGGCACGGGCACGCGCGGCCTGGTTTGCGCCGTATCTCTCTCCGCATCCACCACGCCCTCCCCGAACGGCACGCGTCGAATGCGGCGTCGTGGGAGAGATCGTGGGTGGTTTCTTTATTCGGAAAGGCGGAACGTCCGCCCCCTCCTTCCTTATAAGCAGGGGAAACAGGGGTAGTGCGCCCATTCGCCCCCTTTCCATTCCAATCTTGGAAACCTCCGCCGCGCCTCCGTCTTCCCAAAGCAAAGAGAGTAGTGCCCTGCCCCCCATCGCCACCAGCACTACCAACACCGTCGACCTCCTCCACCACTTCCGCCATGGCTCCGAAAGCCGACAAGGGGAAGGCTGTGAAGTCGACCGAGGCGCAGCGGCTTGCGGCGCTGCGGAAGGAGCAGGCAATCTCCCCCCCCCCCCCCAAGCTTGCCACGAAGGAGCTGAGGGAGTACTACTACCTCTTCTGGTCGACGGAGACGCGAGCGCATCCGAGCATGAAGGTACTTCCAGCCGCTGCTCATAAAATGGCTCCAAATGGATATCCCTTCTTCGCCGTGTTCTTCTACTGTGGGCTCTGCCCGCCCTATTCTGAGTTTTTCTGCGACATCAAGAACACCTATGGGCTCTGCCTCCTTGATTTCACCCCCAATGCCGTCCTGACCATGGCAGTTTTTGCACATCTTTGCGAAAACTTTGTCGGAGTCCACCCAAATGTAGCCCTTTTCCGCCACTTCTTTATGCCCCGAGTAGAGAGAGGAGAGCCTTTATCTGGCGGAATTGCCTGGATCTCGAGGGACGGCAAGAAGGACTCTTATCTGGAGGGAGAGTTCTGCGGCAAGTGGGAGGGGTGGAGAGCAGACTGGTGCTGGATTGTCAAGGAGAACCCGCAGCCGTTTACCGCTCGGCGCCAAGCCCCAGTAGTACGCGGCAGCGATTGGAGCGATGTGGCCCCGGAAGACGATAGGCTGAAGATTGCCGTCACCAGGATCCAACGCCTCAGGCTTGCCGGACTCACTGTAGGTGCCGTTGGCGCAGATTTTCTTCGCCGCCGCATCGCCCCCCTGCAGGAACGGAGGAGGCCCGCCTGGGAGTTCAAGAAGGCGGCGGATATCATGAGGCTGCGTCCGAGCCTCAACTACAACTTCACTGTCCTGGAGCTCAACGCGATGCTCCAGGAGCTCTTCAAGTATGATCCTGATCATCCCGAAGTGTTTAAGTTACCGCAGGGCATCGTTCCGCTATGCAACAACTCTGCGCTCGACCGCATCCGGGCAATGATGCCGCTGTGCGACTCGCATGGACTTGTGCCGACTTGGCAAGAGCCTGCAGACGACATCGTGCAGGAGTTCTTCGACAGCTTGGTAGAAGTGCCGATCCGCTCCGATGAGAAGAACGGCCTCACTCGCGACACCACCGATGCGGAGTTGAAACGCATCGCCTCCAGGCTGGAAGAGGCGGCAGCAGCCGCAGCGGCAGGCGAGTTTGGATTCACCATGGAGGAGGCAGAGGCAGCAGAGGCGGCAAACCGCGCCGAGCGAGAGCAGCTTGCCGGCAAGAAAGAGTTTGCCGGGCGTGACGCCGAGCCGAGCGAGCCCGCCGAGGATACGAGTGGCTCGTTGGAGATCAACTCCTGTTCCTCCTCATCCTCAGACAGCTCGCCGCAAGCAGAGCCTCCATCTCCACCAAGAAGGCGTCTCCGCAAGGCCGGGGACGTAGCGAGGTGGCAGCCGAGTCGACAGTCGCCGCGCCGCGCGACACGCTCCACCGCGGCAGATGATATTAGAGTAGTGCTAGTTGAGTAGTTGTGAATTTGAGAAATGCTTGTGTTGAAGTTTGTGATTCCCGTAGCATGCACGTATGGTGAACCGTTATGTTAAGAAGTCGGAGCATGATGTATTTATTGATTGTCCTCCTTATGAGTGGCAGTCGGAGACGAGCGATGGTATTTTCCTACCAATCTAAGCCCCTAGGATCATGCGCGTAGTACTTTGCTTCGAAAACTAATAATTTTTTGCAATAAGTTTGTGTGTTCTTTATGACTAATGTTGAGTCCATGGATTATATGCACTCTCACCCTTCCACCATTGCTAGCCTCTCTAATACGGCGCACCCTTCACCGGTATCATACACCCACCATATACCTTCCTCAAAACAGCCACCATACCTACCTATCATGGCATTTCCATAGCCATTCCGAGATATATTGCCATGCAACTTACCCCCGTTCCGTTTACTATGATATGCTCCATCATTGTCATATTGCTTCGCATGATCATGTAGTTGACATTTTAGTTGTGGCAAAGCCACCGTTCATAATTCTTTCATATAAGTCACTCATGCATCATTGCTATCCCGGTATACCGCCGGAGGCATTCATATAGAGTCATACTTTGTTCTAGTATCGAGTTGTAATCATTGAGTTGTAAACAAATAGAAGTGTGATGATCATCATTCATAGAGTATTGTCCCAAGAAAAAGAGAAAGGCCAAAAAAAGAAGGCCCCCCAAAAAATAAAAATAAAAAGGGGCAATACTATTATCCTTATTTTTCCACACTTGTGCTTCAAAATAGCACCATGATCTTCATGATAGAGAGTCTTCTATGTTATTACTTTCATATACTAGTGGGAATTTTTCATTATAAAACTTGGCTTGTATATTCCAACAATGGGCTTCCTCAAATGCCCTAGGTCTTCGTGAGCAAGCAAGTTGGATGCACACCCACTTAGTTTCTTTTGTTGAGCTTTCATACATTTATAGCTCTAGTGCATCCGTTGCATGGGAATCCCTACTCACTCACATTAATATCTATTGATGGGCATCTCCATAGCCCGTTGATACGCCTAGTTGATGTGAGACTATCTTCTCCCTTTTTGTATTCCCCACAACCACCATTCTATTCCACCTATAGTGCTATGTCCATGGCTCACGCTCATGTATTGCGTGAAGATTGAAAAATTTTGAGAACACCAAAAGTATGAAACAATTGCTTGGCTTGTCATCGGGGTTGTGCATGATTTGAATACTTTGTGTGGTGAAGATGGAGCATAGCCAGACTATATGATTTTGTAGGGATAACTTTCTTTGGACATGTTATTTTGAAGAGACATAATTGCTTAGTTAGTATGCTTGAAGTATTATTATTTCTATGTCAATATTGAACTTTTGTCTTGAATCTTTCGGATCTGAATATTCATACCACAATTAAGAGAATTACATTGAAATTATGCCAAGTAGCATTCCACATCAAAATTTTTGTTTTTATCATTTACCTACTCGAGGACGAGCAGGAATTAAGCTTGGGGATGCTTGATACATCCCCAATGTATCTATAGTTTTTCATTGATCCATGCTATATTATATCCTCTTTTGGACATTACTGGGCTTTATTATACACTTTTATATTATTTTTGGGACTAACCTATTAACCGGAGGCCCAGCCCAGAATTGATTTTTTTTTGCCTATTTTAGAGTTTCGCAGAAAAAGAATATCAAATGGAGTCCAAAAGGAATGAAACCTTCGGGAACGTGATTTTTGGAACGAACATGATCCAGAGGACTCTGACCCTACGTCAAGCATTCAACGAGGAAGGCACGAGGTAGGGGGGCGTGCCCTCCCCCATCGTGGGGTCCATGTTGCTCCACCGACGTACTCCTTCCTCCTATATATACCTACGTACCCCAAACTACCAGATACGGATCCAAAACCCTAATTACACCGCCGTAACTTTCTGTATCCATGAGATCGCATCTTGGGGCCTTTTCCGGAGCTCCGCCGGAGGGGGTATCGACCACGGAGGGCTTCTACATCAACACCATAGCCTCTTCGATGAAGTGTGAGTAGTTTACTTCAGACCTACGGGTCCATAGTTATTAGCTAGATGGCTTCTTCTCTCTTTTTGGATCTCAATACAAAGTTCTCCCCCTCTCTTGTGGAGATCTATTCGATGTAATCTTCTTTTGCGGTGTGTTTGTTGAGACCGATGAATTGTGGGTTTATGATCAAGTTTATCTATGAACAATATTTGAATCTTCTCTGAATTCTTTTATGTATGATTGGTTATCTTTGCAAGTCTCTTCGAATTATCAGTTTGGTTTGGCCTACTATATTGATCTGTCTTGCAATGGGAGAAGTGCTTAGCTTTCGGTTCAATTTTGCGGTGTCCTTTCCCAGTGACAGTAGGGGCAGCAAGGCACGTATTGTATTGTTGCCATCAAGGATAACAAGATGGGGTTTATATCATGTTGCATGAGTTTATCCCTCTAAATCATGTCATCTTGCTTAAAGCGTTACTCTGTTCTCTTGAACTTAATACTCTAGATGCATGCTGGATATCGGTCGATGTGTGGAGTAATAGTAGTAGATGCAGGCAGGAGTCGGTCTACTTGTCTTGGACGTGATGCCTATATACATGATCATACCTAGATATTCTCATAACTATGCTCAATTGTATCAATTGCTCAAAAGTAATTTGTTCACCCACCGTAATACTTATGCTCTCGAGAGAAGCCTCTAGTGAAACCTATGGCCCCCGGGTCTATTTTCCATCATATTAATCTTCCTTTGCCATTTTTTTACTTGCATCTTTATTTCTCTTTATCATAAAAATACCAAAAATAGTATCTTATCATATATATCAGATCTCACTCTCGTAGGTGACCGTGAAGGGATTGACAACCCCTTTATCACATTGGTTGCGAGGAGTTTATTTGTTTGTGTAGGTGCGAGGGACTCGTGCGTGGCCTCCTACTGGATTGATACCTTGGTTCTCAAAAACTGAGGGAAATACTTACGCTGCTCTGCTGCATCACCCTTTCCTCTTCAAGGGAAAACCAATGCAGTGCTCAAGAGGTAGCATAAGAGAGCGACAACAGTCATGAACATGCATTAAAATTAATCAACACCGAATGCAAGCATGAGTAGGATATAATTCACCATGAACATAAATATCGTAGAGGCTATGTTGATTTTGTTTCAAATACATGCATGAACATGTGCCAAGTCAAGCCACTCGAATCGTTCAAAGGAGGATACCACCTTATCATACCACATCACAACCATTTTAATAGCATTTTGGCACGCAAGGTAAACCATTATAAACTCCTAGCAAATTAAGCATGGCATATGTCAGTGTTCTGGGAACGAGGGTCCCCAGACTTGCCTGCCTGCGGCCCACGGCGTGGCTGGGCTGGCAGGTTCGTACGGCCCATCTTCATCGACAAGACATTCAAGACCCTCGCGAGGGGCCAAGCCTCGTGGGGCGGACGACGTAAGACCTCCTCAAGAGCGGCCTTGCCAGGCAGGCTCATGAGGGGAGAAGAGATCAAGGCAAGACAAACCACGTGAGGTCCACGTGACGTGAGCCATGACGATCGAGGACCAGGCGGGTGCCAGGCGAGCCAGCGCGCGCAGCGTCCATGTTTCCCCTTTGGTGCTAAGGGGGCAAGCGCAGGCGAGGAGTACCGAGGCATCAAGAAAAGGTATCCATATTGTTTCAACAAGACCAAGACTAGAAGGATGGCAAGGCGAAGGTCACCATGGAGCCCAAGACGGCGTCATCACTAGAGCCTTTTGCAGGCGAAGACCACCTTTTGTTAGGATAACCTGTACTAGCTGTCCCCTTTCGAATTGGCCATTGTTGGCTCCCTTGCCGCTCAATATTTGGGGAGAGGAACAGGGCCTATGTAAGTAGAACTAGCCACCTTAGTGGGGGAGGGCAGAGGATCGACACCATCGCAAGTCGAGAGCAGATCCAAGATCATCTCACCCACACAAGCACACTAAGCACAAGAACACCTCGACCTCAGGAGTCTGTTCTTCCTCTTGTACTATTCATCATTAGCCCAAGAGGCAATCCACCACCACACTGGAGTAGGGTATTACACCACAATGGTGGCCCGAACCAGTATAAATCTCGTGTCTTTCTGTGTTGTGAGTTCGTCAAGTTCGCCCACAAGATCTTAGAGAGCTAGGGCGTGGATCGATAGGGAGAAAGCCTTCGTGCGCACCCCAGTGTTCAAACCTTAAGGGTCTGCCAAAACCCCAGATCCGACATTTGGCGCGCCAGGTAGCGGTGCGCCGTAGCTTCTCGTCTGTCAATCTGTGCTCCGTCGACACCGCGCTTCGCCCACATGGTAGGCGCCCTGCCCCCGACTCCGACGACCAGCGTTGATGACGAGACCAGGG
The DNA here is from genome assembly GCA_034509565.1 of Triticum monococcum. NCBI lineage: Eukaryota > Viridiplantae > Streptophyta > Magnoliopsida > Poales > Poaceae > Triticum > Triticum monococcum. The sequence goes on from CM067845.1 coordinate 488,799,033, forward strand.
GGCTCCGAGCCCTGGCCCCCGCTCTGCGGCAGGTGCAGTGGCCGCCCAAGTTCAAGACAGAGATGCCGCCATGCTACGACGGCGTGGCGGACCCATCAGCTTTCCTGCTGGCGTACGAGGAGGCCGTCCTCGAAGCCGGGGGTGATGACAAGGTCATGGCCAACTGGCTTCCCATGGCCCTCGCCGGCGAGCCGCGCGCCTGGCTGCTCAACCTTCCAGGATCCACGGTGGCGTCCAGGGAGGAGCTCCGCAACCTCTTCACTGCGCGCTATGCGGCACCGGCGCACCACGCGGTCGCGGCCCTGCTAGGCGGCTCGCAGGCGCCGCCTTTAGAGCGCCACATCAAGCCATTCCTGTGCCAAATCGGTGCCGCTTCCATGCGCTTGATAACCCACAAGTATAGGGGATCGCAACAGTTTTTGAGGGTAGAGTATTCAACCCAAATTTATTGATTCGACACAAGGGGAGCCAAAGAATATTCTCAAGTATTAGCAGCAGAGTTGTCAATTCAACCACACCTGGATAACTCAATATCTGCAACAAAGTATTTAGTAGCAAAGTAATATGATAGTAGTGGTAACGGTGGCAAAAGGTAACGGTAGAAAAAGTAATATTTTTGGTGTTTTGTAGTGATGATAACAACAGCAACGGAAAAGTAAATAAGCGAAGAACAATATATGGAAAGCTTGTAGGCATTGGATCGGTGATAGAGAAATATGTTGGATGTGGTTCATCATGTAACAGCCATAACATACGGTGACACAGAACTAGCTCTAGTTCATCAATGTAATGTAGGCATGTATTCCGAATATAGTCATACATGCTTATGGAAAGAACTTGCATGACATCTTTTGTCCTACCCACCTGTGGCAGCGGGGTCCTATTGGAAACTAAGGGATATTAAGGCCTCCTTTTAATAGAGTACCGGACCAAAGCATTAACACATAGTGAATACATGAACTCCTCAAACTACAGTCATCACCAGGAGTGGTACCGACTATTGTCACTTCGGGGTTGCCGGATCATAACACATAGTAGGTGACTATAGACTTGCAAGATAGGATCAAGAACTCACATATATTCATGAAAACATAATAGGTTCAGATCTAAAATCATGGCACTCGGGCCTTAGTGACAAGCATTAAGCATAGCAAAGTCATAGCAACATCAATCTCAGAACATAGTGGATACTAGGGATCAAACCCTAACAAAATTAACTCGATTACATGATAAATCTCATCCAACCCATCACCGTCCAGCAAGCCTATGATGGAATTACTCACACATGGCGGTGAGCATCATGAAATTGGTGATGGAGGATGGTTGACGATGGCGACGGCGAGGGATTCCCCTCTCCGGAGCCCCGAACGGACTCCAGATCAGCCCCCCGAGAGAATTTAGGGCTTGGTGGCGGCTCTGTATCGTAAAATGCGATGAATCTTTCTCTCTTGATTTTTTTCTCCCCGAACACGAATATATGGAGTTGGAGTTGAGGTCCGTGGAGCTCCAGGGGGCCCACGAGGCAGGGGGCGCGCCTAGGGGGGCAGCCGCGCCCCCACCCTTGTGGCTAGGGTGTGGGCCCCCTGGCCTTGATTCTTTGCCAGTATTTTTTATTATTTCCAAAAATAATCTCCGTGGAGTTTGTGGTCATTCCAAGAACTTTTGTTTATGCACATAAATAACACCATGGCAATTCTGCTGAAAACAGCGTCAGTCTGGGTTAGTTCCATTCAAATCATGCAAGTTAGAGTCCAAAACAAGGGCAAAAGTGTTTGGAAAAGTAGATACGACGGAGATGTATCAATTCCCCCAAGCTTAAACATTTGCTTGTCCTCAAGCAATTTAGTTGACAAACTGAAAGTGATAAAGAAATTTTTTTACAAAATCTGTTTGCTCTTGTTGTTGTAAATATGTAAAGCCAGCATTCAAGTTTTCAGCAAGGATTATGCACTAACCACATTCACAATAACAATTAGGTCTCATGTTTACTCATATCAATGGCATAATCAACTAGTGAGCAATAATAATAAATCTCGGATGACAACACTTTCTCAAAACAATCATGATATGATATAACAAGATGGTATCTCGCTAGCCCTTTCTGAGACCGCAAAACATAAATGCAGAGCACCTTTAAAGATCAAGGGCTGACTAGACAACGTAATTCATGGTGAAAGAGATCCAGTCAAGTCATACTCGATGTAAACTAACATTAATGAATGCAAATAATAGCGGTGCTCTCCAACTGGTGCTTTTTAATAAGAGGATGATGACTCAACATAAAAGTAAATAGATAGGCCCTTCGCAGAGGGAAGCAGGGATTTGTAGAGGTGCTAGAGCTCGGTTTTAAAGTAGAGATAAATAATATTTTGAGCGGCATACTTTCATTGTCAACATAACAACCAAGAGATGGTGATATCTTCCATGCAACACGTATTATAGGCGGTTCCAAAACAGAATGGTAAAGTTTATACTCACCCTCCACCAACAAGCATCAATCCATGGCTTGCTCGAAACAACGAGTGCCTCCAACTAACAACAGTCCAAGGGGAGTTTTGTTTGCAATTATTTTGATTTGATTTGCATAAAGCATGGGACTGGGCATCCCGGTGACCAACCATTTTCTCGTGAATGAGGAGCGGAGTCCACTCCTCTTGAGAATAACCCACCTAACATGGAAGATAGAGACAGCCCTGGTTGATACATGAGCTATTCGAGCATATAAAACAGAATTTCATTTGAAGGTTTAGAGTTTGGCACATACAAATTTACTTGGAACGGTGGGTAGATACCATATATAGGTAGGTATGGTGGACTCATGTGGAATAACTTTGGGGTTCATGGGATTGGATGCACAAGCAGTATTCCCGCTTAGTACATGTGAAGGCTAGAAAAAGACTCGGAAGCGACCAGCTAGAGAGCGATAACAGTCATGAACGTGCATTAAAATTAATCAACACCGAATGCAAGCATGAGTAGAATATAATGCACCATGAACATAAATATCGTAGAGGCTATGTTGATTTTGTTTCAACTACATGCGTGAACATGTGCCAAGTCAAGCCACTCGAATCGTTCAAAAGAGGATACCACCCTATCATACCACATCACAACCATTTTAATAGCATGTTGGCACGCAAGGTAAACCATTATAAGCTCCTAGCTAATTAAGCATGGCACGAGCAACTATAATCTCTAATTGTCATTGCAAACTTGTTTATTCATAATAGGCTGAATCAGGAATGATGAACTAATCATATTTACAAAAACAAGAGAGGTCGAGTTCATACCAGCTTCTCCCATCTCAATCAGTCCATCATATATCGTCATAATTGCCTTTCACTTGCACGGCCGAATGATGTGAATAATAATAACAGTGCACGTGCATTGGACTAAGCTGGAATCTGCAAGCATTCAATAAACAAGAGAAGACAGGGCAATATGGACTCTTGGTTAAATCAACAATAATGGATATAGGAGTCACTTCAAAAATTTAATCATGGTCTTCTCCTATCGACCCCCAAAGAAAAGAAGAGAAATAAAATTATTTACATGGGAAAGCTCCCAACAAGCAAAAGAAGAAAGGGAAATCTTTTTGAGTTTTCTTTTTAGTTATTACTACTAGCTAAAAGCTACTACTAATTTTTTTTTGTTTTTCTTAAGGTTTATCCAACACACAAGAAGAAAGCATAAAAAAGAAATAAACTAGCATGGATATTACAATGAAAAAGTATGAGCACCGACAACTAGCAATGAGTGTGTGAACATGAATGTAATGTCGGTGAGAAATACGTACTCCCCCAAGCTTAGGCTTTTGGCCTAAGTTGGTCTATTGGCCACGGCTGGCCTGTTGGATATCCAAAGTTGTAACCGGGGTCGTACTGTGATGGATACTCAGATTGCCACTGGCTGGCAATCACCTCCGGATCCCACTGGTAATCAGACTGTCGTGGAGGATCAAATTGTGGTTCCGGCTCTGGCTCTGCACCTGATGTAGGGTTCCGGTAGGCATGCATGGCCTCCAACGGAACAAGGTACTTGCCTGCAGATAAATCAAACAAGGAAGGAGCAGGCGGGGTAATAGTCTCGGGATGATGTTTATCAAAGAACAATTTGTATTTAAGCTTGTTTCCCTATTCTTTACAATAAAATCGTGCGCTACCATACTCTTATAATCTAAATAAATAGTAGGCAACAATTTTTCTTCTTTTTCATTGTGCCTAATAGGTATGTTATAGTATGCAGCAAGGCGTGAAGCATAGACACCTCCAAAGATGGGGCCCTTTGTATGATTTAGACTTAACCGTTTGGCAATAATACCACCCATACTAACAGAGTCATCACGGAATAAACCATGGAACAAAATAATAATATCAGGAACACTAAGGTTTCCACAGTTTTCACGACCAATTAAGCAACGACTAGCAAACATTGCAAAGTAGCGTAAAACAGGAAAATGTATGCTAGTGATTCTTGCATCGGAAACCTTCCTAGTTTCCCCTAAAGTAATAGTGTCAATAAACCCGTCCACATATTTACGATGTGGTTCTTCTAAGCTACCCTCGAAAGGTATTTCGCAAACCCTGAAAAATTCATATAGTGACATCTTCTTAACCACATCATATAAATGAAACTCTACTGAAGGAGGTGATTCCTTAGGATAATAGTAGAAGTTTTGCACAAAAGTATTGGTGAGTAAGAGATACTGTTCGCGTTGGTCGCGGAGGAAGTCGGTGAGGCCTATATTCTCAGCCAATCCATAAAAATCATCATAAATCTCGGCTGCTCTCAAGAAATCATTGGAAGGCCATTCACATGGCCGAACCTCCATGGTGCGAGGCAGATTATATTTGGGCCTCTCTGCTTCTTCATTTTTCTTTTCCTTCGAGCTTCGGCTCGATGAGCCCCTCAAAAATCTCTTCATTATTTTCTGAAAAATTCTGAAATTTTTAGTAACTTCAAATAAAAGTGAACTAAGGTCAACAAAATTGATAGCAACTACTCCTACAAGTGCCTAGGACCTATATCATGCATTAGAACTACTTGGAACCATATAAATTTGACATGCAAGCTCAATAACATGGTCACCTAGGCAGCACAAATTTGCAATGAATAAAGTACTAGAACAAAAACTAATTGGACCAACGGAGGAGTCACATACCAAGGAACAATCCCCCAAAGCAGTTTTATGAGAGGTGCTTTGAGCAAGGAGAATGAAAATCGCAGCAAAATGAGCTAGAACTCGTGCTTGAGCTCAATGGTGATTTTTTGGGAGGAAGAAGAAGTGTGTGGGTGCAGGAATAAGTGGAGGGGAGCCACAGTGGGCCCACGAGGAAGGGGGCGCGCCTAGGGGGTGGGCGCGCCTAGGGGGTGGGCGCGCCCTGGACCCTCGTGGCCAGGTGCTTCCTCCCCCTGATGTGTTCTCGGTGTCAGATATTCTCAAATATTCCAAAAAAATCATATTAGATTGGCAGGGCATTTGGAGAACTTTTATTTTCGGGGTATTTTTATATTGCACGGATAATTCAGAAAACTGACATAAAATACTATTTTTACTTTATTTCAACTAAATAACAGAAAGTAAAAGGAGGGTACAGAAGGTTGTGCTTTCTAACTTCATCCATCTCATGCTCATCAAAAGGAATCCACTAACAAGGTTGATCAAGTCTTGTTAACAAACTCATTTCGAGTAACATGAAACTGAAGAAATTTCGAATGACACTATGTTACCTCAACGGGGATATGCACATCCCCAACAATAAGAATATCATATTTCTTCTTGACGGTAGGAAGAGGAAATTCAAAACCTCCAAAAATAATCAATGGAATTTTTCCAATAGAATTGATACTGTGGACTCGAGGTTGTTTCCTTAGAAAGTGTACCATATGCTCATTACCATTAACATGAAAAGTGACATTGCCTTTGTTGCAATCAATAACAGTCCCTGGAGTATTCAAAAAAGGTCTTCCAAGAATAATAGACATACTATCATCCTCGGGAATGTCAAGAATAACAAAGTCCGTTAAAATAGCAACATTTGCAACTACAACAGGCACATCCTCACAAATACCGACAGGTATAGCAGTTGACTTATCAGCCATTTGCAAAGATATTTTAGTAGGTGTTAACTTATTCAAATCAAGTCTACGATATAAAGAGAGAGGCATAACACTAGCACCAGCCCCTAGATCACATAAAGCTGTTCTAACATAGTTTCTTTTAATGGAGCATGGTATAGTTGGTACTCCTGGATCTCCTAGTTTCTTAGGTATTCCACCCTCAAAAGTATAATTAGCAAGCATGGTGGAAATTTCAGCTTCTCGTATCTTTCTTTTATTAGTAACAATATCTTTCATGTATTTAGCATAATAATTCATTTTAAGCATATTAGTCAAACGCATACGCAAAAACATAGGTCTAATCATTTCAGCAAAGTGCTCAAAATCCTCATCATCCTTTTTCTTGGATGGCTTAGGAGGAAAAGGCATGGGTTTCTGAACCCAAGGCTCTCTTTCCTTACCGTGTTGCCTAGCAACAAAGTCTCTTTTATCATAATGTTGATTCTTTGATTGTGGGTTATCGATCAACACCAAGTTCAACTTCTACATCATTATCATTGCTAGGTTGAGAATCAACATGAACATTATCATTCACATTTTCATTAGGTTCATGTTCGTTACCAGATTGTGTTTTAGCATCAAAAATAGAAATATCATTGGGATTCTCAGGAGGTTTAGCAATAGGTTCACTAGAAGCATGCAAAGTCCATTCATTTTTCTTTTTCTTCCTCTTAGAAGGACTAGGTGTATAACCATTATTTCTCTGAGAATCCTGCTCAATTCTCTTAGGATGGCCCTCAGGATACAAAGGTTCCTGAGTCATTTTACCACCTCTAGTCATAACTCTAATAGCATTAGCATTTTTCTTACTATTTAATTCATTGAGCAAATCATTCTGAGATTTAAGTACTTGTTCTACTTGAGTGGTAACCATAGAAGCATGTTTACTAATGAGTTTAAGTTCACCTTTAACTCTAGACATATAATCACCCAAGTGTTCAATCATATAAGCATTTTGTTTCAATTGTCTACCAAAATAAGCATTGAAGTCTTCTTGCTTAACCATAAAGTTATCAAACTCATCCAAACATTGGCTAGCAAACTTAGTAGGAGGAATTTCAGCTTTATCTTATCTATAGAGAGAATTTACCTTTACTACCTGTGTCGGGTTATCAAGACCATGTGTTTATTCAATAGGTGATGGATTAAAACCATATATTTCTTCAACAGGCGGTAAATTAAGACCATGTATTTCTTCTATAGGAGGTAAATTCTTAACATCTTTAGCTTTAATACCCTTTTCTTTCATGGATTTCTTTGCCTCTTGCATATCTTCAAGACTAAGAAATAGAACACCCCTTTTCTTTGAAGTTGGTTTAGGAATAGGCTCCGGAGTTGGCTCAGGAAGTGTCCAATTATTTTCATCTGCCAACATATTATTCAATAGAATTTCAGCTTCATCCGGTGTTCTTTCCCTGAAAACAGAACCAACACCACTATCCAGGTGGTCTCTGGAAGCATCGGTTAGTCCATTATAAAAGATATCAAGCATTTCATTTTTCTTAAGAGGATGATCAGGCAAAACATTAAGTAACTGGAGAAGCCTCCCCCAAGCTTGTGGGAGACTCTCTTCTTCAATTTGCACAAAATTATATATATCCCTTAAGGCAGGTTGTTTCTTATGAGCAGGGAAATATTTAGCAGAGAAGTAATAAATCATATCCTGGGGACTATGCACACAACCAGGATCAAGAGAATTAAACCATATCTTAGCATCACCCTTTAATAAGAATGGAAATATCTTAAGGATATAAAAGTAGCGAGTTCTCTCATCATTAGTGAATAGGGTGGCTATATCATTTAATTTAGTAAGATGTGCCACAATAATTTCAGATTCATAACCATAAAAATGATCAGATTACACCAAAGCAATTATATCAGGATCAATAGAGAATTCATAATCCTTATCAGTAACAAAGATAGGTGAAGTAGCATAAGAGGGATCATATTTCATTCTAGCATTCAGAGTTTTTTGTTTAAGCTTAGCTAATAATTTCTTAAGATCACTTCTATCATTGCATGCAAGAAAATCTCTAGCAGTTTCTTCATCCATAACATAGCCCTCATGCACAACAGGCAATTCATATTTATTAGGAGAGCCTTCATCATCACTTTCATCAATATTATCAGATTCAATAATTTCATTCTCTCTAGCCCTAGCAAGTTGTTCATCAAGAAATTTACCAAGTGGCACAGTAGTATCAAGCATAGAAGTAGTTTCATCATAAGTATCATGCATAGCAGAAGTGGCATCATCAATAATATGCGACATATCAGAATTAATAGGAGAAGCAGGTTTAGGTGTCGCGAGCTTGCTCAAAACAAAAGGCGAATCAAGTGCAGAGCTAGATGGCAGTTCCTTACCTCCCCTCGTAGTTGAGGGATAAATTTTTGTTTTCGCGTGTTTCAAGTTCTTCATAGTGACCAGCAGATATAAATCCCAAGTGACTCAAAGAATAGATCTATGCTCCCCGGCAACGGCGCCAGAAAATAGTCTTGATAACCCACAAGTATAGGTGATAGCAACAGTTTTTGAGGGTAGAGTATTCAACCCAAATTTATTGATTCGACACAAGGGGATCCAAAGAATATTCTCAAGTATTAGCAGCTGAGTTGTCAATTCAACCACACCTGGATAACTAAATATCTGTAGCAAAGTATTTAGTAGCAAAGTAATATGATAGTAGTGGTAATGGTGGCAAAAGGTAACGGTAGCAAAAGTAATATTTTTGGTGTTTTGTAGTGATGATAACAATAGCAATGGAAATGTAAATAAGCAAAGAACAATATATGGAAAGCTCGTAGGCATTGGATCGGTGATAGAGAAATATGCCGGATGTGGTTCATCATGTGACAGTCATAACATAGGGTGACACAGAACTAGCTCCAGTTCATCAATGTAATGTAGGCATGTATTCCGAATATAGTCATACGTGCTTATGGAAAGAACTTGCATGACATCTTTTATCCTACCCTCCCGTGGTAGCGGGGTCCTATTGGAAACTAAGGGATATTAAGGCCTCCTTTTAATAGAGTATCGAACCAAAGCATTAACACATAGTGAATACATGAACTCCTCAAACTACGGTCACCATCGGGAGTGGTCCCGACTATTGTCACTTCGGGGTTGTCGGATCATAACACATAGTAGGTGACTATAGACTTGCAAGATAGGATCAAGAACTCACATATATTCATGAAAACATAATAGGTTCAGATTTGAAATCATGGCACTCGGGCCCTAGTGACAAGCATTAAGCATAGGAAAGTCATAGCAACACCAATCTTAGAACATAGTGGATACTAGGGATCAAACCCTAACAAAACTAACTCGATTACATGATAAATCTCATCCAACCCATCGCCATCTAGCAAGCCTATGATGGAATTACTCACGCATGGCGGAGAGCATCATGAAATTGGTGATGGAGGATGGTTGATGATGGCGACGGCGACGGATTCCCCTCTCTGGAGCCCCGAACGGACTCCAGATCAGCCCTCCCGAGAGAGTTTAGGGCTTGGCAGCGGCTCCGTATCGTAAAACGCGATGAATCTTTCTCTCTTGATTTTTTCTCCCCGAACACGAATAGATGGAGTTGGAGTTGAGGTCGGTGGACCTCCAGGGGGCCCACGAGGCAGGGGGCGCGCCCCCCACCCTCATGGCTAGGGTGTGGGCCCCAGGCCTTGATTCTTTGGTAGTATTTTTGTTATTTCCAAAAAAATCTCGTGGAGTTCTAGGTCATTCAGAGAACTTTTGTTTCTGCACATAAATAACACCATGGCAATTCTACTGAAAACAACGTCAGTCCGGGTTAGTTCCATTCAAGTCATGCAAGTTAGAGTCCAAAACAAGGGCAAATGTGTTCGGAAAAGTAGATACGACGGAGACGTATCAGCGCTCGGGGGCTCCGCCGGGCTGGGCCGCACGTGAGGCCGATCTCACCTTCAGCTCAGAAGACCACCCCGTCACCACCACTGGCTCGGGCATGCTTCCGATGCTCTGCACGCCCACCATCTGCGACTTGGCTGTCACCAAGACCCTCATTGACGGCGGCGGCGGCCTCAACTTGCTCTCTGTGGAGGCCTTCTGCCTTCTTCATGTGCCACTTGAGTGGCTCAGCCTCAGCAAGCCTTTCTTGCTGCTCGCTCCCTGGGGCAGATCCGCCTCCCCATCACCTTCGGCACATGCGATAACTATCGCACCAAGCTTCTCGATTCGACATCACCCGTATCGGCCTCCCGTACAACGCCATCCTCAGGTACCCGGCTCTGGCCCAGTTCATGGCGGCGACTCATCCAGCCTACAACCTCGTGAAGATGCCTGGAAGCAAAGGTGTCCTCACCGTCAAGGGGGACACCAAGGAGGCCATGATGGCACTCAAACTTGCCTTCAGGGACGCCGCGGTGGCAAAGCCCATCGGCGCCGGTACCCACGAGGCCAAGGAGGCCGCACCAACCAAGAAGAAGCCACTGTTCACCCAAGACAAGGCAGAAACCAAGAAGGTGCCGGTCGACGAGGACGACCCGTCAGGAGCCACCTTCACCATAGGCGCCGACCTCGACCCCGGCCAGGAGGAAGCATTGGTGAAGTTCTTGCGCGCGAACAAGGAAATATTCGCGTGGGAGCCCAATCAGCTGGTGGGGGTCCCGAGAGAGGTGATTCAGCTCCACTTGAGGGTATGCCCCATTGTGTGCCCCGTGAAGTAGCGAGCGAGGCGGCAGTCCATGGAGAAGCATGCCTTCATCGTCCAAGAGACCCGCAAGCTGGAGGCGGTAGGTGCCATTCGTGACGTTAGGTACCCTGAATGGCTGGCAAACCTAGTCGTGGTGCCGAAGAAAGGCGGGAAGGAGTGAATGTGGGTCGACTTCACCAACCTCAACAAGGCATGCCCACAAGATCCGTTCCCTCTCCCGTGCATTGACCAGATCGTCGACTCCACCGCCGAGTGCGACCTACTGTGCTTCCTGGATGCATTCTCAGGGTACCGCCAAATCAAGATGGCGGTGGAAGATGTAGAGAAGACAGCCTTCCTGACCCCGTGTGGGGTATACTGTTACACTTGCATGCCCTTCGGGCTGCGCAACGCGGGCGCGGCCTTTTAGCGGCTGATGCACATCGCTTTAGAGTGGCAGCTCGGGAGAAACACGGAGGCCTACGTCGACGACATTGTGGTGAAGTCTCGGGAGTCGAGAACCTTGATCCAAGACCTGGAGGAGACTTTCGCGAACCTGCGCCAGGTGAACTTGCGGCTTAACCCGGAAAAGTGCGTGTCCGGCGTCACTTCCGGCAAGCTGTCGGGATTCCTCATATCACACAGAGGGATCGAGGAAAACCCGGAGAAGATCAAGGCCATCGAGGGCATGAGCCCGTCGCAGACCCTCAAGGAAATGCAGAAACTGGCTGGTCGGGTGACTGCATTGCGGCACTTCATCTCCAAGCTAGGAGAGCGCGCCTTACCCTTCTTCAAGCTGATGAAGAAGAAGGGCCCATTCGAGTGGACTCCGAAGGCTGACCAAGCCTTCCAGGACCTCAAGAGATATCTGACCAGCCCACCGGCGCTGGTGGCACCATGACCTCTCGAGCCTCTAGTACTCTATCTTGCTGCCACCCCGTACTCCGCTAGCGCTGCACCGGTGGCGGTTCGGGAAGAGCACCAGGCCAAGAGAGCGTCGCGCCTGGCCACGTCACCAGCCGAGATGACGCAAGATCAGGAAGGCGCGGCAAGAGCCGTGGCGGCAGCAACAGAAGACCGAGCTCGGCAAGATGGTGCCACAGAGATTCCCGCGAGCGACCAGGCGCCATGGGTCACGTCACCTCAGGAGGCACCCCAGCTCGCACACGACGCGAGCCTCACCAACACGCCGGTCCTCGTCGAGCACCCGGTGTACTTCGTCAGCACGGTGCTGCGGGACGCGAGGGCATGATCTCCCATGCCTCAGAAGCTCCTACTCGCGCTCCTGGTGGCTCACGCAAGTTGTGGCACTACTTCCAAGGCCAGCCCATCAAAGTTGTCTCGGCCTATCCGTTGGAGAGGGTGCTCAGGAGCCCCAACTCTGCCAGAAGGGTCGCTAAGTGGAACATCGAGCTACAGGCATTCCATTTGGAGTTCAGCACCACCAGGGTCATCAAGGGAGCCGCGCTCGCGGATTTCGTGGCAGAATGGACGGCCGCCCCGGCACTGGAAGTGGGCGAGGACTGGTATACCTCACCAGGAAGTGAGGCACCCGACGGATGGGTCATGTACTTTGACGGTGCCTTAATGCATCAGGGTGCGGGGGCTGGAGCAGTACTCATCTCGCCCATGCAGGACAAGCTCTACTACGCTGTGCAGCTCTACTTTCAGTAAGGCGAGAAGGTCTCCAACAACATCGCAGAATACGAAGGTCTCATAGCTGGCTCGAAGGCCGCGGCAGCTCTAGGAGTAAATTGCCTCACCATTAGGAGCGACTCACAGCTCCTCGTCAACTTCTCTAACAAAGTGTACGAGCCAAAGGACGAGCACATGGATGTGTACCTCGGAGAAGTACGTAAGATAGAAAAACAGTTCCTAGGCATGGAGGTGCAGCATGTGCCCCGCGGCACCAACAAGGAAAGCGACGGCATCGCCAGGAGGGCATCCAAGCGGCAGCCCCAAGAGCTCGACGTCTTCGAGGAGCGGCTCTTCAAGCCGTCAGCGATGCCGCCACTTTCAAGCACGGCGCGGCCTCGGGAAGAACTCCCACAACCGCTAGCCACAGGAGCCCCAGCTTGTGGCCCAACCTCAGGAGCCTGCTTGCTCTTGGCGCTCGAGCCTTAGGAGGGATGTTGGACCAAGGAATTCAAGGAATATCTGATGCAAGGGGCGCTACCGAAGAAGGAAGAGGACGCAGAGCGCGTGGCCCGTCAAGCCACGGTATACTGCATCAGGGACAGTGAGTTGTACAGGAAGCGACCGAATGATGTTTCGCTGCGTTGCATTTCCATGGACTAGGGGAAGGAGTTGCTGATGGACATACACGGCGCCGACTGCGGACACCACTCGTCGTCACGGACCCTCGTCGGCAAGGTGTTCCGCAGTGGGTTCTACTAGCCCATGGTGCTCAATGATGCAGCCGAGCTAGTGAAGTCCTGCGAAGCTTGCCAGTTCCATGCCAAGCAGATCCATTGGATGGCTCAGGGCCTCCAGACTATACCGCTCACATGGCCGTTCGCGGTCTGGGGGCTGGATATCTTGGGCCCATTCCCTCGAGCGCCAGGGGGCTACCGCTGCCTCTACGTCGCCATCGACAAGTTCACCAAGTGGGCGGATGTGGAAGCCGTCTACACCATCCCAGCTGGTTTCGCGGTCAAGTTCATCAAGGGCCTCATGAGCCGTTTCGGGGTCCCCAACCGCATCATCATCGACAACGGCTCACAGTTCACCTGTAACCTCTTCAAAACATACTGTGCTAACCATGGAACGCAGATCTGCTACGCTTCGGTGGCGCATCCCCAGAAGCAATGGCTAGGCTAAGCGCGCCAACGTGGAGGTCCTAAGAGGCCTCAAGACCAGGACCTTCAAGAAGAAGCTCGAGGCCTGCGGCAGGGGCTGGCCCGACGAGCTCCAGTCCGTGCTGTGGTCCATCCGCACCACCGCCACTAAGTCGACGGGCGAAACCCCATTCTTCCTCGTCTACGGAGCCGAAGCGGTCCTCCCTCACTAGGTCAAACATCGCTCCGCACGGGTACTGGCGTTTGATGTAACGCAGCAGGACGCCACGCGGGGGATGGACCTCGTACTGGAGGAGGAACGACGCCGCGAAGCTGCGCTGAGGGTGGCAAGGTACCAGCAGGCGCTGCGGCGGTACCACTGTCGCAACATCCACTCCAGGACGCCCGAGGCAGGCGACCTCGTCCTAAGGCGGGTCCTCTCCAGGGAAGGGTTGCACAAGCTCTCACCCATGTGGGAGGTCCCATTTAGGGTCGTCCATATCTCCAGGTCTGGCGCCGCGCGCCTGGAGACGCAGGACGGGGTGCCCATCCAGAACGCCTGGAACATCCAGCACCTCCGGAGGTTCTATCCATGAAGCAAGGCCCGATGCCTATGAAGAATCGCCACCCATGACACTCTCACGTAATAATGAGTGGGGCTATACACGCCCCGGAGTCTCCGGAGAGCCGCCCTCGGGCCTCGGGGGCTCCCTCCCACGCCTAGTGGCAGCACTTAGCTCCGTGCTAGTGAGAACACGTCGAAGACTAGACTAGGTGCCGGACGCGGCTTTTCATTTGCTTTCCGTAGTTCGCTCGCCTTCTCTTAATCGAAGTTGCTTCTGGTGTTCCCAGCTGATTTGGTTCCGTTGCTTTTTGCCGTTTTTCTTCCAAGCCCAGTTTGCTTGTTTTCTCTCTCTCGCATACCCCGCAAGGGGGCTAGGCAGGCGCCTTCGCGAGGGTTTCTTCCTCCTGTGTTGGTCCTTCCCTCTGCCTTCGGTCTGCTTTATCGCGAGGCACCCTCATTAGAGCCCACAAGCCGGCACACCTCTCCTAATCCGTGCCCCTCGGGTACCGCGATATGAAGCACCGGGTCAAGGCTCGGGTGAACGATAAGTCTCCTAGCGAGCCCCCTAACAACAATTTTTTGCAGTTCCTGAGCAACCACTAAGCCAAGACGGGCACGAGGAGACAAGTGCCTCGTCAAGAAGAGGCACCCCCGAGCGCGCCAGGATAAGTTATCTCCGCACAAAATAAATGACACAACACAGAAATAACAAGCATAGCATAAAGATTGAGGAATCACAGTTCGATACACGCCCATCCGGGCCCATTCTGGTTTCGTTTTGATGCAGGAAAGAAAAGAGGAACAAAGCAAAAGCAGCGCTGTAGCGAACCGCGGGGCAGGCCTCCAGGGATGTCCCGAGCTTAGCCGGATCCCTCCTCCCACTTCACGGAGGCGCGACGACGGGACGACCCACCACCACCTTCGAAGCGAGCGTGGCGGCTGGTCGTAGCCACTGCTGCTGGAGCTTTCGCCAAGAGAAGAGCCACCGTAGTTGGACGAGGTGCGGCCGGCGGGCTCGCCCTCACAGCGGCCATCGCCAAGACCGAGCACCTCCTCGCCGCCGTTCGTCTCAGGGCAGCACCCGGCACGGCGACCATCTTCCCCAAACACCTTCACGTAGAGGGTCGCATCACCGTCATACTTGAAATGGAGGGTCCACCACCTTCCCAGGCCGCGCGCGCGAGCGAACGTCTGCCAACCACGGGCCAGAGCTATGTTGCTCACGACGGAGACTTCGACCGTGACCCAGGAAGCCCTGCTGCAGCAACCGTCCGCCTGGAGCCAGAGCCCGCCTGGACCAGGGGCCGGCAACTCGTCGGCGAAGAAGCACGGAAGCTGGAACCAGTTGTCGGTCGGATCCACCGACCAGACAACGAACTCCGGAAGCACCTCTGCCAAGTGGAAGTGTGGCAGGAGAGGCCGTGCAACCACGGCACGTCTCCCCTCATAGACGGGGCTAGCATGACCGGATCGACACCCGCCACGCGCAGCGGCACCGCCTTGGGAGCAGGGGGCCACGACGGGAGTCGTGGAGAGCTTGCGGGGACGGCCGCGTCCCCGTTTAGGCGCCGGGGAGCCTGGCCCCTCGTGAGGGGCCTTTCCTTTCTCCGTGGCGGTGAACCTATTCGATGGCGCCATTGGAGTCGGTGGCGGAGCAGAGGAGGAAGAAGCAGACGGAATGGGAAGAGATGGGCGATTGGGGCCCTGCCCCCTCCCCATTTATAGCAGAAGAAGGCCAACCAGCACCCCCGCGATCACAGGTAATGATGGTTTTGCTTGCATGCCGCAGGGACTTGTCAAGTCGGGCAGTTGCCGATGCAGCGTGGGGAAGCGAAGACGCCCACGTCCAATCAACTACCACGTGTCAACCGAGGCTGCGGGCTTTTGGGGCCCGCGGCGCTCCGCGCTTGACCCTTTGGCTTCGCCACAAAGCCAAGCCCGACCGCACCTTGGACCGGGGGCTACTGTCGGCGTTCTGGGAATGGGGGTCCCCAGACTTGCCTGCCTGCAGCCCATGGCGTGGCTGGGCTGGCAGGTTCGTACGACCCATCTTCATCGACAAGACATTCAAGACCCTTGTGAGGGGCCAAGCCTCGCGGGGCGGACGACGCAAGACCTCCTCAAGAGCGGCCTTGCCAGGCAGGCTCACGAGGGGCGGAGAGATGAAGGCAAGACAAACCTCGCGAAGTCCTCATGATGTGAGCCATGACGATCAAGGACCGGGCGAGTGCCAGCGCGCGCAGCGTCCTTGTTTCCCCTTTGGTGCTAAGGGGGCAAGCGCGGGAATGGAGTACCGAGGCATCAAGCAAAGGTTTCCATATTGGTGCAACAAGACCAAGACCAGAAGGACGGCAAGGCAGAGGTGACCATGGATCCCAACACGGCGTCATCAGCAGAGCCTTTTGCAGGCGAAGACCACCTTTTGTCAGGATAGCCTATACTAGCTGTCCCCTTTCGCATTGGCCATTGTTGTCTCCCTTCCCACTCAATATTTGGGGAGAGGACTGGGCCTATATAAGTAGAACTAGCCACCTTAGTGGGGGACGGCAGAGGATCGACACCATCGCAAGTCGAGAGCAGATCCAAGATCATCTCACCCACACAAGCACACCAAGCACAAGAACACCTCGTCCTCAGGAGGTTGTTCTTCCTCTTGTACTGTTCATCATTAGCCCAAGAGGCAATCCACCACCACCACACTGGAGTAGGGTATTACACCACAACGGTGGCCCGAACCAATATAAATCTTGTGTCTTTCTGTGTTGTGAGTTCGTCAAGTTCGTCCGCAAGATCTTAGAGAGCTAGGGCGTGGATCGATAGGGATGTCGGGTGGTAGGTGCGACATATGCCAACGGGTGGCTTATCATTGTGGGAGCCAGTAAGACGTCGCCGGTGCCTGGAAACGGGATGAGGCGAAGACATGCACGTCGGCGAATCTTACCCAGCTTCGGGGCTCTCCGTGGAGATAACACCCCTACTGCTACTCT
Organism: Triticum monococcum; assembly: GCA_034509565.1. Lineage (NCBI taxonomy): Eukaryota > Viridiplantae > Streptophyta > Magnoliopsida > Poales > Poaceae > Triticum > Triticum monococcum. Next base: position 488,816,155 of record CM067845.1, read on the forward strand.
GCGGGGTCTCCGCATGATCACTAGATGAACAAGTAGCTACACGATGCTCCTTGAGCTGTTTGGTGAGAAGAAGAAGGGCTTGGCTAGCTCTCCTCTCCCCTCTATGTGGTGTCTAGAACTAGCTTGGATCCACCCTTTGCATGGGTGCCCCCGGGGGTTTATATAGGCCTACCCCCCGGGGGTACAATGGTAATCCGGCTGGGCGTGGGGCCCAGCCGTCTGTGTCTACGCTCGCCGGCTTCTGCGCCTGCTGCTGGGGCCCGCCGGCTGGCGGGTCCCGCCGGCTGCCGGCTCCTTGGTCGACAGGCAGGCGCCACTGTTAAGGGCCTTGTCGGTGGCTGGTTACTGTTGCCTCAATCCTGGTGACGAGGGCTTCGCCGGAGTGGGCGCGGCTACAGTGCCGCCGCTTGGCGGGCGATCGCTGTAGCCTCACCGCGTCTTGTCTTCTTAATGGGGCATCTCTTTCGAGGGAGGGGTCAGGCCGGCTATAGGGAGCCGGCCCTGTCTTGGGCCGACTGGGGGAGGCCTGGCCGCCTTTGGGTGTCTCTCTGCCCAAAGGGGCCCACCACCCGTGGGCCGTGCTGACGGCCTGTCGTGGATGACATCAGGGTCAACATGGCAACAGTGCTGCGCCGGACGGGTCATGGCCTCCCCGTGTGGCGCACTGTGCCAGGCGTGCTCCAGGATTCGGGGGTGGCAGGCTTTACTGTAGCCACGCCTTGTCACATCGCTGTTATGTGGATGCAGACTTTGAGGGTATGATCTTGACCGCTTTATGGGAGCTGGCCTCTTGGAGTTGGCCTTCTCGCGGACGGCTTCTTGGATCCGGCCCTCCCACGGCTTTCTTTATGAAGGCTAAAGCCGGGCCGCCTTCCGATAGCCGGCCTGGGAGACAGCCGGCAAGGGGAAGGCGGCCCTGCGTCTTGGACTCTTGATGGCCGTATCGGCTTATAATTTTTGCAGAAGGGCCAGGGGGAGCCGGCTAGGCTACCCGTGGTCATTTACTCCGATAGTAGTCCCCGAAGCTGATCGAGCTTCGAGGCTGACAAAGGGACGAGAAGCTGGGTCAGCGTCCTATCCTAAGGAGCCGGTTTTGCTTATGCGCACCGTCTTTGGTAAGCTCCATATCTCGTAAGCGGGAACGTGGGTCGGCCTGCAAGCTGACCGCACGCCACCCCGCGGTCCACGTGGCAAGGAAAACCTGCCAATGCACGCGCATGATGGGACGCCCCAGTAGGCCCGGGCCCGCCACTTGTAGGCCTCGGCCCAAGCACGGATCTTCTATGGCCCGCAACGTACCGCTCGCCTTCCCGCGGCGGTTTCATCACGCCATTAGTGCGCAATAATCGCGGGACGTGGGGGAGTGGGCACAGTTGATCCCACGACCCCCCACACCACGCCTCCTCGGTTCCGTCGCGCGGGTCTATAAGTAGGGGGAGGAGAGGGAGCGGCAGAGGCTCGCACGCTCTCCCTCGCCCCACCCATTCTCATCTTCCTTCTCCTTCCTCCCACCGCCGCAGCGACCCATTGCTGCGCCGCTCCGCCGTTGGACATCTTGGTTCCTTCGGTCCCGCCGTAGCGGGGTCGTGCGCGTCTCCGCCGTCGCATCGTCTTGTTCCTCGCCGCGTCACTCCCATGGCGTTGTCGAGCTCGTGGGACGGCTCCAACGTCCAGGGGGACCACGTCGAGTTCCTCTGCCGGACGCGGCGTCTGCCGGGCGCGAACTATGTGCAGGTTCGTCGTGCGCCGGCGAGGGAGATTTCACCGGCACCGGAGGAGGGCAAGCGGGTGATCTTCCGCTCGCACTGCCTGCGCGGCTTTGGCCTCCTGGCAAGCGGATTCCTTCACGCCTTTCTCGAGTTCTACCACCTCCAGCCGCATCACCTCACCCCTAACACGGTAATGCTGCTGTCGGCTTTCGTCACCCTGTGCGAGGGCTATCTTGGGGTTCTCCCCACTCTCAAGCTCTGGGGAGAATTCTTCCAGTGCAAGCTCGGCACCGTCGTCGCAGGCGTGCCCGCCCCCCTGCGGAGCCTTCATCGCCATGAGGCGGACGGGCGAGAACAATCCGTTCCCGCCCATCCCACTGATCCAGTCGGTGAAGCTCTGGCAGAAGTCTTATTTCTACGTGAAGAACATCGCCCAGCAAGGCGACTTCGTCAATCTGCCGGCTTACGTAGCCGACCTGCCGGCTAGGAGGCAACCCTCGTGGAGCTACCGGGCCAGTCGTTGTCTCAGGCCGGGAACGCAGCCGTCGCCCGGCTCCGGGTGATGATCCAGTCGGAGGGCCTGACCGGAGCCGACTTGGTGGCCGCCTTCGTGGAGCGTTGGATTCTTCCGCTCCAAGGCCGGCCTCATATGATCTGTCAGATGAGCGACCGCTTCGACCCGTGCCGGCTGAGCACCAGGGAGATGCCTCATGTCGAGGTGTCTTATATGGTGAACTATATCTCCAACTGCAAGCTCGCCGAGGATTGGCGATACAGCAAGGGGCCGTATTGTCACGCCAACCCCCTGACTGTTGTAAGTTTTTCTTCTTTTCTTCCTTTGGTAGCCAGCCTCATGATGACCGATCTTTGATCGATTGGTTTGCCCTTGGCAGAACCCTCTTCTTCCGCCGACGGCCGGGGCCGCAGGGGTAGAGCGCCAGCTCCTCCCCGACCGCACGGTGGACGACGTCGATGATCCGGACCTGGGGGCGGCCGCCATGGAAGATGCCGAAGGCGACGAGGCAGGCGGTGCGAGGTTCGGGGCCGGCCTTGAGGACTGGGCGGACGATGACGAGGTCGAAGCCGCTCCGCACCGCCAGCCGGCGCTTGATCATCAAGGCGCGGGCCCGTCGGCCGCGCCGACTGCCCATGGTGGCACGCAGAAACGCCGGGCCATGTCGACCTACTTCGGCAGCCGGCTGAAGAAGTCCAAGGGTTCCACGGCGGCGACGAAGTAGGAGGAGGCGGCCGTGAAGGCGGCCCGCTTCCGCAAGGCGGTGAAACAGCCGCAGGCGATCTCGGCGTAAGTGTAAAGCGTCTTGTATTTTTTGTTGTCTTCTTTGATTGAGGCTCTTCTAAACTTTTCTTCGCTCGCCGGGCAGGGCACCGCTTTCCCTCGAGTGAGGTCCTGGCGGCTCCATAGTCGGGCCGACTGGAGGGTCCTCCAGCTCCCGCCGCGTGGATCCCCGCGCCGACCTCATGGAGGCCACGGAGCAGAACGCGTGGGAGGCGCGGGAGGAGCGGCAGGCGGCAGAGCGAAGGACCGCCTAGGCGGCGAAGGAGCAAGCCGGCGCGGCGGCCAAGGCCCGGGCAGAGGCGGCGGCCGCAGAGAGGGAGGCGGAGGCCTCGCGCAACCAGCCTCCGCAGCTCGTCGTTCCCCTCGGTGCCATGGCCCCCGACATCCCCGTGCCCCCATCAGAGGAGGTCGACCGAGACCCACCGGTGATGGAGAGGAGGGAGGACCGCATGGTCTTCATGGAGGAAGCGCCGCAGGCGGCGCCGACTGGAGCAGGCCAAGGTGGCCGACCAGCCGCGGCGCTGGAGCAGCCGGCCAGGAGCGAGCCGGAGGCAGGAGCCGACCTCGAGGTGCAGCCGGCATTTCGCCGGCGCGCAGAGGGAGCTATCTCCGCGTCAGAGCCGCACAGAGCTGCGGGCGCCGGCCGGACGGCGGAGGCCCTGGAGGTGGCCAGCGCCAGCACGTCCGAGTGGACGCCCAGCGGGGGGACGGCCGAGCTAAACACGGCGGCCCAGGAGGTCCGGAACCGGCTTCAAGCCCAGGCCGCTTCGCTGCAGCGATATACCCAAGAGTTCCTCTCGATGCGGGCCGTCATCCGGGTGAGTCTTCTGTCCTTGGTTGTTTTGCTTTTTTGATTTCTTCCGTGGGGGCGCATCAGCGCACCCACTGGGTGTAGTCCCTGAGTTCTGAGTCGGCTGCTGAGCAGGCAGCTTGGAACTTACAAGGTCCTGACAACTATCTTATTCTTGCATCCTGTCTGATCTTCCAGGAATACCATAACCTCCGTGCTGCCGCCTTCAACTCCCAGGCTCAAGAGCTGGGCCAGAAGACCGAGGACCTGACCAACAGCCGGAGTGCGTGCTTTGTCTTGTTCATCTCCTGTGGGGGCGCGTTAGCGCACCCACTGGGTGTAGTCCACGAGATTCGGGCTGACTGCAGAGCAGTCGGGTCGGATCTTCCCTGACGACTTCTCCCTTACTGATTTTTCCTTTGTCTTCATGCTTGCAGGAGCCAATGCCGACTTGAGGGAGCAGCTCAGCGGGGCCCAGGCCGACCTTCGCACCAAAGAAGCCGAGTACAACACCTTAGTCCTGGAGCGTGACCGCCTGGCCAAGAAGTTGGCCGACCAGGAGGAGAACCTCAAGGCGGCCCTGAAGATGGTGCAGGACAGCGAGGACGCCCTCAAAGCTGAGTTCGAGACCGAAGCGGCGGGCTGGGCCGAGGCAAAACAAGCGCTGATCGAGGGCTACGGCCGGATTGAGGATCTGATCGATGGTAATCCACCTTCCTCACTCCTTGCTTGCCCCTTGCCCCCTGATTTGTGTTCTGACTTGTGCTGCTTTTTGTTCTTTTGTAGACTACTTCCCCGGCTACTCTGTCTTTGCCACCCAGACCATCGAGGCCCACCATGAGGCGCGCCGGCAGGCAGGGGCCGAAGTCGCACCGGACGCGAGCCGGACGCTTGAGGAGCAACTCTTGGCGGTCCAAGCCCGGCTACAGCCGGCTCACCGCATGCTCCGTCGCCTCCAGCGCACCGGGGCGCAGGTGTTGGCCGCCCTCTGGCCCGGCGAGACGATTCCCCACACCCCGAGTCGGACTGCCGACTGGCTGGAGGTTGCGGTTGGCCGCTTTGAGGCCTGGAAGGCATCGGCAGCCCGGCTTGGAGCTGGGCGGGCGCTAGAGTTCGTCCGAGCCTGGTATCCCGGGCTGAATCTGGACCAGCTGCGCACCTGGCGGCTGGAAGCCGACAGGAAGATGGAGGGGGTGCGGCCGGCTATCGCTCAGCATGCTTCGACGATCACCGAGTGCACCGACATCAGCACCTTTGCTCCTGAGTAAATGACGATGGCGTTGCCCAGCTGGAGGAATGGTTCGGGCTGAACCCGGCAGAGGGCGAGGACTCGGCGGAGGAGATCGCTTCCAGCGATGAAGGCAAAGACGACGAAGGAGAGGAAGGCGAAGACGTCAAGCCGGCCGGCGAAGCGGCCAGCCAGCCTCAGCCTGACCGTGCCTCCAGCAACGAGGCACGTGCTAGCGCGCCCTCTGCGGGAGGCGGTGATCATGTCGAGGTTCGCCAGCCGGCCACTCCTCCAGCCGGCACTGCCGTCTCCACTGACCTGCCCGACTCGCCAGTCGCTTCCTTGGCTTAATCTGCCGTCCTTGCTTTTCCTGCTTGTTATCCTTTGAACAATTTTTATTAAACTTGCGCAGTTCCACCCACTAGGGGTGTATTCGAACTATGTTGAATGCTGGCCTTTTGAAGGTCTTTTGTGTAAATATGATCGTGTGTGTGTTTGGCTTCCATTCGTGTATGCTTTTTATCCTTAGGTTGTTTCCTTTGCCGCCTTCCCCTTTTGGGAAGGCAAGTACTTGAGCTTTCTTAGATTGAAGCGAGGTGAATGGAAGTCGGCCGGCCGGCTACTCTGGTAGTCGGTCGGTGGTGGGAGAAAAACCGGCTTTTGTTATATTAGTCCATTAGTCCCTAGCCGTTTTTCGTGTGGGCGTTCCTTCCTGCCTTTAACTCTTGCCAGCCGGACAGCCGGATCTTCGAACTGTGACTTTTGGCAAGAGAAGGCTTGGGTGCCGGCACACTACTTGTCTGACCGCGGGTAGGACTTCTAATATAACTCAAGGCGGCCAGTCCCCGGGCCGACTAGTCGAACCCGGTGCCGGACGAAAAAAGTGAGTGTAATGACAAGGTCATCAGCATGATACTCTTCATTCATAGATAAAAGATGGCAGTCCTCGAGCTCTCCTCGGGGGGCCTATTGTCTCGTACTTAGTACAAAAGTTAGCGTGATACATACTACATTTCAACTATAAAATCTTCGGAGGAGGTTGGCGTTCCATGGTCGTTCCGACTCCTTGCCGGAATCATCTCTCTTGCGTGCCTTCGGCTTCTGCGCGTCAATCAGGTAGTAGGAGTCATTGCCTAAAGCTCTGCTGATGATGAAGGGGCCTTCCCAAGGGGCCGAAAGCTTGTGTTGGCCGGCTGTTCGCTGGATCAACCGGAGCACAAGATCGCCCTCTTGGAAGGATCTTGGCTTGACCTTCCGACTGTGGTAGCGGCGCAAGCCCTACTGATAGAATGCGGACCGGCTGAGGGCTAACAGCCGGCGTTCTTCCAGCAGGTCGACGCCGTCTTCTCGTGCTTCCTTGGCCTCCGCCTCCGTGTACATGGTTACCCGAGGCGAGTCGAACTCGATGTCGGTTGGGATGACCGCCTCGGCACCATACACGAGGAAAAAAGGAGTGAAGCCGGTTGACTTGTTTGGGGTAGTGCGCAGACTCCAGAGGACGGCCGGCAGCTCATCGAGCCAACAACCGGCCGAACGCTCCAGTGGTACGACCAGTCGGGGCTTGATGTCGGAAAGGATGAGGCCGTTGGCTCGCTCGACCTGGCCGTTTGACTGCGGGTGGGCAACGGACGCTAAGTCCAACCGGATGCCCTGTGTCGCGCAGAAATGTGCCAAGGCTCCCTTGGCAAAATTCGTGCCGTTGTCGGTGATGATGCTATGTGGCACGCCGTACCGAGTTGTTATATCTGCGATGAATGTCACGGCAGTCGGCCCATTCAGCTTCTTGATCGGCTTTGCCTCAATCCATTTGGTGAATTTGCACACGGCGACAAGCAGATGTGTCATGCCGCCGCGCGCCGTCTTGAATGGGCCCACCATGTCCAGTGCCCAAACGGCGAAGGGCCAAGTGAGGGGAATGGTCTTGAGTGCCGAAGCCGGCATGTGTTGCTTGGAACTGAAGAGTTGGCAGCCTTTGCAATGTTTGACTAACTCCTTGGCGTCATCCAAAGCAGTCGGCCAAAAGAAACCATGGCGGAAAGCTTTGGCGACGAGTGATCTTGAGGCCGCATGGTGGCCGCATTCTCCTTGGTGGGTGTCTCTTAGGATTGCAATGCCCTTCTCTTGCTCGACGCATCGCTGGAGGACTCCAGTGACGCTGCGCTTGACGAGCTCTTTGTTGACAATCGTGCATGCTCTGGCTCGGTGTTGGACTTGTCTTGCCTCTGTTTCGTCAGCCGTCAGATCTTGGTTTATTAGGAAGTTGAGGATGGTCTAGGCCCATGATGGAGCTGTGACTTCTTCTATTGCCAACACGGCTACTGCGACCAGGGCGGGCGGGGTGGGTGGTGAAATGCTGGAGTCGGCCGCCGACTGTTGTGTTGGTGCAGTTCCCGGGCCGACTACCGCAGTCCCCGAGCCGGGCGTGGCGGTCCCCGGGTCGGGCGTAACTACGGAAGTCCCCGAGGCGCCTGCTGATGTCCCCGGGCCGACTATCGAAGTCCCCGGGTCACCTGCTTGGTTCTTTGAGCCGGACCCGGCTGTGTCGGGGTCAGGCGGCACGAAGATGGAATCGGACTTTGGAGACGGCTTGATAGACGGCTTGAGGAGGTGTTGTAGAGAGACACCGGTTGGTATCGCCTACCGAGTGGAGCCTATTCGAGCCAGGGCATCAGCTGCCTCGTTGTCGGCTCACGGTATGTGGAGGAACTCGCATCCTTCAAAGTACCCACTGATCTACTGAACGAGGAAGCGGTAGCTTGCCATATTTACTTCCTTGGCATCCTAGTCGCCGGAAGATTGCTGGACTACCAAGTCCGAGTCACCATAACATAGGATCCGGCGAATGCCGAGTTCTTTGGCAAGCTGGAGCCCGTGTATGAGCGCCTCGTACTCGGCCACGTTATTGGAGGCGGCAAAGTGAATTTGCAGCGTGTATCTGAGCTTGTCGCCTTTGGGAGAGGTGAGGATGACGCCGGCTTCCAAGCCGGTGCGCATTTTGGACCCGTCGAAGTGCATGCGCCAATGAGTGGAGTCGGGAGCTGGCGGCAGGTACTGGGTCTCGGCCCAGTCAACGAGGAAGTCAGCCAATGCTTGGGACTTGATGGCGGTGCGAGGCTGGTAGAAGATCGTGTAGGGGGCCAGCTCGATGGCCCATTTCGCCACCCGGACGAATGCGTCCCGGCTGCCTATGATCTCGGCAAGCAGGGCGGTTCATACGACTGTGATTGGGTGCTCTTGGAAGTAGGGCTTCAGCTTCTTGGCGGCGAAGTACACGCCATAGCACATCTTCTGGTAGTGCGGGTAGTTCTGCTTCGAGGTAGACAGTACTTCACTCAAATAGTACACCGGCCTCTGGACCGGCTGGGCTCGGCCCTCTTCTGGGCGCTGGACTACGATGACGGTGCTGACCACCCGGCTGGTTGCAGCAATGTAGAGGAGCATGGGCTCTTTCTCAGTCGGCGCCGCCAGGACAGGCAGCGTGGCCAGCATCTTCTTTAGCTCGTGAAAAGCTTGGTCGGCTTGGTCATTCCACTCAAAGTGAGTGGTCTTCTTCATGAGGCGGTAGAGGGGGAGAGCTTTCTAAAAGTGCAACTATCCCTAGGTGGTTTTGGTAATTCATAACAACATATAGCTCATTGAGCTAATGCTATTCCAAGATGATTATTTCAGGAAAGCTCAATGATTGGCATGTCATGGATGTGAAAGTGGAACCCTCAAAATTCTAAGGACAAAGGATTGGCTCAAGCTCAAAAGCTCAAGACTCTTCATTTTATATTTTAGTGATCCAAGATCACATTGAGTCTTTAGGAAAAGCTAATACTATCAAGGAGGGATGAGGTGTTGCTTAATGAGCCTCTTGCTTCATGTGCTTAGTGATATGCTCCAAAAACCCTCAACTACTTTCCCATATCCACATTTGACCTAAACCCTAAGCCAAACTCGGTCCCACCGATTCTTTCTATCCGGCGCCACCGACTTTCACTTGTCATAAGCCACTGCCAAACCCTAGCAATTCGGTTCTACTGATAGGGATCTCGGTCTCACCGAGATGGGATTGCAAACTCTTTGTTTCCCTTTCGTAACTTTTCGGTCTCACCGAAAGAGCGGATCGGTCCCACCGAGATTGCAATGTAAACTCTATGTTTCCCTTTTGTAACTTTTCGGTCTCACCGAAAGAGCAAATCGGTCCCACCGAGTTTGCCTGACCAACTCTCTGGTTAGCTAATTACCAAAATCGGTCTCACCGAGTTTGTGTAATCGGTCTCACCGAGATTACGTTATGCCCAAACCCTAACCATATCGGTCCTACCGAGTTGCATGTCAGTCCCACCGAAATTCTCTAACGGTCACTAGGTTTACCTTTTCGGCCCGACCGAGTTTGTTGATTCGGTCCCACTGAGATTGATAAATTGTGTGTAACGGTTGGATTTTGTGTGGTGGCTATATATACCCCTCCACCTCCTCTTCATTCGTGGAGAGAGCCATCAGAACACATATACACTTCCAACTCATATGTTCTGAGAGACAATCACCTACTCATGTGTTGAGACCAAGATATTCCATTCCTACCATATGAATCTTGATCTCTAGCCTTCCCAAGTTGCTTTCCACTCAAACCTTCTTTCCACCAGATCCAAATCCTATGAGAGTTTTGAGTGTTGGGGAGACTATCATTTGAAGCACAAGAGCAAGGAGTTCATCATCAACACACCATTTGTTACTTCTTGGAGAGTGGTGTCTCCAAGATTGGCTAGGTGTCACTTGGGAGCCTCCGACAAGATTGTGGATTTGAACCAAGGAGTTTGTAAGGGCAAGGAGATCGCCTACTTTGTGAAGATCTACCGCTAGTGAGGCAATGCCTTCGTGGGCGATGGCCATGGTGGGATAGACAAGGTTGCTACTTCGTGGACCCTTTGTGGGTGGAGCCCTCCATGGACTCGCGCAACCGTTACCCTTCGTGGGTTGAAGTCTCCATCAACGTGGATGTAGGATAGCACCACCTATCCGAACCACAAGAAAACATCCGTGTCTCCAATTGTGTTTGAATTCTCCAAACCCTTCCCTTTACATTCTTGCAACTTGCATGCTTTACTTTCCGCTGCCAATATACTCTTTGCATGCTTGCTTGAATTGTGTGATGATTGCTTGACTTGTCCTAAAATAGCTAAAATCTGCCAAGAACTAAAATTGGGAAAAGGTTAAGTTTTTATTTGGTCAAGTATTCTAATAACCCCCCCCTCTAGACATACTTTCGATCCCACAAGTGGTATCAGAGCTTTGGTCTCCATTTGCTTTGATTTCCATAGCTTTTGGTGGTCATAGCCTTGGTTTCACAACCTAGGAGAGTATGGCGTCTAGCGAGGGAAATTATCACCATAGAGGTCCTTACTTTGATGGTACTAATTTTGCTAGTTGGAAGCATAGAATGAAAATGCATATTCTTGGACATAACCCCGCCGTTTGGGCTATTGTGTGTGTTGGTTTGAAAGGTGACTTCTTTGATGGGAAAGAACCAAACCGTGACGCTACCGCGGATGAGTTGAAGAGGTTGCAATACAATGCTCAAGCTTGTGATATTCTCTTCAACGGATTGTGCCCCGAAGAATTCAACAAAATCGGCCGTCTTGAGAATGCAAAGGAAATTTGGGACACTTTGATTGATATGCACGAAAGTACTGACTCCGTCAGGGAATCCAAGTTGGATGTGCTTCAAAGTCAACTTGACAAGTTCAAAATGAAGGATGGTGAAGGTGTCGCTGAAATGTACTCTAGGCTTGCTCTCATCACAAATGAGATTGCCGGCTTAGGGAGTGAAGAGATGACCGATAGATTCATCATCAAGAAGATTCTAAGAGCCTTGGATGGAAAATATGATACCGTGTGCACATTGATCCAAATGATGCCCAATTACAAAGATCTCAAGCCAACGGAGGTGATTGGAAGAATTGTTGCTCATGAGATGTCACTTAAGGATAAAGAGGAACTTCACAACAAATCAAGTGGTGCCTACAAAGCCTCATGTGAAGCCCCTACATCATCAAGTGAGAAACAAAACTTCAATGACGAATTGAGCTTAATGGTGAAAAACTTCAACAAGTTCTACAAGAGTAGAAGGAAAGATAGAAGCTCCAAGTCAAGGTCCTACAATAACAAAAGATCTTCTAGTCGAGAGCAAAACTGCTACAATTTTGGAAGACCCAGACACTATTCTAATGAGTGTACGGCTCCCTACAAGAGAAGAGAAGACTGTCCAAAAAGAAGAAGCAAAGAATCACCTCCAAGAGAGAGAAGGAGTAGAGATGATCGTTATGAACGAAGATACTCACGGAGAAGCAAGGATTCGGAAAGGAAGGAAAAATCATCAAGGAGCTACACAAAATGAAGACATCAAGCTCATGTTGGTGAATGGGTATCCGGCTCCGACTCCGACAGCCACTCTGAGAGAAGTTATCACTCCGACTCCGAAGATTCTCAAGATGAGGGTGTTGCCGGTCTAGCACTTGTGTCAACCAACTCCTACGACATATTTGACTCACCAAATGAAGGAATTGGAAGATGCTTCATGGCCAAAGGTCCTAAGGTAACACACCCCGAGTATGTTGATTTTAATAGTGATGAAGATGGCTTGTTAGGTGATGATGATTTGCTTGTTGACAACTCTAGTGATGAATACTATGATGAAACGTCAATTAATCGTGCTAATCAAGATAAAACGAATGACAATGATAAGGAGAAGATTGAGGCTCTAAATAAAGAACTAAACACTCTTAAGTTAGCTCATGAAACTATCTTCGAAGATCATCGAGAACTTTTAAGAGCTCATGAGAAGTTACGCTTTGAAAAGCTCAATCTTGAGCAAGAGCATGAGTTTTTAAAAGCAATCAATGATGATCTCCGCAAGAAAAGTTCTTCTTACATTGCCAAGCATTTACTCTTATCCACTTACATGCCTCAAGTCAAGTCTAGTAACAAGAACAAGAAAGATTCTTCCTCTAGTAGTAACAATGATCATGCTAAATCAAATATTGTTGCTTCTAGTAGTTCTCTTGATTCTACTAATGATTCTCTTAGCCAAGTTACACTTGAGCAAGAAAATAGCTTATTGAAGGGAATTATAGAGAAAGGAGTGTACAAAAGCCTTGCCGGGAGTAAGCAATTCGAGGAAATTGTGCGCAAGCAAGGAATGCACCGGAAGAATCAAGGTGTTGGTTTTGAACAAAAGTTCAATGCCAATGTTGTTGAGTGGGAAGAAGATCAATACCCCAAGACAAAGTTTGTTCCTCAACAAGAGAAGTATGATACTTCCTTCAAGGGGACACAAGCTCAAGATGATTTTCCACCACAAGACTAAAAGCAAAAAGGCAAGGACAAGCTTCAAGAGGAAATTGATGCATTTGAAGAAGCTCCTAAGACCTTAGTCAAATGGATTCCCAAGACCACGTCAAGTTCCACTTCATCAAGTATGACTACAACTCCAAGGATTCCCATCAAGATGGTGTGGATCCAAAAGAAGAAGAACTAGAGAGTTCTTGAGGGTGACTCCGCCAACATACTTAACTGTTATCATTTTGGCAAGAACAAGTGCAATCAACTTCCACATCTTGCACTAGTTCAAGGAGTCACAAACCCTCTTGATTGGTAAGACAAGGGACAAGGTAACCTAAAAGTTTTCATGGACATCATCTTGTGTGTGCATCACTCTATGTCTATGGATATCCTTGTTTGTTCCTTGTGGGACTAACCCATGTAGGTATTGAAAGTGCAATTCACTCATATGGATAGCTCCAAGTGATCTACATCAACATTGAGCATCCACATCTTCAACATCTACATGAAGTCATCATCGACAAAACCCAAGGTTAGTTCATCCCACTTGGGGGGGATATCACATCTAGGGGGAGCTTTACTCTAAGACTTGAGCTAAAGCAACTCTAAAGATGTGAACACAACAATGCTTTATGTAAAAGTGGTAACCCCACTTGAGCTTAAACGATGAGTATGACCTATGATCAAGTGTTCTCACTTGACTCCTAAGTCAATATACTCATATATAGATGACCTAGTCATCCCAAATTGCTTGATAGATGCTAGAATTGGTTGTGCATGCTTTGTCACATATTTTATTTGCCATCTTATTGTGTGAGCATGTTGGTTGCATATTTTACTCATTCGAGGACATCCACTTGTTGTTTTGATTGTTTGGTTTTATTTCCTTTTGCCAAGTGGATGGACAAGAATGCCTAAGAACCTCCTATAGCTATCTATGCTTTTCTCGTCTCAAACTCTATTCATGCTACATCACAAAATTTGATCAAGTCAGATTCGAACCACTCTGTGTGAGGAGCGCTCGGAGTCCCCGATTCATCATAGACTTAAACTTCCAAAACCTCTTTGTGATTCTCGGTCTGACTGATATCCTACTTTCGGTCCTACCGAGATCATTAAGTTGATCTAGGTTTTCTATCTCGGTGCAACCGATTTGAACCATTCGGTCACACCGAGTTGCAACAACTGTATATAGTTTTGCATCTCGGTGCCACCGAGTTGTTCCACTCGGTCACACCGACAGGGTCGGGCTATGTATAGTCATGGGCAAAAATTTGGAAATTTCTCCGAACCCCTTCGCCCGCGCGATAGCCTGCTCTGCCAACGTGGTCTCCGGATCATCTCCTCGCCGCTAGCCGCCTCCAGTCGCTGGTCTCCGTCGCCGTCAACGGGAATCAACCCCGCCGTTGCCACCGTAGCGAGTCTCCGCCGAACTAGGGTATGGACTCGACCTTTGTGCTATTCCCCAATCCGATTCTTAGCATATTGTGATCATCATGATTCTTGCCACGTTTGAAAAACTTCTATCCAGTCAATGAACTCGTAGATTAGGTTTAATTCGAAAATTTTAGGGTTAGGTTTCCGCCAAAACCATCTCGGACCCACCGAGTTTAAAAACTCGGTCCCACTGATTTGGCTTATGCCATTGCACAAGTGAGACTCGGTCTGACCGAGAATTACTTATCGGTGTGACCGATTTTGGAACTTTGTGAAACCCTAGCAGTCTCGGTGCCACCGAACTGTGACTCGGTCTGACCGAGTTCACTAGTTCAGGTGCCAAAACTGCTGCGGTATCACCGAGTTTAAAAATCGGTAGATCCGAGATGATTTCAGTGGGAAACTAAAACTAAGTTTTTGAATTATTCTTTTGCAAAAATCTCTGCATTTTGTGATGCTCATCCACTCTATCTCATCTATAACCTATTCACAGGGTCAGCAGTCAGAGTTTGCAACATGTCTGATCAAAGTGATAGCCAGAACTTGTCAGAGAAGCAAGTGCAGATGAGTGAGGGCACTAGTCCCTCAAGTTCCTCAGATGATGGCAGCAGAAGTACTCCTAGCAACTTGCCAAAAGCTGCCACAAGACAGAGAAAGAAGAGAACCTCAGAATCAGAGGATGAGGACTATGTGGCAGAAGAGGAAGCAACTTCCAAGAGAGTTGAGCCAGCTCAAGGCACAAAGCCAGGGTTAAAGTTCAAAAGGCCAGCAGGCAGGCAGCCTATGTCAAAGGCCAGAGCTTCAACTGAGAAGCCCACTCCCATAGAGCCAGTTGCAGCTGAAAGCAAGAAAAGAAAGGAAAGTGTCAAGAAGACCGTAGCCAGAGTGCTTGGAAAGGCTTCCATGATGGAAGATGAGGAGGAAGAAGAAGAGGTAGCTGCACCAGCACCAAAGGCACCCAAGCTGATGGGTGATGCCATAAGATCAGGGGCAGCTGCTTCCAAGGCCAAACCAGCTCCAAAGCCAAAACCAAAGAGGAATACAAGAAGCATCCCAGCTGCTGAGAAGAACAAGGCCCCAGTGCCTGAGACTGCAGAAGAAGATGAAGAGCAAGTTCTTAGAAAGCTCAAGCCCAAGATCCCAGACCACAACGATGCTCATCCTGTGGCTGAGGACATGAAGCTCAGGAGAGATTCAGGGCTCCGGAAGTGGAGAGAAGCAGACCCGTATGCTTCAAGGAGAAGGACTGCTGTGGACTACAGATTTCACACCAAGGAACAGCAGGACTTCTATGAGACAGTACTGCTAGATAAGAAGCCAATAGTATGTGATATGAGATGGGTTGATTGGCAATACATCAAGGACAACGAAGAGTACTACCCTGGAGTGCAGGACAGCTTCAAGGCATGTGGAGTAGAGGACTTTGTTGGGCAGAAGCTCACAAAGTGGAATGAGGAACTCATCATGCAGATCTACTCCACCGCACATTTTTATTCAGATGGGATAATTGTTTGGATGTCTGAGGGTACGAGGTACCAGTCTACAGTTGCTGAATGGGCTCAGCTGATCAATGCCCCGGAAGAGCAGGAAGATGACTTGGATATCTATGCCAAGAAGAAGATGGACCACAACTCAATGTCAAACATGTACAAGGAGATTCCAAATGAAGCACTTGACACTTTCAAGTTTGGCTCAGTACACTATCTTCTGTCAGGGCTGCCAACCATCAATTGGATACTGAGGCACACCTTGTTGCCCAAGTCAGGTGATCACAAGATGATCAGAGGCCATGCGATCAATTTGCTACATATCTTTGATGTGCCACAGAAGTTCAAGGTGATGAGCCTCATGGTAGAGACCATCAAGAGGACTGCAGCAGACCAGAAGAGGAGCTGTGGGTATGCCCCACAAATTCAGGAGCTCATTAACTCCAAGATGGGCACGGGCATATACTTATTGGACAAGGAACACCTTCCCATCCGTCCAGACTTTGAAGATAATCAAGTTGTCATGACTGAGAATGAGCCATCGTCTGCCCAAGCACAAGCCAAGAAGGAGAAGGCCAGGGAGGAGAAAGCTGCCAAGATGCCAACTCAAGAGGAGGAGGTTGGTGTTCCATGGTCGTTCCGACTCCTTGCCGGAATCATCTCTCTTGCGTGCCTTCGGCTTCTGCGTGTCGATCAGGTAGTAGGAGTCATTGCCTAAAGCTCTGCTGACGATGAAGGGGCCTTCCCAAGGGGCCGAGAGCTTGTGCTGGCTGGCTGTTCGCTGGATCAACCGGAGCACAAGATCGCCCTCTTGGAAGGATCTTGGCTTGAATTTCCGGCTGTGGTATCGGCGCAAGCCCTACTGATAGAATGCGGACCGGCTGAGGGCTAACAGCCGGCGTTCTTCCAGCAGGTCGACGCCGTCTTCTCGTGCTTCCTTGGCCTCCGCCTCCGTGTACATGGTTACCCGAGGCAAGTCGAACTCGATGTCGGTTGGGATGACCGCCTCGGCACCATACACGAGGAAAAAAGGAGTGAAGCCGGTTGACTTGTTTGGGGTAGTGCGCAGACTCCAGAGGACGGCCGGCAGCTCATTGAGCCAACAACCGGCCGAACGCTCCAGTGGTACAACCAGTCGGGGCTTGACGCCGGAAAGGATGAGGCCGTTGGCTCGCTCGACCTGGCCGTTTGACTGCGGGTGGGCAACGGACGCAAAGTCCAACCGGATGCCCTGTGTCGCGCAGAAACGTGCCAAGGCTCCCTTGGCGAAATTCGTGCCGTTGTCGGTGATGATACTGTGTGGCACGCTGTACCGAGTTGTTATATATGCGATGAATGTCACGGCAGTCAGCCCATTCAGCTTCTTGATCGGCTTTGCCTCAATCCATTTGGTGAATTTGTCCACGGCGACAAGCACATGTGTCATGCCGCCGCGCGCCATCTTGAATTGGCCCACCATGTCCAGTCCCCAAACGGCAAAGGGCCAAGTGAGGGGAATGGTCTTGAGTGCCGAAGCCGGCATGTGTTGCTTGGAACTGAAGAGTTGGCAGCCTTTGCAATGTTTGACTAACTCCTTGGCGTCATCCAAAGCAGTCGGCCAAAAGAAACCATGGCGGAAAGCTTTGGTGACGAGTGATCTTGAGGCCGCATGGTGGCCGCATTCTCCTTGGTGGGTGTCTCTTAGGATTGCAATGCCCTTCTCTTGCTCGACGCATTGCTGGAGGACTCCAGTGACGCTGCGCTAGACGAGCTCTTTGTTGACAATCGTGTATGCTCCGGCTCGGTGTTGGACTTGTCTTGCCTCTGTTTTGTCAACCGGCAGATCTTGGTTTATTAGGAAGTTGAGGATGGTCTGGGCCCACGATGGAGCTGTGACTTCTTCTATTGCCAACACGGCTACTGCGACCAGGGCGGGCGGGGTGGGTGGTGAAATGCTGGAGTCGGCCGCCGACTGTTGTGTTGGTGCAGTTCCCGGGCCGACTACCGCAGTCCCCGTGCCGGGCATGGCGGTCCCCGGGACGGGCGTAACTACGGAAGTCCCCGAGCCGCCTGCTGATGTCCCCGGGCCGACTATCAAAGTCCCCTGGTCACCTACTTGGTTCTTTGAGCCGGACCCGGCTGCGTCGGGGTCACGCGGCATGAAGATGGAATCAGACTCTGGAGACGGCTTGATGGACGGCTTGAGGAGGTGTTGTAGAGAGACACCGGTTGGTATCGCCTGCTGAGTGGAGCCTATTCGAGCCAGGGCATCAACTGGCTCGTTGTCGGCTTGCGGTACGTGGAGGAACTCACATCCTTCAAAGTACCCACTGATCTGCTGAACGAGGAAGCAGTAGCTTGCCATATTTGCGTCCTTGGCATCCCAGTCGCCGGATGATTGCTAGACTACCAAGTCCGAGTCGCCATAACATAGGATCCGGCGAATGCCGAGTTCTTTGGCAAGCCGGAGCCCGTGTATGAGCGCCTCGTACACGGCCACGTTATTGGAGGCGGCAAAGTGAATTTGCAGTGTGTATCTGAGCTTGTCGCCTTTGGGAGAGGTGAGGATGACGCCGGCTCCCAAGCCGGTGCGCATCTTGGACCCGTCGAAGTGCATGCGCCAATGAGTGGAGTCGGGAGCTGGCGGCAGGTACTGGGTCTCGGCCCAGTCAACGAGGAAGTCGGCCAATGCTTGGGACTTGATGGCGGTGCGAGGCTGGTAGAAGATCGTGTAGGGGGCCAGCTCGATGGCCCATTTCGCCACCCGGTCGGATGCGTCCCGGCTGCCTGTGATCTCGGCAAGTGGGGCGGTGCATACGACCGTGATTGGGTGCTCTTGGAAGTAGGGCTTCAGCTTCTTGGCGGCGAAGTACACGCCATAGCACATCTTCTGGTAGTGCGGGTAGTTCTGCTTCGAGGTAGACAGTACTTCACTCAAATAGTACGGCCTCTGGACCGGCTGGGCTCGGCCCTCTTCTGGGTGCTGGACTACGATGACGGTGCTGACCACCCGGCTGGTTGTAGCAATGTAGAGGAGCATGGGCTCTTTCTCAGTCGGCGCCGCCAGGACAGGCGGCGTGGCCAGCATCTTCTTTAGCTTGTGAAAAGCTTGGTCGGCTTGGTCATTCCACTCGAAGTGATTGGTCTTCTTCATGAGGCGGTAGAGGGGGAGAGCTTTCTGAAAGTGCAACTATCCCTAGGTGGTTTTGGTAATTCATAACAACATATAGCTCATTGAGCTAATGCTATTCCAAGATGATTATTTCAGGAAAGCTCAATGATTGGCATGGCATGGATGTGAAAGTGGAACCCTCAAAATGCTAAGGACAAAGGATTGGCTCAAACTCTAAAGCTCAAGACTCTTCATTTTATATTTTAGTGATCCAAGATCACATTGAGTCTTTAGGAAAAGCCAATACTATCAAGGAGGGATGAGGTGTTGCTTAATTAGCCTCTTGCTTCATGTGCTTAGAGATATGCTCCAAAAACCCTCAACTACTTTCCCATATCCACATTTGACCTAAATCCTAAGCCAAACTCGGTCCTACCGATTCTTTCTATCCGGCGCCACCGAGTTTCACTTGTCATAAGCCACTGGCAAACCCTAGCAATTCGGTTCTACCGATAAGGATCTCGGTCTCACCGAGATGGGATTGCAAACTCTCTATTTCCCTTTCGTAACTTTTCGGTCTCACCGAAAGAGCGGATCGGTCCCACCGAGATTGCAATGTAAACTCTATGTTTCCCTTTTGTAACTTTTCGGTCTCACCGAAAGAGCAAATCGGTCCCACCGAGTTTGCCTGACCAACTCTCTGGTTAGCTAATTACCAAAATCGGTCTCACCGAGTTTGTGTAATCGGTCTCACCGAGATTACGTTATGCCCAAACCCTAACCATATCGGTCCTACCGAGTTGCATGTCAGTCCCACCAAAATTCTCTAACGGTTACTAGGTTTACCTTTTCGGTCCGACCGAGTTTGTTGATTCGGTCCCACCGAGATTGATAAATTGTGTGTAACGGTTGGATTTTGTGTGGAGGCTATATATACCCCTCCACCTCCTCTTCATTCGTGGAGAGAGCCATCAGAACACATATACACTTCCAACTCATATGTTCTGAGAGAGAATCACCTACTCATGTGTTGAGACCAAGATATTCCATTCCTACCATATGAATCTTGATCTCTAGCCTTCCCAAGTTGCTTTCCACTCAAACCTTCTTTCCACCAGATCCAAATCCTATGAGAGAGAGTTGAGTGTTGGGGAGACTATCATTTGAAGCACAAGAGCAAGGAGTTCATCATCAACACACCATTTGTTACTTCTTGGAGAGTGGTGTCTCCTAGATTGGCTAGGTGTCACTTGGGAGCCTCCGACAAGATTGTGGAGTTGAACCAAGGAGTTTGTAAGGGCAAGGAGATCGCCTACTTCGTGAAGATCTACCGCTAGTGAGGCAAGTCCTTCGTGGGCGATGGCCATGGTGGGATAGACAAGGTTGCTACTTCGTGGACCCTTTGTGGGTGGAGCCCTCCATGGACTCGCGCAACGGTTACCCTTCGTGGGTTGAAGTCTCCATCAACGTGGATGTAGGATAGCACCACCTATTCGAACCACGGGAAAACATCCGTGTCTCCAATTGTGTTTGAATTCTCCAAACCCTTCCCTTTACATTCTTGCAAGTTGCATGCTTTACTTTCCGCTGCCAATATACTCTTTGCATGCTTGCTTGAATTGTGTGATGATTGCTTGACTTGTCCTAAAATAGCTAAAATCTGCCAAGAACTAAAATTGGGAAAAGGTTAAGTTTTTATTTGGTCAAGTAGTCTAATCACCCCCCCTCTAGACATACTTTCGATCCCACACTTTCTCTCCAAGCCGGCTGATGAAGCGGTTCAGGGAGGCCAATCATCCGGTGAACTTCTGGATGTCTCGAAGTTTGGTGGGAGTCGCCATCCTCTCAATGGCCTTGATCTTTACTGGGTTGCATTCGATGCCGCGTTCGGAGACCAGGAAGCCTAGGAGCTGGCCGGCTGGCACTCCGAACACGCATTTCTCGGGGTTGAGCTTGATTTTGAACCGGCGCAGGTTCTCAAATGTTTCCTTGAGATCATCCAGCAAGGTGCCGCGCTTCTCCATCTTCACCACAATGTCGTCTACGTAGACGTGGGCATTTCTGCCGAGCTTCTTGAGGAGGCACTTCTGCATGCAACGCTGAAAAGTGGCACCGGCATTTCTTAAGCCGAATGTCATAGTCAGGTAGCAGAAGGCTCCAAATGGCGTGATGAAGGCGGTCTTCAGGCGGTCTGCCGGATCTAACTTTATCTGGTGGTATCCTGAGTAAGCATCCAAGAAACTCAACAGCTCGCATCCGGCCGTGGAGTCTATCACTTGGTCAATCCTTGGCAGGGCAAATGGATCTTTGGGGCAGGCCTTGTTGAGGCTCGTGTGGTCGATGCACATGCGCCACTTGTTGTTCTTCTTCAGCACGAGGACCGGGTTGGCGAGCCACTCTGGAAAGAAAACTTCCATAATGAAGCCGGCTGCCAGAAGCCGGGCTATCTCTTCTCCTACAATCCTTCTTTTCTCCTCTGACAGTCGGCGGAGGGGTTGTTTGACTGGTTTTGCGTCTTCTCGGACATGTAGCTTGTGCTCGGCGAATTCCTTTGGAACACCTGGCATGTCCTTGGGGGACCATGCAAAGATGTCCCGATTCTCATGGAGGAAATCGGCGAGCTCGCCTTCCTATTTGCTGTTTAGGTTTGCCCCGATGACGGCAAACCTCTCTGGGTGCTTGGGGTCAAGAGGTATCTTCTTTGTCTCCTTGGCCGGCTGGAAAGATCCATGGGCATCACACTCCTTGGGATCGGGGGACAGGGCCGGCAGCTTGCCGGCCATGGCCACGACTCGGTCCAGCATCTTCTTTTCTTCGGCAGTCACAAGGGACTCGGCCAACCAGCTGCTGGCTGCTGCGCACTCGGAAATCGCCGGCTATGGTGATGATGCCCTTGGTGCTCGGCATCTTCATCTTGAGGTAAGCATAGTGGGGAACATCCACGAATCTGGCCAAGGCAGGTCGACCAAGCAATGCATGGTAGGGGCTCTCCAGGTCCACTACTTCAAACCAGATCGCCTCTCGGCGGAAATGATCCTTGTCCCCGAAGAGTACATCAATCTTGATCTTGCCAATGGGGGCGCAGGACAGGCCAGGTACAATGCCATGGAACATAGTCCGAGTAGGCATGAGTTGCTTCGTCTTGACGTTCAGCTTCTCCAGGGTGTCACGGTACCGGATGTTGATGCTGCTCTCGCCGTCTATCAGCACGCGGGAGAAACGGGCGGCGCGTCTGTCTGTTGCAAGGGTGGCATCCAAAACCAATGCATAAGAGCCGGGAGATGGCATCACCTCTGGGTGGTCGGCCTGGCTCCAGCTGATA
Source organism: Triticum monococcum (assembly GCA_034509565.1). Lineage (NCBI taxonomy): Eukaryota > Viridiplantae > Streptophyta > Magnoliopsida > Poales > Poaceae > Triticum > Triticum monococcum. The sequence continues at coordinate 488,837,842 of CM067845.1, forward strand.
GGCTTTTCTGACCAGTGCATGTGCTCGGCGGGGTTGGCAGCGACCATGTTGACTTCCTGGTGCTCTCGGCGTCTGCTGCGCCGGTCTTCGGGCTGGCTTGTAAAGGCGACATAAGTGGCATGCTCGTCGGGGAACTCATCGTGCACAGCTCCGACTGCTGGCCGAGCGGCCGGCGGCTGCGGGGCCGGAGGCGGCGGTCCAGCAGGCGAAGGCGGCGCGAGCCCTTCGCCTTTGGAGATTCGGGTGAGCCAGTGGCACTTCCGGGTTGTGTGGTTGGATGGCATCGCGCCGCTGTGGAACTTGCATGGGCCGTCGAGAGTTTGCTCGTAGGAGAAGGCCGGCTGCCAAGCCGGCTTGCCGCCCCTCTGCTTCTTGGGTGCGGGCCGCCCTTCGGGCTGCTCGTCTTCGAGTGTGGCCACCTGCGGAATGGTGGAGGGCGGCACGGGGCCCTTGCGCTTGTGGTCGTTCTAGTTTGGGCGTTGGCCGGAGTCCCCAACCGGCGTCTTGGGCGCCGGGTTGAGTACCTTCCCGGACGCGTCTACCCGGAGTTCAGTTTTCATTGAGGAGTCGGCGGTGGCGTACTTGTCCGCTATGTCCAGAAGCTCGTCGAGGGTAGTCGGCTCGTCGCAGAGGAGCTTGTGCTTGAGGAGGGTGCCTTCTCGGCACCCGGCAGTGAAGTATTCTATGGCTTGCACCTCGTGCACCCCCTCGCAAGAGTTGAGGAGCTCGGCCCAACGCGTGAGGTAGTCGCGAGTGGACTCGGCGGGGCCTTGTACGCACAAGGAGAGCTGTCTGGGCTTGGGAGCCCGCTTGTAGGTGCTGGTGAAGTTGCGGACAAAGGCTTCTGTGAAGTCTAACCAGTTGTTGATGCTGTATGGCTTGAGGCTGTTGAGCCAGGTCCGCGCCGTGCCCTGCAGCAGGAGGAGCACGTACTTCACGGCAACGCGCATGTTGCCGTTTGCTATGCTGACCGTTGTGGAGTAGTCGATCAACCAATCTTCCAGCTTCACGGAGCCGTTGTACTTGGGCGTGTCTCTTGGGAGCGAGAACCCTTTGGGGAAAGGCTCGTCGTGGATGCGGGGACCGAAGCAAGGCGGCCCGACATCATCTTCTTCTTCTAGCGCCAGGGATCGCGCTAGGCGGTCGATCCGATGGCGGGCGTCGTTCTCGCCCACTCCTTCGCGGCGACCTAGTCGGCCGCTGAGAGTCGGATGCGCAACAGCCGGAGGGGTGGGATATCTCTCCCCACGAGGCCGAGGCGGAGGCGGGTTGCCCCGCCACTCCACGGCCCGGGGATGGCCTTCTGCATCTCCCTCGATGGAGATCCGGGTTCGGCTTCAGCTGGCAGGCGGCTCTTTCTCGTGCCGCACGCGGGTTTTACCCGTAGTCGGTGTCCGAGACGTCGCGTCGTTATCTCGGCGCGGGGGAGGGCTTTCCGCGCGGGCATCGGCTTCGTGCCGCTGCGCGGCTGCATCGATTAGCTGTTGGATGCGTCTGGTCATGTGGGGGAGTTCTTCGGCCCCCAGTCCGTCTAGCTCGTCTACGGCCGCCTGGGCGGCGCGCAGGTTCTCGAGTGGAGTGGCGTAGACTGGACGGTCGACTCCTAGCGTGTCGGCGACGACAGCGCCGCGCTGTCTGAGAACGCCGGCCCGGCTTGGCCCGCCTGGGGGCGGTGTGCCAAAGGCGGCGCGGTCGGCTTCACGCCGGTGGGCCTCAATGAGGCGTCTCATGGAAGCCAAGCCCTCCGCAAGGAGGGCGAGGCGGCGAGCCTCCAGTGCTTCGGCGTCGGCATCGGCCGGGAGGGGGATGGACAAGTCGTGGACCGCCGCATGCGGGGCGTCGTGGGCGCTCTCGACAGAAGCGCCGCCGTGGCCGATGACCATCACCTCGGTAGTGACAGCGTCGCAACCATCGGCCCGGGGAAACGGGTCGTTGTAGATCGTGACGTCGGTGGGGAAAGTGTCGAGCAAGGCCGTGTCGGAGTCGACAGGCATCGGATCGGTGGAGCCAACATACTCCAAGTCCACAGCAGGCTCGCCGGAGACGTGGAGCTGGCCGAGGAGGTTGGCGAGGTGGTTAGTGTCCGCGTCAGAGGCGAGCTCGTCGGAGATGAAGGTCTTGGCAAGGAGATCGGCGAGGCCGCTCTCTACACAGGCATTGGTGACGCCTTGCAGCGCGTCATGGCAAGCGCTGTCGGGCGTGCGGGGCTGGCTACGCTCGCTGGGGAGGAAGAGGGTTCCCGTCCAGAACAGGTCTCCGGACGACGGTGCACCTGGCCCCACGGTGGGTGCCAAATGTCGGGTGGTAGGTGCGACATGTGCCAACGGGTGGCTTATCATTGTGGGAGCCAGTAAGACGTCGCCGGTGCCTGGAAACGGGATGAGGCGAAGACATGCACGCCGGCGAATCTTACCCAGCTTCGGGGCTCTCCGTGGAGATAACACCCCTACTGCTGCTCTGCGGGGTCTCCGCATGATCACTAGATGAACAAGTAGCTACATGATGCTCCTTGAGCTGTTTGGTGAGAAGAAGAAGAAGGGCTCGGCTAGCTCTCCTCTCCCATCTATGTGGTGTCTAGAACAAGCTTGGATCCACCCTTTGCATGGGTGCCCTAGGGGGTTTATATAGGCCTACCCCCCCGGGGGTACAATGGTAATCCGGCTGGGCGTGGGGCCCAGCCGTCTGTGTCTACGCTCGCCGGCTTCTGCGCCGGCTGCTGGGGCCCGCCGGCTGGCGGGTCCCGCCGGCTGCCGGCTCCTTGGTCGACAGGCAGGCGCCACTGTCAAGGGCCTTGTCGGTGGCTGGTTATTGTTGCCTCAATCCTAGTGACGAGGGCTTTGCCGGAGTGGGCGTGGCTACAGTGCCGCCGCTCAGCGGGCGATCGTTGTAGCCTCACCGCGTCTTGTCTTCTTAATGGGGTGTCTCTTTCGAGGGAGGGGGCAGGCCGGCTATAGGGAGCCGGCCCTGTCTTGGGCCGACTTGGGGAGGCCTGGCCGCCTTTGGGTGTCTCTCTGCCCAAAGGGGCCCACCGCCCGTGGGCCATGCTGACGACCCGTCGTGGATGACATCAGGGTCAACATGGCAACAGTGCTGCGCCAGACGGGTCATGGCCTCCCCGTGCGGCGCATTGTGCCAGGCGTGCTCCGGGATTCGGGGTGGCAGGCTTTATTGTAGCCACGCCCTGTCACATCGCCGTTATGTGGATGCAGACTTCGAGGGTACGATCTTGACCGCTTTATGGGAGCCGGCCTCTTGGAGTCGGCCTTCTCGCGACCGGCTTCTTGGATCCGGCCCTCCCACGACTTTCTTTATGAAGGCTAAAGCTGGGCCGCCTTCCGATAGCCGGCCTGGGAGACAGCCGGCAAGGGGAAGGCGGCCCCGCGTCTTGGACTCTTGATGGCCGTATCGGCTTATAATTTTTACAGAAGGGCCAGGGGGAGCCGGCTAGGCTACCCGTGGTCATTTACTCGGGAGAGGACCAGGGCCTATAGAAGTAGAACTAGCCACCTTAGTGGGGGGAGGGCAGAGGATCGACACCATCGCAAGTCGAGAGCAGATCCAAGATCATCTCACCCACACAAGCACACCAAGCACAAGAACACCTCGACCTCAGGAGGTTGTTCTTCCTCTTGTACTGTTCATCATTAGCCCAAGAGGCAATCCACCACCACCACACTGGAGTAGGGTATTACACCACAACGGTGGCCCGAACCAGTATAAATCTTGTGTCTTTCTGTGTTGTGAGTTCGTCAAGTTCGTCCGCAAGATCTTAGAGAGCTAGGGCGTGGATCGATAGGGAGAAAGCCTTCGTGCGCACCCTAGTGTTCGAACCTTAAGGGTCTGCTAGAACCCCAGATCCGACAGCATAAGCAACTATAATCTCTAATTGTCATTGCAAACATGTTTCATTCATAATAGGCTGAATCAGGAATGACGAACTAATCATATTTACAAAAACAAGAGAGGTCGAGTTCATACCGGCTTTTCTCATCTAAATCAGTTCATCATATATCGTCATTATTGCCTTTCATTTGCACGACCGAATAGTGTGGATAATAATAATAGTGCACGTGCATTGGACTAAGCTGGAATCTGCAAGCATTCAATTCAAGGGAGAAGACAAGGTACTATGGGCTCTTTGTTAGATCAACAATAATGCATATGAGAGCCACTCAACATTTTCATCAAGGTCTTCTGCTCTCGACCCCCAAAGAACAAGTAAAGAAATAAAACTATTTACACGGGAAAGCTCCCAACAAGCAAAAGAAGAATGACAAATATTTTTGGGTTTTCTTTCAATTACTACCACTATAGGCATGGAAAGTAAACTAGCTTATGGCTACAAGTAATTTTTTATTTTTATTAAGGTTTTTCAAACACACAAGAAGAAAGCTTAAAAGGAAAATAAACTAGCATGTATGATATAATGAAAAAGTATGAGCACCGACAATTGGTATGAGTGTGTGAACATGAATGTAATGTTGGTGAGAAATGTGTACTCCTCCAAGCTTAGGATTTTGGCCTAAGTTGGTCTATGCCCATGGATGGCCTGGTGGATATCCAAAGTTGAAGCTGGGGTCGTACTGAGATGCATCAGCTACTGCCTGAAGGGCTGCAGCTCGGAGGCGGGCTGCCTCCGTCCTCCTCTCGTACTCATTCGCCTCCTCCCTGGTTATAACATATCTCCCTTTTGCCTGAAAGTCAAAGAAAGTAGGAGCAGGGAGAGCGACATGATAGGTACGTCATCTGTCAAAGATTAGTCGATACTGGAGGGACTGATCGTTCCTCTCAACAAACTGATGACAAACAATAGCATTATAATCTAAATAAGCAGGAGGCAACTCAATATCATCTCCACGTATGGGTATCTCAAGAAAATTAGCTAAACTGGTTGCATACATTCCACCAAAGAAATCTCCATTAATTCTATTATTATGCAACCTACGTACAACAATGGCCCCCAAGTTATATTGTCTATCTCCTAATACAACACTCTTGAGAAGACTAAGATCGGGAACGCACATGTGACATGCCTCGTCCTTACCGTTAATGCATCTACCTATAAAGAGAGCAAAATAATGTATGGCAGGAAAATGAATGCTCCCTATAGTACCTTGTGTTATTTCTCTAGATTCCCCCACAGTGATACTAGCAAGAAAATCTGTATATTCAGATTTGCGAGGTTCACTAATATTACCCCACTGTGTGAGCTTACAAGCAGTATCAAAATCTTCTAAGTCCATGGTATAAGATTTATCATAAAGATCAAACAGGACAGTTTGAGAATTGCGTGATGATGTAAATTTAAACCTCCTCACAAATGAATCAGTTAGGTAGTAGTACTGAGGGCACTTATCTGCCACGAAGCCCTCAAGATCAGCGCTATGCACATATGCTTCAAATTCCTCTTTAATTCCTGCCTGGACCATGAAATTTTTTGACGGCCATTCACAAGGCCGCGCTTGAGCTTCTCTTGGTAGTTCATGGTCTGGCTCACATATTGCGGGCCTTGGGCCTTGCTTCCTTGAGGAACCACCTTGGTACATTTTCCTAAACATATTTCTTCCTCTGAAAAATTTCTGAAATTTTTAGTGACTCAAAATAAAAGTGAACCAAACTCAACAAGATTGATAGCAACTACTCCTACAAGTGCCTAGAGGCTAAATCATGCATTAGAACTACTTTTGACCACATAAATTTGACATGCAAGCTCAAGAACAGGGTCACCTAAGCAGCAAAAATTTGCAATAAATAAAGCACTAGAACAAAAACTAATTGGACCATTGGAGGAGTCACATACCAAAGAACAATCCCCCAAAGCAGTTTTGTGAATGGAGCTTTGAGCAAGGTGATCGAAAATGGCAGCAAGATGAGCAAGAACTCGGGTTTGAGCTGGTGGATGATTTTTCTGGAGCAAGATGAAGTGTATGGGTGCAAGGATAAGTGGAGGGGACCCACATGGGGTCCACGAGGTAGGGGGTGCGCCCAGGGGGGCGGGCGCGCCCTCCACCCTCGTGGGCACGTGGCTGCTCCCCCTGATGTATTTTTAGTGCCAATAATTCTTAAATATTCTGGGGGGAAAATCATATTTCATTTTTAGGGCATTTGGAGAACTTTTATTTTCGAGGTATTTTTTATTGCATGGATAATTCAGAAAACATACAGAAAATACAATTTTTTCTTTATTTAATATAAATAACACAAAGTAAAAAGAGGGTACAAAGAGTTGTGCCTTCTAAATTCATCCATCTCATGCTCATCAAAAGGAATCCATAACAAGGTTGATCAAGTCTTGTTAACAAACTCTTTTTGAATAACATAAAACCGGAGAATTTTCGAATAACACTAGGTTACCTCAACGGGGATATGCATGTCCCCAACAATAAGAATATCATATTTCTTCTTCATAGTAGGAAGAGGAAATTCAAAACCTCCAATAGTGATTGTTGAAATTTTTTCAACAGAATTGATACTATGGACTTGAGGCTGTTTCCTCGGAAAGTGTACAGTGTGCTCATTACCATTAACATGAGAAGTGACATTGCCTTTGTTGCAATCAATAACAGCCCCTGCGGTATTCAAAAAGGGTCTTCCAAGAATAATAGGCATGCTATCATCCTCGGGAATATCAAGAATAACAAAGTCCATTAAAATAGTAACGTTTGCAACCACAACAGGCACATCCTCGCAAATACCGACAGATATAGCAGTTGATTTATCAGCCATTTGCAAAGATATTTCAGTAGGTGTCAACTTATTCAAATCAAGTCTACGATATAAGGAGAGAGGCATAACACTAACACCGGCTCCAAGATCACATAAAGCAGTTTTAACATAGTTTCTTCTAATGCAGCATGGTATAGTTGGTACTCCTGGATCTCCAAGTTTCTTTGGTATTCCACCTTTAAAAGTGTAATTAGCAAGCATGGTAGAAATTTCAGCTTCCGGTATCTTTCTTTTATTAGTAACAATATCCTTCATGTATTTAGCATAAGGGTTCATTTTAAGCATATCAGTCAAACGCATAAGCAAAAAAGATAGGTCTAATCATTTCAGCAAAGCGCTCAAAATCCTCATCATCCTTTTTCTTGGATGGTTTAGGAGGAAAAGGCATGGGTTTCTGAACCCATGCTTCTCTTTCCTTACCGTGCTTCTTAGCTACAAAGTCTCTCTTATCATAACGTTGATTCTTTGATTGTGGGTTATCAAGATCAACAACAGGTTCAATCTCGACATCATTGTCATTGCTACGTTGAGCATCAACATGAACATCATCATTAACATTATCAATAGGTTCATGTTCATTACCAGATTGTGTTTCAGCATGAGAAATAGAAATATCATTGGGATTCTCAGGTGTGTCAACAACAGGTTCACTAGAAGCATGTAAAGTCCTACCATTTTTCTTCTTCTTCTTCTTCTTAGAAGAACTAGGTGCATCAACATTAATTCTCTGATAATCTTGCTCAATTCTCTTAGGGTAGCCCTCAGGATACAAAGGTTCCCGAGTCATTTTACACCCTGTAGTCATAACTCTAATAGCATTATCATTCTTCTTATTATTTAATTCATTGAGCAAATCATTCTGAGCTTTAAGCACTTGTTCTACTTGAGTGGTAACTATAGAAGCATGTTTACTAATAAGTTTAAGTTCACCTTTAACTCTAGACATATAATCACTCAAGTGTTCAAGCATATCAGCATTGTGTTTTAATTGTCTACCAACATAAGCATTGAAGTTTTATTGTTTAACCATAAAGTCATCAAACTCATCCAAGTATTGGCTAGTGAACTTAGTTAATTGGATTTCACATTTATCAAATCTATAGAGAGAATTTACCTTTACTACCTGTATCGGGTTACCAAGACCATGTATTTCTTCAATAGGTGGTAAATTCTTAACATCTTCAGCTTTAATACCTTTTTCTTTCATAGATTTCTTTGCCTCTTGCATATCTTCAGGACTGAGAAATAGAATACCTCTTTTCTTTGGAGTTGGCTTAGGAGTTGGTTCAGGAAGTGTCCAATTATTTTAATTAGTCAACATATTATTCCATAGCAATTCAGCTTGATCGACAGTTCTTTCCCTGAAAACAGAACCAACACAACTATCCAGGTAGTCTCTTGAAGCATCGGTTAGTCCATTATAAAAGATATCAAGTATTTCATTTTTCTTGAGAGGATGATCAGGCAAAGCATTAAGTAATTGAAGAAGCCTCCCCCAAGCTTGTGGGAGACCCTCTTCTTTAGTTCGCACAAAATTATATATTTCCCTTAAGGCAGCTTGTTTCTTATGAGCGGGGAAATATTTAGCAGAGAAGTAATAAATCATATCCTGGGGACTACGCACACAACCAGGATCAAGAGAATTAAACCATGTTTTAGCATCACCCTTTAATGAGAATGGAAACAACTTAAGGATAAAGTAATAGCGAGTTTTCTCATCATTAGTGAACAAGGTGGCTATATCATTTAATTTAGTAAGATGTGCCACAACAACTTCAGATTCATAGCCATAAAAAGGATCGGATTCAACTAAAGTAATTAACTTAGGATTGACAGAGAAATTATAATCTTTATTAGTAACAAAGATAGGTGAAGTAGCAAAAGCAGGGTCATATTTCATTCTAGCATTCAAAGACTTTTCTTTAAGCTTAGCTAATAATTTCTTAAGATCAGATCTATCATTGCAAGCTAAGAAGTCTCTAGCAGTTTCTTCATCCATAACATAACCCTCAAGAACAACAGGCAACTCATATCTAGGGGGAGAATCTTCATCATCACTTCCATCAATATTGTCAGTTTCAATAATTTCATTCTGTCTAACCATAGCAAGTTGTTCATCAAGAAATTCACCTAGTGGCATAGTAGTATCAAGCATAGAAGTAGTTTCATCATAAGCATCATGCATAGCAGAAGCGGCATCATCAATGACATGCGACTTATCAGAATCAATAGCATGTGTAGGTGTCACAAATTTACTCAAAATAGAAGGTGAATCAAGTGCAGAGCTAGATGGCAGTTCCTTACCTCCCCTCGTAGTTGAGGGGAAAATCTTGGTTCTTTGATCTTTCAAGTTCTTCATAGTGATAAGCAGATATAAATCCCAAGTGACTCAAAGAATAGAGCTATGCTCCCCGGCAATGGTGCCAGAAAATAGTCTTGATAACCCAGAAGTATAGGGGATCGCAACAATTTTCGAGGGTAGAGTATTCAACCCAAGTTTATTGATTCGACACAAGGGGATCCAAAGAATATTCTCAAGTATTAGCAGCTGAGTTGTCAATTCAACCATACCTGGAAACTTAATATCTGCAGCAAAGTGTTTAGTAGCAAAGTAATATGATAGTAGTGGTAACGGTGGCAAAAGTAATATTTGTGGTCTTATAGTGATTGTAATAGTAGCAACGGAAAAGTAAATAAGCGAAGAACAATATATGAAAAGCTCGTATGCAATGGATCAGTGATGGATAATTACGTCAGATGCGATCAATCATGCAACAGTTATAACATAGGTGACACGGAACTAGCTCCAGTTCATCAATGTAATGTAGGCATGTATTCCGAATATAGTCATACGTGCTTATGGAAAAGAACTTGCATGACATCTTTTGTCCTACCCTCCCGTGGCAGGGGGTCCTATCAGAAACTAAGGGATATTGAGGCCTCCTTTTAATAGAGTACCGGACCAAAGCATTAACACTTAGTGAATACATGAACTCCTCAAACTACGGTCATCACCGGTAAGTATCCTGATTATTGTCACTTCGGGGTTAACTGATCATAACACATAATATGTGACTATAGACTTGCAAGATAGGATCAAGAACTCACATATATTCATGAAAACATAATAGGTTCAGATCTGAAATCATGGCACTTGGGCCCTAGTGACAAGCATTAAGCATAGCAAAGTCATAGCAACATCAATCTCAGAACATAATGGATTCTAGGGATCAAACCCTAACAAAACTAACTCGATTACATGATAAATCTCATTCAACCCATCACCGTCCAGCAAGCCTACGATGGAATTACTCATGTATAGTGGTGAGCATCATGAAATTGGTGACGGAGGAAGGTTGATGATGACGATGGCGACGGATTCCCCTCTTCGGAGCCCCGAACGGACTCCAGATCGGCCCTCCTGAGAGAGTTTAGGGCTTGGCGGTGGCTCCATATCGTAAAACGTGAAGAATCCTTCTCTCTTACTTTTTCTCCCCGGACTCGAATATATGGAGTTGGAGTTGATGTCGGTGGAGCGTCAGGGGGCCAACGAGGCAGGGGGCACGCCCAGGGGGTATGCGCACCCCCACCCTCATGGACAGGGTGTGGGCCCCTGATGTTGATTCTTTCGCCAGTATTTTTTATATATTCCAAAAATAATCTCCGTTGATTTTCAGGCCATTCCGAGAACTTTTATTTCTGCACAAAAATAACACCATGGCAATTCTGCTGAAAACAACGTCAGTCCGGGTTAGTTCCATTCAAATCATGCAAGTTAGAGTCCAAAACAAGGGCAAAAGTGTTTGGAGAAGTAGGTACGACGGAGACGTATCACGGACTAGGTCCGTGATCTGAGGATTATCCTCATTGCTACACAGAAGAATTGTGTCCTTGATGCATCGCTAGGTGACGGACCTATTGCAGGAGCAGATGCAGACGTTATGAACGTTTGACAAGCTCGGTATGATGACTACTTGATACTTTAGTGCACCATGCTTTATGGCTTAGAACCGGGACTTCAAAATGTTTTGAACACCAAGGAGCATATAATATGTTCCAATAGTTGAAATTGGTATCTCATACTCATGCCCGTGTCAAGAGGTATGAGACCTCTGACAGTACTTTGCGTACAAGATGGAGGAGAATAGCTCAACGAGTGAGCACGTGCTCAGAATGTCTGAGTACTATGATCACTTGAATCAAGTGGGAGTTAATCTTCCCGATAAGATAGTGATTGACAAAGTTCTCTAGTCACTATCACCAAGTTACTAGAACTTCGTGATGAACTAAAATATGCAAGGGATAACGGAAACGCTTCCCAAAGCTCTTCACGATGCTGAAATCGGCGAAGGTAGAAATCAAGAAAAAGCATCAAGTGTTGATGGTTGACAAGACCACTAGTTTCAAGTAAAAGGGCAAGGGAAAGAAAGGGAACTTCAAGAAGAATGGCAAGCAAGTTGCAACTCCCATGAAGAAGCCCAAAGCTAGACCCAAGCCTGAAACAGAGTGCTTCTACTGCAAAGGAAATGGTCACTGGAAGTGGAACTGCCCTAGATACTTGGCGGATAAGAAGGATGGCAAACTGAACAAAGTTATGTTTGATATACATGTTATTGATGTGTACTTTACTAGTGTTTATAGCAAACCCCTCGGTATTGGATACTAGTTCATTTGCTAAGAGTAGTAACTCGAAACGGGAGTTGCAAAATAAACGAAGACTAGTTGAGGACGAGGTGACGATGTGTGTTGGAAATGATTCCAAGGTTGATAAGATCACCATCGCACACTCCCTTTACCTTTGGGATTAGTGTTGAACCTAAAATAAATGTTATTTGGTGTTTGCATTGAGCATAATATGATTGGATCATGTTTATTGCAATATGGTTATTCATTTAAGTCAAAGAATAATTGTTATTCTGTTTACATAAATAAAACCTTCTGTGGTCATGCACCCAAGGTGAATGGTTTATTGAATCTCGATCGTAGTGAAACACATATTCATAATATTGAAGCCAAAAGATGCAAAGTTAATAATGATAGTGCAACCTATTTTTGGCACTACCGTTTAGGTCATATTGGTGTAAAGCGCATGAAGAAACTCCATGCTGATGGACTTTTGGAATCACTTGATTATGAATCACTTGATGCTTGCGAACCATGCCTCATGGGCAAGATGACCAAGACTCCGTTCTTCGGAACAATGGAGCGAGCAACTGACTTATTGGAAATAATACATACTAATGTATGCGACCCGATAAGTGTTGAGGTTCGTGGCAGGCATCGTTATTTTCTGACCTTCAAAGATGATTTGAGCAGATATGGGTATATCTACTTAATGAAACATAAGTCTGAAACATTTGAAAAGTTCAAAGAATTTCAGAGTGAAGTGGAAATCATCGTAACAAGAAATAAAGTTTCTACAATCTGATCACGGAGGCGAATATTTGAGTTACGAGTTTGGTCTTCACTTGAAACGATGTGGAATAGTTTCACGACTCATGTCACCTGGAACACCACATCATAATGGTGTGTCCGAACATTGTAATCGTACTTTATTTGATATGGCGCGATCTATGATGTCTCTTACCGATTTACCACTATCGTTTTGGGGTTATGCATTAGAGATAGCTGCATTCACGTTAAATAGGGCACCATCTAAATCCGTTGAGATGGCACCGTATGAACTATGGTTTGGCAAGAAATCAAAGCTGTCGTTTCTTAAAGTTTGAGGTTGCGATGCTTATGTGAAAAAGTTTCAAACTGATAAGCTCGATGTAGCGACCCGACCCGAATGGATCAAGTCTACTGTGCTCCGAGTCATCCCTGGATCAGTAATGCTGACACCACACAGTACTTCGAAGGATTTATAGCACAGTGGCAATCACACACTTATTACATCGGTGTCTCAAAAGATAACTTATTACAATAATATGGCTTAAGGCCATCTATTAACGATAACAGCGGAAGACTTGGAAGATAAATGGGTCCATCAACTCCAACGGCATCACTGAGTATAGAACCACGACCTAAAAGCACCTTAATCGTCGTCTGAAAAGTCTGCAACATTAACGTTGCAGCCCGAAACGGGTCAGCACATGGAATATGCTGGCAAAGTAACACATAGAGAGTAATGGAATGAAACAACTATACTATGGGGCTGTTTGGATCCCAGCCTAAGCGTGCCACGCCTAAGGTGAGGCGTGCCACAGTCCCTTAGGCGTGCATTTGGTTCTGGAATAAAGTTAGGCTCGCCACAACGTCAAGGGTTGTTCGCCGCTGAAATTTCGCCAAAAAGTGTGGCGCTCGTTTCGCCCGCCACACTCGCCGCGGCGCGCCAACTGAGCCACAAAAATCCCCGCGAACTGATAAAAGTCACCGCTTCCCTGTTCGTCCTCAGTCCAAAAATCCCCCACCCGTTCAGTCTTGACCCCATGGCCGAGAGCCCTTCTCTCTCCCCTTCCAGACCCAGCTGAGGACGACCTTGCCGCCGCACTCAATCTGCTCCTCCCTGGTACGAATCCTCATCACCGCAGCATCTATCTCCTCCACCTCCTCCATCTCATCACGTCAGATTCATCTCATACATGCAGATCTGGGCGTCCTTGATTTTCTCAAGAGAAAAATACCAGCTTTCTTCCGTGATTTGTGGGATTTCCCGTTGCTTGTTCCTGCCCTTGTTACATCCAGACTAGGAACTTCCATCTCATAGTGAAAGGTCAACTATTTGTTAAGAGGAAAGGTAACACCGTAATCCCCCTTTGCAATTGTTGCATGCTTGTACGAGTGAGATTATAAGTTAGTAATTTCTTATAAGTATGTGGTGTTGACGTAAGATTTGACATCTCTCTGTGTTCTTTTCTTAGATATGTATTGTACAATTTATTGTCTGAGTAATCTACTGTCCTCTGTATAATTTGCGTTGGATAAAAAATTTATATATAGTTCCACTCACTGATGTCATCTGATTTTTTAATGCTATTATTGTTTCATAGATGGACCAAAGAACATTATGCTTACAGTATTACATGCATTATTATCACTACTACATGTGGAGGAGAAGATTGCTTGCTGCCATTATTGTGTGTTTAGGGATGTACTGGTACAAGATTAATGTCCGAAAAAGGAAGAGAAAATCTATAACTTATGCTCCCATGTTCGAACGAGATGTTGAAAGGATGTCACGTCTGAACCGTATGTATTATGGAACCGAGGCTAATTGCATAAGTGAGCTGCGCATGCGGAAATTTGTTTTTCACAAATTGTGTGCCAACCTGAGACGTCGTGGTCTACTGGTAGACACATTCCATGTAACTGTGGAGGAGCAAGTTGCCATGTTCATCCATGTTGTGGGTCATAACTGGAAAAATAGATCGATTGGTTTCGAGTTTTATCGATCGGGCGAGACTGTTAGTAGGTACTTCAATGCTGTTTTAGATGCCCTGTGTCTCCTTGCTCGTGATGTCATATGCATCAGAACCATCGAAACACATTCGAAGATAACAAGTAGCTCCAGATTTCACCCTTACTTTGAGGTACATCCAAAATTATTCACAAGTATCTGCAATGTATTTATAGGTTCCATTCAGTCTGTTTGAAACTAGTTCTCTCTTTTCGTAGGGATGCATAGGAGCTCTGGATGGTACTCATATACCGGCATGTGTGCCAATCCACATGCAAGATAGGTTTAGGGGTAGAAAGTCCTTTCCCACACAAAATGTGCTAGCAGCCGTTGATTTTGACCTAAGATTTACATATGTTCTTGCTGGATGGGAGGGATCGGCTCATGATTCTTATGTGCTCCAAGATGCCCTATCACGTCCCAATGGCCTTAAAATACCAGAAGGTGGGATTCTAACCCATGGCTTCAAACTGAAACTTTCTTTAGTTCTTAGCTAATGTGTTAGCATCATCATGATGTAGGTAAATATTTCCTAGCGGATGCGGGATATGCTGCAAGACCCGGTATACTACCCCCATATCGTGGTGTCCGATATCACCTAAAGGAATATAGGGGAAGTAGAGAGCCTGAGAACCCAAGGGAGTTATTCAACCATCGCCATTCCTCACTTAGAACAACCGTCGAAAGAGCATTTGGTACCTTGAAGAATCGATTTAAAATATTTGCAAGTCAGCCATTCTTCCCTCTGAAAACACAAGTAAAAATTGTGTTTGCTTGTTGTGCGCTCGATAACTGGATCCTAGATGATGGTCCTGATGAGTATGTCTATGATGATGCTACTTGGTACTCGGCCCTTCCACGGAGTAGACGACACCGTCGTGACGTTTACCAGGAGAGCCAGGCATGGGCACACAAAAGGGATGTACTAGCTCAAAAAATGTGGGAGGATAATTTAGCAGCTCAAGATCAAGATGATTAAGAAGTTAGTATGTAAGGCTGATGTTGATGGGTTTTATTTTAGGTTCCATTCAGTCTGTTTGAAACTAGAGTTCTGCCTTATTTCTATGTATCAAACATGAGTGCTATCTTGTTACATTTGGTCGTTATGTATGTGATTCATGTGAAACTATGTTGGTTGTACCTCTGTAAACTTATATCACTTATTCTATCTTTAGTAAATTGTTGGTTGTTTCATGCTTATTTGCCTCACCTATTATCTTTTAATTAAAATGGCTCACTGTATGAGAAACAGCGATGGCCAAGGGAAAGGGGAAGTCTGATGGTGATGGGTGCTCTCGCGAGAGGACTATTTCCTGGGCTGATGATCAGACCAAGTTTATGTTGGATTGGTGCATTGAATACATGAAGGAACAATATGCGGGATTTAGGTTTAGGAAGCATCATCTTTTGAAGTGTGCTGATGCTTTAAATAGAAAATTTGCTATGGGGGTGACACTTGCTCAAGTTGATCGTCACTTCAGGCACTACAAAGAAAATTGGAAGTACATTGCCGCCGCAATTAGCAAGAGTGGCAATGTTTTTGATGATATTAGATGTGTGGTAACTATCTCCGAGTCTGAAAAGTCTTGCCTCAATGTACGTATAATTTAGTTTCTTTTTAAAACTTAATATGGCTAATTTAATTAGGATCTTAATGTGTGTGTGCTTGTAATGCAGGATAGAGCAAGGCGCTTGCTTTCTAAGCCCATCAAGTTTTACTATGAGATGCAGGAGCTATTCACAGGCACTAGTGCTGATGGTTCTTTGGCCATGGACCAGCATACATGCACAATTGATTCTGATGACTCGGACAATGATGAAGGGTTGTATGATCTCAACTGCTATCCACAGTATGAGGGCCCTCTTGAGGAGGATTCTGACACTTTGCCAACAACACATTGTCCTAAAAGACCTCCAGTACCTGTAGGTGGTGATAATTCAACATCTAGCACTAGCCGAGTTGGTAAGAAGCGCCCAAGAGGTAGCAAGTCACCTACTAAGAAGCCACCAAGAACCAAGAGTCGTTTCGTGGAGTCCGCTGAAGAAATCAACTCTACATTGAGGTCACTCCAGCAATCCCTTGCTGCCGCTCCTCCTCCAATGCCCCAAGTTGTTGATCCTTATGCTAGTTTATGGAAGAGGTTGGAGGAACTCCCAATTACCACAGACCAAAGAATTACTGTTGGTGTGCACTTATCTTGCAAGGACAATGAAGGTTTGCGTGGTTGGTTATGCAGTGCAAGTGACAAAACTTTTGAAACTTGGGTTTGCAAGTTCTTTGCTGACAAAGATCATGTTTATAGCAACATGTGAAGTTATCTAGTTGCTAACTTGTCATGTCTAGAAGTTGGCAACCTCTGAAGTTTAGAAGATGGCAACTTTTGGTATTCAGGAGATGAACTTGTGCTACGGCTACTGCTTTTGGGAAGTAGATCTTATGATGTGTGGTGAAACACTTTAATGTAACTTGGCCAGAACTTGTGCTATTGCTATGAATGACTATCACTTGACTTTATAATGATGGATGAAACTTGCACGTATCTATTTTATTTTCTATCTTGATTATGAGTTTGTATTTTGAATTATTTTGTACAGATGGGATTAATAGAAAATGCTCCATGTTATTTTTTATGGTTATTATTATTGCGACAAAATCTTCTTACATTTACTGGAGCATGTTGTAGTATGATTGCTTTGCGAGACAAATGGCAAGTAATCTCATCACTGTGGAGTCCAGCAGTAAGGTGATTCTAACCACCTGTGGCAGGAAACCGTGGCAGGAAACCAAACGCAAACCATAACTTTTGCCAAACATTTGTGGAAGCCATCCAAACACACGCCACACAAAATCTGCCACACCTAACCTAAGGCATGGCTACCAACCAAACAGTTTGATTTTGCCACACATTATGGCAAGCCACAGGTGTGGCTAGTACCTCACCTTAGGCGTGGCAATTTGAGTCTCCAACCAAACAGCCCCTATATGCATATTTGGCTGGTGGAAAGCTCTATGGTTACTGTTTTGCGTAAAGCCAGTTTTTCCCTACTGCAAAGGAATAAATTTATTTAACTATCATGGTGGTTGTTAAACATTGAGAATGGTTGAGAGCATTCTCAATCCCAATTAAAAGTAGTCATCAATAACCCAACAATATTAATTTAGAAGTAACATGATGAGATTCACATGATATTCAAGTACTAGATACTCAAGATGTCCATAACCGGGGACACGGCTAATCATGATTAGTTTATTACACTCTGCAGAGGTTTGCGCACTTTTCCCCACAAGACTCGATCGCCTCCGTTGGATTTCTCGCACTACTGGTGTTTGAGAAACGGATGACCGAGACACAGTCTTTCAGAAGCGCTAGCACCTTACGATGGATAGACCGGTACACCTACTTTCCCCTACATCTGCTAGTCTACCCTGTAAGAGTTCGCACGACTTAGTCAACTATGCCAGAGCCCATATTGGCTTGTGGCTGCACACGTAAGTTTCTAGTATGAAAGATCTTATGATCCCTTTGAGCCTGGGTGGCGGTCCAAAATAAAACAGGCAAGTCCTGATAGACATCAGGTGCCTCAATCCACCCAGATGTGTGTTTAAGTTGCCACCTTAGATAAACCATTAAAATTATCAATCTCACATCTGTCATGGATATCACTCACCTAATCCACGTCTACTAGCATAGCATGGCATAATAAGCAAACATAGAAGTAACTCCCAAAGGTTTCATAATTACAGGTAATAGGTACTACCTCATCTACTTCCCATCCCACAATTTAATTAGATCCTAATCATGCAATGTGTGAGGATGGATCTAATGCAATAAAACTGGGTTGTAGAAAAGGTATGATCAAAGTGTTACTTGCCTTGCTGATGATCCGCGAGTCCTAGATATTCGAAGTAACAGGCGGCGCAATCCGGGTAATCTATCGCAGACAAACAACAAGCATACAATAAGTACTCATCTAATGCACAGGTAAAACTCGAACAAGAGATCGAACCAGATAATTCAACTGAAGAACTCCGATTGCAAAGAGAGAAAGAACTGAACAAAGAAACCGAAAACAAACGGCGGAAAACAACTCGGTTCTAGCAAATTGAAACTAGGTCAAATTTTACCGTAGCAAAAACTTAGTTAAAGTTGATTAGTCGGAACGGCGGTTTCGAAACGAAACTCCAGGCGCTTGAATCACCTGATTCCGATAAACGAGCGAGAAGATAGACTAGAAAGAAGATCGGATCTAAGATCGCGATCGCGGAATAAATCCGGCGGAAAGAAAAAGAAGAACGGTTGAACGAGCGGACATTCGTTAACCTAGAAGAAATCCAGCGATCACGTTCGTTAGGATGAACGGTCCGGCGAACGGTCTCGAGGCAACTAAATCGGAAAAGAAGACGAATCCGATCCAGGGTTTCGGAGAAGAAAACCGATCTAGAAAACCGGAACGGTTTCGCGAAGAACCGGAGAGAAAAACGAATCGGAAAAGAAGAATCAGAATGATTAGAAGAAAATGATCCGATGAAAAGAAAAGATGCGGCGCGGGGCTACCTCCGGCGAGGGCTCCGGCGGCGTGGGCGTGGGGCGGCGGTGGCTAGGTGCGGCGACGGCGCTAGGGCAAAGGGGCGGCAGCTTAGGGCGGCGCGTGGGTGTGGGGTGGCGCGGCGCGGGTGTGGGGCGCGGGGTGTGGTGGAGCTCTAGGCTCTGGGTTTGATGATTTAGAAGGGGGGTGTGGGAGTATTTATATTGGGGAGGGGTGGGGTTTACTTGGAGGAGGGATCAAGGAATTAGACTAGGAATAGGAAAGAAAAGAGGGAAGGAAAAGATCTAGAAAAAGAAAAGGAATATACGGAAGTAGGACAAAGTCCTACTAGGACTTCCATATAGGCAACGGCGGCGGCCTCCCTGCGCCTGGGCGCCTGGCGCGCGGCTTGGCCTTTGGCCTGGCCGGCCGGCTGGCTTGGTGGCTTGGGCCTTTGGCCCAAAGCGCTGCAGCCTTTTTTTAAATCGGTTCTGCGCTCGAAAAAAAACAGAAAAACAAATCTACCGGACTCCAAAACTAATAAAGTAAATTTTCCCCGACTCCTAAAAATGAGTCGAACAAAATGAACTTTTCTCCGGGCCTAAAATGCAAATTTTTGAAAACGCGCATTTTTTTCCCTATCCAAATAAAAGGCAAATGAAACTCCGACAAATCCAATGATCCTTTCTTCAAAATTTGAGAGGACTCAACTATGAAAAAGACGAAATCTCCAACTCTCTCCGAGGGTCCTTGAGTTGCGTGAAATATCTAGGATCGGCAAAATGCAAGAAAATATGATATGCATGATGATCTATGTGTATAACATTCCAAATTGAAAATTTGGGATGTTACAAACCTACCCCCCTTAAGATGAATCTCGCCCTCGATATTCGGGTTGGCTAGAAAATAGGTGAGGGTGGTCCTTGAGCAAATCCTCTTCTCTCTCCCAGGTGGCTTCATCCTCTGAGTGGTGGTTCCACTGAACTTTGCAAAACTTGATAACCTTGCTGCGGGTAACTCTGCTGGCAAACTCGAGAATCTTGACTAGTTTCTCTTCATACGTTAAGTCATCCTTCAACTGAATCGCTTCTAGCGGCATTGTATCTCTTAACGGTACCTCCGCCATCTCGGCGTGACATTTCTTCAGCTGAGAAACGTGGAATACATCATGAACTCCTGACAGTCCCTCTGGTAATTCCAACTTATACGCGACTTCTCCCATACGTTGCAAGATCTTATATGGTCCAATGAAACGCGGTGCTAATTTTCCCTTAACTCCAAAGCGCTTAACTCCTCGAAGTGGGGATACTCGGGGATACACTCTGTCTCCGGTTTCGTAAACTGTCTCCTTGCGTTTAGAATCTGCGTAGCTCTTCTGCCTGGACTGGGCTACCTTGAGCCTATCGCGAATCAACTTCACCTTCTGTTCAGACTCCTTAATCAAATCGGGTCCAAACAACTGACGGTCTCCAACTTCGTCCCATGACAACGGTGTCCTGCACCTCCTTCCGTATAAAGCTTCGAAAGGTGCCATCTTCAGACTGGTTTGGTAACTGTTGTTATAGGAAAACTCCGCATACGGCAAATTATCATCCCAACTAGATCCATAATCTAGTGCACAAGCTCTCAGCATATCCTCCAAAATCTGATTGACTCTCTCGGTCTGTCCATCTGTCTGCGGATGAAAAGCGGTGCTGAACTCTAGCCTGGTTCCCAAAGTTTCATGCAACTGATTCCAAAACTTTGAGGTAAATTGGGTTCCTCTGTCTGATACAATACTCCTCGGAACTCCATGCAAACAAATGATCCTAGTCATGTATATCTTTGCCAACTTAGCACTTGTGTAAGTGGTCTTGACTAGAATGAAATGTGCTACCGTCGTTAAACGATCAACTACTACCCATATCGAGTCATATCCTGCTTTCGTCCTGGGTAGTACTGTGATAAAATCCATGCCTATCTTATCCCACTTCCATTCGGGTATCGGCAATGGTTGTAACAATCCGGCTGGCTTCTGATGTTCTGCCTTCACTCTATGACACACATCACAAACTGCTACATATGCTGCAATATCCTTCTTCATTCCGGTCCACCAGAATGTTTCCTTCAAATCTAAATACATCTTAGTATTGCCTGGGTGAATCGAATATGGTGAATCATGTACCTCTTGTAGAATCAACTTCCTGATTTCCGGGTCATTTGGCACATAAACACGGTCCTCAAACCATAGGGTATCATGCTCATCCTCATGAAATCCCTTTGCTTTTCCTTTGCTGAGTTTCTCCTTTATAGAAGCAATCTCCTTGTCAGATTTCTGTGCCTCTCTGATTTTATCCATCAAGGTTGACTGAATCTCCAATGCTGCTACATAGCCTTTCGAAACTATTTCTAAACTTAGTTCACGAAGGTTTTCTGCCAACTCCTTGGGTATTCCTGCCGTCATTAACGTATTGACATGGCTCTTACGGCTCAATGCGTCAGCTACTACATTAGCTTTTCCGGGATGTTAATGCAATCTCATGTCATAATCCTTGATGAGCTCCAACCATCTCCTTTGTCTGAGATTCAACTCCTTCTGCGTGAAAATGTACTTCAAACTCTTGTGATCCGTGTACACCTCACAATGATTTCCAATGAGGAAATGTCTCCATGTCTTCAATGCATGCACTACGGCTGCTAACTCCAAATCATGTGTGGCGTAATTCAACTCATGAGGCTTCAGTTGTCGTGAAGCATACGAAACAACTCTCCCTTCCTGCATAAGCACTGCTCCAAGTCCTCGACGTGAAGCGTCACAATACACCTCATAATCCTTGGTCTGATCTGGCAAAATCAACACTGGTGAGGTAACCAATCGTTTCTTCAACTCCTGGAAACTGGACTCACACTCCTTAGTCCATTTGAACTTGGTATCCTTCATCAACAACTCCGTCATAGGCTTCGCAATCTTTGAAAAGTTCTTAATGAATCTCCGGTAGTATCCTGCGAGTCCAAGAAAACTCCGGATCTCTCCAACTGTCGTTGGTGCTTCCCATTCGGTTACGGTCTCAACCTTTGCGGGGTCAACTGCTATCCCTTCTCTGGATATAACGTGTCCGAGGAATCCTACTTTCTTCAACCAAAACTCACATTTGCTAAATTTGGCATATAACTGATGTTCCCTTAGTTTCTCCAAAACCAAACGCAAATGTTCCTTATGCTCTTCTTCATTCTTCGAATAAACCAGGATATCATCAATGAACATTACGACGAACTTATCCAAAAATTCCATAAGCACCTTGTTCATCATGTTCATAAAATAGGCAGGCGCGTTAGTCAATCCAAATGACATAACGGTATATTCATACCGTCCATATCTTGTGGTGAATGCTGTCTTAGGTATGTCCTGCTCTCGAATCTTCAACTGGTGGTACCCTGATCGCAAATCGATCTTGGAAAACACTTTAGCTCCTTGCAAACAATCAAACAGATCATTTATCATTGGCAGTGGGTACTTGTTCTTGATGGTTACTTCGTTCAATCCACGGTAATCAACAACCATCCGTAATGATCCATCCTTCTTCTCCACTAGAAGTACGGGTGATCCCCAAGGCGAAGAACTTGGGCGAATGTAACCTTTCTCTAGTAATTCCTTAATCTGATTCTTAATTTCTACCAAATCCTTTGCTGGCATCCGGTATGGTCTCTTTGATATTGGGCCTGTTCCTGGCAATAACTCAATCAAAAACTCAATGTCTCTATCCGGTGGCATGCCTGGCAACTCTTCAGGAAATACATCAGGAAAATCCTTT
Organism: Triticum monococcum; assembly: GCA_034509565.1. Lineage (NCBI taxonomy): Eukaryota > Viridiplantae > Streptophyta > Magnoliopsida > Poales > Poaceae > Triticum > Triticum monococcum. The sequence goes on from CM067845.1 coordinate 488,860,285, forward strand.
ACCACCGGTACTTCCTCCTGCCCTACTCCTGTTAGGCAATTTACTTGTGTCCTATTTGGCACATGCCGGGATACATACTTGATCCTTCTTCCTTCTGGCGTTGTAAGCAAAATTGACTTACTAGCACAATCGATGTTTCCTCCATACATCGACAACCAATCCATACCGAGGATTACATCCAAACCCTGGGACTCCAGAATAATTAAATCTGTTGGGAAAACATGCCTTCCTATGCTTAATGGCACTTGAAAACATCCTTGACTGGCCATGTATTCTGCTCCTGGCGAACTTACTAGCATAGGTGTTTTAAGAATCCTAGTGGGCAGGCTATATTTTTCCACAAATCCCCTTGATATGTATGAATGTGATGCACCAGTATCGAAAAGAACGAGTGCGGTAAATGACTTAACCAAAAACTTACCGATTACTGCATCAGGCTGATCTTCAACCTCCTCCACGTTAACGTGGTTCACCTGTCCCCTATTGAAAGGGTTCGGCTTCTTCCCTGAGCTCCCATTGCCATTTCCATTCTGGCCTTCAGGACATTCATTGGCATAATGTCCGGTCTTGGAACACTTGAAACAGGTGACTTGACTCAGGTCTCTCTTGGCTGGGGTTGATGGGGTGGTCCGGTTCTGGCCGTTGCTTCCTCCATTCCCATTACCATTCTTGTGGCCATTGTGGTTGTGCGAACTACCTCCTCCATGGGTATGCTGAAACTGAAATCCCGATTTAGGGGTAAAACGGGGCTTCTGCTGGGCTCCAGAGTTATACTTACCCTGTCCATACTTCCTCTTGCGGTTCTCAATCTGCTGTTGCTTCCCTTCAATCATGATGGCACGATCTACCAACTCCTGATAGTTGTTGAAACTTGCTACCATCAACTGCATACTCAACTCATCATTCAGTCCTTCCAGGAACTTCTCCTGCTTAGTTGCATCCGTAGCAACGTCATCTAGGGCATAACATGCTAACTTGCTGAAATCGTCAACATACTGGCCAACTTTCCTTCCTCCTTGGCGTAAGTTGCGAAACTCACACTTCTTCATGGCCATAGCTCCTGCTGAAACATGTGCAGTGCGGAAAGCTTGCTGAAACTGATCCCATGTGACAGTGTCAACTGGGAAGGTGGCTGTGAAATTCTCCCACCATGCTGCTGCGGGTCCTTCAAGCTGATGTGCGGCAAACTTCACTTTCTCACCATCCGTGCATCTTGCAGTGGTCAACTCCCTTCCTATCTTGCGGAGCCAATTGTCTGCTACTATCGGCTCGATGCTACTAGAAAACACCAGCGGATTTAGCCTAAGGAAATGGGCTAAGTGGTCAACAGGTGGTGGTGGTGGTGGTGGTGGGTTGTTGTTGTTGTTGTTGTTGTTTTGCTCATTCTGAACTAACATTTGCATCAATTGATTCTGCTGCTGGATCAACTGAGTGAGCTCTGGTGGAAATCCATTGTCACGTCTCAGAGGCATCTGAGGGTTTAGAAAAGACGAGATATAAGAATAGAATGAGGTCTAAAGAGAAAACACTACCCCAATGCACATGAGCAAATTCACACAAAATCACTTCATTCAATTCAAATAAGGGCTTACAATCGATCTAGCTATCGTAAAAGTGCTCGAACTATAGTGTTTACATGGGGGAAAATACTACTAATATTTGGTGGTCATCTAGAAATTTGAACCGGTGGAAGACTCCATGATGTCCGCTCCAGCTTCGTCTTCAAAGTCGGGTTCACTTGGATCCGAATCGGTGTCGTCGATGATGATGTAGTTGTCCGGACATGCGACGTACATGTGTTCCTTCCTGGATGCTAACTCCATCTTGAGTTCTTCAATCTCTTTCTTAAGATCGTAGTTGTGTCTTGCTAGAGCTACTATCTCGTCCATGTAGTCCTTGCATGTAGCCTTCAGTTCTCCTTCTAGCTCGATGATCCTTGTCTTCGCATTCTTCAACTCTATCATATCATTGCACATCTGGTTCTCGTGGCGTCGAATGTGCTGGTTTAACTCCTAGATGAATGCTGCAATGAATCTATCCTTCTTGGTGCTGACTAACTCCCATTGTTCATCTCGGCATCCGCAAATCTGGTAGATAGTGTCCTTGAGGTCTTCTTGATAAACTTCTCCAATGCGTCCTATGGTGATATGGGCTGCCATGCTCTTTCCTAGACTCCAAGTTGGTGCATTGAAAACACTATCTATGGGCTTTGTGATTGGCGCGAATGTCCTTCCCGGAACGTGAGATTGAATCTTCCAGCGCTCCTCTTCAGGTAGAGTGGCGTTGAAGGTTCCCGTGAAACTTGGTAATCCAATGTTTAGGTACTTGGTGACTTCCTTCAAGTGAAATCCAAAAGGTGTGCCTTCATCCGGTTGAGCATACTTGATCTTCGCGTCCTTCATCCTAAAGAGTAGAAAAGATGAGGAGTTAGAAAATGAGGAGAGAATAGTGATCTATGGCTTTAACTTAGTGGTCGTGTCCTATAGTCAGCGTGTGCTCTGATACCATCTCTGTAGCGACCCGACCCGAATGGATCAAGTCTACTGTGCTCCGGTGTCATCCATGGATCAGTAATGCTGGCACCACACAGTACTTCGAAGTATTTATAGCACAGTGGCAATCACACACTTATTACATCGGTGTCTCAAAAGAGAACTTATTACAATAATATGGCTTAAGGCCATCTAATAACGATAACAGCGGAAGACTTGGAAGATAAATGGGTCCATCAACTCCAACGGCATCACTGAGTATAGAACCACGACCTAAAAGCACCTTAATCGTCGTCTGAAAAGTCTGCAACATTAACGTTGCAGCCCGAAATGGGTCAGCACATGGAATATGCTGGCAAAGTAACACATAGAGAGTAATGGAATGAAACAACTATACTATATGCATATTTGGCTGGTGGAAAGCTCTATGGTTACTGTTTTGCGTAAAGCCAGTTTTTCCCTACTGCAAAGGAATAAATTTATTTAACTATCATGGTGGTTGTTAAACATTGAGAATGGTTGACAGCATTCTCAATCCCAATTAAAAGTAGTCATCAATAACCCAACAATATTAATTTAGAAGTAACATGATGAGATTCACATGATATTCAAGTACTAGATACTCAAGATGTCCATAACCGGGGACACGGCTAATCATGATTAGTTTATTACACTCTGCAGAGGTTTGCGCACTTTTCCCCACAAGACTCGATCGCCTCCGTTGGATTTCTCGCACTACTGGTGTTTGAGAAACGGATGACCGAGACACAGTCTTTCAGAAGCGCTAGCACCTTACGATGGATAGACCGGTACACCTACTTTCCCCTACATCTGCTAGTCTACCCTGTAAGAGTTCGCACGACTTAGTCAACTATGCCAGAGCCCATATTGGCTTGTGGCTGCACACATAAGTTTCTAGTATGAAAGATCTTATGATTCCTTTGAGCCTGGGTGGCGGTCCAAAATAAAACAGGCAAGTCCCGATAGACATCAGGTGCCTCAATCCACCCAGATGTGTGTTTAAGTTGCCACCTTAGATAAACCATTAAAATTATCAATCTCACATCTGTCATGGATATCACTCACCCAATCCACGTCTACTAGCATAGCATGGCATAATAAGCAAACGTAGAAGTAACTCCCAAAGGTTTCATAATAACATGTAATAGGTACTACCTCATCTACTTCCCATCCCACAATTTAATTCGATCCTAATCATGCAATGTGTGAGGATGGATCTAATGCAATAAAACTGGGTTGTAGAAAAGGTATGATCAAAGTGTTACTTGCCTTGCTGATGATCCGCGAGTCCTAGAGATTCGAAGTAACAGGCGGCGCAATCCGGGTAATCTATCGCAGACAAATAACAAGCATACAATAAGTACTCATCTAATGCACAGGTAAAACTCGAACAAGAGATCGAACCAGATAATTCAACTTAAGAACTCCGGTTGCAAAGAGAGAAAGAACCGAACAAAGAAACCGAAAACAAACGGCGGAAAACAACTCGGTTCTAGCAAATTGAAACTAGGTCAAATTTTACCGTAGCAAAAACTTAGTTAAAGTTGATTAGTCGGAACGGCGGTTTCGAAACGAAACTCCAGGCGCTTGAATCACCTGATTCCGATAAACGAGCGAGAAGATAGACTAGAAAGAAGATCGGATCTGAGATCGCGATCGCGGAATAAATCCGGCGGAAAGAAAAAGAAGAACGGTTGAATGAACGGACGTTCGTTAACCTAGAAGAAATCCGGTGATCACGTTCGTTAGGACGAACGGTCCGGCGAACGGTCTCGAGGCAACTAAATCGGAAAAGAAGACGAATCCGATCTAGGGTTTCGGAGAAGAAAACCGATCGTAAAACCGATCTAGAAAACCGGAACGGTTTCGCGAAGAACCGGAGAGAAAAACGAATCGGAAAAGAAGAATCGGAACGATTAGAAGAAAACGATCCGATGAAAAGAAAAGATGCGGCGCGGGGCTACCTCCGGCGAGGTCTCCGGCGAGGGCTCCGGCGGCGTGGGCGTGGGGCGGCGGTGGCAAGGTGCGGCAGCGGCGCTAGGGAAAAGGGGCGGCGCGGGCGGCGGCTTAGGGCGGCGCGTGGGTGTGGGGTGGCGCGGCGCGGGTGTGGGGCGCGGGGTGTGGTGGAGCTCTAGGCTTTGGGTTTGATGATTTAGAGGGGGGGTGTGGGAGTATTTATATTGGGGAGGGGTGGGGTTTACTTGGAGGAGGGATCAAGGAATTAGACTAGGAATAGGAAAGAAAAGAGGCAAGGAAAAGATCTAGAAAAAGAAAAGGAATATACGGAAGTAGGACAAAGTCCTACTAGGACTTCCATATAGGCAACGGCGGCGGCCTCCCTGCGCCTGGGCGCCTGGCCCGCGGCTTGGCCTTTGGCCTGGCCGGCCGGCTGGCTTGGTGGCTTGGGCCTTTGGCCCAAAGCTGCAGCCTTTTTTTTTAAATCGTTTCCGCGCCCGAAAAAAAACAGAAAAACAAATCCACCGGACTCCAAAACTAATAAAGTAAATTTTCCCCGACTCCTAAAAATGAGTCGAACAAAATGAACTTTTCTCCGGGCCTAAAATGCAAATTTTTGAAAACGCGCATTTTTCCCTATCCAAATAAAATGCAAATGAAACTCCGACAAATCCAATGATCCTTTCTTCAAAATTTGAGAGGACTCAAATATGAAAAATACGAAATCTCCAACTCTCTCCGAGGGTCCTTGAGTTGCATGAAATTTCTAGGATCGGCAAAATGCAAGAAAATATGATATGCATGATGATCTATGTGTATAACATTCCAAATTGAAAATTTGGGATGTTACACTCGAACCCAAATCGTAGTAGTGCGTCTTCATAGGATACCCAAAAGAAACTGTTGGGTACACCCTCTATCACAGATCCAAAGGCAAGATATTTTGTTGCTAAGAATGGATCCTTTCTAGAGAAGGAGTTTCTCTCGAAAGAAGTGAGTGGGAGGAAAGTAGAACTTGATGAGGTAATTGTACCTTCTCTTGAATTGGAAAGTAGTTCATCACAGAAATCTGTTCCAGGGATTCCTACACCAATTAGTGAGGAAGCTAATGATTATGATCATGAAACTTCAGAACAAGTTACTACCGAACATCATAGGTCAACCAGAGTACGATCCGCACCAGAGTGGTATGGTAATCCTGTTCTGGAAGTCATGTTACTAGACCATGACGAACCTACGAACTATAAGGAAGCGATGATGAGCCCAAATTCCGCAAAATGGCTTGAGGCCATGAAATCTGATATGGGATCCATGTATGAGAACAATGTATGGACTTTGATTGACTCGCCCGATGATTGGTGAGTCATTGAGAATAAATGGATCTTCAAGAGGAAGACGGACGCTAATAGTAGTGTTACTATCTACAAAGCTCGAGTTGTCGCAAAATGTTTTTGACAAGATCAAGGTGTTGACTACGATGAGATTTTCTCACTTGTATCGATGGTTAAAAATCTGTCCGGATCATGTTAGCAATTGCCGCATTTTATGAAATCTGGCAAATGGATGTCAAAAATGGATTCCCTAATGGATTTCTTAAAGAAGAGTTGTATATGATGCAACTAGAAGGCTTTTTCAATCCTAAAGGTGCTAACAAAGTGAGCAAGCTCCACCGATCCATCTATGGACTGGTGCAAGCATCTCGGAGTTGGAATATATGCTATGATCAAGTGATCAAAGCATATGGTTTTATACAGACTTGCGGTGAAGCCTGTATTTACAAGAAAGTGAGTGGGAGCACTACAACATTTCTGATAAATATATGTGAAGGATGGGCGGGCGATCGTCACAAGGGGTTGGACAAAATTGGTTCGTGCCTATGGCATGCAGGAAGGAACATTATGGGGATTCCGCTTCTTCAACACCATCGGTAGTAAAAATGATTTACACTTGTCTCTTCACCTTTACCGCCTTTAAATATTATGGTTCATCATAGTTAATTGTTGTCCAATCCTATAATTATTGAACATATTGTATTGACAATTTTATTTATGGATTCGTTGTTGAACCATTGTGCTGAGAATTCGAATTGCACGTTTTATATTTCAAAATTTCTAATTCGAATAATAAATTACAGACAAAAATAAAAATATACATGAGCTAATAAAATAATGTGCACACGGTTAGAAAGAAACTGCGTGTGCGATGAAAAAAAGAGAACAGATGGTTCTTTGACATCAAACATTTGCAATGCCTGGTGGATGCACACACGGTTTCGTATCAGATGCATGTGCGATTCATAGTAATATGGCAAATGTTTCAAACCAGTGTGCGTGTGTGATAGGAATACCAATCACATACAGTTATGAAAATGGACACGTCATCCCAAATTTTCAATTTCGAATGTTATACATTAGATCATCATTGCATACCATATTTTATTTTGCATTCTGGTTGATCCTAGAAATTCTACGCAACTCAATGACCCACAGAGAGAGTTGGGAATTTCGTTATTTTCATATTTGAGTTTTCTCAAATTTTGAGAATAGGATCATTTGATTTTATTTATTTTATCATCAATTATTTCTATTACAAAAATATGAGAGAGGGAATAAAATGACTTTCCCGAAATAAAGAAATATTGAGGATTTAAATATAAAATCAAATAAGATTTTGTTTCGGAGTTTTTCGGTGTTTTATTTGAATTTAGGAAATATGTGCGTTTTCAGAATTGCATTTAGGTCCCAAATAAATGTTCACCTTGTGCGGCTTGATTTTAGAAGCCCGTGAAAATTTATTTCGGAATTTTTGGAGTCCGTTTAGTATTTCTTCTTATTTTTCTTCTGCGCATAATTATATAAAAAAACGCGCACCGACCTAACCGGGCCGTGTCCGCCTGGGACTCTGGCCCGAGGTCCGCCGCCGCCTTGAAATCCGCGCGCGTTTTTTATTTATTTTTTTCAAAAAACCGTTCGGTTTTTCCGTCGGTTTTTTTAGTTTCGGTTTTTTTAAATATATCGGTTTTTCTGGATTATTTTTTTAGCGAGAGTTCGTCGTTTTTCTTTTTCTCGGATTAAATCCACGATTTTTCTGATCGCGATTCCTTATCCGATTTTCGTTTTAGTATAATTTTTCGCTTGTTTATCGGAATTAGGCGATTCAAGCGCCTGGAGTTTCGTCTCGAAACCCTCTATCCGTTTAACCAACTTAAACAAGTTTTTGCTACTGTAAAATTTGCCCTAGATTCAGATTAGTAGAACGAAGTTGTTTTCTTTCGCCGTTTGATTTTCGTTGCTTCGTTCGATTTGATTCTTTTTGCCAACCGGAGTTCTTAAGTTGAACCTTCTGGTTAGATCTCTTATTTGAGTTTTACCTGTGCATTAGATGAGTACTTATTATATGTTTGTTTGTTTGTCTGCGATAGAATACCCGGAGTGCGCCGCTTGTTACTTCGAATCGCTAGGTTTCCCGGATCATCAGCAAGGCAAGTAACACTTTCATCATACCTCTTTTACTACCCAGTTTCATTGCATTAGATCAATCCTCAAAGACTGCATGATTAGGATCTAATTAAATTGTGGGATGGGAAGTAGTTGAGGTAGTACCTATTACCTGTTTATTATCAAACCTTTGTGAGTTACTTCTACGTTTGCTTATTATGCCATGCTATGCTAGTAGACGTGGATTGGATGAGTGATATCCATGACAGATGTGAGTTTGTTAATTAATGGTTTATCTAAGGTGGCAACTTAAACACACATCTGGGTGGATTGAGGCACCTGGGTATTCCAGGACTTGCCTGTTTTCTTTTGGACTGCCACCCAGACTCAAAGGGATCATGAGACTATTCATACTAGAAACTTCCGTGTGCAGCCACAAACTATTATGGGCTCTAGCATAGTTGACTAAGTCGTGCGAACTCTTACAGTGGTAGACTAGCAGATGTAGGGGATGTAGGTGGTACGGTCTACCCGATCGTAAGGTGCTAGCGCTTCTGAAAGACTATGTCTCGGTCATCCGTCTTCTCAAACACCATGTAGTGCGAGAAACCAAACGGAGGCGATCGAGTCTTGTGGGGAAAAGTGCGCAAACCTCTACAGAGTGTAATAAACTAATCATGGTTAGCCGTGTCCCCGGTTATGGACATCTTGAGTATCTAGTACCTGGATTATCAAGTGAATCTCAACATGTTACTCTAAAATTAATTCGGTTGGGTTTTGTTTAATGATGATGCTTAATTGGGATTGAGAATGCTGTCAACCATTCTCAATGTTTTACAACTACCATGATAGTTAAATAAATTTATTCCTTTGCAGTAGGGAAAATTGGCTTTACGCAAAACTGTAACCATAGAGCTTTCCACCATCCAAATATGCATATAGTATAGCTGTTTCATTCCATTACTCTCTATGTGTTACCTTGCCAACATATTCCATGTGCTGACCCGTTTCGGGCTGCAATGTTAATGTTGCAGACTTTTCACACGATGATTAAGGAGTTTTAGGTCATGGTTCTATACTCAGTGATGCCGTTGCTGTTGATGGACTCACTTATCTTCCAAGCCTTCCGCTGTTATCGTTATTAGATGGCCTTAAGCCATATTTATTGTAATAAGTTCTCTTTTGAGACACTCGATGTAATAAGTGTGTGATTGCTACTCTGTTATAAATCCTCCGAGTACTGTGTGGTGTCAGCATTACTGATCCAAGGATGACACCGTAGCACAGAGATCAGACTGTTTGAGATCTGGTCGCTACAGAGATGGTATCAGAGCACACGCTAACTGTAGGACACGACCACTAAGTTAGAGACCTAGATCACTATTCACTCTCCTCTCTTCTGACCGCTCATCTTTTCTACTCTTTAGGATGGCGGATGCAAGGAACAAGTTCACGCAACCGGATAAAGATACACCCTTTGGACGTCACTTGAAGGAAGTCACTAGATACCTGAACATAGGAGTACCAAGCTTCACCGGAACCTACAACGCCACTTTACCTGAAGAAGAGCGCTGGATGATTCAAGTTCAAGTTCCAAGAAGGACGTTCATGCCAGTCACTGAGCCCATAGAGTTTTCTTTTGATGCACCAACTTGGAGTCTAGGAAAGAGCATGGCAGCTCACATCGCCATGGGACGCATTGGAGAAGTCTACCGCAAGGATCTCAAGGATACTATCTACCAGATTTGTGGGTGTCGAGATGAACACTGGGAGATGATCAGCACCAGGAAGGATAGATCAATCGCAGCTTTTATCCAGGAGTTAAACCAGCACATTCGACGATAGGAGAACTAGATGTGCGTCGACATGATAGATCTGAAGAAGGCTAAGACTAGAATCAAGGAACTGGAGGAAGAACTCAAGGCTACACGTGAAGATTATGAAGAGGAAATTGAAGTATTGGTGGAGAAGAATGACGACCTGATCAAGAAGATTAGAATATTTATGGGAGGCCCTACGCCAGTGGAGGATGACGAAGAACCCAAGGAGATTAGCCCGGAAGACTACATCATCATCGACGACAACGACTCGGATCCAGACGGAAGCGATGATGACTATGTTGATGAAGCTGGAGTAGATATCATGGAGTCTGCAACCGAAGAATATTTCTAGTAGACCACCTCATCAGTAGTAGTAGTCCACCATGTAAATATAGTAGTCCGAGCACTTTTGTGATAGATAGATCGATTGTATGCCCTTGTTTGATTGAATGAAGTGAATTGTTTGTTTTGCCTCATGTGCATATGGGTAGTGTTTTCTCTTTAGACCCCCTCTATTCTTACATCTCATCTTTTCTAAACCCTCAGATGCCTCCGAGACGTGACCCCGGATTTGCCTTTCCACCGGAGCTCACCCAGTTGATCCAGCAGCAGAACACATTGATTCAGTTGCTAGTCCAGAATTAGAATCAGGGGAACAACAACAACCCACCACCACCACCACCACCTGTTGATCACTTAGCCCGTTTTCTTAGGCTGAATCCGCCGGTGTTTTCCAGTAGCACCGAGCCGATAGTAGCGGATGATTGGCTCCGCAAGACAGCTAGGGAGTTGACCACAGCAGGATGCACAGATGCGGAGAAGGTGAAGTTTGCCGCACATCAACTTGAAGGACCAGCAGCATCATGGTGGGAGAATTTCACAGCCACTTTCCCTGTAGACACTATCACATGGGACCAGTTTCAGCAGGCTTTTCGTACTGCACATGTTTCAGCAGGAGCTATGGCCATGAAGAAGCGTGAGTTTCGCAACTTGCGCCAAGGAGGACGGACAGTTGGCCAGTATGTGGAGGACTTTAGTAAGTTAGCACGTTATGCCCCAGATGACGTTGCTACGGATGCAGCTAAGCAGGAGAAGTTTCTGGAAGGACTGAATGATGAGTTGAGCATGCAGTTGATGGGAGCCACCTTCAACAACTACCGGGAGTTGGTAGATCGTGCTCTTATGATTGAAGGGAAGCAGCAGCAAATTGAGAATCGCAAGAGGAAGTATGGACAAGGAAAGTACACTTCAGGAGCTCAGCAGAAGCCACATTTTACCCCTAGACCAGGAGGACATTTTCAGCATACCCATGGAGGAGGTAGCTCGCACAATCACAATGGCACCAAGAATGGAAATGGCAATGGAGGAAGCAACGGCCAGAATCGCACCAACCCATCAACCCCAGCCAAGAAGGACCTGAGCCAAGTCACTTGCTTTAAATGTCAGAAGACCGGACATTATGCCAATGAATGTGCTGAAGGCCAAAATGGCAATGGAAGTTCTAGGAAGAAGCCGAACCCTTTCAACAGGGGACAGGTGAACCACGTTAGCGTGGAGGAAGTTGAAGCTCGGCCCGATGCAGTAATAGGTAAGTTTTTGGTTAAGTCATTTACTGCACTCGTTCTTTTTGATACTGGTGCATCGCATTCATACATCCCAAGGGGATTTGTGGATAAGTATGACCTATCAACCCAAGCCCTTAGGTCACCCATGTTAGTAACCTCGCCTAGAGCAGAATATATGGCTAGTCGATGGTGTGATCGGTTACCATTAAGGATTGGTAACTATGTTTTTCCCTCAGACCTAATAGTATTGGAATCCCAAGGATTGCATGTGATATTAGGCATGGATTGGTTATCAAAGTATGAAGGGAATATTGAATGTGCTAGTAAGTCAATTTTGCTTACCACCCCAGAAGGGAGAAGGATCAAGTATGTATCCCGGCATGTGCCAAAGAGGACTCAAGTAAATTGCCTAACAGGAGTTGTGCAGGAGGAAGTACCAGTGGTAAGGGATTTCCCTGAAGTATTTCCAGAGGAGTTGCCAGGCATGCCACCGGATAGAGATATTGAGTTTTTGATTGAGCTATTGCCAGGCACAGGGCCAATATCAAAGAGACCATATAGGATGCCAGCAAAGGATTTGGTGGAAATTAAGAAGCAGATTAAGGAATTACTTGATAAAGGATATATTCGCCCAAGTTCTTCACCTTGGGGATCGCCAGTACTTCTAGTGGAGAAGAAGGATGGATCGTTATGGATGGTTGTTGATTATCGAGGATTGAACGAAGTAACGATCAAGACCAAGTACCCACTACCGATGATCAATGATCTGTTTGATCGATTGCAAGGAGCTAAGGTATTTTCCAAGATCGATCTGCGATCAGGATACCACCAGTTGAAGATTCGAGAACAGGATATTCCTAAGACAGCTTTTACCACCAGGTATGGGCTGTACGAGTATACCGTTATGTCATTTGGTCTGACTAACGCACCTGCCTATTTTATGAACACGATGAACAAAGTGTTTATGGAGTTCTTGGATAAGTTTGTCATAGTGTTCATTGATGATATCCTGGTTTATTCGAAGAATGAAGAGGAACACAAGGAGCATTTGCGTTTGGTACTTGGAAAGCTCAAAGAACATTATATGCCAAGTTCAGCAAATGTGAGTTTTGGTTGAAGGAAGTAGGATTCCTCGGACAAATTATATCTGGAGAAGGTATAGCAGTTGATCCCACTAAAGTTGATACCGTGACCAAGTGGGAAGCCCCAACAACAGTTGGAGAGATCCAGAGTTTTCTTGGACTCGCGGGATACTACCGGAGATTTATTGAGAATTTCTCAAAGTTTGCGAAGCCTATGACGGAGTTATTAAAAAAAGATACCAAGTTCATATGGACGGAGGAATGTGAGGCTAGTTTCCAGGAGTTGAAGAAACGCTTGGTTACCTCACCAGTGTTGATTTTGCCAGACCAGACCAAAGATTATGATGTGTATTGTGACGCTTCACGTCGAGGACTTGGAGCAGTGCTTATGCAGGAAGGGAGAGTTGTTTCATATGCCTCAAGACAACTGAAGCCTCATGAGTTGAATTATGCCACACATGATTTGGAGTTAGCAGCCGTAGTGCATGCTTTGAAAACATGGATGCATTTCCTCATTGAAAACCATTGTGAGGTGTACACGGATCAAAATAGTTTGAAGTACATTTTCACACAGAAGGAGTTGAATCTCAGACAAAGGAGATGGTTGGAGGTCATCAAGGATTATGATATGAAATTGCATTATCATCCTAGTAAGGCTAATGTAGTAGCTGACGCATTAGGCCGTAAGAGCCATGTCAATACGTTAATGACGGGAGAAATACCCAAGGAGTTAGCAGAAAATCTTCGTGAACTATGTTTGGAAATAGTTCCGAGAGGCTATGTAGCAGCATTGGAGATTCAGTCAACCTTCATGGATAGAATCAAAGAAGCTCAGAAGGCTGACAAAGAGATTGCCGCTATAAAGGAGAAACTAAGCAAAGGAAAAGCTAAAGGATTTCGTGAGGATGAGAACGACACCCTATGGTTTGAAGACCGTGTTTATGTGCCCAATGACCCAGAGATCAGGAAGTTGATCCTGCAAGAGGCACACGATTCACCATATTCAATTCACCCAGGAAATACCAAGATGTATTTGGATTTGAAGAATATTTTCTGGTGGACCGGAATGAAGAAGGATATTGCGGAGTATGTAGCAGTTTGTGATGTATGTCAGAGAGTAAAGGCAGAGCATCAGAAGCCAGCAGGATTGTTACAACCATTGCCGATACCCGAATGGAAGTGGGATAAGCTAGGCATGGATTTTATCACGGGATTACCCAGGACTCGTTCAGGCTATGACTCAATTTGGGTTGTAGTCGATTGATTGATGAAAGTAGCTCATTTCATCCCGGTAAAGACCACTTACAATAGTGCTAAGTTGGCAAAGATATACATGACCAGGATCGTATGTTTGCATGGAGTTCCAAGGAGTATCATATCAGATAGAGGAACCCAGTTTACCTCAAAGTTCTGGAAGCAGTTGCACGAAACTTTGGGTACCAGGCTAGAATTCAGTATAGCTTTTCATCCACAGACAGATGAACAAACCGAGAGAGTCAATCAGATTTTGGAGGATATGCTAAGAGCTTGTGCACTAGATTATGGATCTAGTTGGGACGACAATTTGCCATATGCAGAGTTCTCTTACAACAACAGTTACCAAACTAGTTTAAAGATGGCCCCTTTCGAAGCCTTGTACGGAAGGAGGTGCAGGACACCGTCGTCATGGGACGAAGTTGGAGACCGCAATTGTTTGGTCCTGGCTTGATTAAAGAGTCTGAACAGAAGGTGAAGTTGATTCGCGATAGGCTCAAGATAGCCCAGTCCAGGCAGAAGAGTTATGCAGATTCTAAACGCAAGGAGACAGTTTACGAAGTCGGAGATAGAGCTTATCTTCGAGTATCTCCACTTCGGGGAACAAAGCGTTTTGGCGTTAAAGGGAAGTTAGCGCCACGATTTGTAGGACCATATCGAGTTCTGGAGCTTATGGGAGAAGTGGCCTATAAGTTGGAATTACTTGAAGGATTGTCAGGAGTTCATGATGTGTTCCACATTTCCCAGTTGAAGAAGTGTCATGCGGAGATGGCTGACATACCGTTGAGAGACATAGTGCCTTTGGAAACTATTCAGTTGGATAACGATTTGACCTACGAGGAGAAAACAATTAAGATTCTCGAGTTTTCCAATCGAGTTACCCGCAGCAAGGTTATCAAGTTTTGCAAAGTTTAGTGGAGTCACCACACAGAGGATGAAGCCACCTGGGAACGAGAGGATTTGCTCAAGGACCACCCTCACCTATTTTCTAGCTAACCCGAATCTCGAGGGCGAGATTCATCTTAAGGGGGGTAGGTTTGTAACATCCCAAATTTTCAATTTGGAATGTTATACATTAGATCATCATTGCATACCATATTTTATTTTGCATTCTGGTTGATCCTAGAAATTCTACGCAACTCAATGACCCACGGAGAGAGTTGGGAATTTCGTTATTTCATATTTGAGTTTTCTCAAATTTTGAGAATAGGATCATTTGATTTTATTTATTTTATCATCAATTATTTATGTGTTTTATTTGAATTTAGGAAAAATGTGCGTTTTTCAAAATTGCATTTAGGTCCCAAATAAATGTTCACCTTGTGCGGTTTGATTTTAGAAGCCCGTGAAAATTTATTTCGGAATTTTTAGAGTCTGTTTAGTATTTCTTTTTATTTTTCTTCTGTGCGTAATTATATAAAGAAAAAAATGCGCACCGACCTAACCGGGCTGTGTCCGCCTGGGACTCTGGCCCGACAGGCTTTATAAGCCGGGGCAGCCCACCCGGGGCAAACCCTAAGCCGCCCCAGCCCCAAGCCGCCGCCGCCGCCGACCCGCCGCCCGAGGTCCACTGCCGCCTCGAAATCCGCGCCGGTTTTTTTATTTTTTTTGAAAAACCATTCGGTTTTTCCATCGGTTTTTTTAGTTTTGGTTTTTTTAAATAGATCGGTTTTTCCGATTTATTTTTTTAGCGAGCGTTCGTCGATTTTCTTTTTCTCGGATTAAATCCGCGATTTTTCTGATCGCGATTCCTGATCCGATTTTGGTTTTAGTATAACTTTTCGCTCGTTTATCGGAATCAGGCGATTCAAGCACCTGGAGTTTCGTCTCGAAACCCTCTATCCGTTTAACCAACTTAAATAAGTTTTTGCTACTGTAAAATTTGCCCTAGATTCAGATTAGTAGAACGAAGTTGTTTTCTTTCGCCGTTTGATTTTCGTTACTTCGTTCGATTTGATTCTTTTTGCCAACTGGAGTTCTTAAGTTGAACCTTCTGGTTAGATCTCTTATTTGAGTTTTACCTGTGCATTAGATGAGTACTTATTGTATGTTTGTTTGTTTGTCTGCGATAGAATACCCGGAGTGCGCCGCTTGTTGCTGCAAATCGCTAGGTTTCCCGGATCATCAGCAAGGCAAGTAACACTTTGATCATACCTCTTTTACTACCTAGTTTTATTGCATTAGATCAATCCTCAAACACTGCATGATTAGGATCTAATTAAATTGTGGGATGGGAAGTAGTTGAGGTAGTACCTATTACCTGTTTATTATCAAACCTTTGGGAGTTACTTCTACGTTTGCTTATTATGCCATGCTATCCTAGTAGACGTGGATTGGGTGAGTGATATCCATGACAGATTTGAGTTTGTTAATTAATGGTTTATCTAAGGTGGCAACTTAAACACACATCTGGGTGGATTGAGGCACCTGGGTATTCCAGGACTTGCCTGATTTCTTTTGGACCGCCACCCAGACTCAAAGGGATCATGAGACTATTCATACTAGAAACTTCCGTGTGTAGCCACAAGCTATTATGGGCTCTAGCATAGTTGACTAAGTCGTGCGAACTCTTACAGTGGTAGACTAGCAGATGTAGGGGATGTAGGTGGTATGGTCTACCCGATCGTAAGGTGCTAGCACTTCTGAAAGACTATGTCTCGGTCATCCGTCTTCTCAAACACCATGTAGTGCGAGAAACCAAACAGAGGTGATCGAGTCTTGTGGGGAAAAGTGCGCAAACCTCTGCAGAGTGTAATAAACTAATCATGGTTAGCCGTGTCCCCGGTTATGGACATCTTGAGTATCTAGTACCTGGATTATCAAGTGAATCTCAACATGTTACTCTAAAATTAATTCGGTTGGGTTTTGTTTAATGATGATGCTTAATTGGGATTGAGAATGTTGTCAACCATTCTCAATGTTTAACAACTACCATGATAGCTAAATAAATTTATTCCTTTGCAGTAGGGAAAAATTGGCTTTACGCAAAACTGTAACCATAGAGCTTTCCACCATCCAAATATGCATATAGTATAGCTGTTTCATTCCATTACTCTCTATGTGTTACCTTGCCAGCATATTCCATGTGCTGGCCCGTTTCGGGCTGCAACGTTAATGTTGCAGACTTTTGAGACGACGATTAAGGAGTTTTAGGTCGTGGTTCTATACTCAGTGATGCCGTTGGAGTTGATGGACTCACTTATCTTCCAAGCCTTCCGCTGTTATCGTTATTAGATGGCCTTAAGCCATATTTATTGTAATAAGTTCTCTTTTGAGACACTCGTTGTAATAAGTGTGTGATTGCTACTTTGTTATAAATCCTCCGAGTACTGTGTGGTGTCAGCATTACTGATCCAGGGATGACAACGGAGCACAGAGATCAAACTGTTTGAGGTCTGGTCGCTACATTAGCGTTAGTAGAGGCACCGCACACATTTTTCATTCCCTATGCCTCAGTCATAGGTTCTATAAAATATGCTATGCTGTGTACTAGACCTATTGTGTACCTCACCATAAGTTTGGTAAGAGGGTACAATAGTGATCCAGGAGTGGATCACTGGATACAGTCAAAAATAACCTTAGTGGAATAAGGAAATGTTTCTCGGTTATGGAGGTGACAAAGAGTTTATCCTAAAGAGTTACGTCGTTGCAAGCTTTCACACAGATCTGGATGACTCTAAGTCTCGATCTAGATACATATTTAAAGTGGGAGCAATTAGCTAGAGTAGCTCTGTGCAAAGCATTGTAGACATAGAAAATTTGCAAAATACTTCCCGCTCTAAATGTGGCAGACCCGTTGACTAAATTTCTCTCACAAACAAAACATGATCACTCTTTGGGTGTTAATCACATAGTGATGTGAACTAGATTATTGTCTCTAGTAAACCCTTTAGGTGTTAGTCACATGGAGATGTGAACTAATCACACAAAGATGTGAACTATTGGTGTTAAATCACATGACGATGTGAACTAGATTATTGACTCCAGTGCAAGTGGGAGACTGGAGGAAATATGCCCTAGAGGCAATAATAAAGTTGTTATTTATATTTTCTTATATCATGATAAATGTTTATTATTCATGCCAGAATTGTATTAACTAGAAACTTAGTACATGTGTGAATACATAGACAAACAGAGTGTCACTAGTATGCCTCTACTTGACTAGCTCGTTAACCAAAGATGGTTAAGTTTCCTAACCATAGACATGAGTTTTCATTTCATTAACGGCATCACATAATTAGAGAATGATGTGATTGACTTGACCCATCCGTTAGCTTAGCACGATGATCATTTAGATTGTTGCAATTGCTTTCTCCATAACTTATACGTGTTCCTATGACTATGAGATCATGCAACTCCCGAATACCGGAGGAACACTTTCTGTGCTACCAAACGTCACAACGTAACTGGGTGATTATAAAGGTGCTCTACATGTGTCCCCGATGGTGTTTGTTGAGTTGGCATAGATCGATATTAGGATTTGCCACTCCGATTGTAGGAGAGGTATCTGTGGGCCCTCTCGGTAATGTACATCACTATAAGCCTTGCAAGAAATGTAGTTAATGAGTTAGTTACAGGATGTAGCATTATGGGATGAGTAAAGAGACTTGCCGATAACGAGATTGAACTAAGTATTGAGATACCAACGATTGAATCTCGGGCAAGTAACATACCGATGACAAAGGGAACAACGTATATCATTATGCGGTTTGACCAATAAAGATCTTCGTAGAATATGTGGGAGACAATATGAACATCCAGGTTCCGTTATTGGTTATTGACCGAAGACACGTCTCGGTCATGTCTACATAGTTCTCGAACCAGTAGGGTCCGCATGCTTAACGTTCGGTGATGATCGGTATTATGAGTTTATGAGTTTTGATGAACCGAAGGTTGTTCGGAGTCCCGGATGTGATCACGGGAATGACAAGGAGTTTCGAAATGGTCTATACATAAAGATCGATATATTGGAATCCTATGTTTGGACATCGGAAAGGTTCTGAGTGAGTTCGCACATATACCAGAGTACCGGGGGGTTACCAGAACCTGATACGTCTCGAACGTATCTATAATTTTTGATTGCTCCATGCTATGTTATCTACTGTTTTGGGCAATATTGGGCTTTATTGTCCACTTTTATATTATTTTTGGGACTAACCTATTAACTGGAGGCCCAACCCAGAATTGCTGTTTTTTGCCAATTTAAGTGTTTCGAAGAAAAGGAATATCAAACGAAGTCGAAACGGAACGAAATCAACTGGAGAAGTTATTTTTGGAAGGAAAACTACCGGATGGACTTGGACCCCATGTCAGGAGCCAAGGGAGGTGCTCACGAGGGTGGGGGGCATGCCCCCCCTAGGGCGCGCCCCCTTGCCTCGTGGGGCCCCCGAAGCTCCACCGACGTACTTCCTGCACCCATATATACCTACGTATCCTGAAACTTCCAGAACACACAATAGATCGGGAGTTCCACCGCCAAAAGCCTCCATAGCCACCGAAAGCCAATCTAGACCCGTTCCGGCACCCTGCCGGAGGGGGCAATCCCTCTCCGGTGGCCATTTTCATCATCCCGGTGCTCTCCATGACGAGGAGGGAGTAGTTCTCCCTCGGGGATGAGGGTATGTACCAGTAGCTATGTGTTTGATCTCTCTCTCTCTCTCTCTCTTGTGTTATTGAGGTGGTATGATCTTGCTGTATCGCGAGCTTTGCTATTATAGTTGGATCTTATGATGTTTTCTCCCCCCCCTCTACTCTCTTGAAATGAATTGAGTTTTCCCCTTGAAGTAATCTTATCGGATTGAGTCTTTAAAGATTTGAGAACACTTGATGTATGTCTTGCCGTGCGTATCTGTGGTGACAATGGGATACCACGTGATTCACTTGATGTATGTTTTGGGGACCAACTTGCGGGTTCCGCCCATGAACCTATGCATAGGGGTTGGCACACGTTTTAGTCATGATTCTCCGGTACAAACTTCGGGGCACTCTTTGAGGTTCGATGTGTTGGTTGAATAGATGAATCTGAGATTGTGTGATGCATATCGTATAATCATACCCATGGATACTTGAGGTGACATTAGGGTTTTGGTTGATTTGTGTCTTAAGGTGTCATTCTAGTACGAACTGTAGTGCTATTTGTGACACTTATAGGAATAGCCCAACGGATTGATTGGAAAGAATAACTTTGAGGTGGTTTCGTACCCTACCATAATATCTTCGTTTGTTCTCTGCTATTAGTGACTTTGGAGTGACTCTTTGTTGCATGTTGAGGGATAGTTATATGATCCAATTATGTTATTATTGTTGAGGGGACTTGCACTAGCGAAAGTTTGAACCATAGGCCTTGTTTCCTGGCATTGCAATACCGTTTACGCTCACTTTTATCATTAGTTACCTTGCTGTTTTTATAATTTCAGATTACAAATACCTTTATCTACCATCCATATTGCACTTGTATCACCATCTCTTCGCCGAACTAGTGCACCTATACAATTTACCATTGTATTGGGTGTGTTGGGGACACAAGAGACTCTTTGTTATTTGGTTGCAGGTTTGCTTGAGAGAGACCATCTTCATCCTACGCCTCCTACGGATTGATAAAACTTAGGTCATCCACTTGACAGAAATTTGCTACTGTCCTACAAACCTCTACACTTGGAGGCCCAACAACGTCTGCAAGAAGAAGGTTGTCCAGTAGACATCAAGCTCTTTTCTGGTGCCGTTGCTGGGGAGGTTAGCGCTTGAAGGTATATCTTTAGATCTTGCAATTGAGTCTTTTAGTTTCTTGCTTTATCACTAGTTTAGTTTATAAAAGAGAACTATAAAAAATGGAATTGAGTTTGTCTCATACGCTTTACCTTTTTAATATCTTTCGTGAGTATGATGGAAAGGATAATTGTGCTCAAGTGCTAGAAGAAGAAATCTATAAAATGTTTGGCACTAAATATTTGAATGATGAGCATGATTGCAATGTTGTTAGTACGAATTCTTTGAATATCCATGATACTAATGATGATTGCACTAGTTATGATGAAAATGTCTCCTATAAACATGTCAATTTGTGTGGAGTGCATTGGGTTTGTAAGTACACACCAAATAGGGAAGATAGATATTGCAAGAGGCATAAGTACTTAGAAACTGAATTGTTGCAAGAAAGTCTTGATGATTGTGCTGAAAAATTCAATATTTTTGTGCGCATTGTGAACTTTACAATGAACATGGTCATTTAAATCTCCAATGCCAATTGTTTCATGACCGAATCGTATTCAAAAATTGTGATAATTTGATTACCCTTGAGCATCATAAAGAGCTTGGTCTTCTTTTGGCGTATGAGGAAATGAAACGTATAACTGAGGGTATTCCAAATTTTAATCTTGATAAAGTTCTTCATTTTGATCTAGAGAAAATTTATATGTATTGTGCGGTGAATTGCATTGAAAATCCTTATATTGCCAACTACATAAAGAAAAGAAAACAAATAGAAGATGAAGAGAATACTAATGAAAGGGAAGAGACTTCCCAATATCCTCCTATTATTTCTTATGATGGATCAGGTAACGAGGAGGAGCCTCCTATTCAATCTCATTAATAAGGAGCTCCAAAAAGAGGATTGAACCCACACGTGATGTGGTGAAGAAGAAGAAAAGAAAAATGAAGAGAGGTAAAAAGATATCTCCCCTAAATAATGCTGCCCCTATTACTATTGTGCCTCATGAAAATATAATTGTAGAAGATAATGATACTTCTTATGATCTTGAAAATCTTTTTGGCACTTTCTTGGAAGAATATGATAATTGCTATACTATTGGTGCTATCCATACTATTAATTATGAGAGTGATTATGCCTATGATATGAAAAGGCCCAAGCTTGGGGATGCTATGTTTGATGAAGATGATGTTTTTGAGAATATATTTGCTGCAATTAATGTTTGTCCTAAGCTTGGGGATGCTACGCTTAATGAAGATGATATTTTTAGTCTCTCGAGTTTTGATATGCAAGTTTATAATGATGATAGCATGCCACCTACTTATGATGATTATTGTGATGATACTTATGCTATAAAAAGTAGGGATTATATTTATAAAACTTGTCATGGTTATGATTACCCCTTCTCTGAACATTACTCTTTTAATGTGGAAACAATTTATAGTATTCAAGTTTCCTATGATACTCCCACTATTCCGAATAAGAAGAATTTTGCTTATGTGGAGAGTAATAAATTTTCTATGCTTGTAGATCATGAAAAGAATGCTTTAAGTGCTGGTTATATTTTTGAATTCATTCATGATGCTACTGAAAATTATTATGAGGGAGGAATATATGCTTGTAGGAATTGCAATAATATCAATTTTCCTCTCTATGTGCTTAAAGTTTTGAAGTTATGCTTATTTTGCCCTCCTATGCTAGTTGATTATTGTTCCCATAAGTTGTTTGCTCACAAAATCCCTATGCATAGGAAGTATGTTAGACTTAAATGTGCTAGTCATATTCTTCATGATGCTCTCTTTATGTTTCAATTCTTATCTTTTATGTGAGCATCATTGAATTCAACATGCCTAGCTAGGGGCGTTAAACGATAGCGCTTGTTGGGAGGCAACCCAATTTTATTTTTGTTCCTTACTTTTTGCTCCTGTTTAGTAAAAAATAATTCATCTATCCTCTATTTAGATGTGGTTTTATGTGTTTATTTAGTGTTTGTGCCAAGTAGAACCGTTGGGAAGACTTGGGGAATGTCTTGTTGATCTTGCTGTAAAAAACAGAAACTTTAGCGCTCGCGAGAATTGCTGCCATTTTTATTTGGAGAGTGATATTTAGTTAATTATTTTTGAAGATGATTAATAGATAAATTCCTCAGGTCCACCAATTTATTTGATAATTTTACGAGTTCCATAAGTATACGTTTGATCCAGATTACTACAGACTGTTCTGTTTTTGACAGATTCTGTTTTTCATGTGTTGTTTACTTATTTTGATGAATCTATGGCTAGTAAAATAGTTTATAAAACATAGAGAAGTTGGAATACAGTAGGTTTAACACCAATATAAATAAAGAATGAGTTCATTACAATATCTTGAAGTGCTGATTTATTTTATACTAACGGAGCTTACGAGTTTTCTGTTAAGTTTTGTGTTGTGAAGTTTTCAACTTTTGGGTAAGGATTCGATGGAATATGGAATAAGGAGTGGCAAGAGCCTGAGCTTGGGGATTCTCAAGGCACCCCAAGGTAATATTCAAGGACAACCAAGATCCTAAGCTTGGGGATGCCCCGGAAGGCATCCCCTCTTTCGTCTTCGTTCATCGGTAACTTTACTTGGAGCTATATTTTTATTCGCCACATGATAGGTGTTTTGCTTGGAGCGTCAATTTATTTTGTTAGGATTTTCTTGCTGTTATTTAGAACAATGTTTTGCATCTTTTATTTCAATAAAAGTGGCATTGATAGTCTTTACTATGCCTATTTTAGAAGTCCACATGCTGCTGTTTGAAAACAGAAAGTTTACCGCTGTTGCATTAATTCCCTAGAAAAGTCAGAATGTGATAAAATGTTGAAACCTTTTTCATATTAAGCTCTGATAAATTTACTACAGTGGGAATTTTATTTCATAATTTTTGGAGCTAGGGAAGTATGTATGTTGCTGCATTCTTTACAGACTATCCTGTTTAGGCAGATTGCTGTTATGTTTGCATTGTTTGCATATGTTTTCTTCTTTAATGATTCTATTTGAGGATAGGACTATTAAATATGCAGAGGCATTTAGTATGCAATGTCGAATAATAATTTTAGTGATTTGCTACAGTAGAGTGTGATAAGGTTTTTGCAATGGTTTACACTAACTTATCTCACGAGTCCTTGTTGAGTTTTGTGTGGATGAAGCTTTTGAGATTTAGGGAGACCCTGATATGAGAGGAATTAAGGAGACACAAAATCTCAAGATTGGGGATGCCCAATGAACACCAAGATAATATCTCAAGAAGTCTCAAGTGTCTAAGCTTGGGGATGCCCCGGTTGGCATCCCACCTTTCTTCTTCAACAACTATCGGTTAGTATCGGTTGATCCTAAGTTTTTGCTTCTTCACATGATGTTTGCTATTCTTAGAATGTCATTTTATTTTGTTTTTCTTGCTGTTTGAATAAAGTATCAAGATCTGAAATTATTAAATGTTAGAGAGTCTTCACATAGTTGCATAATTATTCGACTACTCATTGATCTTCACTTATATCTTTCGGAGTAGCATGTCATTTGCTCTAGTGCTTCACTTATATCTTTTAGAGCATGGTGGTAGTTTTATTTTGAAGAAATAGATGAACTCTCATGCTTCACTTAGATTATTTTGAGAGTCTTAAATAGCATGGTAGTTTGCTTAAAATCCTAATATGCTAGGTATTCAAGAATAATAAAATTCTCTTCTGAGTGTGTTGAATACTATGAGAAGTTTGATACTTGATAATTGTTTTGAGATATGGAGATGGTGATATTAGAGTCATGCTAGTTGAGTGGTTAGGAATTTTAGAAATACTTGTGTTGAAGATTGTGATTCCCGTAGCATGCATGTATGGTGAACTGTTATGTGATGAAGTCGGAGCATGATTTATTTATTGATTGTCCTCCTTATGAGTGAAGGTCGGGGACGAGCGATGGTCTTTTCCTACCAATCTATCCCCCTAGGAGCATGCACGTAGTACTTTGTTTCGATAACTAATAGATTTTTGCAATAAGTATGTGAGTTCTTTATGACTAATGCTGAGTCCATGGATTATACGCACTCTCACCCTTCCACCATTACTAGCCTCTCTAGTACCACGCAACTTTCGCCGGTACCATAAACCCACCATATACCTTCCTCAAAACAGCCACCATACCTACCTATCATGGCATTTCCATAGCCATTCCGAGATATATTGCCATGCAACTTTGCACCGTTCTATTTATTATGACACGCTCCATCATTGTCATATTGCTATGCATGATCATGTAGTTGACATTGTATTTGTGGCAAAGCCACCGTTCATAATTCTTTCATACATGTCGGTCATGAGTCATTGCACATCCCGCTACACCGCCGGAGGCATTCATATAGAGTCATATCTTGTTTTAAGTATCGAGTTGTAATTTTTGAGTTGTAATTAAATAAAAGTGTGATGATCATCAATATTAGAGCATTGTCCCAGCGAGGAAAGGATGATGGAGACTATGATTCCCCCACAAGTCGGGATGAGACTCCGGACAAAAATGGAAAAAAAGAGGCCAAAGAAGCCCAAATAAAAAAAGAGAAAAGAGGCCATAAAAAGAGAAAAGGCCCAAATAAAAAAAATAAAAAAAATAAATGAGAGAAAAAGTGAGAAGGGGCAATGCTACTATCCTTTTACCACACTTGTGCTTCAAAGTAGCACCATGATCTTCAAGATAGAGAGTCTCCTATGTTGTCACTTTCATATACTAGTGGGAATCTTTCATTATAGAACTTGGCTTGTATATTCCAATGATGGGCTTCCTCAAAATGCCCTAGGTCTTCGTGAGCAAGCAAGTTGGATGCACACCCACTTAGTTTCTTGTTGAGCTTTCATACATTTATAGCTCTAGTGCATCTGTTGCATGGCAATCCCTACTCACTCACATTGATATCTATTGATGGGCATCTTCATAGCCCGTTGATACGCCGAGTTGATGTGAGACTATCTTCTCCTTTTTGTCTTCTCCACAACCACTATTCTATTCCACCTATAGTGCTATGTCCATGGCTCACGCTCATGTATTGCGTGAAGATTGAAAAAGTTTGAGAACATCAAAAGTATGAAACAATTGCTTGGCTTGTCATCGGGGTTGTGCATGATTTAAATATTTTGTGTGGTGAATATAGAGCATAGCCAGACTATATGATTTTGTAGGGATAGCTTTCTTTGGCCATGTTATTTTGAGAAGATATAATTGCTTAGTTAGTATACTTGAAGTATTATCATTTTTATTTCAATATGAACTTTTGTCTTGAATCTTTCAGCTCTGAATATTCATACCACAATTAAGAAGAATTACATTGAAATTATGCCAAGTAGCACTCCGCATCAAAAATTATGTTTTTACCATTTACTTACTCGAGGACGAGCAGGAATTAAGCTTGGGGATGCTTGATACGTCTCCAACGTATCTATATTTTTTGATTGCTCCATGCTCTGTTATCTACTCTTTTGGGCAATATTGGGCTTTATTATCCACTTTTATATTATTTTTGGGACTAACCTATTAACCGGAGGACCAGCCCAGAATTGCTGTTTTTTTGCCTATTTCAGTGTTTTGAAGAAAGGGAATATTAAACGGAGTCGAAATGGAACGAAATCAACTGGAGAAGTTATTTTTGGAAGGAAAGCTACCGGATGGACTTGGACCCCACGTCAGGAGCCAAGGGAGGTGCTCACGAGGGTGGGGGGTGCCCCCCTAGTGCGCGCCCCCTGCCTCATCGGGCCGACGAAGCTCCACCGACGTACTTCCTGCACCCATATATACCTACGTATCCTGAAACTTCCAGAACACACAATAGATCGGGAGTTCCGCCGCCAGAAGCCTCCGTAGCCACCGAAAGCCAATCTAGACCCGTTCCGGCACCCTGCCGGAAGGGGCAATGCCTCTCCGGTGGCCATCTTCATCATCCCGGTGCTCTCCATGACGACGAGGGAGTAGTTCTCCCTCGGGGATGAGGGTATGTACCAGTAGCTATGTGTTTGATCTCTCTCTCTCTCTCTCGTGTTCTTGAGGTGGTACGATCTTGATGTATCGCGGGCTTTGCTATTATAGTTGGCTCTTATGATGTTTTCTCCCCCCTCTACTCTCTTGTAATGAATTGAGTTTTCCCCTTGAAGTAATCTTATCGGATTGAGTCTTTAAAGATTTGAGAACACTTGATGTATGTCTTGCCATGCGTATCTGTGGTGACAATGGGATAACACGTGATTCACTTGATGTATGTTTTGGTGACCAACTTGCGGGTTCCGCCCATGAACCTATGCATAGGGGTTGGCACACGTTTTCGTCGTGATTCTCCGGTATGAACTTCAGGGCACTCTTTGAGGTTCTGTGTGTTGGTTGAATAGATGAATCTGAGATTGTGTGATGCATATCGTATAATCATACCCACGGATACTTGAGGTGACTTTGGAGTATCTAGGTGACATTAGGGTTTTGGTTGATTTGTGTCTTAAGGTGTTATTCTAGTACAAACTCTAGGGCTGTTTGTGACACTTATAGGAATAGCCCAACGGATTGATTGGAAAGAATAACTTTGAGGTGGTTTCGTACCCTACCAAAATCTCTTCGTTTGTTCTCCGCTATTAGTGACTTTGCAGTGACTCTTTGTTGCATGTTGAGGCATAGTTATCTGATCCAATTATGTTATTATTGTTGAGGGGACTTGCACTAGCGAAAGTATGAACCCGAGGCCTTGTTTCCTAGCATTGCAATACCGTTTACGCTCACTTTTATCATTAGTTACCTTACTATTTTTATAATTTCAGATTACAAATGCCTTTATCTACCATCCATATTGCACTTG
Source organism: Triticum monococcum (assembly GCA_034509565.1). Taxonomy (NCBI): domain Eukaryota; kingdom Viridiplantae; phylum Streptophyta; class Magnoliopsida; order Poales; family Poaceae; genus Triticum; species Triticum monococcum. The sequence continues at coordinate 488,887,456 of CM067845.1, forward strand.
TATCACCATCTCTTCGCCGAACTAGTGCACCTATACAATTTACCATTGTATTGGGTGTGTTGGGGACACAAGAGACTCTTTGTTATTTGGTTGCAGGGTTGCTTGAGAGAGACCATCTTCATCCTACGCCTCCTACGGATTGATAAACCTTAGGTCATCCACTTGAGGGAAATTTGCTACTGTCCTACAAACCTCTGCACTTGGAGGCCCAACAACGTCTACAAGAAGAAGGTTGTGTAGTAGACATCAGAACCCCCCGGGGAATATATGGGCCCTAATGGGCTTTACTGGGGAGAGAGAGAGGCAGCCAGGGCAGGCCACGCGCCCCTCCCCCTCTGGTCTGAATTGGACTAGGAAGGGGGGGCGGTGCCCCCCTTTCCTTCCTCCCTGTCTCCCCCTTCCTTCTCTCCTAGTCCAACTAGGGAGGGAGCGGAATCCTACTCCCGAAGGGAGTAGGACTCCTCCAGGGCGCGTCATAGACACACAAGTTGATCATTGATCTCTTAGCCATGTGCGGTGCCCCCCTCCACCATAATCCACCTCGATCATATCGTAACGGTGCTTAGGCGAAGCCCTGTTCCGATAGCATCATCATCACCGTCATCATGCCGTCGTGCTGACGGAGCTCTCCCTCGACACTCTGTTGGATTGTGAGTTCGTGGGACATCACTGAGCCAAACGTGTGCAGATCTTGGAGGTGCCGTACTTTCGGTACTAGGATCGGTCGATCATGAAGACATATGACTACATCAACCGCGTTGTCAAAACGCTCCCGCTTACGGTCTACGAGGGTACGTGGACAACACTCTCCCCTCTCGTTGCTATGCATCACCATGATCTTGCGTGTGCATAGGATTTTTTTGAAATTTCTGCGTTCCCCAACTTGTATTTCTTCAATAGGCGGTAAATTCTTAACACCTTCAGCTTTAATACCTTTTTCTTTCATAGATTTCTTTGCGTCTTGCATATCTTCAGGACCGAGAAATAGAATACCTCTTTTCTTCGGAGTTGGCTTAGGAATTGGTTCAGGAAGTGTCAAATCATTATCATTACTCAATATATTATTCAATAGCAATTCACCTTGGTCAGCAGTTCATTCCCTGAAAACACAACCGGCACAACTATCCAGGTGGTCTCTAGAAGCATCGGTTAGTCCATTATAAAAGATATCAAGTATTTCATTTTTCTTGAGAGGATGATCAGGCAAAGCATTATATAATTAGAGAAGCATCCCCAAGCTTGTGGGAGACTCTCTTCTTTAGTTTGCACAAAGTTAAATATTTCCTTTAAAGCAGCTTGTTTCTTATGAGCAGGGAAATATTTTTCAGAGAAGTAGTAAATCATATCTTGGGGACTACGCACACAACCAAGAGCAAGAGAATTAAACCACACTTTAGCATCACCCTTTAATGAGAAAGGAAACAATTTAAGAATATAGTGATAACGAATTTTTCCTCGTGAGAAAATAGGGTGGCTATATCATTCAATTTAGTAAGTTGTGCCACAACAGTTTCAGATTCATAACCATGAAAAGGATCAGATTCAACCAAAGTAATTAACTCAGGATCAATAGAGAATTCATAATCCTTATCTATAACAAAGATAGGTGAAGTAGCAAACTTAGGATCATATTGCATACTAGCATTCAAAGATTTTTATTTCAGCTTAGCTAACAGTTTCTTAAGATCGTCTCTATCATTGCAAGAAAAAAAGTCTCTAGCAGTTACTTCATCCATAATATAACCCTCAGGTACAACAGGCAATTCATATCTAGGGGGAGAATCACAATTTTCAGTTTCAATAATTTCATTCTCTCTAACCCTAGCAAGTTGTTCGTCAAGAAATTCACCTAATGGCACAATATTATCAAGCAAAGAAGTAGTATCATCATAAGCATCATGCATAGTAGTAGTGGCATCATTAATAACATGCGACATATCAGAATCAATAGCAGGTGTAGGTGTTGCAAGTTTACTCAAAACAGAAGGTGAATCAAGTGCAGGGCTAGATGGCAGTTCCTTACCTCCCCTGGTAGTAGAGGGGAACATCTTGGTTCTAGTATCTTTCAAATTCCTCATAGCGATCAACAGATATAAATCCCAAGTGACTCAGAGAATAGAGCTATGCTCCCCGGCAACGGCGCCAAAAAAAGGTCTTGATAACGCACAAGTATAGGGGATCGCAACAGTTTTCGAGGGTAGACTATTCAACCCAAATTTATTGGTTCGACACAAGGGGAGCCAAAGAATATTCTCAAGTATTAGCAGCTAAGTTGTCAATTCAACCACACCTGAAAGAATTAATATCTGCATCAAAGTATTTAGTAGAAAAGTAATATGGAAGTAACAGTAACGGTGGCAAAAGTAACAATAGCAGTTTTGTAGCAATCGCAACAGTGGCAACGGAAAAGTAACTTAGCAAAGATCAATATGAACCGAACTCATAGGCAATGGATCAATGATGGATAATTATGTTGGATGGCATTCATCATGCAACAGTTATAACCTAGGGTGACACAGAACTAGCTCCAATTTATCAATATAATGTAGGCATGTATTTCAAATATAGTCATACGTGCTTATGGAAAAGAACTTGCATGACATCTTTTGTCCTACCCTCCCGTGGCAGCGGGGTCCTATTGGAAACTAAGGGATATTAAGGACTCCTTTTAATAGAGAACTGGAACAAAGCATTACCACTTAGTGAATACATGAACTCCTCAAACTACGGTCACCACCGGGAAGTGTCCCGACTATTGTCACTCCGGGGTTACCGGATCATAACACGCGGTAGGTGACTATAACTTGCAAGATCGGATCAAGAACACACATATATTCATGGAAACATAATATGATCTGAAATCATGGCACTTGGGCCCTAGTGACAAGCATTAAGCATAGCAAAGTCATAGCAACATCAATCTCAGAACATAGTGGATACTAGGGATCAAACCCTAGCAAAACTAACTCGATTACATGATAAATCTCATCCAACCCATCACCGTCTAGCAAGCCTATGATGGAATTACTCACACATGGCGGTGAGCATCAAGAAATTGGTGATGGAGGGAGGTTGGTGATGATGATGGCGACAATTTCCCCTCTCTGGAGCCCCGAACGGACTCCAGATCTAGTCTCCCGATGAACAACAGTGGGTGATGGCGGCTCCGTATCGTAAAATGCAATGGATCCTTCTCTTTGGGTTTTTTCTCCCCGAATGTGAATATATGGAGTTGGAATTAAGGTCGGTTGAGCTTCGTGGGACCCACAAGCTAGGGGGCGCGCCCAGGGGGTAGGGCGCGCCCCCACCCTTGTGGACAGGTGGTGGGTCCCCCTCTGTTGATTCTTTCGCCAATATTTTTTATTTATTCCAAAAATATTCTCCGTGAAGTTTCACGCCATTCCGAGAACTTTTATTTTTGCACAAAAATAACACCATGGCAATTCTGCTGAAAACAGCGTCAGTCCAGGTTAGTTCCATTGAAATCATGCAAATTAGAGTCCAAAACAAGGGCAAAAGAGTTTGGAAAAGTAGATACGATGGATACGTATCAGCCATTTGCAAGGATATTTCAGTAGGTGTGAGTTTATTCAAATCAAGTCTTTTATATAAAGAGAAAGTCATAACACTAACACGAGCTCCTAAATCACATAAAGCAGTTTTCACATAGTTTCTTTTGATGGAACAAGGTATAGTGGGGATTCCCGAATCTCCAAGTTTTTTAGGTACTCCATCTTTAAAAGTATAATTAGCAAGCATGGTGGAGATTTCAGCTTCCGGTATTTTTATTTTGTTGGTGATGATGTCTTTCATGTACTTTGCAGAAGGAGGCATTTTCAAGATATCAGTCAAGCGAGTATGCAAAAATACTGGCCTAATCATTTCAGCAAAGCGTTCAAATTCTTCATCATCTTTTTTTTAGTTGACTTAGGTGGAAAGGGCATAGGTTTTTGAACCCATGGTTCTCTTTCCTTGCCATGTTTTCTAGCAACAAAGTCTCTTTTATCAAATCTTTTATTTTTGGGTTGTGGGTTATCAAGATCAACTACAATCTTTATCTCAACATCATTGTCTGGTTCTTTATTATTTTTTTGAGTGTCTTCGTGAACCTCATCATTATCTTTTTCATTGTCAGAAGGTATGTGTTCACTACCAGATTGAGTTTCAGCATGAGATGTAAACTTCATTATCATTATCAGGATGTTTTTCTACTTCACGTTCACTAGAGGCATGCAAAGTTCTATCATTTTTCTTCCTATTTTTCTTTTCAGAAGGACTAGGTACATCAATGTTAATTCTTTCAGAGTCTTGTTCAATTCTTTTTGGGTGTCCCTCGAGATAAAGTGGTTCCTGAGTCATTCTACCTCCTCTAGTCATTACTCTAACAGCATGATCATTGATATTATTATTCATTTCATCAAGCAATTCTCTCTGAGATTTAGCAACTTGTTCTAATTGAGTTTGAACCATAGAGGCATGTTTTCCCACACCTCTAACATCATTTGAGATTCTAAATAACAAGTCACTCAAGCGGGCAATCATATCAGAATTGTATTTCAATTGTTTCATAACATTTGCTTTGAAGTGATCTTGCTTCCTAATGTAATTTTCAAACTCATACAGGCATTGCGTAGGATGCATATTATAAGGATTTTCATTATCTTTGAACTTCATTAAGGAATTTACCTCTACCTGTTGGAAATATGCCCTAGAGGCAATAATAAATTAGTTATTATTATATTTCATTGTTCATGATAATCCTTTATTATCCATGCTAGAATTCTATTGATAGGAAACTCAGATACGTGTGTGGATACATAGACAACACCATGTCCCTAGTAAGCCTCTAGTTGACTAGCTCGTTGATCAATAGATGGTTACGGTTTCCTGACCATGGACATTGGATGTCGTTGATAACGGGATCACATCATTACGAGAATGATGTGATGGACAAGACCCAATCCTAAGCCTAGCACAAGATCGTGTAGTTTGTATGCTAAAGCTTTTCTAATGTCAAGTATCATTTCCTTGGACCATGAGATTGTGCAACTCCCGGATACTGTAGGAGTGCTTTGGGTGTACCAAACGTCACAACGTAACTGGGTGGCTATAAAGGTACACTACGGGTATCTAGTGATTAAACCCTAGCAAAACTAACTCGATTACATGATAAATCTCATCCAACCCATCACCGTCCAGCAAGCCTATGATGGAATTACTCACACACGGCGGTGAGCATCATGAAATTGGTGATGGAGGGAGGTTGGTGATGATGATGGCGACAATTTCCTCTCTCCAGAGCCCTGGACGGACTCCAGATATGGTCTCCCGATGAAGAACATGGGGTGATGGCGGTTCTGTATCGTAAAATGTGATGGATCCTTCTCTCTGGGTTTTCTTCTCCCCGAACATCAATATATGGAGTTGGAGTTGAGGTCGGTGGAGCTTCGTGGGACCCACAAGCTTGGGGGCGCGCCCGGGGGTAGGGTGCGCCCCCACCCTTGTGGACATGTGGTGGGTCCCCCTCTGTTGATTCTTTCGCCAATATCGTGCAGTTCGTATGCTAAAGCTTTTCTAATGTCAAGTATCATTTCCTTGGACCATGAGATTGTGCAACTCCCAGATACCGTAGGAGTGCTTTGGGTGTACCAAACGTCACAACGTAACTGGGTGGCTATAAAGGTGCACTACGGGTATCTCTGAAAGTGTCTGTTGGGTTGGCACGAATCGAGACTGGGATTTGTCACTCCGTGTAAACGGACAGGTATCTCTGGGCCCACTCGGTAGGACATCATCATAATGTGCACAATGTGATCAAGGAGTTGATCACGGGATGATGTGTTACGGAACGAGTAAAGAGACTTGCCGGTAACGAGATTGAACAAGGTATCGGGATACCGACAATCGAATCTCGGGCAAGTATCGTACCGATAGACAAAGTGAATTGTATACGGGATTGACTGAATCCTTGACATTGTGGTTCATCCGATGAGATCATCATGGAGCATGTGGGAACCAACATGGGTATCCAGATCCCACTGTTGGTTATTGACCGGGGAGTTGTCTCGGCCATGTCTGCATGACTCCCGAGCCCGTAGGGTCTACACACTTAAGGTTCGATGACGCTAGGGTTATAGGGAAAGTATGTACGCGGTTACTGAATGTTGTTCGGAGTCTCGGATGAGATCCCTGATGTCACGAGGAGCTTCGGAATGGTCCGGAGGTAAAGATTTATATATGGGAAGTCCCGTTTTGGTCACCGAAAAAGTTACGGATGCTATTGGTAATGTACCGGGACCACCGAGAGGGTCCCGGGGGTCCACCAGGTGGGGCCACCAGCCCAAGAAGGCTGCGTGGGCCAAGTGTGGGAGGGGGCAAACCCTAGGTCCAGATGGGCCTTAAGGCCCACCCTAGGTGTGCCCCCCTCTCTCCCCCGTTGGCCGCCACCCTAGATGGGTTTTGGGGCTGCCGCCACCCCTAGGGAGGGAACCCTAGATGGGGGCGCAGCCCCTCCCCTTCCCCTATATATACTTGAGGTATTGGGGGCTGCAAGACACGCGAGATCTTCTCCCTCTTAGCGCAGCCCTACCTCTCTCCCTCCTCGTCTCACGTAACGCTTGGCGAAGCCCTGCTGGAGTTCTACGCCCCTCCACCACCACCACGCCGTCGTGCTGCTGCTGGACGGAGTCTTCCCCAACCTCTCCTTCGCCCCTTGCCGGATCAAGGCATGAGAGACGTCACCGGGCTGCACATGTGTTGAACGCGGAGGCGCCGTTGTTCGGCGCTTAGATCGGAATCAACCGCGATCTGAATCGCTGCGAGTACGACTCCTTCATCCGCGTTCTTGCAACGCTTCTGCTTAGTGATCTACAAGGGTATGTAGATGCACTCTCCTTCCCCTCGTTGCTAGATTACTCCATAGATTGATCTTGGTGATGCGTAGAAAATTTTAAATTTCTGCTACGATCCCCAACAGTGGCATCATGAGCTAGGTCTATGCGTAGTTTATATGTACGAGTAGAACAGAAGTTGTTGTGGGCGTCAATTTTGTCAATTTACTTGCCGTTACTAGTCTTATCTTGATTCGGCGGCATCGTGGGATGAAGCGGCCCGGACCGACCTTACACGTACTCTTACGTGAGACAGGTTCCACCGACTGACATGCACTAGTTGCATAAGGTGGCTAGCGGGTGTCTGTCTCTCCCACTTTAGTCGGATCGGATTTGATGAATAGGGTCCTTATGAAGGGTAAATAGAAATTTTCATATCACGTTGTGGTTTTGGCGTAGGTAAGAAACGTTCTTTCCAGAAACCTATAGCAGCCACGTAAAAACTTGCAACAACAATTAGAGGACGTCTAACTTGTTTTTGCAGCATGTGTCGTGTGATGTGATATGGCGAAAAGGATGTGATGAATGATATATGTGATGTATGAGATTGATCATCTTGTAATAGGAATCACGACTTGCATGTCGATGAGTATGACAACCGGCAGGAGCCATAGGAGTTGTCTTAATTTATTTATGACCTGCGTGTCAACATAAATGTCATGTAATTACCTTACTTTATTGCTAAAGCATTAGCCATAGTAGTAGAAGTAATAGATGACGAGACAACTTCAAGAAGACACGATGATGGAGATCATGGTGTCATGCCGGTGACAACGACGATCATGGAGCCCCGAAGATGGAGATCAAAAGGAGCAAATGATATTGGCCATATCATGTCACTATTTGATTGCATGTGATGTTTATCATGTTTTACATCTTATTTGCTTAGAACGACGGTAGCTTAAATAAGATGATCCCTCGCAATAATTTCAAGAAAGTGTTCCCCCTAACTGTGCACCGTTGCGAAGGTTCGTTGTTTCGAAGCACCACGTGATGATCGGGTGTGATAAATTCTAACGTTCGAATACAACGGGTGTAAGCCAGATATACACACACAATACACATAGGTTGACTTGACGAGCCTAGCAAGTATAGACATGGCCTCGGAATGCGGAAGACCGAAAGGTCGAGCATGAGTCGTATAGAAGATACGATCAACATGAAGATGTTCACCGATGTTGACTAGTCCATCTCACGTGATGATCGGACACGACCTAGTTGACTCGGATCATGTTTCACTTAGATGACTAGAGGGATGTCTATCTGAGTGGGAGTTCATTAAATAATTTGATTAGATGAACTTAATTATCATGAACATAGTCTAAATTGTCTTTGCAAATATGTTGTAGATAAATAGCTCATGCTGTAGCTCCCTGTTTCTATACGTTCCTAGAGACTAAGTTGAAAGATATTGTAAGCAATGATGCGGACTAGGTCCATAGTCCGAGGAGTGTCCTCACTGCTACACAGAAGGCTTACGTCTTTGATGCACCGCTCAATGTGCAAACCCCTACAACGTCGTGTGTGGATGTTGTGAACACCTGACAGACACATCCTGATGACTACTTGATAGTATAGTGCACCATACTTTACAGCTTAGAATCGGGATTCCAATGACGTTTTGAATGCCATAAGACATATGAGGTGTTCCAAGAGCTGAAATTGGGATTTCAGGCTCATGCCCGTGTTGAGAGGTATGAGACCTCTGACAAGTTCTTTTGCCAACAAGATGGAGGAGAATAGCTCAGCTAGTGAGCATGTGCTCAGAATGTCTGGGTGCTACAATCACTTAAATCAAGTGGGAGTTAAACTTCCAGATAAGATAGTGATTGATAGAGTTCTCTAGCCACCATCACTAAGCTACTAGATCTTCGTGATGAACTATGACATGCAAGGGATGGAGTTGATCCCGGATTTGTTCGCGGTGCTTAAGACCGCAAAAGGTAGAAATCAAGAAGGAGCATCAAGTGTTGATGGTTTAACAAGACCACTGGTTTCAAGAAGGGCAAGGGATAGAATGGAAACTTCATGGATGGCAAACCAGTTGCCGCTCCAGTGAAGGAACCCAAGGTTGAACCCAAACCCGAGACTAAGTGCTTCTATTGTAAGGGGAACGGTCACTGGTAGCGGAATTACCCCAAATGCATGGTAGATAAGAAGGCTGGCAACTTCAACAAAGTATATACGTGTTATTAATGTGTACCTCACTAGTACTCCTGGTCGCACCTGGGTATTGGATACCGGTTCAGTTGCTATTATAGGTGACTTGAAGCAAAAGCTACGGACTAAACGGAGACTGGCTAAGGGCGAGGTGACGATGTGTGTTGGAAGTGTTTCCAAAGTTGATGAGATCACCATCGCACGCTCCATCTGCCTTCGGGATTAGTATTGAACCTAGATAAATGTTATCAGGTGTCTACGTTGAGCATGAATATGACTAGATCATGTTCATTGCAATACGCTTATTCATTTATGTTAGAGAATAATGGTTATTCTGTTTACATGAATAATACCTTTCATGGTCATGCACCCTATGTGAATGGTTCCTTGAATCTCAGTCGTGGTAATACACATGTTCACGCCAAAAGATGTAGAGTTAATTATGATAGTACCACTTTCTTGTGGCACTGCCACTTAGGTCATATTGGCGTAAGATGCATGAAGAAACTTCATGTCGATGGATGTTTGGAGTCACTTGATTTTGAATCGCTTGACACATGCAAGCCATGCCTCATGGGCAGGATGACTAAAACCCCGTTTTTAGGTAAAATAAAAATGGGCAAGTGACTTGTTGGAAATCATACATGCTGATGCATGTGATCCAATGAGAATTGAAGCGTGCGGTGGATATCGCTATTTTCTCATCTTCACTGACGATTTGAGTAGATATAGGTATATTTACTTAATGAAGCACAAGTCTGAAACGTTTGAAAAGTTCAAGCGATTTCAGAGTGAAGTTAAGAACCATCATAACAAGAAGATCAAATTCCTATGATCTGATCGATGAGAATTTCTGAGTTATGAGTTTGGCAATCACTTAAGACATTGTGGAATTGTTTCACAGTTGAAGCCACCTGGAACACCATAGGGTAATGGTGTGTCTAGACGTCGTAATCGAACCTTATGAGATATGGTGCGATCTATGATGTCTCTTACCGATCTACCGTTTTCATTTTGAGGTTATGCGTTAGAGACAGCTGCATTCACTTTAGATAGGACACCATGTAAGTCCGTTGAAACGATGTCGTGTGAACATTGGTTTGGCAAGAAACCAAAGTTGTCATTTCTTAATGTTTGGGGCTGCGATGCTTAAGGCTTCAGCCAGAGAAGCTCGAACCCAAAGCGGACAAACACATCATCATAGGATACCCAAAGGTGACAGTTGGGTACACCTTCTATCTTAGATCCGAGGGCAAATTGTTTGTCGCTAAGAACATGTCCTTTCTCGAGAAGGAGTTTCTCTCGAAAGAATTGAGTGGGAGGAAGATAGAACTTGATGAGGTTGTCGAACCTTTATTTCAACCAGAGAGTGATGCAACACAGAAAGATGTTTTCTGTGGCGCCTAAATCTGTTGAAGAGGAAGTTAATGATAGTGATCATGAAGCTTCGGATCAAGTTGCTATCGAACCTCATAGGTCGACAAGCATATGTACTACTCCTGAGTGGTACGGTAATCCTGTCTTAGATATCATGTTGTTGGACAACAATGAACCTATGAGCTATGGAGAAGCGATGGTGGGCCCGTATTCCGACAAATGGTTAGAAGCCATGAAATCCGAGATAGGATCCATGTATCAGAACAAAGTATGGACTTTGGTGGACTTGCCCGATGATCGGGAAGCCATGAGATAAATGGATCTTTAAGAAGAAGACGGACGTGGGCGGTAATGTTACCGTCTATGAAGCTCGACTTGTGGGAAAGAGTCTTTTCACAAGTTCAAGGAGTTGAATATGATGAGAATTTCTCACCCGTAGCGATGCTTTAGTCCATCGGAATCATGTTAGCATTAGCTGTATTTTTTGATTATGAAATCTGACAAATGGATGTCAAAACAAGTTTTCTTACCAGTTTTCATAAGAAAAGGTTGTATGTGATATAATAAAAGGTTTTGTCGATCCTAAGGATGCTAAAAGGCATGCTGGCTCCAGCGATCCTTCTATGGACTAGAGCAAGCATCTCGGAGTCAGAATATATGCTTTGATGGAGTGATCAAAGCTTTTAGGTTTATACATTGTTTTCTAGAAACTTGTATTTACAAGAAAGTGAGTGGGAGCACTACAACATTTCTGATAAGTATATGTGGATGACATATTGTTGATCCGAAATAATGTAGAATTTCTGGAAAGCATAAACGGTTGTTTGAAGAGTGTTTTATAAAGGAAGACCTGGATAAAGCTGCTTACATATTGGGCATCAAGATCTATAGAGATAGATCAAAACGCCTGATGATACTTTCAAAGAACGCACACCTTGACATGTTTTTGAAGGAGTTCAAAATAGATCAGTCAAAGAAGGGGTTCTTACCTGAGTTGTAAGGTGTGAATTTGAGTAAGACTCGAAGATTGACCACGGCAGAACAAAGAGGAAGGACGAAGGTTGTCCCCTATGCTTTTGTCATAGGCTCTATACGGTATGCCATGCTGAGTACCGCACCAGATGTGTGCCTTGCCACATGTCTGGCAAGAGGGTGCAAAGGTGATCTAGGAGTGAATCACCAGATAGAGGTCAAAATTATCCTTAGAGGAATAAGGAAATGTTTCTCGGTTATGGAGGTGATAAAGAGTTCGACGTAAAGAGTTACGTCGATGCAAGCTTAACACCTATCCGGATAGCTCTGAGTAGAGATACCGGATACGTATAATGGAGCAACAATTTTGAATAGCTCCAAGTGGAACGTGGTAGCAGCATCTACGATATGACATAAAGTTTTGCGAAATACATAGGGATCTGAATATTGCAGACCCGTTGACTACAACCTCTCTCACAAGCATAACATGATCAAACCCAGAACTCATTGGGTGTTAATCACATAGTGATGTGAACTAGATTATTGACTCTAGTAAACTCTTTGGATGTTGGTCACTTGACGATGTGACCTGTGAGTGTTAATCACATGGCGATGTGAACTAGATTATTGACTCTAGTGCAAGTGGGAGACTGTTGGAAATATGCCCTAGAGGCAATAATAAATTAGTTATTATTATATTTCATTGTTCATGATAATCATTTATTATCCATGCTAGAATTGTATTGATAGGAAACTCAGATACATGTGTGGATACATAGACAACACCATGTCCCTAGTAAGCCTCTAGTTGACTAGCTCGTTGATCAATAGATGGTTACGGTTTCCTGACCATGGCCATTGGATGTCGTTGATAACGGGATCACGTCATTACGAGAATGATGTGATGGACAAGACCCAATCCTAAGCCTAGCACAAGATCGTGTAGTTCGCATGCTAAAGCTTTTCTAATGTCAAGTATCATTTCCTTGGACCATGAGATTGTGCAACTCCCGGATACTGTAGGAGTGCTTTGGGTGTACCAAACGTCACAACGTAACTGGGTGGCTATAAAGGTACACTACGGGTATCTAGTGATCAAACCCTAGCAAAACTAACTCGATTACATGATAAATCTCATCCAACCCATCACCGTCCAGCAAGCCTATGATGGAATTACTCACACACGGCAGTGAGCATCATGAAATTGGTGATGGAGGGAGGTTGGTGATGATGATGGCGACAATTTCCTCTCTCCAGAGCCCTGGACGGACTCCAGATATGGTCTCCCGATGAAGAACATGGGGTGATGACGGTTCCGTATCGTTAAATGTGATGGATCCTTCTCTCTGGGTTTTTTTCTCCCCGAACGTGAATATATGGAGTTGGAGTTGAGGTCGGTGGAGCTTCGTGGGACCCACAAGCTAGGGGGCGCGCCCCCACCCTTGTGGACAGGTGGTGGGTCCCCCTCTGTTGATTCTTTCGCCAATATTTTTTATTTATTCCAAAAATATTCTCCGTGAAGTTTCAGGTCATTCTGGGAACTTTTATTTTTGCACAAAAATAACACCATGGCAATTCTGCTGAAAACAGCGTCAGTCTAGGTTAGTTCCATTGAAATCATGCAAATTAGAGTCCGAAACAAGGGCAAAAGAGTTTGGAAAAGTAGATATGATGGAGACGTATCAGCCATTTGCAAGGATATTTCACAAGGTGTGACTTTATTCAAATCAAGTCTTTTATATAAAGAGAAAGGCATAACACTAACACCAGCTCCTAAATCACATAAAGCAATTTTCACATAGTTTCTTTTGATGGAACAAGGTATAGTGGGGATTCCCGGATCTCCAAGTTTTTTAGGTACTCCATCTTTAAAATTATAATTAGCAAGCATGGTGGAGATTTCAGCTTTCGGTATTTTTCTTTTGTTGGTGATGATGTCTTTCATGTACTTTGCATAAGGAGGCATTTTCAAGATATTAGTCAAGCGAGTATGCAAAAATGCCGGCCTAATCATTTCAGCAAAGCGTTCAAATTCTTCATCATCTTTTTTTAGTTGACTTAGGTGGAAAGGGCATAGGTTTTTGAATCCATGGTTCTCTTTCCTTGACATGTTTTCTAGCAACAAAATCTCTTTTATCAAATCTTTTATTTTTGGGTTGTGGGTTATCAAGATCAATTGCGGTCTCTATCTCAACATCATTGTCTGGTTCTTTATTATTTGTTTGAGTGTCTTTGTGAACCTCATCATTATGTTTTTCATTGTCAGAAGGTAAGTGTTCACTACCAGATTGAGTTTCGGCATCAGAGATAGAAACTTCATTATCATTATCAGGATGTCTTTCTACTTCAGGTTCACTAGAGGCATGCAAAGTCCTATCATTTTTCTTCTTATTTTTCTTTTTAGAAGGACTAGGTACATCAATGTTAATTCTTTGAGAGTCTTATTCAATTATTTTCGGGTGTCCCTCAGGATAAAGTGGTTCTTGAGTCATTCTACCTCCTCTAGTCATTACTCTAACAGCCTGATCATTTATATTATTATTCATTTCATCAAGCAATTCTCTCTGAGATTTAGCAACTTGTTCTAATTGAGTTTGAACCATAGAGGCATGTTTTCCCACACCTCTAACATCATTTGAGATTCTAAATAACAAGTCACTCAAGTGGGCAATCATATCAGAATTGTATTTAAATTGTTTCATAACATTTGCTTTGAAGTGATCTTGCTTCCTAATGTAATTTTCAAACTCATAAAGGCATTGCGTAGGATGCATATTATAAGGATTTTCATTATCATTGAACTTCATTAAGGAATTTACCTCTACCACCTTAAGTGGTGGTGGTGTATCAAGCCTATGTATTTCTTCAATAGGAGGTAAATTTTTGACATCTTCAGCTTTAATACCTTTTTGCTTCATAGATTTCTTTGCCTCTTGCATATCTTTAGGATTGAGATATAAGATACCCCTCTTCTTTGGAGTAGGTTTAAGTAGTGGTTCGGGAAGAGTCCAATCGTCATAATTTTTCAATATGTTATTCAATAAGTCTTCAGCCTTTCCAATAGTTTGTTCCCTGAAAACACAACCAGCACAACTATCTAGGAAATCCATAGAAGCGTCGATTAGTCCATTATAGAAGTTATAAAGTATTTCATTTTTCTTAAGAGGATGATCAGGCAAAGCATTGAGCAATTGGAGAAGCCTCCCCCAAGCTTGTGGGAGACTCTCTTCTTCAATTTGCACAAAGTTAAATATTTCCTGTAAGGCAGCTTGTCTCTTATGAGCAGGAAAATACTTTTCAGAGAAGTAACAAATCATATCCTGGGGACTACGCACACAACCAGGAGCAGGAGTATTATACCAAGTCTTAGCATCACCCTTTAATGAGAATGGAAATAATTTGAGAATATAATAATAGCAAATTTTCTCATCATGAGCAAAAAGAGTGGCTATATCATTCAACTTTTATTTCTGCACAAAAACAACACCATGGTAGTTCTGCTGAAAACAGCGTCAGTCCTGGTTAGTTTCATTCAAATCATGCAATTAAAGTCCAAAATAAGAGGAAAAGCGTTAGAAAAAGTAGATGCGGCGGATACGTATCAGTGCCTTGTCATGAGTCTGCAAGGGGGTACAATAGTGATCCAGGAGTAGATCAATGGATAGCGGTCAAAATTATCCTTAGATACCTAAAGAGGACTAAGGAAATTTTTCTTGATTATGGAGGTGATAATGAGTTCGTCGTAAAGGATTACATGGATGCAAGCTTTGACACTGATCCGGATGACTCTGAGTCTCAACCTGGATACATATTGAATGTGGGAGCAATTAGCTAGAGTAGCTACATGCATACCATTGTAGACATAGAAATTTGCAAAATACAAACGGCTGTGAATGTAGCAGACCCGTTGACTAAACTTCTCTCACAAGCAAAACATGATCACACCTTAGTGATGAAAATATGCCCTAGAGGGAATAATAAAGTTGTTATTACTATATTTCCTTATTCAGGATAAAGGTTTATTATTCATGCGAGAATTGTATTGATTGGAAACTTAAATACATGTGTGGATGCATAAACAAATATTGCGTCCCTAGTAAGCCTCTACTAGACTAGCTCGTTGTTCAAAAGATGGTTAAGGTTTCCTAACCATAGACATGAGTTGTCATTTGATAACGGGATCACATCATTAGGAGAATGATGTGATGGACAGGACCCAGCCGTTAGCATAGCATATGATTGTTCAGCTTATTTCCACTGCTTTCTTAATGTCAAATACATGTTTCTTTGTGTTGGGGAACGCAGTATTTCAAAAAAATTCCTACGATCACGCAAGATCTATCTAGGAGATGCATAGCAACGAGCAGGGAGAGTGTGTCTACGTACCCTTGTAGACCGAAAGCGGAAGTGTTTAGCAACGCGGTTGATGTAGTCAAACGTCTTTATGATCCAACCGATCAAGTACAGAACGCACGGCACCTCCGTGATCTGCACACGTTCAGCTCGATGACGTCCCTCGAACTCTAGATCCAGTTGAGGCCGAGGTAGAGTTTCGTCAGCACGACGGCGTGGTGACGGTGATGATGAAGTTACCGACGCAGGGCTTCGCCTAAGCACTACGACAATATGACCGAGGTGGAAATCTGTGGAGGGGGGCACCGCACACGGCTAAGAAATCAACTTGTGTGTCTATGGGGTGCCCCCTCCCCCGTATATAAAGGAGGGGAGGAGGAGGAGGGGAGGTCTCATGGGGCGCGACCAAAGGGGGGATTCCTACTCCTAGTAGGAGTAGGTTTCCCCCTTTCCTAGTCCATGTAGGAGAAGAAGGAAGGAGAGGAGAGGGAGAAGGAAAGAGGGGGGCGCCGCCCCCTCCCTAATCCAATTCAGACCAGCCTATGCGGGGGGCGCGGCCACCCCTTGAGGCCCTTCTCTCCTTCCCTGTATGGCCCATTAAGGCACACTACTTCCTCTCGCGAATTCCCATAACTCTCTGGTACTCCGAAAAATACATGAATCATTCGGAACCATCCCCGATGTCCGAATATAGCCTTCCAATATATCAGTCTTTAAGTCTCGACCATTTCGAGACTCCTCGTCATGTCCGTGAACTCATCCGGGACTCCGAACAACCTTCGGTACATCAAATCACATAACTCATAATACAAATCATCATCGAACGTTAAGCGTGCGGACCCTACGGGTTTGAGAACTATGTAGACATGACCGAGACACATCTCCGGTCAATAACCAATAGTGGAACATGGATGCTCATATTGTCTCCTACATATCCTACGAAGATCTTTATCGGTCAAACCGCATAACAACATACGCTGTTCCCTTTGTCATCGGTTTGTTACTTGCCCCAGATTCGATCGTTGATATCCTCATACCTAGTTCAATCTCATCACTGGCAAGTCTCTTTAATTGTTCTGTAATGAATCATCCCGCAACTAACTCATTAGTCACATTGCTTGCAAGGCTTATAGTGATGTGCATTACCAAGAGGGCCCAGAGATACCTCTCCGACAATCGGAGTGACAAATCCTAATCTCGATCTATGCCAACTCAACAAACACCATCGGAGACACCTGTAGAGCATCTTTATAATAACCTAGTTATGTTGTGACGTTTGATAGCACACTAAGTGTTCCTCTGGTATTCGGGAGTTGCATAATCTCATAGTCATAGGAACATGGATAAGTCATGAAGAAAGCAATAGCAATAAACTAAATGATCATAGTGCTAAGCTAATGGATGGGTCTAGTCCATCACATCATTCTCTAATGATGTGATCCCATTCATCAAATGACAACACATGTCCATGGCCAGGAAACTTAACCATCTTTGATTAACGAGCTAGTCAAATAGATGCATACTAGGGACACTCTATTTGTCTATGTATTCACACATGTACTAAGTTTCCGGTTAATACAATCTAGCATGAATAATAAACATTTATCATGATATAAGGAAATAAATAATAACTTTATTATTGCCTCTAGGGCATATTTCCTTCAGTCTCCCACTTGCACTGGAGTCAATAATCTAGTTCAGATCGTCATGTGATTTCACACCAATAGTTCACATTTTTATGTGATTAGTTCACATCTCCATGTGACTAATACCAAAAGGGTTTACTAGAGTCAATAATATAGTTCACATCGCTATGTGATTAACGCCCAAAGAGTGACCTTGTTTTGCTTGTGAGAGAAGTTTAGTCTACGGGTCTGCAAATTTCTATGTCTGTAGTACTCTGCACGGATCTACTCTAGCTAATTGCTCCCACTTTCAATATGTATCTAGATCAAGACTTGGAGTCATCTAGATCAATGTCAAAATCTTTCATCGACGTAACTCATTACCACGAACTCTTTTATCACCTCCATAACCGAGAAATATTCCCTTAGTCCTCTAAGGATAATTTTGACCGTTGTCCAGTGATCTATTCTTAGATCACTATTGTATTCCGATCCCTTGCCAAAATCATTCTAAGGTATACAATAGGTCTGGTACACAACATAGCATACTTTATAGAACCTATGACTGAGGCATAAGGAATGAATTTTTCATTCTCTTTCTATTTTCCGCTGTTGTCGGGTTTTGAGTCTTTACTCAACTTCACACCTTGCAATACAGGCAAGAACTCCTTCTTTGATTGTTCCATTTTGAACTACTTCAAAAACTTGTCAAGGTATGTACTTATTGAAAAATTTATCAAGCGTCTTGATCTATCTCTATAGATCTTGATGCCCAATATGTAAGCAGCTTCACCGAGGTCTTTCATTGAAAAATTCTTATTCAAGTATCCTTTTATGTTATCTAGAAATTTAGTATCATTTCTGATCAACAATATGTCATCCACATATAATATCAGAAATGCTACAAAGCTCCCACTCACTTTTTTGTAAATACAGGCTTCTCCAAAAGTCTGTATAAAACTATATGCTTTGATCAACTCATCAAAGCGTATATTCCAACTCCGAGATGCTTGCACCAGTCCATAGATGGATCGCTGGAGATTGCACACTTTGTTAGCACCTTTAGGATTGACAAAACCTTATGGTTGCATCATATACAACTCTTCTTTAATAAATCCATTAAGGAATGTAGTATTGATATCCATTTGCCAGATTTCCTAAAATGCGGCAACTACTAACATGATTCGGATAGACTTTTAAGCATCGATATGAGTGAGAAAATCTCATCATAGTAAACACCTTGAACTTGTCGAAAACCTTTTGTGACAATTCGAGCTTTGTAGATAGTAACACTACTATCAGTGTCCGTCTTCATCTTGAAGATCCATTTATTCTGAATGGCTCATAGATCATCGAGCAAGTCAATCAAAGTCCAGACTTTGTTCTCATACATGGATCCCATCTCAGATTTCATGGCCTTAAGCCATTTCACGGAATCTGCGCTCATCATCACTTCCTCATAGTTCGTAGGTTCGTCATGGTCTATTAACATGACTTCCAGAACAGGATTACCGTACCACTCTGGTGCAGAATGTACTCTAGTTGACCTACGAGGTTCGGTAGTAACTTGACCTGAAGTTTCATGATCATCATCATTAACTTCCTCACTAATTGGTGTAGGCATCACTGGAACTGATTTCTGTGATGAACTACTTTTCCAATTAGGGAGAAGGTACAATTACCTCACCAAGTTCTACTTTCCTCCCACTCACTTCTTTCGAGAGAAACTCCTTCTCTAGAAATGGTCCACTCTTAGCAACAAAGATCTTGCCTTCAGATCTGTGATAGAAGGTGAACCCAACAGTTTCTTTTAGGTATCCTATGAAGACACACTTCTCCGATTTGGGTTTGAGCTTATTAGGCTGAAACTTTTTCACATAAGCATCGCAGCCCCAAACTTTAAGAAATGACAGCTTAGGTTTCTTGCCAAACCACAGTTCATACGGTGTCATCTCAACGGATTTTTAGATGGTGCCCTATTTAATGTGAATGCAGTTGTCTCTAATGCATAACCCCAAAACTATAGTTGTAAATCGGTAGGAGACATCATAGATCGCACCATATCTAATAAAGTATGGTTATGACGTTCGAACACACCATTATATTGTGGTGTTCCAGGTGGCATGAGTTGCGAAACTATTCGACATTGTTTCAACTGAAGGCCAAACTCGTAACTCAAATATTCACCTCCGCGATCAGATCGTAGAAACTTTATTTTTCTTGTTACGATGATTTTTCACTTCACTCTGAAATTCTTTGAACTTTTCAAATGTTTCAGACTTATGTTTCATCAAGTAGATATACCCATATCTGCTCGAATCATCTGTGAAGATCATAAAATAACGATACCCGTTGTGAGCCTCAACACTCATCGGATCGCATACATCAGTATGTATTATTTCCAATAAGTCAGTTTCTTGCTCCATTGTTCCGGAGAACGGAGTCTTAGTCATCTTGCCCATGAGGAATGGTTCGCAAGCATCAAATGATTCATAATCAAGTGATTCCAAAAGCCCATCAACATGGAGTTTCTTCATGCGCTTTACACCAATATGACCTAAATGGCAGTGCCACATATAAGTTGCACTATCATTATTAAGTTTGTGTCTTTTGGCTTCAATATTATGAATATGTGTATCACTACGATCGAGATTCAATAAACCATTTATATTAAGTGTATGACCATATAAGGTTTTATTCATGTAAATAGAACAACAATTATTCTTTGACTTAAATGAATAAATGTATTTTGATAAACATGATCCAATCATATTTATGCTCAACGCAAACACCAAATAACATTTATTTTAGGTTCAACACTAATCCCGAAGGTAAAGGGAGTGTGCAATGGTGATCTTATCAACCTTGGAATCACTTCCAACACACATCGTCACCTTGCCCTCAACTAGTTTCTGTTCATCTTGTAACTCCTGTTTCAAGTTACTAATCATAGCAACTGAACTAGTATCATATACCCAGGGGTTATTATGAACACTAGTAAAGTACACATCAATAAACTGTATATCAAATATACCTTTGTTCACTTTGCTATCCTTCTTATCTGCCAAGTATTTGGGGCAGTTCCGCTTCTAGTGACCATTTCCTTTGGAGTAGAAGCACTCAGTTTCAGGCTTGAGTCTAGATTTGGGCTTCTTCATGGGAGTGACAACTTGCTTGCCATTCTTCTTGAAGTTCCCTTTCTTTCCCTTGCCCTTTTACTTGAAACTAGTGGTCTTTTCAACCATCAACATTTCATGCTTTTCTTGATTTCTACCTTCCTTGATTTCAGCATCACGAAGAGCTCGGGAATCGTTTTCGTCATCCTTTGCATATTATAGTTCATCACGTAGTTCCAGTAACTTGTCGATAGTGACTAGAGAACTCTGTCAATCACTGTATTATCTGGAAGATTAACTCCCACTTGATTCAAGTGATTGTAGTACTCAGACATTCTGAGCACATGCTCACTGGTTGAGCTATTCTCCTCCATCTTGTAGGAAAAGTACTTGTCAGAGGTCTCATACCTCTCGACTCGGACATGAGTCTGAAATACCAATTTCAGCTCTGGGGACATTTTATATGCTCTGTGGCATTCAAAATGATTTTTGAAGTCCCGGTTCTAAGCCGTAAAGCATCGGGCACTAAACTATCAAGTAGTCATCATACCAAGCTTCCCAAACGTTCATAACGTCTGCATCTGCTCCTGCAATAGGTCCGTCACCTAGCGGTGCATCAAGGGCATAATTATTTTGTGCAACAATGAGGATAATCCTCCGATCACAAAGCTAGTCCGCATCATTGCTACTAACATCTTTCAATATTGTTTTCTCTAGTAACATATCATAAATAAAATGGGGAAGCTATACGCGAGCAATTGATCTACAACATAGATATGCAAATACTATCAGGACTAAGTTCATGATAAATTTGAGTTCAATTAATCATATTACTTAAGAACTCCCACTTAGATAGAAATCCCTCTAATCATCTAAGTGATCACGTGATCCATATCAACTAAACCATGTCCGATCATCACGTGAGACGGAGTAGTTTTCAATGGTGAACATCACTACGTTGATCATATCTTTTATATGATTCACACTCGACCTTTTTGTCTCAGTGTTCCGAGGCCATATCTGCATATGCTAGGCTTGTCAAGTTTAACCTGAGTATTCTGCTTGCGCAAAACTAGCTTGCACCCATTGTATGTGAACATAGAGCTTATCGCACCCGATCATCACGTGGTGTCTTAGCATGACGAACTATAGCAACGGTGCATACTCAGGGAGAACACTTATACTTCAAAATTTAGTGAGATATCATCTTATAATGCTACCGCCGTACTAAGCAAAATAAGATGCATAAAAGATAAGCATCACATGCAATCAAAATATGTGACATGATATAGCCATCATAATCCTGTGCCTTTGATCTCCATCTCCAAAGTACCGTCATGATCTCCATCATCACCGGAATGACACCATGATCTCCATCATCTTGATCCCTATCAACGTGTCATCACATGGTCGTCTCGCCCACTATTGCTTTTGCAACTATTGCTATCGCATAGCGATAAAGTAAATCAGTTATATGGCGATTGCATCTTATGCAATAAAGAGACAACCATAAGGCTTCTGCCAATTGCCGATAACTTCAACAAAATATGATCATCTCATACAACAATTTATATCTCATCACGTCTTGGCCATATCACATCACAACATGCCCTGCAAAAACAAGTTAGATGTCCTCTACTTTGTTGTTGCAAGTTTTACGTGGCTGCTACGGGCTTCTAGCAAGAACCGTTCTTACCTATGCATCAAAACCACAACGTGGTATAGTTATTGCTTTTTGATCTTCAGAAAGAACCATGTTCATCGAATCCGATTTAGCTAAAGTTGGAGAAACAGACACCAACTAGCCACCTGTGTGCGAAGCACGTCGGTAGAACCAGTCTCGCGTAAGCGTACGCGTAATGTCGGTCTGAGACGCTTCATCCAAAATACCGCTGAATCAAGAATCAACTAGTGACGGCAAGAAATAGGTATATACCCATGCCCACAAGTCCTTTGTATTCTACTCGTGCATATAACATCTACGCATAGACCTGGCTCGTATGCCACTGTTGGGGAATGCAGTATTTAAAAAAAATTCCTACGATCACGCAAGATCTATCTAGGACATGCATAGCAACGAGTGGGGAGAGTGTGTCTATGTACCCTTGTAGACTGAAAGCGGAAGCGTTTAGTAACGTGGTTGATGTAGTCGAACGTCTTCACAATCCAACCGATCATGTACCGAACGCACGTCACCTCCATGATCTGCACACGTTCAGCTTGGTGACGTACCTCGAACTCTAGATCCAGCTGAGGCCCAGGGAGATTTTCATCAGCACGACGGTGTGGTGACGGTGATGATGAAGTTACCAACGCAAGGCTTCGCTTAAGCACTACGACAATATGACCGAGGTGGAAATCTGTGGAGGGGGGCACCGCACACGGCTAAGAAATCAAATTGTGTGTCTATGGGGCGCCCCTCTCCCGTATATAAAGGAGGGGAGGAGGAGGAGGGCCGGCCTCAAGGGGCGTGCCCAAAGGGGGGATTCCTACTCCAAGTAGGAGTAGGTTTCCCCCTTTCCTAGTCCATGTAGGAGAAGAAGGAAGGAGAGGAGAGGGAGAAGGAAAGATGGGGGCGCCACCCCCCCCCCCTAGTCCAATTCGGACCAGCCCAAGGGGGCGCGCGACCACCCCTTGAGGCCCTTCTCTCCTTTCCCGTATGGCCCATTAAGGCCCACTACTTCCTCCGACGAATTCTCGTAACTCTCCGGTACTCCGAAAAATACCCGAATCACTCGGAACCTTTCCGATGTCCGAATATAGCCTTCCAATATATCAATCTTTATGCCTCAACCATTTCGAGACTCCTCGTCATGTCCGTGATATCATCCAGGACTCCGAACAACCTTCGGTACATCAAATCACATAACTCATAATACAAATCGTCATCGAACGTTAAGCGTGCGGACCCTACGGGTTCGAGAGCATTTAGACATGACCGAGACACATCTTCGGTCAATAACCAATAGAGGAACCTGGATGCTCATATTGGTTCCTACATATTCTACGAAGATCTTTATCGGCCAAACCGCATAACAACATACGTTGTTCCCTTTGTTATCGATATGTTACTTGCCCGAGATTCGATCCTCGGTATCCTCATACCTAGTTCAATCTCGTTACTAGCAAGTATCTTTACTCGTTCTACAATGCATCATCCTGCAACTAACTCATTAGTCACATTGCTTGCAAGGCTTATAGTGATGTGCATTGCCGAGAGGGCCTAGAGATACCTCTCCGATAATCAGAGTGACAAATCCTAATGTCGATCTATGCCAACTCAACAAACATCATTGGAGACACCTGTAGAGCATCTTTATAATCACCCAGTTACGTTGTGACCTTTGATAGCACACTAAGTGTTCCTCCGGTATTCAGGAGTTGCATAATCTCATAGTCATAGGAACATGTGTAAGTCAAGAAGAAAGCAATAGCAATAAACTAAACGATCATAGTGCTAAGCTACTGATGGGTCTAGTCCATCACATCATTCTCTAATGTTGTGATCCCGTTCATCAAATGACAACACATGTCCATGGCTAGGAAACTTAACCATCTTTGATTAACGAGCATGTCAAATAGAGGCATACTAGGGACACTCTGTTTGTCTATGTATTCACACATGTACTAAGTTTCCGATTAATATAATTCTAGCATGAATAATAAACATTTATCATGATATAAGGAAATAAATAATAACTTTATTATTGCCTCTAGGGCATATTGCCTTCACTTGGACCATGAGATCATGCAACTCCCGGACTCCAGAGGATTGCCTTGTGTGCCATCAAACGTCACAACATAACTAAGTGATCATAAAGGTGCTCTAAAGGTATCTTCGAAGGTGTCTGTTGACTTGGCATGGATCGAGACTGGGATTTATCACTCCGTATGACGGAGAGGTATCTCTGGGCCCTCTCGGTGATACAACATCACAAGAAGCTTGCAAGCAAAGTAAGTAAGGAGTTAGTTACGTTATGACGTATTACGGAACAAGTTAAGAGACTTGTTGGTGACGAGATTGAACTAGGTATGGGATACCAACAATTGAATCTCGGGCAAGTAACATAATGGCGGACGAAGGGAACTACGTATGTTGTCATCGATCGATAAAGATCTTCGTAGAATATGTAGGAACCAATATGCGAATCCAGGTCCCGCTATTAGTTATTGACCGGAGAAGCGTCTTGGTCATGTCTGCATCATTCTCGAACCTGTAGAGTCCGCACGCTTAACGTTCGTTGACGATATAGTTTTATGCGAGTTATGTATGTTGGTGACTGAATGTTTTTCGGAGTCCCGGATGAGATCATGGATGTGATGAGGAGCTCCGGAATAGTCCGGAGGTAATATACGAGATAACAGTGTTTAGTCTCCAGAAGGGTTCCAGAATTCACCATAAGGGGTTTCGGATGTTTCCCGAAATGTTTGGGTATGAGAACACTTTACTTGGGCCTAGGGGTAAAGCCCGCGAGGCTTTTGGAAGGTGCAAATGGAAGTTTTGCGGAGGCCAGGGGCCAGACACCATGGACCCTGGTGTCTTGGGCTAGATGCCAAGGACCCTGGCGTGTGGTCCTGGAGTCCGAGTATGACTCTTGCCTTGCGGGAAAAACCGACTTTGAGGAGGCTCTTTCTCCAAGTTTCGACCCCAAGGCTCAATATATAAATAGAGGCAGGGCTAGCACGTGGAACAAATAAAAAAATCACCAAGCCATGTTCCGGCAACCCCGTCCCCTCTAGTTTATCTTCCATCTAGTTTCTTTTGTGTTTGGTGGAGCCATGCGGATATTGTTCTTCACCATGCCGTCGTGCTGCCGAAACTCATCTACTACTTCGCCCCTCTTGCTGGATCAAGAAGGCGAGGACGTCATTGAGTTGAACGTGTGCTGACCGCGGATGTGTCGTACGTTCGGTACTTGATCGGGACGGATCATGAAGGTGTACGACTACATCAATCGTGTTGAGAAACACTTCCGCTTAGTGATCTTCAAGAGTATGAAGATGCTCTCCCCTCTCATAGCTATGCATCTCCATGGATACACTACAGTAGGATGCTGCTAACGCGACACTACGATCAGAGACCCTTCGACGAAACTGTGTGCGATGCCATAATCGCAAACGGTGGTGTAAAAATCGTCAAAAAGGTGCAAAACATTTGCAATGGAGGATGCATTGAACATGGTTCGGATTTTAGTTGTGTGTGCAATTGAGGGCATACGGTTCAGTTCAGTTAACCATTTGCGATGAGGAGGAACAAAAGAAACGAGCAGCCAGATGAAGGTGTGTGCGATGTATAGCATATGGTTCACTCGGATGAACTATTTGTGATTAGGCTCGATGCCCAGCTCATAGAGCTGGAGGAACTCTGTGGGATCGGTTGTGCCGTCGTAGCGAGGAGGCAGGTCGGGCTTGAACTTGCCAGGCCACGCGACGCTACGCAGCTCAGTGGTGCAGGCGTGGCAGCCCGCGGTGGCCACGCAAGGCCTCGGTTGGTGGAGAGCTCGGTCTTGAGGGTCCCCATGCACTACAGCTAGGAGCAGGGCGGGGTCTTGGCGTGCCAGAGCTGGAGCAGGGTCGCGGCGTGCTGGAGCAGGGAGCACCCTGGCAGCCCCCTGCGGGGAAGGGATTTCTTGGCAGCTTCGCTCTTGTTGCAATGGCGCCTGGCGGAGCGGGTTCCGCCCAGGGGCCAGTCGCCTTGGAGCCACGGCATCTTCTTGGAGAGGAGGCAGCTGATGCGCCTCCGGAGCTTCGTTGCCCGCGCGGGGCGGAGTGCGGCGCAGAGGGACGGACGACGCGGAAGAGCCCCCTGCGGCGCGGACGAGCTCGGCGACACGGTCGAGCCATTCTTCGTAGACGTCGTCAACGGGATGGTAGCGCAGGAGCTCGTTTGCCGCGAGGATCGCAGCCCGAGCCTCCAAGGGTGCGCGGAGCACGCGGGACGAAGAACCGGCTGGAGCGAGTGATGGAGTGGCGGTGCGGCCATCTTGCCGCACGGACGGGTGTTGAGACGATGCCTGCTGCTCGCCCCCTGCCGGGCCGGTGTGGGCGTTGACGGTGGCGACGGGGAACGACGAGGACGCCCACCAACGGGGGCCGTCTGGGCGACGTGAGAGGCGATGGCGGCCCGGCGCTCAACACGGGCCCGACGAGCGTCAGACATGGATGCGATGGTCGGAGGAGAGTGGAGCGGTGGAAGACGAATTCCGGCGCACACCTACCTGGCGCGCCAAATGTCGGATTTCGGGTTCCGGCAGACCCTTATGGTTCGAACACTGGGGTGCACACGGAAATCTCACCTTCAACCTCTCCGTCTCGATGGGATCTAAACTACTAAAGGAAACACACAAGAGACACAAGATTTATACTGGTTCGGGCCACCGTTGTGGTGTAATACCCTACTCCAGTGTGTGGTGGATGGATTGCCTCCTGGGGCTGGTGTAGATGAACAATACAAGGAAGAACAGCCTCGCGAGGGTCTGTTCTTGGCTGTGGTGATGAGCTGCTATGAAGAGCTCAGTCTCCTTTCTCTCTCTTTCTCTCTCAGACCCCGGACCGAACAACCAGGAATCGAACCCCCAAAAACCGAACTTCCCTTGCTATGTGGGTGGCTAGTCCTATTTATAGAGGCCCTGGTCCTCTCCCCAAATATTGAGCGGGAAGGGATCCAACAATGACGGGCTAATTTGAAGGGGGACAACGAGTACATCTATCCTGACAAAAGCAGTCTTCGCCTGCCAAAGGCCCTGGTGATGACGCCGCGCTGGGCTCCATGGTCACCTCCGTCTCGTAGTCCTCCTGGCCTTGGTCTCGTTGCACCGAAGTGGCAACCTTTGCCTGATGCCTCGGTACTCCGCGGATACGCTTTCCCCCTTTGCACCAAAGAGGAAAGAGGGACGCTGCGCGCACTGGCACCCGCCTGGCGCCCCGTGTCGTCATGGCTTGCGTCATGGGCACCTCGCGAGGTACCCCGCCTTGAACTCTCCGCCTCCTCGCGAACCAGCCTGACGAGGATGTGTCTGAGGATGCACCGTGTCGCCTGCCTCGCGAGGCTTGGCCCCTCGCGAGGGTCTTGAGCCTCGTGTTGATGAAGATGGGCCGCGCTGGGCCCCCACTTGAGCCACGCCGCAGGCCGCAGGCAGGCAAGTCTGGGGACCCCCGTTCCCAGAACGCCGACAGTAGCCCCCGGGCCCAAGGCGCGCATGGACTTGGCCGTGCCGAGAGGCGAAAGGGCAAGGGCGAAGCGCCGCGGGCCCCAAGAGCATGTGGCCTTGGACGCCGCGTGGCGGTTGATTGGACGTGGCGCCTCCGCTTCCCCACGACGCCTTGGTGATCGTGCGAGTTTGACAAGTCCCTGCATGCAGAACGTGTTATGATTACCTGTGATCGTGGAGACCGGCGGTTGGCCTTCGCCGGCTATAAGTATGGCACCGCTCGTGCCCGTCCAGTCCATGTCCTCTTGCTCTCTCCTTCGCCTCAGTTCTTGCTCCGTCTTGGTGTGATGGCTCCGATTCGCCGATTCTCTACAGCGGAGAAGGGAAAGGCTCCTCGTGAAGGGCCGAACCCTCTCCCGCCGAAGAAGCGACTCGTCCATTGCAGCCGGGACGATGATGACCATCCGGTGGTGGCGAGGCCCTAGGGCGAGCGGGCTCCGCCGGGGTTCCCGTTGGCCTTGTACGCCCACGTCGAGGGCCCCGGAGGTGTTGATGCTGATCCCCGCGGTCAGCGCCATCGTCGGCGCCGTCGGGTTGTGAAGGCATGGGTGGTTCCTCCTGGAGTCCATGACGAGGGCTCCTCCCATGAGTTTGTGCTCCACGTCGTCACTCCCCTTCAGTCCTGGATCCGCCTTCCTCCCTTCTTCGCCTCCATGGTTCTTCTAGGGGGGGCTATGGAGCTCCAGCTGCAGCACGCCGACTGCGACGCCCCCGCGACCGAGGCCGAGGTCGTCGTCGCTGCCCCGGGCGCGGTCTACATGTCCCGCGGTTGGAGGGAGATCGCCCGGGTCTGCAGGGAAAGAGGCGTCTTCACGGTCCACCTGGAGTATGACGGTGCGGCGGTGATGCTCTTCAAGGTCTTCGACGCGATCGGATGCCGGCTGGAGTGCCTCCGCTGGAGAGGCAGCCAGGACCTCACCCTGGTGAGGGCTAGGCCCGTCGACCGCCCCCTTGGCAGTGGCTCCCGAGGGTCCAGCGGCTCCAGCGAGATCTTCGCGACTCCGGAGACGAGCGACGACAGCTACGAGCCCCCGAGTCGGCGCCGCTCCCGGAGTAGGGCTGGCTCGTCAGGCTGTCGCCGACCCTGGTCTGGATGTGGTTGGCGCTGGTGCCTGACGGCCCACTGTTGATGATGGCATCTTCTGCAGGAGCTCGTGTAGTTAGCACTCCTTAGGATCTGTTCCCTGCGAGGAATCAAAATGCGCCCCATGGGGGGCTTGTAAGCTGTCTGTAGTCCCGTTTGTTAATATATGACCTTTGCTATGGATTTGTGTGAGTTGCTGATTCCGTCATAGCTTAGTTATCCCTTTCGAACCTCGCGACGCTTGGTGCTCTACGCCGACAGGTCCCAGTCCCAAGGCGGCGTCAGCCATCGCTGGTATGCCAGGTCGCGATGCCGTGCTCAAGGCCAGGAGGTGAGCGACCCGAGGTCCGGTAAGAGCCCCTGAGTCGTGATGCTCAGGAGGTCCCCTTTGGCGCCCAAGCAGCCATCACTTAGTGAGAAAGGGAAGCAACGTCGCTAGTACGGAGTTGCTTTAGGTGCGGGGGTAGTGTTGCGGCAGCCAGTGTCGTGGGTGGTAACTTATCTTGAGGATCAGGGGTCGTTCCAGGCGTGCCATTGGGTCGGTGTGTGGATAGGAGCAGAAACGCTCGGCAAGGTCCTCGCGAGGCCCCTTCTTCCCCGCCTCTGCTCCCCTTTCTGCTCTACGTCCTCGGGTCCCGGCCCTCGAGCTTGTCTCAGCCGTTGCTGGTATGCCAGGTCGCGATGTCGTGGACAAGGCCAGAGGGTGAGGGCTGGAGATCCAGTAAGAGCCCTGAGTCGCGATGCTCAGGCACCCCCCCCCTTTAACGTGCAAGCGGTTCGCACGGGCGAGGGCGAAGAAAACCTCGTGAGGGCCTCGACTTGTGCGGTTCCCTCCAGGGATCCTACAGGGTCATCACAGAAAGAAGATGGTGTTGCCACGGCGGCCATTAGTCGATCGTTAGTCACTCAAGAGCTTGCTGGTTGAGGTAGGCGAGGCGTATCTGGGCACCCGTGAGCCAGCGCGGGTGTCACATCCCTAGTTATGGTATGACCTAGGCTAGCCCTTCATGCTTGCATCATGTTTAAACTCCATTTAAATTTGAAATAGGGATTTGTGAAACCCTCAGAAATCATTTTTGAAAATGACCCACATAAAAATTGCTCCAAAAGGGTCCAAGAAAATGTTCATGTCTCTCTCTGAAAATATTGGTGAGAGGTAAAATTCAAACCAATATCTTCAGGAGCTCATAAATATTTATTTTGGCCATTTGGAATTAATGCATAATTATTTGCATTGGATTTATATTTGTTATATATTCAAATACACTCCAATAATTCTGATTTTTACTGTGGGGCTTTGGAATAATCCAGTTAGTTCCTACAATAATTTTCGGAAGAATATAAAAGTGATTTAGTATTTTATTAAATCAGAACAAATGTCAGAAAAATAGAAAAGAAACAGAAAACAGTTTAGGAACTTACCTGGGCTTCTTACTTGGCGCCTCTGGCCGGCCCATCCCTGTTCTGGCCCAGCCCACCAGGGGCATGGCCGTCTTCCTCCTCTTGCCAGTAGGCAGAGGGGAAGCTGTGCCCGACGCCGTGCGCGCTGGCACGCAGCTCCCTGCCTGGCGTCCTCCTCGTCGCCCTGGAACGCCCGAACGACGCCACACACCGACCCATACCCCTCTTACTCCCCCCAGCCCTCTCCTCTCCTCTCCCTCGCTCTCTCTCTCTCTCATGGCCGAGCGCCACCGCCGCCATCGGCCACTGCTGTCGTGGCCACAGCCACGGCCTTGCCTCCCCGACGAGCTCCACAGCTCCTCCGCGATCCCCTCTCCCTCCTCATCAAGCCACAAGACGCCGGACACCCTGTGGAACCGCCGTCGCCATCATCTTCCTCCTCGGACGCCGCCGATCGCCGACTCCGATTCGCCATCTTCAGCGCCTCCCCGAGCCCACTGGCCTGCTCAGCAACTCCGCCGTGAGCTCCCCTTCCTCCTCCCCCTAGCCCCGTAGCTTGAGCGCCCCCCTAGCCCTGCCGGCCACCTTGGCCGAGAGCTCGGCTCCGCCGTTCATGGCGCCACCGTGGCCAGGGGGCAAGCCAGCCGCAACCGAGCACGTCGTCGTGCTCCTGGTGACGCCAGGAACCCGTAGAGCCTCTCCGCTCGCCTCCCCGTGCCTTGTAGCCTCGAACCCGAGCTCGCCCGAGCTCCGGCTGCCGCCGCGAGCTTCGCTCCGGCGAGCTCCGGCCACCCCACGGCCTCCCGCGTGTCCCACTAGATGCGCGCGAGCTTGGGCATCGCGTAGGTGGCCTCCGCCGCCCAAATGGTCACCGGAGGACCAAATCTGAGGCCCTCCGCCGCGTTCTGCCTCGCCGGCGGCTAAACGCTGGCGGGCTGACCGTGTTTGACCCCCCCCCCCCCCCCCCCCAGTTGACCAGTTTAACCCATATGGGTCATTGACATGTGGGGCCCGGTCCTGTTAATTTTTAGTTAGGATTAGTTTAACAACTAATTAAACCCTGATTAACTAACTGGGTCACTGACGCGTGGGCCCAAACCCATTAGCTAAATAAGTTTAGGTTTAATTTAATTTAGGATTAGCCACAGACACTGACGTGTGGACCCCACACGTCAGGTTTGACCTGGTCAGCCGCCTTTGACCTGCTGACGCAATGCTGTTGTCATACTGACGCAATATATCTTTTCTGGAATTAAAATAAATCAGGAAATTCCAGAAATTGATATAAACTTCAAAAAATCATAGAAATTCAACCGTAGCTCAGATTGAAATAATTTATATATGAAAAATTATCAGAAAAATTCAATCCATCCATCTGTACCATTTTCATGCATGACAAACCAACCTATACATGCTGTATATGTGAAAACACACTTATGGCATATTTAAGAGCTTATTTTGGAGTTGCATTTGAATCTTTAGTTCAAATGGACTTTAACCAAATGAATGCTAGTTGCATTAGCTCAAACAACATCACATCTTTATGCCATGTTCATGCATCATATTTTTGCATATGCTTGTGTATTGATTGTCGACACCGTTCCTTCTCGATAGGTCCTACTCCAGAGACCATGTAGGAGTACATGGTGGGTTGTCTCATTGGGACCGTCCTTAAGAACTGAGTTATGTGTAAGTTGTCCAATGACTAGCTACTACCACACATTGGGCTCCGGGCGCTCCAAGCTCTCTCGACTTATTAACCGCCTTGAGCCTTGTCCAGGAGTTGCAAATAGTTTCTGGTGTTTGTAGGTAGTGCTATTTTTCTACCGAGTGGCACCCGGCAGGGTGGGCTCGGGACAGACTAGGCACACATGGCCCGGTGTACCGAGTGGCACCCGGATGGTCGGCTCGGGAACCCTGCACCCGGATGGTGGCTATCGGGACCCCGATTCTAAGTCACACCAATCTAGCATGTAACACCTCATGTCACTTTGCGGCCTCACGCACGGTATCCCCACGGGTGTCGCCTTACCATGGACCGGGACCGTTTGCGTCTTTTGGCTCGCGTATATGATTGTGTCGCTAGCATCCATATGATGGAGAACCCGGGCCGACCTGGCTAGTCATGAACCCAAAGCGGCCCTAACCTATGGGAACAGGCATACATGATTCACATCGAGCGTGTCGGTCAGCAGCGTGTGAATCCGGGTTGTAGCACCGGGCTAACAGGACTCCGGGGAACCCGGGCTGTAGTAGGCTAGGCAGGACTCCGGTCGTCACCGCGTGACATTTCCCGAAGGGACAGACACAGGAACGAAGTGAAACACATGCCGGCCAGTCAAGTGTCCTGAGCAGTAGTGCTGGGCTAGCAGGACTCCGGTGAACCGGGCTGTAGCGGACTACTATGGCTCAAGGAAACACTAGACTACATTTCCCCATAAGAGAGACTGCCAAGGATAAACAACTAGATTGTCGGATCCCACACATAGCAATACATGTCACACGTACGCATAACATGCAAGTATGTGCTGTAGAACATGGCATCACAACATAACGCAAACTCATATAGATAAAGGCTCAGCAGAGCCACATAGCATAAATACAAACAGGGGTCACATGACCCATCATTCAGAGCATACAAGCAATGGAAGCATTACATGTCTGAGTACAGACAACTACAAAAGAAAAGAGCTGGAAAGCCTGACTATCTACAAGACCCTCCCAAGGGTACAAGATCGTAGCTGAGGTAACAAGCTACTCGTCGAAGTCCAAGCGAAACTACTAGTAAGACATATGTCTCATCTGCAAAACATAAATAAAGCAAACGTGAGTACAAAGGTACTCAGCAAGACTTACATCAGATCCTATCATATATGCATTAGTATCAAGAAGGTAATGTGGGTTCCTGGCGTCACCAGGAGCACGACGACGTGCTCGGTTGCGGCTGGCTCGGCCCCTGACCACGGTGGCGCCATGAACGGCGGAGCCGAGCTCTCGGCCAAGGTGGCCTGCAGGGCTAGGGGGGCGCTCGAGCTACGGGGCTAGGGGGAGGAGGAAGGGGAGCTCACGGCGGAGTTGCTGAGCAGGCCAGTGGGCTCGGGGAGGCGCTGAAGATGGCGAATCAGAGTCGGCGATCGGCGGCGTCCGAGGAGGAAGATGATGGCGACGGCGGTTCCACAGGGCGTCCGGCGTCTTGTGGCTTGACGAGGAGGGAGAGGGGGTCGTGGAGGAGCTGTGGAGCGCGGCGAGGAGGCAAGGCCGTGGCTGTGGCCGCGGCAGCAGTGGCCGGTGGCGGAGGTGGTGCTCGACCGTGAGAGAGAGAGCGAGGGAGAGGAGAGGAGAGAGCTGGGGGTGAGAGGGGTATGGGGCGGCGCGTGGCGTCGTTCGGGCGTTCCAGGACGACGAGGAGGACG
Organism: Triticum monococcum; assembly: GCA_034509565.1. Taxonomy (NCBI): domain Eukaryota; kingdom Viridiplantae; phylum Streptophyta; class Magnoliopsida; order Poales; family Poaceae; genus Triticum; species Triticum monococcum. Next base: position 488,921,058 of record CM067845.1, read on the forward strand.
CCAGGCAGGCAGCTGCGTGCCGGCGCGCACGGCGTCGGGCACAGCTTCCCCTCTCCCTACTGGCAAGAGGAGGAAGACGGCCATGCCCCTTGTGGGCTGGGCCAGAACAGGGATGGGCCGGCCAGAGGCGCCAGGTAAGAAGCCCAGGTAAGTTCCTAAACTATTTTCTGTTTCTTTTCTATTTTTCTGACATTTGTTCTGATTTAATAAAATACTAAATCACTTTTATATTCTTCTGAAAATTACTGTAGGAACTAATTGGATTATTCCAAAGCCCCACAGTAAAAATCAGAATTATTGGAGCGTATTTGAATATATAACAAACATAAATCCAATGCAAATAATTATGCATTAATTCCAAATGGCCAAAATAAATATTTATGAGCTCCTGAAGATATTGGTTTGAATTTTACCTCTCACCAATATTTTCAGAGAGAGACATGAACATTTTCTTGGACCCTTTTGGAGCAATTTTTATGTGGGTCATTTTCAAAAATGATTTCTAAGGGTTTCACAAATCCCCATTTCAAATTTAAATGGAGTTTAAACATGATGCAAGCATGAAGGGCTAGCCTAGGTCATACCATAACTAGGGATGTGACAACTCGCCCCCACTCGAAGAAATCTCGTCCCGAGATTCAGGAGTCGGCGGAAGGAAAGTGGGGTACTCAAGTCGAAGACGATCTTCACGCTCCCAAGTAGCTTCTCTCTCGGAATGATGAGACCACTGAACCTTGAGAAACTTGATGTTATGACGTCGGGTGACACGCTCTGCTTGATCAAGGATGCATACGGGGTACTCTCGATAGGTGAGGTTATCTTGGAGATCAAGCGTTTCGTGGTCCACTTCGCGGATGGGATCTGAGAAGCAACGCCTAAGTTGAGAGACGTGGAAGACATCATGAACTCGAGAAAGATGTGGCGGTAGTTCCATCTGGTAGGCAACCCCTCCTCGTTTAGCGTGAATGAGAAAGGGACCAATGTAATGAGGAGCCAACTTGCCCTAGATACCGAATCGATGGGCACCCTTTAGAGGAGTAACCCGAAGATAAGCCTTATCGCCAACTTCATAAGCCACTTCCTTATGACTACGGTCATAATGGCTCTTTTGACGAGATTGGGCTGTTTTAGAATTCTCACGAATGATGCGAACTTGCTCTTCTGCCTCCTGGATCATATCCGGTCCAAAGAATTGTCGTTCACCGGTTTCTGACTAGTTCAAAGGTGTTCGACATCTTCGTCCATACAAAACCTCAAAAGGAGCTTTCTTGAGGATGGATTGATAGCTATTGTTATAAGCAAACTCGGCAAAAGGAAGACACTTCTCCCAATCCATACCGAATGAGATAACACAAGCTCTAAGCATGTCTTCAAGAATCTAGTTGACCCTTTCCACCTGACCACTTGATTGAGGGTGGAAAGCGGTACTGAAAGAAAGATGGGTGCCCATGGCAGTTTGGAAACTCTCCCAGAAATGAGAAGTGAAAAGACTACCACGGTCTGAATTGATCTCTAGTGGAACACCATGAAGTGACACTATTCGAGAAATATATAAGTCAGCGAGCTGACTAGCAGTGATACTCTCTCGAACAGGTAGGAAGTGAGCCACTTTGGAAAGACGATCAATGACTACGAAGATAGCGTTATTCCCTTTCTTGGTCCTGGGAAAGCCGGTGATGAAGTCCATACCAACTTTATCCCATTTCCACTCAGGAATAGCTAAAGGTTGAAGGGTGCCAGCAGGTCTTTGATGCTCTGCCTTAACGCGACGACAAACGTCACAGTTAGCAATAAACTGAGCAATTTCTCTCTTCATCCTAGTCCACCAGAACCTCTGGCGTAGGTCCTGATACATCTCAGTACTACCGAGATGAATCGTGAGAGGAGATTCATGCGCCTACTTAAGGATTAATTGTCGAAGATGTTGATTCTTGGGAACCACCAAGCGACTCTCAAAGAAAACAACACCCACGATCATCTATAGAAAAACTACCACCAACTCCCTTGTTAATGTTTCTCTTGATCCGGAAAATTCCCGTATCCTGCTTCTGAGCAGAGATGATCTGATCCACAAGAGTAGGTTTCGCCCCCAAGGTAGAAAGGAATCCGTGAGGAGCAAGGTGGAGGTTAAGCTTACATAATTCCTCATGGAGAAGTGGTTGGCCCTGCTGCAACATGAGATTGTTGCAATAGGACTTACGACTTAGCGCATCAGCCATAACATTCCCCTTGCCTGGGGTGTAGGTAATCCCTAAGTCATAATCTGAGATCAACTCCAACCAACGTCTTTGCCTAAGGTTCAAATCTGGTTGGGTGAAGATATACTTGAGACTTTGGTAATCGGTGTAAATCTCGCAACGTTTACCAAGAAGGTAATGTCGCCAGGTCTTAAGTGCATAGACTACGGCTGCAAGCTCTAGATGATGTGTAGGATAATTCTCCTCATGTGGATGCAACTATCGAGATGCATAGGCAATCACATGGCGATCTTGCATAAGAATGCAACCTAGTCCCTGTCGTGAGGCATCACAATAGATAACAAAGTCCTTAGTGAAGTCCGGTGGCACAAGTATGGGAGCAGAAGTAAGACGTCTTTTTAGTTCCTGAAAACTGTGTTCACACTGTGGGGACCACTCAAACTTTTTATCTTTCTTGAGAAGTTCCGTGAGAGGTTTGGCCACTTTGGAGAAATTCTCAATGAAGCGGCGACAATAACTGGCTAGACCAAGGAAACTCCTAACTTGCTTAACTGTTTCAGGCGGAGTCCAATCAAGAATGGCCTGAACTCTTTCGGGATTGACAGCAATGCCCTTACCAGAGATTACGTGGCCGAGATAGGTCACTTCTGGCAACCAAAATTCGCACTTGGAGAACTTGGCATAAAGGCGGTGCTCTCTGAGTTTTTCTAGCACAAGTCTAAGATGTTCGGCATGCTCTTCCTCGTTCTTCGAGTAAATAAGGATATCATCGAGGTAAACCACGACGAACTTATATAAGTACTCCATGAAGATCGAGTTCATCAAGCGGGAGAAAGTAGCTGGAGCGTTGGTTAGACCAAAGGACATGACGGTGTACTCATACTGGCCATAACGAGTGACAAAAGCCATCTTAGGAATGTCCCCATTTATGATCTTGATTTGGTGGTAGCCTAACCTCAAATCCATCTTGGAAAAGACGTTGATCCTGGGAAGCGGATACTTGTTCTTTATCGTGACCAAATTAACGGGACGATAATCTACAACCATCCGGTCCGTACCATCCTTCTTCTTGACGAAGAGAACGGGGCAAGCCTAGGGAGAAGAACTAGGACGGATGAAACCCTTTTGCAAGGACTCGTCAAGTTGTTTCTTAAGCTCGGCTAGCTCTAAGGGTGCCATCTTGTAAGGTCTCCTAGAGATTGGAGCGGTTCCTGGGATAAGATCTATGACAAATTCTACATCTCTGTCAGGTGGAATACCTGGCAGTTCCTCTGGAAAGACATCCGAAAAGTCACGGACTACCGGGATATCTTCAAGGTCAGGAAGAGGGTTGGCATTAAGAGAATAGAGTTGACGCTTTGCAACTCTAGTGGAGACGGTGACTATCTTGCCAGATGGGTGTGTAAGCTGAACAGACCTTGTGTAACAATCAATCTTGGCATGATGAACTTTCATCCAGTCCATACCCAAGATGATGTTAATATCTGTAGACTTGAGGGCTATAAGTGATGCAAGGAATACAAGCCTGTCAACAAGGATTTCATTACCATGGCTTATTCTGGTAGTTTGCCATCTAGACCCCGGAGTTTGGATTTCTAGTGGAGTTGGCATATTACAAAATGACATGTCGTGCAAACGAGCATAGCCTTCAGAGATGAAGGAGTGAGATGCTCCGGTATCGAACAGAACCGAAGCTGGATGGCAATTGACAAGGAGGGTACCAAGAAGGACATCCAGATCATCATGAGTGTCTTTAGCTGAGACGTGATGCACATATCCACGTTCAGTGGGAGCTGACTTGACACTAATCATCTTGCGTGATGGCTTACCACGGCCAACAGACTTCTCAGGCTGGGGTGGAGCAAAGTTGGTTTGAGAGCAGTCATGTGCATAGTGTCCTGGCTCTCCGCATGTGAAGCAAGTCCTTGAAGTAGGACGTGGACCCGCATTGACAAGCAGTCTACCAATAGGCCTGGGTGGAGCATGTAACGGAACTGGGTGAGGTGCCACATAAGAGGGCCTCGGTGAATAATCGGGTGGAAGAGCGGAGCTCGGAACCCAAATCCGGCGCTTCTGCAAGGTAGAACAGGAGGAAGAAACCAAATCACGGGTGTGCTTACGAGACTCCTCGTAAGTGAGCTGAGCTGTCTCCGCATTAATGGCCTTGTTCACAAGAGCCTGGAATGTATTGCAATGATGCAAGTGGAGATCACGACGCAACTTAGGGTTGAGACCCTTCCGGAACCTAGCCTGCTGCCTAGCGTCTGTGGACACTTCTTCTGTAGCATAGCGGGCGAGGTTCTCAAACTCTCTACTGTAAGCATCAACAGCCATCTTACTCTGGGTGAAACTACAAAACTCTTCTCTCTTGCGATCAACGAGAGCCTGAGGAATGTGATGCTCGTGGAAAGCCTCAGTGAAATCTCTCCAGGTGATTATCTGGCCAGCTGGAAGCATAGCCTCGTAGTTCTGCCACCAAATACTAGCAGGACCTTCCAAGTGATAAGCAGCATAGGTGACCTTGTCACTTTCAGCTACGTTCACAGAACGCAGCTTGTGAGTAATACTACGGAGCCAGTCATCTGCATCGAGTGGTTCAATGGAATGGTGGAAGGTAGGTGGTTTCAGACCGATGAAGTCATGGATGGACACAAACTCTTTGTGCTGGCGGGAGGTGTTCTCCTCAATACATGCTAACAAGCGGTTAGACTCTCGCTTGTTCTTCTCAACCTCTAACATGAACTCTGCCAACGAAGACTGGTCAGGAGGATCCTCATCCCTACCATCTTCGTAGTTCCGGATATGAGCAACAGAACTTTGGTTAACCGGCAACATCCTGAAGAACCAACCAAGGGAACAAGGATGGATTCAGCATCATCATAAGGATGTAGATTATAGTATGAGAAAAATACTATCTCTTGAACTCCTAGGACAAATCCGGCAGCATAACGGCAGTAAAATGCTCGAAATGAGACATTCTGCAATATACGGAGTAGCACCATACTCAACATCATCACTCAAGGTTCTGAGATGTTACTAAACAGGCTACACCAGAGGTACTCGAACTGGGATATGACTCTGATCAACCAATCCTAAGAGACTACGGAGTAGTAACACGTGATCCTGATAGACAGAAGAGAAAGCCTAGTTCCTTAACCCCGTAGGAAAAATAGGATGACTCAGATCAGAAGGCATGAGGCATAAGGAGTAAAAAGAGCCTTACGTTCCCTTCCACAATCAATTCCCCTATATAGCTAAAGAATTTCTAGACTCAACTTCGACCAGGTTGGCTTGCCAATCCTACAGGCAGTCAGGCTCTGATACCAAGGCTGTCGGGACCCCGATTCGAAGTCACACCAATCTAGCATGTAACACCTCATGTCACTTTGCGGCCTCACGCACGGTATCCCCACGGGTGTCGCCTTACAATGGACCGGGACCATTTGCGTCTTTTGGCTCGCGTATATGATTGTGTCGCTAGCATCCATATGATGGAGAACCCGGGCCGACATGGCTAGTCATGAACCCAAAGCGGCCCTAACCTATGGGAACAGGCATACATGATTCACATCGAGCGTGTCGGTCAGCAGCGTGTGAATCTGGGCTGTAGCACCGGGCTAACAGGACTCCGGGGAACCCGGGCTGTAGCAGGCTAGGCAGGACTCCGGTCGTCACCGCGTGACATTTCCCGAAGGGACAGACACAGGAACGAAGTGAAACACATGCCGGCCAGTCAAGTGTCCTGAGCAGTAGTGCTGGGCTAGCAGGACTCCGGTGAACCGGTCTGTAGCGGACTACTATGGCTCAAGGAAGCACTAGACTACATTTCCCCATAAGAGAGACTGCCAAGGATAAACAACTAGATTGTCAGATCCCACACATAGCAATACACGTCACACGTACGCATAACATGCAAGTATGTGTTGTACAACATGGCATCACAACATAACGCAAACTCATATAGATAAAGGCTCAGCAGAGCCACATAGCATAAATACAAACAGGGGTCACATGACCCATCATTCAGAGCATACAAGCAATGGAAGCATTACATGTCTGAGTACAGACAACTACAAAAGAAAAGAGCTGGAAAGCCTGACTATCTACAAGACCCTCCCAAGGGTACAAGATCGTAGCTGAGGTAACAAGCTACTCGTCGAAGTCCAAGCGGAACTACTAGTAAGACATATGTCTCATCTGCAAAACATAAATAAAGCAAACGTGAGTACAAAGGTACTCAGCAAGACTTACATCAGATCCTATCATATATGCATTAGTATCAAGAAGGTAATGTGGGGTTTAGTTGCAGCAAGCCAGCTTTGACTCAGTTGGGACCGTCCTTAAGAACTGAGTTCTGTGTAAGTTGTCCAATGACTAGCTACTACCACACATTGGGCTCCGGGCGCTCCAAGCTCTCTCGACTTATTAACCGCCTTGAGCTCTGTCCAGGAGTTGCAAATAGTTTCTGGTGTTTGTAGGTAGTGCTATTTTTCTACCGAGTGGCACCCGGCAGGGTGGGCTCGGGACAGACTAGGCACACATGGCCCGGTGTACCGAGTGGCACCCGGATGGTGGGCTCGGGAACCCTGTACACATGGTGGGACCGTGAGCGAAACCTCGGCCGGATCTCCTTGCGGATGGAACCCGAATAGGCGATAAACCTGGACTAGAGTCTTGCGTGGTTAGTCAGGTCGTGGCCGACACCCTCGCCAGGCTTCCGCTTGAAGGTTGCCGAGATACATGACGGGCATATGGTGATAAGTGGTGAGAGCGTGTGTGATGAAGTACACCCCTGCAGGGTTATCATGATCTATTCGAATAGCCGTGTCCTCGGTTATGGACTTCTTGGATGCTTATGTGGTACATAGACAACTTAAAGTGGATACTCTAAAATGCTCAAGACAAGTGTGAGTGCTATGGATGGCCTTCTCGTAGGGAGACAAGGATGAATCCTTAGTGGTGTATTGATGTGGTGATTAGTGGACTCGTGTGCGCTGCCTCACCTCAAAGAAGTTTCTCGTTGTCGTAGAACAGGATAGCCACTGAGTCAAAGCTGGCTTGCTGCAACTAAACCCCACATTACCTTATTGATACTAATGCATATATGATAGGATCTGATGTAAGTCTTGTTGAGTACCTTTGTACTCACCTTTGCTTTATTTATGTTTTGCAGATGAGACATCTCTCTTACTAGTAGTTCCGCTTGGACTTCAACGAGTAGCTTGTTACCTCAGCTACGATCTTGTACCCTTGGGAGGGTCTTGTAGATAGTCAGGCTTTCCAGCTCTTTTCTTTTGTAGTTGTCTGTACTCAGACATGTAATGCTTCCGTTGCTTGTATGCTCTGAATGATGGGTCATGTGACCCCTGTTTGTATTTATGCTATGTGGCTCTGCTGAGCCTTTATCTATATGAGTTTGCATTATGTTGTGATGCCATGTTGTACAGCACATACTTGCATGTTATGCGTACGTGTGACGTGTATTGCTATGTGTGGGATCCGACAATCTAGTTGTTTATCCTTGGCAGTCTCTCTTATGGGGAAATGTAGTCTAGTGCTTCCTTGAGCCATAGTAGTCCGCTACAGCCCGGTTCACCGGAGTCCTGCTAGCCCAGCACTACTGCTCAGGACACTTGACTGGCCGGCATGTGTTTCACTTTGTTCCTGTGTCTGTCCCTTCAGGAAATGTCACGCGGTGACGACCGGAGTCCTGCCTAGCCTGCTACAGCCCGGGTTCCCCGGAGTCCTGTTAGCCCGGTGCTACAGCCCGGATTCACACGCTGCTGATCGACACGCTCGATGTGAATCATGTATGCCTGTTCCCATAGGTTAGGGCCGCTTTGGGTTCACGACTAGCCATGTCGGCCCGGGTTCTCTGTCATATGGATGCTAGCGACACAATCATATACGCGAGCCAAAAGACGCAAACGGTCCCGGGCCATGGTAAGGCGACACCCGTGGGGATACCGTGTGTGAGGCCGCAAAGTGACATGAGGTGTTACATGCTAGATTGGTGTGACTTAGAATCGGGGTCCCGACAGCGGGACTCCCGAGGCCCTACCTCTAAGCGGGTTGCGCCCGGCACTGGGACGTATCTTGAGATGTGTCCCTGCAAAATTTGGTTAGATGCCGGTACTCTACATCCTCGGGTCCCGGCCCTCGAGCTTGTCTCAGCCGTCGCTGGTATGCCAGGTCGCGATGCCGTGGACAAGGCCAAAGGGTGAGGGCTGGAGAGCTAGTAAGAGCCCTGAGTCGCGATGCTGAGGCACCCCCCCCCTTTAACGTGCAAGCGGCCGACATGGGAAGAGAAGATGTCGCGGACGGGCACCATGCAGCTAAGCGTGATAGGCAATGCATAGTTGGAAATAAACGCTAGGGGGATACACGCCGCTGGGTCTGGCCCGAACGGCTTGGGGATGATGCAGCCCGAGGGGCGCCCCCAACAAGGCAAACTAACGACGGAAGGGTAAATGCAGATACATGCCGCGGGGACGGACCCACGTGGCCTGGGACTGATGCAACCCTGGAAGGGTGCTCCCAGCTGAGAATGGAACTTGAAAGATGTCACCTGGGGATGTCGTCGGCGTAGTGGCGTTGGTGCAGCAGACTTGACGGGCTGCAGAAGCCGACCCTCACGAGCCCCCAGGCCCCGGGGCCTCAGGAGGCTCCGGAGGCGCTGGTGACTCCTCGCGAGCTGCCTCCATCTCCGCCAAGGCCGTGGAACGCCTGTCTTCCTGAGCCTCCACGATGCCCCTCATGAGGCGCTGGTACGCCGCAGCCATGCTCGGCAGGCCGTAAGGCATGCGAACATAGCTGTGGGGTGGACCTCCGTAGCGCCCCACTTGCAAGGGTCAGAGGCGCTCCGTTGTGGCGATCTGATTGAGCCCTGGTACGTCGATGCAGACGCGCAGCCCACCATCCTTGCCTGGATGTGGGGCCACGGCTGGCAAGCGGCGGCAACCTCTCATGATCCTTGTCTCCTGTAGCTCTTGAATGGCCTCGTCAACGAACTCTTGTTGGTCTGATCTTCCTCGCCTGGCTCCTTCTCGAGGGAAACGTGCTGCGAAGCACGCCTCCACGTGGTGCCCAAGCGCCTCCCTCGTGACTCCGGCTAGGTCGGTGGCCCTCCAGGTGAGAGCCCCCGAGCCCTGCCTGAGGAGGGCGTCGGGCGCGCTTTGCTATGCGATGGACGAAGGGCCCTCCGAGGAGGCATGGGCCCTGAGGGGCCTGCCTCCTGAGGGGCTGAGCCTGACGACGTCTTCTTCTTCTTGGGGATGGTCTCAGGAAGCCTCCTGCTTCCGCGATCTGGGTCTTCTAGTGACGCGGCCTGAAAGGCTCGCTCCAGGGAACACACTGCATCTCTCTCTTCACAGGGCACCGTGATGACTCCGCCACTTCCTGGCATCTTGAGGATGTTGTAGCCGTGGTGGGTCACAGCCATGAACTTGGCCAGCGTTGGGTACCCGAGGATGGCGTTGTACGACAGGCGGATGTGGGCGACGTCAAAGTCGATGAGCTCGGTGCGGTAGTTGCTGCGGGCCCCGAAGTTGACAGGGAGGCGGACCTGCCCGATCGGGACTGTGGAACCGTCCGTGATCCCGAAGAAAGGCCTGGTTGGCTGAAGCTAGTCATAGGGCACTTGGAGATTGTTGAATGTTTCCACGGACAGGACGTTGAGCCCTGCCCCGCCATCGATGAGGGTCTTGGTGACTAGCACGTTGCTGATGACCGGGGAGCAGAGCATCGGGAGGACTCCTGCAGTGGCCGCACACTTGAGCTGGTCTGTCGAGCTGAACGTGATGGGGCACGCCGACCACCTGAGGGGGCGCGTTGCTTCAAGCTTGGGGAGAACTGCATTCACTTCACGGGCAAACTGCTTGAAGATGCATTGGGAGGCTGGGGCTTGAGCTCCGCCCAGGATGCAGGCGATCGCGCGCGGCTCCTGGAAGCCCCAGCCCCCTCGTCTTGATGGCGGTCTTCGTTCCTTCTTGGTGGAGGCGGCAGCGGAGGTAGGCCTGCGTTGCCATGAGGGCGGTCCTCACGAGGCTGGTCTCTCCAGTCCCCCTCACGAGGCAGGTCCCGCCAGCGGTCCTTGCGAGGCTGGTCGCGCCACCCCTGGCGCGGGCCGCGGTCTTCCCAGCGCCCTGGGTTTCTTCCTCCTCCTCGGCCATAGCCCCGGTCAGCACGGTCAGGGCGACGGCCGATCCTTCCTTCTCATACGGCGCAGAGCTCTTGACATTTGTTGGTGTTGTGGGTGTGGAGGTCATGGTACACACAGTACCGGCTGCCTCTGGAGGGTTCGGGCAGATCCTTGCCCCGCTTGGTGTCTGGTTCTGCCGCGAGTACGGCAGCCCCTTGCGCTTCGCATCCTTGGCTTTGGGCTTCTTCTCTTCTGGGTCCGCGGGAGGCAGCTCGAGGAGGGAGAGATGTCCCTCCTCAGCCCTAGCGCACTTGTTCGCCAAGTTGAACAGCTCCAGGGAGGTGCAGAGGTCTTCGTGCATCGCCAGCTCCTCCTTCATCTTGACGTCACGCACGCCGTCAGAGAAGGCGGAGATGATGGCCTCCTCGGACACCTTGGGGATCTTGAGGCATGCGCTGTTGAAGTGCTGGATGTACTTTTGCAGGGTCTCTCCGGGTTGTTGCTTGATGCGGCGCATGTCGCTCACGGCGGGCGGCCGGTCGCGAGTACCTTGGAAGTTGGCGATGAAGCGGGCGCGCATCTGGTCCCAGGAGGAGATCGTGCCTGGAGCCAGATTCAGGAGCCAGGTTCGTGCCCCTTCCTTCAGCGCCATGGGGAACCAGTTAGCCATGACCTTCTCATCCCCGCCGGCAGCCTCGATGCCCAGCTCATAGAGCTAGACGAACTCTGCAGGATCGGTTGTGCCGTCGTAGCAAGGAGGCAGGTCGGGCTTGAACTTGCCGGGCCACGCGTCGCTGCGCAGCTCAGTGGTGTAGGCGTGGCACCCCGCGGTGGGCACGAAAGGCCTCGGTTGGTGGAGAGCTCGGTCTTGAGGGTCCCCACGCACTGCAGCTAGGAGCAGGGCGGGGTCTTGGCGTGCCGAAGCTGGAGCACGGTCGCGGCGTGCCGGAGCAGGGAGCGCCCTGGCAGCCCCCTGCGGGCAAGGGATTTCTTGGCAGCTTCGCTCTTGTTGCGATGGCGCCTGGCGGAGCGGGTTCCGCCCAGGGGCCAGTCGCCTTGGAGCCACGGCATCTTCTTGGAGAGGAGGCGGTTGATGCGCCTCCGGAGCTTCGTTGCCCGCGCGGGGCGGAGTGCGGCGCAGAGGGACGGACGGCGCGGAAGAGCCCCCTGTGGCGCGGAAGAGCTCGGCGACGCGGTCGAGCCATTCTTCGTAGACGTCGTCGACGGGACGGTAGCGCAGGAGCTCATTTGCCGCGAGGAGCGCAGCTCGAGCCTCCAAGGGTGCGCGGAGCACGCGGGATGAAGAACCGGCTGGAGCGAGTGATGGAGTGGCGGTGCGGCCGTCTTGCCGCACAGACGGGTGCTGAGACGATGCCTGCTGCTCACCCCCTGCCGGGCCGGTGGCGGTATTGACGGCGGGCGACGGCGAACGACGAGGACACCCACCGACGGGGGCCGTCTGGGCGACGTGAGAGGCGATGGCGGCCCGGCGCTCAGCGCGGGCCCGACGAGCGTCAGACATGGATGCGACGGTCGGAGGAGAGCGGAGCGGTGGAAGATGAATTCCGGCGCACACCTACCTGGCACGCCAAATGTCGGATTTCGGGTTCCGGCAGACCCTTAAGGTTCGAACACTTGGGTGCGTGCGGAAATCTCACCTTCAACCTCTCCGTCTCGATGGGATCTAAACTACTAAAGGAAACACACAAGAGACACAAGATTTATACTGGTTCGGGCCACCGTTGTGGTGTAATACCCTACTCCAGTGTGTGGTGGATGGATTGCCTCCTGGGGCTGGTGTAGATGAACAATACAAGGAAGAACAGCCTCGCGAGGGTCTGTTCTTGGCTGTGGTGATGAGCTGCTATGAAGAGCTCAGTCTCCTTTCTCTCTCTTTCTCTCTCAGATCCCGGACCGAACAACCAGGAATCGAACCCCCAAAAACCGAACTTCCCTTGCTATGTGGGTGGCTAGTCCTATTTATAGAGGCCCTGGTCCTCTCCCCAAATATCGAGCGGGAAGGGATCCAACAATGGCGGGCTAATTTGAAGGGGGACAGCGAGTACATCTATCCTGACAAAAGCAGTCTTCGCCTGCCAAAGGCCCTGGTGATGACGCCGCGCTGGGCTCCATGGTGACCTCCGTCTCGTAGTCCTCCTGGCCTTGGTCTCGTTGCACCGAAGTGGCAACCTTTGCCTGATGCCTCGGTACTCCGCGGATACGCTTGCCCGCTTTGCACCAAAGAGGAAAGAGGGACGCTGCGCGCGCTGGCACCCGCCTGGCGCCCCGTGTCGTCATGGCTTGCGTCATGGGCACCTCGCGAGGTACCCCGCCTTGAACTCTCCGCCTCCTCGCGAGCCAGCCTGACGAGGCTGTGCCTGAGGATGCGCCGTGTCGTCCGCCTCGCGAGGCTTGGCCCCTCGCGAGGGTCTTGAGCCTCGTGTTCATGAAGATGGGCCGGGCTGGGCCCCCACTTGAGCCACGCCGTAGGCCGCAGGCAGGCAAGTCTGGGGACCCCCATTCCCAGAACGCCGACAGTAGCCCCCGGGCCCAAGGCACGCATGGACTTGGCCGTGCCGAGAGGCGAAAGGGCAAGGGCGAAGCGCCGCGGGCCCCAACAGCCTGCGGCCTTGGGCGCCGCGTGGCGGTTGATTGGACGTGGCGCCTCCGCTTCCCCACGACGCCTTGGTGATCGTGCGAGTTGGACAAGTCCCTGCATGCAGAACGTGTTATGATTACCTGTGATCGTGGAGACCGGCAGTTGGCCTTCGCCGGCTATAAGTATGGCACCGCTCGTGCCCATCCAGTCCATCTCCTCTTGCTCTCTCCTTCGCCTCAGTTCTTGCTCCGTCTTGGTGTGATGGCTCCGATTCGCCGATTCTCTGCAGCGGAGAAGGGAAAGGCTCCTCAAGAAGGGCCGGACCCTCTCCCGCCGAAGAAGCGACTCGCCCATTGCAGCCGGGACGATGATGACCATCCGGTGGTGGCGAGGCCCTGGGGCGAGCAGGCTCCGCCGGGGTTCCCGCTGCCCTTGTACGCCCACGTCGAGGGCCCCGGAGGTGTTGATGCTGATCCCCGCGGTCAGCACCGTCGTCGGCGCCGTCGGGTTGTGAAGGCGTGGGTGGTTCCTCCTAGAGTCCATGCCGAGGGCTCCTCCCATGAGTTCGTGCTCCACGTCGTCACTCCCCTTTAGTCCTGGATCCGCCTTCCTCCCTTCTTCGACTCCATGGTTCTTCCAGGGGGGCCTATGGAGCTCCAGCTCCAGCACGCCGACTGCGACGCCCCCGCGATCGAGGCCAAGTTCGTCGTCGCTGCCCCGGGCGCGGTCTACATGTCCCGCGGTTGGAGGGAGATCGCCCGGGTCTGCAGGGAAAGAGGCGTCTTCACGGTCCACCTGGAGTATGACGGCGCGGCGGTGATGCTCTTCAAGGTCTTCGACGCGATCGGGCACCGGCTGGAGTGCTGCCGCTGGAGAGGCGGCCAGGACCTCGCCCTGGTGAGGGCTAGGCCCGTCGACCGCCCCCTTGGCAGTGGCTCCCGAGGGTTCAGCGGCTCCAGCGAGATCTTCGCGACTCCGGAGACGAGCGACAACAGCTACGAGCCCCCGAGCTGGCGCTGCTCCCGGAGCAGGGTGGGCTCGTCAGGCCGTCGCCGACCCTGATCTGGATGCGGTTGGCGCTGGTGCCTGACGGCCCACTGTTGATGATGGCATCTTCTGCAGGAGCCCGTGTAGTTAGCACTCCTTAGGATCCGTTCCCTGTGAGGAATCAAAATGCGCCCCATGGGGGGCTTGTAAGGTGTCTGTAGTCCCGTTTGTTAATATATGACCTTTGCTATGGATTTGTGTGAGTTGCTGATTCCGTCATAGCTTAGTTCTCCCTTTCAAACCTCGCGAGGGCTTGGTGCTCTACGCCAATAGGTCCCAGTCCCAAGGCGGTGTCAGCCGTCGCTGGTATGCCAGGTCGCGATGCCGTGGTCAAGGCCAGGAGGTGAGTGACCCGAGGTCCGGTAAGAGCCCGTGAGTCGCGATGCTCAGGAGGACCCCTTTGGCGCCCAAGCAGCCATCACTTAGTGAGAAAGGGAAGCAACGTCGCTAGTACGGAGTTGCTTTAGGTGTGGGGGTAGTGCTGCGGCAGCCAGTGCCGTGGGTGGTAACTTATCTTGAGGATCAGGGGCCGTTCCAGGCGTGCCGTTGGGTCCGTGTGTGGATAGGAGCGGAAATGCTCGGCAAGGTCCTCGCGAGGCCCCTTCTTCCCCGCCTCTGCTCCCCTTTCTGCTCTACGTCCTCGGGTCCCGGCCCTCGAGCTTGTCTCAGTCGTCGCTGGTATGCCAGGTCGCGATGGCGTGGACAAGGCCAGAGGGTGAGGGCTGGAGAGCCAGTAAGAGCCCTGAGTCGCGATGCTCAGGCACCCCCCCTTTAACGTGCAAGCGGTTTGCGCGGGCGAGGGCGAAGAAAACCTCGTGAGGGCCTCGACTTGTGCGGTTCCCTCCAGGGATCCTGCAGGGTCATCACAGAAAGAAGATGGTGTTGCCACGGCGGCCATTAGTCGATCGTTAGTCACTCAAGAGCTTGCTGGTTGAGGTAGGCGAGGCGTATCTGGGCACCCGTGAGCCAGCGCGGGACTCCCGAGGCCCTACCTATGGGCGGGTTGCGCCCGGCACTGGGCCGTATCTTGAGATGTGTCCCTGCAAAATTTGGTGAACTGCTGCTCATCGTCGGCAGCCGCTCGAAGCGCCATTGGAGCCACGCAGGATACCCTCTAAGAATTTCTCATGGTGGGTGTGCTTCTTGCAATGGTGGGGTGCAATCGAAAGGTTGAAGATACACAAGGGTAGGTTAAATGGCTGTTGTAATAAATGGGGGTCGGCCGGCCTGTAATCGTCACGTCTTGTCACAGTATTCATAGTGTAGGATTCCAGTGCATGCTTGACAACACCACACCACACGCGTGGGCTCGAAGAGGCGCCAAATGTATCGTCAGTGAGCCTGTTCCTGCGCTACCACGCTGTTTACCGCGCAAGCTTCCTGCCCGACTAGTTTGGCCACGCGTCGGCTAGAAGAGGGACAAATCGTGGGCGTTTATTGGCAAAAAGCTTTGTAAAAACGAAGTGTGTGGAATGACTTCGGCCATAAGTTTACCCTTGGGTGATGAGGTCAAAGTTACACAAAAGGGTGATGATGGACACTCGAGTGCGATAATTAGTTCTGCGCTCTATAGTGCACACAGTGGAAGAAACCAACTGTGTGCAATAATGTCAAAGATCACAGTCGAGTTAGCTATACAGATCGTGTGCTGTGAGATCGACAAGGTAAACTGATTCGAGATTGGTTAATAAAATCTAAGACCATTGCATATTAAGGTCGAAATAGTGCTAGCAATATACGAGTCTCATACGATGCCATTTCAACGATTGTACCACAAAAGCTCGAAATGTTACAAGGTTCAAATGCCAGAGTTATATGGCTCAAATTCGAAGATTACAAGGTTCAAACTGATATTAGAAATGAAATTCAGCTCATCAGCTGCAAACGCTCGCGCTGATCCGCTGAACATGGATATCAGAGAGGTTCAAACTAATATCACCGCTTCTTAGTCTGGCTTCGAAACCTCATAATTTTTGCAAAGGGGTCAGCAACTGAGAAGTCATGTATGGGGTTGACACAATGACTTCCGATTACTTTGTCATCTGAAGTTCCAAAATGAAATTCAACATTTTTCGAGCCTACTCCATTCTGCCGCAGGCGCCAGCGCTGATCAACAAACCATTCATTTTTGCAAAATAAATGTAGGCCAAACCTCATTTCCTTTGGCACCCTTTCTATGAGAACAAAGAACCCGGCGAATATAATCTCCGGTAAGGTCCCTCGGTAGGAGTTCAAAGTAATTTTTGAGAGATGCAGATCTAAGCATTCGATGTGATTGTTATATTGTATCACATTATCCAGCACTGGGCCCAATCTTATCCGCAAAAGAAGAAAATGTGTTAGTGCCTACATGCAGTTTTGAACATTACTATAGACCTAGCTATTTGGTTTGCAGGATTTCTAAACTGCACTAACATGCCATCTTCGATCTGACATGATTAACATGGGCATTTGATTACATTATAGAAAAATGTAGCCTTCTTCACAAGAGGTTGGAGTGGATGCAAAGTTCCCGAAGAAAACTAGTATAGATGAATCCAAAGAAGAAATGCTTATTGATTGTAACCATATGGATCAAGCAACCAATATGGGGGGGGACATGTATGTACTGAAATCATCCAAAAGAACCTTCAAAAATTGTAGTACATTGTCATTGTTAACTTGAAAAAAGGTGTCACGGATTGAACTCCCTTATAGTTAACATTTAACAGGAAAGGAACATCACCTCGATATATAGCTTCTCTAGGCACGGAAAGCATCTTAGGAAACTGAAAACTTGCTCCAGGTTGGGCCCGATAGATTCTAGTGCCCAGACCTTTATTGTGCGCGGTTTCGGGGTCAAGCTTGTCGGAATCATTTTTTGAATGACAGACAAACAAACATCTTCAAAATTATAAATAATGTTCATTTGTAGAAGGAGAGGTAGAAGGCGGCTGTTGTACCTGAACGGGTGTGGACCCAATAACAACTTCGGAGCATTTGTCAGACGAGTAGCCCACCACTATCAATTTCGGCGCAGAAATGACATTGATTCTTGTCGGACCTTCTTGATCAACTACAAGTAATCTCTCAAGTGCGGGTGTGTCCTAGATGACCATACCGTGGTACACATCTTATGATGTCTTCCTACCGCACCAGCAACACACATAAATAATCCGGAGAGTCATGGAGGTGATGTGGAAGGTACTCAACCCATTGATCGCCTGAAGATGAAGGCACTCGAGTGCAGTACAGCCATGGAGCAGGCGCTCCATGTCACCCTTTGAGAGGCAGATGGTGACGAGCTCGAGGTGCTTCATTTGTGGTAGAATAAGAGCGGGCACATCATTAAGGGGTGGGAAATAGTTGTTCCTGAACTTGGCGATGCTCATCGTGGGCATGAGGCATAGTGCAGACGTTGGTAGTGACCGCATATGCCCATCATCAAAAGTGAGATCCTCGAGCTGATCTAGGGCGGGGGATCGGAACCAGTCATCAAGCTTGGCTCGGTCCTTGTCGTTGGAATGGAACTTGCCCGATCTAAGGCCTTTGGTTGGGCCAAGGTGACTGCCGAGGATCTTGGAGAATGCATCCAAGATTTTGCGATAGCCATGGCAGAGCTCGTGGGTGCCGATGAGGTCGAGAGGGCTGGAGTTCCATAGGGGGCGCCACCGCCGGAAAGGAGGATTGTCCGCGCCCCATATTTGATTGGGAGGAAGGAGATGATGACTATCGGTGTCAAAACCGGCGGATCTCGGGTAGGGGGTCCCGAACTATGCATCTAGGATCAATGGTAATAGGAGGCGGGGGACACGATGTTTACCCAGGTTCGGGCCCTCTTGATGGAGGTAATACCCTACGTCCTGCCTGATTGATATTGATGATATGAGTATTACAAGAGTTGATCTACCACGAGATCGTAGCGGCTAAACCCTAGAAGCTAGCTTATGGTATGATTGTATGTATATGATCTATCGACTAGCCTGGCCTCGGTTTATATAATGCACCAGAGGCTTAGGATAACAAGAGTCCTAGCCAAATACGCCGGTGGGAAGGAGTCCTTGTCTTGATCACCAAGTCTTGTGGAATCTTCCATGTATGCGGCAACTGTCCGAACTGGCCCATGAGTATACGGCCATGGGGGTCCTCGGCACAATCTAACAGATCGGGAGATGACATGGTGAGTACCCCCTAGTCCAGGACACCGTCAGTAGCCCCCTAAACCGGTCTTCAAGTTAGGGACGCTCCTCGATTCTTCCAAACTGTTCTTCATCTTTGGTTGTTGGTCTTGAAAACTGGTTCAACAAATCTTCTGATCTTCGATCTTCAGGATTGCCGAAATGCATTCGACGAGTTTACACGTCGGGTATCCGAGGAGCCCCTTTAAGTTTCCGGCTTTATCAATGCCTTGTTATTTTTATGCCACACCTCGGGTTTGAAGTTGTTCCCGGGAGGCAGTGTCCTCTTGCGTCCGAGTTCTAACGCCGGACTGCATTCGAGGTATTTTTTGCAGCTGAGCACCAATATCGGACTGCTTTCGAGCTCCAAAGCCAAAATGTATCTGAGCTCCAACGCCGAAATGTATCCGTGCTCCAACGCCGAAATATATCCGAGCTCCAACGCCGGACTGTGTCCAAGCTCCAACGCCGGACTATATCCGAGGTGTCATATCACCTTGGTTCAAAAAAGTTGAAGGAGTTTAGCCGAGCTTAATGCCGGAAATGCCCTCTATGGAGCCAGCCACTAGCGCCCGAGCTTTATGCCAGAGTGCTTCCGAGGTGGTGCACCACCCCGACCGTGGGCCGATTTTTTGTCAATATTTTTATTGGTGTAATTTATTCTCTGCCGAGATATATAGGCAGTAGCCCTCAAGGTGTGTATCGGTCTAAAACCCGAGATGCACCTGAAGGATGACCTAAGACCGCTGATCCCAGTAGCCGCTGAGACTCAGGTTGATTTGCAAAATCGGCCTGAGGATCAAGTCCTAGCTCGGCAGAATACTTCGGGACACAAAAAGCGGCATGCTCAGTCCTCGAGACTCAGGTTGGGTGCGGCCGACCAACCTGAGGATCAAAATCTCCTAGGCAATTGTATTGCACTTAAAATTTTATGCATTGAACAGGCAATGCAGTAGCCCCCGAGACACTGGTCGGGTGGCAACACCAGATCAAGGGATTGATGTGCCCCTTTAATATTTTTAAATAATAAGCCCGAAGCCCAGTAGCCCCCGAGCCTTAATGCGGGCATGGGTGGCCGAATTAAGGATCGATATCCATAGTAAAATCACAAATTATGTGTAATGACTCTATGTATCCAAGTACTTTACATCATTAATGCTCGGATCCGCATTGTACAAAACTTTGTTGACCGGCCATCGGCTTCCACCTCCTCAGCAAGTAGCCGAGGAGTGTTTGTCCTACTTTATAAAGCATTTATGAGGGCAAAGATTTACGACAAACAAGGCAATCTGGCCATATAGTTTCATAAACAAAGGTACGAAGAGAGATATGTTATATTACTGTTTAACATAAGAAATGTCTTCCAAAGAAAATAGTCCCGCTATCGGTTCCTTTCTTTGGGTTGTCATGCTAAGCATGATCATGAAACCTCAGATCTAATGTAAGAGGAAAATATTGAGGATTTTAGTTTGGGAGGCCAGTTACTAGCCCCTGGTAGTGTTCGGCGACAGTCGAGGTCAAGCCATAAACACTTCGGCCAATGTTATGAATGGCTCATCATTTAACACAGTCATCGGATGGCTGACCAGTTTACGCTTATTGTGACAGTCAGTTTTCGGCTTTCTCCACTGAGGTGCTTAACCAAGTGAGCTGGAAGCACAATCGCAGTGGTTCTCCCTTTGCACACCTAGCCGAACAGAGCGGAACGTAGGAGGCAAGCGCAGGAGCAGGGCAACCCAACTATTGACCGAAGACACAATTCGACACCGATGCATATATAGCAATATCCGAGAATGTTTTTGCCGAATCTCTAAAGGTGTCCGGCGTTGCACTGCGAGACTTGTGCTGAAAACACACAAATAGTTTAAAAGTGCCATAAGCTTGGAAAACCAAAAAACATCAGTAAAAACTTGACGTCCGAACAAGATCAAGTGTTCGGTGCCAATCCAAAAATTGGGGAAAACATTGTGCTTCTGTCGTGCATTAATATGACACATCCGATCTCAAGACTTCAAGCAGGCCAGCCTATGGCTGCAGCCTCCTATCCCGAAGGCGGAGTGCTTCTTGTTAGACCAGTTTAGCGAACTAAACTCGAGCGGTCACTAGAGAGAAAATGGGTTATCTGGCTATTGACCACACACTCACGTCGAAAAAGGAGCGATAGAAAAAGACTTCGCAACGACCAAGAAGAAAACACATTTACTATAAAATAGCTCATATAAATCTTAAGAGCCCCCAAGTGACTTGGGTAAAAGAATTTTATGTATAAAGATTGTATGTGCCGAAGTACTTATATCATATTTGTGTTCACCCGAACTTTAAACGCGTCTTAACCGACCATCGGCTTCTCCCTCTTCGGCCAAGGGCCGAAAAGTGTCATGTACTCCGCCTGTCGAGAGTATCGACGGTGTTTTCGATGACCAGGCAATCAGGCCATAAGGCTGTAACAGACAAAGCGCGCTTAGGGAACTTATGCTATATTACTAACAAAGTGTAAGAAGCATCTTCGAAGAAAATAGTACCCCCACCGATACCTTTCTTCGGTGCTCATTATTACTATGAGACTTGTGTAATAGATTTTTTGTAATCATGAGTTCCGTTGTGTGCCGACCATGATTGAAAACAATAAGAGCGCTAGCTTTCGGCTTCACCCAGTCTGAGGTCGGAGCTCGGATGACCCGATCGTGACAATCGTAGAGGTGCTCCCTTTACTCCCTAGCCGAACAATCGGGAACATAGGGGTAAGCACAGGAGCCAAGAAACCCAGCATGCAAATCGCTTAGGTCAATATGGTGCATATTGTGGCGTAATACACGAACAAGGAACGAAGCCGTACAAGTATAATCATATGCAAGAGGAAAAGCTCCATCAAGGGAGCCCCCGAATAAACGGGGTATTTGAATTTGTGTGTCACAAACAAAGTTTTGACAAGGAGATTCTCTACAAGAAACTTAAAAAAAAGGTATAATGCTTGGTCGAACCGAACACAAGTTAAAAATTTAAAACTTTGAGCATGAAGGCAACTTAGCTGGTTAATGTGTTCGGTATTGATGACGTGGCCCGAGCTTGATGCGGGACAAGGTTTCATCCCCCAAGCTGGTCCCAAGGTGGCGGAGCAAAGAGCTCGGCACTCCGAAGTGGTGACAAAGCACGGTCAATGCGGGCCGGCAGAGTGATGCGGAAGTCCCTAGCATGGGGTCATGAAGTGTTGATGGAGCCCCTCGTCCAGCCGAGGTGACGTGGTATGTCAGTACGCCGAGTTGACGATACTGCCCAACCCGGATCATTTTCCTATGCACAAAAAATAGTGCAAACCAAAGATAATAGTAATAATAATAATTAAAAAAATCGTTGCATAATAAATAATTTATGCAAAGTGAGTAGTAAAAGAAATATAGCCTAGCGCCAAAGTCAATGTCGATGCAGGGCGTCGGCGTGATGCGGTAAAGGCGTGGCAAAGCCTGAATTCACAGGTCGGTCCGAGTTTCGGATGCGGCGTTCGCCGGACTATGTACGGAAACTGACCGAACCACCATGCGACCATCGTTAATGCGGCCATCATTTGATAGACCTATGTACATATGATGAACAAACCAAAGTAATAATTCCTTGGGAAAAATGAACCCGAACAAGCAAAAAATACTAGGATTAATAGCACCTGGTTTATTTGTTGTAGCAATCCGAAGAAAGGTGAATCCGAAAATTGGGACTCAATCCGCACACCCATTGCCTGATGGGCGATAAAGCGACGGTATGGCGATGCTGGCAAAGGTTGGCTCGCCGAGGCAAAGCCCTCGGTCCAGCTAACGTGACGGAGCTGATCGGCTAGTGACGCCGAAGTCTCCGGAGTAGGTTGATGAAGAGACGGCGAAGCCCCCGGTCCAGCCGAGATGTTGAAGCCCCAATGTTAGCCGATGAGTCGAAGTAGGTCGGCATGATGGACACCAGCTTGAAGAAGCAACAGTGCGGCCCTGCCAATGCAGGTCGTGACGTGGTCGATGCCGGCTTGATGAAGTGACCATGCGGCGATGCCGGTATGCCCGCTCCGTGTAATCCGTGGGGTGGCGATGTTGGTGATGATTTATCCTTCGTGATGCCGGACTCTTGTTTGGCTTGCCGAGAAGATGATCCGAAGAAGTTGAGCTCGGCTCAACAAAGTGACGACGTGTCTAGCGCAGGTTGGCGGCCTTGGAGCAATATTGCCGGACTGGTTTGACACCAGCATGATGATAAAGATGACCTCAGGGGAGGCTTAAAAATCTACGGGCACGTGTTTAAAAACAACGCACAATACCCTAGAAGAGAATTCCTCTAAAAAGGTTGTCCAATATCACGTTCATAAAAAAACATGAATTCGGGTCGGATTCGTATTCGCACAGAAAACAGATCCGAAAATTGATCCACTCATCGAATGGTTCCCGGAGTTTGAACCATCGGATCGAGCTGAAATTTGGAGGGGTGGTAGATATGGGAATTCCGCAGTAGATGCATGGTTGGATCTTCCAAAGGACCTCCGAGCTGGGCTCTCGAGACCACGCCCTAAACTCGTCCGGATTCCCGTCCAGATTTGACAGGGCTCCGGTATATTGTAGATTGTCGGAGATTCCTCCATCGGAACTCGACAAAATTTTGCATGGCTGTTGTAAACGTAATTCCGCACTATTCCAGCGAAGCAATCGTCAAACCGACGCTGGAGAAGGCGGTGACGGCGAATTCAAGTTCGCCATCCATAAAAAACAGCACGGCCGCCCGAGGGCAATGTTGACGTTGTGCCCTCGAGCTCCATGGATGATTCCTCTATGATCATGATAGAGATTGGAGTTGATGTTGAAGAAGGCCCCCGTTCGAACATGACGATCGGAGATGGAGCACGGTCCTCGGTCGAGCCAAGATGACTAGTCGAGTGATACGTCCATTTTGCATCATGCTTTTATATCGATATTTATTGCATTATGGACTGTTATTTCACTTTATGTCACAATACTTATGGCTATTCTCTCTTATTTTACAAGGTTTACATAAGGAGGGAGAATGCCGGCAGCTGGAATTCTGGGTTATAAAAGGAGCAAATATTAGAGACCTATTCTGCGCAACTCCAAAAGTCCTGAAACTCCACGAAACATCTTAAAATAAATAAAGAAAAATCCTCGCCAAAGATGAAGGCCAGGGGGCCCACACCCTGCCCACGAGGGTGCCCCCCCTAAGGTGCGCCCCCCTACCTCGTGGGCCCCCTGGTGGCTCTCCGACGTCCATCTTCTCCTATATGAAGTCTTTCGATGAGAAAAAAATAGAGAGGAGCTTTTCGGGACGAGACTCCGCCGCCACGAGGCGGAACCTTGGCGGATCCAGTCTAGAGCTCCGACAGAGCTGTTCTGTTGGGGATACTTCCCTCCGGGAGGGGGAAATCATCACCATCGTCATCACCAATGCTCCTCTCATCGGGAGAGGGAAATCTCCATCAACATCTTCACCAGCACCATCTCATCTCCAAACCCTAGTTCATCTCTTGTATCCAATTCTTGTCTCACGGTCCGGGACTGGTGCTACTAGGTTGCTAGTAGTGTTGATTACTCCTTGTAGTTGATGCTAGTTGGTTTATTTGGTGGAAGATCATATGTTCAGATCCTATATGCATATTATTACCCCTCTGATTATGAACATGAATATGCTTTGTGAGTAATTATGTTTGTTCCTGAGGACAAGGGAGAAGTCTTGCTATTAGTAGTCATGTGAATTTGGTATTCGTTTGACATTTTGATAAGATGTATGTTGTCTAGCCTCTAGTGGTGTTATGTGAACGTCGACTACATAACACTTCACCATTATTTGGGCCTAGAGGAAGGCATTGGGAAGTAATAAGTAGATGATGGGTTGCTAGAGTGACAGAATCTTAAACCCTAGTTTATGTGTTGCTTCGTAAGGGGCTGATTTGGATCCATATGTTTCATGCTATGGTTAGATTTACCTTAATACTTTTGTTGTAGTTGC
The DNA here is from genome assembly GCA_034509565.1 of Triticum monococcum. Lineage (NCBI taxonomy): Eukaryota > Viridiplantae > Streptophyta > Magnoliopsida > Poales > Poaceae > Triticum > Triticum monococcum. The sequence continues at coordinate 488,945,187 of CM067845.1, forward strand.
GGATGCTTGCAATAGAGGTTAATCATAAGTGGGATGCTTGTTCAAGTAAGAACATCACCCAAGCACCGGTCCACCCACATATCAAATTATCAAAGTATCGAACGCGAATCATATGAACGTGATGAAAACTAGCTTGACGATATTCCCATGTGTCCTCGGGAGTGCTTTTCCTATTATAAGAGTTTGTTCCGGCTTGTCCTTTGCTATAAAAGGATTGGGCCATCTTGCTGCACTTTATTTACTTTTATTACTTGTTGCTCGTTACAATTTATCCTATCACAAAACTATCTGTTACCACTTATTTCAGTACTTGCAGAGAATACCTTGCTGAAAACCGCTTATCATTTCCTTCTGCTCCTCGTTGGGTTGGACACTCTTACTTATCGAAAGGACTACGATAGATCCCCTATACTTGTGGGTCATCAAGACTCTTTTCTGGAGCCGTTGCCGGGGAGTGTAGCGCCTTTGGTCGGTGGAATTTGGTAAGGAAAAATTTATATAGTGTGCTAAAATTTACTGTCACTTGTTACTATGGAAAGTAATTCTCTGAGGGGCTTGTTCGGGGTATCTTCACCCCATTCATTAGAGCAAAGAGTTGCTCCTCAACCTACTGAACCTATTGAAAATGAAACTCCTTTTGAATTTCCTTCGGGTATGATGGAAAAACTGCTAGCTAACCCTTTTACAGGAGATGGAAAAAGGCATCCTGATGAGCACTTAATATATGTGGATGAAGTTTGTGGATTATTTAAGCTTGCAGGTATACCCGATGATGTTGCTAAGAAGAAGGTCTTCCCTTTATCTTTGAAGGGAGACGCATTGATATGGTATAGGCTATGTGATGATATGAGATCATGGGACTATAAAAGATTGAAGCTGGAATTTCATCGAAAGTATTGCCCTATGCATCTTGTTCATCGTGATCACAATTATATATATAATTTCTGGCCTCGCGAAGGAGAAAGCATCGCTCAAGCTTGGGGGAGGCTTAAATCAATGTTATATTCATGCCCCAATCACGAGCTCTCAAGAGAAATGATTATTCAAAATATATATGCTTGGCTTTCTGATAACAATCGCACCATGCTCGATACTTCTTGTGTTGCCTCTTTTATGATGAAGACTATTGAACTCGGATGGAATTTATTGGATAGAATTAAACGAAACTCTGAAGATTGGGACCTTGACGAAGGTAAGGAGTCAGGTATGACACCTAAGTTTGATTGTGTTAAATCTTTTATGGATACCGATATTTTCCATAAGTTTAGCACTAAATATGGACTTGACTCTGAGATAGTAGCTTCTTTCTATGAATCTTTTGCTACTTATGTTGATCTCCCTAAGGAGAAGTGGTTTAAATATCATCCTCCCATATAAGTAAAAGTAGCTGCACCTATTAAAGTTGAAGAAAAGACTGTCACTTATAATGATCCTATTGTTCCTAGTTCTTATATTGAGAAACCACCTTTCCCTGTTAGAATAAAGGATCGTGCTAAAACTTCAACTGTTGTTTGCAAAAGCAATATTAGAACTTATACACCTCCTGAGCAAGTTTAAGTAGAACCTAATGTTGCTATTGTTAAAGATCTCTTGTCTGATAATATTGATGGGCATGTTATTCATTTCGAAGGTGAAACTGCTTGAATTGCTAAACCTTGTGATAAAGATAAACATAGACCTGTGGTAGGCGTGCCTGTTATTTCTGTTAAAATAGGATATCATTGTTATCATGGCTTATGTGATATGGGTGAAGTGCTAGTGTAATACGTATTGACTAATACGCAGAAATTAAGAATGAAATTGCACCTGTTGAGTAAGAAGATATTGATGTTACTATTAAACTTGCTAATATAGATACTATTGCACCAATTGGAATTGTTAGAGATGTTGAAGTCTTGTGTGGGAAGACTAAATATCCTGCTGATTTTCTTGTTCTTGGTTCCCCACAAGATAGCTTTTGTCCCATTATATTTGGTAGACCCTTCTTAAATACTGTCAATGCTACCATAGGCTGCACAAAGATTGTTGTTACTATTGGATTGGATGATATGGTTCATGAGTTTAATTTCTCCAAATTTAGTAAAAAAACATCATGAGGAAGAATTACCTAGTAAGGATGAAATTATTGGTCTTGCTTCTATTGCCGTACCTCCTAGTGATCCTTTAGAACACTATTTGCTAGACCATGAAAATGATATGTTCATGAATGAAAGAAGGGAAATAGATGAAGTATTCTTTAAACATGAACCTATTCTGCAACACAATTTGCCTGTTGAAATCTTAGGGGATCCTCCTCCACCCAAGGGTGATCCCGTGTTTGAGCTTAAACCTTTGCCTGATAATCTTAAATATGCTTATCTTGATGAAAGAAGATATATCCTGTTATTATTAGTGCTAACCTTTGAGAGCATGAAGAAGAAAGATTATTGAAAACTCTGAAGAAGCATCGTGCTGCTATTGGATATACTCTTGATGATCTTAAGGGCATTAGTCCCACTCTATGTCAACATAAAATAAATTTGGAAGCAGATGCCAAACCAGTTCGTGATCCTCAACGACGTCTGAATCCTAAAATGAAAGAAGTGGTAAGAAAAGAAATACTAAAGCTTCTGGAGGCAGGTATAATCCATCACATTGCTGATAGTGAGTGGGTAAGTCCTGTCCATTGTGTCCCTAAGAAGGGAGGTATTACTGTTGTTCCTAATGATAAAGATGAATTGGTTCCACAAAGAATTATCACAGGTTATAGGATGGTAATTGACTTCCGCAAATTAAATAAAGCTACTAAGAAAGATCATTACCCCTTACCTTTTATTGATCAACTGCTAGAAAGATTATGCAGACATATACACTATTGCTTTCTAGATGGTTATTCTGGTTTCTCTCAAATACCTGTGTCGGCTAGAGATCAATCAAAGACTACTTTTACCTGCCCTTTTGGTACTATTGCTTATAGACGTATGCCTTTTGGTTTATGTAATGCACCTGCTACCTTTCAAAGATGCATGATGGCCATATTCTCTGACTTTTGTGAAAAGATTTGTGAGGTTTTCATGGACGACTTTTCTGTCTATGGTTCCTCTTTTGATGATTGCTTGAGCAATCTTGATCGAGTTTTGCAGAGATGTGAAGAAACTAATCTTGTCTTGAATTGGGAAAAGTGCCACTTTATGGTTAATGAAGGTATTGTCTTGGGGCACAAAGTTTCTGAAAGAGGTATTGAAGTTGATAAAGCCAAGGTTGATGCTATTGAAAAGATGCCATGTCCCAAGGACATCAAAGGTATAAGAAGTTTCCTTGGTCACGCCGGATTTTACAGGAGGTTCATTAAGGACTTCTCAAAAATTTCTCGGCCTCTGACTAATTTATTGCAAAGAGATATACCATTTGTCTTTGATGATGATTGTGTAGAAGCATTTGAAATACTTAAGAAAGCATTAGTCACTGCACCTGTTATTCAGCCACCTGATTGGAACCTACCCTTTGAAATTATGTGTGATGCTAGTGATTATGTTGTAGGTGCTGGTCTAGGGCAAAGAGTTGATAAGAAATTAAATGTTATTCATTATGCTAGTAAGACTCTAGACAATGCTCAAAGAAATTATGCTACTAAGAGCTTTTAGCAGTTGTATTTGCTTGTGATAAGTTCAGATCTTATATTGTTGATTCTAAAGTAACTATTCAAACTGATCATGCTGCTATTAAATATCTTATGGAAAAGAAAGATGCTAAACCTAGACTTATTAGATGGGTTGTCTTGCTACAAGAATTTGATTTGCATATTGTTGATAGAAAGGGAGTTGAGAACCCCGTTGCAGATAACTTGTCTAGGTTAGAGAATATTCTTGATGACCCACTACCTATTAATGATAGCTTTCCTGATGAACAATTAAATTTTATAGGTACTTCTCGTAGTACTCCATGGTATGCTGATTATGCTAATTATATTGTTGCTAAATTTATACCACCTAGCTTCACATACCAACAAAAGAAAAAGGTTTTCTATGATTTAAGACATTACTTTTTGGATGACCCACATCTTTATAAAGAAGTAGTAGATGGTGTTATTAGACGTTGTGTACCTGAGCATGAACAGGAACAGATCCTACGCAAGTGTCATTCCGAGGCTTATGGAGGACACCACGCTGGAGATAGAACTGCACATAAGGTATTGCAATCTGGTTTTTATTGGCCTACTCTCTTCAAGGATGCCTGTAAGTTTGTCTTGTCTTGTGATGAATGTCAAAAAATTGGTAATATTAGTAGACGTCAAGAAAGGCCTACGAATTATTCTCTTGTTATTGAACCATTTGATGTTTGGGGCTTTGATTATATGGGACCTTTTCCTGCCTCTAATGGATATACACATATTCTAGTTGCTGTTGATTATGTTACTAAGTGGGTAGAAGCTATTCCAACTAGTAGTGCTGATCATAACACTTCTATTAAAATGCTTAAGGAAGTTATTTTCCCGAGATTTGGAGTCCCTAGATATTTAATGACTGATGGTGGTTCACACTTTATTCATGGTGCTTTCCGTAAAATGCTTGCTAAATATGATGTTAATCATAGAATTGCATCTCCTTATCACCCACAGTCTAGTGGTCAAGTAGAGTTGAGCAATAGAGAGCTCAAATTAATTTTGCAAAAGACTGTTAATAGGTCTAGAAAGAATTGGTCCAAGAAACTTGATGATGCATTATGGGCTTATAGAATTGCATATGAAAATCCTATGGGTATGTCTCCATATAAAATGGTTTATGGAAAAGCATGTCACTTACCTCTCGAACTAGAACATAAGGCATATTGGGCTATTAAAGAGCTTAACTATGATTTTAAACTTGCCGATGAGAAGAGGTTATTTGATATTAGCTCACTTGATGAATGGAGAACCAAAGCTTATGAAAATGCCAAGTTGTTTAAAGAAAAAGTTAAAATATGGCATGACAAAAGGATACAAAAGCGTGAGTTTAATGTAGGTGATTATGTATTTCTATACAACTCTCATTTAAGATTTTTTGCAGGAGAACTTCTCTCTAAATGGGAAGGCCCCTATGTTATCGAAGAGGTCTATCGTTTCGGTGCCATAAAGATCAACAACTTTGAAGGCACAAATCCGAAGGTGGTAAACGGTCAAAGAATTAAACATTATATCTCAGGTAATCCCATAAATGTTGAAACCAATATTATTGAAACCGTAACCCCGGAGGAATACATAAGGGACACTTTCCCGGAACGTTTCAGACTCCGAAAAGGAATAGGTATGTGGTAAGGTAAGTAAACCGACTCCAAAACAATTTTTAAGGCAATATTTCTCTGTTTAGGAATATTTAGAAAAATAGAAAAATAAGTAGCAGTCCGGGAAGGACACGAGGGCCCCACGAGGGTGGTGGGCGCGCCCTACCCCCTAGGCGTCCCCCCTACCTCGTGAGCACCTCGTGTGCCTTCCGGACTCCGTTTTCTTGCACGATACGTATTTTGGTCGGTAAAAATTCATTATATTCTCCCGAAGATTTTGACTCCCGTATCACGCAAATATCCTCTGTTTTCATTTCGAGCTGTCCCGTTGCAGATTAAATCAACATGTCTTCCCAGGATTCGGAAGGAGAAAGCTATGTGGATGATTACTTAGCAAATCCAAAGGTCTATGGAGATGTGGAACACGATGGGTGGACCACGGAGGAAGAAGAGGACTATGAACCCAAGGGGAAGGAGGAGACGAGCTCAGATGAAGATGAAGCACCATTACCTCAACTTGGGGACATGCACGTGGAGTTCAAAAAGTCAAGTCTCCCTGATAGGGTAAAGAAACCCAAGTTCGAGTTTATCCCTTTTCGTCTCTTGCAGGAAAATAAGCAGGACCTATGCAAAAAGATATTAACCCTGGAGTGGGAGATTGATGATCTGAGGGATCAAAATGCCGTCCTCAAGCGCAAATTAAGGGAGAAGCCTAAGCCATCAACTAAGCCAACATCACCCACCACCTTCTTCACCAACCAAGGAGATATAATCACATGGGTATGGGCACTCCCCTTGGCAACTGCCAAGCTTGGGGGAGGTGCCCCGGTATCGTATCACAATCACAACTCCTATCTTTACCGTTTTTCTTAGGTCGATCCTATTAGTAGTATCTTGATCTAGTAGAATAAAGTTTATGGCATGATCTAGTTTTGAGTTTGCTTTATGATCTCTCTATGTAATCGAGTCCGTGAGCTATATATAATAAAGATTAGTGTTGAGTCAAGGGCTTGATTATTTTGCCATGATCTTGGGTGAATAAAAGAAAAAAGAACAAAAAAAGAAACAAAAGGTTCATATTGATCTTATTGAGAGTAATGACTTCACATAGAAAGAGTATGATGATTAAAAGTTGTTGGGAGTTGGCAAACATAGCTTTGGTCATTGTTGCAATTAATAGGAAGTAATAAGGAAAGAGAGGTTTTCACATATAGATATATTATCATTGACATCTTTTATGATTGAGAGCACTCATTAAAATATGACATGCTAAAGAGTTGATGTTGGACAAGGAAGACAATGTTATGAGTTATGTCTTTCCTATATCTGAGATAAAGTATGTTGTCATGGATCCTCTAACTTGTTGAGCATGCCTTTCCCCCTCATGCTAGCCAAATTCTCAGCACCAAGTATAAATACTACTTGTGCTTCCAAACACCCTTAAACCAGTTTTGCCATGAGAGTCCACCATATCTACCTATGGATTGAGTAAGATCCTTCAAGTAAGTTGTCATCGGTGCAAAGCAATAAAAATTGCTCTAAATATGTATGATTGATTGGTGTGGGATAAATAATCTTTATACGATCTTGTGATGTGGAAGTAATAAAAGCGACGGACTGCATAATAAAGGTTCATATCACAAGGGGCAATATAAAGTGACGTTCTTTTGCATTGAGATTTTATGCATCAAACCATAAAAGCGCATGGCAACCCCTGCTTCCCTCTGCAAAGGGACTATCCTTTATTATTATCTTCTACCTTATGCAAGAGTCATGGTGATCTTCACCTTTTCTTTTTCATTTTATCCTTTGGCAAGCTCAGCATGTTGGAAAGAACATGATATATATATATATATATATATATATATATATATATATATAATTGGATGTAGGGGAGCATGAACCATTATTGTTGACATTACCCTTGAGGTAATAGGTTGTGGGGCAAAACTATAAGCCCCTATCTTTCTCTGTGTCCGATTAAAACTCCGTAACCACAAGTATCGCGTGAGTGTTAGCAATTATGGAGGACTAAATGATAGTTGAGTATGTGGACTTGCTTTTTATCTCTGACATAGACTCTTTCCGATGTTATGATAAATTGCAATTGCTTCAATGACTGAGATTATAGTTTGTTGGAGCCCAATAAGGTTTATGATTTATACTTTTGCATTTTGAATAGATCATCACTTGAACATAAGTAATCATATGACAAATCCATATATGTTGCTGTTATGAGAATAATCATGATGCCTTCATGTCCGTATTTTATTTTTTATCGACGCCTCGACCTATAAACATGAGGACATATTTATTGTTATCGGCTTTTCGCTTGAGGACAAGAGAGGTCTAAGCTTGGGGGAATTGATACGTCCATTTTGCATCATGCTTTTATATCGATATTTATTGCATTATGGACTATTATTTCACTTTATGTCACAATACTTATGGCTATTCTCTCTTATTTCACAAGGTTTACATAAGGAGGGAGAATGCCGGCAGCTGGAATTCTGGGCTGGAAAAGGAGCAAATATTAGAGACCTATTCTGCGCAACTCCAAAAGTCCTGGAACTCCACGGAACATCTTAAAATAAATAAAGAAAAATCCTCGCCAAAGATGAAGGCCAGGGGGCCCACACCCTGCTCACGAGGGTGGGGGGTGCGCCCCCTACCTCGTGGCCCCCCTGGCGGCTCTTCGACGTCCATCTTCTCCTATATGAAGTCTTTCAATGAGAAAAAAATAGAGAGCAACTTTTTGGGACGAGACTCCGCCGCCACGAGGCGGGACCTTGGCGGATCCAATCTAGAGCTCCGGCACAGCTGTTCTGCCGGGGATACTTCCCTCCGGGAGAGGGCAATCTCCATCAACATCTTCATCACCAACGCTCCTCTCATCGGGAGAGGGCAATCTCCATCAACATCTTCACTAGCACCATCTCATCTCCAAACCCTAGTTCATCTCTTGTATCCAATTCTTGTCTCACAGTCCGGGATTGGTGCTAGTAGGTTGCTAGTAGTGTTGATTACTCCTTGTAGTTGATGCTAGTTGGTTTATTTGGTGGAAGATCATATGTTCAGATCCTATATGCATATTATTACCCCTCTGATTGTGAACATGAATATGCTTTGTGAGTAATTACGTTTGTTCTTGAGGACAAGGGAGAAGTCTTGCTATTAGTAGTCATGTGAATTTGGTATTCGTTTGATATTTTGATAAGATGTATGTTGTCTAGCCTCTAGTGGTGTTATGTGAACGTCGACTACATAACACTTCACCATTAGTTGGGCCTAGAGGAAGGCATTGGGAAGTAATAAGTAGATGATGGGTTGCTAGAGTGACAGAAGCTTAAACCCTAGTGTATGCGTTGCTTTGTAAGGGGCTGATTTGGATCCATACGTTTCATGCTATGGTTAGGTTTACCTTAATACTTTTGTCATAGTTGTGGATGCTTGCAATAGAGGTTAATCATAAGTGGGATGCTTGTTCAAGTAAGAACAGCACCCAAGCACCGGTCCACCCACATATCAAATTATCAAAGTATCGAACGCGAATCATATGAACGTGATGAAAACTAGCCTGACGATATTCCCGTGTGTCCTCGGGAGCGCTTTTCCTATTATAAGAGTTTGTTCCGGCTTGTCCTTTGCTACAAAAAGGATTGGGCCACCTTGCTACACTTTATTTACTTTTGTTACTTGTTGCTCGTTACAATTTACCCTATCACAAAACTATCTGTTACCACTTATTTCAGTACTTGCAGAGAACACCTTGCTGAAAACCGCTTATCATTTCCTTCTGCTCCTCGTTGGGTTCAACACTCTTACTTATCGAAAGGAGTACGATAGATCCCCTATACTTGTGGGTCATCATCGAGCCGGCGACGAAGATGCCAGCGTCGCAGTTAACCTGCGGGCGAGCCATTGATCCTTTTGCCGATCACACAGCAGAACTCTTAATGAAAGCACCAATGTCGGTGTCAAAACCGGCGGATCTCGGGTAGGGGGTCCCGAACTATGCATCTAGGATCGATGGTAACAGAAGGCAGGGGACACGATGTTAACCCAGGTTCGGGCCCTCTTGATGGAGGTAATACCCTACGTCCTGCTTGATTGATATTGATGATATGAGTATTACAAGAGTTGATCTACCATGAGATCGTAGAGGCTAAACCCTAGAAGCTAGCCTATGGTATGATTGTATGTATATGATCTATCGACTAGCCTGGCCTTGGTTTATATAATGCACCAGAGGCCTAGGATAACAAGAGTCCTAGCCGAATACGCCGGTGGGGAGGAGTCCTTGTCTTGATCACCAAGTCTTGTGGAATCTTCCATGTATGCAGCAACTGTCTGAACTGGCCCATGAGTATGCGGCCATGCGGGTCCTCGACCCAATCTAACAGATCGGGAGATGACGTGGTGAGTACCCCCTAGTCCAGGACACCGTCAATGCCTCTCAACATATCATCGGGGAAGCTGCTGATTAATTCTAGGCCTGCTGGAATCGCTTGCGGTTCTAGCTTGCCCCGCCTCCGCTTATTGGCAGCCCCGTTCTCCACCTCCAAAGTCTCCTTGTCAGCGGTGCTTTCTGATAGAAATGGGAGTACAGGGAATATTTAGTTAAAATAGGACAATAGAAAAGTGTATTGGTAACTATAAGTTATTAGGTAGGAATATTGTAAGAAAAGGGAATAACAATTGGTTGCTTAAATACTACACAATTCATTTGACATTGTGGGCTAAGTCAACATATGCAGATAGTTGAAAAGAAAACTTACTTAAAAAAAGTTTGGACAGATGATTTTGTGAGGGAAGTTAGCATATATCTCATGACTAGGCCCTTTTATGTGGAGTGCAATTTTAGTGCCAGCTTTCAGTACATAAAACTTTGCAATTTCATTCCAAAAGCCAGTGCCAAAATAGGAGTCACCACGTTCATCAAGTCTTATAGTAGAAACGATTGTAAATCCATGGTTTGTGTGTAGTATGACATCCGTGGAGCCTTGATGTATGTAAAGGGAAAAATTGTGCACTACATAGTCTGTTGCATAGCGAGGGATGTTCTACAGAAAATGGTATGATTGTTAACGAAAATATGGTAACATGCAAATATGGGCCCCCATATTGAAAGAACTGTACAACAGTTGAAATCGAAGGACAAAAATCTATAATTAAACAGATAGGGTAAAAATGATGTCATGGAAAAATGAGAGTAATCGAAAGAACAATACATCATTAATTTGCCTAATATAGAAAGAAGAGGGGAAATCCCCTTTGGCGTATATGGTGCATGTGGCACCTTTTATCCAAATGTAGCAATATTTAGAATATGTTCAGGAAAGTAGGCCATGCCAACCGATTTAGGGTGAGATTGAACATACCGCGCGCATGCTCAAGTTATCTGGTATGGAGGGATGGAATCTTTGGCGGCGGTCGCAAAGTCATGAAGTGTCGGTGCACTGTACATTCTATGAATGAAAGAAAACCCTCAAATCAGCTCGAATAAAAATGAATTCACTGCGATTTCCACCGGGTGATTTAAGCAGGCAGATGAACTGGGATAAGAGATGAGACAATATATCATTAAACTAGTTACCTTGTCGTCCATGTGAAAGAACCCTCAGTACGGCAGATTCCCCAACCGAGCGGAGCTGGGTCGACCGCGAGCAGCGTCGAGAAAGTCGATGGCGATAGGCGGCGGCAAGCGGAAGTGACGAAATGCGGTGGGCTTTGCCGGCAGCCTGGCGGCAGCGGCAGGCGTCGAGCTAAGTGTTTACCGCCGCGATAGGCGGTGCCATAGTATAGACACGGAGGAGCTTGTGCAGGTGTGAATGGGGAACATACCGGAGGGGCCGAGGGAGTGGCGAGCGGGGTGAGGGTCTTTGTGATGTGGGGATGGTGAGGGTTTTCTTTTTTCTTTTTTGGATTGGGTGGTGAGGGTTTTCTGTCCCACAAAGAATTTTGGGGCCGACGGTTTGCTAGAGCGAACCGTGTGTGATTGACGCAGCAGGCAAAATGAAAGTCATTGCACACGGTTCCAATTTTGGAAACCATGTGTGATTGACGTACTACCTCCGTCCTGGTTTATTGGTCCCCCGTTGTAATTTTTACCAAAATTTGGTGAAATATTTAACATACTCAGACATAGATAATAAGCGTACACGTAGATAAGCATAGTTCAACCATAAATAGTACATAGTTCAACAATATTAATCATACTCAAGTGTACATATATAGTTCCATCCATCCCACATCTCATCTCACAGGCCGGTACGATCCTGAAGCTTCTCCAAGTACTCGGCGTATGCGTCGTGCGCCACCCTGCGAGAATACTTCTGCTAGAAGGAGCCAACGGCCCATCCTCTTGCATGCACCAGAACATTTAGATACGCGTCATGAAGCTTCTGGTTGCAAAATGGGCATCCATAGCCGTCGTTCCAGGTCCTAATACGCCTGTTATGCATTCCCGCATAAAGCTCCCTCGGGATTTGCCTGTTGTACCTCCTATGGACATCTTCATCCTCGCTGTCCACATCGTCAGACAGCACATATACAAATAGTAGAACAAATTTGGCATCAAATCAATAATTAGATGCCGTGAAGTAGGATTAGGAGTTTATGGCTATTTATTTATACATATCCAGAGATTATGATTCGATTTGTAAGCGCAGTCGTCTATATACAAACCAATCTTGAAGCACATAATGGCACAAACATATATAGGTCATTGAAAATCAATTGTCAAGCCCTGGCTAGGAATTATTAGCATGAACACTAACCCTAGTCGGATTACTAGCAGAAATCATTTGCACAGGTGAAACAACTAATCACTTATCACATGTACCATTCAAACAATCAATACACTACACGGATCTAATGGAACTTACTCAGATTTCATGGATTGGGAGAACATAACCATACATTTCTATTCCAAAAAGGGGGAGGCAGGAGTAACCTGAGAAACCCTATGATCTATTTGACACATAAATGGGTATAGATGACTAATCAGCGGTCTGTCGTCGTCGGAGTCGTCGCCGGAGTGGTCGTCGGAGTCGGTGTGGAACTCCGCCTCCGACTGTGGAAGCTCAATGTCGTCGACGACGTCAGGGTACAGTGATAACTCGCCGGCGGTGACGGCAACCTCTATCTCCATCTCCACGCCGTGCTCCGGTGCTTTAGCAGCCCCGGCGTCGCCACTCCCTCCGATGAGGCGCTTCGGAGGCATCCTCATACGCTGACAGCTTTGAGGACTGAGAGCAGCGTCGAGGATGCAAGCAGAGAGAGAGGATTGTGTGTGCGTAGCAAGGATGGGGGGTGCGGCCGCTCGGGCGCACCATTAATATGGAGTAGTGGGAGTTGTGGGAGAGAGGCGGGCGGCGATCCAAACCGATGGCTTGCCTCCTGGTGAGCCTGCGCACCGGACTGCTGGCATGCCTACCAAAGTTTCACACAGCTACTCACATGCCTCCCAATGACACTGCACAGCGAGCATGCCTCCATCAATTCACACACCTGCATGCACGCCTCCCTGTCTGCCTGCGCGATGGACATGTCCTGTCAACTCAGGCCTACTCGCACGCCACACGGGTTGCGCGACGGCACGTATATTGTTTTTATATTTGGATGATTAATGTTGCCGCTTTATTGCTTAACCGAAGCATGGCACATATCCATTGTTGGTCTAACGCTCACGGTTCGAATAAATAATCCGTTTGGGATATTGGTTCCTAATTATTAAAAATCTCTCGTCTGTAATTAGATAAAGATTACATCAAAACTGGTCTCAAATTTGACAAAAAAAAGTGCAATGCCACTTTGTATTGGTGTCCATATGACAACACGATAAGTTTCATGAACTTTAAATAAGTTTTGGATGTACTAGAATTTAAAAATCAAGATTCTCAATGTTTGAAATTTGTTGCACGGGGAGTAAACATGCACCAAGTGAGACACATGTGTTTTTGCAATCCATTTAGGTGCACTGTCATGTGTGCATGTGGCTCAAATTTGATTTTTGCACATTATACCCGTAGAAAATCAATCAATCAATGAGCTAAAACATCTTAATGATCTTTGTAATTTTTTGAAATTAAAATGTCCCTCCTTTTGGTAACATGTATGTTCACCACCGGATAATTAATTTAACATGCATTGTAGTTGCGGTAGATCCACGGTATGTGCGTGGGTGTGTGCGTCTAGGGGTGGCGGGTGGCTCACAGTACACTACAAGTTGTGAGCCACCGTGGATTGGCCGTTTTGTTAGGCAGGCCGGTGCCACATCAGAGTCGTGAAATCGTTATTTAAAACAATACACAACCCTGTCATACATAAATGTTTTGGCCACATGCAGTCGATGGTTGTCCTACACGACACTCGATACTCGTGTGTGACGCTTTCTGTGGGCCTACGAGGTCGTCGTCCATCACTTTAACAAACAGCCGACAGTGAGGTTAATTTGACCAGCAAGGTAGAATCTTTTTTGTTTGTGTTATGGTGGTATATAGTACGCGTTGAAGAGGTGGGAGGGGACTAGCATATATATATATATATATATATATATATATATACATACGCGTCCGTGAACAAGTACACCTCACTCAGTGTCAGGACTTTTTGTTTTCAGAGGCACGTGCCACGTCAAAATTGTGAAATTGGTTATTCAAACATCACACAACACCTTTTTGGGCCACATGCATATCCTAGGTAGGACACTCACGTGTGACGCTTCCATCTGTGGGCCCACGAGGCCATCATCGATGCATGCATGCATCACTTTGACCTACATCGGGAGAGGTTAATTAGTTTAACCGTCGATGAGGATTCTTTTGGGTTACATATATTACCGCAGGAGCATATAGTATGCGGTGAAGAGGGGGAAAGGGGACCATCATATGTAGTACGCTTGATATGAACCTCGCTTTGTGTGGGTGCATGGTTTACGGTTTTTGAGGCATGTAGCACATCAAAGTTGTGCATTTTGAGCATTCAACATATATATGTTTGGCCCACATGCAAAGCGGTGGTGGTTGTCCTCTCGCACCCATTTAAGCGATTATCAGCGATATCGATGCTTTCCATTTGTGGGCCCGCTTGGTCCATCACTACTTTTTGCATGACAACAAGAGAGGCTAATTTGACTTAGGAGGGGATTATTATTTTTTCTCTAGGATGACATGCATGATACAGCTTGAGCACACACACATGCATGTGTATGCATGAATCTCTCCCATCGAGTCGAAGAGGCTAGTACAACGGCACATCATGAACCGATCTCGCTCTGTGTGGGGAGCTAGTGTATGATTTTTGACACAAGCGCCACATCAATGTTGTGTATTCAAACATGCATGCACGCATCACCTCCATACATATGCATGTAGTGGTTGCCTTCGAACGGTACGCTCACTCGCGTGGTTATCGGCGACAATCCTATATATTTGTGGGTCCGCATGGGCATCCATGATCACCTGACCAACAATAAGATAGGTTACCATGGCGGATTCTTCATTTGGTTCGTGTTATCCTAGTATAGGTCATGGTGAGATTCATACCTAATTAAGTTTGAGCGCATATACTATGCACGCATGCATGCATGAATCCCCGTCGTAGGCTTCAAGTGTGGTGTAACATACATATACATCGTCAACCTAACCCTCACCCAGTCTGGGAATTTCTAGTTCGAAATCACGGTGCCACATCAAAGTTGTTCCATTGTTACTCAAAAACACACCTCTCCATATATATGTTTGGGCCACACGCATGCAGTGGTTGTCTTCGGGGACTAGCTACT
This sequence comes from Triticum monococcum, assembly GCA_034509565.1. Taxonomy (NCBI): domain Eukaryota; kingdom Viridiplantae; phylum Streptophyta; class Magnoliopsida; order Poales; family Poaceae; genus Triticum; species Triticum monococcum. Next base: position 488,960,212 of record CM067845.1, read on the forward strand.
TGCGTGATTATTGGCGAGTTAGCCCATCTCGGAGGTCGCATGAACGGCCATCACTTTGACCAACAACAAGATAGAGGTTGTACGACCAAGGTGGATTATTCTTGGTCTGTTTTATGATCCATCTTGGTGAGATATATGCCTCTCTGGCCCGCTGACAGAAAGTGTGTGTGGGGGGTGCTACTTCGCACTTTGCTAGGTGAACCTCGGTTGGGGGGCATGCATTCATAGCATAGGATTCCCTTCGTGGCAACACGAGGGGGTGGGGGCTGCTAGCTACTTCGCACTTTGCTAGGTGAACCTCGGTTGGGCGGGAGTGTTGGGGAACGTAGCAATAATTCAAAATTTTCCTACGTGTCACCAAGATCAATCTAGGAGATACTAGCAACGAGAGAGAGGGAGTGCATCTTCATACCCTTGAAGATCGCTAAGCTGAAGCGTTACAAGAATGCGGTTGGTGGAGTCGTACACGCAGCGATTCAGATCACGGTCGATTCTAATCTAAGCGCCGAACAACGGCGCCTCAACGTTCAACACACGTATAGCCCGGGGACGTCTTCTCCTTCTTGATCCAGAAAGGGGAGAGGAGAAGTTGTGGGATAACTCCGACAGCACGACGGCGTAGTGGTGATGGAGCTCTTGGTTCTCCGGCAGGGCTTCGCCAAGCGGTACGGAGGAGGAGGAGGTGTACGAGAGGGGGAGGGGCTGCGCCAGGGGAAGGGTGCGGCTGCCCTCTCTCTCCCTTACTATATATAGGGGGAAGGGGGTGGAGGAGGAACCCTAGGGTTCCCTAGGGGAGGGGCGGCGGCCACAGGGGAAACCCTAGATGGGTTTGGGCGCCCCCACCCCTAGGAAACTTGCCCCCCAAGCCGGGAGGGGTGGCTGGCCTAGGGGAGGCGCCCCCACCTCTCCAAGTTACGTGAGATGGTGTGGGAGGGGCGCTCAGCCCCTTAGTGGGCTGATGTGCCCCCACCCCTTGGCCCATAAGGCTCACCAACGCTTGTCGGGGCCTCCGAAACCCCTTTCGGACACGCTGGTCGTCACCCGGTACCCCTGAAACAATTCCGGACTCCGATACCCTTCGCCCAATATATCGATCTTCACCTCCGGACCATTCCAGAACTCCTCGTCATGTCCGAGATCTCATTCGGGACTCCGAACTACCTTCGGTAACCACATACTATTTCCCATAACAACTCTAGCGTCACCGAACCTTAAGTATGTAGACCCTACAGGTTCGGGAACCATGCAGACATGACCGAGACATCTCTCCGGCCAATAACCAATAGCAGGATCTGGATACTCATATTGGCTCCCACATGTTCCACGATGATCTCATCCGATGAACCACGATGTTGGGGATTCAATCAATCATGTATACAATTCCCTTTGTCTATCAGTATGTTACTTGCCTGAGATTCGATCGTCGGTATCCCCATACCTCGTTAAATCTCATTACCGGCAACTCTCTTTACTCGTTCCGTAACGCATGATCCCGTGACCAACTCCTTAGTCACATTGAGCTCATTATGATGATGCATTACCGAGTGGGCCTAGAGATACCTCTCCGTCATACAGAGTGACAAATCCCAGTCTCGATTCGTGCCAACCCAACAGACACTTCCGGAGATACCTGTAATGCACCTTTATTACCACCCAGTTACATTGTGACGTTTGGTACACCCAAAGCATTCCTACGGTATCCGAGAGTTGCACAATCTCATGGTCTAAGGAAATGATACTTGAGATTAGAAAAGCTTTAGCAAACGAACTTCACGATCTTGTGCTACGCTTAAGATTGGGTCTTGTCCATCACATCATTCTCCTAATGATGTGATCTCGTTATCAATGACATCCAATGTCCATGGTCAGGAAACCATAACCATCTATTGATAAATGAGCTAGTCAACTAGAGGCTTACTAGGGGCATGTTGTGGTCTATGTATTCACACATGTATTACAGTTTCCGATTAATACAATTATAGCATGAACAATAGACAATTATCATGAACAAGGAAGTATAATAATAACCATTTTATTATTGCCTCTAGGGCATATTTCCAACAGTCTCCCACTTGCACTAGAGTCAATAATATAGTTCACATCGTTATGTGATTAACACTCATAGTTCACATCGCCATGTGACTAACACCCGAAGAGTTTACTAGAGTCAATAATCTAGTTCACATCGCCATGTGATTAACACCCAAGAGTTTACTAGAGTCAATAATTTAGTTCACATCACCATGTGATTAACACTCAGTGAGTTCTAGGGTTTGATCATGTTATGCTTACGAGAGAAGTGTCAGTCAACGGGTATGCAACATTTAGATCCGTGTGTTCTTTACAAATCTCGATTTCATATTGTAGATGTTGCTACTATGCTCCACTTGGAGCTATTCCAAATGGTTGCTCCACTATACGTATCCGGTTTGCTACTCAGAGTCATCCGGATAGGTGTTAAAGCTTGCATCGACGTAACCCTTCACGCCGAACTCTTTATCACCTCCATAACCGAGAAACATTTCCTCATTCCTAAGGACAATTTTGACCGCTGTACAATGATCCACTCCTGGATCACTCTTGTACCCCCTTGCCAGACACGTGGCAAGGCACATCGCGGTACACAGCATGGCATATCGTATAGAGCCTATGGCTAAGGCATAGGGGACGACCTTCGTCCTTTCTCTTTCTTCTGCCATGGTCGAGCTTCAAGTCTTAACTTCACACCTCACAACTCAAGCAAGAACTCCTTCTTTGACTGATCCATCTTGAACTCCTTCAAGATCATGTCAAGGTATGTGCTCTGTGAAAGTCTTATCAGGCGTCTTGATCTATCTCTATAGATCTTGATACCCAACATGTAAGCAGTTTTACATAGGTCTTCCTTTGCAAAACTCCATTCAAACAACCCTTTATGCTTTCTAGAAATTCTACATCATTTCCGATCAACAATATGTCATCCATATATACCTATCAGAAATGTTGTAGTGCTCCCACTCACTTTCTTGCAAATACAAGTTTGTTGCAAACTTTGTATAAACCCAAAGGCTTTGATCGCCTCATCAAAGCGTATGTTCCAACTCCGAGATGCTTGCTCCAGTCCATAGAAGGATAGCTGGAGTTTGCATACCTTTTAGCATCCTTAGGATTGACAAAAACCTTTTGGTTGTATCACATACAACCTTTCCTCACGGAAACCGTCAACGAAACTTTGTTTTGACATCCATCTGCCTGATTTTGTAAATGAAAATGCAGCAACTGCTAACATAGTTCTAACAAACTTTAGCATCGCTATGATTGAGCGAGTCTCATCATAGTCAACTCCTTGAACTTGTCGGAAACTTCTTTGAGACAAATCGAACTTCATAAATGGTGACATTACCATCAGCGCATGTCTTCTTCTTAAAGATCCATTTATTCTCAATGGATTGCCATTCATCGGGCAAGTCCACCAAAGTCCATACTTTATTCTCATACATGGATCCTATCTCGGATTTCATGGATTCTAGCCATTTGTTGGAATCCGGGCCCACCATCGCTTCTTCATAGCTCATAGGTTCATCATTGTCCAACAACATGACCTATAAGACAGGGTTACCACTCAGAAGTTGTACACACCCTTGTCGACCTACAATGTTTGATAGTAATTTGATCTGAAGCTTCATGATCATCATCATTAGCTTTCTCCTCAACTGACGTAAGTGCCATAGAAACATCTTTCTGTGATGCGCTACTCTCTGGTTGAAGTGAAGGTTCAACAACCTCATCAAGTTCTATCTTCCTCCCACTCAATTCTTTCGAGAGAAACTCTTTCTCGAGAAAGGACCTGTTCTTAGCGACAAACACTTTGCCCTTAGATCTGAGATAGAAGGTATACACAATCATCTTGTTTGGGTATTCTATGAAGACACAATTTTCCGCTTTGGGTTCGAGCTTTTCCGACTGAAGCCTATCGACATAAGCATCGTAGCCCCAAACCTTAAGAAACAACAACTTTGGTTTCTTGCCAAACCATAGTTCATACGGTGTCATCTCCACAGACTTAGATGGTGCCCTATTTAAAGTGAATGTAATTGTCTTCAATGCATAACCCCCAAAATAGTGGTAGATTGGTAAGAGACATCATACACCATATCCAATAAGGTTCTATTATGACGTTCGGACACACCATCATGCTATGGTGTTCCAGGCGGCGTCAACTGTGAAACGATTCCACCTTGTCTTTAGTGATTGCCAAACTCATAACTCAGATACTTTCCCTTTGATTAGATCGAAGGAACTAGATCTTCTTGTTACGATGATTCTCAACTTCACTCTGAAATTTCTTGAACTTTTCAAACATTTCAGACTTATGCTTCATTAAGTAAATATACCCATATCTATTCAATTCACCGGTGAAGGTGAGAAAATAACGATATCCACCGCGCGCGTCAACACTCATCGGACCGCACACATCAGCATGTATGATTTCCAACTAATCACTTGCCCGTTCCATTGTTCCAAAGAACGGGTTTTAGTCATCTTGCCAAAGAGGCATGGTTCGCATGTGTCAAGTGATTCAAAATCAAGTGACTTCAAAAGTCCATTAGCATGGAGGTTCTTTCATGCGCCTTACACCAATATGACCTAAGCGGCAGTGCCACATGAAAGTGGTACTATCATTATCAACTCTACATCTTTTGGCATCAATGTTATGAACATGTGTATAACTACGACCGGGATTCAATAAACCATTCACATTGGGTGCATGACTGAGGGAGTCCTGGATTAGGGGGTCCTCGGACAGCCAGACTATATACTTTGGCCGGACTGTTGGACTATGAAGATACAAGATTGAAGACTTCGTCCCGTGTCCGGATGGGACTCTCCTTTGCATGGAAGGCAAGCTTGGCGATTCGGATATGTAGATCTCCTCCCTTGTAACCGACTCTGTGTAACCCTAGCCCCTCTGGTGTCTATATAAACCAGAGGGTTTTAGTCCGTAGGACAACAACAATCAAACCATAGGCTAGCTTCTAGGGTTTAGCCTCTCCGATCTCGTGGTAGATCAACTCTTGTAATACTCATATCATCAAGATCAATCAAGCAGGAAGTAGTGTATTACTCCATCGAGAGGGCCCGAACCTGGGTAAACATTGTGTCCCCCGCCTCCTGTTATCATCTGCCTTAGACGCACAGTTCGGGACCCCCTACCCGAGATCCGCTGGTTTTGACACCGATATTGGTGCTTTCATTGAGAGTTCCATTGTGCCGTCACAATCAAGGCTTGATGGCTCCTTCGATCATCGGCAACGATGCGATCCAGGGTGAGATTTTCCTCTCCGGACAGATCTTCATATTCGGCGGCTTTGTACTGCGGGCCAACTCGCTTGGCCATCTAGAGCAGATCGAGAGCTACGCCCCTGGCCATCAGGTCAGGTTTGGAAGCTTGAACTATACCACCGACATCCGCGGAGACTTGATCTTCGATGGATTCGAACCCATGTCAGGTACGCCACATAGTCACGATGAGCATGATTTAACTCTGCCATCGGACAGTGTTCAGGAGATCACACATGTAACTACTCCGGCCCTCAATCCGGAACAGATTGCGCGGTCCGAGGACGGGTGGATGGACCCCACCATGGAGGTTGCACACTCAGCGCCGATAGAGCCGAATACTGACTTCACCTCCTATGAGACCTATGTTGCCGGACACTCGGATTCGTCCCCGGCCACAAACTCCGAACCGCACGTGTCCATGCCCATCCAATCTAATTGGGCACCGATCATGGAGTTCACCTCCGCGAATATCTTTTAGCACTCGCCCCTAGGCGACGTGCTAAACTCATTACAGTCTCTCTCCTTGTTAGGAGACCCTTGGCCGAACTATGTCCGGCTCGAGTGGGAAGCGGACGGCAAAGAAATTCGTTCCACACCCACCACCCATTTAATAGCCACTATCGACGACCTAACCGACATGCTCGACTTCGACTCCAAAGACATCGACGGTATGGACGACGATGCGGGAGACTTCGACTCCGCAGGGCGCTGGACGGCCACCTCATCGTATGATGTATACATGGTGGACACCCCCAAAGAAAGCGATGGCAACAAGGCAACGGAGGATAATTCCCCCGAGAAGCAATCCAAGAACCGGCATCATCGGCACTGCTCTTAGCCCCGCCATAGCAAAAACACCAATACCGGCACAGGAGACAATAACGCCGCAAATAGTGCCAAAGACGAAGACAATCCCCTCCAGCCAGGCTTTGAGCAGTAGGATGGGCAAGCCAGCCCAAGGGAACACGTGTCAGATTTCGGGTTCCGGCAGACCCTTGAGGTTCGAACACTGGGGTGCACGCGGAGATTTCGCCTCCTACCTACCTGCACCCCTCCGCCACGCTAGGATCAAAACTATGGGAAGAACAGCACAAGAGACACAGGGTTTATACTGGTTCGGGCCACCGTTGTGGTGTAATACCCTACTCCAGTGTGTGGTGTGGTGGATTGCCTATTGGGCTGAGGATGATGAACAGTACAAGGAAGAACAGCCTCGCGAGGGTCTGTTCTTGGCTGGGGCGATGAACCGCTGGGAGAAGTTCAGCCACCTCTCTCTCTCTCTCTCTGTTTCTGTTTCTGTTTCCAACCTCTCTACCCAGAGACCCTTCCTTCCTACCTCCCAGCCCCTCTGCTCTATGGGCGGCTGGTCCTATTTATAGAGGCCCTGGTCCTCTTCCCAAATATCGAGCGGGAAGGGAGCCAACAATGGCAGGCTAATTTGAAGGGGGACAGCAAGTATCAGCTATCCTGACAAAAGTAGTCTTCGTCTGCGCAAAGCTCTGGTGATGACGCCGTGTTGGGCTCCACGGTGACATCTGTCTCGTAGTCCTCCTGGTCTTGGTCTCGTTGCACCGAAATGGCAACCTTTGCCTGATGCCTCGGTACTCCGCAGCTGCGCTTGCCCCCTTTGCACCAAAGAGGAAAGGAGGACGCTGCGCGGGCTGGCGCCCGCCTGGCGCCCTGAGTCGTCATGGCTTGCGTCACGGGCACCTCATGAGGTACCCTGCCTTGATCTCTCCGCCTCCTCGCGAGCCAGCCTGACGAGGCCGTGCCTGAGGAAGCTCTGCGTCGTCCGTCCCGCGAGGCTTGGCCCCTCATGAGGGTCTTGAGTTTGTGTTGGTGAAGATGGGTCGTGCTGGGCCCCCCCTTTGAGCCACGCCACAGGCCGCAGGCAGGCAAGTCTGGGGACCCCCATTCCCAGAATGCCGACGGTAGCCCCCGGGCCCAAGGTGCACCTGGACTTGGTCGTGCAAGGAGGCGGAAGGGCAAGAGCGAAGCGCCGCGGGCCCTAACAGCCTGCGGCCTTGGGCGCAGCGTGGCGGTTGATTGGACGTGGGCGTCTCCACTTCCCCATGGCGCCTCGGCAACTGCACGGATTGGACAAGTCCCTGCATGCAAAGCGGGTCATAATTACCTACGATCGTGGGGGCCGTTGGTTGGCCATTGCCAGCCATAAGTATGGACCGGCACGCGCCCTTCCAATTCATCCCCCCTTGCTTCTCCTTTTTCTTCATGGCCCCGTCGAGGAGGTTCTCGGCCGCCGAGAAAGGGAAGGCTTGCCGGGTTGAGCCCGCCTCTACCCCACCCAAGCACGGCCGAGGGCGCCCTCGCAAGCATCCAGTGTCCACCACGGTGGCTCCCCGCGGTCGTGGAGGCGATCTTCAGCACAGCGATGGGCGGATTGTTGCAGCCGGGGTCGCGCTCCGGCTACGCGTCCCCCCAGGCCACGCGTTCGTGCCGGTGGAGTTCGTCGTGTGGTCGGCGGAGCTGGCTAGCACCCGGCTTCCGCTTCCTCGCTTCCTCCTCGGCGAGCTCCCGGCCGGCGCCCCGGGCGGCCTCTGGCTCCAGGCCGACGGTTGCCGCAGCCGGGCCTCATGGGTCTCTCTGGAGGTCTCCGCGGCCGGGAGCCTGTCCCTGGCCCACGATCGGCAGACGTTTGCCCGCGCGCGTGGCCTGAGCCGTCGGTGCACCCTACACTTCAAGTTCGACGGCGACGCCACCCTCTACGTGAGGGTGTTTGGGGAAGATGGTCGCCGCGTAGGGTGCTGCCCCGAGGGTGACGACCGCGGCTGGGAACCCAGCTCCGGCGATGATGGAGAGAGCAACGCTCGCGCGGCTGGCGGCGTGTGGGGTTCCTCAAGCTTCTCCGGTTCTTCTTCAGGCGGCGACTCCTCTAGCAGTGGCCGTGATCAGCCTCCACGCCGTCGTATCTGCTTGGGGGGTGGCAACGTGCCCGCCCGTCGTCGTGCCCTGGTGAAGCACGAGAGGGAGTCCGCCTGAGCTCCGGAGGCAGCTCGGGCCTTCCCTGCGGGCCGGTGTGAGGCGAGTCGCGCCGGATTTGTTCTTCATTTTCCCTTTTTCTTGCATAACAAAGACAATAGTGCGGAGCCCCGCGGGGGCGTGTTTGGGTTATTGCTGTCAATCATCATTTTGCTTTCATTACCGTACCTTCCGGCTATGTGCCTGAGCGTGGATAGTTCCCGGCCCCGGCCGTGGAGGGGGGCGACCAACCCAGGCCCTTTGTTTGTGTCGCGGTGCCCGTGGGGCACGGACTGGAGGGGTGCTCCTATAAGGGGCCCAGGTCGCGAACTCTTTGAATGACTAGGATAGGAACGCTCGTGAGGGCGCTCAGCTGCCCCCCCTCGCGAGGCCTTGCGCAAGAGAAATCGAGGCAGGAGAGTGAAAAGCCGAAGAACCTCGAGCCAAAGAGAGCAACAACTTCAAGAAAACTTCGAATGAGAAGGAACAAGCCAACTGCGAAAAGCAAATGAAAAGCCGCATCCGGCACCTAATCTAGTCTTCGACGTCTTCTCACCAGCGCGGAGCTAAGTGCTGCCACTGGGCGTGGGAGGGAGCCCCAAGGCCTGAGGCCGGCGCTCCTGAGACTCCGGGGCGTGTATAGCCCCAAATCATTATTATGTGAGAGTGTCATGGGCGGCGAGCTTCACATGCGTTGGCCTTCTTCACAGGCTCCGGGCCTTTTCCAAAACGCGATAGCTTCACAGGCACTCACCTTGCTTCACAGGCTCTGGGCCTTTTCCCAAACGCAATAGCTTCACAGGCACTCGCCTTGCTTCACAGGCTCCGGGCCTTTTCCAAAACGCGATAGCTTCACAGGCACCCGCCTTGCTTCACAGGCTCTGGGCCTTTTCAGGGGTAGAACCTCCGGAGGTGCTGGATGTTCCATGCATTCTGGACCGGCACTCCCTCCTGATTCTCCAAGCGCGCTGAGACGGGCCTAGAAACATGAACAACCTTGAATGGGCCCTCCCACATGGGAGAGAGCTTGTGCAGCCCCTCCCTGGAGAGGACCCGCCTGAGCACGAGGTCTCCTACCTCGAGAGTCCTGGGGCGGATGTTGCGGCAGTGATATCGCCGCAGCGCTTGTTGGTACCTCGCTGCTCGTAGCGCGGCTTCTCGGCGATGTTCCTCCCCCAGCACGAGGTCCATCCCCCGCATGGCGTCCTATTGCGCCTCGTCGAACGCCAGGACCCGCGCGGAGCGACGTCTGACCTCATGAGGGAGGACCGCTTCGGCTCCGTAGACCAGGAAGAACGGGGTCTCCCCAGTCGGCTTGGTCGCGATTGTGCGGATGGACCACAACATGGACTGAAGCTCGTCGTACCAACCTCTGCCGCAGGCCTCCAGCTTCTTCTTGAACATCCTGGTCTTGAGGCCCCTCAGGACCTCCGCATTGGCTCACTCGGCCTGACCGTTGCTTCGGGAGTGCGCCACTGAAGCGTAGCATATCTGTGTTCCAAGGTTAGCACAGTATGTTTTGAAGAGGTTACTGGTGAACTACGAACCATTGTCCGTGATGATGCGATTCGGCACCCCGAACCGGCTCACGATGCCCTTGATGAACTTGACCGCGGAACCCGCAGGAATGGTGCGGACAGCCTCCACTTCGGCCCACTTGGTGAACTTGTCTACAGCAACGTAAAGGTAGCGGTAGCCCCCTGGTGCCTGAGGAAACGGACCCAAGATGTCAAGCCCCCAGACTGCGAATGGCCACGAAAGGGGGATAGTCTGCAAGCCCCCTGCCAGCTGATGGATCTGCTTGGCGTGGAATTGGCAGGCCTCACAAGCTTTCACTAGTTCAAGGGCGTCATTGAGTGCGGTGGGCCAATAAAACCCACTGCGGAACGCCTTGTCGACGAGGGTCCGTGACAATGAATGATGTCCGCAGTCCCCGCCGTGTATATCTTCCAGTAGTTCCTTCCCTTGTTCCCTGGAGATGCAGCGCAGGGATACATCGTTTGGTCGCTTCCGATAGAGCTCTCCATCTTTGATGCAGTATGCCGTGGCCTGGCGTGCCACTCGCTCTGCTTCCTTCTCCTTCTCCGGCAGGGTCCCTTGCGTTAAGTAGCTCCGGAACTCCATGATCCAACATCCCTCCTGAGGTTCCATCGTCAGGAGCAGGCGTGCTCCTAAGGCCGGGCCACAAGCCGGAGCTCCTGAGGCAGGTGGCTGGGGGAGCTCTTCCCGGGGCTGAGCCGTGTTTGATAATGACGGTAAGGCTGAAGGCTTGAAGAGCCGCTCCTCGAAAACGCCAGGCTCCTGAGGTAACCGCCTGGACGCGCGTTTGGCGATGTCATCGGCTTCCTGATTGGTGCCACGGGGCACATGCTGCAACTCCAACCCCCAGAACTTCTTCTCCATCCTGCGGACCTCTGCAAGGTAGGCCTCCATGTGCTCATCCTTCGGCTCGTACACCTTGTTGGAGAAATTGACAAGGAGCTGCGAATCGCCCTTGACGGTGAGGCGTTTCACCCCCAGGGCAGCTGCGGCCTTCATGCCCGCTATTAAACCTTCATACTCCGCTATGTTGTTGGAGACCTTTTCGCCTTGCTGGAAACAGAGCTGCACGGCGTAATAGAGCTTGTCTTGTGTGGGCGATATAAGCACCGCCCCAGCTCCAGCGCCATGCCTGGAGAACGCCCCATCGAAGTACATGACCCAGCCTTCTGGCGCCTCGCTTCCCGGGGATAGGGACCGATCCTCATCGGCCTTGAGGCCTGGCGCCTCCGTCCACTCTGCCACAAAATCCGCCAACGCTGCTCCCTTGATGACCCTGGTCGTGCTGAATTCGAGCTGAAACGCTTGCAGTTCTATGTTCCACTCAGCGACCCTTCCAGCCGAATTAGGGCTCCTGAGCACTCTCTCCAGGGGGTATGATGAGACGACCTTGATGGGGTGACCATGAAATAGTGCCTCAGCTTGTGCGACACCACCAGTAGCATGAGGAGGAGTTTCTGAGGCATGGGGTACCATGCTCTTGCATCCCGCGGCACTGTGCTGACGAAGTACACTGGGTGCTCAACGAGGTGGAGTGCGTCAGTGCTGGTGGCCTCTTTCAGAGACCGTGGCGCCTCTTGAGGCGATGAGGCCTCCTGAGTCTGGCCATCTGGAAGAGGGGCCTCTTCCGCCTCTGGTGCGCCCCTCTACGGCGGCTGATCCTCCTCAGCCACGGTGGCGGTTTCTGTAGCCCTTCCTTGTCCCTGTTCTGCCTTGTCCCGGGCTGCTGCCGTGGCTTTGATTCGGCGCTCCTCTCTGACTGCCACCAAGGCTGCACTGGCGAAGTAGGGAGTGGCGGCGAGGTAAAGCACCAGGGGCTCCTGAGGGCGCGGAGCCACCATGACCGGTGGGCTAGTCAGGTGTCTCTTGAGATCCTGGAACGCCTTGTCGGCCTCTTCAGTCCACTCGAAGGGCCCCTTTTTCTTCATTAGCTGGAAGAAGGGCAGGGCTCGCTCCCCCAACTTGGATATGAAGTGCCCCAGCGCGGTCACGCGCCCCGTGAGCTTATGCATTTCTCTGAGGGTCTTTGGGGGCTTATGTCTTCCACCGCCTTGACCTTCTCCGGGTTAGCCTCGATGCCTCGGTGGGACACGAGGAAACCCAAGAGCTTGCCCGAGGGGACTCCGAACACACACTTCTCTGGGTTGAGCCGTAGGTTCACTGCGTTGAGGCTCGCGAAGGTTTCCTCCAAGTCCTGTATCAAGGTCCCGGCCTCCCGAGACTTTACCACAATGTCATCGACGTAAGCTTCAACATTATTCCCAAGTTGCAGGCCCAAGGTGATGTGCATCCGCCGCTGGAAGGTCGCCCCTGTGTTACGCAGCCCGAATGGCATGCATGTGTAGCAGTACACCCCACACGGGGTTAGGAAGGTTGTCTTCTCGACGTATTCTACCACCATCTTGATCTGGTGATACCCAGAGAAGGCATCCAAGAAGCATAACAGGTCGCATTCCGCAGTGGAATCGACGATCTAGTCGATGCGGGGGAGCGGGAACGGATCTTGCGGGCATGCTTTGTTGAGGTTGGTGAAGTCGTCACACATACGCTCCTTCCCTGTCTTCTTTGGCACAACGACAGGGTTGGCCAACCAATCCGGGTATCGGACCTCGCGAATGACCCCAGCGGCTTCTAATTTACGGGTTTCTTGGACGATGAAGGCCTGCTTTTCTGTGGACTGCCGCCTGGCCTTCTGCTTCATAGGGCGCACGTTGTGACACACGTTGAGGTGATGCTCGATTACACTCCTAGGGATCCCCGCCAACTGGTCAGGCTCCCAAGCGAATACCTTCTTGTTTGCGCACAGGAACCCGACCAGGGCCTTCTCCTGCTCTGGTTTGAGGTGGGCGCCTATGGTGAAAGTGGCGTTGGTGGACTCGTCCTCATCGACGGGTATCTGCTTGGTTTCTGCCTTGTCTTGGGTGAACAACTGTTTCTTCTTGGCGGGTGTAGCCCCCTTGGGCCCGGGGGTCTCCAAGTCGGCGGGCTATGCCGACGCCGCCGTCTTGAAGGCGAGCTTGAGCGCCCGCAGCACGTCCCCGGTGTCCCCGCGCACAGTGAGGACACCGCTGCTCCCGGACATCTTCATGAGGTTGTACGCCGGGTGCGTCGCGGCCATGAATTGGGCCAGCGCTGGGTAGCCGAGGATGACGTTGTAGGGGAGGCCGATGGGGGCGATGTCGAAGTCAACCAGCTCCGTGCGGAAGTTGTCGTAGGTGCCGAAGGTCACTGGGAGCCAGATCTGTCCCAAGGAGCTGGACGGCTTGCCCCCAACGCCTGAGAAGGGCCGGCTGGGTTGCAGCCGTTCCAGGGGTATGCGGAAGAGGTTGAAGGCCTCGACCGAGAGCACGCTGAGGCTCGCGCCGCCATCAATGAGGGTCCTAGTGACGGCCACCTGGCAGATGGTGGGGGTGCACAACATGGGGAGCGCACCCGAGCAGGCCGAGTTGGAGGGGTGGTCCTCCGAGCTGAAGGTCGGGCCGGTCTCGGGCGCCGCCCGACCCAGGGGAGCCCCCTGCCGCGTGGAAACGGCGCTGACCCGGCGGATGAACGACTTGACGTGGTGACTTGTGGGCGGCACCTGCGAGCCGCCAGGAGGCCCGCGACGACCGGGGGTGTTGGTGTAGCGCGATGGGACGGCGCAGGAGAGCCCCCTGCGGTGCGGACGAGCTCGGCGACGCGGTCGAGCCATTCCTTGTAGACGTCGTCGACGGGACGGCAGCGCAGGAGCTCGCCTGCCGCGATGAGCGCAACTCGAGCCTCCACGGGCGTGCAAAGCGCGCGGGACGAAGATCCAGCTGGGGCGAGCGAGGGAGTTGCGGTGCGGCCGTCTTGCCGCACGGACGGATGCTGGAACGATGCTTGCTGTTCGTCCCCCGCCGGGCTGGTGGCGGCGTTGATGGCAGGTGACGGGGAACGGCAGGGACGCCCACCGACAGGGGCCGTCTGGGCGACACGGGAAGCGAGGGCGGCCCGGCGCTCCGCGCGGGCCCGACGAGCGTCAGACATGAGCATGATGGTCGGAGGAGAACGGGGTGATGGAAGATGAATTCCGGCGCACCCCTACCTGGTGCGCCAAATGTCAGATTTCGGGTTCTGGCAGACCCTTGAGGTTCGAACACTGGGGTGCGTGCGGAGATTTCGCCTCCTACCTACCTGCACCCCTCCGCCACGCTAGGATCAAAACTATGGGAAGAACAGCACAAGAGACACAGGGTTTATACTGGTTCGGGCCACCGTTGTGGTGTAATACCCTACTCCAGTGTGTGGTGTGGTGGATTGCCTCTTGGGCTGAGGATGATGAACAGTACAAGGAAGAACAGTCTCGCGAGGGTCTGTTCTTGGCTGGGGCGATGAACCGCTGGGAGGAGTTCAGCCACCTCTCTCTCTCTCTGTTTCTGTTTCTGTTTCCAACCTCTCTACCCAGAGACCCTTCCTTCCTACCTCCCAGCCCCTCTGCTCTGTGGGCGGCTGGTCCTATTTATAGAGGCCCTGGTCCTCCTCCCAAATATCGAGCGGGAAGGGAGCCAACAATGGCGGGCTAATTTGAAGGGGGACAGCAAGTATCAGCTATCCTGACAAAAGTAGTCTGCACAAAGCTCTGGTGATGACGCCGTCTTGGACTCCACGGTGACCTCCATCTCGTAGTCCTCCTGGTCTTGGTCTCGTTGCACCGAAATGGCAACCTTTGCATGATGCCTCGGTACTCCGCGGTTGCGCTTGCCCCCTTTGCACCAAAGAGGAAAGGAGGACGCTGCGCGGGCTGGCGCCCGCCTAGCGCCCTGAGTCGTCATGGCTTGCGTCACGGGCACCTTGCGAGGTACCCCGCCTTGATCTCTCCGCCTCCTCGCGAGCCAGCCTGACGATGTCGTGCCTAAGGAAGCTCCGCGTCGTCGGCCCCGCGAGGCTTGGCCCCTCACGAGGGTCTTGAGTTTGTGTTGGTGAAGATGGGTCGTGCTGGGCCCCCCTTTGAGCCACGCCGCAGGCAGGCAAGTCTGGGGACCCCCGTTCCCAGAACACCGACAACAGGCAGCAGACAGAGAATCTGAGGATGAAAATTACATGCCTCTCTCCGCAGATGAGGTGAGCCTCGGCGATGAACAATTTATCGTACCTGAGGATCCCGTCGAACAGGAGCGCTTCAAGCGCCGGCTTATTGCCATAGCAAAAAGGCTGAAGAAAAAGCAACAACAGCTTCAAGCTAAGCAAGATCTGCTAGCAGATAGATGGACGAAGTCCTGGCAGCCGAGGAACACGAACTCGAGCGCCCAATCAAAAGTTTCCCTAAGCGCAGGTTGCTACCCCAGCTTGAAGAGGAAGCATTAAGGCCTGCGCTTCCAGCGTATGATGCGTCAGACCGGCCACCTCGTGGCCGCGACAAAGTGGCATATAAGCCCGAAGTCCAGCCCGCACCCCGTCGCCAGTCAAACAAAAACAGCAAGGCCCGGGGTAACATGCAGGACCTGCGAGACGTATTGGAAAACAAAGCAAGACACAAAAGATCGATCTTCGGATCACGAGGGCGCGCCCCAACACATGACGACGACCGTCATGCTGGATATATCAAAAACAAACCCGGCCGGGCCGAACACATCAGACAAGACTCATACGAACTGCGTCTTGACATAGCCCGACACAGAGGTGCCGCACACCCCCTATGCTTCATTGATGAGGTAATGGATCATGAATTCCCAGAAGGGTTCAAACCCGTGAATATTGAATCATACGATGGTACTACTGACCCCGCGATATGGATAGAGGATTTCTTCCTCCACATTCACATGGCCCGCGGGGATGATCTACATGCCATCAAGTACCTCCCGTTAAAACTCAAAGGAACACCTCGGCATTGGCTAAATAGCTTGCCAGCAAACTCCATCGGAAGTTGGGAGAACCTGGCAGATGCATTCCTGGACAACTTCCAGGGCACTTATGTGCGACCACCGGATGCTGATGATTTAAGTCGCATAACAGAACAGCTCGGAGAGTCAGTCAGGAAATTTTGGACTCGGTTCCTAACCAAAAAGAACTAAATTGTGGACTGTCCGGATGCCAAAGCCCTAGCGGCCTTTAAACATAACATCCGTGACGAGTGGCTCGCCAGACATCTCGGCCAAGAGAAGCCAAAGTCCATGGCAGCCCTCACAACACTCATGACTCACATCTGCGCGGACGAGGATAGCTAGTTGTCCTGTAGCAACAACACAGCAAGCAACCCTGGCACATCGAAGGCGAGAGACAGCAACGACAAGCCACGTCGCAACAGATACAAGCGCCACAACAACGGCGATAACGCCGAAGACACGGCAGCCAATGCCGGATTTAGTGGCTCTAAATCCGGTCGGCGGAAAAAGCCATTCAAAAGAAACAATCCGGGCCCGTCCATTTTGGACCGCATACTCGACCGCTCGTGTCAAATTCACGGCACCCCCGATAAGCCAGCCAACCACACCAACAGAGAATGTTGGGTGTTCAAACAGGCCGGCAAGTTGAATGCCGAAAGCAAGGAAAAGGGGCTGCATAGCGACGACGAGGAGGAGCCCCGGCCGTCGAACACAGGAGGACAGAAGAAATTTCCTCCCCAAGTGAAAACGGTGAACATGATATATGCAACCCATATCCCCAAGCGGGAACGAAAGCGTGCACTCAGGGACGTCTATGCGATGGAGCGAGTCGCCCCAAAGTTCAATCCATGGTCTTCTTGTCCGATCACTTTTGATCGCAGGGACCACCCCACTAGTATCCGTCATGGCGGTTCTGCCGCATTGGTCCTCGATCCTATCATTGACGGATTCCACCTCACTTGAGTCCTTATTGACGGTGGCAGCAGCCTGAACCTGCTTTATCAGGATACGGTGCGCAAAATGGGTATCGACCCCTTGAGGATCAAACCCACAAAAACCACCTTCAAAGGTGTCATACCAGGTGTAGAGGCCTGTTGCACGGGCTCAATCACACTGGAAGTGGTCTTTGGATCTCCGGATAACTTCCGAAGCGAAGAGTTAATCTTTGATATCGTCCCCTTCCGCAGTGGCTATCACACACTACTCGGACGAACCACGTTCGCTAGATTCAGTGCGGTACCGCATTATGCATACCTCAAGCTCAAAATGCCAGGACCTCGTGGGGTTATAACAGTTAACGGAAACACAGAACGCTCGCTCCTCACAGAGGAGCACATTGCGGCCCTTGCAGCAGAAATGCAAAGCAGACTTTTGAGGCAGGCAGCCAGTTCGGCGACAAGGTCCATAGACACATTCAAGCGAGTCCGGAATAACCTGCAACAAAATCCCCAGGCGCGTTCAGAGCTCGCCTAGCAATTCGGCCTCTGTCCTAGCCCCAGCCAAGCGACGAAAATTTACGCCATGCGTACATAACTACGCACTGAAGGTACCATGGGTATAGGCGGAGGCACGGCTATGGCACGTCCCACAACACGGTTCAACCGCCTCAGGACCAGTATATCTTTATCATTCTCTTCCTTTCAGGACCCTATTCTCTGGAGGGCCTCTCCGATAGCTAGATCATCGGACCCATTACGGGAGGGAAGCACCAAGGGAGCAAGAAGCTTTGACGTACAAGGGAATACCCAGGTGGTTTCTCATACCGATCGTTATACCTGTTTTACTTACCCGCATGCAGCTCGCCCTTGGATCGGACATGTCAGATAGTTCTATTTTTGCTTATTATACTACTTACACACATACGCTTTGACGTATCCTATAAATAACAATGCACATCGTCAGCTTATTATTACATTTCTTCACCTTCTTTTTTCTTTTTTTTCTTTGTTTGTCTATTCACGACAAGTTGCTCCCGTACATTCTGGTACGTTCAGTATGCCAGGGGCTTCGGTGTACCCCATAACATGGCAAGAAAAGTCCGAACACTTTCGACAATGCGGCACCCCGAACTTATAGCATTATATGCATCAGCTCTGAATCATGTCTTGGGTCAATACTTGGGTTTGCCCGGCTCCCATGTTTTGGTGCCTTACGTTCCGCTATATCGGCTAAGGTAGCACTGGGAGAACTACTGCGATTGTGTCCCGGTTCTTCCGGACGAGCACCTCAGTAGAGAAAGCCGAAAACTGACTGTCATGATGCGGCGAGAGTTGGTCGCTGTTCGAGAGGTCCCAAATCCCTAAAGATTTGTTCCGCGTCAGGCGAGGAGTCAGCCTTGTCCGATTTAGGCGTTCATAGCGCCCCAAGTTCGGCCTTCTGAATACTAGGGGCTTCGCCAAAATTTAAAATTGTAGACTTCTATGGCTAAGTGAGAGCGATAAAGCCTTATAGTCCGATTGCCTGGTTCGTTCTGCTGAACACCTCCTTCGAAGGACCCAAAACTGGGATAAAGAGTGATCAGATTTATCCCGAACACCTCAGTACTAGCTACATGGGGGCAGAAGCTGACGACTGGCCAACTCTCAGATTTTATAAACGGTCGCACAGAAGGTAATATTTTAAATCCACAAGCATTATATAGCGCAGACGAACTTGTTTTCATATTACAGGACCACATGAGTACATTCATTCAAATATTACATCCTTAGAACATTCCTCCGCCACTAGGCGGGCACCCTTCAGGATGCTATCATAATAATTCTCAGGGCGGCGATGCTCCTTGCCCTCCGGTGGCCCCTCCTTCACCAGCTTCTCGGCATCCATCTTCGCCCAGTGCACTTTCGCTCGGGCAAAAGCCATGCGCGCACCCTCAACGCAGACGGACCGCTTTATGACTTCAAGCCATGGGCAGGCATTCACAAGCCGCCTCACCAGGCCAAAGTAGCTGCCAGGTAGGGGCTCGCCAGGCCACATCCGGGCTATGAGGCCCTTCATGGCCTGTTCGGCCGCCTTGTGGAGCTCGGCCAATTGCTTCAACTGGTCGCTCAAGGGCATCGGATGTTTGGTCCCAGTATACTAAGACCAGAACAACTTCTCCGTCGAGCTCCCTTCTTCGGCCTGATAAAATTCCGCTGCATCGGATACACTGCGGGGAAGATCTGCGAATGCTCCTGGAGAGCTCCGAACTCGGGTAAGTAAAAGGAAAGTTTCCTTCACATGCTTGCTTTGCATAATGAATTCCTTACCCGCCGCTATCTTCTAGACCGCCTGCAGCTCCTGGAGGGCCTTGTGGGCTTCGGCCTTGGCATTTTTTGCTCTCTCAAGGGCCTTCACAAGCTCAGACCCTTGCGTCTTAGAGTCACGCTCCAAGGATTTTGTATTTTTTGACGAAATCCTGGAGCTCTTGCTGCACCTCGCCGACTCGAGCTTCTTGCTTCTCGCGTTCGATGCGCTCCTTGGCCGCTTTGTCTTCGGCCTCGGACAGCGCCTCCTTTAGGGCCGCCACTTCGGTCATGGTCCCTAGCAAAATTCATGATGATCCTGTGACTTAACAACCGCATTCCTTTTATTCCTTATCAATATACGGACGGGTCTTACTTACCTTTGTTCTCTTCGAGCTGCCTCTTGGTAAGGCCGAGCTCTTTTTTGGACCGCTCAAGGTCCCGCTTCAGTGCGGAGACCTCCGCAGTGCGAGCGGCAGCGGCCAGCAGCGAAGCCTGCTTATTCACATAAGACACATTCTGATTAGACTCCTGTGATTATTATTTGATCCTCTGTTTGGCCTTTCTTTGCGAACGCCAAACAGAGCATCAGGGGCTACTATCTATGCTATAGCATTTTCTTATAAATTGATTACTTACCTCAAAGCCTATTAAGAGGCTGGCACAGGCTTCAGTCAGTCCGCTTTTAGTGGACTGAACCTTCTCTACCACCGCACCCATGATAGTGCGGTGCTCCTCGTCAATGGAAGCGCCACGAAGCGCTTCCAGCAAGTTGTCCGGCGCCTCCAGATGGACAGAGGCCATCAGCACAGACGGCTCGCCCCCCTTTGTGAGGGGTCGCCTGACAGAGTCCGGAACCATGGGAGGTTCCGGCGCAGTATTCGGCTGGGGGCCGGACTTGCTGCCGCCGTCCTTAGGGCCCACGGGAGCCTTGCCTCCCATGCGCCCGACGTCTGGGAGGTCGCCTTGGGGCGCCCCCAGAACTACCTTCCCTTGGCTTGGTGCCCTTCGAGACAACACCTTGGCATCGTCCATAGGGCGGGGGAGGAGGCGGTCAGGAGCGAATCACTGTTCATCTCCGACAGGCCCAGAGACCCATCCGAAGAGGATACGTCGAGACGATCCTTGGGTGGGCTGCATGATCATGTTCGGCATGATAAGAAACAATGAAATGAAATCTACCAGAACTGTTATGGTATTCGGATACTTACGACTTCGCCAGGGGCTTGTCCCTGGGCAACCACTCCTCGTTGTTGAACGCGGCCGTGGTGGAATAGTACGGAAGGAGGGCTCTTCCCTTCTTGGAACCTTTGGCCTCCCCGGATGGGGCGGCCTTCCTTTTCTTATCCCCCCCCCCCCCCGGTTGGATGGGGAGAATTTTCCTCTTCCTCCTCCTCCTCTCCGTGGGAGGAGGGCGTCTCGGTGTTATCGGACGACGATTTCGATACAACCTTGCACCAGAGACCTTTCCTGGTCCTCGCAGCCTTCTTCTTGGACTTCTTCTCCGGCACCTCATAGGGCGCCAGAACTAGCATCTCCATCAGGAGAGTACTTGCTGGATCTTCGGGCAGCGGGGCCAGACAGTCGATCTGCTCCGTTGTCGCAACCCATTCCTGTCAAAAAATGTGGAGGCTCAGATCCCTCACATAACTATACTGGGGAAAGAAACACCTTATGAGATATAAGGAGCTTACCGGATTAGCACGGCGCTTTGTGCTGAGTCCGCGGTCCTCGGTAAGGGGTGGAGGAACCTCGGCATACTTGAACAGCACCCTCCAGATGTCCTGGTGCGTCCTGTCAAAGAGCTCTCGCAGCGTCTGGTGCTTTGCCGAGTCGAACTCCCACATATTGAATGTCCGTCTTTGACACGGGAGAATCCGGCAGAAGAGCATGACCTGGACCACGTTGACAAGCTTGATTTTCTTGCTTATCATGTTTTTAACACAGTTCTGGAGTTCGGTCAGCTCCACCGATGAACCCCAAGATAAGCCCTTCTCTTTCCAGGAGGTGAGCCGCATGGGGATGCAGGATCAGAATACGGGGGGCGCCGCCCAGTTGATGTCGCGCGGCTTAGTGATGTAGAACCACCTCGATTGCCACCCCTTTATGGTCTCCACATAGGAGCCTTCGAGCCAGGTGACGTTGGGCATTTTGCCCACCATGGCGCATCCACACTCCGCTTGCTGGCCGACCACCACCTTTGGTTTAACATTAAAGGTCTTCAGCCACAGGCCGAAGTGGGGCTTGATGCGGAGGAAGGCCTCGCACACGACGATAAACGCCGAGATGTTGAGGATGAAATTGGGGGCCAGATCAGGGAAGTCCAGCCCGTAGTAGAACATGAGCCCGCGAACGAATGGGTGGAGGGGAAATCCCAGCCCGTGGACGAAATGGGTAAGGAATACAACCCTTTCGTTGGGCTCGGGGGTAGGAACGATCTGCCCCGCGCTGGGGAGCCGGTGCGCAATATCTGCGGCCAGGTATCCGTCTTCCCGGAGCTTCGTGATGTGCTCCTCCATGACAGAGGAGGCCATCCACTTGCCTCCCGCTCCGGACATGTTCGGAGTGTTTTTGCGGAGAAAGATGCGGACTTGGGCGCTGGAGATCGAGTGCGCAAGAATGGATGGGCAGGGAGGAAGAAGGCGTGGGTAAAGAAGAGGAGTCCTTATCCCTTTATAAGGGTGGTAGAAACCGCGTGCCTCCCCACTTGCCTGGTAAAACTCGCTTATTCCCCAAGCGTCGTGATTGATGGCGCGGTTAGGTTACCCACACCCGTATTGATGAGAATCCCATGATAAGGGGACACGATCTCTGCTTCGACAAGACGTACCAAAAAAACCGCCTCGGAATATGTGCAGTAGCTGGTTAAGAAAAATAGTTCGAATAATAACCGGAGCCATGGCGTGATGTCATGTTATGAAAAGTTGTCAGCAGATTAGATTTGTGGAAATGCTATACTCTCTATGGTGGTATGTGGAATTTGTTTTGCAAAGCCGGACATTATCCTCGTGTTCAAAATCTTCTATGGAGTATTCGGGGGAGGAACCCGCCTTGCAATGTCGAAGACAATCTGCGCGCCGGACTCGTCGTCATTGAAGCCTGGTTCAGGGGCTACTGAGGGAGTCCTGGATTAGGGGGTCCTTGGACAGCCGGACTATATACTTTGGTCGGACTATTGGACTACCAAGATACAAGATTGAAGACTTCGTCCCGTGTCCGGATGGGACTCTCCTTTGCGTGGAAGGCAAGCTTGGCGATTCGTATATGTAGATCTCCTCCCTTGTCACCAACTCTGTGTAACCCTAGCCCCCCGGTGTCTATATAAACCGGAGGGTTTTAGTCCATAGGACAACAACAATCATACCATAGGTTAGCTTCTAGGGTTTAGCCTCTCCGATCTCGTGGTAGATCAACTCTTGTAATACTCATATCATCAAGATCAATCAAGTAGGAAGTAGGGTATTACCTCCATCGAGAGGGTCCGAACCTGGGTAAACATTGTGTCCCCCGCCTCCTGTTACCATCCACCTTAGATGCACAGTTCGGGACCCCCTACCCGAGATCCGCTGGTTTTGACACCGACAATGACCATAGAAGGTATTATTCATGTAAACAGAATAACCATTATTCTCTGACTTAAATGAATAACCGTATTGCAATAAACATGATCTAATCATATTCATGCTCAACGCAGACACCAATGCAAACAACATTTATCTAGGTTCAACACTAATCCCGAAGGTAGAGGGAGCGTGCGATGGTGATCACATCAACCTTGGAAACACTTCCAACACACATCGTCACCTCGCCCTTAGCTAGTCTCCGTTAATTCCGTAACTTTTGTTTCGAGTTACCAATATTAGCATCTGAACCGGTATCTAATACCCAGGTGCTACTAGGAGTACTAGTAAGGTACACATCAATAACACCCATATATCAAATATACTTTTGTTGAAGTTGACAGTCTTCTTATCTACCAAGTATTTGAGGCATTTCTGCTACCAGTGACCGTTCCCCTAATAGAA
Organism: Triticum monococcum; assembly: GCA_034509565.1. NCBI lineage: Eukaryota > Viridiplantae > Streptophyta > Magnoliopsida > Poales > Poaceae > Triticum > Triticum monococcum. The sequence continues at coordinate 488,983,141 of CM067845.1, forward strand.
GCACTTTGTCTCAGGTTTGGGTTCTTGGGTTTCTTCACTGGAGCGGCAACTGGCTTGCCATTCAAGAAGTTTCCCTTCTTGCCCTTCTTTGAAACCAGTGCTCTTGTTAACCATCAACACTTGATGCTCCTTCTTGATTTCTACCTTTACGGCCTTAAGCACGATGATCAGCTCCGGAAATATCTTTCCTTGCATGTTATAGTTCATCACGAAACTCTAGTAGCTTGGTGATAGCGACTGGAGAACTTTTGTCAATCACTCTCTTATCTGGAAGATTAACTCCCACTTGATTCAAGTGATTGAAGTACCCAGACATTCTGAGCACATGCTCACTGGCTGAGCTATTCTCCTCCATCTTGTAGGCAAAGGTCTTGTCAGAGGTCTCAACCTCTCAACACGGGCATGAGCCTGAAATACCAATTTCAGCTTCTTCGAACATCTCATATGTTCTATGGTGTTCAAAACGCTTTTGGAGCCCCGACTCTAAGCCGTAAAGCATGGCGCACTAAACTATCAGGTAGTCATCAGAACGTGTCTACCATATGTTCACAACATCCATAGCCGACGCCAGAGGGGTTGGCACACCGAGTGGTGCATCAAGGATAGAAGCCTTCTGTATAGCAGTGAGGACAATCCTCGGACTATGGCCCTAGTCCGCACAATTGCTTACAATGTCTTTCAACTTAGTCTTTCTCTAGGAATGTATTAAAACAAAGAGCTAAAGCACGAGCTATTAATCCACAACATAATTTGCAAAGACAATTTAGACTATGTTCATGATAGTTAAGTTCATCTAATCAAATTATTCAATGAACTCCCACTTAGATAGACATCCCTCTAGTCATCTAAGTGATACATGATCCGAATCGACTAGGCCGTGTCCGATCATCACGTGAGACGGACTAGTCATCAACGGTGAACATCTCCATGTTGATCGTATCTACTATACGACTCATGTTCGACCTTTCAGTCTCTTGTGTTCCGAGGCCATGTCTGTACATGCTAGGCTCGTCAAGTCAACCTAAGTGTTTTGCATGTGTAAAGCTGGCTTACACCCGTTGTATTCGAACGTCACAATCTATCACACCCGATCATCACGTGGTGCTTCGAAACAACGAACCTTCGCAATGGACAACAGTTAGGGGGAACACTTTCTTGAAATTTTTGTGAGGGATCGTCTTATTTATGCTACCGTCGTTCTAAGAAAATAAGATGTAAACATGACAAACATCACATGCAAATCATAAAGTGACATGATATGGCCAATATCATCTTGCGCCTTTGATCTCCATCTTCGAGGCGCGGCATGAACACCATCGTCACCGGCATGACACCATGATCTCCATCATCATGTCTTCATGAAGTTGCCTCGTCAACTATTACTTCTACTACTATGGCTAACGGTTAGCAATAAAGTAAAATAATTACATGGCGTTTTCAGTGACATGCAGGTCAAAAATAAATTAAGACAACTCCTATGGCTCCTGTCGGTTGTCATACTGATCGACATGCAAGTCGTGATTCCTATTAACATGATCAATCTCATACATCACATATATCATTCATCACATACTTTTGGCCATATCACATCACATAGCATACCCTGCAAAAACAAGTTAGACATCCTCTAATTGTTGTTGCATGTTTTACGTGGCTGCTATGGGTTTCTAGCAAGAACGTTTCTTACCTACGCAGAAGCCACCGCGGTGATATACCAATTGCTATTTACCCTTCATAAGGACCCTCTTCATCGAATCCGATCCGACTAAAGTGGGAGAGACAGACACCCGCTAGCCACCTTATGCATCAAGTGCATGTCAGTCGGTGGAACCAGTCTCACGTAAGTGTACGTGTAAGGTCGGTCCGGGCCGCTTCATCCCACAATGCCGCCGAGTCAAGATAAGACTAGTAACGGTAAGCAAATTGACCAAATCATAGCCCACAACTACTTTGTGTTCTACTCGTGCATAGAATCTACGCATAGACCTAGCTCTGGTACCACTGTTGGGGAATGTAGCAATATTTCAAAATTTTCCTACGTGCCACCAAGATCAATCTAGGAGATACTGTTGGGGAACGTAGTAATTTCAAAATTTTCCTATGCACACGCAAGATCATGGTGATGCATAGCAACGAGAGGGGAGAGTGTTGTCTACGTACCAACGCAGACCGACTGCGGAAGCGATCACACAATGTAGAGGAAGTAGTCGTACGTCTTCTTCCCGATCCGACCGATCCAAGCACCGTTACTCCGGCACCTCCGAGTTCTTAGCACACGTACAGCTCGATGACGATCCCCGGGCTCCGATCCAGCAAAGCTTCGGGGAGGAGTTCCGTCAGCACGACGACGTGGTGACGATCTTGATGTACTACCGACGCAGGGCTTCGCCTAAGCACTACAACAGTATGATCGAGGTGGAATTTGGTGGCAGGGGGCACCGCACACGGCTAAGGAACGATCTCAAGGATCAACTTGTGTGTCTTGGGGTGTCCCCTGCCCCCGTATATAAAGGATGAAAGGGGGGAGGCTGGCCGGCCAAAGGAGGGAGGCGCAGGAGGAGTCCTACTCCTACTGGGAGTAGGACTCCCCCCCCCCCCAATCCTATTCCAACTAGGAATCCTTGGGAAAAAGAGAGAGGGAAAGAGAGAGAGGTGGCCGGCCACCTCTCCTAGTCCTAATAGGACTAGGGGAGGGGGGAGGCGCGCAGCCCTCCTTGGCAGCCCCTTTCACCTTTCCATAACGGCCCATGTAGGCCCATTTGGCTCCCGGGGGGTTCCGGTAACCCTCCCGGTAATCCTGTAAAATCCCGATTTCACCCGGAACACTTCCGATGTCCAAACATAGGCTTCCAATATATCAATCTTTACATGTCGACCATTTCGAGACTCCTCGCCATGTCCGTGATCACATCCGGGACTCCGAACTACCTTCGGTACATCAAAATGCATAAACTCATAATAACTGTCATCGTAATGTTAAGCGTGCGGACCCTACGGTTCGAGAACAATGTAGACATGACCGAGACACGTCTCCGGTCAATAACCAATAGCGGGACCTGGATGCCCATATTGGCTCCTACATATTCTACGAAGATCTTTATCGGTCAGACCGCATAACAACATACGTTGTTCCCTTTGTCATCGGTATGTTACTTGCCCGAGATTCGATCGTCGGTATCCAATACCTAGTTCAATCTCGTTACTGGCAAGTCTCTTTACTCGTTCCGTAATACATCATCTCATAACTAACATCTTAGTTATTATGCTTGCAAGGCTTATGTGATGTGTATTACCGAGAGGGCCCAGAGATACCTCTCCGACAATCGGAGTGACAAACCCTAATCTCGAAATACGCCAACCCAACATCCACCATTGGAGACACCTGTAGTACTCCTTTATAATCACCCAGTTATGTTGTGACGTTTGTTAGTACCCAAAGTGTTCCTCTGGTAAACGGGAGTTGCATAATCTCATAGTTATAGGAACATGTATAAGTCATGAAGAAAGCAATAGCAACATACTAAACGATCGGGTGCTAAGCTAATGGAATGGGTCATGTCAATCAGATCATTCAAATAATGATGTGACCTCGTTAATCAAATAACAACTCTTTGTTCATGGTTAGGAAACATAACCATCTTCGATTAACGAGCTAGTCTAGTAGAGGCATACTAGTGACACTCTGTTTTGTCTATGTATTCACACATGTATTATGTTTCCGGTTAATACAATTCTAGCATGAATAATAAACACTTATCATGGTTTTAAGGAAATAAATAATAACTTTATTATTGCCTCTAGGGCATATTTCCTTCAGTCTCCCACTTGCACTAGAGTCAATAATCTAGATTACACAGTAATGATTCTAACACCCATGGAGCTTTGGTGTTGATCATGTTTTGCTCGTGGAAGAGGCTTAGTCAACGGGTCTGCAACATTCAGATCCGTATGTATCTTGCAAATCTCTATGTCTCCCACCTGGACTAAATCCCGGATGGAGTTGAAGCATCTCTTGATGTGTTTGGTCCTTTTGTGAAATCTGGATTCCTTTGCCAAAGCAATTGCACCAGTATTGTCACAAAAGATTTTCATTGGACCCGATGCACTAGGTATGACACCTAGATCGGATATGAACTCCTTCATCCAGACTCCTTCGTTCGCTGCTTCCGAAGCAGCTATGTACTCCGCTTCACATGTAGATCCCGCTACGACGCTTTGTTTAGAACTGCACCAACTGACAGCTCCACCGTTTAAAGTAAACACGTATCCGGTTTGCGATTTAGAATCGTCCGGATCAGTGTCAAAGCTTGCATCAACGTAACCACTTACGGTGAGCTCTTTGTCACCTCCATATACGAGAAACATATCCCTAGTCCTTTTCAGGTATTTCAGGATGTTCTTGACCGCTGTCCAGTGATCCACTCCTGGATTACTTTGGTACCTCCCTGCTAAACTTATAGCAAGGCACACATTAGGTCTGGTACACAGCATTGCATACATGATAGAGCCTATGGCTGAAGCATAGGGAACATCTTTCATTTTCTCTCTATCTTCTGCAGTGGTCGGGCATTGAGTCTGACTCAACTTCACACCTTGTAACACAGGCAAGAACCCTTTCTTTGCTTGATCCATTTTGAATTTCTTCAAAATCTTGTCAAGGTATGTGCTTTGTGAAAGTCCAATTAATCGTCTTGATCTATCTCTATAGATCTTTATGCCTAATATGTAAGCAGCTTCCCCGAGGTCTTTCATCGAAAAACTTTTATTCAAGTATCCCTTTATGCTATCCAGAAATTCTATATCATTTCCAACCAGCAATATGTCATCTACATATAATATCAGAAATGCTACAGAGCTCCCACTCACTTTCTTGTAAATACAGGCTTCTCCAAAAGTCTGTATAAAGCCAAATGTTTTGATCACACTATCAAAGCGTTTATTCCAACTCCGAGATGCTTGCACCAGTCCATAAATGGATCGCTGGAGTTTGCATACTTTGTTAGCTCCCTTTGGATCGACAAAACCTTCAGGTTGCATCATATACAACTCTTCTTCCAGAAATCCATTCAAGAATGCAGTTTTGACATCCATCTGCCATATTTCATAATCATAAAATGCGGCAATTGCTAACATGATTCTGACGGATTTAAGCATCGCTACGGGTGAGAAGGTCTCATCGTAGTCAACCCCTTGAACTTGTCGAAAACCTTTTGCGACAAGTCGAGCTTTATAGACAGTAACATTACCGTCAGCGTCAGCCTTTTTCTTGAAGATCCATTTATTCTCAATTGCTTGCCGATCATCGGGCAAGTCAACCAAAGTCCATACTTTGTTCTCATACATGGATCCCATCTCAGATTTCATGGCCTCAAGCCACTTTGCGGAATCTGGGCTCACCATCGCTTCTTCATAGTTCGTAGGTTCATCATGATCTAGTAGCATGACTTCCAGAATTGGATTACCGTACCACTATGGTGCGGATCTTACTCTGGTTGATCTACGTGGTTCAGTAGTATCTTGTCCTGAAGTTTCATGATCATCATCATTAGCTTCCTCACTAATTGGTATAGGTGTCGCAGAAACAGTTTTCTATGATGTACTATTTTCCAATAAGGGAGCAGGTACAGTTACCTCGTCAAGTTCTACTTTCCTCCCACTCACTTCTTTCGAGAGAAACTCCTTCTCTAGAAAGTTTCCGAACTTAGCAACAAAAGTCTTGCCTTCGGATCTGTGATAGAAGGTGTATCCAATAGTTTCCTTTGGATATCCTATGAAGACACATTTCTCCGATTTGGGTTCGAGCTTATCAGGTTGAAGCTTTTTCACATAAGCATCGCAGCCCCAAACTTTAAGAAACGACAACTTTGGTTTCTTGCCAAACCATAGTTCATAAGGCGTCGTCTCAACGGATTTTGATGGTGCCCTATTTAACGTGAATGCGGCCGTCTCTAAAGCATAACCCCAAAATGATAGCGGTAAATCAGTAAGAGACATCATAGATCGCACCATATCTAGTAAAGTACGATTACGACGTTCGAACACACCATTACGCTGTGGTGTTCCGGGTGGCGTGAGTTGTGAAACTATTCCACAAATTTTCAAATGTACACCAAACTCGTAACTCAAATATTCTCCTCCACGATCAGATCGTAGAAACTTTATTTTCTTGTTACGATGATTTTCAACTTCACTCTGAAATTCCTTGAACTTTTCAAATGTTTCAGACTTATGTTTCATTAAGTAGATATACCCATATCTGCTTAAATCATCTGTGAAGGTGAGAAAATAACGATATCCGCCACGAGCCTCAATATTCATTGGACCACATACATCGGTATGTATGATTTCCAATAAATCTGTTGCTCTCTCCATAGTACCGGAGAACGGTGTTTTAGTCATCTTGCCTATGAGGCACGGTTCGCAAGTACCAAGTGATTCATAATCAAGTGGTTCCAAAAGCCCATCAGTATGGAGTTTCTTCATGCGTTTTACACCGATATGACCTAAACGGCAGTGCCACAAATAAGTTGCACTATCATTATCAACTCTGCATCTTTTGGCTTCTACATTATGAATATGTGTATCACTACTATCGAGATTCAACAAGAACAGACCACTCTTCAAAGGTGCATGACCATAAAAGATATTACTCATATAAATAGAACAACCATTATTCTCTGATTTAAATGAATAATCGTCTCGCATTAAACAAGATCCAGATATAATGTTCATGCTCAACGCTGGCACCAAATAACAATTATTTAGGTCTAATATTAATCCCGAAGGTAGATGTAGAGGTAGCGTGCCGACCGCGATCACATCGACTTTGGAACCGTTTCCCACGCGCATCGTCACCTCGTCCTTTGCTAGCGTCCGCTTATTCTGTAGTCCCTGTTTCGAGTTGCAAATATTAGCAACAGAACCAGTATCAAATACCCAGGTGCTACTGCGAGCTCTAGTAAGGTACACATCAATAACATGTATATCACATATACCTTTGTTCACCTTGCCATCCTTCTTATCCGCCAAATACTTGGGGCAGTTCCGCTTCCAGTGACCAGTCTGCTTGAAGTACAAGCACTCAGTTTCAAGCTTAGGTCCAGACTTGGGTTTCTTCTCCTGAGCAGCAACTTGCTTGCTGTTCTTCTTGAAGTTCCCCTTCTTCTTCCCTTTGCCCTTTTTCTTGAAACTAGTGGTCTTGTTGACCATCAACACTTGATGCTCCTTCTTGATTTCTACCTCCGCAGCTTTCAGCATTGCGAAGAGCTTGGTAATAGTCTTGTTCATCCCTTGCATATTATAGTTCATCACGAAGCCCTTGTAGCTTGGTGGCAGTGATTGGAGAATTCTGTCAATGATGCAATCATCTGGAAGTTTAACTCCCATCTGAATCAAGTGATTATTATACCCAGACATTTTGAGTATATGCTCACTGACAGAACTGTTCTCCTCCATCTTGCAGCTATAGAACTTATTGGAGACTTCATATCTCTCAATTCGGGCATTTGCTTGAAATATCAACTTCAACTCCTGGAACATCTCATATGCTCCATGACGTTCAAAACGTCGTTGAAGTCCCGATTCTAAGCCGTAAAGCATGGCACACTGAACTATCGAGTAGTCATCAGCTTTGCTCTGCCAGACGTTCATAACATCTGGCATTGCTCCAGCAGCAGGCCTGGCACCCAGCGGTGCTTCCAGGACGTAATTCTTCTGTGCAGCAATGAGGATAATCCTCAAGTTATGGACCCAGTCCGTGTAATTGCTACCATCATCTTTCAACTTTGTTTCTCAAGGAACGCATTAAAATTCAACGGAACAACAGCACGAGCCATCTATCTACAATCAACATAAACAAGCAAGATACTATCAGGTACTAAGTTCATGATAAGTTTAAGTTCAGTTAATCAAATTACTTAAGAACTCCCACTTAGATAGACATCCCTCTAATCCTCTAAGTGATCACGTGATCCAAATCAACTAAACCATAACCGATCATCACGTGAGATGGAGTAGTTTTCAATGGTGAACATCGTTATGTTGATCATATCTACTATATGATTCACGCTCGACCTTTTGGTCTCCGTGTTCCGAGGCCATATCTGTATATGCTTGGCTCATCAAGTATAACCTGAGTATTCTGCGTGTGCAACTGTTTTGCACCCGTTGTATTTGGACGTAGAGCTTATCACACCCGATCATCACGTGGTGTCTGGGCACGACGAACTTTGGCAACGGTGCATACTCAGGGAGAACACTTCTTGATAATTTAGTGACAGATCATCTTATAATGCTACCATCAATCAAAGCAAGATAAGATGCATAAAAGATAAACATCACATGCAATCAATATAAGTGATATGATATGGCCATCATCATCTTGTGCCTGTGATCTCCATCTCTGAAGCACCGTCATGATCACCATCGTCACCGGCGCGACACCTTGATCTCCATCGTAGCATCGTTGTCGTCTCGCCAATCTTATGCTTCCACGACTATCACTACCGCTTAGTAATAAAGTTAAGCATTACATCGCGATTGCATTGCATACAATAAAGCGACAACCATATGGCTCCTGCCAGTTGCCGATAACTTGGTTACAAAACATGATCATCTCATACAATAAAATCAGCATCATGCCTTGACCATATCACATCACAACATGCCCTGCAAAAACAAGTTAGACGTCCTCTACTTTGTTGTTGCAAGTTTTACGTGGCTGCTACGGGCTTAAGTAAGAACTCATCTCACCTACGCATCAAAACCACAACGATAGTTCGTCAAATAGACTCCGTTTTAACCTTCTCAAGGACCGGGCGTAGCCACACTTTGTTCAACTAAAGTTGGAGAGACAGTCTTCCGCAAGCCATCTATGTGCAAAGCACGTCGAGGGAACCGGTCTCGCGTAAGAGTACGCGTAAGGTTGGTCCGGATCGTCTCGTCCAACAATACCGCCGAACCAAAGTATGACATGCTGGTAGGCAGTATGACTTGTATCGCCCACAACTCACTTGTGTTCTACTCGTGCAAATAACATCAAACCATAAAACCTAGGCTCGGATGCCACTGTTGGGGACCGTAGTAATTTCAAAATTTTCCTACGCACACGCAAGATCATGGTGATGCATAGCAACGAGAGGGGAGAGTGTTGTCTACGTACCAACGCAGACCGACTGCGGAAGCGATCACACAACGTAGAGGAAGTAGTCGTACATCTTCTTCCCGATCCGACCGATCCAAGCACCGTTACTCCGGCACCTCCGAGTTCTTAGCACACATACAGCTCGATGACGATCCCCGGGCTCCGATCCAGCAAAGCTTCGGGGAGGAGTTCCGTCAGCACGACGGCGTGGTGACGATCTTGATGTACTACCGACGCAGGGCTTCGCCTAAGCACTATAACGGTATGATCAAGGTGGAATTTGGTGGCAGGGGGCACCGCACACGGCTAAGGAACGATCTCAAGGATCAACTTGTGTGTCTTGGGGTGTCCACTGCCCCCGTATATAAAGGATGAAAGGGGGGAGGCTGGCCGGCCAAAGGAGGGAGGCGCAGGAGGAGTCCTACTCCTACCGGGAGTAGGACTCCCCCCCCCCAATCCTATTCCAACTAGGAATCCTTGGGAAAAAGAGAGAGGGAAAGAGAGAGAGGTGGCCGGCCACCTCTCCTAGTCCTAATAGGACAAGGGGAGGGGGGAGGCGCGCAGCCCTCCTTGGCAGCCCCTTTCACCTTTCCATAATGGCCCATGTAGGCCCATTTGGCTCCCGGGGGGTTCCGGTAACCCTCCCGGTAATCCGGTAAAATCCCGATTTCACCTGGAACACTTCCGATGTCCAAACATAGACGTAAAGATTGATATATTGGAAGCCTATGTTTGGACATCGGAAGTGTTCCGGGTGAAATCGGGATTTTACCGGATTACCGGGAGGGTTACCGGAACCCCCCGGGAGCCAAATGGGCCTACATGGGCCATTGTGGAAAGGTGAAAGGGGCTGCCAAGGAGGGCTGCGCGCCTTCCCCCCTCCCCTAGTCCTATTAGGACTAGGAGAGGTGGCCGGCCACCTCTCTCTCTTTCCCTCTCTCTTTTTCCCAAGGATTCCTAGTTGGAATAGGATTGGGGGGGGAGTCCTACTCCCGGTAGGAGTAGGACTCCTCCTGCGCCTCCCTCCTTTGGCCGGCCAGCCTCCCCCCCTTCATCCTTTATATACGGGGGCAGGGGACACCCCAAGACACAAGTTGATCCTTGAGATCGTTCCTTTGCCGTGTGCGGTGCCCCCTGCCACCAAATTCCACCTCGATCATACCGTTGTAGTGCTTAGGCGAAGCCCTGCGTCGGTAGTACATCAAGATCGTCACCACGCCGTCGTGCTGACGGAACTCTTCCTCGACGCTTTGCTGGATCGGAGCCCGGGGATCGTCATCGAGTTGTACGTGTGCTATGAACTCGGAGGTGCCGGAGTAACGGTGCTTGGATCGGTCGGATCGGGAAGACGTACGACTACTTCCTCTACGTTGTGTGATCGCTTCCGCAGTCGGTCTGCGTTGGTACGTAGACAACACTCTCCCCTCTCGTTGCTATGCATCACCATGATCTTGCGTGTGCGTAGGAAATTTTTTGAAATTACTACGTTCCCCAACAATCTCATCGGATGAACCACGATGTCAGGGATTCAATCAATCCCGTATACAATTCCCTTTGTCTATCGGTATGTTACTTGCCCAAGATTCGATCGTCTGTATCCCCATACCTCGTTCAATCTCGTTACCGGCAAGTCTCTTTACTCATTCCATAACACATGATCCCGTGACCAACTCCTTAGTCACATTGAGCTCATTATGATGATTCATTACCGAGTGGGCCCAGAGATACCTCTTCATCATATGGGGTGACAAATCCCAGTCTCGATTCGTGCCAACCCAACAGACACTTTCGGAGATACCTGTAATGCACCTTTATAGCCACCCAGTTATGTTGTGACATTTGGTACACCCAAAGCATTCCTACGGTATCCGGGAGTTGCACAATCTCATGGTCTAAGGAAATGATACTTGACATTAGAAAAGCTTTAGCAAACGAACTTCATGATCTTGTGCTACGCTTAAGATTGGGTCTTGTCCATCACATCATTCTCCTAATTATGTGATCCCGTTATCAATGACATCCAACGTCCATGGTCAGGAAACCATAACCATCTATTGATCAACGAGCTAGTCAACTAGAGGCTTACTAGGGACATGTTCTGGTCTATGTCTTCACACATGTATTACGGTTTTCGGCTAATACAATTATAGCATGAATAATAGACAATTATCATGAATAAGGACATATAATAATAACCATTTTATTATTGCCAATAGGGCATATTTCCAACAGGAAGGTGATACATCCATTTTGCATCATGCTTTTATATCGATATTTATTGCATTATGGGCTATTATTTCACATTATGTCACAATACTTATGGCTATTCTCTCTTATTTAAGGTTTACATAAAGGAGGGAGAATGCCGACAGCTGGAATTCTGGGCTGGAAAAGGAGCAAATATTAGAGACCTATTCTGCATAACTCCAAAAGTCCCGAAACTCCACGGAACACCTTATAATAAATAATGAAAAATCCTCGCCAAAGATGAAGACCAGGGGGGCCACACCCTTTCCACAAGGGTGGGGGCGCCCCCCTAGGGTGCGCCCCCTAACTCGTGGGCCCCCTGGTGGCTCTCTGGTGACCATCTTCTGCTATATGAAGTATTTCATAAAAAAACAGGAAGCAACCTTTCGGGACGAAACTCCGCCGCCACGAGGCGGAACCTTGGCGGATCCAATCTAGAGCTCCGGCAGAGCTGTTCTGCCGGGGAAACTTCCCTCCCGGAGGGGGAAATCATCGCAATCGTCATCACCAACGCTCCTCTCATCGGGAGAGGGAAATCTCCATCAACATCTTCATCAGCACCATCTCATCTCAAAACCCTAGTTCATCTCTTGTATCCAATTCTTGTCTCCAAGCCCGGGATTGGTGCTAGTAGGTTGCTAGTAGTGTTAACTACTCCTTGTAGTTGATGCTAGTTGGTTTAATTGGTGGAAGATCATATGTTCAGATCCTTTATGCATATTATTATACCTCTGATTATGAACATGAATATGCTTTGTGAGTAGTTACGTTTGTTCCTGAGGACAAGGGAGAAGTCTTGCTATTAGTAGTTATGTGAATTTGGTATTCGTTCCATATTTTGATGAGATGTATGTTGTCTAGCCTCTAGTGGTGTTATGTGAACGTCGACTACATAACACTTCACCATTATTTGGGCCTAGAGGAAGGCATTGGGAAGTAATAAGTAGATGATGGGTTGCTAGAGTGACAGAAGCTTAAACCCTAGTTTATGTGTTGCTTCGTAAGGGGCTGATTTGGATCCATATGTTTCATGCTATGGTTAGGTTTACCTTAATACTTTTGTTGCAGTTGCGGATGCTTGCAATAGAGGTTAATCATAAGTGGGATGCTTGTTCAAGTCACAACAGCACCCAAGCACCGGTCCACCCACATGTCAAATTATCAAAGTACCGAACGCGAATCATATGAACATGATGAAAACTAGCTTGACGATATTCCCATGTGTCCTTGGGAGCGCTTTTCCTTATATAAGAGTTTGTCCAGGCTTGTCCTTTGCTACAAAAAGGATTGGGCCACCTTGCTGCATTTTATTTACTTTTGTTACTTGTTGCTCGTTACAAATTATCTCATCACAAAACTATCTGTTACCACTTATTTCAGTACTTGCAGAGAATACCTTGCTGAAAACCGCTTATCATTTCCTTCTGCTCCTCGTTGGGTTCGACACTCTTACTTATCGAAAGGACTACGATAGATCCCCTATACTTGTGGGTCATCAAGACTCTTTTCTGGCACCGTTGCCGGGGAGTGAAGCGCCTTTGGTAGGTGGAATTTGGTAAGGAAAAATTTATATAGTGTGCTGAAATTTACTGAAACTTGTTACTTGGAAAGTAATCCTCTAAGGGGCTTGTTCGGGGTATCTTCACCCCGACCAGTAGAGCAAAGAGTTGCTCCTCAACCTACTGAACCTATTGAAAATGAAGTTCCTTATGAGTATCCTTTGGGTATGATAGAAAAACTGCTAGCTAATCCTTTTACAGGAGATGGAACAAAGCATCCTGATGAACACCTAATATATGTGGATGAAGTTTGTGGATTATTTAAGCTTGCAGGTATACCCGATGATGTTGCTAACAAGAAGGTCTTCCCTTTATCTTTGAAGGGAGACGCATTGACATGGTATAGGCTATGTGATGATACGAGATCATGGAACTATAGAAGATTGAAATTGGAATTTCATCAAAAGTATTACCCTATGCATCTTGTTCATCGTGACCGCAATTATATATATAATTTTTGGCCTCGCGAAGGAGAAAGAATCGCTCAAGCTTGGGGAGGCTTAAATCAATGTTATATTCATGCCGCGATGATGAGCTCCCAGGAGAAACAATTCTTCAAAAAAATTATGCTCGGCTTTCTGAAAATAATCGCACCATGATCGATACTTCTTGTGTTGGCTCTTTTATGATGAAGACTATTGGATTTAGATGGGATTTATTGGATAGAATTAAACGCAACTCTGAAGATTGGGACCTCGACAATGGTAAGGAGTTAGGTATGACACCTAGTTTTGATTGTGTTAAATCTTTTATGGATACGGATATTTTCCGTAAGTTTAGCACTAAATATGGACTTGATTCTGAGATAGTAGCTTCTTTCTGTGAATCTTTTGCTACTTATGTTGATCTCCCTAAGGAGAAGTGGTTTAAATATCATCCTCCCATAAAAGTAAAAGTAGCTGCACCTATTAAAGTTGAAGAAAAGACTGTCACTTATAATGATCCTATTGTTCCTACTTGTTATGTTGAGAAACCACCTTTCCCTGTTAGGATAAAGGATCATGCTAAAGCTTCAACTGTGGTTCGTAAAAGCAATATTAAAACATATACACCTCCTGAGCAAGTTAAAGTTGAACCTAATATTGCTATTGTTAAAGCTCTCTTGTCTGATAATATTGATGGGCATGTTATTCAGTTCGAAGGTGAAACTGCTAGAATTGCTAAACCTTGTGCTAAAGATAAAAATAGACATGTGGTAGGCATGCCTGTTATTTCTGTTAAAATAGGAGATCATCGTTATCATGGCTTATGTGATATGGGTGCTAGTGCTAGTGCAATACCTATTGACTTATACAAAGAAATTATGCATGACATTGCACCTATTGAGTTAGAAGAAATTGATGTTACTATTAAACTTGCTAATAGAGATACTATTTCACCAATAGGAATTGTTAGAGATGTTGAAGTCTTGTGTGGTAAAACTAAATATCCTACTGATTTTCTTGTTCTTGGTTCCCCACAAGATAGCTTTTGTCTCATTATATTTGGTAGACCGTTCTTAAATACTGTTCATGCTACCATAGATTGCATAAGGGATGTTGTTTCTATCGGCTTAGATGATATGACTCATGAGTTTAATTTCTCTAAATTTAGTAAACAATACCGTGAAGAAGAATTGCCTAGTAAGGATGAAATTATTGGTCTTGCTTCTATTGCCGTACCTCCTAGTGATCCTTTAGAACAATATTTGCTAGACCATGAGAATGATATGTTTATGAATGAAAGAAGGGAAATAGATGAAGTATTCTTTAAACAGGAACCTGTTCTGAAACACAATTTGCCTGTTGAAATCCTAGGGGATCCCTCTCCACCTAAGGGTGATCCCGTGTTTGAGCTTAAACCGTTGCCTGATAATCTTAAATATGCTTATCTTGATGAAAAGAAGATATATCCTATTATTATTAGTGCTAAACTTTTAGAGCATGAAGAAGAAAGATTATTGAAAACTCTGAAGAAGCACCGTGCTGCTATTGGATATACTCTTGATGATCTTAAGGGCATTAGTCCCACTCTATGTCAACATAAAATAAATTTGGAAGCAGATGCCAAACCAGTTCGTGATCCTCAACGACGTCTGAATCCTAAAATGAAAGAAGTGGTAAGAAAAGAAATACTAAAGCTTCTGGAGGCAGGTATACTTTATCCCGTTGCTGATAGTCAGTGGGTAAGTCCTGTTCATTGTGTCCCTAAGAAGGGAGGTATTACTGTTGTTCCTAATGATAAAGATGAATTGATTCCACAAAGAATTATTACAGGTTATAGGATGGTAATTGATTTCCACAAATTAAATAAGGCTACTAAGAAAGATCATTACCCCTTACCTTTTATCGATCAAATGCTAGAAAGATTATGCAAGCATACACATTACTGCTTGCTAGATGGTTATTCTGATTTCTCTCAAATACCTGTGTCGGCTAAAGATCAATCAAAGACTACTTTTACATGCCCTTTTGGTACTTTTGCTTATAGACGTATGCCTTTCGATTTATGTAATGCACCTGCTACCCTTCAAAGATGCATGATGGCTATATTCTCTGACTTTTGTGAAAAGAGTTGTGAGGTTTTCATGGACGACTTTTCCGTCTATGGATCTTCTTTTGATGATTGCTTGAGCAATCTTGATCGAGTTTTGCAGAGATGTGAAGAAACTAATCTTGTCTTGAATTGGGAAAAGTGCCACTTTATGGTTAATGAGGGTATTGTCTTGGGGCATAAAGTTTCTAAAAGAGGTATTGAAGTTGATAAAGCCAAGGTTGATGCTATTGAAAAGATGCCATGTCCCAAGGACATCAAAGGTATAAGAAGTTTCCTTGGTCACGCCGGATTTTATAGGAGCTTCATTAAGGACTTCTCAAAAATTTCTCGGCCTCTGACTAATTTATTACAAAAAGATATACCATTTGTCTTTGATGATGATTGTGTAGAAGCATTTGAAATACTTAAGAAAGCATTAGTATCTGCACCTGTTGTTCAGCCACCTGATTGGAATTTACCCTTTGAAATTATGTGTGATGCTAGCGATTATGCTGTAGGTGCTATTCTAGGGCAAAGAGTTGATAAGAAATTAAATGCTATCAATTATGCTAGTAAGACTCTGGACAATGCTCAAAGAAATTATGCTACTACTGAAAAAGAACTTTTAGCAGTTGTATTTGCTTGTGATAAGTTCAGACCTTATATTGTTGATTCTAAAGTAACTATCCACACTGATCATGCTGCTATTAAATATCTTATGGAGAAGAAAGATGCTAAACCTAGACTTATTAGATGGGTTCTCTTGCTACAAGAATTTGATTTGCATATTGTTGATAGAAAAGGAGCTGAGAACCCCGTTGCAGACAACTTATCTAGGTTAGAGAATGTTCTTGATGACCCACTACCTATTGATGATAGCTTTCCTGATGAACAATTAAATGTCATAAGTACTTCTCATAGTACCCCTTGGTATGCTGATTATGCTAATTACATAGTTGCTAAATTTATACCACCTAGCTTCACATACCAACAAAAGAAAAAGTTCTTATATGATTTGAGACATTACTTTTGGGATGACCCACATCTTTATAAAGAAGGAGTGGATGGTGTTATTAGACGTTGTGTACCTGAGCATGAACAGGAACAGATCCTACGCAAGTGCCACTCCGAAACTTATGGAGGACACCATGCGGGAGATAGAACTGCACATAAGGTATTGCAATCTGGTTTTTATTGGCCTACTCTCTTCAAGGATGCCCGTATGTTTCTCCTATCTTGTGATGAATGTCAAAGAATTGGTAATATTAGTAGACTTCAAGAAATGCCTATGAATTATTCACTTGTTATTGAACCGTTTGATGTTTGGGGCTTTGATTATATGGGTCATTTTCCTGCCTCTAATGGATATACACATATTTTAGTTGCTGTTAATTACGTTACTAAGTGGGTAGAAGCTATTCCAACTAGTAGTGCTGATCATAACACTTCTATTAAAATTCTTAAAGAAGTTATTTTTCCGAGGTTTGGAGTCCCTAGATATTTAATGACTGATGGTGGTTCACATTTTATTCATGGTGCTTTCCGTAAAATGCTTGCTAAATATGACTTCAATCATAGAATTGCATCTTCGTATCACCCACGGTCTAGTGGTCAAGTAGAATTGAGTAATAGAGAACTCAAATTAATTTTGCAAAAGACTGTCAATAGGTCTAGAAAGAATTGGTCCAAGAAACTTGATGATGCATTATGGGCCTATGGAATTGCATATAACAATCCTATGGGTATGTCTCTATATAAACTGGTTTATGGAAAAGCATGTCACTTACCTCTCGAATTAGAACATAAGGCATATTGGGAAATTAAAGAGCTCAACTGTGATTTTAAACTTGCCGGTGAAAAGAGGTTATTTGATATTAGCTCACTTGATGAATGGAGAACCCAAGCTTATGAAAATGCCAAGTTGTTTAAAGGAAAGGTTAAAAGATGGCATGACAAAATGATACAAAAGCGTGAGTAATGTAGGTGATTATGTATTGCTATACAACTCTCGTCTAAGATTTTTTGCAGGAAAACTTCTCTCTAAATGGGAAGGCCCCTATGTTATCGAGGAGGTCTATCGTTCCGGTGCCATAAAAATCAACAACTTCGAAAGCACAAATCCGAAGGTGGTAAACGGTCAGAGAATTAAACATTATATCTCAGGTAATCCCATAAATATTGAAACCAATATTATTGAAACCGTAACCCCGAAGGAATACATAAGGGACACTTTCCAGAACGTTTCAGACTCTGAAAAGGAATAGGTATGTGGTACGGTAAGTAAACCGACTCCAAACCAATTTTTAAGGAAATATTTCTCCGTTTTGGAATATTTAGAAAAATATAAAATTAAGTAGCAGTCCGGGAAGGACACGAGGGTGGAGGGCGCGCCCTACCCCCTTGGGCGCGCCCCCCTACCTCGTGTGCCTTCCGAACTCTATTTTCGTACACGACACGTATTTTGGTCGGTAAAAACCCATCACGCAAATATTCTCGGTTTTTGTTTCGAGCTGTTTTTTCTGACAGATCTAGATTATCATGACGTCTCCAAGTGCTTCCAAGGACAAGTTCTTCGAGAAGGTCATCAACCCTTACCTCGCGGAGGTGCTGCGACACCCTCAAACTATTGAGCTGCGTGATGGGTTGCTGCACATCCGCGATGCCGAGGGACCAAAGGGAACCGGATTCGTGGAGACGAGGCTCGAAGCAATGGAGCAACAAGTTTTCAAGTGCCAGGGGATGGTGGAGCGTGGAATCAACGCTATCCACACGATGCTCGCGGAGTTCACTAACAACTACAAGCCGGATGCCAAGAACACCAAGGAGGCCATCTTCAAGCTACATGAGAAGATCGAGCACCTCCAAGCCCAAATCTATGACCTGCAAAACCAAAACTATGAGTATGAATATAGATTCAAAAGAATGAGTTTGGCTGCAGATTCGAGGATTCCGGAGACTCGATCATCCTTCTATGATGGTGAACCTATGCCTTGGAAGAGGGATGACAAGCCCGTATCATCAACAACACCTCCACCTTCTTCACCAACCAAGGAGATATAATCACATGGGTATGGGCACTCCCCTTGGCAACTGCCAAGCTTAGGGGAGGTGCCTCGGTATCGTATCACAATCACAACTCCTATCTTTACCGTTTTCCTTAGTTCGATCCTATTAGTAGTATTTTGATCTAGTGGAATAAAGTTTATGGCATGATCTAGTTTTGAGTTTTGCCTTATGATCTCTCTATGTAATCGAGTCCGTGAGCTATATAATAAAGATTAGTGTTGAGTCAAGGGCTTGATTTTCTTGCTATGATCTTGGGTGAATAAAAGAAAAGAGAAAAAGAATAAGAAGAAACAAAAGTTCATATTGATCTTCTTGATAGTAATGACTTCACATAGAAAGATTGTGATGATTAAAAGTTGTTGGGAGTTGGCAGACATAGCTTTGGTCATCGTTGCAATTAATAGGAAGTAATAAGGAAAGAGAGGTTTCACATATAAATATACTATTATTGACATCTTTTATGGTTGGGAGCACTCATCAAAATATGACATGCTAAAGAGTTGATGTTGGACAAGGAAGACAACGTAATGGGTTATGTTTTCTTATATCTGAGATAAAGTATGTTGTCATGGATCATCCAACATGTTGAGCTTGCCTTTCCCCCTCATGCTAGCCAAATTCTCAGCACCAAGTAGAGATACTACTTGTGCTTCCAAATACCCTTAAACCAGTTTTGCCATGAGAGTCCACCATATCTACCTATGGATTGAGTAAGATCCTTCAAGTAAGTTGTCATCGGTGCAAAGAAATAAAAATTGCTCTAAATATGTATGATTAGTGTGGGAGAAATAAGCTTTATACGATATTGTGATGTGGACGTAATAAAAGCGACGGACTGCATAATAAAGGTTCATATCACAAGGGGCAATATAAAGTGACGTCCTTTCACATTAAGATTTTGTGCATCCAACCATAAAAGCGCATGGCAACCTCTGCTTCCCTCTGCGAAGGGCCTATCTTTTATTATTATATTCTACCTTATGCAAGTGTCATGGTGATCTTCACCTCTCCCTTTTTCATTTTATCCTTTGGCAAGCCCAGCATGTTGGAAAGAACCTGATATATATATAATTGGATGTAGGGGGGCATGAGTTATTATTGTTGACATTACCCTTGAGGTAAAAGGTTGTGGGGCGATACTATAAGCCCCTATCTTTCTCTGTGTCCGATTAAAACTCCGTAACCACAAGTATTGCGCGAGTGTTAACAATTATGAAGGACTAGATGATAGTTGAGTATGTGGACTTGCTTTTTAGCTCTGACATAGACTCTTTCTGATGTTATGATAAATTTCAATTGCTTCAATGACTGAGGTTATAGTTTGTTGGTTCTCAATAAGGTTTCTGATTCATACTTTTGCATTGTGAATAGATCATCACTTGAACATAAGTAATCATATGACAATATCTATGTATGTTGCTATTATGAGAATAATCATGATGCCCTCATGTCCGTATTTTATTTTTATCGACACCTCTACCTCTAAACATGGGGACATATTTATTGTTATCGGCTTTCGCTTGAGGGCAAGCGAGGTCTAAGCTTGGGGGAGTTGATACATCCATTTTGCATCATGCTTTTATATCGATATTTATTGCATTATGGGATGTTATTTCACATTATGTCACAATACTTATGGCTATTCTCTCTTATTTTATAAGGTTTACATATAGGAGGGAGAATGCCGGCAGATGGAATTCTGGGCTGGAAAAGGAGCAAATATTAGAGACCTATTCTGCACAACTCCAAAAGTCCTGAAACTCCACGGAATACCTTATAATAAATAATGAAAAATCCTCGCCAAAGATGAAGACCAGGGGCCCCACACCCTTTCCACGAGGGTGGGGGGCGCCCCCCGCCCCCTAGGGCGCACCCCCCTACCTCGTGGGCCCCCTGGTGGCTCTCCGATGACCATCTTCTGCTATATGAAGTCTTTCGTCGAAAAAAAACAAGAAGCAACCTTTCGGGATGAAACTCCGCCGCCATGAGGCGGAACCTTGGCGAATCTAATCTAGAGCTCCGGCAGAGCTGTTCTGCCGGGGAAACTTCCCTCTCGGAGGGGAAATCATCGCCATCGTCATCACCAACGCTCTCATCGGGAGAGGGCAATCTCCATCAACATCTTCATCAGCACCATCTCATCACAAAACCCTAGTTCATCTCTTGTATCCAATTCTTGTCTCCAAGCCCGGGATTGGTGCTAGTAGGTTGCTAGTAGTGTTAATTACTCCTTGTAGTTGATTCTAGTTGGTTTAATTGGTGGAAGATCATATGTTCAAATCCTTTATGCATATTATTACCCCTCTGATTATGAACATGAATATTCTTTGTGAGTAGTTACGTTTGTTCCTGAGGACAAGGGAGAAGTCTTGTTATTAGTAGTCATGTGAATTTGGTATTCGTTCGATATTTTGATGAGATGTATGTTGTCTAGCCTCTAGTGGTGTTATGTGAACGTTGACTACATAACACTTCACCATTATTTGGGCCTAGAGGAAGGCATTGGGAAGTAATAAGTAGATGATGGGTTGCTAGAGTGACAGAAGCTTAAACCCTAGTTTATGCGTTGCTTCTAAGGGGCTGATTTGGATCCATATGTTTCATGTTATGGTTAGGTTTACCTTAATACTTTTGTTGTAGTTGCGGATGCTTGCAATAGAGGTTAATCATAAGTGGGATGCTTGTTCAAGTAAGAACAGCACCCAAGCACCGGTCCACCCACATGTCAAATTATCAAAGTACCGAACGCGAATCATATGAACGTGATGAAAACTAGCTTGACGATATTCCCATGTGTCCTCGAGAGTGCTTTTCCTTATATAAGAGTTTGTCCAGGCTTGTCCTTTTCTACAAAAGGGATTGTGCCACCTTGCTGCATTTTATTTACTTTTGTTACTTGTTGCTCGTTACAAATTATCTCATCACAAAACTATCTGTTACCACTTATTTCAGTACTTGCAGAGAATACCTTGCTGAAAACCGCTTATCATTTCCTTCTGCTCCTCGTTGGGTTCGACACTCTTACTTCTCGAAAGGACTACGATAGATCCCCTATACTTGTGGGTCATCGGGAGGGGGCATGCATTCATGGCTTAGGATTCCCTTCGTGCCGACACGAGAGGGGGGCTGCTAGCTACTTTGCACTTTGTTAGGTGCACGTCGGTCGGGGGAGCATGCATTCATAGCTTAGGATTCCCTTCGTGTCGATGTAACACCCACGCTGCGGCTATATCTCCCACGTGTCAGAGCACGACTTAGAGGCATAACCGCATAATAGGCATGTCGCAAGAGGGGTAATCTTTACACATCCCATGTACTGAATAAGAAAGGGATAAAGAGTTGGCTTACAATCGCCACTTCACACAATACATAAATATAGCATTACATCATGCAGATACAATCAAGGTCCGACTACAGAACCAAAATAAATACAACCCCAAATGCATAGATCCCCGATCGCCCCAACTGGGCTCCACTACTGATCAACTGGAAACGAAACAACACAACGAACACGATCTTCATCGAGCTCCCACTTGAGCTCAGTTGCGTCATCTGCACTGGTATCATCGGCACCTGCAACTGTTTGGAAGTATCTGTGAGCCACGAGGACTCAGCAATCTCACACTCGCGAGATCAAGACTATTTAAGCTTATGGGTAGGAAAGGGGTAATGAGGTGGAACTGCAGCAAGCACTAGCATATATGGTGGCTAACTTACGCAAATGAGAGCGAGAAGAGAAAGCAAAGCACGGTCAAGAAGCTACAAATATCAATAAGTGATCCTGAAACTACTTACATTCAAGCATAACACGAGATCGTGTTCTCTTCCCGAACTCCGCCGAAAAGAGACCATCACGGCTACACACGCTGTTGATTCATTTTAATTAAGTTAAGTGTCAGGTTTTCTACAAGCGGATATTAACAAATTCCCATCTGCCCATAATCACGGGCACGACTTTTGAAAGTTCAAAACCCTGCAGGGGTGTCCCAACTTAGCCCATCACAAGCTCTATGGTCAACGAAGGATATTCCTTCTCCCAGGAAGACTCGATCAGGCTCGGAATCCCGGTTACAAGACATTTCGACAATGGTAAAACAAGATCAACAAAGACACCCGAATGTGCCGACAAATCCCGATAGGAGATGCACATAACTCGTTCTCAGGGCACACCGGATTGTCCAAGATTTCGGTAGGCCAACCTAGAGTTGCCCCTGGTGGCCACCGGCTGCTGACAGGTTGGACCAAAACTCAGAGGAGCACTAGCCCGGGGGTTTAAAAACAAGATGACCCTCGGGCTTCGGAAACCCAAGGGAAAAAGGCTTAGGTGGCAAATGGTAAAACCAAGGTTGGGCCTTGCTCGAGGAGTTTTATTCAAAGCGAACTGTCAAGGGGGTCCCATTCCCCCAACCGCGTAAGGAACGCAAAATCAAGGAACATAACACCGGTATGACAGAAACTAGGGCGGCAAGAGTGGAACAAAACACCAGGCATAAGGCCGAGCCTTCCACCCTTTACCAAGTATATAGATGCATTAATTAAAATAAGAGATATTGTGATATCCCAACATATCCATGTTCCAAACATGGAACAAACTTCATCTTCACCTGCAACTAGCAACGCTATAAGAGGGGCTGAGCAAAGCGGTAACATAGTCAAACAACGGTTTGCTAGGAAAGGTGGGTTAGAGGCTTGGCATGGCAATATGGGAGGCATGATATAGCAAGTGGTAGGAATCGCGGCATAGCAATAGAGCGAGCAACTAGCAAGCAAAGATAGAAGTGATTTCGAGGGTATGGTCATCTTGCCTGAGATCCCGCAAGGAAGAAGAACGAGTCCATGAAGAAGAAACAAACAAACGTAGTCGAACGAATCCTCACAAAGGCGGCGTTATCGGAACTAACACGAAGAAGCAACACCGGAAAGAAGCAAACAACATAGTAAACAACCACCACATAAACATGGCATGATGCACAATCAAGTATGATGCATGTCCGGTTTAAAGAGGCATGGCATGGCAAAGTGCACAAACAATACTACAAATTAAGTGGAGCTCAATATGCAACGAGTTGATATTGACGGAACACCACAACAATTATTTAGTTCTCTCTCGTTTATGTACTCAACAATATTAAATGTTGTTAAGCATGGCAAGAGGTGAAGCATAAGTAAACTACACATCTTAGGCAATTTAAGTGAGGCCGGAAACAACAAATAACCTTTCCGGTAAAAATCCCCACATGCATTTAGCAATTTGGTGCAACAACAATTTTAAACATTTAAATGTTATTATCATGATGCGAATGACATGTGCAAGTTTATGCAAGTTTTATGAAAATGTTAACGAGAGCATAATATGAAGCATTTGTCGCAATGGCGGAAGGAAAAGGGGTGCCACGGCGGTGAAACGGAAATGTTACCATGGCAACATTCTGGTGATCCGGCAACTCAATTGAGATGCTGGTGCAAAGGAACAAGTGTGGGTGCGCGAAACGTGCAAGAGTGACGGGGAGTGATCCCAGATACCGGGTGTCCCACGTGTCGGCGGCAAGGCAACGAGGAATTCGCAAAGAGCAACTCGGTCACGGTACAACCACGATCACCTCATACATCACATCACAAACATTTGATCTCAGACGGTCGTCTCGGGGTTATACCTTCGAAGCGTGCGTTTCAAAGCAGATCGGTTCGTAGAGGAAGTAGTCATTCACGGGTCGTCGAGGGAAATAGTGGTTCATGTCCGTACATGTTCGGGGTCACGACACGGAACTTGACGCCCACGGGGTCTTCAGCGATGGTCGTGGTACATGTTTCGTAGATGTTCGGGTGACGGTAGTGGGACACGTTTTGGAGGGGAAGTAGAGGTTCACGTTTCGTAGTCGTTCCGGATCGCCGATAGTTGTACACATTCATTGTTGGACTTGACGGATCCGATGCCTCCGAACGTAGTGGTACATGTTCGTTTTTCGGAGAGGTACTTGGCGTCATTCGAACTTGCCGGTCTCGTCGTCTAGAAGGGGTACTTGGCATTCTGTTATCCGGGTCTTCGGCGACGATAGCTGTGCATGTTCCAACATCAAACTTGGAGGGGCACCGACATCGTGGTACTTGGTGAATCCCGGAGATGGTACTTG
The DNA here is from genome assembly GCA_034509565.1 of Triticum monococcum. Lineage (NCBI taxonomy): Eukaryota > Viridiplantae > Streptophyta > Magnoliopsida > Poales > Poaceae > Triticum > Triticum monococcum. The sequence continues at coordinate 489,007,800 of CM067845.1, forward strand.
ACAATCCAGGTATGGGTCTTGGCGGTCTTGACGAATCCAAGTGACACCAGGAACACGTCCACGGTAGTCTTCGGACTTGGGCTCCGGGTAGATGACTTGAGGGTCTCGGTCAGGAGCACTTGTGGCAAAGAAGTGCCCGCAAACGAGACGATGCCGCACAAACAGGAGGCGGATGTCACGTTCGGCGAGCGGCGGGGCTCCGTGGTCGGAGTCGGTAGGGACGGCACGAGGCGATGACGAAGAGGAGGTCGCAGGGAGAGCTGCTGGAGGTGGATGCAGAGGGTCGAACAGGAACATGGCGGCGCAGCAGCAGCTAGCGAGGCGCGGGGGAGGCCTCACGCGGCGCCGGAGATGGGGAACGGGTGGAACCGAGGTTCCCTGGCAGCAGGGACGGCGTCTGGCGATGCGCGGCCCAGGCGGCTCAATGCAGGGCGCGGGAGGAGGCTAGAAGGCGCGGCGGCGGCTTGCTGGACTTGGACGCGACGGCGCACAGGAGAAAAGCTTCGGTGGAGAAGCAGAGCGCTCGTGCTGCTCGGGATCGAGCCTTTGCTCTCCCGAGCAAGGAGGTGACGATGGTGGTGGTGCGCTCCGGCGAGACGGGGATGCGGGGGAAAGGGTAGAGCGCGGCAGGGCAGGTCGGGTCGCCGGCGTGGGCGCCATGGCCGGAGGCAAGGAGGGAGCGGGGAGGTCTTGCGGCGTTCATGGCGGGGCAAGGCAGGAACGCGAGGAGAGGAGGCTGCTGGAGGCGGCCGATGCTCGAGGAGAGGAGATCGGGAGGATGAGAGGGAGAGGGATCGAGCGAAGCGGCACTCTCCTCTCCCTGGCGATGCGTGAGTGGCGGCGCGAGGGAGGAGAACGAGGGAAGGGAGTGGGGATCAAGAGAAAGGCCCCCTGACGCTGGGTAAGGAGGAGGTGGGCCGGTCTAGTGGGCTGCGGGAGAAGATGGGCCGGCCTGGCTGACTGCTCTCTCTCACTCGTCTAAAACTATTGCAATAACAGGAAAAAAAAACAAAGAAGAAAGGGGAGAGAAGAAAAAGGAAGGAGGTGTAAGGGGAAGAAGTTGGACATGCGGATAATTCTCCCGGACTCACAAAAATGTGTTTGTTCCGCGAAAATAGAGAAGGCCATGATTGAGAGATCTAAATTCAAATCCATTTGAATTTAATTCAAATGGTTTGAATGAGTTCAAGGTATTGAAGAGTCCAAAAATGTTCGGATTTTTTAAGGAACCTCGGTAAATGGGAAGAGAATTTTTTGCAAGGTTTTGAAGTCAAGCTTGAACTAGAAAAGGCATGGGGAATATGTAAGTGTGTTTATGGGTGATTCCGAAAATGGAATATTTAATATAGCTCCCTAATATTGGGAGGGTATGTTATAAAGAGAAGTCACCCTTTCCTTGATTTAAATGGATCGGAGATCCATACGATTTATTTAAAAGATTTTTGAAATGGTTGCAATAATAATGGCATGATGACATGATGCAATGCAAGAGATGCCATGATGAATGCAACAAAGCAATCGTAACACATGACAACAACGAAAAACAAGAAAGCTGTCTGGAGCGTCGGTCTCGGGGCGTCACAGCCGACACGAGGGAGGGGTGGCTGCTAGCTAGTTCGCACTTTGCTAGGGTGAACCTCGGTTGGGGGAGGCATGCATTCATAGCTTAGAATTCCCTTCGTGCCAACACGAGGGAGGAGGGGGCTGCTAGCTACTTCACACTTTGCTAGGGTAAACCTTGGTTAGGGGCGAGGGGGCATGCATTCATAGCTTAGGATTCCCTTTGTGCTGACACAAGGGGGGGTGGGGGCAAGCAATACAGTGCGCTTTGCGAGAGAGGTGCCACATCAAAGTTGCATTTGGTATTTGAAAATCAAACCACCCTTTTGATATATAAATTTGGTCCACATGCAAGTGTGTTCGTGTTCTCACCCTCTCCCGCGTCATTTTTCGCCAAATTTATGAACATTAGATAAGTCGGATGACGCAACAGACACGGTTCACTCAAACTAACCGTGTGTCACGCCGATGCACCTGTCACGCACACATCCGCATAGTACATTGGGCTCCATGAGGCTCCCCCTCTCAAAAATATCTGCCCGCGTCCAGGGTTTTTCTGTTTCATAACACACGGTTGTTATCTCTGGACCGTGTCCGATGTTTCTTGGTCCCAATCCCGCCTGCATCCCTACAAAATATCTGCTCGCCTCGAGGGTTTTTCTGTTTCATAACACACGGTTGTTATCTCCGGACCGTGTGCGGTGCACTATCATCAAAATTTTCAATAGCCCGACATTTCAATCCCATGTTTGACTCCCGCGTAGTAAAATTTTCAGTACTCGCGTCATTTCCTCAAACACCCCGCGCCCCTCCACACACACACACACACACCAAAACCTCCTCGTGCGTGCGCACACACACCCCCTCCCTTGCTCGAAACCCTAGCAAGGTCCCCACTGTCGCCGCCGCCGCAAGGCCTCCATTGTCAACATCTGCCGGTTTGCCTGTGCAGCTTACCCACCGATCTCCATACCAAGGCCGCCCTAAGTTTCTTAGATGACGCCTGCCAAACGCCCCCTTTCCCACAGATACCCATCCCCATCCCCCACTCCAGAGCGTCGCAGCCTAAGCCCGGCTACGCTTCCCGTGGAGCTCGAGGAGCGACTGGCCCAAAAGAGGTGTCTAGCGGTCTCTTCGCCCGACGTCGCCGAGGAAGCTGACGACCATTACTGGCGGCAGGCACTCAAGCAGTGGGCTAGAGTATGCGGGCATGTCTCGTCCGCCGGCTATGACATCGAGGTCATCGACAGCGACGGCCTGAGGCGGGCTATGTCACATGTTAAGTGGCCCACCCCCAACCCCTCGGGTTCGACCGCCATCGATCTCATCCATGGCCCCGCCGCTGATCTCCTCTCACTCGATGCCAACAATTTGCCATTCTACATCGCCATCAAGCCCCTTTTATCATTTTTGAAGGACACATTCTGCGATGCTGGCTGGGGATCCACAGCTTTCAAGTCAAACCTCATCGACAGCGACCATGAGGAGGGCACCCTCTCCGGCTCTTCCAAGGGTAAAGAGCCCATCTGCTCTTCCAAGGGGAAAGCGCCCGTCTGCGACATTAGGGAGGGCACCCTATAGCCGTGCTCTTCCAAGGGGAAGGATCCCATCTACGACAACACGGAGCGCATCCAGGGTCCGTTCTCTTCCCACGGGAACGAGCCCATCTGTGACAAGTAAAGAAACCCATGATTTGTTTTGTCGTGCCTCTTCACAGGGGGAAACCCATGATTTGTTTTGTCGAGTCCCTTTTGTAGTGTAGTGAGAATATGTCCAGTTTTAATTGCTATATCTAGTTGTTTGCGGTATGCCTTGTTTATTTCAGTTGTTCACAATGTGATGCTCTATATGCGCAATTATTTACTATGCAGTACATTTCATCAATCCAGTTTTAAACATACCGATAGGAATGCATATATTTGCTTGCTGTTAAGCCTGTTATAGCTAGCACATGAAGGAAATATGCCCTAGAGGCAATAATAAAGTTATTATTTATTTCCTTAAAACCATGATAAGTGTTTATTATTCATGCTAGAATTGTATTAACCGGAAACATAATACATGTGTGAATACATAGACAAAACAGAGTGTCACTAGTATGCCTCTACTAGACTAGCTCGTTAATCAAAGATGGTTATGTTTCCTAACCATGAACAAAGAGTTGTTATTTGATTAACGAGGTCACATCATTAGTTGAATGATCTGATTGACATGACCCATTCCATTAGCTTAGCACCCGATCGTTTAGTATGTTGCTATTGCTTTCTTCATGACTTATACATGTTCCTATAACTATGAGATTATGCAACTCCCGTTTACCGGAGGAACACTTTGGGTACTACCAAACGTCACAACGTAACTGGGTGATTATAAAGGAGTACTACAGGTGTCTCCAATGGTGGATGTTGGGTTGGCGTATTTCGAGATTAGGGTTTGTCACTCCGATTGTCGGAGAGGTATCTCTGGGCCCTCTCGGTAATACACATCACATAAGCCTTGCAAGCATAATAACTAAGATGTTAGTTATGAGATGATGTATTACGGAACGAGTAAAGAGACTTGCCAGTAACGAGATTGAACTAGGTATTGGATACCGACGATCGAATCTCGGGCAAGTAACATACCGATGACAAAGGGAACAACGTATGTTGTTATGCGGTCTGACCGATAAAAGATCTTCATAGAATATGTAGGAGCCAATATGGGCATCCAGGTCCCGCTATTGGTTATTGACCGAAGACGTGTCTCGGTCATGTCTACATTGTTCTCGAACCGTAGGGTCCGCACGCTTAACGTTACGATGACAGTTATTATGAGTTTATGCATTTTGATGTACCGAAGGTAGTTCGGAGTCCCGGATGTGATCACGGACATGACGAGGAGTCTCGAAATGGTCGAGACGTAAAGATTGATATATTGGAAGCCTATGTTTGGACATCGGAAGTGTTCCGGGTGAAATCGGGATTTTACCGGATTACCGGGAGGGTTACCGGAACCCCCCGGGAGCCAAATGGGCCTACATGGGCCATTGTGGAAAGGTGAAAGGGGCTGCCAAGGAGGGCTGCGCGCCTCCCCCCCCCTCCCCTAGTCCTATTAGGACTAGGAGAGGTGGCCGGCCACCTCTCTCTCTTTCCCTCTCTCTTTTTCCCAAGGATTCCTAGTTGGAATAGGATTGGGGGGGGAGTCCTACTCCCAGTAGGAGTAGGACTCCTCCTGCGCCTCCCTCCTTTGGCCGGCCAGCCTCCCCCCTTTCATCCTTTATATACGGGGGCAGGGGACACCCCAAGACACACAAGTTGATCCTTGAGATCGTTCCTTAGCCGTGTGCAGTGCCCCCTGCCACCAAATTCCACCTCGATCATACTGTTGTAGTGCTTAGGCGAAGCCCTGCGTCGGTAGTACATCAAGATCGTCACCACGTCGTCGTGCTGACGGAACTCCTCCCCGAAGCTTTGCTAGATCGGAGCCCGGGGATCGTCATCGAGCTGTACGTGTGCTAAGAACTCGGAGGTGCCGGAGTAACGGTGCTTGGATCGGTCGGATCGGGAAGAAGACGTACGACTACTTCCTCTACGTTGTGTGATCGCTTCCGCAGTCGGTCTGCGTTGGTACGTAGACAACACTCTCCCCTCTCGTTGCTATGCATCACCATGATCTTGCGTGTGCGTAGGAATTTTTTTTGAAATTACTACGTTCCCCAACAGTGGTATCAGAGCCTAGGTTTTTATGGTTTGATGTTATTTGTACGAGTAGAACACAAGTGAGTTGTGGGCGATACAAGTCATACTGCCTACCAGCATGTCATACTTTGGTTCGGCGGTATTGTTGGACGAGACGATCCGGACCAACCTTACGCGTACTCTTACGCGAGACCGGTTCCCTCGACGTGCTTTGCACATAGATGGCTTGCGGAAGACTGTCTCTCCAACTTTAGTTGAACCAAGTGTGGCTACGCCCGGTCCTTGAGAAGGTTAAAATGGAGTCTATTTGACAAACTATCATTGTGGTTTTGAGGCGTAGGTGAGATGAGTTCTTACTTAAGCCCGTAGCAGCCACGTAAAACTTGCAAACAACAAAGTAGAGGACGTCTAACTTGTTTTTGCAGGGCATGTTGTGATGTGATATGGTCAAGGCATGATGCTGATTTTATTGTATGAGATGATCATGTTTTGTAACCAAGTTATCGGCAACTGGCAGGAGCCATATGGTTGTCGCTTTATTGTATGCAATGCAAATCGCGATGTAATGCTTTACTTTATTACTAAGCGGTAGTGATAGTCGTGGAAGCATAAGATTGGCGAGACGACAACGATGCTACGATGGAGATCAAGGTGTCGCGCCGGTGACGATGGTGATCATGACGGTGCTTCGGAGATGGAGATCACAAGCACAAGATGATGATGGCCATATCATATCACTTATATTGATTGCATGTGATGTTTATCCTTTTATGCATCTTATCTTGCTTTGATTGACGGTAGCATTATAAGATGATCTCTCACTAAATTATCAAGAAGTGTTCTCCCTGAGTATGCACCGTTGCCAAAGTTCGTCGTGCCCAGACACCACGTGATGATCGGGTGTGATAAGCTCTACGTCCATCTACAACGGGTGCAAGCCAGTTTTGCACACGCAGAATACTCAGGTTAAACTTGACGAGCCTAGCATATGCAGATATGGCCTCGGAACACAGAGACCGAAAGGTCGAGCGTGAATCATATAGTAGATATGATCAACATGACGATGTTCATCATTGAAAACTACTCCATCTCACGTGATGATCGGTTATGGTTTAGTTGATTTGGATCACGTGATCACTTAGAGGATTAGAGGGATGTCTATCTAAGTGGGAGTTCCTAAGTAATTTGATTAACTGAACTTAAACTTATCATGAACTTAGTACCTGATAGTATCTTGCTTGTTTATGTTGATTGTAGATAGATGGCTCGTGCTGTTGTTCCGTTGAATTTTAATGCGTTCCTTGAGAAAGCAAAGTTGAAAGATGATGGTAGCAATTACACGGACTGGGTCCGTAACCTGAGGATTATCCTCATTGCTGCACAGAAGAATTACGTCCTGGAAGCACCGTTGGGTGCCAGGCCTGCTGCTGGAGCAACGCCAGATGTTATGAACGTCTGGCAGAGCAAAGCTGATGACTACTCGATAGTTCAGTGTGCCATGCTTTACGGCTTAGAATCGGGACTTCAACGACGTTTTGAACGTCATGGAGCATATGAGATGTTCCAGGAGTTGAAGTTAATATTTCAAGCAAATGCCCGAATTGAGAGATATGAAGTCTCCAATAAGTTCTATAGCTGCAAGATGGAGGAGAACAGTTCTGTCAGTGAGCATATACTCAAAATGTCTGGGTATAATAATCACTTGATTCAGATGGGAGTTAATCTTCCAGATGATTGCGTCATTGACAGAATTCTCCAATCACTGCCACCAAGCTACAAGAGCTTCGTGATGAACTATAATATGCAAGGGATGAACAAGACTATTCCCGAGCTCTTCGCAATGCTGAAAGCTGCGGAGGTAGAAATCAAGAAGGAGCATCAAGTGTTGATGGTCAACAAGACCACTAGTTTCAAGAAAAAGGGCAAAGGGAAAAAGAAGGGGAACTTCAAGAAGAACAGCAAGCAAGTTGCTGCTCAGGAGAAGAAACCTAAGTCTGGACCTAAGCCTGAAACTGAGTGCTTCTACTGCAAGCAGACTGGTCACTGGAAGCGGAACTGCCCCAAGTATTTGGCGGATAAGAAGGATGGCAAGGTGAACAAAGGTATATGTGATATACATGTTATTGATGTGTACCTTACTAGAGCTCGCAGTAGCACCTGGGTATTTGATACTGGTTCTGTTGCTAATATTTGCAACTCGAAACAGGGACTACGGAATAAGCGGACGCTAGCAAAGGACGAGGTGATGATGCGCGTGGGAAACGGTTCCAAAGTCGATGTGATCGCGGTCGGCACGCTACCTCTACATCTACTTTCGGGATTAATATTAGACCTAAATAATTGTTATTTGGTGCCAGCGTTGAGCATGAACATTATATCTGGATCTTGTTTAATGCGAGACGGTTATTCATTTAAATCAGAGAATAATTGTTGTTCTATTTATATGAGTAATATCTTTTATGGTCATGCACCTTTGAAGAGTGGTCTATTCTTGTTGAATCTCGATAGTAGTGATACACATATTCATAATGTAGAAGCCAAAAGATGCAGAGTTGATAATGATAGTGCAACTTATTTGTGGCACTGCCGTTTAGGTCATATCGGTGTAAAGCGCATGAAGAAACTCCATACTGATGGGCTTTTGGAACCACTTGATTATGAATCACTTGGTACTTGCGAACCGTGCCTCATAGGCAAGATGACTAAAACACCGTTCTCCGGTACTATGGAGAGAGCAACAGATTTATTGGAAATCATACATACCGATGTATGTGGTCCAATGAATATTGAGGCTCGTGGCGGATATCGTTATTTTCTCACCTTCACAGATGATTTAAGCAGATATGGGTATATCTACTTAATGAAACATAAGTCTGAAACATTTGAAAAGTTCAAGGAATTTCAGAGTGAAGTTGAAAATCATCGTAACAAGAAAATAAAGTTTCTACGATCTGATCGTGGAGGAGAATATTTGAGTTACGAGTTTGGTGTACATTTGAAAAATTATGGAATAGTTTCGCAACTCACGCCACCCGGAACACCACAGCGTAATGGTGTGTCCGAACGTCGTAATCGTACTTTACTAGATATGGTGCAATCTATGATGTCTCTTACTGATTTACCGCTATCGTTTTGGGGTTATGCTTTAGAGACGGCCGCATTCACGTTAAATAGGGCACCATCAAAATCCGTTGAGATGACGCCTTATGAACTATGGTTTGGCAAGAAACCAAAGTTGTCGTTTCTTAAAGTTTGGGGCTGCGATGCTTATGTGAAAAAGCTTCAACCTGATAAGCTCGAACCCAAAGCGGAGAAATGTGTCTTCATAGGATACCCAAAGGAAACTGTTGGGTATACCTTCTATCACAGATCCGAAGGCAAGACATTCGTTGCTAAGAATGGATCATTTCTAGAGAAGGAGTTTCTCTCGAAAGAAGTGAGTGGGAGGAAAGTAGAACTTGACGAGGTAACTGTACCTGCTCCCTTATTGGAAAATAGTACATCACAGAAAACTGTTTCTGCGACACCTATACCAATTAGTGAGGAAGCTAATGATGATGATCATGAAACTTCAGGACAAGATACTACTGAACCACGTAGATCAACCAGAGTGAGATCCGCACCAGAGTGGTACGGTAATCCAGTTCTGGAAGTCATGCTACTAGATCATGATGAACCTACAAACTATGAAGAAGCGATGGTGAGCCCAGATTCCGCAAAGTGGCTTGAGGCCATGAAATCTGAGATGGGATCCATGTATGAGAACAAAGTATGGACTTTGGTTGACTTGCCCGATGATCGGCAAGCAATTGAGAACAAATGGATCTTCAAGAAAAAGATTGACGCTGACGGTAATGTTACTGTCTATAAAGTTCGACTTGTCGCAAAAGGTTTTCGACAAGTTCAAGGGGTTGACTACGATGAGACCTTCTCACCCGTAGCGATGCTTAAATCCGTCAGAATCATGTTAGCAATTGCCGCATTTTATGATTATGAAATATGGCAGATGGATGTCAAAACTGCATTCCTGAATGGATTTCTGGAAGAAGAGTTGTATATGATGCAACCAGAAGGTTTTGTCGATCCAAAGGGAGCTAACAAAGTATGCAAACTCCAGCGATCCATTTATGGACTGGTGCAAGCATCTCGGAGTTGGAATAAACGCTTTGATAGTGTGATCAAAGCATTTGGCTTTATACAGACTTTTCGAGAAGCATGTATTTACAAGAAAGTGAGTGGGAGCTCTGTAGCATTTCTGATATTATATGTAGATGACATATTGCTGATTGGAAATGATATAGAATTTCTGGATAGCATAAAGGGATACTTGAATAAAAGTTTTTCGATGAAAGACCTCGGGGAAGCTGCTTACATATTAGGCATAAAGATCTATAGAGATAGATCAAGACGCATAATTGGACTTTCACAAAGCACATACCTTGACAAGATTTTGAAGAAGTTTAAAATGGATCAAGCAAAGAAAGGGTTCTTGCCTGTGTTACAAGGTGTGAAGTTGAGTCAGACTCAATGCCCGACCACTGCAGAAGATAGAGAGAAAATGAAAGATGTTCCCTATGCTTCAGCCATAGGCTCTATCATGTATGCAATGTTGTGTACCAGACCTGATGTGTGCCTTGCTATAAGTTTAGCAGGGAGGTACCAAAGTAATCCAGGAGTGGATCACTGGACAGCGGTCAAGAACATCCTGAAATACCTGAAAAGGACTAAGGATATGTTTCTCGTATATGGAGGTGACAAAGAGCTCACCGTAAGAGGTTACGTTGATGCAAGCTTTGACACTGATCCGGACGATTCTAAATCGCAAACCGGATACGTGTTTACTTTAAACGGTGGAGCTGTCAGTTGGTGCAGTTCTAAACAAAGCGTCGTAGCGGGATCTACATGTGAAGCGGAGTACATAGCTGCTTCGGAAGCAGCGAACGAAGGAGTCTGGATGAAGGAGTTCATATCCAATCTAGGTGTCATACCTAGTGCATCGGGTCCAATGAAAATCTTTTGTGACAATACTGGTGCAATTGCTTTGGCAAAGGAATCCAGATTTCACAAAAGGACCAAACACATCAAGAGACGCTTCAAGTCCATCCGGGATTTAGTCCAGGTGGGAGACATAGAGATTTGCAAGATACATACGGATCTGAATGTTGCAGACCCGTTGACTAAGCCTCTTCCACGAGCAAAACATGATCAACGCCAAAGCTCCATGGGTGTTAGAATCATTACTGTGTAATCTAGATTATTGACTCTAGTGCAAGTGGGAGACTGAAGGAAATATGCCCTAGAGGCAATAATAAAGTTATTATTTATTTCCTTAAAACCATGATAAGTGTTTATTATTCATGCTAGAATTGTATTAATCGGAAACATAATACATGTGTGAATACATAGACAAAACAGAGTGTCACTAGTATGCCTCTACTAGACTAGCTCGTTAATCAAAGATGGTTATGTTTCCTAACCATGAACAAAGAGTTGTTATTTTATTAACGAGGTCACATCATTAGTTGAATGATCTGATTGACATGACCCATTCCATTAGCTTAGCACCCGATCGTTTAGTATGTTGCTATTGCTTTCTTCATGACTTATACATGTTCCTATAACTATGAGATTATGCAACTCCCGTTTACCGGAGGAACACTTTGGGTACTACCAAACGTCACAACGTAACTGGGTGATTATAAAGGAGTACTACAGGTGTCTCCAATGGTGGATGTTGGGTTGGCGTATTTCGAGATTAGGGTTTGTCACTCCGATTGTCGGAGAGGTATCTCTGGGCCCTCTCGGTAATACACATCACATAAGCCTTGCAAGCATAATAACTAAGATGTTAGTTATGAGATGATGTATTACGGAACGAGTAAAGAGACTTGCCAGTAACGAGATTGAACTAGGTATTGGATACCGACGATCGAATCTCGGGCAAGTAACATACCGATGACAAAGGGAACAACGTATGTTGTTATGCGGTCTGACCGATAAAAGATCTTCGTAGAATATGTAGGAGCCAATATGGGCATCCAGGTCCCGCTATTGGTTATTGACCGGAGACGTGTCTCGGTCATGTCTACATTGTTCTCGAACCGTAGGGTCCGCACGCTTAATGTTACGATGACAGTTATTATGAGTTTATGCATTTTGATGTACCGAAGGTAGTTCGGAGTCCCGGATGTGATCACGGACATGACGAGGAGTCTCGAAATGGTCGAGACGTAAAGATTGATATATTGGAAGCCTATGTTTGGACATCGGAAGTGTTCTGGGTGAAATCGGGATTTTACCGGATTACCGGGAGGGTTACCGGAACCCCCCGGGAGCCAAATGGGCCTACATGGGCCATTGTGGAAAGGTGAAAGGGGCTGCCAAGGAGGGCTGCGCGCCTCCCCCCCTCCCCTAGTCCTATTAGGACTAGGAGAGGTGGCCGGCCACCTCTCTCTCTTTCCCTCTCTCTTTTTCCCAAGGATTTCTAGTTGGAATAGGATTGGGGGGGGGGGGGGAGTCCTACTCCCGGTAGGAGTAGGACTCCTCCTGCGCCTCCCTCCTTTGGCCGGCCAGTCTCCCCCCTTTCATCCTTTATATACGGGGGCAGGGGACACCCCAAGACACACAAGTTGATCCTTGAGATCGTTCCTTAGCCGTGTGCGGTGCCCCCTGCCACCAAATTCCACCTCGATCATACCGTTGTAGTGCTTAGGCGAAGCCCTGCGTCGGTAGTACATCAAGATCGTCACCACGCCGTCGTGCTGACGGAACTCCTCCCCGAAGCTTTGCTGGATCGGAGCCCGGGGATCGTCATCGAGCTGTACGTGTGCTAAGAACTCGGAGGTGCCGGAGTAACGGTGCTTGGATCGGTCGGATCGGGAAGAAGACGTACGACTACTTCCTCTATGTTGTGTGATCGCTTCCGCAGTCGGTCTGCGTTGGTACGTAGACAACACTCTCCCCTCTCGTTGCTATGCATCACCATGATCTTGCGTGTGCGTAGGAAATTTTTTGAAATTACTACGTTCCCCAACAGCATATGCCTCTTTTAAAGTTGTTTGATTGTTCAGTTGTTTATAGTTAGCATATGTCCAGTTTTAAATGCTATCTTTGGTTGTTCGTAGTATGCCTTGTTTATTCCAGTTATTCACAACATGATGTTCTATATGTGCAAGTATGAACTATTGTGCTTAACATGCTTCTCGATGTACCTACACAGGATAATTTTGGGAACGACTGTTGTTTTCCATCGAGATTAGTTTCATCCCATGGGTTATATCTGCCCACTGTTCAGGATATCAGTAACTGGTACCATATAGGCCAGCGGCCGATAAGGGACTAATCGGTGAATCAGACTTTTAACTGAATATATCTGCAACCCATTTATCGTTAGGTTAACTAGGGCCATATGTAATATATCTGAGGCTACATAGCAACATGCACTGTACTTAATGTCTAAATATGCAATCCTAGGCTACATAGCAACAAGGAAGAGTGTTACATTAATGTTTAATGATGTCTAGATATACGTAGAAGAGCAGCAGCAACAATAACAACAACACAACCATGTTTGGATACTCAACCTGGCTAGAGGTTAGAGTTAGTTTCTAGCTCATTACTAACCCTGAACTAACTCCATTCAAAGAGTTGTTTGGATGGCAGGGTTAGATTGACAATAAATGCACTAGGAGAACTAGCTCCAAATAGCACCTCTTGGGTTGGATAGTTTTTTTGGGTGGGTTATATATGCAACTAGCTCAAACTAGCACTCGTGTTTAGATATACTTTAGGGCTATGTGAGCCCGAACTAGCTCAAACTAACTGTAACCCCTGGATACAACAGTAGTTAATCAGCCGATAATTTATAAGAATGCACTAAACTCCTTCCGGCCCATAATATAAGATGTTAATTCATCTAATATGTGAGTATATTGGATGTTATAAGATACTCCCTCCGTTTCTAAATATTTGTCTTTTTAAAGATTTCAAATGGACTATCACATACAAATGTATATAGACATATTATAAAAGAGTGTTGTGTTAAGGTACATATGTCATTGGTAAAGATCCGCGCTTCGACCCTTTCTGCGTATGGGGCAATGAGATATCGATGAACCAGCATCAAGTGATGAAGATGATAAAGATTGTTAGTAAATGGGTCCAAAGATGGCAATTAAACTATTTGTTTGCACTTTATCCAAGACAACAACGAACTGCAGGATGGTAAGTAAGAACTCTGCGACATTCTTTTTACTGCCCATAATGAGTTGTGTTAGATAACAATGTCTGAATCTTTTTCCTTTGCAGTGGTTGCCAAAGCAGTTTACTCAAGATTTCCTTTCAAACTACATGATTGGTAGGCATGCAAAGGTTAAAGTATTTCTACCAGAACACGATGATTATCTAGATGTTCTCAGAAAAATGTGAAGGACGGGCGGTCGGCCATCACAGGGGGTTGGACTAGAGTCGTGCGTGCCTTCTGCATGGAGGAGGGCACAATATGGGCATTCCGCTTCACCATGTTCATCAGAATATATTTCGTTTCGTTCTTTACCGTCTTTAATAGTACAAGTATACAACTGTGGTTCATCATTCTTTATTTGGTTCTTATGTAATTTTTGAACATATGTACCTATGAATCGAATAATGCATTGGTTGTTTGAACCTGATGGATATGAATAAAGCTGTAGCATACATTCAAATTCAAATTCAAATCCAAATCCAAATCCGGTACAATTTGGAAAAGCAACAATTAAATTAGGGTGAAATTGCGCTCTCTAGGTTGTTACGGCACACACGGTTGGTAAAACACAAACATTTGCGATATGCACCATAATCCGAGACGGTTTATAAAAAGGGAATGTGTGCAAGCATGTACACAGTTGCCGTTTGCAAACCGTGTGCGATGTCAGACAATATCACAAATGGTGCGGGCAAACTAAAGCGTTTGTGTTAGTTGTCTTATCGTACACGATTCGCAACCATGAACTGTTTCTGATGAAGTATGCATCGTAAACGTTGCACCACAGGATAGCGTGTGCGATAGTTGTCGTGTACGACGATGTTACGACGGTCCGACGTTTCGTAATCCTATCAGACACTTGTACGACAATTAGCTAATCTTCTTAACAGTGAACCGTTTGTGATGGGTCGCGCATCATACATGTTTTATAATAGTGAACCGTTTGTGATGGGCCGCGCATCGTAAACGTAGCACCACAGAATACCGACTGCGATGGCAATGCGAGCAGAAACGAGTAGGTGTACTGTAGGGGCTCTATCCCGATGGTTTCTGTATCGTGTGGGAAGGACCCCCTATCGCGTACACTCACTTGGCGACGGTTCCAAATGCGGTCGCGAAAAGGGGTTAAAAACCGTTTGTTTAGGACCGACACGCACCCGTGATAGATCTTGCATGTGCATAGAAATTTTTGTTTTTCATGCAACGTCCCCAACAGATACGACAAGAGTGCAACAAGTTTTGTGCCACCCTTGAAAGCATCGAGGGACGTCCTGTAGCGGAGAAGCAAATGAAGATGCTCGAAATTGAGGCCATCAATGCCAAGACCAAAACAAAAGAAGTGGCGCTCGTTAGCATGATGCTGTTGGTGGAGATCATGAAGATGGACTTGAGCATGGTGTCGCCAGGAAGAGGCCTTTGTTCGAGAAGATGCAGACTGATATGCTTACGTTTAATGACTAGTGATCTATGGTGGAGAGCGTCATCTTTTTCTATGTCAGTGCTGACATGGCCACAACCAAGATGGCATGGTTGAACTGTCAGCCCTTTTTTCTATGTGTTGGCATGTCTGCCGGTCGTTGGCAAGTGCACCAGCATAAACTGTGCGGTGTTTTTTTGAGGCTGGCATGGTCCCGACATGAATTTTGGGTGATGGCATGACCGCTTGACATTATTTTTGGTCACGGGCCTTTTTAAAATTCTGTGCAAACTTAAAATGGGTCTGTGCTTTGGACGCATCGTCGACTTAAACGAAAAAATAGACAGATAATGAGTGGACCGCCGACTCAAACGAAAAAAAGACAAAGCACGCGTTCGTTTGGATGAGCGCGTTGAAGTTGTTCCGACGTAAAACAAAGCGTGCTAGCTGAGAAAAACTGAAACGTGACAGGGGCGTGTGGTTTATTCAACAATGTCCGGTCACGTCTGAAACTCTGAACCCGCAGTTGGCGCGTAGGCCGTAGGGTACGCAATGAAAGCGAGCAACGGGTCCGACCCCAACCAGACCAGACTGCCGCCGGACGAGCCACGGTCGGGGTCACGTGCGCGCAAGGCCGGGGGCCCCGGCCGCCTGCGCGGGTCGCAGTCGACGGCACGCCCACGTGACCGCGCTAAACGCCTCCGGTTCTCTCCTCCGACGGGGCCCCCTGCACTGCTCTCCCCACGACTCGATGGCCGCCGCGAGACGTGACCGCAGCGTCCCGCCACACACACGTCGCTGTGCCCCTGTGCTGTGCGTGCGCGTGGGCCGCGACCGACCGACCCCTCACGTGCCCGGCTCGCTGCGTCCTTGTCTTTCGGTTCGGCCGCGGCGCACGCCACCTCGTCGATCATGGACCCGCCCTGCCCTGCTCCCGCCCGTGGTCTACCACCACGGCCGTACCGGCGCCGGTATCAACCGTGCCACTGTGCCATGCGTGATTTCACAGGCGAGACCAGTCCATATCACCTACTCAGAGGCAGCGCCAGGTCGCCTGCTGGGCGGGTCTCGTGCAGGCCGGGAACCCGGGGCAGGACCAGCGCCGGTGCGTTGGCTGGCCACATGACCACCGGCCGCTGGGCGCCCACACCACACGTGACCCGCCGCGCGCTGGCCGGCCCATCCCATCCCATCCCCCACCCCACTCACGCCGCACTCCACCACCCACGCGTCGACCTCCGGCACCACCAGCAACGATCCACCACCATCATCAACCCTCCCTCCCGCGCTAATCAACCCTCACATGCACGCATGAGGCCCGGATCAGCGGAGCGATCGCATTTAATTACAGATCCCAAGGCCGATTTTCTTAAACAACCAGAAGGCCCTGCAGCGCAGGGAATGTCGTCCAGTTGAGCCGAGCGAGCCACGGTAAAGAAGCGCGCGCGCACACACACACAAAGCACAGAGCGGCCGTGCTTTGCCCATCTGTAAACCCATTTTAAAACGCCCTAAGCTTTGGCCCTTTAATTATCCCTCGGAATCTTCCACTCTGTCAAGGTGTCGACAGCCTCTTTAGCTATATCCTAATCTACGAAATTTAGTAAGTTAATCGCGTGCCGCTTTGCGGGGTAAGGTGCGCTGCATGCTTAGCTAGCCAACATGCGCTGCATACTAAACTATCTTCTCCCTCTCTCTCCGTCCAAAGGACGACGACGACGGGGTGCGTGCTCTTTGTTTACGCCCGGCTTGCCGGCCTTTTGTGGCGGAGGCGGTGCGGCATGGGCGTCGCGTCTGCAACCTTTGTTTTCCAGTAGACGGACAAGTAGGTTCGTCGTAGTGGTCATGTGACTCTCCATGATTAGACGTCATTAGCTACGACGCCATCATTTCCTCCAGCGTTTTTTCTTCGTTCTTTAGCTCCGCTTTCACATCGCTGCCTGTACATGCATGCACGAGACCACCGTAGGCGTGTGTTGGTGTCGTCTAATCAAGTTTATTTTGTGATTAAAAGTCTGAATAAACAAGGTGTAGGAAGGGAAAAGAAAAGCGGGAAGAAGGCGGTGCACACATGGTGGGATGCTGCGCGCATGATGGTGCTGCGGACGTAGCCAAAGATGAAGCTATTGAAAAAAGCCCGCGTATAGGTTAAAAGGGGCTCCGACATGACACCGCAACTGGCAAAAGCACGGCGATCTGCGCTGTTTGCTGCACAAGCAAAATATTACTTGTAGTAGCAGCAGAGAGGAAAAGGACGAATGATTGCTCTGCTGCTTGACAAGTTCAACCCATCCATGGGCTCAATTAATCTACTACTGTATGTGTACATGTCCCAAATCCATCTTCACCAGTGTATATGAATCAAGCATGTAGTGTATCGTAGTCGACTGGTGTACGTACTACAAAACAGCTTTTTTCGTATGCATCGACTGGGGCACCAGACAGGCTCCACCTCCATGCATGGCCGGTTCACTCGTCGCGATCCATTGATCACCCAGCGGCCCAGCCGGCCGGGCTGTGGCCCTTGTCGCTCGAGTTTTTTCATTTGCAGTCAGATCTCGCGGGCGACAGGCACAGCGTACGCGCCATGCGTGCACGTACTGGTGCCACGTGCGGGGCTGTCAGCGTACGTACGCCACGCTCTGCATGCGATCCCCACCGCAGTGATTCCAGAAGTGGTCCTCCCGCGCACGCCGGCCCATGCATGCACGGCCTGGCTCCGGTGGATGGATCGATCGGGCGCGGCCGAGGCGGACGGTACGTGCTGTTGGCCCTCCGAGGTGACTGCTGAGTTGATGCGGCCGGCGGCCTGCGCGCGCACGAGCACGAGCACGGGCCCCTGTCTCCCCTCGCTTTACTCCCCCGGTCAGTCGTACATGACCACACGCCCGTCCGCCCCCCGCACGCGCGTGCGACGCACAGTGGGAGGGACGCGCCAGGCGAGGGAGATACAAATGGCATCCGAAACGCGTCCAACTTCGGGGTTCGAACAAAGGGCAGCTACAGTGCCAAAGTTGTTTACTGTGCACGGTAGGTTGCCTCAAGACCGGGCTGATTTACGGTACCGAGAGCAGCACGAGTGCACGACCAGTAGCGATCGAATTGATTGGGGCTGCAGGAGGCAAATCTGTGAAAGCAGATTGGGGCGGCGTACGTGGCCATGTGGCGGGCACGGGGCATGGCCCCTGGCCGGCCCGACTGAGCTGACACGACCCGACCCTGCCCCTGACCCTGACCCCCACGCAGATCCGCTTTCCCGGCCCAGGCGCACGCGCGCGCGCCCGGATGGACGCCGCTGCGCGCACACGTACCCGTGCGCGATCCGGCCCCCCGTCGCATGCCGCGCACGCCAAATCGGGCAAGGGGAAAGGGCCGGCCCGCGCGTCCCATCCGACGGGGGCGCGGCACCCGACACCCGCACCCCACGCGCGCGCCACCGATGCCCATCCATCCGCCCGCCATGAACAACGACGACGCGCGTGCCGCACGCATCGCCATCATCGACACATCCAACGTCTCCTCGCCGCGCCATGCGTGAGCCGGGGACGGGTATCTTGGCCGGTCGCTTGCGACGGATTCGCGAAGGTTTCCGTGCCGGCGCAAGGTGGTACAGGCGACGGCGAAAGCTCCGCGGATCGACTGTGCGGCCACGTGAGGCCGATCTACCGAGGTCTTTGTTTTTCCTGCTCCCCCGGCGGTAGGGCGGGTGGGGGTAAAAAGTGATGCGAGGGGCGATCGCGCGCCGATCGGATCAGATAGATAGGCGTACGAGCCACGTGAAGCGATCGTGCGCGTGCTGGACGGACGGAGCTTCGGGGTGGCGCAACCGAACTGAACACGCAATGATGCTTTTCTATCTATCTATCTATCCTGCTAGATTTACTGCGGCGGTGTGGATCCGGGCAGTGCTTCCTTTTTTTTTACCGCCGACGATGGGACACAAAGCCAAAGGCGGGCGGGCGGGCGGGCAAAGTGGGCGAGCACGCGGTAATAATAAACGGAGAGAGCCGAAAGCGGTAAGTGAACCACGCGGCCCAGGCGTGATGGCGATCGTTCCGCCTAAACCAGCAGCCCGCGAAAAGCGAGAGTTGACAGACACGCACTCACGCACGCGGCAGGAGGTTTTAGTTTGTCTGTCCGGATCGGAACGGCGGCGAGACAACAGCATCGGAGGAAGTTCAGTTCGTACCACCACCACCGTTTTTAAAGACCGTTTAAAATGTACTCCTCGGGACTGACAGGCTCAGAAGCGAGCACGCATGTTCAGTATAGTAAGTTTTGCCTCTCTTTGTTGTTGATCCGTTGGGCGGGACGAAGGCAGCAACCCAATAATTTTGGGACAATTTTGTACTGCCACTGCTGTGTGAATTCGATGGGAGAGAGAGGGAGAGGACGGAGGTGCGCGGGAGACGGTGGGGGGAGGGGGGTGGCGAGGCCGAATCTGGAGCACATGACCCCGCGCGGGTCGCCATCCACGGGATGCCCGCAATTTCCGGCTCCATGTGCCGCCGCGGGCCCGGCCAACAACCGGCACGTGAGCCCCCTCCCCACTCCACGTCGACCTATCCTATTCCTATTCCTATTCCGTCCCCCGCCGGCCGCACTCGCACGACCCGCCCCGACCCGCCCCACCAGCACCACCTCCCTCCCCCACCTCGGGATCGCCCCACGCGCCAATCTCCCTCCGGCGCCGCGGTACGGCACGGCGGGGGTAACCACGGCACGTGCGCTGCGCGGCGGGCGCCTGCAGCCTACTACTCCGTCACGTAACGGCGTCTCTCTCGCGGCGGTGGCAACGACCAGGTGCGGGGGGCCGCGCGCGCGCGCGTGCCGTATAAAGTCTCCCACAGCTCACACGGGCAGCCGCCTGCCTAGCTAGCCGCTGGTAGAGGAGGAGAAGCCGTAGAGAGAGAGAGAGAGTTCAGAGAGGAGAGAGAGAGAGAGTTCAGAGAGGAGACAGAGGGAGAGAGAGAGAGAGAGAGAGAGAGAGAGAGAGAGTTCTCCACTCCTTGCAAGCTCTTGCGCGCGCGTGCTCGGGGAAGGTCAATTGTTCCGGCGATCGTTCCCAGCCGAGGAGAATTGCGCGTCCGGCGGCGAGGCGATGCGACTGACCGACTGATGCGCTAGAATTATGGGCATCCAAGGTACGTACCAAGGCACACGGCCGGCGCCGTCTAGCATGGATGGCCGCATTAATTTTGTCTTCCTCGCCGGGGATCCATGGCTTCACGCCGCGGCGTTGCCTAATTGGGAAAGAGCGTGCGTGCGTGTGCAGGGAACAAGGCGACGCACGACTTCCTCTCGCTCTACGCCCCCGCCGCCGCGGCCGCCGCCAAGGACTCCTCTCTCCAGCTCCACGACTCCAAGCCTCCCGCCGCCTCACAAGGTTCGTCGATCCGCACTCCAATTCCGCGTCTCCTTCCCTCCCAGCCTCTGATCGCAACCTCCCCCTCCCCCCCCCCCCCCCCCCCTCTCTCTCTCTCTCCGACGACGGATTAGTTCCTAGCAGTATCAGCCAACTTCGATCGAATTGGCAGCTAGGTAGGTCAGATCATGATCTCTGGGCAGGCAGGTCCAAATTACGCTCAGGTTTCGTTCGTGAAGAATGTAATTAACCGACTAGTTTTTCCCAGCTGTGAATAAATTTTCTTCTTCTTCTTCTTGGGGCAACTGCTTGGAGATCAACCTTGGAAGGAAGACCAGCAGTAGGCGTAAACAATTAGCCAGCGCACGAACATGCTTGGTCGTCACTGTAGCGTGCGACCGGTGACGATGATTGGGGTTCAAAATCTCGTGTCAAGTTGGCGATGTGAAGCGACAACCAGAAGCAACGGCGAGCGGATCACGTGTGGGTTGGACGCAAGCGGCGGCCGTCGACGCCTCGCTCGCTTCCCCGACCTGCCTCCATCCGTCCTATCTGGCCGGGCCCCACCTTGATTATGCCCCACGAGGCCACGAGCCTAATCATGATTAGCCCCGCGCAACCCTTGTGTTAGTTCTTTTAGAAAGAAAAAACTTGTGTTAGTTCATTCTTCTTACTAGTACAATTGTTATTTTTGGTTTGTTAATGACAAGTTTACTTATGTTACTGCTGATTGTTATACGGAATATATACTGAGAAGCAAAGAATTGCTGCAGGTTTCTTTCTGAAGACGCACGACTTCCTGCAGCCGCTGGAGAAGCCGGCGGCGTCGGCACCGTCCGGCGCGGAGAGGCAGCAGCAGCCGCCGCAGACGACGAAGCACGCGCTGCCGGGCGGCATCGGGACGTTCAGCGTCAGCCAGCAGGCGCCCGGAGCCGCCGGACCACTGCCGGCCGCCACCCCCGCGGTGGTGGTGAAGCCCGAGCCGCCGGCGTTCGTGCTCTGGGGCCAGCCCACGGCATCACAACCACCGAGAGCACAAGGTACCCACGATCAGTCCCCTCTCCGGCCGCCGTCGCCCGTGAGCCGTGGTGGAAGCCAGCGGTCGTAGATGCTGCTACGCGCTCCGGGGCCGGGCCTTTGCTTTCCGGTCGTCGATCGACGTCGACGTGCCGGGCGCACGCAGGCACGCACGCACGCACGTGGATCACGTCGTCTTCTGATCTTCTCCCTCTCACCACGTCAGTGCGCAGGGCTCAGTACCTAACCTACCCACCGCCCGCGCTGTAGCCGGTGGCATGTGTCCGTGACACTCTCCCCTTCGCAGTCGCACTTTTGCTACGTGCAGTACTCTACTCTTTTTTTTTAGAACTATAGAGTGGGCGAGGAACAAGCTGGCCCTCCCTGTGTGGGCCGGCATAATGGGTCGGGAAGGGGCCCTACGGCCCGTGCAACTGATGAGTCTGTTTGTCCTTCTCACCCGTCCCACGTGAACAGCCGGCTACCGGCCCATAGCTATCCTTGCGCTACGGGCACACGCACGTCGTCCCCACGAATTCTTGGCGTGCCCACTGGCGTGTGGGCCACTTTTTTCTGCTTCGTTCCGTGTCGCTGTTGGGTAAAGGGCCGGGAACGAGCTAAAGGAGTCCCTGTCTCTGTCGTCCACCTTGCAGGGCACCACCACCAGTGGACGCTCCCCTACGCCGGCGCCGGGCAGGCGGCCACCGCGTCCAGGAAGCACCCGGCGGAGAGGAAGCGGCGCGGCGGCGGCGGGTTCATGGACTCCGGCTCCAGATCCAGCGGCGGCGCCGGCTTCGACGACGACGACGGCCTCGCCGCGCGCCGCGAGGTCTCCTCCTCGCTGCAAGGTACCGCAATTCCGCTCAATTCCGCTGTAATCCACTTGCAATCTCGTTCTCGGAAGCGCTCGGGCGCGTGCAGGCTTCTCCATCCCGATTGTTTCTGCTTCTGTTTTTTTTCCCTTCTTCTGTTTCGTTTTTTCTAGAAGCCCCATTTTTGTACTCACAGCGAGCGGAGGCAGAGTTGGTGTGGAGGGAAGGTTAGAGTGGAAAGGGAGGAGTTGGCGCGACCTGACGGCGACGGCCATGGAGGCGCGGTGTGCGCGGCCGTCGCACGTCCACCAGCTCCACGCTCACCTCCTGGTCTCCGGCCGCCTCCTCGGCGGCTCGCCGGCGCTTGCGCTCTTGCTGCTGCGCGCTGCCTGCCGCGTCCGTGCGTCCCCGTGCCTCCGTCCCCTCGCCCACCACCTGCTCGACCACGTTCCCCACCCGCCCCCGCACCTTCTCCACGCCGCCTCCCGCCTCGCGTTCCGCCTCCGCCTGACTTCCCTCGCGCTCCGCCACTACCTCGCTCTCCGCGCGGAACACCCGGCCTTCCTCCCGCCCGCCCCTGCCATTGGCGATGTGCTCAAGTCTGTCCCTGGCCGCGCAGCCCATGCCCACGCGTTACGTCTCACTGATGGAGACACGCGATTCCTGCACAATTCACTCATCGCCATGTACTTTTCCTGCGGGGATGCCGGCCGTGCTCGCCGTGTGTTCGAAGGAATGCGTGACTGCGACAGGGACGTTGTCTCCTGGACATCTCTCATCTCCGGGCTCGTGCAAAGTGGCAGCCCCTTGCAGGCGTTACGGCTGTTTGCAGCGATGATGTGCTGTGACGTCCGTCCTGATTTTGTGCTGGTCGTCACAGTCCTCAAGGCGTACATGGAGCTCGATGACTTGCCAGGTGCCAAATCAGCTCATTCCTTGGTAGTCAAGGGTGGCTTTGATGACGAACAAGATGTTGTGACCACACTGACGGCCATGTATGCCAAGTTTGGCTGCATTGTGGCTGCAAGGGCACTCTTCGACAGGATCCCGCCCCCACGGGTAAATGTGATCCTGTGGAATGCCATGATATCGGGTTACTCCAAGAATGGGCTTGCCAGTGAGGCAGTGCATTTGTTCAAGCAGATGCAGGTGTTTGCAAGGAGCATGAGCCCAGATTCTGTCACATTGCGGTCGGTGATCATGGCCTGCGCGCAGCTCGGCTCCACCGAGCTTGCAGTATGGATGGAGGATTATGTACGCCGCAGTGAGTGCAAGGAGGATGTTCTTGTGAACACAGCGTTGATTGACATGTACGCCAAGTCAGGGAGCATTGCCCATGCGCGCAGAGTCTTTGAACAGATGCGTGCGCATGAGCGGGATGTGGTAGTCTGGAGTGCATTGATCTCAGGTTATGGGGTGCACGGCCATCTTACTGAGGCCATTGGCCTGTTTGAGGACATGAAGCTCGCAGGGGTGAAACCGAATGATGTTACTTTCTTGGGGCTTTTGTCAGCGTGCAACCATGCGGGCGCTGTGGAGAAAGGGTGGTTCTATTTTCATTCCATGAAACCTGACCACAAGATCGAGCCTCGGCACCAGCACTATGCTTGTGTGGTGGACCTGCTTGCTCGTGCTGGTCAGCTTGACAGAGCATATCGATTTATACTTGACATGCCCATCAAGCCAGAGATGAGTGTGTGGGGTGCCTTACTTCACGGTTGCAAGATGCACGAGCACTCAAACATGGCCATGGCTGAGAGGGCAGCTCAGCACATCTTTGAGTTGGAGCAGTCCAACGCAGGGCATTATGTGCAGCTGGCAAACATGTATGCGTCTGCAGGGATGTGGAGCCATGTTGCTGGTGTACGGGTCACCATGAGAGAGAGGGGTGTCACCAAAGCAACCGGATGCAGCTCCATCGAGGTCGATGGAAAGATGCATAACTTCCATGCCTGGGATCACTCGCATCCAAGGGCCGCCGAGATTTTCGCCTTACTCTGCCTTCTTTCTCAAAGTCCAACTGGCCATGAAATGGGGCATGCCAGCTGTTGAGTTCCTTTTTGTAGTTAGGAAAACCCCCTCATATCCTGTAATACTTTCACATAGTATCTTGGCAGCCAGCATTAATTTTGTCATGCATATCGTGTCCATACAATGCAATTACGATACAATTCGTAGCGAGCACTGTGACCATCAAAATAAACAAAACATACCAGGTTACACGAGATCTGCTGCATTCAGCGCACAAAACAGGGTTGATGATTTTTGCAAACCTCCAGTTTTTTTTTACTAATGAATGCTTTTTATGTAGCAGAGTTAGCTGTGAGGGTGGATGCGAAGGGCGGGAGCTGCAGTGGCAGCGGCACGGATCAGCTGCCAAACACACCAAAGTCAAAGCATTCTGCAACTGAGCAGCGCCGCCGTAGCAAGATCAATGACAGGTGAGGATTCCTGAAGTCCTGTAGTTTGTTCAGAAGATAAACAATCCATCGGTATTGTATTGGCATTGTTCCATGGTAATTAGATATCTAAGTTGTGACCTGAATTGTGTTGGAGAAATTTTAGTTAGTCAAAGATTTTGGTAATTTAGAACATGTTCTAGAGTAGATTGTATGATTGTGTGCGAGATCTTAAGTAGATTGTACTACCTCTGTTCATTTTTATTAGACGTTTTAGACATTCAGACACTGTTCAAAACAGTACAAAGCAAGCTGTCTGAAACATCTTATAAAAACAAACGGAGGGAGTATGATTGTATAAACACTAGGTATGTAAATTATCAAATTTAGTTCATGATTGAACAACAAGATTAAATCTCTTAAGATATTAATGGTTGTCCATACAAAATTAGACAAATTTGTATTTTGGCAAATCACAGATATATGCATCCTAAAAAAAAGTTGTAGATATAATGTATGGAGTACTTATTATGAAGGAGCTTATCTGAAATTTTTCTCAAGACCGTTTGTGAGCGGCAGACAAACACTGGGCTCAGTGTACATAACATAACTGTTCTTCTGTCGACATTATTTCAACAGGTTTCAGATACTTAGGGACCTTTTACCACACACTGATCAAAAGAGAGACAAGGCAACATTTCTCTTAGAGGTAAGGCTCCCAGCAGCAAGTTTGTCTCCTGGTGCTCTCGAAAGAAAACAAGTTTGTCTCCTGGTTGATTAATTTGGTTTTCTCTTGATGCTATTTTTATCCAGGTTATTGAATATATACGATTTTTGCAAGAGAAAGCACAGAAGTACGAGGCTTCATTTCCAGAATGGAACCAAGAAAATGCAAAGTTGCTCCCATGGGTATTTTTTTTTTCCAAATCTGCAATATGTGATTAACAATCCATTCTTGGACGGCTGTATCTTAACTCTGGTCTATATTTTGTAGTCAAACATGTATTTTCGATCATCTTGGAAAAATGCACAGGTAAATTTTGTTTCCTGTAATTGCATGTCATCTCCGACTGAAATCTTCAGAACTTTCTGGTCAGCGTCTTACACATACTATTATCCTTGTGGTCCAGAGTAAAGGGCAAATCGCAGAAGATGCCTCGCCTGACCCTTCACAATTCATCAGAAATGGGGCCTCCCCTGGATTCAATATCACAGGCAAGCTTGATGATAACCACACCGCGGTAGCATCTGCAGCTATCTCAGGGGCACCGGATCAGGCAGAAACCGACCACATGGCTAGTGTGTCCTGTAGATCGGCAGACACTACAACAAATATTATGAGTATGTTTGACAACCCACCTTTGCTTCTGTTCCCATTTTGGAAGTACTATTGTTTATTCATGAATATATCCTTTTTTATGCAGATAATGTTTCGCCCCAGTCTCAACCACAATGGGCAGATCCATCTGGTGTGGATGATTGTGCGGTGAACAGTGGCGTGTTAAATAATCAACAATTGATGATTGATGAAGGAACAATCAGCGTGTCAAGCCAATATTCCCAAGAGTATGTTGCAAAGAATACCACTATCTTTAGTATTGTACGTCGCTACTTGAGTATCAGATATCAGAATCCTGCATGTTAATAGTTATAATAGTTGCATTTTATTTTTGGAAACATTTAACATCTGCTTTTGATTGTTGTTATTAAACTAGCGTCTCCTGGCAATTCTAGAGTTTAGAATTTTAGATTGATCTTTTATAGAGCATATCGTGAAAAGCACTTTTCGCCTTTACCAAACAAAGTACACTGACACATTTAGGTTTTTATTTAACTCACAACAGGCTACTTAATACGTTGACTCATGCTCTTCAAAGCTCGGGTATAGATTTGTCCCAAGCCAACATATCTGTCCAGATCAACCTGGGCAAGCGGGCTGTCAAAAGACCTACTGCTGGACAATCCTCCAGTTTCAAGGTGCGTCACTCATCATACTTCATATTCCCCATATACCTATTCTGAAGATACCTCTGCAAAAGATTCATACAATTCCTATCGTTTCTATTGTAGCATTTGCACACTTTAAATAGCTCAGAGCCAGTTCTTGTAAATGCACCTTAACGTCCCCTTGTGTAGGTTATTCATCCCTGCGTATTTGAAAGTTTGACACGCGGTGTTTACATCCATGTAGGAGCACACCGACCTAGGCCCGACGAACAACATGATGGGCCATCAGCAGGTGATGCTGGGTAACGCCACCGAAGAGCTTCCGCACGCAACGAAGCGGTACAAGCCGGGCAACACCTGACGGCGGCGACCCTCAACCACATTTCTCCACCCAAGACAGGATTGATCATTCTTTCCTCTGCGGCATTGCCGGCGGAGACCCTGAGATTGCATGTACATTATGTTGCTTCTGCGACGGCACCAGGACGAGCGAGACTTTGGTGCATTCTTTCATTTAATCTTCGCGCCGCCACCTTTTATTTATTGTTGAAGTAAAAGCAAAGCAAAACAAAGAAGCTTCCATTGCAGATTGTGAAGCTGCTCTTGTAGTACTAGTATATACAGGCTTCCATTCGTATGCGAAGTTTCTCCCCCGTGTAACCTGTAAGATAACTCGACCAACTCTTTATCTGTTAGTTAAGTCGCACCCTGGAGCATGTCAGGTTGTTGGTGTCTCCGCAGCTCTCATATCTGTTTTGCTATTATCTCTGTTGATTGAATTGTGTAAATGAATTGGATGGAACCGCCTCCATCGTCGGTGGTTCCGGTGGCCGGCAGGCTGCGGCGCCGGTACCCGACCGTCGTGCGGCGGCGAGGGGAGACACCGGGAGAAGCAGGTTCCGAGACGCGATCGCGTGACTTTGCTAGTGACGGAACCCCTACGCTTGCGGTGCAGCAGTGATGCGGGAACCTCGTTTACCCAGCACCTAACTAAATCAAAGTCTGACCCTGACTTTGCGGCTCACTCTTTTTGGAACTATAAACAAGAAAAAGGTTTCTGAACCGAGGGCGTCTGAGTCTAAGGTTGCAACATGATGCAAGCGCGGTCCATTGCATTGCACGTCAAAATTAGTGCGCCTTAGTCTTTGTCCCTTCCAAGACGCTGTCACGCAGCGCGCGATGGTCGACGGCACAGGGCAAGTGGAGCAGTGGACTTGACTTGGCGGCCTTGAGCCCTCATGCTGGGAAGAAAAACCCCGAAGAGAAAAAGGCATGTCGAAATGGACGCGACCTGCGACGGAGTGAAAGCCGAAGCGGTCGAAATCCGGCAACGCGCGGCCCTGCGGTGCCGTCGCGATCGTGCGGATTCGAGGTGCGACGGTGGTGGCGGGTGGGCGCCGCACTGACGTGCACTTTGCCTGACGGGCGTGCCGAGCAGATAATAACAAATGAATAGTAAACGGCGGAGGAGGTCAGGTCACGGGCGCGATCCCGCGGCGGCAGCAATCCCGACGTAGGCTCGTGCCACACGCCGGCGCGGCGGTGACTCGGAGAGCGAGGCGAGGCTCATCGGAGCTGACCTGAAGCCGATCCCGATCCCAGTCTTACTCGCGAACCGGACGAACTGCGACGCAACTCGGTAGGTAGCTTTGGCATCGGCGCTGCACTGAATTCGGGCTGGATCGTTCCTTCCTCACGACGCAAACGCTGCTGGCAGTAGAAAACTGCACGCACGTCGCGGATCGAGGAGGAGGACGATCGAGGCGGCCGCCGCTGGAGGGCAGCCATCGATCAGCTTCAGAACAAAATCGTACTTCAACAAATCAGCATGGATCAGCAAGTCCAAAAGTAGTCCTAGCACCCGCCTCCTTCTTTGACCTGTCATTTTAGGCATCAATTAACACGGTCTCGCATGCCTACGTCTGCCCGTTGTTTTTCTTCTACAAATAGTGTCAATTAACAATAATTCCTAGTAAGAACGTGCTCCCCCTGTGAAGAAATATAATAGCGTTTAGATCAGAGGGAGCATCATTTCGTACTGAAAAATAAAATCTAATCAGTTATGTTCAGGTCTTTGGCCACACGCGTTCTAAATCAACATGCCTGGGCAGAAACCGGGGGAAGAACTTCGCATTGCATCCAGTAACAAACATCATGCCCAGAAGTAAACACCAACATCATCCAAACCGTGTACAATGGAAGAACTTCTGACAATCACCATCACAATGTATGTATATGCATCACATCACATGCAAGCACAATTCAGAAACAGAAAAAAACTCTACTCGTGGGTGTAATTTTCTTCCAACTCCTATCATATGTACAACACAAAATCACGTGCTGCTTATTTTTCCGACAACAACAAAAGAACTGGCAAATCGTGCCAATCTGTGTATATTATCACCTAACAAATGGCACCATTTATCTCTCTCAGGTGCCTGTCCCCATCAATGCAATTGCAGCTAGATCTCCAATTATGCCTACTCAAGAAATGTAATCCAAGCCTGCCCACGGCTCTGGAAAGAATGTGTATATATCCGGGGGTATCATAAAGCTGATAGCTCATCCGGTTGGTGCAAGCACTCATGAGGATTCGCGTAGAAGTAGTCCTCTTCCTTGGGTTTTTCAGGAATCACCTGCCTCCTGGACGGCGCGCCCATGCGGCTTGTGTGTGATGCCTTCACAGAGGAGGAGAAATCGGTCCAGCTCAATGTGCCGTTTTTGTACTCATCGACCAGCTCAACTATAAGTTTCCGGTCTAGTAGCACTGTCTTCTTGAACCCCAAGTATCTGTGGACAGGGGACAAAACAGCAGTTGAATCAAAATGGGGCAAAGGCTTTTTTTTTCTGAAACAAGATTGTGACATCCCAAAGTTTCAGCTTCAAACATTAATTTTACTGAGGATGCAATCATGAAAAAACTGTATACACAACACAATAGTTCATGTTACAGGCATTTGACTATTATCACCCAATTGAAACGAAACATTATAAAAGTTGGGGTTTGAGAAAATCCTGCTGCTACTATAAGAATGGCTGAGAACATTGCGATCATGCAGCATGGCATGGGGCAGGTAATAGGTGTTTCTTTCCTTTCTTTCTTTCTTTTTTGCGAGGAGGTAATAGTTTTTTTCTTGATATTTATTCCAAGGGACAAACTTCTATGTCTAGTCACAAGTATAACATGATACAGTGTCACATAACAAGGGAAAGGCTGGAACTTGACAAAAGTACCTGCGATGGCCTTCAACAACTTTTGCCATGTTACCATCATAAGTGGGGATGAAAACATCACTCTCCAAGGACACCATATAATCCAATGCTGCCATCTGGGAAGAATGGTTCTGGAAAAACCTGAGCCCCGAAGGCAGTAACGTCTCTTTTCTTACCTGATCATCACCAATAACAAGTAAAGTTTAGATATAAAAGAGATGATAAGCATGCAGTTCTGTGTTGAAGATGTTGAACTAACCACATTGGGATAAGCTGAGGTCAGTGCAGCCATTCTTCTTTGCCCACCATATATTTCACCAGCAGCAATATATATTTGATAATGGCGATCAATGTCGAGTGCCTTTAGTACCATCGCAATCTCCTCCGGTGTTAATGGACAGAGCCCGTCTTTCCTCTTCGCCTTGGAGTCAATCACTTTCTCTTTCCACCATGGGTAAGCGTATCTTCCAAGTTCAAGGCACAATTCATTTGTCAACTAAAGGTCTAAAACATCTTGAGAAAATTTGGATGAGATGCAATACCTCATTCTTGTGAGCTCCTCGGCCTCCTCGTTGCTGCAACCATGTGTACACCCGGAGAAGGCAAGCATGTCCATCTCATACCGCAAGTGGAGAACCACAAAGGGTCCATTCTGACGAAGAATTTGAACCACACGCCTGCCCAGCTCTTCTATTTCAGGGGTAAATCTCAATGCATCAAAATTGACACGGCACCTCAGTTTCTGAATCTCCATGGGCAGGCCATTATTTGCAAGCCGAGCATCTGTTTTATTCAGATGAAGGACCTTGTACTTCTTTAACATTGGTAAAATCTGTTTTCCCCAAAACAACTACTTAGAATCATTATCTGGGTATGCATATGATTCGGATACATCACAAGAAACGGAGAGATGCAAACAAACCTGATTATGGTAATAGGATATATCAGACCAGCTGACGGGCGGCATGGAGCGAAGATATCCCTGTTCAACTCTTTTTTTCAGCCGTGGAGGCAGCTCTTTCAGTATCCGGACCTCATCTCTCAATGATGCTATGAAGTAGTCCACATCAAATATATCTCGGAACTCACTGTAGGCAAAGCAACAGAAAAGGATAAGACAAAGGCAGCCCTTGACTGAATTGTTAAGAATTGCAGTGACTGCAGAAGGAAATGCTGACCTAGGATCAGCCCAAAATGAAGTTTTATCCAACTCCGGCACGATGAGTGTGACATTCAAGTATCTTGCAACCGTCACCATATCGCATATCTGATTTACCAGTGGAACTTTCATGGCTCAGTTTCAGTGTTTGCACAGCAGCAATGGCTCACAAATATAGACAGCGCAGTAAATTGGATGCATTGAGATTGTCACAAGCAGTACTTACAGCGGCTCGCATCTGGTTGAGACCGCCATTGCAGGACACCATCAGATAGCCATTGTTCTTGTAGATTCCTGAACACAGAACCGATAAGATCAAATGGCGGTAGAGGCTGTAACAGGGTTAGAATCAGTAGTAGTAAACCGCACAGGAGACACGCAATGGTTAATCGAGCCATGGAAGTGAAGTGTTCCCGACGAATGCGGAATCCTTGGACCAAATTGATCGGACATGAGCTGATCGACCCCAAAAAAGAGGCGCTAACGCAACGATTCTCGCAGGGGAGGGGACAAATGGAAAGGGGAAAGCATTAATGGAAGGCCCGAATATTCCTGAGCAAAGAAGGAAGGGAAGCCGCCTGATTCGCAGATGATTCCTAATTCCTAACCGGAGAAGGGGGGGGGGGGGAGAAGGGGAGCAAAAGAAGCAGGAAACGAGCGACATACGCTTGGGCGGCAGCGGCAGCGCGGCCGCGGCGGCGGTGGCGGTGGCGGCGGCCCTCTCGCGGTCCGCCGGCAGCAGCAGCGGGCGCTGCACGATGACGAGCGTCTGCGCGAGGCAGCCGGACCAGACCCCGCCCAGGCCGAGCACGCTGGGCGCCAGGTGCTCACCGAAGGCCGCCGCGAGCAGCACCACGACGCAGGTCCAGAGCAGCACGGTGGTGCTGGCGCGCGCCACCCAGAGGCTCACCCGCGCCGCCCGCCGCGCCTTCCCGGCCTTCCCGCCGGCGCCCATCTCCTCCGCGGCGCCGCGCGAGAAGAAACCACCCCACCCGAGGCCGAGCGGGTAAGGCGGTGCCGCGCCGCCTCCCTCCTCCCCGCCGCCTGAATGGTACTCGCGCGATCAAAGCCCCTCCCTCCCACTCGCTTATATCCTGGCTGTGCTTCCTACTAGTCCTCGCCTCCTCGTCGAAACCCGTGAGCGCGCGCGCGGCGCCGCGAGGGGTGGCGTGTCCGTACTGCCGGCGCGGGCACCGGCGGCGAGCGGGGGAGGCGCGCGCGTGGCCAGGCTGGCCTATTTGTACGCACACGGCAGCAGCAGCGGGGGCTGTCCGTACAGACGCAGCAGGTGTGCACGGACGGGGTCTATGGACCGGTGGGACGGGTTTCCCGTGCCGGCCCGTGGAGCCAGAGGGACGTGAGCCGGGATCGGTCCATGGGGCGCGTGTATGGACGGTCTGTTTTGACCTCATGGCCTGGGGTGGGCCCCGGGGTCGTCTGTCGTAGGGGTGCTTCGTGTGGCTGGCGCGTGGGGCCGGGGCCCGCATGCCGAGAAACGAACTTATCGCCCCGGATAGATTTCTGAAATGGGAGCAAAGAATATTTGTGGTTGGCGCCCGAATGTCTGCGTTGCCGAGGGATGCTTTCGCGCAAGAAACCCTTGCTTTCTGAGGTTGTAGTACTAGCAGCGTTTATTTCCGAGAGAATTTTATTACAACCATTGATTAGAAATTAAAGCATTGATAGGAACTGGCAGACATTTGGTTTCGCATATCAAAGCTGCCGAGATTCTCTTCACGTGAGCATCATGAATCAAGTGTGGATTACCTTTCCCTCTCATCCAAGCTTCATCGACGAGCCCATGGACTCGCATCCCTCTGCCTATCGCTCCGACAGCCGGTGGCAGGCTCGGTGTCTTCGGTCCGGCTAAACTAGTTAGAGTGTTTCTTTTTAGTGCCGCAGGTGCGGTGAGCGGGTGAGGACGCTTTTTCTTTGAGTTTGTTTTTTGGGCTTCGATCCTTCTCAAGTTCGTTGATTTGGATGTAACCGATGAAACTCTGACGTAGATTCATGTCACCTTCTTAGAACGGCGAGGCTAGGGTTTCTCGTGGTACGTGCGCAACATCAAGATTTGATGTGAGTTGTTTCAGATCTATTTAAGGGTTCAACGACGTTGATGGGTTTTGCACATGCACGAAGACTTCCTAATTGTCATCAATAAGGTCAAGCCAGCTTCGATATGAGAGCAATGACATTGACGCATCGGTGACTTGTTCTGTTAACGGTAGTGGTCGTACGGTGGTCTAGAGACCTCGATGTTAATTTTATTATGTTTGAGGCACCTTTGTACTTCTTTGTAATGCATGAGGATCTTTTCCACAAAAGAAGAACCGTGGACCACCTTGACTAGATTTAAGCCCTAAACACAAAGACTCCCACGTGATTATATTTGCTCCTCCTACCGTCGACTGCGCCGTCTGACCCTCCCGCCTCCAACGGTCTTTTGGGTTGTGGAGGTGCGGAGGACCTCGCTCCCCTGCCGGCGGGAAGCACCAACCCACTCTCATTCTTGTTTTGGTCCAGTGTCTTAGTTGGGGATGTATGATGATGACGACGTCTCTTGGTAGGAATAATGTCTCCCACATTCGAGCCCCATCTCGATGGTGTGTCTTGCGTTGGAGGGTGTGTGTGGACGTATGTCTTCATTGGATCTAGCGAATTCAACCGGTGTTGGTCTTCGGTGGATCTGTTTGTATCCAATCTACACTTGTGTGTCGTACGTTTACAAGCTTGATCCTTCCGATCTACGACTCTCTTCATCGGTGATGTTTGTTGTTTCGATGTGGTGGTCCGGTGAGTCGTAGCACGGCAATTTCCTGACTATCTACTACAACAAGACTTGTCCAATCCCGGCGAGGAAGGACCACTAACAATGGCACACCTTTGGTTCGCTTTAGTGTTTATAACGTTGTTAGATGGTCCATAAACATGGTTATTGTTACCTATGGTGTTCTCTATCTTGCCACAATTGATTATGAATAATTTGGAAATTAAAAAAAACATGGATCACCTTCTAGGAAGAGAGAAAGAGCTTGGTGGTTTGGGGAATCTCGCAGGATGTGATGTTCTCATCATCGACAAGATCGAGCGTCTTCTAATTCCCTGTTTCAACTCCAAAAGCAGTAGATCATGAGTTTCATGGATCTACAGAACATCCATCGACTAAAATGTAGGCCATACCAACCATGTGGAGCTAAACCCCCGTGAAACAACTTGTTTACTACTCCCTCCGTTCACTGTTATAAGAGGTTCTAACTTTTTTTTCTAATTTGGATGTATATAGACATATTTAAATGTATTTGTTCACTCATTTAAGTTTATATGTAGTCCATATTAAAATATTCAAAACATCTTATATTTGTGAACGGAGGGAGTACTTACTACTACTGTATTGCCACATCGAACTATCTAAACCTTGACTAGACTAAAGCCCTAATCACAAAGATTTTAAGTGATTAGATTTTCTCGTCCTCCCGTCGACACCGTCATCGATCCGTCCCGCCTCTCATGGTCTTTGGGATGAGGAGGAGGTCCTCTGCTGGCGGGAGGAACCCACTCTCATTCTTGTTTGGTTTAGTGTCTTGGTTGTGGGTGTGTGGCGTCGGTGATGTCCCTCGATATGAATACCATCTTCCATGTGTGATCCCCGTCTCAAAGGTACATGTAGCGTCGTTGCAGGGTGTGTGGATGGGTTTCTCCATTGGATCTCGTGAATTCGGTTGGTGCTGGTCTTTGGTGGATCTGTTTGGATCCAATCTCCGTGTGTCTTTGTTTGTATGTTACTTGTCTGACCCTTCCGATCTACAACTCTTTTCATCGGTGATGTTTGTTGTTCTAATGCTGGTCATGTGGGGCTTTAGCATGAGGATTTTCAGACTGTCTACTACATCAAGGTTTACCCAAACCCGATGAGGAAGGGGCGATGGCAATGACACATCTTCGGCTCACTTCAGTGTTGGTAGTCGTCGCTAGGTGGTCCATGAACTAGGTTGTAATTATTGTTACCTCTTGTGTTTTCTGTAGTATCATAATTGATTATGAATAGTGTGGAAATTCTGAGGGTCAGAGAGAGAGAGAGAGAGGAGGGAGGGAGGGAGGGAGAGAGAGAGGGAGATCAGCGGTCCACAAGATCTCACAAGATGTGATGATCTCATCAACGACAAGATCAGAAGACTTCTGATTCCCTAGTTGAACTCCAAGAGAAGTATATAATGAGTTTCATGCCTCTATGGAACATTCATCAACTAAAATGTAGGCCATACCAGCTAAACCACCATAAAAATTTGTTTACTACTTTCACCGTCCGGAAATAATTGTCACTCAAATGAATGTATTTAGCATGAAAATACATCTAGATACATTTGTTTAAGCGACAATTATTTTCAGACGGAGTAGTTCTTTCTATTGCAGTATTACGCTGGGAAGAGCAATTACCAATGCAGTAGCCTCGGGTTTGTGGTGGATGTTGCAGGTCGACTCTTGCCGGTGTGGATTACCAACGACCATGTCTGTCGACTGTTATGGAAGTTGTCTATGGTGGAATTGACATCCCACCCATTTGCTAGCACCTCTTTGGCTTGGCGTGGAATTCTGGCTGAGATGATTATGGGAAGATCTGTTTTCAAGGTGATGGTTGGAGGATTGCTTCATGACAAGGGTGAAAACCCTTGCTCTGGTTTTTATTGGTTAGGCTTAGTAGCGACGATTTTGTGTAGTTTTTTCTTCAAAAAGGAGAATGATCTCCGGCCTCTGCATTAGGACGATGCATGCAGTCATTTTTATTAATTATTCATCAAAATCTTATAAAATAATACATCATACATCAATAAGTTTAAAGTCATCATTTTGGCAACAACTGTTGCTACTCCTATCAACTTGATGAAGAGGTGCAGATTGTAGGGGCTGCATACCTAGACCTCATATAAAGACAGTGGCAAAGCTAGCAGAGAACGACAAGGGACAGCACATAAAATGTGATTATTTGGGGGGAGGGGGCTAATGACTTTTTTCCTTCAACCTTAGCCCCTAGAAAAAATTCTTCAGTGTTTTCCCTATGGGGGGTGGGGGGACATGTCCACCATTGCATCAAGGTTCAACATCTAAAGCCGGAGGCTCTAGTCAAGCCAAATTGCATGGTCTGGGTCACCCACTGGTCGAACTAACTCCAGCGGCATCGCATGTGCATGTTGCACAGGCCACCGTCACCGTCTTCCATCGAACCATCTTCAGAGCAGGCACTGAGACATCGACCTTGCCGGACATATCATCGACGCCACCACGACGCCAGACAATGTCACCTCTCTACATGCGTGTATCATCACACATCCATCGCCGAGACCCTGCCGTGCCACACCGGCGAGACTCCCTGTCGTCGCATGAAACGTCGCTCCACCCGCGTCCTCAGTCCAGCAGCTACCAGCTGCTCCAAAATAATGCCCTCATGATGCTCCAAAACAATGGTTTTGTATCACTGTCTTGTTGAAGGTATTATCCCCTTGCTGATGTAGTAGCCTTAATTGGTTGATCTTTGTCCTGGATATCAGACGACATGACGGCGATGTTGGAAATATGCCCTAGAGGCAATAATAAATTGATTATTATTATATTTCCTTCTTCATGATAATCGTTTATTATCCATGCTAGAAATTGTATTGATAGGAAACTCAGATACATGTGTGGATACATAGACAACACCATGTCCCTAGTAAGCCTCTAGTTGACTAGCTCGTTGATCAATAGATGGTTACGGTTTCCTGAGCATGGACATTGGATGTCGTTGATAACGGGATCACATCATTAGGAGAATGATGTGATGGACAAGACCCAATCCTAAGCCTAGCGCAAGATCATGTAGTTCGTATGCTAAAGCTTTTCTAATGTCAAGTATCATTTCCTTAGACCATGAGATTGTGCAACTCCCGGATACCGTAGGAGTGCTTTGGGTGTGCCAAACGTCATAACGTAACTGGGTGGCTATAAAGGTACACTACAGGTATCTCCGAAAGTGTCTGTTGGGTTGGCACGAATCGAGACTGGGATTTGTCACTCCGTATAAACGGAGAGGTATCTCTGGGCCCACTCGGTAGGACATCATCATAATGTGCACAATGTGATCAAGGAGTTGATCACGGGATGATGTGTTACGGAACGAGTAAAGAGACTTGCCGGTAACGAGATTGAACAAGGTATCGGGATACCGACGATCGAATCTCGGGCAAGTATCGTACCGATAGACAAAGGGAATTGTATACGGGATTGATTAAGTCCTTGACGTCGTGGTTCATCCGATGAGATCATCGTGGAGCATGTGGGAGCCAACATGGGTATCCAGATCCCGCTGTTGGTTATTGACCGGAGAACGTCTCGGTCATGTCTGCATGGTTCCCGAACCCGTAGGGTCTACACACTTAAGGTTCGATGACGGTAGGGTTATAAAGGAAGTTGTTATGTGGTTACCGAATGTTGTTCGGAGTCCCGGATGAGATCCCGGACGTCTCGAGGAGTTCCGGAATGGTCCGGAGGTAAAGATTTATATATGGGAAGTCCTGTTTTGGTCACCGGAAAAGTTTCGGGTTTTATCGGTAACGTACCGGGACCACCGGGAGGGTCCCAGGGGTCCACCAAGTGGGGCCACCAGCCCCGGAGGCTTGCATGGGCTAAGAGTGGTGAGGGACCAGCCCCTGAGTGGGCTGGTGTGCCTCCCACAAGGCCCAGGGTGCAGCTAGGAGGAGAAGGGGGAAACCCTAGGCACAGATGGGCCTAAGGCCCACCCTAGGGCGCGCCCCCCTCTCCCCCTCTTGGCCGCCCCCCCTTTCCCATCTAGGGCTGCCGCCCCCCCTAGGGGTGGGAACCCTAGAGGGGGCGCACCCTCCTCCCTCTCCCCTATATATAGTTGAGGTCTTTGGGGCTGCCATACACACGAGTTCCTCTCCTCTTGTTGGCGCAGCCCTACCTCTCTTTCTCCTCATATCTCGCGGTGCTTGGCGAAGCCCTGCTGGATCGCCACGCTCCTCCACCACCACCACGCCGTTGTGCTGCTGCTGGATGGAGTCTTCCTCAACCTCTTCCTCTCTCCTTGTTGGATCAAGGCATGTGAGACGTCACCGGGCTGTACGTGTGTTGAACGCGGAGGTGCCGTCCATTCGGCACTAGGATCTCCGGTGATTTGGATCACGACGAGTACGACTCCATCAACCCCGCTCTCTTGAACGCTTCCGCTTAGCGATCTACAAGGGTATGTAGATGCACTCTCCTTCCCTCGTTGCTGGTTTCTCCATAGATGGATCTTGGTGACATGTAGGAAAATTTTGAATTTCTGCTACGTTCCCCAACAGTGGCATCATGAGCCAGGTCTATGCGTAGTTTCTATGCACGAGTAGAACACAAAGTAGTTGTGGGCGTTGATTTTGTTCAATATGCTTACCATTACTAGTCCAATCTTGATTCGGCGGCATTGTGGGATGAAGCGGCCCGGACCGACCTTACACGTACTCTTACGTGAGACTGGTTCCACCGTCTGACATACACAAGTTGAATAAGGTGGCTAGCGGGTGTCTGTCTCTCCCACTTTAGTCGGATCGGATTCGATGAAAAGGGTCCTTATGAAGGGTAAATAGCAATTGGCATATCACGTTGTGGTTTTTGCGTAGGTAAGAAACGTTCTTGCTAGAAACCCATAGCAGCCACGTAAAACATGCAAACAACAATTAGAGGACGTCTAACTTGTTTTTGCAGGGTATGCTATGTGATGTGATATGGCCAAGAAGAATGTGATGAATGATATGTGATGTATGAGATTGATCATGTTCTTGTAATAGGAATCACGACTTGCATGTCGATGAGTATGACAACCGGCAGGAGCCATAGGAGTTGTCTTTATTTATTGTATGACCTGCGTGTCATTGAACAACGCCATGAAATTACTTTACTGCTAACCGGTAGCCATAGTAGTAAAAGTAATAAGTTAGCGAGACAACTTCATGGAGACACAATGATGGAGATCATGGTGTCCTGCCGGTGACGATGATGATCATGGAGCCCCGAAGATGGAGATCAAAAGGAGCAATATGATATTGGCCATATCATGTCACTATTTGATTGCATGTGATGTTTATCATGTTTATACATCTTATTTGCTTAGAACGACGGTAGTAAATAAGATGACCCCTCATTAAAATTTCAAGAAAGCGTTCCCCCTAACTGTGCACCGTTGTGAAAGTTCGTCGTTTCGAAGCACCACGTGATGATCGGGTGTGATAGATTCTTACGTTCACATACAACGGGTGTAAGCCAGATTTACACACGCGAAACACTTAGGTTGACTTGACGAGCCTAGCATGTACAAACATGGCCTCGGAACACAAGAAACCGAAAGGTCGAGCATGAGTCGTATGGTAGATACGATCAACATGAAGATGTTCAGCGATGTTGACTAGTCCGTCTCACGTGATGATCGGACACGGCCTAGTTGACTCGGATCATGTAATCACTTAGATGACTAGAGGGATGTCTATCTGAGTGGGAGCTCATAAGATGAACTTAATTATCCTGAACATAGTCAAAAGGACTTTGCAAATTATGTCGTAGCTCACGCTATAGTTCTACTGTTTAGATATGTTCCTAGAGAAAATTTAGTTGAAAGTTGATAGTAGCAATTATGCGGACTAGGTCCGTAAACTGAGGATTGTCCTCATTGCTTCATAGAAGGTTTATGTCCTTAATGCACCGCTCAGTGTGCTGAACCTCGAACGTCGTCTGTGGATGTTGTGAACATCTGACATACACATTTTGATAACTACGTGATAGTTCAGTTAAACGGTTTAGAGTTGAGGCACCGAAGACGTTTTGAA
The DNA here is from genome assembly GCA_034509565.1 of Triticum monococcum. Classification (NCBI taxonomy): domain Eukaryota; kingdom Viridiplantae; phylum Streptophyta; class Magnoliopsida; order Poales; family Poaceae; genus Triticum; species Triticum monococcum. The sequence continues at coordinate 489,047,460 of CM067845.1, forward strand.
ATGTCGCGAAACATATGAGATGTTTTGAGGGCTGAAATTGGGATTTCAGGCTCGTGCCCGCGTCAAGAGGTATAAGACCTCCGACGATTTTCTTAGCCTGCAAACTAAGGGAGAAAAGCTCAATTGTTGAGCTTGTGCTCAGATTGTCTGAGTACAACAATCATTTGAATCGAGTGGGAGTTTATCTTCCAGATGAGATAGTGATGTTTCTCCGAAGTCATTACCACCAAGCTGCTAGAGCTTCGTGATGAACTATAATATATCAGGAACATATATGGTGATCCTTGAGATATTCGTGATGTTTGACACCACAAAAGTAGAAATCAAGAAGGAGCATCAATTGTTGATGGTTGGTGAAACCACTAGTTTCAAGAAGGGCAAGGGCAAGAAGGGATACTTCATGAAACGGCAATTCAGCTGCTGCTCTAGTGAAGAAACCCAAGGTTGAACCCAAACCCGAGACTAAGTGCTTCTGTAATAAGAGGAACAGCCACTGGAGCAGAATTACCCTAGATACTTGGTAGATGAGAAGGCTGGCAAGGTCGATAGAAGTATATTGGATATACATTGTGTTAATGTGTACTTTACTAGTACTCCTAGTAGCACCATGGTATTAGATACCGGTTCGGTTGCTAAGTGTTAGTAAATTCGAAATAAAAGACTGCGGAGTAAACGGAGACTAGCTAAAGGTGAGCTGGCGATATGTGTTGGAAGTTTTTTCAAGCTTGATGTGATCAAGCATCGCACGCTCCCTCTACCATCGAGATTGGTGTTTGCGTTGAGCATAGACATGATTGGATTATGTCTATCGCAATACGGTTATTCATTGAAGGAGAATAATGGTTACTCTGTTTATTTGAATAATACCTTCAATGGTCTTGCACCTAAAATGAATGGTTTATTGAATCTCGATCGTAGTGATACACATGTTGATGTCAAAAGATATAAGATAGCACCACCTACTTGTGGCACTGCCACGTAAGTCATATCGGTATAAAACGCATGAAGAAGCTCCATGTTGATGGATCTTTGGGCTCACTCGCTTTTGAAAAGTTTGAGACATGCGAACCATGTCTATTGGTGTATATGCATGAAGAAACTCCATGCAAATGGACCGTTTGGACTCACTTGATTTTGAATCACTTGAGACATGCAAATCATACCACATGGGCAAGATGACTGAAAGCCTCGTTTTCAGTAAAATGGAACTAGAAAGCAACTTGTTGGAAGTAATACATTTTGATGTGTGCAGTCCAATGAGTGCTGAGGCATGTAGTGGATATCGTTATGTTCTTACCTCATAGATGATTTGAGTAGATGTTGAGTATATTTACTTGATGAATCACGAGTCTGAATTATTGAAAGGTTCAAGTAATTTCAGGGTGAAGTTGAAAGATCGTCGTGACAAGAGGATAAAATATCTATGATATGATCATAGAGATGAATATCTGAATTACGAGTTTGGCACCGAATTAAGACATTGTGGAAATTGTTTCACAACTAATATAGCCTGAAACACCATAGTATGATGGTGTGTCCGAACATCATAACTGCCCCCTATTGGATATGATGCATACCATGATGTCTCTTATCGAATTACCACGGTAGTTTATGGGTTAAGCATTAGAGACAACCACATTCACTTTAAATAGGGCACCGTGTAATTCCGATGAGATGACACCGTATGGTTTAGAGAAACCTAAGCTGTCATTTCTTAAAAGTTTGGGGCTGCGACGCTTATGTGAAAAAGTTTCAGGCTGATAAGCTCGAACCCAAAGCGGCTAAATGCATCTTCATAGGACACCCAAAATAGTTGGGTATACCTCCTGTCTCAGATCCAAAAGCAATAAGGGATTGTTTCTAGAATCGGGTCCTTTCTCGAAGAAAAGTTTCTCTCGAAAGAATTGAGTGGGAGGATGGTGGAGACTTGATGAGGTTATTGAACCATCTCTTCAACTAGTGTGTGGCAGGGCACAAGGAGTTGTTCCTGTGGCACCTACACCAATTGAAGTGGAAGCTTATGATAGTGATCATGAAACTTCAAATCAAGTCACTACCAAACCTCGTGGGATGACAAGGATGCGTACTACTTCAGAGTGGTACGTAATCCTGTCTTGGAAGTCATGTTGCTAGACAACAATGAACCTACGAGCTATGGAGAAGCGATGGTGGGCCTGGATTCCAAAATGGCTCGAGGCCATATAATCCGAGAGAGGATCCATATATGAAAACAAAGTGTAGACTTTGGAAGAACTACTTGATGGTGGTAAGGCTGTTAGGTACATATGGATTTTAAAAGGAAGACGGACAATGATGGTAAATGTCACCATTAAGAAAGATCGACTTGTCGTTAAGAAGTTTCCCGACAAGTTCAAGGAGTTGACTATGGTGAGACTTCCTCACTCGTAGCGATGTTAAGAGTCTGTTGGAATTATATTAGCGATTACTGCATTATTTATGAAATCTTGCAGATAGGATGTCAAAACATTGTTTCCTCAACGATTTTCTTGAGGAAAGATTGTATGTGATACAACCAGAAGGTTTTGTCAATCCAGAAAGATGCTAATAAGTATGCAAAGCGCCAGCAATCCTTCTAAGGACTGGAGTAAGCATCTCGGAGTTGGAATGTATGCTTTGATGAGATGATCAAAGATTTTGGGTGTATACAAAGTTTATGAGAAACTTGTATTTCCAAAGAAGTGAGTGGGAGCACTATAGAATTTCTGATGAATATATGTTGTTGACATATTGTTGATCAGAAATGACGTAGAATTTCTGGAAAGCATATAGGGTTATTTGGAAAGTGTTTTTCAATGGAAAGCCTGGATTAAGCTACTTGAACATTGAGCATCAAGATCTATAAGGATAGATCAAAATGCTTAATGGTACTTTCAAATGAGCACATACCTTGACATGATCTTGAAGGTGTTCAAGATGGATCAGTCAAAGAAGGAGTTCTTGCCTGAGTTGTAAGGTATGAAGTTAAGACTTAAAGCTCGACCACGGCAGAATAGAGAGAAAGGACGAAGGTCGTCCCCTATGCTTAAGACATAGGCTCTACAGTATGCTATGCTGTGTACCGCACCTGAAATGTGCCTTGCCATGAGTCAGTCAAGGGGCACAAGAGTGATCCAAGAATGGATCACAGGACAGTGGTCAAAGTTATCCTTAGTAACTAGTGGACTAAGGAATTTTCTCGATTATGGAGGTGGTAAAAGAGTTCGTCGTAAAGGGTTACGCCGATGCTAACTTTGACACTAATCCAGATTATTCTGAGTAGTAAACTGGATTCGTATAGTAGAACAGTTATTTGGAATAGCTCCAAATGTAGCGTAGTAGTTGTATCTACAAGATGACATAGAAATTTGCGAAGTACATACGGATCTGAAAGATTCAGACCCGTTGACTATAACATCTCTCACAAGCATAACATGATCAAACCCAGAACTCATCGAGTGTTAATCACATGGTAATGTGAACTAGATTATTGACTCTAGTAAACTCTTTGGGTGTTAGTCACATGGGGATGTGACCTTTAGTGTTAATCACATATCGATGTGAACTGGATTATTGACTCTAGTGCAAGTGGGAGACTGTTGGAAATATGCCCTAGAAGCAATAATAAATTGATTATTATTATATTTCCTTGTTCATGATAATCGTTTATTATCCATGCTAGAATTGTATTGATAGGAAACTCAGATACATGTGTGGATACATAGACAACACCATGTCCCTAGTAAGCCTCTAGTTGACTAGCTCGTTGATCAATAGATGGTTACGGTTTCCTGAGCATGGACATTGGATGTCGTTGATAACGGGATCACATCATTAGGAGAATGATGTGATGGACAAGACCCAATCCTAAGCCTAGCGCAAGATCATGTAGTTCGTATGCTAAAGCTTTTCTAATGTCAAGTATCATTTCCTTAGACCATGAGATTGTGCAACTCCCGGATACCGTAGGAGTGCTTTGGGTGTGCCAAACGTCACAACGTAACTGGGTGGCTATAAAGGTACACTACAGGTATCTCCGAAAGTGTCTATTGGGTTGGCACGAATCGAGACTGGGATTTGTCACTCCGTATAAACGGAGAGGTATCTCTGGGCCCACTCGGTAGGACATCATCATAATGTGCACAATGTGATCAAGGAGTTGATCACGGGATGATGTGTTACGGAACGAGTAAAGAGACTTGCCGGTAACGAGATTGAACAAGGTATCGGGATACCGACGATCAAATCTCGGGCAAGTATCGTACCGATAGACAAAGAGAATTGTATACGGGATTGATTAAGTCCTTGACGTCGTGGTTCATCCGATGAGATCATCGTGGAGCATGTGGGAGCCAACATGGGTATCCAGATCCCGCTGTTGGTTATTGACCGGAGAACTTCTCGGTCATGTCTGCATGGTTCCCGAACCCGTAGGGTCTACACACTTAAGGTTCGATGACGCTAGGGTTATAAAGGAAGTTGTTATGTGGTTACTGAATGTTGTTCGGAGTCCCGGATGAGATCCCGGACGTCTCGAGGAGTTCCGGAATGGTCCGGAGGTAAAGATTTATATATGGAAAGTCCTGTTTTGGTCACCGGAAAAGTTTCGGGTTTTATCGGTAACGTACCGGGACCACCGGGAGGGTCCCGGGGGTCCACCAAGTGGGGCCACCAGCCCCGGAGGCTTGCATGGGCTAAGAGTGGTGAGGGACCAGCCCCTGAGTGGGCTGGTGCGCCTCCCACAAGGCCCAGGGTGCAGCTAGGAGGAGAAGGGGGAAACCCTAGGCACAGATGGGCCTAAGGCCCACCCTAGGGCGCGCCCCCCTCTCCCCCTCTTGGCCGCCCCCTTTCCCATCTAGGGCTGCCGCCCCCCTAGGGATGGGAACCCTAGAGGGGGCGCACCCTCCTCCCTCTCCCTTATATATAGTTGAGGTCTTTGGGGCTGCCATACACACGAGTTCCTCTCCTCTTGTTAGCGCAACCCTACCTCTCTTTCTCCTCATATCTCGCGGTGCTTGGCGAAGCCCTGCTGGATCACCACGCTCCTCCACCACCACCACGCCGTTGTGCTGCTGCTGGATGGAGTCTTCTTCAACCTCTCCCTCTCTCCTTGCTGGATTAAGGCATGGGAGACGTCACCGGGCTGTACGTGTGTTGAACACGGAGGTGCCGTCCGTTCGGCACTAGGATCTCCGGTGATTTGGATCACGACGAGTACGACTCCATCAACCCCGTTCTCTTGAACGCTTCCGCTTAGCGATCTACAAGGGTATGTAGATGCACTCTCCTTCCCTCGTTGCTGGTTTCTCCATAGATGGATCTTGATGACACGTAGGAAAATTTTGAATTTCTGCTACGTTCCCCAACAGGCGACACGAGATCGAGTACCCTACATGAAGGCGTTGCAACGGAAGAAGTCGACTCTGTCATAAATGTTCTATTCATTTTTTTGTAATAAATCGACCATGGTTATCTTTGTTTTGTACTCTACTTAATAATTACCCCCTCAATAAAAAAATATAAGAGCTTTTAGATCACTATAAAGCTCTTTATTTATTTATTGAGGGAGTAATAACAACGAGCGTGCATCATAATGATGACAGCGGTTTCAACCTCTGTTTGGAAAAGAAAAGTATGTATACTCCCGTTGTTATTGATGACGTACTTCAACGGTAATGGGAGAAAGGTCAGTCTCTGCTAATCAACTATCGCATCTGAAACCTGGAGCAAGAGAGGCCAGCACGCTAAGCCTTTCCCTACCACAAGCAGGCGCGGGTGAGAAGCAAAGCAGCGTATCGCCATCAGGCAGGGCCATCATCACGAAGCTATGCGACGGACATGACGAAGTCTAGAATCGCTCCATATCCCATCAGAATCAACGCCATGGGTCCTCCAGAATCGCCAGATTTGATGTGCCAAACGTGAGTGCATGACAATTGACAAATAATCATGAGACCAGGTGCAGCACGCACGGAGTAGATCCCCACTGAGAGAAGAAGCTCCAACGGAAGCCATCACAGCCATTCATCGCGTTCCCCAACGAACACATGATGCAACGCAACTAGCTGGAGCACCAACCCAACGCACCCATGGGGAAGCACGCCTGGCACAGTATATATATATTCACTCCCATTTCCCCACTTGAACCTCTTCCAACAATGAGTCCCAACAATGCACTGCACTCGAGCAGCAAATGCTGCTGCATCTGCATGGGTATGCAGAGAGAGTAAACGGTTTACAGTGATATCGAAAAGGATTGTAGTAGTAGTAACCCAGTGAAAAAAGGTAAGCGGATGACCACACAAGAAGCATACACAGCAGCCAAACGGAACTGTGGAGATTGGTGTGCCAAATGGCTGGATTTATTTTCCTGAGTATGATACTACTGCCAGGTTTCAAGAAGAACGAACAGAGTCCAATAATTTGCGCCTTGGGATCTAGTCGGCGTAGAAAACTGTGGACTTGGGATCACGGGCCCATGCTGCACCAATTGGTACTACTTAACTGAGAGTGCCCCGTGCATTACAAGCATAGATAATTGCGTCACTACCGAAAGCATATTTAAACTAAGATAAGCTCCGAGAAAATGTAATAAACACGCTTCGCCACTAACTTTCTATCTAACAACGATCGAAACATAGAAAACGTACGCATGGATGTTACATCCAGCTCATCTTAATTTAAGGAAGCCCAATCTCATTCAGAGGTTCAAAACACATGACAGCGACATACAACTAGCCTGATATGTGAGTCAGGGTTCAAAACCAATATCCATTCTCAGACATTATAGCTCCATATCTAGCATCGGTAGCATCTCAACTAGGATGATGAATCATGCTAGAGCCATATCTCAGTCTGAATACAATCTATGATTCCGTGATACTAACCTTAATTTTGATGGGGAACGACAGATGATGTCTGATCTTAACACCTTCACGCACAACATTCATTTGTGCTATTCTGAGGGCCCCGGTTGGCCCTGTGCAACGCAGGAACCCACAAATAAATGGCTCTGCAACCAACAATAGTGTGGACTATGAGTGGTCTGACCCAACGTATCACTCCAGGTTGCCAGATGTCACTACAGCAGGTAATGATATCGATTACTGCTTCCATGCATCACCGCAACTCTTGCAGCACAGCAAGCCCTGAGTGCCAGTTCATTACTTCGCAGACATATCATCCATCCCCAATGCCTTCATTAGAAATGCATACTCGAAGGCTGTCTCCTCGCACCGCATGAAGCGTCCACCCTCACCAAAATGGCCACTCTGCATATTAGTTTTGAGAACAACAGACTTGGAACAGGATGGGCACGTGACATCTCTCACTTTTGAAACCCACTTAGCAGCTTCCCAGACTCCTATCCTGTCAAACAAAAAGGAAATTTTGGCCATTCAAAAGAAAACCAACAGTACACAGCTGGAAACCTTGACTACGGTGTTGTGAGCTGAAAATTTCACATGGAAACAAATTATCCAAACTGCAGTATCGCAAGAGTAAAATGAAGTAGATAAAAACCTTGTATCATTAAAAGAGGCAGTCACCAGAATTGAGGGGTAACATTTGCCGGGAGATAAGTTGTCATAAGGAGAATAACTACGGATTGCATCAAATTCAATTGGGATATTAGGGTCACCAAATTCTTCGTAGTCCAAGATGGTGAGAGGTAACGTAGGATCCAACATTGTATTGCATATATCAAGAAAGGGGACCTGTTTCAGTATAAATACATGTCACTGATACTGGAAAGCCCAGAAACATCATTTACCAGTAGAAGCAAAGAGAAGGGAATAAGCACAGCAAATCCCAGATGATAATGATGTATCGAAGGATGAGCTCAAAGATTTACCTTGAGAACTGCAGCAGAGAATAAATTTGGCAACATATTAACGACCGCCCCAACCAGCAAACCACCAGCACTGCAGCCCATAGCACAAAGACGACTTTCATGCACAAAACCTTCCTTGATAAGATGCATACCACATGCCACAAAATCTTGAATTGAATTTATCTTGTTGGTTTTGGTGCCTGCTAGATGCCATGATGGATCCCCTCCACCCCTGCATGATTAGGCCAGGAAATTACAAACAATCGGGAACATAAAATTTGCGGTGTCAGTCATAAAATGAATTTCCTTCTAATCATACATGAAAAGTCAAAAACAACTGTCTTATCATGTTTTAAGATTTTATTGTGGAGCATGCTAGAGAAATGGAAGATGTATATCACACATTCACACCACATTGAAGTTGTCAGCTCAGCCAAACTCTATTTATATTTTTGCGGGGAAGCCAAACTCCATGTTGATAACCTCCAAATGGCGCTGGATGGAGAAAATGATAGAACTTTGCGACTATTAAATGGCCACCTTACAAAATTCTAGCAAATTACACCTGTGACATGGATCACCATATCAGGGCGTGTTCGGATGTCCTCCCGCTCCACGCTTCACATAAAGCTGGAGGGGAGCTGAGCCGAACGAAAAAGCTCAAAGAAGCTAGCTTCAAGAAGCACGGCCGGAGTCCAATGTAAAAACACGAAGCACCAAAATCACAGCTCCAGGAAAACGAGAATTGAGGAGTTCGGCATAATTACAAGGGGATGCCACCGCCAAGTCGAGAAAACGATTCACACGGCTCAGCCCCGATGCCTGTTCCCCTCTCTCCCTCGACATCTCTTCTGCTCGAGACCTACCCAGCGCCGCCGGTCGCCGCCGCCACGCCCGATTCCACCCCTTCGCCGGTCGGCGAGCCTCTCCGCCGGTAGATCCGACCATTCCAGCCCCGTTCCCGCCAGATCCCGTCCCGAAGGAGCACATTCCAGCGCCGCCAGCCAGGAGCAGCAACCCCACTGGCAGGAGACACCCACCTTGACGCCATTGATGCCGGTGCTCACCATGTCGTCCTCTGAGCCAGCCTCCTCTCCCTCGCTCCCTTGCCCCAACCCAAGGTGAGCTCGCCTTTGCATCTTCCCTGTGGCTGGTGATGGTACTGTACAAGTGCTGGGAGAAGCTGTCAAGCGTGCCGAATGCGTCGGAATTGCCAGGTGAAGTGAGAAGCTAGCTTTAGAAGCTGGATTTGTGAAGTTTTAAGAAGCTAGATAGATTCCGAACACGCCCTCAGGAACCTGCTCTACTCCAGAACAGTGAAATCAGGCGGTCCTTTCACAAGATGATGGATCAACGTCTCAATATGATAGCAGCCTAGGACCTAATGTCTCTTTCAGGTGAAAATAAAAATTAACGTTCTGTATACTTAAGATTTGGTGAATAAAGACATCGTGTTGCACACTTGTAGGAAGTCCAAGTATAGGGTGCAGGTATGCTAGTCTGGTTCTTAAATAATCTAGTTTACCAAATAAAAATGCAGAGTTTCGCATGCTGCAGTAAGTTGTAAGATGAGTTAGGAAATACTGAATGATGATGGGGAAGTGCAGTCCTGTAAGCTGAAAAAATGCCACAGGCATCAAACTGTACCTAACATCAGCAAATGCAAGAACCCAACCTCGAGCAAGCAGACTAAGCCTGTCAGAACACCAGCTTTTATCCAGATCTTCTCCATAAGCTCCATATCCATATAAGATCCCAGGCGATTCTCCATGAATATGAGCTCCCCGTGAATACAAGATCACTAAAGGTATCGAGACACCATCATGTGAAACAACTTGGACCCTCTCACAAGATACTAACTTGGAAAGATCACTCCAACTTTGTGAATCTTCAATAAGCTGCAGATTTTGTTGGATGCTTGAAACATTGGATTGTCCTACTGTGTATAGACTTGAACAAAGGCCAGTCACTTCCTCTTGATCAAGGATAGTAAATGTCTTCTTTCTCATGTCATAATCCACAGTTAAGTCTGGAATCTACAATCAAGCAAATTAAACATTTATTGGGAAAACTTATCTCTAGCAACACAATAGATGCACTGTACAATAATGTTGCTCAATTATCATAATAAAACGCCAGATTAACATGATGAATATTTGGTTCAATTATATTCTTCTACATGATATACAGTTCAATTGCATACTTCATGAAATTGTACAGCATTATGTGAGTGGCAAAGGATAGAACAGGTCTGAGTGTGTAGAAAAGAATTTGCTGGGTGCTACTCCCTCCGTTCCTAAATATAAGTCTTTTTAGAGATTCCACTATAGAGACTACATTTGGATGTATATAGACGTCTTTTAGAGTATTGATTCACTCATTTTGCTCCGTATGTAATCTATAGAGGAATCTCTTAAAAAACTTATATTTAGGAACAGAGGGAGTATTATATAAATCATAGAGTGAGATCCAGGGAATTGAGAAAAGAAGAGCTGAAACCAATATCAACATTGAATATAAGGAAATGCCCATTGACACAGATAAATAATGAGAAACTTTGTTGAATGTTGTACCACTGGTGATGACACCACCAGACGAAAAGTAGATGACATGAAATCATTGTTGGGCCCAGGAAGAATGCTGCATAAATTTGAAGGTATTGGGAAAAACCATGGAGTGAAATCACCCAATTCCTTTGGCTCCTGGGAGAAAAACAAAAGTCATCAGCATAACTAATACAGGAGTGTTCAGAATCACGAGTAGCAACAATCTAGCCCATAATATGAAAAGGTAGAGAGAATGACAATATCAGAGTACAGATTATACATTGGAAGTGCAACAGATAAAGTGAAATTAAGACCGTCAATGCTTCAAGGTGGGTAGTATTTGGTGATCTAAATCATTATGGTCCAAGACAAAGTGTGTATTACATCTCTATGAGTAATATGTCAAAACATACAAATAGTAACAGGTTAACATGACACAAGTCAAATATCATACCTGAAAGTCGATCTGGACTGGCAAATCGATGGAGCAAAACAGAGGAAGCCCATCTTTTTGAAGAAAGAGAACTAAATGTTCGTGAAAAATATCCATATCCTGAAATGTGCAGTCCGACCCAGGGAGTGCCACAACCTAACAATAGAAATACAGGCAGCAACTTCGTAAGGTATGAAGTCTAATGGGAATAAATCTAATGCATATTCAGCAACGAAATGCGTTCAGGCAACAAAACGAAAAATCCACACTAGCAATAAATATGCTACTTATATACAGATGTCATCAACACTTGATATGGAAGAACACAATGTTGAATCACTGACGAAGATATTTTTATCTTAACGAATATCACTCTGTTCACAAATATAAGATGTTCTAACCTTTTTTCTGGTTCGAATGTACATAGACACATTTTAGTGTGTTCGTTCACTCATTTCAGTCCGTATGTACTCCATATTGAAATATCAAAAAACATTTTATATTTGTGAACAGAGGGAGAAATAAACTCTGCCTAGAAGTTTACTTTCTGAAGGAGGGAGAGACCTGCCATTTATCCATCAGTGATTTTTCAGCTCTACACCTGGCCAGGTAGTAGCCTTCAACTGCAGTTTCAGTATCTTTCAAGGGTGCATTAGTAAGAATATAGAAAAACCCATTATGATGCTCCAAAAAGTACTGTACTTTGTTGGTGCGTTTTTGTACAGGCCATAAGCCTTCTCTTACATTACCAGATTCCATCACATAAACCTGCAGCAACACAAGCACAATCAGAAAGAACAATCAAAAACAAGACATGTGTTGTAAACGTCGCAAAATGCATTTCGAATTGGGTATAAAGTTGAAATAGAAACCTTCCTCAGATGATGTCCTTGTGTTAGAATTCACAGTGATATACTTGAAATCTTTTGTGCTTGTGATATCCACACAACAGTTTACATCATCCTCCACGAAAACTAAAAGGCCGGCCTCATTTGACTGCATCTTTTTACAGAAAACCCTATAAGATGAAAACATATCAAATACAGTAAAAGACTACAAGCTTCTTGAGCTTAACACTCTATTGCAGGAAGGAGACTTACTGATTGGGACGTAGAGTCTCATCACAGACAGTATAAAATAAATTTTCACTGTCGTGAGCCCATGCTAAACTGACAATTCCCTTGTCTGGCGGACTAAAAATGACATGCTTAGACTGAAGATCTTTCACTTCCAGCGAAAACAGTTCACCCCCAGATGTATCGAGAGTATATGCAAGAAACCTATGATCAGGAGATATTCGACAACTCCCAATGTGAACATAACCTGCATAAGTTACAAAATGATCCACTGATAAGTCTTCAGGCGCAAGCAAATAAAATGTCCTCATCGCAAGAAATCAATGATAATAAGCAAATAAGCAATGTCCAATTAACTGCAGTAAATATAACAATCAAACTACATCAAACTATACAATTGAAGCTCACATCAGTATATTATGTGTAAATATGGAGATCACACCAGACTACTTTATGTAGCAAAGCACGTACCAAATTTCTCTGCGATCTCATTCCAGTCAAGCAACACTTCTTCCTTCTCCCAGTCAGAAAGATAACTAAGGAAACGTCCTGCTAAACCACCAGAGGGCCTCAGCTTTCTCGACAAAACTGGGTACTCCATTCCGTTTGGCACGTACTGGTAATATGACCTGGATACACAAACATGAGCTATGTAAGACACAAAGGCAATTGTATTTTGTTGTGCAGCATCATTTACCTAGCAAAAGTATTTTAAAAAGTGCTCTCCCGTCTTTCCATTAGCACTTATTTCCTGAATAGGAGTGTAAAAGCTATGTTTCTAGTCAGAAGCATATATAACAAGTGCAACATTGTCCAAGGAAATTAGATGAACAGTGCATCCCGCAACCGTGTCCTGACGTGGCAAATGAAATTTGACAGAACAGTTCGAAGTCATACCCTAGCTATACAGTTCCAAGTCATACTCTATGGGATCAAACGAAATGGAGCAGTACGAACCAAGGGCCCCAGGGCTGAGGCGGGGAAACGGCGGAAGGGGGCAGCCGGGCGCGCATCTCGGCAGCGAGGCGCGCGCGGAGGCCGCCTCCGCCGGCCGAGGAGACGAAGGCGTCTGCGTAGGCGTTCTCGGCGGCGAGGAGGGCGGCGAGGTCGGGGTCGGAGGTGTCGCGCATCCAGTGGTAGGGGTCGCTCCACGACCTCCCGTGCGCCGACACGGTGAAGGGGACTTTCTTCGCCACAGGCAGCGGCGGGAGGGTGTCGGTGTTCGGGGGATGCGGCTGCGAGGGAAGGCGGGAGCGGCGGCGGCAGGCGGTGGAGAAGAGGCGGAGCAGGGCGGGGAGGGGGTGCCGCCGGTGGAGCATCACGCCGGTTCAGACGGTTTTGCAGTGCGGAAGCCTGGGGTTTTTCCTAAGGTTCGGGCCAGTTGTTTTGGGAGACCCGAATCGCCCCCCTCCCCAGCTTCTCGCAGCTCTATATTTTTTTTACAATTCTATCTCTCCCTAATCTCTTCTTAAGACTAGTCATAATGAAAAGTAACTTAAACTAATAACATCATATTTTACTAGGCTATGTTACTACCTTCATAGTGGATAGTAACATATATGTATTGTCATGTTAGGTTCATTTATTAGCCTATAAACTCATATTATCTTGGTATGTGTGATGTTACAGTAACTAGCTAAGTTACCATCACCTTAGCTAGTTACTGTAACATCACACATACCAAAACAATATGAGTCTATAAGCTAATAAATGAATCATAACATGATAACACATATATATTACTACCCACTATGAATGTAGTAATATAGCTTAATAAAATGTGATGTTACTAGTCTAAGTTACTTCTTATTGTGACTAATCTAATAAAGCACGGATTGAGTCTCCGGATTTACCGTCGCGTCATTTTTTTTTAAAAACTCCTGTGTTTTACTGTAATTAACCTGCGCTATAGTTTTAATGCTAATAAACAAAGAAAACGTTTCGTGTGTTGGGCTTGGGCCTCGGCTCGGCCTTTAGGGTGAAAAAAAGAAGAAGAGCACGAACGAACCGGTACGGGCGAGGGAAAAAACGCACGCCCCGTCTCGACCTCCAACGCGCCGTCGGCCCCCTGCCACGCTGCTGCGCACCGCCGGCCCCCGACACGCCGCCGTGCGCCGCCGCAGCCGACCCCCGCCACGCCGCCGCGCGCCGCCACAGCCTCTACGCCGTCCGTCGCCCCCACCCCTGCGGCTTTCCATCACCGGAGACACACGACGCCGGCGCCACACCATCCCCCAACTCCTCTCCCCCCCCCCCCCCCCCCCCCCTCCTCCTCTGCCTCCACCGCTCTTCAGCCGGCCAACTCCCTACTGAGGGAGCCATGGAACTGGTCGGCCATGCCCTCGAGGTGCTCCCCGTCATCCTGTCGCCGGCTGCTGCTCCGGGCCCGCCTCCTCTCAGCTGACATCGCTGGAAATTGGCGGCACCACCAGATCCCCCGTCTGAAAGTCCCCAAGTACCAGGTGCTTGCTCCCAGATCCGCACAATATACCCAATTTTTGCTTGATTGTGCAGATTTGTAAAAATTTCGATTTAGAGACGAGTTAGAATAACCTTGTGAATTATTGCTAACCTTGCAAGAGGCAGACAAGGAGGGTCTGATTGTTGCTGAGCCGAGCTCGTAAACGTCTCACTCATGTGGTTTTGTGCTATTCTGAATCTTCTTCTCTGAAGTGTGTTGTTTCAGTTTCAGACACAAAATGTGTTGCGCTTGCAGTGCATACCAATGCATAGTTTACCGATGTGTATGCGTGTTCATTTGATTTCACTCCAGTTTACCGATGTGCATACGTGTTCATTTGATTGCACTTCAGTTTACCAATTCTTTTTACTGATCCAAGTTCAACATAATGTCTGTATTGTGCCCTCCAGACCTGAAAATTCCTACTTTTGGTTAATAAATCATGTTGTTCTCAAGACTCAACTATGGATGATCAGAACATTAGCAACCTTGAAGTAGCAGTTCTGTTATGTTCAGAATTTACTTAAAATTGAAATTTGAAAAGAGCATGAGTTTTGGGCTTTATTCTTCACCAGGATCTTTTAGTGTGTGCCTGCAACCATAGCTTCCATCGTCATTACCTTAGGTTTTTCTTTTTTCCATATGTTCGGCAAAGAAAAGTCTTCTAGCGTCATTGCCTTAGTTTCTTTTCCATATGTATGGCAAGTAAAAGTGACATGCATTTTAAATCATTGGAAGTAAGCTTTGATGTGTTGTGATAACAATTAATCATGTACCTTCATCTGCATGAAGAACAAAGATTTTTCATGATTTTGTATATCCTTCAGTTTCTTGTTGTAACCTGAAGAATTCACAAGCATTCATATGTAGAAGTGAGTAGAATTCATATGTAGCAGCGAGTCATGTTTGTACGTTTATACATTAGAGGTGTTTGTGCATGAGTCAATTGGTTGTAGCAGCAGGTAGCAAGTCTTCTCCAGAGTTGACAAAAAATATATTATTAGTGATTACTGCAACTCTTTTTTATTATTACAATTGATTTTCGCATTATCTGATTACTCCATCAATGAATCGCCATTTAATCGTATCTTTACGTAAGGTTAAACTTCTATTTTTGTTTCCCTCAAGCATACCAGGTCAAGCATGGTAGAAAAGTTGAATGTTTAGTACTTGTTAGATAAGCTCAGGTTCAGCAGTTTCAGAACATTTTCGATATACAAATAGTGCTTCAGTTCAAGAAGACGTGTTAGTTTTGAATTCTCCTTGTGAACACCTCTTTACTTCAGAGCATCTAAATAGTGATGTACCCACTGTAGTTAGGACTTAAGATGTATCAGAACTTTTAAAGACATTTTTCTATAGTTAGGTTAAGAGATATATGATGGTGATGCCAGTGGTTGTGCCTGCCTGATCCAAAAGCCATATATTTTTGCAAAATAGATTATTACTTGATGAGTTATTTCGAATTTGACCTCAAAAGTAAAGTAATGATGAATCAGGAACTTCATCTAATCGTCACCCTAAAGAGCATACTCCTTATGTTACTATTTCTTTCCCTAATGATGAACCAGAACCTCCATTTAATTCTGACCCTAGATAGCATGCTCCCTCCGCTACTATTGTTTATTTAATGGCTGGCCAAATGAGCTGCAGGAGCAAGAAATGCAGGATCAAAACAAAAAACCGGGGAAGAATATAATGTCAGTGTGATTTGTTGCCAACGGTAATTCTCCACTGGAGCTCTATGTGCAGCAACAGAAAGTATGGCTTCTTCACGAAAACATCTTGATCCTTGTTTTTTCGTACTACTATTTGATACGTCTCCAACGTATCTATAATTTTTGATTGCTCCATGCTATATTATCTACTGTTTTGGGCAATATTGGGCTTTATTATCCACTTTTATATTACTTTTGGGACTAACCTATTAACCGGAGGCCCAGCCTAGATTTGTTGTTTTATGCCTATTTCAGTGTTTCAAAGAAAAGCATATTAAACGGAGTCGAAACGGAACGAAATCAACTGGAGAAGTTATTTTTGAAAGAAAACCTACCAGATGGACTTGGACCCCACGTCAAGGAAGGAACAAGGAAGTCGCGAGGGTGGGGGGCGCGCCCACCCCCCTAGGGCGCCCCCTGCTTCGTGGGGCCCTCGTGGCTCCCCTGACGTACCTCCTGCACCCATGTATACCTACGTAACCTAAAACTTCCAGAACGAAGAATAGATCGGGAGTTCCGCCGCCAGAAGCCTCCGTAGCCATCGAAAAC
Organism: Triticum monococcum; assembly: GCA_034509565.1. NCBI lineage: Eukaryota > Viridiplantae > Streptophyta > Magnoliopsida > Poales > Poaceae > Triticum > Triticum monococcum. Next base: position 489,064,071 of record CM067845.1, read on the forward strand.
CAATCTGGACCCATTTCGGCACCCTGTCGGAGGGGGCAATCCCTCTCCGGTGGCCATCTTCATCATCCCGGTGCTCTCCATGACTAGGAGGGAGTAGTTCTCCCTCGGGGCTGAGGGTATGTACCAGTAGCTATGTGTTTGATCTCTCTCTCCCTCGTGTTCTTGAGATGATACGATCTTGATGTATCGCGAGCTTTGCTATTACATTTGGATCCTATGATGTTTCTTCCCCCCTCTACTCTCTTGTAATGAATTGAGTTTCCCCTTTGAAGTTATCTTATTGGATTGAGTCTTTAAAGATTTGAGAACACTTGATGTATGTCTTGCCATGGATATTTATGGTGACAATGGGATATCACGTGATTCACTTGATGTATGTTTTGGTGGCCAACTTGCGGGTTTCGCCCATGAACCTATGCATAGGGGTTGACACACGTTTTCGTCATGATTCTCCGGTAGAACTTTGGGGCACTCTTTGAGGTCCTTTGTGTTGGTTGAATAGATGAATCTGAGATTGTGTTATGCATATCGTATGATCATACCCACGGATACTTGAGGTGACATTGGAGTATCTAGGTGACATTAGGGTTTTGGTTGATTTGTGTCTTAAGGTGTTATTCTAGTACGAACTCTAGGGCTGTTTGTGACACTTATAGGAATAGCCCAACGGATTGATTGGAAAGAATAACTTTGAGGTGGTTTCGTACCCTACCATAATCTCTTCGTTCGTTCTCCGCTATTAGTGACTTTAGAGTGACTCTTTGTTGCATGTTGAGGGATAGTTATGTGATCCAATTATGTTAGTATTGTTGAGAGAACTTACACTAGCGAAAGTATGAACCCTAGGCCTTATTTCCACGCATTGCAATACCGTTTACGCTCACTTTTATCATTCATTATCTTGCTGTTTTTATAATTTCAGATTACAAATACCTTTATCTACCATCCATATACCACTTGTTTCACCATTTCTTCGCCGAACTAGTGCACCTATACAATTTACCATTGTATTGGGTGTGTTGGGGACACAAGAGACTCTTTGTTATTTGGTTGCAGGGTTGCTTGAGAGAGACCATCTTCATCCTACGCCTCCTACGGATTGATAAACCTTAGGTCATCAATTTAAGGGAAATTTGCTACTGTCCTACAAACCTCTGCACTTGGAGGCCCAACAACGTCTATAAGAAGAAGGTTGTGTAGTAGACATCAAGCTCTTTTCTGGCGCCGTTGCCGGGGCGGTTAGCGCTTGAAGGTATATCTTTAGATCTTGCAATCGAATCTTTTTGTTTCTTGTTTTAGCACTAGTTTAGTTTATAAAAGAAAACTATAAAAAATATGGAATTGAGTTTGCCTCATACGCTTCATCTTTTTAATATCTTTCGTGAGTATGATGGAAAGGATAATTGTGCTCAAGTGCTAGAAGAAGAATTATATAAAATGTTTGGCACTAAATCTTTGAATGATGAGCATGATTGCAATGTTGTTAGTATGAATTCTTTAAATATCCATGACACTAATGATGATTGCACTAGTTATGATGAAAATGTCTCCTATAAACATGTCAATTTTTGTGGAGTACATTGGGTTTGTAAGTACACACCAAATAGGGAAGATAGATATTGCAAGAGGCATAAGTACTTAGAAACTAAATTGTTGCAAGAAAGGCTAGATGAATGTGCTGAAATTTAAATTTTCTTAGCCGTACTTGTGAGCTTTGCAATGAACATGATCATTTCAATACCCAATGCAAATTGTTTCATGATCGTATCGTGTTCAAAAATTATGATGACTTGATTTCCCTTGCACATCATAATGAACTTAGTTTGCTCTTGGGTTATGAAGAAATGAAACGTATAACTAAGGATATTCCAAAAATTGCCCTTGATAGAGTTCTTCATTTTGATCTAGAGGAAATTTATATGTATTGTGCGGTGAATTGTATTGAAAATCCTTATATTGCCAACTACATAAAGAAAAGAAAACAAATAAAAGATGAAGAGAATACTAATGAAAGGGAAGAGACTTCCCAATATCCTCCTATTATTTCTTATGATGAATCAGGTAACGAGGAGGAGCCTCCTATTCAACCAATCTCATTAATAAGGAGCTCCAAAAAGAGGATTGAACCCACACATGATGTGGTGAAGAAGAAGAAAAGAAAAAGGAAGAGAGGTGAAAAGATATCTCCCCCAAATAATGCTGCTCCTATTACTATTGTGCCTCATGAAAATATAATTGTGCAAGATAATGATACTTCTTATGATCTTCAAAATCTTTTTTGGCACTTGCTTGAAAGAATGTGATAATTGCTATACTATTGGTGCTATCCATACTATTAATGATGAGAGTGATTATGCTTATGATATGAAAAGGCCCAAGTTTGGGAATGCTACGTTTAATGAAGATGATATTTTTAGTCTCCCAAATTTTGATATGCAAATTTATAATGATGATAGCATGCCTCCTACCTATGATGATTATTGTGATGATACTTATCCTATAAAAAGTAGTGATTATATTTATAAAACTTGTCATGATTATGGTTACCCATTTTCTGAACATTACTCTTTTAATGTGGAAACAATTTATAGTATTCGAGTCTCTTATGACACTCCCACTATTCCGAATGAGAAGAATTTTGCTTATGTGGAGAGTAGTAAATTTTCTATGCTTATAGATCATGAAAAGAATGCTTTAGGTGCTGGTTATATTGTTGCATTCATTATTGATGCTACTGAAAATTATTATGAGGGAGGAACATATGTTTGTAGGAATTGCAATAATATCAAGTTTCCTCTTTATGTGCTTAAAGTTTTGAAACTATGCTTGTTTTACCTTCCTATGCAAATTGATTCTTGTTCCCATAAGTTGTTTGCTCACAAAATCCCTATGCATAGGAAGTGGGTTAGACTTAAATGTGTTAGTCATTTTCTTCATGATGCTCTCTTTATGTTACAATTCTTATCCTTTATGTGAGCATCATTGAAATCATCATGCCTAGCTAGGGGCATTAAACGATAGCGCTTGTTGGGAGTCAACTCAATTTTATTTTTGTTCCTTGCTTTTTGTTCCTGTTTAGTAATAAATAATTAATCTAGCCTCTGTTTAGATGTGGTTTTATGCTTTTAATTAGTGTTTGTGCTAAGTAGGACCTTTGAGAAGACTTGGGGGAAGTCTTGTTGATCATGCTGTCAAAAACAGAAACTTTAGCGCTCACGAGAATTGCTGCTATTTTTATTTGGAGGGTGCTATTTAGTTAATTCTTTTTGCAGATGATTAATAGATAAATTAATCAGGTCCATAAATTTATTTGAGAATTTTATGAGTTCCAGAAGTATGCGTTTGATCCAGATTACTACAGACTGTTCTGTTTTTGACAGATTCTGTCTTTCATGTGTTGTTTACTTATTTTGATGAATCTATGGCTAGTAAAATAGTTTATAAACCATAGAGAAGTTGGAATACAGTAGGTTTAACACCAATATAAATAAATAATGAGTTCATTACAATACCTTTAAGTGGTGATTTATTTTTTTATACTAAGGGAGCTCACGAGTTTTCTACTTTAAGTTTTGTGTTGTGAAGTTTTCAAGTTTTGGGTAAGGATTCGATGGACTATGGAATAAGGAGTGGCAAGAGCCTAAGCTTGGGGATGCACAAGGCACCCCAAGGTAATATTCAAGGATAACCAAGAGCCTAAGCTTGGGGATGCCCCGGAAGGCATCCCCTCTTTCGTCTTCGTTCATCAGTAACTTTACTTGGAGCTATATTTTTATTCGCCACATGATATGTGTTTTGCTTGGAGCGTCAATTTATTTTGTTAGGATTTTATTTCTGTTATTTAGAAAATTGTCTTGCATCTTTTATTTCAATAAAAGTGGAATTGATAGCCTTTACTATGCCTATTTTAAAAGTCCACATGTTGCTGTTTGAAAACAGAAAGTTTACCGCTGTTGCAATAATTCCCTAGAAAAGTCAGAATGTGATAAAATGTTGAAACCTTTTGAATATTAAGCTCTGATAAATTTACTACAGTGTGAATGTTCTTTCATAATTTTTGGAGTTAGGGAAGTATGGATGTTGCTGCATTCTTTACAGACTATCCTGTTTAGACAGATTGCTGTTTTGTTTGCATTGTTTGCATATGATTGCTTCTTTAATGATTCTATTTGAGGATAGGACTATTAAATATGCAGAGGCATTTAGTATGCAATGTTGAATAATAATTTTAGTGATTTTCTACAGTAGAGTATGATAAGGTTTTTGCAATGGTTTATACTAACTTATCTCACGTGTCCTTGTTGAGTTTTGTGTGGATGAAGCTTTTGAGATTTAGGGAGACCGTAATATGAGAGGAATTAAGGAGACACAAAATCTCAAGCTTGGGGATGCCCAAGGCACCCCAAGGTAATATTTCAAGAAGTCTCAAGAATCTAAGCTTGGGGATGCCCCGGTTGGCATCCCACCTTTCTTCTTCAACAACTATCGGTTAGTTTCGGTTGATCCTAAGTTTTTGCTTCTTCACATGATGTTTGCTATTCTTAGAATGTCATTTTATTTTGCTTTGCTTGCTGTTTGAATAAAATACCAAGGTCTGAAATTCTTAAATGTTAGAGAGTCTTCACATAGTTGCATAATTATTCGACTACTAATTGATCTTCACTTATATCTTTCAGAGTAGTTTGTCATTTGCTCTAGTGCTTCACCTATATCTTTTAGAGCATGGTGGTAGTTTTATTTTGAAGAAATAAATGAACTCTCATGCTTCACTTAGATTATTTTGAGAGTCTTAAATAGCATGGTAATTTGCTTAAAATCCTAATATGCTAGGTATTCAAGATTAGTAAAATTTTCTTATGAGTGTTTTGAATACTAAGAGAAGTTTGATGCTTGATGATTGTTTTGAGATATGGAGGTAATAATATCAAAGTCGTGCTACTTGAGTAGTTGTGAATTTGAGAAATGCTTGTGTTGAAGTTTGCAAGTCCCGTAGCATGCATGTATGGTAAACGTTGTGTAACAAATTTGAAACATGAGGTGTTATTTAATTGTCTTCCTTATGAGTGGCGGTCGGGGATGATCGATGGTCTTTTCGTACCAATCTACCCCCTAGGAGCATGCACATGGTACCAAGGTTTTTGATGACTTGTAGATTTCTGCAATAAGTATGTGAGTTCTTTATGACTAATGTTGAGTCCATGGACTATACACACTCTTACCCTTCCATCCTTGCTAGCCTCTTCGGTACCGTGCATTGCCCTTTCTCACATTCAGAGTTGGCACAAACTTCGCCGGTGCATCCAAACCCCGTGATATGATACGCTCTTTCACACATAAACCTCCTTATATCTTCCTCAAAACAGCCACCATACCTACCTATTATAGCATTTCCATAGCCATTCCGAGATATATTGCCATGCAACTTTCCACCATCCAGTTTATCATGACACATTCATCATTGTCATATTGCTAGCATGATCATGTAGTTGACACAGTATTTGTGGCAAAGCCACCATTCATAATTCTTTCATACATGTCACTCTTGATTCATTGCATATCCCGGTACACCGCCGGAGGCATCCATATAGAGTCATACTTTGTTCTAGTATCGAGTTGTAATCATTGAGTTGTAAATAAATAGAAGTGTGATGATCATCATTCAATAGAGCATTGTCCCCAAAAAAGAGAAAGGCCAAAGAAAAAAAGAGAAGGCCCAAAAAAGGGGCAATGTTACTATCCTTTTTTCCACACTTGTGCTTCAAAGTAGCACCATGATCTTCATATAGAGAGTCTCTTGAGTTATCACTTTCATATACTAGTGGGAATTTTCATTATAGAACTTGGCTTGTATATTCCAACAATGGGCCTCCTCAAGTGCCCTAGGTCTTCATGAGCAAGCAAGTTGGATGCACACCCACTTAGTTTCTTTTATTGAGCTTTCATACATTTATAGCTCTAGTGCATCTGTTGCATGGCAATCCCTACTCCTTGCATTAACATCAATCGGTGGGCATCTCCATAGCTCATTGGTTAGCCTCGTTGATGTGAGACTTTCTCCTTTTTGTCTTCTCCACATAACCCCCTCATTATTCTATTCCACCCATAGTGCTATATCAATGGCTCACGCTCATGTATTGCGTGAAAGTTTATAGGTTTGAGATTACTAAAGTATGAAACAATTGCTTGGCTTGTCATTGGAGTCGTGCATGATGAGAGCATTGTTGTGTGACGAAAATGAAACATGACTAAACTATATGATTTTGTAGGGATGAACTTTCTTTGGCCATGTTATTTTGAGAAGACATGATTGCTTAGTTAGTATGCTTGAAGTATTATCATTTTTATGTCAATATGAACTTTTGTCTTGAATCTTTTGGATCTGAATATTCATACCACAATTAATAAGAATTACATTGAAATTATGCCAAGTAGCACTCCGCATCAAAAAAATTTTCTTTTATCATTTACCTACTCGAGGACGAGCAGGAATTAAGCTTGGGGATGCTTGATACGTCTCCAACGTATCTATAATTTTTTATTGCTCCATGCTATATTATCTACTGTTTTGGGCAATATTGGGCTTTATTATCCACTTTTATATTACTTTTGGGACTAACCTATTAACCGGAGGCCCAGCCCAGATTTGTGTTTTATGCCTATTTTCAGTGTTTCGAAGAAAAGGAATATCAAACGGAGTCGAAACGGAACGAAATCAACTAGAGAAGTTATTTTTGGAAGGAAACCTACCAGATGGACTTGGACCCCACGTCAAGGAAGGAACGAGGAAGCCACGAAGGTGGGGGCACGCCCACCCTCCTAGGGCGCCCCCTACCTCGTGGGGCCCTCGTGGCTCCCCTGACGTACCTCCTGCACCCATATATACTTACGTAACCTAAAACTTCCAGAACGAAGAATAGATCAGGAGTTCCGCCGCCAGAAGCCTCCGTAGCCATCGAAAACCAATCTAGACCCGTTCCGGCACCCTGCCGGAGGGGGCAATCCCTCTCCGGTGCTCTCCATGACGAGGAGGGAGTAGTTCTCCCTCGGGGCTGAGGGTATGTACTAGTAGCTATGTGTTTGATCTCTCTCTCTCTCTCTCTCTCTCTCTCTCTCCTGTTCTTCAGATGATACGATCTTGATGTATCACGAGCTTTGCTATTATATTTGGATCCTATGATGTTTCTTCCCCCCTCTACTCTCTTGTAATGAATTGAGTTTCCCCTTTGAAGTTATCTTATCTGATTGAGTCTTTAAAGATTTGAGAACACTTGATGTATGTCTTGCCGTGGATATTTGTGGTGACAATGAGATATCACGTGATTCACTTGATGTATATTTTGGTGATCAACTTGCGGGTTCCGCCCATGAACCTATGCATAGGGGTTGGCACACGTTTATGTCATGATTCTCCGGTAGAACTTTGGGGCACTCTTTGAGGTCCTTTGTGTTGGTTGAATAGATGAATCTGAGATTGTGTGATGCATATCGTATGATCATACCCACGGATACTTGAGGTGACATTGGAGTATCTAGGTGACATTAGGGTTTTGGTTGATTTGTGTCTTAAGGTGTTATTCTAGTACGAACTCTAGGGATGTTTGTGACACTTATAGGAATAGCCCAATGGATTGATTGGAAAGAATAACTTTGAGGTGGTTTTGTACCCTACCATAATCTCTTCGTTCGTTCTCCGCTATTAGTGACTTTAGAGTGACTCTTTGTTGCATGTTGAGGGATAGTTATGTGATCCAATTATGTTAGTATTGTTGAGGGAACTTACACTAGCGAAAGTATGAACCCTAGGCCTTATTTCCACGCATTGCAATACCGTTTACGCTCACTTTTATCATTCGTTACCTTGCTGTTTTTATAATTTCAGATTACAAATACCTTTATCTACCATCCATATACCACTTGTTTCACCATCTCTTCGCCGAACTAGTGCACCTATACAATTTACCATTGTATTGGGTGTGTTGGGGACACAAGAGACTCTTTGTTATTTGGTTGCAGGGTTGCTTGAGAGAGACCATCTTCATCCTACGCCTCCTACGGATTGATAAACCTTAGGTCATCCATTTGAGGGAAATTTGCTACTGTCCTACAAACCTCTGCACTTGGAGGCCCAACAATGTCTACAAGAAGAAGGTTGTGTAGTAGACATCATTATTCTATAGTAACAAAACACACCATCAAGTTCCCAGGATATCTTGGTCATTTTTCTGTTCTGTAAAACAAAACATGTTTAAAGGATTATCAATTGTGACTGAAAACCTGTACATCATTTGCTCCTCTAGAAAATGGAGTTTAGCCTTACAAAGAAGAAGCAAAAAAGAAACTCGGAAGTCCACCTTATGCGCCTCTGCCTGTATGTTTACAACTTCCAAGTGGCCAGATTTTATCAGTTGTTGATAGATGAAAGACCAACCAATTTATGCCTAACATTTGTGTCTCTACATTTATGCACTACCATTATAGAGCTCAAGGCATCAGCTGCAGCACCAAGCATGTCAAGAAGTTTGCCTATGGTGAGTGCCTGTTGGGTTATGTGTTTGTGGCTTTCGCCACGGTCATTTTGTCCGTCGTCCTGCAGTGTTGAAGGTGTTTTGGAGACACTGGTTGGTGCGGCCTTCACCAGTTAATGGTACACCACACCGCCACCGCCACCGATGGCATCACCAATGTCCGTCGGTCGAGGTTCACGACATTGTAAGATTGAAGACAGAGTTGTGTGCTCTGCTTTGTACATTGGAGTGGCCCATGACTACGTTGGTCAGATTGTCCTTCTTTGCATATACGTACTTCTCAAGCAGATACGACCCAATCAAGGGCTCCTCTTTGATGAAAGGAAAAGGATGAAGAAGTCAAGCTATTGGAGAGGTCAATTGAGGAGCTCGAAAGTACTTTATTTGCTCTCAAGAGCAGCTTTATTTAGTTTGAGTGAATTTTGTGGCCTAACTGTTGTAGCTATTCATTTTCCATGCATTCTGAATGTTAGTACACACCCATGTTGGTATAGAACTCCTGTTGTTATGCCTGCGTTATCACAACAACTTTCCCAGTTTTTGTGCATAAACATACATATGTGGACTAAACTCTTTCCCTTATTTTTTGTTACTTGCTCAGCCAATACATATGTATGCTAATATAGTTATTTTCGTATACTTCTAATCCCAGAAAACACAATACAAATCCTAAAAGAAGTTATTTTTTGTAATTAAAATTGCTAGCAATGACCTCTGTGTTATACGTTATGAAACATCCTATGATCTAAACATCATGAACCTGCCTAGAAATACACATTAGCATTGACCATGAAAGAATTTTTCACTAAGAAAAGAGAGACTGATTCTCGGGCATTTTTCTCCCGTTGCAACGCACGGGCCCTTTTGCTAGTATATCTAATTAGACGTTCACTAGATAGGATTGTAAAAAAACGAAAATGTTAACGCCCACACGTGTGGGCGTTAACCAACTCGTCCACACGCCTCCATCACCATCCAGTAACTTCTGCACGAATCTTGGCACGAATTAGCTGATTTTGTATGCCACGTAGGACAACTCGCGTGTGTGGTGTGTGAGAGGTCGCCCACACATCCGTTTTACCACACGGAGGGGCCGGTGTGTGGGCGTTTAGCAGTTCGCCCACACACCAGTTTTCAGTCACGCACAAGGGCTGGTGCGTGGGCATTTGCCATCTCGCCCACACACCCGCCTCCTCTCCCACACCCAAGCTGCCAGTTGCCATGCGTTTTGCAGTGTACATGGCAACTACCCTAGTATGATTGCAAGCAGATGGCAACTCTCTCTTTTTTTACCCGAACATGTCAGTTGCCATATGTTTTGCATGGTACATGGCAAACCGCCCTAGCGTGCACGTAAGCAGATGGCAACTCTTTCTTTTTAAATGGCAACTGCCCTAGCGTGCTTGTGAGCACATGGCAACTCTCTCTTTTACCCGAACATGTTTTTTGCCATGCCTTTTTTTGTAGCGCTACATGGCAACTGCCTAGTGTTGTACATGGCAACTGCCCTAGTATGATTGCAAGCAGATGGCAACTCTTTTTTTACCCGAACATGTCAGTTGCCATATGTTTTGCATGGTACATGGCAAACTGCCCTAGCGTGCACGTAAGCAGATGGCAACTCTTTTTTTTAAATGGCAACTGCCCTAGCGTGCTTGTGAGCACATGGCAACTCTCTCTTTTTACTCGAACATGTTTTTTGCCATGCCTTTTTTTGTAGCGCTACATGGCAACTGCCTAGTGTTAGTAGGTGGCAACTCCTACAGTTTTGAAATCATGGCAACTGCAGTAGACCAGACCACACATGGCAACAGCTGTAGTTGTCTAAAAAATGGCAATCTGGAACTTTGACCTGAGATGGCAACTGTAGTTGTCCGACATGGCAACCGTAGTTCAGCGACATGGCAACTACACTTAAACGAACATGGACGAGGGTCCGGCCCATGGCAACTGCGGGGCGCGCGTGTCACGTGGGGCATTGTAACGCCCCGAGACCGATGTGCCAGGTGTCGTTCAGTTATTCGCTGGTGTTGCCTTGTCATTGCTTGCGTGTCATGCATTGCATATCATGTCATCATGTGCATTTCATTTGCATACATGTTCGTCTCATGCATCCGAGCATTTTCTTCGTTGTCCGTTTTGCATTCCGGCGCTCCGTTCTCCTCCGGTGGTCATTTCTACCTTTCTTTCGTATGTGGGGATTAAACATTTCCGGATTGGACCGAGACTTGCCAAGCGGCATTGGTTTACTACCGGTAGACCGCCTGTCATGTTTCGTATCATTTGGACTTCGTTTGATACTCCAACGGTTAACCGAGGAACCGACAAGGCCTCGTGTGTGTTGCAGCCCAACACCCTTCCAAAGTGGCCCAAAACCCACCTAAACCTGCTCCATCATCTAGAGCGTTCGATCACGATCGCGTGGCCGAAAACCGCACCTCATTTGGACTCTTCTAGCTCCCTCTACCTATAAATATGTGGCCATCCCCGAAATATTCGCGGATGAAACCCTAAAACTCCTCCTCTCGTGCCGCCGGACGCGTCCACGCCGCGCCAGACGTGTCCACGCCGCGCCAGACGTGTCCACCGCCCGCCGACACCTCACTCCGCCCAATGGCGAGCCGCCACGTCACCCCGCCGCCGATCTCCTCCTACCAGCGCCCGCCACCTCAGCGCGCCTCCTCTTCCTCTCCTCCTGCGCCCGCCGCCGGCCCGCGGAGCCCAGGGTAGGCCCGCCCGGGCCCCGATCCACTCCGCCACCGCTCGGTCGCCGCAAGCGCGCGCCGCCGCCCCGCGCCTGGTCGGCCTAGCCGCCTCGGCCGCCCTGTGCCGCCTCGTGCGCCCCGCGCCGCCGCATGCTCCGGTCGCCGCCGGAGTTGCCCACCGGCCACGGCGAGCCACCCCGCCGTCCTCCACCGCGCCTCCTCGCCACGGTTGCCTCTCCGCCCGGCCGCCGACATCGCCGTCCGGCGAGCTCCCCGACTCCTTGAAGCTCCGGTGACCACCGCGCCCTCGCCGGCCGCCTCTTCTTCTCCGGTGGCTACAGGAAACTCCGACGATCTCCTCGAAGTCCGCGCCCGCCAGATCTGAGATCCATTTTTCTCGCGATTGACTTTTCCCCTCCAAACCCTAAGCATTTTGCAATTTTCTTTATGTTCTATCTCCTCATCCGTAGCTCCGATTTGGGCATATAGCATATCAAATTGTTCGTCTCAGAGAGTACATCATTTCATTCCATTGCATCATTTTCATTGGAGTTCATCTTGGTGCCCGAAATGCTGTTAGAAGAGGGCTACTTGAGTTAATTGTCAGATCTGGTACTCCATCTTAGACATTTGTCATTTTTGCCATGATTATTGTGTGCATGATATGACCATGAGCTCTACATATGTTTTGTTATCTTTCCAGAGGTGCAACCCATGTATTTTTGTGATGTGTGTGGTGACTAGTGCAAGCTTGCGAAGTGAGGCACTTGGTAATTCTGTTTTCAGGGACTTAGCATTTCCACTAAGTCCTTGAGCTGTTTAGTTCATGATGCCATATGTTCATGTTGTTTCCTAGTGATCCGTGCCTCTTTTGAGGATGATCAGTAAGGATGTTTTGTTAATCTTTTGGTGCTCTATCCATCCATGTCTTTGTTTGCATATATGGAGCACTCTAGCTTGAGTCAATCGAGCTCTACTTTTGCTACTTTGTGAATCTGGGCAGATTGTCAACTTGTTTGCAATTTTGCCGATGATGTTGTAGTTGATCCGTGCATGCTATGCTATTGTTCTTGCCATGTCTAGCTTGAATTTTGTGTGTTCTTGATAGATGTATGCTTAGCTTATCATGACTTGCACCGTAGTGAGTGCATCGAGCTCGTAAACATGCCTACTTGAGTTATGATTTCAGCATGTCCCAGTTTTCACTAAGTCTGAAAACTGATTATGTTTTTGCTATGTCCACATGCTTGCAAATGTATTTTGTGATCCCTTTTGGCTCAAGGTCACTAAGGGACTTTTGTTAAGCTCTTTGAGTAGCTCCATGCCATGCTTTACCTTGTCATGTTCAGGTCCTGTAGCATATAGTTTTGTTGCTCCGAAGAGTGCTATCTGATCTGAAATTCCAGACAAGTGTTAATTTCACTAAGTCTGAGATTTGTTCACCATTTGCATTTTTGCCATGCTTGTTTGAACCTGTTAATGGATGATTTGGCCGTAGCTCAGTGCTAGACTTTTGTTAAGAATCTTGAATGCATCCCTGCCATGTATTTTGTTGCCATGTTTGAGTGCTGTAGCATGTTCATCTCATTGCATTTAGATGACTACTTGCTGTAAATCGCAGACCGGTGTCATATTTGAATCGCTTGCCATTTCCAAACCGTAACTCCGATTCCGGTGATCTTTATATCGTTTTCAAGCGATTTCATCTCATCTTTCCAGTGGCACACTTGGTTTTCCAAGTTGAGGCAAGGTTCTTTCATTCCTTTGCAAATCATGCATATGCATCGCATACCGCATTCCACATATCATACCATGTTCATGTGTTGGTTGTTTACTATGTTGTGTGCTTCTTTTCCGGTGTTGCTTCTTCGGGTTGGTTCCGATAACGTCGTGTTTGTGAGGACCCGGTCATCTACGTCCGTTTGTCTTCTTCATGGACTCGTTCTTCTTCCTTGCGGGATTTCAGGCAAGATGATCATACCCTCGAAATCACTACTATCTTTGCTTTGCTTAGTTGCTCGCTCTTTTGCTATGCCTATGCTGCGATACCTACCACTTGCTTATAATGCCTCCCATGTTGTTGAACCAAGCCTCTAACCCACCTTGTCCTAGCAAACCGTTGTTTGGCTATGTTACCGCTTTGCTCAGCCCCTCTTATAGCGTTGTTAGTTGCAGGTGAAGATTGAAGTTTGTTCCTGTTGGGGAACGTAGTAATTTCAAAAAATTTCCTACGCACACGCAAGATCATGGTGATGCATAGCAACGAGGGGGAGAGTCTGATCTACGTACCCTTGTAGATCGCAACGGAAGCGTTGACACAACATAGAGGAAGTAGTTGTACGTCTTCTTCCCAATCCGACCGATCCAAGCACCGTTACTCCGGCACCTCCGAGTTCTTAGCACACGTACAGCTCGATGACGATCCCCGGGCTCCGATCCAGCAAAACTTCGGGGAGGAGTTCCGTCAGCACGACGGCGTGGTGACGATCTTGATGTTCTACCGACGCAGGGCTTCGCCTAAGCTCTACAACGATATGATCGAGGTGGAATATGGTGGCAGGGGGCACCGCACACGGCTAAGGAACGATCTCAATGATCAACTTGTGTGTCTAGAGGTGCCCCCTACCCCCATATATAAAGGATCCAAGGGGGAGGGGCTGGCCGGCCAAGAGGAGGGCGCAGGAGGAGTCCTACTCCTACCGGGAGTAGGACTCCCCCCCAATCCTATTCCAAATAGGACTCCCAAGGGGGAAAGAGAGAGAGAGGTGGCCGGCCACCTCTCCTAGTCCTAATAGGACTAGGGGAGGGGGGAGGCGTGCAACCCACCATGGCAGCCCCTTTCACCTTTCCACTAAAGCCCAATAAGGCCCATATGGCTCCCGGGGGGTTCCAGTAACCTCCCGGTAATCCGGTAAAATCCCGATTTTACCCGGAACACTTCCGATATCCAAATATAGGCTTCGAATATATCAATCTTTATGTCTCGACCATTTCGAGACTCCTCGTCATGTCCGTGATCACATCCGGGACTCCGAACTACCTTCGGTACATCAAAATGCATAAACTCATAATAACTATCATCGTAACGTTAAGCGTGCGGACCCTACGGTTTGAGAACAATGTAGACATGACCGAGACACGTCCCGGTCAATAACCAATAGCGGGACCTGGATGCCCATATTGGCTCCTGCATATTCTACGAAGATCTTTATCGGTCAGACCGCATAACAACATACGTTGTTCCCTTTGTCATCGGTTTGTTACTTGCCCGAGATTCGATCGTTGGTATCCAATTCCTAGTTCAATCTCGTTACCGGCAAGTCTCTTTACTTGTTCTGTAATACATCATCCCGCAACTAACTCATTAGTTGCAATGCTTGCAAGGCTTGTGTAATGTGCATTACCGAGAGGGCCCAGAGATACCTCTCCGACAATCGGAGTGACAAATCCTATTCTCGAAATAACATCTACCATTGGGGACACCTGTAGAGCTCCTTTATAATCGCCCAGTTACGTTGTGATGTTTGGTAGCACACAAAGTGTTCCTCCGGCAAATGGGAGTTGCATAATCTCATAGTCATAGGAACATGTATAAGTCATGAAGAAAGCAATAGCAACATACTAAACGATCGGGTGCTAAGCTAATGGAATGGGTCATGTCAATCAGATCATTCAACTAATGATGTGACCTCGTTAATCAAATAACAACTCTTTGTTTATGGTTAGGAAACTTAACCATCTTTGATTAACGAGCTAGTCTAGTAGAGGCATACTAGTGACACTCTGTTTGTCTATGTATTCACACATGTATTATGTTTCCGGTTAATACAATTCTAGCATGAATAATAAACATTTATCATGATATAAGGAAATAAATAATAACTTTATTATTGCCTCCAGGGCATATTTCCTTCAGTCTCCCACTTGCACTAGAGTCAATAATCTAGTTCACATCGTCATGTGATTTAACAGCAATAGTTCACATCACCATGTGATTAACACCCATAGTTCACATCGCCATGTGACCAACACCCAAAGGGTTTACTGGATTCAGTAATCTAGTTCACATCGCTAAGTGATTAACACCCAAAGAGTACTAAGGTGTGATCATGTTTTGCTTGTGAGAGAATCTTAGTCAACGGGTTTGCCACATTCAGATCCACATGTATTTTTCAAATTTCTATGTCAACAATGCTCTGCATGGAGCTACTCTAGCTAATTGCTCCCACTTTCAATATGTATCTAGACCGAGACTTAGAGTCATCTAGATTAGCGTCAAAACTTGCATCGGCGTAACCCTTTACGACGAACCTTTTGTCACGTCCATAATCGAGAAATATATCCTTATTTCACTAAGGATAATTCTGACCGCTGTCCAGTGATCTACTCCTAGATCACTATTGTACTCCCTTGCCAAATCAGTGCAGGGTATACAATAGATCTGGTATACAACATGCCATACTTTATAGAACCTATGGCCAAGGCATAGGGAATGACTTTCATTCTCTTTCTATCTTCTACCGTGGTCGGGCTTTGAGTCTTACTCAACTTCACACCTTGTAATACAGGCAAGAACTCTTTCTTTGACTGCTCCATTTTGAACTATTTCAAAATCTTGTCAAGGTATGTATTTATTGAAAAAACTTATCAAGCATCTTGATCTATCTCTATAGATCTTGATGCTCAATATGTAAGCAGCTTCACCGAAGTCTTTCTTTGAAAAACTCCTTTCAAACACTCCTTTATGCTTTACAGAATAATTCTACGTTATTTCCGATCAACAATATGTCATTCACATATACTTTATCAGAAATGCTGTAGTGCTCCCACTCACTTTCTTGTAAATACAGGCTTCACTGCAAGTCTGTATAAAACTATATGCTTTGATCAACTTATCAAAGCGTGTATTCCAACTCTGAGATGCTTGCACCAGTCCATAGATGAATCGCTGGAGCTTGCATATTTCGTTAGCTCCCTTTGGATCGACAAAACCTTCCGGTTGCATCATATACAACTCTTCTTTAAGAAAACCATTAAGGAATGCAATTTTGTTTATCCATTTGCCAGATTTCATAAAATGCGGCAATTGCTAACATGATTCGGACAGACTTAAGCATAGATACGAGTGAGAAACTCTCATCATAGTCAACACTTTGAACTTGTCGAAAACCTTTTGCGACAATTCTAGCTTTGTAGATAGTAACACTACTATCAACGTCCATCTTCCTCTTGAAGATCCATTTATTTTCTATGGCTTGCCGATCATCGGGCAAGTCAACCAAAGTTCATACTTTGTTTTCATACATGAATCCCATCTCAGATTTCATGGCCTCAAGCCATTTTGCGGAATCTGGGCTCATCATCGCTTCCTCATAGTTCGCAAGTTTGTCATGGTCTAGTAACATGACTTCCAGAACAGGATTACTGTACCACTCTGGTGCGGATCTCACTCTGGTTTACCTACGAGATTCGGTAGTAACTTGATCTGAAGTTTTATGATCATCATCATTAGCTTCCTCACTAATTGGTGTAGTAGTCACAGGAACAGATTTCTGTGATGAACTACTTTCCAATAACGGAGAAGGTACAATTACCTTATCAAGTTCTACTTTCCTCCCACTCACTTCTTTTGAGAGAAACTTCTTCTCTAGAAAGGATCCATTATAAGCAACGAATGTCTTGCCTTAGGATCTGTGATAGAAGGTGTACCCAACAGTCTCCTTTTGGGTATCCTATGAAGACATATTTCTCTGATTTGGTTTTGAGCTTATCAGGATGGAACTTTTTCACATAAGCATCACAACCCCAAACTTTAAGAAACGACAACTTTGGTTTCTTGCTAAACCACAGTTCAGATTGTGTTGTCTCAACGGACTTAGATGGTGCCCCTTTTTTAACGTGAATGCAGTTGTCTTTAATGCATAACCTCAAAAACGATAGTGGTAAATCGGTAAGAAACATCATAGATTTGCACTATATCTAATAAAGTACGACTATGACGTTCGGACACACCATTATGCTGTGGTGTTCCGGGTGGCACGA
Organism: Triticum monococcum; assembly: GCA_034509565.1. Classification (NCBI taxonomy): domain Eukaryota; kingdom Viridiplantae; phylum Streptophyta; class Magnoliopsida; order Poales; family Poaceae; genus Triticum; species Triticum monococcum. Next base: position 489,081,343 of record CM067845.1, read on the forward strand.
ATTTGTGAAACTATTGCACATTGTTTTAATTGAAGACCAAATTCGTAACTCAAATATTTGTCTCCTGCGATCAGATCGTAGAAGCCTTATTTTCTTGTTACAATGATTCTCCACTTCACTCTGAAATTCTTTGAACTTTTCAAATGTTTCAGACTTATGTTTCATCAAGTAGATATACTTATATCTGCTCAAATCATCTGTGAAGATCAGAAAATAATGATACCTATCGCGAGCCTCAATATTCATCGGACCACATACATTAGTATGTATGATTTCCAACAAATCTATTGCTCGCTCCATTGTTCCGAAGAACAGAGTCTTAGTCATCTTGCCCATGAGGCATGGTTCGCAAGCATCAACTGATTCATAATCAAGTGATTCCAAAAGCCCATTAGCATGGAGTTTCTTCATGCGCTTTACACCAATATGACCTAAACGGCAGTGCTACAAATAAGTTGCACTATCATTATTAACTTTGCATCTTTTGGTTTCAATATTATGATTATGTGTATCACTACGATCGAGATCCAACGAACTATTTTCATTGGGTGTGTAACCATATAAGGTTTTATTCATATAAACAGAACAACAATTTATTCTCTTAAATGAATAACCGTATTACAATAAACATGATGAAATCATATTCATGCTCAACGCAAACACCAAATAACACTTATTCAGGTTCAACACTAATCCCGAAAGTATAGGGAGTGTGCGATGATGATCATATCAATCTTGGAACCACTTCCAACACACATCGTCACTTCACCCTTAACTAGTCTCTGTTCATTCTGCAACTCCCGTTTCGAGTTACTAATCTTAGCAACTGAACTAGTATCAAATACTGAGGGGTTGCTATAAACACTAGTAAAGTACACATTAATAACATGTATATCAAATATACTTATGTTCACTTTGCCATCCTTCTTATCCGCCAATCACTTGGGGTAGTTCTGCTTCCAGTGACCAATCCCTTTGCAGTAGAAGCACTTAGTCTCAGGCTTAGGACCAGAATTGGGCTTCTTCACTTGAGCAGCAACTTGCTTGCTGTTCTTCTTGAAGTTCCCCCTTTTTTCCCTCTGCCCTTTTCTTGAAACTAGTGATCTTGTCAACCATCAACACTTGATGTTTTTTTTGATTTCTACCTTCGTTGATTTCAGCATCACGAAGAGCTTGAGAGTTGTTTCCGTTATCCCTTGCATATTATAGTTCATCATGAAGTTCTACTAACTTGGTGATGGTGACTAGAGAATTATGTCAATCACTATCTTATCTGGAAGATTAACTCCCACTTGATTCAAGCGATTGTAGTACCCAGACAATCTGAGCACATGCTCACTAGTTGAGCGATTCTCCTCCATCTTTTAGCTATAGAACTTGTTGGAGACTTCATATCTCTCAACTCGGGTATTTGTTTGAAATATTAATTTCAACTCCTGGAACATCTCATATGGTCCATGACGTTCAAAACATCTTTGAAGTCCCGATTCTAAGCCGTTAAGCATGGTGCACTAAACTATCAAGTAGTCATCATATTGAGCTAGCCAAACGTTCATAACGTCTGCATCTGCTCCTGCAATAGGTCTGTCACCTAGTGGTGCATTAAGGACATAATTCTTCTGTGCAGCAATGAGGATAAACCTCAGATTACGGATCCAATCCGCATCATTGCTACTAACATCTTTCAACACAATTTTCTCTAGGAACATATCAAAATAAACACAGGGAAGCAACAACACGAGCTGTTGATCTACAACATAATTTGCAAAATACTACCAGGACTAAGTTCATGATAAATTTAAGTTCAATTTAATCATATTACTTAAGAACTCCCACTTAGATAGACATCCCTCTAATCCTCTAAGTGATCACGTGATCCAAATCAACTAAACCATGTCCGATCATCACGTGAGATGGAGTAGTTTCATTGGTGAACATCACTATGTTGATCATATCTACTATATGATTCACGCTCGACCTTTCGGTCTCCGTGTTCCGAGGCCATATCTGTATATGCTTGGCTCGTCAAGTATAACCTAAGTATTCCGCGTGTGCAACTGTTTTGCACCCGTTGTATTTGAACGTAGAGCCTATCACACCCGATCATCACGTGGTGTCTCAGCACGAAGAACTTTCGCAACGGTGCATACTCAGGGAGAACACTTCTTGATAATTTAGTGAGAGATCATCTTATAATGCTACCGTCAATCAAAGCAAGATAAGATGCATAAAAGATAAACATCACATGCAATCAATATAAGTGATATGATATGGCCATCATCATCTTGTGCTTGTGATCTCCATCTCTGAAGCACCGTCATGATCACCATCGTCACCGGCGCGACACCTTGATCTCCATCGTAGCATCGTTGTCATCTCGCCAATCTCATGGTTCCACGACTATCGCTACCGTTTAGTGATAAAGTAAAGCATTACATCGCGATTGCATTGCATACAGTAAAGCGACAACCATATGGCTCCTGCCAGTTGCCGATAACTCGGTTACAAAACATGATCATCTCATACAATAAAATTTAGCATCATGTCTTGACCATATCACATCACAACATGCCCTGCAAAAACAAGTTAGACGTCCTCTACTTTGTTGTTGCAAGTTTTACGTGGCTGCTACGGGCTTTAAGTAAGAACCAATCTCACCTACGCATCAAAACCACAACGATAGTTTGTCAAATAGACTCCGTTTTAACCTTCTCAAGGACCGGGCGTAGCCACACTCGGTTCAACTAAAGTTGGAGAGACAGTCGCCCGCAAGCCATCTATGTGCAAAGCACGTCGAGGGAACCGGTCTCGCGTAAGCGTACACGTAAGGTTGGTCCGGGTCGTCTCGTCCAACAATACCGCCGAACCAAAGTATGACATGCTGGTAGGCAGTATGACTTATATCATCCACAACTCACTTGTGTTCTACTCGTGCACATAACATCAAACCATAAAACCTGGCTCGGATGCCACTGTTGGGGAACGTAGTAATTTCAAAAAATTTCCTATGCACACGCAAGATCATGGTGATGCATAGCAACGAGGGGGAGAGTCTGATCTACGTACCCTTGTAGATCGCAACGGAAGCGTTGACACAACGTAGAGGAAGTAGTCGTACGTCTTCTTCCCGATCCGACCGATCCAAGCACCGTTACTCTGGCACCTCCGAGTTCTTAGCACACGTACAACTCGATGACGATCCCCGGGCTCCGATCCAGCAAAACTTCGGGGAGGAGTTCCGTCAGCACGACGGCGTGGTGACGATCTTGATGTTCTACCGACGCAGGGCTTCGCCTAAGCTCTACAACGATATGATCGAGGTGGAATATGGTGGCAGGGGGCACCGCACACGGCTAAGGAACGATCTCAATGATCAACTTGTGTGTCTAGAGGTGCCCCTGCCCCCGTATATAAAGGATCCAAGGGGGAGGGGCTGGCCGGCCAAGAGGAGGGCGCAGGAGGAGTCCTACTCCTACCGGGAGTAGGACTCCCCCCCAATCCTATTCCAAATAGGACTCCCAAGGGGGAAAGAGAGAGAGAGGTGACCGGCCACCTCTCCTACTCCTATTAGGACTAGGGGAGGGGGGACACGCGCAGCCCACCATGGCAGCCCCTTTCACCTTTCCACTAAAGCCCAATAAGGCCCATATGGCTCCCGGGGGGTTCCGGTAACCTCCCGGTAATCCGGTAAAATCCCGATTTTACCCGGAACACTTCCGATATCCAAATATAGGCTTCAAATATATCAATCTTTATGTCTCGACCATTTTGAGACTCCTCGTCATGTCCGTGATCACATCCGGGACTCCGAACTACCTTCGGTACATCAAAATGCATAAACTCATAATAACTGTCATCGTAACGTTAAGCGTGCGGACCCTACGGTTCGAGAACAATGTAGACATGACCGAGACACGTCTCCGGTCAATAACCAATAGCGGGACCTGGATGCCCATATTGGCTCCTGCATATTCTACGAAGATCTTTATCGGTCAGACCGCATAACAACATACGTTGTTCCCTTTGTCATCGGTATGTTACTTACCCGAGATTCGATCGTCGGTATCCAATTCCTAGTTCAATCTCGTTACCGGCAAGTCTCTTTACTCGTTCTGTAATACATCATCCCGCAACTAACTCATTAGTTGCAATGCTTGCAAGGCTTGTGTAATGTGCATTACCGAGAGGGCCCAAAGATACCTCTCCGACAATCGGAGTGACAAATCCTATTCTCGAAATACGCCAACCCAACATCTACCATTAGGGACACCTGTAGAGCTCCTTTATAATCACCCAGTTACGTTATGACATTTGGTAGCACACAAAGTGTTCCTCCGACAAACAGGAGTTGCATAATCTCATAGTCATAGGAACATGTATAAGTCATGAAGAAAGCAATAGCAACATACTAAACGATCGGGTGCTAAGCTAATGGAATGGGTCATGTCAATCAGATCATTCAACTAATGATGTGACCTCGTTAATCAAATAACAACTCTTTGTTTATGGTTAGGAAACTTAACCATCTTTGATTAACGAGCTAGTCTAGTAGAGGCATACTAGTGACACTCTGTTTGTCTATGTATTCACACATGTATTATGTTTCCGGTTAATACAATTCTAGCATGAATAATAAACATTTATCATGATATAAGGAAATAAATAATAACTTTATTATTGCCTCTAGGGCATATTTCCTTCAGTTCCTTGTTGGAACATGGAGATGATGTTCCTTGTTGGAACATGTTTACTTGTTGGGATATCACAATATATCTTATTTAATTAATGCATCTATATACTTGGTAAAGGGTGGAAGGCTCGGCCTTATGCCTGGTGTTTTGTTCCACTCTTGCCGCCCTAGTTTCCGTCATATCGGTGTTATGTTCCCGGATTTTGCGTTCCTTACACTGTTGGGCTATTATGGGAACCCCTTGACAGTTCATCTTAAGTAAAGCTCTTCCAGCAATGCCCAAAATTGGTTTTACCATTTGCCACCTAGCCTTTTTTCCCTTGGGTTCTGCAGACTCAAGGGTCATCATTATTTTACCCCCCGGGCCAGTGCTCTTCTGAGTGTTGGTACGAACTAAGCTGCTTGCGGGGCCACCTCGGGGAAACTTGAGGGTTGGTTTTACTCGTAGCTAGTCTCATCTGAGTGTGCCCTGAGAAAGAGATATGTGCAGCTCCTATCGGGATTTGTCGGCACATTCGGGCGGTGTTGCTGGTTTAGTTTTACCCAATCGAAATGTCTTGTTGTACCGGGATACCGAGTCTGATCGGAATGCCTTGGGAGGAGGTCTATTCCTTCGTTGACCGTGAGAGCTTGTGATGGGCTAAGTTGGGACACCCCTGCAGGGATTTGAACTTTCGAAAGCCGTGCCCGTGGTTATGGGCACATGGGAATTTGTTAACGTCCGGTTGTAGAAAACCTGAAGTTGACCTTAATTAAAATGCATCAACCGCGTGTGTAACCGTGATGGTCTCTTTCCGGCGGAGTCCGGGAAGTGAACACGGTGTTGGAGTTATGCTTGACGTAGGTAGTCCAGGATCACTTCTTTATCATACTTTTATCGACCGTGCTTTGCCTTCTCTTCTCGCTCTCATTTGCGTATGTTAGCCACCATATATGCTAGTCGCTTGCTGCAGCTCCACCTCATACCTTACCTTACCCATAAGCTTAAATAGTCTTGATCGCGAGGGTGCGAGATTGGTGAGTCCCCGTGGCTCATAGATACTTCCAAAACCAGCTTGCAGGTGCCGATGAGTCTGTGCAGATGACGCAACCAAGCTCAGGAGGAGCTCGATGAAGATCTTGTCCTTTGTGTTGTTTCGTTCTAGTTGATCAGTAGTGGAGCCCAGTTGGGGTCGATCGGGGACCTTGTCGCATTTGGGGTTCTTCTTTTATTTTGGTTCCGTAGTCGGACCTTGATTGTATTTGGTTGATGTAATGCTTTATTCATGTAATTGTGTGAAGTGGCGATTGTAAGCCAACTATGTATTCTTTTTTCCCTTATGTATTACATGGGTTGTGTGAAGATTACCTCACTTGCGACATTGCTTTCAATGTGGTTATGCCTCTAAGTCGTGCTTCGACACGTGGGAGATATAGCCGCATCGAGGGCGTTACAGGCATGCGGGACCATGAGGTACGAGGCCTGACGTACCGCGCGTGTGGGCATTATCTATTTCGCCCACACACACGCATGTAAGAGGGACTGGGAGCAAAAAAGAGGCGTGTGGGCGCTAATTGTTTTGCCCACACACAGACGTGTGGGCTAGTCCTCTTAGGCACCACACAGAACGTGTGGACAGATTCCTTAACGCCCACACGTGTGGCAGTTATCGGATTCCAAAAACAACGGAAAAACTAACGCCCACACGTGTGGGCGTTTGCAGATCGCCCACACGCCTCCATCACCACTCATTTTGCCACGTATGAACATATGACATCAGCAGAAATCTTTTTGATTTTCATCTGAAAAATGTTTTATCTTCTAATTAAAAAAGCGAACTAAAAATCCGTTTTCACCATTAAATCCGTCTCGACGAGATCTTCAAAACTAGACCCCATGTTGATATGTTTCGACGCATTTTTTTGCCCAAAAGTTGCAATGATGTTTACACTGTAGTTGCCATGGTATTTAAACTAAAGTTGCCATGTGGCAATTTTAGTTTGTAATCATGGCAATTTTAGTTTTTCGATGATGGCAATTCCAGTATTTTGACCATGAAAATATTTTTTTGTATGAACCGTGACAATATTAAGTGCATGTATCATGGCAATTTTAATTTATGGTGCATGGCAAGTCTAATTTCTTAATTCCTCATTTTATAATATGTCAAAATTTACTTTTAAATGTAGAAGAAAATAGCTGAAACATATCATGGCAACTTCAGCGTAAACATCATGGTAATTCATGTGCAATAGACACGACAACTTTTAACCAAAATTTTTTGTCGAAATATATTGATATGAGATCTAGTTTCAAAGATCTCGTCGCGAGGGATTTAATGGTGAAAACGGATCTTCAATCGGATTTTTCATTTAAGAGATAAAACATTTTAAAAACAGAAAATCCAAAAAGATTTCCACATGCATGCATGCGGTGACATGTCATAGTCTGTGTGCTATAGGGCGTGTGGGCGGGTTTGGCTCCCACCACATGTGTGGGCGTTAGCGTTGTCCAAAAAAATTGAATGACGATTTTGAGAGAAGTTGAGGAGGGAATCGCCCAAAAAAACTGGGCCTAACGACAGTTCGGCTTTTTGGGGTTAGCTTATTTTAGAAGCCCAAACAAAAATATTTTTAATATAGGCTTCTAGAAAGTAAAAATGGTGGGTTTTCAGGATAAACTGGGTAGGGGCAGCTTATTTCAGTTTATCTATTGCTCATATATGGAGGTCTAACCGGCTACAGAGGACTGGACATTTGAGACTGATAACAACGTTAACGCCCAATCCACCTCAGATGGTATATGAACTTATGATATGACCACTGTGTCATGGAAGGAAGAGCTGATTCGGGCCACTTTCATCTCTTTTGATGCTGAGGCTATCATGGCAATACCTATATGTACTAGAGTTGTTGACGATTTTTGGGCATGGGCTGCCGAGAGGGACAGAAAGTTTTCTGTCAAGTCTACATATCGGGTGGTGTTGAACACGAGGAAACACAAAGGGAATTGGCTGGAAGAAAATCCGGGGGGCTCCATGCTGAGCTCGAATCGCAGCGATTGGACTATGCTATGGCACATCAAGGTCCCGTCTAAACTCAAGGTATTCCTATGGCGCCTTGCAAGGCATTCAATGTCGACGGCGGATCTGCTACACCACCGCCATATGTCTGACACCCACCTATGTGCTTTGTGTGGGAGGGAAGATTCATGGAGGCATGCTCTTTTGAAGTGTACTATGTCGAGGTGCATATGGGCGCTTTCTGAAGAGGAGTTGGTACAACACTTAAGCCTGAACACGGATCCTAATGCAAAAAACTGGTTATTTGCGATGCATGATCAACTACCTCAAAAGGATTTCATGCTTCTGGTGGTCACACTTTGGGATGCTTGGAGAGCTAGGCGCAATGCTATTTATGAGGATGTTTTTTAGAGCCCTTAAGCAATTAATTAGTTCATCCTAGCATACATGGCCGATTTACAGATCATTGCAGGGGCAAAAAATGCCCAAGCGAAACCTCGAACGGTCAGGCCTACATAATGGATCCTGCCGTCGAGTATGTGTGCCCAAATAAATGTCGATGCGGCGGTCGGACCCAACCGAGGACGTGGAGTTGCTGCTGCAATATGTCAGGATCAATCTGGCCTTTTCCAGGGAGCATCAGCTATTGTTATAAAGGGAATCAGTGACCCACCAAATCTCGAAGCTTTAGCAGTTCGAGAGGCTCTAGCCCTCGCTGAAGATCTCAATCTCCGCAGGATTCATATTGCCTCGAATTGCAAGGTTGTAGTGGAGGACATCAAGCAAAGAACTCTAACTAGCTACGTGATACGTCCATTTTGCATCATGTTTCCTTGCCATTATTTATAATGTTTTTATCCATAATAATTCTTTTTGGAGTAATTCTAATGCCTTTTCTCTCATAATTTACAAGGAACACACCAAGAAGGAGAATTCCGGTAGATGGAAATCTGGACCTGGAAAAGCTACGTCAGGCCACCTATTCTGCACAACTCCAAATGGGCTAAAACTTTACGGAGATCTTTTATGGATCTTTTAAGAAATATTGGAGTCAATAAACACTAGAGGAGGGCCACCAGGTGGGCACAACCACCTGGGCGCGCCAGGCCCCCCTGGCGCGCCCTGGTGGGTTGTAGCCTCCTCGGCCCATCTCCGGTGCCCATCTTTTGGTATATAAATGATTTTGACCTAGGAAAAATAAGGGGAGGACTTTCGGGATGAAGTGCCGCTGCCTCGAGGCGGAACTTAGGCAGGAGCACTTTTGCCCTTCGGTGGAGTGATTCTGCCGGGGGAACTTCCCTTCCGGAGGGGGAAATCATTGTCATCATCACCAATAACTCTCCCATCTTGGGGAGGACAATCTCCATCAACATATTCACCGGCACCATCTCATCTCAAACCCTAGTTCATCTCTTATATTCAATCTTTTTACCGGAACTATAGATTGTTGCTAGGGGGTGACTAGTAGTGTTGATTACATCTTGTAGTTGATTACTATATGGTTTATTTGGTGGAAGATTATATGTTCAGATTCATTATGCATATTAATACCCCTCTGATCATGAGCATGTTTGTAGATTGCGAGTAGTTAATTTTGTTCTTGAGGTCATGGGATAAACCATGTTACAAGTAATCATGTGAATTTGATATGTGTTCGATATTTTGATAGTATGTATGTCGTGATTCCCTTAGTGGTGTCATGTGAACGTCGACTACATGACACTTCACCATATTTGGGCCTAAGGGGATGCATTGTGGAGTAGTAAAGAGATGGTGGGTTGCAAGAGCGACAGAAACTTAAACCCCGGTTTATGCACTATTCCGCAAGGGACCGATTGGATCCTAGAATTTAATGTTATGGTTAGGATTTATCCTTAATACTTTTCTCATAGTTGCGGATGCTTGCGGGAGGGTTAATCATAAGTAGGAGGTTTGTTCAAGTAAGAAAATCACCTAAGCACCGGTCCACCCACATATCAAATTATCAAAGTAGCGAACACAAACCAAACCAACATGATGAAAGTGACTAGATGAAATTCCCGTGTACCCTCAAGAACGCTTTGCTTATTATAAGAAACCGTTTTGGCATGTCCTTTGTCTCAAAAGGATTGGGTTACCTTGCTGCATACTTGTTACTATTATCGTTACTTGCTCATTACAAACTATCTTGCTATCAAACTACTCGCTATTTACAATTTCAGCACTTGCAGACACTACCTTACTAAAAACTACTTGTCATTTCCTTCTGCTCCTCATTGGGTTCGACACTCTTACTTATCGAAAAGAGCTACAATTGATCCCCTATACTTGTGGGTCATCAAGGCTATTTTCTGGCACCGTTGCCGGGGAGTCAAGCGCTTCTGGTAGGTGCAATTCGGTAAGGAAACATGTATATAGTGTGCTGAAATTTATTTTCACTTGTTACTAGGGAAAACAATCCTTTGAGGGGTATGTTCGGGGTATCTTCACCTCGTCCAGAACCACAATTAATTGCCCCTCAACCTACAACACCTACTAAAAATATTGAATATGAATTTCCTTCGGGTATGATAGAACAACTGCTAGCTAATCCTTATGCAGGAGATGGAACTGAACATCCTGATATGCACTTGATATATGTGGAAAAAATTTGTGGATTGTTTAAGCTTGCAGGTTTACCCAGAGATGAGGTGATGAGAAAGGTTTTCCCTTTATCTTTGAAGGGAAAAGCATCGGCATGGTATAGGCCATGCGATGATATTGGATCATGGAATTGGAATCGTTTGAAATTTGAGTTTCACCAAAAAAAATATCCTATGCATCTAGTTCATCGTGATCGGAATTATATCTACAATTTTTGGCCTCGTGAAGGAGAAAGTATTGCTCTAGCTTGGGGGAGGCTTAAGTCAATGTTATATTCATGCCCCATTTATGAGCTCTCAAGAGAAATTATTATCCAGAATTTCTATGCTTGGCTTTCTCGTAATGATCAAACCATGCTTGATACTTCTTGTGCTGGTTCTTTTATGAAGAAGACTATTGAATTCCGGTGGGATCTTTTGGAAATAATTAAATGCAACTCTGAAGATTGGGAACTCGACGAAGGTAAAGAGTCAGGTATCAAACTTAAGTATGATTGTGTTAAATCTTTTATGGATACCGCTGCTTTTCAAATGTTTAGCACTAAATACGGACTTGACTCTGAGATAGTAGCCTCCTTTTGTGAATCTTTTGCTACTCATGTTGAACTCCCTAAAGAGAAGTGGATTAGATATCAACCACCTATTAAATAAGAAATTAAAGAACCGGTACCAGTTACAGAAGAAACTATACTTTATAATGTTGATCCAGTTGTTCCTACTGCTTATTTTGAGAAACCTCCTTTTCCTGTTAGGATAAAGGAACATGCTAAAGTTTCAATTGTGGTTAACAAAAGCTATGTTAGAACACCTAAACCAGATGAACAAATTAGAGTTGAACCTAATATTTCTATGGTTAAAGATCTCTTGGAACAAGATGTGGATGGGTATGTTATCTACTTCTGTGAAGAAGATGCTAGAGTTGCTAAACCTGATGGAAAAGATAAACACAGACCTATTGTTGGCATGCTTGTTATTTCAATTAAAATAGGGGATCACTGTTATCATAGTTTATGTGACATGGGTGCTAGTGTGAGCGATATTCCTTACAAGTTATATCAAGAAATTAGGGAAGACATAGCACCTACAGAGTTAGAAGACATAGATGTCACTATTAAACTTGCAAATAGAGACACCATACCACCTTGTGGGATTATTACAGATGTTGAAGTCTTATGCGCGAAAATAAAATATCCTACTGATTTTCTTGTTCTTGGTTCCCCACAATATGACTTTTGTCCCATTATCTTTGGTAGACCTTTCTTGAACACCGTTAATGCTAAGATAGATTGTCAGAAACAAACTGTGGGTGTTAGCTTTGGTGATGAGTCTCATGAGTTTAATTTTTCCAAGTTTAGTAGGAACCATCATGAAAAAGAATTGCCTAGTAAGGATGAATTAATTGGTATTTCTTCTATTGCTGTGCCACCTACTGATCCTTTAGAACAATATTTGCTAGACCATGAGAATGATTTACATATGCATGAAAGAAATGAAATAGATAATATTTTCTTTGAACAATGTCCTCTGCTTAAGCACAATTTGCATGTTGAAACTCTTGGAGGTCCTCCTCCACCTAAGGGTGGTCCTATGTTTGAATTAAAACAATTGCCAGACACTTTGAAATATGCTTATCTTAATGAAAAGAAGATATACCATGTTATTATTAGTGCTAACCTTTCAGAACATGAAGAAGAAAGATTATTGAAAGTTCTAAGGAAGCACCGAGATGCTATTGGATATACTCTTGATGATTTAAAGGGCATTAGTCCCGCTCTATGTCGGCACAAAATTAATATGGAGCCTGATGCTAAACCATTGTTGACCACTAACGTCGGTTAAATCCGAAGATGAAAGAGGTGGTAAGAACGGAAATATTAAAACTTCTGGAAGCAGGTATAATTTATCCAATAGCAGATAGTAGATGGGTAAGTCCTGTTTATTGTGTCCCTAAGAAGGGAGGTATAACTGTTGTTCCTAATGATAAGAATGAACTTATTCCACAAAGAATTGTTACAGGCTATAGAATGGTAATTGATTCCAGAAAATTAAATAAAGCTACTAGACAAGATCATTACCCTTTGCCTTTTATTGACCAAATGCTTGAAAGATTATCTAAGCACACACATTTTTGTTTCCTTGATGGATATTCTGGCTTCTCGCAAATACCCGTTTCTCAACCTGATCAAGAAAAGACCACTTTTACTTGTCCTTTTGGAACCTATGCTTATAAACGTATGCCTTTTGGTTTATGTAATGCACATGCTACCTTTCAAAGATGCATGATGGCTATATTCTCTGACTTTTGTAAAAATATTGTTGAGGTTTTCATGGATGACTTTTCTGTTTATGGGAAATCTTTTGACGACTGTTTAAGCAATATTGATCGAGTTTTGCAGAGATGTGAACAACAAATCTTGTCTTGAATTGGGGGAAGTGCCACTTTATGGTAAATGAAGGCATTGTATTGGGTCATAAAATTTCTAAAAAGGGTATTGAAGTGGACCAAGCTAAGGTTGATGTTATTGAGAAAATGCCATGTCCCAAGGACATCAGAGGTATTCGTAGTTTCCTAGGTCATGCTGGTTTCTATAGGAGATTTATTAAAGACTTTTCTAAAATTTATAGGCCACACACTAATCTTTGGCAAAAGGATATTCCTTTTGTCTTTGATGATGATTGTCTTGAAGTCTTTGAAACACTTAAGAAAGCTTTAATTAATACACCTATAGTTCAACCACCTGATTGGAATTTGCCTTTTGAAATTATGTGTGATGCTAGTGACTATGTTGTTGGTGCTGTTCTAGGACAAATAGTTAATAAGAAATTGAATGTTATTCATTATGCTAGCAAAACTCTAGACAGTGCTCAAAGAAATTATGCTACTACTAAAAAAGAATTCTTAGAAGTGGTGTTTGCTTGTGATAAGTTTATACCTTATATTATTGATTCCAAAGTAATTGTTCACATAGACCATGCTGCTATTAAGTATCTTATGTAAAAGAAAGATGCTAAACCTAGACGTATTCATTGGGTTCTCTTGTTACAAGAATTTGATTTGCATATTACTGATAGAAAAGGAGCTGAGAACCCCGTAGCTGATAGCTTGTCTAGGCTTGAAAATGTGCTTGATGACCCACTTCCTATTGATGATAGTTTTCCTGATGAGCAATTAGCTGCAATAAATGTTGCTAATGGTACTCCTTGGTATGCTGACTATGCTAATTACATTGTTGCTAAATATTTGCCACCTAGCTTTACGTATCAATAAAAGAAAAAAAATTCTTCTATGATTTAAGACATTACTTTTGGGATGACCCACATCTTTATAAAGAAGGATTAGATGGTATTATTAGACGTTGTGTACCTGAGCATGAACAGGGACACATCCTATGGAAATGTCAATCTGAAGCTTATGAAGGGCATCATGCTGGAGATAGAACCGCTCATAAGGTATTGCAGTCTGGATTTTATTTGCCTACTCTCTTCAAGGATGCTCGTAAGTATGTCTCATCTTGTGATGAATGCCAAAGAGTAGGTAATATTGGTAAGCATCAATAAATTCCTATGACCTATTCTCTTGTTGTTGAATGATAACCCACAAGTATAGGGATTGCAACAGTTTTCGAGGATAGAGTATTCAACCCAAATTTATTGATTCGACACAAGGGGAGCCAAAGAATATTCTCAAGTGTTAACAATTGAGTTGTCAATTCAACCGCACCTGAAAGACTTAATATTTGCAGCAAAGTATTTAGTAGCAAAGTAATATGATAGTAGCGGTAATGGTAGCAAAAGTAACAGTAGCAGTTTTGTAGTGATTCTAACAGTGGCAACGGAAAAGTAACTAAGCAAAGATCAATAAGTGAAAAGCTCATAGGCATTGGATCAGTGATGGATAATTATGTCGGATACGATCACTCATGCAACAATTATAACATAGGGTGACACAGAACTAGCTCCAGTTCATCAATGTAATGCAGGCATGTATTCCGAATATAGTCATACATGCTTATGGAAAAGAACTTGCATGACATCTTTTGTCCTACCCTCCCGTGGCAGCGTGGTCCTATTGGAAACTAAGGGATATCAAGGCCTCCTTTTAATAGAGTACCAGACCAAAGCATTAACACATAGTGAATACATGAACTCCTCAAACTACGGTCATCACCGGTAAGTATCCCGATTATTGTCACTTCGGGGTTAACGGATCATAACACATAATAGGTGACTATAGACTTGCAAGATAGGATCAATAACTCACATATATTCATGAAAACATAATAGGTTCAGATCTGAAATCATGGCACTCGGGCCCTAGTGACAAGCATTAAGCATAGCAAAGTCATAGCAACATCAATCTCAGAACATAATGGATACTAGGGATCAAACCCTAACAAAACTAACTCGATTACATGATAAATCTCATCCAACCCATCACCGTCCAGCAAGCCTATGATGGAATTACTCATGCACGGCGGTGAGCATCATGAAATTGGTGATGGAGGAAGGTTGTTGATGATGATGGTGACAGATTCCCCTCTCCGGAGCCCCGAACGGACTCCAGATCAGCCCTCCCGAGAGAGTTTAGGACTTGGTGGTGACTCCGTATCGTAAAACGCGATGAATCCTTCTCTTTGATTTTTTTCTCCTCGAACGTGAATATATGGAGTTGGAGTTGAGGTCGGTGGACCACCAGGGGGCCTACGAGCAGGGGGCGCGCCCAGGGGGTAGGCGCGCCCCCACCCTCATGGACAGGGTGTGGGCCCCCTGGCCTTGATTCTTTCGCCAGTATTTTTTATATATTCCAAAAAATATTCTCCATTGATTTTTAGGTCATTCCGAGAACTTTTATTTCTGCACAAAAATAACACCATGGCAATTCTGTTAACAGCGTCAGTCCGAGTTAGTTCCATTCAAATATTGCAAGTTAGAGTCCAAAACAAGGGAAAAAGTGTTTGGAAAAGTAGATACGTTGGAGACGTATCATTGAACCATTTGATGTTTTGGGATTTGATTACATGGGACATTTTCCTTCCTCTAATGGGTATACACATATTTTGGTTGCTGTTGATTATGTTACTAAATGGGTAGAAGCTATTCCAACTAGTAGCGCTGATCGCAACACCTCTATTAAAATGCTTAAGGAAGTTATTTTCCCAAGGTTTGGAGTCCCTAGATATTTAATGACTGATGGTGGTTCACACTTTATTCATGGTGCTTTCCGTAAGATTCTTGCTAAGTATGATGTTAACCATAGAATTGCTTCACCTTATCATCCTCAGTCTAGTGGTCAAGTTGAACTTAGCAATAGAGAAATAAAATTAATTTTGCAAAAGACTGTTAATAGGTCCAGGAAGAATTGGTCTAAGAAATTAGATGATGCACTTTGGGCTTATAGGACAACATATAAAAATCCTATGGGTATGTCTCCTTATAAAATGGTTTATCGAAAAGCTTGTCATTTGCCTCTTGAGTTAGAACATAAAGCATATTGGGCAGTTAAAGAACTCAACTATGATTTCAAACTTGCTGGAGAAAAGACGTTATTTGATATAAGCTCATTAGATGAGTGGAGAACCCAAGCTTATGCAAATGCAAAGCTATTCAAAGAAAAGGTTAAAAGATGGCATGACAAAAGAATTCAAAAATGTGAGTTTAAAGTCAGAGAATATGTTCTTTTGTACAACTCTCGTTTTAGATTCTTTGCAGGGAAGCTCCTCTCGAAATGGGAAGGCCCATATGTCATCAAGGAGGTTTACCGGTCTGGTGCAATCAAAATAAATAATTTCGATGGCACTAACCCGAAGGTTGTCAACGGGCAACGAATAAAGCATTATATCTTAGGTACGCCTATTAATGTTGAAAGCAATATTATCCAAACCTTGACACCGGAAGAACACATAAAAGAGTCCTTTTGGAACACTCCAGAATCGTGAAAATAAGGAGGTACGTGATACGGTAAGTAAACGGACTCCGGAAAATCTGCAAAAATATTTTTTATCAGTTTTGGAATATCTTAGAATTGTAGGAATAAAGAAACTACCAGGAAGCGTCCCCTGGTGGACACAATACACCAGGGCGGCGCGCCCAGGTGGGTTGTGCCCACCTGGGACACCTCTCGTATTCCGTTTTCTTCCATGAACTTACCCTGCAAGGTTAAAAATCTATATAAACTTACCAAACCTGTTAACCACCATATCGCGGAGAAATCCTCTGTTCTCTTTTCTTGCTGTTTTCTGACAGACCTATTGTCGGGGGTGCTGATCCCCACGGACACCTATGGGATCGGCGGATCGAGTCCCTTTTGGTTCGGCAGGGGGGCGGAGAGAGCACGAAGAGCAGATCGAGGCGAAGCGTACGAGCGACACGATCGGTTTACCCAGGTTCGGGCCACACGGATGCGTAAAACCCTACTCCTGCTTTGTGGTTGTATTGATTTCTTGCTCGGGAGCGCTGATCGCTACAGTACACACCAGCAGCTAGCCAGACCGGGCGTGAGAATGATCGTCCCCCCCCCTTCGTTGCGCATGGGCCTCCTTTTATATGTTAAAGGGGTCACCAACAGGTGGCAACATAGAAGAGGGTAAAAATGGAAAAGGCGTGGCGGTTGGCACCACCGCCTACTACAGTTGTATCATACCTAACCCTGACGGCAGGGGACAAAGGCATTAAATGCCTATCTACGTCGCCTAGACGGTGCAGAAAGGGACCGCCAGGGACGCCAATGCCTGCCACGATGGCGATCTTGTCAGCGCCGCTTGCCACCGTGTACCTCTGGCTGCACAGCCTTCCGCCACGTACGCCTGGGAGGGTCCCAGAGCGACACGTTGGTGGATGTGCTGGAGCGCAGGTACAGAGTGGAAGCTTGCCGCGGCAAGTACCTTGCCGCGGTTGTCGTCTTGTCGCGTCCGGGAGCTTGTCGCTCACCGGTGCCTTGCCGGGTCGCGTGGTGCGTCGTGGCAAGTTCCTTGAGATGCCTTGGTTAGCCTTCCCGGCAAGCTCCTCTTGCCGGGGTCTTGTTTCCTTCCCGGCAAGCTCCTCTTGCCGGGGTCTTGTCTCCTTCCCGGCAAGCTCCTCTTGCCGGGGTCTTGGATACTTTGTTCTTGAATGGCTCCAAAGGAACCATGGAGGATCTTGGCGGTCACCCGGCAAGCCTTGCCACGGGACGCTGCGACTGCCCGTGCACAAGTTCGGGATACTAAGGTACCCCTACTTTAGTACACCGACAGGAGCCCCCGGGCCTGGGCCATACACGGTGCCGAGCGCTGTTGGGCCAGGCCCAAAACAGGGCACGGGCACGCGCGGCCTAGGTTACGCCATATCTTACTCCGTATCCACTGCGCCCTCCCCAAACGGCACGCATCGAACGCGGCATCGTGGGAGAGATCGTGGGCAGTTTCTTTATTAGGAAAGGCGGAACGTCCGCCACCTCCCCCTTTATAAGCAAGGGGAAGCAGGGGTGGTGTGCCCACTCGCCCCCTTTCCTCTCCAATCTCAGAAGCCTCCGCCCCGCCTCCGTCTTCCCAAAGCAGCAAGAGAGCAGCGCCCTGCCCCCCCATTGCCACCAGCACCACCAACGCCGTCGGCCTCCTCCACCACCTCCGCCATGGCTCCGAAAGACGACAAGGGGAAGGCCGTGAAGTCGACCGAGGCGCAGCGGCTTGCAGCGCTGCGGAAGGAGCGGGCCATCTCCCCCCCCAAGCTTGCCGCGAAGGAGTTGAGGGAGTACTACTACCTCTTCTGGTCGACGGAGACGCGAGCGCACCCGAGCACCAAGGTACTCCCAGCCACTGCTCACAAAATGGCTCCGCAAGGATATCCCTTCTTCGCTGTATTCTTCTACTGCGGGCTCTGCCCGTCCTTCTCCGAATTCTTTTGTGATATCATGAACACCTACGGCCTCTGCCTCCTTGATTTCACTCCCAACGCCGTTCTGACCATGGCAGTTTTCGCACACCTTTGCAAAAACTTTGTCGGAGTCCACCCAAACGTAGCTCTTTTCCGCCATTTCTTCATGCCCCGAGTAGAGAGAGGAGAGCCTCTATGCGGCGGAATCGCTTGGATCTCAAGGGCCGGCAAGAAAGACTCGTATCTGGAGGGCGAGTTCCGCGGCAAGTGGGAGGAGTGGAGAGCAGATTGGTGTTGGATTGTTGAGGAGAACCCGCAGCCATTTACCGCCCGTCGCCAAGTAGCAGCAGCACGCGGCAGCGACTGGAGCGACGTGGCCCCGGAAGACAGCAGGCTGAGGATTGCCGTCACCAGGATCCAATGCCTCAGGCTTGCCGGACTCACTGTAGGTGCCGTTGGCGCAGACTTCCTTCGCCGCCGCATCGCCCCCCTGCAGGAACGGGGGAGGCCCGCCTGGGAGTTCAAGAACACGTCGGATATCATGAGGCTGCGCCCGGGCCTCAACTACAATTTCACTGTCTTGGAGCTGAATGCGATGCTTCAGGAGCTGTTCAAGTATGATCCAGATCATCCCAAAGTTTTTAGGTTGCCGCAGGGCGTCGTCCCGTTGTGCAACAACTCTGCGCTCGACCGCATCAGGGCAATGATGCCGCTGTGCGACTCGCATGGAATTGTGCCAACTTGGCAAGAGCCTGCAGATGACATCGTGTAGCAGTTCTTCGACAACTTGGTAGAAGTGCCGATCCGCCCCGACGAGAAGGATGGCTTCACTCGCGACACCACCGAGGCGGAGTTGAAGCGCATTGCCACCAGGCTGGAAGAGGCAGCGGCAGCCGCAGCGGCAGGCGAGTTCGGTTTCACCTTGGAGGAGGCAGAGGCAGCAGAGGCGGCAAACCGTGCCGAGCGAGAAGAGATTGCCGGCAAGAAAGAGCTTGCCCGGCAAGAGGAGCTTGCCGGCAAGAAAGATCTTGCCGGGCGTGACGCCGAGCCGAGCGAGCCCGCCGAGGATACGAGCGGCTCGTTGGAGATCGACTCCTCTTCCTCCTCATCTTCGGACAGCACGCCGCAAGCAGAGCCTCCATCTCCACCAAGAAGGAGTCTCCGCAATGCCGGTGACTTAGCGAGGCGGCAGACGAGTCGACAGTCGCCGCGCCGCGCGACACGCTCCACCGCGGCAAGCACTATTGCCGCGGGAGCGCCCCACGCTGCTGCTGCAACTGGAGCGGGGTCTTCCCGGACCACCGCTTCTACTCCCGCCAAGCGGCCAAGGGAACCCACTCCTCCGCCTTCTCGCGCCGGGCGTGAGCCGGATTTTGACTTCTCCGCGTTCAGCTCCGACGAGGAAGAAGCAGAAGAGTAAGATCTACTTGTCGCATTTGCAGTTCTTCAATCTTTGCTGTTTTTGTCTTGCATCTCACTTGTTTTGCTCCGAACCTGCTCCTTTTCAGGACACTGGCCCAGAGGGCAGCAAAGAGAGCCAAGGCCCCGGTGATTGTCATCGAGGACGAACCCACCGCGTCAGCAGGGGACGCGCCCGAGACAACCTTGCCGGACCCGGCGACTGATCTCCAGAGCAGCCCCCAGCGTAAGTATCTTGTTAACTTCCCGCTGTTGGGCGCGCATGAAGAGTCTTGCTTTGCTGATATCTGTTTGCTGACTTGTGCAGGAGCAGAGCAGTCCCACCAGGAGAGCCCAGAGGCCGCCCCCGAAGCGCCAAGGGAGAGTCCTCCGGCAAGGGAGAGGTCCCCGGCAAGGGAGGAGCCCCCGGCAAGGGAGGAGCCCCCGGCAAGGGAGGGTTCTCCGGCAAGGGATAGCGCCAGCGGCCCCCCGGCGGCGGAGACCACGGCTACAGATCCTGGCACAGGTAATCTTCTTGCTTCAAACTTCCCTTGGGTTCTTCTTCTTTCTTGGATTTTTGCTTGAATCTTCTCCCCTTTTTCCGGCTGTTAGATCCATCTGCTCCGGAGCCGATGGAGACCGAGGTTGCCGCCGAAGACACTGCTGCCGCCGAGGAAGCAGCCGGCGCTGATGAACCCGCCGGCGAAGAGGCCGCCAGGGTTGCCGCTGCAGAAGCAGGCGGGGGATCTGGTGATCGTACTGACGACCCAGAGGCCGTAGGAGTGCCAGGCGCTGCACCGACTGCCGATCCCTCCGCCGTTGCCACAGCGCCAGGCTCCGAGGAGCCCCAGCTTGGCGTCTACCTGAAGGCCGGTGACGACATCTTCATCAACCTCCCCTGGGCGTCAAGCTCCAAGGCGCCGGTCGAGGGAGAGATCTTCGACGGAGAAGTGCTTGCCTCCGCTGGGCTGGCGCTTGTTGACGCGCCAAGCAGCAGCAGCGGCGAGCCTGAGGAGGAGCGGCTGCTGCGGAAGCTGGTGTCGCTCTACCGCGTCTGGCAAGCCAAGTTAGAATCCCGTGAAGCGCTTGTCGCCAAGGCGGGAGTCAATATTGAGAAGCGCGCGGAGGAGCTCCGGGGTCAAAATCAAGAAACTCTCCGGTCCTTGGCAGTGGAGCGGGAGCAACTTGCCGAGGAGCAGAGGGCCTTCCTCCTTGAAAAAGCTGAAGTCGAAGAGCAGCAAAGGCTTGCCGCTAGAAGCTGTCCGTGCAGGAGGGCGAGCTGGTGCAGCGGAAATTTGATCTTGACAGCCACGAGGAGGAGCTTGCCGCGCGCGAGCGAACGGTTGGCGGAGCTCTCAAACAAGCCGAAGACGCTGCCGCAGCTGCCGAGGCCGCCAAGAAAGAGCTGGAGACAAAGGTGGCGCAGCTGGAGGCCAATCTCAAGGCGGGCAGCGACGAGCTTGCCGCGCTCAAGCTTGAGCGAGAGAAGGACGCCAACAGCTACTCAGAGCTGCAGGCCCATCTCGTCGAGAAGGGCAAGGAGCTTGACGCCGCCAAGGATTCCAATGCGGATCTTGAGTCAAAGCTGGCCACTTTAACCAAGACACTGGACAACGCCAAGGAGCAAGAGACGGCCCTGAAGGAGGAAGTCAAGGCCGGCAAGGCGCTGCTGGCGAGTGCTGCCGCCGCCCAGAGCACATTCCGGGAGAATGTGGAGCACTGGACGGAGGGGCTCATGGATGTTGCCGCCGACATCGACAAGGAGCTGGCGCAGCTGGGAATGGAGGATCTCGGGTATTCCTCCGACGAGAACCTCCAACCCAGTGCCAAGCTTACTTCATTCTTCAAGGGCGTGGCGACGGCACTCCGGCGACTCCGGGAAGGGATCCCGAAGCAGCTTGCCGACGAGTCGCGCAAGATCTGTGCGGGAGCTCTTCAGAAGGTGCTGATGAAGGTGGCGTTCTGCAATCCGGGCCTCAACCTCACCAACGTCCTCAGGTCCTTGCCGCTGGATGCTGATCTGGAGGCCCTCAAGACCCTTGTCGCACCCATTGTGGACAGGGTGAGCGGGATCAAGAGGGTCGAGGGCGGTCGCGTAGACTAGGCCACCCATTTTCTTCTTTTCTTGTCGCTTCTGGTCATGTCATGAGAACAATTTGTTAGAGCCGCGACAAGCTTATCTTGTAATATAACTTTATTCTGTGCAATGATTGCAGTGTTATTTCCTTTACTTGATTCCTTCCTTTGTATGTTTTTACCCTACGCCTTTAGGGAACTTGCCGGCGCAGGCACCTTTGCCGCGAGCGCTGAGTGCGGAACGTCAGCAGCCTGCTGGCAGTGCCGCTGCCGACAAGAAACCTTGTCGCAGCTAGTCGCAGCTCACTTAAGTTGTTGAGCAGACTCGAAACAACAGTAAGGGCGCAACTAGCTATGAGTAGGTTCCTCCGCGCACAGGTTTTCCATACAAAGTGCGGTCGTTCAAGGAAGATAACTTAAAAATTAAAAAATATCTAATTGCTCAAACTTTGGCAACTTATCTTTTCTGTTGCTTGCTTCCCGGCAAGGTGAAACCTTCTTGAATGACGCCTGGTCCATATCATTATCTTCTCCCTTCCCCCCGGCAAACTTGTGGGCGAGGGAACCTTCCTTTCCTTGAGAGAAAAAAAAGAAGAAGGAGAAAAAGATATGGAGCCTTATGGCTCGTTATTGCTTACCGGGGGTAAGTGCTGCACAAAGTGTCAGATAACACATGCAAATAATAAAAAGCATGAAATCGACAAGGTGTGCGTAGCACATGATCTTTATGCACGGGGTCTGCGCCCGGCTTTGTACAAAGGATTACATGCAACAACTGCAAGACTTGTACAAAAGGTGGTTGCCGGAACAGGTTCCGGCAACCGCGCCCTACGGGTAAAACTTGCGAAGATGCTCAATATTCCAGGAGTTGCTCACTGGGATGCCATCTTCGGTCTCCAGGCGGACAGCGCCAGGCCTAGTAACTCGTTTCACCCGGTAAGGGCCTTCCCACTTCGGCGTCAATTTGTTGGAATTCTTGGCGGACTGAACGCGCCGAAGAACAAGGTTGCCTTCCTCGAGACTTCTGGCATTAACTTTGCGGCTATGGTAGCGGCGCAAAGCTTGCTAGTAGCGAGCAGCTCGCACAGCAGCCTGAAGACGGTCTTCCTCAAGGAGCAGCACGTCGTCTTGTCGCAGCTGCTCTTGCTCAAGCTCATCGTAAGCGAGCACTCGAGGCGACCCGTATACGAGTTCCGTGGGGAGAACTACCTCTGCTCCATAGACTAGAGCGAAAGGTGTCTGGCCAGTGACTCGATTTGGCGTCGTCCTGATCGACCAAAGAACCACCGGCAGCTCCTCGATCCAGTTTCTTCCGCACTTGTGCAGCCTGTCGAAAGTTCTAGTCTTGAGCCCGCGCAGCACTTCAGCATTTGCCCTCTCCGCTTGACCGTTGCTTCTCGGGTGAGCAACAGAAGCGAAGCAGACCTTGGCGCCAAGATCTTGGACGTACTGCATGAAGGTGCGGCTCGTAAATTGCGTACCGTTGTCGGTGATTATCCTGTTAGGGATCCCAAAATGGCAAACAATCGACCTGAAGAACTTGACTGCTGACTGTGCTGTCACCTTCCTCACTGGTTCAACTTCCGGCCACTTTGTGAACTTGTCGATTGCAACGTACAAGTACTCAAAGCCCCCGACTACTCGGGGAAAGGGGCCGATGATATCGAGCCCCCAGACCGAAAATGGCCAGGATAAAGGGATCGTCTGGAGAGCTTGAGCTGGCTGGTGTATCTGCTTGGAATGGAACTGGCACGCTTCACACTTGGCTACTTGTGCAGTTGCATCCTGGAGGGCTGTCGGCCAGAAGAAGCCTTGCCAGAATGCTTTGCCGACAAGTGCTCTTGCGCCAATGTGGTGACCACATATGCCTCCATGTATCTCTGCCAACAACTTCTGTCCATCTTCCCGGGGAATACACTTCAATTTCACACCGTTGAGTCTTCTTCTGTACAGCATGCTGTCGACAAACTGGTACATACTTGACTGCCGAGCTACTCTTTCCTCTTGTTCTTGCTCTTCGGGAAGTTCTCCTGTCTGAAGGAAAAGGACAACCTGCTGTGCCCATGCTGGAGCTTGCGGCTTGACAACAAGGACTAAAGGCACATCTGCTGCTGCGGGAACACCCGCTTCTACGGCAAGAGCCTGCGGCTCTGCCGGAGCTTGACGTTCCCTGGCAAGCTTGCCGGAGCAAAACTTGTCGGGAGCGTCTGCTTCAATGGAACAAACCCTGGGGCTTGTCGGAACAGACTGCTCCTCGGCACTTTTGGTGTTGATCTTGGGGACCTTCTTGGCGGCGGCTTCGGGAAGCTCTGCCGGAAAATAGTCGCCAGAAATCAACTTCCTCTTCTTGCTCTGTCCAGTTGACGGCGTTACGGACGGCTGAGTCAGCTTGAGCACAAAGATCCCTGGTTCCACAGGTAATTTAAGTGCGGCGCACTTTGACAGGCCATCGGCAATGTCGTTCTGAGCTCTTGGGACATGCTCCATCTGTAGGCCGTCAAAGTGCTCTTCTAGCTTTCTCACTTCGTCAACGTATGCTTCCATCAACGGACTCTGATAATTCTTGTTCACTTGGCGGACGACAAGCTGCGAGTCACCCCTGACAATGAGCATCTTGATCCCAAGGTCTGCCGCGATCCTAAGACCGGCAAGCAAGACCTCATACTCTGCAGTATTGTTTGTCTCTTGCTCCTTGGGAAAGTGCATCTGGACTACGTACTTGAGGTGCTCTCCGGTGGGTGCGACAAGCAGCACGCCAGCACCGGCGCCTTGCAGCAAGAAGGCACCATCAAAGTACATGAGCCACTCTTTACTTGCTTCCTTGACGGGGATGCTCGTCTCTGGAATTTCTTCATCTGGTGTTGGCGTCCATTCTGCTATGAATTCTGCCAATGCTCTGCTTTGGATAGTTGAAGTGCTCTCAAATTTGAGGCCAAAGCTTGACAGTTCCAGTGCCCACTCGACAATCCTGCCTGTTACTTCTGGATTCTGCAATATCCTCTTCAGTGGAAAGCGAGTGACAACTGTGATCTCATGTGCTTGGAAGTAATGGCGTAGCTTTCTTGAGGCCATGAGAAGGCCGAAAAGCAATTTCTGCACACCAGAGTACCTTGACCTAGCCCCCTGCAGAAGGGAACTGACAAAGTAAACTGGGCGCTGCACCATTCTCTTCTGTATCTCCTCGTGCACCTGCGCAGATCCATCCTTGTCGGGACCAGAGCTGGTCGGGGAAGCCCCCTGCTTGTCGCTGGATGCGCTTGCCGCGGTTGCTGGCTCGTCATCTGCCTCCCTTTCCGCCACTAACACAGCACTAACCACTTGATTGGTTTCCGCTATGTACAGCAGCAACTTCTCTTGTGGTTTAGCTGCGACAAGTGTTGGAGTGGAGGACAGGTATCTCTTCAAGTCCTGCAGCGCAACCTCCGCTTCCGGAGTCCATTTCATTGGACCTGCCTTTTTCAAAATCTTGAAAAACGGCAGGGTGCGCTCAGCAGACCGAGAGATAAACCTGCTGAGAGCAGCCACGCAACCGGCAAGTTTTCGTACATCCTTGACGCGCTTTGGTGCTTCGATCTGCTCAATGGCCTTGATCTTGTCGGGGTTGGCTTCAATTCCCCGCTGAGACACGAAGAACCCGAGAAGCTTGCCGGAAGGGACTCCAAACACACACTTCTCGGGGTTGAGCTTGAGGTTGATCTTGCACAGATTTGCAAAGGTCTCTTCTAAATCTTGAACTAGAGTTGCCCTGTCCTTGCTCTTGACCACTATATCATCCATGTAGGCTTCCACATTTCTGTGTATTTGTGGCTTCAGAGCGACATGGACTACTCTTGCAAATGTTGAACCAGCATTCTTTAAACCGAAAGGCATCTGTATGAAACAGTACGTGCCACACGGAGTATTGAATGCGGTTTTCTCCTCATCCTCTTCTGCCATGAAGATCTGATGGTATCCTGAATATGCGTCAAGAAATGAAAGCAAATCACATCCGGCCATGGAGTCAACAATCTGGTCAATGCGCGGCAAGGGAAATGGGCCTTTGGGACAAGCTTTATTAACATCAGTAAAGTCAATACAAATCCTCCATTTCCCGTTTGCCTTGTGCACGACTACAGGATTGGCCAACCACGTAGGATGGAGCACTCCTCTGACAAGGCCTGCTGCTTCCAATTTCTTGATTTCTTCTGCTATGAATTCTTGGCGCTCCACTGCTTGCTTCCTGACCTTCTGCTTGACGGGCCGCGCGTGAGGACAAACGGCAAGATGGTGCTCAATTACTTTCCTGGGAACACCGGGGATGTCAGACGGTTGCCACGCAAACATGTCGACGTTCGCCCGCAGGAAAGCAATGAGCGCGCTTTCCTATTTAGGGTCGAGAGTGGCACTGATGGTGAAGGTACCACCAGTGCCGTCCTCCTTGGCGGACACCTTCTTGGTATCTCAAGCCGGCCCCGCCGTCAGCTAGCATCTTAGTGACCTTGAGGTTGCAAATAGTTGGTGAAACCAACAAGGGCAAGCACCCGACCGCAGTTATGCGATCAGGGTGGTCCTCAATGTCAAAGATGATAGGCGTGCTGGACCATTTCAGAAGTTTGCGCGATTCGACAGGTGGTTTTGCCGCATTGACTTCCCGCGCCCACTGCTTGAGTTGGCGGTGAGAAGTATGCAGGGAAGCACCGCCGTCAACGCATAAGACTTCTGTGGCTTTCTGGAACTCCTGCTCACTGGTCTCGACATCATCCATGTCTTCGTCGTCGTCGTCGTCTTCATCCTTGTCGCGGCCGCGGGGAGGTCTGTCTCCTTGCCGCTGCTTGGCCTTGCCGCGGCGTCCTCCCTGGCCAGCGCGCTTCTTGCCGGCTTCTCCAGCGCCTCCTTGGGCCCTCTCCTTGTCGCGCCACTCGTACTCAGCTTTCTGTTGCTGGACAAGCTGCTCGACCTTCTTGCAGCTCTGGAGGTCATGGCCCTTGATGCGGTGGATCTTGCAGTATTGCTTGTCGGTGCCATCCTGCTTGTCGGCAGCTGCCACAGCCTGGCAGTTGGTGCATGCGGCAACCTCCTTGCCGGAGCTACCAACTTTGGCTTGCTTGGCGCCACCGTCGTTGCCGGACTGCTCAACGACTAGCACATCTTTGCCTTTCTTCTTCCTGTTATTGCGCCGCCGGTTTTTCTTTGCCGGGGCAGCATCCTCGCTGTCAGATCCTCCTGCTCTAGTATTCTCTCCGGGGAGTTTCCTCCCTTCCTCAGCACGTGCACACTTGTCGGCCAGGGCATATAGCTCACTAACGTCTCTGATCCTGCTCATCGCCATCTCCTCCCGCATCCTGCGGTTACGCACGTTCTGATGGAACGCGCTGATAACCGCGGCAGGGTGGATATCTGGGATGTTGCGCTACACACGGCTGAATCTCTGAATGTACTTGCGCAGGGGCTCTCCTTCCTTCTGGGCGAGCAGGTGAAGGTCACTCTCTTGGCCATGAGGTTTGTGGCCGCCTGTAAAGGCACCGACAAACTGATGGCATAGGTCTGCCCAAGAGGATATAGAGTTGTCCGGCAAATGCATGAGCCAGGACCTGACTTCGGGCTTGAGCACCAGTGGGAAGTAGTTGGCAAGGACCTTGTCGTCGCGTCCCCCGGCAGCCTGCACCGCGATGGTGTAGATGCTGAGGAACTCTGATGGGTGCGACTTGCCGTCGTACTTCTCCGGTACGTCTGGCTTGGAATGCTTCTGGCTGGGCCACTGGACTTGCCGCAGCTCATGGGTAAACGTAGGGCAACCTACCGCGTACGGCAAGTCACCTGGTTCCCCTGGCGCATGCATATCGACAGAGGGCCCAGCGCGCAGGTCTGATTGACGCCGCGCTTCTCTTCGGCGCTCGATGCGAGTACGAGCGTCTTCTTGTTGTCGTTCGTGAAGAACTTGGCGCTGATCGCGACGAGCTCATGGATCTGATGACGTGGTGGAGTCGCTGTCGTGGTGGATCCGGCGAGTCGGCGATCTTGGCCTTCGGGGCAGAGAGTGCACAGTGGTTGCACCCCCACCGGTCTTGTCGCCACCGGCTCGTGCCTGGCTGACTTGCCGCGCCAGCGAAGTGCTCGGCTGCCGTGGGTTGTCGCCGTTGGCGAAGCCGATGAGACTCTGAATAGTGGCCCTCCAGTCGTCGATCTTGTCTGCCGCTGGAGGGTAGTCTAGGAGCAGTTGAGCTCGTGCCAAAGCTTCTGCCGGAGTGGCGGGCGGTGGCGGCGAATGGTGCGAGGAACGGGATATGCTCGGACTTCTAACTACGTTAGAAGGAGCAGTATCTCGTTCAAGCGACCGTGCCACGCTCGCGCCAGCATGTTGGCGTGCATGCTGGTCTTGAGCACTCCGGGATCCACCAGCTTGATCTTGGCCCAGCAAACGTATGGTACCGTGAGTACCATGACGCTGCTAGTCCCGCGCCTCCTGGGATGGGCGCGGTACGTGTACGGACGCCGAGGTCTTGGAGTGCGCCCGGTCGTTGTGGGAGCCGACTGCGCCGCCGATGTGCAGCGCTGCCTTGTCCTTGGACCTGGCAGCACCGTGAGCTCCCTCGTTGACGCCCGTTCTTCCGCCGACGTCTACCCCACCCGCCGTTCGCTCTGGCGAGGGTGGGCTTGGCGCAGACGGAGCAGCCGCCTCCGAAGCCTTCTTCTTCGGCGGCATGTCGATGAAGACGATGAAGATCTGGCTCGTGTGAACGCCGGATCAGGTTCGCACAACCTCGACGCACCCCCTACCTGGCGCGCCAAAGATGTCGGGGGTGCTGATCCCCACGGACACCTATGGGATCGGCGGACCGAGTCCCTTTTGGTTCGGCAGGGGGGCGGAGAGAGCACGAAGAGCAGATCGAGGCGAAGCATACGAGCGACACGATCGGTTTACCCAGGTTCGGGCCGCACGGATGCGTAAAACCCTACTCCTGCTTTGTGGTTGTATTGATTTCTTGCTCGGGAGCGCTGATTGCTACAGTACACACCAGCAGCTAGCCAGACCGGGCGTGAGAATGATCGTCCCCCACTCCGTTGCGCATGGGCCTCCTTTTATATGTTAAAGGGGTCACCGACATGTGGCAACATAGAAGAGGGTAAAAATGGAAAAGGCGTGGCGGTTGGCACCACCGCCTACTATAGTTGTATCATACCTAACCCTGACGGCAGGGGACAAAGGCATTAAATGCATGTCTACATCGCCTAGACGGTGCAGAAAGGGACCGCCAAGGACGCCAATGCTTGCCACGATGGCGATCTTGTCAGCGCCGCTTGCCACCGTGTACCTCTGGCTGCACAGCCTTCCGCCACGTACGCCTGGGAGGGTCCTAGAGCGACACGTTGGTGGATGTGCTGGAGCGCAGGTACAGAGTGGAAGCTTGCCGCGGCAAGTACCTTGCCGCGGTTGTCGTCTTGTCGCGTCCGGGAGCTTGTCGCTCACCGGTGCCTTGCCGGGTCGCGTGGTGCGTCGCGACAAGTTCCTTGAGATGCCTTGGTTAGCCTTCCCGGCAAGCTCCTCTTGTCGGGGTCTTGTTTCCTTCCCGGCAAGCTCCTCTTGCCGGGGTCTTGTCTCCTTCCCGGCAAGCTCCTCTTGCCGGGGTCTTGGATACTTTGTTCTTGAATGGCTCCAAAGGAACCATGGAGGATCTTGGCGGTCACCCGGCAAGCCTTGCCGCGGGACGCTGCGACTGCCCGTGCACAAGTTCGGGATACTAAGGTACCCCTACTTTAGTACACCGACACCTATTGGGCCACTGCCATGGAAATCCGAGGACAAGATCTCTCCTTCACCACCACCATTATCTTCTTCACCACCAAAAGGGGAATTGAGTATCGGGTATGGGCACTCCCCTTGGCTTCCGCCAAGCTTGAGGGAGGTGCCCTGATACGTCTCCAACGTATCTATAAATTTTGATTGCTCCATGCTATATTATCTACTGTTTTGGACTATATTGGGCTTTATTTTCCACTTTTATATTATTTTTGGGACTAACCTATTAACCGGAGGCCCAACCCAGAATTGCTGTTTTTTTCCTATTTCAGTGTTTTGAAGAAACGGAATATCAAACGGAGTCCAAATGGAATGAAACCTTCGGGAACGTGATTTTCTCACCGAACATGATCCAGGAGACTTGGACCCTACGCCAAGGCATCCGAGAGGCGGTCACGAGGGTGGGGGGGGCGCCCCCTAGGGCACGCCCCCTGCCTCGTGGGCCCCTCGGAGCTCCACCGATGTACTCCTTCCTCCTATATATACCTACGTACCCCCAAACGATCGGAACAGGAGCCAAAAACCTAATTCCACCGCCGCAACTTTCTGTATCCACGACATCCCATCTTGGGGTCTGTTCCGGAGCTTCGCCGGAGAGGGCCGTCATCACGGAGGGCTTCTACATCATCATAGCCTCTCCGATGAAGTGTGAGTAGTTTACCTCAGACCTTCGGGTCCATAGTTAGTAGCTAGATGGCTTCTTCTCTCTTTTTGGATCTCAATACAAAGTTCTCCCCCTCCCTTGTGGAGATCTATTCGATGTAATCTTCTTTTTGCGGTGTGTTTGTTGAGACCGGTGAATTGTGGGTTTATGATCAAGTCTATCTATGAATAATATTTGAATCTTCTCTGAATTCTTTTATGTATGATTGGTTATCTTTGCAAGTCTCTTCGAATTATCCGTTTGGTTTGGCCAACTAGATTGGTAGTTCTTGCCATGGGAGAAGTGCTTAGCTTTGGATTCGATCTTGCGGTGTCCTTTCCCAGTGACAGAAGGGGCAGCAAGGCACGTATTGCATCGTTGCCATCGAGGATAACAAGATGGGGTTTATTTCATATTGCATGAATTTATCTCTCTACATCATGTCATCTTGCTTAAGGCATTACTCTGTTTTTAACTTAATACTCTAGATGCATGCTGGATAGCGGTCGATGAGTGGAGTAATAGTAGTATATGCAGAATCGTTTCGGTCTACTTGTCACGGATATGATGCCTATATACATGATCATGCCTAGATATTCCCATAACTATGCTCAATTCTGTCAATTTCTCAACAATAATTTGTTCACCCACCGTAGAATACTTATGCTCTTGAGAGAAGCCACTAGTGAAACCTATGGCCCCCGGGTCTATTCTCATCATATCAATCTCCATCACTTTAATCTTGTTTTGCCTTTTACTTTTCAATTGCATCTTTATACCAAAAATACCAAAAATATTATATCTAGCAGATCTCACTCTCGTACGTGACCATGAAGGGATTGACAACCCCTAATCGCGTTGGTTGTGAGTAGCTATCGTTTTGTGCAGGTACGAGGGACTTGAGCGTGGCCTCCTACTGGATTGATACCTTGGTTCTCAAAAACTGAGGGAAATACTTACGCTACTCTGCTGCATCATCCCTTCCTCTTCGGGGAAATCCAACGCAAGCTCAAGAGGTAGCAAGAAGGATTTCTGGCGCCGTTGCCGGGGAGTCTACGCAAAAAGTCAACATACCAAGTACCCATCACAATCCCTATCTCTCGCATTACATTATTTGCCATTTGCCTCTCGTTTTCCTCTCCCCCACTTCACCCTTGCCATTTTATTCACCCTCTCTATCTATCCCCCCTCTCTTTTTATGTTTGCCTCTTTTCCCTCGCCATGTCAGAACCAAAAAGAGTTGGGGGTTCTCTCCAAAGTTCTAATGCTTTAGACAATCCTGCTATCTTATCTAAACTCACAAATCGGAATGCTATAGAACAACTTGCCGGAGTTATCAATGAGAATCTTAGTAATTTTGATGAAGATGATTCTGGAATTTTTCGTTATTTACTTGATGAACCTTTGAAAGATGCTTGGGATAGGCTGTTAAGGATCCGGGCTAGCTATGTACCCCAATATCAAATTGAGGTTTACTTAAAAAGCTTTTATGTTGGGCTACCCGCTTCGTTCAAACAAGTTTTAGATTCTATTTTCGAGGGGGGTTTTCTTGAAGGGGACCCCATAGATACCTATGAGAGGATGAAAACTATATTTGGGCACCCCATTAATGAGAAAACTGAAATCACATCTCTCTTGCTTTCCTACCAAAACGAATCTATTAAAGAGATAAAAGCTAGCCTAGATGCCAATTTCCGCAACATTCTTAATCTTTTTTCTACCATTAATGGACATGTACTCTGTCAAAATAGAAAGATTAATTCCATAGATAACAAGTTTGCTCTCTTTTTCTCTAAAACCAAAGATGGCAATACCTAGATCTATCCTCACTTTTATGCCTAGCTAGGGGCGTTAAACGATAGTGCTTGTTGGGAGGCAACCCAATTTTATTTTTATTCCTTGCTTTTTGCTCCTGTTTAGTAATAAATAAACTGTCTAGCCTCTGTTTTGGTTGTGTTTTTTGTATTTAATTAGTGTTTGTGCCAAGTAGAACCGTTGGAAAGACTTGGGGAAAGTCTTGTTGAACTTGCTGTAAAAAACAGAAACTTTAGCGCTCACGAGAACTGCTGTCATTTTTATTTGAAGAGTGCTATTTAGTTAATTATTTTTGCAGATGATTAATATATAAATTCCTCACGTACAGAAATTTATTTTAGAATTTTTGGGGTTCCAGATCTTGCGCTAGCTACAGATTACTACAGACTGTTCTGTTTTTGACAGATTCTGTTTTTCGTGTGTTGTTTGCTTATTTTGATGAATCTATGGTTAGTAAAATAGTTTATAATCCATAGATAAGTTGGAATACAGTAGGTTTAACACCAATATAAATAAATAATGAGTTTATTACAGTACCTTGAAGTGGTCTTTTGTTTTCTTTCGCTAATGGAGCTCATGAGTTTTCTACTTTAAGTTTTGTGTTGTGAAGTTTTCAAGTTTTGGGTGAATTCTTGTGATGGATTATGGAACAAGTAGTGGCAAGAGCCTAAGCTTGGGGATTCCCATGGAACCCCCAAGATAATCCAAGGACACCAAAAAGTCAAAGCTGGGGGATGCCCCGGAATGCATCCCCTCTTTCGTCCACTTCCATCGGTAATTTACTTGGAGCTATATTTTTATTCACCAACATGATATGTGTTTTGCTTGGAGCGTCTTGTATTATTTGTGTCTTTGGTTGTTAGTGTTCCACAATCATCCTTGCTGTACACACCTTTTGAGAGATCCATACATGAATTAGAATTTGATAGAATACTCTATGTGCTTCACTTATATCTTTTTGAGCTAAGTAGTTTTGCTCTATGTGCTTCACTTATATCTTTTGAGCGTTATAATTTTGCTCTATGTGCTTCACTTAGATCTTTTAGAGCACGGTGGTGGATTTGATTTAAAGAAACTATTGATCTCTAATGCTTCACTTAAATTATTTTGAGAGTCTTAATAGCATGGTAATTTGCTTAATAATAACATGCTTGGTATTCAAGATTTGTGAAACTTTCTTTTGAGTGTGTTGAATACTAAGAAAAGTTGGATGCTTGATAATTGTTTTGAGATATGGAGGTAATAATATCAAAGTCATGCTAGTTGAGTAGTTGTGAATTTGAGAAGTGCTTGTGTTGATGTTTGCAAGTCCCGTAGCATGCACGCATGGTAAACGTTATGTAACAAATTTGAAACATGAGGTGTTATTTGATTGTCCTCCTTATGAGTGGCGGTCAGGGACAAGCGATGGTCTTTTCCTACCAATCTATCCCCCTAGGAGCATGCTCATAATACTTTGGTTTTTGATGGCTCATGGATTTTTGCAATAAGTATATGAGTTCTTTATGACTAATGTTGAGTCCATGGATTATACGCACTCTCACCCTTCCATCATTGCTAGCCTCTACGGTACCGTGCATTGCCCTTTCTCACATTGAGAGTTGGTGCAAACTTCGCCGGTGCATCCAAACCCCGTGATATGATACGCTCTTTCACACATAAACCTCCTTATATCTTCCTCAAAACAGCCACCATACCTACCTATTATGGCATTTCCATAGCCATTTCGAGATATATTGCCATGCAACTTTCCACCATCCAGTTTATCATGACACATTCATCATTGTCATATTTCTTAGCATGATCATGTAGTTGACATAGTATTTGTGGCAAAGCCACCTTTCATAATTTTTTCATACTTGTCACTCTTGATTCATTGCATATCCCGGTACACTGCCGAAGGCATCCATATAGAGTCATACTTTGTTCTAGTATCGAGTTGTAAATAAATAGAAGTGTGATGATCATCATTCAATAGAGCATTGTCCCAAAAAAGGGGAGAGAGGCCAAAGAAAAAAAGAAGGCCTAAAAAAAGAAAATAAATAAAAAGGGGCAATGCTACTATTCCTTTCTTCCACACTTGTGCTTCAAAGTAGCACCATAATTTTCATGATAGAGAGTCCTTGTTTTGTCACTTTCATATACTAGTGGGAATTTTTCATTATAGAACTTGGCTTGTATATTCCAACAATGGGCCTCCTCAAGTGCCCTAGGTCTTCGTGGGCAAGCAAGTTGGATGCACACCCACTTAGTTTCTTTTATTGAGCTTTCATACATTTATAGCTCTAGTGCATCCGTTGCATGGCAATCCCTACTCCTTGCATTAACATCAATCGATGGGCATCTCCATAGCCCATTGATTAGCCTCGTTGATGTGAGACTTTCTCCTTTTATTCTTCTCCACATAACCCCCATCATTCTATTCCGCCCATAGTGCTATATCCATGGCTCACGCTCATGTATTGTGTGAAAGTTTATGAGTTTGAAATTATTAAGGTATAAAGCAATTGCTTGGCTTGTCATCGGGGTTGTGCATGATGAGAGCATTCTTGTGTGACGAAAATGGAGCATGACTAAACTATATGATTTTGTAGGGATAAACTTTCTTTGGCCATGTCACTTTGAGAAAACATAATTGCTTTGTTGGTTTGCTTGAAGTATTATTATTCTCTATGTCAATATGAACTTTTGTCTTGAATCTTCCTAATCTGAATATTCATACCACAATTAAGAAGATTTGCATTGAAATTATACCAAGTAGCACTCCGCATCAAAAATTCTCTTTTTATCATTTACCTACTCGAGGACGAGCATGAATTAAGCTTGGGGATGCCTGATACGTCTCCAACGTATCTATAATTTTTGATTGCTCCATGCTATATTATCTACTGTTTTAGACTATATTGGGCTTTATTTTCCATTTTTATATTATTTTTGGGACTAACCTATTAACTGGAGGCCCAGCCCAGAATTGTTGTTTTTTTGCCTATTTCAGTGTTTCGAAGAAACGGAATATCAAACGGAGTCCAAACGGAATGAAACCTTCGGGAACGTGATTTTCTCACCGAACGTGATCCAGGAGACTTGGACCCTACGCCAAGGTATGAGAGAGGCGATCATGAGGGTGGGGGTGCGCCCCCTGCCTCGTGGGCCCCTCGGAGCTCCACCGACGTACTCCTTCCTCCTATATATACCTACGTACCCCCAAACGATCAGAACAGGAGCCAAAAACCTAATTCCACCGCCGCAACTTTCTGTATCCACGAGATCCCATCTTGGGGCCTGTTCCGGAGCTCCGCCGGAGAGGGCCGTCATCACAGAGGGCTTCTACATCATCATAGCCTCTCCGATGAAGTGTGAGTAGTTTACCTCAGACCTTCGGGTCCATAGTTAGTAGCTAGATGGCTTCTTCTCTCTCTTTTTGGATCTCAATACAAAGTTCTCCCCCTCTCTTGTGGAGATCTATTCGATGTAATCTTCTTTTTGCGGTGTGTTTGTTGAGACCGGTGAATTGTGGGTTTATGATCAAGTCTATCTATGAATAATATTTGAATCTTCTCTGAATTCTTTTATGTATGATTGGTTATCTTTGCAAGTCTCTTCGAATTATCCGTTTGGTTTGGCCAACTAGATTGGTAGTTCTTGCCATGGCAGAAGTGCTTAGCTTTGGATTCGATCTTGCGGTGTCCTTTCCTAGTGACAGAAGGGGCAGCAGGGCCCGTATTGCATCATCGCCATCAAGGATAACAAGATGGGGTTTATTTCATATTGCATGAATTTATCTCTCTACATCATGTCATCTTGCTTAAGGTGTTACTCTATTTTTAACTTAATACTCTAGATGCATGCTGGATAGCGGTCGATGAGTGGAGTAATAGTAGTATATGCAGAATCGTTTCGGTCTACTTGTCACGGACGT
Organism: Triticum monococcum; assembly: GCA_034509565.1. Taxonomy (NCBI): domain Eukaryota; kingdom Viridiplantae; phylum Streptophyta; class Magnoliopsida; order Poales; family Poaceae; genus Triticum; species Triticum monococcum. Next base: position 489,117,132 of record CM067845.1, read on the forward strand.
GATTCCTATATACATGATCATGCCTAGATATTCCCATAACTATGGTCAATTCTGTCAATTGCTCAACAGTAATTTGTTCACCCATCGTAGAATACTTATGCTCTTGAGAGAAGCCACTAGTGAAACCTATGGCCCCCGGGTCTATTCTCATCATATCAATCTTGTTTTGCTTTTTTACTTTGCCTTTTACTTTTCATTTTGCATCTTTATACCAAAAATACCAAAAATATTATATCTATCAGATCTCACTCTCGTAAGTGACCGTGAAGGGATTGACAACCCCTAATCGCGTTGTTTGCGAGTAGCTATCGTTTTGTGCAGGTACGAGGGACTTGAGCGTGGCCTCCTACTGGATTGATACCTTGGTTCTCAAAAACTAAGGGAAATACTTACGCTACTCTGCTGCATCATCCCTTCCTCTTCGGGGAAATCCAACGCAAGCTCAAGAGGTAGCATGCCCCGGTATTGTATCACCCCCAGTACCCTTTTGCTTTCATTTATCTTAGTTCAATCTTTCGGTTTTAGATGAAATAAAGTTTAGTTCGATCCTTTCTTATTTGAAAGTTTGCTTAGTGATCTATCCTTGTAATTGTGTGCAAGTTATATAATAAAGTTTAGTATGAGTTTTTGTTTTCTTTACTCTCATGTTGCAAATAAAGAAAAGAAAAGAAACAAGAAAGAAAGAAAGAAATAAAGGATAGAGATAATGAAAATAGTATATACTAATCCTATGGTAAGTGATAGCACCACATAAGGAAAAGTATAAGTAAGAAAATTCTATTAGAGATTGATAAACATAACATTAGTCAATGATGCAACTCATGAAAGAATTAATAAGGGATGAGAAGATTTACATATAGACATACTATCCTAGAAATCTTTTGTGATTGTGAGCCCTCATCAAAATATTATATGCAAAAATTGTTGAAGTTGGACAAGGAAGACAACTTAATGGTTTATGTTTGTTTATATTCACATAGAAGTCATATTGTCATAGATCCTTTAACATGTGATGTTTGCCCCCTATCTTTGCTAGCAAAAAATTCTATACTAAGTAGAGATACTACTTGTGCATCCAAAAACCCTTAAACCCAAATATTTTTCAAAGTGTCCACCATACCTACCTAGGGATTGAACAAGATCCCTCAAGTAAGTTGTCATCAGTGCAAAAAGGCAATAAAAATTGCTTCTAAATATGTGAGATATTTTAGTGCAAGAGAAAATTGAGCGTTGCACGAACTTGGATGATAACGAATAAAAGCGACAAACTGCATAATAAAGGTTGCCAGCTTAAGGGGCAATGTAACGTGATGTTCTTTTGCACTAAGGGGTTGAGCATGCAAACAAATAAGCGCAGGGCAACCTCTGCTTCCCTCTGCGAAGGGCCTATGTTTTACTTTTATGCAAAGAGTCAAAGTTTTTCTCTCTATTCCTTGTATTTTTCTCTTTTTGGCAAGAATCATGTGGTGAGGAAAGATCTAGGCACATATGTCCAGTTGAATATAGATGGCATGAGTTATTAATGTTGACATCACCCTTGAGGTGAGTATGTTGGGAGGCAAAATCATAAGCCCCTATCTTTCTATGTGTCTGGTTGAAATGTTTTGTTCATGGGTACAAGGTGAGTGTTAGCAATCATAGAAGACTATATGATGGTTGAGTATGTGGACTTTCTTTAAAGGCTCCGACATGTGACTCTTCCTGAAAAGATGATGAATTGTAGTTGCAAAGTTGACTGAGAACATAGTTTGTTGGTTTCTAATAGAGTTTTTGCTTTATACTTCAATTATGTGATGAACTGTGATTTATTCATGGGAAGTATATGATAAAAGTCCTTTGTTTAATCTTGTTGTTGTTATAATAATCAACATGATGCTTCTATGTCCATATTTTGTTTTTATCGACACCTCTCTCTCAAAGCATGTGGACATGTTTTTCGATTTCGGTTTTTGCTTGAGGACAAGCAAGCTCTAAGCTTGGGGGAGTTGATACGTCCATTTTGCATCATGTTTCCTTGCTGTTATTTATAATGTTTTTATCCATAATAATGCTTTTTGGAGTAATTCTAATGCCTTTTCTCTCATAATTTACAAGAAACACACCAAGAGGGAGAATTTCGGCAGATGGAAATATGGACCTGGAAAAGCTACGTCAGGCCACCTATTCTGCACAACTCCAAATGGGCTGAAACTTTACAGAGATTTTTTATGGATTATTTAAGAAATATTGGAGTCAATAAACACGGGAGGAGGGCCATGCTACGTCCATTTTGCACCATGCTTCTATATCGATATTTATTGCATTACGGGCTGTTATTGCACATTATGTTTCAATACTTATGCCTATTCTCTCTTATTTTACAAGGTTTACATGAAGAGGGAGAATGCCGGCAGCTGGAATTCTGGGCTGGAAAAGGAGCAAATATTAGACACCTATTTTGCACAACTCCAAAAGTCCTGAAACTTCATGGGAGCAAGTTTCAGAATATATAAAAAATATTGGGCGAAAGAAGTACCAGAGGGGGGCCACCCACCATCCACGTGGGTGGGGGTGCGCCCTACCCCCCGGGTGCCCCCTGCCTTGTGGGTCCCACGGTGGCCCTCTAATGCTCATCTTTGGCTATATGGAGTCTTTCGTCGAGGAAAAAAAATCATAAGCTAGCTCATGGGACGAAACTCCGCCGCCATGAGGCGGAACCTTGGCGGAACCAATTCAGGGATCCGACGGAGCTGTTCTGCCGGGGAAACTTCCCTCCGGGAGGGGGAAATCATCACCATCATCATCACCAACGATCCTCTCATCGGGAGGGGGTCAATCTCCATCAACATCTTCACCAGCACCATCTCCTATCAAACCCTAGTTCATCTCTTGTATCCAATCTTTGTCCCAAAGCCTCAGATTAGTACCTGTGGGTTACTAGTAGTGTTGATTACTCCTTGTAGTTGATGCTAGTTGGTTTACTTGGTGGAAGATCATATGTTCAGATCCATTATGCATATTAATACTGTTGGGGAACGTAGTAATTTAAAAAAAAATCCTAAGCACACGCAAGATCATGGTGATGCATAGCAACGAGAGGGGAGAGTGTTGTCTACATACCCTCGTAGACCGTAAGCGGAAGCGTTATAACAATGCAGTTGATGTAGTCGTACATCTTCACGATCGACCGATCCTCAGTACCGAACGCACGGCACCTCCGCGTTCAGCACACGCTCAGCTCGGTGACGTCCCGCAAACTCATGATCCAGTAGAGCTTCCGGGAAGAGCTTCATCAGCATGACGGCGTGGTGATGGTGTTGATGAAGCTACCGACGCAGGGCTTCGCCTAAGCACCGCTACGATATGACCGAGGTGGATTATGGTGGAGGGGGGCACCGCACACGGCTAAAAGATCAATGATCAATTGTTGTGTCTCCAAGCGGTGCCCCCTCCCCATATATAAAGGAGTGGAGGAGGGGGAGCGGGCCGACCTCCTATGGCGCGCCCCATGAGGGAGTAGGACAGGAGAAGGAAGGGAGAGAAGGAGAGAAGGGAAGGGGGGCGCCGCCCCCTCCTTGTCCAATTCGGACTAGAGGGGGAGGGGGGCTGCCCTGGCCGCCCCTCCTCTTCTCCCACTATGCCCAATATACTCCCCGGGGGGTTCCGGTAACCCCCCGGTACTCCGGTATATGTCTGAAAGCTCCCGAAACACTTTCGGTGTCCGAACATAGTCGTCCAATATATCGATCTTTATGTCTCGACCATTTCGAGACTCCTCATCATGCCCGTGATCATATCCGGGACTCCGAACTACCTTCGGTGCATCAAAACACAAAAACTCATAATACCGATTGTCATAGAACTTTAAGCGTGCGGACCCTACGGGTTCGAGAACTATGTAGACATGACCGAGACACATCTCCGGTCAATAGCCAATAGCGGAACCTGGATGCTCATATTGGTTCCTACATATTCTACGAAGATCTTTATCGGTCAAACCGCATAACAACATACGTTGTTCCCTTTGTCATCGGTATGTTACTTGCCCGAGATTCGATCGTCGGTATCTCAATACCTAGCTCAATCTCGTTACCAGCAAGTCTCTTTACTCATTCCGTAATGTATCATCATACAACTAACTCATTAGTCACAATGCTTGCAAGGCTTATAGTGATGTGCATTACCGAGAGGGCCCAGAGATACCTCTCTGACAATCAGAGTGACAAATCCTAATCTTGATCCATGCCAACTCAACAAACACCATCGGAGACACCTGTAGAGCACCTTTATAATCACCCAGTTACGTTGTGATGTTTGGTAGCACACAAAGTGTTCTTCCGATATCCGGGAGTTGCATGATCTCATAGTCATAGGAACATGTATAGTTATGGAGAAAGCAATAACAACAAACTAAACGATCATCGTGCTAAGCTAACGGATGGGTCAAGTCAATCACATCATTCTCTAATGATGTGACCCCGTTAATCAAATGACAACTCATGTCTATGGCTAGGAAACTTAACCATCTTTGATTCAACGAGCTAGTCAAGTAGAGGCATACTAGTGACACTCTGTTTGTCTATGTATTCACACATGTATTAAGTTTCCAGTTAATACAATTCTAGCATGAATAAAAAGCATTTATCATGATATAAGGAAATAAATAATAACTTTATTATTGCCTCTAGGGCATATTTCCTTCAGTCTCCCACTTGCACTAGAGTCAATAATCTAGTTCACATCGCCATGTGATTTAACACCAATAGTTCACATCACCATGTGATTAGTTCACATCGTCATGTGACTAATACCCAAAAGGTTTTTTTACTAGAGTCAATAATCTAGTTCACATCGCCATGTGATTAACACCCAAAGAGTACTAAGGTGTGATCATGTTTTGCTTGTGAGAGAAGTTTAGTCAACGGGTCTGCCTCGTTCAGATCCGTATGTATTTTGCAGATTTGTATGTCTACAATGCTCTGCACGGAGCTACTCTAGCTAATTGCTCCCACTTTCAATATGTATCCGGATTGTGACTTAGAGTCATCCAGATCAGTGTCAAAGCTTGCATCGATGTAACTCTTGACGACGAACTCTTTATCACCTCCATAGCCGAGAAATATTTCCTTAGTCTTCTAAGGATAATTTTGACCGCTGTCTAGTGATCTACTCCTAGATCACTATTGTACTCCTTTGCCAAACTCAGGGCAGGGTATACAATAGGTTTGGTACATAGCATGGCATACTTTATAGAACCTATGACTGAGGCATAGGGAATGACTTTTCATTCTCTTTCTATTTTCTGCTGTGGTCGGGTTTTGAGTCTTTACTCAACTTCACACTTTGCAACACAGGCAAGAACTCCTTCTTTGACTGTTCCATTTTGAACTACTTCAAAATCTTGTCAAGGTATGCACTCATTGAAAATATATCAAGCGTTTTGATCTATCTCTATAGATCTTGATGCTCAATATGTAAGTAGCTTCACCGAGGTCTTTCTTTGAAAAACTCCTTTCAAAACACTCCTTTATGCCTTCCAGAAAATTCTACATTATTTCCGATCAACAATATGTCATTCACATACACTTATCAGAAATGTTGTAGTGCTCCCACTCACTTTCTTGTAAATACAGGCTTCACCACAAGTCTGTATAAAACCATATGCTTTGATCACTTTATCAAAGCATATATTCCAACTCTGAGATGCTTGCACTAGTCCATAGATGGATCGTTGGAGCTTTCTCACTTTGTTAGCACCTTTAGGATTGACAAAACCTTCTGGTTGCATCATATACAACTCTTCTTTGAGAAATCCATTAAGGAATGCAGTTTTGACATCCATTTGCCAGATTTCATAAAATACGGCAACTGCTAACATGATTCGGATATGCTTTTAAGCATCGATACGAGTTAGATAATCTCATCGTTGTCAACACCTTGAACTTGTCGAAAACATTTTGCGACAATTCAAGCTTTGTAGATAGTAACACTACTATCAGTGTCCGTCTTCCTCTTAAAAATCCATTTATTCTTAATTGCTCACCGATCAATGGGCAAGTCAATCAAAGTCCATACTTTGTTCTAATACATGGATCTCATCTCAGATTTCATGGCTTCAAGCCATTTTGCGGAATCTGGGCTCATCATCGCTTCCTCATAGTTCGTAGGTTCGTCATGGTCTAGTAACATGACTTCCAGGACAGGATTACCGTACCACTCTGGTGCGGACCGTACTCTGGTTGACCTATGAGGTTTGGTAGTAACTTGATCTGAAGTTTCATGATCATCATCATTAGCTTCCTCACTAATTGGTGTAAGAATCAGTGGAACTGATTTCCGTGATTAACTACTTTCTAATTCGGGAGAAGGTACAATTACCTCATCGAGTTCTACTTTCCTTCCACTCACTTCTTCTGAGAGAAACTCCTTCTCTAGAAAGGATCCATTCTTAGCAACGAATATCTTGCCTTCGGATCTGTGATAGAAGGTGTACCCAACAATCTCCTTTGGGTATCCTATGAGGACACATTTCTCCGATTTGGGTTCGAGCTTATCAGGTTGAAACTTTTTCACATAAGCATCATAGCCCCAAACTTTAAGAAACAACAACTTTGGTTTCTTGCCAAACCATAGTTCATATGGTGTCATCTCAACGGATTTAGATGGTGCCCTATTTAACGTGAATGCAGCTGTCTCTAATGCATAACCGCAAAACAATAGCGGTAAATCAGTAAGAGACATCATAGATCGCACCATATCTAGTAAAGTGCGATTACGATGTTTAGATAGACCATTACGCTGTGGTGTTCCAGGTGGCGTGAGTTGCCTAACTATTCCACGTTGTTTCAAATGAAGACCAAACTCGTAACTCTAATATTCTCCTCCACGATCAAATTGTAGAAACTTTATTTTCTTGTTACTATGATTTTTCACTTCACACTAAAATTCTTTGAACTTTTCAAATGTTTCAGACTTATGTTTCATCAAGTAGATATACCCTGCTCGAATCACCTGTGAAGGTCAGAAAATAACGTTACCCGCCGCGAGCCTCAATACTCATTGGATCGCATACATCAGTATGCATTATTTCCAATAAGTCAGTTGCTTGCTCCATTGTTCTAGAGAATGGAGTCTTAGTCATCTAGCCCAGGAGGCATGGTTCGCAAGCATCAAGTGATTCATAATCAAGTGATTCCAAAAGTCCATCAGCATGGAGTTTCTTCATGCACTTTACACCAAAATGACCTAAACGGCAGTGCCACAAATAAGTTGCACTATCATTATTAACTTTGCGTCTTTTGGCTTCAATATTATGAATATGTGTATCACTAAGATCAAGATTCAATAAACCATTTATATTGAGTGTATGACCATAGAAGGTTTTATTCATGTAAATAGAATAACAATTATTCTTTGATTTAAATGAATAACCATATTGCAATAAACATGATCAAATCATATTCATGCTCAACACAAACACCAAATAACATTTATTTAGGTTCAACACTAATCCCGAAAGTACAGGGAGTGTGCGATGATGATCATATCAATCTTGGAACCACTTCCAACACACATCATCACTTCACCCTTAACTAGTCTATGTTCATGCTGCAACTCTCGTTTTGAGTTACTACTTTTTAGTAACTGAACCAATATCAAAATACCGAGGGGTTGCTATGAACACTAGTAAAGTACACATCAATAACATGTATATCAAATATACCTTTGTCCACTTTGCTATCCTTCTTATCCGCCAAGTATCTAGGGCAGTTCCACTTCCAGTGACCATTTCCTTTGCAGTAGAAGCACTCAGTTTCAGGCTTGGCTCTAGCTTTAGGCTTTTTCATGGGAGTGGCAACTTGCTTACTATTCTTCTTGAAGTTCCCTTTCTTTCCCTTGCCCTTTTACTTTGAAACTAGCGGTCTTGTCAACCATCAACACTTGATACTTTTTCTTGATATCTACCTTCGCCGATTTCAGCATCGTGAAGAGCTTTGGGAATCATTTCCATTATCCCTTCCATATTATAGTTCATCTAGAAGTTCTAGTAACTTGGTGATAGTGACTAGAGAACTCTGTCGATCACTATCTTATCTGGAAGATTAACTCCCACTTGATTCAAGTGATTGTAGTACTCAGACATTCTGAGCACATGCTCACTAGCTGAGCTATTCACCTCCATCTTGTAGGCAAAGTACTGTCAGAGGTCTCATACCTCTCAACACGGGCATGAGTATGAAATATAAATTTCAACTCTTAGAACATCTTATATGTTCCGTGGCATTCAAAACGTTTTTGAAGTCCCGGTTATAATCCATAAAGTATGGTGCACTAAACTATTAAGAAGTCATCATACCGAGCTTTGTCAAACGTTCATAATGTGTGCATCTGCTCCTGCAATAGGTCCGTCACCTAGCGGTGCATCAAGGACATAATACTTTTGTGCAACAATGAGGATAACCCTCAGATCACGGAGCTAGTCTGGATCATTTCTACTAACATCTTTCAACATAGTTTTCTCTAGGAACATATCATAAAAAAAGGGGAAGCTATACGCGAGCAATTGATCTACAACATAGATATGCAAATACTATCAGGACTAAGTTCATGATAAATTTAAGTTCAATTAATCATATTACTTAAGAATTCCCACTTAGATAGACATCCCTCTAATCATCTAAGTGATCATGTGATCCAAATCAACTAAACCATAATCGATCACCACGTGAAATGGAGTAGTTTTCAATGGTGAACATCACTATGTTGATCATATCTACTATATGATTCATGCTTGACCTTTCGGTCTCAGTGTTCCGAGGCCATATCTGTATATGCTAGGCTCGTCAAGTTTAACCCGAGTATTTAGCGTGTGCAAAACTGTCTTGCACCCGTTGTACAAGAATGTTGAGCTTATCACACCCGATCATCACATGGTGTCTCGGCACGACAAACTTTTTCAACGGTGCATACTTAGGGAGAACACTTGTACCTTGAAATTTTTAGTGAGAGATCATCTTATAATGCTACCATCAATCAAAGTAGAATAAGATGCATAAAGGATAAACATCACATGCAATCAATATAAGTGATATGATATGGCCATCGTCATCTTGTGCCTTTGATCTCCATCTCCAAAGCACCGTCATGATCACCATCGTCACCGGCGCGACACCTTGATCTCCATCGTAGCATCGTTGTCGTCTCGCCAACTATTGCTTCTATGACTATCACTACCGCTTAGTGATAAAGTAAAGCAATTACATGGCGGTTGCATTTCATACAATAAAGCGACAACCATATGGCTACTACCAGTTGCCGATAACTCCGTTACAAAACATGATTGTCGGTGTCAAAACCGGCGGATCTCGGGTAGGGGGTCCCGAACTGTGCGTCTAAGGCGGATGGTAACAAGAGGCAGGGGACACGATGTTTACCCAGGTTCGGGCCCTCTTGATGGAGGTAAAACCCTACGTCCTGCTTGATTATTCTTGATGATATGAGTATACAAGAGTTGATCTACCACGAGATCAGAGAGGCTAAACCCTAGAAGCTAGCCTATGGTATGATTGTATGTTGTCCTACGAACTAAAACCCTCCGGTTTATATAGACACCGAAGGGGGCTAGGGTTACATAAAGTCGGTTACAAAGGAGGAGATATACATATCCGTATTGCCTAGCTTGCCTTCCACGCCAAGTAGAGTCCCGTCCGGACACGGGACGACGTCTTCAATCTTGTATCTTCATAGTCCAACAGTCCGGCCAAAGGATATAGTCCGGCTGTCCGGAGACCCCCCAATCCAGGACTCCCTCAGTAGCCCCTGAACCAGGCTTCAATGACGATGAGTCCGACGCGCAGTGTTGTCTTCGGCATTGCAAGGCGGGTTCCTACTCCGAATACACCATGGAGGAGTTTGAATACAAGGATAGTGTCCGACCCTGCAAAATAAGTTCCACATACCACCGTAGAGAGAATAATATTTCCACAAAACGTTTTGGTAGCATGACATCACGCCACGGCCCGGTAATTATTTGAACCGTTTTTCTTTAACTAGCCCTGCACATAATGCGAGGCGGTTTCCTTGACACGTCTTGTCAAAGCAGAGATCATGTTCCCCTTATCACAGGATCCTCATCAATACAAACGTGGGTAACCCAACCATGCCTGTTGGTATGACTCCTAGATCTTAGGTAAGTCTCAAACGGCCACGAGGAGGACGCCTGATATTCACCCTCTTTATAAAGGGGACAAGGCTTTTTATTTTTTCCCTCCCGCGCTTTATCGAATCCTTCCCCCACCTCGAGCTCTAACACCCAAAGCTCAGGCCAGGTGCTTCAGACCTTCAATCATGTCCGGATCCAGCCTTCAAGGCCGGTGGATGCCTTCCTCCGTCATGGAGGAGGACATCAAGAAGTTGAGGGAGGCCAGATACCTGACTGTCGAAATTTTGCATAGGCTACCCACCCGAGGGCAGGTCATCCCTACTCCTGAACCCAACGAGAGCATTGTGTTCGTCTCCCACTTCCTCCGAGGACTGGGCCTCGCTCTGGATCCCTTCGTTAGGGGTCTTATGTTCTATTACAGGCTGGATTTTCACAATCTAGCCCTGGATTCCCTTCTTCACATCTCGTCATTTATTGTCGTATGTGAGGCCTTCCTCCGCATTACCCCTCACTTCTGCCTGTGGCTCAAGACCTTCGATGTGAAGCCCAAGACGGTCGAAGGGTAGTACGCAGCATGCGGAGGTGCTTTAATAAGCAAAATTGTTGATGCTCCATGGCCAAAGGGTTCCTTTCCAGAGGTGTCTGGATTGTGGCAGCGGGAGTGGTTTTACGTCACGGCTCCCTGAAGCGCCAAATGGGTAGCTGCCCCCACCTTTCGCTCGGGCACCCCACCACAACTGATGTCATGGATCAGCAGGGGGCTGAGATGGGGTCCAACCAAGGACGTGCCAATACTGAAGAGCCGTATCCGAGATCTCTTCGAGGGAGATTTCAGTCTGGTTATGGTAATGCAAGTTATGCTGGTTCGTCGAGTCCAGCCTTGCAAACGCCGACCCCTCCGCATGTGGGAATTCAACCCGGAAGGACCACGCACTATTCAGCATTTCCTCGGCATGACGCACGAGGAGATGTACAAGTCGTTCTTCGGACCCCAAATAGAGTGTCCGGACACCACCGAGGACGTGGGCCTGAGCTGCAACCGCCCTGCTGCCCAAGTAAGTAATCCCATGGCCGAACACACTGTCCTTTTATTTATCATGACATCACTCTGAAGAATCGCTCTTTGACCAGGACTGGATAACAAAGGCAAAGATGATCCGGTGTTTGACCCCCCTTCCCGATGTCTTGGACAATCCGGTGCTGGAAAAGATGCTCGAGCCAGCACCTTGTCTAGTGCCCTTAAAGGAAGATGAAGGGGGGAATAAAGAGGGCGAAAGCGGGCCTCCTTCGCTACCTATTCCAACCGAGGGAATTGACAGTGTCTTAGACTAGGGGGTACTCACCACGTCATCTCCTGATCTGTTAGATTGGGCCGAGGACCCCCATGGCCGTATACTCATGGGCCAGTTCGGACAGCTGCCGCATACAAGGAAGATTCCGTAAGACTTGGCGATCAAGACAAGGACTCCTCCCCACCGGCGTATTCGGCTAGGACTCTTGTTATCCTAGGCCTCTGGTGCATTATATAAACCGAGGCCAGGCTAGTCGATATATTATATACATACAATCATACCATAGGCTAGCTTCTAGGGTTTAGCCTCTCTGATCTCATGGTAGATCTACTGTTGTACTACCCATATCATCAATATTAATCAAGCAGGACGTAGGGTTTTACCTCCATCAAGAGGGCCCGAACCTGGGTAAAACATCGTGTCCCCTGCCTCCTGTTACCATCCACCTTAGACGCACAGTTCGGGACCCCCTACCCGAGATCCGCCGGTTTTGACACCGACATTGGTGCTTTCATTGAGAGTTCCACTGTGTGTTCGGCAAAAGGTTGATGGCTCGCCTGCAGGTCAACTGCGACTTCGGCATCTTCGTCACCAGCTCGACTGGTCACTTTGGTTTGACCAAAGACTGCGCCCTACCTCCGATCGTCATGTTCGGATGAGGGCCTTTATAAACATCAACTCCGATCTCTATCAAGATCATGGAGGAATCATCCAGGGAGCCCAGGGGCTCAACGTCAACATTGCCCTCGGGCGACCGTGCTGTTTTTCTGGACAGCAAACTTGTGTCCACCGCCACCGCCTCCTCAAGTGTCTTTTTAACGATATCTTTGGTGAAATTGTGTGGAATTGAGTCTACAACAACCCTGGAAAATTTCGTCAAGTTCCGATGGAGGAATCTCTGGCAATGCACGATATACCGGAGCCCTGTCAAATCCGGACGGAAATCTGGATGAGTTTAGGGCGTGGTGTCCAGCTTCTAGCTCGGCCGTCCTTTGGAAGATCCAACCGTTGATCGGCTGCGGAATTCCTATATCTTCCACCTCTCAAAATTTCAGCTCGATCCGACCGTCCAAACTCCGGGAATCTTCCAATTAGTGCATCACTTTTCGGATCTGTTTTCTGCGCGAAGACGAAGACGAATCCGACCTGAGTTCGTCTTTTTTATGAACGGGATTTCGGATATCCCTTTTGAAGGAAGTTTTGTATGGGGTATTGTGTTTTGTTCCCGAACACATCTCACTAACTTTAAGATCTTTTGAACATGATATTCAACATCATGTTGGTGTTAAACCAGTCCGGCAATATTGCTCCATGACTGCCGACCTGCGCTAGACACGTCGTCACTTTGTTGAGCCGAGCTCAACTTCTTAGGATCATCATCTCGGCAAGCCGAACAAGAGTCCGACATCGCGAAGGATAAATCATCATCAACATCGCCGCCCCACGGATTACATGGTGCGGGCATACCGGCATCGCCGCATGATCGCTTCATTAAGCCGGCATCGACCACGTCACGACCTACATCGGCAGGGCCACACTATTGATTCTTCAAGCTGGTGTCCATCACGCCGACCTACTTCGACTCATCGACTGACATCGAGGCTTCGACATCTCGGCTGGACCGGGGGCTTCGCCATCTCTTCATCAACCTACTCCGGACACTTCGCGTCATTAGCTGAACAACTCCGTCACGTTAGCTGGAACGAGGGCTTTGCCTCGGTGAGCCAACCTTTGCCAGCATTGCCATGCCGTCGTTTTATCGCCCATCAGGCAATGGGTGTGCGGACCGAGTCCCAATTTTGGGAATCACCTTCCTTCGGATTGCTACAACAAATAAACTAGGTGCTATTAATCCCAGTATTTTTTGCTTGTTTGGGTTCATTTTTCCCAAGAAATTATTACTCTGGCTTGTCCATCATATGTACACAGGTTGTCGGAGTAAATAGCCATGGGTAGCCTAGCCGGCTTCCCCTGGCCCTTCTGAAAAAATTACGAGCCCGTTCGGCTCTCAAAGAACTGAAGACCTGGGGCCGCCTTCCCCCTACCGGCTATCTTCTAGGCCGGCTTCGGGGGGGAGGGGGGGCCCGCCTTTAGCCCTCATAAAGGAGGCCATGGGAGGGCCGACTTCGAGAAGTCGGCGACAAGAAGGCCGACTCCAAGAAGCCGGCTCCCATAAAGCAGTAAAGATCATACCCGCGAAGTCCGCGTCCACCCAGCAATGATGAAGCGGGGCGTCGCTACAGTGAAGCCTGCCACCCCCAATAACCGGGGCACGCCCAGCACAGTGCGCCGTACGGGCAGCCATGACCCGCCCGGCGCGGCACTGTTGCCATGGCAACCCTGACGCCGTCCACGACGGGCCACCAGCATGGCCCCCGAGGCGGTGGGCCCCTTCGGGCAGAGAGATGCCGAAGGCGGCCACACCTCCTCCCAAGTCGGCCAGATGAAGAGCCGGCCCCCATAGCCAACCTGCCATCCTCCTCGAAGGAGACGCCCATTAAGGAGACAAGACACGGTGGGGCTACAGTAATCGGCCGCCAGGGCGGCGGTACTGTAGCCATGCTTACCCCGACCAAGCCCGCGTCATCAGCACAGAGCAACAGTAACCAGCCCCCGACCAGGCCCTGGACAGTGGGGCCTGCCTGTCGACCAGGGTGCTGGCAGCCCGCAGGACCCACCAGTCGGCGAGCCCCAGCAGCCGGCGCAGAAGCCGACGAGCATAGTCACAGACAGCTGGGCCCCATGCCCAGCCGGATTACCATTGTACCCCCGGGGGGTAGGCCTATATAAACCCCCTGGTGCACCCATGCAAAGGGTTGGACCCCCAAGCTAGTCTTAGACACCATACGAGGAGAGGAAGCGAGCTAGCCGTGCCCTTCTTCCTCCTTCCACCAAAACAGCTCAAGGAGCATTGTGTAGCTACTTGTTCATCTAGTGATCATGCGGAGACCCCGCAGAGCAGCAGTAGGGGTGTTATCTCCACGGAGAGCCCTGAAGCTGGGTAAAGTACGTCGGCGAGCTTGTCTTCTCCTCATCCCGTTTCCAGGCACCGGCGACGTCTTATTGGCTCCCACAATGATAAGCCACCCGTTGGCATATGTCGCACCTACCACCCGACACAGGTCTATCAAATGGTGGCCGCATTAACGATGGTCACATGGTGGTTCAGTCAGTCTCCATACATAGTCCGGCAAATGCCGCATCCGGAACTCGGACCGACCTGTGAATTCAGGCTTTGCCACGCCTTTACCGCATCACGCCGACGCCCTGCATCGACATTGACTTCGGCGCTAGGCCATATTTCTTTTATTACTCACTTTGCATAAATTATTTATTATGCAATGATTTTTTTAATTATCATTATTACTATTATCTCCGGTTTGCACTATTTTTTGTGCACAGGAAAATGATCCGGGGACTTCGGCGTCACTCAGCCGGTCTGCATTGACCGTGCTATGTCACCACTTTGGCGTGTCGAGCTCTCTGCTCCGCCACGTCGGGACCGGCTTGGGGGATGGAACCTTGCCCCGCATCAAGCTCGGACCACATCATCAATACCGAAAACATTAACAAGCTAAGTCGCTTTCATGCTCAAAGCTTTAATTTCTAACTTGTGTTCGGTTCGACCAAGCATTATACTTTTTTGGAAAAAAGTTGCTTGTAAAAAATTTCCTTGTCCAAACTTTGTTTGTGACGCATAAATTCAAATACCCCGTTTACTTGGGGGCTTCCTTTATGAAGCTTTTCCTCTTGCATATGATTATACTTGTACGGCTTCGTTCCTTGTTCGTGTATTACGCCACAATATGCACCATATTGACTTAAGCGATTTGCAAGCTGGGTTGCCTTGCTCCTGTGTTTACCCCTACGTTCCCGATTGTTCGGCTAGGGAGTAAAGGGAGCACCTCTGTGATTGTCATGATCGGGTCACCCGAGCCGGACCTCAGACTGGGTGAAGCCGAAAGCTAGCGCTCTTATGTTTTCAATGATGGTCGGCACACAACGGAACTCATGAGTACAAAAAATCTATTGCACAAGTCTCATAATAACAATGAGCACCGAAGAAAGGTTCGGTGGGGGTACTATTTTCTTCGAAGATGCTTCTTACACTTTGCAGTAATATAGCATAAGTTCCCTGAGCGCGCTTTGTCTGTTACAGCCTTATGGCCTGATTGCCTGGTTATTGGAAACACCGTCGATATTCTCGACAGATGGATTACATAACACTTTTTGGTCCTTGACCGAAGAGGGAGAAGCCGACGGTTGGTTAAGACGCGTTTAAAGTTCGGTTGAACATAGATATGATATAAGTACTTCGGTACATGCAATCATTCTTTTACTCAAGTCACTTGGGGGCTCCTAAGTTTATTTGAGCCGTTCTTCTTCTTAGTCGTTGCAAAGTTTTATTATTATTATTATTATTATTATTATTATTATTATTATTATTATTATTTATCACTCCTTTTTTCGACACGAGTGTGTGGTCACTAGCCAGGAAGCCTAATTTCTCTCTCAAAGCCGCTAGGGTTTAGTTTGCTAAGCTGGTCTAACGAGAAGTACTCCGCCTTCGGGATAGGAGGTTGAAGCCGTAGGCTGACCCGCTTGAAGTCTTGAGATAGGATGTGTCATGTTAAAGCACGACAGAATCACTTCTTTTGCTAAGGCCAATTTTTGGATTGGCACCGAACACTTGATCTTGTTCGGACGTCAAGTTTTTACTGACGTTTTTTTGGTTTTCCAAGCTTATGGCACTTTTAAACTATTTGTGTGTTTTCAGCACAAGTCTCGCAGTGCAACGCCGGACACCTTTAGAGATTCGGCAAAAACATTCTCGGATATTGCTATATATGCATCGGTTTCGAATTGTGTCTTCGGTCAATAGTTGGGTTGCCCGGCTCCTGCGCTTGCCTCCTACGTTCTGCTTTGTTCGGCTAGGTGTGCAAAGGGAGAACCACTATGATTGTGCTTCCAGCTCACATGGTTAAGCACCTCAGTGGAGAAAGCCAAAAACTGATTGTCACAATAAGCGTAAACTGGTCAGCGATCCGATGACGGTGTTAAATGACGGGCCATTCATAACAATGGCCGAAGTATTTACGGCTTGACCTCGACTGTCGCCGAACACTACCGGGGGCTATTAACTGGCCTCCTAAACTAAATCCTCGATATTTTGCTCTTACATTGGAGCTGAGGTTTCATGATCATGCTTAGCATGACAACCCAAAGAAAGGAACTGATAGCGGGACTATTTTCTTTGGAAGACATTTCTTCTCTTAAACAGTAATATAACATATCTCTCTGCGTACCTTTGTTTATAAAACCGTATGGACAGATTGCCTTGTTTGTTGTAAATCTTTGCCCTCATAAAGGCTTTATAAAGTAGGACAAACACTCCTCGGCTATTGGCCGAGGAGGTGGAAGCCAATGGTCGGTCAACAAAGTTTTGTACAATGCGGATCCGAGCATTAATGACGTAAAGTACTTGGATACATAGAGTCATTACACATAATTTGTGATTTTACTATGGATATCAATCCTTAATTCGGCCACCCGTGCCCGCATTAAGGCTCGGGGGCTACTGGGCTTCGGGCTTATTATTTACAAATATTAAAGGGGCACATCGATCCCCTGATCTGGTGTTGCCACCCGACCAGTGTCTCGGGGGCTACTGCATTGCCTGTCCAATGCAGAAAATTTTAAGTGCAATACATTTTCCGAGGAGATTTGGATCCTCAGGTTGGTCGGCTGCACCCAACCTGAGTCTCGAGGACTGAGCACGCCGCTTTTTGTGTCCTGAAGTATTCTGCTGAGCTAGGACTTGATCCTCAGGCCGATTTTGCAAATCAACCTGAGTCTTAGCGGCTACTGGGATCAGCGGTCTTATGTCATCCTTCATGTGCATCTCGGGTTTTAGACCGATACCCACCTTGAGGGCTACTGGCTATATATATCGACATAGAATAAATTGCACCAATCAAAAATATTGACAAAAATCGGCCCACATTCGGGGTCGTGCACCACCTCGGAAGCAGTCCGGCATAAAGCTCGGGCGCTAGTGGCTGGCTCCATAGAGGGCATTTCGGGCATTAAGCTTGGCTAAAATCCTTCAAACTTCTTTGAACCAAGGTGATTTACGACACCACGGATACATAGTACGGCGTTGGAGCTCGGATACAGTCCGGCGTTGGAGCTCGGATACATAGTCCGGCGTTGGAGCTCGGATACATTTCGGCGTTAGAGCTAGGAAGCAGTCCGGCGTTGGTGCCCGGCTGCAAAAGATACCTCGAATGCAGTCCGGTGTTGGAGCTCAGGACGCAAGAGGACGCTGCCACACGGGAACAACTTCAAACCTGAGGTGTGGCATAAAAATAACAAGGCATTGATAAAGGCCGGAAACTTAAAGGGGCTCCTCGGATACCCGACGTGTAAACTCGTCGAATGCATTTCGGCGATCCTCAAGATCGAAGATGAGAAGATTTTTTGAACCAGTTTTCAAGACCGACGATCGAAGATGAAAAACGGTTCGGAGGAATCGAGGAGCGTCCCTAACTTGAAGACCGGTTCAAGGGGCTACTGACGGTGTCTTGGACTAGGGGGTACTCACCACGTCATCTCCTGATCTGTTAGATTGGGCCGAGGACCCCCATGGCCGTATACTCATGGGCTAGTTCGGACAACTGCCGCATACAAGGAAGCTTCCACAAGACTTGGCGATCAAGACAAGGACTCCTCCCCACCGGCGTATTGGCTAGGACTCTTGTTATCCTAGGCCTCTGGTGCATTATATAAACCGAGGCCAGGCTAGTCGATAGATTATATACATACAATCATACCATAAGCTAGCTTCTAGGGTTTAGCCTCTCCAATCTCGTGGTAGATCTACTCTTGTACTACAAATATCATCAATATTAATCAAGCAGGACGTAGGGTTTTACCTCCATCAAGAGGGCCCGAACCTGGGTAAAACATCGTGTCCCCTGCCTCCTGTTACCATCCACCTTAGACTCACAGTTTGGGACCCCCTACCCGAGATCCGCCAGTTTTGACACCGACAAGAATGAGTGCCTCCGCGAAGGAGGATAACACAGGGGAAGAATCTTACATTCTCTCCCCCCGAGGAAGGAAGAGGACTACCTTTGAAGATCCGAAAACTAAGGTTTCCAAACGGGAGAAGAAATCTCAGCCAGAGGGTCCTGCCTCGGAGGGTATTCTTGCCGCACAATGTCCGCGCGGGGATCAGCCCTCTATCGAGCTGTAAGTAATCAAAAAGTACTTAATGGTGAAGATATCCTACCTTACTTCCAAAGACAATAAACGATGCTTATAAATTGCAGTCCGGATCGTAGCCCTTCTCGATAGAGCTCATCTTAGGGGGATCTTCTTCCGGAGATGATGGAGAGCGAAACGCCTCTCCCGGACTCCCTAGCTCAAGAAGCGGGCGACCTTGAAGTGTCGTCGTGAAGGGTATCTCCAGATCCACTAGGGCCAGAGGGTCCGTATGGTGTGTGGTCGGACATGCTGAAGGATCTTCTGGGGCAAGCTACCGTCTCGGAAGCGCATCGTAAACTAATGGGCACGGTAATTGAAAGGATTTCATCCGCTGAAAGTGCTTTGCATGAAGCTTTTATGAGTCTGCTGAAAGGCTTCGAGGTATGTGAAATAATGTATGCTTTTAACAGTACCGCATACATTAGGTATGCCCATGCAGATAGTAGCCCCTGAGACTCTGGTTGTCGTCGAGAACGGCGACAAACAGAGGATCATATTCCCAGGTAATAACCAGACTGCCTTTATGTGCAGGTGGTTGATGCTCCGGTGGCTAGCCGGACTGATGGGTTTGCCGAACTAAAGCGACAACTGGATGCGGCAGATGCCGACATCGTGCTTGTCAACAACCGGCTTGACGAGGCACAGGGTGAGTGCTTTTTTTGGTGATTGTCACATAATAAGAGCAGCATGATGCCAGTATCTTTAATATGTTGTGACTGTAGATGGAGCTGCCACCATGGAGACCCTTCGGGCGGAGCTTGCCCGAGCCAAGGAGCAAGCAAGGAGTAGCAATGCGGCCGCTTTAAAGGCGGCCGAAGTGTTAAGAGCCGAACAGGCCGCGCATTGCGAGAGCAAGGAAAAAATAGCCAAGATGGATGTAGAGTTAAAAGATGCTGCTGACCGTTACCAGCTTCTTGAAGAAGAAAACCGGGCGAAGGCGACGGACCTGGAGAAGGCCCGGGTGGCTGCCAAGGAAGCCCGCTCCAAAATTAGAGTGAGGAAGGAGGAGCTGAATCAAGCTGCAGATATCGTGTCTGGGAAGCCCTTCTTGTTGCGGACTAAGTTCGGAGATCCGAAGTATGCTCCTCTGGACCGGCTATGGAGTTTTGCGGATGCGTACATGGATTTGGCTGCAAGTGCTGCTGATGCAGCCGAGTACTTCAGGGATCAGAAAGGTCCCGAAGTGGAAAAGCTGTTCTGGTCGCAATTTCATGCTCTAGTCCGTCCGCTGCTGCTAAATGAGCGATTGACCGGTTGGGCCGAGCTCCATAGGTTGTCCGGACTTGCCATGAGGTCCGTTGTGGATCACCTGTGGCCGGGAGGGCCAAGCTCGAATAGCTACTTTAGCTTAGTGCAACAATTCCTTGATGCTGTGCCACGCACCGATGCTGTAAAGAGATTAGTGTGCATAGAAGGTGCGCGGATGGCCCTTGCCCGTGTCAAAACATACTGGGCGGAGATGGAGGCAACCACTGTTGCGGCACAGGGTTCGGCCATAGGCCGAGTGGCTGCCGAGCACTACTTTGAAGAAGTCCTTGAAGGCGCTTGTTCGATAGAGGCTCAGTGCTCGAAGAATATTATTTTCCAGTGACATGTAGTCCCATTGTACAAACAATGTTTTTTGAATTAATTAAGGCTGTATTTATACTTTTGCCCAAAAGTACTATGATTCCTCCTGTGCGGCCATTTATGTATATATGTATATAACCTGAAAGTTTGCAGTCATCGGCTTCCGCCCCATGCATATAATGCGAGGGTGTTCACAAAAGATGCATATCCACACTTGATCCAACGTCTTGGTCCGTTAAGGAGGTGATAGCATAGCAAACGAGGCAATCGGACTATATTGCTTTAACACTTTCACTTAGCCATAGGAGTTTGATAGTGGGGACTCTATATAGCCCCTGGTACTTCTGCGCTCGTCCGAATACGGGGCGCGTACGTACATGACCGGGAAACAGCCCTTCGTTAATGCGGAGGAATCCTGAAGATTCCGATTAGTCATTGAGTGGTTGACCAGTCTCTCGCTATATCATGACAGTCAGTTTTCGGCTTTCTCTACTGAGGTGCTCATCCGGATAAACCAGGGCACAATCGCAGTAGTTCTCCCAGTGCTACCTTAGTCGATGTAACGGAACATAAGGTACCAAAACGTGGGAGCCGGACAAACCCAACATTTGACCAAAGACATGATTCGGAGCTGATGCATATAGGGCCAAACTCGCGACGCCGAACACTCCCTAAGGTGTTTGGTCTTTATAACATATACCGGGCTAAACAATGCCCTTTATAAGAAACCCCATGTGTCTAGGTACGTGCGAAATCCTGGCGTGGCCACATGCCAATAACGCCGACATCCTTCTCGGTTGTGTGGAGTATCCGGAGGATGTGAGCAACAAGAGACAGTAAAAAAGGTTTACGCAGGGCCTTAATCTAAAAAGAAACCTTTGGGCGGGTCCCTGCTGCACGTCTGCGCCTGTGTCTCTGTTGTGCCGTGTCCTGGACGGGTGTAGCACGATTGTCACCTGGAAAAGGAAAGAACTTAGGTGAAAGTTGTCGTGCCAAAAAAAAGAGTGAATTATCAAAATTCCAGAGAGGCCTAGTTGAGCCGGGCTGGCCCTGATTACACGCGGGAAGCCCCTGGTATCATTTTATGAGGGTGCGAAAACCAATCTCGTGCATGTATGATGGAATGCCGGACTCGTCTAACCGTGTCTGTGGTCTTGACGACCTGCCATTTTTTCTGGTTGGTGAGGTCGTCTAGTGTGCGGCTGTTAGAGCCGCCGCGTCCTCTTCCGTTCGTAAAGAACATTTGGTATTTCCGCTAACTGTAATGACGCCTCGTGGACCGGGCATCTTGAGCTTGAGAAAAGCATAATGCGGTATTGCTTTAAAACGAGCGAAAGCCGCCCTTCCGAGTAGTGCTTGAAAATCACTCCGGAATGGAGCGATGTGAAAAGTTAACGTTTCACTCCGGAAGTTATCGGGAGAACCGAATACCACCTCTAGTAGTAGAGAGCCCGTGCAGTGGGCCTATTGGCCTGGTATTACTCCCTTGAAGGTAGTATTACTGTGGCTTATTTGTGTTGGGTCTATCCCCATTTTGCGGACCGTGTCCTGATATATCAGATTTAGATCACTGCCGCCGTCCATGAGGACCCTTGTGAAATGGTACCCATTTATTATTGGGTCTAACACCAAGGCCGTCAGTCCTTCGCGCCGGATATGTGTATTGTGATCCCTGCGATTAAAAGTGATCGGGCAGGCCGACCAGGGGTTGGGCCTAGGGGTGACAGGCTCGATGGTGCGTGTGCATCGGGGTGCATGATTGCTTCTCCTCTTTGTCACCTGGATCATGTTTACTATTTTAACCTCTGGGTGGAACTTTTTCTGTCCTCCGGCGCTTTGCTGGCGAGGTTCATCCTCATCTTTTCTTGGTGTCTCTTCCCCTTTGTGTTCGGCGTTTAGCTTACCAGCCTGCTTGAAGACCCAACATTCTCTGTGGGTATGATTTGCAGGTTTGTCTGGGGTGCCGTGAATCTGACAGAGTTTGTCAAGAATTTTGTTTAGGCCAGATTGTCCTTCTCTGCTGCCTTTGAAAGGCTTTTTCCGCTGACCTGGTCGAGAGCCCCTGAATCCGGCGTTTACCGCCCTGTTATCTGGGCTACCTTCTTTATTTCGACGCTTGTTTTTGGTGCGTCGTGGTTTACCATTGCCATCCCTAACTTCGGATGTGCTTGGGTCGCTGGTGCTGCTATGGGCCAACCAGCTGTCCTCACCCACACAAAAGCGGGTCATGAGGCTTGTTAGGGCTGCCATTGTTCTTGGTTTTCTTGACCGAGGTGTCTGGCGAGCCATTCGTCTCGGACGCTGTGTTTGAAAGCTGCTAAGGCTTCGGCGTCCGAACAGTCGATAATTTGGTTCTTCTTGGTGAGGAACCTGTTCCAAAGCTTTCAGGCGGACTCTCCGAGCTGTTGGATTATATGACTTAAATCGTCTGCATCCGGAGGTTGGACATAAGTCCATTGAAAATTGGCCCAGAAAGCGTCCTCGAGCTCCTCCCAACTTCCAATTGAGTTTTCGGGGAGGCTTTTCAGCCAGTGCCTAGCTGGCCCTTTAAGCTTGAGGGGCAAGTATTTAATGGCATGGAGATCGTCTCCACGAGCCATATGGATGTGGAGGATGAAGTCCTCTATCCAGACTCCAGGGTCTGTGGTTCCGTCGTACGCCTCTATGTTCACTGGTTTGAATCCCTCTGGGAATTCATGATCCAGCACCTCATCAGTGAAACATAAGGGATGTGCGGCACCCCTATATTGGGATGCGCCATGGTGTTCGACAGTTGTAGTATTCGGTGGTGGTTGTGTACTGTAGCGCGCTTCCTAGATCCATAGATAGATCTGGTTGCGCTGGATTTTTGATGCAAGTTCTCACGTAGATCGTGTGTTGACTTATGCGTGACTTTTTTAGCCGCTCTATCGCGTTCACAGGGTGGTGGATCCGGCCGGTTGGCCATATCGCTTTTCGGCTGTATGGGCACTAAGGCCTCATCGCCGAATTCTGGTAATAGCTTGCGCTTTGGATAGCTATTTGGATGGTAACTTCCATCATACTTTGTTACTTTGTTCTTCTTGCTGTTGAGCGTATTTTGTGCGACCTTGAGCCTTCTGTTTCTTCAGGCTTCTCGCTGTGGCAATAAGCCTTCTGCGGAGGTTCTCTTGCTTCAAGTGAGTTTCCGGGATGATGGGTGCATCTTCGTCCGGACTATTTTCTTCCCTAGACGGGGATTGATGAGGCTTACCGTTGGCGTCATCGTGTTCGGACGTCGGATCCGTACTATGTTTGTAGTTTGCGTCTTGATCTTGTTCTGCCACCGGGATGGTGCAGTTGTCGTCTCTTCCAGAGTCGCGTGGACTATTATTATCGTTGTTCTTTCTATGGCGGGACTTAGAGCGGCGCCGCTGATGTCGGCGCTTGGGTTACTTCTTGGAGGTGTCATCCTCCGATGTCTCATCGCCGTTGGCTTCTTTGGGGGTGTCCACCATGTATACATCATGTGATGAAGTAGCGGTCTAGCGCCCTGTGGGCGGTGGTTCCTGTTCGTCTCCTGCATCGTCGTCCATATTGTTGATGTCTTCGGAGTCGGAGTCAAGCATGTCGGTTAAGTCGTCGACAGTGGCTACTAAGTGGGTGGTGGGTGGGCAGCGAATTTCCTCGTCGTCCGCATCTCATTCTAGACGGACATAGTTCGGCCAGGGTTCTCCAGACGGGGAGAGAGACCTTAATGAATTTAGCACATTTCCGAAAGGTGAGTTCTGAAAGATATCCGCGGAGGTGAGCTCCATGATCGGTGCCCCGTCGGTTTCAACAGGCACAGATGTAGGCGGCTCGGAGTCCGTGGCCGGGGATATATCCAGTGGTTTGGCGACACGACTCTCGTATGGGGTGAAGTCAGTATCCGGCTCTATCGCCACTAAGAGTGCGACCTCCATGGCGGGGTCCATCCCTCCGCTCTCGGATGGCGCGACTTTCTCCGGATTAAAGGACGGAGTAGCTGCGGATGCGATCTCCCGAACACTGTCCGACGGTAGAGTTACGTCTTGCTCGTCGTGACTGCGCGACGCTTCCGGCATGGGCTCGAATCCGTCGAAGATCAAGTCTCCGCGGATATCGGCCGTGTAGTTCAAGTTTCCAAATCAGACCTGATGGCCAGGGGCGTAGCTCTCAATCTGCTCCAAATGGCCAAGCGAATTGGCCCGCAGTGCAAAGCCGCCGAATAAGAAAATCTGCCTGGGGAGGAAAGCCTCACCCTGAACCGCATCGCTAGCGATGATCGAAGGAGCCATCAAGCCTTATGGTGACGACATAGTGGAACTCTCAATGAAAGCACCAATGTCGGTGTCAAAACCGACGGATCTCAGGTAGGGGGTCCCGAACTATGCGTGTAAGGCGGATGGTAACAGGAGGCAGGGGACACGATGTTTACCTAGGTTCAGGCCCTCTTGATGGAGGTAAAACCCTACGTCCTGCTTGATTATTCTTGATGATATGAGTATTACAAGAGTTGATCTACCACGAGATCAGAGAGGCTAAACCCTAGAAGCTAGCCTATGGTATGATTGTATGTTGTCCTACGGACTAAAACCCTCCGGTTTATATAGACACTGGAGGGGGCTAGGGTTACATAAGGTCGGTTACAAAGGAGGAGATATACATATCCATATTGCCTAGCTTGCCTTCCATGCCAAGTAGAGTCCCATCCGGACACGGGACGAAGTCTTCAATCTTGTATCTTCATAGTCCAACAGTCCAGCCAAAGGATATAGTCCGGCTGTCCGGAGACCCCCCAATCCAGGACTCCCTCAATGATCATCTCATACAATAAAATATAGCATCATGCCTTGATCATATCACATCACAACATGCCCTGCAAAAACAAGTTAGACGTCCTCTACTTTGTTGTTACAAGTTTTACGTGCCTGCTACTGGTTGAGCAAGAACCGTTTTTACCTACGCATCAAAACCACAACGATAGTTCGTCAAGTTAGTGTTTTTTAACCTTCAACAAGGACCGGGCGTAGTCACACTCGGTTCAACTAAAGTTGGAGAAACTGACACCTGCCAGCCACCTGTGTGAAAAGCACGTCGGTAGAACTAGTCTCGCGTAAGCGTACTCGTAATGTCGGTCCGGGCCGCTTCATCCAACAATACCGCCTAACCAAAGTATGACATGCTGGTAAGTGTCGGTGTCAAAACTGGCGGATCTCGGGTAGGGGTCCCGAACTGTGCGTCTAAGGTTGATGGTAACAGGAGACAAGGGACACGATGTTTACCCAGGTTGGGGCCCTCTCTATGGAGGTAATACCCTACGTCCTGCTTGATTGGTATTGATGAGTATGAGTATTACAAGAGTTGATCTACCATGAGATCGTAATGGCCAAACCGTAGAAGTCTAGCCTGTATGACTACGGTATTGAGTATATCCTTTCCGGACTACACCCTTCGGTTTATATAGACACCGGGAGGATCTAGGGTTACATAGAGTCGGTTACATAAGATGGAATCTTCATAGTTGTTCGCCAAGCTTGCCTTCCATGCCAAGGAGAGTCCCATCCGGACACGGGTACAGCCTTCGGTCTTCATATCTTCACAGCCCATCAGTCTGGCCCATAGATAATAGGCCAGACGCCCGAGGACCCCTTAGTCCAAGACTCCGCCAGTAGCCCCTGAACCTGGCTTCAATGACAAGGTAACCGACGCGTAGTGCTGTCTTCGGCATTGCAAGGCGGGTTCCTCCTTCCGAACTCCCGAATAGTCTCCAGACGAATTGATCATGTCCGGACTTGTAACACACACCGCACACAACCACAGAGAGAATATAATAACACACAAGTCCAATCTGCTGACAACTTTAGTAATGCGACGTCACGCCTGTCCGTTCATAATTTCAAACCGTTTTTCGCCCCACGTTTCAAGATGCGGTTGTCATTGGCACGTCTTGTCAAAGCAGAGATCGTGTCCCCTTATTACGGGATTCTCATCAATACGGGCATAACCCAACCACGCCGTTTACACAGCCCTTGGGAGCAGACGAATTTTAAGGCGAATGGGGGGGGGGCGTTCGATATTCACCGCCCTTATAAGGAGATAAGATTCCCCTTTCTTTTCCCACGCTTTCTTCCTGCCTCTTCATTCTTGAGCTCCAACACCCAAGTCCTCATTCGTTCCCATTCAAACAAACACCCAACCATGTCCGGGTCCGGAGCCGGCGGCAAGTGGATGCCTCCTCCATCAAGAGGAAAAATATAGAGGAGCTCCAAGAGGCCGGATACCTGGCCAAGGAGATCGTTTACCAACTTCCGGCCAAGGGACAGATCGTCCCCACCCCCGAGCCTCATGAGAGAGTGGTGTTCCTCACGCATTTTGTCCGTGGGTTGGGATTCCCTCTCCACCCGTTTGTCCGCGGACTGATGTTTTATTATGGGCTAGATTTCCATGATCTAGCCCCTAACTTTATCCTCAACATCTCGGCATTTATAGTCGTGTGCGAGGCCTTTCTCCGCATCCTACCTCATTTCGGCCTATGGCTAAAGACCTTCAATGTGAAGCCGAAGGTGGTGAGGGGTCAACAGGCAGAGCATGGAGGAGCTATGTTGGGTAGGATGCCCAACGTCACCTGGCTCGAAGGTTCATTCATGGAAACGGTGAAGGGATGGTAGTCGGGGTGGTTCTACATCACTGACTCGCGCGACACCAACTGGACGGCGGCCCCCGAATTCTGATCCGGAGCTCCGATGCGGCTTACCTCCTGGCAAGAGAAGGGCCTCGCCTGGGGTTCTCCGGGTGAGCTGACAGGGCGCCAGACATGTGTCCAGAACATGATATCCAATAGGATCAAGCTTGTCAATGTGACCCAGGTTATGCTCATCCGCCGGATCCTCCCGTGCCAACGCCGAACTTGCTATTTGTGGGAATCCGACCCGGTCAAGCACCAAATGCTACTAGAGCTCTTCAGCACAATGCATGAGGATATCTGGAAAGTGCTTTTCAAGGCTGGTGAGACGCCACCGCCTACAACCGAGGATCGTGGGCTGATGGTGGGGGCCGAGTTCCATTCGGCCCTTGATACGTCTCCGACGTATCTATAATTTTTGATTGTTACATGCTATATTATATTCTGTTTTGGACATTATTGGGCTTTATTATACACTTTTATATTACTTTTGGGACTAACCTATTAACCGGAGGCCCAACCCAGAATTGCTTTTTTTTGCCTATTTCAGGGTTTCGCGCAAAAGGAATATCAAACGGAGTCCAAACGGAATGAAACCTTCGGGAACATGATTTTCGGAACAAACATGATCCAGAGGACTTGGACCCTACGTCAAGACATCAACCAGGAGGCCACGAGGTAGGGGGACGCACCTACCCCCTGGGTGCGCCCTCCACCCTTGTGGGCCCCCTATTGCTCCACCGACGTATTCCTTCCTCCTATATATACCTACGTACCCCCAAACTACCAGATACGGAGCGAAAACCCTAATTCCACCGCCGTAACTTTCTGTATCCACGAGATCCCATCTTGGGGCCTGTTCCAGAGCTCCGCCGGAGGGGGCATCAATCACGGAGGGCTTCTACATCAACACCATAGCCCTTCCGATGAAGTGTGAGTAGTTTACCTCAGACCTACGGGTCCATAGTTATTAGCTAGATGGCTTCTTCTCTCTTTTTGGATCTCAATACAAAGTTCTCCCCCTCTCTTGTGGAGATCTATTCGATGTAATCTTCTTTTGCGGTGTGTTTGTTGAGATCGATGAATTGTGGGTTTATGATCAAGATTATCTATGAACAATATTTGAATCTTCTCTGAATTCTTTTATGTATGATTGGTTATCTTTGCAATTCTCTTTGAATTATCAGTTTGGTTTGGCCTACTAGATTGATCTTTCTTGCAATGGGAGAAGTGCTTAGCTTTGGGTTCAATCTTGCGGTGTCCTTTCCCAGTGACAGTAGGGGCAGCAAGGCACGTATTGTATTTTTGCCATCGAGGATAACAAGATGGGGTTTACATCATATTGCATGAGTTTATCCCTCTACATCATGTCATCTTGCTTAAAGTGTTACTCTGTTGTCTTGAACTTAATACTCTAGATGCATGCTGGATAGCGGTCGATGTGTGGAGTAATAGTAGTAGATGCAGGCAGGAGTCCATGTACTTGTCTCGGACGTGATGCCTATATACATGATCATACCTAGATATTCTCATAACTATGGTCAATTCTGTCAATTGCTCAACGGTAATTTGTTTACCCACCGTGAATACTTATGCTCTCGAGAGAAGCCACTAGTGAAACCTATGGCCCCCAGGTCTATCTTCCATCATATTAACCTTCCAATACTTAGTTATTTTCATTGCCTTTTATTTTACTTTGCATCTTTATCATAAAAATACCAAAAATATTATCTTATCATATCTATCAGATCTCACTCTCGTAAGTGACCGTGTAGGGATTGACAACCCCTTATCGCGTTGGTTGCGAGGATTTATTTGTTTGTGTAGGTGCGAGGGACTCGTGCGTGGCCTCCTACTAGATTGATACCTTGGTTCTCAAAAACTGAGGGAAATACTTACGCTACTTTGCTGCACCACCCTTTCCTCTTCAAGGGAAAACCAACGCAAGTGCTCAAGAGGTAGCAAGAAGGATTTCTGGCGCCGTTGCCGGGGAGGTCTACGCAAAAGTCAACACACCAAGTACCCATCACAAACCCTTATCTCCCGCATTACATTATTTTCCATTTGCCTCTCGTTTTCCTCTCCCCCACTTCACCCTTGCCGTTTTATTTGCCTCTTCTTTTGTTTGCCTTCTTCCCGTATGTATCCTTGTTTGTGTTTCCATGTGCCTTCTATTTGCCTGCATCTTTGCTTGCTAAAAATCTATTGATATGGATCCACTTAAAGTGTTCTACTTAGATCATCTTCGATCCTTATGCGCTCGTGCTGAAACCCCAACTAGCCTAGTTGGTGGGAAATCTTTAGATGAGCATGCTCATTTTGTGCGTCACCGTTTGTCTGAAAAAGGGAGACTCTTATGGAATCAAATAAACAGATTGCTGTGTTATGCTTGGAATCTTTGTGAAATTGGTGATTTTACTTGTTGCTCTAGGAACCCTAAAAAACACCTCCCCTACCTATGTGAGTTTAATGATATTGAAATCTTATCTTCTTATGCAAAGGGTGTTTATAGTTACTAGGATATCGAACGAATTGAAGAATTTGTTGCTTTTAAGGGTGCTTATGAAGTTGTTTCTTTGATTGAAAAGTATGATATTACTCTCTATGAATCTGAAAATTTTGACATACTTAAATATTGCTATGAAAACTGTACTCATAATGTCTATGTCAAAGAATTTATTGAAAGAATGACCGTTGCTTCGGAAGAAAATAATGATATGCATGAATCTATAGATAATTATGATTCCGATGATTTGATTAAAATATCCCTTGATGAACATGATGCTTGCTATTCTTGTGGCCATGATGCCAATATTTATGAATATGAATTTGCTATAGTTCCTTATGTTAAACATGAAATCGTTTCTATTGCACCCATACTTGATAGTTCCTTCGATAAAAAGCATGATTGCAATGATTTTATTATAAATTCTCTTAATGTCAATTGTGTTAATGATATGAAACCCTAAGCTTGGGGATGCTAGTTTTGCCATGACTACTATTTGTAGCAATGATCATGATTGGGGTGATTCTTCTTTTGATCATGAAAATTTCTTTAAGCCCCATGATGAATATGAGATTGATAATAGTGTTTGCAATATTATTGAAAGTGGGTTTGGAAGAGTGTCAACTTTAGATCCCACATATTTGGAGAATGTTCAATCTTATGAAGTTTTTGATAAAAGTGGGTTTGGAGAGGTCATGACTTTAGTTAACGTTAATCCCACTATTTTGGAAGAGTTTCAACTTCGCATACATGTGGATCTTGTTAAGAATATGTTTTGTGATAGCTATATTGTTGAATTTGCTTATGATCCTACATGTAATTATTATGAGAGAGGAAAATATGGTTGTAGAAATTTTCGTGTTACTAGATTACCTCTCATTATGTTGAGATTGCTATTGTTTCTTTCCGCTTTCTTACATATGCTAGTTTTTGCTTTCCTTGATAATTTGTTTGCCTATAAGATGCCTATGCATAGGAAGTATGTTAGACTTAGATGTGTTTGTCACACTCTCTTTGTTCTTTAATTCTTGCATTTCATCTGAGCATCATTGAAATATTATGCCTAGCTAGGGGCGTTAAACGATAGCGCTTGTTGGGAGGCAACCCAATTATATTTTTATTCCTTGCTTTTTGCTCCTGTTTAGTAATAAATAATTTATCTAGCCTCTGTTTTTGTTGTGTTTTTGTGTTTAATTAGTGTTTGTGCCAAGTAGAACCGTTGGGAAGACTTGGGGAAAGTCTTTTTAATCTTGCTGTAAAAAACAGAAACTTTAGCGCTCACGAGAATTGCTGCCATTTTTATTTGGAAAGTGATATTTAGTTAATTATTTTTTCAGATGATTAATATATAAATTAATCTCATACATAAATTTATTTTAGAATTTTTGGGGTTCCAGATCTTGCGTTAGCTACAGATTACCACAGACTGTTCTGTTTTTGACAGATGCTGTTTTTCGTGTGTTGTTTGCTTATTTTGATAAATCTATGGCTAGTAAAATAGTTTATAAACCATAGAGAAGTTGGAATACAGTAGGTTTAACACAAATACAAATAAATAATGAGTTCATTACAGTGCCTTGAAGTGGTGTTTTGTTTTCTTTCGCTAACGGAGCTCGCGAGATTTTCTACTTTAAGTTTTGTGTTGTGAAGTTTTCAAGTTTTGGGTAAAGATTTGATGGATTACGGAACAAGGAGTGGCAAGAGCTTAAGCTTGGGGATTACCATGGCACCCCCAAGATAATCTAAGGATACCTAAAAGCCAAAGCTTGGGGATGCCCCGGAAGGCATCCCCTCTTTCGTCTACTTCCATCGGTAACTTTACTTCGAGCTATATTTTTATTCACCACATGATATGTGTTTTGCTTGGAGCGTATTGTATGATTTGAGTATTTGCTTTTTAGTTTACCACAGTCATACTTGCTGTACACACATTTTGAGAGAAACACACATGATTCGGAAATTATTAGAATACTCTATGTGCTTCACTTATATCTTTTGAGCTATATAGTTTTTGCTCTAGTACTTCACTTTTATCTTTTAGAGCAAGGTGGTGGTTTTGTTTTATAGAAATTATTATTCTCTCATGCTTCACTTAGATTATTTTGAGAGTCATAAATAGCATGGTAATTTACTTAAATAATCCTAATATGCTAGGTATTCAAGACTAGAAAAAACTTTCTTATGAGTGTGTTGAATACTAAGAGAAGTTTGATGCTTGATGATTGTTTTGAGACATGGAGGTAGTGATATCAAAGTTGTGCTAGTTTAGTAGTTGTGAATTTGAAACATACTTGTGTTGAAGTTTGCAAGTCCCGTAGCATGCACGTATGGTAAACGTTATGTAACAAATTTGAAACATGAGGTGTTCTTAGAGTGTCTTCTTATGAGTGGCGGTCGGGGATGAGCGATGGTCTTTTCCTACCAATCTATCACCCTAGGAGCATGCGCGTAGTGATTGGTTTTTGATGACTTGTAGATTTTTGCAATAAGTATGTGAGTTCTTTATGACTAATGTTGAGTCCATGGATTATACGCACTCTCACCCTTCCATCATTGCTAGCCTCTTCGGTATCGTGCATTGCCCTTTCTCACATTGAGAGTTGGTGCAAACTTCACCGGTGCATCCAAACCCCGTGATATGATACGCTCTTTCACACATAAACCTCCTTATATCTTCATCAAAACAGCCACCATACCTACCTATTATGGCATTCCCATAGCCATTCCGAGATATATTTCCATGCAACTTTCCACCGTTCCGTTCATCATGACACGTTCATCATTGTCATATTGCTTTGCATGATCATGTAGTTGACATAGTATTTGTGGCAAAGCCACCATTCATAATCCTTTCATACATGTCACTCTTGGTTCATTGCATATCCTGGTACACCACCGAAGGCATTCATATAGAGTCATACTTGTTATAGTATCGAGTTGTAATCATTGAGTTGTAAATAAATAGAAGTGTGATGATCATCATTTTCTAGAGCATTGTCCCAAGTGAGGAAAAAAAGGGAAAGGCCATAAAAGAAAAAAAAAAGAGAAGGCCCAAAAAAACGAGAGAGAAAGAGAGAAGGGACAATGTTACTATCCTTTTTACCACACTTGTGCTTCAAAGTAGCACCATAATTTTCATGATAGAGAGTCCTTTGTTTTGTCACTTTCATATACTAGTGGGAACATTTCATTATAGAACTTGGCTTGTATATTCCAACAATGGGCTTCCTAAAATGCCCTAGGTCTTCGTGAGCAAGTAAGTTGGATGCACACCCACTTAGTTTCTTTTGTTGAGCTTTCATATATTTATAGCTCTAGTGCATCCGTTGCATGGCAATCCCTACTCCTTGCATTAACATCAATTAGTGGGCATCTCCATAGCTCATTGATTAGCCTCGTTGATGTGAGACTTTCTCCCTTTTGTCTTCTCCACATAACCCCCATCATTATATTCTATTCCACCCATAGTGCTATATCCATGGCTCACGCTCATGTATTGCGTGAAGGTTGAAAAAGTTTGAGATTACTAAAGTATGAAACAATTGCTTGGCTTATCATCGGGGTTGTTCATGATGAGAGCATTCTTGTGTGACGAAAATGGAGCATGACTAAACTATAAGATTTTGTAGGGATGAACTTTCTTTGGCCATGTTATTTTGAGAGGACGTAATTGCTTAGTTAGTATGATTGAAGTATTACTATTTTGATGTCAATATTGAACTTTTATCTTGAATCTTTCGGATATGAATATTCATACCACAATTAAGAAGAATTACATTGAAATTATGCCAAGTAGCATTCCACATCAAAAAAATTGTTTTTATCATTTACCTACTCGAGGACGAGCAGGAATTAAGCTTGGGGATTCTTGATACGTCTCCAACGTATCCATAATTTTTTATTGTTCCATGCTATATTATATTCTGTTTTGGACATTATTGGGCTTTATTATACACTTTTATATTATTTTTGGGACTAACCTATTAACCGGAGGCCCAGCCTAGAATTGCTGTTTTTTTTGCCTATTTTAGGGTTTCACAGAAAAGGAATATCAAACGGAGTCCAAACGAAATGAAACCTTCGGGAACGTGATTTTCGGAACGAACATGATCCAGAGGACTTGGACCCTACGTCAAGACATCAACCAGGAGGCCACGAGGTAGGGGGGCGCGCCCTCCACCCTCATGGGCCCCCTGTTGCTCCATCGACGTACTCCTTCCTCCTATATATACCAACGTACCCCCAAACTACCAGATATGGAGCAAAAACCCTAATTCCACCACCGTAACTTTCTGTATCCACGAGATCCCATCTTGGGGCCTGTTCCAGAGCTCCGCCGGAGGGCATCGATCACGGAGGGCTTCTACATCAACACCATAGCCCTTCCGATGAAGTGTGAGTAGTTTACCTCAGACCTATGGGTCCATAGTTATTAGCTAGATGGCTTCTTCTCTCTTTTTGGATCTCAATACAAAGTTCTCCCCCTCTCTTGTGGAGATCTATTCGATGTAATCTTCTTTTGCGGTGTGTTTGTTGAGATTGATGAATTGTGGGTTTATGATCAAGATTATCTATGAACAATATATGAATCTTCTCTGAATTCTAATATGTATGATTGGTTATCTTTGCAAGTCTCTTCGAATTATCAGTTTGGTTTGGCCTACTAGATTGATCTTTCTTGCAATGGGAGAAGTGCTTAGCTTTCGGTTCAATCTTGCGGTGTCCATTCCCAGTGACTGTAGGGGCAGCAAGGCACGTATTGTATTGTTGCCATCGAGGATAACAAGATGGGGTTTACATCATATTGCATGAGTTTATCCCTCTACATCATGTCATCTTGCTTAAAGTGTTACTCTATTGTCTTGAACTTAATACTCTAGATGCATGCTGGATAGCAGTCGATGTGTGGAGTAATAGTAGTAGATGCAGGCAGGAGTCGGTCTACTTGTCTCGGACGTGATGCCTATATACATGATCATACCTAGATATTCTCATAACTATGCTCAATTCTGTCAATTGCTCAACAGTAATTTTTTTACCCACCGTGAATACTTATGCTCTCGAGAGAAGCCACTAGTGAAACCTATGGCCCCCGGGTCTATCTTCCATCATATTAATCTTCCAATACTTAGTTATTTTCATTGCCTTTTATTTTACTTTGCATCTTTATCATAAAAATACCAAAAATATTATCTTATCATACCTATCAGATCTCACTCTCGCAAGTGACCGTGTAGGGATTGACAACCCCTTATGGCATTGGTTGCGAGGATTTATTTGTTTGTGTAGGTGCGAGGGACTTGTGCATGTCCTCCTACTGGATTGATACCTTGGTTCTCAAAAAATGAGGGAAATACTTACGCTACTTTGTTGCACCACCCTTTCCTCTTCAAGGGAAAACCAACGCAAGTGCTCAAGAGGTAGCAGCCCTCAGCCGGATATCATTCCGGAGACCTGCACGGCTTCGGAGTCCGGCGAATGTCCTTCCCCGAAAGGAGGGGGTGTGCCTGTTCCGCTGGTGGCCTTCGTCCAACCAAAGGCACCGGATGATCTGCTGGAAGCACTGCGAGGTGCTTCCATTGTAGATGAACACCATGTCCTCATGGGTACGGTGATCAAAAAGGTTTAGTCTCCCAAAAGCGGGCTGATCGAAGCCTGCACTAGCCTTTTAACAGGCTTTGAGGTAATAATAATTGTAGAAAGAATATCACAGCATAGACAGTAGCCCGTGATGCTCTGTTCAGTGTTCGAAAAAAAAACCGAACAGAGGATCAAAACAATTTTCGCAGGAGTCTAACATATGATGTCCATTTAAATAAGAAGGTGTCGCTGCTGGCTGCTGCCGCTCATACTGCAGAGGTCTCCGAACTGAAGCGGAGCCTGGAGCGTGCCGAGGAGGAGCTCAGCCTTGTGAAGAAGCAATTGGAGGACAACCAAGGTATGCAGTCACCTGTGCATGTATGTTAGGAAGGATGAATACTTCGTGCTGACTAAAGTGTCATGGACTATAATAGGGGCCACGACCGAGGTGGTGGACCTCAAGAAGGCATTAGCCGAGCCCGAGGACAAAGCGGCCAAGGAACACACTGTACGCGAAAAGCACGAGGCCCGGGTCAGCGAGGTTCAACAAGAGCTTCAGGATGCCATTAAGAAGTACGAGTCCCTGGAGTGTGATTCTAAGACGCAGGCGTCCGAACTTACGAAGGCCCGCCAGAGTGCACAAGAGGCTCGAGCCAAGGCCCAGAGCGCCCTTCAGGAACTCCAGGCGGCTAAGAAGATTGAGGCGGGTAAGGCTTTCATTATGCAAAACAGGTATGCGAAGGAAACACTCCTTTTACTTACCCGAATTTGGTGCTCTACAAAGGCGTTTACGGATTTGCCGCACAACATATCCGATGCTGCTGAATTCTATCGAGCCGGGGAAGGGAGTTCGTCGGAGAAGCTGTTCTGGTCTCAACATCTTGGACCAGAACATCTGGTACCCTTCAGCGACCAACTGAAACAGTTGGTCGAGCTACACAAGGCGGCCGAGCTGGCCATGAGGGACCTGATAGTCCGGCTATGGCCTGCCGCGCCGGCACCCAGCAGCTACTTCAGGCTTGTGAAGCGGCTTGTTAGTGCCTGCTCACGTCTTGAGGTCGTAAAGCGGTCGGTCTATATTGAAGGTGACTGGATGGCCTTTGCTCGTTGCAAGATGTGCTGGGCGAAGATGGACGTCGTCGAGCTGACCAAGGGGCCGCCGAAGGGCAAGGAGCACCGTACACCCGAGCGCTATTTTGCGGATGTCCTAGAGGGGTCTCGTATTGTAGCCACGCAGTGCAGGCGGGACATTATTTTCGAATGAATACACTCGTATTTTGTCTTGTATGATGACAATAAATCCGCTTTTGTAATATAATTTTTATTATGTTTTGATTGTATCCTCATGTGCGGCCGTGTTGTATGAAATCTGAGGGTTGGCCAGTCGTCGGCTTCTGCCCTCGCGTAGGTAGTACGGAGGTGTTCGAGATGGTATCTAAACAATCTTGATCCGTTTATATGGTCCTTGAGGGAGTTGTTTAGCGCAACGAACCAGGCAACCAGACTATCCGGCTTGAACATCCTCACTTAGCAATAGGAGTTTTATAATAAAACATAGTCGCAGCCCCTGGTATATGAACCAGAGTGTTGTCAGCGTCTGATCGGGAAGTACGATCCTTCGCGAAATGCGGAAAAACCTCCAACGATTTGAGACCTCCGAACAACTGACCGGCTCTCGCCACATCATGCCAGTCAGTTTTTGGCTTTCTCTACTGAGGTGCTCATCCGGTTTAGACCAGGACACAATCACAATAGTTCTCCCTTTACCACCCTAGCCGATGTAGCAAAACGTAGGGTAGCAAGCACAGGAGCCGGGCAACCCAACTATTGACCAAAGACATGATTCGGAGCCAATGCATATAATGCTAAATTCGGGGTGCCGAACTATACTTATAAGAAGTGTTCGGACTTTTGTTGCCGTAATGTGGTGTGCTATAAAGCCCCAGGCAAACATCAAAACGTACCAAAGTGTACGGGTGCTACCCGATGGGGTTATCCATAGGGAAACTGAAAAAAAGAAAGGAGAGAAAGAAAACAGGAAAGATGTAAAGGTAAAACGCTGGGGTCCTACAGCTCCAGCTACAAATTGTTTTCATTGTAATGTAGTTAGTACGTCAAGGCGCATTGATACAAGTAGTGCAATAAGCAACATGCTATTTAACATGCCGAAACCAGGGGAGAGCTGCATGTGGGTCCTGGAAGACGGGTAGAGTTATCGTTAACGGAATCACCTAAAAAGTCCCCGTATGTCTGTGCTCCTCGCCATCTTGGTGTATTTATACTTCAAGAGGACCGATAACCAGACCACCCGATGGGGCCTGCAGGATTAAAACCTGAAAGAAAACAAGCAAAAGTGAAAGTATGTGTGTATCCGATGTCGGTTGAGCCATGCCGTGGGTCACAAGCTAGCTATGCCTCCGTCGATGCCCATGGAATTTTGAGTGCGTAGTTATGTACATGCAGCACGTATGCCACCGCTTGATCGGGACTGAGACGGAGGCTGGATTGCTAGTCGAGCTCCTGACGAGCCGAGCTCTCCTGCTGCAGAGTAGTTCGGACCCTCTTAAGGGTATCCGAGGGCTCGGCATCCGAATGAAGGTTCTTCTTGAGAAGGCCGCTTTGTACTTCTGCTGCTAGGGCGGCTGTCTGCTCCTCTGTACGGAGAGAGCGTTCCGTATTGCCATTGACTGTTATGACGTCGCGTGGGCCGGGCATCTTGAGTTTGAGATAAGCATAGTGTGGCACTGTGTTGAATCGAGCAAACGCAGTTCGTCCGAGCAGTGCATGATAGCCCCTACGGAATGGGACGATATCGAAGACTAACTCCTCGCTTCGGAAGTTGTCCGAAGATCTGAAGACAACCTCTTGTGTGATTGAGCCCGTGCAACGGGCCTCTACGACTAGAGTGACTCCTTTAAAGGTGGTCTTTGTAGGCTTGATCCTTGACGGGTTAATGCCCATTTTTCGCACTGTATCCTGATAGAGCAGATTGAGGCTCCTACCGCCATCCATAAGGACGCGAGTCAGGTGGAACCCATCAATTATTGGGTCTAAGACCAGTGCGGCTGAGCCTCCGTGATGGATACTGGTTGGGTTATCCCGACGATCAAAAGTGATTGGGCATGAGGACCATGGATTGAATTTTGGGGCGACTGGCTCTATCATGTAGACGTCCCTGAGCGCACGGTTGTGCTCCCGCTTGGGGATGTGGGTAGCATATATCATATTCACCGTTTTGACCTGAGGGGGAAACTTTTTCTGTCCCCCTGTGTTCGGTTGCCGTGGCTCTTCGTCATCGTCATTGCTTTGCGATCCCTTTTCCCTGTTTTCGGCGTTTAATTTGCCGGACTGTTTGAAAACCCAGCACTCCCTGTTTGTATGATCAGGAGGCTTGTCGGGGGTGTCGTGAATCTGGCATGGACGATCAAGTATGCGGTCCAAGCTGGATGGGCCCGAATTGTTCTTTTGGAATGGCCTCTTTCGCTGACCGGACTTAGAGCCACTGAATCCGGCGTTGACCGTCGTATCCTCGGTGTTGTCACTGTTGTTTCGGCGCTTGTATCTATTGCGTCGAGACTTGTCTTTGTTGCTTTTAACTTCAGGGGTGCCGGCGTCGCTTGCATTGTTTTTGCTACGGGCCAACCAACTGTCCTCGCCCGCACAAAAGCGGGTCATGAGTGCTGTGAGGGCTGCCATGGATTTTGGCTTTTCTTGGCCGAGGTGGCGAGCGAGCCATTCATCGCGGATGCTATGCTTAAAAGCTGCTAGAGCTTCGGCATCCGGACAGTCGACAATTTGGTTCTTTTTAGTTAAGAACCTTGTCCAGAATTTCCTGGCGGACTCTCCGGGATATTGAACTATATGACTTAAGTCATCAGCGTCCGGAGGTCGAACATATGTACGTCGGAAGTTATCGAGGAAAGCCTCTTCCAATTCCTCCCAGCTGCCAATGGAATTTTCAGGCAAACTGTTTAGCCAATGCCGAGCTGGCCCTTTGAGTTTTAGAGGGAGGTATTTTATGGCGTGGAGGTCATCTCCGCGAGCCATATGGATATGGAGAATGAAGTCCTCGATCCACACCACGGGGTCCGTGGTTCTGTCGTATGATTCTATGTTCACGAGCTTGAATCCTTCTAGGAATTCGTGATCCAGGACCTCATCAGTGAAGCAATGAGGATGTGCGGGGCCTCTATATCGGGCCATATCGTGATGCAGCTCCGATAGAGTCCGTCTATGGTGTTCGGCACCCGTATGACTGGGTTTGTCACGTCCGAATAGGTGGCCATGGTCACGTGTCGAGGCGCGTCCTCGTGATCCGTAGATTGATCTTGTATGTCCTGCTTTATTGTTCAGGTTCTGCCGGACGTCATATGTACGGTGTTGGAAATATGCCCTAGAGGCAATAATAAAATGGTTATTATTATATTTCTTTGTTCATGATAATTGTCTATTATTCATGCTATAATTGTGTTATCCGGAAATCGTAATACATGTGTGAATACATAGACCACAACACGTCCCTAGTGAGCCTCTAGTTGACTAGCTTGTTGATCAAAAGATAGTCATGGTTTCCATACTATGGACATTGGATGTCATTGATAACGGGATCACATCATTAGGAGAATGATGTGATGGACAAGACCCAATCCTAAGCATAGCTCAAAGATCATGTAGTTCGTTAGCTAGAGCTTTTCCGAATGTCAAGTATCATTTCCTTAGACCATGAGATTGTGCAACTCCCGGATACCGTAGGAGTGCTTTGGGTGTGCGAAACGTCATGACGTAACTAGGTGACTATAAAGGTACACTACGGGTATCTCCGAAAGTGTCTGTTGGGTTGGCACGAATTGAGACTGGGATTTGTCACTCTGTATGACGGAGAGGTATCTCTGGGCCCACTCGGTAATGCATCATCATAATGAGCTCAATGTGACCAAGTGGTTAATCACGGGATCATGCATTACGATACGAGTAAAGTGACTTGCCGGTAACGAGACTGAACGAGGTATTGGGATACCGACGATCGAGTCTCGGGCAAGTAACGTACCGATTGACAAAGGGAATTGCATACGGGATTGATCGAATCCTCGACATCATGGTTCATCCGATGAGATCATCGAGGAGAATGTGGGAGCCAACATGGGTATCCAGATCCCGCTGTTGGTTATTGACCGGAGAATCATCTCGGTCATGTCTGCGTGTCTCCCGAACCCGTAGGGTCTACACACTTAAGGTTCGGTGACGCTAGGGTTCTTGAGATATTAGTATACGGTAACCCGAAAGTTGTTCAGAGTCCAGGATGAGATCCCGGATGTCACGAGGAGTTCCGGAATGGTCCATAGGTGAAGATTTATATATAGGAAGTAAAGTTTCGGCCATCGGGAAGGTTTCGGGGGTAATCGGTATTGCACCGGGACCACCGGAAGGGTCCCGGGGGTCCACCGGGTGGGGACACCTATCCTGAAGGGCCCCATGGGCTAAAGTGGGAGGGGAACCAACCCCTAGTGGGCTAGTGCGCCCCCCTTGGGCATCCCCCTGTGCCTAGGGTTGGAAACCTAGGGGTGGGGGGGCGCCCCACTTGGCTTGAGGGGCACTCCACCCCCCTTGGCCGCCCCCCCTTGGAGATTGCATGTCCTAGGGCCAGCGCCCCCCTAGGGGTCCTATATATAGTGGGGGTGAGGGAGGGCAGCCGCACCCTAGCGCCTGGCGCCTCCCTCTCCCTCCCGTGACACTCCTCCCTCTCCCTGAGCTTGGCGAAGCCCTGCCGAGATCACCGTTGCTTCCACCACCACATCGTCGTGCTGCTGGGTCTTCATCAACCTCTCCTTCCCCCTTGCTGGATCAAGTTGGAGGATACGTCTTCCCAACCGTACGTGTGTTGAACGCGGAGGTGCCGTCCGTTCGGTGCTAGGTCATCGGTGATTTGGATCACGACGAGTACGACTCCATCAACCCCGTTCCCTTGAACGCTTCCGCGCAGAATCTACAAGGGTATGTAGATGCACTCCCCTCTCCCTTGTTGCTAGATGACTCCATAGATTGATCTTGGTGATGCGTAGAAAATTTTAAAATTCTGCTACGTTCCCCAACAGTGGCATCATGAGCTAGGTCTATGCGTAGTTTCTATGCACGAGTAGAACACAAAGCAGTTGTGGGCGTGGATATTGTCAATTTGCTTGCCGTTAGTAGTCTTATCTTGATTCGGCGGCATCGTGGGATGAAGCGGCCCGGACCGACCTTACACGTATGCTTACGTGAGACTGGTTCCACCGATTGACATGCACTAGTTGCATAAGGTGGCTGGTGGGTGTCTGTCTCTCCCACTTTAGTCGAATCGGATTAGATGAAAAGGGTCCTTATGAAGGGTAAATAGAAATTGGCATATCACATTGTGGTTTTGGCGTAGGTAAGAAACATTCTTGCTAGAAACCTATAGCAGCCACATAAAAACTTGCAACAACAATTAGAGGACGTCTAACTTGTTTTTGCAGCATGTGCCGTGTGATGTGATATGGCCAAAAGGATGTGATGAATGATATATGTGATGTATGAGATTGATCATGTTCTTGTAATAGGAATCATGACTTGCATGTCGATGAGTATGACAACCGGCAGGAGCCATAGGAGTTGTCTTAATTATTTATGACCTGCGTGTCAACATAAACGTCATGTAATTACTTTACTTTATTGCTAAAGCGTTAGCCATAGTAGTAGAAGTAATAGATGACGAGACAACTTCAAGAAGACACGATGATGGAGATCATGATGATGGAGATCATGGTGTCATGCCGGTGACAACGATGATCATGAAGCCCCGAAGATGGAGATCAAAAGGAGCAAATGATATCGGCCATATCATGTCACTATTTGATTGCATGTGATGTTTATCATGTTTTGCATCTTATTTGCTTAGAACGACGGTAGCTTAAATAAGATGATCCCTCGTAATAATGTCAAGAAAGTGTCCCCCCTAACTATGCACCATTGCGAAGGTTCGTTGTTTCGAAGCACCACATGATGATCGGGTGTGATAGATTCTAACATTCGAATACAATGGGTGTAAGCCAGATTTACACACGCAATACACTTAGGTTGACTTGACGAGCCTAGCATGTACAGACATGGCCTCGGAACACGGAAGACCGAAAGGTCGAGCATGAGTCGTATAGAAGATATGATCAACATGAAGATGTTCACCGATGTTGACTAGTCCGCCTCACGTGATGATCGGACACGGCCTAGTTGACTCGGATCATGTATCACTTAGATGACTAGAGGGATGTCTATCTGAGTGGGAGTTCATTGAATAATTTGATTAGATGAACTTAATTATCATGAACTTAGTCTAAAATCTTTACACTATGTCTTGTAGATCAAATGGCCCACGCTAATGTTGCCCTCAACTTCAACGCGTTCCTAGAGAAAACCAAGCTGAAAGATGATGGCAGCAACTATACGGACTGGGTCCGGAACCTGAGGATCATCCTCATAGCTGCCAAGAAAGATTATGTCCTAGAAGCACCGCTAGGTGACGCACCCATCCCAGAGAACCAAGAAGTTATGAACGCTTGGCAGTCACGTGCTGATGATTACTCCCTCGTTCAGTGCGGCATGCTTTACAGCTTAGAACCGGGGCTCCAAAAGCGTTTTGAGCGACACGGAGCATATGAGATGTTCGAAGAGCTGAAAATTGTTTTCCAAGCTCATGCCTGGGTCGAGAGATATGAAGTCTCCGACAAGTTCTTCAGTTGTAAGATGGAGGAAAATAGTTCTGTCAGTGAGCACATACTCAAAATGTCTGGGTTGCATAACCGCTTGACTCGGCTGGGAGTTAATCTCCCGGATGACGCGGTCATTGACAGAATCCTTCAGTCGCTTACGCCGAGCTACAAGAGCTTTGTGATGAACTTCAATATGCAGGGGATGGAAAAGACCATTCCTGAGGTATATTCAATGCTGAAATCAGCGGAGGTGGAAATAAAAAAGGAACATCAAGTGTTGATGGTGAATAAAACCACTAAGTTCAAGAAAGGCAAGGGTAAAAAGAACTTCAAGAAGGACGGCAAGGGAGTTTCCGCGCCCGGTAAGCAAGCTGCCGGGAAGAAGTCAAAGAATGGACCCAAGCCTGAGACTGAATGTTTTTATTGCAAGGGAAGTGGTCACTGGAAGCGGAACTGCCCCAAATACTTAGCGGACAAGAAGGCCGGCAACACTAAAGGTATATGTGATATACATGTAATTGATGTGTACCTTACCAGTACTCGTAGTAGCTCCTGGGTATTTGATACCAGTGCGGTTGCTCACATTTGTAACTCAAAGTAGGACGAGGTGACGATGCGCGCCGGGAATGGTTCCAAGGTCGATGTGATCGCCGTCGGCACGCTGCCTCTACATTTACCTACGGGATTAGTTTTAAACCTCAATAATTGTTATTTAGTGCCAGCTTTGAGCATGAACATTGTATCAGGATCTCGTTTAATTCGAGATGGCTACTCATTTAAATCCGAGAATAATGGTTGTTCTATTTATATGAGAGATATGTTTTATGGTCATGCTCCGCTGGTGAATGGTTTATTCTTAATGAATCTCGAGCGTAATGTTACCCATATTCATAGTATGAATACCAAAAGATGTAAGGTTGATAATGATAGTCCCACATACTTGTGGCACTGCCGCCTTGGTCACATAGGTGTCAAACGCATGAAGAAGCTCCATGTAGATGGAGTTTTGGAGTCTCTTGATTACGAATCATTTGACACGTGCGAACCATGCCTCATGGGTAAAATGACCAAGACTCCGTTCTCAAGAACAATGGAGCGAGCAACCAACTTATTGGAAATCATACATACTGATGTGTGCGGTCCAATGAGCGTTGAGGCTCGCGGTGGCTATCATTATGTTCTCACCCTCACTGATGACTTGAGTAGATATGGGTATGTCTACTTAATGAAACACAAGTCTGAGACCTTAGAAAAGTTTAAGGAATTTCAGAGTGAGGTTGAAAATCAACGTGACAGAAAAATCAAGTTCTTGCGATTAGATCATGGGGGAGAATACTTGAGTCATGAATTTGGCACACACTTAAGGAAATGTAGAATAGTTTCACAACTCACGCCGCCTGGAACACCTCAGCGTAATGGTGTGTCCGAACGTCGTAATCGCACTCTATTGGATATGGTGCGATCCATGATGTCTCTTACCAATTTACCGCTGTCATTTTGGGGCTATGCTTTAGAGACTGCCGCATTCACTTTAAATAGGGCTCCGTCGAAATCTGTTCAGACGACACCATACGAATTATGGTTTGGGAAGAAACCTAAGCTGTCGTTTCTAAAAGTTTGGGGATGCGATGCTTATGTCAAGAAACTTCAACCTGAAAAGCTCGAACCCAAATCGGAAAAATGCGTCTTCATAGGATACCCTAAAGAAACTATTGGGTATACCTTCTACCTCAGATCCGAAGGCAAGATCTTTGTTGCCAAGAATGGATCCTTTCTAGAGAAAGAGTTTCTCTCGAAAGAAATAAGTGGGAGGAAAGTAGAACTTGATGAAGTATTACCTCTTGAACCGGAGAGTGGCGCAGCTCAGGAAATTGTTCCTGAGGTGCCTGCACCGACTAGAGAGGAAGTTAATGATGATGATCATGAAACTTCAGATCAAGTTGCTACTGAACTTCGGAGGTCCACAAGGACACGTTCCGCACCAGAGTGGTACGGCAACCCTGTCTTGGAAATCATGTTGTTAGACAATGGTGAACCTTCGAACTATGAAGAAGCGATGGCGGGCCCAGATTCCGACAAATGGCTAGAAGCCATGAAATCCGACGAATCTATCCCCCTAGGAGCATGCGCATAATACTTTGGTTTTTGATGGCTCATGGATTTTTGCAATAAGTATATGAGTTCTTTATGACTAATGTTGAGTCCATGGATTATACGCACTCTCACCCTTCCATCATTGCTAGCCTCT
Source organism: Triticum monococcum (assembly GCA_034509565.1). NCBI lineage: Eukaryota > Viridiplantae > Streptophyta > Magnoliopsida > Poales > Poaceae > Triticum > Triticum monococcum. The sequence goes on from CM067845.1 coordinate 489,162,122, forward strand.
ATGGTACCGTGCATTGCCCTTTCTCACATTGAGAGTTGGTGCAAACTTCGCCGGTGCATCCAAACCCCGTGATATGATACGCTCTTTCACACATAAACCTCCTTATATCTTCCTCAAAAAAGCCACCATACCTACCTATTATGGCATTTCCATAGCCATTCCGAGATATATTGCCATGCAACTTTCCACCATCCAGTTTATCATGACACATTCATCATTGTCATATTGCTTAGCATGATCATGTAGTTGACATAGTATTTGTGGCAAAGCCACCGTTCATAATTTTTTCATACTTGTCACTCTTGATTCATTGCATATCCCGGTACACTGCCGGAGGCATCCATATAGAGTCATACTTTGTTCTAGTATCGAGTTGTAAATAAATAGAAGTGTGGTGATCATCATTCAATAGAGCATTGTCCCAAAAAAGGGGAGAGAGGCCAAAGAAAAAAAGAAGGCCTAAAAAAGAAAATAAATAAAAAGGGGCAATGCTACTATTCCTTTCTTCCACACTTGTGCTTCAAAGTAGCACCATAATTTTCATGATAGAGAGTCCTTTGTTTTGTCACTTTCATATACTAGTGGGATTTTTTCATTATAGAACTTGGCTTGTATATTCCAACAATGGGCCTCCTCAAGTGCCCTAGGTCTTCGTGGGCAAGCAAGTTGGATGCACACCCACTTAGTTTCTTTTATTGAGCTTTCATACATTTATAGCTCTAGTGCATCCGTTGCATGGCAATCCCTACTCCTTGCATTAACATCAATCGATGGGCATCTCCATAGCCCATTGATTAGCCTCGTTGATGTGAGACTTTCTCCTTTTTGTCTTCTCCACATAACCCCCATCATTCTATTCCGCCCATAGTGCTATATCCATGGCTCACACTCATGTATTGCGTGAAAGTTTATGAGTTTGAAATTATTAAGGTATGAAGCAATTGCTTGGCTTGTCATCGGGGTTGTGCATGATGAGAGCATTCTTGTGTGACGAAAATGGAGCATGACTAAACTATATGATTTTGTAGGGATAAACTTTCTTTGGCCATGTCACTTTGAGAAAACATAATTGCTTTGTTGGTTTGCTTGAAGTATTATTATTCTCTATGTCAATATGAACTTTTGTCTTGAATCTTCCTAATCTGAATATTCATACCACAATTAAGAAGATTTGCATTGAAATTATACCAAGTAGCACTCCGCATCAAAAATTCTCTTTTTATCATTTACCTACTCGAGGACGAGCAGGAATTAAGCTTGGGGATGCCTGATACGTCTCCAACGTATCTATAATTTTTGATTGCTCCATGCTATATTATCTACTGTTTTAGACTATATTGGGCTTTATTTTCCATTTTATATTATTTTTGGGACTAACCTATTAACTGGAGGCCCAGCCCAGAATTGTTGTTTTTTGCCTATTTCAGTGTTTCGAAGAAACGGAATATCAAACGGAGTCCAAACGGAATGAAACCTTCGGGAACGTGATTTTCTCACCGAACGTGATCCAGGAGACTTGGACCCTACGCCAAGGTATGAGAGAGGCGGTCATGAGGGTGGGGGGCGCGCCCCCTGCCTTGTGGGCCCCTCGGAGCTCCACCGACGTACTCCTTCCTCCTATATATACCTACGTACCCACAAACGATCAGAACAGGAGCCAAAAACCTAATTCCACCGCCGCAACTTTCTGTATCCACGAGATCCCATCTTGGGGCATGTTTCGGAGCTCCGCCGGAGAGGGCCGTCATCACGGAGGGCTTCTACATCATCATAGCCTCTCCGATGAAGTGTGAGTAGTTTACCTCAGACCTTCGGGTCCATAGTTAGTAGCTAGATGGCTTCTTCTCTCTCTTTTTGGATCTCAATACAAAGTTCTCCCCCTCTCTTGTGGAGATCTATTCGATGTAATCTTCTTTTTGCGGTGTGTTTGTTGAGACGGGTGAATTGTGGGTTTATGATCAAGTCTATCTATGAATAATATTTGAATCTTCTCTGAATTCTTTTACCTATGATTGGTTATCTTTGCAAGTCTCTTTGAATTATCCGTTTGGTTTGGCCAACTAGATTGGTAGTTCTTGCCATGGCAGAAGTGCTTAGCTTTGGGTTCGATCTTGCGGTGTCCTTTCCTAGTGACAGAAGGGGCAGCAAGGCACGTATTGCATCGTCGCCACCAAGGATAACAAGATGGGGTTTATTTCATATTGCATGAATTTATCTCTCTACATCATGTAATCTTGCTTAAGGTGTTACTCTATTTTTAACTTAATACTCTAGATGCATGCTGGATAGCGGTCGATGAGTGGAGTAATAGTAGTATATGCAGAATCGCTTCGGTCTACTTCTCACAGACGTGATGCCTATATACATGATCATGCCTAGATATTCCCATAACTATGGTCAATTCTGTCAATTGCTCAACAGTAATTTGTTCACCCACCGTAGAATACTTATGCTCTTGAGAGAAGCCACTAGTGAAACCTATGGCCCCCGGGTCTATTCTCATCATATCAATCTTGTTTTGCTTTTTTACTTTGCCTTTTACTTTTCATTTTGCATCTTTATACCAAAAATACCAAAAATATTATATCTATCAGATCTCACTCTCGTAAGTGACCGTGAAGGGATTGACAACCCCTAATCACATTGTTTGCGAGTAGCTATCGTTTTGTGCAGGTACGAGGGACTTGAGCGTGGCCTCCTACTGGATTGATACCTTGGTTCTAAAAAACGAAGGGAAATACTTACGCTACTCTGCTGCATCATCCCTTCCTCTTCGGGGAAATCCAACGCAAGCTCAAGAGGTAGCATGCCCCGGTATTGTATCACCCCCAGTACCCTTTTGCTTTCATTTATCTTAGTTCAATCTTTCGGTTTTAGATGAAATAAAGTTTAGTTCGATCCTTTCTTATTTGAAAGTTTGCTTAGTGATCTATCCTTGTAATTGTGTGCAAGTTATATAATAAAGTTTAGTATGAGTTTTTGTTTTCTTTACTCTCATGTTGCAAATAAAGAAAAGAAAAGAAACAAGAAAGAAAGAAAGAAAGAAAGGATAGAGATAATGAAAATAGTATATACTAATCCTATGGTAAGTGATAGCACCACATAAGGAAAAGTATAAGTAAGAAAAATTCTATTAGAGATTGATAAACATAACATTAGTCAATGATGCAACTCATGAAAGAATTAATAAGGGATGAGAAGATTTACATATAGACATACTATCCTAGAAATCTTTTGTGATTGTGAGCCCTCATCAAAATATTATATGCAAAAATTGTTGAAGTTGGACAAGGAAGACAACTTAATGGTTTATGTTTGTTTATATTCACATAGAAGTCATATTGTCATAGATCCTTTAACATGTGATGTTTGCCCCCTATCTTTGCTAGCAAAAAATTCTATACTAAGTAGAGATACTACTTGTGCATCCAAAAACCCTTAAACCCAAATATTTTTCAAAGTGTCCACCATACCTACCTAGGGATTGAACAAGATCCCTCAAGTAAGTTGTCATCAGTGCAAAAAGGCAATAAAAATTGCTTCTAAATATGTGAGATATTTTAGTGCAAGAGAAAATTGAGCGTTGCACGAACTTGGATGATAACGAATAAAAGCGACAAACTGCATAATAAAGGTTGCTAGCTTAAGGGGCAATGTAACGTGACATTCTTTTGCACTAAGGGGTTGAGCATGCAAACAAATAAGCGCAGGGCAACCTCTGCTTCCCTCTGCGAAGGGCCTATGTTTTAATTTTATGCAAAGAGTCAAAGTTTTTCTCTCTATTCCTTGTATTTTTTCTCTTTTTGGCAAGAATCATGTGGTGAGGAAAGATCTAGGCACATATGTCCAGTTGAATATAGATGGCATGAGTTATTAATGTTGACATCACCCTTGAGGTGAGTATGTTGGGAGGCAAAATCATAAGCCCCTATCTTTCTATGTGTCTGGTTGAAATGTTTTGTTCATGGGTACAAGGTGAGTGTTAGCAATCATAGAAGACTATATGATGGTTGAGTATGTGGACTTTCTTTAAAGGCTCCGACATGTGACTCTTCCTGAAAAGATGATGAATTGTAGTTGCAAAGTTGACTGAGAACATAGTTTGTTGGTTTCTAATAGAGTTTTTTCTTTATACTTCAATTATGTGATGAATTGTGACTTATTCATGGGAAGTATATGATAAAAGTCCTTTGTTTAATCTTGTTGTTGTTATAATAATCAACATGATGCTTCTATGTCCATATTTTGTTTTTATCGACACCTCTCTCTCAAAGCATGTGGACATGTTTTTCGATTTCGGTTTTTGCTTGAGGACAAGCGAGCTCTAAGCTTGGGGGAGTTGATACGTCCATTTTGCATCATGTTTCCTTGTTGTTATTTATAATGTTTTTATCCATAATAATGCTTTTTGGAGTAATTCTAATGCCTTTTCTCTCATAATTTACAAGAAATACACCAAGAGGGAGAATTTCGGCAGATGGAAATATGGACCTGGAAAAGCTACGTCAGGCCACCTATTCTGCACAACTCCAAATGGGCTGAAACTTTACAGAGATTTTTTATGGATTATTTAAGAAATATTGGAGTCAATAAACATGGGAGGAGGGCCATGCTATGTCCATTTTGCACCATGCTTCTATATCGATATTTATTGCATTACGGGCTGTTATTGCACATTATGTTTCAATACTTATGCCTATTCTCTCTTATTTTACAAGGTTTACATGAAGAGGGAGAATGACGGCAGCTGGAATTCTGGGCTGGAAAAGGAGCAAATATTAGACACCTATTTTGCACAACTCCAAAAGTCCTGAAACTTCATGGGAGCAAGTTTCAGAATATATAAAAAATATTGGGCGAAAGAAGTACCAGAGGGGGGCCACCCACCATCCACGTGGGTGGGGGTGCGCCCTACCCCCCGGTGCCCCCTGCCTTGTGGGCCCCACGGTGGCCCTCTAATGCTCATCTTTGGCTATATGGAGTCTTTCGTCGAGGAAAAAATCATAAGCTAGCTCATGGGACGAAACTCCGCCGCCACGAGGCGGAACCTTGGCGGAACCAATTCAGGGATCCGACGGAGCTGTTCTGCCGGGGAAACTTCCCTCCGGGAGGGGGAAATCATCACCGTTGTCATCACCAACGATCCTCTCATCGGGACGGGGTCAATCTCCATCAACATCTTCACCAGCACCATCTCCTATCAAACCCTAGTTCATCTCTTGTATCCAATCTTTGTCCCAAAGCCTCATATTGGTACCTGTGGGTTACTAGTAGTGTTGATTACTCCTTGTAGTTGATGCTAGTTGGTTTACTTGGTGGAAGATCATATGTTCAGATCCATTATGCATATTAATACTGTTGGGGAACGTAGTAATTTAAAAAAAATCCTAAGCACACGCAAGATCATGGTGATGCATAGCAACGAGAGGGGAGAGTGTTGTCTACATACCCTCGTAGACCGTAAGCGGAAGCGTTATAACAACGCAGTTGATGTAGTCGTACATCTTCACGATCGACCGATCCTCAGTACCGAACGCACGGCACCTCCGCGTTCAGCACACGCTCAGCTCGGTGATGTCCCGCAAACTCATGATCCAGTAGAGCTTCCGGGAAGAGCTTCATCAGCATGACGGCATGGTGATGGTGTTGATGAAGCTACCGACGCAGGGCTTCGCCTAAGCACCGCTACGATATGACCGAGGTGGATTATGGTGGAGGGGGGCACCACACACGGCTAAAAGATCAATGATCAATTGTTGTGTCTCCAAGCGGTGCCCCCTCCCCATATATAAAGGAGTGGAGGAGGGGGAGCGGGCCGACCTCCTATGGCGCGCCCCATGAGCCCTTCCAAGTAGGAGTATGACAGGAGAAGGAAGCGAGAGAAGGAGAGAAGGGAAGGGGGCGCCGCCCCCTCCTTGTCCAATTCGGACTAGAGGGGGAGGGGGGCTGCCCTGGCCGCCCCTCCTCTTCTCCCATTATGCCCAATATACTCCCCGGGGGGTTCCGGTAACCCCCCGGTACTCTAGTATATGTCTGAAACCTCCCGAAACACTTTCGGTGTCCGAACATAGTCGTCCAATATATCGATCTTTACGTCTCGACCATTTCGAGACTCCTCATCATGTCCGTGATCATATTCGGGACTCCGAACTACCTTCGGTGCATCAAAACACAAAAACTCATAATACCGATTGTCATAGAACTTTAAGCGTGCGGACCCTACGGGTTCGAGAACTATGTAGACATGACCGAGACACATCTCCGGTCAATAGCCAACAGCGGAACCTGGATGCTCATATTGGTTCCTACATATTCTACGAAGATCTTTATCGGTCAAACCGCATAACAACATACGTTGTTCCCTTTGTCATCGGTATGTTACTTGCCCGAGATTCGATCGTCGGTATCTCAATACCTAGCTCAATCTCGTTACCAGCAAGTCTCTTTACTCATTCCGTAATGTATCATCATACAACTAACTCATTAGTCACAATGCTTGCAAGGCTTATAGTGATGTGCATTACCGAGAGGGCCCAGAGATACCTCTCTGACAATCAGAGTGACAAATCCTAATCTTGATCCATGCCAACTCAACAAACACCATCGGAGACACCTGTAGAGCACCTTTATAATCACCCAGTTACGTTGCGATGTTTGGTAGCACACAAAGTGTTCTTCCGGTATCCGGGAGTTGCATGATCTCATAGTCATAGGAACATGTATAGTTATGGAGAAAGCAATAACAACAAACTAAACGATCATCGTGCTAAGCTAACGGATGGGTCAAGTCAATCACATCATTCTCTAATGATGTGACCCCATTAATCAAATGACAACTCATGTCTATGGCTAGGAAACTTAACCATCTTTGATTCAACGAGCTAGTTAAGTAGAGGCATACTAGTGACACTCTGTTTGTCTATGTATTCACACATGTATTAAGTTTCCAGTTAATACAATTCTAGCATGAATAAAAAGCATTTATCATGATATAAGGAAATAAATAATAACTTTATTATTGCCTCTAGGGCATATTTCCTTCAGTCTCCCACTTGCACTAGAGTCAATAATCTAGTTCACATCGCCATGTGATTTAACACCAATAGTTCACATCACCATGTGATTAGTTCACATCGTCATGTGACTAATACCCAAAAGGTTTTTTTACTAGAGTCAATAATCTAGTTCACATCGCCATGTGATTAACACCCAAAGAGTACTAAGGTGTGATCATGTTTTGCTTGTGAGAGAAGTTTAGTCAATGGGTCTGCCTCGTTCAGATCCGTATGTATTTTGCAGATTTGTATGTCTACAATGCTCTGCACGGAGCTACTCTAGCTAATTGCTCCCACTTTCAATATGTATCCGGATTGTGACTTAGAGTCATCCAGATCAGTGTCAAAGCTTGCATCGATGTAACTCTTGACGACGAACTCTTTATCACCTCCATAGCCGGGAAATATTTCCTTAGTCTTCTAAGGATAATTTTGACTGCTGTCTAGTGATCTACTCCTAGATCACTATTGTACTCCTTTGCCAAACTCAGGGCAGGGTATACAATAGGTCTGGTACATAGCATGGCATACTTTATAGAACCTATGACTGAGGCATAGGGAATGACTTTTCATTCTCTTTCTATTTTCTGCTGTGGTCAGGTTTTGAGTCTTTACTCAACTTCACACTTTGCAACACAGGCAAGAACTCCTTCTTTGACTGTTCCATTTTGAACTACTTCAAAATCTTGTCAAGGTATGCACTCATTGAAAATATATCAAGCGTTTTGATCTATCTCTATAGATCTTGATGCTCAATATGTAAGTAGCTTCACCGAGGTCTTTCTTTGAAAAACTCCTTTCAAAACACTCCTTTATGCCTTCCAGAAAATTCTACATTATTTCCGATCAACAATATGTCATTCACATACACTTATCGGAAATGTTGTAGTGCTCCCACTCACTTTCTTGTAAATACAAGCTTCACCACAAGTCTGTATAAAACCATATGCTTTGATCACTTTATCAAAGCATATATTCCAACTCTGAGATGCTTGCACTAGTCCATAGATGGATCGCTGGAGCTTTCTCACTTTGTTAGCACCTTTAGGATTGACAAAACCTTCTGGTTGCATCATATACAACTCTTCTTTGAGAAATCCATTAAGGAATGCAGTTTTGACATCCATTTGCCAGATTTCATAAAATACGGCAACTGCTAACATGATTCGGATATGCTTTTAAGCATCGATACGAGTTAGATAATCTCATCGTTGTCAACACCTTGAACTTGTCGAAAACATTTTGCGACAATTCGAGCTTTGTAGATAGTAACACTACTATCAGTGTCCGTCTTCCTCTTGAAAATCCATTTATTCTTAATGGCTCACCGATCAATGGGCAAGTCAATCAAAGTCCATACTTTGTTCTAATACATGGATCTCATCTCAGATTTCATGGCTTCAAGCCATTTTGCGGAATCCGGGCTCATCATCGCTTCCTCATACTTCGTAGGTTCGTCATGGTCTAGTAACATGACTTCCAGGACAGGATTACCATACCACTCTGGTGCGGACCGTACTCTGGTTGACCTATGAGGTTCGGTAGTAACTTGATCTGAAGTTTCATGATCATCATCATTAGCTTCCTCACTAATTGGTGTAAGAATCAGTGGAACTGATTTCCGTGATTAACTACTTTCTAATTCGGGAGAAGGTACAATTACCTCATCGAGTTCTACTTTCCTCCCACTCACTTCTTCCGAGAGAAACTCCTTCTCTAGAAAGGATCCATTCTTAGCAACGAATATCTTGCCTTCGGATCTGTGATAGAAGGTGTACCCAACAATCTCCTTTGGGTATCCTATGAGGACACATTTCTCCGATTTGGGTTTGAGCTTATCAGGTTGAAACTTTTTCACATAAGCATCATAGCCCCAAACTTTAAGAAACAACAACTTTGGTTTCTTGCCAAACCATAGTTCATACGGTGTCATCTCAACGGATTTAGATGGTGCCCTATTTAACGTGAATGTAGCTGTCTCTAATGCATAACCGCAAAACAATAGCGGTAAATTAGTAAGAGACATCATAGATCGCACCATATCTAGTAAAGTGCGATTATGATGTTTAGACACACCATTACGCTGTGGTGTTCCAGGTGGCGTGAGTTGCCTAACTATTCCACGTTGTTTCAAATGAAGAACAAACTCGTAACTCTAATATTCTCCTCCACGATCAAATTGTAGAAACTTTATTTTCTTGTTACTATGATTTTTCACTTCACTCTAAAATTCTTTGAACTTTTCAAATGTTTCAGACTTATGTTTCATCAAGTAGATATACCCTGCTCGAATCACCTGTGAAGGTCAGAAAATAACGATACCCGCCGCGAGCCTCAATACTCATTGGATCGCATACATCAGTATGCATTATTTCCAATAAGTCAGTTGCTTGCTCCATTTTTCTAGAGAATGGAGTCTTAGTCATCTAGCCCAGGAGGCATGGTTCGCAAGCATCAAGTGATTCATAATCAAGTGATTCCAAAAGTCCATCAGCATGGAGTTTCTTCATGCACTTTACACCAAAATGACCTAAACGGCAGTGCCACAAATAAGTTGCACTATCATTATTAACTTTGCGTCTTTTGGCTTCAATATTATGAATATGTGTATCACTAAGATCAAGATTCAATAAACCATTTATATTGAGTGTATGACCATAGAAGGTTTTATTCATGTAAATAGAATAACAATTATTCTTTGATTTAAATGAATAACCATATTGCAATAAACATGATCAAATCATATTCATGCTCAACACAAACACCAAATAACATTTATTTAGGTTCAACACTAATCCCGAAAGTACAGGGAGTGTGCGATGATGATCATATCAATCTTGGAACCACTTCCAACACACATCATCACTTCACCCTTAACTAGTCTATGTTCATGCTGCAACTCTCGTTTTGAGTTACTACTTTTTAGTAACTGAACCAATATCAAAATACCGAGGGGTTGCTATGAACACTAGTAAAGTACACATCAATAACATGTATATCAAATATACCTTTGTCCACTTTGCCATCCTTCTTATCCGCCAAGTATCTAGGGCAGTTCCACTTCCAGTGACCATTTCCTTTGCAGTAGAAGCACTCAGTTTCAGGCTTGGCTCTAGCTTTAGGCTTTTTCATGGGAGTGGCAACTTGCTTACCATTCTTCTTGAAGTTCCCTTTCTTTCCCTTGCCCTTTTACTTTGAAACTAGTGGTCTTGTCAACCATCAACACTTGATACTTTTTCTTGATTTCTACCTTCACCAATTTCAGCATCGCGAAGAGCTTTGGGAATCGTTTCCATTATCCCTTCCATATTATAGTTCATCTAGAAGTTCTAGTAACTTGGTGATAGTGACTAGAGAACTCTGTCGATCACTATCTTATCTGGAAGATTAACTCCCACTTGATTCAAGTGATTGTAGTACTCAGACATTCTGAGCACATGCTCACTAGCTGAGCTATTCACCTCCATCTTGTAGGCAAAGTACTGTCAGAGGTCTCATACCTCTAAACACGGGCATGAGTATGAAATATCAATTTCAACTCTTAGAACATCTTATATGTTCCGTGGCATTCAAAACGTTTTTGAAGTCCCGGTTATAATCCATAAAGCATGGTGCACTAAACTATTAAGAAGTCATCATACCGAGCTTTGTCAAATGTTCATAATGTGTGCATCTGCTCCTGCAATAGGTCCGTCACCTAGCGGTGCATCAAGGACATAATACTTTTGTGCAACAATGAGGATAACCCTCAGATCACGGAGCTAGTCCGCATCATTTCTACTAACATCTTTCAACATAGTTTTCTCTAGGAACATATCATAAAAAAATGGGGAAGCTATACGCGAGCAATTGATCTACAACATAGATATGCAAATACTATCAGGACTAAGTTCATGATAAATTTAAGTTCAATTAATCATATTACTTAAGAATTCCCACTTAGATAGACATCCCTCTAATCATCTAAGTGATCATGTGATCCAAATCAACTAAACCATAATCGATCACCACGTGAAATGGAGTAGTTTTCAATGGTGAACATCACTATGTTGATCATATCTACTATATGATTCACGCTTGACCTTTCGGTCTCAGTGTTCCGAGGCCATATCTGTATATGCTAGGCTCATCAAGTTTAACCCGAGTATTTAGCGTGTGCAAAACTGTCTTGCACCCGTTGTACAAGAATGTTGAGCTTATCACACCCGATCATCACATGGTGTCTCGGCACGACAAACTTTTTCAACGGTGCATACTTAGGGAGAACACTTGTACCTTGAAATTTTTAGTGAGAGATCATCTTATAATGCTACCATCAATCAAAGTAGAATAAGATGCATAAAGGATAAACATCACATGCAATCAATATAAGTGATATGATATGGCCATCGTCATCTTGTGCCTTTGATCTCCATCTCCAAAGCACCGTCATGATCACCATCGTCACCGGCGCGACACCTTGATCTCCATCGTAGCATCGTTGTTGTCTCGCCAACTATTGCTTCTATGACTATCACTACCGCTTAGTGATGAAGTAAAGCAATTACATGGCGATTGCATTTCATACAATAAAGCGACAACCATATGGCTACTACCAGTTGCCGATAACTCCGTTACAAAACATGATTGTCGGTGTCAAAACCGGCGGATCTCGGGTAGGGGGTCCCGAACTGTGCGTCTAAGGCGGATGGTAACAAGAGGCAGGGGACACGATGTTTACCCAGGTTCGGGCCCTCTTGATGGAGGTAAAACCCTACGTCCTGCTTGATTATTCTTGATGATATGAGTATACAAGAGTTGATCTACCACGAGATCAGAGAGGCTAAACCCTAGAAGTTAGCCTATGGTATGATTGTATGTTGTCCTATGGACTAAAACCCTCCGGTTTATATAGACACCGAAGGGGGCTAGGGTTACATAAAGTCGGTTACAAAGGAGGAGATATACATATCCGTATTGCCTAGCTTGCCTTCCACGCCAAGTAGAGTCCCGTCCGGACACGGGACGAAGTCTTCAATCTTGTATCTTCATAGTCCAACAGTCCGGCCAAAGGATATAGTCCGGCTGTCCGGAGACCCCCCAATCCAGGACTCCCTCAGTAGCCCCTGAACCAGGCTTCAATGACGATGAGTCCGACACGCAGTGTTGTCTTCGGCATTGCAAGGCGGGTTCCTACTCCGAATACACCACGGAAGAGTTTGAATACAAGGATAGTGTCCGACCCTGCAAAATAAGTTCCACATACCACCGTAGAGAGAATAATATTTCCACAAAACGTTTTGGCAGCATGACATCACGCCACGGCCCGGTAATTATTTGAACCGTTTTTCTTTAACTAGCCCTGCACATAATGCGAGGCGGTTTCCTTGACACGTCTTGTCAAAGCAGAGATCGTGTTCCCCTTATCACGGGATCCTCATTAATACAAACGTGGGTAACCCAACCATGCCTGTTGGTATGACTCCTAGATCTTAGGTAAGTCTCAAACGGCCATGAGGAGGACGCCTGATATTCACCCTCTTTATAAAGGGGACAAGGCTTTTTATTTTTTCCCTCCCGCGCTTTATCGAATCCTTCCCCCGCCTCGAGCTCTAACACCCAAAGCTTAGGCCAGGTGCTTCAGACCTTCAATCATGTCCGGATCCAGCCTTCAAGGCTGGTGGATGCCTTCCTCCGTCATGGAGGAGGACATCAAGAAGTTGAGGGAGGCTAGATACCTGACTGCAGAAATTTTGCATAGGCTACCCACCCGAGGGCAGGTCATCCCTACTCCCGAACCCAACGAGAGCATTGTGTTCGTCTCCCACTTCCTCCGAGGACTAGGCCTCGCTCTGGATCCCTTCGTTAGGGGTCTTGTGTTCTATTACAGGCTGGATTTTCACGATCTAGCCCTGGATTCCCTTCTTCACATCTCGTCATTTATTGTCGTATGTGAGGCCTTCCTCCGCATTACCCCTCACTTCTGCCTGTGGCTCAAGACCTTCGATGTGAAGCCCAAGACGGTCGAAGGGTAGTACGCAGCATGTGGGGGTGCTTTAATAAGCAAAATTGTTGATGCTCCATGGCCAAAGGGTTCCTTTCCAGAGGTGTATGGATTGTGGCAGCGGGAGTGGTTTTACGTCACGGCTCCCTGAAGCGCCAAATGGGTAGCTGCCCCCACCTTTCGCTCGGGCACCCCACCACAACTGATGTCATGGATCAACAGGGGGCTGAGATGGGGTCCAACCAAGGACGTGCCAATACTGAAGAGCCGTATCCGAGATCTCTTCGAGGGAGATTTCAGTCTGGTTATGGTAATGCAAGTTATGCTGGTTCGTCGAGTCCAGCCTTGCAAACGCCGACCCCTCCGCATGTGGGAATTCAACCCGGAAGGACCACGCACTATTCAGCATTTCCTCGGCATGACGCACGAGGAGATGTACAAGTCGTTCTTCGGACCCCAAATAGAGTGTCCAGACACCACCGAGGACGTGGGCCTGAGCTGCAACCGCCCTGCTGCCCAAGTAAGTAATCCCATGGCCGAACACACTGTCCTTTTATTTATCATGACATCACTCTGAAGAATCGCTCTTTGACCAGGACTGGATAACAAAGGCGAAGATGATCCGGTGTTCGACCCCCCTTCCCGAGGTCTTGGATAATCCGGTGCTGGAAAAGATGCTCGAGCCAGCACCTTGTGTAGTGCCCTTAAAGGAAGATGAAGGGGGGAATAAAGAGGGCGAAAGCGGGCCTCCTTCGCTACCTATTCCAACCGAGGGAATTGACAGTGTGTTGGACTAGGGGTACTCACCACGTCATCTCCTGATCTGTTAGATTGGGCCGAGGACCCCCATGGCCGTATACTCATGGGCCAGTTCGGACAGCTGCCGCATACAAGGAAGATTCCATAAGACTTCGCGATCAAGACAAGGACTCCTCCCCACCGGCGTATTCGGCTAGGACTCTTGTTATCCTAGGCCTCTGGTGCATTATATAAACCGAGGCCAGGCTAGTCGATAGATTATATACATACAATCATACCATAGGCTAGCTTCTAGGGTTTAGCCTCTCTGATCTCATGGTAGATCTACTGTTGTACTACCCATATCATCAATATTAATCAAGCAGGACGTAGGGTTTTACCTCCATTAAGAGGGCCCGAACCTGGGTAAAACATCGTGTCCCCTGCCTCCTGTTACCATCCACCTTAGACGCATAGTTCGGGACCCCCTACCCGAGATCCGCCAGTTTTGACACCGACATTGGTGCTTTCATTGAGAGTTCCACTGTGTGTTCGGCAAAAGGTTGATGGCTCGCCTCCAGGTCAACTGCGACTTCGGCATCTTCGTCACCAGCTCGACTGGTCACTTTGGTTTGACCAAAGACTGCGCCCTACCTCCAATCGTCATGTTCGGATGAGGGCCTTTATAAACATCAACTCCGATCTCTATCAAGATCATGGAGGAATCATCCAGGGAGCCCGGGGGCTCAACGTCAACATTGCCCTCGGGCGACCGTGCTGTTTTTCTGGACAGCAAACTTGTGTCCACCGCCACCGCCTCCTCAAGTGTCTTTTTAACGATCACTTTGGTGAAATTGTGTGGAATTGAGTCTACAACAACCCTGGAAAATTTCGTCGAGTTCCGATGGAGGAATCTCTAGCAATGCACGATATACCGGAGCCCTGTCAAATCCGGACGGAAATCTGGATGAGTTTAGGGCGTGGTGTCCAGCTTCTAGCTCGGCCGTCCTTTGGAAGATCCAACCGTTGATCGGCTGCGGAATTCCTATATCTGCCACCTCTCGAAATTTCAGCTCGATCCGACCGTCCAAACTCCGGGAATCTTCCAATTAGTGCATCACTTTTCGGATTTGTTTTCTGCGCGAAGACGAATCCGATCCGAGTTCGTCTTTTTTATGAACGGGATTTCGGATATCCCTTTTGAAGGAAGTTTTGTATGGGGTGTTGTGTTTTGTTCCCGAACACATCTCACTAACTTTAAGATCTTTTGAACATGATATTCAACATCATGTTGGTGTTAAACCAGTCCGGCAATATTGCTCCATGACTGCCGACCTGCGCTAGACACGTCGTCACTTTGTTGAGCCGAGCTCAACTTCTTAGGATCATCATCTCGGCAAGCCGAACAAGAGTCCGGCATCGCGAAGGATAAATCATCATCAACATCGCCGCCCCACGGATTACACGGTGCGGGCATACCGGCATCGCCGCATGATCGCTTCATTAAGCCGGCATCGACCATGTCACGACCTACATCGGCAGGGCCGCACTATTGCTTCTTCAAGCTGGTGTCCATCACGCCGACCTACTTCGACTCATCGACTGACATCGAGGCTTTGACATCTCGGCTGGACCGGGGGCTTCGCCATCTCTTCATCAACCTACTCCGGACACTTCGCGTCATTAGCTGAACAACTCCGTCACGTTAGCTGGAACGAGGGCTTTGCCTCGGCGAGCCAACCTTTGCCAGCATTGCCATGCCGTTGTTTTATCGCCCATCAGGCAATGGGTGTGCGAATCGAGTCCCAATTTTGGGAATCACCTTCCTTCGGATTGCTACAACAAATAAACCAGGTGCTATTAATCCCAGTATTTTTTGCTTGTTTGGGTTCATTTTTCCCAAGAAATTATTACTCTGGCTTGTCCATCATATGTACACAGGTTGTCGAAGTAAATAGCCATGGGTAGCCTAGTCGGCTTCCCCTGGCCCTTCTGAAAAAATTACGAGCCCGTCCGGCTCTCAAAGAACTCAAGACCTGGGGTCGCCTTCCCCCTACCGGCTATCTTCTAGGCCGGCTTCGGGGGGGGGGAGGGGGGCGTCCCGCCTTTAGCCCTCATAAAGGAGGCCATGGGAGGGCCGACTTCGAGAAGTCGGCGACAAGAAGGCCGACTCCAAGAAGCCGGCTCCCATAAAGCAGTCAAGATCATACCCGCGAAGTCCGCGTCCACCCAGCAATGATGAAGCGGGGCGTCGCTACAGTGAAGCCTGCCACCCCCAATACCCGGGGCACGCCCAGCACAGTGCGCCGTACAGGCAGCCATGACCCGCCCGGCGCGGCACTATTGCCACGACGACCCTGACGCCGTCCACGACGGGCCACCAGCATGGCCCCCGAGGCGGTGGGCCCCTTCGGGCAGAGAGATGCCGAAGGCGGCCACACCTCCTCCCAAGTCGGCCAGATGAAGAGCCGCCCCCCCATAGCCAACCTGCCATCCTCCTCGAAGGAGACGCCCATTAAGGAGACAAGACACGGTGGGGCTACAGTAATCGCCCGCTAGGGCGGCGGTACTGTAGCCACGCTTACCCCGACCAAGCCCGTGTCATCAGCACAGAGCAACAGTAACCAGCCCCCGACCAGGCCCTGGACAGTGGGGCCTGCCTGTCGACCAGGGTGCCGGCAGCCGGCAGGACCCACCAGTCGGCGGGCCCTAGCAGCCGGCGCAGAAACCGACGAGCATAGTCACAGACAGCTGGGCCCCATGCCCAGCCGGATTACCATTGTACCCCCGGGGGGTAGGCCTATATAAACCCCCCGGTGCACCCATGCAAAGGGTTGGACCCCCAAGCTAGTCTTAGACACCATACGAGGAGAGGAAGCGAGCTAGCCGTGCCCTTCTTCCTCCTTCCACCAAAACAGCTCAAGGAGCATTGTGTAGCTACTTGTTCATCTAGTGATCATGCGGAGACCCCGCAGAGCAGCAGTAGGGGTGTTATCTCCACGGAGAGCCCTGAAGCTGGGTAAAGTACGTCGGCGAGCTTGTCTTCGCCTCATCCCGTTTCCAGGCGCCGGCGACGTCTTATTGGCTCCCACAATGATAAGCCACCCGTTGGCATATGTCGCACCTACCACCCGACACAGGTCTATCAAATGGTGGCCGCATTAACGATGGTCACATGGTGGTTCAGTCAGTCTCCATACATAGTCCGGCAAATGCCGCATCCGGAACTCGGACCGACCTGTGAATTCAGGCTTTGCCACGCCTTTACCGCATCACGCCGATGCCCTGCATCGACATTGACTTCGGCGCTAGGCCATATTTCTTTTATTACTCACTTTGCATAAATTATTTATTATGCAACGATTTTTTTAATTATCATTATTACTATTATCTCCGGTTTGCACTATTTTTTGTGCACAGGAAAATGATCCGGGGACTTCGGCGTCACTCAGCCGGTCTGCATTGACCGTGCTATGTCACCACTTTGGCGTGTCGAGCTCTCTGCTCCGCCACGTCGGGACCGGCTTGGGGGATGGAACCTTGCCCCGCATCAAGCTCGGACCGCGTCATCAATACCGAAAACATTAACAAGCTAAGTCGCTTTCATGCTCAAAGCTTTAATTTCTAACTTGTGTTCGGTTCGACCAAGCATTATACTTTTTTGGAAAAAAGTTGCTTGTAAAAAATTTCCTTGTCCAAACTTTGTTTGTGACACATAAATTCAAATACCCCGTTTACTTGGGGGCTTCCTTTATGAAGCTTTTCCTCTTGCATATGATTATACTTGTACGGCTTCGTTCCTTGTTCGTGTATTACACCACAATATGCACCATATTGACTTAAGCGATTTGCAAGCTGGGTTGCCTCGCTCCTGTGTTTACCCCTACGTTCCCGATTGTTCGGCTAGGGAGTAAAGGGAGCACCTCTGCGATTGTCATGATCGGGTCACCCGAGCCGGACCTCAGACTGGGTGAAGCCGAAAGCTAGCGCTCTTATTGTTTTCAATGATGGTCGGCACACAACGGAACTCATGAGTACAAAAAATCTATTGCACAAGTCTCATAATAACAATGAGCACCGAAGAAAGGTATCGGTGGGGGTACTATTTTCTACGAAGATGCTTCTTACACTTTGTAGTAATATAGCATAAGTTCCTTGAGCGCGCTTTGTCTGTTACAGCCTTATGGCCTGATTGCCTGGTTATTGGAAACACCGTCGATATTCTCGATAGATGGAGTACATAACACTTTTCGGTCCTTGACCGAAGAGGGAGAAGCCGACGGTTGGTTAAGACGCGTTTAAAGTTCGGTTGAACATAGATATGATATAAGTACTTCGGTACATGCAATCATTCTTTTACTCAAGTCACTTGGGGGCTCTTAAGTTTATTTGAGCCGTTCTTCTTCTTAGTCGTTGCAAAGTTTTATTATTATTATTATTATTATTATTATTATTATTATTATTTATCACTCCTTTTTTCGACACGAGTGTGTGGTCACTAGCCGGGAAGCCTAATTTCTCTCTCAAAGCCGCTAGAGTTTAGTTTGCTAAGCTGGCCTAACGAGAAGTACTCCGCCTTCGGGATAGGAGGTTGAAGCCGTAGGCTGACCCGCTTGAAGTCTTGAGATAGGATGTGTCATGTTAAAGCACGACAGAAGCACTTCTTTTGCTAAGGCCAATTTTTGGATTGGCACCGAACACTTGATCTTGTTCGGACGTCAAGTTTTTACTGACGTTTTTTGGTTTCCCAAGCTTATGGCACTTTTAAACTATTTGTGTGTTTTCAGCACAAGTCTCGTAGTGCAACGCCGGACATCTTTAGAGATTCGGCAAAAACATTCTCGGATATTGCTATATATGCATCGTTTCGAATTGTGTCTTCGGTCAATAGTTGGGTTGCCCGGCTCCTGCGCTTGCCTCCTACGTTCCGCTTTGTTCGGCTAGGTGTGCAAAGGGAGAACCACTGTGATTGTGCTTCCAGCTCACATGGTTAAGCACCTCAGTGGAGAAAGCCAAAAACTGATTGTCACAATAAGCGTAAACTGGTCAGCGATCCGATGACGATGTTAAATGACGGGCCATTCATAACAATGGCCGAAGTATTTACGGCTTGACCTCGACTGTCGCCGAACACTACCGGGGGCTATTAACTGGCCTCCTAAACTAAATCCTCGATATTTTGCTCTTACAGTGGAGCTGAGGTTTCATGATCATGCTTAGCATGACAACCCAAAGAAAGGAACTGATAGCGGGACTATTTTCTTTGGAAGACATTTCTTCTGTTAAACAGTAATATAACATATCTCTTTGCGTACCTTTGTTTATAAAACCGTATGGACAGATTGCCTTGTTTGTTGTAAATCTTTTCCCTCATAAAGGCTTTATAAAGTAGGACAAACACTCCTCGGCTATTGGCCGAGGAGGTGGAAGTCGATGGTCGGTCAACAAAGTTTTGTACAATGCGGATCCGAGCATTAATGACGTAAAGTACTTGGATACATAGAGTCATTACACATAATTTGTGATTTTACTATGGATATCAATCCTTAATTCGGCCACCCGTGCCCGCATTAAGGCTCGGGGGCTACTGGGCTTCGGGCTTATTATTTACAAATATTAAAGGGGCACATCGATCCCCTGATCTGGTGTTGCCACCCGACTAGTGTCTCGGGGGCTACTGCATTGCCTGTCCAATGCAGAAAATTTTAAGTGTAATACATTTTCCGAGGAGATTTGGATCCTCAGGTTGGTCGGCTGCACCCAACCTGAGTCTCGAGGACTGAGCACGCCGCTTTTTGTGTCCCGAAGTATTCTGCCGAGCTAGGACTTGATCCTCAGGCCGATTTTGCAAATCAACCTGAGTCTTAGCGGCTACTGGGATCAGCGGTCTTATGTCATCCTTCATGTGCATCTCGGGTTTTAGACCGATACCCACCTTGAGGGCTACTGGCTATATATATCGACAGAGAATAAATTGCACCAATTAAAAATATTGACAAAAATCGGCCCACATTCGGGGTGGTGCACCACCTCGGAAGCAGTCCGGCATAAAGCTCGGGCGCTAGTGGCTGGCTCCATAGAGGGCATTTCGGGCATTAAGCTTGGCTAAACTCCTTCAAACTTCTTTGAACCAAGGTGATTTACGACACCACGGATACATAGTACGACGTTGGAGCTCGGATACAGTCCGGCGTTGGAGCTCGGATACATAGTCCGGCGTTGGAGCTCGGATAGATTTCGGCGTTAGAGCTGGGAAGCAGTCCGGCGTTGGTGCTCGGCTGCAAAAGATACCTCGAATGCAATCCGGTGTTGGAGCTCAGGACGCAAGAGGACGCTGCCACCCGGGAACAACTTCAAACCCGAGGTGTGGCATAAAAATAACAAGGCATTGATAAAGGCCGGAAACTTAAAGGGGCTCCTCGGATACCCGACGTGTAAACTCGTCGAATGCATTTCGGCGATCCTCAAGATCGAAGATGAGAAGATTTTTTGAACCAGTTTTCAAGACCAACGACCGAAGATGAAAAATGGTTCGGAGGAATTGAGGAGCGTCCCTAACTTGAAGACCGGTTCAAGGGGCTACTGACGGTGTCTTGGACTAGGGGGTACTCACCACGTCATCTCCTGATCTGTTAGATTGGGCCGAGGACCCCCATGGCCGTATACTCATGGGCCAGTTCGGACAACTGCCGCATACAAGGAAGATTCCACAAGACTTGGCGATCAAGACAAGGACTCCTCCCCACCGGCGTATTCGGCTAGGACTCTTGTTATCCTAGGCCTCTGGTGCATTATATAAACCGAGGCCAGGCTAGTCGATAGATTATATACATACAATCATACCAGAAGCTAGCTTCTAGGGTTTAGCCTCTCCGATCTCGTGGTAGATCTACTCTTGTACTACACATATCATCAATATTAATCAAGCAGGATGTAGGGTTTTACCTCCATCAAGAGGGCCCGAACCTGGGTAAAACATCGTGTCCCCTGCCTCCTGTTATCATCCACCTTAGACTCACAGTTTGGGACCACCTACCCGAGATCCGCCAGTTTTGACACTGACAAGAATGAGTGCCTCCGTGAAGGAGGATAACACAGGGGAAGAATCTGACATTCTCTCCCCCCGGGGAAGGAAGAGGACTACCTTTGAAGATCCGGAAACTAAGGTTTCCAAACAGGAGAAGAAATCTCAGCCAGAGGGTCCTGCCTCGGAGGGTATTCTTGCCGCACAATGTCCACACGGGGATCAGCCCTCTATCGAGTTGTAAGTAATCAAAAAGTACTTAATGGTGAAGATATCCTACCTTACTTCCAAAGACAATAACCGATGCTTATAAATTGCAGTCCGGATCGTAGCCCTTCTCGATAGAGTTCATCTTAGGGGGATCTTCTTCCGGAGATGATGGAGAGTGAAACGCCTCTCCCGGACTCCCTAGCTCAAGAAGCGGGCGACCTTGAAGTGTCGTCGCGAAGGGTATCTCCAGATCCACTAGGGCCAGAGGGTCTGTATGGTGTGTGGTCGGACATGCTGAAGGATCTTCTGGGGCAAGCTGCCGTCTCGGAAGCGCATCGTACACTAATGGGCACGGTAATTGAAAGGATTTCATCTGCTGAAAGCGCTTTGCATGAAGCTTTTATGAGTCTGCTGAAAGGCTTCGAGGTACGTGAAATAATGTATGCTTTTAATAGTACCGCATACGTTAGGTATGCCCATGGAGATAGTAGCCCCTGAGACTCTGGTTGTCGTCGAGAACGGCGACAAACAGAGGATCATATTCCCAGGTAATAACCAGACCGCCTTTATGTGCAGGTGGTTGATGCTCCGGTGGCTAGCCGGACTGATGGGTTTGCCGAACTAAAGCGACAACTGGATGCGGCAGATGCCGACATCGTGCTTGTCAACAACCGGCTTGACGAGGCACAGGGTGAGTGCTTTTTTTGGTGATTGTCACATAATAAGAGCAACATGATGCCAGTATCTTTAATATGTTGTGACTGTAGATGGAGCTGCCACCATGGAGACCCTTCGGGCGGAGCTTGCCCGAGCCAAGGAGCAAGCAAGGAGTAGCAATGCGGCCGCTTTAAAGGTGGCTGAAGTGCTAAGAGCCGAACAGGCCGCGCATTGCGAGAGCAAGGAAAAAATAGCCAAGATGGATGTAGAGTTAAAAGATGTTGCTGACCGTTACCAGCTTCTTGAAGAAGAAAACCGGGCGAAGGCGACGGACCTGGAGAAGGCCCGGGTGGCTGCCAAGGAAGCCCGCTCCAAAATTAGAGTGAGGAAGGAGGAGCTGAATCAAGCTGCAGATATCGTGTCTGGGAAGCCCTTCTTGTTGCGGACTAAGTTCGGAGATCCGAAGTATGCTCCTCTGGACCGGCTATGGAGTTCTGCGGATGCGTACATGGATTTGGCTGCAAGTGCTGCTGATGCAGCCGAGTACTTCAGGGATCAGAAAGGTCCCGAAGTGGAAAAGCTGTTCTGGTCACAGTTTCATGCTCTAGTCCGTCTGCTGCTGCTGAATGAGCGATTGACCGGTTGGGCCGAGCTCCATAGGTTGTCCGGACTTGCCATGAGGTCCGTTGTGGATCACCTGTGGCCGGGAGGGCCAAGCTCGAATAGCTACTTTAGCTTAGTGCAACAATTCCTTGATGTTGTGCCACGCACCGATGCTGTAAAGAGATTGGTGTGCATAGAAGGTGCGCGGATGGCCCTTGCCCGTGTCAAAACATACTGGGCGGAGATGGAGGCAACCACTGTTGCGGCACAAGGTTCGGCCATAGGCCGAGTGGCTGCCGAGCACTACTTTGAAGAAGTCCTTGAAGGCGCTTGTTCGATAGAGGCTCAGTGCTCGAAGAATATTATTTTCTAGTGACATGTAGTCCCATTGTACAAACAATGTTTTTCTGAATTAATTAAGGCTGCATTTATACTTTTGCCCGAAAGTACTATGATTCCTCCTGTGCGGCCGTTTATGTATATATGTATATAACCTGAAAGTTTGCAGTCATCGGCTTCCGCCCCCACGCATATAATGTGAGGGTGTTCACAAAAGATGCATATCCACACTTGATCCAACGTCTTGATCCGTTAAGGAGGTGATAGCATAGCAAACGAGGCAATCGGACTATATTGCTTTAACACTTTCACTTAGCCATAGGAGTTTGATAGTGGGGACTCTATATAGCCCCTGGTACTTCTGCGCTCGTCCGAATACGGGGCGCGTACGTACATGACCGGGAAACGGCCCTTCGTTAATGCGGAGGAATCCCGAAGATTCCGATTAGTCATTGAGTGGTTGACCAGTCTCTCGCTATATCATGACAGTCAGTTTTCGGCTTTCTCTACTGAGGTGCTCATCCGGATAAACCAGGGCACAATCGCAGTAGTTCTCCCAGTGCTACCTTAGTCGATGTAACGGAACATAAGGTACCAAAACGTGGGAGCCGGACAAACCCAACATTTGACCAAAGACATGATTCGGAGCTGATGCATATAGGGCCAAACTCGCGACGCCGAACACTCCCTAAGGTGTTTGGTCTTTATAACATATACCGGGCTAAACAATGCCCTTTATAAGAAACCCCATGTGTCTAGGTACGTGCGAAATCCTGGCGTGGCCACATGCCAATAACGCCGACATCCTTCTCGGTTGTGTGGAGTATCCGGAGGATGTGAGCAACAAGAGATAGTAAAAAAGGTTTACGCGGGGCCTTAATCTAAAAAGAAACCTTTGGGCGGGTCCCTGCTGCACGTCTGCACCTGTGTCTCTGGTGTGCCGTGTCCTGGACGGGTGTAGCACGATTGTCACTTGCGAAAGGAAAGAACTTAGGTGAAAGTTGTTGTGCCAAAAAAAGAGTGAATTATCAAAATTCCAGAGAGGCCTAGTTGAGCCGGGCTGGCCCTGATTACACGCGGGAAGCCCCTGGTATCGTTTTATGAGGGTGCGAAAACCAATCTTGTGCATGTATGATGGAATGCCGGACTCGTCTAACCGTGTCTGTGGTCTTGATGACCTGCCGTTTTTTCTGGTTGGTGAGGTCGTCTAGTGTGCGGCTGTTAGAGCCGCCGCGTCCTCTTCCGTTCGTAAAGAACGTTTGGTATTTCCGCTAACTGTAATGACGCCTCGTGGACCGGGAATCTTGAGCTTGAGAAAAGCATAATGCGGTATTGCTTTAAAACGAGCGAAAGCCGCCCTTCCGAGTAGTGCTTGAAAATCACTCCGGAATGGAGCGATGTGAAAAGTTAACGTTTCACTCCGGAAGTTATCGGGAGAACCGAATACCACCTCTGGTAGTAGAGAGCCCTTGCAGTGGGCCTCTTGGCCTGGTATTACTCCCTTGAAGGTAGTATTACTGTGGCTTATTTGTGTCGGGTCTATCCCCATTTTGCGGACTGTGTCCTGATATATCAGATTTAGATCACTGCCGCCGTCCATGAGGACCCTTGTGAAATGGTACCCATTTATTATTGGGTCTAACACCAAGGCCGTCAGTCCTTCGCGCCGGATATGTGTATTGTGATCCCTGCGATTGAAAGTGATCGGGCAGGCCGACCAGGGGTTGGGCCTAGGGGTGACAGGCTCGATGGCGCGTGTGCATCGGAGTGCGTGATTGCTTCTCCTCTTTGTCACCTGGATCATGTTTGCTATTTTAACCTCTGGGTGGAACTTTTTCTATCCTCCGGCGCTTTGCTGGCGAGGTTCATCCTCATCTTTGCTTGGTGTCTCTTCCCCTTTGTGTTCGGCGTTTAGCTTACCAGCCTGCTTGAAGACCCAACATTCTCTGTGGGTATGATTTGCAGGTTTGTCTAGGGTGCCGTGAATCTGACAGAGTTTGTCAAGAATTTTGTTTAGGCCAGATTGTCCTTCTCTGCTGCCTTTGAAAGGCTTTTTCCGCTGACCTGGTCGAGAGCCCCTGAATCCGGCGTTTACCGCCCTGTTATCTAGGCTACCTTCTTTATTTCGACGCTTGTTTTTGTTGCGTCGTGGTTTACCATTGCCATCCCTAACTTCGGATGTGCTTGGGTCGCTGGTGCTGCTATGGGCCAACCAGCTGTCCTCACCCACACAAAAGCGGGTCATGAGGCTTGTTAGGGCTGCCATTGTTCTTGGTTTTCTTGACCGAGGTGTCTGGCGAGCCATTCGTCTCGGACGCTGTGTTTGAAAGCTGCTAAGGCTTCAGCGTCCGGACAGTCGATAATTTGGTTCTTCTTGGTGAGGAACCTGTTCCAAAGCTTTCAGGCGGACTCTCTGAGCTGTTGGATTATATGACTTAAATCGTCTGCATCCGGAGGTTGGACATAAATCCATTGAAAATTGGCCCAGAAAGCGTCCTCGAGCTCCTCCCAACTTCCAATTGAGTTTTCGGGGAGGCTTTTCAGCCAGTGCCTAGCTGGCCCTTTAAGCTTGAGGGGCAAGTATTTAATGGCATGGAGATCGTCTCCACGAGCCATATGGATGTGGAGGATGAAGTCCTCTATCCAGACTCCAGGGTCTGTGGTTCCGTCGTACGCCTCTATGTTCACTGGTTTGAATCCCTCTGGGAATTCATGATCCAGCACCTCATCAGTGAAACATAAGGGATGTGCGGCACCCCTGTATTGGGATGCGCCATGGTGTTCGGACGGTTGTAGTATTCGGTGGTGGTTGTGTACTGTAGCGCGCTTCCTAGATCCATAGATAGATCTGGTTGCGCTGGATTTTTGATGCAAGTTCTCACGTAGATCGTGTGTTGACTTATGCATGACTTTGTTAGCCGCTCTATCGCGTTCACAGGGTGGTGGATCCGGCCGGTTGGCCATATCGCTTTTTGGCTGTATGGGCACTAAGGCCTCATCGCCGAATTCTGGTAATAGCTTGCGCTTTGGATAGCTATTTGGATGGTAACTTCCATCATACTTTGTTACTTTGTTCTACTTGTTGTTGAGCGTATTTTGTGGGACCTTGAGCCTTCTGTTTCTTCAGGCTTCTCGCTGTGGCAATAAGCCTTCTGCGGAGGTTCTCTTGCTTCAAGTGAGTTTCCGGGATGATGAGGCTTATCGTTGGCGTCATCGTGTTCGGACGTCGGATCCGTACTATGTTTGTAGTTTGCGTCTTGATCGTGTTCTGCCACCGGGATGGTGCAATTGTCGTCTCTTCCAGAGTCGCATGGACTATTATTATCGTTGTTCTTGCTATGGCGGGACTTAGAGCGGCGCCGCTGATGTCGGCACTTGGGTTACTTCTTGGAGGTGTCATCCTCTGATGTCTCATCTCCGTTGGCTTCTTTGGGGGTGTCCACCATGTGTACATCATGTGATGAAGTAGCGGTCTAGCGCCCTGTGGGCGGTGGTTCCTGTTCGTCTCCTGCATCGTCGTCCATATTGTTGATGTCTTCGGAGTCGGAGTCAAGCATGTCGGTTAAGTCGTCGACAATGGCTACTAAGTGGGTGGTGGGTGGGCAGCGAATTTCCTCGTCGTCCGCATCTCATTCTAGACGGACATAGTTCGGCCAGGGTTCTCCGGACGAGGAGAGAGACCTTAATGAATTTAGCACATTTCCGAAAGGTGAGTTCTGAAAGATATCCGCGGAGGTGAGCTCCATGATCGGTGCCCCGTCGGTTTCGACAGGCACAGATGTAGGCGGCTCGGAGTCCGTGGCCGGGGATAAATCCAGTGGTTTGGTGACACGACTCTCGTATGGGGTGAAGTCATTATCCGGCTCTATCGCCACTAAGAGTGCGACCTCCATGGCCGGGTCCATCCCTCCTCTCTCGGATGGCGCGACTTGCTCCGGATTAAAGGACGGAGTAGCTGCGGATGCGATCTCCCGAACACTGTCCGACGGTAGAGTTACGTCTTGCTCGTCGTGACTGCGCGACGCTTCCGGCATGGGCTCGAATCCGTCGAAGATCAAGTCTCCGCGGATATCGACCGTGTAGTTCAAGTTTCCAAATCAGACCTGATGGCCAGGGGCGTAGCTCTCAATCTGCTCCAAATGGCCAAGCGAATTGGCCCGCAGTGCAAAGCCGCCGAATATGAAAATCTGTCTGGGGAGGAAAGCCTCGCCCTGAACCGCATCGCTAGCGATGATCGAAGGAGCCATCAAGCCTTATGGTGACGACACAGTGGAACTCTCAATGAAAGCACCAATGTCAGTGTCAAAACCATCGGATCTCAGGTAGGGGGTCCCGAACTGTGCGTGTAAGGCGGATGGTAACAGGAGGCAGGGGACACGATGTTTACCCAGGTTCAGGCCCTCTTGATGGAGGTAAAACCCTACGTCCTGCTTGATTATTCTTGATGATATGAGTATTACAAGGGTTGATCTACCACGAGATCAGAGAGGCTAAACCCTAGAAGCTAGCCTATGGTATGATTGTATGTTGTCCTACGGACTAAAACCCTCCGGTTTATATAGACACCAGAGGGGGCTAGGGTTACATAAGGTCGGTTACAAAGGAGGATATATACATATCCGTATTGCCTAGCTTGCCTTCCATGCCAAGTAGAGTCCCATCCGGACACGGGATGAAGTCTTCAATCTTGTATCTTCATAGTCCAACAGTCCAGCCAAAGGATATAGTCCGACTGTCCGGAGACCCCCCAATCCAGGACTCCCTCAATGATCATCTCATACAATAAAATATAGCATCATGCCTTGATCATATCACATCACAACATGCCCTGCAAAAACAAGTTAGACGTCCTCTACTTTGTTGTTACAAGTTTTACGTGCCTACTACTGGTTGAGCAAGAACCGTTTTTACCTACGCATCAAAACCACAACGATAGTTCCTCAAGTTAGTGTTTTTTAACCTTCAACAAGGACCGGGCGTAGTCACACTCGGTTCAACTAAAGTTGGAGAAACTGACACCTGCCAGCCACCTGTGTGCAAAGCACGTCGGTAGAACTAGTCTCGCGTAAGCGTACTCGTAATGTCGGTCCGGGCCGCTTCATCCAACAATACCGCCTAACCAAAGTATGACATGCTGGTAAGTGTCGGTGTCAAAACTGGCGGATCTCGGGTAGGGGTCCTGAGCTGTGCGTCTAAGGTTGATGGTAACAGGAGACAAGGAACACGATGTTTACCCAGGTTGGGGCCCTCTCTATGGAGGTAATACCCTACGTCCTACTTGATTGATATTGATGAGTATGAGTATTACAAGAGTTGATCTACCATGAGATCGTAATGGCTAAACCCTAGAAGTCTAGCATGTATGACTACGGTATTGAGTATATCCTTTCCGGACTACACCCTCCGGTTTATATAGACACCGGGAGGATCTAGGGTTACATAGAGTCGGTTACATAAGATGGAATCTTCATAGTTGTTCGCCAAGCTTGCCTTCCATGCCAAGGAGAGTCCCATCCGGACACGGGTACAGCCTTCGGTCTTCATATCTTCACAGCCCATCAGTCTGGCCCATAGATAATAGGCCAGACGCCCGAGGACCCCTTAGTCCAGGACTCCGCCAGTAGCCCCTGAACCTGGCTTCAATGACAAGGTATCCGGCGCGTAGTGTTGTCTTCGGCATTGCAAGGCGGGTTCCTCCTTCCGAACTCCCGAATAGTCTCCAGACGAATTGATCGTGTCCGGACTTGTAACACACACCGCAAACAACCGCAGAGAGAATATAATAACACACAAGTCCAATCTGCTGACAACTTTAGTAATGCGACGTCACGCCTGTCCGGTCATAATTTCAAACCGTTTTTCGCCCCATGTTTCAAGATGCGGTTGTCATTGGCACGTCTTGTCAAAGCAGAGATCGTGTCCCCTTATTACGGGATTCTCATCAATACGGGCATAACCCAACCACGCTGTTTACACAGCCCTTGGGAGCAGACGAATTTTAAGGCGAATGGGGGGCGTTCGATATTCACCGCCCTTATAAGGAGATAAGATTCCCCTTTCTTCTCCCACGCTTTCTTCCTGCCTCTTCATTCTTGAGCTCCAACACCCAAGTCCTCATTCGTTCCCATTCAAACAAACACCCAACCATGTCCGGGTCCGGAGCCGGCGGCAAGTGGATGCCTCCTCCATCAAGAGGAAAAATATAGAGGAGCTCCAAGAGGCCGGATACCTGGCCAAGGAGATCGTTTACCGACTTCCGGCCAAGGGACAGATCGTCCCCACCCCCGAGCCTCATGAGAGAGTGGTGTTCCTCACGCATTTTGTCCGTGGGTTGGGATTCCCTCTCCACCCGTTTGTCCGCGGACTGATGTTTTATTATGGGCTAGATTTCCATGATCTAGCCCCTAACTTTATCCTCAACATCTCGGCATTTATAGTCGTGTGCGAGGCCTTTCTCCGCATCCTACCTCATTTCGGCCTATGGCTAAAGACCTTCAATGTGAAGCCGAAGGTGGTGAGGGGTCAACAGGCAGAGCATGGAGGAGCTATGTTGGGTAGGATGCCCAACGTCACCTGGCCCGAAGGTTCATTCATGGAAACGGTGAAGGGATGGTAGTCGGGGTGGTTCTACATCACTGACTCGCGCGACACCAACTGGACGGCGGCCCCCGAATTCCGATCCGGAGCTCCGATGCGGCTTACCTCCTGGCAAGAGAAGGGCCTCGCCCGGGGTTCTCCGGGTGAGCTGACAGGGCTCCAGACATGTGTCCAGAACATGATATCCAATAGGATCAAGCTTGTCAATGTGATCCAGGTTATGCTCATCAGCCGGATCCTCCCGTGCCAACGCCGAACTTGCTATTTGTGGGAATCCGACCCGGTCAAGCACCAAATGCTACTAGAGCTCTTCAGCACAATGCACGAGGATATCTGGAAAGTGCTTTTCAAGGCTGGTGAGACGCCACCGCCTACAACCGAGGATCGTGGGCTGATGGTGGGGGCCGAGTTCCATTCGGCCCTTGATACGTCTCCGACGTATCTATAATTTTTGATTGTTACATGCTATATTATATTCTGTTTTGGACATTATTGGGCTTTATTATACACTTTTATATTACTTTTGGGACTAACCTATTAACCGGAGGCCCAACCCAGAATTGCTTTTTTTGCCTATTTCAGGGTTTCGCGGAAAAGGAATATCAAACGGAGTCCAAACGGAATGAAACCTTCGGGAACATGATTTTCGGAACAAACATGATCCAGAGGACTTGGACCCTACGTCAAGACATCAACCAGGAGGCCACGAGGTAGGGGGACGCACCTACCCCCCTGGGTGCGCCCTCCACCCTCGTGGGCCCCCTATTGCTCCACCGACGTATTCCTTCCTCCTATATATACCTACGTACCCCCAAACTACCAGATACGGAGCGAAAACCCTAATTCCACCGCCGTAACTTTCTGTATCCACGAGATCCCATCTTGGGGCCTGTTCCAGAGCTCCGCCGGAGGGGGCATCAATCACGGAGGGCTTCTACATCAACACCATAGCCCTTCCGATGAAGTGTGAGTAGTTTACCTCAGACCTACGGGTCCATAGTTATTAGCTAGATGGCTTCTTCTCTCTTTTTGGATCTCAATACAAAGTTCTCCCCCTCTCTTGTGGAGATCTATTCGATGTAATCTTCTTTTGCGGTGTGTTTGTTGAGATTGATGAATTGTGGGTTTATGATCAAGATTATCTATGAACAATATTTGAATCTTCTCTGAATTCTTTTATGTATGATTGGTTATCTTTGCAATTCTCTTTGAATTATCAGTTTGGTTTGGCCTACTAGATTGATCTTTCTTGCAATGGGAGAAGTGCTTAGCTTTGGGTTCAATCTTGCGGTGTCCTTTCCCAGTGACAGTAGGGGCAGCAAGGCACGTATTGTATTGTTGCCATCGAGGATAACAAGATGGGGTTTACATCATATTGCATGAGTTTATCCCTCTACATCATGTCATCTTGCTTAAAGTGTTACTCTGTTGTCTTGAACTTAATACTCTAGATGCATGCTGGATAGCGGTCGATGTGTGGAGTAATAGTAGTAGATGCAGGCAGGAGTCCGTGTACTTGTCTCGGACGTGATGCCTATATACATGATCATACCTAGATATTCTCATAACTATGCTCAATTCTGTCAATTGCTCAATGGTAATTTGTTTACCCACCGTGAATACTTGTGCTCTCGAGAGAAGCCACTAGTGAAACCTATGGCCCCCAGGTCTATCTTCCATCATATTAACCTTCCAATACTTAGTTATTTTCATTGCCTTTTATTTACTTTGCATCTTTATCATAAAAATACCAAAAATATTATCTTATCATATCTATCAGATCTCACTCTCGTAAGTGACCGTGTAGGGATTGACAACCCCTTATCGCGTTGGTTGCGAGGATTTATTTGTTTGTGTAGGTGCGAGGGACTCGTGCGTGGCCTCCTACTAGATTGATACCTTGGTTCTCAAAAACTGAGGGAAATACTTACGCTACTTTGCTGCACCACCCTTTCCTCTTCAAGGGAAAACCAACGCAAGTGCTCAAGAGGTAGCAAGAAGGATTTCTGGCGCCGTTGCCGGGGAGGTCTACGCAAAAGTCAACACACCAAGTACCCATCACAAACCCTTATCTCCCGCATTACATTATTTGCCATTTGCCTCTCGTTTTCCTCTCCCCCACTTCACCCTTGCTGTTTTATTTGCCTCTTCTTTTGTTTGCCTTCTTCCCGTATGTATCCTTGTTTGTGTTTCCATGTGCCTTCTATTTGCCTGCATCTTTGCTTGCTAAAAATCTATTGATATGGATCCACTTAAAGTGTTCTACTTAGATCATCTTCGATCCTTATGCGCTCGTGCTGAAACCCCAACTAGCCTAGTTGGTGGGAAATCTTTAGATGAGCATGCTCATTTTGTGCGTCACCATTTGTCTGAAAAAGGGAGACTCTTATGGAATCAAATAAACAGATTGCTGTGTTATGCTTGGAATCTTTGTGAAATTGGTGATTTTACTTGTTGCTCTAGGAACCCTAAAAAACACCTCCCCTACCTATGTGAGTTTAATGATATTGAAATCTTATCTTCTTATGCAAAGGGTGTTTATAGTTACTAGGATATCGAACGAATTGAAGAATTTGTTGCTTTTAAGGGTGCTTATGAAGTTGTTTCTTTGATTGAAAAGTATGATATTACTCCCTATGAATCTGAAAATTTTGACATACTTAAATATTGCTATGAAAACTATACTCATAATGTCTATGTCAAAGAATTTATTGAAAGAATGACCATTGCTTCGGAAAAAAATAATGATATGCATGAATCTATAGATAATTATGATTCCGATGATTTGATTAAAATATCCCTTGATGAACATGATGCTTGCTATTCTTGTGGCCATGATGCCAATATTTATGAATATGAATTTGCTATAGTTCCTTATGTTAAACATGAAATCGTTTCTATTGCACCCATACTTGATAGTTCCTTCGATAAAAAGCATGATTGCAATGATTTTATTATAAATTCTCTTAATGTCAATTGTGTTAATGATATGAAACCCTAAGCTTGGGGATGCTAGTTTTGCCATGACTACTATTTGTTGCAATGATCATGATTGGGGTGATTCTTCTTTTGATCTTGAAAATTTCTTTAAGCCCCATGATGAATATGAGATTGATAATAGTGTTTGCAATATTATTGAAAGTGGGTTTGGAAGAGTGTCAACTTTAGATCCCACGTATTTGGAGAATGTTCAATCTTATGAAGTTTTTGATAAAAGTGGGTTTGGAGAGGTCATGACTTTAGTTAACGTTAATCCCACTATTTTGGAAGAGTTTCAACTTTGCATACATGTGGATCTTGTTAAGAATATGTTTTGTGATAGCTATATTGTTGAATTTGCTTATGATCCTACATGTAATTATTATGAGAGAGGAAAATATGGTTGTAGAAATTTTCGTGTTACTAGATTACCTCTCATTATGTTGAGATTGCTATTGTTTCTTTCCGCTTTCTTACATATGCTAGTTTTTGCTTTCCTTGATAATTTGTTTGCCTATAAGATGCCTATGCATAGGAAGTATGTTAGACTTAGATGTGTTTGTCACACTCTCTTTGTTCTTTAATTCTTGCATTTCATGTGAGCATCATTGAAATATTATGCCTAGCTAGGGGCGTTAAACGATAGCACTTGTTGGGAGGCAACCCAATTTTATTTTTATTCCTTGCTTTTTGCTCCTGTTTAGTAATAAATAATTTATCTAGCCTCTGTTTTGGTTCTGTTTTTGTGTTTAATTAGTGTTTGTGCCAAGTAGAACCGTTGGGAAGACTTGGGGAAAGTCTTTTTAATCTTGCTGTAAAAAACAGAAACTTTAGCGCTCACGAGAATTGCTGCCATTTTTATTTGGAAAGTGATATTTAGTTAATTATTTTTTCAGATGATTAATATATAAATTAATCTCGTACAGAAATTTATTTTAGAATTTTTCGGGTTCCAGATCTTGCGTTAGCTACAGATTACCACAGACTGTTCTGTTTTTGACAGATTCTGTTTTTCGTGTGTTGTTTGCTTATTTTGATAAATCTATGGCTAGTAAAATAGTTTATAAACCATAGAGAAGTTGGAATACAGTAGGTTTAACACAAATACAAATAAATAATGAGTTCATTACAGTGCCTTGAAGTGGTGTTTTGTTTTCTTTCGCTAACGGAGCTCGCGAGATTTTCTATTTAAGTTTTGTGTTGTGAAGTTTTCAAGTTTTGGGTAAAGATTTGATGGATTACAGAACAAGGAGTGGCAAGAGCTTAAGCTTGGGGATTACCATGGCACCCCCAAGATAATCTAAGGATACCTAAAAGCCAAAGCTTGGGGATGCCCCGGAAGGCATCCCCTCTTTCGTCTACTTCCATCGGTAACTTTACTTCGAGCTATATTTTTATTCACCACATGATATGTGTTTTGCTTGGAGCGTATTGTATGATTTGAGTATTTGCTTTTTAGTTTACCACAATCATACTTGTTGTACACACCTTTTGAGAGAAACACACATGATTCAGAAATTATTAGAATACTCTATGTGCTTCACTTATATCTTTTGAGCTATATAGTTTTTGCTCTAGTACTTCACTTTTATCTTTTAGAGCAAGGTGGTGGTTTGTTTTATAGAAATTATTATTCTCTCATGCTTCACTTAGATTATTTTGAGAGTAGTAAATAGCATGGTAATTTACTTAAATAATCCTAATATGCTAGGTATTCAAGACTAGAAAAAACTTTCTTATGAGTGTGTTGAATACTAAGAGAAGTTTGATGCTTGATGATTGTTTTGAGACATGGAGGTAGTGATATCAAAGTTGTGCTAGTTTAGTAGTTGTGAATTTGAAAAATACTTGTGTTGAAGTTTGCAAGTCCCGTAGCATGCACGTATGGTAAACGTTATGTAACAAATTTGAAACATGAGGTGTTCTTAGAGTGTCTTCCTTATGAGTGGCGGTCGGGGATGAGCGATGGTCTTTTCCTACCAATCTATCCCCCTAGGAGCATGCGCGTAGTGATTGGTTTTTGATGACTTGTAGATTTTTGCAATAAGTATGTGAGTTCTTTATGACTAATGTTGAGTCCATGGATTATATGCACTCTCACCCTTCCATCATTGCTAGCCTCTTCGGTACCGTGCATTGCCCTTTCTCACATTGAGAGTTGGTGCAAACTTCACCGGTGCATCCAAACCCCGTGATATGATACGCTCTTTCACACATAAACCTCCTTATATCATCCTCAAAACAGCCACCATACCTACCTATTATTGCATTCCCATAGCCATTCCGAGATATATTTCCATGCAACTTTCCACCGTTCCGTTCATCATGACACGTTCATCATTGTCATATTGCTTTGCATGATCATATAGTTGACATAGTATTTGTGGCAAAGCCACCATTCATAATCCTTTCATACATGTCACTCTTGGTTCATTGCATATCCTGGTACACCACCGGAGGCATTCATATAGAGTCATACTTGTTATAGTATCGAGTTCTAATCATTGAGTTGTAAATAAATAGAAGTGTGATGATCATCATTTTCTAGAGCATTGTCCCAAGTGAGGAAAAAAAGGGAAAGGCCATAAAAGAAAAAAAAAGAGAAGGCCCAAAAAAACGAGAGAAAAAGAGAGAAGGGACAATGTTACTATCCTTTTTACCACACTTGTGCTTCAAAGTAGCACCATAATTTTCATGATAGAGAGTCCTTTGTTTTGTCACTTTCATATACTAGTGGGAACTTTTCATTATAGAACTTGGCTTGTATATTCAAACAATGGGCTTCCTAAAATGCCCTAGGTCTTCGTGAGCAAGTAAGTTGGATGCACACCCACTTAGTTTCTTTTGTTGAGCTTTCGTATATTTATAGCTCTAGTGCATCCGTTGCATGGCAATCCCTACTCCTTGCATTAACATCAATTGGTGGGCATCTCCATAGCTCATTGATTAGCCTCGTTGATGTGAGACTTTCTCCCTTTTGTCTTCTCCACATAACCCCCATCATTATATTCTATTCCACCCATAGTGCTATATCCATGGCTCATGCTCATGTATTGCGTGAAGGTTGAAAAAGTTTGAGATTACTAAAGTATGAAACAATTGCTTGGCTTATCATCGGGGTTGTTCATGATGAGAGCATTCTTGTGTGACGAAAATGGAGCATGACTAAACTATAAGATTTTGTAGGGATGAACTTTCTTTGGCCATGTTATTTTGAGAGGACGTAATTGCTTAGTTAGTATGATTGAAGTATTACTATTTTGATGTCAATATTGAACTTTTATCTTGAATCTTTCGGATATGAATATTCATACCACAATTAAGAAGAATTACATTGAAATTATGCCAAGTAGCATTCCACATCAAAAAAATTGTTTTTATCATTTACCTACTCGAGGACGAGCAGGAATTAAGCTTGGGGATGCTTGATA
The DNA here is from genome assembly GCA_034509565.1 of Triticum monococcum. Taxonomy (NCBI): domain Eukaryota; kingdom Viridiplantae; phylum Streptophyta; class Magnoliopsida; order Poales; family Poaceae; genus Triticum; species Triticum monococcum. The sequence continues at coordinate 489,197,738 of CM067845.1, forward strand.
CGTCTCCAACGTATCCATAATTTTTTATTGTTCCATGCTATATTATATTCCGTTTTGGACATTATTGGCCTTTATTATACACTTTTATATTATTTTTGGGACTAACCTGTTAACCGGAGGCCCAGCCTAGAATTGCTGTTTTTTTGCCTATTTTAGGGTTTCGCAGAAAAGGAATATCAAACGGAGTCCAAACAAAATGAAACCTTCGAGAACGTGATTTTCGAAACGAACATGATCCAGAGGACTTGGACCCTACGTCAAGACATCAACCAGGAGGCCACGAGGTAGGGGGGCGCGCCCTCCACCCTCATGGGCCCCCTGTTGCTCCATCGATGTACTCCTTCCTCCTATATATACCAACGTACCCCCAAACTACCAGATACGGAGCAAAAACCCTAATTCCACCACCGTAACTTTCTGTATCCACGAGATCCCATCTTGGGCCTGTTCCAGAGCTCCGCCGGAGGGCATCGATCACGGAGGGCTTCTACATCAACACCATAGCCCTTCTGATGAAGTGTGAGTAGTTTACCTTAGACCAACGGGTCCATAGTTATTAGCTAGATGGCTTCTTCTCTCTTTTTGGATCTCAATACAAAGTTCTCCCCCTCTCTTGTGGAGATCTATTCGATGTAATCTTCTTTTGCGGTGTGTTTGTTGAGATTGATGAATTGTGGGTTTATGATCAAGATTATCTATGAACAATATATGAATCTTCTCTGAATTCTTTTATGTATGATTGGTTATCTTTGCAAGTCTCTTCGAATTATCAGTTTGGTTTGGCCTACTAGATTGATCTTTCTTGCAATGGGAGAAGTGCTTAGCTTTCGGTTCAATCTTGCGGTGTCCATTCCCAGTGACAGTAGGGGCAGCAAGGCACGTATTGTATTGTTGCCATCGAGGATAACAAGATGGGGTTTACACCATATTGCATGAGTTTATCCCTCTACATCATGTCATCTTGCTTAAAGTGTTACTCTATTGTCTTGAACTTAATACTCTAGATGCATGCTGGATAGCGGTCGATGTGTGGAGTAATAGTAGTAGATGCAGGCAGGAGTCGGTCTACTTGTCTCGGACGTGATGCCTATATACATGATCATACCTAGATATTCTCATAACTATGCTCAATTCTGTCAATTGCTCAACAGTAATTTTTTTACCCACCGTGAATACTTATGCTCTCGAGAGAAGCCACTAGTGAAACCTATGGCCCCCGGGTCTATCTTCCATCATATTAATCTTCCAATACTTAGTTATTTTCATTGCCTTTTATTTTACTTTGCATCTTTATCATAAAAATACAAAAAATATTATCTTATCATATCTATCAGATCTCACTCTCGCAAGTGATAGTGTAGGGATTGACAACCCCTTATGGCATTGGTTGCGAGGATTTATTTGTTGGTGTAGGTGCGAGGGACTCGTGCATGTCCTCTTACTGGATTGATACCTTGGTTCTCAAAAAATGAGGGAAATACTTACGCTACTTTGTTGCACCACCCTTTCCTCTTCAAGGGAAAACCAACGCAAGTGCTCAAGAGGTAGCAGCCCTCAGCCGGATATCATTCCGGAGACCTGCACGGCTTCGGAGTCCGGCGAATGTCCTTCCCCGAAAGGAGGGGGTGTGCCTGTTCCGCTGGTGGCCTTCGTCCAACCAAAGGCACCGGATGATCTGCTGGAAGCACTGCGAGGTGCTTCCATTGTAGATGAACACCATATCCTCATGGGTACGGTGATCAAAAAGGTTCAGTCTCCCAAAAGCGGGCTGATCGAAGCCTGCACTAGCCTTTTAACAGGCTTTGAGGTAATAATAATTGTAGAAAGAATATCACAGCATAGACAGTAGCCCGTGATGCTCTGTTCGGTGTTCGGAAAAAAACCGAACAGAGGATCAAAACAATTTTCGCAGGAGTCTAACATATGATGTCCATGTAAATAAGAAGGTGTCGCTGCTGGCTGTTGCCGCTCATACTGCAGAGGTTTCTGAACTGAAGCGGAGCCTGGAGCGTGCCGAGGAGGAGCTCAGCCTTGTGAAGAAGCAATTGGAGGACAACCAAGGTATGCAGTCACCTGTGCATGTTTGTTAGGAAGGATGAATACTTCGTGCTGACTAAAGTGTCATGGACTATACTAGGGGCCACGACCGAGGTGGCGGACCTCAAGAAGGCATTAGCCGAGCCCGAGGACAAAGCGGCCAAGGAACACACTGTACGCGAAAAGCATGAGGCCCGGGTCAGCGAGGTTCAACAAGAGCTTCAGGATGCCATTAAGAAGTACGAGTCCCTGGAGTGTGATTCTAAGACGCAGGCGTCCGAACTTACGAAGGCCCGCCAGAGCGCACAAGAGGCTCGAGCCAAGGCCCAGAGCGCCCTTCAGGAACTCCAGGCGGCTAAGAAGATTGAGGCGGGTAAGGCTTTCATTATGCAAAACAGGTATGCGAAGGAAACACTCCTTTTACTTACCCGAATTTGGTGCTCTACAGAGGCATTTACGGATTTGCCGCACAACATATCCGATGCTGCTGAATTCTATCGAGCCGGGGAAGGGAGTTCGTCGGAGAAGCTGTTCTGGTCTCAACATCTTGGACCAGAACATCTGGTACCCTTCAGCGACCAACTGAAATAGTTGGTCGAGCTACACAAGGCGGCCGAGCTGGCCATGAGGGACCTGATAGTCCGGCTATGGCCTGCCGCGCCGGCACCTAGTAGCTACTTCAGGCTTGTGAAGCGGCTTGTTAGTGCCTGCTCACGGCTTGAGGTCGTAAAGCGGTCGGTCTGTATTGAAGGTGACCGGATGGCCTTTGCTCGTTGCAAGATGTGTTGGGTGAAGATGGACGTCGTCGAGCTGACCAAGGGGCCGCCGAAGGGCAAGGAGCACCGTACACCCGAGCACTATTTTGCGGATGTCCTAGAGGGGTCTCGTATTGTAGCCACGCAGTGCGGGCGGGACATTATTTTCGAATGAATACACTCATATTTTGTCTTGTATGATGACAATAAATCTGCTTTTGTAATATAATTTTTATTATGTTTTGATTGTATCCTCATGTGCGGCCGTGTTGTATGAAATCTGAGGGTTGGCCAGTCGTCGGCTTCTGCCCTCGCGTAGGTAGTACGGAGGTGTTCGAGATGGTATCTAAACAATCTTGATCCGTTTATATGGTCCTTGAGGGAGTTGTTTAACGCAATGAACCAGGCAACCAGACTATCCGTCTTGAACATCCTCACTTAGCAATAGGAGTTTTATAATAAAACATAGTCGCAACCCCTGGTATATGAACCAGTGTGTTGTCAGCGTCTGATCGGGAAGTACGATCCTTCACGAAATGCGGAAAAACCTCCAACGATTTGAGACCTCCGAACAGCTGACCGGCTCTCGCCACATCATGCCAGTCAGTTTTTGGCTTTCTCTACTGAGGTGCTCATCCGGTTTAGACCAGGACACAATCACAATAGTTCTCCCTTTACCACCCTAGCCGATGTAGCAAAACGTAGGGTAGCAAGCACAGGAGCCGGGCAACCCAACTATTGACCAAAGACATGATTCGGGGCCAATGCATATAATGCTAAATTCGGGGTGCCAAACTATACTTATAAGAAGTGTTCGGACTTTTGTTGCCGTAATGTGGTGTGCTATAAAGCCCCTGGCAAACATCAAAACGTACCAAAGTGTACGGGTGCTACCCGATGGGGTTATCCATAGGGAAACTGAAAAAAAGAAAGGAGAGAAAGAAAACAGGAAAGATGTAAAGGTAAAACGCTGGGGTCCTACAGCTCCAGCTACAAATTGTTTTCATTGTAATGTAGTTAGTACGTCAAGGCGCATTGATACAAGTAGTGCAATAAGCAACAGGCTATTTAACATGCCGAAACCAGGGGAGAGATGCATGTGGGTCCTGGAAGACGGGTAGAGTTATCGTTAACGGAATCACCTAAAAAGTCCCCATATGTCTGTGCTCATCGCCATCTTGGTGTATTTATACTTCAAGAGGACCGATAACCAGACCACCCGATGGGGCCTGCAGGATTAAAACCTGAAAGAAAACAAGCAAAAGTGAAAGTATGTGTGTATCCGATGTCGGTTGAGCCGTGTCGTGGGTCACAAGCTAGCTATGCCTCCGTCGATGCCCATGGAATTTTGAGTGCGTAGTTATGTACGTGCAGCACGTATGCCACCGCTTGATCGGGACTGAGACGGAGGCCGGATTGCTAGTCGAGCTCCTGACGAGCCGAGCTCTCCTGCTGCAGAGTAGTTCGGACCCTCTTAAGGGTATCCGAGGGCTCGGCAGCCGAATGAAGGTTCTGCTTGAGAAGGCCGCTTTGTACTTCTGCTGCTAGGGCGGCTGTCTGCTCCTCTGTACGAAGAGAGCGTTCTGTATTGCCATTGACTGTTATGACGCCGCGTGGGCCGGGCATCTTGAGTTTGAGATAAGCATAGTGTGGCACTGTGTTGAATCGAGCAAACGCAGTTCGTCCGAGCAGTGCATGATAGCCCCTACGGAATGGGATGATATCGAAGACTAACTCCTCGCTTCGGAAGTTGTCCGAAGATCTGAAGACAACCTCTGGTGTGATTGAGCCCGTGCAACGGGCCTCTACGACTAGAGTGACTCCTTTAAAGGTGGTCTTTGTAGGCTTGATCCTTGACGGGTTAATGCCCATTTTTCGCACTGTATCCTGATAGAGCAGATTGAGGCTCCTACCGCCATCCATAAGGACACGAGTCAGGTGGAACCCATCAATTATTGGGTCTAAGACCTGTGCGGCTGAGCCTCCGTGATGGATACTGGTTGGATTATCCCGACGATCAAAAGTGATCGGGCATGAGGACCATGGATTGAATTTTGGGGCGACTGGCTCTATCATGTAGACGTCCCTGAGCGCACGGTTGTGCTCCCGCTTGGGGATGTGGGTAGCATATATCATATTCACCGTTTTGACCTGAGGGGGAAACTTTTTCTGTCCCCCTGTGTTCGGTTGCCGTGGCTCTTCGTCATCGTCCTTGCTTTGCGATCCCTTTTCCCTGTTTTCGGCGTTTAATTTGCCGGACTGTTTGAAAACCCAGCACTCCCTGTTTGTATGATCAGGAGGCTTGTCGGGGGTGTCGTGAATCTGGCATGGACGATCAAGTATGCGGTCCAAGATGGATGGGCCCGAATTGTTCTTTTGGAATTGCCTCTTTCGCTGACCGGACTTAGAGCCACTAAATCCGGCGTTGACCGTCGTATCCTCGGTGTTGTCACTGTTGTTTCGGCGCTTGTATCTATTGCGTCGAGACTTGTCTTTGTTGCTTTTAACTTCAGGGGTGCCGGGGTCGCTTGCATTGTATTTGCTACGGGCCAACCAACTGTCCTCGCCCGCACAAAAGCGGGTCATGAGTGCTGTGAGGGCTGCCATGGATTTTGGCTTTTCTTGGCCGAGGTGGCGAGCGAGCCATTCATCGCGGATGCTATGCTTAAAAGCTGCTAGAGCTTCGGCATCCGGACAGTCGACAATTTGGTTCTTTTTAGTTAAGAACCTTGTCCAGAATTTCCTGGCGGACTCTCCGGGATATTGAACTATATGACTTAAGTCATCAGCGTCCGGAGGTCGAACATATGTACGTCGGAAGTTATCGAGGAAAGCCTCTTCCAATTCCTCCCAGCTGCCAATGGAATTTTCAGGCAAACTGTTTAGCCAATGCCGAGCTGGCCCTTTGAGTTTTAGAGGGAGGTATTTTATGGCGTGGAGGTCATCTCCGCGAGCCATATGGATATGGAGAATGAAGTCCTCGATCCACACCACGGGGTCCGTGGTTCTGTCGTATGATTCTATGTTCACGAGCTTGAATCCTTCTAGGAATTCGTGATCCAGGACCTCATCAGTGAAGCAATGAGGATGTGCGGGGCCTCTATATCGGGCCGTATCGTGATGCAGCTCCGATAGAGTCCGTCTATGGTGTTCGGCACCCGTATGACTGGGTTTGTCACGTCCGAATAGGTGGCCATGGTCACGTGTCGAGGCGCGTCCTCGTGATCCGTAGATTGATCTTGTATGTCCTGCTTTATTGTTCAGGTTCTGCCGGACGTCATATGTATGGTGTTGGAAATATGCCCTAGAGGCAATAATAAAATGGTTATTATTATATTTCTTTGTTCATGTAATTGTCTATTATTCATGCTATAATTGTGTTATCCGGAAATCGTAATACATGTGTGAATACATAGACCACAACACGTCCCTAGTGAGCCTCTAGTTGACTAGCTTGTTGATCAAAAGATAGTCATGGTTTCCATACTATGGACATTGGATGTCATTGATAACGGGATCACATCATTAGGAGAATGATGTGATGGACAAGACCCAATCCTAAGCATAGCTCAAAGATCGTGAGTTCATTAGCTAGAGCTTTTCCGAATGTCAAGTATCATTTCCTTAGACCATGAGATTGTGCAACTCCCGGATACCGTAGGAGTGCTTTGGGTGTGCCAAACGTCATGACGTAACTAGGTGACTATAAAGGTACACTAAGGGTATCTCCGAAAGTGTCTGTTGGGTTGGCACGAATCGAGACTGGGATTTGTCACTCTGTATGACGGAGAGGTATCTCTGGGCCCACTCGGTAATGCATCATCATAATGAGCTCAATGTGACCAAGTGGTTAATCACGGGATCATGCATTACGGTACGAGTAAAGTGACTTGCCGGTAACGAGACTGAACGAGGTATTGGGATACCGACGATTGAGTCTCGGGCAAGTAACGTACCGATTGACAAAGGGAATTGCATACGGGATTGATCGAATCCTCGACATCATGGTTCGTTCGATGAGATCATCGAGGAGAATGTGGGAGCCAACATGGGTATCCAGATCCCGCTGTTGGTTATTGACCGGAGAGTCATCTCGGTCATGTCTGCGTGTCTCCCGAACCCGTAGGGTCTACACACTTAAGGTTCGGTGACGCTAGGGTTCTTGAGATATTAGTATACGGTAACCCGAAAGTTGTTCAGAGTCCAGGATGAGATCCCGGATGTCACGAGGAGTTCCGGAATGGTCCATAGGTGAAGATTTATATATAGGAAGTAAAGTTTCGGCCATCGGGAAGGTTTCGGGGGTAATCGGTATTGCACCGGGACCGCCGGAAGGGTCCCGGGGGTCCACCGGGTGGGGACACCTATCCCGAAGGGCCCCATGGGCTAAAGTGGGAGGGGAACCAGCCCCTAGTGGGCGAGTGCGCCCCCCTTGGGCCTCCCCCTGTGCCTAGGGTTGGAAACCCTAGGGGTGGGGGGCGCCCCACTTGGCTTGAGGGGCACTCCACCCCCCTTGGCCGCCCCCCCCCCCCTTGGAGATTGCATCTCCTAGGGCCGGCGCCCCCCTAGGGGTCCTATATATAGTGGGGGTGAGGGAGGGCAGCCGCACCCTAGCGCCTGGCGCCTCCCTCTCCCTCCCGTGACACTCCTCCCTCTCCCTGAGCTTGGCGAAGCCCTGCCGAGATCACCGTTGGTTCCACCACCACGTCGTCGTGCTACTGGGTCTTCATCAACCTCTCCTTCCCCCTTGCTGGATCAAGTTGGAGGATACGTCTTCCCAACCGTACGTGTGTTGAACGCGGAGGTGTCGTCCGTTCGGCGCTAGGTCATCGGTGATTTGGATCACGACGAGTACGACTCCATCAACCCCGTTCCCTTGAACGCTTCCGCGCAGAATCTACAAGGGTATGTAGATGCACTCCCCTCTCCCTCGTTGCTAGATGACTCCATAGATTGATCTTGGTGATGCGTAGAAAAATTTAAAATTCTGCTACGTTCCCCAACAGTGGCATCATGAGCTAGGTCTATGCGTAGTTTCTATGCACGAGTAGAACACAAAGCAGTTGTGGGCGTGGATATTGTCAATTTGCTTGCCGTTACTAGTCTTATCTTGATTCGGCGGCATCGTGGGATGAAGCGGCCCGGACCGACCTTACACGTATGCTTATGTGAGACTGGTTCCACCGATTGACATGCACTAGTTGCATAAGGTGGCTGGTGGGTGTCTGTCTCTCCCACTTTAGTCGGATCGGATTAGATGAAAAGGGTCCTTATGAAGGGTAAATAGAAATTGGCATATCACATTGTGGTTTTGGCGTAGGTAAGAAACATTCTTGCTAGAAACCTATAGCAGCCACGTAAAAACTTGCAACAACAATTAGAGGACGTCTAACTTGTTTTTGCAGCATGTGCCGTGTGATGTGATATGGCCAAAAGGATGTGATGAATGATATATGTGATGTATGAGATTGATCATGTTCTTGTAATAGGAATCATGACTTGCATGTCGATGAGTATGACAACCGGCAGGAGCCATAGGAGTTGTCTTAATTTATTTATGACCTGCGTGTCAACATAAATGTCATGTAATTACTTTACTTTATTGCTAAAGCATTAGCCATAGTAGTAGAAGTAATAGATGACGAGACAACTTCAAGAAGACACGATGATGGAGATCATGATGATGGAGATCATGGTGTCATGCCGGTGACAAAGATGATCATGAAGCCCCGAAGATGGAGATCAAAAGGAGCAAATGATATTGGCCATATCATGTCACTATTTGATTGCATGTGATGTTTATCATGTTTTGCATCTTATTTGCTTAGAACGACGGTAGCTTAAATAAGATGATCCCTCATAATAATGTCAAGAAAGTGTCCCCCCTAACTATGCACCGTTGCGAAGGTTCGTTGTTTTGAAGCACCACATGATGATCGCGTGTGATAGATTCTAACATTCGAATACAATGGGTGTAAGCCAGATTTACACACGCAATACACTTAGGTTGACTTGACGAGCCTAGCATGTACAGACATGGCCTCGGAACACGGAAGACCGAAAGGTCGAGCATGAGTCGTATAGAAGATATGATCAACATGAAGATGTTCACCGATGTTGACTAGTCCGCCTCACGTGATGATCGGACACGGCCTAGTTGACTCGGATCATGTATCACTTAGATGACTAGAGGGATGTCTATCTGAGTGGGAGTTCATTGAATAATTTGATTAGATGAACTTAATTATCATGAACTTAGTCTAAAATCTTTACACTATGTCTTGTAGATCAAATGGCCCACGCTAATGTTGCCCTCAACTTCAACGCATTCCTAGAGAAAACCAAGCTGAAAGATGATGGCAGCAACTATATGGACTGGGTCCGGAACCTGAGGATCATCCTCATAGCTGCCAAGAAAGATTATGTCCTAGAAGCACCGCTAGGTGACGCACCCATCCCAGAGAACCAAGAAGTTATGAACGCTTGGCAGTCACGTGCTGATGATTACTCCCTCGTTCAGTGCGGCATGCTTTACAGCTTAGAACCGGGGCTCCAAAAGCGTTTTGAGCGACACGGAGCATATGAGATGTTCGAAGAGCTGAAAATGGTTTTCCAAGCTCATGCCCGGGTCGAGAGATATGAAGTCTCCGACAAGTTCTTCAGTTGTAAGATGGAGGAAAATAGTTCTGTCAGTGAGCACATACTCAAAATGTCTGGGTTGCATAACCGCTTGACTCGGCTGGGAGTTAATCTCCCGGATGACGCGGTCATTGACAGAATCCTTCAGTCGCTTCCGCCGAGCTACAAGAGCTTTGTGATGAACTTCAATATGCAGGGGGTGGAAAAGACCATTCTTGAGGTATATTCAATGCTGAAATCAGCGGAGGTGGAAATCAAAAAGGAACATCAAGTGTTGATGGTGAATAAAACCACTAAGTTCAAGAAAGGCAAGGGTAAAAAGAACTTCAAGAAGGACGGCAAGGGAGTTTCCGCGCCCGGTAAGCAAGCTGCCGGGAAGAAGTCAAAGAATGGACCCAAGCCTGAGACTGAATGTTTTTATTGCAAGGGAAGTGGTCACTGGAAGCGGAACTGCCCCAAATACTTAGCGGACAAGAAGGCCGGCAACACTAAAGGTATATGTGATATACATGTAATTGATGTGTACCTTACCAGTACTCGTAGTAGCTCCTGGGTATTTGATACCGGTGCGGTTGCTCACATTTGTAACTCAAAGCAGGAGCTGCGGAATAAGCGGAGACTGGCGAAGGACGAGGTGACGATGCGCGTCGGGAATGGTTCCAAGGTCGATGTGATCGCCGTCGGCACGCTGCCTCTACATTTACCTACGGGATTAGTTTTAAACCTCAATAATTGTTATTTAGTGCCAGCTTTGAGCATGAACATTGTATCAGGATCTCGTTTAATTCGAGATGGCTACTCATTTAAATCCGAGAATAATGGTTGTTCTATTTATATGAGAGATATGTTTTATGGTCATGCTCCGCTGGTGAATGGTTTATTCTTAATGAATCTCGAGCGTAATGTTACACATATTCATAGTATGAATACCAAAGGATGTAAGGTTGATAATGATAGTCCCACATACTTGTGGCACTGCCGCCTTGGTCACATAGGTGTCAAACGCATGAAGAAGCTCCATGTAGATGGAGTTTTGGAGTCTCTTGATTACGAATCATTTGACACGTGCGAACCATGCCTCATGGGTAAAATGACCAAGACTCTGTTCTCAAGAACAATGGAGCGAGCAACCAACTTATTGGAAATCATACATACTGATGTGTGTGGTCCAATGAGCGTTGAGGCTCGCGGTGGCTATCGTTATGTTCTCACCCTCACTGATGACTTGAGTAGATATGGGTATGTCTACTTAATGAAACACAAGTCTGAGACCTTTGAAAAGTTCAAGGAATTTCAGAGTGAGGTTGAAAATCAACGTGACAGAAAAATCAAGTTCTTGCGATCAGATCATGGGGGAGAATACTTGAGTCATGAATTTGGCACACACTTAAGGAAATGTAGAATAGTTTCACAACTCACGCCGCCTGGAACACCTCAGCGTAATGGTGTGTCCGAACGTCGTAATCGCACTCTATTGGATATGGTGCGATCCATGATGTCTCTTACCAATTTACCGCTGTCATTTTGGGGCTATGCTTTAGAGACTGCCGCATTCACTTTAAATAGGGCTCCGTCGAAATCCGTTCAGACGACACCATATTAATTATGGTTTGGGAAGAGACCTAAGCTGTCGTTTCTAAAAGTTTGGGGATGCGATGCTTATGTCAAGAAACTTCAACCTGAAAAGCTCGAACCCAAATTGGAAAAATGTGTCTTCATAGGATACCCTAAATAAACTATTGGGTATACCTTCTACCTCAGATCCGAAGGCAAGATCTTTGTTGCCAAGAATGGATACTTTCTAGAGAAAGAGTTTCTCTCGAAGGAAATAAGTGGGAGGAAAGTAGAACTTGATGAAGTATTACCTCTTGAACCGGGGAGTGGCGCAGCTCAGGAAATTGTTCCTGAGGTGCCTGCACCGACTAGAGAGGAAGTTAATGATGATGATCATGAAACTTCAAATCAAGTTGCTACTGAACTTCGGAGGTCCACAAGGACACGTTCCGCACCAGAGTGGTACGGCAACCCTGTCTTGGAAATCATGTTGTTAGACAATGGTGAACCTTCGAACTATGAAGAAGCGATGGCGGGCCCAGATTCCGACAAATGGCTAGAAGCCATGAAATCCGAGATAGGATCCATGTATGAAAACGAAGTATGGACTTTGACTGACTTGCCCGATGATCGGCGAGCCATAGAAAATAAATGGATCTTTAAGAAGAAGACAGACGCGGATGGTAACGTGACCATCTATAAAGCTCGGCTTGTCGCTAAGGGTTATCGACAAGTTCAAGGGGTTGACTATGATGAGACTTTCTCACCCGTAGCGAAGCTGAAGTCCGTCCGAATCATGTTAGCAATTGCCGCATTCTATGATTATGAGATATTCCAAATGGACGTCAAAACGGCATTCCTTAATGGTTTCCTTAAGGAAGAATTGTATATGATGCAGCCGGAAGGTTTTGTCGATCCTAAGAATGCTGACAAGGTGTGCAAGCTCCAACGCTCGATTTATGGGCTGGTGCAAGCATCTCGGAGTTGGAACATTCGTTTTGATGAGATGATCAAAGCGTTTGGGTTTACGCAGACTTATGGAGAAGCCTGCATTTACAAGAAAGTGAGTGGGAGCTCTGTAGCATTTCTCATATTGTATGTGGATGACATACTGTTGATGGGAAATGATATAGAATTCTTAGAAAGCATAAAGGCCTACTTGAACAAGTGTTTTTCAATGAAGGATCTTGGAGAAGCTGCTTACATATTAGGCATCAAGATCTATAGAGATAGATCGAGACGCCTCATTGGTCTTTCATAGAGTACGTACCTTGACAAGATATTGAAGAAGTTCAATATGGATCAGTCAAAGAAGGGGTTCTTGCCTGTATTGCAAGGAACGAGATTGAGCACGGCTCAATGCCCGACCACGGCAGAAGATAGAGAAAAGATCAGTGTCGTCCCCTATGCCTTAGCCATAGGGTCTATCATGTATGCTATGTTGTGTACCAGACCGGATGCAAACCTTGCCGTAAGTTTGGTAGGAAGGTACCTAAGTAATCCCGGCATGGAACACTGGACAGCGGTCAAGAATATCCTGAAGTACCTAAAGAGGACTAAGGATATGTTTCTCGTTTATGGAGGTGATGAAGAGCTCGTCGTAAAGGGTTACGTCGATGCTAGCTTCGACACAGATCTGGATGACTCTAAGTCACAAACCGGATACGTGTATATTTTGAATGCTGGGGCAGTAAGCTGGTGCAGTTGCAAGCAAAGTGTTGTGGCGGGATCTACATGTGAAGCGGAGTACATGGCAGCCTCGGAGGCAGCACAAGAAGCAATCTGGGTGAAGGAGTTCATCACCGACCTAGGAGTCATTCCCAATGCGTCGGGCCAGATGACTCCCTTCTGTGACAACACTGGAGCTATTGCCCTTGCCAAGGGGCCCAGGTTTCACAGGAAGACCAGGCACATCAAGCGTCGCTTCAACTCCATTCGTGAAAGTGTTCAAAATGGAGACATAGATATTTGTAAAGTACATACGGACCTGAATCTGGTAGATCCGTTGACTAAACCTCTCCCTAGAGCAAAGCATGATCAACACCAAAACTGCATGGGTGTTCGATTCATCACAATGTAACTATACTATTGACTCTAGTGCAAGTGGGAGACTGTTGGAAATATGCCCTAGAGGCAATAATAAAATGGTTATTATTATATTTATTTGTTCATGATAATTGTCTATTATTCATGCTATAATTGTGTTATACGGAAATCGTAATACATGTGTGAATACATAGACCACAACACGTCCCTAGTGAGCCTCTTGTTGACTAGCTCGTTGATCAAAAGATAGTCATGGTTTCCTCACTATGGACATTGGATGTCATTGATAACGGGATCACATCATTTGGAGAATGATGTGATGGACAAGACCCAATCCTAAGCATAGCTCAAAGATCGTGTAGTTCGTTAGCTAGAGCTTTTCCGAATGTCAAGTATCATTTCCTTAGACCATGAGATTGTGCAACTCCCGGATACCGTAGGAGTGCTTTGGGTGTGCCAAACGTCATGACGTAACTAGGTGACTATAAAGGTACACTACGGGTATCTCCGAAAGTGTCTGTTGGGTTGGCACGAATCGAGACTGGGATTTGTCACTCTGTATGACGGAGAGGTATCTCTGGGCCCACTCGGTAATGCATCATCATAATGAGCTCAATGTGACCAAGTGGTTGATCACGGGATCATGCATTACGGTATGAGTAAAGTGACTTGCCGGTAACGAGATTGAACGAGGTATTGGGATACCGACGATCGAGTCTCGGGCAAGTAACATACCGATTGACAAAGGGAATTGCATACGGGATTGATCGAATCCTCGACATCGTGGTTCATCCGATGAGATCATCGAGGAGCATGTGGGAGCTAGCATGGGTATCCAGATCCCGCTGTTGGTTATTGACCGGAGAGTCGTCTCGGTCATGTCTACGTGTCTCCCGAACCCGTAGGGTCTACACACTTAAGGTTCGGTGACGCTAGGGTTGTTGAGATATTAGTATACGGTAACCCGAAAGTTGTTCGAAGTCCTGGATGAGATCCCAGACGTCACGAGGAGTTCCGGAATGGTCTGGAGGTGAAGATTTATATATAGGAAGTCAAGTTTCGGCCATCGGGAAGGTTTTCGGGGTAATCGGTATTGTACCGGGACCACCGGAAGGGTCCCGGGGGTCCACCGGGTGGGGCCACCTATCCCGGAGGGCCCCATGGGCTGAAGTGGGCGGGGAACCAGCCCCAGATGGGCTGGTGCGCACCCCTATGGGCCTCCCCTGCGCCTAGGGTTGGAAACCCTAGGGGTGGGGGCGCCCCACTTGGCTTGGGGGGCACTCCACCCCCCTTGGCCGCCCCCCCCCCCCTTGGAGATGGCATCTCCTAGGGCCGGCGCCCCCCCTAGAGGTCCTATAAATAGTGGGGGTGGGAGGGCAGCCGCACCCTAACCCCTGGTGCCTCCCTCTCCCTCCCGTGACACCTCTACTTCTCGTAGTGCTCGGTGAAGCCCTGCCGAGATCGCCGTAGTTTCCACCACCACGTCGTCGTGCTGCTGGATCTCCATCAACCTCTCCTTCCCCCTTGATGGATCAAGTTGGAGGAGACGTCTTCCCAACTGTACGTGTGTTGAACGCGGAGGTGTCGTCCGTTCGACACTAGGTCATCGGTGATTTGGATCACGACGAGTACGACTCCAGCAACCCCGTTCTCTTGAATGCTTCTGCACGCGATCTACAAGGGTATGTAGATGCACTCCCCTCTCCCACATTGCTAGATGTCTCCATAGATTGATCTTGGTGATGCATAGAAAATTTTAAATTCTGCTACGTTCCCCAACATATGACCGTGGGCTAATTTACCTCTGCCTGAGCGATGAGGCGGGGTGGGCTGGTGTTCGGCATGAGTTGTCGTTTTGTCCCGACCACATGGAGGTCGGTCGGTCGTATTGTGCGATGGTGGTATGTACTCCGACGCCTCCTCGTCGAACTGAGGTAGCAATTTGCGCTTTGGGTAGCTTTTGGTTGGGCGCTTGAGGCCATCTTCTTCGGCTGCTAGGACATTAGTCAATTTATCATTGAGCAGATCCTTGTCAGCTTGAAGTTGCTGCTGCTTCTTTTTCAGGCTCCTTGCCATGGCTATTAGCTGGCGCTTGAAGCGCTCCTACTCAACAGGTTCCTCAGGCATGATGAAATCTTCGGTGCTGAGGCTCACCTCGTCTTCGGAGAGCAGAACGTAATTATCATCCTCTGAATCTTCATGCGTGGCCTGTTCAACAGGGCTAACATGCTCATCTTCCCGTTCATCTTGTTTGTTTGCTTCATCGACGGGGTCTTCGTTGTCTTCGGCACCTTCCGGAGTGTTGATACGCCTCCGTCATATCTACTTTTCCAAACACTTTTGCCCTTGTTTTGGACTCTAACTTGGATGATTTGAATGGAACTAACCCGGACTGACGCTGTTTTCAGTAGAATTGCCATGGTGTTATTTATGTGCAGAAACAAAAGTTCTCGGAATGACCTGAAACTTTACAGAGACTATTTTTGGAAATAATAAAAAATTCTGGAGAAAGATCAAGACCAGGGGGCCCACACCCTAGCCACGAGCATGGGGGCGCACCTGCCCCCCTGGCCGCGCCCCCTACCTTGTGGGCCCCCTGGAGCTCCTCTGACCTCAACTCCAACTCTATATATTCACTTTCGGGGAGAAAAACACCAAGGAGAAGGATTCATCGCGTTTTACGATACGGAGCCGCCGCCAAGCCCTAAAACCTCTCGCGTGGGCTGATCTGGAGTCCGTTCGGGGCTCCGGAGAAGGGAATTCGTCGCCATCGTCATCATCAACCATCCTCCATCACCAATTTCATGATGCTCACCGCCGTGCGTGAGTAATTCCATCGTAGGCTTGTTGGACGGTGATGGGTTGGATGAGATTTATCATGTAATCAAGTTAGTTTTGTTAGGGTTTGATCCCTAGTATCCACTATGTTCTGAGATTGATGTTGCTATGACTTTGCTATGCTTAATGCTTGTCACTAGGGCCCGAGTGCCATGATTTCAGATCTGAACCTATTATGTTTTCATGAATATATGTGAGTTCTTTATCCTATCTTGCAAGTCTATAGTCACCTACTATGTGTTATGATCCGGCAACCCCGAAGTGACAATAATCGGGACCACTCCTAGTGATGACCATAGTTTGAGGAGTTCATGTATTCACTATGTGTTAATGCTTTGGTACGGTACTCTATTAAAAGGAGGCCTTAATATCCCTTAGTTTCCGCTAGGACCCCGCTGCCATGGGAGGGTAGGACAAAAGATGTCATGCAAGTTCTTTTCCATAAGCACGTATGACTTTATTCGGAATACATGCCTACATTACATTGATGAATTGGAGCTAGTTCTGTGTCACCCTAGGTTATGACTGTTACATGATGAACCGCATCTGGCATAATTCTCTATCACCGATCCATTGCCTACGGGCTTTCCATATATCGTCCTTCGCTTATTTACTTTTCCGTTGCTATTGTTACAATCACTACAAAACACCAAAAATATTACTTTTGCTATCGTTACCTTTTGCTACTGTTGCCACTACTATCATATTACTTTGCTGCAAATATTAAGTTTCCAGGTGTGATTGAATTGACAACTCCGCTGCTAATACTTGAGAATATTCTTTGGCTCCCCTTGTGTCGAATCAATAAATTTGGGTTGAATACTCTACCCTCAAAAACTGTTGCGATCCCTTATACTTGTGGGTTATCAAGACCATTTTCTGGCGCCGTTGCCGGGGAGCATAGCTCTATTCTTTGAGTCACTTGGGATTTATATCTGCTTATCATTATGAAGAACTTGAAAGATTCAAGAACCAAGATTTATCCCTCAACTACGAGGGGAGGTAAGGAACTGATATCTAGCTCTGCACTTGATTCACCTTCTGTTTTGAGTAAGCTTGTGACACCTAAACCTGCTTCTGCCATTCATTCTGATATGTCGCATGTTATTGATGATGCCACTTCTGCTATGCATGATACTTATGATGAAACTACTTCTATGCTTGATACTACTATGCCACTTGGTGAATTTCTTGATGAACAACTTGCTAGGGCTAGAGAGAATGAAATTATTGAAACTGATAATATTGATGAAAGTGATGATGAAGACTCCCCCCCCCCCTAATAAATATGAATTTCCTGTTGTTCCTGAGGGTTATGTTATGGATGAAGAAGCTACTAGAGCTATTTTAGCTTGCAATGATAGATATGATCTAAAGAGGTTATTAGCTAAATGGAAGCGGCAGTCCCTTAATGCTAGAATGAAACCTGACCCTGCTTTTGCTACTTCACCTATCTGTGTTAGATAAGGATTATGAATTCTCTGTTGATCCTGATATAATTACTTTGGTTGAATCTGATCCTTTTTATGGCTATGAATCTGAAACTGTTGTGGCACATCTTACTAAATTTAATGATATAGCCACCCTGTTCACTAATGATGAGAGAAGTCGCTACTTTTATATCCTTAAAATATTTCCGTTCTCATTAAAGGGTGATGCTAAGATATGGATTAATTCTCTTGATCCTAGTTGTGTGCGTAGTCCCCAGGATATGATTTATTACTTCTCTGCTAAATATTTCCCTGCTCGTAAGAAACAAGCTGCCTTAAGGGATATATACAATTTTGTGCAAATTGAAGAAGAGAGTCTCCCACAAGCTTGGGGGAGGCTTCTCCAATTACTTAATGCTTTGCTTGATCATCCTCTTAAGAAAAATGAAATACTTGATATCTTTTATAATGGACTAACCGATGCTTCCAGAGACTACCTGGATAGTTGTGTTGGTCCTGTTTTCAGGGAAAGAACACCGGATGAAGCTGAAATTCTATTAAACAATATGTTGACTAATGAAAATAATTGGACACTTCCTGAGCCTATTCCTAAACCAACTCCGAAGAATACAGGTGTTCTATTTCTCAGTCCTAAAGATATGCAAGAGGCAAAGAAATCCATGAAAGAAAAGGGTATTAAAGCTGAAGATGTTAAGAATTTACCTCCTATTGAAGAAATACATGGTCTTAATTTACCGCCTGCCGAAGAAATGCATAATTTTAATCCATCTCCTATTGAAGAAATACATGGTCTTGATAACCCGACACAGGTAGTAAAGGGGCTGTTATTGATTGCAACAAAGGCCATGTCACTTTTCATATTAATGGTAATGAGCATATGGTACACTTTCCGAGGAAACAACCTCAAGTTCATAGTATCAATTCTATTGGAAAAATTCCATCGATTATTTTTGGAGGTTTTGAATTTCCTCTACCTACTGTCAAGAAGAAATATAATATTCTAATTATTGGGGATGCGCATATCCCCGTTGAGGTAACTTAGTGTTATTAGAAATTTCTCCGGTTCCATGTTATTCGGAATGAGTTTCTTAACAAGACCTGATCAACCTTGTTAATGGATTCCTTTTGATGATCATGAGATGGCTGAAGTTAGAAAGCACAACCCCTTGTACCCTCCTTTTACTTTCTGTTATTTATATTAAATAACGTAACAATAGTATTTTCTGTCTGTTATCTGAATTATCTGTGTAATATAAAAATACCCTGAAAATAAAAGTTCTCCAAATGCCCTGAAATTTAAATATGATTTTTTCTGGAATATTTGAGGATTTTTGGCACTGAGAACACATCAGGGGGGCATCCACCTGGCCACGAGGGTGGAGGGCGCGCCCCCTGCCTCGTGGGCCCACGGTGGCCCTCCTCCACTTATTCCTGCACCCACACACTCATTCTTCCTCCCACAAACACCATTATCCAGCTCAAGCACGAGTTCTAGCTCATTTTGCTGCGATTTTTGATCTCCTTGCTCAAAGCACCTCTCACAAAACTGCTTGGGGGATTGTTCCTTGGTATGTGACTCCTCCATCGGTCCTATTAGTTTTTGTTCTAGTGCTTTATTCATTGCAAATTTGTGCTGCCTAGGTGACCATGTTCTTGAGATTTCATGTCAAATTTATATGGTTCCAAGTAGTTCTAATGCATGACATAGGCTCTAGGCACTTGTAGGAGTAGTTGCTATCAATATTATTGAGTTTGGTTCACTTTTATTTGAAGTTACTAAAAATTCAGAATTTTCCAAAAAATAATGAAGAGATTTTTGAGGGGCTCATTGAGCCAAAGCTCGAAGGAAAAGCAAAATGAAGAAGCAAAGATGCCCAAATATAATTTGCCTCGCATCGCGGAGGTTCGGCCGTGTGAATTGCCTTGTGATGATTTCTTGAGAGCAGCCGGGATATATGATGATTTCTATGAATTGGCTGAGAATGCAGGCCTCACCGCCTTCCTCCACGACCAGTGCGAACAATATCTCTTACTCACCAATATCTTTGTGCAAAACTTTCATTTCCATGCTAGGAGCTCACCACCTACGGTGGGGTTTCATTTATATGATGAGCATAAGGAGATGTCACTTCGTGATTTTTGTCGGGTTTGTTTGATCCCTTTCGAGGGCATCATAGAGGAACCACATCACCGTGATGTGGATGGGTTTATTGATACCATCACTGTAGGGGAAACGAGGAAGGTTTTCGATGCACGAACTACTAGCATACACTTTCCTGTTCTACGTTACTTTGTTATATTTGCTAGTAGATGCTTAATTGAGCGCGGAAACTGTGGAAACCCGAGTGCCCCTGATATTTTTATTTTGTGCCATGCCTTATTTCATGATGATACATTCATCATGGGTGCTATTATTGCAAAGCGGTTAAATCTTAACCGTATTAAGGGCCCCGTCTTTGGAGACATCTTCGCCTCGCGCCTAGCTGCACATTTTAACATACCTATTAGGCACCATGAGAAGGAAGAAAAATTGCTGCCTCCTATTTATTTAGATTATAAGAGTATGGTAGCACATGATTTTATTGTTAAGAATAGGGGAAATGAGCTCAAATACAAATTGTTCTTTGATAAACATCATCCTGAGACTATTACCCTACCTGCTCCTTCCTTGTTTGATTTATCTGCAGGCAAGTACCTTGTTCCGTTGGAGGCTATTCACGCCTACCGGAACCCTACATCGGCCACAGAGCCAGAGTCGGAACCACAAGTTGATCCTCCACGACAGTCTAATTACCAGTGGGATCTGGAGATGATTGTCAACCAGTGGCAATCAGAGTCTTCCTCTTCGCAGTACGACCCCAACTATTACTTTGGATATCCGCCAGCCCAGCCGTGGCCATAGACCAACTTAGGCCAAAAGCCTAAGCTTGGGGGAGTACGTATTTCCCACCGACATTACATTCATGTTCACACACTCATTGCTAGTCGTCGGTGCTCATACTTTTTCATTGTATTATCCATACTAGTTTATTTCCTTTTTATGCTTTCTTCTTGTGTGTTTGATAAACCTTAAGAAAAAACAAAAAAAAGTTGTAGCTTTTAGCTAGCTTTAATTCCTATGCCTGTAGTAGTAACTAAAAATAAAACCCAAAAAGATTTATTGTTCTTCTTTTTGCTTGTTGGGAGCTTTCCCGTGTAAATAGTTTTATTTCTTTTCTTTTCTTTGGGGGTCGATAGGAGAAGACCATGATTAAATTGTTAAAGTGGCTCTTATATGCATTATTGTTGATCTGACAAAAGAGCCCATATTTCCTTGTCTTCTCCTGTTTATTGAATGCTTGCAGATTCCAGCTTAGTCCAATGCACGCGCACTATTATTATTATTCACATCATTCGGCCGTGCAAGTGAAAGGCAGTTATGACGATATATGATGGACTGCTTGAGATGGGAGAAGTTGGTATGAACTGGACCTCTCTTGTTTTTGTAAATATGATTAGTTCATCGTTCCTGATTCAACCTATTATGAACAAACATGTTTGCAATGACAACTAGAGATCATAGTTTCTTGTGCCATGCTTAATTAGCTAGGAGCCTATAATGGTTTACCTTGCGTGCCAACATGCTATTAAAATGGTTGTGATGTGGTATGATAGGGTGGTATCCTCCTCTGAATGATTTAAGTGACTTGACTTGGCACATGTTCACGCATGTAGTTGAAACAAAATCAACATAGCCTTCACGATATTTATGTTCATGGTGGATTATATCCTACTCATGCTTGCACTCAATGTTCATTGACTTTAATGCATGTTCATGGCTGTTGTCGCTCTCTAGCTGGTCGCTTCCCAGTCTTTTGCTAGCCTTCACTTGTACTAAGCGAGAATACTGCTTGTGCATCCAATTCCATAAACCCCAAAGTTATGCCATATGAGTCCACCATACCTACCTATATACGGTATCTACCTGCTGTTCCAAGTAAATTTGTATGTGCCAACCTCTAAACCTTCAAATATTCATTATGTTTTGTATGCTCGAATAGCTCATGTATCAACTAAGGTTGTCTGTATCTTCCATGTTAGGCGGGTTATTCTCAAGAGGAGTGGACTCCGCTCGTCACTCACGAGAAAATGGCTGGTCACCGGGATGCCCAGTCCCATGCTTTATGTAAACTAAATCAAAATAATTGCAGACAAAACTCCCCCTGGGACTCTTGTTAGTTGGAGGCACTCGTTGTTTCGAGCAAGCCATGGATTGATGCTTGTTGGTGGAGCGGGAGTATAAACTTTACCATTCTGTTTGGGAACCGCCTATAATGTGTGTAGCATGGAAGATATCGCCATCTCTTCGTTGTTTTGATGACAATGAAAGTATACCGCTCAAAATATTATTCATATCTATTCTAAAACTGTGCTCTGGCACCTCTACAAATCCATGCTTCCCTCTGCGAAGGGCATATCTATTTACTTTTATGTTGAGTCATCCTCATCTTATTAAAAAGCACCCGCTGGATAGCACCTCTGTCATTTGCATTCATTACTGATTAATTTACATTGAGTATGACTTGACTGGAACTCTTTTACCATGAATTACAATGTTTAGTCAGTCCTTGATCTTTAAAGGTGCTCTACATTTATGTTTTGTGGTCTCAGAAAGGGCTAGCGAGATACCATCTTGTTATATCATATTATGATTGTTTTGAGAAAGTGTTGTCATCTAAGATTTATTATTATTGCTCGCCAGTTGATTATGCCATTGATATGAGTAAACATGAGACCTATACATTATTGTGAATATGGTTAGTCTTAAATCTTTGCTGAAAACTTGAATGCTAGCTTTACATATTTACAACAGCAAGAGCAAATAGAGTTTGTAAATGTTTTTCTTTATCACTTTTAGTTTATCAACTAAATTGCTTGAGGACAAGCAAAGGTTTAAGCTTGGGGGAGTTGATACGTCTCCGTCGTATATACTTTTCCAAACACTTTTGCCCCTGTTTTGGACTCTAACTTGCATGATTTGAATGGAACTAACCCGGACTGACGCTATTTTCAGCAGAATTGCCATGGTGTTATTTATGTGCAGAAACAAAAGTTCTCGAAATGACCTGAAACTTTACGGAGACTATTTTTGGAAATAATAAAAAATTCTGGCAAAAGATCAAGACCAGGGGGCCCACACCCTAGCCACGAGGGTGGGGGCGCGCCTCCCCCCTGGGCGCCCCCCTACCTCGTGGCCCACCTGGAGCTCCTCCGACCTCAACTCCAACTCTATATATTCACTTTCTGGGAGAAAAAAATCAAGGAGAAGGATTCATCGCGTTTTATGATACGGAGCCGCCGCCAAGCCCTAAAACCTCTCGGGAGGGCTGATCTGGAGTCTGTTCGGGGCTCCAGAGAGGGGAATCTGTCGCCGTCGTCATCATCAACCATCCTCCATCACCAATTTAGTGATGCTCACCGCTGTGCGTGAGTAATTCCATCGTAGGCTTGCTGGACGGTGATGGGTTGGATGAGATTTATCATGTAATCGAGTTAGTTTTGTTAGGGTTTGATCCCTGGCATCCACTATGTTCTGAGATTGATGTTGCTATGACTTTGCTATGCTTAATGCTTGTCACTAGGGTCCGAGTGCCATGATTTCAGATCTGAACCTATTATGTTTTCATGAATATATGTGAGTTCTTGATCCTATCTTGCAAGTCTATAGTCACCTACTATGTGTTATGATCCGGCAACCCTGAAGTGACAATAATCGGGACCACTCTTAGTGATGATCATAGTTTTAGGAGTTCATGTATTCACTATGTGTTAATGCTTTGGTCCGGTACTCTATTAAAAGGAGGCCTTAATATCTCTTAGTTTTTGCTAGGACCCCGCTGCCACAGGAGGGTAGGACAAAAGATATCATGCCAGTTCTTTTCCATAAGCATGTATGACTATATTCGGAATGCATGTCTACATTACATTGATGAATTGGAGCTAGTTCTGTGTCACACTAGGTTATGACTGTTACATGATGAACCGCATCCGGCATAATTCTCTATCACCGATCCATTGCCTACGAGCTTTCCAAATATTGTTCTTCGCTTATTTACTTTTCCATTGCTATTGTTACAATCACTACAAAACACCAAAAATATTACTGTTGCTATCGTTACCTTTTGCTACCGTTACCACTACTATCATATTACTTTGCTACTAAATACTCTGCTGCAGATATTAAGTTTCCAAGTGTGGTTGAATTGACAACTCAGCTGCTAATACTTGAGAATATTCTTTGGCTCCCCTTGTGTCAAATCAATAAATTTGGGTTGAATACTCTACCCTTGAAAACTGTTGCGATCCCCTATACTTGTGGGTTATCAAGTGTCATCTTCTCCTGTGCCGGTGTTGCTGTCTTTAATGTGGCATGACTTAGAGCGGCGCCGCTGACGCCGGCGCTTGGACTGTATTTCGGAGGGTTTATCCTCGGCTGGATCTTCCTTATCGTCGCCGTTGTGCTCCTTTGGTGCATCCACCATGTATACGTCATACGAGGAAGTGGCCGTCCAGCGTCCGGTGAACGGCGGGTTCTGGGCCTCCTCTTCTCCAGCATCGTCGTCCATACCATCGATGTCATCGGAGTCGTAATCAAGTTCGTCGGTCAAATCCTCAATCGTGGCTATAAAGTGGGTGGCGGGTGGGAAGTAAAATTCTCCATCGTCAGCCCCTAGTTCGAGCCGGATATAGTTCGGCTGAGAGTCGTCCGCCAAGGACAGGTTTTTTAATGAGTTTAGCACATCACCCAAAGGTGAGTGCTGGAAGATGTCTGCGGCGCTGAATTTGAAGATCAATAAACGATCAAGCTCGATGTCCGCGGGCTCGCGCGGTTCGAAACCTACGGCCGGAGACGAGTCCGGCGTTGCGGTAGCATATGCATCGTGTGAGACCAGGTTCATGTGCGGCTCCAACACTGTGGAATCTACGGCCTCCGAGGTGGGGTTAATCCTCCCTTCTTTGGATGGTGCGGCCTGCTCCGGCTCAAGGGCCAGGGCGGTTACAGGAGCGATCTCCTGGATGCGGCCCGATGGTAGATTTAGGTCATGATCATCGGGGTGATCGAGAGCGGGCACCGCGGTATCGAATTCGGCGAAGATCAAGTCTCCACCGATGTCCGCAACGTAGTCCAAGCTCCTGAATCTGACCTAATGGCCAATGGCGTAGCTTTCAATCTGCTCCAGATGGACAAACGAGTTGGACCGCAGTGCGAAGCCGCCGAACACGAGGATCTATCCGGGGAGGAAAGTTTCTCCGCAGACAGCGTCATTACTGACGATCGAAGGGGCCATCGAACCTTCCAGCGATAGCAGAGAGGAACTCTCAATGAAAACTCCAATGTAGGTGTCAAAACCGGCGGATCTCGGGTAGGGGGTCCCGAACTGTGCGTCTAAGGTTGATGGTAACAGGAGACAAGGGACACGATGTTTACCCAGGTTCGGGCCCTCTCTATGGAGGTAATACCCTACGTCCTGCTTGATTGATATTGATGAGTATGAGTATTACAAGAGTTGATCTACCACGAGATCATAATGGCTAAAGCCTAGAAGTCTAGCCTGTATGACTACGGTATTGAGTATATCCTTTCTGGACTACACCCTCCAGTTTATATAAACACCGGGAGGATCTAGGGTTGCATAGAGTCGGTTACATAAGATGTAATCTTCATAGTTGTTCGCCAAGCATGCCTTCCACGCCAAGGAGAGTCCCATCTGGACACGGGTACAGCCTTCGGTCTTCATATCTTCACAGCCCATCAGTCCGGCCCATAGATAATAGGCCGAACACCCGAGGACCCCTTAGTCCAGGACTCCCTCGGTAAGTAGTATGACTTGTATCACCCACAACTCACTTGTGTTCTACTCGTGCATATAACATCTACGCATAAACCTAGCTCAGATGCCATTGTTGGGGAACATAGTAGTTTAAAAAAACTACGCACACGCAAGATCATGGTGATGCATAGCAACGAGAGGGGAGAGTGTTGTCTGCATACCCTCATAGACTGTAAACGGAAGCGTTATGACAACACGGTTGATGTAGTCGTATGTCTTCACAATCGACCGATCCTCAGTATCGAATGTACGACACCTCCGCGTTCAGCACACGTTTAGCTCGGTGACATCCCGTGAACTCACGATCCAGTAGAGCTTCTGGGAAGAGCTTCGTCAGCACGACGACGTGGTGACGGTGTTGATGAAGCTACCGACGCAGGGCTTCACCTAAGCACCGCTACGATATGACCGAGGTGGATTATGGTGGAGGGGGGCACCGCACACGGCTAAAAGATCAATGATCAATTGTGGTGTCTCCAAGGGGTGCCCCCTCCCCGTATATAAAGGAGTGGAGGAGGGGGAGGGGGCCGACCTCCTATGGCGCTCCCCGTATATAAAGGAGTGGAGGAAAGGGGGGGAGCCCCCCTCCTTGTCTAATTCAGACTAGAGGGGGAGGGGGGCGCGGCTGCCCTGGCCGCCCCTCCTCTTCTCCCACTAGGGCCCATTAGGCCCAATATACTCCCGGGGGGGTCCGGTAACCCCCCGGTACTCTGGTATATGTTTGAAACACTTTTGGTGTCCGAACATAGTCGTCCAATATATCGATCTTTACGTCTCGACCATTTCGAGACTCCTCGTCATGTCCATGATCATATCCGGGACTCTAAACTATCTTTGGTACATCAAAACACAAAAAATCATAATACCGATCGTCACATAACTTTAAGCGTGCGGTCCCTACGGGTTCGAGAAATATGTAGACATGACCGAGACACGTCTCCGGTCAATAACCAATAGCGGAACTTGGATGCTCATATTGGTTCCCTTTGTCATTGGTATGTTACTTGCTCGAGATTCGATCGTCGGTATCTCAATACCTAGCAAAATCTCGTTACTGGCAAGTCTCTTTACTCGTTCCGTAATGTATCATCCCGCAACTAACTCATTAGTCCCAATGCTTGCAAGGCTTATAGTGATGTGCATTACCGAGAGGGCCCAGAGATAACTCTCCGACAATCGGAGTGACCAATCCTAATCTTGATCCATGCCAACTCAACAAACACCATCGGAGACACCTATAGAGCACCTTTATAATCACCCAGTTACATTGTGACGTTTGGTATCACACAAAGTGTTCTTCCGGTATCCGGGAGTTGCATGATCTCATAGTCATAGGAACATGTATAGTTATGGAGAAAGCAATAGCAACAAACTAAACGATCATCGTGCTAAGCTAACGGATGGGTCAAGTCAATCACATCATTCTCTAATGATGTGATCCGATTAATCAAATGACAACTCATGTCTATGGCTAGAAAACTTAACCATCTTTGATTCAACGAGCTAGTCAAGTAGAGGAATACCAGTGACACTCTGTTTGTCTATGTATTCACACATGTATAAAGTTTCCGGTTAATATAATTCTAGCATGAATAATAAACATTTATCATGATATAGGAAATAAATAATAACTTTATTATTGCCTCTAGGGCATATTTCCTTCAAATACCCCTCTGATTATGAAC
Organism: Triticum monococcum; assembly: GCA_034509565.1. NCBI lineage: Eukaryota > Viridiplantae > Streptophyta > Magnoliopsida > Poales > Poaceae > Triticum > Triticum monococcum. The sequence continues at coordinate 489,224,614 of CM067845.1, forward strand.
ATGAATATGCTTTGTGAGTAGTTACGTTTGTTCCTGAGTACATGGGAGAAGTCTTGCTATAAGTAGTCATGTGAATTTGGTATTCGTTTGATATTTTGATGAGATGTATGTTGTCTTTCCTCTAGTGGTGTCATGTGAACGTCGACTACATGACACTTCACCATTGTTTGGGCCTGGAGGAGGGCATTGGGAGGTAATAAGTAGATGATGTGTTGCTAGACTGACAGAAGCTTAAACCCTAGTTTATGCGTTGCTTCGTAGGGGGCTGATTTGGATCCATATGTTTCATGCTATGGTTAGGTTTACCTTAATACTTCTGTTGTAGTTGCGGATGCTTGCAATAGGGGTTAATCATAAGTGGGATGCTTTTCCAAGGAAGGACAGTACCCAAGCACCGGTCCACCCACATATCAAATAATCAAAGTACCGAACGCGAATCATATGAACGTGATGAAAACTAGCTTGACGATAATTCCCATGTGTCCTCGGGAGCGCTTTCCTTCATATAAGAGTTTGTCCAGGCTTGTCCTTTGGTACAAAAAGGATTGGGCCATGTTGCTGCACCTTATTTACTTTCATTACTTGTTGCTCGTTACAATTTATCTTATCACAAAACTATTTGTTATCGATAATTTCAGTGCTTGCAGAGAATACCTTGCTAAAAACCACGTATCATTTCCTTCTGCTCCTCGTTGGGTTTGACACTCTTACTTATCGAAAAGGCTATGATAGATCCCATACACTTGTGGGTCATCAAGACTCTTTTCTGGCGCCGTTGCCGGGGAGTGAAGCGCCTTTGGTAGGTGGAATTTGGTAAGGAAAAATTTATATAGTGTGCTGAAATTTACTGTCACTTGTTACTATGGAACATAATCCTTTGAGGGGCTTGTTCGGGGTATCTTCACCCTGACCAGTAGAGCAAAGAGTTGCTCCTCAACCTACTGAACCTACTAAAAATGTTTACTTTGAAATTCCTTCAGGTATGATAGAGAAACTGCTAGCTAATCCTTTCACATGTGATGGAACATTACATCCCGATTTGCACATAATCTATGTGGATCAAGTTTGTGGATTATTTAAGCTTGCAGGCATGCCCGAGGATGTTATCAAGAAGAAGGTCTTCCCTTTATCTTTGAAGGGAGAGGCATTGACATGGTTTAGTCTATGTGATGATATGGGATCATGGAACTACAACCGATTGAAATTGGAATTTCATCAGAAGTTTTATCCTATGCATCTTGTTCATCGTTATCGTAATTGTATATATAATTTTTGGCCTCGCGAAGGAGAAAGCATCGCTCAAGCTTGGGGGAGGCTTAAGTCAATGTTATATTCATGCCCCAATCATGAGCTCTCAAAATAAATGATTATTCAAAAAAATTATGCTCGGCTTTCTCTCAGTAATCGCTCCATGCTCGATACTTCTTGTACTGGTTCTTTTATGATGAAGACTAGTGAATTCAAATGGGATTTATTGGAGAGAATTAAACGCAACTCTGAAGATTGGGATCTCGAGGAAGGTAAGGAGTCAGGTATAACACCCAAGTTTGATTGTGTTAAATCTTTTATGGATACCGATGTTTTTCGCGAATTTAGCACTAAATATGGACTTGACACTGAGATAGTAGCTTCTTTCTATGAATCATTTGCTACTCATGTTGATCTCCCTAAGGAGAAGTGGTTTAAATATAATCCTCCCATTGAAGTAAAAGTAGTTGCACCTATTAAAGTTGAAGAAAAGACTATCACTTATAATGATCCTGTTGTTCCTACTGCTTATATTGGGAAACCACCTTTCCCTGTTAGAATAAAGGATCATGCTAAAGCTTCAACTGTGGTCAACAAAAGTAATATTAAGACACCCAAACCCCCTGAGCAAATTAAAGTTGAACCGAATATTGCTATGGTTAAATATCTCTTGGTCGATAATATTGATGGGCATGTTATTTACTTCTGTGGTGAAGCTACTAGAATTGCTAGACCTAATACTAAAAATAAACATAGACCTGTTGTAGGCATGTCTGTTATTTCTGTTAAAATAGGAGATCATTGTTATCATGGCTTATGTGATATGGGTGCTAGTGCAAGTGCAATACCTCAATCCTTATATAAAGAAATTATGCATGATATTGCACCTGCTGAGATGGAAGAGATCGATGTTACAATTAAGCTTGCTAATAGAGATACTATTTCACCAGTTGGGATCTTTAGAGATGTTGAAGTCTTGTGTGGGAAAGTTAAATATCCTGCTGATTTTATCGTTCTTGGTTCCCCACAAGATGACTTTTGTCCCATTATATTTGGTAGACCCTTCTAGAATACCGTTAATGCTAAGATAGACTGCAATAAGGATGTTGTTACTATTGGTTTAGGCGATATGTCTCATGAGTTTAATTTTGCTAAATTTCGTAGACAACCCCATGATAAAGAATTGCCTAGTAAAGATGAAATTATTGGTCTAGCTTCTATTGCCGTGCCTCCTAGTGATCCTATAGAACAATATCTGGTAGACCATGAAAATTATATGTTTATGAATGAAAGAAGGGAAATAGGTGAAGTATTCTTTAAACAGGGACCTATTTTGAAGCACAACTTGCCTGTTGAAATCCTAGGGGATCCTCCTCCACCTAAGGGTGATCCCGTGTTTGAGCTTAAGCCTTTACCTGATACTCTTAAATACGCTTATCTTGATGAGAAAGAGATATATCTTGTTATTATTAGTGCTAACCTTTCAGAGCATGAAGAAAAGAAATTATTCAAAACTCTGAAGAAGCACCGTGCTGCTATTGGATATACTCTTGATGATCTTAAGGGCATTAGTCCCACTCTATGCTAGCACAAAATAAAATTGGAGAAAGACGCTAAACCAGTTGTTGATCACCAACGACGGTTAAGTCCTAAGATGGAAGAAGTGGTAAGAAAAGAAATACAAAAGCTTCTAGAGGCAGGTATAATTTATCCCGTTGCTGATAGTCAATGGGTAAGTCATGTTCATTGTGTCCCTAAGAAGGGAGGTATTACTGTTGTTCCTAATGATAAAGATGAATTGATCCCACAAAGAATCGTTACAGGTTATAGAATGCTAATTGATTTCCACAAATTAAATAAAGCTACTAAAAAGGATCATTACCCTCTACCTTTTATTGATCAAATGCTAGAAAGACTATCCAAACATACACATTTTTGCTTTCAAGATGGTTATTCTGGTTTCTCTCAAATACCTGTATCAAAAGAGGATCAAGAAAAGACAAATTTTACTTGCCCTTTCGGTACCTTTGCTTATAGACGTATGCCTTTTGGTTTATGTAATGCACCTGCTACTGCTACCTCTTGAGCTTGCGTTGGATTTCCTCGAAGAGGAAGGGATGATGCAGCAGAGTAGCGTAAGTATTTCCCTCAGTTTTTGAGAACCAAGGTATCAATCCGGCAGGAGGCCACGCTCAAGTCCCCCGTATCTGCACAAAACGATAGCTACTCGCAACCAACGCGATTAGGGGTTGTCAATCCCTTCACGGTCACTTACGAGAGTGAGATCTGATAGATATATTACTTTTGGTATTTTTGGTATAAAGATGCAAAGTGAAAAGTAAAAGGCAAAGTAAAAAAGCAAAAAAACATTAAAGTGATGGAGATTCATATGATGAGAATAGACCCGGGGGCCATAGGTTTCACTAGTGGCTTCTCTCAAGAGCATAAGTATTCTACGGTGGGTGAACAAATTACTATTGAGCAATTGACAGAATTGAGCATAGTTATGAGAATATCTAGGAATGATCATGTATATAGGCATCACGTCCGTGACAAGTAGACCGAAATGATTCTGCATCTACTACTATTACACCACTCATCGACCGCTATCCAGCATGCATCTAGAGTATTAAGTTAAAAACAGAGTAACGCCTTAAGCAAGATGACATGATGTAGAGAGATAAATTCATGCAATATGAAATAAACCCCATCTTGTTATCCTTGATGGCAACGATGCAATACGTGCCTTGCTGCCCCTTCTGTCACTAGGAAAGGACACCGCAAGATCGAACCCAAAGCTAAGCACTTCTCCCATGGCAAGAACTACCAATCTAGTTGGCCAAACCAAAAGGATAATTCAAAGAGACTTGCAAAGATAACCAATCATACATAAAAGAATTCAGAGAAGATTCAAATATTATTCATAGATAGACTTGATCATAAACCCACAATTCATTGGTCTCAACAAATACACCGCAAAAAGAAGATTACGTCGAATAGATCTCCACAAGAGAGGGGGAGAACTTTGTATTGACATCCAAAAAGAGAGAAGAAGCCATCTAGCTACTAACTATGGACCCGAAGGTCTGAGGTAAAATACTCACACTTCATCAGAGAGGCTATGATGATGTAGAAGCCCTCCATGATGATGGCCCTCTCCGGTGGAGCTCCGGAACAGGCCCCAAGATGGGATCTCGTGGATACAGAAAGTTGCGGCGGAGGTTTTTGGCTCCTGTTCTGATCGTTTGGGGGTACGTAGGTATATATAGGAGGAAGGAGTACGTTGGTGGAGCTCCGAGGGGCCCACGAGGCAGGGGGCGCGCCCTAGGGGAGCGCACCCCCACCCTTGTGACTGCCTCTCTGATGCCTTGGCGTAGGGTCCAAGTCTCCCGGATCACGTTCGGTGAGAAAATCACGTTCCCAAAGGTTTCATTCCGTTTGGACTCCATTTGATATTCCGTTTCTTCGAAACACTGAAATAGGCAAAAAAACAACAATTCTAGGCTGGGCCTCAGGTTAATAGGTTAGTCCCAAAAATAATATAAAAGTGGAAATTAAAGCCCAATATAGTCCAAAACAGTAGATAATATAGCATGGAGCAATCAAAAATTATAGTTACATTGGAGAAGTATCAGGCATCCCCAAGCTTAATTCCTGCTCGTCCTCGAGTAGGTAAATGATAAAAAGAGAATTTTTAGTGTGGAGTGCTACTTGGCATAATTTCAATGCAAATCTTCTTAATTGTGGTATGAATATTCAGATTAGGAAGATTCAAGACAAAAGTTCATATTGACATAGAGAATAATAATACTTCAAGGAAACCAACAAAGCAATTATGTTTTCTCAAAGTAACATGGCCAAAGAAAGTTTATCCCTACAAAATCATATAGTTTAGTCATGCTCCATTTTCGTCACACAAGAATGCTCTCATCATGCACAACCCCGATGACAAGCCAAGCAATTGTTTCCTACCTTAATAATTTCAAACTCATAAACTTTCACGCAATACATGAGCGTGAGCCATGGATATAGCACTATGGGTGGAATAGAATGATGGGGGTTATGTGGAGAAGAATAAAAGGAGAAAGTCTCACATCAACGAGGCTAATCAATGGGCTATGGAGATGCCCATTGATTGATGTTAATGCAAGGAGTAGGGATTGCCAGGCAATGGATGCACTAGAGCTATAAATGTATGAAAGCTCAATAAAAGAAACTAAGTGGGTGTGCATCCAACTTGCTTGCTCATGAAGACCTAGGGCACTTGAGGAGGCCCATTGTTGGAATATACAAGCCAAGTTCTATAATGAAAAATTCCCACTAGTATATGAAAGTGATAACTCAAGAGACTCTCTATATGAAGAACATGGTGCTACTTTGAAGCACAAGTGTGGAAAAAAGGAATAGTAGCATTGCCCCTTTTTATTTATTTTCTTTTTTGGGCCTTCTTTTTTTCTTTGGCCTTTCTCCCCTTTTTTGTGACAATGCTCTATTGAATGATGATCATCACACTTCTATTTATTTACAACTCGATACTAGAACAAAGTATGACTCTATATGGATGCCTCCGGCGGTGTACCGGGATATGCAATGAATCAAGAGTGACAAGTATGAAAAAATTATGAACGGTGGCTTTGCCACAAATACTATGTCAACTACATGATCATGCTAAGCAATATGAAAATGATGAATGTGTTATGATAAACTGGATGGTGGAAAGTTGCATGGCAATATATCTCGGAATGGCTATGGAAATGCCATAATAGGTAGGTGAAGGAAATATGCCCTAGAGGCAATAATAAAGTTATTATTTATTTCCTTACATCATGATAAATGTTTATTATTCATGCTAGAATTGTATTAACCGGAAACATAATACATGTGTGAATACATAGACAAACAGAGTGTCACTAGTATGCCTCTACTTGACTAGCTCGTTAATCAAAGATGGTTAAGTTTCCTGACCATGAACAATGTATTGTTATTTGATTAACGAGGTCACATCATTAGTTGAATGATCTGATTGACATGACCCATTTCGTTAGCTTAGCACCCGATCGTTTAGTATGTTGCTATTGCTTTCTTCATGACTTATACATGTTCCTATGACTATGAGATTATGCAACTCCCGTTTGCCGGAGGAACACTTTGGGTGCTACCAAACGTCACAACGTAACTGGGTGATTATAAAGGAGTACTACAGGTGTCTCCAATGGTATATGTTGGGTTGGCGTATTTCGAGATTAGGATTTGTCACTCCGATTGTCGGAGAGGTATCTCTGGGCCCTCTCGGTAATACACATTACACAAGCATTGCGACTAATGAGTTAGTTGCGGGATGATGTATTACAGAATGAGTAAAGAGACTTGCCGGTAACGAGATTGAACTAGGTATTGGATACCGACGACCGAATCTCGGGCAAGTAACATACCGATGACAAAGGGAACAATGTATGTTGTTATGCGGTCTGACCGATAAAGATCTTCGTAGAATATGAAGGAGCCAATATGGGCATCCAGGTCCCGCTATTGGTTATTGACCGGAGATGTGTCTCGGTCATGTCTACATTGTTCTCGAACCGTAGGGTCCGCACGCTTAACGTTACGATGACAGTTATTATGAGTTTATGCATATTGATGTACCGAAGGTTGTTCGGAGTCCCGGATGTGATCACGGACATGACGAGGAGTTTCAAAATGGTCGACACATAAAGATTGATATATTGGAAGCCTATGTTTGGACATCGGAAGTGTTCCAGGTGAAATCGGGATTTTACCGGATCACCGGGAGGTTACCGGAACCCCCCAGGAGCCATATGGGCCTTCATGGGCCTTAGTGGAAAAGAGAAAAGGGGCAGCCCATAGCTGGCCGCGCGCCCCCCCTTCCCTTAGTCCTATTAGGACTAGGAGAAGGGGCCGGCCCCCCTCTCTTTCTCTTTTCCCACTTGGGAATCCTAGTTGGAATAGGATTGAGGGGGGGAGTCCTACTCCCGGTAGGAGTAGGACTCCTCCCGCGCCCTCTCACTGGCCGGCGCACCCCTCCCCCTTGGATCCTTTATATACGGGGGCAGGGGGCACCTCTAGACACACAAGTTGATCATTGAGATCGTTCCTTAGCCGTGTGCGGTGCCCCCTGCCACCATATTCCACCTCGATCATATCGTTGCAGTGCTTAGGCGAAGCCCTGCGTCGGTAGAACATCAAGATCGTCACCACGCCATCGTGCTGACGGAACTCCTCCCCGAAGCTTTGCTGGATCGGAGCCCGGGGATCGTCATCGAGCTGAACATGTGCTAAGAACTCGGAGGTGCCGGAGTAACGGTGCTTGGATCGGTCGGATCGGGAAGAAGACATACGACTACTTCCTCTACGTTGTGTCAACGCTTCCGTTGCGATCTACAAGGGTACGTAGAACAGACTCTCCCCCTCATTGCTATGCATCACCATGACCTTGTGTGTGCGTAGGAAATTTTTTGAAATTACTACGTTCCCCAACAGTGGCATCCGAGCCTAGGTTTTATGGTTTGATGTTATTTGCACGAGTAGAACACAAGTGAGTTGTGGGCGATACAAGTCATACTGCCTACCAGCATGTCATACTTTGGTTCGGCGGTATTGTTGGACGAGACGACCCAGACCAACCTTACGCGTACGCTTACGCGAGACCGGTTCCCTCGACGTGATTTGCACAAAGATGGCTTGCGGGCGACTGTCTCTCCAACTTTAGTTGAACCGAGTATGGCTACGCCCGGTCCTTGAGAAGGTTAAAACGGAGTCTATTTGACAAACTATCGTTGTGGTTTTGATGCGTAGGTGAGATGAGTTCTTGCTTAAGCCCGTAGCAGCCACGTAAAACTTGCAACAACAAAGTAGAGGACGTCTAACTTGTTTTTGCAGGGCATGTTGTGATGTGATATGGTCAAGGCATGATGCTGATTTTTATTGTATGAGATGATCATGTTTTGTAACCAAGTTATCGGCAACTGGCAGGAGCCATATGGTTGTCGCTTTATTGTATGCAATGCAATTGCGATGTAATGCTTTACTTTATTGCTAAGCGGTAGTGATAGTCGTGGAAGCATAAGATTGGCGAGACGACAATGATGCTACGATGGAGATCAAGGTGTCGCGCCGGTGACGATGGTGATCATGACGGTGCTTCGGAGATGGAGATCACAAGCACAAGATGATGATGGCCATATCATATCACTTATAATGATTGCATGTGATGTTTATCTTTTATGCATCTTATCTTGCTTTGATTGACGGTAGCATTATAAGATGATCTCTCACTAAATTATCAAGAAGTGTTCTCCCTGAGTATGCACCGTTGCGAAAGTTCTTCGTGCTGAGACACCACGTGATGATCGGGTGTGATAGGCTCTACGTTCAAATACAACGGGTGCAAAACAGTTGGACACGCGGAATACTCAGGTTATACTTGACGAGCCAAGCATATACAGATATGGCCTCGGAACACGGAGACCGAAAGGTCGAGCGTGAATCATATAGTAGATATGATCAACATAATGATGTTCACCGATGAAACTACTCCATCTCACGTGATGATCGGACATGGTTTAGTTGATTTGGATCACGTGATCACTTAGAGGATTAGAGGGATGTCTATCTAAGTGGGAGTTCTTAAGTAATATGATTAATTGAACTTAAAATTATCATGAACTTAGTACCTGATAGTATCTTGCTTGTTTATGTTGATTGTAGATAGATGGCTCGTGTTGTTGTTCCGTTGAATTTTAATGCGTTCCTTGAGAAAGCAAAGTTGAAAGATGATGGTAGCAATTACACGGACTGGGTCCGTAACTTGAGGATTATCCTCATTGCTGCACAGAAGAATTACGTCCTGGAAGCACCGCTGGGTGCCAGGCCTGCTGCTGGAGCAACACCAGATGTTATGAACGTCTGACAGAGCAAAGCTGATGACTACTCGATAGTTCAGTGTGCCATGCTTTACGGCTTAGAATCGGGACTTCAACGACGTTTTGAACGTCATGGAGCATATGAGATGTTCCAGGAGTTGAAGTTAATATTTCAAGCAAATGCCCAGATTGAGAGATATGAAGTCTCCAATAAGTTCTATAGCTGCAAGATGGAGGAGAACAGTTCTGTCAGTGAGCATATACTCAAAATGTCTGGGTATAACAATCACTTGATTCAGATGGGAGTTAATCTTCCAGATGATTGCGTCATTGACAGAATTCTCCAATCACTGCCACCAAGCTATAAGAGCTTCGTGATGAACTATAATATGCAAGGGATGAACAAGACTATTCCCGAGCTCTTTGCAATGCTGAAAGCTGCGGAGGTAGAAATCAAGAAGGGGCATCAAGTGTTGATGGTTAACAAGACCACTAGTTTCAAGAAAAAGGGCAAAGGGAAGAAGAAGGGGAACTTCAAAAAGAACGGCAAGCAAGTTGCTGCTCAAGGAAAGAAGCCCAAGTCTGGACCTAAGCCTGAAACTGAGTGCTTCTACTGCAAGCAGACTGGTCGCTGGAAGCGGAATTGCCCCAAGTATTTGGCGGATAAGAAGGATGGCAAGGTGAACAAAGGTATATGTGATATACATGTTATTGATGTGTACCTTACTAATGCTCGCAGTAGCACCTGGGTATTTGATACTGGTTCTGTTGCTAATATTTGCAACTCGAAACAGGGACTACGGATTAAGTGAAGATTAGCTAAGGACGAGGTGACGATGCACGTGGGAAACGGTTCCAAAGTCGATGTGATCGCAGTCGGCACGCTACCTCTACATCTACCTTCGGGATTAATATTAGACCTAAATAATTGTTATTTGGTGCCAGCGTTGAGCATGAACATTATATCTGGATCTTGTTTAATGCGAGACGGTTATTCATTTAAATCAGAGAATAATGGTTGTTCTATTTATATGAGTAATATCTTTTATGGTCATGCACCCTTGAAAAGTGGTCTATTCTTGTTAAATCTCGATAGTAGTGATACACATATTCATAATGTAGAAGCCAAAAGATGCAGAGTTGATAATGATAGTGCAACTTATTTGTGACACTGCCGTTTAGCTCATATCGATGTAAAGCGCATGAAGAAACTCCATACTGATGGACTTTTGGAACCACTTGATTATGAATCACTTGGTACTTGCGAACCGTGCCTCATGGGCAAGATGACTAAAACACCGTTCTCCGGTACTATGGAGAGAGCAACAGATTTAATGGAAATCATACATACCGATGTATGTGGTCCGATGAATATTGAGGCTCGTGGCGGATATCATTATTTTCTCACCTTCACAGATGATTTAAGCAGATATGGGTATATCTACTTAATGAAACACAAGTCTGAGACATTTGAAAAGTTCAAGGAATTTCAGAGTGAAGTTGAAAATCATCGTAACAAGAAAATAAAGTTTCTACGATCTGATCGTGGAGGAGAATATTTGAGTTACGAGTTTGGTATACATTTGAAAAATTGTGGAATAGTTTCGCAACTCACGCCACCCGGAACACCACAGCGTAATGGTGTGTCCGACGTCGTAATCGTACTTTACTAGATATGGTACGATCTATGATGTCTCTTACTGATTTACCGCTATCGTTTTGGGGATACGCTTTAGAGACGGCCGCATTCACGTTAAATAGGGCACCATCAAAATCCGTTGAGACGACACCTTATGAACTGTGGTTTGGCAAGAAACCAAAGTTTTCATTTCTTAAAGTTTGGGGTTGCGATGCTTATGTGAAAAAGCTTCAACCTGATAAGCTCGAACCCAAATCGGAGAAATGTGTCTTCATAGGATATCCAAAGGAAACTATTGGATACACCTTCTATCACAGATCCGAAGGCAAGACTTTTGTTGCTAAATTCGGAAACTTTCTTGAGAAGGAGATTCTCTCGAAAGAAGTGAGTGGGAGGAAAGTAGAACTTGATGAGGTAACTGTACCCGCTCCCTTATTAGAAAGTAGTACATCACAGAAAACTGTTTCTGCGACACCTACACCAATAAGTGAGGAAGTTAATGATAATGATCATGAAACTTCAGAACAAGATACTACTGAACCTCGTAGATCAACCAGAGCAAGATCCGCGCCAGTGTGGTATGGTAATCCAGTTCTGGAAGTCATGCTACTAGATCATGATGAACCTACGAACTATAAAGAAGCGATGGTGAGCCCAGATTCCGCAAAGTGGCTTGAGGCCATGAAATCTGAGATGGGATCCATGTATGAGAACAAAGTATGGACTTTGGTTGACTTGCCCGATGATCGGGAAGCAATTGAGAATAAATGGATCTTCAAGAAAAAGACTGACGCTGACGGTAATGTTACTGTCTATAAAGCTCGACTTGTTGCAAAAGGTTTTCGACAAGTTCAAGGGGTTGACTACGATGAGACCTTCTCACCCGTAGCGATGCTTAAGTCTGTCCGAATCATGTTAGCAATTGCCACGTTTTATGATTATGAAATATGGCAGATGGATGTCAAAACTGCATTCCTGAATGGATTTCTGGAAGAAGAGTTGTATATGATGCAACTGGAAGGTTTTGTCGATCCAAAGGGAGCTAACAAAGTGTGCAAACTCCAGCGATCCATTTATGGACTAGTGCAAGCATCTCGGAGTTGGAATAAACGCTTTGATAGTGTGATCAAAGCATTTGGTTTTATACAGACTTTTGGAGAAGCCTGTATTTACAAGAAAGTGAGTGGGAGCTCTGTAGCATTTCTGATATTATATGTGGATGACATATTGCTGATTGGAAATGATATAGAATTTCTGGATAGCATAAAGGGATACTTGAATAAGAGTTTTTCAATGAAAGACCTCGGTGAAGCTGCTTACATATTGGGCATTAAGATCTATAGAGATAGATCAAGACGCTTAATTGGACTTTCACAAAGCACATACCTTGACAAGATTTTGAAAAGGTTCAAAATGGATCAAGCAAAGAAAGGGTTCTTGCCTGTGTTACAAGGTGTGAAGTTGAGTCAGACTCAATGCCCGACCACTGCAGAAGATAGAGAGAAAATGAAAGATGTTCCCTATGCTTCAGCCATAGGCTCTATCATGTATGCAATGCTGTGTACCAGACCTGATGTGTGCCTTGCTATAAGTTTAGCAGGGAGGTACCAAAGTAATCCAGGAGTGGATCACTGGACAGCGGTCAAGAACATCCTGAAATACCTGAAAAGTACTAAGGATATGTTTCTCGTATATGGAGATGACAAAGAGCTCACCGTAAGAGGTTACGTTGATGCAAGCTTTGACACTGATCCGGACGATTCTAAATCGCAAACCGGATACGTGTTTACTTTAAACGGTGGAGCTGTCAGTTGGTGCAGTTCTAAACAAAGCGTCGTAGCGGGATCTACATGTGAAGCGGAGTACATAGCTGCTTCGGAAGCAGCGAACGAAGGAGTCTGGATGAAGGAGTTCATATCCGATCTAGGTGTCATACCTAGTGCATCGGGTCCAATGAAAATCTTTTGTGACAATACTGGTGCTATTCCTTTGGCAAAGGAATCCAGATTTCACAAAAGGACCAAACACATCAAGAGATGCTTGAATTCCATCCGGGATCTAGTCCAGGTGGGAGACACAGAGATTTGCAAGATACATATGGATCTGAATGTTGCAGACCCATTGACTAAGCCTCTTCCACGAGCAAAACATGATCAGCACCAAGGCTCCATGGGTGTTAGAATCATTACTGTGTAATCTAGATTATTAACTCTAGTGCAAGTGGGAGACTGAAGGAAATATGCCCTAGAGGCAATAATAAAGTTATTATTTATTTCCTTACATCATGATAAATATTTATTATTCATGCTAGAATTGTATTAACTGGAAACATAATACATGTGTGAATACATAGACAAACAGAGTGTCACTAGTATGCCTCTACTTGACTAGCTCGTTAATCAAAGATGGTTAAGTTTCCTGACCATGAACAATGTGTTGTTATTTGATTAACGAGGTCACATCATTAGTTGAATGATCTGATTGACATGACCCATTTCATTAGCTTAGCACCCGATCGTTCCGTATGTTGCTATTGCTTTCCTCATGACTTATACATGTTCCTATGACTATGAGATTATGCAACTCCCGTTTGCCGGAGGAACACTTTGGGTGCTACCAAACGTCACAACGTAACTGGGTGATTATAAAGGAGTACTACAGGTGTCTCCAATGGTATATGTTGGGTTGGCATATTTCGAGATTAGGATTTGTCACTCCGATTGTCGGAGAGGTATCTCTGGGCCCTCTCGGTAATACACATTAACAAGCCTTGCAAGCATTGCAACTAATGAGTTAGTTGCGGGATGATGTATTACAGAACGAGTAAAGAGACTTGCCGGTAACGAGATTGAACTAGGTATTGGATACCGACGATCGAATCTCGGGCAAGTAACATACCGATGACAAAGGGAACAACGTATGTTGTTATGCGGTCTGACCGATAAAGATCTTCGTAGAATATGTAGGAGCCAATATGGGCATCCAGGTCCCGCTATTGGTTATTGACCGGAGATGTGTCTCAGTCATGTCTACATTGTTCTCGAACCATAGGGTCCGCACGCTTAACATTACGATGACAGTTATTATGAGTTTATGCATATTGATGTACCGAAGGTTGTTCGGAGTCCCGGATGCGATCACGGACATGACGAGGAGTCTCGAAATGGTCGAGACATAAAGATTGATATATTGGAAGCCTATGTTTGGACATCGGAAGTGTTCCGGGTGAAATCGGGATTTTACCGGATCACCGGGAGGTTACCGGAACCCCCCGGGAGCCATATGGGCCTTCATGGGCCTTAGTGGAAAAGAGAAAAGGGGCAGCCCATAGCTGGCCGCGCCCCCCCCCCTTCCCTTAGTCCTATTAGGACTAGGAGAAGGGGCCGGCCCCCCTCTCTCTCTTTTCCCACTTGGGAATCCTAGTTGGAATAGGATTGAGGGGGGGGTCCTACTCCCGGTAGGAGTAGGACTCCTCCCGCGCCCTCTCCCTGGCCGGCGCACCCCTCCCCCTTGGATCCTTTATATACGGGGGCAGGGGGCACCTCTAGACACACAAGTTGATCATTGAGATCGTTCCTTAGCCGTGTGCGGTGCCCCCTGCCACCATATTCCACCTCGATCATATCGTTGCAGTGCTTAGGCGAAGCCCTGCATCGGTAGAACATCAAGATCGTCACCACGCCGTCGTGCTGACGGAACTCCTCCCCGAAGCTTTGCTGGATCGGAGCCCGGGGATCATCATCGAGCTGAACGTGTGCTAAGAACTCGGAGGTGCCGGAGTAACGGTGTTTGGATCGGTCGGATCGGGAAGAAGATGTACGACTACTTCCTCTACGTTGTGTCAACGCTTCCATTGCGATCTACAAGGGTACGTAGATCAGACTCTCCCCCTCGTTGCTATGCATCACCATGATCTTGTGTGTGCGTAGAATTTTTTTTTGAAATTACTACGTTCCCCAACAGTAGGTATGGTGGTTCTTTTGAGGAAGATATAAGGAGGTTTATGTGTGAAAGAGCGTATCATATCATGGGGTTTGGATGCACTGGCGAAGTTTGCACCAACTCTCAATGTGAGAAAGGGCAATGCACGGTACCGTAGAGGCTAGCAATGATGGAAGGGTGAGAGTGCGTATAATCCATGGACTCAACATTAGTCATAAAGAACTCATATACTTATTGCAAAAATCCATGAGCCATCAAAAACCAAAGTATTATGCGCATGCTCCTAGGGGGATAGATTGGTAGGAAAAGACCATCGCTCGTCCCCGACCGCCACTCATAAGGAGGACAATCAAATAACACCTCATGTTTCAAATTTGTTACATAACGTTTACCTTACGTGCATGCTACGGGACTTGCAAACTTCAACACAAGCACTTCTCAAATTCACAACTACTCAACTAGCATGACTTTGATATTATTACCTCCATATCTCAAAACAATTATCAAGCATCCAACTTTTCTTAGTATTTAACACACTCAAAAGAAAGTTTCACAAATCTTGAATACCAAGCATGTTATTATTAAGCAAATTACCATGCTATTAAGACTCTAAAAATAATTTAAGTGAAGCATGAGAGATCAACAGTTTCTTTAAAACAAATCCACCACCGTGCTCTAAAAGATCTAAGTGAAGCACATAGAGCAAAATTATAACGCTCAAAAGTATAAGTGAAGCACATAGAGCAAAACTACTTAGCTCAAAAAGATATAAGTGAAGCACATGGAGTATTCTATCAAATTCTAATTCATGTATGGCTCTCTCAAAAGGTGTGTACAGCAAGGACGATTGTGGCACACTAACAACCAAAGACACAAATAATACAAGACGCTCCAAGCAAAACACATATCATGTTGGTGAATAAAAATATAGCTCCAAGTAAATTACCGATGGAAGTGGACGAAAGAGGGTATGCCTTCCGGGGCATCCCCAAGCTTTGACTTTTTGGTGTCCTTGGATTTTCTTGGGGGTGCCATGGGCATCCCCAAGCTTAGGCTCTTGCCACTCCTTGTTCCATAATCCATCAAAAGAATTCAGCCAAAACTTGAAAACTTCACAACACAAAACTTAAAGTAGAAAACTCGTGAGCTCCGTTAGCGAAAGAAAACAAAAGACCACTTCAAGGTACTGTAATGAACTCATTCTTTATTTATATTGGTGTTAACCTACTGTATTCCAACTTCTCTATGGATTATAAACTATTTTACTAACCATAGATTCATCAAAATAAGCAAACAACACACGAAAAACAGAATCTGTCAAAAACAGAACAGTCTGGAGTAATCTGTATCTAGCGCAAGATATGGAACCCCAAAAATTCTAAAATAAATTTCTGGTCGTGAGTAATTTATCTATTAATCATATTCAAAAATAATTAACTAAATAACGCTCTTCAAATAAAAATGACAGCAGTTCTCGTGAGCGCTAAAGTTTATGTTTTTTACAGCAAGTTCAACAAGACTTTCCCCAAGTCTTCCCAACAGTTCTACTAATTAAACACAAAAAACACACAACCAAAACAGAGGCTAGATAATTTATTTATTACTAAACAGGAGCAAAAATCAAGGAATAAAAATAAAATTGGGTTGCCTCCCAACAGGCGCTATCGTTTAACGCCCCTAGCTAGGCATAAAAGCGAGGATAGATATAGGTATTGCCATCTTTGGTAAGCAATTCATAAGTGGCTCTCATGATAGTTTCGTATCGCAATTTTATTTTCTTTCTTGGAAAGTGTTCCATGCACTTTTTAATGGAAATTGAAATCTAATATTCCCTTCCTTCATATCAATAATCGCACCAACCATTCTAAGGAAAGGTCTACCAAGAATAATAGGGCAAGAAGGATTGCAATCTATATCAAGAACAATGAAATCTACGGGCACATAATTCCTATTTGCAACAATAAGAACATCATTAATCCTTCCCATAGGATTCTTAATAGTAGAATCCGCAAGATGCAAGTTTAGATAGCAATCATCAAAATTACTGAAATCTAGCAAATCACACAAAGTCTTGGGAATAGTAGAGACACTAGCACCCAAATCACACAAAGCATAAAACTCATGATCTTTAATTTTAATTTTAATAGTTGGTTCCCACTCATCATAGAGTTTTCTAGGGATAGAAACTTTCAACTCAAGTTTTTCTTCATAAGATTGCATCAAGGCATCAACAATATGTTCGGTGAAGGCTTTATGTTGACTATAAGCATGTGGAGAATTTAGCACGGATTGCAACAAGGAAATACAATCAATTAAAGAGTAACTTTCATTATTAAATTCCTTGAAATCCAATATAGTGGATTTAGCAACATCTAGATTTTTATTTCTTTCAATCCCACTTTCATCAATTTCATCATAAAGATCTAAATACTCCGAATTTTTAGAACGCCTTCTAGGTAAAGGAAGATCATATTCAGTTTCATCAAGATTCATATTGCAAAACAAAGATTTAATAGGGGACACATCAATAACTTTTAGATCTTCATCTTGATTTTCATAGGAATTGGAAGAACGCGCTTTAATAAAGGCATCTTTGGAAGCACGCATCCTAGCGGTTCTTTCCTTGCACACATCAATGGAAATTCGCATGGCTTTGAGAGACTCATTGATATCATGCTTAGGAGGAATAGATCTAAGCTTTAAAGAATCAACCTCAAGAGAAATTCTATCAACGTTCCTAGCCAAATCATCAACTTTAAGCAATTTCTCTTCAAGCAAAGCATTAAAATTCTTTTGTGAATTCATAAACTCTTTAACACTATTCTCAAATTCAGAGGACATCTTATTATAATTTCCATAAGAGTTGTTGTAGGAATTCCCATAATTATTAGAAGGATTACTAGGATATGGCCTAGGATTAAAATTCCCTCTATAAATGTTGTTACCAAAATTATTCCTACCAACAAAATTCACATCCATAGATTCATTGTTATTCTCAATCAAAGTAGACAAAGGCATATCATTAGGATCAGAAGAAACACTCTTAGTAGCAAATAATTTCATAAGTTCATCCATCTTTCCACTCAAAACATTGATTTCTTCTATCGCATGCACTTTTTTATTAGAAGATCTTTCAGTATGTCATTGAGAATAATTAACCATAATATTATCTAGGAGTTTAGTAGCATCTCCTAAAGTGATTTCCATAAAAGTGCCTCCCACGGCCGAATCTAAAAGATTTCTAGAAGCAAAATTCAACCCGGCATAAATTTTTTGTATAATCATCCACAAATTCAAACCATGATTAGGGCAATTACGTATCATTAATTTCATTCTATCCCAAGCTTGTGCAACATGTTCATGATCAAGTTGCTTAAAATTCATAATATTGTTTCTAAGAGAGATGATCTTAGCGGGAGGGAAATACTTAGAGATAAAAGCATCTTTGCACTTGTTCCAAGAATCAATACTATTTTTAGGCAAAGATGAAAATCAAGCTTTAGCATGATCTCTAAGCGAAAAAGGAAATAGCTTCAATTTAACGACATCATTATCGACATCTTTTTTCTTTTGCATATCACATAAATCAACGAAGCTATTCAGATGAGTAGCGACATCTTCACTAGGAAGGCCGGCGAATTGATCTTTCATAACAAGATTCAACAAAGCAGTATCGATTTCACAAGATTCAGTATTGGCAAGAGGAGCAATCGGAGTGCTAAGAAAATCATCATTATTGGTATTGGTGAAGTCACACAATTTGGTAGTATCTTGAGCCATCGCGACAAACAAGAAATCCAACACACGAGCAAACAAAAAGGTAAGCGGAAAAGAGAGGGAGAATAGAGAGAGAGATGGAGAATAAAACGACAAGGGTGAAGTGGGGGAGAGGAAAACCAGAGGCAAATGGCAAATAATGTAATGCGAGAGATAGGGATTGTGATGGGTACTTGGTATGTTGACTTTTTGCGTAGACTCCCCAGCAACGGCGCCAGAAATTCTTCTTGCTACCTCTTGAGCTTGCGTTGGATTTCCCCGAAGAGGAAGGGATGATGCAGTAGAGTAGCGTAAGTATTTCCCTCAGTTTTTGAGAACCAAGGTATCAATCCAGTAGGAGGCCACGCTCAAGTCCCTCGTACCTGCACAAAACGATAGCTACTCGCAACCAACGCGATTAGGGGTTGTCAATCCCTTCACGGTCACTTACGAGAGTGAGATCTGATAGATATAATATTTTCGGTATTTTTGGTATAAAGATGCAAAGTGAAAAGTAAAAGGCAAAGTAAAAAGCAAAACAAGATTAAAGTGATGGAGATTGATATGATGAGAATAGACCCAAGGGCCATAGGTTTCACTAGTGGCTTCTCTCAAGAGCATAAGTATTCTACGGTGGGTGAACAAATTACTGTTGAGCAATTGACAGAATTGAGCATAGTTATGAGAATATCTAGGCATGATCATGTATATAGGCATCACGTCCGTGACAAGTAGACCGAAACGATTCTGCATCTACTACTATTACTCCACTCATCGACCGCTATCCAGCATGCATCTAGAGTATTAAGTTAAAACCAGAGTAACGCCTTAAGCAAGATGACTCGATGTAGAGAGATAAATTCATGCAATATGAAATAAACCCCATCTTGTTATGCTCGGTGGCAACGATGCAATATGTGCCTTGCTGCCCCTTCTGTCACTGGGAAAGGACACTGCAAGATCGAACTCAAAGCTAAGCACTTCTCCCATGGCAAGAACTACCAATCTAGTTGGCCAAACCAAACGGATAATTCGAAGAGACTTGCAAAGATAACCAATCATACATAAAAGAATTCAGATAAGATTCAAATATTATTCATAGATAAACTTGATCATAAACCCACAATTCATCGGTCTCAACAAACACACCGCAAAAAGAAGATTACATCGAATAGATCTCCACAAGAGAGGGGGGGACTTTGTATTGAGATCCAAAAAGAGAGAATAAGCCATCTAGCTACTAACTATGGACCCGAAGGTCTGAGGTAAACTACTCACACTTCATTGGAGAGGCTATGATGATGTAGAAGCCCTCCGTGATGACGGCCCTCTCCAGCGGAGCTCCGGAACAGGCCCCAAGATGGGATCTCGTGGATACAGAAAGTTGCGGCGGTGGAATTAGTTTTTTGGCTCCAGTTCTGATCGTTTGGGGGTACGTAGGTATATATAGGAGGAAGGAATACATCGGTGGAGCTCCGAGGGGCCCACGAGGCAGGGGCGCGCCCTAGGGGGGGCGCCCCCCCACCCTCGTGACCGCCTCTCTGATGCCTTGGCGTAGGGTCCAAGTCTCCTGGATCATGTTCGGTGAGAAAATCACGTTCCCGAAGGTTTCATTCCGTTTGGACTCCGTTTGATATTCCGTTTCTTCGAAACACTGAAATAGGCAAAAAAACAATTCTGGGCTGGGCCTCCGGTTAATAGGTTAGTCCCAAAAATAATATAAAAGTGCAAAATAAAGCCCAATATAGTCCAAAACAGTAGATAATATAGCATGGAGCAATCAAAAATTATAGATACGTTGGAGACGTATCAGCTACCTTTCAAAGATGTATGACTGCTATATTCTCTGACTTTTGTGAAAAGATTGTTGAGGTATTCATGGATGATTTCTCCGTTTATGCGACTTCTTTTGATGATTGCTTAAGCAAACTTGATCGAGTTTTGCAGAGATGTGAAGAAACTAATCTTGTATTGAATTGGGAGAAGTGCCACTTTATGTTTAATGAAGGTATTCTCTTGGGGCATAAAATTTCTGAAAGAGGTATTGAAGTTGATAAAGCTAAAGTTGATGCTATTGAAAAGATGCCGTGTCCTAAGGACATTATAGGTATAAGAAGTTTCCTTGGTCATGCCGGTTTTTATAGGAGGTTCATTAAGGACTTTTCTAAAATTTCCAGGCCTCTAACTAATCTCTTACAAAAAGATGTTCCTGTCGTATTTAATGATGATTGTGTAGAAGCATTCGAAACACTTAAGAAAGCTTTGATTTCTGCACCTATTGTTCAACCTCCTGATTGGAATCTACCATTTGAAATCATGTGTGATGCTAGTGATTATGTTGTAGGGGTTGTTCTAGGACAAAGAGTTGATAAGAAATTAAATGTTATCCAATATGCTAGTAAGACTCTAGACAGTGCTCAAAGAAATTATGCTACTACTGAAAAAGAATTTTTAGCAGTTGTATTTTCTTGTGATAAGTTCAGACCTTATATTGTTGATTCTAAAGTAACTGTTCACACTGATCATGCTGCTATTAAATATCTTATGGAAAATAAAGATGCTAAACCTAGACTTATTAGATGGGTTCTCTTGCTTCAAGAATTTGATTTGCATATTATTGATAGAAAGGGAGCTGAGAACCCCGTTGCAGACAACTTGTCTAGATTAGAGAATGTTCTTGATGACCCACTACCTATTGATGATGGCTTTCCTGATGAACAATTAGTTGTCATAAATGCTTCTCGTACTGCTCCATGGTATGTTGATTATGCTAATTATATTGTTGCTAAATTTATACCACCTAGTTTCACATACTAGCAAAAGAAAAAGTTCTTCTATGATTTAAGACATTACTTCTGGGATGACCCACATCTTTACAAAGGAGTAGATGGTGTTATTAGACGTTGTGTACCTGAGCATAAACAGGAACAGATCCTACGCAAGTGTCACTCCGATGCTTATGGAGGACACCATGCTGGAGACAGAACTGCACATAAGGTATTGCAATCCGGTTTTTATTGGCCTACTCTCTTCAAGGATGCCCGTAAGTTTGTCTTGTCTTGTGATGAATGTCAAAGAATTGGTAATATTAGTAGATGTCAAGAAATGCCTATGAATTATCCACTTGTTATTGAACCATTTGATGTTTGGGGCTTTGATTATATGGGACCGTTTCCTTCCTCTAATGGGTACACACATATTTTAGTTGTTGTTGATCACGTTACTAAGTGGGTAGAAGCTATTCCAACTAGTAGTGCTCATCATAACACCTCTATTAAGATGCTTAAAGAAGTTATTTTTCCGAGGTTTGGAGTCCCTGGATACTTAACGACTGATGGTGGTTCACATTTTATTCATGGTGCCTTTCGTAAAATGCTTGCTAAGTATGATGTTAATCATAGAATTGCATCTCCTTATGACCCACAGTCTAGTGGCCAAGTAGAATTAAGTAATAGAGAGCTTAAATTAATTTTGCAAAAGACTGTTAATAGATCTAGGAAGAATTGGTCCAAGAAACTTGATGATGCATTATGGGCCTATAGAACTGCATACAAAAATCCTATGGGTATGTCTCCATATAAAATGGTTTATGGAAAGGCATGTCACTTACCTCTTGAACTAGAACATAAGGCATATTGGGCCATTAAAGAGCTCAACTATGATATCAAACTTGCCGGTGAGAAGAGGCTTTTTGACATTAGCTCACTTGATGAATGGAGAACCCAGGCTTATGAGAATGCCAAACTATTTATAGAAAAGGTTAAAAGATGGCATGACAAAAGGATACAAAAATGTGAGTTTAATGTAGGTGATTATGTATTGTTATACAACTCTTGTTTAAGAATTTTTGCAGGCAAACTCCTCTCTAAATGGGAAGGTCCTTACGTCATCGAGGAGGTCTATCGTTCCGATGCCATAAAAATCAACAACTTCAAAGGCACAAATCCAAGGGTGGTGAACGGTCAAAGAATCCAACATTATATCTCAGGTAATCCTATAAATGCTGAAACTAATGTTATTGAAACCATAACCCCGGAGGAGTACATAAGGGACACTTTCCGAAACGTTTCAAACTCTGAAAAAGGAATAGGTACGTGGTACGGTAAGTAAACCGACTCCAAAACAGTTCTAATGGAAATTTTTCTCTGTTTTGGAATATTTAAGAAAATAGAAAAATAAGAAGTAGTCCGGAAAGGACACGAGGCTTCCATGAGGGTGGAGGGCGCGCCCTACCCCCTGGGAGCGCCCCCTGCCTCGTGGGCACCTCACGTGCCCTCTAGACTCCGTTTTCTTGCACGATACTTCTTTTGGTCGGTAAAAAATCATTATATAATCTCCCGAAGGTTTTGACTAGCGTATCACGCAAATATCTTTTGTTTTTATTTCGAGTTGTTTCTGCTGCAGATTTAGAGCAAGATGTCTTCTCAAGAGTCAGTCGGGGAGAACCGGGTGTCTCATCCGACACCGGGACCAAGAGCAAACAATGATGCTGGCCACTTTGGGCCATCAATGGAAGAAGAGATGGAGGCCGATTTGAAAAGGATAGATGCCATGGAATAGGATCATGAAGTTACTTCTCGTTTCTGGTCTGGATTCACGATGGGGGAACTACAGAGCTTAGCCATTCCAAACTCGGTCATTCCTTCCAATGTTATATTTCTTTCTTATGAAAATATGAAAAGGAGTGTTACTTGTTCTCCCGCAGCTATGCAACATCCATGGGTGAAAGGAGCTTTAGCCGTCACGGGCAAGCTCCGAAAGGAAATAATGGGCCTCAAGCAGCAAGTCAATAAACTTGAAGAAGAGAATCATATCCCGAGGGGCATCATCGCCAACAATATCACATCACCACCTACGAGGAGGGAGACATAAACACATGGGTATGGGCACTCCCCTTGGCAACTTCCAAGCTTGGGGGAGTGCCCCGGTATCGTATCACCATCACACCTTTATCTTTACTATTTTTTTTAGTTCAATCCTTTTGGTAATATCTTGATCTAGTAGAATAAAGTTTAGCATGATCTACTTTTGAGTTTTGCTTTATGATCCTTCTATGTAATCGAGTCCGTGAGCTATATATAATAAAGATTAGTGTTGAGTCAAGGGATTGATTATCTTCCTATGATCTTGAGGGAATAAAATAAAAGAGAAAAATAAAAAGAAATAAAGATATCATATGGATCTTATGGAGAGTAATGACTTCACATATAAAGAGTATGATGAATAAAAGTTGTTGAGAGTTGACAAACATAGTTTTGGTCATCGTTGCAATTAATAGGAAGTAATAAAGAAAGAGAGGTTTTCACATATAAATATACTATCTTGCACATCTTTTATGATTGTGAGCACTCATTAAAATATGACATGCTAAAGAGTTGACATTGGACAAGGAAAACAACGTGATGGGTTATGCTTTCTTTGTAACACCCATGATGCGGCTATATCTCCCATGTGTCGGAGCACAACTTAGAGGCATAACCTCATGGTAGGCATGTCGCAAGAGGGATAATCTTTACACATCCCATGTACTGGATAAGAAAGGGATAAAGAGTTGGCTTACAATCGCCACTTCACACAATACATAAATATATCATACATCATCCAGGATACAAACAAGGTCCGACTATGAACCAAAATAAAGGAAGACAACCCCAAATGCTAGATCCCCCATTGCCCCAACTGGTCTCCACTATTGATCAACAGGAAACAAAAACACCACAACGATCAAGATCTTCATCGAGCTCCCTCTTGAGCTGGATTGCGTCACCTGCACTGGTATCATCGGCACCTGCAACTGTTTGGAAGTATCTGTGAGTCACGAGGACTCAGCAATCTCACACCCGCGAGATCAAGACTATTTAAGCATATGGGTAGGAAAGGGTAGTGAGGTGGAGCTGCGGCACTAAGAATATATGGAGGCTAACATACGCAAATAAGAGCGAGAAGAGAAGCAACGCAACGATCGAGAAGCTAGATGTGATCAAAAAGTGATCCCGAAACTACTTACGTTCAAGCATAACACAAGAACCGTGTTCACTTCCCGAACTCCGCCGGAAAGAGACCATCACGGCTACGCACACGGTTGATGCATTTTAATTAAGTTAAGTGTCAAGTTCTCTACAACCGGATATTAACAACTTCTCATCTGCCCATAACCACGGGCACGGCTTTCGAAAGTTCAAAACCCTACAAGGGTGTCCCAACTTAGCCCATTACAAGCTCTCACGGTCAACGAAGGATATTCCTTCTCCCAGGAAGACCCGATCAGACTCGGAATCCAGGTTACAAGACATCTCGACAATGGTAAAACAAGACCAGCAAAGCCGCCCAATGTGCCGACATCCCAATAGGAGCTGCACATATCTCGTTCTCAGGGCAACACCGGATGAGCAATCCATACAACTAAAACCAGCCCTCAAGTTTCCCCGAGGCGGCGCTGCAAGGGGCTCTAGTTTGGACCAACACTTAGACAAGCACTAGCCCGGGGGGTTAAAATAAAGATGACCCTTGAGTCTGCAGAACCCAAGGGAAGGTGATAGGTTGTTAGGCAAATGTAAAACCAAGGTTGGGCCTTGCTGGAGGAGTTTTATTCAAAGCAAACTGTCAAGGGGTTCCCATAATACCCAACCGCTTAAGGAATGCAAAATCAAGGAACATAACACTGGTATGACGGAAACTAGGGCGGCAAGAGTGGAACAAAACACCAGGCATAAGGCCGAGCCTTCCACCCTTTACCAAGTATATAGATGCATTAATTAAATAAGAGATATTGTGATATCCCAACATAACCATGTTCCAACATGGAACAAACTTCATATTCACCTGCAACTAACAACGCTATAAGAGGGGCTGAGCAAAAGCGGTAACATAGCCAAACAGTGGTTTGCTAGGAAAGGTGGGTTAGAGGCTTGACATGGCAATATGGGAGACATGAGATAGCAATTGGTAGGTATTGAGGCATAGCAATAGAGCGAACAACTAGCAAGCAAAGATAGAAGTGATTTCGAGGGTACGGTCATCTTGCCTGAAATCCCGCAAAGAAGAAGAACGAGTCCATGAAGAAGACACACGGACGAAGTCGAACAGATCCTCACAACACCGGAACGGAACCGAAGCTAACGAAAGAAGCTACCCGGAAAGAAGCAAGCAACATAGTAAACAACCATCACATAAACATGGCATGATGCACAACTAAGTATGATGCATGTCCGGTTTAAAGAGGCATGGCATGGCAAAGTGCACAAACAATACTACAATTAAGTGGAGCTCAATATGCAACGAGTTGCATATTGACGGAACACCACATTCCATTATTTAGTTCACTCCCAGTTATGTACCCAACAATATTAAATGTTGTTAAGCATGGCAAGAGGTGAAACATGAGTAAAAATACACAGTTAGGCATTTTAAATGAGGCCAGAAACATCAAACAAAAATTCCGGTAAATCCTCATGTGCATTAGCAATTTAATGCAACAATAATTTAAACATTCTTGATGTTGTTAACATGATGCGGATGCCATGTTCAAGTTTATGCAATTTTATAAAAATGTTGATAAGAGAATGATATGAAGCATTAGTCGTCATGGCGGAAACAAAAGGGGTGCCACGGCAACGATAACGAAACGGTGCCACAGCAACATTCCGGTTCCGACAACTCATTGAGACATCAGTGCAAAAGAAAGTGACGGGAGCGTCTCATGCAAGGATGGTGGGGTGCTCCCGGTAACCGGGTTCCCACGGGTCGATGACGGTGCCAAGCGAGGGAAACAACTAACGTTCATGGGCGGATACAACATGCATCTCATACAACTCATGCATTCGTTCATAGACATCGTCTCGGGGTTATACCTTCGAAGCGTGCGTTCGGGTCAGTTCGGATTCGATGGTAGTTGTTCATGGTTCGTCGCAAGATGTAGTCGTTCTCACCAGGGTAGTGGTACATGGTCGGAGAGGGACTTGACGCATCCGAGGACTCCGGGTGTTGTGGTACTTGCGAATCCAAGTGGTCGAACAGGTTCACGAAGAAACTTATGTGACGACGTGGAACTTGGCGCATCCAAAGGGAACTTGACGGGTCCGAGTCCTCCGGGGGTCGACGGTAGTGTCGTGGTACTCGGTGTCTTATCGAACCCACATGACGGTATTTATTCACTCGACGGTCTTTGGCGACGGTAGTCGTACACTCTCCTTAGATGTTCTGGTCGTCACCGATCGTAGTCGATGTAGTTGAACTCGATGGTCGTCGACGTCGTGCTACTTGGTATCTTGGCGCCCTCTTGGGCTTGACATAGACGAAACGGACGTGACGATGGATATTCAGTGTCCAGCGACAGCAACAGGATGGTACACGGGGCAGGGGTCTTCATCGGTCATTGTTGCACTTCGGGTACCACTTA
Organism: Triticum monococcum; assembly: GCA_034509565.1. Taxonomy (NCBI): domain Eukaryota; kingdom Viridiplantae; phylum Streptophyta; class Magnoliopsida; order Poales; family Poaceae; genus Triticum; species Triticum monococcum. The sequence continues at coordinate 489,251,477 of CM067845.1, forward strand.
CTGAAGGTGACCCCTGAGGATTCGACGAAGGCACTAACCACGGAGATGCATAGATGGTGCTTGGAGGCAGCAGCAGGTGGCAACCAAACGAGCAAGGCAGGCGGCATAGGAGGTGAGGGAGAAAGCCTGCTGCTCGGGACAGCCCCGTCCATGGCGAGGTGGAGATCGAACGGTGGTGGAGCTCGGTGCAAGGCGTGCACAGAGACAAAGCAGGCGCGGTGGTGGCCTCCTGCAAGGTCACATGGATGATGATGGGGTTGGGGCGGTCCGGCGAGGTGGAGATGGGGCCGGCGACGATGTGCAGAAGGACGGCGAGGTGGAGCTCGGGGAAGGAGCACGGCGCGGCAGAGGAGGGTCCACAACATGCGGGATTGCTGCCTGGAGCTGCTCCGGTGACCCGCGGCTCGCGGCCGACGACTGAAGCGAGCGCTCCGCTCGGGAAGAGATCATGCTCGATCCAAACGAGAGGAGGCGAGCGTGGAGGCCGGGCATGGTCGGGGTGGTGTAGGTGAGCGAGAGGAGGGAGGAACGGGCGATGGGGCCGCCGGAGTTGGCTGCCTGGAGGATGAGTGGGGAAGGGCGAGGAGAGGGGCTCCTCTGGCGGCATGAGGGGAGAAGGTGAGGAAGAGATCGAGCAGAAGGGAGAGGCGGCGCAAGGGATTGAGGGAGAAGACAAGGGTTCGGGGAGATGGGGGTTTCGGTCTATAGGGTTGAGGCCTGCAAGGACATGGGCCTGCGCTGGGGTGGATTGGGCCTAGAGAGGCTGGGTCTCTCTTCTCCCTTAAGTCTTTAAAAAAACCTTTTTAGAAAACAGAAAACTGCAAAGAAAGAAAGGAGAGAAAAGAAAGGATTAGCGGAAGGATTTGGGCACGCAGATTATTTTCCCGCACTTGCAAAAAGGTGCATGGTCCAAGAATATTGAAGTGGGCAAGATTGCAAGGATTAAACTCAAAGGCATTTGAATTTAATTCAAATGGTTTGAACAAGGGGTAGGATTTTGAAGTGCCCAAAAATGTTTGGATTTTTGGAGGAACCTCGGTAAATGGGAAGAGAAATTTTGGCAAGGTTTTGAAGTCAAGCTTGAACTAGAAAAGACATGGGGAATATGCAAGTGTGTTTATGGGTGATTCCGAAAAAGGAATATTTATTATAGCTCCCTAATATTGGGAGGGTATGTTATAAAGAGAACTCATCATGTGAATTCCCTCGGTTTAAATGGACCGAAGATCCATACGGTTTATTTATTTGAGTTGCAAATATTAAAGACATGATGGCATGATGACATGATGCAAAGATGGATGCAACAGACAAAACAAAACACATGATGAAACTCGGAAACCATGGAAGGCATCTGAAGCTCCGGTCTTGGGGCGTCACTCCACCACTACAAGAGGATCTCATCCCGAGATCTAGGATGGCACCGGAGAGAAAAGGAAAGATGAAGAGGTAAAAGAAAGTTGCTACTTTGACAAATGAGTGAAACCAAAGAACCTTGCAAGGTTGAACAAATTGAAGACATAATACAACGAAGATGAAGAAAGCTGAAACACCCCGTTAGAAAAGAGGAACAAGGAACATTGCGAGAACCCTGTAGGTTGAAAGACATAAAAATAAGGGGTGCAATGGGCAAGAGGTAGATGCAAGCACTCCGATTGAAATGATATGTACAAGGAATGATAAAGAACAAATTCGAAAAGTAGTCCGGTAGAAGAGAGATACAGGACTTGATAAGATAAAAAGAACTTGAAATGAGAACACAACACTCCGGTTGAAACAAGATAGAGAAGGAAGAAGGATGATATAATTTGGACAGCGCCACAATTGTAAATGGAAGGAATTGCACATGATCTTGACAAAACAAGATGATGGGTCGAAGAGAGCAACATCACAATGCCTCCGGAACAAATGTGAGAATGGAATCAAAAGAACAGAGGAGAAAACGACATCTTCTACCTCAAATGAGCTTGAAAAGGCATCTTTAGGAGAAGTGTCGAACGGAGTTGTCGAAAAACCAACAACGGAAAGAGTAAGCTTGTTGTGGGCTTATGGAAAACCTCTCGAAATCTTAAGGTGAAATTCTGCCACAGACAGAAACAACAGATTGGATTGACATCAACAAGGAGATGAGAAGCTTATTTCACCGGGAGGGTAAATGAAGAACTTGGGTCATTTATGAGCACCATAAACAGCAAAAATCCTTAGGGAAAGCTTTAGGTGAAATATAATCCAAGATAACTCCAATGAAGAGATTGATGGGTTGCAAAGGATCTCATGAACGAATTGAAAATAATGGGTTTAAAATATCTCATTCTTAACAACCTTCGAAACATGTAACACGAAGGGAAATTGTCACGAAAGACATAACACCACCTGAAAAGATAAGATATGGAAGAATTGCATGTTGGAATGCAAAATGAAGAATGCTTGAACTCCTCAAAACAAGACATGTGTTGAACACCCTGTTTATTTGAGAGTATAGCTTGGCGGATCTGAACTTCGAAAGAGATCTTGAAGAACAATTGAAGAATGAAAAGAATCCTTGACGAACCACCATGTAGAAAACTCTCGAATAACTCCGGATGGATAAAAAGAAGGTCACAAGGAAAAGAAGCTTGAATAGAACAAGATGAATCCTTGCATTGATTAAATGGAGCTTCGCAATGATAAAACCGAGAAAAACTTGGAACTCCGAAAAGAAAGATGAACAAACGAAATCAAGAATTTTGATGAACCTCCGGAATAAGGAATTAATCACTTGGATGAAACAACAATAAGAATTACATTATGCTTATCCTTCACCAATTAAATTGATGACAAGCAACGGATTTGGCATACTACTCATTCTCGTGGACAGGATTAAGAGAGATATAGCGCAACCTTGAGAAAGGTCTTCAACGATCCGCCGGTAGGATTTGGAAACAACGAATGAATTGATACGAGAACATGGGAAGAGGGATCTTGAACAAACCATCATAAGAATTGAAAATGAACGAAGAAAAAGATAAAGAAACACCGGGAAGAATTAGAAAACGAATGAAGATACTTGAAGGAATATAGATACATGAGAACGAATAGATCACAAGCTGATTAGAGAATACTTGAGCGATGCACCGATAAGATTTGGAGAATGATAGCTATGCACTGAGAATGAATAAATCTGAGATGATGGGCTCCGGAGAATTAAACTGAAAAGACTCCTGAAATACTCCGGATGGGTGAAAAGAATTCTCACAATCGAAAACAATGATGAGAGGATGTCATAAAGCTAGCACCATGAATCTTTGGAAGAACGGGTAAGGATTTAAGAGGAACTCCTCTTTGGTCTTCAAATCCGAGAATGATGAGAAGAACACCACCAAATTGTTGACACACTCCGGAATAATGAAGAATAGAAAGGTTGAAACAACAATGAAAAGAATTTGAAAGATCTTGGAGAAAGGCATTTGACTGATGATAGCTCATTCTTACGTCAAACTTTGAGAAAATTTGAGGATAGCTCCGGGAAAATTAGAAGAGTCAGGTAAGATCCTGGGAAAGACCTGTGGGTTAGGTCCCACTCAAAAGATACACCATTGAACGATTTAAAAGAGAGATTGCGCTGGTTGAATTAAATGGCTTGAATGAGATAACAACCTCAAAATAGGTTGAACCGATCTTGAATGAAAAGACGAGTCTTCTGAGATGTCTTCAGCACTCCAGATGACATGAATAGCAAGATGTGGATGATTAAGAGATGCACCGACATGAGAAAACATTGTGCAACGAGGAAAGGATATGATCGACAAAGCTTGAGTTGCATCCACCGGAGAAGAAAGGGAACGAAGAATGATGAACTTGAAGCTTCGTTAATATCTTCCTGAGAATCACCGGATAAGAACATTGAAAGAAAAGACTGAAAAGACTTCCCATAAATAAGATGGATACTTGATTAAGAAATCTTAGTCCTTAAAGAAAAAGGGTGGGAGGGTGGGAAAACAAAGGCTATTTGGGATGAATGAAACAAACACCGTTGAGAAAAACTGAGAGGTGATCTTGCGAATGTTGAAATGATCGGATCCACTTGAAGAGAAAGACATCGGTTGAAAAGGATTGACATGATAATCTCGATTATCACGAAGGATTAGTATTCACATAGAAATATGAGAACACCACTTGGAAAAGGTATGGAATCAACACTTGACATTGAAGCAACTCGAATGCCACAGCTTAAAGCAAAACAAAGGTTTGGCTTCCAAAATAAGCCGGAAACAAACATAAGATAGACCCCATGTCGTATCATGTGTCTGTTGGAAGGATGTCCTACGATATACTTGAATTCGCACTTATAAACTCCCGAAACTTTCTGGTTATGCAATCAGGTGTTGGGGATACAGGGGAAGCATAATATCTCACCCAAACTAACAATTCCTACATCCAACTGTATCCATCCTTCAACACATAACCAAGAAAACTTCGGAAATCATTTACCTCAACCTTCGAAAAGCATCCGTTATACGAGTTATGGCAATACTCCCGAACTCCCGCCCCAGTACTGGGTGGCGTCGAGGTTATCTCACCAACAACTGCATACAAGAGATTTTCGATGTCGGCGAACTCAGGTATTCCAGAACTGCAACGATAAAATTGTGACGACAACACCTCGGAGCTCAACTCCCCGGGACACTGCCACAACCCCTAAATATCAAGAGGCACCAAGAACAATGTTCTCGTCACAAAACCATCGAAACGATTCCAAGATAACCGTGTGATCCTAAAAACTTTTTTTAGTGAAATTTGAGGAAAGAAGAGTCAAAACTCTATGTCAGGAAGCCTCACCAGAGCGACGAACGGACCGAGGAGTAAAAAGAATCCTACTCTCTGATATATATAATCCTAAGACTCAAAACATTTTTCTAGACTCAACAACGTCAACGATTCGGTCAAGCAGGGGGCTCCTAAGTCAGGGAAGGCTCTGATTACCAACTTGTAACACCCACGATGCAGCTATATCTCCCACATGACGAAGCACGACTTAGAGGTATAACCGCATGGTAGGCATATCGCAAGAGGGGTAATCTTTACACATCCCATGTACTGAATAAGAAAGGGATAAAGAGTTGGCTTACAATCGCCACTTCACACAATACATAAATATATCATACATCATCCAGGATACAAACAAGGTCCGACTACAGAACAAAAATAAAGAAAGACAACCCCAAATGCTAGATCCCCGATCGCCCCAACTGGGCTCCACTACTGATAAAAAGGAAATGAAAACAACACAACGATCAAGATCTTCATCGAGCTCCCTCTTGAGCTGGATTGCGTCACCTGCACTGGTATCATCGGCACCTGCAACTGGTTGGAAGTATCTGTGAGTCACGAGGACTCAGCAATCTCACACCCACGAGATCAAGACTATTTAAGTTTATGGGTAGGAAAGGGTAGTGAGGTGGAGCTGCAGCACTAAGCATATATGGAGGCTAACATACGCAAATAAGAGCGAGAAGAGAAGCAACGCAACGATCGAGAAGCTAGATGTGATCAAAAAATGATCCTGAAACTACTTACATTCAAGCATAACACAAGAACCGTGTTCACTTCCCGGACTCCGCTGGAAAGAGACCATCACGGCTACGCACACGGTTGATGCATTTTAATTAAGTTAAGTGTCAAGTTCTCTACAACCGAATATTAACAAATTCCCATCTGCCCATAACCGCGGGCATGACTTTCGAAAGTTCAAAACCCTGCAGGGGTGTCCCAACTTAGCCCATTACAAGCTCTCGCGGTCAACGAAGGATATTCCTTCTCCCAGGAAGACCCGATCAGACCCGGAATCCAGGTTACAAGACATCTCGACAATGGTAAAACAAGACCAGCAAAGCCGCCCGATGTGCTGACATCCCGATAGGAGCTGCACATATCTCATTCTCAGGGCAACACCGGATGAGCAATCCGTACAACTAAAACCAGCCCTCAAGTTTCCCCGAGGTGGCGCTGCAAGGGGCTCTAGTTCGGACCAACACTTAGACAAGCACTGGCCCGGGGGGGTTAAAATAAAGATGACCCTTGAGTCTGCAGAACCCAAGGGAAGGTGATAGGTTGTTAGGCAAATGTAAAACAAAGGTTGGGCCTTGCTGGAGGAGTTTTATTCAAAGCGAACTGTCAAGGGGTTCCCATAACACCCAACCGCGTAAGGAACGCAAAATCAAGGAACATAACACCAGTATGACGGAAACTAGGGCGGCAAGAGTGGAACAAAACACCAGGCATAAGGCCGAGCCTTCCACCCTTTACCAAGTATATAGATGCATTAATTAAATAAGAGATATTGTGATATCCCAACATAACCATGTTCCAACATGGAACAAACTTCATCTTCACCTGCAACTAACAATGCTATAAGAGGGGCTGAGCAAAAGCGGTAACATAGCCAAACAACGGTTTGCTAGGAAAGGTGGGTTAGAGGCTTGACATGGCAATATGGGAGGCATGATATAGCAAGTGGTAGGTATCGCGGGGCATAGCAATAGAGCGAACAACTAGCAAGCAAAGATAGAAGTGATTTCGAGGGTATGGTCATCTTGCCTGAAATCTCGCAAGGAAGAAGAACGAGTCCATGAAGAAGACACACGGACGAAGTCGAACGGATCCTCACAACACCGGAACGGAACCGAAGCTAACGAAAGAAGCTACCCGGAAAGAAGCAAGCAACATAGTAAACAACCATCACATAAACATGGCATGATGCACAACTAAGTATGATGCATGTCCGGTTTAAAGAGGCATGGCATGGAAAAGTGCACAAACAATACTACAATTAAGTGGAGCTCAATATGCAACGAGTTGCATATTGACGGAACACCACATTCCATTATTTAGTTCACTCCCGGTTATGTACCCAACAATATTAAATGTTGTTAAGCATGGCAAGAGGTGAAACATGAGTAAAAATACACAGTTAGGCATTTTAAATGAGGCCAGAAACATCAAACAACAATTCTGGTAAATCCTCATGTGCATTAGCAATTTAATGCAACAATAATTTAAACATTCTTGATGTTGTTAACATGATGTGGATGCCATGTTCAAGTTTATGCAATTTTATGAAAATGTTGATAAGAGCATGATATGAAGCATTAGTCATCGTGGCGGAAACGAAAGGGGTGCCACAGCGACGATAACGAAACGGTGCCACGTCAACGTTCCGGTTCCGACAAATCATCGAGACATCGGTGCAAAAGAAAGTGACGGGAGCATGTCATGCAAGGATGGTGGGGTGCTCCCGGTAACCGGGTTCCCACGGGTCGGTGACGGTGCCAAGCGAGGGAAACAACTAACGTTCACGAGCAGATACAACATGCATCTAATACAACTCATGCATTCATTCACAGACGTCGTCTCGGGGTTATACCGTCGGAGCGTGCGTTTGGGACGGTTCGGATTTGATGGTAGTTGTTCATGGTTCGTCACGATATGTAGTCGTTCTCGCGAGGGTAGTGGTACACGGTCGGAGAGGGACTTGACACATCTGAGGACTCCGGGCGTTGTGGTACTTGCGAATCCGAGTGGTCGAACAGGTTCACGAAGAAACTTATGCGACGCCGTGGAACTTGGCGCATCCAAAGGGAACTTGACGGGTCCGTGTCCTCCGGGGGTCGACAGTAGTGTCGTGGTACTCGGTGTCTTATCAAACCCACGTGACGATATTTATTCACTCGACGGTCTTTGGCGACGGTAGTCGTACACTCTCCGTAGATGTTCCGGGTCATCACCGATCGTAGTCGATGTAGTTGAACTCGATGGTCGTCGACGTCGTGGTACTTGGTATCTTGGCGCCCTCTTGGGCTTGACATAGACGAAACGGACGTGACGATGGATACTCAGGGCCTGTTCGGGTCAAAGGAAGGGAAAACATAGTATTGGAGATAAACGCTGGAAATGGAGAGGAATGCAGCTGCAAAGCATAGGAAAGAAAACTGAAGCACCTGCATGCAGAGTTGGTGTTCGAGACAGAGAAAAAGTGACCATAGGAAATCAATCGATGTGGGTCCCCGTCAGTATATAAATATTAAAAAAGATCAACCACAGTTCAATTCATGTGCGTGTGTGACCAAATTGTACACAGATCAAATGCAGTGTGGGTCCAGTTGCATGCCTTGCTGTAGCTTTTCTCTTCCATTCCTCGGGCATACGCGTAAACAAGCGCTTTGGGTAGATTCTTTTTTTCCTCTGAAAACGCTGGTTCATGGGACTTTCCACCGGATTGGAAAGGACGCGCTCCTTTGTACCGAACGGGGTTTCCTGTGGCGATTCCATAGGAATAAGTTTCCAGTGGTTTTTCTTCGGTTTTCCTACATACGGAACAGGGCCTCAATGTCCAGGATGGTACAAGGGGCAGGGGTCTTCACCGGTCATTGTTGCACTTCGGGTACCACTTACTGAAGGTGACCCCTGAGGATTTGACGAAGGCACTAACCATGGAGATGCATAGATGGTGATTGGAGGCAGCAGCGGGTGGCAACCAAACGAGCAAGGCAGTCGGCATAGGAGGTGAGGGCGAAAGCCTGCTACTAGGGACAGCCCCGTCCATGGCGAGGTGGAGATCGAACGGTGGTGGAGCTCGGTGCAAGGCGTGCGCAGAGACAAAGCAGGCGCGGTGGTGGCCTCCTGCAAGGTCACATGGATGACGACGGGGTTGGGGCGGTCCGGCGAGGTGGAGATGGGGCCGACGACAATGTGCAGAAGGACGGCGAGGTGGAGCTTGGGGAAGGAGAACAGCGTGGCAGAGGAGGGTCCACAACATGCGAGATTGCTGCCTGGAGCTGCTTCGGTGACCTGCGGCTCGCGGCTGAAGTGAGCGCTCCGCTCGGGAAGAGATCCTGCTCGATCCAAACGAGAGGAGGCAAGCGTGGAGGCCGGGCATGGTCGGGGTGGTGTAGGCGAGCGAGAGGAGGGAGGAACGGGCGATGGGGCCGCCGGAGTTGGCTGCCTGGAGGACGAGCGGGGAAGGGCGAGGAGAGGGGCTCCTCTAGCGGCGTGAGGGAAGAAGGTGAGGAAGAGATCGAGCAGAAGGGAGAGGCGGCGCAAGGGAACGAGGGAGAGGACAAGGGTTCGGGGAGAGGGGGTTTCGGTCTATAGGGTTGTGGCCTGCAAGGACATGGGCCTGCGCTGGGGTGGATTGGGCCTAGAGAGGCCTGGGTCTCTCTTCTCCCTTAAGTCTTTTAAAAAAACCTTTTTAGAAAACAGAAAACCGCAAAGAAAGAAAGGAGAGAAAAGAAAGGAATAGAGGAAGGATTTGGGCAAGCGGATTATTTTCCCGGACTCGCAAAAAGGTGCATGGTCCAAGAATATTGAAGTGGGCAAGATTGCAAGGATTAAACTCAAAAGCATTTGAATTTAATTCAAATGGTTTGAACAAGGGGTAGGATTTTTAAGTGCCCAAAAATGTTCGGATTTTTGGAGGAACCTTGGTAAATGGGAAGAGAAATTTTGGCAAGGTTTTGAAGTCAAGCTTGAACTAGAAAAGGCATGGGGAATATGCAAGTGTGTTTATGGGTCATTCTGAAAAAGGAATATTTATTATAGCTCCCTAATATTGGGAGGGTATGTTATAAAGAGAACTCACATGTGAATTCCCTCGGTTTAAATGGACCGAAGATCCATACGGTTTATTTATTTGAGTTGCAAAGATTAAAGACATGATGGCATGATGACATGATGCAATGCACATGATGCAAAGATGGATGCAACAGACAAAACAAAACACATGGCGAAACTTGGAAACCATGGAAGGCATCTGAAGCTCTGGTCTTGGGGCGTTACATTCTTGCATCTGAAATAATATTGTCATGGATCATCCAACATGTTGAGCTTGCCTTTCCCTCTCATGCTAGCCAAGTTCTTTGCACCAAGTAGAAATACTACTTGTGCTTCCAAATATCCTTAAAACCAGTTTTGCCATGAGAGTCCACCATACCTACCTATGGATTGAGTAAGATCCTTCGAGTAAGTTGTCATCGTTGCAAGCAATAAAAATTGCTCTCTAAATATGTATGATTTATTAGTGCGGAGAAAATAAGCTTTATACGATCTTGTGATGTCGAAGAAATAAAAGCGACAGACTGCATAATAAAGGTCCATATCACAAGTGGCAATATAAAGTGACGTTCTTTTGCATTAATATTTCGTACATCCAGCCATAAAAGCACATGACAACCTCTGCTTCCCTCTGCGAAGGGCCTATCTTTTATTCTTGCCTAATACTTCATGTAAGAGTCATGGTGATATTCACCTTTCCTTTTTACATTTTATCCTTTGGCAAGCACAATGTGTTGGAAAGATCCTGATATATATAGCTAATTGGATGTGAGTTTTCATGAACTATTATTGTTGACATTACCCTTGAGCTAAAAGGTTGGGAGGCAAAACTATAAGTCCCTATCTTTCTCTGTGTCCGATTAAAACTTCATACCCATATATATTGTGTGAGTGTTAGCAATTGTGAAAGACTAAATGATAGTTGAGTATGTGGACTTGCTGAAAAGCTCTTATATTGACTCTTTCTGATGTTATGAGAAATTGCAATTGCTTCAATGACTGAGATTATAGTTTGTTAGTTTTCAATGAAGTTTATGATTCATACTTGAAACTGTGAATGAATTGTTACTTTAGCATAAGAGATCATATGACAATATATATATATATGTTGCTGTTCTAAGAATGATCATGATGCCCTCATGTCCGTATTTTATTTTATCGACACTCTTACTTATCGAAAAGGCTACGATAGATCCCCTACACTTGTGGGTCATCAGGCCACCAGGTGGGCACAACCCACCTAGGCGCGCCAGGCCCCCCTGGCACGCCCTGGTGGGTTGTAGCCTCCTCGGCCCACCTCCAGTGCCCATACTTTGCTATATAAGTGATTTTAACCTAGAAAAACTAAGGTGAGGACTTTCGGGACGAATCGCCGCCGCCTCGAGGCGGAACTTGGGCAGGAGCACTTTTGCCCTCTAGCGGAGCGATTCTGCTGGGGGAACTTTCCTCCTGGAGGGGGAAATCATTGTCATCATCATCACCAACAACTCTCCCATCTTGGGGAGGGCAATATCCATCAACATCTTCACCATCACCATCTCATCTCAAACCCTAGTTCATCTCTTATATTCAGTCTTGTTACCGGAACTATAGATTGTTGCTAGGGGGTGACTAGTAGTGTTGATAACATCTTGTAGTTGATTACTATATGGTTTATTTGGTGGAAGATTATGAAGGAAATATGCCCTAGAGGCAATAATAAAGTTATTATTTATTTCCTTATATCATGATAAATGTTTATTATTCATGCTAGAATTGTATTAACCGGAAACATAATACATGTGTGAATACATAGACAAACTTAGTGTCACTAGTATGCCTCTACTTGACTAGCTCGTTAATCAATGATGGTTATGTTTCCTAACCATGAACAAGGTGTTGTTATTTGATTAACGAGGTCACATCATTAGTTGAATGATCTGATTAACATGACCCATTTCATTAGCTTAGCACCCGATCGTTTAGTATGTTGCTATTGCTTTCTTCATGACTTATACATGTTCCTATGACTATGAGATTATGCAACTCCCGTTTACCGAAGGAACACTTTGTGTGCTACCAAACATCACAACGTAACTGGGTGATTATAAAGGAGCTCTACAGGTGTCTCCAAAGGTAGATGTTGGGTTGGCGTATTTCGAGATTAGGATTTGTCACTCCGATTGTCGGAGAGGTATCTCTGGGCCCTCTCGGTAATGCACATCACATAAGCCTTGCAAGCATTGCAACTAATGACTTAGTTGCGAGATGATGTATTACAGGAGTAAAGAGACTTGCCGGTAACGAGATTGAACTAGGTATTGGATACCGACGATCGAATCTCGGGCAAGTAACATACCGATGACAAAGGGAACAACGTATGTTGTTATGCGGTCTGACCGATAAAGATCTTCGTAGAATATGTAGGAGCCAATATGGGCATCCAGGTCCCTCTATTGGTTATTGACCGGAGATGTGTCTCAGTCATGTCTACATTGTTCTCGAACCGTAGGGTCCGCAGGCTTAACGTTACGATGACAGTTATTATGAGTTTATGCATTTTGATGTACCGAAGTTAGTTCGGAGTCCCGGATGTGATCACGGACATGACGAGGAGTCTCGAAATGGTCAAGGCATAAAGATTGATATATTGGAAGCCCATATTTGGATATCGGAAGTGTTCCGGGTGAAATCGGGATTTTACCGAAGTACCAGGAGGTTACCGGAACCCCCCGGGAGCCATATGGGCCTTAATGGGCTTTAGTGGAAAGGAGAAAGGGGCAGCCCAAGATGGCCGCGCGCCTTCCCCCTCCCCTAGTCCTATTAGGACTAGGAGAGGTGGCCGACCCCCCTCTCTCTCTTTCCCCCTCGGGGAATCCTAGTCCAACTAGGATTGGGGGGGGAGTCCTACTCCCGGTAGGAGTAGGAGTAGGACTCCTCCTGCGCCCTCCTCCTGGACAGCGGCCCCCTCCCCCTTGGCTCCTTTATATACGGAGGCAGGGGGCACCTCTAGACACACAAGTTGATCATTGAGATCGTTCCTTAGCCGTGTGCGGTGCCCCCTGCCACCATATTCCACCTCGATCATATCGTTGTAGTGCTTAGGCGAAGCCCTGCGTCGGTAGAACATCAAAATCATCACCACGCCGTCGTGCTGACAGAACTCCTCCCCGACGCTTTGCTGGATCGGAGCCCGGGGATCGTCATCGAGCTGTACGTGTGCTAAGAACTCGGAGGTGCCGGAGTAACGGTGCTTGGATCGGTCGGATCGGGAAGACGTACGACTACTTCCTCTACGTTATGTCAACGCTTCCGCAGTCGGTCTGCGTGGGTACGTAGACAACACTCTCCCCTCTCGTTGCTGTGCATCACCATGATCTTGCGTGTGTGTAGGAATTTTTTTGAAATTACTACGTTCCCAACAGTGGCATCCGAGCCTAGGTTTTATGGTTTGATGTTATTTGCACGAGTAGAACACAAGTGAGTTGTGGGCGATATAAGTCATACTGCCTACCAGCATGTCATACTTTGGTTCGGCGGTATTGTTGGACGAGACGACCTGGACCAACTTTACGCGTACGCTTACGCGAGACCGGTTCCCCCGACGTGCTTTGCACACAGGTGGCTTGCGGGCGAATGTCTCTCCAACTTTAGTTGAACCGAGTGTGGCTACGCCCGGTCCTTGCGAAGGTTAAAACGGAGTCTATTTGACAAACTATCGTTGTGGTTTTGATGCGTAGGTGAGATTGGTTCTTGCTTAAGCCCGTAGCAGCCACGTAAAACTTGCAACAACAAAGTAGAGGACGTCTAACTTATTTTTGCAGGGCATGTTGTGATGTGATATGGTCAAGACATGATGCTAAATTTTATTATATGAGATGATCATGTTTTGTAACCGAGTTATCGGCAACTGGCAGGAGCCATATGGTTGTCGCTTTATTGTATGCAATGCAATCGCGATATAATGCTTTACTTTATCACTAAGCGGTAGTGATAGTCGTGGAAGCATAAGATTGGCGAGACGACAACGATGCTATGATGGAGATCAAGGTGTCGCGCCGGTGACGATGGTGATCATGACGGTGCTTCGGAGATGGAGATCACAGGCACAAGATGATGATGGCCATATCATATCACTTATATTGATTGCATGTGATGTTTATCTCTTATGCATCTTATCTTGCTTTGATTGACGGTAGCATTATAAGATGATCTCTCACTAAATTATCAAGAAGTGTTCTCCCTGAGTATGCACCGTTGCGAAAGTTCTTCATGCTGAGACACCATCTGATGATCAGGTGTGATAGGCTCTATGTTCAAATACAACGGGTGCAAAACAGTTGCACACACGGAATACTCAGGTTATACTTGACGAGCCAAGCATATACAGATATGGCCTCGGAACACGGAGACCGAAAGGTCGAGCGTGAATCATATAGTAGATATGATCAACATAGTGATGTTCACCATTGAAACTACTCCATCTCACGTGATGATCGGACATGGTTTAGTTGATTTGGATCATGTGATCACTTAGAGGATTAGAGGGATGTCTATCTAAGTGGGAGTTCTTAAGTAATATGATTAATTGAACTTAAATTTATCATGAACTTAGTCCTGGTAGTATTTTGTAAATCATGTTGTAGATCAATAGCTCGCGTTGTTGCTTCCCTGTGTTTATTTTGATATGTTCCTAGAGAAAATTGTATTGAAAGATGTTAGTAGCAATGATGCGGATTGGATCCGTGATCTGAGGTTTATCCTCATTGCTGCACAGAAGAATTATGTCCTTGATGCACCGCTAGGTGACAGACCTATTGCAGGAGCAGATGCAGACGTTATGAACATTTGGCTAGCTCAATATGATGACTACTTGATAGTTTAGTGCACCATGCTTAACGGCTTAGAATCGGGACTTCAAAGACGTTTTGAACGTCATGGACCATATGAGATATTCCAGGAGTTGAAGTTAATATTTCAAGCAAATACCCGAGTTGAGAGATATGAAGTCTCCAACAAGTTCTATAGCTAAAAGATGGAGGAGAATAGCTCAAGCAGTGAGCATGTGCTCAGATTGTCTGGGTACTACAATCGCTTGAATCAAGTGGGAGTTAATCTTCCAGATAAGATAGTGATTGACATAATTCTCTAGTCACCATCACCAAGTTAGTAGAACTTCGTGATGAACTATAGTATGCAAGAGATGACGAAAACGACTCCCGAGCTTTTCATGATGATGAAATCGATGAACGTAGAAATCAAGAAAAACATCAAGTGTTGATGGTAGACAAGACCACTAGTTTCAAGAAAAGGGCAGAGGGAAGAAGGGGAACTTCAAAAAGAACAGCAAGCAAGTTGCTGCTCAAGTGAAGAAGCCCAAGTCTGGACCTAAGCCTGAGACTGAGTGCTTCTACTGCAAAGGGACTGGTCACTGGAAGCGGAACTACCCCAAGTGATTGGCAGATAAGAAGGATGGCAAAGTGAACATAAGTATATTTGATATACATGTTATTGATGTGTACTTTACTAGTGTTTATAGCAACCCCTCAGTATTTGATACTAGTTCAGTTGCTAAGATTAGTAACTCGAAACGGGAGTTGTAGAATAAACAGAGACTAGTTAAGGGTGAAGTGACGATGTGTGTTGGAAGTGGTTCCAAGATTGATATGATCATCATCGCACACTCCCTATAAATTCGGGATTAGTGTTGAACCTAAATAAGTGTTATTTGGTGTTTACGTTGAGCATGAATATGATTTGATCATGTTTATTGTAATACGGTTATTCATTTAAGTAAGAGAATAAATTGTTGTTCTGTTTACATGAATAAAACCTTATATGGTTACACACCCAATGAAAATAGTTCGTTGGATCTCGATAGTAGTGATACACATAATCATAATATTGAAACTAAAAGATGCAAAGTTAATAATGATAGTGCAACTTATTTGTAGCACTGCCGTTTAGGTCATATTGGTGTAAAGCGCATGAAGAAACTCCATACTGATGGGCTTTTGGAATCACTTGATTATGAATCAGTTGATGCTTGCGAACCATGCCTCATGGGCAAGATGACTAAGACTCTGTTCTTCGGAACAATGGAGCGAGCAACAGATTTGTTGGAAATCATACATACTGATGTATGTGGTCCGATGAATATTGAGGCTCGCGATAGGTATCATTATTTTCTGATCTTCACAGATGATTTGAGCAGATATAAGTATATCTACTTGATGAAACATAAGTCTGAAACATTTGAAAAGTTCAAAGAATTTCAGAGTGAAGTGGAGAATCATCGTAACAAGAAAATAAGGCTTCTACGATCTGATCGCAGGAGACAAATATTTGAGTTACGAGTTTGGTCTTCAATTAAAACAATGTGGAATAGTTTCACAAATTCGTGCCGCCCGGAACACCACAGCATAATGGTGTGTCTGAATGTCATAGCCGTACTTTATTAGATATAGTGCAAATCTATGATGTTTCTTACTGATTTACCACTATCGTTTTTGAGGTTATGCATTAAAGACAACTGCATTCATGTTAAAAAAAGGAGCACCATCTAAGTTCGTTGAGACGACACAATCTAAACTATGGTTTAGCAAGAAACCAAAATTGTTGTTTCTTAAAGTTTGGGGTTGTGATGCTTATGTGAAAAAGTTTCATCCTGATAAGCTCAAAAACCAAATCGGAGAAATATGTCTTCATAGGATACCCAAAAGGAGACTGTTGGGTACACCTTCTATCACAGATCCTAAGGCAAGACATTCGTTGCTTATAATGGATCCTTTCTAGAGAAGGAGTTTCTCTCGAAAAAAGTGAGTGGGAGGAAAGTAGAACTTGATAAGGTAATTGTACCTTCTCCCTTATTGGAAAGTAGTTCATCACAGAAATCTGTTCTTGTGACTACTACACCAATAAGTGAGGAAGTTAATGATAATGATCATGAAACTTCAGAACAAGATACTACTGAACCTCGTAGATCAACCAGAGTAAGATCCGCGCCAGAGTGGTATGGTAATCCAGTTCTGGAAGTCATGCTACTAGATCATGATGAACCTACGAACTATGAAGAAGCGATGGTGAGCCCAGATTCCGCAAAGTGGCTTGAAGCCATGAAATCTGAGATGGGATCCATGTATGAGAACAAAGTATGGACTTTGGTTGACTTGCCCGATGATCGGCAAGCAATTGAGAATAAATGTATCTTCAAGAAAAAGACTGACGCTGACGGTAATGTTACTGTCTATAAAGCTCGACTTGTCGCAAAAGGTTTTCGACAAGTTCAAGGGGTTGACTACGATGAGACCTTCTCACCCGTAGCGATGCTTAAGTCTGTCCGAATCATGTTAGCAATTGTCGTGTTTTATAATAATGAAATTTGGCAGATGGATGTCAGAACTGCATTCCTGAATGGATTTCTGGAAGAAGAGTTGTATATGATGCAACCGGAAGGTTTTGTCGATCCAAAGGGAGCTAACAAAGTGTGCAAGCTCCAGCGATCCATTTATGGACTGGTGCAAGCCTCTCGGAGTTGGAATAAACGCTTTGATAGTGTGGTCAAAGCATATAGTTTTATACAGACTTGCGATGAAGCCTGTTTTACAAGAAAGTGAGTGGGAGCACTACAGCATTTCTGATAAAGTATATGTGAATGACATATTGTTGATCGGAAATAATGTAGAATTATTCTGTAAAGCATAAAGGATTGTTTGAAAGGAGTTTTTCAAAGAAAGACTTCGGTGAAGCTGCTTACATATTGAGCATCAAGATCTATAGAGATAGATCAAGATGCTTGATAAGTTTTTTCAATAAATACATACCTTGACAAGATTTTGAAGTAGTTCAAAATGGAGCAGTCAAAGAAAGAGTTCTTGCCTGTATTACAAGGTGTGAAGTTGAGTAAGACTCAAAGCCCGACCACGGTAGAAGATAGAAAGAGAATGAAAGTCATTCCCTATGCCTTGGCCATAGGTTCTATAAAGTATGTCATGCTGTATACCAGATCTATTGTATACCCTGCACTGATTTGGCAAGGGAGTACAATAGTGATATAGGAGTAGATCACTAGACAGTGGTCAGAATTATCCTTAGTGAAATAAGGATATGTTTCTCGATTAAGGACGTGACAAAAGGTTCGTCGTAAAGGGTTACGCCGATGGAAGTTTTGACACTAATCTAGATGAATCTAAGTCTTGGTCTAGATACATATTGAAAGTGGGAGCAATTAGCTAGAGTAGCTCCATGCAGAGCATTGTTGACATAGAAATTTGCAAAATACATGTGGATCTGAATGTGGCAGACCCGTTGACTAAGATTCTCTCACAAGCAAATAATGATCACACCTTAGTAATCTTTGGGTGTTAATCACATAGCGATGTGAACTAGATTACTAAATCCAGTAAACCCTTTGGGTGTTGGTCACATGGCGATGTGAACTATGGGTGTTAATCACATGGTGATGTGAACTGTTGCTGTTAAATCACATGATGATGTAATCTAGATTATTGACTCTAGTGCAAGTGGGAGATTGAAGGAAATATGCCCTAGAGGCAATAATAAAGTTATTATTTATTTCCTTATATCATGATAAATGTTTATTATTCATGCTAGAATTGTATTAACCGAAAACATAATACATGTGTGAATACATAGACAAACTTAGTGTCACTAGTATGCCTCTACTTGACTAGCTCGTTAATCAATGATGGTTATGTTTCCTAACCATGAACAAGGTGTTGTTATTTGTTTAACGAGGTCACATCATTAGTTGAATGATCTGATTGACATGACCCATTTCATTAGCTTAGCACCCGATCGTTTAGTATGTTGCTATTGCTTTCTTCATGACTTATACATGTTCCTATGACTATGAGATTATGCAACTCCCGTTTACCGGAGGAACACTTTGTGTGCTACCAAACGTTACAATGTAACTGGGTGATTATAAAGGAGCTCTATAGGTGTCTCCAAAGGTAGATGTTGGGTTGGCGTATTTCGAGATTAGGATTTGTCACTCCGATTGTCGGAGAGGTATCTCTGGGCCCTCTCGGTAATGCACATCACATAAGCCTTGCAAGCATTGCAACTAATGAGTTAGTTGCAAGATGATGTATTACAGGAGTAAAGAGACTTGCCGGTAACGAGATTGAACTAGGTATTGGATACCGACGATCGAATCTTGGGCAAGTAACATACCGATGACAAAGGGAACAACGTATGTTGTTATGCGGTCTGACCAATAAAGATCTTCGTAGAATATGTAGGAGCCAATATGGGCATCCAGGTCCCGCTATTGGTTATTGACCGGAGATGTGTCTCAGTCATGTCTACATTGTTCTCGAACCGTAGGGTCCGCACGCTTAACGTTACGATGACAGTTATTATGAGTTTATGCATTTTGATGTACCGAAGTTAGTTCGGAGTCCCGGACGTGATCACGGACATGACGAGGAGTCTCGAAATGGTCGAGACATAAAGATTGATATATTGGAAGCCTATATTTGGATATCGGAAGTGTTCCGGGTGAAATCGGGATTTTACCGGAGTACCGGGAGGTTACCGGAACCCCCCGGGAGCCATATGGGCCTTAATGGGCTTTAGTGGAAAGGAGAAAGGGGCAGCCCAAGGTGGCCGCGCGCCTCCCCCCTCCCCTAGTCCTATTAGGACTAGGAGAGGTGGCCGGACCCCCTCTCTCTCTTTCCCCCTCGGGGAATCCTAGTCCAACTAGGATTGGGGGGGGAGTCCTACTCCCGGTAGGAGTAGGACTCCTCCTGCGCCCTCCTCCTGGCCGGCGGCCCCCTCCCCCTTGGCTCCTTTATATACGGAGGCAGGGGGCACCTCTAGACACACAAGTTGATCATTGAGATCGTTCCTTAGCCGTGTGTGGTGCCCCCTGCCACCATATTCCACCTCGATCATATCGTTGTAGTGCTTAGGCGAAGCCCTGCGTCGGTAGAACATCAAGATCGTCACCACGCCGTCGTGCTGACGGAACTCCTCCCCGACGCTTTGCTGGATCGGAGCCCGGGGATCGTCATCGAGCTGTACGTGTGCTAAGAACTCGGAGGTGCCGGAGTAACGGTGCTTGGATCGGTCGGATCGGGAAGACGTACGACTACTTCCTCTACGTTATGTCAACGCTTCTGCAGTCGGTCTGCGTGGGTAGGTAGACAACACCCTCCCCTCTCGTTGTTGTGCATCACCATGATCTTGCATGTGCGTAGGATTTTTTTTGAAATTACTACGCTCCCAGCAGATTATATGTTCAGATCCATTATGCATATTAATACCCCTCTGATCATGAGCATGTTTGTTGATTGTGAGTAGTTACTTTTGTTCTCGAGGTCATGGGATAAATCATGTTACAGGTAATCATGTGAATTTGATACGTGTTTGATATTTTGATAGTATGTATGTTGTGATTCCCTTAGTGGTGTCATGTGAACTTCGACTACATGACACTTCACCATATTTTGGTCTAAGGGAATGCATTGTGGAGTAGTAAATAGATGGTGATTGCGAGAGTGACACAAACTTAAACCCCAGTTTATGCACTATTCTGTAAGGGACCGATTGGATCCTAGAATTTAATGCTACGGTTATGATTTATCCTTAATACTTTTCTCGTAGTTGCGGATGCTTGCGGGAGGGTTAATCATAAGTAGGAGTTTTGTTCAAGTAAGAACAGCACCTAAGCACCGGTCCACCCACATATCAAATTATCAAAGTAGCGAACACAAATCAAACCAACATGATGAAAGTGACTAGATGAAATTCCCATGTACCCTCAAGAACGCTTTGCTTATTATAAGAAACTGTTTTGGCCTCTCCTTTGCCTCAAAAGGATTGGGCTACCTTGCTGCATACTTGTTACTATTATCGTTACTTGCTCGTTACAAACTATCTTGCTATCAAACTAATCGCTACTTACAATTTCAGCACTTACAGACACTACCTTACTGAAAACTACTTATCATTTCCTTCTGCTCCTCGTTGGGTTCGACACTCTTACTTATCAAAAAGCGCTATAATTGATCCCCTATACTTGTGGGTCATCACTACGGTGCTATCTTACATGAAATCATAGACCATATTAGTTCTTTTACTTTTTGCACTTTTGGTCACGAGTTTAGGAGCTTGAATTTCGAGGCTCACAATCTAGCGAAGCATGTCTTAAAGTTAGGGGTTGGCCGTCATGTTTGGTTAGGCAAACCTGGAAATCTATCTTTTGTACCTTTGAACACTGGCCCGAGTTAAATAAAGCTTCGCATGATTGTCTCAAAAAAAGTCTACCGCTCAAAAAACTATCAGCATATTCTAGAAGCCAGCGAAAGAGCTAGCCCTAATAATTTTTGTCGAGAAAATTACATATATATATATATATGGTCCTTGAACTACTTTGTAACACAAACATCCCGAAACTTGCAAAATGTTTAAATACAATTATGAAATATGCAAATATATGCAATACTAGCAAAAGAGGTCGTGCGTTACTATGGAACGAAAAAAACCACATTCCCCTAAACTAATAATCTTTTTTAAATATACACAAATATATGTAATACTAACAACACAGGTTGTCCATTGATACGTCTCCAACGTATCTATAATTTTTGATTGCTCCATGCTATGTTATCTACTGTTTTGGGCAATATTGAGCTTTATTATCCACTTTTATATTATTTTTGGGACTAACCTATTAACCGAAGGCCCAGCCCAGATTTACTGTTTTTTGCCTATTTCAATGTTTCGAAGAAAAGGAATATCAAATGAAGTCGAAACGGAATGAAATCAACTGGAGAAGTTATTTTTGGAAGGAAAGCTACCGGATGGACTTGGACCCCACGTCAGGAGCCAAGGGAGGTGCTCACGAGGGTGGGGGGCGCCCCCCCCCTACGGCGCGCCCCCTGCCTCGTGGGGCCCCCGAAGCTCCACCGATCTACTTCTTTCACCCATATATACCTACGTATCCAAAAACTTCGAGAACAGACGATGGATCAGGATTTCCACCGCCAGAAGCCTCCGTAGCCACCGAAAACCAATCTAGACCCGTTCCGGCACCCTGCCGGAGGGGGCAATCCTTCTCCGGTGGCCATCTTCATCATCTCGGTGCTCTCCATGACGAGGAGGGAGTAGTTCTCCCTCGGGGCTGAGGGTATGTACCAGTAGCTATGTGTTTGATCTCTCTCTCTCTCGTGATCTTGAGATGATACGATCTTGATGTATCGCGAGCTTCGCTATTATATTTGGATCCTATGATGTTTCTTACCCCCTCTACTCTCTTGTAATGAATTGAGTTTCCCCTTTGAAGTTATCTTATTGGATTGAGTCTTTATAGATTTGAGAACACTTGATGTATGTCTTGCCGTGCATATCTGTGGTGACAATGGGATATCACGTGATTCACTTCATGTATGGTTTGGTGACCAACTTGCGGGTTCCGCCCATGAACCTATGCATAGGGGTTGGCACACGTTTTCATCGTGATTCTCCGGTAGAAACTTTGGGGCACTCTTTGAGGTTCTATGTGTTGGTTGAATAGATGAATCTGAGATTGTGTGATGCCTATCGTATAATCATACCCACGGATACTTGAGGTGACATTGGAGTATCTAGGTGACATTAGGGTTTTGGTTGATTTGTGTCTTAAGGTGTTATTCTAGTATGAACTCTAGGGATGTTTGTGACACCTATAGGAATAGCCCAACGGATTGATTGGAAAGAATAACTTTGAGGTGGTTTCATACCCTACCATAATCTCTTCGTTCGTTCTCCGCTATTAGTGACTTTGGAGTGACTCTTTGTTGCATGTTGAGGGATAGTTATGTGATCCAATTATGTTATTATTGTTGAGAGGACTTGCACTAGTGAAAGTATGAACCCTAGGCCTTGTTTCCTATCATTGCAATACCATTTACGCTCACTTTTATCATTAGTTACCTTGCTGTTTTTACAATTTCAGATTACAAAAACCTTTATCTACCATCCATATACCACTTGTATCACCATCTCTTCGCCGAACTAGTGCACCTATACAATTTACCATTGTATTGGGTGTGCTGGGGACACAAGAGACTCTTTGTTATTTGGTTGCAGGGTTGCTTGAGAGAGACCATCTTCATCTTATGCCTCCTATGGATTGATAAACCTTAGGTCATCCACTTGAGGGAAATTTGCTACTGTCCTACAAACCTCTGCACTTGGAGGCCCAACAACGTCTACAAGAAGAAGGTTGTGTAGTAGACATCAACTCTTTTCTGGCGCCGTTGCCGGGGAGGTGAGTGCTTGAAGGTATATCTTTAGATCTTGCAATCGAGTCTTTTAGTTTCTTGTTTTATCACTAGTTTAGTTTATAAAAGAAAACAAAAAATGGAATTGAGTTTGTCTCATACGCTTCACCTTTTTAATATCTTTCGTGAGTATGATGGAAAGGATAATTATGCTCAAGTGCTAGAAGTTGAAATCTATAAAATGTTTGGCACTAAATATTTGAATGATGAGCATGATTGCAATGTTGTTAGTATGAATTCTTTGAATATCCATGATACTAATGATGATTGCACTAGTTATGATGAAAATGTCTCCTATAAACATGTCATTTTTTGTGGAGTGCATTGGGTTTGTAAATACACACCAAATAGGGAAGATAGATATTGCAAGAGGCATAAGTACTTAGAAACTAAATTGTTGCAAGAAAGTCTTGATGATTGTGCTGAAAAATTCAATATTTTTCGCGCCCCTTGTGAACTTTGCAATGAACATGGTCATTTAAATCTCCAATGCAAATTGTTTCATGACCGAATCGTATCCAAAAATTGTGATAATTTGATTACCCTTGAGCATCATAAAGAGCTTAGTCTTCTTTTGGGGTATGAGAAAATGAAACGTATAACTGAGGGTATTCTAAAGTTTAATCTTGATAGATTTCTTGATTTTGATCTAGAGAAAATTTATATGTATTGTGCGGTGAATTGTATTGAAAATCCTTATATTGCCAACTACATAAAGAAAAGAAAACAAATAGAAAATGAAGAGAATACTAATGAAAGGGAAGAGGCTTCCCAATACCCTCCTATTATTTCTTATGATGAATTAGGTAACGAGGAGGAGCCTCCTATTCAACAAATGTCATTAATAAGGAGCTCCAAAAAGAGGAATGAACCCACACATGATGTGGTGAAGAAGAAGAAAAAGAAAAAGGAAGAGAGGTAAAAAGATATCTCTCCCAAATAATGCTGCTACTATTACCATTGTGCATCATGAAAATATAATTGTGGAAGATAATGATACTTCTTATGATCTTGAAAATCTTTTTGGCACTTGCTTGGAAGAATATGATAATTGCTATACTATTGGTGCTATCCATACAATTAATGATGAGAGTGATTATGCTTATGATATGAAAAGGCCCAAGCTTGGGGATGCTATGTTTAATGAAGATGATGTTTTTGAGAATATATTTGCTGCAATTAATGTTTGTCCCAAGCTTGGGGATGCTACGTTTAATGAAGATGATATTTTTAGTCTCCCAAGATTTGATATGCAAATTTATAATGATGATAGCATGCCTCCTACCTATGATGATTATTGTGATGATACTTATGCTATAAAAAGTAGTGATTATATTTATAAAACTTATCATGATTATGGTTACCCCTTTTCTGAACATTACTCTTTTAATGTGGAAACAATTTATAGTATTCGAGTTTCTTATGATACTCCCACTAATCCGAGTGAGAAGAATTTTGCTTGTGTGGAGAGTAGTAAATTTTATATGCTTGTAGATCATTAAAAGAATGCTTTAGGTGCTGGTTATATTGTTGAATTCATTCATTATGCTACTGAAAATTATTATGAGGGAGGAATATATGCTTTTAGGAATTGCAAGAATATCAAGTTTCCTCTCTATGTGCTTAAAACTTTGAAGCTATGCTTGCTTTACCTTCCTATGCAAGTTGATTCTTGTTCCCTCAAGTTGTTTGCTCACAAAACTCCTATTCATAGGAAGTATGTTAGACTTAAATGTGCTAGTCATATTCTTCATGATGATCTCTTTATGTTTCAATTCTTATCCTTTATGTGAGCACCATTGAAATCATCATGCCTAGCTAGGGGCATTAAACGATAGCGCTTGTTGGGAGGCAACCCAATTTTATTTTAGTTCATTGCTTTTTGTTCCTGTTTAGTAATAAATAATTCATCTAGACTATATTTAGATGTGGTTTTATACTTTTAATTAGTGTTTGTGCCAAGTAGAACCTTTGGGAAGACGTGGGGAAAGTCTTGTTGATCATGCTGTAAAAAACAGAAACTTTAGCGCTCACGAGAATTGCTGTCATTTTTATTTGGAGAGTGATATTTAGTTAATTCTTTTTGAAGATGATTAATAGATAAATTACTCAGGTCCAGAAATTTATTTGAGAAATTTATGAGTTCCAGAAGTATACATTTGATCCAGATTACTACAGACTGTTCTGTTTTGACAGATTCTGTTTTTCATGTGTTGTTTACTTAGTTTGATGAATCTATGGCTAGTAAAAGAGTTTATAAACTATAGAGAAGTTGGAATACAGTAGGTTTAACACCAATATAAATAAATAATGAGTTCATTATAGTACCTTGAAGTGGTGATTTATTTTCTTATACTAATGGAGCTTACGAGTTTTCTGTTAAGTTTTGTGTTGTGAAGTTTTCAAGTTTTGGGTAAGGATTCGATGGAATATGGAATAAAGAGTGGCAAGAGCCTAAGCTTGGGGACGCCCAAGGCACCCCAGGGTAATATTCTAGGACAACCAAGAGCCTAAGCTTGGGGATGCCCCGGAAGGCATCCCCTCTTTCGTCTCCGTTCATCGGTAACTTTACTTGGAGCTATATTTTTATTCACCACATGATATGTGTTTTGCTTGGAGCGTCAATTTATTTTGTTAGGGTTTGCTTGCTGTTATTTAGAACAATGTTTTGCATCTTTTATTTCAATAAAAGTGGCATTGATAGCCTTTACTATGCCTATGTTACAAGTGTACATGTTGCTGTTTGAAAACAGAAAGTTTGCCGTTGTTGCAACAATTCCCTAGAAAAGTCAGAATGTGATAAAATGTTGAAACCTTTTAAATTTTAAGCTATGATAAATTTACTACAGTGGTAATTTTATTTCATAATTTTTGGAGCTAGGGAAGTATGGATGTTGCTGCATTCTTTACAGACTATACTGTTTAGGCAGATTGCTGTTATGTTTGCATATGTTTGCTTCTTTAATGATTCTATTTGAGGATAGGACTATTAAATATGCAGAGGCATTTAGTATGAAATGTTGAATAATAATTTTAGTGATTTGCTACAGTAGAGTATGATAAGGTTTTGGCAATGGTTTATACTAACTTATCTCACGAGTCCTTGTTGAGTTTTGTGTGGATGAAGCTTTTGAGATTTAGGGAGACCGTGATATGAGAGGAATTAAGGAGACACAAAAGCTCAAGTTTGGGGATGCCCAAGGAACCCCAAGATAATATTTCAAGAATTCTCAAGCATCTAAGCTTGGGGATGCCCCGGTTGGCATCCCACCTTTCTTCTTCAACAACTATCGGTTAGTTTCGGTCGATCCTAAGTTTTTGCTTCTTCACATGATGTTTGCCATTCTTAGAATGTCATTTTATTTTGCTTTGCTTTCTGTTTTAATAAAATACCAAGATCTGAAATTATTAAATGTTAGAGAGTCTTCACATAGTTGCATAATTATTCGACTACTCATTGATCTTCACTTATATCTTTCGGAGTAGTTTGTCATTTGCTCTAGTGCTTCACTTATATCTTTTAGAGCATGGTGGCAGTTTTATTTTGAAGAAATAGATGAACTCTCATGCTTCACTTAGATTATTTTGAGAGTCTTAAATAGCATGGTAATTTGCTTAAAATCCTAATATGCTAGGTATACAAGATTAATAATAAAATTTTCTTATGAGTGTGTTGAATACTAAGAGAAGTTTGATGCTTGACGATTGTTTTGAGATATGGAGGTAATAATATCAAAGTCGTGCTAGTTGAGTAGTTGTGAAATTGAGAAATTCTTGTGTTGAAGTTTGCAAGTCCCATAGCATGCACGTATGGTAAACGTTATGCAACAAATTTGAAACATGAGGTGTTATTTGATTGTCTTCCTTATGAGTGGTGGTCGAGGACGAGCGATGGTCTTTTCCTACCAATCTATCCCCCTAGGAGCATGCGCATAGTACCGAGGTTTTTGATGACTTGTAGATTTTTGCAATAAGTATGTGAGTTATTTATGACTAATATTGAGTCCATGGATTATACGCACTCTCGCCCTTCCATCCTTGCTAGCCTCTTCGGTACCGTGCATTGCCCTTTCTCACATTGAGAGTTGGTACAAACTTCGCCGATGCATCCAAACCCCGTGATATGATACGCTCTTTCACACATCAACCTCCTTATATCTTCCTCAAAACAGCCACCATACCTACCTATTATGGCATTTCCATAGCCATTCGAGATATATTGCCATGCAACTTTCCACCATTCCGTTTATCATGACACATTCATCATTGTCATATTGCTTAGCATGATCATGTAGTTGACATAGTATTTGTGGCAAAGCCACCGTTCATAATTCTTTCTTACATGTCACTCTTGGTTCATTGCATATCCCGGTACACTGCTGGAGGCATTCATATAGAGTCATACTTTGTTCTAGTATCGAGTTGTAATCATTGAGTTGTAAATAAATAGAAGTGTGATGATCATCATTATTAGAGCATTGTCCCAAGTGAGGAATAAAAAAGGCCATAAAAAAGAGAAGGCCCAAAAAAAGGGAGAAAGGCCATAAAAAAGAGAAGGCCAAATAAAAAAATGATGAGAGAAAAAGAGAGAAGGAACAATGCTACTATCCTTTTACCACTCTTGTGCTTCAAAGTAGCACCATAATCTTCATAGTAGAGAGTCTCTCATGTTATCACTTTCATATACTAGTGGGAATTTTTCATTATAGAACTTGGCTTGTATATTCCAACAATGGGCCTCCTCAAGTGCCCTAGGTCTTCGTGAGCAAGCAAGTTGGATGCACACCCACTAGTTTCTTTTGTTGAGCTTTCATACATTTATAGCTCTAGTGCATCCGTTGCATGGCAATCCCTACTCACTCACATTGATATCTATTGATGGGCATCTCCATAGCCCGTTTATACGCCTAGTTGATGTGAGACTATCTTCTCCTTTTTGTCTTCTCCACAACCACCATTGTATTCCACCTAGAGTGCTATGTCCATGGCTCGCGCTCATGTATTGCGTGAAAGTTTATAGGTTTGAGATTACTAAAGTATGAAACAATTGCTTGGCTTGTCATCGGGGTTGTGCATGATGAGAGCATTCTTATGTGACGAAAATGAAACATGACTAAACTATATGGTTTTGTAGGGATGAACTTTCTTTGGCCATGTTATTTTGAGAAGCCATAATTGCTTAGTTAGTATGCTTGAGGTATTATCATTTTTATGCCAATATGAACTTTTGTCTTGAATCTTTCAGATCTGAATATTCATGCCACAATTAAGAAGAATTGCATTGAAATTATGCCAACTAGCATTCCACATCAAAAATTCTTTCTTTTATCATTTACCTACTCAAGGACGAGCAGGAATTAAGCTTGGGGATGCTGATACGTCTCCAACGTATCTATAATTTTTATTGCTCCATGCTATGTTATCTACTATTTTGGGCAATATTGGTCTTTATTATCCACTTTTATATTATTTTTGGGACTAACCTATTGACCGGAGGCCCAGCCCAGATTTGCTGTTTTTTGCCTATTTCAGTGTTTCGAAGAAATGGAATATCAAACGGAGTCAAAACGGAACGAAATCAACTGGAGAAGTTATTTTTGGAAGGAAAGCTACCGGATAGACTTGGACCCCACGTCTGGAGCCAAAGGAGGTGCTCACGAGGGTGGGGGCGCCCCCCCCCACGGCGCGCCCCCTGCCTCGTGGGGCCCCTGAAGCTCCACCGACGTACTTCTTTCACCCATAAATACCTAGGTATCCAAAAACTTCCAGAACAAACGATAGATCGGGAGTTCCGCCGCCAGAAGCCTCCGTAGCCACCGAAAACCAATCTAGACCCGTTCCGGCACCCTGCCGGAGGGGGAATTACTTCTCCGGTGGCCATCTTCATCATCCCGGTGCTCTCCATGACAAGGAGGGAGTATTTCTCCCTCGGGGCTGAGGGTATGTACCAGTAGCTATGTGTTTGATCTCTCTCTCTCTCTCGTGTTCTTGAGATGATACGATCTTGATGTATCGCGATCTTTGCTATTATATTTGGATCCTATCATGTTTCTTCCCCCCTCTACTCTCTTGTAATGAATTGAGTTTCCTCTTTAAAGTTATCTTATCGGATTGAGTCTTTATAGATTTGAGAACACTTGATGTATGTCTTGCCATGCATATCTGTGGTGACAATGGGATATCACGTGATTCACTTGATGTATATTTTGGTGACCAACTTGCAGGTTCCGCCCATGAACCTATGCATAGGGGTTGGCACACGTTTTCGTCGTGATTCTCTGATAGAAACTTTGGGGCACTCTTTGAGGTTCTATGTGTTGGTTGAATAGATGAATCTGAGATTGTGTGATGCCTATCGTATAATCATACCCACGGATACTTGAGGTGACATTGGAGTATCTAGGTGACATTAGGGTTTTGGTTGATTTGTGTCTTAAGGTGTTATTCTAGTATGAACTCTAGGGCTGTTTGTGACACCTATAGGAATAGCCCAACGGATTGATTGGAAAGAATAACTTTGAGGTGGTTTTGTACCCTATCATAATCTCTTCGTTCGTTCTCCTCTATTAGTGACTTTGGAATGACTCTTTGTTGCATGTTGAGGGATAGTTATGTGATCCAATTATGTTATTATTGTTGAGAGGACTTGCACTAGTGAAAGTATGAACCCTAGGCCTTGTTTCCTATCATTGCAATACCGTTTACGCTCACTTTTATCATTAGTTACCTTTCTGTTTTTACAATTTCAGATTACAAAAACCTTTATCTACCATCCATATACCACTTGTATCACCATCTCTTCGCCGAACTAGTGCACCTATACAATTTACCATTGTATTGGGTGTGTTGGGGACACAAGAGACTCTTTGTTATTTGGTTGCAGGGTTGCTTGAGAGAGACCATCTTCATCCTACGCCTCCTACGGATTGATAAACCTTAGGTCATCCACTTGAGGGAAATTTGCTACTGTCCTACAAACCTTTGCACTTGGAGGCCCAAAAAAATCTACAAGAAGAAGGTTGTGTAGTAGACATCATCCATTACAACGGGAAAAATACCACCCCCTAACCCAATAATTATGACTTAAGACCCCCGGTAGGTTCATGTACTTTATTACATCACATGTCATCTCATCTGTGTTGTCACTTATCCTTCTTCCCACCCTCGCCGACGGTGACCTCAGTGCTCCCATTATCACAGTGGGTTTGAATGTTGTCCATTCTAAGGTGTCTCTCTCGGCATAAGATGAGTAATATGTTTTTTTCTAAGGTTTTGGTGAGACCACATTTTACTGATTAATATACTAGCTAGTTCCATGTGGGTTTGCAACAGGGAAACCACATTTTGCTGATTAATTAAGAATGCCTCAATAGAGATGTCGTGAGTGTTTTTTTTCATGGCTTGTCACACATTGACGTCGTCGGGTAGGATCGTGTGGCGGAACGTGAAGATGATAAAAAGGGGATGAGAGATTTTAGGAGGAACCCACATAAATGATACTTTCTGAAATTAAGGCGATCCTCGCTTGAGTTATTTAACCGAGTATACACATGCTATAGTCATAAAAGAAAAATAATGACACTCTCCGTAATTAATGGGATTTTTCCATCCAAAATTTGATGATACTTTTCATCAATTAATGGATGTTATTTTTTGTTTTAAAGAAATCTTAATGTTCGAACGTCAAATTTTAAGCTTTCCGCCCCGAACACGCTCTGAACCGTGAGATGGTTGCACGAATCTTACAATATGCAAAATGTAATGTCCCGGACACACCCGCCGGTGGTCGTTACTCCTGACGGGATCTAGACTAGCCCCACAAATCAATACTGTCTTTTCTGCACCCTTTGTCCTCACTCGTGCGCACCCAGGAGCAACTTCTCGATCGGTCACCCATCCTGAAATTACTCCAAGCTGAGCACGCTTAACTTTGGAGTTCTTTCCGAATGGGCTCCCGAAAAAGAAGGAATTCCTTATTGATATGAGTAGTCTATCATCCCTAATAAGCTAGGCTATCACATATGTTGGAAATATGCCCTAGAGGCAATAATAAATAAGTTATTATTATATTTCCTTGTTCATGATGATCGTTTATTATCCATGCTATAATTGTATTGATAGGAAACTTAGATACATGTGTGGATACATAGACAACACCATGTCCCTAGTAAGCCTCTAGTTGACTAGCTCGTTGATCAATAGATGGTTACGGTTTCCTAACCATGGACATTGGATGTCGTTGATAACGGGATCACATCATTAGGAGAATGATGTGATGGACAAGACCCAATCCTAAGCATAGCACTAGATCGTGTAGTTCGTATGCTAAAGCTTTTTTAATGTCAAGTATCATTTCCTTAGACCATGAGATTGTGCAACTCCCGGATACCGTAGGAGTGCTTTGGGTGTGCCAAACGTCACAACGTAACTGGGTGGCTATAAAGGTACACTACGAGTATCTCCGAAAGTGTCTGTTGGGTTGGCACGAATCGAGACCGGGATTTGTCACTCCGTGTGACGGAGAGGTATCTCTGGGCCCACTCGGTAGGACATCATCATAATGTGCACAATGTGATCAAGGAGTTGATCATGGGATGATGTGTTATGGAACGAGTAAAGAGACTTGCCGGTAACGAGATTGAACAAGGTATCGGGATACCGACGATCGAATCTCGGGCAAGTATCATACCGATAGACAAAGGGAATTGTATACGGGATTGATTAAGTCCATGACATTGTGGTTCATCCGATGAGGTCATCGTGGAACATGTGGGAGCCAACATGGGTATCCAGATCCCGCTGTTGGTTATTGACCGGAGAACGTCTCGGTCATGTCTGCATGTCTCCCGAACCCGTAGGGTCTACACACTTAAGGTTCGATGACGCTAGGGTTATAAAGGAAGTTAGTATGTGGTTACCGAATGTTGTTCGGAGTCCCGGATGAGATCCCGGACATCACGAGGAGTTCCGGAATAGTCCGGAGGTAAAGATTTATATATGGGAAGTCCTGTTTTGGTCACCGGAAAAGTTTCGGGGTTTATCGGTAACATACCGGGACCATCGGGAGGGTCCCGGGGGTCCACCAAGTGGGGCCACCAACCCCGGAGGCTTGCGTGGGCTAAGTGTGGGAGGGGACCAGCTCCAGGTGGGCTGGTGCCCCCCCCCCACAAGGGCCCAAGGCACATGGGAGAGTGGGAGGGGGCAAACCCTAGGTCCAGATGGGCCTTAAGGCCCACCCTAGGGGGCGCCTCCCCTCTCCCCCTCTTGGCCTTCCCCCCTTTCCCATCTAGGGCTGCCGCCCCTCCTAGGGGTGGGAACCCTAGAGGGGGCGCACCCTCCTCCCTCTCCCCTATATATAGTGAGGCCTAGGGCTGCCCATAACACGTGATCTGATCTCTGCCTGTTGGTGCAGCCCTCCCTCTCTTTCTCCTCATATCCCGTGGTGCTTGGCGAAGCCCTGCAGGATTGCCACGCTCCTCCATCACCACCACGCCGTTGTGCTGCTGCTGGATGGAGTCTTCCTCAACCTCTCCCTCTCTCCTTGCTGGATCAAGGCGTGGGAGACGTCACCGGGCTGTACGTGTGTTGAACGCGGAGGTGCCGTCCGTTCGGCACTTGGTCATCGGTGATTTGGATCACGACGAGTACGACTCCATCAACCCCGTTCACTTGAACGCTTCCGCTTAGCGATCTACAAGGGTATGTAGATGCACTCTCCTTCCCCTCGTTGCTAGTCTCTCCATAGATAGATCTTGGTGACACGTAGGAAAATTTTGAATTTCTGCTACGTTCCCCAACAGTGATATCAGAGCTAGGTCTATTGCGTAGATTCTATGCACGAGTAGAACACAAAGTAGTTTTGGGCGTTGATTTTGTTCAATATGCTTACCGTTACTAGTCCAATCTTGTTTCGACGGTATTGTGGGATGAAGCGGCCCAGACCAACCTTACACGTACGCTTACGTGAGACCGGTTCCACCGACTGACATGCACTAGTTGCATAAGGTGGCTGGCGGGTGTCTGTCTCTCCCACTTTAGTCGGATCGGATTCGATGAAAAGGGTCCTTATGAAGGGTAAATAGCAATTGGCATATCACGTTGTGGTTTTGCGTAGGTAAGAAACGTTCTTGCTAGAAACCCATAGCAGCCACGTAAAACATGCAAACAACAATTAGAGGACATCTAACTTGTTTTTGCAGGATATGCTATGTGATGTGATATGGCCAAAGGATGTGATGAATGATATATGTGATGTATGAGATGATCATGTTCTTGTAATAGGAATCACGACTTGCATGTCGATGAGTATGACAACCGGCAGGAGCCATAGGAGTTGTCTTAATTTATTTATGACCTGCGTGTCAACTTAAATGTCATGTAATTACTTTACTTTGTTGCTAAAGCATTAGCCATAGTAGTAGAAGTAATAGATGACGAGACAACTTCAAGAAGACACGATGATGGAGATCATGGTGTCATGCCGGTGACAAGATGATCATGGAGCCCCAAGATGGAGATCAAAGGAGCTATATGATATTGGCCATATCATGTCACTATTATTTGATTGCATGTGATGTTTATCATGTGTTTGCATCTTGTTTACTTAGAACAACGGTAGTAAATAAGATGATCCCTCTTTAAAATTTCAAGAAAGTGTTCCCCCTAACTGTGCACCGTTGCGACAGTTCGTTGTTTCAAAGTACCACGTGATGATCGGGTGTTTGATCCTAACGTTCACATACAACGGGTGTAAGACAGATTTACACACGCGAAACACTTAGGTTGACTTGACGAGCCTAGCATGTGTACAGACATGGCCTCGGAACACAGAAGACCGAAAGGTCGAGCATGAGTCGTATAGAAGATACGATCAACATGAAGATGTTCACCGATGTTGACTAGTCCGTCTCACGTGATGATCGGACACAGCCTAGTTGACTCGGATCATGCAATCACTTAGATGACTAGAGGGATGTCTATCTAAGTGGGAGTTCATAAGATGAACTTGTTTATCCTGAACATAGTCAAAAAGCATTTTGCAAATTATGTCGTAGCTCGCGCTTTAGTTCTACTGTTTAGATATGTTCCTAGAGAAAATTTAGTTGAAAGTTGATAGTAGCAATTATACGGACTAGGTCCGTAAACTGAGGATTGTCATCATTGCTTCATAGAAGGCTTATGTCCTTAATCCACCGCTCAGTGTGCTGAACCTCGAACGTCGTCTGTGGATGTTGCGAACATCTGACATACACGTTTTGATAACTACGTGATAGTTCAGTTAAACGGTTTAGAGTTGAGGCACCGAAGACGTTTTGAAACGTCGCAAAACATATGAGATGTTTTGAGGGCTGAAATTGAGATTTCAGGCTCGTGCCCACGTCAAGAGGTATAAAACCTCTGACGATTTTCTTAGCCTACAAACTAAGGGAGAAAAGCTCAATTGTTGAGCTTGTGCTCAGATTGTCTGAGTACAACAATCGCTTGAATCAAGTGGGAGTTGATCTTCCAGATGAAATAGTGATAGTTCTCCGAAGTCATTACCACCAAGCTGCTAGAGTTTTGTGATGAACTATAATATATCAGGGACATATATGATGATCCTTGAGATATTCGCGATGTTTGACACCACAAAAGTTGAAATCAAGAAGGAGCATCAATTGTTGATGGTTGGTGAAACCACTAGTTTCAAGAAGGGCAAGGGCAAGAAGGGATACTTCATGAAACGACAATTCAGCTGCTGCTCTAGTGAAGAAACCCAAGGTTGAACCCAAACCCGAGACTAAGTGCTTCTGTAATAAGGGGAACAGCCACTGGAGCAGAATTACCCAAGATACTTGGTAGATTAGAAGGCTGGCAAGGTCGATAGAAGTATATTGGATATACATTGTGTTGATGTGTACTTTACTAGTACTCCTAGTAGCACCAGGGTATTAGATACCGGTTCGGTTGCTAAGTGTTAATAACTCGAAATAAAAGCTACGGAATAAACGGAGACTAGCTAAAGGTGAGCTGACGATATGTGTTGGAAGTGTTTCCAATGCTGATATGATCAAATATCGTACGCTCCCTCTACCATCGAGATTGGTATTAAAACCTAAATAATTGTTATTTGGTGTTTGCGCTGAGCATAGACATGATTGGATTACGTCTATCGCAATACGGTTATTCATTTAAGGAGAATAATGGTTACTCTGTTTATTTGAATAATACCTTCAATGGTCTTACACCTAAAATGAATGGTTCATTGAATCTCAATCGTAGTGATACACATGTTCATGCAAAAAGATATAAGATAGTAATGATAGTACCACCTACTTGTGGCGCTGCCACATAAGTCATATCGGTATAAAACGCATGAAGAAGCTCCATGTTGATGGATCTTTGGACTCACTCATTTTTGAAAGGATTGAGACATGCGAGCCATGTTTGTTGGTAGATATGCATGAAGAAACTCTATACAGATGGATCGTTTGGACTCACTTGATTTTTGAATCACTTGAGACATGCAAATCATACCACATGGGCAAGATGACTGAAAGCCTTGTTTTTCAGTAAAATGGAACTAGAAAGCAACTTGTTGGAAGTAATACATTTGATGTGTGCAGTCCAATGAGTGCTGAGGCATGTAGTGGATATCCTTATGTTCTTACTTCACAGATGATTTGAGTAGATGTTGAGTATATTTACTTGATGAATCACGAGTCTGAATTACTGAAAGGTTCAAGTAATTTCAGGGTGAAGTTGAAAGATCATCGTGACAAGAGGATAAAATATCTATGATATGATCATAGAGATGAATATCTGAATTACGAGTTTGGCACAGAATTAAGACATTGTGGAAATTGTTTCACTACTAATACAGCCTGGAACACCATAGGGTGATGGTGTGTCCGAACATCATAACTGCACCCTATTGGATATGATGCATACCATGATGTCTCTTATCGAATTACCACAATAGTTTATGGGTTAGGCATTAGAGACAACCACATTCACTTTAAAAGGGGCACCACATAATTCCGATGAGATGACACCGTATGAACTATGGTTTAGAGAAACCCAAGTTGTCATTACTTAAAAGTTTGGGGCTGCGATGCTTATGTGAAAAAGTTTTAGGCTGATAAGCTCGAACCCAAAGCGGATAAATGCATCTTCATAGGACACCCAAAACAGTTGGGTATACCTCCTGTCTCAGATTCGAAAGCAATAAGGGATTGTTTCTAGAATCGGGTCCTTTCTCGAGGAAAGGTTTCTCTCGAAAGAATTGAGTGGGAGGATGGTGGAGACTTGATGAGGTTATTGAACCGTCTCTTCAACTAGTGTGTGGCAGGGCACAGGAAGTTGTTCCTGTGGCACCTACACCAATTGAAGTGGAAGCTTATGATAGTGATCATGAAACTTCAGATCAAGTCACTACCAAACCTCGTGGGATGACAAGGATGCGTACTACTTCAGAATGGTACGTAATCCTGTCTTGGAAGTCATGTTGCTAGACAACAATGAACCTACGAGCTATGGAGAAGCGATGGTGGGCCCGGATTCCGATATATGGCTCGAGGCCATATAATCCGAGAGAAGGATCCATGTATGAAAACAAAGTGTAGACTTTGGAAGAACTACTTGATGGTCATAAGGCTGTTAGGTACATATGGATTTTAAAAGGGAAGATGGACAACGATGGTAAATGTCACCATTAAGAAAGCTCGACTTGTCGTTAAGAAGTTTCCCGACAAGTTCAAGGAGTTGACTACAATGAGACTTTCTCACTCGTAGCGATGCTAAGAGTTTGTTGGAATTATATTAGCGATTACTGCACTATTTATGAAATCTTGCAGATAGGATGTCAAAACATTGTTTCCTCGACGATTTTCTTGAGGAAAGGTTGTATGTGATACAACCGGAAGGTTTTGACAATCCTGAAATATACTAATAAGTATGCAAAGCTCCAGCAATCTTTCTGAGGACTGGAGTAAGCATCTCGGAGTTGGAATGTACACTTTGATGGAGTAATCAAAGTTTATGGGTTTATACAAAGTTTGTTAGAAACTTGTATTTACAATAAAGTGAGTGGGAGCACTATGACATTTCTGATAAGTATATGTGGATGACATATTGTTGATCCGAAATGACGTAGAATTTCTGGAAAGCATATAGGGTTATTTGGAAAGTGTTTTTCAATGGAAAGCCTGGATTAAGCTACTTGAACATTGAGCATAAAGATCTATAAGGATGGATCAAAACGCTTAATGGTACTTTCAAATGAGCACATACCTTGACATGATCTTGAAGGTGTTCAAGATGGATCAGTCAAAGAAGGAGTTCTTGCCTGAGTTGTAAGGTATGAAGTTAAGACTTAAAGCTCGACCACGGCAGAATAGAGAGAAAGGACGAAGGTCGTCCCCTATGCTTAAGACATAGGCTCTACAGTATGCTATGCTGTGTACCGCACCTGAAATGTGCCTTGCCATGAGTCAGTCAAGGGGTACAAAGAATGGATCACAGGACAGCGGTCAAAGTTATCCTTAGTAACTAGTGGACTAAGGAATTTTCTCGATTATAGAGGTGGTAAAAGAGTTCGTCGTAAAGGGTTACGCCGATGCAAACTTTGACACTAATCCAGATTATTCTGAGTAGTAAACTAGATTCGTATAGTAGAACAGTTATTTGAAATAGCTCCAAATAGAACGTGGTAGCTACATCTAGGAGATGACATAGAGATTTGTAAAGCACACACGGATCTGAAAGGTTCAGACCCGTTGACTAAAACCTCTCTCACAAGCAACATGATCAAACCCAGAACACATTGAGTGTTAATCACATAGTGATGTGAACTAGATTACTGACTCTAGTAAACTCTTGGGTGTTAGTCACATGGCGATATGACCTGTGAGTGTTAATCACATGGCGATGTGAACTAGATTAATGACTCTAGTGCAAGTGGGAGACTGTTGGAAATATGCCCTAGAGGCAATAATAAATAAGTTATTATTATATTTCCTTGTTCATGATGATCGTTTATTATCCATGCTATAATTGTATTGATAGGAAACTCAGATACATGTGTGGATACATAGACAACACCATGTCCCTAGTAAGCCTCTAGTTGACTAGCTCGTTGATCAATAGATGGTTATGGTTTCCTAACCATGGACATTGGATGTCGTTGATAACGGGATCACATCATTAGGAGAATAATGTGATGGACAAGACCCAATCCTAAGCATAGCACTAGATCGTGTAGTTCGTATGCTAAAGCTTTTTTAATGTCAAGTATCATTTCCTTAGACCATGAGATTGTGCAACTCCCGGATACCGTAGGAGTGCTTTGGGTGTGCCAAACGTCACAACGTAACTGGGTGGCTATAAAGGTACACTACGGGTATCTCCGAAAGTGTCTGTTGGGTTGGCACGAATCGAGACTGGGATTTGTCACTCCGTGTGACGGAGAGGTATCTCTAGGCCCACTCGGTAGGACATCATCATAATGTTCACAATGTGATCAAGGAGTTGATCACGGGATGATGTGTTACGGAACGAGTAAAGAGACTTGCCGGTAACGAGATTGAACAAGGTATCGGGATACCGACATCGAATCTCGGGCAAGTATCGTACCGATAGATAAAGGGAATTGTATACGGGATTGATTAAGTCCATGACATAGTGGTTCATCCAATGAGATCATCGTGGAACATGTGGGAGTCAACATGGGTATCCAGATCCCGCTATTGGTTATTGACCGGAGAACGTCTCGGTCATGTCTTCATGTCTCCCGAACCTGTAGGGTCTACACACTTAAGGTTCGATGACGCTAGGGTTATAAAGGAAGTTAGTATGTGGTTACCGAATGTTGTTCGGAGTCCCGGATGAGATCCCGAACGTCACGAGGAGTTCCGAAATAGTCCGGAGGTAAAGATTTATATATGGGAAGTCCTGTTTTGGTCACCGGAAAAGTTTCGGGGTTTATCGGTAACGTACCGGGACCACCGGGAGGGTCCCGGGGGTCCACCAAGTGGGGCCACCAACCCCGGAGGCTTGCGTGGGCTAAGTGTGGGAGGGGACCATCCCCAGGTGGGCTGGTGCGCCCCCCACAAGGGCCCAAGGCACATGGGAGAGTGGGAGGGGGCAAACCCTAGGTCCAGATGGGCCTTAAGGCCCACCCTAGGGGGCGCCTCCCCTCTCCCCCTCTTGGCCGCCCCCCCCCCCTTTCCCATCTAGGGCTGCCGCCCCTCCTAGGGGTGGGAACCCTAGAGGGGGCGCACCCTCCTCCCTCTCCCCTATATATAGTGAGGCCTAGGGTTGCCCATAACACGTGATCTGATCTCTGCCTGTTGGTGCAGCCCTCCCTCTCTTTCTCCTCATATCCCGTGGTGCTTGGCGAAGCCCTGCAGGATTGCCACGCTCCTCCATCACCACCATGCCGTTGTGCTGCTGCTGGATGGAGTCTTCCTCAACCTCTCCCTCTCTCCTTGCCGGATCAAGGCGTGGGAGACGTCACCGGGCTGTACGTGTGTTGAACGCGGAGGTGCCGTCCGTTCGGCACTTGGTCATCGGTGATTTGGATCACGACGAGTACGACTCCATCAACCCCGTTCACTTGAATGCTTCCGCTTAGCGATCTACAAGGGTATGTAGATGCACTCTCCTTCCCCTCGTTGCTAGTCTCTCCATAGATAGATCTTGGTGACACGTAGGAAAATTTTGAATTTCTGCTACGTTCCCCAACAACATACACCCCCACTCAGAGGAACTGATGTCCTCGTCGGGCCACAGGAACGTTCCCTCTTGGTACATACGTTTGTGCATCCAGTCCAGTACATGTGCCATGTTGTGTGCCACGACGGATCACAAACGTCATGAACAACATGACTGCCCACCTGTCCACAAACATCCGTGTAGCCATGAGGGCCGGCTCTGATACCAACTTGTAACGCCCCGAACACACCCGCCGGTGGTCGTTACTCCTGACGGGATCTAGACTAGCCCCACAAATCAATACTAGTCTTTTCTGCGCACTTTGTCCTCACTCGTGCACACCCGGGAGCAACTTCTTGGTCGGTCATCCATCCTGAAATTACTCCAAGCTGAGCACGCTTAACTTTGGAGTTCTTTCCGAATGGGCTCCCGGAAAAGAAGGAATTCCTTATTGATATGAGTAGTCTATCATCCCTAATAAGCGAGGCTATCACACAAAAGTACCCACGTCAGCTTTTCGTTCGTGAAATAGCCACGCCGCCCCGAATGCACTTTGTCCCTCACTCCTCCTCATTTCCTACCCACCACACTCCGTCGCCAACTCCTTTGCCCACTCTGTTGCCCCACTTCCTCCTCAATTCTATCCCTACTTCGTCGCCCACGATGGAGGCAAAGAGAGCATCGCCGGATGCTAGTCGAGATGTTGGGGCTCAGATTCATGGGCGCCTACATCGTTTCTAAAGCCGGAAGAGCTGTTCGTGTGTGGGCACGTCGTCGCGGGATCGGCGGATGGCGGGGTCGCCAGCTTCCCCACGCGTCCAGATGAACCAGCAGCCGTGGGATCCGTCGGAGGTCGGTGATTACTTTCTTTTAGTGATCCGGAAATGGAGCAGAAAGTATTCTCACTATTTTCCCAGAGGTGACCCTGAGTTATCAAATCCATGAGAGGAAAGCCCGCTTTAAGTTAGGGTCTCTAGCAAGTTTTTGTTAAAGAAATAATTCCAGCTTTTGACCAGATCGAAATCAAACAACCTTGAGTTTAACACTTATAATAAAATTAGGTACGGGTATGTGGCCTTATTGCTTATAACCATGTATTTGTGCTGGGATCCGATATGATCTTAATTCGTGCGCTGGAAGTCATCCGTCGATATGTGCTTGTTACAAACCGAAGTGATTGATGTTTCCAAATTATATCTTGATCGGCACGCGTCCTGCATCAAGAATCAGTTGTCTAACCGAAGGCCCTATCCGTCTCGTAGGGTTGCCTCGATAATTAGGATTGTAGTAATCACACAAAAGCTTTGTGCGGTTAATGACTACACCGCTTGAATCCCAGAGACATGATCCATGTTACCGTACTAAATCCTTTTGTCACTAGCGTTCAGAATAACACTTCACGGTCTCCTTTCCCTTAGCCTCTCCATGGCTCGCTCTCCATGATCTTGGGTACCTAAAAGGATGAAGAACGCAGACGAGACAAGAAACATATACAGAACAATTTTATTTCACGCATACAAGACATTAATTCAAACCCCTTCCATTGATCCCCACAACAAATACAAAGGGTTGTAAGGCTCTTGCCTCAACACATACCTTACCGACTACTCATAAATGTATATCAGATCACACGAAGAACACATCATATAGATGGATTGATTAATAACATGTCTTGTAATGAATGTTGTGCGCGATGCATGATTACAAGTATGATCTAGTGAAAGAAGAGCTATGGTGGCTATGGAGATGGAAATAGTGGCGGATAGGGATGATGGACGTGGATGAGGATGACTTTGTTCTGGCTTCGCTCGCGGATGCTCTGTTGACATTTCGACCTTGAACCTTTGGGTGGATGAGAGGCCTTGGTTTTCACGCCATACGACCGCGGTCGCATGGAATGCCGTCTGTTGCTTTGTGGCTTCTGACGTGCCTCCTCCTGATTTTCTCTATCTCCTTCACTCATTTCCATGTTCTCACTTGATTTCGTCCATATTTAGCCTATTTCCTGCGAAAACTCAATAAAGGAGAGGATTTGCGAAATCATATGCATTCATTTGTCATTGGTGGCAATACCAGAGCGAATATCTTGGTTTAAACAAGGGAGCGGCTAGATGTTAGTCGATTGAAAATAGAATTTGGTTCAGTTGACTGACCAAAAACTGTTTCAGTCATTCTCGTGATCGAATTAAGTTCTGAGCGTACAGAGTAGGCCAGCCGCTTAGCAGGCCCATCAACAAGGAGTCAATGTAATAGGTCAGATTGATTGAGCCATGTGCAAGTGTCCTGTAGCATCTCAAGTGCTCTACATGTCACACAATAGAAAAATGTAGCGAGCAAGCTAGACTGTCGAGCTCTGCACATGATGGGTCCCATATAGTCGAATTTTTTGAGGTTTTTAGATGGTCATCTTTTTTCCAACAGTTAGACTTCAGAGATCACTGGAAAAAAAGTTACACCTTCAGAGTTGCTAAGATGTGTTGCATACAAAAAAAATCAACACACGTGCTACATACATTATCTAAAAAAGTATGCTACTGCTACATACTCTAAAACTTACTAACATGTACATCAACAAAATGTCCAGAACTTCCAAATGGAGAAAATATTAAATCAGTTCCCGAGGAAACTACATCGTTCTGCACATGCACTGCAAACTCACGAGGAGGTGTGCACTATTAACCCAATAACCAAAGGAAGAAAAAGGCCAGTTACGTGAAATTTTAATACTTGTGCTGGTTTTGCCTTAGAGAATAAATGAAGCAAAAAAAAGGTTTCTTAGAAAGAATAAATTAGTGGTATTTCTATTACCCTTCAAGAAGAAAAACATATACACAAATTTAAACAAATAATGATTCTATCCATACAATTTACACAAAAATGGTGTTGTTTTGCAATATGCAAAAATACACATATAATAGTGAAATGTTCGCAATAAAAGAAATCTCCTAAAAAAGAATGAATTAATGGCACTTAATTTATAACTAAATAAGAAATAAAATAAAACTAAAACTAAATGAAAAATAAATAATTAAGTTTTTCTACAATGAATTAGAGGCTTCAGTATTACCTTTAAGAAGAAATTAAATAAAATAAAAAATAAATCAAAAACAAAATAATGAAGTTTTGTAATAAAGAATGAATTAGTGACATTGGTATTAACATTTAAGAAGAAAGGAAAAAATATAAAAAATGAGAAATTTGCACAAAATTTACACTGAAATTGCACTTTTTATAATATGCAACAAAAGTATATAATAGTAGAATTCTCACTAGAAAGAAAGTTTCTAAGAAATAATGA
Organism: Triticum monococcum; assembly: GCA_034509565.1. Lineage (NCBI taxonomy): Eukaryota > Viridiplantae > Streptophyta > Magnoliopsida > Poales > Poaceae > Triticum > Triticum monococcum. The sequence goes on from CM067845.1 coordinate 489,294,323, forward strand.
ATTAATGACATTGTTATTAACATTTAAGAAGAAAGGAAACAAAAAAAATAAGAAATTTGCACACAACTTACACAGAAATTGCACTTTTTTATAATATGCAACAAAAGTATATAATAGTAGAATTCTTACTAGAAAGAAAGTTAAAAATGAGAAATTTGCACACAATTTACACAGAAGTTGCACTTTTCTATAATATGCAAGAAAAGTATATAATATTAGAATTCCCACTTGAAATAAAGTTTCCTTAAAAGTAATGAATTAGTGATATTGGTATTACCAATAAAGAAGAAATAAAATGAAACAAAAACTAAATCAAAAAGAAAATAATGAAGTTTTGTAAGAAAGAATGAATTAGTGGTTTTGGTACTACCCTTTCAGAAAAAAGAAAAGAAGTAACTACCAAAGCAAAATGACAAAATAAAAAATAGTAATATTTTTTAAGAAACAATTCATTAGTGACATTAGTGTTAACCTTAAAGATGAAGAAAAATACAGATAAAATAATGACACACAATTTACATTGAAATTGCATTTTTTATAATATGAAAGACTAAGCATACAATAGTGGAATGTTCATAAAAAATGTGTTCTAAGATGGAATGAATGAGTTACATACACATTACCCTTAAAGAAGAAAGTAGATTTAACAAAAAAGCAAAAGAAAATAAAAACAATGAAGTTCTCTAAAAAAGAACTAATGACACTGTTATTACTTTAGGAAGAAAGAAAATAAAAACAAATAATGATAAAAATTGCATACAATTTACACATAAATTATGAGTTTTTCTAATATGCAAGAACAAGCATATAATAGTGAAATATTTGCAATAAAGGAAATTTCCTAAGAAATAATGAATTAGTGGCACTTGTGTTACAATTAAATAAGAAATAAAATAAAGCTAAAACTAAATGAAAAATAAAATAATAAAGTTTTTCTAAGAAAGAATGAGTTAGAAGCCTTAGTAATACCCTTTAGGAAGAAATAAATTGAACACAAACTAAATCAAAATCAAAATAATGAACTTTTATAGGAAAGAAGGAATTAGAGACATTGGTATTACCCTTTAACAAGAAAGGAAACAAAAAAGAGAAACTTGCACACAATTTACACAGAAATTGCACTTTTTTATAATATGCAAGAATAAGTATACAACACTAGAAGTCTCACACAAAAAAAGAAAGTTTCCTAAGAAGGAAATAATTAGTGACACTGGTATTACCATAAAAAAATACAATGAACCAAACACTAAATCAGAAACAGAATAATAAAGTATTGTAAGAAAAAATGAATTTGTGGTTTTGATATTTCCCTTCAGAAAAAATGAAATAACTACTAAAACAAAATCAAAATAATGAAGTTTTCTAAGTAAGAATGAATTAGTTGCATTGATATTACCCTTTAAGAAGAAAGAAACTATAAAGTAATCAAAAAATAACAAAATTTACACACAATATATACAAAAAATTGTGCTTTCAATAATATGCAAGAATATGCATATGATAGTGAAATTTTCACATAAAATACAATTATAATGAAACTGCGCAATTTTCATACTGTGTAAGAAATAAGCACATAGTAGTGCATTTTTCACAGAATTGCAATTTATACACATAAATTACTTGCGTGTTTATATTTTGTATTCACCCAACATCCAAAATATACCCATAAAAATCGACAAAAAACTGAAGCAAAAACGCACACAAACAACCTAATAAGAAAACACATAAGAGGCTTCAGCCCAACAAGAAATCGACTGACCCAAAATAGGGGTCAATCAAAAAACGTCCAGCCCAATACAGAACAACACACACAACACGAAAAAAACAACTAGCACACATCTTGAAGCAGCCATCAATAGTTAAAAAAATCGACTAACCCAAAAGCTAAAAACTCAGTCAGCTGACGTGTAGCTAAAGTATTTAAACAAAGGGCAGAGGAGTGTAAACATATCACTCATCAGTCAGCGCCAAGGCCCCGGTATCCATGGCGGAGTCGTTTTCTCATTGCCGGATCTAGCCGAGGGGGAGGCCGCAGCTGCGGTAGGGGGGTTGCGCATCGATGCTGAGCCGGATCGCCTTCGCGTTCTTGCGGCGGAGGCGTAGTGCGTTAGTCTCCGTCGTGGAGAGCAAGCAGCGGAGGACCGTCGCGAGGAGCTATTCCTTCGGATCAACCATCGTGGAGACGCTGGACTAGCGGGAGGAAGCTACATACGACGCGCCGCCCTCTCCCTAGCCCGCTGCCACATCGGGGTGGGATAGGTGCAAGTCATCATTGGCCGGTCCAACATGGTAGGACGTGTTCGGTTCATCCCATGTATGCCTCGCATCTACCTTAAGACCTTATTCGGTTTGGAGGATTTTCATAAGAAAAATGTAGGAACAAGAATTGCACAAGAAAATTTTCTATAGATGCATTCGGTTCGTAGGAAACATGCAGATGATTTTCATAAGAATACTATTCATTTTCTATATTTTTTGAGAAAAGTACACATCGGCTCAAAGCTCATTTTTTGCATAGAAACGAGGCAAGATAATTCTTAGGATGACAAGTGTCATTCTATCAAATTCCTACACTACTCTTAATTTCTATGTTTTAATTTCCTCTAAATCGAAGGAGGCCTAATATGTGCTGGATATTAAAGGTGCCTATCAGTCCGAACTCCAAAGGTATAAGGGTAGTTTGAGGAGGCCGATTTGGTCGCGACAAAAACTAACCGGTCACCGACGAGTTGGTCCGACCGGTGAGCCGGGCTGTAGATGCTCTTGGAACTAGTTCACCCCTCTTTTTTGTGTTTTTTCGCACCTGATGCCTTTTCTCTTCTACCCCGTTATCTCCGACACTGGAACCCAATCCGTTTGGATCGAACCAAAAAGAAACGTCAGTCTGTCCATCAGTCACTGGGCACCAATCACACTGTGGATCAGTCAGTGGGCGCCGTGATTGGTTCGAGCAACGGCGGCACCATGGCGCGAACAGAGATTCGTGGCACCATCGCGCCGGTGCGTCACGCCCACGCGCGCCTCCGAGCCAGCGGGCCGCGCACGGCACGGAGCACCGCCCCTCCCATCCCGGCGCTCTGCGCACGCTGCGGCTGGCTGCCTCGTCCCGTGCCGTGCCCGGAGGACCGAGCAACCGGCGCGCACGCACCATATCGGTTCGGTCCGCCGCCGGGCGCGAGGGCCAGACTGGTCGCGGGGGCACGTCACCGGCCCGCGCACCCGGAGCAACGGGCTCGACGCGTTCCTGCCGGGCCCCGGGCCCGATCGTGGGCGGGCATTTCACTTGCGCTTATCGCCTCGGGCTCGGGGCGGCCTCCTGGGCCTGGCTGGTGGCTGCCACGGTGAGGTTCCTGTACGTGCCGAGGGGAGGGAGACCCGTCGCTGTGCGCAACCACCGCACGACCGCTGCTGGTCCACGGGGTGGGCTGCACGAGCGCCTGGGGCCCGGCCGGCGACCGGGGCGCTCCGTCGGAGGGGGATGCGCACGACACGGCACCGCGCGCGTCGGCCCGTCTCGTCTCGTCACGGGAGCGGGTAAAAAACCACTGACCTCTCGGGTGGCGGCTAGTAGCTCGTGGTAGTATACTACGTCGTACTAGGCCCGTACGCCCGCGCGGTGGTTGCCGCCGGGCGCTGTGCCGGGGGTCAAACAAAGGTGGCGGTGGCGCCCCCGCCACACCGCCCCAACAGTCGGCGCCACCTCACGCACGCATGCGGCCGCACCGTCAAATGCCGCCGCACCGTAAAACGCTGCTCCACTTGAGATGGACGGCTGGACCTGCTCCACCGGCCCGCCCCCTTAAGACCCACCCCGCCGCACCGCCCACGCACGTTCGCGCTCGCTAGCTACACAAACCAAACGCCTCGTCCGTCCGTTCCTTTCCCTCCCTCCACCGCCGACCGATCAGAGCCCGCTCGCTCTCGTTGGTAGGTGGTACGTGCTCGCTGGTATGCAGGAGCCGGGGCGGCGGCCGTTCGCCGGCGCCGTCGACCTGCGCCGGCCCAAGGGCTACCCGGCGCCGTCGGCAACCGCGCAGGCGGAGGTGGGGGCGGGGGCGGCGGCGGCGGAGGGGGCGGCGCACGGCGACCCCTGCCCGCGCTGCGAGTCCAGGGACACCAAGTTCTGCTACTACAACAACTACAACACCTCCCAGCCGCGCCACTACTGCAAGTCCTGCCGCCGCTACTGGACCAAGGGCGGCACCCTCCGCAACGTCCCCGTCGGCGGCGGCTCGCGCAAGAGCTCCTCCTCGTCGTCGTCCTCGTCCTCCAGCCCCAAGCGCGCCAAGAACTCCAAGCGCCGCCGCGTCGCGCCGGCCGCGCCCCCGGCGCCCGAGGCTGAGCCCGGCGCCGACGCCTCAGCCGCCGTCGCCGCGACGACGAAGGAGGCCGCGGCCACGGAGGACGTCACGACAGCTGACGGTCCCGCCGCAGCCCCTGCGGCCGGCGGGTGTTTCGCTTTCACAGTCGGCGAGCCCGACGCGCCACCCGCGAAGGAAGGGTGCTTCACTCTCACGGCCGGCGAGCCTGACGCGCCACCCGCGGCGGACGGAGACGGTGGCTTCGCTTTCACGGCCGGCGAGCCCGACGTGCCACCCGCGGCTGACAGAAACGGGGGCCTCGCTTTCACGGATCACCCGTCGGTGGCGCTCGGGCTCGGCGTGGCGGACGACGCCGGCGGGAAGGAGCTGGCGGACCCGAGCCCGTTCGAGTGGCCGTCGGGCTGCGACCTGGGGTCCTACTGGGTGGCCGGCGTGTTCGCCGACACCGACCCGGCGCTGTTCCTCAGCCCGCCGTGAACCGTGATCTTTCCCAGCATGGCCCCATCGGCGAGCCGAGCACGGCACGGTCCGAGCAGAGCAGAGCCGAGCTCCCCCAACCTTCTTACTATCATCATCGTCTGGCCGGATTCCGGCCAGTAGTATTTGGAAATTTTCATGTCACTACTCACCAGAGGGGTCGATCTAAGAAGCCGTTTGTCTTAGTGCCTGATCGGAAGGCTAACCTAGAAAGGTGAGGTGCCTGTATAAACCAATCAGTACCCGGTCTGCTCACGGCGTGTTTCAAGCCCTGAAAAGATTTCCCTTTCGCGATTAATGAACTACCACTACCACTACCACTCATTATACTACTCCAGTGCTTGTTTGACTCCTCCCACCACATGCTCTGCTGCTCATGTTAGGATTTTCACCGTGCTGCTCATGTCGATCATGGCTGCTGAGACCTGGATATGTACTTGTAGCTAGGTCCTACTTCTACCTCGCTGGTAGCATTCCCTGAGCGTCGTGAAGAGAGGAGAGCGTGCCGACCACGTACAGGCACGGTGCACTAGAGCACAGGGCATGTCCAGATTGCTCATAACTCCGTCGCGTACAGTACAGCGCAGGCATGAACAGATTGTCCAGATTGTTCCATAACTCCATCATGATCCGGCGACGTGGGCGGCGAATCAAGGCGGCATGGATTCGGCCGCGTCGCGTGCCACCGAGGGCAGCGCAGGCGTCCGCCGGCCACGAATTATTGTCGCCCGCCCGCCCACGAATTATTAGATTCGACGAATCGCAGCGACCGGTACGCAACGCGACGTCGTCGGGGGACGGGCGGGGGATATGTTCGTGTTCGGTTGGACGTCGGCGTCGGTCGGCGGACCTTAAATCGATTTCAATTCACGGGCGGGACGCGGCAGAGGCCGACAGCTCGCTCGCTCGCCCGCGATTCCGACGGCGACGGCCCCCGGCCCCGACCGCGACGGGACGGACGCGCGCGCCGCGTCAGGGATGGGCTTGGCTCGGCGTCACGTGTCGGTCGGCCGGTCGATTCGGCCGTGGTGCGGGGCGACGTGTGCGGCGGTGGACCGCGGAAGGGGAGGGCCCCGGTCGACGTCGATCGCCTCGTCGCCTCGCCGGTGACACGACCCGGGCCGGGCGTACGTACGTACGCGGCTGACGGCGACCCGACCGGCTCGTCGGGTCCGGACGTCTGGGTCGCCGCCGACGCCGGCTGTTGCCGCAGGCGTCGGCGTGACTGTTCTGGTGGCTGGGTATGCAGCCGTGTCGTTTGACGACGTTGCTGGTGGTGTGGATGGATATCGGTCGTCCGAGCCTAGGTGGTTTCGCGCTGAAATTCACGAGCAACCTTGCCATGTGTCTCGATCGACGAGTGCGGACCATGTTCGATGCACGGGATTTTCTGAAAATAGAATACAGGCTCCGCCGATTCAAAGAGATGTCTGTTTCTTCTTCTTTTAATTTATGGGATAATTGGTTTTATGGTGTCTCACTTGACAGAATTGCCCTTAATTTTCAAAAGCCAGCTGTTCTGTCCAACCCACTTTAGTCGTCTTGTGCTTTTGTCCTTTCATCATTTGGCCATCATTTTAAAAATTTCATAACTAATTCATATTAAATCAGAAAAAAGTAAATAAGATACCAAAATGTTTGGGTAAACATCACTTACATGTCAATGCCATTTGCATTTCATGACAAAAGTGTTGGAAAGTGCCCATTCGAGTTTTAACTCTTATCATACCATCATGAACAGTAAAATCTAAAAAAAAATCAAAATATTCAAAAATATATTTGGTGGCAAATAATGGCAAATGTTTTAAGTGCTCGCCAAGTTTTATCAAGGAATGACATTCATGAAAGTCGTGGCAAATTTTTTTTTGTTCGGATAGGTGGTGCTATCATGCGTCCACATTGATGAAGATTTCAACCCACGAAGTGTAACGACTGCGCGAGTTCACGGAGGGCTACACCCACAAAGGATCCATAAAGAAGCAACCTTGTCTATCCCACCATGGCCATAGCTTACGAAGGACTTGCCTCACTCAGGTAGATCTTCACGAAGTAGGCGATCTCCTTGCCCTTACAAACTTCTTGGTTCAACTCCACATCACGATTGAGGCTCCCAGACGACACCTAACCAATCTAGGAGACACCACTCTCCAAAAGGTAATAAATAGACAGTGTGTTGATGATGAACTCTTTTGCACTCGTGCTTCAAATTATAGTCTTCCCAACACTCAACTCTCTCTCACAGATTTGGCTATGGTGGAAGAATGATTTGAGTGGAAAGCAACTTGGGAAAAGGCTAGAAATCAAGGTTCAAATGGTTGGAATTGAATTGTGACACCCCGATAGTTAAGCTACAGTAAACTCTTGCTAATCATGCCAGGTCATCATAATTAAAATTTTTCTAAACCTCACTTGTTTCAAACTGAGATCAAATTTAAATTCAAATAACAAGTTAAAATATTATTTCTTCAAACTATCAAATAAAAATGTTCGATGGGTGAAAAAATTTCACTAAGTAATTTTAATGTAACAACCAACAACTTTTGGGTTATTAAAAGGCCCCTAACCTGATTAAAACTGTACGAGCAGGAAAATAATTGCCCCTTTTCAATTTCTAAAAATAGACAAACAATTCCATTTAGCTTGAAACTTTTTGTGCATCTCTGGTATGTTACTAAGTATTTATGTGCAAAGTTTGGACTAGAACAAACATCATTTGGCATCTAAATCAATTGCAAAACCGGAGCTGAATAAGTTTGCGCAAAAATGAATAAATGGGGAAAGCCCCTTGTGTACGTGGCCCATCTTTATCCCTGTTCCAGGCCCTGCCCATCTGGCCGGCCTTTCCCTTTCCTCTCGCCGGAGGAGGCAGAGCCAGACGTGGCGCACATCCATGGCACACTGGCCATGGATGGCCAACACGTAGCCCCCCCGGGCCTATAAAGGCGTCCACCAAAAACCCTAGCACGCACTCGTCCAGCCCCCCTTCGGCCCCCCTTCGCCTCACTCCTCATCCGCTCGTTTTAGAGCTCGAATTCGGTGTGATCATCGCTGCCTTGCCCTTGTTGCCGTGGCCACCGTCATCACAGTCGCTGGGAGGCACGTCCTGGACGGGTCGCCGTGCTCGGCTTCGTACGTTCCGGGGACCAGCTCGAGTCGGGGTGCCGCGTAGAAGTCGCCATCGCCGGTCTTCTTCACCGGCCGCCGCACACCATCGCCGATCCCGTCGCCCTCTGCTGCTCCCGTCCCTCGCCGAGCCTTCCTTGTGCTCCTAGGTGAGCCTCTCCTTCGGTTCCCTCTATTTCCCCCTTCGAACCACCGTCGTAGGCCGGCGTCACCGCCATGCCCGATGTCGTCGGAGCTCGCGCTCACTGCTCCGTTGTCCGCGTTCCCGCGCGCCTTTGGTCGCACCTTTGGCCTCCCCGTGCGCGCCCACTGCTGCTCTCGGCCACACGCCCCGCTCCCTGCCCGCGTTCGTTGCACCCCTGGCCGCACTCGAGGAGACCCGCGCTTGCGGCTGCTCATCGCGCGCTCGGCCGCCAAGGATGGGAGCTCGAGCTCTTGTGTGTGCGCGCGTACTTCTGCCATGTAGCCGCTGTTGGTGCTGCTCCGATGCCGCTGCGTCCTACTGCTCTGCTGCGCCGCCGCTGCCGTTTCTTGCTGATGTCGCCGCTGATGTCGCACTGCTTTCCACGGCCGCTGTCGCTGTCGCCACTGCTGCCTGCTGCTCGCCGTAGGCCACGGACTGCACCCCCCGCGACCCCTGCGCTCAACTGCACACCCACGCGTGCCAGCCCGCTCGTGGTCATGGTCGTGGCTGGCTGTAGCCGCCATGTGCCTGTGCATGCATGCACAACCACGGTGAAGCCGGCTGGGCTCTATCCAATGCCCAGCAAGCCGGCCCTCCTCTAATTGCTAATTAGATTAGTTAGATTAAAATTAGACTAACCCACTAACGTTGACAAGTGGGACCCATTCTCTAGCAATCCTAATTAGAGTAATTAAACCCTTATTAAAATAAGTCAATCAATGACTGGTGGACCCAATCACAACTTTGACCAGTCAACCACTGACTGGGCTAGTCCCAGTCAATGACATATGGGCCCTATTGGACCCGTTGACAGTCAACATTTGACTGTTGACTGCTAAGTCAGCGGTCAACGGCTTCCACCTATCAGCCTGTAGCACACGCTGCTGGGTATGCTTTCGGATGCACTTAGCATTTAGTCAATTTAATATGTCAAATTAAAATAAATCTGAAAAATCATTTAAACTTCGAAATTCAATATAAAATAAACCGTAACTCAGATGAAAATACTTTGTACATGAAAGATGCTCAGAACGACGATCGGATAAATCAGGCTACAGTAACCCCTCGTAATGATGCCACGTCACCCCGGTTACTAACGATAGACTCGCGTTGATTAGAAACCGATTCAAATTCAAATTTAATTAAAGGCAAACAACAAAAGTTTTTAAACTTAAAAAAAACTAAAATGTTCAATAAATAGTAGATAAATCAGAGGCTAGGAAAAAATTGTAAACAACCTTATTGAAACACGTTAAGTCATTTAAACAATCTCAAACAGTGGCCGGATACATTATTTAATAACCTTTTAATTAATCTAAATCTAATATGGAATAGTATTTCATCCAAACTAGTTTTGGTGCTAGGATCTAATGCACTGCATTTTATAAACTAGCTCCCATATTTTATAAAAATCAATTAAGTGCTAAACATTTTTTGGAAAATAGAAAAGGGTAAATAAAAAAAAAGAAATCAAAGAACCGCCCCACCCCTGGGCCACGGCCCAGTTGGCCTAGCAACCAGGCCGGCCCAGCTGCGCCCGGACCCTCACTCCCTTATCCCCTGGGCGATCAAACCCTAACCCACCATCCCCACTCGCCCCGCACCCCCCCCCCCCCGCGCGATCCCCTCTCCTCCCTCACTCCCCCTCGATCGGGATCGGGCCCCGACCCCGGTGCCCACCTCATCGTCGGCGTCTCCCCACGCCGCCCCGCCCTTGCCACCTCGACCCCGTCGCACACCTCACTCCTCTCTCCTCTGGATCTGGAGACAGCCGCGCCCCGACCCCACCGACGCCGATGCCGCGCGCCACCCCGTCGATCCTCGTCGGCGCCCCAGTACCCGCTGCCATCGCCGGATCGACCTCGCCGTGGCCTCCTCGACCTCCTCCCCAAGCACCGCTGCCCGAACCCCTGCAACCCCTTGTGAGGACCCCCTCCTCTCCCCTTTTCCCTCTGTCATCGGCACCGTTCGCGATGCCCCGACCTCCCCTATCGCGCGCATGCGCGCTCACCGCGGTCGGGTCGCACCCTGGCCGCGCGCCGCTCCGTCCGGGCGTGCCTTTCGCCACGCGCCGACGCGAGTCGCATGCACCGCTCGCTCACCGCGCGTCGCGTCACCGCCCTTTTTCCCCGCTGCACCGCGCCCTCGCCACGGTCGCGCATGGCCGCGCCCCTTCCTCCGTCCTCCCGCGCACGCTGCCGCCGCGCATGCCTCTACTCGCATGCGCTCCGGTCCCCTCCACGCCCGCTCCGCCGCTGCCTCTGCTGCTGCTGCTCCTCCACCATTTCCCCGCTTCAGCCCCTCCCGTTCGCCGCGCTGCCCTGTTCCCTGCGCCGTCCGCCGCCCGCACCGTGGTGGCGCTCTGTCTCGCCGGCGAGCAAGGCCCGAGGCCAGCGCCCGGGTTCCCCCCTCCAATCGGGCGCCCAACGCCGGTTGACCCGCATCAGGCCCCAAGGGCCTATGACATGGGGGCCCCACGCCCCACAGAACGTTTAAAAAAAAGAAAAATAATTAAAAAAATTAATTATTATTATAAATAAATAAAATAATAATAAAAATAATAATCAAATTAATTAAAGAAATAATTAACTTAATTAATTTTAATTAATTAAACTAATCAACTAATTAAACTGTTAATTAATTAATTGATTAATCGGTCAATGACAGTGGGGCCCACCCATAATTAATTCTAATTAGATTAATTAAATTTGGATAATTAACATGTGTCTCTGACTAGTGGGACCCACTGGTCAGGTTGACCAGTCAACCCCCATTGACTGCTGACGTCAGCATGACATCATGCTGATGTCATAAATCTATTTTTCGAATTAATTTAAATAATTAATTAAATTCCAAAAGTTAGTAAAATCGTTAGAAAATCATATCTTTTAATCCATAACTCGGATTAAATTATTTTCAACATGAAAATTGCTCAAAACGACGAGACGAACCCGGATACGCAGCCCGTTCGTCCGTCACGCATCACTAGCATAGCAAACTCGCAACTTTCCCCCTCCGGCTCCTCTACTCGAAAACGCAAAACACCGGGGATACTTTCCCGGATGACATCCCCCTTCACCGGTAGCACCTATTACCGCGTTAGGGCACCTCTAACGCCGTTACTTGTCATGTCATGCATCACTATGCATATGCTTGCTTAAATATTTATTGTTTCTTCCCCCTCTTCTCTCGATAGACACCGAGACCGACGCCGCTGCTACCCAGTACGACTACGGAGTTGACGACCCCTCTCTCTTGCCAGAGCAACCAGGCAAGCCCCCCCCCTTGATCACCAGATATCGCCTACTCTCTTCTATACTGCTTGCATTAGAGTAGTGTAGCATGATACTGCTTTCCGTTATTCCTATCTTGATGCATAGCCTGTCCTTGTTATTACTGTTGTTACCTTTACCTGCAATCCTGCATGCCTAGTATAGGATGCTAGTGTTCCATCAGTGGCCCTACACTCTTGTCCGTCTGCCATGCTATACTACTGGGCCGTGATCACTTCGGGAGGTGATCACGGGCATATACTATATACTTTACACTGTTACATTACCTGTGGTACTGTTCGGAGATGGGGGCTGAAGGGGCAGGTGGTTCCACCCAGGTAGTGGTGGGCCTGGGTTCCCGACGGCCCCCGACTGTTACTTTGTGGCGGGGCGACAGGGCAGGTTCCGACCACCTAGGAGAGAGGTGGGCCTGGCCCTGGTCGGTGTTCGCGGATACTTAACACGCTTAACGAGATCTGGGTATTTGATCTGAGTCTGGCCATTTGGTCTATACGCACTAACCATCTACGCGGGAGTAGTTATGGGTATCCCGGCGTCGTGGTATCAGCCGAAGCCTTCGTGACGTCAGCGACTGAGTGGCGCGCGCCGGATTGGACTGGAAAGCCACTAGGCTAGGTCTGCTTCCGGCTGCGTACGCAACGTGCAGGTGTGCAAAGGGCGATGGGCCCAGACCCCTGCGCCATAGGATTTAGACCGGCGTGCTGACCTCTCTGTTGTGCCTAGGTAGGGCTGCGACGTGTTGATCTTCCGAGGCCGGGCATGACCCAGAAAAGTGTGTCCGGCCAAATGGGATCGAGCGTGTTGGGGTATGTGGTGCACCCCTGCAGGGAAGTTTATCTATTCGAATAGCCGTGTCCCTCGGTAAAAGGACGACCCGGAGTTGTACCTTGACCTTATGACAACTAGAAATGGATACTTAATAAAACACACCCTTCCAAGTGCCAGATACAACCGGTGATCGCTCTCTCACAGGGCGACGAGGGGAGGATCATCGGTTAGGTTTATGCTATGCGATGCTACTTGGAGGACTTCAGTCTACTCTCTTCTACATGCTGCAAGACGGAGGCTTCCAGAAGCGTAGTCTTCGACAGGATTAGTTATCCCCCTCTTATTCTGGCATTCTGCAGTTCAGTCCTCATATGATACCCTTATTCCATTTGATACCAATGCATGCATATGTAGTTTAGCTCCTTGCTTGCGAGTACTTTGGATGAGTACTCACGGTTGCTTTCTCCTTCTTTTCCCCTATCCCTTCTACCTGGTTGTCGCAACCAGATGTTGGAGCCCAGGATCCAGACGCCACCGTCGACGATGACTCCTACTACACCGGAGGTGCCTACTACTACGTGCTGCCCGCTGACGACGACCAGGAGTTGATAGGAGGATCCCAGGCAGGAGGCCTGCGCCTCTTTCGATCTGTATCCCAGTTTGTGCTAGCCTTCTTAAGGCAAACTTGTTTAACTTATGTCTGTACTCAGATATTGTTGCTTCCGCTGACTCGTCTATGATCGAGCTCTTGTATTCGAGCCTTCGAGGCCCCTGGCTTGTAATATGATGCTTGTATGACTTATTTTATTTGTAGAGTTGTGTTGTGATATCTTCCCGTGAGTCCCTGATCTTGATCGTACACGTTTGCGTGTATGATTAGTGTACGGTCAAATCGGGGGCGTCACACTCCGGTTCATCTGTCCGAAAACGCAAAACATCGGGGATACTTTCTCGGATGTTTCCCCCCTTCACCAGTATCACCTCCTACTGTGTTAGAGCACTCCTAGCACCGTTACTTGTCATGTTATGCATCGCTATGCATCTGCCTGCATTATATTCATTGTTTCTCCCCATTTTCTCTCCGATAGACCACGAGACTCACGCCGCTGCTGGTGCCCCGATCGACTACGCTGTTGACGACCCCTCTTTCTTGCCAGAGCAACCAGTCAAGCCCCCCCCCTTGATCACCAGATATCGCCTATTCTTCTTTCTACTACTTGCATTAGAGTAGTGTAGCATGATACTGCTTTCCGTTAATCCTATTCTGATGCATGGCCTGTCATTGTTGCTACAGTTATTGATACCTTACTTGCAATCATAAATGCTTAGTATAGGATGCTAGTTTATCACCAGTGGCCCTACATTCTTATCCGTCTGCCATGCTATACTATCGGGTCGTGATCACTCGGGAGGTGATCACAGGTATATATGATACATGTGGCGACTAAAGTCAGGTTGTCTCGTTGAGTACCCGCGGTTGATTCACGGATTGGGGGCTGAAAGGACATACTTTTCCGACGGCCCTCTGTGTGGATCTTTGTGGTGGAGCGACAGGGCAGGTTGAGACCACCTAGGTGAGAGGTGGCCTGGCCCTGGTCGGCGTCAGCGGTTACTTCAAAATAACATGCTTAACGAGATCTTGGTATTTGATCTGAGTCTGGCCACTGGCCTATACGCACTAACCAACTACGCGGGAACAGTTATGGGCACTCAACGTCGTGGTATCAGCCGAAGCCTTCTTGACGTCAGTGACTGAGCGGCGCGCGCCGGATTGGACTGGAACGCCTGCTCTTGTATTAGGGAGGCTAGGTCTGCTTACCGTCCGCGTTCGCAACATGCAGGTGTGCAACGGGCGATGGGCCCAGACCCCTGCGCCATAGGATTTAGACCGACATGCTGACCTCTCTGTTGTGCCTAGGTAAGGCTGCGACGTGTTGACCTTCCGAGGCCAGGCATGACCCAGAAAAGTGTGTCCGGACAAAGGGGATCGAGCGTGTTGGGAAATGTGGTGCACCCCTGCAGGAAAGTTAATCTATTCGAATAGCCGTGATCTTCGGTAACATGATGACTTGGAGTTGTACCTTGACCTTATGACAACTGAACCGGTTACTTAATAAAACACACCCTTTCAAGTGCCAGATACAACCCGGGGATCGCTCTCTAACAGGGCGACGAGGAGAGGATTGCCGGGTAGGATTATGTTATGCGATGATACTTGGTTAACTTACCATCTACTCTCTTCTACTACTTCAAGATGGAGGTTGCCAGAAGCGTAGTCTTCGATAGGACTAGATATCCCCCTCTTATTCTAGCATTCTGCAGTTTAGTCCTCTGATACTACCCATTTCATTGTTGCTACAGTTATTGATATCTTACTTGCAATCATAAATGCTTAGTATAGGATGATAGTTTATCACCAGTGGCCCTACATTCTTATCCGTCCGCCATGCTATACTATCGGGTCGTGATCACTCGGGAGGTGATCACGGGTATATATATATATATATATATATATATATATATATATATATATATATATATATATATATATATATATATATATATATATATATGATACATGTGGCGACTAAAGTCAGGTTGGCTCGTTGAGTACCCGCGGTTGATTCACGGATTGGGGGCTGAAAGGACATACTTTCCCGACGGCCCTCTATGTGGATCTTTGTGGTGGAGCGACAGGGCAGGTTGAGACCACCTAGGTGAGAGGTGGGCGTGGCCCTGGTCGGCGTCAGCGGTTACTTCAAAATAACACGCTTAACGAGATCTTGGTATTTGATCTGAGTCTGGCCACTGGCCTATACGCACTAACCAACTACGCGGGAACAGTTATGGGCACTCAATGTCGTGGTATCAGCAGAAGCCTTCTTGACGTCAGCGACTGAGCGGCGCGCGCCGGATTGGACTGGAACGCCTGCTCTTGTATTAGGGAGGCTAGGCCTGCTTACCGTCCGTGTTCGCAACATGCAGGTGTGCAATGGGCGATGGGCCCCAGACCCCTGCGCCATAGGATTTAGACCGACATGTTGACCTCTCTGTTGTGCCTAGGTAAGGCTGCGACGTGTTGACCTTCCGAGGCCAGGCATGACCCAGAAAAGTGTGTCTGGACAAAGGGGATCGAGCGTGTTGGGAAATGTGGTGCACCCCTGCAGGGAAGTTAATCTATTCGAATAGCCGTGATCTTCGGTAACATGATGACTTGGAGTTGTACCTTGACCTTATGACAACTGAACCGGTTACTTAATAAAACACACCCTTTCAAGTACCAGATACAACCCGGGGATCGCTCTCTAACAGGGCGACGAGGAGAGGATTGCCGGGTAGGATTATGCTATGCGATGATACTTGGTTAACTTACCATCTACTCTCTTCTACTACTTCAAGATGGAGGCTGCCAGAAGCGTAGTCTTCGATAGGACTAGATATCCCCCTCTTATTCTAGCATTCTGCAGTTCAGTCCACTGATACTACCCATTTCATTGATACCAATGCATATGTAGTGTAGCTCCTTGCTTGCGAGTACTTTGGATGAGTACTCACGGTTGCTTTGCTCCCCCTTTTCCCCCTTTCTATACCCGATTGTTGCGACCAGACGATGAAGTCCAGGAGCCAGATGCCATCGTCGACAACGACTCCTACTACACAGGGGTGCCTACTAATACGTGCATGCCACTGACGACGACCAGGAGTTTAGGAGGATCCTAGGCAGGAGGCCTGCGCCTCTTTTGATTTGTATCCCACTTTGTGCTAGCCTTCTTAAGGCAAACTTGTTTACTTATGTCTGTACTCAGATATTGTTGCTTCCGCTGACTCGTCTATGACCGAGCTCTTGTATTCGAGCCCTCGAGGCCCCTAGCATGTAATATGATGCTTGTATGACTTATTTTATTTGTAGAGTTGTGTTGTGATATCTTCCCGTGAGTTCTTGATTTTGATCGTACACGTTTGCGTGTATGATTAGTGTACGGTCAAATCAGGGGTGTCACAGGAATCTCTTAATCTCAACACATGAGTAGGTTGTTCTTTTTCAGAAAATGAATGCTGGAAGTGTAGGCACGTTTTGATGACTCTCCTCATTGAGAAGAAGGGGGTGAAGGGATATATAGCCTCCGCACAAAATTCAACCATTACAACTTTTGACCCATATCGGTGGCACCGATTATGAAACTCAGTGACACTGATCAGTGCAAAAATATGAACGCTAGCAATCTCGGTGGGACCGACAAGAACAACTCGGTGGGACCGATGTGCTAGGGCTTAGGGAAAACTTCATCTCGGTGGCACCGATTGCATCATCTCGATGGGACCAAAGTGAATGCAATGAGCAACAGAGAATTCGTTAAGCCAACTCGGTGGGACCGATTGCATTATATCGGTGAGACTGAAGTGAATGCAACAAGTCATAGAGCGCTCGCAAGGCCATCTTGGTGAGACTGAGATCCGTATCAGTGTGACCAAATTGTTAGGATTTCTGGCAGTGGCTATGTCAACATGAATTCGGTGGCTCCGTATAGGAAGTATCGGTGGGGCCGAGTTTGGAATTAGGGTTTGGACATATTTGAATTGAGAAAGTAGCTGAGGGTTTTTGGAGCGGTATCACTAAGCACTTGAGTAAGTAGACCATTAAGCAACACCTCATCTCCTTTTAATAGTATTGAATTTCCTATGAACTCAATGTGATCTTGGACCACTTAAATAAAAATGAAGAGTCTTGAGCTTTTGCTAATCCTTGTCCTTAGCATTTCGAGGGGTCCACATCTCTATCTCATGCCATGCCAATCATTGAATCCTGAAATATTTATCTTAAAGGAATATTAGTTCAATGAGATATATGTTGTTATGAATTATCAAAACCACCTGGGAATTAGTTGCACTTTCACATGTACTTATCATATGTAAGAAAACTAAACTTAATTCCACTCATATGTAAGGAAATCAAACATGCTAAGCCCGGGCACTTTAAGAATGTGAGATATTACAATGTCACTCTAATCATTGAACAACTATTTTAATCCTACCTACTTTCTATTCCGAACACTACATACACTATCTCGAGGCAAACCCCAACTACCTAGTTATAAACACAAATTACTTAGCGGGTCGAGAGAGGAGTGGAAATGAAATTCGGCACGACTTGCTTAAAAAGTTGACATATTGAGTGCCAGAAATTTGGCGAAACAAAAATGAATCAACGTTTCGCCAATGCGTTGGCACTCATTGTTGAATCCCTGCAAATAAAATGTAACATGTACAAAACGGCGGACAAAAGTATGTAGAGACAATTTTCATGTAACATTGCCACTTTCTATCACAATGAAAAAAATTAAACAACATTGACATTGTCTATTGCATTACAAAAACAATTATCTAGGGGCTAACCCTACCTAAAGCCTAAATTAAACTCCAAAGTATCAAGAGGCAAACCCTAACCCGATCTAAAGTCTAATTTAATCTAGAAAATATATAGAGGCAAACACTAACCCTACCACCAATCTATAAAGTATATAGCGGCAACGACGTATGGTAGGGGAGCTAGTATACCTGGGCGGCGGCTCCGGCGGCGGACGGAAGTATGGTGGGATGGTGGCTCCAGCGATCGAGGTGGCGAACGAGATGGAAGGCGGATTTGGCGAAGGACACGGCAGCGGACGGCGTGGAAGGAGGCTCTGGCAGATCAGAGGGACGACAACGGGATTCGGGCGCGCGTGGAGGGGTGAGAGGGGGGGGGTGGAGAGGAGCTGACGAGAAATGAAAATGGATCTAAGGTCGGGTTGAGCAAGCGAAATGGGGTATGTGTGCAAAGAGAGTAATGGTGGTCGGGGGCATGGGCCCGCCACAACAAAGTACTACATGAGTGGCGGGCAGTTTGAACGGCCCGCCACAATAATTGTTTTCAGTTTTCTTGTTACTACATAATTAAATATTTGTACATGATTTCAAATTGAAACCTTTTCCATGATTAATGCACACTATTGGAACCCCATGTTCAATTGTGGCCACTTTTGAAGTTGATTTGGTATTTTCTAATATTTAACTTGTTTTTCCTGCCACTAAAAAGGCCGGGAACGCTATTTGGTAGGAAAAGGCTAGCAAAGAAGCTCTTACAATGTTAAATTTGGCATGATGTCTTCATTTGACCCATGTAGTGGTATAAATTTGAGAGCGTCACAACAAAAATTTGATGCACTTTGTGTACAAACTAAACACTCTCTAAAGAAGTACATGTGTTTTGAACGGAAAGTGCCATCTTCCACACAGAAATCCACTTTTTAAAACCATTTGAACTTCAAACATTTTTCATGATTAATACAAACCATTTGGAAGCCCCATGCTCATATTTTGCCACCTTTTGAGTTTGTTTGCTATTTTCGAACCATTAACTACTCTTTCGGCCAAACTAAAAAGTATTTTTTTTGAGAAAGCAATCGAGCTCAGAAGTTTATGAAAATTGATATGGTGTCTTCAAAGGACCCATGTGGTGTGTAGTAAAAAATTCAGAGTGTTACGGCAAAAACTTGATGCACTTCACGTACAAACAGAACACTCGCCAACAGAGTGTAAGTGTTTCAAACGAAAACCACGCCTAACTGAAGTCAACTTTTACACATCAATTCAACTTCAAACTTTTTTCATGATTAACACACACCATTGGAAGCCCCACGGTCAAATTTGAAACTATCTTGAGTTGGTTTCTATGATTTCTCAAGAATTATCTTATTTAAGACATGTGTGGTGGGCGGCTAACAACACTCGCCAGTAAGAACTTTTCTAACTTTCGGAAAATTTTGGCACTGCTTGTCGAAATGTAGTTGTGGCGAGCGTATTCCTCGCCCATCACTGGTTTATGGCAAACCAGTGGCAGTCTTGTATAGAGTGTTCTCCACTATTTTTTTGAGGATGAGTGTTCTCCACTGCTATTTCATGAGTTTCCTTTGCGGGGTCTGATTAAAGGGTATATGGCCTCCATGTGGGCTAGCCCGACCAGGGGGAGGCTGAAAGACATTGGCTCGTCAAGGCCCGGATGCCATTTCTCCGGCCCAGATGCCCAATCCCCTCCTGTTTATTAGATGGGCTAAGTTTTCACGCAAAAAAACCCTACCATAGACACAAGAGGAGTGGAGCGGCGCGGCCTTGCAGGAAATCAAGCGGCGACTTCGACGGCGGCCCCTCTCCGGTAAGATCCTCTTGTCCGATGATGAGGCATGAAACTCCGGATGCAGACGTACGCGGATGTCCGCAAGCCGCGCCGCGTGGCGGCGTCGCGCGCGAGCCGCAAATTTTAAGCGTTCTTTTCGGATATTTCCTTCCTAGCCTGCTAGGTCCGCGTACCAAAACATTAGCTATATGGTACTCCATCGTCCGCTGCCGTCAGGTCGGCGCCTCGCTCGTTGCCGCATCCGCCAGCCCGGCGCCCGTCCTGACAGACTTGCTAGTTCACGTTGTATGTCTCCCTTTGTTAGTTTAATTGATTGTGCAGCAGCTAGAATGCAAGGTTGCTCATGGTTCCATCTTGTAGGGGCTTACAATTTTTTCTTTACAAATCGATACAATATAGATTAAGGCATTAAGCAGTACTGCATATCATGTTTGCTGTTCTATGTCTTTTGTAGTTAGATAGATCTGCAGAACCTATGTAGCAGTTTAATTATCATGGTCTTTTGTTGTTGCTCTTATATAGATATGAAGCCAATTTGTAGAGGCACCCGGAGCAAATATGACTCGGAGGCATGGACTTGTGACAGATGCGAAGAAGTGAATGAGCCTTTTAAGGGTCACTTCTTCGATGTTCCTAAGTTGGCGTGCCCTTGTGGAAAGAAGGTGTCTATTTTTATGTACATATGGATGCATTTACTTTAAATAAATTATTATTTGCTTTGCTGAAAGTTTTTTACACTCTAACAGCATTATCATTATTTGTTATGTACAGAGGTTCCTGAGTCATTCTACCAGTTCTAGTAGCCACTCTAACAGCATTATCATTATTCTTACTATTCAATTCATTGAGCAAATCATTTTGAGCTTTAAGTACTTGTTCTACTTGAGTGGTAACCATAGAAGTATGTTTACTAATAAGTTTAAGTTCACCTTTGACATTAGCCATATAATCTCCAAAGTGTTCAAGCATATTTGAATTGTATTTCAATTGTCTACCAAAATAAGCATTAAAATCTTCTTGCTTAGCCATAAATTTATCAAAGTCATCTAAGCATGGGCTAGCAAACTTAGTAAATGGGATTTCAGCTTTATCATATCTATAGAGAGAATTTACCTTTACTATCTGTGTCGGGTTATCAAGACCATGAGTTTCTTCAATAGGTAAAGGATTAAGATCATATGTTTCTTCAACAGGCGGTAAATTAAGACCATGTATTTCTTCAATAGGAGGTAAATTCTTAACATCTTCAGCTTTAATACATTTTTCTTTCATAGATTTCTTTGCCTCTTGCATATCTTCAGGACTTAGAAATAGAATACCCCTTTTTCGGAGTTGGTTTAGGAATAGGCTCAGGAATTGGCTCTAGAGGTGTCCAATTATTTTCATTTGTCAACACATTATTCAATAGAATTTCAGCTTCATCCGGTGTTCTTTCCGTGAAAATAGAACCAGCACAACTATCCAGGTAATCTCTGAAAGCATCGGTTAGTCCATTATAAAAGATATCAAGTATTTCATTTTTCTGAAGAGGATGATCAGGCAAAGCATTAAGTAATTGGAGAAGCCTCCCCCAAGCTTGTGGGAGACTCTCTTCTTTAATTTGCACAAAATTATATATATCCCTCAAAGCAGCTTGTTTCTTATGGGCCTTGCTGGAGGAGTTTTATTCAAAGCGAACTGTCAAGGGGTTCCCATAACACCCAACCGCGTAAGGAACGCAAAATCAAGGAAGATAACACCGGTATGACGGAAACTAGGGCGGCAAGAGTGGAACAAAACACCAGGCATAAGGCCGAGCCTTCCAGCCTTTACCAAGTATATAGATGCATTAATTAATAAGAGATATTGTGATATCCCAACATATCCATGTTCCAACATGGAACAAACTTCAACTTCATCTGGAACTAGCAACGCTATAAGAGGGGCTGAGCAAAAGCGGTAACATAGCCAAACAACAGTTTGCTAGGAAAGGTGGGTTAGAGGCTTGACATGGCAATATGGGAGGCATGATATAACAAGTGGTAGGTAGCGCGACATAGCGATAGAATGAACAACTAGCAAGCAAAGATAGAAGTGATTTCGAGGGTATGGTCATCTTGCCTGAGATCCCGCAAGGAAGAAGAACAAGTCCATGAAGAAGAAAAACGGACGTAGTCGAATGAATCCCCACAACTCTGAAACGAAACCGAAGCTAACGAGAGAAGCAACCAGGAAAGAAGCAAGCAACATAGTAAACAACCATCACATGAACATTGCATGATGCACAATCAAGTATGATGCATGTCCGGTTTAAATATGCATGGCATGTAAAAGTGCACAACCAACACTACAAGTTAAGTGGAGCTCAATATTGACGGAACACCACATTCGATTATTTAGTTCACTCCCGTTTAGGCTACTCAACAATATTAAACGTTGTTAAACATGGCAAGAGGTGAGGCAAAAGTAAACTACACAATCTAAACAATTTAAATGGGGCCGGAAACATCAAACAACATTTCCGATAAACCCCCCATAAGCATTTAGCAATTTAATGCAACAACAATTTTAAACATTTTAAATGTTATTACCATGATGCGGATGACATTTGCAAGTTTTATGCAATATTTATGAAAATGTTGATAAGAGCATTTGTCACCGTGGTAGAAAGAAAGGGGTGCCCCGGCGACGATAACGGAAATGATGCCACGACAACATTCCAGTTCCAGTAACTCGATTGAAATACCGGTGCAAAAGA
Organism: Triticum monococcum; assembly: GCA_034509565.1. Lineage (NCBI taxonomy): Eukaryota > Viridiplantae > Streptophyta > Magnoliopsida > Poales > Poaceae > Triticum > Triticum monococcum. The sequence goes on from CM067845.1 coordinate 489,316,398, forward strand.
AAGTGTGGCGGGATGATCCCGGTAACCGGGTTCCCCACGTGTCGACGACAATGCCAAGCGAGGGAAACAACTAACGTTCACGAGAGGATACAACATCCAAACATGCATCTCATACCACATGCATTCGTTCATGGGCGGTCGTCTTGGGGTTATACCTTCGAAGCGTGCAAACGTGACGGTTCTCATTCGGTGCAAAGTAGAGGAAGTAGGCGTTCTCCGGACATTCGTAGTGGAAGTAGTCATACACGGCGACGGTAGTTGTACACGGGTCTTCGGCCACGGAGGTAGTCGTACAACATTTTCGTAGATGTTCGGGGTCACGACATGGAACTTGACGTCCACGGGGTCTTCGAGGGTCGACGGTAGTGGTACTTGACGCATCACCATGTAGTTTTACCTAGGGTCCTTGTGGTCTTGCTGTTGGGGTACTTGGCGATCCGTAGAGGTACTCTCAATCTTGGCGACGGTGATGGTTCACGTTCGGAGAGGAACTTGACAGTCTTCGAAACCCTCAGTCACCGTGGAACTAGGCGACACTCCATGAAAGGGTCTTGGAAACAGACTTGACATGACCCAATTCGAAACGACACAAGAGGCTTCCATCAACAGTGTCGAGGACAAAAAGAACCGGTCGCGTCCGAAGGAAGCGGGTTTTGCGCATGTGGTTCCCGCAACACTGGTGGATGCACTGGGCAATGGCAACGACAGCCTTGGCGTCCATGCAGCCAGTACCAGAGGTGCACGAGACGGTAGCTGGGCCTTGGGAGTGTTGGAAATATGCCCTAGAGGCAATAATAAAATGGTTATTATTATATTTCCTTGTTCATGATAATTGTCTATTATTGATGCTATAATTGTGTTATCTGGAAATTGTAATACATGTATGAATACATAGACCACAACACGTCCCTAGTGAGCCTCTAGTTGACTAGCTCGTTGATCAAAAGATGGTCATGGTTTCCTGACTATGGACATTAGATGTCATTGATAACAGGATCACATTATTAGGAGAATGATGTGATGGACAAGACCCAATCCTAAGCATAGCTCAAAGATCGTGTAGTTCGTTTGCTATAGCTTTTCCGAATGTCAAGTATCATCTCCTTAGACCATGAGATTTGCAACTCCCGGATACCGTAGGAGTGCTTTGGGTGTGCCAAACATCACAACGTAACTGGGTGACTATAAAGGTGCACTACGGGTATCTCCGAAAGTGTCTGTTGGGTTGGCACGAATCGAGACTGGGATTTGTCACTCCGTATGACGGAGAGGTATCTCTGGGCCCACTCGGTAATGCATCATCATAATGAGCTTGGTGTGACCAAGTGGTTGGTCACGGGATCATGCATTGCAGTACGAGTAAAGTGACTTGCCGGTAACGAGATTGAACGAGGTATTGGGATACCGATGATCGAGTCTCGGGCAAGTAACGTACCGATTGACAAAGGGAATTGTATATGGGGTTGATTGAATCCTTGACATCATGGTTCATCCGATGAGATCATCGAGGAGCATGTGGGAGCCAACATGGGTATCCAGATCCCGTTGTTGGTTATTGACCGGAGAGTCGTCTCGGTCATGTCTGCGTGTCTCCCGAACCCGTAGGGTCTACACACTTAAGGTTCGGTGACGCTAGGGTTGTTGAGATATTAGTATACGGTAACCCGAAAGTTGTTCAGAATCCCGGATGAGATCCCGGACGTCATGAAGAGTTCCGGAATGGTCCGGAGGTGAAGATTTATATATAGGAAGTCAAGTTTCGGCCATCGGGAAAGTTTTGGGGGTAATCGGTATTGTACCGGGACCACCGGAAGGGTCCCGGGGGTCCACCGGGTGGGGCCACCTATCCTGGAGGGCCCCATGGGCCGAAATGGGAGGGGAACCAGCACTTGGTGGGCTGGTGCGCCCCCCCATGGGCCTCCCCCTGCGCCTAGGGTTGGATACCCTAGGGGTGGGGGCGCCCCACTTGGCTTGGGGGGCAAGCCAGCCCCCTTGGCCACCGCCCCCCCTTGGAGATCCCATCTCCTAGGGCCGGTGCCCCCTAGGGGTCCTATATATAGTGGGGGGAGGGAGGGCAGCCGCATCCCAGCCCCTGGCGCCTCCCTGTCCCTCTCGTGACACCTCTCCCTCTCGCTAAGCTTGGCGAAGCCCTGCCGAGATCGCCGTTGCTTCCACCACCACGCCGTCGTGCTGCTGGATCTCCATCGACCTCTCCTTCCCCCTTGCTGGATCAGGTTGGAGGAGACGTCTTCCCAACTGTACGTGTGTTGAACGCAGAGGTGCCATCCGTTCGGTGCTAGGTCATCGGTGATTTGGATCATGACGAGTACGACTCCATCAACCCCGTTCTCTTGAACGCTTCCGCTCGCGATCTACAAGGGTATGTAGATGCACTCCCCTCTCCCTTGTTGCTAGATGACTCCATAGATTGGTCTTGGTGATGCGTAGAAAATTTTAAAATTCTGCTACATTCCCCAAAAGTGGCATCATGAGCTAGGTCTATGCGTAGTTTCTATGCACGAGTAGAACACAAAGCAGTTGTGGGCGTTGATATTGTCAATTTACTTGCCGTTGCTAGTCTTATCTTGATTCGGCGGCATCGTGGGATGAAGCGGCCCAGACCGACATTACACGTACGCTTATGTGAGACTGGTTCCACCGACTGACATGCACTAGTTGCATAAGGTGGCTAGCGGGTGTTTGTCTCTCCCACTTTAGTCGGATCGGATTCGATGAAAAGGGTCCTTATGAAGGGTAAATAGAAATTGGCATATCACGTTGTGGTTTTGGCGTAGGTAAGAAACGTTCTTGCTAGAAACCTATAGCAGCCACGTAAAAACTTGCAACAACAATTAGACGACGTCTAACTTGTTTTTGCAGCATGTGCTGTGTGATGTGATATGGCCAAAAGGATGTGATGAATGATATATGTGATGTATGCAATTGATCATGTTCTTGTAATAGGAATCACGACTTGCATGTCGATGAGTATGACAACCGGCAGGAACCATAGGAGTTGTCTTAATTTATTTATGACCTGCGTGTCAACATAAACGTCATGTAATTACTTTACTTTATTGCTAAAGCGTTAGCCATAGTAGTAGAAGTAATAGATGACGAGACAACTTCAAGAAGACACGATGATGGAGATCATGATGATGAAGATCATGGTGTCATGCCGGTGACAACGATGATCATGGAGCCCCGAAGATGGAGATCAAAAGGAGCAAATGATATTGGCCATATCATGTCACTATTTGATTGCATGTGATGTTTATCATGTTTTACATCTTATTTGCTTAGAACGACGGTAGCTTAAATAAGATGATCCCTCGTAATAATTTCAAGAAAGTGTTCCCCCTAATTGTGCACCGTTGCGAAGGTTCGTTATTTCGAAGCACCACGTGATGATCGGGTGTGATAGATTCTAACGTTTGAATACAACGGGTGTAAGCCAGATTTACACACGCAATACACTTAGGTTGACTTGACGAGCCTAGCATGTATAGACATGGCCTCGGAACACGGAAGACCGAAAGGTCGAGCATGAGTCGTATAGAAGATACGATCAACATGAAGATGTTCACCGATATTGACTAGTCCGTCTCACATGATGATCAGACACGGCCTAGTTGACTCGGATCATGTTTCACTTAGATGACTAGAGGGATGTCTATCTGAGTGGGAGTTCATGAATAATTTGATTAGATGAACTTAATTATCATGAACTTAGTCTAAAATCTTTACATTATGTCTTGTAGATCAAATGGCCAACGCTAATGTTGCCCTCAACTTCAATGCATTCCTAGAGAAAACCAAGCTGAAAGATGATGGAAGCAACTATACGGACTGGGTCCGGAACCTGAGGATCATCCTCATAGCTGCCAAGAAAGATTATGTCCTAGAAGCACCACTAGGTGACGCACCCATCCCAAAGAACCAAGACGTTATGAACGCTTGGCAGTCACGTGCTGATGATTACTCCCTCGTTCAGTGCGGCATGCTTTACAGCTTAGAACCGGGGCTCCAAAAGCGTTTTGAGCAACACGGAGCATATGAGATGTTCGAAGAGCTGAAAATGGTTTTCCAAGCTCATGCCCGGGTCGAGAGATATGAAGTCTTTGACAATTTCTTCAGTTGTAAGATGGAGGAAAATAGTTCTGTCAGTGAGCACATACTCAAAATGTCTGGGTTGCATAACCGCTTGACTCAGCTGGGAGTTAATCTCCTGGATGACGCGATCATTGACAGAATCCTTCAGTCGCTTCCACCGAGCTACAAGAGCTTTATGATGAACTTCAATATGCAGGGGATGGAAAAGACCATTCCCGAGGTATATTCAATGCTGAAATCAGTGGAGGTGGAGATAAAAAAGGAACATCAAGTGTTGATGGTTAATAAAACCACTAAGTTTAAGAAAGGCAAGGGTAAGAAGAACTTCAAGAAGGACGACAAGGGGGTTTGCCGCGCCCGGTAAGCAAGCTGCCGGGAAGAAGCTAAAGAATGGACCCAAGCCCGAGACTGAGTGTTTTTATTGCAAGGGAAGTGGTCACTGGAAGCGGAACTGCCCCAAATATTTAGCGGACAAGAAGGTCGGCAACACTAAAGGTATATGTGATATACATGTAATTGATGTGTACCTTACCAGTACTCGTAGTAGCTCCTGGTTATTTGATACCGGTGCGGTTCCTCACATTTGTAACTCAAAGCAGGAGCTGCGGAATAAGCGGAGACTCGCGAAGGACGAGGTGACGATGCGCGTCGGGAATGGTTCCAAGGTCGATGTGATCGCCGTTCGCACGCTACCTCTACATTTACCTACGGGATTAGTTTTAAACCTAAATTTTGTTATTTAGTGCCAGCTTTGAGCATGAACATTGTATCAGGATCTCGTTTAATTCGAGATGGCTACTCATTTAAATCCGAGAATAATGGTTGTTCTATTTATATGAGAGATATGTTTTATGGTCATGCCCCACTGGTGAATGGTTTATTCTTAATGAATCTCGAGCGTAATGTTACACATATTCATAGTGTGAATACCAAAAGATGCAAGGTTGATAATGATAGTCCCACATACTTGTGGCACTGCCGCCTTGGTCACATAGGTGTCAAACGCATGAAGAAGCTCCATGCAGATGGACTTTTGGAGTCTCTTGATTACGAATAATTTGACACGTGCGAACCATGCCTCATGGGTAAAATGACCAAGACTCCATTATCAGGAACAATGGAGCGAGCAACCAACTTATTGGAAATCATACATACTGATGTGTGCGGTCCAATGAGTGTTGAGGCTCGCGGTGGCTATCGTTATGTTCTCACCCTCACTGATGACTTGAGTAGATATGGGTATGTCTACTTAATGAAACACAAGTCTGAGACCTTTGAAAAGTTCAAGGAATTTCAGAGTGAGGTTGAGAATCAACGTGACAGGAAAATCAAGTTCTTGCGATCAGATCATGGGGGAGAATACTTGAGTCACGAATTTGGCACGCACTTAAGGAAATATGGAATAGTTTCACAACTCATGCCGCCTGGAACACCTCAGCGTAATGGTGTGTCTGAACGTCGTAATCGCACTCTATTGGACATGGTGCGATCTATGATGTCTCTTACCGATTTACCACTGTCATTTTGGGGCTATGCTTTAGAGACTGCCGCATTCACTTTAAATAGGGCTCCGTCGAAATCCGTTGAGACGACACCGTATGAATTATGGTTTGGGAAGAAACCTAAGCTGTCGTTTCTAAAAGTTTGGGGATGCGATGCTTATGTCAAGAAACTTCAACCTAAAAAGCTCGAACCCAAATCGGAAAATGGCGTCTTCATAGGATACCCTAAAGAAACTATTGGGTATACCTTCTACCTCAGATCCGAAGGCAAGATCTTTGTTGCCAAGAATGGATCCTTTCTAGAGAAAGAGTTTCTCTCGAAAGAAGTAAGTGGGAGGAAAGAAGAACTTGATGAAGTATTACCTCTTGAACCGGAAAGTGGCGCAACTCAGGAAAATGTTCCTGAGGTGCCTGCACCGACTAGAGAGGAAGTTAATGATGATGATCATGAAACTTCAGATCAAATTGCTAGTGAACTTCGTAGGTCCACAAGGACATGTTCCGCACCAGAGTGGTACGGCAACCCTGTCTTGGAAATCATGTTGTTAGACAACGGTGAACCTTCGAACTATGAAGAAGCGATGGCGGGCCCAGATTCCGACAAATGGCTGGAAGACATGAAATCCGAGATAGGATCCATGTATGAAAACGAAGTATGGACTTTGACTGACTTGCCCGATGATCGGCGAGCCATAGAAAATAAATGGATCTTTAAGAAGAAGACAGACGCGGATGGTAATGTAACCATCTATAAAGCTCGGCTTGTCGCTAAGGGTTATCAACAAGTTCAAGGGGTTGACTACGATGAGACTTTCTCACCCATAGCGAAGCTGAAGTCCGTCCGAATCATGTTAGCAATTTCCGCATTCTATGATTATGAGATATGGCAAATGGACGTCAAAACGACATTCCTTAATGGTTTCCTTAAGGAAGAATTGTATATGATGCAGCCGGAAGGTTTTGTCGATCCTAAGAATGCTGACAAGGTGTGCAAGCTCCAACGCTCGATCTATGGGATGGTGCAAGCATCTCGGAGTTGCAACATTCGTTTTGATGAGATGATCAAAGCGTTTGGGTTTACACAGACTTATGGAGAAGCCTGCATTTACAAGAAAGTGAGTGGGAGCTCTGTAGCATTTCTCATATTGTATGTGGATGACATACTGTTGATGGGAAATGATATAGAATTCTTGGAAAGCATAAAGGCCTACTTGAACAAGTGTTTTTCAATGAAGGATCTTGGTGAAGCTGCTTACATATTAGGCATCAAGATTTATAGAGATAGATCGAGACGCCTCATTGGTCTTTCACAGAGTACGTACCTTGATAAGATATTGAAGAAGTTCAAACTGGATCAGTCAAAGAAGGGGTTCTTGCCTGTATTGCAAGGTACGAGATTGAGCACGGCTCAATGCCCGACCACGGCAGAAGATAGAGAAAAGATGAGTGTCGTCCCCTATGCCTCGGCCATAGGGTCTACCATGTATGCCATGTTGTGTACCAGACCTGATGTAAACCTTGACGTAAGTTTGGTAGGACGGTACCAAAGTAATCCCGGCATGGAACACTAGACAGTGGTCAAGAATATCCTGAAGTACCTAAAGAGGACTAAGGATATGTTTCTCGTTTATGGAGGTGACGAAGAGCTCGTCGTAAAGGGTTACGTCGATGCTAGCTTCGACACAGATCTGGATGACTCTAAGTCACAAACCGGATACGTGTATATTTTGAATGGTGGGGCAGTAAGTTGGTGCAGTTGCAAGCAAAGCGTTGTGGCGGGATCTACATGTGAAGCGGAGTACATGGCAGCCCCGGTGGCAACACAAGAAGCAATCTGGGTGAAGGAGTTCATTACCGACCTAGGAGTCATACCCAATGCATCGGGCCCGATGACTCTCTTCTGTGACAACACTGGAGCTATTGCCCTTGCCAAGGAGCCCAGGTTTCACATGAAGACCAGGCATATCAAGCGTCGCTTCAACACCATTCGTGAAAGTGTTCAAAATGGAGACATAGATATTTGTAAAGTACATACGGACCTGAATGTGGCAGATCCGTTGACTAAACCTCTCCCTAGAGCAAAACATGATCAACACCAGAACTGTATGGGTGTTCGATTCATCACAATGTAACTAGATTATTGACTCTAGTGCAAGTGGGAGACTGTTGGAAATATGCCCTAGAGGCAATAATAAAATGGTTATTATTATATTTCCTTATTCATGATAATTGTCTATTGTTGATGCTATAATTGTGTTATCCGGAAATTGTAATACATGTGTGAATACATAGACCAGAACACGTCCCTAGTGAGCCTCTAGTTGACTAGCTCGTTGATCAAAAGATAGTCATGGTTTCCTGACTATGGACATTATATGTCATTGATAACGGGATCACATCATTAGGAGAATGATGTGATGGACAAGACCCAATCCTAAGCATAGCTCAAAGATCGTGTAGTACGTTTGCTATAGCTTTTCCGAATGTCAAGTATCATCTCCTTAGAACATGAGATTATGCAACTCTCGGATACCGTAGGAGTGCTTTGGGTGTGCCAAACGTCACAACGTAACTGGGTGACTATAAAGGTGCACTACGGGTATCTCCGAAAGTGTCTGTTGGGTTGGCACGAATCGAGACTGGGATTTGTCACTCCGTATGACGGAGAGGTATCTCTGGGCCCACTCGGTAATGCATCACCATAATGAGCTCGATGTGACCAAGTGGTTGGTCCCGGGATCATGCATTGTGGTACGAGTAAAGTGACTTGCCGGTAACGAGATTGAACGAGGTATTGGGATACCGATGATCGAGTCTCGGGCAAGTAACGTACCGGTTGACAAAGGGAATTGTATACGGGATTGATTGAATCCTCGACATCGTGGTTCATCCGATGAGATCATCGAGGAGCATGTGGGAGCCAACATGGGTATCCAGATCCCGTTGTTGGTTATTGACCGGAGAGTCGTCTCGGTCATGTCTGCGTGTCTCCCGAACCCGTAGGGTCTACACACTTAAGGTTCGGTGACGCTAGGGTTGTTGAGATATTAGTATACGGTAACCCGAAAGTTGTTCGGAGTCCCGGATCAGATCCCGGATGTCACAAGGAGTTCCGGAATGGTCCGGAGGTGAATATTTATATATAGGAAGTCAAGTTTCGGCCATCGGGAAAGTTTCGGGGGTAATCGGTATTGTACCGGGACCACCGGAAGGGTCCCGGGGGTCCACTGGGTGGGGCCACCTATCCCGGAGGGCCCCATGGGCTGAAGTGGGAGGGGAACCAGCCCCTGGTGGGCTGGTGCGCCCCCCATGGGCCTCCCCCTGTGCCTAGGGTTGGAAACCCTAGGGGTGGGGCGCCCCACTTGGCTTGGGGGACAAGCCACCCCCCTTGGCCGCCGCCCCCCCCCTTGGAGATCCCATCTCCTAGGGCCGGCGCCACCTAGGGGTCCTATATACAGGGGGGAGGGAGGGCAGCCGCACCCTAGTCCCTGGCGCCTCCCTCTCCCTCTCGCTAAGCTTGGCGAAGCCCTGCCGAGATCGCCGTTGCTTCCACCACCACGCCGTCGTGCTGCTGGATCTCCATCAACCTCTCCTTCCCCCTTGCTGGATCAAGTTGGAGGAGACGTCTTCCCAACCGTACGTGTGTTGAACGTGGAGGTGCCATCCGTTTGGCGCTAGGTCATCGGTGATTTGGATCACGACGAGTACGACTCCATCAACCCTGTTCTCTTGAACGCTTCCACTCGCGATCTACAAGGGTATGTAGATGCACTCCCCTCTCCCTCATTGCTAGATGACTCCATAGATTGGTCTTGGTGATGCGTAGAAAATTTTAAAATTCTACTACGTTCCCCAAAAGTGGCATCATGAGCTAGGTCTATGTGTAGTTTCTATGCACGAGTAGAACACAAAGCAGTTGTGGGCGTCGATATTGTCAATTTACTTGCCGTTACTAGTCTTATCTTGATTCGGCGGCATCGTGGGATGAAGCGGCCCGGACCGACCTTACACATACGATTACGTGAGACTGGTTCCACCGACTGACATGCACTAGTTGCATAAGGTGGCTAGCGGGTGTCTGTCTCTCCCACTTTAGTCGGATCGGATTCGATGAAAAGGGTCCTTATGAAGGGTAAATAGAAATTGGCATATCACGTTGTGGTTTTGGCGTAGGTAAGAAACGTTCTTGCTAGAAACCTATAGCAGCCACGTAAAAACTTGCAACAACAATTAGACGACGTCTAACTTGTTTTTGCAGCATGTGCCGTGTGATGTGATATGGCCAAAAGGATGTGATGAATGATATATGTGATGTATGAGATTGATCATGTTCTTGTAATAGGAATCACGACTTGCATGTCGATGAGTATGACAACCGGCAGGAGCCATAGGAGTTGTCTTAATTTATTTATGACCTGCGTGTCAACATAAACATCATGTAATTACTTTACTTTATTGCTAAAGCGTTAGCCATAGTAGTAGAAGTAATAGATGACGAGACAACTTCAAGAAGACACGATGATGGAGATCATGATGATGAAGATCATGGTGTCATGCCGGTGACAACGATGATCATGGAGCCCCGAAGATGGAGATCAAAAGGAGCAAATGATATTGGCCATATCATGTCACTATTTGATTAAATGTGATGTTTATCATGTTTTACATCTTATTTGCTTAGAACGACGGTAGCTTAAATAAGATGATCCCTCGTAATAATTTCAAGAAAGTGTTCCCCCTAACTGTGCACCGTTGCGAAGGTCGCCGTTGCTTCCACCACCATGCCGTCGTGCTGCTGGATCTCCATCAACCTCTCCTTCCCCCTTGCTGGATCAAGTTGGAGGAGATGTCTTCCCAACCGTACGTCTGTTGAACGCGGAGGTGCCGTCCGTTCGGCGCTAGGTCATCGGTGATTTGGATCATGATGAGTACGACTCCATCAACCCCGTTCTCTTGAACGCTTCCGCTCGCGATCTACAAGGGTATGTAGATGCACTCCCCTCTCCCTCGTTGCTAGATGACTCCATAGATTGGTCTTGGTGATGCATAGAAAATTTTAAAATTCTACTACGTTCCCCAACAGGGAGGAGGCACACTGCGAGGGGCACGGGACTGCGATGGTGTTGGTGGTTTGTGGTAAGGCATCCCGGTGAACTGGAGGTGGGGACAAGTCCAAGGACTCAAGGCCTCGCCGGATCTGGCGGAGACGGCAATGAACGGTGCAGGACGGCGGCGGGAGCAGAGCACAAGCGGTCAGCGAGGTCAAAGCAGAGGCGACCCGAGGTCGCAGGTGACCAAGGCGGTGCAGCTCATCTCCATGGACGGGCAACCATGTTGCTTCCTAGTTGGCGGTGGGCGTCGGCAGGCGACTGGCCGGGGTGGCCCGGCCATGGTCTTGCGAGAGGAAGGAGAGGCCGGCGTCGAGGATGTCCGGGAGCAGGGGCAGGCAAGGTGAGCGGTGCGAGGGCCCTACTCCTCTGCCTGTGGCGGCGTAGGAGGACGAAGGGGAGAGGGACGAGGCTAGCGGCGGATCGGGACCCATGGCAGCTGCGGGCGTGCCGGCATCGGGGAGGAGTGGGGAGGCGAGGGAGAGATCTAGCGAGGGAAACGAGCGCTCCTCTCCTGAGCGTGTGGTGACGGCGCGTGGGAGGAGACGAGGGAGTTTGGGATCGGGCTCTAGGGTTAGAGGGGAGAGAGAGATGGGCCTTGGCCCATGGTGGGTAGGCCTGGCTGCGACTGGGCCTAGGAGGTCGGCCCAGTGGAGAGGGAAGTGGCTAGAGGCCTGCTAGGCTATTGGGATCCTTTCACTCTCTCTCTCTCTCTCCATTTTAAAACAAAATAGAAAAAGAGAAAGAAAAGAAAGAGAAGGTAGGGGTGGAATCTAGGCATGGGTATAATTTTCACGGACTCGTAAAAATGTGCACGGTCCATGAAAAATAGGAGAGGCATGATTGAAAGATGTAATTCAAACTAATTTGAATTTAATTCAAATGGGTTTGAACTTGGACTTGGTTTTATAAGTGTCCAAAAATGTTTGGATTTTTGGTGGAGCTCCGAAATATGATGAAAGATAAATATGGCAAGGTTGGAGACCAAGACTTGAGATAACAAAGGCATTGGGATAATTTGCAAGCGTGTTTATGGGTGATTCCAAATTAAAGAAATATTTAATATAGCTCCCTAATATTGGGAGGATATGTTATAAAGAGAACTCACCATGTGAATTCCCTCGGTTTAAATAGATCGAAAGATCTATGCAATTCATTTAAGTGAGTTTTAGTTAGCTTTGAGAAAATGATGGCATGATGACATGATCAATGCAAAATATGCAAAGAGGAATGCAACAAGCAAAACAAATCACATGACGAATCTCGGAAAACAAGGAAGGCAACTGAAGCTCCGGTCTTGGGGCGTCACAACACTCCACCACTACGAGAGGATCTCGTCCTGAGATCTAGGATGGCACCAGCGAGAAGCGGAAGAGGAAGAGAAGAGGTAAACTAAGTTGCTTATTTGACAAATGAGTGAAACCAAAGAACCTTGAGAGGTTAAACAATTTCGAAAAAAGAATACAACGGAGATGATCGAAGTTGAAAACACTCCGTTAGAAAAGAGGAACAAGGAACATCACGAGAACCCTGTTGTTGAAAGACATGAGAAAAGGGTTGCAATGGGCAAGAAGTACATGCAAGCACTCCGGATCAAACGAGATGTACAAGGAATAATAAGGATCAATTACGACAACACTTCAGTTGGAAATGGAAGGCAATAATATAAACTTGGCAAAATGAAAGCACTTGGATGAGACTCTGGTTAGAAGAGCGACACAACACTCTGGTTAAAACAAGATAGAGAAGGAATAAGAATGATATAATTTGGACAGCACTCCGACTGTAAATGGAAGGAATTGAACATGAACTTGACAAGATGAGAGGATACTTGATGACATCAACAACACACTACCTCCGGAACTATTGAAAGAATGGCACAAGGGGTAAGAAAGATTTCAGACAACACTCCGGTTGAGAAGGGAGGCAAAACTTAACATAATGGGAAGAACTTGAGGAGAGGGCACGGCACTCCAGTTAAAAGGATAAGAACGAGAAAAACACAATCCTCAAATCGAGATGATGAGTGAAGAGAACAACATCACAATGCCCCCGGAAGAAAGAATAGAAAAATAGATCATTGGGATAACAGAATGGCGAAGAAAATGCCAAACTTCTGCCACAAATGACCTTGGAAAGCAACCTTGCAAAGAAGGATTGAACGGAGTTGTTGAAAATTAAACAACAAAAGAATAAGGTTGTTGTGGGCTTATGGAAAACGTCTCAAAATTATGAGGTTAAATTCTACCACTAACGGAACCAATAGATTGGATTGATATCAACAAGGAGACGAGAAACCTATTTCACCGGGAGGATAAACGAAGAACTTGGGTCATTTATGAGCACCATAAATAGCAACAATCCTTAGGGAAACCTTTAGGTGGAATATAATCCAAGGTAACTCCAATGAAGAGATTGATGGGATTGAGAAGAGCTCATGCTCGAAGAAATTGATGGGTTTAACTATCTCATTCTTGACAACATGTGAATCGCGAAACACGAAAGGCAATTGTCAAGAATGACATAAAACCACCCCAAAAAATAAGGTAGAAAGAATTGCACTTCGGAATGCAAGATGAAGAAGGCTTGAACTCCTCAAAACAAAGCATGTGTTGAGCACCATGTTTATTTTAGAGTATTGCTTGGCGAATCATAACTTCGAGAGAAATCTTGAAGAACAATTGAAGAATGAAAAGAATCCTTGACAAACCACCATGTAGAGCCTCCATGAAGAACTCCAGTAATAAAAGGATGATGAAAAGAAAGAGAAGTTGAAAACACAAGGTGAAGCCTTGCAATGATTAGATGGAGCTTCGTGATGATATAACCGAGCGAGCTTGGAACTCCGGAAAAGAAAAGATGAAGCATCCTGAACCGAGAAATGTGACATGATGAACAACTCTGGAAAGAAGAAACTAGATCACTTGGATGAAACAATAATAAGAATTACGTTATGCGTATCCTTCATCAATATAGATTGATGACAAGCAACGGATTTGGCATACTACTTATTCTTCTTGAAAAGATTGAAAAGATATAGCCAAACTTGAGAAGGTATTTGTGGAACCACCGTAAGAATTGAAAACGATTGAAGAAAAAAGAACGAATCACCGGGAAGAATTAGGAAATGAATGAAGATACTTGAGAGAATTTAGATGCAAGTGAACGAGGAGATAATGAACTGATTAGAGAATACTTGAATGATGCACCGGTAAGAATTGGGAACGAGAGCTAAAAGCTGAGGATGAATAAACCCAAAATGATGGCCTTCGGAGAATCAAACTGAAAAGACTCCTGAATTGCTCCGGATGGGTGAAAATAAATCTCACAATAAAAAACAACTATGAGAGGATGGCACGAAGCTAGAGCCATGAATCTTCAAGAGAACGGTTATGATTTGGAGGAAACTCTTCTTCGGTCTTCAAAATCCGAGAATGACGACGAGAAACATCATCAAGAATTGTTGAGACACTCCGGAATGATTAAAAGAGGAAAGCTTGAGCCAAAGATGAAAATAATTTGAAAGATCTTGGAGAAGCATTTGACTGATGATAATTCATTCTTACGTCAAACTTGGAGAAGAATTTAAGAGTAACTCCGGAAAAATTAGAAGAGTCAAGTAAGATCCTGGGAAAAGACCTGTGGGTTAGGGCCCACTCAAAGAAACACCGTTGAACGATTTAAAAGATAGAATGCGCCGGTTGAATTAAATGGCTTGAATGAGATAACAACCTCGAAATAACTTGAACAGATTGAGAATGTAACCGTGAATCTTCTGAGATATCTTCAGCACTCTGGAAGAATTAAATAACGAGAAGTGGATGATTAAGAGGTGCACTGGCATGATAACACATTTGAGTAGCTCTTTTAGTATCTTCCTGAGAATCACCGGATAAGAACTAAGAATGGAGAGACTTCACATCCATAAGATGGCCACTTGATTAAGATAAATGAGTCCTTGAAGAAAAAGGGTGGGAGGGCGGGAAAACAAAGGCAACTTGGAGCAGATGGAATGGAACAAACACCTTTGAGAAAAACTTAGAATTGATCTTGCGGATGTTGAAAATGATCGGATCCACTTGAAGAGAAGCACGCTGGTAGGAAAAGAATTGACATGACAATCTTGATGATCAAGAAGGATTAGTATTCACATAGAAATATGAGAACACTACTTAGGAAAGGTATGGAATCAACACTTGACATTGAAGCAACTCAAATACCACAAACCAAAACAAAACAAAGGATTGGCTTGGAAAATAAGCCAGAAACAAACATATGACAGACCCCATATCATATCATGTGTCTGTTGGAAAGATTATTCTATGAGCTACTTGAATTCCCACTTATAAACTCCCAAAACTTTCTGGTTATGCAATCAGGTGTTGGGGATACACGCGAAGCATAATATCTCACCCAAACTAACAATCCTTACATCCAGTTGTATCCATCCTTCAACACATAACCAAGAAACCTTCGGAAATCGTGTACCTCAACCTTTGAAAAGCATCCGTTATATGAGTTATGGTAATACTCCCGAACTCCCGCCCCAGTACTGGGTGGCGTCGAGATTATCTCACAAACAACTGCATAAAAGAGATTTTTGATGTTGGCAAACTCAGGTATTCCATAACTGCAACGATAAAATTGTGACGACAACACCTCGGAGCTCAACTCCCCGGGACACTGCCACAACCCCTAAATGTCAGGAGGCACCAAGAACAATGTTCTCGTCACAAGACTATCAGAACGATTCCAAGATACCCGTGTGATCCTAAAAAAATTCGTGAAATTTGAGGAAAGGGAAGTCAAAACTTCTATGTCAGGAGGCCTCACCAGAGCGACGAAGAGACTGAGAAGTAAAAAGAACCCTACTCTCCGATATATATAATCCTAAGACTCAAAACATTTTTTTCTAGACTCAACAACGTCAGTGATTCGATCAAGCAGGGGGCTCCTAAGTCGGGGAAGGCTCTGATTACCAACTTGTAACACCCACGATGCAGCTATATCTCCCACGTGTCGAGGCACGACTTAGAGGCATAACCGCATGGTGGTTTAGTCGCAAGTGGGGTAATCTTCACACAATCCCATGTACTGAATAAGAAAGGGATAAAGAATTGGCATACAATCGCCACTTCACACAAATAACAAGTTAAGCATACATCATCCAGAGTACAATCAAGGTCCGGCTACGGAACCAAAATAAAAGAAGACAACCCCAAATGCTAGATCCCCGATCGTCCCAACTAGGCTCCACTACTAATCAAATAGAAAAGACACATAACAACTACCAAGATCTTCATCGAGCTCCCACTTGAGCTCGGTAGCATCACTTGCACTGGTATCATCGGCACCTGCAACTGTTTGGAAGTATCTGTGAGTCACAAGGACTCAACAATCTCACACCCACGAGATCAAGACTATTTAAGCTTATGGGTAGGGCAAGGTAATGAGGTGGAGCTGCAGCAAGCGCTAAGCAAATATGGTGGCTAACATACGCAAATAAGGGCGAGAAGACAAGCAACGCAATAGTCGAGAAGCTAGAAGTGATCAAGAAGTGATCCTGAAACTACTTACGCATGAACATAACTCCAAAACCGTGTTCACTTCCCGGACTCCGCCAAAAATAGACCATCAGGGATACACACGCGGTTGATGCATTATAATTAGGTTAAGTGTCAAGTTCTCTACAACTGGACGTTAACAAATTCCCATCTGCCACATAACCACGAGCACGGCTCTCGAAAGTTTAAACCCTGCAGGGGTGTCCCAACTTAGCCCATCACAAGCTCTCACGGTCAACGAAGGATATTCCTTCTCCCAGGAAGACCCGATCAGACTCGGAATCCCGGTTACAAGACATTTCGACAATGGTAAAACAAGAACAACAAAGCCGCCCTATGTGCCGACAAATCTCGATAGGAGCCGCACGTATCTCGTTCTCAGGGCACACCGGATGGGCCAGACGTCGGGTTGGCATTGACCCTGGTTGCCCAGGGGGCGCCGGACATTGCCTAGTTTGGACCAACACTCAGAGGAGCACTGGCCTGGGGGTTTAAAATAAAGATGACCCTTGAGTCTGCAGAACCCAAGGGAAAAAGGCTTAGGTGGCAAATGTTAAAACCAAGGTTGGGCCTTGCTGGAGGAGTTTTATTCAAAGAGAACTGTCAAGGGGTTCCCATAACACCCAACTACGTAAGGAACACAAAATCAAGGAACATAACACCAGTATGAAGGAAATTAGGGCGGCAAGAGTGAAACAAAACACCAAGCATAAGGCCGAGCCTTCCACCCTTTACCAAGTATATAGATGCATTAATTAAAATAAGAGATATTGTGATATCCCAACATATCCATGTTCCAACATGGAACAAACTTCAACTTCATCTGCAACTAGCAACGCTATAAGAGGGGCTGAGCAAAAGCGGTAACATAGCCAAACAACGGTTTGCTAGGAAAGGTTGGTTAGAGGCTTGACATGGCAATATGGGAGGCATGATATAAAAAGTGGTAGGTAGCACGACATAGCGATAGAATGAACAACTAGCAAGCAAAGATAGAAGTGATTTCGAGGGTATGGTCATCTTGCCTGAGATCCCACAAGGAAGAAGAACGAGTCCATGAAGAAGACAACGGACGTAGTCGAATGAATCCTCACAACTCCGGAACAAAACCGAAGCTAACGAGAGAAGCAACCCCGAAAGAAGCAAGCAACATAGTAAACAACCATCACATGAAAAAGGCATGATGCACAATCAAGTATGATGCATGCCCGGTTTAAATATGCATGGCATGGCAAAGTGCACAACCAACACTACAAGTTAAGTGGAGCTCAATATGCAATGAGTTGCATATTGACGGAACACCACATTCGATTATTTAGTTCACTCCCGTTTAGGCTACTCAACAATATTAAATTTGTTAAACATGGCAAGAGGTGAGGCAAAAGTAAACTACACAATCTAAACAATTTAAATGGGACCAGAAACATCAAACAACAATTTCGGTAAACCCCCCATAAGCATTTAGCAATTTAATGCAACAACAATTTTAAACATTTTAAATGTTATTACCATGATGCGAATGACATTTGCAAGTTTTATGTAATATTTACGAAAATGTTGATAAGAGCATGATGAGAGCATTTGTCATCGTGGTAGAAAGAAAGGGGTACCACGGCGACGAGAACGAAAATGATACCCGGGCAACATTCCAGTTCCAGTAACTCAATTGAAATACCGGTGCAAAAGAAAGTGTGACGGGAGCGTGTCATGAAAGATGGTGGGGTGATCCCGGTAACCGGGTTCCCCACGTGTCGACGACAAGGCCAAGCGAGGGAAACAACTAACATTCATGGGAGGATACAACATCCAAACATGCATCTCATACCACATGCATTTGTTCATGGGCGGTCGTCTCAGGGTTATACCTTCGAAGCGTGCAAACGGCACGGTTCTCGTTTGGTGCAAAGTAGAGGAAGTAGGCGTTCTCGGGACGTTCATAGTGGGAGCAGTCGTACACGGCGACGGTAGTTGTACACGGGTCTTCGGTCACGGAAGTAGTCGTACAACGTTTTCGTAGATGTTCGGGGTCACGACATGGAACTTGACGTCCACGGGGTCTTCGAGGGTCGACGGTAGCGGTACTTGATGCATCACCGTGTAGTTGTACCCAGGATCCTTGTGGTCTTGCCGTTGGGGTACTTGGCGATCCGTAGAGGTACTCTCAATCTTGGCGACGGTGATGGTTCATGTTTGGAGAGGAACTTGACGGTCTTCGAAACCCTTAGTCGCCGTGGAACTAGGCGACACTCCACGAAAGGGTCTTGGAAACAGACTTGACATGACCCAATTCGAAATGACACAAGAGGCTTCCATCAACAGTGTCGAGGACAAAAAGAACCGGTCGCGTCTGAAGGAAGCGGGTTTTGCGCACGTGGTTCCCGCAACACTGGTGGATGCACTGGGCAATGGCAACAGCAGCCTTGGCGTCCATGCAGCAAGCACCAGAGGTGCACAAGACGGTAGCTGGGCCTTGGGAGGAGGCACGTTGCGAGGGGCACGGGACTGCGATGGTGTTGGTGGTCTGTGGTAAGGCATCCCGGCGAACTAGAGGTGGGGACGAGTCCGAGGACGCAAGGCCTCGCCGGATCTGGCGGAGACGGCAATGAACGGCGCAGGGCGGCGGCGGGAGCAGAGCACAAGCGGTCAGGGAGGTCAAAGCAGAGGCGACCCAAGGTTGCAGGTGACCAAGGCGGTGCAGCTCATCTCCATGGACGGGCAGCCATGTTGCTTCCTGGTTGGCGGAGGGCGTCGGCAGGCGACTGGCCGGGGTGGCCTGGCCATGGTCTTGCGGGAGGAAGGAGAGGCCGGCGTCGAGGATGTCCGGGAGCAGGGGCGGGCGAGGCGTGCGGCGCGAGGGCCCTGCTCCTCTACGTGTGGCGGCGCAGGAGGACGAAGGGGAGAGGGACGAGGCTGGCGGCGGATCGGGACCCATGGTAGCTGCGGGCTTGCCGGCATCGAGGAGGAGTGGGGAGACGAGGGAGAGATCTAGCGAGGGAAACGAGCGCTCCTCTCCTAAGCGTGTGGTGACGGCGCGTGGGAGGAGACGAGGGAGTGAGGGAGTTTGGGATCGGGCTCTAGGGTTAGAGGGGAGAGAGAGATGGGCCTTGGCCCATGGTGGGTAGGCCTGGCTGCGGCTAGTCCTAGGAGGTCGGCCCAGTGCAGAGGGAAGTGGGCAGAGGCCTGCTAGGCTGTTGGGCTCCTTTCACTCTCTCTCTCCATTTTAAAACAAAACAAAAAAAGAGAAAGAAAAGAAAGAGAAGGTAGGGGTGGAATCTGGGCATGGGGATAATTTTCACGGACTCGTAAAAATGTGCATGGTCCACGAAAAATAGGAGAGGCATGATTGAAAGATGTAATTCAAAGTCATTTGAATTTAATTCAAATGGGTTTGAACTAGGGCTTGGTTTTAGAAGTGTCCAAAAATGTTCGGATTTTTGGTGGAGCTCCGGAATATGATGAAAGAAAAATATGGCAAGGTTGGATACCAAGACTTGAGATAACAAAGGCATTGGGATAATTTGCAAGCGTGTTTATGGGTGATTCCAAATTAAAGAAATATTTAATATAGCTCCCTAATATTGGGAGGATATGTCATAAAGAAAACTCACCATGTGAATTCCCTCGATTTAAATAGATCGAAAGATCTATGCAATTTATTTAAGTGAGTTTTAGTTAGCTTTGAGAAAATTATGGCATGATGACATGATGCAATGCAAAATATGCAAAGCGGAATGCAACAAGCAAAACAAATCACATGACGAATCTCAGAAAACAAGGAAGGCAACTGAAGCTCCAGTCTTTGGGTGTCACAACACTCCACCACTACGAGAGGATCTCGTCCCGAGATCTAGGATGGCACCGGAGAGAAGCGGAAGAGGAAGAGAAGAGGTAACTAAGTTGCTTCTTTGACAAATGAGTGAAACCAAAGAACCTTGAGAGGTTAAACAATTTCGAGAAAAGAATACAACGGAGATGATCAAAGTTGAAAACATTCCGTTAGAAAAGAGGAACAAGGAACATCACGAGAACATTGTTGTTGAAAGACATGAGAAAAGGGTTGCAATGGGCAAGAAGTACATGCAAGCACTCCGGATGAAACGAGATGTACAAGGAATGATAAGGATCAATTACGACAACACTTCAGTTGGAAATGGAAGGAAATAATATGAACTTGGCAAAATGAAAGCACTTGGACGAGACTCTGGTTAGAAGAGGAATGATAGACATAACACTCTGGTTAAAACAAGATAGAGAAGGAATAAGAATGGTATAATTTGGACAGCACTCCGACTATAAATGGAAGGAATTGAAAATGAACTTGACAAGATGAGAGGATACTTGATGACATCAACAACACACTGCCTCCGGAACTATTGAAAGAATGGCACAAGGGGTAAGAAAGATTTCAGACAGCAGTCCGGTTGAGAAGGGAGGCAAAACTTAACAGAATGGGAAGAACTTGAGAAGAGGGCACGACACTCCAGTTAAAAGGATAAGCACGAGAAAAACACAATCCTCAAATCGAGATGATGAGTGAAGAGAACAACATCACAATGCCTCCGGAAGAAAGAATAGAAAAATAGATCATTGGAATAACAGAATGGAGAAGAAAATGCCAAACTTCTGCCACAAATGACCTTGGAAAGCACCCTTGCAAAGAAGGATTGAACGGAGTTGTTGAAAATTAAACAACAAAAGAATAAGGTTGTTGTGGGCTTATGGAAAACGTCTCAAAATTATGAGGTGAAATTCTGCCACTAACGGAACCAATAGATTGGATTGATATCAACAAGGAGACGAGAAACCTATTTCACCGGGAGGATAAATGAAGAACTTGGGTCATTTATGAGCACCATAAATAGCAACAATCCTTAGGGAAAGCTTTAGGTGAAATATAATCCAAGGTAACTCCAATGAAGAGATTTATGGGATTGAGAAGAGCTCATGCTCGAAGAAATTGATGGTTTTAACTATCTCATTCTTGACAACATGTGAATCGTGAAAAACGAAAGGCAATTGTCAAGAATGACATAAAACCACCCCAAAAAATAAGGTAGAAAGAATTGCACTTCGGAATGCAAGATGAAGAAGGCTTGAACTCCTCAAAACAAAGCATGTGTTGAGAACCATGTTTATTTTAGAGTATAGATTGGCGGATCATAACTTCGAGAGAAATCTTGAAGAACAATGAAGAATGAATAGAATCCTTGACGAACCACCATGTAGAGCTTCCATGAAGAACTCCGGTAATAAATGGATGATGAAAAGAAAGAGAAGTTTATGGGTGTTTGGGATAATTTGCAAGTGTGTTTATGGGTGATTCCAAATTAAAGAAATATTTAATATAGCTCCCTAATATTGGGAGGATATGTTATAAAGAGAACTCACCATGTGAATTCCCTTGGTTTAAATAGATCGAAAGATCTATGCAATTTATTTAAGTGAGTTTTAGTTAGCTTTGAGAAAATGATGGCATGATGACATGATGCAATGCAAAATATGCAAAGAGGAATGCAATAAGCAAAACAAATCACATACGAATCTCGGAAAATAAGGAAGGCAACTGAAGCTCCGGTCTTGGGGCATCACACTCCACTACGAGGCATCGAGCACCGCATCGACCTAATCCCCAGAGCACATCTTCCGAACAAAGCTCCCTACCACGTCAACCCCGAAGAAACCAAAGAAATACAAAGGCAAGTAAAGCATCTCATAGACCATGGACATGTGCGTGAAAGTTTGAGCCGTTGTGCCGTCCCGATCATTCTTGTGCCAAAATGAGACGGTAGCTTTTGCATCTGCTTCGATTTAGACCTATCAATGCTATCACCGTTCGCTATAGGTATCCCATTCCACGCCTTGATGATATGCTTGATGAACTTAGTGGTGCCATTATCTTTTCAAAAATTTATCTTAAAAGTGGTTACTATCAAATCCGCATACAAGAGGGTGATGAATGGAAACCCCTTTCAAAACCAAGTTTGGGTTGTATGATTGGTTAGTCATGCCTATGGGTCTATCGGAAGCACCGGGTACTTTTATGCGTCTCATGAATCATGTCTTTTTCCCTTACATTGGTGTGTTTGTTGTGGTCTACTTCGATGATATCCTTGTTTATAGCAAATCTCTTCAAGATCATGTCACCCATGTTCGAACCGTTTTGCAAACTCTTTGCAACGAGCATCTCTATGCTAACATGGAAAAGTGCCTTTTCGGCGTTGATAAGCTCGTTTTCTTGGGTTTTGTTGTTTCTTCTAAGGGTGTTCATGTTGATGACTCCAAGATCAATGCTATTAAAACTTGGCCACACCCAACCAACTTGCATCAAGTGTGTAGCTTTCTTGGCCTTGCAGGTTTCTATCGTCGCTTTGTGAAATATTTTAGCACCATTGCTTCGCGTTTACATGATTTGAGCAAGAAAAATGCGCCATTTGTTTGGGGACCATCCCAAGATACCGCTTTCAATGAGCTTAAGAATTTGCTTACTCATGCTCTCGTGCTTGCTTTACCCGAATTTGACAAGCCCTTTGAGATTCATTGTGATGCTAGTGGTAATGGCATAGGAGGTGTGTTAATGATGACCCACAAGTATAGGGGATCTATCATAGTCCTTTCGAAAGTAAGAGTGTCGAACCCAACAAGGAGCAGAAGGAAATGATAAGCGGTTTCTGCTACGTCTTGAGCTTGCGTTGGTTTTCCCCGAAGATGAAGGGATGATGCAGCAGAGTAGCGTAAGTATTTCCCTCAGTTTTTGAGAACCAAGGTATCAATCTAGTAGGAGGCCACGCTCAAGTCCCTTGTACCTGCACAAAACGATAGCTACTCACAACCAACGCGATTAGGGGTTGTCAATCCCTTCACGGTCACTTACGAGAGTGAGATCTGATAGATATAATATTTTTGGTATTTTTGGTATAAAGATGCAAAGTAAAAAGTAAAGGCAAAATAAAAAGCAAAGCAAGATTAAAGTAATGGAGATTAATATGATGAGAATAGACCCGGGGGCCATAGGTTTCACTAGTGGCTTCTCTCAAGAGCATAAGTATTCTACGGTGGGTGAACAAATTACTGTTGAGCAATTGACAGAATTGAGCATAGTTATGAGAATATCTAGGCATGATCATGTATATAGGCATCACGTCCGTGGCAAGTAGACCGAAATGATTCTGAATCTACTACTATTACTCCACTCATCGACCGCTATCCAGCATGCATCTAGAGTATTAAGTTAAAAACAGAGTAACGCCTTAAGCAAGATGAATGATGTAGAGAGATAAATTCATGCAATATGAAATAAACCCCGTCTTGTTATCCTCGATGGCAACGAGACAATACGTGCCTTGCTGCCCCTTCTGTCACTGGGAAAGGACACCGCAAGATCGAACCCAAAGCTAAGCACTTCTCCCATGGCAAGAACTACCAATCTAGTAGGCCAAACCAAACGGATAATTCAAAGAGACTTGCAAAGATAACCAATCATACATAAAAGAATTCAGAGAAGATTCAAATATTATTCATAGATAGACTTGATCATAAACCTACAATTCATCGTTCTCAACAAACACACTGCAAAAAGAAGATTACATCGAATAGATCTCCACAAGAGAGGGGGAGAACTTTGTATTGAGATTCAAAGAGAGAGAAGAAGCCATCTAGCTACTAACTATGGACCCGAAGGTCTGAGGTAAACTACTCACACTTCATCGGAGAGGCTATGATGATGTAGAAGCCCTCCGTGATGACGGCCCTCTTCCGGCGGAGCTCCGGAATAGGCCCCAAGATGGGATCTCGTGGATACAGAAAGTTGCGGCGGTGGAATTAGGTTTTTGGCTCCTGTTCTGATTGTTTGGGGGTACGTATGTATATATAGGAGGAAGGAGTACGTCGGTGGAGCAACGAGGGGCCCACGAGGCAGGGGGCGCGCCCTAGGGGGGCGCCCCCCACCCTCGCGACCTCCTCTTTGACTCCTTGGAGTAGGGTCCAAGTCTCCTGGATCACGTTCGGTGAGAAAATCACGTTCCCGAAGGTTTTATTCCGTTTGGACTCCGTTTGATATTCTGTTTCTCCGAAACACCGAAATAGGCAAAAACAACAATTCTGGGCTGGGCCTCCGGTTAATAGGTTAGTACCAAAAATAATATAAAAGTGGAAAATAAAGCCCAATATAGTCCAAAACAGTAGATAATATAGCATGGAGCAATCAAAAATTATAGATACGTTGGAGACGTATCCAACATCCCCAAGCTTAATTCCTGCTCGCCCTCGAGTAGGTAAATGATAAAAAGAGAATTTTTGATGCGGAGTGCTACTTGGCATAATTTCAATGCAAATCTTCTTAATTGTGATATGAATATTCAGATTCGAAAGATTCAAGACAAAAGTTTATATTGACATAAAAATAATAATACTTCAAGCATACTAACAAAGCAATTATGTCTTCTCAAAATAACATGGCCAAAGAAAGTTATCCCTACAAAATCATATAGTCTGGCTATGCTCCATCTTCACCACACAAATATTTAAATCATGCACAACCCCGATGACAAGCCAAGCAATTGTTTCATACTCTAACTTTTTCAAAACTTTTTTAATTTTCACGCAATACATGAGCGTGAGCCATGGATATAGCACTATAGGTGGAATAGAATGGTGGTTGTGGAGAAGACAAAAGGAGGGGAAGATAGTCTCACATCAACTAGGCGTATCAACGGGCTATGAAGATGCCCATCAATAGATATCAATGTGAGTGAGTAGGGATTGCCATGCAACAGATGCACTAGAGCTATAAGTATATGAAAGCTCAAAAGGAAACTAAGTGGGTGTGCATCCAACTTGCTTGCTCATGAAGACCTAGGGAATTTGAGGAAGCCCGTCATTGGAATATGCAAGCCAAGTTCTATAATGTAAAATTCCCACTAGCATATGAAAGTGATAACATGAGAGACTCTCTACTATGAAAATCATGGTGCTACTTTGAAGCACAAGTGTGGTAAGAGGATCGTAACATTGTCCCTTCTCTCTTTTTCTCTCATTTATTTATTTATATTTTTTATTTGGGCCTTTTCTCTTTTTTATGGCCTCATTTCTTTCTCTTTTTATTTGGGCTTCTTTGGCCTCTTTTATTTATTTTTCGTCCGGAGTCTCATCCCGACTTATATGGGAATCATAGTCTCCATCATTCTTTCCTCACTTGGGACAATGCTCTAAAAATGATGATCATCACACTTTTATTTTTCTTACAACTCAACAATTACAACTCGATACTTAGAACAAAATATGACTCTATATGAATGCATCCGACGGTGTACCGGGATATGCAATATGACAATGATGGAGTGTGTCATGATGAACTAGATGGTGGAAAGTTGCATGGCAATATATCTCGCAATGGCTATGGAAATGCCATAATAGGTAGATATGGTGGCTGTTTTGAGGAAAGTATATGGTAGGTGTATGATACCGGTGAAAGGTGCGTGGTATTAGAGAGGCTAGCAAAGGTGGAAGGGTGAGAGTGCGTATGATCCATGGACTCAACATTAGTCATAAAGAACTCATATACTTATTGCAAAAATCTAGAAGTTATCAAAGCAAAGTATTACGCGCATGCTCCTAGGGGGATAGATTGGTAGGAAAATACCATCGCTCGTCCCCGACCGCCACTCATAAGGAAGACAATCAATAAATAAATCATGCTCCGACTTCATCACATAACGGTTCACCATACGTGCATGCTACGGGAATCACAAACTTTAACACAAGTATTCTTTAAATTCACAACTACTCAACTAGCATGACTTTAGTATTATCACCTCCATATCTCAAAACAATTATCATGCTACAATCGTTTCTTAGTATTCAACACACTCAAAAGAAAGTTTCACAAATCTTGAATACCAAGCATATTATTATTAAGCAAATTACCATGCTATTAAGACTCTCAAAATAATTTAAGTGAAGCATGAGAGATCAATAGTTTCTTTAAAACAAATCCACCACCGTGCTCTAAAAGATCTAAGTCAAGCACATAGAGCAAAATTATAATGCTCAAAAGATACAGGTGAAGCACATAGAGCAAAACTACATAGCTCAAAAGATATAAGTGAAGCACATAGAGCAAAACTACTTAGCTCAAAAGATATAAGTGAAGCACATAGAGTATTCTATCAAATTTTAATTCATGTATGGTTCTCTCAAACGGTGTGTACAGCAAGGATGATTGTGGCATACTAGGACACAAATACACAAATAATACAAGACGCTCCAAGCAAAACACATATCATGTTGGTGAATAAAAATATAGCTCCAAGTAAATTACCGATGGAAGTGGACGAAAGAGGGGATGCCTTCCGGGGCATCCCCAAGCTTTGACTTTTTGGTGTCCTTGGATTATCTTGGGGGTGCCATGGTCATCCCCAAGCTTAGGCTCTTGCCACTCCTTGTTCCATGATCCATCAAAAGAATTCACCCAAAACTTGAAAACTTCACAACACAAAACTCAAAGTACAAAACTCGTGAGCTCCGTTAGCGAAAGAAAAACAAAAGACCACTTCAAGGTACTGTAATTAACTCATTATTTATTTATATTGGTGTTAAACCTACTGTATTCCAACTTATCTATGGATTATAAACTATTTTACTAGCCATAGATTCATCAAAATAAGCAAACAACACACGAAAAACGGAATCTGTCAAAAACAGAACAGTCTGTAGTAATCTGTAGCTAGCACAAGATCTGGAACCCCAAAAATTCAAAAATAAATTGCTGGACGTGAAGAATTTATCTATTAATCATCTTAAAAAATAATTAACTAAATTGCACTCTTCAAATAAAAATGACAGAAGTTCTCGTGAGCGCTAAAGTTTCTATTTTTTACAGCAAGTTCAACAAGACTTTCCCCAAGTCTTCCCAACGGTTCTACTTGGCACAAACACTAATTAAACACAAAAAACACAACCAAAACAAAGGCTAAATAATTTATTTATTACTAAGCAGGAGCAAAAAGCAAGGAATAAAAATAAAATTGGGTTGCCTCCCAACAAGCGCTATCGTTTAACGCCCCTAGCTAGGCATAAAAGCGAGGATAGATCTAGGTATTGCCATCTTTCGTTTTGGAGAAAAAGAGAGCAAACTTTTTATCTATGGAATTAATATTTCTATTTTGACATAGCACATGTCCATTAATGGTATAAGAAAGATTAAGAATGTTGCAGAAATTGGCATCTAGGCTAGCTTTTATCTCTTTAACAGATTCGTTTTGGTAAGAAAGCAAGAGAGATGTAATTTCAGTGTTCCTATTAATGGGGTGCCCAAATATAGTTTTCATCCTCTCATAGGTATCTATGGGGTCCCCTTCAAGAAAACCCCCCTCGAAAATAGAATCTAAGACTTGTTTGAATGAAGCGGGTAGCCCAACATAAAAGCTTTTCAAGTAAACCTCAATTTGATATTGGGGTACATAGCTAGCCCGGATCCTTAACAGCCTATCCCAAGCATCTTTCAAAGATTCATCAAGTAAATAACGAAAAATTCCAGAATCATCTTCATCAAAATTACTAAGGTTCTCATTGATAACTCCGGCAAGTTGTTCTATAGCATTCCGATTTATGAGTTTAGATAAGATAGCAGGATTGTCTAAAGCACTAGAACTTGGGAGAGAACCCCCAACTCTTTTTGGTTCTGACATGGCGAGGGAAAAGAGGCAAATAGAAAAGGAGAGGGAGGATAGAGAGAGAGAGAGGGCTAATAAAACGGCAAGGGTGAAGTGGCGGAGAGGAAAACGAGAGGCATCTAGAGTATTAAGTTAAATCGCAAAAAGAAGATTACATCGAATAGATCTCCACAAGAGAGGGGGAGAACTTTGTATTGAGATTCAAAGAGAGAGAAGAAGCCATCTAGCTACTAACTATGGATCCGAAGGTCTGAGGTAAACTACTCACACCTCATCGGAGAGGCTATGATGATGTAGAAGCCCTCCGTGATGATGGCCCTCTTCCGGCGGAGCTCCGGAACAGGCCCCAAGATGGGATCTCGTGGATACAGAAAGTTGCGGCGGTGGAATTAGGTTTTTGGCTCCTATTCTGATCGTTTGGGGGTACGTATGTATATATGGGAGGAAGGAGTACGTCGGTGGAGCACCGAGGGGCCCACGGGGCAGGGGGCGCGCCCTAGGGGGGGCGCCCCCCACCCTCGTGACCTCCTCTTTGACTCCTTGGAGTAGGGTCCAAGTCTCCTGGATCACGTTCGGTGAGAAAATCACGTTCCCGAAGGTTTTATTCCGTTTGGACTCTGTTTGATATTCTGTTTCTCCGAAACACTGAAATAGGCAAAAAACAACAATTCTGGGCTGGGCCTCCGGTTAATAGGTTAGTCCCAAAAATAATATAAAAGTGGAAAATAAAGCCCAATATAGTCCAAAACAGTAGATAATATAGCATGGAGCAATCAAAAATTATAGATATGTTGGAGACGTATCAGTTTCCAGCAAGGTATTCTATGCAAGTACTGAAATAAGTGGTAAGAGATAGTTTTGTGATAGGATAATTTGTAACGAGCAACAAGTAACAAAAGTAAATAAAGTGCAGAAAGGTGGCCCAATCCTTTTTGTAGCAAAGGAGAAGCCTGGACAAACTCTTATATGATGTAAAGCGCTCCCGAGGACACATGGGAATATCGTCAAGCTAGTTTTCATCACGTTCATATGATTCGCGTTCGGTACTTTGATAATTTGATATGTGGGTGGACCGGTGCTTGGGTGCTGCCCTTACTTGGACAAGCATCCCACTTATGATTAACCTCTATTGCAAGCATCCGCAACTACAACAAAAGTATTAAGGTAAACCTAACCATAGCATGAAACATATGGATCCAAATCAGCCCCTTACAAAGCAACGCATAAACTAGGGTTTAAGCTTCTATCACTCTAGCAACCCATCATCTACTTATTACTCCCCAATGCCTTCCTCTAGGCCCAAACAATGGTGAAGTGTCATGTAGGCGACGTTCACATAACACCACTAGAGGAGAGACAACATACATCTCATCAAAATATCGAACGAATACCAAATTCACATGACTACTAATAGCAAGATTTCTCCCATGTCCTCAGGACAAAAGTAACTACTCACAAAGCATAAACATGTTCATAATCAAAGGGGTATTAATATGCATATAGGATCTGAACATATGATCTTCCACCAATTAAACCAACTAGCATCAACTACAAGGAGTAATTAACACTACTAGCAACC
Source organism: Triticum monococcum (assembly GCA_034509565.1). Classification (NCBI taxonomy): domain Eukaryota; kingdom Viridiplantae; phylum Streptophyta; class Magnoliopsida; order Poales; family Poaceae; genus Triticum; species Triticum monococcum. Next base: position 489,345,933 of record CM067845.1, read on the forward strand.
TACTAGCACCAATCCCGGACTTGGAGACAAGAATTGGATACAAGAGATGAACTAGGGTTTTGAGATGAGATGGTGCTGATGAAGATGTTGATGGAGATTGCCCTCTCCTGATGAGAGGAGCGTTGGTGATGACGATGGCGATGATTTCCCCCTCCGGGAGGGAAGTTTCCCCGGCAGAACAACTCCGCCAGAGCCCTAGATTGGTTCCGCCAAGGTTCCGCCTCGTGGCGGTGGAGTTTCATCCGGGAAGATGGCTTATGATTTTTTCCCATCGAAAGACTCCATATAGCAGAAGATGGCCACCGGAGGGCCACCAGGGGGCCCACGAGGTAGGGGGGCGCGCCCAGGGGGTAGGCCGCGCCCCCACCCTCGTGGGCAGCTTGTGGCCCCCCTGGTGAAGTTATTGCTCTCAGTATTTTTTATATATTTGGAAAACATCTTCCGTGGAGTTTCAGGACTTTTGGAGCTGTGCAGAATAGGTCTCTAATATTTGCTCCTTTTCCAGCCCAAAATCCCAGCTGCCGGCATTCTCCCTCTTATTGTAAACCTTGTAAAATAAGAGATAATAGGCATAAGTATTGTGACATAATGTGTAATAACAGCCCATAATGCAATAAATATCGATATAAAAGCATGATGCAAAATGGACATATCAACTCCCCCAAGCTTAGACCTCGCTTGTCCTAAAGCGAAAAGCCGAAATCGAAAAATATGTCCACATGTTTAGAGATAGAGGTGTCGATAAAAATAAAATACGGACATGAGGGCATCATGATCATTCTTAAAACAACAACTTATATAATTCTTATCATATAATCTCTTATGCTAGAGTAATAATTCAATCACAATATCAAGTATGAATCGTAAACTTCATTGAAAACTAACAAACTACAATCTCAGTCATTGAAGCAATTGCAATTTATCATAACATAGGAAAGAGTCAATGTATAAGAGCTTTTCAGCAAGTCCACATACTCAACTATCATATAATCTTTCACAATTGCTGACACTCACACAATACTTATGGGTATGGAGTTTTAATCGGACACAGAGAAATATAGGGGCTTATAGTTTTGCCTCCCAACGTTTTACCTCAAGGGTAATGTCAACAGTAATAGTTCATGAACACTCACATCCAATTAGCCATATATACCAGGATCTTTCCAACATATTGTGCTTTCCAAAGGACAAAATGTAAAAAGGAAGGGTGAAGATCACCATGACTCTTATGTAATATAGGAGATAAAAGTAAAAGATAGGCCCTTCGCAGAGGGAAGTAGAGGTTGTCATGCGCTTTTATGGTTAGATGAACAAAATCTTAATGCGAAAGAACGTCACTTTATATTGTGTAACACCCACGATGCGGCTATATCTCCCACGTGTCGGAGCACGACTTAGAGGCACAACCGCATTGTAGGCATGTCGCAAGAGGGGTAATCTTTACACATCCCATGTACTGAACAAGAAAGAGATAAAGAGTTGGCTTACAATCGCCACTTCACACAATACAAGAATATAGCATTACATCATCCAGATACAATCAAGGTCCGACTACGGAACCAAATAAAGAAAGACAACCCCTAATGCAAAAGATCCCCATTGCCCCGACTGGGCTCCACTACTGATCAACTGGAAATGAAACAACACAATGCACATGATCTTCATCGAGCTCCTCCTTGAGCTCAGTTGCGTCACCTGCACTGGTAGCATCGGCACCTGCAACTGGTTTTGGAAGTAATCCGTGACTCACGGGGACTCAGCAATCTCACACCCTCACGATCAAGACTATTTAAGCTTATGGGTAGGAAAAGGTAGCGAGGTGGAGCTGCAGCAAGCACTAGCATATATGGTGGCTAACTTACGCAAATGAGAGCGAGAAGAGAAGCAAAGCACGGTCGTGAACTAGAAGTGATCAATAAGTGATCCTGAAACTACTTACGTTCAAACATAACTCCAAAACCGTGTTCACTTCCCGGACTCCGCCGGAAAGAGACCATCACGGCTACACACGCGGTTGATGCATTTTAATTAAGTTAAGTGTCAAGTTCTCTACAACCGGATATTAACAAATTCCCATCTGCCCATAACCACGGGCATGACTTTCGAATGTTCAAAACCCTGCAGGGGTGTCCCAACTTAGCTCATCACAAGCTCTCCTGGTCAACGAAGGATATTCCTTCTCCTAGGAAGACACGATCAGACTCGGAATCCCGGTTACAAGACATCTCGACAATGGTAAAACAAGACCAACAAGACCACCCGCTGTGCCGACAAATCCTGATAGGAGCTGCACATATCTCGTTCTCAGGGCACACCGGATAAGCTAAGCGTATAGGAGCCGACGTAACCCAAGTTGCCAAGGGATGGCCCTACACGGTGCTCTAGTTTGGACCAACACTCAGAGGAGCACTGGCCCGTGGTTTAAATAAAGATGACCCTTGAGTCTGCAGAACCCAAGGGAAAAAGGCTTAGGTGGCAAATGGTAAAACCAAGGTTGGGCTTTGCTGGAGGAGTTTTATTCAAGGCGAACTATCAAGGGGTTCCCATTATAACCCAACCGCGTAACGAATGCAAAATCAAGGAACATAACACCGGTATGACGGAAACTAGGGCGGCAAGAGTGGAACAAAACACCAGGCATAAGGCAGAGCCTTCCACCCTTTACCAAGTATATAGATGCATTAATTAAATAAGAGATATATTGTGATATCCCAAACATATCCATGTTCCAACATGGAACAAACTTCACCTTCACCTGCAATTAACAACGCTATAAGAGGGGCTGAGCAAAGAGGTAACATAGCCAAACAACGGTTTGCTAGGACAAGGTGGGTTAGAGGCTTGACATGGCAATAATGGGAGGCATGGTATAGCAACTGGTAGGTATCGTGGCATAGCAATAGAGCGAGCAACTAGCAAGCAAAGATAGAAGTGATTTCGAGGGTATGGTCATCTTGCCTGAGATCTGATACGTCTCCAACATATCTATAATTTTTGATTGCTCCATGCTATATTATCTACTGTTTTGGACTATATTAGGCTTTATTTTCCACTTTTATATTATTTTTGGGACTAACCTATTAACTGGAGGCCCAACCCAGAATTGATGTTTTTTGCCTATTTCAGTGTTTCAGATAAACGGAATATCAAACGGAGTCCGAACGGAATAAAATCTTTGGGAACGTGATTTTCTCACCGAACGTGATCCAGGAGACTTGGACCCTGCTCCAAGGAACAAAAGAGGCGGTCACGAGGGTGGCCCCCCTAGGGCGCACCCCCTGCCTCGTGGGCCCCTCGTTGCTCCTCCGGCGTACTTCTTCCTCCTATATATACACACGTACCCCAAACGATCAGAACGGGAGCCAAAAACCTAATTCCACTGCCGCAACTTTCTGTATCCACAAGATCCGATCTTGGGGCCTATTCCGGAGCTCCGCCGGAATAGGGCCGTCATCACGGAGGGCTTCTACATCATCCTAGCCCCTCCGATGAAGTGTGAGTAGTTTACCTAGACCTTCGGGTCCATAGTTAGTAGCTAGATGGCTTCTTCTCTCTCTTTGAATCTCAATACAAAGTTCTCCCCCTCTCTTGTGGAGATCTATTCGATGTAATCTTCTTTTTGCGGTGTGTTTGTTGAGACCGATGAATTGTGGGTTTATGATCAAGTCTATCTATGAATAATATTTGAATATTCTTTGAATTATTTTATGTATGATTGGTTATCTTTGCAAGTCTCTTCGAATTATCCGTTTGGTTTGGCCAACTAGATTGGTAGTTCTTGCCATGGGAGAAGTGCTTAGCTTTGGGTTCGATCTTGCGGTGTCCTTACCCAGTGACAGAAGGGGCAGCAAGGCACATATTGCATCGTTGCCATCGAGGATAACAAGATGGGGTTTATTTCATATTGCATGAATTTATCTCTCTACATCATGTCATCTTGCTTAAGGCGTTACTCTGTTTTTAACTTAATACTCTAGATGCATGCTGGATAGCGGTCGATGAGTGGAGTAATAGTAGTAGATGCAGAATTGTTTCGATCTACTTGTCACGGATGTGATGCCTATATACATGATCATGCCTAGATATTCTCATAACTATGCTCAATTCTGTCAATTGCTGAACAGTACTTTGTTCACCCACCGTAGAATACTTATGCTCTTGAGAGAAGCCACTAGTGAAACCTATGGCCCCCGGGTCTATTCTCATCATATCAATCTCCATCATTTTAATCTTGCTTTTATTTTTTACTTTGCTTTTACTTTTTACTTTGCATCTTTATACCAAAAATACCGAAAATATTATTTCTATCAGATCTCACTCTCATAAGTGACCGTGAAGGGATTGACAACCCCTAATCGCGTTGGTTGCGAGTAGCTATCGCTTTGTGCAGGTACGAGGGACTTGAGCGTGGGCTCCTACTGGATTGATACCTTGGTTCTCAAAAACTAAGGGAAATACTTACGCTACTCTACTGCATCATCCCTTCCTCTTCGGGGAAAACCAACGCAAGCTTAAGACGTAGCAAGAAGGATTTCTGGCGCCGTTGCCGGGGAGTCTATGCAAAAAGTCAACATACCAAGTACCTATCACAATCCCTATCTCTCGCATTACATTATTTGCCTTTTGCATCTCGTTTTCCTCTCCCCCAATTCACCCTTGCCGTTTTATTCGCCCTCTCTCGATCCTTCCTCTCTATTTGCTTTTTTTGCCCGTTTGCCTTTTTGTTTGCTCGTGTGTTAGATTGCTTGTTTGTCGTGATGGCTCAAGATACTACTAAATTGTGTGACTTCACCAATACGAATAATAATGATTTCCTTAGCACTCCGATTGCTCCTTTTACCAATGCTGAATCTTGTGAAATTAATATTGCTTTGTTGAATCTTGTTATGAAAGATCATTTCGCCGGCCTTCCTAGTGAAGATGTCGCTACTCATCTGAATAGCTTCGTTGATTTATGTGATATGCAAAAGAAAAAAGATGTCAATAATGATGTCGTTAAATTGAAGCTATTTCCTTTTTCGCTTAGAGATTGTGCAAAAGCTTCGTTTTCGTCTTTGCCTAAGAATAGTATTGATTCATGGAACAAGTGCAAAGATGCTTTTATCTCTAAATATTTTCCTCCCGCTAAGATCATCTCTCTTAGAAACGATATTATGAACTTTAAACAACTTGATCATGAACATGTTGCACAAGCTTGGGAGAGAATGAAATTAATGATACATAATTGCCCTACTCATGGTTTGAAGTTGTGGATGATTATATAAAAAATTTATGCCGGATTGAATTTTGCTTCTAGAAATCTTTTAGATTCAGCCGCGGGAGGCACTTTTATGGAAATCACTTTAGGAGATGCTACTAAACTCCTAGATAATATTATGGTTAATTATTCTCAATGGCATACTGAAAGATCTTCTAATAAAAAAGTGCATGCGATAGAAGAAATCAATGTGTTGAGTGGAAAGATGGATGAACTTATGAAATTATTTGCTACTAAGAGTATTTCTTCTGATCCTAATGATATGCCTTTGTCTACTTTGATTGAGAATAACAATGAATCTATGGATGTGAATTTTGTTGGTAGGAATAATTTTGGTAACAACATTTATAGAGGGAATTTTAATCCTAGGCCATATCCTAGTAATCCTTCTAATAATTATGGGAATTCCTACAACAACTCCTATGGAAATTATAATAAGATGCCCTCTTAATTTGAGACTAGCGTCAAAGAGTTTATGAATTCACAAAAGAATTTTAATGCTTTGCTTGAGGAGAAATTGCTTAAAGTTGATGATTTGGCTAGAAACATTGATAGAATTTCTCTTGAGATTGATTCTTTAAAGCTCAGATCTATTCCTCCTAAGCATGATACCAATGAGTCTCTCAAAGCCATGAGAATTTCCATTGATGAGTGCAAGGAAAGAACCGCTAGGATGCGTGCTTCCAAAGATGCCTTTATTAAAGCGTGTTCTTCCAATACCTATGAAAATCAAGATGAAGATCTAAAAGTTATTGATGTGTCCCCTATTAAATATTTATTTTGCAATATGAATCTTGATGAAACTGAATATGATCTTCCTTTACCTAGAAGGCGTTCTAAAAATTCGGAGTATTTAGATCTTAATGATGAAATTGATGAAAGTGGGATTGAAAGAAATAAAAATCTAGATGTTGCTAAACCCACTATATTGGATTTCAAGGAATTTAATTATGAAAGTTGCTCTTTAATTGATTGTATTTCCTTATTGCAATCCGTGCTAAATTCTCCACATGCTTATAGTCAAAATAAAGCCTTCATCGAACATATTGTTGATGCCTTGATGCAATCTTATGAAGAAAAACTTGAGTTGAAAGTTTCTATCCCTAGAAAACTCTATGGTGAGTGGGAACCAACTACTAAAATTAAAATTAATGATCATGAGTTCTATGCTTTGTGTGATTTGGGTGCTAGTGTCTCTACTATTCCCAAGACTTTGTGTGATTTACTAGATTTTCGTAATTTTGATGATTGCTCTCTAAACTTGCATCTTGCGGATTCCACTATTACGAAACATATGGGAAGGATTAATGATGTTCTTATTGTTTCAAATAGGAATTATGTGCCCATAGATTTCATTGTTCTTGATATAGATTGCAATCCTTCTTGCCCTATTATTCTTGGTAGACCTGTCCTTAGAACGGTTGGTGCGATTATTAATATGAAGGAAGGGAATATTAGATTTCAATTTCCATTAAAAAAGGGCATGGAACACTTTCATAGAAATAAAATAAAATTACCATATGAAACTATCATGAGAGCCACTTATGGATTTCCTACCAAAGATGGCAATACCTAGATCTATCCTCAGTTTTATGCCTAGCTAGGGGCGTTAAACGATAGCGCTTGTTGGGAGGCAACCCAATTTTATTTTTATGCCTTGCTTTTTGCTCCTGATTAGTAATAAATAAATAAATTATTTAGCCTCTGTTTTGGTTGTGTTTTTTGTGTTTAATTAGTGTTTGTGCCAAGTAGAACCGTTGGGAAGACTTGGGGAAAGTCTTGTTGAACTTGCTGTAAAAAACAGAAACTTTAGCGCTCACGAGAACTGCTGTCATTTTTATTTTAAGAGTGCTATTTAGTTAATTATTTTTGCATATGATTAATAGATAAATTCCTCACGTACAGAAATTTATTTTAGAATTTTTGGGGTTCCAGATCTTGCGCTAGCTACAGATTACTACAGACTGTTCTGTTTTTGACAGATTATGTTTTTCGTGTGTTGTTTGCTTATTTTGATGAATCTATGGCTAGTAAAATAGTTTATAATCCATAGAGAAGTTGGAATACAGTAGGTTTAACACAAATATAAATAAAGAATGAGTTCATTACAGTACCTTGAAGTGGTCTTTTGTTTTCTTTCGCTAACGGAGCTCACGAGTTTTCTATTTTGAGTTTTGTGTTGTCAAGTTTTCAAGTTTTGGGTGAATTCTTTTGATGGATCATGGAACAAGGAGTGGCAAGAGCCTAAGCTTGGGGATGCCCATGGAACCCCCAAGATAATCCAAGGACACCAAAAAGTCAAAGCTTGGGGATGCCCCGGAAGGCATCCCCTCTTTCGTCCACTTCCATCGATAATTTACTTGGAGCTATATTTTTATTCACCAACATGATATGTGTTTTGCTTGGAGCGTCTTGTATTATTTGTGTCTTTGTGTATTAGTATGCCACAATCATCCTTGCTGTACACACCTTTTGAGAGAGCCATACATGAATTAAAATTTGATAGAATACTCTATGTGCTTCACTTATATCTTTTGAGCTAGATAATTTTGCTCTATGTGCTTCACTTATATCTTTCGAGCTAAGTAGTTTTGCTCTATGTGCTTCACTTATATCTTTTGTGCTAGATAATTTTGCTCTATGTGCTTCACTTATATCTTTTGATTGTTATAATTTTGCTCTATGTGCTTCACTTAGATCTTTTAGAGCACGGTGGTGGATATGTTTTAAAGAAACTATTGATCTCTCATGCTTCACTTAAATTATTTTGAGAGTCTCTTAATAGCATGGTAATTTTCTTAATAATAATATGCTTGGTATTCAAGATTTGTGAAACTTTCTTTTGAGTGTGTTGAATACTAAGAAAATATTGAAGCATGATAATTGTTTTGAGATATGGAGGTGATAATATTAAAGTCATGCTAGTTGAGTAGTTGTGAATTTAAAGAATACTTGTGTTAAGGTTTGTGATTCCCGTAGCATGCACGTATGGTGAACCGTTATGTAACAAAGTCGGAGCATGATTTATTTATTGATTGTCTTCCTTATGAGTGGCGGTCGGGGACGAGCGATGGTCTTTTCCTACCAATCTATCCCCCTAGGAGCATGCGCGTAATACTTTGCTTTGATAACTTCTAGATTTTTGCAATACGTATATGAGTTCTTTATGACTAATGTTGAGTCCATGGATTTATAGCTCTAGTGCATCCGTTGCATGGCAATGGCTACTCACTCACATTGATATCTATTGATGGGCATCTCCATAGCCCGTTGATACGCCTAGGTGATGTGAGACTATCTTCCCCTCCTTTTTGTCTTCTCCACAACCACCATTCTAATCCACCTATAGTGCTATATCCATGGCTCACGCTCATGTATTGCGTGAAGATTGAAAAAGTTTTGAAAAAGTTAGAGTATGAATCAATTGCTTGGCTTGTCATCGGGGTTGTGCATGATTTGAATGCTTTGTGTGGTGAAGATGGAGCATAGCCAGACTATATGATTTTGTAGGGATGCTTGAAGTATTATTATTTTTATGTAAATATAAACTTTTGCCTTGAATCTTTCTAATCTGAATATTCATACCACAATTAAGAAGATTTGCATTGAAATTATGCCAAGTAGCACTCCGCATCAAAAATTCTCTTTTTATCATTTACCTACTCGAGGACGAGCATGAATTAAGCTTAGGGATGCCTGATACGTCTCCAACGTATCTATAATTTTTGATTGCTCCATGCTATATTATCTACTGTTTTGGACTATATTAGGCTTTATTTTCCACTTTTATATTATTTTTGGGACTAACCTATTAACCGGAGGCCCAGCCCAGAATTGCTATTTTTTTTGCCTATTTTAGTGTTTCAGATAAACGGAATATCAAACGGAGTCCAAACGGAATAAAATCTTCGGGAACGTGATTTTCTCACCGAACGTGATCCAGGAGACTTGGACCATGCTCCAAGGAACAAAAGAGGCGGTCATGAGGGTGGGGGGTGCCCCCTGCCTCGTGGGCCCCTCGTTGCTCCTCTCGCGTACTTCTTCCTCCTATATATACACACGTACCCCCAAACTATCAGAACGAGAGCCAAAAACCTAATTCCACCGCCGCAACTTTCTGTATCCACGAGATCCCATCTTGGGGCCTGTTCCGGAGCTCCGCCGGAAGAGGGCCGTCATCACGGAGGGCTTCTACATCATCCTAGCCCCTCCGATGAAGTGTGAGTAGTTTACCTCAGACCTTCAGGTCCATAGTTAGTAGCTAGATGGCTTCTTCTCTCTCTTTGAATCTCAGTACAAAGTTCTCCTCCTCTCTTGTGGAGATCTATTCGATGTAATCTTCTTTTTGCGGTGTGTTTGTTGAGACCGATGAATTGTGGGTTTATGATCAAGTCTATCTATGAATAATATTTGTATCTTCTCTGAATTCTTTTATGTATGATTGGTATCTTTGCAAGTCTCTTCGAATTATCCGTTTGGTTTGGCCAACTAGATTGGTAGTTCTTGCCATGGGAGAAGTGCTTGGCTTTGGGTTCGATCTTGCGGTGTCCTTACCCAGTGACAGAAGGGGCAGCAAGGCACGTATTGTATCGTTGCCATCGAGGATAACAAGATGGGGTTTATTTCATATTGCATGAATTTATCTCTCTACATCATGTCATCTTGCTTAAGGCGTTACTCTGTTTTTAACTTAATACTCTAGATGCATGTTGGATAGCGGTCGATGAGTGGAGTAATAGTAGTAGACGCAGAATCATTCCGGTCTACTTGCCACGGACGCGATGCCTATATACATGATCATGCCTAGATATTCTCATAACCATGCTCAATTCTGTCAATTGCTCAACAGTAATTTGTTCACCCACCGTAGAATACAATACTTATGCTCTTGAGAGAAGCCACTAGTGAAACCTATGGCCCCCGGGTCTATTCTCATCATATCAATCTCCATCACTTTAATCTTGCTTTGCTTTTTTACTTTGCTTTTACTTTTTTACTTTGCATCTTTATACCAAAAATACCAAAAATATTATTTCTATCATATCTCACTCTCGTAAGTGTCCGTGAAGGGATTGACAACCCCTAATCGCGTTGGTTGCGAGTAGCTATCGCTTTGTGCAGGTACGAGGGACTTGAGCGTGGGCTCCTACTGGATTGATACCTTGGTTCTCAAAAACTGAGGGAAATACTTATGCTACTCTGCTGCATCATCCCTTCCTCTTCGGGGAAAACCAACTCAAGCTCAAGACGTAGCAAGATCCCGAAAGGAAGAAGAACGAGTCCATGAAGAACACAAACGGTCGTAGTTGAACGGATCCTCACAAACGCGCCGTTACCGGAACTAACAAGAAGAAGCAACACCGGAAAGAAGCAAACAACATAGTAAACAACCCTCACATAAACATGGCATGATGCACAACCAAGTATGATGCATGTCTGGTTTAATGAGGCATGGCATGGCAAAGTGCACAAACAATCCTACAAATTAAGTGGAGCTCAATATGCAACGAGTTGCATATTGACAAAACACCACATGACTTATTTAGTTCTCTCTCGGTTATGTACCCAACAATATTAAATGTTGTTAAACATGGCAAGAGGTGGAGCATAAGTAAACTAAACCTTTAGGCAAGTTTAAATGAGACCGGAAATAGCAAACAACAATTCCGGTAAATCCCCATATGCATTTAGCAATTTAATGCAAACAACAATTTTAAACATATTAAATGTTATTATCATGATGCGGATGACATGTGCAAGTTTTATGCAATTTTATGAAAAAGTTGGCATGAGCATTATGAAGCATTTGTCACCGTGGTGGAAAGAAAGGGTGCCACGGCGACGATAACAAAACGGCGCCACGGCAACGTTCTGGTTCCGGTAACTCGATTGAGATGCCGGTAAAAAACATGGGGCATGAGCGAGTTGAGCAAGATGGTGGGTGCTCCCGACTACCGGGTTCCCACGGGTTGGTGGCATGGAAACGAGTGAAAATACAGACACAGTGTAGACAAAGGGTGCATCTCATGCAACATGCATTCATACGTGCATGTGCGGTCGTCTCGGGGTTATACCTTCGAGGCGTGCAAACGGGACGGATCTCGTTCGGTGCAAAGTAGAGGAAGTAGACGTTCTCGCGACGGCGGTAGTGGAAGTAGTCGTTCTCGCTTCGTAGATGTTTGGGTTAACGAGGGGGGTATTGTTGGAAATATTCCCTAGAGGCAATAATAAATTAGTTATCATTATATTTCCTTGTTCATGATAATCGTTTATTATCCATGCTAGAATTGTATTGATAGGAAACTCAGATACATGTGTGGATACATAGACAAGACCATGTCCCTAGTAAGCCTCTAGTTGACTAGCTCGTTGATCAATAGATGGTTACAGTTTCCTTACCATGGACATTGGATGTCGTTGATGACGGGATCACATCATTAGGAGAATGATGTGATGGACAAGACCCAATCCTAAGCCTAGCACAAGATCGTGTAGTTCGTATGCTAAAGCTTTTCTAATGTCAAGTATCATTTCTTTAGACCATGAGATTGTGCAACTCTCGGATACCATAGGAATGCTTTGGGTGCACCAAACGTCACAATGTAACTGGGTGGCTATAAAGGTGCACTGTGGGTATCTCCGAAAGTGTCTGTTGGGTTGGCACGAATCGAGATTGGGATTTGTCACTCCGTGTAATGGAGAGGTATCTCTGGGCCCACTCGGTAGGACATCATCATAATGTGCACAATGTGACCAAGGAGTTGATCACGGGATGATGTGTTACGGAACGAGTAAAGAGACTTGCCGATAACGAGATTGAACGAGGTACCGGGATACCGACGATCGAATCTCGGGCAAGTATCGTACCGATAGACAAAGGGAATTGTATACGGGATTGATTGAATCCTTGACATCATGGTTCATCCGATAAGATCATCGTGGAGCATGTGGGAGCCAACATGGGTATCCAGATCCCGCTGTTGGTTATTGACCGGAGAGTTGTCTCGGCCATGTCTGCATGACTCCCGAGCCCGTGGGTCTACACACTTAAGGTTCGATGCCGCTAGGTTTATAGGGAAAGTATATACACGGTTACCGAATGTTGTTCGGAGTCCCAGATGAGATCCCGGACGTCACGAGGAGTTCCAGAATGGTCCGGAGGTAAAGATTTATATATGGGAAGTCCCGTTTTGGTCACCGGAAAAGTTTTAGGTGCTATCGGTAACGTACCGGGACCACCGGGAGGGTCCCGGGGGTCCACCAGGTGGGGCCACCAGCCCCAGAAGGCTGCGTGGGCCAAGTGTGGGAGGGGACCAGCCCCAGGTGGGCTGGTGCGCCCCCCACCAAGGCCCAAGGCGCGTGGAGAGTGGGAAGGGGGCAAACCCTAGGTCCAGATGGGCCTTAAGGCCTACCCTAGGGCGCCCCCCTCTCTTCCCCCCTTTGGCCGCACCCTAGATGGGTTTTTGGGGCTGCCGCCACCCCTAGGGATGGAACCCTAGATGGGGGCGCAGCCCCTCCCCTCCCCCTATATATACTTGTGGTATTGGGGCTGCCCAACACATGATTTGATCTCTCTCTTGGCGCGGCCCTACCTCTCTCCCTCCTCGTCTCTCGTAGTGCTTGGCGAAGCCCTGCTGGAGTCCCGCGCTCCTCCACCACCACCATGTCGTCGTGCTGCTGCTGGACGGAGTCTTCCCCAACCTCTCCCTCCCTCCTTGGTGGATGAAGCACGGGAGATGTCACCGGGCTGTACGTGTGTTGAACGCGGAGGCGCCGTTGTTCGGCGCTTAGATCAGAATCGACCGCGATCTGAATCATTGCGTGTACGACTCCACCAACCGTGTTCTTGCAACGCTTCCGCTTAGCGATCTACAAAGGTATGTAGATGCACTCCCCTTCCCCTCGTTTCTAGATTACTCCTAGATTGATCTTGGTGACACATAGGAAAATTTTGAATTATTGCTATGTTCCCCAACACTGGCATCATGAGCTAGGTCTATGCGTAGTTTCTATGCACGAGTAGAACACAAAGTAGTTGTGGGCGATGATTTGTTCAATTTGCTTGCCGTTACTATTCTTATATTGATTCGGCGGCATTGTGGGATGAAGCGGCCCGGACCGACCTTACACGTACGCTTACGTGAGACTGGTTCCACCAACTGACATGCACTTGATGCATAAGGTGGCTGGTGGGTGTCTGTCTCTCCCACTTTAGTCGGATCGGATTCGATGAAACGGGTCCTTATGAAGGGTAAATGGCAATTGGCATATCACCGTTGTGGTTTTGCGTAGGTAAGAAACGTTCTTGCTAGAAACCCATAGCAGCCACGTAAAACATGCAACAGCAATTAGAGGACGTCTAACTTGTTTTTGCAGGGTATGCTATGTGATGTGATATGGCCAAAAGGATGTGATGAATGATATATGTGATGTATGAGATTGATCATGTTCTTGTAATAGGAATCACGACTTGCATGCCGATGAGTATGACAACCGACATGAGCCATAGGAGTTGTCTTAATTTATTTATGACCTGCGTGTCAATGAAAACGCCATGTAATTACTTTACTTTATTGCTAACCGTTAGCCATAGTAGCAGAAGTAATAGTTGGCGAGGAAACTTCATGAAGACACGATGATGGAGATCATGGTGTCATAACGGTGACGATGATGATCATGGCGCCCCGAAGATGGAGATCAAAAGGAGCAAAATGATATTGGCCATATCATGTCACTATTTGATTGCATGTGATGTTTATCATGTTTTACATCTTATTTGCTTCGAACGACGATAGCTTAAATAAGATGATCCCTCGCAATAATTTCAAGAAAGTGCTCCCCCCTAACTGTGCACCGTTGTGAAGGTTCGTTGTTTCGAAGCACCACGTGATGATCGGGTGTGATAGATTCTAACGTTCGAATACAATGGGTGTAAGCCAGATTTACACACACAATACACTTAGGTTGACTTGACGAGCCTAGCATGTACAGACATGGCCTCGGAACACGGCAGACCGAAAGGTCGAACATGAGTCGTATAGAAGATACGATCAACATGAAGATGTTCACCGATGATGACTAGTCTGTCTCACGTGATGATCGAACACGGCCTAGTTGACTCGGATCGTGTATCACATAGATGACTAGAGGGATGTCTATCTAAGTGGGAGTTCATTGAATAATTTGATTAGATGAACTTAATTATCATGAACATAGTCAAAAGGTCTTTTCAAATTATGTCGTAGCTCACGCTTTGGTTCTACTGTTTTAGATATGTTCCTAGAGAAAATTTAGTTGAGAGTTGACAGTAGCAATTATGCGGACTGGGTCCGTGAACTGAGGATTGTCCTCATTGCTGCACAGAAGGGCTATGTCCTTAATGCACCGCTTAGTGCGTTGAACCTCGAGCGTCGTCTGTAGATGTTGGGAAACATCTGACATACACGTTCTCATGACTACATGATAGTTCAGTGCGTAATACTAACGGTTTAGAATTGTGGCACCAAAGACGTTTTTTTTGAAACGTCGCAGAACATATGAGATGTTCCAAAGACTGAAATGGGGATTTCAGACTAGTGCCCACGTCAAGAGGTATGAGACCTCTAACAAGTTTCTTAAGCCTGCAAACTAAGGGAGAAAAACTCAATCGTTGAGCATGTGCTCAGATTGTCTGAGTACTGCAATCGCTTGAATCGAGTGGGAGTTAATCTTCTAGATGAGATAGTGATAGTTCTCCATAGTCACTGCCACCAAGCTATTAGAGCTTAGTGATGAACTATAACATATCAGGGATAGACATGATGATCCTTGAGCAACTCGTGATGTTTGACACCGCAAAAGTAGAAATCAAGTAGGAGCATCAATTGTTGATGGTTAAACCACTAGTTTCAAGAAGGGCAAGGGAAATAAGGGATACTTCATGAGACGGCAAATCAGTTACTGCTCTAGTGAAGAAACCCAAGGTTGAACCAAACCCGAGACTAAGTGCTTCTATAATGAGGGGGACAATCACTGAAGCAGAACTACCCTAGATACTTGGTAAATGAGAAGGCTGGCAAGGTCGACAGAAGTATTTTGAATATACATTATATTATTGTGTACTTTACTAGTACTCCTAGTAGCACCAGGGTAATAAATACCGGTTCGGTTGCTAAGTATTAGTAACTCGAAATAAAAGGCTACGGAGACTAGCTAAAGGTGAGATGACGATATGTTGGAAGTGTTTCCAAGGTTGATGTGATCAAACATCGCACGCTCCCTCTACCATCGGGATTGGTGTTAAACCGAAATAATTGTTATTTGGTGTTTGCGTGGAGCATAGACATGATTGGATTATGTTTATCGCCACACGGTTATTCATTTAAGGAGATAATGGTTACTCTGTTTATTTGAATAATACTTTCAATGGTCTTGCACCTAAAATGAATGGTTTATTGAATCTCGGTCGTAGTGATACACATGTTCATGCCAAAAGATATAAGATAGTAATGACAGTACCACGTACTTGTGGCACTGCCATTTGAGTCATGTTGGTGTAAAACGCATGAAGAAGCTCCATGTTGATGGATCTTTGGACTCACTCATTTTTTGAAAAGATTGAGACATGCGAACCATGTCTATTGGTAGATATGCATGAAGAAACTCCATACAGATGGATCGTTTGGACTCACTTGATTTTGAATCACTTGAGACATGCAAATCATACCACATGGGCAAGATGACCGAAAGACCTCGTTTTCAATAAGATGGAACAAGAAAGCAACTTGTTGGAAGTAATACATTTTGATGTGTGCAGTCCAATGAGTGCTGAGGCACGCAGTGGATATCGTTATGTTCTTACTTCACAGATGATTTGAGTAGATGCTGAGTATATTTACTTGATGAAACACAAGTCTGAATTATTGAAAGGTTCAAGTAATTTCAGAGTGAAGTTGAAGATCGTCGTGACAATATGATAAAATGTCTATGGTATGATCATAGAGATGAATATCTGAGTTACGAGTTTGGCACACAATTAAGACATTGTGGAAATTGTTTCACAACTAATACCGCCTGGAACACCACAGTGTGATGGTGTGTCCGAACATCATAACTGCACCCTATTGGATATGGTGCATACCATGATGTCTCTTATCGAATTACCACTATCGTTTATGGGTTAGGCATTAGAGACAACCGCATTCACTTTAAATAGGGCACCACACAATTCCGTTGAGACGACACCGTATGAACTATGGTTTAGAGAAACCTGAGCTGTCGTTTCTTAAAAGTTTGGGGCTGCGATGCTTATGTGAAAAGGTTTCAGGCTGATAAGCTCGAATCCAAAGCGGATGAATACATCTTCATAGAATACCCAAAACAGTTAGGTATACCTCCTATTTCAGATCCGGAAGCAAAATTGATTGTTTCTAGAAACGGGTCCTTTCTCGAGGAAAAGTTTCTCTCAAAAGAATTGAGTGGGAGGATGGTGGAGACTTGATGAGGTTATTGAACCATCACTTCAACTAGTGTGTAGCAGGGCACAGAAAGTTGTTCCTATGGCACCTACACCAATTGAAGTGGAAGCTTATGATAGTGATCATGAAACTTCGGATCAAGTCACTACCAAACCTCATAGGTCGACAAGGATGTGTACTACATCAGAGTGGTACGTAATCCTCTCTTGGAAGTCATGTTGCTAGACAACAATGAACCTACGAGCTATGAAGAAGCGATGGTGGGCCCGGATTCCGACGAATGGCTCGAGGCCATAAAATCCGAGAGAGGATCCATGTATAAAACAAAGTATAGACTTTGAAAGAACTACTTGATGGTCATAAGGCTATTAGGTGCAGATGGATTTTTAAAAGGGAAGACAGACAATGATGGTAAGTGTCACCATTAAGAAAGCTCGACTTGTCGTTAAGATGTTTCCCGACAAGTTCAAGAAGTTGACTACGATGAGACTTTCTCACTCGTAGCGATGCTAAGAGTCTGTTGGAATTATGTTAGCAGTTACTGCATTATTTATGAATTCTGGCAGATAGGATGTCAAAACATTGTTTCCTCGACGTTTTTTCTTGAGGAAAGGTTGTATGTGATACAACCAGAAGGTTTTGTCAATCCTGAAAGATTCTAACAAGTATGCAAAGCTCCAACAATCCTTCTAAGGACTGGAGTAAGCATCTCGGAATTGGAATGCACGCTTTGATGAGATGATCAAAGATTTTGGGTTTATACAAAGTTTATGAGAAACTTGTATTTCCAAAGGAGTGAGTGGGAGCACTATAGAATTTGTGATGAGTATATGTTGTTAACATATTGTTGATCAAAAATGATGTAGAATTTCTGGAAAGCATGCAGGGTTATTTGAAAAGTGTTTTTTGATGGAAAACCTGAATTAAGCTACTTGAACAATGAGCATCAAGATCTATAAGGATAGATAAAAAACGCTTAATAGTACTTTCAAATGAATACATACCGTGACAAGATTTTGAAGGAGTTCAAAAATAGATCAGCAAAGAAGGAGTTCTTGGCTGTGTTACAAGGTGTGAGCATTGAGTAAGACTCAAGACCTGACCACGGCAGAAGAGAGTGAAAGGACGAAGGTCGTCCCATATGCTTTAGACGTAGGCTCCATAGTATGCTATGTTGTGTACCGCACCTGAAGTGTGCCTTGCCATGAGTCAGTCAAGGGGTACAAGAGTGATCCAGGAATGGATCGCATGACAGCGGTCGAACTTATCCTTAGTAACTAGTGGACTAAGGAATTTTCTCGATTATGGAGGTGGTAAAAGAGTTCGTCATAAAGGGTTACGCCGATGCAATCTTTGACACTAATCTGGATGATTCTGAGTAGTAAACCGGATTCGTATAGTAGAACAGTTATTTGGAATAGCTCCAAGTAGCACGTGGTAGCTACATCTACAAGATGACATAGAGATTTGTAAACCACACATGGATCTGAAAGGTTCAGACCCATTGACTGATAAACCTCTCTCACAAGCAAGATATGAACACACCCCATGGGTGTTGGATTCTCTACAATCACATAGTGATGTGAACTAGATTATTGACTCTAGTGCAAGTGGGAGACTGTTCGAAATATGCCCTAGAGGCAATAATAAATTAGTTATTATTATATTTCCTTGTTCATGATAATCGTTTATTATCCATGCTAGAATTGTATTGATAGGAAACTCAAATACATGTGTGGATACATAGACAACACCATGTCCCTAGTAAGCCTCTAGTTGACTAGCTCGTTGATCAATAGATAGTCACGGTTTCCTGACCATGGACATTGGATGTCGTTGATGACGGGATCACATCATTAGGAGAATGATGTGATGGACAAGACCCAATCCTAAGCCTAGCACAAGATCATGTAGTTCGTATGCTAAAGCTTTTCTAATGTCAAGTATCATTTCCTTAGACCATAAGACTGTGCAACTCCCGGATACCGTAGGAATTCTTTGGGTGCACCAAACGTCACAGCGTAACTGGGTGGCTATAAAGGTGCACTGCAGGTATCTCCGAAAGTGTATGTTGGGTTGGCACGAATCGAGACTGGGATTTGTCACTCCGTGTAACGGAGAGGTATCTCTGGGCCCACTCGGTAGGACATCATCATAATGTGCACAATGTGACCAAGGAGTTGATCATGGGATGATGTGTTACGGAACAAGTAAAGAGACTTGCTGGTAACGAGATTGAACGAGGTATCAGGATACCGACGATCGAATCTCGGGCAAGTATCGTACCGATAGACAAAGGGAATTGTATACGGGATTGATTGAATCCTTGACATCGTGGTTCATCCGATAAGATCATCATGGAGCATGTGGGAGCCAACATGGGTATCCATATCCTGATGTTGGTTATTGACCGGAGAGTTGTCTCGGCCATGTCTGCATGACTCCCGAGCCCGTAGGGTCTACACACTTAAGGTTCGATGACGCTAGAGTTATAGGGAAAGTATGTACGCGGTTACCGAATGTTGTTTGGAGTCCCGGATGAGATCCCGGACATCACGAGGAGTTTCGGAATGGTCCGGAGGTAAAGATTTATATATGGGAAGTCCCGTTTTGGTCACCGGAAAAGTTTCGGGTGCTATCGGTAACGTACCGGGACCACCGGGAGGGTCCCGAGGGTCCACCAGGTGGGGACACCAGCCCCAGAAGGCTGCGTGGGCCAAGTGTGGGAGGGGACCAGCCCCAGGTGGGCTGGTGCGCCCCCCACCAAGGCCCAAGGCACGTGGAGAGTGCGAAGGGGGCAAACCCTAGGTCCAGATGGGCCTTAAGGCCCACCCTAGGGCGCCCCCCTCTCTTCCCCCCCTTGGCCGCACCCTAGATGGGTTTTTGGGGCTGCCGCCACCCCTAGGGATGGAACCCTAGATGGGGGCGCAGCCCCTCCCCTCCCCCTATATATACTTGAGGTATTGGGGCTGCCCAACACATGATTTGATCTCTCTATTGGCGCAGCCCTACCTCTCTCCCTCCCCGTCTCTCGTAGTGCTTGGCGAAGCCCTGCTGGAGTCCCGCGCTCCTCCACCACCACCACGCCATTGTGCTGCTGCTGGACGGAGTCTTCCCCAACCTCTCCCTCTCTCCTTGCTGGATCAAGGCGCGGGAGACGTCACCGGGCTGTACGTGTGTTGAACGCGGAGGCGCAGTTGTTCGGAGCTTAGATCGGAATCGACCGCGGTCTGAATCGCTGCGTGTACGACTCCACCAAACGCGTTCTTGCAACGCTTCCGCTTAGCGATCTACAAGGGTATGTAGATGCACTCCCCTTCCCCTCGTTCACTTGACGGCCTTCAACGGGGGTAGTTGTTCTCGTATCGTCATGGGAGTAGTGGTACTTTTCCGAAGAGGAACTTGATGAACCCAACATCTCCGAGGCGACGGTAGTCGTACACGGCAACTGTAGTTGAACTTGTAGGGTCGTCCATTTCGTGGTTGTTGACACCAGATTTTGACATGGCCAAGAACTTAATTAAAATGGCCTCAAATGGAGAAGTTCTCAAAGTGAGAAAGTTCCATATCGTCAAAAAGAGAAACTTTCATATTTGGGCCATAACCATCCGGTGTCATCTCTAAGGCCGAAGTTGTGTTTGAAGTACTCAGATTTTATATTCAGAACACTATTCAGCTTATTACGCCCCCAAGATGGACTCATATGAGAAATGTTTCTACACGGATTGTTTTCGTCTCGTCGAGGCGATCGATTTCGATATAAAAAACGTCTAAATCGGAATTCGTATGCAAAAATTAGAGCCAAAACAGTGTGCTGCATAAGTTTGCCCCGGAAGTTCCGGGCAAAACTTCTGGGGAGGTTCCGGGCTAAACCGAAAGTTTGCACGCGGTGCGCCCCGAAGACTGGAATTTTAACATTGTTTGCAGATTTGTGGGGCCGATTTCGACATCAAGATGACCTCGGATGAAAAGGTGATCAGCTGAAGAGTTTTTCTCCATTGCAAGATCTACAACTTTCCTTTTGGGACCATCGTCATCCGAAGTAGTATGCGGCCTGTAGATTCAGTTCAAGAGGGCTACTTGATATAATTTCAGCCCGGAAGTTCCGGGCCAGACCGGAAGTTCCGGCCCTCGTAGTCCGAGTTAGGATAACTTTTGATGATTTGGACATGATTTGAGTCTTTTTCTTGTACGGGAAGTCCAGCCGCCTCATATATATGTACGGGGTGACGGCCGATTGAACAACACACAATCGTTCTATCAATATATCATCTTTTTACCTTTACTTTTATCTCTCTCCCTTGTTCTTCTTCTTCCTCGTTCTTCGTTCGTTTTTCGTTTGCAGGGCAGCGAACCTCAAGGCCCTAGGGGCGATCAGGTCGATCTAGGGCAGCCCATAGCCGCCGCACGCCCTGACGGGGTCCCTCCCGGGCGTGTGGGGTTTCGGGTCCTCAAAAGCGCCCGCCGAATTGTCTTGCGTACCGCACTTCCGGCGGGTATCCTTCGACGTGAGCTGCGGTGCATCACCCCCAGCGTCGAGGGTACACGGTGACGTGTTCGTGTGCGAACACACTTTTTGGCGACTCCACTGGGGACGAAGCTTTGAACGGTCTCCAGCCCGTTCTTGCTATGAAGAGATTGTCATCTAGGGTTTGCAATCTACAAAGGTAATATGAATACCCAATTCCCTACTGTAGATGCAAATAATTCATATGATGTTACTAGATCGTTCAATGATTATACTCTATCGGCCAGCCCTAGTTTTTTCAATAATGCATCTAATTACGTGCATAGGCCGATTCAAAGTAATTTACATGTTTCAGCTTCTTATGATACTAGTAACATACAACATATGTATCCTAACTCTCATGCATCGGCAACCCCACAAATCCATATGCCGATGAATAACATGATGGGTTCGGTTAATCAATTTGAAACACCTCATGTTAAAATTTCCAATAGCATAGAAGAAAGTGTTTCACCTTTTTATTCATAGGCAACTAAATTGCAGTATGTGAATCCAACCTTGCCTATGGATTGGAGAATTGGCCATGCTACTACTAGCTATTCGGCCAGTTACTCTCAACCATCATATGCTACACCTCATTTTAGTAATTTTTCAGCACCGTATGCAACTGTAGATGTTCATAATTCGGCCCCGCATCTTTATGGTCATAGCCGAATAAGTGAAAATTTTACAGGAACACATGTGTCGTCATCGAATACTGTAGCATATAATGCATACTCTACGCAATTCGAGAATTTCGGCAACACTCACGAATCATTGCCGGAAGAATCTGAAAGTATTGTGGAGCAATCCCTTCCAGCAGCGCTTGTGGCTGCGTTAAAAAAGAGCTTGGCACAAAATAAGAAAATTAGTGCTCTTTGCCTTGAACAATATGAAAAGGGGTTGTTTCCTGATTATGCTGCAATAAAGGCTAGAGTTTTGCAAGAAGATGAAACTACATGCATTGATAGAATTGGCGAAAGAGCATATGGTTATACAGCAGTGCATACACCTCCACCTAGTACCGCAGCATATTATACACCCCCTACACAATTGCAAAATTTCGGCAACACTAACACTTCATTGCAGAAATAATCTAAAAGCATTGGGGGGGGGGGGGCAAACTAATCTAGAGCGGGCTGAGATTGAGAGGGGAGTTAAAGCTTTGCGCGATAGGGTGCAAGTACTTCACCAAGAGAGAATTGATAGGGAATTAGCTCAAAGAAAAGAAGTGTTGCCAATTGATATAACCGGTGAAAAGAATGATGATTCGGAAACTAAAAGTGCTTCGGTTGAAAAAGCCGAATCAAGTAGTATATACTCCGAATCCATCAAATCCAAAGAGGCAAACATTGTTGAGAAAGGGCATGGGAAGTATAGCAAGACAACCATACTTGATTTTTCTGAAGTTAATGGAACCTACTTCCTGCCCTATGAGTTTTGTGCCATAAAAATTAATGAGCTTCAAGAACAAGAACAAGTAGCCGAAGAAAGTTTGGTGGACGAAGATCTTCAAACTAACGATGCACGAAACCAAGAGAAAGATGATGACAAGGCGTTGGGGAGCTATCCGAAGGCGGAGCAAGATATTCTTGAAGTCACACCATCATCATGCTCTCCCAACATATTTGAAGAGGTATGTCTAGCAAGTAATTTACCTATTTTCAGATTTGGTCACAACTTTATTGTTGATGCATCTATTAGGAAAATTCTAATAAGTAATTTTCAAAGACCAATGAAGAAGGGCAATTTACTTGTTAGCAATAAAATTGTTACTAAGCATATCGGTCAATATATTGTACCATTCAAAGAGACCGATAGTGACTTACTACTGCAGCCAAAGCTTTTCCCATTGCTTTATTTAAAGTTCATATCTAATTGGGTAGCTTTGCTTGCTTCATGCTTGGTTTACGCATGGTCTCAATTTGGACGTGTATGTTCTAACTACTTTGATTTCAGAAATTTAAAGCCAAGGTTAAAATCTTTTGGGAGAACTGATGCCAATATAGTTTCTTATTTAAGGACATCGGAAAAAGTATGCGAAAGAGAATTCACAGCCGAATGGGAAGATGCCAAATCTGAACCATTCGTTTGCTTAACTCCAAAGACGTTCTCACAACAAGATCGGCTAGAAAAGAAAAGGTATACCTTCGATTCAAACATGTGTGATCAAATCTTTGATTTGTTGTTGAAAAATAATTACATTAGAATTCTTGATCACCATGTCAAGCCATCTATCCAAGGACGAATGTATTGTAAGTTGCATGATTCGTCCAAGCATAATTTTGAGGACTGCCACATGTTTCGTCAAATAGTTCAATCAGCCATTGATAAAGGACGATTAAAATTTGTTGAGTCACCAAGAGATGACCAGTCTATTCCGATTGGTCCCGATGGCAGAAGGTTTTTGCATTGGCTGCTTCAAGCTGATCCATTTAAAGAGAAGGTAAAAAATACAGGTGATGGGATCAAGCTTTCAAGTAAAGAAGTAGTTGAAGATCACAATGAACATGAACTTGAGGGTGAGAATTCCATCGAAGCTACAATGAAGACGCTAAGGACTGGGGGCAACAAAGAAATCCAATGATCGATGAAAGCAAACCAAAAGAAAACAAAGGCCAAAATAAGTGCAAGTGTAAGAGATCAAAAATCACCTTCGCCGAACTATTGGATAAATATCAAAAGAAGAGTGAAGAGAAGAATGCTTATCAGACAAATCATGCAAAGAAACCAAGATCACCCCCAAGGCGTAAATATGAGGATCGGTATTGGCAAAGTGAGCATTTTAATGCAACATATTCTTATCCTTATTTTGGGCCGCCAGTGCCAATGCCGTGGATGCATCCCTATGCTCATGTAGATCCATATCCATCATGGGACAGGTATGATACAAGGGCACACTCTCCATCTTATTTTAGACCATCTAACCAATAGTATGCATCTCCGAGAAGAACAACATTTGAACAATCATATGTTAAAGACCGTTTCAATCATAAGGAATCGGTCCGGAGCTCAAAGAAGAAGAAAGAGGTGGTCAAACAAGTGTACCGTGTTAAAAGAGATGGTCGTAAGAGTGCTACTTCACAACTGATCTCAAATGAAAAGGAGCCAATTAAAGTGTTGACATTGGCTACTAAAGGCAATGAGACGAAGCAACCAATTATCGAGAGTCAAAGTACCAAATCCGAAGAAAAGAATTTGAGAGTGCACAAGGTAAAACAAGAATTGCCATTGCTTTAAACAAAATCACAGTCGGGGTGCCCACTCGGCTTATCGTATTGGCGAAAGAAGGACTTACAAAAACTTAGTGCACAAGAGCTGAAAAAGAAGGGCATGGAATGGGTTCCCAAGAGGAGCAGTCAAAATAAAAATGATGTGCAACCTTCTATTGCAACAAGTGTTATAAAAGTGAAGAAAGAGAAGGATGGAAACCAGAAACAATTGAGCTGAAGGTTTGCATCACCCCATCAAAATCTTTGGTCAGCACATCATCCATGTTTTTCAACCATACCATTGATGCCTTTGCCATGGAATTCATCATCATGTATGATAAATTACCCTCCCTGGATTTATTTTGATCCATGGAAGCGACATAATTTTCTGCATCATGAGAGGGTATTACCAAATCTCTATACAATTTATTAGCTACATTTTTTCTTGCTAGTCCAAAGGGCCGAAATATTTGATTGCTATTTCATTTGTTTATTTTGGCTATACATGATTTTGTGAATGAATTCTACATGGACCTCATGGTAATGGCCGATACTTATCTATCGCCCTAAGAATATATGTAAGAATGGCCGGTGTGGTACTCTAACACCGTCCCTAGTTTGAGTAGAGATTGAGATAAGTGCTTGCAAAGGAATTTGTCAAATTGATGCCATTGAGGATATTATGCATAGACCAATTCACCAAAATTGCAAAGTGAACTTATGTTTTGATTGGGTGTGCTTTGGCTTGTTAGTTTTCATAATTTACCTAAGGCCAAATCATGGTTGATTTTATTATTGAGCATCATATTGACATCATGCATAATATTGATTTTAGCTTGATCTCTCTAGTACCATGGAGATTATATATTGATGGTTAAATTTGTAACAATGGCCAAGGTGTTGGTGTTGTTTATTTATCTCCATATGAAGCTATTTTGTGAAGCCTCATGCCGCTTAAAAGATTTTTGCACAATGATCAAAGCCGAATATGCATTGTTATTCGGATTGGAGCTTTGCCTTGCTATAGGTGCTATACATATTGAGGCTTCGATGATTCATTATTAGTAGAGCAAAAATTATCCAAGTGTTATCAACGTTTTGACGAATCACTTATAGTTTATCTTTTGGTATGTCTAGATGCAAGATTTACCTTGGGTTGCTTTAAAATTGTTCATATTTCTAGACATGACAATTCAAAAGAGTTGGCACAGCAAGCATCCGGCTACTATGTTAACCATGATGTATTACTTTCTATCAATAGCCGATGCTTGGTCTTGTCAATATCGGTAAGGCCGAACCGAAGCCCACCGCTTCGGCCACTAATGAAACTTTTATGCAGGCAAAGTAAGGATTGGAGGAAGTTCATTCTTGATTATCTGGAAAATCCTAGCGAAAGGGAGAACAATATGGTTCGGAGGATGGTTTCGTCTATGGAACCTTATCACCGGATTGTTATAGAAGCTGAGAAGTTTTCACCCAAGTTTGCCTTAAGAGGTTCAAACAAGCAATGGCCGATATATACTTATCGTCCTAAGAACATGCAAAATGGCCGATGGAGTGTTGACATCGTCCTTAGAACAAGCTATATGCGAGTTATTTTTCGGCACACAAGCTTTGCCGAAAAACAGGGGGGCATGTGTTGACACCAGATTTTGACACGGCCAAGAACTTAATTAAGATGGCCTCAAAGGGAGAAGTGCTCAAAGTGAGAAAGTTCCGTATCGTCAAAAGGAGAAACTTTCATATTTGGGCCATAGCCATCCGGTCTCATCTCTAAGGCCGAAGTTGTGTTTGAAGTACTCGGATTTTATATTCAAAACACTATTCAGCTGATTACGCCCCCAAGATGGACTCATATGAGAAATGTTTCTACACGGATTGTTTTCGTCTCGTCGAGACGATCGATTTCGATATAAAACGTCTAAATCGGAGTTCGTATGCAAAAATTAGAGCCAAAACAGTGTGCTGCATAAGTTTGCCCCGGAAGTTCCGGGCAAAACTTCTGGGGAGGTTTCGGGCTAAACCAAAAGTTTGCACGCGGTGCGCCCCGAAGACTGGAATTTTAACATTGTTTGCAGATTTGCGGGGCCGATTTCGACATCAAGATGACCTCGGATGAAAAGGTGATCAACTGAAGAGTTTTTCTCCATTGCAAGATCTACAACTTTGCTTTTGGGACCATCGTCATCCGAAGTAGTATGCGGCCTGCAGATTCAGTGCAAGAGGGCTACTTGATATAATTTCAGCCCGGAAGTTCCGGGTCAGACCGGAAGTTCCGGCCCTCGTAGTCCGAGTTAGGGTAACTTTTGATGATTTGGACATGATTTGAGTCCTTTTCTTGTACGGGAAGTCCAGCCGCCTCATATATATGTACGGGGTGACGGCCGATTGAACAACACACAATCGTTCTATCAATATGTCA
The DNA here is from genome assembly GCA_034509565.1 of Triticum monococcum. NCBI lineage: Eukaryota > Viridiplantae > Streptophyta > Magnoliopsida > Poales > Poaceae > Triticum > Triticum monococcum. The sequence continues at coordinate 489,372,787 of CM067845.1, forward strand.
TCTTTTTACCTTTACCTTTATCTCTCTCCCTTGTTCTTCTTCTTCCTCGTTCTTCGTTCGTTCTTCATTTGTAGGGCGGCGAACCTCGAGGCCCTAGGGGCGATCAGGTCGACCTAGGGAAGCCCATAGCCGCCGCACCCTGACGGGGTCCCTCCCAGACGTGTGGGGTTTCGGGTCCTCAAAAGCGCCCGCCGGATTGTCTTGCGTACCGCGCGTCTGGCGGGTCTCCTTCGACGTGAGCTGTGGTGCATCACCCCCGACGTCGAGGGTACACGGTGACGTGTTCGTGTGCGAACAGTGGTACTTAGGTGAATCCACGGGAAACGGTAGTCGTACACGGTGACGTGTTCATGTGCGAACAGTGGTACTTAGGTGAATCCACGGGAAACGGTAGTCATACACGGTTCATCGAGGAACTTGACGTTTCGGCCTGTAGTCGTTCGAGCGTCCGATGGTAATGGTACTTGGTTGTTTCGACGTGGTACTTGGGGTCATCCGAACTTGCCGGTCTCGTTCTTGCGACATTGTGGCACTTGGCGCATCCACAGGGTACTTGACGTCGTGGTACTTGGCAATTTCGGAGACATCGAAAGACGAACTTGGCGGTCCTCCTTGACCTGGTACTTGGCGTGCATCAATCTGTTGACCAACAATGCATATAGGCAACAGAGAGGTATCTTGCGGTCTTCCGGTTAACGTAGGCGAACTTGAGGACGAGGGGCCATGGTCGCGGGCGCGTGAGGAAGAGAAGAAGGAGGCGGCTCGGGGCATCGGAATGGCCATGGCACCATGGGGAAAATGCAGAGGCAGGGCGCAACACGACAGTAGTACGGCGGCGGCTGCAGGCTCGGAGCGAGGAGATCCCTGGATCGGGACGAGGGGTGTAGCGCTGCTCTCTCCCTGTCTCTCTCTGACGGCGCAAGCACATGAGGGAGGAAGGGATCGATGGGGGAGGGAGGTTTCGGGCGCTGGCGCTGAATGTGTGCGGCGCCGCGGGAGGGATGAGAACGGGGAGATGGGGATCGGGCCAGGGAGAGGGTTAGGGTTAGGAGCGGAGGAACTGGGCCTTGGAGGCCGCCCCAGGGAGGGGAAGTGGCCAGAGGCCTGCCGGCTGGATGGGCCTCGCCGGAACCCAGTTCGGCTGGGCTCTTTCTACTCTCTTCTCTTAGCCAAATAGAGAAGAGAAAATTATATAGAAGAAGAAAGAAATAAAATAGAAAGAGAGGGTTAGGGATGGAATATCTCAGAAAATAAAATATTCTTGGAGCGCTGGAAATTGCACAAATAGAATTAAATTGTTTGGCAATTTTTAGGGATAGAAAAATAATTCAAGTTTGAATTTAATTCAAACTTGAGCCATTTTGAACCCAACCAGACCAAACCCAAAAGAGCTGAAATTTGACAGGGAGGGTGTAGGCATGGTTTAAGATTAATAGGAAAGAAAGAACATTTTTATGTGACAGAAAAATGTCACTAGCAACGAATGGGTCGATTCGAAGGAAAGAAGCTAGTTATTGGGTTTCGAGTAGAAAAGAGGGATTAGGTGGCAAGAGAGAAAAAAGCAAGTATGTTTTGGTTGATTCCAAAAGAATGGAATATTACTTATAGCTCCCTAATAATATTGGGAGGACATATGTTATAAAGAGAATCACCATGTGAATTCCCTCGGTTTAAATGGATCAAAGATTCGTGGCATTCATTTAGTTGAGTTAAAAAGATGACATGATGGCATGATGACATGATGCAATGCACATGATGCAATGAACCAAACAAATCACATGACGAAACCCGGAAACCCTGGAAGGCATCTGAAGCTCCGGTCAGCGTCACAACACTCCACCACTACGAGAGGGTCTCGTCCCGAGATCTAGGATGGCGTCGGGGAAATGGAAGAGGAAGAGAAGAGGTAAAACTAAGTTGCTTCTTTGACAAATGAGTGAAACCAAAGAACCTTGAGAGGTTGAACAACTTGAAGGAAAGAAAACAACGAAGATGAACAAAGTTGAAAACACATCGTTAGAAAAGATGAGCAAGGAAGAACAAATTCGGACAGCACTCCGGTTGAGAAGGGAGGCAAAACTTGGTAAGATAAGAGAACTTGAATGAAGAACACGACACTCCGGTTGAATGGATAGGCACGAAAAGAACACGATCCTCACCATTCGAGATGATGATTGAAAAGAGCAACATCACAAAGCCTCCGGGAGAAAGAATAGAGTATCGATCATTGGAATAAGAATGGAGAAGAAAATGCCAACTTCTGCCACAAGTGAGCTTGGAGAGCACCCTTCCAAGAAAGATATAATGAAGTTGTTGGAAAACCAACAACGAAACAAAGAAACTTGTAGTGGGCTTATGGAAAACTTCTCAAAATTATGAGGTAAAATTCTGCCACTAATGGAAACCAAAGATTGGGTTGATATGAACAAGGAGACGAGAAACTTATTTCACCGGGAGGATAAATGAAGAACTTGGTTCGTTTATGAGCACCATAAATAGCAACAATCCTTAGGGAAGGCGTTAGGTGAAATATAACCTGAAATAACTCCAATGAAGAGATTGGTGGGTTTAAATATCTCATTCTTGACAATTGTTGAATCATGAAACATGAACTCAAATCATCACGAATGTCATAACACCACCTCAAAAGATAAGATAGAAAGAATTGCACTCTGGATTGCACGATGAAGAAAGCTTGCTCCTCTGAAAAGAATCTTGATGAACGCTTCGAGAATGGATTAAGTACTTGATGAACCAACATGTACAGCCTCCCTGAATAACTCCGGTAGTAAAAGAATGATCAAACGAAATGAAGGATGAAAAGAATAAGGTTGAAGCCTTGCAATGATTAGATGGATCTTTGTGATGATGAGAGCTTGGAACTCCGGGAAGAAAGATGAACAAAAGAAATCAAGAATTTTGATGAACCTCCGGAGTAAGGAATTGAATATACTCGATGAAACAAGAATAAGAATTACATTATGCTTAACCTTCATCAATTTAGACTGATGGAAAACATGGACTTGGCATACTACTTATTCTCGCGGAAAGGATTAAGATAGATACAGCGGAAACTTGGGATGGTCTTCAACGATCCACCGGTAGGATTGAAACAACGAATGAATTGATATGATAACAAGGTAAGAGAAATCTTGAACAAACCACCGTAAGAATTGAAAATGAACGAAGAAAAGATAAGAAAACACCGGGAAGAATTAGAAAAATGAATGAAGATACTTGAGAGAATTTAGACACAAGTGAAACGAAGAGATCATGAGCTGATTAGATCATACTCGAATGATGCACCGGTAAGATTTAGAGAACAATAGCTAAAAGCTGGAATGAATAATCCCGAAATGATGGCCTTCGGAGAATCAAACTGGAAAGAATCTTGAATTGCTCCGTATGGGTGAAAAGAATTCTCACAATCGAAAGTAATTATGAGAGAATGGCATCAAGCTATAATCATGAATCTTTGAAAGAACGGATAAGATTTGGAGGAAAAACTCTTCTTCGGTCTTCAAATGTTGATAATGACGATAAGAAACACCACCATGAGTTGTTGAGACACTCCGGGATGAAAATTCGAAAGGTTGAACCAACGATGAAAGCATATGAAGGATCTTGGAGAAAGACATATGACTGATGATAATTCATTCTTACGTCAAACTTCGAAAAGAATTTAGGAAGCTCCGGGAAAATAGAAGAGTCAGGTAAGATCCTAGGAAAAGACCTGTGGGTTAGGGCCCACTCAAGAGAAAAACACCGTTGAACGATTACTTGAAAAAGGGGATTGCACCGGTTGAATTAGATGGCTTGAATAAGATTACAACCTCGAGATAGGTTTGAACGGATCTTGAATGAAAAGACGAGCCTTCTGAGATAACTTCAGCGCTCTGAACAAATGAATAGCGAGAAGTGAAAGATTATGAGGTGCACCGGCAGGAGAAGGTATTTGAAACGAGGAAAAAAGATATGATCAACAAAGCTTGAATTGGATCCATCAGAGAAGAAAAGAGAACGAGGAATGATAAACTTATGGAGCATCTTCATGAGAACCACCGGGTAAGAACAATGAAAGAAAGGAATGGATAGGCTTCCCATCAATAAAGGATACTTGAATAAGGAATCTTAGTCCTTGAAGAAAAAGGATGGGAGGGCGGGAAAAACAAAGACAACTTGGGACGGACGAAACTAACACCGTTGAGAGAACTTAGAATTGAACTTGCAGATGCTTAAAATGATCAGATCCACTTGAAGAGAAGCACACCAGTTGGAAGAATTGACATGACAACCTCGATGATCAAGAAGGATTAGTATTCACAAAGGAATATGAGAACACCGCTTAGGAAAGGTATGGAATCAACACTTGACTTCGAAGCAACTCGAAGACCACAACTGAAAACAAAAACAAAGGATTGGCTTGCAGAATAAACCAGAACAAACATATGATAGAGATTTTGTCCGAAGTTTTCGTGGTGGGGCCCACATGGCCTCGATCGTACAAAATCATCATGTACAAGGCAGTGCACATGACATACGAAGCGTCCCCGAGTCAGCATAGCCAAGGACTCTTTAAGACACAACGAGACCACTGTAAAACCAACCGTGGATAGGCGGACCACTAGACGTCGAACCCCAATTTCATATCATACATCTGTCGGAAAGATATCCTAGGAGCTACTTGAATTCCCACTTATAAACTCCCAAAACTTTCTGGTTATGCAATCAGGTGTTGGGGATACAGGGGAAGCATAATATCTCACCCAAACTAACAAATCCTACATCCAGCTGTATCCATCCTTCAACACATAACCAAGAAATCTTCGGAAATCATTTACCTCAACCTTCGAAAAGCATCCGTTATACGAGTTATGGCAATACTCCCGAACTCCCGCCCCAGTACTGGGTGGCATCAAGGTTATCTCACCAACAACTACATAAAAGAGATTTTCGATGTCGGCGAAACTCATATATTCCAGAACTGCAATGATAAAACTGTGACGACAACACCTCGGAGCTCAACTCCCCGGGACACTGCCACAACCCCTAAATGTCAAGAGGCACCAAGAACAATGTTCTCATCGCAAAACCATCGGAACGATTCCAAGATACCCGCGTGATCCTAAATTTTTTTAGTGTAATTTGAGGAGAGAAGAGTCAAAACTCTAGGTCAGGAGGCCTCACCAGAGCGACGAAGAGACTGAGGAGTAAAAACAATCATACTCACCGATATATATATATATATATATATATATATATATATATATAATCCTATAAGACTCAAAACATTTTTCTAGACTCAACAACGCCAACGATTCGATCAAGCAGGGGGCTCCTAAGTCGGGGAAGGCTGTGATTACCAACTTGTAACACCCACGATGCGGCTATATCTCCCACGTGTCGGAGCACGACTTAGAGGCATAACCGCATTGTAGGCATGTCGCAAGAGGGGTAATCTTTACACATCCCATGTACTGAACAAGAAAGAGATAAAGAGTTGGCTTACAATCGCCACTTCACACAATACAAGAATATATCATTACCTCATCCAGATACAATCAAGGTCCGACTACGGAACCAAATGAAGAAAGACAACCCCTAATGCAAAAGATCCCCGATCGCCCCGACTGGGCTCCACTACTGATCAACTGGAAACGAAACAACACAACGCACACGATCTTCATCGAGCTCCTCCTTGAGCTCGGTTGCGTCACCTGCACTGGTAGCATCGGCACCTGCAACTGGTTTTGGGAGTAATCTGTGAGTCACGGGAACTCATCACACCCTCGTGATCAAGACTATTTAAGCTTTTGGGTAGGAAAAGGTAGTGAGGTGGAGTTACAGCAAGCACTAGCATATATGGGGGCTAACTTACGCAAATGAGAGCGAGAAGAGAAGCAAAGCACGGTCGTGAACTAGAAGTGATCAATAAGTGATCCTGAAACTACTTACGTTCAAACATAACTCCGAAACCGTGTTCACTTCCCGGACTCCGCCGGAAAGAGACCATCACGGCCACACACACGGTTGATGCATTTTAATTAAGTTAAGTGTCAAGTTCTCTACAACAGGATATTAACAAATTCCCATCTGCCCATAACCGCGCGCACGACTTTAGAAAGTTCAAAACCCTACAGGGGTGTCCCAACTTAGCCCATCACAAGCTCTCATGGTCAACGAAGGATATTCTTTCTCCCAGGAAGACCCGATCAGACTCGGAATCCCGGTTACAAGACATCTCGACAATGGTAAAACAAGACCAGCAAGACCACCCGCCGTGCCGACAAATCCCGATAGGAGCTGCACATATCTCGTTCTTAGGGCACACCGGATAAGCTAAGCGTACAGGAGCCGACGTAACCCAAGTTGCCAAGGGATGGCCCTGCATGGTGCTCTAGTTTGGACCAACACTCAGAGGAGCACTGGCCCGGGGTTTAAATAAAGACGACCCTTGAGTCTGCAGAACCCAAGGGAAAAAGGCTTAGGTGGCAAATGGTAAAACCAAGGTTGGGCCTTGCTGGAGGAGTTTTATTCAAGGCGAACTGTCAAGGGGTTCCCATTATAACCCAACCGTGTAAGGAACGCAAAATCAAGGAACATAACACCGGTATGAAGGAAACCAGGGCGGCAAGAGTGGAACAAAACACCAGGCATAAGGTCGAGCCTTCCACCATTTACCAACTATATAGATGCATTAATTAAATAAGAGATATATTGTGATATCCCAAACATATCCATGTTCCAACATGGAACAAACTTCACCTTCACCTGCAACTAACAACGATATAAGTGGGGCTGAGCAAAGCGGTAACATAGCCAAACAATGGTTTGCTAGGACAAGGTGGGTTAGAAGCTTGACATGGCAATAATGGGTGGCATGATATAGCAACCGGTAGGTATCGTGGCATAGCAATAGAGCGAGAAACTAGCAAGCAAAGATAGAAGTGATTTCGAGGGTATGGTCATCTTGCCTGAGATCCCGCAAGGAAGAAGAACGAGTCCATGAAGAAGACAAACAGACGTAGTCGAACGGATCCTCACAAACGCGATGTTACCGGAACTAACAACAAGAAGCAACACCGGAAAGAAGCAAACAACATAGTAAACAACCATCACATAAACATGGCATGATGCACAACCAAGTATGATGCATGTCCGGTTTAATGAGGCATGGCATGGCAAAATGCACAAGCAATCCTACAAATTAAGTGGAGCTCAATATGCAACGAGTTGCATATTGACGAAACACCACATGACTTATTTAGTTCTCTCTCGGTTATGTACCCAACAATATTAAATGTTGTTAAACATGGCAAGAGGTGGAGCATAAGTAAACTAAACCTTTAGGCAAGTTTAAATGAGACCAGAAATAACAAACAATAATTCTGGTAAATCCCCATATGCATTTAGCAATTTAATGCAAACAACAATTTTAAACATATTAAATGTTATTATCATGATGCGGATGACATGTGCAAGTTTTATGCAATTTTATGAAAAAGTTGGCATGAGCATTATGAAGCATTTTTCATCGTGGCGGAAAGAGAGGGTGCCAGGGCGACGATAAAAAAACGGTGCCACGGCAACGTTCCGGTTCCGGTAACTCGATTGAGATGCCGGTGAAAAACATGGGGCGTGAGCGAGTTGAGCAAGATGGTGGGGTGCTCCTGACTACCGGGTTCCCACGGGTTGGTGGCATGGAAACGAGTGACAATACGGACACAGTGCAGACAAATGGTGCATCTCATCCAACATGCATTCATACATGCACGGGCGGTCATCTCATGGTTATACCTTCGAAGCGTGCAAACGGGACGGATCTCGTTCGGTGCAAAGTAGAGGAAGTAGACGTTCTTGCGATGGCGGTAGTGGAAGTAGTCGTTCTCGCTTCGTAGATGTTTGGGTTAACGAGGGGGGGGGGGGTACTTGGCACAACATAGGTCTCCGGGGTCGTCGGGTACACGTTCACGAAGTAGTCGTACACGTCGACGGTAGTTGTTCACTTGACGGCCTTCAACATGGGTAGTTGTTCTCGTATCATCGTGGGAGTAGTGGTACTTTTCCGAAGAGGAACTTGATGGACCCAACATCTCCGAGGCGGCGGTAGTCGTACACGGCAACTGTAGTTGACCTTGTAGGGTTGTCCATTTCGTGGTACTTAGGTGAATCCACGGGAAACGGTAGTCGTACACGGTTCATCGAGAAACTTGACGTTTCAGCCTGTAGTCGTTCGAGCGTCCGACGGTAATGGTACTCGGTTGTTTCGAAGTGGTACTTGGGGTCATTTGAACTTGTCGGTCTCGTTCTTGCGATGTCGTGGCACTTGGCGCATCCACAGAGTACTTGACGTCGTGGTACTTGACGATTTCGGAGACATCGAAAGACGAACTTGGTAGTCCTCCTTGACCTGGTACTTGGCGTGCATCAATCTGTTGACCAACAATGCATATACTCCCTCCGTCCTTTAAAGAGTGTACTTCCAACTTTCTTGAAAAGTCAAACTTTTTTATGTTTGACCGTGTTTATATAATAATACATCAACATTTATGTCATCAAATTAGTAGCATTAGATTCGTGATAAAATATATTTTCATCATATACCTATTTAATTTCATAAACATTGGTATATTTTTGCACAAACTTGGTCAAACTTTGAGATAGTTTGACTCTCCAACAAAGTTGGAAGTACACTCTTTAAAGGACGGAGGAAGTAGGCAACAGAGAGGTGTCTTGCGGTCATCCGGTCAATGTGAACAGGAGGCCTAGGCAGGGCACGTCGGCTGCAAGAGGAGCCAAGGTTCCTGCCTGCCATGACGGCTTGTGAGAGGATGAACGAAGCAGCGGTCCAGCGGCACTGGGAATGGGCGCGGGAGGTGCGGATCCATAGCCGGAAGGCGAGCTCTAGCCGGATCCAGGGGGAGAACGGCGGAGATGGCCGGCTGGGCAGGAGGAGCGAGCACAGGGACATGGCGCGGCGGGGCTCCTCAATGCAGGAAGTAGCGGGCGATGGCGCTGGTCGCAGAGCAAGGCAAGGTAGAAGGAGCAGGAGGGAGCATGCAGGCGAACTTGATGACGAGGGGCCATGGTCGCGGGCGCGCGAGGAAGAGAATAAGGAGGCGGCTCGGGGCATCGGAATAGCCATGGCACCATGGGGAAAATGCAGAGGCAGGGCGCAACACGGCAGCAGTACGGCGGCGGCTGTAGGCTCGCAGCGAGGAGATCCATGGATCGGGACGAGGGGTGCAGCGCTGCTCTCTCCCTGTCTCTCTCTGATGGCGCAAGCACAGGAGGGAGGAAGGGATTGATGGGGGAGAGAGGTTTCGGGTGCTGGCGCTGAATGTGTGCGGCGCTGCGGGAGGGAGGAGAACGGGGAGATGGGGATCTGGCCAGGGAGAGGGTTAGGGTTAGGAGGGGAGGAATTGGGCCTTGAAGGCCGCCCCAGGGAGGGGAAGTGGCCAGAGGCCTGCCGGCTGGATGGGCCTCGCTGGAACCCAGTTCGGCTGGGCTCTCTCTACTCTCTTCTCTTAGCCAAATAGAGAAGAGAAAAATTAGATATAAGAAGAAAGAAATAAAATAGAAAGAGAGGGTTAGGGATGGAATATCTCAGAAAATAAAATATTCTTGGAGCGCTGGAAATTGCACAAATAGAATTAAATGGTTTGGCAATTTTTAGGGATAGAAAAATAATTCAAGTTTGAATTTAATTCAAACTTGAGCCATTTTTGAACCCAACCAGACCAAACCCAAAAGAGCTGAAATTTGACAGGGAGGGTGTAGGCATGGTTTAAGATTAATAGGGAAAGAAAGAACATTTTTATGTGACAGAAAAATGTCACTAGAAACGAATGGGTCGATTCAAAGGAAAGAAGCTAGTGATTGGGTCTCGAGTAGAAAAGAGGGATTAGGTGGCAAGAGAGAAAAAAGCAAGTATGTTTTGGTTGATTCCAAAAGAATAGAATACTACTTATAGCTCCCTAATAATATTGGGAGGACATATGTTATAAAGAGAATCACCATGTGAATTTCCTCGGTTTAAATGGATCAAAGATCCATGCCATTTATTTAGTTGAGTTAAAAAATGACATGATGACATGTGCAATGCACATGATGCAATGATGAATGCAATGAACCAAACAAATCACACGACGAAACCCAAAAACCCTGGAAGGCATCTAAAGCTCCGGTTTTGGGGCGTCACATATTGCCACTTGTGATATGGACCTTTATTATGCAGTCTGTCGCTTTTATTACTTCCATATCACACGATCATATAAAGCTTATTTCCTCCACACCAATCAATCATACATATTTAAAGAGCATTTTTTATTGCTTTGCACCGATGACAACTTACTTGAAGGATCTTATTCAATCCATAGGTAGATATGGTGGACTCTTATGGCAAGACTAGTTTAAGGGTATTTGGAAGCACAAGTAGTATCTCTACTTGGTGCAATGAATTTGGCTAGCATGAGGGGGAAAGGCAAGCTCATCATGTTGGAAGATCCAAGATAATATAATTCATCTCAGATGCAAGCAAACATAACCCATTACGTTGTATTTATTGTCCAATGTCAACTCTTTAGCATGTCATATTTTAATGAGTGCTCATAATCATAAAAGATGTCCAAGATGGTGTATTTATATGTGAAGACCTCTCTTTCTTTATTACTTCCTACTAATTGCAACGATGACCAAAACTGTGTTTGTCAACCCTCAACAACTTTTATTCATCATACTTTTTCTATGTGAGCTCATTACTCTCCATAAGACTCACATGATCTCTTTGTTTCTTTTTATTTCTTTCTCTTTTCTTTTATTCCCTTAGGATCATGGCAAAATAATCAAGCCCTTGACTCAACACTAATCTTTGTTATATAGCTCATAGACTCGATTACATAGAAGGATAATAAGGCAAAACGCACAACTAGATTATACTAAGAACTTTTATTCTACTAGATCAAGATATTACCAACAGGATCGAACCAAGAAAAACGGCAAAGATAAAAGTGATGGTGATACGATACCGGGGCACTCCCCCAAGCTTGGCCGTTGCCAAGTGGAGTGCCCATACCAGAAACTCAATTCTTCTTTGTTGGTGGAGACGGTGGTGATTTTGTTGATGTTGTAGGCTTTTCGTCCTTCTTCCAAGGCATAGGCTCACCACCATAGAAAGATGACCGGGTCTCTGGGATCCTCAAATCTGCAGCCAAACTCATCCTTTTGAATCTATATTCATACTCACAGTTTTGGTTTTGCAGGTCATAGATTTGAGCTTGAAGGTGCTCAATTTTCTCATGAAGCTTGAAGATGGTCTCCCCAATGTTGTCGGCATCCAGCTTGTGTTTGTTGGTGAATTCTGCGATCATCATGTGGTTGGAGTTGAGTCCACGCTCCACCATCCCCTGACACTTGAAAACTTGTTGCTCCATTGCTTCGAGCCTCGTCTCCATGCTTCCGGTCCCCTTCGGTCCCTCAGCATCACGAATGTGCAGCAACCCATCACACATCTCAATGGTTTGAGGGTGTCGCTGCACCTCCGCGAGGTAAGGGTTGATGACCTTCTCAAAGAACTTGTCCTTGGGAGCACTTGGAGATGCCATGATAATCTAGATCTGTCAGAAAAATAGCTCGAAACAAAGACAGGAGATTTTTGCATGATACGGGAGTCAAAACCCCCGGGAGGTTATATAATGAATTTTTACAGACCAAAATATGTAACGTGTACGAAAACGGAGTCCGGAGAGCACACGAGGTGCCTACGAGGTAGGGGGCGCGCCCAGTAGGGTAGGGCGCGCCCTCCACCCTCGTGGAGCCCTCGTGTCCTTCTCGGACTGCTGCATATTTTTCTATTTTTCTAAATATTCCAAAATGGAGAAATATTGCCTTAAATTTGTTTTGGAGTCGGTTTACTTACCGTACCACATACCTATTCCTTTTTGGAGTCTAGAACGTTTCGGAAAGTGTCCCTTATGTATTCCTCCGGGGTTACGGTTTCAATAATATTGGTTTCAATATTTATGGGATTACCTGAGATATAATGTTTGATTCTTTGACCGTTCACCACCTTCGGATTTGTGCCTTCGAAGTTGTTGATTTTATGGCACCGGAACGGTAGACCTCCTCGATAACGTAAGGACCTTCCCATTTAGAGAGAAGCTTTCCTGCAAAAAATCTTAAGCGAGAGTTGTATAGCAATATATAATCACCTACATTAAACTCACGCTTTTGTATCCTTTTGTCATGCCATCTTTTAACTTTTTCTTTAAACAACTTGGCATTTTCGTAGGCTTGGGTTCTCCATTCATCAAGTGAGCTAATATCAAATAACCTCTTCTCACAGGCAAGTTTAAAATCATAATTAAGTTCTTTAATAGCCCAATATGCCTTGTGTTCTGGTTCGAGAGTAAGTGACATGCTTTTCCATAAACCATTTTATACAGAGACATACCCATAGGATTTTTATATGCAGTTCTATAGGACCATAATGCATCATCTAGTTTCTTGGACCAATTCTTTCTAGACCTATTAATAGTATTTTGCAAAATTAATTTGAGTTCTCTATTACTCAATTCTACTTGACCACTAGACTGAGGGTGATAAGGAGATGCAATTCTATGATTAACATCATATTTAGTAAGCATTTTACGGAAAGCACCATGAATAAAATGTGAACCACCATCAGTCATTAAATATCTAGGGACACCAAATCTTGGAAAAATAACTTCTTTAAGCATTTTAATAGAAGTGTTATGATCGGCACTACTAGTTGGAATAGCTTCTACCCACTTAGTAACGTAATCAACAGCAACTAAAATATGTGTATAACCATTAGAGGAAGGAAAAGGTCCCATATAGTCAAAGCCCCAAACATCAAATGGTTCAATAACAAGTGAATAGTGAAGGAAATATGCCCTAGAGGCAATAATAAAGTTATTATTTATTTCCTTATATCATGATAAATGTTTATTATTCATGCTAGAATTGTATTAACCGGAAACATACTACATGTGTGAATACATAGACAAACTTAGTGTCACTAGTATGCCTCTACTTGACTAGCTCGTAATCAAAGATGGTTATGTTTCCTAACCATGAACAAGGTGTTGTTATTTGATTAACGAGATCACATCATTAGTTGAATGATCTGATTGACATGACCCATTTCATTAGCTTAGCACCCGATCGTTTAGTATGTTGCTATTGCTTTCTTCATGACTTATACATGTTCCTATGACTATGAGATTATGCAACTCCCATTTACCGGAGGAACACTTTGTGTGCTACCAAACGTCACAACGTAACTGGGTGATTATAATGGAGCTCTACAGGTGTCTCCAAAGGTAGATGTTGGGTTGGCGTATTTCGAGATTAGGATTTGTCACTCCGATTGTCGGAGAGGTATCTCTGGGCCCTCTCGGTAATGCACATCACATAAGCCTTGCAAGCACTGTGACTAATGAGTTAGTTGCGAGATGATTTATTACGGAACGAGTAAAGAGACTTGCCGGTAACGAGATTGAACTAGGTATTGGATACCGACGATTGAATCTCTGGCAAGTAACATACCGATGACAAAGGGAACAACGTATGTTGTTATGCGGTCTGACCGATAAAGATCTTCGTAGAATATGTAGGAGCCAATATGGGCATCCAGGTCCCGCTATTGGTTATTGACCGGAGATATGTCTCAGTCATGTCTACATTGTTCTCGAACTGTAGGGTCCGCACGCTTAACGTTACGATGACAGTTATTATGAGTTTATGCATTTTGATGTACCGAAGTTAGTTCGGAGTCCCGGATGTGATCACGGACATGACGAGGAGTCTCGAAATGGTCGAGACATAAAGATTGATATATTGGATGACTATATTCGGACACCGGAAGTGTTCCGGGTGATTTCGGAGAAAACCGGAGAGCCGGAGGGTTACCGGAACCCTACTGGGAGAAGTAATGGGCCATATGGGCTTTAGTGGAGAGAGAGAAGGGCTGCCAGAGGTGGGCGACGCGCCACCTCCTCCCTGGTCCGAATTGGACTAGGAGAGGGGGGCGGCTGTAGCGACCCGACCCGAATGGATCAAGTCTACTGTGCTCCGGTGTCATCCCTGGATCAGTAATGCTGACACCACACAGTACATCGAAGGATTTATAGCAGAGTGGCAATCACACACTTATTACATCGATGTCTCCGAAGAGAACTTATTACAATAATATGTCTTAAGGCCATCTAACAATGATAACAGCGGAAGACTTGGAAGGTAAATGGGTCCATCAACTCCAACGGCATCACTGAGTGTAGAACCACGACCTAAAACTCCTCAATCGTTGTCTGAAAAGTCTGCAACATTAACGTTGCAGCCCGAAACGGGTCAGCACATGGAATATGCTGGCAAGGTAACACATAGAGAGTAATGGAATGAAACAACTATACTATATGCATATTTGGCTGGTGGAAAGCTCTATGGTTACTGTTTTGCGTAAAGCCAGTTTTTCCCTACTGCAAAGGAATAAATTTATTTAACTATCATGGTGGTTGTTAAACATTGAGAATGGTTGACAGCATTCTCAATCCCAATTAAAAGTACAATTAAACCCAACAATATTAATTAGAAGTAACATGATAAGATTCACATGATATTCAAGTACTAGATACTCCAGATTGTCCATAACCGGGGACACGGCTAATCATGATTAGTTTATTACACTCTGCAGAGGTTTGCGCACTTTTCCCCACAAGACTCGATCGCCTCCGTTGGTTTTCTCGCACTACTGGTGTTTGAGAAACGGATGACCGAGACATAGTCTTTCAGAAGCGCTAGCACCTTACGATGGAGTAGACCGTACCACCTACATCCCCTACATCTGCTAGTCTACCCCTATAAGAGTTTGCACGACTTAGTCAACTATGCCAGAGCCCATATTGGCTTGTGGCTGCACACGTAAGTATTTAGCATGAAAGATCTTATGATCCCTTTGAGCCTGGGTGGCGGTCCAAAATAAAACAGGCAAGTCCTGATAGACATCAGGTGCCTCAATCCACCCAGATGTGTGTTTAAGTTGCCACCTTAGATAAAGCATTAAAATTATCAATCTCACATCTGTCATGGATATCACTCACCCAATCCACGTCTACTAGCATAGCATGGCATAATAAGCAAACGTAGAAGTAACTCCCAAAGGTTTCATAGTAACAGGTAATAGGTACTACCTCATCTACTTCCCATCCCACAATTTAATTAGATCCTAATCATGCAATGTGTGAGGATGGATCTAATGCAATAAAACTGGGTTGTAGAAAATGTATGACCAAAGTGTTACTTGCCTTGCTGATGATCCACGAGTCCTAGAGATTCGAAGTAATAGGCGGCGCAATCCGGGTAATCTATCACAGACAAACAACAAGCATACAATAAGTACTCATCTAATGCACAGGTAAAACTCGAACAAAAGATCGAACCAGAAAGTTCAACTTAAGAACTCCGGTTGCAAAGAGAGAAAGAACCGAACAAAGCAACAAAAACAAACGGCGGAAGAAACAACTCGGTTCTAGCAAGTTGAAACTAGGTCAAATTTTACCGTAGCAAAAGCTGGTTTAAGTTGATTAGACGGAACGGCGGTTTCGAAACGAAACTCCAGGCGCTTGAATCACCTGATTCTGATAAACGAGCGAGAAGATAAACTAGAACGAAGATCGGATCTGAGATCGCGATCGCGGAATAAATCCGACGAGAAGAAAAAGAAGAACGGTTGAACGAACGGACGTTCGTTAACCTAGAAGAATCCGGTGATCACGTTCGTTAGGATGAACGGTCCGGCGAACGGTCATAAGACAACTAAATCGGAAAAGAGAACAAATCCGATCTAAGGTTTCGGAGAAAAAAAACCGATCGAAAAACCGATCTAGAAAACCGAAACGGTTTCGCGAAGAACCGGAGAGAAAAACGAATCGGAAAAGAAGAAAAGAATCGGAACGATTAGAAGAAAACGATCTGATGAAAAGAAGAGATGCGGCGTGGGGCTACCTCTGGCGAGGTCTCCGGCGAGGGGCTCCGGCGGCGGGGCGTGGGGCGGCGGCGGTGGCAAGGTGCGGCGGCGGCGCGGCGTGGGCAAGGGTGTGGGGGTGTGGCGCGGCTCTAGGCTTGGGGCTTGGGGCTTTGGTTTGATGATTTAGAGGGGGGTGCTTGGGTATTTATATTGGGGAGGGGAGGGTTTGCTTGGAGGAGGGATCAAGGAATAAGAGTAGGAATAGGAAAGATCTAGAAAAAAACGGAGTAGGACAAAGTCCTACTAGGACTCCAAAAGGCAGCGGCGGCGGCTCCTGGCCTGGGCGCTCGCGCGGCGCGGCGCTGGCCTCCTGGCCGGCCGGCTGGGCCTTTGGCCCAGGGGCGCGCGGGATTTTTTTTAAACAGTTCTGCGCTCGGAAAAACACAGAAAAACAATTCTACCGGCCTCCAAAACTCACAAAGTAAATTTTCCCTGACTCCTAAAAATGAGTTGAACAAAATGAACTTTTCTCCGGGCCTAAAATGCAATTTTTTAAAACACGCATTTTTCCCTATCCAAACAAAAGGCAAACAAAACTCTGGCAAAACCAATGATCCTTTCTTCAAAATTTGAGGAGACTCAAATATGAAAATGACGAAATCTCCAACTCTCTTCGAGGGTCCTTGAGTTGCGTGAAATTTCTAGGATCGACAAAATGCAAGAAAATATGATATGCATGATGATCTAGTGTATAACATTCCAAATTGAAAATTTGGGATGTTACAAACCTACCCCCCTTAAGATGAATCTCGCCCTCGAGATTCGGGTTGGCTAGAAAATAGGTGAGGGTGGTCCTTGAGCAAATCTTCTTCTCTCTCCCAGGTGGCTTCATCCTCTGAGTGGTGGTTCCACTGAACTTTGCAAAATTTGATAACCTTGCTGCGGGTAACTCTGCTGGCATACTTGAGAATCTTGACTGGTTTCTCTTCATACGTTAAGTCGTCCTTCAACTGAATTGCCTCCAATGGCACTGTATCTCTTAGCGGTACCTCGGCCATCTCGGCGTGACATTTCTTCAGCTGAGAAACATGGAATACGTCATGAACTCCTGACAGTCCCTCTGGTAATTCCAACTTATACGCGACTTCTCCCATACGTTGCAAGATCTTATAAGGTCCAACGAAACGCGGTGCTAATTTTCCCTTAACTCCAAAGCGCTTAACTCCTTGAAGTGGGGATACTCGGAGATATACTCTGTCTCCGGTTTCGTAAGCTGTCTCCTTGCGTTTAGAATCTGCGTAGCTCTTTTGCCTGGACTGGGCTACCTTGAGCCTTTCGTGAATCAACTTAACTTTCTGTTCAGACTCTTTAATCAAATCTGGTCCAAACAAGTGACGGTCTCCAACTTCGTCCCATGACAACGGTGTCCTGCACCTCCTTTCGTACAAAGCTTCGAAAGGTGCCATCTTCAGACTGGTTTGGTAACTATTGTTATACGAAAACTCTGCATACGGCAAGTTATCGTCCCAACTAGATCCATAATCTAGTGCACAAGCTCTCAGCATATCTTCCAAAATCTGATTGACTCTCTCGGTCTGTCCATCTGTCTGCGGATGAAAAGCGGTGCTGAACTCTAGCCTGGTTCCTAAAGTTTCATGCAACTGATTCCAAAACTTTGAGGTAAATTGGGTTCCTCTGTCTGATACAATAATCCTCGTAACTCCATGCAAACAAATGATCCTAGTCATGTATATCTTTGCCAACTTAGCACTGGTGTACGTGGTCTTAACTGGAATGAAATGTGCTACCTTCGTCAAACGATCAACTACTACCCATATCGAGTCATATCCTGCTTTCGTCCTGGGTAGTCCTGTGATAAAATCCATGCCTATCTTATCCCACTTCCATTCGGGTATCGGCAATGGTTGCAACAATCCGGCTGGCTTCTGATGCTCTGCCTTCACTCTATGACATACGTCACAAACTGCTACATATGCTGCAATATCCTTCTTCATTCCGGTCCACCAGAATGTCTCCTTCAAATCCAAATACATTTTGGTATTTCCTGGGTGAATCAAATATGGTGAATCGTGTGCCTCTTGCAAAATCAACTTCCTGATCTCAGGGTCATTTGGCACATAAACACGGTCCTCAAACCATAGGGTATCGTGCTCATCCTCACGAAATCCCTTTGCTTTTCCTTTGCTTAGTTTCTCCTTTATAGAAGCAATCTCCTTGTCAGATTTCTGAGCTTCTCTGATTTTATCCATCAATGTTGGCTGAATCTCCAATGCTGCCACATAGCCTTTCGGAACTATCTCTAAACTTAGTTCACGAAGGTTTTCTGCTAACTCCTTGGGTATTTCTTCCATCATCAATGTATTGACATGGCTCTTACGGCTCAATGCGTCATCTACTACATTAGCATTCCTTGAGAAAGCAAAGTTGAAAGATGATGGTAGCAATTGCACGGACTGGGTCCGTAACTTGATGATTATCCTCATTGCTGCACAGAAGAATTACGTCCTGGAAGCACCGCTTGGTGCCAGGCCTGCTGCTGGAGCAACACCAGATGTTATGAACGTCTGGCAGAGCAAAGCTGATGACTACTCGATAGTTCAGTGTGCCATGCTTTACGGCTTAGAATCGGGACTTCAACGACGTTTTGAACGTCATGGAGCATATGAGATGTTTCAGGAGTTGAAGTTAATATTTCAAGCAAATGCCCGGATTGAGAGATATGAAGTCTCCAATAAGTTCTATAGCTGCAAGTTGGAAGAGAACAGTTCTGTTAGTGAGCATATACTCAAAATGTCTGGGTATAATAATCACTTGATTCAATTGGGAGTTAATCTTCCAGATGATTGCGTCATTGAAAGAATGCTCCAATCACTTCCACCAAGCTACAAGAGCTTCGTGATGAACTATAATATGCAAGGGATGAACAAGACTATTCCCGAGCTCTTCGCAATGCTGAAAGCTGCGGAGGTAGAAATCAAAAATGAGCATCAAGTGTTGATGGTTAACAAAACCACTAGTTTCAAGAAAAAGGGCAAAGGGAAGAACAAGGGGAACTTCAAAAAGAATGGCAAGCAAGTTGCTGCTCAAGAGAAGAAACCCAAGTCTGGACCTAAGCCTGAAACTGAGTGCTTCTACTGCAAGCAGACTGGTCACTGGAAGCGGAACTGCCCAAAGAATTTGGCGGATGAGAAGGATGGCAAGGTGAACAAAGGTATATGTGATATACATGTTATTGATGTGTACCTTACTAATGCTCGCAGTTGCACCTGGGTATTTGATACTGGTTCTGTTGCTAATATTTGCAACTCGAAACAGGGACTACGGATTAAGCGAAGATTGGCTAAGGACGAGGTGACGATGCACGTGGGAAACGGTTCCAAAGTCGATGTGATCGCGGTCGGCACGCTACCTCTACATCTACCTTCGGGATTAATATTAGACCTAAATAATTGTTATTTGGTGCCAGCGTTGAGCATGAACATTATATCTGGATCTTGTTTAATGCGAGACGGTTATTCATTTAAATCAGAGAATAATGGTTGTTCTATTTATATGAGTAATATCTTTTATGGTCATGCACCCTTGAAGAGTGGTCTATTCTTGTTGAATCTCGATAGTAGTGATACACATATTCATAATGTAGAAGCCAAAAGATGCAGAGTTGATAATGATAGTGCAACTTATTTGTGGCACTGCCGTTTAGGTCATATTGGTGTAAAGCGCATGAATAAACTCCATACTGATGGACTTTTGGAACCACTTGATTATGAATCACTTGGTACTTGTGAACCGTGCCTCATGGGCAAGATGACTAAAACACCGTTCTCCGGTACTATGGAGAGAGCAACAGATTTGTTGGAAATCATACATACAGATGTATGCGGTCCGATGAATATTGAGGCTCGTGGCGGATATCGTTATTTTCTCACCTTCACAGATGATTTAAGCAGATATGGGTATATCTACTTAATAAAACATAAGTCTGAAACATTTGAAAAGTTCAAAGAATTTCAGAGTGAAGTGGAAAATTATCGTAACAAGAAAATAAAGTTTCTACGATTTGATCGTGGAGGAGAATATTTGAGTTACGAGTTTGGTGTACATTTGAAAAATTGTGGAATAGTTTCGCAACTCACGCCACCCGGAACACCACAGCGTAATGGTGTGTCCGAACGTCGTAATCGTACTTTACTAGATATGGTGCGATCTATGATGTCTCTTACTGATTTACCGCTATCGTTTTGGGGATACGCTCTAGAGATGGCCGCATTCACGTTAAATAGGGCACCATCAAAATCCATTGAGATGACGCCTTATGAACTATGGTTTGGCAAGAAACCAAAGTTGTCGTTTCTGAAAGTTTGGGGCTGCGATGCTTATGTGAAAAAGCTTCAACCTGATAAGCTCGAACCCAAATCGGAGAAATGTGTCTTCATAGGATATCCAAAGGAAACTATTGGATACACCTTCTATCACAGATTCGAAGGCAAGACTTTTGTTGCTAAATTCGGAAACTTTCTTGAGAAGGAGTTTCTCTCGAAAGAAGTGAGTGGGAGGAAAGTAGAACTTGACGAGGTAACTGTACCTGCTCCCTTATTGGAAAGTAGTACATCACAAAAAACTGTTTCTGCGACACCTACACCAATAAGTGAGGAAGTTAATGATAATGATCATGAAACTTCAGAACAAGATACTACTGAACCTCGTTGATCAACCAGAGCAAGATCCGCGCCAGAGTGGTACGGTAATCCAGTTCTGGAAGTCATGCTGCTAGATCATGATGAACCTACGAACTATGAAGAAGCGATGGTGAGCCCAGATTCCGCAAAGTGGCTTGAAGCCATGAAATCTGAGATGGGATCCATGTATGAGAACAAAGTATGGACTTTGCTTGACTTGCCCGATGAAGGGCAAGCAATTGAGAATAAATGGATCTTCAAGAAAAAGACTGACGCTGACGGTAATGTTACTGTCTATAAAGCTCAACTTGTCGCAAAAGGTTTTCGACAAGTTCAAGGGGTTGACTACGATAAGACCTTCTCACCCGTAGCGATGCTTAAGTCTGTCCGAATCATGTTAGTAGTTGCCGCGTTTTATGATTATGAAATTTGGCAGATGGATGTCAAAACTACATTCCTAAATGGATTTCTGGAAGAAGAGTTGTATATGATGCAACCGGAAGGTCTTGTCGATCCAAAGGGAGCTAACAAAGTGTGCAAGCTCCAGCGATCCATTTATGGACTGGTGCAAGCCTCTCGGAGTTGGAATAAACGCTTTGATAGTGTGATCAAAGCATTTGGTTTTATACAGACTTTCGGAGAAGCCTGTATTTACAAGAAAGTGAGTGGGAGCTCTGTAGCATTTTTGATATTATATGCGGATGACATATTGCTGATTGGAAATGATATAGAATTTCTGGATAGCATAAAGGGATACTTGAATAAGAGTTTTTCAATGAAAGACCTCGGTGAAGCTGCTTACATATTAGGCATAAAGATCTATAGAGATAGATAAAGACGCTTAATTGGACTTTCACAAAGCACATACCTTGACAAAATTTTGAAAAAGTTCAAAATGGATCAAGCAAAGAAAGGGTTCTTGCCTGTGTTACAAGGTGTCAAGTTGAGTCAGACTCAATGCCCGACCACTGCAGAAGATAGAGAGAAAATGAAAGATGTTCCCTATGCTTCAGCCATAGGCTCTATCATGTATGCAATGCTGTGTACCAGACCTGATGTGTGCCTTGCTATAAGTTTAGCAGGGAGGTACCAAAGTAATCCAGGAATGGATCACTGGACAGCGATCAAGAACATCCTGAAATACCTGAAAAGGACTAAGGATATGTTTCTCGTATATGGAGGTGACAAAGAGCTCACCGTAAGAGGTTACGTTGATGCAAGCTTTGGCACTGATCCGGACGATTCTGAATCGCAAACCGGATACGTGTTTACATTAAACGGTGGAGCTGTCAGTTGGTGCAGTTCTAAACAAAGCATCGTAGCGGGATCTACATGTGAAGCGGAGTACATAGCTACTTCGGAAGCAGCGAACGAAGGAGTCTGGATGAAGGAGTTCATATCCGATCTAGGTGTCATACCTAGTGCATCGGGTCCAATGAAAATCTTTTGTGACAATACTGGTGCAATTGCCTTGGCAAAGGAATCCAGATTTCACAAGAGGACCGAGCACATCAAGAGACGCTTCAATTCCATCCGAGATCTAGTCCAGGTGGGAGACATAGAGATTTGCAAGATACATACGGATCTCAATGTTGCAGACCCGTTGACTAAGCCTCTTCCACGAGCAAAACATGATCAGCACCAAGGCTCCATGGGTGTTAGAATCATTACTGTGTAATCCAGATTATTGACTCTAGTGCAAGTGGGAGACTGAAGGAAATATTCCCTAGAGGCAATAATAAAGTTATTATTTATTTCCTTATATCATGATAAATGTTTATTATTCATGCAAGAATTGTATTAACCGGAAACATAATACATGTGTGAATATATAGACAAACTTAGTGTCACTAGTATGCCTCTACTTGACTAGCTCGTTAA
The DNA here is from genome assembly GCA_034509565.1 of Triticum monococcum. NCBI lineage: Eukaryota > Viridiplantae > Streptophyta > Magnoliopsida > Poales > Poaceae > Triticum > Triticum monococcum. Next base: position 489,395,353 of record CM067845.1, read on the forward strand.
TCAAAGATGGTTATGTTTCCTAACCATGAACAAGGTGTTGTTATTTGATTAACGAGATCACATCAGTAGTTGAATGATCTGATTGACATGACCCATTTCATTAGCTTAGCACCCGATCGTTTAGTATGTTGCTATTGCTTTCTTCATGACTTATACATGTTCCTATGACTATGAGTTTATGCTACTCCTGTTTACCGGAGGAACACTTTGTGTGCTACCAAACGTCACAACGTAACTGGGTGATTATAAAGGAGCTCTATAGGTGTCTCCAAAGGTAGATGTTGGGTTGGCGTATTTCGAGATTAGGATTTGTCACTCCGATTGTCGGAGAGGTATCTCTGGGCCCTCTCGGTAATGCACATCACATAAGCCTTGCAAGCATTGTGACTAATGAGTTAGTTGCGAGATGATGTATTACGGAACGAGTAAAGAGACTTGCCTGTAACGAGATTGAACTAGGTATTGGATACCGATGATCGAATCTCGGGCAAGTAACATACCGATGACAAAGGGAACAACGTATGTTGTTATGCGGTCTGACCGATAAAGATCTTCGTAGAATATGTAGGAGCCAATATGGGCATCCAGGTCCCGCTATTGGTTATTGACCAGAGATATGTCTCAGTCATGTCTACATTGTTCTCGAACCGTAGGGTCCGCACGCTTAACGTTACAATGACAGTTATTATGAGTTTATGCATTTTGATGTACCGAAGTTAGTTCAGAATCCCGGATATGATCACAGACATGACGAGGAGTCTCGAAATGGTCGAGACATAAAGATTGATATATTGGATGACTATATTCGGACACCGGAAGTGTTCCGGGTGATTTCGGAGAAAACCGGAGAGCCGGAGGGTTACCGGAACCCTACCGGGAGAAGTAATGGGCCATATGGGCTTTAGTGGAGAGAGAGAAGGGCTGCCACAGGTGGGCCGCGCGCCACCTCCTCCCTGGTCCGAATTGGACTAGGAGAGGGGGGCGGCACCCCCCCCTTTTCCTTCTCCCACTCCACCTCTTTCCCCCTCCTAGTAGGAGTCCTACTCCTACTAGGAGGAGGACTCCTCCTTGGCGAGCCACACCTGGCCGGCCGGCCTCCTCCACTTGCTCCTTTATATACGGGGGCAGGGGGCACCCCAAGACACACAAGTTGATCCACGTGATCGTTCCTTAGCCGTGTGCGGTGCCCCCTGCCACCATATTCCACCTCGATCATATCGTTGTAGTGCTTAGGCGAAGCCCTGCGTCGGTAGAACATCAAGATCGTCATCACGCCGTCGTGCTGACGGAACTCCTCCCCGAAGCTTTGCTAGATCAGAGCCCGGGGATCGTCATCGAGCTGTACATGTGCTAAGAACTCGGAGGTGCCGGAGTAACGGTGCTTGGATCGGTCGGATCGGGAAGAAGATGTATGACTACTTCCTCTACATTGTGTCAACGCTTCCGTTGCGATCTACAAGGGTACGTAGATCAGACTCTCCCCCTCGTTGCTTTGCATCACCATGATCTTGCGTGTGCGTAGGAAATTTTTTGAAATTACTACGTTCCCCAACAAATAGTTCATAGGCATTTCTTGACGTCAACTAATATTACCAATTCTTTGACATTCATCACGAGTGTCGGGGAACTAATCCACGAGCACCTATGGGACCGGCGGACCGAGCCCCTTTCGGTTCGGCGGGGGGGGGGGGGATCACACGAAGAGCAGATCGAGGCGAAACACACGAGCAGTTTACCCAGGTTCGGGCCGCACGGATGCGTAAAACCCTACTCCTGCTTTGTGGTTTGTATTGAGTTCTTGCTTGGGAGCGCTGAGTGCTATAGTACACACCAGCAGCAACGTAGACAAGGGTAAAAATGGAAAGGTGTTGTGGTTTCTACAGTGTATCATACCTAACCCTGACGGCAGGGGACAAGGGCATTAAATGCCCGTCTGCGTCGCCCAAATAGTGCAAAAGGGATCGTCAGGGACGCCACCGCTCGCCATGATGGCAATCTTGTCAGCGCCGCTTGCCACCGCGCACCGCTGGCTGCACAGCCTCCCGCCACGTATGCCTGGAAGGGTCCCAGAGCGACACGTTGGTGGATGTGCTGGAGCGCGGGTACAGAGTGGTGGCTTGCCGTGGCAAGCGCCTTGCCGCGGTCGTTGTCTTGTCGCGTCCGGGATCTTGTCGCTCACTGGACCTTGCCGGGACGCGTGGCGCGTCGCGGCAAGTTCCTTGAGATGCCTTGGTTGGCCTTCTCGGCAAGCTCCTCTTGCCGGGGTCTTGTCTCCTTGGCTTGGATACTTTGTCCTTGAATGGCTCCAAAGGAACCACGGAGGACCTTGGCGGTCACCCGGCAAGCCTTGCCGCGGGACGCTGCGACTGCCCGTGCACAAGTTCGGGATACTAGGGTACCCCTACTCTAGTACACCGACAGGAGCCCCCGGGCCTGGGCCATACACGGTGCCGAGCGCTGTTGGGCCAGGCCCAAAACAGGGCACGGGCACGCGCGGCCTGGTTTACGCCGTATCTCTCCCCGTATCCACTGCGCCCTCCCCGAACGGCATGTGTTGAATGCGGCGTCGTGGGAGAGATTGTGGGTGGTTTCTTTATTCGGAAAGGCGGAACGTCCGCCCCCTCCCTCTTTATAAGCAGGGGAAACAGGGGTAGTTCGCCCATTCGCCGGTTGCTACTCCAATCTCGGAAACTTCCGCCGCTCCCCCGTCTTCCCAAAGCTGAAAGAGAGCAGTGCTCTGCCCCCATCGCCACCAGCACCACCAACGCCGTCGACCTCCTCCACCACTTCGGCCATGGCTCCGAAAGCCGACAAGGGGAAGGTTGTGAAGTCGACCGAGGCACAGCGGCTTGCGGCGCTGCGAAAGGAGCGGGCAATCTCCTCCCCCAAGCTCGCCGCGAGGGAGCTGAGGGAGTATTACTACCTCTTCTGGTCGACGGAGACGCGAGCGCATCCGCGCACGATGGTACTTCCAGCCGTCGCTTGGAAAATGGCTCCAAATGGATATCCTTTCTTCGCCTTGTTCTTCTACTGCGGGCTCTGCCCGCCTTTCTTTGAGTTTTTCTGCGATATTATGAACACCTACGGGTTCCGCCTCCTTGACTTCACCCCCAATGCTGTTCTGACCATGGCCGTTTTCGCACATCTCTGTGAAAACTTTGTCGGAGTCTATCCAAATGTAGCCCTTTTTCGCCACTTCTTTATGCCCTGAGTAGAGAAAGGAGAGCCTTTATCCGGTAGAATCACCTGGATCTCGAGGGCCGGCAAGAAGGACGCTTATATGGAGGGAGAGTTCCGCGGCAAGTGGGAGGAATGGAGAGCAGACTGGTGCTGGATTGTCGAGGAGAACCCGCAGCCGTTTACCGCCTGGCGCCAAGCCCCAGTAGCACGCGGCAGTGATTGGAGCAACATGGCCCCGGAAGACGATAGGCTGAAGATTGCCGTCACCCGGATCCAATGCCTCAGGCTTGCCGGGCTCACTGTAGGCGCTGTTGGCGCCGATTTTCCTCGCCGCCGCATCGCCCCCCTGCAGGATCGGAGGAGACCCGCCTGGGAATTCAAGAATGCGGCGGATATCATGAGGCTGCGTCCAGGCCTCAACTTAAACTTCACTGTTCTGGAGCTTAACGTGATGCTCCAGGAGCTGTTCAAGTACGACCCTCAACATCCCGAAGTGTTCAGGTTGCCGAAGGGTGTCGTTCCGCTGTGCAACAACTCCGCGCTCGACCGCATCCGTGCAATGATGCCGCTGTGCGATTCGCATGGAATTGTCCCAAGTTGGCAAGAGCCTGCAGACGACGTCGTGCAGGAGTTCTTTGACGGCTTGGTAGAAGTGCCAGTCCGCTCCGACGAAAAGAAAAGCCTCATTCGCGACACCACCGATGCGGAGATGAAACGCATCGCCACCAAGATGGAAGAGGCGGCGGCAGCCGCAGCCACGGGCGAGTTTGGATTCACCGTGGAGGAGGCAGAGGCAGCAGAGGCGGCAAGCCGCACCGAGCGAGAGGAGCTTGCCGGCGAGGAAGAGCTTGCCGGGCATGATATCGAGTCGAGCGAGCCTGCCAAGGATACGAGCGGCTCGTTGGAGATCAACTCCTCTTCCTCCTGATCTTCAGATAGCTCACCGCAAGCAGAGCCCCCAGCTCCACCAAGAAGGCGTCTCCGCAAGGCCGGGGACGTAGCGGGGCGGCGGGCGAGTCGACAGTCGCCCCGCCGCGTGACACGCTCCACCGCGGCAAGCACTGTTGCCGCGGGAGCACCTCACGCTGCTGCGGCAACTGGAGCGGGGTCCACCCGGACCACCGCTTCTGCTCCTGCCGCTTCTTACGCCGCGGCGGCAGCCGGAGCGGGGTCGTCTCGGACCACCGCCACTGTTCCCGCCAAGCGGCCAAGGGAACCTACTCCTCCGCCTCCTCGCGCCGGACGTGAGCCGGACTTCGACTTCTCCGCGTTCAACTCCGACGAGGAAGAAGAAGAGTAAGATTCTCTTGTTGTACTTGTAGTTCTTCAATTCTTGCTGTTTTGTCTTGTATCTCATTTGCTTTACTCTGAACTTATTCCTTTTTAGGACTCTGGCCCAGAGAGCAGCGAAGAGAGCCAAGGCCCCGGTGATTATCATCGAGGACGAACCCATCGCGATAGCAGGGGGTGCGTCCGAGACAACCTTGCCGGACCCGGCAACTGTTCTCCAGAGCAGCCCCTAGCGTAAGTATATGGTTCGCTTTCCGCTGTTAGGCGCGCATGGATACTCTTTCTTTGCTGACATCTGACTGTTGGTTTGTGTAGGAGCAGAGCAGCCCCACCAGGAGCGCCCGGAGGCCGCCTCCGAAATGCCAAGGGAGAGTCCTCCGGCAAGGGAGAGGTCTCCGGCAAGGGAGAGTTCTCCGGCAAGGGAGAAGTCTCCGGCAAGGGACAGCACCAGCGCCCCCCCGGCGGCAGAGACCACGACTGCAGAACCCGGCACAAGTAATCCTCTCACTTCAAAATTTCCCTTGGGTTCTTCTTCTTTTGATCTTCTTTTTTGGATATTTGCTTGACTCTTCTCCCTTTTCCGGCCGTCAGACCCATCTGCTGCGGAGCCGATGGAGACCGAGGTTGCCGCCGACGACGCCGCTGCCACCGAAGAAGCAGCCGGCGCTGACGATCCTGCCGGCGCAGAGGCCGCCAAAGTTGCCGCCACAGAAGCAGGCGGGGGGTCTGGCGATCGCACTGACGGCCCTGAGGCCGCAGGAGCGCTAGGCACTACGCCGACTGCCGATCCCTCCGCCGCTGCCGCTGCGTCAGGCTCCGAAGAGCCCCAGCCAGGCATCTACTTGAAGGCCGGCGATGGCGTCTTCATCAACCTCCCCTGGGCGTCAAGCTCCAGGGCGCCGGTCGAAGGAGAGAGCTTCGACGGAGAGGTGCTCGCCTCCGCTGGGCTGACGCTGGTTGACACGCCGAGCAGCAGCAACAGCGAGCCTGAGGAGGAGCGGCTGCTGCGGAAGCTGGTGTCGCTCTACCGTGCTCGGCAAGCCAAGCTAGAATCCCGTGAGGCGCTTGTTGCGAAGGCGGGAGTGGACATCGAAAAGCGCGCGGAGGAGCTCCGGGGTCTCAACCAGGAAGCTCTCCGGTCCCTGGCAGAGGAGCGGGCGCAACTCGCCGAGGAGCAGAAGGCCTTCCTCCTCGAGAGGGCTGAAGTCAAAGAGCAACAGCGGCTTGCCGCTGAAAAGCTGTCTGTGCAGGAGGGCGAGCTGGCGCAGCGGAAGGTCAACCTTGACGGCCACGAGGAGGAGCTTGCCGCGCGCGAGCGAACATTCGGCGGAGCCCTCAAGCAAGCAGAGGATGCTGCCGCAGCTGCCGAGGCCGCCAAGAAGGAGCTGGAGACGAAGGTGGCGCAGCTGGAGGCCGATCTCGAGGCGAGCGGTGAAGGGCTTGCAGTGCTCAAGCATGAGCGGGAGAAGGACGCCTACAGCCACTCAGAGCTGCAGGCTCGTCTCGCCGAGAAGGGCAAGGAGCTTAGCGCCGCCAAGGACTCCAACGCAGATCTTGAGTTGAAGCTGACTACTTTGACCAAGACGCCGGACGGCGCCAGGGAGCAGGAGGCGGCCTTGGAGGAGATCAAGGCCGACAAGGCGCTGCTGGTGAGTGCTGCTGCCGCCCAGAGCACTTTTAGGGAGAATGTGGAGCACTGGACGGAGGGTCTCGTGAATGTTGCCGCAGACATTGACAGGGAGCTGGCGCAGCTGGGGATGGAGGATCTCGGGTATCCCTCCGACAAGAACCTCCAACCCAGCGCCAAGCTCACCTCGTTCTTCAAAGGCGTGGTGACGGCCCTCCAGCGACTCCGGGAGAGGATCCCAAAGCAGCTGGCCGATGAGTCGCGCAAGATCTGCGCGGGAGCTCTTCAAAAGGTGTTGGTGAAGGTGGCCTTCCGCAACCCGGGCCTCAACCTCACCAACGTCCTCAAGACCCTGCCGCCGGATGCTGATCTGGAGGCGCTCAAGACCCTTGTCGCACCCATTGTGGACAAGGTGAGTGGGATCAAGAGGGTTGAGGGCGATCGCGTAGACTAGGCCGCCCATTTTCTTCTTTTCTTGTCGCTGCTGGTCATGTTATGAGAACAATCTGTTAGAGCCGCGACAAGCTACCTTGTAATATAACTCTATTCCGGGTAATGATTGCAATGTTATTTCCTTTACTTGATTCCTTCCTTTGTATGGTTTTGCCCTACGCTTTTAGGGAACTTGCCGGCGCAGGCTCCTTAGCCGCGAGCGCTGAGTGCGGGACGTCAGCAGCCTGCTGGCGGTGCCGCTACCGACAAGAAGCCTTGTCGCAACTAGTCGCAGCACACTTAAGTTGTTGAGCGGACTCGAAACAAAGTAAGGGCGCAACTAGCTATGAGTTGGTTCCTCCGCGCACAGGTTTTCCATACAAAGCACGGTCGTTCAAGGAAGATAACTTAAAAAATTTTAAAAATCTGATTGCTCAAATTTTGGCAACTTAGCTTTTCTGTTGTTTGCTTCCCAATAAGGCGAAACTTTCTTGAACGATGCCTGGTCCATACCATTATCTTCTCCTTTCCCCCCGGCAAACTTGTGGGCGAGGGAACCTACCTTTCCTTGAGAAAAAAGAAAGAGGAGAAAATAAAGATATGGAGCCTTATGGCTCGTTGTTGCTTACCGGGGGTAGGTGCTGCACAAAGTGTCAGATAACACATGCAAAAGATAGAAAGCATGAAATTGACAAGATGTGCGGAGCACATGAGCTTTATGCACGGGGTCTGCGCCCGGCTTTGTACAAAGGATTACATGCAACAGCGGCAAGACTTGTACAAAAGTGGTTGCCGGAACGGGTTCCGGCAACCGCGCCTTACGGGTAAAACTTACGAAGATGCTCAATGTTCCAGGAGTTGCTCACCGGAATGCCATCTTCGGTCTCAAGGCGGACAGCGCCAGGCCTAGTGACTCGTTTCACCCGGTAAGGGCCTTCCCACTTCGGCGTCAACTTGTTGGAATTCTTGGCGGACTGAACACGCCGAAGAACAAGGTCGCCTTCCTCGAGACTTCTGGCGTTAACTTTGCGGCTATGGTAGCGGCGCAAAGCTTGCTGGTAGCGAGCAGCTCGTACAGCAGCCTGAAGACGGTCTTCCTCAAGGAGCAGCGCATCATCTTGTCACAGCTGCTCTTGCTCAAGCTCATCATAAGCGAGCACTCGAGGTGACCCGTATACGAGTTCCGTGGGGAGAACTGCCTCTGCTCCATAGACTAGAGCGAAAGGTGTCTAGCCAGTGGCTCGATTTGGCGTCGTCCTGATCGACCAAAGAACCACCGGCAGCTCCTCAATCCAGTTTCTTCCGCACTTGTGCAGCCTGTTGAAAGTCCTGGTTTTGAGCCCACGCAGCACTTCTGCATTTGCCCTCTCCGCTTGACCGTTGCTTCTCAGGTGAGCAACAGAAGCGAAGCAGACCTTGGCGCCAAGATCTTGGACGTACTGCATGAAGGTGCGGCTCATGAATTGCGTACCGTTGTCGGTGATTATCCTGTTAGGGATCCCGAAGCGGCAAACAATCGACCTGAAGAACTTGACTGCTGACTGTGCTGTCACCTTCCTCACTGCTTCCACTTCCGGCCACTTTGTGAACTTGTCGATTGCAACGTACAAGTACTCAAAGCCCACGACTGCTCGGGGAAAAGGGCCGAGGATGTCGAGCCCCCAGACCGAAAATGGCCAGGATAAAGGGATCGTCTGGAGAGCTTGAGCTGGCTGGTGTATCTGCTTGGAATGGAACTGGCACGCTTCACACTTGGTTACTTGTGCAGTTGCATCCTGGAGGGCTGTTGGCCAAAAGAAACCTTGCCTGAATGCTTTGCCGGCAAGTGCTCTTGCGCCAATGTGGTGACCACATATGCCTCCATGTATCTCTGCCAACAGCTTTTGTCCATCTTCCCGGTGAATACACTTCAATTTCACACCGTTGAGTCTTCTTCTGTATAGTGTGTTGTCGACAAACTGGTACATACTTGACTGTCGGGCTACTCTTTCCGCTTCTTCTTGCTCTTCGGGAAGTTCTCCTGTCTGAAGGAAACGGACAATCTGTTGTGCCCATGATGGAGCTTGTGGCTCGACAACAAGGACTAAAGGCACATCTGCTACTGCGGGAACGTCCGCTTCTACGGCGAGAACCTGCGGCTCAGCCGGAGCTTGACGTTCCCCGGCAAGCTTGCCGGAGCAAAACTTGTCGGGAGCCTCTGCTTCAACGGAACAAACCCTAGGGCTTGCTGGAGCAGACTGCTCCTCAGCACTCTTGGTGTTGATCTTGGGGACCTTCTTGGCGGCGGCTTCGGGAAGCTCTGCCGGAAAATAGTCACCAGAAATCAACTTCCTCTTCTTGCTCTGTCCAGTTGATGGTGTTACGGACGGTCGAGTCAGCTTGAGCACAAAGATCCTTGGTTCCACAGGTAACTTAAGTGCGGCGCACTTTGATAGGCCATCGGCAATGTCGTTCTGAGCTCTTGGAACATGCTCCATCTGTAGGCCGTCAAAGTGCTCTTCTAGCTTTCTCACTTCGTCAACGTAGGCTTCCATCAACGGACTCTGATAACTCTTGTTCACTTGGCGGACGACAAGCTGCGAGTCACCCCTGACAATGACCTTCTTGATCCCAAGGTCTGCCGCGATCCTGAGACCAGCAAGCAAGCCTTCATACTCTGCAGTATTGTTTGTTGCTTGCTCCTTGGGAAAGTGCATCTGGACTACGTACTTGAGGTGCTCTCCGGTGGGTGCGACAAGCAGCACACCAGCGCCGGCGCCTTGCAGCGAGAAGGCACCATCAAAGTACATCAGCCACTCTTTGCTTGCTTCCTCGATGGGGATGCTTGTTTCTGGAATTTCTTCATCTGGTGTTGGCGTCCACTCTGCTATGAATTCTGCCAATGCTCTGCTTTGGATAGTTGAAGTACTCTCAAACTTGAGGCCAAAGCTTGACAGTTCCAGTGCCCACTCAACAATCCTGCCTGTTGCTTCTGGATTCTCTAGTATCCTCTTCAGCAGAAAACGAGTGACAACTGTGATCTCATGTGCTTGGAAGTAATGGCGCAGCTTTCTCGAGGCCATGAGAAGGCCGAAAAGCAATTTCTGCACACCAGAGTACCTTGACCTAGCCCCCTGCAGAAGGGAACTGACAAAGTAAACTGGGCATTGTACCATTCTCTTCTGTATCTCCTCGCGCGCCTGCGCAGATCCATCTTTGTCGGGACCAGAGCTTGTCGGGGAAGCCTCTTGCTTGTCGCTGGATGCGCCTGCTGTGGTTGCTGGCTCGTCATCTACCTCCCTCTCTGCTACTAACACAGCACTAACCACTTGATTGGTTGCCGCTATATACAGCAGCAACTTCTCTTGTGGCTTAGGTGCGACAAGTGTTGGAGTGGAGGATAGGTATCTCTTCAAGTCTTGCAGCGCAGCCTCCGCTTCTGGAGTCCATTTCATTGGACCTGCCTTTTTCAATATTTTGAAAAACGGCAGGGCGCGCTCAGCAGACCTAGAGATAAACCTGCTGAGAGCAGCCACGCAACCGGCAAGTCTTCGTACATCCTTGACGCGCTTTGGTGCTTCAATCTGCTCAATGGCCTTGAAAGCACAAGTGCTCCCTAGGTGGTTTTGGTAATTGATGACAACATATCTCTTGTTGGACTAATACCTTTACCTAGTATATTTCAGATAAGTTCAACAATGGAGTGGCATGGACTAAAGGTTGTGGGAACCTCTTCAAGATGCTAAGGACAAAGGATTGGCTAAAGCTTCAAGCTCAAGACTCTTCTTTTTGTATATTTTAGTGATCCAAGATCACATTGAGTCTTTAGGAAAAGCCCATACTATCAAGAAGGGATGAGGTGTTGCTTAATGAGCCTCTTGCTTTATGTGCTTAATGATATGCTCCAAAATCCTCAGCTACTTTCCCACTTCCACAAATGACCTAAACCCTAAGCCAAACTCGGTCATACCGATTCTGTCAATCCGGCGCCACCGAGTTTCACTTGTCATTTGCCACTACCAAACCCTAGCAATTCGGTCCTACCGATACGGATCTCGGTCTCACCGAGATGGGCTTGCAAACTCTCTGTTACCTGTTGCAATATCTTCGGTCCCACCGAGATATGCAATCGGTCCCATCGAGTTTGCTTGGCCAACTCTCTGTTTCACTTATTACCAAAATCGGTCCCATCGAGTTTGAGTAATCGGTCAAACTGAGTTTTGGATTTTCCCTAACCCTAGCACATCGGTCCCACCGAGTTGTTCCAGCCGGTCCCACCGAAATCTCTAACGGTCACTAGGTTTACCATTTCGGTCCGACCGAGTTTGATGATTCGGTCCCACCGAGATGGGAAAACTATGTGTAACGGTTGGATTTTGTGTGGAGGCTATATATACCCCTCCACCTCCTCTTCATTCGAAGAGAGAGCCATCAGAACACATACACCATTCCTACTCATATGTTCTGAGAAAGAACCACCTACTCATGTGTTGAGACCAAGATATTCCATTCCTACCATATGAATCTTGATCTCTAGCCTTCCCCAAGTTGCTTTCCACTCAAATCTTCTTTCCACCAGATCCAAATCCTATGAGAGAGAGTTGAGTGTTGGGGAGACTATCATTTGAAGCACAAGAGCAAGGAGTTCATCATCAACACACCATTTGTTACTTCTTGGAGATTGGTGTCTCCTAGATTGGCTAGGTGTCACTTGGGAGCCTCCGACAAGATTGTGGAGTTGAACCAAGGAGTTTGTAAGGGCAAGGAGATCGCCTACTTCGTGAAGATCTACCGCTAGTGAGGCAAGTCCTTCGTGGGCGATGGCCATGGTGGAATAGACAAGGTTGCTTCTTCATGGACCCTTCGTGGGTGGAGCCCTCCGTGGACTCGCGCAACTGTTACCCTTCGTGGGTTGAAGTCTCCATCAACGTGGATGTAGGATAGCACCACCTATCCGAACCACGAGAAAAACATCCGTGTCTCCAATTGCGTTTGAATCCTCCAAACCCTTCCCGTTACATTCTTGCAAGTTGCATGCTTTACTTTCCGCTGCCTATATACTCTTTGCATGCTTGCTTGATATGTATTGTGTATGTTAAAATTGTGCCCGAACTCCACTTAAACCGAAAAGGCTTAAAAAGTGCAACTTTAGCCTTAAGTGTCTATTCACCCCCCTCTAGACACTCCTTCTAGATCCTACAAGTGGTATCAGAGCTTTGGTCTCCATTGCCTTGGTTTAATCACCATTGGAGGAAGATGGATGTGTCTACTTTAGGGAGTCTTAGACATAGAGTGCCTATTCTTGATGGAGAGTACTTTCATGAGTGGAGAAATGAGATGCTTGTAATCTTCAATCAATATCATTTAAACAAGTATATTGCTAGCCCTTGTGCACCTCATATTGATCCTTTGCATCCTACCCTAGATGAAGATATTGACATGATTCGCAATCTTAGAACCATTGAGCTCATCATTAGAGGATTGCCCAAAAATTTGATTGCTAGTTTTCCTACTCTTAATTGTGCCTATACTCTTGAGGAACGATTTCCCGATCATTCCTTGAAAAATTTGGATAAAATTCTCCATAAATCTATTGCCTTGAGTAAGATGAACTCTAGTGATACTAAGTTTGGTGATTGTCTATTTGAGCTTACCAATCTCAAGCATGCTAAAGGAGATGTTGGAATCATTAGTGATACTATATTTGAAGCTATAAGAATTCATAAAAGTGACCACTTTGATGACCATTTATCTAATGAATTACCCTCTCTAGGAAATGATGAGTCACAAGATCATGATGAACATGGATACTATGATGATGATGATAGTGACTTCGATCTTGATGATGCAATGAGATATTTTGGTCTTACGGCAAATCTTCGGGGATATGCGTCAGGTGGAAAGGAATGGGTTCTTGATAGTGGATGTACTGATCATATGACCGGAGATGAAGAGATGTTCCGTGAGCTTGCTGAAAATGACGGCCCTCAAACATATGTCACCTTTGGTGATAATTCAAAGGGTAAAGTAGTTGGCCTTGGTAAGGTGGCCATCTCACATGATAGTTCCATTCAAAATGTCATGCTCGTTGAATCTCTCGGCTACAATTTACTTTCAGTATCTAGACTTGCTGATTTTGGCCTAAATGTTCTATTTACTGAGGTAGATTGCCAAGTGTTTCGTCGAGACAATCATAAAATGGTCTTTACCGGTATGCGTAGAGGTGATCTTTACATTGTCGATTTCTCTAAAAAGGCACAACCTAAAACTTGCTTCATTGCTAAATCCTCAAAAGGTTGGTTGTGGCATAGACGACTAGGTCACGTTGGCATGAGAAATCTTGACAAGCTTATTAAAGGAAATCATATCCTTGGAGTTAACGATGTCATATTTGATAAGGATAGACTTTGCAGTGCTTGTCAAGCAGGTAAACAGGTTGGAGGAAGGCATCCTGTGAAGAACATCATGACCACAAGGAGGCCACTCGAGCTACTTCATATGGATCTTTTTGGTCCCAACGCCTACAAAAGTCTCGGTGGAAATTCTTTTGGTCTTGTTATAGTTGATGATTTTTCAAGATTTACGTGGGTGTTCTTTCTTAATGACAAGTCGCAGGTCTAGAAGATCTTCAAAAACTTCGCTAGGAAAGCCCAAAATCAGTTTGAAGTGAAGATCAAGAAGGTTTGAAGTGACAACGGAACGGAGTTCAAGAACGCAAATGTGGACACCTTTCTTGACGAAGAAGGGATTTCACACGAGTTCTTGGCTACGTACACACCTCAACAAAATGGAGTTGTTGAGAGGAAGAACCGGACACTCATCGAAATGGCAAGAACGATGCTTGATGAATACAAGATGCCAAAGCACTTTTGGGCAGAAGCGGTTGAGACAGCTTGTCACGCAACAAATCGCTTGTATCTTCACAAGCTACTCGGCAAGACAGCATACGAGCTCCTCACCGGTAACAAACCCCAAGTTGGATACTTTCAAGTATTCGGCTCAAAGTGCTACATTCTTGATAAGCATCATCGTTCAAAGTTTGCTCCTAAATCTCATGAAGGCTTCCTACTCGGTTATGGCTCAAACTCTCACACTTACCGTGTCTACAACAATTTCACCCGAAAAGTTGAAGAGACGGTAGATGTGAAGTTTGATGAATCTAATGGCTCGCAAGTAGAGCAATTGCCAATTGATGTAGGAGACAAAGACCCTTCAGAAGCAATCCAAGACTTGTCCATTGGCAAAGTTCGTCCAACGGAGGTGAAGGAGAGTATGCCATCCATCCAAGTGGAAGCTTCTACTTCACGACAAGGTGAACCAAGAATCGACACGGAAGCATCCACAAGTGGGACACACCAAGATGAAGAAGACGAGGAAGTACATCAAGACGAACATCAACAACCTCCTTCCCCACCACGACAAGAGAATGACAACGTCAACAATGAAGAAGGCCAAGAAGAAGAAGAAGATGAATAAGATGCTCAACGAAGACCCAAGCAAAAGCTCTCACGAGTTCGAGCAAGAATTGCCAAAGATCATCCCATCGAGCAAATCCTCAATGATATACAAATCGGGAGAATCACTCGCTCAAAAACTCATTTAGCTAACTTTTGTGAAAACTATTCATTCATCTCTAGCATTGAACCTATGAAGGTTGAAGAAGCATTGGAAGATCCGGATTGGATAAACGCTATGCATGAAGAGCTACACAATTTTGAGAGAAACCAAGTTTGGACATTGGTTGAGAAGCCCGACAACAACCACAACATCAGTGGTACCAAATGGGTGTTCCGCAACAAGCAAGATGAAATTGGACAAGTGGTCCGCAACAAAGCACGTCTCGTTGCCCAAGGGTACACACAAGTCGAAGGTATGGACTATGGTGAGACATATGCTCCCGTTGCTAGACTTGAGTCCATTCGCATCTTACTTGCCTATGCTAATCACCATAATATCACCTTGTACCAAATGGACATTAAGAGTGCTTTTCTAAATGGTGAAATAGAGGAGGAAGTTTATGTCAAACAATCTCCTGGCTTTGTCAATCCTAAGAAACCTAATCATGTTTACAAACTTCACAAAGCTCTTTATGGTCTTAAACAAGCTCCTAGAGCATGGTATAAATGCTTGACCAAGTTCCTTGTTGCAAGTGGTTTTGAAATTGGTAAAATTGATTCTACTCTCTTCACTAAAAGGGTTAATGGAGAACTATTTGTATGTCAAATCTATGTTGATGATATCATATTTGGTTCAACTAACCCTCTCTTTAGTGAAAAGTTTGGAAAGCTAATGCCAGAGAAGTATGAGATGTCTATGATGAGTGAACTCAAATTCTTTCTTGGTTTGCAAATCAAGCAAACTAAGGAAGGTACATTTGTCTCTCAAACGAAGTACACCAAGGACTTATTCAAGAAGTTCAATATGCAAGAGTGCAAAGGTATGTCTACACCCATGCCCACTAGTGGACATAATGATTTGACCAAAGGTGGTGAACTGGTTGATCAAAAGGTTTATCGTTCTATGATTGGTTCATTACTATACCTATGTGCTTCACATCCCGATATTATGCTAAGTGTATGCATGTGTGCACGATATCAAGCTGCTCCTAAAGAATGTCATCTTAAGGCTGTGAAAAGGATAGTGAGATACTTAATTCACACACACCAAACTTTGGCATTTGGTATCCTAAGAGGTCTTCTTTTGATCTTGTTGGCTATTCTGACTCGGATTATGCCGGAGACAAGGTTGATAGGAAGTCCACTTCGGGTACCTGTCAATTTCTTGGCATATCTCTTGTGTCTTGGTCCTCCAAGAAACAAAACTCGGTATCCTTATCCACCGCCGAAGCGGAATACATTGCTGCTGGTTCATGTTGTGCTCAATTACTTTGGATGACCCATACTCTTAAAGTTTATGGAATTTATGTGAAACATGTTCCACTGCTTTGTGACAATGAAAGTGCTATGAAAATTGGTCATAATCCCGTACAACATTCTCGAACTAAGCATATTGAAGTTCGTCATCATTTCATTCGAGATCATGTTGCTAAGGGTGACATTAATCTTAAGCATGTTCGCACTGACAAGCAATTAGCGGATATATTCACTAAACCACTTGATGAGAAAGTATTTTGCAGGCTAAGAGGAGAATTGAACATCATTGATGCTTCAAACATGGAGTAGGAACTCCATTGGACACATGCAAGACATGAGCTTATGACTAATCCATGTTATATCTCTTATGATGACTATCTTATGTCTTGGATATATTTGTACCTTGCATGTTGTCTAACCCATGTAGGTACTTGGTTGAAACTAATTCCATGGGATTGCGACTCACTCACATCTTGAGCAATCTTTACATCACCAAGTCTCTACACAATGGTGGTTGAAGACAAGGAAGCACAAAACCATTCAAACATATCCTTTGACAAATTCTATGTTGAGCTTCATGATTGTCATTTTTGGATACACAAGTGCTCTTCCTTGCAAGAACTAACCCATGTAGGTAGATGAACTCAAACTCCAAGTGGTGCTCCAAATTCTTGATGGACTACATCAACCTTGAGCACCCACACAAGTTCAACTACATCAGCAAGAACCACTCCACCACCCAAGGTATGTTATCCCATCTTAGAGAAGTTTTACTCCAAGACATGAGTCAAAGCAACTCAACAAGATGCGAATACATCAAGATGCTTAAACGAAAAATAGCAACCCCATTTTGAGCTTAAACGATGAGTATGACCTATGATCAAGTGTTCTCACTTGACTCCTAAGTCAATATACTCTAACATAGGTGACTATGTCACCGCCCAACTCTAGATGAAGTTCTCTTGTGTTTCTTTCTGTGTTACTGCATTTGTCTCATGCTTGTTTATTTGTTTCCTTCTACTTCATCTAGATCCTTCAGTTTCTTTTCTTTTTATTCTGCATTTTCCACATTCAATTCATTGCAAATCTTTGTGAGATCCTGCATGTCTAGTGAGCTGAGGTGACAAGTGTTTTTCTCTGTGTGAACTCGATCTCACCGAATTGTAATTTTCAGTCCAACCGAATTCCTTCGGTACCACCGAATCATATCACTCGGTGCCACCGACTTCGCAACAGGAAAAACAGTTTGTCACATAACCTATAATTCTTCTGATCCAGCTCCACTCAATAAATCTTGTCCTCTACAAGCATCCCAATTTTATTCTTTGCTTTATGCTGAGTCTCAAGGACCAAACCTTTTGGACGGATTCCAGAAGAACCTTCTTGGAAATTGATGTCAAAGGGGGAGAGAGAGATCACATCAAAGCTTATCTTCAGGGAGAAAGAGATCACATCGAAGCACTAAAGGGGGAGAGAACATCTCAAGGATCCCAGATGTCCCAGATAATGTATTAAGGGGGAGAAAGAGATCTCTAGGGGGAGAGACAATACTCAAGGATCCCAGATGGTTGATGATCAAGAGGAGAGATGTCACATGTCTTTTTAGGGGGAAAGACATGTTCATTTGTTTTGTTTCTTTCAGCTTTGATTTTCTATTCCCTATCTTCTCCCAATATCCCATATAAGATTCAGGGGGAGCAAGACACCTATGGGAAAGAAATCAGTCAAATTCATTGCATATCTTTACTCTTGGGGACATGTTGAATTCAATGCAGTACCTAGTACTTACTCTCTACATGTCATCCCAGTCTTGGTATTCTTGTGGTTTCTTCAGTTTACTCTGGCTAGTGGATGTACCTGTGTTATCTAACCTTGTTTGTGCAGGTTCATTCTGTCCTAAGTCAACCAAAGACTACAAGGTAAGTGTATGCATCAAAATCATGAGTATGAGAAGTTCTTGCTTATGTACATACTGTTTGCAAGAAGGACTCATGAGCATGAAGGTATTTTCCTTAACAATCTTTTACTCTGATGCATATGGCCAAGATACATGTAACACATTGCCCACTCTGTCATGGTTATGCCCTCACATGCCTCTATATTTCATATTCACATGAGTGCATACATGTAGGGGGAGCCTATGCCTGTTACATATCCTTCCAAAGCTTTACTTGCTATTCTTTATATCTTTATCTAAAGCTTTGATGTATGTTGCCATCAATTACCAAAAAGGGGGAGACTGAAAGCACAAGTGCTCCCTAGGTGGTTTTGGTAATTGATGACAACATATCTCTTGTTGGAGTAATACCTTTACCTAGTATATTTCAGACAAGTTCAACAATGGAGTGGCATGGACTAAAGGTTGTGGGAACCTCTTCAAGATGCTAAGCACAAAGGATTGGCTAAAGCTTCAAGCTCAAGACTCTTCTTTTTGTATATTTTAGTGATCCAAGATCACATTGAGTCTTTAGGAAAAGCCAATACTATCAAGAAGGGATGAGGTGTTGCTTAATGAGCCTCTTGCTTTATGTGCTTAATGATATGCTCCAAAATCCGCAGCTACTTTCCCACTTCCACAAATGACCTAAACCCTAAGCCAAACTCGGTCATACCGATTCTGTCAATCCGGCGCCACCGAGTTTCACTTGTCATTTGCCACTACCAAACCCTAGCAATTCGGTCCTACCGATACGGATCTCGGTCTCACCGAGATGGGCTTGCAAACTCTCTGTTACCTGTTGCAATATCTTCGGTCCCACCGAGATATGCAATCGGTCCCACCGAGTTTTCTTGGCCAACTCTCTGTTTCACTTATTACCAAAATCGGTCCCACCGAGTTTGAGTAATCGGTCAAACCGAGTTTTGGATTTTCCCTAACCCTAGCACATCGGTCCCACCGAGTTGTTCCAGTCGGTCCCACCGAAATCTCTAACGGTCACTAGGTTTACCATTTCGGTCCGACTGAGTTTGATGATTCGGTCCCACCGAGATTGGAAAACTGTGTGTAACGGTTGGATTTTGTGTGGAGGCTATATATACCCCTCCACCTCCTCTTCATTCGAAGAGAGAGCCATCAGAACACATACACCATTCCTACTCATATGTTCTGAGAAAGAACCACCTACTCATGTGTTGAGACCAAGATATTCCATTCCTACCATATGAATCTTGATCTCTAGCCTTCCCCAAGTTGCTTTCCACTCAAATCTTCTTTCCACCAGATCCAAATCCTATGAGAGAGAGTTGAGTGTTGGGGAGACTATCATTTGAAGCACAAGAGCAAGGAGTTCATCATCAACACACCATTTGTTACTTCTTGGAGAGTGGTGTCTCCTAGATTGGCTAGGTGTCACTTGGGAGCCTCTGACAAGATTGTGGAGTTGAACCAAGGAGTTTGTAAGGGCAAGGAGATCGCCTACTTCGTGAAGATCTACCGCTAGTGAGGCAAGTCCTTCGTGGGCGATGGCCATGGTGGAATAGACAAGGTTGCTTCTTCGTGGACCCTTCGTGGGTGGAGCCCTCCGTGGACTCGCGCAACCGTTACCCTTCATGGGTTGAAGTCTCCATCAACGTGGATGTGGGATAGCACCACCTATCCGAACCACGGGAAAAACATCCGTGTCTCCAATTGCGTTTGAATCCTCCAAACCCTTCCCGTTACATTCCTGCAAGTTGCATGCTTTACTTTCCGCTGCCTCTATACTCTTTGCATGCTTGCTTGATATGTATTGTGTATGTTAAAATTGTGCCCGAACTCCACTTAAACCGAAAAAGCTTAAAAAGTGCAACTTTAGCATTAAGTGTCTATTCACCCCCCTCTAGACACTCCTTCTTCTACATCCTACAGGCCTTGATCTTGTCGGGATTGGCTTCAATTCCCCGCCGAGACACGAAGAACCCGAGAAGCTTGCCGGAGGGGACTCCAAACACACACTTCTCGGGGTTGAGCTTGAGGCTGATCTTGCGCAGATTTGCAAAGGTCTCGTCTAAATCTTGAATCAGAGTTGCCTTGTCCTTGCTCTTGACCACTATGTCATCCATGTAGGCTTCCACATTTCTGTGTATTTGTGGCTCAAGAGCGACATGGACTACCCTTGCAAATGTTGAACCAGCATTTTTTAAACCGAAAGGCATCCGTATGAAACAGTACGTGCCACATGGAGTGATGAATGCGGTCTTCTCCTCATGCTCTTCTGTCATGAAGATTTGATGGTATCCTGAGTATGCGTCAAGAAATGAAAGCAAGTCACATCCGGTCGTGGAGTCAACAATCTGGTCAATGCGCGGCAAGGGAAATGGGTCTTTGGGACAAGCTTTATTAACATCGGTAAAGTCGATGCAAAGCCTCCATTTCCCGTTTGCCTTGCGCACGACTACAGGATTGGCCAACCACGTAGGATGGAGCACTCCTCAGACAAGGCCTGCTGCTTCCAATTTCTTGATCTCTTCTGCGATGAATTCTTGGCGCTCCACTGCTTGCTTCCTGACCTTCTGCTTGACGGGCCGCGCATGAGGACAAACGGCAAGGTGGTGCTCAATTAATTTCCTGGGAACACCGGGGATGTCAGACGGTTGCCACACAAACACGTCGACGTTCGCCTGCAGGAAAGCAATGAGCGCGCTTTCCTATTTAGGGTCAAGAGTGGCACTGATGGTGAAGGTACCACCAGTGCCGTCCTCCTTGGCGGCCACCTTCTTGGTCTCTGGCGGAGCTGCCATTGTCTTCTTACACTTGCCGGTGGAGCTCGATGTTGCGTCCTCGATGGTAGCGCAGCACTCCGAAGAGGTGCGCTTGCCGGAGTGGGCATCAGAACTCTTGCCGGACTTGGTCTTCTTCTTCCCCCGGGAGCTTCAACGGCAGGTGACTTGCGATCTGTTGCGGCTGCTGCTTCCCGGTAGATCTTGTCGGCGCAGATAAGAGCATCCTTCTTGTCGCCAGGGACAGAGATGACACTTATCGGGCCTGGCATCTTCAGCATGTTGTATGCGTAGTGAGAGGCTGCCATGAACTTGGCGAGTGCTGGACGGCCGAGTATCCCATTGTAAGGCAATGGAAAATCGGCAACGTCAAAAGTGACCCTCTCAGTCCTGAAATTCAACTCGCTGCCAAATGTCACTGGCAACGTGACCTTCCCCTTCGGCTTGCTCCTTCCCGGGTTGATTCCTTGGAATGTGCCGGTCTCTTCAAGCTCGCTGTCAGGGATCTGGAGTTTCTGGAGTACATCGGAGGAGATCAGGTTCAAGCCGGCCTCGCCGTCAACTAGCATCTTAGTGACCTTGAGGTTGCGGATAGTTGGTGAAACCAACATCGGCAAGCACCCGACCGCAGTTGTGCGATCAGGGTGGTCCTCAATATCAAAGATGATAGGCATGCTGGACCATTTCAAAAGCTTGTGTGACTCGACAGGTGGTTCCGCCGCATTGACTTCCTGCACCCACTGCTTGAGTTGGCGGTGCGAAGTATGCAGAGAAGCACCGCCGTCAACGCACAAGACCTCTGTGGCTTTCTGGAACTCCTGCTCACTGGTCTCGACATCATCCATGTCTTCGTCGTCATCGTCATCTTCATCCTTGTCGCTGCCGCGGGGAGGTCTGTCTCCTTGCCACTGCTTGGCCTTGCCGCGGCGTCCTCCCCGGCTGGCGCGCTTCTTGCCGGATTCTCCAGCGCCTCCTTGGGCCCTCTCCTTGTCGCGTCGCTCGTATTCAGCCTTTTGCTGCTGGACAAGATGCTCGACCTTCTTGCAGCTCTGGAGGTCATGGCCCTTGGTGCGGTGGATCTTGCAGTACTACTTGTCGGTGCCGTCCTGCTTGTCGGCGACCGCCACAGCCTGGCAGTTGGTGCATGCGGCAATCTCCTTGCCGGGGCTACCAGCTTTGGCTTTATTGGCGCCACCTTCATTGCCGGACTGCTCAATGACTAGCACATCTTTGCCTTTCTTCTTCCTGTTGTTCCGCCGCCGGTTTTTCTTTGCCGGGGCAGCATCCTCGCTGTCAGATCCTCCTGCTCATGTATTCTCTCCGGGGAGTTTCCTCCCTTCCTCAGCATGTGCACACTTGTCGGCCAGGGCATACAGCTCACTGACGTCTCTGATCTTGCACATCGCCATCTCCTCCCGCATCCTGCGGTTACGCACGTTCTGATGGAACACGCTGATGACCGTGGCAGGGTGGACATCTGGGATGTTGTGCTGTACACGGTTGAATCTCTGAATGTACTTGCGCAGGGGTTCTCCTTCCTTCTGAGCGAGCAAGTGAAGGTCACTCTCTTGGCCATGAGGTTTGTGGCCGCCTATAAAGGCGCCGACAAACTGATGGCATAGGTCTGCCCAGGAGGATATGGAGTTGTCCGGCAAATGCATGAGCCAGGACCTGACGTTGGGCTTGAGCACCAGCGGGAAGTAGTTGGCAAGGATCTTGTCGTCCCGCCCCCCGGCAGCTTGCACCATGATGGTGTAGATGTTGAGGAACTCCGACGGATGCGACTTGCCGTCGTACTTCTCTGGTACGTCTGGCTTGAAATTCTTCTTGCTGGGCCACTGGACTTGCCACAGCTCACGAGTAAATGCAGGGCAACCTACCGCGTACGGCATGTCGCCTGGTTCCCCTGGCGCATGCATGTCGACAGAGGGCCCAGCGCGCTGGTCTGATTGACGCCGCGCTTCTCTTCGGCGCTCGATGCGAGTACGAGCATCTTCTTGCTGTCATCCGTGAAGAACTTGGCGCTGATCGCGACGAGCTCGTGGATCTGATGACGCAGTGGAGTCGCTGTCGAGGTGGATCCGGCGAGTCGGCGATCTTGGCCTTCGGGGCGGAGAGTGCACGGTGGTTGCACCTCCACCGGTCTTGTCGCCACCGGCTCGTGCCAGGCTGACTTGCCGCAGCTGCGATGTACTCGGCTGCCGCGGAGTGTCGCCGTTGGCAAAGCCGATGAGACTCTGAATGGTGGCCTTCCAGTCGTCGATCTTGTCTGCCGCTGGAGGGTAGTCTAGGAGCAGTTGAGCTCGCGCCAAAGCTTCTGCTGAAGTGGCGGGTGGCGGCGGCGAACGGTGTGAGGAGCGGGATATGCTCGGACTTCTAACTATGTAGGAAGGAGCAGTATCTCGTCCAGGCGACCGTGCCCCGCTCGTGCAAGCATGTTGGTCTTGAGCACTCCGAGATCCACCAGCTCGATCTTGGTCCAGCAAACGTATGGTACCGTGAGTACTATGACGCTGCCGGTCCCGCGCCTCCTGGGATGGGCGCGGTGCATGTACGGACGCCGAGGTCTTGGAGTGCGCCCGGTCGTTGTGGGAGCCGACTGTGCCGCCGATGGGCAGCGCAGCCTTGTCCTTGGACCTGGCAGCACCGTGAGCTCCCTCGTCGACGCCCGTTCTTCCGCTGGCGTCTACCCCACCAGCCGTTTGCTCCGGCGGTGGTGGGTTCGGTGCGGACGGAGCAGTCGCCTCCGAAGCCTTCTTCTTCGGCGGCATGTCGATGAAGACGATGAAGATTTAGCTCGTGTGAACGCCGGATCAGGTTCACACAACCTCGACGCACCCCCTACCTGGCGCGCCAAAGATGTCGGGGAACTAATCCACGAGCACCTATGGGACCGGCGGACCGAGCCCCTTTCGGTTCGGCGCGGGGGGGGGGGGCGGAGATCACACGAAGAGCAGATCGAGGCGAAACACACGAGCAGTTTACCCAGGTTCGGGCCGCACGGATGCGTAAAACCCTACTCCTGCTTTGTGGTTTGTATTGAGTTCTTGCTTGGGAGCGCTGAGTGCTATAGTACACACCAGCAGCTAACGAGACTGAGCATGAGTGTTCTCTCCTTCCAACCCCCCTCTACGTTGCGCATGGGCCTCCTTTTATATGCTCAAGGGGTCACCGACAGGTGGCAACGTAGACAAGGGTAAAAATGGAAAGGTGTTGCGGTTTCTACAATGTATCATACCTAACCCTGACGGCAGGGGACAAGGGCATTAAATGCCCGTCTGCATCGCCCAAATAGTGCAAAAGGGACCGTCAGGGATGCCACCGCTCGCCACGATGGCAATCTTGTCAGCGCCGCTTGCCACCGCGCACCGCTGGCTGCACAGCCTCCCGCCACTTACGCCTGGAAGGGTCCCAGAGCGACACGTTGGTGGATGTGCTGGAGCGCGGGTACAGAGTGGTGGCTTGCCGCGGCAAGCGCCTTGCCGCGGTCGTTGTCTTGTCCCGTCCGGGATCTTGTCGCTCACTGGGCCTTGCCGGGACGCGTGGCGCGTCGCGGCAAGTTCCTTGAGATGCCTTGGTTGGCCTTCCCGGCAAGCTCCACTTGCCGGGGTCTTGTCTCCTTGGCTTGGATACTTTGTCCTTGAATGGCTCCAAAGGAACCACGGAGGACCTTGGCGGTCACCCGGCAAGCCTTGCCGTGGGACGCTGCGACTGCCCGTGCACAAGTTCGGGATACTAGGGTACCCCTACTCTAGTACACCGACAACGAGATAAGACAAACTTATGGGCATCCTTGAAGAGAGTAGGCCAATAAAAACCAGATTGCAGTACCTTATGTGTAGTTCTATCTCCAGCATGGTGTCCTCCATAAGCTTCGGAGTGACACTTGCGTAGGATCTGTTCCTGTTCATGCTCAGGTACATAACGTCTAATAACACCATCCACTCCTTCTTTATAAAGATGTGGGTCATCCCAAATGTAATGCCTCAAATCATAGAAGTACTTTTTTCTTTTGCTGGTATGTGAAACTAGGTGGTATAAACTTAGCAACAATTTAATTAGCATAATCAGCATACCATGGAGCAGCATGAGAAGCATTTATGACATTTAATTGCTCATCAGGAAAGCTATCATCAATAGGTAGTGGGTCATCAAGCACATTTTCTAACCTAGACAAGTTGTCTGCAACGGGGTTCTCAGCTCCCTTTCTATCAACAATATGTAAGTCAAATTCTTGTAGCAACATCTAATAAGTCTAGGTTTAGCATCTTTCTTTTCCATAAGATATTTAATAGCATCTTGATCAGTGTGAATAGTTACTTTAGAATCAACAATATAAGGTCTGAACTTATCACAAGCAAATACAACTGCTAAGAATTCTTTTTCAGTAGTGGCATAATTTCTTTGAGCATTGTCTAGAGTTTTACTAGCATATTGAATAACATTTAGTTTCTTATCAACTCTTTGTCCTAGAACATCACCTATAGCATAATCACTAGCATCACACATAATTTCAAAGGGTAAATTCCAATCAGGTGGCTGAACAATAGGTGCAGAAATCAATGCTTTCTTAAGTATTTCAAATGCTTCTACGCAATCATCATCGAAGACAAATGGTATATCCTTTTGTAATAAATTAGTCAGAGGCCGAGAAATTTTTGAGAAGTCCTTAATGAACCTCCTATAAAAACCGGCATGACCAAGGAAACTTCTTATACCTTTGATGTCCTTGGGACATGGCATCTTTTCAATAGCATCAACCTTGGCTTTATCAACTTCAATACCTCTTTCAGAAACTTTATGCCCCAAGACAATACCTTCATTAACCATAAAGTGGCACTTTTCCCAATTCAAGACAAGATTAGTTCTTCACATCTCTGCAAAACTCGATCAATGTTGCTCAAGCAATCATCAAAAGAAGATCCATAGACGGAAAAGTCGTCCATGAAAACCTCACAAATCTTTTCACAAAAGTCATAGAATATAGCCATCATGCATCATTGAAAGGTAGCAGGTGCATTACATAAACCAAAAGGCATATGTCTATAAGCAAAAGTACCAAAAGGGCATGTAAAAGTAGTGTTTGATTGATCTTTGGCTGACACAGGTATTTGAGAGAAACCAGAATAACCATCTAGAAAGCAAAAATGTGTATGTTTGGACAATCTTTCTAGCATTTGATCGATAAAAGGTAAGGGGTAATGATCCTTTTTAGTAGCCTTATTTAATTTGCGGAAATCAATTACCATCCTATAACCTGTAATAATTCTTTGAGGAATCAATTTGTCTTTATCATTAGGAACAATAGTAATACCTCCCTTCTTAGGGACACAATGGACAGGGCTTACCCACTGACTATCAGCAATGGGATAAATTATACCCGCCTCAAGGAGCTTTAGTATCTCCTTTCTTACCACTTCTTTCATTTTAGGATTTAGCCGGCGTTAATGATCACGAACTGGTTTAGCATCTTCTTCCAAATTAATTTTATGTTGACATAGAGTGGGACTAATGCCCTTAATATCATCAAGAGTATACCCAATAGCAGCACGGTGCTTCTTCAGAGTTTTCAATAATCTCTCTTCTTCATGTTCTGAAAGGTTAGCACTAATAATAACAGGATATATCTTTTTCTCATCAACATAAGCATATTTAAGAGTATCAGGTAACAGTTTAAGCTCAAATACGGGATCACCCTTGGGTGGAGGAGGATCCCATAGGATTTCAACAGGTAAATTATTTTTCAGAATAGGTTCCTGTTTAAAGAATACTTCATCTAATTCCCTTCTTTTATTCATAAATATGTCGTTTTCATGGTCTAGCAAATATTGTTCTAAAGGATCACTAGGAGGTACGACAATAGAAGCAAGACCAATAATTTCATCTGTAACGCCCTCGATGCGGCTATATCTCCCACGTGTCGAAGCACGACTTAGACGCATAACCGCAATGAAAGCAATGTCGCAAGTGAGGAATCTTTGCAAACAACCCATGTACATAAATAAAGGGGAAAGGTACATAGTTGGCTTACACTCGCCATGTCACACAAATACATAAATAAGTCATTACATTCATCCAATACACTCAGGGTCCGACCACGGAACCAAAATAAAGATCAACCCCCAAATGTGACAAAGTCCCCGATCGCCCCAACTGGGCACCACTACTGATCATCTGGGAAAGACACATAGTAACGACGAGAGTCTTCATCGAACTCCCACTTGAGCTCGGTCATATCCTCTGGAACGGTATCATCGGTCCCTGCATCTGGTTTTGGATGTAAACTGTGAGTCACGGGGACTCAGCAATCTCGCACCCTCGCGATCAAGACTATTTAAGCTTATAGGTAAGGTAAAGGTATGATGTGGAGCTGCAGCAAGCGACTAGCATATATGGTGGCTAACATATTCGCAAAAGAGAGCGAGAAGAGAAGGCAAAAGCACGGTCGAACAACTATGATCAAGAAGTGATCCTAGAACAACCTACGTCAAGCATTACTCCAACACCGTGTCCACTCCCGGACTCCGCCGAGAAGAGTCCATCACGGTTTCACACGCGGTTGATGCATTTTAATTAAGTTAAGTTTCAGGTTATCTACAACCGGACATTAACAAATTCCCATCTGCCCATAACCGCAGGCACGGCTTTCGAAAGTTCAAATCCCTGGAGGGGAGTCCCAACTTAGCCCATCACAAGCTCTCATGGTCAACGAAGGATAATCCTTCTCCCAAGACAATCCGATCAGACTCGGCATCCCGGTTACAAGACATCCTCGACAATGGTAAAACTAAACCAGCAAAGCCACCCGAATGTGCCGACAAATCCCGATAGGAGTTGCACATATCTCGTTCTCAGGGCACTCCGGATTGTCCAAGGTTCCGGTAGGCCAGCCCAGAGTTGCCCCTGGTGGCCACCGGCAGCTGACAGGTTGGACCAACACTCAGAGGAGCACTGGCCCGGGGGTTTAAATAAAGATGACCCTTGAGTCCGCGGAACCCAAGGGAAAAAGAGGCTATGTGGAGAATGGTAAAACCAATGTTGGCCATGCTGGAAGAGTTTTATTCAAGGCGAACTGTCAAGGGGTTCCCATTATAACCCAACCGTGTAAGGAACGCAAAATCCGGGAACATAACACCGATATGATGGAAACTAGGGCGGCAAGAGTGGAACAAAACACTAGGCATAAGGCCGAGCCTTCCACCCTTTACCAGGTATGTATATGTGCATTAAGATAAACAAGATAATATTATGATATCCCAACGATAAACATGTTCTAACAAGGAACAATCTCCAATCTTCACCCGCAACTAGCAACGCTATAAGAGGGGCTGAGCAAAGTGGTAACATAGTCAAACAACGGTTTGCTAGGGCGTGGTGGGTTAAAGGTTTGACATGGCAATATGGGAGGCATGATAAGTATGTGGTAGGTATCATAGCATAGGCATAGCAAAAGATCGAGCATCTAGCAAGTAAAGATAGAAGTGATTTCGAGGGTATGGTCATCTTGCCTGCAAAGTTCTCAGAGTTGCCTTGATCCTTGTAAGCGAACTCAACGGGCTCCTCGTTCACGAACTCGTCTCCCGGCTCTACCCAAACAAGAACAACAAGCAAAAGGAGCACAATCAACCACGTGCAAAGCTCGAGCAACATGATGCAAACATGGTATGATATGCGGGATGCGGTATGCGATGCATATGCAAGATTTGGAAAGGAATGAATGCACCTGGCCTCAACTTGGAAATCCAAGAGTGCCACTGGAAAGAGGAGTTGATTTCAATTGAAATCGATATAAAGATCACCGGAATCGGATGCACGCTTTGGAAATGGCAAGCAAAACAAATATGGCACCGGCCTGCGATAAACAGCAAGTAGCCATCTAAATGCATCAAGATAAATATGCTACAGCACTCAAACATGACAACAAAATAGATGGCTGGGATCCACTCATGATGCTTGACAAAAGATGAACACTAAGCTATGGCTAGTTCACTCAATAACAGGTGCAAACAAGCATGCAAAATAGCAAAAGATAACATGTTTCAAACTTAGTGAAATAACAACAAATCAGGAATTTATCATCAGGAAGCAATCTTTAGGGCATGAAAACTACATGCTACAGGAACATATCATGGCAAAGAAAGGCATGGCATGAAGTTACTCTAAGCACATAACAAAAGTCCCTTAGTGACCTTGAGCCAAAGGGGATCATAAAATACAATTGCAAGCATGTGAACATAGCAAAAACATAAACAGATTCAGACTTGGTGAAAAACTGGAGCATGCAAAATAGTTAACAAGTAGGCACGTTTACGAGCTCGATGCACTCACTACGAGGCATTGCATGACAAGATAAGCATACACCCATCAAGAAGACATGGCATAGAAGATAGACATGGCAAGAACAACATCATAGCATGCACGGATCAACAACAACAAGCTTGGCAAAATTGCAAAACATGTTAACAATCTGCAAGGAACATTTTATAGCAAAAGTAGAGCTCGATTGACTCAAGCTAGGGTGCTCCATAATTGCAAACAAAGACATGGATGGATAGAGCACCACAATATTAACAAAACATCCTTACTGATCATCCTCAAAAGAGGCACGGATCACTAGGAAACATCATGAACATATGGCATAAAAATAATAACATGACAAGGACTTAGTGAAATTCTAAGTCCCTGAAATCAGCATCATCGAGTAAGCTACTTTGCATGCTTGTGCTAGTCACCACAGAGATCACAAAAATACATGGCATACACCCCTGTAAAGATGGCATGACATATAACAAAACACATGTAGAGCTCAGGATCATAGCATGCACCCATTAATCATGGCAAAAATGACAAAAGGCCATTTGCTGAGACAGATCTGACATGATCATCACATAGCCCTCTTCCAACAGCATTTCGGACATCAAGATGAGCTCAAATGAAAATGATGCAATGAGATGAAATGATGCACTCGTTGAGGTGAACATTTTGATATGCTACACGCATGAATCGGAGCTACGGATGCAGAGTTATGGCATGGCAAAGTATGCAAAAATACTAGGGTTCGGAGGGAAAAAGTCAACCCTCGTCCCAGATCCAGATCTGGCACAGAAGTCGAGGTTCACCGACCGGAGTTACTGTTCACCGGAGGAGCTCATGGCGGCCGGAGGTTGCGGACGTCGGCGGGGTCGGCGAGGTCGCCGTCCGGAGGAGGAGGACGATGGCGGAGCGGCGCGGCGGAGAGGCCGGGGCGGCGCGGCCGGGCGGCGCCGGAGCTTCTGTCGATGGCAAGCGGGCAAGGCGGCGGGGTCGCGCCGGCGATGAGGTGCGTCGTGGCGGAGCTGCAGCCAGCGCGGGCGGCGCGCTGCAGGAGGCGAAGGGCGGCGGGTGTGGCGCCTCTGGCCCGGTAGGCGGCTCGGGCGGGCCTCCCGCGGGCTCGTCGGGCTGGAGGAGAGAGAGAACCGGCGCAGGACAGGTGGCGGCGTATGATTGGCGGTGGCGGGATGTCCAGTGGCGGGCGGACGTTGTCCGGCCGCGCGGAGGTGCGGGGAGCTAGGTTAGGGGTGGAATGACCCGAAAATTTCGGGGAGATGCTATTTTATAGGTAGGAGGAGCTAGGAGGCTCCAAATGAGGTGCGGTTTGCGTCCACGCGATCATGATCAAACGCTCTAGATGATAGAAGGGGTTTAGATGGGTTTTGGGCCAGTTTGGAAAGGTGTTGGGCTGCAACACATATGAGGCCTTTTCGGTCCCTCGATTAACCGTTGGAGTATCAAACGAAGTCCAAATGGTACGAAACTTGACAGGCAGTCTACCGGTAGTAAACCAAGACTGCATGGCAAGTCTCGGTCCAATCCGAAAACGTTTAACCCCCACACACGAAAAGAGGTAGAAAGGACCACGGGAGGACATAGGAGCGCCGGAATGCAAAACAGACAACGGGGAAAATGCTCGGATGCATGAGACGAACACGTATGCAAATGCGATGCACATGATGACATGATATGAGATGCATGACAAAGGCAAAACAGACGGAGATCAAAACCCGACAACGATGAAATAAAATAACTTAGTGCCGGAAACGGCAAGAGTTGGGATACATATGAGGTAAATTACATCCGGGGTGTTACAACACTCCACCACTACGAAAGGATCTCATCCCGAGATTTAGGACTGGAAAAACTCCGGGTACTCAGAATGGAGGTGATCCTCGCGTTCCCAGGTGGCTTCACGGTCGGAATGATGTGACCACTTGACTTTGAGGAATTTGATTGACTTGTTGCAAGTCTTGCACTCAGCTTCTTCAAGGATAGCAACGGGATGCTCACGATAGGACAGGTCTTCTTGGAGATCAATGTCTTCGAAGTTGACGGTGCGGTCAGGGGTTTTGAAGCACTTGCGGAGTTGAGAGACGTGAAACACGCCGTGCACGTTTGCAAAGTTGGAGGGAAGCTCAAATTGATAGGCGAGATCGCCTATCTTGCTGACGATCTTGAAAGGACCCATATATCTAGGGGCAAGCTTCCCTTTGATACCGAAGCGACGAGTACCTTTCATTGGAGAGACACGGAGGTAAACATGGTCTCCGATCTCGAAAGCCAAGTCACGATGCTTACTATCATAGTAGCTCTTCTGGCACGATTGCGCGACGTTGAGATTATCATGAATGACTTTGCACATCTCTTTTGCCTCTGTGATCAAGTCATTTCCAAGAAGTTGACATTCACTAGTCTCTGACCAGTTAAGAGGAGTACGGCAATTCCTGCCATAGAGAATTTCAAATGGGGCCTTGCCCGAACTCGCTTGGAAACTGTTGTTGTAGGAGAACTCGGCATATGGAAGACAATCTTCCCACTTCATACCGAAAGAGATGACGCAAGCCCTGAGCATATCTTCAAGAATCTGATTGACACGCTCGACTTGGCCACTAGTTTGAGGATGAAAAGTTTTGCTGAAACAGATGTTGGTGCCCATGGCCTTCTGAAAAGAATCCCAAAACTTGGAGGTGAAGATGTTGCCATGATCTGATATCAACTGCGGAATGCCGTGCAAGGAGACAATCCGGGAGGTATATAGCTCTGCCAATTGAGCCGCTGTGATGGATTCTTTGATAGGAAGGAAATGAGCCACTTTAGTGAGCTTGTCGATGACAACGAAGATAGCATCATTGCCACGCTTGGACTTTGGAAATCATATCACAAAGTCCATCTCAATGTGGTCAAACTTCCATTCTGGAATGGCAAGAGGTTGGAGGAGACCAGCTGGTCATTGGTGTTCTGCCTTCACTCTTCTGCAGACATCACAATCATTCATGAACTGAGCAATCTCACGCTTCATTCGAGTCCACCAAACCGACTGCTTGAGGTCCTGGTACATCTTTGTACTTCCAGGGTGGATAGAGAGGAGTGAATTGTGAGCCTCATTCATAATGACTTCACGAAGGTAACCTTTAGGCACAACAATGCGATCCTCGAAGAATAGAGTATCCTTGTCATCAAGGCGATAGCACTTGTACTTGGGTTGACTCTTGGCAATCCCAATCTTCACCTTCTTCACCATAGCATCTAGAAGTTGAGCCTCGCGAATCTGATCTTCCAAAGTAGGAGAGACTTGGAGGTTGGCCAGAAATCCTTGAGGAACAACTTGCAGATTGAGTTTGCGGAAAGCTTCACAAAGCTCGGGTTGGTAAGGCTTGATAATCAAACTGTTGCAGTAAGACTTCCTGCTCAATGCGTCAGCAATTACATTGGCCTTGCCCGGAGTATATTCGATACTCGGATTATACTCTTGAATCATTTCGACCCAACGAGTCTGCCTGAGGTTGAGATTAGGCTGAGTGAAGATGTACTTGAGACTCTTGTGGTTAGTGAAGATGTCCACTTTTCTTCCCAATAAGAGATGTCTCCAAGTTAAAAGAGCATGGACAACTACCGCCAACTTGAGGTCATGAGTGGGGTAGTTCTTCTCGTTGGGATTCAACTAGCGAGAGGTATAGGCCACAACTTTCTTCTCTTGCATCAACACTGCACCAAGACCTTGAAGAGAGGCATCACAAAAGACCTCGAACGGTTAGGATTCATCAGGAGGAGTCAGAACTGGAGCAGTGACTAATTTCTCTTTCAGGGTGTTGAAAGCGATGTCACATTCAGGAGACCAGACGTACTTCACATGCTTCTGGAGAAGGTTGGAAAGAGGCTTCGCGATCTTAGAGAAGTTCTCAACGAACCTTCGACAATAGCTTGCGAGCCCAAGGAAGCTGCGGAGTTGCTTCACGTTCTGAGGTGGTTCCCAATTCACAATTGCAGACACCTTCTCAGGATTAACTGCTATGCCCTTGGCAGAGATGATATGCCCAAGGTAGAGAACCTCATCAAGCCAAAACTCGCACTTTGAAAACTTGGCATAGAACTGATGTTCTCTGAGCTTAAGCACCAAACGCAAGTGCTTGGCATGATCTTCCTTGTTCTTGGAAAAGACCAAAATGTCATCGAGGTAGACCAAGATGAAGTCATTTGTGTAGGGGTTCAAGATGAAGTTCATCATGCGAGAGAATGTTGGCGGAGCGTTGACGAGGCCAAAAGACATGACAGTGTATTCATATGAACCATAGCTTGTTCTGAAAGCTGTCTTGGGGATATCTTGTTCACGAATGCGAATCTGGTGATAGCCCATACGGAGATCAAGCTTGGAGAATACTTGAGTACCTTTGAGTTGTTCAAACAGCTCGTTGATGTTGGGAAGTGGGTACTTGTTCTTTATGGTCTTCTTGTTCAATGGATGGTAGTCAACACAGAGTCGGTCCATTCCATCCTTCTTCTTCACAAAAAGAACTCCACAACCCCACGGAGAAGAACTAGGTCGGATGAGACCCATACGCTCTTGAATATCGAGTTGCTTCCTCAGCTCCTTCAACTCTTTAGGTCCAAGCTTGTAAGGACGTTTGCAAACAGGTTCCGTGCCAGGCTCAAGATCGATGACAAATTCAACTGGCCGGTGCGGAGGCATTCCTGGAAGCTCTTCTGGAAAGACGTCTTGATATTCGCAAACAACTGGAATTTGAGAAATGGCATCCAGCTCACCCTTCTCATTGAGAGAAAACGGTCGAATGGTATCATCTCTTGCGGCAAAGACAATTACATCCTCAGACGAATGAGCCAATTGAATCTGCCTGGCAGCACAATCAAGCTGAGCCTTGTGCTTAGAAAGCCAGTCCATTCCAAGAATAAGATCAATATCCAAGTCACCAAGAACCGTAGGAGAAGACAGAAACTTGTAGTCGCCCAACGTGATAGTAACATCAAGAACCATGGAGTTAGCATTCATGCGTTTACCCGGAGAGACAACTGCTATTGGTCTAGGCAAAACTTGAAGAGCCAATTCATGCTTAGATGCAAAAGGTCTCGAGATGAAACAATGCGATGCACGAGCGTCAAAAAGAACTTTTGCAGGAATATCATTAACAGGAAGGTTACCCATGATGACATCTGACGAGTCCTCTGCCTGAGCTGCATTCATCAAGTTGACCTTGGCAAACTTGGGGTTATGCTTGACCACTGAGGTGCTGGCAGACCTCACAGGAGGAGGAGGAAGACGCCTCTGATTGAAGCATTTGTTGGCATAGTGACCCTTCTGCTGACACTTGTTGCACGTGACCTCTGAAAGCGGATGGTGATACGGAGCACTTGATCTTGGAGCTTGAAACGAAGTCTTGTTCTGAAAGCCTGGGTTGGGTGGGTGGGAAGATCCACTGCCACCTTTGCTCTTCTGCTGATAAGGCTGACGGAACGGAGGAGGAGGCACCCAATACTTTTGCTTCTTAGCCACTTGAGTTGAGGAAGAAGGAGTTGCATCTCTGACTCGCTTCTTGGAAGCATCGCACTTCAGTTGGGCAGCCTCTTGCTTCATTGCCATGTTGTAAAATTCATCGTACTTCTTGGGCTAAAAAAGGACGAGAGCTAGCTGGAGTTCTTCTCTAAGACCACCCCTGAACTGGTATATCATGCTCTTCTCGTCAGGGATGTCTTTCTTAGCGAAACGGGCGAGCTTCTGAAACATGATGTTATACTAGTAAACAGACAAAGAGCCTTGCTTCAGGTTGCGGAATTCCTCACGGTTGCTTTCAACAACACTCTGAGGAATGTGATGAGCTTTGAAGTCTTGACGGAATTCATCCCAGGTAATCACATGGCCTTCTCTGGAATGCTTGTATTGCTAAAACCATTCTGCAGCTTGGTCTTTGAGTTGGAAGGAGGCAAACTTGACAAAGTCCTCAGGCCTGACGTTACTGCACTCGAAATGCTTGCATATATCCACGAGCCAATCATCAGCATCTAAGGCCTCAACACAGTTGCTGAAGGTCTTTGGCTGGTTAGCAAGGAACTGGTTGAGTGTAGCAAACTGATTCTGATTGTTGCCATGGCCTTGGTTGCGCTCTTGCAGAATTTGCATGATCAGCTGCGGGTTTGCATTGGTAGCGGCCATCACAGCTTGCCATGCCTCCGGAGGTGGAGGTGGTGGTGGCCGATCCTAATTCTGATTCTGACCCTTAGCAGGAGCCATCCTGAAGAGGGTGACATCCGTTAGCATCTTGATAGACAAATATTCAAGCTGAATCAAACGGATTGAAATTGCAACATAAAGACTTCACATCCAAACAAAATGAACGAATGAATTCCAATTTAAATGGTCACATTTCCATAAATTGAGAAGCCACTTAGATAGAGGAAGAAGAATAAATCAACAAGGTACGGACAAGAACAAATACTTGGTGAGGATTACCCAATCCCAAACCAAATATCCACGGAAGAAGAACTAGAGCTACAAGAATTCCCACCTATGAAACTCCCGAACCTTTCCGGTTATGCAATCAGGTGTTGGGGATACAGGGGAAGCATAATATCTCACCCAAAGCTAGCAAATCCTACATCCAGCTGTATCCATCCTTCAACACATAACCAAGAAACCTTCAGAAATCATTTACCTCAACCTTCGAAAAGCATCCGTTATACAAGTTATGGCAATACTCCCAAACTCCCGCCCCAGTACTGGGTGGCGTCGAGGTTATCTCACCAACAACTGCATAAAAGAGATTTTCGATGTCGGTGAAACTCAGGTATTCCAGAATCTCAACGATAAAATTGTGACGACAACACCTCGGAGCTCAACTCCCTCGGACACTGCCACAACCCCTAAACGTTAGGAGGCACCAAGAACAATGTTCTCGTCACAAAACCATCGGAACGATTCCAAGATACCCGCGTAATCCTAATTTTTTTAGTGAAATTGAGAAGAGAAGAGTCAAAACTCTACGTCAGGATGCCTCACCGAGTGAGGAGTAAAAATAATTCCTAACTCTCCGATATATAATTCCTAAATGACTCAAAGCATTTTTCTAGACTCAACAACGCCAACGATTCGATCAAGCAGGGGGCTCCTAAGGTCGGGGAAGGCTCTGATTACCAACTTGTAACGCCCTCGTTGCGGCTATATCTCCCACGTGTCGAAGCACGACTTAGAGGCATAACCGCATTGAAAGCAATGTCGCAAGTGAGGTAATCTTCGCAAACAACCCATGTACATAAATAAAGGGGGAAGGTACATAGTTGGCTTACACTCGCCACGTCACACAAATACATAAATAAGTCATTATATTCATCCAATACACTCAGGGTCCGACTACGGAACCAAAATAAAGATCAACCCCCAAATGCGACAAAGTCCCCGATCGCCCCAACTGGGCACCACTACTGATCATCTGAGAAAGACACATAGTAATGATGAGAGTCTTCATCGAACTCCCACTTGAGCTCGGTCATATCCTCTGGAACGGTATCATCGGTCCATGCATCTGGTTTTGGACGTAAACTATGAGTCACGGGGACTCAGCAATCTCGCACCCTCGCGATCAAGACTATTTAAGCTTATAGATAAGATAAAGGTATGATGTGGAGCTGCAGCAAGCGACTAGCATATATGGTGGCTAACATATTCGCAAAAGAGAAGGCAAAAGCACGGTCGAACAACTATGATCAAGAAGTGACCCTAGAACAACCTACGTCAAGCATTACTCCAACACCGTGTCCACTTCCCGGACTCCGCCGAGAAGAGTCCATCACGGTTACACACGCAGTTGATGCATTTTAATTAAGTTAAGTTTCAGGTTATCTACAACCGGACATTAACAAATTCCCATCTGCCCATAACCGCGGGCACGGCTTTCGAAAGTTCAAATCCCTAGAGGGGAGTCCCAACTTAGCCCATCACAAGCTCTCACGGTCAACGAAGGATATTCCTTCTCCCAAGACAATCCGATCAGACTCGGCATCCCGGTTACAAGACATCCTCGACAATGGTAAAACTAAACCAGCAAAGCCACCCGAATGTGCCGACAAATCTCGATAGGAGCAGCACATATCTTGTTCTCAGGGCACACCGGATTGTCCAAGGTTCCGGTAGGCCAGCCCAGAGTTGCCCCTGGTGGCCACCGACAGCTGACAGGTTGGACCAACACTTAGAGGAGCACTGGCCAGGGGTTTAAATAAAGATGACCCTTGAGTCCGCGGAACCCAAGGGAAAAAGAGGCTAGGTGGAGAATGGTAAAACCAATGTTGGTCCATGCTGGAAGAGTTTTATTCAAGGCGAACTGTCAAGGGGTTCCCATTATAACCCAACCGTGTAAGGAACGCAAAATCCAGGAACATAACACCGATATGACGGAAACTAGGGCGGCAAGAGTGGAGCAAAACACTAGGCATAAGGCCGAGCCTTCCACCCTTTACCAAGTATATATGTGCATTAAGATAAACAAGATAATATTATGATATCCCAATGATAAACATGTTCCAACAAGGAACGATCTCCAATCTTCACCCGCAACTAGCAACACTATAAGAGGGGCTGAGCAAAGCGGTAACATAGCCAAACAACGGTTTGCTAGGGCGTGGTGGGTTAGAGGTTTGACATGGCAATATGGGAGGCATGATAAGTATGTGGTAGGTATCAAGGCATAGGCATAGCAAAGGAGCGAGCATCTAGCAAGTAAAGATAGAAGTGATTTCGAGGGTTTGGTCATCTTGTCTGCAAAGTTCTCAGAGTTGCCTTGATCCTCGTAAGCAAACTCAACGGGCTCCTCATTCACGAACTCGTCTCCCGGCTCTACCCAAACAAGAACAACAAGCAAAAGGAGCACAATCAACCACGTGCAAAGCTCAAGCAACATGATGCAAACATGGTATGATATGCGAGATGCGGTATGCGATGCATATGCAAGATTTGGAAAGGAATGAATGAACCTGAACTCAACTTGGAAATCCAAGAGTGCCACTGGAAATAGGAGTTGATTTCGATTGAAATTGTTATAAAGATCACCGGAATCGGATGCACGCTTTGGAAATGGCAAGCAAAACAAATATGGCACCGGTCTGCGATAAACAGCAAGTAGCCATCTAAATGCATCAAGATAAATATGCTACAACACTCAAACATGACAACAAAATAGATGGCTGGGATCCACTCATGATGCTTGACAAAAGATGAACACTAAGCTATGGCTAGTTCACTCAATAACAAATACAAACAAGCATGGCAAAAGAGTAAAAGATAACAGGTTTCAGACTTAGTGAAATAACAACAAATCAGGAATTTATCATCAGGAAGCAATCTTTAGAGCATGAAAACTACATGCTACAGGAACATATCATGGCAAAGAAAGGAATGGCATGAAGCTACTCTAAGCACATAACAAAAGTCCCTTAGTGACCTTGAGCCAAAAGGGATCATAAAATACAATTGCAAGCATGTGAACATAGCAAAAACATAAACAGATTCAGACTTGGTGAAAAACTGGAGCATGCAAAATAGTTAATAAGTAGACACGTTTACGAGCTCGATGCACTCACTACGAGGCATTGCATGACAAGCTAAGCATACACCCATAAAGAAGACATGGCATAGAAGCTAGACATGGCAAGAACAACATCATAGCATGCACGGATCAACAACAACAAGCTTGGCAAAATTGCAAAACATGTTAAGAATCTGCAAGGAACATTTTATAGCAAAAGTAGAGCTCGATTGACTCAAGCTAGGGTGCTCCATAATTGCAAACAAAGACATGGATGGATAGAGCACCACAATATTAACAAAACATCCTTACTGATCATCCTCAAAAGAGGCACGGATCACTAGGAAACATCATGAACATATGGCATAAAATAATAACAGGACAAGGACTTAGTGAAATTCTAAGTCCCTGAAATCAGCATCATCGAGTAAGCTATTTTGCATGCTTGTGCTAGTCACCACAGAGATCACAAAAATACATGGCATACACCCCATGTAAAGATGGCATGGCATATAACAAAACACATGCAGAGCTCAGGATCA
This sequence comes from Triticum monococcum, assembly GCA_034509565.1. Taxonomy (NCBI): domain Eukaryota; kingdom Viridiplantae; phylum Streptophyta; class Magnoliopsida; order Poales; family Poaceae; genus Triticum; species Triticum monococcum. The sequence goes on from CM067845.1 coordinate 489,433,811, forward strand.
TTGCATGCACACATTAATGATGGCAAAAATGACAAAAGGCCATTTGCTGAAACCGATCTGACATAATCATCACATAGCCCTCTTCCAACAGCATTTCGGGCATCAAGATGGTCTCAAATGAAAATGATGCAATGAGATGAAATGATGTACTCGTTGAGGCGAACATTTTGATATGCTACACGCATGAATCGGAGCTACGAATGCAGAGTTATGGCATGGCAAAGTATGCAAAAATACTGGGGTTCGGAGGGAAAAAGTCAACCCTCGTCCCAGATCCAGATCTGGCGCGGAAGTCGAGGTTCACCGGATGGAGTTACTGTTCACCGGAGGAGCTCATGGCGGCCGGAGCTTGCGGACGTCGGCGGGGTCGGCGAGGTCACCGGCCGGAGGAGGAGGACGACGGCGAAGCGGCGCGGCGGAGAAGCCGAGGCGGTGAGGCGTGGCCGGGCGGCGCCGGAGCTGCTGTCGGTGGCGAGCGGGCGAGGCGGCAGGGTCGCGCCGGCGACGAGGTGCGTCGCGGCGGAGCTGTAGCCGACATGGACGGCGCGCTGCAGGAGGCGAAGGGCGGCGGGCGCGGCGCCTCTGGCCCGGTGGCGGCTCGGGTGGGCCTCCCGTGGGCTCGCCGGGCCGGAGGAGAGAGAGAGAACCGTCGCAGGACAGGTGGCGGCGTATGATTGGCGGCGGCAGGATGTCCGGCGGCGGGTGGACGTTGTCCGGTCGCGCGGAGGTGCGGGGAGCTAGGTTAGGGGTGGAATGGCCCGAAGATTTCGGGGGAGATGCTATTTTATAGGTAGGAGGAGCTAGGAGGCTCCAAATGAGGTGCGGTTTGCGGCCACGCGATCGTGATCGAACGCTCTAGATGATAGAAGGGGTTTAGGTGGGTTTTGGGCCAGTTTGGAAAGGTGTTGGGCTGCAACACACATGAGTCCTTTTCGGTCCCTCGGTTAACCGTTGGAGTATCAATCGAAGTCCAAATGGTACGAAACTTGACAGGCGGTCTACCGGTAGTAAACCAAGGCCGCATGGCAAGTCTCGGTCCAATCGGAAAATGTTTAACCCCCACACACGAAAAGAGGTGGAAAGGACCACCGGAGGACATAGGAGCGCCGGAATGCAAAACGGACAACGGGGAAAATGCTCGGATGCATGAGACGAACACGTATGCAAATGCAATGCACATGATGACATGATATGAGATGCATGACAAAGGCAAAACAAACAGAGATAAAAACCCGACAACGATGAAATAAAATAACTTAGTGCCGGAAACGGCAAGAGTTGGGATACATATGAGGTAAATTACATCCGGGGTGTTACATCATCCTTACTAGGTAATTCTTCTTCACGGTGTTGTCTACTAAATTTAGAGAAATTAAATTCATGGGTCATATCATCTAAACCGACAGTAACAACATATCTTTTGCAATCTATGGTAGCATTAACAATATTTAAGAAGGGTCTACCAAATATAATGGGACAAAAGCTATCTTGTGGGGAACCAAGAACAAGAAAATCAGCAGAATATTTAGTTTTCCCACACAAGACTTCAACATCTCTAACAATTCCCATTGGTGAAATAGTATCTCTATTGGCAATTTTAATTGTGACGTCAATATCTTCCATCTCAGCAGGTGCAATATCATGCATAACTTCTTGGTATAAGGAATAAGGTATTGCACTAGCACTAGCACCCATATCACATAAGCCATGATAACAATGATCTCCTATTTTAACAGAAATAACATGCATGCCTACCATAGGTCTAGGTTTATCTTTATCACGGGGTTAGCAATTCTAGCAGTTTCATTACAGAAGTAAATAACATGCCCATCAATATTATCAGACAAGAGATCTTTAACAATAGCAATATTAGGTTCAACTTTAACTTGCTCAGGAGGTGTATATGTTTTAATATTGCTTTTACGAACTACAGTTGAAGCTTTAGCATGATCCTTTATCCTAACAGGGAAAGGTGGTTTCTCAACATAAGAAGTAGGAACAATAGGATCATTATAAGTGATAGTCTTTTCTTCAACTTTAATAGGTGCAGCTACTTTTACTTCTATGGGAGGATGATATTTAAACCACTTCTCCTTGGGGAGATCAACATAAGTAGCAAAAGATTCACAGAAAGAAGCTACTATCTCAGAGTCAAGTCCATATTTAGTGCTAAATTTACGAAAAATATTGCTATCCATAAAAGATTTAACACAATCAAAACTAGGTGTCATACCTGACTCCTTACCATTGTCGAGGTCCCAATCTTCAGAGTTGCGTTTAATTCTTTCCAATAAATTCTATTTGAATTCAATAGTCTTCATCATAAAAGAGCCAGCACAAGTATCAAGCATCGTGCGATTTTTACCAGAAAGCCGAGCATAAATTTTTTGAATAATCATTTCTCTTGAGAGCTCATGATTGGGGCATGAATATAACATTGATTTAAGCCTCCCCAAGCTTGAGCGATGCTTTCTCCTTCGCGAGGCCAAAAATTATATATATAATTGTGATCACGATGAACAAGATGCATAGGATAAAACTTCTGATGAAATTCCAATTTCAATCGTTTGTAATTCCAAGACCTCATATCATCACATAGCCTATACCATGTCGATGCATCTCCCCTCAAAGATAAATGGAAGACCTTCTTCTTAACAACATCTTCGGGTACACCTGCAAACTTAAATAATCCACAAACTTCATCCACATATATCAGATGTTCGTTAGGATGTTTTGTTCCATCTCCCAAAAAAGGATTAGCTAGCAGTTTTTCTATCATACCCGCAGGAACTTCAAAGCAAGCATTTTCATTTTCATTTTCATTTTGAGTAGGTTCAGTAGGTTGAGGAGCAACTCTTTGCTCTACTGGTCGGGGTGAAGATACCCCGAACAAGCCCCTCAGAGGATTACTTTCCATAGTAACAAGTGACAGTAAATTTCAGCACACTATACAAATTTTTCCTTACCAAAATACACCTACCAAAGGCGCTTCACTCCCCGGCAACGGCGCCAGAAAAGAGTCTTGATGACCCACAAGTATAGGGGATCTATCATAGTCCTTTCGATAAGTAAGAGTGTCGAACCCAACGAGGAGCAGAAGGAAATGATAAGCGGTTTCCAGCAAGGTATTCTCTGCAAGTACTGAAATAAGTGGTAACAAATAGTTTTGTGATAGGATAATTTGTAACGAGAAACAAGTAACAAAAGTAAATAAAGTGCGGCAAGGTGGCCCAATCCTTTTTGTAGCAAAGGACAAGCCTGGACAAACTCTTATATGATGTAAAGCGCCCCCGAGGACACATGGGAATATCGTCAAGCTAGTTTTCATCACGTTCATATGATTCGCGTTCGGTACTTTGATAATTTGATATGTGTGTGGACCGGTGCTTGGGTGCTGCCCTTACTTGGACAAGCATCCCACTTATGATTAACCTCTATTGCAAGCATCTGCAACTACAACAAAAGTATTAAGGTAAACCTAACCATAACATGAAACATATGGATCCAAATCAGCCCCTTACGAAGCAACGCATAAACTAGGGTTTAAGCTTCTGTCACTCTAGCAACCCATCATCTACTTCTTACTTCCCAATGCCTTCCTCTAGGCCCAAACAATGGTGAAGTGTCATGTAGTCGATGTTCACATAACACCACTAGAGGAGAGACAACATACATCTCATCAAAATATTGAACGAATACCAAATTCACATGACTACTAATAGCAAGACTTCTCCCATGTCCTCAGGAACAAAAGTAACTACTCACAAATCATAAGCATGGTCATAATCAGAGGGGTATTAATATGCATATAGGATCTGAACATATGATCTTCCACCAATTAAACCAACTAGCATCAACTACAAGGAGTAATTAACACTACTAGAAACCTACTAGCACCAATCCCGGACTTGGAGACAAGAATTGGATACAAGAGATGAACTAGGGTTTTGAGATGAGATGGTGCTGATGAAGTTGTTGATGGAGATTGCCCTCTCCCGATGAGAGGAGCGTTGGTGATGACGATGACGATGATTTCCCCCTCCAGGAGGAAAGTTTCCCCGGCAGAACAGCTCCGCCAGAGCCCTAGATTGGTTCCGCCAAGGTTCCGCCTCATGGCGGCGGAGTTTCTTCCGAGAAGATGGCTTATGATTTTTTCCCATCGAAAGACTCCATATAGCAGAAGATGGCCACCGGAGGGCCACCAGGGGGCCCACGAGGTAGGGGGCGCGCCCAGGGGGGTAGGGCACGCCCCCCACCCTCGTGGGCAGGGTGTGGCCCCCTGGTGAAGTTCTTGCTCTCAGTATTTTTTATATATTTGGAAAACATCTTCCGTGGAGTTTCAGGACTTTTGGAGCTGTGCAGAATAGGTCTCTAATATTTGCTCCTTTTCCAGCCCAGAATCCCAGCTGCCAGCATTCTCCCTCTTTATGTAAAGCTTGTAAAATAAGAGAGAATAGGCATAAGTATTGTGACATAATGTGTAATAACAGCCCATAATGCAATAAATATTGATATAAAAGCATGATGCAAAATGGACATATCAGTTAACGCAAGAGAAGCGCCCCATAGCTTACTTTAGTGAGAAACTTTCCGGAGCGCAACTCAATTACCCCATCTATGAAAAAGAGCTATATGCTTTAGTGCGAGTTTTGCATGAATGGGAACACTATCTTCGCCCTCATGAATTCATCATTCATATCGATCATGAAACGCTCAAGTACCTTAAGGGTCAAACAAACTTGAACAAGCGTCATGCTAAATGGAGTGAATTCATTGAGTCTTTTCCTTATGTCATCAAGTACATCAAAGGTAAGGAAAACGTTGTGGCGGATGCTCTTTCCCGCATATGCATGCTTGTTACTCAACTTGAATTGGATGTCATTGGCTTTGAGCACATAAAAGACTTGTCTGAGCATGATCCTACTTTTGCTACTCCTTATGCCAAATGTTTGACGCATACATCTTGGGAACTCTATTACATCAAAGATGGATATCTTATGAGAGCTAACAAGCTTTGCACCCCGAGTCTTCTCTTCATTTGTTGCTTTTGCAGGAATCTCATGGAGGAGGACTAATGGGACATTTTGGACGTGACAAGAGTTTTGCTACGCTCTCCAAGAACTACTATTGGCCCAAGATGTTTCACGACGTCAAGCGCTTCACCAACCGATGCTCTACATGTCGCAAAGCTAAGTCTAAAGCTCAATCCCATGGCCTTTACATGCCTCTCCCAATTCCATATCAACCATGGGAAGACATTAGCATGGATTTTGTACTTGGATTGCCTAGGACTAGAAATGGAAAGGATTCGGTATTTGTTGTTGTGGACCGATTCTCTAAGATGGCACATTTCATTCCTTGCAACAAGATAGACGATGCTTCACATGTTGCCAATCTCTTTTGTAGGGAAATATTGCAACTACATGGAGTGCCAAAGACGATCGTCTCGGACCGTGGCGTCAAGTTCCTTAACTACTTTTGGAAGACCCTATGCGCCAAGCTCAGAATCAAGCTACTCTTCTCCATGACGTATCATCCACAAACCGACGGCCAAAGGGAGGTGACCAACTGCACACTCTCCGCTCTACTTCGAGTACTCATCAAGAAGAACATCAAGGAGTGGGAGGAGTGTCTACTGATGTCTACTACACAACCTTCTTCTTGTAGATGTTGTTGTGCCTCCAAGTGCAGAGGTTTGTAGGACAGTAGAAAATTTCCCTCAAGTGGATGACCTAAGGTTTATCAATCAGTAGGAGGCGTAGGATGAAGATCGTCTCTCTCAAGCAACCCTGCAACCAAATAACAAAGAGTCTCTTGTGTCCCCAACACACCCAATACAATGGTAAATTGTATAGGTGCACTAGTTCGGCGAAGAGATGGTGATACAAGTGGTATATGGATGGTAGATAAATGTATTTGTAATCTGAAAATATAAAAACAACAAGGTAACTAATGGTAAAAGTGAGCGTAAACGGTATTGCAATGCTAGGAAATAAGGCCTAGGGTTCATACTTTCGCGAGTGCAAGTTCCCTAAACAATAATAACATAATTGGATCACATAACTATCCCTCAACATGCAACAAAGAGTCACTCCAAAGTCACTAATAGCGGAGAACGAACGAAGAGATTATGATGCATGACTGACATGTATGAAAGAATTATGAATGGTGGCTTTGCCACAAATACAATGTCAACTACATGATCATGCTAAGCAATATGACAATGATGAAGCGTGTCATAATAAACGGAACGGTGGAAAGTTGCATGGCAATATATCTCGGAATGGCTATGGAAATGCCATAATAGGTAGGTATGGTGGCTGTTTTGAGGAAGGTATATGGTGGGTGTATGATACCGGCGAAAGTTGCGCGGTACAAGAGAGGCTAACAATGGTGGAAGGGTGAGAGTGCGTATAATCCATGGACTCAACATTATTCATAAAGAACTCACATACTTATTGCAAAAATCTACAAGTTATCAAAGCAAAGTATTACGCACATGCTCCTAGGGGGATAGATTGGTAGGAAAAGACCATCGCTCGTCCCTGGCCGCCACTCATAAGGAAGACAATGAATAAATAAATCATGCTCCGACTTCATCACATGACGGTTCACCATACGTGCATGCTACGGGACTTGCAAACTTCAACACAAGTATTTCTTAGTTTCACAACTACTCAACTAGCATGACTTTGATATTATTACCTCCATATCTCAAAACAATTATCAAGTATCAAACTTCTCATAGAATTCAACACACTCATAAGAGAATTTTATTATTCTTGAATACCTAGCATATTAGGATTTTAAGCAAATTACCATGCTATTTAAGACTCAACATAATCTAAGTGAAGCATGAGAGTTCATCTATTTCTTCAAAATAAAACTACCACCATGCTCTAAAAGATATAAGTGAAGCACTAGAGCAAATGCCAAACTACTCCGAAAGATTTAAGTGAAGATCAATGAGTAGTCGAATAATTATGCAACTATGTGAAGACTCTCTCTTATTTAATAATTTCAGATCTTGGTATTTTATTCAAACATCAAGAAAAACTAAATAAAATAAAAATACGCTCCAAGCAAAACACATATCATGTGGTAAATAAAAACATAGCTCCAAGTAAAGTTACTGATGAACGAAGACGAAAGAGGGGATGCCTCCGGGGCATCCCCAAGCTTAGGCTTTTGGTTGTCCTTGAATATTACCTTGGGGTGCCTTGGGCATCCCCAAGATTAGGCTCTTGCCACTCCTTATTCCATAGTCCATCGAATCCTTACCCAATACTTGAAAACTTCACAACACAAAACTTAACAGAAAACTCGTAAGCTCCGTTAGTATAAGAAAATAAATCACCACTTCAAGGTACTGTAATGAACTCATTCTTTATTTATATTGGTGTAAAACCTACTATATTCCAACTTCTCTGTGGTTTATAAACTATTTTACTAGCCATAGATTCATCAAGATTAGTCAACAACACATGAAAAACAGAATCTGTCAAAAACAGAACAGTCTGTAGTAATCTGCATCAAACGTATACTTCTGGAACTCATAAAATTCTCAAATAAATTTATGGACCTGAGGAATTTATCTATTAATCATCTGAAAAAATAATTAACTGAATAGCACTCTCCAATAAAAAATGGCATCAATTCTCGTGAGCGCTAAAGTTTCTGTTTTTTACAGCATGATCAACAAGACTTTCCCCAAGTCTTCCCAAAGGTTCTACTTGGCACAAACACTAATTAAAACATAAAAACACATCTAAACAGAAGCTAGATGGATTATTTATTCCTAAACATAACCAAAAAGCAAGAAACTAAAATAAAATTGGGTTGCCTCCCAACAAGCGCTATCGTTTAACGCCCCTAGCTAGGCATGATGATTTCAATGATGCTCACATAAAGGATAAGAATTGAAACATAAAGAGAGCATCATGAAGAATATGACTAGCACATTTAAGTCTAACCCACTTCCTATGCATTGGGATTTTGTTAGCAAACAACTTATGGGAAAAATAATCAACTTGCATAGGAAGGTAAAACAAGCATAACTTCAAAATTTTAAGCACATAGAGAGGAAACTTGATATTATTGCAATTCCTACAAGCATATATTCCTCCCTCATAATAATTTTCAGTAGCATCATGAATGAATTCAACAATATAACCAGCACCTAAATTATTCTTTTCATGATCTACAAGCATAGAAAATTTAGTACTCTCCACACAAGCAAAATTCTTCTCATGAATAATAGTGGGAGCAAACTCAACAAAATAATTATCATGTGAGGCATAATCCAATTGAAACTAAAATCATGATGACAAGTTTCGTGGATATCATTATTCTTTATAGCATACAAGTCATCACAATAATCATCATAGATAGAAACTTTGTTCTCATAATCAATTGGAACCTCTTCCGAAATAGTGGATTCATCACAAAATAAAGTCATGACCTCTCCAATTCCACTTTCATCAATATAATCATCATAAATAGGAGGCATGCTTTCATCATAATAAATTTGCTCATCAAAGCTTGGGGAACAAAAAATATCATCTTCATCAAACATAGCTTCCCCAAGCTTGTGGCTTTGCATATCATTAGCATCATGGATATTCAAGGAATTCGTACTAACAACATTGCAAGCATGCTCATCATTCAAATATTTAGTGCCAAACATTTTATAGATTTCTTCTTCTAGCAATTGAGCAAAATTATCCTTTCCATCATACTCACGAAAGATATTAAAAAGGTGAAGCGTATGAGACAAACTTAATTCCATTTTTTATAGTTTTCTTTTATAAACTAAAGTAGTGATAAAACAAGAAACTAAAAGACTCGATTGCAAGATCTAAAGATATATCTTCAAGCGCTAACCTCCCCGGCAATGGCGCCAGAAAAGAGCTTGATGTCTACTACACAACCTTCTTCCTGTAGACATTGTTGGGCCTCCAAGTGCAGAGGTTTGTAGGACAGTAGCAAATTTCCCTCAAGTGGATGACCTAAGGTTTATCAATCCGTAGGAGGCGTAGGATGAAGATGGTCTCTCTCAAGCAACCCTGCAACCAAATAACAAAGAGTCTCTTGTGTCCCCAACAGACCCAATACAATGGTAAATTGTATAGGTGCACTAGTTCGGCGAAGAGATGGTGATACAAGTGGTATATGGATGGTAGATAAAGGTATTTGTAATCTAAAAATATAAAAACATCAAGGTAACTAATGGTAAAAGTGAGCGTAAACGGTATTGCAATGCTAGGAAATAAGGCCTGGGGTTCATACTTTCGCTAGTGCAAGTTCCTCAACAATAATAACATAATTGGATCACATAACTATCCCTCAACATGCAACAAAGAGTCACTCCAAAGTCACTAATAGCGGAGAACGAACGAAGAGATTATGATGCATGACTGACATCAAGTGTTCTCAAACCTTTAAAGACTCAATCCGATAAGATAACTTCAAAGGGGAAACTCAATTCATTACAAGAGAGTAGAGGGGGGAAGAAACATCATAGGATCCAACTATAATAGCAAAGTTCACGATACATCAAGATCGTATCACCTCAAGGACACGAGAGAGAGAGAGAGAGAGAGAGAGAGAGATCAAACACATAGCTACTGGTACATACCTTCAGCCCCGAGGGAGAACTACTCCCTCCTCGTCATGGATCTGAATACTCTTGCCACAATAAAGAGAACTACATAGATAAATATGTTAGGTAGCATTCCACAATAAAGAGAGCTACTGGTACATACCTTTAGCCCCGAGGGAGAACTACTCCCTCCTCGTCATGGATCGTATCTATAACTTTTGATTGTTCCATGCTATTATATTATCCACCTTGGATGTTTTATATGCATTTATATGCTATTTTATATGATTTTTGGGACTAACCTATTAACCTAGAGCCCAGTGCCAGTTTTTGTTTTTTCCTTGTTTTAGAGTATCGCAGAAAAGGAAAATCAAATGGAGTCCAATTGACCTGAAACTTCAAGGAACTTATTTTTGGAAGGAAAGCAACCCGGGATACTTGGAGTCCACGTAAGGGAAGCAACGAGGAAGCCACGAGGCAGGGGGCGTGCCCACCCCCTGGGCGCGCCCTCCACCCTCATGGGCCCCTCGTGGCTCCCCTGACGTACTTCTTCCGCCTATATATCTCCATATACCCTAAAACGATCGGGGAGCACAATAGATCGGGAGTTCCGCCTCCAGAAGCCTCCGTAGCCACCGAAAACCAATCTAGACCCGTTCCGGCACCCTACCGGAGGGGGCAATCCCTCTTCGGAGGCCATCTTCATCATCTCGGTGTTCTCCATGACAAGGAGGGAGTAGTTCTCCCTCGGGGCTGAGGGTATGTACCATAGCTATGTGTTTGATCTCTCTCTCTCTCTCTCTTGTGTTCTTGATTTGGCACGATCTTGATGTATCACGAGCTTTGCTATTAGAGTTGGATCTTATGTTTCTTCTCCCCCTCTACTCTCTTGTAATGGGTTGAGTTTCCCCTTTGAAGTTATCTTATCGGATTGAGTCTTTAAAGATTTGAGAGCACTTGATGTATGTGAAAGTGCAACTATCCCTAGGTGGTTTTGGTAATTCATAACAACATATAGCTCATTGAGCTAATGCTATTTCAAGATGATTATTTCAGGAAAGCTCAATGATTGGCATGGCATGGATGTGAAAGTGGAACCCTCAAAATGCTAAGGACAAAGAATTGGCTCAAGCTCAAAAGTTCAAGACTCTTCATTTTATATTTTAGTGATCCAAGATCACATTGAGTCTTTAGGAAAAGCCAATACTATCAAGGAGGGATGAGGTGTTGCTTAATGAGCCTCTTGCTTTATGTGCTTGGTGATATGCTCCAAAATCCTCAACCACTTTTCCATAGCCACAAATGACCTAAACACTAAGCCAAACTCGGTCATACCGATTCTTTCAATCCGGCGCCACCGAGTTTCACTTGTCATTTGCCACTGCCAAACCCTAGCAATTCGGTCCTACCGATAAGGATCTCGGTCTCACCGAGATGGGATTGCAAACTCTCTGTTTCCCTTTCGTAACTTTTCGGTCTCACAGAAAGAGCGAATCGGTCCCACTGAGATTGCAATGTAAACTCTTTGTTTCCTTCTTGTAACTTTTCGGTCTCACCGAAAGAGCGAGTCGGTCCCACCGAGTTTGCCTGACCAACTCTTTGGTTAGCTTATTGCCAAACTCGGTCTCACCGAGTTTGTGCAATTGGTCTCACCGAGATTACGTTATGCCCAAACCCTAACCGAATCGGTCCTACCAAGTTGCATGTCAGTCCCACCGAAATCTCTAACGGTCACTAGGTTTACTATTTCGGTCCGACCGAGTTTGTTTATTCGGTCCCACCGAGATTGGTAAATTGTGTGTAATGGTTGGATTTTGTGTGGAGGCTATATATACCCCTCCACCTCCTCTTCACTCATGGAGAGAGCCATCAGAACACATACACCATTCCAACTCATATGTTCTGAGAGAGAACCACCTACTCATGTGTTGAGACCAAGATATTCCATTCCAACCATATGAATCTTGATCTCTAGCCTTCCCCAAGTCGCTTTCCACTCAAATCTTCTTTCCACCAGATCCAAATCCTATGAGAGAGAGTTGAGTGTTGGGGAGACTATCATTTGAAGCACAAGAGCAAGGAGTTCATCATCAACACACCATTTGTTACTTCTTAGAGAGTGGTGTCTCCTAGATTGGCTAGGTGTCACTTGGGCGCCTCCGACAAGATTGTGGAGTTGAACCAAGGAGTTTGTAAGGGCAAGGAGATCGCCTACTTCGTGAAGATCTACCGCTAGTGAGGCAAGTCCTTCGTGGGCGATGGCCATGGTGGGATAGACAAGGTTGCTTCTTCGTGGACCCTTCGTGGGTGGAGCCCTCCGTGGACTCGCGCAACCGTTACCCTTCGTGGGTTGAAGTCTCCATCAATGTGGATGTAGGATAGCACCACCTATCCGAACCACGGGAAAAACATCCGTGTCTCCAATTGCGTTTGAATCCTCAAAACCCTTCCCTTTATATTCTTGCAAGTTGCATGCTTTACTTTCCGCTGTCAATATACTCTTTGCATGCTTGCTTGAATTGTGTGATGATTGCTTGACTTGTCCTAAGATAGTTAAAATCTGCGAAGAACTAAAATTGGGAAAAGGTTAAGTTTCTATTTGGTCAAGTAGTCTAATCACCCCCCCCCCCCCTCTAGACATACTTTCGATCCTACAAGTGGTATCAGAGCTTTGATCTCCATTTGCCTTGATCTCCATAGATTTTGGTGGTCATAGCCTTGGTTTCACAACCTAGGAGAGTATGGCGTCTAGCAAGGGAAATTATCATCGTAGAGGTCCTTACTTTGATGGCACTAATTTTGCTAGTTGGAAGCATAAAATGAAAATGCATATTCTTGGACATAACCCCGCCGTATGGGCCATTGTTTGTGTTGGTTTGCAAGGTGAGTTCTTTGATGGGAGAGAACCAAACCGTGAAGCTACCGCGGATGAGTTGAAGATGTTGCAATACAATGCTCAAGCTTGTGATATTCTCTTCAACGGATTGTGCCCCGAAGAATTCAACAAAATCAGCCGTCCTGAGAATGCAAAGGAAATTTGGGACACTTGATTGATATGCACGAAGGTACCGACTCCGTCAAGGAATCCAAGTTGGATGTGCTCCAAAGTCAACTTGACAAGTTCAAGATGAAGGATGGTGAAGGTGTCGCTGAAATGTACTCTAGGCTTGCTCTCATCACAAATGAGATTGCCGGCTTAGGAAGTGAAGAGATGACCAATAGATTCATCATCAAGAAGATCCTAAGAGCCTTGGATGGGAAATATGATACCGTGTGCACATTGATTCAAATGATGCCCAATTACAAAGATCTCAAACCAACAGAAGTGATTGGAAGGATTGTTGCTCATGAGATGTTACTCAAGGATAAAGAGGAACTTCACAACAAATCAAGTGGTGCCTACAAAGACTCATGTGAAGTCCCCACATCATCAAGTGAGAAACAAAACTTCAATGAAGAATTGAGCTTAATGGTGAAGAACTTCAACAAGTTCTACAAGAGTAGAAGCAAAGATAGAAGCTTCAAGTCAAGGTCCTACAATGACAAAAGATCTTCTAGTCGAGAGCGAAATTGCTATAATTGTGGAAGACCCGGACACTATTCCAATGAGTGTACGGCTCCCTACAAGAGAAGAGAAGATTCTCCAAAAGGAAGAAGCAAAGAATCACCACCAAGAGAGAGAAGGAGTAGAGATGATCGTTATGAACGGAGATACTCATGGAGAAGCAAGGATTCGGAAAGGAAGGAAAAATCATCAAGGAGCTACACAAAACAAAGACATCAAGCTCATGTTGGTGAATGGGTATCCGGCTCCGACTCCGACAGCCACTCCGAGAGAAGTTATCACTCCGACTCCGAAGATACTCAAGATGAAGGTGTTGCCGGTCTAGCACTTGTGTCAACCAACTCCTACAACATATTTGACTCACCAAATGAAGGAATTGGAAGATGCTTCATGGCCAAAGGTCCTAAGGTAACACACCCCGAGTATGTTGATTTTAATAGTGATGAAGATGACTTGTTAGGTGATGATGACTTGCTTGTTGACAACTCTAGTGATGAGTACTATGATGAAACATCAATTAATCATGCTAATCAAGATAAAACGAATGACAATGATAAGGAGAAGATTGAGGCTCTAACTAAAGAACTAAACACTCTTAAGTTAGCTCATGAAACTATCTTCGAAGATCATCGAGAACTTTTAAGAGCTCATGAGAAATTACGCTTTGAAAAGCTCAATCTTGAGCAAGAGCATGAGTTCTTAAAAGCAATCAATGATGATCTCCGCAAGAAAAGTTCTTCCTACATTGCCAAGCGTTTACTATTATCCACTTACATGCCTCAAGTCAAGTCTAGTAACAAGAACAAGAAAGATTCTTCCTCTAGTAGTAACAATGATCATGCTAAATCCAATATTGTTGCTTCTAGTAGTTCTCTTGATTCCACTAATGATTCTCTTAGCCAAGTTACACTTGAGCAAGAAAATAGCTTATTGAAGGGGATTATAGAGAAAGGAGTGTACAAAAGCCTTGCCGGGAGTAAGCAATTCGAGGAAATTGTGCGCAAGCAAGGAATGCACCGGAAGAATCAAGGTGTTGGTTTTGAACGAAAGTTCAATGCCAATGGAGTTGAGTGGGAAGAAGATCAATACCCCCAAGACAAAGTTTGTTCCTCAACAAGAGAAGTCTGATACTTCTTTCAAGGGGACACAAGCTCAAGATGATCTTCCACCACAAGACTACAAGCAAAGAGGCAAGGACAAGCTTCAAGAGGAGATTGATGCATTTGAAGAAGCTCCTAAGACCTTAGTCAAGTGGATTCCCAAGACCATGTCAAGTTCCACTTCATCAAGCACGACTACAGCTCCAAGGATTCCCATCAAGATGGTGTGGATCCAAAAGAAGAAGAACTAGAGAGTTCTTGAGGGTGACTCCGCCAACATATTTCACTCTCATCATTTTGGCAAGAACAAGTGCAATCAACTTCCACATCATGCACTAGTTCAAGGAGTCACAAACCCTCTTGTTGGTAAGACAAGGGACAAGGTAACCTAAAGTTTTCATGGACATCATCTTGTGTATGCATCACTCTATGTCTATGGATATCCTTGTTTGTTCCTTGTGGGACTAACCCATGTAGGTATTGAAAGTGCAATTCACTCAAATGGATAGCTCCAAGTGATCTACATCAACATTGAGCATCCACATCTTCAACATCTACATGAAGTCATCATCGACAAAACCCAAGGTTAGTTCATCCCTCTTAGGGGGGATATCACATCTAGGGGGAGCTTTACTCTAAAACTTGAGCTAAAGCAACTCTAAAGATGTGAATACAACAATGCTTTATGTAAAAGTGGTAACCCCACTTGAGCTTAAACGATGAGTATGACCTACGATCAAGTGTTCTCACTTGACTCCTAAGTCAATATACTCATATATAGATGACCTAGTCATCGCAAATTGCTTGATAGATGCTAGAATTGGTTGTGCATGCTTTGCCACATATTTCATTTGCCATCTTATTGTGTGAGCATGTTGGTTGCATATTTTACTCATTCGAGGACATCCACTTGTTGTTTTGATTGTTTAGCTTTATCTTCTTTTGCCAAGTGGATGGACAAGAATGCCTAAGAACCTCCTCTAGCTATCTATGCTTTTCTCGTCTCAAACTCTATTCATGCTGCATCACAAAATTTGATCAAGTCAGATTCGAACCACTCTGTGTGAGGAGCACTCGGAGTCCCCGATTCGTCATAGACTTAAACTTCCAAAACCTCTTTGTGATTCTCGGTCTGACCGATACCATACTTTCGGTCCTACCGAGATCATTAAGTTGATCTAGGTTTTCGATCTCGGTGCAACCGATTTGAACCACTCGGTCACACCGAGTTGCAATAACTGTATACAGTTTTGCACCTCGGTGCCACCGAGTTGTTCCACTCGGTCACACCGACAGGGTCGGGCTATATATAGTGACGGGCAAAATTTTGGAAATTTCTCCGAAACCTCTTCGCCCGCACATAGCTCGCTCTGCCTCCTGGGTCTCCGGATCGTCCTCCTCGCCGCCAGCCGCCTCCAGTCGCTGGTCTCCGTCGCTGTCAACGGGAATTCTGCCCCGCCGTTGCCGCCGTAGCGAGTCTCCACCGAACTAGGGTATGGACTCGATCTTTGTGCTATTCTCCAATCCGATTCCTAGCACATTGTGATCATCATGATTCTTGCCACGTTTGATAAGCTCCTATCCGGTCAATGAACTCGTAGATTAGGTTTAATTCGAAAATTTTAGGGTTAGGTTTCCGCCGAAACCATCTCGGACCCACCGAGTTGAAAAACTCGGTCCCACCGATTTGGCTTATGCCATTGCACAAGTAAAACTCGGTCTGACCGAGAATTACTTATCGGTGTGACCGATTTTGGAACTCTGTGAAACCCTAGCAGTCTCGGTGCCACCGAACTGTGACTCGGTCTGACCGAGTTCACTAGTTCTGGTGCCAAAACTGCTTCGGTGTCACCGAGTTTGAAAATCGGTAGATCCGAGATGATTTCAGTGGGAAACTAAAACTAAGTTTTTGAATTACTCTTTTGCAAAATCTCTGCACTTTGTGATGCTCATCCACTCTATCTCATCTATAATCTATTCACAGGGTCTGCAGTCAGAGTTTGCATCATGTCAGACCAAAGTGACAGCCAAAACCTCTCAGAGCAGCAAGTGGTGATGAGTGAGGGCACTAGTCCCTCCAGCTCTTCAGATGATGGCAGCAGGAGCACCCCCAGCAATCTGCCTAAAGCTGCCACTAGACAAAGGAAGAAGAGAACTTTTGATTCTAAAGATGAAGATTATGTGGCAGAGGAAGAGGCCACATCAAGGAGAGTTGAGCCAGCTCAAGGCACAAAGCCAGGGCTGAAAATCAAAAGGCCAGCAGGCAGGCAGCCCATGTCTAAGGTTAGAGCTTCAACTGAGAAGCCTGCACCCACAGAGCCACTTGCTGCTGAGGGCAAAAAGAGGAAGGAAAGGGTCAACAAGACTGTAGCCAGAGTGCTTGGCAAGGCCTCCATCATGGAAGATGAGGAGGAAGAAGAAGAGGTTGCTGCACCAGCACCCAAGGCACCCAAACTTATGGGAGATGCCATAAGGTCAGGGGCAACTGCATCCAAGCCCAAGGAAGCACCCAAGGCTGCATCTAAGCCAAAGAGTGCACCAAAGAGAAACACAGGAAGCATTCCAGCCACTGAAAAGAACAAGGCCCCAGTGCCTGAAGCTGCAGAGGAAGAGGAAGAGCATGTACTTAGGAAGCTGAAGCCCAAGATCCCAGACCACAACGATGCTCATCCTGTGGCTGAGAATATGAACCTCAGGAAAGACTCAGGGCTGAGGAAGTGGAGAGAGACAGATCGCTATGCTACCAGAAGGAGGACTGCAGTGGACTACAGGTTTCACACCAAGGAGCAACAGGATTTCTATGAGACAGTTTTTCTTGACAAGAAGCCAATAGTATGTGACATGAGATGGGTCGACTGGACCTACATGAAGGAAAATGAGGAACACTATCCTGGAGTGTATGACAGCTTTAGTGCGTGTGGAGTTGCAGACTTTGTTGGGCAGAAGCTCACAAAGTGGAACGAGGAGCTAATCATGCAATTCTACTCCACAGCACACTTCTACCCAGATGGGAGGATCACTTGGATGTCAGAAGGTACGAGGTACCAGTCCACAGTTGCTGAATGGGCACAGCTTATCAATGCCCCCGAGGAAAATGAAGATGACTTAGATGTCTACTCCAAGAATAAGATGGATCACAACTCTATGGCAAATATGTACAAGGAGATTCCAACAGATGATCTTGACACTCACCAGTTTGGGTCTGTGAAACACTTGCTATCAGGATTGCCTACGATCAACTGGATCCTTAGGTACACTCTTTTGCGCAAGTCTGGAGATCACAGGATGATCAGAGGTCATGCCATTAACTTGCTACATATCTTTGATGTACCTCAGAAATTCAAAGTCATGAGCCTCATAGTGGAAACAGTCAAGAGGACAGCTGCCGACCAGAAGAGGAGTTGTGGGTATGCCCCACAGATTCAGGAGCTCATCAACTCAAAGATGGGCATGGGCACATACTTGCTGGATAAGGAACACCTGCCCATCCGTCCAGACTTCGAAGATAATCAAGTGATCATGACTGAGAATGAGCCATCATCTGCCCAAGCACAAGCCAAGAAGGAGAAGGCGAAGAAGGAGAAAGCTGCCAGGATGCCTACTCAAGAGGAGGCATCTGAATATTTTCTGAAAACCAAACAAGAGCAGCTTGGTTACCTGATTGCGTCCACCCTACGGATTGAGCAAGGACTAGCCACCCTAACTCAGAACCAGGCAAGCTTAGAGAGGATCATGGAACAGAGGTTCTATGATTTGGACATCAAGGTGACAGAGATACAGACTGCCGTGGAGCAGCTCCAGGATGACATGAATGAGAGGAGAGGCAGGACTACGACTGATGCTTTTGCCAGGGTGCCACGAGGTCCGAGGTCGTCTGCAATGCCAGTTGCTGACACCAGAGCTACCACGTCTGCGCCAGCCACAGCCTCAGTTCCACCAGCTCCAGCGTCCACTTCAGCCTCAACTCCGACCACGTCTATCGAAGGCTTCGTCCTTGGAGTGCTCCGGACTCCACCACCACCTGAAGATCAAGCCTGAGCATCGACTTAGCACTATGCATTTTCTAGGAACTTTTTGGTAACTTGTTGCCAAAGGGGGAGAAAATGTATAGATCATAGGCTTCGAGAGAGAGTGTTGCTTTTATTCTCTCTTGTTTTATTTGGTGGTTTTTCGAACTTTATTTGCTTGTGTGTGAGATACTACGTCCTTATGCCTGTGAGACATTGATGATCATGTGTTTGATCATAAGCTACACTTAATGTTTTCTTAATATTATCATTCTATCTATCTTATGTGATCACTCACTATTCTTGGTGATGAGTGCATGTACTTCTTTCTTATCATTTTTGAGCGCTCCATCAAGATGTATGTGACACGGAAGAGTAACCCATGACTCTAATTTCTTGTGCATTTGCATTCCAAACCAAATTCTAAATATGCACAAATTTAGCGGGAGCTCTTACTTGTCACATACTTCTCAAAGCGACGATGTATTTCATGATTATTATAATTTGTCGAAGCTTTGATCTATATGTTGTCATCAATTACCAAAAAGGGGGATATTGAAAGTGCAACTATCCCTAGGTGGTTTTGGTAATTCATAACAACATATAGCTCATTGAGCTAATGCTATTTCAAGATGATTATTTCAGGAAAGCTCAATGATTGGCATGGCATGGATGTGAAAGTGGAACCCTCAAAATGCTAAGGACAAAGAATTGGCTCAAGCTCAAAAGTTCAAGACTCTTCATTTTATATTTTAGTGATCCAAGATCACATTGAGTCTTTAGGAAAAGCCAATACTATCAAGGAGGGATGAGGTGTTGCTTAATGAGCCTCTTGCTTTATGTGCTTGGTGATATGCTCCAAAATCCTCAACCACTTTTCCATAGCCACAAATGACCTAAACACTAAGCCAAACTCGGTCATACCGATTCTTTCAATCCGGCGCCACCGAGTTTCACTTGTCATTTGCCACTGCCAAATCCTAGCAATTTGGTCCTACCGATAAGGATCTCGGTCTCACCGAGATGGGATTGCAAACTCTCTGTTTCCCTTTCATAACTTTTCGGTCTCACCGAAAGAGCGAATTGGTCCCACCGAGATTGCAATGTAAACTCTCTGTTTCCTTCTTGTTACTTTTCGGTCTCACCGAAAGAGCGAGTCGGTCCCACCGAGTTTGCCTGACCAACTCTCTGGTTAGCTTATTGCCAAACTCGGTCTCACCAAGTTTGTGCAATCGGTCTCACCGAGATTACGTTATGCCCAAACCCTAACCGAATCGGTCCTACCGAGTTGCATGTCAATCCCACCAAAATCTCTAACGGTCACTAGGTTTACTATTTCGGTCCGACCGAGTTTGTTTATTCGGTCCCACCGAGATTTGTAAATTGTGTGTAACGGTTGGATTTTGTGTGGAGGCTATATATACCCCTCCACCTCCTCTTCACTCATGGAGAGAGCCATCAGAACACATACACCATTCCAACTCATATGTTCTGAGAGAGAACCACCTACTCATGTGTTGAGACCAAGATATTCCATTCCAACCATATGAATCTTGATCTCTAGCCTTCCCCAAGTCACTTTCCACTCAAATCTTCTTTCCACCAGATCCAAATCCTATGAGAGAGAGTTGAGTGTTGGGGAGACTATCATTTGAAGCACAAGAGCAAGGAGTTCATCATCAACACACCATTTGTTACTTCTTGGAGAGTGGTGTCTCCTAGATTGGCTAGGTTTCACTTGGGAGCCTCCGACAAGATTGTGGAGTTGAACCAAGGAGTTTGTAAGGGCAAGGAGATCGCCTACTTCGTGAAGATCTACCGCTAGTGAGGCAAGTCCTTCATGGGCGATGGCCATGGTGGGATAGACAAGGTTGCTTCTTCGTGGACCCTTCGTGGTGGAGCCCTCCGTGGACTCGCGCAACCGTTACCCTTCGTGGGTTGAAGTCTCCATCAACGTGGATGTAGGATAGCACCACCTATCTGAACCACGGGAAAAACATTCGTGTCTCCAATTGCGTTTGAATCCTCAAAACCATTCCCTTTATATTCTTGCAAGTTGCATGCTTTACTTTCCGCTGCCAATATACTCTTTGCATGCTTGCTTGAATTGTGTGATGATTGCTTGACTTGTCCTAAGATAGTTAAAATCTGCCAAGAACTAAAATTGGGAAAGGTTAAGTTTTTATTTGGTCAAGTAGTCTAATCACCCCCCCCTCTAGACATACTTTCGATCCTACAGTATGTCTTGCCGTACGTATCTGTGGTGACAATGTGATATCACGTGATTCACTTGATGTATGTTTTGGTGATCAACTTGCGGGTTCCGCCCATGAACCTATGCATAGGGGTTTGCACACGTTTTTGTCGTGATTCTCCGGTAGAAACTTTGGGGCACTCTTTGAGGTTCTATGTGTTGGTTGAATAGATGAATCTGAGATTGTGTGATGCATATCGTATAATCATACCCATGGATACTTGAGGTGACATTGGAGTATCTAGGTGACATTAGGGTTTTGGTTGGTTTGTGTCTTAAGGTGTTATTCTAGTATGAACTCTAGGACTGTTTGTGACACGTATAGGAATAGCCCAACGGATTGATTGGAAAGAATAACTTTGAGGTGGTTTCGTACCCTACCATAATCTCTTCGTTCGTTCCCCGCTATTAGTGACTTTGGAGTGACTCTTTGTTGCATGTTGAGGGATAGTTATGTGATCCAATTATGTTATTATTGTTGAGAGGACTTGCACTAGTGAAAGTATGAACCCTAGGCCTTGTTTCCTATCATTGCAATACCATTTATGCTCACTTTTACCATTAGGTACCTTGCTGTTTTTATATTTTCAGATTACAAAAACCATTATCTACTATCCATATACCACTTGTATCACCATCTCTTCGCCGAACTAGTGCACCTATACAATTTACCATTGTATTGGGTGTGTTAGGGACACAAGAGACTCTTTGTTATTTGGTTGCAGAGTTCCTTGAGAGAGACCATCTTCATCCTACGCCTCCTACAGATTGAGAAACCTTAGGTCATCCACTTGAGGGAAATTTGCTACTGTCCTACAAACCTCTGCACTTGGAGGCCCAATAACGTCTGCAAGAAGAAGGTTGTGTAGTATACATCACTTGTTCGCACGCAGGAACTTCACCAATGCCTCCTCTTGATCCGGGTCGAGGTTGGCGCCTATGGTGAAGGTGGATCCCGAGGACCCATCTTCCTCGACCATTACTTGCTTTGTTTCGGCCCGATCTTGGGTGAACAACTGCTTCTTCTTTGCTGGCGCGGCCTCCTTAGCCCCTGGGGCGGCTTCGCCGGCCGGGTGCGCTGCTGCTGCAGCCTTGAGGGCGAGCTTGAGGGCCGTCAGAGCCTCCTTGGTGTCTCCAGCCACGGTGAGAACGCCGCTGCTCCTTGACATCTTCATGAGGTTGTAGGCTGGATGGGTTGCTGACATGAACCAAGCCAGGGCAAGGTACCCGAGGATGGCGTTGTATAGGAGGCCGATGTGGGCAATGTCGAAGTCGATCAGCTCGGTGCGGTAGTTGTCGCGGGTACCAAAGGTGACCGGGAGGAATATTCCCCCAGGGGGCTGGTGGAGCCGATGCCGACTCCAGAGAAAGGCTTGGTAGATCAGAACCTGCCGTTGGTACATGAAGCAAGCCAAAGGCTTCTACAGAGAGCACGTTGAGGCCGGCTCTGTCGTCGATGAGGGTCTTGGTCACCGCCATGTTGCAGATGGTGGGCGTGCAGAGCATTGGGAGCACGCCTGAGCTAGCAACGGTAATAGGGTGATCCCCCGAGTCGAAGGTGAGGTCGGCCTTGGGCGCTGCCCATCCTGGAGGAGCTCCCTACTGCACAGAGGCGGCGCTGATCTGGCGGAAGAACTGCTTGATGTGATGGTCCGAGGGTGACGCATGCGAGCCTTCGAGGAGGGCCGCGCCGGCAACAGGCGCCGGCGCTGCGAAGCGTGCGACGAAAAGGCCGTGCAGCTCCTCCCAAGAAGCCACAGAGGATCCTGGTAGGCTGAGCAGCCAGGCGTGCAGCATGCCAGCGAGGGCCATGGGGAACTAGTTGGCCATGACCTTGTCATCGCCTCCAGCCTCCAGAACGGCCTCCTCGTACGCCGACAGGAAGGTCGACGGATCTGCTGCACCGTCGTAGCGGGGCGGCATCTCTGGCTTGAACTTGCACGGCCACCGCACCTGCCGCAAGGCTTGGTTGAAGGCCAGGATGCCCCTGGCGCACCCGCAGGCGCCCGTCGGCCTGAATGGAGGGATGGCGTCTGCCATGTAGCCGGACGAAGAAAGCGGAGAGGCGAAGCTTCGGCACACCCCTACCTGGCGCGCCAAATGTCGGATTACGGGTTCCGACAACCCTTGAGGTTCGAACACTGGGGTGCAAACGAAGATCTCTCTCTCTCTCTCTCTCGCTCACTCTCGCAACGATCGCAAGGCCTAGCTCACCGAACCCAAGGAACAAGAGACTCAAGAGTTTATACTGGTTCGGGCCACCGTTGTGGTGTAATACCCTACTCCAGTGTGGTGTGGTGGATTGCCTTGCAGGCTGAGGATGAACAAGTACAAGGGATGGACAACCTCCTGAGGAAGGGTGTTCTTGAGCTCGGGGAGCTTGTGTGTGTGAGGATGGTCTGGAAGATCTGCCCCCTTGCTACGGTGGTGGCTAGTCCTATTTATAGAGGCCCTGGTCCTCTTCCCAAATATTAGGCGGGTAGGGATCCCACAACGGCTGATTTTGCAGGGAGACAACTAGTACAAGCTATCCTGACAAAAGTTGGTCTTCGCCTGCCAAAGGCTTTGGCGGTGACACTGTCGTGGGCTCCGTGGTGACCTGTGTCCTACCGTCCTACTGGTCTTGGTCTAGTTGCACCGACATGGAAGCCTTTGCATGATGCCTCGGGACTCCTCGCCTGCGCTTTCCTCTTTAGCACCAAAGAGGAAACAAGTACTCTCCGCCCACTGGCGCCCGCCTGGCGTTGGCCATCATGGCTCATGTCATGTGAACCTCGCGAGGTGCCCCCTTGCATAGATATCTCCGCTCCTTGTGAGCCAGCCTAGTGAGGCTGCCCCCCAGGAGGTCTTGGCGTCATCCACCTCACGAGGCTTGGCCCCTCATGAGGGTCTTGAGTGGTTGTTGATGAAGATGGGTTGTACCAGGCCATAGGCTAAGCCACGCCCTGGGCCGTAGGCACGCAAGTCTGGGTACCCCCGTTCCTAGGACGCCGACACCTGCTAGTCCAGCACACAGAGTCATGGCTAGTTTATGCTACGCACATAATCATTAATTGGTGGTTTAAATATGTGCAAGCGATATGCAATGTATTATCATGTAGAGATGTCTGAAATTAGCTGTGTCAACTTACATATAGGGTTACACAATGAAAAAGTACAAGATGTATGTGGAAATTTCATGGAAGATCGCAAAAAAGCAGAGGCAGTGGTGAGCCTATACAGTATGCTATGGTAGGTCACTCCTCAATTGCAATCATCGTGACATGTTATTTGTATGTCAGTTCTATTGGCCAAGGTTTTTAGGGACAATTATTATGAGTTATCCTAAGAAAATAAGCACATGTGAATATAAGCTCCAAGTAATAAGTCAACCAGTTCTTTTATTGCCTTCCTTTCCAGCTTATCTTTGGTATGATCAGTGAAAAGTCTAGATTGCATTATATTTTGTCATTTTTCTTCCCATATGAAAATTAATTTGACTTGCAAACATCACAAATTGAACCCACTGCAGTAATTAATATGATAGGAAAACAGACCATGACTATTTGTTCAAAATGCAAATACAAAGATACCATCTACTTGGCACAATCTACTTTGGTCAATGTCTTCCATAGAGATCCCATTGCCTAATTTAAATGAAGAACGCATGACCCACATTTAAATGAAGAACAATTATTTATTGAAATTTGATGGTCCAAGTGGCTGGTTATTATCATATAGCAGCACCACCTAAAAGCATCATATAGCAGCAGCAGCTCATAGCAACTCATCATACAACAGCAACAACAGCAGTGTGCAATTCATCATATACTAGCAACAGCTCATAGCAATTCATCATATAGCAACAGCAGGAGCAGCTCATAGCAATTCATCATATAGCAGCAGCGGAAGTAACTCATAGCAATTCATCATATAGCAGTAGCAAGAGCAGCTTATAGCAACTCATCATATAGCAGCAACAGCTCATCACAATTCATCATATAGCAGCAGCAGCTCATAGCACTTCATCATTTAGCAGCAGCAGAAGCAGCTCATAGCAATGCATCATATAGTAGCAGCAGAAGCAGCTCATAGCAATTCATCGTATAGTGGATCAGAATGAAAATTTGGCAAAAAAACAGAGGAGATCCTCACCTTGTTGGATGAGCTCATCCTTCAATAGCACCTCCAGGCCACGGCCTGGGAGGAGGGGAGGGGGAATAAGGTGCCTTCTGCCGCAGTGTGGCATCAGCCGTAGTTGTGCGGCGCCCGCCGGAGTAGTGCGTTGGACGAACCACAGTGGAGCAGCTGCTGGAGACCATGAGAATGAGGGGCGACACCAGAGGGAGGAGCAGTCGGGAGATTTGGCCCTACCCTCCGGCCATGTAGCCTAGCTGGACAGGCTTCATGTGTGTCCATGTGTTAGATCATTTGTTTCGCCGTCATGGTCAGTCCTTCTATCATTGTTAGTACTCCCGATAATGAAGTTCTTAATTTATACAAAGGGAGGGAGAAAATCTAAAAGATGCTTGGTATAGAATTTGCAATGCTCAGAATACATCCACTAGCACTAAAAAAAGACACATCCGTGGCATTTTGGGCCGAACGAAAATTTTTTTGTCATACATATGACAGTTCTATGACGATAATTGTGACAAAACCCGGTATCATCATAGATGTGGTGGGCTCCTACTTCTATGACAAAAAATCATGACAAAAAATGGGCTTTTCATCCTGGGCGGGCCGGAGACGCAGCTGCATGCCATTCTTTGGGCCGTCCATGACGGAAAAAACCGTGGTAGAAGCGAAGGGGAGGAAAATTTTGGGGAGTTCCTGGTTACGGCGGGAGGTTGGGGGCCGAGCGATGCGCGTTTCTCTCGTACATGTACGCACGTGTGTGCGAGGCATTGGCTCTAAGTGAACCCGAGCGAGGCGTTGGGTGATGAAGCTATGTACCTAGGGTAGGGTTATGGACCTGTCCAAACTGACCTACCCAAGGACACCTCCAGAAGAAATCACATTTCAATTGACTTGGCGGTGTTTCACTCGACGGACTCGAAGACACTCGACCAAGAACCAACCACTCGACCAAGATCCAACCACCCGACATCTAGGAGACCTATAGTCACTCCGCACGCTAACGGTCGGTCATTAAGTAGCTTTTATGGTCATCATAGCACTTTATTAGGGGCGTTACCAGTAACGCCCGACCTTAATGTACTTAAAACCCTGCATAACTAAGGGCCGGAGGGGTCTGGCGGACTCTATATAAGCCACCCCCCTCCTCGGTGTAAAGGGTTCGCACCCTTGTAATTCATACTCTCATAATCCAGTCGACCGCCTCCGGGCTCCGAGACATAGGGCTATTACTTCCTCCGAGAAGGGCCTGAACTCGTAAACCTTGCATTCTTACAACTTCTCCATAGCTAAGATCTTGCCTCTCCATACTTACCCCCCTACACTACTGTCAGACTTGGAACCACGACAGTTGGCACCCACCTTGGGGCAGGTGTTTTAGCGTTTGTTGGAGGAGTTGCGACCTTTTCCGACCCGAATCATCATGGTTTTCGGTGGAGTTTTGGTGGAGGGCCGCGAGATCCGTCTCGGTGCGCTCACGTTCATCGTCGACGACTCTGCTTGGCTCCAGGAGGCTCCGCTCGACGTGGACGCACTCCCTGTTCACGGGGCAACGCACTTTAGCGCGTGCGTCCGCGGCGTTCTCCTGCGGCAACCGTCGACCCCCTACCGGTCGGCTCCTGTGTTGTCCTCCCTCCCCGTTTCCCGCCGGCGCAAGCGCTCCGGTCGGTCGAGACTTCAGCGGTGGGTGAGACACATGGTGGCACGTTAGTCGGTGTTGGGGAACTAATCCATGAGCACCTATGGGACCGGCGGACCGAGCCCCTTTCGATTCGGTGGGGGGGGCGGAGATCGCACGAAGAGCAGATCGAGGCGAAACACACGAGCAGTTTACCCAGGTTCGGGCCGCACGGATGCGTAAAACCCTACTCCTGCTTTGTGGTTTGTATTGAGTTCTTGCTCGGGAGCGCTGAGTGCTACAGTACACACCAGCAGCTAACGAGACCGAGCGTGAGTGTTCTCTCCTTCCAACCCCCCTCTACGTTGCGCATGGGCCTCCTTTTATATGCTCAAGGGGTCACCGACAGGTGGCAACGTAGACAAGGGTAAAAATGGAAAGGTGTTGCGGTTGGTACAGCTACCTGCTATAGTGTATCATACCTAACCCTGACGGCAGGGGACAAGGGCATTAAATGCCCGTCTACGTCGCCCAAATAGTACAAAAGGGATCGTCAGGGACGCC
This sequence comes from Triticum monococcum, assembly GCA_034509565.1. Lineage (NCBI taxonomy): Eukaryota > Viridiplantae > Streptophyta > Magnoliopsida > Poales > Poaceae > Triticum > Triticum monococcum. Next base: position 489,460,636 of record CM067845.1, read on the forward strand.
ACCGCTCGCCACGATGGCAATCTTGTCAGCGCCGCTTGCCACCGCGCACCGCTGGTTGCACAGCCTCCCGCCACGTACGCCTGGAAGGGTCCCAGAGCGATACATTGGTGGATGTGCTGGAGCGCGGGTACAGAGTGGTGGCTTGTCGCGGCAAGCGCCTTGCCGCGGTCGTTGTCTTGTCGCGTCCGGGAGCTTGTCGCTCACCAGGCCTTGCCGGGATGCATGGTGCGTCGCGGCAAGTTCCTTGAGATGCCTTGGTTGGCCTTCCCGGCAAGCTCCTCTTGCCGGGGTCTTGTCTCCTTGGCTTGGATACTTTGTCCTTGAATGGCTCCAAAGGAACCACGGAGGACCTTGGCGGTCATCCGGCAAGCCTTGCCGCGGGATGCTGCGACTGCCCGTGCACAAGTTCGGGATACTAGGGTACCCCTACTCTAGTACACCGACAGTCGGCCACCCCTCAAGTCGCGGCGATCGAGCCCGACGAATCCCTCTACGGCCTATTCGACTGGCTCCGCAGAGACCGCATCCGAGTGCGACAGCAGCGATCCGGCGGCGGAGGTTCTGATGGTCGATGGACCGCCCAGTCCTCCCGGTTTTCCCCGCACCGACGGAGGCGCGGGTGGAGGCGACCCGTCGCGTCCCCATGAGGAGTATCTTCCTAAGCCTCTCACGTCGCTGCAGAGAGAAGAACTTCGCCGCCGGAACATGGATTCACTGCACACTCCTATCGTTGGAGAAACCCCCGAGGCTCGCGCCTTGGAAGACGTGCGCCTGGCAAACTTGGCCGAATGCACTCGACTGGAGAACCTCCAGCGAGCACTCGACGAGCGTGCGCGACAACGGGTTCCTGAATCCAGTCGACGTCAGCTCTTCCCGCCCCCGCAGGTATATCGAACTCCGATTCAGAATTTAGCAGCTGTGGCCCATATAGCGGAGTCGATTCAGCCTTCCCAGTTGGAGGCTGGTAGAGGCTTGCTGCAGATTAGAGCATTACTCCAGGGCAGTAGGAGACCAGAATTCCGCTGTTTCTTAGTCGCGGAACAGGATTCACAGCAGATCCGTTGTTGCGGACATAGTCCAGTCGGCTCACAGCCCGAGATCGCCCCCGAGGCATGAGGGATGTGGAGACCAGCGTGACCAGTATGGGAACCATGAGCAGTATGATCACCGAGTCAATCGTGACGGTCGACATCGAGTGCCACGCCTCCCCCAAGGAGCGGGTCGTATATGCCTCGCCAGCAGGATGACAGGTGCCCTCATAGTGGTGGGCGAAGGATTCCAGTCGACCCAGAGGGCCAGGCTTTGATGCGAGATCCATTCTCGTCCAAGGTTTGGTCGACAGGAACAGGGCTCAACGAGAAGGTCACGACAGAGATGCACCTACCAGCAGCAGAGTACATGTTTCGAGGCCAGAGTGCTTTAGTAGAGCCATCTGGGCCGTTGTGATTCCTCCCAACTTCAGGTTGGCGACTGGAGTCAGTAAGTTCACTGGCGAATCCAAGCCTGATACTTGGCTTGAGGACTACCGAGTGGCCGTCCAGATTGGTGGCGGCAATGATGAAGTGGCCATGAAGCACCTGCCTCTCATGTTGGAGGGCTCGGCCAGAGCGTGGCTAAACCAGTTAGCGCCTAGCAACATTTACACTTGGGAAGATCTCTCCCGAGTGTTCGTCACCACATTTGAAGGCACATGCAAGCGACCGGCAGGGCTGACGGAACTGCGGTCTTGCGTGCAGAAGCCGAATGAAACTTTGAGGGATTACATCCAGAGGTGGATCACGTTACATCACTCGGTGGAGAATGTGCCTGACCACCAAGCAGTTTGTGCCTTCAAGGAAGGTGTCAAGTACAGAGAACTGAATTTGAAATTCGGTCGAACCAGAGATATGTCCCTGAATCGGATGATGGAGATTGCCACCAAGTACGCTAATGGTGAAGATGAGGATCGACTCAGGAGTGGCAAGCTCAAGTCAGTCGCCCAAGAAACCGGAGGAAATTCCAATCGGAAACAGAAGCGGAAAGCCGAGCCAGTGGCTCCCGGGGAAGCCTTGGCTTTAACACAAGGAAAGTTTAAAGGGAAACCTAAAGGACCTTGGAACCCCAAAAAGGTTAAAGACCAGGACAGAAATGACGTGTTGGACTTACCATGTCTCGTCCACACAAAGAAAGATGAAGAGGGTAATTTCATTTACCCGGAACATACCACTCGACAGTGTCGACTCTTGATCCAGAAGTTCCAGGGCAAGCAGCCCAAAGGTAAGGAAAAGGAGTTGGACAAGGTCGAGGACAAAGAAGACAGTGACGACGGATACCCTCAGGTCAATTCCACTCTGATAATTTTTGCCGATGTTGAAAGCAAAAGTCGACTGAAAATTATTAACCGAGAGGTGAATATGGTCGCTCCGGCGAGACCTAGTTACCTGAAATGGTCTCAGACTGCCATAACATTCGACCAGTCTGACCACCCAACGCACATCACCACCCCTGGGAGGCAAGCTTTGGTGGTCGATCCAGTTGTTGAAGGCACTCGACTGACCAAAGTCCTGATGGATGGTGGTAGTGGTTTGAACATATTGTATGCTGAGACGTTGAAAGGGATGGGCATTCCGATGTCCAGACATAGTGCCAGCAACATGAGTTTCCATGGAGTCATTCCTGGGAAGAAGGCTGAATCACTCGGCCAGATTGCTCTTGATGTGGTTTTCGGTGATTCCAAAAATTACCGCAAAGAAAAGTTGACATTCGAAGTTGTAGACTTCCAGAGTGCCTACCACGCTATTTTGGGGAGGCCGGCTTATGCACGCTTCATGGCCCGACCATGTTACGTGTACCTCAAATTGAAGATGCCTGGCCCCAAAGGTGTGATCGCTATTACGGGCAATCGGAAGAAAGCGGAAGAATGTTTTCAGAAAGGTTCGAAGATCATTGATGCTCAGATGGCAGTGGTGGAGTTGCAGGAATACCAGAAGACTGCAGACCCGAGTGATTTGTTGCGAGCCAAGAAGCCCACTACAGAGTCAGCTTTTCAGTCGACTGGCGATACGAAGACGGCTCACATCCACCCGACCGACCCCAGCACTGCTCCAACTCATATCTCGAGAACACTCGACTCCAAATAGGAAGAAGCGCTCATCCAGTTCCTCCATGAGAACTGGGACATTTTCGCATGGAAGCCCTCTGACATGCCAGGTGTTCCCAGGGAGCTGGCTGAGCACCGCCTAAGAGTCGACTCAAAAGTAAAACCTATCAAGGAACATCTCCGACGGCCCGCCGTCCAGAAGAGAAAGGCCATTGGCGAAGAGGTGGCTCGGCTCTTAGCGGTGGAGTTCATCCAAGAAATCTACCACTCCGAGTGGCTCTCCAATGTTGTCATGGTCCCCAAGAAGGACAAGTCACTTCGCATGTGCATTGACTTTAAACATATCAATCGGGCCTGCCCGAAAGATCATTTTCCTCTCCCCCGCATCGACCAGATAGTCGACTCGACTGCGGGATGTGAGCGACTGTCTTTTTTAGACGCCTATTCTGGGTACCATCAGATCCGTCTGTATGGGCCTGACGAGATCAAAACAGCTTGCATCACTCCATTCGGGTGCTTCTGTTATGTTACCATGCCATTCGGCCTCAAGAATGCCGGAGCCACATTCATGAGGATGATTCAGAAGTGTTTGCTCACCCAAATCAGTCGGAATGTGGAGGCGTACATGGATGATATTGTGGTCAAGTCACGGAATGGTTCCGACCTGCTGACTGACCTTGCTGAAACCTTTGCCAACCTCAGAAGGTTTGATATCAAGCTTAATCCATCAAAATGCACATTCGGGGTTCTTGGCGGAAAGCTACTCGGTTTTCTCGTTTCTGAACGGGGAATCGACGCCAATCCAGAAAAAGTCGATACTATACTCTGAATGAAAAGTCATGTGCGAGTGCACGATGTTCAGAAGCTTACTGGTTGCTTGGCCGCCCTAAGTCGATTCATATCTCATCTCGGTGAAAAGGCATTGCCTCTTTACTGATTGATGAAGAAGTCTGACAAGTTCGAGTGGACTCCTGAAGCTGACGCAGCGTTCGCAGAGCTCAAAGCTCTGCTCTCCACCCAGCCGGTGCTTGCTGCCCCAATCAGCAAGGAGCCTTTGCTGCTTTACATTGCAGCCACAGGACAAGTCGTCAGTATGGTACTTACGGTCGAGCGGGAAGAAGAAGGGAAAACCTTCAAAGTTCAGCGCCCAGTGTATTATATTTCTGAAGTCTTGACCCCATCGAAGCAAAGATATCCTCATTATCAGAAGCTCGTATATGGGATTTATATGAACACAAAGAAAGTTGCCCACTACTTCTCTGATCATTCCATTACAGTCTTCAGCGACGCTCCGTTGTTAGAGATCTTGCATAACAGGGACGCAACTGGTCGAGTGGCAAAATGGGCGATTGAACTCCTTCCTCTAGATATCAAGTTTGAGGCAAAGAAAGCTATCAAGTCCCAGGCAATCGCAGATTTCGTCGCCGAGTGGATTGAACAGCAACTGCCGACTCAGGTTCACTCGGAGCATTGGACCATGTTCTTCGATGGTTCCAAGATGCTAAATGGTTCCAGCGCCGGAGTGGTGTTGGTCTCCCCCAGAGGAGATAAACTCAGATATGTTCTTCAAATCCACTTTGATTCCTCTAACAACGAGGCAGAATACGAAGCACTTTTATATGGGTTGCGCATGGCCATTTCACTCGGCGTCCGTCGCCTCATGGTCCATGGCTACTCATATTTGGTGGTTAATCAAGTGATGAAGGAATGGGACGTCAGAAGTCCAGCCATCACTGGTTATTGCAATGCAGTGAGAAAGTTGGAGAAGAAATTCAAGGGGTTAGAGCTTCATCATATACCCCGACTGAAAAATCAAGCAGCTAATGATCTGGCAAAAATAGGTTCCAAAAGAGAAGCCATTCCCAGCAATGTGTTTTTGGAACACATCCACACACCATCAGTCCAGGAGGATCCCTTCGCTGAAGAGGCCCCGCAGCCAAACAGCGCCACGGATCCGACTAAAGTTGAAGTTCCAGCTATGGTCGACCTGATCATGGAAGTCTTGGTTATCACTCCCGTCTGGACAGAACCATACATCGCGTACATCCTAAGGAAAGAACTCCCAGAAGACGAAGAAGAGGCTCGACAGATCGTCCGTCGATCCAAGGCCTTTACAGTCATAAAGGGACAGTTATATAGAGAAAGTGCGACTGGGGTCGGCCAGAAGTGTATTACACCATAAGAAGGTCAGATGATCCTTAACGATATCCACTCGGGGACCTGTGGTCATCATGCGTCCTCTCGGACCATTGTGGCTAAAGCATATCGAGCGGGGTTCTACTGGCCAAGAGCCAATGAGATGGCAAAAGAGATAGTCGACAAATGTGAAGGATGTCAGTATTACTCCAATATGCCGCACAAGCCCGCGTCAGCCCTAAAAACCATTCCACTCGTCTGGCCCTTCGCTGTTTGGGGGCTGGACATGGTTGGACCACTGAGAACAGGCAGGAGCGGCTTCACTCATGTGCTGGTAGCAATCGACAAGTTCACCAAATGGATTGAAGCCAAGCCTATCAAGAATCTTGATGCTTGCACCGCTATCAGTTTCATCAGAGAGTTGATATTCAGATATGGAGTTCCACACAGCATCATCACCGACAACAGGTCAAACTTCGATTCCGACAAATTTAGGGCCTTTTGCGCCTCTCAGGGCACTCGAGTCGACTATGCTTCGGTCGCTCACCCCCAGTCGAATGGGCAAGCAGAAAGGGTGAACGGCCTGATTCTCAAAGGAATGGAACCCCGATTGATGCACGATCTCAAGCACGCAGCAGGTGCATGGGTCGACGAGCTTCCGTCAGTCCTTTGGGGATTAAGAACAACCCCGAATCGATCGACCAGAAGAACCCCATTCTTACTGGTCTACGGAGCCGAGGCAGTCTTACCGAGTGACCTGCTTCACAACGCTCCCCGAGTCAAGCTCTACTCGGAAGATGAAGCAGAACAAGCCCGGCAGGACGCAGTCGACCTCCTAGAAGAAGAGAAATGGCCTTGATTCGATCGACCATCTATCAGCAAGACTTGCGTCGATTCCATGCCAAAAATGTGAAGAGCCGAGCCTTCCAAGAAGGAGACTTAGTCCTCCGAGTGGATCAGCAGAAACCACACAAGCTCGCTCCTACTTGGGAAGGGCCCTTCATAGTCACCAGAGTCCTCCACAATGGAGCATACCACCTATACAATGTCGATCGCCAGATTGATGAGCCACGAGCCTGGAATGCGGAGCTACTCCGCCCCTTTTATACTTGAGTTGTCATTCAGATAAGATGTAATAAGAAAAAACTCCTGTAGTTTATTTATGAAAGACAAGAGCATTATAATTTTCCCAGTGATTATTATTGTTTTTGATTACGTAAGAAATCCCCCAGTGGGTGGCTTAGCTGCGAATCCGCTTCGCCTAAGTTTATAAAAATGATTTCCTACCGAGTGGCGAGCCAGCCTCCCACTCGGAGTCTTAGCTGCGAATCTGTTTCGCCTAAGTTTGAAAAAAAATCCTACCGAGTGGAGAGCAGCCCTCCCACTCGGGGGGCTTAGCTGTAGTCCAGTACTCGCCTAAGTTCTCTCGCTTGAGGACTTAGCTGCAGTCAGGCACTCGCCTAAGTTTGAAAAAATCCTACCGAGTGGAGAGCAGCCCTCCCACTCGGGGGCTTAGCTGCAGTCAGGCACTCGCCTAAGTTTGAAAAAATCCTACCGAGTAGAGAGCAGCCCTCCCACTCGGGGGCTTAGCTGCAGTCCAGTACTCGCCTAAGTTCTCTCGCTTGAGGACTTAGCTGCAGTCAGGCACTCGCCTAAGTTTGAAAAAATCCTACCGAGTGGAGAGCAGCCCTCCCACTCGGGGGCTTAGCTACAGTCCAGTACTCGCCTAAGTTCTCTCTCTTGAGGACTTAGCTGCAGTCAGGCACTCGCCTAAATTTGAAAAAATCCTACCGAGTGGAGAGCATCCCTCCCACTCGGGGGCTTAGCTGCAGTCCAGTACTCACCTAAGTTCTCTCTCTTGAGGACTTAGCTGCAGTCAGGCACTCGCCTAAGTTTGAAAAAATCCTACCGAGTGGAGAGAAGCCCTCCCACTCGGGGGCTTAGCTGCAGTCCAGTACTTGCCTAAGTTCTCTCTCTTGAGGACTTAGCTGCGGTCAGGCAGTCGCCTAAATTTGAAAAAATCCTACCGAGTGGAGAGCATCCCTCCCACTCGGGGGCTTAGCTGCAGTCCAGTACTCGCCTAAGTTCTCTCTCTTGAGGACTCAGCTGCAGTCAGGCACTCGCCTAAGTTTGAAAAACAAAAAATCCTACCGAGTGGAGAGCAGCCTTCCCACTCGGAGGCTTAGCTGCAGTCCAGTACTCGCCTAAGTTCTCTCGCTTGAGGACTTAGCTGCAGTCAGGCACTCGCCTAAGTACGAAACACATCCTGCTCTGCAGTAACAAGCTGCAGATCGACGGCCACCTCCTCCTTGGAGAGCTTCGCCACAAATACAACATGCACTCCATCCTGCTCTGCAGTAACGAGGTGCAGGTCGACTGCTACCTTCCCCTTTGGAGCTGTGCCACAAGTACAAAAAAAGTTGTCTCAAAAGAAGAACTATTTCCACTTGACGGGGGATTCATAAAGATATTCAACGATAAACCGAGTTCAGATAAATCCTAAAGGGTCCGGACCACAGGTGAAAGTGCTCAGGCATTCAGCCCGAAAGAGTTTAACGGTTACAAAAACCACTCGGCATTCCGAGGCAAATTTAAGGTGGGGCATAAAAGTTTGTTCACTCCGCAGGAGGAGAGCTAGCAGGCTCGACGAACTCGTCCAGGTCGACGCCATCGGCAATCGGAGTGGCGGCAGCAATGAAAGTCTCCATAAAAGTTCGGAAGTCGTGCTTCTGGGTGTTGCCGACCTTGATTGCGGCCAGCTTATCTTGTCGCACCTCCTTGCAGTGGACACGAACCAAAGACAGAGCCACATCAGCGCCACACCGAGCAGAAGACTTCTTGCACTCCTGCACTCGGTCAGGGATTCCATTAAGTCGAGTCATCAGAGACTCAAGATCGTTTTGGAGTGTGGCCTCTGGCCAAAGTGCCGGGTCGATCCGTGACATGGCGACCTTCAGTCGAGCCAAGTAGTCCACGGCACCGTCGATGCGAGATTCCAGTCGGAGCAGATTCATGGCAGTTTCATCTTTCACGGGAGAGTTGATTGGATCCAAACCTGGTTCGATCCGCCCAGTCTCCTCTTCAAAGTTCTGGCAAAACTCTGCATTCACGATCCAAGGATAAGTCAATTTTCGTACACTGAGTCGACACAAAAAAAATCAGTCGGAACAGAATGTGCACCTTCGAGCTTGATGAACAACTTCTTGGCAAGACTTCTCAGATAGCTCTCTAGATCATCCCTCCTGCGAGCAATGCTTTCCATTTTCTCGCCCTGGACGAGATTCGCCTTCTTCCAGCGCGAGCACTCCTTGTTGGAGTCATTCAGAGCAGACTTCAGCCTGGTATTCTCTTCTTCCAACTGGCCGACCGAAGCCAGCTTCTGTTCAGCCAGAGCGACTATGTCTTCAGCTTCCTTTCGGGCAGCAGCCAGATCCTGGTCCTTCTTTGCCAGAGCTTCTCTTAGCTTTTCTGCAAAGAAATGGTGCTTGATTCAGAAAGAGCAGAAGGGTACTCAAGCCCAAGGCAAACCAGTCGACAAACTCGTCTTACCATTGGCACCATCCTTAGCCTTTTGCAGCGCTGTCTTGGCCAGCTCCAAGTCAAGGTTCAGTTGGATCTGCTGTTTCTCCAAATCAGCAAAGCGAGCTCCCAGATCACAAGATTTCTGCAATCAAAGAGGAGAAGTTATTTTACAGCGAAAAACAATGAAGGCAATAAATACTAAGACTACGGTCGACTGCCCGCAGTCCACCATAGTCTCGGGGACTACACCCAGTGGGTGCACTTTGCGTGCCCCCACTGGTTCTGATCCCACTCGACCGGCCCACCGAAGTCGAGTCCAGGAAGTAAAAATAAAGGGAGAAAGAGAGAAAGTAGAACTCAGACTACAGTCGACTGCCAGCAGTCCACCGTAGTCTCGGGGACTACACCTAGTGGGTGCACTTTGCGTGCCCCCACCGGTTCTGATCCCACTCAACCAGACCGAGTGGAAGAGACAAACTACCAGTTTGGTTTATACATTCGAAAAAATACAACGACTACAGTCGACTGCCAGCAGTCCACCATAGTCTCGGGGACTACACCAAGTGGGTGCACTCAGCGTGCCCCCACCGGTTCAAAAATTTCAATCGACGCACCCAGTGGGTGTACAGATGCAAAGATTTTCGGAAAAGAGTCTTCAGATAACATATCCTAACAAAACAAGCAGTGACCAATTAACCTAAACATTGCTTTGGAGGGCCGAGCTGGCGTCGTAAGCAGCCTGACTGGCGTCCCGCACCATCCTCATCTTCTCCATCATGATGCCCGCCTGACGTATGGCTTCCTTGGCAGCATTCGCTTCGTCCTCTGGGACATGATGGGTCGCAAAAACTGAAGGTGGGTCGACGGGAGCCTGAGCAGTCGACGAAGAGGGCAAGGCACTCGATAGTGGCATAGCAAAGGTAACAGAACCCCGATTGGCGTCGCCAGTGTCCTAAACGACTGGTTCCGTCCTTGGCATCGACTGTGGCGCCTCGCTTGTAGGAGCCTGCCTATTTTTCCTCGTCAAAGGCCTCTCGGGCTCTTCATCATCATCAGGGAGGTCAATAACGTTGGGAGCTATGCAAAGTTCAATCGTCAAAATCATATCACCCAATGGTACACGTTGTAGTTGAATCGACCAAAATAAAGACAGTATGGCAGGAGTCATACCCAGTTTTGACGTGACCGCATCCTCCATCACCTCATCATCATCCCGGTAAGCTGAGGTCCTAGAAGTGGCAGCGCTGGCAGTTCCAAAGTTTGTTCGGTTAAAACAAGAAAAACAAACGGCGCTGAGTGTCGAGTGTATACAGAGGAAGACACTTATGCAGAAGCGACGGGGATGTCAATCTTAATCTTCGGCAACGCCTTCCGGATTTTAGGCTCCGCAACTTTGGGGTGCTTGGGCGCTTTCTCGGTCGGGGTTGGTGAAGAGATCCGAGGACGCTTCGAAGATTGACCAGCTTGAGCAGTCGCCTTTTCACGGACGCTCGGTCGTTCTTGGGCAAGTTTGGATCGCCTCTCCCTGCGAGGAGGCGACTCGACTTCTTCTTCGTCGCTTGAGTCTTCGCTTTCTCCATCCTCTTCACCATTAGAAGTCCACTCGCCACTGTCGCCGCCGCTCGCCTCGCCTTTCAAGTCTTGCCCTTGCTCTCCATTGGGCATCGAGTACATTTCAATGAGGGCCTGAAAAAATAACAATCAAAAGACATTCAGTCGACCGCAAACGGGACATCACATGGAGAGTCGGAAAGTTACTTACAGAAACATACCTACTCCGGCTGACGCGAGTTGTCGAATGGAGTCACCCTCCTAGATCCCCGAGGGTTGTCTTTGTTGGCAGTGATTCCTCTCAAGCAGCTCTCCAAGGTATCCTCACTGACCTCCTCTGGGTGGATCCGAGTGGTATCTTCGAGCCCAGAATACATCCACATCGGATGATCGCGCGCCTGAAGGGGTTGGATGCGTCGACCGAGAAAGACCTCCAGCAGATCTATCCCGGTCACTCCGTCGCGGACGAGCTGGACGACCCATTCGACCAGCTCCTTGACCTGCGCCTTCTCTTCTGGAACTATCTTCAGGGGAGAAGGCTTCTCCACTCGAGCCAATGAGAAAGGAGGAAGCCCAGTCGACTGGCCAGGGGTCGGCTGATCCTTGCGGTAAAACCAAGTCGACTGCCAGCCCCGAACCGAGTGAGGAAGGATCATCACTGGAAAAGTACTTTTGCTCCTCATCTGGATCCCCAGACCACCGCACATCTGGATCACCCGAGTCCTCTCGTCACTTGACTTGGTATTTTTGACCGACTGGGAACGACAAGTGAAGATATGTTTGAAGAGCCCCCAGTGAGGTCAAAAACCCAAGAAGTTTTCGCACATAGACACAAAAGCGGCCAGATAGACTATGGTATTCGGAGTAAAATGGTGGAGCTGAGCCCCAAAGAAGTTCAAAAAAACCCGGAAGAAAGGGTGGGGAGGCAGTGAGAACCCACCATCTATGTGAGTTGCTAAGAGGACGCACTCACCCTCTCTGGGATGCGGCTCAGTTTCGTCTCCCGGGAGCCGAGCCGACTTGTGGGGGATAAATCCCCCTTCCACCAGGTCGTCGAGGTCGCCCTGCGTGATTGCCGAGCGGATCCTATCGCCCTGGATCCAGCCCGCCGGCAGGCCGGACCTCGACGAGGATCCGCCCCGGTTGGTCCGCTTGCCCTTCGCCTTCGCGGTTGCCTTCTTCGCGCGTTCCAGCGCCGCCGTCTTGTCCTTCCCCATGGTGGTAGTTCGAGCTTGAGCGGAGATCCGGCGACGAGACGGGAGCAAGGGTGGCGGAGAAATCAGGAGAAAACAGAGAGAGAATGGTGGCGTGCGGAACAGAGCCCCGGCCCAACGCCTTATATGAGGCTGCTTCCGAGTGGCTGGCTGGTAGGCCTGGACGGCCCTGCCAAATCCCATGGCGATCGCGCGCGTGATACATGGCAAAAAGGTGGCGCAGGGATCGAGGCGGCTCCGCGCGATCCCATCCGTTTACTGCGGCCTCTCCCGTCCCGCGCGCTTCCCGAAATTTGGATCCCACGAAATCCGCGGGCAGCAGAACAACTCGTCGGACCGAAGATCTCCTCCGCACCGTCACTCAGAACTCTTCAAGTATAAAAACTCACTTGACAAAACCTAAGAATGGATCAAGGCGACTGGAAAGAAAGTTGTTGTCATCACTTTGGTCCATTGATCCGAAACAAGGTATGCTCGCGACATGAAAAATGAGTCGGAGATGTGCTCAAACCCTTGCCCACTCAAACCTTGATCCATTCGGGGCTAATGATGAAGCTATGTACCTAGGGTAGGGTCATGGACCTGTCCAAACTGACCTACCCAAGGACACCTCCAGAAGAAATCACATTTCAATCGACTTGGCGGTGTTTCACTCGACGGACTCGAAGACACTCGACCAAGAAGCAACCACTCGACCAAGATCGAACCACCCGACGGCCAGGAGACCTAAAGTCACTCCGCACGCTAACGGTCGGTCATTAAGTAGCTTTTATGGTCATCATAGCACTTTATTAGGGGCGTTACCAGTAATGCCCGACCTTAATACTTAAAACTTTGCATAACTGAGGGCCGGAGGGGTCTGGCGGACTCTATATAAGCCACCCCCTCCTCAGTGTAAAGGGTTCGCACCCCTGTAATTGATACTCTCATAATCCAGTCGACCGCCTCCGGGCTCCGAGACGTAGGGCTATTACTTCCTCCAAGAAGGGCCTGAACTCGTAAACCTTGCGTTCTTACAACTTATCCATAGCTAAGATCTTGCCTCTCCATACTTACCCCCCTACACTGCTGTCAGACTTGGAACCACGACATTGGGCTCTAACTGAACCCGAGCGATTGCACTGTAGGCTACGCGTTACTGAACCCGAGCGATCGATCGATGGCTGTTAACTGAACCCGATCGAGCGATTCCTTCGGTATTGCTGCTAACTGAAGTCGATCGATTGGATGACCAGTGAGCGTTGCGGGGGGGTGGATGAACAGTGAGCGGTGGCACTGCCTCTAGATGAGCAGGACCCCATAGTGTGGTGGAGGGCTGGATGAACAGTAGACGGTGGAGGGGTGCCCGTGGAGGGGTGGTTGAAGAGGACCCCGTGGTGTGAAGGGCTGGATGAATAGTAGACGATGGAGGGCTGCCCGTGGAGGGATGGTTGAACAGTAGCCGGTGGAGTAGCGCGCGGTGGAGGCTGGATGAACAGGAGCCCGTGGAGGCTGGAGGAGGTTGACGGTGGAGATGAACAGTATCCCGTGGAGTCCCATTTTGCGGTACGCCACACACCTCCCGATCAACAGGACCCCCCTTTCGATCGTAGCGCTCCAACACAAGTCTGTTGCCTCCATTTGGCGGTACGCCACACCCCTCCCGATCAACAAGACCCCCGTTTCGACCATAGGAGGTCTGTTTCCTCCGTTTTGCGGTACGCCAGATCCCTCCCGATGAACAGGATCCCGTTTCGAACATGGCCGATCGAACACAAGGATGTTTCTTCCGTTTTGTGGTACGACAGGCCTCGTTTCCATCGCATGTTCCGTCCAAGCCTCCCGATGAACACGACCAGGCATTCCGTTCCAACCCAGCCGGTTGGCTCCCACACGTTCCGTTGCCTCCCGATGAACATGACGCATTCTGTTGCCTCCCCATGAACATGACGCATTCCGTTGCCTCCCCATGAACACGACACATTCTGCTGCATCCCCATGAACGTGACGACGATGGTGTTTCTCCGTTCCGACCCAGCCATGTACACGAGCCCTGGCCATACGTATGCGTGAGTAGGCGTTCGAGACCCTGCCCGTATGTACGTACGTGGCCGTATTTTCTTTCTTGCACCCTGGCCGTTGTACGTACGTGTACATGCTACGTGCGCGCCTCTACTACGACACGTGTGCGCCTCTACGTCGACCAGTATATATGTACGTACACATTCACGACCAGAATGACAATGCTACGTACGCTTCGACCAGGTGGGTCCCGACTGTCAGGCACTTCCTTGCCTGCGAACATGTAGCTGGTGGGTTCCAACAGTCAGGGGGGCGAATCGTTTTGTTTTTGGTTTTTTTTTGCCTGGACGCACTTCCTTGCGTGTGAAGGTGTAGCTGCTTGGTCCCAGTAGTCAGGGGGGAATCGTTTTGTTTTTTTTTGCCCAGACGCACTTCCTTGCGTGCGAAGATGTAGCTGGTGGGTCCTAGCAGTCAGGGGGCGAATCGTTTTTTTTCAAACACACTTCCTTGCGTGCGAAGATGTAGCTGGTGGGTCCCAGTAGTCAGGGGGCGAATCATTTTTTTCGGACACACTTCCTTGTGTGCAAAGATGTAGCTGGTGGGTCCCAGAAGTCAGGGGGGAACGTTTTTTTCACGAAATACGGTAGCCCGTCCGGTGGGTCCCCGCTGTCAGGTGGAGGAATAATTATTTTGCGCGTAATAGGAGGCACTTCCTTGCTGTGGCCGTGGACCCAGCTGTCAGCCTCTCCACGTACAATCCACGTCTGATGGAAGCCATTCCTTGACCATGTTGACCATGCCGCGCCGAGAGCACCAGGGCGGTGGACGACGGCGAGGCCTAGGAAGGGCACGCCGCGAAGCCAGGGAAGATGCGGCAGTGGATGCCCACGCATAGAGGAGTATGAGGGTTCACTCGTTCGGCTGCGGTGTGAGGCTGCCGTCGCCGAAGAATAACAGGGGGTGTTGGTGCGTAGAGGGATGGCCTGGCCAGCGATGGGACTAGTAGGGGGCGGTGAGGCCTCCGCGGCATCACAACTGGCCACGGGCGGCAGGAGCAGGCAGCAAAACCGGCGCTGCTTTGGGCAGCTAGAGCAAGAAGACCAGAGGTTGAAGAAGCACTACGGCCGTTGGATGGACATCGTACGGTCACCGGAGCTAGAATCGTTCATATATTGACTAAAGTTGACAAAGGCCTCTGTCCCAGTCAACTTAGTAGGCCCACAAGTCAGCCTCCCACCAAGGTGGGTCCCAGCTAGCAGGGGGTATTCATTTTTTTTGTGTGTAATAAGGAGGCACTTCCGGTGGGTCCGAGCTGACAGCGGGGGGAACATTTTTTTCGTGAAATACGGTGGCCCGTCCTATGGGTCCCAACAGTCAGGGGGAAAGGTTTTTTTCGTGAAACACTGGTGGCCCATCCGGTGGGTCCCTGCCGTCAGGTGGAGGAACAATTATTTTCCGCGTAATAAGGAGGCACTTCCTTGCGGCTGCCGTGGACCCAGCTATCAGCCTCTCCACGTATAGTACTCTTCCGATGGAAGTCAGTCATTGACCACATTGACCACGCCGCGCCGAGAGCACCACGGCGGTGGACGACGGCGAAGCCTAGGAAGGGGACGACGTGGAGCCGGGGAAGACGCGGCAGTGGAAGCCCGGGCGGAGAGGAGTACGAGGGTTCACCGGTTCGGCTGCGGTGTGAGGCTGTCGTCGTCGCAGAATAACAGGGGGTGTGGGTGAGTAGAGGGATGCCCTGGCCAGCGATGGGAGTAGTAGGGGGCGCTGAGGCCTACGCGGCAGCACAGCCAGCCAAGGGAGGCGCGAGTAGGCAGTCCCGCTGGCGCTACTTTGGCGGCTGGAGCAAGAAGATCAGAGATTGAAGAAACATGACGGCCGTTGGATTGACATCCAACGGTTACGTCTGCTAGAATTGTTTGTTGACGTATATAATAACTAAAAAAATCTTGCATACACGTCAACTAAACAGGCCCACAAGTCAGACCACTCCCTCTCTTTTTTAATAATTTATATATAGCTCATGGCAACTTCTTATGCAATTTATTGCAGTCGTTTTTTTGGTTGGTCAGGGCCAATTTCGCATATTTCTGTGGGTTCCAAACTATTTTTAATGCCGAAATGTTGAGCCAGATTTAAAGTACTTTGAAGATATATTTAAATTAGGTTAATGCCCAGTGAAATAGGAATCTGAAAATGTGAAAAAATTCATAAAATATAAAGTAATTGCCAATTTGTCATCTGTTTTTATATTTACAACCCATTTCATATTACTTTCAAGATTTGCAGGCGTCTTGAAAGAGTTGCAGCCCATCCGGATGTAGAAAAATAAGTAGGCCTGGATTGGGTATTCTTTAGAAAAAATAAACTGGGCTCATTTTCACAAAGAAAAAATAGCTGGGCTGGTCACATGGTGAACATAACATATAAGCCTGGGCTAGACGGGCCACAGCCCAGTTCAAACCCTGCTCCTTCTCAACAATACCAAATAAAAAAATACTGCTTGAGTAGCTACGTCCCAGGTGTCAGCCGATCTTGTGCTATTCTCTTGTCTATTGACTATATACGCTCACAATGTCGTGGGTCCCAGATGTCAGGAAAACACCAGGAGGAAGCATTTTATTTTTCCATGCGCTGACGTGGTGGGCCCCTACTATCATCCTCTCCACGTACTTCTGCCGATTCATGTTGTTTGTTGACCATGTTGACAATGTGAGAGGGCGGCGCCGCAGCGAGCGCACCAAAGCGCGCGGAGGACGTCGGCGTTAACGATTTAGGAGATGGTGGGGCGGCGATGCGTGCGCTGAGGCACAGCCAGCCGTGGGAGGCGGAAGCAGGCGGCCCCGCCGGCGCTGGTTTGGTTTTGGCGACTGGAGGAAGACAGGACTGAAGAAACACGACAGACTGTAAAAGCAGCAGGAGTACTTAACAACCTTAACTGAAACCAGCAGGGGCACTTAACAACCAAAGCTGAAAGCAGTATGAGTACTTATACAGGTTCAACCGTACAAAGCACGCCTCGAACAGTGCTACTTTGCCTACAGTTAACCAAGGGTGAGGCCGCCAAGCCCCATGACAAGGCCCAGGCGCCACCCCGTGCATCCACAACCTTCTGAAAGCGGCTTCATCTCGCAACATGGTCAATAAACAGGATATTCGCTTTAGAGCCATGGAAAAGCATGAACATATTCTTCTGTCCTATTCTACAAGATGGACGAGCCTTCATTATTTGAGACCACCCATGAATAAGTATCTTTTCACCTCCAAGGGGAATTGAGTAGGTCGACATAAACATCATGTTGTGACCAAGCGCAAGTCTGACCCGACCATGGTCAGGCATCTGTATAGGAACAATAGAACTCGGCAATTCCTGTTTCAAGAAGATCACAGCTGTAAAACTATGTATAAGCAATAGTTTATGATCAACATATATAACAGAAAACAGCTCGTACCATAAGTTTCTCGACACAGTTGGACATGTTCAACGAGTGCAGCAGTGGCACACATATCCCACGTGGCCTTCCACCATTGAAACGCCCCACAAGGACCTCAAGACGATCAATAATGTGTAGGAACTTGTGGATGTCGATCCAGTCAACTTCAGTGCCATTAGTAACAGCAGAGTTATTAAAGAGTAACAAACTAGCAGACTGCTTAACTCTGAAAAAACCTACACGTGCCACCAATTATAAGAAAATATTAGTTAGAAGTAGCATCTTCGTGAGAGATTCGTTGCTACTTCTAAAGTTAAATTGTGATTAGTTAGACAGAATAGGTGGATTAAGAAGTAATTGAGGCAACAAGCAAGAACCAGATACAAAACTAACATGGATGAACAATTGGAACGACATCGTGGTGGAAGATCGCAGTGAAGATGAGACCAGGTTCTGCTATTTCCATCAACATTCGTGCGCCAACTTTTAGTCTGTAACACTTGAGAAAGTTTATCCAAGTTCGGCCATAAAGAAAGCAGTGATCTTCTTGGTTCATGAACCCAACTCAGAACTTATATCCATGGCTTGTCTTCACTGTGACCATTAAACTAGTGTATTCAGTTATGGCAAGGCCGAGCATCTTGAGTACATGTGTTCTGGCAGAGCAAATAATACACTACAGGAAAAATAATATGAGAACACAGCATGTTCAAAAAAAAACCCACCCTCCCGGATAGAAAAGAGGATTCTAGGAACATACTGTGCGCGTTTCAAAATGTTGTGTTAGGATGAGAAGGAACAAGTGTGGCGTCTCGCCGAGGGTGCAGAAACCTGTAGGGTACTCGCACTTTGGGCATTGCAAATGAAACACACTAGATTCAGTGGGAAGAAAAATGCATCAACGGCGGCTGCCATCCTAGCATTACCTGTGACCAAGGGACTTGGATTTATCGGGGATGGATGAAGAATTCGTACTTGGTTCTCCATGAGAAAACCCTATGCAATCGCCGAGAGGGGGTTTTCTCTGAACAAGCAGACGAGGGAGAAGGGGATTCAGGCCCAGTGAAATATTGCCGCTTCGTCTGTCCAGCTTACTGCTAAAGCTAGAAAGGGGGGTTGTGATTTGACGGCTCATTGGGCATTACTGCAGACCTACGACCGGGGTGTGTCTACCGTGAAGTTGTGCACTCTAATTTGTGCATATGGCACGTGGACCCCGTTGCCGGTTGCCCCACATATCAGCGAAAGGAAGTAGAAAGACAGGAGTAACTAGTTACACATAAATATATTTTTTGACAGAGAACCCTCTGTAAAGAAATATACAAATCTTTTATATCACAGGCTCACCTTGCCAAGAAATATACTCCCTCTGCAACGCACGGGCATTATGGGGGTTCAGCTTTTTTTATGGGGGTTCAGCTGAGAATATAATACTCAGATAGGCTCACGGTTCTGGACTTTGGGCCGCAGGCCGACCTTGCATGTTTGGGGGCCCATGTGTTCTACCTCAGCACTTTTCATATTGCAAGCGATCGGTACAGCGCTGGTTTTAGATCCTGTCGCAAGGCGAATACACAAAATTGAATAAAGCACGGCAGCTGTTGGAATGAAATCGAACGATAGTTCCTAACCAGCAATCAGAGTTGCAATTCTATCAACGATATACCATGTGATAAATAATACTGTCATACTACTTATACACACATGACACTTGTTTCACCATGCCAGATTATTACATCAAAATCTCTCGGAGGATAGATCAGTTCGGCAGTTGCGTGCTGCTACTGAAGAATTTCAAAGTTGATTTGGACCAGCTCTCCTTGCCGAGAAAGTTCGATTTTGACATCATCCCCTACCGCAAGATATGATTTAGATTTAAACCTTGACCATCCTTTAGCATCAATCATCATGCGACCATCCTTTGTACTTATGGTATATTGAGCAGGTTCATTCACACCAAGGCTGCGCATGGTAAGAGAAACTTGGCCGCGGTCGCCTGGATTGTTGAACGACTCCCTCGTTGCTCTAGGAATTCTCTATTTGCAAACAAGAAGACATACCCAAATAGTTAGATCAACACAGTGGATCATGTGAAACAACATGGAAAGAAAAAAGAACGAAGCACTTGGGCGGCCAATGCTTACCAAGAAGGTGGACATGTCGGTTTTTGTAAGGACTTTGGTATATGAAGTGCGAACTGCAGCCCAGTCTGTTGCCGGTGCAACTGCACGGGCCGGAGCAGATGCAAGTGCAAGTGTTGGTGTAGGTGTCGAAGCCGCTGCTGCTGCCGGAGATGGTGCTCCTTGTAGAGCTGGTGCCGGTGTCGGAGCAGGTGCCGATGTCGATGCCCGATCCTCCGATAGATCAGACTGATCCGCTGACGCGGTCGGTGCCCAATCCTCAGCTGGATCAGACTGAGCTGTTGCCGCTGTCAGTGCTAGAGCAACTGCCGGTGCTCGATCTGTGCGAGACAGCGGCGATCGTGTCTGGTCTACTATGATCAGCTTTCTAACTTGACTAGGATCCGTGACCGTGATCTAGTTTTTTTTCTTCATTTCTTTTAAACGCAAGAAGGACTAATTGTGGCATTTTTGTTAAACCAAACTGCAGTTCATCATAGGGATTCAACTTGTACTCAGACAACAGACTAATCCAATTTTTTCCAGTAATATAAGTGATGGACAGTGCCTTCGTTACTGACACAACATAAGAAGTGAAACCTGCAAAAATAGCCATCGTAGAGCAAACCAAACGGTTTATTCTGTGACGAATGTCACATGGCAAAACCTGCATCGTAAAATTGCAGGAAAAGAAAGAAAACATAACATTAAATCAATAAGATTTACATGATGTTACACGAGTGAATCCTTACCAGGAAATCACTATGTTGAAGTACTAAACAGAAGATTGATCATCCAACTATGTGTGGCATGCAGGGGCCCCGCCTACTGCCACAAGCAAGACAGTCCAAAGGTCGTGACAAATCGTATGGACTGAACATCCATGGGACTGGAAATCCTGGTGGGTGCGATAAACCCTGCAATGCATACAGATATTGGAGTGTAACCATAATTGATAAACCGTCCTCACAAAAAATATGATCTGGATACTTCAAAATATACAGACTGAATTGAGTGGACAGACATTAACATAGACCATTCTCAGGACTGACCACACACCAAAAGCGGCAGTACTAATAAACAATACAGGGTTCACAAACACAAATCAAGTACTGAACAATAGTACTTACTACAGACAAGCAAAGTTGCACTAACTAAACTCTACAGACTATTTCTTGCCACCGACCTATGGGATGAACCCCGCATAACTAACTAGGCCATGGACTTCGTGTGAGATGTCTACATGCACCATCACCATCTTGTCAACCTTGGAGAAGCTAACAGAGTGGTCTTTCCACTCATAAACATGATGATGAAGACAGGCCGCATCAGATTTGTTGGAAAGCTTTACAAGAACCACACCCTTCGTAATCGAAGGCACAGCCAGGAAATTGTTGTGCTCAAGTACAGCCTTGAGAACATGCCTGACAACAATGCTACAGGAAAACACTAGTTCAGGACATGTGGCGACAAGGACACAGCAGCTGGATAGTTCAGCAGTAGAACTCATCATCAAGTCTTCCAGTTCACATGGCATGACTTTGAGAACTTCGTCTCCACCGCGGACCTGGTTCTAATACAAACAGAAACCGTATTTTATTACTACCTCCGTTCAAAAATATAAGATGATTTTCGATATTATACTCCATATATGACTACATATACGCATAGAAATGAGTGAACAAAGACACTAGAACATGTCTTCAAAGGCATGAGAGCAGAGGGATTACATGCAATATCCATAACACAAGTTACTAAGGCAAATATACCCTCTTAAAAGGTAGCATTGATGTTCATAAAGTATTCCCTCTATCCCAAAATTCTTGTCTTAGATTTGTCTAGATACGGATGTATCAAGTCACAATTTAGTATTAGATACATCCGTATGTAGACAAATCTAAGGCAAGAAATTTGGGACAGAGGGAGTAGTTGAAAGTAATCTATAAGAAATCAGTGTCAACCTCGCAAACATCCCGTATGTAGACATAAAGTATTCCCTCGCATGTTTTGGTCAAAAGAGGAATTTAGAACTGTCATTTGGCACACTAAAATCACATGCAAGATCACCCAGAAAGTTGTACTACCAGTACTAGTACTGCGTGTTAGATGAAAAAACATGATCAAGATCGAGAAAAAGATCGTCAACAAGAGACATTACATGGACTTGCTTAATGAGGGATCCCGGAGAGGGGGGCTTGGACAGTGCGATGGCTTTGAGCTTGTCTGCGGTAGTCTCGGTAGGGTGCTTGCGCTTCTTCGTACCATGAGCCTCGACGGTTTTGGCCAGAGCCATAGACATCATGTCGGCCGGTGCTCCGGCGTCCATCCAAGAGAGGAAGCTGAGAGAGAAGAGTGAAAGGAGGAACGAGATGAGGGAGAAGCGAAGTGAGTGGGGGTTTTCTTCAAGAGAGGAAGCTGAGAGAGAAGAGTGAAATGATGGTTGCTTCGTCCGTCCAACTTACTGCTGGAAAGGAGGGGGTTTTGTGATTTGATGGCTCACTGGGCATTACTGCGGCGGTTCGATCGGGGTAGTCTACTGCCACTCTACTACGGAGTAATTTAGTGCATGGCTGGTGGACCCAGGTGCTGGCTGTCCCACACGTCGGCGAAAGTGAGTAATTTAGTGCATGGCAGGAGGAGGATCTGCACGATAGAGCGTGTCCACTGTTTTTCTGAAGAAGAAAATGATTACAGCAAGCGTTTCCATTCTTACGACGGAGGAGTGCGAAACACGGCAGCCACTTGAACATACACGGTGCTCCTACTACTAGGCATGTGCAGTGGTTCATACGTCAGTACTACACAATCTTGTTACTAGTGTAGTAAGATATGACGATAACAAATGATGTTGTGCGCATGTCAAATACTCCTATATGTAACATAGTACCGCTTTTTCGACTGTCCGGTCGAGAATGAACGGTGAGATCAATTTTAACAGAACTAGGTCCACAGCGCACGGAGAGTACGGTGCTACAGTACTCCACGAAACATGAACCATATGAAGCACGAATAGTGTTAGGCAGGGTGTATGAAGGGTGCACGGGATGGGAACAAAAGTTCCCTTCTCAACCCATTTTTGGGTGTTTGGCAGAGTGCATGAAGGGTGCATGAGTCCACACTAGTAGGTTGACGAAAATACACGAAGAGGAAACAACTATATTGAGATGAGAATGCAACCAAACACACCCACACGCTTTGTGCTACAGTGACTGATCTGCACCGTCTGAGTTTGATCCAACGGTCATGTTGCGCCGAGACATGGACATGCCCATGCAGAGGGCGCCTAAACACCACCGAAGTCCCTCTGCTTCTCGAGGCGCACGACGTTGGTGATGCAGGGTGCAACCGCCCGCAGAGCCCGCTCCCGGTCGACGAGAGCCAGTGTCAGGCGCCTCACCTCGAACTCCGTGATCTGCTGCGCCACCATGGCACCAGGTAGAAGCAATGGGGAGAGGAAGCAAAGGGTGCAAAATGGATGAAAGGCGATGCAATCTACGGGAAGGCGGAGGGAGCGGGGAATCTTTTAGTTTTCACCACGGTAAAACACCAGTCGACGACTTCTCACATCATGGAGCAGTGGGTTTTTACACGCGGAGTCATCATGACTAATTGCTGCCGCGCCTGCTCCCGTCAATCAAAAAATTAAAAATCCTGCCGCGCCTGCTCCCGTCAATCAAAAAATTAAAAATCCTGTCGCACCCAAACACCAGAGCAACGCCGCGGTGGATATCTAAATTTACCTGCCGGCAAGTAGATAAAAAGGGGTGAAAATCAAATGTGGCGGCGGCCTAGCTAATCGGTCCAACTAGCCCAACTAGATAGCCACCATGCTTCACTGATGTACTCGGCAGGAAAGGTGGTCTTTCGTGATTTGATGACTCATTTACATGCTTCGGTAGGGCATCCCACGTCAGGAAGAATATATGCGTGCCCGGAACCGCGCGGTAGGTTGTGCCACGTCTCGGCATGGAGGAAAATTATGTGTGTAAAAATACAATGTATCATACGTAGTACCTATGGTTCGACCTCAGGACCTAGCCACTCGGTCGAAAACACCCCACTAGTCACACAGCTTCATCATGCAAACGTGGCACGGAGGATAGATGTGGTTAGCTCCGTCTCCACCAGCCACAACGTCTCTTGTTCTAGGCAATTCTTCTATTTTTCAAGCTTTTTTTTAGTTGTAATAACACCACGGCAAGCTAGCGCCGCTCTTTGTGTGTGCCCGTGCAAAGGTTAGATGATGGAGAGAAGAGAGATTGAGACCGCAGACCTGGGACCCACCAGTAAGTGAGACAACGGTCATGCACGTGTTGACGAGGCACTCCCTCTACTCTACTCAACGCAAGTACTGTATAAAATCAAGTTATGGGACAAAGCCAACAACCGTTCGTTTTTTAGGCTATCGACTTACGTTTTGTAGTCCAGGTTGCCAGTTCGAATCTCATCTTTCAGATTTGCTAGTTTTAGGTCCAAATTTGATTAATGACAAGTGGGACCCCCGTGTGTTGTTCCGATATTTCTGTGTAGGATGTTTTTTTTTGAACAAACACTTTGCGCGGTTAGACAAGTAACGGCACGAGTTACACGTTTTTTGCAAGTTTACGAACAAAAATGACAGCGGCATAGAATTTCACATCCACCCCGCAGCTTAGATACTATGGTGATACGAGTTTTTACACCGTTGGAAGTGAGATCCAATGGCTTGGGAGTAGTCTTTGTAATTATGCGCAATTTCCAAACTCTCCAAAGGTTTTTTTTGCAAATAAAACATTCAGGCCTCGTGTGTGCCGCTGCATCTGCGATCCAACGGCTCCCCGGTGCTCATATTAGGTGCTCTCCGTAGCTTAATTACCCGCTACGGTGATATGAGCATCTAGGTCGTATGATCAGTGATCAGATGGCACATGCGTAGTACTTGTACTTTCTGCGCATTTCCCAAACTCTATCAGCCGTGTATTGCAAAAACATTCAAACCTCCTACTGTGGGCCATTAGATCTCAGTGAACTCGTATCACCATAGAATCTACGGTGCGGGAGCACCTCATACTCTCCCATGCGAGAAAACATAAGGTGCTATCGCAGCTTGGATGCTATGGTGATACGAGCTTGGAGGTCGTTTGATCTGACATCCAATGACATCTGAGCAGTCTTTGTGCTTGTAAGCAGTGGCCGAACTCTTTTGGGGCTTTTCTGCAAAAAACCATTTGAACCACCGAGGAGGTGTTGGGTCACAAATCCAACGCCTCCGAAGAGCTTGTATCACCAAAGCATCTAAGGTTTGGTAGCACATGATATTCTTACATACAGGAGAATATGATGTCCTCCTTCATCTTAGATGCTACGGTGATACGAGCTTCGAGGTCATTGGATATGGGATCAAAGGGCATCTAAGTAGTTTTTGTACAAATTGTGTGCAATTCTCAAACTCATCAAGGTTTCCTGCAAAAATATTAAGACACATCATGTGAGCTGCTATATCTCAGATCTACAAGCTCCAAGCAACTCGTATCGGCATATAGCATCTGAGGTATGGGGGCACATGATATTCTCCCAGGGAGGAGGGGTGGGGGTGCACAACCAATCGGTGGTTGGGAGGGTGGGGACAAACATAATCTAAACAACCCTAAACAAAGCTCCGCAATTTTATCTAAGGTCGAGGGGTTGACCCCCGACAATCGTAGCTCCGCCTAAACACAATATTTGCATGTACTGTAGTACTAGACTTAGTATTCATGTTTCAGTTTCATGTTCATTTTAAATATTGAACTGAGGACCATGGATGTCTTACATTTTACTCCCTTCGTTCCTAAATATTAGTCTTTTTAGAGGCTTCAAATGGACTGGCACATACGGATGTATATAGACATATTTTAGAGTCTAGATTCACTCATTTTGCTTCGTATGTAGTCACTTGTTGAACTCTCTAAAAGACTAATATTTAGGAATAGAAGGAGTATCCTGAAGTACCTGAAAAGGACTAAGGAAATGTTTCTCATTTATGGAGGAGACGAAGAGCTCGTCGTAAAGGGTTATGTCGACGCTAGCTCCGACACAGATCTGGATGACTCTAAGTCACAAAGCGGATACGTGTATATTTTGAATGGTGGGGCAGTAAGCTAGTGCAGTTGCAAGCAGAGCATCGTGGCGGGATCTACATGTGAAGCGGAGTACATGGCAGCCTCGGAGGCAGCACATGAAGCAATTTGGGTGAAGGAGTTCATCACCGACCTCGGAGTCATACCCAATGCGTCGGGGCCAATCAAACTCTTTTGTGACAACACTGGAGCTATTGCACTTGCCAAGGAGCCCAGGTTTCACAAGAAGACCAGGCACATCAAGCGTCGCTTCAACTCCATTCGTGAAAATGTTCAAGATGGAGACATAGATATTTGTAAAGTACATACGGACCTGAATGTAGCAGATCCGTTGACTAAACCTCTCCCTAGAGCAAAACATGATCAACACCAGAATTCCATGGGTGTTCGATTCATCACAATGTAACTAGATTATTGACTCTAGTGCAAGTGGGAGACTGTTGGAAATATGCCCTAGAGGCAATAATAAAAGCATTATTATTATATTTCCTTGTTCATGATAATTGTCTTTATTCATGCTATAATTGTGTTATCCGGAAATCGTAATACATGTGTGAATAATAGACACCAACATGTCCCTAGTAAGCCTCTAGTTGACTAGCTCGTTGATCAACAGATAGTCATGGTTTCCTGACTATGGACATTGGATGTCATTGATAACGAGATCACATCATTAGGAGAATGATGTGATGGACAAGACCCAATCCTAAACATAGCACAAGGTCGTATAGTTCGTTTGCTAGAGTTTTCTAATGTCAAGTATCCTTTCCTTAGACCATGAGATCGTGTAACTCCCGGATACCGTAGGAGTGCTTTGGGTGTACCAAACGTCACAACGTAACTGGGTGACTATAAAGGTAGACTACGGGTATCTCCGAAAGTGTCTGTTGGGTTGACACGGATCAAGACTGGGATTTGTCACTCCGTATGACGGAGAGGTATCACTGGGCCCACTCGGTAATGCATCATCATTATGAGCTCAAAGTGACCAAGTGTCTGGTCACGGGATCATGCATTACGGTACGAGTAAAGTGACTTGCCGGTAACGAGATTGAACAAGGTATTGGGATACTGACGATCGAATCTCAGGCGAGTAACATACCGACTGGCAAAGGGAATTGTATACGGGGTTGCTTGAATCCTCGACATCGTGATTCCTCCGATGAGATCATCGAGGAGCATGTGGGAGCCTACATTGGTATCCAGATCCCGCTGTTGGTTATTGACCGAAGAGTCGTCTCGGTCATGTCTACATGTCTCCCGAACCCGTAGGGTCTACACACTTAAGGTTCGGTGACGCTAGGGTTGTAGGGATATGTATATGTAGTAACCCGAATGTTGTTCGGAGTCCCGGATGAGATCTCAAACGTCACGAGGAGTTCCGGAATGGTCCGGAGGTAAAGAATTATATATAGGAAGTGCTATTTCGGCCATCGGGACAAGTTTCGGGGTCACCGGTATTGTACCGGGACCACCGGAAGGGTCCCGGGGGTCCACCGGGTGGGGCCACCTACCCCGGGGGGCCACATGGGCTGTAGAGGGTGCGCCTTGGCCTACATGGGCCAAGGGAACCAGCCCCAAGAGGCCCATGCACCTAGGGTTTAAGATGGGAAGAGTCCCAAAGGGGGAAGGCACCCCCTAGGTGCCTTGGGGGGGAGGGACTCCTCCCTTGGCCGCCGCCCCCCCTAGGAGATTGGATCTCCTAGGGCCGGCGCCCCCCCTTAGGCCCCCCTATATATAGTGAGGGAAGGAGAGCCTCTCATACCATGCCTTTGGTGCCTCCCTCTCCCTCTCCAACACCTCCTCCTCCTCCATAGAGCTTGGCGAAGCCCTGCCGGAGTACTGCAAGCTCCATCACCACCACGCCGTCGTGCTGCTGCTGGAGCCATCTTCCTCAACCTCTCCTCTCCCCTTGCTGGATCAAGAAGGAGGAGACGTCATCCACTCCGTACGTGTGTTGAACGCGGAGGTGCCGTCCGTTCGGCGCTTGGTCATCGGTGATTTGGATCACGTCGTGTACGACTACCTCATCCCCGTTCTTTGAACGCTTCCGCTCATGATCTACAAAGGTATTTAGATGCATCCGATCACTCGTTGCTAGATGAACTCATAGATGGATCTTTGGTGAAACCGTAGGAAAATTTTTGTTTTCTGCAACGTTCCCCAACAGTGGCATCATGAGCTAGGTCTATGCGTAGTTCTTCTTGCGCGAGTAGAACACAATTTGTTGTGGGCGTAGATGTTGTCAACTTTCTTGCCGCTACTAGTCTTATCTTGCTTCAACGGTATTGTGGGATGAAGCGGCCCGGACCAACCTTACACGTACGCTTACGTGAGACCGGTTCCACTGACTAACATGCACTAGTTGCATAAGGTGGCTGGCGGGTGTCTGTCTCTCCCACTTTAGTTGGAGCGGATTCGATGAAAAGGGTCCTTATGAAGGGTAAATAGAAGTTGACAAATCACGTTGTGGCTTTCACGTAGGTAAGAAAATGTTCTTGCTAGAACCCTAATTCAGCCACGTAAAACTTGCAACAACAATTAGAGGACGTCTAACTTGTTTTTGCAGCAAGTGCTTTGTGATATGATATGGCCAAAGTTGTGATGAATGATGAATGATCTATATGTGATGTATGAGATGTTAATGCTATTGTAATAGGAATCACGACTTGCATGTCGATGAGTATGACAACCGGCAGGAGCCATAGGAGTTCTTTATTTTTATATGACCTGCGTGTCATTGAGAAACGCCATGTAAATTACTTTACTTTATTGCTAAATGCATTAGTAGTAGTAGAAGTAATAGTTGGCGAGCAACTTCATGGAGACACGATGATGGAGATCATGGTGTCAAGCCGGTGACAAGATGATCATGGAGCCCCAAGATGGAGATCAAAGGAGCTATGTCATATTGGCCATATCATGTCACTATTACTATTTGATTGCATGTGATGTTTATCATGTTTTGCATCTTGTTTACTTAGAGCGACGGTAGTAAATAAGATGATCCCTCATAATAATTTCAAGAAAGTGTTTCCCCTAACTGTGCACCGTTGCGACAGTTCGTTGTTTCAATGCACCACGTGATGATCGGGTGTTTGATTCCGACGTTCACATACAACGGGTGTAAGACAGATTTACACATGCAAAACACTTAGGTTGACTTGACGAGCCTAGCATGTACAGACATGGCCTCGGAACACAGAAGACCGAAAGGTCGAGCATGAGTCATATAGAAGATACGATCAACATGAAGATGTTCACCGATGTTGACTAGTTCGTCTCACGTGATGATCGGACACGACCTAGTTAACTCGGATCATGTTATACTTAGATGACTGGAGGGATGTCTATCTGAGTGGGAGTTCATTGAATAATTTGATTAGATGAACTTAATTATCATGAACTTAGTCTAAAATATTTACAATATGTCTTGTAGATCAAATGGCCAACGTAGTCCTCAACTTCAACGCGTTCCTAGAGAAAACCAAGCTGAAAGACGATGGCAGCAACTACATGGACTGGGTCCAGAACCTGAGGATCATCCTCATAGCTGCCAAGAAAGATTATGTCCTACAAGCACCGCTAGGTGAAGCTCCCGTCCCACAGAACCAAGACGTTATGAACGCTTGGCAGACACGTGTTGATGATTACTCCCTCGTTCAGTGCGGCATGCTTTACAGCTTGGAGCTGGGGCTCCAAAAGCGTTTTGAGAGACATGGAGCATATGAGATGTTCGAAGAGCTGAAAATGGTTTTTCAAGCTCATGCCCGGATCGAGAGATATGAAGTCTCCGACAAATTCTTCAGTTGTAAGATGGAGGAAAATAGTTCTGTCAGCGAGCACATACTCACTATGTCTGGGTTACATAACCGCTTGACTCAGCTGGGAGTTAATCTCCCGGATGACGCGGTCATTGACAGAATCCTCCAGTCACTTCCACCAAGCTACAAGAGCTTTGTGATGAACTTCAATATGCAGGGGATGGAAAAGACCATTTCTGAGGTATTTGCAATGCTGAAATCAGCAGAGGTAGAAGTCAAGAAGGAACATCAAGTGTTGATGGTCAATAAAACCACTAAGTTCAAGAAGGGCAAGGGTAAAAAGAACTTCAAGAAGGACGACAAGGGAGTTGCCGCGCCTGGCAAGTAAGCTGCCGGGAAGAAGCCAAAGAATGGACCCAAGCCCGAGACTGAGTGCTTTTATTGCAAGGGAAGTGGTCACTGGAAGCGGAACTTCCCCAAATACTTAGCGGACAAGAAGGCCGGCAAAACGAAAGGTATATATGATGTACATGTGATTGATGTGTACCTTACCAGTGTTCGTAGTAGCTCCTGGGTATTTGATACCGGTGCGGTTGCTCACATTTGTAAATCAAAGCAGGGGCTGCGGAATAAGCGGAGACTGGCGAAGGACGAGGTGACAATGCGCGTCGGGAATGGTTCCAAGGTCAATGTGATCGCCGTCGGCACGCTACCTCTACATTTACCTTCGGGATTAGTTTTAAACCTCAATAATTGTTATTTAGTGCTAGCTTTGAGCATGAACATTGTATCGGGATCTCGTTTAATTCGAGATGGCTACTCATTTAAATCCGAGAATAATGGTTGTTCTATTTATATGAGAGATATGTTTTATGGTCATGCTCCCATGGTGAATGGTTTATTCTTAATGAATCTCGAGCGTAATGCTACACATGTTCATAGTGTGAATACCAAAAGATGTAAGGTTGATAATGATAGTCCCACATATTTGTGGCACTGCCGCCTTGGTCACGTAGGTGTCAAACGCATGAAGAAGCTCCATGCAGATGGACTTTTAGAGTCTCTTGATTATGAATCATTTGACACGTGCGAACCATGCCTCATGGGTAAAATGACCAAGACTCCGTTCTCAGGAACAATGGAACGAGCAACCAACTTGTTGGAAATCATACATACTGATGTGTGCGGTCCAATGAGTGTTGAGGCTCGCGATGGCTATCGTTATGTTCTCACCCTCACTGATGACTTGAGTAGATATGGGTATATCTACTTAATGAAACACAAGTCTGAAACCTTTGAAAAGTTCAAGGAATTTCAGAGTGAGGTTGAGAATCAACGTGACAGAAAAATCAAGTTTTTGCGATCAGATCGTGGAGGAGAATACTTCAGTCATGAATTTGGCACACACTTAAGGAAATGTGGAATAGTTTCACAACTCACGCCGCCTGGAACACCTCAGCATAATGGTGTGTCCGAATGTTGTAATTGCACTCTATTAGATATGGTGCGATCTATGATGTCTCTTACCGATTGACCGCTATCTTTTTGGGGCTATGCTTTAGAGACTGCCGCATTCACTTTAAATAGGGCTCCGTCGAAATCCGTTGAGACGACACCGTATGAATTATGGTTTGGGAAGAAACCTAAGCTGTCGTTTCTAAAAGTTTGGGGATGCGATGCTTATGTAAAGAAACTTCAACCTGAAAAGCTCGAACCCAAGTCGGAAAAATGCGTCTTCATAGGATACCCTAAAGAAACTATTGGGTATACCTTCTACCTCAGATCCGAAGGCAAGATCTTTGTTGCCAAGAATGGATCCTTTCTGGAGAAGGAGTTTCTCTCGAAAGAAGTAAGTGGGAGGAAAGTAGAACTTGATGAAGTATTACCTCTTGAACCGGAAAATGGCGCAACTCAAGAAAATGTTCCTGAGGTGCCTGCACCGACTAGAGAGGTAGTTAATGATGATGATCATGAAACTTCAGATCAAGTTGCTACTAAACCTCGTAGGTCCACAAGGACACGTTCCGCACCAGAGTGGTACGGCAACCCTGTCCTGGAAATCATGTTGTTAGACAACGGTGAACCTTCGAACTACGAAGAAGCGATGGCGGGCCTGGATTTCGACAAATGGCTAGAAGCCATGAAATCCGAGATAGGATCCATGTATGAAAACAAAGTATGGACTTTGACTGACTTGCCCGATGATCGGCAAGCCATAGAAAATAAATGGATCTTTAAGAAGAAGACAGACGCGGATGGTAATGTGACCATCTATAAAGCTCGGCTTGTCGCTAAGGGTTATCGACAAGTTCAAGGGGTTGACTACGATGAGACTTTCTCACCCGTAGCAAAGCTGAAGTCCGTCTGAATCATGTTAGCAATTGCCGCATACTATGATTATGAGATATGGCAAATGGACGTCAAAACGGCGTTCCTTAATGGTTTCCTTAAGGAAGAATTGTATATGATGCAGCCGAAAGGTTTTGTCGATCCTAAGAATGCTAACAAGGTGTGCAAGCTCCAACGCTCGATTTATGGGCTGGTGCAAGCATCTCGGAGTTGGAACGTTCGCTTTGATGAGATGATCAAAGCGTTTGGGTTTACGCAGACTTATGGAGAAGCCTGCGTTTACAAGAAAGTGAGTGGGAGCTCTGTAGCATTTCTCATATTATATGTAGATGACATACTTTTGATGGGAAATGATATAGAACTCTTGGACAGCATTAAGGCCTACTTGAATAAGAGTTTTTCAATGAAGGACCTTGGAGAAGCTGCTTATATATTAGGCATCAAAATCTATAGAGATAGATCAAGACGCCTCATAGGTATTTCACAAAGCACATACGTTGATAAGATATTGAAGAAGTTCAATATGGATCAGTCCAAGAAGGGGTTCTTGTGTTGGGGAACGTAGTAATTTCGAAAATTTTCCTACGCACACGCAAGATCATGGTGATGTATAGCAACGAGGGGGAGAGTATTGTCTACGTACCAACGCAGACCGACTGCGGAAGCGATCACACAACGTAGAGGAAGTAGTCGTACGTCTTCTTCCCGATCCGACCGATCCAAGCACCGTTACTCCGGCACCTCCGAGTTCTTAGCACACGTTCAGCTCGATGACGTTCCTCGGGCTCCGATCCAGCAAAGCGTCGAGGAAGAGTTCCGTCAGCACGACGGCGTGGTGACTATCTTGATGTACTACCGACGCAGGGCTTCGCCTAAGCACTGCAACGGTATGATCGAGGTGGAATTTGGTGGCAGGGGGCACCGCACACGGCTAAGGAACGATCTCAAGGATCAACTTGTGTGTCTTGGGGTGTCCCCTGCCCCCGTATATAAAGGTTGGAGGGAGGGGGGCTGGCCGGCCAAAGAGAGGGAGGTGCAGGAGGAGTCCTACTCCTACCGGGAGTAGGACTCCCCCCCTCCAATCCTAGTCCAACTAGGAATCCTTTAAAGGGGAGAGAGAGAGAGGTGGCCGGCCCCTCTCCTAGTCCTAATAGGACTAGGGAGAAGGGGGGAGGCGCAGCCCTCTGTGGGCTGCCCTCTCACCTTTCCACTAAGGCCCATGTTGGCCCATTTGGCTCCCGGGGGGTTCCGGTAACCCTCCCGGTAATCCGGTAAAATCCCGATTTCACCCGGAACACTTCCGATGTCCAAACATAGGCTTCCAATATATCAATCTTTATGTCTCGACCATTTCGAGACTCCTCGTCATGTCCGTGATCTCATCCGGGACTCCGAACAACCTTCGGTACATCAAAATGCATAAACTCATAATAACTGTCATCGTAACGTTAAGCGTGCGGACCCTACGGTTCGAGAACAATGTAGACATGACCAAGACACGTCTCCGGTCAATAACCAATAGCGGGACCTGGATGCCCATATTGGCTCCTACATATTCTACGAAGATCTTTATCGGTCAGACCGCATAACAACATACGTTGTTCCCTTTGTCATCGGTATGTTACTTGCCCGAGATTCGATCATCGGTATCCAATACCTAGTTCAATCTCGTTACTGGCAAGTCTCTTTACTCGTTCCGTAATACATCATCTCATAACTAACATCTTAGTTATTATGCTTGCAAGGCTTATGTGATGTGTATTACCGAGAGGGCCCAGAGATACCTCTCCGACAATCGGAGTGACAAACCCTAATCTCGAAATACGCCAACCCAACATCTACCATTGGAGACACCTGTAGTACTCCTTTATAATCACCCAGTTACGTTGTGACGTTTGGTAGTACCCAAAGTGTTCCTCCGGTAAACGGGAGTTGCATAATCTCATAGTTATAGGAACATGTATAAGTCATGAAGAAAGCAATAGCAACATACTAAACGATCGGGTGCTAAGCTAATGGAATGGGTCATGTCAATCAGATCATTCAACTAATGATGTGACCTCGTTAATCAAATAACAACTCTTTGTTCATGGTTAGGAAACATAACCATCTTTGATTAACGAGCTAGTCAAGTAGAGGCATACTAGTGACACTCTGTTGGTCTATGTATTCACACATGTATTATGTTTCCGGTTAATACAATTCTAAAATGAATAATAAACTTTTATCATGATATAAGGAAATAAATAATAACTTTATTATTGCCTCTAGGGCATATTTCCTTCATCTTGCCTGTGCTGCAAGGTGTGAAATTGAGCTCAGCTCAATGTCCGACCACGACAGAAGATATAGAAGAGATGAGTGTCATCCCCTATGCCTCAGCCATAGGTTCTATTATGTATGCCATGCTGTGTACCAGACCTGATGTAAACCTTGCCGTAAGTTTGGTAGGAAGGTACCAAAGTAATCCCGGCAAGGAACACTGGACAACGGTCAAGAATATCCTGAAGTACCTGAAAAGGACTAAGGAAATGTTTCTCATTTATGGAGGAGACGAAGAGCTCGTCGTAAAGGGTTACGTCGACGCTAGCTTCGACACAGATCTGGATGACTCTAAGTCACAAACCGGATACGTCTATATTTTGAATGGTGGGGCAGTAAGCTAGTGCAGTTGCAAGCAGAGCGTCGTGGCGGGATCTACATGTGAAGCGGAGTACATGGCAGCCTCGGAGGCAGCACATGAAGCAATTTGGGTGAAGGAGTTCATCACCGACCTCGGAGTCATACCCAATGCGTCGGGGCCAATCAAACTCTTTTGTGACAACACTGGAGCTATTGCACTTGCCAAGGAGCCCAGGTTTCACAAGAAGACCAGGCACATCAAGCGTCGCTTCAACTCCATTCGTGAAAATGTTCAAGATGGAGACATAGATATTTGTAAAGTACATACGGACCTGAATGTAGCAGATCCGTTGACTAAACCTCTCCCTAGAGCAAAACATGATCAACACCAAAATTCCATGGGTGTTCGATTCATCACAATGTAACTAGATTATTGACTCTAGTGCAAGTGGGAGACTGTTGGAAATATGCCCTAGAGGCAATAATAAAAGCATTATTATTATATTTCCTTGTTCATGATAATTGTCTTCATTCATGCTATAATTGTGTTATCCAGAAATCGTAATACATGTGTGAATAATAGACACCAACATGTCCCTAGTAAGCCTCTAGTTGACTAGCTCGTTGATCAACAGATAGTCATGGTTTCCTGACTATGGACATTGGATGTCATTGATAACGAGATCACATCATTAGGAGAATGATGTGATGGACAAGACCCAATCCTAAACATAGCACAAGGTCGTATAGTTCGTTTGCTAGAGTTTTCTAATGTTAAGTATCCTTTCCTTAGACCATGAGATCGTGTAACTCCCGGATACCGTAGGAGTGCTTTGGGTGTACCAAACGTCACAACGTAACTGGGTGACTATAAAGGTAGACTACGGGTATCTCCGAAAGTGTCTGTTGGGTTGACATGGATCAAGACTGGGATTTGTCACTCCGTATGACGGAGAGGTATCACTGGGCCCACTCGGTAATGCATCATCATTATGAGCTCAAAGTGACCAAGTGTCTGGTCACGGGATCATGCATTACGGTATGAGTAAAGTGACTTGCCGGTAACGAGATTGAACAAGGTATTGGGATACTGACGATCGAATCTCGGGCGAGTAACATACCGACTGGCAAAGGGAATTGTATACGGGGTTGCTTGAATCCTCGACATCGTGGTTCATTCGATGAGATCATCGAGGAGCATGTGGGAGCCAACATGGGTATCCAGATCCCGCTGTTGGTTATTGACCGAAGAGTCGTCTCGGTCATGTCTACATGTCTCCCGAACCCGTAGGGTCTACACACTTAAGGTTCGGTGATGCTAGGGTTGTAGGGATATGTATATGCAGTAACCCGAATGTTGTTCGGAGTCCCGGATGAGATCCCAGACGTCACGAGGAGTTCCGGAATGGTCCGGAGGTAAAGAATTATATATAGGAAGTGCTATTTCGGCCATCGGGACAAGTTTCGGGGTCACCGGTATTGTACCAGGACCACCGGAAGGGTCCCAGGGGTCCACCGGGTGGGGCCACCTACCCTGAGGGGCCACATGGGCTGTAGGGGGTGCGCCTTGGCCTACATGGGCCAAGGGCACCAGCCCCAAGAGGCCCATGCACCTAGGGTTTAAGATGGGAAGAGTCCCAAAGGGGGAAGGCACCCCCTAGGTGCCTTGGGGGGGAGGGACTCCTCCCTTGGCCGCAGCCCCCCTAGGAGATTGGATCTCCTAGGGCCGGCGCCCCCCCTTAGGCCCCCCTATATATAGTGAGGGAAGGAGGGCCTCTCATACCACACCTTTGGTGCCTCCCTCTCCCTCTCCAACACCTCCTCCTCCTCCATAGAGCTTGGCGAAGCCCTGCCGGAGTACTGCAAGCTCCATCACCACCACGCCGTCGTGCTGCTGCTGGAGCCATCTTCCTCAACCTCTCCTCTCCCCTTGCTGGATCAAGAAGGAGGAGACGTCATCTGCTCCGTACGTGTGTTGAACGCGGAGGTGTCGTCCGTTCGGCGCTTGGTCATCGGTGATTTGGATCACGTCGTGTACGACTACCTCATCCCCGTTCTTTGAACGCTTCCGCTCGTGATCTACAAAGGTATGTAGATGCATCCGATCACTCGTTGCTAGATGAACTCATAGATGGATCTTGGTGAAACCGTAGGAAAATTTTTGTTTTCTGCAACGTTCCCCAACAGGATGGACTGACCTAGATAGACAATCTGCGTGAGAGAGTATAGAGTGTGTCGATCGAGGCCCGGACAGGGAGATATATCATTTGTGTGTGAAAGAAAACGAGGTTAAACGAAACTCAGATAAAGAGAGCGAGATTGAGCGACGGTGGCCCGCCGTGCGGATGAAAGAGTGAGACAGTCTCGAGGGAGTGACCTAGATATACAACGTGCTTGCATGTGCACGAGAGGTTGGGGGGCTAGATAGGCAATGCATGTATTTAGCGCGAGAGGGTGAGAGGGAGAGGAGGGAGAGAGAGAGAGAGAGAGAGAGAGAGCTCGGCATGGGGTGCAATGGCAGGTGTGTGAGGTTAATACATTTGGTAACAGAGTGGAAAAGGGGTTGTATAGTTGAGAGACTTAGAGATCGAAACATGGAGAGAAAGAATGAACGTGTGTTGGAAACCGATAGCTTCCTAAGGTGGTTAGGAGAGGAAGATTGACCGATACAGGAAGTATGTAGCGTTTGTGCTGGGCTAAAAACAACATTTGAATGTACATAGTATGAGATTTAATATCGATGTTTCAATTCGGTGTACATTGTAAGATTTGGACCGAGGACCAGGCATACGGGTAATTATTTCGAATTCGTTCCATACTAAGTTTCGAAAAGTTGACATTGACTCAGTTTGTTGTGCTATTTTGTAGGTCATATGTTTGAATCCATCCAAAAGTTTTCTCACTATCATGGTGTTCATCATATACATATGAATTTGTATTAAAAAGGTAGCGTGGATACAGTGAAATGCGAAATCCACGTTAGAATTGTAGATCGCTACGTGACACACACTCTAATTCAAATAATTAACTACGTGACACATACTCTACTTCAAATAACTAATTATGTGACACACACTTTAATCCACATTAGCGTGGGTACTGTTTCGAGTTTTTTTCAAATAACTCCTCATTAATTAATGTATAGTACTCCCTCTGTTCACTTTTATAAGACCTTGAAGACATTTCAGACAATGTGCAAAACAGTTCATTTTAAGTTGTCTGAAACGACTTACAAAAGTGAACAAATGGAGTATCTCGTTTCGAATAACTAATTATTGCAAGGAAAACACGGGCATGGTAATACATACAGATTCGTTTGCAAATGAAAGAAGATTTGTTTGCATTCTCAAATGTAGGTGCATCAGGCAGACCAGGGTCGTGTTGGCGTGGACGCTGCTTCGGTGCCTTAAAGGCAACTGCCTTTGGGTCACTGACATGTGGGCCAGCCACCTGTTGGACCCACATGTCATGGACACAAAGGCAGGTGTCTTAAGTCATCGAAGCATAGTCCTGTCGGGGTGGTCGCGTGTGTCGGACAGACGCGTAGCACCCAACCACCCACCCACCCCCTCCCCCCAAAAGGACGACGACAATATAAGTTCGCGCTTCCATGTTTCGGATTGAAATATCTTGCGGCCCCAATTCCAGCCCTGCAAAATCTCTCTTCTCCACCGTCCCCTTTCGCGCCCAGATTTTGCTCAAATCCCTAATTCGCCACCAACCCTCGAATCGCCCCTCGTCTCGTCTCTTTCCCCACTGTTCCCCACCTCTGTGTCGGACGACAACGACGAAGACAATGGTC
Source organism: Triticum monococcum (assembly GCA_034509565.1). Lineage (NCBI taxonomy): Eukaryota > Viridiplantae > Streptophyta > Magnoliopsida > Poales > Poaceae > Triticum > Triticum monococcum. Next base: position 489,498,337 of record CM067845.1, read on the forward strand.
GCGCTTCACCACCGCACCGGAGCGACCTCATCTACGCCCTCGTCCACCGCACCGGGTGGTCCACCGACAACGTCGGCCACCGCAACCGACGTGCCTCACAGACACCAAGTTCCACCGCATCAGGTGCGCTTCACCGACGTCGTCTCCCAGCTCACTGGGGCTACTTCACCGAGCACATCATCGCACCTCCGCCCCCCGAGGCCGTTGGGGCTTCACCAACGGTCTCGTCCACCGCATCGTAGCGCTCCGCTGCCACTCAAGATCTGCATCCGTGCGCGGCCAGCCAACGCCAGCGCATCACCCTCAACGGCTGTGAAGTGACCCGCACTCTAGCTAGGCGAGCATGCCCAAACGCCGGCCCGAATTAGGTATCCACACATCACTCCCTTGTGCACTGTTCCGACGATGTTTGGATATCCTTTCACTACTCTCTTAGCTTACATGCCTATGCAACTCTGACTTTAACTCTTATTTCTTCTAGAGATATCATCTGAAACAAGCAAATCCATTTTTTAGCGAAGCATGATGGCGCTACGGGATCTGGTACACATCCTGCACACCCGTATAACCTTGTAAGTATTTGTCCTCCGGTACAACATCAAGGTCGATTCCTCTTATTTGATCAACCATTCGCCGTGTCAAAAATGTAGAGGGGGATGCAAGGAGCACAAGGCCTGCACATCCAAGCAAGTGGTAACATAGACTTGTACATGAAACATCCCAAGCGCAAGCAGAGCTGCAGTGAGCCTGTACAACGAGCTAGCGTAAGTCTCTGCATTTCATTTAATTCGTATTGGCATTCGTGTATGATTTGTGTGCAGTGGCTGATCCACGAATTCAAGTTACCAGGGGCAAACATTTAACTTAAAAAATACAAAGGCACTTGCACTTCGGAAATCAACATAACTTGAGAAATGTGAAGCTACATGCACTTTGAAAACCAGCTAATAATCCAAAGTAGTTCAGATTATAAACACTAAATGATGCAAGCACCAAAAAACACAAAATGCAACAAGGTGTACAAGGACTACAAACATGGTCTGTACCTGCTTGAATTATTCATTCTCTGGTTGAAAATATCGAAGTGTAATTACACGTATAACCAGTGCGCAAACTGCATATCAATGTATCTATCCTGCACAAGTATGCCAATAGTTTCAAACAACAGATTAGAAAAGTATTTATGCTATGTTGTCATGATACGAAGACTTTCTGGTAGATGGCCTCGACGTTTCCTCAAGCTATGAAAATGCAGTATAATTTGCTTGTCATCAATGCCTGCAAATCTCTGTCTCTCTCAACATAGTAGATCATCATTAGACACTAAATCCTTCAATGAGCTTGCAAAATGCTTGCATTAGATCCCTCATTAGACACTATATGTTCATCACCAGGAGCATGTAAAATGTTTGCATCAAATCCTTCATTAGCAGTCTATTCATTAGACACTTCTGACTCAAGAACAACATGAGCTTGTACGTTTGCACCGGAAACTTGATTAGATACATCAGATTCAATCAGTTCAGTATTGATTGGGGGAGTTACAAAAATAAGTAGAACTAGTACAAATGCATGTGCGTTGCACCGGACAAAAAATGAAATGTAACCGGCTCCACGTGCCATTATGCAACATTTTTTAATTTAATTTTTGCAATCATCAGAAATAAGATTACACTGAGTATTTCTTTTTGTACGATGAAATTTGGACGCCAGAAATAAATACATGTGTACCGATCTTCTAAGACTGCTTGTGTCAACGAAGCACATTCAAGTATTCTACTGACCTTTTTCTTCTTGTGGTCGGATTTTGGAAGAGAAGGATCATTCAACACAAGCTTGTTCACTCCCCAATAGATGGAAATAATGACAAGCCCAAGAAGTACCACTATGCCCATCATTCCTTTCAAAGGTACTTCCCAACCATCAACTCTTGGACCCATTGTCCTGTGCAAATTTGAGAAATACTTCACAGTACACCGAGAAAAGATAAGGGCAATATTTTATTTACCCCAAGCCAAATAGAGGGTAGAATTCTTTTGCTTCATCAACTATGGTGATATGAAAAAGATTTAATCAACTCAACTGGAGCACAAAGGGCTATCATTTAATAAGAAAGCTAACCAAATATGAAATAAATACTCAAACTCAAAATTCCATATGGTAGGCACAATAATGACATGGACAAATAAAGGCATCAGAAAGGTACCTCAAGGAATTAAAACTGAGGTAAGGGTTGCAGTCAGTGACCGGAAGTAGAATATGCTTAACTTGGGACAGAGCAGCAATCGCTAAAGAACTTCCAGATTCAGTCACTTCAGCCCTCACTGGTTAGAAAGCAAAGGCAAACAAACATCAAACAGTAGGTCTCACATCAACCATCCATCATACCTCTTCAAACATAATCAGAAGTAAGGATGTTCTTTGCAAGTTTGATTACAAATCACCACAAATTTCCCTGCTTAGAACAAAGTCAAGCATGGTGAACAATTCACTAACTTCGGTGCAGCAAAGGAAGGCCAATACATTGTCAGAAGCGCAACTATGCTTGGTCAGACTGTCGGTGTACAAAAAGAGGGGTACACTTTTTGTACCCCTATAACTGTGCACGGGCAGTCTGAGCCGCGGATACCACCACACCAAGCAGAGCAAGGGAGGTGAGCCAGGGTAAGACCGAAGCTCAAGAGAACTAGAACGACGCCAAGGCCAAGACCACGCAGAACAAAGGGGACGAAGCGGACTCCCCCGGCAAGATCCTTGCCGGGAGACAGTTCTAGCAGCCCCGGCAAGACCCTTGCCACGGCGACTCGCCCCGCGCCTACGGAGCAAATCACCCTTGAGTCCACTGCCCCCAAAGGGCAAGGATTCGGGAGACATCCCCGTGGCGGCGTGCAGATCTTTGTGAAGATATTCAAGATCAGATACGCACTAAGGAGACGACAACCCTTGGCGGGATCCCAGCCGAGGAAGACCACAAGGCCCCCGGCAAGCGCCTTGCCGGGGATGACAGCAGGCGCCTCGGCAAGACCCTTGCCGGGGCCCCGGCAAGGCCCTTACCGAGGACACCCGCAGGGCCACCATCAGGCCCACGCCGACTAAACCTCCACCACCGCATGCATGCAGCTGCCGACCCAACCAGCTGGGCAGGCACCTGCGTGGCGCCATGCAGATCTTCGTGAAGACCCACCACTGTGCCACCTTAGCTGCCTGCCTACCTACATGGCATCGCAGGCATCGCTGGCCAGGGCGCGTGTCGACACAAGAAGGAGCGGCGACGGACGAGATAGGTTCCTCCCCCGTCCCCGATAAAGCAAGGACACCTAAGCAAGACGCATTAAATGTGCCTTGTCATGTGGTGCGAGGGATAACCTCGCAACACTGTACCCTTTCCACCTCCTGTGTGCCACTGTGGCAACCCCTTTTTTCTATAAAAGGAGGCCCGAGGCGACCAGAGGGAGGATTCGGCTTTTTGGAGCTCCTCACGCCCCATAGCTAGCTCAAGAACACAGATATACAATCCACCAAAGCAGGAGTAGGGTTTTACGCATCATCGCGGCCCGAACCTGGATAAACGAACCGTCTGCTATCTGTTTGATCCGCTCTTCTCACGACCCCGCACCCCGCTAACCACAGTAGGGATTCTTGTGATCCCATAGGTGTCGTTCCCACCAACATCTTTGGCGTGACAGGTAGGGGGCGCAGTTGTGAGAATCGGCTTTAGCAGTTAGTTCGGCGCTTCTTCATCATCATGGCGCCCAAAAAGAAGACGGCGATGGCGGTTGGCCAGTCGGAAGCCGGACAGCCCATCCCGACGCGGGCGAGCAGCGGACCGGTCGTAGAAAGGACCCGGGGCGCTGCTCGCGAACACCAACACCATCCCAGCAGCCGGAGTTTGGGAGGCGGCGATGTTTGTGCGCCTAGTAACGGGCCACACGTCGCCAAATCCAAAGGCGGAGCCCAGCCCTTCGCGGGTGGAGCGGGGCCTTCCAAGGTCATCGCCGCCCCGCCCGAAGGCGACGCAAGGTCCTCCAAGACTCCCACGTCGGCGCCAACAGCGCGCTCCTCCCAGGCAGCGCGCGACGAACGGCGTAATCACGCCAAAGATCCCGGGCGTCACCGCGGGAAGAGCCCCAAGCGCCACTCCCGGGACATAGAAGACCTGCCCACTCGCCGAGGCGCTGGTGAAAACGGCATGTGACCGCGGGGTCGTGATAGAGCTCCTTCTGACATGGTCAGAAGTCGATGCGCGTCGTGATCCGTGCAGGTTTCGCTGCCACCAACGCCAGCAGAGGCCCTGGCGCGCGCGCAGTTGCTCCTCGACTTTCCTCCCACTGCGGGGAAACTCCATGAATGGAGAGCCACTATCCAAAGCCTTGTTGTGGTGGCCAACAAATATGAACCAAGTCCGGTGGGGCCCCCGGGTCGACGCTCCGATGGAGTCCCACGGACCAGTGGCGGAAAAGTCGGCGGCGTCGCGACCACGGTGCATTCACCTCTTCCCCATCAAGTACCGCAGACGCCGGCTCGTCGCGATGTCACGGGCGACGACATCTCCATAGCATCGTCTGACCCGCGGAACGAGCCCATGAAGATGCTCGAACCACTATCGAGCGCCGGCGCAGAGCGCGCCACCAGTCAGACAGGCGAGCAGGGCCAGCTGTGAACCACCCGGCCCCGGGGAGCCCTGGAGGCCTACCTTACGAGGTAGGTTGTCCGGCTTTTACCCGTGAGCTGCGGCAGTTCCAGTGGCCCACTCACCGCACCTTCAAACCTGACGTTGGCGAAAAGTACAACGGCAAGACTCACCCATTTGAGTTCCTCAGCATCTACACCATCGCGATGCAAGCCGCCGAAGCCCGCGACGATAAGGTGCTTGCGAATTACTTTCCATTGGCTCTTAAACCCAACGCCATGCCGTGGTTGATGCACTTGCCGGTAGACTCTATTTCCTCCTGGTCGGATTTGTGCCATGAGTTTGTGGGCGCCTTTACTGGAGGTCACCAAGCCCATGGCCAAGCAAGCGACCTGCATGTCATTCCCCAGAAGGGAGGCGAGAGTCTGCGCAAGTATATACAGAGGTTCAGCCGAGTACAGTACAATATCCCTGATGTTCACCCTGTCGCCATCATCAGCGCGTTCCATCAGAACGTGCGTAACCGCAAGATGCGCGAAGAACTGGCAATGAACAAGGTGAAAGATGTGGAAGAACTCTATGTTCTTGCTGACAGATGTGCCCGAGCTGAAGAGGGAAGGAAGTACCCCGGCGAAGATGCCGGCATGGAAACCGACTCCTCAGATGAGGATACTGCCGCCCCGGCGAAGAAAGGCCGGCGCCGCAACAGGAAGCGCGAAGGTAAAGCTGTGCTTGCCGTCGAGGGATTTGACAACGCCAGCTCCACCAAGAAAACTAAGGCAGATGACCCCGGCAAGGAAATTGTCGGATGTGTCGCCTGCCGGGCCTTGGCGGCTGCCGAGAAGCCAGGAAACTCCGACAAGCAATACTGCAAGATCCATCGCACCAAAGGCCATGATCTCCAGAACTGCCGACAGGTTGAGCTCCTTGCTGAGAAGCAAAGGACTGAATATGAGAGGCGGGACAAGGAGAAAGGCCGGGACGGTGCTGAGGGGTCCGGCAAGAAGCATGACGGCCAGGCGGGCCGTCGCGGCAAAGATAAACAGCAGGAGAGGCCCGCCCGGGGCCGTGACAAAAAGCTAGAAGACGATGATCACGAAGAGGACAATGAGTCTGGTGACCAAGAATTTCAGAAAGCTATAGAGGCCATGTGCGTCGATGGCGGCGCCTCGCTGCATACCTCTCACCGCCAGCTTAAACAGTGGGCGCGTGAGATTACAGCGGCGAAACCGTCGTTTGATGCCCAAAGGCCGTTGAAGTGGTCCAGCACACCTATCATTTTTTACACTGAGGATCACCCTAATCGCACTACTGCAGTCGGGTGCTTGCCATTGTTGGTTTCACCAACAAGACGCAACCTCAAGGTGACAAAGTTGCTAGTCGATGGCGAGGTCGGTCTGAACTTAATCTCGCCTGCCGTGATCGAGAAATTGCAGATTCCTAATGAAGACCTCGAAGAGACGGGCACGTTTCAGGGGGTCAACCCGGGAAAAAGTCAACCAAAGGGAAAGGTCACGTTGCCCGTGACTTTTGGGAGTGATCTGAACTACAGGACAGAAAGGATTGTGTTCGACGTTGCCAAGATCCCCTTGCCTTACAACGGGATCCTTGGCCGCCCAGCGCTGACCAAGTTCATGGCGGCGTCACATTACGCCTACAACACCCTGAAGATGCCGGGGCCTGTGACGATCATCACCGTCCCATCAGACAAGAAGGATGCGCTAATTTGCGCTGACCAACTCTACCAACAAGCAGTTGCAGCGGCCGCCACTGCTAAGGCGCTTGCTCCTGCCACTGGAGCCCCGGGAAGGCAAAAGAAGAAGACCGGTGAGACCTCAGGCACCCACTCCGGCAAGCGCACCTCTTCGGAGTGTAGCGCTCCCGTCGAGGACGTGCCAGAGAGCTCTGCCGACAGAAATAAGAAGTCCAGGGCCACACCGCCGGGAACCAAGAAGGTTTCTGTCAAGGAGGACGCCACGGGAGGAGCTTTTACCATAAGCTCCACCCTTGACGACAAATAGGAAGACGCGCTCATCACCTTCCTGCGGGCGAATGTCGATGTGTTTGCATGGCAAGCATCCGACATCCCCGGCGTTCCCAGGGAGGTGATTGAGCACCACCTTGCTGTCTGTTCTCATGCGCAGCCCGTCAAGCAGAAGGCCTACGTCAATGAAGTGAGAAAGCTGGAAGAGCGTTTTGACGGTATACAGGCAGAATACGTTCCCCGAGCGGAGAACGATATCGCTGATTACCTGTCAAAACGCGCTACCCTCAAGCTACCTATGGAACCAGGTACCTTTGTGCTTTGGCTAACTCAGCCATCCGTTGATCCATCAACAGAGCAGAATAAGAGGAGAAAATCAGGGCCCGGCAAGTACTTTCCCGTCGAGCTCCCTGAAGCCGCCGACAAGGATGTTGCTGGAGACACTGAGCCCGCCACGGGACGGCTAGCTCCGACAGAGCATCAAGCTCTTGCCATGGAGACAGCCGCTCCGATAGCGGAGGAAATGCCTTTAGTCCTCGCCGTCGAGCCCCAGGCTCCAGCGTGGGCACAGCATACCGTCCGATTCCTCCAAACAGGGGAACTTCCTGAGGAGCAGGAAGAAGCGGAAAAAGTAGCACGTCGCTCTACTATGTACCAGTTCGTTGATGACGTCCTGTACAGAAAGAGGCCGAACGGCATGAAATTGAAGTGTATCCCTCAAGAGGAAGGACTGGGGCTGTTGGCGGAGATACATGGAGGCATATGTGGATCCCACATCGGGTCAAGGGCCCTTGCCGGCAAAGCGTTTCGGCAAGGCTTCTTCTGGCCCACCGCCCTCCAGGATGCGATGACACTAGTCACCAGGTGTGAAGCGTGTCAGTTCCATTCAAAGAAGCTTCATCAGCCAGCTCAAGCCCTTCAAACCATTCCTCTCTCCTGGCCTTTCTCGGTCTGGGGGCTCAACATACTGGGCCCTTTCCCCCGCGCTGTCAGGGGCTTTGAGTACTTGTACGTTGCAATCGACAAGTTCACAAAGTGGCCAGAAGTGGAAGCAGTGAGGAAGGTCACAGCACAGTCAGCCGTCAAGTTCTTCAAGGGACTGGTGTGCCGTTTTGGTGTACCCAATAGGGTTATCACCGACAACGGCACGCAGTTCACAAGCCATACCTTCATGCAATATATTCAAGACCAAGGCAGCAAGGTCTGCTTCGCTTCCGTTGCTCACCCACGAAGCAATGGTCAAGCTGAGAGGGCAAATGCTGAAGTACTGCGAGGCCTGAGGACAAAGACCTTTGACATACTGCACAAGAGTGGAAGGCGCAGGATTGATGAATTGCCGGCGGTTCTTTGGTCAATCAGAACGACACCAAATCGAGCCACCGGCCAGACACCCTTTGCCCTGGCATACGGGGCAGAAGCAGTTCTCCCCACGGAACTCATATACGGGTCACCTCGAGTACTCGCTTATGACAAGCTTGAGCAAGAGCAATTGCGGCAAGATGACACAACGCTCCTTGAGGAAGATCGTCTTCGGGCGGCTGTGAGAGCAGCACGCTACCAGCAAGCCTTGCGCCGCTACCATAGCCGCAAGGTTCATGCCCGAAGCCTTGAGGAAGGCGACATTGTTCTTTGGCGAATTCAATTGGCCAAGAATTCCAACAAGTTGACACCAAAGTGGGAAGGCCCTTATTAGGTAATACGAGTCACCAGGCCCGGCGCAGTCTGCCTGGAGACCGAAGATGCCATTCCGGTGAGTAACTCCTGGAACATTGAGCATCTTCGCAAGTTTTACCCGTGAGGCGCGGTTTGCCGGGCCCCCCGGCAAGCCACCTTTTGTACGAGCATTGCCGATGACGCATGTAACCCTTTGTACAAAGCCAGGCGCAGACCCTGAGCATAAGTTAATGAAGCGCTGGCGCCCTAAGTTATAGCATGCATGCTAGGTCGAGTCTCGTCCTTGGTTAGGGTTGATAGTGCTTAGCGGCGACTAACGCCTAGCTTAGAGGTCGAGTGTGTGTCTCTTTGTCTTTCTTTTGTCTTCTTTGGTTCACAGGACACACAGATATCCGTGCCGAACCACTTGGGGAGGAAAAAAAGAGGAACAGACCAGCATCTAGCCCCCGGCAAGCCAGTATTGCCGGGGGCTGCAAGAGCAAAGATTCACCCACGACGAACCAGGGTTGCCGGGGACTGCAGCTTCAGATAAGTTCTTCATCCCTTATCATGCATTCCATTATGGACTGAGGTATGTGAAACCTCGTTTTCCCCTAAGCTACCGTGCTCCCCTAACTCTAGGCCCTAGGGCTCGTTCCTGGGGCCAAGTTTGGTCGTAATCGCGACAGCGAAAGGATGAAACAAGGAGCCTGAACCCGCCTCATCCCTGCCTCCGCCAAAGGCGTGAGGAAGGTCGAGCGAAGTGGGGAGACGGCAAGGCCTGTTGCCGGGCAAGGAAATGTTTATCTTGAAGATATCAAGGATTTACTCCTTGTCGTGGGTTCCACCCGCAAACAAATGACCCGGCAAGCATCCCTTTTTCGTTAAAAACATTCTACTCAGGTACAGTCCATAGGGAATGAAAAACATGAATGATGGGATTACAAGTTTTAAATTCAACAAAGGTCCGAAGGCTTACAAACTAAAAAGAGATAAGGTGCCCGTAATCCCTTTCTTGTCCCTCTCCTCAGGAGGCAGGTCAAGGAGGCGAAAGGGACAAAAGGAGCGTCTAGGCGAGCTACGGGTAGCAGAAGACACCAAAAGAACATCTTGGTGGCCGTCCAAAGGCTGGATGGTGATGGCGGCGCCGGAAGCAGAGCTCGAAGACGAGGCGGCAGGACGTCAGCACGCGTCGAAGATGTTGGTGCCCGCGTACTCCGACTTGACGGCCTTGCCGCCCGCCCTCTTCCTCTTCCGCAGCCTCCCAACGCCAGCCGCCCAAGGAGACGACCCCGAGAAGTTCAAGGAGCCGGCGACGCAGATGATGGGGTCGTCGGTGCCACACGGAGCGGCACCGGACACCTAATCGGACCCGTCATCCTGCCGCCTACTACCAACATCGTCGCTGAAGCTGTCCTCCTCGTCACTCCCGCCCGAGGAGGAGTCTTCACTATCAGAAGAGCTCTCCACGCAGCACCTTGCACGGGTCCCAAAGCACCCGAAAACCTTGACGGAGAGAAGGCCACCCTCCATCAGCTTAAAATGGAGAGTGAGCCCCTCCGTCAAACGGTGGATATGAGCAAACGTCTTCCATCCCCGACGAAGATACATCACGTGAGGGGCGGGGAAGTCGACGCGGACCCGCGTACCACTGATCCCGCAGCCCCTCATGTGCAGCCGCAACGACTCCGGCGGATCCAGCTCCATCTCCCGCGCAAATGAAGTCGGGAGACGAAGACGGCGGCATGGCGACCGGCGCAGCCTGACGAAGAACTCACAAGGGTCATCCCCAACATGGCCCTCCATTGAAGGAGGAGCTGCTGGCGGAGGCGAGGCCGGCGCGCCACCCCGTCCTCCTCTTCCCCGAGCGCACCGGCCTCGCCCACTCCCCCTTCCCCTCGCGGCTGGCTCTGCCACCGCAGGCGCAGGAGAAGGAGGGACGCGTTGTCGAGCGGCCCTTGCCGCCACTGTTGAAGGACCGGGATTCCCTCTCTCCATGACGGATGGAAGGGAGGAGCAGAAGCTGAAGGAAGAAGATTGGAAGATCGTGGATGTCGCCTAGAGGGGGGTGAATAGGCGTTTTAAAATAATTACGGTTTAGGCTTGAACAAATGCGGAATAAACCTAGCGGTTAATTTGTCAAGCACAAAACCTACAACAACTAGGCTCACCTATATGCACCAACAACTTATGCTAAGCAAGATAGACTACTAGGTGATAGCAAGATATATGATAAGAAACAATATGGCTATCACAAAGTAAAGTGCATAAGTAAAGAGCTCGGGTAAGAGATAACCGAGGCACGCGGAGACGACGATGTATCCCGAAGTTCACACACTTGCGGATGCTAATCTCCGTTTGGAGCGGTGTGGAGGCACAATGCTCCCCAAGAAGCCACTAGGGCCACCGTAATCTCCTCACGCCCTCGCACAATGCAAGGTGTCGTGATTCCACTAAGGGACCCTTGAGGGCGGTCACCGAACCCGTACAAATGGCAACCCTTGGGGGCGGTCACCGAACCCGTACACTTTGGCAACCCTTAGGGGCGGTCACCGATACCCGTCAAATTGCTTGGGGCGATCTCCACAACCTAATTGGAGACCCCGACGCTTGCCCAGAGCTTTACACCACAATGATTGAGCTCCGAACACCACCAACCGTCTAGGGCGCCAAGGCACCCAAGAGGAACAAGCTCTAGGGTGCCCAAACACCCAAGAGTAATAAGCTTCTCAAACTTCACTTCCACGTATCACCGTGGAGAACTCAAACCGATGCACCAAATGCAATGGCAAGGGCACACGGAGTGCCCAAGTCCTTCTCTCCCAATCCCACCAAAGCAACTAATGCTAGGGAAGAAAATGAGAGGAAGAACAAAAGAAGAACACGAAGAACTCCAAGATCTAGATCCAAGGGGTTCCCCTCACTTAGAGGAGAAAGTGATTGGTGGAAACGTGGATCTAGATCTCCTCTCTATTTTCCCTCAAGAACTAGCAAGAATCATTGGAGGGATTGAGAGTTAGCAAGCTCGAAGAAGGTCAACAATGGGGGAAGAACACGAGCTAAAAGGATTTAGGTTCATTGGGGAAGAAGACCCCCTTTTATAAGAGGGGGAAAATCCAACCGTTACCCACCAACCAGCCCGCGGCCAGCGGTACTACCGCGCCTGGCCAGCGGTACTACCGCAAGGCCGCACGGTACTACTGCTAGCAACCAAGCGGTACTACCGCACGGCTGTGCGGTACTACCGTACCGACCCACGGTACTGCCGCAACCCCAGCACAGAACCGATAAACAGACGCACAGGAGCTGGGGCGGTACTTCCGCATGCGCGGTACTACCGCCCCCCCCCCCCCATGCGGTACTACCGCGAGGCAAAAATCCTAGCCAGGGGAGAAGGGAAACTACCGTGCCTACTTCCGCAAATAAACGGAAGTAGCAAAAACCAGACACAGTAGTACTGCCGAGGGGCGGTACTACTGCCTGACCGCATAGCGCGGTACTACCGCACGGCGAAGGCGGTACTACCGCGGCAGGTGAGGATGTAAAAAATTACATCCGCTCCTATTACCGCAAAGGGGGCGGCACTAGCCTGGTGGGTAGCGGTAGTGCGGCTCCGGGGGAGCGGTACTACCGTGGGCATCAGCGGTACTACCGCGCCACCGCGCGGTACTACCGTGGATGCCTACGGTAGTACCGTTGATCCAGGAGCAGTACTACCGCAACCACAACAGCAGCCAGTCAAAGGAGGCAGGAAAACGGAGGAAGCCCCAAGGAAGAAGGAGGGGAAAAGAAGGAGACGTGTACGTGATGAAACCACCCAAACCTTTCCAACGCGGACCCTGAAAAAAACCACACTCAAGAAGACAAGAACTGCCATAACTTCTGCATATGAGCTCCGAATTGAGCAAACTCGAGCTTGTTGGAAACAAGACGACGAGTAGCATCAAAACAGCGACTGGTTATAGTAAGAAGAGGCAGGGGAGGTATGCCTAACAAATAGAGGAGTGAAACCTCCAACCGAGAAGAACCGGCAAAACCTTCAACATCGAAAACATCATAGAAAAAGTATGAGAACTCCGTTTTCGATGAACTCGAGCTTGTCATCAAGATGACCATAAGCTCTAAGACTCTCAAAGAGAACCAAACAAGAACCAAGAAAGATGATGCAAGGATGCAATGGTTTGAGCTCTCAGCAAACGATACGATCAAGCTACTCATCGAGAGCCCCCCTTGATAGTACGGCAATCGATCCTATAACCCGGTCTCCCAACTACCATCATGAGACCGGTAAAATAGAAAACCTATCAAGGGCAAACATTTGCCTTGCACATGGTCCACTTGAGCTAGATGATGACGATCTTGACTCCCTTAAGTTGGACCACCTTTCTTGATTGGGTTGACTCGATGAAGACTAGTTGATTGCTCCCCATACTCCACTATGGGTGAGCCACTCTTCCGCACATCTTCATAAGTCCATTGTCACCACAAAGGACGGCAAGCTTCAAGCATTTGATCTCTTCGTGATGCTCCACTTGAACTTGCACACCGCAACCTAACCCCACAAAGAACCCTCACGAAGACCATGGGTTAGTACACAAAGCGTAATTGGCAATGTTTACCATACCATGGGATCACTTGATCCCTCTCGGTACATCTTCTACGCTTTGTGGGTTGATCAACTTGATTCACTCTTTGACTTAGTCTTGATCAACCTCTCACAAGACCAATCTTTAGGTAATTCCTTGAATAGCACCTTGGTCGACACAAACTCTCCTTGAACCCAACACATGTACTCCAAGAAAAGCCAATGGACAAAACCTTCAAATATAACTCAAGGCAACCATTAGTCCATAGAGATTGTCATCAATTACCAAAACCAAACATGAGGGCACCGCATGTTCTTTCAATCTCCCCCATTTTGGTAATTGATGACAATCACTTTCAAGAGAGTTTATACAAGGAATTATGCATCACCATGCACTGCAACAACCAATAATGCATGCGAATGAGATGCAAAAGCTAAGGAAACATAAACCAAAGCTTCTCCACAAAACTCTCTGAAACTTCTTCCCCATTGGCATCGATTGCCAAAATGGGTGAAAAGCTTAGAGGGCCAATATAGATTGTGGTCCTCCATAAATTGTGTATTTCTTAACAAGAGAGTGGAATGCAATACACACATCCAACGGTAAATACTTGGAGGAAGACAAACTATATTGAGGCCCAAAGATTGCAAAGGGACGATATGCCACAAAGACATAACAAAGAGAAAAACAAGCAATCAAGCAATCAAAAGATATCTATTGAAGCAAGCTATCAAAAGATACCAATTGAACCAACTAGGCCAATGATCCTACAAGCCACATGAATAAAAGATATTATGATATGAGCATATGAGTGATCTTCTAGAGAAACTAGAAAAGCTCCCCATAATTTGTGCACACATAAGAATGTTTGTATTTGGATACAAAGTGCACAAAATAGGATCATAGCTCCCCCAAAATCAATAGAAACTTACAACAAGTGCAAGTGAGCAAATAGGAAACTAAGCCTAGTACTTGCAACTAACACATGGTTGAGCAAAAAGTAAAAGAGGCAACTTAAGCAAGGGCTCAACCAAAATGATGTGTGTGAGTCAAGGCAATGCACTTGAGAAGACTAATGTACGAATGAGCATTAAGCATCAATAAAGTCTTGAAAGAATGAGGCACACGGTGCAAGGCCTATCATTCCCACAAGGCCTATCATTCCCACAAGCATAAAGAGAACCTATGCTTGTGACAACCCGCGGTGAAGATAGAAGATGAAAGCCTCATCAAGAAGAGGGATACCAATTAAGATGGCAAAAGCCTCGTAAAGATAAGCATGAGGAAAGTAATCTTCACCACACAAGAGTGCATCAAGATGCAACGAGATAAGACACGCACTCAAGGCAAAAGCTTTCACGGAGCCATCAAAGAAATAACATAAGAAAAACAAGGTGGACGTGAAAGAAAGGATATCAACTAGATATGCAACTTTTCTCAAGTGTATAAGATTCTAGGTAGACGAACTCATGATGATATATATCTACAAAGAAGGATGTACACCCGAAATAGTTGCAACACGAGGAACAAGATATCCACAAGGAAATCATAAATATACCAATAAGATATTTGCTTGGAAGCATAGCACATGGCTAGAGATGGTCTTATAGTATATAAATGAATTCCTACCACACACCCATCAAAGACATCACAACTAGCAACAAGACATCATTGTTGGGATGCTTTGAGAAAGGAAACAAGTATCACAAGATGGAATGGAACTCATGCTAAGATGCAACCTACACAAGGTTGATGCAAGAAATGTGTGCATGAAGTATATGAAGATACTTGTTACCGAGATAACATTGGAAGGATGTAGTAGATACCAATTGAAGGTACAAAGTAGTTCATTGATCATCCTAGCTTGACTCCAATAAGCACATGGTGACAACACCTTCCTTGTGAGTGAGTCGAGCATCCAATGCATCTCCACTTGTTCCTAGAACAACAACACAAACAAAATGGTACCCAAACTCAATGGGACTAAAGAGTTAGAGAACCAACAATACATAGGACAAACTCCACATAAATATGTGCACATAGATACAAAAATGAATTTAATGCACATCTCATCCAATTTGAGACTTGGTGGAGTTTCCCCTATATATTGGGTCAAAGAAAGAAAGCTTGCCAAAGATACTACACGAAGTTAAAATGCATGCTCAAGACTTTCAGGAACCGAGACCAAAAGACAAAGAAAAACCAAGCGAAGAAAAGATACCAAATGAATAAATCATCACTTGGAGGATATCCATAATGGATACAACAAGGAATGAGATATCCATTGATATACACAAAGAAGAGACATCAAACTCCCAAAAAAGAGGATGGTTCGAAACAAACCAAGCTCTTTACAAAGTTTCATGATGGCACAAAGCATCAAAAAAAACGGCTTGCCTTCCACAAACACACACTTGATAAGGATCACAAGATGAGTGTTTTATAGAGAATAGGATAGCTCCTCCAAGACTAGTGCATTAGAGAATTTGCATTTGAATACAAAATGCACAAGATGGGATCACCACTTTCACTATATCTAGAAAACACTAGACAAGGTCAAGAAATTAACAAGATCCACAAGTGGTATGGAATACAATGGGAGTTGACACAATCCTAGGCAAGAGATAAAGCAAATAAAAGCAAAGGCAATGTAAAGATGATCGATAGTTTCTACCACACATAAGTGAGTACCAATTGTCAAAAAACAAGAAGTATTTGGAAATAATTCCCGGTGGTAGATAACAAGGATATCCGACATCATCTTCACACCAAAAAGCAAATTGCAACTTGTAGAGCGAACATGCCACCTAGGAACAAGATAATTTACAATATCAATTCTAGGTGACAATATCTCAAATGTACACATTTTCTAGGCTAGTAATATACACATAGCATATTACTCCCCCATAATGTGATACCAATTAAGGATAGACAAGAGGCAATTAAAGGATCCAACAAGAGATAATTAATGGACTATTTAGAATTTGAATTTCTCATGAGAAGACATACCACATAGCAACTAGATAATCTTGTAATATCAATACTAAATGGTATTTCTCATGTACACACATTTATAGGATTGTGGGGTGCACAAAGCACATCACTCCCCCATAATGGGATATTCCATTAATCTCTCACAAGAGCCAACTAAGATACAAGAAGAAGCATAAAGGCTCTACGCACGACACACACATACATGATGTGCAAACCAACACATAAGTTGGAAGCACAACATATACAAACACATGCAAGGAACAAAGCCAAACATGCAAAGGGGCAAGTAACTTTCAATGTAAACAATTTAAGCACGAGTTACCACAAGGAGGAAAATTGGATATAAGATAGAAACTTGATAATCCGAATGACTTGGCTTGAGACAATAAGTATGATGAAGTCCGCTTAATTCTTCATGATATAGCCAAGTCTCCAATGACCTCCAACATCACCTATTGATCAAGTTTGAGCTTGTTGGTCCCCAACCAAGTTGAGTCCTAAGAGGTTAGTCACAATAGGCTTGGCTACCCAAATGGTTCTTCGCTTCAAACCACTTTGAGTACCAACAAACTTGGCAACCACATTGCCAACCTTATCCTTCCCAAGAGAATAGACATCATCGATAATAATTGGGTTGGATAAGTTACCACTAGTGCATGAAGAAGCGAGGTGACCTTTCTCACGACATAGGTAGCAACGTCTACTCTTCACTTTCTTCTCACTTGATTTCTCAACTTGAGAAGCATTAGCTTGAGTCTTCTTGGGAAGAGGCCTTTCTTCAACTTGAGGTTGAGAATGAGAGTGAACTTGTGGCCGCTTCCCTTGTTGCTTGTCACTAATGGACTTCTTCTTCAATGGGCAAGATCTAACATGATGCCCTTCTACTTTGCACTTGAAGCAAATAATCTTGGCCGAGTTCTTGACTTGTACTTGGCCCTTCTTCTTGATCATCTTGGACTTCTTCTTCTTATTGGAGTTGAATCCAAGTCCACCTTTGTCATTGGGGGATTTTTGCACACTCAAGATATTATTGAGTGTGGATTTCCCTTCATGACTCTTTTCCAAGTCTTTCTTCAAAGAAGTGACTTGGGCCTCGAGCTCTTTGATTTCCTCTACATGGTTAGTCTCAACACAAGTACTAGAGGAAGTATAACCTTCATCGTTAGAGCAACAAGGCAAGAAAAGCAATTCATCACAAGATGTACCAACATTGTGAGTAGATGAATTACAAGGACTAGCATATGGCAATATAGCATTTTGACTAGAAGTAGTGCTAGTATCCACATGAGGCTCACTAGATGTTATCTTAGCAAGCATGGCCTCATGAGCTAATTTTAGCACATTATGGGACACTAGAAGATCATCATGAGAGCTTGTGAGCTTTACATGATTTTCTTCCAACATTCCATAATTGCTAGATAGCAACTCAAGTTGAGCCCTTAGCTTAACATTCTCCTTCAATATGGATGCTTCACAAGAGATAGAGTTAGTAGCACAAGCATCATCATTAGCAACAAGAGGAGAAGACAACTTGGCAAGCTCTTTAGAATATGAAGCTTTAAGTTGAGCATGAGACTCGGTGAGTTTGATGAGCTCACTCTTAATGACCCTTCAGCCATTTTTGAGGTGCTCAAAGTCCTCAAGGAGTTTTGCATGCGCAACTTCAAGCTCCTCATTTTTAGTTTCAAAATCATTGGCCACCTCAAGAGCTCTATCACGAGATTCCCTCACTCTAGATAACTCTAGAGCAAAAGTCTCCTCAAGAGATTCTTTGGTGGTTTGTTCAAGTTCAAGAGCTTGAGAGAGGTCCGCAATCTCATTAGCGTAATCACGCTCACGACCTTCCATTTTATCAATGGTAACCTCATGCTCCTCAAGACGAGATTCCAACTCATCAATATATTTCTTGCCCTCAATAGCAATAGACATGATTTCCATGAAGTTGGAACGAGCAATTTTATTCTTAAGAAGAGCTTTAAAAATCATTTCCCCCTTAATTTTTAAGGAGGCAACATTATCATTCTCTTCATCATTATCCTCATCATCATTAGCATCAACATCATCATCAAGAGACATATTGGGTTTCAAAGTAGGAGATACCTTTGAAGCCTTAGCCATAAGGCAAAGAGCAATAGATGATGATGTAGAATCCCTTGAAGCACCATTTAAGATCACATCTTGTTCCATGGGGTGTTGGGTTTTTCTCTACATTGTTAGCACAACAATTCAAGGACATATATGCATTTTTATCATGGCAACAAGACATAGTAAGCATATCATCATGAGATTTAGTCAAGAAATTTCTACATGATATGCAAGGACTATCAACACAAGCATGTGAAACATTTGGTGTGCTCGAAGTGTTAAAGCCCAAAGAAGGAGCATTGCAATAAGATAGTGATGAAGGATCATCCACAATAAATATACTATCATCATTGCAATGACCAACACTACTCACCATATCATTACCTTGTGGCAAACCACATGTAGGTGAAGTAGAAGAAGTTGAGAAGACTATACAACCGGAGGTGGAGGGAGAACAATCATCCCCACAAATCTTGGACACTCCATATTTATCTTGAAGCTTCGTCCACAACTCATGAGCATCCCGGAACGGCATGAGTTGAAATATAACTACATTGCTCAAAGCATCGAAAAGCACATTAGAAGCTTGAGCATTGAGATAAGAGTTTTTCTCATCCTCTAAAGATAATCTTTGAGAATCCTTTGGAGGAGAAAAATCCATATCTACAATTCGCTCTAAATTTGGGTCCATGACCCTAAATAGATTAAGCATGTGAATTACCCAAACATCAAAATTTGTGCCATCGAAACTAAGAGTGTCAGAGAATCCTAAACCCCTAGTCGACATCCTTACTCTCTAGGCGGTTAAGCCCTATAAAGAGAGACAAGGCTCTGATACCAATTGAAAGATCATGGATGTCGCCTAGAGGGGGGGTGAATAGGCGTTTTAAAATAATTACGGTTTAGGCTTGAACAAATGCGGAATAAATCTAGCGGTTAATTTGTCAAGCACAAAACCTACAACAACTAGGCTCACCTATGTGCACCAACAACTTATGCTAAGCAAGATAGACTACTAGGTGATAGCAAGATATATGATAAGAAACAATATGGCTATCACAAAGTAAAGTGCATAAGTAAAGAGCTCGGGTAAGAGATAACCGAGGCACGCGGAGACGACGATGTATCCCGAAGTTCACACCCTTGCGGATGCTAATCTCCGTTTGGAGCGGTGTGGAGGCACAATGCTCCCCAAGAAGCCACTAGGGCCACCGTAATCTCCTCACGCCCTCGCACAATGCAAGGTGCCGTGATTCCACTAAGGGACCCTTGAGAGCGGTCACCGAACCCGTACAAATGGCAACCCTTGGGGGCGGTCACCGAACCCATACACTTTGGCAACCCTTGGGGGCGGTCACCGGTACCCGTCAAATTGCTCGGGGCGATCTCCACAACCTAATTGGAGACCCCGACGCTTGCCCGGAGCTTTACACCACAATGATTGAGCTCCGAACACCACCAACCGTCTAGGGCGCCAAGGCACCCAAGAGGAACAAGCTCTAGGGTGCCCAAACACCCAAGAGTAATAAGCTTCTCAAACTTCACTTCCACGTATCACCGTGGAGAACTCAAACCGATGCACCAAATGCAATGACAAGGGCACACGGAGTGCCCAAGTCCTTCTCTCCCAATCCCACCAAAGCAACTAATGCTAGGGAAGAAAATGAGAGGAAGAACGAAAGAAGAACGAAAGAAGAACACGAAGAACTCCAAGATCTAGATCCAAGGGGTTCCCCTCACTTAGAGGAGAAAGTGATTGGTGGAAACGTGGATCTAGATCTCCTCTCTATTTTCCCTCAAGAACTAGCAAAAATCATTGGAGGGATTGAGAGTTAGCAAGCTCGAAGAAGATCAACAATGGGGGAAGAACACGAGCTAAAAGGATTTAGGTTCATTGGGGAAGAAGACCCCCTTTTATAGGAGGGGGAAAATCCAACCGTTACCCACCAACCAGCCCGCGGCCAGCGGTACTACCGCGCCTGGCCAGCGGTACTACCGCAAGGCCACACGGTACTACTGCTTGCAACCAAGCGGTACTACCGCATGGCTGTGCGGTACTACCGTACCGACCCACGGTACTGCCGCAACCCCAGCACAGAACCGATAAACAGACGAACAGGAGCTGGGGCGGTACTTCCGCATGCGCGGTACTACCGCGCCCCCCCATGCGGTACTACCGCGAGGCAAAAATCCCAGCCAGGGGAGAAGGGAAAGTACCGTGCCTACTTCCGCAAATAAACGGAAGTAGCAAAAACCCGACACAGTAGTACTGCCGAGGGGCAGTACTACTGCCTGACCGCATAGCGCGGTACTACCGCACGGCGAAGGCGGTACTACCGCGGCAGGTGCGGATGTAAAAAATTACATCCGCTCCTACTACCGCAAAGGGGGCGGCACTAGCCTGGTGGGTAGCGGTAGTGCGGCTCCGGGGGAGCGGTTCTACCGTGGGCATCAGCGGTACTACCGCGCCACCACGCGGTACTACCGTGGATGCCTACGGTAGTACCGTTGATCTAGGAGCAGTACTACCGCAACCACAACAGCAGCCGGTCAAAGGAGGCAGGAAAACGGAGGAAGCCCCAAGGAAGAAGGAGGGGAAAAGAAGGAGACGTGTACGTGATGAAACCACCCAAACCTTTTCAACGCGGACCCTAAAAAAACCACACTCAAGAAGACAAGAACTGCCATAACTTCTGCATATGAGCCCCGAATTGAGCAAACTCAAGCTTGTTGGAAACAAGACGACGAGTAGCATCAAAACAGCGACTGGTTATAGTAAGAAGAGGCGGGGGAGGTATGCCTAACAAATAGAGGAGTGAAACCTCCAACCAAGAAGAACCGACAAAACCTCCAATATCGAAAACATCATAGAAGAAGCATGAGAACTCCGTTTTCGATGAACTCGAGCTTGTCATCAAGATGACCATAAGCTCTAAGACTGTCAAAGAGAACCAAACAAGAACCAAGAAAGATGATGCAAGGATGCAATGGTTTGAGCTCTCAGCAAACGATACGATCAAGCTACTCATCGAGAGCCCCCCTTGATAGTACGGCAATCGATCCTATAACCCGGTCTCCCAACTACCATCATGAGACCGGTAAAATAGAAAACCTATCAAGGGCAAACCTTTGCCTTGCACATGGTCCACTTGAGCCAGATGATGACGATCTTGACTCCCTCAAGTTGGACCACCTTTCTTGATTGGGTTGACTCGATGAAGACTAGTTGATTGCTCCCCATACTCCACTATGGGTGAGCCACTCTTCCGCACATCTTCACAAGTCCATTGTCACCACAAAGGACGACAAGCTTCAAGCATTTGATCTCTTCGTGATGCTCCACTTGAACTTGCACACCGCAACCTAACCCCACAAAAAACTCTCACGAAGACCATGGGTTAGTACACAAAGCGTAATTGGCAATGCTTACCATACCATGGGATCACTTGATCCCTCTCGGTACATCTTCTACGCTTTGTGGGTTGATCAACTTGATTCACTCTTTGACTTAGTCTTGATCAACCTCTCACAAGACCAATCTTTAGGTAATTCCTTGAATAGCACCTTGGTCGACACAAACTCTCCTTGAACCCAACACATGTACTCCAAGAAAAGCCTATGGACAAAATCTTCAAATATAACTCAAGGCAACCATTAGTCCATAGAGATTGTCATCAATTACCAAAACCAAACATGGGGTCACCGCATGTTCTTTCAAAGATGATGAAAGAATACGGGACGCCATCCCCCTCCCGCTCTTTATAAAGGATCGGGGTTGGGGCTCGGCCGCCCCGCTCGGCCAATCAACATACGGAAGGCGCAGGGAGCCAGGACCGGCCCGCCGCACCAACCAGCGACGGCCCGGTTTCCCGCCTCCACCGTTTGCCACCCCAGGCGCATGGGAGACACGTGGCGGACGTGCAGAACCGAGGGGACGGGTGAGACGACCACTCCTCACCCCGTGATCATGGGGACTGGACGCCTTGAAGACCGCGCCTCAGCCCCATTCAGTAAATGGGCCGCGCCTCCACGCCTCTCTTCGTTTATGGGGAAGGCGCGAACCGCCCCTTTACTACGATGTGACGCATGCCCGCGGGAACCAACCCCACGCATGCCGCCCACGTCACACCCCCCCCCCCCCCCCCACGTCGCGCCACGCGCGAGAATCATGGGAAGCGCAGCGTGCGAAAAATCTTACCGCGGTAAAAACCGCCCCGCCTGCCCGCGCACCGTTTTTGGGCCTAGCCCAACAACGCGGTGCGCTTATGTGTGGCCTAGGCCCGGGGGCTCCTGTCGGTGTACAAAAAGAGGGGTACACTTTTTGCACCCCTATAACTTTGCACGGGCAATCCGAGCCACGAATACCACCACACCATGCAGGGCAAGGGAGGTGAGCCAGGGTAAGAGCGAAGCTCAAGAGAACTAGAACGACGCCACCACGAAGAATAAAGGGGACGAAGCGGACTCCTCCGGCAAGATCCTTGCCGGGAGACAGTTCTAGCAGCCCCGGCAAGACCCTTGCCGCGACGACTCGCCCCGCGCCTACGGAGCAAATCACCCTTGAGTCCACTGCCCCCAAAGGGCAAGGATTCGGGAGACATCCCCATGGCGGCATGCAAATCTTTGTGAAGACATTCAAGATCAGATACACACTAAGGAGACGACAACCCTTGGCGGGATCCCAGCCGAGGAAGACCACAAGGCCCCCGGCAAGCGCCTTGCCGGGGATGACAGCAGGCACCTCGGCAAGACCCTTGCCGGGGCCCCGGCAAGGCCCTTACCGAGGACACCCGCAGGGCCACCATCAGGCCCACGCCGACTAAACCTGAACCCACTGCACCTCACTCCAAGTGAAAGCAAAATAACTAATCTTCAGTACACGTAGTGACAGTACAAAGCGACGGCCAAGCAATCGGCGTACAAATCTCAAGAAGACTTCAAATCAAAGGCCGCCACCCGCGCGCCTCTGCAGGGAACCCGGCCAGGGGCCACAGCCATGGGCACCACCGTCTGGGTAAGCAGCTCCGGGGCCATGACGACGGCCGGTAGCACTGCCCCCATGGTGCGTACCGAAGGCCACGGCTACGCCGTGGGCGCCGCCTCCGTCGCGGGCTGGTGCGCTGTAGAACGCTGCCTTGCCGACCATGTGCCATCGCCCCGCGGAGCGTCTTGGCCAAAAATATGAAACATAATTCAATGGCATGTTTAAAACTTTTTATAAAGTAAAAATATTTCAAAAAAATAGACATCACAATTTTCCATATGTATCACACAATAATGTTTAGACTTTGTAGTTTTCTCTAAGAAGGTTGACCATATATTCAATACCAGTTGTTGAAATAGGAACATATAGTTCTGCATTTCCACTCTACACATTGTTATTTCAACAAAAATGAATCCATTTTCAGATATTTGTCATATTTATGAACTTCAAATTGCTCATTGTTTGAAGTATTCAACAGTCTGTACACAGTCAGGGCAAGATTGGCCAGAGGATGATAAGGGTAAGAAGATGGACCAGACACCAGATTAGTGGACGACTATGGGATGACCTCATAATTCAAAAGGGGGTCAAAGTAATACATGATAAGACATCCTTAAATTCAGCATTCAAGGTCGTAATAATATCCTGATACTACAGATATGCTGACAGCAGAGCATGGTGTCCGTACCAAGTGGAACCAAACTTGTAGGCAAGTAAACCTGACACCATACCAATATGTAAATAAGAAGCAAAAGCGCAAGGAAAACATAGCTGACACAAAGGACCGAGAATTAGTGGCATAAATTTCCAAAAGCAACCGGTTGTCCTATAGTTCAAATCAAATTCTAAAGCGGAGGCTGAATATGGTAGAGACTCGTCATCTTTCTATTTTAAAACTTGTAGCGCCAGGAATTACTCAGGGACATTGTACACTGCAACAATTTAGTGTTTGCTTGTACATCACCGAGGACATATAGCTCCATCTGTAAATTCAGCAAATTTGTACTGAATTGACAAGGATCAATATGTAGCTGAGCACCCTCTCATATTGATCATTGTCTACCTATACACGGGGCAAATTAGTTACCCACACACATATACACACACACATGGGGATCTAGAAGAAGAAAAATCGGATCATCTGTAGGTGTTATATCTTTGCAGAAGGTAAAACCTTAGAGGTACCCTAAGTAAAATTCAATGTGTGTAAACTGATCTGACAAGTGAAACTTTAATTCAACAAACATGGCAATCACTAATTCCGATAAGAAGACATGCTTGATTATATGATCTAAACAACAGCCTTGTTATATTACCTGATGATATAGGGATGACTGAAACTTAAAGTCCATAAATTAAGAAGTAATAGGTCACAGGTTGCAGAAGAGGACCACGCTTGAATTTCCAAACGTTTATCAAATGATCAAAAAGTCCAGTTTGAGACGCTATCATCTGCAGCAGGGAAGTATAGTAACATCAGGGCAGTATAGTTAGAAGCAAAAATAATGCAACTAAGCAATCATGATGGAGAAAAGGTAAAACTAATACAAACAGAGAACTACCAATATCATTGATAAGTACTGAATCCAACACACACAAAAATCAACACTCTTAGCTGGATGCTCCAGATCTCAGGCCCACCTCACCTACCTCCTGCTTAGCTGTGTAGTTGCAGTGCCGACCAAGCAGCATGACACTGCCAACGCGCGCCGGTGATCAGCATCAGTGTGAACTCGCCATCAACGAAATGATCTTTCCCCTGTTCTATCAGCGGGAGGTATACTTTTCCAACACTGAACATTCGGACTTCTCAGACAAAATATTTGGACACACATGAGGATTAATTTTTGGACTTCATTGGCGCATGCATACATTTTATTTTTCGTCGAGTAGCTTGGGGAATGAGGTCCCTTTAATCTGAATAAGAAAAATACAAAAGTTGTTTATCACTCTATCCATTTTTTCACCAGTCACCACTACTATATGGTTCCTATAGGTTCGGGTTTATTCTGAAAAATAGTAGCATCATTATTAGAAACGTTCAGTGGGTCATTGCCTCTATATTAATTGGCCTTTTGGATATGTGATTCCACTCTTTTAAAATTTATTCAGTATAATCCTTGTACAATGTGTGAGAAATCTGATAAAATATGTTTAGACCTTGAGAAGCATATTAACAAATAGGTGTCTAGCACGATTGGCAAAATAGAGCATGATGGATGACAGAGAAAGAGAGACAGATAGAGAGAGTATTTTTAGACCTTGAGAAGCATATTAACAAATAGGTGGCCAACACAAACTTGCAAAACATAGAATACTGTATGAGAGAGAGATTGGACTGCAACGTTGCTTACACATAAATTTTCTTGTGGACATTCAGCAATTGGATCATGACTTGGGGTAAGGGATCCATGGTGGTCGTAAAAGAACCCGCATTTTCGAGATCTGACAGCAGTCGACTGTTGACTCCCTGTTCTGGCTCCGTAGACACTCACACAGCTGGAATAAAAGGCAAAAGTATTGTCACCTGTTACCTTTCTTTCACGAATTACATTGCATCAGAGAATGGTATAGGGCAAGGCAAATCACAAAGTAACCTGGTTAACCTATTGCAATATCAGCTCCTTTGTTTTGTTTTCATGGAGCTGATTCTCTATCCACACAACAACCATCTCACTGGTTGTGCCCATAACATCCAAGCCAACATTTTCTTTACCGACAACGGATTCAATCCTGTTAATGCAGAAATTTATTACATCATGAAAATGAGTTTAATTGCAGCACTGAAAGGGTAGTTAAATTCATGTACATCACAACCCATCATAAGGAACTAACCTGACAGCGTGAGTACCATGAAATAAACACAGACCGACCTTACTTTATGTGGGCCTGTATGCACGAACATACAGCATTACCATATTATTTGCAATTTATGGATAATTCATAAAAGAATCATCTCACGAGAAACTCTTCTATGGATGGAATTTTGAACAAGCGACGAGAAAATGGAGAAAATGGCATACCTCTGCAATTAACAAATTGAGGATCGTCCCTCTGTACTGGCTCAACACTTGTTCACATTCCATGCAAATAATTTCCTCAGCTCCAATTGCATGGATCCGTGAACAATTATAGCCTGCAAACAGCATAACATAGGCAACAATCTAGTCTAACAAAAGACATAATATATTTCTGTATTTCAAGGCCATGTTGTGCAGAAGTATTTCCATCCTACTAATATGTACCTAGAGGGTTAGAAAATTCTGAAACTAAAGAAGGCACCTCAAATACTCACCATGTTTCTTTGTTCCTCACCTGTCAGTGCACGTCGGTGACAGCCGAAGGAACCCAACATGCATCCACCTGCAAGGACTTCGCGCCGCCGTGCCGGATCCCTTTGTCTCCCGCGCCTGTCTACCGTCGCCTGGCTCCGGCAAGTTCCTGCCGAGATCGTCGCACCGTCTTCTCCCTCACCTCATATCTCCTTTCTGCCCAGGGGCCGCCATGGATTCGCCCGGGAAGCCGCACTCCGTCCTTCATACGCGTCACCGACGACCTCCCCATCGCCACGCACGGATCTGGGTCCTGCAAGTTCCGTCCCCCGATGTTCTGCATCGAGTGCGAGCCCTCCCGGGCGGCGCACAGCGAGGAGCTCAGGCACTCGGAGGAGAGGAGTTGAAGCGAAACGGTGGCGAAGGGCGCTGCAATCGCCGTCGTCAGCCGGCGGCCGGCGCGGCACCGTATCGAGCACGGCGTGGGATCGCGCCTCCTGGCGGCTGGGATCGGGAGGCGACGGAAAGAACTGCAGGTTGATTCTCCGAAACCACAGGGTTTTTGTTTGCAGCAACTTGGTCCTCGAGCGATGGCCCAACTTGGCCCATATGCGTGAGACGTGAAAAGAAAGGCCTGAATTACTTGATTTAGTGGATAGGTCAAGGTGGGCCGGACGTACGAGACGGGAGGATGCTCGATCGCGTGCTCGATCGGGAGACGCAAGAAGCTCAAAATTTAGTACCACCTTGATTATATGTTTTAAATTTAAAATAAAAGCGTAAATTCACGAGAAGAAACGCATTGTGACGGTGAACCCGACAAAATCAATCTGTACTTTATTATTACTAGCACAAGGGCCCGTGCGTTGCAACGGAAAAAAAATGCCTCAATCTTAAAAAGATGGTTCAAGTCCCCACACAGGTATACGCCCACCGGAGAAGCACTAATAGCATAAACCGTGAATATGAAATATTAATAAAGCTTAATTTCCCTGTTCAAGTTTAATAGTGCCAAAAAAAGTTACAAAGGCATGCATTGTTTTGTACATGGATTGATAGCTATAGAGTATCTACTGCTAGTGTGGATTTTCTAGCTTGAATTGTACCCTTCCTGCATAGAATAAGAGATTTTTACTATGCCAAATCTCATTTCATGACATTAATAACAAAATTTCAAAATTTAAAACATTATCCTACTGTATCAATTTTAAATTAAATTGATGAAATCTAACAGGCTAATATTTCTTTTAGGTGAGACCCTATATTCATTTTTTTCTTATGAATATTCAAAATCTCATCGTTAGTTTATTTAATTTTCTAAAATGAAGTTTTATTTTTATATGATCTTCCTTGGTCATTGTACCTGAAATATGACTATGTTTGTAGGAAATATAAAACAAAAACTTAAATGTGTAGTTTATTTTATTTTATTTAGAAATATGAGCATACATGTTTTGATTGTTTGCACCTGATTATATTTTTGGAAAGATGTTTTGATTGTTTGCACATAATATTATTTTTTGGTAACAAAAAAAAGCCTCAAATGTGTAGTTAATTTTGTCATCCGCATGAGGCAATTTTTTGAGCGTCTGTGAGTTTTATACATTTTTTTTGGTGTGTGTTTGCCTCAGTTTCCACCGCAATCAGCATATGTCCATGCCGGGATCCCGCTACTTTCACCACCACGCCGTCGTGCTGCTGGATCTCCATCAACTTCTCCTCCCCCCTTGCTGGATCAAGAAGGATGAGACGTCTCTGCTCCGTACGTGTGTTGAACGCGGAGATGTCGTCCGTTCGGCGCTAGGATCATCGGTGATTTGGATCACGACGAGTACGACTCCATCAACCCCGTTCTCTTGAATGCTTCCGCTTAGCGATCTTCAAGGGTATGAAGATGCACTCCCTCTCTCGTGTTGCTACATGACTCCATAGATTGATCTTGGTGATGCGTAGAAAATTTTAAATTTCTGCTACGATCCCCAACATTATGCACATCCTGTAAACCCATTTTAATTGTAGTTGACACCACAATGATATCTCTTTGGCCAGTGCTAGGCGCCATCCGGATGTAGGAAGAAAAAAACAAAAAAAACAGGGTCCGCATTTTGATCCGTCTCCCTGTAGCTGTTAATCACTATCCACTTTACACACTTGTTGTTTCGCATTTATCCTCATGCGCCACGTTGCTGCACCTAGCTCGCCGACACCGACGACCACTGCTATAACCCCTGTCGCAGTCGGCTCGCCGTTACCCGCCACAGGCATGGTAATTTCTTGGGACTTGGGAGTCTAGATTTTAATTATGGCGAAATAATAATCAGTTTTATGTCGGTTTTATCTTGTGAAGAGCAAGCAACGTATAGTTTGTACTAAACGTTTTGACATTCACCGCTCCCCAGCCGGTGATCTGCACCAGCAATAGCATGACCCTGCCGGTGTGCACCTCACCACCCCTTGTGACCCGGTCTCCTCTCTTCCCTCCTATCTTCCCTCACCTTTTCAGGATGCACATTGATGTTGGGGAACGTAGTAATTTTAAAAAAATTCCTACGCACACGCAAGATCATGGTGATGCATAGCAACGAGAGGGGAGAGTGTTGTCTACGTACCAACGCAGACCGACTACGGAAGCGATCACACAACATAGAGGAAGTAGTCGTACGTCTTCCCGATCCGACCGATCCAAGCACCGTTACTCCGGCACCTCCGAGTTCTTAGCACACGTTCAGCTCGATGACGATCCTCGGGCTCCGATCCAGCAAAGCGTCGAGGAAGAGTTCCGTCAGCACGATGGCGTGGTGACGATCTTGATGTACTACCGACGCAGGGCTTCGCCTAAGCACTACAACGGTATGATCGAGGTGGAATTTGGTGGCAGGGGGCACCGCACACGGCTAAGGAACGATCTCAAGGATCAACTTGTGTGTCTAGAGGTGCCCCCTGCCCCCGTATATAAAGGATCCAATGGGAGGGGCTGGCCGGCCAAGGAGGGAGGCGCGGGAGGAGTCCTACTCCTACCGGGAGTAGGACTCCCCCCTCCAATCCTATTCCAACTAGGACTCCAAGGGGGAAAGAGAGAGAGAGGTGGCCGGCCACCTCTCCTAGTCCTAATAGGACTAGGGAAGGGGGGAGGCGTGCAGCCCTCCATGGCAGCCCCTTTCACCTTTCCACTAAGGCCCGTGTAGGCCCATTTGGCTCCCGGGGGGTTCCGGTAGCCCTCCCGGTATTCCGGTAAAATCCCGATTTCACCCGGAACACTTCCGGTGTCCAAACATAGGCTTCCAATATATCAATCTTTATGTCTCGACCATTTCGAGACTCCTCGTCATGTCCGTGATCACATCCAGGACTCCGAACAACCTTCGGTACATCAAAATGCATAAACTCATAATAACTGTCATCGTAACGTTAAGCGTGCGGACCCTACGGTTCGAGAACAATGTAGACATGACCGAGACACGTCTCCGGTCAATAACCAATAGCGGGACCTGGATGCCCATATTGGCTCCTACATATTCTACGAAGATCTTTATCGGTCAGACCGCATAACAACATACGTTGTTCCCTTTGTCATCGGTATGTTACTTGCCCGAGATTCGATCGTCGGTATCCAATACCTAGTTCAATCTCGTTACTGGCAAGTCTCTTTACTTGTTCCGTAATACATCATCTCACAACTAACATCTTAGTTATAACGCTTGCAAGGCTTATGTGATGTGTATTACCGAGAGGGCCCAGAGATACCTCTCCGACAATCGGAGTGACAAATTCTAATCTCGAAATACGCCAACCCAACATCTACCATTGGAGACACCTGTAGTACTCCTTTATAATCACCCAGTTACGTTGTGACGTTTGGTAGTACCCAAAGTGTTCCTCCGACAAACGGGAGTTGCATAATCTCATAGTCATAGGAACATGTATATGTCATGAAGAAAGCAATAGCAACATACTAAACGATCGGGTGCTAAGCTAATGAAATGGGTCATGTCAATCAGATCATTCAACTAATGATGTGACCTCGTTAATCAAATAACAATTCTTTTGTCCATGGTTAGGAAACATAACCATCTTTGATTAACGAGCTAGTCAAGTAGAGACATACTAGTGACACTCTGTTTGTCTATGTATTCACACATGTATTATGTTTCCGGTTAATACAATTCTAGCATGAATAATAAACATTTATCATGATATAAGGAAATAAATAATAACTTTATTATTGCCTCTAGGGCATATTTCCTTCAGTCTCCCACTTGCACTAGAGTCAATAATCTAGTTCACATCGCCATGTGATTTAACAGCAATAGTTCACATCACCATGTGATTAACACCCATAGTTCACATCGTTATGTGACCAACACTCAAAGGTTTTACTAGAGTCAGTAATCTAGTTCACATATCTATGTGATTAACACCCAAAGAGTACTAAGGTGTGATCATGTTTTGCTTGTGAGATAATTTTAGTCAACGGGTCTGTCACATTCAGAACCGTAAGTATTTTGCAAATTTCTATGTCAACAATGCTCTGCATGGAGCTACTCTAGCTAATTGCTCCCACTTTCAATATGTATCCAGATTGAGACTTAGAGTCATCTAGATTAGTGTCAAAACTTGCATTGGCGTAACCCTTTACGACGAACCTTTTGTCACGTCCATAATCGAGAAACATATCCTTATTTCACTAAGGATAATTCTGACCGCTGTCCAGTGATCTACTCCTAGATCACTATTGTACTCCCTTGCCAAATCAGTGCAGGGTATACAACAGATCTGGTATACAGCATGACATACTTTATAGAACCTATGGCCAAGGCATAGGGAATGACATTCATTCTCTTTCTATCTTCTGCCGTGGTCGGGCTTTTGAGTCTTACTCAACTTCACACCTTGTAATACAGGCAAGAACTCTTTCTCTGACTGCTCCATTTTGAACTACTTCAAAATCTTGTCAAGGTATGTATTTATTGAAAAAACTTATCAAGCATCTTCATCTATCTCTATAGATCTTGATGCTCAATATGTAAGCAGCTTCACCGAAGTCTTTCTTTGAAAAACTCCTTTCAAACACTCCTTTATGCTTTACAGAATAATTCTACATTATTTCCGATCAACAATATGTCATTCACATATACTTTATCAGAAATGCTGTAGTGCTCCCACTCACTTTCTTGTAAATACAGGCTTCACCGCAAGTCTGTATAAAACTATATGCTTTGATCAACTTATCAAAGCGTGTATTCCAACTCTGAGATGCTTGCACCAGTCCATAGATGAATCGCTGGAGCTTGCATATTTTGTTAGCACCTTTCGGATTGACAAAACCTTCTGGTTGCATCATATACAACTCTTCTTTAATAAATCCATTAAGGAATGCAGTTTTGTTTATCCGTTTGCCAGATTTCATAAAATGCGGCAATTACTAACATGATTCGGACAGACTCAAGCATAGATACGAGTGAGAAGCCCTCATCGTAGTCAACACCTTGAACTTGCCGAAAACCTTTTGCGACAATTCTAGCTTTGTAGATAGTAACACTACTATCAGCGTCCGTCTTCCTCTTGAAGATCCATTTATTCTCAATTGCTTGCCGATCATCAGGCAAGTCAACCAAAGTCCAAACTTTGTTCTCATACATGGATCATATCTCAGATTTCATGGCCTCAAACCATTTCGCGGAATCTGGGCTCATCATCGCTTCCTCATAGTTCGTAGGTTTGTCATGGTCAAGTAACATGACCTCCAGAACAGGATTACCGTACCACTCTGGTGCGGATCTCACTCTGGTTTACCTACGAGATTCGGTAGTAACTTGATCTGAAGTTACATGAGCATCATCATTAGCTTCCTCACTAATTGGTGTAGGTGTCACAGAAACTGGTTTTTGTGATGTACTACTTTCAAATAAGGGAGAAGGTACAATTACCTTATCAAGTTTTCTACTTTCCTCCCACTCACTTCTTTCGAGAGAAACTCCTTCTCTAGAAAGGATCCATTATAAGCAACGAATGTCTTGCCATAGGATCTGTGATAGAAGGTGTACCCAACAGTTTCCTTTGGGTATCCTATGAAGACATATTTCTCCGATTTGGGTTTGAGCTTATCAGGATGAAACTTTTTCTCATAAGCATCGCAACCCCAAACTTCAAGAAACGACAACTTTTGGTTTCTTGCCAAACCATAGTTCATAAGGCGTCGTCTCGACGGATATAGATGGTGCCCCCTTTTTTAACGTGAATGCAGCTGTCTCTAATGCATGACCCCAAAAACGATAGTGGTAAATCGGTAAGAAACATCATAGATTGCACTATATCCAATAAAGTACGGTTATGACGTTCGGACACACCATTATGCTGTGGTGTTCCATGTGGTGTGAGTAGTGAAACTATTTCACATTGTTTTAACTGAAGACCAAACTCGTAACTCAAATACTCTTTTCCACGATCATATCATAGAAACTTTATTTTCTTGTTACGATGATTTTCCACTTCACTCTGAAATTATATGAACTTTTCAAATGTATCAGACTTCTATTTCATTAAGTAGATATCCCCATATCTGCTCAAATCATCTTGTGAAGGTCAGAAAATAATGATACCTGCTGTAAGCCTTTAATATTCATCGGACCACATACATCAGTATGTATGATTTCCAACAAATCTGTTGCTTGCTTCATTGTTCCGGAGAACGGCGTTTTAGTCATCTTGTCCAAAAGGCATGGTTCGCAAGCATCAAGTGATTCATAATCAAGTGATTCCGAAAGCCCATCAGCATGGAGTTTCTTCATGCGCTTTATACCAATATGACCTAAACGGCAGTGCCACAAATAAGTTGCACTATCATTATTAACTTTGCATCATTTGGTTTCAATATTATGAATATGTGTATCACTACGATCGAGATCCAACGAACTTGTTTCATTGGGTGTATGACCATCGAAGGTTTTATTCATGTAAACAGAACAACAATTATTCTCTGACTTTAATGAATAACCGTATTGCAATAAACATGATCAAATCATATTCATGCTCAATGCAAAAACCAAATAACACTTATTTAAGTTCAACACTAATCCCGAAAGTATAGGGGAGTGTGCGATGATGATCATATCAATCTTGGAACTACTTCCAACACACATCGTCACTTCACCCTTAACTAGTCTCTGTTTATTCTGCAACTCCTGTTTCGAGTTACTACTCTTAGCAACTGAACCAATATCAAATACTGAGGGGTTGCTATAAACACTAGTAAAGCACACATCAATAACATGTATATCAAATATACTTTTGTTCACTTTGCCATCCTTCTTATCCGCCAAATACTTGGGGCAGTTCCGCTTCCAGTGACCAGTCCCTTTGCAGTACAAGCACTTAGTCTCAGGCTTAGGACCAGACTTGGGTTTCTTCACTTGAGCAGCAACTTGCTTGCCGTTCTTCTTGAAGTTCCCCTTCTTCCCTTTTGCCCTTTTCTTCAAACTAGTGGTCTTGTCAACCATCAACACTTGATGTTTTTCTTGATTTCTATCTTCGTCGATTTCAGCATCACGAAGAGCTTGGGAATCGTTTCCGTTATCCCTTGCATATCATAGTTCATCACGAAGTTCTACTAACTTGGTGATGGTGACTAGAGAATTCTGTCAATCACTATCTTATCTGGAAGATTAACTCACACTTGATTCAAGCGATTGTAGTACCCAGACAATCTGAGCACATGCTCACTAGTTGAGCGATTCTCCTCCATCTTTTAGCTATAGAACTCGTTGGAGACTTCATATCTCTCAACTCGGGTATTTGCTTGAAATATTAACTTCAACTCCTGGAACATCTCATATGGTCCATGACGTTCAAAACGTCTTTGAAGTCCCTGATTCTAAGCCATTAAGCATGGTGCACTAAACTATTAAGTAGTCATCATATTGAGCTAGCCAAACATTCATAATGTCTGCATCTGCTCCTGCAATAGGTCTGTCACCTAGCGGTGCATCAAGGACATAATTCTTCTGTGCAGAAATGAGGATAAACCTCAGATCACGGATCCAATCCGCATCATTGCTACTAACATCTTTCAACACAATTTTCTCTAGGAACATATCAAAATAAACACAGGGAAGCAACAACGCGAGCTATTGATCTACAACATAATTTGCAAAAATACTACCAGGACTAAGTTCATGATAAATTTAAGTTCAATTAATCATATTACTTAAGAACTCCCACTTAGATAGATATCCCTCTAATCCTCTAAGTGATCACGTGATCCAAATCAACTAAACCATAACCGATCATCACGTGAGATGGAGTAGTTTTCAATAGTGAACATCGTTTATGTTGATCATATCTACTATATGATTCACGCTCGACCTTTCGGTCTCCGTGTTCCGAGGCCATATCTGCATATGCTAGGCTCGTCAAGTTTAACCTGAGTATTCTGCGTGTGCAAAACTGGCTTGCACCCGTTGTAGATGGACGTAGAGCTTATCACACCCGATCATCACGTGGTGTCTGGGCATGATGAACTTTGGCAACGGTGCATACTCAGGGAGAACACTTCTTGATAATTTAGTGAGAGATCATCTTATAATGCTACCGTCAATCAAAGCAAGATAAGATGCATAAAAGATAAACATCACATGCAATCAATATAAGTGATATGATATGGCCATCATCATCTTGTGCTTGTGATCTCCATCTCCGAAGCACCGTCATGATCACCATCGTCACCGGCGCGACACCTTGATCTCCATCGTAGCATCGTTGTCGTCTCGCCAATCTTATGCTTCCACGACTATCACTACCGCTTAGCAATAAAGTAAAGCATTACATCACGATTGCATTGCATACAATAAAGCGACAACCATATGGCTCCTGCCAGTTGCCGATAACTTGGTTACAAAACATGATCATCTCATACAATAAAATCAGCATCATGCCTTGACCATATCACATCACAACATGCCCTGCAAAAACAAGTTAGACGTCCTCTACTTTGTTGTTGCAAGTTTTACGTGGCTGCTACGGGCTTAAGCAAGAACTCATCTCACCTACGCATCAAAACCACAATGATAGTTTGTCAAATAGACTCCGTTTTAACCTTCTGAAGGACCGGGCGTAGCCACACTCGGTTCAACTAAAGTTGGAGAGACAGTCGCCCGCAAGCCATCTATGTGCAAAGCACGTCGAGGGAACCGGTCTCGCGTAAGCGTACGCGTAAGGTTGGTCCGGGTCGTCTCGTCCAACAATACCGCCCAACCAAAGTATGACATGCTGGTAGGCAGTATGACTTGTATCGCCCACAACTCACTTGTGTTCTACTCGTGCAAATAACATCAAACCATAAAACCTGGCTCTGATACCACTGTTGGGGAACGTAGTAATTTCAAAAAAATTCCTACGCACACGCAAGATCATGGTGATGCATAGCAACGAGAGGGGAGAGTGTTGTCTACGTACCAACGCAGACCGACTGCGGAAGCGATCACACAACATAGAGGAAGTAGTCGTACGTCTTCCCGATCCGACCGATCCAAGCACCGTTACTCCGGCACCTCCGAGTTCTTAGCACACGTTCAACTCGATGACGATCCTCGGGCTCCGATCCAGCAAAGCGTCGAGAAAGAGTTCCGTCAGCACGACGGCGTGGTGACGATCTTGATGTACTACCGACGCAGGGCTTCGCCTAAGCACTACAACGGTATGATCGAGGTGGAATTTGGTGGCAGGGGGCACCGCACACGGCTAAGGAACGATCTCAAGGATCAACTTGTGTGTCTAGAGGTGCCCCCTGCCCCCGTATATAAAGGATCCAATGGGAGGGGCTGGCCGGCCAAGGAGGGAGGCGCGGGAGGAGTCCTACTCCTACCGGGAGTAGGACTCCCCCCTCCAATCCTATTCCAACTAGGACTCCAAGGGGGAAAGAGAGAGAGAGGTGGCCGGCCACCTCTCCTAGTCCTAATAGGACTAGGGAAGGGGGGAGGCGTGCAGCCCTCCATGGCAGCCCCTTTCACCTTTCCACTAAGGCCCGTGTAGGCCCATTTGGCTCCCGGGGGGTTCCGGTAGCCCTCCCGGTATTCCGGTAAAATCCCGATTTCACCCGGAACACTTCCGGTGTCCAAACATAGGCTTCCAATATATCAATCTTTATGTCTCGACCATTTCGAGACTCCTCGTCATGTCCGTGATCACATCCAGGACTCCGAACAATCTTCGGTACATCAAAATGCATAAACTCATAATAACTGTCATCGTAACGTTAAGCGTGCGGACCCTACGGTTCGAGAACAATGTAGACATGACCGAGACACGTCTCCGGTCAATAACCAATAGCGGGACCTGGATGCCCATATTGGCTCCTACATATTCTACGAAGATCTTTATCGGTCAGACCGCATAACAACATACGTTGTTCCCTTTGTCATCGGTATGTTACTTGCCCGAGATTCGATCGTCGGTATCCAATACCTAGTTCAATCTCGTTACTGGCAAGTCTCTTTACTCGTTCCGTAATACATCATCTCACAACTAACATCTTAGTTATAACGCTTGCAAGGCTTATGTGATGTGTATTACCGAGAGGGCCCAGAGATACCTCTCCGACAATCGGAGTGACAAATTCTAATCTCGAAATACGCCAACCCAACATCTACCATTGGAGACACCTGTAGTACTCCTTTATAATCACCCAGTTACGTTGTGACGTTTGGTAGTACCCAAAGTGTTCCTCCGGCAAACGGGAGTTGCATAATCTCATAGTCATAGGAACATGTATAAGTCATGAAGAAAGCAATAGCAACATACTAAACGATCGGGTGCTAAGCTAATGAAATGGGTCATGTCAATCAGATCATTCAACTAATGATGTGACCTCGTTAATCAAATAACAATTCTTTTGTCCATGGTTAGGAAACATAACCATCTTTGATTAACGAGCTAGTCAAGTAGAGACATACTAGTGACACTCTGTTTGTCTATGTATTCACACATGTATTATGTTTCCGGTTAATACAATTCTAGCATGAATAATAAACATTTATCATGATATAAGGAAATAAATAATAACTTTATTATTGCCTCTAGGGCATATTTCCTTCAATTGATTCCTTCTTTGACCAACTCTTTCAACGCTGCTTTTTGCCGTCAACTCATAAACATATTTAAACTGGTGAGATTGAGTACAAGAAGACGATGTGGGGCTATCTATTAACCAGAACCTTCTCCCTTTTCACAAGTTTAACAAACACCGGCAGAAATCGTAGCGGACAGAGAAAAAACATAGTCGGGCCGAATCCTGCAGAACTGGGCTACACAGGGAGCATGCGAGGGATAGCAAAACGTGCACCGGGCGAGGATTAGCGGGCAGTGCTCACATTGGGCCAAAAGGCTGTGGATCTGGGCGTTCACGCGGACGGAGCTGGGCCAGGGCGCCTGGGGCAGGCCCATGCGCACGAAGCATGGGGCGGCTGGTGAGCGAAACGACACTAGGCGGCAGCGACGTGGTTCCTAAATTAGTACCACCTCGCGTATATGATTTAAATTAAACTGAAAGCGTAAATTCACACGTAGAAAGCGTATTGTGACGGTGAATCCACGGAGTCAATCCGTGCTTTATTATTAGGGATAGACTAGCACAAATGCCCGTGCGTTGCTACGGGTTGAACTTTGTTATTTGACTCTGATGTCCTTAACTCCCATGGCAACTATCGACCAGCACCTCCTACATGGCTACAATCGGTGTGGGTAGCCAACGTGGCTACTACCGACCAGACGTCCGCAGCCGTCATGCTGAAAATTGACACAAACCTGTCAAGCTTCAACTTTTTGTTTAATCTAGCACAAAAAAGTTGAAAAGTGGCCAATTAAATTATATTATTATTTATACTAAATCAGAATCACTAATTAATCGTCTAATACACACAAGGGAACCATTCTTGGCAGTTTGCAATCCAGGCCCGCTTTCAACTTGGAGTTCAACTCGGTGACTGAAGTGATACTTCCCATGCTAAATACAGTCACCAGCTTTGTCAGAATTCTTGCACATAGCACACTCTCCAGGAAGAAGTTTTGGACATCCCTTGAAAGCCATAGAAGATCACCAGGTTAATGTGTAACTGCACACATCAATGCTACTGATATCATGCCAGAACTTGTTGAGATTTCCAGTGTGCTCATAAGTCCCATTTGACTACAGATTGGTTAAATCAGTAAGAACTTCAGGTTACCTCAAAGAAAAAGTATATAGTTTGGCTCCAGATGAAAGCATTAGCACTATGTAATGTCTCGACTTATGTTGGAAAAACATCTAGAACACGCAAATTGAGCAGCATGCTACCGAATTCTGGAGCCACAAGGATGGGGACAGAGAACCTCGACTCAGAAGTGGTGGATCCATGTAGGCGCAGTATGCTCTCCCGGTGTTCTTCAGATACGCAGCACGTACGCCGATTGCATGACCACCACCGCATGAGCTCCACAGCTTCATCGAACTGGAGCGTGAGGACACGGCCCTGGTCCATGGCTCCTCGATATTGACATTTGTTGAATCTGGCATAACACGAGACTTCCATCCATCCAAGAAACTAAGCCACCACAGCTGCATACATCAGCCATAAGATCCGACTGAATATTACGCCTAAACAAGAGACAAGGACAGTCCACGGGGAGCAAAGACTGAAGCGATGCCTAAACAGAACAATTTTGCAGCTCTGAACATTGGGTGGAAGTGGCAACAACTCAACAGTAAAAACACAGTCAATCAGCACGCATCCGTGGCCGCGGCGCTACGTCCATGAGAGAGTAAGCAGCCTGCCCAGGCAGATAGAATATGTGGCGCGGGAGCACATGTTGGGGCAGTTGCGGAGAACCCGAGTTGCAAAGAGGAATTGGGTCAGCGAACAGAGAAGCTCAGCTTCTGCACGGAGGAGCAGCATTGCCGTCAAGTGGCAGGGAATCGAGGTAGGCATGAGCCCCCTCTTGCACCGAGATCGAGGTCCCAAGCATGCCGCAACCAGATTGAGGCACACCATCCCGACCCCCGGCCGGCCCAGCCCGTGTTGGGGAACGTAGCAGAAATTCAAAATTTTCCTACGTGTCACCAAGATCTATCTATGGAGAGACTAGCAACGAGGGGAAGGAGAGTGCATCTACATACCCTTGTAGATCGCTAAGCGGAAGCGTTCAAGTGAACGGGGTTGATGGAGTCGTACTCGTCGTGATCCAAATCACCGATGATCCTAGTGCCGAACGGACGGCACCTCCGCGTTCAACACACGTACAGCCCGGTGACGTCTCCCACACCTTGATCCAGCAAGGAGAGAGGGAGAGGTTGAGGAAGACTTCATCCAACAGCAACACAATGGCGTGGTGGTGGTGGAGGAGCGTGGCTATCCTGCAGGGCTTCGCCAAGCACCACAGAAGAGGAGGAAGAAGAGACGCAGGGCTGCACCAAGAGAGATTGAATCGCGTGCGTAATGGGCAGCCCTAGGCCTCATATATATAGGGAAGGGGAGGGGTTGCGCCCCCTCTAGGGTTCCCACCCCTAGGGGGGCGGCAGCCCTAGATGGGGAGCAAGGGGGCGGCCAAGAGGGGGAGAGAGGGATGGCGCCCCTAGGGTGGGCCTTAAGGCCCATCTATGCCTAGGGTTTCCTCCTTTTTTTTCCTCCTAGCTGCCCTTGGGCCTTGTGGGGCTGGTGCCCTTGGCCCATGTAGGCCAAGGAGCACTCCCTACAGCCCATGTGGCCCCCCGGGGCAGGTGGCCCCACTTGGTGGATCCCCGGGACCCTCCCGGTGGTCCCGGTACGTTACCGATAAACCCCGAAACCTTTCCGGTGTCCAAAACAGGACTTCCCATATATAAATCTTTACCTCCGGACCATTCCGGAACTCCTCGTGACGTCCGGGATCTCATCCGGGACTCCGAACAACATTCGGTAACCACATACTAACTTCCTTTATAACCCTAGCGTCATCGAACCTTAAGTGTGTAGACCCTACGGGTTCGGGAGACATGCAGACATGACCGAGACGTTCTCCGGTCAATAACCAACAGCGGGATCTGGATACCCATGTTGGCTCCCACATGTTCCATGATGATCTCATCGGATGAACCACGATGTCAAGGACTTAATCAATCCCGTATGCAATTCCCTTTGTCCATCGGTACGATACTTGCCCGAGATTTGATCGTCGGTATCCCGATACCTTGTTCAATCTCGTTACCAGCAAGTCTCTTTACTCGTTCTGTAACACATCATCCCGTGATCAACTCCTTGGTCACATTGTGCACATTATGATGATGTCCTACCGAGTGGGCCCAGAGATACCTCTCCGTTACACGGAGTGACAAATCCCAGTCTCGATTCGTGCCAACCCAACAGACACTTTCGGAGATACCCGTAGTGTACCTTTATAGCCACCCAGTTACGTTGTGACGTTTGGCACACCCAAAGCACTCCTACGGTATCCGGGAGTTGCACAATCTCATGGTCTAAGGAAATGATACTTGACATTAGCAAAGCTTTAGCATACGAACTACATGATCTAGTGCTATGCTTAGGATTGGGTCTTGTCCATCACATCATTCTCCTAATGATGTGATCCCGTTATCAATGACATCCAATGTCCACGGTCAGGAAACCGTAACCATCTATTGATCAACGAGCTAGTCAACTAGAGGCTTACTAGGGACATGGTGTTGTCTATGTATCCACACATGTATCTGAGTTTCCTATCAATACAATTATAGCATGGATAATAAACGATTATCATGAACAAGGAAATATAATAATAACCAATTTATTATTGCCTCTAGGGCATATTTCCAACAGTCTCCCACTTGCACTAGAGTCAATAATCTAGTTCACATCGCCATGTGATTAACACTCATAGGTCACATCGCCATGTGACTAACACCCAAGAGTTTACCAGAGTCAATAATCTAGTTCACATCACTATGTGATTAACACTCAATGAGTTCTGGGTTTGATCATGTTGCTTGTGAGAGAGGTTTTAGTCAACGGGTCTGAATCTTTCAGATCTGTGTGTGCTTTACAAATCTCTATGTCATCTCCTAGATGTAGCTACCACGTTCTATTTGGAGCTATTCCAAATAACTGTTCTACTTGGAGCTATTCTAAATTGTTGCTCCATTATACGTATCCGGTATCTCTATTCAGAGCTATCCGGATAGGTGTTAAGCTTGCATTGACGTAACCCTTTACGACGAACTCTTTTACCACCTCCATAATCGAGAAAAATTCCTTAGTCCACTAGTTACTAAGGATAACTTTGACCGCTGTCCTGTGATCCATTCTTGGATCACTCTTGTACCCCTTGACTGACTCATGGCAAGGCACACTTCAGGTGCGGTACACAGCATAGCATACTGTAGAGCCTATGTCTTAAGCATTGGGGACGACCTTCGTCCTTTCTCTCTATTCTGTCGTGGTCGAGCTTTAAGTCTTAACTTCATACCTTACAACTCAGGCAAGAACTCCTTCTTTGACTGATCCATCTTGAACACCTTCAAGATCATGTCAAGGAATGTGCTTTGAAAGTACCATTAAGCGTTTTGATCTATCCTTATAGATCTTGATGCTCAATGTTCAAATAGCTTAATCCAGGCTTTCCATTGGAAAACACTTTCCAAATAACCCTATATGCTTTCCAGAAATTCTACGTCATTTCTGGTCAACAATATGTCAACAACATATATTCATCAGAAATTCTATAGTGCTCCCACTCACTTCTTTGGAAATACAAGTTTCTCATAAACTTTGTATACACCCAAAATCTTTGATCATCTCATCAAAGCATACATTCCAACTCCGAGATGCTTACTCCAGTCCTTAGAAGGATTGCTGGAGCTTTGCATACTTATTAGCACCTTTCAGGATTGACAAAACCTTCTGGTTATATCACATACAACCTTTCCTCAAGAAAATCGTCGAGGAAACAATGTTTTGACATCCTATCTGCAAGATTTCATAAATAATGCAGTAATCGCTAATATAATTCCAACAGACTTTT
This sequence comes from Triticum monococcum, assembly GCA_034509565.1. Taxonomy (NCBI): domain Eukaryota; kingdom Viridiplantae; phylum Streptophyta; class Magnoliopsida; order Poales; family Poaceae; genus Triticum; species Triticum monococcum. The sequence goes on from CM067845.1 coordinate 489,540,545, forward strand.
AGCATCGCTACGTGTGAGAAAGTCTCATCGTAGTCAACTCCTTGAACTTGTCAGAAAACATCTTAACGACAAGTCGAGCTTTCTTAATGGTGATACTTACCATCATTGTCCGTCTTCCTTTTAAAATCCATCTGTACTCAATAGCCTTACGACCATCGAGCCGTTCTGCCAAAGTCTACACTTTGTTTTCATACATGGATCCTCTCTCGGATTTTTATGCCCTCGAGCCATTTATCGGAATCCAGGCCCACCACCGCTTCTCCATAGCTCGTAGGTTCATTGTTGTCTAGCAACATGACTTCCAAGACAGGATTACGTACCACTCTGAAGTAGTACGCATCCTTGTCATCCACGAGGTTTGGGAGTGACTTGATCCGAAGTCTCGTGATCAATATCATAAGCTTCCACTTCAATTGGTGTAGGTGCCACAGGAACAACTTCCTGTGCCCTGCCACACACTAGTTGAAGAGACGATTCAATAACCTCATCAAGTCTCCACCATCCTCCCACTCAATTCTTTCAAGAGAAATTTTTCCTCGAGAAAGGACCCAATTCTAGAAACAATCCCTTATTGCTTTCGGATCTGAGACAGGAGGTATACCCAACTGTTTTGGGAGTCCTATGAAGATGCATTTATCCGCTTTGGGTTCGAGCTTATCAGCCTGAAACTTTTTCACATAAGCGTCGCAGCCCCAAACCTTTTAAGAAATGACAGCTTAGGTTTCTCTAAACCATAGTTCATACGGTGTCACCTCATCGGAATTACGTGGTGCCCCTTTTTAAAGTGAATGTGGTTGTCTGTAATGCCTAACCCATAAACTATCGTGGTAATTCGATAAGAGACATCATGGTATGCATCATATCCAATAGGGTGCAGTTATGATGTTTGGACACACCATCACACTATGGTGTTCCAGGCTGTATCAGTTGTGAAACAATTTCCACAATGTCTTAATTCTGTGCCAAACTCGTAATTCAGATATTCATCTCTATGATCATATCATAGATATTTTATCCTCTTGTCACGACGATCTTTCAACTTCACCTTGAAATTACTTGAACCTTTCAATAATTCAGACTCGTGATTCATCAAGTAAATATACTCAACATTTACTCAAATCATCTGTGAAGTTAAAACATAACGATATCCACTACATGCCTCAACACTCATTGGACTGCACACATCAAAATGTATTACTTCCAGCAAGTTGCTTTCTGGTTCCATTTTACTGAAACCGAGGCGTTCAGTCATCTTGCCCAAGCGGTATGATTTGCATGTCTCAAGTGATTCAAAATCAAGTGAGTCCAAACGGTCCATCTGCATGGAGTTTCTTCATGCATATACACCAATAGACACGGTTTGCATGTCTCAAACTTTTCAAAAATGAGTGAGTCCAAAGATCCATCAACATGGAGCTTCTTCATGCGTTTTATACCGATATGACTTACGTGGCAGTGCCACAAGTAGGTGGTACTATCATTACTATCTTTTGGCATGAACATGTGTATCACTACGATCGAGATTCAATAAACCATTCATTTTAGGTGTAAGACCATTGAAGGTATTATTCAAATAAACAGAGTAACTATTATTCTCCTTAAATGAATAACCGTATTGCAATAGACATAATCCAATCATGTCTATGCTCAACGCAAACACCAATCTCGTTGATAGAGGGAGCGTACGATGCTTGATCATATCAACATTGGAAACACTTCCAACACATGTCGTCAGCTCACCTTTAGCTAGTCTCCGTTTATTCCGTAGCTTTTATTTCGAGTTACTAACACTTAGCAACCGAACCGGTATCTAATACCCTGGTGCTACTAGGAGTACCAGTAAAGTACACATCAACACAATGTATATCTAATATACTTCTATCGACCTTGCCAGCCTTCTAATCTACCAAGTATCTAGGGTAATTCCGCTCCAGTGGCTGTTCCCCTTATTACAGAAGCACTTAGTCTCGGGTTTGGGTTCAACCTTGGGTTTCTTCACTAGAGCAGCAGCTGAATTGCCGTTTCATGAAGTATCCCTTCTTGCCCTTGCCCTTCTTGAAACTAGTGGTTTCACCAACCATCAACAATTGATGCTCCTTCTTGATTTCTACTTTCTGGTGTCAAACATCGCGAATATCTCAAGGATCATCATATATGTCCCTGATATATTATAGTTCATCACGAAGCTCTGGCAGCTTGGTGGTAATGACTTCGGAGAAACATCACTATCTCAACTGGAAGATCAACTCCCACTCGATTCAAATGATCGTTGTACTCAGACAATCTGAGCACAAGCTCAACAATTGAGCTTTTCTCCCTTAGTATGTAGGCTAAGAAAATCGTCGGAGGTCTTATACCTCTTGACGTGGGCACGAGCCTGAAATCCCAATTTCAGCCCTCGAAACATCTCATATGTTTCGCGACGTTTCAAAAAACGTCTTCGGTGCCTCAACTCTAAACCATTTAACTGAACTATCACGTAGTTATCAAACGTGTATGTCAGATGTTCGCAACATCTACAGACAACATTCGAGGTTCAGCACACTGAGCGGTGCATTAAGGACATAAGCCTTCTATGAAGCAATGAGGACAATCCTCAGTTTACGGACCTAGTCCGCATAATTGCTACTATCAACTTTCAACTAATTTTTCTCTAGGAACATATCTAAATAGTAGAACTAAAGCGCGAGCTACGACATAATTTGTAAAATCCTTTTGACTATGTTCAGGATAATTAAGTTCATCTTATGAACTCCCACTCAGATAGACATCCCTTTAGTCATCTAAGTGATTACATGATCCGAGTCAACTAGGCTGTGTCCGATCATCACGTGAGACGGACTAGTCATCATCGGTGAACATCTTCATGTTGATTGTATCTACCATACGACTCATGCTCGACCTTTCGGTCTTCTGTGTTCCGAGGCCATGTCTGTACATGCTAGGCTTGTCAAGTTAACCCTAAGTGTTTTGCATGTGTAAAACTGTCTTACACCCGTTGTATGTGAACGTAAGGATCTATCACACCCGATCATCACGTGGTGCTTCGAAACGACGAACTTTAGCAACGGTGCACAGTTAGGGGAGAACACTTCTTGAAATTGTTGTGAGGGATCATCTTATTTACTACCGTCGTTCTAAGCAAATAAGATGTATAAACATGATAAACATCACATGCAATCAAATAGCGACATGATATGGCCAATATCACTTTGCTCCTTTTGATCTCCATCTTCGGGGCTCCATGATCATCATCGTCACCGGCATGACACCATGATCTCCATCATCATGATCGCCATCATCGTGTCTTCTTGAAGTTGTCACGTCATCTATTACTTCTACTACTACAGCTAACGGTTAGCAATAAAGTAAAGTAATTACATGATGTTTAAGTTGACACGCAGGTCATAAATAAATAAAGACAACTCCTATGGCTCCTGCCGGTTGTCATATTCATCGACATGCAAGTCGTGATTCCTATTACAAGAACATGATCAATCTCATACATCACATATATCATTCATCACATCCTTTGGCCATATCACATCGCATGGCATACCCTGCAAAAACAAGTTAGACGTCCTTTAATTGTTGTTTGCATGTTTTACGTGGCTGCTATGGGTTACTAGCAAGAACGTTTCTTACCTACGCAAAGACCACAACGTGATATGCCAATTGCTATTTACCCTTCATAAGGACCCTTTTCATCGAATCCGATCTGACTAAAGTGGGAAAGACAGACACCCGCTGGCCACCTTATGCAACTAGTGCATGTCAGTCGGTGGAACCATTCTCACGTAAGAGTACGTGTAAGGTTGGTCTGGGCCGCTTCATCCCACGATGCCGCCGAATCAAGATAAGACTAGTAACGGCAAGCATATTGAACAAAATCAACGCCCACAACTACTTTCTGTTCTACTCGTGCATAGAATCTACGCAATAGACCTAGCTCTGATACCATTGTTGGGGAACGTAGCAGAAATTCAAAATTTTCCTACGTGTCACCAAGATCTATCTATGGAGAGACTAGCAACGAGGGGAAGGAGAGTGCATCTACATACCCTTGTAGATCGCTAAGCGGAAGCGTTCAAGTGAACGGGGTTGATGGTGTCGTACTCGTCGTGATCCAAATCACCGATGATCCTAGTGCTGAACGGACGGCACCTCCGCGTTCAACACACGTACAGCCCGGTGACTTCTCCCACACCTTGATCCAGCAAGGAGAGAGGGAGAGGTTGAGGAAGACTTCATCCAACAGCAGCACAACTGTGTGGTGGTGGTGGAGGAGCGTGGCTATCTTGCAGGACTTCGCCAAGCACCACAGAAGAGTAGGAAGAAGAGACGCAGGGCTGCACCAAGAGAGATTGAATCACGTGCGTAATGGGCAGCCCTAGGCCTCATATATATAGGGAAGGGGAGGGGCTGCGCCCCCTCTAGGGTTCCCACCCCTAGGGGGCGGCAGCCCTTGATGGGGAGCAAGGGGGGCGGCCAAGAGGGGGAGAGAGGGATGGCGCCCCTAGGGTGGGCCTTAAGGCCCATCTATGCCTAGGGTTTCCTCCTTTTTTCCTCCTAGCTGCCCTTGGGCCTTGTGGGGCTGGTGCCCTTGGCCCATGTAGGCCAAGGAGCACTCCCTACAGCCCATGTGGCCCCCCGGGGCAGGTGGCCCCACTTGGTGGATCCCCGGGACCCTCCCGGTGGTCCCGGTACGTTACCGATAAACCCCGAAACCTTTCCGGTGTCCAAAACAGGACTTCCCATATATAAATCTTTACCTCCGGACCATTCTGGAACTCCTCGTGACGTCCGGGATCTCATCCGGGACTCCGAACAACATTCGGTAACCACATACTAACTTCCTTTATAACCCTAGCGTCATCGAACCTTAAGTGTGTAGACCCTACGGGTTCGGGAGACATGCAGACATGACCGAGACGTTCTCCGGTCAATAACCAACAGCGGGATCTGGATACCCATGTTGGCTCCCACATGTTCCACGATGATCTCATCGGATGAACCACGATGTCAAGGACTTAATCAATCCCGTATGCAATTCCCTTTGTCCATCGGTACGATACTTGCCCGAGATTCGATTGTCGGTATCCCGATACCTTGTTCAATCTCGTTACCGGCAAGTCTCTTTACTCGTTCCGTAACACATCATCCCATGATCAACTCCTTGGTCACATTGTGCACATTATGATGATGTCCTACCGAGTGGGCCCAGAGATACCTCTCCGTTACACGGAGTGACAAATCCCAGTCTCGATTCGTGCCAACCCAACAGACACTTTCGGAGATACCCGTAGTGTACCTTTATAGCCACCCAGTTACGTTGTGACGTTTGGCACACCCAAAGCACTCCTACGGTATCCGGGAGTTGCACAATCTCATGGTCTAAGGAAATGATACTTGACATTAGCAAAGCTTTAGCATACGAACTACACGATCTAGTGCTATGCTTAGGATTGGGTCTTGTCCATCACATCATTCTCCTAATGATGTGATCCCGTTATCAATGACATCCAATGTCCATGGTCAGGAAACCGTAACCATCTATTGATCAACAAGCTAGTCAACTAGAGGCTTACTAGGGACATGGTGTTGTCTATGTATCCACACATGTATCTGAGTTTCCTATCAATACAATTATAGCATGGATAATAAACGATTATCATGAACAAGGAAATATAATAATAACCAATTTATTATTGCCTCTAGGGCATATTTCCAACAGCCCGAGCCTCGGCCCCGCCTGCGCCGAGATTGACGCCCGGAGCACGCCCTGACCAGATCGAGGGACTTTATATGTGGGAATGGTGTGGATTCAACTTGATAATCGGCGAGCAAGGGTGGGGCATAGAGCACGGCGGCCGCGGCCAGAGCCTCCGCGTTCGTGTTGCCGTAACACTGGTTGGATTCAACGCGCGTTGATTCTAACGCTGCCCTGCATCCCGCGCGTCCTCCTCCTCCTCCTGGGTGTTGCCCATGGCGGCTAGGAGCATGTTGAAGAACTCGTCGTGGGCGGCAGCGCGCGCTCGAGCCGGCCGATGCGGGCCCGGAGCGCGGCGACCCGGGCCTCGCCGTTGGCGAACCGCATGCGGAGGACTCGGTCGGCGCGAGAAGGAGGGCGCAGAGGAGAGGAGGCAGGTGGGGGTGCGGGAAGGACGGCGCGGCGGCGGATGCGGGCCGGCGGTGCGGAAGCGACGGATCCAGGTGGGGCTGGGACGCGCATGCGCTCTACTTGGGGGTGTTTTTCTTGTCAAATGCGTCCACGGGTGGGGCAAATTACAAAACGTTTTTTTCACTTATTTACTGGACTGCGGGTTAATTACTTAATACCATATGGGGCTTTTCGAAAAACATGCGCGACGGTGAACCCGGAGACTCAATCCGTGCTTATGCCCGTGCGTTGCAACGGGAGAAAAAATTGGCGTTGTGTGAGCAAAACTCGTTCGCATTGTCCACATAAAAAAACTTGGTAGGTAGGTGCCCACCGTCTTTTTTCTCTCGAAACACTGACATTATCCATCCATCTGTCTGAAAAGTGAAAACATGAAATACTTCCTCTGTTTTTAAATATAAGCCTTCTGTCTGAAAAGTGAAAACATGAAATACTTCCTCTGTTTTTAAATATAAGCCTTCTTAGATATTTCAATACGGACTACATACAAATATATGAACATACGGATATATTATAGATATATTTTAGAACATAGATTCATTCATTTTACTTCGTATATAGTTCATATTTAAATTTTTAAGAAGACTTATATTTAAGAACGAAGGGGGTATATGTTTTAAAAAGATATGAATATGGTCATATTCTGCATGCAACGACCCAACCCCTGATGCCTATATGGAATTATGAATCATCACATGTAAAATAGAAGCTCAGAAAAATTTCTATGTATATTACACGATCCCGCAAAAAAAGAATCCACCATCTCACCACCATCACCAAAATCACCAAGGGGGGAGGAGTCCTCACAGACACCTACTCAGGCAAAGAAAACGGAACAAAAAATCGCTCTCTTCCCCTCGGCCACCCAGCCTGTGTGGACTCCAAATATGAAAATGGAGGGGTGCCACAGGCATACACGCACTCTTCATTTACTGCATGGCAACCGACATCGACACACACAGGAAATTAGCATCGTCGGCTAACGGCTCTATAACATCCCTTCATCCTTGTATGATCCATCTCGATCTACTCATCTTCTCTAGTTCGCCTATTCACTTGTGTCACACCTCTCATGCCCCCCGCCCGGAGCCTCCCAACGATGCGTCGTGATGGCTCATGCTGCCACCGCCGGCTCATGCCTCCCTTGATGTCCTCCTCCTCCTTCTTCAGTCAAGGGACTCGTCACACCAATGTTGGAACTCATTTCCTGATTTCATCAAAAGGTTAGGTAAGACAAATATCTGCTAGGCGATCGACACAGGGAGGAAAGACCAAAAGGAAAAAATCAAAGTATTGAGTTCAACCATCAATTCGCAAAATCACTATGCCAGTAATAAGTTTATTTTTACAAAAAAATATTTCTATTACTCAATGATTGTTACATCATTAACTAATAAAGGTACATGCTATTTAGGTGGATTATCCAACAAAATTCAAGGAGAAGTAAATTTGGTTTCCCTAGCAAGCTCATGGGCCACAAGATTTGCTTCCCAAGAGAAATGTTCAACCTTCAAAAAAAATCTTGAACAACTCTGTGTGCATATGGTAGCAGTCCTCACGAATCAAGTTAGTACCTTGCATGAAGTCACTCTTCTTCGTCCAAAAAGTCATTGTCTTGACTGCTACTATCTGTGTTGGCCACAGCATCGATTTGAACCTACATACTTCCACGTGGTTAGCCACAAAATGAAACATATGACCACATTATGTAAATAGATAAGTGTGTGTCAAAACTGAAAAATCAACTACACCTAGTTGACCAAGAATTAATCCACAAGATGCAATATATGTAACTAATTTAGGTATAGTAGTAAATCAATCCCATTTGATTCATTCTTTATTCGCTACTATGAAAGTACCGCAGACCCCTTGTAGACTACAAAATTTGTATTAGTAGTATACAACAGTAACATGTACACAAAAATTGACAACCTCCCAAGCCCTGAAGAGTCACTTCAGAACAACTTTTTCAAATAGCAAGAGTATGCATTGAGTAGGATTATCTTAAGAAGTACCCCACCTCATGTCTTCTTCCTATAAGTCCCGCAAAATGGTAACAAACATGTAGATTCTTTAAAAGAGAGGATCCATACAGCCATTGAATGCAGCTTCAGGTCAGTTTCGAAACTGAACGTGGTTTGAGCAAATTTATCATCTTTTAAAATCTGCTTTAGCTTACCATTTGTAACGAATATAGTTCACCAGAATTTAACACTACACAGGAACTAAACTGAGAGAGAGTTTTTGTATCTAAAGAGTACCTGATGCCGTGAGCTCTCGATTGTACTGCATTAAATGTAGAGTCACAAATGTCAGGCATAAACTGGTTGGTCTCTCATCAAGCAACAACTAATAAAACCAGGCTATTTGCAACTTGACAACATACAGGCAGAGTCACACAAACAGACTCGCTTGATATATATATATCACCTCGTCTCCGGAATAATCTATCAACTTCTGTTTCACCTGGATCGGATTGGCTTCAATTCAGATCGCATTGTTCTGGATAATCCCCACGAAATCAAATGAACAGTGGACCCTCGCCTACTCTTCGGCCATCAACACGGACAGCTTGGAACATCATGTACACTTGTTTTAGGTGCAGATCCGACATCAGATACACTTGTTTTTTCATTCTGAATATCTAAATAGTAGTAAGATTTTTATTTGAAAATTCCCAGTCTGTCATAGCATAACATCAAACAGGATGTGGGTGGAGTACTTTCGCCGATGCTAATCACCGCTCCTACCTCAAACACCTGCACATGTGGCCAGAGAAGAATCGGAGAGATAAGATGACACAAAGCAGAGAGCATGAGGACAAGAGGAGGAGATGTGATATTCAGCCACAGCCACCCCGAGCCCCGTCAACAGGCGTACACAGCAGGCTCTGAGGCCGCCGCCCCGCGCCACATCAACTTGGTCGGGAGGAGCAGGACCAGGACGTCCGCGCGTCCCCTTTGAGCCGGTGGCCAATCCGGCATAGTATGTAGCCCCTGAACCGAAGCAGAGTGGCCGCACACGTGCCGATTCGTCGTGGCCGCCGATGCCGCTCGCCGGATCCCAAAGGAGGAGGCGTGTGGGCGGACGGTCGGGCGAGACGTGGCCGCCCGCGTGCGGTGCATCATGAGGAGCATGTGGTCTGTGGCGCTGCGCTGGTGGGTAGAGCGCGCCGGAGAGGGGGAGGAGGAAGACGGTAGCACGCCGGCGCCGGTGAAATCGGGGAGAGGAGGATGGGGAGTGGCGGCGGGGCAGAGGGAACCCTCGTCTTCTCGTGCGCGATAGCGATGTCAACGACGGGGCTGCATATGAGACTTTTTTCACTTATTATTATGGTCGGCCTATAGTGGACGGCGGGTTTATTTCCATAATACTTAAGGACTTTTTTGCAAAACTTACACGACGGTGAACCCTGAGACTCAATCCGTGCTTTATTATTGAGAGATTAGGAAAAGAATTGGTTTCATTTTCTCATAGATTTCCTACATACAATCAGTTTTACAACACTGTCAGGTTTAACTATTGGTCAGAAATTGAAGAGTTGAATTAGATATAATCAGGGATGTGATGTATCTGCTCGTTGCGCATGCTACTCTTGCAAGCTGCGACTGTCCGTTTGCGCAAGCTTGATGTCATGTCCGTGCTGCCGCCGCTACCTCCCACGCAGGCTACACGCAGGGTTGGATCTTCATCTTCTTGTCCTTCCGTTTGCTTGAAGCCCGGCGACCGCCATCCAACGAGGGCGCGAGGAAGTGCTATGTAGGTCTGTCCGGCGGCGCCAAGGTTAGGAGCGAACCAGAGTGGAGGCTGGAGCGAATGAATTGGGATTTTTCCTGCCGTCGATCGATATGGGAGGCGCTCGTTTGGGCCGCGAGCCTGCTATAGGGTCTGCCTTGTACTTACGTTATTGGACCATCCAAATTAAAATATTTTTCTTCATTTTTTACATTGCATGCTCATGCGTTGGGACGAACAAAACTAGCGTGGGCCAACCTGGACGACTCAAACTAGGTGCACACTTTCCAGCCACCTGAGGCGGCCGCCCATACTAGCTCCTATGGTGGCGTCGCCCCTTTTTGCGTGTATGATTGGATAGTGAAAAATATTTCAGTGGCGCTTTTGATTTACCTACAGAATGGTTGAATGACTTGTTTCTATGAACTAAGTTCGCCAATAATGTGAAGGATGCCAGTCTTTTCATCATATTGTAGATTGCTTAGATCTCGATATGCCAAAAGTAATCGTATGAAATATACAGTAAAAATCAGTGTGATGTGTTTGGCTACAACTAGTCTGACTACACGTCCTCATATAACATATCAAGGATGCACCATATCAGATTAACCATTCGACTTACCCATGCAGTGTGGAAAAAAGAAGTATTGGGACTGCGTATCCAAGCAATTGATGCCATGGACTCCTTCGTACAACCTTGTAAGCGAAAAAAAAGTTGCAGTGTGCCTGTACAAAGAACTAGCGTAAGTTCAGTTACCTGCTTCTCAGAATTTTAGTTAGCTACTTATTGCAAAATTGTTCAATTACATTGCTTGGCTTAATTTAGTTTGCTACTGATTACATAATGGCATAGCATGTTAATCATATTGTAGACTGCGTCTATCTATGTGTTTGATACTTACTGTTAAGAATTACCTGTTTGCCTTAACTTAAATATCTACTTGTTTGTTTAACTGCTTTGCTGCTGCAACAACGGGTTACAATGATATTAATAACTACTTTTCAACATCCAATTGAAACTCTTTAATTCCTTGTTTGTTTAACTGGTTTGTTGTTATAACTTCCAGTTAAGATGTTTTGCTAACTTCAACTTTTCTGAATCCAATCGGAACTTTAATGGCAAAACAGGTTAGCCCAAGATCAAAGAACGAGGTCCCCATGGAGGTTGCATCATCCCACAGCAGTGGCACCGGCCCAATCGCGCATTATGAATTACCAACTGCTGATGCTCTAGAGGCTAAACTAGTGGTAGAAAGAGATTCTGCTTCTGTACTTAGAGATGAAGTTGACATGTTCAGGAAGCAAACAGCACAATCACAAGTAGTACTCAAGACAACCATTAAATATTTGATGGATTTCAAAACGAAGCAAGCTGAGACTGACCAGATTGTTAAGGTCCTGAAGGAAAAAAGAAAATTAAATTCCTACTTGGTAAATCATAGGTGAAATGTTCTTTCCATAGTTGAATAACCTTTGTGTTGTCTGTTCATGTAATCAATCAAACCATTTGTTTTAGAGATCATGTAATAATTGTTTTTTTGTTTTTTGTTTGTAATTTTATTTGAGCACAAGTCTGTATTAATTGATAAGACTCCGAGACATTTTATTTGGATTACTGTGCCAGACCTACAAATATAAAAATTGGGCTGAATATGCATTCGGCAATAATAGTAGTATAGATGGACCATAAGTGGCACACATCGGAAAGGGACAAGATGCTGGCTAAAAAAAGGATGATGTTGTAGTCAAAAAAAGTACAGCGGCCTGGCTTATGTAAGTTAGTTGATATTATTGATCCATATACTCTATAAGTGTTTATATGTCTGTTACTCGCTCTGTTCCAAAATAGATGACTCAACTTTGTACTAACTTTAGTATAAAGTTGGATCATCTATTTTGAAACGGAGGGAGTAGTTCTGTACATTCTTGGTTGATTGACTCGCTATTTGAATCTTGATATATCGCTTGTGTACATATCTAAATGGGAGTACACATTATGCTACGTGTGACATTTGAGTTGGACATGAAGTGTTCCAAATATTCGAACCTTAAACTGGATTCTAGTTTCTGAATTTGAGTATCGGCATTTGTAAACCATATTCATATATAACAGTGGAATACATCTTTGTCGTCCTTTTGAATATATATAAAAATGCATAGAATGATTTATAAAAATTCATATAGGAATACAAAATGGATTCGAATTTAGTTGCCAGGGTAAATGTGGATGCTTATTGTCCCAAAATTCAAAAGAAGCAGCAAAATGTCCACTCCCACGTCGGCTGCCCAAAGCCAAGTGTTTGGGAGATGGAAATTACTATCTACCCATTACACGGACAATCCATCGGCCCGATTTCCACTGCTCTAAATAGGGGTAGGTTAGTAACTTCAATTAGACGTGACACGACCGCCTCTGAGCCCATTCCGACACGGTGGGCGTTAAACATGGGCCGCAAAACTCATTTGATTCAAGCTCATCCGAAAGACCTCTATTTCTCCCTCCATTCCCCATTCATACACCGTGGGCGGCAAAACAAACTTGACTCAGCCGAAATTGATGTAGGCAAATATTTTCAATAGGGGCAGGTTTGTAACTTCACTCGGACGTGACACAATCGCCCTACCTGTCAGCCCCGTTCATACACCGTGGGCGCCAACCATCCTCTCCTCGCCCGAAATCGCTCTGGGCAAATATTAGCGAGATGCGAGATTACCGTCCTATCCCCAACCGACGAGACGTCCAAATTTTAAACGGGGGCTAAGTTCGTAACTTTCTCATATTTCAGACAAGCCCGTCCCAGAAACATGGTTCCCCGTACCTCTCCCTCCATTTTTCCATTCATACACCGTCCGTGCTAGAAAACCCCATCCCCACACCAGCCTCCGTCCGCCACCCCATCCATTGCTGCCGTCCTCCACCACATCCATCGCCACCGTCCTCCACCATGCCGGAGCGCCTACCAAGACCGCGTCGTCCACTGCTAGAGATGGACGTTTCTCATCCACGGTGACGGACCAATAGCCTTGCATCGCGTCCTCTCGCTTCATCGGCGCCGTCGTCCTCTTTGCCGGGGCCGCTCACACGACCTTCTCTTCCACCGCAACGGGACTTATCCCCCGATGCACCCGTCTACCATCGCATATCTGCTTCAACGCCACCGACAACCATCGCACCCCCGATGCCTACACGGCGCCGCAAGAGAGGTGGTACTTCATATCTCCTCAACTTTTTGATCTCAACCAGAAAATAGATATTAACTTGGTTACTCTACTTTCTTTTCAGCTCTTAGAATTTAGTTCTTAGTTCGAAGCAAACAATGGATGCTAAATATCATTTTTCCGGTTTGCAGCTTCAAATCTGCCATGGCACAGCCATAATACGGTTTAATCGATCATGCTTAGGGTTTAATTGATCATGTTGGTTCTGTGGTGGTTTCTTTCATAGAAATCAGAGGGAAAACCCTCTTTTGCTAAAAAATATGCTTAGAGTTTCTCCCTTTTATGATCACTATACGATCAAAATACGTGCTTCGTGTCATAATAACACTGCTCCAGCCATCAAGCTAAACAAGCTTAGTTGTTCAAATACGAATCTGATATTATTAAAACAGAGTTGTTTAATTGGTCAGCTAAATGTTCCTAAATTAGTTTCGAAAATGCATGTTCGCCGCTTGGGTGTGTATCTCTACAGGGTGCCCACGATGGGCCGGCCCACCCTGGGATTTTGGGTCGTCCTAGGCCCCAATTCCCCATTGTTCTGCTGCGCGTTTCTGATCTCTACTCGCCCCCAGCCGCCTGCCTCGCCAGCGACTTGCCGTCCCCAGACGGCATGACTCTAGGAGGAGACACCAGACTAACAGGAGGCCAGGAGCCGCTCGCCCAACAGCGTCACCGCTGCCCGGGCGTGCCGCCGTGCCTACCTTCCTAGTCCGTTCAGGGCTCAGGCGGGCAGCACCCACCAAGCCAACCCGATTTATCCTGAGATACGTCCTCAACACTCAGCAGCTACTCCTCATCACCCATTTTTTAATTGATTCATTACTCATTAGGCAGGACTTTCATTAGGGTTTGTTGTGTGCTCAGTGCTACCTACACTTAATGGTTCAGATGTATTTCGGTAATCTTTAGTACCTCTAAAGTTCACAAGGTTTTCAAAATTCCGGCCCTCGGAATAGAAACTAGTCATTTTGGATTGTTGGATTACTAGTGCAAGCCAAGTTTGTTGACAATTTTACTTGTCTTTCTTACTCATTCGATATAATATCCAATTATTCACGTCGATTAGTTGCAAACAATAAGTGCTAGACAAACTTCTTCATTCAGATTTTGGACGGTCTCTTACTGCAGTTACAATTCTGCATACTTGTCCTAGTAAGCTCACAAGTAAATGATTGATTCACTACATCTATGCTTGCCTTGTCATACTTGTTGTCAATATTCTTTTAGGGTGGACCACCCTGTTTCTAAATACTGGAACCGTAGACATGAGTGAATAGTATTTCTCTATGTGATCTCTTCCATCATGTGTGGGTAACGAACACTGCATTGTATAGAAAGAAAGTGTCATTTCCAGCTTTTACATAGGTTTCGATCTTTTACATGGAATACAATCTGCCTACTTGCTTTGTGTCGCACTACCAACACTCCACCCTTGAAGCTAAACATTACGCCACTCATAATTGCTTAGTTTATTTATTCAAATATGAATTTCATATGATTCTAATGTTACTACTTCAGTTTTGAAATGTGTGCCTGCCTGTTATAGAGACATAAGAGGTTTGTGTTTCTGTGTGTGGTCTGGTCAGCACGGTTGGGGAGGTGATGAGGAGTAGGGAGACACTCTCTGAGTTGAATCCGCAATGCATTCCATAGATAATCTGACTACTTTTTATGTTTTCATGAATCTCAGATTCTGAACAGCATCATAATGATTATGAGCTTGCGCGCATGAAAAGAATAAAGCAGAACAATGCCATGGCTGTCAAACTTGGCATTAAGGGACTGAAATCAAGTCTGGATGCAATGCAATGCAAACACTCTCCACCTATAGATTCATGCTCAGAATATGATCCTAACAGTGATTCTGAGCTAGAGGGAGACCTAAGTCAATGTAGCTCCCTAGTGGAGGAGTCAGAGGAAGATGCCCTATCTTATTCACCCATCAAGGCACTTGCTCTAACTTTCCAAGGTTACATTGCCCACACACATCTTGCAACTGATGCTTTGCATTGCTTCTACTTTGTTGAATTGCCATTAGCTTAGTTTACACATCATGTATGTGAATACGCCCTGCCTATCCATTTTCAGTACATATTCCATCTGTCATCATACCATATTTATCCATTCAAATGTTGTTCTTATGTATTAGACGTTCAAAAGGAAGAGGGTGATTGCTGATCATGGAGGAGCACAAGCAAAGTATTTGGAAAAGGTAGTGGCACCTGATAAATCAAATGGCCCATTAGGTATAGTTGCAATATCACCTGACCCACAAAATACCCCAACTCTAGCAGACTCTAGTCCTACTACACTAGTCATTTCTGATGCCCCAACTCAGCAGACCCCAACTGCAACAAACAGTATGATTATGCCAGTTGACATAGCACCAGTTGTACGACACAAAACCCCCATTCCAGCAAAGAGTACACCAAATCCAATTGCCAAATCCCTTTTCGAACCAGAGAGAGCCCCAATTGCAGCAAATAGGACCCCTGTTCCATTTCTTCCCAGTTTAGAAGACGAAGCTTATGTTGTTGTCAGGAACTTTGTGCGCATCTTTCCTTCATGGAAAGATTATACCGCAGACACAGAACAATTTCCAGTCTTCCTCCGCAACTTACGCATAAGCAATCTACTAATGTTATTGATGGTCATTACTGCATATGTTTCTGCTGACAAAAGACACAAGATTTCATTCTTTTAAATAGGCGAGGAGCAAACTGGATTATGATGACGAGTAAGGGTTGGTTGCGCTTTTCAAGCACTCGTTGATGAAGTATCGTTCCTACCTGAGGCAAGCGCACTTCAATGGCAAGCCTCTGAACGAAATTTCTGTAAAGTCTCTGGTGCTACATTTGTCCGATCGGTGACTGGAATAATATGTTACACATTGGTCTCGGCGGCAGCGTGAGGTACTGACTATGATATCACATCACAATTTGAACTACATTTCTGCATTTGCCTTAATGTCTCACCTGTACGAAAACTGTTAGCAGAAGAACATTCGTTCTCAAGGAACTATAGAATCTCGCAACTATACTGCACACTGCATTGCTCTTGTGAGTACCTCTTGCCCTGTATGACCATACTTACTTTCATAGCTGTTTGATTGTGTAGCATCACTGCACATGTTAGCCTCGTAATCGTCCATTTGGTGGACATTATAAGATCCGTATGGACTCTTACATAAATTTAGAATCAACCCAATGCTTTTGAAGAGGTTTAGCTCTGCAGTCCTCTTGTAAGGACTGAACGTGGTCTATCACTGTACTTACATTAACAGCTACTCCCTCTGTCCCATAATATAAGAACGTTTTGTATAGTACACCAGTGTTCAAAACACTCTTGTATTATGGGAAGAGGGATTGGTTCATTTTGTAGCATTCTGCATCTTATCTCCCTTGCCCACCATTTACTAAAAAAGATCGGATCTATATTTAATCTTACCAACAAGTAGAATACACAGACAATGCCAGTGCAGAAGTGTAGCCCATTGCTCTTGTCCGTACATTTTGTCCTGTAATGCTTGTACTTCCAGAGATTGGTAGTTGATTGTGTAGCATCAATCTGCATCTTATCTTCATTATCCTCTATCCCTTCCAGTATTATCATATCTATAATTATTCTCTACAGAATGTAGAGTACATGCAATGCCTATGAAGAAGATTCTATGCTGAAATTCTTGAGTTATCCTTCCCTTGACATGGAGAAGAGCATTATAAAGCCGGTGTTAACTGTTAATGTAAGTCAGTCCTTCTAAAGCCTTTATCCTCAACTACTGTTTAATTTGCTCATACTCCCTATCGTTTACTGCTGTTTAGTTTGCTGTTTCTACCAAAATGCATGTTCGTAAGAACCGTAAGTTCTAGGTTTTACTTGTAAAACCAAATTCCTTATTCATACCATGCACATTAATTAATACTCCCTATATGTATGCTTGTTTTTGTGGATCTATAATCCAGTGTGTGGTGAAGCAGCCCACGTTTGCACCTTGTCATCTCCTGTTTTATCTTACTGATGTGGCTGATGATATGAACATCATGCCATGCACATTATCCAAAATAGATACAATGATTTTCTTTGCCCTTCATCTATGCTTGTTATGTTGACATGGTAATCCAGTAGTGTGGTGAAGCTCCTCGCATTATGAACAATGCCAAATTATGCTATTGATATTTTGAACTTACTCTTTATTTTCTAATTTGAAATTGGATAGAATTGACAGAACAGTTATCATCTTTGTTTATACACATGCAAAACCTGTCATCTCTCTGCTTTGTTTCAGGGTGATATGCCTGATGGCATGCACAAGTCTGCTGAAGGCTGTGAGACAAACCCAACATATATTGCAGCAAAGAAGGCAAAACATCTTGAAGATAGCGAGACAACCCCAAAGTCTTGTCTTGATGCAATGTTCAAGTTACTTGAGACTAACAGTCAGACAGGCTCACAGAATTCGTTGTCTAAATCAGTTCGACTTCTTCAGTCCCAAGTTCTAGCAGAAAGGCATTCTACAACTCAACTTCGACTTGAAGTCCTATCTCTAAGAAAGATTGCAGAGAACACCAATGAGAACCCCATCACTAAATAGCTACACCTGGAAGCTATGACCGACATGCTAGGTCGGTCTCACAGCCTTGCTCAGCAGCTTGCGCAACAGTTCCCCCGCAAGGCTAACCTTTCTTGAATTGTCTTGGAAGTGCTCTTGGTTCAGTATTATTTTGTTACGCTACAATGGTGCCCAGTTTTTGTAAGCTGCTTCTTCGTTGCGCTTTATGATCACTGGTGGCGAACTTCGATGCCAAGTGGATGTAATATACCTTAAATCCTTTATTGTATAGTGTAGGTTTATTCTTAGTTACTATGCCGTAATTTCTTTATTGTATAGAGTAGGTTTGTTCTTAATTCCTACTAGTTACTACCATCATTCGCTATCTGAAAAAAATCAGATGTAGTCGACTGGACCGAAACATTCGACTCTAACGGGCCAGGTTTTTAGTGGGCCACAATTGGGCGGGCCTGCGTCTTTCTTGGGCCCGAATGATTGGGGCCTTCACACATTGCGCCAGGCCCAAACTTACACCGACCTATATTTTAGTTGGGCCTTTTGTCGACCCAACGCTTAGTTTGGCCCAGGTAGCGTTGGGCCATTAATAGGCTGAATATTGTACTGGCCTATTACGGCCGAGATGAAACCACGGGCCTTTAGCAGGCCAAAATGCATGTTGGGCCTCAATTTTCACTAGTCGTCGACAGGCCTTCAACAGGCCGAAATGTAGACCGGGCCGTTTTGGGCCCAGTTAGCTCACGGGCCGTTACCACGCTGAAACATATCTTGGACCTTAGTTGGCCCATTGATATCATGGGCCTTTAAGAGGTTGAAAGCTTAGCATAGGCATCAACGGGCCGAATTATGCGACAGGCCTTTAACAGGCCCAAAGTCACGTTGGGCTTAACTGTTGCCACCTTTAGCACGGGCTGTTAGTGGGCCCAATGTCCCGTCGGACCATATATGGCCCATGGGCAGCACGGGCTATCCCCAGGCCGAAAGTCACACCAGGGTGAAATGGGCCCATGTCTACATCAGGCCTCTAACAGGTGGAAAGTCACTGGGCTGTAGTTGGGCCCGAATATTTGGCGAACAATTAATGGGCCAGATCTGGATTTGGGCCGCAAATGGGCCCAAATATTGGGTGAACAATTAACGAGCCAGATCTGGCTTCAGGCCGTAAATGGGCCCAAATATTGGGCGAACAATTAACGAGCCAGATCTAGCTTCGGGCCGTAAATGGGCCTTTATTAAGCAGGTCGTTATTGGGCTGGCCCACTAGTACCTGATTAAGTTCTATGGGCCTTTGACTGGGCCGGCCTTTTTAACCTATATGGGCCTCTGTTGGGCCTAGCCACGTGTCGACGTATCATAGGCATGTCTCCTCCAATGGACGGGCGACATCTGGCCCACTGACGAGCTGACAGGTGTTCCCTTCGGCCAATCATAATTTTACACGTGGAAATTTCCCATTGGCCAGGGCTATTAACGGGTTATCGGATCCAAAATCCGACCCGATAGCTTAAAGGCGTTCCGTTACGGTGGATGCCACGTGTCGGTCACCCTTGACGAAAGCACTTCTGTGACGCGCGATTTATCGTCATGGAAGTGGACACTTCCGTGATGATAATTTTGGTAATGTCATGGAACACTTCTACGACAGCACAGGTATGACTATCTTGATTCTGTCATAAAATCGTCATAGATGTACATGCATGACAAAAAACGCGACCTACTGTGACAAACACGTATCATCATGGAAGTGTATTTTTTGTAGTGTAGGAAGCAATCTACTTCCATTCTTCTTCGCAATTTTTAGGTAGGCATCACTCCGTGGAACAGATATATTCTTGATACCATTACCGGAGGGAATTTCTTGGGTAGCCATACTTTTGATTCTTATAATGCTATGATAGATTTGTTTGGCCCACCACCTCTCTTGGTTAATGGAACAATTTTAACTTTGGAACATGTGATGCAAAGGCTTGCAATTATTGAAAATAAAGTTGCCACTGTAGATTTGACCTAGAATTTGGATAAAAAGTTCCACAACCAAATTACCCAATATGGATCTAAGGTAGGAGTTACTCTGAATTTTTTTAGAGAAAAAGAAGCCATAGTTAATGAAAAGGTAGATCAAGATTCCACTACAATTGATAAACTTGAGGATATTATTACCAACTTAGGGTCTGCCTTTTCTGCCATGAGAAACACTTCAAACCCTCCTCCTACCAAAGTTGCCAAGTTTATGTATGTTCCTAAAAATAAGGGTGAATCTTCTAGTAAGGAGAATGCAGATCTCAATTCAATAAGTGCTCACCCCAACTTTTTCACTATCATTAAGGAACCTCTTGCTACAAATGTATTTCTTGATTTCTTGCCTAGGAGTTTGATCATCAATAAAAAGAATTGCATACCAAGGATTATAATACCTAGATCTATTCTTGCTTCTATGCCTAGCTAGGGGCGTCAAACGATAGCGCTTGTTGGGAGGCAACCCAATTTTATTTTTGTTCCTTGTTTTTTTGTTCCTGTTTAGTAATAAATAATTCATCTAGCCTCTATTTAGGATCTTCTTGGGATCCTAGGAGTTTAGTAAAAATAATTCATCTAGATGTGGTTTTATGTTTAATTTAGTTTTTGTGCCAAGTAAAGCCTTTAGGATCTTCTTGGGTGATTGTTGTTTGATCTTGCTGAAAAAAATAGAAAGTATGCGCTCACGAGAATAATTTTAATTTTTTACCAGAGAGCGATAAAATACCAATTCCAACTGCAATAGATCAATATACAAATTATTTAGGATTTCCTAATGTTTCAGAATTTTTGGTGTTACAGAAGTATTCGAAACCTCCAGATTGCTACAGACTGTTCTGTTTTTGATAGATTCCATTTTTCGTGTGTTGTTTGCTTATTTTGATGAATCTATGGCTAGTATCGGGGGGTATGAACCATGGAGAAGTTGGAATACAGTAGGTTTAACACCAATATAAATAAAGAATGATTTCATTACAATACCTTAAGTGGTGGTTTGTTTTCTTACACTAACGGAGCTCATGAGATTTTCTGTTTAAGTTTTGTGTTGTGAAGTTTTCAAAAAAAATGGGTAAAGATTTGATGGATTTTGGAATAAGGAATGGCAAGAGCCTAAGCTTGGGGATGCCCAAGGCACCCCAAGGTAAAATTCAAGGGCAACAAAACCCTAAGCTTGGGGATACCCCAGAAGGCATCCCCTCTTTCGTCTTCGTCTATCGGTAACTTTACTTGAGGCTATATTTTTATTAACCACATGATATGTGTTTTGCTTGGAGCGTCTTGTATGATTTGAGTCTTTGCTTTTTAGTTTAACACAATCATCCTTGCTGTACACACCTTTTGGGAGAGACACACATGAATCAGAATTTATTAGAATACTCTATGTGCTTCACTTATATCTTTTGAGCTAGATAATTTTGCTCTAGTGCTTCACTTATATCTTTCTAGAGCACGGTGGTGGTTTTATTTTATAGAAATTATTGATCTCTCATGCTTCAATTATATTATTGAGAGTCTTTTAGAAAATCATGGTAATTTGATTTGACTATAAAATTAGTCCTAATATGATGAACATCCAAGTTAGGTATAATAAAAACAATCATATAAAGTGCATTGAATATTTTGAGAAGTTTGATTCCTTGTGATTGTTTTGAGATATGAAGATGGTGATATTAGAGTCATGCTAGTTGAGTAGTTGTGAATTTGAGAGATACTTGTGTTAAAGTTTGTCATTCCCGTAGCATGCACGTATGGTGAACCGTTATGTGATGAAGTCGGAGCATGATTTATTTATTGATTGTCTTCCTTATGAGTGGCGGTCGGGGACGAGCGATGGTCTTTTCCTACCAATCTACCCCCCTAGGAGCATGCACGTAGTACTTTGTTTCAATAATTAACAGATTTTTGCAATAAGTATGTGAGTTCTTTATGACTAATGTTGAGTCCATGGATTATACGCATTCTCACCCTTCCACCATTGCTAGCCTCTCTAATACCGCACACCTTTCACCGGTATCATACCCCCACCATATACCTTCCTCAAAACAGCCACCATACCTACCTATTATGGCATTTCCATAGCCATTTTAAGATATATTGCCATGCAACTTTCCACCATTCCGTTTATTATGACACGCTCCATCATTGTCATATTGATTTGCATGATCATGTAGTTGACATCATATTTGCGGCAAAGCCACTGTTCATAATTCTTTCATACATGTCACTCTTGATTCATTGCATATCCCGGTACACCGCTGGAGGCATTCACATAGAGTCATATTTGTTCTAAGTATCGATTTGTCATTCTTGAGTTGTAAGTAAATAAAAGTGTGATGATCTTCATTATTTAGAGCATTGTCCCATGTGAGGAAAGGATGATGGAGACTATGATTCCCCCATAAGTCGGGATGACACTCCGGACAAAAAAAAAGAGGCCAAAGAAGCCCACCAAAAAATGAGAGAAAAAGAGAAGGGACAATGTTACTATCCTTTTTCCACACTTGTGCTTCAAAGTAGCACCGTGATCTTCATGATAGAGAGTCTCTTATTCCGTCACTTTCATATACTAGTGGGAATTTTCATTATAGAACTTGGCTTGTATATTCCAATGATGGGCTTCCTCAAACTGCCCTAGGTCTTCGTGAGCAAGCAAGTTGGATGCACACCCACTTAGTTTCTTTTGTTGAGCTTTCATACACTTATAGCTCTAGTGCATCCGTTGCATGGCAGTCCCTACTAACTCACATTGATATCTATTGGTGGGCATCTCCATAGCCTGTAGATACGCCTAGTTGATGTGAGAATATCTTCTCATTTTTGTCTTCTCCACAACCACCATTCTATTCCACCTATAGTGCTATGTCCATGGCTCACGCTCATGTATTGCGTGAAAGTTGAAAAAGTTTGAGAACATCAAAGTATGAAGCAATTGCTTGGCTTGTCATCGGGGTTGTGCATGATTAAATACTTTGTGTGATGAAGATAGAGAGTAGCCATACTATATGATTTTGTAGGGATAACTTTCTTTGGCTAATTTTGAGAAGACTTGATTGCTTTATTAGTATGCTTGAAGTATTATTATTTTTATGTCAATATTAAACTTTTGTTTTGAATCTTATGGATCTGAACATTCATGCCACAATAAAGAGAATTGCATTGAAAATTATGTTTGGTAGCATTCCACATCAAAAATTCTGTATTTATCATTTACCTACTCGAGGACGAGCAGGAATTAAGCTTGGGGATGCTGATACGTCTCCAATGTATCTATACTTTTTGATCATTCCATCCTATTATATTATCTACTTTGGATGTTCAATGGGCTTTAATATGCTCTCTTATAATATTTTTGGGACTAACCTATTAACCGGAGGCCCAGTGCCAGTTGCTGATTTCTGCCCATTTCAGTGTTTCACAGAAAAGGAATATCCAATGGAATCCAAACAGAACGAAACCTTCACGATAATATTTCTTGGAACACGCAATCCAAGAGACTTGGAGTGGAAGTCAGAGATGCAACAAGGCGACCACGAGGCAGGAGGGCTCGCCCAGGGGGTAGGTGCGCCCCCACCCTCGTGGGCCCCTCGTAGCTCCACCGACCTACTTCTTTCGCCTATATCTATACCTACTAATAAAGCAAGGTGCGTTTCGTCAAATTTTTCATCCGTTCACCAGCGAATAGATTTTTTTACTATCCGAGGTGGTACTAATTTTTATGCATCCATGTGCTAGAAAAAGAAATATGGTTTATCCAGAATTCTGTACATGGGCCACGCTCTAAAGCCCAGTAAAGCCAGCCCACTTATTTCCCTGCCCACGCAACTGGGAAACTCCTATTTGCCGCACGTGGCGACAAATAGTCAGAGGTTCGCACAAATAGCCCTAGACTGGGCCGGCCTGTTTTCATTTTTTTGTGTTCATTTTATATTTAACATTTTATGTTCCTTTCTCTTTTTATTTCCTCTTGACTCTTTCTTTTTTCCTTTTTCCTTTTTAATCTTATTTTTGTTTACTTTTACTTTTTCGATCAAATATATTTTTTAATGAAATGTTTAGAATTTCAATTTCGTTCAAAATTTTGAAGAATGTTCAGAATTCCAAAATTTTATTCCCGTTTTAAAAATGTTCAGATATTAAAAAAATTGTCATTCTGAAGTTTGTTGAAAACGGAAAAATGTTTCTGTTCTACAAAATTGTTTCAGATTTTCAAAAAAAAAACATTGTATTTTAAAAAATGTTCCAAATTCCAAAAAATCTTATTGTACTGAAATGTTCACAAATTCAATATAAAAATATTTTAAATAGCCCTGTATTGCTCTTAACATACGGTCGTACCAATTTATAAAGGGTTTTTATCAGTTATGCCACCGGTTGTGTCCCATTACTCAGTTTTGCCACTAGAAATTTCAACTGCTCAAAAATGCCATCGCTTCATTAGACACATGCTCAAAAATGCCACTAAACACCATTATTGTGATCTCAAATCTCTTTTGCCATGTTATAATGACATAAATACCTATGAACCAACATGCCAGCTCTCCCTCTATCTCACTACAATAAAGTATGGGGCGCACTTGATCCCAACAGCGTTCTTATTTTCCTATAAAATTATTCGCTTGGTTACTCCTGACAAGTGGGGCCACACATATCATTGTGAGATAGAGAGAAGTGACATGTGGGTCTAGGCTTATTTTTGTCATAGAACATGGTCAACGGGTTTGACGTAAAAATAACAATGTCTAATGGCATTTTTGAGCAAACATCTAACATAATGATGGCATTTTTGAGATATCTAATGGCATTTTTGAGCAAGCATCTCACGGATTGATGGCATTTTTGAGCAGTTGTAATTTCTAATGGCAAAACTGAGTAGTGGGACACAACTAGTGGCATAAATGATAAAAACCCATTTATAAATATGTGTGAAACTACATGTAGTAATAAGATGTATGAATTATGGATCTATTATTCCAGACAAAGGATGAATGTATTGGAATGTGAGCTAGCTGGAAAAGGACATTGAAATTTTTAAATGAAAAGTAATGTTCCCGTTTTTTTAAAAAATTTGTATTTTCCAAAATTGTTCAAGATTCTTTAAAAATTTAAATTTTAAAAAATGCTCCAAATTTGAAAATTATTCTTGCTTTAGAGGAATGCTCACAAATTCAAATAATGTTCATGTTAAAAATTACACATTTTCTAAAATTGTTCTGAAAGGTAAACATGTTCCCATTTTTGAAAATTGTTCAAAAATTCAAAAAATGCTCGTGTTCTTATAAAAGGTTCGTGTTTTTGAAAAATTTCTGTGAATTTTAGAAAATGTTCCCATTTCAAATTTTGTTTCTGTATTTCTAAAAATGTATGAAACTTCCAAAAAACAAATTGCAGTTTTGAAAATTGTTTGGGATTTCAAAATTTGTTCACGTTTCCAAGAATATTCGGCAATTCATAATAATAATTATTTTTAAGAGGTAAAAAAAGTAATCATAGAATGTTTCAAATCTGACGTTGTGATATGTTCTTAAATATTTACGTTGGCCATTGGTTAGCAGGACATGTTTATTCGAGTCAATGGCAGCACTGTGTCAGGTGTTTGAGATCGTGAGTACGATCCTTAAACTCATCTTTCTTTCTGGATTTTTACTCACACCTTACAAACACAGGTCAATTCGATGTCTGAGAATTTCACACCCCACGCAATTTAGTTAGCCCAGCTACCTAGGAAATAAGGAAAATAAAATATGTTCAATAGTCCCATATTGCTCATTTACATACAGTCGTAAAAAAAATTATACGTGTGCGAAACTATATGTAGTGAACTGAATGAAGAATAGATGAATTAAACTGAATGAAGCATGGATGGACTCGTACGTGAGCTTTCTAAAAAAAGGGAATTAAATTCAGTACGTAAGCTAGATGGATGAATTGCTAGATGAACCATCTACAAAAGGGCCCTAAATTTCTCAAGGATTCCTACTCGAGGCAAAGAGAAGAGAAGACCCGACTATGTGAGCCAGATGGAACTTCAGCCTTAAATCCCCTCGACCAAGGAATGCAAAATAGTGGAGTATAATTAACTCCGGTTATACACATCGGTGGCTTGTACATGGAAAACAGAAGACCCGTCTCATTTCCATATTATTAAACTTCATGCCTTAAAATCCCCTCGAATGAATGAAAAAATAGATTGAATAATTCACAGACCTTCTCTGGCGTGCGATGACCTAATGAAACTCTTAAATCCACTTGATCAATGAATCAAAAAAATTGTGGATTGATTACTTCACACGCGGCGAAACCCAGAACCAAAATGTTCCTTCTTGACATGCATACAGGATTTTTCTTGCACATATAATTCTCACTACATTAAGTGCACACTATTTTTCCTCCCGTTGAAACGTACAGGCATATGTGCTATGTGCTATACTAATGAAATAAGGTGCGTTTCTCTGATTTTTTCATCCGTTCATCATCGATTTTTTTTCTTTTTTCGAGGTGATACTAAATTTGTGGGTGCCTCTGTTAGAAAAGAATAATGGTTTATCCAGAATTGCGTATATGGGCCACACGCGCTCTGGCCCAGCAAAACCGACCAACTTATTTTACTGCCCACATAGTGAGGAAAATCCTATTTGTCGCACATGACAGCCAAGACTAGGCCGGCCCATTTTCTTTTTTTCCGTAATTTTTATTTTCATTTTCTTTCCTGTTTAATTTTTCTTTTTTCCTTTGAACATTTATTTTACTTTTTTGCTTTTTTTTAAATTCGAATTTTTCATAATTTCAATTTCGGTCAAATTTTCGAAAACTTTTCAGAAATTTGAAACAAATACTGTTTTAAATTACATTTTTGGTATTTTATTTTTTTTATCGTTCCAAAAGTTGTTCAAAATTCATAAGATGGTAATATTTTCCAAATTTGTTTGAGATTTTCAAAAAAATAGTCACATTTAAAAAATGTTCAATATTAAAAAATATTCTTTTCGTACTGAAATGTTCACAAATTGTAAATAATGTTTGCATTCCGAAAGCACATTTTTCTAAAGTTGTTCCGAATGTTGAAAACATGTTCCTGTTTATCACAAAGTCAAAAATATTCCTGATTTTATAAAAGGTTAATGTTTTCAAAAAATGTTCCGGTTTCAAATTATCTCCCCCATTGCAACGCACGGGCATATGTGCTAGTATACTCTTATACCCTAAAAACATCCAGGGGAGCCACAAAACCACTTTTCCACCGCCGCAACCTTCTGTACCTGTGAGATCCCATCTTGGGACCTTTTCCGGCGATCTACCAGAGGGGGACTCAATCACGGAGGGCTTCTACATCAACACCATAGCCTCTCCGATGAAGCATGAGTAGTTTACCATAGACCTTCGGGTCCATAGTTATTAGCTAGATGGCTTCTTCTCTCTCTTTGGTTCTCAATACAAAGTTCTCCTCGATGTTCTTGGAGATCTATTCGATGTAATACTTTTTGCGGTGTGTTTGCCGAGATCCGATGAATTATGGGTTTATGATCAAGATTATCTATGAACAATATTTGATTCTTATCTGAATTCTTATATGCATGATTTGATATCTTTGCAAGTCTCTTCGAATTATCAGTTTGGTTTATCCTACTAGATTGATCTTTCTTGCAATGGGAGAAGTGCTTAGCTTTGGGTTCAATCTTGC
This sequence comes from Triticum monococcum, assembly GCA_034509565.1. Taxonomy (NCBI): domain Eukaryota; kingdom Viridiplantae; phylum Streptophyta; class Magnoliopsida; order Poales; family Poaceae; genus Triticum; species Triticum monococcum. The sequence goes on from CM067845.1 coordinate 489,567,941, forward strand.
GGTGCTCGATCCCAGTGACAGAAAGGGAACCAACACGTATTGTATTGTTGCCATCGAGCATAAAAAGATGGGGTTTACATCATATCGCTTGAGTTTATCCGTCTACATCATGTATTCTTGCTTAATGTGTTACTCTATTCTTATGAACTTAATACTCTAGATGCATGCTGGATAGCGGTCGATGTGTGGAGTAATAGTAGTAGATGCAGAATCGTTTCGGTCTACTTGACACAGACGTGATGCCTATATTCATGATCATGCCTAGATATTCTCATAACTATGCGCTTTTCTATCAATTGCTCGGCAGTAATTTGTTCACCCACCGTGATATATGCTATCATGAGAGGATCCCCTAGTGAAACCTATGGCCCCCGGGTCTACTTTACATCATATAAGTCTCCGATCTATAATTCTAGTTTACTATTTATTTATTCTGCAATCTTTATTTTCCAATCTATACAACAAAAATACCAAAAATGTTTATCTTATTATCTTTATCAGATCTCACTTTTGCAAGTGGCTGTGAAGGGATTGACAACCCCTTTATCGTGTTGGTTGCAAGGTTCTTGATTGTTTGTGCAGGTACTAGGCGATTTGCGTGTAGTCTCCTACTGGATTGATACCTTGGTTCTCAAAAACTGATGGAAATACTTACACTACTTTGCTGCATCACCCTTTCCTCTTCAAGGGAAAACCAACACATGCTCAAGAGGTAGCAGTAGGTAAGTGATAAAAACCAAATTTTTGATGTGGAGTGTTGTTTATCATGTCATATCATATTCTTTTCTTTATAGCATGGACATTTGGACTTTTATGTGATTCAAAGCAATAGTCTAGTTTTGACATAATAATTTAGATACTCAAGCATATCAACAAGCAACCATGTCTTTCAAAATATCAACGCTAAATAAGCTACCCCTAGCCCATCATGCTCAAACATTGATCCATTCATGAAACACACTTGAATATTAGCTACATCCAATACTTAAGTACGATCGTATTGCCTCTTAGTTGGTGCTTTTATAAGAGAAGATGGAGACTAAAATTCAAAAATAAAAATTGCATAAAGTAAAAGAAAGGCCCTTCGTAGAGGGAAGTAGGGATCTGTAGAGGTGCCAGAGCTCAAAACGAAAAATTAGAGATAAGAACATTTTGGGATGTGTATCCATCCCACCAACGAAAACGACTTAGAGTTCCCGAACACTTTCCATGCTAGATATGCCATAGGCGGTTCCCAAATAGAAAATAAAGTTTATTCCTTTTTCCACCATTCTTTCACTTTAAATGGCTAGCCGTATCCATGGGTGCCTTCCATACCAACACTTTACAAGGAATTTATTATTTGACAACATAAAGTAAATTCTTTTTTGCATTTCAGAACTGGGCATCCCTAAAACCTTTGCCTTACTCTCGTGCAATGGCAACTGAATAAACACTCATCGTGAGAATAACACATCCAGCATGGAAAATATTAGCCACCCGTTACCGTTCCGCGAGCGAAACAAACACACAAAAGAGAAGTTTATTTTGAAAAGAGATGGCACATGCAAATTTGCTTAGAACGGCAAAAGAATGCCGCATATAGGTATATATAGTGGACTCAAGTGGCAAAACTGGTTTAAAGGATTTTCGATGCACAAGTAGAGATCATACTTGGTGCAAAATGAAGGCTAGCAAAAAGATTGAGAAGCGACCAACCAAGAAACGAATAATCTCATAAGCAAGCATTAAGCATAATTAACACCAAATAGTGCACCACAAGTAGGATATAATTTCATTGCATGATTATTGACTTTCGTGCATGCACATGGAATCACAAACCTTAACACCAATATTCTTACTAAAGCATAATTACTCATCAACATAACTCACATATCACTTCATCATATCTCAAAACTATTACTAAGAATCAAGTTTATTTTGTCCAATGATCTTCATGATTTTTTTTACTTATCCTTCTTGTATATCTATCACTTTGGGACTAATTTTCATGTGTTGCTTTTCATAAGCTCAAACAAATATAAGTGAAGATCAAGAGCATAAAGATCATTTATTTCTCTTAAAATAATTTAAGTGAAGCAAGAGAGAATTTCTTTAAAATTTTAATAACTCTAAAATAAATCTAAGTGAAGCAGGAGAGTATTTCTTCAAAAATACTAAGAACACCGTGATAAAAAAAGTTGGAATTGGTATTTTATCGCTCTCTGGTTAAAAATGATAAATATTTTTGTGAGTGCAAAACTTTCTATTTTTCAGCAAGATCAAACAACTATCACCCATGAAGATCCTAAACGCTTTACTTGGCACAAACACTAATTAAAACACAATCATAACACTAGCATAATTGTGCAAACACTCAAGAACAGAAAGGAAAAACCAAAAATAAATTTTATTCATTGGGTTGGCTCCCAACAAGCGCTATAGTTTTACGCCCTTAGCTAGGCATAAGGCAAGGATCTAAGTATTGGCATCTTTGGTTCGAGATCCATAAGATGCCCTCATGATTGATTCATAAGGTGGCTTAATTTTGTTCTAGGAAAGTGTTCCATACCCTTTCTCAAGGGAAATTGGGACTTAATATTGCCTTCTTTCATATCAATCACGGCACCGATAATGTGTAAAAACGGTCTACCAAGAATAATTAGACAAGACGGATTGCAATCAATATCAAGAACAATAAAATCTGTGGGCACATAATTCCTATTTGCAAGAATAAGAACATCATTAATTCTTCCCATAGGCTTTTTAATAGTAGAATCCGCCAAGTGCAAATTCAAAGAACATTCTTCAAGATTGGTAAGACGAAGCACATCACATAAAGATTTCGGAATTGTGGAAACACTAGCACCCAAGTCACACAAAGCAAAACAATCATAATTTTTAATCTTGACTTTGATAGTAGGTTCCCATTCATCATGCAATTTTCTAGGAATTGATACTTCTAATTCCAATTTTTCTTCAAAAGCTTTCATCATAGCATCAACAATATGTTTAGTAAAAGCTTTGTTTTGTTCATAGGCATGGGGTGAATTTATCATGTATTGCAACAGGGAAATACAATCAATCAAAGAGCAACTATCATAATTAAAGTCTTTGTAATCCAAAAGAGTGGGTAAATCACTAGCTAAAGTTTTGACCTCTCCAAACCTACCTTTATCAATTTTCTCAACAAGATTTTCACCCTCCGAAATATTGGGACGCCTTCTACCTAAAGTTGACTCTTCGCCAGTCCCTTTTTCATCAATATTAACTTTACTAAACAAGGAATCAATGGAAGAAACACCAGTCATTTTAAGATCTTCATCACTTTTATCTTCTAACGAGATTGGTTTAGCAGCCATTTGATTTACTAAGGTAGCTTGTGCATCGGATATTTTTCCTAGCAAACTTTCAGCAAAAACATACTTTGATTGGAGATTGAAAACTTCTCTACTAATATCATCAAGTTGTTTTGTGATAGCATCTAACACAACAGAGTGCTCCTTAAGTTCTTCGGTAAACTACTTGTTATGCTCAAATTATGTAGTCATCTATTCCTTAGTACTTTTCTCAATTTCAAGCAAAATATTGGGGTAAGGAACATCATAATACTTTCTTTGAGGTATCATGATTATGCAAACAAGAGCGCACACAAAAATAGATCTGGCAAGAAAAATGGCGAACGGAAAAAGAGAGGCGAATAAAACGACAATTTTTTTTGTGAAGTGGGGGAGAGGAAAACGAGAGGAAAATGGTAAATAATGTAAATTGCGGAGATGAGATTTGTGATTAGGAACCTGGTATATGTTGAAGATCCTCCCCGGCAACGGCGCTAAAAATTCCTTTTGATGTCGCTTGAAGCTACGTCGGTATTTCCCCAAAGAGGAAGGGATGATGCAGCACATCGGATGTAGGTATTTCCCTCAGAAATGAAACCAAGGTTATCGAACCAGTAGGAGAACCAAGCAACACAATGTAAACAACCCCTGCACACAAATAACAACACCTCGCAACCCGACGTGTTAAAGGGGTTGTCAATCCCTTTCGGGTACGGCGCCTCAAACGGTGCGTGGACGGGAAAAAGTTGTAATGGATTGATAAATAGATCGCAAATAAAATAAAGTGCAACAAAGTATTTTTTTGTATTTTTGGTTTAATAGATCTGAATAAAAAGAGCAAATAAAAATATCACAAAGCAACTATATGAGAAAGAATAACCAGGGGCCGTAGATTTCACTAGTGGTTTCTCTCAAGAAACGATAGCAAACGGTGGGTAAACAAATTACTGTTCGGTAATTGATAGAAACTCAAATAATTATGATGATATCTAGGCAATGATCATTACATAGTCATCACGTCCAAGATTAGTAGACCGACTCCTGCCTGCATCTACTACTATTACTCCACACATCGACCGCTATCCAGCATGCATCTAGTGTATTAAGTTCATGGAAAAACAGAGTAATGCAATAAGAACGATGACATGATGTAGACAAGATCTATCTATGTAGAGACAGACCCCATCGTTTTATCCTTAGTAGCAACGATACATATGTGTCGTTTCCCTCTCTGTCACTGGGATCAAGCACCGTAAGATCGAACCCACTACAAAGCACCTCTTCCCATTGCAAGATAAATAGATCAAGTTGGCCAAACAAAACCCAAATATTGGAGAAGAAATACGAGGCTATAAGAGATCATGCATATAAGGGATCAAAGAAACTCAAATAAATTTCATGGATATAAAAAGATAGATCTGATCATAAACTCAAAGTTCATCGATCCCAACAAACACACGGCAAAAAGAGTTACATCATATGGATCTCCAAGAGACCATTGTATTGAGAATCAAGAGAGAGAGAGAGAGAGACGAAGGCATCTAGCTACTAACTATGGACCTGAAGGTCTACAAAGAACTACTCACGCATTATTGGAGAGGCATCAATGGAGGTGGTGAACCCCATCCGAGATGGTGTCTAGATTGGATCTGGTGGTTCTGGACTCTATGGCGGCTGGATGAATATTTTGAGGGAAATATTGTAACACCCTCGATGCGGCTATATCTCCCACGTGTCGAAGCATGACTTAGAGGCATAACCGCATTGAAAGCAATGTTGCAAGTGAGGTAATCTTCACACAACCCATGTAATACATAAGGGAAAGAGATACATAGTTGGCTTACAATCGCCACTTCACACAAATACATGAATAAAGCATTACATCAACCAAATACAATCAGGGTCCAACTACGGAACCAAAATAAAAGAAGAACCCCAAGTGCGACAAAGGTCCCCGATCGACCCCAACTGGGCTCCAATACTGATCAACTAGAACGGAACAACACAAAGGACAAGATCTTCATCGAGCTCCTCCTGAGCTTGGTTGCGTCATATGCACGCACTCATCAGCACCTACAAGCTGGTTTGGAAGTATCTGTGAGCCACAGGGACTCAGCAATCTCGCACCCTCGCGATCAAGACTATTTAAGCTTATGGGTAAGGTAAAAGATTTGAGGTGGAGCTGCAGCAAGCGACTAGCATATATGGTGGCTAACATACGCAAATGAGAGCGAGAAGAGAAAGCAAAAGCACGGTCAAACAACTATGATCAAGAAGTGATCCCAGAACAACCTACATCAAGCATAACCCCAACAACCATGTTCACTTCCCGGACTCCGCCAGAAAGAGACCATCACGGTTACAGACGCGTTGATGCATTTTAATTAGGGTTAACTTCAGGTTTTCTACAACCGGACATTAACAAATTCCCATCTGCCCATAACCGCGGGCACGGCTTTTGAAAGTTTAAATCCCTACAGGGGAGTCCCAACTTAGTCCATCACAAGCTCTCACGGTCAACGAAGGAATAGACCTCCTCCCGAGACATTCCGATCAGACTCGGTATCCCGGTTCTTCAAGACATCCTCGACAATGGTAAAACAAGTCCAGCAAGACCGCCCAATGCGCCGACATCCTGATAGGAGCTGCACATATCTCGTTCTCAGGGCAACACCGGATGAGCGCTCCGTACAACTAAAACCAGCCCTCAAGTTTCTCCGAGGTGGCGCTGCAAAGGACTCTAATTCGGACCAACACTTAGACAAGCACTGGCCCGGGGGGGGGGGGGGGTTAAAATAAAGATGACCCTCGGGATGCGCGACTCCCAAGGGAAAAGGCTAGGTGGCGAATGGTAAAACCAAGGTTGGGCCTTGCCGGAGGAGTTTTATTCAAAGCGAACTGTCAAGGGGTTCCCATTATACCCAACCGCGTAAGGAACGCAAAATCCGGGAACATAACACCGATATGACAGAAACTAGGGCGGCAAGAGTGGAACAAAACACCAGACATAAGGCCGAGCCTTCCACCCTTTACCAAGTATATATATGCATTAATTAAATAAGAGGTATTGTGATATCCCAACAAAATACCCATGTTCCAAACATGGAACAAGCTCCAATCTTCACCTGCAACTAACAACGCTATAAGAGGGGCTGAGCAAAGCGGTAACATAGCCAAACAACGGTTTGCTAGGACAAGGTGGGTTAGAGGCTTGGTTCAACAATATGGGAGGCATGATAAGCAAGTGGTAGGTATCGCAGCATAGGCATAGCAAAAGAGCGAGCAACTAAGCAAGCAAAGATAGAAGTGATTTCGAGGGTATGGTCATCTTGCCTAAAATCCCGCAAGGAAGAAGAACGAGTCCATGAAGAAGACAAACGGATGAGGTCAAACGAATCCTCACCAACGCGACATTAACAGAACCAACCCGAAGAAGCAAACACCGGAAAGAAGCACACAACATAGTAAACAACCAACACATGAACATGGTATGATATGCGAGATGCGGTATGCGATGCATATGCATGATTGGACAAAGAATGCATGAACCTGGCCTTAACTTGGAAATCCAAGAGTGCCACTGGAAAGGTGAGGTGATTTCGGTTGAAATCGATATAAAGATCGCCGGAATCGGATGCACGGTTTGGAAATGGCAAGCAAAACAAATATGGCACCGGTCTGCGATAAACAGCAAGTAGCCATCTAAATACAATGAGATGAACATGCTACAACACTCAAACATGACAACAAAATACATGGCAGGGATTCACTCAAGAAGCTTAACAAAAGTCTAGCACTGAGCTACGGCCAATTCATCCATTAACAGGTTCAAACAAGCATGGCAAAAATGCATTTGGCAAACAGATCTCAGACTTAGTGAAATTAACACTTGTTTGGAATTTCAGATCAGATAGCACTCTTCGGAGCATGAAAACTATATGCTACAGGACCTGAACATGGCAAAGTAAAGCATGGCATGGAGCTACTAACAGAGCTTAACAAAAGTCCCTTAGTGACCTTGAGCCAAAAGGGATCAGAAAATACAATTGCAAGCATGTGAACATGACAAAAACATAATCAGTTCTCAGACTTAGTGAAAACTGGAGCATGCTGAAAACAGATATCAAGTAGGCATGTTTACGAGCTCGATGCACTCACTACAGAGCAAGTCATGACAATATAAGCATACACCCAACAAGAATACACAAAATGCAAGCTAGACATGGCAAGAACAATAACATAGCATGCACGGATCAACTACAACATCCTCGGCAAAATCGCTAACAAGTAGACAATCTGCCCAGATTCACGAAATAGCAAAAGTAGAGCTCGATTGACTCAAGCTAGGGTGCTCCATAAATGCAAACAAAGACATGGATGGATAGAGCACTACAAGATTAACAAAACATCCTTACTGATCATCCTCAAAAGAGGCACGGATCACTAGAAAACAACATGAACATATGGCAACTTGGGATAAACAGATCAAGGACTTAGTGGAAATGCTAAGTCCCTGAAATCAGCATTACCAAGTGCCTCACTTTGCAAGCTTGTGCTAGTCACCACACACATCACAAAAATATATGGGTTGCACCTCTGGAAAGATGGCAAAACCCTTAACAAAACATATGTAGAGCTCATGGACATATCATGCACACAATAATCATGGCAAAAATGGCAAATATCTAAATGGAGCAGCAGATCTGACAATTATCTGAAGTAGCCTCTTCTAACAGCATTTCGGGCATCAAGATGAACTCAAATGAAAATGATGCAATGAGATAAAATGATGTACTCTCTGAGACGAAAATTATGATATGCTACACGCGCAAAACAGAGTTACGGATGCAAAGTTACGACATGATGAATATGGGCATACGAAACATGGAAATATCGGGGACCGGACGAAGCGGGATGGCGAGATCCGGATCGGGTGGGGCCGTTTGGTTGGAGGGATGGGTGGATCTCATCCCGATTGGCGTGGGTGACGAGGACGGCCGTGGAGCTCGCCTGAGTTGAGGAAGGTGGCCAGAGCGGTCGAATCAGGCGAGGATGGCGGGGTGGCGAGGCGATGCGGGCGGCGCCGGTGATGTCCGGTGGTGGCAGGCGCTGCCGGCGTCGAGCTGGGGTGGCACGCCCTGGCGAGGACGCAGCGACGTCGAGTAAAGCGGTGGCGGCGATCGGGGGAAGCAGGCGGCGGCGACCGGTCTCGGGCAGGAGGCGCGACGAGGCGCGCGGGCGAGCTCCTACGCTCGGGCGGCGGGATGTGGAGACGGGCGGTGGGGATCCAGGCCCGGGCGGGCCATATCTGGGCGCCGCGGGCCCGCGCGGTGGAGGTAGGCGGCGGTGCCAAGTGGCGCGTCGTGAGTGGAGGAGAGGGGCGGTGGAGCTGACGTGGCGGCTGCCGATTGGCCCGGGTGAGGTGGAGGGCGTGGCCGGACATGTCTGGCGGCGCGGGACGAAAAGTCCGGCGGCGCGCGAAGGAGTTTTAGGGTTTCATCTGCGCGAATTTCGGAGGGGATCACATATATATAGGTAGAGGGAGCTAGGAGAGTCCAAATGAGGTGCGGTTTTTGGCCACGCGATCGTGATCGAACGACCGAGATGATGGAGAAGGTTTAGGTGGGTTTTGGGCCAAAATGGAGGGGTGTTGGGTTGCAACACACACGAGGCCTTTTTGGTCCCTCGATTAACCGTTGGAGCATCAACCGAAGTCCCAATGGTACGAAACTTGACAGGCGGTCTACCGGTAGTAAACCAAGGCCGCTTGACAAGTCTTGGTCCAATCCGGAAATGTTTAATCCCCACACATGAAAGAAAGGTAGAAATGACCACCGGAGGAGAACGAAGTGCCGGAATGCAAAACGGACAATGGGGAAAATGCTCGGATGCATGAGACGAACACGTATGCAAATGAAATGCACATGATGACATGATATGCAATGCATGACACGCAAGCAATGACAAGGCAACAGCAGTGAATAACTAGAGGACAGCTGGCACATCGGTCTCGGGGCGTTACAAATATGCCCTAGAGGCAATAATAAAGTTGTTATTTATATTTCCTTATATCCTAATAAATATTTATTATTCATGCTAGAATTGTATTAACCGGAAACTTAGTACATGTGTGAATACATAGAAAAACAGAGTGTCACTAGCTTGCCTCTACTTGACTAACTCGTTGAATCAATGATGGTTATGTTTCCTAACCATAGACATGAGTTGTCATTTGATTAACGGGATCACATCATTAGAGAATGATGTGGTTGACTTGACCCATCTGTTAGCTTAGGACGATGATCGTTTAGTTTGTTGCTATTGCTTTCTCCATAACTTATACATGTTCCTATGACTATGAGATCATGCAACTCCCGAATACCAGAGGAACACTTTGTGTGCTACCAAACATCACAACATAAATGGGTGATTGTAAAGGTGCTCTACAGGTGTCTCTGATAGTGTTTGTTGAGTTGGCATAGATCGAGATTAGGATTTGTCACTCCGATTGTCGGAGAGGTATCTCTGGGCCCTCTCGGTAGTGTACATCACTATAAGCCTTGCAAGCAATGTAGTTAATGAGTCTGTTATAGGATGTAGCATTACAGAACGAGTAAAGAGACTTGCCGGTAACGAGATTGAACTAGGTATTGAGATACCGACGATAAAATATCGAGCAAGTAACATACCGATGACAAAGGGAACAACGTATATCGTTATGCGGTTTGACCGATAAAGATCTTTGTACAATATGTAGGAACCAATATGAGCATCCAGGTTCCGCTATTGGTTATTGACCGGAGATGTGTCTCGGTCATGTCTACATAGTTCTCGAACCCATAGGGTCCGCACGCATAACATTCGGTGACAATCGTATTATGAGTTTATGTGTTTTGATGTACCGAAGGTAGTTCGGAGTCCCAGATAACACACATGACGAGGAGTCTCGAAATGGTCGAGACATAAAGATCGATATATTGGATGACTATATTTGGACATCGGAATGGTTCTAGGTGAGATCGGGCATTTACCGATGTACTGGGAGGTTACCGAAACCCCCCGGGAGGTATATGGGCCTTATTGTGCCATAGTGGGAGAGATGAGAAGGGAGCAAAGGAGGGGGGCCCCCTCCCCAAGCCCAATCTGAATTGGGAGGGGGGTCGCCCCCCCCTTTCCTTCCTCCTTCCTTCCCCTTCCTTCTCTCCTAATCCAACTAGGTAAAGGGGGGATCCTACTCCTGACGAATCTCTCCCTCGACACTCTACTGGATCGTGAGTTCGTGGGACGTCACAGAGCCGAACGTGTGCCGATCACGGAGGTGCTGTACCTTCGGTGCTAGGATCGATCGATCATGAAGACGTACGACTACATCAACCACGTTGTCACAATGCTTCCGCTTATGTCTACGAGAGTACGTGGACAACACTCTTCCCTCTCGTTGCTCTGCATCACCATGATCTTGCGTGTGCATAGAATTTTTTTTAAATTACTGTGTTCCCCAACAGTGGTATGAGAGTCAAGTTTATGCGTAGATGTTATATGCGCGAGTAGAACACAAAGGAGTTGTGGGCGTGCATGTATACATATTGCTTGTTGTCACTAGTTGTTTGTTGATTCGGCGGTATTGTTGGATGAAGCGGCCCAGAGCGACATTACACGTACGCTTACGCGAGACTGGTTCTATCGATGTGCTTCGCACACATGTGACTGGTGGGCGTCAGTTTCTCCAACTTTAGTTGAACCAGATTTAGTGAACAGGGTTCTTTCTGCAGATCAAAAAGCAATCACTATACCGCATTGTGGTTTTTGATGCACAGGTAAGAACGGTTCTTGCTCAGCCCGTAGCAGCCACGTAAAACTTGCAACAACAAAGTAGAGGACGTCTAACTTGTTTTTGTAGGGCATGTTGTGATGTGTGATGTCTACTACACAACCTTCTTCATGTAGACGTTGTTGGGCCTCCAAGTGCAGAGGTTTGTAGGACAGTAGCAAATTTCCCTCAAGTGGATGACCTAAGGTTTATCAATCCGTAGGAGGCGTAGGATGAAGATGGTCTCTCTCAAACAACCCTGCAACCAAATAACAGAGACTCTCTTGTGTCCCCAACACACCCAATACAATGGTAAATTGTATAGGTGCACTAGTTCGGCGAAGAGATGGTGATACAAGTGCAATATGGATGGTAGATAAAGGTTTTTGTAATCTGAAAATATAAAAACAGCAAGGTAGCAAGTGGTAAAAGTGAGTGTAAATAGTATTGGAATGCTAAGAAACTAGGCCTAGGGTTCATACTTTCACTAGTGGAAGTTCTCTCAACAATAATAACATAATTGGATCATATAACTATCCCTCAACATGCAACAAAGAGTCACTCCAAAGTCACTAATGGCGGAGAACAAACGAAGAGATTATGGTAGGGTATGAAACCACCTCAAAGTTATCCTTTCTCATCGATCTATCATAGAGTTCGTACTAGAGTAACACCTTAAGACATAAATCAACCAAAACCCTAATGTCACCTAGATATTCCAATGTCGCCTCAAGTATCCGTGGGTATGATTATATGATATGCATCACACAATCTCAGATTCATCTATTCAACCAACACAAAGAACTTCAAAGAGTGCCCCAAGGTTTCTACCGGAGAGTCAAGACGAAAACATGTGCCGACCCCTATGCATAAGTTCACAAGGTCACGGAACTCGCAAGTTGATCACCAAAACATACATCAAGTGGATCACGTGATATCCCATTGTCACCACAGATAAGCACATGCAAGACATACATCAAGTGTTCTCAAATCCTTAAAGACTCAATCCGATAAGATAACTTCAAAGGGAAAACTCAATTCATCACAAGAGAGTAGAGGGGGAGAAACATCATAAGATCCAACTAAAATAGCAAAGCTCGCGATACATCAAGATCGTGCCGACTCAAGAACACAAGAGAGAGAGAGAGAGAGAGAGAGATCAAACACATAGCTACTGGTACATACCTCAGCCCCGAGGGTGAACTACTCCCTCCTCATCATGGAGAGCGCCGGGATGATGAAGATGGCCACCGGAGAGGGATCCCCCCTCCGGCAGGGTGCCGTAACGGGTCTAGATTGGTTTTTGGTGGCTACGGAGGCTTATGGCGGCGGAACTCCCGATCTAGGTTTCTTTCTGGAAGTTTTGGGTTATATAAGAGATGTTGGAGTCGGGAACAAGTCAGGGGGGTCTCCGCGCTGTCCATGAGGTAGGGAGGCACGCCTAGGGGGGTGGGCGCGCCCCCACCCTCATGGGCAGCCCGGGACTCCTCTAGCCCAACTCTTTTACTCCATGTCCTTCTTCTGGTCCAAAAATAAGTTCCGTGAAGTTTCAGGTCAATTGGACTCCGTCTGGTTTTCCTTTTCTGTGAAACTCAAAAACAAGGAAAAAAACAAAAACTAGCACTAGGCTCTAGGTTAATAGGTTAGTCCCAAAAATCATATAAAATAGCATATAAATGCATATAAAACATCCAAGGTTGATAATATAATAGCATGGAACAATCAAAAATTATAGATACGTTGGAGACGTATCAAGCATCCCCAAGCTTAATTCCTTCTCGTCCTCGAGTTGGTAAATGATAAAAAACAGAATTTTTGATGCGGAATGCTACCTAACATATTTATCAATGTAATCTTCTTTATTGTGGCAAGAATATTCAGATCCATAAGATTCAAGACAAAAGTTTAATATTGACATAAAAATAATAATACTTCAAGCATACTAACAAAGTAATCATGTCTTCTCAAAATAACATGGCCAAAGAAAGCTATACCTACAAAATCGTATAGTCTGGCTATGCTCTATATTCATCACACAAAATATTTAAATCATGCACAACCCCGATGACAAGCCAAGAAATTGTTTCATACTTTTGATGTTCTCAAACTGTTTCAATCTTCACGCAATACATGAGTGTGAGCCATGGACATAGCACTATAGGTGGAATAGAATGGTGGTTGTGGAGAAGACACAAAGGAGAATATAGTCTCACATCAACTAGGCATATCAACGGGGTATGGAGATGCCCGTCAATAGATATTAATGCGAGTGAGTAGGGATTGCCATGCAACAGATGCACTAGAGCTATAAGTGTATGAAAGCTCAACAAAAGAAACTAAGTGGGTGTGCATCCAACTCGCTTGCTCACGAAGACCTAGGGAATTTTGAGGAAGCCCATCATTGGAATATACAAGCCAAGTTCTATAATGTAAAATTCCCACTAGTATATGGAAGTGACAAAATAGGAGACTTCTCTATCATGAAGATCATGGTGCTACTTTGAAGCACAAGTGTGGTAAAAGGATGGTAGCATTGCCCCTTCTCTCTTTTTCTCTCATTTTTTTGTTTTGTTTTTGTTTTTTGGGGCCTTCTTTTTTTATGGCCTCTTTTTTCTCTTTTTTCGTCCAGAGTCTCATCCCGACTTGTGGGGGAATCATAGTCTCCATCATCCTTTCCTCACATGGGACAATGCTCTAATAATGATGACCATCACACTTTTATTTACTTACAACTCAAGAATTACAACTCGATACTTAGAACAAAATATGAATCTATGTGAATGCCTCCGGTGGTGTACCAGGATGTGCAATGAATCAAGAGTGACATGTATGAAAGAATTATGAATGGTGGCTTTGCCGCAAATACGATGTCAACTACATGATCATGCAAGGCAATATGGCAATGATGATGTGTGTCATGATGAACGGAACGATGGAAAGTTGCATGGAAATATATCTTGGAATGGGTATGGAAATGCCATAATAGGTAGGTATGGTGGCTGTTTTGAGGAAGGTATATGGTGGGTGTATGATACCGGCGAAAGTTGTGCGGTACTAGAGAGGCTAGCAATGGTGGAAGGGTGAGAGTGCGTATAATCCATGGACTCAACATTAGTCATAAAGAACTCACATACTTATTGCAAAAATCTATTAGTTATCAAAACAAAGTACTACGTGCATGCTCCTAGGGGGATAGATTGGTAGGAAAAGACCATCGCTCATCCCCGACCGCCACTCATAAGGAAGACAATCAAAAATCAAATTATGCTCCGACTTCATCACATAACGGTTCACCATACGTGCATGATATAGGAATCACAAACTTTGACGCGAGTATCTCTGAAATTCACAACTACCAAACTAGCATGACTCTAATATCACCATCTTCATATCTCAAAACAATCATCAAGTATCAAACTTCTCATAGTATTCAATGCACTCTATATGGAAGTTTTTATTATATCCCTCTTGGATGCCTATCATATTAGGACTAGTTTCATAACCAAAGCAAACTACCATGCTGTTCTAAAGACTCTCAAAATAATATAAGTGAAGCATGAGAGTTCATCTATTTCTTCAAAATAAAACCATAATCGTGCTCTAAAAGATATAAGTGAAGCACTAGAGCAAATGACAAACTACTCCAAAAGATATAAGTGAAGATCAATGAGTAGTCGAATAATTATACAACTATGTGAAGACTCTCTAATGTGTAAAAATTTCAGATCTTTGTATTTTATTCCAACAGCAAGCAAAACAAAAGAAAATGAAATGATGCTCCAAGCAAAACACATATCATGTGGTGAATAAAAATATAGCTCCAAGTAAAGTTACCAATGAACAAAGACGAAAGAGGGGATGCCTTCCTGGGCATCCCCAAGCTTAGGCTCTTGCTTATCCTTGAATATTAACTTAGGGTGCTGAGGGAGTCCTGGATTAGGGGGTCTCCGGACAGCCGAACTATATCCTTTGGCCAGACTGTTGGACTATGAAGGTACGAGATTGAAGACTTCGTCCCGTGTCCGCATGGGACTCTACTTGGAGTGGAAGGCAAGCTAGGCAATACGGATATGTATATCTCCTCCTTTGTAACCGACCTTGTGTAACCCTAGCCCCCTCCGGTGTCTATATAAACCGGAGGGTTTTAGTCCGTAGGACAATATACAATCATACCATAGGCTAGCTTCTAGGGTTTAGCCTCTCCGATCTCGTGGTAGATCAACTCTTGTACTACTCATATTATCAAGAATAATCAACCAGGACGTAGGGTTTTACCTCCATCAAGAGGGCCCGAACCTGGGTAAAACATCGTGTCCCCTGCCTCCTGTTACCATCCGCCTTAGACTCACAGTTCGGGACCCCCTACCTGAGATCTGCCGGTTTTGACATCGACATTGGTGCTTTCATTGAGAGTTCCTTTGTGTCGTCATCATTAGGCTTGATGGCTCCCTCAATCATCGATAGCGATGCAGTCCAGGGTGAGACTTTCTCCCCAGACAGATCTTTGTATTCGGCGGCTTCGCACTGCGGGCCAACTCACTTGGCCATCTGGAGCAGATCGAGAGTTACGCCCCTAGCCACCAGGTCAGGTTTGGAAGCTTAAACTACACGGCCGATATCCGTGGAGACTTGATCTTCGACGGATTCGAGCCCCTGCCCAGTGCGCTACATAGTCACGATGAGCATGATTTAGCTCTGCCATCAGACGGTGTTCAGGAGATCGCGTCGGCAACCGCTCCGACCCTCAATTCGGAGCCAGTTGCGCCATCCATGGACGGATGGATAGACCCCGCCATGGAGGCCATATCCTCAGCGGCGATCGAGCCGAGTATCGACCTTATCCTTCACGAGAGCCGTGATGCCAAGCTACCGGATCCTTCCCCGGCCACGGACTCCGAACCGCCTGCGCCTATGCCTATCGAATCCGACTGGGCGCCGATCATGGAGTTTACCTCTGCGGATATCTTTCAGCACTCGCCCTTTGGCGACATACTGAACTCATTAAGGTCTCTCTCCTTGTCAGGGAAGTCCTGGCCGAACTATGTCCGGCAGGATTGGGATGCGGATGACGAAGAAATTCGCCGCCCACCCACCACCCACTTAGTAGCCACTGTTGATGATTTGACCGACATGCTCGACTTCGACTCCGAAGACATCGACAGCATGGACGATGATGCAGGAGGCGAACAAGAACCACTGCCCACCGGGCACTGGACAGCCACCTCGTCATATGACATATATATGGTGGACACACCCAAAGAAGGCAATGGCGACGGGACAGCAGAGGATGACCCCTCCAAGAAGCAACCCAAGCGCCGACGTCAGCGGCGCCGCTCTAAGTCTCGCCAAAGCAAAAGCGGTGACACCGGCATAGGAGATAATAGCACTCTGGACAGTGCCGAAGACGACAACAATCCCCTCCAGCAAGATTTAGGGCAGGAGGATGGAGAAGCCATCCCTCCCGAGAGAGCGGCAGATGGAGAAGCGGAGGATGATAATTACATGCCTCCCTCGGAAGACAAGGCAAGCCTCGACGATGACGAATTCGTCGTGCCTGAGGATCCCGTCGAACAAGAGCGCTTCAAGCGCCGGCTTATAGCCACGGCAAATAGCCTTAAGAAAAAGCAACAGCAGCTTCAAGCTGATCAAGATTTGCTAGCTGATAGATGGACTGAAGTCCTTGCGGCCGAGGAATATAAACTCGAACGCCCCTCCAAGAGTTACCCAAAGCGTAGGTTGCTACCCCGACTGGAGGAGGAAGAACCAAAACCTACATCTCCAGCGTATGACGCGGCTGATCGGCCACCTCGTGGCCGCGACAGAGAGGCATTTCAGCCAAAAGCTCAGCCCGCACCCCGACGCCACTCAAATAAAAATGTCAAGGCATGGGGAAATACGCCAGACCTGCGAGACGTATTGGAGGACAAAGCAAAACACGCAAGATCGATCTACGGATCACGAGGGCGCGCCACTATGCTAGGCGATAACCGTCACGCCGGATACAGTAGAAGTAAATCCGGCCGGGCCGAACACAGCGGACAAGACTCATTTGAGCTGCGTCGCGATATAGCCCAGTACAGAGGCACTACACACCCCCTATGTTTCACAGACGAAGTAATGGATCACCAAATCCCAGAGGGTTTCAAACCCGTAAATATCGAATCATACAACGACACAACAGATCCTGCGGTATGGATCGAGGACTTCCTCTTGCACATCCACATGGCCCGCGGTGATGATCTACACGCCATCAAATACCTCCCACTCAAGCTCAAAGGACCAGCTCGGCATTGGCTCAACAGCCTGCCAGCAGAATCCATTGGCTGTTGGGAAGATCTGGAAGCCGCATTCCTCGACAACTTCCAGGGCACTTATGTGCGACCACCAGATGTCGATGACTTGAGCCACATAATTCAGCAGCCAGAGGAATCGGCTAGGCAATTCTGGAGACGGTTCCTGACAAAGAAAAATCAAATCGTCGACTGCCCGGATGCAGAGGCCCTAGCAACTTTTAAGCACAACATCCGTGACGAGTGGCTTGCTCGGCACCTCGGCCAGGAAAAGCCGAAATCTATGGCAGCCCTCACGACACTCATGACCCGCTTTTGCGCGGGAGAAGACAGCTGGCTGGCTCGCAGCAATAACATATCAAAGAACCATGGTACTTCGAATACCAAGGATGGCAATGGCAGGTCACATCGCAACAAACACAAGCGCCGCATTAACAACGACAATAACAAGGAGACGTCAGTCAATGCCGGATTCAAAGGCTCTAAACCCGGTCAGCGGAAAAAGTCATTCAAAAGAAGCACTCCGGGCCCGTCCAGTTTGGACCGTATACTCGATCGCTCGTGTCAAATACACGGCACCCTCGACAAGCCAGCCAACCACACCAACAGGGATTGTTGGGTGTTCATCAGGCCGACAAGTTAAATGCCGAAAACAAAGATAAGGGGTCACATAGCGATGACGAGGAGGAGCCCCGGCAGCCGAACATTGGAGGACAGAAGAGGTTCCTCCACAAGTGCGGACGGTGAACATGATATATGCAACCCACATCCCCAAGAGGGAGCGGAAGCGTGCGCTAAGGGACGTATATGCGTTGGAGCCAGTCGCCCCAAAGTTCAACCCATGGTCCTCTTGTCTGATCACCTTCGATCGCAAGGACCACCCCACTAGTATTCGTCATGGCGGATTCGCCGCACTGGTCCTAGACCCAATCATTGACGGATTTCACCTCACTCAAGTCCTTATGGATGGCGGCAGCAGCCTGAACCTGCTTTATCAGGACACGATGCACAAAATGGGTATAGACCCCTCAAGGATCAAACCCACAAAAACGACCTTCAAAGGCGTCATACCAGGTGTAGAGGCCCATTACACATGCTCAGTCACACTGGAAGTGGTCTTCGGATCCCCGGATAACTTCCGAAGCGAGGAGTTAATCTTCGATATAGTCCCGTTCCGCAGTGGCTATCATGCACTGCTCAGGCGAACCGCATTTGCGAGATTCAATGCGGTACCGCATTATGCATACCTCAAGCTCAAGATGCCAGGACCTCGGGGGGTCATCACAGTTAATGGAAACATAGAGCGCTGTCTCCGCACGGAGGAGCACACTGCGGCCCTCGCAGCAGAAGCGCAAAGCAGCCTCTTAAGGCAATCCACCAGTTCGGCGATTAAGGACCCGGACACCTTCAAGCGCGCCTGGAGTAATCGGCAACAAGACCGCCTGGCACGTTCCGAGCTCGCATAGCAATGCGGCCCCCACCCCAGTCCCAGCCAAACGGCGAAATCCGTGCCACGCGTACATAATTACGCATTGAAAATACCATGGGCATAGGTGGGGAGGGGGCAGGACTACGGCACGCCCCAAGACGCGGCTCAACCGCACTAGAGGCTTCCCACTTTGTTATTTTTCTTTCTTTTAGGACTTTAATCTCTGGAAGCCCCGTCCGGCAGTATGATTGCCGAACACACGATACAACAACCAAGGAGGCAGAAAGCTACGTCGTATCAAGGAATTCCCAGGTGGTCTCTGATAACAAGTGAAATACCTGCTTTAAATACCATTCCTCAGCTTGCCCTTGGAGGGGACATGTTAAATAGTCCTACTTTTTGCTTATCGCACTACTTGTATCATTCTGCTTCGACGCACCTTTTTGAATAAACAATGCATAGCACTAGACTATTATCGCATTCTCTATTCTTCCTTTTTATATATATATATATATATATATATATATATGTTCATTCCTGACATCCAGCACCCGTACACTCTGGTACGGCCAATACGCTAGGGGCTTAAGCATACCCCATAATACGGCGTGAGAAGTCCGAACACTTTCGACAGTGCGGCACCCCAAACTTATAGCATTATATGCATCAGCTCCGAATCATGTCTTGGGTTAATAGTTGGGTTTGCCTGGCTCCCATGTTTTGGTACCTTACGTTCCGCTATATCGGCTAAGGTAGCACTAGGAGAACTACTGCGATTGTGCCCCGGTTCAGCTGGGCTAAGCACCTCAGTAGAGAAAGCTAAAACTGACTATCATGATAAGGCGAGAGCTGGTCGCTGTTCGAGAGGTTTCGAGTCCCTAAAGACTTATGCCGCTTAGAGCGAGGAGTCGACTTTGTCTGGCTTAAGGCATGTATAGCACCCCGAATTCGGCCTTCTGAATACTAGGGGCTTCGCCAAAATTTAAAATTGTAGAATTCTATGGCTAAGTGAGAGTGATAAAGCATTATAGTCTGATTGCCTTGTTCGTTGTGCTGAGCACCTCCCTCAAAGGACCCAAAAATGGGAAAAAGAGTGCTCAGGTTTATCCCGAACACCCCAGCACTCGTGGCATGGGGGCAGAAGCCGACGACTAGCCATCTTTCAGATTTGATAAACAGCCAAACAGAAGGTAATATTTTAAATTCAAACAAGCGTTGCATAGCGCATATGAACAAGTTTTCGTAATACAGGATCACATGAGCAAGTTCATTCAAAAATTACATCCTTCGCACACTCGTCCGCCACAAGACGGGCACCCTTCATGACACCCTCATAATACATTTCGGGGTGGCGATGCTCCTTGCCCTGCGGCGGCCCCTCCTTCACCAGCTTCTCAGCGTCCATCTTGGCCCAGTGCAGCTTTGCACGGGCAAAAGCCCGGCGGGCACCTTCGATACATACGGACCGCTTGATGACTTCCAGCCGTGGGCAGGCATCCACAAGCCGCCTCACCAGGCCGAAGTAGCTCTTGGGAAGGGAGTCGCCAGGCCACATCCGGACTATAAAGCCCTTCATGGCCTGTTCGGCCGCCTTGTGTAGCTCGACCAGTTGCTTCAGCTGGTCGCTCATAGGCATCGGGTGTTCGGTCCCAGTATACTGAGACCAGAAAAACTTCTCCATCGAGCTTCCCTCCTCGGACTGGTAATATTTCGCGGCATCCGACACGCTGCGGGGCAAATCTGCGAATGCTCCTGGAGAGCTCCGGACTCGGGTAAGTAACAAGTAATTTACTTTCACAAGCTTGCTTTGCATATTGAATGCCTTACCCGCTGCTATCTTCCTCATCGCCTCAATCTCCTGGAGGGCCTTTTGGGCTTCAGCCTTGGCATTCTTTGTGCTCTCGAGGGCCGCGGCAAGCTCGGACTCTCGCGTCTTCGATTCAAGCTCCAAAGCCTCGTGCTTCTTCACGAGAGCCTGGAGCTCTTGCTGCACCTCGCCCACCCGTGCCTCTTGCTTTTCCCGCTCGGTGCGCTCCTTGGCCGCTTGTTTTTCAGCCTCGGACAAGGCTTGCTTCAGGGTCGCCACTTCGGTCGTGGCCCCTGGCACATTCATGATGATCCTGTCATTTTGCAACCACATTTTCTTTTATATATAGACAAGGTATTACTTACCTTTGTTCTCCTCGAGCTGCCTCTTGGCAAGGCCGAGCTCTTTCTTGGACCCCTCAAGGTCCTGCTTCAATGTGGCGACCTCCGCAGTCAGTGCGGCAGAGGTCAGCAGCGAAGCTTGCATACACATACAGACATACTTATATTAGACTCCTGCAGATATTATTTGATCCTCTATTCGGCTTTTTCTTTGTGAACACCAAACAGAGCATCAGGGGCTACTGTCTATGCGGTAATATTTTCCTATATTTTTTACTACCTCAAAGCCTGTTAGAAGGCTGGCACAGGCCTCAGTCAGTCCGCTCTTGGCAGACTGAACCTTCTTGATCACCGCACTCATAATAGTGTGGTGCTCTTCGTCGATGGAAGCGTCGCGAAGCGCTCCCAGCAGGTTGTCCAGTGCCTCTGGATGGACAGAGGTCACCAGCACGGGCGTCTTGCCCCTTTTGGAAGGGGGCCGCCTGCCCGAGTCCGGAACCACTAGAGGTTCCAGCGCGGTGTTCGGCTGAGGGCCGAACTTGGAGCCCCCGGGAGCCTTGCTCCCTTTACTCCTGGAGTCCGGAAGGTCGCGTTGAGGCGCCTCCGGGATTGTCTCCCCCGGCTCGGTGCCCCTTGAGACAATACCTCGGCATTGTCCATAGGGCAAGGAGAGGAGGCGGTTGGAAGTGTATCACTATTCATGTCCGACGAGTCCAAGGAACTGTTCGATGATGATACATCGATATGGGCTTGGGGTGGACTGCATAATCATATTCGACGTTAGGAGAAGCAGTGTGACAAAGGTATGCTATGAGTTACTCTGGTATCCGAATACTTATGACTTCGCCAGTGGCTTGTCCCTGAGCAGCCACTCGTCTTCGCCGTCGGCGGCGGTGGTGGAGCAATCCGGAAGGAGAGTCCTTCCCTTCTTGGACCCTTCGGCCTCCCCGGTTGGGGCGGCCTTCCTTTTCTTGTCTCCCCCGGCCGGAGGGGGAGAATCTTCATCTTCCTTCTCCTCGTTTTCACGGGAGGAGTGTGTCTCGGTGTTATCGGACAACGAGTCCGATACCACCTGGCGTCGGGAACTCTTTCGGGTTCCCTTGGCCTTCTTCTTAGTCTTCTCGGGAACCTCATAAGGAGCCGGAGTCCGCATCTCTGTCAGGAGAGCGTCCGCAGTGTCTTCATGCAGAGGGGCCGGACAGTTAATCCGCTCCGATGTCTCCACCCAGTCCTGTCAAAGGCATGGGAGCTCAGACCCCGCACATGGTTAAGCTATGGGAAATAAACACCCTACCAGATGTACAGAACTTACCGGATTTGTAGGGCGCTTCGCGCTTAGCCCGCGGTCCTCGGTAAGAGAAGGAGGGACCTTGGCGCCCTTGAACAGCACCCTCCAGACGTCCTTATGCGTCGTGTCGAAGAGCTCGCTTAGAGTCTGGTGCTGGGCCGGGTCGAACTCCCATAAGTTGAAATCCCATTGTTGACACGGGAGGATCCGGCGGAAGAGCATAACCTGGACTATGTTGACAAGCTTAAGTTTCTTGCTTGTCATGTTCCGGATACACTTCTGGAGTCCGTCCAGCTCCACCGAAGAGCCCCAAGACATGCCCTTCTCCTTCCAGGAAGTGAGCCGCATGTGGGCTCCGGATCGAAACTCGGGGGCCGCCACCCAGTTGGTGTTGCGCGGCTCGGTGATGTAGAACCACCCCGATTTCCACCCCTTTATGGTCTCCACGAAGGAGCCCTCGAGCCATGTAACATTGGGCATTTTGCCCACCATGGCTCCGCCGCATTCCGCTTGTTGGCCGCCTACTACCTTCGGCTTGATATTGAAGGTCTTCAGCCATAGGCCGAAGTGGGGCCGGATGCGGAGGAAAGCCTCCCACACGACGATGAACGCCGAGATGTTGAGGATGAAATTCGGGGCCAGATCATGAAAGTCCAGCCCGTAATAGAACATGAGGCCATGGACAAATGGATGGAGGGGAAACCCCAATCTGCGGACGAAATGGGGGAGAAAAACCACCCTTTCGTGAGGTTCCAGGGTAGGGACGATCTGCCCCGCGGCTGGTAGCCGGTGCGCGATATCCGCGGCTAAGTATCCGGCTCCACATAGCTTTTTGATGTGTCCCTCCGTGACGGAGGAGGCCATCCACTTGCCTCCCTCTCCAGACATGGTTGGAGAGAGTTGAGGAGAATGATGCGGACTTGGGCGCTGGAGCTCGAGTGCGCGAGAATGGATGAGCAAGGAGGAGGAAGGCGTGGGTAGAAAAGGTGAGACCTTATCCCTTTATAAGGGCGGACGAAACTATGCGCCCCCACCAGCCTGGTAAAACTCGCTTATCCCCCAAGCGTCGTAATTGGTGGCGCGGTTGGGTTACCCATGCCCGTATTGATGAGAATCCCGTAATAAGGGGGACACGATCTTTGCTTTGACAAGATGTGTCAAGAAACCGCCTCGCGTTATGTGCGGGGCTGGTTAAAGAAGAACGGTTCGAATAATTACTGGGCCATGGCATGATGTCATGCTGCCAAAACGTGTCAGCAGATTAGATTTGTGGAAATATTATTCTCTCTACGGTGGTATGTGGAACTTATTTTGCAGGGTCGGACACTATCCTTGTATTCAAACTCTTCTGTGGTGTATTCGGAGGAGGAACCCGCCTTGCAATGCCGAAGACAACACTGCGCACCGGACTCATCGTCATTGAAGCCTGGTTCAGGGGCTACTGAGGGAGTCCTGGATTAGGGGGTCTCTGGACAGCCGGACTATATCCTTTGGCTAGACTGTTGGACTATGAAGGTACGAGATTGAAGATTTCGTCCCGTGTCCGGATGGGACTCTACTTGGCGTGGAAGGCAAGCTAGGCAATACGGATATATATATATATATCTCCTCCTTTGTAACCGACCTTGTGTAACCCTAGCCCCCTCCGGTGTCTATATAAACCGGAGGGTTTTAGTCCGTAGGACAATATCCAATCATACCATAGGCTAGCTTCTAGGGTTTAGCCTCTCCGATCTCGTGGTAGATCAACTTTTGTACTACTCATATTATCAAGAATAATCAAGCAGGACGTAGGGTTTTACCTCCATCAAGAGGGCCCGAACCTGGGTAAAACATCGTGTCCCCTGCCTCCTGTTACCATCCACCTTAGACGCACAGTTCGGGACCCCCTACCCGAGATCCACCGGTTTTGACACCGACAGGTGCCTTGGGCATCCCCAAGCTTAGGCTCTTGCCACTCCTTATTCCATAGTCCATCGAATCTTTACCCAAAACTTGAAAACTTCACAACATAAAACTCAACAGAAAACTCGTAAGCTCTATTAGTATAAGAAAATAAATCACCACTTTTGGTACTGTTGTGAAATCTTTCTAAATTCATATTGGTGTAATATCTACTGTATTCCAACTTCTCTATGGTTCATACCCTCCGATACTACTCATAGATTCATCAAAATAAGCAAACAACACAATGAAAACAGAATCTGTCAAAAACAGAATAGTCTGTAGTAATCTGTATCAAACGTATACTTCTGTAACCCCAAAAATTCTGACATAAACTGGTGGACGTGAGGAATTTTCCTATTAATCATCTTAAAAAATAATCAACCTAATCTCACTCTCGAGTAAAAAATGGCAGCAAAACTCGTGAGCGCTAACGTTTCTGTTTTTTGCAGCAAGATCGCAAAGACTTCACCCAAGTCTTCCCAAAGGTTCTACTTGCCACAAACACTAACTAAAACATAAAAACACATCTAAACAGAGGCTATATGAATTATTTATTACTAAACATGAGAAAAAAATCAAAGAACAAAAATAAAATTGGGTTGCCTCCCAAAAAGTGCTATCGTTTAACGCCCCTAGCTAGGCATGATAATTTCAATGATGCTTGATACGTCTCCAACGTATCTATAATTTTTGATTGCTCCATGCTAATAGATAGACTTTATTTTCCACTTTTATATTATTTTTGGGACTAACCTATTAAGTGGAGGCCGAACCCAGAATTGTTGTTTTTTTGCCTGTTTTAGGGTTTCGAAGAAAAGGAATATCAAACGGAGTCCAAACGGAATGAAACCTTCGGGAACGTTATTTTCTCAACGAACAAGACCCGGGAGACTTGGACCCTACGTCAAGACACAAAAGAGGAGGCCACGAGTAGGGGGCGCGCCTACCCCCCCCCCCCCCAGGCACGCCCTCCACCCTCATGGGCCCCTTGTTGCTCCACCGACGTACTCCTTCCTCCTATATATACCTACATACCCCCAAACGATCAGATACGGAGCCAAAAACCTAATTCCACCGCCGCAACTTTCTGTATCCACGAGATCCCATCTTGGGGCCTGTTCCGAAGCTCCGCCGGAGGGGGCATCGATCACGGAGGGCTTCTACATCATCACCATAGCCTCTCCGATGAAGTGTGAGTAGTTTACCTCAGACCTACGGGTCCATAGTTATTAGCTAGATGGCTTCTTCTCTCTTTTTGGATCTCAATACAATGTTCTCCCCCTCTCTTGTGGAGAACTATTCGATGTAATCTTCTTTTTGCGATGTGTTTGTTGAGACTGATGAATTGTGGGTTTATGATCAAGTCTATCTATGAACAATATTTGAATCTTCTCTGAATTCTTTTATGTATGATTGGTTATCTTTGCAAGTCTCTTCAAATTATCAGTTTGGTTTGGCCTACTAGATTGATCTTTATTGCAATGGGAGAAGTGCTTTGCTTTGGGTTCAATCTTGCGGTGTCCTTTCCCAGTGACAGTAGGGGCAGCAAGGCACGTATTGTATTGTTGCCATCGAGGATAACAAGATGGGGTTTTCATCATATTGCATGAGTCTATCCCTCTACATCATGTCATCTTGCTTAAGGCGTTACTCTATTTTTAACTTAATACTCTAGATGCATGCTGGATAGCGGTCGATGAGTGGAGTAATAGTAGTAGATGCAGGCAGGAGTCGGTCTACTTGTCTCGGATGTGATGCCTATATACATGATCATACCTAGATATTCTCATAACTATGCTCAATTCTGTCAATTGCTCAACAGTAATTTGTTCACCCACCGTAGAATACTTATGCTCTCGAGAGAAGCCACTAGTGAAACCTATGGCCCCCAGGTCTATCTTCATCATATTAATCTCCTACTACTTAGTTATTTCCTTTGCTTTTTTACTTTGCCTTTATTTTACTTTGCATATTTATCACAAAAATACCAGAAATATTATCTTATCATATCTATCAGATCTCACTCTCGTAAGTGGCCGTGTAGGGATTGACAACCCCTATTCGCGTTGGTTGCGAGGACTTATTTGTTTTGTGCAGGTACAAGGGACTCGCACGTAGCCTCCTACTGGATTGATACCTTGGTTCTCGAAAACTGAGGGAAATACTTACGCTACTTTTCTGCATCATCCCTTCCTCTTCGGGGAAAACCAACGCAGTGCTCAAGAGGTAGCAAGAAGGATTTCTGGCACCGTTGCCGGGGAGGTTCGCGCAAGTCAAGATTTGACTCCCGACAACGAGCCATTTCTGGCGCCGTTGCCGGGGAGGTCTACGCAAAAGTCAACATACCAAGTACCCATCACATACCCTTATCTCCCGCATTACATTATTTGCCATTTGCCTCTCGTTTTCCTCTCCCCCACTTCACCCTTGCCATTTTATTCGCCCTCTCTATCTCTCCTCCCTCTCTTTCTCTATTGCCTCTTTTTGCCCACTTGTTTGCTTGTGTGTTAGTTTGCTTGCTTGTCCTGATGGCTCTACCTAAATTTGGTGACCTTCACCTTAAAAGGTTAGAAGAGATCGAAAGCAATGTCAGGAGTTTCATGGTTTTGCAATTTGAACATAATAGTTTCTTCAGAAACGAGCTTAAAGAATAGAAAAGTTTTATGAGTTTTATGAATAAAGAGCTTGATGATATGTCTAAAGGATTCGATGGTTTAAGATCCCAAATTGCTCATCTTGAGAAATTAACTGCTGAAATTTCGGATAGACAGGCTACCTTAGTTAATAAGATGGCCGCGAAATCGGATTGCTATGAAAATAATGATGAAGATCTAAAAGTTATTGATGTGTCCTTATTAAATCTTGATAATGATGGGACTGAATATGATCCACCTTTACCTAGAAGGCGTTCCAAGAATTCAGAATTTTTTGATCTTGATGCTAAAATTGATAAAAGTGGGATTGAAGAAATTAAAACCCTAGATATTGCTAAACCCACTATTATGGATTTCAAGGAATTTAACTATGAAAATTTCTCTTTGATTGATTGTATTTCCTTGTTGCAATCCGTGCTAAATTCTCCTCATGCTTATAGTCAAAATAAAGCATTTACTAAACATATCGTTGATGCCTTGATGCAATCTTATGAAGAAAAACTTGAATTGGAAGTTTCTATCCCTAGAAAACTTTATGATGAGTGGGAACCAACTATTAAAATTAAAATTAAAGATCATGAATGCTATGCTTTATGTGATTTGGGTGCTAGTGTTTCCACGATTCCAAAGACTTTGTGTGATTTGTTAGGTTTCCGTGATTTTGATGATTGCTCTCTAAACTTGCACCTTGCAGATTCCACTATTAAGAAACCTATGGGAAGAATTAATGATGTTCTTATTGTTGCAAATAGGAATTATGTGCCCGTAGATTTTATTGTTCTTGACATAGATTGCAATCCTTCATGTCCTATTATTCTTGGTAGACCTTTCCTTAGAACGATTGGTGCAATTACTGATATGAAGGAAGGAAATATTAGATTCCAATATCCATTAAGGAAAGGCATGGAACACTTTCCTAGAAAGAAAATTAAATTACCTTATGAATCTATTATGAGAGCCACTTATGGATTGCCTACCAAAGATGGCAATACCTAGATCTATTCTTGCTTGTTATGCCTAGCTAGGGGCGTTAAACGATAGCGCTTGTTGGGAGGCAACCCAATTTTATTTTATTCCTTGATTTATGCTCCTGTTTAGTAATAAATAATTTATCTAGCCTCTGTTTTTATTGTGTTTTTTGTGTTTAATTAGTGTTTGTGCCAAGTAGAACAGTTGGGAAGACTTGGGGAAAGTCTTGTTACACTTGCTGTAAAAAACAGAAACTTTAGCGCTCACGAGAACTACTGCTATTTTTATTTGGAAAGTGATATTTAGTTAATTCTTTTTGAAGATGATTAATAGATAAATTCCTCACGTACAGCAATTTATTTTATAATTTTGGGGGTTCCAGATCTTGCGCTAGCTACAGATTACTACAGACTGTTCTGTTTTTGATAGATTCTGTTTTTCATGTGTTGTTTGCTTATTTTGATGAATCTATTGCTAGTAAAATAGTTTATAAACCATATAAAAGTTGGAATACAGTAGGTTTAACACCAATATAAATAAAGAATGAGTTCATTACAGTACCTTGAAGTGGTCTTTTGTTTTCTTTCGCTAACGGAGCTCACGAAATTTTCTACTTTAAGTTTTGTGTTGTGAAGTTTTCAAGTTTTGGGTAAAGATTTGATGGATTATGGAACAAGGAGTGGCAAGATCCTAAGCTTGGGGATGCCCATGGCACCCCCAAGATAATCTAAGGACACCTAAAAGCCAAAGCTTGGGGATGCCCCGGAAGGCATCCCCTCTTTCGTCTACTTCTATCGGTAACTTTACTTGGAGCTATATTTTTATTCGCCTCATGATATGTGTTTTGCTTGGAGCGTCTTGTATTATTTGAGTATTTATTTGTTAGTTTACCACAATCATCCTTGCTTTACACACCTTTTGAGAGAGCCATACATGATTTGGAATTTGTTAGAATATTCTATGTGCTTCGCTTATATCTTTTGAGTTATATAGTTTTGCTCTAGTACTTCACTTATATCTTTTAGAGCACGGTGGTGGATTTGTTTTATAGAAACTATTGATATCTCATGCTTCACTTAGATTATTTTGAGAGTCTTAAATAGCATGGTAATTTGCTTCAAATCCTAATATGCTTGGTATACAAGATTAATAATAAAACTTTCTTATGAGTGTGTTGAATACTATGAGAAGTTTGATGCTTCATAATTGTTTTGAGATATGAAGATGGTGATATTAAAGTTGTGCTAGTTGAGTAGTTATGAATTTTAAGAATACTTGTGTTAAATTTTGTGATTCCTGTAGCATGCACGTATGGTGAACCGTTATGTGATGAAGTTGGAGCATGATTTATTTTTTGATTGTCTTCCTTATGAGTGGCGGTCGGGGACGAGCGATGGTCTTTTCCTACCAATCTATCCCCCTAGGAGCATGCGTGTAATACTTTGCTTTGATAACTTGTAGATTTTTGCAATAAGTATATGAGTTCTTTATGACTAATGTTGAGTCCATGGATTATACGCACTTCTCTCACCCTTCCACCTTTGCTAGCCTCTCTAATACCGCGCACCTTTCACCGATATCATACACCCACCATATACCTTCCCCAAAACAGCCACCATACCTACCTATTATGGTATTTCCATAGCCATTCCGAGATATGTTGCCATGCAACTTTCCACCGTTCCGTTTATTATGACACACTCCATCATTGTCATATTGCTTAGCATGATCATGTAGTTGACATAGTATTTGTGGCAAAGCCACCGTTCATAATTCTTTCATACATGTCACTCATGAGTCATTGCATATCCCGGTATACCACTGGAGGCATTCATATAGAGTCATATTTTGTTCTAAGTATCGAGTTGTAATTGTTGAGTTGTAAGAAAATAAAAGTGTGATGATCATCATTATTAGAGCATTGTCCCAATGAGGAAAGGATGATGGAGACTATGATTCCCCCACAAGTTGTGATGAGATTCCGGACGAAAAAAAGAGGCCAAAGAAGCCCAAATAAAAAAGAGGCCATAAAAAGGAGAAAAGGCCCAAATAAAAAAATTGAGAGAAAAAGAGAGAAGGGACAATGTTACTATCCTTTTACCACACTTGTGCTTCAAAGTCACACCATGATATTCATGATAGAGAGTCTCCTATGTTATCACTTTCATATACTAGTGGGAATTTTTCATTATAGAGCTTGGCTTGTATATTCCAATGATGGGCTTCCTCAAAATGCCCTAGGTCTTCATGAGCAAGCAAGTTGGATGCACACCCACTTAGTTTCTTTTTGAGCTTTCATATACTTATAGCTCTAGTGCATCCGTTGCATGGCAATCCCTACTCACTCACATTGATATCTATTGATGGGCATCTCCATAGCCCGTTGATATGCCTAGTTGATGTGAGACTATCTTATCCCTTTTTGTCTTCTCCATAACCACCATTCTATTCCACCTATAGTGCTATATCCATGGCTCACGCTCATGTATTGCGTGAAGATTGAAAAAGTTTTGAGAATGTCAAAAGTATGAAACAATTGCTTGGCTTGTCATCGGGGTTGTGCATGATTTAAATACTTTGTGTGGTGAAGATAGAGCAAGCCAGACTATATGATTTTGTAGGGATAACTTTCTTTGGCCATGTTATTTTGAGAAGACATGATTGCTTTGTTAGTATGCTTGAAGTATTATTATTTTTATGTCAATATTAAACCTTTATCTTGAATCTTTCGGATTTGAATATTCATACCACAATTAAGAAGAATTACATTAAAATTATGCCAAGTAGCATTCGACATCAAAAATTCTGTTTTTATCATTTACCTACTTGAGGACGAGCAGGAATTAAGCTTGGGGATGCTTGATACGTCTCCAACATATCTATAATTTTTTATTGCTCCATGCTATATTATCTACTGTTTTGGACATTATTGGGCTTTATTTTCCACTTTTATATTATTTTTGGGACTAACCTATTAACTGGAGGCCCAACCCAGAATTGCTGTTTTTGCCTATTTTAGGGTTTCGAAGAAAAGGAATATCACACGGAGTCCAAACGGAATGAAACCTTCGAGAACGTGATTTTCTCAACGAACAAGACCCGGGAGACTTGGACCCTATGTCAAGACACAAAAGAGGAGGCCACGATGTAGGGGGCGCGCCTACCCCCCAGGCGCGCCCTCCACCCTCGTGGGCCCCTTGTTGCTCCACCGACGTACTCCTTCCTCCTATATATACCTATGTACCCCCAAACGATCAGATACGGAGCCAAAAACCTAATTCCACCTGTAAGTGCATCTAGTGCCACCCCTAGTTGGTTTTGGAGTATTGACGACAAACCTAGTTGAGGGACTAATGTGTTTGTGAGAAT
Organism: Triticum monococcum; assembly: GCA_034509565.1. NCBI lineage: Eukaryota > Viridiplantae > Streptophyta > Magnoliopsida > Poales > Poaceae > Triticum > Triticum monococcum. The sequence goes on from CM067845.1 coordinate 489,599,162, forward strand.
TGCAGGATAACACAGGTAGAAGTCCCTCATTGATTCGGTTTTACTACCAGAGATGACCCCTAAAAATGTATGAAGACATTGATGTCAAAGGTGGTATATGAAGATATTCACATCGAAGACTATGACAAGAGAAGACACCGCATGAAGCCTATGGAGCTCGAAGACTTAGATCTTTTGTAGTTCTCTTTCATTTGTGTTGAGTCATAGGAACCACCGTACTTTTGAGTGGGGTCCAAGAGAACCAGTCAGGATGACTGAAGTGATGCCTAAACAAAAAACCTATGTCTTCGAATGAAGACTATGAGAGCAAATCTTGTCCAGAGTCGGACAAGTCAGCTTTGCTTGTAGCCCAAGTAAAGTTGCCGTGTGGGTTTGAAATCTGACCGTTGGAACATGTGTCAGTTCCTTAGTGACCCAGGGTCATTTCGGACAAATCAGGTCGGGTTGCCAAGTGGCTATATATAGCCCACCCCCTACAACAATAAATGGTTGGCTGCTCAGATTCAGTGCACGACTTTTGTCGTTTGAGAGCAACCCACCTCGAAGCCTTTGAGAGAGAGAATACCTAGCGAGGATAAAGCCCTAACCACCCAGAGCCAGAGAGAATTGGGCATCACTTAAGTCTTCTTATCTGAGTGATCTGAAGACTTATTACACTTGAGGCCTGTGCATCCTCCAGCCGGTTAGGCGTCGCGTTCTGAGCATCCAAGAGACATTGTGGATTGCCGGTGAACGAAGTCTGTGAAGGTTTGGGAGTCTACCTTGAAGACTTCCCAGAGTGATTGGGCGAGGTTTGTGTGACCTTAGCTCAAGGAGAATACGGTGAGGACTGGGTGTCCTGAGCTGCGTGTTCAGGACTGGGTGTCCGGGACTGTGTGTCCTAAGGTTTAAATACCTAGCCGCTCCAACCAGACGTATAGTTGTCACTACAACTGGAACTGGTCCAACAAATCATTGTCTTCAACGAGTCACTGGTTTCATCTTCACTTCCTTTTTCTTACTGTTACTCATTGTGAAGTCATTGCATGTTTGCTCTATCTTTTGTCTTCACAACGTGAATGTATGATCTGTTTGGCTTCATAATATCTTCCTACCTGATCCTCATTACACTGCAGCTATTTTTCACTGTGCTTTCACTCTGTTGAATACTTGACCATGGCTTGCCTAGTGTAGTCTACCTTCCGCTGCATAGTAATAGGCATATCTCTATTGTTTGTCTTCATAACTTCCACGTTTTGAAGACTTTCATAAAAATCGCCTATTCACCCCCCCTCTAGTCGATATAACGCACTTTCAATTGGTATCAGAGCAAGGTGCTCCCTTGTTCTGTGTGATTCAGTTTAACCACCCGGAGTTTTAGCTATGTCGACTGCAGGGATAATTAAAGTCTCCGCTGCGTGCCCCGTCTTCGATGGAACTGAATATCCCTACTAGAAGAATAAGATGCGCATGCATCTTGAAGCCATTGACGTCGACCTATGGTATGTCGTCGAGAACGGTGTTCCCAAGGCTGGAGAAGGTGTCAGTGCTGCTGATGTCAAGAAATTCGTTCAACTGGACTCTACTGCCAAGAATATCATCTGTGGTCATCTGACCAAAGGACAGTATGACCGTGTGAGTGCTTTGAAGACATCCAAGCTGGTCTGGGACTGGCTCTCCAAGGTCAATGAAGGCATCTCAACCTAGAGAGATCAGAGAATCGGTGTCCTTCGCAACCTCTTCAACCGCTTCAAGCGAAATGACAATGAGAATGTCCAGCACACAATTGACCGACTCACTGACATCACAAATGAGCTTCAAGCCCTCGGCGCTACTGAGATCACCAAACATGAAGTCGTCAAGACGCTGCTGAGATCACTTGATAGTTCATTTGACATCCTAGCCCTGATGATTCAAGAACGTCCTGATTTCAAGACACTCGATCCGTCTGACATACTCGAGAGGCTCAACACACATGAGTTTCAGATTTCTGAGAAAAGAGATATCTACGGTCCAAACTATGGGCGAACTCATGCCTTGAAGGCAAAAGCTGTTTCCTCATCTGAAGAAGAATCTGACAGCAGTTCTGATGATCCTGAAGACATTGGAAGGGAACTTGCAATGCTTGTGAAGAAGTTCCAAAAATTCACCAAGAAGAAAGGCTTCAGAAAGTCTTCACGATCAAGCTCAAGGAATGATGAAGCTTCTGCTCATGACTACAAGAAGAAAACATGCCACAAGTGCAAGAAAACTGGACACTTCATCTCTGAGTGTCCACAGTGGGACAACGAGAACAGAAAGAAGAAGAAGAGCAAGGAATATGACTCTGACGACAAGAAGAAGAAGAAATACTCAAAGTCTTTTTCCAAGTCTTCCTCAAAGTCTTCATCACACAAGAAGAGCTCATCTGGCAAGGCACGTGCGTTTGTTGGCAAGGAAATGGATTCAGAGGAGGAGTCCACTTCTGAGGAAGCAGAGATGGAGTCTGAGGAGGAGTCTGATTCTGGCATTGCAAGTCTGGCTACAACATACGTCGCCAAGTCCATCTTCAACACTGAAGACAATGACTTCATCACCGACACCGATGCAAATGACAAGGACTCTTCCACTCCTACCTACTGCTTCATGGCACGTGGTGCCAAGGTAAACACACGCACTACTCACTATCAAACATCTAGCGACGATGACTCTAATTGTGGTTCGAAACCCAGCTACAAAACACTTGCTAAAATTGCAACGGAACAACAGAAAGCTATGGAACATATTCAAAAACTGTTAGACAGAAGCGATGATCTGTTGGGTGCTGAAATGACTCGATCTGAATCCTTAATTGAAGACATAAAAAATCTTCACGTTAAGTATCAGGAACTTGAAAGTCGTCATGATACTATCTCAACAACTCATGAAAAGCTTTCCTATGATTATCTTCAAAGGAAGCAAGATCTTGAGAAATTGAGAGCGGCTCATGAAGACCTTCAAAAGGAAAACGAGTCACTTCGCGCCAAACAGATCAGTTCCGCTCAGGAAGAATTTGAACCACCATGTCTTAAATGCATTGAGCGTGATAATGCTACTTCTGTTGCTGAATGTTCCACTGCTACTGCTGTTGCAATATCTTCAACTGTTAATGTGCTAACTAACCCCTCTGCCGAGGAAACCACCGCTATTGCTGATGAGAATGCTAGGTTGAAGACATTGCTTGAAACAGGGATGTACAAAAGTCTTAAAGGGCATCAGACATTATGTGATGTCCTCAAGAAGCAGATTCTGAACCGAAACCCTAGGAAAGAGGGTGTTGGGTTCGTAAGGAAAATGAGTGCAGATGGCTCTTACCGGAAACCTGAGCAGTACCCCAAAACCATGTGGGTTGCTGCAAAGGAAACTTCAGCAGATCCATCCAATCTATCTGGCTTCACTTGTGCTAACCCCATTATCATTGATGAATCCTTTGATGCAAACTATGTACTGTTTAAGAATCAGAATGGTGAAGTGTTTGCCAGGTACATTGGTACTAACTGCAGGAATGGACCGCCCATGAAGAAGATCTGGGTTCCGAAAAGGTGTCTGAAAATTCTTCCTGTGAATGTCTTCATGACACCTCACATGAAGAAGACAAACCTCAGACCAAAGGCTTCATACGGTCCAAAGGCTTCATACAGACAGAGGACTCACCTGAGTCGCACTAACGCAAATGTTTTGCAGGGAAACCATACTCAGGCATATGAATATGAGAACGGTTCATCAAATCGCCATGTTCATATGACCAAGAACTATTCTGCCTATTCTTATGAGTACTATTGTCCGCCTGCTAGACTGTTTGCTAGGGCTCCAAAGCCAAAATTCTCAGATGCTGCACTTAGACTTATTGCTTCTAAGCCACCCTTGAAGATGTGGGTGGCTAAGAAAGCTTAACTCTCTTTTGCAGGGAAAGGTCTCCAGCAGAAAACCAAAATCTTCTGACGCTATTTCTGGGGACCTTAAACATCTTGTAGGGCGCAAGATCAAATGCCCGAATGGCATTACTATGTACTTCGTTCCTGAATCGCATGCTACTCTCCCTATTAGTCCTAATCTGGATCTAACTTTTCATAACCCACTGGTTCGTCAAATGTTTTTGCTTCACAATTCTCTTCGTGAAGCCTATCCCCCTAACTGCACTGTAGGGTACGACACCAGCGCCTTTAGAATGGATTATTGACAGTGGGTGTACAAATCACATGACCGGCAAAAGAAGCCTTCTTATGGACTCAACCTTACGTCCATCCGACAAGAGCCACATCACATTCGCTGACACAGGTAAAAGTAAGGTATTGGGTCTAGGTAGAGTTGCAATCTCAAGGGATCAACACATGGATAAAGTCATGCTTGTTGAATCCCTTGGCTTCAACTTAATGTCTGTCTCAATGCTTTGCGATTTGAACATGATCGTAATATTTGGAAAATATCGTTGCCTGGTACTAATGGAATCTAACAAGTCTCTAGTGTTTGAAGGGTATCGAAAAGATGATTTGTACGTAGTAGATTTCTCAGCAGGGCCACAGCTTGCAGTATGTCTTCTGGCAAAAGCTTCAGAATGCTGGCTTTGGCATCAAAGGCTTGGGCATGCTGGCATGAGGAACCTCCATACCCTTGCGAAGAAGAAGCATGTCATGGGCATCGAGGGCGTCAAGTTCAAGAAAGATCACTTATGAGGTGCCTGTGAAGCAGGGAATATGACGAGGGCCAAACATCCCTCGAAGACAATCATGACCACTACTCGACCCTTCAAACTGCTTCACATGGATCTTTTTGGTCCCACTCACTACTCAACTTTTACCACTACTGCTTGCCTATATGGCTTTGTCATTGTTGATGATTACTCTAGATATACTTGGGTGCACATAATCCTTTACAAGACTAAAGTGCAGGATGTCTTCAGATGCTTCGCCAATCGAGCAATGAACAACTATGGCGCCAAGATAAAGCACATCAGAAGTGACAATGGCACTGAATTCAAGAACACTGGCCTTGATACATATCTTGATACCTTGGGCATCACACATGAATTCTCAACCCCGTACACGCCATAGCAGAATGGCGTCGTCGAACGCAAGAACAGAACACTCATTGAGATGGCCAGAACGATGCTAGATGAATACAAGACTCCAAGAAAATTCTGGCCTAAAGCCATTGACACTGCATGCCATACAATCAACTGTGTTTATCTTCACAAGCTTCTTAACAAGACATCTTATGAACTCCTAACTGGCAAGAAGCCAAATGTTAGTTACTTCAGAGTATTTGGCGCAAGGTGCTGGATTAAGGACCCACATCACACCTCAAAGTTTGCACCAAAAGCACATGAGGGTTTTATGCTTGGATATGGAAAGGATTCACACTCCTACAGTGGATGTGCGGTTTGATGAGACCAATGGTTCACAAAGAGAGCACCTGCCAAATGTGCTAGATGAAATTCCATCCAGTGAATCAATCAAGCTAATGGGAACTAGAGAAATCATACCTTCTGAAGCTCATCCTGAAGAGGAACTCATCATCTCCGCACCAGATCAACCTGAAGACAATGCTCAACCTGAAGACAATCCCTCCAACAACGACAATGATCAGCAAGAGCAAAGTCTTCGCCCTGTACATCCACGCATTGCCAATGAAGTGCAGATTGAAAGAATAATTGACAGCATCAATGCACCCGGTCCACTCACTCGCTCAAGGGCAACTCAGCTGGCAAATTTCTGTGGGCACTTCGCATTCGTCTCAATTACAGAACCCAAGAAAGTTGAAGAAGCCTTCATGGAACCTGAATGGATTCAAGCTATGCAAGAAGAGCTTCAACAGTTTGAGCTGAACAATGTATGAGAACTGGTTAAGCGTCCTGATCCTCGGAAGCACAATATAATAGGCACCAAATGGATATACCGCAATAAGCAAGATGAGCATGGTCAAGTTGTCAGAAACAGAGCTCGTCTCATTGCTCAAGGATATACTCAAGTGGAAGGCATTGACTTCGATGAAACATTTGCTCCTGTGGCTAGACTTGAAGCCATACGTATACTGCTGGCCTATGCAAATCATCATAACATACTTCTATATCAAATGGATGTGAAGAGTGTCTTTCTCAATGGCAAGATTGAAGAAGAAGTGTATGTTGCACAAGCGCCTGGATTTGAAGATCCAAAACATCCTGACATGGTATACAAGCTCAACAAGGCACTGTATGGCCTCAAACAAGCCCCTCGGGCCTGGTATGACACACTCAAATATTTCCTGAAGAGCAAAGGCTTCATACCTGGTTCCCTAGACCCCACTCTCTTCATGAAGACATATGATGGTGAACTATTTGTGTGCCAAATATATGTGGATGACATTATCTTCGGCTGCACCAATCAGAAGTACAGTGAAGAGTTTGGCTATATGATGCAAGAGCAATATCAGATGTCTATGATGGGGGAGCTGAAGTTCTTCCTCGGTCTTCAATTATGACAACAACGCAACGGCATCTTCATATCTCAAGAGAAGTATCTCAAAGAGTGCCTGAAGAAGTTTGGTATGCAAGACTGCAAAGGCTTCACAACACCAATGCCAGCCAAACATCATCTGGGTCCCGACGACAATGGTAAAGAGTTCGATCAAAAGGTATACCGCTCCATGATTGGTTCTTTGCTTTATTTATGTGCATCTAGGCCAGATATTATGCTTAGTGTTTGCATGTGTGCTCGATTTCAAGCGGCACCAAAGGAGTCGCATCACTTAGCTGTGAAGCAAATTCTTTGATATTTGGCTCACACCCCAACTCTCGGATTATGGTATCCAAAGGGCTCAGAGTTTGATCTGGTTGGATTCTCGGATGCTGATTATGCTGGTGACAAGGTTGATCGGAAGTCTACATCAGGCACATGCCACTTTCTGGGACGATCACTTGTATGTTGGTCTTCAAAGAAGCAGAACTGTGTATCCCTCTCCACTGCTGAATCTAAATACATTGGTGCTGGATCTTGCTGCGCTCAGCTTCTGTGGATGAAGCAAACTCTCAAGGACTATGGCATTCATCTGAAGCAAGTGCCACTTTACTGCGACAATGAAAGTGCCATCAAGATTGCCAACAACCCAGTTCAGCACTCGAAGACAAAGCACATAGAAATTCGTCATCACTTTCTCAGAGATCATGTTGTGAAGGAAGATAATGATATCATACATGTCAACACTGAAGAGCAATTGGCAGATATCTTCACCAAGCCCTTGGATGAGAAGAGATTTTGCAAGTTACGGTGTGAGCTAAATATCCTGGAATCCTCAAATGTCATGTGATCAGGCACACATCCTAACACTTATGCATATTGATGACTTAGATGTGCAACACACAAAGTAACGTATATCTTCAATCAATGAAGACATACATTCTAAGTGTGAATACATTAATGTGGAATTTGACTTCGGAGTGCCACGATAATTGTGCGCCGTGTCTAGGTCTAATACTTCCTATACGATGGGTAACGCCACCATCAAACGTTCTATTTTGAAGTGTTTCACTCATGGCGTTACCTTGCAATGTCTTCACATTTGGTTTGGCTTCAATCTCAACATGTCTTCATGATTATCTTCACTATGTTGATTAAATAGATATATATATATATATATATATATATACTAGTGTTCTGTCCTCTACAACATTCACTTATAGCTATGTCTTCTTGTTTGAATCTTTTGAACTAAGTGAATGTGATCGGACCCTAACCTCTCTATGCTTTCTATCTCAAATTCTATCTCTCCAAGTCATATGCATTCTATTGAAACTGTCGAATGTCTTCTCTGCGCCCTTGTCAGCAGAAGACACAGAGACAACCTTTAAGTCTGTTTTAAATGCTCATTCATCCACATGAAATCCGGAGAAGTAGGAACGACCACCCGACAATCCAGGCATGCGTGGGACATGGAACAAACCCCAAAATTCCCATAATGGCCACGTGTTACTCAGATGCGAATCGCCAGGGGCACCTATGTAATAGCGCAGTGCCGCCCTGTACCTATAAATACACACTTCACAGCGGTCATTATCTCTTCTTCCACTCTCGCACGAACCCTAGCGCCACCGCTAGCCCTCGACGACGCCGGCGATGAAGCACTTCGCTGCTGCAACCTCTCCGACGCCGTCTTCACGCCGATCGCGGACATCGTCCTCTCCGCCGTCGCCGTAGGTGTCCTCCGTCGCCAAGTTAGGGCACGGAAGATTGAACTGCTCGGCCTCATCTCCCACTCTGTCTAGCAGTTCCCAGTGTGGTAAATAAAACTTCTTTTTACGGCCCCTTTTGATCCTATGGCTTTGTCACTTTCTACCATAAGAAGTTTCTATTCACACGAGTTAGATCTTTCTCATACTGCATCTCATAACATGCCTAGTATATTCACTTGTGCTTCACAAAGTAGTTAGATTCCTCACTTGTACTGATCTATGGGTTCGTACAAATCTGGAACCAACTTCTTATCTATGAGTGAATGTCTTCGCACGATGAGGTCAATGTCTTCTAAACTGATTTATCTTCAAAATCTTCTGAGAATGCATATGACCTCTTCCCCTTCCCTTGCACCTTAATGCTGTCACAGGTACATGTTCGTGGGAGAATCCTTTGGTTCTCATAGTCTGCATTCATTTGCAGAATTCTTACAGCATCACATAAATTCTCCTAAAGCCAGTTCCTGTTGGTCCAGCAAGAGAAAGCCTTTGAAGCCTTTGAACGTCTTGAAGCCTTTCAAGTTAAAGTTTATGGCTTCAGAGAAAGAAGCAAGGAAAGGGGGCAGACAACGTCGTGGCGGAACATCCAGAGATCTGCCCGATGAACTCGCAGAAATGTATAAGACAGATCCTGAAGAGGATTATAGTCAGCGCAAGACCCGAATCCAATGGATTCGACGATATTGGGCAGAACAATGGTTCAAATACTGCTTCACAACCCAAGAGTATGCTGAGAAAAGTGCCATCAAAAGACCGTGGGGAGACATCCTGTACAAGAATCTTCTACCCAGGTCCAGAGATGAAGCTATTACCCAAAGCTTCTATCCATGCATGGTCTGTGGGCCACAGCCTGATGATGCACATCCGTCGTCACTACTCTGGTGTCGTGACGACAATCTGTTCAAGCACAACTTCCAGTTTGCACAAAACTCAGCGAAGCAGAACAAGAAGAAGTTTGGGTTAGACTTCAACCCTGGTCCCTCAGCACCAAGGGCAGATGGCACACGAGAAGCAGAACCCAATGTCATCGGTCCATATGCCAACCTTGAAGGCCTCATTACCCGCATCTTGGTTCAAGGGACTGCAGTGAATGAGCCTCCAGCTGACTCTGAATCAGAAGAAGCTCCTGCAGTGCTGAAGCCAAAGAAGATGAAGAAGCCTAAAGCTTCCAAGCCTGTCCCTTCACCCAAAATTTCAAGGGCGAAGCCACTGGCAACTGCACCTCCTAAAGACAGTGTGCCGTCTGAAGAATTATCACGCATCTCAAAGCCCCAGAAGGCCAAGGTGCCTCTGCCACACAGCGGCCAAGAGCTCACAGCTGCTGCCATTCTGCGCAATGATGACATTGACCTGTCAAGTGATGAAGACCTAACAGATGACGCTCTTGAGCAACTCATCAAGAGCAAAGAAGAAGCAGAAATCTTCAATGATCTTCCACTCTTTGATGTCACCATCATCCACAACTTCATTGACGAGTGGTTTGACACGCCCAACATCAGCTTCGATGATCTGCAGCTACCCATTGGCCTCAGTGTCGCCTTCCATGGCGCCATTACTTCAGAACTAGCCATCGCCCAGCGCGTTGTTGAGCTGAAGCAGAAGATTGACTATGAAAAGGCTCAGTTCAAGAAGCATATGGCCAAGCTCAGCGTGCAAGATGTGAAGAACTTCAAGATCATGCTGCACAAGCTCAAGGAAGCCTTTCTGAAGAAACGTGCAGAAGCTCAGGGTTCGCGTGAGCGCATGAAGACTCTGGCTGACAGATGTGTGCAAGCCTACAATGAGGCTGAGAAGCGCAAGGCACTTGGGCGTCCTGGCATCGACCCCAGAATGGCCGCAAAGAAGAAGAAGAAGCCTGTTACAGCTGAACCCGATGCACCAAGGCAGGAAGCAGTTCCGGTTGTCTTCCCCACAAGAATGACTGGCTCGAAGCCAAAAAGCCGGTCAACAGCTTCAAAGCTCAAGAAGACGAGGACTGCTGAGGCTGAAGCGAGGAAAAGGAAATATCCTGAAGCCTCTCCTACTGCCCCCTCCAAGAAAAAGAGAAAGACCAAGAAAGATAGGGCTGCTCCCACAGATCCCTTGGTTGTTGAACCCATTTCCATGGTTCACCCCGACGCCAATCCACAAGAATGCTAACTGACCATCCATGTGCCTGCTTTCACAGAGGCTCGTGGAGCTGAAGACATTCCAGCAGCTGATCCCATCGCTGCTGAAGACATTGGTCAACATGACAATGTAGAAGATGATGCAGTCCTTCCTCAGCAAGACAACAGTGAACTCATCAGCATTGGTCGTCCATTGACGCCAATTGCCCAGGATGCCTCATGGGTGGATCGCCCACAAGAGGAAGAAGACAATGAGGCCCAACCCACTCAAACTCCATAGGCGTTGCCCGCGTTGCGCAGGCTTCACAAAGGTCCAAGGCCTCACGTCTCTGCTGAAGACATTCCGGCTGCATCAGCCGAAGAAGAAGAAGTACCATAAGTCCCCTCGTCTCACCAAGAAGCAGTTCTTACAGAGAACGTGCTTGTGTCCGACCCTCCAGCTCGTCAAGTGGAGGATGAAAATCGTGTGGCTGCCACAACTAACAATGAAGCTAATGTGGAGCCCTCCCCACCAAAAGCATCAGAAGACAGCGAAGCCACTGATCCTAACACTTCTGTTCCCGAGTCTGCTGCCGGTCCCTAGTTCGACTATCATGTTGAGCACAGGCCTCAGGTACAGAAGCCAATCCCAAGACTGCCAAGGTTCCCAGGTCCTGCATCAGCACCTGGCTCCTTCAACATCAATGGCTTCAGGGCAGACAATACATTCTTCAATAGCTCCAAGAACCCCTACTCAAGGGAAAGGATTTCATCAGATTGGTTCTGGAGCTATCCTCAGCGAAGTTATTACTCATGCATACTGTACAACCAAGGTCGCATCTTCCCACACAAGCGCCTTGACGTTGAAGCTATAGCTGGCCTGCCCTGCCTAGAAGAAGCTTTGGATTGCTTCAAGCAAGTTGGACTGCTGCCATTCATAACTGACCAAGAGCATTGGAATGAAGAGCTGCTACTCCAATTCTATGCCACACTCCACATCCGTGGGTACAACAGAGATCCGAAGACTTGGGTCCTGGAGTGGATGACTGGCAATGTTCATCACGAAGCCAATGCATTTGACATCATTGAGCTCACTGGCTTGCCCACTCCTGGCGATCTCTTCGAGCAAGGCTGTCCGCTGCATACTGAAGCTATTGAGAGCATCTTTCAGAGGCCTGAACCTGATATGAGTCAGATGCTCAGCATGATGAAGCCATTGCCCCAAGATGCTGCTTATCCCACAGAGTTCTTCTTTGAAGACCTTGAGTATCTGCCAAGAACCATCTATCACATCATCAGGCGGACTCTCTGGCCCATTAAAGGACACTCTCCAAATGCCAAGATTGAGGGTGCAATGAAGACTTTGATATTCTATATCCTTCATGGCAAATGCTTCAATGCACAGGACTTCTTCATACGCCAACTTGCTGCCTCAGGCTCTGATCTGTTTGGTTTGAAGTTCTACGCCCCCTGGGTAATGCGGCTGATCAAACTTCACTCTGCTATCTCGTATCAGCCCTCAGCCCGCAACCATCGGATCTTCTTGCCTGATGTGGATACCTCTGCTGAAGCCATCTATCCCGAGCCTGCCAAGCAACCTCTAAGTCTTCAGAATGCAGAACACCAGAGCTTCACTCAAAACATTGAAGGAGTTGAAGCAGTCTCTCGGGTGTATCTGTTGGCTGGCACTACACGTGCACCACGCCCTGCTTCCACTGAAGCCACTGACAGCACAACTGCTCCCAGACCCAAGAAGCGCACTCGTGTTCTGACCGAGAGCTTCTTGTGGCCCTTCATCAAAAACATGATAGGCATCATGACTGGCTGAAGCGTCAGATGAAAAGCCTCTTGGTGGATGTTAATCGCATTCGAAATCTTGCCACCAAGAATGCTTTCGTTACCCATGAAACCTGTCGCCGTACATGGAAAGGGCTAACGGTGATGTGTTCTGAAGCTGATCTTCAAGTGGATGGCTTCACTGAGCGATTCAAGTTTGACTCCACACCTCCTAGAAGGGTTGTGCTGCGAGTGACACCATCCCTTGAAGAATCTGAGTTCTCTTCCTCTGCTGCCATAGTGACTGCCCGAGTTATCGAGGATGAAGACGATGCTACTTCACCACCACCCTCTTCAGCACCACCAAACACCACCAACGACCCTGCTGCTCATGGGAACGAGTAGACACTCTATGTCTTCAAACCTTTTTGGTCCTCACTGACAAAAGGGGGAGAAGCATATGAGGTTGATAGTCTTCAAGCTGGTCCATATGGGCGGGTACTTTATATTTTGCTTCGTGCTTACAACTCTTGTTTTGCTACATTTGGTTCTTTGAGTTGTAACACTTAAACTCGATGGTCGTCTGCTACTTATTTGCCAACTTGTTTTGCGATGATAAATTCCGCATGTGCGACGATAAATTCCGCACTTAGATCATTCTGCAGACGTCCATTTTTCATTATGCATGTCATTATCTTCATATACTTTCATATGCATAGTGGATTGTCATCATAAGTTGAAGTGGATCTCCACAAGCACAATTTGTCATGTGCATTTGCATTCCAAAAGCAAATTACTGATATGCACATCTTCAGGGGGAGCCCTTGCAACTTATGAAGACAACTCCTTATCCTTTACAAATTTCACAGATTATATTCCCCGTTGAAAACTTCAACTAGTTTGTCATCAATCACCAAAAAGGGGGAGATTGTAAGTGCATCTAGTGCCACCCCTAGTTGATTTTGGAGTATTGACGACAAACCTAGTTGAGGGACTAATGTGTTGGTGAGAATTGCAAGATAACACAGGTAGAAGTCCCTCATTGATTCGGTTTTACTACCAGAGATGACCCCTAAAAATGTATGAAGACATTAATGTCAAAGGTGGTATATGAAGATATTCACATTGAAGACTATGACAAGAGAAGACACCGCATGAAGCCTATGGAGCTCGAAGACTTAGATCTTTCATAGTTCTCTTTCATTTGTGTTGAGTCATAGGAACCACCGTACTATTGAGTGGGGTCCAAGGGAACCAGTCAGGATGACTGAAGTGATGCCTAAACAAAAAACCTATGTCTTCGAATGAAGACTATGAGAGCAAATCTTGTCCAGAGTCGGACAAGTCAGCTTTGCTTGTAGCCCAAGTAAAGTTGCCGTGTGGGTTTGAAATCTGACCGTTGGAACATGTGTCAGTTCCTTAGTGACCGAGAGTCATTTCGGACAAATCAGGTCGGGTTGCCAAGTGGCTATATATAGCCCACCCCCTACAACCATAAACGGTTGGCTGCTCAGATTCAGTGCACGGCTTTTGTCGTTTGAGAGCAACCCACCTCGAAGCCTTTGAGAGAGAGAATACCTAGCGAGGATAAAGCCCTAACCACCCAGAGCCAGAGAGAATTGGGCATCACTTAAGTCTTCTTGTCTGAGTGATCTGAAGACTTATTACACATGAGGACTGTGCATCCTCCAGTCGGTTAGGCGTTGCGTTCTGAGCATCCAAGAGACATTGTGGATTGCCGGTGAGCGAAGTCTGTGAAGGTTTGGGAGTCTACCTTGAAGACTTCCCAGAGTGATTGGGCGAGGTCTATGTGACCTTAGCTCAAGGAGAATACGGTGAGGACTGGGTGTCCTAAGCTGTGTGTTCAGGACTGGGTGTCCGGGACTGGGTGTCCTAAGGTTTAAATACCTAGCCGCTCCAACCAGACGTACAATTGTCACAGCAACTGGAACTGGTCCAACAAATCATTGTCTTCAACGAGTCACTGGTTTCATCTTCACTTCCTTTTTCTTACTGTTACTCATTGTGAAGTCATTGCATGTTTGCTTTATCTTTTGTCTTCACAACATGAATGTATGATCTGTTTGGCTTCATAATATCTTCCTACCTGATCCTCATTACACTGCAGCTATTTGTCACTGTGCTTTCACTCTGTTGAACACTTGACCATGGCTTGCCTAGTGTAGTCTACCTTCCGCTGCATAGTAATAGGCATATCTCTACTGTTTGTCTTCATAACTTCCACGTTTTCAAGACTTTCATAAAAATCGCCTATTCACCCCCCTCTAGTCGATATAACGCACTTTCACCACCGCTGCAACTTTCTGTATCCACGAGATCCCATCTTGGGGCCTGTTCCGGAGCTCCGCCGGAGGGGGCATCGATCACGGAGGGCTTCTACATCATCACCATAGCCTCTCCGATGAAGTGTGAGTAGTTTACCACGGACCTACGGGTCCATAGTTATTAGCTAGATAGCTTCTTCTCTCTTTTTGGATCTCAATACAATGTTCTCCCCTCTCTTGTGGAGAACTATTCGATGTAATCTTCTTTTTGCGGTGTGTTTGTTGAAACCGATGAATTGTGGGTTTATGATCAAGTCTATCTATGAACAATATTTGAATCTTCTCTGAATTCTTTTATGTATGATTGGTTATCTTTACAAGTCTCTTCGAATTATCAGTTTGGTTTGGCCTACTAGATTGATCTTTCTTGCAATGGGAGAAGTGCTTAGCTTTGGGTTCAATCTTGCGGTGTCCTTTCCCAGTGACAGCAGGAGCAGCAAGGCACGTATTGTATTGTTGCCATCGAGGATAACAAGATGGGGTTTTCATCATATTGCATGAGTCCATCCCTCTACATCATGTCATCTTGCTTAAGGCGTTGCTCTGTTTTTAACTTAATACTCTAGATGCATGCTGGATAGCGGTCGATGAGTGGAGTAATAGTAGTGGATGCAGGCAGGAGTCGGTCTACTTGTCTCGGACGTGATGCCTATATACATGATCATACCTAGATATTGTCATAACTATGCACAATTATGTCAATTGCTCAACAGTAATTTGTTCACCCACCATCAAATACTTATGTTCTCGAGAGAAGCCACTAGTGAAACCTATGGCCCCCGGGTCTATCTTCATCATATTAATCTCCTACTACTTAGTTATTTCCTTTGCCTTTATTTTACTTTGCATCTTTATCACAAAAATACCAAAAACATTATCTTATCATATCTATCAGATCTCACTCTCGTAAGTGGTCGTGTAGTGATTGACAACCCCTATTCACGTTGGTTGCGAGGATTTATTTGTTTTGTGCAGGTACGAGGGACTCACGTGTAGCCTCCTACTTGATTGATACCTTGGTTCTCAAAAACTGAGGGAAATACTTACGCTACTTTGCTGCATCATCCCTTCCTCTTCGGGGAAAACCAACGCAGTGCTCAAGAGGTACCAATGCTCACATAAAAGATAAGAATTGAAACATAAAGAGAGCATCATGAAGAATATGACTAGCACATTTAAGTCTAACCCACTTCCTATGCATAGGGATTTTGTGAGCAAACAACTTGTGGGAACAATAATCAACCAGCATAGGAAGGGAAAACAAGCATAACTTTAAAACTTTAAGCACATAGAGAGGAAACTTGATATTATTGCAATTCCTACAAGCATATATTCCTCACTCATAATAATTTTCAGTAGCATCATGAATGAATTCAACAATATAACTATCACATAAAGCATTATTTTCAAGATCTACAAGCATGCAAAGTTGACACTTCCAAAATAGTGGGATTAACATTAACTAATGTCATGACCTCTCCAAACCCACTTTCATAATTATCACAATAAGATTCAACACCCTCCAAAGTAGTGGGATCATTACTTCCTAAAGTTGACACTCTTCCAACCCCACTTTGATCAATATAATCATCATAAATAGGAGGCATGCTATCATCAAAATAAATTTGCTCATCAAAACTTGGGGGACGAAAAATATCATCTTCATCAAACATAGCATCCCCAAGCTTGTGGCTTTGCGTATCATTAATATCATAGATATTTAAGGAATTCATACTAACAACATTGCAATCATGCTCATCATACAAAGATTTAGTGCCAAACATTCTAATGCATTCTTCTTCTTACAATTTGGCACAATTATTGGAATCCTTATTTTCATGGAAGACATTAAAAAGATGAAGCATATGACGTATCCTCAATTCCATTTTTTTTGTAGTTTTATTTTATAGACTAAACTAGTGATAAAACAAGAAACTAAAAGATTCGATTGCAAGATCTAAAGATATACCTTCAAGCACTAACCTCCCCGGCAACGGCGCCAGAAAAGAGCTTGATGTCTACTACACAACCTTCTTCTTGTAGACGTTGTTGGGCCTCCATGTGTAGAGGTTTGTAGGACAGTAGCAAATTTCCCTCAAGTGAATGACCTAAGCTTTATCAATCCATGGGAGGCGTAGGATGAAGATGGTCTCTCTCAAACAACCCTGCAACCAAATAACAAAGACTCTCTTGTGTCCCCAACACACCCAATACAATGGAAAATTGTATAGGTGCACTAGTTCGGCGAAGAGATGCTGATACAAGTGCAATATGGATGGTAGATAAAGGTTTTTGTAATCTGAAAATATAAAAACAACAAGGTAGCAAGTGGTAAAAGTGAGCGTAAACGGTATTGCAATGCTAAGAAACTAGGCCTAGGGTTCATACTTTCACTAGTGCAAGTTCTCTAAACAATAATAACATAATTGGATCATATAACTATCCCTCAACATGCAATACAGAGTCACTCCAAAGTCACTAATAGCGGAGAACAAACTAAGAGATTATGGTAGGGTACGAGACCACCTCAAAGTTATCCTTTCTGATAGATCTATCATAGATTTGATACTATAATAACACCTTAAGACACATATCAACCAAAACCCTAATGTCACCTAGATACTCCAATGTCACCTCAAGTATCCGTGGGTATGATTATACGGTATGCATCACACATTCTCAGATTCATCTATTCAACCAACACAAAGAACTTCAAAGAGTGCCCCATGGTTTCTACCGAAGAGTCAAGACGAAAACGTGTGCCAACCCATATGCCTAAGTTCATGAGGTCACGGAACTCGCAAGTTGATCACCAAAACATACATCAAGTGGATCACGTGATATCCCATTGTCACCACAGATAAGCACATGCAAGACATACATCAAGTGTTCTCAAATCCTTAAAGACTCAATCCGATAAGATAATCAAAGGGAAAACTCAATTCATCACAAGAGATTAGAGGGGGAGAAACATCACAAGATCCAACTAAAATAGCAAAGCTCGCGATACATCAAGATCGTGCCGACTTAAGAACATGAGAGATTGAGAGATGAAACACATAGCTACTAGTACATACCCTCAGCCCCGAGGGTGAACTACTCCATCCTCATCATGGAGAGCGTCGGGATGATGAAGATGGCCACTGGAGAGGGATCCCCCCCTCCGGCAGGGTGCCGAAACGAGTCTAGATTGGTTTTTGGTGGCTACGGAGGCTTCTGGCAGCGGAAATCCCGATCTAGGTTTCTTTCTGGAAGTTTTGGGTTATATAAGAGATGTTGGAGTCGGGAACAAGTCAGGGGGGTCTCCGGGCTGTCCACAAGGTAGGGAGGCACGTCTAGGGGGTGGGCATGCCCCCACCCTCGTGGGCAGCCCGGGACTCTACTGGCCTAACTCTTTTACTCCATGTCCTTCTTCTGGTCCAAAAATAAGGTCCGTGAAGTTTCAGGTCAATTGGACTCCGTTTCGTTTTCCTTTTCTGCGAAACTCAAAAATAAGGAAAAAACAGAAACTGGCACTAGGCCCTAGGTTAATAGTTTAGTCCCAAAAATCATATAAAATAGCATATAAAACATCCAAGGTTGATAATATAATAGCATGGAACAATCAAAAATTATAGATACGTTGGAGACGTATCAATGTGATATGGTCAAGACATAATGCTAAATTTTATTGTATGAGATGATCATGTTTTGTAACACCATTATCGGCAACTGGCAGGAGTCATATGGTTGTCGCTTTATTGTATGAAATGCAATCGCCATGTACTTGCTTTACTTTATCACTAAGCGGTAGCGATAGTCGTAGAAGCAATAGTTGGCGAGATGATAACGATGTTTCGATGGAGATCAAGGTGTCAAGCCGGTGACGATGGTGATCATGATGGTGCTTGGGAGATGGAGATCAAAGGCACAAGATGATGATGATGGCCATATCATATCACTTATATTGATTGCATGTGATGTTTATCCTTTATGCATCTTATTTTGCTTAGTTCGACGGTAGCATTATAAGATGATCTCTCACTAAATTTCAAGGTATAAGCATTCTCCCTGAGTATGACCTGTTGCTACAGTTCGTCGTGCCGAGACACCAGGTGATGATCGGGTGTGATAAGCTCTATGTTCACATACAACGGGTGCAAGCCAATTTTGCACATGCGGAATACTCGGGTTAAACTTGACGAGCCTAGCATATGCAGATATGGCCTCGGAACACTGAGACCGAAAGGTCGAGCATGAATCATATTGTAGATATGATCAACATAGTGATGTTCACCATTGAAAACTACTCCATTTCACGTGATGATCAGACATGGTTTAGTTGATGTGGATCACATGATCACTTAGATGATTAAAGACATGTCTATCTAAGGGGGAGTTCTTAAGTAATTTGATTAATTGAACATTAATTTATCATGAACTTAGTACCTGATAGTATTTTGCATGTCTATGTTGTTGTAGATAGATGGCCGGTGTTGTTGTTCTGTTGAATTTTAAATCGTTCCTAGAGCTAAGTTGAAAGATGATGGTAGCAACTACACGGACTGGGTCCATAACTTGAGGATTATCCTCATTGTTGCACAGAAGAATTACATCCTGGAAGCACCGCTAGGTGACAAACCCGATGCAGGAGCAACGCCAGATGTTGTGAATACCTGGCAGAGCAAAGCTGATGACTACTCGATAGTTCAATGTGCCATGCTTTACGGCTTAGAACCGGGACTTCAACGATGTTTTGAATGTCATGGAGCATATCAGATGTTCCAGGAGTTGAAGTTAATATTTCAAGAAAATGCCCGGATTGAGAGATATGAAGTCTTCAATAAGTTCTACAGCTGCAAGATGGAGGAGAATAGTTCTGTCGGTGAACATATACTCAGAATGTCTGGGTACCACAACCACTTGACTCAACTGGGAGTTAATCTTCCTGATGATAGTGTCATTGACAGAGTTCTTCAATCACTGCCACCAAGCTACGAGAGCTTCGTGATGAACTATAATATGCAAGGGATGGATAAGACGATTCCTGAGCTCTTCGTAATGCTAAAGGTTGCGGAGGTAGAAATCAAGAAGGAGCATCAAGTCTTGATGGTCAACAAGACCACTAGTTTCAAGAAAAAGGGTAAAGGGAATAAGGGGAACTTCAAGAAGAACAGCAAGCCAGTTGCTGCTCAAGTGAAGAAACCCAAGTCTGGACCTAAGCCTGAGACTGAGTGCTTCTACTGCAAAGGAACTGGTCACTGGAAGTGGAACTGCCCCAAGTATTTGGCGGAGAAGAAGGATGGCAAAGTGAAAGGTATATTTGATATACATGTTATTGATGTGTACCTTACTAATGCTCGCAATAGTGCCTGGGTATTTGATACTGGTTCAGTTGCTAACATTTGCAACTCGAAACAGGGGCTACGGATTAAGCGAAGATTGGCTAAGGGTGAGGTGACGATGCGCATGGGAAATGGTTCCAAAGTTGATGTGATCGCCGTCGGCACGCTACCTCTACATCTACCTTCGGGATTAGTTTTAGACCTAAATAATTGTTATTTGGTGCCAGCATTGAGCATGAACATTATATCTGGATCTTGTTTGATGCGAGACAGTTATTCATTTATCAGAGAATAATGGTTGTTCTATTTATATGAGTAATATCATTTATGGTCATGCACTCTTGATGAGTAGTCTATTTTTACTAAATCTTGATAGTAGTGATACACAAGTTCATAGTATTGAAGCCAAAAGATGCAGAGTTGATAATGATAGTGCAACTTATTTGTGGCACTGTCGTTTAGTTCATATTGTTGTAAAGCGCATGAAGAAACTCCATTCTGATGGACTTCTGGAATCACTTGATTATGAATCACTTGGTACTTGCGAACCATGCCTCATGGGCAAGATGACTAAAACTCCGTTCTCTGGAACAATGGAGCGAGCAACAGAGTTATTGGAAATCATATATACCGATGTATGTGGTCCAATGAACATTGAAGCTCGCGGCGGATATCATTATTTTCTCACCTTCACAAATGATTTGAGCAGATATGGGTATATCTACTTAATGAAACATAAGTCTGAAACATTTGAAAAGTTCAAAGAATTTCAGAGTGAGGTGGAAAATCATCGTAACAAGAAAATCAAGTTTCTATGATCTGATCGTGGAGGTGAATATTTGAGTTATGAGTTTGGACTTCATTTGAAACAATGCGGAATAGTTTCGCAACTCACGCCACCTGGAACACCACAACGTAATGGTGTGTCCGAACATCGTAACCGCACTTTATTAGATATGGTGCGATCTATGATGTCTCTCACTGATTTATCGATATCGTTTTGGGGTTATGCTTTAGAGACGGCTGCATTCACGTTAAATAGGGCACCATCTAAATCCGTTGAGACGACACCTTATGAACTGTGGTTTGGCAAGAAACCCAAATTATCGTTTCTTAAAGTTTGGGGCTGCGATGCTTATGTGAAAAAGCTTCAACCTAATAAGCTCGAATCCAAATTGGAGAAATGTGTCTTCATAGGATACCCAAAGGAGACTGTTGGGTACACCTTCTATCACAGATCTGAAGGCAAGATATTCGTTGCTAAGAATGGATCCTTTCTAGAGAAGGAGTTTCTCTCGAAAGAAGTGAGTGGGAGGAAAGTAAAACTTGATGAGGTAATTGTACCTTCTCCCTTATTGGAAAGTAGTTCATCACTGAAATCAGTTCCAGTGATTCCTACACCAGTAAGTGAGGAAGCTAATGATGATGATCATGAAACTTCTGATCAAGTTACTACCGAACCTCGTAGGTCAACCAGAGTAAGATCCGCACCAGAGTGGTATGGTAATCCTGTTCTGGAAGTCATGTTACTTGACCATGACGAACCTACGAACTATGAGGAAGCAATGATGTGCCCAGATTCCGCAAAATGGCTTGAGGCCATGAAATCAGAGATGTGATCCATGTATGAGAGCAAAGTATGGACTTTGGTAGACTTGCCCGATGATCGGCAGGCCATAGAGAATAAATGGATCTTCAAGAAGAAGACTGACGCTGACGATAATATTACTGTCTACAAAGCTCGACTTGTTGCAATAGGTTTTCAACAAGTTCAAGGAGTTGATTCTGATGAGACCTTCTCACCCGTAGCGATGATTAAGTCTGTCCGAATCATGTTAGCAATTGCCGCATTTTATGATTATGAAATTTGGCAAATGGATGTCAAAATTGCATTCCCTAAATGGATATCTTAAAGAAGAGTGGTATATGATGCAACCAGAAGGTTTTGTTGATCCAAAAGGTGCTAACAAAGTGTTCAAGCTCCAGCGATCCATTTATGGACTGGTGCAAGCCTCTCGGAGTTGGAATATACGCTTTGATAGTGTGATCAAAGCATATGGTTTTATACATACTTTTGGAGAAGCCTGTATTTACAACAAAGTGAGTGGGAGCTCCCTAGCATTTCTGATATTATATGTAGATGACATATTGTTTATCGGAAATGATACTGAATTTCTGAATAGCATAAAAGGGTACTTGAATAAGAATTTTTCAATGAAAGACCTCGGTGAAGCTGCTTATATATTGGGCATCAAGATCTCTAGAGATAGATCAAGACGCTTAGTTGGACTTTCACAAAGCACATACCTTGATAAAGTTTTGAAGTTCAAAATGGATCAGGCAAAGAAAGGGTTCTTGCCTGTATTATGATACGTCTCCAACGTATCTATAATTTTTTACTGCTCCATGCTATATTATCTACTGTTTTGGACATTATTGGGCTTTATTATCCACTTTTATATTATTTTTGGGACTAACCTTTAACCGGAGGCCCAGCCCAAAATTGTTGTTTTTTGCCTATTTTAGGGTTTCGAAGAAAAGGAATATATAACGGAGTCCAAACGGAATGAAACCTTCGGGAACATGATTTTCTCACCGAACATGATCCAGGAGACTTGGACCCTACGTCGAGAAACAAAGGAGGAGGCCATGAGGTAGGGTGGCGCGCCTACCCCCCCCCCCAGACGCGCCCTCCACCCTTGTGGGCCCCTTGTTGCACCACCGACGTACTAATTCCTCCTATATATACCTACGTACCCCCAAACGATCAGATACGGAGCCAAAACCCTAATTCCACCACCGCAACCTTCTGTATCCACGAGATCCCATCTTGGGGCCTGTTTCGGAGCTCCGCCGGAGGGGGCATCCATCACGGAGGGCTTCTACATCAACACCATAACCTCTCCGATGAAGTGTGAGTCGTTTACCTCAGACCTTCCGGTCCATAGTTATTAGCTAGATGGCTTCTTCTCTCTTTTTGGATCTCAATACAATGTTTTCCCCCTCTCTTGTGGAGATCTATTCGATGTAATCTTCTTTTTAAGGTGTGTTTGTTGAGACCGATGAATTGTGGGTTTATGATCAAGATTATCTATGAACAATATTTGAATCTTCTCTGAATTCTTTTATGTATGATTGGTTATCTTTGCAAGTCTCTTCGAATTATCAGTTTGGTTTGGCCTACTAGATTGATCTTTCTTGCAATGGGAGAAGTGCTTAGCTTTGGGTTCAACATTGCGGTGTCCTTTCCCAGTGACAGTAGGGGCAGCAAGGCATGTATTGTATTGTTGCCATCGAGGATAACAAGATGGTTTTTTTTATCATATTACATGAATTTATCCCTCTACATCATGTCATCTTACTTAAGGCGTTACTCTGTTTTCATGAACTTAATACTCTAGATGCATGCTGGATAGCGGTCGATGAGTGGAGTAATAGTAGTAGATGCAGGCAGGAGTCGGTCTACTTGTCTCGGACGTGCTGCCTATATACATGATCATACTTAGATATTCTCATAACTATGCTCAATTCTGTCAATTGCTCAACAGTAATTCGTTCACCCACCACAAAATACTTATGCTCTTGAGAGAAGCCACTTGTGAAACCTATGGCCCCCGGGTCTATCTTCATCATATTAATCTTCCAATACTTAGTTATTTCCTTTTCTTTTTTACTTTGCTTTTATTTTACTTTGCATCTTTATCACAAAAATACCAAAAATATTATCTTATCATATCTATCAGATCTCACTCTCGTAAGTGACCGTGAAGGGATTGATAACCCCTTATCGCGTTGGTTGCGAGGAGTTGTTTGTTTTGTGCAGGTACTAGGGACGCGTGCACAACCTTCTACTGGATTGATACCTTGGTTCTCAAAAACTGAGGGAAATACTTGCGCTACTTTGCTGCATCAATGTAGTATCCCAAAATTTTCCAAATTTTGGAATGTTAATAATAAGGTATTATTGAGTGAATTGCTATGATTTTCATGGGAAATTAAAACCTTTTGATTCTTGTTTCAAATATTTCACCCAATTGCTTTTCTTTTGGACACCTACAAAATATTTTGAAACCACAAATAAAAATGGAGTGAGAATAAAATGACTTTCTCAAATGTGGTGGATCAAAAAATCATTTGAAGTTCCTTGAATTTTGGAGTTCCATCAGAAATTGGATCTCATTTGAAATTTTAATGCCATTTAAATATTTCCAACAACTTTAATGAGAGGAGATAATGTGACTTCTCCAAAATATATTTGGAAATATTTAGTACTGCATAATTATCATTTCGTGAATTTGCAGAACTCTAAACTGATTTTTTGATTATTTCAATTATGTCCATAAAGTGTGAAGGGTAGTTTGTGAACAAACTTAATTTTATTAAATTCAGAGACTAATTTTCTTGGACTCTAAATAATGTTGGCACTAATGTAAACATTTTTATTATTTGTTTTAAGTAACTTTTTGTGCTCGTACTTATGTATGTAATTATATTTCAATCCTAATTCCTAAACTATCTAGCTTGACCCAGTATATTTCTCTCTCAAAATCTCGGACAGGCGCAAGACAGCAGCACAGTACAGCCCACCTTGTTTTTGTATTTTTTTCTTTCCTTGCCTTTTTCCTTTGGGCCAATTTCTTCCACTAAGGCCCATACGCGCACGCTTCTTCTTCCTCCTCGTTCATGTTCACATGAACACGAACAGAGGCTACATCCCTCGACCCCTCCTCTTCCTTCCCTCCTCTTCCTCTCCCAACCCACTAACCTCCAGAACCGGTTCCCCTCTCCTCCCTCGACCCCTCCCCTCCATTAGTGCGCCCTAATCCCCCCCTAATGGTCATTAGAACCATAGGTAACTGCTGCCATTAACACCCTTAAATCCGACGATGCCCCGCTCTCCTCTGGCTCCCCCTGACCCTCTATAAAAGCCCAAGGAGTCTCCCAGGTTCTCCTTGTCCGAAGCCCTCTTCTTTCGGGAGCTATATCCCTCCCCATCCCGATCAATTGCTCGTTCGAGTTCAGCAGCTCCGGCGGCCGCCCCACGCCGCCACGGGACTAGACCGAGCCCGGGACATTGCCCAACGGACTTCCCTTGTCGACATCTTCGACGTCCTCCTTCTACTTGACGTCAGGGAGTTTCTTCCACAACTCCGGCAACCTTCTTCCCCAACTCCGGTGACCAACTCCGGTGAGCTCTCTCTAAATCCCGTAATTCTTTCTTTTTAGAAAATATCAAACTTCGGAAATTCATATCTCCCAAATCGTATGTCCGATTTTGACAAATAAGATATGCCCCGATTCGTTGAAACCTGTACATTTTTATGAAATTATAAAATCTCACTTTTCGGCAAATTAAAATTTAGTTTTGATTTAAATGTTAAGATGAGTATTTTTACTATATCTTTTATTTGTAATTCATATAAAAATGTTTTATATATGAAAGTTGGACCTTAGGACCTGACCTTTCTGTTAGAACTCGTTGCATGAATTTTCAGTAATGTTTAGTTGAAGTTTTAACATCAACATCTTAGTTTGACCTTCTTTGATGATCGTTTAATAGCTTTGTTAAATTAGAATTTGACTATAGGTTAAATCTCTTAGATGAATCCCTAGAAACCCTCTCTGGTCATTTGAAACCACCACAAAATTTGGAGTTACAAGATTAAGAATTTAGTTATGTTATCTTGAACTTATGCCATACCCATTTCCATTTAACACAAGTCAAAATATTTCGATCGAACCCATTATAGACTTTGTTGTCGTGGAACCCGGTCTCACAACCCTTCAAACCAAATCCTCACTTAGTATCAATATTAACCAATCCTAGAATATGACTGTCATATTTTTTCTTCATTAGACTACATCTGATCCTATATCAACCCTAACCATGCCCTAGAAATTATGATAGTGGCAACCGAATAATCTGTGTTGTTATTTGGATCTTCATTTGGATTTTTATTGTATGTTGAATGCTTGCTTGATCCATTGTTATGTGAATGTGGATATGCCGAGTGGCTTACTTGAGTTATTTATCGCGTTAGATTACGACGAGTGCGAAGGTGAATTCTACGAGGAGGTAGAACCTACTGCAAAACCGAAGGCAAGTTGCAAATTGATCATGCTCTGACCTATGTTTTCATATTATGCATAATCCTTTGTATTTTAATGCTATGCATGTTTTATAAAAGTTTTACAAAGTATTATTATTAGCTAGAGCCATAGGTTCAAGACTTGCAACCATGCTTGGCCACGCTTGCACAAAATGGGTGGGATGAAAACTAAAATTGTTTTGAACCTCTAAACTTGCCTCTTTTGGGGTAAAGTTTTGTGAAAACTTTTGGAAAACAAAACTATATACTATTTTACTTCTACTCCCTGGGCGGGATGGTATTGACGGGAGCGTCTACAAGTGATTGCGTCCATCGGGGTCTTGCAGTGAATGCGCCCGACTGGGGTCTTGCACACAGGTTTTTGGTGGGGATTGCCGTCCAGGGGACTGAGATCTTCCAAGTACAGTTTGATGTAGCTTCCAGTACAGCCACATGCTACTATGGGCTCTGGCTTAGCTTAGTACTAACGGGAAACCCTACCCCAGGACCGCCATCGGAGAGAGGCCTTCGTGCCGAAGTTGCGGGCGACTTGGCGGTATAGGGGGCTGTTACGGAAAGGCTTCGTCACAATCTCCTCCTCGTCGTACACCCAAGTGTGTAATGATAAACGGGGTTGGTTGTGTCATGTGGGGAACGTGTACGACCGCTGCAGAGGGTTAAACCTAATCGATTAGCCGTGCCCCCGGTTACGGGCAAATTTGAGCAACTGAAGACTTGGACTGAAGAAGAATCTCCCCTCTCTTTTCTAAAAAGCTGTTTTAAGGGTTAAAGTTGAGGAATGAGCACAGTGAATGTGTTTCACTTCAACCTTATGGATGTTTCAAAACTATTTTGGAGAATGAGCACCGGTGCGTATATCCAAGTGTCTCACTCCTATCTTTTATACTAAAAAAATATATTTCTATTTCAAACAAAGTTTATAAAATTTAGTATAGTAGAAAATTGGCTTTATGCAAAGGAACCCTTCACAAATACTTACCCTGCATATATAATCTGTTATACTCTCCTTTGCAACTTGCGAGTACATTCCACGTACTCATCTGCACCTGTCATGTGCAGATCTCGACAGATTAAGAGACGATAGGATTATGGTCTACACTCAACGAGCCCAGTGGCGTTGATGGAGCCTAACTTAGCGACTACGTATAATTCCGTTGTATTATCTGCCAGCTTGAGCTGTGCCTAAGGTATGATATATATATATATATATATATATATATATATATATATATATATATATATATATATATATATATATGGATCTACCGTTGTAGTAGAATGATGTATGTCTTACTGATATTCATTTTTGTTACTGTGTGTGCTAGCTATGATCCAGGGATAGCACAGTAAGCACAGAGACTTGGATTTACCAAATCCGAGTCGTTACAATCATCCTTTCCTCTTCGGGGAAATCCAACGCAGTGCTCAAGAGGTAGCAAGAAGAATTTCTGGCGCCGTTGCCGGGGAGGTTCGCGCAAGTCAAGATCTGACTCCCGACAACGAGCCATTTCTGGCGCTGTTGCCGGGGAGTCTACGCAAAATTCAACATGCCAAGTACCCATCATAACCCTTATCTCCCGCATTACATTATTTTCCATTTGCCTTTCGTTTTCCTCTCCCCCACTTCACCCTTGCCGTTTTATTCACCCTCTCTTTCTCTATTTGCCTCTTTTTGCCCTCTTGCTTTTTGTTTGCTTGTGTGTTGGATTGCTTGCTTGTCACGATGGGTCAAGATAACACTAAATTGTGTGAATTTACCAATACCAACAACAATGATTTTATTAGCACTCCGATTGCTCCTATTACCGATGCTGAATCTTGTGAAATTAATGCCGCTTTGCTGAATCTTGTCATGAAAGATCCGTTTTCCGGCCTTCCTAGTGAAGATGCTGCTACCCATCTAAATAGCTTCGTTGATTTGTGTGATATGCAAAAGAAGAAAGATGTGGATAATGATATTGTTAAATTGAAGCTATTTCCTTTTTCGCTTAGAGATCGTGCTAAAGCTTGGTTTTCGTCTTTGCCTAAAAATAGTATTGATTCTTGAAACAAGTGCAAAGATGCTTTTATCTCTAAGTATTTTCCTCCCGCTAAGATCATCTCCCTTAGAAACGATATTATGAATTTTAAGCAAATTGATCATGAACATGTTGCACAAGCTTGGGAGAGGATGAAATTAATGATACGTAATTGCCCTACTCATGGTTTGAATTTGTGGATGATTATACAAAAATTTTATGCCAGATTGAACTTTGCTTATAGAAATTTTTTAGATTCGGCCGAGGAAGGCAATTTTATGGAAATCACTTTAGGAGAAGCTACTAAACTCCTAGATAATATTATGGTTAATTATTCTCAATGGCATACTGAAAGATCTTCTAATAAAAAGGTGCATGCGATAGAAGAAATTAATGTTTTGAGTGGAAAGATGGATGAACTTATGAAATTATTTGCTAGTAAAAGTGTTTCTTCTGATCCTAATGATATGCCCTTGTCTACTTTGATTGAGAATAATAATGAATCTATGGATATGAATTTTGTTGGTAGGAACAATTTTGGTAACAACGCGTATAGAGGAAACTTTAATTCTAGGCCTTATCCTAGTAATCCCTCTAATAGTTATGGTAATTCCTACAATAATTCTTATGGAAATTATAATAAGATGCCCTCTGATTTTGAATCTAATATTAAAGAATGTATTACTTCGCAAAAGAATTTCAATGCTTTGATTGAAGAAAAATCGCTTAAGATTGATGATTTTGCTAGGAATGTTGATAGAATTTATCTTGATGTTGATTCTTTAAAGCTTACATCTATTCCTCCTATGCATGATATCAATGAGTCTCTCAAAGCCATGAGAATTTCCATTGATGAGTGCAATGAAAGAACCACTAGGATGCGTGCTAAGAAAGATGCCTTTATAAGAGCGTATTCTTTTAGTTCCTATGAAAATAAAGATGAAGATCTAAAAATTATTGGTGTGTCCCCTATTAAATCTTTGTTTTGAAATATGAATCTTGATAATAATGGGACTGAATATGATCCACCTTTACCTAGAAGGCGTTCCAAAAATTTGGAGTTTTTAGATCTTGATGCTAAATTTGATGAAAGTGGGGTTGAAGAAATTAAAACCCTAGATGTTGCTAAACCCACTATTTTAGATTTCAAGGAATTTAATTATGAAAATTGCTCTTTGATTGATTGTATTTCCTTGTTGCAATCCGTGCTAAATTCTCCTCATGCTTATAGTCAAAATAAAGCGTTTACTAAACATATCGTTGATGCCTTGATGCAATCTTATGAAGAAAAACTTGAGTTGGAAGTTTCTATACCTAGAAAGCTTTATGATGAGTGGGAACCAACTATTAAAATTAATATTAAAGATCATGAGTTTTATGCTTTATGTGATTTGGGTGCTAGTGTTTCCACGATTCCAAAGACTTTGTGTGATTTGTTAGGTTTCCATGATTTTGATGATTGATCTTTAAACTTGCACCTTGCAGATTCCACTATTAAGAAACCTATGAGAAGAATTAATGATGTTCTTATTGTTGCAAATAGGAATTTTGTGCCCGTAGATTTTATCGTTCTTGACATAGATTGCAATTCTTCATGTCCTATTATCCTTGTTAGACCTTTCCTTAGAACGATTGGTGCAATTATTGATATGAAGGAAGGAAATATTAGATTCCAATTTCCGTTAAGGAAAGGCATTGAACACTTTTCTAGAAAGAAAATTAAATTACCTTATGAATATATTATGAGAGCCACTTATGGATTGCCTACCAAAGATGGCAATACTTAGATCTATCATTGCTTTTTATGCCTAGCTAGGGGCGTTAAACGATAGCGCTTGTTGGGAGGCAACCCAATTTTATTTTTATTCCTTGCTTTTTGCTCCCGTTTAGTACTAAATAATTTACCTAGCTTCTGTTTTGGTTGTGTTTTTTGTTTTTAATTAGTGTTTGTGCCAAGTAGAATCGTTGGGAAGACTTGGGGAAAGTCTTAATATCTTGCTGTAAAAAACAGAAACTTTAGCGCTCACGAGAACTGCTGCCATTTTTATTTGGAAAGTTCTATTCAGTTAATTATTTCTATAGGATTAATAGATAAATTACTCACGTACAGCAATTTATATTAGAATTTTTGGGGTTCCAGATCTTGCGCTAGCTACAGATTACTACAGACTGTTCTATTTTTGACAGATTCTGTTTTTCGTGTGTTGTTTGCTTATTTTGATGAATCTATGGCTAGTAAAATAGTTTATAAAACATAAATAAGTTGGAATACAGTAGGTTTAACACCAATATAAGTAAAGAATGAGTTCATTACAGTACCTTGAAGTGGTCTTTTGTTTTCTTACGCTAACGAAGCTCACGAGATTTTCTACTTTGAGTTTTGTGTTGTGAAGTTTTCAAGTTTTATTCACCACATGATATGTGTTTTGCTTGGAGCGTCTTGTATGATTTGAGTCTTTATTTGCTAGTTTAGCACAATTGTCCTTGCTGTACACACCTTTTGAGAGAGCCATACATGATTTGGAATTTGTTAGAATATTCTATGTGCTTCACTTATATCATTTGAGTTATATAGTTTTGCTCTAGTACTTCACTTATATCTTTTAGAGCACGGTGGTGGATTTGTTTTATAGAAACTATTGATCTATCATGCTTCACTTAGATTATTTTGGGAGTCTTAAATAGCATGGTAATTCGCTTAAAAATTCTTATATGCTAGGTATACAAGATTAATAATAAAATTCTCGCTTAAAAACCAGTGAGGAAAGGATGATGGAGACTATGATTCCCCCACAAGTCGGGATGAGACTCCGGACGAAAAATTAAAATAAATAAAGAAAAGAGGCCATAAAAAAGAGAAAAAGGCCCAAATAAAAAAATGAGAGAAAAAGAGAGAAGGGACAATGCTACTATGCTTTCACCACACTTGTGCCTCAAAGTAGCACCATGATATTCAAGATAGAGAGTCTCTCATTTCGTCACTTTCATATACTAGTGGGAAATTTTTTTCATTATAGAACTTGGCTTGTATATTCCAATGATGGGCTTCCTCAAAATGCCCTAGGTCTTCATAAGCAAGCAAGTTGGATGCACACCCACTTAGTTTCTTTTTTTGAGCTTTCATATACTTATAGCTCTAGTGCATCCGTTGCATGGCAATCCCTACTCACTCACATTGATATCTATTGATGGGCATCTCCATAGCCCGTTGATACGCCTAGTTGATGTGAGACTATCTTGTCCCTTTTTGTCTTCTCCACAACCACCATTCTATTCCACCTATAGTGCTATATCCATGGCTCACGCTCATGTATTGCGTGAAGATTGAAAAAGTTTTGAGAATGTCAAAAGTATGAAACAATTGCTTGGCTTGTCATCGGGGTTGTGCATGATTTAAATACTTTGTGTGGTGAAGATAGAGCATAGCCATACTATATGATTTTGTAGGGATAACTTTCTTTGGCCATGTTATTTTGAGAAGACACGATTGCTTTGTTAGTATGCCTGAAGTATTATTATTATTATGTCAATATTAAACCTTTATCTTGAATCTTTCGGAGCTGAATATTCATACCACAATTAAGAAGAATTACATTAAAATTATGTCAAGTAGAATTCCACATCAAAAATTCTGTTTTTATCATTTACCTACTCGAGGACGAGTAGGAATTAAGCTTGGGGATGCTTGATACGTCTCCAACGTATCTATAATTTTTGATTGCTCCATGCTATATTATCTACTATTTTGGACATTATTGGGCTTTATTATCTACTTTTATATTATTTTTGGGACTAACCTATTAACCGGAGGCCCAGCCCAGAATTGCTGTTTTTTTGCCTATTTTAGGGTTTCGAAGAAAAGGAATATCAAACGGAGTCCAAACGGAATGAAACCTTCGGGAACGTGATTTTCTTACCGAACATGATCCATGAGACTTGGACCCTATGTCAAGAAACAAATGAGGAGGCCACGAGGTAGGGGGCGCCTACCCCCCCAGGCGCGCCCTCCACCCTCGTGGGCCCCCTGTTGCTCCACCGACGTACTCCTTCCTCCTATATATACCTACATACCCCCAAATGATCAGATACGGAGCCAAAACCCTAATTCCACCGCCGCAACCTTCTGTATCCATGAGATCCCATCTTGGGGCCTGTTCCGGAGCTCCGCCGGAGGGGGCATCCATCACGGAGGGCTTCTACATCAATACCATAGCCTCTCCGATGAAGTGTGAGTAGTTTACCTCACACCTTCGAGTCCATAGTTATTAGCTAGATGGCTTCTTCTCTCTTTTTGGATCTCAATACAATGTTCCCCCCCTCTCTTGTGGAGATCTATTCGATGTAATCTTCTTTTTGCGGTGTGTTTGTTGAGACCGATGAATTGTGGGTTTATGATCAAGATTATCTATGAACAATATTTGAATCTTCTCTGAATTCTTTTATATATGATTGGTGATCTTGCTTAAGGCGTTACTCTATTTTCATGAACTTAATACTCTAGATGCATGCTGGATAGCGGTCGATGAGTGGAGTAATAGTAGTAGATGCAGGCAGGAATCGGTCTACTTGTCTCGGACCTGATGCCTATATACATGATCATACCTAGATATTCTCATGACTATGCTCAATTCTGTCAATTGCTCAACAGTAATTCGTTCACCCACCGTAAAATACGTATGCTCTTGAGAGAAGCCACTAGTGAAACCTATGGCCCCCGGGTCTATCTTCAACATATTAATCTTCCAATACTTAGTTATTTCCTTTGCTTTTATTTTACTTTGCATCTTTATCACAAAAATACCAAAAATATTATCTTATCATATCTATCAGATCTCACTCTCGTAAGTGACCGTGAAGGGATTGACAACCCCTTATCGCGTTGGTTGCGAGGAGTTATTTGTTTTGTGCAGGTACTAGGGACGCGCGCGCAACCTCCTACTGGATTGATACCTTGGATCTCAAAAACTGAGGGAAATACTTACGCTACTTTGCTGCATCATCCGTTCCTCTTCGAGGAAATCCAACGCAGTGCTCAAGAGGTAGCATATTACAAGGTGTGAAGTTGAGTCAGACTGAATTCCCGACCACTGCAGAAGATAGAGAGAAAATGAAAGGTGTTCCCTATGCTCCAGCCATAGGCTCTATCATGTATGTAATGTTATGTACCAGACTTGATGTGTGCCTTGCTATCAGTTTAGTAGGGAGGTACCAAAGTAATCCAGGAGTGGATCGCTGGACAGCGGTGAAGAATATCCTGAAATGCCTGAAAAGGACTAAGGATATGTTTCTCGTATATGGAGGTGACAAAGAGCTCATCGTAAACGGTTACGTCGATGCAGGCTTTGACACTAATCCGGATGACTCTAAGTCACAAATCGGATACGTGTTTTTATTAAAGGGTGGAGCTGTCAGTTGGTGCAGTTCCAAGCAGAGCGTCGTGGCGGGATCTACGTGTGAAGCGGAATACATAGCTGCTTCGGAAGTAGGAAATGAAGGAGTCTGGATGAAGGAGTTCATATCCGATCTAGGTGTCATACCTAGTGCATCGGGTCCAATGAAAATCTTTTGTGACAATAGTGGTGCAATTGCCTTGGCAAAGGAATCCAGATTTCATAAGAGAACCAAGCAAATCAAGAGATGCTTCAATTCCATCCGTGATCAAGTCAAGGAGGGAGACATGGAGATTTGAAAGATACATACGGATCTGAATGTTGCAGACCCGTTGACTAAGCCTCTCTCACGAGCAAAACATGATCGGCACCAATACTCCATGGGTGTTAGGATCATTACAATGTAATCTAGATTATTGACTCTAGTGCAAGTGGGAGACTGAAGGAAATATGCCCTAGATGCAATAATAAAGTTGTTATTTATATTTCCTTATATCATGATAAATGTTTATTATCCATGCTAGAATTGTATTCACCTGAAACTTAGTACATGTGTGAATACATAGACAAACAGAGTGTCACTAGTTTGCCTCTACTTGACTAGCTCGTTGAATCAATGATTGTTATGTTTCCTAACCATAGACATGAGTTGTCATTTGATTAACGGGATCACATAATTAGAGAATGATGTGATTAACTTGACCCATCCGTTAGCTTAGCACGATGATCGTTTAGCTTGTTGCTATTGCTTTCTCCATAACTTATACATGTTCCTATGACTATGAGATCATGCAACTCCCGAATACCGGAGGAACACTTTGTGTGCTACCAAACGTCACAACGTAACTGGGTGATTATAAAGGTGCTCTACAGGTGTATCCGATGGTGTTTGTTGAGTTGGCATAGATCGAGATTAGGATTTGTCACTCTGATTGTCGGAGAGGTATCTCTGGGCCCTCTCGATAATGTACATCACTATAAGCCTTGCAAGCAATGTAGCTAATGAGTTAGTTACGGGATGTCGCATTGCGGAACGAGTAAAGAGACTTACCGGTAACGATATTGAACTAGGTATTGAGATACCGATGATCAAATCTCGGGCAAGTAACATACCGATGACAAAGGGAACAACGTATATCGTTATGCGGTTTGACCGATAAAGATCTTCGTAGAATATGTCGGAACCAATATGATCATCCAAGTTCTTCTATTGGTTATTGACCGGAGACGTGTCTCGGTCGTGTCTACATAGTTCTCAAACCCGTAGGGTCCGCACGCTTAACTTTCGGTAAGGATCGTATTATGAGTTTATGTGTTTTGATGTATCGAAGGTAGTTCGGAGTCCCGGATATGATCACGGACATGAAGAGGAGTCTCGAAATGGTCGAGACATAAAGATCGACATATTGGATGACTATATTTGGACATCAGAATGGTTCCGAGTGAGATCGGGCATTTACTGATGTACCGAGTGGTTACCGGAACCCCCAGGAGGTATATGGGCCTTATTGGGCCATAGTGGGAGAGAGGAGAAGGGATCAAAGGAGGAGGCGCCCCCCCCCCCCAAGCCCAATCCAAATTGGGAGGGGGGGTCGGCCCCCCCTTTCCTTCCTCCTTCCTCCCCCTTCCTTCTCTCCTAATCCAACTAGGGAAAGGGGGGAATCCTACTCCCGGTGGGAGTAGGACTCCCCTTGGGGCGCGCCTAGGAGGCTGCCCCCCTCCTCCACTCCTTTATATATGGGGGAGGGGAGCACCCCATAGACACACAAGTTGATAATTGATCTCTTAGCCGTGTGCGGTGGCCCCCTCCACCATAATCCACCTCAGTCATATCGTAGCGGTGCTTAGGCGAAGCCATGTTTCGGTAGCATCATCATCACCGTCATCATGCCATCGTGCTGACGAAGCTCTCCCTCGACACTCTACTGGATCGTGAGTTCATGGGGCGTCACCGAGCTGAACGTGTGCAGATCACGGAGGTACCGTACCTTTGGTGCTAGGATCGGTCGATCGTGAAGATGTACGACTACATCAACCGCATTGTCATAATGCTTCCACTTACGGTCTACGAGGGTACGTGGACAACACTCTTCCCTCTTGTTGCTATGCATCACCATGATCTTGCATGTGCGTAGCAAAGAGGCGGTCCGGGGGGCACCCGTGGTGGGCACAACCCACCAGGGCGCGCCTGGGCCTCCTGACGCACCCTGGTGGGTTGTCCTCTCCTCGGGACTCCCCCCAGGTGCAACCATGGCCCAATATCTTCCTTCTGGTCCATAAAAAATCTCCGCAAAGTTTCATGGCATTTGGACTCTGTCTGATATTGATTTACTGCGATGTAAAAAACATGGAAAAAAACAGGAACTGGCACTGGGCACTATGTCAATAGGTTAGTACCAAAAAATGATATAAAATGACTATAAAATGATTATAAAAATCCAAGATTGATAATAAAACAACATGGAACAATAAAAAATTATGGATACGTTGGAGACGTATCACTATGTATTCACACATGTACTAGGTTTCTTGTTCATACAATTCTAGCATGAATAATAAACATTTATCATGATATAAGGAAATATAAATAACAACATTATTATGGCCTCTAGGGCATATTTCCTTCAGTCTCCCACTTGCACTAGAGTCAATAATCTAGATTACATAGTAATGATTCTAACACACATGGAGTCTTGGTGCTGATCATGTTTTGCTCGTGAGAGAGGCTTAGTCAATGGGTCTACAACATTCAGATCTGTATGTATCTTGCAAATCTCTATGTCTCCCTCCTTGACTTGATCACGTATGAATTGAAGCGTCTCTTGACGTGTTTAGTTCTCTTGTGAAATCTGGATTCCTTCGCCAAGGCAATTGCTCCGGTATTGTCACAAAAGATTTTCATCGGACCCGATGCACTAGGTATGACACCTAGATCGGATATGAACAACTTCATCCAGACTCCTTCATTTGCTGCTTCTGAAGCAGCTATGTACTTCGCTTCACACGTAGATCCTAACACAACGCTCTGCTTGGAACTGCACCAACTGATGATACGTCCATTTTGCATCATGTTTTCTTACTGTTATTTATAATGTTTTTATCCATAATAATGCTTTTTGGAGTAATTCTAATGCCTTTTCTCTCATAATTTGCAAGGTACACACCAAGAGGGAGAATTCTGGCAGCTGGAAATCTGGACCTGAAAAAGATACATCAGGCCTCCTATTCTGCACAACTCCAAATGAGCAGAAACTTCACGGAGATTTTTTATGGATTATTTAAGAAATATTGGAGCCAATAACTACTAGATGGGGGTCACCAAGTGGGCACAACCCACCTAGGCCCGCCAGGCCCCCCAAGCGTGCCCTGGTGGGTTGTGGCCTCCTCGGCCCACCTCCGGTGCCCATCTTTTGGTATATAAGTCATTTTGACCTAGAAAAAATAAGGAGAAGACTTTCGGGGCGGAGTGCCGCCGTCTCGAGGCGGAACTTGGGCAGGAGCACTTTTGCCCTTCGGCGGAGCGATTCTGCTGGGGGAACTTCCCTCTCGGAGGAAGGAAGTCATTGTCATCATCATCACCAACAACTCTCCCATCTCGGGGAGGGCAATCTCCATCAACATATTCACCAGCACCATCTCATCTGAAACCCTAGTTCATCTCTTGTATTCAATCTTGTTACCAGAACTATAGATTGGTGCTAGCGGGTGACTAGTAGTGTTGATTACATCTTGTAGTTGATTACTATATGGTTTATTTGGTGGAAGATTATATGTTAAGATCCATCATGCCATTCAATACCCCTCTGATCATGAGCATGTTTATTATTTGTGAGCAGTTACTTTTGTTCACGTGGTCACGGGGGAAATTCATGTTGCAAGTAATCATGTGGACTTGATATGTGTTCGATATTTTGATAGTATGTATGTTGTGATTCCCTTAGTGGTGTCATGTGAACGTCGACTACATGACACTTCACCATATTTGGGCCTAAGGGAATGCATTGTGGATTAGTAAATAGATTGTGGGTTGCGAGAGTGACAGAAGCTTAAACCCCAGTTTATGCACTATTCCGTAAGGGACCGATTGGATCCTAAAGTTTAATGCTATGGTTAGAATTTATTCTTAATACCTTTCTCGTAGTTGCGGATTCTTGCGGGAGGGTTAATCGTAAGTAGTAGTTTTGTTCAAGTAAGAACAGCACCTAAGCACCGATCCACCCACATATCGAATTATCAAAGTAGCGAACACAAACCAAACCAACATGATGAAAGTGACTAGATGAAATTCCTGTGTACCCTTAAGAATGCTTTGCTTATCATAAGAGAACGTTTTGGCCTGTACTATCGGGACCCCGATTCCAAGTCACATCGATCTAGCCAGTAACACCTCATATCACTTTGCGGCCTCACGCACGGTATTTCCACGGTGTCGCCTTACCCTGGCCGGGACCGTTTGCGCCTTTTGGCTCACGTATATGATTGTGTCGCTAGTATCCATATGACAGAGAACCCGGGCCGACATGGCTAGTCGTGAACCCAAAGCGGCACTAACCTATGGGGACATGCATACATGATTCACATCGAGCATGTCGGTCAGCAGCGTGTGAATCCGGGCTGTAGCACTGGGCTAACAGGACTCCGGGGAACCCCGGCTGTAGCAGGCTAGGCAGGACTCCGGAGGTCACCGCGTGACATTTCCCCGAAGGGACAGACACAGGAACGAAGTGAAACACATGCCGGCCGGTCAAGTGTCCTGAGCAGTAGTGCTGGGCTAGCAGGACTCCGGTGAACCGGGCTGTAGCGGACTACTATGGCTCAAGGAAGCACTAGACAACATTTCCCCATAAGAGAGGCTGCCAAGGAGAAACAACTAGATTGTCGGATCCCACACATAGCAATACACGTCACACGTACGCATGACATGCAAGTATGTGATGTACAACATGGCATCACAACATAACGCAACTCATATAGATAAAGGCCCAGAAGAGCCACATAGCATTAAATACAAACAGGGGTCACATGACCCATCATTCAGAGCATACAAGCAACGGAAGCATTACATGTCTGAGTACAGCCAACTACAAAAGAAAAAGGCTAAGAGGCCTGACTATCTACAAGTCCCTCCCAAGGGTACAAGATCGTAGCTCAGGTAACAAGCTACTCATCGAAGTCCAAGCGGTACTACTAGTGAGACAGATGTCTCACCTGCAAAACATAAATAAAGCAAACGTGAGTACAAAGGTACTCAGCAAGACTTACATCAGATCCTATCATACATGCATTTGTATCAAGAAGGTAATGTGGGGTTTAGTTGCAGCAAGCCAGCTTTGACTCAATGGCTATCCTATTCTACGACAACGAGAAACTTCTTTGAGGTGAGGCAGCGCACACGAGTCCACTAATCACCACATCAATACACGACTATGGGTTCATCCTCGTCTTCTTACAAGAAAGCCATCCATAGCACTCACACTTGTCTTGAGCATTTTAGAGTATCCACTTCAAGTTGTCTATGTACCACGTAAGCATCCAAGAAGTCCATAACCGCGGACACGGCTATTCGAATAGATCATGATAACCCTGCAGGGGTTTACTTCTTCACACACGCTCTCGCCACTTACTGCCATGTACATGTCATGTACCTCGGCAACCTTCAAGCGGAAGCTTGGCGAGGGTGTCGGCCACGACCTGACTAACCACACAAGTCTCTCATCCAGGTTTATCGCATATTCGGGTTCCATCCGCAAGGAGATCCGGCCGGGGTGTCGCTCACGGCCCCAAACGATGTGAGCAGGGTTCCCAAGCCCACCATCCGTGTGCCACTTGGTACACCGTGCCACTGTGCCTAGTCTGTCCCAAGCCCACCTGGCCGGGTGCCACTTGGTAGACTACTAACACTACCTACAAACACCAGAAACTAGTTGCGACTCCTGGACAGAGATCAAGTTGGTTAATAAGTCGAGAGGGGTCGAGTTACCGGAACCCAATGTGTGGTAGTATCGAGTCATTGGACAACATACATAGAACTCAGTACTTAAGGACGGTTCTAGTGAGACAACCCACCATGTACTCCTACATGTCCTCTCACCGCTACCTTTACCAAATCGTGTTCACACGCTTAACTCTCAACATCAGAACATAGCATTGTACTCCAATTCATTCCCAATGAATCAGACCTGACATACTCTAAGCAATAGCAGGCAAAGAATGGTAGGAACACAACATGGCTCAATCAACTCCTACACATGCTAGTGGGTTTTAACTATTTACTGTGGCGATGACAGGTCATGCAGAGGAATGGGTTCAACTACCGCAACATAAAGTAGCAGTTGAATCGTTGTTGTTCTAATGCAATAAATGAGAGCAGGAGCGAGAGAGTAGGATTGTATCGGAATGAACAAGGGGGGTTTGCTTGCCTGGTAGATCAACAGGGGGGCACTGCTCCACTGACAGGTACTCTGGATCGGTCTCAGGAGCAGGACCTATCGAGAAGGAATGATGTCAACAAATCAAAACACAATCATATGCAATAATATGATGCATGAACATGGCATGAGTATGTGATGTGCTTTGAGCTATTTCATTCAGCATTCAACTTGGAAGAGGTCCATTTGAACCAAAGGTTCAAATGCAACTCTAAATTAAGTCCCTTTAAATGCCATAAGTGTGTTTTCTCATATACAGCATGTATAAGTTGTTTTGTCATGCATGAAAATGGTACAGATGGATAGATTGCATTTTTCTGATAATTTTTCATATATAAATTATTTAAATCTAAGCTACGGTTGAATTCCTATGCATTTTTGAAGTTTATATCATTTTCTGGAATTTCCTAATTTATTTTTAAACCAGAAAATGATATATTGCGTCAGCATGACAGCAGCATTGCGTCAGCAGGTCAAAGGCGGCTGACCAGGTCAAACCTAACGTGTGGGGTCCACATGTCAGTGTCTGTGGCTAATCCTAAATTAAATTAAACCTAAACTAGTTTAGTTAATGGGGTGGGGCCCACGCGTTAGTGACCTAATTAGTTGACAGGGTTTAATTAGTTGTTAAACTAATCCTAACTAAAAATTAACAGGGCCGGGCCCCACATGTCAGCGACCCACGGGAGGTCAAACCTCCTGGTCAGCGGGGTCAAAACCCGTCGGCGACTCGACGCCGGCGAGGCCAGACGTGGCGGAGGGCGTCGGAAATCGCCTATAGGCGATGGTTTTGGGCGTGGGGAGGCTCTACGAAGAGCTGCTGCTCGCGCGCAGCTGATGGAGCAGACGGCGGAAGCTGGGGTGGCCGGAGACGACCGCGGCGAGGTCATCCGCGGCGGCCGGAGTTCAGACACGCGCGGGTTTAGTGCTACGGGGCTCGGGAGGGGAAGCCGTTGGTGGCTATGGGTTCGTGGAGGGACGCTGAGCGCGTTGATGTGCTCGCCCGCGAGCTACAGCGCCTGAAACGACGGCGGCGACATGGCTGTGCGGCGGCGAGCTTCGGGCATGGTGGCGCTAGCGCTTGAGGACGTGCGGGGCGACGGGGCAAGGGGGAATCAGTTCAATGGCTCATCGCAGAGCTGCAGGGATGGTAAGCGGGCTTGGGGACGCGCTGACGGCGGCAAGCGGCGACGGAGATCCACGGCGGCCGGAGGAGAAGAAGGCGACAGCGACGGCTCCACAGGGCGTCTGGCGATGCACGGCTTGGCGGAGAGGTAGTGGACGAGGTGGCAGAGCTTTTGGGCACGACGGAGGGGCGAGGGGACGGCGGGGAGCGCGGGGGCAGCGAACGGCGGCGACCGGCTCATTCGGTCCAGCAAGAGAGAGAGCAGAGGAGGTAGGGAAGGGAGGATGAGAGTGAGAGGGGTTCCGTCGCGCGGAACATCCAGGCGGCGAGGGGGAGCCAGGCAGGCAGGCAGCTCGCGTGGCGCGCAGAGCGCGTGCGCGTGCCGGGCACGCGCCTCGCCTAGTGGCGCGAGGTGGGGGACGGTGCGGTGGCCAGTTGGGCTGGGCCAGAGCGGCAGCAAGCCAGGTAAAGTCCAGGTAGGTTTTTCCATTTCTTTTCTTTTCTATATTCTGACATTTGTTTTGATTTAACAACAATACTAACTATTTTATTTTCTTATGCCAACTTTTGTAGGAGCTAGTGGTATTATTCCAAAGCTCCTCAACAACTGGCATAATTTTTGGACATATATTATATATATATATATATATATATATATATATATCCAATGCAAATAATTATTGGATTAATTCCAAAAGGCCAAAATAAATATTTATGAGCTCCTGCAAATATTTGTTTGAATTTTACTTCTGACCAATATTTTTAGAGAGCAACATGAACATTTTCTTGGACCTTTTTGGAGCAATTTTTATCTGGGTCATTTCCAGAAATGAATTCTGAGGGTTTCACAAATCCCCATTTCAAATTTAAATGAAATTTAAACATGATGCAAACATGAAGGCTAGACTAGGTCATACCAGAACTAGGGATGTGACATGTACTTTGCCTCAAAAGGATTGGGCTACCTTGCTACACTTTTGTTAATACTATTGTTACTTGCTCGTTACAAATTATCTTGCTATCAAACTACTCTGCTACTTACAATTTCAGCACTTGCAGATATTACGTTACTAAAAACTACTTGTCATTTCCTTCTGCTCCTCGTTGGGTTCGACACTCTTACTTATCTAAAAGAGCTACAATTGATCCCCTATACTTGTGGGTTATCAAGGCTATTTTCTGGCGCCGTTGCCGGGGAGTGAAGCGCCTTTGGTAAGTGGAATTTGGTAAGGAAACATTTATATAGTGTGCAGAAATTTATTGTCATTTGTTACTATCGAAAACAATCCTTTGAGGGGTTTGTTTGGGGTATCTTCACCTCGTCCGGAACCACAATTAATTGCCCCTCAACCTACTGCACCTACTGAAAATATTGAATATGAAATTCCTTCCGGTATGATAGAACAACTACTAGCTAATCCTTATGCAGGAGATGGAATCAAACATCCTGATAAGCACTTGATATATGTAGAACAAATTTGTGGATTGTTCAAGCTTGCAGGTTTACACAGAGATGAGGTGATGAAAAAGGTTTTCCCTTTATCTTTGAAGGGAAAAGCATTAGCATGGTATA
Organism: Triticum monococcum; assembly: GCA_034509565.1. Taxonomy (NCBI): domain Eukaryota; kingdom Viridiplantae; phylum Streptophyta; class Magnoliopsida; order Poales; family Poaceae; genus Triticum; species Triticum monococcum. Next base: position 489,641,542 of record CM067845.1, read on the forward strand.
GGCTATGCGATGATATTGGATCATGGAATTGGAATCGTTTGAAATTAGAGTTCCACCAAAAAAATTATCCTATGCATCTAGTTCATCGTGATCGGGATTATATGTATAATTTTTGGCCTCGTGAAGGAGAAAGTATTGCTCTAGCTTGGGGTGGATTAAGTCAATGTTATATTCATGCCCCAATCATGAGCTCTCAAGAGAAATTATTATCCAGAATTTTTATGCTCGGCTTTCTCGTAATGATCAAACCATGCTGGACACTCTTGTGTTGGTTCTTTTATGAAGAAAACTATTGAATTCCGATGGGATCTTTTGGAAAGAATTAAACGCAACTCTGAAGATTGGGAACTCGACAAAGGTAAAGAGTCAGGTATAAAGCTTAAGTATGATTGTGTTAAATCTTTTATGGATACCGATGCTTTTCAAAAGTTTAGCACTACAAATGGACTTGACTCTGAGATAGTAGCCTCCTTTTTGGAATCATTTGCTACTCATGTTGAACTCCCTGAAAAGAAGTGGTTTAAATATCACCCACCTATTAAAGATGAAATTAAAGAACCGGTACCAGTTAAAGAAGAAACTATACTTTATAATGTTGATCCGGTTGTCCCTTCTGCTTATATTGAGAAACCACCTTTCTTTGTTAGGATAAAGGAACATGCTAAAGTTTCAACTGTGGTTAACAAAAGTTATGTTAGAACACCTAAACCAGATGAACAAATTAGAGTGGAACCTAATGTTGCTATGATTAAAGATCTCTTGGAAGAAGATATAGATGGGCATGTTATTTACTTCTGTGCAGAAGCTGCTAAAATTGCTAAACCCGGTAAAAGGGATAAACATAGACAAGTTGTTTTCATGCCTGTCATTTCACTTAAAATATGAGATCATTTTTATCATGGTTTATGTGACATGGGTGCTAGTGTGAGTGCTATTCCTTACACTTTATATCAAGACATAGATGTTACTATTAAACTTGCTAATAGAGACACCATATCACCTTGTGGGATTATTAGAGATGTTGAAGTCGTGTGTGGGAAAATAAAATACCCTACTGATTTTCTTGTTCTTGGTTCCCCACAAGATGACTTTTGTCCCATTATCTTTGGTAGACCTTTCTTGAACACAGTCAATGCTAAGATAGATTGCAAGAAACAAACTGTCGGTGTTAGCTTTGGTGATGAGTCTCATGAGTTTAATTTTTCCAAGTTTAGTAGAAATCATCATGAAAAAGAATTGCCTAGTAAGGATGAATTAATTAGTCTTGCTTCTATTGTTGTACCACCTACTGATCCTTTAGAACAATACTTGCTAGATCATGATAATGATTTTCATATGCATGAAAGAAATGAAATAGATAAGATTTTCTTTGAACAACGTCCTCTACTTAAACACAATTTACCTATTGAAACTCTAGGAGGTACTCCTCCACCTAAAGGTGATCCTGTGTTTGAACTAAAACAATTGCCAGACACTTTGAAATATGCTTATCTTGATGAAAAGAAAATATATCATGTTATTATCAGTGCTAACCTTTCAGAGCATGAAGAAGAAATATTACTGAAAGTTCTAAGGAAGCACCGAGCTGCTATTGGATATACTCTTGATGATTTAAAGGGCATTAGTCCCACTCTATGTCAGCAAGAAATTAATATGGAACTTTATGCTAAACCAGTTGTTGATCACCAACGTTGGCTAAATCCGAAGATGAAAGAGGTGGTAAGAACGGAAATATTAAAACTTCTGGAAGCAGGTATAATCTATCATATAGCTGATAGTAGATGGGTAAGTCCTGTTCATTGTGTCCCTAAGAAAGGAGGTATAACTGCTGTTTTTCTTAAAGTTCCCCTTTTTTCCTTTGCCCTTTTCTTGAAACTAGTGATCTTGTCAACCATCAACACTTGATGCTCTTTCTTGATTTCTACCTTCATCGATTTCATCATCATGAAAAGCTCGGGATTCGTTTTCGTCATCCCTTGCATACTATAGTTCATCACGAAGTTCTACTAACTTGGTGATGGTGACTAGAGAATTCTGTCAATCACTGTCTTATCTGGAAGATTAACTCCCACTTGATTCAAGCGATTGTAGTACCCAGACAATCTGAGCACATGCTCACTAGTTGAGCGATTCTCCTCCATCTTTTAGCTATAGAACTTGTTGGAGACTTCATATCTCTCAACTCGGGTATTTGCTTGAAATATTAACTTCAACTCCTGGAACATCTCATATGGTCCATGACGTTCAAAACGTCTTTGAAGTCCCGATTCTAAGCCGTTAAGCATGGTGCACTAAACTATCAAGTAGTCATCATATTTAGCTAGCCAAACGTTCATAACGTCTACATCTGCTCCTGCAATAGGTCTGTCACCTAGCGGTGCATCAAGGACATAATTCTTCTGTGCAGCAATGAGGATAAACCTCAGATCACGGATCCAATCCGTATCATTGCTACTAACATCTTTCAATACAATTTTCTCTAGGAACATATCAAAGCAACAACGCGAGCTATTGATCTATAACATAGATATGCTAATACTACCAGGACTAAGTTCATGATAAATTAAAGTTCAATTAATCATATTACTTTAAGAACTCCCACTTAGATAGACATCCGTCTAATCCTCTAAGTGATCACGTGATCCAAATCAACTAAACCATGTCCGATCATCACGTGAGATGGAGTAGTTTCAATGGTGAACATCACTATGTTGATCATATATACTATATGATTCACGCTCGACCTTTCGGTCTCCGTGTTCCGAGGCCATATCTGTATATGCTTGGCTCATCAAGTATAACCTAAGTATTCCGCGTGTGCAACTATTTTGCACCCGTTGTATTTGAACGTAGAGCCTATCACACCCGATCATCACGTGGTGTCTCAGCACGAAGAACTTTCGCAACGGTGCATACTCAGGGAGAACACTTCTTGATAATTAGTGAGAGATCATCTTATAATGCTACCGTCAATCAAAGCAAGATAAGATGCATAAAAGATAAACATCACATGCAATCAATATAAGTGATATGATATGGCCATCATCATCTTGTGCTTGTGATCTCCATCTTCGAAGCACCGTCGTGATCACCATCGTCACCGGTGCGACACCTTGATCTCCATCGTAGCATCGTTGTCGTCTCGCCAATCTTATGCTTCCATGACTATCGCTACCGCTTAGTGATAAAGTAAAGCATTACAGCGCGATTGCATTGCATACAACAAAGCGACAACCATATGGCTCCTGCTAGTTGCCGATAACTCAGTTACAAAACATGATCATCTCATACAATAAAATTTAGCATCATGTCTTGACCATATCACATCACAACATGCCCTGCAAAAACAAGTTAGACGTCCTCTACTTTGTTGTTGCAAGTTTTACGTGGCTGCTACGGGCTTAAGCAAGAACCAATCTTACCTACGCATCAAAACCACAACAATAGTTTGTCAAGTTGGTGCTTTTTTAACCTTCGCAAGGACCGGGCGTAGCCACACTCGGTTCAACTAAAGTTGGAGAAACTGACACCCGCCAACCACCTGTGTGCAAAGCACGGCGGTAGAACCAGTCTCGCGTAAGCGTACGCGTAATGTCGGTCCAAGCCGCTTCATCCAACAATACCGCCGAACCAAAGTATGACATGCTGGTAAGCAGTATGACTTATATCGCCCACAACTCACTTGTGTTCTACTCGTGCATATAACATCAACACATAAAAACCTAGGCTCTGATACCACTGTTGGGGAACGTAGTAATTTCAAAAAAATTCCTACGCACACGCAAGATCATGGTGATGCATAGTAACGAGAGGGGAGAGTGTTGTCTACGTACCCTCGTAGACCGATAGCGGAAGCGTTATGACAACGCGGTTGATGTAGTCGTACGTCTTCACGGCCCGACCGATCAAGCACTGAAACTACGGCACCTCCGAGTTCTAGCACACGTTCAGCTCAATGACGATCCCCGGACTCCGATCCAGCAAAGTGTCGGGGAAGAGTTCCGTCAGCACGACGGCGTGGTGACGATCTTGATGTACTAATGTCGCAGGGCTTCGCCTAAGCACTGCTACAATATTATCGAGGACTATGGTGGAAGGGAGCACCGCACACGGCTAAGAATATGATCACGTGGATCAACTTGTGTGTTTATGGGGTGCCCCCTGCCCCCGTATATAAAGGAGCAAGGGGGAGGCCGGCCGGCCCTTGTGGGCGCGCCAAGGAGGAGTAGGATTCCTACTCCTAGTTGGAGTAGGCTTCCACCTTTCCTAGTCCAACTAGGAGAAGGGGGAAAGGGGGGAAGAGGGGAAGGAAGGGAGAGAGGGGCCGCGCCCCAAACCCCTTGTCCAATTCGGACTGGGCTTGGGAGAGGCGCGCGCCACCTCCTGGTCCTTCCCACTAAGGCCCATTAAGGCCCATTGCTTCTTCCTCGTATTCTCGTAACTCCCCGGTACCTCCGAAAATACCCGAATCACTCAAAACCTTTCTGATGTCCGAATATAGTCGTCCAATATATCGATCTTTACATCTCGACCATTTCGAGACTCCTCGTCATGTCCCCGATCTCATCCAGGACTCCGAACTCCTTCGGTACATCAAAACTCATAATATAACTGTCATCAAAACCTTAAGCGTGCGGACCCTACGGGTTTGAGAACAATGTAGACATGACCGAGACACGTCTCCGGTCAATAACCAATAGCGGGACCTGGATGCCCATATTGGCTCCTACATATTCTATGAAGATCTTTATCGGTCAGACCGCATAACAACATACGTTGTTCCCTTTGTCATCGGTATGTTACTTGCCCGAGATTCGATCGTCGGTATCTCAATACCTAGTTCAATCTCGTAACCGGCAAGTCTCTTTACTCGTTCCGTAATACATCATCTCGCAACTAACTCATTAGTTGCAATGCTTGCAAGGCTTAAGTGATGTGCATTACCGAGAGGGCCCAGAGATACCTCTCCGACAATTGGAGTGACAAATCCTAATCTCGAAATACGCCAACCCAACATGTACCTTTGGAGACACCTGTAGAGCTCCTTTATAATCACCCAGTTATGTTGTGACGTTTGGTAGCACACAAAGTGTTCCTCCGGTAAACGAGAGTTGCATAATCTCATAGTCATAGGAACATGTATAAGTCATGAAGAAAGCAATAGCAACATACTAAACGATCGAGTGCTAAGCTAGCGGAATGGGTCAAGTCAATCACATCATTCTCCTAATGATGTGATCCCGTTAATCAAATAACAACTCTTTGTCTATGGTTAGGAAACATAACCATCTTTGATTAACGAGCTAGTCAAGTAGAGGCATACTAGTGACACTCTGTTTGTCTATGTATTCACACATGTATTATGTTTCCGGTTAATACAATTCTAGCATGAATAATAAACATTTATCATGAAATAAGGAAATAAATAATAATTTTATTATTGCCTCTAGGGCATATTTCCTTCATGCCTTTTATTGATCAAATGCTTGAAAGATTATCTAAGCACACACACTTTTGCTTCCTTGATGGATATCCTGGCTTTTCACAAATACCGGTTTCTCAACCTGATCAAGAAAAGACCACTTTTACTTGTCCTTTTGGAACTTATGCTTATAGACGTATGCCTTTTGGTTTATGTAATGCACCTGCTACCTTTCAAAGATGTATGACTGTTATATTCTCTAACTTTTGTGAGAAGATTGTTGAGGTTTTCATGGATGACTTTTCTGTTTATGGGAAGCCTTTTGATGATTGTTTAAGCAATCTTGATCGAGTTATGTAGAGATGTGAACAAACAAATCTTGCCTTGAATTGGGAGAAGTGCCACTTTATGGTTAATGAAGGCATTGTCTTGGGTCATAAAATTTCTAAAAGAGGTGTCGAAGTGGACCAAGCTAAGGTTGATGCAATTGAGAAAATTCCATGTCCTAAGGACATAAAAGGTATTCGTAGTTTCCTAGGTCATGCTGGTTTCTATAGGAGGTTTATCAAAGACTTCTCTAAAATTTCTAGGCCTATCACTAATCTTTTGGAAAAGTATATCCCTTTTGTTTTTGATGATGATTGTCTAGAAGCCTTTGAAACACTCAAGAAATCTTTAACCTCTGCACTTATTCCAACCACGTGATTGGAACTTGCCTGTTGAAATTATGTGTGATGCTAGTGATTATGTTGTGGGTGATGTTTTGGGACAAAGAGTTGATAAGAAATTGAATGTTATTCATTATGCTAGTAAAACTCTAGAAAGTGCTCAAAGAAATTATGCTACTACCGAAAAGGAATTCTTAGCATTGGTGTTTTCTTGTGATAAATTTAGACCTTATATTGTTGATTGCAAAGTAACTGTTCACCCAGACCATGCTACTATTAAATATCTTATGGAAAAGAAAGATGCTAAACCTAGACTTATTCGTTGGGTTCTCTTGTTGCAAGAATTTGATTTACATATCATTGATAGAAAAGGAGCTGAGAACACCGTAGCTGATAACTTGTCTAGGCTTGAAAATGTGCTTGTGATGACCCACTACCTATTGATGATAGTTTTCCTGATGAACAGTTAGCTACAATAAATGTCGCTCATAGCACTCCTTGGTATGCTGACTATGCTAATTACATTGTTGCTAAATATATACCTCCTAGATTTACTTACCAACAAAAGAAAAAAAATCTTCTACGATTTAAGACATTACTTTTGGTATGACACACATCTTTATAAAGGAGTAGATGGTATTGTCAGAAGTTGTGTACCTGAGCATGAACAGGGACAAATGCTACGAAAATGTCACCCCAAACCGTATGGAGGGCATCATAAGGTTTTGCAATCTGGATTTTATTGGCCTACTCTCTTCAAGGATGCTCATAAGTATGTCTCATCTTGTGATGAATGCCAAAGAATAGGTAATATCGGTAAGCGTGAAGAAATGCCTATGAATTGTTCACTTGTTCTTGAACCATTTGATGTTTGGGGATTTGATTACATCAGACCTTTTCCTTCCTCTAATGGGTATACACATATTTTGGTTGCTGTTGATTATGTTACTAAATGGGTAGAAGCTATTCCAACTAGTAGTGTTGATCACAACACCTCTATTAAAATGCTTAAGAAAGTTATTTTCACAATGTTTAGAGTCCCAAGATATTTAATGACTGATGGTGGTTCACACTTTATCCACGGTGCTTTCCGTAAAATGCTTGCCAAGTATGATGTTAACCATAGAATTGCATCACCCTATCATCCTCAGTCTAGTGGTCAAGTTGAGCTTAGCAATAGAGAAATAAAATTAATTTTGCAAAAGACTGTCAATAGGTCTAGGAAGAATTGGTCTAAGAAATTAGATGATGCACTTTGGGCTTATAGAATAGCTTATAAAAATCCTATGGGTATGTCTCCCTATAAAATGGTTTATGGAAAAGCTTGTCATTTGCCTCTTGAGTTAGAACATAAAGCATTTTGGGCAATTAAAGAGCTCAATTATGATTTCAAGCTTGTCAGTAAAAAGAGGCTATTTGACATAAGCTCATTAGATGAATGGAGAACCCAAGCTTATGAAAATGCAAAACTATTCAAATAAAAAGTTAAAAGATGGCATGACAAAAGAATCCAAAAACGTGAGTTTAAAGTTGGAGAATATGTTCTTTTGTACAACTCTTGTTTTAGATTCATTACAGGAAAACTCCTCTCAAAATGGGAAGGCCCCTATGTCATCGAGGAGGTTTATCGGTCTGGAGCCATCAAAATAAATATTTCCGAAGGTACTAACCCGAAGGTTGTCAATGGACAACGAATAAAGCATTATATCTCAAGTACGCCTATTAATGTTGAAAGTAATATTATCCAAACTTTGACATTGGAAGAACACATAAAAGAGTCCTTCTGGAACACTCCAGAATCGTGAAAATAAGGAGGTATGTGATACAGTAAGTAAACGGACTCCGAAAAATCTGCAAAAATATTTTTTATCAGTTTTGGAATATTTTAGAATTTTGGAAATAAAGAAACTTCCAGGAAGCGTCCCCTGGTGGGCACAAGACATCAGGGTGCGCCAGGCATGCCTGGCGCGCCCATGTGGGTTGTGCCCACCTGGGACACCTTCCGGACTCCATTTTTCTACCATGTACTTGTCCCCCAAGATAAAAAATCTATATATACTTCCTGAACCTGTTGATCACCATATACCGAAGAAATACTCTGTTCTCTTTTCTTACTGTTTCTTGTCAGATTTATCAAGCCAGGCATCATGTCTTCTTGCTCCTCCAACAACATGGAAGAAGATGCTTGGCTGGTGAAGATTGAGGTGAAGAGGGAGGAGCCTACGGACGCCGTCAAGGGAGACAAGCGCAAGGAAGCTACCGTAGATCCTTCTCCGGTGGCAGCACATGCACTGCTAGCCGAAGAGGAGGAGGAAGATATCCTTAAGCCCTAACTTACTTGTCTTACTCCTGCTGAGATCGAAGCGTTTTGCGTCATTGAAATAGTTTGCATACAAAATAAGTATCTCACTCGCGATAATATTCTGCATCAAGAGCACATCGCTCATCTTCGAGGCGTCATCCATCGGTTGGAGAATCTCTTGATCCTTAAGGACAAGATCGCTTCATCACCACCATCTTCTTCTTCACCACCAAAGGAGAACTGAGTATCGGGTATGGGCACTCCCCTTGGCTTCCGCCAAGCTTGGGGGAGGTGCCCTGGTATCATATCATCCCATTATCTTTTTACTTTTACTTATCTTAGTTCGATCCTTTTGCTTTAGATAAAATAAAGTTTAGTTCGATCCTTTCTTCTTTGAGAGTTTTCTTAGTGATCTATCATTGTAATCGTGTGCAAGTTATATAATAAAGTTAGTTTGAATTTTTTTTACTTTCTTTACTTTCATGTTGCAAATAAAGAAAATAAATATAGAAAAAAGTAAAAAGAGAAAGAAAGTAAATAAAAGAAAGGAAATAAATCAATAAGATCATATACTAATCCTATGGTAGGTGATAACACCACATAAGGAAAAGTATAAGTAGAAAATTTTATTAAAGATTGACAAACATAGTATTAGTCAATGATGCAACTCATGCAAGAATTAATAAGGGAAGGGAAGATTCACATATAAATATACTATCCTAGAAATCTTTTGTGACTGTGAGCCCTCATCGAAATATTATATGCCAAAATTGTTGACGTTGGACAAGGAAGACAACATAATGGTTTATGATTGTTTATATTCACGTAGAAGTCATATTGTCATAGATCCTTTAACATGTGGTGCTTACCCCCTATCTTTGCTAGCAAAAAATTCCACACTAAGTAGAGATACTACTTGTGCATCCAAAAACCCTTAAACCCAAATCTTTTTCAAGTGTCCACCATACCTACCTAGGGGTTGAGAAAGACCTCTCAAGTAAGTTGTCATCGGTGCAAAAAGGCAATACAAATTGTTACTAAATGTGTGAGATTGTTTAGTGTAAGAGAAAATTGAGTGTTGCACGAACTTGGATGACAAAGAATAAAAGCAACAGACTGCATAATAAAGGTTGTCATCTTAAGGGGCAATGTTACATGATGTTCTTTTGCACTAAGAGATTGAGCATACAAACAAATAAGCGCATGGCAACCTCTGCTTCCCTCTGTGAAGGGCCTATCTTTTACTATTATGTATTTACTTCTATGCAAAGTGTCGTGGAATTGTCACGGCAGATGTCCTAGTGTGAGGACTTAGTCGTGAGGCCAACACATCTATGTAGTAGCTTGAAGGGGTTGGTCGGAATCAAGAGACACAAGGTTTTACCCAGGTTCGGCCCCTCACGGTGGAGGTAAAAGCCTACATCTTGCTTCATTGATATTGATGATGATGATCACGATTACAAAGGAGCTCTATCTCGAGAGCTCTTAAGTTGTCTGTCTAAACCTAACTTGTCTCACTTATGGAACCTGTCCCTCTTGGGGTGCCCTGCCCCTCCTTATATATGTTGAAGGGGCGGCTTATCTATCTAGTCCTATTAGGATTAGGATTACTCTATTACAATTTATAAGTGGAGTCCTAATCTTGCTTCCTTTGTAAGCGAATATTCCTTAGGCTTTCCTCTTAAGCCGGCCTACCATAACGTAAGTCGGCCTTCCTTGAACCGCCTATTGGGCCTCCGGGTCTTGTCGCTCCTCTAACCCGCTGGCCGAGTCATCAATGAGTCACCTGGCTCGGCCGGGTCATCAGTGAGTGGAGAGATCCGGGTAGGTCACTTAGTGAGTCGCCAAGTCAGGGCGGGTCACCAGTGAGTCGCCAGGTCCGGCCGGGTCATACATCCAGCCGGGTCATACTGCGGGGTATATCCTTGGTCTATGATATTTTTCCGTAGGACCATTATTCCTTACAAAAAGGTGTTGCAAAAGGGGCTAGTGCAAATATTATTTTTGCACTAGCGCTCGTTTTGCACAAAGTTGTCGCCCCCGCTACATCAACACACGTGATTGACTTATGGTCCATGCCCATGGCCGACTCACCCGTGTCCGTGCCGTTTCCAGCGTTGCGGCCAACTCTCTCATCCACACCGGCTTACAACGCCGCGGCTGACTCATCTGTCTGCTCCCATGGCCGGCTCCCCCTTGTATTGATCAAATCATTTATGCTACGGCGGGTTGTGAGCGTTTGAGTTTTCTGGGTGCTTATTCTGGCTATCATCAAATCAAGATGGCAGTGAAGGACCAAGAGAAGACGGCTTTTCTTTAAAAGAGCAATTACTCTGGCTCGCCCGTCATTGATTTCAGCTTCACCGCAGTGATCATCAACTCTGCGATGGATAATTCCCGGCCTAACATATCAGGTGAAATCCATCCAGTATATTTTTATATTATATATTGCTTATATTTAAAAGAGCAATTACTCTGGCTTGCAAGTTCTCTAATGCAGGGCAAGTTATATCACTGAGCTATTGACTGACTCATACCGGTTTATATCACGGTCAAATATGGAGAATCTCAAGACAACTCCTCGAGTCGCCTTGAGACTCGGGGGCTACGATGACATGACTCAGTAAATGATTGCCAATTTAAAGCAGATTCAAGAACTCCGGATCATTGGAGGGAAAAATAACCCAGCCCCGGAGGCTACTGCCTTATTGGCGAATATTTAAAGGCCATCAAAAAATTTCTGGCTTAAAAAGAAGGATTCCGGTTCAAAATCCGGTTCAAGGGAAATCTGTCTCCCACAAAGCGCTGAAGCTCTCAATATCCGGTTTAAAATCCGGCTCAAGGTAAACTTGTCTCCCACAAAGCTTTGAAACTCTCAATATCCGGTTCAAAATCCTGGTTCAAGAAGAATTTATCTCTCGCAAAGCTCGAGTTCTCAGGAAAAATTAAAGGGACCAAAGAGAGTCTGTTGCAAGGCACAACTCAAACATAGGTACCCTGCTTCAAAAGACCATTGGGGGCTGATTGTATTTGAATCCAACTTAACCCCTTTTGGGTCCGACTTTGATCGTATTCGAATCAGATTCGTTAAAAAACTCTCAAGGTCATTTGGGGGCTTCCTGTTCAAACATATGTCGTATTCGAATCAAAGAGAACATAGCTGGCGGTACCCTCTTGATCGGCGCAATGCCAAACCCACTAGGGGGCTTCTTGATCGTATTTGAATCATAGCTTAACCCCTTTTGGGTCCGACTTTGATCGTATTCGAATCAGAGTCGTTAAAAAAACTCTCAAGGTCATTTGGGGGCTTCCTGTTCAAACATAGGTCGTATTCGAACCAAAGAGAACATAGCTGTCGGTACCCTCTTGATCAGCGCAACGTCAAAGCCACTGGGGGCTACATGATCGTATTCGAATCCTAGCTTAACCCCTTTGTTCTGGTTTACTGATCGCATTCGAATCAGAAGCCTCAAATTTTTCTCTCTATTTGACTTAAGTTTTTTTAAACAGTCTTTTGGGTTTGTCTTGAGACTTTTTTGCTCATATCTGAAGCATATATATGTGGTTTCGATTAACCTGGCTTGACCTTGGATGATAAGTCGCCGTTATAGGACAATCATAAACATTTGGAAGTTTTGGCTTCTAAAGATTGGGTTATCACCCTTACTGCACAGGTATCCTAAACCGGCAGTACGATTCAATATCACAGGAACCGGTTTTCCAAACCGGATTATATTATTCAAATTTTTAATAGCCAACATGGCTAGATTTTTATTATGGTTATCAATGATCAGTATTATGATTGAGGTTTTCAAAGTCGCTTTCGTGCAATGGCTATTATCTTATCAATGGATATGATTTATTCTACAATGGAAGGAATAGTCCTGAGTTGCTGCAGACTTACGACCCGGCACTTGGGGGCTACATTATTCAAGTTGAGATTACATCAAATATGCAAGTCCCATGTCACTGCCAGCATGCACCATGGCACTTGGGGGCTAATGCAAAGTCATTTTTACTGGCCTTATTGAAGACCCGACTCATCACATTGTAATGAGCCGGCCCTTGGAGGCTACCAATTGCTCCTGTCAACAATTCAAGGTACACAAGTCTTAAATCCATTATATTGAAAGGTCCACTACTCAGTTGGAAGAATACAAAGATCTTAACCTTATGGACGTGGGTTCGAGACCCATGGAGAGGATTACAGCATATGATATTCTTTTCAAGGAAGTATATATAAAGTCCCAACTCAATATTATCTTACTAAGCCGGCCCTTGGGGGCTACATGTTGCTGCTCAAGTCTACATCTACAAAGTCCTTGCTCATTATTGCATAATGACCCGGCCCTTGGGGGCTACACCGGTTGAATTTTTTGTGAGCATAAGACAATTACAAGTCCCAGGTTGATGCAAGTATGACAACCCAACACTTGGGGGATACATGTAACATGGATATAAGGAGAAATACTTTCGAATTCTCAGTTTTGAGCAAATCAGACTGACCCAGCATCACCAATCATGATGACCCGGTGTTTGCAACAATCATAGCCCGGCGTCATCAATAATTATGACCCGGCGTCGACAATAATTATGACTCGGTGCCATCAATATTTACAAACCAGCAAGTTCTACATCCTCAAACCGGCTAAATATCAGATGAGTATTTCAAGACCAATATTTCTTAAGTCAGCGCTTTGGAAGCCGACTCAAGTGGATTATTCTTCACAATATTTCTCTACAAGAGACCAATGTCAGCAAATTGACTCTGAAGCTGGCCTATTGACCCAGACTTTTCAAAAGAAGTATCTGGATTTTTTGCATTGACAAAGTTGAAACATATCTGCTAAAGAAGATTTGCTATGAGATCATGGACATGTACATATTAACAAGGAAATGACAAGGACTTAATGATGATCAAATGCCGGCTCAGAAGAACCTTAGACCCGGAGTGTAATCTACCAAAGTTGGTCTTGATTTGCAGGATCAGTTTAACATGGATAAATCCAAATTAAACTGGGGGCTAATGTCGGGGATATACCCCGCGGTATGACCCGGCCGGAAGTATGACCCGGCCGGACTTGGCAGCTCACAGAGACCCGGCGAGTATTTGGTGACTTACTGATGACCCCAACAGCGGGTTAGATGGATGACGATGCCCAGAAGGCCGGTTCATGTGATGGTGGGCCGGCTTAAGAGGAAGACATAAGGAATATTCTCCTGCAAAGGAAGCAAGACTAGGACTCCACTTGTAATAGAGTAATCATAATCCTACTAGGACAAGTCATTTAACCCGCCCCTTCAACTTATATAAGGAGGGGCAGGGCTCCCCAAAAGGGGGACAAGCAACAAGCAATAATCTCTAGGGCTAGACACAAAGGGGGAGCCGGCTTATGCGGCGACTCTCTCATGAGCATAATGAGATCTAGCCACAAACAACATGTAGGGCTATTACCAGACGATGTTTCCTGGGGCCCGAAGCTGTATAAATCCTTGTCTTGTGTTGCATCTCTCAATTTTGCTCAACCCCTCTCAAGCTACTATAAAGATGCGTTGGCCTCACGACTAAGTCCTCACACTAGGACATCTGTCGTGACAATTCCACGACAAGTGCAGTTCTTTTTCCGCGGTTTGCTAGTGGCTGTAATAACCTATTTTTTAAAACTAGGCCACAATAACCATGGCCTACATATTTACTGTAGTGACCCTGGGCCTCCTACGGGTCGTAGAAACAATGGGCCTTCTATGGCCGTAGAAACAATGGGCCTTCTACGGGTCATAAAAACAATGGGCCTTCTACAGGGTGTAGCATCAATGGGCCTTCTACGGGGTGTATGATCGATTGGCCAAACATGGGCCAATAACAAACCGCATTATGGATCATAAACGGGCTAGAGTTTGAATCATCCGTTCATGGGTTGACCATAACGGTCGTCCTTAATCGGCCGTATTTGATGACGCTATGAAAGCGGCCCAATGGATTAACGGGCCACAAAGAGGTCGACTGTAACCACGTGTTGAATTTGGCCCATAAGCAGAAAAGGCCTATAACGGGCCGTAAGTAACCGAATGCTGGAAATGAGCCCAAGAATAAATGGGCCCTGAGAAGGCCGAAAGATAACACGAGCTGGTCATTAATGGGTATAAAGCAATACATTGTTCATTACGGGCCAGTTTCACCATGGGCCGTTAATGGGCCAAGAGTTACAAAGGGCCTCGTATGGGCCGAAAGATGTCATGGGCCATACATGGGCCGGCAGTTACAACGGGCTGGAATCATATTTGACGGCCCAGATGACGCTTCTGGGCCTAATTCGAATAGGCCGTAACGGGCCGTGAGTTAGCGGGCTGTAAATGGGCTATATGTGAACAGGTCGTTAACAGGCTTTCCGTGGGCCGGCCCGCTACCTTTTGACCAAGTCAAACGGGCCGACCTTTTCATAGGAATGGGCCTCTATTGGGCCATGCCACGTGTCGATGTATCATAGGCGTCTTCTGTCCAATGAGTGGACGACATCTGTCCCAATGGTGAGCCGACATGTGGTTCCTCTGGCCATTGAGAATTTTACACGTGGAAAATCCCCATTAGTTCGGGCTATTAACGGGTTATCGGATCCAAACCGGAACCCGATAGCTTAACGGCGACCCGTTATGGTGGATGCCACATGTCGGTTACCCTTGACGAAAGCAATTCTATGACGTGCGATTTATCGTCATGGAAGTGGACACTTCTGTGATGATAATTTTGGTAATGTCATGGAACACTTCTACGACAGCACAGGTATGACTATCTTGATTCTGTCATAAAATCGTCATGGATGTACATGCATGACATAAAATGTGACCTGCTGTGACAAACACGTATCATCACGAAAGTGTATTTTTTTGTAGTGATGACACTGGTGAATATGGGACCTTGGTCGAAGACGATTGCTTCTGGCAATTCATGGAGTTATAGATATTGTTGACGAAGGCTTGAGCCACCTGGAATGTTGTGAAAGGATGTGGCAACAATGAAGTGGGCATGCCAAGAAAATTTGTCGATCGCCACCAATATGTTGTTGTATCTGGCCGATTGCGGGAGTCCTTCGACAAAATCCATGGTGATGACCTCCCGGGCTTGTTTAGGTACAGGCGGTGGCTCCAGGAGCCCCGGGTAGCGAACCCACTCCAGCATGGCTTGCTTGCAGGTCTGGCACTCCTCAACGAATAGTCGGACATGATGCTTCACGCCAGGCCAAATGAAAAGTCGTCGCACACGCTGGTAGGTGATGTTGAATCCTAAATGCCCTCCAATGGCGCTCGCATGCAGTGCTAGCTTCTGGAGAGGCACGTTGTTGCCAAGCCAAACTCGCTCATGTTGCTTGATGATGCCTGAGTCTAGAGTGAAGACGTATGTGTTTGTTATCCCAGTGGCTAGCCGCACCAGCAGCCTTTGCACCATGGGATCATCGATGTATCACTGCTGAACGAAGTCTAACCATGTTGGAACTGGCACTGTGACGATGGCGAGGTCCCCTTGTCGAGGTCCTAGGCGTCTGGACAACGCATCTGCCACGCAGTTGTCAACGCCGCGCTTGTAGACTATCCGATAGCACAGGCTGACCATCTTGGACATGATATTCTGTTGCCACGGAGTTGCTAATCTTTGATCCTCGAGGTGGACCAAGCTACGCTGGTCAGTGTGAATGAGGAACTCGTCATTCTGTAAATATTGCCGCCATTGTTCGACCGATAATATGGTCGCTAGCCCTTCCTTCTCATATGTGGACAAGGCTCTGTTGCGAGGACCACAATGCCTTGCTAGGAACGCCACCGGGTGTTTGCCCTATTAGGGAACTGCTTCGATTCCTTTGTCAAAAGCGTCAGTTTCCAGCTCGAACTGAATCTTGAAATCTGCCAACGCCAAGACCGGGGGTGTGATCAATGCTCCCTTGGAAGGCTGCCTCCTCTAATGATGTCCAATCAAACACTATATCCTTTTTGAGCAGATTCATCAAGGGGCGACTCGTGATGCCAAAGTTCCTCGCAAACTTGCGGCAATACCCCGCCAGACCGAGGAATCCGCCCACTTCCTTGACCGTGGACAGAGTAGGCTACTTTGTGACATTGTCGGTGTTCTTGTTGTTAGTGCGCACGTCATCTCTGCTGGTCTCATGCCCCAAGTACGTCAGAGTAGGCCCGGCGAAGGTGCACTTGCTCCTTTTGATCTTGAGCTGGTTGTCATGAAGCTGCTGGAAAACTTGGCGCAGCGGGCGGAGGTGTTGTTGCTTGGTGGCGTTGTAGACAAGGATGTCGTCGATAAAGACCAACACCCCATGGCGATTGAGTGGTGCCAGAATTGTGTTCATGCCCCCCTAGAAGGTAGCAGGCCCGCTGGTAAGACCATACACCAACACCTTGAACTCGAAGTGGCCGTGGTGAGTCTTGAAGGCCGTCTTGTGTTCGTCCTCGGGCTTCATACATGGGGAAAGGCTGCCGATACCAAACGTTACGCTCCCGCTTGAGGATTCGATACAAGAGTGGACATATTATAGAGGAATTGAAAAAGTCGAGCTAGGGCTCTAGAGATACAGAGAAATGGGGATCAGGAGATGAGAGCCGCCGCCTATGTCATGTCTCTGCCTGCCTTCCTCACAGTGCGTCGCTTGCTTAAGTAGTTAGGTTGCCCGGTCATAGCCCGCATAGCGCTAGTTGGGCTTGTGGGCTCGCCTTGTCTTCTCTTGGGCTTGGTCCCCTTGGTGGCCTGGTATTGGGGGTGGTAGGTTGGGTCGTAACAAGAACTAACATCGGTTGCTAAAGTTTATCTCAGGATATTGATTTCATGAAGATCATGTTGGAGTTGTGTGACCCCCCCCCCCCCCCCCCTCAAAAGGGATCAAAGGCGCACTATAGGAGATGCCATCGTGAATGAATATTGTGTGAGAATACATGATACATATATACACCAACCCTCCTGCACCTACCATCATATTTTCCTGTAGCGTGCTTCGCCAAGGCATCCTTAGAGTTTCAACAAAAACTTTCTGGACACACTGTGCGCACGGGGTGTTGAACACGAGGCTGACTTGACGGAGGGGAGACAGTGAAGCCGCTGAGGATTGGTAGGATTACGGCCGTGGAGAGGTGAGGGAGGGGAGAAGAATGGGCGTTACTCGACTAAGGAGACCGGTTACGAAAAAAGACGGAGAAGAGGGAGAGGCAGAGGGACGGTGTGTCACGGCGAAAGCGACCCATAGGTGCATCAAAAACAACTTTTTTACGGCACAGAAAACAATTCCTGCGGTGAGCGACACGCCGTAGGTTCCCTCGCTATGTTTTGCCCAAGCGGAATGTTGCTCGACGGCGACACGACTGCGAAGCATTTATTCACCTTCAACGAAAACGTTTCTAAAAACAAATAAATCTCGGAACAAAATCCCCCAGGTAGGCCGGTATCGGGTATAGCCACCCCACCCCGCGGGTCCACGACCCAGGCAGGCAGGAGTGGTAGCACCGCACTAGCGCACTCCGTCGCAGAACCGGTCCACCACCGCCACCCCCGCAGTCCACTCCCAGCGCCGCCCGTCCCGCCGCCGCCGCCGCCGGGGAGGACCAGGATGGCCGAGAAGCCGGCGGGCCCGGCCTCCAGGTCCAGGATCCGGGGCGGGCTCGCCCCCTCCGCGCCCTCCTCCAGGTACAGGACCCATTGCCCTCGATCTGCATTTCCGCCCGGGGTCCAGTTTGAATTTTCTTCCGGGGTTTGCTCGAGCCGTTCTTGACTCTCTCTCTCTCTCGATGCAGGAGGGTGGTCTCGATGGCGTACACGGCGGCTCCGCATCAGGCCAAGAAGGTGAGAGAGAGGCCCCCTTGACCTTGACCCTGACCCCGCTCCAAATCTCCTTTTCAAGCATCTTTTACCTTTCCGAATCGCTTTTTGTCTTGCTCGTCGAATGCTGGGTTCTTGGGTGCTCAAAGCTTGAGCCTGTCTTTGCCGGCGAGGAGTGTCGGCGTTGTGCTCTTGCAAGACCCGGTGTGAGTAGACTAGTGGGCACCAGCAGTGTCTTGGCGAGAGGAAACTGTCCTGAAAGTGGTTGTTGCTGTTTGTACTGGTGGTTTTGATCTATGCCAACATCTACTACATGTGCAGGTTCCTGAGCCGAAGGTTGTGAAGCCAACCAGAACCACGCCGGCCAAAAGGCGGCAGCAGCTGGATCAGGCGCAGAAGCAGAGGGAAGAGCTCGCTGCGTTGCAGGAGCAGCTTGGTGGCTTGCAGGGAAAACTGCTTGAGAAAGACGAAGCTCTGAGGTCCGCAGAGAACTTGATTGGCCGGATCAGTGTTGCGAACGAAGAGGTGGATGAATTGAGAAGCCAGCTTAATGATAAGGAATCGCTTGTTGAGTCTACTGGCTCCGAGTTGCATGGTGCAAAGGTATACTGGACTTGCTTGGTACTTTTGGCATATCGCTAGAGTTTATATTCCCATAGCAGTTACTACTGCTTAACCAGCTCCTTCATTCAAGAAAACGCTATTCTGCAAATTTTGCACCAGTGAAGATGATGCTATGGGACACTATCATTCAGACAACAAAGTCACTGTCCTGGTTTTCTTCTCTGCACTATATGGTTTTGATAATGCAAAGCAATGTACCCCAAGTTCTTATTCAAAATCGATCAGAAAATGACGCAGTTGGATATACAAGTGCACATCATGTTTTGTGAGCCTCTACTAATTCCACTTTAGTTGGTCTGTCGTGTACCATTATTATTGATTTGATTGAACTGATCTGAAGAAAGAAACCTATGATATGTTGATTTGAGGTTCTAACTACGCTGCTGCTCGGCATTCAATGCTGAGTAGTGATTTTCATGGATCTGACAAGTACAAATATAACTATGCATTAAACATTATTTGACCTTTTTTAGAAAATCTATTTGGCATTTTCATGCCTTATTTGATTAGTGATACATGTTTTCCTCAATGTGTTTCAATGCCATGTTAAAGATGCTTATGTCTTTTGTCCGTTTCTTTTAATGTTGAACAGTAGATTCTAAAGAGTAAGAAAAAGAGTAAAAAGAGTAAAAAGGCCAACACAGTTCTTTATATTTCAACTGACATGTGCTGTAGTGCTCTTTGTCTTTGGGAATCTTTAATTTGCTACTTTCTTGTATTCATGCTTGTTTATGTTACAAGAGACTTCTATGTTTTCATCACTGTGTCATAGAAGTATAGGCTCAATTTAATCACTTTGTTAGTAATAGCACTGCTAATTGCAAAATGCTTGCTGATTTGTTGTTATTGTTGCAGATTATGTTGGCAGAGAAGCAAGCAGCATTGGAGAAGCTAGAATGGGAGGCAAAGATGTCAAGTACAAAAGTTGAAGAACTTGAAGTGGATGTAGCCTCTATGGATGTTGAAATTTCTGCTCTGATGAAGGTATTCAGGAAAATAACAGAGAACAACCGAGCCTCTCATCCCACGGAGAGATCTGACGATTCATCGTTGGAATGTGAACCAGTTCAGCTTGATGTAAGCTCATGCCCTGTTACATTCTTATAAACTCTTCAATGCTATTGTATATCTTGCTTGATGAAAAATTGAATTAATTATGTCTTTATCTGAATGAGCTATATATGCTTTACTCCAATACTGATTTTTAATTTGTTGTTTCTCCTATTTGCTACAACACAGGATACGGTAGGTGATATTGATACTGAGAAGATGGAGCAGGAAATGTCAGCCTACGTCACGGCTCTAGCAGCCGCGAAAGACAATCCTACGGAGGAGTTCCTGAAGGCAGTAACTGAGGCAAGGCTGAGACTCCAAGCGTTTGTGCTCTAACTTATCGGGAAAACATTGACCCATGCTCTGTGCCCACTGCCCAGAGCAGCTCTCGTGAGGCTCGGCAGAAACAGTTTCGCCACTGGGTGATATGATATGCACGCGAGTTGACAGTTGTCGCCACCAGGTCTTATATCGCAGAGGATCCGTGTTTGTATCCTCTCATTTTGGATCTGGTCCGATGATGCCTCTGATCTCGTTGTTGTAATGTTATCAACTATTTGTAGTATGTGACCGGGTGGCGTCTTAGTAGAGATGTCAACTTGTACAATTGTAGTAACATCTGATGGTTCAACCTGTCTGGACGACCTAGAGATTATTGTTCTCAGTGGTCTGAACATTTGCAATCCGGAGTATGTTCTCGAACTTTCAGTCTATTGTTTGGTTTCATGCACATGCATGGAGTTTATGAATTTTATTGAACATCCGATGGTTTAACCTGTCTAAACGACCAAGAGATTTAGCCATGGACAGGGGTGCATGGAAATTAGATATACCCGTGCTAGAACCATGACTTGGTTTCAATATCTTATGGGTTTCAACTCTAGTCTAGCCCAACTTGTTTGGGACTAAAGGCTTTATTGTTGTTATTGGTGTTGTTTTCTTGTTTTCGTGTATGTTCTCAAACTTTCAAGCGATTGTTCGGCCTATGCACGGAGTGTGATTTCAGAAGCAGATACTCCCTTCGTCTCAAAATAAGTGACTCAACTTTAGAAGTTGAGTCACCAACTTTAGAAGTTGAGTCACTTATTTTGAGACGGAGGAGTACATTTGAGTCTGCGAGAGAAAGAAACAGGAGGGCAAATAGCTCACATAACGTAAGTATATCCTGGCAACCCCTGCGTAGGCGTAGATCAAACTATAGTAATGGGCAGTCGGGCAGAAGAGTTTTTGAAGGATTTTCAGAGTAATTTCCTGGTCCAAACCAAGATCCCCAGGTATACCCACAAAACCTTCAGATTCTAGTATCTAGACACTAAACTACACCTAGCGTATGTATTGGGGAATGGGATTGGGAGGAGTCCAGCAATCCCAAACCTCTTCGGGGTGGAAAAACACCAGTACCAACGGAGGCTTAAATGTATTTCCGCTCTTATTTTGCTAGGGGTCATACCAACACAGTGACACACATAGGTCACACAGAGCATACACACTTGTAGTTCAACATGTTAATTCTAGAGGTAAGAACATTGTTCGTATTCACAAAATTTATTTTACAACATCTACCGAAAGGAACACAAACCTATCAACATTTAAAAACTGCATGTGTACATTCCTAGTGTTACAGCCTGCTGCAAATCTATAGCCACAAGCACAACAACCAACATCTAGGTCAGGTAAGCATTCATAGATGGCATACAGGTGTACAACACAGCCACAAACCTAGAAAAACAAAACACTGCAGCTACCTCCAGGCAAGGACGAGCCACATGAATGTTGGATGTTGGATCACTTGACGATCAGCGGCAGAGATAATTCAAAAAAGAAAGGCAAAAGTCATAATACAAGGTTACAGACCAGACGATCATCCTAATACATAGTAAATAGTACATTCTCGCACTCTCGGTGCTCTTTCCTCGCATAATAATAAAGTAAACAGAAGAGTATTTAGGGGAATCACAACACGTTTGACAGGTTTTTCCGGCAATATTATGCCACTCGGCGACTATATTTAAGGTAGGGGCAGGTAGGGGTAGGCAGGCAGGCGGCAGCAACATCTTGTATCCGAGGAAGCTGGAATCATGACTTCGCACTTATTTGAACTGCTTGTATGGCTGCAAGACAGAGAGTATAAGTCAGTACATGGTAGCAGGCTAGCAGCAAAGGAATACAAATAGGTAAAATATAATAATAGCACCAGAACATACAGTACAGCACAATCTTAAAAACTACCCCCTCTGTTCATTAATATAAGACGTTTGGCAGTTTAATAAACTGCCAAAACGTCTTACATTTAAAGAACAGAGGTAGTACTATCTTCTATATCACAATTACCAGCATTTCAATATGAAATACATTAAGGCTGTGAACTTAATGGTGTTACAAGTAATAAATACGCTAAACCAAGTTATTAATGGCAAATAGAGCAAAGTAGAAATAAGCTACAGACTTGCAGCAGGTGCTAGATGCCGACAAAAAGTTGGCAGCCAACAAAAATTGAACGGACTATCTATGGATTTGTTGTAAAAAAACTAAGGACATATTTCGAGACAAAGAATGTAAAATTATACTAGAAACATTTCATCTTAACACTAAGTACCTAAACATGAAATGATTAAACAAATACAGCCAACCATAATACAGGATAATAGTACTTGCTGTAAAATGTTTCTCCTTCACGGACAACTAGGCAATGAAACAAGCAGGCAAATAAAAAGTAGCAGGGGCAACTCCACCGGTAGGCATTATAATGCAGTGAAAGTTACAGACTCAGTTCAAAAATCACAAAACTACAAACAATCGGACCACAATATAATGGTCTAAATGGATTAGAAACCATATAGCAGCTCACTACAGCCAAAAGGAAAGATATTGGCATCAAATAACTCTGACAATTATTTAAGTAGAGAAAGAATGCATAACAGTTCATACAGCCTAAAACAATTCCCAAATAAGGAGATCAATATATGTATAGATCACGTTATAAAAGGGACTAGCAGCCACCAATGTCATCAAAATAAAATCATGTTTGACTTGACATTCTCCGTGAATGAACACATAACAGGATGCATGCAGAAAAGAAAAGATGCAGTGCTTACGTTTTTCAGACAAGCATACATGTTTCTCACTAGATACTTAACATCCTATTGGTGATAGTACTTTAGGAGTCTACAAGTAGCGCATCTAGATTTATTTTTTCAAATTTCACAAAGAAACAACTATTCCCTGCACAAAATCTACTTGAATGCAAAGCAGCTTGCAGATAGTGCAATGTAATGAGTTTGTTGTTTTCTAGTATACACGAATGCATTTGCAAATGATAATTGCATTCAACTGAGAAGCTTAGTTTGGTTCAGCGCATTCATAGCATGGTACTCATTTTAGTGAACTCCCAAGTTGTTACTAGTGAGTGCTAAGTCTAGTTACCAGAATATAACATGTTACATGAATATTCAACACGGGGAAATAGTCCTTATAAATGTGAAGCATTCTCTATATTCACTAACTCTGTTGTCTGACCTATGCTAGCTATTATGTTTCTACACCTTAGATCACTGGAGCACTAGACTTCAAACTTTGGAAATAAGTTATTACATGTGATGCAGTGGAACTTGCTAACCCAGTCTTTGCACTGAATTAATGTAAATGTGAAATTTTGGTCTAGGTCACGCATTTTGACAAGTATGTGTTCAATTATCTCAATTTTGCACAGGACCTTTCGACTAATTGTCAGAGCCTCCAGTGCGGAACAGGAGTGACATAAGCATTTACAAGCTCCAAAACAGTACAGTTAGGTCTTTTTACAACTTATCTTAACTTCCAAGGCCTACTCTGCAGTACTTATCAAAATGCTGGAGCATAAACACCACTGGTCATATTTGAAGAATACAGGGTGGGAGCCTTTACAATTCCTTTTTGAGGATACATCATATAAATAACAATTGGATTACAAGGAGGTTTTCTACAACAGCTTATTTACAAGTTACAAATCTAAGTTACATTCTTGAATTCCCAGCTTGAGCAATGCCTTTAAGCTACAAAAGAATTAATGAAAAATCTATACACAACAGCAACCAGAGCGCTATACAGATGGTATCCAGTGGGTTACACAAGTATGCAGCTATACAGTGATATCCGCGACAGGAAGCTACGTACAGGTATACAACCAAATGAAAGAATGATTACATTGAAAACAAAGAACAAGAACAGATAAAGCAGAACTTACATCTCAGTTAATGCTACAACAGATCCCTGGAGACACAAGCAGTTATAAGCAGTGAACGGTTGAAAGTTGGCATGTGCAAAAATTATGCCACCTCGGATTGCCGCTGCCCCTATGCTAGGCATCCAAGTACATCACTCGTGCGACATTCGTCGCCGCTTTGAGTGATCAACCTCCCTTGACCTGCTTCGTCTCCCAGATGATCTTCCTCTATCCCAGTCTTCAGTACGATCAGAATCACGCTCCCTGTGTCTGTGATAATCACCATGGCGATCTCTGTCATCCCGGTGTCTGTCCCTATCTCCTCTATCCCTCTCCCTTTCCCTATCTCCTCTGTCCCTCTCCCTTTCCCTATCTCCTCCTCTGTCCCTCTCTCTTTCCCTCTCACGACCCATATCCCGTTCATCACGGTGCCTTCTCTCTGGCAATTCTGGTGGTGGGGGCAAATCTTTTTCCCTCTCCCGCCTCCTTTCTGGTGCACCTGACCATTCCCGCTCTGGTGGCCTCTCTTTACCATGGCTTCCACCTTCTCCATAGTGCTGATCAGATGCTGCATCATCACCATAGCTTGATTGTTCCTCGCCTCCCCAACCACCACCCATGCTTGGGTCTGGCCACATTCCAACACCCCCGGCACCCATACCACCTCCTCTCCCAAAGAACGCTGGGTTCACATGAGGAGCAACCACAGGTGGGAATGGCTGCATCAAGCCTGGGAATGGTGCACCACCAGGTCCACCAGGGAACCCTCCAAACCCTCCACCCATCCTTCCCATGGCTGCACCATAGCCAGTGGGATCAAATCCCTGCCCCATCATCCCTCCAGGATGCATCATTGGTGGCGGTGGAGCCACCATCCCTCCGTTCCCCATGATCCCTCGGCCACCCACCGGACCCATCCGATTCCTCATATTCCCACCAGGACCTCTACCCCCCATCCCACCACCACCTGGACCTCTGCCCCAATTCCCACCACCTGCCCCGCCTCCTCCTCCACCACCGCCGCCGCCACCAGCTCCTCCGCCTCCCCGGCCACCATAGTTTCCTCCAACCTGAGGCCCAGGCGGGCCTCCAGGTGGACCACCACCACCTCTGCCACCACTCTTCTGCATACCTGAATTCTGCTGACCCATCGGTTGGTTGTTCTTCATCTGAGCTTCACCCATGCGGCGTACAGTGTTAGGCGAAGCAAAGGCCACGACACAGGGACGGCCATTGAACGGGTGGCCGTTCATGCCCTCCTTGCAGGCAGCAGCAGCGCCAGGGTCAAAGAAATCGACCTGGCAATATCCCTTGGATTTCCCGCTGGCCTTCTCATCAAAGAACCTAACTTCCTTGACATGGCCGTACTTGACGAGCTCCGCCTCCAGATCCGCGTCCGTCGTCCACCAGTGGAGGTCCCCAACGAAGAGCGTCGTGGCGCCAGGGCCGTCGCCACCCCCGCCGTTGCCAACAACTATCGGCCCTCCCCCGAAGTTGCCCCCTCCCTGCCGGTGGAACCCGTCTCCTCCCGACTGGATCTGGTGGTGGGGAGGCGGCGGAGGCGCCGCGGCGACGGGAGGCTGAGGCGGCGGCGGGAGATGAGACGGGTTGGGGCGGTCTTGGATGGGGGCAGGGACGGACGCGACTCCCGGGATGTGGACCTTCTCCGGGTGGCCCATCGGGGGCGGCGGCGGGGGCAGCGGGAGCGAAGGGGTGGGCAGAACCTGCTGCTGCTGCTGCGGCGGGGGCGCCTGCTGCGGGGGGAGCTGGTGCTGCTTGGGGGGCAGCGCCGGCGGCGGGGGCTGGACGGGGGGCTGGGAGGCGTGGAGGAAGCCGTCCCCGACGTTGACGTCGTTGTAGAGGTCGTCGTAGTCGTCGTCGTCGCCGTAGTACTGGTCGACGTCCTGCACGGCGGAGATGGCCTCCTTCCGGTGGAAGGAGCCGTCCCCGTCGGGATCCATGGCGGCGGCGGCGGGGGCGGGGGAGGCGGAGCAAACCCTAGGGGCTGGATCTGGTGGGAGCGCGCCGAGGCGGAGGGGGGAAACGAAATAAGCTGGAGACTGGGTCTGGCTGGTGCTCGGAATTGGATTTGGAGGGTGTGTGCGCGTGCGCCTCGTCCCGGGTCAGGACCGGAGAGGATGGCAGGTGGGGCCCGCGCGGTGAGCGCGGGATGGTTCCGGTGAGGTCAGGCGGTGGGACGTGGCGGGCTGGCAGTGGACGGGTGGGCTTGACAAATCTTTGGGCCCTCTCTCTCTCTCTGAAAGGCCGGTGCCCTTCGAGGAGTTGAGGCATGGAATTTTCTAGGACTTTCACAGGATATAGGATAGGTTTTTTTAAGTAAAATGCATCATAAGTCCTAAAACTATCATAGGTGTGTCAGTTTAGTCTTATAACTTTCAAACTGTACTTTTGAGTCCTAAAACTATCGGAAGTATGTCAGTTTAGTCCTATAACTTCGAAACTGCACTTTTGGGTTC
Source organism: Triticum monococcum (assembly GCA_034509565.1). Classification (NCBI taxonomy): domain Eukaryota; kingdom Viridiplantae; phylum Streptophyta; class Magnoliopsida; order Poales; family Poaceae; genus Triticum; species Triticum monococcum. The sequence goes on from CM067845.1 coordinate 489,668,097, forward strand.
TAAAACTATTGGAGGTGTGTCATTTTTAGTCCCATAACTTCAAAATTGCAGTTTTGGGTCTCAAAACTATGTATGTTTGTTCATCTGAGGTCCTAATCTTGCATGGCCACCATCCATGGTGCATTTTTTCAAATGAGCCCTTTGTATGTGTTTATATCCTCCAAAGTGGTACATACGCTTCCACGTTGCAATGTGTCCTGCAACCTGCATGCCCACCACCTGCATGGCCATGAGCTGCACGGTAGCCTCACTGAGAGGTTTGGCGTGACCGTCGGGGAGACCCCGAGCTAGTTGGCATGAAGGGCAACATCCCTCTCCCTCGGCGAGGCCGCCGGAGAGATCCCGAGCCAATTGGGATGGAGTACGCCATCCCACCTCTCTCTCTCTTTGTGTGTGTTTGATGATATCGTCGTTGCCCCGACACCCTTGCCGTAGAGTTGGCCGTGCAGGCTGTTGTTTGGGCACGAGCATGGTCATAGGTGGTGAGCTGTCGGGCGACACAGAGGAGTGCGCGGAAACTGCAAAGCTAGCGCAGAGGTCGTCGAGAGTGACACAACCCTAGCAGTAGCCATAGGTGGGTAGCAATTGGACGTTGTGCGACATGTCGTTCTGCTACTGTCGGGGGAGGCTGAGATGACCGGTCTACTCTCCTCGCTGGAGCTCAAACCATCATTCCACTGATGGCCTCTGTACCGTCGCCTCTAAGCATTCTGTGCGTGGGAGAAGACGAGCGCGTGAGAATGAGGCGAGACAACGCTCTAGTTTTTTTTTTTGCATATTTACCTGATGGGCCCATTGGGTCAGGTCAATGTGGCTACAATCCAAGCATTTCCAAGTGACTCGTTGGTGGGTCAATGCTAACCATGCAAGCTTAGGACCTAAGAGGAAGAAACTTACATAGTTTTGGGACCCACAACTACTGTTTCAAAGTTATAGGACTAAACTGACACACCTTTAATAGTTTTAGGACCCAAAAGTGCAGTTTCGAAGTTATAGGACTAAACTGACACACCTTTGATAGTTTTAGGACCCAAAAGTGCAGTTTCAAAGTTATAGGACTAGACTGACACACCTCCGATAGTTTTAGGACTTATGATGCATTTTACTCATTTTTTATATAGGGAAATACTAATACTATTATCGAATCTGATTCCAAGTCCTTGTACAATGCAAGATGCTTAGCCGATGCTTAGTAAAATAAATCGGTTTTTTTAAGAACTAGTGCTTATTTGTATACTATATAGATGTTTAATTAAGCACCCCTCCTATAGAGATAAGCATTGGTGCTCGAGAAAAACTCGGTTTATTTTGCCAAGCACCTCCTCTAAGCACCTTGCATTGTACAAGGCCTAAGGCGGCTTGGGTTTGCCGGTTCATAGTCGCCCGTCTCGGAGGCGGCTGCACGGTTGTCGGCGTTGATTTCCAAGGACGATGCCCTTCATTGTTGTGTTTCGTTTCTACCTCTCTACTACGGATTACTTGTCGCCTATGCACCAAGGCGCCGGGAGTAGATTTGTTTTTTCCCGCTTCCTTGTGTTTAACCAGTTGAGCATGTCTTTGTGAGGTTTGATGCTGCGTGTGGAGGATTGTGATTTAGCCTAGATGGGTGTGCGTTGGATCTAGTGAGGTAGTAAGGTGTTGTGTTGCTCTTATTCTTTTTGGTTGGAGCTTTTTCTTCTTGGGTGAACTATTCGCGGATCAATGTAACACTTAGGGTCTGTTCAGTAGCTCCTCAACTCCTGCAAATCCTCGAATCCCACTTCTCGTTTCCACCGCCAGCTTCCGATGGGAGCCCTAGCGATCAAAAATACGTTCGGCTCATCGCTCCAGCTTCTCGTACGCTCCAGCAGGCCAATCTGCCTTGATGGGCTGAAGCCCAACCGGCTCAACAGGTAACATGGCTTAGGCCCAGTCGAACACATTAGCAAAAGCGAGATAGAAGTAGCGAACCGGTACTTGAACCCCTCGAGTCACTTAGCGGTGGCATCTCCTTGTAAATAATGTCAACTCCAGTTTTCCCCGATTCCTGGATCGCCCAAACACCCGCTCCGCATTTTTGTACGTGATCCCCGCTTCGATCCGGGAAGCTGGCTTCTTGGAGCTGGGCCTTTCGGGCCAGCTTCCCTCATAGATTTGCGGAAGCTAGGAGCTGGCGAGCTACACAACAGGCCCTTAGCATGGAATTGTTGTGGTATGTTCTCTCATCCACGCAATTCGAGAGCTTCTGGATATGCAAGAGTGGGTGAGAGCAAGAGTGATTTTTCTGTCTACACTTGGATGAAGTTAAGGCAGATGATCTTTGTATTAAGCTAGGGTTTGATCTCATGCACCTATCTGAAAGTGATGGTCGGCCCAGGGGCCTAGTTCTTCTTTATATGCAAGAATTTGATGTGGTGTTGAATTAGTCATCGACCAACTTTAGTGATGTTTTATTCATAGCCGGCGAGGAGGTTGACTGGTGGTTTGACAAGTTTCTATGGGGTCCCAACCTGGGACCAATGGCACCTCTCATGGAATTTCTTGTGTGATCTTCCCGGCAAAGAATCACACCCTTGGCTGGTATATGGTGAATTTCTTGTGTGATCTTCACGGCAAAGGAGCGTACCATTGGCTGGTATATGGTGAATTTCTTGTGTGATCTTCACGGCAAAGGATCACCCCCTTGGCTGATATATGGTGGTTTTAATGAGATGATGTGTGCATAAAAAAAGAGGGTGGTAACCTCGTCCTAACTCCATGATGCAAGCTTTTCGTGAATGTCTAGTTGACTATGGGTTGGAATACCTTGGTTATAATGGAGATTGATATACTTTGCAAAGAGGAGAAAACAGGGAAAGATTGGATAGGTTGTTGTAAACCCAACATGGATGGAAAAATTGCCATTGGCGAGAGCCACCAACGCAAATCATATACACTCGGATCATCGGCCATTAATACTAGATACTGAGTGTGATGAGAGCTAAAGTTTGTCACAGAGGCAAGTGTTCGCCACTTTGAAGCCCGATGACTACAGGAGGAAACGGTGAATGAGGTGGTAAGGTTGGCCACAGACCGGGCCAAATTGGTAGGGGTAGGCCCTTCCCCTGGCGACCCGGCTAAAACCATCGACATTGATCTTCATGAATGGGATCGTGAATTTTAAAGAGCCTCGAGAGGCGTATTAATAAACTGAAAAAATAACTTGAATAACTTCGTTCATGGGCGAACTCAGTGGATTCTTGGGCAAGGCTTAGAGAGATCCAACTAATTTTGAATAACCCGTGGATCAAGAGGAGATCTATTGGTTGCAAAGAGGGAGAGTCAATTGGCTTTCGCATGGGGACCAAAATACTTCCTATTTTCATAATGTTGCAATGACCGGGACGAGAAGAAATCAGACTAAGAAGTTGTCAGATGATACGGGCGTGTGGCATGAAGGTATGGATCGGTTAAAAGTCATGTTGTTGGGAAACGTAGCATGCAATTTCAAAAAAAAAATCCTACGCTCACGCAAGATCTATCTAGGATATGCATAGCAACGAGAGGGGGAGAGTGCGTCCACGTATCCTCGTAGACCAAAAGCGGAAGCGTTTGACAACGCGGTTGCAGTAGTCGAACTTCTTCTAGCTGATGTCTACTACGCAACTTCATTCTTGTAGACACATGTTGGGCCTCAAGTGGATGACCTAAAGGTTTATCAATCCGTGGAGGCGTAGGATGAAGATGGTCTCTCTCAAACAACCCTACAATCAAATACAAGAAATCTCTTGTGTCCCCAATGCACCCAATACAATGGAAATTTGTATAGGTGCACTAGTTTGGCGAAGAGATGATGAGAAAAGTGTGATATGGATGGTAAAAATATATTTTTATAATCTGAATAAATAAAAATAGCAAGGTAGAAAATAGTAAACGGGCACAAAAACGGTATTGCAATGCTTGAAAATGAGGCCTAGGGTCCGTACTTTCGCTAGTGCAGTCTCTCAACAATGCTAATATAATTGGATCATATAACCATCCCTCAGCGTGCAATGAAGAATCACTCCAAAGTTCCTATCTAGCGGAGAACATAAGAAGAAATCGTTTGTAGGGTACGAAACCACCTCGAAGTTATTCTTTCCGATTGATCTATCCAAGAGTTCGTACTAAAATAACACCAAATAATTTCATATTCATAATACTCAATCCAACACAAAGAACTTCGAAGAGTGCCCCAAGAATTCTACCGGAGAAACAAAGACAAGAACATGCATCAACCCCTATGCATAGATTACCCCAATGTCACCTCTGGAATCTGCGAGTTGAGTGCCAAAATATATATCAAGTGGATCAATATGATACCCCGTTGTCACCAGAAGTATTCATTTGCAAGACATATATCAAGTGCTCTCAAATCCATAAAAGTATTCAGTCCGATGAAACGAAATCTCAAAGGGAAAACCCCATTTCATCACAACCAGATAGAGAGGGGAAAACACCATATGATCTGACTATATCAACAAAGCTCGCGATACACCAAGATCATGACATCTCAAGAACACGGGAGAGAGAGAGAGAGAGAGAGATTAAACACACAGCTACTAGTACAAACCCTCAACCCCGAGGGTGGACTGCTCCCTCCTCATTGTGGTGGCCGACCGGATGATGAAGATGGCCACTGATGATGATTTCCCCCTCCGGCAAAGTGCCGTAACGGGGTCTAGATTGGTTTTCGGTGGCTACAGAGCCTTGCGGCGGCGGAACTTCTGATCTAGGGTTACCCCGAGGGTTTTTGGAATATTTGGGAATTTATAGGGCGAAGAGGGGGTGCGGGAGGCCACCGAGGTGGGCACAACCCACCTGGGCATGCCTGGGCCCCAGGCGCGCCCTAGTGGGTTGCATCCCCCTCGGGGCACCCCCCAGGTGCTGCTCTGGCCCACTGGATGTCTTCTGGTCCATAAAAATCCACAAAAGGTTTCATGGTGTTTGGACTCCGTTTGATATTGATTTCCTGTGATGTAAAAAACAAGCAAAAAACAGCAACTGGCACTGGGCACTTGGTCAATAGGTTAGTCCTAAAAATGATATAAAGTTGCTATAAAATGATTGTAAAACATCCAAGAATGATAATAAAACAACATGAATACTTCATAAATTATAGATACGTTGGAGACGTATCAGTGTCCCCAAGCTTAATTCCTACTCGTCCTCGAGTAGGTAAATGATAAAAGAAATAATTTATGAAGTGTGAATGCTAGCAAAGTGCACAAGTTTGATCAATGACAATTTCAATCACTTTTCCTAGCATCATAACAGCAATTCTTTCCTATAAAACTTCTCATGTTAAAGTAGCAACCAGTTCACATGTTAAGATTCAAACAACGAATTCTCTTGAAACTCAACAACCTATGTTCTCAGTAACCAAGCAATTGCAATTCAACTTACTCAACAGAGTTTAAGTAAGGCTCCACATACTCAACCATCATATAGTCTTCTATGATTGCTAACACTCACCGCATACACATGAGCAAAACGTTTCAACCGTACACATAGAAAGATAGGGGCTTATAATTTAGCCTCCCAATGTATTCACCTCGAGGGTGGTGTCAACAATAATAACTCATGCTAACCATATCCAACTGGATATATGTGCCTAGATCTTTCCTCACCACATGACGCTTGCCAAAAGAGAAAAATAAAAAGGAATAGAGAGAAAAACTTTGACTCTTGCATGAAAGTAAATGCATAAAAGTAAAAGGTAGGCCCTTCACAGAGGGAAGCAAAGGTTGCCATGCGCTTTTTGTTTGTATGCTCAACCCCTTAGTGCAAAAGAACGTCACATTATATTGCCCCTTATGATAGCGACCTTTATTATGCAGTCTGTCGCTTTTATTCTTTGTCATCACAAGTTCATACAACACTCAATTTTCTCTTACACTAAATGACCTAACACTTTTAGAAGCATTTTTTATTGCGTTATTTCACCGATGACAACTTACTTGAAGGATCTTGCTCAATCCTTAGGTAGGTATGGTGGACTCTTGAAAATAAGATTTGGGTTTAAGGGTTTTTGGATGCACAAGTAGTATCTCTACTTGGTGCGGAATTTTTGGCTAGCAAGGATGGGGGGCAAGCACCACATGTTGAAGGCGAAGGAAATATGCCCTAGAGGCAATAATAAAGTTATTATTTATTTCCTTATATCATGATAAATGTTTATTATTCATGCTAGAATTGTATTAACCGGAAACATAATACATGTGTGAATACATAGACAAAGAGAGTGTCACTAGTATGCCTCTACTTGACTAGCTCGTTGATCAAAGATGGTTATGTTTCCTAACCATAGACATGAGTTGTCATTTCATTAACGGGATCACATCATTAGGAGAATGATGTGATTGACTTGACCCATTCCGTTAGCATAGCACTTGATCGTTTAGTTTATTGCTATTGCTTTCTTCATGACTTATACATGTTCCTATGACTATGAGATTATGCAACTCCCGTTTACCAGAGGAACACTTTGTGTGCTACCAAACATCACAACGTAATTGGGTGATTATAAAGGTGCTCTATAGGTGTCTCCGAAGGTACTTGTTGGGTTGGCGTATTTCGAGATTAGGATTTGTCACTCCGATTGTCGGAGAGGTATCTCTGGGCCCACTCGGTAATGCACATCACTATAAGCCTTGCAAGCATTGCAACTAATGAGTTAGTTGCAGGATGATGTATTATGGAACGAGTAAAGGGACTTGTCGATAACGATATTGAACTAGGTATTGAGATACCGACGATCGAATCTCGGGCAAGTAACATACCGATGACAAAGGGAACAACGTATGTTGTTGTGCGGTTTGAGCGATAAAGATCTTCGTAGAATATGTAGGAGCCAATATGAGCATCCAGGTTCCGCTATTGGTTATTGACCGGAGATGTGTCTCGGTCATGTCTACATAGTTCTCGAACCCGTAGGGTCCGCACGCTTAAAGTTCGATGACGGTTATATTATGAGTTTATGTGTTTTGATGTACCGAAGGAGTTCGGAGTCCCAGATGAGATCGGGGACATGATGAGGAGTCTCGAAATGGTCGAGATGTAAAGATCGATATATTGGACGACTATATTCGGACATCGGAAAGGTTCCGAGTGATTCGGGTATTTTCGGGAGTTACGGAAATTCGTATTGGGCCTTAATGGGACATGCGGGAAAGGAGAGAAAGGCCTCAAAGGGTGGCCGCACCCCTCCCCATGGGCTGGTCCGAATTGGACTAGGGAGGGGGGCGCCCCTTCCTTCCTTCTCCTTTTCCCTTCCCTTTCCTTCCCTCCTACTCATACTACTTGGAAGGGCTCCTAGTTCTACTAGGAAAGGGGGAATCCTACTCCCGGTGGGAGTAGGACTCCCCTAGGGCGCGCCATAGAGAGGGCCGGCCCTCCCCCTCCTCGACTCCTTTATATACGGGGGCAGGGGCACCCCAAAGACACAACAATTGATCTCTTGATCTCTTAGCCATGTGCGGTGCCCCCCTCCACCATAATCCACCTCGGTCATATCGTAGCGGCACTTAGGCGAAGCCCTGCGTCGGTAGAACATCATCATCACCACGCCGTCGTGCTGACAAAACTCTCCCTCAACACTCGGCTGGATAGGAGTTCAAGGGACGTCATCGAGTTGAACGTGTGCATAACTCGGAGGTGTCGTGCGTTCGGTACTTGATGTTGGGGAACGTAGCAGAAATTCAAAATTTTCCTACGTGTCACCAAGATCTATCTATGGAGAGACCAGCAATGAGGAGAAGGAGAGTGCATCTACATACCCTTGTAGATCGCTAAGCGGAAGCGTTCAAGAGAACGGGGTTGATGGAGTCGTACTCGTCGTGATCCAAATCACCGATGATCCTAGTGCCGAACGGACGGCACCTCCGTGTTCAACACACGTACAGTCCGGTGACGTCTCCCATGCCTTGATCCAACAAGGAGAGAGGGAGAGGTTGAGGAAGACTCCATCCAGCAGCAGCACAACGGCGTGGTGGTGGTGGAGGAGCGTGGTACTCCAGCAGGGCTTCGCCAAGCACCGCGAGATATGAGGAGAAAGAGAGGGGTAGGGCTGCGCCAAGATAGAGAGGAACTCGTGTGTTGTGGGCAGCCCAAACCTCAAGTATATATAGGGGAAGGGGAGGGGCTGCGCCCCCACCTAGGGTTCCCTCCCTAGGGGTGGCGGCAGCCCCCTAGATCCCATCTAGGGGCGGATAAGGGGAGGGGAGAGGGGGAGGCGCACCAGGGTGGGCCTTAGGGCCCAGCTGCCCTAGGGTTTGCCCCCCTTTCCCACTCCCTTGCACCTTGGGCCTTGGTGGGGGGGCGCACCAGCCCACCTGGGGCTGGTCCCCTCCCACACTTGGCCCATGCATCCCTCCGGGGCTTGTGGCCCCACTTAGTGGACCCCCGGGACCCTCCCGGTGGTCCCGGTACGTTACCGATAAAACCGGAAACTTTTCCAGTGACCAAAACATGACTTCCTATATATAAATCTTTACCTCCGGACCATTTCGGAACTCCTCGTGACCTCTGGGATCTCATCCGGGACTCCGAACAACATTCAGTAACCACATACAAACTTCCTTTATAACCCTAGCGTCATCGAACCTTAAGTATGTAGACCCTACAGGTTCGGGAACCATGCAGACATGACCGAGACGTTCTCCGGTCAATAACCAATAGCGGGATCTGGATACCCATGTTGGCTCCCACATGCTCCATGATGATCTCATCGGATGAACCACGATGTCAAGGACTTAATCAATCCCGTATACAATTCCCTTTGTCTATCGGTACGATACTTGCCCGAGATTCGATCATCGGTATCCCGATACCTTGTTCAATCTCGTTACTAGCAAGTCTCTTTACTCGTTCCGTAACACATCATCCCGTGATCAACTCCTTGATCACATTGTGCACATTATGATGATGTCCTACCGAGTGGGCCCAGAGATACCTCTTCGTTTATACGGAGTGACAAATCCCAGTCTCGATTCGCGCCAACCCAACAGACACTTTCGGAGATACCTGTAGTGTACCTTTATAGCCACCCAGTTACATTGTGACGTTTGGCACACCCAAAGCACTCCTACGGTATCCGGGAGTTGCACAATCTCATGGTCTAAGGAAATGATACTTGACATTAGAAAAGCTTTAGCATACGAACTACATGATCTTTGTGCTAGGCTTAGGATTGGGTCTTGTCCATCACATCATTCTCCTAATGATGTGATCCCGTTATCAATGACATCCAATGTCCATGGTCAGGAAACCGTAACCATCTATTGATCAACGAGGTAGTCAACTAGAGGCTTACTAGGGACATGGTGTTGTCTATGTATCCACACATGTATCTGAGTTTCCTATCAATACAATTCTAGCATGGATAATAAACGATTATCATGAACAAGGAAATATAATAATAACCAGTTTATTATTGCCTCTAGGGCATATTTCCAACTGTCTCCCACTTGCACTAGAGTCAATAATCCAGTTCACATCGATATGTGATTAACACTCAAGGTCGCATCCCCATGTGACTAACACCCAAAGAGTCTACTAGAGTCAATAATCTAGTTCACATTACCATGTGATTAACACTCGATGAGTTCTGGGTTTGATCATGTTATGCTTGTGAGAGATGTTATAGTCAACGGATCTGAACCTTTTAGATCCGTGTGTGCTTTACAAATCTCTATGTCATCTCCTAGATGCAGCTACTACGTTCTATTTGGAGCTATTCCAAATAACTGTTCTACTACACGAATCCAGTTTACTACTCAGAATAATATGGATTAGTGTCAAAGTTTGCATCGGCGTAACCCTTTACGACGAACTCTTTTACCACCTCCATAATCGAGAAAATTCCTTAGTCCACTAGTTACTAAGGATAACTTTGACCGCTGTCCTGTGATCCATTCTTGGATCACTCTTGTACCCCTTGACTGACTCATGGCAAGGCACACTTCAGGTGCGGTACATAGCATAGCATACTGTAGAGAGCCTATGACAAAAGCATAGGGGACGACCTTCGTCCTTCCTCTTTCTTCTACCGTGGTTGAGCTTTAAGTCTTAACTTCATACCTTACAACTCAGGCAAGAACTCCTTCTTTGACTGATCCATCTTGAACACCTTCAAGATCATGTCAAGGTATGTGCTCATTTGAAAGTACCATTAAGCATTTTGATCTATCCTTATAGATCTTGATGCTCAATGTTCAAGTAGCTTAATCCAGGATTTCCATTGAAAAACACTTTCCAAATAACCCTATATGCTTTCCAGAAATTCTATGTCATTTCTGATCAACAATATGTCAACAACATATATTTATCAGAAATTCTATAGTGCTCCCACTCACTTCTTTGGAAATACAAGTTTCTCATAAACTTTGTATACACCCAAAACTTTGATCGTCTTATCAAAGCATACATTCCAACTCCGAGATGCTTACTCCAGTCCTTAGAAGGATTGCTGGAGCTTTGCATACTTGTTAGCATCTTTCAGGATTGACAAAACCTTCCGGTTGTATCACATACAACCTTTCCTCAAAAATCGTCGAGGAAACAATGGTTTTTGGCATCCTATCTGCAAGATTTCATAAATAATGCAGTAATTGCTAATATAATTCCAACAGACTCTTAGCATCGCTACGAGTGAGAAAGTCTCATCGTAGTCAACTCCTTGAACTTGTCGGAAAACATCTTAACGACAAGTCGAGCTTTCTTAATGGTGATACTTGCCATCATTGTCCGTCTTCCTTTTAAAAATCCATCTGTACTCAACAGCCTTACGACCATCGAGTAGTTCTTCCAAAGTCTACACTTTGTTTTCATATATGGATCCTCTCTCGGATTATATGGCCTCGAGCCATTTTGGAATCCAGGCCCACCATCGCTTCTTCATAGCTCGTAGGTTCATTGTTGTCTAGCAACATGACTTCCAAGACAGGATTACGTACCACTCTGAAGTAGTACGCATCCTTGTCATCCTACGAGGTTTGGTAGTGACTTGATCTGAAGTTTCATGATCACTATCATAAGCTTCCACTTCAATTGGTGTAGGTGCCACAGGAACAACTTCCTGTGCCCTGCCACACACTAGTTGAAGAGACGGTTCAATAACCTCATCAAGTCTCCACCATCCTCCCACTCAATTCTTTCGGAAGAAACTTTTCCTCGAGAAAGGAACCGATTCTAGAAACAATCCCTTATTGCTTTCGAATCTGAGACAGGAGGTATACCCAACTGTCTTGGGTGTCCTATGAAGATGCATTTATCCGCTTTGGGTTCGAGCTTATCAACCTGAAACTTTTCCACATAAGCGTCGCAGCCCCAAACTTTTAAGAAATGACAGCTTAGGTTTCTCTAAACCATAGTTCATACGGTGTCATCTCATCGGAATTACGTGGTGCCCTATTTAAAGTGAATGTGGTTGTCTCTAATGCCTAACCCATAAACTATCGTGGTAATTCGATAAGAGACATCATGGTATGCATCATATCCAATAGGGTGCAGTTATGATGTTCGGACACACCATCACACTATGGTGTTCCAGGCTGTATTAGTTGTGAAACAATTTCCACAATGTCTTAATTCTGTGCCAAACTCGTAATTCAGATATTCATCTCTATGATCATATCATAGATATTTTATCCTCTTGTCACGATGATCTTTCAACTTCACCCTGAAATTACTTGAACCTTTCAATAATTCAGACTCGTGATTCATCAAGTAAATGTAATCAACATCTACTCAATTCATCTGTGAAGTAAGAACATTACGATATCCACTACACGCCTCAGCACTCATTGGACTGCACACATCAAAATGTATTACTTCCAACAAGTTGCTTTCTAGTTCCATTTTACTGAAAACGAGGCTTTCAGTCATCTTGCCCATGTGGTATGATTTGCATGTCTCAAGTGATTCAAAATCAAGTGAGTCCAAACGGTCCATTTGCATGGAGTTTCTTCATTCATATATACCAATAGGCATGGTTCGCATGTCTCAAGTGATTCAAAATCAAGTGAGTCCAAAGATCCATCAACATGGAGCTTCTTCATGCGTTTTATACCAATTGCGGTGCCACAAGTATGTGGTAATATCATTATTATCTTATATCTTTTGGCATGAACATGTGTATCACTACGATCGAGATTCAATAAACCATTCATTTTAGGTGCAAGACCATTGAAGGTATTATTCAAATAAGCAGAGTAACCATTATTCTCCTTAAATGAATAGCCGTATCGCGATAGACATAATCCAATCATGTCTATGCTCAATGCAAACACCAAATAACAATTATTTAGGTTTTAATACCAATCTCGATGGTAGAGGGAGCGTGCGATGCTTGATCATATCAACCTTGGAAACACTTCCAACACATATCGCCAGCTCACCTTTAGCTAGTCTCCGTTTACTCCGCAGCCTTTTATTTCGAGTTTACTAACATTTAGCAACCGAACCGGTATCTAATACCATGGTGCTACTAGGAGTACTAGTAAAGTACACATTAACACAATGTATATCCAATATACTTCTATCGACCTTGCCAGCCTTCTCATCTACCAAGTATCTAGGGTAATTCTACTCCAGTGGCTGTTCCCCTTATTACAAAAGCACTTAGTTTCGGGTTTGGGTTCAACCTTGGGTTTCTTCACTAGAGCAGCAGCTGATTTGCCGTTTCATGAAGTATCCCTTGCCCTTGCCCTTCTTGAAACTAGTGGTTTCACCAACCATCAACAATTGATGTTCCTTCTTGATTTCTACTTTTGTGGTGTCAAACATCGCGAATATCACAAGGATCATTATATATGTCCCTGATATATTATAGTTCATCACGAAGCTCTAGCAGCTTGGTGGTAATGACTTTGGAGAACTATCACTATTTCATCTGGAAGATCAACTCCCACTTGATTCAAGCGATTGTTGTACTCAGACAATCTGAGCACAAGCTCAACAATTGAGCTTTTATCCCTTAGTTTGCAGGCTAAGAAAATCATCGGAGGTCTTATACCTCTTGACGTGGGCACGAGCCTGAAATCCCAATTTCAGCCCTCGAAACATCTCATATGTTTCGCGACGTTTTAAAACATCTTCGGTGCCTCAACTCCAAACCGTTTAATTGAACTATCATGTAGTTATCAAAATGTGTATGTCAGATGTTCGCAACATCCACAAACGACGTTCGAGGTTTAGCACACTGAGCGGTGCATTAAGGACATAAGCCTTCTATGAAGCAATGAGGACAATCCTCAGTTTACGGACCTAGTCCGCATAATTGCTACTATCAACTTTCAACTAAATTTTCTCTAGGAACATGTCTAAACAGTAGAACTGAAGCGCGAGCTATGACATAATTTGCGAAGACCTTTTGACTATGTTCAGGATAATTAAGTTCATCTTATGAACTCCCACTCAGATAGACATCCCTCTAGTCATCTAAGTGATTACATGATCCGAGTCAACTAGGCCGTGTCCGATCATCACGTGAGACGGACTAGTCAACATCGGTGAACATCTTCATGTTGATTGTATCTACCATATGACTCATGCTCGACCTTTCGATCTCTTGTGTTCCGAGGCCATGTTTGTACATGCTAGGCTCGTCAAGTCAACCTAAGTGTTTTGCATGTGTTCCGAGGCCATGTCTGTACATGCTAGGCTCGTCAACACCCGTTGTATTCGAACGTAAGAATCTATCACACCCGATCATCACGTGGTGCTTTGAAACGACGAACTTTCGCAACGATGCACAGTTAGGGGGAACACTTTCTTGAAATTTTAATGAGGGATCATCTTATTTACTACCGTCGTTCTAAGCAAATAACATGTATAAATATGATAAACATCACATGCAATCAAATAGTGACATGATATGGCCAATGTCATATTGCTCCTTTTGATCTCCATCTTCGGGGCTCCATGATCATCATCGTCACCGGCATGACACCATGATCTCCATCATCATGATCTCCATCATCGTGTCTTCATGAAGTTGTCTCGCCAACTATTACTTCTACCACTACAGCTAACGGTTAGCAATAAAGTAAAGTAATTACATGACGTTTATGTTGACACGCAGGTCATAAATAAATTAAGACAACTCCTATGGCTCCTGCCGGTTGTCATACTCATCGACATGCAAGTCGTGATTCCTATTACAAGAACATGATCATCTCATACATCACATATATCATTCATCACATCCTTTGGCCATATCACATCACATAGCATACCCTGCAAAACAAGTTAGACGTCCTCTAATTGTTGTTTGCATGTTTTACGTGGCTGCTATGGGTTTCTAGCAAGAACGTTTCTTACCTACGCAAAAATCACAACGTGATATGCCAATTGCTATTTACCCTTCATAAGGACCCTTTTCATCGAATCTGATCCGACTAAAGTGGGAGAGATAGACACCCGCCAGCCACCTTATGCAACTAGTGCATGTCAGCCGGTGGAACCGGTCTCACGTAAGCGTACGTGTAAGGTTGGTCCGGGCCACTTCATCCCACAATGCCGCCGAATCAAGATTGGACTAGTAACGGTAAGCATATTGAACAAAATCAACGCCCACAACTACTTTGTGTTCTACTCGTGCATAGAAACTACGCATAGACCTAGCTCATGATGCCACTGTTGGGGAACGTAGCAGAAATTCAAAATTTTCCTACGTGTCACCAAGATCTATCTATGGAGAGACCAGCAACGAGGGGAAGGAGAGTGCATCTACATACCCTTGTAGATCGCTAAGCGGAAGCGTTCAAGAGAACGGGGTTGATGGAGTCGTACTCGTCGTGATCCAAATCACCGATGATCCTAGTGCCGAACGGACGGCACCTCCGTGTTCAACACACGTACAGTCCGGTGACGTCTCCCATGCCTTGATCCAACAAGGAGAGAGGGAGAGGTTGAGGAAGACTCCATCCAGCAGCAGCACAACGGCGTGGTGGTGGTGGAGGAGCGTGGTACTCCAGCAGGGCTTCGCCAAGCACCGCGAGATATGAGGAGAAAGAGAGGGGTAGGGCTGCGCCAAGATAGAGAGGAACTCGTGTGTTGTGGGCAGCCCAAACCTCAAGTATATATAGGGGAAGGGGAGGGGCTGCACCCCCACCTAGGGTTCCCTCCCTAGGGGTGGCGGCAGCCCCCTAGATCCCATCTAGGGGCGGCCAAGGGGAGGGGAGAGGGGGAGGCGCACCAGGGTGGGCCTTAGGGCCCATCTGCCCTAGGGTTTGCCCCCCTTTCCCACTCCCTTGCGCCTTGGGCCTTGGTGGGGGGGCGCACCAGCCCACCTGGGGCTGGTCCTCTCCCACACTTGGTCCATGCATCCCTCCGGGGCTTGTGGCCCCACTTAGTGGACCCCCGGGACCCTCCCAGTGGTCCCGGTACGTTACCGATAAAACCCGAAACTTTTCCGGTGACCAAAACAGGACTTCCTATATATAAATCTTTACCTCCGGACCATTCCGGAACTCCTCGTGACGTCTGGGATCTCATCCGGGACTCCGAACAACATTCGGTAACCACATACAAACTTCCTTTATAACCCTAGCGTCATCGAACCTTAAGTGTGTAGACCCTACGGGTTCGGGAACCATGCAGACATGACCGAGACGTTCTCCGGTCAATAACCAACAGCAGGATCTGGATACCCATGTTGGCTCCCACATGCTCCACGATGATCTCATCGGATGAACCACGATGTCAAGGACTTAATCAATCCCGTATACAATTCCCTTTGTCTATCGGTACGATACTTGCCCGAGATTCGATCGTCGGTATCCCGATACCTTGTTCAATCTCGTTACCGGCAAGTCTCTTTACTCATTCCATAACACATCATCCCATAATCAACTCCTTGATCACATTGTGCACATTATGATGATGTCCTACCGAGTGGGCCCAAAGATACCTCTCCGTTTATACGGAGTGACAAATCCCAGTCTCGATTCACGCCAACCCAACAGACACTTTCGGAGATACCTGTAGTGTACCTTTATAGCCACCCAGTTACGTTGTGACGTTTGGCACACCCAAAGCACTCCTACGGTATTCGGGAGTTGCACAATCTCATGGTCTAAGGAAATGATACTTGACATTAGAAAAGCTTTAGCATATGAACTACATGATCTTTGTGCTAGGCTTAGGATTGGGTCGTGTCCATCACATCATTCTCCTAATGATGTGATCCCGTTATCAATGACATCCAATATCCATGGTCAGAAAACCGTAACCATCTATTGATCAACGAGCTAGTCAACTAGAGGCTTACTAGGGACATGGTGTTGTCTATGTATCCACACATGTATCTGAGTTTCCTATCAATACAATTCTAGCATGGATAATAAACGATTATCATGAACAAGGAAATATAATAATAACCAATTTATTATTGCCTCTAGGGCATATTTCCAACACTTGATCGGTCAGATCGTGAAGACGTACGACTACATCAACCGCGTTGTGCTAACGCTTCCGCTTTCGGTCTACGAGGGTACGTGGACAACACTCTCTCCTCTTGTTGCTATGCATCACCATGATCTTGCGTGTGCGTAGGAAATTTTTGAAATTACTACGTTCCCCAACAGTGGCATCCGAGCCAGATTTTATGCGTCGATGTAATATGCACGAGTAGAACACAAGTGAGTTGTGGGAGATATAAGTCATACTGCTTACCAGCATGTCACACTTTGGTTCGGCGGTATTGTTGGATGAAGCGGCCTGGACCGACATTACGCGTACGCTTACGCGAGACTGGTTTTACCGCTGTGCTATGCACACAGGTGACTAGCGGGTGTCAGTTTCTCCAACTTTAGTTGAACCGAGTGTGGCTACGCCTGGTCCTTGAGAAGGTTAAAACAGCACTAACTTGACAAACTATCGTTGTGGTTTTGATGCGTAGGTAAGAACGGTTCTTGCTCAGCCCGTAGCAGCCACGTAAAACTTGCAACAACAAAGTAGAGGACGTCTAACTTGTTTTTGCAGGGCATGTTGTGATGTGATATGGTCAAGATGTGATGAGATATAAGTTGTTGTATAAGATGATCATGTTTTGTTGAAGTTATTGGCAACTGGCAGAAGCCTTATGGTTGTCTCTTTATTGCATAAGATTCAAGTGCCAAATAATTGCTTTACTTTATCGCTATGCGATAGCAATAGTTGCAAGAGCAATAGTTGGCGAGACGGCCATGTGACGACACATTGATATAGATCAAGATGATGGAGATCATGGTGTCATGCCGGTGACGATGGAAATCATGACGATGCTTTGGAGATGGAGATCAAAGGCACAAGATGATGGTGGCCATATCATGTCACATATTTTGATTGCATGTGATGTTTATCTTTTATGCATCTTATTTTGCTTAGTTTGACGGTAGCTTTATAAGATGATCTCTCACTAAATTTCAAGATCAAAAGTGTTCTCCCTGAGTATGCACCGTTGCCAAAGTTCGTCATGCCCAGACACCGCATGATGATCGGGTGTGATAAGCTCTACGTCCATCTACAACGGGTGCAAGCCAGTTTTGCACACGCAGAATACTCAGATTAAACTTGATGAGCCTAGCATATGCAGATATGGCCTCGGAACACTGAGACCGAAAGGTCGAGCGTGAATCATATAGTAGATATGATCAACATAATGATGTTCACCATTGAAAGCTACTCCATTTCACGTGATGATCGGTTATGGTTTAGTTGATTTGGATCACGTGATCACTTAGATGATTAGAGGGATGTCTATCTAAGTGAGAGTTCTTAAGTAATATGATTAATTGAACTTAAATTTATCATGAACTTAGTCCTGGTAGTATTAGCATATCTATGTTGTAGATCAATTGCTCGCGATATTGCTCCCCGTTTAATTTTTATATATTCCTAGAGAAAACTATGTTGAAAAATGTTAGTAGCAATGATGCGGATTGGATCCGTGATCTGAGGATTATCCTCATTGCTGCATAGAAGAATTATGTCCTTAATGCACCGCTAGGTGACATACCTATTGCAGGAGCAGATGCAGACGTCATGAACGTTTGGCTAGCTCAATTGATGACTACTTGATAGTATAGTGCACCATGCTTAACAGCTTAGAATCGGGACTTCAAAGACGTTTTGAACGTCATGGATCATATGGATGTTCCAGGAGTTGAAGTTAATATTTCAAGCAAATACCCGAGTTGAGAGATATGAAGTCTCCAACAAGTTCTATAGCTAAAAGATGGAGGAGAATAGCTCAAGCAGTGAGCATGTGTTCAGATTGTCTGGGTACTACAATCGCTTGAATCAAGTGGGAGTTAATCTTCTAGATGAAATAGTGATTGACAGAATTCTCTAGTCACCATCACCAAGTTAGTAGAACTTCGTGATGAACTATAGTATGCAAGGGATGATGAAAATGATTCCCGAGCTTTTCATGATGACGAAATCGATGAAGGTAGAAATCAAGAAAGAGCATCAAGTGTTGATGATTAACAAGACCACTAGTTTCAAGAAAAGGGCAAAGGGAAAGAAAGGGAACTTCAAGAAGAACGGCAAGCAAGTTGCTGCTCAAGTGAAGAAGCCCAAGTCTGGTCCTAAGCCTGAGACTAAGTGCTTCTACTGCAAAGGGACTGGTCACTGGAAGCGGAACTGCCCCAAGTATTTGGCGGATAAGAAGGATGGCAAAGTGAACAAAGGTATATTTGATATACAGATTATTGATGTGTATTTTACTAGTGTTCGTAGCAACCCCTCGGTATTTGATACTGGTTCAGTTGCTAAGAGTAGTAACTCGAAACGGGAGTTGCAGAATGAACAGAGACTAGTTAAGGGTGAAGTGACGATGTGTGTTGGAAGTGGTTCCAAGATTGATATGATCATCATCGCACACTCCCTATAGTTTCAGGATTAGTGTTGAACCTAAATAAGTGTTATTTTGTGTTTGCGTTGAGCATGAATATGATTTGATCATGTTTATTGCAATACGGTTATTCATTTAAGTAAGAGAATAAATTGTTGTTTTGTTTATATGAATAAAACCTTCTATGGTCATACACCCAATGAAAATGGTTTGTTGGATCTCGATTGTGGTGATACACATTCTCATAATATTGAAGCCAAAAGATGCAAAGTTAATAATGATAGTGCAACTTATTTGTGGCACTGCCGTTTAGGTCATATTGGTGTAAAGCGCATGAAGAAAATCCATGCTGATGGGCTTTTGGAATCACTTGATTATGAATCAGTTGATGCTTGCGAACCGTGCCTCATGGGCAAGATGACTAAGACTCCGTTCTCCGGAACAATGGAGCAAGCAACTGACTTATTGGAAATAATACATACTGATGTATGCAGTCCGATGAATGTTGAGGTTCGCGGCAGGTATCGTTATTTTCTGACCTTCACAGATGATTTGAGCAGATATGGGTATATCTACTTGATGAAACATAAGTCTGAAACATTTGAAAAGTTCAAACAACTTCAAAGTGAAGTGGAAAATCATTGTGACAAGAAAATAAAGTTTCTACGATCTGATCACAGAGACAAATATTTGAGTTACGAGTTTAGTCTTCAATTAAAACAATGTGGAATAGTTTCACAAAATCGTGCCACCTGGAACACCACAGCATAATGGTGTGTCCGAACGTCATAACCGTACTATTATTTGATATAGTGCAATCTATGATGTTTCTTACCGATTAACCATTATAGTTTTGAGGTTATGCATTAGAGACAGCTACATTCACGTTAAATAGGGCACCATCTAAATCTGTTGAGACGACACCGTATGAACTATGGTTTGGCAAGAAACCTAAGCTGTCGTTTCTTAAAGTTTGAGGTTGTAATGCTTATGTGAAAAAGTTTCAACCTGATAAGCTCAAACCCAAATCGGAGAAGTGCGTCTTCATAGGATACCCAAAAAGAAAATGTCGGGTACACCTTTTATCACAGATCCGAAGGCAATATATTCGTTGCTGAGAATGGATCCTTTCTAGAGAAGGAGTTTCTCTCGAAAGAAGTGAGTGGGAGGAAAGTAGAACTTGATGAGGTAACTGTACCTGCTCCCTTATTGGAAAGTAGTTCATCACAGAAATATGTTCCTGTGACTACTACACCAATTAGTGAGGAAGCTAATGATGATGATCATGTAACTTCAGATCAAGTTGCTACCGAACCTCGTAGGTAAACCAGAGTGAGATCCGCACCAGAGTGGTACGGTAATCCTGTTCTGGAGGTCATGTTACTTGACCATGACGAGCCTACGAACTATGAGGAAGCGATGATGAGCCCAGATTCCGCGAAATGGCTTGAGGCCATGAAATCTGAGATGAGATCCATGTATGAGAACAAAGTATGGACTTTGATTGACTTTCCCATTGATCGGCGAGCCATTGAGATTAAATGGATCTTCAAGAGGAAGACGGACACTGATAGTAGTGTTACTATCTACAAAGCTAGAATTGTCGCAAAAAGGTTTTCGACAAGTTCAAGGTGTTGACTACGATGAGAGTTTCTCACTCGTATCTATGCTTAAGTCTGTCCGAATCATGTTAGCAATTGCCGCATTTTATGAAATCTGGCAAATGGATAAACAAAACTACATTCTTTAATGGATTTATTAGAGAAGAGTTGTATATGATGCAACCAGAAGGTTTTGTCAATCCTAAAGGTACTAACAAAATATGCAAGCTCCAGCGATCCATCTATGGACTAGTGCAAGCATCTCGGAGTTGGAATATACGCTTTGATAAGTTGATCAAAGCATATAGTTTTATACAGACTTGCGGTGAAGCCTGTATTTACAAGAAAGTGAGTGGGAGCACTACAACATTTCTGATAAGTATATGTGAATGACATATTGTTGATCGGAGATAATGTAGAATTATTCTGCAAAGCATAAAGGAATGTTTGAAAGGAGTTTTTCAAAGAAAGACCTCGGTGAAGCTGCTTACATATTGAGCATCAAGATCTATAGAGATAGATCAAGACGCTTGATAAGTTTTTCAATGAGTACATACCTTGACAAGATTTTGAAGTAGTTCAAAATGGAACAGTCAAAGAAAGAGTTCTTGCCTGTGTTACAAGGTGTGAAGTTGAGTAAGACTCAAAACCCGACCACGGCAGAAGATAGAGAGAGAATGAAAGTCATTCCCTATGCCTTGGCCATATGTTCTACAATTATGCCATGTTGTGTACCAGATCTATTGTATACCCTACATTGTTTTTGGCAAGGGAGTACAATAGTGATATAGGAGTAGATCACTGGACAGCGGTCAAATTATCCTTAGAGGAATAAGGATATGTTTCTCGATTATGGAGGTGACAAAAAGGTTCGTCGTAAAGGGTTACGTCGATGCAAATTTTGACACTGGTCCAGATGACTCTAAATCTCAATCTGGATACATATTGAAAGTGGGAGCAATTAGCTAGAATACCTCCATGCAGAGCATTGTTGACATAGAAATTTGCAAAATACTTACGGATCTGAATGTGGCAGACCCATTGACTAAACTTCTCTCACAAGCAAAACATGATCACACCTTAGTACTCTTTGGGTGTTAATCACATAGCGATGTGAACTAGATTATTGACTCTAGTAAACCCTTTGGGTGTTGGTCACATGACGATGTGAACTATGGGTGTTAATCACATGGTGATGTGAACTATTGGTGTTAAATCACATGGCGATGTGAACTAGATTATTGACTCTAGTGCAAGTGGCAGACTGAAGGAAATATGCCCTAGAGGCAATAATAAAGTTATTATTTATTTCCTTATATCATGATAAATGTTTATTATTCATGCTAGAATTGTATTAACCGGAAACATAATACATGTGTGAATACATAGACAAACAGAGTGTCACTAGTATGCCTCTACTTGACTAGCTCGTTGATCAAAGATGGTTATGTTTCCTAACCATAGACATGAGTTGTCATTTGATTAACGGGATCACATCATTAGGAGAATGATGTGATTGACTTGACCCATTCCGTTAGCATAGCACCTGATCATTTAGTTTATTGCTATTGCTTTCTTCATGACTTATACATGTTCCTATGACTATGAGATTATGCAACTCCCGTTTACCAGAGGAACACTTTGTGTGCTACCAAACATCACAACGTAACTAGGTGATTATAAAGGTGCTCTATAGGTGTCTCCGAAGGTACTTGTTGGGTTGGCGTATTTCGAGATTAGGATTTGTCACTTCGATTGTCGGAGAGGTATCTCTAGGCCCACTCGGTAATGCACATCACTATAAGCCTTGCAAGCATTGCAACTAATGAGTTAGTTGCGGGATGATGTATTACGGAATGAGTAAAGAGATTTGCCGGTAACGAGATTGAACTAGGTATTGAGATACCGACGATCGAATCTTGGGCAAGTAACATACCGATGACAAAGGGAACAACGTATGTTGTTATGCGGTTTGACCGATAAAGATCTTCGTAGAATATGTAGGAGCCAATATGAGCATCCAGGTTCCGCTATTGGTTATTGACCGAAGACGTGTCTCGGTCATGTCTACATAGTTCTCGAACCCGTAGGGTCCGCACGCTTAAAGTTCGATGACGGTTATATTATGAGTTTATGTGTTTTGATGTAACGAAGGAGTTCGGAGTCCCGGATAAGATCGGGGACATGACGAGGAGTCTCGAAATGGTCGAGATGTAAAGATCGATATATTGGACGACTATATTCGGACATCGGAAAGGTTCCGAGTGATTTGGGTATTTTCAGGAGTACCGAGGAGTTACGGGAATTCGTATTGGGCCTTAATGGGCCATACGGGAAAGGAGAGAAAGGCCTCAAAGGGTGGCCGTACCCCTCCCCATGGGCTGGTCCTAATTGTACTAGGGAGGGGGGTGTCCCTTCCTTCCTTCTCCTTTTCCCTTCCCTTTCCTTCCCTCCTACTCCTACTACTTGGAAGGGCTCCTAGTTCTAATAGGAAAGGGGGAATCCTACTCCCGATGGGAGTAGGACTCCCCTAGGGTGCGCCATAGAGAGGGCCGGCCCTTCCCCTCCTCCACTCCTTTATATACGGGGGCAGGGGGCACCCCAAAGACACAACAATTGACATCTTGATCTCTTAGCCGTGTGCGGTGCCCCCCTCCACCATAATCCACCTCGGTCATATCGTACCGGTGCTTAGGCGAAGCCCTGCGTCGGTAGAACATCATCATCGTCACCACGCCGTCGTGCTGATGAAACTCTCCCTCAACACTCGGCTGGATCGGAGTTCGAGGGACGTCATCGAGTTGAACGTGTGCAGAACTCAGAGGTGCCGTGCGTTCGGTACTTGATCGGTCGGATCGTGAAGACGTACGACTACATCAACCGCGTTGTGCTAACGCTTCCGCTTTCGGTCTACGAGGGTACGTGGACAACACTCTCTCCTCTCGTTGCTATGCATCACCATGATCTTGCGTGTGCGTAGGATTTTTTTCTTCAAATTACTACGTTCCCCAACAGAAGGATCTATGACAATATAACTTCTATGTGAATATGAACAAACATAAACCATTACATTTTCTTCCTTGTCCAACATCAATAATTTTTGCATATAATATTTTGATGGGGGCTCACAATCACAAAAGATTTCCAAGATAGTGTATTTGCATGTGAAAGTTCTCTTCCTTATACTAATTATTCATGAATTGCTTGTATGACCAATATTGTGATTGTCAGACTTCAAAAGATTTCACTTTGTAAACCCAATCTGAAGCTACCACTAGGCATGATATGAACATATAATTGAAACTTCATTACATTCAATTTATTCAACAATTTACTCATAGGATAAAAGTGAAGCACGAGAGTAAATGACAAACTACTCCAAAAATATATAAGTGAAGATCATGCGAGTAGTTAAGTAAATGGGTAGCTAATTGAGGACTCTCTCTTATTTAAAAGTTTCAGATCTAAGTATTTTATTAAAATAGCAAGCAAAACAAAATAAAATGAAATTCTAAGAATGTTACACATCATGTGAAGAAGCAAAAACTTAGGATCAACCGATACTAACCGATAATTATTGATGAAGAAAGGT
Organism: Triticum monococcum; assembly: GCA_034509565.1. Taxonomy (NCBI): domain Eukaryota; kingdom Viridiplantae; phylum Streptophyta; class Magnoliopsida; order Poales; family Poaceae; genus Triticum; species Triticum monococcum. Next base: position 489,692,128 of record CM067845.1, read on the forward strand.
GGGATGCCTACCGGGGCATCCCCAAGCTTAGATGCTTGAGACTTCTTGGAATATTATCTTGGGATGCCTTGGGCATCCCCAATCTTGAGCCTTTGTGTCTCCTTAATTCCTTTTATATCACGGTTTCCCTAAATCTTAAAAACTTCATCCACGCAAAACTCAACAAGAACTCGTGAGATAAATTAGTATAAACCAATGCAAAAACCTTATAATTCTCTACTGTAGCAAATCACTAAAATTATTATTCAACATTGCATACTAAATGCCTCTGCATATTTAATACTCCTATCCTCAAATAGAATCATTAAACAAGCAAACATATGCAAATAATGCAAACATAACAACAATCTGCCAAAACAGTATAGTCTGTAAAGAATGCAAGAGTATCAATACTTCTTTAACTCCAAAAATTATGAAAATTTACCAGACTGTAGAAAATTTATCAGAGATTATTTTGCAAAAAGTTCCAACATTTTATCACATTCTGGCTTTTGTCGGGAATTTTTTCTACATCGATAAACTTTCTGTTTTGGAACAGCAACACATAGACGTGCAAAATAAGCATGGTAAAGGCTATACTTGACATTTTTATTGAAATTAAAGATGCAAAACATTATTCTAAATAAAAAAGCAAATCAAAACAAAATAAATTGATGCTCCAGGTAAAACACATATCATGTGACGAATGAAAACATAGCTCCAAGTGAGGTTATCGATAATGTTGAAGACGAAAGAGGGGATGCCTTCTAGGGCATCCCCAAGCTTAGTTGCTTGGATCTTCCTTGAATCTTACCTTGGGGTGCCTTGGACATCCCCAAGCTTAGGGTCTTGTCACTCCTTATTCTCCTCATATCTATATCTCACCCAAAACTTGAAAAACTTCAATCACACAAAACTCAACATAACTTCTTGAGATAGGTTAGTATGATAAAGAGTAAACCATTTCACTTTGGTACTGTCAAAGGTAAGATTCATAATTGTTTCCTCACAATGCCTACTGTAGAATATTATTTCCACAGTTTATATTGAGCAATATAAGCCATAGAAACTAGAAAACAAGCAAACTATACATTGAAAACAGAATCTGTCAAATACAGAACAATCTGTAATGATCTGGACGACAACCATACTTCGGCTACTCCAAAAATTCTAAAAATAGGAAAACCTAGGAAATTTGTATATCAATCTTCTGCAAAAAGAATCTGTATTTTATCACGCTTCTGTTAAAAATGAGAATTATTTTCCTGAGCACAAAAGTTTCTGTTTTTCAGCTAGATCAAATCAACTATCACCATAGACCATCCCAAAGGTCTTACTTGACACTTTATTGAAACGAAAGCAATAAAACATGATTACTACAGTAGCATAATCATGTGAACACACAAAAACAATAGGTAAAATTGTTGGGTTGTCTCCCCATAGGTGCTTTTATTTAATGCCTTTTAGCTTGGCATGAAGGTTTCAATGATGCTCGCAAAAAAGATAAAGATTGAAACACAAAGAAAGCATCATGAAGCATATGACTAGCACATTTAACTCTAACCCACTTCCTATGCATAGGGATTTTGTGAGAAAACAACTTATGGGAGCAAGAATCAACTAGCATAGGAAGGCAAAACAAGTGCAACTTCAAAACTTTCAACACATAGAGAGGAAACTTGATATTATTGCAATACCTAAAAGCACATCTTGCTCTCTCATAATAACTTTCAGTAGCATCATGAATGAATTCAACAATATAACTATCACATAAAGCATTATTTTCATGATCCACAAGCATAGAAATTTTATTACTCTCCACATAAGCAAATTTATTCTCATGAATAGTAGTGGGAGCAAACTCAACAAAATAACTATCATGTGATTTAAAATTAAAATCATGATGACAAGTTTCATGATTATCATTATTTTTATAGCATACATGTCATCACCATAATTATCATAAATAGCAACTTTGTTGTCAAAGTCAATTGCAACCTCTTCCAAAATAGTGGATTCATCACTAAATAAAGTCATGGCCTCTTCAAATCCGCTTTCATCAATATAATCATCATAAATAGGAGGCATGCAATCATTATAACAAATTTGTACATCAAATCTTGGGGGACTAAAAATATCAACTTCATCAAACATAGCATCCCCAAGCTTATGGCTTTGCATATCATTAGCATCATGGGTATTCAAAGAGTTCATAGCAACAACATTGCAATCATGCTCATCATTCAAATATTTTTTAAAACATTTTATAGAATTCTTCTTCTATCAATTGAGCACAATTTTCCTTTCCATCATTTTCACGAAAGACATTATAAAGACGAATAATATGATGCAACCTCAATTCCATTTTTAGTTTTATTTTTATAAACAAAACTAGTGATAAAACAATAAACTAAAAGATATGATTGCAAGATGTAAATATATACCTTCAAGCACTAATCTCCCCGGCAACGGCACCAGAAAAGAGCTTGATGTCTACTACGCAACTTTATTCTTGTAGACACGTGTTGGGCCTCCAAGCGCAGAATTTGGTGGGACAATAGCAATTTTCCCTCAAGTGGATGACCTAAGGTTTATCAATCCGTGGGAGGCATAGGATGAAGATGGTCTCTCTCAAACAACCCTGCAATCAAATACAAGAAATCTCTTGTGTCCCCAACGCACCCAATACAATGGCAATTTGTATAGGTGCACTAGTTCGGCGAAGAGATGGTGATAAAAGTGTAATATGGATGGTAGAAAATATTTTTATAATCTGAATAAATAAAAATAGCAAGGTAGCAAATAGTAAACGGGCACAAAAATGGTATTGCAATGCTTGAAAATGAGGCCTAGGGTCCGTACTTTCGCTACTGCAATCTCTCAACAATGCTAATATAATTGGATCATATAACCATCCCTCAACGTGCACTGAAGAATCACTCCAAAGTTCCTATCTAGCGGAGAACATAAGAAGAAACCATTTGTAGGGTACGAAACCACCTCGAAGTTATTCTTTCCGGTCGATCTATCCAAGAGTTCGTACTAAAATAACACCAAATAATTTTAGATTCATAATACTCAATCCAACACAAAGAACTTGAAAGAGTGCCCCAAGATTTCTACCGCAGAAACAAAGACAAGAATGTGCATCAACCCCTATGCATAGATTACCCCAATGTCACCTTGGGGATCCACATGTTGAGTGCCAAAACATATATCAAGTGGATCAATATGATACCCCATTGTCACCACGAGTATTCATTTGCAAGACATATATCAAGTGCTCTAAAATCCATAAAGGTATTCAATCCGATAAAACGAAATCTGAAAGGGAAAAACTCAATTCATCACAACAAGATAGAGAGGGGAAAACACCATATGATCCGAGTATATTAACAAAGGCCACGATACATCAAGATCGTGACATCTCAAGAACACGAGAGAGAGAGAGAGATTAAACACATAGCTACTGGTACAAACCCTCAGCCCTGAGGGTGGACTACTCCCTCCTCATCGTGGTGGCCGCCGGGATGATGAAGGTTGCCACCGATGATGATTTCCCCCTCTGGCAGAGTGCCGAAATGGGGTCTAGATTGGTTTTCGGTGGCTACAGAGCCTTGCGGCGGCGGAACTTCTGATCTAGGGTTGCCCCGAGGGCTTTTGGAATATTTGGGAATTTATAGGGCGAAGAGGGGGTGCGGGAGGCCACCGAGGTGGGCACAACCCACCTGGGCGTGCCTGTCCCCCCAGGCGCACCCTGGTGGGTCCCCTGAGGTGCTGCTCTGGCCCACTGGATGTATTCTGGTCCCTAAAAATCCACAAAAAGTTTCACGGTGTTTGGACTCCGTTTGATATCGATTTCCTGCGATGTAAAAAAACAAGCAAAAAACAACAACTAGCACTGGGCACTGGGTCAATAGGTTAGTCCCAAAAATGATATAAAGTTGCTATAAAATGGTTGTAAAACATCCAGGAATGATAATAAAACAACATGAATACTTCATAAATTATAGATATGCTGGAGACGTATCACTAGCTTCGACCGATCAAGCACTGAACGTACGACACCTCTGAGTTCTACACACATTCAGCGCGATGACGTCCCTCGCCTTCTTGATCCAGCAAGGTGTGGAGGAAGTAGATGAATTCTGTTAGCACAATGGCATGGTGACAGTGAGGGTGAAGTGATCCTCGTAGGGCTTCGCCAATGCACCGCAAAACTATGACCGGGAGTGTAAACTGTGGAGGGGGGCGCCGCACACGACTAACGATTGTTTTTTTTGCGGACACATGGCTAACAATTGTTGTTGTGTGTTCTAGGCACCCCCACGTATATATAGGTGGGAGGGGGAGGGGAGAAGCCATAGGGCACTCCGAGTAGGAGGAATCCTACTTGGGGACCTCCCCCAATTTGGCCTCCCCCTTCCTTTTTTTGCCGGAGAGAAAAGGGAAGGGGGGAGGAGAGAAGGAAGGGGGGGAACCCCTTCTCCTCTTTCTCCAATACGACCACATGCCTAGGGGGGCATGCCACCACTTGTGGGCTGGTGTGCTCCCCTCTTATGGCCCATATGGCCCATATCTTTCCCCTGTGGGTTCCGGTAACCCTCCCGGTACTCCGATAAATACCGATACTATCCGGAACACTTCCGGTGTCCGAATACTATCATCCTATATATATATATATATATATATATAAATATTTACCTCTCGACCATTTAGAGACTCCTCATCATGCCTGTGATCTCATCTGGGACTCCGAACAACATTCGGTCACCAAATCACATAACTCATATAAATACTAAATCGTCATTGAACGTTAAGCATGCGGACCCTACGGGTTCGAGAACTATGTAGACATGACCGAGACACATCTCCGGTCAATAACCAATAGTGGAACCTGGATGCTCATATTGGCTCCTACATATTCTATGAAGTTCTTTATCGGTCGAATCGTTATGACAACATACGTTATTCCCTTTGTCATCAGTATGTTACTTGCCTGAGATTCGATCATCGGTATCTTCATACCTAGTTCAATGTCGTTACCGACAAGTCTCTTTACTCGTTCTGTAATACATCATCCCACAACTAACTCATTAGTTACTTTGCTTGCAAGGCTTCTCATGGTGTGTATTACCGAGAGGGCCTAGAGATACCTCTCCGATACTCGGAGTGACAAATCCTAATCTTGATCTATGCCAACTCAACAAACACCTTCGGAGATACCTATAGAGCATCTTTATAATCACCCAGTTACGTTGTGATGTTTGATAGCACACAAGGCATTCCTTCGGTATCCGGGAGTTGCTTAATCTCATTGTTGAAGGAATATGTATTTGACATGAATAGCAATAAAATTGAATGATCAATATGTTAAGCTAAAGGATGGGTCATGTCCATCACATAATTCTCCTAATGATGTGATCCCATTATCAAATGACAACTCATGTCCATGGTTAGGAAACCTTAACCATCTTTGATCAACGAGCTAGTCAAGTAGAGGCTCACTAGGGACTTAGTTTTTGTCTATGTATTCACACATGTATTAAGGTTTCCGGTCAATACAATTCTAGCATGAATAATAAACATTTATCATGAATAAGGAAATGTAAAATAACAACTTTATTATTGCATCTAGGGCATATTTCCTTCAGTCTCCCACTTGCACTAGAGTCAATAATCTTGATTACATTGTAATGATTCAAACACCCATGGATTCTTGGTGCTGATCACATTTTGCTCATGGAAGAGGCTTAGTCAACGGGTCTGCAACATTCAGATCCGTATGTATTTTGCAAATCTCTATGTCTCCCTCCTTGACTTGATCAGAGATGGAGTTGAAGCGTCTCTTGATGTGTTTGGTTCTTTTGTGAAATCTGGATTCCTTCGCTAAGGCAATTTCTCCACTATTGTCACAAATGATTTTCATTGGGCCCGATGCACTAGGTATGACACCTAGATCGGATATGGACTTCTTCATCCAAACTACTTCATTTACTGCTTCCGAAGCAGCTATGTACTCCGCTTCACACGTAGATCCCGCCACGACTCTCTGCTTGGAACTGCACCAACTGACGGCTCCACCATTCAATATAAATACGTATCTGGTTTGTGACTTAGAGTCATCTGGACCAGTGTCAAAGCTAGCATCAACGTAACCATTTACGACAAGCTCTTTGTCACCTCCATAAACGAGAAACATATCCTTAGTCCTTTTCAGGTACTTCAGGATGTTCTTGACCGCTGCCTAGTGATCCACTCCTGGATTACTTTGGTACCTCCCTGCTAAACTTATAGCAAGGCACACATTACGTCTGGTACACAACATAGCATACATGATAGAACCTATGGTTGAGGCATAGGGAATGACTTTCATTTCTCTCTATCTTTTGTAGTGGTTGGGCATTGAGTCTGACTCAACTTCACACCTTGTAACACATGCAAGAACCCTTTCTTTGACTGATCCATTTTGGACTTCTTCAAAACTTTATCAAGGTATGTGCTTTGTGAAAGTCCTATTAAGCATCTTGATCTATCTATATAGATCTTGATGCCTAATATATAAGCAGCTTCACCGAGGTCTTTCATTGAAAAACTTCTATTCAAGTATCCTTTTATGATATCCAGAATTTCTATATCATTTCTGATACGTCTCCGTCGTATCTACTTTTCCAAACACTTTTGCCCTTGTTTTAGACTCTAACTTGCATGATTTGAATGGAACTAACCCGGACTGACGTTGTTTTCAGCAGAATTACCATGGTGTTATTTATGTGCAGAAACAAAAGTTCTCGGAATGACCTGAAACTTCATGGAATGTCTATTCGGAAATAATAAAAAATCCTTGCAAAAGATGAAGACCAGGGGGCCCACCACCTGTCCATGAGGGTGGGGGCACGCATGCCCCCTAGGGTGCGCCCCCTACCTCGTGGCCCCCCTAGAGCTCCTCCGACCTCGACTCCAACTCTATATATTTGCTTTCGGGGAGAAAAAAATAGAAGAGAAGGATTCATCGCGTTTTACGATACGGAGCCGCCGCCAAGCCCTAAAACCTCTCAGGAGGGCTGATCTGGAGTCCGTTCGGGGCTCCGGAGAGGGGAATCCGTTGCCATCGTCATCGTCAACCTTCCTCCATCACCAATTTCATGATGCTCACTGCCGTGCGTGAGTAATTCCATCGTAGGCTTGCTGGACGGTGATGGGTTGGATGATATTTATCATGTAATCGAGTTAGTTTTGTTAGGGTTTGATCCCCAGTATCCACTATGTTCTGAGATTGATGTTGCTATGACTTTGCTATGCTTAATGCTTGTCACTAGGGCCCGAGTGCCATGATTTCAGATCTGAACCTATTATGTTTTCATCAATATATGAGAGTTCTTGATCCTATCTTGCAAGTCTATAGTCACCTATTATGTGTTATGATCCGTTAACCCCGAAGTGAGAATAATTGGGATACTTACCGGTGATGACTGTAGTTTGAGGAGTTCATGTATTCACTATGTGTCAATGCTTTGGTCCCGTACTCTATTAAAAGGAGGCCTTAATATCCCTTAGTTTTCGCTAGGACCCCGCTGCTACGGGAGGGTAGGACAAAAGATGTCATGCAAGTTCTTTTCCATAAGCACGTATGACTATATTCGGAATACATGCCTACATTACATTGATGAATTGGAGCTAGTTCTGTGTCACCCTAGGTTATGACTGTTACATGATGAACCGCATCCAGCATAATTCTCTATCCCGATCCATTGCCTACGAGCTTTCCATATATTGTTCTTCGCTTATTTACTTTTCCGTTGCTATTGCTATCACCACTACAAAATACCAAAAACATTACTCTTGCTATCATTACCTTTTGCTACCGTTACCACTACTATCATATTACTTTGCTACTAAATACTTCGCTGCAGATATTAAGTTTTCAGGTGTGGTTGAATTGACAACTCAGCTGCTAATACTTGAGAATATTCTTTGGCTCCCCTTGTGTCGAATCAATAAATTTGGGTTGAATACTCTACCCTCGAAAACTGTTGCGATCCCCTATACTTGTGGGTTATCAAGACTATTTTCTGGCGCCGTTGCCGGGGAGCAAAGCTCTATTCTTTGAGTCACTTGGGATTTATATCTGCTTATCATTATGAAGAACTTGAAAGTGTTGGGGAACGTAGTAATTTCAAAAAATTTCCTACGCACACGCAAGATCATGGTGATGCATAGCAACGAGGGGGAGAGTCTGATCTACGTACCCTTGTAGATCGCAACGGAAGCGTTGACACAACGTAGAGGAAGTAGTCGTACATCTTCTTCCCGATCCGACCGATCCAAGCACCGTTACTCCGGCACCTCCGAGTTCTTAGCACACGTTCAGCTCGATGACGATCCCCGGGCTCCGATCCAGCAAAGCTTCGGGGTGGAGTTCCGTCAGCACAACGACGTGTTGACGATCTTGATGTTCTACCGACGCAGGGCTTCGCCTAAGCACTACAACGATATGATCAAGGTGGAATATGGTGGCAGGGGGAACCGCACACGGCTAAGGAACGATCTCAATGATCAACTTGTGTGTCTAGAGGTGCCCCCTGCCCCTGTATATAAAGGAGCCAAGGGGGAGGGGTGCGCCGGCCAGGGAGAGGGCGCAGGAGGAGTCCTACTCCCACCGGGAGTAGGACTCCCCCCAATCCTAGTTGGACTAGGTTTCCCAAAGGGGGAAAGAGAGAGAGGGGGGGCTGGCCCCTTCTCCTAGTCCTAATAGGACTAAAGGAAGGGGGGCGCGCGGCCACCTATGGGCTGCCCCTTTTCTCTTTTCCACTAAGGCCCATGAAGGCCCATATGGCTCCCGGGGGGTTCCGGTAACCTCCCGGTAATCCGGTAAAATCCCGATTTCACCCGGAACACTTCCGATATCCAAATATAGGCTTCCAATATATCAATCTTTATGTCTCGACCATTTCGAGACTCCTCGTCATGTCCGTGATCACATCCGGGACTCTGAACAACCTTCGGTACATCAAAATGCATAAACTCATAATAACTGTCATCATAATGTTAAGCGTGCGGACCCTACGGTTCGAGAACAATGTAGACATGACCGAGACACTTCTCCGGTCAATAACCAATAGCGGGACCTGGATGCCCATATTGGCTCCTACATATTCTGCGAAGATCTTTATCGGTCAGACCGCATAACAACATACGTTGTTCCCTTTGTCATCGGTATGTTACTTGCCCGAGATTCGATCGTCGGTATCCAATACCTAGTTCAATCTCGTTACCGGCAAGTCTCTTTACTCGTTCCGTAATACACCATCCCGCAACTAACTTATTAGTTGCAATGCTTGCAAGGCTTAAGTGATGTGCATTACCGAGAGGGCCCAGAGATACCTCTCCGACAATCGGAGTGACAAATCCTATTCTCAAAATACGCCAACCCAACATCTACCATTGGAGACACCTGTAGAGCTCCTTTATAATCACCCAGTTACGTTGTGACATTTGGTAGCACACAAAGTGTTCCTCCGGCAAACGGGAGTTGCATAATCTCATAGTCATAGGAACATGTATAAGTCATGAAGAAAGCAATAGCAACATACTAAACGATCGGGTGCTAAGCTAATGGAATGGGTCATGTCAATCAGATCATTCAACTAATGATGTGACCTCGCTAATCAAATAAGAACTCTTTGTTCATGGTTAGGAAACTTAACCATCTTTGATTAACAAGATAGTCTGGTAGAGGCATACTAGTGACACTCTGTTTGTCTATGTATTCACACATGTATTATGTTTCCGGTTAATACAATTCTAGCATGAATAATAAACATTTATCATGATATAAGGAAATAAATAATAACTTTATTATTGCCTCTAGGGCATATTTCCTTCAGTCTCCCACTTGCACTAGAGTCAATAATCTAGATTACACAGTAATGATTCTAACACCCATGGAGCCTTGGTGCTGATCATGTTTTGCTCGTGGAAGAGGCTTAGTCAATAGGTCTGGAACATTCAGATCCGTATGTATCTTGCAAATCTCTATGTCTCCCACCTAGACTAGATCCCGGATGGAATTGAAGCGTCTCTTGATGTGTTTGGTCCTCTTGTGAAATCTGGATTCCTTTGCCAAAGCAATTGCACCAGTATTGTCACAAAAGATTTTCATTGGACCCGATGCACTAGGTATGACACCTAGATCGGATATGAACTCCTTCATCTAGACTCCTTCGTGCTCTACTTCTGAAGTAGCTATGTACTCCGCTTCACATGTAGATCCCGCTACGACGCTTTGTTTAGAACTGCACCAACTGACAGCTCCACCGTTTAAAGTAAACACGTATCCGGTTTGCGATTTAGAATCGTCCGGATCAGTGTCATAGCTTGCATCAACGTAACCTCTTACGGTGAGCTCTTTGTCACCTCCATACACGAGAAACATATCCTTAGTCCTTTTCAGGTATTTCAGGATGTTCTTGACCGCTGTCCAGTGATCCACTCCTGGATTACTTTGGTACCTCCCTGCTAAACTTATAGCAAGGCACACATCAGGTCTGGTACACAGCATTGCATACATGATAGAGCCTATGGCTGAAGCATAGGGAACATCTTTCATTTTCTCTCTATCTTCTGCAGTGGTCGGGCATTGAGTCTGACTCAACTTCACACCTTGTAACACAGGCAAGAACCCTTTCTTTGCTTGATTCATTTTGAACTTCTTCAAAATCTTGTCAAGGTATGTGCTTTGTGAAAGTCCAATTAAGCGTCTTGATCTATCTCTATAGATCTTTATGCCTAATATGTAAGCAGCTTCCCCGAGGTCTTTCATCGAAAAACTTTTATTCAAGTATCCCTTTATGTTATCCAGAAATTCTATATCATTTCCAATCAGCAATATGTCATCCACATATAATATCAGAAATGCTACAGAGCTCCCACTCACTTTCTTGTAAATACAGGCTTCTCCAAAAGTCTGTATAAAACCAAATGCTTTGATCACACTATCAAAGCGTTTATTCCAACTCCGAGAGGCTTGCACCAGTCCATAAATGGATCGCTGGAGCTTGCACACTTTGTTAGCTCCCTTTGGATCAACAAAACCTTCTGGTTGCATCATATACAACTCTTCTTCCAGAAATCCATTCAGGAATGCAGTTTTGACATCCATCTGCCAAATTTCATAATCATAAAATGCGGCAATTGCTAACATGATTCTGACAGACTTAAGCATCGCTACGGGTGAGAAGGTCTCATCGTAGTCAACCCCTTGAACTTGTCGAAAACCTTTTGCGACAAGTCGAGCTTTATAGACAGTAATATTACCGTCAGCGTCAGTCTTTTTCTTGAAGATCCATTTATTCTCAATTGCTTGCCAATCATCGGGCAAGTCAACCAAAGTCCATACTTTGTTCTCATACATGGACCCCATCTCAGATTTCATGGCTTCAAGCCACTTTGCGAAATCTGGGCTCACTATTGCTTCTTCATAGTTCGTAGGTTCATCATGATCTAGTAGCATGACTTCCAGGAGTGGATTACCGTACCACTCTGGTGCGGATCTCACTCTGGTTGATCTATGAGGTTCAGTAGTATCTTGTCCTGAAGTTTCATGATCATCATCATTAGCTTCCTCACTAATTGGTATATGTGTCGCAGAAACAGTTTTCTGTGATGTACTATTTTCCAATAAGGGAGCAGGTACAGTTACCTCGTCAAGTTCTACTTTCCTCCCACTCACTTCTTTCGAGAGAAACTCCTTCTCTAGAAATGATCCATTCTTAGCAACGAATGCCTTGCCTTCGAATCTGTGATAGAAGGTGTACCCAACAGTCTCCTTTGGGTATCCTATGAAGACACATTTCTCCGCTTTGGGTTCGAGCTTATCAGGTTGAAGCTTTTTCACATAAGCATCGCAGCCCCAAACTTTAAGAAACGACAACTTTGGTTTCTTGCCAAACCATAGTTCATAAGGCGTCGTCTCAACGGATTTTGATGGTGTCCTATTTAACGTGAATGCGGCCGTCTCTAAAGCATAACCCCAAAATGATAGCGGTAAATCAGTAAGAGACATCATAGATCGCACCATATCTAGTAAAGTACGATTACGACGTTCGGACACACCATTACGCTGTGGTGTTCCGGGTGGCGTGAGTTGCGAAACTATTCCATAATTTTTCAAATGTACACCAAACTCTTAACTCAAATATTCTCCACCACGATCAGATCGTAGAAACTTTATTTTCTTGTTACGATGATTTTTAACTTCACTCTGAAATTCTTTGAACTTTTCAAATGTTTCAGACTTATGTTTCATTAAGTAGATATATCCATATCTGCTTAAATCATCTGTGAAAGTGAGAAAATAACGATATCCGCCACAAGCCTCAATATTCATCGGACCACATACATTGGTATGTATGATTTCCAACAAATCTGTTGCTCTCTCCATAGTACCGGAGAACGGTGTTTTAGTCATCTTGCCTATGAGGCACGGTTCACAAGTACCAAGTGATTCATAATCAAGTGGTTCCAAAAGCCCATCAGTATGGAGTTTCTTCATGCGCTTTACACCGATATGACCTAAATGGCAGTGCCACAAATAAGTTGCACTATCATTATCAACTCTGCATCTTTTGGCTTCAACATTATGAATATGTGTATTACTACTATCGAGATTCATCAAAAATAGACCACTCTTCAAAGGTGCATGACCATAAAAGATATTACTCATATAAATAGAACAACCATTATTCTCTGATTTAAATGAATAACCGTCTCGCATCAAACAAGATCCAGATATAATGTTCATGCTTAATGTTGGCACCAAATAACAATTATTTAGGTCTAATATTAATCCCGAAGGTAGATGTAGAGGTAGCGTGCCGACCGCGATCACATCAACTTTGGAACCGTTTCCCACGCGCATCGTCACCTCGTCCTTTGCTAGTGCTCGCTTAATCCGTAGTCCCTGTTTCGAGTTGCAAATATTAGCAACAGAACCAGTATCAAATACCCAGGTGCTACTGCGAGCTCTAGTAAGGTACACATCAATAACATGTATATCACATATACCTTTGTTCACCTTGCCATCCTTCTTATCCGCCAAATACTTGGGGCAGTTCCGCTTCCAGTGACCAGTCTGCTTGCAGTAGAAGCACTCAGTTTCAGGCTTAGGTCCAGACTTGGGCTTCTTCTCCTGAGAAGCAACTTGCTTGCCGTTCTTCTTGAAGTTCCCCTTCTTCTTCCCTTTGCCCTTTTTCTTGAAACTAGTGGTCTTGTTAACCATCAACACTTGATGCTCCTTTTTGATTTCTACCTCCGCAGCTTTCAGCATTGCAAAGAGCTCGGGAATAGTCTTGTTCATCCCTTGCATATTATAGTTCATCACGAAGCTCTTGTAGCTTGGTGGCAGTGATTGGAGAATTCTGTCAATGACGCAATCATCTGGAAGATTAACTCCCATTTGAATCAAGTGATTATTATACCCAGACATTTTGAGTATATGCTCACTGACAGAACTGTTCTCCTCCATCTTGCAGCTATAGAACTTATTGGAGACTTCATATCTCTCAATCCGGGCATTTGCTTGAAATATTAACTTCAACTCCTGGAACATCTCATATGCTCCATGACGTTCAAAACGTCGTTGAAGTCCCTATTCTAAGCCGTAAAGCATGGCACACTGAACTATCGAGTAGTCATCAGCTTTGCTCTGCCAGACGTTCATAACATCTGGTGTTGCTCCAGCAGCAGGCCTGGCACCCAGCGGTGCTTCCAGGACGTAATTCTTCTGAGCAGCAATGAGGATAATCCTCAAGTTACGGACCCAGTCCGTGTAATTGCTACCATCATTTTTCAACTTTGCTTTCTCAAGGAACGCATTAAAATTCAACAGAACAACAGCACGAGCCATCTATCTACAATCAACATAAACAAGTAAGATACTATCAGGTACTAAGTTCATGATAAGTTTAAGTTCAGTTAATCAAATTACTTAAGAACTCCCACTTAGATAGACATCCCTCTAATCCTCTAAGTGATTACGTGATCCAAATCAACTAAACCATAACCGATAATCACATGAGATGGAGTAGTTTTCAATGGTGAACATCGTTATGTTGATCATATCTACTATATGATTCACGCTCGACCTTTCGGTCTCTGTGTTCCGAGGCCATATTTGCATATGCTAGGCTCGTCAAGTTTAACCTGAGTATTCTGCGTGTGCAAAACTGGCTTGCACCCGTTGTAGATGGACGTAGAGCTTATCACACCCGATCATCACGTGGTGTCTGGGCACGGCGAACTTTGGCAACGGTGCATACTCAGGGAGAACAGTTCTTGATAATTTAGTGAGAGATCATCTTATAATGCTACCGTCAATCAAAGCAAGATAAGATGCATAAAAGGATAAACATCACATGCAATCAATATAAGTGATATGATATGGCCATCATCATCTTGTGCTTGTGATCTCCATCTCCGAAGCACTGTCATGATCACCATCGTCACCGGCGCGACACCTTGATCTCCATCGTAGCATCGTTGTCGTCTCGCTAATCTTATGCTTCCATGACTATCACTACCGCTTAGTAATAAAGTAAAGCATTACATCGCGATTGCATTGCATACAATAAAGCGACAACCATATGGCTCCTGCCAGTTGCCGATAACTCAGTTACAAAACATGATCATCTCATACAATAAAATTTAGCATCATGCCTTGACCATATCACATCACAACATGCCCTGCAAAAACAAGTTAGACGTCCTCTACTTTGTTGTTGCAAGTTTTACGTGGCTGCTACGGGCTTAAGCAAGAACCAATCTCACCTATGCATCAAAACCACAACGATAGTTTGTCAAATAGACTCCGTTTTAACCTTCTCAAGGACCGGGCGTAGCCACACTCGGTTCAACTAAAGTTGGAGAGACAGTCGCCCGCAAGCCATCTATGTGCAAAGCACGTCGAGGGAACCGGTCTCGCGTAAGCGTACGCGTATGGTTGGTCCGGGTCGTCTCGTCCAACAATACCGCCGAACCAAAGTATGACATGCTGGTAGGCAGTATGACTTGTATCGCCCACAACTCACTTGTGTTCTACTCGTGCAAATAACATCAAACCATAAAACCTAGGCTCGGATGCCACTGTTGGGGAACGTAGTAATTTCAAAGTTTTCCTATGCACACGCAAGATCATGGTGATGCATAGCAACGAGGGGGAGAGTCTGATCTACGTACCCTTGTAGATCGCAACGGAAGCGTTGACACAACGTAGAGGAAGTAGTCGTACGTCTTCTTCCCGATCCAACCGATCCAAGCACTGTTACTCCGGCACCTCCGAGTTCTTAGCACATGTTCAGCTCGATGACGATCCCCGGGCTCCGATCCAGCAAAGCTTCGGGGAGGAGTTCCGTCAGCACAACGGCGTGGTGACGATCTTGATGTTCTACCGACGCAGGGCTTCGCCTAAGCACTACAACGATATGATCGAGGTGGAATATGGTGGCAGGGGGCACCACACATGGCTAAGGAACGATCTCAATGATCAACTTGTGTGTCTAGAGGTGCCCCCTGCCCTTGTATACAAAGGAGCCAAGGGGGAGGGGTGCGCCGGCCAGGGAGAGGGCGCAGGAGGAGTCCTACTCCCACCGGGAGTAGGACTCCCCCTCAATCCTAGTTGGACTAGGTTTCCCAAAGGGGGAAAGAGAGAGAGGGGGGGCCGGCCCCTTCTCCTAGTCCTAATAGGACTAAAGGAAGGGGGGTGCGCGGCCACCTATGGGCTGCCCCTTTTCTCTTTTCCACTAAGGCCCATGAAGGCCCATATGGCTCCCGGGGGGTTCCGGTAACCTCCCGGTAATCCGGTAAAATCCCGATTTCACCCGGAACACTTCCGATATCCAAATATAGGCTTCCAATATATCAATCTTTATGTCTCGACCATTTCGAGACTCCTCGTCATGTCCGTGATCACATCCGGGACTCCGAACAACCTTCGGTACATCAAAATGCATAAACTCATAATAACTGTCATCGTAACGTTAAGCGTGCGGACCCTACGGTTCGAGAACAATGTATACATGACCGAGACACTTCTCCGGTCAATAACCAATAGCGGGACCTGGATGCCCATATTGGCTCCTACATATTCTGCGAAGATCTTTATCGGTCAGACCGCATAACAACATACGTTGTTCCCTTTGTCATCGGTATGTTACTTGCCCGAGATTCGATCGTCGGTATCCAATACCTAGTTCAATCTCGTTACTGGCAAGTCTCTTTACTCGTTCCGTAATACATCATCCCGCAACTAACTTATTAGTTGCAATGCTTGCAAGGCTTAAGTGATGTGCATTACCGAGAGGGCCCAGAGATACCTCTCCGACAATCGGAGTGACAAATCCTATTCTCGAAATACGCCAACCCAACATCTACCATTGGAGACACCTGTAGAGCTCCTTTATAATCACCCAGTTACGTTGTGACGTTTGGTAGCACACAAAGTGTTCCTCCGGCAAACGGGAGTTGCATAATCTCATAGTCATAGGAACATGTATAAGTCATGAAGAAAGCAATAGCAACATACTAAACGATCGGGTGCTAAGCTAATGGAATGGGTCATGTCAATCAGATCATTCAACTAATGATGTGACCTCATTAATCAAATAACAACTCTTTGTTCATGGTTAGGAAACTTAACCATCTTTGATTAACGAGCTAGTCTGGTAGAGGCATACTAGTGACACTCTGTTTGTCTATGTATTCACACATGTATTATGTTTCCGGTTAATACAATTCTAGCATGAATAATAAACATTTATCATGATATAAGGAAATAAATAATAACTTTATTATTGCCTCTAGGGCATATTTCCTTCAGAAAGATCCAAGAACCAAGATTTATCCCTCAACTACGAGGGGAGGTAAGGAACTGCCATCTAGCTCTGCACTTGATTCACCTTTTGTTTTGAGTAAGCTTGCGGCACCTAAACCTGCTTCTGCTATTCGTTCTGATATGTCGCATGTTATTGATGATGCTACTTCTGCTATGCATGATACTTATGATGAAACTACTTCTATGCTTGATACTACCATGCCACTTGGTGAATTTCTTGATGAACAACTTGCTAGAGTTAGAAAGAGTGAAAATATTGAATCTGGTAATATTGATGAAAGTGATGATGAAGACTCTCCCTCTAATGAACATGAATCACCTGTTATTCCTGAGGGTTATGTTTTTGAAAAAGAAGCTGCTCTAGCTATTTTAGCTTGCAAAGATAGATACAAACTCAAGAGGTTATTAGCTAAATGGAAGCAGCAATCTCTTAATGCTAGAATGAAACCTGACCCTGCTTTTGCTACTTCACCTATCTGTGTAACCGATAAGAATTATGAATTCTCTGTTGATCCTGATATAATTACTTTGGTTGAATCTGATCCTTTTCATGGCTATGAATCTGAAACTATTGTGGCACATCTTACTAAATTAAATGATATAGCCACCCTGTTCACTAATGATGAGAGAACTCGCTACTTTTATATCCTTAAAATATTTCCGTTCTCATTAAAGGGTGATGCTAAGATATGGTTTAATTCTCTTGATCCTGGTTGTGTGCGTAGTCCCCAAGATATGATTTATTACTTCTCTGCTAAATATTTCCCTGCTCATAAGAAACAAGCTGCTTTAAGGGATATATATAATTCTGTGCAAATTTAAGAAGAGAGTCTCGCACAAGCTTGGGGGAGGCTTCTTAAGTTACTTAATGCTTTGCCTAATCATCCTCTTAAGAAAAATGAAATACTTGATATATTTTATAATGGACCAACCGATGCTTCCAGAGATTACCTGGATAGTTGTGCTGGTTCTGTTTTCAGGGAAAGAACACCGGATGAAGCTGAACTTATATTGAATAATATGTTGACAAATGAAAATAATTGGACACTCCTTGAGCCAGCTCCTGAGCCTATTTCAAAACCAACTCCGAAGAAGAGAGGTGTTCTATTTCTCAGTCCTGAAGATATGC
The DNA here is from genome assembly GCA_034509565.1 of Triticum monococcum. Lineage (NCBI taxonomy): Eukaryota > Viridiplantae > Streptophyta > Magnoliopsida > Poales > Poaceae > Triticum > Triticum monococcum. Next base: position 489,710,124 of record CM067845.1, read on the forward strand.
AAGAGACAAAGAAATCCATGAAAGAAAAGGGTATTAAAGCTGAAGATGTTAAGAATTTACCTCCTATTGAAGAAATACACGGTCTTAATTTACCGCCTGTTGAAGAAACATATGATCTTAATCCATTACCTATTGAAGAAGTACATGGTCTTGATAACCCGACACAGGTAGTAAAGGTAAATTCTCTATAGATATGATAAAGCTGAAATCCCATTTACTAAGTTTGCTAGTCCATGCTTAGATGAGTTTGATAAATTTATGGTTAAGTAAGAAGACTTCAATGCTTATTTTGATAGACAATTGAAATACAATTCCAATATGCTTGAACACTTGGGTGATTATATGGCTAATGTCAAAGGTGAACTTAAACTCATTAGTAAACATGCTTCTATGGTTACCACGCAAGTAGAACAAGTACTTAAAGCTCAAAATGATTTACTCAATGAATTGAATAGTAAGAATAATGATAATGCTGTTAGAGTTATGACTAGAGGTGGTAGAATGACTCAGGAACCTCTGTATCTTGAAGGCCACCCGAAGAGAATTGAGCAAGATTCTTAGAGAAATAATATAGATGCACCTAGTCCTTCTAAAAGGAAGAAAAAGAAAAATGATAGGACTTTGCATGCTTGTAGTGAACCTATTGCTGAAACACCTGAGAATCCCAATGATATTTCTATTTCTGATGCTGAAACACAATCTGGAATGAACCTGAAACTAGTGAGAATGTTAATGATAAGGTTCAGGATGATGCTCAACCTAGTAATGATAATGATATAGAAATTGAACCTGCTGTTGATCTTGATAACCCACAATCAAAGAATCAACGTTATGATAAGAAAGACTTTGTTGCTAGGAAACACGAAAAGGAAAGAGAGCCTTGGGTTCAGAAACCCATGCCTTTTCCTCCCAAACCATCCAAGAAAAAGGATGATGAGGATTTTGAGCACGTTGCTGAAATGATTAGACCTATCTTTTTGCGTATGCGATTAACTGATATGCTTAAAATGAATCCTTATGCTAAGTATATGAAAGATATTGTTACAAATAAGAGAAAGATACCGGAAGCTGAAATTTCCACCATGCTTGCTAATTATACATTTAAGGGTGGAATACCAAAGAAACTTGGAGATCCAGGAGTACCCACTATACCATGCTCCATTAAAAGAAACTATGTTAAAACTGCTTTATGTGATCTTGGAGCCGGTGTTAGTTTTATGCCTCTCTCTTTATATCGTAGACATGATTTGAATAAGTTGACACCTACTGAAATATCTTTGCAAATGGCTGATAAATCAACTGCTATACCTATCGGTATTTGCCAGGATGTGCCTGTTGTAGTTGCAAACATTACTATTTTAACGAACTTTGTTATTCTTGATATTCCCGAGGACGATAGTATGTCTATTATTCTTGGAAGACCCTTTTTGAATACTGCAGGGGCTGTTATTGATTGCACTAAAGGCAATGTCACTTTTCATGTTAATGGTAATGAGCATACGGTACACTTTTTGAGGAAACAACCTCAAGTTCATAGTATCAACTCTATTGGAAAAATTCCATCGATTATATTTGGAGGTTTTGAGTTTCCTCTTCCTACTGTCAAGAAGAAATATGATATTCTTATTATTGGGGATGTGCATATCCCCGTTGAGGTAACATAGTGTTATTCGAAATTTCTCCGGTTCCATGTTATTCGGAATGAGTTCGTTAACAAGACTCGATCAACCTTGTTAGTGGATTCCTTTTGATGAGCATGAGATGGATGAAACTAGAAGGCACAACTTTCTGTACCCTCCTTTTACTTTCTGTTATTTATTTTAGATAAAATAAAAATATTATTTCTGTCTGTTATCTGGTTTATTCATGCAATATAAAAATACCCCGAAAATAAAACTTCTCCAAATGCCCTGAAATTTAAATATGATTTTTTCTGGAATATTTGAGAATATTTGGCACCGAGAACACAACACGGAGGGCATCCACCTGGCCACGAGGGTGGAGGGCGCGCACTACCCCCTGGGTGCGTCCCCTGCCTCGTGGGCCCATGGTGGCCCCCCTCCACTTATTCCTGCACCCACACACTTCTTCTTCCTCCCACAAACACAAATATCCAGCTCAAGCACGAGTTCTAGCTCATTTTGCTGCCATTTTCGATTTCCTTGCTCAAAGCACCTCTCACAAAACTGCTTGGGGAGATTGTTCCTTGGTATGTGACTCCTCCATTGGTCCAATTAGTTTTTGTTCTAGTGCTTTATTCATTACAAATTTTTGCTGCTCAGGTGACCCTGTTCTTGAGCTTGCATGTCAAATTTATATGGTCAAAAGTAGTTTTGATGCATGATATAGGCTCTAGGCACTTGTAGGAGTTGTTGCTATCAATTTTGTTGAGTTTGGTTCACTTTTATTTTTGAAGTTACTAAAAATTTCAGAAATTTTTCAGAGGAAGAAATATGTTTAGGAAATTGTACCAAGGTGGCTCTTCAAGGAAACAAGAGCCCAGGCTTGCAATGCGTGATGCTGATGAAGAGCCACCAAGAGACGCTCCAGTGCGTCCTTGTGAATGGCCTTCGGAAAACTTTATGGATCAAGCGGGAATTAAGGAAGAATTTAACACATATCTGCGTAACGCTGATCTTGTGAGCTTCGAGGAAGACAAGTGCCGCCAGTATCACTATCTCACTAGTTCCTTTGTGAGGAGGTTTGAATTTTCATCTTCACATAATTCTCCAACTGTCTTGTTTGATCTTTATAAAAATTCTTACACTATGGACTTAGAGGATTTTACCACTGCTTGCAAACTTCCACAATGGGGTAGTGTCAGGGAACCTCGCAAATCTTAATTTAGAGATTTTCTTGCTAGTATAACTGTGGGGGAATCTAGAGATATAACACAAGCTACCATAGGGAGCATTCACTTTCCTGCTATACATTATTTTGCTCTCTTCATAGGTAGATGCATTAATGGTAAAGATGAGGCATGTCACATGTGTGTCCCTGACCTCAGTATTCTTACGAGTGCTGTGTTAGGAGATAAATCTTATAATTTGGGAGCCATTGTTGCACGTAGGTTGCATCTTAATAGATTTAATGGAGATTTCTTTGGTGGAATTTATGCAACCCGCATAGCTAATTTTCTTGGTATAGCCATACGTGAAGATGATATTGAGTTGCCTCTTGCTTATTTGGATTATGAGGCTATGGTTCACCACCAGTTTGTCAAGAGGAATGAATCACCTCTCCAGTATTGCTTAATCTTTGACAGACACTGTGCTGTCCGTATTACTCTCCTTGCTCCTACCTTCTTTGATTATCAGGCAAAAGGAAGATATGTTATTACCAGAGAGGAGGCAAATGAGTACGAGAGGAGGGCGGAGGCCGCTCGTCGCCACGCTGCAGCTCAGGAGGCGATAGCCGTTGCATCGCAGTACGACCCCAACTATTATTATAGATATCTGTCAGGCCAACCGTGGCCATAGACCAACTTAGGCCAAAAGCCTAACCTTGGGGGAGTACGTATTTCTCACCGACATTACATTCATCTTCACACACTCATTGCTAGATGTCGGTGCTCATACTTTTTCATTATATCATCCATGCTAGTTAATTTTCCTTTTTATGCTTTCTTCTTGTGTGTTTAATAAACCTTAAGAAAAACAAAAAAAATTAGTTGTAGATTTTAGCTAGTTTTAATTTCCATGCTTGTAGTAGTAATTTAAAAGAAAACCCAAAAAGATTTCCTGTTCTTCTTTTTCTTGTTGGGAGCTTTCCCTTGTAAATAGTTTTATTTCTTTTCTTTTCTTTGGGGGTCGATAGGAGAAGACCATGATTAAATTGTTGAAGTAGCTCTTATATGCATTATTGTTGATCTGACAAAAGAGCCCATATTGCCTTGTCTTCTCCTGTTTATTGAATGCTTGCAGATTCCAGCTTAGTCCAATGCACGTGCACTATTATTATTATCCACATCGTTCGATTCTGCAAGTGAAAGGCAATTATGGCGATATATGATGGACTGACTGAGATGAGAAAAGCTGGTATGAACTCGACCTCTCTTGTTTTTGTAAATATGATTAGTTCATCGTTCCTGATTCAGCCTATTATGAATAAACATGTTTGCAATGACAACTAGAGATCATAGTTTCTTGTGCCATGCTTGATTAGCTAGGAGCTTATAATGGTTTACCTTGCGTGCCAACATGCTATTAAAATGGTTGTGATGTGGTATGATAGGGCGCATGTTCACGCATGTAGTTGAAACAAAATCAACATAGCCTTCACGATATTTATGTTCATGGTGGATTATATCCTACTCATGCTTGCACTCGGTGTTGATTAATTTTAATGCATGTTCATGACTGTTGTCGCTCTCTAGCTGGTCGCTTCCCAGTCTTTTGCTAGCCTTCACCTGTACTAGGCGGGAATACTGCTTGTGCATCCAAATCCATAAACCCCAAAGTTATTCCATATGAGTCCACCATACCTACCTATATACGGTATCTACCTGCCGTTCCAAGTAAATTTGTATGTGCCAAACTCTAAACCTTCAAATAAATATCATGTTTTGTATGCTCGAATAGCTCATGTATCAACTAGGGCTGTCCGTATCTTCCATGTTAGGCGGGTTATTCTCAAGAGGAGTGGACTCCGCTCCTCACTCACGAGAAAATGGCTGGTCACCGGGATGCCCAGTCCCATGCTTTATGCAAATGAAAATCAAAATAATTGCAAACAAAACTCCCCTGGGACTCTTGTTAGTTGGAGGCACTCGTTGTTTCGAGCAAGCCATGGATTGATGCTTGTTGGTGGAAGGGGGAGTATAAACTTTACCATTCTGTTTGGGAACCGCCTATAATGTGTGTAGCATGGAAGATATCGCCATCTCTTGGTTGTTATGTTGACAATGAAAGTATACTGCTCAAAATATTATTCACCTCTATTTCAAAACCGAGCTCTGGCACCTCTACAAATCCCTGCTTCTCTCTGCGAAGGGCCTATCTATTTACTTTCATGTTGAGTCATCATCCTCTTATTAAAAAGCACCAGTTGGAGAGCACCGCTATCATTTGCATTCATTACTGTTAGTTTACATTGAGTATGACTTGACTGGATCTCTTTTACCATGAATTACAATGTCTAGTCAGTCCTTGATCTTTAAAGGTGCTCTGCATTTATGTTTTGCGGTCTCAGAAAGGGCTAGCGAGATACCATCTTGTTATATCATGTTATGATTGTTTTGAGAAAGTGTTGTCATTCGAGATTTATTATTATTGCTCGCTAGTTGATTGTGCCATTGATATGAGTAAACACGAGACCTATGCGTTATTGTGAATATGGTTTGTTCATAATCTTTGCTGAAAACTTGAATGCTGGCTTTACATATTTACAACAACAAGAGCAAATAGAGTTTGTAAAAGTTTTTCTTTATCACTTTCAGTTTGTCAACTGAATTGCTTGAGGACAAGGAAAGGTTTAAGCTTGGGGGAGTTGATACGTCTCCGTCGTATCTACTTTTCCAAACACTTTTGCCCTTGTTTTGGACTCTAACTTGCATGATTTGAATGGAACTAACCCGGACTGACGCTGTTTTCAGCAGAATTACCATGGTGTTATTTATGTGTAGAAACAAAATTTCTCGGAATGACCTAAAACTTCACGGAACGTCTATTCGGAAATAATAAAAAATCCTTGCAAAAGATGAAGACCAGGGGGCCCACCACCTGTCCACGAGGGTGGGGGCGCGCTTGCCCTCCTAGGGCGCGCCCCCTACCTCGTGGGCCCCCTAGAGCTCCTCTGACCTCGACTCCAACTCTATATATCTGCTTTCGGGGAGAAAAAATAGAAGAGAAGGATTCACCGCGTTTTACGATACGGAGCCGCCGCCAAGCCCTAAAACCTCTCGGGAGGGCTGATCTGGAGTCCGTTCGGGGCTCCGGAGAGGGGAATCCGTTGCCATCGTCATCATCAACCTTCCTCCATCACCAATTTCATGATGCTCACCGCAGTGCGTGAGTAATTCCATCGTAGGCTTGCTGGACGGTTGGATGAGATTTATCATGTAATCGAGTTAGTTTTGTTAGGGTTTGATCCCTAGTATCCACTATCACTAAAAAAGACACATCCATGACATTTTGGGCCGAATGAATTTTTTTTGTCATACATATGACACTTCTATGATGATAATTGTGACAAAACCCAGTATCCTCACAGATGTGGTGGGCTCCTACTTCTATGACAAAAAATCATGACAGAAAATGGGCTTTTCGTCCTGGGCGGGCCGGAGACGCAGCTGCATGACATTCTTTGGGCCGTCCATGACGGAAAAAACTGCGGTAGAAGCGAGGGGGAGGAAAATTTTGGGGAGTTCCCGGTTACGGTGGGAGGTCTGGGGCCGAGCGATGCGCGTTTCTCTCGTACACGTACGCGTGTGTGTGCGAGGCGTTGGCTCTAACTGAACCCGAGCGAGGCGTTGGGCTCTAACTGAACCCGAGCAATTGCACTGTAGGCTACGTGTTACTGAACCCGAGCAATCGATCGATGGCTGTTAACTAAACCCGATCAAGCGATTCCTTCGCTACTGCTGCTAACTGAAGCCGATCAATTGGATGAATAGTGAGTGTTGCGGGGGGGGGGGGTGGATGAACAGTGAGCAGTGGCGTTGCCTCTGGATGAATAGGACCCCGTGGTGTGGAGGGCTGGATGAACAGTAGACGGTGGAGGGGTGCCCGTGGAGGGGTGGTTGAACAGGACCCCGTGGTGTGGAGGGCTGGATGAACAGTAGACGGTGGAGGGGTGGTCGAACAGTAGCCGGTGGAGTAGCGCGCGGTGGAAGCTAGATGAATAGGAGCCCGTGGAGGCTGGAGGAGGTCGACGGTATCCCGTGGAGGCTGGAGGAGGTCGACGGTGGAGATGAACAATATTTTGTGAGTCCCGTTTTGCGGTACGCCACACCCCTCCTGATGAACAGGACCCCCGTTTCGACCGTAGGAGGTCCGTTTCGTCTGTTTTGCGGTACGCCACACCCCTCCCGATCAACAGGACCCCCATTTCGACCGTAGGAGGTCCGTTTTCTCTGTTTTGCGGTACGCCACACCCCTCCCGAGCAACATGACCCCCGTTTCGACCATAGGAGGTCCGTTTCCTCCGTTCTGCGGTACGCCAGGCCACGTTTCCATCGCCTGTTCCGTCTAAGCCCTCCCGATGAACACGACCACTCATTCCGTTCCGACCCAGCCGGTTGGCTCCCACGTGTTCCATTGCCTCCCGATGAACACGACGCATTCCGTTGCCTCCCGATGAACACGACACATTCCGTTGCCTCCCGATGAACACGACGCATTCCGTTGCCTCCCCATGAACATGATGCATCCTGTTGCCTCCCCATGAACACAACGACGACACTGTTTCTCCGTTCCGACCCAACCATGTACACGAGCCCTCGCCGTACGTATGCGCGAGTAGGCATTCGAGACCCCGCCCGTATGTACACATACGTGGCCATATTTTCTTTCTTGCACCCTGGCCGATGTACGTACGTGTACATGCTACGTGCGCGCCTCTACTACGACACGTGTGCGCCTCAACATCCACCAGTATATATGTCAGGACCCCGATTCCAAGCCACATCGATCTAGCCTGTAACACCTCATATCACTTTGCGGCCTCACGCACGATATCCCACGGGTGTCGCCTTACCATGGCCCGGGACCGTTTGTGCCTTTTGGCTCACGTATATGATAGTGTTGCTAGCATCCATATGACACAGAACCCGGGCCGACATGGCTAGTCGTGAACCCAAAGCGGCACAGACCTATGGAGACAGGCATACATGAATCACCTCGAGCATGTCGGTCATCAATGAGTGATTCCGGGCTATAGCACTAGGCTAACAGGACTCCAGGGAACCCGGGCTGTAGCAGGCTAGGCAGGACTCCGGAAGTCACCGCGTGACATTTCCCCGAAGGGACAGACATAGGAACGAAGTGAATCACATGCCGGCCAGTCAAGTGTCCTGAGCAGTAGTGCTGTGCTAGCAGGACTCCGGTGAACCGGGCTGTAGCGGACTACTATGGCTCGAGGAACACTAGACTACATTTCCCCATAAGAAAGGCTGCCAAGGATAAACAACTAGATTGTCGGATCCCACTCATACCAAGCATTTCAATCATACACACAATATGCCCGATATGAGTACATACAACATGGCATCACAACAAAACTCTACAACTCAAGTACTTTATTAAAAGGCTCCAGAGAGCCATACATAACATGTTCATACAGATAGGGGTCACATGACCCGACACTCAGGTCATACAATCATACAAGCACATGCGGAAGCAACTAGTCTGAGTACAGACTCTAGAAGGAAAGAAGGCTTCTCGAAGCCTGTCTATCTACATAAGGCCCTCCATGGCCAGGATCACCACCTTGGTGGCTAGTCACTCGTCGACGTCAAGGTCTACATAGAACCCATCAGAGGGGGCGGTGTTGTTGTCTGAAAACAGTAATTAAGCAAACATGAGTACAAAGGTACTCGGCAAGTCTTACAACAGAACCTACTATACATGCTTATTCTCAAGAAGGTGGTGGGGTTGATGCAGCAGGCCAGCTTTGACTCTTGGCTAAGCTATCCTACGGAACTCCACCAGTAAAATAGTTTTTGCACACGAGTCCACTACTCACCAACACAATACTCCACCGGGGATCCTCCCTTGTCATCCTACGAGAGGGCCATCCTCGGTACTCACACTTATCTTGAGTCTTTTAGTAGTATCCATTAACTTGTCTATGAACTGTATAGGCAACCAAGTAGTCCTTTACCGGACGCGGCTATTCGAATAGTTTTATACCCTGCAGGGGTGTACTTCGTCATACACGCTTTCACCACTTACCGCTGTTTACACGACATGTACTCGGCAACCTTCAAGCGGAAGCCCAGCGAGGGTGTCGGCCACGGCCTACCTAAACACCTACGTCTCTAGTCCAGGTTTATCGCCTATCCAGGTTCCATCCGCAGGGAGTCCGGCCGAGGTTTCCACATACGGCCCCGAACAATGTGAACAGCGTCCCGAGACGCCAAACGGGTGCCCGGCATACCCGGCCACGGTGTATCTATCGCAACATAGCCCACCCCTAGGGTCAGCGCTACGCACGGCCGCCACCACATAACCTAAAAACACCAGAGACTATTTGCAACTCCTGGACAGAGTACTAGGGTGATTAAGAAGCCGAGAGGGTCCATTGGTTTCGGGCCCAATGTATGGTAGTAACTGCATCTTAAATCACACATACAGATCTCAGTTCTTATGGACGGCCTCAATGAAACAACCCACCATGTACTCCTACATGGCCTCTCATCGATACCTTTACCAAAACATGTTCAACACATCCCTCACCTTACCGGCATAAGCATTTCACTCTAGCCCATCACCCAGATGAACCAGACCTGACACAACTCTAAGCATAGCAGGCATAGCAAGGTAGGAATCACATACATGGCTCAATCAACTCCTACACATGCTAGTGGGTTTCATCTAGTTACTGTGGCAATGACAGGTTATGCAGAGGATAAAGGTTCAACTACCATAGCACACAGCAGTTTGAATCGCGTTGTCTTAAAGCAGTAAACAAGAGCAGAAGCGAGAACATGGGTTTGTATCGGAATGATCAATGGGTTGCTTGCCTGATGGAGTGGTAGTGGGATACTGTCCTTCAGTTGGATACTCGTGAATATCCTCGGAGGCAGAGCCTACCACGAAGAACATATCGGAACACAATCAACACATGACGATATGCAACAATATGATGCATGCTATGACATGGCAAAATGAATGTGTCTTGGCCTAATGCAAGCTATAACAGAAAGGAATGTGCTTATTTGAATCAAAGATTCAAGTATTAGCTTATTAAACATGGCTTTAATAGTGCATTTCCTTATTCTGCTTAAACAACAAGGTAAACTTGTTTTTTCATGCATGAAACCATTACAGATGGATAGATTGAATTTTCCTGATAATTTTTCATATATAAATTATTTCATTTGGAGTTACGATTGAATTTCTATGATTTTTAGAAGTTTTAAACATTTTCTAGAATTTCCTGAATAAAAATAAATCCAGAAATGCATTACTGCATCAGCATTGTATCATGCTGACCTCAGCAGGTCAAAGGCGCCAGCCCAGGTCAAACCTGACTGGTGGGCCCCTTCTGTCAGCCTCTCAGCTAATTAACAAGATTAGATTAACACTAATTAGCTGTTAGTGGTGCCTGGGCCCACATGTCAGTGACTGATTAACTTAAAATTAGTTAAAACTAATCCTAGATTAGTTAGCAGACCGGCCCCACCTATCATAGACTCAGGGGGGTCTACTTGGGCCCACCCAGGGGTCAAACTGGGTCAACTCGCCGGCGACTCGACACCGGCGAGGCCCGAGACGGCAGAGGCCTTCGGATTTGGTCCTCCGGTGACCAAATCGACGGCGGAGAAGTGCTACGCGTAGCTGGGAATGAGCCGCAGGGTTTGGTGATGGTGGTTGGGCTCGGGGTGGCTGGAAACATCGCCGACGACGAGCTTGGCGGTCGCCGGAGTCGGGTGAGGACGAACCCGGGGCTATGGGGCACGACGAGGTGCGTGGAGTGGCGCGTTGTCCTCCTGGGGATGCGGTGAGGTTAGTAGGCTAGATGGTTTGGCCGGTGGTTGACCGGAGACACGTTGGTGACGAGCTCCGTGGCGGTGCGTGCGGGTGAGCTCTGTGTGCTCGCTGTGGTGCATTAGGAGGAGAACGGAGAGGATGGGGAGGTAGCTGGGCTCACAGCGGTCACGCAGAGACAGACGGCGCGGTCGGGGACGAGCTGATGCGGCGGCGATGTCGAAAGGGATCTCCGGTGGTGGCTGACGAAGGAGGGGTCGGTGGAGGTGTTGCAGAGCATGTGAGCGCTCGGGGCTCGGTCTGTTCGAAGTAGTCGACGATGGCGAAGCGAGTGGACACGTTGGTGCAACACGGGGACGGCGGTGGACGCGACTACGGTGGCGGGATGGCGACGGCTGCGTCGGCCATGGTGAAGGGGAGCGAGGGAGTGAGGCAGGGGGTGTATGAGCGTGTCTAGGGGGTCGGGGTGGTGACGTGGAGCCTGTCCAGGCCAGCAGGGCGGCGAGGGGAGGAAGCAGGGCGGCAGCCAGCTGCGTGGCGCGCGCTGGTGCCGCCGTCGAGCACCTGCCTGCCTGCCTGGCCGAGCCAAGCAGCTCGCTGGAGCGGTAGCTGGGCTAGGCCGGCAGGTGGGCCTGGTGGGCGGCGCCAGGTAAGACTTTCCCTTTCTCTCTTTCCTATTTTGTTTTGTTTTTCTATTTTTCTGTAGCTTTAGGGCTTTATTAAAAATACTTAGGCACTTACTAAAATCCTGAAAATAATTGTGGGCTCTGTTGGGATTATTCCTAACAGGCCTAACTTAAATCCAGAATTATTTGAACATTTAAAATATTTACTAGCATTTAAATGTCCAAAGGCAAATTACATATGATTTAATTCAGTGACCTTCTATTGACCTAGAAAATTGTGCACCAATTTTGCCAGAGGTTCTAACCCAAGACAAAGAGGGTGAACTTTTTAGAAGGGCATTTCAGGTTCATTGAAAATAATTTTAGTAAACCCTAGTTGTTTCCAGGGGGTGTTGGGGGTTCTCTCTTCCCCAATTCAAATTTAAGAAGAATTTAAAACATGATGCACATTCTAATGCTTGAACTAGCTAGGGTGTGACAACTCACCCCCACTCAAAAGAATCTCGTCCCGAGATTTAGGATCCTCTGGAAAGAAGGTGGGGTACTCGAGTCGAAGACGATCCTCCCTTTCCCAAGTGGCTTCTTTCTCGGAATGGTGTGACCATTGAACCTTGAGAAACTTGATTATGACGTCGAGTGGTACGCTCAGCTTGATCAAGGATACGAACGGGATATTCCCGATAAGAGAGGTTATCTTGTAGATCAAGCGTTTCGTGGTCCACTCCATGGATAGGATCCGCGAAGCAACGCCTGAGTTGTGAAACATGGAAGACATCATGGACTCTGGAAAGATGCAGAGGTAGTTTCAATTGGTAGGCAACTTCTCCTCGTTTGGCAAGAATGCGAAAGGGTCCAATGTAACGAGGAGCCAATTTGCCTTTGATACCGAAACGATGGGTTCCCTTTAACGGGGTAACCCGAAGGTAAGCCTTCTCGTCGACCTCATAAGTCATAGGCTTATGTTTACGATCATATTGACTCTTTTGACGAGATTGGGCTGTTTTCAATTTCTCATGAATAACGCGAACATGCTCTTCTGCTTCCTAAATCATATCCGGGCCAAAGAGTTGTGTTTCCCCGGTTTCTGACCAGTTAAGAGGCGTTCGACATTTTCGTCCATAGAGAACTTCGAAAGGAGCCTTGCCCAAGCTGGCTTGATAACTATTGTTATAAGCAAACTCTGCGAATGGAAGGCATTTCTCCCAACTCATTCCGAATGAGATAACAGAAGCTCGGAGCATATCTTCCAGAATTTGATTGACTCGCTCTACTTGACCACTTGATTGAGGATGGAAGGCAGTGCTAAAAGAGAGACTAGTTCCCATAGCATTTTGGAAACTTTCCCAAAATCGAGAGGTGAAGAGACTCCCACGGTCTGAGTTAATTTCCAATGGGACACCATGAAGAGACACTATTCGGGAGATGTATAAATCGGCTAGCTGGCTAGCGGTGATGCTCTCAGGAACAGGTAGAAAATGGGCTACTTTGGAAAGACGGTCGATCACGACGAAGATGGCATTATTCCCTCTCTTGGTCCTGGGAAACCCTGTAATGAAATCCATACTGATTTTATCCCATTTCCACTCGGGAATAGCCAAAGGTTGAAGGGTGCCAGCAGGCCGTTGATGCTCTGCTTTAACACGATGACAAACGTCGCAATTAGCAATGTATTGAGCGATTTCTCTCTTCATCCTAGTCCACCAAAACCTCTGGCGTAGGTCTTGATACATTTTAGTACTACCGGGATGAATGGTGAGAGGGGATTCATGAGCTTCCGTAAGGATCAGCCGCCTCAGGTTTCATGCCTTTGGAACCACTGGGCGATTCCCAAAGTATACGACACCTTGATCATCAATGGAGAAACAATTCGCGACTCCTTTCTTAATGTTTCTCTTAATACGGGAGATTCCCGGATCTACCTTCTGTGCCTTGATGATCTGATCCGTAAGGGTAGGTTTCGCCACCAGGGTGGATAGGAATTCTCGAGGAACAATGTGAAGATTAAGCTTACGAAATTCCTCATGGAGAAATGGTTGACTCTGTTGTAACATCAGGTTGTTACAATAGGACTTACGGCTTAGCGCATCAGCCATGACATTGGCTTTGCCCGGGGTGTAAGTTATTCCTAAGTCGTAATCCGAGATCAACTCAACCCAACGTCTTTGCCTGAGATTCAAATCTGGTTGGGTGAAGATATATTTCAAACTTTGGTGATCGGTGAAGATCTCGCAACGATTACCGAGGAGGTAATGTCGCCAAGTTTTAAGTGCATGGACTACAGCTGCCAGCTCTAGGTCATGTGTGGGATAATTTTCCTCATGTGGGTGTAATTGCCGTGAAGCATAGGCAATTACCTGACGATCTTGCATGAGTATGCAACCTAGTCCTTGTCGCGAGGCGTCGCAATAGATAATAAAGTCCTTGGAGAAATCTGGTGGTACTAGTATGGGAGCAGATGTCAAGCGTCTTTTCAGTTCCTGAAAACTGAGCTCGCACTGTGGAGTCCACTCGAACTTTTTATCTTTCTTGAGGAGTTCAGTTAGAGGTTTAGCAACCTTGGAAAAAAATTCGATGAAGTGGCGGCAATAGCTCGCTAAGCCAAGGAAGCTCCGAACTTGCTTGACCGTCTCAGGTGGAGTCCAATTAAGGACGGCTTGAACTCGCTCGGGATTGATAGCAATACCCTTACCAGAGATTACATGGCCTAGATAGGTCACTTCTGGCAACCAAAATTCACACTTGGAGAATTTGGCATAAAGGCGATGCTCTCGAAGTTTCATCAATACCAGCCTTAGATGTTCGGCATGTTCCTCTTCATTCTTGGAGTAGATGAGTATGTCATCGAGGTATACTACGACGAATTTATCCAAGTACTCCATGAAAACCGAGTTCATTAACCGGGAGAAGGTAGCCGGGGCATTGGTTAAACTGAAGGACATAATGGTGTACTCGTATTGGCCATAACGAGTAACAAAGGCCGTTTTGGGAATGTCCCCGTTTCTGATTTTCATTTGATGGTAGCCCAACCTCAAATCCATCTTGGAGAAGACTGAGGATCCAGCGAGCTGATCATACAGATCGTTGATCCTGGGAAGCGGGTATTTGTTCTTGATGGTGACCAAGTTGACAGGTCGGTAATCCACAACCATTCGATCTGTTCCATCCTTCTTCTTAACAAAGAGGACGGGGCAAGCCCAAGGAGAGGAACTAGGACGGATGAAACCCTTTCTCAAGGACTCATCGAGTTGGTTCTTAAGCTCGGCTAGTTCTAGGGGTGCCATCTTATAGGGTCTTCTAGAAATTGGAACGGTTCCTGGAACAAGGTCTATCACAAACTCGACATCCCTGTCAGGTGGAACACCTGGCAGTTCTTCTGGAAAGATATCCGGAAAGTCTCGGACTACCGGAACGTCCTCAAGGTCTGGAAGAGGGTTGGCATTTAGGGAGCAAAGTTGGCGCTTGGCCACTCGAGTTAAGACATTAACTGTCTTGCCCGACGGGTGAGTAAGTTGAACGGTTCTAGTGGCACAGTCAATCTTAGCATAATGAGCTGACATCTAGTCCATACCCAAGATGATGTTTATGTCCGAGGACTTGAGAGCTATTAAGGATGCAAGGAAGACAAGTCTGTCGACAAGAATTTCGTTCCCATGGCTTACTCTAGAAGTTTGCCATCTAGAGCCAGGGGTTTGAATTTCCATGGTAGAGGGCATGTCAGAGAATGTCGTGTTGTGCAATCGAGCATAGTTCTTGGATATGAATGAATGATATGCTCCAGTATCGAAAAGAACAGATGCCGGATGGTAGTTAACAAGGAGCATACCAAGGACGATGTTGGGATCCTCATGAGCCTCCTCGGCTGAAACATAGTTGACATGGCCACATGCAGTGGTGGCCAGCTTGGCGTAGAATGTTTTTCCCGCGGGCTTACCACGGCAAACGGACTTTCCAGTTTGATTGGGGTTGTTGTTCTGGGGACACTCTCGGCTATAGTGACCCGGCTCTCCACACTTAAAGCATGTCACCACATTGGGGCATGGAGCAGCATTAGCAGCGGGGCCACCATAGGGCTTGGGCGGTGCAAATTGCTGGTTGGGACGAGGCGCCTCAAAGGATGGCCTCGGAATGAACCTGGGTGGCAATGCCGTGCTTGGGATCCACACCCGGCGCTTCTGAGCTCCAGAGCCGGATGAAGAGCCATAATCATGGGAGTGCTTGCGTGGAGCGTCATAATCAGTCTGGCCTGTCTCAGCACTGATGGCTTTATTGACCAACTTCTGAAAGGAGGTGCACTCGTGCAGACGAAGATCGCGGCGAAGCTCAGGGCTAAGTCCCTTGCGGAACCTTGCCTGCTTCTTAGCATCAGTAGATACCTCTTCGGGAGCATAGCGTGCGAGATTCTCAAATTCATGACTATAAGCATCCATAGTCAGTCTTCCTTGGGTGAAGTTGCAAAACTCCTCCCTCTTGCGATCCATGAGACCTTCCGGAATGTGATGCTCATGGAAAGCCTCACTGAATTCAGCCCAAGTGGTGATTTGGCCGACTGGGTACATAGCTTTGAAGTTTTCCCACCAAAGGCTAGCAGGGCCTTCGAGGTGATAGGCAGCATAAGTAACCTTGTCGGCTTCGGCTACGTTGGCAGAACGTAGCTTGTGGGTGATGCTGCGAAGCCAGTCATCCGCGTCGAGGGGTTCGACGGAATGGTTAAACTTTGGTGGGTACAGCTTGATAAAGTCATTGATTGACACCAAGTCATTTCGTGGTTGGCGTGCAGTGTTCTGCTCAATCCGCTCCAGCAGGCGGTTAGTCTCACGCTTGTTTCTTTCCGCCTCCAGCATCACTTCGGCCAGAGAAGGCGGGTGAGGCAGATTTTCACCCCTAGCTGCACTGGCTTCCCCCTGCTCCGAGACAGCAGGGTTGCTGCGGGTGTTGACCATCCTAGGAGAAAACAAGACAACGGTTTAGACAAGGATGGTTCAAACTTAGCAAGGAAGTGCAGAATGTAATGGATAACACGGAATGCAGAGATGTTCATCCGTATGTCATGGTAATATAAAACTGCCATATATATACCAACAGTCATACACATCATACATAGTTTAGTACAAGCCCAGGCTACAGTACAACTATGATGAAGGACGTTACATCTCATCGGAGGCATTCCAAGCTCCTATACATTATTTGTCTACACCTCCGGAATCGATTACACACAAAGTCATATTCCACAAGTCACGCAGGACAGTGAAAATACAACTATTACAATACTAGTGGTACTACTACTAACTCAGACAGCTCCGTAATAGTCCTCATAGAAGTCACCTCCATAGCCTGGAAGTTGAACGTGACCATCCGGGAACAGACAGTCCTGAGGAGCCTGTGAACCAAAGGGGCTAGGATGAGGTCTTGGACCAACAAACGGTGGCCTACGGGGACCACGGGGTGGGGTGATGCCTCCCACATCACGCCAATCCACCACGTCTGGCAAAGCAAATCTCACAGGATACAGATCCCTTGTATCCATACATCCAGCTTGCACCGCAGGTGCAAACCGAGTCAATGTGGCCCAATGATCAGCACGGGTATTGAAAAGCTCCAGCCTCAAGGCCCGATTCTCTCGGTCCTTATCTTCGAGCATCTCAGCAGTGGTACGAGTTAATGCATCCTCTTGAGTGGAGTCAGCATAGATAGCCTGAAGATACCCTTGCGCTCCCGGAAGTGAAGCTGGCATGTAACGGAAATCAGTGTTCCGAAGCAGGCCAGTCTGGACTCGCATGATGGTCATCATGGAATAGGCAGCATCCTGCACAGCCATCTCAACGGTAACCCCGAGTCCATAGGAACAGTGAAGGGGCTCGGTAGATCCAGGATAAGAAGGAAATATCCTAACAGTGCAGAAATACTGGCTTTGATTAAAGTCGCGGAACTGCTCTTCGGCAGTGTATTCGGGATACCAACGGTAACCCGTCTCGATCATGACCCGGACTAACATAGCAGTATGACCGGGCACGTCGAGGCACCTGGTCAGGCAAACCACTTGGTTTTGAGCACGGTTGGCCATCTGAAAGCACAACCACAATGCAAAGACATCAGAATTTCTAGGGAAAATTGGACAACATAACAGCTGTAAATGCTCAGCAAAAGATTTGAGACATCCACAACAGTTTGCAATACCACTCAACAACATCATATCAAGGTTCTGATCCAAATAGCAACATACTAAAAATAGTAGAAACTGAACTGGGGCTTGTAACAACAATCCTATAAGCTACTACAGATTAGTAACACATGAACCTGATAGAAGAAGAGAGCCTAGTCCTTAACCCACGTTGAATGAGAAGAGAATGACTCAGATAAGAGGCATAGGGTAAAGGAGTAAAAGAGCCTTACGTTCCCTCCCACAATCAATTCCCCTACATATAACTAAAGCATTTCTAGACTCGACATCGACCAGTTTGGCTCAACGAACCTACAGGCAGTCCGGCTCTGATGCCAACGCTGTCAGGACCCCGATTCCAAGCCACATCATCTAGCCGGTAACACCTCATATCACTTTGCGGCCTCACGCACGATATCCCACGGGTGTCGCCTTACCATGGCCCGGGACCGTTTGCGCCTTTTGGCTCACGTATATGATAGTGTCGCTAGCATCCATATGACAGAGAACCCGGGCCGACATGGCTAGTCGTGAACCCAAAGCGGCACAGACCTATGGAGACAGACATACATGAACCACCTCGAGCATGTCGGTCATCAACGAGTGATTCCGGGCTGTAGCACTGGGCTAACAGGACTCCGGGGAACCCGGGTAGTAGCAGGCTAGGCAGGACTCCGGAAGTCACCGCGTGACATTTCCCCGAAGGGACAGACATAGGAACGAAGTGAATCACATGCCGGCCAGTCAAGTGTCCTGAGCAGTAGTGCTGGGCTAGCAGGACTCCGGTGAACCAGGCTGTAGCGGACTACTATGGCTCGAGGAACACTAGACTACATTTCCCCATAAGAAAGGCTGCCAAGGATAAACAACTAGATTGTCGGATCCCACTCATACCAAGCATTTCAATCATACACACAATATGCCCGATATGAGTACATACAACATGGCATCACAACATAACTCTACAACTCAAGTACTTTATTTAAAGGCTCCAGAGAGCCATACATAACATGTTCATACAGATAGGGGTCACATGACCCGACACTCAAGTCATACAATCATACAAGCACATGCGGAAGCAACTAGTCTGAGTACAGACTCTAGAAGGAAAGAAGGCTTCTCGAAGCCTGTCTATCTACATAAGGCCCTCCATGGCCAGGATCACCACCTGGGTGGCTAGTCACTCGTCGACGTCAAGGTCTACATAGAACCCATCGGAGGGGGCGGTGTTGTCGTCTGAAAACAGTAATTAAGCAAACATGAGTACAAAGGTACTCAGCAAGTCTTACAACAGAACCTACTATACATGCTTATTCTCAAGAAGGTGGTGGGGTTGATGCAGCAGACCAGCTTTGACTCTTGGCTAAGCTTTCCTACGGAACTCCACCAGTAAAATAGTTTTCGCACACGAGTCCACTACTCACCAACACAATAGTCCACCGGGGATCCTCCCTCGTCATCCTACGAGAGGGCCATCCTCGGTACTCACACTTATCTTGAGTCTTTTAGTAGTATCCATTAACTTGTCTATGAACTGTATAGGCAACCAAGTAGTCCTTTACCGCGGACGCGGCTATTCGAATAGTTTTATAACCTGCAGGGGTGTACTTCGTCATACACGCTTTCACCACTTACCGCTGTTTACACGACATGTACTCGGCAACCTTCAAGCGGAAGCCCAGCGAGGGTGTCGGCCATGGCCTACCTAAACACCTAAGTCTGTAGTCCAGGTTTATCGCCTATCCAGGTTCCATCCACAGGGAGTCCGGCCGAGGTTTCCACATACGGCCCCGAACGATGTGAACAGGGTCCCGAGACGCCAAACGGGTGCCCGGCATACCCGGCCATGGTGTATCTACCGCAACATAGCCCACCCCTAGGGTGAGCGCTACGCACGGCCGCCAACACATAACCTACAAACACCAGAGACTATTTGCAACTCCTGGACAGAGTACTAGGGTGATTAAGAAGCCGAGAGGGTCCATTGGTTTCGGGCCCAATGTACGGTAGTAACTGCATCTTAAATCACACATACAGATCTCAGTTCTTATGGACGGTCTCAATGAAACAACCCACCATGTACTCCTACATGGCCTCTCATTGATACCTTTACCAAAACATGTTCAACACATCCCTCACCTTACCGGCATAAGCATTTCACTCTAGCCCATCACCCAGATGAACCAGACCTGACACAACTCTAAGCATAGCAGGCATAGCAAGGTAGGAATCACATACATGGCTCAATCAACTCCTACACATGCTAGTGGGTTTCATCTAGTTACTGTGGCAATGACAGGTTATGCAGAGGATAAGGGTTCAACTACCGTAGCACACAACAGTTTGAATCGCGTTGTCTTAATGCAGTAAACAAGAGCAGAAGCGAGAACATGGGTTTGTATCGGAATGATCAATGGGTTGCTTTCCTGATGGAGTGGTAGTGGGATACTGCCCTTCAGTTGGATACTCGTGAATATCCTCGGAGGCAGAACCTACCAGGAAGAACACATCGGAACACAATCAACACATGACGATATGCAACAATATGATGCATGCTATGACATGGCAAAATGAATGTGTCTTGGCCTAATGCAAGCTATAACAGAAAGGAATGTGCTTATTTGAATCAAAGATTCAATTATTAGCTTATTAAACATGGCTTTAATAGTGCATTTCCTTATTCTGCTTAAACAGCAAGGTAAACTTGTTTTTTCATGCATGAAACCATTACAGATGGATAGATTGAATTTTTCTGATAATTTTTCATATATAAATTATTTCATTTGGAGTTATGGTTGAATTTCTATGATTTTTAGAAGTTTTAAACATTTTCTGAAATTTCCTGAATAAAAATAAATCCAGAAATGCATTATTGCATCAGCATTGTATCATGCTGACCTCAGCAGGTCAAAGGTGCCAGCCCAGGTCAAACCTGACTGGTGGGCCCCTTCTGTCAGCCTCTCAGCTAATTAACAAGATTAGGTTAATACTAATTAGCTGTTAGTGGTGCCTGGGCCCACATGTCAGTGACTGATTAACTTAAAATTAGTTAAAACTAATCCTAGATTAGTTAGCAGACCGCCCCACCTGTCATAGACTCAGGGGGGTCTACCTAGGCCCACCCAGGGGTCAAACTGGGTCAACTCGCCGGCGACTCGACGCCGGCGAGGCCCGAGACGGAGGAGGCCTTCGGATTTGGTCCTCCGGTGACCAAATCGACGGTGGAGAAGTGCTACGCGTAGCTGGGAACGAGCCGCAACGTTTGGTGGTGGTGGTTGGGCTCGGGGTGGCCGGAAACGTTGCCGGCGACGAGCTTGGCGGTCGCTGGAGTCGGGTGAGGACGAACCCGGGGCTGCGGGGCACGGCGAGGTGCGTGGAGTGGCGCGTTGTGCTCCTGGGGATGCGGTGAGGTTAGTAGGCTAGATGGCTTGGCCGGTGGTTGACCGGAGACACGTCGGCGATGAGCTCCGCGGCGGTGCGTCCGGGTGAGCTCCGTGTGCTCGCTGTGGTGCATGAGGAGGAGAACGGAGAGGATAGGGAGGTAGCTGGGCTCACAGCGGTCACGCAGAGACAGACGGCGCGGTCGGGGACGAGCTGATGCGGCGGCGACGTCGAAAGGGATCTCCGGTGGTGGCTGACGAAGGCGGGGTCGGTGGAGGTGTTGCAGAGCATGTGAGCACTCGGGGCTCGGTCTGTTCGAAGTAGTCGACGACGACGAAGCGAGTGGACACGGTGGTGCAGCACGGGGACGGTGGTGGACGCGACTACGGTGGCGGGACGGCGACAGCTGCGTCGGCCATGGCGAAGGGGAGCGAGGGAGTGAGGCAGGGGGCGTATGAGCGTGTCCAGGGGGTCGGGGCGGCGACGTGGAGCCTGTCCAGGCCAGCAGGGCGGCGAGGGGAGGAAGCAGGGCGGCAACCAGCTGCGTGACGTGCGCTGGTGCCACCATCGAGCACCTGCCTGCCTGCCTGGCCGAGCCAAGCAGCTCGCTGGAGCGGTAGCTGGGCTGGGCCGGCAGGTGGGCCTGGTGGGCGGTGCCAGGTAAGCCTTTCCCTTTCTCTCTTTCCTGTTTTGTTTTGTTTTTGTATTTTTCTGTAGCTTTAGGGCTTTATTAAAAATACTTAGGCACTTACTAAAATCCTGAAAATAATTGTGGGCTCTGTTGGGATTATTCCTAACAGCCCTCTCTTAAATCCAGAATTATTTGAACATTTAAAATATTTACTAGCATTTAAATGTCCAAAGGCAAATTACATATGATTTAATTCGGTGACCTTCTGTTGACCTAGAAAATTGTGCACCAATTTTGCCAGAGGTTCTAACCCAAGACAAAGAGGGTGAACTTTTTAGAAGGGCATTTCAGGTTCATTGAAAATAATTTTAGTAAACCCTAGTTGTTTCCAGGGGGGTGTTGGGGGTTCTCTCTTCCCCAATTCAAATTTAAGAAGAATTTAAAACATGATGCACATTCTAATGCTTGAACTAGCTAGGGTGTGACAATATATGTTCGTACACGTTTGCGACCAGAATGACAGCACTACGTACGCTTCGACCAGGTGGGTCCCGACTGTCAGGCACTTCCTTGCGTGCGAAGATGTAGCTGGTGGGTCCCAGTAGTCAGGGGGCGAATCGTTTTTTTTGCCCGGACACGCTTCCTTGCGTGCGAAGATGTAGCTGGTGGGTCCCAGTAGTCAGGGGGGTGAATCGTTTTTTTTGCCCGGACGCACTTCCTTGCGTGCGAAGATATAGCTGGTGGGTCCCAGCAGTCAGGGGGAAATGTTTTTTTCACGAAATACAGTGGCCCGTCCGGTGGGTCCCAGCTGTCAGGTGGAGGAATCATTATTTTCCTTGTAATAAGGAGGCACTTCCTTGTTGCGGCTGTGGACCCAGCTGTCAGCCTCTCCATGTACAGTCCATGTCCGATGGAAGTCATTCCTTGACCATGTTGACCACGCCGCGCTGAGAGCACCAGGGCGGTGGAAGACGGCGAGGCCTAGGAAGGGGACAACGCGGAGCCGGGGAAGACGCGGCAGTGGAAGCCTGCGCGAAGAGGAGTACGAGGGTTCACTGGTTCGGCTGTGGTGTGAGGCTGCCGGTGCCGCAGGGCCTGGCCAGTGGTGGGAATAGTAGGGGGTGGTGAGGCTTCTGCGGCAGCACATCCGGCCACGGGAGGCAGGAGCATGCGGCACGCCGGCGTTGCTTTGGGCGGCTGGAGCAAGAAGACCAGAGGTTGAAGAAGCACTATGACTGTTGGATGGACATCGTACGGTCACTGGAGCTAGAATCGTTTATATTGAGTAAGTTGACAAAGCCCTCCGTCCCCATCAGCTTAGTAGGCCCACAAGTCAGCCTCCCACCAAGGTGGGTCCCAGCTAGCAGGGGGTATTCATTTTTTTGTGCGTAATAAGGAGGCACTTCCGTTGGGTCCGAGCTGACAGCAGGGGGAACATTTTTTCACGAAATACGGTGGCCCGTCGGGTGGGTCCCAGCTGTCAGGGGCAAATGTTTTTTTTCACGAAATACTGGTGGGCGTCCGGTGGGTCCCTGCTGTCAGATGGAGGAATAATTATTTTCCGCGTAATAAGGAGGCACTTACTTGCGGCTGCCGTGGACCCAGCTGTCAGCCTCTCCCCGTAAAGATTCTTCCGATGGAATTCGGTCGTTGACCACATTGACCACGCCACGCCGAGAGCACCACGGCAGTGGACGACGGTGAGGCCTAGGAAGGGGACGACGCGGAGCTGGGGAAGACGCGGCAGTGGATGCCCATGCGGAGAGGAATACGAGGGTTCACGGGTTCGGCTGCGCTGCCGTCGCCGCAGAATAATAGGGGTGTGGGTGAGTGGAGTGGAGGGATGGCCTGGCCAGCGGTGGGAGTAGTGTGGGGCGGTGAGGCCTCCGCGGCAGCACAGCCGGCCACAGAAGGCAGGAGCAGGTGGCACGACCGGCGCTGCTTTGGGCGGCTGGAGCAAGAAGACCAGAGGTTGAAGAAGCACTACGGCCGTTGGATGGACATCGTACGGTCAGTCGAGCTAGAATCGTGCATATTGACTAAGTTGACAAAGCCCTTCGTCCCCGTCAACTTAGTAGGCCCACTATACTGGGTCCCAACTAGCAGGGGGAGTATTCATCTTTTTGTGTGTAATAAGGAGGCACTTCCTTGCGTGCGAAGATATAACTGGTGGGTCCGAGCTGTCAGCGGCGGTAACGTTTTTTTCACAAAATATAGAGGCCCTTTCGGTGGGTCCCAGATGTCAGGTGGAGGAACCATTATTTTGCGCGTAATAAGGAGGCATTTCCTTGCGTGCGGCCGTGGACCAAGCTGTCAACCTCTCCACGTATAGTCCACTTCAGATGCATGTCGGTCGTTGACCACGTTGACCACGCCACGCCGAGAGCACCAGGGCAGTGGACGACGGTGAGGCCTAGGAAGGGAACGACACGGAGGCAGGGAAGACTCGGCAGTTGTTTTTGTTTCCCACGCGGAGGGGAGTATGACTGTACAAGGGTTTACTGGTTCGTCTGCCGTCGCCGGAGAATAACAACAGGTGTGGGTGAGTAGAGGGATGACTAGGCCAGCGATGGGAGTACGGTGGGGTGGTGAGGCCTGGACGGCAGCACAGCCGGCCGCGGGGAGGAGGGAGCAGGTAGTCCTGCCGGAGCTTGTTTGAGCGGTTGGAGCAGGAAGAGCAGAGATTGAAGAAGCACGACGGCCATTGGATGGACATCCAACAGTATATAGGCCATCTGTGGAAAGCCTCAAATCTGTGAAAACCAACATATAGCCCATCTGCCATTATTTCAAATAATTTACAGCCCATTTGCTAATTCTTACGGGTTTTTTGGAGCCCATATTCTTTTTGTTAGCATTACAGCCCATATTGTGGCCACGGTTAAAAAATTATACGAAATTTTGCATATGTCAGTGCGGTCTGAATTGTTTTTAATCCTGAAATTTCGAGTCAGATTCAGACTGATTTTAAAAATAAATGTATATCAATATAAAATCCAATAAATTGTCCATGCATAAAAATCAATGCAATTTAAAATATCAAAATGAAAAAAGATATTTGAAACTAATTGCCGGTTTGATGTGTTTTAAAAATGTACATCCCATTTCTCATTACTGATAGGCCATTTTCTCGACCAGCCGAATGAAGCTCTCCTCGTCTTGAAAGATTTGCAGCCCAACAGGCCTGATAAAGCGACTTACTTGATAAATCACAAAAAAACTGAGCTAGCCATTTTCAAAAAGAAAAAAAAACTACTGGGCTGGTCTGTGGTAAACATAAAAGAAAAAGGCTGTCTAGACAGGCCAGAGTGTCCCGCACAACCCAGTTGACACCCTGCTTCCGTCTCAAAAACAAATTAGATAAATGCCACTCCAATTATGGCGATTCATAAAAATGCAACTGCAATTTCCAAACTTTGAAAAATGCCACTGCAATTTTTGCAAACTTTGAAAAACGCCACTACAATTTGCAAACTTTGAAAAACGCCACTCCAGACTTCGAAAAATGCCACTAGAAATGGCATGAAATGGCATTTTTCAAAGTTTGGAAATTGCAGTGGCATTTCTCGGATACACCAGATTTGGAGTGGCATTTATCAAATTAACCCAAAACAAAAATAACTGAGCGAGCTGCTGGGTCCCTGGTGTCAGCCGCTCGTTGTGCAATTCTGTCGTTTATTGACTATGTTGACAATGGCATGGGACCCAGATGTCAGAAATCCACTAGGAGGAGCCATTTTTTTATTGGCTTGAAATAAGGAGGCACTTGCTTGCGTACTGCCATGACCTTGGCGGGTCCCTGCTGTCATCCTCTCCACGTACAAATTATCTCCTGATTGTGTACGCGTCAACTTCCTAGGCCCACAAGTCAGCCTCTAAACCCGTGGAGGACAAATACAACCCATTTTTTAAAAAATAACAGCCCATTCCATACGTTCAAACGGAAAGTTCAACATTCAGAGCAAAGTAACAGGTCTGATCCACATATAGAGTACTGAACTTCCACGTTGACAACCATCGTAGCCAAGTTAACTATCTACTCCCACTAATACTCTAGTAGTGTACAAGTACTAACTTACTCTTAGCTAACTAGATGATGCCGTCCGCCATCTGTGGTACACGCTAAATGCGGCACCGGCGTCGTGCGCCTCGCCTCGGACTTGCAAGAGGTGTGATAGGGCGCGTTGCTCGCGCACGTTGGCCCTTTCCATGCCGGCGTAGTCCACCGAAGCTTCGGCTTCCAAGCGAGAAACCCACTTGACGAGCTGGTAGTAAAAATCGGCGTCGCGAACACGTGCGTGCCCGACAGCCTCCAGGGCTATTTGCCGGGCACCGGCCTCCACGTAGTCGGCCCAGTTGCGGGCGCTCTGGTCGCGACTCATAGCGTCGGTGTGCTGCTGCTCCATGTCCCGCTGGCGGCGCAAATCAGCGATACGCTGCTCCTCCGCCAGGCGGTTGCGCTCCAACAACTCTTGCTCCTCCGCCATGCGGTCGCGCTCCAACAACTCCTCGATCTCCGCATTGCCATCTAAAGATAGATAGAATCCCTCCCTCCGTCTGCCTTCCGGTGAAAACCCGAACACTAGTTCCGGCAGTGACTGCCTCCGGCGTCGCCTACCGCGGACAGGCGGGGGCATGGTGGACGTGGCGAGCGACGTCGGGCCGGTGGGGGCTTATGAGGATATGGCGAGTTGGGTCACGGTGGCACCGGAGAAGGCCGGGAAACAGTACTTATAGGCGGAAGGTAGCACGACGGTCATCAGAATTCAATGCATAATGGCTTAGCGCCAGCTTGCCGTGGAAAACTAGAGAAACTGAAATTATGACTGTGCTGTCCCGTCCCGTCTGGGTCGCACGCTGGCATGGCGGTCAAACGAGTGCACTCGAATCATCTCCCTCCTTGTCAATAATGATTCCATAGATTTAAAAAGCCCGCAACAATTAAAGCGTATCTTTTTTCGCATCAGTTAACTGCCTTAATTACGGCCGGCTACATGCAGGCACTCAGAATCACTCGCATGCAGTACGCGAAGCAGCATGCAATGAGTCGCAGCCGAGGGCACACATGCAGCCACTTAAATCGCTGGAATTAATTAGTCTTAAACTTCTGCATGCCGTTAATTATTGCCATGCCTTGGTCTTGCTGCTTTGCTCACGGGACTAAAAAACCCGGACGGAGGGAGTACCTTGGTTGGTGAGAGGTTTGAATTGAGCCCTGCAAACCGGAAAGGAGGTACTAGTACGTGCCTGATCTGCTATTTATTAGTGTAGGATCGAGTAGGTCGTTTCTTGAGTTGAGCCCTGCAAACCGGAAAGGATGTAGTACGTGCGTGATCCGCTATTTATCCGTGTAGGATCGATAGTGTAGCTTGTCAGTTTCTTCAGAGGTAGGCATTTTTATCCGTGTAGGATCGATAGTGTAGCTTGTCAGTTTCTTAAAAGGTAGGCATTTTTATTCAAAAAACTGCCACTTTGCATCTTGCGTCGCAAATAAAACTGTCAGGAGCGCATTTGTAGACTAGCTAGTGATCGATCAGTAACTTGTAAACACTGAGCGAACAAAAATAAGTAACTGTTAATGCATCTCAATGATTCACAGATCATATACAAATATGTAGCTCCAAAAGCAAAGATCAGCCACTTCGGATCTTGCGTCGCAACTAAAACTAACTAGTACGATTCCCATACATAAGATCAACATGTTAATTCATCTCAATGATTCATAGATCATATACAAATATGTAGCTCCAAAAGCAAAGATCTAGAAAAAACATCTGTTCTTCCTACTAACATAGATGCTTCTCTTGGCCAACATTTAGTATAGACTGAAAGACAAATTTGTTTGTGAAGTCTACAGTTCTCTTGCAAACGTAAGTGGTTTCACCAACAGCTGGAACCATGAGAATGAACCACACATGATGGAGGAACATCCACTCAAATATGATTTGGTCTTCTCTCGATCACACCGCGAGACTATTTTCGGAATACAAACTTTAACTTAGGCAAAATGATGCCCATTGTATAATCAGACCAAAGCAATGAAGCACCTAGTGTTGGCCAATAAATAGTACAGTACTACTTTTCTGCAGTCCATGAAGTGGCTATCCAATCTTTCTGTGTCTATTTTCAAATGGCACTGCATGCAGTGACTATACTATTCTCTTGTGCAGTTCAACCAAAATTGCGGGCACTTTGTTTGTTTGCCAAATAGCAACGGGCAGACATCTCTGTCTGCACAAATATCAAGCAGCTAGTAAACATATACCACACCTTGTATTTCCGGTTTAAACATGTCTCTTCCGCTTAGCATCTGTCATGTTCTGCACTAGACAATCTGATACAGTTATGTTTTGCCCTGGACAATTTCATACTGAATTGATTTGCTGGTTCAGAGCAAAAATATAGCGCCTATTCTTCATCAGACCAAGGATATCCATGTTCGCAGTGATGGAAGAGGTGAAATCGATACAACCGAAATTGAGCATCCAATCATTGAATCCTGTCCTGCACCTCCAATGTAGGTTCACCCTGCCAATAAATTCACATGCAAACCACTAGTATTACTATCTAATGATAGTACAAAAAGAGTAGCAAGATAGTAGCAAACCATGTACCTTCATAATGAACAGCTCATAGTGCCACCAATTGGATATAAATGTTTGGAAAAAATGCTCCTAATGTTGAACCAGTTGGACTTTTTGTGCAGTTCCACTAAAATCGAGCATCCCTGTTTGCATAGATATTGAAAGTGTGATTACTCTAAAAGTGGCACTAGTTGAAGCGTAGACTCACAAATATAAGCATTCCAATTTCTTAATGGGAAAAGGTAGCAAGACTGTTTCTAACCACCTGTTTGAAGGAATAAATAAAGCAATAGTGGTTGATGTCAGGAAGGCATACATAGTTTTTTCTGAAAAACTGTGCCATTCCTGACCTTTCCTCTTCTTTTAAGCAAATTTTGTGCAGTTCTACTAAAATAAAATGCCATCACCGCCTTGACAATTCAGTGACACTGTACAAAAGGAAATGACTTAACATTACATCATGATGTCAGGTATGTAGTCGACACGCATTAGAGAGAAACATACAAACCTCCTCCAATAACATAATGAACATTAATGTTAACAAAGGTGTGACTAGCTTTACCAGGATAATTTGAGTGAACTGTACACCCTTTGTCCCTTAATATAAGACGTTTTCGCGGTTCAATTTAAAGTACCCAAACGTCTAGTATTTAGAAAAACAGGTAGTAGTTTTCTTGAGCACATATCTGGGAAAGCTTGCCACACTTTATTTATGTCCATACGCTAATGCAACACCATTCGAATACTACAAATATACACTAATCCAGTGGCTAGTGCAACAGTATAGTAGTTAGTTTATTACAGGGTACAGTATAATGGTTTTACTGAACAGATTTCAATAAACTCTAGCACTGGAAGGTTTCTATAAGAATTAACAATACAAAATGTAAAGGTAACAAGTTTCAGCATTGGTATACTAGCTGTGCATGAGCATTAAACCAAATACAAAAGTCTGAAGGTAACTAGCATTATTAACTAATGACAGTATAAAAAAATTGAAACCATGTACCTCCAAGGTAAATATCATTTCAAACTCGGGGGACCTTAAAAATTGCTATCCCAATCTTGATAATCGATGAAACATAAAAACTTGATCGAACGAATCAAGAGAACAGTCGGAGGACGAGGTCCCCACTCTTGACCTTTCCTCTTGTCTTCATAATTGTCTGTGCAGTTTAACCAAAATAAAATGACATCAGCGCCTTGGCATTTTGGTGACACTGTACAAAAAAATTAACTTATCTCATGAAAGTGAGGTATGTAATCTATAAGCATTAACAGTGCAAAAATCTGAAGGTAGTAACAAGTTTCATCGTCGGTATACTGGCTGTGCAACAGCATTAGAATGCCTTAGCTAAAAAATCTTTAATACATCCACAATCAACAGCTAACCCTGAAATAATCCAGTGACATTAAATGGCATTGCTTAAATTTATCAGTGGCATTAGACTGAGAGCGGCATTAGTTAAATGTGGCATCACTTTAGCAGTGGCATTGCTTGACTTGACTGCTGGCATTATACTAACAGCAAAAAAAGTGGCAATAAGAGCATGGGAGGCCCATTCAGACAGTGGGCACACCAGTACGATGTACCTCCATGGACGCAGAGTGGTGAGGGAGGTATGGTTACTCAGAGCAACAAATATCCAGGCAGCATATGTGGATTACGTCCCATTTTTGTTCTCTTTAGCCACCTTTTTCCTATGTGAGGACAACAAACCGATCGACCTGGTCATTCTCTATTGCGTTGTCATGCCTTTCTACCCTTCTTCAACCAAGAGACACGAGACTCGTTCCTTAGCTACTGATTTTCCGCTTTTCAACCTAGATGCGGGTTCGATGTACTCTCTTGGACAGTACAGTCTCCCTTCCTTTCCTTATTCAACCCAGACATGGATTAGTCTGCATGAAGTAGGGTTTCCTTTAATAGTGCAAATTATGGTTTTTGTCTGCGTGGCCAACAGAGCAGAGGATAGCAAATTGGGAAGATGGTGGAGTGGAAAAAGATCCACATGCAACGACGTGGCTGATGGGGCAATAGAACAAGGTTATGGTTTGAAAAGATGTAGCATACCTGAGGGTCGGCGGGAAGTGGCTTCGCTCGTGGTCATCGTCCTCCGCACACACTACGTCAGCGAGCTTGGGGACGGAGGCCATCCCGTGCGGGCGCTAGGTCTGAGAGGACGGCCTTGTCGTCAGTGCGTGACCTCGCTCGCCGACGACGAGTGCGTCAACGCTGCACGTCCTTTTCTTCCCCGGCGGATCTGTGACCACCGGTGAGGAGGGAGAGAGGGGCCGTCTTTTTTAGATCTGGAGAGAGGGTGGTAGTGTGAGAAGCAAGTGGGTAGCCCTTAGCAAGAAAGCGCTGAAGCTCCAGCCTATATATCTTTTTTAACTACTAGTACTGGAGGTGGAGTAGTGGTAGAGTAGTTTATATTTTCTCTGCGTACAGTACCAGTTAGTCGTGCTTCAAAACTGATCAGCACGCTATTAAAAAAATAAAGGTCGACAACCAATGCGGCACCTCGGGCCAACGCGTCCAGATCGCATTTTGCACAAGAAATTACACACCATGTTTTGTTGACATGTGGTCCCGTTCCAACATATCAGTGAGACGACGGCGAGTAGTAGGAGTATTTTTGAACGGACGTGTAGGCCGGGGCGCCTCTTCGTGAACCGTGGCAAACTCGCAACCGTCCACCGACTCTTTGCCTTTCCCTCTCGATTTGGAACTGCTGTCGCACGATCTTCCTCTCCCTCCTCCATTTTCCTTCAGCCCTTCACCCTTTCTTCTGCCATTGTTGGATCGTCTTCTCCATGGAGGGAACTGGATCATCTTCTCCATGGAGGGAACAGGCCGGAAACGACCCCGTTATTCTTGCCCCGATCTGAAAGATGACGTGGTGGAGGAACTCATTGATCAGTGTGACGTCATCACCTCGGCTAGCATGGCAGATTCGTTCAAGCCCATTCTCGACTCAACTAATAACATCATCACAAGGAACCCAAGAGTCAAGGAGCAGTTTGATCTCCCCTATCTTCTTCGCCGTGACCCTGATGACTGGCGCCGGCACGACAGAGGCCTCGCCCTGTGCAAGTTGATGCCGCTTGATAATGATACATATGATGTTAAGATGCCATCGCTTGAGGGCAAGGCTTGGGCGGGCGCAAATGGAGATTGGGTTGTTTACATTGGGTCTAACTGCGAGTGGGAACTTGTGAATGTGTACACTCGTGACCGGGTTCCACTTCCAAAAATCTCAGCAGACTGCCCAGAGGCTGAGCACACCAGTATTGTACGCACGTTCAAATACGATCATGGTGAATGTCTTCTACGGAAGATAGCAATTTGTCGAGTTCCCAACCGCTCTTGTAATTACAACAACTATGAAGCTGTTGCTATCTTCGACAAGCTTGTTGGCGTCCTTGGTGGTTTGACTCGATGGATATTGCTCGAAAATAAGTTTCTGTACACGGATGAGTACTTTGATGCAATTCAATACGAGGGCCTTGTGTTTGCCGCCACCACTCGTGGCACTGTTTTTGCATGGGATCCTCATAGTTTCGGTACGTTTGTCTTCCACCATAATTATAATTGTTTCATCCACATGCATGCGGGTTAGCAAGTTTCCCTTTACTAATTAACCTTCTTCTTGTGTTTCCAAGGTCCTGTGAACATCCCACCACCTATACTTGAAAAATTTTATAACCAAGGGGGAGATGACGATGGTGATGATCACGAGCATGGGGACGAGCAGCGCCCATATACTCTGTGGCGCTTGGCAACTAATTCCGATGGATCACCTCTTCTTGTGTGTATACAGCCCACTAATGATGTTACTGCTAAGGAAGCAGGTGTAGTCTCCCATGGTCGCACTCTCCGGACCTATTCCAACACCCGTTGCATGGTATTCGGGATGGATACTAGTGTGCTAGCACCAACTCCTTCTCCCTGGTACAGAATTGATAGTCTTGGAGAAAACCCACTCTTCCTTGGACAAAACTATCCGATGATGGTGAAAGGCGATCCAACTGTTGTTGACACAACGTTACTAGTACCATTTATGAGAAGCAACTGTGTCTATACCTCGGACATTTGGGTGGTTCCCTACCCTGGTACTGATATAGTAGGTCGCTTCAGCCTGGATGATCAGTCCTGCATTGGTCTCCATATCGACAATGGATGGCCCGTCCTAGAGAGTCACTTCTGGTTCAAAGCAAGCGTTTCCAACGCCGATGAATGGTTGAGTTGAAGTTCATTTCATTGCTTGTTATTTGTTGTGTGGTGAAAACTTTAGTATTTATAATGTATCCTCGTTGTCGATGTGGGTTGATGACCTGTTGTATGTAATAAAATGATATGCCTGTGATAAACTTACTAAATTTATGAATGGCTTTCAAGTTGCTTCTCTGAGTGAGTGGTGCGACGAGGTAAAAAAATATTTTTCGAATACATAATTGTACGTGCATTGCAACAGGTTATCGGATGAGGCCAATCAACAATAGTAGTACACTATTTGTACTAGCTTCACATGCTTCGCGTGTCGGACGGGTGTTTTTACTGTAGCCATATGTTAATGTGTTCGATGTACATAACCAGCACCTCGAATCCTCGATACTAGTACTATATAGTAGGAGTAAGTAGTAGGAGTAGTAGGGTGGCATGGGCCAGAACAAGCATGCACGTCCAGGAGTATGGCACAGGCCACCACCAAGACATCCATTTGACTCCATATTATTTCTTGGAGTCCGTGCTAGAGCAATCTCTTCAACCTCGTCGTTTCTCTAACTTCAGCCATCGCACGGCGGGCGAGGTGGGGGTTTGCCGATAGTCAGTTTCCTTAACTGCGGTCCCACTTGTAAGGCCAACTCCAACGCACGACCCCAAACGGACCTCCGTTTTGCATGAACTCCAACGATAATTTTGACTAGAAAAGCAAGACCAAAGAAAACAAGAACCCCAAGAATACATTTTACTACTCCTGTAAGTTGGATTAGTGCCTTCTCGATGCATTCATTGTTGATCTGCGGAGGATCGATCTTGCGTGCTTCTTTCTTCTTCGAGTGTAAAGAAGTAGATGCTGCTTCCTCGCATCTAGTCTCATGTCTAGCCTCTATTCTAGTAGGAGTATCAACAAGTGCACTAATCTCATCTCTAGCCTCTGTGCTAGCTAAAAGTGATAGAACATCTACTAAATTGCGCTCTATCAATATATGGATGTACTCTTCTTCCCAATACAAAAACTTGCATCCATTCTACTCCCTCCATTGCACAATACATGCCTTCTATTTGTCAAAATATATATGTATCTAGACATGTTTTAGTATATAGGTACATCCATTTTTGGACAAATGGAAGTCAAGTATTTTGGAACAGAGGGAGTACATAATAAACATTTTAAGTTAGCACAACTAGTCTAATCCGAGAGCACAACCGAAGATTTGGTCGGGTTCTTCCTCCTTTTGCCGACACGTCGGACATCCAGCATCCAGGTCGTGTCATGAAAGAAAATAGAGTGGTAGTTGAAGCCACGATATGTGCAACTTGGGTTAAACTGTAAATAGAATCTTACTACTCTCGAGTAACTCCAAAAGCGGCCACCAAAGATCTTTATTGGATTTGTTTTTCATCACCAGCATGTCGAGGTGAAAGATGTGCAGGTTCAGTGGGTCCTCTTGCGTTTTCACTGACATGTGGGGCCACATGTGAGCAAATAGACGATGGGCTCCGCGCGTCCGCTGGCTGGCTGAGAAGAGAGATAGAGGAGGGCTGAGCATGGACTGCAGGAAATTTGTTCTACGTACCTCGATATAGGCTCGATATAGTGGGGTGGCATGGGCCATAACTAGCATTCACGTCTAGCAGTACGGCACATGCCACCCACACGAGTCCCATCCGACACCAATTTTCTTGGAGTCCGTGCTACAACCATCTCTTCTCCCTCCCGTTTTCTCAGCCATTGCGCGATGGGCGAGGTGGGGGTTTGCCGATAGTCGGTTTGCTCAACTGCGGTCCCACTTGTAAGTGAAATGGCAACACCGCACGCATTCCCGCTTGAGCGGCGTGCCGGACCAACTGTGTGGGGGTGCAACGCGAACACGACAGGCTTTTCCTTTTGAACTCGTAACTTGTAAAATTTGGTTCTGCTCCATGGCGCGACCGATAGATAGAAAATAACGATTTTGCCTAGAGTAATGAGAAGTTTGGTTCTGGCGCCGTTCATGCATGGAGTACGTACGAAAATTATGAAGTTGATGCGAAAGGTAAGATAATTACTGTAGTATCATATACTACTACATGGATTTGACGGAAGGATAAAAATATATACGGATCCATCAACGACATCCTCACGCCCTAGTGCACCGGGTCACCAACCGATGTGTGAGGACTAGCGGCGTTGGCGGCGAGCTCAATGTGCTTCTGAACAATGCCGTCCAAGGTTGCCCTGCGGTCCAAGAAGGCCAGCGTCCTATCATCCTCCTCTTGCATGTAGTAGTCCTTGTGGACGATTTGTGCATATACGTGGGTGATTATGTCGATGGTGTCTTGCTGCGCCAGGCGCTGCGCGGCGAGCGTGACCTCGAGGTGGACATTCTCCGGCACGACGGCGGGCAGTCGCAGGGCCACCAGTGCGTCGAAGAGGTTGTCACCATAGTGGCCGTTGAGGGTGGCGGGCATCACAGAGCCTGGGCGCGTCGGCTGGAGGCTTACGTCAAAGTCGTCCACAAGCTTCTTGACGACGGTGAACTTGTCGAGGAAACTGACAAGGACCTCGTCGAACTAGGAGACGAAGCTGTCGTCCAAGTGGCCCCTCGCCCTGGTGGCCTCAAGCAATACTACCTGGAGACGTTCCTCGGTGTCGGGCCGCAGGCCGGTGTCATGGACCATCTGGCACAATCGGCTGATGCTCGCGCTCATCGCCTCCATGGGTCTAGCTTAGCTTCTAGTCAACTGATCTTGCGATTCGAGTGATCACTCTTGCCCTTGGTTAGCGTGCGTAGGTGCGTAGGATTTTGTACTACTCCTCGGCCCTCTACTGCACCTGCCTTTGGCTGTATGATAGGTGGGCCAGCCACCCACTGGGCCCACGTGTCATTCACCCAAAGGCAGTTGCCGTAAGTCAATGAAGCTGCGTCTCCCTCCGTGCCGGTGCAGTATAGTCATCTCACCGGACCTCTAGTTGGGGCGAAACGCGAGAAGTATGATGTTTACTGGTTTATTGGTCCCCTTTGCATTTTGCGCCAAGTTTTGACCTTTGATTAAACTAGTAAAATGTTAATGCATGTAAACAAAAATGTTGTGTAAGTCACCTTACGAAAACCAAATAATCCCAGAATACTTGGGCACGGTGCATTAACTCCCTCCTTGTTTCTTATTTCGTGACATATCAACCAATGAGAGATGTGGGCCGTGCATGCTTTCAATGACTTGAGACTACCAAACATGACATGCAGTGTTTAGTTCCTTGCATGTAATCCTATTAGTACTCTAGTTAGCAAAAAACATTAAGTTCTCTCACCGATAGGAATAAAACACCATGTATTTATTTACAGAGGGAGTAGTACATTTTTGGTGATATGCATCACTAGATATTGCTAGTCAAATACTAAAATCCAGATGGACGTGGTAGTACTCCTAAATCCAGACAATGGTGCTACTAGCTAGTACTAGTAGTAGTACTACCAATGTAGTAGTAGGAGTACTAGCACTGTACTACCCGTTGGTCAAATTATTACATGCTGCTCCTCACAGTGACGTGACAAGACCCTGCGCCGGAGATGACACCTGAGTATAGGCGCCGTGTTCGGCATACCATAGTCAGCCTCACCATCTACAGTCACTATCATCATGGCTGTAGAGCTAGCCTGCTTACAACTAGCCCTGTCCGACATAATTTCCCGTGCGTAGATGCTCGTGCATTGCACGGAACACCAAGATTGGGGGTGGACGGCTCCGGCAATGGCCATCGCGCTAGATTTTTCCACAGCCTTCTAGATGTGGTGGGGAGGAGATAAGGCTGATTGTGAGAGACAAGGAGTTGTTTGTAAATAGGGAACAAGTGCGGGCATCTTTTTGCAAAAATGGAGAAGCTTCATTTGTATGCGTCAGATCTAGATCCGACGGCTATTGGTGAAAGATGGGAGGCACAACATCATCACCAACTCAGGACCTATTTGATTCGCAGGATTTTGAAAATGCAGGAATAGGACACGGCAATATTACAAGTTTCAAACTGATATTACAAATGTTAGGAGTAATGCTGCACCTACGAAGAGGGAATTACCAGGAAGTTTACGTAAGAACTTTCGTTACTTTAGGTGGATGCAGCATTATTGTACAAACTAAAATCCATCACCCTGACAAGTCACTAATGGGCAAATAAGTTTTCGAGTCTCTGGCCACTTGATGTTTCAAAAACAAATTCAGCATCTGCAGAGACTTTATCATTTAGGCTTAGACGCTTGCGGTGATTAGCACGCCATTCATTGTTGCGCCAGAGAACGCCAAACCTCATTACCTTGAGCACACTTGCCTCCAGAACAAAGAACCTGGCCAATTTAATCTCAGATGTGCTGCTTCGGTAGTCGATCAAATCAATTTCTGTAAGATGGAGATCAAGGCATTCGATGAGATTGTCATAGTGCAACACATTTTCCACTTTCGGGTCTTTTTTTATCTGCAAAAGAAGAGAACATATTAGAGCAGCTGGCTACATAAGATTGCCGTGTCATCAAGAGGTACCAATATCATTCGCTCATACGATAGGGTTGGCTAGCTAGTGATATTCTCTCTCTCTCTCTCTCTCTCTCTCTCTCTCTCTCTCTCTCTCTCTCTCTCTTTCTGTTTCCTCTCATTTAACTAGGAGCACATGAAGAGCTTGGGCATTTGTTGCCTTCCACTATGTGGCCGATGCCATATTTCGCAAAAGTATGCCACATAATACGCATCGATGTCAAATCAAAAGATTTTGGCACCGCTCTCGCGATGTGAGAGAGTTGGCACCACTGTGCACACAGACCCACATGTATAAACAAATCAATCAAACCAACTACACCAGCCTCTCACTCTCCCAAACAAGTGTTTTTTATTGCCTCAGTCCTCTTTCTCCCACGCAGTGTTTTTTCATTGCGTGAGTTAATTTGGCACCGGAGCAAAGTAGGTGATCCAGATTGGGGCACCAGGTGAGCAATGGAGGGGCATCGATGCCAAATGCATCACAAGTGAATTTGGCACATGTTTTAGCCTACATAGCCCACTTTTATACTCCCTCTGTCCCAAAATTCTTGTCTTAAATTTGTCTAAATACGGATGTATCTAGTTACATTTTAGTGTTAGATACATCCGTATCTAAACAAATGTAAGACAAGAATTTTGGGACTACCTCGTATTTAGTATAAAAGTTTGACCATAGATTTACCTAAGAAAATGCCAATGCATGTCACTAAAAATTACACCATTTGAAATTATGTTCAAATACGAATCCAACAATATAGTTCTTAGTGACATGCATTAACATTTTGTCAGTTAAATCTATGGTCAAATTTTGATACTACAAAATTGGAAGAGTAAACCAGGACGGAGGTAGTACTTGCTCTTAGGGTAACCATAGAGTTATTGGAGTAGTCTAAGTTACTTTCCACTATGACTAGCCTAGGCTACTATAGTAGGACAACATAAAAACGATGCAGGTGACCATGTGAGAAAAAAATACTAAAAACATTTCTTTCGGTGCAGTGCGTAGATGCAGTTTTGAACACTACACTTGTCATCGTAATTTGGGAAAATTACAAAAAAATTGAGCTACATTGTGATTACCGTTTACTTATAGGAAAGAAGTTTCACCTCGATGAGTAGCTTCTCCGTGCACGGAAAGCATGTAAGGAATCCAACAACTTGATCCAGATTGGGTCCGATAGATTTTAGTGCTAAGATCTTCACTGTGCGCATGGACTGGGTCAAGCTTGTGGGAATCATTTTCTAGAAGACAGTCGTAAATACATCAAGAAGAAATTTAAAAATGTGAATTTCAAGAAGACAGAGAAGAAGATGAGTGCTATACCTGAACGATTACGGATCCAATAAAGAGTTTGGAGAATTTGGCAGACGAGTACACCAACGCTGTCAATTTCAGCGCGTCAATGACCCTGATTTTTGTTGGACCTTCTAGATCCGATACAAGCAATCTCTCAAGGAAAGGCGCATTCTCAATGACCATAACATGGAACAGCTGGAGTGATCTTTTCCCAATTGATGTCTTGTTGCGGGGCTAGCAAGACACATAAATCCATCAGAGATTCGTTGAGGCGATGTGGAGGCTAATGAACCCGTGGATCTACTCAAGATGAAGGTACTCGAGCGCAGTACAGCTGCGGAGTAGGTGCTCCATAGCCTTCTTCGAGATGACAACGTCGAAGAGGTCGAGCTGCTTGAGTTGAGGGAGAAGAAGGGCGGGCACGACATTAATCTGGGGAAGATAGCAGGAGCTGAAGCTGGTGCGGCGCAGCATTGTCGTGAGGCGGAGCGCGGACGGCGGCAGAGAGCGACATCGTCCAGCTTCAAAGCTGAGCTCCTCGAGCTGATCTAGGGCGGGGGATAAGAACCACTCATCGAACTTGGGTTGGACCTTGCAGTTGGTACTGAACATGCGGATGTCAAGGCGTCTGGCTGGCCCAGGGTGCGATGAAAGGATCTTGGAGCCTGCAGCCATGTGTTTGCAATCCCCGTCACAGAGGCAGCTGTCGCGGTGAGGTTGAGGGGGACGCAGCGCCAGAGGGGGCGCCACCGCCGGGAGAGCAGGGCGGTCCGCACAACAGATTTGGTGGGGAGGAGGCCGATGATGACGAGTAGCATGTCGTTGGGGAGGCTGCTGATGAAGTCCAGGCTCGCCGGATGCGGTTTTGGCTCGAACTGCCTCCGCTTGTTGGCTACCTCGCCGTCCATCTCAACCGGCGGCGACGCCGATGTACACGTGTGCTGGTGTGTGTTGTGTGCTGGGTGTGCGCGAGTGCGTCCTTCTGTGCATGCCGCCGCGCAGTGGTGAATTGTGCGCGAGTGCATCCTTCGCGCGCAAGAAGTTTGTCCTCAATGCACCCTCAATTTACTAGCATGCGGGGTGCTACCCTGAGTGGTTTCAACTTTGTTTACTTCACCGTGTGTCAGATGGGCCTCTAGTTTACTTATTTTCACCCACTGCCACATGGGCCAGCACACGAAGATATAGAACACGAGCTGACAAGGCAGCATGTGGATTGGTTGACCGGTCAAGTAAACAATATATGGAGCTATACGCTGACACAGTGAGCGTATAATCCGTCGGTATAGAGAGTTCGAGTGAGAGGGGAGGCCCGTGAGAGATAGCAAAGAGAGAGAGAGAGAAAGAGCTACTCCCTCCATTCGATAATGTAGTTCCATTAGTTTTTTAAGTCAAACTTTTGAAACTTTGACCAAGTTTATAAAGAAATTACTTATATCTACAATACCAAAGATAAATGATAGTATGAAGTAAGGACATGTTGTGATGAATCTAATGATCGTTCCAGATGTAAATGTTTTTCTCCACATATATCTGTTCAAACTTTTCTGAGGTTTGACATTTCAAAACATCCATATGCTTATGGACGTGATAGAGTCCCTAACTAGAGAGAGAGAGAGAGTGAAAAAAGTGTGTGTGCGTGTGTAAAGAGACATGGACAACACACGATACAAGTAGAGAAAAAGCGTGTGTGTCTTATGCAAATATATCACACATGCATCTTCGGCAATGGAGGCAAGGTGAGGAGATAGTGTGTGGTTGTTTGGAACCGAGAGAGCAAGACCCCCAGCACGCGGCCAAGAGCGGTCTGACAAACAAGGGAGAGAGGTCGAGAGAGACATACGGAGAAAATGCAGTCATGGGGAGGAGAGAGTGTATGCTTGTCATAGAGAGATCCACTGGAGATAGTGATGGGACTACATGGGTGGTAGATCGAGTGACAAGGTGTGTGCGCGATAGAAGATGCCCCGAGAGATATCGAGAAAGACGTATGGATGGAAGGAGACAATACGTGTGTTCCTGATGGCTAGTAAGAGATAATCATACTTAGGAGGGGGGCGGGGGGAGTGCTTGCGCCTATGATGGAGTGAGGGATTATGGTACTTAGGGGGTGCGTGTTACATGAAGAGAGAACAAGGGTAGAGAGTGTTGGATGGGTCTATATGTATAGCGCGAGCGAGACATGTGTATGTGTGAACCAGGGAGATATAAGGCCAGTTTGGCTTGCGTCCTGAGCATCTTTTGCCTGGCCTGGGGTTGTGGCTGGATTTCATGCACGCTTGTTTGGTTGCTACCCTGTGAAAAACAAAACCCGCCTGGCCTGGGTTCCCTTGCACTTTAATTAGCCTGGCTGAACTCCAGACATTGCAAGTAGCCTGGCCCAGGCGACCGATTTCGAACGCCTGGCCGTGCTTGGTCGTGTGGCCATGAGGCTAACAGCAACATGGATGGATATTAGCATTAAATAATTGATGCATGGATTGATTGATGGGACGTTGATGCTTTGCCTGGCCCAGACATGAACCAAACGCTTTAGCACCACACAAGCCTGGCCAGGCAGAAATATTTTACATCTCACGTCCACACCAGGCAGTACCGGCCATCAAGGCATGAGGGTCAAGTCACGAACCAAACTGACCAATAGAGTTTGGGAGAGATTGAGGAGCCCCAATAAGGCTGAGTGGTGCGTCAGATAGCTGAGAGGGGGAAATAGATATTCCATCCGCTCGATAATGCAGTGCATGTAAATTTTTTAGAAGTCAAACTTTGGAAACTTTGATCAGGTTTACGCAAATGTTATTTATATCTACAATACCAAAGATACATCATACAAAACTACATCTCATGGTGAATCTAATGGTATATGTTTGCCGTACTAGATGTAATTCTTTTTATCCACGTACATGGTCAAACTTTGGGATGTTTGACTTTTCAATAAATATATATGCTATGGACCGAGGAGAGTGCCTCAGTCGAGACAGATCAAGTGCGTGTGAGGGAGAATGAGTGTCAGGACCCCGATTCCAAGTCACATCGATCTAGCCGGTAACACCTCATATCACATTGCGGCCTCACGCACGGTATCCCCACGGGTGTCGCCTTACCATGGCCCGGGACCGTTTGCGCCTTTTGGCCCACGTATATGATAGTGTCGCTAGCATCCATATGACAGAGAACCCGGGCCGACATGGCTAGTCATGAACCCAAAACGGCACAGACCTATGGGGACAGGCATACATGAATCACATCGAGCATGTCGGTCAACAGCGTGTGAATCTGGGCTGTAGCACTGGGCTAACAGGACTCCGGGGAACCCGGGCTGTAGCAGGCTAGGTAGGACTCCGGATATCACCGCGTGACATTTCCCTGAAGGGACAGACATATGAACAAAGTGAAACACATGCCGGCCAGTCAAGTGTCCTGAGCAGTAGTGCTGGGCTAGCAGGACTCCGGTGAACCGGGCTGTAGCGGACTACTATGGCTCAAGGAGCACTAGACTACATTTCCCCTTAAGAGAGGCTGCCAAGGATAAACAACTAGATTGTCGGATCCCACACATACCAAGCATTTCAATCATACACACAATATGCTCGATATGTGCAAATACAACATGGCATCACAACAAAACTCTACAACTCAAGTACTTTATTTAAAGGCTCCAGAGAGCCATACATAACATGTTCATACAGGTAGGGGTCACATGACCCGACACTCAAGTCATACAAGCATAAAAGCACATGCGGAAGCAAATAGTCTGAGTACAAACACTAGAAAGAAAGAAGGCTTGTCGAAGCCTGTCTATCTACATAGGGCCCTCCATGGCCAGGATCACCACCTGGGTGGCAAGTTACTCATCGACATCGAGGTCTACATAAAACTCATCGGAGGGGGCAGTGTTGTTGTCTAAAAATAGTAATTAAAGCAACATGAGTACAAAGGTACTCAGCATGTCTTACAACAGAACCTACTATACATGCTCATTCTCAAGAAGGTGGTGGAGTTATTGCAGCAAGCGAGCTTTGACCCTTGGCTAAGCTATCCTATGAGACACCACTAGTAAAATAGTTTTCGCACACGAGTCCAATAATCACCAACACAATACTCCACCAGGAATCCTCCCTCGTCATCCTACAAGAGGGCCATCCTCGTTACTCACACTTATCTTGAGTCTTTTAGTAGTAACCATTAACTTGTCTATGAACTGTATAGGCAACCAAGTAGTCCTTTAACGCGGACGCAGCTATTCGAATAGTTTTATACCCTGCAGGGGTGTACTTCGTCACACATGTTTCCACCACTTAGCGTCTACACACAACATGTGCTCGGCAGACTTCAAGGGAAAGCCGACGTGGGTGTAGACCATGACCTGACTAACCGCACAAGTCTCTAGTCCAGGTTTATCGCCTATTCGGGTTCCATCCGCAAGGAAATCCGGACGGGGTGTCCTCAACGGCCCCAAACGATGTGTACAGGGTCCCGAGACGCCAAACGGGCGCCCGGCATACCCGACCACAGTGTCTCTACCGCATCATAGCCCACCCCTAGGGTCAGCGCTACGCATGGCCGCCAACACATAACCTACAAACACCAGAAACTAGTTGCAACTCCTGGACAGATGATGAGAGGGGTTAATAAGTTGAGCGGGGTCATATTTCAGGGCCCAATGTGTGGTAGTAGCTGAATCTTAAATCACGCATACAGAACTCAGTTCTTATGGACGGCCTCAATGAAACAACCCACCATGTACTCCTACATGGCCTCTCATCGATACCTTTACCGAAACATGTTCAACACATCCCTCACATCACCGACATAATCATTTCACTCTAGCCCATCACCCAGATGAACCAGACCTGACACAACT
Source organism: Triticum monococcum (assembly GCA_034509565.1). Taxonomy (NCBI): domain Eukaryota; kingdom Viridiplantae; phylum Streptophyta; class Magnoliopsida; order Poales; family Poaceae; genus Triticum; species Triticum monococcum. The sequence goes on from CM067845.1 coordinate 489,753,050, forward strand.
CTAAGCATAGCAGGCATAACAAGGTAGGAAACACATACATGGCTCAATCAACTCCTACACATGCTAGTGGGTTTCATCTAGTTACTGTGGCAATGACAGGTCATGCAGAGGATAAGGGTTCAACTACCGTAGCACACAGCAGTTTGAAACGATGTTGTCTTAATGCAGTAAGTGAGAGCAGAAGCGAGAACATGGGATTGTATCGATATGATCAATGGGGTTGCTTGCCTTCAGCTGGATACTCGGAATTATCCTCGGAGGCAGAACCTACCACGAAGGACACCACATAACACAATCATCACATGGCAATATGCAACAATATGATGCATGCTATGACATGGCAATATGAGGTGTCCTGCCTAATGCAATGTGAAACAAGTTGAAATGGGTCCATTTGAATCAAAGATTCAAATAGAAGCTTAAGTTCTTATGCATTATAAGTGTATTAGCTTGTTTCACCTAAACAGCAAGGTTAAAGTGTTTTGCCATGCATGAAACCATTACAGATGGAAAGATTGAATTTTTCTGATCAAATTTCATATATAAATCTTTTCAATCTGAGTTATAGATTATTTTCTATGATTTTTAGAAGTTTTGGTTATTTTCTGGATTTTCCTATATAAGAATAAATCCAGAAAAGGATTTACTGCATTAGCCTGGCATCAGTGTGACGTCAGCAGGTCAAAGGAGCCAGCCCAGGTCAAACCTGACTGGTGGGCCCCATTTGTCAGTGTCACAACTAACTAACAGAGTTAGTTAGTGTTTCGTTAGCACTAAACTAAGTTAGTTAGGCCCTGGGCCCACATGTCAATGAGTCAACCTGTTAACTAAAATAATTAGTGTTAACTAAACTAATTCTAATTAGATAGGGGCATGGCCCACACGTCAGTGACTCAGGGGAGGTCAACCTGGGCCCACATGGGGTCAAACAGGGTCAAACTCGCCGGCGTTTAGCCGCCGGCGAGGCCAGACGCGGTAGAGCAGCGTAGGATTCACCTACAGGGCGCTGTTCGGCGCGCGGAGCACAGCTACGGGATGCAGACGCTCGTCCGCATCCAACCAGGGTGGTGGCGCGGCCGGGGGGTGTCCGGAGTGGCGCCGGCGACGAGCTTGGCGGCGGCCGAAGCTCGGGTGTAGGTGGGGATGATGCTGTGGTGCGCAAACAAGCGCAGCGAGGTGCTACGGGGGTTCTACGTGATGCGGGGAGCGCGTTGGGGGCATGCCCGGGACCAAAAGGTCACCGGAGCATCGCCAGCGACGAGCGCGGGCGGTGGCGCATGCGGGTGAGCATGGTGCAGTCGCTACGGAGTGCAAAAGAGGAAACAGAGAGGATGGGGAGATGGCTGAGCTCACGGGGGTCTCGACGAGGCAGTCAGCGGGGTCGGGGGCGAGCTGATGTGGCGAGGATGGCGAAGGGGATCTCCGGTGGCCGGAGTTGGGGAATACGAGGTCGGGACGGTTCTAGAGCGGGCGAGCGCTCGGGGCTCGACCTGCTCGACGTAGTCGACGGCGACGGAGCTCATGGACACGACGGTGCGGCGCGAGGATGAAGGAGGGCGCGGCTACGGCGACGGTGCGGCGGCAGAGGAGTCGACCATGGTGGGAGAGGGCGAGGGAGAGGGCAGGAGGGTGAATGGAGAGGTCTGCAGGGTCGAGGCAACGACGTGGAGGTCGTCTAGTGTAGGACCTTGAAGTAGATGTGTCTAGAGGGGGGGGGGGGGGTGATTAGACACTTAATGCTAAAGTTGCAGTTTTTAAGCTTTTTCAGTTTAAGTGGAGTTTAGGCACAATTTCAACATTCATAATACATATCAAGCAAGCATGCAAAGAGTATATAGGCAGCGGAAAGTACAACATGCAACTTGCAAGAATGTAAAGGGAAAGGTTTGGAGAATTCAAACGCAATTGGAGACACAGATGTTTTTCCCGTGGTTCGGATAGGTGGTGCTATCCTACATCCACGTTGATGGAGACTTCAACCCATGAAGGGTAACGGTTGCGCGAGTCCACGGAGGGCTCCACCCACGAAGGGTCCACAAAGAAGCAACCTTGTCTATCCCACCATGGCCATCGCCCACGAAGGACTTGCCTCACTAGCGGTAGATCTTCACAAAGTAGGCGATCTCCTTGCCCTTACAAACTCCTTGGTTCAACTCCACAATCTTGTCGGAGGCTCCCAAGTGACACCTAGCCAATCTAGGAGAAACCACTCTCCAAGAAGTAACAAATGGTGTTTTGATGATGAACTCCTTGCTCTTGTGCTTCAAATGATAGTCTCCCCAACACTCAACTCTCTCTCACAGGATTTGGATTTGGTGGAAAGAAGATTTGAGTGGAAAGCAACTTGGGGAAGGCTAGAGATCAAGATTCATATGGTAGGAATGGAATATCTTGGCCTCGACACATGAGTAGGTGGTTCTCTCTCAGAACATATGAGTTGGAAGTGTAGATGGGTTCTGATGGCTCTCTCAACCAATGAAGAGGAGGTGGAGGGGTATTTATAGCCTCCACACAAAATCTAACCATTACACACAATTTACCAATCTCGGTGGGACCGAATCAACAAACTCGGTCGGACCGAAATAGTAAACCTAGTGACCGTTAGAGATTTTCGATGGGACCGACTGGATCAACTCGGTGGCACTGATGTGCTAGGGTTAGGGTAAATCCAAAACTCTGTTTGACCAATTACTCAAACTCAGTGGGACCGATTTGGGTAATAAGTGAAACAGAGAGTTGGTCAAGCAAACTCGGTGGGGCCGATTGCATATCTCGGTGGGACCGAAAGTATTGCAATAGGTAACAGAGAGTTTGCAAGCCCATCTCGGTGGGACCGAGATCCCATCGGTGAGACTGAACTGATTAGGGTTTCTGGCAGTGGCTATGTCAACTGAACTCGGTGGCTCCGGATAAAAAGAATCGGTGGGGCCGAGTTGGATATTTGGTGTAGGGCATATATGGAAGTGAGAAAGTGGTTGAGGGCTTTGGAGCATATCACTAAGCACTTTGAGCAAGCAAGCCATTAAGCAACACCTCATCCCTCCTTGATAGCTTTGGCTTTTCCTAAAGACTCAATGTGATCTTGGATCACTAAAATATAAAATGAAGAGTCTTGAGCTTTAAGTTTTAGCCAATCCTTTGTCCTTAGCATCTTGGAGAATTTCCCACAACCTTTAGTCCATGCCACTCCATTGTTGAACTTATCTGAAACATACTAGATAGAAATGTTAGTCCAACAAGAGATATGTTGTCATTAATTACCAAAACCACCTAGGGAGCACTTGTGCTTTCATCCAGGCGTCCAGGGGCGCCGACGGCAAGCAGGTGGTGTCGTGGCGAGCCCAGGCACGCCGGCGCTCACCTCCTGCCTGCCTGCCTAGCGAGAGGAAGCAACTGACTGGCCATGGGCCAGTACAGTGCTGGGCCGCCAGGTGGGCCGGCTAGGGGGGGGGGGTAGCCAGGTTAGTCCTTTTCTCTCTTTTTTTCTTCTGTTTTTATTTATTCTGTCTTGTGTTTTGGAATAGTAAAAATACTATTTCATTTAGAAAAACCCTGGAAATAATCAGAGGCACATTTGAAAATATTCTCAACGTCCTAAAATTACTTTCAGGATTATTTGGGCATTTAAATTATTTTATAGCATTTAAATGCCCAAATACAAATACTATATGGATTAATCCAATGACCTTAGGATGTCCTAGAAAAATGTTCACCATTTTTGTCAAAGGTTTTAACCCAAAACAAAAAGGGTGGACTTTTTAGAAGGGCATTTCAGGTTCATTGGAAAAGTTTTTAGTAAACCCTAGTTGTTCCAGGGGGGGTGCTGGGGGTTCTGTCATCCCCATTTCATCTTTTTGGGAAAATTAAACATGATGCAATCACTCTAATGCATGAACTAGCTAGGTTGTGACAACTCACCCCCACTCAAAAGAATCTCGTCCCGAGATTTAGAATCTGTTGGGAAGAAGGTGGGGTACTCGAGTCGAAGACGATCCTCCCTTTCCCAAGTGGCTTCCTTTTCGGAATGGTGTGACCATTGAACCTTGAGAAACTTGATGTTATGGCGTCGAGTGGTACGCTCCGCTTGATCAAGGATATGAACGGGATATTACCGATATGAAAGATTATCTTGTAGATCAAGCGTTTCGTGGTCCACTCCACGGATAGGATCCGTGAAGGAACGCCTGAGTTGAGAAACGTGGAAGACACCATGAACTCTGGAAAGATGCGGAGGTAGTTCCAATTGGTAGGCAACTTCTCCTCACTTGGCAAGAATGCGAAAGGGTCCAATGTAACAAGGAGCCAATTTTCCTTTGATACCGAAACGATGGGTTCCCTTTAACGGAGTAACCCAAAGGTAAGCCTTCTCACCGACTTCATAAGTCATGAGCTTATGTTTACGATCATATTGGCTCTTTTGACGAGATTGGGCTATTTTCAATTTCTCACGAATAACGCGAACCTTCTCTTCTGCTTTCTGAATCATATCCGGGCCAAAGAGTTGTCTTTCCCCAGTTTCTGACCAGTTAAGAGGCGTTCGACATTTTCGTCCATAGAGAACTTCGAAAGGAGCTTTGCCCAAGCTAGCTTGATAACTGTTGTTATAAACGAACTCTGTGAATGGAAGGCATTTCTCCCAATCCATTCCGAATGAGATGACAGAAGCTCGGAGCATATCCTCCAGAATTTGATTTACTCGCTCTACTTGACCACTTGATTGGGGGTGGAAGGCGGTGCTAAAAGAGAGACGAGTTCCCATAGCATTTTGGAAACTTTCCCAAAATCGAGAGGTGAAGAGACTCCCACGGTCTGAGTTAATTTCCAATGGGACACCATGAAGAGACACTATTCGGGAGATGTATAGGTCAGCTAGCTGGCTAGCGGTGATACTCTCATGAACAGGTAGGAAATGGGCTACTTTGGGAAGACGACCGATCACGACGAACATAGCATTATTCCCTCTCTTGGTCCTGGGAAACCCAGTAATGAAATCCATACTGATTTTATCCCATTTCCACTCAGGAATAGCCAAAGGTTGAAGGGTGCCAGCAGGCCGTTGATGCTCTGCTTTAACACAACGACAGACGTCGCAACTAGCAATGTATTGAGAAATTTCTCTCTTCATCCTAGTGCACCAAAACCTCTGGCGTAGGTCTTGATACATTTTAGTACTACCGGGATGAATGGTGAGAGGGGAATCATGAGCTTCCTTAAGAATCAACTGACGTAGATGTTGCTTCTTGGGAACCACCAAGCGGTTCTCAAAGAAAACAACACCTCACTCATCCATGGAAAAACATTTAGCAACTCCGCTAGCGATGTTTTCCTTAATTCGGGATATGCCCTTATCACGCTTCTGGGCAGCTATGATTTGATCCGTAAGGTTAGGCTTCGCCACCAGGGTGGATAGGAATCCTCGAGGAACTATGTGAAGGTTAAGCTTACGAAATTCCTCATGGAGAAGTGGTTGACTTTGTTGTAACATTAGGTTGTTATAATAAGATTTACGACTTAGAGCATCGGCCATGACATTGGCCTTGCCCGGGGTGTAAGTTATTCCTAAGTCGTAATCCGAGATCAACTCAACCCAACGTCTTTGCCTGAGATTCAAATCCGGTTGGGTGAAGATATACTTCAAACTTTGGTGATCGGTGAAGATCTCGCAACGATTACTGAGAAGGTAATGTCGCCAAGTTTTGAGTGCATGGACTACAACTACAAGCTCTAGATCATGTGTGGGATAGTTTTCCTCATGGGGGTGTAATTGCCGTGAGGCATAGGCAATTACCTGACGATCTTGCATGAGTATGCAACCTAGTCCTTGTCGCGAGGCGTCGCAATAGATAATAAAGACCTTGGAGAAATCAGGTGGTACCAGTACGGGAGTAGTTGTCAGGCGTCTTTTCAGTTCCTGAAAGCTGAACTCGCACCATGGGGCCCACTCGAACTTTTTATCTTTCTTGAGGAGTTCAGTTAGAGGTTTAGCAACCTTGGAGAAATTCTCGATGAAGTGATGACAATAACTCGCTAAGCCAAGGAAGCTCCGAACTTGCTTGACCGTCTCAAGTGGAGTCCAATCAAGGACGGCTTGAACTCGCTCGAGATTGAAAACAATACCCTTACCAGAGATTATATGGCCTAGATAGGTCACTTCTGGCAACCAAAATTCACACTTGGAGAATTTGGCATAAAGGCGATGCTCTCGAAGTTTCGTCAATACCAGCCTTAGATGTTCGGCATGTTCCTCTTCATTCTTGGAGTAGATGAGTATATCATCGAGGTATACTATGACGAATTTATCCAAATACTCCATGAAGACCGAGTTCATTAATCGAGAGAAGGTGGCTGGGGCATTGGTTAAACCGAAGGACATAACGGTGTACTCGTATTGGCCATAGCGAGTAACAAAGGCTGTTTTGGGAATGTCCCCGTTTCTGATTTTGATTTGATGGTAGCCCAACCTCAAATCCATCTTGGAAAAGACTGAGGATCTAGCGAGTTGGTGATACAGATCGTTGATCCTGGGGAGCGGATACTTGTTCTTGATAGTGACCAAGTTGACAGGTCGGTAATCTACAACCATCCAATCCGTTCCATCATTCTTCTTGATGAAGAGGACGGGGCAAGCCCAAGGAGAGGAACTAGGACGTATGAAACCCTTTTCCAAGGACTCATCGAGTTGGTTCTTAAGCTCAGCTAGTTCTAAGGGTGCCATCTTATAGGGTCTTCTAGAAATTGGAACGGTTCCTGGAACAAGGTCTATCACAAACTCGACATCCCTGTCAGGTGGAACACCTGGCAGTTCTTCAAGAAAGACACCCGGAAAGTCTCGGACTACTGGAATATCTTCAAGGTCTGGAAGGGGGTTGGCATTTAGGGAGTAAAGCTGGCGCTTGGCCACTCGAGTTAAGGCATTGACTGTCTTGCCCGATGGGTGAGTAAGTTGAACGGTTCTAGTGGCACAATCAATCTTAGCATAATGAGCTGACATCCAGTCCATACCCAAGATGACGTTTATGTCCGAGGACTTGAGAGCTATTAAAGATGCAAGGAAGACAAGTCTATCGACAAGAATTTCATTCCCATGGCTTACTCTAGAAGTTTGCCATCTAGAGCCAGGGGTTTGAATTTCCATGGTAGTGGGCATGTCACAGAATGTCGTGTTATGCAATCGAGCATAGCTCTCAGATATGAATGAAAGATACGCTCCAGTATTGAAAAGAACAAATGCCAGATGGCAATTAACAAGGAGCGTACCAAGGACAACATTAGGATCATCATGAGCCTCCTCAGCTAAGACATAGTTGACATGGCCACGTGCAGTGGTGGCTGGCTTGGCATAGAATGTCTTTCCCGCTGGCTTACCACGGCCAACGGACTTCCCAGACTGGTTGGGGTTGTTGTTCTAGGGACACTCTCGGCTGTAGTGACCCAGCTCTCCACACTTGAAACATGTCACAACATTGGGGCGTGGAGCAGCATTAGCAGCGGGGCCACCATAGGGTTTAGGTGGTGCAAACTGCTGGTTGGGGCGAGGCGCCTCAAAGGATGGCCTCAGAATGAACCTGGATGGTAGGGCCGTGCTTGGAATCCACACCCGGCGCTTTTGAGATCCAGAGCCGGATGAAGAACCAAAATCACGAGAGTGCTTGCGTGAGGCGTCATAGTCAGACTGGCCTGTCTCAGCACTGATGGCTTTATTAACCAACTTCTGGAAGGAGGTGCACTCGTGTAGACGAAGATCGCAGCGAAGCTCGGGGCTAAGTCCCTTGCGGAACCTTGCTTGCTTCTTAGCGTCGATGGATACCTCTTCAGGAGCATATCATGCCAGATTCCCAAATTCACGACTATATGCATCCACAGTCAGTCTTCCTTGGGTGAAATTGCAGAACTCTTCCCTCTTACGATCTATGAGACCTTCCGGGATGTGATGCTCACGGAAAGCCTCACTGAATTCAGCCCAAGTAGTGATTTGGCCGACTGGGCGCATAGCCTCAAAGTTTTCCCACCAAAGGCTAGCAGGGCCTTCGAGGTGATAGGCAACATAGGTAACCTTATTAGCTTCGGCTACGTTGGCAGAACGTAGCTTGTGGGTGATGCTGCGAAGCCAGTCATCCACGTCGAGGGCCTCGACGGAATGATTAAACTTTGGTGGGTACAACTTGTTGAAGTCATTGATTGACACCAAGTCGTTTCGCTGATGGTGTGCAGTGTTCTACTCAATCCGCTCCAGCAAGCGGTTAGTCTCATGCTTGTTTCTTTCCGCCTCCAGCTTAACTTCGGCCAGAGAAGGCGGGTGAGGCAGATTTTCACTCCTAGCTGCACTGGCTTCCCCCCTGCTCCGGGGCAGTAGGGTTGCTGCGGGTGTTGACCATCCTAGGAAAAACAAGACAACGGTTTAGACAAGGATGACACAAACTTGGCAAGGAAGTGCAGAATGTAATGGATAACATGGAATGCTAAGATGTTCATTGCACGACATGGTAATATAGAAACTGCCATATATATACCATTGGTCATACACACCGTACATAGTTTAGTACAAGCCCAGGCTAGAGTACAACTACGGTGAAAGACATTACATCTCATCGGAGGCATTCCAAGCTCCTATACATTATTTTTCTACACCTCCGGAGCGTGATACACACCAAGTCGTATCCCACGGTCACGCAGGACTGTGGAAAATACAACTATTACAATACTAGTGAAACTACTACTAGCTCAGACGGCTCCGTAGTAATCCTCATAAAAGTCGCCACCAAAGCCTAGAAGTGGAACATGATCATCTGGGAACAGACGGGCCTGCGGACCATAGGGACTCGGATGTGGCCTTGGTCCCACAGACGGTGGCAGACAGGGACCACGAGGAGGGGTGATGCCTCCTACATCACGCCACTCCATACAATCTGGCAACCTAGACCGTACAGGGTACAGGTCCCTCGGGTCCATGTATCCTGCCTGCACCGCAGGTGCAAACTGAGTCAAAGTGGCCCAGTGATCAGCACGAGAGTTGAAAAGCTCCATACGCAAGGCCCGATTTTCGTGGTCCTTATCCTCGAGCATCTCAGCAGTGGTGTGGAGTAGTGACTCCTCATGTGTAGAGTCATAGTACAAAACCTGATAATACCCCTGTGCTCCAGGAAGTGAGGCTGGCATGTAGCGGAAATCGGTGTTTTGAAGCAAGGCAGTCCTGGCTCGAATGATAGTCATCATTGAGTAAGCTGCATCCTGCATAGACATCTCAATAGTGACCCCAAGTCCATAGGAACAGTGAAGGGTCTCAGTGGCTCCAGGATAAGAGGGATATATCCTGACGGTACAAAGGTACTGGCTCTGGTTGAAGTCTCGGAACAGCTCCTCGATGGTATATTCCGGATACCACCGATAGCCTGACTCGACCATCACTCGAACCAACATGGCCGTGTGACCGGGTACATCGAGGCACCGGGCCAGACGAACCACTTGGTTCTGGGAACGGGTGGCCATCTGAAAGCACAGAATAATGCAAAGGCATTAGAATTTTCTAGGGGAAATCGGACAACATAACGGCTGTAAATGCTCAGAAAAAGATTTGAGACATCCATAACAGTTTGCAATACCACTCAACAATATTATATCAAGATTCTGGTTCAACTAACAACATACTAAGAGTAGTAGAAATTGTACTCAGGCTTGTAACAACAATCCTATAAGCTACTACAGATTAGTAACACGTGAACCTGATAGAGAGAAGAGAGCCTAGTCCTTAACCCACGTAGAATAAGAAGAGAATGACTCAGATCAGAGGGCATAAGGTAAAGGAGTAAAAGAGCCTTACTTCCCTCCCACAATCAATTCCCCTACATATAACTAAAGCATTTCTAGACTCGACATCGACCAATTTGGCTAAACGAACCTACAGGCAGTCCGGCTCTGATCCCAACGTTGTCAGGACCCCGATTCCAAGTCACATCAATCTAGCGGTAACACCTCATATCACATTGCGGCCTCACGCATGGTATCTCCATGGCTGTCGCCTTACCATGGCCCGGGACCATTTGCGCCTTTTGGCTCACGTATATGATAGTGTCGATAACATCCATATGACAGAGAACCCGGGCCGACATGGCTAGTCGTGAACCCAAAACGTCACAGACCTATGGGGACAGGCATACATGAATCACATCGAGCATGTTGGTCAACAGCGTGTGAATCCGGGCTGTAGCACTGGGCTAACAGGACTCTGGGGAACCCGGGCTGTAGCAAGCTAGGCAGGACTCCGGATGTAACCGCGTGACATTTCCCCGAAGGGACAGACATAGGAACGAAGTGAAACACATACCGGCTAGTCAAGTGTCCTGAGCAGTAGTGCTGGGCTAGTAGGACTCCGGTGAACCGGGCTGTAGCGAACTACTATGGCTCAAGGAGCACTAGACTACATTTCCCCATAAGAGAGGCTGCCAAGGATAAACAACTAGATTGTCGGATCCCACACATACCAAGCATTTCAATCATACACACAATATGCTCGATATGTGCAAATACAACATGGCATCACAACAAAAATCTACAACTCAAGTACTTTATTTAAAGGCTCCAGAGAGCCATACATAACATGTTCATACAGGTAGGGGTCACATGACCCGACGCTCAAGTCATACAAGCATACAAGCACATGCGGAAGCAAATAGTCTGAGTACAGACACTAGAAAGAAAGAAGGCTTGTCGAAGCCTGTCTATCTACATAGGGCCCTCCATGGCCAGGATCACCACCTAGGTGGCAAGTTACTCATCGACGTCGAGGTCTACATAAAACCCATCGGAGGGGGCGGTGTTGTCGTCTGAAAACAGTAATTAAAGCAACATGAGTACAAAGGTACTCAACAAGTATGACAACAGAACCTACTATACATGCTCATTCTCAAGAAGGTGGTGGAGTTATTGCAGCAAGCCAACTTTGACCCTTGGCTAAGCTATCCTACGAGACACCACTAGTAAAATAGTTTTCGCACACGAGGCTAATAATCACCAACACAATACTCCACCGGGGATCCTCCCTCGTTGAGGGAGTCCTGGATTAGGGGGTGTCCGGATGGCCGGACTATACCTTCAGCCGGACTCCTGGACTATGAAGATACAAGATTGAAGACTTCGTCCCGCGTCCGGAAGGGACTTTCCTTGGCATAGAAGGCAAGCTTGGCGATACGGATATGCAAATCTCCTACCATTGTAATCGACTCTATGTAACCCTAACCCTACCCGGTGTCTATATAAACCGGAGGGTTTTAGTCTATAGGACAACATACACATCAACAATCATACCATAGGCTAGCTTCTAGGGTTTAGCCTCCTCGATCTCGTGGTAGATCTACTCTTGTACTATCCATATCATCAATATTAATCAAGTAGGACGTAGGGTTTTACCTCCATTGAGAGGGCCCGAACCTGGGTAAAACTTCGTGTCCCTTGTCTCCTGTTACCATCCGGCCTAGACGCATAGTTCGGGACCCCCTACCCGAGATCCGCCGGTTTTGACACCGACATTGGTGCTTTCATTGAGAGTCCCTATGTGTCATCGCCGTCAGGCTTGATGGCTGCTACGATCATCGATAGCGATGCAGTCCAGGGTGAGACCTTCCTCCTCGGACAGATCTTCGTCTTCGGCGGCTTCGCACTGCGGGCCAATTCACTTGGCCATCTGGAGCAGATCGAAAGCTACGCCCCTGGCCGTCAGGTCAGATTTGGAAGTTTAAACTAGATGGCTGACATTCGCGGGGACTTGATCTTCGATGGAGTCGAGCCACTGCCGAGCGCGCCGTACTGTCACGACGAGCATGATCTAGCTCTACCGCCGAACAGTGCCCTGGAGGCCGCACCCGCATCGCTCCGACCCTTAATTCGGAGCCAACTGCACCGATCGAGGATGGGCGGTTGGACGCCACCTCGAGGGCTCCAACCCCAACGGCGGTTGAGCCAATCACCAGCCCTGTACTCTGCGAAACCCGTGACTCCAAGGAGCCAGACTCCTCTCCGGACTTCGAGCCGCCCGCGCCCCTGCCGATCGAATCCGATTGGGCGCCGATCATGGAATTCACTGCCGCGGACATCTTTTAGCACTCGCCTTTTGGAGATATCCTGAAGTCACTGAAGTCTCTCTCTTTATCAGGAGAGCCCTGGCTGGACTACGGTCAGCAAGGTTGGGGTACGGACGATGAAGAAATTCAAAGCCCACCCACTTTGTAGCCACTGTCGATGACTTAACCGACATGCTCGACTTCGACTCCGAAGATATCGACGATATGGATGCCGATGAAGGAGATGATGAAGAACCAGCGCCTACTAGGCCCTGGAAAGCCACCTCGTCATATGACATATACATGGTGGACACCCCAAAAGAGGGAGATGGCGATGCAACAGCGGAGGATGACCCCTCCAAGAAACAGCCTAAGCGCCGGCGTCAGTGGCGCCGCTCAAAATCCTGCCAAAACAAACACGGTGATTCCAGCACGGGAGATAATAATACTCCGGAAAGCGCCAAAGAAAACCCCTTCCAGCAAGATTTAGCACAGGAGGATGGAGAAACCAGCCCTCATGAGAGAGCGGCAGATAGAGAGGTCGAGGACGATAATTATATGCCTCCCTCCGAAGACGAGGCAAGCCTCGACGACGACGAATTCGTCGTGCCAGAGGATCCCGTCGAGCAAAAGCGTTTTCAACGCAGGCTTATGGCCATGGCAAGAAGCCTCAAGAAAAAACAACAACAACTTAGAGCTGATCAAGATTTGCTAGTCGATAGATGGACTGAAGTCCTTGCGGCCGAAGAGCATAAACTCGAACGCCCCTCCAAGAGCTACCCAAAGCGCAGGTTGCTACCCCAATTAGAGGAGGAAGCACTTGATGCGGCCGACCGACCACCTCGTGGTCGCGACAGAGAGGCCTTTCGGCCCTCCACTCAAGCCGCATCCCCGTACCAAGGCACGGGAATATGTGCCGGACTTATGAGACATGTTGGAGGACAAGGCAAGGCAAATAAGATCGATCTACGGATCGCGTGGGTGCCCCACGGCTCGAGACGGTAACCGTCACACCGGCCACAAACTCGACGGGGCCGAACACAATAGACAAGGCTCATTGGAGCTACGTCATGATATAGCCCAGTACAGAGGCGCCGCACACCCACTCTGCTTTACAGACGAAATAATGGATCATCAAATCCCCGAGGGTTTCAAACCCGTAAACTTCGAATCATATGATGGCACAACAGATCCTACGGTATGGATCGAGGATTATCTCCTTCAAATCCACATGGCCCGCGGCGATGATTTCCACGCCATCAAATACCTCCCACTCAAGCTTAAAGGACCAGCTCGGCATTGGCTTAACAGCTTGCCAACATGATCAATCCGTTGTTGGGAGGACCTGGAAGCCGCATTCCTCGACAATTTCCAGGGCACTTATGTGCGACCCCCAGACGCCGCTGACCTAAGTCACGTCATTCAGCAGCTAGAGGAATCGGCCAGGCAATTCTGGACACGGTTCCTAACAAAGAAAAATCAAATAGTCGTCTGTCCGGACGCTGAGGCCCTAGCAGCCTTCAAACAAATATCCGTGACGAGTGGCTGGCCCGGCACCTTGGACAGGAAAAGCCGAAATCTATGGCAGCACTCACGACACTCATGACCCACTTTTGCACGAGAGAAGACAGCTGGCTTTCTCGTAGCAACAATATGACCAAGAACCCTGGTAATTGGGACACCAGGGACAGTAGTGGCAGGTCACGTCGCAACAAGCAGAAGCGCCACATTAACGGCGACAATGCTGAGGATACAGCAGTTAATGCCGGATTCAAAGGCTCTAAATCCGGTCAGCGGAAAAAGCCATTCAAAAGGAATCATAGGGGCCCATCCAGTTTGGACCGAATCCTCGACCGCTTGTGCCAGATACATGGCACCCCCGAAAAGCCGGCCAATCACACCAACAGGGATTGTTGGGTGTTCAAGCAGGCAGGCAAGTTAAATGCCGAAAACAAAGACAAGGGGCTGCATAGCGATGACGACGAGGAGCCCCGGCCACCGAACAACAGTGGACAGAAGGGTTTTCCCCCACAAGTGCGGACTGTGAACATGATATACGCAACCCATGTCCCCAAAAGGGAGCGGAAGCATGTGTTAAGGGACGTATACGCGGTAGAGCCAGTCGCCCCAAAGTTCAACCCATGGTCCTCCTGCCCGATCCCCTTTGATCGAAGGGACCATCCCACTAGCATCCGTCATGGCGGATTCGCTGCTTTGGTTCTAGACCCAATTATTGATGGATTTCATCTCACTAGAGTCCTCATGGACGGCGATAGCAGCCTGAACCTGCTTTACCGGGATACAGTGCGAAAAATGGGCATAGATCCCTCGAGGATTAAGCCCACCAAAACGACCTTTAAAGGCGTAATACCAGGTGTAGAGGCCAACTGTACAGGCTCAATCACACTTGAAGTGGTCTTCGGATCTCCGGATAATTTCCGAAGCGAGGAGTTAATCTTTGACATAGTCCCGTTTCGCAGTGGCTATCACGCACTGCTCGGGCGAACCGCATTCGCTAAGTTCAACGCGGTACTGCACTACGCATACCTTAAGCTCAAGATTCCAGGCCCTCGAGGAGTAATTACGGTCAATGGAAACACCGAACGCTCCCTCCGAATGGAGGAGCACACAGCGGCCCTTGCAGCGGAAGTTCAAAGCAGCCTCTCCAGGCAGTTCTCCAGTCTGGCCACTAAACGACCGGACACCGTCAAGCGCGCCCGGAGTAACCTACAACAAGACCGCCTGGCATGATTCGAGCAGGCGTAGCAATGCAGCCCCAACCCCAACCCTCGCGAAAAGGCGACGCCAGTACTTCGCGTACATAACTACGCTCTAGAGATGCCATGGGCACAGGGGGAGGGGCACCATCACGACACGCCCAAAACACGGCTTAAACCGTACCAGGGGCTGCCGATTTTTTAATTTTCTCTTACTTTCAGGACTTCATCCTTTGGAAGGCCTATTCGGCAGTTCAATTGCCGCACAAACGATGCAAGAACCAGGGAAGCAGACAAGCCACGCCGCACTACGGAACTCCCAGGTGGTCTCTATCATGAGCAGTATACTCGTTCCGCATACTATTCTGCAGCTTGCCCCTGGAACAGACATGTTAACTAGTCCAACCTTCCACTTATCGCATTATTTGTATCATTTTGCTTTGACCGCAACCCTTTTTAATAAACAATGCATAGCTTTCGTCTATTTTTGCATTACCTTTTTTCTTTCTATATGTTCCTTAACTACATGTTGCACCCGTACACGTTGGTACGGCCAAAATACGCCAGGGGCTTTAGTACCCCTCAATATGGTGTGAGAAGTCTGAGCACTTTAACAAAGTACGGCACCCCAAACTTATAGCATTATATGCATCGGCTCCGAATCATGTCTTGGGTCAATAGTTGGGTTTGCCCGGCTCCTATGTTTTGGTGCCTTACGTTCCGCTATATCGGCTAAGGTAGCACTAGGAGAACCACTGCGATTGTGCCCCGGTTGAGCTGGGTCGAGCACCTTAGTGGAGAAAGCTAAAACTGACTGTCATGATGAAGCGAGAGCTGGTCGCTGTTCGAGAGGTTTTTTCGAGTCCCTAAAGACTTATGCCGCTTAGGGCGAGGAGCCGGCTCTGTCCGGCCAAGGCGTGGATAGCGCCCCGAACTCGGTCTTCCAAATACCAGGGGCTTCGCCAAAATTTAAAATTATAGAATTCTATGGCTAAGTGAGAGTGTTCACTCATTATAGTCCGATTGCCTTGTTCGTTGGGCTGAGCGCCTCCCTCGGAGGACCCAAACATGGGAAAAAGAGTGCTTAGGTTTATCCCCGAACACCCCAGCACTAGCGGCACGGGGGCAGAAGCTGACGACTCGCCATATCTCAGAATTGATAAACAACCGCACAAAAGGTAATATTTTAAATTCTAACAGCATTGCTTAGCTATATAAACAAGTTTTCAGCGCACAGGACAAAACGAGCAAGTTTCACTCAAAAATTACATCCCTAGAACATTCATCCGCCACAAGGCGGGCACCCTTCAGAACATCCTTATAGTAATTCTCGGGCTTGCGATGCTCTTTCCCCGGCGGTGGCCCGTCCTTCACCAGCTTCTCAGCATCCAACTTGCCCCAGTGCACCTTAGCACGGGCAAGGGCCCTACGGGCACCTTCAATGCAGACAGAGCGCTTGATGACTTCAAGCCTTGGACATCCCTCCACCAACCGCCGCACCAGCCCGAAATAGCTCCCAGGCAGGGCCCCTCCAAGCCACAGACGAATAATGAGGCCCTTCATGGCCTGTTTGGCCGCCTTGTGGAGCTCGACCAGTTGCTTCAGCTGGTCGCTCAGGGGCACGGGGTGTCCGGCCTCAGCGTACTGAGACCAGAACACCTTCTCCGTCGAGCTGCCCTCCTCGGCTCGATAGAATGCGGCGGCATCGGATACACTCCGGGGAAGATCTGCGAATGCTCCTGGAGAGCTCCGGATTCGGGTAAGTAACAAGTAACTCACGTTTATGTGTTTGCTTTGCATAAAGAATGCCTTACCCACCTCATCCAACTCCTAGAGGGTCTTCAGGGATTTGGCCTTGGCAGACTTCGCATTTTCAATAGCCACCACGAGCTCAGACGCTCGTGTCTTTGAGTCAAGCTCCAAACTCTCATGCTTTTCCATGAGAGCCTGGAGCTCTTGCCGCACCTTGCCAACTTCGGCCTCATACTTCTCCTGCTCGGTGCGCTCCGAGGCCGCCCTCTTCTCGGCCTCGACCAGCGCTTGCTTAAGGGTCGCCACTTCAGACTTGGCCCCTACAATAGCCACGATAATCCTGTCATTCTTTGCAATTGCACCTTTATATATATATTTTTAACAAGGTATTTCTTACCTTCGTTGTCCTCAACCTGCTTCTTGGCACGTTCGAGCTCTTGCTCGGACCGCTCGAGGTTCTGCTTTAGCGTGTCCACTTCCGCAGTCAGTGTGGCGGACGCAAGCAGGGATGCCTGCATATGCATATTGACTCATTTTTGTTAGACTCCTGCGAATTCTATTTGATCCTCTATTCGGCTTTTCTTCCCGAACGCCAAACAGAGCATCAGGGGCTACTGTCTATGCAGTACTATTATTTACACAGTCTTTACTTACCTCAAAGCCTGTTAAAAGGCTAGTACAAGCTTCAGTCGGTCCGCTCTTGGCGGACTGAACCTTCTGGACCACCGCACTCATAATAGCACGGTGCTCCTCATCGATGGAGGTGCCTTGGAGCGCCTCCAACATATTGTTCGGCGCCTCTGGTTGGACGGGGGCCACCGGCACGGTGGACTTGCTCCTCTTGGAAGGAGGTCCCCCGCCGGACTCTGGAACCTCTGAAGGTTCCGGAGTGGTGTCCGGCCTAGAGCCAGACTTGGAGCCCTGGGGGTTTCATCCCCTTTGCTCCTGGAGTCCGGGAGGTCGCCTTGCGGCGCCTCCAGGTCCACCTCCTCTCGGCTTGGAACCTGTTGGGACAACACTTCTGTGTCGTCCGTATGGCGGGGGGAGGAAGCCGTCGGAAGTGAGTTCACGTCCGACGAGTCTAGTGAGCCGCTCGACGACGCGTCGAGCCGGTCTTTGGGTGGGCTGCATAAACATATTCGACATGAGGGAAAGCTGTGCAATAAACGAATACTATGAATTACTCTGGTATCCGGATGCTTACGATTTGGCCAGGGGCTTGGCCCTAGGCACCCACTCCTCTCCGCCGCCGTCGGCGTCGGTAGAGCAGTCCGGAGGAAGGGTTTTCCCCTTCTTGGACCCTTTGGCCTCCCCAGTTGGGGCGGCCTTCCTTTTCTTCCCTTCCCCCACTGGAGGGGGAGGGGTCTCTTCCTCCTCCTCCTCGTCTTCATGGGAGGAGTGCGTCTTGGATTCGTCGGATGATGAATCCGACACCTCCGGGCGTCGGGCAATCTTTCGAGTCCCCGTGGCCTTCTTCTTGACCTTCTTCTCCGGCACCACATAGGGTGCCGGAACCAGCAGCTTTGGCAAGCGAGCATCCGCTGGGCCTTCGGGCAAAGGAGCCGGACAGTTGATCTGTTCGGAGGTCACCTGCCAATCCTGTCAAAGGTAAGGGAGTTTAGATCCCGCATGGAGTCAAACTATAAAAAACTAATACCCTATAAAAGGAGAAAGACAGCTTACCGCGAGAGCGTGACGCTGCGCACTGAATCCGCGATCCTCGGTAGCGGATGCGGGTGCCTCGGCGCCTTTGAAAAGCACCTTCCAGGCATCTTCGTACGTCGTGTCGAAGAGCCTGCTTAGAGTTTGGTGCCGCGCCGGGTCGAACTCCCACAGGTTGAAAGCCCGTTGTTGGCACGGGAGGATCAAGCGGATGAGCATAACCTGGACTACGTTGACAAGTTTGAGCTTCTTGTCCACCAGGGTTTTGACGCATGTTTGGAGTCCGGTTAGCTCTCCTTTTTTACCCCACGACAGGCCCGTCTCTTTCCAGGACGTGAGCCGCGTTGGGGGTCCGAACCAGAATTCAGAGGGTGCGACCCATTCGGCGTCGTGCGGCTCGGTGATGTAAAACCACCCCGATTGCCACCCCTTCAGGGTCTCCACAAAGGAGCCCTCGAGCCATAGGACGTTGGCCATCTTGCCCACCATGGCACCTCCGCACTCCGCTTGGTTGCCGCGCACCACCTTCGGCTTGATGTTGAAAGTCTTGAGTCATAGGCCGAAATGGGGGCAGATGCGGAGGAAAGCCTCGCACACGACGATAAACGCCGAGATGTTGAGCACGAAGTTCGGGGCCAGATCGTGGAAATCCAGACCGTAGTAGAACATGAGCCCCCGGACAAATGGGTGGAGAGGGAAGCCCAGTCTGCGGAGGAAATGGGGGAGGAACACCACCCTCTCATGGGGCCTAGGGGTGGGGATGAGCTGCCCCTTTTTGGGAAGCCGGTGCGCGATGTCGTTAGACAGGTATCCGACCTTCCTCAGCTTTTTGATGTGTCCCTCCGTGACGGAGGAGACCATCCACTTGCCTCCCGCTCCGGACATGGCTAGAGAAGGTTGAGGTGGGGAGTGCGGACTTGGGCGCTGGAGCTAGAGTGCGCAAGAATGTATAGGCGAAGGAGGAAGAAGGCGTAGGTGAAAAGGTGGATTCTTATCCCCTTATATGGGTGGACGCAACTACATGTCCCCACCAGCCTGGTAAAACTCGCTTATCTCCAAGCACCGTAATTGATGGCGCGGTTGGGTTACCCACGCCTGTATTGATGAGAATCCCGGAATAAGGGGACACGATCTCTGCTTTAACAAGACGTGCCAAGGAAACCGCCTCGCATAACGCGCTGAGATGGGACAGTAAAACAGTTCGAATAAAAGCTTGGCCGTAGTGTGATGACACACTATGGAATACGTCAGCAGATTAGATTTGTGTAAATATTATTCTCTCTATGGCAATATGTGGAAACTTATTTTGAAGAGCCGGACACTATCTTTGTGTTCAAAATCTTCTATGAAGTACTTGGAGGAGGAACCCGCCTTGCAATGCCGAAGACAATATGCGCGCCGGACTTGTCGTCATTGAAGCCGGGTTCAGGGGCTACTGAGGGAGTCCTGGATTAGGGGGTGTCCGGATGGCCGGACTATACCTTCAGCCGGACTCCTGGACTATGAAGATACAAGATTGAATACTTTGTCCCGCGTCCGGAAGGGACTTTCCTTGGCGTAGAAGGCAAGCTTAGCGATACGGATATGCAGATCTCCTACCATTGTAACCGACTCTATGTAACCCTAGCCCTACCCGGTGTCTATATAAACCGGGAGGGTTTTAGTCCGTAGGACAACATACACATCAACAATCATACCATAGGCTAGCTTCTAGGGTTTAGCCTCCTCGATCTCGTGGTAGATCTACTCTTGTACTACCCATATCATCAATATTAATCAAGCAGGACGTAGGGTTTTACCTCCATCGAGAGGGCCCGAACCTGGGTAAAACTTCGTGTCCCTTGTCTCCTGTTACCATCCAGCCTAGATGCACATTTCGGGACCCCCTACCCGAGATCCGCCGGTTTTGACACCGACACTCGTCATCCTACGAGAGGGCCATCCTCGTTACTCACACTTATCTTGAGTCTTTTAGTAGTAACCATTACCTTGTCTATGAACTGTATAGGCAACCAAGTAGTCCTTTAACGCGGAAGCGGCTATTCGAATAGTTTTATACCCTGCAGGGGTGTACTTCGTCACACATGTTTCCACCACTTAGCGTGTGCACACGACATGTGCTCGGCAGACTTCAAGGGAAAGCCGACGTGGGTGTAGACCAAGACCTGACTAACCGCACAAGTCTCTAGTCCAGTTTTATCGCCTATTCGGGTTCCATCCACAAGGAAACCCGGCCGGGGTGTCCTCAACGGCCCCAAACGATGTGTACAGGGCCCCGAGACGCCAAACGGGCGCCCGACATACCCGGCCACAGTGTATCTACCGCATCATAGCCCACCCCTAGGGTCAGCGCTACGCACGGCCGCCAACACATAACCTCCAAACACCAGAAACTAGTTGCAACTCCTGGACAGAGGACGAGAGGGGTCAATAAGTCGACCAGGGTCATATTTCAGGGCCCAATGTGTGGTAGTAGCTGAATCTTAAAACACGCATACAGAACTCAGTTCTTATGGACGGCCTCAATGAAACAACCCACCATGTACTCCTACATGGCCTCTCATCGATACCTTTAGCAAAACATGTTCAACACATCCCTCACATTACCAACATAATCATTTCACTCTAGCCCATCACCCAGATGAACCAGACCTGACACAACTCTAAGCATAGCAGGCATAACAAGGTAGGAAACACATACATGGCTCAATCAACTCCTACACATGCTAGTGGGTTTCATCTAGTTACTGTGTCAATGACAGGTCATGCAGAGGATAAGGGTTCAACTACCGTAGCACACAGCAGTTTGAAACGATGTTGTCTTAATGCAGTAAGTGAGAGCAGAAGCGAGAACATGGGATTGTATCGATATGATCAATGGGACTGCTTGCCTGATGGAGTGATAGTAGGGTACCGCCCTTCAGCTGGATACTTGGAATTATCCTCGGAGGCAGAACCTACCACGAAGGACACCATAGAACACAATCATCACATGGCAATATGCAACAATATGATGCATGCTATGACATGGCAATATGAGGTGTCCTGCGTAATGCAATGTGAAACAAGTTGAAATGGGTCCATTTGAATCAAAGATTCAAATAGAAGCTTAAGTTCTTATGCATTATAAGTGTATTAGCTTGTTTCACCTAAACAGCAAGGTTAAAGTGTTTTGTCATGCATGAAACCATTACAGATGGAAAGATTGAATTTTTCTGATCAAATTTCATATATAAATCTTTTCAATCTGAGTTATAGATTATTTTCTATGATTTTAGAAGTTTTGGTTATTTTCTGGAATTTCCTATATAAGAATAAATCCAGAAAAGGATTTACTGCGTCAGCCTGGCGTCAGTGTGTCAGTGTGACATCAGCGGGTCAAAGGCGCCAGCCCAGGTCAAACCTGACTGGTGGGCCCCATCTGTCAGTGTCACAACTAACTAACAGAGTTAGTTAGTGTTTCGTTAGCACTAAACTAAGTAGTTAGGCCCTGGGCCCACATGTCAGTGAGTCAACCTGTTAACTAAAATAATTAATGCTAACTAAAGTAATTCGAATTAGAAATGGGCATGGCCCACACGTCAGTGACTCAGGGGAGGTCAACCTGGGCCCACATGGGGTCAAACAGGGTCAAACTCGCCGGCGAGGCCAGACGCGGCGGAGCAGCGCGGGATTCACCTACAGGGCACCGTTCGGCGTGCGGAGCACAGCTACGGGATGCGGACGCTCGTCCGCATCCAACCAGGGTGGTGGGGCAGCCGGGGGTGGCCGGAGTGGCGCCGGCGACGAGCTTGGCGGCGGCCGAAGCTTGGGTGCACGTGGGGATGATGCTGTGGTGCACAAACGAGCGCAGCGAGGTGCTATGGGGGTTCTACGTGATGCGGGGAGCGCATTGGGGGCATGCCCGGGACCAAAAGGTCACCGGAGCATCGCCGACGACGAGCGCGGGCGGTGGCGCGTGCGGATGAGCATGGTGCAGTCACTACGGAGTGCAAAAGAGGAAACAGAGAGGATGGGGAGATGGCTGAGCTCACGGGGGTCTCGACGATCTAGTCAGCGGGGTCGGGGGCGAGCTGATGCGGCGGGGACGGCGAAGGGGATCTCCGGTGGCTGGAGTTGGGGAAGACGAGGTCGGGGCGGTTCTAGAGCGGGCGAGCGCTCGGGTCTCGGCCTGCTCGACGTAGTCGACGGCGACGGAGCTCGTGGACACGATGGCGCGGCGCGAGGATGACGGATGGAGAGAGGTCGAGAGAGACATACGGAGAAAATGCAGTCATGGGGAGGAGAGAGTGTATGCTTGTCATAGAGAGATCCACTAGAGATAGTGATGGGACTACATGGGTGGTAGATCGAGTGACAAGGTGTGTGCGCGATAGAAGATGCCCCGAGAGATATCGAGAAAGACGTATGGATGGAAGGAGACAATACGTGTGTTCCTGATGGCTAGTAAGAGATAATCATACTTAGGAGGGGGGCGGGGGGAGTGCTTGCGCCTATGATGGAGTGAGGGATTATGGTACTTAGGGGGTGCGTGTTACATGAAGAGAGAACAAGGGTAGAGAGTGTTGGATGGGTCTATATGTATAGCGCGAGCGAGACATGTGTATGTGTGAACCAGGGAGATATAAGGCCAGTTTGGCTTGCGTCCTGAGCATCTTTTGCCTGGCCTGGGGTTGTGGCTGGATTTCATGCACGCTTGTTTGGTTGCTACCCTATGAAAAACAAAACCCGCCTGGCCTGGGTTCCCTTGCACTTTAATTAGCCTGGCTGAACTCCAGACATTGCAAGTAGCCTGGCCCAGGCGACCGATTTCGAACGCCTGGCCGTGCCTGGTCGTGTGGCCATGAGGCTAACAGCAACATGGATGGATATTAGCATTAAATAATTGATGCATGGATTGATTGATGGTACGTTGATGCTTTGCCTGGCCCAGACATGAACCAAACGCTTTAGCACCACACAAGCCTGGCCAGGCAGAAATATTTTACATCTCACGTCCACACCAGGCAGTACCGGCCATCAAGGCATGAGGGTCAAGTCACGAACCAAACTGACCAATAGAGTTTGGGAGAGATTGAGGAGCCCCAATAAGGCTGAGTGGTGCGTCAGATAGCTGAGAGGGGGAAATAGATATTCCATCCGCTCGATAATGCAGTGCATGTAAATTTTTTAGAAGTCAAACTTTGGAAACTTTGATCAGGTTTACGCAAATGTTATTTATATCTACAATACCAAAGATACATCATACAAAACTACATCTCATGGTGAATCTAATGGTATATGTTTGCCGTACTAGATGTAATTCTTTTTATCCACGTACATGGTCAAACTTTGGGATGTTTGACTTTTCAATAAATATATATGCTATGGACCGAGGAGAGTGCCTCAGTCGAGACAGATCAAGTGCGTGTGAGGGAGAATGAGTGTCAGGACCCCGATTCCAAGTCACATCGATCTAGCCGGTAACACCTCATATCACATTGCGGCCTCACGCACGGTATCCCCACGGGTGTCGCCTTACCATGGCCCGGGACCGTTTGCGCCTTTTGGCCCACGTATATGATAGTGTCGCTAGCATCCATATGACAGAGAACCCGGGCCGACATGGCTAGTCGTGAACCCAAAACGGCACAGACCTATGGGGACAGGCATACATGAATCACATCGAGCATGTCGGTCAACAGCGTGTGAATCTGGGCTGTAGCACTGGGCTAACAGGACTCCGGGGAACCCGGGCTGTAGCAGGCTAGGTAGGACTCCGGATATCACCGCGTGACATTTCCCTGAAGGGACAGACATATGAACAAAGTGAAACACATGCCGGCCAGTCAAGTGTCCTGAGCAGTAGTGCTGGGCTAGCAGGACTCTGGTGAACCGGGCTGTAGCGGACTACTATGGCTCAAGGAGCACTAGACTACATTTCCCCTTAAGCTCAAAACTCAAATCGGAGAAGTGCATCTTCATAGGATATCCAAAGGAAACTATTGGATACACCTTCTATCACATATCCGAAGGCAAGACTTTTGTTGCTAAATTCGGAAACTTTCTGGAGGAGGAGTTTCTCTCGAAAGAAGTGAGTGGGAGGAAAGTAGAACTTGACGAGGTAACTATACCTGCTCCCTTATTGGAAAGTGGTACATCACAGAAAAATGTTTCTGTGACACCTACACCAGTTAGTGAGGAAGCTAATGATGATGATCATGAAACTTCAGAACAAGACACTGCTGAACCTCGTAGATCAACCAGAGTAAGATCCGCGCCAGAGTGGTACGGTAATCCTGTTCTGGAAGTCATGCTACTAGATCATGATGATCCTACGAACTATGAAGAAGCGATGGTGAGCCCAGATTCCGCAAAGTGGCTTGAAGCCATGAAATCTGAGATATGATCCATGTATGAGAACAAAGTATGGACTTTGGTTGACTTGCCCGATGATCGGCAAGCCATAGAAAATAAATGGATCTTCAAGAGGAAGACGGACGCTGATAGTAGTGTTACTATCTACAAAGCTAGAATTGTCGCAAAAGGTTTTCGACAAGTTCAAGGTGTTGACAACGATGAGATTTTCTCACTCGTATCTATGCTTAAGTCTGTCCGAATCATGTTAGCAATTGCCGCATTTTATGAAATCTGGCAAATGGATAAACAAAACTGCATTCCTTAATGGATTTGCTAAAGAAGAGTTGTATACGATGCAACTAGAAGGTTTTGTCGATCCTAAAGGTGTTAACTAAATATGCAAGCTCCAGCGATCTATCTGTGGACTGGTGCAAACATCTCGGAGTTGGAATATACGCTTTGATGAGTTGATCAAAGCATATAGTTTTATACAGACTTGCGGTGAAGCCTGTATTTACGAGAAAGTGAGTGGGAGCACTACAGCATTTTTGATAAGTATATGTGAATGACATATTGTTGATCGGAAATAATGTAGAATTATTCTGTAAAGCATAAAAGGAGTGTTTGAAAGGAGTTTTTCAAAGAAAGACTTCGGTAAAGCTGCTTACATATTGAGCTTCAAGATCTATAGAGATAGACCAAGACGCTTGATAAGTTTTTCAATAAGTACATACCTTGACAAGATTTTGAAGTAGTTCAAAATGGAACAGTCAAAGAAAAAGTTTCTTGCCTGTGTTACAAGGTGTGAAGTTGAGTAAAGACTCAAAGCCCGACCACGGCAGAAGATAGAAAGAGAATGGAAGTCATTCCCTATGCCTCATTCATAGGTTCTATAAAGTATGCCATGCTGTGTACCAGATCTATTGTATACCCTGCACTGATTTGGCAAGGGAGTACAATAGTGATCTAGGAGTAGATCACTGGACAACGGTCAGAATTATCCTTAGTGAAATAAGGATATGTTTCTCGATTATGGACGTGACAAAAAGGTTCGTCGTAAAGGGTTACGTCGATGCAAGTTTTTGACACTGATCCAGATGAATCTAAAGTCTCAATCTGGATACATATTGAAAGTGGGAGCAATTAGCTAGAGTAGCTCCATGCAGAGCATTATAGACATAGAATTTTGCAAAATACTTACGGATCTGAATGTGACAGACCCGTTGACTAAAATTATCTCACAAGCAAAACATGATCACACCTTAGTACTCTTTGGGTGTTAATCACATAGAGATGTGAACTAGATTACTGACTCTAGTAAACCCTTTGAGTGTTGGTCACATGATGATGTGAACTATGGGTGTTAATCACATGGTGATGTGAACTATTGCTGCTAAATCACATGGCGATGTGAACTAGATTATTGACTCTAGTGCAAGTGGGAGACTGAAGGAAATATGCCCTAGAGGCAATAATAAAGTTATTATTTATTTCCTTATATCATGATAAATGTTTATTATTCATGCTAGAATTGTATTAACCGGAAACATAATACATGTGTGAATACATAGACAAACAGAGTGTCACTAGTATGCCTCTACTTGACTAGCTCGTTAATCAAAGATGGTTATGTTTCCTAACCATGGACAAAAGAGTTGTTACTTGATTAACGAGGTCACATCATTAGTTGAATGATCTGATTGACATGACCCATTCCATTAGCTTAGCACACGATCGTTTAGTATGTTACTATTGCTTTCTTCATGACTTATACATGTTCCTATGACTATGAGATTATGCAACTCCCGTTTGCCGGAGGAACACTTTGGGTGCTACCAAACGTCACAACGTAACTGGGTGATTATAAAGGAGTACTACAGGTGTTTCCAATGGTAGATATTGGGTTGGCGTATTTCGAGAATAGGATTTGTCACTCCGATTGTCGGAGAGGTATCTCTGGGCCCTCTTGGTAATGCACATCACATAAGCCTTGCAAGCATTATAACTAAGATGTTAGTTGTGAGATAATGTATTACGGAATGAGTAAAGAGACTTGCCAGTAACGAGATTGAACTAGGTATTGGATACCGACGATCGAATCTCGGGCAAGTAACATACCGATGACAAAGGGAACACCGTATGTTGTTATGCGGTCTGACCGATAAAGATCTTCGTAGAATATGTAGGAGCCAATATGGGCATCCAGGTCCCGCTATTGGTTATTGACCGGAGACGTGTCTCGGTCATGTCTACATTGTTCTCAAACCGTAGGGTCCGCACGCTTAAGGTTTCGATGACAGTTATATTATGAGTTTATGAGTTTTGATGTACCGAAGGAGTTCGGAGTCCCGGATGAGATCGGGGACATGACGAGGAGTCTCGAAATGGCTGAGACATAAAGATCGATATATTGGACGACTATATTCGGACTTCGGAAAGGTTCCGAGTGATTCGGGTATTTTTCGGAGTACCGGAGAGTTACGGGAATTCGCCGGAGAGTATATGGGCCTTATTGGGCCATACGGGAATAGAGGAAAGAGTCCAAAAGGAAGGAGGCCTGTGCCTCCCTCTGGTCCGAATTGGACAAGGGGCGCAGCCCCCTTTTCCTTATTCCTCTCCCCCTCTTTCCCCTTCTCCTACTCCAACAAGGAAGGAGGGAGTCCTACTCCCGGTGGGAGTAGGACTCCCCTTGGCGCGCCTCCTCCTAGGCCGGCTGCCCCCTCCCCCTTGCTCCTTTATATACGGAGGCAGGGGGGCACCCCATGACACACAAGTTGATCCTTGGTGATCGTTCCTTAGCCGTGTGCGGTGCCCCCTGCCACCAAATTCCACCTCGATCATATTGTTGCAGTGCTTAGGCGAAGCCCTGCGTCAGTAGTACATCAAGATCGTCACCACGCCGTCATGCTGACGGAACTCTTCCTCGACGCTTTGCTGGATCGGAGCCCGAGGATCGTCATCGAGCTGAACGTGTGCTAAGAACTCGGAGGTGCCGGAGTAACGGTGCTTGGATCGGTCGGATCGGGAAGACGTACGACTACTTCCTCTACTTTGTGTCAACGCTTCCGCAGTCGGTCTGCGTGGGTACGTAGACAACACTCTCCCCTCTCGTTGCTGTGCATCACCATGATCTTGCGTGTACGTAGGAAATTTTTTGAAATTACTGCGTTCCCCAACAGTTGATGCTTTGCCTGGCCCAGACATGAACCAAACGCTTTAGCACCACACAAGCCTGGCCAGGCAGAAATATTTTACATCTCACGTCCACACCAGGCAGTACCGGCCATCAAGGCATGAGGGTCAAGTCACGAACCAAACTGACCAATAGAGTTTGGGAGAGATTGAGGAGCCCCAATAAGGCTGAGTGGTGCGTCAGATAGCTGAGAGGGGGAAATAGATATTCCATCCGCTCGATAATGCAGTGCATGTAAATTTTTTAGAAGTCAAACTTTGGAAACTTTGATCAGGTTTACGCAAATGTTATTTATATCTACAATACCAAAGATACATCATACAAAACTACATCTCATGGTGAATCTAATGGTATATGTTTGCCGTACTAGATGTAATTCTTTTTATCCACGTACATGGTCAAACTTTGGGATGTTTGACTTTTCAATAAATATATATGCTATGGACCGAGGAGAGTGCCTCAGTCGAGACAGATCAAGTGCGTGTGAGGGAGAATGAGTGTCAGGACCCCGATTCCAAGTCACATCGATCTAGCCGGTAACACCTCATATCACATTGCGGCCTCACGCACGGTATCCCCACGGGTGTCGCCTTACCATGGCCCGGGACCGTTTGCGCCTTTTGGCCCACGTATATGATAGTGTCGCTAGCATCCATATGACAGAGAACCCGGGCCGACATGGCTAGTCGTGAACCCAAAACGGCACAGACCTATGGGGACAGGCATACATGAATCACATCGAGCATGTCGGTCAACAGCGTGTGAATCTGGGCTGTAGCACTGGGCTAACAGGACTCCGGGGATCCCGGGCTGTAGCAGGCTAGGTAGGACTCCGGATATCACCGCGTGACATTTCCCTGAAGGGACAGACATATGAACAAAGTGAAACACATGCCGGCCAGTCAAGTGTCCTGAGCAGTAGTGCTAGGCTAGCAGGACTCCGGTGAACCTGGCTGTAGCGGACTACTATGGCTCAAGGAGCACTAGACTACATTTCCCCTTAAGAGAGGCTGCCAAGGATAAACAACTAGATTGTCGGATCCCACACATACCAATCATTTCAATCATACACACAATATGCTCGATTTGTGCAAATACAACATGGCATCACAACAAAACTCTACAACTCAAGTACTTTATTTAAAGGCTCCAGAGAGCCATACATAACATGTTCATACAGGTAGGGGTCACATGACCCGACACTCAAGTCATACAAGCATAAAAGCACATGCGGAAGCAAATAGTCTGAGTACAAACACTAGAAAGAAAGAAGGCTTGTCGAAGCCTGTCTATCTACATAGGGCCCTCCATGGCCAGGATCACCACCTGGGTGGCAAGTTACTCATCGACATCGAGGTCTACATAAAACTCATTGGAGGGGGCAGTGTTGTTGTCTGAAAATAGTAATTAAAGCAACATGAGTACAAAGGTACTCAGCAAGTCTTACAACAGAACCTACTATACATGCTCATTCTCAAGAAGGTGGTGGAGTTATTGCAGCAAGCGAGCTTTGACCTTTGGCTAAGCTATCCTATGAGACACCACTAGTAAAATAGTTTTCGCACACGAGCCCAATAATCACCAACACAATACTCCACCAGGAATCCTCCCTCGTCATCCTACAAGAGGGCCATCCTCGTTACTCACACTTATCTTGAGTCTTTTAGTAGTAACCATTAACTTGTCTATGAACTGTATAGGCAACCAAGTAGTCCTTTAACGCGGACGCAACTATTCGAATAGTTTTATACCCTGCAGGGGTGTACTTCGTCACACATGTTTCCACCACTTAGCGTCTACACACAACATGTGCTCGGCAGACTTCAAGGGAAAGCCGACGTGGGTGTAGACCATGACCTGACTAACCGCACAAGTCTCTAGTCCAGGTTTATCGCCTATTCGGGTTCCATCCGCAAGGAAATCCGGACGGGGTGTCCTCAACGGCCCCAAACGATGTGTACAGGGTCCCGAGACGCCAAACGGGCGCCCGGCATACCCGACCACAGTGTCTCTACCGCATCATAGCCCACCCCTAGGGTCAGCGCCACGCACGGCCGCCAACACATAACCTACAAACACCAGAAACTAGTTGCAACTCCTGGACAGATGATGAGAGGGGTTAATAAGTTGAGCGGGGTCATATTTCAGGGCCCAATGTGTGGTAGTAGCTGAATCTTAAATCACGCATACAGAACTCAGTTCTTATGGACGGCCTCAATGAAACAACCCACCATGTACTCCTACATGGCCTCTCATCGATACCTTTACCGGAACATGTTCAACACATCCCTCACATCACCGACATAATCATTTCACTCTAGCCCATCACCCAGATGAACCAGACCTGACACAACTCTAAGCATAGCAGGCATAACAAGGTAGGAAACACATACATGGCTCAATCAACTCCTACACATGCTAGTGGGTTTCATCTAGTTACTGTGGCAATGACAGGTCATGCAGAGGATAAGGGTTCAACTACCGTAGCACACAGCAGTTTGAAACGATGTTGTCTTAATGCAGTAAGTGAGAGCAGAAGCGAGAACATGGGATTGTATCGATATGATCAATGGGGTTGCTTGCCTTCAGCTGGATACTCGGAATTATCCTCGGAGGCAGAACCTACCACGAAGGACACCACATAACACAATCATCACATGGCAATATGCAACAATATGATGCATGCTATGACATGGCAATATGAGGTGTCCTGCCTAATGCAATGTGAAACAAGTTGAAATGGGTCCATTTGAATCAAAGATTCAAATAGAAGCTTAAGTTCTTATGCATTATAAGTGTATTAGCTTGTTTCACCTAAACAGCAAGGTTAAAGTGTTTTGCCATGCATGAAACCATTACAGATGGAAAGATTGAATTTTTCTGATCAAATTTCATATATAAATCTTTTCAATCTGAGTTATAGATTATTTTCTATGATTTTTAGAAGTTTTGGTTATTTTCTGGATTTTCCTATATAAGAATAAATCCAGAAAAGGATTTACTGCGTTAGCCTGGCATCAGTGTGACGTCAGCAGGTCAAAGGCGCCAGCCCAGGTCAAACCTGACTGGTGGGCCCCATTTGTCAGTGTCACAACTAACTAACAGAGTTAGTTAGTGTTTCGTTAGCACTAAACTAAGTTAGTTAGGCCCTGGGCCCACATGTCAATGAGTCAACCTGTTAACTAAAATAATTAGTGTTAACTAAACTAATTCTAATTAGATAGGGGCATGGCCCACACGTCAGTGACTCAGGGGAGGTCAACCTGGGCCCACATGGGGTCAAACAGGGTCAAACTCGCCGGCGTTTAGCCGCCGGCGAGGCCAGACGCGGTAGAGCAGCGTAGGATTCACCTACAGGGCGCTGTTCGGCGCGCGGAGCACAGCTACGGGATGCAGACGCTCGTCCGCATCCAACCAGGGTGGTGGCGCGGCCGGGGGGTGTCCGGAGTGGCGCCGGCGACGAGCTTGGCGGCGGCCGAAGCTCGGGTGTAGGTGGGGATGATGCTGTGGTGCGCAAACAAGCGCAGCGAGGTGCTACGGGGGTTCTACGTGATGCGGGGAGCGCGTTGGGGGCATGCCCGGGACCAAAAGGTCACCGGAGCATCGCCAGCGACGAGCGCGGGCGGTGGCGCATGCGGGTGAGCATGGTGCAGTCGCTACGGAGTGCAAAAGAGGAAACAGAGA
The DNA here is from genome assembly GCA_034509565.1 of Triticum monococcum. Lineage (NCBI taxonomy): Eukaryota > Viridiplantae > Streptophyta > Magnoliopsida > Poales > Poaceae > Triticum > Triticum monococcum. The sequence continues at coordinate 489,784,450 of CM067845.1, forward strand.
GGATGGGGAGATGGCTGAGCTCACGGGGGTCTCGACGAGGCAGTCAGCGGGGTCGGGGGCGAGCTGATGTGGCGAGGATGGCGAAGGGGATCTCCGGTGGCCGGAGTTGGGGAATACGAGGTCGGGACGGTTCTAGAGCGGGCGAGCGCTCGGGGCTCGACCTGCTCGACGTAGTCGACGGCGACGGAGCTCATGGACACGACGGTGCGGCGCGAGGATGAAGGAGGGCGCGGCTACGGCGACGGTGCGGCGGCAGAGGAGTCGACCATGGTGGGAGAGGGCGAGGGAGAGGGCAGGAGGGTGAATGGAGAGGTCTGCAGGGTCGAGGCAACGACGTGGAGGTCGTCTAGTGTAGGACCTTGAAGTAGATGTGTCTAGAGGGGGGGGGGTGATTAGACACTTAATGCTAAAGTTGCAGTTTTTAAGCTTTTTCAGTTTAAGTGGAGTTTAGGCACAATTTCAACATTCATAATACATATCAAGCAAGCATGCAAAGAGTATATAGGCAGCGGAAAGTACAACATGCAACTTGCAAGAATGTAAAGGGAAAGGTTTGGAGAATTCAAACGCAATTGGAGACACAGATGTTTTTCCCGTGGTTCGGATAGGTGGTGCTATCCTACATCCACGTTGATGGAGACTTCAACCCATGAAGGGTAACGGTTGCGCGAGTCCACGGAGGGCTCCACCCACGAAGGGTCCACAAAGAAGCAACCTTGTCTATCCCACCATGGCCATCGCCCACGAAGGACTTGCCTCACTAGCGGTAGATCTTCACAAAGTAGGCGATCTCCTTGCCCTTACAAACTCCTTGGTTCAACTCCACAATCTTGTCGGAGGCTCCCAAGTGACACCTAGCCAATCTAGGAGAAACCACTCTCCAAGAAGTAACAAATGGTGTTTTGATGATGAACTCCTTGCTCTTGTGCTTCAAATGATAGTCTCCCCAACACTCAACTCTCTCTCACAGGATTTGGATTTGGTGGAAAGAAGATTTGAGTGGAAAGCAACTTGGGGAAGGCTAGAGATCAAGATTCATATGGTAGGAATGGAATATCTTGGCCTCGACACATGAGTAGGTGGTTCTCTCTCAGAACATATGAGTTGGAAGTGTAGATGGGTTCTGATGGCTCTCTCAACCAATGAAGAGGAGGTGGAGGGGTATTTATAGCCTCCACACAAAATCTAACCATTACACACAATTTACCAATCTCGGTGGGACCGAATCAACAAACTCGGTCGGACCGAAATAGTAAACCTAGTGACCGTTAGAGATTTTCGATGGGACCGACTGGATCAACTCGGTGGCACTGATGTGCTAGGGTTAGGGTAAATCCAAAACTCTGTTTGACCAATTACTCAAACTCAGTGGGACCGATTTGGGTAATAAGTGAAACAGAGAGTTGGTCAAGCAAACTCGGTGGGGCCGATTGCATATCTCGGTGGGACCGAAAGTATTGCAATAGGTAACAGAGAGTTTGCAAGCCCATCTCGGTGGGACCGAGATCCCATCGGTGAGACTGAACTGATTAGGGTTTCTGGCAGTGGCTATGTCAACTGAACTCGGTGGCTCCGGATAAAAAGAATCGGTGGGGCCGAGTTGGATATTTGGTGTAGGGCATATATGGAAGTGAGAAAGTGGTTGAGGGCTTTGGAGCATATCACTAAGCACTTTGAGCAAGCAAGCCATTAAGCAACACCTCATCCCTCCTTGATAGCTTTGGCTTTTCCTAAAGACTCAATGTGATCTTGGATCACTAAAATATAAAATGAAGAGTCTTGAGCTTTAAGTTTTAGCCAATCCTTTGTCCTTAGCATCTTGGAGAATTTCCCACAACCTTTAGTCCATGCCACTCCATTGTTGAACTTATCTGAAACATACTAGATAGAAATGTTAGTCCAACAAGAGATATGTTGTCATTAATTACCAAAACCACCTAGGGAGCACTTGTGCTTTCATCCAGGCGTCCAGGGGCGCCGACGGCAAGCAGGTGGTGTCGTGGCGAGCCCAGGCACGCCGGCGCTCACCTCCTGCCTGCCTGCCTAGCGAGAGGAAGCAACTGACTGGCCATGGGCCAGTACAGTGCTGGGCCGCCAGGTGGGCCGGCTAGGGGGGGGGGGGTAGCCAGGTTAGTCCTTTTCTCTCTTTTTTTCTTCTGTTTTTATTTATTCTGTCTTGTGTTTTGGAATAGTAAAAATACTATTTCATTTAGAAAAACCCTGGAAATAATCAGAGGCACATTTGAAAATATTCTCAACGTCCTAAAATTACTTTCAGGATTATTTGGGCATTTAAATTATTTTATAGCATTTAAATGCCCAAATACAAATACTATATGGATTAATCCAATGACCTTAGGATGTCCTAGAAAAATGTTCACCATTTTTGTCAAAGGTTTTAACCCAAAACAAAAAGGGTGGACTTTTTAGAAGGGCATTTCAGGTTCATTGAATTTTTTTAGTAAACCCTAGTTGTTCCAGGGGGGGGGGGGTGCTGGGGGTTCTGTCATCCCCATTTCATCTTTCTGGGAAAATTAAACATGATGCAATCACTCTAATGCATGAACTAGCTAGGGTGTGACAATGAGTAAGTGTGCAAAAGAGTATGTGTGCGAAAGAGAAAGTGACAACAAACGATAAATTAGAGAGAGAGTGTTTTTTTGTTTCTTATGCGAACATATCATGCATGCATCTCCGAGATGGAAAAGCGAGGCGAGGAGATACATGAAGATAGCTAGTGTGTGATTGTTTGCAACGGAGAGAGAAACCCCTGTAGCACATGTCCAATAGAGGTCTGGCCAACAAGGAACAAAGGTCGAGAGGGACACATGGATGGCATGGACGCATGGGGAGGGAGAGGGGGTGTGTTTGTGATAGAGAGATCCCGTCGAGATCGTCAGGGGACTATATGGGTGGGAGATCGAGGGAGTGCGTGCGTGATAGAAAGATGCCCCGAGAGAAATCAAGATAGACCATGCACATGTTTGTGATGGAGACTAAGATTAGCTAGTCATATACATAAAGGGAGGACTGCGTGTGCCTACAATTGAGTGAGAGACCATCATACTTGGCTAGCTGGGCATGAGATTGTGTGTGTGCGTGTGTGAGATGGAGAGAGAACGAGGGGTAGAGATAGATTTTTAGATGGGCCTATCGAGTGCGAGTGAGATATGCATGTGTATGTGTGACCCAGGTGGATGGAGAGTTTGAGAGAGGGGGGGAAGAGCTCCGAGACAACATAGTGGTGCGTGAGAGAGTTACGGGCAAAGAGCCAAGGAATTTGTGTGCGTACGTTGAGTGCACCCAAGATATCTAGCTTGGACTAGCTAGAGTATCATACATAGTGTGCGAGAGAGACCTATAGATGGTGTATATATGCATGCAAACTAGAAAGACCCCCCCACACACACAAAGAGAGAGAGAGAGAGAGAGAGAGACAGAGATGGAGAGAAAGGGAGAGGGACCAACAAGGTTTTTGTGTTGGATGCGTGCGACATAATTGAAGATTGTCGGCGAGAGAGAGAGAGAGAGAGAGAGAATAGGAGTCCAGGAGAGGGGGAGGTCGCGTTTTATGCATCAAAGACTGATATAAACCATGTTTCTATATAAACTTGCATTCAAATATTTAAATTGGAGAACATCTTGTCTGCAATCCACACATGAATGGATATATGCGTATATCAAACAAGTTCATTAATTTGACTTTCAACATGTTCATGGAGTACTATAATACTGTACAACATGGTACTCGATTGAGGTGTTCAATTTTGGATTTAGTTCACTATTTTGACCTACTGAACGAGCTATTTCATTGAATCGAGATATTTCATTTTGGGTTTGATTCGCGTTTTTGAGTGGGTCAACTATTTGTCATATAGTAAATCGCCAGCAACGAGCATGTAAAAACACATTACTCTCGAGCATCATCTCTCCATCTAAAAAAGAAGTGGCAAGCTAATATTTCAAAATTTGATCCGAATCGACTTGGTAAGGTAGACATGGATGCTCGTTCTCCCAAAATTTGAACGAACCGTTAAACATCCTCTCTGCTCGGTGGAATTCGCTCGAGCCAATAAATGGGAGACGCGAAATTACCGTCCTATGTGGGACACGCATCAATTGGCCCGTTGTACATCGAGGGTAGGTTCGTAACTTCATCCAAGCGCGCCTTCTCCTCGGCCGAAATGACATGTGCCGAATAATTCATAAACCATGGTTGGAAAAACACGCTCTCCTCGACCGAAATAGCTCGCGCCTACTATTTCAAAACACACTCTCCTCGCCCGAAATCGCTCGCGCCCACTATAGTTCAAAACACGCCCTCCTCGCCCGAAATCGCTCCCGCCCACTATTTGGGGAGAAGCAAAGTTACTCTACTATCCCCGACCCTCAGTACACAGACGCAAGCTGAGAAGCCTATAGGCAAGGGTAGAACTATAACTCCACCTCACATTTCAGACAAATGAGTCCGTAAGACATGGTTCCACTCCCCTCCCAATTCCCCCCGCCCCTATTCATACCTCGTGGGCGCCAAATCACCTTCTCCCCAGGAAGCTCCCTTCTCCTGAGCCGCGAAACCTCAGCCCCACCTCCATGGCGCCCCCACCGCACCAATTTCACAGCCGCCCTCCTCCCTAATGCCGGAGACATTGTCCATTTGCCGTCGTGCACTGGGCCATGTGCCTCTTACTATGTGCTGCTGGTGCTGCCTCGACGACAACCACGTGAACCATACCGGAGCGGATTCACCCCCACCGTTGTTCACGACTCCGGAGCGGCTCCAACTTCGGATCCGTCTAGAGTCCTGGCGCTGCTTCCGTGTAGCCGTCGACCGTCACAACATCACTCTTTCCCTGCCGCCGGTCGCCACCACCACCGCGCCGGCCTCACCGACTCGACAACTAGACCTGCCTATTGCACCATGCCGCCAGATAGGTGGCACCCTCATCTCAAATCACTTTATTTAGGCGTCAGTTGTCTGAATTTTTATTCTGGGCCAATTGATTCCCAATGGGAAGCAGCACCCCTCGAGGCGGCGGAGCTCCTAGGCTGCCGGTTGGCTGGTGTCTAACATAAGGGTGCGGGGCCGCAAGTTCACCGCGGAAGCAGCGCTTAGATGGCTATCTTTTAGAGTTGCGTGGGTTGAAGGTACTGCCGCCGCCGGATCTGGATGACGGGGAGTCTTTGTGGATTGGCCCCGGGGCGGCGCAACCATGGTAGTGCGGTGGGGCGGGGAGCGAGGTTTTGGCCGGGGCCACGGACAGCGGAGGCAGGCTGCTCTGCCGTTGGTCGCTGGCTCTTCGGGGAAGATTCCAAACAGTGTTAGTCGGGAGGCACAAGACGGCCAGCCATCTGGCGTAGATCGGACAGTACCAAAATAAAATAAAATCGTGTGACCCTAATTTAGTCTTCAGTCAACAGACTTGTGACCACTCTCGTACCTTGCTGTTGATCTCTTAGTGTATTTCTTCAGAACAAAGAGATATGTTGTTCTTAACATTATGCATTATCTGCATCTTGAGACACACCATCTTCCGACTCACCGCAGCTGCTCCAACAAGGGAAGCATACACCAGAAGGGAGCTATAGTCCCCACTCAACAGTTCCTTGCATCGAATGCGTGTGCCCGACATGGACAGCCACAACAACTGCAGGGCCATCGACAAGTCAGCACATGATGCTCACTCCTATGGATGGCAGCCAGATAGGTTGTACCCTCATCTTACTTGTGTGCAACATTTATGGCTTTGTTATTCATCTAAGCATGGAAAATAGATCATCACATTTCACTGTATATTCATGCTGATCTCTTACGGGTCTTGTTCAGGAGTTAACGTTGTTCCATAGTTCAGCTAAGATACTTGTTCTTTAGGTAACGCTGTTCCATAGTTATCATCCATCAGCCAATGCTATCCCACAGGCTGGTGATTATAGTATTATACCACTTCTAGTATTACCTATGTTTTTCTTTAATACTTTTGTGTGCCATCTAGTTAATCTTGAGTACAAACGATACATATTCTGTAGCTTTCATCTGTGTTCTCCCTTTAGTTTATGAGACCTGTTGCTGCTAGTTAACCCCTGTCCTACTATTTATGTCGTCTCCTACAGGCACTCATTACATAAATCTAAATACTAGTTGTCTTCCATGCATGTCAGATGTAATTGCACACATTGATATATCCACAAGAACCTCACGGAGCAATGTAAAGGTCAATAAACTTGATGTCAATGATACCCAATATGATGGAACATGTAAAGGCAGTTCTTCAGAAGACTTGCAAAAAGATGATGAATCCTCTTCACCCCACAAGGTCCTTGCTCTAACTTGCCTGTGATATGGGTACAACATGCATATAATGTCCTAGAGTGTATCTACTCTCTTGCAATGCCATATGCTTAGCATGCTGATCATGCATGTAAATATGTCATGCCTTCCTGTTTTTCAGTACCTATTCCATTCATGATAACATGTTTTCAAATTCAAGTACTATCATTCTACTCTATCGCAATGCCATCTGCTTAATTTGGACATCATGCTTCTGAATATCTTATGCATTGTTATTCATCAGTATGTACTTCATCTGTCTACCATACCATGTTTTTTTACATTGAAGTGCTGTTCTAGTGCTCTGTTACAATGCCATCTTATTTTCCCAATCATACACATGTATGTTGCCTTAGTTATTTCTGTACGTATTCCGCTAGCATACAATTTTACATTCAACTAGTGTTTTTTTGCTGTGTTGTCCTGTCGTATTCCTAGGTCTTACACCATACTCCCTCCGTCTAGATTACATGTTGCCGAAATGGATAAAAAAGATGTATCTAGAACTGAAATACGCCTAGACCCATCCATTTTTTTTCTGGATGGAGGGAATACATGTCAATATGTCATGCCTTTCTATTCATCAGTACCTATTCCATCTCACTGCTGTCGCATGTTTTATAATTAAAGCATCATTCTTCTATACAAGGCATGCAAGGGGAAGACGACTATGTTAGAATCTGAAGGGTTACAAACAAGGCCTTTGCAAAAGATCCAAATGCCAGGAGATAATAAACCAACTCAAGTTTTTATAGATACTGCTCCAGCACAGAGAAACCCAACTCCTACTGATAATAAGCAGATTCCAGTGGCCAAAGAACTAGTCCGCTCCAGTCCAGCAAAAATATGTCAACTCAATTTTAAGAAGCGTGTGCATATCCTTGCATCATGAAATTTTATAGCATGCTGATCATATTTTCTACATGTTTCTTACTCATCTCTCTTTTAGAAAATAAGCTTAACAGATAGAAGAATTTCTGCAATGGTATCGTTTATGAGGAAAGATTCTTGCAGGAATTCTCTGTGCTCCAATGTAGATGTAAGTACCTGTTGTATATCACTATATTTTTACATCAGCATGTATTTTGTTAATCGACGTGAATCCAACCTTTATCTGATCTAAATTTAGTTGTAGCAAAATGTATGACTAAAGGCCACAATGTTGATTTTTGCAAGCAAAACTGCCTGGTAGTTTTGCATCCTGAGCTGCATGAGTGTACTATCTCATATCAGTGGGTTTGAATACTTTGGTTCTGCAGTGGGTTTTTTAGTGTTTTTTACTGTGTTGTCCTGTCGTATCCCTAGCTCTTACATCATACTCCCTCTATCCGGATTAAATGTCACAGAAATGGATAAAACTGGATGTATCTAGAACTGAAATACGCCTAGACCCATCCATTTATTTCCGGATGGAGGGAATACATGTCAATATGTCATGCCTTTGTATTCTTCAGTACCTATTCCATCTCTGCTGTAGCATGTTTTATAACTGAATCACCATTCTTCTATATAAGGAATGCAAGGGGAAGACGGCTATGTTAGAATCTGAAGGGTTACAAACCAGGTCTTTGCAAAAGATCCAAACGCTAGGAGATAATAAACCAACTCCATTTTTCATAGATACTGCTCCAGCATAGAGAAACCCAACTCCCACTGATAATAAGCAAATTCCAGTGGCCAAAGAACTAGTCTGCTCCAGTCCAGCGAAAGAATGTCAACTCCATTCTAAGAAGCGTGTGCGTATCCTCGCATCATGAAATTTTATAACATCCTGATCATATTTTCTACATGTTTCTTACCCATCTCTCTTTTAGAAAATAAGGTTAAACGATACAAGACTTCCTCAATTGGGATCGTATTCGAGGAAAATATCTTGCAGGAATTCTCTGTGCTCCAATTCTGATGTAAGTACCTGTTGTATATCACTATATTTTTACATCAGCATGTATTTTGTTAATCGGCGTGAATCTAACCTTTATCTGATCTAAAATTAGTTGTAGCAAAATGTTAAAGGTGCCAATGTTGATTTTTGTAAGGAAAACTGCCTAGTAGTTTTGCATACTGAGCTGCATGAATGTACTATCTCATATCACGCACATTACTGAATTGTAGTGCTTCTCTAGTTGCCCATTCATTCATTGTGTCAATGTTGCTTTCATATTACCTTACCTGGCTAATGATAGCTGTGCCATATTGTGTTAATTTGGTGTAGGCTAGTTGCCCAAACGTTCGTTGTGTCAATGTTGCTTTCCTATTATCCGACTTGGCCAATGATAGCAATGCTAGTGTGTTAATTTTGTGCAGGCTGCTGAAGATAAGAAGACAAACTCTGAAAATAGCAAGGAAACCCCATTGTTTCTTTCCAGTAAATCTAGGCCAGGTAAATGGCAATAAATCATGATTAATCTATTTGGTTCCCGTCCTAATTTATGTTATGATGCAGTGGTCGAGACACTCTCCACTATCAATAATACAAGCCTGCCAAAATTGCCATCTGAATCTGTTCAATATCCTCTGTCTTGAATGCAACGGAATAAATGTATGTTTGTGAACCAATTAATGGCTGAAGCAATGATGGAAATGGTGGATGAATCAGAGGTGCAGAGTTGTGCGACACAACAACTGATCAATCTTTTCAGAGACAGTGTAGCAAAGCAGCAAGAACTTGTCCACATGCTTATGGGAGTCATCTGTGTTGAGGTTGTAGATTGTGACGTTGTAGATGGTTAGGTTCTGCTCATTTGTTTGGACTGGCATCAATCTTTGATTGCCTAGTGGATGTAATTTCCTGTAATATATGCTGGATGTGCAACGTTATTCCCTGTATGCCGTACCTTTTCTTGATCGATTTTGGTCCTGTGCACAATTGCTCGTCGTAATGGGCTCAAATTATCTAATTTAGCCTAAAAACATGAACGATCTTTAGTGGGCCCATTAATTTAATGGGCCGTTACTAGGACGAAAGTTAATGGTCGGCCGTCTTACCTCCCGGGTCATTAACATGCCGACATCAAAGCGGGCAACAGGTGGCCCCAATTTATTTCACGGGCCGTTAACAGGCCGTTACTAAGTTTGGGCTACATATGGCCCAACTATACCGTAGGCCTTTAGCAGGCCGAAAGAGACAGCGGGCTTGTACTGGACCATGAAGAGCATGGGCCGCTAAGAGGCCGAAAGTCAGGTTGTATTGTAAACGGCCCAACTGTGTTGTGGGCCTTTAGCAGGCAGAAAGAGAAACCGGGATGGTATTGCACCATGAAGGGCATGGGCTGTTAAAAGGCCAAAACTAAGGTATGACTACAAATGGCCCAACTCATTTATGGTACGTTAACAGGCCGAAAGGCACACAGGACCGAAAATTGGCCCAACACTTAAATGGGTCGCTAAAAGGCCAAAACTCAGGTCCGACTACAAATGGCCCAACTGATTTATGGACCGTCAACAGGCTAAAAGTGACACCGGGCCAGAAATTGGCCCAACACTTAAATGGGCCGCTAAAAGGCCGAAACTCAGGTCCGACTACAAATGGACCATCAGATTTATGGGCCGTCAACAGGCTCAAAGACACACTGGGCCAGAAATTAGCCCAACATTTAAATGGGCCGCTAAAAGGCCGAAAGATGTACATCCTGAAAATTGGCCCATCCATTAAATGGGCCGTTAACATGCCAAAATCTCATTGGGCCGATATTGAGCCCAAATATATAGTGGGCTGTTAACGGGCTCAAACTGACGATGGGCTGCAATGGTGTCAAATCTTTAACGGGCCATTGACGGGCCGAATTGGCACATCTCGTATGGGTCATGGGCTTAAATGGACCTGACACAAGTAGGCCTTATATGGGCCAGCCTGCTAATTTTTACTGGGCCAGCCTTTTTCACCGGAATGGGCCACTGTTGGGCCGTGCCATGTGTCGACCTATCATAGGCGCCTCCTGTCCAATGAGTGGATGACATCTGTCCCAACGGTGAGGCAACACGTGTTTCCTGCGGCCAATGATGATTTTACACGTGGAAAATCGCCATTGGTCCAGGCTGTTAACGGGTTATCGGACCCAAAACCGGACTTGATAGCTTAACGGCATTCCGTTATGGTGGATGCCACGTGTCGGCCACCCTTGACGAAAGCACTTTTGTGACGCGCGATTTATTGTCATGGAAGTGGACACTTCCGTGATGATAATTTTGGTAATGTCATGGAACACATCTACGACAGCACAGGTATGACTATCTTGATTCTGTCATAAAATCGTCATGGATGTACATTCATGACAAAAAACGCGACCTACTGTGACAAACACGTATCATCACGGAAGTGTATTTTTTTGTATCGTATATTCTGAGATTGATGTTGCTATGACTTTGCTATGCTTAATGCTTGTCACTAGGGCCCGAGTGCCATGATTTCAGATCTGAACCTATTATGTTTTCATCAATATATGAGAGTCCTTGATCCTATCTTGCAAGTCTATAGTCACCTATTATGTGTTATGATCCGTTAACCCCGAAGTGAGAATAATCGGGATACTTACCGGTGGTGACCGTAGTTTGAGGAGTTCATGTATTCACTATGTGTTAATGCTTTGGTCCGGTACTCTATTAAAAGGAGGCCTTAATATCCATTAGTTTCCGCTAGGACCCCGCTGCCACGGGAGGGTAGGACAAAAGATGCCATGCAAGTTCTTTTCCATAAGCACGTATGACTATATTTGGAATACATGCCTACATTACATTGATGAATTGGAGCTAGTTCTGTGTCACCCTAGGTTATGAATGTTACATGATGAACCGCATCCGACATAATTCTCTATCACCGATCCATTGCCTACGAGCTTTCCATATATTGTTCTTCGCTTATTTACTTTTCCGTTGCTATTGCTATCACCAGTACAAAATACCAAAAACATTACTCTTGCTATCATTAACTTTTGCTACTGTTACCATTACTATCGTATTACTTTGCTACAGATATTAAGTTTCCAGGTGTGGTTGAATTGACAACTCAACTACTAATACTTAAGAATATTCATTGGCTCCCCTTGTGTCGAATCAATAAATTTGGGTTGAATACTCTACCCTCGAAAACTGCTGCGACCCCCTATACTTGTGGGTTATCAATTTCCAATCAACAATATGGCATCCACATATAATATTAGAAATGCTACAGAGCTCCCACTCACTTTCTTGTAAATACAGGCTTCTCCGAAAGTCGTATAAAACCATATGCTTTGATCACCTCATCAAAGCGTATATTCCAACTTCAAGATGCTTGCACCAGTCCATAGATGGATTGTTGGAGCTTGCACACTTTGTTAGCACATTTAGGATCGACAAAACCTTCTGGTTGCATCATATACAACTCTTCTTTAAGAAATCTATTAAGGAATACAGTTTTTACGTCCATTTGCTAGATTTCATAATCATAAAATGCGGCAATTGCTAACATGATTCGGACATACTTAAGCATATCTACGGGTGAGAAAGTCTCATTGTAGTCAACTCCTTGAACTTGTCGAAAACCTTTTGAGACAAGTCAAGCTTTGTAGACAGTAACATTGCCATCAGCGTCAGTCTTCTTCTTGAAGATCCATTTATTCTCTATGGCTCGCTGATCATCGGGAAAGTCAACCAAAGTCCACACTTTGTTCTCATACATGGATCCTATCTCAGATTTCATGGCCTCAAACCATTTATCAGAATCTGGGCTCATCATCGCTTCTTCATAGTTCGTAGGTTCATGATGGTGTAGTAACATGACTTCCAGAACAGGGTTATCATACCACTCTGGTGCGGAACATGCTCTGTTTCACCTACGAGGTCCTGTAGTAACCTGATATGAAGTTTCATGATCATCATCATTAGCTTCCTCTCTAGTTGGTGTAGGCATCACGGGAACGGATTTCTCTAATGAGCTACTTTCCAATCCGAGAGAAGGTACAATTACCTCATCAAGTCCTACTTTCCTCCCATTCACTTCTTTCGAGAGAAACTCCTTCTATAGAAAGTTTCCATTCTTGGCGACAAATATCTTGCCTTCGGATTTGTGGTACAAGGTGCACCCAATTGTTTCCTTAGGGTATCCTATGAAGACGCACTTCTCCGATTTGGGTTCGAGCTTATTAGGCTGAAGCCTTTTGACATAAATGTCGCAACCCCAAACTTTAAGAAATGACATCTTATGTTTCTTGCCAAACCATAGTTCATACGGTGTCGTCTCAATGGATTTAGACAATGCCCTATTTAACGCGAATGCAGCTGTCTCTAATGCATAACCCCAAATAGATAGTGGTAAATCGGTAAGAGACATCATAGAGCGCACCATATCTAATAAAGCATGGTTACGACGTTCAGACACACCATTACGCTGTGGTGTTCCAGGTGGCGTGAGTTGTGAAACTATTCCATATTGTTTTAAATGAAGGCCAAACTCACAACTCAAATATTCGCCTCCGTAATCATATCGTAGAAACTTTATTTTCTTATTATGATGACTCTCCGCTTCACTTTGAAATTCTTTGAACTTTTCAAATGTTTCAGACTTGTGTTTCATTAAGTAGATATACCCATATCTGCTCAAATCATCTATGAAGGTTAGAAAACAACGGTACCCGCCGCGAACTTCAACACTCATCGGACCGCATACATCGGTATGTATTATTTCCAATAAGTCATTAGCTCGCTCCATTGTTCCGGAGAACAGAGTTTTAGTCATCTTGCCCATGAGGCATGGTTAACAAGTATCAAATGATTCATAATCAAGTGATTCCAAAAGCCCATCTTCTTGGAGTTTCTTCATGTGCTTTACACCAATATGACCTAAACGGCAGTGCCACAAATATGTTGCACTATCATTATCAACTTTGCATCTTTTGGCATCAATATTATGAATATGTGTATCACCACAATCGAGATTCAACAAAAATAGACCACTCTTCAAGGGCACACGACCATAAAATATATTACTCATATAAATAGAACAACCATTATTCTCTGATTTAAATGAATAATCGTCTTGCATTAAACAAGATCCAGATATAATGTTCATGCTCAATGCTGGCACCAAATAACAATTATTCAGGTCTAAAACTAATCCCGAAGGTAGATGTAGAGGTAGCGTGCCGACGTCGATCACATCGACCTTGGAACCATTCCCGGCGCGCATTGTCACCTCATCCTTAGCCAATCTTTGTTTAATTCGTAGCCCTTGTTTTGAGTTATAAATATGAGCAACCGAACCAGTATCAAATACCTATCAGCATGGAATTTCTTCATGCGCTTTATACCAATATGACCTAAATGGCAGTGCCACAAATAAGTTGCACTATCATTATTAACCTTGCATCTTTTGGCTTCAATATGATGAATATGTGTATCACTTCAATCGAGATTCAACAAAAATAGACCACTCATCAAGGGTGCATGACCATAAAATATATTACTCATATAAATAGAACAACCATTATTCTCTGATTTAAATGAATAACCATCTCGCATCAAACAAGATCCAAATATAATGTTCATGCTCAACGCTGGCACCAAATAACAATTATTTAGGCCTAAAACTAATCCCGATGGTAGATGTAGAGGTAGCGTACCGACGGTGATCACATCGACTTTGGAACCATTTCCCACGCGCATCGTCACCTCGTCCTTAGCCAATCTTTGTTTAATCCGTAGCCCATGTTTTGAGTTGCAAATATGAGCAACAGAACTAGTATGAAATACCCAGGCGCTACTACGAGCATTAGTAAGGTACACATCAATAACATCTGTATCAAATATACCTTTGTTCACTTTGCCATCCTTCTTATCCGCCAAATACTTGGGACAGTTCCGCTTCCAGTGACCAGACCCTTTGTAGTAGAAGCACTCAGTTTCAGGCTTGGGTCCAGCTTTGGTCTTCTTCCCGAGAGTGGCAACTCGCTTGCCATTCTTCTTGAAGTCCCTCTTCTTTCCCTTGTCCATTTTCTTGAAACTAGTGGTCTGTTAACCATCAACACTTGATGCTCCTTCTTGATTTCTACCTCCGCAGCATTGAGCATAGCAAAGAGCTCGGGAATTGTCTTATCCATCCCTTGCATATTATAGTTCATCACGCAGCCTTTGTAGCTTGGTGTCAGTGATTGAAGAACTCTGTCAATAACACTATCATCTGGAAGATTAACTCCCAGCCGAGTCAAGTGATTATGATACCCAGACATTTTGAGTATGTGTTCAATGACAGAACTGTTCTCCTCCATCTTGCAGCCATAGAACTTGTTGGAGACTTCATATCTCTTAACTCGGGCATTTGCTTGAAATATTAACTTCAAATCCTGGAGCATCTCATATGGTCCATGACGTTCAAAACATCTTTGAAGTCCCGATTCTAAGCAGCATGGCACACTGAACTATCGAGTAGTCATTAGATCGAGCTTGCCATACGTTCATAACATTAGCATATGCTCCTACTATTGGGAAACGTAGCATGCAATTTCAAAAAATTCCTACGCTCACGCAAGATCTATCTAGGAGATGCATATCAACGAGAGGGGAATAGTGTGTCTACGTACCCTCGTAGACCGAAAGCGGAAGCGTTTGACAACGCAGTTGATGAAGTCGAACTTCTTATCGTTCTGACCTATCAAGTACCGAACGTACGACACCTCCGAGTTCTACACACGTTCAGCTCAATGACGACCCTCGAACTCTTGATCCAGCAAAGTGTCGAGGAAGTAGATGAGTTCCGTCAGCACAATGAAGCAGTGACGGTGATGGTGAAGCGAGCCGCGCAGGGCTTCGCCTAAGCACCGCAAGAATATGACCGAGGGTGTAATCTATGGAAGAGGGCGCCGCACACGGCTAACAGATGTTGTTGTTGTGTCTTCTATCGGTGCCCCCCACATATATATAGGTTGGAGGAGAGGAGAGGCATCCAAAGGGGCGCCCCAAGTAGGAGGAATCCTACTTGGGGTCCTCCCAATTCGGCCTCCCCCTTTCCTTTTTATCGGAGGGGGAAAGGGAAGGGAGAAGAGAGAAAGGAAGGAGGGCAAACCCACTCTTTTCCTTTTCCAATTCAGCCAACTTCCATAGGGGGGCGCGCCACCCCTTGTGGGCTAGTGTGCTCCCCTCTCATGGCCCATATGGCCCATATCTTTCCCCTGGGGGTTCCGATAACCCCCCTGGTACTCCGATAAATACCCGATACTATCTAGAACACTTCTGGTGTCCGAATACTATCATCCTATATATCATACCTCTTGACCATTTCGAGACTCCTCGTCATGTCCGTGATCTCATTCACGACTCCGAACAACATTCGGTCACCAAATCACATAACTCATATAATACTAAATCGTCATCGAACATTAAGCGTGCGGACCCTACGGGTTCGAGAACTATGTAGACATGACCGAGACACCTCTCCGGTCAATAACCAACAGCAGAACCTGGATGCTCATATTGGATCCTACATATTCTACGAAGATCTTTGTCGGTTGAACCGTTATGACAACATATAGTATTCCCTTTGTCATTGATATGTTACTTGCCCGAGATTCGATCGTCGATATCTTCATACCTGGTTCAATCTCATTACCGACAAGTGTCTTTACTCATTTCGTAATACATCATCCCGTAACTAACTCATTAGTCATGTTGATTGCAAGGCTTCTTTTGATGTGCATTACCGAGAGGGCCGAGAGATACCTCTTCGATACTCGGAGTGACAAATCCTAATCTCGATGTATGCCAACCCAACAAACACCTTCGGATATACCTGTAGAGCATCTTTATAATCACCTAGTTACATTGTGACGTTTGATAGGACACAAGGTATTCCTCCGGTATTCGGGAGTTGCATAATCTCATAGTCGAAGGAATATGTATTTGACATGAAGAAAGCAATAACAGTAAAACATAACGATCAATATGCTAAGCTAACGGATGGGTCTTGTCCATCATCATTCTCCTAATGATGTGATCCCGTTCATCAAATCACAACACATGTCTATTATTAGGAAACTTAACCATCTTTGATTAACGAGCTAGTCTAGTAGAGGCTTACTAGGGACACGATGTTTTGTCTATGTACCCACATATGTATCAATTTTCCGGTTAATACCATTCTAGCATGAATAACAAACATTTGTCATGAATAAGGAAATATAAAATAATAACTTTATTATTGCCTCTAGGCATATTTCCTTCAGTCTCCCACTTGCACTAGAGTCAATAATCTAGATTACGTTGTAATGATTCTAACACCCATGGGTTCTTGGTGCTGATCATGTTTTGCTTGTGGAATAGGCTTAGTCAACTGGTCTACAACATTCAGATCCGTGTGTATTTTGCAAATCTCTATGTCTCCCTCCTTGACTTGATCATGGATGGAGTTGAAGCATCTCTTGATGTGTTTGGTTCTTTTGTGAAATATGGATTCCTTTGCCAAGGCAATTGTTCTCTTGATGCACTAGGTATTACACCTAGATCGGATATGAACTCCTTCATCCAGACTCCTTCATTTGCTTCTTCCGAAGCAGCTATGTACTCTGCTTCACACGTAGATCCCGCCATGATGCTTTGCTTGGAACTGCACCAACTGACAGCTCCACCATTCAAAATAAATACATATCCGGTTTTTGACTTAGAGTCATCTAAATCAGCGTCAAAGCTAGCATCGATGTAACCATTTACGAGCTCTTTGTCACCTCCATAAACGAGAAACATATCGTTAGTCCTTTTGATACATCCATTTTGCATCATGTTTTCCTACTGTTATTTATGATGTTTTTATGCATAATAATGCTTTTTGGAGTAATTCTAATGCCTTTTCTCTCATAATATGCAAGGTACACACATAGAGGGAGAATTTTGGCAGCTGGAAATCTGGACCTGGAAAAGCTACGCCAGGCTACCTATTCTGCACAACTCCAAACAAGCTGAAACTTCACGGAGAATTTTTATGGAATATATGTAGACTATTGGAGCAAATAAGTACCAGAGGGGGCCCACCAGGTGGGCACAACCCACCTGGGCGCGCCAGGGAGCCTAGGCGCTCCCTAGTGGGTTGTGCTCACCTAGGCCCACTTCCGGTGCCCATCTTCTTGTATATAAGTCATTTTGACCTAGAAAAATTAAGGAGAGGATTTTCGGGATGGAGCGCCGCCGTCTCGAGGCGGAACTTGGGCAACATCACTTTTGCCCTCTGGTGTAGCTATTCTGCCGGGGGAACATCCCTCCCGGAGGGGGAAATCATCATCATCACCAACAACTCTCCCATCTTGGGGAGGGAAATCTCCATCAACATCTTCAACAGCACCATCTCATCTCAAACCCTAGTTCATCTCTTGTGTTCAATCTTGTTACCGGAACTATAGATTGGTGCTTGTGGATGACTAGTAGTGTTGATTACATCTTGTAGGTGATTACTATATGGTTTATTTGGTGGAAGATTATATGTTTAGATCCATTATGCTATTGATACATCTCCAACGTATCTATAATGTTTGATTGTTCCATGCTATTATATTATAAATTTTGGATGTTTTATATGCTATTTTATATGATTTTTGGGACTAACCTATTAACCTAGAGCCCAGTGTCAGTTTCTATTTTTTCCTTGTTTTCGAGATTTGCAGAAAAGGAATACCAAACGGAGCCCAATTGACGTGCCAATTATGATAATTTTTTATGGACCAAAAGAAAACCCCGGAGTAAAAGAGTTGGGCCAGAAGAGTCCCAGGCCGTCCACGAGGGTGGGGGGGTGCGCCCACTCCCCCGGGCGCGTGGGCCTGCCTTGTGGACGACTCGGGCACCTTCTTGATGTGAGACCAACGCCAAAAATTCCTATAAATACAGAAACCTCCAGAAAATAACCTAGATCGGGAGTTCCGCCGCCAGAAGCCTCCGTAGCCACCAAAAACCAATCTAGACCCGTTCCGGCACCCTGCCGAAGGGGGGAATCCCTCTCCGGTGGCCATCTTCATCATCCCGGTGCTCTCCATGATGAGGAGGGAGTGTTTCTCCCTCGGGGCTGAGGGTATGTACTAGTAGCTATGTGTTTGATCTCTCTCTCTCTCTCTCTCTCTCTCTCTCGTGTTCTTGATTCGACACAATCTTGATGTATCGCGAGCTTTTCTATTATAGTTGGATCTTATGATGTTTCTCCCCCTCTACTCTCTTGTGATGTATTGAGTTTTCCCTTTGAAGTTATCTTATCGGATTGAGTCTTTAAGGATTTGAGAACACTTGATGTATATCTTGCATGTGCTTATCTGTGGTGACAATGGGATATCACGTGATCCACTTGATGTATGTTTTGGTGATCAACTTGCGAGTTCCGTAACCTCGTGAACTTATGCATAGGGGTTGGCACACGTTTTCGTCTTGACTCTCCGGTAGAAACTTTGGGGCACTCTTTGAAGTTCTTTGTGTTGGTTGAATAGATGAATCTGAGGTTGTGTGATGCATATCGTATAATCATACCCATGGATACTTGAGGTGACATTGGAGTATCTAGGTGACATTAGGGTTTTGGTTGATTTTTGTCTTAAGGTGTTATTCTAGTATGAACTCTTGAATAGATCGATCAGAAAGAATAACTTTGAGGTGGTTTCGTACCCTACAATAATCTCTTCGTTTGTTCTCCGCTATTAGGGACTTTGGAGTGACTCTTTGTTGCATGTTGAGGAATAGTTATATGATCCAATTATGTTATTATTGTCGAGAGAACTTGCACTAGTGAAAGTATGAACCCTAGGCCTTGTTTCCTAGCATTGCAATACCGTTTACGCTCACTTCTACCACTTGTTACCTTGCTGTTTTTATATTTTCAGATTACAAAAACTTATATCTACCATCCATATTGCACTTGTATCACCATCTCTTCGCCGAACTAGTGCACCTATACAATTTACCATTGTATTGGGTGTGTTGGGGACACAAGAGACTCTTTGTTATTTGCTTGCAGGGTTGTTTGAGAGAGACCATCTTCATCCTACGCCTCCCACGGATTGATAAACCTTAGGTCATCCACTTGAGGGAAATTTGCTACTGTCCTACAAACCTCTGCACTTGGAGGCCCAACAACGTCTACAATAAGAAGGTTGTGTAGTAGACATCAAGCTCTTTTCTGGCGTCGTTGTCGGGGAGGTTAGCGCTTGAAGGTATATCTTTAGATCTTGCAATCGAATCTTTTTGTTTCTTGTTTTATCACTAGTTTATTCTATAAAAGAAAACAAAAAATGGAATTTATGGTACCTCATATGCTTCATCTTTTTAATATCTTTCATGAAAATAAGGATTCCGATAAATGTGCCAAAATGCTAGAAGAAGAATACATTAAAATGTTTGGCACCAAATCTTTGAATGATGAGCATGATTGCAATGTTGTTAGTATGAACTCTTTGAATATCCATAGTACTAATGATGATTGCACTAGTCATGATGAAAATATCTCATATAAGCATGCCAATTTTTGTGCGGTGCATAGAGTTTGCAAGTACACACCAAATAGGGAAGATAGATTTTGCAAGAGGCATAAGTATTTAGAAACTAAATGGTTGCAAGAAAGGCTAGATGCTTGTGCTGAAGATTTAAAATTTCTTTGCCATCATTGTGAACTTTGCAATGAACGCGATCATTTAAATATCCAATGCAAAATGTATCATGATTGAATCATGTCCAAAAATTGTGATGACTTGATTTCCCTTGTGCATCATAATGAACTTAGTTTGCTTCTGGGTTATGAAGAAATGAAACGTATAACTAAGAATATTCTAGAATTTGCCCTTGATAAAGTTCTTGATTTTGATCTAGAGGGAATTTATATGTATTGTGTGGTGAATTGCATTGAAAATACTTATATTGCCAATTACATAAAGACAAGAAAACAAATAAAAGATGAAGAGAATACTAATGAAAGGGAAGAGACTTCCCAATATCCTCCTTTTATTTCTTATGATGAATCAGGTAACGAGGAGGAGCCTTCTATTCAACCAATCTCATTAATAAGGAGCTCCAAAAGGAGGATTGAACCCACACATGATGAGAAGAAGAGAAAGAAAAGACGGAGAAGCAAAGGTAAAAAGGTATCTCTCCCAAGTGATGTTGCTCCTATTACTCATTGTGATGATGATAATTGTTATACTATTGGTGCTATCCATACTATTAATGATGAGAGTGATTATGCTTATGATATGAAAAGGCCCAAGCCTGGGGATGCTATGTTTGATGAGAATGACATGTTTGAGAATTTATTTGCTGCAATTAATGTTTGTCCCAAGATTGGGGGTGCTATGTTTCATGAAGATGATATATTTAACCTCCCAAGTGTTGATGAGCAAATTTACTATGATGATAGCATGCCTCCTATTTATGATGCTTATATTGATGAAAGTGGGTTTGGAAGAGTGTCAACTTTAGGAAGTAATGATCCCACTATTTTGGAGGGTGTTGAATCTTATTGTTACAATTATAAATGTGGATTTGGAGAGGTCATGACTTTATTTATTAATGATTCCACTATCTTGGAAGAGGTTTCAATCGATTATGATGAGAACAAAGTTGCTACTTATGATGATTATTGTGATGACACTTATGCTATAAAAAGTAGTGATGATTATATTTATAAAAATTGTCATGATTATGATTACCATTTTCCTGAATATTACTCTTTTAATGTGGAAACAATTTGTAGTATTCGAGTTTCTTATGATACTCCCACTATTCCGAATGAGAAGAATTTTGCCTATGTGGAGAGTAGTAAATTTTCTATGCTTGTATATCATGAAAAGAATGCCTTATGTGATGGTTATATTGTTGAATTTATTCATGATGCTACTGAAATTTATTATGAGGGAGGAATATATGCTTGTAGGAGTTGCAATAATATCAAGTTTCCTCTCTATGTGCTTAAAGTTTTGAAGTTATGCTTGTTTTACCTTCCTATGCAAGTTGATTCTTGTTCCCACAAGTTGTTTGCTCACAAAATTCCTATGCATAGGAAGTGGGTTAGACTTAAATGTTCTACTCATATTCTTCATGATTCTCTCTTTATGTTTCAATTCTTATCCTTTATGTGAGCATCATTGAAATCATCATGCCTAGTTAGGGGCGTTAAACGATAACGCTTGTTGGGAGGCAACCCGATTTTATTTTTGTTCCTGTTTAGTAATAAATAGTTTATCTAGACTCTGTTATGATTGAGTTTTTATGTCTTAATTAGTGTTTGTGCCAAGTAGAACCTTTGGGAAGACTTGGGGAAAGTGTTTGCGATCTTGCTGTAAAAACAGAAACTTTAGCGCTCGCGAGATTTGCTGCTATGTTTTACTGGACAGTGCTACTTAGTTGATTCTTTTTGAAGATGATTAATAGATAAATTCCTCACCTACAAGAATTTATTTTAGAATTTTTGGGGTTCCAGAAGTATATGTTTGATCCATATTACTACAGACTGTTCTGTTTTTGACAGATTCTGTTTTCTATGTGTTGTTTGCTTATTTTGATGAATATGTGAGTAGTATCGGAGGGTATGAACCATAGATGAGTTGGAATACAGTAGATATTACACCAATATGAATTTAGAATGAGTTCACAACAGTACCTAAGTGGTGATTTATTTTCTTATACTAACGGGGCTTACGAGTTTTCTGTTAAGTTTTGTGTTGTGAAGTTTTCAAGTTTTGGGTAAAGATTCGATGGACTATGGAATAAGGAGTGGCAAGAGCCTAAGCTTGGGGATGCCCAAGGCACCCCAAGGTAATATTCAAGGACAACCAAGAGCCTAATCTTGGGGATGCCCCAGAAGGCATCCCCTCTTTCGTCTTCGTTCATCGATAACTTTACTTGGAGCTATATTTTCATTCACCACATGATATGTGTTTTGCTTGGAGCGTCATTTTATATTAGTTTGTTTTGATTGCTGTTTGAATAAAATGCCAAGATCTTAAATTATTAAATGTTAGAGAGTCTTCACATAGTTGCATAATTATTCGACTACTCATTGATTTTCACTTATATCTTTTGGAGTAGTTTGTCATTTGCTCTAGTGCTTCACTTATATCTTTTTAGAGCATGATGGTAGTTTTATTTTGAATAAATAGATGAACCCTCATGCTTCACTTATATTAGTTTTAGAGTCCTAAATGGCATTGTAATTTGCTTTGGTTATGAATTTTGTCCTAATATGATGGGCATCCAAGAGGGATATAATAAAAACTTTCATATAAAGTGAATTGAATACTATGAGAAGTTTGATACTTGATAATTGTTTTGAGATATAAAGGTGGTAATATTAGAGTTGTGCTAGTTGAGTAATTGTGAAATTGAGAAATACTTGTGTTGAGGTTGGAAAGTCCCGTAGCATGCACGTATGGTAAACGTTGTGTGACAAATTTGAAGCATGGGGTGTTTCTTTGATTGCTTTCCTTATAAGTGGCGGTCGGGGATGAGCGATGGTCTTTTCCTACCAATCTATCCCCCTAGGGTCATGCGTAGTAGTACTTTGCTTCGAGGGCTAATAAACTTTTGCAAAAAGTATATCAGTTCTTTATGACTAATGTGAGTCCATGGATTATACGCACTCTCACCCTTCCATCATTGCTAGCCTCTTCGGTACCGTGCATTGCCCTTTCTCACTTTGAGAGTTGGTGTAAACTTCGCCGGTGCATCCAAACCCCGTGATATGATATGCTCTATGACACATAAGGCTCCTTATATCTTCCTCAAAACAGCCACCATACCTACCTGAATGTGCGTTATATCGACTAGAGGGGGGGGGGTGAATAGGTGATTTTTATGAATTCTTCACTGAGGAATTTTAGGGTGAGGAAATTCCTTAGCAAAGATCTACATCGGAATAAGTACTCAGAAGCAAACATAGCAGAACGCAAGCATGGTCAACATGATGAAATGAAGACAAGCATGGAGTACGAAAAGCATAAACACAGGATAACACGGGGTGAAGACAAACAGACTGA
Source organism: Triticum monococcum (assembly GCA_034509565.1). NCBI lineage: Eukaryota > Viridiplantae > Streptophyta > Magnoliopsida > Poales > Poaceae > Triticum > Triticum monococcum. The sequence goes on from CM067845.1 coordinate 489,807,736, forward strand.
AGAAATTGAACTGAGGAAATTAAGAAAGTCTTCAGCCAAAGTCTTCCAATAGATATGAACAAGCACACAACACAAAAATGAGGAAATGGAAGGGTTGAGGAAATGGAACCAGGTAGCTTGGTGAAGACAATGATTTGGTAGACCAGTTCCAACTGCTGTGACAGTTGTACGTCTTGTTAGGGCGGATAGGTATTTAAACCTGAGGACACACAGTCCCGAACACCCAGTTCTAAACACACAGTTCAGAACACTCAGTCCTCACCGTATTCCCCTTGAGCTAAGGTCACATAGACCTCGCCCAATCACTCATGGTAAGTCTTCAGGTGATTTCCAAACCTTCACAGACTCGGTCACTCGGCAATCCACAATTTCCTCTTAGATGCTCTAGACCATGACGCCTAACCGTCTGGAAGATGCACAGTCTTCAAAGCTAACAAGCGTCGGATCCACGCAGGATCAATCTCTTCAGTAATGCTCAATCACTTTGGGTTTGTAGGTGTTTGGGTTTGGGTTTTCCTCACTTGATGATTTTCACTCAAAGTCCTCGGAGGATGGGATGCTCTCAAATGACAAGTGTCAGTTTCTCTCGGAGCAGCCAACCAACTAGTGGTTGTAGGGGGCGACTATTTATAGCCTAGGGAGCAGCCTGACATGATAAGACATAAATGCCCTTCAATGATCTGACCATTAGGTGGGTAGATATTTTGGGACAGCGGGCACAAGGCACAACAATGGTTGGAAATTTGAGTATCAAATTTCTCAGGGCTATCATGTTCCTCACTATGTAGGCAATCCGCACTAGCGAATTCCTAATTCCTCAGAACAAATTCCTCAGAGACTAGAAGAACTTCATCTCTGTCACTGAAGAATATGACTGAACTATATGAGATTTCCAATGGCTTCACTTGAAGGGATTGATAGGTGTAGGATTTTGAGTTGAGCATCACATGGAAATTTTCCTTAGTATTTCCTCGACCCCCTTTAGCAGTACGGTTGTTTCTTATGACTCAAGAAAGAGAAAATGAAACTATGAAAACAAGAGTCTTCACGCTTCATGTTCCTCGAATGAGTACCAAGTCTTCAAGGTCACACCAATTTCTTCACTATCAAAGTCTTCAGAAAGTCTTCAGAAATCCAAAGTCTTCAGTCGAAGAATTTCATTTTTAGGGGTCGAATTTCTGTGTAAATATCAAACTCCTCATAGACTTATAGACCTGTGTACACTCATAAACACATTAGTCCCTTAACCTATAAGTCTTCAATACACCAAAATCACTAAGGGGCACTAGACGCACTTACAATATCCCCCTTTTTGGTGATTGATGACAATATAGGTTAAGTTTTCAACGGGGATAAACCTATGAAGTGTAAATACTGATATTGAGGAATTTGATTGCAAGATATAGAAGAACTCCCCCTTGAAGATGTGCATAGTGAGGAATTTGCTTTTGAAGCAATGCACACTTGAAGAGTTGAATCATGGAGATCTCCCCCTATATCTTGTAATTCATACACACATTGACATATAATATGAAGAATTTAAAATGCATGATGAAATATGGTGACTGATGTAATTCAGCATGCGTGCATTAACATTAATGTGGAATAAGCATGCAGAAGAAATCAGCAAAAGTATCAGGCCACCATAGAGTTTAAGATTATAACTCGATCCAGCAAAGTCATCAGAAGACCGAGAGTTGTATCTTAAGAAAAAAACGCCCATATAAGATAGACCCACTTGAAGACTAACTCAAATTTCTCCCCCTTGGTCATCGAATGACCAAAAGGGTTGAAAATGAGGACTAACACCCCTGATGAATATCTAGTTGATGGAGGAGCGCCAGCATTGTTGGGGTCGTTTGTCATTGTAGGGCCTGTCGCAGTGTCGTCCAAGTCTTCATGCTCATCAGTGTCGCGCGATGAAGAATATGAGCTGGCCACCAAGGAAGGAACCTTGACCTTCTTGTATTTCTTCGGTGGAGGTGCAGACCAGTCAAAATCTTCCTTGAGACCCATGTTCTTTAGATCTTCTTCACTATAGACATGGGACAGAATAGCCCAGGTGCGACCGAAGATCTCATGGAGGTAGTAATGGTTTTTCTTCACTGCATTGTGTGTAGCGGTCATGTTGTGAAGAAATGAACCAAACTGACGCTTAACCCATTTATGGTTTCGATCCACCTTCTGGTGAAGACTAAGCAGAAGCTCACGGCCAGTCATCACACGAGGAGCAATGGCTTGAGGATTTGGCTTGGAGGCATGGGCAGCAGAATCATGAGTGACAGAGTCATCATTGGTGGAATATGATGCAACTTTGTGAAACTGACCATCCAATGGACGAATGCCTTCATCAATGACAAGAGGTGTCTTGTCCTTTTCATCAGTTGAAGTAAAAGTCTGCTTGAGGACTTCAATCGGGGGCAAGTAGCTGAGGTGATTCTAAAAATCATCATTGTAGTTGAGTGAAGACCTTGTCCTGAGGAATCTCATAATCCAAGGTGCATAAGGCTTCAGCTCAAATGAAGAAAGTGCGACATTTGCCAGATTCCTCATGAATAAATCATGATAGTTGATAGGAATGCTATGAATGATGTTGAATAGCAGATTCTTCATGATGCCAACTATTTCCTCATCAGATGAGTCGTGGCCTTTGATAGGACTCATTGTCCTCGTCAGAATGTGATAGACTGTTCTGGGCACATAGATTAAGTCCTTTACGAGGAATTTGTTCCTTGGGGCTTGACCGAGCTTCATAGGCTTCATTCACACTTGCATGTAATGAGCAGTGAGTTCAGGTTCTTGGTATAGGCAGCGAGCTCCTTCACTGGGTGGACTGATGGGCAGGGCGTGAAGCAATTCAGAGGCCGGTGCCTTATAATGAGTATTATTGGTCATCCAGTCCAAGACCTGGGTGTTGATATCTTCAGGATCACCAGTGATGTGCAGTGTCACAAAGAACTGAAGAATGAGCTCTTCATTCCAATCAACAATGTCAGTGCAAAAGTTGAGGAGGCCTGCGTCATGAAGCACACCGAGCATAGGAGAGAAACAAGGCAATGATTCCATGTCCATGTGAGGAATATGCTCATGGTAGAAGATTTTGTCCTTGTTGAAAAGTAGTGAAGAATAGAAATTTGCCTGGCTGGCAGTCCAGAAGCGCTTCCTTCTAAGACGAGCAGAATCATAGGGATTGTAGTCAGTGAAGAACATGTGCTCGCCGAAGAAATCATCAGCCTTGAATTTATGCTTCTTTGAGAATGGATCCTTTGGTTTGGTCTGACGAGTGTCAGTCAATTGCATTATTACCTCAGGAATCGCAATCTCAGGCTCCACAGGCTGAGGAATTTCAGGTTCTTCTTCAGTGGCAGCCTGGGACTTCAATTCTTCATTTACATTTTCTTCAGCACTAGTGGCTGTAATTTCTTCATGAATAGATGGGGTGGCATGTGGTTCATCAGATCCCATTTGTATTGTATTTACTAGGGACTGAGGAATTTGTTGCAATGGTGTGAAGAGTGGAGAGTTGGGTGCTGACTTTCCCAAAAGTCATCATTTAGCATGGGTGTGGTACAACCAATGTCCACATCTTCATCTTCCATTTCTTCAACGCCGGCCTCTTCAACAGTAAACAGAGGCATAAGCGAGGAGACAATTGGTGTTGAAGGGATTGTATCCACTTCAATTTCTTCATCCATCTGCTCTGACGAAGCAGCAGAAGGAATGTCGTCATCGTATTCACTTGGAATCACATATTCTTCATCATAAGGAACAAGGTCCTTTGATTAAGGATGGCAATTTTACCCATGTACATGGATATCCGAACCGAATGGACAGGGTATGGATATGCTTTTGTGTCCATGGACGCCGCCCAAACCCGACCCGATTGCTCGTGGGTAGGGCATGGATATAATCTTGTACCCATGGATATATTCAAACGCGGCCCGATAGTATGACTTAATGAGCCAAAATCTTCTATCCCTACCACACAGTCACATGCCCCACTGTAATTTTACACTTTGTTATCTAAAAACATGTAAAAGAAATTGCACAATCTCCATCATGACTTTTATTAGTTGACATTCAATCCCCTCCGTAACACACTCCAAAGTCCCTTCCCTTGTTAAATGACTTGTCATTCACAATTATTAGAAAAATACAAAATGATCTTAGCTTGTTAGTGGACGTTGATTTACCATAAGTTGATGTTTAGCATAAGTGAGGCCTAGCCTGCCACAAGGTGAAGAATGAAGGAGCTTATGTTAACATTGAGTTATGTGTTATTTATATGTCTTGAGAGGACACAATGAATATCCAGTGGGTATGGATATCCATCGGGTTTGGACATGGACACAGTTTATCATCCATGAATTGTTTTCATGGATGGACAAAGACCGTCTTCATGGATATGGATATGAATTTAATATTGTTCAACCCGATCCAAACCCGACCCATTGCCATCCTTACCTTTGATGGCATGGTTGAGATAGGAACAACATCAATGGGGTTTGCAAACGAGCTGGTTAAAGACTTCATCTTCTTCGGAGTTGAAGAATCTGATGAAGCTGATGCCTTCCTTTTCTTCACTCCTGCATGCTCTGCAGCCTTAGTCTTCTTCACATCTGAAGCAGATGGAAGAATCAGAGTTGGGGTAGGCGCAGGAGGAGCAGAGGAATTTGGTTGAGTTTCTTCAGACACAACTGATGCAGTTGCCCTGACCTCTTCATCTTCTTCATGCACACCACTAGTGGATGCCCTAGCAATTTCATCAGCGGCTGAAATGTAGTCATCAGCCCTGGAATTCACATTTTCTTCAGCAGCCTGAATGTCATCAGTGGTGCTGGCATTTTCTTCAATAGGCTGAGCAGATGCTTCAGCCTGAGGAATTTCCTGTTGTTTTGGGGCTGCAATAGTGGAAGCGAACTTTTCAGTCAATTTCACAAACCTAACTTTGGCTCCAAGCCAGTCAGCGCGGTACGCATCAAATTCATCATTGAGTTTCTTAATGTCTGATTGAATTGTGACAAGTTCTTCAGTTGTCGTACAGACAACATTCTTCTTCAGGAAGCGCTCCTTTTTGTACTACGCTTTCTTGATCTGCCTGGCCTTCTCAAACTTCCATTTTTCTTCTTGTATGACGTGAGTCAACATATGACTTTGGCCAGGAGTCAGCTTGAAATCAGACATAGGAGTATTTGGGTCCTTGTGCCATAGATTAATGTACTCAAGGATCAACTTTGGATCCAAAAGCAGGGACACACTTGTGCCCTTGGCTCTAGCGGCCTTGACCCGCCTGTCTCCGATGATTTCTGCAAGTTCATCATCATCAGCTTCGTCTTCATCTGATGGCACTTGAAAAGCGACCTGCTTCTTTTGAGGACTTGGTCGAGAGCCTCGTCCAGCAGTTGCCTTGGTCTTCAACAGAGTGGGACCAGTTGAAGAATGCAGTGGTGCTGAGGAACTAGCAGATGCTCCTGAGGCAATAGAGATACCCGTCGTACTTTGGCACGTGGCGAGATGCGCAGGTGCTAAGGATTTTGTCGGAGCAGCTAAGGACTTGAGCGGAGGAGCTGAGGATTTTGGAGGAGCAGGAGCAGCGTGAGGAATTGGCCGTGAGGGCTTTGAGGAATCTGGCCGTGAGGGCATAGCTGAGGAACTTGGCCGTGAGGGCATTGAGGAAGAAGCACCTGGCTTGTGCGCAGGCTTCTTTGGCATGGCCTTCTTTGGCTTGCTTACAGAGGCCTCAGTAGTGGCATCAGCAGTAGAAGAATCTTCATTGAATTTCCTCACTGCTTCTCTTGCTTGTCTGGCCAACTTGGCCTGGCGCTTGGCCCATTCATCAGGATAATCCTCACCGCGCTTGAGGCTGGTGGGATCTGCTTCTTGGCCAGGTGCCAACGGAAGTCTTGGGCATGGAGGATTGAGAACTAATTTCTTCATGTACTTGGGAGTAACATACCTGTACTCCCCCACTCTCTTGCCCATCTCCTCTCTATTCGTTGAATGCGCACTTTGCACTCATTTTTGGTTTCCTTTCCATGAGTGGCCTCATCAGGAGTGCAATAGTCCTTGTATATGTCATTAGGGATCTCAAAAGCAGTATTGACCTCATGCCTCTTTCCTCCTTTCTGTGGCTTCTTACCATCAGCCATTTTCTTCAGTGGAGGAATTTGAACAATGGAATTCTTTGAAGATGTATGCAACTTTTCTTCGAGCAACGCTGCGAACGAGTTAAGTTGATGAGAACCTAGTGATTCAGCAGCGGACATGAGTACCTGTGAATAGAGTAAAGTTGCAAGGAATTTGGAGAGGTCATATGCGTTCTCAGAAGGTTTTGTAAAAAGAACAAGTTTGAGGAATTTGACTAGATGAGTCTTGAAGAATTTCACTAAGCATTCTTTGTCTTAGGTTCCAGAGTTGTATAGATCAGAAATCCACACAATTGAGGAATCTTGAAGAAAAATATAGCTTAGAGAAATAAAACAAGAGCAGGTGACATGTGAGGTGTTTTTAGTGTGTGAAGATTTAAAGAAAAACACCTTTGAGGATTTTGTAGAAATCATTTGAATCAAAGAGGGCAGTAAAAGTAACTTTTAAATACCCTGGACGAAGAACATGACAAACTAGGAAGTGGAGATGTGAAGTTCGCCAGTGCAGATCTTCCACGCCCTAACTCGACAGAGGAAGACAGCTACGGCGGCAGCGGAGTGAAGAAATCCGTGGTCGGCGTGAGTACGACGGCGTCGAGGTTGAGGCTGTGAAGCTCTTCCTCACCGGCGACGATGAAGTAGCGGTGGCGCTAGGGTTTGAGAAGCTCGAGCTGGAGTGAGGTCGAGCAGAGTAAAAGAGAAGTGAGGAAGGGGAGGGGGTATTTATAGCCACGGTGAAAAACTGTTCGCCCGAAGAATTTGGACGAACGTGCCCCTCACCCTTCTCATTCGCTTGACATGTGTCACCCACGTACTGAGAAGTGGAGATCGTGTGAGATCGTGGGTGTATGGATAAGTGTTGTCGTGGGATGTGGAACGGTTTGAGCGGCAAAGCCAATTTTTTTTGGATAAGATAAGTTAAAAGTTCCGTTCGCAAATTCTTCAGCTGACACGGACACAGTGAAGATTTTGAACGAGTTTCAAATAGAACGCACATGAAGAATTTGTGAATAGAATGGATTGAGTTTAGCATAGAGGGGGTAGGGTCCGATCACATTCACTTAGCAGAAAAAGCAACTTGAAGAATTAGCCATAAGCGAATGCTGTAGAGGACATAAACTCATATATATACATAGCCAATGAAGAAAAATGTCGAAAACAGTGAAGACAATGCAAAGTTGATAAACAACTAAGGAAATTCAAAACAAACAAAAAAAACTCAAATTGAAGATTTTCAACTTTTGGTGGTGGCGTGACCCATCGTATAAGAATGATGATTTCAGACACCACGTACAATTGTCGTAGGGTTCTGAGAATCAAATTCTTTGTTAACTTCTTCACACTTAGAGCGTTATTCTTCATTGATTGAAGAAAAACGTTTCTTCATGTGTTGCACATCTAAGTAATCAATTTTGCATAAGTGTTAGGATGAGTGTCCTTTTCAAAGAACATTCGAAGATTCTAAGATATTTAGCTCACACCGCAACTTGCTAAATCTCTTCTCATCCAAGTGCTTTGTTAATATATCGGCTAGCTATTCTTCAGTCTTCACATGCTCAATAGAAATGTCACCCTTCAACACATGATCACGAAGAAAATGATGATGAATCTGAATGTGCTTTGTCTTCGAGTGTTGAACTGGGTTGTGAGCAATATTGATGGCACTCTCATTATCACAGAAGAGAGGCACATTCTTCATGTTGACGCTGTAGTCCTTGAGAGTTTGCTTCATCCACAACAATTGAGCATAGCAAGAACCAGCAGCAATGTACTCAGCTTCCGCAGTAGATAGTGATGCGCAGTTCTATTTCTTCGAGGAGCAACAGACCAAAGATCGTCCGAGGAAATGACATGTACCAGATGTTGACTTGCGGTCCACATGGTCACCAGCATAGTCAGAGTCAGAATATCCAATGAGATCAAAAGCCGAGCCCTTGGGGTACCATAATCCAAGTGTTGGTGTGTGAGCTAGATATCTAAGAATATGTTTCACAGCCTTATGGTGTGATTCCTTCGGTGTAGCTTGAAATCGGGCACACATGCAAACACTAAGCATTATATCTGGCCTAGATGCACATAAGTACAATAAAAAAACCAATCATGGAGCGGTATACCTTATGATCGAAGTCAATACCATTTTCATCAGTGCATAGATGGCCATTTGTGGGCATAGGAATTTTGACGCCTTTGCAATCTTGCATGCCGAATTTCCTCAGTACATCCTTGAGGTATTTCTCCTGAGATATGAATATGCCATTCCGTTGTTGACGAATTTGAAGACCTAAGAAGAATTTCAATTCTCCCATCATGGACATTTGATATTCTTCACTCATCATATAGGCAAATTCATCACTATAACGTTGGTCAGTACAGCCAAAGATAATATCATCAACATATATTTGGCACACAAATAGTTCACCATCATAAGATTTAGTGAAAAGAGTAGGGTCGAGTGAACCGGGTTTGAAGCCTTTCTTCACGAGGAATTCCTTCAAAGTATCATACCACACCCGTGGGGCCTGCTTGAGGCCATAGAGGGCCTTATTGAGTCTGAAGACTTTGTCAGGATGCTTTGGATGTTCAAAACCTGGGGGTTGAGCAACATATACTTCTTCCTCAATCTTACCATCGAGGAATGCACTTTTCACATCCATTTGATATAAAGTGATATCATGATGGTTAGCATAAGCAAGTAATATGCGAATAGCCTCAAGTCTAGCAACATGTGCAAAAGTTCCATCGAAGTCAATTCCTTCAACCTGTGTGTAGCCTTGAGCTACAAACCGTGCCTTATTCCTCACCACAAGGCCATTTTCATCTTGCTTGTTGCGGTAGATCCACTTTGTGCCAATGATATTGTGCTTGTGAGGATCTAGACATTTGACCAGTTCCTAGACGTTGTTGAGCTTGAATTGATGTAATTCCTCTTGCATAGCTTGAATCCACTTAGGCTCCAAAAATGCTTCATCTACCTTAGTGGGCTCTGTGATAGAGACGAAAGCAAAGTGGCCACAAAAGTTAGATAAATGTGAAGCTCTTGAGCGTCTGAGAGGACCTGGAATGTTGATGTCGCTGATGATTTTCTCAATTTGCACTTCATTTGCGACGCGAGGATGAGCGGGTTGACGTTGAGGAATTTGATCAGCATTTTCTTCAGCATCATTTTCCTCAGGTGCATCAGCATGACGTTCTTCATGTTCCGGAATAACTTCTTCAGCAGATTCTTTAGTAGGAATGACATCCCCTGTAGCCTTGAACTTAATAGATTCCTCAGGAGGTATTTCATCTATCACAGGAGGTAGGTTCTCTCTTTGCGAGACATTAGTCTCATCGAACTGCACATCTACAGTTTCAACAACCTTGTGATGACAGGTGTTGAAGACTCTGTAGGTGTGCGAGTCCTTACCATAACTGTGCATAAAACCTTGATGTGCTTTCAGTGCAAATTTAGAATTGTGATGAGGATCTCTAATCCAACATTTAGCACCGAAGACTTTGAAATAACTCACATTGGGTTTCTTGTCAGTGAGGAGTTCATAGGAAGTCTTCTTGAAGAATTTGTGAAGATATACTCTGTTGATGATGTGGCACGCAGTATCAATTGCCTCGGGCCAGAAGCAAGGAGGCGTCTTGTACTCATCAAGCATAGTGCGGGCCATCTCAACAAGAGTCCTATTCTTGCGCTCCACGACGCCATTTTGCTGAGGAGTACAAGGAGCAGATAACTCATGAGTAACAACAAGTTCATCAAGATAGCCATCAAGACCAGTGTTCCTGAACTCAGTTCCATTATCACTCCTGATGTGCTTGATCTTCACACCAAAGTTGGTTGAAGCCCTCGAGGAAAATCATTTGAAGACTTCCTGCACTTCAGTTTTGTAAGTGATAATATGGACCCATGTATATCGAGAGTAATCATCAACAATGACAAAGCCATATAAAGATGCATCATTGGTAAATGTGGCATAGTGAGTAGAGCCAAGGAGATCCAAGTGAAGCAATTCAAATGGTCGAGTAGTAGTCATGATAGTCTTCGCTGGATGCTTGGCCTTGGTCATCTTTCCAGCTTCATAGGCTCTGCATAAGTGATCCTTGAGGAATTTGACATTTTCAATGCCAATGACATGCTTCTTCTTCGTGAGCGTGTGCAGATTCCTCATGCCAGCATGACCAAGTCGTCGATGCCATAGCCAGCCTTCTGAAGCTTTTGCAAGTAGACATCATACAAATATCCTCTCCTAAAGCCTTCGAAGACTTTGGAATTGTCAGCTTCCATGATCACAACACAACAATACTTGCCAAAGAAAACCACCATATCAAGATCACAAAGCATTGAGACAGACATGAGGTTGAACCCTAAGGACTCAACAAGCATGACTTTGTCCATGTGTCGATCCTTTGAGATTGCAACCTTACCTAGACCCAATACCTTGCTTTTGCCTTTGTCAGCGTAGGTGATGTGCTTTAGATGTGATGGAGATAAAGCAGTGTCCATCAATAAGCTCCTGTCACCAGTCATGTGATTTGTACATCCACTATCGAGGACCCACTCAGTGGCTTTGGGTTGATCATCCTGCAAATGAATTAGTGCAACTTACAAACTCATATACTTCATCAGTGAAGAATATGGTATCAATTTCATCAGACAATAGAATAGATAAAACAGTATAAGGACGTGAGAAATGAAAATTCATTTCTTCATGAATAGCTTGCGTCCTTTCAAGCATATTCAGGTCTCCAGCAAATTCTTCAGACGATTAAGTTTGTCTGGAGACCTGACCCTGGATAAGAGGTTAGTTCTTTTTCTTCACCACCCATATCTGAAGGGGTGGCAAAGAGTTCATCATTCCGCGAGCTCCATAAGAGAAAGGTGGCATAGATGCCAATCCACTTCATTTCACATAATAGTGGTTAGGGTAAGCATAAGAGTAAGCAGAGAAATTCTTCGAGGACTTATGAACATAATGATTTGAAGAATAATGCACATATCCATAATCCTTAGATCTTCCCTGCGAGACAGACGGGTTAGCACGATGATGCTCATATGAGGACTTTGATCCTTTTGAGGAATTTGATCCACGTGAGGAGTTTGGTCTGTATGAAGACTTGGATCCATATGAAGAATTTGGTCCATATGAAGAATTTGATATGGGGTTCCTATTCTTCACAGGTGGCGTCATGATGGCATTCACCTGAAGATTTTCAAGGCATCTTTTGGGAACCCAGATTTTCTTCATAGGAGGACCGTTCCTGCAATTAGTGCCAACATATCTAGCAAATACTTCACCATTCTGATTTTTGAACAGTTTATAATTGGAGTCAAAAGACTCATTAGAAGAATATGAAGATTCACACGTAAAGCCAGATAAAGTAGATGGATCCACTGAAGGTCCCTTTGCAGCAACCCATGAGGTTTTGGGATACTGCTCAGGTTTCCAGTAGGTCCCATCAACATTGATTTTCCTCTCAAAGGCAATACCCTCTTTCCTAGGGTTCCTGTTGAGGATCTACTTTTTAAGCATGTCACAAAGAGCTTGATTCCCTTTGAGGCTTTTGTACATGCCTGTCATATACAATTCCTTCAGCCCTGCATCATCAGTAATACTAGCAATGTCCTCAGATGAGGAATTAGTGATAGCAGAGGCAGTTGAAGAATTTGCAGCAATGGAAGTATATGAGCATTCAGGTGAAGAACTAGTAGTTTCACATTCAATGCACTTCAAACATGGAGGAACAAATTCATCCTGAGTAGCGCTGATCTGTTGAGCAAGTAATGAATCACGCTCCTTCTGAAGATCTTCATAACTCACTCTTAACTGCTCAAGATCTTGCTTTCTTTGAAGAAATTCATAAGAAAGCTTGTCATGATTAGATAGGAGAGTGTTATGATGATCTTGAAGATTGTCAAAGTTGGACTGAAGTCTATGAAGATTTTCAGTCAAGATTTTAGTGCGATCCATTTCCTCTGCCAACATATCATCGCTTTTATCTAGCATATTTTGAACATTTTCAAGAGCCTTTTGTAGTTTCACAGCAATCTTAGCAAGTTTAGAGTAGCTGGGTTTGAGGTTTTCATCAGATTCATCCTCACTAGATTCAGAGGAGGGATATTTGAGTACCTTTGAGCCTTTTGCCATGAAGCAATAGGTGGGAGCGTAGTCCGCATTGTCATCATCAGTAATGTTGGGGAGGGACATTTCTTCAGGGTTGAAGATAGACTTGCTGAAAAACGCAGTTGCGAGGGCTAGGCTTGCCACACCAGAGTCTGACTCCTCAGATTCCTCCTCTTCCTCATTTTCCTCAAATGCAGCCTTAGAGTGCATTTCCTTGCCAATGAATGCTCGAGCATTCTTGGAGCTGCTCTTCTTGTGAGATGAGGACTTTGAGGGTCTTGATGATGAGGACTTTGAAGATTTCTTCTTCTTCTTTGGATCATCAGAACTGTAATCCTTGTACTTCTTCTTCTTCAATTCCTTTTCCCACCGAGGAAAATCTTGAATGTAGTGTCCAGGTTTTTTGCATTTATGACAGAGTCTCTTCTTGTAATCATGGGATGAGGAATCTGATCTCAAGTCACCACCTGTTGAGGATTTACCAAAGCGACCACGTCTTGAGAACTTTTGGAACTTCCTCACGAGCATTGCTAGCTCCTGGCTCAGTTCTTCAGGGTCAACAAGGCTGCTGTCAGAATCTTCACCATCAGATTCGGATACTGCCTTGGCCTTCAGAGCCCGTGATCTACCATAACTTGATCAATAGAGATCTCTCTTCTCAACAAGATGAAACTCATGAGTGTTTAGTCTCTCGAGGATATCAGCGGGATCAAGTGACTTATAGTCTCCACGTTCTTGTATCATCAATGCCAAGGTATCAAATGAGGAATCAAGCGATCTCAGTAATTTCTTCACCACCTCATGGTTGGTGATATCAGCGGCACCAAGTGCTTGAAGCTCATTTGAGATGTCAGTGAGGCGGTCGAAAGTTTGCTGAACATTTTCATTGTCGAGTCTTTTGAAGCGGTTGAAGAGATTTCGAATAACGTCAACTCGAGAGTCACGCTGTGTTGAGACTCCCTCATTGACCTTGGACAGCCTGTCCCAGATAAGCTTGGCTGTCTCCAAAGCACTCACTCTGCCATACTGCCCTTTGCTCAGATGGCCACATATGATATTCTTCACTTGAGAGTCGAGTTGCTTGAATCTCTTCACATCAGCCGCATTGATGGTGGGAGTGACAGAGGGAACACCATTCTCCATAATGTACCAGAGATCGTTATCAATTGCCTCAAGATGCATGCGCATCTTATTCTTCTAGTAGGGGTAGTCCATCCCATCCAAGGTAGGACACCCAGTAGAAACCTTGATCATACCTGTAGTCGACATAACTAAAACTCCAGGCGGTTAAACCAAAATCACACAGAACAAGGGAGTACCTTGCTCTGATACCAATTTACCAATTGAAAGTGCGTTATATCGACTAGAGGGGGGGGGGGTGAATAGGCAATTTTTATGAATTCTTCACTAAGGAATTTCAGGGTGAGGAAATTCCTTAGCGAAGATCTACTTGCAGCGGAATAAGTACTCCGAAGTAAACATAACAGAACGCAAGCATGGTCATCATGATGAAATTAAGACAAGCACAGAGTACGGAAAGCGTAAACACAGGATAACACAGGATGAAGACAAACAGACTGAAGAAATTGAACTGAGGAAATTAAGAAAGTCTTCAGTCAAAGTCTTCCAACAGATATGAACAAGCACACAACACAGAAATGAGGAAATGGAAGGGTTGATGAAATGGAACCAGGTAGCTTGGTGAAGATAATGATTTGGTAGACCAGTTCCAACTGCTGTGACAGTTGTACGTATGGTTAGGGCGGCTAGGTATTTAAACCTGAGGACACCCAGTCCCGGACACCTAGTTCTAAACACACAATTCAGAACACTCAGTCCTCACTGTATTCCCCTTGAGCTAAGGTCACACACACCTCGCCCAACCACTCGTGGTAAGTCTTCAGGTGACTTCCAAACCTTCACAGACTCGGTCACTTGACAATCCACGATTTCCTCTTGGATGCTCTAGACCATGACACCTAACCGTCTGGAAGTGCACAGTCTTCAAAGGTAACAAGTGTCAGATCCACGCAGGATCAATCTCTTCAGTGATGTTCAATCACTTTGGGTTTGTAGGTGTTTGGGTTTGGGTTTTCCTCACTTGATGACTTTCACTCAAAGTCCTCGGAGGATGGAATGCTCTCAAATGACAAGTGTTAGTTTCTCTCGGAGCAGCCAACCAGCTAGTGGTTGTACGGGGCGGCTATTTATAGCCTAGGGAGCAACCCGACATGATAAGACATAAATGCCCTTCAATGATCTGACCGTTAGGTGGGTAGATATTTCGGGACATCTGGCACAAGGCACAACAACGGTCAGAAATTTGAGTATCAAATTTCTCAGGGCTATCATGTTCCTCACTATGTAGGCAATCTGCACTGGCGAATTCCTAACTCCTCAGTCAGAACAAATTCCTCATAGACCAGGAGAACTTCGTCTCTGTCACTGAAGAATTGACTGAACTGTATGAGATTTCCAATGGCTTCCCTCGAAGGGATTGGTAGGTGTAGGATTTTGAGTTGAGAATCACATGGAAATTTTTACTTAGTATTTCCTCGACCCCCTTTACCAGTACGGTCTTTCCTATGACTCAATAAAGAGAAAATGAAACTACGAAAACAAGAGTCTTCACGCTTCATGTTCCTCGAATGAGTACCAAGTCTTCAAGGTCACACCAATTTCTTCACTTTCAAAGTCTTAAGAAATCCAAAGTCTTTAGTCGAAGAACTTCATTTTTAGGGGTCGACTTTCTCTGTAAATATCAAACACCTCATAGACTTATAGACCTATGTACACTCATAAACACATAAGTCCCTTAATAGGTAGGTTTGGTGCAAACTTCGCCGGTGCATCCAAACCCCGTGATATGATATGCTCTATCACACATAAGCCTCCTTATATCTTCCTCAAAACAGCCACCATACCTACCTATTATGGCATTTCCATAGCCATTCCAAGATATATTGCCATGCAACTTTCCACCGTTCCGTTTATTATGACACGCTTCATCATTGTCATATTGCCTTGCATGATCATGTAGTTGACATCGTATTTGTGGCAAGGCCACCATGCATAATTTATCATACATGTCACTCTTGATTCATTGCCCATCCCGGTACACCGCCGGAGGCATTCACATAGAGTCATACTTTGTTCTAGTATCGAGTTGTAATCTTTGAGTTGTAAATAAATAGAAGTGTGATGATCATCATTAATAGAGCATTGTCCCCAAACAAGAAAAAGAAAGGGCAAATAAAAAAATGCCCAAAAAAGAAATAAAAAGAGACAATGCTACTATCCTCTTTTTTCCACACTTGTGCTTCAAAGTAGCACTATGATCTTTATGATAGAGAGTCTCTTATGTTGTCACTTTCATATACTAGTGGGAATTTTT
This sequence comes from Triticum monococcum, assembly GCA_034509565.1. Classification (NCBI taxonomy): domain Eukaryota; kingdom Viridiplantae; phylum Streptophyta; class Magnoliopsida; order Poales; family Poaceae; genus Triticum; species Triticum monococcum. The sequence goes on from CM067845.1 coordinate 489,823,389, forward strand.
CATTATAGAACTTGGCTTGTATATTCCAATGATGGCTTCCTCAAAATGCCCTAGGTCTTCGTGAGCAAGCAAGTTGGATGCACACCCACTTAGTTTCTTTTGTTGAGCTTTCATACATTTATAGGTCTAGTGCATCCGTTGCATGGCAATCCCTACTCCTCACATTGACATCAATTTATGGGCATCTCCATAGCCCATTGATTAGCCATGTCGATGTGAGACTTTCTCCTTTTTGTCTTCTCCACACAAACCCCATCATTATATTCTATTCCACCCATAGTGCTATGTCCATGGCTCACCCTCATGGCATAAGGGTTGAAAAGCCTGAAGCGCGTTAAAAAGTATGAAACAATTGCTCGGCTTGTCATCGGGGTTGTGCATGATGGGAGAATTTTGTGTGACAAAAATGAAGCATGGCCTAACTATATGATTTTGAAGGGATAAGCTTTCTTTGGCTATGTTATTTTGATAAGACATAATTGCTTGGTTAGTATGCTTGAAGTATTATTATTTTTATGTCAATATTAAACTTTTGTCTTGAATCTTATGGATCTGAATATTCTTGCCACAATAAAGAAGATTACATTGATAAATATGTTAGGTAGCATTCCACATCAAACATTCTGTTTTTATCATTTACCTACTCGAGGACGAGCAGGAATTAACCTTGGGGATGCTTGATACGTCTCCAATGTATCTATAATTTTTGATTGTTCCATGCTATTATATTATCAACTTTGGATGTTTTATATGCTATTTTATATGATTTTTGGGACGAACCTATTAACCTAGAGCCCAGTGCCAGTTTATGTTTTTTTCCTTGTTTTTGAGTTTTGCACAAAAGGAATACCAATGGGAGTCCAATTAACGTGCCAATTTTTGATGATTTTTTATGGAACAAAAGAAGACCCCGGAGTAAAAGAGTTGCGCTAGAACAGTCCTGGGCCGTCCACGAGGGTGGGGGGCGCGACCACCCCCGGGCGCGTGGGCCTGCCTCGTGGACGACTCGGGCACCTTCTTGACGTGAGACCTACGCCAAAAATTCCTATAAATACAGAAACCTCCAGAAAATAACCTAGATTGGGAGTTCCGCCGCCAGAAGCCTCCGTAGCTACTGAAAACCAATCTAGACCCGTTCTGGCACTCTGCCGGAGGGGGGGAACCCCTCTCCGGTGGCCATCTTCATCATCCCGGTGCTCACCATGACGAGGAGGGAGTAGTTCTCCCTCGGGGCTGAGGGTATGTACCAGTAGCTATGTGTTTGATCTCTCTCTCTCTCGTGTTCTTGATTCGACACGATCTTGATGTATCTCGAGCTTTGCTATTATAGTTGGATCTTATGATGTTTCTCCCCCTCTACTCTCTTATGATGGATTGAGTTTTCCCTTTGAAGTTATCTTATCGGATTGAGTCTTTAAGGATTTGAGAACACTTGATGTATTTCTTGCATGTGCTTATCTGTGGTGACAATGGGATATCACGTGATCCACTTGATGTATGTTTTGGTGATCAACTTGCGAGTTCCGTAACCTCGTGAACTTATGAATAGGGGTTGGCACACGTTTTCGTCTTGACTCTCCGGTAGAAACTTTGGGGCACTCTTTGAAGTTCTTTGTGTTGGTTTAATAGATGAATCTAAGATTGTGTGATGCATATCGTATAATCATACCCACGGATACTTGAGGTGACATTGGAGTATCTAGGTGACATTAGGGTTTTGGTTGATTTGTGTCTTAAGGTGTTATTCTAGTATGAACTCTTGAATAGACCGATCAAAAAGAATAATTTTGAGGTGGTTTCGTACCCTACAATAATCTCTTTGTTTGTTCTCCGCTATTAGTGACTTTGGAGTGACTCTTTGTTGCATGTTGAGGGATAGGTATATGATCCAATTATGTTATTATTGTCGAGAGAACTTGCACTAGTGAAAGTATGAACCCTAGGCCTTGTTTCCTAGCATTGCAATACCGTTTACGCTCACTTTTACCACTTGTTACCTTGCTGTTTTTATATTTTCAGATTACAAAAACTTATATCTACCATCCACATTGCACTTGTATCACCATCTCTTCGCCGAACTAGTGCACCTATACAATTTACCATTGTATTGGGTGTGTTGGGGACACAAGAGACTCTTTGTTATTTGCTTGCAGGGTTGTTTGAGAGAGACCATCTTCATCCTACGCCTCCCACGGATTGATAAACCTTAGGTCATCCACTTGAGGGAAATTTGCTACTGTCCTACAAACCTCTGCACTTGGAGGCCCAACAACGTCTACAAGAAGAAGGTTGTGTAGTAGACATCAGCTATTTAATACCCCTCTGATCTTGAGCATGTTTATCACTTGTGAGTAGTTACTTTTGTTCTTGAGGTCACGGGAGAAATCATGTTGCAAGTAATCATGTGAACTTGATATGTGTTCGATATTTTGATAGTATGTATGTTGTGATTCCCTTAGTGGTGTCATGTGAACGCCGACTACATGACACTTCACCATATTTGGGCCTAAGGGAATGCATTGTGGAGTAGTTATTAGATGATGGGTTGCGAGAGTGACAGAAGCTTAAACCCTAGTTTATGCGCTATTCCGTAAGGGACCGATTGGAACCCAAAGTTTAATGCTATGGTTAGGATTTATCCTTAATACTTTTCTCGTAGTTGCGGATGCTTGCGAGGAGGTTAATCATAAGTAGGAGGTTTGTTCAAGTAATAACAACACCTAAGCTCCGGTCCACCCACATATCAAATTATCAAAGTAGCGAACACGAATCGAATCAACATGATGAAAGTGATTAGATGAAATTCCCGTGTACCCTCAAGAATGCTTTGCTTAATATAAGAGACCGTTTTGGCCTGTCCTTTGCCTCAAAAGGATTGGGCTACCTTGCTGCACTTTTTGGTACTATTATCATTACTTGCTCGTTACAAAATATCTTCCTATCAAACTAATGTATTACTTACAGTTTCAGCACCTGCAGACATTACCTTGCTGAAAACCGCTTGTCATTTCCTTCTGCTCCTCGTTGGGTTTGACACTCTTACTTATCGAAAAGAGCTACAATTGATCCCCTACACTTGTGGGTCATCAAGGCTATTTTCTAGCACAGTTTCCGAGGAGTGAAGCGCCTTTGGTAAGTGGAAATTAGGAAGGAAACATTTATATAGTGTGCCGAAATTTATTGTCACTTGTTACTATGGAAACAATCCTTTGCGGGGTTTGTTCGGGGTATCTTGACCTAGACCAGAATCACAATTAGCTACCCCTCAACCTACTGCACCTACTAAAAATATTTAATATGAAATTCCTTCGGGTATGATAGAACAACTGCTAGCTAATCCTTATGCAGGAGATGGAACCGAACATCCTGATATGCACTTGATATATGTGGAACAAATTTGGGGATTGTTTAAGCTTGCAGGTTTACCTGGAGAAGAAATTAAGAAGAAGGTTTTCCCTTTATCTTTTAAGGGAAAAGCATTGACATGGTATAGGCTATGCGATGATATTGGATCTTGAAATTGGAATCAATTGAAATTGGAGTTCCACCAAAAAATTTATCCTATGCATCTAGTTCATCGTGATCGGAATTACATATATAATTTTTGGCCTCATTTAGGGAAAATATCGCTCTAGCTTGGGGGAGGCTTAAGTCAATGTTATATTCATGCCCCAATCATGAGCTCTCAAGAGAAATTATTATTCAGAATTTTTATGCTCGGCTTTCTCGTGATGATCAATCCATGCTAGACACTTCTTGTACTGGTTCTTTTATGAAGAATACTATTGAATTCCGGTGGGATATTTAGGAAAGAATTAAACGTAACTCTGAAGATTGGGAACTCGACCTAGGTAAAGAGTCAGGTATTAAGCTTAAGTATGATTGTGTTAAATCTTTTATGAATACTGATGCTTTTCAAAAGTTTAGCACTAAATATGGATTTGACTATGAGATAGTAGCCTCCTTTTGTGAATCATTTGCTACTCATGTCGATCTCCCTAAAGAGAAGTGGTTTAAATATCACCCACCTATTAAAAAATAAATTAAAGAACCAGAACTAGCTAAGGAAGAAACTATACTTTATAATGTTGATCAAGTTGTTCCTACTTCTTATATTGAGAAACCACCTTTCCCTGTTAGGATAAAGAAACGTGCTAAAGTTTCAACTGTGGTCAACAAAAGTTATATTAGAACACCCAAACCTGATGAAAAAATCAAAGTAGAACCTAGTGTTGCTATGGTTAAGGATCTCTTCGAAGAAAATATAGACGGGCATGTTATTTACTTCTATGAAGAAGCTGCTAGAATTGCCAAACCTGATAAAAAGGATAAACATGGACTTGTTGTTGGCATGCCTGTTGTCTAAGTTAAAATAGGAGATCATTTTTATCATGGTTTATGTGACATGGGTGCTAGCGTGAGTGCTATTCCTTATTCCTTATATCAAGAAATTATTAATGACATAGCACCCGCAGAGATAGAAGACATAGATGCTACTATTAAACATGCTAATAGAGACACTATATCACCAATTGGGATTGTTAGAGATGTTGAAGTCTTGTGTGGGAAAATAAAATACCCTACCAATTTTCTTGTTCTTGGTTCTCCACTAGATGACTTGTGTCCCATTATCTTTGGTAGACCTTTCTTGAACACCATTAATGCTAAGATAGATTGTGAGAAACAAACTGTCGGTGTTAGTTTTGGTGATGAGTCTCATAAGTTTAATTTTTTCAAGTTTCGTAGAAAGCTTCATGAAAAAGAATTTCCTAGTAAGGATGAAATAATTGGTCTTGCTTCTTTTGTTGTGCCTCCTACTGATCCACTAGAACAATATTTGCTAGACCATGAAAATGATCTACATATGCATGAAAGAAATGAAATAGATAAGATTTTCTTTGAACAATGTCCTCTGCTTAAACACAATTTGCCTATTGAAACTCTACGAGGTCCTCCTCCACCTAAAGGTGATCATGTGTTTGAATTAAAACAATTACGAGCCACTTTGAAATATTCTTATCTGGATGAAAAGAAGATATATCATGTTATTATTAGTGCTAACCTTTCAGAACATGAAGAAGAAAGATTATTGAAAGTTCTAAGGAAGCACCGAGCTGATATTGGATATACTCTTGATGATTTAAAGGGCATTAGTCCCACTCTATGTCAGCACAAAATTAATCTGGAACTTGATGCTAAACCCGTTGTTGATCACCAACGTCGGTTAAATCCGAAGATGAACGAAGTGGTAAGAACGGAAATATTAAAAATTCTGGAAGCAGGTATAATCTATCCTATAGCTGATAGTAGATGGGTAAGTCATGTTCATTGTGTCCCTAAGAAAGGAGGTATTACTGTTGTTCCTAATGATAAGAATGGACTTATTCCAGAAAGAATTGTTATAGGTTATAGAATGGTAACTGAATTTAGAAAATTAAACAAAGCAACTAGAAAAGATCATTAACCTCAGGCTTTTATTGATCAAATGCTAGAGAGATTATCTAAGCACACACAAATTTGCTTTCTTGATGGATATTCTGGCTTTTCACAAATACTTGTTTCTCAACCTGATCAAGAAAAGACCACCTTCACTTGTCCCTTTGGAAATCATGCTTATAGACATATGCCTTTTGGTTTATGCAATGCACCTGCTACCTTTCAAAGATGTATGACTGCTATATTCTCTGACTTTTATGAAAATATTGTCGAGGTTTTCATGGATGACTACTCTGTTTTTGGGAAGTCTTTTGATGATTGTTTAAGCAATCTTGATCGAGTTTTGCAGAGATGTGAACAAACAAATCTTGTCTTGAATTGGGAGAAGTGCCACTTTATGGTTAATGAAGGTATTGTCTTGGGTCATAAAATTTCTGAAAGAGGTATTGAAGTGGACAAAGCTAAGGTTGATGCAATTGAGAAAATGCCATGTCCTAAAGACATCAAAGGTATTCGTAGTTTCCTAGGTCATGCTGGTTTCTATAGGAGATTTATCAAAGTCTTTTCTAAAATTTCTAGGCCTCTTACAAACCTTTTGCAAAAGTATGTTCCTTTTGTTTTTTATGATGATTGTTTAGAAGCCTTCGAAACACTCAAGAAAGCCTTAATTTCTGCACCTATTGTTCAACCACCTGATTGGAACTTGCCTTTTGAAATTATGCGTGATGCTTAGTGATTATGTTGTTGGTGATGTTCTAGGACAAAGAGTTGATAAGAAACTAAATGTTATTCATTATGCTAGTAAAACTCTAGACAATGCTCAATGAAATTATGCTACTCCTAAAAAAGAATTTCTTCCAATGGTGTTTGCTTGTGATAAATTTATATCTTACATTGTTGATTCAAAAGTAATTGTTCACACCGACCATGCTGCTATTAAATATCTTATGGAAAAGAAATATGCTAAACCTAGACTTATTCGATGGGTTCTCTTGCTACAAGAATTTGATTTAGATATTACTGATAGAAAAGGAGCTGAGAACCCCATAGCTGATAATTTGTCTAGGCTTGAAAATGTGCTTGATGACCCACTACCTATCGATGATAGTTTTCCTGATGAGCAGTTAGCTGCAATAAATGTTTCTCATAACACCCCTTGGTATGCCGACTATGCTAATTACATTGTTGCTAAATATTTACCACCTAGCTTTACATACCAACAAAAGAAAAATTCTTCTATGATTTAAGACATTACTTTTGGGATGACCCACATATCTATAAAGAAGGAGTAGATGGTATTATTAGACGTTGTGTACCTGAGAATGAACAGAGACAAATCCTACAGAAATGTCACTCCAAAGCATATGGAGGACATCATGCTGGAGATAGAACTGCTCAAAAGGTATTGCAATCTGGATTTTATTGGCCTACTCTCTTCAAGGACGCCCGTAAGTTCGTATTATCTTGTGATGAATGCCATAGAATAGGCAATATCGGCAAGCGTCAAGAAATGCCTATGAATTATTCAGTTGTTGTTGAACCATTTGATGTTTGGGGATTTGATTACATGGGATCTTTTCCTTCCTCTAATGGGTATACACATATTTTGGTTGTTGTTGATTATGTTACTAAGTGGGTAGAAGCTATTCCAACTAGTAGTGTTGATCAAAACACCTCCATTAAAATGCTTAAGGAAGTTATTTTCCCAAGGTTTGGAGTCCCTAGATATTTAATGACTGGCGGTGGTTCACACTTTATTCATGGTGCTTTCCGTAAAGTGCTTGCCGAGTATGATGTTAACCATAGAATTGCATCACCTTATCATCCTCAGTCCAGTGGTCAAGTTGAACTTAGCAATAGAGAAATAAAATTAATTTTGCAAAAGACTGTCAATAGGCCCCGGAAGAATTGATCCAAGAAATTAGATGATGCACTTTGGGCTTATAGAAAACCTTATAAAAATTATATATGTATGTCTCCTTATAAAATGGTCTATGGAGAAGCTTGTCATTCGCCTCTTGAGTTAGAACATAAATCATATTGGGCAATCAAAGAACTCAACTATGATTCCAAACTTGCTGATGAAAAGAGGTTATTTGATATTAGTTCATTAGATGAATGGAGAACCCAAGCTTATGAAAATGCCAAGTTATTTAAAGAAAAAGTTAAAAGATGGCATGATAAAAGAATCCAAAAGCGTGAGTTTAAAGTTGGGGAATATGTTCTTTTGTACAACTCTCATTTTAGATTCTTTGCAGGAAAACTCCTCTCCAAATAGGAAGGACCCTATGTTATCGAGGAGGTTTATCGGTCTGGAGCTATCAAAATAAATAATGCCGAAGGTACTAACCGAAGGTTGTTAATGGGCAACAAATAAAACATTATATCTCAGGTACGCCCATTAATGTTGAAAGTAATATTATCCAAACTTTGACACTGGAAGAACACATAAAAGAGTCCTTCTGGAACACTCCAGAATCGTTAAAAAGAGGAGGTACATGATACGGTAAGCAAACGGACTCCGAAAAATCCGCAAAAATATTTTCTGTCAGTTTTGGAATATAACAAAAATTAGGAAAATAAGAAACAACCAGGAAGCATACCCTGGTGGGCAGAAGACACCAGGGCGTGCCTGGCTTGCCAGGCGCGCCCAGGTGGGTTGTGCCCACCTCGGGTACCTTCTGGACTCCGTTTTTCTATAGCTTGCTTGTTTCCCAAGATAAAAAATCTTTATATACCCCCCGAACCTATTGACCACCGTATCACAGAGAAATCTTCTATTTTCTTCTCTTGCAGTTTTCTTGATAAATCTAAAAATATGTCATCCCAAGACTCTTAGGGTGAGTGCTATGTTGCTGATTTTGTCACAAGCCCCAAGTCCTATGGGGATGTGGAGCATTATGGCTAGACCATGGATGAAGAGGAAGACTATTACCCTAGGGAGAAGGAGGAGACGCGCTCAGATGAGGACGAAACCCTGTTGCCTCAACCTGGGGACATGCATGTAGAATTCAAGAAGTCAAGCCTCCCCAAAAAATCAAAGAGGCCTAAGGTTTAGTTCATACCCTTCCGCCTTTTGCAGGAAAATAAGCAAGGTCTATGTAAAAAGGTATTGGAGCTTGAGCAGGAGGTCAGTGAGTTAAAGGAGAAAAATTCCATCCTCAAGCGTAAGCTAAGAAAGAAGGACAAACTCTCTACACCACCACCACCTTCTTCTTCATCACCAAAAGAAAATTGAGTATCGGGTATGGGCACTCCCCTTGGCTTCCGCCAAGCTTGGGGGGTGCCCCGGTTTCGTATCACCTCCACTATCTTTTACCTTTACTTATTTTAGCTCGATCCATAGTCATCTTTTGCTTTAGATGAATAAAATTTTAGTTTGATCCTTTATTTCCGAAGAGTTTTGCTTAGTGATCTATATTTGTAATCATGTGTGATATATATATAATAAAGTTTAGTTTGAGTTTTTTATTTCTTTACCTTCTTGTTGGAATAAAAAGAAAGGAAATAAATAAATAAAAAATAAAGGAAATAAATTAAAAGATCATATGCTAATCTTATGGTAGGTGATGACACCACACAAGGAAAAGTATAAGTAGAAAATTTAGTTAAAGATTGACAAACATAGTATTAGTCAATGATGCAACTCATGAAAGAATTAATAAGGGAAGAGAAGATTCACATATAAATATACTATCCTGGAAATCTTTGTGATTGTGAGCCCCCATCAAAATATTATATGCCAAAATTGTTGACGTTTGGACAAGGAAGACAACTTAATGATTTATGTTTGTTCATATTCACATATAAGTCATATTGTCATGGATCCTTTAACTTGTGGTGCTTGCCCCCTATCTTTGCTAGCCAAAAATTCTGCACTAAGTAGAGATACTACTTGTGCATCCAAAAACCCTTAAACCCAAAACTTATTTTCATGTGTCCACCATACCTACCTAAGGATTGAGTCAGATCCTTCAAGTAAGTTGTCATCGGTGCATTAAGGCAATAAAAATTGCTTCTAAAAGTGTGAGATCATTTAGTGTAAGAGAAAATTGAGCGTTGTACGAACTTGTGATGGTGAAGAATAAAAGTGACATACTGCATAATAAAGGTTGCCATCACAAGGGGCAATACAACGTGATGTTCTTTTGCACTAAGGGGTTGAGAATACAAACAAATAAGCGCATGGCAACCTACGCTTCCCTCTGCGAAGGGCCTATCTTTTACTTTTATGTATTTACTTTTATGCAAGGACTCAACGTTTTCTCTCTATTCCTTTTTATTTCTCTCCTTTGGCAAGCATCATGTGGTGAGGAAAGATCTAGGCACATATGTCTAGTTGAATATGGGTAGGATGAGTTATTATTGTTGACATCACCCTTGAGGTGAATACATTGGGAGGCGAAACTATAAGCCCCTATATTTCTATGTGTTTGGTTGAAACATTTTGCTCGTGTGTATGCGGTGACTGTTAGCAATCATAGAAGACTATATGATGGTTGAGTATGTGGACTTGCCTAAAGGCTCCGATACGTGACCCTTCCTGAAAAGATGATGAATTGTAGTTGCAAAGTTGACTGAGAACATAGTTTGTTGGTTTCTAATAAAGTTTATGCTTTATACTTTGATAGTGTGATGAATTGTTACCTATTCATGAGAAGTCTATGATAAAAGTTTTATGTCAAAGTTTGTTGTTGTTATAAAAATTCACATGATGATTCTATGTCCGTATTTTGTTTTTACGATACCTCTTTCTCTAAGCATGTGGAAATGTTTTTCGATTTTGGTTTTCGCTTGAGGACAAGCGAGGTCTAAGCTTGGGGGAGTTGATACGTCCATTTTTCATCATGTTTTCCTACTGTTATTTATGATGTTTTTATGCATAATAATGATTTTTGGAGTAATTCTAATGCCTTTTCTCTCCTAAGATGCAAGGTACTGATAACCCACAAGTATAGGGGATCGCAATAGTTTTCGAGGGTAGAGTATTCAACCCAAATTTATTGATTCGACACAAGGGGAGCCAAATAATATTCTCAAGTATTAGCAGCTGAGTTGTCAATTCAACCACACCTGTAAACTTAATATCTGTAGCAAGGTATTTAGTAGTAAAGTAATATGATAGTAGTGGTAACAGTGGCAAAAGGTAACGGTAGCAAAAGTAATATTTTTGGGTTTTATAGTGATTGTAACAGTAGCAACGGAAAAGTAAATAAGCGAAGAAGAATATATGGAAAGCTCGTAGGCAATGGATCGGTGATAGAGAATTATGCCGGATGCCATCGATCATGTAACAGTCATAACCTAGGGTGACACAGAACTAGCTCGAGTTCATCAATGTAATGTAGGCATGTATTCCTAATATAGTCATACGTGCTTATGGAAAAGAACTTGCATGAAATCTTTTGTCCTACCCTCACGTGGCAGCGGGGTCCTATTGGAAACTAAGGGATATTAAGGCCTCCTTTTAATAGAGTACCGGACCAAAGCATTAACACATAGTGAATACATGAACTCCTCAAACTACGATCATCACCGGGAGTGGTCCTGACTATTGTCACTTCGGGGTTGCCGGATCATAACACATAGTAGGTGACTATAGACTTGCAAGATAGGATCAAGAACTCTCATATATTGATGAAAACATAATAGGTTCAGATTTGAAATCATGGCACTCGGGCCCTAGTGACAAGCATTAAGCATAGCAAAGTCATAGCAACATAAATCTCAAAACATAGTGGATACTAGGGATCAAACCCTAACAAAACTAACTCGATTACATGATAAATCTCATCCAACCCATCACCGTCCAGCAAGCCTACGATGGAATTACTCATGCACGCGGTGAGCATCATGAAATTGGTGATGGAGGAAGGTTGATGATGACGATGGCGACGGATTCCCCTCTTCGAAGCCCCGAACAGACTCCAGATCAGCCCTCCCAAGAGAGTTTAGGGCTTGGTGGCGGCTCCGTATCGTAAAACGTGATGAATCCTTCTCTCTGATTTTTTCTCCCTGAAAGTGAATATATGGAGTCAAGGTTGAGGTCGGTGGAGCGTCAAGGGGCCCACGAGGCAGGGGGCACGCCCAGGGGGTAGGGTGCGCCCCCACCCTCGTGGACAGGTGGAGGACCCCCTGACGTGGATTCTTCTTCCAGTATTTTTTATATATTCCAAAATAATTCTCCATTGATTTTCAGGTCATTCCGAGAAATTTTATTTCTGCACAAAAATAACAGCATGGCAATTCTGCTGAAAACAGCGTCAGTCCGTGTTAGTTCCATTCAAATCATGCAAGTTAGAGTCCAAAACAAGGGCAAACATGTTTGGAAAAGTAGATACGACGGAGACGTATCAACTCCCCAAGCTTAAACCTTTGCTTGTCCTAAGCAATTCAGTTGAGAAACTGAAAGTGATAAAGAAAAACTTTTACAAACTCTGTTTGCTCTTGTTGTTGTAAATATGTAAGGCCAGGATTCAGGTTTTCAGCAAAGATTATGTACTAACCATATTCACAATAACACTTAGGTCTCATGGTTACTCATATCAATGTCATAATCAGCTAGCGAGCAATAATAACAAATCTTGGATGACAACACTTTCTCCAAATAATTATGATATGATATAACAAGATGGTATCTTGCTAGCCCTTTCTGAGACCGCAAAACATAAATGCAGAGCACCTTTAAAGATCAAGGACCGACTAGACATTGTAATTCATGGTAAAAGAGATCCAGTCAAGTCATACTCAATGTAAACTAATAGTAATGAATGCAAATGACAGCGGTGCTCTCCAACTGGTGCTTTTTAATAAGAGGATGATGACTCAGCATAAAAGTAAATAGATAGGCCCTTCGCAGAGGGAAGTAGGGATTTGTATAGGTGCCAGAGCTCGGTTTTGAAATAGATATGAATAATATTTTGAGCGGTATACTTTCATTGTCAACATAACAACCGAGAGATCTCGATATCTTCCATGCTACATACATTATAGGCGGTTCCCAAACAGAATGGTAAAGTTTATACTCCCCCTCCACCAACAAGCATCAATCCATGGCTTGCTCAAAACAACGAGTGCCTCCAACTAACAAGAGTCCCAGGGGAGTTTTGTTTGCAGTTATTTTGATTTGATTTGCATAAAGCACGGGACTGGGCATCCCAGTGACCAGCCATTTTCTCTGAGTGAGGAGCGGAGTCAACTCCTCTTGAGAATAACCCGCCTAGCATGGAAGATACAAACAACCCTAGTTGATACATGAGCTATTCGAGCATACAAAATAGAATGTTTATTTGAAGGTTTAGAGTTTGGCACATACAAATTTACTTGGAACGGCAGGTAGATACCGTATATAGGTAGGTATGGTGGACTCATATGGAACAACTTTGGGGTTTATGGAATTGGATGCACAAGCAGTATTCCCGCTTAGTACAAGTGAAGGCTAGAAAAAGACTGGGAAGTGACCAGCTAGAGAGCGACAACAGTCATGAACATGCAATAAAATTAATCAACACTGAATGCAAGCATGAGTAGGATATAATGCACCATGAACAAAAATATCGTAGAGGCTATGCTGATTTTGTTTCAACTACATGCGTGAACATGTGCCAAGTCAAGCCACTCGAAGCATTCAAAAGAGGATACCACCCTATCATACCACATCACAACCATTTTAATAGCATGTTGGCACACAAGGTAAACCATTATAAGCTCCTAGCTAATTAAGCATGGCATAAGAAACTACAATCTCTAATTGTCATTGCAAACATGTTTCTTTCATAATAGGTTGAATCAGGAACGATGAACTAATCATATTTACAAAAACAAGAGAGGTCGAGTTCATACCAGCTTTTCTCATCTCAATAAGTTCATCATATAATCATCATTATTGCCTTTCACTCGCATGACCGAATTGTGTGGATAATAATAATAGTGCACATACATTGGACTAAGCTGGAATATGCAAGCATTCAATTCAAGAGAGAAGACAAGGTAATATGGGCTCTTTGTTAGATCAAAAATAATGCATAAAAGAGCCATTCAACATTTTCATTATGGTATTCTCCTCTCGACCCCCAAAGAACAAGAAAAGAAATAAAACTATTTACACGGGAAAGCTCCCAACAAGCAAAAGAAGAACGAGAAATCTTTTTAGGTTTTCTTTTTAATTACTACTACTACAACATGAAAAGTAAACTAACTAAAAGCTACAACTATTTTTTTTTGGTTTTTCTAAGGTTTATCAAACACACAAGAAGAAAGCATAAAAAGGGAAATGAACTAGCATGGGTATTACAATGAAAAAGTATGAGCGCCGACAACTAGCATGAGTGTGTGAGCAGGAATGTAATGTCGGTGAGAGATACATACTCCCCCAAGCTTAGGCTTTTGGCCTAAGTTGGTCTATGGCCATGGCCGGGCTGGAGGATATCCAAAGTTATAGTTGGGCTCGTACTGAGATGCAATGGCAATTGCCTGATGAGCTGCAGCTTGGAGGCGAGCTATCTCTGCCCTGCTCTCGTACTCGGTCATCTCCTCCCTGGTTATAACATATCTCCCCTTTGCCTGAAAGTCAAAGAAAGTAGGAGCAGGGAGAGCGACGTGATAGGTGCATCGCCTGTCAAAGATTAGTCAGTACTGGAGGAACTGATCGTTCCTCTCAACAAACTGATGACGAACCATAGCATCATAATCTAAATAAGCAGGAGGCAACTCAATATCATATCCACAAATGGGTATCTAAAGAAAGTTAGCTATACGAGTTGCATAAATTCCACCAAAGAAATCTCCATGAATACGATTATTATGCAACCTACGTGCAACAATATCCCCCAAGTTGTATTGTTTATCTCCTAATACAGCACTCTTGAGAACACTAAGATCTGGCACACACATGTGACATGCTTCATCCTTACCATTAATGCATCTACCTATGAAAAGAGCAAAATAATGTATAGCAGGAAAATGAATGCTCCCTATAGTAGCTTGAGTCACATCCCTAGATCCCCCCACAGTTATACTAGCAATAAAATCTCTAAATTCAGATTTGCGAGGTTCACTAACATTACCCCACTGTGGAACTTTGCAAGCAGTGGTAAAATCTTCTAAGTCCATTGTATAATATTTATCATAAAGATCAAACAGGACAGTGTGAGAATTACGTGGAGATGAAAATTTGAACCTTCTCACAAAGGAATTAGTTAGGTGATAGTATTGACGGCACTTATCTGCCTTGAAGCTCTCAAGATTAGCATTACGCACAAATGCTTCAAATTCCTCCTTGATTCCTGCTCAAACCATGAAGTCCTCTGACGGCCATTCACAAGGCCGCACTTGAGCGTCCCGTGGTGGTTCCTCGTCCGCATCGCGTATTGCGGGTCTGGGTCCTTGCTTCCTTGAAGAAACACCTTGGTACATTTTCCAAAACATATTTCTTCCCAAATTTTTAGTAACTTCAAAATAAAAGTGAACCAAACTCAACAATATTGATAGCAACTACTCCCACAAGTTCCTAGAGGCAATATCATGCATTAAAACTACTTTTGACCATATAAATTTGACATGCAAGGTCAAGAACAGGGTCACCTAAGCAGCAAAAATTAGCAATAAATAAAGCACTAGAGCAAAAACTAATTGGACCATTGGAGGAGTCACATACCAAAGAACAATCCCCCAAAGCAGTTTTGTGAATGGAGCTTTGAGCTAGGAGATCGAAAATGGCAGCAAGATGAGCTTGAACTCGGGTTTGAGCTGGTTGGTGCTTATTGTGGGAGGACGAAGGAGTGTGTGATGGCTGGAATAAGTGGAGGGGAGCCACCATGGGACCACGAGGTAGGGGGCGCGCCCTGGACCCTCGTGGCCAGGTGCTTGCTCCCCTGTTGTGTTCTTAGTGTCAGATATTATGGACTTGAGGTTGTTTTCCGATGCTTTTGAGAAAATTTAGAAAGTCTAACCTCAAGTATGGTAAGCGCGAGACGCCCCAATTTTGTCTGCTATAAATTAACTTTTTTAGGCAAAGATAAAATTTAATTGGGCTGACCTCCAGACGCCCCAGTTTGGTCTGGCCCACGTATACTCTGCTATTTTTTTGTTCCTTTTGCTTTCTGTATTCCTTATTTCTTTTCTACTTTTCTTTTTTGTGTATTATACAAATTCATTGGGTGTTTATAGATGATAATATTTATCATATTTAAGGAATTTCTCACCCTATATTAAGAAAATGTTCATCATCTTTCATCAAATGTTCATTTTGTATTTTAAAGTTATTCTTCATATATCACTAAATTGTTCAATATGTATTAGAATATTGTTCATTGTATATCACAAAAATGTTCAATGTGTGTTTAAATATTTTTTAGTGTATATCAAAAAAATGGTGTGTATTTTAGAATTGTTCAGCATATATAAAAAATTGTTCAATATATATTCATAATTTCAAAAGTTTCTTCATGTATTTCAGTATTTTGATCACTTTTTCAAAAAATGTCCATGTTTTAAAAGTTTGTTCGAATTTGAAATGTGTTCACAATTTTCATGCATTATTCACAATTTTTAAGATTTTTTCATATTTTTCCAAAGAAATGTTGACAAATTGAAATAACGATTTCCGATTGTCGGCGTTCTGGGAACGGGGGTCTCCAGACTTGCCTGCGTGCAGCCTGCGGCGTGGCTCAAAGGAGGCCCAGCACGGCCCATCTTCATCGACACAAGACTCAAGACCCTCGCGAGGGGCCAAGCCTCACGAGGCGGACGACATGGAGCTTCCTCAGGCACGGCCTCGTTAGGCTGGCTCGCGAGGAGGTAGAGAGATCAAGGCAGGGTACCTCGCGAGGTGCCCGTGACGCAAGCCATGACGACTCAGGGCGGCAGGCGGGTGCCAGCGCGTGCAGCATCCTTCTTTCCTCTTTGGTGCAAAGGGGGCAAGAGCAGCCGCAGAGTACCGAGGCATCAGGCAAAGGTTGCCATTTCGGTGCAACGAGACCAAGACCAGGAGGACTACGAGACGGAGGTCACCGTGGAGCCCAGGACGGCGTCATCACCAGAGCTTTGCGCAGGCGAAGACTGCTTTTGTCAGGATAGTTGATACTTGCTGCCCCCTTCAAATTAGCCCGCCATTCTTGGCTCCCTTCCCGCTCAATATTTGGGAAGAGGAGCAGGGCCTCTATAAATAGAACCAGCCACCCACATAGCAGGGGGGGCGGTTCGGTTCTGTTCGTTCGACCGGTAGGAGGCAGAGTAAGAGAGAAGAGAGAAAGGTGGTTGAACTCCTCCTAGCAGTTCATCACCCCATCCAAGAACAGACCCTCGCGAGGCTGTTCTTCCTTGTATTGTTCATCATCATCAGCCCCAGGAGGCAATCCACCAACCACACACTGGAGTAGGGTATTACACCACAATGGTGGCCCGAACCAGTATAAATCTTGTGCCCCTTGTGCAGTTCTTTTAGTAGTTTAGATCTTTGCGAGGCGGGGAAGTAGAAGGCGTAATCTCCATGAGCACCCCAGTGTTCAAACCTTAAGGGTCTGCCGGAACCCGAAATCCGACATTTGGCGCGCCAGGTAGGGGTGCGCCGGAATTCGTCGTCCACCGCCATGTTCTACTCCGACCGTCGCATCCATGTTCGATGCTCGTCAGGCCCGCGCCGAGCGCCGGGCCGCCATCGCTTCTCGCATCGCCCAGACGGCGCCCATCGGCGCCCGTCGGCGGATGTCCTCATCGTTCCCCGTCGCCCGTCGTCAACGCCGCCACCGGCCCGGCGGGGGGCGAGCAGCAAGCGTCGTCTCAGCATCCGTCCGTGCGGCAGGACGGCCGCACCGCTACTCCATCGCCCGCACCAGTTGGTTCTTCGTTCCGCGCGCTCCGCGCCCCCTCGGAGGCTCAAGCTGCGCTCCTCGCGGCAAACGAGCTCCTGTGCTGCCGCCCCGCCGATGACATCTACGGGGAATGGTTCGACCGCGTCGCCGAGCTCGTCCGCGCCGCAGGGGGCTCCCCTGCGCTGTCCCATCGCGGTACACCAACACCCCCGGTCATCGCGGCCCTCCTGGGCGGCTCGCAGGCGCCGCCCACAAGTCACCACATCAAGCCGTTCTTCCGCCGGGTCAGCGCCGCTTCCACGCGGTAGGGGGCTCCCCCGGATCGGACGGCGCCCGAGACCGGCCTGACCTTCAGTTCAGAGGACCACCCCTCCAACTCGGCCTGCTCGGGCGCGCTCCCCATGTTGTGCACCCCCACCATCTGCCAGGTGCCCGTCACCAAAACCCTCGTTGATGGCGGCGCGGGCCTCAGCGTGCTCTCGGTCGAGGCCTTCAACCTCCTCCGCATACCCCTGGAATGGCTGCAACCCAACCGGCCCTTCTCAGGCGTCGGGGGCAAGCCATCTAGTTCCTTGGGGCAAATCCGGCTCCCAGTGACCTTCGGCACCTACGACAACTTCCGCACGGAGCTGGTCGACTTCGACATCGCCCCCATCGGCCTCCCCTACAACGCCATCCTCGGCTACCCAGCACTGGCCCAATTTATGGCCGCGACGCACCCGGCGTACAACCTCATGAAGATGCCCGGGAGCAACGGTGTCCTCACTGTGCACGGGGACACCGGGGATGCGCTGCGGGCGCTCAAGCTCGCCTTCAAGACGGCGGCGTCGGCACAGCCCGCCGACTTGGAGCCCCCCGAGGCCAAGGGGGCTGCACCCGCCAAGAAGAAGCAGTTGTTCACCCAAGACAAGGCATAAACCAAGCAGATACCCGTCGATGAGGATGGGTCCACCAACGCCACTTTCACCATAGGCGCCCACCTCAAACCAAAGCAGGAGGAGGCCCTGGTCAGGTTCCTGTGCGCAAACAAGAAGGTATTCGCTTGGGAGCCGGACCAGTTGGCAGGGATCCCCAGGAGTGTAATCGAGCATCACCTCAATGTGTGCCCCAACGTGCGCCCTGTGAAGCAGAAGGCCAGGCGGCAGTCCACAGAAAAGCAGACCTTCATTGTCCAGGAGACCCGCAAATTAGAGGCTGCTGGGGTCATCCACGAGGTCCGATACCCAGATTGGTTGGCCAACCCTGTCGTTGTGCCAAAGAAAGGAGGGAAGGAGCGTATGTGTGTTGACTTCACCAACCTCAACAAAGCATGCCTGCAAGATCCGTTCCCGCTCCCCCGCATCGACCAGATCGTCGATTCCACTGCGGAATGCGATCTGTTATGCTTCCTGGATGCCTTCTCTAGATATCACCAGATCAAGATGGCGGTAGAAGACGTCGAGAAGACAACATTCCTAACCCCGTGCGGGGTATACTGCTACCCGTGCATGCCATTCGGGCTGCGTAACACAGGGGCGACCTTTCAGCGGCTGATGCACATCACCTTGGGCCCGCAGCTTGGGAAGAATGTTGAAGCTTACGTCGATGACATTGTGGTAAAGTCTCGGGAGGCCGGGACCCTGATACAGGACTTGGAGGAAACCTTCGCGAGCCTCAACACAGTGAACCTACGGCTCAACCCAGAGAAGTGTGTGTTCGGAGTCCCCTCGGGCAAGCTCTTGGGTTTCCTCGTGTCCCATCGAGGCATCGAGGCTAACCCAGAGAAGATCAAGGCGGTGGAAGACATAAGCCCGCCAAAGACCCTTAGACAAATGCAGAAGCTCACGGGGCGCGTGACCGCGCTAGGGTGCTTCATCTCCAAGTTGGGAGAGCGAGCCCAGCCTTTCTTCCAGCTAATGAAGAAAAAGGGGCCCTTCGAGTGGACTGAAGAGGCCGACAAGGCATTCCAGGATCTCAAGAGATACCTGACCAGTCCACCGGTCATGGTGGCCCCGCGCCCTCAGGAGCCCCTGGTGCTTTACCTCGCCGCCACTCCTTACTCCGCCAGCGCAGCCTTGGTGGCAGTCAGAGAGGAGCGCCGAATCAAAACCACGGCAGCAGCCCAGGACAAGGCAGAACAGGGACAAGGAAGGCCTACAGAAACCACCACTGCGGCTGAGGAGCATCAGCCGCCGCAGAGGGGTGCACCGGAGGTGGAAGAGGCCCCTCTTCCAGATGGCCAGTCTCAGGAGGCCTCATTGCCTCAAGAGGCGCCACGGTCTCCGGAAGGAGCCACCAGCACTGATGCACTCCGCCTCGTTAAGCACCCAGTGTACTTCGTCAGCACAGTGTTGTGGGATGCAAGAGCACGGTACCCCATGCCTCAAAAACTCCTCCTCGCGCTACTGGTGGCTTCGCGCAAGCTGCGGCACTATTTTCAGGGTCACCCCATCAAGGTCGTCTCGTCGTACCCCCTGGAGAGAGTGCTCAGGAGCCCTAATTCAGCTGGAAGGGTTGCTGAGCGGAACATAGAACTGCAAGTGTTTCAGCTCGAATTCAGCACGACCAGGGTCATCAAGGGAGCAGCGTTGGCGGATTTTGTGGCAGAGTGGATGGAGGCGCCAGGCCTCAAGGCTGATGAGGATCGGTCCCTATCCCCGAGAAGAGAAGCGCCAGAGGCTGGGTCATGTACTTCGATGGGGCGTTCTCCAGGCATGGCGCTGGAGCCGGGGCGGTGCTCATATCGCCCACACAGGACAAGCTCTATTACGCCGTGCAACTCTGTTTCCAGCAAGGCGAAAAGGTCTCCAACAACATAGCGGAGTATGAAGGTTTAATAGCAGGCTTGAAGGCCGCGGCCGCCCTGGGAGTGAAACGCCTCACCATCAAGGGCGATTCGCAGCTCCTTGTCAACTTCTCCAACAAGGTGTATGAGCCGAAGGATGAGAAAATGGAAGCCTACCTTGCGGAAGTCCGCAGGATGGAGAAGCAATTCTGGGGGTTGGAGTTGCAGCATGTGCCCCGTGGCACCAATCAGGAGGCCAACGATATCGCCAAATGCGCGTCCAGATGGTTACCCCAGGTGCCCGGCGTTTTCGAGGAGCGGCTCTTCAAGCCCTTAGCTCTGCCGTCATTGTCAAACACGGCTCAGCCCTTGGAGGAGCTCCCCCAACCACCTGCCTCAGGAGCTCCGACCTGTGGCCCGGCCTCAGGAGCGCGCCTGCTCCTGACGATGGAACCTCAGGAGGGATGTTGGATCGCGGAGCTCTGGAGCTACTTGACGCAAGGGACCTTGCCGGAGAAGGAGGAGGAGGCGGAGCGAGTGGCACGCCAGGCCACGGCATACTGCATCAAAGACGGAGAGCTCTACCGGAAGCGACCAAACGATGTATCCCTGCGCTGCATCTCCAGGGAGCAAGGGAAGGAGCTACTGGAAGATATACACGGCGGAGACTGCGGACATCATTCGTCATCGCGGACCCTCGTCGGCAAGGCGTTCTGCAGTGGGTTTTATTGGCCCACCGCGCTCAATGACGCCGTGGAACTAGTGAAAGCTTGTGAAGCCTGCCAGTTCCATGCCAAGCAGATCCATCAGCCAGCAGGAGGCTTACAGACTATTCCCCTTTCGTGGCCATTCGCAGTCTGGGGGCTGGACATCTTGGGCCCGTTTCCTCGGGCGCCAGGGGGCTATCGTTACCTCTACGTTGCCGTGGAAAAATTCACCAAGTGGGCTGAAGTAGAGGCTGTCCGCACCATCCCCGCGGGTTCCGCGATCAAGTTCATCAAGGGCATCGTAAGCCGGTTCGGGGTGCCGAATCGCATCATCACAGACAACGGTTCGTAGTTCACCAGTAACCTCTTCAAAACATACTGTGCTAACCTTGGAACGCAGATATGCTACGCCTCAGTGGTGCACCCCCGGAGCAACGGCCAGGCCGAGCGAGCCAACGCGGAGGTCCCGAGGGGCCTCAAGACCAGGACGTTCAAGAAGAAGCTGGAAGCCTGTGGCAGAGGTTGGTACGACGAGCTTCAGACCGTGCTGTGGTCCATCCGCACCATCGCGACCAAACCGACTGGGGAGACCCCGTTCTTCCCAGTCTACGGAGCGGAAGCGGTCCTCCCTCACGAGGTCAGACGTCGCTCCGCGCGGGTCCTGGCGTTCGACGAGGCGCAGCAGGACGCCATGCGGGGGATGGACCTCGTGCTGGGGGAGGAACGCCGCCGAGAAGCCGCGCTGCGAGCGGCGAGGTACCAGCAAGCGCTGCGGCGATATCACTGCCGCAACATCTGCCACAGGACTCTTGAGGTAGGAGACCTCGTGCTCAGGCGGGTTCTCTCCAGGGAGTGACTGCACAAGCTCTCTCCCATGTGGGAGGGCCCGTTCAAGGTTGTTCATGTTACCAGGCCCGGCTCCGCACGCTTGGAGACTTAGGAGGGAGTGCCGGTCCAGAATGCATGGAACATCTAGCACCTCCGGAGGTTCTACCCCTGAAAAGGCCCAGAGCCTGTGAAGCAAGGCGAGTGCCTGTGAAGCTATCGCGTTTCGGAAAAGGCCCAGAGCCTGTGAAGCAAGGTGAGTGCCTGTGAAGCTATCGCGTTTTGGAAAAGGCCCAGAGCCTGTGAAGCAAGGCGAGTGCCTGTGAAGCTATCGCGTTTTGGAAAAGGCCCAGAGCCTGTGAAGCAAGGCGAGTGCCTGTGAAGCTATCGCGTTTTGGAAAAGGCCCGGAGCCTCTGAAGAAGGCCAATGCCTATGAAGCTCGCCGCCCGTGACACTCTCACGTAATAATTAGTTGGGGCTGTACATGCCCCAGAGTCTCAGGAGCGCCGGCCTCAGGCCCTGGGGCTCCCTCCCACGCCCAGTGGCAGCACTTAGCTCCGCGCTGGTGAGAAGACATCGAAGACTAGATTAGGTGCCGGACGCGGCTTTTCATTTGCTTTCCGCAGTTGGCTTGTTCCTTCTCATTTGAAGTTTTATTGAAGTTGTTGCCGTCTTTGGCTTGCGGTTCTTTGGATTTTCGCTCTCCTGTCTTGTTTTCTCTTGTGCAAGGCCTCGCGAGGGGGGCAGCTAAGCGCCCTCGCGAGTGTTCCTATCCTAGTCATTCAAAGAGTTCGCGACCTGGGCCCCTTTCAGGAGCACCCCTCCAGTCCGAGCCCCACGGGCACCGCGACACAAACAAAGGGCCTGGGTCGGTCGCCCCCCCCCCACGGCCGGGGTCGGGAACTATCCACGCTCGGGCACATAGCCGGAAGGAACGGTAACAAAGCAAAACAATGATTAACAGCAATAACCCAAACACGCCCCCCGCGGGGCTCCGCACTATTGTCTTTGTTGCGCAGGAAGAAGGGAAAAAGAAAGAACAAATCCGGCGCGGCTCGCCTCACACCGGCCCGCAGGGAAGGCCCGGGCTGCCTCCGGAGCTCAGGCGGACTCCCTCTCGCGCCTCACCAGGGCGCGGCGGCGTGAAGGCTGATCGCGGCCGCCGCTGGAGGAGTCGCCGCCTGAAGAAGAACTAGAGAAGCTTGAGGAACTCCGAGCGCCACCGGCCGCACGAGCGCTGCTCCCTCCATCGTCACTGGAGCTGGGTTCCCAGCCGCTGTCGTCACCCTCGGGGCAGCACCCCGCGCGGCGACCATCTTCCCCAACCACCCTCATGTAGAGGGTGGCATCACCGTCGAACTTGAAGTGTAGGGTGCACCGGCGGCCCAGGCCACGCGCACGGGCAAACGTCTGCCAACCGCGGGCCAGGGACAGGCTCCCGGCCACGGAGACCTCCAGGGAGACCCATGAGGCCCAGCTATAGCAGCCGTCGGTCTGGAGCCAGAGGCCGCCCGGGGCGCCGGCCGGGAGCTCGCCTAGGAGGAAGCGAGGAAGCGGGAGCCGGGTGCTAGCCAGCTCCGCCGACCACACAACAAACTCCGGCAGCACTTCAGCAGCACGAACGCGCGGCCTGGGGGATGCGCAGCTGGAGCGCGCCCCCCGGCTGTAGCTACCCGCCCGTCGCCGTGCTGAAGATCACCTCCACGGCCGCGGGGAGCCGCCGTGGTGGCCACAGGATGCTTGCGAGGGCGCCCTCTACCGCGCTTGGGTGGGGGAGAGGCGGGCTCAACCCGGCAAGCCTTCCCCTTCTCGGCGACCGAGACTCTCTTCGACGGGGCCATGAAGAAGAAGGAGAAGCAAGGAGGAATGGACTGGAAGGGCACGCGCAGCCCCGTACTTATAGCCGGTGAAGGCCAACTGCCGGCCTCCATGATCACAGGTAATCATGACACGGCATGCATGCAGAGACTTGTCCAACTCGCGTGATCGCCGAGGCGTCGTGGGGAAGCGGAGACGCCCACGTCCCATCAACTGCCACGCGGCGCCCAAGGCCGCAGGCTGTTAGGGCCCGCGGCGCTTCGCCCTTGCCCTTTCGCCTCTCAGCACGGCCAAGCCCGGGCGCGCCTTGGGCCCGGGGGCTACTGTCGGCGTTCTGGGATCGGGGGTCCCCAGACTTGCCTGCCTGCGGCCTGCGGCGTGGCTCAAAGGAGGCCCAGCATGACCCATCTTCATCGACACGAGACTCAAGACCCTCGCGAGGGGCCAAGCCTCGCGAGGCGGACGACACGGAGCTTCCTTAGGCACGGCCTCATCAGGCTGGCTTGCGAGGAGGCAGAGAGATCAAGGCGGGGTACCTCACGAGGTGCCCGTGATGCAAGCCATGACGACTCAGGGCGCCAGGCGGGTGCCAGCGCGCGCAGCGTCCTTCTTTCCTCTTTGGTGCAAAGGGGGCAAGCGCAGCCGCGGAGTACCGAGGCATTAGGCAAAGGTTTTCATTTCGGTGCAACGAGACCAAGACCAGGAGGACTACGAGACGGAGGTCACCGTGGAGCCCAGGACGGCGTCATCACCAGAGCTTTGCGCAGGCGAAGACTGCTTTTGTCAGGATAGTTGATGCTTGCTGTCCCCCTTCAAATTAGCCCGCCATTGTTGGCTCCCTTCCCGCTCAATATTTGGGAAGAGGACCAGGGCCTCTATAAATAGAACCAGCCACCCACATAGTAGGGGGGTCGATTCGGTTCTGTTCGTTCGACCGGTAGGAAGCAGAGTAAGAGAGAAGAGAGAAAGGTGGCTGAACTCCTCCTAGCAGTTCATCACCCCAGCTAAGAACAGACCCTCGCGAGGCTGTTCTTCCTTGTATTGTTCATCATCATCAGCCCCAGGAGGCAATCCATCAATCACACACTGGAGTAGGGTATTACACCACAACGGTGGCCCGAACCAGTATAAATCTTGTGTCCCTTGTGCAGTTCTTTTAGTAGTTTAGATCTTTGCGAGGCGGGGAGGTCGAAGGCGTAATCTCTGCGCGCACCCCAGTGTTCGAACCTTAAGGGTCTGCCGGAACCCGAAATCCGACACCGATGTACTTAGTACATTACATTTAGTGCTGCGCTTTGCCATAATCAGTCGGTTTCTCTACTGGTTAGCAACACATCTATCCATTGGGTTGTCGCGAGTTCGACTGCCACATGTGCCATTATATTTTTCATGACATTTATTCACTCATTCAAAGTTTGGGAATGGGCTAGCCCATTTGCGCGCCTGCTTCAGCGAAGCTCGCCTATTGGATGCACACGGGCAACCAATAGGAGCTCTCTATGGAAAGTTAGCGTACCAATCCCTATGCTCGCCACACAATTAGACCTTAACCCGTTTCTTTTATGGCACAAAAAATTACGTACGCGGGTGCTCATGTTTCATCTGTCGTCCACCGTCCCATGTGAGCCGTCATGTGCCCACAAAAATTAATAGAGTCACCAAAACACATTGGTAACGGATGCATGCAAAACATATTAGTAAGGGATGCTAACGAAACTTACATCCTCCGTGTCTGGCTTGGACCAGAATAATCAACCAACTAGGCTAGCTATTATGTTAAATATATACCCATAACCTCGACCCAATCGTCCCCTAACCACCGCCTCTGCCCACGTGCTCCAGGCATTTCAGGCCGATGATGCCATCATCTCCTCCATGTATGCCTCGGACCTCAATCGCATATCAAAGCCATGGGCGTGGCATCCACATTATCACCGAGATGTTTGAGGTGGCCATTGAGGTGTTCAACATGGGACTGCACACCTATCTCTCCCATCATGAAAGCACATGATTACTTGGTGTGACTGTGTGAGCATCATGTTGGACTAGATGGCCTTACATGTATGTACACCATGGACCGGGTTCTCCAACCGTGACACCGGTCTCTGCTAACGCGAATACACTCAGCTATATGATGCCACACTCACACATAGCATGGACGTGATGCGGTACTGTACATGCATGTGGTGGGACGACACGTCGAGCAGCATGCCAGCCTCGACCTCAGACGTGATAGATGGAGATTTCCCTCGACCTCAGAAGAACTAGGGTTTGAGATGAGATGGTGTTGTTAAAGAATTTGATGGAGATTTCCCTCCCCAAGATGGAGGAGCTATTGGTGATGATGATGATTTCCCCCTCCGGGAGGGATGTTCCCCTGGCGGAATCGCTTCGCTAGAGGGCAAAAGTCCTCCTGCCCAAGTTCCGCCTCGAGACGGTGGCCCTCCGTCCTGGAAGTCCACTCCTTATTTTTTCTATGTCAAAATGACTTATATACCAGAAGATGGGCATCGGAGCTGGGCCTGGGTGAGCATAACCCACTAGGGCATAACTGGGCTCCCTGGTGCACCCAGGTGGGTTGTGCCCACCTAGTGGGCCCCCCTCTGGTACTTATTTGCTCCAATATTCTTCATATATTCCATAAAAATTCTCTATGAAGTTTTAGCTTGTTTGGAGCCGTGCATAATAGGTAGCCTGACGTAGCTTTTCCAGGTCCAGATTTCAGCTGCCAGAATTCTCCCTCTTTGTGTGTACCTGATACGTCTCCGTCGTATCTACTTTTCCAAACACTTTTGCCCTTGTTTAGGACTCAAACTTGCATGATTTGAATGGAACTAACCCGGACTGACGCTGTTTTCAGCAGAATTGCCATGGTGTTATTTTTGTGCATAAATAAAAGTTCTCAGAATGACCTGAAAATCAACGGAGAATTATTTTGGAATATATAAAAAATGTTGCAAGAAGAATCCATGTCAGGGGGCCTCCACCTCTCCACGAGGGTGGGGCGCGCCCTACCCCCTGGGCGCGCCCCTGCCTCATGGGCCCCCTGACGCTCCACCGACCTCAACCTTGACTCCATATATTCACTTTCGGGGAGAAAAAAAATTAGAGAGAAGGATTCATCGTGTTTTACGATACGGAGCCGCCGCCAAGCCCTAAACTCTCTCGGGAGGGATGATCTGGAGTCCATTCGGGGCTCCGAAGAGGCGAATCCATCGCATCGTCATCATCAACCTTCCTCCATCACCAATTTTATGATGCTCACCGCCCTGCGTGAGTAATTCCATCGTAGGCTTGCTGGACGGTGATGGGTTGGATGATATTTATCATGTAATCGAGTTAGTTTTGTTAGGGTTTGATCCCTAGAATCCACTATGTTTTGAGATTGATGTTGCTATGACTTTGCTATGCTTAATGCTTGTCACTAGGGCCCGAGTGCCATGATTTCATATCTGAACCTATTATGTTTTCATCAATATATGAGAGTTCTTGATCCTATCTTGCAAGTCTATAGTTACCTACTATGTGTTATGATCTGGCAACCCCGAAGTGACAATAATCGGGACCACTCCCGGTGATGACCGTAGTTTGAGGAGTTCATGTATTCACTATGTGTTAATGCTTTGCTCCGGTACTCTATTAAAAGGAGGCTTTGATATCCCTTAGTTTCCAATAGGACCCCACTACCACGGGAGGGTAGGACAAAAGATGTCATGCAAGTTCTTTTCCATAAGCATGTATGACTATATTCGGAATACATGCCTACATTACATTAATGAACTGGAGCTAGTTCTGTGTCACCCTATGTTATGACTGTTACATGATCGATCGCATCCGGCATAATTCTCTATCGCTAATCCATTGCCTACGGGATTTCCATATATTGTTCTTCGCTTATTTACTTTTCCGTTGCTACTGTTACAATCACTATAAGACCCAAAAATATTACTTTTGCTACCGTTACCTTTTGCCACTGTTACCACTACTATCATGTTACTTTGCTACTAAATACCTTGCTGCAGATATTAAGTTTCTAGGTGTGGTTGAATTGACAACTCAGCTGCTAATACTTGAGAATATTCTTTGGCTCCCCTTGTGTCGAATCAATAAATTTGGGTTGAATACACTACCCTCGAAAACTGTTGCGATCCCCTATAATTGTGGGTTATCAAGACTATTTTCTGGCGCCGTTGCCAGGGAGCATAGCTCTATTCTTTGAGTCACTTGGGATTTATATCTCCTTATCATTATGAAGAACTAAAAAGATCAAAGAACCAAGATTTTTCCCTCAACTATGAGGGGAGGTAAGGAACTGCCATCCAGCTCTGCACTTGATTCACCTTCTGTTTTGAGTAAACTTGCGACACCTAAACCTGCTTATGCTATTTATTCTGATATGTCGCATGTTATTGATGATGCCACTTCTGCTATGCATGATACTTATGATGAAACTACTTCTATGCTTGATACTACTGTGCCACTTGGGGAATATCTTGATGAACAACTTGCTAGGGCTAGAGAGAATGAAATTATTGAAACTGATAATATTGATGAAAGTGGTGATGAAGATTCTCCCCCTAGATATGAATTACCTGTTGTTCCTGAGGGTTATGTTATGGATGAAGAAACTGCTAGAGACTTTCTTGCTTGCAAGATAGGAGTGATCTTAAGAATCTATTAGCTAAGCTTAAAGAAAAATCTCTGAATGCTAGAATGAAATATGATCCCACATATGCTACTTCACCTATCTTTGTCACTAATAAGGATTATGAATTCTCTGTCGACCCATATATAACTACTTTGGTTGAATCTGATCCTTTCTATGGCTATGAATCTGAAACTATTGTGGAACATCTTACTAAACTAAATGATATAGCTACCTTGTTCACTAATGATGACAAAAACTCGCTATTATTATATCCTTAAATTATTTCCGTTCTTATTAAAGGGTGATGCTAAGATATGGTTTAATTCTCTTGATCCTGGTTGTGTGCGTAGTCCCCAGGATATGATTTACTACTTCTCTGCTAAATATTTCCCTGCTCATAAGAAACAAGCTCCTTTAAGGGAAATATATGATTTTGTGAAAATTGAAGAAGAGAGTCTCCCACAAGCTTGGGGGAGGCTTCTCTGATTACTTAATGCTTTGCCTGATCATCCTCTCAAGAAAAATGAAATACTTGATATCTTTTATAATGGACTAACCGATGCTTCCAGAGACCACCTGGATAGTTGTGATGGTTGTGTTTTCAAGGAAAGAACTGTTGATCAAGCTGAAATTCTATCGAATAATATGTTGACTAATGAAAACAATTGGACACTTCCTCAACCAAATAATAAGGCAACTCCGAAGAAAAGGGGTATTCTATTTCTAAGTCCTGAAGATATGCAAGAGGCAAAGAAATCTATGAAAGAAAAAGGTATTAAAGCTGAAGATATTAAGAATTTACCTCCCGTCGAAGAAATACATGGTCTTAATTTACCCCCTGTTGAAGAAACACACGGTCTTGATAACCCGACATAGGTAGTAAAGGTAAATTCTCTCTATAGATATGATAAAGCTGAAATCCCTCTTGGTAAGTTTGCTAGCCAATGTTTGGATGAATTTGATAACTTTACGGTTAAGCAAGAAGACTTTAATGCTTATGTTGGTAGACAATTGAAACATAATGCTTACAGGATTGAACACTTGAGTGATCATATGGCTAGTGTTAAAGGTGAACTTAAACTTATTAGTAAACATGCTTCTACCATTACCACTCAAGTAGAACAAGTACTTAAAGCTCAGAATGATCTACTCAATGAATTGAATAGTAAGAATAATGACTATGCTGTTAGAGTTGCAACTAGAGGAGGTAAAGTGACTCGGGAACCTTTGTATCCTGAGGGCCACACTAAGAGAATTGAGCAAGATTCTCAGCGAGCTAATGTAGATGCACCTAGTCCTTCTAAGAGGAAGAAAAAGAAAAATGATAGGACTTTGCATGCTTCTAGTGAACCTGTTATTGACACACCTGAGAATCCCAATGATATTTCTATTTCTGATGCTGAAACACAAGTTGGTAACGAACATGAACCTAGTGATAATGTTAATGATGATGTTCATGTTGATGCTCAACCTAGCAATGACAATGATATAGAGGTTGAACATGCTGTTAATCTTGATAACCCACAATCAAAGAATCAACGTTATGATAAGAGAGACTTTGTTGCTAGGAAGCATGATAAAGAAAGAGAACCATGGGTTTAGAAACCCATGCCCTTTCCTCCTAAACAATCCAAGAAAAAGGATGATGAGGATTTTGAGCACTTTGCTGAAATGATTAGACCTATCTTTTTGCGTATGCATTTGACTGATATGCTTAAAATGAATCCCTATGCTAAATATATGAAGGAAATAGTTACTAATAAGAGAAAGATACCGGAAGCTGAAATTTCCACCATGCTTGCTAATTATACTTTTAAGGGTGGAATACCAGAGAAATTTGGAGATCCATGAGTACCAACCATACCATGCTCCATTAAAAGAAACTATGTTAAAACTGCTTTATGTGATCTTGGAGCCGGTGTTAGTATTATGCCTCTCTCTTTATATCGTAGACTTGATTTGAAAAAGTTTACACCTACTGAAATATCTTTGCAAATGGCTGACAAATCAACTGCTATACCTGTCGGTATTTGAGAGGATGTGCCTGTTGTGGTTGCAAACGTGACTATTTTAATGGACTTTGTTATTCTTGATATTCCCGAGGACAATAGTATGTCTATTATTATTGGAAGACCCTTTTTGAATTCTACGGGGGCTATTATTGATTGCACCAAAGGCAATGTTACTTTTCATGTTAATGGTAATGAGCATATGGTAAACTTTCCGAGGAAACAACCTCAAGTCCATAATATCAATTCTATCTGTATTAAGAACCTGGCCATAGAATTGATATTATGGACTTGAGGTTGTTTCCTCGGAAAGTGTACCGTATGCTCATTGCCATTTTTCGAGGGTAGTGTCAGATATTACGGGAAGTGTCAGATATTATAGTCTTGATAACCCACAAGTATAGGGGATCACAACAGTTTTCGAGGGTAGTGTATTCAACCCAAATTTATTAATTTGACACAAGGGGAGCCAAGGAATATTCTCAAGTATTAGCAGCTGAGTTGTCAATTCAACCACACCTAGAAACTTAATATCTGCAGCAAGGTATTTAGTAGCAAAGTAATATGATAGTAGTGGTAACAGTGGCAAAAGGTAACGGTAGCAAAAGTAATATTTTTGGGTTTTATAGTGATTGTAACAGTAGCAACGGAAAAGTAAATAAGCGAAGAACAATATATGGAAATCTCGTAGGCAATGGATCAGTGATAGAGAATTATGCCGGATGCGATCGATCATGTAACAGTCATAACATAGGGTGACACATAACTAGCTCCAGTTCATCAATGTAATGTAGGCATGTATTCCGAATATAGTCATACGTGCTTATGAAAAAGAACTTGCATGACATCTTTTGTCCTACCCTCCCGTGGCAGTGGGGTCCTATTGGAAACTAAGGGATATTAAGGCCTCCTTTTAATAGAGTACGGGAGCAAAGCATTAACACATAGTGAATACATGAACTCCTCAAATTACGGTCATCACCGGGAGTGGTCCCGATTATTGTCACTTCGGGGTTGTCGGATCATAACACATAGTAGGTGACTATAGACTTGCAAGATAGGATCAAGAACTCTCATATATTGATGACAACATAATAGGTTCAGATCTGAAATCATGGCACTCGGGCCCTAGTGACAAGCATTAAGCATAGCAAAGTCATAGCAACATCAATCTCAAAACATAGTGGATTCTAGGGATCAAACCCTAACAAAACTAACTCGATTACATGATAAATCTCATCCAACCCATCACCGTCCAGCAAGCCTACGATGGAATTACTCACGCACAGCGGTGAGCATCATGAAATTGGTGATGGAGGAAGGTTGATGATGATGATGGCGACAGATTCCCCTCTTCGTAGCCCCGAACGGACTCCAGATCTTCCCTCCCGAGAGAGTTTAGGGCTTGGCGGCGGCTCCGTATCATAAAACGCAATGAATCCTTCTCTCTGATTTTTTTCTCCCCGAAAGTGAATATATGGAGTCAAGGTTGAGGTCGGTGGAGCGTCAGGGGGCCCATGAGGCAGGGGGCGCGCCCAGGGTGGTAGGGCGCGCCCCACCCTCGTGGAGAGGTGGAGCCCCCCTGACATGGATTCTTCTTGCAGCATTTTTTATATATTCCAAAATAATTCTCCATTGATTTTCAGGTCATTCCGAGAACTTTTATTTCTGCACAAAAATAACACCATGGCAATTCTGCTGAAAACAACGTCAGTCCGGGTTAGTTCCATTCAAATCATGCAAGTTTGAGTCCTAAACAAGGGCAAAAGTGTTTGGAAAAGTAGATACGATGGAGACGTATCAGGTACACACAAAGAGGGAGAATTCCGGCATCTGAAATCTGGACCTGGAAAAGCTACGTCAGGCTACCTATGATGCATGGCTCCAAACAAGCTAAATCTTCATAGAGAATTTTTATGGAATATATGAAGAATATTGGAGAAAATAAGTACCAGAGGGGGCCCACTAGGTGGGCACAACCCACCTGGGCGCACCAGGGAGCCCAGTTACGCCCTAGTGGGTTATGCTCACCCAGGCCCAGCTCCGGTGCCCATCTTCTGGTATATAAGTCATTTTGACCTAGAAAAAAAATAAGTAGTGGACTTCCAGGACGGAGCGCCACCGTCTCGAGGCGGAACTTGGGCAGGAGCACTTTTGCCCTCTGGTGCAGCGATTCCGCCAGGGGAACATCCCTCCCGGAGGGGGAAATCATCATCATCACCAACAACTCTTCCATCTTGGGGAGGGAAATCTCCATCAACTTCTTTAACAACACCATCTCATCTCAAACCCTAGTTCTTCTCTCGTGTTCAATCTTGTTACCGGAACTATAGATTGGTGCTTATGGGTGACTTGTAGTGTTGATTACATCTTGTAGTTGATTACTATATGGTTTATTTGGTTGAAGATTATATGTTCAGGTCCATTATGCTATTTAATACCCCTCTGATCTTGAGCATGTTTATCATTTGTGACTAGTTACTTTTGTTCTTGAGGTCACGGGAGAAATCATGTTGCAAGTAATCATGTGAACTTGATATGTGTTCGATATTTTGATAGTACTAGCAAACATGCCCGTGCGTTGCAACGGGAGAACAAAATATCATGTGCTCGTTTGTCACCAACCTCATGGGGCAACCATCACTTGTGTGCAAACAATTAGAGGTGCTTTTTTATACTTGCACTTGTCCCTAATGTCTCAAATGAAAAATATTAATATCATGGATGTTTCTTTATATGAGATCTCATTAGGATCTACTGTCCTCAATTAAGAAGTTTCGGCTAAAATTAGAAAAGGAGCTCAGGGTGGAGAAGGAGAAAACTAATTGGAGAAGACATACCTGGTGATTAGAAGTTATAGCTAGCTGTGCAAGCATTCATGTTTAAATTATAGATGGCGGGGCAAACAATCAATCGCCAAGACCACCAGCACTATTGTGATTACGGGCCTTGCCATGCACATCTATCACGTCTGAGGTCGAGGCCGGCATGCTGCTCGACGTGTCGTCTCGCCACATGCATGTACAGTACCGCATCACGTCCATGTTGTGTGTGAGTGTGGCATCATATAGCTGAGTGTATTCGCGTTAGCAGAGACCGGTGTCACGGTTGGAGAACCCGGTCCATGGTGTACATACGCGTAAGGCCATCTAGTCCAGCGTGATGCTCACACAGTCACACCAAGTAATCATGTGCTTTCACGATGGGAGAGATCGGTGTGCAGTCCCATGTCGAACACCTTAATGGCCACCTCAAACAGCCCGGTGATAATGTGGATGTCGCGCCCATGGTTTTGATATGCGATTGAGGTCCGAGGCATACATGGAGGAGATGATGGCATCATCGGCCTGAAATGCCTGGAGCACGTGGGCAGAGGCGGTGGTTAGGGGACGATTGGGTCGAAGTTATGGGTATATATTTAACATAATAGCTAGCCTAGTCGGTTGATTATTCTGGTCCAAGCGAGACACAGAGGACGTAAGTTTCGTTAGCATCCGTTACTAATATGTTTTGCATGCATCCGTTACCAATGCGTTTTGATGACTCAATTAATTTTTGTGGGCACATGACGGCTCACATGGGACGGTGGACGGCAGATGAAACATGAGCACCTGCGCACGTAATTTTTTGTGCCATAAAAGAAACGGGTTAAGGCCTAATTATGTAGCGAGCATAGGGAATTGTACGCTAACTTTCCATAGAGAGCTCCTATTGGTTGCCCGTGTGCATCCAATAGATGAGCTTCGCTGAAGCAGGCGCGCAAACGGGCCGGCCCATTCCCAAACTTTGAACAAATGACTAAATGTCATGAAAAAAATATAATGGCACGTGTGGCAGTCGAACTCGCGACAACCCAATGGATAGATGTGTTGCTAACCAGTAGAGAAACCGACTGATTGTGGCAAAGCGCAACACTAAATGTAATGTACTAAGTACATCGGTAATCGTTATTTCAATTTGTCAACATTTCTTTGGAAAAATATGAAAAAAAATCTTAAAAATTGTGAATAATGCATGAAAATTGTGAACACATTTCAAATTCGAACAAACTTTTAAAACATGGACAATTTTTGAAAAGTGATCAAAATACTGAAATACATGAAGAAACTTTTGAAATTATGAATATATATTGAACAATTTTTTTATATATGCTGAACAATTCTAAAATACACACCATTTTTTTGATATACACTGAAAAATATTTAAACACACATTGAACATTTTTGTGATATACAATGAGCAATATTCTAATACATATTGAACATTTTAGTGATATATGAAGAAGAACTTTAAAATACAAAATGAACATTTGATGAAAGATGATGAACATTTTCTTAATATAGGGTGAGAAATTCCTTAAATATGATAAATATTATCATCTATAAACACCCAATGAATTTGTATAATACACAAAAAAATAAAGAAAAGTAGAAAAGAAATAAGGAATACGGAAAGCAAAAGGAACAAAAAATAGCAGAGTATACGTGGGCCAGACCAAAGTGGGGCGTCTGGAGGTCGGCCCAATTAAATTTTATCTTTGCCTAAAAAAGTTAATTTATAGCAGACAAAACTGGGGCGTCTAGCGCTTACCATACTTGAGGTTAGACTTTCTAAATTTTCTCAAAAGCATTGGCTAGGTGAGTTTGCTTGTGCCCTACGTTAGCATTACTTCCCATCCTAGTTCGACTCCAGTTGCAGACAATGCGGACAATTTTTTATAGCAGACAAATTTTTTCTGAGTTTATTCCGAAGGAAACAACGGATGAACCAAAAGGCAATCTCGGCCATCAATCTCTATCATTAATATAAAATCAATGGATATAAAGGGATGACGTATGGAAAACTATGGAAGTCTCCGTCCTTTAATATTAGGTATAGATGTATGTTGTGATTCCCTTCGTGGTGTCATGTGAACATCGACTACATGAAACTTTACCATAGTTGGGCCTAAGGGAATGCATTATGGAGTAGTTATTAGATGATGGGTTGCGAGAGTAACAGAAGCTTAAACCCTAGTTTATGCGCTATTCCGTAAGGGACCGATTGGATCCAAAAGTTTAATGCTATGGTTAGGATTTATCCTTAATACGTTTCTTGTTGTTGCGAATGCTTGCAAGGGGGTTAATCATAAATAGGAGGTTTGTTCACCTAAGAACAACACCTAAGCACCGGTCCACCCACATATCAAATTATCAAAGTAGCGAACACGAATTGAATCAACATGATGAAAGTGACTAGATGAAATTCCCGTGTACCCTCAAGAACACTTTGCTTAATATAAGAGACCGTTTTGGCTTGTCCTCTGCCTCAAAAGGATTGGACTACCTTGCTGCACTTTTTGTTACTATTATCGTTACTTGCTCGTTACAAAATATATTGCTATCAAACTACTCTATTACTTATAGTTTCAGCACTTGCAGACATTACCTTGCTGAAAACCACTTATCATTTCCTTCTGCTCCTCGTTGGGTTCGACACTCTTACTTATCAAAAAGAGCTACAATTGACCCCCTATACTTGTGGGGGCATCACCTTTTCAGGTACTTTAGGATATTCTTGACCACTGTCCAGTGCCACTCTTGGATTACTTTGGTACCTCCCTGCTAAACTTATAGCAAGGCACACATCAGGTATAGTACACAACATAGCATACATGATAGAACCTATGGCTGAGGCATAGGAAATGACTTTCATTTTCTCTCTATCTTCTGCAGTGGTCAGGCATTGAGTCTGACTCAACGTCACACCTTGTAACACAGGCAAGAACCCTTTCTTTGACTAATCCATTTTTAACTTCTTCAAAACTTATTCAAGGTATGTGCTTTGTGAAAGTCCAATTTAGCGTCTTGATCTATCTGTGCCCAATATATAAGCAGCTTCATCAAGTTCTTTCATTGAAAAACTTTTATTCAGGTATCCTGTTATGTTATACAGAAATTCTACATCATTTCCAAACAACAATATGCATCCACATATAGTATTAGAAATGCTATAGAGCTCCCACTCACTTTCTTGTAAATACGGGCTTCTCCAAAAGTCTGTATAAAACCATATGCTTTGATCACCTCATCAAAGCATATATTCCAACTCCGAGATGCTTTCACCAATCCATAGATGGATCACCAGAGCTTGCACACTTTGTTAGCACCTTTAGGATCGACAAAACCTTCTACTTGCATCATATACAACTCTTCTTTAAGAAATCCATTAAGGAATGCAATTTTGACGTCCATTTGCTAGATTTCATAATCATAAAATGCGGCAATTGCTAGCATGATTCGGACAGACTTAAGCATCACTATAGGTGAGAAAGTCTCATCGTAGTCAACTCCTTGAACTTGTCGAAAACCTTTCGTGACAAGTCAAGCTTTGTAGATAGTAACATTGAAATCAGCGTTGATAACCCACAAGTATAGGGGATCGCAACAGTTTTCGAGGGTAGAGTATTCAACCCAAATTTATAGATTCGACACAAGGGGATCCAAAGAATATTTGCAACTATTAGCAACTGAGTTCTCAATTCAGTCACACCTGGAGATCAATTATCTGCATCAAAGTGATCAGTAGCACAGTAATATGATAGTTTTGATAGTAGTAGCAATAGCAATAGCAAAGGTAATAGTGATAGCGGTAATTTTGTAGCAAGTGCAATAGTAACAATAGGAGTAGTACTTAGCAAGAACAATATAATAGAAATTTGTAGGCATTGGATCGGTGATTTGTTGGATGATATTCATCATGTGACAGTCATAACCTAGGGTAATACGACACTAGCTCCAGTTCATAAATATAATGTAGGCATGTATTTCGTAAATAGTCATACATGCTTATGGAAAGAACTTGCATGTCATCTTTTGTCCTACCCTCACGTGGCAGCGGGGTCCAATTGGAAACTAAGGGATATTAAGGCCTCCTTTTAATAGAGAACCGGAACAAAGCATTAACACATGGTGAATACATGAACTCCTCAAACTACGATCATCACTGGGAGTGGACCCGACTATTGTCACTCCGGGGTTGCCGGATCATAACACGTAGTAGGTGACTATAACTTGCAATATCAGATCTAGAACATGGATATAATGGTGATAACATACACGGTTCAGATCTAAAATCATGGCACCTGGGCCCAAAGTGACAAGCATTAAGCATGGCAAAATTCATAGCAACATCAATCTCAAAACATAGTGGATACTTGGGATCAAGCCCTAACAAAACTAACTAGATTACATAATGAATCTCATCCAACTCCTCACCGACCAGTGAGCCTACGAAGGAATTACTCAATCCCGGTGGGGAGCATGATGTAATTGGCGATTGAGAAGGGTTGGTGATGACGAAGATCGGAGACCCCCTCTCCGGAGCCCCAAACGGACTCCAGATCTGGCCTCCCGATGAAGAACAGGAGGTGACAGCGGCTTCGTCTCATGGAATGCGATAATTCTTTCTCGCTGATTTTTTTCGGAAAAATAGGATTTTATAGCATCGGTTTCAGGATCTGCGGGGCCACCAGGTGGGGACAACCCACCTGGGCGTGCCTGGAGGGGGGCGCCCTGGTGGGTTGTTCCCACCCAGGTGCCCCCTCTAGTGATTCTTGGCTCTAGGAATTCTCTTTATTGATATAAAAAAATCCTCGCAAAGTTTCGTTCCATTTCGAGAACTTTTATTTCTACACAAAAACAACACCATGGTAGTTCTGCTGAAAACAACGTCAGACCGGGGTTAGTTTCATTCAAATTATGAAAATTAGAGTCCAAAACAAAAGGAAAAGCATTAGGAAAAGTAGATACGTTGGAGACGTATCAACTCCCCCAAGCTTAAAACCTTTGCTTGTTGATGACCCACAAGTATAGGGGATCTATCGTAGTCCTTTCGATAAGTAAGAGTGTCGAACCCAACGAGGAGCAGAAGGAAATGATAAGAGGTTTTCAGCAAGGTATTCTCTGCAAGTACTGAAATAAGTGGCAACAGACAGTTGTGTGATAGGATAAATTGTAACGAGCAACAAGTAACAAAAGTAAACAAAGTGCAGCAAGGTGGCCCAATCCTTTTGTAGCAAAGGACAAGCCAGAACAAACTCTTATAATAGGAAAAGCGCTCCCGAGGACACATGGGAATATCGCCA
Source organism: Triticum monococcum (assembly GCA_034509565.1). NCBI lineage: Eukaryota > Viridiplantae > Streptophyta > Magnoliopsida > Poales > Poaceae > Triticum > Triticum monococcum. The sequence continues at coordinate 489,861,532 of CM067845.1, forward strand.
AGCTAGTTTTCATCACGTTCATATGCTTCGCGTTCGATACTTTTATAATTTGATATGTGGGTGGACCGGTGCTTGGGTGTTGTTCTTACTTGAACAAGCATCCCACTTATGATTAACCTCTATTGCAAGCATCCGCAACTACAACAAAAGTATTAAGGCAAACCTAACCATAGCATGAAACATATGGATCCAAATCAGCCCCTTACGAAGAAACGCATAAACTAGGGTTTAAGCTTCTATAACTCTAGCAACCCATCATATACTTATTACTTCCCAATGCCTTCCTCTAAGCCCAAATAATGGTGAAGTGTTATGTAGTCGACGTTCACATAACACCACTAGAGGCTAGACAACATACATCTTCAAAATATCAAACGAATACCAAATTCACATGACTACTCATAGCAAGACTTCTCCCTTGTCCTCAGGAACGAACGTAATTACTCACAAAGCATATTCATGTTCATAATCAGAGGGGTAATAATATGCATATAGGATCTGAACATATGATCTTCCACCAATTAAACCAACTAGCATCAACTACAAGGAGTAATCAACACTACTAGCAACCTACTAGCACCAATCCCGGACTTTGAGACAAGAATTGGATACAAGAGATGAACTAGGGTTTGGAGATGAGATGGTGCTGGTGAAGATGTTGATGGAGATTGCCCTCTCCCGATGAGAGGAGCGTTGGTGATGATGATGGTGATGATTTCCCCGTCCGGGAGGGAAGTTTCCCCGGCAGAACAGCGCTGTCGGAGCTCTAGATTGGATCCGCCAAGGTTCTGCCTCGTGGCGGCGGAGTCTCGTCCCGAAAAGTTCCCTCTTATTTTTTTTCTCATTGGAAGACCTCATATAGGAGAAGATGGGCATCGGAGAGGCACCAGGGGGCCCACGAGATAGGGGGGCGCCCCCCGCCCCCACCCTCGTGAGCAGGGTGTGGGCCCCCTGGCCTTCATCTTTGGCGTGGATTTTTCTTTATTTCTTTTAAGACATTCCGTGCAGTTTTAGGACTTTTGGAGTTGCGCAGAATAGGTCTCTAATATTTGCTCCTTTTCTAGACCAGAATTCCAGCTGCCGGCATTCTCCCTCTTTACGTAAACCTTGTAAAATAAGAGAGAATAGCCATATGTATTGTGACATAAAGTGAAATAACAGTCCACAATGCAATAAATATCGATATAAAAGCATGATGCAAAATGGACGTATCAACTCCCCCAAGCTTAGACCTCGCTTTTCCTCAAGCGAAAAGCCGATAACAATAAATATGTCCTCATGTTTAGAGGTAGAGGCGTCGATAAAAATAAAATACGGACATGAATGCATCATGATTATTCTTATAACAGCAACATATATAGGTTTTTTCATATGATTACTTATGTTCAAGTGATGATCTATTCACAATGCAAAAGTATAAATCATAAACCTTATTGGACTCCGACAAACTATAATCTCAGTCATTGAAGCAATTGCAATTTATCATAACATTGGAAAGAGTCTATGTCAGAGCTGAAAAGCAAGTCCACATACTCAACTATCATTTAGTCCTCCATAATTGCTAACACTCACACGATACTTGTGGTTACAGAGTTTTAATCGGACACAGAGAAAGATAGGGGCCTATAGCTTTGCCCCACAACCTTTTTTACTTCAAGGGTAATGTCAACAATAATGGTTCATGCTCCCCTACATCCAATTAGATATATATATATATATATATCATGTTCTTTCCAACATGCTGAGCTTGCCAAAGGATAAAATGAAAAAGGAAAGGTGAAGATCACCGTGACTCTTGCATAAGGTAGAAGATAATAATAAAGGATAGGCCCTTCGCAGAGGGAAACAGAGGTTGCCATGCGCTTTTATGGTTGGATATATATAAAATCTCAATGCGAAAGAACGTCACTTTATATTGCCACTTGTGATATGAACCTTTATTATGCAGTCCGTCGCTTTTATTACTTCCACATCACAAGATCGTATAAAGCTTATTTCTCCCACACCAATCAATCATATATATTTAGAGCAATTTTTATTGCTTTGCACCGATGACAACTTACTTGAAGGATCTTACTCAATCCATAGGTAGATATGGTGGACTCTCATGGCAAAACTGGTTTACGGATATTTGTAAGCACAAGTAGTATTTCTACTTGGTGCTGAGAATTTGGCTAGCATGAGGGGGAAAGGCAAGCTCAACAAGTTAGAGGAACCATGAAAACATACTTTATCTCAGATATAAGAAAGACATAACTCATTACGTTTCCTTCCTTGTCCAACATCAACTCTTTAGCATGTCATATTTTAATGAGTGCTCCCATATATAAAAGATGTCAATGATAATATATCTATATGTGAAAACCGCTCTTTCCTTATTACTTCCTATTAATTGCAACAATGACCAAAGCTATGTCTGCCAACTCCCAACAACTTTTAATCCTCATACTCTTTCTATGTGAAGTCATTACTCTCAATAAGATCAATATGAACTTTTTGTTTCCTTTTATTCTTTTCTTCTTTCTTTTATTCACCCAAGATCATGTCAAAATAATCAAGCCCTTGACTCAACACTAATCTTTATTATATATAGCTCACGGACTCGATTACATAGAGGGATCATAAAGCAAAACTCAAAACTAGATCATGCCATAAACTTTATTCCACTAGATCAACATACTACTAATAGGATCGAACTAAGGAAACGGTAAAGATAGGAGTTGTGATGGTGATGCGATACCGGGGCACCTCCCCAAGCTTGGCAGTTGTCAAGGGGTGTGCCCATACCCAGATACTCAATTCTTCTTTGTTGGAGGAGATGGTGGAGGCGGATAATCGCACATCGAGCGTAAGAGGTCCTCTAGCTTGCGAATAATGCCCTTGAGTGCAACAATATGCTCCTTCAACAATATAGTTTCTTGTGTGAGGTACTTGTTTTGAACACGAGCTAGCTCAATCATCTTGAAAGCTTCGATCTCAGTTGGGGTAAGAAGGTTATGATCGATTTGAAGGGTGTCTTTTGCTGCTGGGGCTTGATCCTCTGTGGCCTTCTTGATCCTTTCATCATGGTTGACCCTCGTGGGTTCTTCCCTTTTTAGATCTATCTTCATTAGCCAAGCATCATTGTCACCATTGTTGGAGGAGGGAGACGACATGATGCCTAGCCTGGAAAACCCTGACAGAAAACAGCTCGAAACAAGAACATGAGATTTTTGCGTGATACGGGAGTCAAAACCTTCGGGAGAATATATAATGAATTTTTACCGACCAAAATAAGTATCATGCAAGAAAACGGAGTCCGAAGGGCACACAAGGCGCTCACGAGGTAGGGGGGCGCGCCTAGGGGGGTAGGGCGCGCCCACCACCCTCGTGGGGCCCTCGTGTCCTTCCCGGACTGCTACTTATTTTCCTATTTTTCTAAATATTCCAAAATGGAGAAATATTGCCTTAAAAATTGTTTTGGAGTCGGTTTACTTACCGTACCACATACCTATTCCTTTTCGGAGTCCGAAACGTTCCGGAAAGTGTCTCTTATGTATTTCTCCGGGGTTATGGTTTCAATAATATTGGTTTCAACATTTATGGGATTACCTGAGATATAATGTTTAATTCTTTGACCATTTACCACCTTCGGATTTGTGCCCTCGAAGTTGTTGATTTTTATGGCACCGGAACGATAGACCTCCTCGATGACGTTGGGGCCTTCCCATTTAGAGAGAAGTTTTCCTGCAAAAAATCTTAAATGAGAGTTGTATAGCAATACATAATCACCTACATTAAACTCAAGCTTTTGTATACTTTTGTCATGCCATCTTTTAACTTTTTCTTTAAACAACTTGGCATTTTCATAAGCTTGGGTTCTCCATTCATCAAGTGAGCTAATATCAAATAACCTCTTCTCACTGGCAAGTTTAAAATCATAGTTAAGCTCTTTAATAGCCCAATATGCCTTATGTTCTAGTTCGAGAGGTAAGTGACATGCTTTTCCATAGACCATTTTATACGGGGACATACCCACAGGATTTTGTATGCAGTTCTATAAGCCCATAATGCATCATCAAGGTTCTTAGACCAATTCTTTCTAGACCTTTTAACAGTCTTTTGCAAAATTAATTTGAGCACTCTATTGCTCAATTCTACTTGACCACTAGACTGTGGGTGATAAGGGGATGCAATTCTATGATTAACATCATATTTAGCAAGCATTTTACGGAAGGCACCATGAATAAAGTGTGAACCACCATCAGTCATTAAATATCTAGGGACTCCAAACCTCGGAAAAATAACTTCCTTAAGCATTTTAATAGAACTGTTATGATCATCACTACTAGTTGGAATAGCTTCTACCCACTTAGTAACGTAATCAACAACAACTAAAAAAACGTGTGTATCCATTAGAGGCAGGAAAAAGTCCCATATAATCAAAGCCCCAAACATCAAACGGTTCAATAAGAAGTGAATAATTCATAGGAATTTCTTGACGTCTACTAATATTACCAATTCTTTGACATTCATCACAAGACAAGACAAACTTACGGGCATCCTTGAAGAGAGTAGGCAATAAAAACCAGATTGCAATACCTTATGTGCAGTTCTATCTCCAGCGTGGTGTCCTCCATAAGACTTGGAATGACACTTGCGTCGGATCTGTTCCTGTTCATGCTTAGGTACACATCGTCTAATAACACCATCTACTCCTTCTTTATAAAGATGTGGGTCATCCCAAAAGTAATGTCTCAAGTCATAGAAGAACTTTTTCTTTTGTTGGTATGTGAAGCTAGGCTGTATAAACTTAGCAACAATATAATTAGCATAATCAGCATACCATGGAGTACTACGAGAAGTACTTATAACATTTAGTTGTTCATCAGGAAAGTCATCATTAATAGGTAGTGGGTCATCAAGAATATTTTCTAACCTACACAAGTTGTCTGCAATGGGGTTCTCAACTCCCTTTCTATCAACCATATGAAAATCAAATTCTTGTAGCAAGAGAACCCATCTAATAAGTCTAGGTTTAACATCTTTCTTTTCCATAAGATATTTAATAGCAGCATGATCAGTTTGAATAGTTACTTTAGAATCAACAATATAAGATCTGAACTTATCAAAAGTAAATACAACTGCTAAAAGTTCTTTTTCAGTAGTAGCATAATTTCTTTGAGCATTGTCTAGAGTCTTACTAGCATAATGAATAACATTTAATTTCTTATCGACTCTTTGCCCTAGAACAACACCTACAACATAATCACTAGCATCACACATAATTTCAAAGGGTAAATTCCAATCAGGTGGCTGAACAATAGGTGCAGAGGCTAATGCTTTCTTAAGTATTTCAAATGCTTCTACACTATCATCATCAAAGACAAATGGTATATCTTTTTGCAATAAATTAGTCAGAGGCCGAGAAATTTTTGAGAAGTCCTTAATGAACCTCCTGTAAAATCCGGCGTGACCAAGGAAACTTCTTATACCTTTGATGTCCTTGGGACATGGCATCTTTTCAATAGCATCAACCTTGGCTTTATCAACTTCAATACCTCTTTCAGAAACTTTATGCCCCAAGACAATACCTTCATTAACCATAAAGTGGCACTTTTCCCAGTTCAAGACAAGATTAGTTTCTTCACATCTCTGAAAAACTCGATTAAGATTGTTCAAGCAATCATCAAAAGAGGAACCATAGACGGAAAAGTCATCCATGAAAACCTCAAAAATCTTTTCACAAAAGTCAGAGAATATAGCCATCATGCATCTTTGAAAGGTAGCACGTGCATTACATAAACCAAAAGGCATACGTCTATAAGCAAAAGTACCAAAAGGGCATGTAAAAGTAGTCTTTGATTGATCTTTAGCCAACACAGGTATTTGAGAGAAACTAGAATAACCATCTAGAAAGAAATAGTGTGTGTGTGTTTGCATAATCTTTCTAGCATTTGATCAATAAAAGGTAAGGGGTAATGATCTTTCTTAGTAGCTTTATTTAATTTGCGGAAATCAATTACCATCCTATAACCTGTGATAATTCTTTGTGGAATCAATTCATCTTTATCATTAGGAACAACAGTAATACCTCCCTTCTTAGGGACACAATGGACAGGACTTATCCACTCACTATCAGCAACGGGATAGATTAGACCTGCCTCCAAAAGCTTTAGTATTTCTTTTCTTACCACTTCTTTCATTTTAGGATTCAGACGTCATTGAGGATCACGAACTAGTTTGGCATCTGCTTCCAAATTTATTTTATGTTGACATAGAGTGGGACTAGTGCCCTTAAGATCATCAAGAGTATATCCAATAGCAGCACGGTGCTTCTTCAGAGTTTTCAATAATCTTTCTTCTTCATGCTCTGAAAGGTTAGCACTAATAATAATAGGATATATCTTCTTTTCATCAAGATAAGCATATTTAAGATTATCAGGCAAAGGTTTAAGCTCAAACACGGGATCAGCCTTAGGCGGAGAAGGGTCCCCTAGGATTTCAACAGGCAAGTTTGTCGGTGTACTAAAGTAGGGGTACCTTAGTATCCCAAACTTGTGCACGGGCAGTCGCAGCGACCCGCGGCAAGGCTTGCCGGGTGACCGCCAAGACCCTCCATGGTTCCTTTAGGAGCCATTCAAGAACAAAATATCCAAAGAGCAAAACAAGGCCCCGGCAAGAGGAGCTTGCCGAGAAGGAAACAAGGCCCCGGCAAGAGGAGCTTGCCGGGAAGAAGACAAGACCCCGGCAAGAGGAGCTTGCCGGGAAGGGGACGAGACCCCGGCAAGAGGAGCTTGCCGGGAAGACCAACCAAAGCATCTCAAGAAGCCCGTTGCGGCGCACCGCGCGCCCCGACAAGGCCCGGTGAGCGACAAGCTCCCGGACGCGACAAGACAACATCCGCGGCAAGACGCTTGCCGTGGCAAGCTACTACCCCGCAGCCCGCACTCCAGCTCACCCACCAACGTGTTGCCCTGGGACCATTCCTGGCGTACGTGGCGGGAGGCTGTGCAGCCGGGGGCATGCGGTGGCAAGAAGGCGCTGACAAGGAGCCATCGTGGCAAACAGTGGCGCCCCTGACGGTCCCTTTCCGCCCCGTCTAGGCGACACAGACAGGCATTTAATGCCTTTGTCCCCTGCCGTCAGGGTTAGGTATGATACGTCTGTTGTAGGCGGTGGAGCCAACTACCACCTCTTTTACATTTTTACCCCCACCTCTGTTGCCACCTGTCGGTGACCCCTTAGACATATAAAAGGAGGCCCATGCGCAACAGTGCGGGGGGGACGGCCATTCTCACGCTCGGTCTCGCGAGCTACTTGAGTGTACTGTAGCACTCGCCGCTCCCGAGCAAGAACTCAATACAGCCACCAAAGCAGGAGTAGGGTTTTACGCATCCGTGCGGCCCGAACCTGGGTAAACCGATCATCTCGCTCGTGCGTTCGCCTCGATCTGCTCTTTGTGCATCCACCGCCCCTTGCCGAACCGCAAGGGGCTCGGTCCGCCGATCCCCATAGGTGTACGAGGGATCAGCAACCCCCGACATCTTTGGCACGCCAGGTAGGGGGTGCGTCGAAGTTGTGCGAACCTCATCCGGCGTTCGCACGAGCCAAATCTTCATCGTCTTCATCAACATGCCGCCGAAGAAGAAGGCTTCGGAGGTAGCTGCTCCGTCTGCGCCGAGCCCACCATCGCCAGAGCGAATGGCTGGTGGGGTAGGCGCCGGCGGAAGAGCGGGCGCCGACGGGGAGACTCATGGCGCTGCCAGGTCCAAGGACCAGGCTGCACCACACGTCGGCGGCGCGGTCGCCTCCCACAACGACCGCGCGCACTCCAAGACCTCGGCGTCCGTACACGCACCGCGCCCGTCCCAGGAGGCGCGGGACCAGCAGCGTCATGGTACCCACGGTACCATACGTCTGCTGGGCCAAGATCAAGCTGGCGGATCCCGGAGTGCTCAGGACCGGCATGCACGCCAACATGCTGGCGCGAGCGTGGCGCGGTCGCTCGGACGAGATGTTGCTCCTTCTAACGCAGTTAGAAGTCCGAGCATATCTCGTTCCTCGCACCGTTCGCCACCACCGCCCGCCTCTCCGGTAGAGGCTTTGGCGCGAAGCTGCCGGTGGTTCTTTGGTCGATCAGGATGACGCCAAATCGAGCCACCGGCCAGACACCTTTCGCTCTAGTCTATGGAGCGGAGGCAGTTATCCCCACGGAACTCGTATACGGGTCACCTCGAGTGCTCGCTTATGATGAGCTTGAGCAAGAGCGGCTACGGCAAGATGACGCGCTGCTCCTTGAGGAGGATCGTCTTCAGGCTGCTGTGCGAGCCGCTCGCTACCAGCAAGCTTTGCGCCGCTATCATAGCCGCAAAGTTAACACCAGAAGTTTCGAGGAAGGCGACCTTGTTTCTTTGGCGTGATCAGTCTGCCAAGATTTCCAACAAGTTGACGCCGAAGTGGGAAGGCCCTTACCGGGTGAAACGAGTCACCAGGCCTGGCGCTGTCCGCCTGGAGACCGAAGATGGCGTACCAGTGAGCAAATCCTGGAATATCGAGCATCTTCGTAAGTTTTACCCGTAAGGCGCGGTTGTCGGACCTTGTTCGGCAACCACCCTTTTGTACAAGTCTTGCCGCGGTTGCATGTAATCCTTTGTACAAAGCCAGGCGCAGACCCTGAGCACAAGTAAATGAAGCGCTGGCGCCCAGAGTTATAGCATGCATGCTAGGTCGAGTCGAGTCCTCGGTTAGGGTTGATAGTGCTTGACAGCGGCTAACCCCTAACTTAGAGGTCGAGTGTGCGTCCCTTTGCCTTTCTTTCGTTTCCTTTGGTTCACAGGGCTCGCATATCCTTGCCGGGCCGCCCGGGGACGAAAAGGAGAAGAAGGACGTGCCAGCATCTGGACCCCGGCAAGCCAGGGTTGCCGGGGGCTGCAAGTACCAAGGTTCACCCGCGGCAAGCTAGAGTTGCCGGGGGCTGCAATCTCAGATAAGTCTCTCATCCCTCTTCATCCATTCTCTTATGGACTGAGGAATACGAAACCTCGTTTCTTCCCAAAAACTACCGTGCTCCCTTAGCTCTAGGCCCTGGGGCTCGTTCCTGGGGCCAAGTTTTGGTCGTAGTCGCGGCAGCAAAGGGAGGAAACGAGGGGCCGCACCCGCCTCGTCCCTGCCTCCGCCAAAAGCGTGAGAAAGGTCGAGCGACGTGGGAAGACGGCAGGGCCTGTTGCCGGGGAAGGAGTGTCTATCTGAAAGATACCAAGGATTTGCTCCTTGACGTGGGTTCTACCCGCGAGACAAATGACCCGGCAAACATCCCCTTTTCATTAAATAACATTCCACTCAGGTACAGTCCATAGAGAATGAAAAACATGAAGGAGAGGATTACAAGTTTTAAATGCAACTAAGGCCCGAGGGCTTACAAATTAAAAAGATAAGATGCTCGCAATCCTTTTCTTGTCCCTCTCTTCAGGACATAGGTCAAGGAGGCGAGAAGGGCAAAAGGAGCGCCTAGGCGAACTACGGGTGCCAGAAGACACCAAGAGAACATCCCGGGGGCCGTCAAGGCTGGACGGTGATGGCAGCGCCGGAAGAGGGGCTCGAAGACGAGGCGGCAGGACGTCAGCATGCTGTCGAGGGCACCACGCCCTCGTACTCCGGCTTGACGGCCTTGCCGCCAGCCCTCTTCCTCTTCCGCAGCCTCCCTATGCCAGCCGCCCAAGGAGACGCCCCCAGGGAGTTCAAGGAGCCGGTGACACGGATGATGGGGTTGCCGGTGCCACACGGAGCGGCGCCCGACACCTAGTCGGACCCGCCATCCTGCCGCCCGCTCCCCTCGTCGTTGCTGTCGCTCCCCTCCTCGTCACTCTCGCTCGAGGAGGAGCCTTCGCTATCGGAGGAGCTTTCCACGCAGCACCGTGCCCGGACGCCGAAGCACCCGAAGACCTTGACGGAGAGGAGATCGCCCTCCATCAACTTAAAATGGAGGGTGAGCCCCGGCGTCAAGCTGTGGATGCGGGCGAACGTCTTCCACCCTCGACCAAGATACATCACACCAGGGGCTGGGAATTCGGCGCGGACTCGCGTGCCGCTGATCCCACAACCCCTCATGTGTAGTCTCAGCGTCTCGGGCGGGTCCAACTCCACCACCTCCGCAAACGGAGCTGGGAGTCGGAGGCGACGACGGGGCGCCCGGCGCAGCCTGACGAAGAACTCGCAAGGGTCGTCCCCAGCATGGGCCTCCGCGGGAAGAAGAGCCGCCGGCGGAGGCGAAGCCGACGCGCCGCCTCGTCCACCTCTTCCCCGAGCGCCACGGCCTCGTCCTCGACCTCGTCCACGACCTCGCCCCCTCCCTCTTCCCCTTACGGCTAGCTCTGCCACCACAGGTGCAGGAGAGGGAGGGAGGCGCTGTCTGGCGGCAACCCTCGCCGCCACTGGTGAAGGACCAGGGTTCCCTTTCTCCATGGCGAATGGGAGGAAGGGGAGCAGGAGCTGAAGGGAGGAGAAGATGAGAGAATGCGGGCTTCCGTCCTCCCCTCCCGCTCTTTATAAAGGAGCGAGGTGGGGGCTCGACCGCCCCGCTCAGCGAATCAAGACATGGGAAGGCAGGGAGTTGGGGCCGACCGACTGCCTCGACCCACGACGACCCCGTTTCCCGCCTCCGCCGTCCGCGATCCCAAGTGCATGGGAGCCGCGTGGCAGGTGTGCAGAACTGAGGCGACAGATGGGGCGGCCTCTCCCCACCCCGTGATCGTGGGGAATGGGCACCTCGAAAACCGCCCACGATCTCTCCCACGATGCCGCGTTCGACGCGTGCCTTGCGGGGAGAGCGCGGTGGATGCGGAGTGAGTTATGGCGTGCCCTAGGCCGTGCGTGCCCGTGCACTGTTTTGGGCCTGGCCCAACAGCTCTCGGCACCGTGTATGGCCCTGGCCCGGGGGCTCCTATCGGTGTACTGAAGTAGGGGTACCTTAGTATCCCGAACTTGTGCACGGGCAGTCGCAGTGACCCGCGGCAAGGCTTGCCGGGTGACCGCCAAGACCCTCCATGGTTCCTTTAGGAGCCATTCAAGAACAAAGTATCCAAAGAGCAAAACAAGGCCCCGGCAAGAGGAGCTTGCCGGGAAGGAAACAAGGCCCCCGCAAGAGGAGCTTGCCGGGAAGAAGACAAGACCCCGGCAAGAGGAGCTTGCCGGGAAGGAGACGAGACCCCGGCAAGAGGAGCTTGCCGGGAAGACCAACCAAAGCATCTCAAGAAGCCCGCTGCAGCGCACCGCGCGCCCCGACAAGGCCCGGTGAGCGACAAGCTCCCGGACGCGACAAGACAACATCTGCGGCAAGACGCTTGCCGCGGCAAGCTACTACCCCGCAGCCCGCGCTCCAGCTCAGCCACCAACGTGTCGCCCTGGGACCATTCCTGGCGTACGTGGCGGGAGGCTGTGCAGCCGGGGGCATGCGGTGGCAAGCAGGCGCTGACAAGGAGCCATCGTGGCAAATGGTGGCGCCCCTGACGGTCCCTTTCCGCCCCGTCTAGGCGACACAGACAGGCATTTAATGCCTTTGTCCCCTGCCATCAGGGTTAGGTATGATACGTCTGTTGTAGGCGGTGGAGCCAACTACCACCTCTTTTACATTTTTACCCCCACCTCTGTTGCCACCTGTCGGTGACCCCTTAGACATATAAAAGGAGGCCCATGCACAACAATGGGGGGGGCGGCCATTCTCACGCTCGGTCTCGCCAGCTGCTTGAGTGTATTGTAGCACTCGCCGCTCCCGAGCAAGAACTCAATACAACCACCAAAGCAGGAGTAGGGTTTTACGCATCCGTGCGGCCCGAACCTGGGTAAACCGATCGTCTCGCTCGTGCGTTCGCCTCGATCTGCTCTTTGTGCATCCACCACCCCCTGCCAAACCGAAAGGGGCTCGGTCCGCCGATCCCCATAGGTGTACGAGGGATCAGCAACCCCCGACAAAGTTGTGTTTCAGAACATGTTTATGTTTAAAGAATACTTCATCTACTTCCCTTCTTTCATTCATGAACATATCATTTTCATGGTCCAGCAAATAGTGTTCTAAAGGATCACTAGGAGGTACTGCAATAGAATCAAGACCAATTATTTCATCCTTACTAGGTAATTCTTCCTCACGATGTTGTTTACTAAATTTAGAGAAATTAAACTCATGAACCATTTCATCCAAGCCAACAGTAACAACACTATTTGTGCAATCTATGGTAGCATTGACAGTATTTAAGAAGGGTCTACCAAATATAATCGGACAAAAACTATCTTGTGGGGAACCAAGAACAAGAAAATCAGCAGGATATTTAGTTTTCCCACACAAGACTTCAACATCTCTGACAATTCCCATTGCTAAAATAGTATCTCTATTGGCAAGTTTAATTGTGACATCAATATCTTCTCACTCAGCAGGTGCAATTTCATTCTTAATTTCTTCATATAAAGTATGCGGCATAACACTAGCACTAGCACCCATATCGCATAAGCCATGATAACAATGATCCCCTATTTTAACATAAATAACAATTACGCCTACCACGGGTCTATGTTTATCTTTAGCACAAGGTTTAGCAATTCTAGCAGTTTCACCTTCGGACTGAATAACATGCCCATCAATATTATTAGACAAGAGATCTTTAACAATAGCAATATTAGGTTCTACTTTAACTTGTTCAGGAGGTCTATAAGTTCTACTATTGCTTTTACGAACAACAGTTGAAGCTTTAGCATGATCCTCTATTCTAACACAGAAAGGTGGTTTCTCAATATAAGAAGTAGGAAGAATAGGATCATTATAAGTGAAAGTCTTTTCTTCAACTTTAATAGGCGTAGATACTTTTACTTCTATGGGAGGATGATATTTAAACCACTTCTCCTTGGGGAGATCAACATAAGTAGCAAAAGATTCATGGAAAGAAGCTACTATCTCAGAGTCAAGTCCATATTTAGTGCTAAACTTACGGAAAATATCGGTATCCATGAAAGATTTAACACAATCAAACTTAGGTGTCATACCTGACTCCTTACCTTCGTCGAGGTCCCAACCTTCAGAGTTGCGTTTAATTCTATCCAATAAATTCCATCTGAATTCAATAGTCTTCATCATAAAAGAGCAAGCACAAGAAGTATCGAGCATGTTGCGATTGTTTTTAGAAAGCCGAGCATAAAAACTTTGCATAATTATTTCTCTCAGGAGCTCATGATTGGGGCATGAATATAACATTGATTTAAGCCTCCCCCAAGCTTGAGCGATGCTTTCTCCTTTGCGAGGCCAGAAATTATATATGTAATTGCGATCACGATGAACAAGATGCATAGGGTAATACTTTTGATGAAATTCCAACTTCAGTCTTTTATAGTCCCAGAATCTCATATCTTCACATAGCCTATACCATATCAATGCGTCTCCCTTCAAAGATAAAGGGAAGACCTTCTTCTTAGAAACATCATCGGGTATACCTGCAAGCTTAAATAATCCAAAAACTTCATCCACATATATTAAGTGCTCATCGGGATGCTTTGTTCCATCTCCTGTAAAAGGGTTAGCTAGCAGTTTTTCCATCATAGACGCAGGAAATTAAAAAGGAGTTTCATTTTCAATAGGTTCAGTAGGTTGAGGAGCAACTCTTTGCTCTACTGGACGGGGTGAAGATACCCCGAACAAGCCCCTGAGAGAATTACTTTCCATAGTAACAAGCGACAATAAATTTCAGCACACTATGTAAATTTTTCCTTACCAAATTCCACCTACCAAAGGCGCTACACTCCCCGACAACGGCGCCAGAAAAGAGTCTTGATGACCCACAAGTATAGGGGATCTATCGTAGTCCTTTCGATAAGTAAGAGTGTCGACCCAACGAGGAGCAGAAGGAAATGATAAGCGGTTTTCAGCAAGGTATTCTCTGTAAGTACTGAAATAAGTGGTAACACATAGTTGTGTGATAGGATAAATTATAACGACCAACAAGTAACAAAAGTAAACAAAGTACAGCAAGGTGGCCCAATCCTTTTGTAGCAAAGGACAAGCCGGAACAAACTCTTATAATAGGAAAAGCGCTCCCGAGGACACATGGGAATATCGTCAAGCTAGTTTTCATCACGTTCATATGATTCATGTTCGATACTTTGATAATTTGATATGTGGGTGGACCGGTGCTTGGGTGCTGTCCTTACTTGAACAAGCATCCCACTTATGATTAACCTCTATTGCAAGCATCCGCAACTACAACAAAAGTATTAAGGTAAACCTAACCACAGCATGAAACATATGGATCCAAATCAGCCCCTTACGAAGCAACGCATAAACTAGGGTTTAAGCTTCTATCACTCTAGCAACCCATCATCTACTTATTACTTCCCAATGCCTTCCTCTAGGCCGAACTAATGGCGAAGTGTTATGTAGTCGACATTCACATAACACCACTAGAGGCTAGACAACATACATCTTATCAAAATATCAAACGAATACCAAATTCACATGACTACTCACAGCAAGACTTCTCCCTTGTCCTCAGGAACGAACGTAATTACTCACAAAGCATATTCATGTTCATAATAAGAGGGGTAATAATATGCATATAGGATCTGAACATATGATCTTCCACCAATTAAACCAACTAGCATCAACTACAAGGAGTAATCAACACTACTAGCAACCTACTAGCACCAATCCCGGACTTTGAGACAAGAATTGGATACAAGAGATGAACTAGGGTTTGGAGATGAGATGGTGCTGGTGAAGATGTTGATGGAGATTGCCCTCTCCCGATGAGAGGAGCGTTGGTGATGACGATGGTGATGATTTCCCCCTCCGGGAGGGAAGTTTCCCCGACAGAACAGCTCTGCCGGACCTCTAGAAGGTTCCGCCTCGTGGCGGCGGAGTCTCGTCCCGAAAAGTTCCCTCTTATTTTTTTTCTCATCGAAAGACCTCATATAGGAGAAGATGGGCATCGGAGAGCCACCAGGGGGCCCACGAGATAGGGGGCGTGCCCTAGGGGGGGCACGCCCCCACCCTCGTGAGTAGGGTGTGGGCCCCCCTGGCCTTCATCTTTGGCGTGGATTTTTCTTTATTCCTTTTAAGACGTTCCGTGGAGTTTCAGGACTTTTGGAGTTGCGCAGAATAGGTCTCTAATATTTGCTCATTTTCCAGACCAGAATTCCAGCTGCCGGCATTCTCCCTCTTTATGTAAACCTTGTAAAATAAGAGAGAATAGCCATAAGTATTGTGACATAAAGTGAAATAATGGTCCACAATGCAATAAATATCGATATAAAAGCATGATGCAAAATGGACGTATCAGTTGTCCTCATGCAATTCAGTTGACAAACTGAAAGTGAAAAAGAAAAACTTTTATGAACTCTTTTGCTCTTGTTTGCATAAATAATCTTAAACAACACTGATACGTCTCCGTTGTATCTATAATTTTTGATTGTTCCATGCCAATATTCTACAACTTTTACATACTTTTGGCAACTTTTTATACTATTTTTTGGGACTAACATATTGATCCAATGCCCAGTGCCAGTTCCTGTTTGTTGCATGTTTTTGTTTCACAGAAAATCCATATCAAATGGAGTCCAAATGGGATAAAAACTTACGTAGATTATTTTTGGAATATATGTGATATTTGGGAAAAAGAATCAACGCGAGATGATGCTCGAGGGGCCCACAAGGACGGAGATCGTGCCCCTTGACCTTGTGGACACCCCGTAAGGCGGTTGGTGCCCTTCTCCTGGCGCAAGAAAGCTAATATCTGGAGAAAAATCGTGTTAAAATTTCAGCCTAATCGGAGTTACGGATCTCCGGGAATTTAAGAAACGGTGAAAGGCCAGAAACAGGGAACGCAGAAACAGAAGGAAACAGAGAGAGGGAGAGAGAGAGAGAGAGAGAGAGAGAGAGAGAGAGAGAGAGATCGAATCTCGGAGGGGCTCCCGCCCCTCCGCCTCCATGGAAGCCAAGGACCAGAGGGGAAACCCTTATCCCATCTAGGTGAAGGTCAAGGAAGAATAAGAAGAAGGAGGGGGCTCTCCCCCTCTCTCCCGGTGGCGCCGGAACGCCGCCGGGCCATCATCGTGACGGCGATCTACACCAACAACTTTGCCGCCGTCATCACGAAATCTCTCACCCTCTATGCAGCGGTGTAACACCCCTTCTCCCGGCTGTAATCTCTACTTGAACATGGTGCTCAATGCTATATATTATTTCCCAATGATGCATGGCTATCCTATGATGTTTGAGTAGATCCGTTTTGTCCTATGGGTTCATTGATGATCGTAATTGGTTTGAGTTGCTTGTTTTATTATTGGTGCTGTCCTATGGAGCTCTCCGTGTCGCACAAGAGTGAGGGATCCCCGCTGTAGGGTTTGCAACATGTTCATGATTTGCTTATGGTGGGTGGCGTGAGTGACAGAAGCACATACCCGAGTAAGTAGGTTGTTTGCGTATGGGAATAAAGAGGACTTGATACTTTAATGCTATGGTTAGGTTTTACCTTAATGATCTTTAGTAGTTGCAGATGCTTGTTAGATCAAGTTCCAATCATAAGTGCATATGATCGAAGAAGAGAAAGTATGTTAGCTTATGCCTCTCCGTCATATAAAATTGCAATAATGATTACCGGTCTAGTTATCAATTGCCTAGGGACAAATAACTTTCTTGTGACAAAAAGCTCTCCACTAATACTAATTTAGTTGTTTCTTTATCTAAACAGCCCCTAGTTTTTATTTGCGTGCTCTTTATTATCTTGCAAACCTATCCTACAACACCTACAAAGTACTTCTAGTTTCATACTTGTTCTAGGTAAAGAGAACGTTAAACGTGCGTAGAGTTGTATCGGTGGTCGATAGAACTTCAGGGAATATTTGTTCTACCTTTAGCTCCTCATTGGGTTCGACACTCTTACTTATCGAAAGAGGCTACAACTGATCCCCTATACTTGTGGGTTATCAAGACCTTTTTCTGGCGTCGTTGCTGGGGAGCAATAGTGTGGGGTGAATATTCTCGTGTGTGCTTATTTGCTTTATCACTAAGTGGTTTTTATTTGCTGTTCTAAGTTGTTCTCTGTCTTTAGTTATGGATATGGAACACAAAATACCAAAAAAAATTAGGTGTACTTGCTACTCATGGAGATGGGGAACCTCCTAAAAACCTCGATGCTCATTATGTGAAAGATATTTTGCACTACTTTAATAATCCTGAGAAAACCCCATTCAATTATATAATGGAAGACACGTTGGATCAACATGAATAATTTAGGGATTATATCTTGACTCAAAAAGGGAAACTATTATGGGATCTAATTCATATGTTGCATTGGTATGCTCGGCAACTATGCTTGAGATATGATTATACTCGTTGCTCTAGGATGAAGGCTCCACACCTTCCCTTTTCATGCAAATTTACCAACCATGAAACCTTAGCTTCTTATGCTAAAGGTATTTATGATTACTATGATGTGGAATGAATAGAAGAATTCGTTGCTTTTAAGGGTGCTTATGAAATTGAATCTTTGTTTGAATAATATGAAGCTTTTGATGATGATGTTTATAGGCCTGAAAATTTTGCTATACTTAAATATTGCTATGAGAATTATGAATACATTGCCGATATTGATGCGTTTATTGAGAAAGTCTGTGATGCGTTTATTGAGAAAGTCTCCGCTGTCCAAGAAGAGACTAATATTTTGCAGGAACGTATGGAAGAAGAAATTGCTGAAACTAGGAGCTCATTAGATGAAAAAGATGAGGAGGAGAGCGAAGAACAAAAGGAGGAAGAGCGGATTGATCACCCGTTCCCACCTTCTAATGAGAGTAACTCTTCAACTCATACATTATTTAACGTCCCTTCATTTACCGAAGGATGATTGCTATGATCCCTTTCATTCGTTTGAAATATCCCTTTTTCACGAACTTGATGCTTGCTATGCTTGTGGCCATGATGCCAATATGAATTATGCTTATGAAGATGAACTTTCTATAGTTCCTTATGTTAAGAATGTTGCTATTGCACCCACGCATGATAATCATATTATCTTTTTGAATTCTCCCAAGTACGCTATATCGGAGAAGTTTGCGCTTATTAAGGATTATATTGATGGGTTGCGTTCTAGTATTGCACATGATGATTTTGATGAATATAATATGCATGTGCTTGTTGATCCTACTTGCAATTATTATGAGAGAGGAACCGTTTATACTATGCATTGGCCTTTACTTTGTGTTCATGTATTGTTCTTTTATGACATGCCGATGCATAGGAAGAGAGTTAGACTTAGTTGTTGCATGATGTATGTTACTTTGTGCTCACTACTAAATCATAAATCATTGTTAATTATAATTGGCTTTGATATACCTTGGGATCCGGGTGGATCCATTACTTGAGCACTTTATGCCTAGCTTAATGGCTTTAAAGAAAGCGCTGCCAGGGAGACAACCTGAAAGTTTTAGAGAGTCATTTATTTCTGTTGTGTTCTTTTAAAAGTTTTAAAAAAGTGGGGAACCTAAATTTTTTTTCAAAAAGAAAAGTGGAAATGAGAAAGACGAGCACTATTAAAATGGGAGCTAGCCTTTAACTTTGTTCATGCCCATGGAAACTTTGTGAACCTTGATTACATAAACTTTTCAACAAAAAATTACCCCCTTGTACAATTCCATTGTATTATAAAAATAATGTGCCAAGATTTGCCGTTAGGATGATTAGATTGCCTGTTTGGTTTATGCGGTGCAAAAACAGAAACTTTGGCTGTAGTGCTCGATTTTACATTTTTTTACTGTAAAGTCAAACGCTTCTGAAACTATTTGCATAGTACTTCTATAAAAAATTGTTTATTTTGTCCTAATTTTTACAGAATTTTTGGAGTTACAGAAGTATGGTTGATGTTTCGATAACTACAGACTATCTTGTTTAAGACATATCCTGTTTTTTGATGCATTGTTTTGCTAGTTTTGATGAAACTATCAATTTTATCGGTGGTATAAGCCATAGAGAAGTTATAATACAGTAGCTACAATGCAAAAATAAAATATGAATGAGTTTGCAACAGTACTTTAAGTGGTGATTTTTTTTATTATACTAACGGATCTCATGAGGGTTTTGTTAAATTTTGTGCGATTGAAGTTTTCAAGTTTTGGGTGAGATCACGATGGATGAAGGAATAAGGAGTGGCAAGAGCCTAAAATTGGGGATGCCGAGGCACCCCAAGGTAATATTCAAGGACTCCCAAGCTACTAATCTTGGGGATGCCCCGGAAGGCATCCCCTCTTTCTTCTAACGATCATCAATAATTTTACTTGGAGCTATATTTTTATTCATCACATGATATGCATAAATCTTGGAGCATTGTGTGATTTTTATTTTTATTTTAGTAACGCATAATGCTGGTATGAGATAGTCCTTGGTTGATTTATATAATTCTCTTCACACTTAACTTATATCTTTTGATTATGGCTTTATAGAATGCTTCACGTGCTTCACTTATATCATTCGAAGTTTGGATTGCCTGTTTCTCTACACATAAAAAACCGCCATTTGTTGAATGCTCTTTTGCTTCACTTATATTTGTTAGAGAGTGGGAATATCTTTTGTAGAAAGAATTAAACTCTCTTGCTTCACTTATATCTATTTAGAGAGTTGATAGGAATTAGTCATTCACATGGTTGGTCATAAAATCCTGCACAAAACTTGTAGATCACCGAATATGATACGTTTGATTCCTTGCAATAGTTTTGGGATATAAAGGTGGTGATATTAGAGTCATGCTAGTGAGTAGTTGTGGATTTTAGAAATACTTGTGTTGAAGTTTGTGATTTCCGTAGCATGCACGTATGGTGAACCGTTATGTAACGAAGTTGGAGCATGAGGTATTTATTGATTGTCTTACTTATGAGTGGCGGTCGGGCACGACTGATGGTCTTTTCCTACCAATCTATCCCCCTAAGAGCATGTGCATAGTACTTTGTTTTGATGACTAATAGATTTTTGCAATAAGTATCTGAGTTCTTTATGACTAGTGTTGGGTCCATGGATTATACGCACTCTCACCCTTCCATCATTGCTAGCCTCTTCCGTACCGTGCATTGCCCTTTCTTGCCTCGAGAGTCGCTACAAACTTTGTCGGTGCATCCAAACCCCGTGATATGATACGCTCTATCACACATAAGCCTCCTTATATCTTCCTCAAAATAGTCACCATACCTACCTATCATGGCATTTTGCCATTCCGAGATTTATTGCCATGCAACTTCCATCATCATCATATACATGACTTGAGCATTTATTGTCATATTGCTTTGCATGAGCGTAAGATGGCTAGCATGATGTTTCCATGGCTTGTACATTTTTTTGATTTCATTGCTACGCTAGATCATTGCACATCCCGGTACACCGCCGGAGGCATTCATATAGAGTCATATCTTTGTTCTAGTATCGAGTTGTAATATTGAGTTGTAATAAATAAAACTGTGATGATCATCATTATTAGAACATTGTCCTGTGTGAGGTTATCAAAATAAAAGTGGCCAAAGAAGCTCCCCCCCCAAAGAGAGAGAGACCAAAGAAGCCTACAAAAAATAGAGAAAACAATAAAATAAAAAATGAGAGAAAAGAGAGAAGGGACAATGTTACTATCCTTTTACCACACTTGTGCTTCAAAGTAGCACCATGTTCTTCATATAGAGAGTCTCTTGAGTTATCACTTTCATATACTAGTGGGAATTTTCATTATAGAACTTGGCTCGTATATTCCAACGATGGGCTTCCTCAAGTGCCCTAGGTCTTCATGAGCAATCAAGTTGGATGCACACCCACTTAGTTTCAGTTTGAGCTTTCATATGCTCTAGTGCATCTGTTGCATGGCAATCCCTACTCCTCGCATTGACATCATTTGATGGGCATCTCCATAGCCAGTTGATTAGTCGCGTCGATGTGAGACTTTCTCCCTTTTTGTCTTCTCCACACAACCTCCATGACCATATTCTATTCCACCTATAGTGCTATATCCATGGCTCACGCTCATGTATTGCGTGAAAGTTGAAAAGGTTTGAGAACATGAAAAGCATGAAACAATTGCTTGGCTTGTCATCGGGCTTGTGCATGATTTGAATATTTTATGTGATGAAGATGGAGCATAGCCAGACTATATGATTTTGTAGGGATAAGCTTTCTTTGGCCATGTTATTTTGAGAAGACATAATTATCTTGTTAGTATGTGTCGGTGTCAAAACCGGTGGATCTCGGGTAGGGGGTCCCGAACTTTGCGTCTAGGTCGGATGGTAACATGAGGCAGGGGACATGATGTTTTACCCAGGTTCGGGCCCTCTTGATGGAGGTAAAACCCTACGTCCTGCTTGATTAATATTGATGATATGGGTAGTACAAGAGTAGATCTACCATGAGATCAGAGAGGCTAAACCCTAGAAGCTAGCCTATGATATGATTGTTGTTCGTCCTACGGACTAAAACTCTCCGGTTTATATAGACCCCGGAGAGGGCTAGGGTTACACAGAGTCGGTTACAATGGTAGGAGATCTACATATCCGTATCACCAAGCTTGCCTTCCACGCCAAGGAAAGTCCCTTCCGGACACGGGACGAAGTCTTCAATCTTGTATCTTCATAGTCCAGGAGTCCGGTCGAAGGTATAGTCCGGCCATCCGGACACCCCCTAATCCCGGACTCCCTCAGTAGCCCCTGAACTAGGCTTCAATGACGACGAGTCCGGCACGCAGATTGTCTTCGGCATTACAAGGCGGGTTCCTCCTCCAAGTACTTCATAGAAGATTTTGAACACAAAGGTAGTGTCCGGCTCTGCAAAATAAGTTTCCACATATTGCCATAGAGAGAATAACATTTACACAAATCTAATATGCTAACGTATTCTGTAGCGTGACATCACACCACGGCCAAGTCTTTATTCGAATCGTTTTACTGTCCCGCCTCAGCGCGTTTAGCGAGGCGGTTTCCTTGGCACGTCTTGTTAAAGCAGAGATCGTGTCCCCTTATTCCGAGATTCTCATCAATACGGGTGTGGGTAACCCAACCGTGCCATTGACTACGGCGCTTGGGAGATAAGCGAGTTTTACTAGGCTGATGGGGGCGCATAGTTGTGTCCGCCCATATAAGGGGATAAGGATCCACCTTTTCATCCATGCCTTCTTCCTCCTTTGCCTATCCATTTCCGCGTACTCGAGCTCCAGCGCCCAAGTCCGCACACCCCACCTCAACCTTCTCCAGCCATGTCCGGAGCGGGAGGAAAGTGGATGGTCTCCTCCGTCACGGAGGGACACATCAAAAGACTGAGGAAGGTCGGATACTTGTCTAACAACATTGCACACCGGCTTCCCGAAGAGGGGCAGCTCATCCCCACCCCTAGGCCCCATGAGAGGGTGGTGTTCCTCCCCCATTTCCTCCGCGGACTGGGCTTCCCTCTCCACCCATTTGTCCGGGGGCTCATGTTCTACTATGGCCTGGATTTCCACGATCTGGCCCCGAATGTTTTCCTCAACATCTCGACGTTTATCGTCGTGTCCGAGGCTTTCTTCCGCATCCGCCCCCATTTCGGCCTATGGCTCAAGACTTTCAATGTCAAGCCGAAAGTGGTGCGCGGCACCCAAGCGGAGTGCGGAGGCGCCATGGTGGGAAAGATGCCCAACGTCCTATGGTTCGAGGGCTCCTTCGTGGAGTCCCTAAAGGGGTGGTAGTCGGCGTGGTTTTACATCACCGAGCCGCGCGACCCTGAACGGGTCGCAGCCCCTGAGTTTCGATCCAGACCCCCTACGCGGCTCGCCTCCTGGAAAGAGACGGGCCTGTCGTGGGGTAAAAAAGGAGAGCTGACCGGACTCCAAACATGCGTCCAAACCCTGGTGGACAGGAATCTCAAACTTGTCAACGTAGTCCAGGTTATGCTCATCCGCCGGATCCTCCCGTGTCAACAACGGGCTTTCAACCTATGGGAATTTGACCCGGCAAGGCACCGAACTCTGGGCAGGCTCTTCGACATGACATACGAAGATGCTTGGAAGGTGCTTTTCAAGGGCGCCGAGGCCCCCGCATCCGCTACCGAGGATCGCGGATTCAGCACGCAGTGTCACGCTCGTGCGGTAAGTTGTTTTCTCCTTTTACAGGGTATTAGTTTTTGATAGTGTGACTCCATGCGGGATCTAAGTTCCCTTACCTTTGACAGGATTGGCAGGAGATGTCTGGACAGATCAACTATCCGGCTCCTTTGCCCGAAGGCCCAGCGGACGCTCCCTTGGTGAAGCTGCTGGCTCCGGCACCTTACGTGGTGCCGGAGAAGAAGGCCAAGAAGAAGGCCACGGGGACTCGAAAGAGCGCCCGGTGCCAGGAGGTGTCAGATTCACTATCCAATGACTCCAAGGCGCACTCCTCTCATGAAGACGAGGAGGAGGAAGAAGAGACCTCTCCCCCTCCAGCGGGGGGAGGGAAGAAAAGGAAGGCCGCCCCAACCGGGGAGGCCAAAGGGTCCAAGAGGGGGAAGACCCCTCCTCCGGACTACTCCACCAACGCCGACGACAGCGAAGAGGAGTGGCCGCACAGGGCCAAGCCCCTGGTGAGATCGTAAGCATCCGGATACCCGAGTGATTCATAGTATTCCCCCATTGCACAACTTTTCCTTACGTCAAACATGATTGTGCAGTCCGCCCAAGGCCGGGCTCGATGAGTCATCGAGCGGCTCCCTGGATTCGTCGGATGTGAATTCGCTTCCGACGGCTTCCTCCCCCACCCTACGGACTGCGCCGAGGTGGCGTCCCAACAGGTTCGAAGCCAGGAGGAGGTGGTCCTGGAGGCGCCGCAAGGCAACCTCCCGGACCCCAGGCGTAAAGGGGATAGAACCCCCAAGGGCTCCAAGTCCGGCCTTGAGCCGGACACTGCGCCAGAACCTTCAACGGTTCCGGACTCCGGTAGGCAGCCTCCTTCCAAGAGGAGCAAGCCTACCGAGCCGGTGACCTCCGTCCAACTGGAGGCACCGGACAATTTGCTGGAGACGCTTAACGGCGCCTCCATCGACGAGGGGCACTGCACTATTATGAGTGTGGTGATCCAGAAGGTTTAGTTCGCCAAGAGCGGACTGACTAAAGCTTGTGCCAGCCTTCTAACATGCTTTGAGGTAAGTAAAGAATATGTAAAAATATTACCGCATAGACAGTAGCCCCTGATGCTCTGTTCGGCGTTTGGAAAGAAAAGCCAATTAGAGGATCTAGTAATCGCAGGAGTCTAACATAATCAATTCAATATGCGTATGCAGGCTTCGCTTCTGTCCTCCGCTGCACTGACTGCGGAGGTGGATACGCTGAAGCAGAACCTCGAGCGGTCCGAGCAAGAGCTCGGCCTAGCCAAGCAGCAGCTCGAGGGGAAGGAAGGTAAGAAATACCTTATTGAAATATGTGAAAGGTGCAATTGCATAAGGTGACAGGATTAACGTGGCTATTGTAGGGGCCACAACTGAGGTGGTGACCCTTAAGCAAGCGCTGTCCGAGGCCGAAAAGAGGGCGGCCACGGAGCGCACCGAGCGGGAGAAGCATGAGACGCAGGTTGGCAAGGTGTGGCAAGAGCTCCAGGCTCTCATGAAAAACATGAGAGTTTGGAGCTTGACTCAAAGACGCGAGAGTCTGAGCTCGCAGCGGCCATTGAAGATGCCAAGTCTGCCAAGGCCGAAGCCTAGAAGGCCCTCCAAGAGGTTCAGGCAATAAAAAGGATAGCAGCGGGTAAGGCATTCTTTATGCAAAGCAAGCACGTAAAAGTGAATTACTTGTCACTTACCCGAATCCGGAGCTCTCCAGGAGCATTCACAGACTTGCCCCGTAGCGTGTCGGATGCCGCCGCCTTCTACCAAGCCGAGGAGGGACGCTCGACGGAGAAGGTGTTCTGGTCTCAGTATGCCGAGGCCGAACACCCAGTGCCCTTAAGCGACCAGCTGAAACAGCTGGTCGAGCTCCATAAGGTGGCCGAACAGGCCATGAAGGGCCTCATAGTCCGGCTGTGACCTGGAGAGGCCATGCCTGGGAGCTACTTCGGGCTAGTGAGGCGGCTGGTGGAGGCCTGTCCAAGGCTCGAAGTCATTAAGTGCTCCGTATGCATCGAGGGTGCCCGTAGGGCGCTTGCCCGTGCGAAGGTGCACTGGGGCAAGCTGGATGCTGAGAAGCTTGTGAAGGACAGGCCACCGCCGGGCAAGGAGCATCGCAAGCCCGAGATGTATTATGAGGGCTTTCTGAAGGGTGCCCGCCTTGTGGCGGATGAATGTTCCATGAATGTATTTTTTTAGTGAACTCGCTCGTTTTGTCCTATGCGCTGAAAACTTGTTCATGTGCACTAAGCAATTCTTTTTGAATTTAAAATATTAACTTTTGTGTGGCTGTTTATCAAATTTGAGAGATGGCGACTCGTCGGCTTCTGCCTGTCGGCGTTCTGGGAACGGGGGTCCCCAGACTTGCCTGCCTGCGGCCTGCGGCGTGGCTCAAAGGAGGCCCAGCATGGCCCATCTTCATCAGCACAAGACTCAAGACCCTCGCGAGGGGCCAAGCCTCGCGAGGCAGACGACACAGAGCTTCCTCAGGCACGGCCTCGTCAGGCTGGCTCGCGAGGAGGCGGAGAGATCAAGGCGGAGTACCTCGCGAGGTGCCCGTGATGCAAGCCATGACGACTCAGGGCGCCAGGCGGGCGCCAGCGCGCGCAGCGTCCTTCTTTCCTCGTTGGTGCAAAGGGGGCAAGTGCAGCCGCCGAGTACCGAGGCATCAGGAAAAGGTTGCCATTTCGGTGCAACAAGACGAAGACCAGGAGGACTACGAGACGGAGGTCACCATGGAGCCCAGGACGGCGTCATCACCAGAGCTTTGCGCAGGCGAAGACTGCTTTTGTCAGGATAGTTGATGCTTGCTGTCCCCCTTCAAATTAGCCCGCCATTGTTGGCTCCCTTCCCGCTCGATATTTGGGAAGATGACCAGGGCCTCTATAAATAGGACCAGCCACCCACACGGCAAGGGGGCTAGAGGTTCGGTTCGGTTGGGTTAGGTTCATTCGTTCGGTTCAAGTAGAAAAGAGAGAGAGAGAGAGGAGGGTGCCTGAACTCCTCCTAGCAATTCATTGCCCCAGCCAAGAACAGACCCTCGCGAGGCTGTTCTTCCTTGTATTGTTCATCATCACCGGCCCCAGGAGGCAATCCACCAACCACACACTGGAGTAGGGTATTACACCACAACGGTGGCCCGAACTAGTATAAATCTTGTGTCTCTTGCGCAGTTCTTTCAGTATTTTTAGATCTTTGCGAGACGGGGAGGTAGAAGGCGTAATCTCCGTGCGCACCCCAGTGTTCGAACCTTAAGGGTCTGCTGGAACCCAAGATCTGACATTTGGCGCGCCAGGTAGGGGTGCGCCGGAATTCGTCGTCCACCACCCCGCTCTCCTTCGACCGTCGCATCCATGCCCGACGCACGTTGGGCTCGCGCTGAGCGCCGGGCTGCCATCGCTTCACGCATCGCCCAGACGGCGCCTGTCGGCGGCCGTCCTCGTCGTTCCCCATCGCCCGCCGTCAACGCCGCCACCGGCCCGGTGGGGGGCGAGCAGCAAGCGTCGTCCCAGCATCCCTCCGTGCGGCAAGACGGCCACACTGCTACTCCATCGCTCGCGCCCGCTGGTTCTTCGTCCCGCGCGCTCCACGCACCCATGGAGGCTCGAGCTACACTCCTCGTGGCAAACGAGCTCCTGCGCTACCGTCCCGTCGACGACGTCTACGAGGAGTGGCTCGATCGCGTCGCCGAGCTTGTCCGCGCCGCAGGGGGCTCTCCCGCGCCGTCCGCTCCTCTGCGCCACACCCCGCCTCGCGCGGGCAACGAAGCCCCGGAGGCGTACCAGCCGCCTCCTCTCCAAGAAGACGTCGTAGCTCCAAGGTGCGTGGCCCCTGGGTGGAACCCGCTCCGTTAGGCGCCAGCGCAGCAAGAACGGTGCTGCCAAGAGATCCCTCGCCCGCAAGGAGCCGCCCGGGCGCTCCCTGTTCCGGCGCGCCGCAACCCTGCACCAGCTCCAGCACGCCAAGACCCGGCACTACTCCTAGCTGCAGCGCGAGGGAACCCTCAAGATCAAGCTCTCCCCCAGCCGAGGCCTTTCGTGGCCACCGCAGGCTTCCGTGCCTACACCACCGAGCTGCGAAGCATCGCGTGGCCCGGCAAGTTCAGGCCAGACCTGCCTCCATGTTATGACGGCACGACTGACCCAGCGGAGTTCCTCCAGCTCTATGAGCTGGGCATCGAAGCTGCCAGCAGGGACGAAAAGGTTATGGCAAACTGGTTCCCCATGGCGCTCAAGGAAGGAGCTCGCACCTGGCTCCTGAATCTGGCTCCAGGCACGATCTCTTCCTGGGACCAGATGCGCACCCGCTTCATCGCCAACTTCCAAGGTACTCGCGACCGGCCGCCCGCCGTGAGCGACATGCGCTGCATCAAGTAACAACCCAGAGAGACCCTGCAAAAGTACATCCAGTGCTTCAACAGTGCGCGCCTCAAGATCCCCAAGGTGTCCGAGGAGGCCATCATCTCGGCCTTCTCTGATGGCGTGCGCGACATCAAGATGAAGGAGGAGCTGGCGATGCATGAAGACCTGTGCACCTCCCTGGAGCTGTTCAACTTGGTGACCAAGTGCGCCAGGGCTGAGGAGGGACGCCTCTCCCTCCTCGAGCTGCCTCCCGCAGACCCAGAAGAGAAGAAGCCCAAGGCCAAGGACATGAAGCGCAAGGGGGCTGCCGTGCTCGCAGCAGAACCAGACACCAAGCAGGGCAAAGATCTACCTGAGTCCTCCAAGGGCAGCCGGTACTGTGTGTACCACGACCTCCACACCCACAACACCAACGAATGCCAAGAACTCCGCGCCGTGCGGGAAGGAAGGATCGGCCATCGTCCCGATCGCGCCGATCGGGGCTACGACCGAGGAGGAGCAAGAAACGCAGGACGCTGGGAAGACCGTGGCCCGCGCCAAGGGTGGCGCGATCAGCCTCGCGAGGATCGCTGGCGAGACCTGCCTCACGAGGGGGACTGGAGGGATCAGCCTCGTGAGGATCGCCCGCAAGGCAACGCAGGCCTCCCTCCACTGCCGCCTCAGCCAAGGAGGAATGAGGACCGCCATCAAGACGAGGGGGCTGGGGGCTTCCAGGAGCCACGCACGATCGCCTGCATCCTGGGCGGAGCTCAAGCCCCAGCCTCCCAACGCATCTTCAAGCAGTTTGCCCGCGAGGTGAACGCAGCCCTCCCCAGGCTCGAAGCAACGCGCCCTCTCAGGTGGTCGGCGTGCGCCATCACATTCAGCTCAGTGGATCAACTCAAGTGTGCAGCCACCGCTGGCGCCCCCCCCCCCCCCCCGATGCTCTGCTCCCCAGTCATCAGCAATGTACTGGTCACCAAGACCCTCATCGATGGTGGGGCAGGACTCAACGTCCTGTCTGTGGAAACGTTCAACAATCTCCAAGTGCCCTACGACTAGCTTCAGCCAACCAAGCCCTTCTTCGGAATCACCGACGGCTCCACGATCCCGATTGGGCAGGTCTGCCTCCCTGTCACCTTCGGGGCGCGCGACAATTACCGCACCGAGCTCATCGACTTCGACGTTGCCCACATCCGCCTGCCGTACAACGCCATCCCCGGGTACCCAGCGCTGGCCAAGTTCATGGCCATAACTCACCATGGCTACAACGTCCTCAAGATGCCAGGGAGTGGCGGAGTCATCACGGTGCCCTGTGAAGAGAGGGATGCAGTGTGTTCCCTGGAGCGGGCCTTTCAGGCCGCATCGCTGGAAGACCCGGATCGCGGAAGCAGGAGGCTTCCCGAGACCACCCCCAAGAAGAAGAAGGCACCATCCGGACCGGCCCCTCGGGAGGCAAGCCCCTCAGGGCCCGCGTCTGCCCAGGGGGAACCCCCTTCCATCGCATAGGAAAGCGCGCCCGGCGCCCTCCTCGGGGGCTCTCCCCTGGAGGGCCACCGACCTGGCCAGGGTCACGAGGGAGGCGCTTGGGCACCACATGGAGGCGCGTTACGAAGCGCGTTTCCCACAAGAAGGAGCAAGGCAAGGAGGGTCAGACCCGCAAGAGTTCGTCGACAAGGCCATTCAAGAACTACAGGAATCAAGGATCATGAGAGGTTGCCGCCGTCTACCGGCTGCGGCTCCCCATCCAGGCGAGGATGGTGGGCTGCGCGTCTGCGTCGATGTACCAGGGCTCAACCAAGTTGCTACCATGGAGTGCCTCTGGCCCTCGCGAGTGGGGCACTTCCGGGGTCTACCCCACAGCTACGTTCGCATGCCTTATGGCCTGCCGAGCGCGGTTGCTACGCGCCAGCGCCTCATGAGGAGCATCATGGAGGCTCAAGAAGACAGGCGTTCCGCAGCCCTAGCGGAGATGGAGATGACTCGTGAAGGACTACCAGTGCCCCCGGAGCCTCCCGAGGCCCCTGGGCCTGGGGGCTCATGAGGATCGGCTCCCGCAGCCTCTCGAGTCTGCTGCACCGACACGCCTTCGCCCTCAACACCCTCAGGTGACATCTTACAAGTTTCATTTTCAGTTGGGAGCGCCCTCCCAGGGCTGCATCGTTCCCAGGCCGCGTGGGTCCGTCCCTGCGGTGTGTACCCCTTGCTATTTTTATGTCGTTAGCTTGCTTTGTTGGGGGCGCCCCTTGGGCTGCATCATCCCCAAGTCGCTCGGGCCTGACCCAACGATATTTACCTTCCCAGCATCTGTTTGAATGAATCCCCTCCTCCACAACTAACGTGTTTGATCTAGTTGCCTGCTCAACTGACGCCAATAGACGGAATTGCTCCCGCAACGGCACGACGCTTGCGCATGGGTTCGTCCCTACAACGCTGACAAACCTGAATGGCTGAGCTCTGGCCGCGGCAGCCCCGCACAGCGCCACCTCGTCAAGCCTCCAGTGCCTCATCTCCCCCCTCGGAAGCGACTAACGCCAGGCTGACAGTTGTCATGACAACCTTTTCTTCCTTCTATGATGAGTTTACAGGATCCCCTAAGGGAGTCGCACCAGGCACAGCCCTCGCGGCGTCCTTTTCACTCTCTCCCGCGCGAACCGCTTGCACGTTAAAGGGGGGGTGCCTGAGCATCACGACTCAGGGCTCTTACTGGCTCTCCAGCCCTCACCCTCTGGCCTTGACCACGGCATCGCGACCTGGCATACCAGCGACGGCTGAGATTAGCTCGAGGGCCGGGACCCTAGGACGTAGAGCAGAAAGGGGAGGAAAGGCGGGGGAGAAGGGTCTCGCGAGGACCTTGCCGAGTGATTCCGCTCGTGCCGACGCACGGACCCAACGGCACACCAGGAATAATCCCCGACTCTCGAGATAAGTCACTACCCGAAAGCACCAGCTATCGTAGCACTACCCCCGCACCTAATGCAATTCCGTGTCAGCGACGCCGCTCTCCTTTCTTGCCGAACGACGGCTGCTTGGGCGCCAAAGGGGACCTCCTGAGCATCGCGACTTAGGGGCTCTTACCGGACCCCGGGTCGCTCACCTCCTGGCCTTGCCGCCTTGGGACTGGGACCTGTCGGTGCAGAGCACCCAGCCCTCGCGAGGTGCGAAAGGGAGGACTGAGCTAAGACGGAATTAGCAACTCACACAGCTCTGCATCGAAGGTTATGTATTAACAAACGGGACTACAGGCACCTTACAAGCCCCCGTGGGGCGCATTTTGATTCCTCGCAGGGAATGGATCCTAAGGAATGCTAACTACATGAGCTCCTGCAAAAGATGCCATCATCAACAGTGGGCCGTCAGGCGCCGGCGCCAACCCCATCCAGATCAGGGTCGGCGGCGGCCAGACGAGCCCGCCCTGCTCCGGGAGCGGCGCCGACTCGGGGGCTCGTAGCTGTCGTCGCTCGTCTCCGGAGTCGCGAAGATTTCGCCGGAGCCACTGGACCCTCCGGCGCCTCCGCCAAGGGAGTGGTCGACGGGCCCAGCCCTCACCAGGGCAAGGTCCTGGCCACCTCTCTCGGGGCAACACTCCAGCCGGCGCCCGTTCACGTCGAAGACCTTGAAGAACATCGCCGCAGCGCCATCATACTCCAAATGGACCATGAAGACGCCCCTTTCCCTGCAGACCCGGGCGATCTCTCTCCAGCCATGGGACATGTAGACCTCGCCCGGGGCAGCGACCATGACCTCTGCCTCGGTCGTGAGGGTGCGGCAGCCGGCGTGCTGCAGCCAGAGCTCCAGGGGCCCTCCCGGAGGGATGATGGAGGCGAAGAAGGGAGGCAAACGGATCCAGGACTGAAGAGGAATGGCGACGTGGAGCACGAACTCTTGGGAGGAGCCCTCGGCATGGACTCCAGGAGGAACAACCCACGCCTTTGTGACCCGACGGCGCCTACGACGGCGCCGACCGCGATCGGCATCGGCACCCTCGACGTGGGCATACAAGGGAAGCGGGAACCCCGGCGGAGCCCGCTCGCACCAGGGCCTCGGCACCGCCTGACGGTCTTCCTCGTCCCGGTTGCAAAGGGCAAGTCGTTTCTTCGGCGGGAGCGGGTCTGGCCCCTCTCGAGGAGCCTTTCCCTTCTCCGCTGCGGAGAACCGGCGAATCGGACCATCGCAGCAAGACGGAGCAAGGATTGGGAAGAAGGAGAAGCCAGGAGGAATGGACTGGAAGGGCACGCACAGCTCCGTACTTATAGCCGGCGAAGGCCAACCGCCGGCCTCCATGATCATAGGTAATCATGACACGATCTGCATGCAGGGACTTGTCCAACTCGCGCAATCACCGAGGCATCGTGGGGAAGTGGAGACGCCCACGTCCCATCAACCGCCACGCGGCACCCAAGGCCGCAGGCTGTTAGGGCCCGCGGCGCTTCGCCCTTGCCCTTTCACCTCTCGGCACGGCCAAGTCCAGGCGCGCCTTGGGCCCGGGGGCTACTATCGGCGTTTTGGGAACAGGGGTCCCTAGACTTGCCTGCCTGCGGCATGGCTCAAAGGAGGCCCAGCATGGCCCATCTTCATCAGCACAAGACTCAAGACCCTCGCGAGGGGCCAAGCCTCGCGAGGCGGATGACACGGAGCTTCCTCAGGCACGGCCTCGTCAGGCTGGCTCACGAGGAGGCGGAGAGATCAAGGCGGAGTACCTCGCGAGGTGCCCATGACGCAAGCCATGACGACTCAGGGCGCCAGGCGGGCGCCAGCGCGCGCAGCGTCCTTCTTTCCTCTTTGGTGCAAAGGGGGCAAGCGCAGCCGCGGAGTACCAAGGCATCAGGCAAAGGTTGCCATTTCGGTGCAACAAGACCAAGACCAGGAGGACTACGAGATGGAGGTCACCATGGAGCCCAGGACGGCGTCATCACCAGAGCTTTGCGCAGGCGAAGACTGCTTTTGTTAGGATAGTTGATGCTTGTTGTCCCCCTTCAAATTAGCCCGCCATTGTTGGCTCCCTTCCCACTCGATATTTGGGAAGAGGACCAGGGCCTCTATAAATAGGACCAGCCACCCACACGGCAAGGGGGCTAGAGGTTCGGTTCGGTTGGGTTAGGTTCATTCGTTCGGTTCAAGTAGAAAAGAGAGAGAGAGAGAGAGAGAGAGAGAGAGAGAGAGAGAGAGAGAGAGGAGGGTGCCTGAACTCCTCCTAGCAGTTCATCACCCCAGCCAAGAACAGACCCTCGCGAGGCTGTTCTTCCTTGTATTGTTCATCATCACCGGCCCCAGGAGGCAATCCACCAACCACACACTGGAGTAGGGTATTACACCACAACGGTGGCCCGAACCAGTATAAATCTTGTGTCTCTTGCACAGTTCTTTCAGTAGTTTTAGATCTTTGCGAGACGGGGAGGTAGAAGGCATAATCTCCGCGTGCACCCCAGTGTTCAAACCTTAAGGGTCTGCCAGAACCCGAGATCCGACACTGCCCCCATGCCACGAGTGCTGGGGTGTTCGGGATAAACATGAGCGCTCTTTTTCCCATTCTTGGGTCCTTCGAGGGAGGCGCTCAACACAACGAACAAGGCAATCGGACTATAATGCTTGAACACTCACTTAGCCATAGAATTCTATAATTTTAAATTTCGGCGAAGCCCCTAGTGTTCGGAAGACCGAGTTCGGGGCGCTATCCATGCCTAGGCCGGACAAAGCCGACTCCTCGCTCTAAGCGGCATAAGTCTTTAGGGACTCGAAAACCTCTCAAACAGCGACCAGCTCTCGCCTCATCATGACGGTCAGTTTTAGCTTTCTCTACTGAGGTGCTTAGCCCAGCTCAACTGGGGCAAAATCGCAGTAGTTCTCCTAGTGCTACCTTAGCCGATATAACGGAACGTAAGGTACCAAAACATAGGAGCCGGGCAAACCCAACTATTAACCCAAGACATGATTCGGAGCCGATGCATATAATGGTATAAGTTCGGGGTGCCGCACTTGTGAAAGTGTTCGGACTTCTCACACCATGTTGTGGGGTACTTAAGCCCCTGGCGTATTGGCCGTACCAAAGTGTACGGGTGCAACATGTCATTAATGAACATATATTCATAAAAAAGAGGTAATGCGATAATAGACGTAAGCTATGCATTGTTTATTTTTAAAAGCTGCGATCAAAGCAGAACGATACAAATAGTGCGACAAGCAAAAGATAGGACTATCAAATATGTCCTTTCCAGGGGCGAGCTGTGGGATGTTATGCGAAATAGGTATACTGCTCGTTATAGAGACCACCTTAGAGTTCCATAGTGCGGCGTAGCTTTCTGTATCCCTGGTTGTATCGTTTGTGCGGCAATTGTACTGCTGGACAAGCCTTCCGAAGAATGGAGTCCTGAAAATAAAAGAAAATTTAAGAAATCGGCAGCCCCTAGTGCGGTTTAAGCCGCATTTCGGGCTTGCCGTGATGGTGCCCCTCCCCCTGTGCCCATGGTATTTCTAGAGCGTAGTTATGTACGCGTGGCACTGGTTTCGCAAATTCGCGAGGGTTGGGGTTGGGGCTGAGGGAGTCCTGGATTAGGGGGTGTTCGGATAGCCGGACTATACCTTCAGTCGGACTCCTGGACTATGAAGATACAAGATTGAAGACTTCGTCCCGTGTTCGGAAGGGACTTTCCTTGGCGTGGAAGGCAAGCTTGGCGATACGGATATGTAGATCTCCTACCATTGTAACCGACTTTGTGTAACCCTAACCCTCTCTAGTGTCTATATAACCGGAGGGTTTTAGTCCGTAGGACAACATACACAACAACAATCATACCATATGCTAGCTTCTAGGGTTTGGCCTCTCTGATCTCGTGGTAGATCTACTCTTGTACTACCCATATGATCAATATTAATCAAGCAGGTCGTAGGGTTTTACCTCCATCAAGAGGGCCCAAACCTGGGTAAAACTTCGTGTCCCTTGTCTCCTGTTACCATCCGGCCTAGACGCACAGTTCGGGACCCCCTACCCGAGATCCGCCGGTTTTGACACCAACATTGGTGCTTTTGTTGAGAGTTCCTCTATGTCGTCGCTGTTAGGCTCGATGGCTCCTACAATCATCAATAGCGATGTAGTCCAGGGTGAGACCTTCCTCCCCGGACAAATCTTCGTCTTCGGCGGCTTCGCACTGCGGGCCAATTCACTTGGCCGTCTGGAGTTGATCGAAAGCTACGCCCCTGGCCGTCAGGTCAGATTCGGAAGTTTAAACTACACGGCTGACATCGGCGGAGACTTGATCTTCGATGGATTCAAGCCACTGCCGAGCACGCTGCACTGCCCCGATGAGCATGATCTAGCTCTGCCACCGAACAGTGCCCTGGAGGCCGCACCCGCATCAGCTTCGACCCTTAAGTCGGAGCCAACTGCGCCGATCGAGGATGGGCGGTTGGACGCCACCTCGAGGGCTGCGATCCCAATGGCGATTGAGCCGAACACCAGCCCCACACTCTGCAAGACTTATGACTCCAAGGAGCCGGACTCCTCTCTGAACTCCGAACCCTCCGCGCCCCTGCTGATAGAATCCGATCGGGCGCCGATCATGGAGTTTACTGTCGCGGACATCTTTCAGCACTCGCCTTTCGGCGATATTCTGAAGACACTGAAGTCTCTCTCTTTATCAGGAGAGCCCTCGCCGGACTACGGTCAGCAAGGTTGGGATTCGACGACTTAACCGACATGCTCGACTTCGACTCCGAAGACATCGACGGTATGGACGCCGATGAAGAAGACAATGAAGAACCAGCGCCTACTAGGCCCTGGAAAGCCACCTCGTCATATGACATATACATGGTGGACACCCCAAAAGAGGGAGATGGCGATGGAACAGTGGATGATGACCCCTCCAAGAAACAGCCTAAGCGCCGGCGTCAACGGTGCCGCTAAAAATCCCGCCAAAACAAATACGGCGATTCCAGCACGGGAGATAATAATACTCTGGGAAGTGCCGAAGAAAACCCCCTCCAGCAAGACTTAGCACAGGAGGATGGAGAAACCAGCCCTCATGAGAGAGTGGCAGACAGAGAGGTCGAGGACGATAATTATATGCCTCCCTCTGAAGACGAAGCAAGCCTCGACGACAACGAATTCGTCGTGCCAGAGGATCCCGTCGAGCAAGAGCGTTTTCAACGCAGGCTTATGTCCATGGCAAGAAGCCTCAAGAAAAAACAGCAACAGCTTAAAGCTGATCAAGATTTGCTAGTCGACAGATGGACTGAAGTCCTTGCGGCTGAAGAGCATAAACTCGAACGCCCTTCCAAGAGCTACCCAAAGCGCATGTTGCTACCCCGATTAGAGGAGGAAGCACTTGATGCGCCCGACCGGCCACCTCGTGGCCGCGACAGAGAGGCCTCTCGGCCCTCCGCTCAAGCCGCACCCCGTACCAAGGCACGGGAATACGCACCGAACTTACGAGATATGTTGGAGGACAAGGCAAGGCAAACAAGATCGATCTACGGATCGCGTGGGCGCCCCACGGCTCGAGACGGTAACCGTCACGCCGGCCACAAATTTGGCAGGGCTGAACACAGTAGACAAAGCTCATTGGAGCTACATCATGATATAGCCGAGTACAGAGGCGCCGCACACCCACTATGCTTCACAGACGAAATAATGGATCATCATATCCCCGAGGGTTTCAAACCCGTAAACATCGAATCATATGATGGCAGAGCAGATCCTGCGGTATGGATCGAGGATTATCTCCTTCATATCCACATGGCCCGCGGTGATGATTTCCACGCCATCAAATACCTCCCACTCAAGCTTAAAGGACTAGCTCGGCATTGGCTTAACAGCCTGCCAACAGGGTCAATCAGTTGTTGGGAGGACCTGGAAGCCGCATTCCTCGACAATTTCCAGGGCACTTATGTGCGACCCCCAGACGCCGATGACCTAAGCCACGTAATTCAGCAGCCAGATGAATCGGCCAGGCAATTCTAGACACGGTTCCTAACAAAGAAAAATCAAATAGTCGACTGTCCGGACGCAGAGGCCCTAGCAGCCTTCAAGCACAATATCCGTGACGAGTGGCTTGCCCGGCACCTAGGATAGGAAAAACCGAAGTCTATGGCAGCACTCACGGCACTCATGACCCGCTTTTGCGCGGGAGAAGACAGCTGGCTTGCTCGTAGCAACAACATGACCAAGAACCCTGGTAATCCGGATACCAAGGACAGTAGTGGCAGGTCGCGTCGCAACAAGCAAAAGTGCCGCATTCGCGGTGACAATGCTAAGGATACGACAGTTAATGCCGGATTCAGAGGCTCTAAATCCGGTCAGTGGAAAAAGCCATTCAAAAGGAATCCTACGGGCCCATCCAGTTTGGACCGAATACTCGACCGCTTGTGCCAGATACATGGCACCCCCGAAAAGCTGGCCAATCACACCAACAGGGATTGTTGGGTGTTCAAGCAAGCAGACAAGTTAAATGCCGAAAATGAAGACAAGGGGCTACATAGCAATGACGACGAGGAGCCCCGGTCGTCGAACAACAGTGGACATATGGGTTTTCCCCCACAAGTGCGGACGGTGAACATGATATACGCAACCCACGTCCCCAAAAGGGAGCGGAAGCGCGCGTTAAGGGACGTATATGCAGTAGAGCCAGTCGCCCCAAAGTTCAACCCATGGTCCTCCTGCCCAATCACCTTTGACGGAAGGGACCATCCCACTACCATCCGTCATGGCGGATTCGCCGCATTGGTTCTAGACCCAATTATTGACGGAATTCATCTCACTAGAGTCCTTATGGACGGCGGCAGCAGCCTGAACCTGCTTTACCAGGATACAGTGCGGAAAATGGGCATAGATCCCTCGAGGATTAAGCCCACTAAAACGACCTTTAAAGGCGTAATACTAGGTGTAGAAGCCAACTATACAGGCTCAGTCACACTTGAAGTGGTCTTCGGATCTCCGGATAATTTCCGAAGCGAGGAGTTAATCTTCGACATAGTCCCATTCCGCAGTGGCTATCATGCACTGCTCGGGCGAACCGCATTCGCCAAGTTCAATGATGTCCCGCACTACGCATACCTTAAGCTCAAGATGCCAGGCCCTCAAGGAGTAATTATAGTCAATGGAAACACTGAACGCTCCCTCCGAACGGAGGAGCACACGGCGGCCCTTGCAGCGGAAGTACAAAGCAGCCTCTCCAGGCAGTTCTCCAGTCCGGCCATTAAACGTCCGGAAACCGTCAAGCGCGCCCGGAGTAACCTACAACAAGACCGCCTGGCACGTTCCGAGCAGGCGTAGCAATGCGGCCCCAATCCCAACCCTCGCAAAAAGGCGACATCAGTGCTTCGCGTACATAACTACGCTCTAAAAATACCTTGGGTACAGGGGGAAGGGCACCATCACGACACGCCCGAAACGCGGCTTAAACTGCACCAGGGGCTGCCGATTTTTTAATTTTCTCTTACTTTCAGGACTCCATTCTTCGGAAGGCCTGTTTGGCAGTTCAATTGCCACACAAACGATGCAAGAACCAGGGAGGCAGACAAGCCATGCCGCATTACGGAACTCACAGGTGGTCTGTATCACGAGCAGTATACCTGTTTCGCATACTATTCCGCAGCTTGCCCCTGAAGCAGACATGTAAAATAGTCCAACTTTTTGTTTATCGCATTATTTGTATCATTCTGCTTTGATCGCAACCTTTTTTAATAAATAATGCATAGCTTTTGTCTATTTTTGCATTACCTTTTTATAAATATATATTCCTTAACGACATGTTGCACCCGTACAATTTGGTACGGCCAAAATACGCCAGGGGCTTTAGTACCCCTCAATATGGTGTGAGAAGCCCGAACACTTTCACAAGTGCGGCACCCCGAACTTATAGCATTATATGCATCGGCTACGAATCATGTCTTGGGTCAATAGTTGGGTTTGCCCGGCTCCTATGTTTTGGTGCCTTACGTTCCGCTATATCGGCTAAGGTAGCACTAGGAGAACCACTACGATTGTGCCCCAGTTGAGCTGGGTCGAGCACCTCAGTGGAGAAAGCTAAAACTGACTGTCATGATGAAGCGAGAGCTGGTCGCTGTTCGAGAGGTTTTTTCGAGTCCCTAAAGACTTATGCCGCTTAGGGCGAGGAGCCGGCTCTGTCCGGCCAAGGCGTGGATAGCGCCCCGAACTCGGTCTTCCGAATACTCGGGGCTTCACAAAAATTTAAAATTATAGAATTCTATGGCTAAGTGAGAGTGTTCACGTGTTATAGTCTGATTGCCTTGTTCGTTGGGCTGAGCGCCTCCCTTGAAGGACCCAAACATGGGGAAAAGAGCGCTCAGGTTTATCCCTGAACACCCCAGCACTAGCGGCACGGGGCAGAAGCCGACGACTCGCCATCTCTCAGAATTGATAAACAGCCGCACAGAAGGTAATATTTTAAATTCAAACAGCATTGCTCAGCGCATATGAACAAGTTTTCAGCGCACAGGACAAAAACGAGCGAGTTTTACTCAAAAATTATATCCCTAGAACATTCATCCGCCACAAGGCAGGCACCCTTCAGAACATCCTTATAGTAATTTTCGGGCTTGCGATGCTCTTTCCCCGGCGGTGGCCCGTCCTTCACAAGCTTCTCAGCATCCAGCTTGCCCAAGTGCACCTTAGCACGGGCAAGGGCCCTACGGGCACCTTCAATGCAGACGGGGCGCTTGATGACTTTGAGCCTTGGACAGGCCTCCACCAACCGCCGCACCAGCCCGAAATAGCTCCCAGGAAGAGCCTCTCCAGGCCACAGCCAAACTAGGAGGCCCTTCATGGCCTGTTCGGCCGCCTTGTGGAGCTCGACCAGTTTCTTCAGCTAGTCGCTCAGGGGCATGGGGTGTCCGGCCTCAGCATACTGAGACCAGAACACCTTCTCTGTCGAGCTGCCCTCCTCAGCTCGATAGAATGCGGCGGCATCGGACACACTCCGGGGAAGATCTGCGAACGCTCCTGGAGAGCTCCGGTTTCGGGTAAGTAACAAGTAACTCACGGCTATATGTTTGCTTTGCATAGAGAATGCCTTACCCGCCGCTATCTTCTTCACCTCTTCCAACTCCTGGAGGGTCTTCTGGGATTCGGTCTTGGTAGACTTCGCATTTTCAATAGCCGTCGCGAGCTCGGACGCTCGCGTCTTCGAGTCAAGCACCAAACTCTCATGTTTCTTCATGAGAACCTGGAGCTCTTGCCACACCTTTCCAACCTCGGCCTCATACTTTTCCCGCTCGATGCGCTCCGCGGCCGCACTCTTCTCGGCCTCAAGCAGCGCTTGCTTAAGGGTCGCCACCTCAGACGTGGCCCCTACAATAGCCATGTTAATCCTGTTATTTTTTGCAATTGCACCCTTTTTATACATATTCAAACAAGGTATTTCTTACCTTCCTTCTCCTCGAGCTGCTTCTTCGCACGCCCGAGCTCTTGCTCGTACTTCTTGAGGCTCTGCTTCAGCGTGTCCACTTCCGCAGTCAGTGCGGCGGACGCCAGCAGAGAAGCATGCATACGCATATTGACTCCTTTTGTTAGACTCCTGCGAATTCTTTGATCCTCTATTCGGCTTTTCTTCCCGAACGCCCAACAGAGCATCAGGGGCTACTGTCTATGCGGTAATATTATTTACACATTCTTTACTTACCTCAAAGCCTGTTAAAAGGCTATTACAAGCTTCAATCAGTCCGCTCGTGGCGGACTGAACCTTCTGGACCACCGCACTCATAATAGTGCAGTGCCCCTCGTCGATGGAGGCGCCTTCGAGAACCTCCAACAGATTGTCCGGTGCCCCCGGTTGGACGGGGGTCACCAGCACGGTGGGCTTGCTCCTCTTGGAAGGAGGTCGCCCGCCGGACTCTGGAACCTTTGAAGGTTCCGGAGCGGTGTCCGGCCTTGAGCCGGACTTGGAGCCCTGAGGGGTTTCATCCTCTTTACTCCTGGAGTCCGGGAGGTCACCTTGCGACGCCTCCAGGACCACCTCCTCCCGGCTTGGAACCTGTTGGAACAACACTTCGGTGTCATCCGTAGGGCGGGGGGAGAAAGCCGTCGGAAGCGAGTTCACATCCGACGAGTCCAGTGAGCCACTCGACGACGCGTCGAGACGGCCTTTGGGTGGGCTGCATAAACATATTCGACATGAGGGAAAGCTGTGCAATAAATGAATACTATGAGTTACTCCTGTATCCGGATACTCACGATTTCGCCAGGGGCTTGGCCCTGGGCTGCCACTCCTCTCCGCCGTTGTCGGCGTCAGTGGAATAGTCCGGAGGAAGGGTTTTCCCCTTCTTGGACCCTCCGGCCTCCCCAGAGAGGGCGTCCTTCCTTTTCTTCTCTCCTCCCGCTGGAGGGGGAGAGGTTTCTTCTTCTTCCTCCTCGTTTTCACGGGAGGAATGCACCTCGGAACCGCCGGATGATGAATCCGACACCTCCTGGCGCCGGCCACTCTTTCGAGTCCCCGTGGCCCTTTTCGTGGCCTTCTTCTCCGGCACCACATAGGGTGCCGGAACCAGCAGCTTCGCCAAGCGAGCGTCCACTGGGCCTTCGGGCAAAGGAGCCAGAGAGTTGATCTGTCCGGACGTCACCTGCCAATCCTGTCAAAGGTAAGGAAGCTTAGATCCCGCATGGAGTCAAACTATGAAAAACTGATACCCTGTAAAAGGAGAAAGACAGCTTACCGCGAGAGCGTGACGCTGCGCACTGAAACCGCGATCCTCGGTAGTGGATGTGGGAGCCTCGTCGCCTTTGAAAAACACCTTCCAGGCATCTTCGTACGTCGTGTCGATGAGCCTGCTTAGAGTTTGGTGCCGCGCCGGGTCGAACTCCCATAGGTTGAAAGCCTGTTGTTGACATGGGAGGATCAGGCGGATGAGCATAACCAGGACTACGTTGACAAGTTTGAGCTTCTTGTCCACCAAGGTTTGGATGCATGTTTGGAGTCTGATCAGCTCTCCTTTTTTACCCCAAGACAGGCCCGTCTCCTTCCAGGAGGTGAGCCGCGTAGTGGGTCCGGATCGAAACTCGGGGGGTGCGACCCGTTCGGCGTCGCGCGGCTCGGTGATGTAAAACCACCCCGATTGCCACCCCTTCAGGGTGTCCACAAAGGAGCCCTCGAGCCATCGGACGTTGGCCATCTTGCCCACCATGGCACCTCCACACTCCGCCTGGTTGCCGCGCACCACCTTCGGCTTGACATTGAAAGTCTTGAGTCATAGGCCGAAATGGGGGCGGATGCAGAGGAAAGCCTCGCATAGGACGATAAACGCTGAGATGTTGAGTACAAAGTTCGGGGCTAGATCGTGGAAATCCAGACCGTAGTAGAACATGAGTCCCCGTACAGATGGGTGGAGAGGGAAGCCTAGTCTGCGGAGGAAATGGGGGAGGAACACCACCCTCTCATGGGGCCTAGGGGTGGGGATGATCTACCCCTTTTTGGGAAGCCGGTGTGCGATGTCATTAGACAGGTATCCGGCCTTCCTCAGCTTTTTGATGTGTCCCTCCGTGACGGAGGAGACCATCCACTTGCCTCCCGCTCCGGACATGGCTAGAGAAGGTTGAGGTGGGAGTGCGGACTTGGGCGCTAGAGCTCGAGTGCGCGAGAATGGATAGGCAAAGGAGGAAGAAGGTGTAGGTGAAAAGGTGGATCCTTATCCCCTTATATGGGTGGACGCAACTACGTGTCCCCACCAGCCTGGTAAAACTCGCTTATCTCCAAGCGCCGTAATCAATGGCGCGGTTGGGTTACCCACGCCCGTATTGATGAGAATCCCGGAATGAGGGGACACGATCTCTGCTTTGACAAGACGTGCCAAGGAAATTGCCTCGCATGACGCGCTGAGGTGGGATAATGAAATGACTCGGATAAAGGCTTGGCCGTGGTGTGTCACGCTACGGAATACGTCAACAGATTAGATTGGTGTAAATATTATTCTCTCTATGGCAATATGTGGAAACTTATTTTGCAGAGCCGGACACTATCTTTGTGTTCAAAATCTTCTATGAAGTACTTGGAGGAGGAACCCGCCTTGCAATGCCGAAGACAATCTGCACGCCGGACTCGTCGTCATTGAAGCCTGGTTCAGGGGCTACTGAGGGAGTCCTCGATTAGGGGGTGTTCGGATAGCCGGACTATACCTTCAGCCGGACTCCTGGACTATGAAGATACAAGATTGAAGACTTCGTCCCGTGTCCGGAAGGGACTTTCCTTGGCGTGGAAGGCATGCTTGGCGATACGCATATGTAGATCTCCTACCATTGTAACCGACTTTGTGTAACCCTAACCCTCTCCGGTGTCTATATAAACCGGAGGGTTTTAGTCCGTATGACAACATACACAACAACAATCATACCATAGGCTAGCTTCTAGGGTTTAGCCTCTTCGATCTCGTGGTAGATCTACTCTTGTACTACCCATATCATCAATATTAATCAAGCAGGACGTAGGGTTTTACCTCCATCGAGAGGGCCCGAACCTGGGTAAAACTTCGTGTCCCTTGTCTCCTGTTACCATCCGGCCTAGACACACAGTTCGGGACCCCCTACCCGAGAGCCGCCGGTTTTGACACCGACAGGGCCGCATTGCTACGCTTGCTCGGAACGTGCCAGGCGGTCTTGTTGTAAGTTACTCCGGGCGCGCTTGACGGTGTCCGGACGTTTAATGGCTGGACTGGAGAATTGCCTGGAGAGGCTGCTTTGTACTTCCGCTGCGATAGTCGCCGTATGCTCCTCCATTCGGAGAGAGCGTTCGGTGTATCCATTGACCATGATGACGCCTCGAGGGCCTGGCATCTTGAGCTTGAGGTATGTGTAGTGCGGCACCGCATTGAACTTGGCAAATGCGATTCGCCCGAGCAGTGCGTGATAGCCACTGTGGAACAGGACTATGTCGAAGATTAACACCTCGCTTCGGAAATTATCCGGAGATCTGAAGACCACTTCAAGTGTAACTGAGCCTGTACAGTTGGTTTCTACATCTGGTATGACGCCTTTAAAGGTCGTTCTGGTGGGTTTAATCCTCGAGGGATCGATGCCCATTTTCCGCACTGTATCCTGATAAAGCAGGTTCAGGCTACTGCCGCCGTCCATAAAGGACTCTAGTGAGGTGAAATCCGTCAATAATTGGGTCTAGAACCAATGTGGCGAATCCGCCATGACGGATACTAGTGGGGTGGTCCCTTCGATCAAAAGTGATCGGGCAGGAAGACCATGGGTTAAATTTGGGGCGACTGGCTCCATCACGTATACGTCCCTTAGCACATGCTTCCGCTCCCTCTTGGGGATGTGGGTTGCGTATATCATGTTCACCATCCGCACTTGTGGGGGAAAACCTTTATGTCCAGTATTGTTCGGCGGCCGGGGCTCCTCCTCGTCATCGCTATGCTGCCCCTTGTCTCTGCTTTCGGCATTTAACTTGCCTGCCTGCTTGAACACCCAACAATCCCAGTTGGTGTGATTGGCTGGTTTTTCGGGGGTGCCATGTATCTGGCATGAGCGGTCGAGTATTCGGTCCAAACTAGACGGGCCCGGAGTATTTCTTTTGAATGGGTTTTTCCGCTGACCGGGTTTAGAGCCTCTGAATCCGGCATTAACTGTTGTATCCTCAACATTGTCACCGTTAATGCAGCGCTTTTGCTTGTTGCGACGTGACCTGCCACTGCTGTCCTTGGTATCCAAATTACCAGGGCTCTTGGTCATGTTATTGCTGCGAGCTAGCCAGCTGTCTTCTCCCGCGCAAAAGCGGGTCATAAGTGTCGTGAGGGCTGCCATAGATTTTGGCTTTTCCTGTCCTAGGTGCCGTGCAAGCCACTCGTCACGGATGTTATGCTTGAAGGCTGCTAGGGCCTCTGCATCCGGACAGTCAACGATTTGATTTTTCTTGGTGAGGAACCGTGTCCAGAATTGTCTGGCCGATTCCTCTGGCTGCTGAATTATGTGGCTTAGGTCATCAGCGTCTGGTGGTCGCACATAAGTGCCCTGGAAATTGTCGAGCAATGCGGCTTCGAGGTCCTCCCAACAACCAATTGATTCTGCTGGCAAGCTGTTAAGCTAGTGCCGAGCTGGTCCTTTAAGCTTGAGTGGGAGGTATTTGATGGCGTGTAAGTCATCACCACGGGCCATGTGGATAT
Source organism: Triticum monococcum (assembly GCA_034509565.1). Taxonomy (NCBI): domain Eukaryota; kingdom Viridiplantae; phylum Streptophyta; class Magnoliopsida; order Poales; family Poaceae; genus Triticum; species Triticum monococcum. The sequence continues at coordinate 489,906,058 of CM067845.1, forward strand.
GAAGGAGATAGTCCTCGATCCATACTGCAGGATCTGTTGTGCCATCATATGATTCGATGTTCATGGGTTTGAAACCCTCGGGGATTTGATGATCCATTACTTCATCTGTGAAGCATAGTGGGTGTGCGGCGCCTCTGTACTGGGCTATATCACGATGCAGCTCAAACGAGCTTTGTCTACTGTGTTCGGCCCGGTCGGATTTACTATATCCAGCGTGACGAGTACCGTCTCGTGCCGTGGGGCGCCCACGTGATCCGTAGATCATTCTTGTTTGCCTTGCCTTGTCCTCCAATATTTCTCGCAGGTCTGGCGCATTTTCCCATGCCTTGGTATTTTTGGAGCGGCACCGGGGTGCGACTTGAGTGGAGGGCCGAGAGGCCTCTTTGTCGCGGCCATGGGGTGGCCGGTCGGCCGCATCATGCGCTGGTGATGTAGGTTTAAGTGCTTCCTCCTCTAATTGGGGTAGCAACATGCGCTTTGGGTAGCTCTTGGAGGGGCGTTCGAGTTCATACTCTTCGGCCGCAAGGACTTCAGTCCATCTGTCGGCTAGCAAATCTTGATCAGCTCTAAGTTGTTGCTATTTTTTCTTGAGGCTGCTCGCCGTGGCCATAAGCCTGTGTTTGAAACGCTCTTGTTCGACGGGATCCTCCGGCATGACAAATTCATCGTCGTCGAGGCTTGCCTCGTCTTCGGAGGGAGGCATGTAATTATTGTCCTCGGCCTCTCTGTCTGTCGCTCTCTCATGAGGGCTGGCTTCTCTATCCTCCTGTGCTGAATATTGCTGGATGTGGTTGTCTTCGGCACTGTCCGGGGTGTTATTATCCCCCGTGCCGGAATCACCGTTTTTGTTTTGGCGGGATTTAGAGCGGCGCCGCTGACGCCGGCGCTTAGGCTACTTCTTGGAGGGGTCATCCTCCGCTGTTCCATCACAATTGCCTTCTTTTGGGGTGTCCACCATGTATATATCATACGATGAGGTGGCTTTCTAGTTCCCTATAGGCGCTGGTTCCTGATCGTCTCCTGCATTGGCGTCCATACCGTCGATGTCTTCGGAGTCGAAGTCGAGCATGTCGGTTAAATCATCGACAGTGGCTACGAAGTGGCTGGTGGGTGGGCTTTGAATTTCTTCATCATCTGCATCCCAACCTTGTCGACCATAGTCCGGCCAGGGCTCTCCTGACAAAGAGAGAGACTTTAGTGAATTTAGAATATTGCCAAAGGGTGAGTGCTGAAAGATGTCCGCGGCGGTGAACTCCATGATCGGCGCTCAATCGGGTTTGATCGATCGGGGTGCGGAGGGCTCGGAGTCTGGAGAGGAGTCCGGCTCCTTGGAGTCACGGGCTTCGCAGAGAACAGGGCTAGTGTTCGGCTCGATCGCCGTAGAAATTGCAGCCCCGAGGCGGTGTCTAACCACCCATCCTCGGTTGGTGTGATCGGCTCCGAGCTAGGGGTCGGAGCGGACACAGGTGCGGCCTCCAGGGCACTGTTCGGTGGCAGAGCTAAATCATGCCCATCATGACAGTGCGACGCGCTCGGCTATGGCTCGAATCCGTCGAAGATCAAGTCTCCGCGGATGTCGACCGTGTAGTTCAAACTTCCAAATCTGACCTGATGGCCAGGGGCGTAGCTTTCGATCTGCTCCAGATGACCAAGCGAATTGGCCCACAGTGCAAAGCCGCCGAATACGAAGATCTGTCCGGGGAGAAAAGTCTCACCCTGGATCGCATCGCTGTTGATGATCGGAGAAGCCACCGGGCCTAAAAGCGACGACACAGAGGAACTCTCAATGAAAGCACCAATGTCGGTGTCAAAACCGGCGGATCTCGGGTAGGGGGTCCCGAACTGTGCGTCTAGGTCGGATGGTAACAGGAGGCAGGGGACACGATGTTTTACCCAGGTTCGGGCCCTCTTGATGGAGGTAAAACCCTACGTCCTGCTTGATTAATATTGATGATATGGGTAGTACAAGAGTAGATCTACCACGAGATCAGAGAGGCTAAACCCTAGAAGCTAGCCTATGGTATGATTGTTGTTCGTCCTACGGACTAAAACTCTCCGGTTTATATAGACCTCGGAGAGGGCTAGGGTTACACAGAGTCGGTTACAATGGTAGGAGATCTACATATCCGTATCGCCAAGCTTGCCTTCCACGCCAAGGAAAGTCCCTTCCGGACACGGGACGAAGTCTTCAATCTTGTATCTTCATAGTCCAGGAGTCCGGTCGAAGGTATAGTCCGGCCATCCGGACACCCCCTAATCCAGGACTCCCTTAGTATGCTTTAAGTATTATTGTCTTAATGTCAAATGATAGACTATTGCTTTGAATCGCCCATGTCTTAATATGTATGCCATGATTAGATTATATGATCAAGGTTATGCTAGGTAGCATTCCACATCAAAAAAATATTTTTTATCATTTACCTACTCGAGGACGAGCAGGAATTAAGCTTGGGGATGCTGATACGTCTCCATCGTATCTATAATTTTTGATTGTTCCATACCAATATTCTACAACTTTTACATACTTTTGGCAACTTTTCATACTATTTTTTGGGACTAACATATATCCAGTGCCCAGTGCCAGTTCCTGTTTGTTGCATGCTTTCTGTTCCGCAAAAAGTCCATATCAAATGGAGTCCAAACGAGATAAAAACTTACGGAGATTATTTTTGGAATATATGTGATATTTGGGGAAAAGAATCAATGCGAGACGATGCTCGAGGGGCCCACAAGGACGGAGGGTGCGCCCTAGGGGGTTGGGCGCGCCCCTTGACCTTGTGGAGACCCCGTAAGGTGGTTGGTGCCCTTCTTTTGGCAGAAGAAAGCTAATATCCAGATAAAATTGTGTTAAAATTTCAGCCCAATCGGAGTTATGGATCTCCGGGAATTTAAGAAACGATGAAAGGCCAGAAATAGGGAACGCAGAAACAGAAGGAATCAGAGAGAGAGAGAGAGATCCAATGTTGGAGGGGCTCCCATCCCTCCACTGCCATGGAAGCGAAGGACCAGAGGGGAAACCCTTTTCCCATCTAACGGGAGGTCAAGGAAGAAGAAGGAGGAGGGGGCTCTCTCCCCCTCTCTGCTGGTGGTGCCGGAACACCGCCGGGGCCATCATCGTGATGGCGATCTACACCAACAACCTCGTCACCGTCATAACCAACTCTCTCCCCCTTTGCAGCGGTTTAACACCCCTTCTCCCCGCTGTAATCTCTACTTGAACATGGTGCTCAACGCTATATATTATTTCCCAATGATGTATGGCTATCCTATGATGTTTGAGTAGATCTGTTTTGTCCTATGGGTTCATTGATGATCGTAATTGGTTTGAGTTGCATGTTTTATTATTGGTGCTGTCCTATGGTGCTCTCCGTGTCGAGCAAGCGTGAGGGATCCCCGCTGTAGGGTTTGCAATATGTTCATGATTTGCTTGTGGTGGGTGGCGTGAGTGACAGAAGCACATACCCGAGTAAGTAGGTTGTTTGCGTATGGGAATAAAGAGGACCTGATACTTTAATTCTATGGTTGGGTTTTTCCTTAATGATCTTTAGTATTTGCGGATGCTTGCTAGATTTCCAATCATAAGTGCATATGATCCAAGAAGGGAAAGTATGTTAGCTTATGCCTCTCCCTCATATAAAATAGCAATAATGATTACCGGTCTAGTTATCGATTGCCTAGGGACAAATAACTTTCTTGTGACAAAAAGCTCTCCACTAATACTAATTTACTTGTTTCTTTATCTAAACAACCCCTAGCTTTTATTTCCATGCTCTTTATTATCTTGCAAACCTACCCTACAACACCTACAAAGTACTTCTAGTTTCATACTTGTTCTAGGCAAAACGAACGTTAAGCGTGCGTAGAGTTGTATCGGTGGTTGATAGAACTTGAGGGAATATTTGTTCTACCTTTAGCTCCTCGTTGGTTTGGCACTCTTACTTATCGAAAGAGGCTACAACTGATCCCCTATACTTGTGGGTTATCAAGCACCCAGGTTTTCATCCAACATTATAACTAACCATGCCGACAATAACTCTTAAAAATTATATTAACTCATATCAATGACATAATCAGCTAGCGAGCAATAATAAGATATCTCAAACAACAACACGTTATCAAAACAACTATGATATAATTTGACAATAGTGGTATCTCGCTAGCCCTTTTTGAGACCGCAAAACATAAATGCAGAGCACCTCTAAAGTTCAAGCAACGACTAAACATTGTAAATCATGATAGAAAAGATCCAGTCATGATGCACCCAACATTAGCTACACACAATGCATCAGCATGACAGCAATGCTCTCAGGTTCTGGCGCTTATTTTAGAGGGTGATCACACAACATAAAAGTAAATTGATAGTCCCTTAGCAGAGGGAAGCAGTGATTTGCAGAGGTGTCAGAGCTCAAGTTTTTAAAACAAAGGTAAATGATATTTTGAGACATGCACCCTTCTTGTTTAGTTCAAGACCATTAGTATCAATATCTTCCATGCTAAGCATGCTAGTGGCGGTTCCCAAGCGATAAAGTAAAGGTTATGACTCCGTTGGAGTTTTTGTTTGATTATTTGTAAGCCTTTTCTGTTTGCTGTTTGGGACAGGGAATCCCTATTACCGCACTTTTCTCGTGCAATGGTGAGTGAATAAACACTCAACCTGAGAATAACCCGCTTAGCATGGAAGATACCAACTACCTCCTGTCGCTCCATGAATGATCCAGGCACACAAAAAGGATATTTATTTAAAGTTTTTAGAGATGGCACATGCAAATTTACTTAGGACGACAGGGTAATGCCGCATATATGTAGATATGGTGGACTCATCTGTAATAACTTGGGTTCAAGGTCTTTGTTGTACAAGCAGAATTCCCACTTAGTACACGCGAAGGCTAGCAAATAGGTTGAGAAGCGGCCAACTAGAGAGCAACAATGGTCATGAATATGCATTATGCATAAGTAACATCAAACACTAGCATGAGTGGGATATGAACACCATGAACATAAATGTCATCGAGGCTATGTTTCAACTACATGCATGAATATGTGCCAAGTCAAGCCACTTGAACATTCAGAGGAGGATACCATATCACCATACTACATCACAATCATTTTAACACAATGTTGACATCCAAGATAAATCGTTATCCACTCCTAGCTACTTATGCATGGCATGATGAACTATAATCTCTAATTGTCATTGCAAACATTTTTAATTATAATGGGTTGAATCATGGATACTAGGTTAAACATATTTACAAAAACAGACAAGCCGAGTTCATACCCGTTTCTCTCTGCCACGACTAGTTCATCAAATATCGTCATTATTGCCTTTCACTTGCACGACCGAACGATATGAAAATAATAATAGTGCAAGAGTGTCGTGGACTGAGCTGGAATCTGCAAACATTTTATTCAACAGGAGAAGACAAGGTAAAATGGGCTCTTTGTTAGATCAACAATAATGCATATGAGAGCCACTCAACATTTTCATCGTGGTCTTCTCCTCGGTACGACTCAATAAAAAGAAAAGGAATTTAGAGAAATGCACTGAAATATTTTTTGGAGTTTTTGGTTTTCTTGAAGAAGCAAATAAAAGGGAAAAGCAAAAATGAGAAAAACTATTTACACGGGAAAGCTCCCAATAAGCAAAATAAGAACAAGGAAATCTTTTTGGGTTTTCTTTTTAGTGCTACAGCTAACTACTCTAGAAAGAAAAATCAAACAGAAGCAGGAAATATTTTTGGATTTTCTCAAAGTTTTTCAGACACATAAGAAGAAAGCAAGAAAATAAATCTAACATGGATGATACAATGAAAGAGTGTGGACACCGACAAATGAAGTGTGTGAACATGAATGTAATGTTGGTGGAAATACGTACTCCCCCAAGCTTAGGCTTTTGGCCTAACTTGGTAATCAGTGAGTAGTCAAAGAAACCATGGGGTCCCATGTCGAACTGCTAAGGAGAGGGCATCTGTGGATCCCACTGCTGAGGCTCCTCCTCTGCTGCAGCCTGGTTGTTCCGGTAGGCGATGATATCCACAGGCATAATCATGTATCCACCTTGTTCACATTCAGCTGTGATGAAGTTGGTGAGGCCGGCTTTAGCAGCATATTGTGCAAACTCTTGAAGGATTCCGGCCCCTTCCATGAACGGGTTATGCGGCCATTCACACGGCCGTACCTCCACCAATCTTCGGGGGCGGAGATCATTATCAGATGACTCCCCAATCACTCACTTGGAGTTCTTCTTGGAAGTAAACTTCCTAAAGATACTCAAGTTTTTCCTATGAAAAAAAATCTGAAAATTTTAGTCCACAAAAGTTCCTCAACAAAACTTGACAAGATTGGTAGCAACTACTCATAGGGATAAATAGAGGCCATAGCAAGCATTCAAACTACTTAGAACTCTAAGAATTCAACATGCAAGCTCATCTACAGCAACACCAAGAGTAGCTAATTATTCAAACTATAAACCACTAAAGCAAAAACTAATTGGACAAACGGAGGAGTCACATACCAATCAACAATCCCCTGAAACTCGGAAATGGAGCTTTGAGCAAAGAGATCGAAATCCGCGGGTTTGAGAGCAATAACACGAGAGAGAGAGAGAGAGGGCAATGCTGATTTTTTTCTGGAGGTAGGTGATGATGTGGTATGAAGAGATAAGTGAGGGGGCCACGTGGGGACCACAACCCACCAGGGCGTGCCTGGGGGTCCTGGCGCACCCAGGTCGGTTGTGCCCACCTGGTGCAGCTCCCTCTGATGTTAGTTGCACCAAAAATTCTTAAATATTCAGAAAAAATCGTATTAATTTTTCAGAGCATCCTGAGAACTTTTATTTTTGGGTCATTTTTTATTGCACGGAAAATTCAGAAAACAGACAAAACAAGGGATGTTATTTTATTTAACTAATAAAAACAGAAAACAAAAGGTAGGGACAGAAGGTAGTGCTCACTAATCTCATCAACTTCATACCTCTCAAAAATGATCCATTAATAAGGTTGATCAAGTCTTATTAACAACCACTTTCTATTAGCATGAAATCGAAGAACTTCCGTAAATCACTAAGTTACCTCAATGGGGATATGAATGTCCCCAACAATAATTATTTCATATTTCTTTTTGGAAGTAGGTAGAGGTAGTTGAAAACTTCCAATAGTGATTGTCAGAGATTTTTCAATAACATTAATACCATTCACTTGGAATTGTTTCTTCGGAAATTGCACCATATCCTCATTACCATTGATATGAAAAGTGACCTTGCTTTTATTGCAATCAATAACAGCCCCTGCAGTATTCAAGAAGGGTCTACTAAGGATAATCAACATGTTGTCGTCCTTGGGCATCTCAAGTATAACAAAGTCAGTCAAAATAGTAACATTAATTAGCAACAACAACGGGCACATCCTCACAAATACTGATAGGTATGGCAGTAGATTTCTCAGCCATTTGCAAAGATACTTCAGTAGGTGTGAGTTTATTCGAATCAAGTATTTAATATAAATAGAAAGGCATAACACTAACACCTGCTCCCAAATCACATAAAGCAGTTTTCACATAATTTCTTTTGATGAAGCAAGGTATAGTTGGTATTCCCGGATCTCCAAGTTTCTTAGGTACTCCATCTTTAAAACTATTGTCGGTGTCAAAACCAGCGGATCTCGGGTAGGGGGTCCCGAACTGTGCGTCTAAAGCGGATGGTAACAGGAGGCAGGGGACACGATGTTTACCCAGGTTCGGGCCCTCTTGATGGAGGTAATACCCTATGTCCTGCTTGATTGTTCTTGATGATATGAGTATTACAAGAGTTAATCTACCACGAGATCAAAGAGGCTAAACCCTAGAAGCTAGCCTATGATATGATTGTCAGTTGTCCTACGGACTAAAACCCTCCAGTTTATATAGGCACCGGAGGGGGCTAGGGTTACACAAGGTCGGTTACAAAGGAGGAGATATACATATCCGTATTTCCTAGCTTGCCTTCCACGCCAAGTAGAGTCCCATCCGGACACGGGACGAAGTCTTCAATCTCGTATCTTCATAGTCCAACAGTCTGGCCAAAGGATATAGTCCGGCTGTTCGGAGACCCCCTAATCCATGACTCCCTGAGTAGCCCTTGAACCAGGCTTCAATGACGATGAGTCTGGCGCGCAGTATTGTCTTCGGCATTGCAAGGCGGGTTCCTCCTCTGAATACACCACGGAAGAGTTTGAATACAAGGGCAGTGTCCGACCCTGCAAAATAAGTTCCACATACCAACGTAGAGAGAATAATGTTTCCACGAATCTAATCTGCTGACACGTTTTGACAGCATGACATCACGCCATGGCCCGATCATTATTCGAACCGTTTTTCTCAACCAGCTCCGCACATAACGCGAGGCGGTTTTCTTGACACGTCTTATCAAAGCAGAGATCGTGTTCCCCTTATCACGGGATTCTCATCAATACAAACGTAGGTAACCCAACCGTGCCTGTTGGTATGACTCCTAGATCTTAGGAAGTCTCAAACGGCCACGAGGAGGACGCCTGATATTCACCCTCTTTATAAAGGGGACAAGGCTTTTTCCTTTTTCCCTCTTGCGCTCAATCGAATCCTTCCCCTGCCTCGAGTTCTAACACCCAAAGGTCAGGTCAGGTGCTTCGGACCTTCAACTATGTCCGGATCTAACCTTCAAGGTCGGTGGATGCCTTCCTCCATCATGGAGGAGGACATTAAGAAGTTGAGAGAGGCCAGATATCTGACCGCCGAAATTTCGCATAGGCTGCCCGCCTGAGGGCAGGTTGTCCCTACTCCCGAACCCAACGAGAATGTTGTGTTCATCTCCCACTTCCTCCGAGGACTAGGCCTCACTCTGGATCCCTTTGTTAGGGGTCTCATGTTCTATTACGGGCTAGATTTTCATGATCTGGCCCCGGATTCCCTTCTTCACATCTCGTCATTTATTGTCGTATGTGAGGCCTTCCTCCGCATTACCCCTCACTTCGGCATGTGGGTCAAGACCTTCGATGTGAAGCCGAAGATGATTGAGGGGCAGCACGCAGCATGCGGAGGTGCTTTAATAAGCCAAACCGCTAACGCTCCATGGCTAGAGGGTTCCTTCCCAGAGGTGTCCGGATTGTGGCAGCGGGAGTGGTTTTACATCACAGCTCCCCGAAGTGCCAAGTGGGTAGCTGCCCCTACCTTTCGCTTAGGCCCCCCACCACAACTGATGTCATGGATCAGCAGGGGGCTGAGCTGGGGTCCAGCCAAGGACGTGCCAATACTGCAGAGCCGTATCCGAGATCTCTTCGAGGGAGATTTCAGTCTGGTTATGGTAATGCAAGTTATGCTGGTTCGTCGAGTCCAACCTTGCAAACGCCGGCCCCTCCGCATGTGAGAATTCAACCCGGAAGGACCGCGTGCTATTTAGCATTTCCTCGGCATGATGCACGAAGAGATGTACAAATCGTTCTTCGGACCCCAAATAGAGTGTCTGGACACCACCGAGGACGTGGGCCTAAGCTGCAACTGCCCCGCTGCCCAAGTAAGTAATCCCATGCCGAACGCGCTGTCCTTTTATTTATCATGGCATCATTCTAAAGAGCCGCCTTTTGACCGGGACTGGATAACAAAGGCGATGATGATCAGGTGTTCGCCCCCCCTTCCAGAGGGCTTGGACAATCCGGTACTGGACAAGTTGGTCGAGCCGGTGCCTTATCCAGTGTCCTCAAAGGAAGATGATGGGGGGAATAAAGAGGGCGAAAGCGGGCCTCACTCGCTACTTATTCCAGCCAGGGGAATGAGCACCTCCGCGAGGGAGGACAATCAAAGGGAAGAATCTGACATTCTCTCTCCCCGGGGAAGGAAGAGGACTACCTCTGAAGATCCAGAAACCAAGGTTTCCAAATGGGAGAAGAAATCTTCATCAGAGGGTCCTGCCTCGGAGGGTATTCTTGTCGCACAATGTCCGCGCGGGGATCAGCCCTCTATCGAGCTGTAAGTAATCGAAACGTACTTAATAGTGAAAACATCCTACCTTACTTCCGAAAACAATAACTGATGCTTATAAATTGTAGTCCTGATCGTAGCCCTTCTCGACAGAGTTCATCCATGGGGGATCTTCTTCCGGAGATGATGGAGAGCGAAACGCCTCCCCTGGACACCCTGCCTCAAGAAGCGGGCGACCTTGAAGTGTTGTCACGAAGGGTATCTCCGGATCCACTAGGGCCATAGGATAACCCTTTGGCTACCCGGAATCCCCAGTATCCGGCTCCTAAGGAGAGCGGCAGCAAGGGTCCGTATAGTGTGTTGTTGGACGTGCTGAAGGATCTTCTGGGGCAAGCGGCCGTCTCGAAAGAGCATCGTATGCTAATGGGTACGGTAATTGAAAGGATTTCATCCGCTGAAAGCGGTTTGCATGAAACATTTATGAGTCTGCTGAAAGGCTTCGAGGTACGTGAAATAATGTATGTTTTTAACAGTACCGCATACATTAGGTATTCCCTATGCAGATAGTAGCCCATGAGATTCTGGTTGTCGTCAAAAATGGCGGCAAACAGAGGATCATAGTCCCAGGTAATAACCAGACCGCCTTTATGTGCAGGTGGCTGGAGCTCCGGTGGCTAGCCGGACTGATGGGTTTGCCGAGCTAAAGCGGCAACTTGATGCGGCAGATGCCGACATCATGCTTGTCAACAAGCGGCTTTACGAGACACAGTGTGAGTGATTTTTCTGGTGATCGTCGCATAATGAGAGTAGCATAATGCCAGTATCTTCAATATGTTGTGACTGCAGATGGAGCTGCCACCATGGAGATCCTTCGGGCAGAGCTTGCCCGAGCCAAGGAGCAAGCAAGGAGTAGCAATGTGGCCGCTTTAAAGGCGGCCGAAGAGTTAAGGGCCGAACAGGTCACGCATTGCGAGAGCAAGGAAAAAATAGCCAAGATGTCTGTAGAGTTAAAAGATGCCGCTGACCGTTACCAGCTTCTTGAAGAAGAAAACCGGGCAAAGGCGACGGACCTGGAGAAGGCCCTAGTGGCTGCCAAGGAAGCCCGCTCCAAAATTAGAGCGACGAAGGAGGAGCTGAATCAAGCTGCAGATATCGTGTCTGGGAAGCCCTTCTTGTTGCGGACTAAGTTTGGAGATCCGAAGTATGCTCCTCTGGACCGGCTATGGAGTTCTGCGGACGTGTACATGGATTTGGCTGCAAGTGCTGCTGATGTGGCCGAGTACTTCAAGGATCAGAAAGGTCCCGAAGTGGAAAAACTGTTTGGGTCACAGTTTCACGCTCCAGTCCATTCGCTGCTGTTGAATGAGCAATTGGCTGAGTGGGCCGAGCTCCATAGGTTGTCTGGACTTGCCATGAGGTCCGTTGTGGATCACCTGTGGCCGGGAGGGCCAAGGCCGAATAGCTACTTTAGCTTAGTGCAACAATTCCTTGGTGTTGTGCCACGCATCGATGCTATAAAGAGATCGGCGTGCATAGAGGGTGCGCGGATGGCCTTTGCCCGTGTCAAGACATACTGGGTGGAGATGGAGGCCACCACTGTTGCGACACAGGGTTCGGCCGTAGGCCGAGTGGCTGCCGAGCACTACTTTGAAGAAGTTCTTGAAGGCACTCGTTCGATAGAGGCTCAGTGCTCGAAGAATGTTATGTTCAAGTGACATGTATTCCCATTGTAAAAACGATGTTTTATTGAATTATCAAGGCTGTATTCATACTTTTTCCCGAAAGTACTATGGTGCCTCCTGTGCGGCCGTTTATGTATATATGTGTATAACCTGAAAGTTTGCAGCCGCCGGCTTCCGCCCCCACGCATATAATGCGGGGGTGTTCGCAAAAGATGCATATCCACACTTGATCCAATGTCTTGGTCCGTTAAGGAGGTGATAGCGTAGCGAACGAGGCAATCGGACTATATTGCTTTAACACTTTCACTTAGCCATAGGAGTTTGACAGTGGGGCTACTATATAGGCCCTGGTACTTCTGCGCTCGTCCAAATATGGGTCGCGTACGTACATGACCGGGAAACGCCCCTTCATTAATGCGGAGGAATCCCGAAGATTCCGATGAGTCATCGAGTGGTTGACCAGTCTCTCGCTATATCATGACAGTCAGTTTTCGGCTTTCTCTACTGAGGTGATCATCCGGATGAACCAGGGCACAATCGCAATAGTTCTCCTAGTGCTACCTTAGCCGATATAACGGAACGTAAGGTACCAAAACGTGGGAGCCGGGCAAACCCAACATTTGACCAAAGACATGATTCGGAGCTGATGCATATAGGGCCAAACTCGCGACGCCGAACACTCCCTAAGGTGTTCGGTCTTTATAACATACTAGTAAGTAGCACGTGCTCCACACGTTGAGAGATATAATGAAAACAAAGTAGCGCACTTTTCCTCAAAACCACGTTCTAGATCAAGCTAAGCGAGATAATATGTACACAAGTTGATTTCTTTTTGCATGGCTCAAGATGTGATTATGACCACATTTTATATTGAGTTACGAATAGGACATGAAAAGTTGTAGTAAAATATTTATAAAAATATGAATTAAAAGATAAAAATATTTCAGTCTGCTCATGTCTAATAAAATTATTTGCTTTAGGAATGATGACTGTTAATCGATGGTACAATTTACATGGATTAACCCTCCAATATTGAAATTTTACTATTGCACTTTATTTATTTATTTTAGTTTTACTTGTAAGCTCCAACTAAAAAAAGAAGATGTTTTTTGTTTGACACCGCTGTGGTGGGGGGCTACAGAGGGGTAAAGAACGTGAAGCATTTCCTTTAAAAAAATATTACCTTGGGCATATACAACTACCTATATCAATCGTCCACAGAAGTTCTTGATTGAAGGGACAAATGCTCTACCGGTTGGGTCATGCTACAACCACTCAAACGGACGGGCTTCTGGAAATATCGGGTATCTCCTGGCTGGTTCACGCAGCCTCGGACAGAGTTGATGGGCGTGGCAGGACAGGCGAATCCCACAAATGCTAGCCGTTGGATTCTTAGCGTTGATGATTGATGAACGGTAGGTGTCAGCCCATCTCGGCAGATCAACGGCTGCATTTACTCGAGTGGTGCTTTGGCGGGAAGATTGAGAGGAAAGTGGTAAATCCAAATTCAAAATTGCTACACTATAGCAGTAGAGATACCGGGCTAAACAATGCCCTTAATAAGAAACCCCATGTGTCCAGCTACGTGCAAATTTCTGGCATGGACACATGCCAATAACGCCAGCGTCCTTCTCGGTTGTGTGGAGTATCCGGAGGATGTGAGCAATAAGAGACAGTAAAAAAGGTTTACGCAGGGTCTTAATCTAAAAAGAAACCTTTGGGCGGGTCCCTACTGCACGTCTGCGCCTGTGTCTCCGTTGTGCCGTGTCCTAGACGGGTGTAGCACGATTGTCATCTACAAAAGGAAAGAACTTAGGTGAAAGTTGCTGTGCCAAAAAGAAGAGTTGGTTATTATCAATGAACTATCAAAATTCAAGAGAAGCCAAATTTTGCCGGGCTGGCCCTGGTTACACGCGGGAAGCCCCTGGTATCGTTTATGAGGGTTTGATCATCAAACCCGCCTAATGTACATGTGGTGGAACGCCGGACTCGTCTAACCGTGTTCGTGGTCTTGACGACCTGCCATTTTTGTGGTAAGTGAGGCCGTCTAGTTTGCGGCAGCTAAAGCCGTCGCATCCTCTTCCGTACGTGGGAAGCGTTCGGTATTTCCGCTGACCGAGATGATGCCACGTGGACCAGGCATCTTAAGCTTGAGAAAAGCATAATGCGGTATTGCGTTAAAACGAGTGAAAGTCGTTCTTCCGAGTAGTGCTTGATAGCCACTTCGGAATGGGGCAATGTGAAAAGTTAACCTTTCGCTTCGGAAGTTATCGGGAGAACCGAATACTACCTCAGTACCTCTAGTAGTAGAGAGCCCATACAGTGGGCCTCCTGGCCTGGTATTACTCCCTTGAAGGTAGTATTACTGTGGCTTATTTGTGTCGGGTCTATCCCCATTTTGCGGACTATGTCCTGATATATCAGATTTAGATCACTGCCGCCGTCCATGAGGACCCTTGTGAAATGGTACCCATTTATTATTGGGTCTAACACCAAGGCCGTCAGTCCTTCGCGCCGGATATTTGTATCGTGATCCCTACGATCAAAAGTGATCGGGCAGGCCAACCAGGGGTTGAACCTAGGGGTGACGGGCTCTATGGCGCGTGTGCATCGGAGTGCATGATTGCTTCTCCTCTTTGTCACATGGATCACATTTACTGTCTTAACCTCTGGTGGGAACTTTTTCTGTCCTCCGGCGTTTTGCTAGCGAGGTTCATCCTCGTCTTCGCTTGGTGTCTCTTCCCCTTTGTGTTCGGCATTTAGCTTACCGGCCTGCTTGAAGACCCAACATTCTCTGTGGGTATGATTTGCAGGTTTGTCTGGGGTGCCGTGAATCTGACAGAGTTTGTCAAGAATTTTGTTTAGGCCAGATTGTCCTTCTCTGCTACCTTTGAAAGGCTTTTTCTGCTGACCTGGTCGGGAGCCCCTGAATCCGGCGTTTACCGCCGTGTTATCCGGGCTACCTTTTTTATTTCGATGCTTGTTTTTGTTGCATCGTGGTTTACCATTGACATCCCTGACTTCGGATGTGCTTGGGTCGCACGTGCTACTATGGGCCAACCAGCTGTCCTCGCCCGCACAAAAGCGGGTCATGAGGCTTGTTAGGGCTGCCATTGTTCTTGGTTTTTCTGGACCGAGGTGTCTGGCGAGCCATTCGTTTTGGACGCTGTGTTCAAAAGCTGCTAAGGCTTCGGCGTCTGGACAGTCGACAATTTGGTTCTTCTTGGTGAGGAACATGTTCCAAAGCTTTCGGGCAGACTCTCCGGACTGTAGGATTATATGACTTAAATCGTCTGCATCCGGAGGTCGGACATAAGTCCCTTGAAAATTGGCCCGAAAAGCATCCTCGAGCTCCTCCCAACTTCCAATTGAGTTTTCGGGGAGGCTTTTCAGCCAGTGCTGAGCTGGCCCTTTAAGCTTGAGGGGCAAGTATTTAATGGCATGGAGATCGTCTCCACGAGCCATATGAATATGGAGGATGAAGTCCTCTATCCAGACTCCAGGGTCTGTGGTTCCGTCGTACGCCTCTATGTTCACCGGTTTGAATCCCTTTGGGAATTCGTGATCCAACACCTCATCAGTGAAACATAATGGGTGTGTGGCACCCCTGTATTGGGATGCGCCCTGGTGTTCGGACGGTTGTAGTATTCGGTGTTGGTTGTGTACTGTAGCGCGCTTCCTAGATCCGTAGATGGATCTGGTCGCGCTAGATTTTTGGCGCAAGTTCTCACGTAGATCGTGTGTTGACTTGTGCGCGATCTTGTTAGCCGCTCTATCGCGCTCACAAGGTGGTGGATCCGGCCGGTTGGCCATATCATTCTTCGGTTGTATGGGCTCTAAGGCCTCATCATCGAATTCCGGTAATAGCTTGCGCTTTGGATAGCTATTTTTATGATAGCTACCACCATACCTTGTTACTTTGTTCCACCTGCTGTTGAGCGTATCTTCTGCGACCTTGAGCCTTTGCTTCTGTTTCTTCAGGCTCCTCGCTGTGGCAATAAGCCTTCTGCGGAGGTTCTCTTGCTCCAAGTGTGTTTCCGGGATGATGCGTGCATCTTTGTCCGGACTGTTTTCTTCCCTAGACGGGGATTGATGAGGCTTATATTTGGCGTCATCGTGTTCGGACGTCGGATCTGTACTATGTTTGCAGTTTGCATCTTGATCATGTTCTGCCACCGGGGTGGCGCAGTTGTCGTTTCTTCCAGAGTCGCGTGGACTATTATTTCCTCTTGTGCGGTAATCGTTGTTTTTGCTATGGCGGGACTTAGAGTGGCGCCGCTGACTTCGGCGCTTGGGTTGCTTGGAGGGTGCATCCTCCGCTGTCTCTTCGCCATTGCCCTCTCAGGGTGCATCCACCATGTATACGTCATGTGATGAAGTAGCGGTCCAGCGCCCTGTGGGCAGTGGTTCCGGTTCGTCTCCTACATCGTCGTCCATACCATCGATGTCTTAGGGGTCGAAGTCGAGCATGTCGGTTAAGTCGTCGACAGTGGCTACTAAGTGGGTGGTGGGTGGGCAGCGAATTTCTTCGTCGTCCGCATATCCCATTCTAGTCGGACATAGTTCGGCCAAGGTTCTCCTGACAGGGAGAGAGACCTTAATGTATTTAGCACATCCCGAAAGGTGAGTGCTAAAAGATATCCGCGGAGGTGAACTCCATGATTGGCGCCCATTCGGATTCGACGGGCACGGATGCGAGCGGCTCGGAGTCCGTGGCCGGGGATAAATCCAGTGGTTTGGCGACACGGCTCTCGAAAGGGATGTGATATGTCTCCAACATATCTATAATTTTTGATTGCTCCATGCTATATTATCTACTGTTTTAAACATTATTGGGCTTTATTATCCACCTTTATATTATTTTGGGGACTAACCTATTAACCGAAGGCCCAGCCCAGAATTGTTGTTTTTTGCCTGTCTTAGGGTTTCGAAGAAAGTAATATCAAACGGAGTCCAAATGCAATGAAACCTTTGGGAACGTGATTTTCTCAACAGATAAGACCCGAGAGACTTGGACCCTACGCCAAGGCACGTAACAGGAGTCCATGAGGTAGGGGGCACGCCCTACCCTACCAGGCGCGCCCCCACCCTTGTGAGCCCCCTGTTGCTCCACCGACGTACTTCTTCCTCCTATATATATCCACGTACCCCCAAATGATTAGAACAGGAGCCAAAACCCTAATTCCACCGCCATAACTTTCTGTATCCATGAGATCCCATCTTCGGGCCTGTTCTGGAGCTCCACCGGAGGGGGCATCGATCACGGAGGGCTTCTACATCAACACCATAGCCTCTTCGATGAAGTGTGAGTAGTTTATCTCAGACCTACGGGTCCATAGTTAGTAGCTAGATGGCTTCTTCTCTCTTTTTGGATCTCAATACAATGTTCTCCCCCTCTCTTGTGGAGATCTATTCGATGTAATCTTATTTTTGCGGTGTGTTTGTTGAGATCGATGAATTGTGGGTTTATGATCAAGTCTATCTATGAATAATTTTTGAATCTTCTCTGAATTCTTTTATGTATGATTGGTTATCTTTGCAAGTCTCTTCGAATTATCAGTTTGGTTTGGCCTACTAGATTGATCTTTCTTGCAATGGGAGAAGTGCTTAGCTTTGGGTTCAATCTTGCGGTGTCCTTTCCCGATGACAGTAAGGGCAGCAAGGCATGTATTGTATTGTTGCCATCGAGGATAACAAAGATGGGGTTTTCTTCATATTACATGAGTCTATCCCTCTACATCATGTCATCTTGCTTAAGGCGTTACTATGTTTCTAACTTAATACTCTAGATGCATGATGGATAGCGGTCGATGAGTGGAGTAATAGTAGTAGATGCAGGCAGGAGTCGGTCTACTTGTCTCGGGCGTGATACCTATATACATGATCATGCCTAGATATTCTCATAATTATGCTCAATTCTGTCAATTGCTCAACAGTAATTTGTTCACCCACCATAGAATACTTATGCTCTCGAGAGAAGCCACTAGTGAAACCTATGGCCCCGGGTCTATCTTCATCATATTATTCTCCTACTACTTTGCTATTTACTTTGCCTTTATTTTACTTTGCATCTTTATCATAAAAATACCAAAAATATTATCTTTATCATATCTATCAGATCCCACTCTCTTAAGTGGCCTAATAGGGATTGACAACCCCTATTTGCATTGGTTGCGAGGATTCATTTGTTTTGTGCAGGTACGAGGGACTTGCGCATAGCCTCCTACTGGATTGATACCTTGGTTCTCAAAAACTAAGGGAAATACTTACGCTACTTTACTACATCATCCCTTCCTCTTCGGGGAAAACCAACGCAGTGCTCAAGAGGTAGCAAGAAGGATTTCTGGCGCCGTTGCCGGGGAGGTCTTCGCAAAAGTCAATATACCAAGTACCCATCACATACCCTTATCTCCCGCATTACATTATTTGCCATTTGCCTCTCGTTTTCCTCTCCCCCACTTCACCCATGACGTTTTATTCGCCCTCTCTCTCTATCCTCCCTCTCTTTCTCTATTTGCCTCTTTTTGCCCATTTGCTTTTTGTTTGCTTGTGTGTTAGTTTGCTTGCTTGCTTCTATGTCTCTACCTAAATTTGGTGATCTCCACCTTAAAAGGCTAAAAGAGATCGAAAGCAATGTCAGGAGATTTATTGTTTTGCAATTTGAACATAATAGTTTGTTCAGAAACGAGCTTAAAGAACAGAAAAGTTTTATGAGTTTTATGAATAAAGAGCTTGATGATATGTCTAAAGAATTCGATGGTTTGATATCCCAAATTTCTCATTTTGAGAAATTAACTGCTGAAATTTTGGATACGCAGGCTACCTTATTTAATAAGATGGCCGCTAAACCGGATTGCTATGAAAATAATGATGAAGATCTAAAAGTTATTGATGTGTCCCCTTTAAATCTTTGTTTTGCAATATGAATCTTGATAATGATGGGACTGAATATGATCCACCTTTACCTAGAAGGCATCCTAAGAATTCGGAATTTGTTGATCTTGATGCTAAATTTGCTAAAAGTGGGATCGAAGAAATTAAAACCCTAGATGTTGCTAAACCCACTATTATGGATTTCAAGGAATTTAACTATGAAAATTGCTCTTTGATTGATTGTATTTCCTTGTTGCAATTCGTGCTAAATTCTCCTCATGCTTATAGTCAAAATAAAGCGTTTACTAAACATATCGTTGATGCCTTGATGCAATCTTATGAAGAAAAACTTGAATTGGAAGTTTCTATCCCTAGACAACTTTATGATGAGTGGGAACCAGCTATTAAAATTAAAATTAAAGATCATGAATGCTATGCTTTATGTGATTTGGGTGCCGGTGTTTCCACGATTCCAAAGACTTTGTGTGATTTGTTAGGTTTCCGTGATTTTGACGATTGCTCTCTAAACTGGCACCTTGCCGATTCCACTATTAAGAAACCTATGGGAAGAATTAATGATGTTCTTATTGTTGCAAATAGTAATTATGTGCCCGTAGATTATATTGTTCTTGACATAGATTATAATCCTTCATGTCCTATTATTCTTGGTAGACCTTTCCTTAGAACGATTAGTGCAATTATTGATATGAAGGGAGGAAATATTAGATTCCAATTTCCATTAAGGAAAGTCATGGGACACTTTCCTAGAAAAAATATTAAATTACCTTATGAATCTATTATGAGAGCCACTTATGGATTGCCTACCAAATATGACAATACCTACACTACAGGAATCAGCTACTTTGCCGTCCGCCACGGCGGACGGCAAAGAGCTTTGCCGTCAGCCGCGGACGGCAAAAGGCTCCGGCAACGTAGGCTCCGGTAAACAGTTTCTTTGCCGTCTGCTACTGATGGCAAAGTCTTTGCTGTCTGCGGCGGACGGTAAAGAGAGCGCGGCGGACGGCAAAGAGAGCGGACGACAATAATTGCACTGTCAGTCCGTTAAGTGGCTAACGGCAGGCCTTTACCGTCCGCCGCTGATGGCAAAATTTCTAGTGTCTTTGCCGTCAGCCGTATGATGTCATCTACACGTCACTACATGGCAGGTTCTTTGCCGTCTGCCACTGATGGCAAAGTCTTTGCCGTCTGCCACTGTAGGCAAACTGACCAAATGGGTCAGCTCCTAGGAAGCACAGCTGGATGCCACGTGGCTTCTTTGCCGTCCGCGGCAGACGGCAAAGAGCAGGTTGCCGTAGGTGGCAGACGGCAAAGAGCCTGCATATTGGCTCTTTTATCTGTTTTTTATTAAATCCAACAATTTTCATCACAAATATATATGACATATATAGATATATTTCAAAAGGCCATTACAGAGCAAACATATAAGATATCCAACACATAACTTCATCATCCAACCATATATATTACATGCATAGTTCCATCATACATAACAAGTTCAACATAGAGGCATCCAACGATACATGCATAGTTCAACGATACAAAAGAAACAGAGAAAGGGATAAGGAGCACTCCATCTATGCAAGCTTTCGTCAAGTGAATGAAATCTGCAAAATGAAAAATAAGAAAGTTAGAACAAAAAGAGTAGAACAAGAAGAAGACTAGAACAAGAAGAGCAGAACAAGAAGAAGACTAGAACAAGAAGAGTATGTCATTTATGAGCTAACTTACGTGAAATGGATCATATATGAGTTAACTAAGTTGAAATGGGTCGTTTATGAGCTAGCTAAGGTGAAATGGATCATTTATGAGCTAACTTAGTTGAAATGGGTCGTTTATGAGCTAACTAAGGTCAAATGGATCGTTTTTGAGGTAACTAAGGTGAAATGGATCATTTTTAGCTAACTTAGGTGAAGTGGATCATTTATGAGCTAACTTAGTTGAAATGGATCATTTTTTAGCTAACTTAGGTGAAATGGATCATTTATGAGCTAATTTAGTTGAAATGGATCTTTTTGAGCTAACTTAGGTGAAATGGATCATTTAAGAGCTAATTTAGGTGAAATGGATCGTTTTGAGCTAACTTGGTGAAATGGATCGTTTATGAGCTAAATTAGATGAAATGGATTGTTTATGAGATAACCTAGGTAAGATGGGTCATTTTGGAGTTAACCTAGGTGAAATGGGTCATTTTAAAGCTAATGTAGGTAAAATGGATCATTTAGGAGCTAATCTAGGTAAAATGGGTCATTTTTGACCTAACTTGGATGAAATGGATCATTTATAAGCTAACCTAGGTAAAATGGGTCATTTCAGAGCTAACTTAGGTAAAATGGATCGTCTATGAGCTAACTAAGCTAATTATGCAATTGTTGACATAAGTAAGCTAAGTATAGATCGTTTTAGAGCTAACTTAGGTAAAATGGATGGTTTTGGAGGTCAGTAAGCTTATTAAGTCATTTTGGAGGTGAAGAAGCTAAGTCTAGGTCATTATGTTAAGCATTGGAGGAAATAAAGCTAAGTCTAGGTCTTTATGCATGTGTTAAGCAAAACACTAGATAAACTTACCAAGATCCAGGAGGTGTAGGAGCGGGGTGGCTCGTGTCGGTAGCTGGAGAAGGATCATGCGATGCTTGTCTGGAGTTACGCTGCACCAAAGATCATTTCCAATGTCTTGTTAGCATGATGACACTCAAATGTTAAGACTAGCAAGTAATGTCCATTCAAATAAAACTCACCGTGGTCCCAGGAGCAATCACTGGCATCGGTGGAGCGGTCTGACCTGTCTTCTCGCACACAGACTGCACATTTGGTTTTGACGACTCAGTCATACTAGTTAGTAATGAGACAAACACTACATGAATGTTTTGGCTAATCTGCAGAAGAAACTTACCACAAGGAGCTCGTACATGGCCCTTGCCTGCATGTCATTCCGTGCCCTCTCCTCCTCCATCATCTTTGCCGTCCTCTCCTCCAACTCCCGCTGCCTCTTCGCCGCCTCCGCCAGAAGTTTCTCCGTTCTATCTCTCTCACTCTGTATAGCAGCCTGCAACACCACTCACATGACCATTTGTAATCATTGATGGAAGCGCACACAATGTAATGGAGAAAGATAACTGAGTACGTATCACTAACCTTGATAGCGAGTTGCACTGGCCGTTCACGAGGCCTTATCTCAGGAGCAGAGCTCGACTGGCGCGCCTTGATCTCCGGGAGAGTGCTAGGATAATGGATAAGTCCATCTCCAATGGCTATGGAGCCATGGGACCTCCCGCCACCAGATATCATCAACAGCTCTGGATCAATGGGACCCTGGCTCGGGTTAAAGTCCTCCCCTTTCCTCGCCTTCCCCTCATCTCTATATCTCATGAGCTTGTTGTGGGAGGAGATGTTGGTGAAGTTGTTTGCATCATCGAGGTCAGACTGAGAGAAAGCCTTGACTTTCTTGAAAGAGGCAGTGTGGGCCATGGCATATAGGTCGTACACCTCTGGCACCTTATCCGCCTTATTGTAGCGTGCCTGAAAGAGAGAAACAATGAAAATTAGTAATTAAAGGGCTCAAGCTAGCATGATGAATGAATTGCATGAATCATGAAGCAAACCACATACCCAGTTGCGCCCGAACTGATATAAGTTGGAGCAGCCTTGATGGTGTGGCACACCTTCCATTTGGGCACGTTTGTCCTTAGCCTCTTTGTGGAGGGCTAGCCATTGTTTTGAGCACCACTCATCGACCAACACCTCCCAACAATCCATCCGATCTGCACACCATCTCGGAGGCGCCTAAGTTAGCAAATAGAAACTTGAGCACGACGGCTAAGAGTTACTAAATGAAGGAACTTAAGTAGAGAAGGCCTTAAGAATTACCTTCATGTGCTGCTCCTTACTCAGGAACTTATCGCGACACGCCGGCTTGGTCTTCTTTATACCACGCAAGGCGTAGTAGTCTCGAACAGCCTGCACCCGAGCCTCGTGCCGTAAGTTCTGGAGTAGGCGCTTGCAGACGTTCTCGATAACATGTGTCGTGTCCTCCTCGTATCCCTCCTCACACCTGTAGAATGTCTGCAATCAAATGAGACAATATTGATTAGTACAATTAATAACTAGCTAGTTGAAGATTTTTATATGTGTAAAGGAGAAATTACCCAGAACTTTCTGATCACCATGTCTGCCCTCGTGTCGCACACGACACCGTCGATAATCTCATCCGGCAGGGCCGGGGCAGCCACGTAGTGCTCCCAGCTCAATCCAAGCTCTGGAAGCCGACCCTCACCAGGCAACGTGACAAACCCCGGGAAGTTTTGCCGGCAAAGAACTCCAAGGACGGAGTTGGGCCGGCGGACACTATGATGGTGGTCCCAACCCCTGCACCATGACAAGGCCAACGCATTAGTTATTTGAAAAAACGTGAATGCACAAGGTACAAAAATATTAAATGCACTTACGTACCTCTCCCCATCAGGGAAAATCAACCACCTCTGCTCGCGGGTCACCGACACGGACGGGAGCCATGTAGCACCACGCTGGTAGACGGTGCCCCCCTCCTCCTCAAGATCAGTCGGCTCCCCGCCATCATCAGCATGGCCACTCAGCTCCTCGGGCTGATCCGGCCAGGTACCCCATCCGGACGTGTGCTCCTCCGGGGTCACGTGGGCCAAACTCTCGTGGGCCGAAGGCCAGCCGACCCGAGGCTCGTGGGCCCAAGACCCGTGGGCCCGAGGCTCGTGGACTGGAGTCCGTGTAGCCTCCTCCTCGGACGAGTCCACCCTAGCAGTCACGTGCTCGGGTGAAACGGCTGGGGGTGGCGGCGAGGAAGGCGCCGTAGCAGTCACCCTACCTCCTCTCCCACGACCACGTGCCCCACCTCCTCTCTTCCTACCTCGTCCCCTGCTAGGCACCGCGGTCGACGAAGAAGGGCCCGGCGGTGTGGCCATACTGTCCAGCAACGCTCGGCGGAGAGGTGCGTCTGGAATGGAAGACCTCAGAACACGCTCCCGACCAGCGCCCACCATCTTTCAACACCTTCCATGACAAACAGTAAACGAAATTAGTACAACATAAAAAAAGACCGACATGAATAATAATATGTGTATCACTTAAGTGTATCATCATCAAGTACAACATAAAAAAATGTAATACCTGACACTACTAATAATCTCGATCAGTATCATCAATAAATGCATAATCATCATCATCATCACTATAATCAATGACGGGCTCATAGGGTTCATTGGCATCAACATGTGCAAGGCCACCTTGGCGTAATCGGTCAAGCATTGACAGGTCATCCGCAGCAGTAACCTCTTCTTGTTCCGGCTCTTCTTGTTCCTCCTCTGGGGTGATGTCGGATTCATTGTCGCTGTCTATTTCAATGTATCTTCTCATAGGGCATCTTCAGTGCATGGAGGATTTTGTCCGACTGGTACAGGTTTGCAGGCATTACATGGCCTTTGGGTAGAAAGCGTCCAAATACTGTCATAATTGCATCATAGCATTCTCTGCCCAAGTTGAACTGAGCCTTCAGAGCCATTACTTGTGAGATGGCATCCAACTGACAAAGCTCAGTGTGCTCGTGGAGCGGACGTTTCGAAGACTCCAACATTTCATTGAAGGCCTTTGCAGATTCCTCCATCTCCTCGTCCGAATCCCGAGCATCATCATAGCCTTGCAGCATGTTCTCCATCCCGGTACCATGCTCGTCGGTGCGACGACGATCCACCTCAGCTCGGTCACGTTGGGCAGACTCACCATGAAATGTCCACACCGTATAATCGGGCGTAAAACCACTCTTCTGCAGGTGTTTGCCCATTTCAGCCTCTGTCTTCTTTTCCCAATTGCCGCACCGGAAACAGGGGCACCAGGTTTTCTTTTGGCCATTTGCAAATGCGGCTTGCACAAACCCCTTAGTTTTTGTGAACCATTCAGCGCTCCATTTGTTCTGACCAGTGTGACCGGTATACATCCAAGCACGGTCACTCATCTTGACTTTCAGAGCTACTGGACACACAACAATTATATATGTAATTCACCATGTATATATTCATCAGTTGATCTACTTTGTCAATTTTATTACGTCCATGCAACCTACACTCTAATAGGTAATGATAAGTCCTAATCCCACCCGTGTATGTGTAGATTGGATTTATTTTCCCATGCTATGCTCTGGATCCGACGCAAAATTTCGGCAGCACCTCCCCGCTGTTCTCCTGATACACGTCTCTGCAATAAACAGAGAGGATGTGTACCCGGAGAACAACAGGGGAGGCACTAACGAAATATATGCGTCGGATCCGGTGCAAAGCATATGGGAAAACGAACCCAATCTACACATACTCGGGCTGTCCATGGATAGCGTTGGACAATTCGAAAGAATCGAGGTTATAAATATGCAAATGCATGCATATTTATAACTATGACGCTTTCGAACGGGAGACACATATTGGTTACGCATACTGATGATTCAAGACACATATATAGCTAGCTATCAAGTTTCATCGGAATAGATCAAATAATTAATGGGGGAGGAGGACTTGTCATTTGTGCTCACCCACGAACGAAGGGGCAGAGCTCGTCAAACGCACGGCGAGGTCGTCGAACACCAAACCTCGCAGCGATGAAACAACTGCACATTTAAAACTACACGATCAACACAATTATATATGATGTTTTTCATAACAAAATCGAAAAATATATGACCTAACTAATAATTCACAAATATATGACCCCGTCGGCCTCTGGAAGGCCAAAGAACACCTTTTCGGGAGGTGTCGGTGGTCGGGGTGTCCTGTCGGTGTCGGGGAGCCGTGTCGGGGTCGGGGTGTCGGGTCGGGGTGCCGGGTCGGGGTTGGGGTGCCGTGTCGGTGTCGGGGTCAGGGTGTCGGGTCAGGCTCGGGGTCGGGGTGTCGGGGTCGGGGTCGGGGTCTTGGGGTCGGGGTGTCGGGTCGGGGTCGGGGTGCCGTGTCAGTGTCGGGGTCGGGGTGTCGGGTCAGGCCCGTGGTCGGGGTCTCGGGGTCGGGGTGTCGGGTTGGGTGCCGGGTCGGGGTCTCGGGGTCGGGGTGTCGGGTCAGGCTCGGGGTTGGGGTCTCGGGGTCGGGGTGTCTGGTCGGGGTGCCGGGTCAGGGTCGGGGTGCCGTGTCGGTGTCGGGGTAAGGGTGGGTGTGGTGTTAGGGTGTCGGTGTCGGGGTGTCGTGTCGGTGTCGGGGTCAGGGTCTCGGGGTCGGGGTGTCGGGTCGGGGTGCCGGGTCGGGGTCGGGGTGCCTTGTCGGTGTCGGGGTCGGGGTGTCGGGTCAGGCTCGGGGTCGGGGTGTCGGGGTCGGGGTGTCGGTGTCGGGGTCTAGGGGTCGGGGTGTCGTGTCGGGGTGCCGGGTCGGGGTCGGGGTGCCGTGTCGGGTCGGGGTTTTTTCCTCTTCTTTCCTTTTCTTCTTCTTCCTATTCTTCCTTTTCTTCCTTTTCTTCCTTTTTTTCCTTCTTCTTCTTCTTCCTCCTTTCCTTTTTCCTCTTCTTCTTCTCCTCCTCTCCTCTTTTTTCTTCTTCTTCTTCCTCTTCTTCTTTTTTCTTCTCCTCCTCTTCTTCTTCTTCCTTTCCTTTTTCCTCTTCTTCTTCTCCTCCTCTCCTCTTTTTCTCTTCTTCTTCTTCTTCTTTCCTCAAACTAAACTAAACCTAAAACTAAAACTAAATCTAAACTAAACATAAACCTAAAACTAATAAAACAGAAAAAAGGAAAAAACTAAATCTAAACCTAAAACTAAACTAAAACTAAAACTAAAACTAAATCTAAACTAAAACTAAAAAGGAAAAAAACAGAAAAAAGGAGGGGGGCTCACCTGGGGCAGGGCCGGTGATGGAGGGGGCGGGGCGGTGGAGGAGGTGGCCGGGGCGCGGCCTGGGCGGTGGGGGCGGGCCAGGGGCGGTGGGGCGTGGGGCTCCGGGGCGCCGGGGCGGCGGGAGGCCGGGGCACCGGGGCAGCGGGGGGCCGGGGCGGGGGGGCGACGGGGCAGTGGGGCGGCGGGGGGCCGGGACGGCTGGGGCGAGAGGTGGCGGCGCGCGGCGGGCGGCGGCGGCGGCGGTGGGGTACAGAGAACAGAGAGGGGCGGGGGCGAGGAGAGAACAGAGACGGGCGGGGGGGGGGGTACGGGCCGTTAGATAAACCAGCTCTTTGTCGTCCGCCTTTCTTTGCCGTCCGCCCTTTTGCCTCTTTGCCGTCTGCTGGCAGACGGCAAAAAGGTGGGCCGTTAAGTTTTTTCCAAACGGGCGGGGGGTGGGGGCCACCTCTCTCTTTGCCGTTTGCAAGCTGACGGCAAAGATTCTTTGCCGTCTGCCAGCAGACGGCAAAGAACTGGCGGACGGCAAAGAGCTTCTTTGCCGTCTGCCGTTTCTTTGCCATCTGCTTTTTGGTAGTTGATGGCAAAGAGCTGCTTTGCCGTCAGCTAGCAGACGGCAAAGAGCTGGCAGATGGCAAATTAGCTGATTCCAGTAGGGTCTAGATCTATTCTTGCTTGTTATGCCTAGCTAGGGGCGTTAAACGATAGCGCTTGTTGGGAGGCAACCCAATTTTATTTTTATTCCTTGCTTTTTTATCCTGTTTAGTAATAAATAAATTATCTAGCCTCTGTTTTGGTTGTGTTTTTTGTGTTTAATTAGTGTCTGTGCCAAGTAGAACCGTTGGGAAGACATGGGGAAAGTCTTGTTGAACTTGCTGTAAAAAACAGAAACTTTAGCGCTCATGAGAACTTCTTCCATTTTTATTTGGAAAGTGCTATTTAGTTAATTATTTTTTCAGATGATTAATAGATAAATTCCTCACGTCCAGCAATTTATTTCAGAATTTTTGGGGTTCCAGATCTTGCGCTAGCTACAGATTACTACAGACTGTTCTGTTTTTGACAGATTCTGTTTTTCGTGTGTTGTTTGCTTATTTTGATGAATATATGGCTAGTAAAATAGTTTATAAACCATAGAGAAGTTCGAATACAGTAGGTATAACACCAATATAAATAAAGAATGAGTTAATTATAGTACCTTGAAGTGGTCTTTTGTTTTCTTTCGCTAACGGAGCTCACGAGATTTTCTACTTTAAGTTTTGTGTTGTGAAGTTTTCAAGTTTTGGGTAAAGATTTGATGGATTATGGAACAAGGAGTGGCAAGAGCCTAAGCTTGAGGATGCCCATGGCACCCCCAAGATAATCTAAGGACACCTAAAAGCCAAAGCTTGGGATGCCCCGGAAGGCACCCCCTCTTTTGTCTACTTCTATCGGTAACTTTACTTGAAACTATATTTTTATTCGCCACATGATATGTGTTTTGCTTGGAGCTTCTTGTATTATTTGAGTCTTTGCTTGTTAGTTTACCACAATCATCCTTGCTGTACACACCTTTTGAGAGAGCCATACATAATTTGGAATTTGTTAGAATACTCTATGTGCTTCGCTTATATCTTTTGAGTCATATAATTTTGCTCTAGTGCTTCACTTATATCTTTTAGAGCACGGTGGTGGGTTTGTTTTATAGAAACTATTGATATCTCATGATTCACTTAGATTATTTTGAGAGTCTTAATAGCTTGGTAATTTGCTTAAAATCCTAATATGCTTGGTATACAAGATTAATAATAAAACTTTCTTATGAGTGTGTTTAATACTATGATAAGTTTGATACTTGATAATTGTTTTGAGATATGAAGATGGTGATATTAAAGTTGTTCTAGTTGAGTAGTTGTGAATATGAGAAATACTTGTGTTGGGGTTTGTGATTCCCGTAGCATGCACGTATGGTGAACCGTTATGTGATGAAGTCGGAGCATGATTTATTTTTTTATTGTCTTCCTTATGAGTGGCGGTCGGGGACAAGCGATGGTGTTTTCCTACCAATCTATGCCCCTAGGAGCATGCGCGTAATACTTTGCTTTGATAACTTGTATATTTTTGCAATAAGTATGTGAGTTCTTTATGACTAATGTTGAGTCCATGGATTATACGCACTCTCACCCTTCCACCTTTGCTAGCTTCTCTAATACCGCGCACCTTTCGCCGGTATCAAACAACTACCATATACCTTCCTCAAAACAGCCAACATACCTACCTATTATGGCATTTACATAGCCATTCCGATATATATTGCCATGCAACTTTCCACCATTCCGTTTGTTATGACACACTCCATCATTGTCATATTGCTTAGCATGATCATGTAGTTGACATCGTATTTGTGGCAAAGCCACCATTCATAATTCTCTAATACATGTCACTCATGCATCATTGCATATCCTGGTACACCGCCGGAGGCATTCATATAGAGTCATATTTTGTTCTAAGAATCGAGTTGTAACTCTTGAGTTGTAAGAAAAATAAAAGTGTGATGATCATCATTATTAGAGCATTGTCCCAGTGAGGAAAGGATGATGGAGACTATTATTCCCCCACAAGTCGGGATGAGACTCCGGATGAAAAAAGGAGAAAAGAAAAGAGGCCATTAAAAAAAGAGAAAAGGCACAAATAAAAAATGAGAGAAAATGAGAAGGGCAATGCTACTATCCTTTTACCACACTTGTGCTTCAAAGTAGCACCTTGATCTTCACAGTAGAGAGTCTCTCATGTTATCACTTTCATATACTAGTGGGAATTTTTCATTATATAACTTGGCTTGTATATTCCAATGATGGGCTTCCTCAAAATACCCTAGGTCTTCACGAGCAAGCAAGTTGGATGCACACCCACTTAGTTTCTTTTTCGGCTTTCATATACTTATAGCTCTAGTGCATCCGTTGCATGGCAATCCCTACTCACTCACATTGATATCTATTGATGGGCATCTCCATAGCCCGTTGATACGCCTAGTTGATGTGAAACTATCTTCTACCTTTTTGTCTTCTCCACAACCACCACTCTATTCCCCCTATAGTGTTATGTCCATGGCTCACGCTCATGTATTGCGTGAAAATTGAAAAAGTTTTGAGAATGTCAAAATTTTGAAACAATTGCTTGGCTTGTCATCGGGGTTGTGCATGATTTAAATATTTTGTGTGGTGAAGATGGAGCATAGCCAAACTATATGATTTTGTAGGGATAACTTTCTTTGGCCATGTTATTTTGAGAAGACATAATTGCTTAGTTAGTATGCTTGAAGTATTATTATTTTTATGTCAATATGAACTTTTCTCTTAATCTTTCAGATCTGAATATTCATACCACAATTAAGAAGAATTACATTAAAATTATGCCAAGTAGCACTCCGCATCAAAAATTCTGTTTTTATCATTTACCTACTCAAGGACGAGCAGGAATTAAGCTTGGGGATGCTTGATACGTCTCCAATGTATCTATAATTTTTGATTGCTCCATGCTATATTATCTACTGTTTTAAACATTATTGGGCTTTATTATCCACTTTTATATTATTTTTGGGACTAACCTATTAACCGGAGGCCCAGCCCAGAATTGTTGTTTTTTGCCTGTTTTAGGGTTTCGAAGAAAAGGAATATCAAACGGAGTCCAAACGGAATGAAACCTTCGGGAACGTGATTTTCTCAACATATAAGACCCGAGAGACTTGGACCCTACACCAAGGCACGTAATAGGAGGCCACGAGGTAGGGGGCGCACCCCAAACCCTCGTGGGGCCCCTGTTGCTCCACCGACGTACTTCTTCCTCCTATATATATCCACGTACCCCCAAACGATCAGAACAGGAGCCAAAACCCTAATTCCACCACCGTAACTTTCTGTATCCATGAGATCCCATCTTGGGGCCTGTTCCGGAGCTCCGCCGGAGGGGGCATCGATCGCGGAGGGCTTCTACATCAACACCATAGCCTCTCTGACGAAGTGTGAGTAGTTTATCTTAGACCTACGGATCCATAGTTAGTAGCTAGATGGCTTCTTCTCTCTTTTTGGATCTCAATACAACGTTCTTCCCCTCTCTTGTGGAGATCTATTCGATGTAATCTTCTTTTTGAGGCGTGTTTGTTGAGATCGATGAATTGTGGGTTTATGATCAAGTCTATCTATTAATAATATTTGAATCTTCTCTGAATTCTTTTATGTATGATTAGTTATCTTTGCAAGTCTCTTCGAATTATCAGTTTGGTTTGGCCTACTAGATTGATCTTTCTTGCAATGGGAGAAGTGCTTAGCTTTGGGTTCAATCTTGCGGTGTCCTTTCCCGGTGACAGTAGGGGCAGCAAGGATCATATTGTATTGTTGCCATTGAGGATAACAAGATGGGGTTTTCTTCATATTGCATGAGTCTATCCCTCTACATCATGTCGTCTTGCTTAAGGCGTTACTCTGTTTCTAACTTAATACTCTAGATGCATGCTGGATAGCGGTCGATGAGTGGAGTAATAGTAGTAGATGCAGGCAGGAGTCGGTCTACTTGCCCCGGACATCATGCCTATATACATGATCATGCCTAGATATTCTCATAATTATGCTCAATTCTGTCAATTGCTCAACAGTAATTTGTTCACCCACCGTAGAATACTTATGCTCTCGAGAGAAGCCACTAGTGAAACCTATGGCCCCCGGGTCTATCTTCATCATATTGTTCTTCTACTACTTTGCTATTTACTTTGCCTTTATTTTACTTTGCATCTTTATCATAAAAATACCAAAAATATTATCTTTATCATATCTACCAGATCTCACTCTCGTAAGTGGCCTCATAGGGATTGACAACCCCTATGTGCGTTGGTTGCGAGGATTTATTTGTTTTGTGCAGGTATGAGGGACTTGCGCGTAGCCTCCTACTGGATTGATACCTTGGTTCTCAAAAACTGAGGGAAATACTTATGCTACTTTACTGCATCATCCCTTCCTCTTCGGATGGCGCGATTTGCTCCGGATTAACGGCCGGAGTAGCTGCGGATGCGATCTCCCGAACACTGTCCGATGGCAGAGTTACATCTTGCTCGTCGTGACTGTGTGCGCGTCCGGCATGGGCTCGAATCCGTCGAAGATCAAGTCTCTGCGGATGTCGGCCGTGTAGTTCAAGTTTCCAAATCTGACCTGATGGCCAGGGGCGTAGCTTTCGATCTGCTCCAGATGGCCAAGCGAATTAGCCCGCAGTGCGAAACCGCCGAATATGAAGATCTGTCCGGGGAGGAAAGCCTCACCCAGGACCGCATCGCTAGCGATGATCGAAGGAGCCATCAAGCCTTATGGTTAAAACACAGTGGAACTCTCAATGAAAGCACCAATGTCGGTGTCAAAACCGGTGGATCTAGGGTAGGGGGTCCCGAACTGTGCGTCTAAAGTGGATGGTAACAGGAGGCAGGGGACACGATGTTTACCCAGTTTCGGGCCCTCTTGATGGAGGTAATACCCTACGTCCTGCTTGATTATTCTTGATGATATGAGTATTACAAGAGTTGATCTAGCACGAGATCAAAGAGGCTAAACCCTAGAAGCTAGCCTATGGTATGATTGTCTGTTGTCCTACGGACTAAAACCCTCCGGTTTATATAGGCACCGGAGGGGGCTAGGGTTACACAAGGTCAGTTACAAAGGAGGAGATATACATATCTGTGTTGCCTAGCTTGCCTTCCACGACAAGTAGAGTCCCATCCAGACACGGGACGAAGTCTTCAATCTCGTATCTTCATAGTCCAACAGTCCGGCCAAAGGATATAGTCCGGCTGTCCGGAGACCCCCTAATCTAGGACCCCCTCAAGTATAATTAGCAAGCATGGTGGATATTTCAGCTTCCAGAATTTTTCTCTTATTGGTGATGATGTCTTTCATATACTTTGCATAAGGATGCATTTTAAGGATATCAGTCAAGCGAGAACGCAAAAAGACATGCCTCAACATTTCAGCAAAAGCGTTCAAATTCTTCATCATATTTCTTTTTAGTTAGCTTGGATGGAAAGGGCATAGGTTTTTGAACCCACGGTTCTCTTTCTTTACCATGTTTTCTAGCAACAAAGTCTCCTTTACCATATCTTTTATTTTTTGGTTATGGGTTATCAAGATCAACTGCAGGTTCTATCTCAACATCATTGTCTGGTTCTTCATGAACCTCATCATTATCTTTTTCATTATCAGAAGGTGAGTGTTCACTGCCAGGTTGAGTTTTAGCACCAGAGACAGAGACTTCATTATCAGGAGCTTTTTCTACTTCAGGTTCACTAGAGGCATGCAAAGTCCTATCATTTTACTTCTTATTTTTCTTTTTAGAAGGACTACGTGCATCAATGCTAACTCTTTGAGAGTCTTGTTCAATTCTTTTTGGGTGTCCCTCAGGATAAAGTGGTTCCTGGGTCATTTTACCTCCTCTAGTCATTACTCTAACAACATGATCATTGATATTATTGTTCATTTCATCTAGCAACTCTCTTTGATACTTAGACCTTCTTCTAACTAAGTTTGAACCATAGAAGCATGCTTCCCCACACCTCAACATTTGAGATTCTAAATAACAGGTCACTCAAGCGAGCAATCATACCAGAATTGTATTTCAATTGTTTCATAACATTTGCATTGAAGTGATCTTGTTTTCTATTATAATTTTCAAACTCATAAAGACATTGGATAGGGTGCATATTTGTGAGGATTGCCATTATCATTGAATTTCATTAGAGAATTTACCTCTACCACCTTAGGAGGTGGTGGTGTATCTGTTGGGGAACACAGTAATTTAAAAAAAATCCTACGCACACGCAAGATCCATCTAGGTGATACATAGCAACGATAGGGGAGAGTGTTGTCCACTGTCGGGGTAAATGGCTATGGGTAGCCCAGCCGGCTTCCCCTAGCCCCTCAGTAAAAATTGTGAGCCCCTCCGGCTCATAAGAAGACTCAAGACTTGGGCCGCCTCCCCCCAGCCGGCTACCTTCCTGGCCGGCTTCGGGGGCGGCCCGCCTTTTCACCCTCCTGGAGAGGGCTGCGGAGGGCCGGCTACGGCAAGGCCGGCTACAGCAGGGCCGGCTACGTCAGTGCCACCTACAGCAAGGCCGGCTACTGCTATGTCGGCTCCCTTAAATCGGTCAACGCCGTACCCCCGATGTACGCGTCCACTCTGCAATGATGAAGTGGGGCGTGGCTACAGTCGAGCCTGCCACCCCCAAAACCCGGAGCATGCCTGGTACAGCGCGTCGTGCGGGCAGCTGCGGCCCGCCCGGCGCGGCACTGTAGCCGCGGCGGCTCTGGCGCCGTCCTCTACGGGTCGCCAGCGTGGCCCCCGAGGCGGTGGGCCCCTTCGGGCAGAGAGATGCCGAAGGCGGCCGCACCTCCCCTCAAGCCGGCAAGACAGAGGGCCGGCTTCACGTAGCCGGCCTGCCGCCCTCCTCGAAGGAGACGCCCATTAAGGAGACAAGATGCGGCGGGGCTACAGTAATCGCCCGCCAGGGCGGCGTTACTGTAGCCACGCTTACCCCGACCAAGCCTGCGTCAACGACACGAAGTAACAGTAACCAGCTGCCGACCAGGCCCTGGCCAGTGGGGCCGGCCTGTCGACCCAGGAGCCGACGGCTGGCGGGACCCACCAGTCGGCGGGCCCCAGAAGCCGGCGGAGAAGCCGGCGAGCATAGTCACAGACAGCTGGGCCCCGCGCCCAGTTGGATTACCATTGTACCCCCGGGGGTAGGCCTATATAAACCCCACGGTGCACCCATGCAAAGGGTTGGACTCTCATTCTAGACCTAGACACATACAAGGAGAGGAAGCAAGCTGAGCTGAGCCCTTCTTCCTCCTTCCACCCAAAACAGCTCAAGGAGCATTGTAGCTACTTGCGCACTTAGTAACCATGCGGAGACCCCGCAGAGCAGCAGTAGGGGTATTATCTCCCCGGAGAGCCCTGAAGCTGGGTAAGATTCGCCGGCGTGCATGTCTTCGCCTCATCCCGCTTCCAGGCACCGGCGACGTTCTATTGGCCCCGTAATGATAAGCCACCCGTTGGCATATGTTGGTCCTACCACCCGACATTTGGCGCCCACCGTGGGGCCAGGTGCACCGTCGTCCGGAGACCTGTTCTGGACGGGAACCCTTTTCCTTCCTCGCAGGCGTAGCCAGCCTGGCTCGCCCGATGGCGCTTGCCGCAATGCGCTGCATGGCGTCGCCAACGTCTGCGCAGCTAGCGGCCTCGCCAACCTCTTCGACAAGGCCCGCATCTCCAACGAGCTCGCCTCCGATGCGGGCACAGATCACCTCGCCAACCTCCTCAGCCAGCTCCACGTCTCCAGCGAGCCCGCTGCGGATTTGGAGTCGGTTGGCTCCACCAACCCGATGCCCGTCGACTCCGACGCGGCATCCTACGATACCTTCCCCACCAACGTCACGGTCTACAACGACCCGCTCCCTCTGGCTGGCGATCGCGATTCTGACGCCCCCGAGGTGATGGTTATCGGCATCGACGGCCCGACTGACGAAGGCGCCCGCGACTCCCCACGTGCGGCTGCCCAAGACTTGTCCGCCCCCCTTCCGGCTGAGGCCAGCGACGAAGTTCTGGAGGCACGCCACCTCGCCCTCCTCGCAGAGGGCCGGCGGCTGGCCTCCGTAAGACGCCTCACCGAGGCCTACCAGCGCGAAGCTGACCGCGCCACCTTCGGCACGCCGGCTCCGGCTGGCCCTAGCCGGGCTGGCGTTGTCCGGCAACGCGGCACCGTCATCGCCGACACGTTTGGAGTGGATCGCCCGGTCTACGCCACCCCGCTCAAGAACCTGCGCGCCGCCCAGGCGGCCGTAGACGAGCTGGACGGCTTGGAAGCCGAAGACCTCCCCCACATGACGCGGCGCATCCAGCAACTAATCGATGCAGCCGCACGACGGCATGAAGCCGACGCCTGCGCGGGGAGCCCTCCCCCGCGCCGCGAACACGGCGCGACTTCCCGGTCGCCGCCTACCAGCTACACCAGCACGCGGCGCGAGAAAGAGCCGGTTTCCAGCCGAAGCCGGACCCAAATCTCCATCGAGCGAGACGCGGACGGCCGCCCCCGAGCCATGGAATGGCGGGGCACCCCGCCTCCGCCTCGAGCTCGCGGAGAGAGATATCCTACCCCGCCTCCAGTGGCTCACCCGACTCTCAGCGGCCGGCTTGGTCGCCGCGAGGGAATCGGCGAAAACGACGCCCGCCACCGGATTGACCGCCTAGCCCGATCCCTGGCGCTAGAAGAAGAAGACGATGTCGGCCCGCCTTGCTTTGGCCCCCGCATCCGCGACGAGCCCTTCCCCAAAGGGTTCTCGCTCCCAAGAGACACACCCAAGTACAATGGCAAGGTGAAGCCGGAAGACTGGCTGACCGACTACTCCACAGCCGTCAGCATCGCCAATGGCAACCGGCGCGTTGCCGTAAAGTACGTGCCCCTCATGCTGCAAGGCACGGCACGGACTTGGCTTAACAGCCTCAAGCCCCTCAGCATCAACAGTTGGGTGGATTTCACTGAAGCCTTCGTTCGCAACTTCACCAGCACCTACAAGCGGGCTCCCAAGCCCAGACAGCTCTCCCTGTGTGTACAGGGCCCAGCCGAGTCCACTCGCGACTACCTGACGCGTTGGGCCGAGCTCCGCAACTCCTGCGAGGGGGTACACGAGGTGCAAGCCATCGAATACTTCACCGCCGGGTGCCGAGACGGCACCCTCCTCAAGCACAAGCTTCTCTGCGATGAGCCGACTACCCTCGACGAGCTCCTGAACATCGCCGACAAGTACGCCACCGCCGACTCCTCAATGAAGACCGAGCTCCGGGTGGACGCATCCGGAAAGGTGCTCAATCCGGCGCCCAAAGCGCCGGCTGGAGACGGCGGCCGACGCCAACACCAGAATGATCAAAAGCGCAAGGGCCCTGCGCCGCCTCCCGCCAGCCGGCAGGTGGCCACGGTCGAAGACGCGCCGCCTGAAGGGCGGCCCGCACCCAAGAAGCCCAAGGGCGGCCGGCCGGCTTGGCAGCCGGCCTTCTCCTACGAGCAAACCCTTGATGCCCCGTGCAAGTCCCACAGCGGCGCGAAGCCGTCCAACCACACGACCCGCAAATGCAACTGGCTCACCCGAATCTCGAAGGGCGAAGGGCTCACGCCGACTCCGCCTGCCGGCCCGCCGCCGCCGGCTCCGCCGCCCAAAGCCGCCCGGCCCGCGGTCGACGCCGTGCAGGACGAGTTCCCTGATGAGCAAGCGTCTTATGTCGTCTTCATGAGCCAGCCCGAAGACCGGCGCAGCAAGCGCCGAGAGCAACAAGAGGTCAATATGGCCGCCACCAGCCCAGCCGGCCACATGCACTGGTCGGAGAAACCCATCAGTTGGAGACGGGCCGACCACCCAGAGGTGATGCCGTCCCCCGGCTCCTATGCGTTGGTCCTGGAGGCCACCCTTGCAACAGATACGCGCGCTGCATGCTTCTCCCGCGTGCTGATCGACGGCGGAAGCAGCATCAACATCCTGTACCGCGACACCATGGAGAAGCTGGGCGTCAAGGCAAAGCAACTTGTGCCGACTCGAACAGTGTTCCACGGCATCGTACCCAGTTTGTCCTGTGCCCCCATCGGCAAGCTCAAGATCGATGTACTCTTTGGGGGTAAGGACCATTTCCGCCGCGAAGCAATCTGGTTCGAGGTGGTGGACCTGGAGAGCCCTTACCATGCCTTGCTTGGCCGACCCGCCTTGGCCAAGTTCATGGCGGTCCCCCACTATGCTTACCTCAAGATGAAGATACCGAGCTCCAAGGGTGTCATCACCATCGCCGGCGACTACAAGAAGTCCGCCAACTGCGCCGCGGCCAGCAGCCGGCTGGCCGAATCCCTCGTGATCGCTGCCGAGAGGAAGACGCTGGACCGGGTCGTGGCCCTGGCCAGCAAGCAGCTAAACCAACCCGCCGACTCCAAGGAGTATGATGCCCAAGGATCTTTCCAGCCGGCCAAGGAGAC
Source organism: Triticum monococcum (assembly GCA_034509565.1). NCBI lineage: Eukaryota > Viridiplantae > Streptophyta > Magnoliopsida > Poales > Poaceae > Triticum > Triticum monococcum. The sequence continues at coordinate 489,943,404 of CM067845.1, forward strand.
CAAGAAGATACAGCTCGACCCCGAGCACCCCGAGAGGTTTGCCGTCATTGGGGCGAACCTGGATAGCAAATAGGAAGGCGAGCTCGTCGATTTCCTCTGTGAGAATCGGGATATCTTTGCATGGTCCCCCAAGGACATGCCGGGTGTTCCGAAGGATTTCGCCGAGCACAAATTGCACGTGCGGGAGGATGCTAAACCAGTCAAGCAGCCCCTCCGCCGACAGTCAGAAGAGAAGAGAAGGATCGTTGGGGAGGAGATAGCCCAGCTCCTTGCAGCCGGCTTCATCATGGAAGTTTTCTTCCCCGAGTGGCTCGCGAACCCGGTTCTCGTGCTGAAAAAGAATAACAAGTGGCGCATGTGTATAGATTACACAAGCCTCAACAAAGCCTGCCCAAAAGATCCCTTCGCTCTGCCCAGGATTGATCAAGTGATAGACTCCACAGCCGGATGCGAGCTGTTGAGCTTTTTGGATGCCTACTCGGGATACCACCAGATCAAGTTGAACCCGGATGACCAACTGAAGACCGCCTTCATCACGCCGTTTGGAGCCTTCTGCTACCTGACTATGACATTCGGCTTGAGGTATGCCGGCGCCACTTTTCAGCGTTGCATGCAGAAGTGCCTCCTCACGCAGCTCGGCAAGAACGCCCACGTTTACGTGGATGATGTTGTGGTGAAGACGGAGAAGCATGGCACTCTGCTAGAAGATTGAAGGAGACATTCGAGAACCTGCGCCGGTTCCGAATCAAGCTCAACCCGGAGAAATGCGTGTTCGGAGTGCCAGCCGGCCAGCTCCTAGGCTTTCTGGTCTCCGAACGCGGCATAGAGTGCAACCTTGTGAAGCTCAAGGCCATCGAGAGGATGGCGGTCCCAACCAAGCTCAGAGAGATTCAGAAGTTCACCGGGTGCCTGGCCTCTCTGAACCGCTTCATCAGCCGGCTTGGAGAAAAAACTCTCCCCCTCTACCGCCTCATGAAGAAGAGCACTCACTTTGAGTGGAATGACCAGGCCGACCAAGCTTTCCACGAGCTGAAGAAAATGCTGTCCACGCCGCCTGTCTTGGCAGCACCGACTGAGAAGGAGCCCATGCTCCTATATATTGCCGCCACTAGCCGGGTGGTCAGCACCGTCATTATGGTCGAACGCCCCGAAGAAGGACGAGCCCAGCCGGTCCAGAGGCCAGTTTATTACCTGAGCGAGGTGCTGTCCGCCTCAAAGCAAAATTACCCGCACTATCAGAAGATGTGCTATGGCGTGTACTTCGCCGCCAAGAAGCTGAAGCCGTACTTTCAAGAGCATCCCATCACGGTCGTATGCACTGCCCCGCTAGCCGAGATCATAGGCAGCCGGGATGCATCCGGCCGGGTGGCTAAATGGGCCATCGAGCTGGCCCCCTACACGATCTTCTACCAACCCCGCACCGCCATCAAGACGCAAGCGCTGGCCGACTTCCTCGTCGACTGGGCCGAGACCCAGTACTTACCAACAGCGCCCGACTCCACCCATTGGCGCATGCACTTTGATGGATCGAAGATGCGCACCGGCCTGGGAGCCGGCGTCGTCCTTACCTCTCCAAAGGGCGACAAGCTCAGATACACGCTGCAGATCCACTTCGCCGCCTCCAACAATGTAGCCGAGTACGAAGCGCTCATACACGGGCTCCGGCTTGCCAAGGAACTTGGCATTCGCCGGATCCTGTGCTATGGCGACTCGGATTTGGTGGTGCAGCAGTCTTCTGGCGACTGGGACGCCAAGGACGCGAACATGGCGAGCTACCGCTTCCTAGTGCAGCAAATCAGCGGATACTTTGACGGGTGTGAATTCCTTCATGTACCGCGAGCCGACAACGAGCCAGCAGATGCCCTGGCCCGAATAGGCTCCACGCGGCAAGCAATACCAGCCGGCGTCGCCCTACAGCGCCTCCTCAAGCCTTCAATCAAGCCGCCTCCGGAATCCGACTCCATTTTCGTGCCGCCTAACCCCGAGGAGGCCGGGTCCGGCTCGAAGAATCAAGCAGCCGGCCCGGGGACTTCAATATTTGGCTCAGGGACTGCAGTACCCGGCCCGGGGACTGCCGCACCCGGCCCGGGGACTGCGGTAGCTGGCCCGGGGACTGCGGTAGCCGGTCCGGGGACTGCGGTAGCCGGCCCGGGGACTTCTTCAGCACAGCAAGCGGCGGCCAACTCCAGCACTGCATTACCCAGCCCGCCCACCCTGGTGGCTGTGGCCACATTGGTGGCAGAGGAAGTCGCCGCCCCATCATGGGCCCAAACCATCCACAACTTTTTGGTGAACCATGACCTGCCGGCTGACAAAAACGAAGCAAGACAAGTTCAGCGCCGGGCTGGAGCATACACAATCGTCAACAGAGAGCTTGTCAAGCGCAGCGCCACCGGAGTCTTGCAGCGATGCGTCGAGCAGGAGAAAGGCATCGCGATCCTCAGGGATATACACCAAGGAGAGTGCGGCCACCACGCCGCATCAAGATCACTTGTCGCCAAAGCCTTCCGCCATGGTTTCTTCTGGCCGACTGCTTTGGACGATGCCAAAGAACTAGTCAAACACTGCAAAGGCTGCCAGCTTTTCAGCTCGCAGCAACACATGCCGGCTTCAGCACTCAAGACCATTCCCATCACCTGGCCCTTTGCCGTCTGGGGATTGGATATGGTGGGCCCATTCAAGACGGCGCGCGGCGGCATGACACATTTGCTCGTCGCCGTCGACAAATTCACCAAGTGGATTGAGGCGAAGCCCATCAAGAAGCTGAATGGGCCGACTGCAGTGACCTTCATTGCAGATATAACAACCCGGTACGGTGTACCGCACAGCATCATCACCGACAACGGCATGAACTTTGCCAAAGGTGCCTTGGCACGGTTCTGCGCTGCGCAAGGTATCCGGCTGGACCTTGCGTCAGTCGCCCACCCGCAGTCAAACGGCCAAGTGGAGCGAGCAAATGGCCTCATTTTGTCCGGCATCAAGCCTCGACTGGTCGTACCTCTGGAGCGTTCAGCCGGCTGCTGGCTCGATGAGCTGCCGGCTGACCTATGGAGTCTGCGCACTACTCCCAACAGATCAACCGGCTTCACTCCCTTCTTCCTTGTATATGGTGCCGAGGCGGTCATCCCAACAGATATCGAGTTCGACTCGCCTCGGGTAACCATGTACACGGAAGCGGAAGCCAAAGAAGCACGAGAAGACGGCGTCGACCTGCTGGAAGAGGCCCGACTGTTAGCCCTCAGCCGGTCTGCCATCTACCAGCAGGGTTTGCGCCGCTACCACAGCCGGAGGGTCCGACCAAGATCCTTCCAGGAGGGCGACCTTGTGCTCCGGCTGATCCAGCGAACAGCCGGCCAGCACAAGCTCGCAGCCCCCTGGGAAGGCCCCTTCATCATCAGCAGAGCCTTGGGCAACGACGCCTACTACCTCATCGACGCGCAGAAGCCGAAGGCACGCAAGAGAGACGACTCCGGCAAGGAGTCGGAGCGACCATGGAACGCAAATCTCCTTCGGAAGTTTTACAGTTAAAACGCAGTATGTGTTATGCCCACTTTTGTATTTAGTACGAAACAGTAGGCTCCCCGAGAAAGACTCGGGGACTGCCACCCTTTATCTTATGAATGAAAGTTATCATGCGTATGATTTTACCTCTTCATTTATTTTGTCCGGTACCGGGTCCGACGAGTCGGCCCGGGGACTGGCCGACTAGAGTTATATTAGGAGCCCTACCCGCAGTCAGACAAGTAATGCACCGACACCCAGGCTTGGCTCTTGCCGAAATCGCAGCTCGAAGAACCGACTGCCCGGCTGGCAAGAGCCACGAGCCGGAAAGGGTGCGCACATGAAAAACGGCTAGGGACCAAATAGGCTCGCATATATAACAAAAGCCGGCTGACTGCCTCACGCCGACCGACTACCAGAGTAGCCGGCCGGCCGGCTTACATTCAGTCTGCTTCAAATCCAAGAAAGCTCAAGTACTTGCCTTCCCAAAGAGGGAAGGCGCCAAAGGAAAGAGCCTAAGGACAAAAAAGTACACTTGAATGAACGCCAACACATGCATATATTAATATTTACACAAAAGGCCTCCAGAGAGGTCGACATCCAACATTGTTCGATACACCCCCAGTGGGTGGAATTGCAGAAACTTAAAATTGTCCGAAAAAGTAAAACAGGGACAAAAAGAATGGAAGATCAAGCCGGCGGGGCCGCAGACGAGCCGGGCTGGGCGGTCGAAGTAGTCACGCCGGCTGGAGGAGCGGCCGGCTGGCCAACCTCGGCTTGATCGTCGTCTCCGGCAGAGGGCGCGCTCCCGCGTGGCTCGTTGCTGGAGGCACGGTCGGCTGGGGGACGGTCGGCCGTCTCACCAGTCGGCTTGGCGTCTTCGCCGTCCTCCTCCTCGTCGTCCTCGCCCTCGTCGCTGGAGGCGATCTCCTCGGCCGAGTCCTCGCTGTCCGCCGGGTTCAGCCCGAACCATTCCTCCGGCTGGGCGGCGCCATCGTCGTTAAGCTACGGCGCGAAGACGCTGGTGTCGGTGCACTCGGCGATCATCGAGGCGCGCTGCGCGATCGCCGGCCGCACCTCCTCCAGCTCCGCGTCGGCTTCCGACCGCCACGTCCGCAGCTGGTCCAGGCTTAGCCCTGGGTACCATGCGCGGACGAACTCCATCGCACGCCCGGCTCCAAGACGGGCCGCGGACGCCTTCCAGGCCTCGAAGCGGCCGACTGCAACTTCCAGCCAGTCAGCCGTCCGGCTTGGGGTGCGGGGAATTGTCTGGCCGGGCCAGAGCGCGGCCAGCATCGTTGCCCCGGCATGTTGGAGCCGGCGGAGCAGCCGGTGGGCCGGCTGCAGCCGCGCCTGGACGGCGATGAGCTGCTCCGACAACGTCCGATTCGCATCCGGCGGAATCACAACCCCGGCCTGACGGCGCTCCTCACGGTAGGCTTCGATGGCTTGGGCGGCGAGGACGGATTGACCGGGAAAGTACTCTGCGCAAGACAGCAAACACAAGTCAAAACAAAACCGTAGGCGGCTGGCAGATGGAAGAAGAGCAAGCAAGACAGCCTACCATCGATGAGATCCTCGATCCGGCCGAAGCCTTCTTCCAGCGCCTGGCGCGTCTCGGCCCAGCTCGCCTCCCTGGCCTCGAACTCCACCTTCAGGGTAGCCTCGCCGTCCTGCGCCTTTTGCAGGGCCACCTTGTGGCTCTCCTCTTGGTCGGCCAGTTTCTTCGCCAGGCGGTCGCGACCCTGAACCAAGTCAGCATACTCGGCGTTCTTGGCGCGAAGGGCGGCCTGCACCTCGCCGAGTTCCCTCCGCAGGTCGGCGTTGGCCTCTGCATGAGCAAAAGATAAAGAGAAAAAGTTAGCAAAGGAAAAGTCGTCGAGGAAGATCCGACCCGACTGCGCTGCAGTCAGCCCGGATCTCGGGGACTACACCCAGTGGGTGCGCTGTCGCGCCCCCACGAGAAACAAATAAGGACAAAACACTTACGCCGGCTGCTGGCGAGGTCCTCGGTCCTCCGGCTCAGCTCCCGAGCCTGGGAGTTGAAGGTGGCGACACGAGAATTGTGATAATCCTGGAGATCAGAAAAAACAGTCAAGATAGTCGTCGAGTAAGATCCGACCCGACTGCGCTGTAGTCGGCCCGGATCTCAGGGACTACACCCAGTGGGTGCGCTAGCGCGCCCCCACGGAAAAAATTCAAAGGACCAGAACGGTCAATGAGTGAAGACTTACCCGGGTTGCAGACCACGTCGACAGAAACTCCTGAGTAAATTGCCTCAGGAGGCCGGCATGTGCCTGCAGCCGGCTCCGAACCTCTTGAGCCGCGATGTTCAGCGCGCCGCTCCCTCCGCTAGGAGTCCATCCGGACGTGGCGGAGCTGGCCGCCTCCAAGGTGTCTGCCGTCTGCTCAGCCCCCGCGGCTCGGCGCGTGTCCGGCGGGGCCGTGCCCCCTCCGGCACGCCGGCCCGCCGCCAGCTCGATCTCGAGGCCGGCTCCGGCCTCGGGCGCGGCCTGGGCCGGCTCCTCCGGCACCGCCGACGATTGGCCGCCTTCGCCTGCTCCGGCTGGCGCTGCCGGCGACGTCCTCTCGACGGAAACCTCGAAGACTTCGTCCCTCTGCACCGGCGGCTGCTCGGGGATAATCTCCTCCGCTGTGGGCAGAGGGATGTCTGGATCCAAAGTTGGAGGGGGATGGCGAGTGGCGGAGTCTCGGTCGCCGTGCTCGCTCGACCCGGCGCCGTCTGGGCGGCCTCCCGCTCCGCCGCCTCCCTCTCTCGACGCGCCTCGCGAGTGTTGCGCTCCGTGGCTGCGTCAAGTTCGGCGCGGGGGTCCACTCGGCGGGACCCTGAGGATCCGGCACTCGGCCCGACCACGGAGCCAGCTGGGCCTCGCTCGAGGGAGAGCGGCGCCCTGCTCAGAAAATCAGAAAAGCATTCAAGAAAAGGAAGACTTCAGAATAACAAGAACGTAGGCGGCTACAAGACTTACGCGGAAACTGAGGGGGGGCTTCTTCACCGCCTTCCGGAAGCGGGCCGCCTTCGCCGCCGCCTCCTCGCGCTTCGTAGCCGCGGCGGAGGCCTTCGGCTTCTTCGGCCGGCTTCCGAAGAGCGGGAACGCGGCCCGGCGTTTCCCCTTTCCACCACCGGCAGTCGGCCCGGCAGACGAGCCCGCGCCGCGGCGGTCGGTTGCCGGCTGGTGGCGCGGGATTTCTTCGGCTTCGAAATCATCCGGCCAGTCGTCGAAACTGAGCGAGAGCCCCGTGCTGCCGAGCTCGGCGGCGTCCCCCGTGGCGGCGTCCTCCATGGCGACTGCGGAAAGGTCCGGGTCATCGAGGTCATCCACCGTGCGGTCCGAGGCATACTCGCGATCGACTCCGGCCGCCCCAGCTGGCGGCGGGAGGAGAGGATTCTGATGAAGAGAAAAAAGAGAAGAGCCGCCTGGTCAGAAGCCGGCTGAATCAAGCCGGTAGACGACGAGAAGCAAGACTTACCACAGGCGGAGGATGGGCGCGGGAGTACGGTGCCTTGCCGAACTGCCACTCGTCGGTGAGCTTCAAGTTGGCGATGTAGTTCGCCATCAGGGCCACCTCGGCATGGGGCATCTCCCACGTGCTCAGCCGGCAAGGGTCAAACCGGCCACTCATCTGGCACATCATGTGCGGCCGGCTTTGGAGGGGCAGAATCCGGCGCTCGACGAAGGCGGCTACCAGGTCGGATGCACGCAGGCCTTCCGACTGGATCATCACCCGAAGCCGGGCGATGGAAGCATTCCCAGCCGGAGACAAGGACTTCGACCTGTAGCCCCAGGACCGCCGTCTCCCAACCGGCGGGCCGGCTACGTAGGCCGGCAGATTGACGTAGTCGCCATGCGGGGCGACGTTCTTGACGTAGAAATAGGATTTCTGCCAAAGCTTGACAGACTGGATCAGAGGAATGTGGGGGAAGGGGTTGTCGTCGCTTGCCCTCTTCATCGCGATGAAGGCGCCGCAGGGAGCCGGCACACCGGCGGAGACGGTGCCGAGCTTGTTCTGGAACAGCTCCGCCCAGAGCTCCAGCGTCGGCAGCACCCCCAAGAATCCCTCGCAGAGCGAGACGAAGGCCAAGAGCTGCAGCACCGTGTTGGGCGTGACGTGGTGTGGTTGGAGGTTGTAGAATTCGAGGAAAGAACGCATGAAGCTGCTCGCCGGGAAGCCGAAGCAACGGAGAAAGTGCGTGCGGAAGACGACGCGCTCGCCTTCCTCCGGCGCCGGCGAGACCTCCTTCGTGGGCGCCAGGCGCACCTGCACGAGGTTGGCGGCGGGCAGGCGCCGGGTCTGGCGGAGGAACTCAATATGGTCCTCGTGGACATTGGACCCGTCCCACGAGCTCGACAAAGCCAGAGACATGGCGGCGTGGGTGGGCTGCGGCGCGAAACTGCGTCGGACGCGAGGAAGAAGAAGAAGAAGAAGAAGAAGAAGAAGAAGAAGAGGAGCAGGAGGGACGGGGAGCGGGGGAGCGAACGGGCCTGTGCCTCTCCCCCTCCCCCCCTACTTGTAGGCGCGTGCGCCAGAGCCGAGGAGGCGCGGCGTGGGGGATCGTGGGGATCGATCGTGCCCATCTCCCCCACGCCCGCGTTAATTGCGCGCCTTGATGACGCGAAGTAACGGCCGCGGGGAGGCGAGCAGTCCCCTCGGGCCACAGAAGATCTGCGCCCGGGCCGAGGCCAGGGAGTGGCGGGCCTGGCCTGCGGCGGCGTCCCATCGCGCGCATGCGACGGCAGGACTTCCCCGCCACGTGGCACATCGTGGGGCCCGCGGCCGGCCCGCGGGTCAACCACTGCCGCCCTGATAAACAAAAAGTGCTCCGGAGTCGGCCGCAACGACAAGGTCGGCCCCTCGGGGTATGAAGCCGGCCAAGCTTCCCGTCCTTCCGTCCGCCGTGAAGCTCGCCCGCCTTCGGGGACTACTGTCGGGGTAAATGGCTATGGGTAGCCCAGCCGGCTTCCCCTAGCCCCTCAGAAAAAATTGTGAGCCCCTCCGGCTCATAAGAAGACTCAAGACTTGGGCCGCCTCCCCCCAGCCGGCTACCTTCCTGGCCGGCTTCGGGGGCGGCCCGCCTTTTCACCCTCCTGGAGAGGGCTGCGGAGGGCCGGCTACGGCAAGGCCGGCTACGGCAGGGCCGGCTACGTCAGTGCCGGCTACAGCAAGGCCGGCTACTGCTATGCCGGCTCCCTTAAATCGGTCAACGCCGTACCCGCGATGTACGCGTCCACTCTGCAATGATGAAGTGGGGCGTGGCTACAGTCGAGCCTGCCACCCCCAAAATCTGGAGCACGCCTGGTACAGCGCGTCGTGCGGGCAGCTGCGGCCCGCCCGGCGCGGCACTGTAGCCGCGGCGGCTCTAGCACCGTCCTCTACGGGTCGCCAGCGTGGCCCCCGAGGTGGTGGGCCCCTTCGGGCAGAGAGATGCCGAAGGCGGCCGCACCTCCCCTCAAGCCGGCAAGACAGAGGGCCGGCTTCACGTAGCCGGCCTGCCGCCCTCCTCGAAGGAGACGCCCATTAAGGAGACAAGATGCGGCGGGGCTACAGTAATCGCCCGCCAGGGCGGCGTTACTGTAGCCACGCTTACCCCGACCAAGCCTGCGTCAATGACACGAAGTAATAGTAACCAGCTGCCGACCAGGCCCTGGCCAGTGGGGCCGGCCTGTCGACCCAGGAGCCGGCGGCCGGCGGGACCCACCAGTCGGTGGGCCCCAGAAGCCGGCGGAGAAGCCGGCGAGCATAGTCACAGACAGTTGGGCCCCGCGCCCAGTCGGATTACCATTGTACCCCCGGGGGGTAGGCCTATATAAACCCCCCGGTGCACCCATGCAAAGGGTTGGACTCTCATTCTAGACCTAGACACATACAAGGAGAGGAAGCAAGCTGAGCTGAGCCCTTCTTCCTCCTTCCACCCAAAACAGCTCAAGGAGCATTGTAGCTACTTGCGCACTTAGTAACCATGCGGAGACCCCGCAGAGCAGCAGTAGGGGTATTATCTCCCCGGAGAGCCCTGAAGCTGGGTAAGATTCGCCGGCGTGCATGTCTTCGCCTCATCCCGCTTCTAGGCACCGGCGACGTTCTATTGGCCCCCGTAATGATAAGCCACCCGTTGGCATATGTCGCTCCTACCACCCGACAGAAAGTGCGCATTCAGCGAATAGAGAGGAGATGGGCAAGAGAGTGGGGGGAGTACAGGTATGTTACTCCCAAGTACATGAAGAAATTCGCTCTCAATCCTCCATGCCCAAGACTTCCGTTGGCACCTGGCCAAGAAGCAGATCCCACCAGCCTCAAGCGCGGTGAGGATTATCCTGATGAATGGGCCAAGCGCCAGGCCAAGTTGGCCAGACAAGCAAGAGAAGTAGTGAGGAAATTCAATGAAGATTCTACTACTGCTGTTGCCACTACTGAGGCCTCTGTAAGCAAGCCAAAGAAGGCCATGCCAAAGAAGCCTGCGCACAAGCCAGGTGCTTCTTCCTCAATGCCCTCACGGCCAAGTTCCTCAGCTATGCCCTCACGGCCAAATTCCTCAAAGCCCTCACGGCCAATTCCTCACGCTGCTCCTGCTCCTCCAAAATCCTCAGCTCCTTCGCTCAAGTCCTTAGCTGCTCCGACAAAATCCTCAGCACCTGCGCATCTTGCCACATGCCAAAGTACGACGGGCATCTCTATTGCCTCAGGAGCATCTGCTAGTTCCTCAGCACCACTGCATTCTTCAACTGGTCCCACTCTATTGAAGACCAAGGCAACTGCTGGACGAGGCTCTCGACCAAGTCCTCAAAAGAAGCAGGTCGCTTTTCAAGTGCCGTCAGATGAAGACGAAGCTGATGATGATGAACTTGCAGAAATCATCAGAGACAGGCGGGTCAAGGCCGCTAGAGCCAAGGGCACAAGTGTGTCCCTGCTTTTGGATCCAAAGTTGATCCTTGAGTACATTAATCTATGGCACAAGGACCCAAATACTCCTATGTCTGATTTCAAGCTGACTCCTGGCCAAAGTCATATGTTGACTCACGTCATACAAGAAGAAAAATGGAAGTTTGAGAAGGCCAGGCAGATCAAGAAAGCGTAGTACAAAAAGGAGCGCTTCCTGAAGAAGAATGTTGTCTGTACGACAACTGAAGAACTTGTCACAATTCAATCAGACATTAAGAAACTCAATGATGAATTTGACGCGTACCGCGCTGACTGGCTTGGAGCCAAAGTTAGGTTTGTGAAATTGACTGAAAAGTTCGCTTCCACTATTGCAGCCCCAAAACAACAGGAAATTCCTCAGGCTGAAGCATCTGGTCAGCCTATTGAAGAAAATGCCAACACCACTGATGACATTCAGGCTGCTGAAGAAAATGTGAATTCCAGGGCTGATGACTACATTTCAGCCGCTGATGAAATTGCTAGGGCATCCACTAGTGGTGTGCATGAAGAAGATGAAGAGGTCAGGGCAACTGCATCAGTTGTGTCTGAAGAAACTCAACCAAATTCCTCTGCTCCTCCTGCGCCTACCCCAACTCTGATTCTTCCATCTGCTTCAGATGTGAAGAAGACTAAGGCTGCAGAGCATGCAGGAGTGAAGAAAAGGAAGGCATCAGCTTCATCAGATTCTTCAACTCCGAAGAAGATGAAGTCTTTAACCAGCTCGTTTGCAAACCCCATTGATGTTGTTCCTATCTCAACCATGCCATCAAAGGTAAGGATGGCAATGGGTCGGGTTTGGATTGGGTTGAACAATATTAAATTCATATCCATATCCATGAAGACGGTCTTTGTCCATCCATGAAAACAATTCATGGATGATAAACTGTGTCCATGTCCAAACCCGATGGATATCCATACCCACTGGATATTCATTGTGTCCTCTCAAGACATATAAATAACACATAACTCAATGTTAACATAAGCTCCTTCATTCTTCACCTTGTGGCAGGCTAGGCCTCACTTATGCTAAACATCAACTTATGGTAAATCAACGTCCACTAACAAGCTAAGATCATTTTGTATTTTTCTAATAATTGTGAATGACAAGTCATTTAACAAGGGAAGGGACTTTGGAGTGTGTTACGGAGGGGATTGAATGTCAACTAATAAAAGTCATGATGGAGATTGTGCAATTTCTTTTACATGTTTTTAGATAACAAAGTGTAAAATTACAGTGGGGCATGTGACTGTGTGGTAGGGATAGAAGATTTTGGCTCATTAAGTCATACTATCGGGCCGCGTTTGAATATATCCATGGGTACAAGATTATATCCATGCCCTACCCACGAGCAATCGGGTCGGGTTTGGGCGGCGTCCATGGACACAAAAGCATATCCATACCCTGTCCATTCGGTTCGGATATCCATGTACATGGGTAAAATTGCCATCCTTAATCAAAGGACCTTGTTCCTTATGATGAAGAATATGTGATTCCAAGTGAATCCGATGACGACATTCCTTCTGCTGCTTCGTCGGAGCAGATGGATGAAGAAATTGAAGTGGATACAATCCCTTCAACACCAATTGTCTCCTCGCTTATGCCTCTGTTTACTGTTGAAGAGGCCGGCGTTGAAGAAATGGAAGATGAAGATGTGGACATTGGCTGTACCACACCCATGCTAAATGATGACTTTTGGGAAAGTCAGCACCCCAACTCTCCACTCTTCACACCATTGCAACAAATTCCTCAGTCCCCAGTAAATACAATACAAATGGGATCTGATGAACCACATGCCACCCCATCTATTCATGAAGAAATTACAGCCACTAGTGCTGAAGAAAATGTAAATGAAGAATTGAAGTCCCAGGCTGCCACTGAAGAAGAACCTGAAATTCCTCAGCCTATGGAGCCTGAGATTGCGATTCCTGAGGTAATAATGCAATTGACTGACACTCGTCAGACCAAACCAAAGGATCCATTCTCAAAGAAGCATAAATTCAAGGCTGATGATTTCTTCGGCGAGCACATGTTCTTCACTGACTACAATCCCTATGATTCTGCTCGTCTTAGAAGGAAGCGCTTCTGGACTGCCAGCCAGGCAAATTTCTATTCTTCACTACTTTTCAACCAGGACAAAATCTTCTACCATGAGCATATTCCTCACATGGACATGGAATCATTGCCTTGTTTCTCTCCTATGCTCGGTGTGCTTCATGACGCAGGCCTCCTCAACTTTTGCACTGACATTGTTGATTGGAATGAAGAGCTCATTCTTCAGTTCTTTGAGACACTGCACATCACTGGTGATCCTGAAGATATCAACACCCAGGTCTTGGACTGGATGACCAATAATACTCATTATAAGGCACCGGCCTCTGAATTGCTTCACGCCCTGCCCATCAGTCCACCCAGTGAAGGAGCTCGCTGCCTATACCAAGAACCTGAACTCACTGCTCATTACATGCAAGTGTGAATGAAGCCTATGAAGCCCGGTCAAGCCCCAAGGAACAAATTCCTCATAAAGGACTTAATCTATGTGCCCAGAACAGTCTATCACATTCTGACGAGGACAATGAGTCCTATCAAAGGCCACGACTCATCTGATGAGGAAATAGTTGGCATCATGAAGAATCTGCTATTCAACATCATTCATAGCATTCCTATCAACTATCATGATTTATTCATGAGGACTCTGGCAAATGTCGCACTTTCTTCGTTTGAGCTGAAGCCTTATGCACCTTGGATTATGAGATTCCTCAGGACAAGGTCTTCACTCAACTACAATGATGATTTTTAGAATCACCTCAGCTACTTGCCCCTGATTGAAGTCCTCAAGGAGACTTTTACTTCAACTGATGAAAAGGGCAAGACACCTCTTGTCATTGATGAAGGCATTCGTCCATTGGATGGTCAGTTTCACAAAGCTGCATCATTGGGGTCGGGGTGCCGTGTCGGTGTCGGGGTAAGGGTGGGTGTGGTGTCAGGGTGTCGGTATCGGGGTGTCGTGTCGGTGTCGGGGTCAGGGTCTCGGGGTCGGGGTGCCGGGTCGGGGTGCCGGGTCGGGGTCGGGGTGCCGTGTCGGTGTCGGGGTCGGGGTGTCGGGTCAAGCTCAGGGTCGGGGTGTCGGGGTCGGAGTCGGGGTGTCGAGGTCGGGGTCAGGGTGTCGGTGTCGGGGTCTAGGGGTCGGGGTGTCGTGTCGGGGTGCCGGGTCGGGGTCGGGGTGCCGTGTCGGGTCGGGGTTTTTTCCTCTTCTTTCCTTTTCTTCTTCTTCCTATTCTTCCTTTTCTTCCTTTTTTTCCTTCTTCTTCTTCTTCCTCCTTTCCTTTTTCCTCTTCTTCTTCTCCTCCTCTCCTCTTTTTTCTTCTTCTTCTTCCTCTTCTTCTTTTTTCTTCTCCTCCTATTCTTCTTCTTCCTTTCCTTTTTCCTCTTCTTCTTCTCCTCCTCTCCTCTTTTTCTCTTCTTCTTCTTCTTTCCTCAAACTAAACTAAACCTAAAACTAAACCTAAAACTAAAACTAAATCTAAACTAAACATAAACCTAAAACTAATAAAACAGAAAAAAAGGAAAAAACTAAATCTAAACATAAAACTAAACTAAAACTAAAACTAAATCTAAATCTAAACTAAAACTAAAAAGGAAAAAAACAGAAAAAAAAGGAGGGGGGCTCACCTGGGGCAGGGCCGATGGAGGAGGGGGGCGGGGCGGTGGAGGAGGTGGCCGGGGCGCGGCCTGGGGCGGCGGGGGGCGGGCCAGGGGCGGTGGGCGTGGGGCGCCGGGGCGCCGGGGCGGCGGGAGGCCGGGGCACCGGGGGGCCGGGGGGCCGGGGCGGGGGGCGACGGGGCAGTGGGGCGGCGGGGGGCCGGGACGGCGGGGGCGAGAGGTGGCGGCGCACGGCGGGCGGCGGCGGCGGTGGGGTATAGAGAACAGAGAGGGGCGGGGGGCGAGGAGAGAACAGAGACGGGCGGGGGGTACGGGCCGTTAGATAAACCAGCTCTTTGTCGTCCGCCTTTCTTTGCCGTCCGCCCTTTTGCCTCTTTGCCGTCTGCTGGCAGACGGCAAAAAGGTGGGCCGTTAAGTTTTTTCCAAACAGGCGGGGGGTGGGGGCCACCTCTCTCTTTGCCGTCTGCAAGCTGACGGCAAAGATTCTTTGTCGTCTGCCAGCAGACGGCAAAGAGCTTCTTTGCCGTCTGCCGTTTCTTTGCCATCTGCTTTTTGGTAGCTGATGGCAAAGAGCTGCTTTGCCGTCAGCTAGCAGACGGCAAAGAGCTGGCTGATGGCAAATTAGCTGATTCCAGTAGTGTCTAGATCTATTCTTGCTTGTTATGCCTAGCTAGGGGCGTTAAACGATAGCGCTTGTTGGGAGGCAACCCAATTTTATTTTTATTCCTTGCTTTTTTCTCCTGTTTAGTAATAAATAAATTATCTAGCCTCTGTTTTGGTTGTGTTTTTTGTGTTTAATTAGTGTCTGTGCCAAGTAGAACCGTTGGGAAGACTTGGGGAAAGTCTTGTTGAACTTGCTGTAAAACACAGAAACTTTAGCGCTCATGAGAACTTCTTCCATTTTTATTTGGAAAGTGCTATTTAGTTAATTATTTTTTCAGATGATTAATAGATAAATTCCTCACGTCCAGCAATTTATTTCAGAATTTTTGGGGTTCCAGATCTTGCGCTAGCTACAGATTACTACAGACTGTTCTGTTTTTGACAGATTCTGTTTTTCGTGTGTTGTTTGCTTATTTTGATGAATATATGGCTAGTAAAATAGTTTATAAACCATAGAGAAGTTGGAATACAGTAGGTATAACACCAATATAAATAAAGAATGAGTTAATTATAGTACCTTGAAGTGGTCTTTTGTTTTCTTTCGCTAACGGAGCTCACGAGATTTTCTACTTTAAGTTTTGTGTTGTGAAGTTTTCAAGTTTTGGGTAAAGATTTGATGGATTATGGAACAAGGAGTGGCAAGAGCCTAAGCTTGAGGATTCCCATGGCACCCCCAAGATAATCTAAGGAAACCTAAAAGCCAAAGCTTGGGATGCCCCGGAAGGCATCCCCTCTTTTGTCTACTTCCATCGGTAACTTTACTTGAAACTATATTTTTATTCGCCACATGATATGTGTTTTGCTTGGAGCTTCTTGTATTATTTGAGTCTTTGCTTGTTAGTTTACCACAATCATCCTTGCTGTACACACCTTTTGAGAGAGCCATACATAATTTGGAATTTGTTAGAATACTCTATGTGCTTCGCTTATATCTTTTGAGTCATATAATTTTGCTCTAGTGCTTCACTTATATCTTTTAGAGCACGGTGGTGGGTTTGTTTTATAGAAACTATTGATATCTCATGATTCACTTAGATTATTTTGAGAGTCTTAATAGCTTGGTAATTTGCTTAAAATCCTAATATGCTTGGTATACAAGATTAATAATAAAACTTTCTTATGAGTGTGTTTAATACTATGATAAGTTTGATACTTGATAATTGTTTTGAGATATGAAGATGGTGATATTAAAGTTGTTCTAGTTGAGTAGTTGTGAATATGAGAAATACTTGTGTTGGGGTTTGTGATTCCCGTAGCATGCACATATGGTGAACCGTTATGTGATGAAGTCGGAGCAAGATTTATTTTTTTATTGTCTTCCTTATGAGTGGCGGTCGGGGACAAGCGATGGTGTTTTCCTACCAATCTATGCCCCTAGGAGCATGCGCGTAATACTTTGCTTTGATAACTTGTAGATTTTTGCAATAAGTATGTGAGTTCTTTATGACTAATGTTGAGTCCATGGATTATACGCACTCTTACCCTTCCACCTTTGCTAGCTTCTCTAATACCGCGCACCTTTCGCCGGTATCAAACAACTACCATATACCTTCCTCAAAACATCCAACATACCTACCTATTATGGCATTTCCATAGCCATTCCGAGATATATTGCCATGCAACTTTCCACCATTCCGTTTGTTATGACACACTCCATCATTGTCATATTGCTTAGCATGATCATGTAGTTGACATCGTATTTGTGGCAAAGCCACCATTCATAATTCTCTCATACATGTCACTCATGCATCATTGCATATCCTGGTAAACCGCCGGAGGCATTCATATAGAGTGATATTTTGTTCTAAGAATCGAGTTGTAACTCTTGAGTTGTAAGAAAAATAAAAGTGTGATGATCATCATTATTAGAGCATTGTCCCAGTGAGGAAAGGATGATGGAGACTATTATTCCCCCACAAGTCAGGATGAGACTCCGGACGAAAAAAGGAGAAAAGAAAAGAGGTCATAAAAAAAGAGAAAAGGCACAAATAAAAAATGAGAGAAAATGACAAGGGCAATGCTACTATCCTTTTACCACACTTGTGCTTCAAAGTAGCACCTTGATCTTCACAGTAGAGAGTCTCTCATGTTATCACTTTCATATACTAGTGGGAATTTTTCATTATATAACTTGGCTTGTATATTCCAATGATGGGCTTCCTCAAAATACCCTAGGTCTTCACGAGCAAGCAAGTTGGATGCACACCCACTTAGTTTCTTTTTCGGCTTTCATATACTTATAGCTCTAGTGCATCCGTTGCATGGCAATCCCTACTCACTCACATTGATATCTATTGATGGGCATCTCCATAGCCCGTTGATACGCCTAGTTGATGTGAAACTATCTTCTACCTTTTTGTCTTCTCCACAACCACCACTCTATTCCCCCTATAGTGTTATGTCCATGGCTCACGCTCATGTATTGCGTGAAAATTGAAAAAGTTTTGAGAATGTCAAAATCTTGAAACAATTGCTTGGCTTGTCATCGGGGTTGTGCATGATTTAAATATTTTGTGTGGTGAAGATGGAGCATAGCCAAACTATATGATTTTGTAGGGATAACTTTCTTTGGCCATGTTATTTTGAGAAGACATAATTGCTTAGTTAGTATGCTTGAAGTATTATTATTTTTATGTCAATATGAACTTTTCTCTTAATCTTTCAGATCTGAATATTCATACCACAATTAAGAAGAATTACATTAAAATTATGCCAAGTAGCACTCCGCATCAAAAATTCTGTTTTTATCATTTACCTACTCAAGGACGAGCAGGAATTAAGCTTGGGGATGCTTGATACGTCTCCAACGTATCCATAATTTTTGATTGCTCCATGCTATATTATCTACTGTTTTAAACATTATTGGGCTTTATTATCCACTTTTATATTATTTTTGGGACTAACCTATTAACCGGAGGCCCAGCCCAGAATTGCTGTTTTTTTGCCTGTTTTAGGGTTTCGAAGAAAAGGAATATCAAACGGAATCCAAACGGAATGAAACCTTCAGGCACGTGATTTTCTCAACATATAAGACCCGAGAGACTTGGACCCTACGCCAAGGCACGTAATAGGAGGCCACGAGGTAGGGGGCGCGCCCCCAACCCTCGTGGGCCCCCTGTTGCTCCACTGACGTACTTCTTCCTCCTATATATATCCACGTACCCCCAAACGATCAGAACAGGAGCCAAAACCCTAATTCCACCACCGTAACTTTCTGTATCCATGAGATCCCATCTTGGGGCCTGTTCCGGAGCTCCGCCGGAGGGGGCATCGATCGCGGAGGGCTTCTACATCAACACCATAGCCTCTTTGACGAAGTGTGAGTAGTTTATCTTAGACCTACGGATCCATAGTTAGTAGCTAGATGGCTTCTTCTCTCTTTTTGGATCTCAATACAATGTTCTCCCCCTCTCTTGTGGAGATCTATTCGATGTAATCTTCTTTTTGAGGCGTGTTTGTTGAGATCGATGAATTGTGGGTTTATGATCAAGTCTATCTATTAATAATATTTGAATCTTCTCTGAATTATTTTATGTATGATTAGTTATCTTTGCAAGTCTCTTCGAATTATCAGTTTGGTTTGGCCTACTAGATTGATCTTTCTTGCAATGGGAGAAGTGCTTAGCTTTGGGTTCAATCTTGCGGTGTCCTTTCCCGGTGACAGTAAGGGCAGCAAGGCACATATTGTATTGTTGCCATTGAGGGTAACAAGATGGGGTTTTCTTCATATTGCATGAGTCTATCCCTCTACATCATGTCGTCTTGCTTAAGGCGTTACTCTGTTTTTAACTTAATACTCTAGATGCATGCTGGATAGCGGTCGATGAGTGGAGTAATAGTAGTAGATGCAGGCAGGAGTCGGTCTACTTGCCTCGGACATCATGCCTATATACATGATCATGCCTAGATATTCTCATAATTATGCTCAATTCTGTCAATTGCTCAACAGTAATTTGTTCACCCACCGTAGAATACTTATGCTCTCGAGAGAAGCCACTAGTGAAACCTATGGCCCCCGAGTCTATCTTCATCATATTGTTCTTCTACTACTTTGCTATTTACTTTGCCTTTATTTTACTTTGCATCTTTATCATAAAAATACCAAAAATATTATCTTTATCATATCTACCAGATCTCACTCTCGTAAGTGGCCTCATAGGGATTGACAACCCCTATGTGCGTTGGTTGCGAGGATTTATTTGTTTTGTGCAGGTATGAGGGACTTGCGCGTAGCCTCCTACTGGATTGATACCTTGGTTCTCAAAAACTGAGGGAAATACTTATGCTACTTTACTGCATCATCCCTTCCTCTTCGGGGAAAACCAACGCAGTGCTCAAGAGGTAGCAGGGTGAAGTCAGTATCTGGCTCTATCGCCGCTGAGAGTGTGGCCTCCATGGCGGGGTCTATCCCTCCGCTCTCGGATGGCGCGATTTGCTCCGGATTAACGGCCGGAGTAGCTGCGGATGCGATCTCCCGAACACTGTCCGATGGCAGAGTTACGTCTTGCTCGTCGTGACTGTGTGCGCGTCCGGCATGGGCTCGAATCCGTCGAAGATCAAGTCTCTGCGGATGTCGGCCGTGTAGTTCAAGTTTCCAAATCTGACCTGATGGCCAGGGGCGTAGCTTTCGATCTGCTCCAGATGGCCAAGCGAATTAGCCCGCAGTGCGAAACCGCCGAATATGAAGATCTGTCCGGGGAGGAAAGCCTCACCCAGGACCGCATCACTAGCGATGATCGAAGGAGCCATCAAGCCTTATGGTTAAAACACAGTGGAACTCTCAATGAAAGCACCAATGTCGGTGTCAAAACCGGTGGATCTAGGGTAGGGGGTCCCGAACTGTGCGTCTAAAGTGGATGGTAACAGGAGGCAGGGGACACGATGTTTACCCAGTTTCGGGCCCTCTTGATGGAGGTAATACCCTACGTCCTGCTTGATTATTCTTGATGATATGAGTATTACAAGAGTTGATCTAGCACGAGATCAAAGAGGCTAAACCCTAGAAGCTAGCCTATGGTATGATTGTCTGTTGTCCTACGGACTAAAACCCTCCGGTTTATATAGGCACCGGAGGGGGCTAGGGTTACACAAGGTCAGTTACAAAGGAGGAGATATACATATCTGTGTTGCCTAGCTTGCCTTCCACGACAAGTAGAGTCCCATCCAGACACGGGACGAAGTCTTCAATCTCGTATCTTCATAGTCCAACAGTCCGGCCAAAGGATATAGTCCGGCTGTCCGGAGACCCCCTAATCTAGGACTCCCTCAAGTATAATTAGCAAGCATGGTGGATATTTCAGCTTCCAGAATTTTTCTCTTATTGGTGATGATGTCTTTCATATACTTTGCATAAGGATGCATTTTAAGGATATCAGTCAAGCGAGAACGCAAAAAGACATGCCTCAACATTTCAGCAAAAGCGTTCAAATTCTTCATCATATTTCTTTTTAGTTAGCTTGGATGGAAAGGGCATAGGTTTTTGAACCCACGGTTCTCTTTCTTTACCATGTTTTCTAGCAACAAAGTCTCCTTTACCATATCTTTTATTTTTTGGTTATGGGTTATCAAGATCAACTGCAGGTTCTATCTCAACATCATTGTCTGGTTCTTCATGAACCTCATCATTATCTTTTTCATTATCAGAAGGTGAGTGTTCACTGCCAGGTTGAGTTTTAGCACCAGAGACAGAGACTTCATTATCAGGAGCTTTTTCTACTTCAGGTTCACTAGAGGCATGCAAAGTCCTATCATTTTACTTCTTATTTTTCTTTTTAGAAGGACTACGTGCATCAATGCTAACTCTTTGAGAGTCTTGTTCAATTCTTTTTGGGTGTCCCTCAGGATAAAGTGGTTCCTGGGTCATTTTACCTCCTCTAGTCATTACTCTAACAACATGATCATTGATATTATTGTTCATTTCATCTAGCAACTCTCTTTGATACTTAGACCTTCTTCTAACTAAGTTTGAACCATAGAAGCATGCTTCCCCACACCTCAACATTTGAGATTCTAAATAACAGGTCACTCAAGCGAGCAATCATACCAGAATTGTATTTCAATTGTTTCATAACATTTGCATTGAAGTGATCTTGTTTTCTATTATAATTTTCAAACTCATAAAGACATTGGATAGGGTGCATATTTGTGAGGATTGCCATTATCATTGAATTTCATTAGAGAATTTACCTCTACCACCTTAGGAGGTGGTGGTGTATCTGTTGGGGAACACAGTAATTTAAAAAAAATCCTACGCACACGCAAGATCCATCTAGGTGATACATAGCAACAAGAGGGGAGAGTGTTGTCCACGTACCCTCGTAGACCGTTAGCGAAAGCGTTATGACAACGTGGTTTATGTAGTCATACATCTTCACGATCCGACTGATCCTAGCACCGAAGGTACGACACCTCCGCGGTCTTCACACATTCAGCTCGGTGACGTCCCATGAACTCTAGATCCAGCTGAGTGTCGGGGGAGAGCTTCGTCAGCACGACGACGTGATGACGGTGATGATGAAGTTACCGAAGCAGGGCTTCACCTAAGCACTACAACAATATGACCGAGGTGGAAATCTATGGAGGGGGGCACCGCACACGGCTAAGAGATCAACTTCTGTGTCTATGGGGTGCCCCCTCCCCCATATATAAAGGAGGGGAGGAGGGGAGGGCCGACCCTCTCTATGGCGTGCCCTAGAGGGAGTCCTACTCCCGTCGAGAGTAGGATTCCCCCTTTCCCTAGTTGGAGTAGGAGAGGAAGGAAGGAGGAAAGAGGGAGAAGGAAAGGGGGGCACCGCCCCCCTTCCCTAGTCAATTCGGACCCAAGGGGAGGGGTGCGCGGCCTGCCCTGGCTTCCCCTCTCTCTTTCCACTAAGGCCCAATAAGGCCCCTATACTTCCGGGGGAGTCCGGTAACCCCTGGTACTCCGGTAAATGCCCTAACTCACCCGGAACCATTCCGATGTACAAACATAGGCTTCCAATATATCAATCTTTATATCTCGACCATTTCAAGACTCCTCGTCATGCCCGTGATCACATCTGGGACTCCGAACAACCTTCGGTACATCAAAACACATAAACTCATAATATCGATCGTCACCGAACATTAAGCGTGCGGAACCTACGGGTTCGAGAACTATGTAGACATGACCGAGACTCATCTTAGGTCAATAACAAATAGCGGAACCTGGATGCTCATATTGGTTCCTACATATTCTATGAAGATCTTTATCAGTCAAACCGCATAACAACATACGTTGTTCCCTTTGTCATCGGTATGTTACTTGCCCGAGATTTGATCGTTGGTATCTCAATACCTAGTTCAATCTCATTACCGGCAAGTCTCTTTAATCGTTCTGTAATGCAACACCCCGTAACTAACTCATTAGTCACATTGCTTACAAGGCTTATAGTGATGTGCATTACCGAGAGGGCCCAGAGATACCTCTTCGATACATGGAGTGACAAATCCTAATCTCGATCTATGCCAACTCAACAAACACCATCGGAGACACCTGTAGAGAATCTTTATAGTCACCCAGTTACGTTGTGACGTTTGATAGCACACTAAGTGTTCCTCCGGTATTCGGGAGTTTCATAATCTCATAGTCATAGGAGCATGTATAAGTTATGGAGAAAGCAATAACAGTAAACTAAACGATCATTTATGCTCAGCTAATGAATGATGTGATCCTGATCATTAAATGACAACACATGTCTATGGTCAGGAAACTTAACCATCTTTGATTAACAAGCTAGTCAAGTAGAGGTATACTAGGGACACTCTGTTTTGTCGATGTATTCACACATGTACTAAGTTTCCGGTTAATACAATTCTAGCATGAATAATAAAAATTTATCATGATATAAGGAAATATAAATAACAACTTTATTATTGCCTCTAGGGCGTATTTCCTTCAGTCTCCCACTTGCACTAGAGTCAATAATCTAGTTCACATCGTCGTGTGATTTCACACCAATAGTTCACATCGTTATGTGATTAGTTCACATATCCATGTGACTAATACACAAAGGGTTTACTAGAGTCAATAATCTAGTTCACATCGCTATGTGATTAACAGCCAAAGAGTGATCATGTTCTGCTTGTGAGAGAAGTTTAGTCAACGGGTCTGCCACATTCAGAGCCGTATGTATTTTGCAAATTTTCTATGTCTACAATGCTCTGCACGGAGCTACTCTAGCTAATCGCTCCCACTTTCAATATGTATCTAGAACGAGACTTAGAGTCATCCAGATCGGTGTAAAAGCTTGCATTGGCATAACTCTTTATGACGAACTCTTTAGCACCTCCATAACCGAGAAATGTCTCCTTAGTCTTCTAAGGATAATTTTGACCACTGTCAAGTGATCCACTCCTAGATCAATATCGTACCCCCTTGACAAACTCAAGGCAAGGTACATAATAGGTTTGGTACACAGCATATCATACTTTATAGAACCTATGGCTGAGGCATAGGGAATGACTTTCATTCTCTTTCTATTTTCTGTCGTGGTCGTGTTTTGAGTCTTACTCAACTTTACACCTTACAATATAGGCAAGAACTCCTTCTTTGACTGTTCCATTTTGAACTACTTCAAAAATCTTGTCAAGGTGTGTAATCATTGAAAAATCTTATCAAGCATCTTGATCTATCTCTATAGATCTTGATACCCAATATGTAAGCAGCTTCACCGAGGTTTTTCTTTGAAAAACTCCTTTCAAACACTCCTTTATGCTTTCTAGAAAATTCTACATTGTTTCCGATCAACAATATGTCATTCACATATACTTATCAGAAATGTTGTAGTGCTCCCACTCACTTTCTTGTAAATACAGGCTTCACCGCAAGTCTTTATAAAACTATATGCTTTGATCAACTCATCAAAGTATATATTCCAACTCCGAGATGCTTGCACCAGTCCATAGATGGATTGCTGGGGCTTGCACATTTTGTTAGCACCTTTAGGGTTGACAAAACCTTCTGGTTGCATCATATACAACTCTTCTTTAATAAATCCATTAAGGAATATAGTTTTGATATCCATTTGCCAGATTTCATAAAATGCGGCAATTGCTAACATGATTCGGACAGACTTTTAAGCATCGATACGAGCGAGAAAATCTCATCGTAGTCAACACCTTCAACTTTGTCGAAAACCTTTTGCGATAATTCGAGCTTTGTAGATAGTAACACTACTATCAGCGTCTGTCTTCCTCTTGAAGATCCATTTATTCTGAATGGCTCATCGATCATTGGGAAAGTCAATCAAAGTCCATACTTCGTTCTCATACATGGATCCCATCTCAGATTTCATGGCCTTACGCCATTTCACAGAATCTAGGCTCATCATCGCTTCCTCATAGTTCGTAGGTTCGTCATGGTCTAGTAACATGACTTCCAGAACAAGATTACCGTACCACTCTGGTGCAGAACGTACTCTGGTTGACCTATGAGGTTCGGTAATAACTTGATCTAAAGTTTCATGATCATCATCATTAGCTTCCTCACTAATTGGTGTGCGAATCACTGGAACTGATTTCTGTGATGAACTACTTTCCAATTCGAGAGAAGTTACAATTACCTCATCAAGTTCTACTTTCCTCCAACTCACTTCTTTCGAGAGAAACTCCTTATCTAGAAAGGATCCATTTTTAGCAACAAAGATCTTGCCTTCAGATCTGTGATAGAAGGTGCACCCAACAGTTTCTTTTGGGTATCCTATGAAGAAGCACTTCTCCAATTTGGATTTGAGCTTATCAGGCTGAAAAATTTTCACATAAGCATCGCAACCCCAAACTTTAAGAAATGATAGCTTAGTTTTCTTGCTAAACCACATTTCATACGGTGTCATCTCAACGGATTTTTAGACGGTGCCTTATTTAACGTGAATGCAACTGTCTCTAATGCATGACCCAAAAATGATGGTGGTAAATCGGTAAGAGACATCATAGATCGCACCATATCTAATAAAGTATAGTTATGATGTTCGGACACACCATTACGCTGTGGTGTTTCGGGTGGCGTGAGTTGCGAAATTATTCGACATTGTTTCAACTGAAGTCCAAACTCATAACTCAAATAATTCGTTTCCGCGATCGGATCATAGAAACTTTATTTTATTGTTATGATGATTCTCCACTTCATTCTGAAATTCTTTGAACTTTTCAAACGTTTTAGACTTGTGTTTCATTAAGTAGATATACTCATATCTGCTCAAATCATTTGTGAAGGTCAGAAAATAACAATACCCGTCGTGAGCCTATACACTCATCGAACCGCATACATCGGTATGTATTATTTGCAATAAGTCATTTGCTTGCTCCATTGTTCCGGAGAACGGAGTTTTAGTCATCTTGCCCATGAGGCATGGTTTGCAAGCATCAAGTGATTCATAATCAAGTGATTCCAAAAGCCCATCAGCATGGAATTTTTTCATGCGCTTTACACCAATATGACCTAAACGGCAGTGCCACAAATAAGTTTCACTATCATTATTAACTTTGCATCTTTTGGCTTCAATATTATGAATATGTGTATCACTACGGTCGAGATTCAATAAACCATTCACCTTGGTTGTATGACCACAGAAGGTTTTATTCATGTAAACAAAATAACAATTATTCTTTGACTTAAATGAATAACTGTATTGCAATAAACATGATCCAATCATATTATGCTCAACGCAAACACCAAATAACATTTATTTTAGGTTCAACACTAATCCCGAAGGTAAAGGGAGTGTGTGATGGTGATCTTATCAACCTTGGAATCACTTCCAATACACATCGTCACCTCGCCCTCAACTAGTTTCTGTTCATTTTGTAACTCCTGTTTCAAGTTACTAATCATAGCAACTGAACCAGTATCAAATACCTTGGGGTTACTATGAACACCAGTAAAGTACACATCAATAACATGTATATCAAATATACTTTTGTTCACTTTGCCATCCTTCTTATCCGCCAAGTATTTGGAGTAGTTCCGCTTCCGGTGACCATTTCCTTTGCAGTAGAAGCACTCAGTTTCAGGCTTAGGTCTAGCTTTGCGCTTCTTCACAGGAGTGGAAACTTGCTTGCCATTCTTATTGAAGTTCCTTTCTTTCCCTTGCCCTTTTACTTGAAACTAGTGGTCTTTGTCAACCATCAACACTTGATGCCTTTTCTTGATTTCTACCTTCGCCAATTTCAGCATCGCGAAGAGCTTGGGAATCGTTTCCGTTATCCCTTGCATATTATAGTTCATAATGAAGTTGTAGTAACTTGGTGATAGTGACTAGAGAACTGTCAATCACTATCTTATCTGGAAGATTAACTCCCACTAGCTAAGCTATTCTTCTCCATCTTGTAGGCAAAGTGCTTGTCGGAGGTCTCAGACCTCTCGATTCGGGCATGAGTTCGAAATACCAATTTCAGCTCTTGGAACATCGTATATGCTCTATGGCATTCAAAACATTTTTGAAGTCCCGGTTCTAAGCCGTAAAGCATGGCATACTAAACTATCAAGTAGTCATCATACCGAGCTTGCCAAACGTTCATAACGTCTGCATCTGCTCCTGCAATAGGTCTGTCACCTAGTGGTGCATCCATGACGTAATTCTTCTGTGCAGCAATGAGGATAATCCTCAAGTTATGAACCCAGTCCGTGTAATTGCTACCATCATCTTTCAACTTAGCTTTCTATAGGAACGCATTAAAATTCAAGGAACAACAGCACGGGCCATCTATCTACAACAACATAGACATGCAAAATACTATTAGGTACTAATTTCATGATAAATTAAAGTTCAATTAATCAAATTACTTAAGACCTCCCACTTAGATAGACATCCCTCTAATCATCTAAGTGATCACGTGATCCATATCAACTAAACCATGTCTAATCATCACGTGAGATGGAGTAGTTTTCAATGGTGAACATCACTATGTTGATCATATCTACTATATGATTCATGCTCGACCTTTCGGTCTCAGTGTTCCGAGGCCATATCTACATATGCTAGGCTCGTCAAGTTTAACCTGAGTATTCTGCTTGTGCAAAACTGGCTTGCACCCGTTGTATGTGAACGTAGAGCTTATCACACCCGATCATCGCGTGGTGTCTCAGCACGAAGAACAGTCACAACGGTGCATACTCAGGGAGAACACTTATACCTTGAAATTTTAGTAAGGGATCATCTCATAATGCTACCGTCGTACTAAGAAAAATAGGATGCATAAAAGATAAACATCACATGCAATCAAAATATGTGACATGATATGGCCATCTT
The DNA here is from genome assembly GCA_034509565.1 of Triticum monococcum. Classification (NCBI taxonomy): domain Eukaryota; kingdom Viridiplantae; phylum Streptophyta; class Magnoliopsida; order Poales; family Poaceae; genus Triticum; species Triticum monococcum. Next base: position 489,970,431 of record CM067845.1, read on the forward strand.
CATCTTGTGCCTTTGATCTCCATCTCCAAAGTACCGTCATGATCTCCATCTTCACCAGCATGACACCATGATCTCCATCATCTTGATTTTTATCAACGTGTCATCACATGGTCGTCTCGCCAACTATTGCTTTTGTAACTATTGCTATCACATAGCGATAAAGTAAAGCAATTATATGGCGCTTGCATCTTATGCAATAAAAAGACAACCATAAGGCTCCTGCCAGTTTCCGATAACTTTAACAAAACATGATCATCTTATACAACAATTTATATCTCATCACGTCTTGACCATATCACATCACAACATGCCCTGCAAAAACAAGTTAGACGTCCTCTACTTTGTTGTTGCAAGTTTTACGTGGTTGCTACAGGCTGAGCAAGAACAGTTCTTACCTACGCATCAAAAAACCACAACGCGGTATAGTGATTGCTTTTTGATCTTCAGAAAGAACCCTGTTCATTGAATCCGATTCAACTAAAGTTGGAGAAACTGACACCCACCTGTGTGTGAAGCACGTCGGTAGAACCAGTCTCGCGTAAGCGTACGCGTAATGTCGGTCTGAGTCGCCTCATCCAATAATACCGCTGAATCAAGAATCAACTAGTGACGGCAAGCAATATTTATATACCCACGCCCACAACTCTTTTGTGTTCTACTCGTGCATATAACATCTACGCATAGACCTGGCTCGGATGCCACTGTTGGGGAATGTAGTAATTTCAAAAAAAACCTACGCACACGCAAGATCCATCTAGGTGATGCATAGCAATGAGAGGAGAGTGTTGTCCATGTACCCACGTAGACCATTAGCGGAAGCGTTATGACAACGCGGTTGATGTAGTCGTACGTCTTCATGATCCAACCGATCCTAGCACCGAAGGTACGGCACCTCCGCGATCTGCACACGTTCAGCTCGGTGACGTCCCACGAACTCTCGATCCAGCTGAGTGTTGGGGGAGAGCTTTGTCAGCACGACGGCGTGATGATGAAGTTATCGATGCAGGGCTTCACCTAAGCACTACAACGATATGACCAAGGTGGAAATCTGTGGAGGGGGGCACCGCACACGGCTAAGAGATCAACTTGTGTGTCTATGGGGTGCCCCCCTCCCTCGTATATACAGGAGTGGAGGAGGGGAGGGCTGGCCCTCTCTATGGCGTGCCCTAGGGGGAGTCCTACTCCCACCGGGAGTAGGATTCCCCCCTTTCCCTAGTTGGAGTAGGAGAGGAAGGAAGGAGGAAAGAGGGAGAAGGAAAGGGGGGCACCGCCCCCCTTCCCTAGTCCAATTCGGACCCAAGGGGGAGGGGGCACACGGCCTGCCCTGGCTTCCCCTCTCTCTTTCCACTAAGGCCCAATAAGGCCCATATACTTCCGGGGGGGTCCGGTAACCCCTGGTACTCCAGTAAATGCCCGAACTCACCCGAAACCATTCCGGTGTACAAACATAGGCTTCCAATATATCGATCTTTATATCTCGATCATTTCGAGACTCCTCGTCATGCCCGTGATCACATTCGGGACTCCGAACAACCTTCAGTACATCAAAACACATAAACTCATAATATCGATCATCACCGAACGTTAAGCGTGCGGAACCTACGGGTTCGAGAACTATGTAGACATGACCGAGACTCATCTTAGGTCAATAAAAATAGTGGAACCTGGATGCTCATATTGGTTCCTACATATTCTACGAAGATCTTTATCGGTCAAACCGCATAACAACATACATTGTTCCCTTTGTCATCGGTATGTTACTTGCCCGAGATTCGATCGTTGGTATCTCAATACCTAGTTCAATCTCGTTACCGGCAAGTCTCTTTAATCGTTCCGTAATGCAACACCCCGTAACTAACTCATTAGTCACATTGCTTGCAAGGCTTATAGTGATGTGCATTACTGAGAGGGCCCAGAGATACCTCTTCGATACATGGAGTGACAAATCCTAATCTCGATCTATGCCAACTCAACAAACACCATCGGATACACTTGTAGAGCATATTTATAGTCACCCAGTTACATTGTGACGTTTGATAGCACACTAAGTGTTCCTTCGGTATTCGGGAGTTGCATAATCACATAGTCATAGGAGCATGTATAAGTTATGGAGAAAGCAATAGCAGTAAACTAAACGATCATTTATGCTCAGCTAACGAATGGGTATTGTCCATCACATCATTCTCTAATGATGTGATCCTGTTCATTAAATTACAACACATGTCTATGGTCAAGAAACTTAACCATCTTTGATTAACGAGCTAGTCAAGTAGAGGCATACTAGGGACACTCTGTTTTGTCTATGTATTAACACATGTACTAAGTTTCTAGTTAATACAATTCTAGCATGAATAATAAACATTTATCATGATATAAGGAAATATAAATAACAACTTTATTATTGCCTCTAGGGCATATTTACTTCAGTATCAAGCCCATGCATTTCTTTAAAAGGAGGTAAAATTTTGACATCCTCAGCTTTAATACCTTTTTCCTTCATAGATTTCTCTGCCTCTTGCATATCTTCAGGACTAAGATATAAGATACCCTTCTTCTTCGGAGTGGGTCTAGTAGGTGGTTTAGGCAGAGTCCAATCATCATAATTTTTCAATAATTCTTCAGCTTGACCAATAGTTCATTCCCTGAAAACACAACCAGCACAACTATCTAGGAAATCCCTAGAAGCATCGGTTAGTCCATTATAGAACATATCCAGTATCTCATTTTTCTTAAGAGGATGATCATACAAAGCATTAAGCAATTGGAGAAGCCTCCCCTAAGCTTGTGGGAGACTCTTTTCTTCAATTTGCACAAAGTTAAATATTTCCTGCAAGGCAGCTTGTTTCTTATGAGCAGGGAAATATTTTTCAGAGAATTAATAAATCATGTCCTGGGGACTACGCACACAACCAGGAGCAAGAGTATTGTACCAAGCTTTAGCATCACCCTTTAATGAGAACGGAAATAATTTGAGAATATAATAATAGCAAGTTTTCTCATCATGAGTAAAAAGGGTGGCTATGTCATTCAACTTAGTAAGATGTGCCACAACAGTTTCAGTTTCATAACCATGGAAAGCATCAGATTCAACCAAAGTAGTTAACTTTGGGTTAACAGAGAATTCATAATCCTTATCGTCAATAAATATAGTTGAAGTAGCAAACTTAGGATCATATTGCATTCTAGCATTCAAGGATTTTTCTTTATACTTGCATAATAATTTCTCTAGATTATCCCTATCCTTACAAGCAAGAATGTCTCTAGTTGTCTCCTCATTCATAAGATAACCTTCCAGTACCTTAGGCAATTCATATCTAGGAGGGCTAGTTCTAGTAGGTGTTTCAAAATTTTCAGTTTCAAGCTCATCATCTGTTTCAACAATATCATGCTCTCTTACTCTAGCAATTTGTTCATCAAGAAATTCACCTAGTGGCACATCATCATCAAGCAAGGTACTAGCATCATCATAAGTATCATTCATAGCAAAAGTAGCATCATCAATAACTTGCGACATATCAGGATTAATAGCATGTGGTGGTGTTGCAAGTTTACTTATAACAGAAGGTGAATGATACGTCTCCAACGTATCTATAATTTTTGATTGTTCTGTGCTGTTATATTATCAATCTTAGATGTTTTATAATCACTTTATAGTCATTTTATATCATTTTTGGTACTAACCTATTCACATAGTGCCAAGTTCCAGTTGTTGTTTTTCCATGTTTTTTACATCGCAGAAAATCAATACCTAACGGAGTCCAAATGCCACGAAACTTTACGGTGTGTTTGTTGGGATCTGATGAACTTCGAGTTTATGATCAATCATATATTTTTATATCCATGAAAGTATTTGAGCTTCTTTGATCTCTTTTATGCACGATATCTTATAGCCTCGTATTTCTTCTCTGATATTTGGATTTTGTTTGGCCAACTTGATCTATTTATCTTGCAATGGGAAGAGGTGATTTGTAGTGGGTTCGATCTTATGGTGCTTGATCCCAGTGACAGAAGGGGAACCGACACGTATGTATCATTGATACTAAGGACAAAACAATGGGGTCTATCTCTACATATATAGATCTCGTCTACATCATGTCATCGTTCTTATTGCATTACTCCGTTTTTCCATGAACTTAATACACCAGATGCATGCTGGATAGCGGTCGATGTGTGGAGTAATAGTAGTAGATGCAAGCAGGAGTCGGTCTACTAATCTTCGACATGATACCTATGTAATGATCATTGCTTGGATATCGTCATGATTATTTGAAGTTCTATCAATTACCCAACAGTAATTTGTTTACCCACTGTTTGCTATTTTTCTCGAGAGAAGCCAGTAGTGAAATCTACGCCCCCGGGTGTCTTTCTCATATATTTGCCTTTGCGATCTACTTTTATTTGCATTTATTTTCAGATCTATTAATCCAAAAATCCAAAAATACTTTGCTGCACTTTATTCTATTTGTGGTCTATTTATTCAATCTATTACAACTTTGTCCCGCCCGCACACCAATTTCTGGCGTCGTTACCCGGAAGGGATTGACAACCCCTTTAACACGTCGGGTTGCGAGTGGTTGTTATTTGTGTGCAGGGGATGTTTACGTTGTGTTACTTGGTTCTCTTGTTGGTTTGATAACCTTGGTTTCTTCACTAAGGGAAATACCCACCATCGTTGTGCTCCATCATCCCTTCCTCTTTGGGGAAATACCGACGTAGTCCTAGTCGACATCAGTGAATCTAAGGCAGAGCTAGATGGTTGTTCCTTACCTCCCCTCATCTTAGAGGAAAAAACCTTAGTCTTATCATCCTTTAGATTCTTCATAGTGATAAATTGATAATAATACCAAGTGACTCAACAAATATAGCTATGCTTCCCGGCGACGGCGCCAGAAAAAGGTCTTGATAACCCACAAGTATAGGGGATCGCAACAGTTTTCGAGGGTAGAGTATTCAACCCAAATTTATAGATTCGATACAAGGGGAGCCAAAGAATATTTGCAAGTATTAGCAACTGGGTTGCCAATTCAGTCACACCTGGAGATTAATTATCTGCATCAAAGTGATCAGTAGCACAGTAATATGATAGTTTTGATAGTAGTAGCAATAGCAACGGTAATAGTGATAGCAGTAATTTTGTAGCAAGTGCAACCGTAACGAAAGCAGTAGTACTTAGCAAGAACAATATAATAGAAATTCGTAGGCATTGAATCTGCGATTTGTTGGATGATATTCATCATGTGATAGTCATAACCTAGGGCGATACGACACTAGCTCCAGTTCATAAATATAATGTAGGCATGTATTCCGTAAATAGTCATACGTGCTTATGGAAAGAACTTGCATGCCATCTTTTGTCCTACCCTCCCGTGACAGCGGGGTCCAATTGGAAACTAAGGGACATTAAGGCCTCCTTTTAATAGAGAACCAGAACAAAGCATTAACACACAGTGAATGCATGAACTCCTCAAACTACGGTCATCACCGGGAGAAGTCCCGACTATTGTCATTCCGGGGTTGCCGGATCATAACACGTAGTAGGTGACTATAACTTGCAAGATTAGATCTAGAACATGGATATAATGGTGATAACATAAACGGTTCAGATCTGAATTCATGGCACCCAAGCCCAAAGTGACAAGCATTAAGCATGGCAAAGTCATAGCAACATCAATCTAAGAACATAGTGGATACTAGGGATCAAGCCCTAACAAAACTAACTAGATTACATGATGAATCTCATCCAACTCCTCACTGACTAGTGAGCCTACGAAGGAATTACTCACTCCCAGTGGGGAGCATCATGGAATTGGCGATGGAGAAGGGTTGGTGATGAAGAAGATCGCCCTCTCCGGAGCCCCAAACGGACTCCAGATCTGGCCTCCCGATAAAGAACATGAGGTGACGGCGGCTCCGTCTTGTGGAACGCGATAATTCTTTCTCCCTGAATTTTTTTCTGGAAAAATAGGATTTTATAGCGTTGGTTTCAGGGTTTGCGGGGCTACTAGGTGGGGACAACCCACCTGGGCACGCCTGGAGGGGGCGCTTCTCCCTGATTTTTTCTGGAAAAATAAGATTTTATAGTGTCGGTTTCAGGGTCTGCAGGCCCACCAGGTGGGGACAACCCACCTGGGCGCGCCTGGAGGGGGGCGCCCTGGTGGGCTGTGCCCACCCAGGTGCCCCCCTCTGATGGTTCTTGGCTCCAGAAATTCTCTTTATTGATATAAAAAAATCCTTGCAAAATTTCGTTCCATTCCGAAAACTGTTATTTCTGCACAAAAACAACACCATGGTAGTTCTGCTGAAAACAATGTCAATCGGGGGTTAGTTTCATTCAAATTATGCAAATTAGAGTCCAAAACAAGAGGTAAAGCGTTGGGAAAGTAGATAGGTTGGTAACGTGTCAAGCGTCAGTCTTCTTCTTGAAGATCCATTTATTCTCTATGGCTCGCCGATCACCGGGCAAGTCAACTAAAGTCCACACTTTGTTCTCATACATGGATCCTATCTCAGATTTCATGGCCTCAAGCCATTTATCAGAATCTGGGCTCATCATCGCTTCTTCATAGTTCGTAGGTTTGTCATGGTCTAGTAACATGACTTCCTGAACAGGATTACCGTACCACTCTGGTGCGGAACATGCTCTACTTGACCTATGAGGTTCGGTAACTTGATTTGAAGTTTCATGATCATTATCATTAGCTTCCTCTCTAGTTGGTGTAGGCATCACGAGAACGGTTTTTTGTGATGAGCTACATTCCAATTCGGGAGAAGGTACAATTACCTCATCAAGTTCTACTTTCCTCCCACTCACTTCTTTCGAGAGAAACTCCTTCTCTAGAAAGTTTCCATTCTTGGCAACAAATATCTTGCCTTCGGATTTGTGGTAGAAGGTGTACCCAATTGTTTCCTTAGGGTATCCTATGAAGACACACTTCTCCGATTTGGGTTCGAGCTTATCAGGCTGAAACCTTTTGACATAAGTGTCGCAACCCCAAACTTTAAGAAACGATAATAGGTTTCTTGCCAAACCACAGTTTATATGGTGTCGTCTCAACGGATTTAGACGATTCCCTATTTAACGTGAACGCAGCTGTCTCTAATGCATAACCCCAAAACGATAGTGGTAAATCAATAAGAGACATCACAGACCGCACCATATCTAATAAAGTACGGTTACAACGTTCGGACACACCATTATGCTATGGTGTTCTAGGTGGCGTGAGTTGTGAAATTATTCCACATTGTTTTAAATGAAGGCCAAACTCGTAACTGAAATATTCGCCTACGTGATCAGATCATAGAAACTTTATTTTCTTGTTACGATGATTCTCCACTTCACTCTGGAATTCTTTGAACTTTTCAAATGTTTCAGACTTGTGTTTCATTAAGTAGATATACCCATATCTGCTCAAATCATCATTGGACCGCATACATCGGTATGTATCATTTCCAATAAGTCATTAGCTCCTTCCATTGTTCCGGAGAACAGAGTTTTAGCCATCTTGCCCATGAGGCATGGTTCGCAAGTATCAAATGATTCATAATCAAGTGATTCCAAAAGCCCATCTGCATGGAGTTTCTTCATGCATTTTACACCAATATGACCTAAACGATAGTGCCACAAATATGTTGCACTATCATTATCAACTTTGCATCTTTTGGCATCAATATTATGAATACGTGTATCACCACAATCAAGATTCAATAAAAATAGACCACTCTTCAAGGGTGCTTGACCATAAAAGATATTACTCATATAAATAGAACAACCATTATTCTCTGATTTAAATGAATAACCGTCTCGCATCAAACAAGATCCAGATATAATGTTCATGGTCAACGCTTGCACCAAATAACAATTATTCAGGTTTAAAACTAATCTTGAACGTAGATGTAGAGGTAGCATGCCGACGGCGATCACATCAACCTTGGAACCATTCCCGACATGCATAGTCACCTCATCCTTAGCTAATCTTCGTTTAATTCGTAGCCCTTGTTTTGAGTTACAAATATGAGCAACTGAACCAGTATCAAATACCCAGACGCTACTACAAGCATTAGTAAGGTACACATCAATAACATGTATATCAAATATACCTTTTTCACTTTGCCATCCTTCTCATCCGCCAAATACTTGGGACAGTTCTGCTTCTAGTGACCAGTCCCTTTGTAGTAGAAGCACTCAGTTAACAATCAACACTTGATGCTCCTTCTTGATTTCGACCTACATAGCTTTGAGCATAGCGAAGAGCTCATAAATTGTCTTATCCATCCCTTGCATATTATAGTTCATCACGAAGCCTTTGTAGCTTGGTAGCAATGATTGAAGAACTTTGTCAATAACACTATCATCTGGAAGATCAACTCATAGTTGAGTCAAGTGATTATGATACCCAAACATTCTGAGTATGCGTTCACTGACAGAACTGTTCTCCTCCATCTTGCAGCTATAGAACTTGTTGGAGACTTCATATCTCTCAACTCGGGCATTTGCTTGAAATATTAACTTCAATTCTTGGAACATCTCATATGGTCCATGATGTTCAAAATATCTTTGGAGTCCCGATTCTAAGCCGTAAAGCATGGCACACTGAACTATTGAGTAGTCATCAACACATGACTACTAGGCGTTCACAACGTCTGCAGTTGCGGTGCATCAAGGACATAATTTTTCTATGCAGCAATGAGGATAATCCTCAATTTACAGACCCAATCCGTGTAGTTGCTACCATCATCTTTCAACTTAGCTTTCTCTAGGAACGCATTAAAATTCAAGGGAACGGTAGCACGGGCCATTGATCTACAACATAGATATGCAAAAACTACCAGGACTAAGTTCATGATAAATTAAGTTCAATTAATCATATTACATAAGAACTCCCACTTAGATAGACATCCCTCAAGTCATCTAAATGATACGTGATCCAAATCAACTAAACCATGTCCGATCATCACGTGAGATGGAGTAGTCATCAATGGTGAACATCTCTATGTTGATCATATCTACTATATGATTCACGTTCGACCTTTCGGTCTCCAGTGTTCCGAGGCCATGTCTGTACATGCCAGGCTCGTCAAGTTTAACGCGAGTATTCCGCATGTGCAAAACAGTCTTGCACCCGTTTTATGTTAACATAGAGTCTATCGCACCGGATCATCACATGGTGTCTCAACACGACGAGCTGTCGCAACAATGCATACTCGGGGAGAACACTTATACCTTGAAATTTTAGTAAGGGATCATCTTATAATGCTATCGCCGTACTAAGCAAAATAAGATACATAAAAGATAAACATCGCATGCAATAAAAATATGTGACATGATATGGCCATCATCATCTTGTGCTTTTGATCTCCATCTCCAAAGCATCGTCATGATCTCCATCATCACTGGCTTGACACCTTGATCTCCAACGTAGCATCGTGGTCGTCTCGCCAACTATTGCTTCTACAACTATCGCTAACGCATAGTGATAAAGTAAAGAAATTACATGGCATTTGCATTTCATACAATAAAGAGACAAGCATAAGGCTCCTGCCGGTTGCGAGTGACTTTCACAAAACATGATCATCTCATACAATAACGTATATCACATCATGTATTGACCATATCACATCACAACATGCCCTACAAAAACAAGTTAGATGTCCTATACTTTGTTGTTGCAAGTTTTATGTGGCTGCTACGAGCTTCTAGCAAGAACCATTCTTACCTACACATCAAAACCACAACGGTGATTTCTCAAGTTTGCTGTATTAAGCTTCAACAAGGACCGGCCGCAGTCAAATTCGATTCAACTAAAGTAGGAGAAACAGACACCCGACAGCACCTTTATGCAAAACTAGTTGCATGTCTGTCGGTGGAACTGGTCTCATGAACGTGGTCATGTAAGGTTGGTCCGGGCCGCTTCATCCAACAATACTATCGAATCAAAATAATACATTGGTGGTAAGCAGTATGACGATCACCGCCCACAACTCTTTCTGTTCTACTCGTGCATATCATCTACGCATAAACCTGTCTCTAATACCACTGTCGGGAAGTAGCATGCAATTTCAAAATTTTCCTATGCTCACGCAAGATCTATCTAGGATATGCATATCAACGAGAGGGGAAGAGTGTGTCTACGTACCCTCATAGACCGAAAGCGTAAGCATTTGACAACGCGGTTGATGTAGTCGAACTTCTTCTCGCTCTGACCAATCAAGTATCGAACGTACGGCACCTCCGAGTTCTGCACATGTTCAGCTCGATGACGTCCCTCGAACTCTTGATCCAGCAAAGTGTCGAGCAAGTAGATGAGTTCCGTCAGCATGACGGTGTGGTGATGGTGATGTTGAAGTGATCTATGCAGGGCTTCGCCTAAGCACCGCAAGAATATGATTGAGGGTATAATCTGTGGAGGGGGCGCCGTACACGGCTAACAGATGTTGTTGTTGTGTTCTAGCGGTGCCCCCCCCCCCCCAAATATATATAGGTTGGAGGGGAGGAGAGGCAGCCAAAGGGGCGCCCAAAAAGGAGGAATCCTACTTGGGGTCCTCCCAATTCGGCCTCCCTCCTTTCCTTTTTACCGGAGGGGGAAAAGGAAAGGGAGAAGAGAGAAAGGAAGGGGGGCCTATCCCCCCTTTTCCTTTTCCAATTCGGCCAGCTTCCATAGGGGGGCGCCACCCCTTGTGGGCAGGTGTGCTCCCCTCTCATGGCCCATATGGCACATATCTTTCCCCCGAGGGTTCCAACCCCCCGGTACTTCGATAAGTACTCGATACAATCCGGAACATTTCTGGTGTCCGAATACTGTCATCCTATACATCAATCCTTACCTCTCGACCATTTCGAGACTCCTTGTCATGTCTGTGATCTCATCTGGGATTCCGAACAACATTCGGTCACCAAATCACATAACTCATATAATACTAAATCGTCATCGAACGTTAAGTGTGCGGACCCTATGGGTTCGAGAACTATGTAGAAATGACCGAGACACCTCTCCGGTCAATAACCAATAGCGAAACCTGGATGCTCATATTGGCTCCTACATATTCTACGAAGATCTTTATAAGTCGAACTGTCATGACAACATACATTATTCCCTTTGTCATCGGTATGTTACTTGCCCGAAATTCGATCTCGGTATCTTCATACCTAGTTCAATATCGTTACCGGCAAGTCTCTTTACTCGTTCCGTAATACATCATCACGTAACTAACTCATTAGTCACTTTTCTTGCAAGGCTTCTTTTGATGTGCATTACCGAGAGGGCTCAGAGATAACTCTCCGATACTCGGAGTGACAAATCCTAATCCCGATCCATGCTAACCCAACAAACTCCTTCGGAGATAGCTATAGAGCATCTTTATAATCACTCAGTTACGTTGTGACATTTGATAGCACACAAGGTATTCCTCCGGTATCCGGGAGTTGCATAATCTCATAGTCGAAGGAATATGTATTTGACATGAAGAAAGCAATAGCAACAAAACAGAACGATCAGTATGCTAAGCTAACGGATTGGTCTTGTCCACCACATCATTCTCCTAATGATGTGATCCCGTTCATAAAATGACAACACGTGTCTAGGATTAGGAAACTTAACCATCTTTGATTAACGAGCTAGTCTAGTAGAGGCTTACTAGGGACACGATGCTTTGTCTATGTATCCACACATGTATCAAGTTTCCAATTAATACAATTATAACATTAATAATAAACATTTATCATGAATAAGGAAATATAAAATAACAACTTTATTATTGCCTCTAGGGCATATTTCCTTCACCCGCAGCAGGCCTTTCATCTAGCGGTGCATCAAGAACATAATTCTTCTGTGCAGCACTGAGGATAATCCTCAAGTTACGGACCCAGTCCGTGTAGTTGCTACCATCATCTTGCACCTTAGCTTTCTCTAGGAACGCATTAAAATTCAAGGGAACGGTAGCACGGGCCATTGATCTACAACATAGATATGCAAAAACTATCATGACTAAGTTCATGATAAATTAAGTTCAATTAATCATATTACTTAAGAACTCCCACTTAGATAGACATCCCTCAAGTCATCTAAATGATACTTGATCCAAATCAACTAAACCATGTTCGATCATCACGTGAGATGAAGTAGTCATGAATGGTGAACATCTCTATGTTGATCATATCTACTATATGATTCATGTTCGATCTTTTGGTCTCCAGTGTTCCGAGGCCATGTCTGTACATGCCAGGATCGTCTAGTTTAACCCAAGTCTTCCGCATGTGCAAAACTGTCTTGCACCCGTTGTATGCGAATGTAGAGTCTATCACACCCGGTCATCACGTGGTGTGTCAACATGATGAACTGTCGCAACGGTGCATACTCAGGGAGAACACTTATACCTTAAAATTTTGTTAAGGGATCATCTTATAATGCTACCCCTGTACTAAGCAAAATAAGATGCATAAAAGATAAACATCACATGCAATCAAAATATGTGACATGATATGGCCATCATCATCTTGTGCTTTTGATCTCCATCTCCAAAGCATCGTCATGATCTCCATCGTCACCGGCTCGACACCTTGATCTCCATCATAGCGTCGTGGTCGTCTCGCCAACTATTGCTTCTACAACTATCGCTAACACATAGTGATAAAGTAAAACAATTACATGGCGTTTGCATTTCATACAATAAAGAGACAACCATAAGGCTCCTGCCGGTTGTCAGATATCTTTACAAAACATGATCATCTCATACAATAACGTTTATCACATCAAGTCTTGACCATATCACATCACAACAAGCCCTACAAAAACAAGTTAGACGTCCTCTACTTTGTTGTTGCAAGTTTTACGTGGCTACTGCGGGCTTCTAGCAAGAACCGTTCTTACCTACACATCAAAACCACGATGGTGATTTATAAAGTTTGCTGTTTTAACCTTCAACAAGGACCAGTCGCATTCAAATTCGATTCAACTAAAGTAGGAGAAACAGACACCCGTCAGCCACCTTTATGCAAAACTAGTTGCATGTTTGTCGGTGGAACCGGTCTCATGAATGTGGTCATGTAAGGTTGGTCCGGGCCGCTTCATCCAGCCACCTTTATGCAAAACAGACACCCATGTCGGCCTTATAGGACCACGGTAGTGTGCAGGTAAGCTGGTGTGAGTTCCATTCTCCTGGTGGAACACACCATAGCCATATGTGATGAGGGGGCGTCGGAGCCGGATGGGTCAAACGCGAGGCCGCACACAAACCCGACGACCTCGTCCGGGTACAAGGCACCAAGCAGGGCCAAGAGCGGGAAGGGGGCATCAGTGGAGAAGGCGACGTGATTTGGAGAAGCGGGAGGAGGCGCAGCTAGCCGGTGGGGTGGCTGTGCTGCTCGACGGCGAGGAGAGCAGGATGCAGCGGTATGCGAGGCGGAGGGAAGGGGATCTGGGCGTGGTGGAGCGAGATCGGTCCGAGAGAGATTAGCGAGAGGTTTACTTGCGGGGGCTGCGGCAGTTAGTTTTTGTCGATATTTTTCTTTTTTACATAAGGAACACTAATTGTGAGCCGTCGGATTTCGTTTGAATCAACGGCGTTGGACTGGTCTGGCAATGGACTTCTACCAGACTATAGAAAGAAAGTGTTTCCCTTTAAAGCCTCGTGGACTCGTAGGTCGGGCAATAAGGGAGCTCACATTTTATTTTTCGAGGGTATGCCAATGGCGTACCTTAGCTTTATAGAAGAGAGAAATATATGTACAAGAGATTACAATTGTGCTAGTTAGGAGTCACAAGCCGACCCTAACCGAGTCTCCACCCCACTCCCACACTCTACTCGACTACTCGTATACTAGTTGTCCTCCAAACGCTCCTGCCATGGCCCAAGTCCTCAAATCATCAAAGATCGAGTCCACCATATCGCCCTCGTTCTTGGTCTGGCCTGATCCAAAGACCCCCGCGTTCCTCTGTTTCCAAAGTGTCCAGCATATTAGCATCACGAACGTGTCGAACCCTTTCCAAGTTTGCTTGTGAATTTGTTTCCTAGCTTCCGTCCACCATTGCACCAGCCTAGAGTCATTTGCAGGGCAAAGCTCGATCCTCAAACCCATTCTGGAATGCAACGAAACCACACTTGTCGTGAGAACACGCACTGCTGCAAAATGTGGTCCACCGTGTCCTCCTCCTGGTCGCATAAGTAGCATCTAGATGTTTGGTCTTGCAACCCATGTCTCGTCCTTATATCCAACATCCACAGTCGGTATTGTACTGCCAACCACATGAAGATCTTACACGCAAGTGGAGCCGAACATTTCCAGATGGCTCCGAATGAGTGAAATCTCACTCCTCCCTCACAAAGCATCTTGTATGCTGATGATGCCGTGTAGACTCCTGATTCATTCCAAGCCCAAATGGGTCGGTCCTCCAACTGTTCATCCAATTGAACCTCGGAGATGATTTCCCAAAGCCCGATGAACTGGGTCAAACCTTCCGTGCATAGGTTACCCACTACGTCGTTCATCCAAGCGTGCATGCCCAGCGCATCACATACCAACCTCCTATTGGCCACTTGCGTGCGAACCGTTGCCAGAACCAAGGGGGCAATCTCTGATATTGTCACACCTTGCAGCCACCGATCTTTCCAAAACAAGATTTTGTCTCCCGCGCCAACCTTCCATTTGACTAGACTCCCAAAGGCTTGGGCTACCTTTTTGTCCGCCGCCAAATTAAGCCCCTGCCAAGGCCTGGACACGTCTGTCTGTCGGAGCCATTCCCATCTTAATCTTAAAGCCAGGCCCTGTTTATATAGGTCAATGAATCCCAATCCTCCCATGTGTTTTGGCCTACACACCCTGGCCCAGGACACCACACATTTGCCACCGCTCACTTCTCTCACGGCCCAAAAGAATGCCCGACAGCCTTTGTCCACTCTTTCAAGAGCCCATTTTGGTGCCTCCGCAATCATGAGATGATGAGTGGCTCGTTCCCTCATGACTTGATTGACGAGGATCAGCCTCCCAGGTCTCGTCACCAATCCCCTTTGCCATCCTGGCAAGATGTGTAGGGCCGCATCGACCACCGGCTGCCACTCGGATCTTTTAAGTTGTCTTATGCTAAGCTGGATCCCAAGGTATTTGCACGGGAAGGTGGCGATCTTCCATGGTAGAGCCGACTTTACAAGCTCCTCGTCCTCGGTCTCTGCCCGGATCATAATTGCCGCAGATTTGGCAAAGTTCACGTTAAGACCATATGCCACTCCGAAGATGGTGAGGGTTTCCTTAACGAACAGAAGATCTGGCCAAGTTGGTTTGATGAAGAGCACCACATCATCCGCGTATAAGGACAGACGTTGCATAGGGCTGCACCCATTGATGGTACTCAGTACATGATCCTCGTGCGCCTTCACAACGATAGCCGTGAGAACGTCCATGGCAATTACGAAAAGCAAAGGGGAGATCGAGTCCCCTTGCCTCAGACCTTTAGCGTGCATGAACTTGTCTCCTGCACATCCATTTACAAGCACTCTTGAGCTGGCAGTGGTAAGAAGTGTTGCTATCCAAGATATCCAACGCTCCGAGAATCCTTTAGCTCTCAACACTTCAAACAAGAATGTCCATGCCAGGGAGTCAAAGGCTTTAGTTATGTCTAACTTGAGCATTACTCCTTTCGCTTTCCTTCGATGCAACGAGTGTGCCATTTGCGTTTGAGTTACACAGGGTTTGGCTGAATAAGCACCCCGAATGTATTCTGCAAGTTGTATCAGATGAAAGGGTCTGTTTAGGACACATCTAGATGTGACATAACTATGTCACATGTAAGCTGATTTCCACTCTGTTTGATGTCTATTTTTTTGTCCTAGTTTTTTTTTGTTTCTTGTTGTTGCATTATATATTTGTGGGAGCTTAGATGTGACATTTTTTAAAAACATCTAGATGTGAATTAGACAAACTGCAGATGAAATCCCTAGCATTGGTTGAATAATAGAGTGAAACTGATTCAAAAAAAATCTTTTGAATCAGAAAAAGAAGGCCTACTCGAAGTCTCGAACAGTCCATAGCATTTTTTTGGTACATACACACTCCACGCGCCGTTGCAATCGATCGCACGCGCACCGTCTTCCTCCACTCCGGCGCGGATGACAAAACTAAGCGTCCATGCACGCGCCCGCATGTCGCGCGCCACCGCTGTCAAATTGAGATCTCGACGCCAAAGATAGCCACCGCCTCCGCCTGCCTGTATAACCGCATCACCGTCTCGGCCTTCCTACGTCAAAAGTTCGCCGCGGTGGCGCTACCTACCCACCTACCCTGCATGCCAACGAGCAAGAGCGCAGCAACGCGACATGGCCCGCGCTCCCGCCCCCGCCGGATGCATCCTCATCGTTGCCGTCGTGCTCGCGGTGGCGGCCTGCCCCGTACGCGCGGCGGCCCCGCCGGCTGCCTTTCCGGAGAAGTCTAAGGCCACGTCGTTGCCGGCCGCCGCGCTGGCGAAGGCGCACGGCGCGGCGGTCCGGGTGGTCAACACCCTCGAGGCTGGCGTGTCCGGGACCCTTGGGATGCTCAGGAGCACTCTGGGCGGACACGGCAAGGGTAAGGCCTCCGCTGTCGCCGGTGCCCCGGGGGGAGGCGCGCCCGCCATGGCCCCAGCTGCCGCAGGCGGCCGGCGGCATGGCCCGCCGACGATGGCCCCTGCCTCTAGCGCCCCTGAACACGGCGCGCATGCCAGGAGCCCTGCCGCTGGCGCGCCGGAGCATGGCTCGGCGGCCATGGGCCCTGCCGCCAGCTCCCCGGGGCATGGCTCAGCAGCCATGGGCCCTGCCTCCGGCGCTCCGAAGTCCGCCATGGGCCCTGCCTCCGGCGCTCTGAGGTCCGCCATGAGCCCTGCCTCCGGCGCTCCGAGGTCCGCCATGGGCCCTGCCTCCGGCGCTCCGAGGTCCGCCATGGGCCCTGCCTCCGGCGCTCCGAGGTCCGCCATGGGCCCTGCCTCCGGCGCTCCAAGGTCCGCCATGGGCCCTGCCTCCGGAGCTCCGAGGTCCGCCATGGGCCCTGCCTCCGGCGCTCCGAGGTCCGCCATGGGCCCTGCCTCCCGCGCTCCGAGGTCCGCCATGGGCCCTGCCTCCCGCGCTCCGAGGTCCGCCATGGGCCCTGCCTCCGGCGCTCCGAGGTCCGCCATGGGCCCTGCCTCCGGCGCTCCGAGGTCTGCCATGGGCATGGGCCCCGCCGCGGAATCTCCGGGGCACAAAGCTTTCACCATGGAAATAGGCGGCGTCTCCGGTCCAGCGGGCGCCCCCGACGCCAAGGGGTCCAGCGAAGAAGCCGCCTTCCCGCCAGACACGCCCATTGCCAGCGAGGCCCCCGTGGCCAAGGTCACCAGTTCGGCGGACGAAAGCTCGACGGCGACCGAAGACACCCCCGCCGCCGCCGAGGGGGAGGGGCCCGCGGCGGAGGCTCCTGGTCCCGACTCCGAGGCGGCCGACCACGCTAGCGGGGCGAGCGTCGTCAAGTCCAGCGGCCTCGGGCCCGTCGTTGCGTTCTTGACCGCCGTCGTGTGCGTCGTGGGTGCTCTCTAAGACGGACGCGCGACGAGGCGCCGCGGACCCGAGGCCGGCGCACGCTGGCGTTCGAACTCTGGAGGGCAATGCATGCATGCACTGGTGCACGACAACGTCGACAAGGGCCGTGCTAAAGCATGCATGGGGATGAACTTGGGGAAGACTGGAGGAGCACACAAAAAGAAACGATGTGGTCACTTACAATCGTACTTCGAGCTTGGATGTGTAGATCCATTAGCATTCTTGAATAGTTTTGATTGATTATGTTGTGTTATCGTTTCAAGTAAGAGATGCAGGTCCTATGCAAATAGGTGTATGTGTATGTTTTTTCAGTGATCGGATAGAAAATGCAGAAGACGCTGAGAGCGTGAACTGTTTCAAACTTTCAGATTCAGTTGTTTCATGTATCCAGATGAAAGCTTTGCCACAGAAGAGAAATATTTTGGGTGTGGCTAGATCTCAGTCGTCTGAGACCTGACCAGGTCTCTGTCAAGTGAGGCAACATATAAACAGAAGAAAAAATATACACGGATCTTCACGTAAAATCTCACGAATATCGCATTGACTAAGATTTCGTTAAGTCTCAGTCGTGAGATTTAGCAATCCCTAAATACTTATCTACCAAGCACGGAATATTAGCGTGGATCTTGTTTTTCCCTTCTATCTGTTTGCTCCCGCACAGGAGAAAGGGAGGCGACTCATGTGCCACCGCTCTCTCTCGGCGAATCGACAGGTCTCTCCACCCTCCGATGACTGGAGGGTGGGGGAACCTTCTTTTCTCATTCATGGCGTGTGGATAGGTTAGGGCTAGTTTTTCGATCGCGTGTTGTTTCGGTTTGGACAGTTATGGCGGCAGCGTTGAATAAAGGTGCTCCGGACTTCTTCCTTGCGGCTTGTTGCGCGGCAGTCGTCGACGAATCTGGAAGCAGGTTTCCTAAGTGAGAAAGGCGTGGCGGCGGCCGCCGCCTTGTGATTCGCCTTTTGCTATGGCTTCACTACCGGGCGATGTGCGCTCCAGTGTTGTTGTGGAGCCTTGGAGCTTTTAAAGGAGCATTGCGCCGGCGGTGCTGAGTCTGCGGATGTTCGTCGGTGGTCAGGTTCATGCCAAATTTTCCTCTCTCCAAATCGCCGGTGAGAGAGGTGATGCTTTCAAACCGGCGGTGCCCTGATCGGATGCTTCTTTGCCGTGCTAGTTTCTATGGACCAAAGTTGTCGACTTCCCAGCCGCAAAGATCCCATCCGTGGATAACAAGATCACACCAGCTCCGCATGGGTGCGGCTGTGACACGTTTGCAGTACGCGTTGATGGACGTGTCGGGTTGGCTCCTTAGGGATCCGGGTGTAGTTTTCAACCTTTGTGGGGTGTTGTCTATCACAACTTATCCTTATTAATAGATCTGGGGTGTTTTCGCAAAAAAACTATACATAGGGGTTTGGTACACCCAGTTTTGGTGATATATGATACTACGATATACTCATATACTCGAAGACAAGATAAAACTTGATTAAAGGGTGTGTCTAGAATTCAGTTGACTAAGACTTAACGAAGTCTTAGTCGAGTGATAGCAGCATAGTTGTGGGGCTACGATCGACAAGGCTGGATGCTGCAAACGGGGATGAAAAATGTTGTGACTGTACTGTAGCAACGACAACATAGGCTGCAATCATTCTGACTAAAATGTTACAACCGTCAACTGAGGATGTTGGACCAGTGATATGACGGGCTACAACCGACGAGGGACGACATGCTACAAGACGGATGCTAAAACCGATAGGAAGAAATCTTGCAAACGATGGGACAAAATGTTGCAAGGTCGAATGAGATTTGGTTAAATCTCAGTCGACTGAGTTTTAGCAAGTCCATTGATTAAAATCTGATGATGCACCTTTTTCACTATTATTACATAATCAAATATTACTTATGCACTATAAATCAAGAAACATGGGAGATGAAACATTGTGTGATACTATAAAATAAGATAACCTTCTACCCGCAAAAAAGAGGATAAAGTTTGATAAAACTAAAAACCGTGGCACGAATCTCTCGGTGATGATGGACGGTGGATCGATGCACACTATATACCCACTAGTAGAAATACGGCATTAGCAACGTCTCCCAAAAGAAGTTGTGACAAAACATAATGAAGCCGCTTGTAATGATCACACCAAAGGCGTCTATTGTTGGTACACAACACTCTGAAGGCGGTTTGAAATCTAAAACCGTCTGCATGAAATATTTGAGACTATTGTTATTTCTAAACTGCCTCTAATGTTTGAATATAGCAGGCGGTCTCACCTTAGTAACCACCCGCGTGTGTTGAGTACCTCCTGGCACAACCCTTCCCTTCTCTTTGTCTAAGGGTTACTAGGCACAATCCCTTCATTTTTTTACATTCCAATTCTCCTTCCCCATTCTACAGCCAAACCCTAGTGAAACCCTACCACCACTAATGCAACATTGAACTCACTGGACACGTCAGCCAATCCACGGCGGCGTGGTGGCGCGATGGCATATCCGCCTATCCATGGTTGCGAGGTGGCAGATCGGCCCATCCATGGTAGCATGGTGGTAGATCGGCCCATCCACAGCGGTGTCGTGGCACATCCACCAATCAATACCAGTGTGGGGCGGAGAGATTGGATTGCCGCCTCCGCTGACCTCCACTGAGGTCTCCATAGGCGGACTCCATCACATGGGAGGACCCCTACGATGTCCTCCCATATATCCAGCACAGTGAGCTCCCAAGTTACTACTTATAGATTGTATGCTTAGTTGCTTCTTATAGAAATTTGCTTAGGATTCCGAGTTAAGTTATGGATTTATACTTATGATGAAACAGGTAACCTTTACATGTACCTCTAATTCATGGCTAGCTTAGGCCTATCTGTATCGAAGAATAACTAAAATTCGTTAACTCGTGCTACCCAAAATAGTTATGCCTTTGATGTAAAAATTAAGGTTTAATACATTGTCGGTCTTTGTCTCTTTGTCTCTTTTCCTTCTGGATTATATACCTCACTTAATGTAACGAAGCTCAACAAATGTGTTGATCTTTCTACATACCGATTTTAACGAAATTCAACAAGATCTAAATGAAATATTTCTTTTGTACTTGCTTTATATTTTAGTTGCACAAATTTCACATCCCAGATTTTTTTCTAAATTTGGAATGTTAAAGTTTTCAAAGGGAATTAATACTTTTCTAAAAATGGTTGTGTTTGAAGGAAATATGCCCTAGAGGCAATAATAAAGTTGTTATTTATATTTCCTTATATCATGATAAATGTTTATTATTCATGCTAGAATTGTATTAATCGGAAACTTAGTACATGTGTGAATACATAGACAAACAAAGTGTCACTAGTATGCCTCTACTTGACTAGCTCGTTGAATCAAAGATGGATAAGTTTCCTAGCCATAGACATGAGTTGTCATTTGATTAACGGGATCACATCATTAGGGAATGATGTGATTGACTTGACCCATTCCGTTAGCTTAGCACTTGATCGTTTAGTATATTGCTATTCCTTTCTTCATGACTTATACATGTTCCTATGACTATGAGATTATGCAACTCCCGAATACCGGAGGAACACTTTGTGTGCTACCAAACATCACAACGTAACTGGGTGATTATAAAGGTGCTCTACAGGTGTCTCCGATGGTACTTGTTAAGTTGGCATAGATCAAGATTAGGATTTGTCACACCGATTATCGGAGAGGTATCTCTGGGCTATAACACCCATGATGCAGCTATATCTCCCATGTGTCGGAGCACGACTTAGAGGCATAACCGCATAGTAGGCATGTCGCAAGAGGGGTAATCTTTACACATCCCATGTACTGAATAAGATAGAGATACAGAGTTGGCTTACAATCGCCACTTCACACAATACATAAATATAGCATTACATCATCCAGATACAATCAAGGTCCGACTACGGAACCAAAATAAAGACAACCCCAAATGCATAGGTCCCCGATCACCCCAGCTGGGCTCCACTACTGATCGAAAGGAAACGAAACAACCCAACGAACACGATCTTCATCGAGCTCCCTCTTGAGCTCAGCTGCGTCATCTGCACTGGTATCAACGGCACCTGCAACTGGTTTGGGAAGTATCTGTGAGCCACGAGGACTCAGCAATCTCACACCTGCGAGATCAAGACTATTTAAGCTTATGGGTAGGGAAAAGGTAGTGAGGTGGATCTGCAGCAAGCACTAGCATATATGATGGCTAACTTACGCAAATGAGAGCGAGAAGAGAAGCAAAGCATGGTCGAAGCTATAATGATCAAGAAGTGATCCTGTAACTACTTACGTTCAAGCATAACACAAGACCGTGTTCTCTTCCCGGACTTCGCCGAAAAGAGACCATCACGGCTACACATGCGGTTGATGCATTTTAATTAAGTTAAGTGTCAATTTCTCTACAACCGAATATTAACAAATTCCCATGTGTCCATAACCGCAGGCACGGCTTTTGAAAGTTCAAAACCCTGCAGGGGTGTCCCAACTTAGCCCATCACAAGCTCCCATGGTCAACGAAGGATATTCCTTCTCCCAGGACGACCCGATCAGACTCGGAGTCCCGGTTACAAGACATTTCGACAATGGTAAAACAAGACCAGCAAAGCCGCCTGATGTGCCGACAAATCCCGATAGGAGCTACACATATCTCGTTCTCAGGGCACACCAGATGAGCGCTCCGTACAACTAAAACCAAACCTCGAGTTTCCCCGAGGGGGCGCTGCAAAGGACTCTAGTTTGGACCAACACTCAGAGGAGCACTGGCCCGGGGGTTTAAAATAAAGATGACCCTTGAGTCTGCAGAACCCAAGGGAAAAAGGCTTAGGTGGCAAATGGTAAAACCAAGGTTGGGCCTTGCTGGAGGAGTTTTATTCAAAGCGAATTGTCAAGGGGTTCCCATTTTAACCCAACCGCGTAAGGAACGCAAAATCAAGGAACATAACACTGGTATGACGGAAACTAGGGCGGCAAGAGTGGAACAAAACACCAGGCATAAGGCCGAGCCTTCCACCCTTTACCAAGTATATAGATGCATTAATTAAATAAGAGATATTGTGATATCCCAACATATCCATATCCCAACAATAACCATGTTCCAACAAGGAACAAACTTCATCTTCACCTGCAACTAGCAACGCTATAAGAGGGCCTGAGCAAAGTGGTAACATAGCCAAACAACAGTTTGCTAGGAAAGGTGGGTTAGAGGTTTGACAAGGCAATGATATAGCAAGTGGTAGGTATCACGTCATAGCAATAGAGCGAGCAACTAGCAAGCGAAGATAGAAGTGATTTCGAGGGTATGGTCATCTTGCCTGAGATCCCGCAAGGAAGAAGAACGAGTCCATGGAGAAGACCAACGGACGTAGTCGAACGGATCCTCACAAACGCGACGTTATCGGAACTAACTCGAAGAAGCAACACCGGAAAGAAGCAAACAACATAGTAAACAACCATCACATAATCATGACATGATGCACAAACAAGTATGATGCATGTCCGGTTTAAATATGCATGGCATGGCAAAATGCACAAACAAAACTACAAGTTAAGTGGATCTCAATATGCAACGAGTTGCATATTGACGAAACACCACATGACTTATTTAGTTCTCTCTCGTTTATATACCCAACAATATTAAATGTTGTTAAACATGGCAAGAGGTGAAACATGAGTAAAATACACAGTTAGGCATTTTAAATGAGGCCAGAAACATCAAACAACAATTCCAGTAAATCCTCATGTGCATAAGCAATTTAATGCAACAACATTTTAAATGTTATTAACATGATGCGGATGACATGTGCAAGTTTTATGCAAGTTGTTATGAAAATGTTGACAAGCATATTATGAAGCATTTGACGTCGTGGTAGAAAGAAAGGGGTGCCACGGCGACGAAACGGAAATGATGCCGCGGCAACAACCCGATGATCTGGTAGCTCACGGGGATACCGGTGCAAAAGGAAGTGGGTGTGAGTGTGTCATGCAAGGAGATGGGGTGCTCCCGGATTCTGGGTTCCCACATGACGGCGGCAAGGCAAAAGAGGTGCTTCATGCAACGGACAACTCGGACACGGAGCAACACATGGTTCAACTCATACATCGCAAGCATTCATCCACGGGCGTCGTCTCGGTGGTATACCTTCGAAGCATGCATTTCGGGCGGAACGAGTTCGTAGAGGGAAGTAGGCGTTCTCGCGATGGCGGTAGTGGAAGTAGTCGTCCTCGCTTCGTAGATGTTCACACTCCGTAGGTGTTCGGGGTCAAAACAAGGAACTTGACGTCCACGGTTCTTCGAGGGTCGACGGTACATGTTCTGTAGACGTTCGAGCGGCGGTAGTGGTACACATTCACGGAGTAGTCGTACACGTCGTCAGTAGTGGAAGTAGTTGTACATGGTTGCGACGGTAATCGAACTTGGCGATCCGATGGGTTACACTTGTCGTCATGGGAACTTGGTGAATCCGAGGTCTTCGAGGTCGACGGTAGTTGTACATCTCATAGTGGAACTTGACGGATCCGATGACTCCGGACGTCGTGGTACTTCACAACAACCGGGGTGGTCTTACGCATCCGACCAGAGGAACTTGGCGTGTCCCATAATCTGCGGTCGTCGGTACTTGGCAAAAGAACCCACGAAGGCATCCTTGACGTCCCTGGTTGCCGGTTCTTGGCCGCAACAAGAGAGGAAAAACCAGTCCCATCGGGCAGCAAGGAGGTGGAGGTCTCGTAGGAGTTGGCCGTGAAGGGGCTGCTCAAGGCAGCAGGAGAAGATGGCCGGGGCGGGCGTCGAGCTTGAAGGCCGGTGGTGCAGGCCAAACGGAGGGAGGAGGAGGCACGGGCGCTGACGAGGCTGGGGCGCCAAACCACTGTAGCGGCGGATCGGGAGGCCAGGGAGGCCCTGGAAGGGTCGAGGTCGTCGGCAGGCCGGGTCACCGGAGCGGCACAGCGTGGTTCCTGGTGGTGGGTTAGAGGAGGCCGCGTAGCTCGCGGGAGGAACTGGCGCGGGGGGCTCTACAAGGAGAAGCAAGAGGAGAGGCGGCGCGGGAGGTCCAGCGCTGCCTACGAGAGAGGCAGCGGCGGCTGCGCTAGGCGGCAGAGTTGCGGGTCCTGGTGGCGGGGACGACGGGATGAGGCCGAGGGAATCGGGGCGAGGGGTGCAGCGCGAGGGAGAGATGGGATCGAGGGAAGGAGAGGCAGCGAGATCGAGAGGGAGAGATGGAGATGGGGAACGAGGTGACGACGCTGGAGGAAGGATCGAACAGGGGAGAGGAGATGGGCTCTCTCCCTGCGCTAGGGTTTAGAATGGATTGGTCACTGATGGGCCCAGGCGCAGATGGTTGGGAGGCCCAGCTGGGCTGGCTTCCCTCCCCTCTCTCTCTCTTTAAAAAAATATCCTCTCTGCCATTTTCTTTCAGGAAAAACAACAAAGAGAGAAAAAGGAGCGAAAGAAAGAGATAGAGAAAGAATTTGTGCAGGAGGCCAATTTTTCCAGGGCTCACAAAATGAGATTGATCCAAGAAAAATACATTTGACACCGTTTTGGAAGGATTGCATTTGAACATATTTGAATGTGATTCAAATAAGTTTGAATTAGGAAAACATTTTTGGAGAGTCCAAAAATGTTTGGAATTTTGTGGAGATCGGGAAAGCGATGAAAGGAATTATGGGCAAAGTTTGGGGGCCAAACTTGAAGCAGAAAAGACATGAGAGTTTACATTGCAAGTGTGTTAGAATATTTATTATACCTCCCTAACATATTGGGAGGATATGTTATATAGAGAAATCACCATGTGAGTTCCCTCAGTTGAAATGGACCGAAGATCCATACAATTTATTTAGATGAGTTGCAAAAGAATTAATGATATGATACATGATGACATGATACAATGCACATGATGCAAAGATGAAATGCAACGGACCAAACAAATCACACGACGAAACACGGAAACCATGGAAGGCACCTGAAGCTCCGGTCTTGGGCGTTACATCGGCCCTCTCGGTAATGCACATCATTATAAGCCTTGCAAGCAATGTGACTAATGAGTTAGTTGCGGGATGATGCATTACGGAACGAGTAAAGAGACTTGCCGGTAACGAGATTGAACTAGGTATTGAGATACCGACGATCGAATCTCGGGCAAGTAACATACCGATGACAAAGGGAACAACGTATGTTGTTATGCGGTTTGACCGATAAAGATCTTTGTAGAATATGTAGGAACCAATATGAGCATCCAGGTTCCGCTATTGGTTATTGATCGGAGACATGTCTCGGTCATGTCTACATAGTTCTCGAACCCGTAGTGTCTGCATGCTTAACGTTCGGTGACGATCGGTATTATGAGTTTATGTGTTTTGATGTACCGAAGGTAGTTCGGAGCCCTGGATGAGATCGGGGACATGACGAGGAGTCTCGAAATGGTCGAGACATAAAGATCGATATATTGGTATATTCGGACATCGGAAAGGTTCTGAGTGATTCGGGTATTTTTCGGAGTACCAGAGAGTTACGGGAATTCGTATTGGGCCTTAATGGGCCATACAGGAAAGGAGAGAAAGGCCTCGAGGGTGGCCGCGCCCCTTCCGCATGGACTGGTCCGAATTGGACTAGGGAAAGGGGGCGCCCCCTTCCTTCCTTCTCCTTCTCCTTCTCCCTTCCCTTTTTCCTATTCCATGTGGGAGGTGGAATCCTACTAGGACTAGGGAGTCCTAGTAGGACTCCACACTTTGGGCGTGCCCTATGAGGGCCGGCCTCCTCCTCCCTCCATCCTTTATATACGTGGCCAGGGGATACCCCATAGACACACAAGTTGATCATTGATCTCTTAGCCGTGTGCGGTGCCCCCCTCCATCATAATCCACCTCGGTCATATCATCATAGTTCTTAAGCGAAGCCCTGTGCCGGTAGCTTCGTCATCACCGTCATCATGCCGTCGTGCTGACGAAGCTCTCCCTCGACACTCTGCTGGATCGTGAGTTCGTGGGACATCACCGAGCTGAACGTATGAAGATCACAGAGGTGCCGTACGTTCAGTACTAGGATCGGTCAATTGTGAAGATGTACAACTACATCAACCGCGTTGTCATAACGCTTCCGCTTTCGGTCTACAACGGTACGTGGACAACACTCTCCCCTCTCGTTGCTATGCATCACCATGATCTTGCGTGTGCGTAGGATTTTTTTTGAAATTACTACGTTCCCCAACAGTGTTTGTTCGCTTTTAGCTAAGTTTGACTTGGAAGTTTACTGTTTGTCTGAATGTGTGACTTGTGTGGAGTTGTTTGATTGTAAATAAATCCCAAAACCCTAAATACTTGAAACCCTAGCTCTTAAAAAGGAAACCTTAAAATGGCAAGCCTTGGAAAATGAAAACAAATCCGCAAAATAGTTGGCATTCAAATAAGTAAAGTTTCGACAGAAGTTCAATTCAATAAAACTCAAACAACAAGAAAAAACAGGCCCAATAGAATATTGGCAGAAAATAAATCATACTAAAGGCCCGAGATAAATGTCAAGACTACTATAAATATTCCTAGAAGATTTTTGGGGCAAGTTTGCCTTTTGAAATAAATTCAAACTCAAAACATATTTCAAGTTAGAAATAAACAAAAAACAATAATAAAAGGAAAAAGGAAAAGAAAGAGGGAAGCAACCCAGCGAGCCAGCATAACTACCTATTCATGCATAGTTCACCCAGCTACCAGTTAAGCCGTACATTTCCGTTTTACCGTGGCCGTCCGATCAGGATAAAACAACTAGTGCCTGCCATGCAACCTCTCTCTCTCTCTCTCTCTCTCGCTCGCTTATAGGTGGGCCCCTCCTGT
This sequence comes from Triticum monococcum, assembly GCA_034509565.1. NCBI lineage: Eukaryota > Viridiplantae > Streptophyta > Magnoliopsida > Poales > Poaceae > Triticum > Triticum monococcum. The sequence continues at coordinate 489,997,798 of CM067845.1, forward strand.
CAGCTCCACATCATCGTCTTGAACCGCTCAACCGCACATCATGTGCCCATGTTCTTGCCATGACCCCACGCCCACACCCTCCACTTCGTCTACCTCCAGCATGCGACCCTGTCCTTGCTCATGTCCAATAAAAAACCCGACCCCCTCTCCATTTTGCCCCACTCCACTTCATACATTGCTGCTAGGCTGCCGCCATGAGATCCCACCTTCTCCACCTCTGCCCGAGCCACCGCTGGTGAAATTCCAGCGAAACCCGACTCCCTCTCGACCAACTACCATCTTCACATTCAACACGTTAGTACATGTCTGCCAGACATCCTCCACGCCACCAGTTCATCCTGGAGCGTCGACTTTGTCGATGATCGAGCCACTCCACCGCCATAAGCTCCACTCTGGTGAGGTGAGCACCCTTTTGACCCCGTGGTCGTAATCTTTATGCCCATGGTGACCACTACTTGCTCTCTCATAAGAGTAGTTGGGTAACCCCCAAGTGTAAGGGTGAAGTAACTTAGCAATAAGTATTTCCCTTGATTGACAACCAAAGTTTATCGAACCAGCAGGAATTTCTTCTGCAACCTCAATCCTCAGTACTTGCACACCAAACACAAAATAATCTTGCCCCCAACGTTTCGAGAGGGTTGTCAAGCTTATTGTCCTGCTAGTTACAATAATAAATTGTATGGTATAATACAAAGTGATAAATGGGTAAATAATAAATACGAAAGAATGAGAAAAGTAATTGTAATGGTGTATACAATTAAAAAAGATAGACCCAGGGGTGCTAGTTTCACTAGGTCCAAGCAAGATAAATGTGTTGTGGTGAACAAATTATAGTTGGGACGCGATTAAATTGCAATATTTATTTTTATGACTATGATCATTCATGGCATAATCTCATATAGACATTAAGTCCGTGATATGTAGGCCGTTATCCAACTGCATCTACAACTAATACTCCACCTAAAGACCGCTATCCAACATGCATCTCGAGGTATTATGTTCATAATAAACAGAGTACTGCAATAAGCAATATGACATAATGTAGACAACAAAATAGTCATTCAAGTGTTATAAAGAAACCATCATTTATCCTTAGTAGCAACAATACAATACGTGCATGTTTTGTCAATGGGATGGATCACCGCAAGATTGAACCCACTACCGCACACAACTCCCTCTGAAGAACTACCCATCAAACTTAGCCAAAGTAGACAAATAGATTAGAGAGCATATACGACTACTTAATTATTGTAGCATACAAAGGTCACGAGCACATTATATTCTATTCACAGGGCTTGTTAGCGTACAAAGGGCATATGACTCCATGTTTGTAAGAGACTGTTGGGGAACGTTGCATGGAAAACAACATTTTTTTCTATGCACACGCAAGATCTATCCATGGAGATACATAGCTACAAGAGGGGAGAGCATCTTCTTACTCTTGAAGATCGCTAAGCGGAAGCGTTTATCAATGTGGTTGATGTATTCGTACACCTTCACGATCCATCCCGATCAAGTACCAAACGTACGGCACCTCCGCGTTCAGCACACGTTCAGCTTGATGATGTCCTCACCTTCTTGATCCAGCAAGAGGGGTGAAGTAGTAGATGAGTTCCGGCAGCATGACAGCGTGGTGACGGTGTTGATGACGAACAATCTCCGCAGGGCTTCGCCAAGCACAACAGAAACTATGACAGAGGATAAACTAGAGGGGACGGGGTTGCCGGCACACGGCTTGGTGAATCTTGATGTTTCTTGGGTGCTAGCCATACCTCTCTATTTATATGTTGATCCCTAGGGTCGAAACTTGGAGTAAAAGCCTCCTCTAAGTCGGTTTTGCCCGAAAGGCAAGAGTCCTTCTCGGACTCCAGGGCTAGACGCCAGGGTTCCCGGTGTCTACCCCCAGACGCTAGGGTTCCTAGCGTTTGGCCCCTGGCCTCCGCAAAACTTCCTTTTGCACTTTCCAAAACCCTTGTGGGCTTTACCCCTTGGCCCAAATAAAGTGTTCTCATGCCCAAACATTTCGGGAAACAACTGAAACCCCTTCCGGTGAATTCTGAAACCCTTCCGGAGACCAAACACTATTATCACATATATCAATCTTCACCTCCGGACCATTCTGGAGCTCCTCGTCATGTCTGTGATCTCATCCGGGACTCCGAACAACATTTGGCACCAACATACATAACTCATATAATACTATATCGTAAACGAACGTTTAAGCATGCGGACCCTACGGGTTCGAGAACTATGTAGACATGACCGAGACACCTCTCTGGTCAATAACCAATAGCGGAACCTAGATGCCCATATTGGCTCCTACATATTCTACGAAGATCTTTATCGGTCGAACCTTATGACAACATACATAATTCCCTTTGTCCATAGGTATGTTACTTGCCCGAGATTCGATCGTCTGTATCTTCATACCTAGTTCAACCTCGTTACTGGCAAGTCTCTTTACTCGTTCCGTAATACATCATCTTGCAACTGACTCATTAGTCACTTTGCTTGCAAGGCTTCTTATGATGTGTATTACCAAGAGGGCCTAGAGATACCTTTCCGATACTCAGAGTGACAAATCCTAATCTTGATCTATGCCAAATCAACAAACACCTTAGGAGATACATGCAGAGCATTTTTTATGATCACCTAGTTATGTTGTGACGTTTTATAGCACACAAGGAATTCCTCCGATATCCGGGAGTTGCATAATATCATAGTCGAAGGAATATGTATTTGACATGAAGAAAGCAATAGCAATAAAACTGAACGATCATTATCCTAAGCTAACAAATGGGTCTTGTCCATCACATCATTCTCCTACTGATGTGCTCCCGTTATCAAATGACAACTCATGTCCATGGTTAGGAAACCTTAACCATCTTTGATCAATGAGCTAGTCTAGTAGAGGCATACTAGGGACACGGTGTTTGTTTATGTATTCACACATGTATTTAAGTTTCCGATCAATACAATTCTAGCATGAATAATAAACCTTTATCATGAATAAGGAAATATAAAATAACAACTTTATCATTGCCTCTAGGGTATATTTCCTTCAGATACATCTCACAACATGGGAAGGTTGGATACTTGGCTCAGAGCATTAATGAAATGTGAATATAACCAGGGAACTCCGTTGAGAGATAGAATATCAACTATCAGTCCATATCTCATGCCTCTAGCAGCTCATCCATAGTATAGAGATGGTATCCTTGATACAAATCTATCGCTGAATAGGAGCCAGCCGGTGGTGATGTAAGCATGCAAGCTGGTAGCAGTAGTGAAGATCTAAAACAACCAAAAATCTCAAACCGAACGATAAATCCGGATTGGTCCATAAGAAGTGAACCACGTGAGGATCAGACATCCAATTATCATACTGTCTTAGTTTATCATGTCATATAAATAAAACAAACAAAATATATTAAAAAATAGGAGGATAAGTTATGGCCATTGACTAAGGCATTATAAAGCATAAGATAAATTCTTGGGATAACTTGTTCTAACTTGTAGCTGTCTTTATCACCTTCTACATAAAAAATTCTATGGGACCGGTAGTTTCTCGCATCTAGTGAGCCCACCCTAGAGAAGGCCACACATCTTCTCACAAATCTCATAGCATCTCTTCTTCTCTGATGCGTTATTCCATGAGTTTCATATGTCCTTCTGACGGTGACCTCTCGGCTTTTGATAACCCACAAGTATAGGGGATAAATTGTAGCCTCTTTCGATAAGTAAGAGTGTCGAACCCAACGAGGAGCTAAAGGTAGAACAAATATTCCCACAAGTTCTATCGACCACCGATACAACTCTACGCACGCTTAACGTTTGCTTTACCTAGAACAAGTATGAAACTAGAAGTACTTTGTAGGTGTTTTTGGATAGGTTTGCAAGATAATAAAGAGCATGTAAATAAAAGATAGGGGTTGTTTAGATAAAGCATCAATAAAGTTAGTATAGCGAGTGTGGAAAAGTGGTGGTAGGAGTTGCGAAATTGTCCCTAAGCAATTGACTACTTTACTAAACCGATAGGACAACGAAAATCTACTCAGACATCATAGGATGGCAACACATCATTGGATAATAATATGAAGCATAAATCACCATGTTCAAGTAGAGGGTACATCGGGTTGGGGGAGAGTGGACCGCTGTAGATAGAGGGGGGAAGGTGATGGATATTTTGGTGAAGATGGCGGAGGTGTTGGTGTAGATTGCGGTGATGATGATGGCCCCCGGCGGCGTTCCGGCGCCACCGGAAGCGAGGGGGAGAGAGCCCCCCTCCTTCTTCTTCTTCCTTGACCTTCTCCATAGATGGAAGAAGGGTTTCTCCTCTGGTCCATGGCCTCCATGGAGGCAGAGGGGCGAGAGCCCCTCCGAGATTGGATCTGTCTCTCTGTCTCTCTCTGTTTCTGCGTTCCCAGATTCTACCCTTTCACCGTTTCTTATATTCCCGGAGATCCGTAACTCTGATTGGGCTGAAATTTTAACATGGTCTCTATTCGGATATTAGATTCTTGCGGAGAAAGAAGGGCAACCGCCTTACGGGGTGGCCACGAGGGTCAGGGGCGCGCCCCCTTGCCTCGTGGGCCCCTCGAGCATCATCTCACGTTGATTTCACTTCCCAAAATTCACATATATTCCAAAAAACATCTCCGTCAGTTTTTATACCGTTTGATATGGATTTTCTGCGAAACAAAAACATGCAACAAACAGGAACTGGCACTGGGCACTAGATCAATATGTTAGTCCCAAAAATAGTATAAAAAGTTGCCAAAAATATATGAAAGTTGTATAATATTGGCATGGAACAATCAAAAATTATAGATACGACGGAGACATATCAGCATCCCCAAGCTTAATTCCTGCTCGTCCTTGAGTAGGTAAATGATAAAAAAGATAATTTTTGATGTGGAATGCTACCTAGCATAATCTTGATCATGTAATCTAATCAGGGCATGAATATTAAGACACGGGTGATTCAAAGCAATAGTCTATCATTTTACATTAAGACAATAATACTTCAAGCATACTAATAAGGCAATCATGTCTTTTCAAAATAACATGGCCAAAGAAAGTTATCCCTACAAAATCGTATGGTCTGGCTATGCTCCATCTTCACCACACAAAATATTCAAATCATGCACAACCCCTATGACAAGCCAAGCAATTGTTTCATACTTTTGATGTTCTCAAACCTTTTCAACATTCACGCAATACATGAGCGTGAGCCATGGATATAGCACTATAGGTGGAATAGAATATGACGATGGAGGTTGTGTGGAGAAGACAAAAGGGAAGAAAGTCTCATCGACGCGGCTAATCAATGGGCTATGGAGATGCCCATCAATTGATGTCAATGCGAGGAGTAGGAATTGCCATGCAATGGATGCACTAAGAGCTATAAGTGTATGAAATCTCAAACTGAAAACTAAGTGGGTGTGCATCCAACTTGCTTTCTCATGAAGATCTCGGGCATTTGAGGAATTCCCATCATCGGAATATACAAGCCAAGTTCTATAATGAAAATTCCCACTAGTATATAAAAGTGATAACTCAAGAGACTCTCTATATGAAGAACATGGTGCTACTCTGAAGCGCAAGTGTGGTAAAAGGATAGTAACATTGCCCCTTCTCTTTTTTTCTCTCATTTTTTGGGCCTTCTTTTTTTGGCTTCTTTGGCCTCTTTTTTTGTAAAGTTCGGAGACTCATCCCAACTTGTGAGGGAATCATAGCTTCCATCATCCTTTCCTCACATGGGACAATGCTCTAATAATGATGATCATCACACTTTTATTTACTTACAACTCAATATTACAACTCTATATCTAGAACAATATGACTCTATATGAATGCCTCCGGCAGTGTACCAGGATGTGCAATGATCTAGCATAGCAATGACATCAAAAAACGGACAAGCCATGAAAACATCATGCTAGCTATCTTACGATCATGCAAAGCAATATGACAATGAATGCTCAAGTCATGTATATGATGATGATGGAAGTTGCATGGCAATATATCTCGGAATGGCTATTGAAATGCCATGATAGGTAGGTATGGTGGTTGTTTTGAGGAAGATATAAGGAGGCTTATGTGTGATAGAGCGTATCATATCACAGGGTTTGGATGCACCCGCAAAGTTTGCACCAACTCTCGAGGCGAGAAAGGTAAATGCACGGTACCGAAGAGGCTAGCAATGATGGAAGGGTGAGAGTGTGTATAATCCATGGACTCAACATTAGTCATAAAGAACTCACATACTTATTGCAAAAATCTATTAGTCATCGAAACAAAGTACTACGCACATGCTCCTAGGGGGTAGATTGGTAGGAAAAGACCATCGCTCGTCCCCGACCGCCACTCATAAGGAAGACAATCAATAAATAAATCATGCTCTGACTTCATCATATAACGGTTCACCATACGTGCATGCTATGGGAATCACAAACTTCAACACAAGTACTTCTACAATCCACAACTACCCACTAGCATGACTCTAATATCACCATCTTTATATCGCAAAACTATTGCAAGGAATCAAACATATCATATTCAGTGATCTACAAGTTTTATGTAGGATTTTATGACTAACCATGTGAATGACCAATTCCTGTCATCTCTCTAAATAGATATAAGTGAAGCAAGAGAGTTTAATTCTTTCTACAAAATATATGCCCACGCTCTAACAAATATAAGTGAAGCAAAAGAGCATTCTATAAATGGTGGTTTTCTCTGTGAAGAGAAACAGGCAGTCCAAACTTTAAATGATATAAGTGAAGCACATGAAGCATTCTACAAAGCCATACTCAAAAGATATAAGTGAAGTGCAATGAGAATTCTATAAATCAACCAAGGAGTATGTCATACCAGCATGGTGCACCAAAGTAAAGTGAAACCTAAATGCAAAAGACGCTCCAAGATTTACGCATATCATGTGACGAATAAAAATATAGCTCCAAGTGAAATTGCCGATGATCGTTAGAAGAAAGAGGGGATGCCTTCTGAGGCATCCCCAAGCTTGTTTGCTTGGGAGTCCTTGAATATTTCCTTGGGGTGCCTCGGGCATCCCCAAGCTTATGCTCTTGCCACTCCTTATTCCTTCATCCATCGTGATCTCTCCCAAAACTTGAAAACTTCAATCACACAAAACTCAACAAAAAACTCGGTAAGATCCGTTAGTATAATAAAGCAAATCACTAATCTAAGTACTATTGCAAACCAATTCATATTTTGTTTTTGCATTGTAGCTACTGTAATATAACTTTTCCATGGCTTAATCCACCGATACAAATCGATAGTTTCATCAAAACAAGCAAACTATGCATCAAAAACAGAATCTGTCTAAAACAGAACAGTCTGTAATAATCTGAACATTCACCATACTTATCGTCCTCCAAAGATTCTACCAAAATTAGTAAAAATAAGAAATTTATATAGAAATATAGTGCAAAAAGTTTCACGACCGTTTGACGTTCCAGTAAAAAAATGTAAAATCACGCACTACAGCCAAAGTTTCTGTCCTGCACCGTACAAACCAACAAGTAATCTAAAACATCCTAAAGGCAAACCTTGGTGCATTATTTTTATTTTTAAATTTTATAAAAGCACACAACATAAACAAATGACTCTCTAAAACTTCTGGCTTGTCTCCCTGGCAGCGCTTTCTTTAAAGCCATTAAGCTAGGCATATAGTGCTCAAGTAATGAATCCACTCGGATCCCAAGGTATATCAAAGCCAATTTGAATTAGCAATGATTTGTAATTTAGTAGTGAGAACAAAGTAACATATATCAAGTAATGGCGAAGTCTAACTCTCTTCCTATGCATAGGCATGTCATAAAAGAACAATGCATGCACACAAAGTAAAGGCCAATGCATAGTATAAATAGTTTCTTGCAATTTTATCGTGTGGGAAACATAGAGAGGTGGAGATATAGTTCCTCTCTCATAATAATTGCAAGTAGGAGCAAAAAGCGCATGCATATTATATCTATCAAAATCATCATGTGTAATAGTAAAACGCAACCCATCAATATAATCCTTAATAAGGGTAAACTTCTCCGATATAGTGTAGTTGGGAGAATTCAAAAAGATAATAGGACTATCATGTGTGGGTGCAATAGCAACAATTTCATGTTTAACATAAGGAACTATAGCAAGTTCATCTCCATAAGCATAATTCATATTGGCATCTTGGCCACAAGCATAGCAAGCATCATCAAAAAGGGATATTTCAAGAGAATCAATGGGATCATAACAATCATCATAGCATTCATCCTTCGGTAGATTCGAAGGGGAATTAAACAATGTATGGGATAAAGAGTTACTCTCATTAGAAGGTGGGCATGGGTGATCAATCCGCTCTTCCTCCTTTTTTTCTTCGCTCTCCTCCCCATCTTTTTCATCCAATGAGCTCACAATGTCATTAATTTCTTCTTCCATAGACTCCTGTAAAATATTAGTCTCTTCTTGGACAGCGGAGACTCTATCAATAAAATCATCAATATCAGAATTGAATTCATAATTATCATAGCAATATTTAAGTATAGCAAAAAATTTAGGTCTGTAAATAGCATCATCAAGATTTTCACACTCTTTAAACAAAGATTCAATTACATAAGCACCCATAAAAGCAACAAATTCTTCTATTTGTTCCACATCATAGTAATCATATGTACCATTAGCATAAGATGCCAAGGTTTTATCATCATTAAATCTGCATGAAAAGGGAAGGTGTGGAGCCTTCATCCTAGAGCAACAAGCATAGTCATATCTCAAGCATAGTTCCCGAGCATACCAATGCAACATATGAATATGATCCCATAATAGTTTCCCTTTTTGAGTCAAGCGATAATCCCTAAAGTATTCACGTTGAGCAACAAGCATAGTCATATCTCAAGCATAGTTCTCGAGCATACCAATGCAACATATGAATTCGATCCCATAATAGTTTCCCTTTTTGAGTCAAGCGATAATCCCTAAAGTATTCACGTTGATCCAACGTGTCTCCCATTACATAATTGAATGGGGTTTTCTCAGGATTATCAAAGTAGTACATAATATTTTTCACATAACCAGCATCGAGGGTTTTAGGAGGTTCCCCATCTCCATGAGTAGCAGGTACACCTAATTTTTTTTGGTATTTCATGTTCCATATCCATAACTAAAGATAGAGAAAAACTTAGAACAGCAAATAAAAATTACTTAGTGATAAAGCAAAGAAGCACACACGAGAATATTCACCCCACGCTATTGCTCCCCGGCAACGGCGCCAGAAAAAGGTCTTGATAACCCACAAGTATAGGGGATCAATTGTAGCCTCTTTCAATAAGTAAGAGTGTCGAACCCAACGAGGAGCTAAAGGTAGAACAAATATTCCCTCAAGTTCTATCGACCATCGATACAACTCTATGCACGCTCAACGTTTGCTTTACCTAGAACAAGTATGAAACTAGAAGTACTTTGTAGATGTTTTTGGATAGGTTTGCAAGATAATAAAGAGCACGTAAATAAAAGCTAGGGGTTGTTTAGATAAAGAAGCAATAAAGTTAGTATAGCGAGTGTGGAAAAGTGGTGGCAGGAGTTGCGAAATTGTCCCTAAGCAATTGACTACTTTACTAGACCGATAGGACAACGAAAATCTACTCAGACATCATAGGATGGCAACACATCATTGGATAATAATATGAAGCATAAAGCACCATGTTCAAGTAGAGGGTACAACGGGTTGCGGGAGAGTGGACTGTTGTAGATAGAGGGGAGAAGGTGATGGAGATGTTGGTGAAGATGGCGGAAGTGTTGGTGTAGATTACAGTGATGATGATGGCCCCAGGCGGCGTTCCGGCGCCACCGGAAGCGAGGGGGAGAGAGCCCCCCTCCTTCTTCTTCTTCCTTGACCTTCTCCCTAGATGGGAGAAGGGTTTCCCCTCTGGTCCATGGCCTCCATGGAGGCGGAGGGGCGAGAGCCCCTCCGAGATTGGATCTGTCTCTCTGTTTCTGCATTCCCAGATTCTGCCCTTTCACCGTTTCTTATATTCCCCGAGATCCGTAACTCCGATTGGGCTGACATTTTAACACGATCTCTATCCGGATATTAGCTTTCTTGCGGCGAAAGAAGGGCACCAACCGCCTTACGGGGTGGCCACGAGGGACAGGGGCACCCCCCTTGCCTCGTGGGCCCCTCGAGCATAGTCTCGCGTTGATTTCACTTCCCAAAATTCACATATATTCCAAAAAAAATCTCCATCTGTTTTTATCCCATTTGGACACCGTTTGATATGGATTTTCTGCGAAACAAAAAACATGCAACAAATAGGAACTGACACTGGGCACTGGATCAATATGTTAGTCCCAAAAATAGTATAAAAAGTTGCCAAAAGTATATGAAAGTTGTATAATATTGACATGGAACAATCAAAAATTATAGATACGACGGAGACGTATCAGCTTTCCTTCACCGGAATTAGCCGAGTAGGACTTCCTTTCCTTATCTAGAGGGCACAATCTGCTTTGGCTTCTTTTCTCGAAGTAACAATATACACATATATAGTTAGCTCAGAACTTGTGGTGCACGCGTTTTCTACAGTTGAGCGGGAACGAGAGTGGCGGCCTGTGGTGCGCAACAGTTACATACCATACAATGCACTGCCAATTTGCCATAGGCGTGGTTGACCACTCGTCTTCCAAAGTGGATCACAAGTACAGATCAAACTTGGATTTGAAATGAACTAGGCAAGTACAAGTCGAATCCAACTAATTCATTTATTTTCTTTCCTTCTCTTCTTCAGTTTCCCTTACTACACTAGTAGAAAACGGACCTATTGTCCCGGTTCGTAAGGGCCTTTTGTCCCGGTTCCTGAACCGGGACTAAAGGGTCGGTGCTAATGCCCTGTCCCTTTAGTCCCGGTTCAGTCCAGAACTGGGACAGATGGGCCTCAATGTGGCCTGTGCGCAGAGCCCACGCAGGAGGGCCTTTGGTCCCGGTTGGTGGCACCAACCGGGACCAATAGGCATCCACGCGTCAGCATTTTTGTGGCAGGGGTTTTTAATTTTTTTTGAAAGGGAGGGGGGTTGGGGGTTTTGGGGGGTTAATTTAGGTGTTTCATATATTGTGTTAGCTAGCTATAATTAATAGAGAGAAGTGTCCTCTCTTATGTCCGTGCTTGGTCGACGCTACGTACTATACATACGTATAGAGAGGACTAGACACGCTAGCTAGCTAGTAAGCAAACGAAGGAAATAGAAGATCGTCATGAGCATATATGCATACAGAGAGAAGTGATATCGACCACCTATCCTTCTCCGAGAGATTGGTCGAACAACAAGTTCTCGTATATCTATCCGACACTACCGGCTCTATATATACAATAATTATCTCTTACAAATATAATCTCCTAACATACGGACACATGGTCCACATAGTATTCTCCGTCTTCAGCGATCACATGGTCAATAAAGAATGCCACCAATTCCTCTTGAATTGCTCGCATGCGAGCTGGTGCTAGGAGTTCATCCCGCTTTCGAAACATCTAATTTCAAGAAGGGGGTCAATACATACATATATATATATATATGAATGAATGAAACTCAACACAAATGATGGTAAAAAAATAAAATTGTGAATATTGTTATTTACGCACTTCATATTGTTCGTCAGAGTAGGCCCGCTCACAGGTCGTGTGGCGGATGGACTCGCAAACGTAGTATCCACAGAAATCATTTCCTTGTTCTTGCCACAACCACTTTACAAGAAATAGAGGTCAATCAAACTGATAAGCAAGAATGCCAAATGGTATTGATGAAACTAGCACTTGAATCACTAGGAGATGCGCGTAACATGCTACTATAGTACTTACTTTCGGGTGTCTAAATTCCAGCTTCTTCGGCAGTCCCGGAGCTTTTTTGGTGAATTTTCTCCAAACCCTGCCAAATAAAGAAAACAATTACTTGATATCAGAAATGAACAAAGTTGCTGATATGGTGGATAATGATCAATTTAACTTACTTCTCAAGCATTTGAGTCATGTCTGCATACTCCTGGGATCTTTTCGTCTCGAGTCCAAGACAGTTACTACTCCCTGCTCAAGTTTAATCTCTAGGAGAATATAGTTGAACCTGCGCACGCATGCATAACTCATCAATTACATTACTATAACCTTGACTAATATATAAGGGAAATCGAATATGCACAAGACAGTAATCGAATATGGCATTTTTTTGCTATTTATTTTTTTCATTTCTACTTAGAACTAAATACTTATAGTTTTTTAGTGATTTCTTTTTTCTTTTAGGTCACAAAAATTATAAACTTTTTGTTAGTGCCATTAGTTTTAAAATTTTAATAGTTTAAATTTGAATTTTTTAAAATTTGTGTGAATCACTAGTTTATGAATAACTTTACTATAAAAATTGATTTTTGAGTCATTCTTTTTCCTGCTATTTAATATTACTGTGTTTTATCATTATACTCAATTTGGTAATTTTAGTTAGCCATAACAAATATTATAGGCATTTTTTTTCTTTTTTGCTATTTATTTCTTCATTTCTACTTGGAACTAAATACTTATAGTTTTTTAGTGATTTCTTTTTTCTTTTAGGTCACAAAAATTATAAACTTTCTGTTAGTGTCATTAGTTCTAAAATTTGAATAGTTTAAATTTGAATTTTTTAAAATTTCTGTGAATCACTAGTTTATGAATAACTTTACTATAAAAATTGATTTTTGAGTCATTCTTTTTCCTGCTATTTAATATTACTGTGTTTTATCATTATACTCAATTTGGTAATTTTAGTTAGTCATAACAAATATTATAGGCATTTTTTTCTTTTTTGCCATTTATTTTTTCATTTCTACTTAGAACTAAATACTTATAATTTTTTAGTGATTTCTTTTTCCTTTTAGGTCACCAAAATTAAAAACTTTCTGTTAGTGTCATTAGTTTTAAAATTTGAATAGTTTAAATTTGAATTTTTTTAAAAATTTATGTGAATCACTAGTTTATGGATAACTTTACTATAAAAATTGACTTTTGAGTCATTCTTTTTCCTGCTATTTAATATTACAGTGTTTTATCATTATATACTCAATATGGTAATTTTAGTTAGTCATAACAAATATTATAGGCATTTTTTTTCTTTTTTGCTATTTATTTTTCATTCCTACTTAGAACTAAATACTTATAGTTTTTTAGTGATTTATTTTTTCTTTTAGCTCACAAAAATTATAAACTTTCTGTTAGTGCCATTAGTTTTAAAATTTGAATAGTTTAAATTTGAATTTTTTAAAATTTGTGTGAATCACTAGTTTATGAATAACTTTACTATAAAAATTGATTTTTGAGTCAATCTTTTTCCTGCTATTTAATATTATTGTGATGTATCATTATATTCAATTTGGTAATTGTAGTTAGTCATAACAAATATTATAGGCTTTTTTTTCTTTTTTTCTATTTATTTTTTCATTTCTACTTGGAACTAAATACTTATAGTTTTTTAGTGATTTCTTTTTTCTTTTAGGTCACAAAATTATAAACTTTCTGTTAGTGCCATTAGTTTTAAAATTTGAATAGTTTAAATTTGAATTTTTTAAAATTTGTGTGAATCACTAGTTTATGAATAACTTTACTATAAAAATTGATTTTGAGTCATTCTTTTTCCTGCTATTTAATATTACTGTGTTTTATCATTATACTCATTTTGGTAATTTTAGTTAGTCATAACAAATATTATAGGCATTTTTTTCTTTTTTGCTATTTATTTTTTTCATTTCTACTTAGAACTAAATACTTATAGTTTTTTAGTGATTTCTTTTTTCTTTTAGCTCACAAAAATTATAAACTTTCTGTTAGTGCCATTAGTTTTCAAATTTGAATAGTTTAAATTTGAATTTTTTAAAATTTATGTGAATCACAAGTTTGTGATTAACTTTACTAAAAAAATGAACATAGATGCACCTATAGAGAAAATTCAACCTAAATTCATAACCAATTTCTATGAATTTCAGAGAAATTCATTATGAATTTAGGTTAAATTCCCTGTATAGGGGCATCTATTTTCACTTTGAGAGGAGCTCAACAAGGCAGAGAGGGACGGGCTTATAAACCGGTGTGGGCGCCCTTCGGTTGGCGAGGTGGGACTAAACTCTGAGCGCAACGAGGACCAACCCTTTAGTCCCGGTTTGTGGCACAAACCAGGATTAATGGTCATGGGCCAGGGGCGAGCCCTATTTTTTCCAGTTTTTTTGTTTTGTTTTCTGCATTATTTATTTTCTTTTGTTTTTTGCTTCATTTTTTTAATTCTTTTTGCTTTTAGTTTTAGAAAAATTATAAACTTTCTGTTAGTGCCATTAGTTTTCAAATTTGAAAACACTTTTTTAGTTTTTTTGTTTTCTTTGTTGCTTTATTTATTTTATTTTGTTTCTACTTACAACAAAATACTTATTGTTGCTATTTTTATTTTTTTCCAATTTTTTGTTTTGTTTTCTGTATTATTTATTTTCTTTTATTTTTTGCTTTATTTTTTAATTCTTTTTGCTTTTACGTCAGCAAAATTATAAACTTTCTGTTAGTGCCATTAGTTTTAGAAAAATTATAAACTTTCTGTTAGTGCCATTAGTTTTCAAATTTGAATAGTTAAAATTTGAATTCTTTGAAATTCGTGTGAATCACAAGTTTGTGATTAACTTTACTAAAAAATGAACATAGATGCACCTATAGAAAAAATTCGACCTAAATTCATAGTTTTCAAATGAACTCTGAAAAAGTTTGCATAGCATACTCGTGTGTTACAAAGTTGGCATGGTATCATCATAATAGTTGTGGGAGAAAGTCTTCACTTTTTCTTCGCTTGTGTCATTTGCTTATTGCACCGTAACCATGGATAATCTTCATCGTTTATCAGGATGCTTGGGTCAGCCTTGACATTGAAGGGAGGAATTTCATGAAACTTCTCATAATCTTCAGACATGTCTGTCTTGCCCTCCACTCCCAGGATGTCCCTTTTTCCTGAAAGAACTATGTGGCGCTTTGGCTCATCGTATGATGTATTCGCTTCCTTATCTTTTCTTTTTCTCAGTTTGGTAGACATGTCCTTCACATAGATAACCTGTGCCACATTATTGGCTAGGACGAACGGTTCGTCAGTGTACCCAAGATTTTTCAGATCCACTGTTGTCATTCCGTACTGTGGGTCTACCTGTACCCCACCTCCTGACAGATTGACCCATTTGCACTTAAACAAAGGGACCTTAAAATCATGTCCATAGTCAAGTTCCCATATGTCCACTATGTAACCATAATATGTGTCCTTTCCGCTCTCGGTTGCTGCATCAAAGCGGACACCGCTGTTTTGGTTGGTGCTCTTTTGATCTTGGGCGATCGTGTAAAATGTATTCCCATTTAAGTATCCTTTGTAAGTCAATACAGTCAAAGATGGTCCCCTGGACAACAAGTACAGCTCATCACAAACAGTGTTGTCACCTCTGAGACGTGTTTCCAATCAACTGCTGAAAGTCCTGATGTGTTCACATGTAATCCAGTCATCGCACTGCTCCAGGTGTTTGGAGCGCAGACTGTTCTTGTGTTCATCGACATACGGGGTCACCAAGGTAGAGTTCTGTAGAACTGTGTACTGTGCTTGAGACCAAGAATATCCGTCCCTACATATTATTGAGTCACTTCCAAGAGTGCCTTTTCCAGTCAGTCTCCCCTCATACCGCGATTTAGGGAGACCTATCTTCTTAAGGCCAGGAATGAAGTCAACACAAAACCCGATAACATCCTTTGTTTGATGGCCCATGGAGATGCTTCCTTCTGGCCTAGCGCGGTTACGGACATATTTCTTTAGGACTCCCATGAACCTCTCAAAGGGGAACATATTGTGTAGAAATACGAGCCCCAGAATGACAATCTCGTCGACTAGATGAACTAGGACGTGCGTCATGATATTGAACAAGGATGGTGGGAACACCAGCTCGAAACTGACAAGACATTGCGCCACATCACTCCTTAGCCTTGGTACGATTTCTGGATCGATCACTTTCTGAGAGATTGCATTGAGGAATGCACATAGCTTCATAATGGCTAATCGGACGTTTTCCGGTAGAAGCCCCCTCAATGCAACCGGAAGCAGTTGCGTCATAAACACGTGGCAGTCATGAGACTTTAGGTTCTGAAACTTTTTCTCTGGCATATTTATTATTTCCTTTATATTCGACGAGAAGCTAGTCGTGACCTTCATACTGAGCAGGCATTCAAAGAAAATTTCTTTCTCTTCTTTCGTAAGAGCGTAGCTGGCAGGACCTTTATACTGCTTCGGAGGCATGCCATCTTTTTCGTGCAAACGTTGCAGGTCCTCCCGTGCCTCAGGTGTATCTTTTGTCTTCCCATACACGCCCAAGAAGCCTAGCAGGTTCATGCAAAGGTTCTTCGTCATGTGCATCACGTCGATTGAAGAGCGGACCTCTAGGTCTTTCCAGTAGGGTAGGTCCCAAAATATAGATTTCTTCTTCCACATGGGTGCGTGTCCCTCAGCGTCATTTGGAATAGCTAGTCCGCCGGGACCCTTTCCAAAGATTACGTGTAAATCATTGACCATAGCAAGTACGTGATCACCGGTATGCATGGCGGGCTTCTTCCGGTGATCTGCCTCGCCTTTGAAATGCTTGCCTTTCTTTCGACATTGATGGTGGGTCGGAAGAAATTGACGATGGCCCGGGTACACATTCTTCCTGCATTTGTCCAGGTATATACTTTCAGTGTCATCTAAACAGTGCGTGCATGTGTGGTATCCTTTGTTTGTCTGTCCTGAAAGGTTACTGAGAGCGGGCCAATCGTTGATGGTCACGAACAGCAACACCTTTAGGTTAAATTACTCCTGTTTGTGCTCATCCCACGTACGTACACCATTTCCATTCCACAGCTGTAAAAGTTCTTCAACTAATGGCCTCGGGTACACATCAATGTCATTGCTGGGTTGCTTAGGGCCTTGGATGAGAACTGGCATCATAATGAACTTCCGCTTCATGCACATCCAAGAAGGAAGGTTATACATACATAGAGTCACGGGCCAGGTGATGTGATTGTTGCTCTGCTCCCCGAAAGGATTAATGCCATCCGCGCTTAAAGCAAACCATACGTTCCTTGGGTCCTTTGCAAACTCATCCCAGTACTTTCTCTTGATTTTTCTCCACTGCGACCCGTCAGCAGGTGCTCTCAACTTCCCGTCTTTCTTACGGTCCTCACTGTGCCATCTCATCAACTTGGCATGCTCTCCGTTTCTGAACAGACGTTTCAACCATGGTATTATAGGAGCATACCACATCACCTTCGCAGGAACCCTCTTCCTGGGGGGCTCGCCGTCAATATCACCAGGGTCATCTCGTCTGATCTTATACCGCAATGCACCGCATACCGGGCATGCGTTTAGATCCTTGTATGCACCGCGGTAGAGGATGCAGTCATTAGGGCATGCATGTATCTTCTCCACCTCCAATCCTAGAGGGCATACGACCTTCTTTGTTGCGTATGTACTGTCGGGCAATTCGTTATCCTTTGGAAGCTTCTTCTTCAATATTTTCAGTAGCTTCTCAAATCCTTTGTCAGGCACAGCATTCTCTGCCTTCCACTGCAGCAATTCTAGTATGGTACCGAGCTTTGTGTTGCCATCTTCGCAATTGGGGTACAACCCTTTTTTGTGATCCTCTAACATGCGATCGAACTTCAGCTTCTCCTTTTGACTTTCGCATTGCGTCCTTGCATCGACAATGACCCGGCGGAGATCATCATCATCGGGCACATCGTCTGGTTCCTCTTGATCTTCAGCAGCTTCACCCATTGCAGCATCATTGGGCACATCGTCTGGTTCCTCTTGATCTTCACCAGCTCCCCCCTGTTGCAGCATCACCGTATTCAGGGGGCACATAGTTGTCATCGTACTCTTCTTGTTCGCCGTCTTCCATCATAACCCCTATTTCTCCGTGCCTCGTCTAAACATTATAGTGTGGCATGAAACCCTTGTAAAGCAGGTGGGAGTGAAGGATTTTCCGGTTAGAGTAAGACCTCGTATTCCCACACACTACTGGAATCAGCTAATTTGCCATCTGCCAGCTCTTTGCCGTCTGCTAGCTGATGGCAAAGCAGCTCTTTGCCATCAGCTACCAAAAAGCAGATGGCAAAGAAACGGCAGACGGCAAAGAAGCTCTTTGCCGTCCGCCAATTCTTTGCCGTCTGCTGGCAGACGGCAAAGAGAGAGGTGGCCCCCACCCCCCGCCCATTTGGAAAAAACTTAACGGCCCACCTCTTTGCCGTCTGCCAGCAGACGGCAAAGAGGCAAAAGGGCGGACGGCAAAGAAAGGCGGACGGCAAAGAGCTGGTTTATCTAACGGCCCGTACCCCCCCCCCCCGCCCGTCTCTGTTCTCTCCTCGCCCCCCCCCCCCCGCCCCTCTCTGTTCTCTGTACCCCACCGCCGCCGCCCGCCGCGCGCCGCCACCTCTCGCCCCCGCCGCCCCACTGCCCCGTCCCCCCCCCCCCCCCCCGCCGCCCCGGCCCCCGCTGCCCCGGTGCCCCGGCCTCCCGCCGCCCCGGCGCCCCGCGCCCCACCGCCCCTGGCCCGCCCCCACGCCGCCCCAGGCCGCGCCCCGGCCACCTCCTCCACCGCCCCGCCCCCCTCCTCCATCGGCACTGCCCCAGGTGAGCCCCCCTCCTTTTTTCTGTTTTTTTCCTTTTTAGTTTTAGTTTAGATTTAGTTTTAGTTTTAGTTTTAGTTTTAGGTTTAGATTTAGTTTTTTCCTTTTTTCTGTTTTATTAGTTTTAGGTTTATGTTTAGTTTAGATTTAGTTTTAGTTTTAGGTTTAGTTTAGTTTGAGGAAAGAAGAAGAAGAAGAAGAGAAAAAGAGGAGAGGAGGAGAAGAAGAAGAGGAAAAAGGAAAGGAAGAAGAAGAAGAGGAGGAGAAGAAAAAAGAAGAAGAGGAAGAAGAAGAAGAAGAAAAAAGAGGAGAGGAGGAGAAGAAGAAGAGGAAAAAGGAAAGGAGGAAGAAGAAGAAGGAAAAAAGGAAGAATAGGAAGAATAGGAAGAAGAAGAAAAGGAAAGAAGAGGAAAAAACCCCGACCCGACACGGCACCCCGACCCCGACCCGGCACCCCGACACGACACCCCGACCCCTAGACCCCGACACCCCGACCCCGAGCCTGACCCGACACCCCGACCCCGACCCCGACCCGGCACCCCGACCCGACACCCCGACCCCGAGACCCTGACCCCGACACCGACACGACACCCCGACACCGACACCCTGACACCACACCCACCCTTACCCCGACACCGACACGGCACCCCGACCCCGACCCGGCACCCCGACCAGACACCCCGACCCCGAGACCCCGACCCGGCACCCAACCCGACACCCCGACCCCGAGACCCCGACCACGGGCCTGACCCGACACCCCGACCCCGACACTGACACGGCACCCCGACCCCGACCCGACACCCCGACCCCGAGACCCCGACCCCGACCCCGACACCCCGACCCCGAGCCTGACCCGACACCCCGACCCCGACACCGACACGGCACCCCGACCCCGACCCGACACCCCGACCCCGACCCCGACACGGCACCCCGACACCGACAGGACACCCCGACCACCGACACCTCCCGAAAAGGTGTTCTTTGGCCTTCCAGAGGCCGACGGGGTCATATATTTGTGAATTATTAGTTAGGTCATATATTTTTCGATTTTGTTATGAAAAACATCATATATAATTGTGTTGATCATGTAGTTTTAAATGTGCAGTTGTTTCATCGCTGCGAGGTTTGGTGTTCGACGACCTCGCCGTGCGTTTGACGAGCTCTGCCCCTTCGTTCGTGGGTGAGCACAAATGACAAGTCCTCCTCCCCCATTAATTATTTGATCTATTCCGATGAAACTTGATAGCTAGCTATATATGTGTCTTGAATCATCAGTATGCGTAACCAATATGTGTCTCCCGTTCGAAAGCGTCATAGTTATAAATATGCATGCATTTGCATATTTATAACCTTGATTCTTTCGAATTGTCCAACGCTATCCATGGACAGCCCGAGTATGTGTAGATTGGGTTCGTTTTCCCATATGCTTTGCTCCGGATCCGACGCATATATTTCGTCAGTGCCTCCCCTGTTGTTCTCCGGGTACACATCCTCTCTGTTTATTGCAGAGACGTGTATCAGGAGAACAGCGGGGAGGTGCTGCCGAAATTTTGCGTCGGATCCGGAGCATAGCATGGGAAAATAAACCCAATCTACACATACACGGGTGGGATTAGGACCTATCATTACCTATTAGAGTGTAGGTTGCATGGACGTAATAAAATTGACAAAGTAGATCAACTAATGAATATATACATGGTGAATTACATATATAATTGTTGTGTGTCCAGTAGCTCTGAAAGTCAAGATGAGTGACCGTGCTTGGATGTATACCGGTCACACTGGTCAGAACAAATGGAGCGCTGAATGGTTCACAAAAACTAAGGGGTTTGTGCAAGCCGCATTTGCAAATGGCCAAAAGAAAACCTGGTGCCCCTGTTTCCGGTGCGGCAATTGGGAAAAGAAGACAGAGGCTGAAATGGGCAAACACCTGCAGAAGAGTGGTTTTACGCCCGATTATACGGTGTGGACATTTCATGGTGAGTCTGCCCAACGTGACCGAGCTGAGGTGGATCATCGTCGCACCGATGAGCATGGTACCGGGATGGAAAACATGGTGCAAGGCTATGATGATGCTCGGGATTCGGACGAGGAGATGGAGGAATCTGCAAAGGCCTTCAATGAAATGTTGGAGTCTTCGAAACGTCCGCTCCATGAGCACACTGAGCTTTGTCAGTTGGATGCCATCTCACAAGTAATGGCTCTGAAGGCTCAGTTCAACTTGGGCAGAGAATGCTATGACGCAATTATGACAGTATTTGGACGCTTTCTACCCAAAGGCCATGTAATGCCTGCAAACCTGTACCAGTCGGACAAAATCCTCCGTGCACTGAAGATGCCCTATGAGAAGATACATTGAAGTAGACAGCGACAATGAATCCGACATCACCCCAAAGGAGGAACAAGAAGAGCCGGAATAAGAAGAGGTTACTGCTGCGGATGACCTGCCAATGCTTGACCGATTACGCCAAGGTGGCCTTGCACATGTTGATGCCAATGAACCCTATGAGCCCGTCATTGATTATAGTGATGATGATGATTATGCATTTATTGATGATACTGATCGAGATTATTAGTAGTGTCAGGTATTACATTTTTTTATGTTGTACTTGATGATGATACACTTAAGTGATACACATATTATTATTCATGTCGGTCTTTTTTTATGTTGTACTAATTTCGTTTACTGTTTGTCATGGCAGGTGTTGAAAGATGGTGGGCGCTGGTCGGGAGCGTGTTCTGAGGTCTTCCATTCTAGACGCACCTCTCCGCCGAGCATTGCTGGACAGTATGGCCACACCACCGGGCCCTTCTTCATCGACCGCGTTGCCCAGCAGGGGACGAGGTAGGAAGAGAGGAGGTGGGGCACGTGGTCGTGGGAGAGGAGGTAGGGTGACTGCTACGGCGCCTTCCTCGCCGCCACCCCCAGCCGTTTCACCCGAGCACGTGACTGCTAGGGTGGACTCGTCCGAGGAGGAGGCTACACGGACTCCGGTCCACGAGCCTCGAGTCCACGGGTCTTGGGCCCACGAGCCTCGGGTCGACTGGCCTTCGGCCCACGTGACCCCGGAGGAGCACACGTCCGGATGGGGTACCTGGCCGGATCAGCCCGAGGAGCCGAGTGGCCATGCTGATGATGGCGGGGAGCCGACTGATCTTGAGGAGGAGGGGGGCACCGTCTACCAGTGTGGTGCTACACGGCTCCCGTCTGTGCCGGTGACCCGCGAGCAGAGGTGGTTGATTTTCCCTGATGGGGAGAGGTACGTAAGTGCATTTAATATTTTTA
The DNA here is from genome assembly GCA_034509565.1 of Triticum monococcum. Classification (NCBI taxonomy): domain Eukaryota; kingdom Viridiplantae; phylum Streptophyta; class Magnoliopsida; order Poales; family Poaceae; genus Triticum; species Triticum monococcum. The sequence goes on from CM067845.1 coordinate 490,019,773, forward strand.
TACCTTGTGCATTCACGTTTTTTCAAATAACTAATGCGTTGGCCTTGTCATGCTGCAGGGGTTGGGACCACCATCATAGTGTCCGCCGGCCCAACTCCGTCCTTGGAGTTCTTTGTCGGCAAAACTTCCCGGGGTTTGTCACGTTGCCTGGTGAGGGTCGGCTTCCAGAGCTTGGATTGAGCTGGGAACACTACGTGGCTGCCCCGGCCCCGCCGGATGAGATTATCGACGGTGTCGTGTGCGACACGAGGGCAGACATGGTGATCAGAAAGTTCTGGGTAATTTCTCCTTTACACATATAAAAATCTTCAACTAGCTAGTTATTAATTGTACTAATCAATATTGTCTCATTTGATTGCAGACATTCTACAGGTGTGAGGAGGGATACGAGGAGGACGCGGCACATGTTATCGAGAACGTCTGCAAGCGCCTACTCCAGAACTTACGGCACGAGGCTCGGGTGCAGGCTGTTCGAGACTACTAAGCCTTGCGTGGTATAAAGAAGACCAAGCCGGCGTGTCGCGATAAGTTCCTGAGTAAGGAGCAGTACATGAAGGTAATTCTTAAGGCCTTCTCTACTTAAGTTCCTTCATTTAGTAATTCTTAGCCGTCGCGCTCAAGTTTCTATTTGCTAACTTAGGCGCCTCCGAGATGGTGTGCGGATCGGATGGATTGTTGGGAGGTGTTGGTCGATGAGTGGTGCTCAAAACAATGGCTAGCCCTCCACAAAGAGGCCAAGGACAAACGTGCCCAAATGGAAGGTGTGCCACACCATCAAGGCAGCTCCAACTTATATCAGTTCGGGCGCAACTGGGTATGTGGTTTGCTTCATGATTCATGCAATTCATTCATCATGCTAGCTTGAGCCCTTTAATTACTAATTTTCATTGTTTTTCTCTTTCAGGCACGCTACAATAAGGCGGATAAGGTGCCAGAGGTGTACGACCTGTATGCCATGGCCCACACTGCCTCTTTCAAGAAAGTCAAGGCTTTCTCTCAGTCTGACCTCGATGATGCAAACAACTTCACCAACATCTCCTCCCACAACAAGCTCGTGAGATATAGAGATGAGGGGAAGGCGAGGAAAGGGGAGGACTTTAACCCGAGCCAGGGTCCCATTGATCCAGAGCTGTTGATGATATCTGGTGGCGGGAGGTCCCATGGCTCCATAGCCATTGGAGATGGACTTATTCGTTGTCCTAGCACTCTCCCGGAGATCAAGGCGCGCCAGTCGAGCTCTGCTCCTGAGATAAGGCCTCGTGAACAGCCAGTGCAACTCGCTATCAAGGTTAGTGATACGTACTCAGTTATCTTTCTCCATTACATTGTGTGCGCTTCCATCAATGATTACAAATGGTCATGTGAGTGGTGTTGCAGGCTGCTATACAGAGTGAGAGAGATAGAACGGAGAAACTTCTGGCGGAGGCGGCGGAGAGGCAGCGGGAGTTGGAGGAGAGGACGGCAAAGATGATGGAGGAGGAGAGGGCACGGAATGACATGCAGGCAAGGGCCATGTACGAGCTCCTTGTGGTAAGTTTCTTCTGCAGATTAGCCAAAACATTCATGTAGTGTTTGTCTCATTACTAACTAGTATGACTGAGTCGTCAAAACCAAATGTGCAGTCTGTGTGCAAGAAGATAGGTCAGACCGCTCCACCGATGCCAGTGATTGCTCCTGGGACCACGGTGAGTTTTATTTGAATGGACATTACTTGCTAGTCTTAACATTTGAGTGTCATCATGCTAACAAGACATTGGAAATGATCTTTGGTGCAGCGTAACTCCAGACAAGCATCGCACGATCCTTCTCCAGCTACCGACACGAGCCACCCCGCTCCTACACCTCCTGGATCTTGGTAAGTTTATCTAGTGTTTTGCTTAACACATGCATAAAGACCTAGACTTAGCTTTATTTCCTCCAATGCTTACCATAATGACCTAGACTTAGCTTCTTCACCTCCAAAATGACTTAATAAGCTTACTGACCTCCAAAACCATCCATTTTACCTAAGTTAGCTCTAAAACGATCTGTACTTAGCTTACTTATGTCAACAATTGCATAATTAGCTTAGTTAGCTCATAGACGATCCATTTTACCTAAGTTAGCTCTAAAATGACCCATTTTACCTAGGTTGGCTTATAAATGATCCAATTCATCCAAGTTAGGTCAAAAATGACCCATTTTACCTAGATTAGCTCCTAAATGATCCATTTTACCTACGTTAGCTTTAAAATGACCCATTTCACCTAGGTTAACTCCAAAATGACCCATCTTACCTAGGTTATCTCATAAACGATCCATTTCAACTAATTTAGCTCATAAACGATCCATTTCACCAAGTTAGCTAAAAAACGATCCATTTCACCTAAATTAGCTCTTAAATGATCCATTTCACCTAAGTTAGCTCAAAAAGATCCATTTCAACTAAATTAGCTCATAAATGATCCATTTCACCTAAGTTAGCTCAAAAACGATCCATTTCAACTAAGTTAGCTCATAAATGATCCACTTCACCTAAGTTAGCTAAAAAATGATCCATTTCACCTTAGTTACCTCAAAAACGATCCATTTGACCTTAGTTCGCTCATAAACGACCCATTTCAACTAAGTTAGCTCATAAATGATCCATTTCACCTTAGCTAGCTCATAAACGACCCATTTCAACTTAGTTAACTCATATATGATCCATTTCACGTAAGTTAGCTCATAAATGACATACTCTTCTTGTTCTAGTCTTCTTCTTGTTCTACTCTTCTTGTTCTAGTCTTCTTCTTGTTCTACTCTTCTTGTTCTAGTCTTCTTCTTGTTCTACTCTTCTTCTTGTTCTACTCTTTTTGTTCTAACTTTCTTATTTTCATTTTGCAGATTTCATTCACTTGACGAAAGCTTGCATAGATGGAGTGCTCCTTATCCCTTTCTCTGTTTCTTTTGTATCGTTGAACTATGCATGTATCGTTGGATGCCTCTATGTTGAACTTGTTATGTATGATGGAACTATGCATGTAATATATATGGTTGGATGATGAAGTTATGTGTTGGATATCTTATATGTTTGCTCTGTAATGGCCTTTTGAAATATATCTATATATGTCATATATATTTGTGATGAAAATTGTTGGATTTAATAAAAAACAGATAAAAGAGCCAATATGCAAGCTCTTTGCCGTCTGCCACCGACGGCAACCTGCTCTTTGCCGTCTGCCGCGGACGGCAAAGAAGCCACGTGGCATCCAGCTGTGCTTCCTGGGAGCTGACCCATTTGGTCAGTTTGCCTACAGTGGCAGACGGCAAAGAACCTGCCATGTAGTGACGTGTAGATGACATCATACGGTTGACGGCAAAGACACTAGAAATTTTGCCGTCAGCGGCGGACGGCAAAGGCCCGCCATTAGCCACTTAACGGACTGACAGCGCAATTATTGCCGTTCGCTCTCTTTGCCGTCCGCCGCGCTCTCTTTGCCGTCCGCCGCAGACAGCAAAGACTTTGCCATCAGTAGCAGACGGCAAAGAAACTGTTTACCGGAGCCTACGTTGCCGGAGCCTTTTGCCGTCTGCGGCTGACGGCAAAGCTCTTTGCCGTCCGCCGTTCATGGCTTTGCCGTCCGCCGTGGCGGACGGCAAAGTAGCTGATTCCTGTAGTGACATTCAATGCATGGACAACACATAAAACCATTCTGTTTGTTTGCCTCAGCCGCATCGAGAAACTCATGCACGCCCTTAATGTACTCGGAGGTGTGTCTGTCACCGTACATCCATTGTCGGTTCATCTGCGTGCATTATATATAATTAAGTGTCCAAATTAATAGAAGTTCATCATCACATTAAAACCAAAGTACATACATAGTTCTCATCTAACAACATATAGCTCTCCAGAGCATCTAATTAATTAAACCATACATTGAAACTATGTAAAACATTTCAATGCGAAAACAAAATGCGATCATAATCGCAACCAAGGTAACAATTGATCCAACGGCATAATGATACCAAGCCTCGGTATGAATGGCATATTTTCTAATCTTTCTAATCTTCAAGCGCATTGCGTCCATCTTGATCTTGTGATCATCGACGACATCCGCAACATGCAACTCCAATATCATCTTCTCCTCCTAATTTTTTTTATTTTTTCCTTCAACAAATTGTTTTCTTCTTCAACTAAATTTAACCTCTCGACAATAGGGTCAGTTGGAATTTCCGATTCACATACATCCTACATAAATAAAATCTATGTCACGTTGGTCGGCATAATTTTCATAAACAATAAATGAACCAATAGTTATAAAGATAATATATATACCACATCCGAATCATAGACAGGACGAGGGCCGACGGGGGCGGATACCAAAACCATCGCACTATATAAGATGCAATAATAAAAGTAAGAAAATAATACAAGTATCTATGTAAACATACAAGTAAGAATATTTTTTCCTTTCAGAAAGAAGATAAGAACAAGAGGCTCACCACGGTGGTGCCGGCGATGAGCTCGGCGCGGGTGATCGACGACGGTGAAGACGGGGACGGGGCATGACAGACCGCTAAACCTAGACAAATATTGAGGAAAATGGAGCTTGGAGGTCGAGTTTGGAGAGGATAAAGCTTAAGTAGTGTGGCTCAGACATTCCATCGAACACCTTGTGTGCATAGGAGGTGAGCTAGAGCACCACCAAGCCCTCTCCCCCTCGGCCAGAAAAAACAGAGCAGTGTGCTCTGCTCTTACATGAGGGGGTATATATAGGCACCTCATTGGTCCCGGTTGGTGGCATGAACCGGGACTAAAGGGGAGCCTTTGGTCCCGGTTCAAGCCACCAACCGAGACCAATGGTGGTGGGCCAGGAGCGAGACCCATTGGTCCCGGTTTGTCCCACCAACCGGGACCAAAAGGTCCAGACGAACCGGGACCAATGGCCCACGTGGCCCGCCCCCCTGGGCTCACGAACCGGGTCCAATGCCCCCATTGGTCCCGGTTCTAGACTGAACCGGGACTAATGGGCTGACCCGGCCTGGACCTTTGCCCCCTTTTTTACTAGTGCTACTCCCCAGCCTAGCACCCAGCTACAGCCGACGATCCTCCTGAGTGTGGTGTGGAGCGTTCAAAGGAGATTGAAGCAATTCGGAGAAGAAGGCACCAGGGAAGAAGAGATGATTTGGGATTGGTGATTACACGTGGCCTCCTCTAGGGTAGGTCTAACAGATGGGAGAAAAGACTAGTAACATATAAAAAAATTCCCCACCTTCTACCCCTTATTCATAATAGTGACCAAAACCGCAAGTTAATAGAAAAATTAAAGGGTTAATCATTTCTTTATCAAAACCATATTATTGTGAAAGCCAAATGGCTGAACACAAGCCCTTAGGAAAAAAAGAGAGGATGAACCCAAAAAGCGAGCGAGCGCGCGCGTGTGTGTGTGTGTGTGTGTGTGTGTGTGTGTGTTGAGGCCTGGTTCACACGTGTCAACTTGGGGCTCCAGTGCATCTGACTTCGGGTCCTCAGTCCACCTTACAGATTAAACTCATCTTAGCTTGTCCTCTTCCTCGCCGACGTATGGCGACGCTGCCACCATCGTCACCGATAGACGTGCCTCTGCGGCTATCGCTTCTCCCAGCGGACACCATCTTGGAGATATTGTCCTGCGCGGGCGAAGCTACCATCATCGTCCACTGCGCATCCACCTGCAAAGCATGGCTCCACCTCATCCTGGAGCTGTCCTTCTTCTCCTGTCGTCGGGTTGGGCGCTCCGACCCCTTTAATCTCGATGTAAGCGTGCAAGCTGGCAGTGGTAGTGGAAATCTAAACGAGTCAAAAAATCTCACACAGAATGATAAGTCAGGATTGGTCCATAAGAAGTGAACCACGCTAGGATGCAGACATCCAGTTATCATAATGTCTTGGTTTATCAAGTCATGTAAAGAAAACAAAGAAAATATATTAGAAAAACACGAAGATAAGTTACGAACATTGAGTAAGCCATTACAAAGCATAAGATGAATTCCCAGTATAACTTGTTTTGACTTGTAGCTTTCTTCCATCATCACCTCCCACCGAAAAAAAATCCTATAAGACTGGGTCTTTTCTCCCATGTGGTGAGACCCACCCTAGAGGAGGCCACACTTCTTTTTACCAATCCCAAAGCATCTCTTCTTGCGTTATTTCATGAGTTTCATATTTTTTTCTGATGGCAGACCTCTCGTCCATCCTTCATCGAAATCAGCCAACTAAGACTTCCTTTCCTTATCTAGATGGGCACGACGAACTGCTTTGGTTTCTTTGTAGGAAGTAACCATATACACGTATATAAGTAGCTCAGAACTTATGATGCACGTTCTCTACAGCTGAGCGGGAACGAGAGGGGCGGCGTGTGGTGCGCAACAGCTGCATACCATCCAATGTGCTGACAATCAGCTAGGGGTGAGGAAAAGCACCCGCCTTCCTCACAAGTACGGATCGAACTTGGATTTGAAATTAACTAGACAAGTACAGGTCAAATCCAACTAATACTTTTATTTTGTTGCTTCCCTTCTTTAATTTCCCTTACTACTCCCCGGCATGGCACCCAGCTACAGTCGGCGATCCTGCTAGACGTGGTGTGGAGCATTCAACAGAGATTGAGAAAATTTGGAGAAGAAGACGTCATGGAAGAAGAGATGATTTGGGACTGATGATCACTCATGGCCTCCTCTAGGGTTGGTCAAGACAGATGGGAGAAAAGACCGATCTTATGATTTTTCCCTCACCTTCTACTACTGATTCACAATATTGACCAAAACAACAAGTTAGGGTTTGTTCGGCAGCTCTCTGCTCCTCACTTCTCAACTCCCTGCTCCACGTAGACACAGAGCGCGTGGAGCGTCACTTCGGCTGCTCCGAGAAAATGGCCTGCTGGCCGCTCCGCTCCGCTTCAAGGAAAGCGTGAAGCTGACGTGTTTGGTGCCACACTGGCAGCTCCAGGAGCGGTGTTGCGGAGCCGAGGGTTGCCGAACAGGCTCTTAGTCTGCAAAAAGGGCTAATCTTTTTTTATCAAAACCATATTATTGCGCAAGGCCCAATGGATGAACACAGGCCCTGAGGAAACAAGAGAGGATGAACCCAAAAGCGCGAGGGTGTGTGTGTTGAGGCCTGGTTCACACCTGGCAATTTGGGGCTCCAGTGCATCTGACTTCGGTTCGTCGGCCCACCCTGCAGAATTCGACTCATCTCAGCTTCTCCTCTTCCTCGTCGGCGCATGGCGCCGCCGCCGCCGCCGCCGATAGACGCGCCTCTGCGGCTGCCGCCTCTCCCGGCGGACACCATCTTGGAGATCTTGTCCCGCGTGGGCGACGCTACCGCCGTCGTCCGCTGCGCAGCCACCTGCAAAGCATGGCGCCGCCTCATCCTGGAACCGTCCTTCCTCTCCCGCCGTCGCGCCGGGCGCTCCGACCCCTCCCCTCTCCTCGGCTTCTTCTTCCTGGACACATCCCAGAAGCTGCCCCGTCGCCGCCTCTACCTCCGCCGCCCCACGCGCTTCCTCCCCCTCGGCCCCTCTCAGTCGCAGGCAACCGCCCTCCCCCTGTCCCACTTCTTGCCGAAGCCGGACGCGGCCGACCTCAGCGGATTCGCCCCCGTCGCGTCAGGCGCCGGCGGGCTCCTTGCCCTCCGCCGTTCCCCGGCCAGCTCGTGCGACCTTGTCGGGATCTGCGTCTGCGACCCCGTGGCCGGGACCTCCACCTTCCTCCCCCCTCTCCCGCCCACAACATCCCCCGAGAACATCGTCTTTCTCGACGCCGACGGCTCCTCGTTCCGCCTGCTTGCGGTGATGAACCGACCAATGGGGATCCGCCTGCGCGTCTTCTCCTCCCAGACCGGGCAGTGGGGCACGGCTGTGACGGCCCCACTTCCTGATAACATGGTGATCCACCTCTGCTCCCCTGCCGTCGTCCACCGTGGTGCCGTCCACTGGATATGCGGCACCCGTGCCCTCCCGAATGCGGTGCACGCACTGGCCGTTCGCCCCGGCCAGGCCGATGTCTCGGTGTGCCGATTCGACCTTCCGCTGCGCGCAGGCATTCACCGCCTGAACCACGCCGCAGGAGCAGTTCGCCTGTGCAGTTCAGCTCAGGGGTGTCTCTCCTTGGTTCTTCTGGATGAACCTGTGATCTCCGTCTGGAACTTCAAAGACAATGGCGCTGATGGCAGGCCCTGGGAGCTTCACAAGACGGTACATCTGCCGTCGGTGTTGCCCTTGACAATCTCTGATCCTTCTGCAGAGTGGGGGCTCTCTGTCGTAGCATTGTGCGATCAGAGTGGCTCCTTGTTCTTGCGTGCTGTGGACGAGGGCGGCCTGTTTGTTCTCAACCTGGAGACGGAGGTGATGTCGAGGGTACGCAACGACCACTGCGCCAAGTTCCTGTGCCCGTATGTGGCGAATCTGAGTTCTTGCCTGGGAGCCATGAAGAATTTCTGATGTTGGACTCAAAATTCAGGTTTCTGAACACACTAGCTTAATGCATATTAAGAGATGAGTATTCAGTTCTGTTTCGATGTATTCTACAGGTTTACTCTTATCTGTGATGTATCACCTGTTTATTTTCACATCTGGAGGCTTCATACTGATTTAAGTTTCAGTTTATTGTATGCGGCTTGCTTATTGTAGTCTTCATTTCTAATAATCAGTGTCCTCTACTGCTAAACTTGAATTTGGATATGATTACAGTTTGTATGTCCAGTGGGGTTCTATAATGTGAAACTGAAAGAAACAGGATTAAATTGCGCTTATTTTCTTCGATTCACTATGCCAATAATGCAATTTGCTGTTTCTTGGAAGGCAAGATTTTAGTTATCTAAGCCAATGTGAACAATAGGAGAAATTTTATTGCTTTGCATTCTGAGGTGACAACTCTTGTGATCAGGTAGTAAAAGAAAAAAGAACACATAATAATGGGAATTTGCCAGATTATATGATTACTAGAGCTGACAGTTACATCATGTCTGAGAGTTAGTATGACACAATATACGTTCCATCATGTCTGGGAGTTAGTACTGTATACACAATATATGTGCACACAATTTTCTATATCTAAATAGCCAATCCTCACTACTAGATTTCTCTGCACATGTGTGCTTCCATATTGTAAATAGCCAGACATCATCGTGAGTTGTATACGTCATGCAGTAGATATTTCCATACTGTAAAGTTCAATTAGAAATCTGTGGAGTTGATTTTGATGTCTCTAATTTGTTCAGAAATGGGAATTTTAATTTTTAACGAACATGCAAAGTATGATTGTGAAGCTGAGGTCAAAACCGAAGCCCTGAAAATAACAATATCATTCTCTCATATTAGTAATGTCTCGATATTCTATAAGCAAAATATCAGCCTTAAAAGCTAATTTTTTAACAGAAAAGTAAAAAAATGCAAAATTGATTTGACTGGACCACAACCATATGCACTGAGAGCTTCTTGTATTTATATTTTTTTACTTTTCTGTAATTTTTACTGATCTTCTATTAATTAGTGCACTGATTTTATTATTGTTTCATTTTAAATTTCAAAATGTATATTCCATTATTCAAGTTAACTGTCAAGAACAAAGTCAACTGATTTTTTCAGTAAGAAATTGTATCTTTTTTGTAACCCTAACTCTAGTACCCAAATCTTTAATAACCTTATTGACTCACCAAAAATGTTGATCCAGAGTTCTCCCTCCTCCTGGTCCGTCCAGATGAGAAGAACATACATGAACGAGTTCGGAGGAACATTTGTTTGATTGTAATCTTACAAGAACTCCAAATTAGCAGTTTGTTTTATATAAGTAATTTTTTTGTCAAGTTTGACCAAATTTAGAAATAAATATCAACATTACAATGCTAAATCAATACCATCAGATCCAACATGAAATATATTTCGTATTACATTTTATTTGATATTGTAGATGTTGATATTTTTAAATACAAGTTTAGTCAAATTTTATAAAAGTTTGGCCCTTTAAACGTCTTGCTAATGCCAAATCGCACTTGTATGCACTTGTGCCATCTTGTGGCTTGTTGTCACATGGCGTAACTCATCTCGCTGGAGCTCTGGCAGGATCCAATTTTTGGCAACTTCCTTTTATGTTAGAGCGTTGCTATGCGAACGATAAGACTGCGCCCTATTTACGGGTGACATGCTATGATCAGATGCAGTTGGCGAGCACTTGTACTCCGCTCGATTCCAGCACCGTCTGCATATAGGCCAGAAACTGTGGTGTGCACGGCAGTTTCGTTTATGTTAATATTCAGACTAAAACTAAAACAAAAAAACTGCAAAACACACAACACAAAAAACAGTTAAAGGAGAATCACGCTGACCCGTTGGACATAAGCCACTCTGTGTCTCCCTCCGTTTCAAAATATGTTTAAGTTGAAATGGAGGGAGCATATATTTTTTATGCGACTTTTTTCAGTTTGAATTTCGTTTGAAAATTTCAGACGAAAAAAATCCGAAATTTCCTGAAAACCATTTCCCGAAAGTAACCCACAAAGTATTTCAAGACGAAGGGAGTACTTTGTTGTTGGGCCAGTTGGTAGTTTTAATTCCTGCGCTCAAGTTTGAGCTGCGATGGAACGGGCCAGTCGGCCCGGCCATGCATTTCTACGGTTCTACCTACCGTGTGACAATTTGGAAGATAGGCATTCATAACACACTACTTCCTTTCTCGAGTATTTAATAAAAAACTATCACATTTTATGGAACCGTGCCTACAAACTACCACTCTACAAATTTATGACGAAAATTACCACTTTTTGTATAATCTTTGATTAAAAACTACCATGTCGGGAAAGTGCCCAATTCGTCTCTTCTAAACGCCTTTCTGACAGGATGGGCTCACCTCTCAGCATTAATCTTCTTCCTCCTCTTTCTCTGACATTTCCTCAAACACTTCATGTGCACTCCGCCGCTCTGCCCCGCTCATCCTCCCACACCGTCGCCCCGCAGCACCTCATCAGCCCGCGCCGCCCCGTCCAGTTCCTCATCAGTGACCTCCCGCTCCGGATCCGACTCCCACGCCCGCGACCAGTGCCACGCCTCCACGCCGTCTTCCACATCCCCGGCCTCCTCATCGCCGCTTCGCCCATCCCCGGCCACCGGTGCCCTCGCCGGAGCCAGCCGTCTCTGCCGCGCGCAGCCTCTCCCTCCCCCCGCCAGTGCCCTGCTCCAGCGTCGCCGCCGGATGCCTCAAGCTCCAGATCCGACCGACCTCGCCGCTCCCCTCGGCCTCCCGCAGCTGCCCGTTGCCGGCCATCCCCATGGTTCGAGGAGCCCGAGCCTTCATCTGCTCCTCTCGCCCTGCGCCGGCCTCCACCAGCACCCATGGCTGCCGCTTGCTAGTCACCACCACAGCCGCCGCGCCCCTGCTTGCTGCTTCAACTTCATGCCCAAGCTTCGTTTTCGTTATGGACGTGGGGTAGCAGCACGGCAAAGGGTTTGACGAAATGCCAGAGAGAGAGGAGGAAGAAGATTAATACTGACAGGTGGGCCCATCCTGTTAGAAAGGCGTTTAGAAGAGGCGAATTGGGCACTTTCCCGACATGATAATTTTTAGTCAAAGATTAGACAAAAAGTGGTAGTTTTCGGCATAAATTTATAGAGTGGTAGTTTGTAGGCACGGTTTCATAAAATGTGGTAGTTTTTTGTTAAATACTCCCCTTCGTCATTGTGAGCTCGTACCACCACCACTTGAGTTTCGGAGACAAGCGCACCAGGAGCACCACAGAGCTGCGCCACGTTAAATGTGACCTCGTATCATCATGTATGTTGCCGCTCAGTACTGCTCTGCTGCTAAACACCAGGACCCTCCTCTCCACCTCTCTCTTTCTAGTTTCCAGTGAGCAGGCGCACGCGCACGTGGAGCGGCCATGGCGACCGCGGCAGCTGCCGGCGCGGAGCAGAGCCAGCGTCACGCCGTGTTCTTCCCTTTCCCGGCGCAGGGCCATGTGAAGGCGGCGCTCGGCCTGGCCCAGCTCCTCCACCGTCGCATGGCTTCCAGGTCACCTTCGTCCACACCGCCGAGCACAACCGCCGCCGCCTTCTCCGGTCGCGCGGCCCCGGCGCTCTCGCGGGGGTCCCCGGGTTCCGCTTCGCCGCCGTCCCGGACGGCCTGCCCCCGTCCGAGGCGGACGCGTCGCAGGACATGGGCGCCCTGCTGTCCACCACGGAGGCCCTGGTCCCGCACTTGAGGAGCCTCGTCGCCGGCCTGCTCCCGCCCGTGTCCTGCGTCATCTCCGACGTCGAGCACGTCCTGTATGGGTCCAGGGAGATGGGTACCCCCTGCGTCACCTTCTTCACGACCAGCGCGTTCGCCTTCATGGCGTCCCAGCAGTTGCAGCGGCTCTTGGATATAGGCATTGTCCTAAACGCAACGGCGTGCCACAGGACCACTCCGTCCGCCATCATCTTCCACACCTTCGACGACATCGACCGCGAGGCCATGGCGGCCATGTCCACCATCCTGCCACCCACCTACGCCGTCGGGCCGTTGCCGCTCCTCCTCGGCCATGTCTCTAGCGGCGTGGCTGACACGCTGGAATCCAACTTGTCCAAGGAGAACAACGCCAGCCTAGAGTCGCTGGAGGGCAAGCGGCCAGACTCGGTGCTGTACGTGAGCTTCGGGAGCATCACGACGCTCACGAGCATCGCGTGGGGTCTGGCCAACAGTAAAATGGATTTCCTGTGGGTGCTGCCACCGGAGTTCCTGGAGGAGACGAAGGCGAGGAGCCACGTGACGAGCTGGTGCCCGCAGGAGGCGGTGCTCCGGCACGAGGCGACGGGCGCGTTCCTGACGCACTGCGGGTGGAACTCGGTCCTGGAGAGCCTCAGCGCCGGGGTGCCGATGCTGTGCTGGCCCTTCGGCGCCGATCAGTACACGAACGCAAGGTACGTCTGCTCCGAGTGGCGCGTCGGCCTGGAGATCGGCGGCGATGTCGAGAGGGATGAGGTGGAGGCGGCCGTCCGGGAGGTGATGGGAGGAGGGGGCAAGGGAGAAGAGATGAAGAGAATGGCCATGGAATGGAAGGAGAAGGCTGCCATGGCTGCACTGCCAGGTGGGCCATCTTGGGTAAATCTGGAGAAGGTGGTCAATGAGGTGTTAGTGTGGCTCCTGCGAGGAATAGGATGTGGAATTATGACTAGGCTCGTGCTTGGTCTACACTGGCAATAAATTGATGAAAAGGTTGTGATCCATCACCTTTGTCCAAACTTAATATGGGTTGTCCATTTGTCAAGAAAATAAATGTGGGTTAGGTGATCCATTGTGTTAGTACTCCCTCCATCCCTTCCATCCCAAAATAAATGACTCAACTTTGTACTAGCTTTAGTACAAAGTCAAGTCACTTATTTTGAGACTACGTAGTACTACTACAATAGTGATCACTCAACTACACTCTTCAATGTAGCATGATTCATTTGGTATTTTGGTACCACCGAACATTGCGGTTTGTATTGTAATCCATCCCTTCTATAGCCCAACTAAAGGTTCGGAGGGTACGCTAGAGGCTACACATTTGCATCCCTAGCCGTTTGTCGCTCCTTACTAAGCATCGAAGTGCCACCGTGTTTCTGGACACATGACAGTACTCCTCTGGTATCAAAGACACGAGTTTTGCTGCTATACACATTCTATTTTTATATATAAGTGCTTGCGGTGTCAAACTAAACCGCAGCGGGATACAAATGTCTTTCACTTTATAAGGATGCATCTGATCGGCGAACCTTCAGCTCCACGCAACCGAAGTGGCAGGCAATGCAACGAGTATATCCCAGGTATGACATTCTCCAGTTTGAGGCCCTCCACAAGAATGATATCCTGAATGGAACCAAAGAACAGCTAAATATCAGGTATATGGTGTTTTATCCGTCTAGAAATCAACTGTATGATGCCCAGCGTGGTGGCTAGTGCCAAGTACCCGCTATGAAAGAACACAGGTACAAAGATTCTAGCTGGCCTCTTCGAAACTTGTTAGATCAATGTGAGCCAACAGGCATGTTGAGAGGCCACAATTTTTTTTTGTCACTGACCCCAAATTTAGAAGGTCGACCAGGAATTTTAACGGTCCTAATCCATCGAGGGTAGGGAAGAGGAGTGTCATCTAGGGAAAAAGTAACATAGAAGGACCTCCTTCAGCGAATCATTAATCACGCTGCTCTTGATAAGGACTTCACTACTTTCGTGGATCAATATCGACAATACGGCTCAAATATTCTTCATTTTACTAGTGAACATCCGATTCTTCGTTTAAAATTACTGTTGGAGACTGCCTGTTCAGATTACTGGAAACGCAAGGAAAATGAAGTTCGGAGCACAGGGCTAAAACAGAAGGTACAATAAGAAAAGAGAGAAAAGAACGCAAACATAATTAAATACAGTAAATGTGAACTAAACAAAATTATTCCAAAGAAGGATCTTCGTACCCGGTTTTCAAGTAAAACTAAATGTGAAGGGATCAAGTCATCGAAAGCTGCAACAGACAAATAGTCTATTCCTGCAAAAACATGACAACAAAAGTTTCCTTTTTTGAGAATAAACGTGAAGAGATAAATATAAATAGAAGAGTTAATGCAGGACAAATCATTTAACCTGTCCAAGATGTAGAAGTTTGTACTGAAGGGCTGATGCGTAAGGAGCAACTAACAGGAACACAAATGGCAAAAAGGAATTGGATGGAGCAGAAGGAATACAATGATAATGAGACCATGGTCCAGGGGCTATGGAATGTCAGAGTGCATGGTGTGTGGAGCACTGGATGCGTCAAAACATGACACTTCCAATCCAGGTATGCAAAATGTTAATAGTGCAAACAGAAACCACTATATTTCAGACCAATGACACATACATGCAGACCCGGACAGTAATCAAGTGCACAAACTTAACATAGTTGCATACAGAACTAAGTAAAATATTAGTGTCATAGATACAATGAAGGACCTCGTAAAAGGATGAAAAGCTCGTTGGAACTCACCGACAAGCTTAATATCCGTGTTGTCTACCAACCATTGGGCACCATCTTTCATAAAACCCACATAGCTTGTGTCAAACTCTTTCTTCCACATTAGGTTCCTGCATCACAACAGTTTCACTGAATTCACTTTCCCAACTTATCACACATTCCGCTCTACAGTTCGGCATAGTAAAGCACTTGGTGCAGTAACTTACTTCAAGAAATTGCATGGTAGATTAAAATAGAGGATACAAGATGTTCTATAGAGAAAATTATTGAGGGGTTGTATGAATCCAAAAGCACATGTTAGGCCGAAGGAAAGCCAGATATAGGAAACAAATTCTTGGTTCTGCTGGTTTGCTCATTCATTTACATATTCCCAGATTGATAAAGGTGGGCCCTGAAAATACACGCCAAGGCCCCATCAATGAATATTATGCACTTTGGTTGCTCAAATAGCAGAAGGGGGGAAGTGTGTGTGTGTGTGTGTGTGTGGGGGGGGGGGGGGGGGGGAGTCTAGAAGGGCTGAAAATGTCCGATAGATATATCGATAAGTGAAAGGTCCATCCCGCTGAAGATGTCTTGTTTACAAAAGGATAAGTAGGTATGCAATGTACCCATTCAGGGTGCAGTCACCATGTCTTCTGGATGGATACAAATTGCACAAATTCGGTGGCATCAGGGGAATCATTTGAAGTTTTTCCCTAACCGAGGATGCAACAAAGTAATCATCACTCTAACACAAAGTGACATGCGGTTGGCGCGTGTTCGAGAAAAAAAGAAAGCAAACATAACTTGTTTGCATCTACCAAAGATGCTTTTTTGCAGTAGATGCACACCTTTGGATTGGCATTTTCTATACAACAAAACCCTCTATCAATTTGCTAGCGAAGTGCCAAGGGAGTAATGTAAATTGTCAGAATTTAAAGCACCCCAGATATTTTACAGCAAGCTATTTTCTTTCTGACAACAAGAAGACACAGGCCATATACTACCATATGGGAAGTAGAAAATCAAATTACTTCTCATAGTTACTCGTAGCAGTTGGTTCATGTATTGTTGATGAATATCTCAGCTCAATCTCTTTCCGAATATCAGACATAATATAAGTCAACAATAAACACTGTGTCAAATCATTCAAAATAGGTACAGAGCCGTATCAAATGCAAAATATTATTTGAGTGCAAACATCCAAACATACACACACACTTTTGGATTACAGATAAAGCAGAGGGTCTTAAGAAGGCTATCATAAAAGGGTTTTTACATGCAACGAGGTTACTCAGAAAGTTGCCACTTATGTGATGCCAAGACCTCCTGGATCTAGTCCTTACTTTGTTAAGTGTGGCAAAAGGTTTTCAAACATGAAATTCGTAATGGCACTTAAATTTTAGTTTGCACCAGATGTTCACCTCAGCGTAACATGAAAAGGTGTTCACATCAAAAATCTGTAAGCATGATTACCACAACTGAGCAGACAATTGGGTTAAGATCCATTACCTGTCAGTGTTTAATGTTCTAAAAAGTACCCGTTGAACTCCTTTAGGAATATGCAAAGATTCCATCGTTTTAGCTGCAATAATAGATCAACTCAATATGCAGATTCCATGTATAATTAAACAGATATTAAGGTATTAATTCAGACTTCGTCAAACATCAATTAGACAAGTTTGACTTCTTGTTTTCAGTATTCTTGATTCTTTGACACATTTCCTTGGTGATGTACCTCACCGTTCATAGACTCATGCTTTTCCTAAAACTTGCGTAAGGTCTGGCCACCTATTTGTGGGGCACAAAAGGTGTGGCACGACTTATTAATCACACACGACCAACATAATAACCCGCAGCAAGCAAATAGTTAGCCTAAGTAAACAACACTAGCCTTTTTACCGCGATAACAAATAAGAGACGGGAACGAACAATAGGAATTTTACCAGTAATATTTTTATCCCTTGGAACATCAACCAGCAGTGCAGGACCTAATAGCATAAGGAGTTGTTAGAATGATACAAACCAATTGCATATATGTAATAAATATGTACACCAAATTGTAACCCTGTGTGTAATGATTCAGATGTACACAAAGTATGATATGTGATGCCTTTTCTATCAATAATGGCATGTTCAATGTGCAGTACCACTCATTTTGCAAGCCCGAGGAATGAGCTATGATCGTGTAAATGCAATGCTTACAGAAACTTATGTTGCTTAGCAACAGTTAACATGAAAATTTAGCTAAGTAAGAAAATGTTTGGACCAGTGTAGCAAAGCTCTTATAGACTGGATGGCTTACACAAGAAAGTAACGAAGCAGCAAAGTAGAGTTGCCATAATCTGCCTAATTTGCAACTTCTGCATCGAAGGTGTCGTCCAATTCAGACAAAACTCAATACCAAAAAATGAGTTCAAACAGCAATTGGTTACAGTCCTCCGATAGCAATTGGTTACAGAGTGACACGTTCGGAACGGCCACCGCTTCACTGGTACTACTGAAATTGCTAGCGAATGATTAAAAAAAAGGAGGCGGCGGCGGGGTGAGTTCACCGTTGAGGACGTCGAGGTCGAGGGTGTCAACGTCGAAGCCAGCGTCGAAGTAGTGCTGGAAGACGTGGCCGGGGGCGTCGACGTGGGTGCCGGTGTGGGTGGGCATCCGCATCTCGGAGTTGTTGGCGAGGGAGCCGTTGCGCATGGAGGCGGGCAGCCAGAGGAACTGGCCCACCCCGGCGCCGGACTCCCACGAGGGCATGTCCTCCCGGTAGTAGTGGGTGATGTCCAGGATGCGGCCCCCGCCGTGCGCCTCCCGGCGCTCCGGCGCCAGCACGGGCTCCGCGGCGCACGACGCCGGCTGGCTCGGGTGGGCCGGGTGGGCGCACCGTGCGGTGGCGGCGACGAGAAGGAGGAGGAGGAGGAGGAGGGGAGGCGCCATTTGGGGCATCGGGGATCAGTTGCTCCTCTCCCTCGGCGTCGCGGATATGTGCGGGCCGTGCGGGTTAGTAGGTTAGGTGGTGCTGCTTCAGTTTGGCAGCACGTTTCACTCCAGCTTAAAGGCCAGTTCTTTTGGACGAACCTAATTAGCTAAGACTGTAAAAAATATATAAAATGGTGATTGTGGGTGAAGCTGGGGAGGGAGACGAAGAATCGCCGAAAAGAACTGGCTCTAATTGCTCCCACGTTCCTGCTGCGACTTGTAAGTAGTGATCTCTGCCGAACTGTTTAGGCTGGTCATAGTGGGAACACTAACTTAAGTTATTATCTTTATAAAGTAAAGTAATATAATAGTAGTATCTTAAATGGTTTCATTTATTAGCTTGTAGATTCATTTTATCTTGAAAAGCATTATGTTACAGTAACATATTATATTATCACCTCTCATTAATAACTTGTCACATAAGCAGTAATTTATTGAAGTGCGCTATGTTACAACCTAAGTTACTTCCATTATGACTAGCCTTAAATAAAATTTGGATTTGCATATTGAAGTACTGCGTTCCTTTGTAATTTTAGGCATGACACCCTCTCTAGTATTCTCTTCGTTTATGGCACATTTCCTATTCTTCAGTTGCTTGGATTTTTTTTCATAGATTGATTGGGCGGTGGCTGTGGAGACATTTTAGACATAGTATAAATATAATCATTTACAGATCTACAACCTTTCTTTCATATTAAGTGTCGCTTAAATAGATGTGTCTATACAAAGTACTTCGTACTCCCACCGTCCGGGTTTATTAGACCTCTCAGCATCACAAGCATGTACTTTTTTATAAGGCTTTGCTTTGAAAAAATATATGCATGCAACCATTTCATTAGTTGTATTGAAAGTTATTGTTGTTGGTGCCATGGCTGGGAAATTAATACACTTCATGCATATTTTTTCATTGGTTGCATGCATGTGAGAAAGTGCATTAGGAGTGAAATGAAAGAATCAATATGAGCAAATTACTATGTGTCTTGGTCTAAAAGAAATTGTTTTTAGGTCTAATATACCCGAAAGGAGAGAGTATATCATTAGAAACAATTTAAGCCACTGATTTGGTTTCTTACATCAATTTTAACTATGTTCTCTCATGGTGAGCTGGGATGCGTCAGCTGGCCCATTTTGTGGGCCATTTTTGTCAGCCGGTGGGGAGCCATGGACCTGGTTGTTAGTGAATGGGAAGGTAGGTCGCTTGATGGTTCTCTTGCTTGACTAGTAAATTCGCACATGCGATGCATGTTGATATTATACAGTATTAGTAAAAAGCCCGTGCATTGTTATGAGCATTTAAAAAATCTACAGATAGCATGTGTAAACATAACTATAAGTTAAAATGCTGTGCGGTAGGAGGTTTAGTCCCACATTGCCGTGCGAGAAGTGAGTTGACCGACTTAAATAGTCGTGTCGTTCAAAAATGATAAGCATTGATGGCTGAAGGTTATTGCATGTCATTGTTGACAATATCCCTAAAAAAAGGAGCATTGATAGCTGCCCAGCACTTTTTGCTTCGTAGGTGCAGTGTGCAGTCCGACAGTAAAGGGCAAGGTCCGGTGCAAGGGTGGCGGCGAAGGTAGCAAACGTCTGATGGGAACACGATAAAGAAGAACTTTTTAATATATATATATATATATATATATATATATATATATATATATATATATATATATATATATATATATATATATATATATATATATATATATATATATATGAAGTTCTAAAGGAGTATGCATCTGACTTGTGAGCATTGTACATGCATATCCCCCTTTACTTCCGTGACTATACACTTAGATTAACATCTCTATGCTACAAATTAAGAAAATACAAAAATACATTATGTAAACAATACAAATTCAGGATATCTATCTTGAGTGGTATAGTAGGACACTACATGAAACAATATCACAAACAAACATCTTTGTTGAATGTAACTTCGCCGAGAAAAATAGGATGGTCCTCTTGTCTTATATGAAGAATATAAGTATATATGTCAATACAGAAGATAAAAGGGCCATCCTATATTTTGAAGATTAAATATTAGGAATTTACAAGAGAGTTCCAACCCTAAGGCAAAAGGGAAAAATAGCAACAAGATGTTGTATAGGATGTGCTGCCTCTCACAAGCATCTTCAAACTGCTTAATGTCACCTTTTGTGAGGAATGTGCTAAGAAATCGCAATGCAAATTTACATGTTCAAATCTATCAAAAGAAAGTACTCACGGGACTTCAGATAAGAGCAAAACCTAGCATGCAAATACCAAAGTCATATTCTTTTCCATCAACAGTTCATGCTAAACTCTCGAGATTCTTGATATGGTATGACATACTAATGCATCAATATAGTGCTCACATTTTCCCCTTGGATCGATTAATTGACAATAACACTCAACCATGGACATGTACTATTTCTATTATTATTTTTTTGAAATGGGTGTGTATCAACCATCTAATTCCCAAAATTGACCAAAAATCTAATTTCTCTTCATCTTAATCTTTAGCAGAAAGCTATTCTATTAATCTAATGTCTTTTGCCCAGGATACTCTCTGCGGGGTCCCCCTCATGTCATCTCCTTGAGTGAGGCTCCCCTCCCTCCCTCCAGTTCCTCTCCCTCCCCCTAACCCCCTCTCTCCACCGCCGGCATGCGCCACCGGGCCTTGCTCGCGTGGTGTTAGCGCGGCAGCCCTGACATTCCCCGCACGCGGTGCCCTTGCTCGGGAGGTGGCGGCTGGCGGCGGTGCTCCTAGGTCGTCAACAGGTCCGGCGGCGGCGCGCTATCTCAGGTTGTGCATCACCGAGTGGTGAGGTGGCAATGGCGTGACTGATTGGCTGCCTATTTCGGAGGAAAAAAGACAATTGCTAGACCAGATAAGAATCTACTTACTGCTAAAAAAATTACTTACTGCTCACTCTCTTCCTCGAGTACTCCTCTTCTTCTCTCGTCTCGCTGCAATCAGTCAAGCTCGCCTGCCGGCACCGCTGCCTGATGGCTCGACCCCCTTCATCACAAAACCTTATACTTGAAATGATATTGAGAGTACACCAAACTACACAGCAGAATTCCAAACTGAACCTTTATGTCTAGCATATCATATCTATTCCATATTTCAAAATGCAGGAATATGCTACAACTCTGCAGCACACAAGACCATGGATTTGTTCTGTCAAACTATATTGCCACTTACTCTTTACATGGCCTTCTGTTCAGCAATAACTAAACTGTGCCTAAAAGAACTGGATTCCTTTTAATTCACAACATGGCAATCCCATGTAAAGCCTGCATTACTGAGATAAAAAGGAAAGCAATCAACCCCCTTAATTAATTAGTAGGACCTTGATCTGGCGCTTAGAAGCTTGCATATTGTGATAAAAATAAAGTCAACGAGCCAGTTGTATGCACAAGAAGCAAGCAAACAACCAGCTTAATTAATTATTAGGACATCCATCGCTAATAATGGTTCAAAGTACAAACAACTCTTGAACCATTTGTTATTAATCGGAGGAACCTTGTTCAATGATCAACCTTGTAAAACCTGACATACTGTTACATATAGGAAAACCATGGGAAACAACATAATTGAAAATATTCGTAGATGAGGCCCAATATAGAAAACCAAAGGTGACAAAAAAAATATGGCAATGGAAAATGCTCTCTAAACTGAACTAAATAACCCCCACCAATTCTGATCCATGAGCATTTTGCCAAAGAACCAATTCATGTCATAATATTATGCACCTACAAATTGCGTCTTCCTCTTCCTCTTTCACTTGGAGGAAGTAGATAGTGATCCTTATTAAAAAAATACCATAATATATCAAGAAATAAACATGAATAAATATACGTAAACAGAAGGCATGTTAACACAATCATAAAATGAAAGGCATGGTTCTTCATTTATTTTCTATCTGCTCTGCTCCTCGTGTCTTCTTCCTCTATTGCCTTACCCCCTATCCGTCGTTGTTGTGTCATCATGTTCCTCAGTGCTGAGGGAACAAAACACAAACAAGTAATCTGAGAAGAGTATTTTTTAGAGAGGCATGCGGGCATTGACATATCAGGGAAAACGTCAATGACTAAACATTCCTATCAGGATTGCTAGCTTTACTCTTGGAATGTTGGAAGTGGGTGTTGAATGAAATATATATACTGTCTCATAAACTTCTTCACTTTTTGTTCAAGGATTTACCTTCATCAGCTACTGAATTCAGATTCAAACCAGCCTACCCAAAGCCACCGACACATAAATCAGGCAACATAGCCTAAATCACTATATTCAACTCGGGGTGGTGATTCGAACTGCATCTACTCATTTAGGACAGTTGGATTCCAAGTTTCTAACCACCAAAAAATCATTAACGTGCAACTATATATCACAACAACCTGCAAATGTTCAAATTTCATATTAGTCGGGTTCCATGCAAACCTTGTCATGCTACAAGCAACGCAATAAATTTGAAATTAATCTGATTGGAGTTCCACAGATCTCAGCCATGCATAACCAAAACTAAGAAGCAATGAAAGCTCATCGGGGAAACGATTGAGGAAGAGATCAAGCCCGAGCCCGCGATGAAGGAAATATGCCCTAGAGGCAATAATAAAGTTATTATTTATTTCCTTATATCATGATAAATGTTTATTATTCATGCTAGAATTGTATTAACCGGAAACATAATACATGTGTGAATACATAGACAAACAGAGTGTCACTAGTATGCCTCTACTTGACTAGCTCGTTAATCAAAGATGGTTATGTTTCCTAACCATGAACAAAGAGTTGTTATTTGATTAACGAGGTCACATCATTAGTTGAATGATCTGATTGACATGACCCATTCCATTAGCTTAGCACCCGATCGTTTAGTATGTTGCTATTGCTTTCTTCATGACTTATACATGTTCCTATAACTATGAGATTATGCAACTCCCGTTTACCGGAGGAA
This sequence comes from Triticum monococcum, assembly GCA_034509565.1. Classification (NCBI taxonomy): domain Eukaryota; kingdom Viridiplantae; phylum Streptophyta; class Magnoliopsida; order Poales; family Poaceae; genus Triticum; species Triticum monococcum. The sequence continues at coordinate 490,042,636 of CM067845.1, forward strand.
CACTTTGGGTACTACCAAACGTCACAACGTAACTGGGTGATTATAAAGGAGTACTACAGGTGTCTCCAATGGTAGATGTTGGGTTGGCGTATTTCGAGATTAGGGTTTGTCACTCCGATTGTCGAAGAGGTATCTCTGGGCCCTCTCGGTAATACACATCACATAAGCCTTGCAAGCATTATAACTAAGATGTTAGTTGTGAGATGATGTATTACAGAACGAGTAAAGAGACTTGCCAGTAACGAGATTGAACTAGGTATTGGATACCGACGATCGAATCTCGGGCAAGTAACATACCGATGACAAAGGGAACAACGTATGTTGTTATGCGGTCTGACCGATAAAGATCTTCATAGAATATGTAGGAGCCAATATGGGCATCCAGGTCCCGCTATTGGTTATTGACCGGAGACGTGTCTCGGTCATGTCTACATTGTTCTCGAACCGTAGGGTCCGCACGCTTAACGTTACGATGACAGTTATTATGAGTTTATGCATTTTGATGTACCGAAGGTTGTTCGGAGTCCCGGATGTGATCACGGACATGACGAGGAGTCTCGAAATGGTCGAGACATAAAGATTGATATATTGGAAGCCTATATTTGGACATCGGAATTGTTCCGGGTGAAATCGGCATTTTACCGGAGTACCGGGGGGGGGGGGGGTTACCGGAACCCCCCGGGGGGTTATTGGGCCAACATGGGCCTTAAGGGAGAAGAGGAGAGGAGGCAAGAGGTGGCCGCGCGCCCCTCCCCTTCCTAGTCCGAATAGGACAAGGGAAGGGGGGCGGCGCCCCCCCCTTTCCTTCCTCTCTTCCTCCTATTCTCCCCCTTCTCTCCTAGTCCAACTAGGAGTCCTACTCCCGGTGGGAGTAGGACTCCCCTTGGCGCGCCACACCTTGGTCGGCCGCCTCCTCCCCTTGCTCCTTTATATACGGGGGCAGGGGGCACCCCAAGACACACAAGTTGATCCTTGAGATCGTTCCTTAGCCGTGTGCGGTGCCCCCTGCCACCAAATTCCACCTCGATCATACCGTTGTAGTGCTTAGGCGAAGCCCTGCATCGGTAGTACATCAAGATCGTCACCACGCCGTCGTGCTGACGGAACTCTTCCTCGACGCTTTGCTGGATCGGAGCCCGAGGATCGTCATCGAGCTGAACGTGTGCTAAGAACTCGGAGGTGCCGGAGTAACGGTGCTTGGATCGGTCGGATCGGGAAGACGTACGACTACTTCCTCTACGTTGTGTGATCGCTTCCGCAGTCGGTCTGCGTTGGTACGTAGACAATACTCTCCCCTCTCGTTGCTATGCATCACCATGATCTTGCGTGTGCGTAGGAAATTTTTTGAAATTACTACGTTCCCCAACAGTGGCATCCGAGCCTAGGTTTTATGGTTTGATGTTATTTGCACGAGTAGAACACAAGTGAGTTGTGGGCGATACAAGTCATACTGCCTACCAGCATGTCATACTTTGGTTCGGCGGTATTGTTGGATGAGACGACCCGGACTAACCTTACGCGTACGCTTACGCGAGACCGGTTCCCTCGACGTGCTTTGCACATAGATGGCTTGCGGGCGACTGTCTCTCCAACTTTAGTTGAACCGAGTGTGGCTACACCTGGTCCTTGAGAAGGTTAAAACGGAGTCTATTTGACAAACTATCGTTGTGGTTTTGATGCGTAGGTGAGATGAGTTCTTGCTTAAGCCCGTAGCAGCCACGTAAAACTTGCAACAACAAAGTAGAGGACGTCTAACTTGTTTTTGCAGGGCATGTTGTGATGTGATATGGTCAAGGCATGATGCTGATTTTATTGTATGAGATGATCATGTTTTGTAACCAAGTTATCGGCAACTGGCAGGAGCCATATGGTTGTCGCTTTATTGTATGCAATGCAATCGCGATGTAATGCTTTACTTTATTACTAAGCGGTAGTGATAGTCGTGGAAGCATAAGATTGGCGAGACGACAACGATGCTACGATGGAGATCAAGGTGTCGCGCCGGTGACGATGGTGATCATGACGGTGCTTCGGAGATGGAGATCACAAGCACAAGATGATGATGGCCATATCATATCACTTATATTGATTGCATGTGATGTTTATCTTTTATGCATCTTATCTTGCTTTGATTGACGGTAGCATTATAAGATGATCTCTCACTAAATTATCAAGAAGTGTTCTCTCTGAGTATGCACCATTGCCAAAGTTCGTCGTGCCCAGACACCACGTGATGATCGGGTGTGATAAGCTCTACGTCCATCTACAACGGGTGCAAGCCAGTTTTGCACACGCAGAATACTCAGGTTAAACTTGACGAGCCTAGCATATGCAGATATGGCCTCGGAACACAGAGACCGAAAGGTCGAGCGTGAATCATATAGTATATATGATCAACATGACGATGTTCACCATTGAAAACTACTCCATCTCACGTGATGATCGGTTATGGTTTAGTTGATTTGGATCACGCGATCACTTAGAGGATTAGAGGGATGTCTATCTAAGTGGGAGTTCCTAAGTAATTTGATTAACTGAACTTAAACTTATCATGAACTTAGTACCTGATAGTATCTTGCTTGTTTATGTTGATTGTAGATAGATGGTTCGTGCTGTTGTTCCATTGAATTTTAATGCGTTCCTTGAGAAAGCAAAGTTGAAAGATGATGGTAGCAATTACACGGACTAGGTCCGTAACCTGAGGATTATCCTCATTCCTGCACAGAAGAATTACGTCCTGGAAGCACCGCTGGGTGCCAGGCCTGCTGCTGGAGCAACGCCAGATGTTATGAACGTCTGGCAGAGCAAAGCTGATGACTACTCGATAGTTCAGTGTGCCATGCTTTACGGCTTAGAATCGGGGCTTCAACGACGTTTTGAACGTCATGGAGCATATGAAATGTTCCAGGTGTTGGGGAACGTAGTAATTTCAAAAAATTTCCTACGCACACGCAAGATCATGGTGATGCATAGCAATGAGGGGGAGAGTCTGATCTACGTACCCTTGTAGATCGCAACGGAAGCGTTGACACAACGTAGAGGAAGTAGTCGTACGTCTTCTTCCCGATCCGACCGATCCAAGCACCGTTACTCCGGCACCTCCGAGTTCTTAGCACACGTTCAGCTCGATGACGATCCTCGGGCTCAGATCCAGCAAAGCGTCGAGGAAGAGTTTCGTCAGCACGACGGCGTGGTGACGATCTTGATGTACTACCGACGCAGGGCTTCGCCTAAGCTCTACAACGATATGACCAAGGTGGAATTTGGTGGCAGGGGGCACCGCACACGGCTAAGGAACGATCAACAATGATCAACTTGTGTGTCTATGGGGTGCCCCCTGCCCCCGTATATAAAGGAGCAGGGGGAGGGGTTCGGCCGGCCAAGGGAGAGGGGCGCAGGAGGAGTCCTACTCCTACCGGGAGTAGTACTCCCCCCAATCCTATTCCTAATAGGAATCCTCAAGGGGGAAAGAGAGAAGGGGTGGCCGGCCACCTTCCCTAGTCCTATTAGGACTAGGAAAGGGGGGAGGCGCGCAGCCCTCTATGGCAGCCCCTTTCACTTTTCCACTAAGGCCCAATAGGCCCATTAGCCTCCCGGGGGTTCCGGTAACCCTCCCGGTATTCCGGTAAAATCCCGATTTCACCCGGAACACTTCCGATGTCCAAACATAGCCTTCCAATATATCAATCTTTACATCTCGACCATTTCGAGACTCCTCGTCATGTCCATGATCACATCTGGGACTCCGAACAACCTTCGGTACATCAAAATGCATAAACTCATAATAACTGTCATCGTAACGTTAAGCGTGCGGACCCTACGGTTCGAGAACAATGTAGACATGACCGAGACACATCTCCGGTCAATAACCAATAGCGGGACCTGGATGCCCATATTGGCTCCTACATATTCTACGAAGATCTTTATCGGTCAGACCGCATAACAACATACATTGTTCCCTTTGTCATCGGTATGTTACTTGCCCGAGATTCGATCGTCGGTATCCAATACCTAGTTCAATCTCGTTACTGGCAAGTCTCTTTACTCGTTCCGTAATACATCATCTCACAACTAACATCTTAGTTATAATGCTTGCAAGGCTTATGTGATGTGTATTACCGAGAGGGCCCAGAGATACCTCTGTGACACTCGGAGTGACAAACCCTAATCTCGAAATACGCCAACCCAACATCTACCATTGGAGACACCTGTAGTACTCCTTTATAATCACCCAGTTACGTTGTGACGTTTGGTAGTACCCAAAGTGTTCCTCCGGTAAACGGGAGTTGCATAATCTCATAGTTATAGGAACATGTATAAGTCATGAAGAAAGCAATAGCAACATACTAAACGATCGGGTGCTAAGCTAATGGAATGGGTCATGTCAATCAGATCATTCAACTAATGATGTGACCTCGTTAATCAAATAACAACTCTTTGTTCATGGTTAGGAAACATAACCATCTTTGATTAATGAGCTAGTCTAGTAGAGGCATACTAGTGACACTCTGTTTTGTCTATGTATTCACACATGTATTATGTTTCCGGTTAATACAATTCTAGCATGAATAATAAACATTTATCATGATATAAGGAAATAAATAATAACTTTATTATTGCCTCTAGGGCATATTTCCTTCAGTCTCCCACTTGCACTAGAGTCAATAATCTAGTTCACATCGCCATGTGATTTAACAGCAATAGTTCACATCACCATGTGATTAACACCCATAGTTCACACCGTCATGTGACCAACACTCAAAGGGTTTACTAGAGTCAGTAATCTAGTTCACATATCTATGTGATTAACACCCAAAGAGTACTAAGGTGTGATCATGTTTTGCTTGTGAGATAATTTTAGTCAACTGGTCTGTCACATTCAGATCCGTAAGTATTTTGCAAGTTCTATGTCTACAATGCTCTACACGGAGCTACTCTAGCTAATTGCTCCCACTTTCAATATGTATCCAGATTGAGACTTTAGATTCATCTGGATCAGTGTCAAAAACTTGCATCGACGTAACCCTTTACGACGAACCTTTTTGTCACGTCTATAATCGAGAAACATATCCTTATTTCACTAAGGATAATTCTGACCGCTGTCCAGTGATCTACTCCTAGATCACTATTGTACTCCCTTGCCAAATCAATGCAGGGTATACAATAGATCTGGTATACAGTATGACATACTTTATAGAACCTATGGCCAAGGCATAGGGAATGACATTCATTCTCTTTCTATCTTCTGCCGTGGTCGGGCTTTGAGTCTTACTCAACTTCACACCTTGTAATACAGGCAAGAACTCTTTCTTTGACTGCTCCATTTTGAACTACTTCAAAATCTTGTCGAGGTATGTACTCATTGAAAAAACTTATCAAGCGTCTTGATCTATCTCTATAGATCTTGAAGCTCAATATGTAAGCAGCTTTACCGAAGTCTTTCTTTGAAAAAACTCCTTTCAAACACTCCTTTATGCTTTACAGAATAATTCTACATTATTTCCGATCAACAATATGTCATTCACATATACTTATCAGAAATGCTGTAGTGCTCCCACTCACTTTCTTGTAAATACAGGCTTCACCGCAAGTCTGTATAAAACTATATGCTTTGATCAACTCATCAAAGCGTATATTCCAACTCCGAGATGCTTGCACCAGTCCATAGATGGATCGCTGGAGCTTGCATATTTTGTTAGCACCAGTCCATATATTCTGGTTGTATCATATACAACTCTTCTTTAATAAATCCATTAAGGAATGCAGTTTTGTTTATCCGTTTGCCAGATTTCATAAAATGCGGCAATTACTAACATGATTCGGACAGACTTTAAGCATAGATACGAGTGAGAAACTCTCATCGTAGTCAACACCTTGAACTTGTCGAAAACCTTTTGCGACAATTCTAGCTTTGTAGATAGTAACACTACTATCAGCGTCCGTCTTCCTCTTGAAGATCCATTTATTCTCAATTGCTTGTCGATCATCGGGCAAGTCAACCAAAGTCCATACTTTGTTCTCATACATGGATCATATCTCAGATTTCATGGCCTCAAACCATTTCGCGGAATCTGGGCTCATCATCGCTTCCTCATAGTTCGTAGGTTCATCATGGTCTAGTAACATGACTTCCAGAACAGGATTACCGTACCACTCTGGTGCGGATCTCACTCTGGTTTACCTACGAGATTCGGTAGTAACTTGATCTGAAGTTACATGATCATTATCATTTAGCTTCCTCACTAATTGGTGTAGTAGTCACAAGAACAGATTTTGTGATGAACTACTTTCCAATAAGGGAGAAGGTACAATTACCTTATCAAGTTTTCTACTTTCCTCCCACTCACTTCTTTCGAGAGAAACTCCTTCTCTAGAAAAATTCCGAATTTAGCAACAAAAGTCTTGCCTTCGGATTTGTGATAGAAGGTGTACCCAATAGTCTCCTTTGGGTATCCTATGAAGACATATTTCTCCGATTTGGGTTTGAGCTTACTAGGATGGAACCTTTTCATATAAGCATCACAACCCCAAACTTTAAGAAACGACAGCTTAGGTTTCTTGCCAAACCATCGTTCACACGGTGTCGTCTCAACGGATTTAGATGGTGCCCTATTTAACGTGAATGCAGATGTCTCTAATGCATAACCCCAAAACGATAGTGGTAGATCGGTAAGATACATCATAGATTGCACTATATCCAATAAAGTACGGTTATGACGTTTGGACACACCATTACATTGTGGTGTTCCAGGTGGCATGAGTAGTGAAACTATTTCACATTGTTTTTACTGAAGGCCAAACTCGTAACTCAAATACTCTTCTCCACGATCAGATCGTAGAAACTTTATTTTCTTGTTACGATGATTTTCCACTTCACTCTGAAATTCTTTGAACTGTTCAAATGTTTCAGACTTATGTTTCATCAAGTAGATATCCCCATATCTGCTCAAATCATCTGTGAAGGTCAGAAAATAATGATACTTGCTGCAAGCCTTAATATTCATCGGACCACATACATCAGTATGTATGATTTCCAACAAATCTGTTGCTTGCTTCATTGTTCCGGAGAACGGCGTTTTAGTCATCTTGCCCATAAGGCATGGTTCGCAAGCATCAAGTGATTCATAATCAAGTGATTCCAAAAGCCCATCATCATGGAATTTCTTCATGCGCTTTACACCAATATGACCAAAACGGCAGTGCTACAAATAAGTTGCACTATCATTATTAACTTTGCATCTTTTGGTTTCAATATTATGATTATGTATATCACTATGATCGAGATCCAATGAACTATTTTTCATTGGGTGTGTAACCATATAAGGTTTTATTCATGTAAACAGAACAACAATTTATTCTTTTACTTAAATGAATAACCGTATTACAATAAACATGATCAAATCATATTCATGCTCAACGCAAACACCAAATAACACTTATTTAGGTTCAACACTAATCCCGAAAGTATAGGGAGTGTGCGATGATGATCATATCAATCTTGGAACCACTTCCAACACACATCGTCACTTCACCCTTAACTAGTCTCTGTTTATTCTGCAACTCCCGTTTCGAGTTACTAATCTTAGCAACTGAACTAGTATCAAATACTGAGGGTTTGCTATAAACACTAGTAAAGTACACATGTATATCAAATATACTTATGTTCACTTTGCCATCCTTCTTATCCGCCAATCACTTGGGGTAGTTCCGCTTCCAGTGACCAGTCCCTTTGCAGTAGAAGCACTCAGTTTCAGGCTTAGGTCCAGACTTGGGCTTCTTCACTTGAGCAGCAACTTGCTTGCCGTTCTTCTTGAAGTTCCCCTTCTTCCCTTTTGCCCTTTTCTTCAAACTAGTGGTCTTGTCAACCATCAACACTTGATGTTTTTCTTGATTTCTACCTTCGTCGATTTCAGCATCACGAAGAGCTTGGGAATCGTTTCCGTTATCCCTTGCATATCATAGTTCATCACGAAGTTCTACTAACTTGGTGATGGTGACTAGAGAATTATGTCAATCACTATCTTATCTGGAAGATTAACTCCCACTTGATTCAAGCGATTGTAGTACCCAGACAATCTGAGCACATGCTCACTAGTTGAGCGATTCTCCTCCATCTTTTAGCTATAGAACTTGTTGGAGACTTCATATCTCTCAACTCGGGTATTTGCTTGAAATATTAACTTCAACTCCTGGAACATCTCATATGGTCCATGACGTTCAAAACGTCTTTGAAGTCCCGATTCTAAGCCGTTAAGCATGGTGCACTTAAACTATCAAGTAGTCATCATATTGAGCTAGCCAAACATTCATAACGTCTGCATCTGCTCCTGCAATAGGTCTGTCACCTAGCGGTGCATCAAGGACATAATTCTTCTATGCAGCAATGAGGATAAACCTTAGATCACGGATCCAATCCGCATCATTGCTACTAACATCTTTCAACACAATTTTCTCTAGGAACATATCAAAATAAACATATGGAAGCAACAACGCGAGCTATTGATCTACAACATAATTTGCAAAATACTACCAGGACTAAGTTCATGATAAATTTAAGTTCAATTAATCATATTACTTAAGAACTCCCACTTAGATAGATATCCCTCTAATCCTCTAAGTGATCACGTGATCCAAATCAACTAAACCATAACCGATCATCACGTGAGATGGAGTAGTTTTCAATGGTGAACATCGTTATGTTGATCATATCTACTATATGATTCACGCTCGACCTTTCGGTCTCCGTGTTCCGAGGCCATATCTGTATATGCTTGGCTCGTCAAGTATAACCTGAGTATTCCGCGTGTGCAACTGTTTTGCACCCATTGTATTTGAACGTAGAGCTTATCACACCCGATCATCACGTGGTGTCTGGGCACGATGAACTTTGGCAACGGTGCATACTCAGGGAGAACACTTCTTGATAATTTAGTGAGAGATCATCTTATAATGCTACCGTCAATCAAAGCAAGATAAGATGCATAAAAGGATAAACATCACATGTAATCAATATAAGTGATATGATATGGCCATCATCATCTTGTGCTTGTGATCTCCATCTCCGAAGCACCGTCATGATCACCATCGTCACCGGCGCGACACCTTGATCTCCATCGTAGCATCGTTGTCGTCTCGCCAATCTTATGCTTCCACGACTATCACTACCGCTTAGTAATAAAGTAAAGCATTACATCGCGATTGCATTGCATACAATAAAGCGACAACCATATGGCTCCTGCCAGTTGCCGATAACCTGGTTACAAAACATGATCATCTCATACAATAAAATCAGCATCATGCCTTGACCATATCACATCACAACATGGCCTGCAAAAACAAGTTAGACGTCCTCTACTTTGTTGTTGCAAGTTTTACGTGGCTGCTACGGGCTTAAGTAAGAACTCATCTCACCTATGCATCAAAACCACAACGATAGTTTGTCAAATAGACTCCGTTTTAACCTTCTCAAGGACCGGGAGTAGCCACACTTGGTTCAACTAAAGTTGGAGAGACAGTCTTCCGCAAGCCATCTATGTGCAAAGCACGTCGAGGGAACCGGTCTCGCGTAAGAGTACGCATAAGGTTGGTCCGGATCGTCTCGTCCAACAATACCGCCGAACCAAAGTATGACATGCTGGTAGGCAGTATGACTTGTATCGCCCACAACTCACTTGTGTTCTACTCGTGCAAATAACATCAAACCATAAAACCTAGGCTCTGATACCACTGTTGGGGAACGTAGTAATTTCAAAAAATTTCTTACGCACACGCAAGATCATGGTGATGCATAGCAACGAGGGGGAGAGTCTGATCTACGTACCCTTGTGGATCGCAACGGAAGCGTTGACACAACGTAGAGGAAGTAGTCGTACGTCTTCTTCCCGATCCGACCGATCCAAGCACCGTTACTCCGGCACCTCCGAGTTCTTAGCACACGTTCAGCTCGATGACGATCCTCGGGCTCCGATCCAGCAAAGCGTCGAGGAAGAGTTTCGTCAGCACGACGGCGTGGTGACGATCTTGATGTACTACCGACGCAGGGCTTCGCCTAAGCTCTACACCGATATGACCGAGGTGGAATTTGGTGGCAGGGGGCACCGCACACGGCTAAGGAACGATCAACAATGATCAACTTGTGTGTCTATGGGGTGCCCCCTGCCCCCGTATATAAAGGAGCAGGGGGAGGGGTTCGGCCGGCCAAGGGAGAGGGGCGCAGGAGGAGTCCTACTCCTACCGGGAGTAGGACTCCCCCCCCCCCCCAATCCTATTCCTAATAGGAATCCTCAAGGGGGAAAGAGAGAAGGGGTGGCCGGCCACCTTCCCTAGTCCTATTAGGACTAGGAAAGGGGGGAGGCGCACAGCCCTCTATGGCAGCCCCTTTCACTTTTCCACTAAGGCCCAATAGGCCCATTAGCCTCCCGGGGGGTTCCGGTAACCCTCCCGGTATTCCGGTAAAATCCCGATTTCACCCGGAACACTTCCGATGTCCAAACATAGCCTTCCAATATATCAATCTTTACGTCTCGACCATTTCGAGACTCCTCGTCATGTCCGTGATCACATCCGGGACTCCGAACAACCTTCGGTACATCAAAATGCATAAACTCATAATAACTGTCATCGTAACGTTAAGCGTGCGGACCCTACGGTTCGAGAACAATGTAGACATGACCGAGACACATCTCCGGTCAATAACCAATAGCAGGACCTGGATGCCCATATTGGCTCCTACATATTCTACGAAGATCTTTATCGGTCAGACCGCATAACAACATACGTTGTTCCCTTTGTCATCGGTATGTTACTTTCCCGAGATTCGATCGTCGGTATCCAATACCTAGTTCAATCTCGTTACTGGCAAGTCTCTTTACTCGTTCCGTAATACATCATCTCACAACTAACATCTTAGTTATAATGCTTGCAAGGCTTATGTGATGTGTATTACCGAGAGGGCCCAGAGATACCTCTTCGACACTCGGAGTGACAAACCCTAATCTCGAAATACGCCAACCCAACATCTACCATTGGATACACCTGTAGTACTCCTTTATAATCACCCAGTTACATTGTGACGTTTGGTAGTACCCAAAGTGTTCCTCTGGTAAACGGGAGTTGCATAATCTCATAGTTATAGGAACATGTATAAGTCATGAAGAAAGCAATAGCAACATACTAAATGATCGGGTGCTAAGCTAATGGAATGGGTCATGTCAATCTGATCATTCAACTAATGATGTGACCTCGTTAATCAAATAACAACTCTTTGTTCATGGTCAGGAAACATAACCATCTTTGATTAACGAGCTAGTCTAGTAGAGGCATACTAGTGACACTCTGTTTTGTCTATGTATTCACACATGTATTATGTTTCCGGTTAATACAATTCTAGCATGAATAATAAACATTTATCATGATATAAGGAAATAAATAATAACTTTATTATTGCCTCTAGGGCATATTTCCTTCACCAGGAGTTGAAGTTAATATTTCAAGCAAATGCCCGAATTGAGAGATATGAAGTCTCCAATAAGTTCTATAGCTGCAAGATGGAGGAGAACAGTTCTGTCAGTGAGCATATACTCAAAATGTCTGGGTATAATAATCACTTGATTCAGATGGGAGTTAATCTTCCAGATGATTGCGTCATTGACAGAATTCTCCAATCACTGCCACCAAGCTACAAGAGCTTCGTGATGAACTATAATATGCAAGGGATGAACAAGACTATTCCTGAGCTCTTCGCAATGCTGAAAGCTGCGAAGGTAGAAATCAAGAAGGAGCATCAAGTGTTGATGGTCAACAAGACCACTAGTTTCAAGAAAAAGGGCAAAGGGAAGAAGAAGGGGAACTTCAAGAAGAACAGCAAGCAAGTTGCTGCTCAGGAGAAGAAACCCAAGTCTGGACCTAAGCCTGAAACTGAGTACTTCTACTGCAAGCAGACTGGTCATTGGAAGCGGAACTGCCCCAAGTATTGGGCGGATAAGAAGGATGGCAAGGTGAACAAAGGTATATGTGATATACATGTTATTGATGTGTACCTTACTAGAGCTCGCGGTAGCACCTGGGTATTTGATACTGGTTCTGTTGCTAATATTTGCAACTCGAAACAGGGACTACGGAATAAGCGGACGCTAGCAAAGGACGAGGTGACGATGCGCGTGGGAAACGGTTCCAAAGTCGATGTGATCGCGGTCGGCACGCTACCTCTACATCTACCTTCGGGATTAATATTAGACCTAAATAATTGTTATTTGGTGCCAGCGTTGAGCATGAACATTATATCTGGATCTTGTCTAATGCGAGACGGTTATTCATTTAAATCAGAGAATAATGGTTGTTCTATTTATATGAGTAATATCTTTTATGGTCATGCACCTTTGAAGAGTGGTCTATTCTTGTTGAATCTCGATAGTAGTGATACACATATTCATAATGTAGAAGCCAAAAGATGCAGAGTTGATAATGATAGTGCAACTTATTTGTGGCACTGCCGTTTAGGTCATATCGGTGTAAAGCGCATGAAGAAACTCCATACTGATGGGCTTTTGGAACCACTTGATTGTGAATCACTTGGTACTTGCGAACCGTGCCTCATAGGCAAGATGACTAAAACACCGTTCTCCGGTACTATGGAGAGAGCAACAGATTTATTGGAAATCATACATACCGATGTATGTGGTCCGATGAATATTGAGGCTCGTGGCGGATATCGTTATTTTCTCACCTTCATAGATGATTTAAGCAGATATGGGTATATCTACTTAATGAAACATAAGTCTGAAACATTTGAAAAGTTCAAGGAATTTTAGAGTGAAGTTGAAAATCATCGTAACAAGAAAATAAAGTTTCTACGATCTGATCGTGGAGGAGAATATTTGAGTTACGAGTTTGGTGTACATTTGAAAAATTGTGGAATAGTTTCGCAACTCACGCCACCCGGAACACCACAGCGTAATGGTGTGTCCGAACGTCGTAATCGTACTTTACTAGATATGGTGCGATCTATGATGTCTCTTACTGATTTACCGCTATTGTTTTGGGGTTATGCTTTAGAGACGGCCGCATTCACGTTAAATAGGGCACCATCAAAATCCGTTGAGACGACGCCTTATGAACTATGGTTTGGCAAGAAACCAAAGTTGTCGTTTCTTAAAGTTTGGGGCTGCGATGCTTATGTGAAAAAGCTTCAACCTGATAAGCTCGAACCCAAAGCGGAGAAATGTGTCTTCATAGGATACCCAAAGGAGACTGTTGGGTATACCTTCTATCACAGATCCGAAGGCAAGACATTCGTTGCTAAGAATGGATCATTTCTAGAGAAGGAGTTTCTCTCGAAAGAAGTGAGTGGGAGGAAAGTAGAACTTGACGAGGTAACTGTACCTGCTCCCTTATTGGAAAATAGTACATCACAGAAAACTGTTTCTGCGACACCTATACCAATTAGTGAGGAAGCTAATGATGATGATCATGAAACTTCAGGACAAGATACTACTGAACCACGTAGATCAACCAGAGTGAGATCCACACCAGAGTGGTATGGTAATCCAATTCTGGAAGTCATGCTACTAGATCATGATGAACCTACGAACTATGAAGAAGCAATGGTGAGCCCAGATTCCGCAAAGTGGCTTGAGGCCATGAAATCTGAGATGGGATCCATGTATGAGAACAAAGTATGGACTTTGGTTGACTTGCCCGATGATCGGCAAGCAATTGAGAATAAATGGATCTTCAAGAAAAAGACTGACGCTGATGGTAATATTACTGTCTATAAAGCTCAACTTGTCGCAAAAGGTTTTCGACAAGTTCAAGGGGTTGACTACGATGAGACCTTCTCACCCGTAGCGATGCTTAAGTCCGTCAGAATCATGTTAGCAATTTCCGCATTTTATGATTATAAAATATGGCAGATGGATGTCAAAACTGCATCCCTGAATGGATTTCTGGAAGAAGAGTTGTATATGATGCAACCAGAAGGTTTTGTCGATCCAAAGGGAGCTAACAAACTGTGCAAACTCCACCGATCCATTTATGGACTGGTGCAAGCATCTCGGAGTTGGAATAAACGCTTTGATAGTGTGATCAAAGCATTTGGCTTTATACAGACTTCTGGAGAAGCCTGTATTTACAAGAAAGTGAGTGGGAGCTCTGTAGCATTTCTGATATTATATGTGGATGACATATTGCTGATTGGAAATGATATATAATTTCTGGATAGCATAAAGGGATACTTGAATAAAAGTTTTTCGATGAAAGACCTCGGGGAAGCTGCTTACATATTAGGCATAAAGATCTATAGAGATAGATCAAGACGCTTAATTGGACTTTCACAAAGCACATACCTTGACAAGATTTTGAAGAAGTTCAAAATGGATCAAGCAAAGAAAGGGTTCTTGCCTGTGTTACAAGGTGTGAAGTTGAGTCAGACTCAACGCCCGACCACTGCAGAAGATAGAGAGAAAATGAAAGATGTTCCCTATGCTTCAGCCATAGGCTCTATCATGTATGCAATGCTGTGTACCAAACCTGATGTGTGCCTTGCTATAAGTTTAGCAGGGAGGTACCAAAGTAATCCAGGAGTGGATCACTGGACAGCGGTCAAGAACATCCTGAAATACCTGAAAAGGACCAAGGATATGTTTCTCGTATATGGAGGTGACAAAGAGCTCACCGTAAGAGGTTACGTTGATGCAAGCTTTGACACTGATCCGGACGATTCTAAATCGCAAACCGGATACGTGTTTACTTTAAACGGTGGAGCTGTCAATTGGTGCAGTTCTAAACAAAGCGTCGTAGCGGGATCTACATGTGAAGCAGAGTACATAGCTGCTTCGGAAGTAGCGAACGAAGGAGTCTGGATGAAGGAGTTCATATCCGATCTAGGTGTCATACCTAGTGCATCGGGTCCAATGAAAATCTTTTGTGACAATACTGGTGCAATTGCTTTCGCAAAGGAATCCAGATTTCACAAAAGGACCAAACACATCAAGAGACGCTTCAACTCCATCCAGGATCTAGTCCAGGTGGGAGACATAGAGATTTGCAAGATACATACGGATCTGAATGTTGCAGACCCGTTGACTAAGCCTCTTCCACGAGCAAAACATGATCAGCACCAAGGCTCCATGGGTGTTAGAATCATTACTGTGTAATCTAGATTATTGACTCTAGTGCAAGTGGGAGACTGAAGGAAATATGCCCTAGAGGCAATAATAAAGTTATTATTTATTTCCTTATATCATGATAAATGTTTATTATTCATGCTAGAATTGTATTAACCGGAAAGATAATACATGTGTGAATATATAGACAAACAGAGTGTCACTAGTATGCCTCTACTTGACTAGCTCGTTAATCAAAGATGGTTATGTTTCCTAACCATGAACAAAGAGTTGTTATTTGATTAACGAGGTCACATAATTAGTTGAATGATCTGATTGACATGACCCATTCCATTAGCTTAGCACCCGATCGTTTAGTATGTTGCTATTGCTTTCTTCATGACTTATACATGTTCCTATAACTATGAGATTATGCAACTCCCGTTTACCGGAGGAACACTTTGGGTACTACCAAACGTCACAATGTAACTGGGTGATTATAAAGGAGTACTACAGGTGTCTCCAATGGTAGATGTTGGGTTGGCGTATTTCGAGATTAGGGTTTGTCACTCCGATTGTCGGAGAGGTATCTCTGGGCCCTCTCGGTAATACACATCACATAAGCCTTGCAAGCATTATAACTAAGATGTTAGTTGTGAGATGATGTATTACGGAACGAGTAAAGAGACTTGCCAGTAATGAGATTGAACTAGGTATTGGATACCGACGATCGAATCTCGGGCAAGTAACATACCGATGACAAAGGGAACAACGTATGTTGTTATGCGGTCTGACCGATAAAGATCTTCGTAGAATATGTAGGAGCCAATATGGGCATCCAGGTCCCGCTATTGGTTATTGACCGGAGACGTGTCTCGGTCATGTCTACATTGTTCTCAAATCGTAGGGTCCGCACGCTTAACATTACGATGACAATTATTATGAGTTTATGCATTTTGATGTACCGAAGGTTGTTCGGAGTCCCGGATGTGATCACGGACATGACGAGGAGTCTCGAAATGGTCGAGACATAAAGATTTATATATTGGAAGCCTATATTTGGACATCGGAATTGTTCCGGGTGAAATCGGCATTTTACCGGAGTACCGGGGGGGTTACCGGAACCCCCCGGGGGGTTATTGAGCCAGCATGGGCCTTAAGGGAGAAGAGGAGAGGAGGCAAGAGGTGGCCGCGCACCCCTCCCCTTCCTAGTCCGAATAGGACAAGGGAAGGGGGCCGGCGCCCCCCCTTTCCTTCCTCTCTTCCTCCTATTCTCCCCCTTCTCTCCTAGTCCAACTAGGAGTCCTACTCCCGATGGGAGTAGGACTCCCCTTGGCGCGCCACACCTTGGCCGGCCGCCTCCTCCCCTTGCTCCTTTATATACGGGGGCAGGGGGCACCCCAAGACACACAAGTTGATCCTTGAGATCGTTCCTTAGCCGTGTGCGGTGCCCCCTGCCACCAAATTCCACCTCGATCATACCGTTGTAGTGCTTAGGTGAAGCCCTGCGTCGGTAGTACATCAAGATCGTCACCACGCCGTCGTGCTGACGGAACTCTTCCTCGACGCTTTGCTAGATCAGAGCCCGAGGATCGTCATCGAGCTGAACGTGTGCTAAGAACTCGGAGGTGCCGGAGTAACAGTGCTTGGATCGGTCGGATCGGGAAGACGTACGACTACTTCCTCTATGTTGTGTGATCGCTTCCGCAGTCGGTCTGCGTTGGTACGTAGACAACACTCTCCCCTCTCGTTGCTATGCATCACCATGATCTTGCGTGTGCGTAGGAATTTTTTTGAAATTACTACGTTCCCCAACACGCGACACGAAGCAGCCCTGGCCGCCAGGCGCCGGTCCTTCCGCCTCCCCATCATGCACAACCATGTAAGCAAGCTGCACGGAGGAGTCGGGTCTGGGGCCTCCGCGTCTCCTCCCAGCTCCAACAGCGTGCCGCTAGTATCTCCCGTAGCAGCTCTAGCGGCGTCTGTTTCCATCGGGGACCTCCACATCGGCGCCTAGCTCAAGCAGCAAACGCATAGCCACCACACGGGCGTCCCCTCCACTACGCGTGCAACAACGTTGATGGTGCACTTCTTGTTGCCTACATCCTCCTAACCAGGCGAGTGCACACATGCACCCCTTGGACCACCCTACCACAAACTGGATCGTCGTGTGCCCGACACTCCCGCCCATCCTCCACATCAGACTTCTTGGCGTGAAATCTCTGCATTCATGAATATATCCATGCCCACAATGTGTTTGTGGGACAGAATCGAATTCTCCAAATCAATGGATCGAGCACCAGACCCGGCAACTGACAAAATTCGTTGGCATCAGTGGATGATTGTGTTTGTCCGTCGAATCGTCGATGTTGCGGCGGTGCACGCTTCCCTAGTCCGCCCAAATCACGGACGCCGTGCACAGCGCCCTTGCGCTCGCGATGCCCACTGCACCGCCTCCGGCGCCGTGGGTGTGCTCACACCGCTGATGCCTGTGGGTCGTCGCTGCTTGTCGCTGCTGGCCACGCAGCCAGGGAATCGCATGATACGTCTCCAACGTATCTATAATTTTTGATTGCTCCATGCTATATTATCTACTGTTTTGGACATTATTGGGCTTTATTATACACTTTTATATTATTTTTGGGACTAACCTATTAACCGGAGGCCCAGCCCAGAATTGCTGTTTTTTTTGCCTATTTTAGGGTTTCGAAGAAAAAGAATATCAAACGGAGTCCAAATGGAATGAAACCTTCAGGAACGTGATTTTTGGAACGAACAAGATCCAGGAGACTTGGACCCTACGTCAAGCAACCAACAGGAAGGCCATGAGGTAGGGGGCGCGCCTACCCCCCAGGCGCGCCCTCCACCCTCGTGGGCCCCCTGTTGCTCCACTGACGTACTTCTTCCTCCTATATATACCTACGTACCCCAAATGATCAGAGACGGAGCCAAAACCCTAATTCCATCGCCGTAACTTTCTATATCCATGAGATCCCATCTTGGGGCCTATTCCAGAGCTCCGCCGGAGGGGGCATCGATCACGGAGGGCTTCTACATCAACACCATAGCCTCTCCGATGAAGTGTGAGTAGTTTACCTCAGACCTACGGGTCCATAGTTATTAGCTAGATGGCTTCTTCTCTCTTTTTGGATCTCAATACAAAGTTCTCCCCCTCTCTTGTGGAGATATATTCGATGTAATCTTCTTTTGTGGTGTGTTTGTTGTTGTGGGTTTATGATCAAGTTTATCTATGAACAATATTTGAATCTTCTCTGAATTCTTTTATGTATGATTGGTTATCTTTGCAAGTCTCTTTGAATTATCAGTTTGGTTTGGCTTACTTGATTGATCTTTCTCGCAATGGGAGAAGCGCTTAGCTTTCACTACAAAAAATCCACTTCCATGATGATACGTGTTTGTCATAGTAGGTCGCGTTTTCTGTCATGCATGTACATCCATGACGATTTTATGACAGAATCAAGATAGTCATACCTGTGCTGTCGTAGAAGTGTTCCATGACATTACCAAAATTATCATCACGGAAGTGTCCACTTCCATGACGATAAATCGCACGTCATAGAAGTGCTTTCGTCAAGGGTGACCGACACGTGGCATCCACCGTAACAGAACGCCGTTAAGCTATCGGGTCGGGTTTTGGATCCGATAACCCGTTAACAGCCCCGACCAATGGGGATTTTCCACGTGTAAAATCATCATTGGCTAGAGGAAACACGTGGCGGCTCATCTTTGGGACAGATGTCATCCACTCACTGCACAGAAGGCGCCTATGACACGTCGACACGTGGCATGGCCGAACAGTGGCCCATTCCTGTGAAAAGGCCGGCCCGTTTGACTTGGTCAAAAGCTGCCGGGCCAGCCAAGGAAAGCCTGTTAACGACCTGTTCGCATATAGCCCATTTACAGCCTGCTAACCCAAGGCCCGTTATGCCCTATCCGAATTAGGCCCAGTAGCATCATCTGGGCCATCCAATATGATTCAAACCCGTTTTCACTTCTGGCCCATGTATAGCCCATGACGTCTTTCGGCCCATATGAGGCCCTTTGTAACTCTTGGCCCATTAGCGGCCCGTGCTGAAACTGGCCCGTAATGAACAGTGTATTACTTTACACCCATTAACGGCCCGTGGTGAAACTGGCCCGTAATGAATAGTGTATCACTTTATACCCATTAATGGCCCGTTATCCCGTTGGGCCGTTTCCAGCCCAAGTTAACTTTCGGCCTTCTGAGGGCCCATTTATTCTTGGGCTCATTTGCAACATTCGGTTACTTATGGCCCGTTATTGTCATTTTCTGCTTGTGGGCCAAATTCAGCCCGTCGTTACAGTTGGCCCATTTGTGGACCGTTAGTCTATTGGGCCATTTTCATAGCATCACCAAATACGGCCTATTAACGGCCCGTTATGGTCAGCCCATAAAACGTATGATTTCCATTAAGGGCCCGTCTACGGCCCATTAAAGGCTCGTACAAGACCCATAAATGAGTCGGCGGCCCATGGATCCTACGAGACGTAGAAGGCCCATGGATCCTACGAGATGTAGAAGGCCCATGGATCCGATGGCCTGTGAAGGGCCATGGTCGGGCGAGTTGGCCCCCGTTTGAACGATATAGCATATTCAAAGAATTATCCTACTCAATACTATCACCTCTAAAAAGCATACACTATACAACAAAGAGATCAAGACATAGAAAGGTAGAATAATCCTACACTATACAATAAAGAAATTACAGCCGATTATACCCACTGGGCATTATGGTTCGGCACAGGTGATAATAAAGCATACACAAACAACAAATTACATACACTGGGCAAATACAGCTCATACATCATGGACGCGCATCAACTTAACTCCATTTGAACTATAATCTCTTCAGAAAATAGGATTGGCCGGATTCAGATAGCACAAATTTCAGTCCGCAAAATCTCCAATTCCTTCATGGTTACCTCAGTGTCTTGTTTCATTTTTTGACTCCCGCATCTAATACCTGCATGTCCAGTCTCAACTTGTTGATTATATGTTGACAAGCATGTACACATTGTCTTGCCACCTCTAGTTGATGCTCGAGAACATCAGCACATTCCAATTTCAATCCATAATCATTCGGTAACGGCCATGCCGCACTGCTCGCAGATCTTTGTGTTAATGTCACTTCATCCTGAAATGTTTCTATAAGTACACATGACTAGGGCAAAAATATAGTTACAACAGTGAAGCGAACAAGACACTATTTTTGTACTACATGGCAAAACAGGACTAACAATAATGTTACACGTCACTTTAAAAAAATGTTACATGTCATGAAGCATAAGCATGTGATATTTTAAAAATTATAAAAAAGATAGTCTGTGCAGCCTGCATATAGAAATCCCTCTTAGCTCACCAGAGGAGCATGATGTTGGGGCCCAATCGAAAACACAGACAAGTTACAAATTTAGACAGCACGTTGCGTAAGTAAGCAAGCAGTTGGCCATTCTGTGCCTCAATTAAAGTCTTAGGGAGCATAATGAACAGCAGAGGGTTTCATACAAACATACTACAGCAGGCAAAACTATGCAATCATTAGTGTAGTATAAACTAGATTGTGAGCCTCATGCAATAATAGTTGGTTAATAGACTTCAAAGCTTCAGGCACACTTCGGCAGAGTAATTAAATGGTAAGGCCTTTAATTATGTCAACTAATAGTGATACAAGTACCGAACATCAGGCATGATTATTTGGGCATCTTATTAACCGAGGACAAATAAAGCAATTGAAAAGAGAAAATTAACTATGCCTGAAACAAACAAGGAATTGAACTGTTGAGTTGCATATAGTGACTTACCTTAGTAGGTTGAAGAGGCTCAGCGCAGCTCCTACTTCTCTTGCAAGGCTCCTTCCTAACATCTTGTACTTGGAAATCCTCAATCTTATCTTCATTGCACCCCCTCTACAAGGTGACACAAACTAGTTACTCGTCTCCTTGAAAGATAAATATGCATACTTTCCAGTCTGTGAACACAAAAGAATGAGATTATAACAAAACAACACCACATAATGAAACATGCCGCATCTCTTGCACTTGCACACAATGAAATGAGCATTTACTATGTCTGCACTATGTAAAAACTAGGCATACCTTCGAACTGGATCTCCAGGTACTCTTTGGAGAGCCTACTGTAGTGTACAGCCAAACCTTTATGTCACCTATGAGTTAGACAAGGCCCCACTATAGCAGTCCTTAGTGTTTAAATCGTTGACAAGCTCTGTTAGAATGTTAGGTCAAGAACAGCAAGTAATCAAAGCAAACAATCCTAGTATGGCTGGCTGATGCAAACAAACAATTGAACAGATGTGTGAGCAAATCTTACATATCAAGAAAAGAAGCAAAGAAGGAGGCTTAAAGACCATCACTTGACTGACCAGATTTAAGGGGTATTTAAAATCATGTGCAACGTATGAACTAACATAAACATTGCATATTCCAGATTCTACAATGGAATGCACATGTATTAGGTTATGCCATGTATGATGATGCCTAAATGTACATATAGCAGGCAGGAGTGATTCATCATTGCACGCACAATTGAATTGCAGGTTAAGGGCCAGTTCGATTCCGCCTTTTCAGGGCATATTGTCAAAATAAGCCATAAAAGATGTAAAGAAGTCATTTTTGAGTTATGGGCTTGGGCTTAACTAATTTCACTTTGGAGGGGGGTGTTTCGGGTAGAACCTCACTAAAAATTGAAGGGAAGGGGAATAGTGAAATGACTCTGTTGTCTGCCTATATTACACTCAAAATGCAACTGCTGACGCCCGTGTCACACCTGACCCTCAAGTAAAAACAAACACGCAAGCATTCATTGCCCTGCCCGCTTGCATCTCCTCTCCCTTTCCCTCTACCTCGATCCCCTGCCTGCAGCACTAGGGTTCCTCCAGCGAGCCATCGCCACTGGTCCCATCTGGCCTGGTCCTCGACGATGCTATGTACAGCTAGGCTACATGGCCGGCGAGTAGGGGAAAATCTCCCTGGCTGCTCCTCCCTCTGGCGCCGCCCCTCATTCTCATGGTCTCCAGCAGCTGCTCCACTGTGGTTCGTCCAACGCACTACTCCGGCGGGCGCTGCACAACTACGGCTAATGCCACACTACGGAAGAAGGCACCTTATTCCCCCTCCACTCCTCCCAGGCCATGGCCATGAGGTGCTATTGAAGGATGAGCTCATCCAACAAGGTGAGGATCTCCTTTGATTTTTTTTGCCAAATTTTCATTCTGATCCACTATACGATGAATTGCTATGAGCTGCTTCTGCTGCTGCTATATGATGCATTGCTATGAGCTACTCCTGCTGCTGCTATATGATGAATTGCTATGTGAAAGTGCAACTATCCCGAGGTGGTTTTGGTAATTCATAACAACATATAGCTCATTGAGCTAATGCTATTCCAAGATGATTATTTCAGGAAAGCTCATTGATTGGCATGGCATGGATATGAAAGTGGAACCCTCAAAATGCTAAGGATAAAAGATTGGCTCAAGCTCAAAAGCTCAAGACTCTTCATTTTATATTTTAGTGATCCAAGATCACATTGAGTCTTTAGGAAAAGCCAATACTATCAAGGAGGGATGAGGTGTTGCTTAATGAGCCTCTTGCTTCATGTGCTTAGTGATATGCTCCAAAACCCTCAACTACTTTCCCATATCCACAAATGACCTAAACTCTAAGCCAAACTCGGTCTTACCGATTCTATCTATCTGGCGCCACCGAGTTTCACTTGTCATAAGCCACTGCCAAACCCTAGCAATTCGGTCCTACCGATAGGGATCTCGGTCTCACCGAGATGGGGTTGCAAACTCTCTGTTTCCCTTTCGTAACTTTTCGGTCTCACCGAAAGAGCGAATCGGTCCCACCGAGATTGCAATGTAAACTCTCTGTTTCCCTTTTGTAACTTTTCGGTCTCATCGAAAGAGCAAATTGGTCCCACCGAGTTCACCTGACCAACTCTCTGGTTAGCTTATTACCAAACTCGATCTCACCGAGTTTGTGTAATCGGTCTCACCGAGATTACGTTATGCCCAAACCCTAACCGAATCGGTCCTACCGAGTTGCATGTTAGTCCCACCGAAAATCTCTAACGGTCACTAGGTTTACTATTTCGGTCTGACCGAGTTTGTTGATTCGGTCCCACCGAGATTGGAAAACTATGTGTAACGGTTAGATTTTGTGTGGAGGCTATATACACCCCTCCACCTCCTCTTCATTAATAGGAGAGAGCCATCAGAACACACACACCATTCCAACTCATATGTTCTGAGAGAGAACCACCTACTCATGTGTTGAGACCAAGATATTCCATTCCTACCATATGAATCTTGATCTCTAGCCTTCCCCAAGTTGCTTTCCACTCAAACCTTCTTTCCACCAGATCCAAATCCTATGAGAGAGAGTTGAGTGTTAGGGAGACTATCACTTGAAGCACAAGAGCAAGGAGTTCATCATCAACACACCATTTGTTACTTCTTGGAGAGTGGTGTCTCCTAGATTGGCTAGGTGTCACTTGGGAGCCTCCGACAAGATTGTGGAGTTGAACCAAGGAGTTTGTAAGGGCAAGGAGATCACCTACTTCGTGAAGATCTACCGCTAGTGAGGCAAGTCCTTCATGGGCGATGGCCATGGTGGGATAGACAAGGTTGCTACTTCGTGGACCCTTCGTGGGTGGAGCCCTCCGTGGACTCGAGCAACCGTTACCCTTCGTGGGTTGAAGTCTCCATCAACATGGATGTAGGATAGCACCACCTATCCGAACCACGGGAAAAACATCTGTGTCTCCAATTGCGTTTGAATCCTCCAAACCCTTCCCTTTACATTCTTGCAAGTTGCATGCTTTATTTCCCGCTGCCAATATACTCTTTGCATGCTTGCTTGAATTATGTGATGATTGCTTGACTTGTCCTAAGATAGCTAAAATCCGCCAAGAACTAAAATTGGGAAAAGGTTAAGTTTTTATTTGGTCAAGTAGTCTAATCACCCCCCTCTAGACATACTTTCGATCCTACAAGTGGTATCAGAGCTTTGGTCTCCATTTGCCTTGATCTCCATAGCTTTTGGTGGTCATAGCCTTGGTTTCACAACCTAGGAGAGTATGGCGTCTAGCGAGGGAAATTATCACCGTAGAGGTCCTTACTTTGATGGCACTAATTTTGCTAGTTGGAAGCATAAAATGAAAATGCATATTCTTGGACATAACCCCGCCGTATGGGCTATTGTTTGTGTTGGTTTGCAAGGTGACTTCTTTGATGGGAGAGAACCAAACCGTGAAGCTACCGCGGATGAGTTGAAGATGTTGCAATACAATGCTCAAGCTTGTGATATTCTCTTCAACGGATTATGCCCCGAAGAATTCAACAAAATCAGCCGTCTTGAGAATGCAAAGGAAATTTGGGACACTTTGAGTGACATGCACGAAGGTACCGACTCCGTCAAGGAATCCAAGTTGGATGTGCTCCAAAGTCAACTTGACAAGTTCAAAATGAAGGATGGTGAAGGTGTCGCTGAAATGTACTCTAGGCTTGCTCTCATCACAAATGAGATTGCCGGCTTAGGAAGTGAAGAGATGACCGATAGATTCATCATCAAGAAGATCCTAAGAGCCTTGGATGGAAAATATGATACCGTGTGCACGTTGATCCAAATGATGCCCAATTACAAAGATCTCAAGCCAACGGAAGTGATTGGAAGAATTGTTGCTCATGAGATGTCACTTAAGGATAAAGAGGAACTTCACAACAAATCAAGTGGTGCCTACAAAGCCTCATGTGAAGCCCCTACATCATCAAGTGAGAAACAAAACTTCAATGAAGAATTGAGCTTAATGGTGAAGAACTTCAACAAGTTCTACAAGAGTAGAAGCAAAGATAGAAGCTTCAAGT
The DNA here is from genome assembly GCA_034509565.1 of Triticum monococcum. Lineage (NCBI taxonomy): Eukaryota > Viridiplantae > Streptophyta > Magnoliopsida > Poales > Poaceae > Triticum > Triticum monococcum. The sequence continues at coordinate 490,067,666 of CM067845.1, forward strand.
CAAGGTCCTACAATGACAAAAGATCTTCTAGTCGAGAGCGAAACTGCTACAATTGTGGAAGACCCGGACACTATTCCAATGAGTGTACGGCTCCCTACAAGAGAAGAGAAGATTCTCCAAAAAGAAGAAGCAAAGATTCACCACCCAGAGAGAGAAGGAGTAGAGATGATCGTTATGAACGAAGATACTCACGGAGAAGCAAGGATTCAGAAAGGAAGGAAAACTCATCAAGGAGCTACACAAAACGAAGACATCAAGCTCATGTTGGTGAATGGGTATCCGGCTCCGACTCCGACAGCCACTCCGAGAGAAGTTATCACTCTGACTCCGAAGATACTCAAGATGAAGGTGTTGCCGGTCTAGCACTTGTGTCATCCAACTCCTACGACATATTTGATTCACCAAATGAAGGAATTGGAAGATGCTTCATGGCCAAAGGTCCTAAGGTAATACACCCCGAGTATGTTGATTTTAATAGTGATGAAGATGACTTGTTAGGTGATGATGATTTGCTTGTTGACAACTCTAGTGATGAATACTATGGTGAAACGTCAATTAATCATGCTAATCAAGATAAAACGAATGACAATGATAAGGAGAAGATTGAGGCTCTAACTAAAGAACTAAACACTCTTAAGTTAGCTCATGAAACTATCTTCGAAGATCATCGAGAACTTTTAAGAGCTCATGAGAAGTTACGCTTTGAAAAGCTCAATCTTGAGCAAGAGCATGAGTTTTTAAAAGCAATCAATGATGATCTCCGCAAGAAAAGTTCTTCTTACATTGCCAAGGGTTTACTCTTATCCACTTACATGCCTCAAGTCAAGTCTAGTAACAAGAACAAGAAAGATTCTTCCTCTAGTTGTAACAATGATCATGCTAAATCCAATATTGTTGCTTCTAGTAGTTCTCTTGATTCCACTAATGATTCTCTTAGTCAAGTTACACTTGAGCAAGAAAATAGCTTATTGAAGGGAATTATAGAGAAATGAGTGTACAAAAGCCTTGCCAGGAGGAAGCAATTCGAGGAAATTGTGCGCAAGCAAGGAATGCACCGGAAGAATCAAGGTGTTGGTTTTGAACGAAAGTTCAATGCCAATGGAGTTGAGTGGGAAGAAGATCAATACCCCAAGACAAAGTTTGTTCCTCAACAAGAGAAGTATGATACTTCTTTCAAGGGGACACAAGCTCAAGATGATCTTCCACCACAAGACTACAAGCAAAAAGGCAAGGACAAGCTTCAAGAGGAAATTGATGCATTTGAAGAAGCTCCTAAGACCTTAGTCAAGTGGATTCCTAAGACTACTTCAAGTTCCACTTCGTCAAGTACGACTACAACTCCAAGGATTCCCATCAAGATGATGTGGATCCAAAAGAAGAAGAACTAGAGAGTTCTTGAGGGTGACTCCGCCAACATACTTCACTCTTATCATTTTGGCAAGAACAAGTGCAATCAACTTCCACATCTTGCACTAGTTCAAAGGAGTCACAAACCCTCTTGTTGGTAAGACAAGGGACAAGGTAACCTAAAAGTTTTCATGGACATCATCTTGTGTGTGCATCACTCTATGTCTATGGATATCCTTGTTTGTTCCTTGTGGGACTAACCCATGTAGGTATTGAAAGTGCAATTCACTCAAATGGATAGCTCCAAGTGATCTACATCAACATTGAGCATCCACATCTTCAACCTCTACATGAAGTCATCATCGACAAAACCCAAGGTTAGTCATCCCTCTTAGGGGGGATATCACATCTAGGGGGAGCTTTACTCTAAGACTTGAGCTAGAGCAACTCTAAAGATGTGAACACAACAATGCTTTATGTAAATGTGGTAACCCCACTTGAGCTTAAACGATGAGTATGACCTATGATCAAGTGTTCTCACTTGACTCCTAAGTCAATATACTCATATATAGATGACCTAGTCATCGCAAATTGCTTGATAGATGCTAGAATTGGTTGTGCATGCTTTGTCACATATTTCATTTGCCATCTTATTGTGTGAGCATGTTGGTTGCATATTTTACTCATTCGAGGACATCCACTTGTTGTTTTGATTGTTTGGTCTTATTTCTTTTTGCCAAGTGGATGGACAAGAATGCCTAAGAACCCCCTCTAGCTATCTATGATTTTCTCGTCTCAAACTCTATTCATGCTGCATCACAAAATTTGATCAAGTCAGATTCGAACCACTCTGTGTGAGGAGCGCTTGGAGTCCCCGATTCGTCATAGACTTAAACTTCCAAAACCTCTTTGTGATTCTCGGTCTGACCGATTCCTTACTTTTGGTCCTACCGAGCTCACTAAGTTGATCTAGGTTTTCGATCTCGGTGCAACCGATTTGAACCATTTGGTCACACCGAGTTGCAATAACTGTATACAGTTTTGCATCTCGGTGCCACCGAGTTGTTCCACTCGGTCACACCAACAGGGTCGGGCTATATATAGTCACAGGCAAAATTTGGAAATTTCTCCGAACCCCTTCGCCCGCGCGATAGCCTGCTCTGCCAACTTGGTCTCCGGATCGTCTCCTCGCCGCCAGCCACCTCCTGTCGCTGGTCTCCATCGCTGTCAACGGGAATTCTACCCTGCCATTGCCGCCGTAGCGAGTCTCCGCCGAACTAGGGTATGGACTCGATCTTTATGCTATTCTCCAATCCGATTCCTAGCACATTGTGATCATCATGATTCTTGCCACGTTTGATAAACTCCTATCCAGTCAATGAACTCGTAGATTAGGTTTAATTCGAAAATTTTAGGGTTAGGTTTCCGCTGAAACCATCTCGGACCCACCGAGTTGAAAAACTCGGTCCCACCGATTTGGCTTATGCCATTGCACAAGTGAGACTCGGTCTGACCGAGAATTACTTATTGGTGTGACCGATTTTGGAACCCTGTGAAACCCTAGCAGTCCCACCGAACTGTGACTCGGTTTGACCGAGTTCACTAGTTTAGGTGCCAAAACTGCTTCGGTATCACCGAGTTTAGAAATCGGTAGATGCGAGATGCTTTCAGTGGAAAACTAAAACTAAGTTTTTGGATTATTCTTTTGCAAAAATCTCTGCATTTTGTGATGCTCATCCACTCTATCTCATCTATAATCTATTCACAGGGTCAGCAGTCAGAGTTTGCATCATGTCAGACCAGAGTGATAGCCAGAACTTGTCAGAGCAGCAAGTGCAGTTGAGTGAGGGCACTAGCCCCTCAAGTTCCTCAGATGATGGCAGCAGGAGCACCCCCAGCAATCTGCCTAAAGCTGCCACACGTCAGAGAAAGAAGAGAACCTCAGACTCAGAAGATGAGGATTATGTGGCAGAGGAGGAAGCCACCTCCAAGAGAGTTGAGCCAACACAGGGTACAGAGCCAGGGTTGAAGTTCAAAAGGCCAGCAGGCAGGCAGCCCATGTCTAAGGCAAGAGCTTCAACTGAGAAGCCCACTCCCATTGAGCCAGTTGCTGCTGAGGGCAAAAAGAGGAAAGAAAGGGTGAAGAAAACTGTAGCCAGAGTGCTTGGCAAGGCCTCCATCATGGAAGATGAGGAAGAAGAAGAGGTAGCTGCACCAGCACTAAAAGCACCCAAGCTGATGGGTGATGCCATAAGGTCAGGGGGAGCTGCTTCCAAGGCCAAGCCTGCTCCAAAGCCCAAGCCAAAGAGGAATACAAGAAGCATCCCAGCTACTGAGAAGAACAAGGCCCTAGTGCCTGAAGCTGCAGAAGAAGAGGAAGAGAATGTCCTTAGGAAGCACAAGCCAAGAAGGAGAAAGCGAGGAAGGAGAAAGCTGCCAAGATGCCTACTCAAGAGGAGGCATCTGAATACTTCCTGAAAACCAAACAAGAGCAGCTTGGTTACCTGATTGCATCCACCCTGCGGATTGAGCAAGGACTAGCCACCCTGACTCAGAACCAGGCAAGCTTAGAGAGGATCATGGAACAAAAGTTCTATGACTTGGATGTCAAGGTGACAGAGATACAGACTGCCGTGGAGCAGCTCCAGGATGATATGCAGGAGAGGAGACACAAGACTACAACTGATGCCTTTGCCAGAGTGCCCCGAGCTCCGAGGTCGTCTGCAGTGCCAGTTGCTAACACCAGAGCCACCACGTCTGCACCAGCTACAGCCTCAGTTCCACCAGCTCCAGCGTCCACTTCAGCCTCGACTCCGACCACGTCTACAAAAGGCTTCACCCTTGGAGTGCTCCGGGCTCCACCACCACCTGAAGATCAAGCCTGAGTGTCGACTTAGCACTATGCATTTTCTAGGAACTTTTTGGTAACTTGTTGCCAAAGGGGGAGAAAATGTATAGATCATAGGCTTCGAGAGAGAGTGTTGCTTTTATTCTCTCTTGTTTTATTTGGTGGTTTCTCGAACTTTGTTTGCTTTTGTGTGAGATACAATGCCCTTATCTGTGTGAGACATCGATGATCATGTGTTTGATCATAAGCTACACTTAATGTTTGCTTAATACTATTATTATTCTAGCTATCTTATGTGATCGCTCACTATTCTTGGTGATGAGTGCATGTATTTCAATCTTATCAGTTTTGAGCGCTCCACCAAGATGTATGTGACATGGAAGAGTAACCCATGACTCTAACTCCTTGTGCATTTGCAGTCCAAAGCAAATTTTAAATATGCACAAATTTAGGGGGAGCTCTTACTTGCCACATACTTCTCAAAGCGACGATATATTTCATGCTTATTATCATTTGTCGAAGCTTTGATCTATATGTTGTCATCAATTACCAAAAAGGGGGAGATTGAAAGTGCAACTATCCCTAGGTGGTTTTGGTAATTCATAACAACATATAGCTCATTGAGCTAATGCTATTCCAAGATGATTATTTCAGGAAAGCTCAATGATTGGCATGGCATGGATATGAAAGTGGAACCCTCAAATGCTAAGGATAAAAGATTGGCTCAAGCTCAAAAGCTCAAGACCCTTCATTTTATATTTTAGTGATCCAAGATCAGATTGAGTCTTTAGGAAAAGCCAATACTATCAAGGAGGGATGAGGTGTTGCTTAATGAGCCTCTTGCTTCATGTGCTTAGTGATATGCTCCAAAACCCTCAACTACTTTCCCATATCCACAAATGACCTAAACTCTAAGCCAAACTCGGTCTTACCGATTCTATCTATCTGGCGCCACCGAGTTTCACTTGTCATAAGCCACTGCCAAACCCTAGCAATTCAGTCCTACCGATAGGGCTCTCGGTCTCACCGAGATGGGGTTGCAAACTCTCTGTTTCTCTTTCGTAACTTTTCAGTCTCACCGAAAGAGCGAATCGGTCCCACCGAGATTGCAATGTAAACTCTCTGTTTCCCTTTTGTAACTTTTCGGTCTCACCGAAAGAGCAAATTGGTCCCACCGAGTTCACCTGACCAACTCTCTGGTTAGCTTATTACCAAACTCGGTCTCATGGAGTTTGTGTAATCGGTCTCGCCAAGATTACGTTATGCCCAAACCCTAACCGAATCGGTCCTACTGAGTTGCATGTCAGTCCCACCGAAAATCTCTAACGGTCACTAGGTTTACTATTTCGGTCTGACCGAGTTTGTTGATTCGGTCCCACCGAGATTGGAAAACTGTGTGTAACGGTTAGATTTTGTGTGGAGGCTATATATACCCCTCCACCCACTCTTCATTAGTGGAGAGAGCCATCAGAACATACCTACACTTCCAATACACATTTTCTGAGAGAGAACCACCTACACTTGTGTTGAGGTCAAGATATTCCATTCCAACCATATGAATCTTGATCTCTAGCCTTCCCCAAGTTGCTTTCCACTCAAATCTTCTTTCCACCAAATCCAAATCCTGTGAGAGAGAGTTGAGTGTTGGGGAGACTATTATTTGAAGCACAAGAGCAAGGAGTTCATCATCAACACACCATTTGTTACTTCTTGGAGAGTGGTGTCTCCTAGATTGGCTAGGTGTCACTTGGGAGCCTCCGACAAGATTGTGGAGTTGAACCAAGGAGTTTGTAAGGGCAAGGAGATCGCCTACTTCGTGAAGATCTACCGCTAGTGAGGCAAGTCCTTCGTGGGCGATGGCCATGGTGGGATAGACAAGGTTTCTACTTCGTGGACCCTTCGTGGGTGGAGCCCTCCGTGGACTCGCGCAACCATTACCCTTCGTGGGTTGAAGTCTCCATCAACGTGGATGTAGGATAGCACCACCTATCCGAACCACGGGAAAAACATCCGTGTCTCCAATTGCGTTTGAATCCTCCAAACCCTTCCCTTTACATTCTTGCAAGTTGCATGCTTTATTTTCCGCTGCCAATATACTCTTTGCATGCTTGCTTGAATTATGTGATGATTGCTTGACTTGTCCTAAGATAGCTAAAATCTGCCAAGAACTAAAATTGGGAAAAGGTTAAGTTTTTATTTGGTCAAGTAGTCTAATCACCCCCCCTCTAGACATACTTTCGATCCTACACTATGAGCTGCTGCTGCTGCTATATGATAAATTTCTATGAGCTGCTGCTGCTGCTATATGATGAATTGCTACAAGCTGCTCCTGCTGCTGATATATGATGAATTGCTATGAGCTGCTCCTGCTGCTGCTATATGATGAATTGCTATGAGCTGCTCCTGCTGCTGCTATATGATGAATTGCTATGAGCTGCTCCTCCTGCTGCTATATGATGAATTGCTATGAGCTGCTGCTGGTATATGAAGAATTGCAGACTGCTGCTGCTGTATGATGAGTTGCTATGAGCTGCTACTGCTGCTATATGATGCTTTCAGGTGGTGCTGCTATACGATAATAACCAGCCACTTGGATCATCGAATTTCAATAAATAATTGTTCTTCATTTAAATGTGGGTCATGCATTCTTCGTTTAAATTAGGCAATGAGATCTCTATGGAAAACATTGACCAAAGTAGATTGTGCCAAGTAGATGGTATCTTTGTATTTGTAGTTTGAGCAAATAGTGATGGTCTATTTTCCTATCATATTAATTACTTCACTGGGTTCAATTTGTGATGTTTGCAAGTCAAATTAATTTCCATATGGGCAGCAAAATGAAAAAAATATAATGCAATCTAGACTTTCCACTGATCATACCAAAGATAAGCTGAAAACACAATGAAAAGAACTGGTTGGCTTATTACATGGAGCTTATATTCACAGGTGCTTATTTTCTTAGGATAACTCGTAATAACTGTCCCTAAGAAACGTGGCTAATAGAATTGGCATACAAATAACATGTCACGATGATTGCAATGGAGGAGTGATGTACCATAGCACACTGTATAGGCTCACCGCAGCCTCTCCTTTTTTGCGATGTTCCATGAAATTGCCATATACATCTTGTCCTTTTTCATTGTGTAACCCTATCTGCAAGTTGACACGGCTAATTTCAGACATCTCTACATGATACTACATTGCGTATCCCTTGCGCATATTTAAACCACCAATTAACGATTGTGTGTGTACTATAAACTAGCCATGACTTTGTATGCTGGACTAGTAGGCACTCTAAGGGAGCCTAATGTAGTGCACTAGAATTCCTACATGCCACCTATGATTTTGTGTAATGTACTGCCCCTGTTCCTAAATATATGTCTTTGTAGAGATTCTAGTATGGACCACATACAGATGTATATAGATGCATTTTCGAGTGCAGATTCACTCATTTTTGCTCCGTATGTAGCCTGTAGTGGAATCTCTAGAAAGACTTATATTTAGGAACGGAGGTACGAGGTAGTATCATGTATGACATCTACATATCTAATTTAGCAGCCAGTAGTAGAAATCATTGTCTGCACATAGGGATTACTGGTCGAAAATCCTAGCAAAGCACGCTGGCAGGCACAGAACAATACAGGAGAGAGAGAGACGCGCTTACAAGATCATAGCAATGCATCAGTCCAGGATCTTGGTTGGCCAAGCTGTTAGATCCAGAAGAAACATTGTCCTTGTAGTTTTTGCCAGCTGCATAACTGGTAACAGCGACCGGTTAGTATATTTGAAGTACATCGGGCAGGTGATGCTGGATGGGTTTAAAGGTGACAAGTACCTAGGCCGTGGCGGGTGCTTCGCATCTCTCCAGACAGTGGGAATCAGGTTAGAAACATCGAGGGTGATGACGCTGCGCTGGCTGTCGGGGTCTGGTAAGGAGATCTAGAACCATCGAGTAGGGTGTTTGTGGAGCGGCTCCGGTAGGGTGGACTACGGTGTGGGCGAAGCGGATCTGTGGCCGTGGACGAGGGTGTAGGTGAAGTTGCTCCGGTGGTTGGGTTAAGGATGGTGTCGACGACGCGGATCTGTGACCGTGGACGGGGCGTCAGAAGTTTCTCCAGTGGTTGGGTTAAGGATGGTGTCGACGATGCGGATCTACGGCCGTGGATGGGGCGTCATAAGCTGCTCCGGTGGTTGGGTTAAGGGTGGTGTCGACGATGCGGATCTCCGGCCGTGGACGGGGCATCAAAAGCTGCTCCGGTAGGTTGGATGAGGGTGAGAGGAAGCGGATCTGAGGCCATGGACTTGTGAGTTGGCAAAGCGGCCCCGGTAGGGTTGAGAATGGTATAGGCGAAGCTACTCCGGTAGGGTTGATGATGGTGTCGGCGAAGCGGCTCCGGTAGGGTTGAGGAAGGTGTCGGCAAAGCGGCTCCGGTAGGGTTGAGGAAGGTGTTGGCGAAGAGGATTAGAGGCCGTCGACGGGGGCATCGTTGGGGCGGCTCTAGGGGTGTGGACGAAGCGTCTCCGGTGGGGAGTACGAATGAGCCGCTGCAGATGCGCGGCGGTTGACAAGAGTACCGGCGAAGCAGATCCGGCACCGTGGACAAGGCCGGCACTGAATGGGCCGTGGTATAGTGGTGGATGAGCAGTCTACCTGTTTCTAAGGGAGGTGGGAGGGGTAGATGCGGCCGGAGAAGCAGATCCGGCGAGGTGGACGCCGCTGGCAGTGAATGGGCTATGGTACGCTGGTGGATGAGCAATATAGGGTTTCGAGAGGGGAGGGGAGAAAGGGCGATGAAGTACAGACGGCGTGATGTAAGATGCTCTGGTGCTGTGGAGTTAGTCTTTTTTGCGGGAGGGGGGGGGGGAGGAAATGGGGGTGCCGTGTAGTGGGGGAACCGTAAGTTACCAAAGCAGCCCCGACCTATCATGTAGATGAGGGCGGTATTGTAACTATTGGTCTCCATGAACCAAGGACAAAAGGGGGATTTCGCATGCTAAAGACTAAGGTGGCGGAAATTTTAGAAGGAGGCGGGAGATTTTGCCGCCCGCAGGATCGTTCGTATCCAGTTTCAACTAATTTTGGACCGTGCTATCGGGAAGGTCATGCTAGACTGTGTACACGGGGCATGCGTCAGCAGTTAATAACTGGTGTGAAGTCCACCCCAGAAAAAAGAGAATAACTCGGGATGATGCGCCGATAACTTGGACGTTCACACGGGCGCGGCCAATCGTACAGGTGTAGTGGCGCGTTCAAAAAAAGGGATCAAATGCTCAGCCTATGTATTTCTCGTGTAAATAGATAATTTAGTGCCATTGGTTATTGTTTGACACAAGAAAAATCTTAAAGGGCACTCCGTGAGAAGGGAAGAGGAGGTGTTTGATTTCTCTCATGCGCCGGGGAAAAAGAAAAATGCGGGTGTGCCAGTGTACTGTAGTACACAAAGAAAAGTGATACGGGAAACAAGTATTTCATTTATCTCTTTGGATGAACAAAATTACAAGATCCCATAAAATATGGTTGCGCTCCGTGGCCTACTAGCGCGACCTGCCTGACTATGGCGATGTGCGGTCTCCTGGTTCTCGAGGCCTCGAAAAGCTCCCGGTTAATTACTCCCGCGGGTTGCTCCGCGAGATACCTCCGATTAAGCCGTGTGGTCGCCTTTGTCATCTTCGCTTCGCGTTCTCCATGCATGATGATGATGGTGTGAGTGTATGGTATGGGCGGCGGCAAAGCCCGTGTCCTCGTCTGTACACGTGTCGCTCAAAACATGGCTTTGTGTTGGCCATGTTCGCCCTCGCCGTCGCGCCTCGTCAGTCTTGACAGCGTTGATGTAGTCGGTGTTGAAGTTGCATGGGTCCTGCTATGCTCGGACTTCTTGACGATGTAGCGGCTTCATCGGGTATGCAAGGGGTTGCCTCGCGGGAGTGTTCTTATGGAGACCGGCGTCGGTGTAAAACCAACGCTCGCTCATATCTGCAATGCCGGTGTGGTTGGCACCTCGCCTCGGTTGGATGCCGAGTTTACGGCGGTCCGCCAAGGAAAAGGATGCCACCTCACATGGCCAGAGAAAGGGGACCTGTATACCAGCGACGCCATGGACCTGTACGCCGGAAGCTGTTCACTAATGACTTGTGCGCCATGATAGGTGTGTCTCACTTGATTGAACGCCAAGTCTATGGCAGTCCGTTTTGTCAAGGACGCCACCCGGCGAACTCGTGAAGAGATGTTGTAGAGGTTTCATTGCCTTGGGTGGGTGCTACACCGAAAGGGGACCCATACACCGGGGGCGCCATGGACCTGTACATCGAGTCCTATACGTAGAGGACCTGTCCGCCATTGTGGGTGCCTCGTCTCGGCTAAATGCCGTATTCGGTGGTTTACTGAGATAAGTAGCATGCTGAGACCTGTACACCAAGGACCTGTTCGCGATAGTGGGTGCACTTTCATATGTGGGACCGGTCTCGGGCTGCATCGTCGTGAGCACCGGTTCCGCCACATCGTCCCCTCCAAGAAGCAAGGTGCGATACCTGTCCAGGGCGCCATGGACCTGTCCACCGTGATCGTAACGCCATGGACCTGTGCATCGGAGAGACCTGTTCGTCATGGACTTGTCTTGGGCTACGTCGTCGCGAGCTCCGGCTCCGCCACGTCGTCTCCTCTGGGAAGCAAGGCGCGAGACCTGTTCGGGGCACCATGGACCTGTGCACCAGTGACCTATTCGCCGAGGACCAGTGCATCGGAGTCTGTACACCGTGATTGGAACATCATTGTCTTGTTCATTGAGACCTGTTCGCCATGATCTGTGCATCGCGACCTGTTCGTCGGGGCCGGGTAGGCCGCCGTAGGAGCACCAGGGCTAGCGGTTGGGCTGCATCGTTGGCGAGCTCCGGCTGCTCCTGGGTCATCTTCAACCAAGAACACGACGCTTGAAGACGAAGAGCTTGACATAGACAAAGTCTGACGGTGTCGGTGTAGACTCCTGGTCCAGTGAAATCGCCTCCGATGACGGCGGGATCAGGTACGTACTCTCCGTACTCTCCGTGTATAGTGCATGCATGCTGGATGTGAGGGAGAAACAGAAGAAAGAAAAATTAGACAATCATCTCACCGTAGGGGAACGTGAGCTTCATGTTCATGTTGCTGCCGCCGGCGTTCCTTGCACTTGTACCAGCCGGCCTGATGGATGCGTGAGGTGATGTTGCGGCCGCGTGGGTTCATCCATGTTTTCCTTCTCGCATGCTCCGCCTCGTTACAACCACCACCGGACGGAGCCAAGCAGCATGCTTGATGCCCGGTGAGCGCGCCACTGCCATGGGCGCGTCTGTTGGAAACGATTGTTTTGGCAATGCTTCACGATATATTGATCGGTGCAAAGAGCACGTATATATGGAGTACAAAGTGGGCCACTACCTCAACTATACAAAGACTAGGAGGTGGGCCGGGCTATACAATAGTCATGTACAAACCATATATTCAACACCCCCCGCAGTCGAAGCGTCGCCAGAGACGCAAAGACTTGACCTGAACTCCTCGAAAACAGAAGTAGGCAGTCCTTTCGTCATGACATCGGCGAACTGCTGCGCCGTCGGGACATGGAGGACCCGGATGCGCCCAAGAGCCACCTGCTCACGAACGAAGTGTATATCGAGCTCAATATGCTTCGTTCGACGATGATGGACCGGGTAGGCGGAGAGGTAAACGGTGGAGACGTTGTCGCAGTAGACGAGCGTGGCCTTGTGAGCGTCACAAAGCAACTCATGGAGCAGCTGACCGAGCCAAGAGCATTCAGCAACGGCGTTAGCCACTGCGCGATACTCAGCCTCGGCACTCGAGCGGGAGACGGTGGGCTGTCGCTTGGAGGACCAAGAGATCAGGGACGACCCAAGGTAGACACAGTACCCCGAGGTGGAGCGCCGTGTGTCGGGGCAGCCAGCCCAGTCCGCATCAGAATAGGCGACGAGGTCGGTGGAGGCGGAGGCCGTCAGCGTAAGTCCCAAGGACTGAGTGCCGCGTATGTATCGGAGGATACGCTTCACTAGAGTCCAGTGAGAGTCGCGCGGAGCATGCATGTGGAGACAGACCTGCTGAACAGCATACTGTAAGTCGGGGCACGTCAGGGTCAGGTACTGCAGGGCGCCCACAATGGAGCGGTAGAAGGCCGCATCAGATGCAGGAGAACCCTCCAAGGCGGAGACCTTGGCCTTGGTGTCGACTGGCGTGGGAGCAGGCTTGCAGTTAAGCATGCTAGCTCGGTCGAGAAGCTCATGGGCGTAGCGCTGCTGATGCAGGAAGAACCCATCTGGTCGTCGAACCACCTCAATGCCAAGGAAATAATGGAGAGGACCCAAATCCTTCAGAGCAAACTCATCGCGAAGACGAGCTGTAAGCCGCTGGAGGAGTGCGACAGTGGATGCCGTCAGTATGATGTCGTCGACGTACAACAGCAAGTAGGCAGTGTCAACTCCGTGATGATACACGAAGAGGGACGCATCGGAGCGAGTCGATGTAAATCCGAGCGTCTGCAGGAAGGCAGCGATGCGATGGTACCAGGCGCGAGGTGCCTGCTTCAGCCCGTAGAGAGAACGGGAGAGCAAACACACATGATCAGGATGCGTGGCGTCGACGAAGCCAGTGGGATGCTCACAGAATACCTGCTCAGCCAGGTGACCGTGCAAGAAGGCATTGGACATGTCTAGCTGATGCACGGGCCATGCTCGGGACACGGCAAGCTGAAGCACGGTGCGGATCGTGCCCGGTTTAACGACCGGGGCAAATGTGTCGGTGAAGTCCACGCCCGCGCGTTGCCGGAAACCCCGAACCACCCAGTGAGCTTTATATCGCTCGAGAGTGCCATCCGGACGAGTCTTGTGCCGAAAGACCCACTTGCCCGTGATAATGTTGGCACGGGGCGGACGAGGGACGAGCTGCCAGGTACGGTTCCGCTGGAGTGCATCGAACTCTTCCTGCATCGCAGCGAGCCAATGAGGATCCCGAAGGGCGGCTCGAGCTGACGATGGGAGAGGAGACGGCTCAGAGGCGGAAGCAGCGAGAAGATACTCATCGCTGGGGTACCACGTACTCGATCGAAGGGTGCCAGTCCGAGAGCGAGTCATCGGGCGGGGCAGCGGATCCGGAGGGGAGGCGGGCGAGGATGAAGACGAGCCCGCCTCCGATGTGACCGCCGCGGGCGGGGCCTCTGCGGACGAGGCCGCCGGCGAGGCGGCGAGCGAGGCCACCGGTGAAGCGGCGGGCGAGGCCACCGGCAAGGCGGCGGACGGGGCCGCCGGCGTGGTGGCGGACGAGGCCGCTGGCAGGGTCGAGGCCGGGGGCGTCGCGGGCGTCGAGGGCGTCGCGGGCGTCGAGGGAGGTGCAGCCCCTAAGGCAGCCAAACGGGGAGAGCCTCGACCCGTGGCGCGGGGGGCACCCTCAAAGCCGGGAGGCGGCCCAAGAGAGGCACGGGGGCGGCCATCACCAGGAGCGGGCGAGGCCACATCGTCCGAAGGTACCTGCTGGAATGGAAAAACCATCTCATCAAAGTAAACGTGTCGTGAAGTGATCACCCGATGAGAGATAGGATCGTAGCAGCGGTAGCCTTTGGTGTTAGGAGGATAGCCAAGAAAGATGCATGCCACAGACCGAGGTGCGAGCTTATGAGGGGAGGTGGAAGCGATGCTGGGGTAGCACAGACAACCGAAGATGCGGAGCTCAGCATAGGAGGGTGGCGTGCCAAACAAGAGGTGATGAGGTGCGAAATTCCCGCGAGTGCGACAGGGACGAATGTTAATGAGGAGTGATGCGATGGCAAGCGCGTCGGGCCAAAAACGTGGTGGCACGTTGGCGTGAAAGAGGAGGGTGCGTACGCAGTCATTGAGAGTGCGTAGCACGCGCTCTGCGCGACCGTTTTGTTGCGAAGTGTACGGGCAAGTGAGACGAAAGATCGTGCCGTGGGTGGCAAGTAGGTTGCGGATCGCAAAGTTATCGAACTCCTTCCCGTTGTCTGTTTGCAACGCAAGAATGGGACGTCCAAACTACGTGGAGACATAGGAGTAGAAGGTGGTGAGAGTGGCAACAGAGTCCGACTTTCGCCGCAACGGGAAGGTCCACACATAGTGCGAAAAATCATCAAGTATGACAAGATAATAAAGATAGCCCGTGTTACTTGCAACAGGAGAGGTCCAAACATCACTATGAATTAACTCAAACGGGTAAGATGCGACATGCGAGGAATTGCTAAAAGAAAGACGAACATGTTTGCCGAGGCGACAAGCATGACAAGTGTGATCGGCGATCTTATTGCACGTGAATGAAAAACTCCGAAGAATATGGCGAAGGGTGGCGATGTTGGGATGACCGAGACGGGCGTGCCAAAGGTCCACTCCGGCGGAAAGCGCCATGGGTGCAGCAGCGGATGAAAAAGGTGAGTGGACCGGGTAGAGCTCGTCGGGGCTGTCACATCGGTGGAGCACCATCCGGGTACGGGCATCCATGACAGAAAAGCCAAACATGTCAAATTCAATGGTGACAGGGTTTTCACGTGTAAGAGAACGAACGGAAACAAGATTTTTGATAATGTCAGGAGAAACAAGCACATTAGAAAGATGTAATGGCATGGAGTTAGAGGGAAAAGCAGCATGGCCGACATGAGTAGTGGGCATGGAAGAACCGTCACCCATGGTAATGCGAGCAGCGGTGTGGACGGGGTGAGCGGCAAGAAGGTTACCGGGGTTAGCGACCATGTGAGCCGTGGCTCCGGTGTCCATATACCAGTCGCCACCACCAGTGTACTGCTGCGACGTGGGGGCGGTGTGGAGAGCCGCTAGGAGCGCGGGATACCAAGGCGCCAGCGGGAGGGCCGGGGCAGACGGCGCCGGCTGAGGCGGTGGCGCCACATACCCATAGCCCGAGGGGCTGTAGAGCGGCGCGGGGTACGCCTGGGGGGGGGGGCGCATGCAGGGCCTGATGAGGAGCCGGGCGGGCGCCAAAGGAACCGGGGACGGGGGCACGCGGTATAGGCATGGAGTACGCGTGCACAACCCCCCTCCAAGGGTTCTGGCCGGCCTGCCAGGGTGCCGGCGGCAGTGGATGCTGCGGTTGGCGAGGCGCCCCACCGGGGGCAGCGGGCTGCTGCGGCTGCTGCTGCTTGCGGCCTCCGTGACCGCGACGCCCGCCCCGGCGCGGCTGCTGCTCGGCGGGGGGCGGAGGGGCCTGGGGCGGCGCCGGGTAGGGAAACCCGGGCGGCGGTGGCGCCTGGAGGGGGCCCGGGGCGGGCCGCGGCGGTGGGTTCGGGGCGGTGGGCGGCGCACCGCCACGGGTGCCGGCGGTGAGGGCGGTGTGGGTGGCCCGGGTGCGTGACATCCGCATCCGCCGCTCCTCCAGTTTCAGATATGCGACGATCTTGGGGAAGGTCGGGTTGGTGATGAGGGGGATGTTGGAGGCGGCGTTCCCGAAGTCATCGTTCAGGCCGGCGATGAGGGAGCTGAGGAGAAGCTCATCGGAGACCTTCTCGCCGAGGTCACGGAGCTCGTCAACGAGCTTCTTGAGGCGCATGCAATAATCATCAACGGACGACTCAAGCTGTTGGCACCCAAAAAACTCACCATGCAAGAAAACCTTGCGTTGGAGCGCGTTGTCGGTGAAGAGGCCGTTGAGCTTGGTCCAAACGGCGTGAGCGTCATCGTCGGCGGAGACCACCGTGTGGAAGAGGTCCTTCGAGATGGTGGTGTAGAACCAACGGATGAGGGTGGCGTCGATGGCCATCCACTCCTCATCGTCCTCCATGAAACGGGAGTCCACGGAGCCATTGATGTGATCTCGGAGATTGTACTCACGGAACACGAGGGAGAAGTACGTCTTCCAGGCATAGTACGTGGAGGTGAGCTGGTCGAGGACGACGGGAACCCGAGCAAGGATGTTGAGATAGCGGATGACGACGGGATCGGGACCATCGAACGGGTTGGTGCGGCGGCTGGGAGAGGTACCGGTGGAACCGGGGGAGGCCATGGCCGAAAGGGGGGGTGGTGCAGCGGCGCGGGAGGGGCGGCGCGGCAGGGAGAGGGCAGCGCGGCTTGGGGGCGGCGCGGCGGGTGGCTGGCGGAAGCGCGGGCGGCGGCGGCAGACCAGGGCGGCGGCGCGGCGGCGTAGGTTCGCGGCGGCGGCGGCACGAGGTGGCGGCGGCGATGGGATCGCGGCGGCGGCGGCACGGGTTAGGGTTAGGACCGTAGGTATGATACCATGTTGGAAACGATTGTTTTGGCAATGCTTCACGATATATTGATCGGTGCAAAGCGCACGTATATATGGAGTATAAAGTGGGCCACTACCTCAACTATACAAAGACTAGGAGGTGGGCCGGACTATACAATAGTCATGTACAAACCATATATTCAACAGCGTCGTCTGTGGTTAAAACATTGTATGTGGGCGCATGGGTACATGGCAACCTCGACTTCAACCCAGCCGGTGCATGCTCTCTATCGCTGCTACCTCCTCGGGTTGAGATGTGTTTGTTGCTCCTGCATACAAAAAAAAGATATAGATGTACATATCTAGCCTCCGCGGATCCTTCTTGGCGCATGCACTACCGCCACCGGACAGCGCTAGGCCGTGTGCATGTTGCCCGACGAGCGTGCCGCCGCCATGGGCGTGGCTTTCCTAATGTTCTCGATGTTGCCGCCACGGTGCGTCTTCTGCTTCCTCCTGTGCCTCCTCCTTGTGTGCGCCTTGTCATCTCCGCGGCATGCTCGTCGCCGCAAGACAGGACCTACGCGGGCATCGTAGGCGCGTCCTTCTTCGTGCTTGAGTTCCAATTTGGCGACGCCGCCACGGGCGTGTCTCCTCCTCCTCCATGGAACCTGGTAAGAAAAAGACTGTACGTACCAAGAGGGTTGTTGCACGTGCATGCATTCGAGCTCACCTCCATGTCATAGTGCACCTGCTGTCAGCGGCGTCCTCTACGCATCCTCTAGCATGCTGTGGCCGGTGGCCTACCGGCCACCACGCCGCTGTGAGCACGTCCTCCTTTGTACTTGGGTTTGACGCCGCCAACAGGCACGTCCCTGCCTGGTGCGTGCGTGAGTTTCTGGCCAGGGACGTGTGCGTAGCTTTGCTGCTGCTTGATGGATGGATGTGCGGCACCTGATAGATGAAATACACAATAACAAATAAAGTTAGTCAATGGGGCTTGATCAGCTCTCGTTTCATCATCTCCTCGGGCGCCTGCATCCTCGCCGTGGGCAGGCCGCCGTTGTGGCCGGCGTTTCTGGGCTCATCACATCTGGTGCCTACGAACGCGCGGTCACGGCCGCGCCATCGTCTCCTCGGCTGCGTTTGTTGTTGCACCAGCTATGCTAGCTAGCTCCTCCTCTCTTCTGGTGCCTTGGTTGGCTAGCTTATATAGGCTGCGGTGTTGGACGGGTAGGGTTGCACCGTCCTAATATTTCCTTCTATTGTTTGTCTTGACGTCCAAGTCTGTACATATAAAAGGAAATGATCAACCCCATATATACCATGTTAGTTGGCACGTACCTTTTTTTATGTGGTTCTGTGGTCGGTTGTATCCGTTTCCAATTTTTGATGGCTTGCCAAATATACGTACATAGGCTGCTCACGTGAGCCTATCATCTGATTTCAGTCACGTATGTGTTAGATTGCACCCATCGAAGACACGCCATATTTCATGTACCTGTCCAAATATCAAAAGAAGGAAATGAAGTACATGTATATCGGGTATTCGGAGAAGTATGCGTGCGCGCTCACCGGCCGTAGATACTCAAATACATACCTATATGATGTATGCATACAAACAGGTATTCGGATATGTAACGCGAGCTTGCCGGTATTCAAATACATAACTATTTATATGTGTCTAAGCTAAGCTACGTGTCTAGACTAAAAATGCCCACTGCTAGGACGTGTGTGTGCATACACATGTAGTATTGCACCATGATTTCATGCATGTGCCTGTTTAAGTACGTGCGGGCATGTGCCATGCAATAGCATTTTGCCTTTGTATTATTAACCACTTACCTTTGCACAGATAACCTGCATTAAAACTCATTGAAAATAAAATTATTATTTTATGCAGCAATGCACAAAATACCGTTGAACAGTTATTTACTTTAAACATAATGCATTGACGTGTTAGTGTAGAGGCGCACAAAAAGAAATGGATATTGTAGTCAGCTACTTAAAAGTGTTCTCATATGATTACATAGCCTCCATTTCATAAATTGCGTACCCGTTGAATTCATATATGAATATTACATATATTACTTCAAAATAGAAACTTAAATCATCCAAGACTAATGAATTTGAATGCAAGAGTGACAATGGTGCATGTACATGATAGCTACATTGGTTGTTTGAAGAAACATCACTGTAACTTTGGCATGCAAAACTGAAAAGGTTTATTTAAATAGAAAAAAATGTGATATGTGAGTGTCCAATCTTTATAGCGTTGAATCAATATTGTACCTTTGGCCGCGATACGAAGTAGATATTGACTTATGTTCAAGCGCTGCACGTCCACGATCGCTGGATAGTGATACGTGAATGAATTGTGCAATCTCTCTCACACACATACATATCTCATTTCCCTGTGGGCATCGGAATCACACACGTGCACTTCGTGTATTTCTCTCCCTCCGTCAGGGTTAAATTCGTCTTTCTACCCCGTCCTACAAGTCTCTCACATAGAAACACACGCGCTCTCTATGTCCAACACGCCCACCCTTTTAGTTCTGCCCACCCACAACCACTAATGTCTCTCACACATATGCTATCTACCTATCCCTTAATATAGCTAGATATGTGTCACACAAACTGCTTCTCCCTACTAGCAAGATGCCCATGTGTTGCACGGAACATGAAGATGCATTTGTATGAGAACTTTATCTTGTGGGAGAAAAGGATGAACGAGGGAATGCCTTATTTGCAAATGCGGAGAAGGGTGTGGTATCTTTCTTTTTGCAAAATTGCCATAGTTTCCTTCCTGTCCGTCGGATATAAATCGGATGGCCTATATTGCAGGATGGCAGGAACACCATCATCACCAACTCTGTTTTTTATAAGAGTAGAGATATGTGAGTGTCACTGCCCCCCCACACACACCCACACTTCCCAACACCGAAGGAGTAGGGTGACACCTCGATCTTGATACTAATCTATCGACTGGCTTCTCTCTCAAACATACACACACACACACACACACTATCCGGCACCGAAGGAGTAGGGTGGCACATCGATCTTGATAATAATCTATCTACTCCTCTTTCAAACACAAACACACACACACACACACAAACACACACACACACACACACACACTCACACACACACTCGCTAGTTGTGCCTCTGTGCCTACCGCGCACACTCTCGATACGTCTTTCTCTCCCTCCCCCCAACAATGACAGCAGAAGGGTGACAACTCAATCTGATCATAATCTGTCAATTGGTTTCTCTCTCAAACATTGTGTCTCCGTGCCTCGCTCGGTAGCCCCCTTGATATGTAGAATTCTCGCGCGCGCACAACTGTAGTGACGATGACGCTGAACCCAGTGTGCCTTGTTTTTACCGGCCTCATGTGATAGTTTTCACCTTGTTTTCTGTTAATTAACAAGGCAACCTTTTCTTTGTTACTACTAGTGAATCTGAAATCATTCGGGGCAGACATAAAATATATCACTTCAACCCAATTATCGCAGCAACTATTTTAAAAGAAATTAGCTAGCTGCCCGTGCGTTGCACGGAACATCAAGATGTATTTGTATGAGTAGTTTATCTTGTGAGAGAAAATGTTGAATGAGGGAAGGCCTTATTTGCGAACATGGAGAGACGTGTGGGTATATTTTTGCAAAATTGTCATAGTTTCTTTCCTATCTGTTAGATATAAATCCGACGGCCTATATTGCAGGATGGCACGCACACCATCATCACCAACTCTATTTTCTACTCCCTCCGTCCGAAAATACTTGTCATCAAAATGGATAAAAAGAGATGTATCTAAAACTAAAATACATCTATATACATTTCCTTTTATCCATTTTGATGACAAGTATTTCCGGACGGAGGGAGTATTTGTCTTTTTAGAGATTTCAACGAGTGACTATGACCGGACCTTACCAACATACTCAAAAAAGTAGTCCATACTTTTGATGTTACCCTCTTTTCTTGGCGGTGCAGTGCCATCTAGATACCTCATAAATAAATAAAGTACTACATGATACTAATATATGATACATGGCGTAGGAGTACTAAGTATTATTAATACAGTTTTGCTAGAACTCATCTAGATGAGATATAATTTGGTCTCATTCATATTTTATAGCCATTGGATGTGATGCTATATAAGATGCGTGTATGCTGACGTGGGTTGTATTTGTTCTTGTGCAACGAACTGACCACTGCATGTCATGTTTGATAGTCTCAAGTCATTAAAAGCATACAAGCCTGGCATCTCTTGGTTGATTCCTTTATTTATGTCAAAAAAATAAGAAACAACATGAGAGTTAATGCACCACGCTATGTGTTTACTATTTGGTTTTCGTAAGATGACTTAATACTCACCTAGGGAGTATTCGATTTGACAGCGGGCGGCGCAGTTCCCGATACGGCTTTAATGCAGACGAGGGAGGGAGTAGCGGTTCCCGATATGTTGACGGACCAATGCATCCTCCTTCAATTAATGCATGAGGGAAGTAATGGGAGGAGGTCCGAGAAAAGAGGCTGCACGATGTGAATGCAATGCAGTTTGCCCTCATTGTCCTCATATAAAGGTGCCCCTCCATTCCAATGCATCTACCACATCGTACGCACCTAAGCATTTGCCTAAGCACCTACACTAAGCGCAAAAGAGCTCACTCCAGACCCATGGCGGCGATGCACGTGAGCGGCCAGCGGCTGCGCCAGATGGTCCACGATGCCGGCCTGCGGCATGGCGCCGAGGATCGTCTCCAGACAGTGTTAGAGACCGGCTGGTGGATGGCCGCCTTCGACGCCAACTACGACTCTCAGTTGGACCAGATGATCGTTGCCACCAGCAACAAGTTCACCGTCCTCAAGAAGCTCGCGGACGACATCGCCGTACTCCTCCAGCCCGTGCGCCCGGGCTCCTCATTGCCTGCCACCCTAATCGGCCTCCATGGCCGGAACCTCTTTCAAGCACTGGTGGCCCTGCGACTGCCCGCCGACGCCACGAAGAATGTCCACCTGGAGGTCGCGCTCGCCGCGAGGCGCCTCGCCCTGCAAGAATTTGTCGACCTACACATCCACATGTATGAGGAAATCTTGTACATAGGTATCTACAAGGCCAGTGAGGACTCTACGACGTTGGCCTTCCTCAACCGGCTGGAAGCCTTGGATGCCTTTGCTGAGAAGCACCTCGATCTCGCCACAAAATCCGCCGCTCCTTAGCCGCCGGTCGGTGGCCCGACGCACTAAGTTGAGGAGGAGGAGGTCATACATTCGTGGATCCATCTTTCTTCTTGCCTTCTGTAACCACCACTGCGATCGCATCATCTGGCCTTAATTCTTATTGTGTTGTTGCATTCTCGTTCCAGTCAATACCGACATGTGCGATCCCTTTGCTTAATTATATGCATCACTGTAACTAGTACTCCATCCGTCAATTTATAAGTTGTGCTTACCTTTTCTATCAACTTCGTGCAACGTGCGGGCATCTTGCTAGAAACACTAGAATATGTCTATATAATCTGTATGTGATAGTCCATTTGAAATCTCAAAAAAGACAAATATTTAGGTACGGAGGGAGTAATATATTAGGAGTATATAAAAACAATAGTGATTTCTTTCAAGTTTGTGAACAAATACTACTATTCTACTACTTTGGATCCGTCGCAACACACGGGCACATTGCTGGTAAAAGGAAAAGGCCTGCCGCGTTCGTGTCGCACCCCCACACGCCCGGGAATCGGGAGTACAACACGGCCTGTCCGGCACGACACATAGCTTAGGGAAGGTGTGTTGCCTAGAATTTTCACTTTCATGTGGGACCGCCGTTGAGCAAACCGACACCCCGCCCACCGCCGGGTTGGAAGACATAAACGAGGGGAAGATCTAGCTATAGCACGGAAGCAAAGAAATTTGGTGTCAGACGGGGCTCGTTGATAGAGTAGGAGCATTCCATACTAGTACTACTCCTACTAGTACCAAGTTTGTACTCCTAATACTATATTACTATTACTACCACTATACAACTAGTAGGTACATGCACGACACAACATCGTAGGAACAAAAAACGGAAAGATCTTGTTTTGGGTGATTTATCTTTTTTTCAATCAACATAGTATGAATAATATGATGTGGGGGGCACCCATGAAGCTTATGTGGCTTGGTTGCATGGCTACGGAAGGTTAGAGAAAAATAAATGGATAATGTGTTTAGAGTGCACTCCACTAAATAGATATATATATACTTTGGATCCATTGCAATGGACCGGCACATCTATATCTATACTCCCTATATAGTGTGTGAAAAACTTTGAAAGTTGGTCGTTGGATGAAGCCAATCCGACGGTACAAAGATGGCAAATCCGAGCACTACTGGCCGTTGGATATCATCCACCAGATTCTGCCACATGTATAATCTAGAAGACTCCATGGTTGAACTTAATTCGTGACTAACTTTGCCACAACTAAGCTTAGGCAAAGTTATTAGTTCTTCAAAACAAGAAAAACAAGTTGGCAATCCTAAGGGAATCTTGCCACATTTTTTGTGTGTATGTCATGTGGGGCCTTAGTGTGGCTTGCCTAAGGTGTGGCTTGAACCAAACACTCACCTAAGTTAATCAAACTTGCCTAACCTTACATTCCACCAGATTTTGCCACATGTTAGAATCCAGAAAGCTCCACATGTAGAAGCATAATGCACAAACCACCAGAATCTCATGCGTGCAATGCACGTGTACCTTACTAGTACTAGTTGGTAGTAGTAAGAAACAAATTCCAGTTTTGGCACGGGCTCGTTCTGCGAGAGCACCACAAGGCCTGCCGCAGGAGTTACATTTCTCTCTCAGGGCCCACCGGACTAAACTTCAGTGGCTTAGTGCCCGGCCTATGAGTCAATGACATGCGGACCTTAAATGCGGCTGGCCCACATGTCATTCTCATGGTGGTGGCGTGGTTCGCGACTCACTCATTCGAGATGAACCGGCCGGTGGTGGCATGGCCGTGGCGAGGGTGCCATAGCTGGGCGTTGGGGCGTTACGAGGCGTAGATGGCCACACCGGCGGGGACTACCTGTAGTACTCCCTCCGGTCCTTTTTACTCTGCATATTAGGTTTGTCCGAAGTCAATCTCATCCAACTTTGACCAAGTTTATATAAAAAATTATAGACATTCACATAACAACACCAATATCATTAGATTCATCTTGGAATATATTTTCATATTATATTTATTAGATATTATAGATGCTAATAATTTCTAATATAAGTTTGGTCAAACTTAGCAAAGTTTGACTTTCGGCAAATCCAATGTGCAGAGTAAAAAGGACCGGAGGGAGTACATAAGTACTCCAGCAGAGGATTGATGCCCGGGACGAAATGTGTCACAACCACTGGATGAAAATTCTATGGTGCGGGAGTATGGATCGGAGCACAGCAGCGGAGCAGGCAAACCACGTCCAATCGGGTGTGTTTGTGGTAGAAAGTTGATGGTCGCCGTAGTTCAGCTGGCCCGCATGTCATGCACACAAAGGCAGAGGAGCGGTGGGGCCGAGAGGGATGAGGGGCACGTCGGGGGGATGAGGATCCCCTGACGCGAACAATCCTACCATTCTGTCACTAACATGTGGGACCCATAAGCGTGGGTCCCACCTGTCAGCGAAGGAAAGGCAGGGCAAGGCAGTGATAGCCACGTCAGAGGATCCATGTCCACGTTGGGGGACGTCGTGCCGTGGGTTGGAGCGGCGTCGTGGGAATCGCATGTGGGTGTGGCAGTGGTAGAAACAAGAAACGTGAAGGTCACCGTGGTTCAACTTCCATGGACAAGCTGTCATGTCTGCTGACACATGTATATGAAAACTAGAGTGTTTATATTTCAAGCACGTGAACAAGTATTATTCTACTACTTTGGATCCATTGCAACACACGGGCCAGCACATTGGTAGTAGTAGGGTATGTTTGGTTCTTGCCTATAGATGCCCTACCAATATTGGCTTGCCAATTATTTGGCGTGGGATTCCACCACCCAGGGTTGGCCAAAATTTTGACAAGAATCTATGAAGGAAAGAACAAGGGATTCGTTGGCAGCTGTCGGTGTCAAAACCGGCGGATCTCGGGTAGGGGGTCCCGAACTGTGCGTCCAAGGCGGATGGTAACAAGAGGCAGGGAACACGATGTTTTACCCAGGTTTGGGACCTCTTGATGGAGGTAAAACCCTACGTCCTGCTTGATTAATATTGATGATATGGGTAGTACAAGAGTGGATCTACCACGAGATCAGAGAGGCTAAACCCTAGAAGCTATCCTATGGTATGATTGTATGTTGTCCTACGGACTAAAACCCTCCGGCTTATATAGACACCGAAGGGGGCTAGGGTTACACAAGGTCGGTTAGAAAGGAGGAGATATACATATCCGTATTGCCTAGCGTGCCTTCCACGCCAAGTAAAGTCCCATCCGGACACGAGACGGAGTCTTCAATCTTGTATCTTCATAGTCCAACAGTCCGGCCAAAGGATATAGTCCGGCTGTCCGGAGACCCCCCAATCCAGGACTCCCTCAGTAGCCCCTGAACCAGGCTTCAATGACGATGAGTCCGGCGCGCAGTGTTGTCTTCGGCATTGCAAGGCGGGTTCCTCCTCCGAATACATCACAGAAGAATTTGAATACAAGGATAGTGTCCGACCCTGCAAAATAAGTTCCACATACCACCATAGAGAGAATAATATTTCCACAAATCTAATTTGCTGACTTGTTTTGGCAACACGACATTATGTCATGGCCCAGTGATTATTCGAACCATTTCTTTTAACTAGCCCCGCACATAACGTGAGGCAATTTTTTGACATGTCTTGTCAAAGCAGAGATCGTGTCCCCTTATCACGGGATTCTCATCAATACGGGCGTGGGTAACCCAACCGCGCCATCGATTACAACGCTTGGGGGATAAGTGAGTTTTACCAGGCTAGTGGGGGCGCATAGTTTCGTCCGCCCATATAAAGGGATAAGGATTCACCTTTTCATCCACGCCTTCTTCCTCCTTTGCTCATCCATTTTCGCACACTCGAGCTCCAGCGCCCAAGTCCGCACTTCCCACCTCAACCTTCTCCAACCATGTCCGGAGCGGGAGGCATGCGGATGGTCTCCACCGTCATGGAGGGACACATCAAGAAGCTGAGGAGAGCCGGATACCTGCCCGACGACATCGCGCACCGGCTCCCAGATGAGGGGCAGCTTATCCCCACCCCCAGGCCCCATGAGAGAGTAGTGTTCCTTACCCATTTCCTCCGCGGACTGGGATTTCCTCTCCACCCATTCGTCCGAGGGCTCATGTTCTACTACGTCCTGGATTTCCATGATCTAGCCCCGAACTTCATCCTCAACATCTTGGCGTTTATCGTCGTGTGCGAGGCCTTCCTCCGCATCAAGCCCCACTTCGGCTTATGGCTGAAGACCTTCAATGTCAAGCCGAAGGTTGTGAGCGGCTGCCAGGCGGAGTGTGGAGGCGCCATGGTGGGCAAGATGCCCGACGTCACATGGCTCGAGGGCTCCTTCGTGGAGACCGTAAAGGGGTGGCAATCAGGGTGGTTCTACATCACCGAGCCGCGTGACCCTAAATTGGCAGCAGCCCTCGAGTTCCGATCTGGCATCCCCACATGGCTCACCTCCTGGCAAGAGAAGGGCCTGTCCTGGGGTAGTTCGGGAGAGCTAACTGGACTCCAAACATGTATTCAAAACATGGTGAACAAGAAGCTCAAACTCGTCAACGTAGTCCAGGTCATGCTCATCCGCCGGATCCTCCCGTGCCAACAACGGGCTTTCAACTTGTGGGAGTTCGACCCGGCCCAGCACCGAACTCTGAATAGGCTCTTCGACACAACTCACGAGGATGCCTGGAAGGTGCTATTCAAGGGTGCCGAGGTTCCCCCTCCCACTACCGAGGATCACGGATTCTGCGCGAAGCGCCAAGCCAGCGTGGTAAGCTGTTTTACCTCTCACAGGATACTTGTTTTTCATAGTTTGACTCTATGCGGGATCTAAGCTCCCGTACCTTTGACAGGACTGGCAGGAGACGGCCGGACAGATCGGCTGTCCGGCTCCTTTGCCCGAAGGCCCAACGGACACTCTCCTGACGAAGATGTTGACTCCGGCTCCTTACAAGGTGTCGGAGAAGACCAAGAAGGCCAAGGGAACCCGAAAGAGCTCCCGACGCCAGGCGTCATCGGACTCATTGTCCGATAACTTTGTGACACACTCCTCCCCTGAAGACGAGGAGGAAGAAGAAGATGCCCCCCCTTTAGATGGGGGAGACAAGAAAGGAAGGCCGCCCCAACTGGGGAGGCCGAGGGGTCCAAGAAGGGAAGGACTCTCCTTCCGGACAGTTCCACCACTGCCGCCGAAGGCGAAGACGACTGGCTGCTCAGGGCCAAGCCCCTGACGAAGTCGTAAGTATTCGGATACCAGAGTAACTCATAGCATTCCTTTGTCGCACTGCTTCCCCTAACGCTGAATATGATTATGCAGGCCGCCACGAGCTAGTATCGATGTATCATCGGACGGCTCCCTAGGCTCGTCGGATATGGATAGCGATCCACTTCCGACCGCCACCTCCCCTTGCCCTGCGGACGACGCCGAGGTATTGTCTCAAGAGGCACTGGGTCGAGGGGAGACAGTCTCGGAGGCGCCTCAAGGCGACCTTCCGGACTCCGGGAGCAGAGGGGACAAGGCCCTTGAGGGCTCCGAGTTCGGTCCTCAACCGAACACCGCGCTAGAACCTCTAGTGGTTCCGGACTCGAGTAGGCGGCCTCCTTCCAAGAGGGGCAAGACGCCTATGCCGGTGACCTCTGTCCATCCAGAGGCGCCGGACAATCTGCTGGGAGCGCTTCGCAGCGCTTCCATCGATGAGGAGCACCGTACCATTATGAGTATGGTGGTCCAGAAGGTTCAGTCCGCCAAGAGAGGATTGACTGAAGCCTGTGCCAGCCTTCTAACAGGCTTTGAGGTAAGTGTGCATATGATGCTCTATTCGGTGTTCAAAAAGAAAAGCCGAATAGAGGGTCAAATAATACCGCAGGAGTCTAACATAATTATGTCTATGTGCGTATGCAGGCTTCGCTGCTGGCCTCAGCCGCACTGACTGCGGAGGTCGCCACACTGAAGCAGGACCTCGAGGGGTCCAAGAAAGAGCTTGGCCTTGCCAAGAGGCAGCTCGAGGAGAACAAGGGTAAGTAATACCCTGTCTATAGATACGTATATATAAAAGAAGACGCGATTGCAAAATGATAGGATCATCGTATGTTTGCCAGGGGCCACGACCGAGGTGGCAACCCTGAAGCAAGCGCTATCCAAGGCCGAAGACAAAGTGGCCAAGGAGCGCACCGAGCGGGAAAGGCAAGAGGCACGGGTGGGCGAGGTGCAGTAAGAGCTCCAAGCTCTCGTGTCGAAGCATGAGACGTTGGAGCGTGACTCGAAGATGCGAGAGTCCGAGCTTGCCGCCGCCCGTGAAAGTGCAAAGAGTGCCAAGGGCGAAGCCCAAAAGGCCCTCCAGGAGATTGACGCGATGACGAAAATAGCGGCGGGTAAGGCATTCTATATGCAAAGCAAGCATGTGAAAGTAAATTACCTATTACTTACCCGAATCCGGAGCTCTCCAGGAGCATTCGTAGATTTGCCCCGCAGCATGCCGGATGCCGCACAGTTTTACCAGGCCAAGGAGGGAAGCTCAACGGAGAAGCTGTTCTGGTCTCAGTATACTGGGACTGAACACCCGGTGCTTATGAGCGACCAGTTGAAGCAGCTGGTCGAGCTACACAAGGCGGCCGAATAGGCCATGAAGGGCTTTATAGTCCGGCTGTGGCCTGGTGACGCCCTTCCGAACAACTACTTCGGCCTGGTGAGGCAGCTTGTGGATGCCTGCCCTCGGCTAGAAGTCGTCAAGCGGTCCATCTGCATCAAAGGTGCACGTCGGGCTTTCGCCCGTGTGATGGTGCAATGGGCCAAGCTAGACGTCGTGAAGCTGATTAAGGAAGGACCGCCGCAGGGCAAGGAGCATCGCACCCCCGAAATTTATTATGAGGGTGTCCTGAAGGGTGCCCGTCTTGTAGCGGATGAATGTTCAAAGGATGTAATATTTGAGTAAACTAGCTCGTGTGATCCTGTATGATGAAAACTTGTTTCATATGCGCTATGCAACGCTTGTTTGAATTTAAAATATTACCTTCTTTTTGGCTGTTTATCCAATCTGAGAGATGGCTAGTCCTCGGCTTCTGCCCCCATGCCGCGAGTGCTGGGGTGTTCGGGATAAACCTGAGCACTCTTGGTCCCATTTTTGGGTCCTTTGAGGGAGGTGCTCAGCACAGCGAACAAGGCAACCGGACTAATAATGCTTTATCACTCTCACTTAGCCATAGAATTCTATAATTTTAAATTTCGGCGAAGCCCCTGGTATTCGGAAGGCCGAATTCGGGGCGCGATACACGCCTTTAAGCCGGACATGACCGCTCCTCGCTCTAAGCGGCATAAGTCTTTAGGGACTCGAAACCTCGCCGAACAGCAACCAGTCTCTCGCCTTATCATGACAGTCAGTTTTAGCTTTCTCTACTGAGGTGCTTAGCCTAGCAGAACCGGGGCATAATCGCAGTAGTTCTCCTAGTGCTACCTTAGCCGATAGAGCGGAACGTAAGGTACCAAAACATAGGAGCCGGGCAAACCCAACATTTGACCAAAGACATGATTCGGAGCTGATGCATATAATGCTATAAGTTCGGGGTGCCGCACTTGTGAAAGTGTTCGGACTTCTCACACCATAATGTGGGGTACTTAAGACCTTGGTGTATTGGCCGTACCAAAGTGTACGGTTGCCAGGCGTCATTAATGAACACATATATATAAAACGAGAATGCAATAGTAGTCGTAATGTTATGCATTGTTTATTCAAAAAGGTGCGTTAAAGCAGAATGATACAGATAGTGCGGTAAGCAAAAAGTAGGACTATGTCCCTTCTAAGGGCAAGCTGATGAATAGTATTAAAACAAATATTTCACTCGTTATCGTAATCCACCTGGGAGTTCCGTGGTGTGACATAGCTTTCTGCCTCCTTGGTTGCTGCATCATGTGTTCAGCAATCATGCTGCCGGACAGCGTTTCCAGAGATTAAAGTCCTGAAAGAGAAAAATAACAAAGCGGGAAGCCCCTAGTGCGGTTTAAGCCGTGTATTGCGGCGTGCCGTAGTTGTGCCCCCCTCCCCACCTGTGCCCATGGTATTTTTAATGCGTAATTATGTACACATGGCACGGATTTTGTCGTTTGGCTAGGACAGGGGTGGGGGCCGCATTGCTACGCGAGCTCAGGTCGTGCCAGGCGGTCTAGTTGTCGATTACTCCGAGCGCGCTTGAAGGTGTCCGGGTCTTGAAACGCCGAACTGGTGGATTGCCTTGAGAGGCTGCTTTGCGCTTCTGCTGCGAGGGCCGTAGTGTGCTCCTCCGTGCGGAGAGAGCGCTCTGTGTTTCCATTAACTATGATGACCCCCCGAGGTCGTGGCATCTTGAGCTTGAGGTATGCATAATGCGGTACCGCATTGAATCTCGCAAATGCGGTCCGCCCGAGCAGCGCATGATAGCCACTGCGGAACGGGACTATATCGAAGATTAATTCTTCACTTCCGAAGTTATCCGGGGATCCGAAGACCACTTCCAGTGTAATTGAGTCTGTGCAATGGGCCTCTACACCTGGAATGACGCCTTTAAAGGTCGTTTTTGTGGGTTTGATCCTTGAGGGGTCTATACCCATTTTGCGCACCGTGTCCTGGTAAAGCATGTTCAGGCTGCTGGCGCCATCCATAAGGACTCGAGTGAGGTGAAATCCGTCAATAATTGGGTCTAAGACCAATGCGGCGAATCCGCCATGACGGATACTAGTGGGGTGGTCCCTGCGATCGAAGGTGATCGGACAGGAAGACCATGGGTTGAACTTTGGGGCGACTGGCTCCAACGCATATACGTCCCTGAGAACACGCTTCTGCTCCCTCTTGGGGATGTGTGTTGTGTATATCATGTTCACCGTCCGCACTTGTGGGGGGAACCTCTTCTGTCCTCCGATATTCGGCTGCCGGGGCTCTTCCTCGTCATTGCTATGTGGCCCCTTATCTTTGTTTTCGGCAATTAACTTGCCGGCTTGCTTGAATACCCAACAATCCCTATTGGTGTGGTTGGCTGGTGAGGGAGTCCTGGATTAGGGGGTGTTCGGGTAGCCGGACTATACCTTCAGCCGGACTCCTGGATTATGAAGATACAAGATTGAAGACTACGTCTCATGTCCGGATGGGACTCTCCTTGGTGTGGAAGGCAAGCTTGGCGATGCGGATATTCAAGATCTCCTACCATTGTAACTGACTCTATGTAACCCTAACCCTATCCGGTGTCTATATAAACCGGAGGGTTATAGTCCGTAGGACAACTTCATCAACTCCATAGACAACAATCATACCATAGGCTAGCTTCTAGGGTTTAGCCTCCTTGATCTCGTGGTAGATCCACTCTTGTACTACCCATATCATCAATATTAATCAAGCAGGACATAGGGTTTTACCTCCATCAAGAGGGTCCGAACCTGGGTAAAACATCGTATTCCCTGCCTCCTGTTACCATCCGGCCTAGACGCACAGTTTGGGACCCCCTACCCGAGATCCGCCGGTTTTGACACCGACATTGGTGCTTTCATTGAGAGTTCCTCTGTGTCGTCGCCGTTAGGTCCGATGGCTCCTTTGATCATCAACAACTATGCGGTCCAGGGTGAGACTTTTCTCCCCGAACAGATCTTCGTCTACGGCGGCTTCGCTTTGAGGGCCAATTCTCTTGGCCACTTGGAGCAGATCGAGAGCTACGCCCTTGGCCATCAAGTCAGGTTTGGAAGCTTAAACTACACGGCTGACATCCGCGGAGACTTGATCTTCGACGGTTTCGAGCCACAGCCAAGCGCGCCGCACTATCTCGAGGTGCATGATCTAGCTCTGCCTCCGAACAATGTCCCGGAGGCCGCTCATGCTTCGGTTCCGACCTCTAACTCGGAGCCTATTGCGCCAATCGAGGACGAGCGGTCGAATGCCACCTCGGGGGCTGCGATCTCAAAGGCCATCGAGCCAAACGCTAGCCCGCACTCTTCATGACCCGTGACTCCAAGGATCCGGACTCCTCCCCGGACTCCGAACCCCCCGCGCCCCTGCCAATCGAATCCGATCGGGCGCCGATAATGGAGTTCACCGCCGCAGACATCTTTCAGCACTCGCCTTTCGGCGTCATCCTGAATTCTCTTAAGTCTCTCTCTTTATTAGGAGAGCCCTGGCCGGATTATGGTTAGCGAGGATGGGATACGGACGAAGAAGAAATTCAAAGCCCACCCACCACCCACTTGGTAGCCACTGTCGACAATTTAAACGATGTGCTCAACTTCGACTCCGGAGACATCGACAGCATGAATGACGATGCAGGAGATATAGACGAACCAATTCCCATAGGGCATTGGACAGCCACCTCATCTCACGATGTGTACATGATGGATACCCCTAAAGGAAGCGACAACGAGGAAAAAGGGGAAGGAACGGGAGATAGACCCCCCCAAAAAGCAATCAAAGCATCGGCATAAACACCGACCCAAGCCCCGCCTCGATAAAAACCCAGCCATAGAGCAGGACGAGCAGGCCTTAGAGCAACCGCCCGAACATGGCAATGCGGATGGAGAAACCGAACATCCCTCCTCCAGCGAAAACGGCATTCCGGACGACCTCACGCCGGATAAACCCATGGAGCAGAGGAATCTCCATGAGAGGCTCGTTGCAACTGCACGCAGCCTGAAAAAGCAGAAGCGGAAGCTAAAAATAGCAGAAGATGCACTCCGGATTAGATGGAGCAAAGTAATCAATACCGCAGATAAATACGGCGACAGTCGCTGCACTAAAAGCTATCCGAAAAGAAAGCTACTGCCTGAATTCGACGAAGAGGCCCTAGAGCCCTCACATTCAAAAAATGAGAAAGCCACACGGTCGGATAGACGACCCCATAAAGCGGCAAGCAGCGCCGCACTTAAATCGGCATACGACCCCCTTAAGGATTCGCACCATGGCCCAGTCAGGTCCATTTATGGGCCAAGAAAGCAAGCTCTCGCAAGCAATGCAATAAAGCCATCATCAGAATCTGGCACACCCAAATACAGGGGCACCGCTCACCCTCTATGTTTTACCGATGAGGTCCTGGACTATGAATTTCCAGAGGGATTCAAACCCGTAAATATAGAGGCATATGATGGAACAACAGACCCTGGAGTCTGGATCGAGGATTATATCCTCCACATACACATGGCTAGAGGAGATGATCTCCACGCCATAAAATATTTACCCCTTAAGCTCAAAGGGCCAGCCCGGCATTGGCTCAAAAGCCTTCCTGAAAACACAATTGGAAGCTGGGAAGAGCTCGAGGATGCTTTCCGAGCAAATTTTCAAGGGACCTATGTCCGCCCTCCAGATGCAGACGATCTTAGTCACATAACTCAACAACCTGGAGAATCAGCTCGACAGTTCTAGAACAGATTCCTCACTAAAAAGAATCAGATAGTCGACTGTCCGGAAGCCGAAGCCTTAGCAGCTTTCAGGCATAACGTCCGAGACGAATGGCTCGCCAGACACCTCGGCCAAGAAAAGCCAAGAACAATGGCCCCACTGAAGGAAATATGCCCTAGAGGCAATAATAAAGTCATTATTTATTTCCTTATATCATGACAAAGGTTTATTATTCATGCTAGAATTGTATTAACCGGAAACATAATACATGTGTGAATACATAGACAAACAGAGTGTCACTAGTATGCCTCTACTTGACTAGCTCGTTAATCAAAGATGGTTATGTTTCCTAACCATGGACAAAGATTTGTCATTTGATTAACGGGATCACATCATTAGTTGAATGATCTGATTGACATGACCCATTCCATTAGCTTAGCACCCGATCATTTAGTATGTTGCTATTGCTTTCTTCATGACTTATACATGTTCCTATGACTATGAGATTATGTAACTCCCGTGTGCCGGAGGAACACTTTGTGTGCTACCAAACATCACAACGTAACTGGGTGATTATAAAGGTGCTCTACAGGTGTCTCCAAAGGTACATGTTGGGTTGACGTATTTCGAGATTAGGATTTGTCACTCCGATCGTCGGAGAGGTATCTCTGGGCCCTCTCGGTAATGCACATCACTTAAGCCTTGCAAGCAATGCAACTAATGAGTTAGTTGCGAGATGCTGTATTACGGAACGAGTAAAGAGACTTGCCGGTAATGAGATTGAACTAGGTCTTGGATACCGACGATCGAATCTCGGGCAAGTAACACACCGATGACAAAGGGAACAATGTATGTTGTTATGCGGTCTGACCGATAAAGATCTTCGTAGAATATGTAGGAACCAATATGGGCATCTAGGTCCCGCTATTGGTTATTGACCAAAGACGTGTCTCGGTGATGTCTACATTGTTCTC
The DNA here is from genome assembly GCA_034509565.1 of Triticum monococcum. Classification (NCBI taxonomy): domain Eukaryota; kingdom Viridiplantae; phylum Streptophyta; class Magnoliopsida; order Poales; family Poaceae; genus Triticum; species Triticum monococcum. The sequence continues at coordinate 490,101,563 of CM067845.1, forward strand.
GAACCCGTAGGGTCCGCACACTTAAGGTTTCGATGACAGTTATATTATGAGTTTATACGTTTTGATGTACCGAAGGTTGTTCGGAGTCCCGGATGCGATCACGGACATGACGAGGAGTCTCAAAATGGTCGAGACATAAAGATTGATATATTGGAAGCCTATGTTTGGATATCAGAAGTGTTCCGGGTGAAATCGGGATTTTACCGGAGTACCGGGAGGTTACCGGAACCCCCCGGGAGCTATATGGGCCTTAGTGGAAAAGAGAAGGGGCAGCCCAAGATGGGCCGTGTGCCCCTCCCCTCCCTTGGTCCGAATAGGACAAGGAGAGGGGGCCGGCCCCCCCCTCTCTCTTTTCCCCCCACCGCGAATCCTATTCCAATTAGGATTGGGGGGGGGGGGGATCCTACTCCTAGAGGGAGTAGGACTCCTCCTGGCGCGCCTCTCCTAGGCCGGCCGCACCCCCCCTTGATCCTTTATATACAGAGGCAGGGGAACCCCAGAGACACACAAGTTGGTCCACGTGATCTTATTCTTAGCCGTGTGCGGCGCCCCCTGCCACCATAGTCCTCGATAATATTGTAGCGGTGCTTAGGCGAAGCCCTGTGACAGTAGTACATCAAGATCGTCACCACACCGTCGTGCTGATGGAACTCTTCCCCGACACTTTGCTGGATCGGAGTCCGGGGATCGTCATTGAACTGAATGTGTGCTAAAACTCGGAGGTGCCGTAGTTTCAGTGCTTGATCGGTCGGGCCGTGAAGACGTACGACTACATCAACCAAACGCTTCCGTTGTCGATCTACAAGGGTACGTAGATCACACTCTCCCCTCGTTGCTATGCATCACCATGATCTTGCATGTGCATAGGAATTTTTTTGAAATTACTACGTTCCCCTACAGTGGCATCCGAGCCTAGGTTTTATGGTTTGATGTTATGTGCATGAGTAGAACACAAGTGAGTTGTGGGCGATATAAGTCATACTGCCTACCAGCATGTCATACTTTGGTTCGGCGGTATTGTTGGATGAAGCGGCCTGGACCGACATTACACGTACGCTTACGCGAGACCGGTTCTCCCGACGTGCTTTGCACATAGGTGGCTTGCGGGTGACTGTTTCTCCAACTTTAGTTGAACCGAGTGTGGCTACGCCCGGTCCTTGCGAAGGTTAAAACGGCATCAACTTGACAAACTATCGTTGTGGTTTTGATGCGTAGGTAAGATTGGTTCTTGCTTAAGCCCGTAGCAGCCACGTAAAACTTGCAACAAACAAAGTAGAGGACGTCTAACTTGTTTTTGCAGGGCATGTTGTGATGTGATATGGTCAAGACATGATGCTAAATTTTATTGTATGAGATGATCATGTTTTGTAACCGAGTTATCGGCAACTGGCAGGAGCCATATAGTTGTCGCTTTATTGTATGCAATGCAATCGCGCTGTAATGCTTTACTTTATCACTAAGCGGTAGCGATAGTCGTGGAAGCATAAAATTGGCAAGACGACAATGATGCTGCGATGGAGATCAAGGTGTCGCGCCGGTGACGATGGTGATCATGACGGTGCTTCGGAGATGGAGATCACAGGCACAAGATGATGATGGCCATATCACATCACTTATATTGATTGCATGTGATGTTTATCTTTTATGCATCTTATCTTGCTTTGATTGACGGTAGAATTATAAGATGATCTCTCACTAAATTATCAAGAAGTGTTCTCCCTGAGTATGCACCATTGCGAAAGTTCTTCGTGCTGAGACACCACGTGATGATCGGTTGTGATAGGCTCTACGTTCAAATACAACGGGTGCAAAACAGTTGCACATGCGGAATACTCAGGTTATACTTGACGAGCCAAGCATATACAGATATGGCCTCGGAACACAGAGACCGAAAGGTCGAGCGTGAATCATATAGTAGATATGATCAACATAGTGATGTTCACCAATGAAACTGCTCCATCTCACGTGATGATCGGACATGGTTTAGTTGATTTGGATCACGTGATCACATAGAGGATTAGAGGGATGTCTATCTAAGTGGGAGTTCTTAAATAATATGATTAATTGAACTTAAATTTATCATGAACTTAGTCCTGGTAGTATTTTGCAAATTATGTTGTAGATCAATAGCTCGTGTTGTTGCTTCCCTGTGTTTATTTTGATATGTTCTTGGAGAAAATTGTGTTGAAAGATGTTAGTAGCAATGATGCGGATTGGATCCGTGATCTGAGGTTTATCCTCATTGCTGCACAGAAGGATTATGTCCTTAATGCACCGCTAGGTGACAGACTTATTGCAGGAGCAGATGTAGACATTATGAACGTTTGGCTAGCTCAATATGATGACTACTTGATAGTTTAGTGCACCATGCTTAATGGCTTAGAATCGGGACTTCAAAGACGTTTTGAACGTCATGGACCATATGAGATGTTCCAGGAGTTGAAGTTAATATTTCAAGCAAATACCCGAGTTGAGAAATATGAAGTCTCCAACAAGTTCTATGGCTAAAAGATGGAGGAGAATCGCTCAACTAGTGAACATGTGCTCAGATTGTCTGGGTACTACAATCGCTTGAATCAAGTGGGAGTTAATCTTCCAGATAAGACAGTGATTGACAAAATTCTCTAGTCACCATCACCAAGTTAGTCGAACTTCGTGATGAACTATAATATGCAAGGGATAACGGAAACAAACCCCAAGCTCTTCGTGATGCTGAAATCAACGAAGGTAGAAATCAAGAAAAACATCAAGTGTTGATGGTTGACAAGACCACTAGTTTCAAGAAAAGGGCAAAGGGAAGAAGGGGAACTTCAAGAAGAACGGCAAGCAAGTTGCTGCTCAAGTGAAGAAGCCCAAGTCTGGACCTAAGCCTGAGACTGAGTGCTTCTAGTGCAAGCAAACTGGTCACTGGAAGCGGAACTGCCCCAAGTATTTGGCGGATAAGAAGGATGGCAAGGTGAACAAAGGTATATGTGATATACATGTTATTGATGTGTACCTTCCTAATGCTCGCAGTAGCACCTGGGTATTTGATACTGGTTCTGTTGCTAATATTTGCAACTCAAAACAGGGACTATGGATTAAGCGAAGATAGGCTAAGGACGAGGTGACGATGCGCGTGGGAAACAGTTCCAAAGTCGATGTGATCGCGGTCGGCACGCTACCTCTACATCTACCATCGGGATTAGTATTAGACCTAAATAATTGTTATTTGGTGCCAGCGTTGAGCATGAACATTATATCTAGATCTTGTTTGATGCGAGACGATTATTCATTTAAATCAGAGAATAATGGTTGTTCTATTTATATGAGTAATATCTTTTATGGTCATGCACCTTGAAGAGTGGTCTATTTTTATTGAATCTCGATAGTAGTGACACACATATTCATAATATTGAAGCCAAAAGATGCAAAGTTGATAATGATGGTGCAACTTATTTGTGGCACTACCGTTTAGGTAATATCAGTGTAAAGCGCATGAAGAAACTCCATACTGATGGACTTTTGGAACCACTTGATTATGAATCACTTGGTACTTGCGAACCGTGCCTCATGGGCAAGATGACTAAAACACCGTTCTCCGGTACTATGGAGAGAGCAACAGATTTGTTGGAAATCATACATACAGATGTATGTGGTCCAATGAATATTGAGGCTTGTGGCGGATATCGTTATTTTCTCACCTTCACAGATGACTTAAGCAGATTTGGGTATATCTACTTAATGAAACATAAGTCTGAAACATTTGAAAAGTTCAAAGAATTTCAGAGTGAAGTTGAAAATCATCGTAACAAGAAAATAAAGTTTCTATGATCTGATCGTGGAGGAGAATATTTGAGTTACGAGTTTGGTGTACATTTGAAACAATGCGGAATAGTTTCGCAACTCATGCCACCCGGAACACCACAGCGTAATGGTGTGTCCGAACGTCGTAATCGTACTTTACTAGATATGGTGCGATCTATGATGTCTCTTACTGATTTACCGCTATCATTTTGGGGTTATGCTTTAGAGACGGCCGCATTGACGTTAAATAGGGCACCATCAAAATCCGTTGAGATGACGCCTTATGAACTATGGTTTGGCAAGAAACCAAAGTTGTCGTTTATGAAAGTTTGGGGCTGCGATGCTTATGTGAAAAAGCTCCAACCTGATAAGCTCGAACCCAAATCGGAGAAATGTGTCTTTATAGGATATCCAAAGGAAACTATTGGATACACCTTCTATCACAGATCCGAAGGCAAGACTTTTGTTGCTAAATTCGGAAACTTTCTGGAGAAGGAGTTTCTCTCGAAAGATGTGAGTGGGAGGAAAGTAGAACTTGATGAGGTAACTGTACCTACTCCCTTATTGGAAAGTAGTACATCACAGAAAACTATTTCTGTGACATCTACACCAATTAGTGAGGAAGCTAATGATACTGATCATGAAACTTCAGGACAAGATACTACTGAACCTCGTAGATCAACCAGAGTGAGATCCGCGCCAGAGTGGTACGGTAATCCTATTCTGGAAATCATGCTGCTAGATCATGATGAACCTACGAACTATGAAGAAGCGATGGTGAGCCCAGATTCCGCAAAATGGCTTGAAGCCATGAAATCTGAGATGGGATCCATGTATGAGAACAAAGTATGGACTTTGGTTGACTTGCCCAATGATCCGCAAGCAGTTGAGAATAAATGGATCTTCAAGAAGAAGACTGACGCTGACGGTAATATTACTGTCTACAAAGCTCGACTTGTCGCAAAAGGTTTTCGACAAGTTCAAGGAGTTGACTACGATGAGACCTTCTCACCCGTAGCGATGCTTAAGTCTGTCCGAATCATGTTAGCAATTGCCGCATTTTATGATTATGAAATTTGGCAGATGGATGTCAAAACTGCATTCCTGAATGGATTTCTGGAAGAAGAGTTGTATATGATGCAACCGGAAGGTTTTGTCGATCCAAAGGGAGCTAATAAAGTGTGCAAGCTCTAGCGATCCATTTATGGACTGGTGCGAGCCTCTCGGAGTTGGAATAAACGCTTTGATAGTGTGATCAAAGCATATAGTTTTATACAGACTTGCGGTGAAGCATGTATTTACAAGAAAGTGAGTGGGAGCACTACAACATTTCTGATAAGTATATTTGTATGACATATTGTTGATCGGAAATAATGTAGAATTATTCTGCAAAGCATAAAGGAGTGTTTGAAAGGAGTTTTTCAAAGAAAGTCCTCGGTAAAGCTGCTTACATATTGAGTATCAAGATCTATAGAGATAGATCAAGACGCTTGATAATTTTTTCAATGAGTACATACCTTGACAAGATTTTGAAGTAGTTCAAAATGGAACAGTTAAAGAAAAAGTTTCTTGCCTGTGTTACAAGGTGTGAAGTTGAGTAAGACTCAAAGCCCGACCACGGCAGAAGATAGAAAGAGAATGAAAGTCATTCCCTATGCCTCAGTCATAGGTTCTATAAAGTATGCCATGCTGTGTACCAGATCTATTGTATACCATACACTGTGTTAAGAGAGGGGGTACAATAGTGATCTAGGAGTAGATCAATGGACAGCGGTCAAAATTATCCTTACTGGAATAAGGATATGTTTCTCGATTACGGTGACAAAAGGTTCGTCGTAAAGGGTTACGTCAATGCAAGTTTTGACACTGATCCAGATGACTCTAAGTCTCAATCTGGATACATATTGAAAGTCGGAGCAATTAGCTAGAGTAGCTCCATGCAGAGCATTGTTGACATAGAAATTTGCAAAATACATGCGGATCTGAATGTGGCAGACCCGTTGACTAAACTTCTCTCACAAGCAAAACATGACCACTTTTTGGGTCTTAATCACATAGCGATGTGAACTAGATTATTGAATCTAGTAAACCCTTTGGGTGTTAGTCACATGGAGATGTGAACCAATCACATAAAGATGTGAACTATTGATGTTAAATCACATGGCGATGTGATCTAGATTATTGACTCTAGTGCAAGTGGGAGACTGAAGGAAATATGCCCTAGAGGCAATAATAAAGTTATTATTTATTTCCTTATATCATGATAAAGGTTTATTATTCATGCTAGAATTGTATTAACCGGAAACATAATACATGTGTGAATACATAGACAAACAGAGTGTCACTAGTATGCCTCTACTTGACTAGCTCGTTAATCAAAGATGGTTATGTTTCCTAACCATGGACAAAGAGTTGTCATTTGATTAACGGGATCACATCATTAGTTGAATGATCTAATTGACATGACCCATTCCATTAGCTTAGCACCCGATCATTTAGTATGTTGCTATTGCTTTCTTCATGACTTATACATGTTCCTATGACTATGAGATTATGTAACTCCCATGTGCGGGAGGAACACTTTGTGTGCTACCAAACGTCACAACGTAACTGGGTGATTATAAAGGTGCTCTACAGGTGTCTCCAAAGGTACATGTTGGGTTGACGTATTTCGAGATTAGGATTTGTCACTCCGATCGTCGGAGAGGTATCTCTGGGCCCTCTCGGTAATGCACATCACTTAAGCCTTGCAAGCAATGCAACTAATGAGTTAGTTGCGAGATGATGTATTACGGAACAAGTAAAGAGACTTGCCGGTAACGAGATTGAACTAGGTATTGGATACCGACGATCGAATCTCGGGCAAGTAACATAACTAATGAGTTAGTTGCGAGATGATGTATTACGGAACAAGTAAAGAGACTTGCCGGTAACGAGATTGAACTAGGTATTGGATACCGACGATCGAATCTCGGGCAAGTAACATACCGATGACAAAGGGAACAACGTATGTTGTTATGCGGTCTGACCGATAAAGATCTTCATAGAATATGTAGGAACCAATATGGGCATCCAGGTCCCGCTATTGGTTATTGACCGGAGACGTGTCTCGGTCATGTCTACATTGTTCTCGAACCCGTAGGGTCCGCACGCTTAAGGTTTCGATGACAGTTATATTATGAGTTTATACATTTTGATGTACCGAAGGTTGTTCGGAGTCTCGGATGTGATCACGGACATGACGAGGAGTCTTGAAATGGTTGAGACATAAAGATTGATATATTGGAAGCCTATGTTTGGATATCGGAAGTGTTCCGGGTGAAATCAGGATTTTACCGGAGTACCGGGAGGTTACCGGAACCCCCCGGGAGCTATATGGGCCTTAGTGGGCCTTAGTGGAAAAGAGAAGGGGCAGCCCAAGATGGGTCGCACGCCCCTCCCCTCCCTTGGTCCGAATAGGACAAGGAGAGGCAGCTGGCCCCCTCTCTCTTTTCCCCCCTCCGCGAATCCTATTCCAACTAGGATTGGGGGGGGGGGAATCCTACTCCCAGAGGGAGTAGGACTCCTCCTGGCGCGCCTCTCCTAGGCCGGTCGCACCCCCCTTGATCCTTTATTTACGGAGGCAGGGGAACCCCAGAGACACACAAGTTGATCCACATGATCTTATTCTTAGCCGTGTGCGGCGCCCCCTGCCACCATAGTCTTCGATAATATTGTAGCGGTGCTTAGGTGAAGCCCTGCGACAGTATTACATCAAGATCGTCGCCACACCGTCGTGCTGACGGAACTCTTCCCCGACACGTTGCTGGACCGGAGTCCGGGGATCGTCATCGAACTGAACGTGTGCTAAAACTCGGAGTTGCCGTAGTTTCGGTGCTTGATCGGTCGGGCCATGAAGACGTACGACTACATCAACCAAACGCTTCCGTTGTCGATCTACAAGGGTATGTAGATCACACTCTCCCCTCGTTGCTATGCATCACCATGATCTTGCGTGTGCGTAGAATTTTTTTTGAAATTACTACGTTCCCCTACACGCACTAACATACCTCATGACCCGCTTTTGTGCATGGGAGGACAGCTGGTTGGCAAGGTGCAGCCCCAGCGACCCAAGTACATCCGAAACTAGGGACAGAAATGGAAAACCGCGACGCAACAAGGACCGTCGCCGGACTAAGGATAAAAGTCCAAAGAGCACGGCAGTCAATGCCGGATTCAAAGGCTCACGACCAAATGAGGCAAAATCGCCCCCAGGATAACAGGGACGATCCATCCAACCTAAATAAAATCCTGGACAGGATATGTCAGATACACACGGGAAGCCTGCTAACATACCCACAGAGACTGTTGGGTTTTCAAACAATCCGGCAGACTCAATGCCGAACACAAGGGGCTCGACATACCAAGCGAAGACGAGGACGAACCCCAAAAGCAGAGTACCAGGAAACAAAAGAACTTCCCACAGGAAGTAAAAACAGTGAACTCACTCCACATAACAAAACGTGCGGCGCCCGTAAAGGAACGCACCACACGGCCCATCCCCAAAGGGTCCGACCACTGGTTGTCAAAACCGATCATCTTCGATCAGCTAGATTATTCTAGAAATATCAAGAATGCAGGCTGGACCGCCCTGATACTCGATCAAATAATTGGCGGACTCCAGTTTTCAAATGTCCTTATGGACGGCGGCAGTGGACTAAACCTGATATATCAGGATACAATCCAGCACATGAGGATAAACCCAGCAAGAATCCGCCACAGCAAAACCTCCTTTCAAGGGGTAATACCTGGTCCGGACACCCGTTGTATGGGTTGTCTCCGGCTCGAAGTCATATTCGGCTCTGCCGATAACTTCCGCCGCGAAAAGCTGACCTTCCATATCGTCCCGTTATCAAGTCGCTATCAAGCACTACTGGGACGCGAAGCTTTCGCTCGCTTTAACGCAATACCGCATTATGCATCTCTTACACTTAAGATGCCCAGTCCACGAGGCATCATCGCTTTGAAGGGGAAGCACTAAAGTGCGCCTCCCCAACCGGAGGACTGTGCGGCCGCCTTGACAGCCCCACAGCAAAATGGCCTCACCGGCCAAAAAACTTCAAAATAGGTCATTAAAGACCACGAACACGGATGGACGAGTTCGGTACAAAATCATCATTGATGCAGGCTTAGTGGCCATATACCCCCGCACTAGGGGCTCCATGCATATACAATAAGAGACAATAAAGCTCAATTTTATATATTTTACTTTACACTTTGTTTATTTTAAACTTTCTCGGCATGACCCGTTTTCAACTCAGTTCCTCTCTTTTACAGATGAACGTCGTGCGGCGCCCGTCCAGGATACGGCACAACGAAGACACAGGCGCAGACGTGCAGTAGGGACCTGTCCTAAAGGATTCTTTTTAGATTAAGACCCTGCGTAAACCTTTTTTACTGTCTCTTGTTGCTACACATCCCCTGGTTTTTTCTGGTATAACCAAGGAGGAGGTTGACGTCTTGGCATGTGGCCACGTCAGAATTTTCGCACGTACCTGGACACTAGGGGCTTCCTTTTTTTAATGAAGAGTGTTGTTTGGCCCGCACTCATAAAGACCGAACGCCTTAGGGAGTGTTCGGCGTCGCGAGTTTTGGCATTACATGCATCAGCTCCGAATCATGTCTTTGGTCAAATGTTGGGTTGCCCGGCTCCTGAGTTCGGCTACCTTACGTTCCGCTCTATCGGCTAAGGTAGCACCAGGAGAACTACTGCGATTGTGCCCTCGGTTCAGCCAGGGCGAGCACCTCAGTAGAGAAAGCTGAAAACTGACTGTCATGATGTAGCATGAGACTGGTCAGCCAGTCGATGACCTATCGGAATCTATCAGATTCCTCCGCTTTAACGAAGGGCCGCTTCCCGGTCAGGCACATACGCGCCCCGAATTCGGACGAGCGCAGTTGCCACCAAGGAGCTACCTAAAGAGTCTCATTTTCAAACTCCTATGGCTAAGTGAAGGTGTTAAAGCATTATAGTACGGTTGCCTGGCCCGTTGCGCTATCACCTCCTTTGTAGGACCAAGACGTTGGGCTAAGTGTGAAAATGCGTTTTTTGCGAGCACCCCCGCACTATGTGCGTGGGGGCTGAAGCCAACGACTGCCATCTTTCAGATTCTATACATACATATATATATATATATATATATATATATATATATATATATATATATATCTTAAAACGGCCGCATAGAAGGTGTTTACAATACTTGAGGCACAAGTATAAAAAAGACCACTATAGTTTATCAAAATATTACTTTATAATTACGTATGCTATCATAACATAGCATCTTTCGAGCACTGCGTCTCTATTACACGAACGCCTTCAAGGACTTCCTGAAAATAGTGCTCGGAGGGTACTCGGCTTTTGTCCGAATCTCGGGTCGGAACAACAGTGGTCTCCATCTCCGCCCAGTATGTCTTAACTCGGGCAAGAGCCATCCGTGCGCCCTCTATGCTTGCTGACCTCTTCATTGCATTTATACGCGGCACCGCGTCAAGGAATTGCTGCACCAAGCCGAAATAGCTCTTCGGCTCCGATCTCCCCGGCCACAGATAACCCATGACGTACTTCATGGCGAGTCCGGACAACCTATTCAGTTCGGCCCATTGAGCCAAACGATCGTCCACTACCAGTGGACGCTCTGGATTGTGAAACTGCGACCAGAAAAGCTTTTCCACTTCGCGATCCTTCTGATCTCGAAAGTGTTCGGTTGCATCAGCAGCACTCGCTGCCAAGTCCAGATAGGCATCCTCCACACTCCACATTCGGTCCAACGGAGCAAACTTTGGATCGCAAAATCTCCTTCGCAGCATAAAGGGCTTTCCAGCCGCAATCTGTTCGGCCTAATGCAGCTCCTCCTTCGCAGCTCTCATCGCAGAGCGCGCGTCCTTGACATTGGCAGCGGCCTTCTCTAAGTCCGTCTGTCTTGCCTGGTCTTCTTTTTCAAGAAGTCTGCAACGTTCGGTAGCGCTTTTTAACTTTTCGGCCATCTCGGCCATCTCTTCCTTGCTTCGGCAATGAGCAGCCTGTTCGGCTCTCAGCTCTTCAAGGGCTTTCTTGGCGGCCGCATCACTTTCGCTGGCTTGTTCTTTAGCTCGGGCAAGTTCTGCCCTAAGACTCTCCACGACGGCCGCACCATCTGCGTCAAGCACACACATTGTAAGACACAGGCATAAAACTGTTCTTACCTGATGTCGCCTGAGGAATTACATACCTTGAGCTTCATTCAGCCGCTTATTGACTAGCATGATGTCGGCATCTGCCACGTCCAGTTGCTGCTTTAGTTCGGCAAAATCGTCAGTTCGGCTCGATTCCGGACACCCTGCCGCCTACATTCAAAGGCGACATCTTAGACCTGGGATTATGATCCTCTGCATGCCGTCATTTCTTGACGACGCGCAGAGTCTCAGGGGCTACTATCTACACAGGGCGCATCTTATTCACGCGCAACTGACAAAAGTACACATTATCTAATGTACCTCAAAACCCGTCAGTAAGATTTTGACGGCCTCATGCAATCCGCTCTCTGCGGATGAAATCCTTCCAATCACCGTGCCCATCAGTGCACGGTGCTCCTCTGAGATACAAGCTCGCCCCAGCAGAATCTTCAGCTCCTCCGACCGAGCACCAGACGGTGCCGGGCTCGTCCCATGACCTCTTTCGAAGGCCGGACACGGAGAACCTCGGGGGGCCACATAGCCATCTTCCGCCCCTGCCGGATTCGGAGAAACTCTTCGTGACGACACCTCAGGGTCGCCCGCCTCGCTAGGCGGCACGGCAGGGGAAGGCGTCCCGCTCTCCATCATCTCTGGAAGAAGATCCCCCGAAGACGAGCTCTGCTGAGAAGGGCTGAGGGCCGAACTACAAGGTAAAAGTTTGGTTAATCTTCCCAGACATAAATCAAGGATTTCCCTAATCCCTCAAAAGGAAAATCTTTCTCTACTTACGGCTTGCTGGACAGCTGATCCCCTTGAGGGCGTAGTCCGGCCGAGGAACTCTCCGGCGTCGGACCCTCTGACGATGATTTTCTCCCCCGCTTCGCAGCCATGGTTTCTGGGTCGTCAGAGGCGGCTCTCTTCTTCCCCTTAGGAGAGGAATCGTCGGTTCCTCCCTTTAGAACAGCCTCCTTCAAGGAGGCCATAGCTTCCTTGTCCTCCCCCTCCAAAGGCATTATCTCCAGCATCCTGACTAGCACGGGATCCGGCCTAGTTTCAGGAAGGGGAGCCGGACACCTGATCAGCTTTGCCTTCGCTATCCACTCCTGTTTAAAAGGACGGCTCTTTTAGGGGCAAGTTTATGACAACTATACAGATAGAAGGTCCGGGCACAAGGTTGCTTACTTGAGTATCCAAGCGATTGCGACTTAGGCCTGCATCCTCGGTCGAATCCGGACACATCTCCTGTGATCCGAAGAACAGTTTATACATCTCTGCGGGCATTGCGCCCATGAAGTTTTGGAGAGCTCGCGGTCCCTCTGGATTAAATTTCCACATGCGAAGGGGGCAACGTTTGCCGGGCAATATTCAGCGAATCAGCATGACCTGCGTCACCTTGACCAGGCTGAGGTCTCCTGCCAAGAGATCTTTAATGCGGCCCTGTAGCAAGGGCACGTCTTTGGGTAAACCCCAATCCAACCCTCTGTTGACCCATGACGCCAGACGTGGTGGGGGACCCGAGCAAAAGGTAGGAGGCGCCACCCATTTGGTGCTCCGAGGAGCGGTGATATAAAACCACTCTCGTTGCCACAAGCCTAGCTCCTCTTGAAAAGAGCCCTCGGGCCACGGAGCATCAGCATTTTTGCTTATAACAGCGCCTCCGCACTCTGCGTGCCGTCCCTCGATCATCTTCGGTTCCACTTTGAAGGTCTTGAGCCATAGTCCGAAGTGGGGGTTAACATGGAGGAACGCTTCGCACACAACGATAAACGAGGAGATATGGAGGATGGACTCCGGAGCTAAGTCATGGAATTCCAACCCGTAGTAAAACAGCAGTCCCCTCACAAAGGGATCCATTGGGAAGCCTAACCCCCGAAGGAAGTGAGACATGAACACCACGCTCTCATCGGGCTGGGGACTGGGGATGACCTGCCCTTGAGCAGGAAACCTATGCCAAATTTCGCCGGTCAGGAACTTAGCTTCTCTCAACTTTAGCACGTCCTCCTCCGTGACGGAGGAGGGCATCCATCGGCCTTGAAGGTCGGAACCGGACATTGTCGAAGGTCCGAGGCGCCCGGAATCTGGAGCCTAGGGTGCTAGAACTTGAGGCGACGGGCGAACTTGTTGGAGAAAAGATAAGGCCCTGGTCTCTTTATAAGAGGCTGAATACCAGGAGCCCTCCCCGTAACCGTTAGGGACTCGTCTTTAATCGAGAAAACATGCTAATGGACTCGATTGGGTTACCCACGTCCGTATTGATGAGAATCCCGTAATAGGGGGTACACGATCTCTGATTTGACAAGACGTGCTAAGGAAACCGCCTCGCAAAACATGCTGAGGTGAAAAAGTAAAAACTATTCAAGTACAGGACTTGGTTGTGGCGTGATGGCGCACTGCAGAATACGTCAGCAAATTTGATTTGTGTTAATATTATTCTCTCTATGGCAATATGTGGAAGCTTATTTTACAGAGCCGGACACTACTCTTGGTGTTTACAATCTTCTATGAAGGACTTGGAGGAGGAACCCACCTTGCAATGCCGAAGACAATTTGCGCGTCGGACTCGTTGTCACTGAAGCCTGGTTCAGGGGCTACTGAGGGAGTCCTGGATTAGGGGGTGTTCGGGTAGCCGGACTATACCTTCAGCCGGACTCCTGGATTATGAAGATACAAGATTGAAAACTACGTCCCGTGTCTGGATGGGACTCTCCTTGGCGTGGAAGGCAAGCTTGGCGACGCGGATATTCAAGATCTCCTACCATTGTAACCGACTCTATGTAACCCTAACCCTATCCGGTGTCTATATAAACCGGAGGGTTTTAGTCCGTAGGACAACTTCATCAACTCCATAGACAACAATCATACCGTAGGCTAGCTTCTAGGGTTTAGCCTCCTTGATCTCGTGGTAGATCCACTCTTGTACTACCCATATCATCAATATTAATCAAGCAGGACGTAGGGTTTTACCTCCATCAAGAGGGCCCGAACCTGGGTAAAACATCGTGTTCCCTGCCTCCTGTTACCATCCGGCCTAGACACACAGTTCGGGACCCCCTACCCGAGATCCGCCGGTTTTGACACCGACAGTTGGCTTGTTGGGGGTGCTGTGTATTTGGCACGAGCGATCGAGTATGCGGCCCAAACTGGACAGCCCCGGAGTGCTTCTTTTAAATGGCTTTTTCCGCTGACCGGGTTTAGAGCCTTTGAATCCGGCATTGACTGACGTATCCTCGGTATTGTTGTTGTTAATGCGGCGCTTATGTTTATTTCGACGTGACCTTCCATTGCCGTCCTTGGTATCCGAAGTACCATGGTTCTTTGATATGTTATTACTGTGAGCCAGCCAGCTGTCTTCTCCCGCACAAAAGCAGGTCATGAGTGTCGTGAGGGCTGCCATAGATTTCGGCTTTTCCTGACCAAGGTGCCGAGCTAGCCACTCGTCGCGGATGTTGTGTTTGAAAGCTGCTAGGGCCTCTGCATCCGGACATTCGACGATTTGATTTTTATTTGTTAGGAACCGAGTCCAGAATTTCCTGGCCGATTTTTCTAGCTGCTGAATTATGTGGCTCAAGTCATCGGCATCTGGTGGTCGCACATAAGTGCCCTGAAAGTTGTCGAGGAATGCGGCCTCCAGATCTTCCCAACAGCTAATGGACTCTGCTGGCAAGCTGTTAAGCCAATGCCGCGCTGGTCCTTTGAGCTTTAGTGGGAGGTATTTGATGGCATGTAAGTCATCACCGCGGGCCATGTGGATGTGGAGGAGGAAATCCTCGATCCATACCGCAGGATCTGTTGTGCTGTCGTATGATTCAATATTTACGGGTTTGAAACCCTCTGGGATTTCATGATCCATTACTTCGTCCGTGAAGCATAGGGGGTGTGCGGCGCCTCTGTACTGGGCTATGTCGCGACGCAGCTCGAATGAGTCATGTCCGCTGTGGTCGGCCCGGCCGGACTTACTTTTAATGTATCTGGCGTGACGTTTATCATCTTGCATAGTGGCGCGCCCTCGTGATCCGTAGATCGATCTTGCATGTTTTTCTTTGTACTCCAATACGTCTCGTAGGTCTGGCGTATTTCCCCATGCCTTTTTATTTGAATGGCGTCGGGGTGCAGGCTGAGTTTTTGGTTGGAATGCCTCTCTATCGCGGCCACGAGGTGGCCGATCAGCCGCGTCATACGCTTCTTCCTCCAGTCGGGGTAGCAACCTACATTTTGGGTAACTCTTGGAGGGGCGCTCGAGTTTATATTCCTCGGCTGTGAGGACTTCAGTCCATCTGTCGGCTAGCAGATCTTGATCAGCTTGAAGCTATTGCTGCTTTTTCTTAAGGCTATTTGCCGTGGCTATAAGCCGGCGCTTAAAGCGCTCTTGTTCGACGGGATCCTTTGGCACGACGAATTTGGCATCGTCGAGGCTTGCCTTGTCTTCGAAGGGGGGCATGTAATGATCATCCTTCGCCTCTCCATCTGCCGCTCTCTCAGGAGGGCTGGCCTCCTGTTCTAAACCTTGCTGGAGGGGATTGTTGTTGTCTTCGGCACTATCCGGAGTGTTATTATCTCCTATGCCGGTATCACCACTTTTGCTTTGGCGGGACTTAGAGCAGCGCTGCTGATGTTGGCGCTTGGGTTGCTTCTTGGAGGGGTCATCCTCCGCTGTCTCATCGCCATTGCCTTCTTTGGGTGTGTCCACCATGTATATATCGTATGATGAGGTGGCTGTCCAGTGCCCTGTGGGCAGTGGTTCCTCTTCATCTCCAGCATTGTTGTCCATACCGTCGATGTCTTCGGAGTCGAAGTCGAGCATGTCAGTTAAGTCATCGACAGTGGCTACTAAGTGGGTGCTGGGTGGGGCGTGAATTTCTTCGTCCTCCACATCCCAATCCTGCCAGACATAGTTCGGCCAGGATCCTCCTGACAAGGAGAGAGACCTTAATGAGTTCAGTATGTCACCAAAGGGTGAGTGCTGAAAAATATCCGTGGAGGTAAACTCCATGATCGGCGCCCAATCAGATTCGCTAGGAACGGGCGCAGGCGGTTCGGAGTCCGTGGCCGGAGAAGGATCCGGCAGTTTGACAACACGGCTCTTGTGCAGGGTAAGGTCGATGTTCGGCTCGATCGCCGATGTGGGTAAGGCCTCCGTGGAGGGGTCCATCCACCCGTCTATGGACGACGCAGCTGGCTCCGAATTGAGGGTCCGAGCGGCTGCCGGTGCGATCTCCTGAACACTGTCTGGTGGTAGAGCTAAATCGTACTCATCATGACCGCGTGACGCACAAGGCAGAGGCTTGAATCCGTTGAAGATCAAGTCTCTGCGGATATCGGCCGTGTAGCTTAAGCTTCCAAACCTGACCTGGTGGCCAGGGGCGTAACTTTCGATCTGCTCTAGATGGCCAAGCGAGTTGGCCCGCAGTGCGAAGCCGCCAAACACAAAGATCTATCCGGGAAGAAAAGTCTCACCCTGGACTGCATCGCTATCGATGATCGTAGGAGCCATCAAGCCTAACGGCGACGACACAGAGGAACTCTCAATGAAAGCACCAATGCCGGTGTCAAAACCGGCGGATCTTGGGTAGGGGGTCCTGAACTGTGCGTCTAAGGTGGATGGTAACAGGAGGCAGGGAACACGATGTTTTACCCAGGTTCGGGCCCTCTTGACGGAGGTAAAACCCTACGCCCTGCTTGATTAATATTGATGATATGGGTAGTACAAGAGTGGATCTACCACGAGATCAGAGAGGCTAAACCCAAGAAGCTAGTCTATGGTATGATTGTATGTTGTCCTACGGACTAAAACCCTCTGGTTTATATAGACACCGGAGGGGGCTAGGGTTACACAAGGTCGGTTACAAATGAGGAGATATACATATCCGTATTGCCTAGCTTGCCTTCCACGCCAAGTAAAGTCCGATCCGGACACGAGACGAAGTCTTCAATCTTGTATCTTCATAGTCCAACATTCCGGCCAAAGGATATAGTCCGGCTGTCCGGAGAGCCCCCAATCCAGGACTCCCTCAGCAGCCAAATATTTGGCAGCAAAGCAAACAACATACAAAGAATTTGGCATGACCAATATTTTGGTAGGGCAAGTTGGGGGCATAAACCAAACAGCCCCGTAGTGTCCATCTCTATCTCTAGAGGCCTTCCCTCGTTCATCCTTTTCTCCCACAAGATAAAGTACTCATACAAATGCATCTTGATGTTCCGTGGAATGCACGAGGATGTTTCCTTGGGGGTCTCTCTAGCGCGGCATGGCCGTAGTTGCAAGTTGATGCCCCTTGAGATGCCGACGTTGAGGGGCACTCGGATTTCCTCCGATGAGCAGGTAAGATGGGTTTGATCACGTATTAAATGCATTCTAAAGACTACTTCCGTGTCCATTTCCTAATTCTCCCCCTGCCCACTGTTTCACAGGTTAGGCTCGGTGCGAGTGGAGATTGGCTTGCATATGTACGGGGTTTGGATGCAAATCAAGACGAAGGGGAGGTGAAGAAGCCGAGGAGAACCGGTTCCTGATGGAGAAGTAAATGGGAGAAGTGGCGTGCAGGCAGTTGATTAGACGGCTAGGTAGACTAAACGAAAAGGCTATGCGGGTAGACTGATGAGTCGTACCTGTTCGTGTACGTGCCCATCCTTCCTGATAGGTGGGACCTATGCAAAATTATAAAAAATGTGTCGTAGTTTTTTTGAGCGCGTGAGTGGGAGACACAACATTCTCTGGTTAAGGAATACTCCCTCCGTTTAGGTGAGTATAAGTCACCTTATGAAAATTAGGTTTTCCCAAAACCTTTAGGCGTGGAGCATTAACTTCCTGCTCGATCCCCTCCTAGCCTCGTTAGCCAGCGTTCTCTTCCTCTGCGCCTGACACTTGATGGTCAAAGTACTATTCATCCGGTCCTCACAATGAAGTGACAACACCCTGCGCCTGACACTAGTCCAAGCGGCGTGTTTGGGTTACCAAAGTCAGCCTCACCCTGTGCACTGTGCAGTCTGTCACCGCCGCTGTACAGCACATTGGCGCCTCGCCTGGTCTCCCTCTCCGCTCCCATAGCACCACTCCATCTCCATCACCTTCTCCGTCTCCGTTTCCATCTCACTGTGCCCCCGTGTACAGTCGCCTCACTCGCCTCCCCCAGTACCACTATTCCCTCGCTAGCCGCTCCAGCACCGACATCCTTCTCCCCCGTAAATCAAGCCCCCTTCCAAACTCCACCATGGCCGAACGCGAACCGCGTAGCATCTAGATGAGCCGCGATTGGAGCAATCTCCCCAGTGACATCCTCGACCTCTGTTGTTCGTGTATGGATATGTTGAGCGCCCTACAGCTGGCTGCATCCTCGAGGGACATGCACACGGCCATCGTCGAAGCAAGGTCTAAGCTTTTCAAGACACCCTTCTTGCTACTATCTGGTCTTGTGAGATTGGCTCACCATGATACAGAGGCGTGCATGATGCCCCTCGACTTCAATCCGATCTCCATTAGCCGAAACTTCTTTGCGGGTATGTAGTGGGTCGTCATACATCATTTCCCTTGACATCGATCCGATCACTATCACCCGAAACTTCTTGGCGGGTATGTACTGGGTCGGCATGAACTCCCACTGGATGGCTGCCTTCAGAGAAGACGGTATAAAGTTGGTGCTCATGAACTTCCAGACCTCCCATGAGATTATCCTTCCTCCGTTGGATTATATAGAGTATTACCATCGCTGTCCAAGTCATCTAGATTACTACGTCAGTTGAACGGACCTTGTTTTGCAGAAGATTGTAATCTGCCAAGTGCCCACATGACATGCGAATTTCGCAGACTTCAAGCTAACTGCCTTTTTCGACCGCGGACTCGCCTATCTTTACATCGGTGCCTTCTTTAGCTGGAGACAACTCGGCTCGCAATGGATCATCGTCAAAGCTGATACACACTTTTGTGATGCTATTGAACACAATGGCATCATCTACGCGATCGACAAAGCAGATGGCACCACGTGTTGCTGGGACGACGTGTGTAAGTTGTTTCCATCTCATGTTAATGATGACGCCATGACACTGTTTGAAATTTTTGTGATGATTGGCATATCCCTGTTTGAGCAGAATTTGAGTAGAACTATGGCAATGTATTAGAGATGCCATAAATCAGCTATATTTGGAATGAGTTAATTCATGCGATTGTGACCATGTCATTACAGCCAATTTGTACCCTGAATAATCAAACGGTTAGGAATATATGGATATTATCCTTATTTTATAGTAATCTATATACTACTACTAAATATGAGTGTGTATCAATGGCCATGTTAGTTTCCTCATTTTCATGATGTAGAAAGATGCACCACACTGTTGGTTTCATCTAACCATACATTAGGGAAGTAAATGTGCATATGGAGAACTCTATATTTGGATCTAGTGAAATCCTGCAATGCTTACCATGTGTACATACCTATATTCGCCCTTCAGCAATAATGGCTAGAATAATATCCTCACAAATTTTTTGCCCACATAACACGAGTATATAACAATGCATGGTATGTTAGTTACCTTGAAGAATTTGTTTGTGAGGACAGAACATGATTACATAACATGCATGACATGGTAGTTTCCTGTGAAGAATCGATTGCAAGATAACATGAGTATAACCATGCATGGCACTTCTATATTTTCGAATCCAGTATACATTTCCCTGTATTTTCCTCCCAGTTCCAACAGGGACATATCAATGTTGTTTCTTGCATTATCCTACTCATACTCTAAACAATGATGATCTTACATTAACAATGCCTGTCCTTTTTGATATGATGCAGTGTCCCTACAGTTACCGCCCTTTGTAATGACACCACCTTTGCCAAAAACAGGGAAGCACAACTGGTTCCTCGCTCGACCAGACGACGGCAAAAGACTGATGATCATTCGCACACATGAGCCGGAAAAGTTATATTGCAAAAACCCCCCACTATATACAAGCACCGTGTAATACGTTAGTATCCGGACAGTGGTTGTTACGTCTATGAGCAGGATACCAGCTTGTTGGGGCCTTTAGGATTTTATAGTTGGAGGCGGGTAAACAGCCTTGGTTCACACTCTCTGTTTCTCGGACTCAATTATCCGATTAACCAGAAGATCACTGTTGGCAAGGACCTTGATGGCATAGAGGCTCTGTTTGCTATGGAAAACTCTGTCTACATGGCGAGCCTTAGGAGTTTGGGAGCAAACTCCCCTAATTGTCAACGATACAGCCTGCAGCCAAAAGAAGGTGAGAATGACAAAGGCATCCGGATTAACTTTGATCCTTGGATGTCTCAATTACGATAGGCAGTGATGTGGTTCAAGCCTTCAGGTTGATAGGTAATTGGGCTGTTGCATTGAAAGGTTGGAGTATTGGTGTCTCCGGATCTCTGGTCGCTGAAGCGGGGCTGCAAATTATGATGGTGTTGGATCATCTCTTCGAATGACTTTGTTGTCTTTGCTGCTGGTTCTGGATGGGTAGTTCTTTCTTTTGTTATGCATATTCCTTGTCATTTGGTCATCCTCGTCTATGTCACTCTTACTATGTAATAGTTGCTTTTGTTTAGAATGTCATTCTCGTCTGGATCACGAGAGTCCGAGCGCTGCAGATGGGTGCGTTTCGGTGGTGTAGCAAGACTTCTTATGAACTATCATGTCTTGCTATTTATGTCAGTAGTAGTCACTAGTCAGTGTTTGAATGTTGTATATATCGTTGTTGCGAACCGTTTATTGTCTCGAACTACTGGTGGGCTAAATGAGGGCATCACCATTCTCCAGTGTTCAGAGTATATCTCCTTTTTTCAAGTTATATAATTTGAGCTCAGTGTCTTTTCGATGATGTACACTTGTTTGGGCCAGTGAGGTGTCGTTGAATATGGGCCGAGTAGTAACGCAATGCCAAACAGGTCAATTATGACTCTCAGGCCGGGCTCTCCAAAAAAAGAATAAGGACTCTTAGGCCGACATGTGGGCGCCACCGGTGTTTTCGTGCGCTTGCGCGCCGAGAGCATATTGGCGCGTGCTCGAAATTCATGCTACCTTTTCATCCTCAGTCTCCCGCCCCTCCCCCACCTCTGGAATCTCGATTCCTACTCCAGTTCCCCCAAATCCCCCTCCTGTACTCCCTGTACTCAAGCGCACTATCATAGTATCATGTCGCCGGTCAACGCGGATCTCCGAGCCGGAGATCCTGAGGTCTGTCCTGCCTTCGGTCGCTGCGTGTTGTCGCTCAACAGTGGTATGTCGGTGCTTGACGACCAATTTTCCCGCAAAGTGCTGATAGTAACCATCAACGGCGACCGGTGATAACCCACAAGTATAGGGGATCGCAACAGCTTTCGAGGGTAGAGTATTCAACACAAATTTATTGATTCGACACAAGGGGAGCCAAAGAATATTCTCAAGTATTAGCAGCTGAGTTGTCAACTCAACCACACCTGGAAACTTAGTATCTGCAGCAAAGTGTTTAGTAGCAACGTAATATGATAGTGGTGGTAGTGGCAACAAAAGTAAAGACAGCAAAAGTAATGTTTTTGGTATTTTGTAGTGATTGTAACAGTAGCAGCGGGAAAGTAAATAAGCAAGAATCAGTATATGGAAAACTCGTAGGCACCGGATCAGTGATGGATAATTATGCCGGATGTGGTTCATCATGTAATAGTCATAACATAGGGTGACATAGAACTAGCTCCAATTCATCAATGTAATGTAGGCATGTATTCCGTATATAGCCATACGTGCTTATGGAAAAGAACTTGCATGACATCTTTCGTCCTACCCTCCCGTGGCAGCGGGGTCCTATTGGAAACTAAGGGATATTAAGGCCTCCTTTTAATAGAGAACCGGAACAAAGCATTAGCACATAGTGAATACATGAACTCCTCAAACTATGGTCATCACCGGGAGTGGTCCCGATTATTGTCACTTCAGGGTTGCCGGATCATAACACAGAGTAGGTGACTATAGACTTGCAAGATAGGATCAAGAACTCACATATATTGATGAAAACATAATAGGTTCAGATCTGAAATCATGGCACTCGGGCCCTAGTGACAAGCATTAAGCATAGCAAAGTCATAGCAACATCAATCTCCGAACATAATGTATACTAGGGATCAAACCCTAACAAAACTAACTCGATTACATGATAAATCTCATCCAACCCATCACCGTCCAGCAAGCCTATGATGGAATTACTCATGCACGGCGGTGAGCATCATGAAATTGGTGATGGAGGATGGTTGATGATGACGACGGCGACGAATCCCCCTCTCCGGAGCCCCGAACGGACTCCAGATCAGCCCTCCCAAGAGGTTTTAGGGCTTGGCGGCGGCTCCGTATCGTAAAACGCGATGATTTCTTCTCCCTTATTTTTTCTCTCCGAAAGCAAATATATAGAGTTGGAGTTGGCGTCGGAGGTCATCCATGGGGCCCACGAGGTAGGGGGCGCGCCCTAGGGGGGGTGCCCCACCCTCGTGAGAAGGATGTGGGCCCCCTGGTCTTCATCTTTGGCGAGGATTTTTTTTATTTTTTCTAAGATGTTCCATGGAGTTTCAGGTCATTCCGAGAATATTTGTTTTCTGCACATAAAACAACACCATGGCAATTCTGCTGAAAACTGTGTCAGTCCGGGTTAGTTCCATTCAAATCATACAAGTTAGAGTCCAAAACAAGGGCAAAAGTGTTTGGAAAAGTAGATACGACGGAGACGTATCAACTCCCCCAAGCTTAAACCCTTGCTTGTGCTCAAGCAATTCAGTTGACAAACTGAAAGAAAGAAAGAAACACTTTTACAAACTCTGTTTGCTCTTGTTGTTGTAACTATGTCAAGCCAGCATTCAAGTTTTCAGCATAGATCATAACTAACCACATTTGTAATAATTCTCAGGTCTCACAATTACTCGTATCAATAGCATAATCAACTAGCAAGCCATAATAATAAATCTCGGATGACAACACTTTCTCAAAACCATCATAATATGATATAACAAGATGGTATCTCGCTAGCCCTTTCTGAGACCGCAAAACATAAATGCAGATCACCTTTAAAGATCAAGGACTGACTAGACATTGTAATTCATGGTAAAAGAGATCCAATCATAGTCATACCCAATATAAATTAACAGTGATGAATGCAAATGACGGCTTTGCTCTCCAGCTAGTGCTTTTTAATAAGAGGGCGATGACTCAACATAAAAGTAAATGGATAGGCCCTTCGCAGAGGGAAGCAGGGATTTGTAGAGATAAATTGTATTTTGAGCGGTATACTTTCATTGTCAACGTAACAACTAAGAGATGGCGATATCTTCCATGCTAAACACATTATAGTCGGTTCCCAAACAGAATGGTAAATTTTATACTCCCCCTCCACCAACAAGCATCAATTCATGGCTTGCTCGAAACAAGGAGTGCCTCCAACATACATCAGGTCCCAGGGGGAGTTTTGTTTGCAGTTAATTTTGATTTAGTTTGCATAAAGCATGGGACTGGGCATCCCGGTGACCAGCATTTTCTCGTGAGTGAGGAGCGGAGTCCACTCCTCTTGAGAATAACCCGCCTAACACGGAAGATAAGGACAACCTTTGTTGATACATGAGCTATTCGAGCATACAAAATAGAATGTTTATTTGAAGGTTTAGAGTTTGGCACATACAAATTTACTTGGAACGGCAGGTAGATACCGCATATAGGAAGGTATGGTGGACTCATCTAGAATAACTTTGGGGTTTAAGGGATTGGATGCACAAGCAGTATTCCCGCTTAGTACAAGTGAAGGCTAGCAAAAGACCGGTAAGTGACCAACTCGAGAGCGACAACAGCCATGTACATGCATTAAAATTAATAAACATTGGATGCAAGCATGAGTAGGATATAATCCACCATGAACATAAATATCGTGAAGGCTATGTTCATTTTGTTTCAACTACATGCGTGAACATGTGCCAAGTCAAGTCACTTAAATCATTCAAAGGAGGATGCCACCCCATCATACCACATCATAATCATCTCAATAGAATGTTGGCACACGAGGTAAACCATTATAACTCATAGCTAATCAAGAATGTCACAAGCAACCATGATCTCTAATTGTCATTGCAAACATGTTTATTCATAATAAGCTGAATCAAGAACGAGGGACTCATCATATTTACAAAAACAAAAGAGGTCGAGTTCATACCAGCTTTTCTCATCTCAGTCAGTCCATCATATATCATCATAATTGCCTTTCACTTGCACGACCGAATGGTGTGAATAATAATAAGAGTGCACGTGCATTGGACTAAGCTGGAATCTGCGAGCATTCGATAAACAGGAGAAGACAAGGCAATATGGGCTCTTGGTTAAATCAATAATAATGCATATAAGAGCCACTTCAACAATTTAATTATGGTCTTCTCTTACTAACCCCGAAAGAAAAGAAAAGAAATAAAACTATTTACATGGGAAAGCTCCCAACAAGCAAAAGAAGAACGGGAAATATTTTTGGGTTTTCTTTTTAATTATTACTACTACAGCAGAAAAATAAACTACTACTAATATTTTTTGTTTTTCTTAAGGTTTAACAAACACACAAGAAGAAAGCAGGAAAAAGAAAATAAACTAGCATGGATATTACAGTGAAAAAGTATGAGCACCGACATCTAGTAATGAGTGTGTGTGAGCATAAATGTAATGTCGGTGAGAAATACGTACTCCCCCAAGCTTAGGCTTTTGGCCTAAGTTGGTCTATGGCCACGGCTGGCCTGTCGGATATCCATAATAATAGTTGTTGGGGTCGTACTGTGATTAGGAAGAATAGTTTGGATCATACTGATGTGCAGCGGTTATCGCCTGCTGAGCTGCAGCGTGGAGTCGAGCTGCCTCCGCTCTCCTCTCATACTCTTCTGCCTCCTCTCTAGTAATAACATATATTCCTTTTGTCTGTGAATCAAAGAAGGCAGGAGCAGGGAGAGTAATACGGAAAACACGTCGTTTATCAAAAATTAAACGATATAAGAGAGGTGATTCAGGCCTCTCGACAAACTGGTGTGAAGCCATAGAGTCATAATCTAATTATGCAGGAGGCAACTCCATATCACCCTCACAAATGTCTATCTCAAGAAAATGAGCTAAGCGGGTTGCATAAATTCCTCCAAAGAAATCTCCATTATGTCTATTATGATGCAACCTACGAGCTACAATGGCTCCCATATGATAAGATTGGTCTCCTAACACAACACTCCTAAGAATGCTATGATCAGGGACACACATGTGACATGCTTCATCCTTAGCATTTATGCATCTACCGATGAAGAGAGCAAAATAATATATAGAAGGAAAGTGAATGCACCCTATGGTAGCCTGCGTTATATCTCTAGATTCCCCCACAATTATACTAGCAAGAAAGTTTCTAAATTCAGATTTAGGGGGAGCCCTAACACTACCCCATGATGGAAGTTTGCATGCAAGAGTGAAATCCTCTAGGTCCACGGTATAAGATTTGTCATAAAGATCAAACATGACTGAAGGAGAATTATGCGAAGATGAATACTCAAACCTCCTCACAAATGAACTTGTGAGATCATGATACTGGGGGTATTTGTTAGCCTCAAAATCCTCAAATATTGCACGGATAAGTCAGGAAACAAACAGAAAATACTATTTTTACTTTATTTAATATAAATAATAGAAAGTAAAAGTGGGGTACAGAAGTTTGTGCTTCTAGTTTCATCCATCTCATGCTCATCAAAGAGAATCCACTAACAAGGTTGATCAAGTCTTGTTAACAAACTCATTCCGATAATCATGAAACCGGAGAAATTTTGAATAGCACTAAGTTACCTCAACGGGGATATGCACATCCCCTACAATAAGAATATCATATTTCTTCTTGACAGTAGGAAGAGGAAATTCAAAACCTCCAAATATAATCGATGGAATTTTTCCAATAGAGTTGATACAATGAACTTGAGGTTGTTTCCTCGGAAAGTGTACCGTATGCTCATTACCATTAACATGAAAAGTGACATTGCCTTTGTTGCAATCAATAACAGCCCCTGCAGTATTAAGAAAAGGTCTTCCAAGAATAATAGACATACTATCATCCTCGGGAATATCAAGAATAACAAAGTCCGTTAAAATAGTAACGTTTGCAACCACAACAGGCACATCCTCACAAATACCGACAGGTATAGCAGTTGATTGATTAGCCATTTGCAAAGATATTTCAGTAGGTTTCAACTTATTCAAGTCAAGTCTACGATATAAATAGAGAGGCATAACACTAACACCGGCTCCAAGATCACAGAAAGCAGTTTTAATATAATTCTTTTTAATGGAGCAAGGTATAGTAGGTACTCCGGGGTCTCCAAGTTTCTTTGGTATTCCACCCTTAAAAGTATAGTTAGCAAGCATGGTGGAAATTTCAGCTTCCGATATCTTTCTTTTATTAGTAATGATATCCTTCATATATTTAGCATAAGGATTTGTTTTGAGCACATCAGTTAATCTCATACGCAAAAAGATAGGCCTAATCATTTTAGCAAAACGCTCAAAATCCTCATCATCCTTTTTCTTGGGTGGTTTCGGAGGAAAAGGCATGGGTTTCTGGACCCAAGGTGGTTCCTAGGAACAAAGTCTCTTTTATCATAATGTTGATTCTTTGATTGTGGGTTATCAAGATCAACAGCAGGTTCAATTTCTACATCATTATCATTACTAGGTTGAGCATCATCATGAACATCATCATTAATATTTTTACTAGGTTCATGTTCATTACCAGATTGTGTTTCAGCATCAGACATAGAAATATCATTTGGATTATCAGGTGGTTCAGCAATAGGTTCACTAGAAGTTTGCACAGTTTTATCATTTTTCTTCTTCTTCTTTTTAGAAGAACTAGGAGCATCAATATTATTTCTTTGAGAATCTTGCTCGATTCTCTTAGGGTGGCCTTCAGGATACAAAGGTTCCTGAGTCATTCTACCAGTTCTAGTAGCCACTCTAACAGCATAATCATTTTTCTTACTATTCATTTCATTAAGCACTTCTTTTTGAGCCTTAAGTACTTGTTCTACTTGAGTGGTAACCATAGAAGCATGTTTGCTAACAAGTTTAAGTTCACCTTTAATATTAGCCATATAATCACCCAAGCGTCTAATCATATAAGCATTTTCTTTTAATTGTCTGCCAAAATAAGCATTGAAGTCATCTTGCTTAAACATAAAGTTATCAAATTCATCCAAGCACTGACTAGCAATTTTAGTAGGAGGGATCTCAGTTTTATCATATCTATAGAGAGAATTTACCTTTACTACCTGTGTCGGGATATCAGGATCAGGAGGTTCTTCAGTAAATAAAGAATTGATATCATATGTTTGTTCAACAGGCGGTATATTAAGACCATGTATTTCTTCAATAGGAGGTAAATTCTTAACATCTCCAGCTTTAATACCTTTTCTTTCATAGATTTCTTTGCTTCTTGCATATCTTCGGGACTGAGGAATAGAACACCTCTCTTCTTCGGAGTTGGTTTAAGAATAGGCTCAGTAGTTGGAGCAGGAGTTGGCTCAGGAGCTGGCTCAGGAGGTGCCCAATTATTTTCATTTGTCAACATATTATTCAATAGGATTTCAACTTCATTCGGTGTTCTTTCCCTGAAAAGAGAACCAGCAGAACTATCCAAGTAATCTCTGGACGCATCGGTTAGTCCATTATAAAAGATATCAAGTATTTTTGGTTTCTTAAGAGGATGATCAGGCAAAGAATTAAGTAACTTGAGAAGCCTCCCCAAGCTTGTGGGAGACTCTCTTCTTTAATTTGCACGAAGTTGTATATTTCTCTCAAAGCACCTTGTTTCTTATGAGCAGGGAAATATTTAGTAGAGAAGTAATAAATCATATCCTGGGGACTACGCACACAACCAGGATCAAGAGAATTAAACCATATCTTAGCATCACCCTTTAATGAGAACGGAATTATTTTGAGTACATTCTTATCATTAGTGAACATGGCAGCTATATCATTTAACTTAGTAAGATGTGCCACAACAGTTTCAGATTCATAGCCATAAAACGGATCAGATTCAACCAAAGTAATTATATCAGGATCAACAGAGAATTCATAATCCTTATCAGGAACACATATAGGTGAAGTAGCAAAAGCAGGGTCAGGTTTCATTTTATCTCTAAGTGATTCTTTGTTCCACTTAATTAATAACCTCTTAAGCTCATATCTATCTTTGCAAGCTAAAATAGCGGCAGAAGATTCCATATCAAAAAGATAACCCTCAGGAATAACAGGCATATTTTCATCATCACTATCATCATCGTATTCAGATTCAATAATTTCTTTTTCTCTAGACCTAGCAATTTGTTCATCAAGAAATTCACTAAGGGGCACAGTAGTATCAGGCATAGAAGCAGTTTCATCATAAGTGTCATGCATAGCAGAAGTGGGATCATCAATAACATGCGACATATCAGAACGAATAGCAGAAGCAGGTGTAGGTGTCGCTAACTTACTCATAACAGAAGGTGAATCAAGTGCAGAGCTAGATGGCAGTTCCTTACCTCCCCTCGTAGTTGAGGGATAGATCTTGGTTTTTGGATCTCTCAAGTTCTTCATAGTGTCCAGCAGATATAAATTCCAAGTGACTCAAAGAATAGAGCTATGCTCCCCGGCAACGGCGACAGAAATTTGTCTTGATAACCCATAAGTATAGGGGATCGCAATAGCTTTCGAGGGTAGAGTATTCAACCCAAATTTATTGATTCGACACAAGGGGAGCCAAAGAATATTCTCAAGTATTAGCAGCTGAGTTGTCAATTCAACCACACCTGGAAACTTAGTATCTGCAGCAAAGTGTTTAGTAGCAAAGTAATATGATAGTGGTGGTAGCGGCAACAAAAGTAAAGACAGCAAAAGTAATGTTTTTGGTATTTTGTA
The DNA here is from genome assembly GCA_034509565.1 of Triticum monococcum. NCBI lineage: Eukaryota > Viridiplantae > Streptophyta > Magnoliopsida > Poales > Poaceae > Triticum > Triticum monococcum. Next base: position 490,130,459 of record CM067845.1, read on the forward strand.
GTGATTGTAACAGTAGCAGCGGGAAAGTAAATAAGCAAGAACCAGTATATGGAAAACTTGTAGGCACCGGATCAGTGATGGATAATTATGCCGGATGCGGTTCATCATGTAACAGTCATAACATAGGGTGACATAAAACTAGCTCCAATTCATCAATGTAATGTAGGCATGTATTTCGTATATAGTCATACGTGCTTATGGAAAAGAACTTGCATGACATCTTTCGTCCTACCCTCCCGTGGCAGCGGGGTCCTATTGGAAACTAAGGGATATTAAGGCCTCCTTTTAATAGAGAACCGGAACAAAGCATTAGCACATAGTGAATACATGAACTCCTCAAACTATGGTCATCACCGGGAGTGGTCCCGATTATTGTCACTTCGGGGTTGCCGGATCATAACACATAGTAGGTGACTATGGACTTGCAAGATAGGATCAAGAACTCACATATATTCATGAAAACATAATAGGTTCAGATCTGAAATGATGGCAATCGGGCCCTAGTGACAAGCATTAAGCATAGCAAAGTCATAGCAACATCAATCTCAGAACATAATGGATACTAGGGATCAAACCCTAACAAAACTAACTCGATTACATGCTAAATCTCATCCAACCCATCACCGTCCAGCAAGCCTATGATGGAATTACTCACGCACGGCGGTGAGCATCATGAAATTGGTGATGGAGGATGGTTGATGATGACGACGGCGACGAATCCCCCTCTCCGGAGCCCCGAACGGACTCCAGATCAGCCCTCCCGAGTGGTTTTAGGGTTTGGCGGTGGCTCCGTATCGTAAAACGCGATGATTTCTTCTCCCTGATTTTTTCTCTCCGAAAGCAAATATATAGAGTTGGAGTTGGCGTCGGAGGGCTTCCAGGGGGCCCACGAGGTAGGGGCGCGCCCTAGGGGGGCTCCCCCCACCCTCGTGAGAAGGGTGTGGGCACCCTGGTCTTCATCTTTGGCGAGGAGTTTTTTATTAATTTTTCTAAGATGTTTGGTGGAGTTTCAGGTCATTCCGAGAATATTTGTTTTCTGCACATAAAACAACACCATGGCAATTATGCTGAAAACAGCGTCAGTCCGGGTTAGTTCCATTCAAATCATACAAGTTAGAGTCCAAAACAAGGGCAAAAGTGTTTGGAAAAGTAGATACGACGGAGACGTATCAACCAGCCTCCCGTCTCGCTGGACGACCTTGTCAAAGCTCTTGGCATTGCGCACGGCATCCAAATAAGTGACTTGCTCATCGAAGTCTGTCCGCCACCGGCTGATTTCTTCGTCAGGTTCCGTATAACTTTTGACTGCAGTCGTGTGTTCGAATCTTCCCGGCGTTTGTTCTGCGATGGCGCGCTGGTGAGCTTTGATCGGTGGCACCCAGGAGGGGGCTCGGTGCCCTCCGAGCTTGAGTTTTTAACAAAGCTTACCTTCCACGGCATGCCTCAACGTGCTTGGAACAGTGAGTCCATGAACGAGCTTATCAACGACCTTGGAGGTGAGCTCGTAAGTATGTTTGTTCCTCCAGACAGCTTTGCTTTGACAGTTATGGCATGGATGAAGAAGCCGTCCACCATACCGAAGGTGATTGGTGTTGAGATACCGGTGCAGGAACCGGGGTTGTACTATTCGTCGCCACCAAGGCCTCCGCGGACCACATTATGGATGTACCTATATCGAGTGTTCATGCATGTCGAAGAAGTGGTCAATCCATCAATCGAAGTCCTGCCGCCGCCGCTGGTGCCAAGGTCCATCGACGACGTCCATTACAGGAGTCAACATCAGACTTTCCCCGTGTTGCTCAGAACGATGGATGGCACAGGGCCTACTCCATTGCGTGGCGGAGGCCACTACTTCTTTGGGAGAAGAGGCAGTGCTGGCTGCCTGGATGTGCTCTAATTTGAGGTAACAACTGAATCTTGTCAGATACTAGTTAAATCCGAGCTATGGGTGTGAAGCACTGATATGCCAGTACATTTGATTGCGACCTGTTCTAATTTTGTACCTAAACTTTTTTTAGAAAGGGCTGTACGTCAACTTAATGTGCTAGCAGAACTTATTGTGTTGTCTGTCTAGTTTCTTTACACAACATTCAAGATATTTCCCTTTCATTGATAAAGACGATGAACCATTATGTACAACTTCGTTGGTTTCAACATAGCCCTTCCCGTAGCGATCCACTGCTTCCATCCTGATTGTGCCGCCTGCGTGAAATTTTTGTATGCAGGTTTAGTGTGCTATGATGTTCTATATGATTGTGTCAACTATATAAGTTTTTACTGAGCATCAGCAATGCATATGGCTGAAAGATGTATTTACGAGCATCGACCGATGGGTCTCTCTCTATCTCTCTCTCTCACACACACACACGCACACACGCACACACGCACAAGTGGGACCCATTGAATTATTTATTTGCTCGTGACAGCTTTTAATTAGGTTCCACTGTAGTCTAACTTTTTTCTTAAGTTATTAATTGAGCTCAGTGACTTCAAAAAGTTGTACAAAAGCCTTGTTTGGGCCTTTCCGCCGTCGCTGAATGTGGGCTGAGTAACCATGTTAGGTTGTACTGTACTACACAGGCCTTTTTTTCAACATCAGCAATGCAACTGGGCCTTCAATTGTACACAATATCCGGGTCGACTTGTTATTCTCCGCCCCGCTGGGCTGCAAACTTTCCTAGGAGGTATGCATTAGGCTTAACAAGAAAATGAACTTTAAGAAATAATAAATGGGATGTAATTATAATAACTGGACAATTACTATGCACCAAACACGTAATTAGTTTGAAAAATATATTATTTTTGGAATTTGAAAATTTTAATTTCATTACTTGTTGCGCGCTCAATATTTTGTTGGATTTAACGTAATATAACTTTATTTTGAAATTATATTTAACCTGAATAGAAATTTCGGATAAAAATATTTCGGATCCCATCAAAATGTGGGAATTTTTTTTAATTCTGTTTTGAGCGGTTGTTTGAAATTATTAATCGTTGTCCTAGCTAGAAGTTGGGCTGTACTTTTAACAAACTGTAAATGGGCTGTAGTAAATTCCATTAGAATTAAAAAATGGGCCGTACATTCTTACCGCAAATGGGCTATATGCTCTTTGCCAAATCCGAGTTGTGGGCCTACTAAGTTGACGCGTACCAAGGGCTTTGTCAACTTAGTCAATATAAACGATTCTAACTGCAGTGATCGTACGATGTCCATTCAACGGCCGTAGTGCTTCTTCAACCTCTGGTCTTCTTGCTCCAGCCGCCCAAACCAGCACCGGTCGTCCCGCATGCTCCTGCCTCCCGTGGCCGGCTGTGCTGCCGTGGAGGCCTCACCGCCCCCTACTATTACCATCGCTGGCCAGGCCCTGCGGCAACGACAACCTCACACCACAGCCGAACCAATGAACCCTCGTCTTCCCCAGCTCCCCGTCGTCCCCTTCCTAGGCCTCGCCGTCGTCCACCGCCCTGGTGCTCTCGGCGCGGCGTGGTCAATGTGGTCAAGGAACGACTTCCATCGGACGTGGACTATACGTGGAGAGGCTGACAGCTGGGTCCACGGCCGTAGCAAGGGAGTGCCTCCTTATTACGCGGAAAATAATGATTCCTCCACCTGACAGCTGGGACCCACCGGACGGGCCACTGTATTTCGTGAAAAAATGTTTGCCCCTGACTGCTGGGACCAACCAGCTACATCTTCGCATGCAAGGAAGTGCGTCCGGGCAAAAAAATGATTCGCCCCCCTGACTACTGGGGCCCACCAGCTACATCTTCGGAGGCAAGGAAGTGCCTGACAGTCGGGACCCACCTGGTCAAAGCGTACGCAGCGTTGTCATTCTGGTCGCGAACGTGTACATACATATATACTGGTGGATGTAGAGGCGCGCATGTGTCGTAGTAGAGGATGTGTCGTAGTAGAGGCGTGCACGTAGCATGTACACGTACGTACAGCGGCCAGGGTGCAAGAAAGAAAATACGACCACATATGTGTACATAGGGGCGGGGTCTCAGACGCCTACTCGCGCATACGTATGACCAGGGCTCGTGTACATGGCTGGGTCGGAACGGAGAAACAACGTCGTCGTCGTGTTCATGGGGAGGCAACGGTATGCATCGTGTTCATGTGGAGGCAACGGAATGCGTCGTGTTCATCGGGAGGTGACGGAACGCGTGGGAGCCAACTGGCTGGGTCGGAACGGAATGCGTGGTCGTGTTCATCGGGAGGGCTTGGACAAAACAGGCGATGGAAACGAGGCCTGGCGTACCGCACAACGGAGGAAACAGACCTCCTATGTTTGGAACGGGGTCCTGTTGATCGGGAGGGGTTTGGCGTACCGCGAAACGAAGGAAACGGACCTCCTACGGTCGAAAGGGGGCTCCTGTTGATCGGGAGGGGTGTGGTGTACCGCAAAACGGATGAAACGGACTTGTGTTGGAGCGCTACGGTCAGAACGGGGGTCCTGTTCATCAGGAGGGGTGTGGCGTACCGCAAAACGGGACTCCACGGGATACTGTTCATCTCCACCGTCAACCTCCTCCAGCCTCCACGGGCTACCGTCGACCTCCTGCAGCCTCCATGGGCCCCTGTTCATCTAGCCTCCACTGCGCGCTACTCCACCGGCTACTCTTCAACCACCCCTCCACGGGCACCCCTCCACCGTCTACTGTTCATCCAGCCCTCCACACCACGGGGTCCTGTTCAACCACCCCTCCACCATCTACTGTTCATCCAGCCCTCCACCACACCACGGGGTCCTGTTCATCCAGAGGCAACGCTACCGCTCACTCTTCATCCACCCCCCCGCAACACTCACTGTTCATCCCAGAGGCAACATTGATCGACTTCAGTTAGCAGCAGTAGCGAAGGAATCGCTCGATCGGGTTCAGTTAACAGCCATCGATCGATCGCTCGGGTTCAGTAACGCGTAGCCTGCAGTGCAATCGCTTGGGTTCAGTTAGAGCCCGACGCCTCGCTCGGGTTCAGTTAGAGCCAACGCCTCGCACACACGCGCGTACATGTACGAGAGAAACGCGCATCGCTCGGCCCCCGACCTCCCACCGTAATCGGGAACTCCCCAAAATTTTCCTCCCCCTCGCTCCTACCACGTTTTTTCTGTCATGGACGGCCCAAAGAATGTCATGCAGCTGCGTCTCCGGCCCGCCCAGGACGAAAAGCCCATTTTCTGTCATGATTTTTTGTCATAGAAGTAGGAGCCCACCACATCTATGATGATACCGGGGTTTTTCACAATTATCGTCATAGAAGTGTCATATGTATGACAGAAAAAAATACGTTCGGCCCAAAATGTCACGGATGTGTCTTTTTTTGTAGTGTTTGGGTTCAATCTTGCGGTGTCCTTTCCCAGTGACAGTAGGGGCAGGAAGGCACGTATTGTATTGTTGCCATCGAGGATAACAATATGCGGTTTTATCATATTGCATGAATTTATCCCTCTACATCATGTCATCTTGCTTAAGGCATTACTCTGTTCTTATGAACTTAATACTCTAGAGGCATGCTGGATAGCGGTCGATGTGTGGAGTAATAGTAGTAGATGCAGGCAGGAGTCGGTCTACTTGTCTCGGACGTGATGCCTATATACATGATCATACCTAGATATTCTCATAACTATGCTCAATTCTGTCAATTGCTCAACAGTAATTTGTTCACCCACCGTAAAATCCCTATGCTCTTGAGAGAAGCCACTAGTGAAACCTATGGCCCCGAGGTCTATCTTCATCATATTAAATCTTGCAATACTTAGTTATTTTCATTGCCTTTTATTTTACTTTGCATCTTTATCATAAAAATACCAAAAATATTATCTTATCATATCTATCAGATCAAACTCTCGTAATTGACCTTGTAGGATTTGACAACCCCTCATCGCATTGGTTGCGAGGATTTATTTGTTTTGTGTAGGTGCGAGGGACTCACGCGTAGCCTCCTACTGGATTGATACCTTGGTTCTCAAAAACTAAGGGAAATACATACGCTACTTTGCTGCATCACCCTTTCCTCTTCAAGGGAAAACCAACGCAGTGCTCAAGAGGTAGCAAGAAGGATTTCTGGCGCCGTTGCCGGGGAGGTCTACGCAAAAGTCAACATACCAAGTACCCATCACAAACCCTTATCTCCCGCATTACATTATTTTCCATTTGCCTCTCGTTTTCCTCTCCCCCACTTCACCCTTGCCGTTTTATTCGCCCTCTCTCTCTATCCTCCCTCTCTTTCTCTATTTGCCTCTTTTTGCCCGTTCCTCATTTGCTTATGTCACAGCCCTAGAATACTGCCTGTAATTATTGCATCAGAGTGCATCATGCATCATGTTTAAATTCAAATGAAGTTTGAATTGAGGAATTTTCAAAGCCTTAGAAACCTTTTAAAAATGATCAACATTAAAATCTTCTCAAAGAAGCCCAAGAAAATGTTCCTGTTAAACCTTGAAAAATATTGGCAAGAATAAAATTCAAACCAATATTTTTGGAGGCTTTAAAATATTTATTTTGGGCTATTGAATTAAATTAATAACATATTTGAGTTGGACTTATTTTCGTTATATAAGAGATAAAGTTCAAATAATTTTTGTAAGTTTGCATGTGGCCTTGGACAAGTTTCCTGAGCTCACATAAAAATTTATAGAAAGTTCTAAATGATTTGATGCTTCAAATCAAATCAAACAAATTATAGAAAATAGAAAACAGACAAGAAATGAAAGAGAGAGAGGAACCTCACCTGGGCTTACCTGGCAGCCCAGTAGAGGCCCAGCCCACTGGCCTCTGCCAGTCACCACCTACCTCCTGCCAGGAGGACAGCGCATGCGTGGCCGCCCCGCGCGAGCACGCTCCCCGCCACCTCCTGCTTTCCGCCGCTGCCCCGACGCGCCTAGGCGTTGCCACACACCCCCCGAACCCCCTCGTCCACTCCCCTCCCCTCTGGTCGCCCCTCTCCTCCTCTGCTCTCTTCCCCGCTGCTGCCCGAGTGCCACCATCACCACCGACGCCGTTCGACGCGCCCACCGTAGTCTCCTCACCTCGCCGACGTGGCCGTGAGCTCCGCAGCAACCTCGCCTTCCTCCTTGCCGAGTCATGTGACCAGGAGAGACCCAAAGCGATGCCCTCAGCATCATCTTCAACCACGGCCGGTCGAGATCTTCGCCCCCGTCTCGTCGCCTCCAGGCCTCCCCCGAGCACGCTGATCATCCCATCGTCTTCTCTGTGAGTTCATGGACCGAACCCCCCACCTCCCCACATCAATTTCTCCGTGTAGCCGCTGTTTTCACCGGAGCCGAGAGCACCTCACCGCCGGCCAGGTCAGCGTCGTGGCTACGGTCGTGCAAGCACACGTACGAGCTCACCACTGCATTCAGTGCACCCCCAGGAGTCGAACGCACCCAGTTTTGGCTCTTTTCGTGCCCTGCCGCATCGATTCCGAGCTCATCCGAACTCCAGCCGCTGCCGCAAGCTTTGCTCCGGCGAGCTTCAGCGTCCCCGCCGCCTTCCACCTGCTTCCCTGGATGCGGGCGAGCCCTGGCTACGCCCCTGTGGTCTCCGCGCATCCAGCCGCCGCTCATAGCGCAGGTCCGGCGAGCTGCCGCCGCGGTATTGGTCGTCGCCGGCGGAACTCCGATGACAGCCGACGTGGCGAGGTCATTAGCACTAATCCACACCAGCTGGACCACCTCTAAACATTGACTGTGGGCCCCACGGCGGGTTAAAGTACAAGTCAACGTGGGATTAACCTCTATATCACTGACCAACGGGCCCCGCTGGTCAGATTTGACCCTGGCTGGCCTGTTGACTCGCTGACGTAGTGCTGACATCATGCTGACGTAATTAATCGTTTCTGGATTTTAAATAAGTCAGTAATAATTTATTTATTTCAGAATATAGCCAAAACTTCTAAAAATCATAGTAATTCAACCGTAACTCCAAATGCAAAGATTTATATGTGAAAAATGATCAGAAAATCCAATCTATCCATCTATACCATTTTCATGCATCTTTGAGCAAGTTAACCTCACTATGTAGGATGAAACATGATTAGGGCAATTCATAATAGGTTTGGAGTTGGAATTTGATGTAGTTTTGAATTCCACTTCAATTAAAATGACTTTCTGTTGCATTAGCCCAAATCACAGCATATTGCCATGTCATGATCATGCATCATATTGTGCATTGCATTGATTGTGTTCTTCCTTGTTTGCCGGTATTTTGTCCCCTCTCGGTAGATGACGTTCTGATGATGAGATCGATGACACCAATGAAGAACTATGCTATCTTCAGAAGTGCCAGGCAAGCAAAACCCCCTTGTTCATCCTGATATAATCCCACTCTCTCACTCCTGCTCTCTTTTACTGCATTAGGACAACAATGTTTCAACTGTTAGATGTTGCGGTAGCTGAAACCCTTTCCTCTGATGACCTGTCATTGCCACAGTAAATAGATGAAACCCACTAGCATGAGTAGGAGTTGTTTGAGCCCTGATGTGCCTACTCATTCATGCTTGTTTTTCATGCCTGCTATTGCTTAGAGTGGTGTCAGGTCTGATTCATCGGGGGTGAATTGGAAAGTTCTGAACATGTCCTACTGTTGAGAGCTAAGTGTGTGAACACGATTTGGTAAAGGTAGCGGTGAGAGGCCATGTAGGAGTACATGGTGGGTTGTCTCATTGCAGCCGTCCTGAGGAACCGAGTTCTGGGTTTGTGATCCATGAACAGTTACTACCACGCATTGGAATGCTTAAGTGCCCCTCTCGACTTATTAATCAACCTGATCTCTGTCTAGGAGTTGCAACTAGTTTCTGGTGTTTGTAGGTAGTGTTAGTAGTCTACCAAGTGGCACCCGGTACAGGTGGGCTTGGGACAGACTAGGCACAGTGGCATGGTGTACCAAGTGGCACCCAGATGGTGGGCTTGGGAACCCTGCACACATCGTTTGGGGCCGTGAGCGACACCCCGGCCGGATCTCCTTGCGGATGGAACCCGAATAGGCGAGAAACCTGGACTAGAGACTTGTTGGTTAGTCAGGTCGTGGCCGACTCCCTCGCCAGGCTTCCGCTTGAAGGTTGCCGAGATACACGATGTGTACATGGTGGCAAGTGGCGAGAGTGTGTGTGAAGTACACTCATGCAAGGTTAACATTATCTATTCGAATAGTCGAATTCCTCGGATATGGAAACTTGGACCCTTTGCATAGTTCATAGACAAGTGAAAGTGGATACTCTGAAATGCGCAAGATAAGCATGAGTGCTATGGATGGCCTTCTCGTAGGGAGACGGGAGCGGATCCATAGTGGAGTATTGATATGGTGAATATGTGGTCTCGTGTGCGCCACCCCAAAAGAGTTACTTGCAGTCGTAGTTCAGGATAGCCACTGAGTCAAAGCTGGCTTGCTGCTGTTAAACTCCACCACCCCCCTTTTGTTGATACTGATGCATATGTAGCTAGTTCTGATGTAAGTCTTGCTGGGTACATTTATACTCATGTTTGCTTAATTTATGTTTTGCAGAGATACTTCAGTCTCGCTAGTAGTTCCGTGTGGACCTCGACGTTTAGCTTGTTACCTCAGCTACGATCTTGTGCCCTCGGCAGGGTCTTGTAGATAGTCAGGCTTCTCAGCCTTCTTCTTTTGTAGATGTCTGTTCCCAGACATGTTAAGCTTCTGCATGTGTTTTGATTTGTATGCTATGATTGTTGGGTCATGAGACCCATGTTTGTAATATCTCGCTCCTTGGAGCCTATTGAATAAATACTTTGAGTCGTAGAGTTTTGTTGTGATGCCATGTTGTATTTACACATATCGAGCATATTGTGTGTATGATTGAAATGCTTGGTATGTGTGGGATCCGACAACCTAGTTGTTTATCCTTGGTAGCCTCTCTTATGGGGAAATGTAGACTTGTGCTTCCATGAGCCATAGTAGTCCGCTACAGCTCGGTTCATCGGAGTCCTGCTAGCCCAGCACTACTGCTCAGGACACTTGACTGGCCGGCATGTGTTTCACTTCGTTCCTGTGTCTGTCCCTTCGGGGAAATGTCACGCGGTGACATCCGGAGTCCTGCCTAGCCTACTACAGCCCGGTTCACCGGAGTCTTGTTAGCCTAGTGCTAGAGCCCGGATTCGCACGCTGCTGACCGACATGCTCGATGTTGATTCATGTATGCATGTCCCCGTAAGTTAGTGCCACTTTGGGTTCACGACTAGTCATGTCGGCCCGGGTTCTCTATCATATGGATGCTAGCGACACTATCATATATGTGAGCCAAAAGGCGCAAACGGTCCCGGGCCATGGTAAGGCGACACCCGTGGGAATACCGTGCGTGAGGCCGCAAAGTGATATGAGGTGTTACAGGCTACATCGGTGTGAGTTAGACTCGGGGTCCTGACAGCTTTGGTATTAGAGCCTGACTACCTGTAGGATTACCAAGCCAAACTGGTCGAGGTTGAGTCTAGAAATGCTTTCGTTATGTAAGGGAATTGATTGTGGAAGGGAACATAAGGCTCTTTTTACTCCTTTACCTTATGCCCTTCTGATCTGAGTCAACCTCTTCTTTTCTACGGGGATTAAGAACTAGGCCTTCTCATCTATTTATCAGGATGACGTGTTACTAACCCATAGACTTATAGGATTGGTGGATTCTAGTCTCAGTTCAGTTTCTATTACTTCCTTATGTTCATAGCTGGCCTCGGAACCTTGATATTGTGATGTTGAGTGGTCATGCCACTATTTTGCAGGATGTCTCAAATCTTTTGAGCATTTACAGCCGTTATGCCGTCTGAGTCATCCCAGGTTTCTAAACCATCTGATGCATTTGCAAAATCATTTCCCTCTGGTTTGTTGTTCTTTGGGGCCAGATTAACCACACTAATTGTTGAGTTGAGGTACTCCACTACCTCGACATATCTGTTGGAGCTATTATTATGACCCTAGGTGTTTTAGGGAATCACCTAGTAATCTAGCCATGTTTTGTGTTCCCAGTGTGATGAATCTGGCCGTCATTCCCAAAAGCATCCCGTGATGCTACCTAGTAGTAGGTATTTTACTCCTGGGTTTTGAGCCCAAAATTCACCCTACTTACCTCATGTTGATAGTGTTGCTAGTTCCTTTAGGATATTAGTAACCTTTGTGATAGTCCTCGAGGTCCGTGGTATATCATTCTTCCAAATACCATGAACCATTCATGGCAGAAGTTCCTCGTTGAACTGAAAGATCACAACCAGAGTGCTCCTGATGAGTTCTCGATTCTGTGTTGTGACTCTGCCAGTTCTACCTTTCTGCATGGGTTATCCAAAAGAAATATGTTGTTGTTCAACATACTAATCTATGCATCCACAACTCAGAAAGATATATGTCCCTTTGAGTTGTCCCTCTTTAGTTGTATTCCGACACTAATCTATCAATTGATAGTTAGGAGTAGTAGTACACTCGTGTTCATCGATGCCTATTATTCTTGTGGTCCGTCGAGCCATCTTGTTCTGGAATGACTAGGAGAAACAAACTCCAGTACCTCATCCATATCCAGGATTGGGTCAAAGTAGATGAATTTCGCAGATCAAAATGCCAAACCAGCTTTTGTTCTATTCTACCTCGGAGTATTACCCTCTTTATGTCAGGATTGCCATGAGAATTGCACCGTCTCTCATGAATTTCTGACGCAGTGATACTTCTTGCGATCATTATTCATTCCTCGGTCCCGTGTTGTTGTAACCGGAATGCCGACAAGTGAATTGTGATGTGTGAAATCGATACTCCTAGCAACCTCGTTGCTTGGTAGTTAATGGACAATATTCTCATTCTTAGCGTGTTGGTTATTGAATCATCATCCTAAGATTGATTGTGCTACCTAGTCCTTATTTCCGGTGCACTCTTCGATCAATGAGTTAGGATTGTGTCAATCCCTCACTCTTTTGATCATATCATCTTGCCTTGAAAGCAAGATTGCTCCCGAGCTTAATAACATTTCGGTGGTTCATGATTTTCCGAATATCTTCTCGGAAATATCACCAGGTTGTCCCCTGACTGTTATGTTGAGTTCGTGATCATGTTGGTTTTCCTCCAAACCACCCATTCTCCAAGAATCTGTGTTGGATACCCCTGAGCTAGTTGGTTAAGCCAAACAACAACTTGGAGAGTTGGAAGATAAAAGCTTGTCTGACTTAGTTCATGTTAAGGGATATCTTTTTGTGTGTGTGTGTTGAAGAAAGATGATATCTCCATCGATTGGTCCTCGTGATCAGTTGTTGGATCTATTGCCTTGTCAAAACCTTGACTTGAGTATGGGCCATCGTCAAGTCGAATCAGAACCAACGATGTTGTAATGTTGTCTTACTCATGGTTGATCCCTCGAGCATACCCAATTACATCTTTTGGTTTGACCAATGCTATCTCCATGTTCGCATGATGGTGGAAGTCCAGTGATATGGAAATCCCGATGAGTTGTTGTTTAGCCCATCAGCAGCATTTTGTCTCCCCCATGATTCATGTTGAACATCAACCTAGTGTTGAAAATTTTGTAAGCAACTCCACCACCTAGTGTTGTTTAGCTCATTCATGCTTGTTTTTCATGCCTGCTATTGCTTAGAGTGGTGTCAGGTCTGATTCATCGGGGGTGAATTGGAAAGTTCTGAACATGTCCTACTGTTGAGAGCTAAGTGTGTGAACACGATTTGGTAAAGGTAGCGGTGAGAGGCCATGTAGGAGTACATGGTGGGTTGTCTCATTGCAGCCGTCCTGAGGAACCGAGTTCTGGGTTTGTGATCCATGAACAGTTACTACCACGCATTGGAATGCTTAAGTGCCCCTCTCGACTTATTAATCAACCTGATCTCTGTCTAGGAGTTGCAACTAGTTTCTGGTGTTTGTAGGTAGTGTTAGTAGTCTACCAAGTGGCACCCGGTACAGGTGGGCTTGGGACAGACTAGGCACAGTGGCATGGTGTACCAAGTGGCACCCAGATGGTGGGCTTGGGAACCCTGCACACATCGTTTGGGGCCGTGAGCGACACCCCGGCCGGATCTCCTTGCGGATGGAACCCGAATAGGCGAGAAACCCGGACTAGAGACTTGTTGGTTAGTTAGGTCGTGGCCGACTCCCTCGCCAGGCTTCCGCTTGAAGGTTGCCGAGATACACGATGTGTACATGGTGGCAAGTGGCGAGAGTGTGTGTGAAGTACACTCATGCAAGGTTAACATTATCTATTCGAATAGTCGAATTCCTCGGATATGGAAACTTGGACCCTTTGCATAGTTCATAGACAAGTGAAAGTGGATACTCTGAAATGCGCAAGATAAGCGTGAGTGCTATGGATGGCCTTCTCGTAGGGAGACGGGAGCAGATCCATAGTGGAGTATTGATATGGTGAATATGTGGTCTCGTGTGCGCCACCCCAAAAGAGTTACTTGCAGTCGTAGTTCAGGATAGCCACTGAGTCAAAGCTGGCTTGCTGCTGTTAAACTCCACCACCCCCCTTTTGTTGATACTGATGCATATGTAGCTAGTTCTGATGTAAGTCTTGCTGGGTACATTTGTACTCATGTTTGCTTAATTTATGTTTTGCAGAGAGACTTCAGTCTCGCTAGTAGTTCCGTGTGGACCTCGACGTTTAGCTTGTTACCTCAGCTACGATCTTGTGCCCTCGGCAGGGTCTTGTAGATAGTCAGGCTTCTCAGCCTTCTTCTTTTGTAGATGTCTGTTCCCAGACATGTTAAGCTTCTGCATGTGTTTTGATTTGTATGCTATGATTGTTGGGTCATGAGACCCATGTTTGTAATATCTCGCTCCTTGGAGCCTATTGAATAAATACTTTGAGTCGTAGAGTTTTGTTGTGATGCCATGTTGTATTTACACATATCGAGCATATTGTGTGTATGATTGAAATGCTTGGTATGTGTGGGATCCGACAACCTAGTTGTTTATCCTTGGTAGCCTCTCTTATGGGGAAATGTAGACTTGTGCTTCCATGAGCCATAGTAGTCCGCTACAGCTCGGTTCACCGGAGTCCTGCTAGCCCAGCACTACTGCTCAGGACACTTGACTGGCCGGCATGTGTTTCACTTTGTTCCTGTGTCTGTCCCTTCGGGGAAATGTCACGCGGTGACATCCGGAGTCCTGCCTAGCCTGCTACAGCCCGGTTCACCGGAGTCTTGTTAGCCTAGTGCTAGAGCCCGGATTCGCACGCTGCTGACCGACATGCTCGATGTTGATTCATGTATGCATGTCCCCGTAAGTTAGTGCCACTTTGGGTTCACGACTAGTCATGTCGGCCCGGGTTCTCTGTCATATGGATGCTAGCGACACTATCATATACGTGAGCCAAAAGGTGCAAACGGTCCCGGGCCATGGTAAGGCGACACCCGTGGGAATACCGTGCATGAGGCCGCAAAGTGATATGAGGTGTTACAGACAAGATCGGTGTGACTTAGAATCGGGGTCCTGACAGCTTGTGTGTTGGATTGCTTGCTTGTCTCGATGGCTCAAGATAACACTAAATTGTGTGACTTTACCAATACCAACAACAATGATTTTATTAGCACTCTGATTGCTCGTCTTACCGATGCTGAATCTTGTGAAATTAATGCTGCCTTGCTGAATCTTGTCATGAAAGATCCGTTTTCCGGCCTTCCTAGTGAAGATGCTGCTACCCATCTAAATAGCTTCGTTGATTTGTGTGATATGCAAAAGAAGAAAGATGTGGACAATGATATTGTTAAATTGAAGTTATTTCCCTTTTCGCTTAGAAATCATGCTAAAGCTTGGTTTTCGTCTTTGCCTAAAAATAGTATTGATTCTTGGAATAAGTGCAAGGATGCTTTTATCTCTAAGTATTTTCCTCCCGCTAAGATCATCTCTCTTAGAAACGATATTATGAATTTTAAACAACTTGATCATGAACATGTTGCACAAGCTTGGGAGAGGATGAAATTAATGATACATAATTGCCCTACTCATGGTTTGAATTTGTGGATGATTATACCAAAATTTTATGCCGGATTGAATTTTGCTTCTAGAAATCTTTTAGATTCGGCCGCGGGAGGCACTTTTATGGAAATCACTTTAGGAGAAGCTACTAAACTCCTAGATAACATTATGGTTAATTATTCTCAATGGTACACTGAAAGATCTACTAATAAGAAAGTGCATGCAGTAGAAGAAATTAATGTTTGGAGTGGAAAGATTGATGAACTTATGAAATCATTTGCTAATAAAAGTGTTTCTTCTGATCCTAATAATATGCCTTTGTCTACTTTGATTGAGAATAATAATGAATCTATGGATGTGAATTTTGTTGGTAGGAACAATTTTGGTAACAACGCGTATAGAGGAAACTTTAATCCTAGGCCTTATCCTAGCAATTCCTCTAATAATTATGGTAATTCCTACAACAATTCTTATGGAAATTATAATAAGATGCCCTCTAATTTTGAATCTAATATTAAAGAACTTATTACTTCGCAAAAGAATTTCAATGCTTTGATTGAAGAAAAATTGCTTAAGATTGATGAGTTGGCTAGGAACGTTGATAGAATTTCTCTTGATGTTGATTCTTTGAAACTTAGATCTATTCCACCTAATCATGATATCAATGAGTCTCTCAAATCCATGAGAATTTCCATTGATGAGTGCAAAGAAAGAACCGCTAGGATGCGTGCTAAGAAAGATTCCTTTATAAGAGCGTGATCTTCTAGTTTCTATGATAATAAAGATGAAGATCTGAAAGTTTGATGTGTCCCCTATTAAATCTTTGTTTTGCAATATTAATCTTGATAATGATGGGACTGAATATGATCCACCTTTACCTAGAAGGCGTTCCAAAAATTTGGAGTTTTTAGATCTTGATGCTAAATTTGATAAAAGTGGGATTGAAGAGATCAAAACCCTAGATGTTAATGAACCTACTATTTGGAATTTCAAGGAATTTAATTATAATAGCTGCTCTTTGATAGATTGTATTTCCTTGTTGCAATCCGTGCTAAATTCTCCTCATGCTTATAGCCAAAATAAAGCTTTTACCAAACATATCGTTGATGCTTTGATGCATTCTTATGAAGAAAAACTTGAGTTGGAAGTTTCTATCCCTAGAAAACTTTATGATGAGTGGGAACCTACTATTAAAATTAAAATTAAAGATCATGAATGCTATGCTTTGTGTGATTTGGGTGCTAGTGTTTCCATGATTCCCAAGACTTTGTGTGATTTGTTAGGTTTCCGTGATTTTGATGATTGCTCTCTAAACTTGCACCTTGCGGATTCCACTATTAAGAAACCTATGGGAAGAATTAATGATGTTCTTATTGTTGCAAATAGGAATTATGTGCCCATAGATTTTATCGTTCTTGACATAGATTGCAATCCTTTAAGTCCTATTATTCTTGGTAGACCTTTCCTTAGAACGATTGGTGCAATTATTGATATGAAGGAAGGAAATATTAGATTCCAATTTCCCTTAAGGAAAGGCATGGAACACTTTCCTACAAAGAAAATTAAATTACCTTATGAATCTATTATGAGAGCCACTTATGGATTGCCTACTGATACGTCTCCAACGTATCTACTTTTCCAAACACTTTTGCCCTTGTTTTGGACTCTAACTTGCATGATTTGAATGGAACTAACCTGGACTGACGCTGTTTTCAGCAGAATTACCATGGTGTTATTTATGCGCAGAAACAAGCATTCTCGGAATGACCTGAAACTTCACCGAGAAACTTTTTGGAAAATAGAAAAAATACATGCAAAAGATGAAGGCCAGGGGGCCCACCACCTCTCCACGAGGGTGGGGGCGCGCTTTCCCCCCTAGGGCACGCCCCCTACCTCGTGGGCCCCCTGGTGCCTCTCCGACTCCAACTCTATATATTGTGTTTCGGGGAGAAAAAACTAGAGAGAAGAATTCATCGTGTTTTACGGTACGGAGCCACCGCCAAGCACTAAAACCTTTTGTTACCGTTACCACTACTATAATATTACTTTGCTACTAAATACTTTGTTGCAGATACTAAGTTTCCAGGTGTGGTTGAATTGACAACTCAGCTGCTAATACTTGAGAGTATTCTTTGGCTCCCCTTGTGTCGAATCAATAAATTTGGGTTGAATACTTTACCCTCGAAAACTTTTGTGATCCCCTATACTTGTGGGTTATCAAGACTATTTTCTGGCGCCGTTGCCGGGGAGCATAGCTCTATTCTTTGAGTCACTTGGGATATATATATATATATATGTATATATATATATCTGCTTATCATTATGAAGACCTTGAGAGATCCAAAAACCAAGATCTATCACTCAACTACGAGGGGAGGTAAGGAACTGCCATCTAGCTCTGCACTTGATTCACCTTCTGTTTTGAGTAAGCTTGTGACACCTACACCTGCTTCTGCTATTCGTTCTGATGTGTCGCATGTTATTGATAATGCCACTTCTTCTATGCGTGATACTTATGATGAAACTACTTCTATGCCTGATACTACTATGCCACTTAGTGATTTTCTTGATGAACAAATTGCTAGGGCTAGAGAGATTGAAAATATTGAGTCTGAAAATACTGATGAAAGTGATGATGAAGAATCACTTGTTATTCCTGAGGGTTATGTCTATGATCAAGAAGCTTCTTTATCTATTTTAGCTTGCAAAGATAGAAAGAACTTAAGAGGTTATTAGCTAAATGGAATAAGCAATCTCTAAATGCTAGAATGAAACCTGACCCTGCTTTTGCTACTTTACCTATCTGTGTTACTGATAAGGATTATGAATTCTCTGTTGATCCTAATATAATTACTTTGGTTGAGTCTGATCCTTTTCATGGCTATGAATCTGAAACTGTTGTGGCACATCTTACTAAATTAAATGATATAGCCACCCTGTTCACTAAAGATGAGAGAACTCGTTACTTTTATATCCTTAAAATATTCCCATTCTCATTAAAGGGTGATGCTAAGACATGGTTTAGTTCTCTTGATCCTGGTTGTGTGCGAAGTCCCCAGGATATGATTTATTACTTCTCTGCTAAATATTTCCCTGCTCATAAGAAACAAGCTGCTTTAAGGGATATATATAATTTTGTGCAAATTGAAGAAGAGAGTCTCCCACAAGCTTGGGGGAGGCTTCTCCAATTACTTAATGCTTTGCCTGATCATCCTCTTAAGAAAAATGAAATACTTGATATCTTTTATAATGGACTAACCGATGCTTCTAGAGATTACCTGGATAGTTGTGTTGGTTCTGTTTTCAGGGAAAGAACACCGGATGAAGCTGAAATTCTATTGAATAATATGTTGACAAATGAAAATAATTGGACACCTCCGGAGCCTATTCCTAAACCAACTTAGAATAAGAGGGGTATTCTATTTCTCAGTCCTGAAGATATGCAAGAGGCAAAGAAATCTATGAAAGAAAAAGGTATTAAAGCTGAAGATGTTAAGAATTTACCTCCTATTGACGAAATACATGGTCTTAATTTACCGCCCGTTGAAGAAACATATGATCTCAACCCATTACCTATTGAAGAAAATCATGGTCTTGATAACCCGACCCGGGTAGTAAAGGTAAATTCTCTCTATAGATATGATAAAGCTGAAATCCCATTTACTAAGTTTGCTAGCCCATGCTTAGATGAGTTTGATAAATTTATGGCTAAGCAAGAAGATTTTAATGCTTATTTTGGTAGACAATTGAAATACAATTCAAATATGCTTGAACACTTGGGTGATTATATGGCTAATGTCAAAGGTGAACTTAAACTTATTAGTAAACATGCTTCTATGGTTACCCTCAAGTAGAACAAGTACTTAAAGCTCAAAATGATTTGCTCAATGAATTGAATAGTAAGAATAATGATTATGCTGTTAGAGTGGCTACTAGAACTGATAGAATGACTTAGGAACCTTTGTATCCTGAAGGCCACCCTAAGAGAACTGAGCAAGATTCTCAGAGAAATAATATAGATGCACCTAGTCCTTCTAAAAGGAAGAAAAAGAAAAATGATAGCACTTTGCATGCTTCCAGTGAACCTATTACTGAAACACATGAGAATCCAAATGATATTTCCATTTCTGATGCTGAAACACAATCTGGTAATGAACCTGAAACTAGTAATAATGTTACTGATAATGTTCATGGTGATGCTCAACCTAGTAATGATGATGATGTAGCAATTGAACCTGCTGTTGATCTTGATAACCCACAATCAAAGAATCAACGTTATGATAAGAAATACTTTGTTGCTAGGAAACATGGTAAAGAAAGAGAGCCTTGGGTTCAGAAACCCATGCATTTTCCTCCCAAACCATCCAAGAAAAAGGATATGCTTTGCGTATGCGATGATTAGACCTATCCAGAGCGCTTTGCTGAAATGATTAGACCTATATTTTTGCGTATGCGATTAACTGATATGCTTAAAATGAATCATTATGCTAAGTACATGAAAGAAATTGTTACTAATAAAAGAAAGATACTGGAAGATGAAATTTCCACCATGCTTGCTAATTATACTTTTAAGGGTGGAATACCAAAGAAACTAGGAGATCCAGGAGTACCCACTATACCATGCTCCATTAAAAGAAACCATGTTAGAACTACTTTATGTGATCTTGGAGCCGGTGTTAGTGTTATGCCTCTCTCTTTATATCGTAGACTTGATTTGAATAAGTTGACACCTACTGAAATATCTTTGCAAATGGCTGATAAATCAACTGCTATACCCGTCGGTATTTGTGAGGATGTGTCTGTTGTAGTTGCAAACGTTACTATTTTAACCGACTTTGTTATTCTTGATATTGCCGAGGACAATAGTATGTCCATTATTCTTGGAAGACCCTTCTTGAATACTGCAGGGGCTGTTATTGATTGCAACAAAGGCAATGTCACCTTTCATGTTAATGGTAATGAGCATACGGTACACTTTCCGAGGAAACAACCTCAAGTTCATAGTATCAACTCTATTGGAAAAATTCCATCGATTATATTTGGAGGTTTTGAATTTCCTCTTCCTACTGTCAAGAAGAAATATGATATTCTTATTATTGGGTATGTGCATATCCCCGTTGAGGTAACATTGTGTTATTCGAAATTTCTCCGGTTCCATGTTATTCGGAATGAGTTCGTTAACAAGACTTGATCAACCTTGTTAGTGGATTCCTTTTGATGATCATGAGATGGATGAAACTAGAAGGCACAACCTTCTGTACCCCACTTTTACTTTCTGTTATTTATATTAAATAAAATTAAAATAAATATTTTTCTGTCTGTTATCTCGATTATCCGTGCAATATAAAAATACCCCAAAAATAAAAGTTTTCCAAATGCCCTGAAATTTAAATATGATTTTTTCTAGAATATTTGAGAATATTTGGCACTGAGAACACAGCAGGGGGGTCAACCACCTGCCCACGAGGGTGGAGGGCGCGCCCTACCCCCCTGGGCGCGCCCCTGCCTCGTGGGTCCACGGTGGCCCTCCTCCACTTATTCCTGCACCCACACCCTTCTTCTTCCTCCCACAAACACGAATATCCAGCTCAAGCACGAGTTCTAGCTCATCTTGCTGCCATTTTCGATCTCCTTGCTCAAAGCACCTCTCACAAAACTGCTTGGGGAGATTGTTCCTTGGTATGTGACTCCTCCATTGGTCCAATTAGTTTTTGTTCTAGTACTTTATTCATTGCAAATTTGTGCTGCCTAGGTGACCATGTTCTTGAGCTTGCATGTCAAATTTATATGGTTCCAAGTAGTTTTGATGCATGATATAGGCCCTAGGCACTTGTAGGAGTAGTTGTTATCAATATTATTGAGTTTGGTTTACTTTTATTTTGAAGTTACTAAAAATTTCAGAATTTTTCAGAAAATGATGAGGAGACTTTTGAGGGGCTCATCGAGCCAAAGCTCGAAGGAAAATGCACCAAAGCCTAAGTATAATCTGCCTCGCACCGTGGAGGTTCAGGCGTGTGAATGGCCTTCCGATGATTTCTTGAGAGCAGCCAGGATTTATGAAGATTTTCATGAATTGGCTAAGAATGCAGGCCTCACCGCTTTCCTCCACGACCAATGCGATCAGTATCTCTTACTCACAAATACCTTTGTGCAAAACTTTCATTTCCATTCCAGGAGCTCACCACCTACGGTGGAGTTCCATTTATATGATGAGCATAAGGAGATGTCACTTTATGATTTTTGTCGGGTTTGTTTAGTCCCTTTAGAGGGCAAGACAGAAGAACCACATCGCGATGATGTGGAGGGGTTTATTGATACTATCACTGTAAGGGAAACAAGGAAGGTTTCCAATGCACGAATCACTAGCATACATTTTCCTGTTTTACGTTATTTTGCTAGTCGTTGTTTAATTGGTCGCGGAAACTGTGGAAACCTTAGTATCCATGATATTATTATTTGGCTCCATGGTTTATACGGTGATAACTCTGTTAGTATGGGCGGCATTATTGCCAAACGGTTAAGTCTGAACCGTACCAAGGGCCCCATCTTTGGAGGCATCTATGCTTCACGCCTAGCTGCACATTTTAACATACCTATTAGGCATTACGAGAAGGAAGAAAAGGTGCTGCCTCGTGTTTATCTAGATTATAAAAGTATGGTGGCACATGATTTTATTGTTAAGAATAGGGAAGGAGAGCTTAAATACCAATTGTTCTTTAATAAACATCATCCTGAGACTATTACCCTGCTTGCTCCTTCTTTGTTTGATTTATCTGTAGGTCAGTACCTTGTTCCGTTAAAGGCTATTCACGCCTATCGGAACCCTGCACCAGCCATGGAGCCAGAGCCGGAACCACAAGATGATCCTCCACGACAGTCTAATTATTAGTGGGATCCGGAGATGATTGTCAGCCAGTGGAAATCGGAGTCTTCCTCTTCTTCATCTCAGTATGCCAAAAACTATTATTATGGATATCTACCAGGCCAGCCGTGGCCATAAACCAACTTAGGCCAAAAGCCTAAGCTTGGGGGAGTACGTATTTCCCACTAACATTACATTTATGTTCACACACTCATTGCTAGATGTCGGTGCTCATACTTTTTCATTGTATCATCCATGCTAGTTTATTTTCCTTTTTATGCTTTCTTGTGTGTTTAATAAACCTTAAGAAAAACAAAAAAATAGTTGTAGCTTTTAATTAGTTTACTTTCCATGCTTGTAGTAGTAATTAAAAAGAAAACCCAAAAATATTTCATGTTCTTCTTTTGCTTGTTGGGAGCTTTCCCGTGTAAATAGTTTTATTTCTTTTCTTTTCTTTGGGGGTCGATAGGAGAAGACCATGATTAAATTTTTGAAGTGGCTCTTATATGCATAATTGTGGATCTGACAAAAGAGCCCATATTGCCTTGTCTTCTCCTGTTTATTGAATGCTTGTAGATTCCAGCTTAGTCCAATGCACGCGCACTATTATTATTATTACTCACATCATTCGGTCGTGCAAGTGAAAGGCAATTATGACGATATATGATGGACTGACTAAGATAAGAAAAGCTGGTATGAACTCGAGCTCTTTTGTTTTTGTAAATATGATTAGTTCATCGTTCCTGATTCAGCCTATTATGAATAAACATGTTTGCAATGACAACTAGTGATCATAGTTTCTTGTGCCATGCTTGATTAGCTATGAGTTATAATGGTTTACCTTGCATGCCAACATGCTATTGAAATGGTTATTATGTGGTATGATAGGGTGGTATCCTCCTCTGAATGATTTAAGTGACTTGACTTGGCGCATGTTCACGCATGTAGTTGAAACAAAATCAACATAGCCTTCACGATATTTATGTTCATGGTGGATTATATCATACACTCATGCTTATATTCAGTGTTGATTAATTTTAATGCATGTTCATGACTGTTGTCGCTCTCTAGTTGGTCGCTTCCCATTCTTTTGCTAGCCTTCACCGGTACTAAGCAAGAATATTGCTTGTGCATCCAATCCCTTAAACCCCAAAGTTATTCCATATGGGTCCACTATACCTACCTATATACGGTATCTACCTGCCGTTCCAAGTAAATTTGTATGTTCCAAACTCTAAACCTTCAAATAAATATCCTGTTTTGTATGCTTGAGTAGCTCATGTATCAACTAGGGTTGTCTGTATCTTCCATGTTAGGCGGGTTATTCTCAAGAGGAGTGGACTCCGCTCCTCACTCACGAGATAAATGGCTAGTCACCGGGATGCCCAGTCCCATGCTTTATGCAAACTAAATCAAAATAATTGCAAACAAAACTCCCCCTGGGACTCTTGTTAGTTGGAGGCACTCGTTGTTTTGAGCAAGCCATGGATTGATGCTTGTTGGTGGAAGGGGGAGTATAAACTTTACCATTCTGTTTGGGAACCGCCTATTATGTGTGTAGCATGGAAGATATCGCCATCTCTTGGTTGTTATGTTGACAATGAAAGTATACCGCTCAAAATATTATTCTCCTCTGTTTCAAAACCGAGCTCTGGCACCTCTACAAATCCATGCTTCCCTCTGCGAAGGGCCTATCTATTTACTTTTATGTTGAGTCATCATCCTCGTATTAAAAAGCATCAGTTGGAGAGCACCACTGTCATTTGCATTCATTATTGTTAGTTTATATTGAGTATGACTTGACTAGATCTTTTTTTACCATGAATTACAATGTCCAGTCAGTCCTTGGTCTTTAAAGGTGCTCTGCATTTATGTTTTGCGGTCTTAGAAAGGGCTAGCGAGATACCATCATGTTACATCATATTATGATTGTTTTGAGAAAGTGTTGTCATCCGAGATTTATTATTATTGCTCGCTAGTTGATTATGCCATTGATATGAGTAAACTTGAGACCTGAGCGTTATTGCGAATGTGGTTAGTTATAATCTTTGCTGAAAACTTGAATGCTGGCTTTACATATTTACAACAACAAGAGCAAACAGAGTTTGTAAAAGTTTTTCTTTATCACTTTCAGTTTGTCAACTGAATTGCTTGAGGACAAGCAAAGCTTTAAGCTTGGGGGAGTTGATACGTCTCCAACGTATCTACTTTTCCAAACACTTTTGACCTTGTTTTGGACTCTAACTTGCATGATTTGAATGGAACTAACCCCGACTGACGCTGTTTTCAGCAGAATTACCATGGTGTTATTTATGTGTAGAAACAAACATTCTCAGAATGACTTGAAACTTCACAGAGCAACTTTTTGGAAAATATAAAAAATACCTGCAAAAGATGAAGGCCAGGGGGCCCACCACCTCTCCACGAGGGTGGGGGGCGCACCCCCTACCTTGTGGCCCCCTTGGTGCCTCTCCGACTCCAACTCCAACTCTATATATTGTGTTTCGGGGAGAAAAAAACCAGAGAGAAGAATTCATCGCGTTTTACGATACGGAGCCGCCGCCAAGCCCTAAAACCTCTTGGGAGGGCTGATCTGGAGTCTGTTTGGGGCTCCGGAGAGGGGAATCCGTCGCCATCGTCATCAGCAACCATCCTCCATCACCAATTTCATGATGCTCACCGCCGTGCATGAGTAATTCCATCATAGGCTTGTTGGACGGTGATGGGTTGGATGGGATCTATCATGTAATCGAGTTAGTTTTGTTAGGGTTTGACCCTAGTGTCCACTATGTTACGAGATTGATGTTGCTATGACTTTGCTATGCTTAATGCTTGTCACTAGGGCCCGACTGCCATGATTTCAGATCTGAACCTATTATGTTTTCATCAATATATGAGTGTTCTTGATCCTATCTTGCAAGTCTATAGTCACCTATTATGTGTTATGATCCGTTAACCCCGAAGTGACAATAATCGGGATACTTACCGGTGATGACCGTAGTTTGAGGAGTTCATGTATTCACTATGTGTTAATTCTTTGTTCCGGTACTCTATTAAAAGGAGGCCTTAATATCCCTTAGTTTTCGTAAGGACCCCGCTGCCACGGGAGGGTAGGACAAAAGATGTCATGCAAGTTCTTTTCCATAAGCACGTCTAACTATATTCGGAATACATGCCTACATTATATCAATGAACTGGAGCTAGTTCTGTGTAACCCTAGGTTATGACTGTTACATGATTAACCGCATCCGGCATAATTCTCCATCACCGATCCATTGCCTACGAGCTTTCCATATATTGTTCTTTGCTTATTTACTTTCCCGTTGCTATTGCTATCATCACTACAAAATACCAAAAACATTACTTTCACTACTGTTACCTTTTGTTACCGTTACCACTACTATCATATTACTTTGCTACTAAATACTTTGCTGCAGATACTACGTTTCCAGGTGTGGTTGAATTGACAACTCAGCTACTATTACTTGAGAGTATTCTTTGGCTCCCCTTGTGTCGAATTAATAAATTTGGGTCGAATAGTGTACCCTTGAAAACTGTTGTGATCCCCTATAGTTGTGGGTTATCACCTACCAAAGATGGCAATACCTAGATCTATCCTTGTTTTTATGCCTAGCTAGGGGCATTAAACGATAGCGCTTGTTGGAAGGCAACCCAATTTTATTTTTATTCCTTGCCTTTTGCTCCTGTTTAATAATAAATAATTTATCTAGCCTCTGTTTGGTTGTGTTTTTTTGTTTAATTAGTGTTTGTGCCAAGTAGAACCATTGGGAAGACTTGGGGAGAGTCTTGTTAATCTTGCTGTAAAAAACAGAAATTTTAGCGCCTACGAGAACTGCTGCCATTTTTATTTGGTAAGTGATATTTAGTTAATTCTTTTTTTAGATGATTAATAGATAAATTACTCACGTCCAGAAATTTATTTTAGAATTTTTGGGGTTCCAGATCTTGCGCTAGCTACAGATTACTACAGACTGTTCTGTTTTTGACAGATTCTGTTTTTCATGTGTTGTTTGCTTATTTTGATGAATCTATTGCTAGTAAAATAGTTTATAAACCATATAAAAGTTGGAATACAGTAGGTTTAACACCAATATAAATAAATAATGAGTTAATTACAGTACCTTGAAATGGTTTTTGTTTTCTTTCGCTAACGGAGCTCACGAGATTTTCTACTTTAAGTTTTGTGTTGTGAAGTTTTCAAGTTTTGGGTAAAGATTTGATGGATTATGGAACAAGGAGTGGCAAGAGCCTAAGCTTGGGGATGCCCATGGCACCCCCAAGATAATCTAAGGACACCTAAAAGCCAAAGCTTGGGGATGCCCCGGAAGGCATCCCCTCTTTCGTCTACTTCTATCGGTAACTTTACTTGGAGCTATATTTTTATTCACCACATGATATGTGTTTTGCTTGGAGCGTCTTGTATGATTTGAGTCTTTTATTTTTAGTTTACCACAATCATATTTTCTGTACACACCTTTTGAGAGAAACACACATGATTCGGAAATTATTAGAATACTCTATGTGCTTCACTTATATCTTTTGAGTTATATAGTCTTGCTCTAGTACTTCACTTATATCTTTTAGAGCACGGTGGTGGATTTGTTTTATAGAACTATTGATCTCTCATGCTTCACTTAGATTATTTTGAGAGTCTTAAATAGCATGGTAATTTTCTAAATAATCCTAATATGCTAGGTATACAAGATTAATAATAAAATTCTCTTATGAGTGTGTTGAATACTAAGAGAAGTTTGATGCTTGATGATTGTTTTGAGATATGGAGGTAGTGATATTAAAGTTGTGCTAGTTGAGTAGTTGTGAAATTGAGAAATACTTGTGTTAAAGTTTGCAAGTCCCGTAGCATGCACGTATGGTAAACGTTATGTAACAAATTTGAAACATGAGGTGTTGTTTGATTGTCCTCCTTATGAGTGGCGGTCTGGGACGAGCGATGGTCTTTTCCTACCAATCTATCCCCCTAGGAGCATGTGCATAGTGCTTGGTTTTTGATGACTTGTAGATTTTTACAATAAGTATGTGAGTTCTTTATGACTAATGTTGATTCCATGGATTATACACACTCTCACCCTTCCATCATTACTAGCCTCTTCGGTACCGTGCATTGCCCTTTCTCACATTGAGAGTTGGTGCAAACTTCGCCGGTGCATCCAAACCCCGTGATATGATACGCTCTTTCACACATAAACCTCCTTATATCTTCCTCAAAACATCCACCATACCTGCCTATTATGGCATTTCCATAGCCATTCCGAGATATATTGCCATGCAACTTTCCACCATCCCGTTTATCATGACACGTTCATCATTGTCATATTGCTTTGCATGATCATGTAGTTGACATCGTATTTGTGGCAAAGCCACCATTCATAATTTTTCATACATGTCACACTTGATTCATTGCATATCCCGGTACACCACCGGAGGCATTCATATAGAGTCATACCTTGTTCTAGTATCGAGTTGTAATCATTGAGTTGTAAATAAATAGAAGTGTGATGATCATCATTTAATAGAGCATTGTCCCAATCAAAAAAAGAAAAAAGAGAAAGGCCAAATAAAAAAATGAAGGCCCAAAAAAAGGGAAATAAAAAGGGACAATGCTACTATCCTTTTTCCACACTTGTGCTTCAAAGTAGCACCATGATCTTCATGATAGAGAGTCTCTTGTTTTGTCACTTTCATATACTAGTGGGAATTTTTCATTATAGAACTTGTCTTGTATATTCCAACAATGGGCCTCCTCAAGTGCCCTAGGTCTTCGTGAGCAAGCAAGTTGGATGCACACCCACTAGTTTCTTTTGTTGAGCTTTCATACATTTATAGCTCTAGTGCATTCGTTGCATGGCAATCCCTACTCCTTGCATTAACATCAATCGATGAGCATCTCCATAGCTCATTGATTAGCCTCGTTGATGTGGGACTTTCTCCTTTTTGTCTTCTCCACATAACCCCCATCGTTATACTCTATTCCACCCATAGTGCTATATCCATGGCTCACGCTCATGTATTGCGTGAAGGTTTATAAAGTTTGATATTACTAAAGTATGAAACAATTGCTTGGCTTGTCATTGGGGTTGTGCATAATGAGAGCATTCTTGTGTGACAAAAATGGAGCATGACTAAACTACATGATTTTGTAGGGATGAACTTTCTTTGGCCATGTTATTTTGAGAAGACATAATTGCTTAGTTAGTATGCTTGAAGTATTATTATTTCTATGTCAATATTAAACTTTTATCTTGAATTTTTCGGATCTGAATATTCATGCCATAATTAAGAATAATTACATTGAAATTATGCCTAGTAGCATTCCACATCAAAGATTCTATTTTTATCATTTACCTACTCGAGGACGAGTATGAATTAAGCTTGGGGATGCTTGATACGTCTCCAACATATCTATAATTTTTGATTGCTCCATGCTATATTATCTACCGTTTTGGACATTATTGGGATTTATTATACCCTTTTATGTTATTTTTGGGACTAACCTATTAACCGGAGGCCCAGCCCAGAATTGCTGTTTTTTTGCCTATTTTAGGGTTTCGAAGAAAAGGAATATCAAACGGAGTCCAAACGGAATGAAACCTTCGGGAACATGATTTTTGGAACGAACAAGATCCAGGAGACTTGGACCCTACGTCAAGCAACCAATAGGGAGGCCACGAGGTAGGGGGCGCGCCTACCCCCCAGGCGCGCCCTCCACCCTCGTGGGCCCCTGTTGCTCCACTGACGTACTTCTTCCTCCTATATATACCTACACACCCCCAAACGATCAGAGACGGAGCCAAAACCCTAATTCCACCACCGTAACTTTCTGTATCCACGAGATCCCATCTTGGGGCCTGTTCCGGAGCTCCGCCGGAGGGGGCATCGATCACGGAGGGCTTCTACATCAACACCATAGCATCTCTGATGAAGTGTGAGTAGTTTACCTCAGACCTACGGGTCCATAGTTATTAGCTAGATGACTTCTTCTCTCTTTTTGGATCTCAATACAAAGTTCTCCCCCTCTCTTGTGGAGATCTATTCGATGTAATCTTCTTTTGCGGTGTGTTTGTTGTTGTGGGTTTATGATCAAGTTTATCTATGAACCATATTTGAATCTTCTCTGAATTCTTTTATGTATGATTGGTTATCTTTGCAAGTCTCTTCGAATTATCAGTTTGGTTTGGCCTACTAGATTGATCTTTCTTGCAATGGGAGAAGTGCTTAGCTTTGGGTTCAATCTTGCGGTGTCCTTTCTCAGTGACAGTAGGGGCAGCAAGGCACGTATTGTATTGTTGCCATCGAGGATAGCAAGATGGTTTTTTTATCATATTGCATGAAATTATCCCTCTACATCATGTCATCTTGCTTAAGGCGTTACTTGTGACGCCCCCGATTCAATCATACACTAATCATGCACGCAAATGTGTACGATCAAGATCAAGGACTCACGGGTAGATATCACAACACAACTCTACAAATAAAATAAGTCATACAAGCATCATATTACAAGCCAGGGGCCTCGAAGGCTCGAATACAAGAGCTCGATCATAGACGAGTCAGCGAAAGCAACAGTATCTGAGTACAGACATAAGTTAAACAAGTTTGCCTTAAGAAGGCTAGCACAAACTGGGATACAGATCGAAAGAGGCGCAGGCCTCCTGCCTGGGATCCTCCTAACTACTCCTGGTCGTCGTCAGCGGGCAGCACGTAGTAGTAGGCACCTCCGGTGTAGTAGGAGTCGTCGTCGACGGTGGCGTCTGGCTCCTGGGCTCCAACATCTGGTTGCGACAACCAGGTAGAAGGGATAGAGGGAAAAGAGGGAGAAAGCAACCGTGAGTACTCATCCAAAGTACTCGCAAGCAAGGAGCTATACTACATATGAATGCATTGGTATCAACTGGAATAAGGCTATCATATGTGGACTGAACCGCAGAATGCCGGAATAAGAGGGGGATAGCTAGTCCTGTCGAAGACTACGCTTCTGGGAGCCTCCGTCTTGCAGCATGTAGAAGAGAGTAGACTGAAATCCTCCAAGTAGCATCGCATAGCATAATCCTAACCGATGATCCTCCCCTCGTCGCCCTGTGAGAGAGCGATCACCGGTTGTATCTGGCACTTGGAAGGGTGTGTTTTATTAAGTATCCGGTTCTAGTTGTCATAAGGTCAAAGTACAACTCCGGGTCGTCCTTTTACCGAGGGACACGGCTATCCGAATAGATAAACCTCCCTACAGGGGTGCACCACATACCCCAACACGCTCGATCCCATTTGGCCGGACACACTTTCCTGGGCCATGCCCAGCCTCGGAAGATCAACACGTCGCAGCCCCACCTAGGCACAATAGAGAGGTCAGCACGCCGGTCTAAACCTAAGCGCACAGGGGTCTGGGCCCATCGCCCTTAGCACACCTGCACGTTGCGAACGCGGCCGAAAGCAGACCTAGCCTAGTGGCCTTCCAGTCCAATCCGGCGCGCGCCACTCAGTCGCTGACGTCACGAAGGCTTCGGCTGATACCACGACGCCGGGATACCCATAACTACTCCCGCGTAGATGGTTAGTGCGTATAGACCAAATGGCCAGACTCAGATCAAATACCCAGATCTCGTTAAGCATGTTAAGTGTCCGCGAACGCCGAACAAGGCCAGGCCCACCTCTCTCCTAGGTGGTCGGAACCTGCCCTGTCGCTCCGCCTCAAAGATCCACTCGCGGGTGCTCCTACGAGCCGTCCCGTCTTTAGTCACCACATGTATCATGTATAAGGTATATAGTATATACCCGTGATCACCTCCCGAGTGATCACGGCCCGATAGTATAGCATGGCAGACGGACAAGAATGGTAGGGCCACTGATGATAAACTAGCATCCTATACTAAGCATTAGGTTTGCAGGTAAAGGTAACAACAGTAGTAGCAAGGTCAGGCTATGCAACAGTATAGGATTAACGGGAAGCAGTAACATGCTACACTACTCTAATGCAAACAGTATAGAGAAGAGTAGGCGATATCTGGTGATCAAGGCGGGAGGGCTGCCTGGTTGCTCTGGCAAGAGAGAGGGGTCGTCAACTCCGTAGTCGTACTGGGAAGCAGCGGCGTCGGTCTCAGAGTCTATCGAGAGAAGAGGGGGGAGAAACAATAAATATTTAAACAAGCATATGCATAGTGATGCATGACATGACAAGTAACGGCGTTAGAGGTGCCCTAACGCGGTAGTAGGTGATACCGGTGAAGGGGGATGACATCCGGGAAAGTATCCCCGGTGTTTTGCGTTTTCGGGCAGAGGACCGGAGGGGGAAAGTTGCGAGTTCGATAGGTTAGGGAGGTGTGGCGGACGAATGGGTTGCGTATCCGGAATCGTCACGTCGTTCTGAGCAACTTTCATGTACAAAGTTTTTCGATCCGAGCTACGGTTTATTTTATATTAATTTTAAAAGATTTAAATCATTTTTAGGATTTATTTAATTAATTTAATCAACATTATCCAGAATAGTGCATGCTGACGTCAGCATGACGTCAGCGTGATGTCATCAGTCAACCAGTTAGTTGACTTAGTCAAACTGACAGGCAGGTCCCACATGGCATTCACTGTTTACTCTAATTAGGATTTAACTAATCTAATCACAGTTTAATTAACTCACAATACTTAATTAGGTTAATTAAATCAGATTAATTAAGTTAATTAATTCACTAATTAATTGATTAATTAATTATTAATTTTTTATTTCCCTTTTTTTTGCTCTTTTTTTAACGTCCTGGGGCCGGGCCCCACATGTCTGTGGCCCTAAGGGCCATATTGGGTTCGGGTGCCGCGGGGGGGCTGCCCGTACAGGCGATGCGGGTGCGGGCGTGCGTGCCCGAGGCCACCAGGGGCGGGGAGCACTCGGGCGCCCAGGAGGGCGTGCGCCGGCGGCCATGGCGCGGCCGGTCGGAGCCGCGAGGACTGGGCGGCGAGGCGCGGGGCCTGGTTGGCGTGGCCAGGGACGCGTGGTCCGGCGGCGTCTCGCGACGCAGGGGAAGGAGGCCGTGCGCGGGAGCTCGAGCGGCGGCAGAAGCAGATGCAGCAGAGCCGCGGGCGAGCGCGGCGCGCGGGCACGGGGAGGAGGACCGGGGAGCGAGGCGCTGGGGGGGGGGGGGCGCCTGACGCGGCCAGCGGGCGCGGGGCCATGGTGAGCGTGGCCGCTGGGGCGCACGAGCTCGCGCGGTGGCGTGTTGAGCAGGGGAGGGGAGGAGAAGGGGGGGCTCACGGCGCGGAGCAGGGTCTGGGGCAGTGGGGGTCGAGGAGGAGTCGGGGATGACGGGCGGCGACGGAGTCGTGGCGCGCGGTGGTTCCGGCGAGCGGCAACGGCGGCCTGGGACGGCACCGGCGACGGGGTCGGGGAGGCGATGAGCAACGGCGTCGGGCAGCACCGGGGGGCGGGGCGCGGCCGTCGGGGCGGCGTCAGGGGCAGCGGCCTCGGGCGCTGGGGGGCAGTTCGATCCCGCCCCCAGATCGGATCGGGAGAGGGGGAGAGGAGTGGGGATCGAGAGGAGTGGGGGGTTAGGGTTTCGGTCGGGTGCGGGGGAATCGGCCTATAGGCCAGGGGGTGAGGGGGCGGCCGGTTGGGCCTGGTCTGGCTAATAGCTGGGCCGGCTGGCCCAGGGGGGGGGTCTGCTTCTCCTCTTTTTTTTGTTAGTTTTGTTTTCTGTTTTGTATTTTCTTTTCTTTTATTTATTATCCTTTTCTGTTTTTATTCGTTCCTCATCGTATTTTAGTTTTGTAAAGTACAAAATGATCCCTAAATTGGTAATAGGAATTATACCACTGCCACAATTTACTTGGCAACTAAATATATTAGTTGGTAATAGTTTATCATTTTAAAAGCATTTAAATAATTGTTTTTGCTACTATTTAAATCGTTTTAGAGTATTTTGAACATTTTATAAAAGTGTAGTTCCAATGCCATAATTACTTATGTATTATTTGGCTCACTCTGATCATTATAGTTTTAATTTTTGAAAACTTTTGCCGTTTGCTTTTCTTTTGAATTTGAATTTGAATCGATTTCGAACTAACAGGAGATTAGCAACCGTAATCGAGGTGACGTGGCATTATTAGCAGAGGTTACTGTAGCTTGATTATCCGGGCGTCACAATTCTCCTCCACTACAAGAAATCTCGTCCCGAGATTTAAGAGGGGAGTAGGGGGGAAGTTCTGGTTACGAAATTCTAACGTGTCTTCTCGGTCTTGGTTGCCCTTCTTGAAGAGGTTGATCCATAACATTGATGTCTTCATTCTGTTGTTTCAGGTCATCATGATGAAGTTGTCTTCCTTTCTTCGGGAACTCCATCGTACTTACGAATAGGTAAGGGGCAGCTTTACAACAATTGAATGTTATAAGTGAAAATCTTCTAGGGGTTTCCCAAGTATGAAAATATGAGTATCTCTTGAGTTGAACAAATGAAACACATCAAGAGCAAAGTATGACGGTGCAATAAGAAGTTTCAAGCGGATAGGCAATCGTTCATTGCCTGAAACAGAGTGTGAATGGGGTTTAGAGCAACGGGAATAAGTATTGTGTCCGATACTAGAATAGATCACTAGACAGGTGGTCCGTGAATTACATACGAATTCAAGCGCGAGGAACAACCTTGGGAACAGGTGGTGTATAGGAGAGTCAGATTTCGATCCTGTGGAACTATGGGTTATGGGCCCACCATGTGGGTTAAAAGTAGGAAGGGCGATGACGTCTTGTACGATCATGTAAGTAAGGCATGTCAGAGGGTAGCCTGTCAGTTATGTTGGCAACAACGTCAGTACCAAGGGCGAGGGATGAAGAGAACTATCTTCCTGCTCATTGAACGAGGCGGACCAATAGGCAAGGTTCTCATCCATCGGTGGTTACCAGAATGTCATCAACAATAGTAACAAGGTCATGCTAACAGAATTGTACACCACGGTGTTTACATAAACAGGAGAATATTTCTGCTTGGATCATATAGATCACAAGAAAGGTTAAACCAAACAATGGAAAGGAAAATGTGATTCTTAGATTAAACAGAAGAATGGAAAGGAAAAATGTGATTAAACACATATTTCAGGGGTATATCCTTCCCAAGAACAAGCAGAGTATGATATCCAAGACCGGATAGAAGGTAGAAAACTCTTTTAGGTAGGAGAGACAAATTTCATGACATTACCCATACAACGGTGTTTCGGTAATTTCAACAAGAAACATTTAGCATGGTGCTTCAAATGTTCTTATTGAAAATCGGAGTACCATAGACATGCTTCGAGATAGCGTTGACATGGTCAACAGGTGAAAATCAGACTTTGGAAACAAAAAGGATCCATTAGGAATAACTTGTAGAATAAGTCTTATAGTTTCCTCATGGATGAATGGATAACATTGCTAAAAGGGAAGTATAACAATAGGCCCTCCGGCCAGGTGGGCTAGGTATGATACCACCTTACTGGGTCATCTAAAGACCAACATTATAACTCTTGGAAATATGTTCCAACCATCATATCTGACCGAGATTCAGATTTGATTGGTGTCAGGATACCTCAGACTCGGGATGCCTGAGAAGAAAAGGTGCAACACAATTTGACGAGATGACATTGTGAGATTCTCAGAAGTGATCTATGTAAGTGAGCTCTGAAACAAGAGGTCATCAGTAAACCAAGGAGAGGATGAGGAGGTGGCTGATAGGCTCAGCAACAAATCATCAAGATTTCCAAAGGATTGATTTCCACAATTATGTGAACAAGGAAATATCATTTGTCGGATCAAATGTCATAATGATGTATGCTCGAGGGAAACATACACAACTGAACAATGATAGAAGGGTGCACCCAGGAATCTGGACTAGGTAGCACGATCAATGTTAGAATGATGATTCAATAATCAATAGACTTAGAATGAAACTGTAGACCAATAACTTCAAGCAATAGGGTTGCTAGAAGTTTAGAATTTACACATCACAGACCATTTATCGGTATTCCGGTTAGAAACAACACGGAGACCAAGAAATGAACGCAAAAGGCGAGAGATATTACTATATCAAGAATTCTCAAGAGGTGGTAAAATTACCACGAAATTCTTGACATAAAAGGTGGTAACATTCCAAGGTAAAGAAGAACAAATGCTGGATAGCAAGGATCTCAAGGTATAACACAAAACACGAATAAGTTTGTGTTGAACGGAAGGCAATAAAGTGGCCGGTGATAATACAAACCATTGAGGGGCGAGGATGGTATTTATCATCAAGAATTCGATATATACCTTGGAAGAGCTCAGGATGTTGATGATGACCACGACACATTTGTTGAGAAATTTCATGAAGATGTAATCGGTTGGCGATGACATCAAGTCAAATGATGATGCAGCGAAAGTCAAATAATACCTGAAGAAGAACTCATAAGAAGTTATGCAGTTCCGTGATAATCTCGAGATACCAGAGGGGGTAATACTCGATGACAGGTCAAAGTAGAGGTTGGACTGGGGTATTGCTCTACAAAAGACAAGCGCTTAAACTTGCACGCGAAATGGTATTTAAGGAGAACATGGTCGGAACCACGATTGCAAAAGGTCAGATCCCAGATATAAGATAAACTTATACCAAGGAAATATTTATTTGAAGAGAAGCTTTGATGATAAGATCTACATCGTGTCCATGGGCATGAACGCAAGGTTCAAGGTCGACTCCCACTTCTCCAATGCGTACCCTTTCATTCAGTTCTCATTTTCGACGAGTCGTAGGTGTTGAAATTTTATCTGGTAAATCACCAGAAGAATATGACTCGTGAAACTCTCAGGCTTGCACAGATTAGGGAAGGCATTGGTCCAACCCATCGGGTATCTTAGAAACATATACCACAAGCTTCAAGAGTAGATATCACCAGCTCGAAAACAGAGCATGGTTGAAAAAAATCAAGGAATATGATTTACAAAGGCATTATGTATCAGGGAAAGAACTTCCAAAGTGATTGAATATGAAGGACGTTGTCGGATAAAATCCAACAAGGTCCTGATGGTCCATAAAGGATCTGATGTGAGTATCGGCTCACAACCAGAGGAAGAATCAATGCAAAGACATTGGATTATAGAAACAACTGAGTAACTTAGAGCTCAATTGCAAAGGAATTAAGATTTACAAAGCGAAGGATCAGAAGCAGACGCTCTGATCAAGGATGGATAAGTTCAATATACTTAGGGGCACCATCAACGACAATTTGATTGGCGAGAACCGGCTCATGTTTAAAATGACGTTTGAGCCGGAAGGATGAATTCTAGGATCTGTTTGAGGATTGCGAGCATTCGCAACAAATCGAATCAATGGACTCAAAATGATAATGACAATGGATGTCAGCAAGATTACTATACTTATGGGATTAACCATAATGCAAGCAATCAAGAATTTCAAGAGCAATAGGATGCTTAGGATTTTCGGAAGATCGAATGGTATTTCGAGGATTGGTGACGCACATGAATCAACTAGGGATGAGTGGATACTCGGCAAGTGCGAGAAAATATCCATAGGGGTATTCATGTAGCAAAAGAACTGCAAGGCGGTAGGCACAAAGTATTCTTGGAACATTAGAGAGAATTTCGAGGTATCTTGTAATAACAAGATCAACTGGGAATAAAAGTAAGCATGACAGGTCTAAATACTTATCCATAGGGATATTTCGGTGGTAGGGAATTGCAAAAGCAATGGCACAGGGTTTCGGGAGAACATCGGCGAGTATTGTCAGAATCTTCTGTTGAAGCAGTCGATCATCTGTAATGAAGGGGCTCTTCGGCAAGAAGTGGTAACGAGAACCTAGAGTTAGATTTTAGCAAAATCATTTAACCCGAATAGAAAAGATATCAGAATCCTAGAGTATAGACGAGGAATAAAAGATCCTAATACCACCCAATGGCGATGTGGGCCCGTAAGGCACACAGCCATGTTAGTAAAAGTTTTGTAATGTCTAGACTCAACTTCGGCCAAGGAGTTTGGACGGGGGATTCCTACAGGCAGTCGGCTCTAATACCAACTTGTGACGCCCCCGATTCAATCGTACACTAATCATGCACGCATATGTGTACGATCAAGATCAAGGACTCACGGGTAGATATCACAACACAACTCTACAAATAAAATAAGTCATACAAGCATCATATTACAAGCCAGGGGCCTCGAAGGCTCGAATACAAGAGCTCGATCATAGACGAGTCAGCGGAAGCAACAGTATCTGAGTACAGACATAAGTTAAACAAGTTTGCCTTAAGAAGGCTAGCACAAACTGGGATACAGATCGAAAGAGGCGCAGGCCTCCTGCCTGGGATCCTCCTAACTACTCCTGGTCGTCGTCAGCGGGCAGCACGTAGTAGTAAGCACCTCCGGTGTAGTAGGAGTCGTCGTCGACGGTGGCGTCTGGCTCCTGGGCTCCAACATCTGGTTGCGACAACCAGGTAGAAGGGATAGAGGGAAAAGAGGGAGAAAGCAACCGTGAGTACTCATCCAAAGTACTCGCAAGCAAGGAGCTATACTACATATGAATGCATTGGTATCAACTGGAATAAGGCTATCATATGTGGACTGAACCGCAGAATGCCGGAATAAGAGGGGGATAGCTAGTCCTGTCGAAGACTACGCTTCTGGCAGCCTCCGTCTTGCAGCATGTAGAAGAGAGTAGACTGAAATCCTCCAAGTAGCATCGCATAGCATAATCCTAACCGATGATCCTCCCCTCGTCGCCCTGTGAGAGAGCGATCACCGGTTGTATCTGGCACTTGGAAGGGTGTGTTTTATTAAGTATCCGGTTCTAGTTGTCATAAGGTCAAAGTAAAACTCCGGGTCGTCCTTTTACCGAGGGACACGGCTATTCGAATAGATAAACTTCCCTGCAGGGGTGCACCACATACCCCAACACGCTCGATCCCATTTGGCCGGACACACTTTCCTGGGCCATGCCCGGCCTCGGAAGTTCAACACGTCGCAGCCCCACCTAGGCACAACAGAGAGGTCAGCACGCCGGTCTAAACCTAAGCGCACAGGGGTCTGGGCCCATCGCCCTTAGCACACCTGCACGTTGCGAACGCGGCCGAAAGTAGACCTAGCCTAGTGGCCTTCCAGTCCAATCCGGCGCGCGCCACTCAGTCGCTGACGTCACGAAGGCTTCGGCTGATACCACGACGCCGGGATACCCATAACTACTCCCGCGTAGATGGTTAGTGCGTATAGACCAAATGGCCAGACTCAGATCAAATACCCAGATCTCGTTAAGCATGTTAAGTGTCCGCGAACGCCGAACAGGGCCAGGCCCACCTCTCTCCTAGGTGGTCGGAACCTGCCCTGTCGCTCCGCATCAAAGATCCACTCGCGGGTGCTCCTACGAGCCGTCCCGTCTTTAGTCACCACATGTATCATGTATAAGGTATATAGTATATACCCGTGATCACCTCCCGAGTGATCACGGCCCGATAGTATAGCATGGCAGACGGACAAGAATGGTAGGGCCACTGATGATAAACTAGCATCCTATACTAAGCATTAGGTTTGCAGGTAAAGGTAACAACAGTAGTAGCAAGGTCAGGCTATGCATCAGTATAGGATTAATGGGAAGTAGTAACATGCTACACTACTCTAATGCAAGCAGTATAGAGAAGAGTAGGCGATATCTGGTGATCAAGGGGGGGGGCTTGCCTGGTTGCTCTGGCAAGAGAGAGGGGTCGTCAACTCCGTAGTCGTACTGGGAAGCATCGGCGTCGGTCTCGGAGTCTATCGAGAGAAGAGGGGGGCAGAAACAATAAATATTTAAACAAGCATATGTATAGTGATGCATGACATGACAAGTAACGGCGTTAGAGGTGCCCTAACACGGTAGTAGGTGATACCGATGAAGGGGGATGACATCCGGGAAAGTATCCCCGGTGTTTTCCGTTTTCGGGCAGAGGACCGGAGGGGGAAAGTTGCGAGTTCGATAGGTTAGGGAGGTGTGGCGGACGAACGGGTTGCGTATCCGGAATCGTCATGTCGTTCTGAGCAACTTTCATGTACAAAGTTTTTCGATCCGAGCTACGGTTTATTTTATATTAATTTTAAAAGATTTGAATCATTTTTAGGATTTATTTAATTAATTTAATCAACATTATCCAGAATAGTGCATGCTGACGTCAGCATGACGTCAGCGTGATGTCATCAGTCAACCAGTTAGTTGACTTAGTCAAACTGACAGGCAGGTCCCACATGGCATTCACTGTTTACTCTAATTAGGATTTAACTAATCTAATCACAGTTTAATTAACTCATAATACTTAATTAGGTTAATTAAATCAGATTAATTAAGTTAATTAATTCACTAATTAATTATTAATTTTTTTATTTCATTTTTTTTGCTCTTTTTTTAACGTTCTAGGGCCGGGCCCCACATGTCTGTGGCCCTAAGGGCCATATTGGGTTCGGGTGCCGCAGGGGGGGGGGGCTGCCCGTACAGGCGATGCGGGTGCGGGCGTGCGTGCCCGAGGCCACCAGGGGCGGGGAGCACTCGGGCGCCCACGAGGGCGCGCGCCGGCGGCCATGGCGCGACCGGTCGGAGCCGCGAGGACTGGGCGGCGAGGCGCGGGGCCTGGTTGGCGTGGCCAGGGACGCGTGGTCCGGCGGCGTCTCGCGACGCAGGGGAAGGAGGGAGGCCGTGCGCGGGAGCTCGAGCGGCGGCAGAAGCAGATGCAGCAGAGCCGCGGGCGAGCGCGACGCGCGGGCACGGGGAGGAGGACCGGGGAGCGAGGCGCTGGGGGGGGGGGGGGGCGCCTGACGCGGCCAGCGGGCGCGGGGCCATGGTGAGCGTGGCCGCTGGGGCGCACGAGCTCGCGCGGTGGCGCGTCGAGCAGGGGAGGGGAGGAGAAGGGGGCTCACGGCGCGGAGCAGGGTCTGGGGCAGTGGGGGTCGACGAGGAGTCGGGGATGACGGGCGGCGACGGAGTCGTGGCGCGCGGTGGTTCCGGCGAGCGGCAACGGCGGCCTGGGACGGCACCGGCGACGGGGTCGGGGAGGCGACGAGCAACGGCGTCGGGCAGCACCGGGGGGCGGGGCGCGGCCGTCGGGGCGGCGTCAGGGGCAGCGGCCTCGGGCGCTGGGGGGCAGTTCGATCCCGCCCCCAGATCGGATCGGGAGAGGGGGAGAGGAGTGGGGATCGAGAGGAGTGGGGGGTTAGGTTTCGGTTGGGTGCGGGGGAATCGGCCTATAGGCCAGGGGGTGAGGGGGCGGCCGGTTGGGCCTGGCCTGGCTAATAGCTGGGCCGGCTGGCCCAGGGGGGGGGGGTCTGCTTCTCCTCTTTTTTTTGTTAGTTTTGTTTTCTGTTTTGTATTTTCTTTTCTTTTATTTATTATCCTTTTCTGTTTTTATTCGTTCCTCATCGTATTTTATTTTTGTAAAGTACAAAATGATCCCTAAATTGGTAATAGGAATTATACCACTGCCACAATTTATTTGGCAACTAAATATATTAGTTTGTAATATTTTATCATTTTAAAAGCATTTAAATAATTGTTTTTTACTATTTAAATCGTTTTAGAGTATTTTGAACATTTTATAAAAGTGTAGTTCCAATGCCATAATTACTTATGTATTATTTGGCTCACTCTGATCATTATAGTTTTAATTTTTGAAAACTTTTGCTGTTTGCTTTTCTTTTGAATTTGAATTTGAATCGATTTCGAACTAACGGGAGATTAGCAACCGTAATCGAGGTGACGTGGCATTATTAGCAGAGGTTACTGTAGCTTGATTATCCGGGCGTCACATTACTCTGTTCTTATGAACTTAATACTCTAGATACATGTTGGATAGCAGTCGATGTGTGGAGTAATAGTAGTAGATGCAGGCAGGAGTCGGTCTACTTGTCTCGGACGTGATGCCTATATACATGATCATACCTAGATATTCTCATAACTATTCTCAATTCTATCAATTGCTCAACAGTAATTTGTTCACCCACCGTAAAATACATATGCTCTTGAGAGAAGCCACTAGTGAAACCTATGGCCCCCGGGTCTATCTTCATCATATTAAATATTCCAATACTTAGTTATTTTCATTGCCTTTTATTTTACTTTGCATCTTTATCACAAAAATACCAAAAATATTATCTTATCATATCTATCAGGTCTCACTCTCGTAAGTGACCGTGTAGAGATTGACAACCCCTTATCGCGTTGGTTGCGAGGATTTATTTGTTTTGTGCAGGTGCGAGGGACTCGCGCATAGCCTCCTACTGGATTGATACCCTTGTTCTCAAAAACTGAGGGAAATACTTATGCTACTTTGCTGCATCGCCCTTTCCTCTTCAAGGGAAAACCAATGCAGTGCTCAAGAGGTAGCATCACGCCGCCGCCGTGAATGATTCGAACCATTCCAAGACTACAGTATGAGCTATCTGGGAGGAGTACGTACAGGGAAGTTGCCCTTCCCATTCCAGGATTACAAAGAGCGATTTCTGGTTCGAGTAGGTACATGCAGAAAATATGATTTCACTGTGAGAAGATTGATGGTATGGGATTTGCATCTACTTTTGTTAGGCCTTGGTGTCAAGGGAAGAAAAAGATTGTGTTCCAATTTTTACAGGAGAGATGTGCCGTGAATTAACTCGAACTATGGTAGGTGGGGATTGCATGCCGATTTTTTCTGTCTTCTAAGGAAAGAGGAGGGATAACCGAAGTAAGGAATAAAATCATGGGGGTTGATCTGATCAATCGATGGGACGGGTTGTGAATGAACGACTTACGGACTGCTCCATTAGGAGTAAAGATATATAGATGTGCGGATTTTTCCTTAAATTCTGTTATTTGGTTCCTTCAAATTCGTTATTTTATTTCCTACTAAATCAAATTGCATTGATGGGAGGAATCGATTGATTTAGGTAAATTAGGACTGTTAGACTTGTGATCTTTTATACGTTAGGAAAGTGTTGGTTTACAAGGAAAGAGTGTAGAGAAAAATAACCCGTAGAAAAGGGGTGGGAGGGGGGACGGAAAAAAACAGACAAAAGTGGTGGGTACTATTCAACCAACTCGTCCATTAGGAGAGAAGGGTTTTCTTCCGTGGGAGGCGATACTCAAGGTCTCTAGGGTTTAGCCGGCCGCTGTCAGTCGCCTCCGTGGCGGCGGCGCGTGCGCTGGTCTCTCTTTCCCAGGACGGCGCCAAGGTGCTGTCGCTGGTCTCTCGTTCTTTGCTGCGAGTCGCCTGGTGCTTGCACCCTAGGGGTTCGTACGTAGATTTGATTCCTTTTGACCCATCGTATTCTGCATGAGGAGCATGCATGCACGGGGCTTGATGGTTGTATGGGTGAAGCTATCATCCACCCAACGTTTTTCTGGATGTGTTGATGTTGCAAGTTGTCAATCCTCTTTGAACCGGTGCAGTTCCCCTTGGGGGTGATCGTCAGGCGTAATGAAGATCATGTGTTGGAATTGTCGTGGTATGGCCAGTACCGCGGCAGAGAGAGCGCTTCTGGACGTCCAAAAGCAATGGGGGCCGAATGTGATTTTTCTGTCCGGAACACATCTGAATACTGCAAGGGCAGAGAAACTAAAGAGGAAACTTAAGATGGACAAAGTTGAGGTTGCTGAGAGCAATGGCAACAGTGGGGGTCTGCTCCTTTTTTGGCACAGTCCGGTGGTCATGCAACTCAAAGGGAAAACAAAGAATTTCATTGATGTTTTAGTAGGATCGGGGGGTGAGGAGGAGTGGAGATTCACTGGTTTCTAT
This sequence comes from Triticum monococcum, assembly GCA_034509565.1. NCBI lineage: Eukaryota > Viridiplantae > Streptophyta > Magnoliopsida > Poales > Poaceae > Triticum > Triticum monococcum. The sequence goes on from CM067845.1 coordinate 490,172,995, forward strand.
GGCGAACCCCGCTGGGAAGACAAACACCTTTCATGGGGATATATGCGAAGCTTGTACCAACAGGACCGTCTCCCTTGGGTCGTCGCTAGTGATTTCAATGAGATTCTATATTGTCATGAAAAGGAGGGTGGCGCACCTCGACCGGTGAGATTGATGGAAAATTTCCGTGAAGCTTTGGTGGACTGTGAACTTGAGGATATGGGGTACTGGGAAGATCAATTTACTTGGAGAAGGAGACGGCTACGGGAGAGGCCGTACTGGGCTGTATGTAATGGACAGTTTCACACACTATTTCCATACGTGAAGATAACTAATACCACTCATACCAAGTCAGATCATAGGCCAATTCTCTTGGACACAAAAGGCGATGTAGTAGGAGATAACTACAAATCCAGAATCAAGCAATTTGAAGCAAGGTGGCTTAAGGAAGATGACATAGTCCAGCTTGTACATGAAGAGTGGGAACGAACAAGCCCTAATGCGCCACTAGCGGAACGCACAACGGCTGTTCACTCTGCTATGCATGTTTGGGACCGGGAGATTCTCAAGGCACCTCAAAAACGCCTCAAAGAGCTCAAGGTGGAGTTGGAAAGCCCGCGGTTGGGCCCCCTCACTGACGAGGCAGAGGATCAGTAGCGTGTTGTTCTGATAGAAATTGAAGAAAATCTGGAAAAAGAAGAAATATATTGGGTGCAGAGAAGTAGGGCCAACTGGCTAAAATTTGGTGACAGAAACACCAATTTTTTTTAAGAATTTTGCAACTGCTCGCAAGAAGACGAACCACATCAAGCGCCTAATGAATGATGGTGGCGACTGGGTAGAGGATAACGATGCATTGAGGATTCTAATTGTTGAGTATTTTCAACATTTATTCTCTTCCGAAGTTGTTGTACCGAATGAGGATGTTTTAAATAAAGTTAAACCATGTGTGTCTAGTTATATGAATGACTCTCTTTTGGCCCCTTATACTGCAGAAGAGGTGAAGAGAGCACTATTTTCTATAGGAGATCTGAAAGCTCCTGGGCCAAATGGATTGCATGCGATATTCTATAAAAAATTCTGGCCTATTGTGGGGGAGATTTGGTGAAAGAAGTTTTGCAGGCGGTTAACAATGGTGTGATTCCAGAAGGGTGGAACACAACTACTATCGTACTTATTCCAAAGGTTGATAACCCGGAGAAGATCACACAGTTCAGACCAATAAGCTTGTGTAATGTTGTGTATAAAGTTATCTCGAAGATGTTAGCCTCAAGACTGAAATCTTTTCTTCCAGAGATCATCAGTGAAACCCAAAGCGCCTTTGTTCCTGGCCGTATTATTACGAATAATGTGATAGTGGCTTATGAGTGCTTACACACAATGAAGAAGAGGAAGAAGGGTAAAGTGGGGACATGTGCGGTAAAACTAGATATGCATAAAGCCTATGACAGAATCGAGTGGGTATTTCTGGAGGCAATGTTGAATAGACTTGGTTTTGATAGCAGATGGATTCAATTGATCATGGCATGTGTCACATCGGTGGAGAGTATAAAGTAAGGTTTAACTCAAATGAGACCTTACCGTTCTCTCCCATGAGAGGTCTTCGGCAGGGGGACCTGCTTTCGCCGTATTTATTCTTACTATGTGCCGAAGGGTTATCAACCTTAATTGCGCATGAGGAAGCTATTGGTAATCTGAATGAAGTAAATGTGTGTCGTGAATCTCCTGTCATATCACACTTGTTATTTGCTGACGATTCACTTGTCTTGATGAGAGCAGACCCTCTAAATGCCCAAACTCTAAGATCAATACTAGATGATTATTGTTCGGCTTCGGGACAGCTTGTGAGTGAAGCGAAGTGCTCCATTTTCTTTAGTCCGAATACAGATGTTGAAGTCAAGGCAGAAGTGTGCTAGATCCTGAATATTATGACAGAGTCTCTCTCCGATAAGTATTCGGGCCTTCCATCCATGATTGGTGTGGACAAAGTTACTTGTTTCCAGCACCTAATCGATAGGATCCAGATCATGGTCAATAGATGGAAGGAGAGAACCCTTTCCTTTGGTGGCAAAGAAGCTCTACTCAAAGCGGTGGCCCAAGCCATTCCAACATATGCGACGAGTGTGTTCAAATTCCCGGAAAAAAATTGTAAGGGGATCACTAATGCAATGTCGTAGTACTGGTGGGGAGACGAGGAAAACCCTAAGAGAATGCACTGGTTCGCATGGTGGAAGATGTGCGTGCCCAAGGAGAAAGGAGGTATGTGTTGGGGAACGTAGTAATTTCAAAAAAAAATCCTACACACACGCAAGATCATGGTGATGCATAGCAACGAGAGGGAAGAGTATCGTCCACGTACCCTCGTAGACCGTAAGCGGAAGTGTTATGAGAACGCGGTTGATGTAGTCGAACGTCTTCACGATCCGACCGATCCAAGTACCGAACGCACGGCACCTCCGAGTTCAGCACACGTTCAGCTCGATGACGTCCCACGAACTCCGATCCAGCAGAGCTTCATGGGAGAGTTCCGTCAGCACGACGGCGTGTTGACGGTGATGATGTTGCTACCGACGCAGGGCTTCGCCTAAGCACCGCTACGATATGATCGAGGTGGATGATGTCTACTACACAACCTTCTTCTTGTAGACGTTGTTGGGCCTCCAAGTGCAGAGGTTTGTAGGACAGTAGCAAATTTCCCTCAAGTGGATGACCTAAGGTTTATCAATCCGTAGTAGGCGTAGGATGAAGATGGTCTCTCTCAAGCAACCCTGCAACCAAATAACAAAGAGTCTCTTGTGTCCCCAACACACCCAATACAATGGTAAATTGTATAGGTGCACTAGTTCGGTGAAGAGATGATGATACAAGTGGTATATGGATGGTAGATAAAGGTATTTGTAATCTGAAATTATAAAAACAGCAAGGTAACTAATGATAAAAGTGAGCGTAAACGGTATTGCAATGCGTTGAAACAAGGCCTAGGGTTCATACTTTCGCTAGTGTAAGTTCCCTCAACAATGATAACATAACTGGATCACATAACTAGCCCTCAACATGCAACAAGAGTCACTCCAAAGTCACTAATAGCGGAGAACGAATGAAGAGATTATGGTAGGGTACGAAACCACCTCAAAGTTATTCTTTCCAATCAATCCATTGGGCTATTCCTATAAGTGTCACAAACAGCCCTAGAGCTCGTACTAGAATAACACCTTAAGACACAAATCAACCAAAACCCTCATGTCACCTAGATACTCCAATATCACCTCAAGTATCCGTGGGTATGATAATACGATATGCATCACACAATCTCGGATTCATCTATTCAACCAACACAAAGGACCTCAAAGAGTGCCCCTAAGTTTCTACCAGAGAATCACGACGAAAACATGTGCCAACCCCTATGCATAGGTTCATGGGCGGAACCCGCAAGTTGATCACCAAAACATACATCAAATGAATCACGTGATATCCCATCGTCACCATAGATATCCACGGCAAGACATACATCAAGTGTTCTCAAATCTTTAAAGACTCAATCCGATAAAGATTACTTCAAAGGGGAAACTCAATTCATTACAAGAGAGAAGAGGGGGAGGAGAAACATAAGATCCAACTATAATAGCAAAGCTCGCGATACATCAAGATTGTGCCAAATCGAGAACACGAGAGGGAGAGAGAGAGAGATCAAACACATAGCTACTGGTACGTACCCTCAGCCCCGAGGGAGAACTACTCCCTCCTCGTCATGGAGAGCACCGGGATGATGAAGATGGCCACTAGAGAGGGATTGCCCCCTCCGGCAGGGTGCCGGAACGGGTCTAGATTGGCTTTTGGTGGCTACGGAGGCTTCTGGCGGCGGAACTCCCGATATATTGTGCTCCCCGATGTTTTTAGGGTATATGGAGATATATAGGCGGAAGAAGTACGTCAGGGGGGGCACGAGGGGCTCACGAGGGTGGAGGGTGCGCCCAGGGGGTGGGCGCGCCCCCTGCCTCGTGACCTCCTCACAGATCCCCCGGCGTGCACTCCAAGTTTTCTGGGCTTCTTTCCTTCCAAAAATGAGTTCCGTGAAGTTTCAGGTCAATTGGACTCCGTTTGATTTTCCTTTTCTTCGAAACCCTAAAACAGGGTAAAAACAGAAACTGGCACTGGGCTCTGGGTTAATAGGTTAGTCCCAAAAATGATATAGAAATGTATAATAAAGCCCATAAACATTCAAAACAGTAGATAATATAGCATGGAGCAATCAAAAATTATAGATACGTTGGAGACGTATCAGTATCCCCAAGCTTAATTCCTGCTTGTCCTCGAGTAGGTAAATGATAAAAACAGAATTTTTGATGCGGAGTGCTACTTGGCATAATTTCAACGTGATTCTTCTTAATTGTGGTATGAATATTCAGATCGATAAGATTCAAGACAAAAGTTTAATATTGACATAAAAATAATAATACTTCAAGCATACTAACTAAGCAATCATGTCTTCTCAAAATAACATGGCTAAAGAAAGCTATCCCTACAAAATCATATAGTCTGGCTATGCTCCATCTTCACCACACAAAATATTTAAATCATGCACAACCCCGATGACAAGCCAAGCAATTGTTTCATACTCTAACCTTTTTAAATCTTCACGCAATACATGAGCGTGAGCCATGGATATAGCACTATATGTGGAATAGAATGGTGGTTGTGGAGAAGACAAAAAGAGGGGAAGATAGTCTCACATTAACTAGGCGTATCAACGAGCTATGGAGATGCCCATCAATAGATATCAATGTGAGTGAGTAGGGATTGCCATGCAACGGATGCACTAGAGCTATAAGTATATGAAAGCTCAAAAAGAAACTAAGTGGGTGTGCATGCAACTTGCTTGCTCATGAAGACCTAGGGCAATTTGAGGAAGCCCATCATTGGAATATACAAGCCAAGTTCTATAATGAAAGATTCCCACAAGTATATGAAAGTGACATAACGAGAGACTCTCTATCATGAAGATCATGGAGCTACTTTGAAGCACAAGTGTGGTAAAAGGATAGTAACATTGTCCCTTATCTCTTTTTATCTCATTTTTTTGGGCCTTTTCTTTTTATGGCCTCTTTTCTTTCTCTTTCTTTTTGGGCTTCTTTGGCCTCTTTTATTTATTTTTCATCCGGAGTCTCATCCCGACTTATGGGGGAATCACAGTCTCCATCATTCTTTCCTCACTGGGACAATGCTCTAATAATGATGATCATCACACTTTTATTTTCCTTACAACTCAACAATTACAACTCGATACTTAGAATAAAATATGACTCTATATGAATGCCTCCGGCGGTGTACCGGGATATGCAATATGACAATGATGGAGTGTGTCATAATAAACGGGACGGTGGAAAGTTGCATGGCAATATATCTCAGAATGGCTATGGAAATGCCATAATAGGTAGGTATGGTGGCTGTTTTGAGGAAGGTATATGGTGGGTGTATGATACCGGCGAAAGGTGCGCGGTATTAGAGAGGCTAGCAAAGGTGGAAGGGTGAGAGTGCGTATAATCCATGGACTCAACATTAGTCATAAAGAACTCATATACTTATTGCAAAAATCTAGAAGTTATCAAAGCAAAGTATTACGTGCATGCTCCTAGGGGGATAGATTGGTAGGAAAATACCATCGCTCGTCCCCGACCGCCACTCATAAGGAAGACAATCAATAAATAAATCATGCTCCGACTTCATCACATCACCACACGTGCATGCTACGGGAATCACAAACTCTAACACAAGTATTCTTTAAATTCACAACTACTCAACTAGCACGACTCTAATATTATCACCTCCATATCTTAAAACAATCATCATTCTTCAATCTTTTCTTAGTATTCAACACACTCAAAAGAAAGTTTCACAAATCTTGAATACCAAGCATATTATTATTAAGCAAATTACCATGCTATTAAGAGACTCTCAAAATAATTTAAGTGAAGCATGAGAGATCAATAGTTTCTTTAAAACAAATCCACCACCGTGCTCTAAAAAATCTAAGTGAAGCACATAGAGCAAAATTATAGCGCTCAAAAGATATAAGTAAAGCACATAGAGCAAAATTATAATGCTCAAAAGATATAAGTGAAGCACATAGAGCAAAACTACTTAGCTCAAAAAGATATAAGTGAAGCACATAGAGTATTCTATCAAATTTTAATTCATGTATGGCTCTCTCAAGAGGTGTGTACAGCAAGGATGATTGTGGCACACTAAAACACAAAAACACAAATAATACAATACGCTCCAAGCAAAACACATATCATGTTGGTGAATAAAAATATAGCTCCAAGTAAATTACCGATGGAAGTGGACGAAAGAGGGGATGCCTTCCGGGGCATCCCCAAGCTTTGACTTTTTGGTGTCCTTGGATTATCTTGGGGGTGCCATGGGCATCCCCAAGCTTAGGCTCTTGCCACTCCTTGTTCCATAATCCATCTCAAGAATTCACCCAAAACTTGAAAACTTCACAACACAAAACTTAAAGTAGAAAACTCGTGAGCTCCGTTACCGAAAGAAAACAAAAAACAACTTCAAGGTACTGTAATGAACTCATTATTTATTTATATTGGTGTTAAACCTACTGTATTCCAACTTCTCTAATGATTATAAACTATTTTACTAACCATAGATTCATCAAAATAAGCAAACAACACACAAAAAACAGAATTTGTCAAAAACAGAACAGTCTGTAGTAATCTGTAGCTAGCGCAAGATATGGAACCCCAAAAATTCTAAAATAAATTGATGGACGTGAGGAATTTATCTATTAATCATATTCAAAAAGAATTAACTAAATATCACTCTCCAAATAAAAATGGCAGCAATTCTCGTGAGCGCTAAAGTTTCTGTTTTTTACAGCATGATCATAAAGACTTCACCCAAGTCTTCCCAAAGGTTCTACTTGGCACAAACACAAATTAAAAGAATAAAACCACATCTAAACAGAGGCTAGATAAATTATTTATTACTAAACAGGAAGAAAAGGCAAGGAATAAAAATAAAATTGGATTGCCTCCCAACAAGCGCTCTCGTTTAATGCCCTAGCTAGGCATGATGATTTCAATGATGCTCACATAAAGGATAAGAATTGTAACTTAAACAGAGCAACATGAAGAATATGACTAGCACATTTAAGTCTAACCCAATTCCTATGCATAGGGATTTTGTGATCAAACAACTTATGGGAACAATAATCAACTAGCATAGGAAGGCAAAACAAGCATAACTTCAAAACTTTAAGCACATAGATAGGAAACATAATATTATTGCAACTCCTACAAGCATATATTCCCCCCTCATAATAATTTTCAGTAGCTTCATGAATGAATTCAACAATATAACTATCACATAAAGCATTCTTTTCACTATAACTATCATATAACTATCATAGAAGTTTTATTACTCTCCACATAAGCAAATTTCTTCTCATGAATAGTAGTGGGAGCAAGCTCAACAAAATAATTATCATGTGAGGCATAATCCAATTGAAAACTAAAATCATGATAACAAGTTTCATGGATATAATTATTCTTTATAGCATACAAGTCATCACAATAATCATCATAGATAGCAACTTTGTTCTCATAATCAATTGGAACCTCTTCCGGAATAGTGGATTCATCACAAAATAAAGTCATGACTTCTCCAAATCCACTTTCACCAATATAATAATCATAAATAGGCGGCATGCTTTCATCATAATAAATTTTCTCATCAAAACTTGGGGGACAAAAAATATCATCTTCATCAAACATAGCATCCCCAAGCTTGTGGCTTTGCATATCATTAGCATCATGGATATTCAAGGAATTCATACTAACAACATTGCAATCATGCTCATCATTCATAGATTTAGTGCCAAACATTTTATAGATTTCTTCTTCTAGCACTTGAGCACAATTATCCTTTCCATCATACTCACGAAAGATATTAAAAAGGTGAAGCGTATGAGACAAACTCAATTCCATTTTTTATAGTTTTCTTTTATGAACTAAACTAGTGATAAAACAAGAAACTAAAAGACTCGATTGCAAGATCTAGAGGTATACCTTCAAGCGCTAACCTCCCCGGCAACGGCGCCAGAAAAGAGCTTGATGTCTACTACACAACCTTCTTCTTGTAGACGTTGTTGGGCCTCCAAGTGCAGAGGTTTGTAGGACAGTAGCAAATTTCCCTCAAGTGGATGACGTAAGGTTTATCAATCCGTAGGAGGCATAGGATGAAGATGGTCTCTCTCAAGCAACCCTTCAACCAAATAACAAAGAGTCTCTTGTGTCCCCAACACACCCAATACAATGATAAATTGTATAGGTGCACTAGTTCGGCGAAGAGATGGTGATACAAGTGGTATATGGATGGTAGATAAAGGTATTTGTAATCTAAAATTATAAAAACAGCAAGGTAACTAATGATAAAAGTGAGCGTAAACGGTATTGCAATGTGTTGAAACAAGGCCTAGGGTTCATACTTTCGCTAGTGTAAGTTCCCTCAACAATGATAACATAACTGGATCACATAACTAGCCCTCAACATGCAACAAGAGTCACTCCAAAGTCACTAATAGCGGACAACGCACGAAGAGATTATGGTAGGGTACGAAACCACCTCAAAGTTATTCTTTCCAATCAATCCATTGGGCTATTCCTATAAGTGTCACAAACAGCCCTAGAGTTCGTACTAGAATAACACCTTAAGACACAAAGCAACGAAAACCCTAATGTCACCTAGATACTCCAATGTCACCTCAAGTATCCGTGGGTATGATTATACGATATGCATCACACAATCTTGGATTCATCTATTCAACCAACACAAAGGACCTCAAAGAGTGCCCCAAAGTTTCTACCGGAGAATCACGACGAAAGCGTGTGCCAACCCCTATGCATAGGTTCATGGGCGGAACTCGCAATTTGATCACCAAAACATATATCAAGTGAATCACGTGATATCCCATTGTCACCATAGATATCCACGGCAAGACATACATCAAGTGTTCTCAAATCTTTAAAGACTCAATCCGATAAGATTACTTCAAAGGGGAAACTCAATTCATTACAAGAGAGAAGAGGGGGAGGAGAAACATAAGATCCAACTATAATAGCAAAGCTCGCGATACATCAAGATCATGCCAAATCAAGAACACGAGAAAGAGAGAGAGATCAAACACATAGCTACTGGTACATACCCTCAGCCCCGAGGGAGAACTACTCCCTCCTCGTCATGGAGAGCACCGGGATGATGAAGATGGCCACCGGAGAGGGATTGCCCCCTCCGGCAGGGTGCCGGAACGGGTCTAGATTGGCTTTTGGTGGCTACGGAGGCTTCTCGCGGCAGAACTCCCAATCTATTGTGCTCCCCAATGTTTTTAGGGTATATGGAGATATATAGGCGGAAGAAGTCCGTCAGGGGGGCCACGAGGGGCTCACGAGGGTGGAGGGCGCGCCCAGGGGGGTGGGTGCGCCCCCTGCCTCGTGACCTCCTCGCAGATCCCCCGACGTGCACTCCAAGTCTTTTGGGCCTCTTTCCTTCCAACAATGAGTTCCATAAAGTTTCAGGTCAATTGGACTCCGTTTGATTTTCCTTTTCTTCGAAACCCTAAAACAGGGTAAAAATAGAAACTGGCACTGGGCTCTGGGTTAATAGGTTAGTCCCAAAAATGATATAAAAGTGTATAATAAAGCCCATAAACATTCAAAACAGTAGATAATATAGCATGGAGCAATCAAAAATTATAGATACGTTGGAGACGTGTCAGTGGATTATGGTGGAGGGGGCACCGGACATGGCTAAGGGATCAATGATCAACTTGTGTGTCTAGAGGTGCCCCCTACCTCCGTATATAACGGAGAAAGGGGGGAGGCTGGCCGGGCCTCTATGGCGCGCCAGGAGGAGGAGTCCTCCTCCTAGTAGGACTAGGACTCCCCTCTTTCCTACTCCTACTAGGAGTGGGAAAGGAAGGGGGCAAGGGAGAAGGAAAGGGGGGGCGCCTCCCCCACCTCTCCTAGTCCAATTCGGACCAGAGGGGGAGAGGCACGCGGCCTGCCCTAGGCCAGCCCCATCTCTCTCCACTAAGGCCCATAAGGCCCATTATTTCTCCCGGGGGGGGGTCCGGTAACCCTCCGACACTCCGGTTTTCTCCAAAATCACCCGGAACACTTCCAGTGTCCGAATATAGTCGTCCAATATATCGATCTTTACGTCTCGACCATTTCGAGACTCCTCGTCATGTCCGTGATTATATCCGGGACTCCAAACTACCTTCGGTACATCAAAACACAAAAACTAATAATACCGATCGTCACCGAACTTTATTGGCTCCAACATATTCGAGAACTATGTAGACATGACCGAGACACGTCTCCGGTCAATAACCAATAATGGAACCTGGATGTTCATATTGGCTCCAACATATTCTACGAAGATCTTTATTGGTCAAACCGCATAACAGCATACGTTGTTCCCTTTGTCATCGGTATGTTACTTGCCCGAGATTCGATTGTCGGTATCTCAATACTTAGTTCAATCTCGTTACCGTCAAGTCTCTTTACTCGTTATTTAATGCATCATCATGCAACTAACTCATTAGTTACAATGCTTGCAAGGCGTATAGTGATGTGCATTACCGAGTGGGCCCAGAGATACCTCTCCGACAATCAGAGTGACAAATCCTAATCTTGATCTATGTCAACTCAACAAGTACCATCGGAGACACCTGTAGAGCACCTTTATAATCACCCAGTTACGTTGTGATGTTTGGTAGCACACAAATTGTTCCTCCAGTAATAGGGAGTTACATAATTTCATAGTCATAGGAACATGTATAAGTCATGAAGAAAGCAATAGTAGTAAACTAAACGATCAAGTGCTAAGCTAACGGAATGGGTCAAGTCAATCACATCATTCTCCTAATGATGTGATCACGTTAATCAAATGACAACTCATGTCTATGGTTAGGAAACATAACCATCCTTGATCAATGAGCTAGTCAAGTAGAGGCATACTAGTGACACTCTGTTTGTCTATGTATTCACACATGTATCATGTTTCCGGTTAATACAGTTCTAGCATGAATAATAAACATTTATCATGATATAAGTAAATAAATAATAACTTTATTATTGCCTCTAGGGCATATTTCCTTCAGTCTCCCACTTGCACTAGAGTCAATAATCTAGATTACATAGTAATGATTCTAACACCCATGGAGTCTTGGTGCTGATCATGTTTTGCTCGTGAGAGAGGCTTAGTCAACGGGTCTGCAACATTCAGATCCATATGTATCTTGCAAATCTCTATGTCTCCCACCTGGACTTGATCGCGGATGGAATTGAAGCGTCTCTTGATGTGCTTGGTTCTCTTGTGAAATCTGGATTCCTTTGCCAAGGCAATTGCACCAGTATTGTCACAAAAGATTTTCATTGGACCCGATGCACTAGGTATGACACCTAGATCGGATATGAACTCCTTCATCCAGACTCCTTCATTTGCTGCTTCCGAAGCAGCAATGTACTCCGCTTCACACGCAGATCCCGCCACGATGCTTTGTTTAGAACCGCTCCAACTGACAGCTCCACCGTTCAATATAAACACGTATCCGGTTTGCAATTTAGAATCGTCTGGATCAATGTCAAAGCTTGCATCAACGTAACCATTTACGATGAGCTCTTTGTCACCTCCATAAACGAGAAACATATCCTTAGTCCTTTTCAGGTATTTCAGGATGTTCTTGACCGCTGTCCAGTGATCCACTCCTGGATTACTTTGGTACCTCCCTGCTAAACTAATAGCAAGGCACACATCAGGTCTGGTACACAGCATTGCATACATGATAGAGCCTATGGCTGAAGCATAGGGAACATCTTTCATTTTATCTCTATCTTCTGCAGTGGTCAGGCATTGAGTCTTACTCAACTTCACACCTTGTAACACAGGTAAGAATCCTTTCTTTGCCTAATCCATTTTGAACTTCTTCAAAACTTTGTCAAGGTATGTGCTTTGTGAAAGTCCAATTAAGTGTCTTGATCTATCTCTATATATCTTGATGCCCAATATGCAAGCAGCTTCACCGAGGTCTTTCATTGAAAAACTCTTATTCAAGTATACTTTTATGCTATCCAGAAATTCTATATCATTTCCAATCAACAATATGTCATCCACATATAATATTAGAAATGCTATAGAGCTCCCACTCACTTTCTTGTAAATACAAGCTTCTCCCAAAGTTTGTATAAAACCATATGCTTTGATCACACTATCAAAACATTTATTCCAACTCCGAGAGGCTTGCACTCGTCCAGAAATGGATCGCTGGAGCTTGCACACTTTGTTAGCACCCTTTGGATCGATAAAACCTTCAGGTTGCATCATATACAACTCTTCTTCAAGAAATCCATTCAGGAATGCAGTATTTACATCCATTTGCCAAATTTCATAATCATAAAATGCGGCAATAGATAAAATGATTCGGACGGACTTAAGCATCACTACGGGTGAGAAGGTCTCATCATAGTCAACTCCTTGAACTTGTCGAAAACCTTTCGCAACAAGTCGAGCTTTTTAGACAGTAACATTACCATCAGCGTATGTCTTCTTCTTGAAGATCCATTTATTCTCGGTGGCTTGCCGATCATCGGGCAAGTCAAACAAAATCCACACTTTGTTCTCATACATGGATCCCATCTCAGATTTCATGGCCTCAAGCCTTTTTGCGGAATCTGGGCTAATCATTGATGACCCACAAGTATAGGGGATCTATCGTAGTCCTTTCGATAAGTAAGAGTGTCGAACCCAACGAGGAGCAGAAGGAAATGATAAGCGGTTTTCAGCAAGGTGTTCTCTGCAAGTACTAAAATAAGAGGTAACAGATAGTTTTGTGATAGCATAAATTGTAACGAGCAACAAGTAACAAAAGTAAATAAAGTGCAGCAAGGTGGCCCAATCCTTTTGTAGTAAAGGACAAGCCGGAACAAACTCTTATAATAGGAAAAGTGCTCCCGAGGACACATGGGAATATCGCCAAGCTAGTTTTCATCACGTTCATATGATTCACATTCGATACTTTGATAATTTGATATGTGGGTGGACCGGTGCTTGGGTGCTGTTCTTACTTGAACAAGCACCCCACTTATGACTAACCTCTATTGCAAGCATCCGCAACTACAACAAAAGTATTAAGGTAAACCTAACCATAGCATGAAACATATGGATCCAAATCAGCCCCTTATGAAGCAACGCATAAACTAGGGTTTAAGCTTCTGTCACTCTAGCAACCCATCATCTACTTATTACTTCCCAGTGTCTTCCTCTAGGCCCAAATAATGGTGAAGTGTTATGTATTCGATTTTCACATAACACCACTAGAGGCTAGACAACATACATCTTATCAAAATATCAAACGAATACCAAATTCACATGACTACTAATAGCAAGACTTCTCCCTTGTCCTCAAGAACAAACGTAATTACTCACAAAGCATATTCATGTTCATAATTAGAGGGGTAATAATATGCATATAGGATCTGAACATATGATCTTCCACCAAATAAACCAACTAACATCAACTACAAGGAGTAATCAGCACTACTAGCAACCTGCTAGCACCAATCCCGGACTTTGAGAGAAGAATTGGATACAAGAGATGAACTAGGGTTTGGAGATGAGATGGTGCTGGTGAACATGTTGATGAAGATTGCCCTCTCCCGATGAGAGGAGCGTTGGTGATGACGATGGTGATGATTTCCCCCTCCCGGAGGGAAGTTTCCCTGGCAGAACAGCTCTGCCGAAGCTCTAGATTGGATCCGCCAAGGTTCCGCCTCGTGGCGGCGGAGTCTTGTCCCGAAAAGTTCCTTTTTGTTTTTTTCTCATCAAAAGACTTCATATAGGAGAAGATGGACGTTGGAGAGCCACCAGGGGGCCCACGAGGTAGGGGGCGCGCCCTAGGGGGGCGTGCCCCCACCCATGTGAGCAGGGTGTGGGCCCCCTGGCCTTCATCTTTGGCGAGGATTTTTATTTATTTGTTTCAAGATGTTCCGTGGAGTTTCAGGACTTTTGGAGTTGCGCAGAATAGGTCTCTAATATTTGCTCCTTTTCTAGCCCCGAATTCCAGCTGCCGGCATTCTCCCTCCTTGTGTAAACCTTGTAAAATAAGAGAGAATAGCCATAAGTATTATGACATAAAGTGGAATAACAGTCCGTAATGTAATAAATATCGATATAAAAGCATGATGCAAAATGGACGTATCAACTCCCCCAAGCTTAGACCACACTTGTCCTCAAGCGAAAAGCCGATAACAATAAATATGTCCTCATGTTTAGAGGTAGAGGCGTCGATAAAAATAAAATCCGGACATGTCAGCATCATGATTATTCTCATAGCAGCAACATATATAGCTTTTGTCATATGATTACTTATGTTCAAGTGATGATCTATTCACAATGCAAAAGTTTAAATTATAAACCTTATTGGGCTCCGACAAACTATAATCTCAGTCATTGAAGCAATTGCAATTTATCATAACATCGGAAAGAGTCTATGTCAGATCTAAAAAGCAAGTCCACATACTCAACTATCATTTAGTCCTCCATAATTGCTAACACTCACGCAATACTTGTGGTTACGGAGTTTTAATCAGACACAGAGAAAGATAGGGGCTTATAGTTTTGCCCCACAACCTTTTACCTCAAGGGTAATGTCAACAATAATGGTTCATGCTCCCCTACATCCAATTAGATATATATATATATATATATATATATATATATATATATATATATATCATGTTCTTTCCAACATGCTGAGCTTGCCAAAGGATAAAAAGAGAAAGAAAAGGTGAAGATCACCATGACTCTTGCATAAGGTAGAAGATAATAATAAAGGATAGTCCCTTCGCAGAGGGAAGCAGAGGTTGCCATGCGCTTTTATGGTTGGATGCATAAAATCTCAATGCGAAAGAACATCACTTTATATTGCTCCTTGTGATATGAACCTTTATTATGCAGTCCGTCGCTTTTATTACTTCCACATCACAAAATCATATAAAGCTTATTTCTCCCACACCAATCAATCATACATATTTAGAGCAATTTTTATTGCTTTGCACCGATGACAACTTACTTGAAGGATCTTACTCAATCCATAGGTAGATATGGTGGACTCTCATGGCAAAACTGGTTTAAGGGTATTTGGAAGCACAAGTAGTATTTCTACTTGGTGCTGAGAATTTGGCTAGCATGAGGGGGGAAGGCAAGCTCAACAAGTTAGAGGATCCATGACAACATACTTTATCTCAGATATAAGAAAGACATAACTCATTACGTTGTCTTCCTTGTCCAACATCAACTCTTTAGCATGTCATATTTTAATGAGTGCTCCCAATCATAAAAGATGTCAATGATAATATATCTATATGTGAAAACCTCTCTTTCCTTATTACTTCCTATTAATTGCAACAATGACTAAAGCTATGTCTGCCAACTCCCAACAACTTTTAATCATCATACTCTTTCTATGTGAAGTCATTACTCTCAATAAGATCAAGATGAACTTTTTGTTTCTTTTTATTCTTTTTCTCTTTTCTTTTATTCACCCAAGGTCATGGCAAAATAATCAAGCCCTTGACTCAACACTAATCTTTATTATATATAGCTCACGGACTCGATTACATAGAGAGATCATAAAGAAAAACTCAAAACTAGATCATGCCATAAACTTTATTCTACTAAATCAAGATACTACTAATAGGATCGAACTAAGAATAACAGTAAAGATAGGAGTTGTGATTGTGATACGATACCGGGGCACATCCCCCAAGCTTGGCAATTGCCAAGGGGAGTGCCCATACCCATGTGATTATATCTCCTTTGTCGGTGAAGAAGGTGGTGGTGATGTAGGCTTAGTTGATGGCTTAGGCTTCTCCCTTAATTTGCGCTTGAGGACGGCATTTTGATCCCTCAGATCATCAATCTCCCACTCGAGGTTAAGATCTTTTTGCATAGGTCCTGCTTAGTTTCCTGCAAGAGACGAAAAGGGATAAACTCGAACTTGGGTTTCTTTACCCTATCAGGGAGACTTGACCTTTTGAACTCCACGTGCATGTCCCCAGGTTGAGGTAATGGTGCTTCATCTTCATCTGAGCTTGTCTCCTCCTTCCCCTTGGGTTCATAGTCCTCTTCTTCCTCTGTGGTCCATCCATCATGTTCCACATCTCCATAGACCTTTCGATTTGCTAAGTAATCATCCGCATAGCTTTCTCCTTCCGAATCCTGGGAAGACATGTTGATTTAATCTACAACGGGATAGCTCGAAACGAAAACAGAGGATATTTGCGTGATACGGGAGCCAAAACCTTCGGGAGAATATATAATGAATTTTTACCGACCAAAATATGTATCGTGCAAGAAAACGGAGTCCGAAAGGCACACAAGGTGCTCACGAGGTAGGGGGCGCGCCCACCACCCTTGTGGGGCCCTCGTGTCCTTCCCGGACTGCTACTTATTTTTCTATTTTTCTAAATATTCCAAAATGGAGAAATATTGCCTTAAAAATTGTTTTGGAGTCGGTTTACTTCCCGTACCACATACCTATTCCTTTTCGGAGTCTGAAACGTTCCGGAAAGTGTCCCTTATGTATTCCTCCGGGGTTACGATTTCAATAATATGGGTTTCAACATTTATAGGATTACCTGAGATATAATGTTTGATTCTTTGACCTTTACCACCTTCGGATTTGTGCCCTCGAAGTTGTTGATTTTTATGGCACCGGAACGATAGACCTCTTCGATAATGTAGGGGCCTTCCCATTTAGAGAGAAGTTTTCCTGCAAAAAATCTTAAACGAGAATTGTATAGCAATACAAAATCACCTACATTAAACTCACGCTTTTGTATCCTTTTGGCATGCCATCTTTTAACTTTTTCTTTAAACAACTTGGCATTTTCATAAGCTTGGGTTCTCCATTCATCAAGTGAGCTAATATCAAAGAACCTCTTCTCACCGGGAAGTTTAAAATCATAGTTAAGCTCTTTAATAGCCCAATATGCCTTATGTTCTAGTTCGAGAGGTAAGTGACATGCTTTTCCATAAACCATTTTATACGGAGACATAACCATAGGATTTTTATATGCAGTTCTATAAGCCCATAATGCATCATCAAGTTTCTTGGACCAATTCTTTCTAGACCTATTAACAGTCTTTTGCAAAATTAATTTGAGCTCTGTATTTCTCAACTCTACTTGACCACTAGACTGTGGGTGATAAGGAGATGCAACTCTATGATTAACATCATATTTAGCAAGCATTTTACGGAAAGCACCATGAATAAAGTGTGAACCACCATCAATCATTAAATATCTAGGGACTCCAAACCTCGGGAAAATAACTTCCTTAAGCATTTTAATAGAAGTGTTATGATCAGCACTACTAGTTGGAATAGCTTCTACCCACTTAGTAACGTAATCAACAACAACTAGAATATGTGTGTATCCATTAGAGGCAGGAAAAGGTCCCATATAATTAAAGCCCCAAACATCAAATGGTTCAATAACAAGAGAATAATTCATAGGCATTTCTTGACATCTACTAATATTACCAATTCTTTGACATTCATAACAAGACAAGACAAACTTATGGGCATCCTTGAAGAGAGTAGGCCAATAAAACCAGATTGCAATACCTTATGTGCAGTTCTATCTCCAGCGTGGTGTCCTCCATAAGCCTCGGAATGACACTTGCGTAGGATCTGTTCATGTTGATGCTCAGGTACACAACGTCTAATAACACCATCTACTCCTTCTTTATAAAGATGTGGGTCATCCCAAAAGTAATGTCTTAAATCATAGAAAAACTTTTTTCTTTTGCTGGTATGTGAAGCTAGGTGGTATAAACTTAGCAACAATATAATTAGCATAATGAGCATACCATGGAGTACTACGGGAAGTACTTATAACATTTAATTGTTCATCAGGAAAGCTATCATTAATAGGTAGTGGGTCATCAAGAATATTTTGACCTAGACAAGTTGTCTACAACGGGGTTCTCAGCTCCCTTTCTATCAACAATATGCAAATCAAATTCTTGTAGCAAGAGAACCCATCTAATAAGTCTAGGTTTAGCATCTTTCTTTTCCATAAGATATTTAATAGAAGCATGATTAGTTTGAATAGTTACTTTAGAATCAACAATATAAGATCTGAACTTATCACAAGCAAATACAACTACTAAAAGCTCTTTTTTCAGTAGTAGCATAATTTCTTTGAGCATTGTCTAGAGTCTTAATAGCATAATGAATAACATTTAATTTCGTATCAACTCTTTGCCCTAGAACAGCACCTACAGCATAATCACTAGCATCACACATAATTTCAAAGGGTAGGTTCCAATCAGGTGGCTGAACAACAGGTGCAGTACTAATGCTTTCTTAAGTATTTCAAATGCTTCTACACAATGATCATCAAAGACAAATGGTATATCTTTTTGCAATAAATTAGTCAGAGGCCGACAAATTGTCCTTAATGAACCTCTTGTAAAATGCGGCGTGACCAAGGAAACTTCTTATACCTTTGATGTCCTTGGGACATGGCATTTTTTAACTAGCATCAACCTTGGCTTTATCAACTTCAATACCTCTTTAAGAAACTTTGTGCCCCAAGACAATACCTTCATTAACCATAAAGTGGCACTTTTCCCAATTCAAGACAAGATTAGTTTCTTCACATCTCTGCAAAACTTGATCAAGATTGCTCAAGCAATCATCAAAAGAGGAACCATAGACGGAAAAGTCGTCCATGAAAACCTCACAAATCTTTTCACAAAAGTCAGAGAATATAGCCATCATGCATCTTTGAAAGGTAGTAGGTGCATTACATAAACCAAAAGGCATACGTCTATAAGCAAAAGTACCAAAAGGGCATGTAAAAGTAGTCTTTGATTGATCTCTAGCCAACGCAGGTATTTGAGAGAAACCAGAATAACCATCTAGAAAGCAATAGTGTGTATGTTTGCATAACCTTTCTAGCATTTGATCAATAAAAGGTAAGGGGTAATGACCTTTCTTAGTAGCTTTATTTAATTTGCAGAGATCAATTACCATCCTATAACCTGTCATAATTCTTTGTGGAATCAATTCATCTTTATCATTAGGAACAACAGTAATACCTCCCTTCTTAGGGACACAATGGATAGGACTTACCCACTCACTATCAGCAACGGGATAGATTATACCTGCCTCCAGAAGCTTTAGTATTTCTTTACTTACCACTTCTTTCATTTTAGGATTCAGATGTCGTTGAGGATCACGAACTGGTTTTGCATCTGCTTCCAAATTTATTTTGTGTTGACATAGAGTGGGACTGATGCCCTTAAGATCATCAAGAGTATATCCAATAGCAGCACGATGCTTCTTCAGAGTTTTCAATAATCTTTCTTCTTCATGCTCTGAAAGGTTAGCACTAATAATAACATGATATATCTTCTTTTCATCAAGATAAGCATATTTAAGATTATCAGGCAAAGGTTTAAGCTCAAACATGGGATCTCCCTTGGGTGGAGGAGGATCCCCTAAAATTTCAACAGGCAAATTGTGTTGCAGAATAGGTTCCTGTTTAAAGAATACTTCATCTATTTCCCTTCTTTCATTCATGAACATATCATTTTCATGGTCTAGCAAATAGTGTTCTAAAGGATCACTAGGAGGTACGGCAATAGAAGCAAGACCAATAATTTCATCCTTACTAGGTAATTCTTCCTCACGATGTTGTTTACTAAATTTAGAGAAATTAAACTCATGAACCATATCATCCAATCCAATAGTAACAACATTCTTTGTGCAGTCTATGGTAGCATTGACAATATTTAAGAAGGGTCTACCAAATATAATGGGACAAAAGCTATCTTGTGGGGAACCAAGAACAAGAAAATCAGCAGGATATTTAGTCTTCCCACACAAGACTTCAACATATCTAACAATTCCAATTGGTGCAATAGTATCTCTATTAGCAAGTTTAATAGTAACATCAATACCTTCTAACTCAGCATGTGCAATTTCATTCTTAATTTCTTCATATAAAGTATGCGGTATAACACTAGCACTAGCACCCATATCACATAAGCCATGATAACACTGATCTCCTATTTTAACATAAATAACAGGCACGCCTACCACAGGTTTACGTTTATCTTTATCACAAGGTTTAGATATTCTAGCAGTTTCACCTTCGAACTGAATAACATGTCCATCAATATTATTAGACAAGAGATCTTTAACAATAGCAATATTAGGTTCTACTTTAACTTGCTCAGGAGGTGTATAAGTTCTAATATTGCTTTTACGAACAACAGTTGAAGCTTTAGCATGATCCTTTATTCTAACAGGGAAAGGTGGTTTCTCAATATAAGACGTAGGAACAATAGGATCATTATAAGTGACAATCTTTTCTTCAACTTTAATAGGTGCAGCTACTTTTACTTCTATGGGAGGATGATATTTAAACCACTTCTCCTTAGGGAGATCAACATAAGTAGCAAAAGATTCACAAAAAGAAGCTACTATCTCAGAGTCAAGTCCATATTTAGTGCTAAACTTACGGAAAATATCGGTATCCATAAAAGATTTAACACAATCAAACTTAGGTGTCATACCTGACTCCTTACCTTCGTCGTGGTCCCAATCTTCAGAGTTGCATTTAATTCTATCCAATAAATTCCATCTAAATTCAGTAGTCTTCATCATAAAAGAGCCAGCGCAAGAAGTATCGAGCATGGTGCGATTGTTATCAGAAAGCCGAGCATGTAGATTTTGAATAATCATTTCTCTTGAGAGCTCGTGATTGGGGCATGAATATAACATTGATTTAAGCCTCCCCCAAGCTTGAGCAATGCTTTCTCCTTCGCGAGGCCAGAAATTATATATATAATTGCGATCACGATGAACAAGATGCATAGGGTAATACTTTTGATGAAATTCCAACTTCAATCTTTTATAGTCCCAGAATCTCATATCATCACATAGCCTATACCATATCAATGCGTCTCCCTTCAAAGATAAAGGGAAGACCTTCTTCTTAGCAACATCATCGGGTATACCTGCAAGCTTAAATAATCCACAAACTTCATCCACATATATTAAGTGCTCATCAGGATGCTTTGTTCCATCTCCTGTAAAAGGGTTAGCTAGCAGTTTTTCCATCATACCCGAAGGAAATTCAAAAGGAGTTTCATTTTCAATAGGTTCAGTAGGTTGAGGAGCAACTCTTTGCTCTACTGGACGGGGTGAAGATACCCCGAACAAGCCCCTCAGAGAATTACTTTCCATAGTAACAAGTGTCGGTAAATTTCAGCACACTATATAAATTTTTCCTTACCAAATTCCACCTACCAAAGGCGCTACACTCCCCGGCAACGGTGCCAGAAAAGAGTCTTGATGACCCACAAGGATAGGGGATCTATCGTAGTCCTTTCAATAAGTAAGAGTGTCGAACCCAATGAGGAGCAGAAGGATATGATAAGCGGTTTTTAGCAAGGTGTTCTCTGCAAGTACTGAAATAAGTGGTAACAGATAGTTTTGTGATAGGATAAATTGTAAAAAGCAGCAAGTAACAAAAGTAAATAAAGTGCAGCAAGGTGGCCCAATCCTTTTGTAGTAAAGGACAAGCCGGAACAAACTCTTATAATAGGAAAAGCGCTCCCGAGGACACATGGGAATATCGTCAAGCTAGTTTTCATCACGTTCATATGATTCGTGTTCGCTACTTTGATAATTTGATATGTGGGTGGACCGGTGCTTGGGTGCTGTTCTTACTTGAACAAGCATCCCACTTATGATTAACCTCTATTGCAAGCATCCGCAACTACAAAAAAAGTATTAAGGTAAACCTAACCATAGCATGAAACATATGGATCCAAATCAGCCCCTTACGAAGCAACGCATAAACTAGGGTTTAAGCTTCTGTCACTCTAGCAACCCATCATCTACTTATTACTTCCAAATGTCTTCCTCTAGGCCCAAATAATGGTGAAGTGTTATGTAGTTGACGTTCACATAACACCACTAGAGGCTAGACAACATACATCTTATCAAAATATCAAACGGATACCAAATTCACATGACTACTAATAGCAAGACTTCTCCCTTGTCCCCAGGAAAAAACGTAATTACTCACAAAGCATATTCATGTTCATAATCAAAGGGGTAATAATATGCATATAGGATCTGAACATATGATCTTCCACCAAATAAACCAACTAGCATCAACTACAAGGAGTAATCAACACTACTAGCAACCTGCTAGCACCAATCCCGGACTTTGAGACAAGAATTGGATACAAGAGATGAACTAGGGTTTGGAGATGAGATGGTGCTGGTGAAGATGTTGATGGAGATTGCCCTCTCCCGATGAGAGGAGCGTTGGTGATGACGATGGTGATGATTTTTGTTGGAAATATGCCCTAGAGGCAATAATAAATTGGTTATTATTATATTTCCTTGTTCATGATAATCGTTTATTATCCATGCTAGAATTGTATTGATAGGAAACTCAGATACATGTGTGGATACATAGACAACACCATGTCCCTAGTAAGCCCCTAGTTGACTAGCTCGTTGATCAATAGATGGTTACGGTTTCCTGACCATGGACATTGGATGTCGTTGATAACGGGATCACATCATTAGGAGAATGATGTGATGGACAAGACCCAATCCTAAGCCTAGCACAAATATCGTGTAGTTCGTATGCTAAAGCTTTTCTAATGTCAAGTATCATTTCCTTAGACCATGAGATTGTGCAACTCCCGGATACCGTAGGAGTGCTTTGGGTGTGCCAAACGTCACAACGTAACTGGGTGGCTATAAAGGTGCACTACAGGTATCTCCGAAAGTGTCTGTTGGGTTGGCACGAATCGAGACTGGGATTTGTCACTCCGTGTAAGCGGAGAGGTATCTCTGGGCCCACTCGGTAGGACATCATCATAATGTGCACAATGTGATCAAGCAGTTGATCATGGGATGATGTGTTACGGAACGAGTAAAGAGACTTGCCGGTAACGAGATTGAACAAGGTATCGGGATACCGACGATCGAATCTCGGGTAAGTATCGTACCGATAGACAAAGGGAATTGCATACGGGATTGATTAAGCCCTTGACATCGTTGTTCATCCGATGAGATCATCGTGGAACATGTGGGAGCCAACATGGGTATCCAGATCCCGCTGTTGGTTATTGACCGGAGAACGTCTCGGTCATGTCTGCATGTCTCCCGAACCCGTAGGGTCTACACACTTAAGGTTCGATGACGCTAGGGTTATAAAGGAAGTTTGTATGTGGTTACCAAATGTTGTTCGGAGTCCGAGATGAGATCCCGGACGTCACGAGGAGTTCCGGAATGGTCCGGAGGTAAAGATTTATATATAGGAAGTCCTGTTTTGGTCACCGGAAAGGTTTCGGGGTTTATCGGTAATGTACCGGGACCACCGGGAGGGTCCCGGGGGTCCACCAAGTGGGGCCACCAACCCCGGAGGTTTGCGTGGGCTAAGTGTGGGAGGGGACCAGCCCCAGGTGGGCTGGTGCGCCCCCCACAAGGGCCCAAGGCACCTAAGAGGTGGAAAGGGGGCAAACCCTAAGGGGGTATGGGCCTTAGGGCCCATCTAGCTGCGCCTCCCTCTCCTCCCCCTCTTGGCCGCCTCCCCTTTCCCATCTAGGGCTGCCGCCCCCCTAGGGGTGGGAACCCTAGAGGGGGCGCACGCTCCTCCCTCTCCCCTATATATAGTGAGGCCTAGGGCTGCCCATAACACGTGATCTGATCTCTGCCTGTTGGTGCAGCCCTCCCTCTCTTTCTCCTCATATCCCGTAGTGCTTGGTGAAGCCCTGCAAGATTGCCATGCTCCTCCATCACCACCACGCCGTTGTGCTGCTGCTGGATGGAGTCTTCCTCAACCTCTCCCTCTCTCCTTGCTGGATCAAGGCGTGGGAGACGTCACCGGGATGTACGTGTGTTGAACGCGGAGGTGCCATCCGTTCGGCACTAGGATCTCCGGTGATTTGGATCACGACGAGTACGACTCCATCAACCCCGTTCACTTGAACGCTTGCGCTTAGCGATCTACAAGGGTATGTAGATGCACTCTCCTTCCCCTCATTGCTGGTCTCTCCATAGATAGATCTTGGTGACACATAGGAAATTTT
Source organism: Triticum monococcum (assembly GCA_034509565.1). Classification (NCBI taxonomy): domain Eukaryota; kingdom Viridiplantae; phylum Streptophyta; class Magnoliopsida; order Poales; family Poaceae; genus Triticum; species Triticum monococcum. The sequence goes on from CM067845.1 coordinate 490,197,181, forward strand.
TGAATTTCTGCTACGTTCCCCAACAGTGGCATCACGAGCTAGGTCTATTGCGTAGATTCTATGCACGAGTAGAACACAAAGTAGTTGTGGGCGTTGATTTTGTTTAATATGCTTGCCGTTACTAGTCTTATCTTGATTCGGCGGCATCGTGGGATGAAGCGGCCCGAACCGACCTTACACGTATTCTTACGTGAGACTGGTTCCACCGACTGACATGCACTAGTTGCATAAGGTGGCTAGCGGGTGTCTGTCTCTCCCACTTTAGTCAGATCGAATTCGATGAAAAGGGTCCTTATGAAGGGTAAATAGCAATTGGCATATCACGTTGTGGTCTTTGCGTAGGTAAGAAATGTTCTTGCTAGAAACCCATAGCAGCCACGTAAAACATGCAAACAACAATTAGAGGACGTCTAACTTGTTTTTGCAGGGTATGCTATGTGATGTGATATGGCCAAAGGATGTGATGTATGAGATTGATCATGTTCTTGTAATAGGAATCACGACTTGCATGTCGATAAATATGACAACTGGCAGGAGCCATAGGAGTTGTCTTTATTTATTTATGACCTGCGTGTCAACATAAACGTCATGTAATTACTTTACTTTATTGCTAAAGCGTTAGCCATAGTAGTAGAAGTAATAGATGACGTGACAACTTCAAGAAGACACGATGATGGAGATCATGATGATGGAGATCATGGTGTCATGCCGGGTGACGATGATGATCATGGAGCCCTGAAGATGGAGATCAAAAGGAGCAATATGATATTGGCCATATCATGTCACTATTTGATTGCATGTGATGTTTATCATGGTTTTGCATCTTGTTTACTTAGAACGACGGTAGTAAATAAGATGATCCCTCATAAACAATTTCAAGAATGTGTTCTCCCCTAACTGTGCACCGTTGCTAAAGTTCGTCGTTTCGAAGCACCACGTGATGATCGGGTGTGATAGATCCTTACGTTCACATACAACGGGTGTAAGACAGTTTTACACATGCAAAACACTTAGGGTTAACTTGACGAGCCTAGCATGTACAGACATGGCCTCGGAACACAAGAGACCAAAAGGTCGAGCATGAATCGTATGGTAGATACGATCAACATGAAGATGTTCACCGATGATGACTAGTCCGTCTCACGTGATGATCGGACACGGCCTAGTTGACTCGGATCATGTAATCACTTAGATGACTAGAGGGATGTCTATCTGAGTGGGAGTTCATAAGATGAACTTAATTATCCTGAACATACTCAAAAGGTCTTCGCAAATTATGTCGTAGCTCGCGCTTCAGTTCTACTATTTAGATATGTTCCTAGAGAAAAATTAGTTGAAAGTTGATAGTAGCAATTATACAGACAGTAAAAGGCTTATGTCCTTAATGCACCGCTCAGTGTGCTGAACCTCGAACATTGTCTGTGGATGTTGCGAACATCTGACATACACGTTTTGATAACTACGTGACAGTTCAATTAAACGGCTTAGAGTTGAGGCACCAAAGATGTCTTGAAATGTCGCGGAACATATGAGATGTTTCGAGGGCTGAAATTGGGATTTCAGGCTTGTGCCCACGTCAAGAGGTATAAGACCTCCGACGATTTTCTTAACCTACAAACTAAGGGAGAAAAGCTCAATTGTTGAGCTTGTGCTCAGATTGTCTGAGTACAACAATCATTTGAATCAAGTGGGAGTTGATCTTCCAGATGAGATAGTGATGTTTCTCCGAAGTCATTACCACCAAGCTGCTAGAGCTTCGTGATGAACTATAATATATCAGGGACATATATGATGATCCTTGAGAGATTTGCGATGTTTGACACCACAAAAGTAGAAATCAAAAAGGAGCATCAATTGTTGATGGTTGGTAAAACCACTAGTTTCAAGAAGGGCAAGGGATACTTCATGAAATGGCAAATCAGCTGCTGCTCTAGTGAAGAAACCCAAGGTTAAACCCAAACCCGAGACTAAGTGCTTCTGTAATAAGGGGAACAGCCACTGGAGCAGAATTACCCTAGATACTTGGTAGATGAGAAGGCTTGTAAGGTCGATAGAAGTATATTGGATATACATTGTGTTGATGTGTACTTTACTAGTACTCCTAGTAGCACCAGGGTATTAGATACCAGTTCAGTTGCTAAGTGTTAGTAACTCGAAATAAATGCTACAGAATAAACGGAGACTAGCTAAAGGTGAGCTGATGATATGTGTTGGAAGTGTTTCCAATGTTGATGTGATCAAGCATCGCACGCTCCCTCTACCATCGAGATTGGTGTTAAACCTAAATAATGGTTATTTGGTGTTTGCGTTGAGCATATACATGATTGGATTATGTCTATCGCGATACAGTTATTCATTTAAGGAGAATAATGGTTACTCTGTTTATTTGAATAATACCTTCAATGGTCTTACACCTAAAATGAATGGTTTATTGAATCTCGATCGTAGTGATACACATGTTCATGCCAAAAGATATAAGATAGTAATGATAGTACCACCTACTTGTGGCACTGCCATGTAAGTCATATCGGTATAAAACGCGTGAAGAAGCTCCATGTTGATGGATCTTTGGGCTCACTCATTTTTGAAAAGTTTGAGACATGCGAACAATGTCTATTGGTGTATATGCACGAAGAAACTCCATGCAAATGGACCGTTTGGACTCACTTGATTTTGAATCACTTGAGACATGCAAATCATACCACATGGGCTAGATGACTGAAAGCCTCGTTTTTCAGTAAAATGGAACTAGAAAGCAACTTGTTGGAAGTAATACATTTTGATGTGTGCAGTTCAATGAGTGCTGAGGCGTGTAGTGGATATCATTATGTTCTTACTTCACAGATGATTTGAGTAGATGTTGAGTATATTTACTTGATGAATCACGAGTCTGAATTATTGAAAGGTTCATGTAATTTCAGGGTGAAGTTGAAAGATCGTCGTGACAAGAGGATAAAAGATCTATGATACGATCATGGAGATGAATATCTGAATTACGAGTTTGGCACAGAATTAAGACATTGTAGAAATTGTTTCACAACTGATACAGCCTGGAACACCATAGTGTGATGGTGTGTCCGAACATCATAACTGCACCCTATTGGATATAATGCATACCATGATGTCTCTTATCGAATTACCACAATAGTTTATAGGTTAGGCATTAGAGACAACTGCATTCACTTTAAATAGGGCACCACGTAATTCCGATGAGATGACACCATATGAACTATGGTTTAGAGAAACCTAAGCTGTCATTTCTTAAAAGTTTGGGGCTGCGATGCTTATGTGAAAAAGTTTCAGGCTGATAAGCTCGAACCCAAAGCGGATAAATGCATCTTCATAAGACACCCAAAACAGTTGGGTATACCTCTTGTCTCAGATCCGAAAGTAATAAGTAATTGTTTCTGAAATCGGGTCCTTTCTCGAGGAAAAGTTTCTCTCGAAAGAATTGAGTGGGAGGATTATGGAGACTTGATGAGGTTATTGAACCGTCTCTTCAACTAGTGTGTGGCAGGGCACAGGGAGTTGTTCCTGTGGCACCTACACCAATTGAAGTGGAAGCTTATGATAGTGATCATGGAATTTCAGATCAAGTCACTACCAAACCTCGTGGGATGACAAGGATGCATACTACTTCAGAGTGGTACGTAATCCTGTCTGGGAAGTCATGTTGCTAGACAACAATGAACCTACGAGCTATGGAGAAGCGATGGTGGGCCTGGATTCCAAAATGGCTCGAGGCCATATAATCCGAGAGAGGATCCATGTATGAAAACAAAGTGTAGACTTTGGCAGAACAGCTCAATGGTCGTAAGGCTGTTGAGTACAAATGGATTTTAAAAGGAAGACGGACAATGATGGTAAGTATCATCATTAAGAAAGCTCGACTTGTCGTTAAGATGTTTTCCGACAAGTCCAAGGAGTTGACTACGATGAGACTTTCTCACTCGTAGCGATGCTAAGAGTCTGTTGGAATTATATTAGCGATTACTGCACTATTTATGAAATCTTGTAGATAGGATGTCAAAACATTGTTTCCTCGACGATTTTCTTGAGGAAAGGTTGTATGTGATACAACCGGAAGGTTTTGTCAATCCTGAAAGATGCTAATAAGTATGCAAAGCTCCAACAATCCTTCTAAGGACTCGAGTAAGCATCTCGGAGTTGGAATGTATGCTTTGATGAGATGATCAAAGATTTTGGTGTATCCAAAGTTTATGAGAAACTTGTATTTCCAAAGAAGTGAGTGGGAGCACTATAGAATTTCTGATGAATATATGTTGTCGACATATCATAGATCAGAAATGATGTAGAATTTCTGGAAAGCATATAGGGTTATTTGAAAAGTGTTTTTTCAATGGAAAGCCTGGATTAAGCCACTTGAACATTGAGCATCAAGATCTATAAGGATAGATCAAAACGCTTAATGGTACTTTCAAATGAGCACATACCTTGACATGATCTTGAAAGTGTTCAAGATGGATCAGTCAAAGAAGGAGTTCTTGCCTGAGTTCTAAGGTATGAAGTTAAGACTTAAAGCTCGACCATGGCAGAATAGAGAGAAAGGACGAAGGTCGTCCCCTATGCTTAAGACGTAGGCTCTACAGTATGCTATGTTGTGTACCGCACCTGAAGTGTGCCTTGCCATGAGTCAGTCAAGGGGTACAAGAGTGATCCAAGAATGGATCACAGGACAGCGGTCAAAGTTATCCTTAGTAACTAGTGGACTAAGGAATTTTCTCGATTATGGAGGTGGTAAAAGAGTTCGTCGTAAAGGGTTACGTCAATGCAAGCTTAACACCTATCCGGATAGCCTGAGTAGAGATACCGGATACGTATAATGGAGCAACAATTTAGAATAGCACCAAGTAGAACAGTTATTTGGAATAGCTCCAAATAGAACGTGGTAGCTACATCTAGGAGATGACATAGAGATTTGTAAAGCACACACGGATCTGAAAGGTTCAGACCCGTTGACTAAAACCTCTCTCACAAGCAACATGATCAAACCTAGAACTCATTGAGTGCTAATCACATAGTGATGTGAACTAGACTATTGACTCTAGTAAACTCTTGGGTGTTAGTCACATGGCGATGTGACCTGTGAGTGTTAATCACATGGCGATGTGAACTAGATTATTGACTCTAGTGCAAGTGGGAGACTGTTGGAAATATGCCCTAGAGGCAATAATAAATTGGTTATTATTATATTTCCTTGTTCATGATAATCGTTTATTATCCATGCTAGAATTGTATTGATAGGAAACTCAGATACATGTGTGGATACATAGACAACACCATGTCCCTAGTAAGCCTCTAGTTGACTAGCTCGTTGATCAATAGATGGTTATGGTTTCCTGACCATGGACATTGGATGTCGTTGATAACGGGATCACATCATTAGGAGAATGATGTGATGGACAAGACCCAATCCTAAGCCTAGCACAAAGATCGTGTAGTTCGTATGCTAAAGCTTTTCTAATGTCAAGTATCATTTCCTTAGACCATGAGATTGTGCAACTCCCGGATACCGTAGGATTGCTTTGGGTGTGCCAAACGTCACAACGTAACTGGGTGGCTATAAAGGTACACTACAGGTATCTCCAAAAGTGTCTGTTGGGTTGGCACGAATTGAGACTGGGATTTGTCACTCCGTGTAAGCGGAGAGGTATCTCTGGGCCCACTCGGTAGGACATCATCGTAATGTGCACAATGTGATCAAGGAGTTGATCACGGGATGATGTGTTACAGAACGAGTAAAGAGACTTGCCGGTAACGAGATTGAACAAGGTATAGGGATACCGACGATTGAATCTCGGGTAAGTATCGTACCGATAGACAAAGGGAATTGCATACGGGATTGATTAAGTCCTTGACATCGTGGTTCATCTGATGAGATCATCGTGGAACATGTCGGAGCCAACATGGGTATCCAGATCCTACTATTGGTTATTGACTGGAGAACGTCTCGGTCATGTCTGCATGTCTCCCGAACCCGTAGGGTCTACACACTTAAGGTTCGATGACGCTAGGGTTATAAAGGAAGTTTGTATGTGGTTACCGAATGTTTTTCAGAGTCCCGGATGAGATCCCGGACATCACGAGGAGTTCCGGAATGGTCCGGAGGTAAAGATTTATATATAGGAAGTCCTGTTTTGGTCACCGGAAAGGTTTCGGGGTTTATCGGTAATGTACCGGGACCACCGGGAGGGTCCCGGGGGTCCACCAAGTGGGGCCACCAACCCCGGAGGTTTGCGTGGGCTAAGTGTGGGAGGGGACCAGCCCCAGGTGGGCTGGTGCTGTTGGGGAACGTTGCAGAAAACAAAAATTTTCCTACTCGTTTCACCAAGATCCATCTAGGAGTTCATCAAGCAACGAGTATTCATATTGCATCTACATACCTTTGTAGATCACGAGCGGAAGCGTTCGTTAGAACGAGGTTGAAGTAGTCGTACACGACGTGATCCAAATCACCGATGACCAGTGCCGAACGGACGGCACCTCCGCGTTCAACACACGTACGGGACGGGAGACGTCTCCTCCTTCTTGATCCAGCAAGGGGAAGGAGAGGTTGATGAAGATCCAGCAGCACGACGGCGTGGTGGTGGATGCAGGGCGTCACAGTTGCAGGGCTCCGCCTATACAACGAGAGAGAGACGTAACGGGGAGAGAGAGAGGCGCCAGGGGCTGGTGTATGAAGTCCCTCCTCTCCCCCACTATATATAGGGGTGCCAAGGGGGGTTGGTGCGCAGCCTAGGAGATCCAATCTCCTAGGTGCGGCTGCCATGGGGAGGTTTCCCTCCCCCCCAAGGCACCTAGAGGTGCCTTCCACCACTTGGACTCTTCCTTTAAGTGGAACCCTAGGCGCATGGGCCTTTGGGGCTGGTGCCCTTGGCCCATCTAGGCCAAGGCGCACCCCCTACAGCCCATGTGGCCCCCCGGGACAGGTGGCCCCACCCGGTGGGCCCGCGGGACCCCTCCGGTGGTCCCGGTACAATACCGATAACCCCGAAACTTGTCCCGATGGCCGAAACAGCACTTCCTATATATAATTCTTTACCTCCGGACCATTCCGGAACTCCTCGTGACGTCCGGGATCTCATCCGGGACTCCGAACAACATTCGGGTTACTGCATATACATATCTTCACAACCCTAGCGTCACCGAACCATAAGTGTGTAGACCCTACGGGTTCGGGAGACATGTAGACATGACCGAGACGACTCTCCGGTCAATAACCAACAGCGGGATCTGGATACCCATGTTGGCTCCCACATGCTCCACGATGTTCTCATCGGATGAACCACGGTGTCGAGGATTCAATCAACCCCGTATGCAATTCCCTTTGTCAATCGATATGTTACTTGCCCGAGATTCGATCGTCGGTATCCCAATACCTCGTTCAATCTCGTTACCGGCAAGTCACTTTACTCGTACCGTAATGCATGATCCCGTGACCAGACACTTGGTCACTTTGAGCTCATTATGATGATGCATTACCGAGTGGGCCCAGTGATACCTCTCCGTCATACGGAATGACAAATCCCAGTCTTGATCCGTGTTAACCCAACAGACACTTTCGGAGATACCCGTAGTATACCTTTATAGTCACCCAGTTACGTTGTGACGTTTGGTACACCCAAAGCACTCCTACGGTATCCGGGAGTTACACGATCTCATGGTCTAAGGAAAAGATACGTGATATTGCAAAACTCTAGCAAAAACGAACTACACGATCTTTATGCTATGTTTAGGATTCGGTCTTGTCCATCACATCATTCTCCTAATGATGTGATCTCGTTATCAATGACATCCAATGTCCATAGTCAGGAAACCATGACTATCTGTTGATCAACGAGCTAGTCAACTAGAGGCTTACTAGGGACATGTTGGTGTCTGTTATTCACACATGTATTACGATTTCCGGATAACACAATTATAGCATGAATAAAGACAATTACCATGAACAAGGAAATATAATAATAATGCTTTTATTATTGCCTCTAGGGCATATTTCCAACAGTCTCCCACTTGCACTAGAGTCAATAATCTAGTTACATTGTGATGAATCGAACACCCATGGAATTCTGGTGTTGATCATGTTTTGCCCTAGGGAGAGGTTTAGTCAACGGATCTGCTACATTCAGGTCCGTATGTACTTTACAAATTTCTATGTCTCCATCTTGAACATTTTCACGAATGGAGTTGAAGCGACGCTTGATGTGCCTTGTCTTCTTGTGAAACCTGGGCTCCTTGGCAAGTGCAATAGCTCCAGTGTTGTCACAGAAGAGCTTGATCGGCCCCGACGCATTGGGTATGACTCCGAGGTCGGTGATGAACTCCTTCACCCAAATTGCTTCATGTGCTGCCTCCGAGGCTGCCATGTACTCCGCTTCACATGTAGATCCCGCCACGACGCTTTGCTTGCAACTGCACCAGCTTACTGCCCCACCATTCAAAATATACACGTATCCGGTTTGTGACTTTGAGTCATCCAGATCTGTGTCAAAGCTAGCATCGACGTAACCCTTTACGACGAGCTCTTCGTCACCTCCATAAACGAGAAACATCTCCTTAGTCCTTTTCAGGTACTTCAGGATATTCTTGACCGCTGTCCAGTGTTCCTTGCCGGGATTACTTTGGTACCTTCCTACCAAACTTACGGCAAGGTTTACATCAGGTCTGGTACACAGCATGGCATACATAATAGAACCTATGGCTGAGGCATAGGGGATGACACTCATCTCTTCCATTTCTTCTGCCGTGGTCGGACTTTGAGCCGAGCTCAATTTCATACCTTGTAACACAGGCAAGAACCCCTTCTTAGATTGATCCATATTGAACTTCTTCAATATCTTATCAAGGTATGTGCTTTGTGAAAGACCTATGAGGCGTCTCGATCTATCTCTATAGATTTTGATGCCTAATATATAAGCAGCTTCTCCAAGGTCCTTCATTGAAAAACTCTTATTCAAGTAGGCCTTGATGCTGTCCAAGAGTTCTATATCATTTCCCATCAAAAGTATGTCATCTCCATATAATATGAGATATGCTACAGAGCTCCCACTCACTTTCTTGTAAACACAGGCTTCTCCATAAGTCTGCGTAAACCCAAACGCTTTGATCATCTCATCAAAGCGAATGTTCCAACTCCGAGATGCTTGCACCAGCCCATAAATCGAGCGTTGGAGCTTGCATACCTTGTCAGCATTCTTAGGATCGACAAAACCTTCCGGCTGCATCATATACAATTCTTCCTTAAGGAAACCATTAAGGAATGCCGTTTTGACGTCCATTTGCCATATTTCATAATCGTAAAACGCGGCAATTGCTAACATGATTCGGACGGACTTCAGCTTCGCTACCGGTGAGAAAGTCTCATCGTAGTCAACCCCTTGAACTTGTCGATAACCTTTAGCGACAAGCCGAGCTTTATAGATGGTCACATTACCACCCGCGTCTGTCTTCTTCTTAAAGATCCATTTATTCTCTATGGCTCGCCGTTCAACGGGCAAGTCAGTCAAAGTCCATACTTCGTTTTCATACATGGATCCTATCTCGGATTTCATGGCTTCTAGCCATTTGTCGGAATCCGGGCCCGCCATCGCTTCTTCATAGTTCGAAGGTTCACCATTGTCTAACAACATGATTTCCAAGACAGGGTTGCCGTACCACTCTGGTGCGGAACGTGTCCTTGTGGACCTTCGAATTTCAGTAGTAACTTGATCAGAAGTTTCATGATCATCATCATTAACTTCCTCTCCAGTCGGTGTAGGCACCTCAGGAACATTTTCTTGAGTTGCGCCATTTTCCGGTTCAAGAGGTAATACTTCATCAAGTTCTATTTTCCTCCCACTTACTTCTTTCGAGAGAAACTCTTTCTCTAGAAAGGATCCATTCTTGGCAACAAAGATCTTGCCTTCGGATCTGAGGTAGAAGGTATACCCAATAGTTTCTTTTGGGTATCCTATGAAGACGCATTTTTCCGACTTGGGTTCGAGCTTTTCAGGTTGAAGTTTCTTGACATAAGCATCGCATCCCCAAACTTTCAGAAACGACAACTTAGGTTTCTTTCCAAACCATAATTCAAACGGTGTCGTCTCAACGGATTTTGACGGAGCCCTATTTAAAGTGAATGCAGCAGTCTCTAAAGCATAGCCCCAAAAAGATAGTGGTAAATCGGCAAGAGACATCATAGACCGCACCATATCTAATAGAGTGCGATTACGACGTTCGGACACACCGTTACGCTGAGGTGTCCCAGGCGGCGTGAGCTGTGAAACTATTCCACATTTTCTTAAGTGTGTGCCAAATTCGTGACTCAAGTATTCTCCTCCACGATCTGATCGTAGAAACTTGATTTTCATGTCACGTTGATTCTCAACCTCACTCTGAAATTCCTTGAACTTTTCAAAGGTTTCAGACTTGTGTTTCATTAAGTAAATATATCCATATCTACTCAAATCATCAGTGAGAGTGAGAACATAACGATAGCCACCGCGAGCCTCAACACTCATTGGACCGCACACATCAGTATGTATGATTTCCAATAAGTTGGTTGCTCGCTCCATTGTTCCTGAGAACGGAGTCTTGGTCATTTTACCCATAAGGCATGGTTCGCACGTGTCAAATGATTCATAATCAAGAGACTCTAAAAGTCCATCTGCATGGAGCTTCTTCATGCGTTTGACACCTATGTGACCAAGGCGGCAGTGCCACAAGTATGTGGGACTATCATTATCAACCTTACATCTTTTGGTACTCACACTATGAACATGTGTAGCATTACGTTCGAGATTCATAAAGAATAAACCTTTCACCATAGGAGCATGACCATAAAACATATCTCTCATATAAATAGAACAACCATTATTCTCGGATTTAAATGAGTAGCCATCTCGAATTAAACGAGATCCCGATACAATGTTCATGCTCAAAGCTGGTACTAAATAACAATTATTGAGGTTTAAAACTAATCCCGAAGGTAAATGAAGAGGCAGCGTGCCGACGGCGATCACATCGACTTTGGAACCATTCCCGACGCGCATCGTCACCTCGTCCTTTGCCAGTCTTCGCCTATTCTGTATTTCCTGCTGTGAGTTACAAATGTGAGCAACTGCACCGGTATCAAATACCGAAGAGCCACTATGATTACTGGTAAGGTACACATCAATTACATGTATATCACATATACCTTTTGTTTTGCCGGCCTTCTTGTCTGCTAAGTACTTGGGGCAATTCCGCTTCCAGTGACCGCTTCCCTTGCAATAAAAACACTCAGTCTCGGGCTTGGGTCCATTCTTTGGCTTCTTCCCGGCAGCTTGCTTGCCGGGCGCGGCAACCTCCTTGCCGTCCTTCTTGAAGGCTTTCTTACCCTTGCCCTTCTTGAACTTAGTGGTTTTATTGACCATCAACACTTGATGTTCCTTCTTGACTTCTACCTCTGCTGATTTCAGCATAGCAAATACTTCAGGAATGGTCTTTTCCATCCCCTGCATATTGAAGTTCATCACAAAGCTCTTGTAGCTCGGTGGAAGCGACTGGAGGATTCTGTCAATGACCGCATCATCCGGGAGATTAACTCCCAGCTGAGTCAAGCGGTTATGTAATCCAGACATCGTGAGTATGTGCTCACTGACAGAACTGTTTTCCTCCATCTTACAGCTGAAGAACTTGTCGGAGACCTCATATCTCTCGACCCGGGCATGAGCTTGGAAAACCATTTTCAGCTCTTCGAACATCTCATATGCTCCATGTCTCTCAAAACGCTTTTGGAGCCCCGGTTCTAAACTGTAAAGCATGCCGCACTGAACGAGGGAGTAGTCATCGGTACGTGCCTGCCAAGCGTTCATAACGTCTTGTTCAGCAGGGAGGACAGGTGCGTCACCTAGCGGTGCTTGTAGGACATAATCTTTCTTGGCAGCTATGAGGATGATCCTTAGGTTCCGGACCCAGTCCGTATAGTTGCTGCCATCGTCTTTCAGCTTGGTTTTCTCTAGGAACGCGTTGAAGTTGAGGACTACGTTGGCCATTTGATCTACAAGACACATTGTAAAATAATTTTTAGACTATTGTTCATGATAATAAAGTTCATCTAATCAAATTATAATGAACTCCCACTTAGATTAGACATCCCTCTAGTCATCTAAGTATTACATGATCCGAGTTAACTAGGCCGTGTCCGATCATCACGTGAGACGGACTAGTCAATGTCGGTGAACATCTTTATGTTGATCGCATCTTCTATACGACTCATGCTCGACCTTTCGGTCTTCTGTGTTCCGAGGCCATGTCTATGCACATGCTAGGCTCGTCAAGTTAACCCTAAGTGTTTTGCATGTGTAAAACTGTCTTACACCCGTTGTATGTGAACGTAAGAATCTATCACACCCGATCATCACGTGGTGCTTCGAAACGACGAACTTTAGCAACGGTGCACAGTTAGGGGAGAACACTTCTTGAAATTGTTATGAGGGATCATCTTATTTACTACCGTCGTTCTAAGTAAACAAGATGCAAAACATGATAAACATCACATGCAATCAAATAATAAACGTGACATGATATGGCCAATATCACATAGCTCCTTTGATCTCCATCTTGGGGCTCCATGATCATCTTGTCACCGGCTTGACACCATGATCTCCATCTCCATCATCGTGTCTCCATGAAGTTGCTCGCCAACTATTACTTCTACTACTATGGCTAACGCGTTTAGCAATGAAGTAAAGTAATTTACATGGCGTTTCTCAATGACACGCAGGTCATATAAAAGAATAAAGACAACTCCTATGGCTCCTGCCGGTTGTCATACTCATCGACATGCAAGTCGTGATTCCTATTACAATAGCATGAACATCTCATACATCACATATAGATCATTCATCATTCAACACAACTTTGGCCATATCATATCACAAACCACTTGCTGCAAAAACAAGTTAGACGTCCTCTAATTGTTGTTGCAAGTTTTTACGTGGCTGAATTAGTGTTCTAGCAAGAACGTTTTCTTACCTACGTGAAAGCCACAACGTGATTTGTCAACTTCTATTTACCCTTCATAAGGACCCTGTTCATCGAATCCGCTCCAGCTAAAGTAGGAGAGACAGACACCCGCCAGCCACCTTATGCAACTAGTGCATGTTAGTCGGTGGAACCGGTCTCACGTAAGCGTACGTGTAAGGTTGGTCCGGGCCGCTTCATCCCACAATACCGCTGAAGCAAGAAAAGACTAGTAGCGGCAAGAAAGTTGACAAATCCACGCCCACAACAAATTGTGTTCTACTCGCGCAAGAAGAACTACGCATAGACCTAGCTCATGATGCCACTGTTGGGGAACGTTGCAGAAAACAAAAATTTTCCTACTCGTTTCACCAAGATCCATCTAGGAGTTCATCAAGCAACGAGTATTCATATTGCATCTACATACCTTTGTAGATCACGAGCGGAAGCGTTCGTTAGAACGAGGTTGAAGTAGTCGTACACGACGTGATCCAAATCACCGATGACCAGCGCCGAACGGACGGCACCTCCGCGTTCAACACACGTACGGGACGGGAGACATCTCCTCCTTCTTGATCCAGCAAGGGGAAGGAGAGGTTGATGAAGATCCAGCAGCACGACGGCGTGGTGGTGGATGCAGGGCGTCACAGTTGCAGGGCTCCGCCTATACAACGAGAGAGAGACGTAACGGGGAGAGAGAGAGGCGCCAGGGGCTGGTGTATGAAGTCCCTCCTCTCCCCCACTATATATAGGGGTGCCAAGGGGGGTTGGTGTGCAGCCTAGGAGATCCAATCTCCTAGGTGCGGCTGCCATGGGGAGGTTTCCCTCCCCCCCAAGGCACCTAGAGGTGCCTTCCACCACTTGGACTCTTCCTTTAAGTGGAACCCTAGGCGCATGGGCCTTTGGGGCTGGTGCCCTTGGCCCATCTAGGCCAAGGCGCACCCCCTACAGCCCATGTGGCCCCCCGGGACAGGTGGCCCCACCCGGTGGGCCCGCGGGACCCCTCCGGTGGTCCCGGTACAATACCGATAACCCCGAAACTTGTCCCGATGGCCGAAACAGCACTTCCTATATATAATTCTTTACCTCCGGACCATTCCGGAACTCCTCGTGACATCCGGGATCTCATCCGGGACTCCAAACAACATTCGGGTTACTGCATATACATATCTTCACAACCCTAGCGTCACCGAACCTTAAGTCTGTAGACCCTACGGGTTCGGGAGACATGCAGACATGACCGAGACGACTCTCCGGTCAATAACCAACAGCGGGATCTGGATACCCATGTTGGCTCCCACATGCTCCACGATGTTCTCATTGGATGAACCACGGTGTCGAGGATTCAATCAACCCCGTATGCAATTCCCTTTGTCAATCGATATGTTACTTGCCCGAGATTCGATCGTCGGTATCCCAATACCTCGTTCAATCTCGTTACCGGCAAGTCACTTTACTCGTACCGTAATGCATGATCCCGTGACCAGACACTTGGTCACTTTGAGCTCATTATGATGATGCATTACCGAAACCCAATACCTCGTTCAATCTCGTTACCGGCAAGTCACTTTACTCGTACCGTAATGCATGATCCCGTGACCAGACACTTGGTCACTTTGAGCTCATTATGATGATGCATTACCGAGTGGGCCCAGTGATACCTCTCCGTCATACGGAATGACAAATCCCAGTCTTGATCCGTGTTAACCCAACAGACACTTCCGGAGATACCCGTAGTATACCTTTATAGTCACCCAGTTACGTTGTGACGTTTGGTACACCCAAAGCACTCCTACGGTATCCGGGAGTTACACGATCTCATGGTCTAAGGAAAAGATACTTGATATTGCAAAACTCTAGCAAAAACGAACTACACGATCTTTATGCTATGTTTAGGATTGGGTCTTGTCCATCACATCATTCTCCTAATGATGTGATCTCGTTATCAATGACATCCAATGTCCATAGTCAAGAAACCATGACTATCTGTTGATCAACGAGCTAGTCAACTAGAGGCTTACTAGGGACATGTCGGTGTCTGTTATTCACACATGTATTACGATTTCCGGATAACACAATTATAGCATGAATAAAGACAATTACCATGAACAAGGAAATATAATAATAATGCTTTTATTATTGCCTCTAGGGCATATTTCCAACAGGTGCGCCCCCCCCCCACAAGGGCCCAAGGCGCCTAAGAGGTGGAAAGGGGGCAAACCCTAAGGGGGTATGGGCCTTAGGGCCCATCTAGCTGCACCTCCCTCTCCTCCCCCTCTTGGCCGCCTCCCCTTTCCCATCTAGGGCTGCCGCCCCCCTAGGGGTGGAAACCCTAGAGGGGGCGCACCCTCCTCCCTCTCCCCTATATATAGTGAGGCCTAGGGCTGCCCATAACACGCGATCTGATCTCTGCCTGTTGGTGCAGCCCTCCCTCTCTTTCTCCTCATATCCCGTAGTGCTTGGTGAAGCCCTGCAAGATTGCCACGCTCCTCCATCACCACCACGCCGTTGTGCTGCTGCTGGATGGAGTCTTCCTCAACCTCTCCCTCTCTCCTTGCTGGATCAAGGCGTGCGAGACGTCACCGGGCTGTACGTGTGTTGAACGCGGAGGTGCCGTCCGTTCGGCACTAGGATCTCCGGTGATTTGGATCACGACGAGTACGACTCCATCAATCCCGTTTACTTGAACGCTTGCGCTTAGCGATCTACAAGGGTATTTAGATGCACTCTCCTTCCCCTCGTTGCTGGTCTCTCCATAGATAGATCTTGGTGACACGTAGGAAAATTTTGAATTTCTGCTACGTTCCCCAACAATTTCCCCCTCCCGTAGGGAAGTTTCCCCGGCAGAACAGCTCTGTCGGAGCTCTAGATTGGATCTGCCAAGGTTCCGCCTCATGGCGGCGGAGTCTCGTCCCGAAAAGTTCCTTTTTGTTTTTTTCTCATCGAAAGACTTCATATATGAGAAGATGGACGTCGGAGAGCCACCAGGGGACCCACGAGGTAGGGGGAGCGCCCTAGGGGAGCGTGCCCCCCACCCTCGTGAGCAGGGTGTGGGCCCCCTGGCCTTCATCTTTGGCGAGGATTTTTCTTTATTTGTTTTAAGATGTTCCGTGGAGTTTCAGGACTTTTGGAGTTGCGCAGAATAGGTCTGTAATATTTGCTCCTTTTCCAGCCCAGAATTCCAGCTGCCGGCATTCTCCCTCCTTGTGTAAACCTTGTAAAATAAGAGAGAATAGCCATAAGTATTGTGACATAAAGTGGAATAACAGTCCATAATGTAATAAATATCGATATAAAAGCATGATGCAAAATGGACGTACCAATCATCGCTTCCTCAATGTTCGTAGGTTCGTCATGGTCTAGTAACATGATCTCCAGAAAAGGATTACCGTACCACTCTGGTGCGGATCTTACTCTAGTTGACCTACGAGGTTTGGTAGTAACTTGATCTGAAGTTTCATGATCATCATCATTAGCTTCCTCACTAATTGGTGTAGGTGTCATAGAAACCGGTTTTTGTGATGAACTACTTTCCAATAAAGGAGCAGGTACAGTTACCTCATCAAGTCCTACTTTCCTCCCACTCACTTCTTTCGAGAGAAACTCCTTCTCTAGAAAGGATCCATTCTTAGCAACAAAATTCTTGCCTTTAGATCTGTGATAGAAGGTGTACCCAACTGTCTCTTTTGGGTATCCTATGAAGACACATTTCTCCGATTTGGGTTCGAGCTTATCAGGTTGAAGTTTTTTCACATAAGCATCACAGCCCCAAACTTTAAGAAACGACAACTTTGGTTTCTTGCCAAACCACAGTTCATAAGGAGTCATCTCAACGGATTTAGATGGTGCCCTATTTAACGTGAATGCAGCCGTCTCTAAAGCATAACCCCAAAACGACAACGGTAAGTCAGTAAGAGACATAATAGATCGCACCATATCTAGTAAAGTACGATTACGACGTTCGGACACACCATTACACTGTGGTGTTCCGGGTGGCGTGAGTTGCGAAACTATCCCGCATTGTTTCAAATGAAGACCAAACTCGTAACTCAAATATTCTCCTCCACGATCAGATCGTAGAAACTTTATTTTCTTGTTACGATGATTTTCCACTTCACTCTGAAATTCTTTGAACTTTTCAAATGTTTCAGACTTATGTTTCATCAAGTAGATATACCCATATCTGCTCAAATCATCTGTGAAGGTGAGAAAATAATGATACCCGCTGCGAACCTCAATATTCATCGGACCACATACATCAGTATGTATGATTTCTAACAAATCTGTTGCTTGCTCCATAGTTCCGGAGAACGGCATTTTAGTCATTTTGCCCATGAGGCACGGTTCGCAAGTACCAAGTGATTCATAATCAAGTGACTCCAAAAGTCCATCAGAATGGAGTTTCTTCATGCGCTTTATACCAATATGACCTAAATGGCAGTGCCACAAATAAGTTGCACTATCATTATTAACTCTGCATCTTTTAGCTTCAATACTATGAATATGTGTATCTCCACTATCAAGATTAAAAAAGAATAGACCACTCTTTAAGGGTGCATGACCATAAAAGATATTACTCATATAAATAGAACAACCATTATTCTCCGATTTAAATGAATAACCGTCTCGCATCAAACAAGATCCCGATATAATGTTCATGCTTAACGCTAGCACCAAATAACAATTATTCAGGTCTAATACTAATCCTGAAGGTAGATGTAGAGGTAGCATGCCGACTGCAATCACATCGACTTTGGAACCATTTCCCACGCGCATCGTTACCTCGTCCTTTGCCAATCTTCGCTTAATCCGTAGTCCTTGTTTCGAGTTGCAAATATTGGCAACAGAACCAGTATCAAATACCCAGGCACTACTGCGATCATTAGTAAGGTACACATCAATAACATGTATATCACATATACCTTTGTTCACCTTGCCATCCTTCTTATCCGCCAAATACTTGGGGCAGTTCCGCTTCCAGTGACCAGTCTATTTGCAGTAGAAGCACTCAGTCTCAAGCTTAGGTCCAGACTTGGGTTTCTTCTCTTGAGCAGCAACTTGTTTGTCATTCTTCTTGAAGTTCCCTTTCTTCTTTCCTTTACCCTTTTTCTTGAAACTGGTGGTCTTGTTAACCATCAACACTTAATGCTCCTTGATTTCTACCTCCGCAGCGTTAAGCATTGCGAAGAGCTCGGGAATTGTTTTATTCATCCCTTGCATGTTATAGTTCATCACGAAGCTCTTGTAGCTTGGTGGCAGTGATTGAAGAACTCTGTCAATGACACTATCAACAGGAAGATTAACTCCCAGTTGAGTCAAGTAGTTATGGTACCCAGACATTCTGAGTATATGTTCACTGACAGAACTATTCTCCTCCATCTTGCAGCTGTAGAACTTATTAGAGACTTCATATATCTCAATCCAGGCATTTTCTTGAAATATTAACTTCAACTCCTGGAACATCTCATATGCTCCATGACGTTCAAAACGTCGTTGAAGTCCCGGTTCTAAGCCGTAAAGCATGGCACACTGAACTATTGAGTAGTCATCAGCTTTGCTCTGCCTGATGTTCATAACATCTGGTGTTGCTCCTGCAGCAGGTTTGGCACTTAGCGGTGCTTCCAGGACGTAATTCTTCTGTGCAGCCATGAGAATAATCCTCAAGTTACGGAACAACAGCACGGGCCATCATCTTTCAACTTTTCTTTCTCAAGGAATGCATTAAAATTCAATGGAACAACAGCACGGGCCATCTATCTACAACAACATAGACATGCAAAATACTATCAGGTACTAAGTTCATGATAAATTAAGGTTCAGTTAATCAAATTATTAAAGAACTCCCACTTAGATAGACATCCCTCTAATCATCTAAGTGATCACGTGATCCATATCAACTAAACCATGTCCGATCATCACGTGAGATGGAGTAGTTTTCAATGGTGAATATCAATATGTTGATCATATCTTCTATATGATTCACGCTCGACCTTTTGGTCTCCAGTGTTCTGAGGCCATATCTGGATATGCTAGGCTCGTCAAGTTTAACCCGAGTATTCTGCATGTGCAAAACTGGCTTGCACCCGTTGTATGTGAACGTAGAGCTTATCACGCCTGATCATCACATGGTGTCTCGGCACGACGAACTTTCACAACGGTGCATACTCAGGGAGAACACTTGTACCATGAAATTTAGTGAGAGATCATCTTATAATGCTACCGTCGATCTAAGCAAAATAAGATGCATAAAAGATAAACATCACATGCAATGAATATAAGTGATATGATATGGCCATCATCATCTTGTACTTGTGATCTCCATCTATGAAGCACCATCATGATCACCATCGTCACCGGCGCGACACCTTGATCTCCATCGTAGCATCGTTGTCGTCTCGCCAACTATTGCTTCTACAACTATCGCTACCGCTTAGTGATAAAGTAAAGCAATTACAGGGTGATTGCATTGCATACAATAAAGCGACAACCGTATGGCTCTTGCCAGTTGCTGATAACTCGGTTACAAAACATGATCATCTCATACAACAAAATATAGCATCATGTCTTGACCATATCACATCACAACATGCCTTGCAAAAACAAGTTAGACGTTCTCTACTTTGTTGTTCCAAGTTTTACGTGGCCGCTATGGGCTGAGCAAGAACCGTTCTTACCTATGCATCAAAACCACAACGATAGTTTGTCAAGTTAGTGATGTTTTAACCTTCTCAAGGACCGGGCGTAGCCACACTCGGTTCAACTAAAGTTGGAGAAACTGACACCCGCCAGCCACCTGTGTGCAAAGCACGTCGGTAGAACCAGTCTCGTGTAAGCGTACGTGTAATGTCGGTCCGGGCCGCTTCATCCAACAATACCGCCGAACCAAAGTATGACATGCTGGTAAGCAGTATGACTTGTATCGCCCACAACTCACTTGTGTTCTACCCGTGCATATAACATCTATGCATAAACCAGGCTCGGATGCCACTGTTGGGGAACGTAGTAATTTCAAAAAAATCCTACGCACACGCAAGATCATGGTGATGCATAGCAACGAGAGGGAAGAGTATCGTCCATGTACCCTCGTAGACCGTAAGCGGAAGTGTTATGAGAACGCGGTTGATGTAGTCGAACGTCTTCACGATCCGACCGATCCAAGTATCGAACACACGGCACCTCCAAGTGCAGCACACGTTCAGCTCAATGACGTCCCATGAACTCCGATCCAGCAGAGCTTCACAGGAGAGTTCCGTTAGCACGACGGCGTGTTGACGATGATGATGTTGCTACCAACGCAGGGCTTCGCCTAAGCACCACTACGATATGATCGAGGTGGATTATGGTGGAGGGGGGCACCGCACACGGCTAAGGGATCAATGATCAACTTGTGTGTCTAGAGGTGCCTCCTGCCCCCGTATATAAAGGATAAAGGGGGGAGGTCGGCCGGCCCTCTATGGCGCGCCAGGAGGAGGAGTCCTCCTCCTAGTAGGAGTAGGACTCCGCTCTTTCCTACTCCTACTAGGAGGGGGAAAGGAAAGGGGGGCGCCGCCCCCTCTCCTAGTCCAATTCGGACCAGAGCAGGAGGGGCGCTCGGCCTGCCCTAAGCCAGCCCTCTCTCTCCACTAAGGCTCATAAGGCCCATTATTTCTCCCGGGGGGGTCCGGTAACCCTCCGGCACTCCGGTTTTCTCCGAAATCACCCGGAACACTTCCGGTGTCCGAATATAGTCGTCCAATATATCGACCTTTACGTCTCGACCATTTCGAGACTCCTCGTCATGTTCGTGATCATATCCGGGACTCCGAACTACCTTCGGCACATCAAAACATAAAAACTCATAATACCGATCGTCACCGAACTTTAAGCGTGCGGACCCTATGGGTTCGAGAACTATGTAGACATGACTGAGACACGTCTCCGGTCAATATCCAATAGCGGAACCTGGATGTTCATATTGGCTCCCACATATTCTACGAAGATCTTTATTGGTTAAACCGCATAACAGCATATGTTGTTCCCTTTTTCATCGGTATGTTACTTGCCCGAGATTCGATCGTCGGTATCTCAATACCTAGTTCAATCTCGTTACCGTCAAGTCTCTTTACTCGTTCTGTAATGCATCATCCTGCAACTAACTCATTAGTTACAATGCTTGCAAGGCTTATAGTGATGTGCATTATCGAGTGGGCCCAAAGATACCTCTCCAACAATCGGAGTGACAAATCCTAATCTTAATCTATGTCAACTCAGTAAGTACCATCGGAGATACCTGTAGAGCACATTTATAATCACCCAGTTCTGTTGTGACGTTTGGTAGCACACAAAGTGTTCCTCCGGTAATCGGGAGTTATATAATCTCATAGTCATAGGAACATGTGTAAGTCATGAAGAAAGCAATATCAGTAAACTAAACGATCGAGTGCTAAGCTAACGGAATGGGTCAAGTCAATCACATCATTCTCCTAATGATGTGATCTCGTTAATCAAATGACAACTCATGTCTATGGTTAGGAAACATAACCATCTTTGATCAACGAGCTGGTCAAGTAGAGGCATACTAGTGACACTCTGTTTGTCTATGTATTCACACATGTATCATGTTTCCAGTTAATACAATTCTAGCATGAATAATAAACATTTATCATGATATAAGGAAATAAATAATAACTTTATTATTGCCTCTAGGGCATATTTCCTTCAGTATGGGGTTCCGGGATATTCACAGTTTTAACTTGGCCTTGCTAGCCAAGCAATGTTGGAGGTTAATCGAGAATTTTGATTCACTATGTGCCAGAGTTATGAGAGCCAGATATTATCCTAGTGGGGACATTTTGAACTGTTCGTTTGGCAAAGTATTTGGGCGGGAGTCCAAACATTTAAGAAAGGATGCATCTGGAGAGTGGGGGATGGAGCAAAGATAAATATCTGGAGTGATTGTTGGATCCCAAATAGTGCTCTAGAAAAGTGATCACTGTTCGTGGCAACCAATTGCTTTCAAAAGTCAGTGATCTCATTGATCCATCCTTGAGCGAGTGGGACGAGTAACTTATTAGAGACACTTTCTGGCACATAGATGCTGACCGCATTTTGCAAATCCCTCTACACCAGCAGGCTACAAAGGACTATGTTGCGTGGCACCTGACCAAGAATGGTATTTTTCGGTGCGCTCGGCTTATTATAAACAGTGGGAGGACACTTATATCTCGGGCAGCTCCTTGAGCAACTACCAGAGCGGGTCTGCACCACATCCGGTGTGGAGGAAGATATGGAGCCTCAAATTGCCAGGGAAGATAAAGATCTTTATTTGGATGTGTTTACATAATGAAATACCATGCTTCAGTGTATTAACAAATCGTCACATTGGCACAGTTTCACAATGTCCAATCTGTAAGGAAGGAGCTGAGGACGTGAGTCATGCCCTATTTAAATGTGCCCGAGCTCGCGTAGTGTGGGTGGCTCTGGGAATGGCACATGAAATAATGGAGGCCAGTTCGGTTGATCTATTGGGTGTGGCAGTTATTGAATTTTTGCTATGTGACCCCTCATATCAGCAGGCTTACTCTGACCCAATTGAGATGCTAGAACTGGTTGCTGTAACTTGTTGGTATTTGTGGTGGCAGAGAAGACAATTCGTACGGGGCGAAGATCTGGCCTCTCTGGTTAAAACTGCATTGGCGATCCATGCCTTAACTCTGAACTTTGTGCGTGCAGCGGGGAAGCCAAAGAGTACACCGAAATTGAACAAATGGCATGTCGCCTTATCGTGCCAACAGATTCTAAATGTTAATGCTTCCTTCCAGGAGAGCGACCACTCAGGTGGTTGTGGAGCTGTGGTCAGGGACAACCACGGAAGCTTTATTGCAGCAGCTATGGCCAACTTGGTGCATGTCGCGGACGTGGTTTCCACAGAAGCGGCGGCACTACGTGAAGGTCTAAAGCTTGTGCACAATCTTGGGTGCAGCAACGTAATAGTGAGGATGGACAATATTGTCGTGGTAAATTCCGTCCAACTAAATGAAGGTCATGCTATGGTGACAGCTCCAATTTTTGAAGAATGTAGAGATCTACTTCGAGACCTAGGAAGGTGACTATTGAGCATTGTAATCGAGAATCAAATATAGTTGCTCATGAGCTAGTGTAACACCCCTAGTGTCATGCTACAGTAATCACCTGTTAATGGTGCCGTGTCATCTTGTTACTGTTGCTAATCTTCACGATCCGAATCACCATTCAAATTCAAATCCAATTTAAAATCAAAAATTCAAATTTTCCAAACATGAAAACTAAAATGTTCAAAGTGTGGCAAATATTCTCTGGTAATTTATCATGTTGGAACCAACCTCTTTTGGGATTCCAAAGTGCCCCTGGAAATTTATTTAGTGGTCTGCCAACATAAAAAATTGGCCTTTCCAATTTCTAGAAATGGTTAGACAACTCATTTTGGCCTCGACCATTTTGTGACTCGTGGAAATAATGTGCTTGATTTATTTGGCAAGTCTCCTTTCTAACAAAACTCTTTTAGTTTTACAAATTAATAGAAAACAGTAGCTAAAATTCAAAAAAAACAGAAAAGAAAAGAAACAGAAAAAGGAAAAATGAAAAAGGCCAAAAGAACTACTGTGCACTTAAGCCTACTGCTACAGTCCCCGGCCGAGCCCACCTAGCGCCCGTCTCCCTCCTCGCGCACGCGTCGGCGCGCACGCATCCGATAGGCGTTCGTCGCCGTGTCGCCAATCCGACGGTTCCCCGACACCCTTAACAACTCGCCCGCGTGCCTCACTCTCTCCCCCGAACCCTAGCAGGCCCACAATCCCCCTCTCATCTCCTTCCTCGCCTCTGTTCGAGATGCCCGAGCGCCCCCATCGCCGTCGATCACCGTAGCCGTGGCCACCGTCGTCCGTTCGTCACCCCGGTGATGTCTACTACACAACCTTCTTCTTGTAGACGTTGTTGGGCCTCCAAGTGCAGAGGTTTGTAGGACAGTAGCAAATTTCCCTCAAGTGGATGACCTAAGGTTTATCAATTCGTAGGAGGCGTAGGATGAAGATGGTCTCTCTCAAGCAACCCTGCAACAAAATAACAAAGAGTCTCTTGTGTCCCCAACACACCCAATACAATGGTAAATTGCGTAGGTGCACTAGTTCGGCGAAGAGATGGTGAAACAAGTGGTATATGGATGGTAGATAAAGGTATTTGTAATCTGAAATTATAAAAACAGCAAGGTAACTAATGGTAAAAGTGAGCGTAAACGGTATTGCAATGCTAGGAAATAAGGCCTAGGGTTCATACTTTCGCTAGTGTAAGTTCTCTCAACAATAATAACATAATTGGATCACATAACTATCCCTCAACATGCAACAAAGAGCCACTCCAAAGTCACTAATAGCAGAGAACAAATAAAGAGATTATGGTAGGGTACGAAACCACCTCAAAGTTATTCTTTCCAATCAATCTGTTGGGCTATTCCTATAAGTGCCACAAACAGCCCTAGAATTCGTACTAGAATAACACCTTAAGACACAAATCAACCAAAACCCTAATGTCACCTAGATACTCCAATGTCACCTCAAGTATCCGTGGGTATGATTATACAATATGCATCACACAATCTCATATTCATCTACTCAACCAACACAAAGGACCTCAAAGAGTGCCTCAAAGTTCTGCCGGAGAATCACGACGAAAACGTGTGCCAACCCCTATGCATAGGTTCATGGGCGGAACCCGCAAGTTGATCACCAAAACATACATCAAGTGAATCACGTGATATCCCATTGTCACCACAGATATCCACAGCAAGACATACATCAAGTGTTCTCAAATCTTTAAAGACTCAATCCGATAAGATTACTTCAAAGGGGAAATTCAATTCATTACAAGAGAGTAGAGGGGGGAAGAAACATCATAGGATCCAAATATAATAGCAAAGCTCGCGATACATCAAGATCGTATCATCTCAAGAACACGAGAGAGAGAGAGAGATCAAACACATAGCTACTGGTACATACCCTCAGCCCCGAGGGAGAACTACTCCCTCCTCGTCATGGAGAGCACCAGGATGATGAAGATGGCCATCGGAGAAGGACTGCCCCCTCCGGCAGGGTGCCGGAATGGGTCTAGATTGGCTTTCGGTGGCTATGCAGGCTTCTCGCGGTGGAACTCCCGATCTATTCTTCATTCTGGAAGTTTTAGGATACGTGGGTATATATGGGTACAAGGGGTACGTCGGTGGACCAAAGGGGGGGCACAAGGCAGGGGGGCGCCCTAGGGGGGTGGGCGCGCCCCTACCCTCGTGAGCACCTCCTCCATCTTCTGACGTAGGCTCCAAGTCTATCCGGTAGGTTTCCTTCCAAAAATAACTTCTCCAGTTGATTTCGTTCCGTTTTGACTCCGTTTGATATTCCTTTTCCTGTAAACACTGAAATAGGCATAAAACAGCAAATCTGGGCTGGGCCTCCGGTTAATAGGTTAGTCCCAAAAATAATATAAAAGTGGAAAATAAAGCCCAATATTGCCCAAAACAGTAGATAATATAGCATGGAGCAGTCAAAAATTATAGATATGTTGGAGACATATCAAATATCCCCAAGCTTAATTCCTGCTCGTCCTCTAGTAGGTAAATGATAAAAACAGAATTTTTGATGAGGAGTGCTACTTGGCATAATTTCAATGTAATTCTTCTTAATTGTGGCATGAATATTCAGATCCATAAGATTCAAGACAAAAGTTCATATTGACATAGAAATAATAATACTTCAAGCATACTAACTAAGCAATTATGTCTTCTCAAAATAACATGCCCAAAGAGAGCTATCCCTACAAAATCATACAGTCTGGCTATGCTCTATCTTCACCACAAAAAATATTTAAATCATGCACAACCCTGATGAAAAGCCAAGCAATTGTTTCATACTTTTGATGTTCTCAAACTTTTTCAATCTTCACGCAATACATGAGTGTGAGCCATGGATATAGCACTATAGGTGGAATAGAATGGTGGTTGTGGAGAAGACAAAAAAGGGGGGAAGATAGTCTCACATTGTAACATCCCAAATTTTCAATTTGGACTGTTATACACTAGATCATCATGCATATCATATTTTCTTGCATTTTGTCGATCCTAGAGATTTCACGCAACTCAAGGACCCTTGGAGAGAGTTGGAGATTTCGTTATTTTCATATTTGAGTTCTTCTCGAATTTCGAAAAGAGGATCATTGGTTTTGCCGGAGTTTTGTTTGCCTTTTGTTTGGATAGGGAAAAATGCGTGTTTTCAAAAAATTGCATTTTAGGCCCGGAGAAAAGTTCATTTTGTTCGACTCATTTTTAGGAGTCGGGGAAAATTTACTTTGTGAGTTTTGGAGCCCGGTAGAATTGTTTTTCTGTGTTTTTCTGAGCGCAGAACCGTTTTAAAAAAAATCCCGCGCGCCCCTGGGCCAAAGGCCCAGGAGGCCAGCGCCTCGCCGCGTGCCGCGCCAGGCGCCAGGAGGGAGCCGCCGCCGTTGCCCTTTAGGAGTCCATCTAGGATTCCGTTTGCTCGTTTTTTTCTCTAAGATCTTTCCTATTCCTACTCTTATTCCTTGATCCCTCCTCTAAGCAAACCCTCTCCTCCCCAATATAAATACCCAAGCACCCCCCCCCCCTCTAAATCATCAAACCCCAAGCTCCCAAGCCCCAAGCCCCAAGCCGCACCTTGCCCCGCGCCGCCGCCGCACCACCGCCGCCGCCCTGCGTCACCACCGCCGCCGCAATTGTGCGCCGCCGCCACCGCCCTTGCTCACCGACGCCGGAGCCCCTCGCCGGAGACCTCGCTGGAGGTACTGCGCCGCATCTCTCTTTCTTTTCCGCGGATCGGTTTTCTTCTAAATCGTTCCGATTCTTTCTTCTCTAAACCGTTCCGGTTTTCTAGATCGGTTTTTCGTTCGGTTTCTTTTTCCGAAACCCTAGATCGGATTCGTTTTCTTTTCCGATTTAGTTGCCCGAGACCGTTCGCCGGACCGTTCGTCCTAACGAACGTGATCACCGGATTCTTCTAGGTTAACAAACGTCCGTTCGTTTAACTGTTCTTCTTTATCTTTTCGTCGGATTTTATTCCGCGATCGCGATCTTAGATCCGATCTTCGTTCTAGTCTATCTTCTCGCTCGTTTATCGGAATTAGGTGATTCAAGTGCCTGGAGTTTCGTTTCGAAACCGCCGTTCCGACTAATCAACTTTAACTAAGTTTTTGCTACGGTAAAATTTGACCTAGTTTCAACTTGCTAGAACCGAGTTGTTTTCTGCCGTTTGTTTTCGGTTTCTTTGTTCGGTTCTTTCTTTCTTTCTTTGCAACCGGAGTTCTTAAGTTGAACTATCTGGTTCGATCTCTTGTTCGAGTTTTACCTGTGCATTAGATGAGTACTTATTGTATGCTTGTTGTTTGTCTGCGATAGATTACCCGGATTGCGCCGCTTGTTACTTCGAATCTCTAGGACTCGCGGATCATCAGCAAGGCAAGTAACACTTTGATCATACCTTTTCTACAACCCAGTTTTATTGCATTAGATCAATCCTCACACATTGCATGATTAGGATCTAATTAAATTGTGGGATGGGAAGTAGATGAGGTAGTACCTATTACCTGTTTATTATGAAACCTTTGGGAGTTACTTCTATGTTTGCTTATTATGCCATGCTATGCTAGTAGACGTGGATTGGGTGAGTGATATCCATGACAGATGTGAGATTGATAATTTTAATGGTTTATCTAAGGTGGCAACTTAAACACACATCTGGGTGGATTGAGGCACCTGATGTCTATCAGGACTTGCCTATTTTATTTGGGACCGCCACCCAGGCTCAAAGGGATCATAAGATCTTTCATGCTAAATACTTACGTGTGCAGCCACAAGCCAATATGGGCTCTGGCATAGTTGACTAAGTCGTGCGAACTCTTATAGGGGTAGACTAGCAGATGTAGGGGATGTAGGTGGTACGGTCTACTCCATCGTAAGGTGCTAGCGCTTCTGAAAGACTATGTCTCGGTCATCCGTTTCTCAAACACCAGTAGTGCGAGAAAACCAACGGAGGCGATCGAGTCTTGTGGGGAAAAGTGCGCAAACCTCTGCAGAGTGTAACAAACTAATCATGATTAGCCGTGTCCCCGGTTATGGACAATCTTGAGTATCTAGTACTTGAATATCATGTGAATCTCAACCTGTTATTTCTAATTAATATTGTTGGGTTTAATGATTACTTTTAATTGGGATTGAGAATGCTGTCAACCATTCTCAATGTTTAACAACCACCATGATAGTTAAATAAATTTATTCCTTTGCAGTAGGGAAAAATTGGCTTTACGCAAAACTGTAACCATAGAGCTTTCCACCAGCCAAATATGCATATAGTATAGCTGTTTCATTCCATCATTCTCTATGTGTTACCTTGCCAGCATATTCCATGTGCTGACCCGTTTCGGGCTGCAACGTTAATGTTGCAGACTTTCAGACGACGATTAAGGTGCTTTTAGGTCGTGGTTCTATACTCAGTGATGCCGTTGGAGTTGATGGACCCATTTATCTTCCAAGTCTTCCATTGTTATCAACACTAGATGGCCTTAATCCATATTATTGTAATAAGCTCTCTTCGGAGACATCGATGTAATAAGTGTGTGAATGCCACTCTACTATAAATCCTTCGATGTACTGTGTGGTGTCAGCATTACTGATCCAGGGATGACACTGGAGCACAGTAGACTTGATCAATTCGCGTCGGGTTGCCACAGAGATGGTATCAGAGCACACGCTGACTGTAGGACACGACAACTAAGTTAAAGCCATAGATCACTATTCTCTCCTCATTTTCTAACTCCTCATCTTTTCTACTCTTTAGGATGAAGGACGTGAAGATTAAGTACGCTCAACAGGATGAAGGCACACCTTTTGGATTTCACTTGAAGGAAGTCACCAAGTACCTAAACATTGGATTACCAAGTTTCACGGGAACCTTCACCGCCACTTTGCCTAAAGAGGAGCGCTGGAAGATTCAAGCTCACGTTCCGGGAAGGACATTCGCGCCAATCACGAAGCCCATAAATAGTGTTTTCAATGCACCAACTTGGAGTCTAGGAAGGAGCATGGCAGCCCATATCACCATAGGACGCATTGGAGAAGTTTATCAAGAAGACCTCAAGGACACCATCTACCAGATTTGCGGACGCCGAGATGAACAATGGGAGTTAATCATCACCAAGAAGGATAGATCCATTGCAGCTTCCATCCAGGAGTTAAACCAACACATTCGACGCCACGAGAACCAGATGTGCAATGATATCATGGAGTTGAAGAATGCAAAAACAAGGATCATCGAGCTAGAAGGAGAACTGAAGGCTACACGCAAGGACTACATGGACGAGATCGTAGCTCTAGCAAGACACAACGTCGATCTTAAGCAGGAGATTGAAGAACTCAAGAGGAAGTTAGCATCCAAAGAGGAAGACGAGTACGTTGCATATCCAGACAACTACATCATCATCGACGACACCGATTCGGATCCAAGTGAACCCGACTTTGACGACGAAGCTGGAGCGGACATCATGGAGTCTTCCGTCGGTTCAAATTTCTAGATGACCACCAAATATTAGTAGTATTTCCCCCATGTAAACACTATATTTCAAGCACTTTTGCGATAGTTAGAACGATTGTATGCCCTTGTTTGATTGAATGAAGTGATTTTGTGTGAATTTGCTCATGTGCATTGGGGTAGTGTTTTCTCTTTAGACCTCATTCTATTCTTATATCTCTTCTTTTCTAAACCCTCAGATGCCTCCGAGACATGACAATGGATTTCCATTGGAGCTCACTCAATTGATCCAACGGCAGAATTAGTTGATGCAGATGTTAGTTCAGAATCAGCAGAACAACAACAACAACAACAACAACAACAACAACAACAACAACAACAACAACAACAACAACAACCCACCACCACCACCACCACTTGTTGACCACTTAGCCCGTTTCCTTAGGCTGAATCCGCTGGTGTTTTCCAGTAGCACCGAGCCGATAGTAGCAGATGATTGGCTCCGTAAGATAGGAAGGGAGTTGACCACTGCAGGATGCACGGATGGTGAGAAAGTGAAGTTTGCCGCACATCAGTTAGAAGGACCCGCGGCAGCATGGTGGGAGAATTTCACAGCCACCTTCCCAGTTGACACCGTCACATGGGATCAGGTCCAGCAAGCTTTCCGCACTGCACATGTTTCAGCAGGAGCTATGGCCATGAAGAAGCGTGAGTTTCGCAACTTACGCCAAGGAGGAAGGACAGTTGACCAGTATATTGACGACTTCAGCAAGTTAGCACGTTATGCCCCAGATGACGTTGCTACGGATGCAACCAAGCAGGAGAAGTTTCTGGAAGGATTGAATGATGAGTTGAGTATGCAGTTGATGGTAGCAAGTTTCAGAAACTACCAGGAGTTGGTAGATCATGCCATCATGATTGAAGGGAAGCAACAGCAGATTGAGAACCGCAAGAGGAAGTATGGACAGGGGAAGTATAGCTCTGGAGCCCAGCAGAAGCCCCGTTTTACCCCTAAATCGGGATTTCAGTTCCAGCATACCCATGGAGGAAGTAGTTCGCACAACCACAATGGCCACAAGAATGGTAATGGGAATGGAGGAAGCAACGGCCAGAACCGGACCACCCCATCAACCCCATCCAAGAGAGACCTGAGTCAAGTCACCTATTTCAAGTGTTCCAAGACCGGACATTATGCCAATGAATGTCCTGAAGGCCAGAATGGAAATGGCAATGGAAGCTCAGGAAAGAAGCCGAACCCTTTCAATAGGGGATAGGTGAACCACGTTAGCGTGGAGGAGGTTGAAGATCAGCCTGAGGCAGTGATCGGTAAGTTTTTGGTTAAGTCATTTACCGCACTCGTTCTTTTCGATACTGGTGCATCGCATTCATACATATCAAGGGGATTTGTGGATAAATATAACCTGCCAACCCAAGCCCTTAGGTCACCCATGTTAGTAAGCTCACCGGGAGCGGAGTTTATGGCTAGACGATGGTGTGATCGGTTACCATTAAGGATTGGTAACTATGTTTTTCCCTCAGACCTAATAATGTTGGAATCTCAAGGATTGGATGTGATATTAGGCATGGATTGGTTGTCGATGTATGGAGGAAACATCGATTGTGCTAGTAAGTCAATTTTGCTTACAACGCCAGAAGGAAGAAGGATCGAGTATGTATCCCAGCATGTGCCAAATAGGACACAAGTAAATTGCCTGACAGGAGTCGTGCAGGAGGAAGTACCAGTGGTAAAGGATTTTCCTGATGTATTTCCAGTAGAGTTGCCAGGCATGCCACCGGATAGAGACATTGAGTTCTTGATTGAGTTATTGCCAGGTACAGGCCCGATATCAAAGAGACCATACCGGATGCCAGCAAAGGATTTGGTAGAAATTAAGAATCAGATTAAGGAGTTATTGGAGAAAGGTTACATTCGCCCAAGTTCTTCGCCTTGGGGATCACCCATACTTCTAGTGGAGAAGAAGGATGGATCATTAAGGATGGTTGTTGATTATCGTGGATTGAATGAAGTAACCATCAAGAACAAGTACCCACTGCCCATGATCAATGATCTATTTGATCGTTTGCAAGGAGCTAAAGTGTTTTCCAAGATCGATTTGCGATCAGGGTACCACCAGTTGAAGATCCGAGAGCAGGACATTCCTAAGATAGCTTTTACCACCAGATATGGATTGTATGAGTATACCGTTATGTCATTTGGATTGACTAACGCGCCTGCCTATTTTATGAACATGATGAACAAAGTGTTTATGGAGTTTCTGGACAAGTTCGTCGTAGTGTTCATTGATGATATCCTGGTTTATTTGAAGAATGAAGAAGAGCATAAGGAACATTTGCGTTTGGTTTTGGAGAAACTAAGGGAACATCATTTATATGCCAAGTTTAGCAAATGTGAGTTTTGGTTGAAAGAAGTAGGATTCCTCGGACACGTTATATCCGGAGAAGGGATAGCAGTTGACCCCGCAAAGGTTGAGACCGTAACCGAATGGAAAGCACCAACGACAGTTGGAGAGATCTGGAGTTTTCTTGGACTTGCAGGATACTACCGGAGATTCATTGAGAACTTTTCAAAGATTACGAAGCCTATGACCAAATTGTTGAAGAAGGATACCAAGTTCAAATGGACTGAGGAGTGTGAGGCTAGTTTCCAGGAGTTGAATAAACGATTGGTTACCTCACTGGTGTTGATTTTGCCAGATCAGACCAAGGATTATGAGGTATATTGCGACGCTTCACGTCGAGGACTTGGAGCAGTGCTTATGCAGGAAGGGAGAGTTGTTTCGTATGCTTCACGACAACTGAAGTCCCATGAGTTGAATTATGCTACACATGATTTGGAGTTAGCAGTCGTAGTGCATGCATTGAAGACATGGAGACATTTCCTCATTGGAAATCATTGTGAGGTGTACACGGATCACAAGAGTTTGAAGTACATTTTCACGCAGAAGGAGTTAAATCTTAGACAAAGGAGATGGTTGGAGCTCATCAAGGATTATGATATGAGATTGCACTACCATCCCGGTAAAGCTAATGTAGTAGCTGACGCATTGAGCCGTAAGAGCCATGTAAATATGTTGATGACGGGAGAAATACCCCGGGAGTTAGCAGAAAACCTTCGTGAACTAAGTTAAGAGATAGTTCCGAAAGGCTATGTAGCAGCATTGGAGATTCAGTCAACATTGATGGATAAAATCAGAAAGGCTCAGAAATCTAACAAGGAGATTGCTGCTATAAAGGAGAAACTAAGCAAAGGAAAGGCAAAGGGATTTCGTGAGGATGAGCACGATACCCTATGGTTTGAGGACCGTGTTTATGTGCCCAATGACCCGGAGATCAAGAAGTTGATTTTGCAAGAGGCACATGATTCACCATGTAGGATCTAGAAGAAGGAGTGTCTAGAGGGGGGTGAATAGACACTTAATGCTAAAGTTGCACTTTTTAATCTTTTTCGGTTTAAGTGGAATTCGGGCACAATTTTAACATACACAATACATATCAAGCAAGCATGCAAAGAGTATATAGGCAGCGGAAAGTAAAGCATGCAACTTGCAAGAATGTAACAGGAAGGGTTTGGAGGATTCAAACGCAATTGGAGACACGGATGTTTTTCCCGTGGGTCGGATAGGTGGTGCTATCCTACATCCACGTTGATGGAGACTTCAACCCATGAAGGGTAACGGTTGCGTGAGTCCACGGAGGGCTCCACCCACGAAGGGTCCACGAAGAAGCAACCTCGTCTATTCCACCATGGCCATCGCCCACGAAGGACTTGCCTCACTAGCGGTAGATCTTCATGAAGTAGGCGATCTCCTTGCCCTTACAAACTCCTTGGTTCAACTCCACAATCTTGTCGGAGGCTCCCAAGTGACACCTAGCCAATCTAGGAGACACCACTCTCTAAGAAGTAACAAATGGTGTGTTGATGATGAACTCCTTGCTCTTGTGCTTCAAATGATAGTCTCCCCAACACTCAACTCTCTCTCATAGGATTTGGATCTGGTGGAAAGAAGATTTGAGTGGAAAGCAACTTGGGGAAGGCTAGAGATCAAGATTCATATGGTAGGAATGGAATATCTTGGTCTCAACACATGAGTAGGTGGTTCTTTCTCAGAACATATGAGTAGGAATGGTGTATGTGTTCTGATGGATCTCTCTCCGAATGAAGAGGTGGTGGAGGGGTATATATAGCCTCCACACAAAATCCAACCGTTACACACAGTTTTCCAATCTCGGTGGGACCGAATCATCAAACTCGGTCGGACCGAAATGGTAAACCTAGTGACCGTTAGAGATTTCGGTGGGACCGACTGGAACAACTCGGTGGGACCGATGTGCTAGGGTTAGGGAAAATCCAAAACTCGGTTTGACCGATTACTCAAACTCGGTGGGACCGATTTTGGTAATAAGTGAAACAGAGAGTTGGCCAAGCAAACTCGGTGGGACCGATTGCATATCTCGGTGGGACCGAAGATATTGCAACAGGTAACAGAGAGTTTGCAAGCCCATCTCGGTGAGACCGAGATCCGTATCGGTAGGACCGAATTGCTAGGGTTTGGCAGTGGCAAATGACAAGTGAAACTCGGTGGCGCCGGATTGACAGAATCGGTATGACCGAGTTTGGCTTAGGGTTTAGGTCATTTGTGGAAGTGGGAAAGTAGCTGAGGATTTTGGAGCATATCATTAAGCACATAAAGCAAGAGGCTCATTAAGCAACACCTCATCCCTTCTTGATAGTATTGGCTTTTCCTAAAGACTCAATGTGATCTTGGATCACTAAAATATATAAAAAGAAGAGTCTTGAGCTTGAAGCTTTAGCCAATCCTTTGTCCTTAGCATCTTGAAGAGGTTCCCACAACCTTTAGTCCATGCCACTCCATTGTTGAACTTATCTG
This sequence comes from Triticum monococcum, assembly GCA_034509565.1. Lineage (NCBI taxonomy): Eukaryota > Viridiplantae > Streptophyta > Magnoliopsida > Poales > Poaceae > Triticum > Triticum monococcum. Next base: position 490,231,652 of record CM067845.1, read on the forward strand.
AAATATACTAGGTAAAGGTATTAGTTCAACAAGAGATATGTTGTCATCAATTACCAAAACCACCTAGGGAGCACTTGTGCTTTCAATCTCCCCCTTTTTGGTAATTGATGGCAACATACATCAAAGCTTTAGATAAAGATATAAAGAACAGAAAGTAAAGCTTTGGAAGGACATGTAACAATCATAGGCTCCCCCTACATGTATGCACTCATGTGAATATGAAATATAGAGGCATGTGAGGGCATAACCATGACAGAGTGGGCAATGTGTTACATGTATCTTGGCCATATGCATCAGAGTAAAAGATTGTTAAGGAAAATACCTTCATGCTCATGAGTCCTTCTTGCAAACAGTATGTACATAAGCAAGAACTTCTCATACTCATGATTTTGATGCATACACTTACCTTGTAGTCTTTGGTTGACTTAGGACGGAATGAACCTGCACAAACAAGGTTAGATAACACAGGTACATCCACTAGCCAGAGTAAACTGAAGAAACCACAAGAATACCAAGACTGGGATGACATGTAGAGAGTAAGTACTAGGTACTCCATTGAATTCAACATGTCCCCAAGAGTAAAGATATGCGATGAATTTGACGGATTTCTTTCCCATAGGTGTCTTGCTCCCCCTGAATCTTATATGGGATATTGGGAGAAGATAGGGAATAGAAAATCAGAGCTGAAAGAAACAAAACAAATGAACATGTCTTTCCCCCTAAAAAGACATGTGACATCTCTCCTCTTGATCATCAAGCATCTGGGATCCTTGAGTATTGTCTCTCCCCCTAGGGATCTCTTTCTCCCCCTTAATACATTATCTGGGACATCTGGGATCCTTGAGATGTTCTCTCCCCCTTTTGTGCTTTGATGTGATCTCTTTCTCCCCGAAGATAAGCTTTGATGTGATCTCTCTCTCTCCCTTTGACATCAATTTCCAAGAAGGTTCTTCTGGAATCCGTCCAAAAGGTTTGGTCCTTGAGACTCAGCATAAAGCAAAGAGTAAAATTGGGATGCTTGTAGAGGACAAGATTCATTGAGTGGAGCTGGATCAGAAGAATTATAGGTTATGTGACAAACTGTTTTTCCTGTTGTGAAGTCGGTGGCACCGAGTGGTATGATTTGGTGGTACCGAAGGAATTCGGTTGGACCGAAAATTACAATTCGGTGAGACCGAGTTCACACAGAGAAAAACACTTGTCACCTCAGCTCACTAGACATGCAGGATCTCACAAAGATTTGCAATGAATTGAATGCGGAAAATGCAGAATAAAAGGAAAAGAAACTCAAGGATCTAGATGAAGTAGAAGGAAACAAATAAACAAGCATGAGACAAATGCAGTAACACAGAAAGAAACACAAGAGAACTTCATCTAGAGTTGGGCGGTGACATAGTCACCTATGTTAGAGTATATTGACTTAGGAGTCAAGTGAGAACACTTGATCATAGGTCATACTCATCGTTTAAGCTCAAAATGGGGTTGCCATTTTTTGTTTAAGCATCTTGATGTATTCGCATCTTGTTGAGTTGCTTTGACTCATGTCTTGGAGTAAAGCTTCTCTAAGATGGGATAACATACCTTGGGTGGTGGAGTGGTTCTTGCTGATGTAGTTGAACTTGTGTGGGTGCTCAAGGTTGATGTAGTCCATCAACAATTTGGAGCACCACTTGGAGTTTGAGTTCATCTACCTACATGGGTTAGTTCTTGCAAGGAAGAGCACTTGTGTATCCAAAAATGACAATCATGAAGCTCAACATAGAATTTGTCAAAGGATATGTTTGAATGGTTTTGTGCTTCCTTGTCTTCAACCACCATTGTGTAGAGACTTGGTGATGTAAAGATTGCTCAAGATGTGAGTGAGTCGCAATCCCATGGAATTAGTTTCAACCAAGTACCTACATGGGTTAGACAACATGCAAGGTACAAATATATCCAAGACATAAGATAGTCATCATAAGAGATATATCATGGATTAGTCATAAGCTCATGTCTTGCATGTGTCCAATGGAGTTCCTACTCCACGTTTGAAGCATCAATGATGTTCAATTCTCCTCTTAGCCTGCAAAATACTTTCTCATCAAGTGGTTTAGTGAATATATCCGCTAATTGCTTGTCAGTGCGAACATGCTTAAGATTAATGTCACCCTTAGCAACATGATCTCGAATGAAATGATGACGAACTTCAATATGCTTAGTTCGAGAATGTTGTACGGGATTATGACCAATTTTGATAGCACTTTCATTGTCACAAAGCAGTGGAACATGTTTCACATAAATTCCATAATCTTTAAGAGTTTGGGTCATCCAAAGTAATTGAGCACAACATGAACCAGCGGCAATGTATTCCGCTTCGGCGGTGGATAAGGATACCGAGTTTTGTTTCTTGGAGGACCAAGACACAAGAGATCTGCCAAGAAATTGACAGGTACCCGAAGTGGACTTCCTATCAACCTTGTCTCCGGCATAATCCGAGTCAGAATAGCCAACAAGATCAAAAGAAGACCTCTTAGGATACCAAATGCCAAAGTTTGGTGTGTGAATTAAGTATCTCACTATCCTTTTCACAGCCTTAAGATGACATTCTTTAGGAGCAGCTTGATATCGTGCACACATGCATAAACTTAGCATAATATCGGGACGTGAAGCACATAGGTATAGTAATGAACCAATCATAGAACGATAAACCTTTTGATCAACCGGTTCACCACCTTTGGTCAAATCATTATGTCCACTAGTGGGCATGGGTGTAGACATAACTTTGCACTCTTGCATATTGAACTTCTTGAATAAGTCCTTGGTGTACTTCGTTGGAGAGACAAATGTACCTTCCTTAGTTTGCTTGATTTGCAAACCAAGAAAGAATTTGAGTTCACTCATCATAGACATCTCATACTTCTCTGACATTAGCTTTCCAAACTTTTCACTAAAGAGAGGGTTAGTTGAACCAAATATGATATCATCAACATAGATTTGACATACAAATAGTTCTCCATTAACCCTTTTAGTGAAGAGAGTAGAATCAATTTTACCAATTTCAAAACCACTTGCAATAAGGAACTTGGTCAAGCATTTATACCATGCTCTAGGAGCTTGTTTAAGACCATAAAGAGCTTTGTGAAGTTTGTAAACATGATTAGGTTTCTTAGGATTGACAAAGCCGGGAGGTTGTTTGACATAAACTTCCTCCTCTATTTCACCATTTAGGAAAGCACTCTTAATGTCCATTTGGTACAAGGTGATATTATGGTGATTAGCATAGGCAAGTAAGATGCGAATGGACTCAAGTCTAGCAACGGGAGCATATGTCTCACCATAGTCCATACCTTCGACTTGTGTGTACCCTTGGGCGATGAGACGTGCTTTGTTGCGGACCACTTGTCCATCTTCATCTTGCTTGTTGCGAAACACCCATTTGGTACCAATGATGTTGTGGTTGTTGTCGGGCTTCTCAACCAATGTCCAAACTTGGTTTCTCTCAAAATTGTGTAGCTCTTCATGCATAGCGTTTATCCAATCCGGATCTTCCAATGCTTCTTCAACCTTCATAGGTTCAATGCTAGAGATGAATGAATAGTTTTCACAAAAGTTAGCTAAACGAGTTTTTGAGCGAGTGATTCTCCCGGTTTGTATATCATTGAGGATTTGCTCGACGGGATGATCTTTGGCAATTCTTGCTCGAACTCGTGAGAGCCTTTTCTTGGGTCTTCGTTGAGCATCTTCTTCATCTTGTTCTTCTTCTTGGCCTTCTTCATTGTTGACGTTGTCATTCTCTTGTCGTGGTGGGGAAGGAGGTTGTTGATGTTCGTCTTGATGTACTTCCTCGTCTTCTTCATCTTGGTGTGTCCCACTTGTGGATGCTTCCGTGTCGATTCTTGGTTCACCTTGTCGTGAAGTAGAAGCTTCCACTTGGACGGATGACGTACTCTCCTTCACCTCCGTTGGACGAACTTTGCCAATGGACAAGTCTTGGATTGCTTCTGAAGGGTCTTTGTCTCCTACATCAATTGGCAATTGCTCTACTTGCGAGCCATTAGATTCATCAAACTTCACATCTACCGTCTCTTCAACTTTTCGGGTGAAATTGTTGTAGACACGGTAAGTGTGAGAGTTTGAGCCATAACCGAGTAGGAAGCTTTCATGAGATTTAGGAGCAAACTTTGAACGACGATGCTTATCAAGAATGTAGCACTTTGAGCCGAATACACGAAAGTATCCAACTTGGGGTTTGTTACCGGTGAGGAGCTCGTATGCTGTCTTGCCGAGTAGCTTCTGAAGATACAAGCGATTTGTTGCGTGACAAGCTGTCTCAACCGCTTCTGCCCAAAAGTGCTTTGGCGTCTTGTATTCATCAAGCATCGTTCTTGCCATTTTGATGAGCGTCCGGTTCTTCCTCTCAACAACTCCATTTTGTTGAGGTGTGTACGTAGCCGAGAACTCGTGTGAAATCCCTTCTTCGTCAAGAAAGGTGTCCACATTTGCGTTCTTGAACTTCGTTCCGTTGTCACTCCGAACCTTCTTGATCTTCACTTCAAACTGATTTTGGGCTTTCCTAGCGAAGTTTTTGAAGATCTTCTGGACCTGCGACTTGTCATTAAGAAAGAACACCCACGTAAATCTTGAAAAATCATCAACTATAACTAGACCAAAAGAATTTCCACCGAGACTTTTGTAGGCGTTGGGACCAAAAAGATCCATATGAAGTAGCTCGAGTGGCCTCCTTGTGGTCATGATGTTCTTCACAGGATGCCTTCCTCCAACCTTTTTACCTGCTTAACAAGCACTGCAAAGTCTATCCTTATCAAATATGACATCGTTAACTCCAAGGATATGATTTCCTTTAATAAGCTTGTCAAGATTTCTCATGCCAACGTGACCTAGTCGTCTATGCCACAACCAACCTTTTGAGGATTTAGCAATGAAGCAAGTTTTAGGTTGTGCCTTTTTAGAGAAATCGACAATGTAAAGATCACCTCTACGCATACCGGTAAAGACCATTTTATGATTGTCTCGACGAAACACTTGGCAATCTACCTCAGTAAATAGAACATTTAGGCCAAAATCAGCAAGTCTAGATACTGAAAGTAAATTGTAGCCGAGAGATTCAACGAGCATGACATTTTGAATGGAACTATCATGTGAGATGGCCACCTTACCAAGGCCAACTACTTTACCCTTTGAATTATCACCAAAGGTGACATATTTTCGAGGGCCGTCATTTTCAGCAAGCTCATGGAACATCTCTTCATCTCCGGTCATATGATCAGTACATCCACTATCAAGAACCCATTCCTTTCCACCTGACGCATATCCCCGAAGATTTGCCGTAAGACCAAAATGTCTCATTGCATCATCAAGATCGAAGTCACTATCATCATCATGATAGTATCCATGTTCATCATGATCTTGTGACTCATCATTTCCTAGAGAGGGTAATTCATTAGATAAATGGTCATCAAAGTGGTCACTTTTATGAATTCTTATAGCTTCAAATATAATATCACTAATGATTCCAACATCTCCTTTAGCATGCTTGAGATTGGTAAGCTCAAATAGACAATCACCAAACTTAGTATCACTAGAGTTCATCTTACTCAAGGCAATAGATTTATGGAGAATTTTATCCAAATTTTTCAAGGAATGATCGGGAAATCGTTCCTCAAGAAATTTCCATATAGTATAGGCACAATTAAGAGTAGGCAAACTAGCAATCAAATTTTTGGGCAATCCTCTAATGATGAGCTCAATGGTTCTAAGATTGTGAATCATGTCAATATCTTCATCTAGGGTAGGATGCAAAGGATCAATATGAGGTGCACAAGGGCTAGCAATATACTTGTTTAAATGATATTGATTGAAGATTACAAGCATCTCATTTTTCCACTCATGAAAGTACTCTCCATCAAGAATAGGCACTCTATGTCTAAGACTCCCTAAAGTAGACACATCCATCTTCCTCCAATGATGATTAAACCAAGGCAATGGAGACCAAAGCTCTGATACCACTTGTAGGATCTAGAAGAAGGAGTGTCTAGAGGGGGGTGAATAGACACTTAATGCTAAAGTTGCACTTTTTAATCTTTTTCGGTTTAAGTGGAGTTCGGGCACAATTTTAACATACACAATACATATCAAGCAAGCATGCAAAGAGTATATAGGCAGCGGAAAGTAAAGCATGCAACTTGCAAGAATGTAACGGGAAGGGTTTGGAGGATTCAAACGCAATTGGAGACACGGATATTTTTCCCGTGGTTCGGATAGGTGGTGCTATCCTACATCCACGTTGATGGAGACTTCAACCCACGAAGGGTAACGGTTGCGCGAGTCCACGGAGGGCTCCACCCATGAAGGGTCCACGAAGAAGCAACCTTGTCTATTCCACCATGGCCATCGCCCACGAAGGACTTGCCTCACTAGCGGTAGATCTTCACGAAGTAGGTGATCTCCTTGCCCTTACAAACTCCTTGGTTCAACTCCACAATCTTGTCGGAGGCTCCCAAGTGACACCTAGCCAATCTAGGAGACACCACTCTCCAAGAAGTAACAAATGGTGTGTTGATGATGAACTCCTTGCTCTTGTGCTTCAAATGATAGTCTCCCCAACACTCAACTCTCTCTCATAGGATTTGGATCTGGTGGAAAGAAGATTTGAGTGGAAAGCAACTTGGGGAAGTCTAGAGATCAAGATTCATATGGTAGGAATGGAATATCTTGGTCTCAACACATGAGTAGGTGGTTCTTTCTCAGAACATATGAGTAGGAATGGTGTATGTGTTCTGATGGATCTCTCTCCGAATGAAGAGGTGGTGGAGGGGTATATATAGCCTCCACACAAAATCCAACCGTTACACACAGTTTTCCAATCTCGGTGGGACCGAATCATTAAACTCGGTCGGACCAAAATGGTAAACCTAGTGACCGTTAGAGATTTCGGTGGGACCGACTGGGACAACTCGGTGGGACCGATGTGCTAGGGTTAGGGAAAATCCAAAACTCGGTTTGACCGATTACTCAAACTCGGTGGGACCGATTTTGGTAATAAGTGAAACAGAGAGTTGGCCAAGCAAACTCGGTGGGACCGATTGCATATCTCGGTGGGACCGAAGATATTGCAACAGGTAACAGAGAGTTTGCAAGCCCATCTCGGTGAGACCGAGATCCGTATCGGTAGGACCGAATTGCTAGGGTTTGGCAGTGGCAAATGACAAGTGAAACTCGGTGGCGCCGGATTGACAGAATCGGTATGACCGAGTTTGGCTTAGGGTTTAGGTCATTTGTGGAAGTGGGAAAGTAGCTGAGGATTTTGGAGCATATCATTAAGCACATAAAGCAAGAGGCTCATTAAGCAACACCTCATCCCTTCTTGATAGTATTGGCTTTTCCTAAAGACTCAATGTGATCTTGGATCACTAAAATATATAAAAAGAAGAGTCTTGAGCTTGAAGCTTTAGCCAATCCTTTGTCCTTAGCATCTTGAAGAGGTTCCCACAACCTTTAGTCCATGCCACTTCATTGTTGAACTTATCTGAAATATACTAGGTAAAGGTATTAGTTCAACAAGAGATATGTTGTCATCAATTACCAAAACCACCTAGGGAGCACTTGTGCTTTCAACCATATTCGATTCACCCAGGAAATACCAAGATGTATTTGGATTTGAAGGAGACATTCTGGTGGACCGGAATGAAGAAGGATATTGCAGCATATGTAGCAGTTTGTGACGTATGTCATAGAGTAAAGGCAGAACATCAGAAGCTAGCCAGATTGTTGCAACCATTGCCGATACCCGAATGGAAGTGGGATAAGATAGGCATGGATTTTATCACAGGACTGCCCAGGACGAAAGCAGGATATGACTCGATATGGGTAGTAGTTGATCGTTTGACGAAGGTAGCACATTTCATTCCAGTTAAGACCACTTACACCAGTGCTAAGTTGGCAAAGATATACATGACTAGGATTATTTGTTTGCATGGAGTTCCAAGGAGTATTGTATTAGATAGAGGAACCCAATTTACCTCAAAGTTTTGGAATCAGTTGCATGAAACTTTGGGAACTAGGCTAGAGTTCAGCACCGCTTTTCATCCACAGACAGATGGACAGACCGAGAGAGTTAATCAGATTTTGGAAGATATGCTGAGAGCTTGTGCAGTAGATTATGGATCTAGTTGGGACGATAATTTGCCGTATGCGGAGTTTTCCTATAACAACAGTTACCAAACCAGTTTGAAGATGGCACCTTTCGAAGCTTTGTACGGAAGGAGGTGTAGGACACCGTTGTCATGGGACGAAGTTGGAGACCGTCAATTCTTTGGACCAGATTTGATTAAGGAGTCTGAACGGGAAGTTAAGTTGATTCGCGATAGGCTCAAGGTAGCCCAGTCCATGCAGAAGAGCTATGCAGATTCTAAATGCAAGGAGACAGTTTACAAAACCGGAGACAGGGTGTATCTCCGAGTATCCCCACTTCGAGGAGTTAAGTGCTTTGGAGTTAAGGGAAAATTAGCACCGCGTTTCGTTGGACCATATAAGATCTTGCAACGTATGGGATAAGTCGCGTATAAGTTGGAATTACCAGAGGGACTGTCAGGAGTTCATGACGTATTCCATGTTTCTCAGCTGAAGAAATGTCACGCCGAGATGGCAGAGATACCGTTAAGAGATACAGTGCCGCTTGAAGCGATTCAGTTGAAGGACGACTTAACGTATGAAGAGAAACCAGTCAAGATTCTCGAGTTTGCCAGCAGAGTCACTCGCAGTAAGGTTATCAAGTTTTGCAAAGTTCAGTGGAACCACCACTCAGAGGATGAAGCCACCTGGGAGAGAGAAGAAGATTTGCTCAAGGACCACCCTCACCTATTTTCTAGCCAACCCGCATCTCGAGGGCGAGATTCATCTTAAGGGGGGTAGGTTTGTAACATCCCAAATTTTCAATTTGGACTGTTATACACTAGATCATCATGCATATCATATTTTCTTAAATTTTGTCGATCCTAGAAATTTCACGCAACTCAAGGACCCTCGGAGAGAGTTGGAGATTTCGTTATTTTCATATTTGAGTTCTTCTCGAATTTCGAAAAGAGGATCATTGGTTTTGCCGGAGTTTTGTTTGCCTTTTGTTTGGATAGGGAAAATGCGTGTTTTCAAAAAATTGCATTTTAGGCCCGGAGAAAAGTTCATTTTGTTCGACTCATTTTTAGGAGTCGGGGAAAATTTACTTTGTGAGTTTTTGAGCCCGGTAGAATTGTTTTTCTGTGTTTTTTCGAGCGCAGAACCGTTTAAAAAAAAGAGTCCCGCGCGCCCCTGGGCCAAAGGCCCAGCCGGCCGGCCAGGAGGCCAGCGCCTCGCCGCGCGCCGCGCCAGGCGCCAGGAGGGAGCCGCCGCCGCTGCCCTTTAGGAGTCCATCTAGGATTCTGCTTGCTCGTTTTTTTTCTCTAAGATCTTTCCTATTCCTACTCTTATTCCTTGATCCCTCCTCCAAGCAAACCCTCTCCTCCCCAATATAAATACCCAAGCACCCCCCCCCCCTCTAAATCATCAAACCCCAAGCTCCCAAGCCCCAAGCCCCGAGCCGCACCTTGCCCCGCGCCGCCGCCGCACCACCGCCGCCGCCCTTGTGCGCCGCCGCCGCCGCCCTTGCTCGCCAACGCCAGAGCCCCTTGCCGGAGACCTCGCCGGAGGTACCATGTCGCATCTCTCTTTCTTTTCCGCGGATCGGTTTTCTTCTAAATCGTTCCGATTCTTTCTTCTCTAAACCGTTCCGGTTTTCTAGATCGGTTTTTCGTTCGGTTTCTTTTTCCGAAACCCTAGATCGGATTCGTTTTCTTTTCCGATTTAGTTGCCCGAGACCGTTCGCCGGACCGTTCGTCCTAACGAACGTGATCACCGGATTCTTCTAGGTTAACGAACGTTCGTTCGTTTAACCGTTCTTCTTTTTCTTTTCGTCGGATTTTATTCCGCGATCGCGATCTCAGATCCGATCTTCGTTCTAGTCTATCTTCTCGCTCGTTTATTGGAATCAGGTGATTCAAGCGCCTGGAGTTTCGTTTCGAAACCGCCGTTCCGACTAATCAACTTTAACTAAGTTTTTGCTACGGTAAAATTTGACCTAGTTTCAACTTGCTAGAACCGAGTTGTTTTCTGCCATTTGTTTTCGGTTTCTTTGTTCGGTTCTTTCTTTCTTTCTTTGCAACTGGAGTTCTTAAGTTGAACTATATGGTTCGATCTCTTGTTCGAGTTTTACCTGTGCATTAGATGAGTACTTATTGTATGCTTGTTGTTTGTCTGCGATAGATTACCCGGATTGCGCCGCTTGTTACTTCGAATCTCTAGGACTCGCGGATCATCAGCAAGGCAAGTAACACTTTGATCATACCTTTTCTACAACCCAGTTTTATTGCATTAGATCAATCCTCACACATTGCATGATTAGGATCTAATTAAATTGTGGGATGGGAAGTAGATGAGGTAGTACCTATTACTTGTTTGTTATGAAACCTTTGGGAGTTACTTCTACGTTTGCTTATTATGCCATGCTATGCTAGTAGACGTGGATTGGGTGAGTGATATCCATGACAGATGTGAGATTGATAATTTTAATGGTTTATCTAAGGTGGCAACTTAAACACACATCTGGGTGGATTGAGGCACCTGATGTCTATCAGGACTTGCCTGTTTATTTTGGACCGCCACCCAGGCTCAAAGGGATCATAAGATCTTTCATTCTAAATACTTACGTGTGCAGCCACAAGCCAATATGGGCTCTGGCATAGTTGACTAAGTCGTGCGAACTCTTATAGGGGTAGACTAGCAGATGTAGGGGATGTAGGTGGTACGGTCTACTCCATCGTAAGGTGCTAGCGCTTCTGAAAGACTATGTCTCGGTCATCCGTTTCTCAAACACCAGTAGTGCGAGAAAACCAACGGAGGCGATCGAGTCTTGTGGGGAAAAGTGCGCAAACCTCTGCAGACTATAACAAACTAATCATGATTAGCTGTGTCCCGATTATGGACAATCTTGAGTATCTAGTACTTGAATATCATGTGAATCTCAACATGTTACTTCTAATTAATATTGTTGGGTTTAATGATTACTTTTAATTGGGATTGAGAATGCTGTCAACCATTCTCAATGTTTAACAACCACCATGATAGTTAAATAAATTTATTCCTTTGCAGTAGGGAAAAATTGGCTTTACGCAAAACTGTAACCATAGAGCTTTCCACCAGCCAAATATGCATATAGTATAGCTGTTTCATTCCATCATTCTCTATGTGTTACCTTGCCAGCATATTCCATGTGCTGACCGATTTCGGGCTGCAACGTTAATGTTGCAGACTTTTCAGACGACGATTAAGGTGCTTTTAGGTCATGGTTCTATACTCAGTGATGCCGTTGGAGTTGATGGACCCATTTATCTTCCAAGTCTTCCGCTGTTATCGACACTAGATGGCCTTAAGCCATATTATTGTAATAAGTTCTCTTTGGAGACATCGATGTAATAAGTGTGTGAATGCCACTCTGCTATAAATCCTTCGATGTACTGTGTGGTGTCAGCATTACTGATCCAGGGATGACACTGGAGCACAGTAGACTTGATCCATTCGGGTCGGGTCACCACACACATCAACTAGGCGTATCAACGGGCTATGGAGATGCCCATTAATAACCCACAAGTATAGGGGATCGCAACAGTTTTCGATAAGTAAGAGTGTCGAACCCAACGAGGAGCTAAAGGTAGAACAAATATTCCCTCAAGTTTTATCGACCACCGATACAACTCTACGCACGCTTGACGTTTACTTTACCTAGAACAAGTATAAAACTAGAAGTACTTTGTAGGTGTTTTTGGGTTAGCTCGCAAGAAAGTAAAGAGCACGAAAATAAAACTAGGGGCTTCTAAGGTAAAGACACAACTAAAGTAAATATAGCGAGTGTGGAATAGTGATGATAGGAGTTGTGGAATTGTCCCTAGGCAACTGACTATGTTACTAGACCGGTAATCACTATTGCAATTCTATTTGAGGGAGAGGCATAAGCTAACATACTTTCTCTACTTGGATCATATGCACTTATGATTGGAACTCTAGCAAGCATCCGCAACTACTAAAGATTCATTAAGGTAAAACCCAACCATAGCATTAAAGTATCAAGTCCCCTTTATCCCATACGTAAACAACCTACTTACTCGGGTTTGTGTTTTTGTCACTCACGCAACCCACTATAAGCAAATCATAAACATATTGCAAACCCTACAGCGGGAATCCCTCACGCTTGCGTGACACGGAGGGCACAATAGGACAGCACCAACAAAATATGCAACTCAAACCATTCATAGCAATTCATCAATCACCGATAGGACAATAGAAATCTACTCAGACATCATAGGATGGCAACACATCATTGGATAATAATATGAAGCATAAAGCACCATGTTCAAGTAGAGGGTACAGCGGGTTGCGGAAGAGTGGACCGCTGTAGATAGAGGGGGGGGGGAGGTGATGGAGATGTTGGTGAAGATGGCGGAGGTGTTGGTGAAGATCGCGGTGATGATGATGGCCCCCGGCGGCGTTCCGGCGCCACCAGAAGCGAGGGGGAGAGAGCCCCCTTCTTCTTCTTCTTCCTTGACCTCCTCCCTAGATGGGAGGAGGGTTTCCCCTCTGGTGCTTGGCTCCCATGGCTTGGGAGGGGCGAGAGCCCCTCCGAGATTGGATCTATCTCTCTGTTTCTGCGTTCTGTTCTGGCTCTGTTTCACCGTTTCGCGTATATATGGAGATCCGTAACTCCGATTGGCCTGAAACCTTCGCCGTTATTTTTTCCGAATATTAGCTTTCTTGCGGCAAAATAAGAGCATCAACCACCTTACGGTGGCCTCACGAGGGTAGGCGGCGTGCCCAGGGGGGAGGGGTGTGCCCCCCTGCCTCGTGACCACCTCGGGCACCGTCTCGCGTGGATTTTTCTTTTGGAATTTTCCATATTTTCCAAAAATAAGCTCCGTCCGGTTTTCTCCCATTTGGACTCCGTTTGATATGGATATTCTGCGAAACATAAAACATGCAACAGACAGGAACTGGCACTAGGCACTGGATCAATATGTTAGTCCCAAAAATAATATAAAAAGTTGCCAAAAGTATATGAAAGTGAATAATATTGGCATGGAACAATAAAAAATTATAGATACGACGGAGACGTATCAGCATCCCCAAGCTTAATTCCTGCTCGTCCTTGAGTAGGTAAATGATAAAAAAAGAATATTTTTTGATGTGGAATGCTACCTAGCATAATCTTGATCATATGTCTAATCATGGCATGAATATTAAGACACGAGTGATTCAAAGCAATAGTCTATCATTTGACATAAAAACAATAATACTTCGAGCGTACCAATAAAGCAATCATGTCTTTTCAAAACAACAAGGCCAAAGCAAGCTTATCCCTACAAAATCATACGGTTTGGCCATGCCTCATTTTCGTCACACAAAATGCCCCCATCATGCACAACCCCGATGACAAGCCGAGCAATTGGTTCATACTTTTTAACGTGCTTCAGCTTTTTCAACCCTCACGCAATACATGAGCGCAAGCCATGGATATAGCACTATAGGTGGAATAGAATATAATGATGGAGGTTATGTGGAGAAGACAAAAAAGGAGAAAGTCTCACATCGACGCGGCTAATCAACGGGCTATGGAGATGCCCATCAATTGATGTCAATGCGAGGAGTAGGGATTGCCATGCAACGGATGCACTAAGAGCTATAAGTGTATGAAAGCTCAACAAAAGAAACTAAGTGGGTGTGCATCCAACTTGCTTGCTCATGAAGACCTAGGGCATTTGAGGAAGCCCATCGTTGGAATATACAAGCCAAGTTCTATAATGAAAATTCCCACTAGTATATGAAAGTGATAACTCAAGAGACTCTCTATATGAAGAACATGGTACTACTCTGAAGCACAAGTGTGGTAAAAGGTTAGTAACATTGCCCCTTCTCTCTTTTTCTCTCAATTTTTTTCATTTTTTTGGGCCTTCTCTTTTTTGGCCTTTCTCTCTTTTTTATTATTTTTATTGTTTTCGTCCGGAGTCTCATCCCGACCTGTGGGGGAATCATAGTCTCCATCATCCTTTCCTCACTGGGGCAATGCTCTAATAATGATGATCATCACACTTTTATTTACTTACAACTCAATATTACAACTCGATATCTAGAACAAAGATATGACTCTATATGAATGCCTCCGGCGGTGTACCAGGATGTGCAATGATCTAGCGTAGCAATGACATCAAAAAACGGACAAGCCATGAAAACACCATGCTAACTATCTTACGATCATGCAAAGCAATATGACAATGAATGCTCAAGTCATGTATATGATGATGATGGAAGTTGCATGGCAATATATCTCGGAATGGCTATGGAAATGCCATGATAGGTAGGTATGGTGGCTGTTTTGAGGAAGATATAATGAGGCTTATGTGTGATAGAGCGTATCGTATCACGTGGTTTGGATGCACCGGCGAAGTTTGCACCAACTCTCGAGGTGAGAAAGGGCAATGCACGGTACCGAAGAGGCTAGCAATGATGGAAGGGTGAGAGTGCGTATAATCCATGGACTCACATTAGTCATAAAGAACTCATATACTTATTGCAAAAGTTTATTAGCCCTCGAAGCAAAGTACTACTACGCATGCCCCTAGGGGGATAGATTGGTAGGAAAAGACCATCGCTCGTCCCCGACCGCCACTCATAAGGAAGACAATCAAAGAAACACCCCATGCTTCAAATTTGTCACACAACGGCTACCATACGTGCATACTACAGGACTTGCAAACCTCAACACAAGTGTCTCTACAATCCACAACCACCCACTAGCATAACTCTAATATCACCATCTTTATATCGCAAAACTATTGCAAGGAATCAAACATATCATATTCAGCGATCTACAAGTTTATATAGGATTTTATGACTAACCATGTGCATGACCAGTTCCTATCATCTCTCTAAATAGATATAAGTGAAGCAAGAGAGTTTAATTCTTTCTACAAAATATATGCCCAAGCTCTAACAAATATAAGTGAAGCAAAAGAGCATTCTACAAATGGCGGTTGTCCAAGTAAAGAGAAACAGGCAATCCAAACTTCAAATGATATAAGTGAAGCACATGAAGCATTCTATAAAACCATACTCAAAAGATATAAGTGAAGTGCATAGAGAATTCTATAAATCAACCAAGAACAATCTCATACCAGCATGGTGCATAAAAGAAAAAAATAAAAACCTAAATGCAAAAGACGCTCCAAGATTTGCACATATCACATGAATGAAACGAATCCGAAAACATACCGATATTTGTTGAAGAAAGAAGGGATGCCTCCCTAGCATCCCCAAGCTTAGACGCTTGAGTATCCTTGAATATTTACTTGGGGTGCCTCGGGCATCCCCAAGCTTGAGCTCTTTCCTCTCTTCCTTCTTCTCACATCGAAACCTTCTCAATCAAACACTTCATCCACACAAAACTTCAACAGAAAACTCGGTAAGATCCGTTAGTATAATAAAGCAAATCACCACTCTAAGTACTGTTGCAAACCAATTCATATTTTGTTTTTCATTGTGTCTACTGTAAAATAACTTTTTCATGGCTTAATCCACTGATATAAATTGATAGTTTCATCAAAACAAGCAAACTATGCATCAAAAACAGAATCTGTCTAAAACAGAACAGTCTGTAGCAATCTGAACATTCACCATACTTCTGATACTTGAAAAATTCTTCCAAAATTAGTAAAAATAAAAAATTTGTATATAAATACAGTGCAAAAAGAATCAGAACCATTTGACGTTCCATTAAAAAATTAGCGCACTACAGCCAAAGTTTCTGTCCTGCACCGCACAAACCAACAAGCATTGTAAACATCCTAAAGGCAAACCTTGGCACATTATTTTTATAATACAATGGAATTGTACAAGGGGATAATTATTTTTGTTGAAAAGTTTCTGTAATCAAGATTCACAAAGTTTTCGTGAGCATGAACAAAGTTCAAGGAGCTCTCCCACTTCAACAATGCTTGTCTTTCTCAGTTTCACTTTCCTTTTTGAAAAGTTTTGGGTTCCCCTCTTTATTTTTGTTGTTTTTAAACTATATGAAAGCACTCAACAGAAATAAATGACTCTATAAAACTTCCGGGTTGTCTCCCTGGCAGCGCTTTCTTTAAAGCCATTAAGCTAGGCATATAGTGCTCAAGTAGTGAATCCACCCGGATCCCAAGGTATATCAAAGCCAATTTTAATTAACAATGATTTGTAATTTAGTAGTGAGCAAAAAGCAACATATATCAAGCAATGACGAAGTCTAACTCTCTTTCTATGCATTGGCATGTCATAAAAGAACAATTCATGCACACATAATAAAGGCCAATGCATAGTATAAACAGTTTCTTGCAATTTTATCGTATGGGAAACATAGAGAGGCGGAGATATAGTTCCTCTCTCATAATAATTGCAAGTAGGAGCATCAAGCACATGCATATTATATCTATCAAAATCATCATGTGCAACGGTAAAAGGCAACCCATCAATATAATCCTTAATAAGTGCAAGCTTCTCCGATATAGTGTAGTCGGGAGAATTCAAAGAGATACTAGGACTATCATGTGTGGGTGCAATAGCAACAATTTCATGTTTAACATAAGGAACTATAGCAAGTTCATCTCCATAAGCATAATTCATATTGGCATCTTGGCCACAAGCATAGCAATCACCATCAAAAAGGGATATTTCAAAAGAATCAACGGGACCATAACAATCATCATAGCAATCATCCTTTGGTAAGCACGAAGGGGAATTAAATAATGTATGAGTTGGAGGGTTACTCTCATTAGAAGGTGGGCACAGGTAGCTAATCCGCTCTTCCTCCTTTTGTTCTTCGCTCTCCTCATCATCTTTTTCATCCAATGAGCTCACAGTTTCATCAATTTCTTCTTCCATAGCTTCCTGCAAAATATTAGTCTCTTCTTGGACAGAGTTGACTTTCTTCATAAAAGCATTAATATAGTAATTGTATTCATAATTTTCATAGCAATATCCAAGTATAGCAAGATTTTTAGGCCTATAAACATCATCATCTAAAGCTTCATACTTTTCAAACAAAGATTCAATTTCATAAGCAGCCTTAAAAGCAACAAATTCTTCTATTTGTTCCACATCATAGTAATCATATATACCATTAGCATAAGAAGCTAAGGTTTCATTATCATTAAATTTGCATGAAAAGGGAAGGTGTGGAGCCTCCATCCTAGAGCAACAAGTATAATCATATTCCAAGCATAGTTGTCTAGCATACCACTGCAACATAATAAATTGATCCCATAATAGTTTCCCTTTTTGTGTCGAGCGATAACCCCTAAAGTATTCACGTTGATCCAACGAGTCTCCCATTATAAAGTTGAATGGGGTTTTCTCAGGATTATCAAAGTAGTACATAATATTTCTCACATAATGAGAATCGAGGGTTTTAGGAGTTACCCCATCCTCATGAGTAGCAAGTACAGCTAATTTTTTTGGTATTTTGCGTTCCATATCCATAACTAAAGATAGAGAACAACTAAGAACAGCAAATAAAAATTACTTAGTGATAAAGCAAACAAGCACACACGAGAATATTCACCCCACGCTATTGCTCCCCGGCAACGGCGCCAGAAAAAGGTCTTGATAACCCACAAGTATAGGGGATCGCAACAGTTTTCGATAAGTAAGAGTGTCGAACCCAACGAGGAGCTAAAGGTAGAACAAATATTCCCTCGAGTTCTATCGACCACCAATACAACTCTACGCACGCTTGACGTTTACTTTACCTAGAACAAGTATAAAACTAGAAGTACTTTGTAGGTGTTTTTGGGTAAGCTCGCAAGAAAGTAAAGAGCACGAAAATAAAACTAGGGGCTGCTAAGGTAAAGACACAACTAAAGTAAATATAGCGAGTGTGGAATAGTGATGATAGGAGTTGTGGAATTTTCCCTAGGCAACTGACTATGTTACTAGACCGGTAATCACTATTGCAATTCTATTTGAGGGAGAGGCATAAGCTAACATACTTTCTCTACTTGGATCATATGCACTTATGATTGGAACTCTAGCAAGCATCCGCAACTACTAAAGATTCATTAAGGTAAAACCCAACCATAGCATTAAAGTATCAAGTCCCCTTTATCCCATACGTAAACAACCTACTTACTCGGGTTTGTGTTTCCGTCACTCACGCAACCCACTATAAGCAAATCATAAACATATTGCAAACCCTACAGCGGGAATCCCTCACGCTTGCGCGACATGGAGAGCACAATAGGACAGCACCAACAAAATATGCAACTCAAACCATTCATAGCAATTCATCAATCACCGATAGGACAATAGAAATCTACTCAGACATCATAGGATGGCAACACATCATTGGATAATAATATGAAGCATAAAGCACCATGTTCAAGTAGAGGGTACAGCGGGTTGCGGAAGAGTGGACCGCTGTAGATAGAGGGGGGGGAGGTGATGGAGATGTTGGTGAAGATGGCGGAGGTGTTGGTGAAGATCGCGGTGATGATGATGGCCCCCGGCGGCGTTCCGGCGCCACCAGAAGCGAGGGGGAGAGAGCCCCCCTTCTTCTTCTTCTTCCTTGACCTCCTCCCTAGATGGGAGGAGGGTTTCCCCTCTGGTGCTTGGCTCCCATGGCTTGGGAGGGGCGAGAGCCCCTCCGAGATTGGATCTATCTCTCTGTTTCTGCGTTCTGTTCTGGCTCTGTTTCACCGTTTCGCGTATATATGGAGATCCGTAACTCCGATTGGCCTGAAACCTTCGCCGTGATTTTTTTCCGAATATTGGCTTTCTTGCGGCAATAGAAGAGCATCAACCGCCTTACGGTGGGCTCACGAGGGTAGGTGGTGTGCCCAGGGGGGAGGGGCGCGCCCCCCTGCCTCGTGACCACCTCGGGCACCGTCTCGCGTGGATTTTTCTTCTGGAATTTTCCATATTTTCCAAAAATAAGCTCCGTCCGTTTTTATCCCGTTTGGACTCCGTTTGATATGGATATTATGCGAAACATAAAACTTGCAACAGACAGGAACTGGCACTGGGCACTGGATCAATATGTTAGTCCCAAAAATAATATAAAAAGTTGCCAAAAAGTATATGAAAGTGAATAATATTGGCATGGAACAATAAAAAATTATAGATACGACGGAGACGTATCGCCCATCAATAGATATCAATGTGAGTGAGTAGGGATTGCCATGCAACGGGTGCACTAGAGATATAAGTGTATGAAAGCTCAACAAAAGAAACTAGTGGGTGTGCATCCAACTTGCTTGCTCACGAAGACCTAGGGCATTTTGAGGAAGCCCATCATTGGAATATACAAGTCAAGTTCTATAATGAAAGATTCCCACTAGTATATGAAAGTGAAAACATAGGAGACTCTCTATCATGAAGATCATGGTGCTACTTTGAAGCATAAGTGTGGTAAAAGGATAGTAGCATTGCCCCTTCTCTCTTTTTCTCTCATTTTTCTATTTTTTTATTTGGTCCTTTTCTCTTTTTTTATGGACTCTTTGTTTTGTTTGGGCTTCTTTGGCCTCTTTTATTTATTTATTTTCATCCAGAGTCTCGTCCCGACTTGTGGGGGAATCATAGTCTCCATCATCCTTTCCTCACTGGGACAATGCTCTAATAATGATGATCATCATACTTTTATTTACTTACAACTCAATACTTAGAACAAGATATGATTCTATATGAATGCCTCCGGCGGTGTACCAGGATGTGCAATGATGCATGAGTGACATGTATGAAAGAATTATGAACGGTGGCTTTGCCACAAATACGATGTCAACTACATGATCATGCAAAGCAATATGACAATGATGAAGCGTGTCATAATAAACGGAATGGTGGAAAGTTGCATGGCAATATATCTCGGAATGGCTATGAAAATGCCATAATAGGTAGGTATGGTGGCTGTTTTGAGGAAGGTATATGGTGGGTTTATGGTACCGGCGAAAGTTGCGCGGTACTAGAGAGGCTAGCAATGGTGGAAGGGTGAGAGTTCCTATAATCCATGGGCTCAACATTAGTCATAAAGAACTCACATACTTATTGCAAAAATCTATTAGTTATCGAAGCAAAGTACTACGAGCATGCTCCTAGGGGGATAGATTGGTAGGAAAAGACCATCGCTCATCCCCGACCGCCACTCATAAGGAGGACAATCAATAAATAAATCATGCTCCGACTTCATCACATAACGGTTCTGTTGGAAATATGCCCTAGAGGCAATAATAAATTGGTTATTATTATATTTCCTTGTTCATGATAATCGTTTATTATCCATGCTAGAATTGTATTGATAGGAAACTCAGATACATGTGTGGATACATAGACAACACCATGTCCCTAGTAAGCCTCTAGTTGACTAGCTCGTTGATCAATAGATGGTTACGGTTTCCTGACCATGGACATTGGATGTCGTTGATGACGGGATCACATCATTAGGAGAATGATGTGATGGACAAGACCCAATCCTAAGCATAGCACTAGATCGTGTAGTTCGTATGCTAAAGCTTTTCTAATGTCAAGTATCATTTCCTTAGACCATGAGATTGTGCAACTCCCGGATACCGTAGGAATGCTTTGGGTGTGCCAAACGTCACAACGTAACTGGGTGGCTATAAAGGTACACTACAGGTATCTCCGAAAGTGTCTGTTGGGTTGGCACGAATCGAGACTGGGATTTGTCACTCCGTGTAAGCGGAGAGGTATCTCTGGGCCCACTCGGTAGGACATCATCATAATGTGCACAATGTGATCAAGGAGTTGATCATGGGATGATGTGTTACAGAACGAGTAAAGAGACTTGCCGGTAACGAGATAGAACAAGGTATCGGGATACCGACGATCGAATCTCGGGCAAGTATCGTACCGATAGACAAAGGGAATTGTATACGGGATTGATTTAAGTCCTTGACATCGTGGTTCATCCGATGAGATCATCGTGGAACATGTGGGAGCCAACATGGGTATCCAGATCCCGCTGTTGGTTATTGACCGGAGAACGTCTCGGTCATGTCTGCATGTCTCCCGAACCCGTAGGGTCTACACACTTAAGGTTCGATGACGCTAGGGTTATAAAGGAAGTTTGTATGTGGTTACCGAATGTTGTTCGGAGTCCTGGATGAGATCCCGAACGTCACGAGGAGTTCCGGAATGGTCCGGAGGTAAAGATTTATATATGGGAAGTCCTGTTTTGGTCACCGGAAAAGTTTCGGGGTTTATCGGTAACGTACCGGGACCACCGGGAGGGTCCCGGGGGTTCACTAAGTGGGGCCACCTGCCCCGGGGGGCCACATGGGCTGTAGGGAGTGCTCCTTGGCCTACATGGGCCAAGGGCACCAGCCCCACTAAGGCCCATGCGCCTAGAAGGGGAGAGGGGGCAAACCCTAAGGGCATATGGGCCCTAAGGCCCATACACCCTGCGCCTCCCTCTCCTCCCCCCTCTTGGCCGCCACCCCTTGGCCATCTAGGGCTGCCCCCCCCTAGGGGTGGGAACCCTAGAGGGGGCGCAGCCCCTCCCCTTCCCCTATATATATGAGGCCTAAGGGGCTGCCCATAACACACGCGATTCGATCTCTCGTCGGTGCAGCCCTGCATTCCTCTATTCCTCCTCTTCTGCGGTGCTTCGCGAAGCCCTGCAGGATTGCCACGCTCCTCCATCATCACCACGCCGTTGTGCTGCTGCTGGATGGAGTCTTCCTCAACCTCTCCCTCTCTCCTTGCTGGATCAAGGCGTGGGAGACGTCACCGGGCTGTACGTGTGTTGAACGCGGAGGTGCCGTCCGTTCGGCACTAGGATCATCGGTGATTTGAATCACGATGAGTACGACTCCATCAACCCCGTTCACTTGAATGCTTCCGCTTAGCGATCTACAAGGGTATGTAGATGCACTCTCCTTTCCCTCGTTGCTAGTCTCTCCATAGATAGATCTTGGTGACACGTAGGAAATTTTTTGAATTTCTGCTACGTTCCCCAACAGGTTCACCATACGTGCATGCTACGGGAATCACAAACTTCAACACAAGTATTTCTCAAATTCACAACTACTTAACTAGCATGACTCTAATATTACCATCCTCATATCACAAAACAATCATCAAGTATCAAACTTCTCTTAGTATTCAACACACTCATAAGAGAATTTTATTATTCTTGAATACCTAGCATATTAGGATTATTTAAGGAAATTACCATGCTATTTAAGACTCTTAAAATAATCTAAGTGAAGCATGAGAGATCAATAGTTTCTATAAAACAAATCTACCAACGTGCTCTCAAAGATATAAGTGAAGCACTAGAGCAAATGACAAACTACTCCGAAAGATATAAGTGAAGATCAATGAGTAGTCGAATAATTATGCAACTATGTGAAGACTCTGTAACATTTAATAATTTCAGATCTTGGTATTTTATTCAAACAGAAAGCAAAGCAAAAGAAAATGACATTCTAAGAATAGCAAACATCATGTGAAGAAGCAAAAACTTAGGATCAACCGATACTAACCGATAGTTGTTGAAGAAGAAAGGTGGGATGCCAACCGGGGCATCCCCAAGCTTAGATGCTTGAGACTTCTTGAAATATTATCTTGGAGTGCCTTGGTCATCCCCAAGCTTGAGCTTTTGTGTATCCATAATTCCTCTCATATCACGGTCTCCCTAAATCTCAAAAGCTTCATCCACACAAAACTCAACAAGGACTCGTGAGATAAGTTAGTATAAACCATTGCAAAAACCTTATCATACTCTACTGTAGCAAACCACTAAAATTATTATTCAACATTGCATACTAAATGCCTATGCATATTTAATAGTCCTATCCTCAAATAGAATCAGTAAAGAAGCAAACATATGCAAACAATGCAAACATAACAGCAATATGCCTAAACAGGATAGTCTGTAAAGAATGCTGCAACATCCATACTTCCCTAGCTCCAAAAATTATGAAATAAAATTCCAACTGTATTAAATTTATCATAGCTTAATATGAAAAAGGTTTCAACATTTTATCACATTCTGACTTTTCTAGGGAATTATTGCAACAGCGGTAAACTTTCTGTTTTCAAACAGTCACATGTATACTTGTAACATAGGCATAGTAAAGGCTATCAATGCCACTTTTATTGGAATAAAAGATGAAAAACATTGTTATAAATAACATAAAGCAAATCCTAACAAAATAAATTGACGCTCCAAGCAAAACACATACCATGTGGTGAATAAAAATATAGCTCCAAGTAAAGTTACCGATGGAAGTAGACAAAAGAGGGATGCCTTCCGGGGCATCCCCAAGCTTAGGCTCTTGGCTATCCTTGAATATTACCTTGGGGTGAATTGGGAATACCCAATATTAGGATCTTGCCACTCCTTATTCCATAGTCCATCGAATCCTTACCCAAAACTTAAAACTTCACAACACAAAACTTAACAGAAAACTCATAAGCTCCGTTAGTATAAGAAAATAAATCACCACTTCAAGGTAATGTAATGAACTCATTATTTATTTATATTGGTGTTAAACCTACTTTATTCCAACTTATATATGGTTTATAAACTATTTTACTAGCCATAGATTCATCAAAATAAGTAAACAACACATGAAAAACAGAATCTGTCAAAAACAGAACAGTCTGTAATAATCTGGATCAAACGTATACTTATGGAACTCATAAAATTCTCAAATAAATTTCTGGACCTGAGGAATTTATCTATTAATCATCTTCAAAACGAATTAACTAAATAGAACTCTCCAAATAAAAATGGCAGTAATTCTCGTGAGCGCTAAAGTTTCTGTTTTTGACAGCATGATCAATAGGACTTTCCCCGAGTCTTCCCAAAGGTTCTACTTGGCACAAACACTAACTAAAAGCATAAAACCACATCTAAACAGAGGCTAGATGAATTATTTATTACTAAACAGGAACAAAAAGCAAGGAACAAAAATAAAGTTGGGTTGCCTCCCAACAAGCGCTATCGTTTAATGCCCCTAGCTAGGCATGATAATTTCAATGATGCTCACATAAAAGATAAGAATTGAAACATAAAGAGAGCATGATGAAGCATATGACTAGCACATTTAAGTCTAACCCACTTCCTATGCATAGGGATTTTGTGAGCAAACAACTTCTGGGAACAAGAATCAACTTGCATAGGAAGGTAAAACAAGCATAACTTTAAAACTTTAAGCACATAGAGAGGAAACTTGATATTATTGCAATTCCTACAAGCATATGTTCCTCCCTCATAATAATTTTCAGTAGTATCATGAATGAATTCAACAATATAACCAGAACCTAAAGCATTTTTTTCATGATCTACAAGCATGGAAATTTTATTACTCTCCACATAAGCAAAATTCTTCTCATTCGGAATGGTGGGAGTATCATAAGAGACCCGAATGCTATGAATTGTTTCCACATTAAAAGAGTAATGTTCAGAAAAGGGGTAACCATAATCATGACAAGTTTTATAAATATAATCACTACTTTTTATAGCATAAGTATCATCACAATAATCATCATAGGTAGGAGGCATGCTATCATCATTATAAATTTGCATATCAAAACTTGGGAGACTAAAAATATCATATTCATTAAATGTAGCATCCCCAAGCTTGGGACCAACATTAATTGCAGCAAATATATTCTCAAAAACATCATCTTCATCAAACATAGCATCCCCAAGCTTGGGCCTTTTCATATCATAAGCATAATCACTCTCATCATTAATAGTATGGATAGCACCAATAGTATAGCAATTATCATATTGTTCCAAGCAAGTGCCAAAAAGATTTTCAAGATCATAAGAAGTATCATTACCTTCCATAATTATATTTTCATGAGGCACAATAGTAATAGGGGCAGCATTATTTGGGAGAGACATCTTTTTACCTCTCTTCCTTTTTCTTTTCTTCTTCTTCACCACATCATGTGTGGGTTCAATCCTCTTTTCGGAGCTCCTTATTAATGAGATTGGTTGAACAGGAGGCTCCTCCTCGTTACCTGTTTCATCATAAGAAATAATAGGAGGATATTGGGAAGCCTCTTCCCTTTCATTAATATTCTCTTCATCCTCTATTTGTTTTCTTTTCTTTATGTAATTGGCAATATAAGGATTTTCAATGCAATTCACCGCACAATACATATAAATATTCTCTAGATCAAAATGAAGAACTTTATCAAGGGAAAATTTTGGAATATCCTTAGTTATACGTTTAATTTCTTCATAACCCAAGAGCAAGCTAAGTTCATTATGATGTGCAAGGGAAATCAAGTCATCACAATTTTTGGGCATGATACGATCATGAAACAATTTGCATTGGGTACTAAAATGATCACGTTCATTGCAAAGTTCACAAGTAGGGCTAAGAAAAAATAAATTTTCAGCACATTCATCTAGCTCTTCTTGCAACAATTTGGTTTCTAAGTATTTATGCCTCCTGCAATATCTATCTTCCCTATTTGGTGTGTACATGCAAACCCAATGTACTCCACAAAAATTGACATGTTTATAGGAGACATTTTCATCATAACTAGTGCAATCATCATTAGTATCATGGGTATTCAAAGAATTCATACTAACAACATTGAAATCATGCTCATTATTCAAAGATTTAGTTCCAAACATTTTAATGCATTCTTCTTCTAACACTTTGGCACAATTATCCTTTCCATCATACTCACGAAAGATATTAAAAAGGTGAAGCATATGAGACAAACTCAATTCCATTTTTTGTAATTTTCTTTTATACACTAAACTAGTGATAAAACAAGAAACTAAAAGACTCGATTGCAAGATCTAAAGATATACCTTCAAGCGCTAACCTCCCCGGCAACGGCGCCAGAAAAGAGCTTGATGTCTACTACACAACCTTCTTCTTGTAGACGTTGTTGGGCCTCCAAGTGCAGAGGTTTGTAGGACAGTAGCAAATTTCCCTCAAGTGGATGACCTAAGGTTTATCAATCCGTAGGAGGCGTAGGATGAAGATGGTCTCTCTCAAGCAACCCTGCAACCAAATAACAAAGAGTCTCTTGTGTCCCCAACACACCCAATACAATGATAAATTGTATAGGTGCACTAGTTCGGCGAAGAGATGGTGAAACAAGTGGTATATGGATGATAGATAAAGGTATTTGTAATCTGAAATTATAAAAACAGCAAGGTAACTAATGGTAAAAGTGAGCGTAAATGGTATTGCAATGCTAGTAAATAAGGCCTAGGGTTCATACTTTTGCTAGTGTAAGTTCTCTCAACAATAATAACATAATTGGATCACATAACTATCCCTCAACATGCAACAAAGAGTCACTCCAAAGTCACTAATAGCGGAGAACGAACGAAGAGATTATGGTAGGGTACGAAACCACCTTCCTATAAGTGTCACAAACAGCCCTAGAGTTCGCACTAGAATAACACCTTAAGACACAAATCAACCAAAACCCTAATGTCACCTCAAGTATCCGTGGGTATGATTATACAATATGCATCACACAATCTCAGATTCATCTACTCAACCAACACAAAGGACCTCAAAGAGTGTCCCAAAGTTCTACCGAAGAATCACAACGAAAACATGTGCCAACCCCTATGCATAGGTTCATGGGCGGAACCCGCAAGTTGATCACCAAAACATACATCAAGTGAATCACGTGATATCCCATTGTCACCACAGATATCCACGGCAAGACATACATCAAGTGTTCTCAAATTTTTAAAGACTCAATCCGATAAGATTACTTCAAAGGGGAAACTCAATTCATTACAAGAGAGTAGAGGGGGGAAGAAACATCATAGGATCGAAATATAATAGCAAAGCTCGCGATACATCAAGATCGTATCATCTTAGGAACACGAGAGAGAGAGAGAGAGAGAGAGAGAGAGAGATCAAACACATAGCTACTGGTACATACCCTCAGCCCCGAGGGAGAACTACTCCCTCCTCGTCATGGAGAGCACCGGGATGATGAAGATGGCCACCGGAGAAGGATTGCCCCCTCCGACAGCGTGCCGGAACAGGTCTAGATTGGCTTTCGGTGGCTATGGAGGCTTCTGGCGGCAGAACTCCCGATCTATTCTCCGTTCTGGAAGTTTTAGGATACGTGGGTATATATGGGTACAAGGGGTACGTCGGTGGACCGAAGGGGGGGCCACGAGGCAGGGGGCGCACCCCAGGGGGTGGGCGTGCCCCTACCCTCGTGAGCACCTCCTTCATCTTCTGACGTAGGGTACAAGTCTATCCGGTAGGTTTCCTTCCAAAAAATAACTTCTCCAGTTGATTTCATTCCGTTTTGACTCCGTTTGATATTCCTTTTCCTCAAAACACTGAAATAGGCATAAAACAACAAATCTGGGCTGGGCCTCCGATTAATAGGTTAGTCCCCAAAATAATATAAAAGTGGAAAATAAAGCCCAATATTGCCCAAAACAGTAGATAATATAGCATGGAGCAATCAAAAATTATAGATACGTTGGAGACGTATCACCCGGCAAGTCCAACAGCTCCGCCGTGGTCCTCTGCTTCCACCGCACCGCTGGATCGAGCCCAGATCCCCTCGCGTTGCCGCATTCTTCTTCTTCTCTGGCTCGGCCACCGCATCGTCCTCATCCTTGATCTACGCCACCGGTCCTCCCCGAGCCCTCTGCCCAGACCCCACGCTCCCCCGGTGAGCCTCTGCGCCAGATGCGCCCTCCCCTGCCTCCTCTGATCGCCTATAGCAGCCGTTCCACGCTCACCCAAACACGCCGTGGCCTTGCCTCGTCGCCGGCGTGGCCACGGTGACCTTTTGGTCCCGTGTGTGCCACCGTTCCACTTCTCGCGTCGACTAGGCACCGTAGGCACTTCGCGCAGCTCACTTTGCGCCTCGTAGCCCCGTTCCCGTACCTCGCCCAAAGAACCTTGCCGCCGATGAGCTCGATGCGCTCAGCTCCAGCCACCGCAGCCTCCGCCACCGTCCGAGATCGCTCCGCCGTCGTCTTGCCGTTCGAACGAGCCCGGCCGCGCCCAAAATGGTGTGCTGTGGACGAATCCCGCAGCTCTCCCGATCGCTCCGCCGTTGGATTGGTCGCCGGAGTTAGCTCCGACGCCTCTCCGGCCGGTGCCGAGCTGGCACCCACGTGGCATCGCCCCGTGCCATTGATTGGTGGGCCCAAGGCCCCTGTTGACCAGTTGACTAAGTCAACTACTGACTCGGACACCCCTGTCCCACTGACCTATGGGCCCCACCTCAATAACCAAAATAAATAAAAGAATATTTAGTTAATTATATAGTTTAGTTAATTAAAACCCTAATCTCTCACTGACTACTGGGCCCCTCTCACTAATTAGGTTAGTTAGGTTAACATAACTCTGTTAGTTAGCACTGTCACTGACATGTGGGTCCCAGTGGACCCACTTGTCTGGTTTGACTGGTCAACCGACCAGTTGACCTGCTGACATCACGCTGATGTCATGCTTGCGTCATCGTCCACTATTCTGGATAATGTTGGATTTAAATAAATAAATTCAGGAAATTAATAAAACTTTAGAAAATCGTATCTTTTAAACCGTAGCTCGGATGCAAATAATTTATATATGAAAGTTGCTCAGAACGATGAGACAAACCCGAATACGCTACCCACATACATGTCAAATGCCTCTAACTATCTGAACATGGAACATTCCCCCTCCGGTCATCTGTCTGTCACAGGTCCGGAACCGGGAAAACATTCCCGGTTGATTTCCCCCTTCACCTATATCGTGTAGCCATATGTTAGGTCACACCCGGCACATCTTATTGCCATGTTATGCCTTGTGATGCATTGTTTGCTCTGTATTTACTGTTTCTTCCCCCTCTTCTCTCTGATAGACCCCGTGACCGATGCAGCCCCTGTGATCAACTACGTCGATGACGACCCCTCCTTGCCAGAGCAACCAGGCAAGCAAAACCCCCTTGAGCATTCCGATATCGCCCATGTCTTCCCCTCTCATGCTTGCATTAGAACTACTACTGCTTTATGTATGATCCTACTCTGATGCATAGCCTGTTTTTGTTACTTGCTTTCATACCTTACCTGCTTATCCTAAACTGCTTAGTATAGGTTGGTTAGAGATCCATCAGTGACCCCCACCTTGTCCCAGTTGCCTCGTTTTATGTTCGATGACTCGATCGACGTGATCGACGTCTAGGCCCCGACACCGCACATCACCCCCCCTAGTTGTACGACTCTGCAGAGTTACCATCAAGTGCCGAGGGTGGAACCTCTTACATCACTCCTGATGAGATCTCCGTAGTGTAGCTATACGGTCGAGGTCATCGAGGGTGATTTCCTCCTTAACCACTTCCGTTACGGCTCTGTCGTGCAACCCATCAAACGTGAACCTCGAGCGTGGATTCTCTTACGTTCACCTTGATGACAACATCGAGTGGAATTCACCGGGGGTGATTCCTCGGGTTTTCCCCTTGGTGTTAGACACACAGTTACTATGGTTACTACAACTTTGCACTAAGCCATGTTACTAAAGACGGGTCGGCCCTGAGGGGTACCCGTGCGAGCTTAATTACGAGTGATGTGGAGTCGGGCTGACCTGGAAGGTGCCCGCGAGATACTTACGAGGCGTGGCCGGGCATTCTTAGCCCTTGCCGCAAGTACTCGAGACGGGGCGACGGGGTCACATCGATCGTGCGTCTCTGTTCGTTACCACATGCTCCTAATCCACTACGGTTTGGATATTTGATCCGAGGGGCCTCTGGCCTGATAGCACTAACCATCACGTGGGCATAGTATGGGCGTTCGGCGTCGTATACATCGACTGAAGCTTAATAGACGTCAGCGACTGAGTGGCGCGCGCCGGGTTGGACTGGTAAGCACCTACCTTTATGAAGGAGGTATCTAGGTCTGCTCGTCGGCCGCCCACACAACGTGCAGGAGTTCCCGGGGAGATGGCCCATGACCCCTGGGGGCATAGATTTAGTCCGGCGTGATGGCCTCTCTATTAAGCCTAGGTCAGGTTGCGGCGTATTGTTTGGCCGAGGCCGGGCATGACCCAGGAAAGTGTGTCCGGCCGGAGTTAATCGAGCGTGGTGGGTAAGTTGGTGCACCCCTGCAGGGAAGAAAACATCTATCGATAGCCTTCCCTACGGTAACGGACACTTGGAGTTGTATCCCGATCGATACAACTAGAACTGGATACTTGAGATGAGAAATGGATATGAGACATGGTTATGACGAATGGATAGTATGGCTCTGGGATTGCTTTCTCGCAGGGAGTCGAGAAAGGATCTCTGGCCGAGGTTGATAACACTTCTACTACTTTACTTTATGCTACTCTACTCCCTCCTGATGCTGCAAGATGGTGGTTTCCAGAAGATGCTAGTCTTCGATAGGACTAGGCCTTCTCTCTATTCTGGCATTCTACAGTTTAGTCCACAGATACAACCCATTCATTTGATATAGATGCATACTCAGTTTAGATCTGATGTAAGTCTTGCGAGTACTTTGGATGAGTACTCACGGTTGCTTTGCTACTTCTTTTCCCCCATACCCGATTATTGCGACCAGATGACGAATCCCAGGAACCAGACGACGCCACTAATGACTACTACTACCCGGAGGATGCCTACTTCTACGTGAAGACCGCAGACGACTAGGAGTAGTTAGGAGGCTCCCAAGCAGGAGGCCTTGCCTTTTCGATCGTTGTTGTTTTTATGCTAGCCTTCTTAAGGCAAACTTGTTTAAGTTATGTCTGTACTCAGATATTGAAGCTTCTGCTGACTTTTATGTATTTGAGCCCTCGAGGCCCTGGCTTGTAATATAAAGCTTGTATTATTTTAATTTGTGTCTAGAGTTGTGTTATGATATCTTTCCGTCAGTCCTTAATCTTGATCGTATACATTTGCGTGTATGATTAGTGTACGGTCAAATCGAGGGCGTCATAGCTAGCTAGCTGGAGTCGTGCAAACACCCCATCATTGTGGGTGGATGCACCTCCTGATTTTACTGTAAAATTCTTATCGGACGATGTAAGTTTGATTGATTAATAAAGCTAGCCATTAAGGCCTTCCCGTCAAAAAAAACTCGTCCATTAGAAGTAGAGATATTAATTACATGTAAATATTAAGTATGATATTATTTACGTGTTGATTTTGTGATTAGCATTGGAATTGATATTTTGTATGATATTAACAACACGATAAACATGTTGAGCGCCCGTCCTTGAAGCAGGCTGAGTCATTGGATTGCTTTGGTTTGATGGTCAGCATTTGTTGGATCTGTCCCTTTGAGTCTATTTATATTGGTATAAATATAAATAGATAGATATAGATGATTTCATCACATGTTTTCATGGGAGGTCTTATACGCCGCTCACTTCATCCGATAGCGGGGCAACGCACAATCGGGCCTTCCTGACTGGGCTGGCCCTTTAATGCAGTAGTAGCTCAGCTGTTGTAGTGAACTGGCTACAAGTTCATCCGACTTTTTTATTCTCCCCCAACAGAAGAACAAAAATATAAAACATGAATACTTTATTAAATTCGGAACAATTTTCTAAAACGTTAACACCTTTTAAAACACGAACATTTTGTTAAAAATGCGAATACAGTTTGGAATTCTAAACGTTTCTAAAAAAACACAAACAATTTTTGAAAAAATTGGTTTTTATAAATGCAAACATTTAAAAAAATCGTTTTGAAAATTTCAACATATTTTGAAAACGCAAAGATTTTCAAAAATTCTAAACAATTTTTGAAAACAAGATTTTTTTTGGAGGAAATTTCAGACAATCTGTTTATATATTTAGTTATTTAAAAAGTAGTTTAAAAAAAGAAAAACCAAAAGAAAACCGGTAAAGAAAAAAAGGAAGACACAATTGGTTCATGAACCTTCTAAAAGATTCCCAGAATCGGTGGCTCGCACGCTCAGTAGGTCGGCCTATATAACAATTGGGGTGTGCGTAGCCTCGACTATTTGACACAGAAATATGAACTACGTGTTTTCACTGTCCAACACTAGTGTCTACCCCCCCCCCCCCCCCCCCCCCCCCTCTAAACAACACTACATGTGAGATCATTAGCACTAGCCACATAAGACCTCTAACAGGAAACCATAGTCCACCATAACCCAACATGAAAAAAAATCATAGCCCATTATTTCCTTAGGCGCCAACATACAAATAGAAAAACTCCCTGCGAAATCCATATGGCACAACCACACAGCAAAGTGCGCCCGTTCCTTCTAGTTGTGCATGCAATGCACATATACCAAATAATGTATAAAATATTATTATGTCTAATGCTAATAGTTTTTCATTTGCTTTATAAAATAAAAACACTTATTTGAAATGGCTAGTAAGTAGTCTAGTTTAGGTTTTTTTTAGTTGATCTAGGTTAGGGTTTCTTATTCCTCACGGGTGCGGCGCTTGGGCGAATGGCCTCTTCTTCGAGTTTATCTTCCGGGCATTGATCCTCCTCGAGTTGGTCCGTCTTGACGTAGTTGATGGAGCTCCTACATAGATTCACGTTGTCTCCTTGGGGCATGTGCACAATGACTTCCGGTTGTCATCAACAAGGTCAAGCCAACTCTGGTAGTTGAGTGACGATAATGGAGCGTCGACGGTTCTGGCATCGATAGTGGCCATTCGATTGTTGAGAAACCTTGATCTAATTTTTACTATGTTTGAGATTTTTTTTTGGTGAACTTCTATAAGAGATCCGAATCTTTTGGTAGAAAAACGCTACATGTAAGTTACCTAACTTTTAAATTTTGGTAAGATTCTTGCAGTATTTTGTCCTTTATTGTTTCAAGACTTCAGGTTGATTTTTGAATTGTTACTGTTTGGGCTAAGTCGGGGTTTTCTTAGGATGAATTTTTTATTTGCCCCTGTTTTGGGTAAGTCGAATTTCCTATCAGGCTGGAAGCCCGTTACACATTGCCTTTTTTTCGTATATTTTTTCTTTTGCTTTTATATTTATTTTTAGTCAGTTTTTCTTTTCTCCAATAGGGTATTTTTTGCAGGTTGGATGAGCAAAAATGAATACACACGGAAGTATTATACAATATGTATGTAAACTGCACTAGAGTGTTAAAATTTAACTATTATATGCTTATTCTTTTAATATTGAAAAGAAGGAATTTCAGTGGAAAGTTGTGTGCAAGTTTTTTTTGTTTTCTCCTTAAAGGGTAATATCAATGCCATTAATTCATTATTTCTTACATAACTTCATTATTTTGATTTTATTTTAGTTTTAATTTTATTTTCTTTCTTTTTAAGGATAATACCGACGTCACTAATTCCTTTTTAGAAAATGTTTTTTTGTGGAATTCCACTATTATATGCTTATTCTTACATATTATAAAAACATAGTTTTGTGTAAATTATGTGCAAATTTTTTCATTCTTTTTCATTCTTTCTTCAAAGGGTACTATCAATGTCACTAATCCATTTTCTTTGGAAAACTTCACTATTTTGATTTATTTTATTTTTTTCTTCCTTAAGGGTAATAGCAAAGCTAGTAATTTACGCCTTCTTACAAGACTTCATTTTGCAAAAAATTCACTATTATGTGCTTATTCTTGCATATGATAAAAATTACAATTTCTATTTAAACTATCTACAATTTTTTTCATTACTTATTTTACTTTTCTTCTTCTTAAATGGTAATATCAATATCAATGTCTTAGAAAACATTATTTTGTTTTTGTTTATTTATATTCATTTCTTGTGTCTTACCACATATCATGTCATTTTCTATTATGCTCCAGACCAAGCCCAAGTATCTCGTGGGGTTTGTTTTGTGGTTGCAAAGGGTCGAGTGCTCCTCTAAAAAACCAACTGACCCAAATTGAGATTTTGATTCTGGGAAAAAATCGACTTACCCAAATTGGTGCAAGTCGATTGTGGTTTTGAGAAAAATTGACATAACCAAATTGGTTTTTCAAGTGACTTGTCCTTAGCCGATCCCAAAATAAGTGCAATGAACATTTGAAGAGTGTACTAGTTGCATAATTCAACAACCTAGGATAGTTCTTGTGGCCTTATTTATTTATTTTTCTCCTTGTTTACATGGTGATCAGGACAAGGGCTTGAATTGGATTGTGTTGACTTAGTATTGTATTGATAACTGGCTTCAAATGTACTTAGCTTTTATAAGTGACACCCACGACTAAACTCTAATTATTTATTCCTACAACACAAAGTGTCAAACATATACAACATCACACAAAAGGTAGCAATAAAAAGGGAACATACTCAAAACAACCGGCCACCAATAAGATAAAATGGCTCAATCACATATCCTATCATCATGCCGCCATTTAACCTGGCTAAAGAAATCCAGTGCAACCATCCAAAGCTATTACGACAATTGCATAATGTTTACACTTAAGTTGGGAGGGAACTCCCCTCAACCATATACTGGACATATTTGCCATGCTAGTTGGGGGTGGCATATTAAACGCAATATGCAGCGTTTTGCTACACTGTCGCAAGTGAACAAGATTGAAATCGATGATGAATATTTTCCTCTTGATAAAAAAATTTCTTCTCACAACACAACCATCATTGTTATTTCCATGTTTGTAATTAATGTTCATTTTTGGTGCTATACTTTCTATGGTTCTTGAATGTGATATTCAGAGGAAAACTCATAAGCATGTGTGAAAACATAAATACAATGATAGGTTCCTAGTCTCGCCTTTAAAACTAGCTCATGTGTTGCATGATGATCCATTTTCCTTATCATAGGACATTGTTAGAGTAACAAGTATCCCGACAACAATGAGAGCATGTTGCTATCAGAACAATGGTGTTGAATAGACCCAACGGAATGAAATACTATGAGGACACACTATCACTTGTTATTAGTGTTATCATATAGATGTTAATGTATACTCTCTTCTTTATACAATGAGAGTATCAAGTACCTTCATGTCAGATGGTATACTTTGGGGTTTGTCAAACATTACCCGTGACATGGTAATTATAGCGGCAAATTTTGGGTGCATCAGAAAAGTATGTCAAGGAACTTGATAGCTCAAGATTGGGATTTACTCCTCCTACGACGAAGAGATATTCTTTGGGATGTATTGATATTACGATATCCATCATGGTCTGGTCAGACATATCGTGATATGATCATGAGGATGTCCGAATATGAAAACGAGAAAAGAGAACAAAACTGGTAACGAGGATAACCTGTATAGTGATCAAGAGTTGCTTCACATGGATAACGACAAGTCTCGCCTCGAGTTTTGTTATATCGTGAAGCAAATGGATTTGTGTACGAGAACAACAGGTTCACTAGATAATGATTCATGTTAGTGTAGGGGTCAATATGAATGCCCAGATCCCACTATTGATCATTGACCGAAATAGTTCCGGGTCATGTCTTCACTTTACCAAACTTGTGGGGTCACAAGTTGAAGGGTCATCGATCTGTAGAGTACTAGGAGTGTTAGGAGCTTGTGAGCATTGCACCAAGAAGTTTCATATGAAAAGAAAATGGTTCAGATAGAGAACCAGAAAGATTCTGGAGAAAACGGGAAAAATCGAAGTACCGGAAAAGTTTCAGGTTACCCTAGAAACCCTCTAGAAGACTATGGCCAAAACCTCCCAGAATATTCTAGAGGGAGCCACGGGGGCTGCCACTTGGCATGGGCCAAGTGGGATAGCCCTAGTTGGGCCGCCAGGCCCGTTAGGTGGTGTGCCTCCTAGCTTCGGGCACAAGCCACCAGGTGGTTGCTAGGGTTGAGGGAGCGCACCCCTTTGGGAGTTGATTCGTAGGATGGAATTTTTTCTAACTACATTTCCTAACACATAAATCTACACTCCATACACCCCCTTACTCCATTGTCAGGATTATATCCATGACACCAACGGTCTTAAGAGAAAGAGCAATCCTAGAAGTGATGCATTGAAGTTTCCCGTACTCTCATTACAAAATGCACATTCATAACAATCTAGGTGCATATAGTTTTTTTCCAAGAGGTTCCTGGTGTTGATCGACTTTGTAATCTAGAAGTAGCCAAAAAACCATTTTATGTCCAGGCCAACTAGCACTTTTTTATGGCCATTTGAACATGATATAAGCATCTTCATCAAATTTTAGGCAAGTATACATCTTGATGGGGGAATTACCCATTGTTTTTCTCTTGTCAAATCCATTTGTCCTATGCTTGACGATTACTATACTACAAAACCAACACATGAAGATCATTGTTTATCTCTTGGCATATCCATTTATACGACATAATTTAGTTGTGCTTTATTTTGTGAAGAAGCTCAAATATATTTATCCCATTTTCCCTGTAACTGGTTCTGATGAAACTCCGTCCTTGTCACATATAATGAATTTATAGACCAGATGCGAACTGAGCTTAGCTCAGATGGTTATGTCCTTTGTGGTGTAACCAACCCATCAGGGTTCAAGTCTTAGACTTGGCATGGTACTCCATTTTTCTAGATTTAATTCAGGCTTTCTCGCGATATTTGTTTAGTGGGAGGAGAGGTTCTCGTCGACTATGGAGGCACGTTTATAAGGATGAGTGCATGTGTGTTTGTATGAGCGTCTGCATTTGTACTGTGTAAAAAAATGAATTCATAGACCAGATGCGCTTGAATAAGAAATCGTTTTCATTTTACATTTATTTTCTGGATTGCTGGACCTGGATGTCGGCTGGTGCCAAAAATATCAAATGAATAATACTACATTGAAGAGTGTAGTTGGGTGACCGCTATACACATATGTGCCACCCAAATTTGCATTCATTTTCGTAACACATAATGAAACAACCCATTAAATTTCGACGAAGCTCGATCGATCACAACCATGGCACGCCTTCCCTTTCATCAATTTATTAATTATTGCCAATGCCAGCGTAGAGCAAGCACGAGCCTACTCATGATTCCGTATCACTAGTCTTGCTAGGATGCACAGCAAGCACCTCATCGACCACCTTCTCCAGATTCACCCAAGAGGGCCCACCCGTCAGTGCAGCCGCGGCAGCCTTCTCCTTCCACTCCATGGCCATTCTCTTCATCTCTTTTCCCTTGTCTCCTCCATCCATCACCTCCCGGATGGCCGCCTCCACCTCGTCCCTCTTGACATCGCCGCCGATCTCAATGCCGACGCGCCACTCGGAGCAAACGTACCTCGCGTTCGTGTACTGGTCGGCGCCGAAGGGCCAGCACAGCATCGGCACCCCGGCGCCGATGCTCTCCAGGACGGAGTTCCACCCGCAGTGCGTCAGGAACGCGCACGTCGCCTCGTGCAGTAGCACCGCCTCCTGCGGGCACCAGCTCGTCACGTGGCTCCTCGCCTTCGTCTCCTCCAGGAACTCCGGTGGCAGCACGGCGGCGGCAGCGGGGTCGTCGTCGCCGTTGATCACTTGATCGTTTCTGATCACCCACAGGAAGTCCTTTTTGCTATTGGCCAAACCCCACGCGAACTCCACCAGTTGCTCCCTCGTCAGCGTTGCTATGCTGCCGAAGCTCACGTAGAGCACCGAGTTTGGCCCCTTGCCATTCAGCCACTCTAGGCAGGCGTAGTTCTCCTTGGATAGATTTGATTCTAACGTGTCAACCACACTGGCAGTGGTGCTAGAAACTTGATCGAGAAGGAGCGGCAATGGTCCGACGGCGTAGATCGGTGGCAGGATGGTGGACATGGCCGCCATGGCCTCGCGATCGATCTCGTCGAAGGTGTGGAAGATGACGGCGGACGGAGTGGTCCTGTGGCACGCCATTGAGCGCAGGAGGATTTTGAGCATGGCGTCGTCGGGGTCCGTCGTGCGGATGAAGCTCGGGAAGTCTCTGAGGCGGATGTCTTTGGGCATCCCCGGCACCCAGTCCAGGACCGTGTCGTCCAGGTGTCCATTCCTCAGCTGCTCAGCCTCTGCTCCTCAAAGTCAAAGCAAGCACACTTAGTAAGTAATACGTATGTTTTTCATAGCGAGAACAATCGATGCATGGAGGACATACCTTTGAGGGGGACAATGCCCATGTCGACAAGCCGCTGGCACTGCTGGCAGGCCATGAAGGCGAACGCGCTCGACGTCCAGAAGGTGACGCAGGGAAGGCCCATCTCCTTGGACGCGTACAGGACGTGCTCGACGTCGGAGATGACGCAGGACGCCGGCGGGAGGAGGCCGGAGACGAGGCTCCGGAAGGGCGGGACCAGGGCCTCCGTGGTGGACAGCAGGGCAGCCATGTCCTGCGACGCGTCCGCCTCGGACGGGGGCAGGCCGTCCGGGACGGCGGCGAAGCGGAACCCGGGCACCCCGTCCAGCGCGCCGGGGCCGCGCGAGCGGAGGAGGCGGCGGCGGTTGTGCTCCGTGTGGACGAAGGTGACCTGGAAGCCATGACAACGGTGGAGGAGCTTGGCCAGCTGGAGCGCCGGCTTGACGTGGCCGTGCGCCGGGAAAGGGAAGAACACGGCGTGACGCTTCTCCACCGACGATCCTGCGGCTGCCACGGTCGCCATGGCCGATCAGTATTCAGTACTCCCCTGCTCCAGACTACAGACGGGAGGTTTTCCCTCTAGATAGCTGCTCTTTATTATGTTGATTGATACCGTAGTTGGTTTGATTGAGGCAACCCGGCGGAGTACAATTATTGTATAATGGGGAATCCCTACGTTGTACCTTAGCTAGAAGCTAGGGAGGCTACGTCGCAACCACGGTGTTTGAATCGACGAGCCTACGAATTTTACTGTCTCTTCTAGAGTTTTTGAAATCCCCGAATAGTTTTTAGAGTGTTGACACTTTTGAAAATTCCAAACATTTTTTGAAAGACAAGAAATTTAAAAAATGTTGAAATTTAAATTGACATTTAAAAAATGTTGAAATTTAAATTGACATTTAAAAAATGTTGATGCGTTTCAAAAGAATGTTGTGTGATGCTTAAAAAAAGTATTATACAATGGAAAAAAATTGTAGCATTCAAAGAAATGTTCGTGACAATTTACTAAAAGAAACTTGATGCATTTCAGAAAAAATCACGACATTTTCTACAAAGAAATATATGCAATGTAAGAAAAAAAATGTTCACAGAATTTTTTGGAAAAAATTCATACTATTTAGAAAAGTGATCAGTATTTTTTTAGGGGGTAGAAAAGTGATCAGTAGTAATTTGAAAAATGTTTACCATGTATTGTAAAAAAATGCTCGGGCCTGTATTTGGAAAAATATTTATCATGTATTTTAAAAAATGTTCAATGTGTGTTAAAACAATGTTCCCGCGTATACAAAAAAATATACGGTGTATATTACAAAAAAGTGGACATGTATTTGCCAAGAAAATATAACTATATAGGGTACTGGGTTGGGAATGAGTTGCGTTCCGAGAGTGGACATCCAACTATGTCGGGCATGAATTTCATGTTTGGCTTGGACATGCAACTAGGTCGGGTGTGTTTACATGTTGGGGTTGGACGCCATCTAGCTACTATCTATGGACCCTAGTTCTGTGGTAAATTACTCACACATCATAAGAAGGCAGCAAGGATGGTGTAGAAGACCTCCGTGATTGATTCCCCCTTCGACGGAGTATCAGCAAAGCCCTCCAGATGGTACCGCGGAAGAACAAAAACTTGCGACGGCGGAAAACGTGTTTCTGGTGGCTCTCTGGGGATTTCCCAATATTTGAGAATTTATAGAAGTGGAATTACGTCAGACGGAGCCATGTGGGAGCACAAGGTAACAGGGGGCGCCCTACCCTCCTGGTCACGCTTTGTTGCCTTGTCGTCTTCTCTTTTGTCCCCTGGATTCCTCTCCAAGCTTCTAGAGTCTCTTATATTCAGAAAAAAAATGTCAAAAAGTTTCGTAGCGTTTGGACTCCGTTTGGTACTGATTTTCTGGAAAACAAAAACAAGCAGAAAACAACAACTGGCACTAAGCACTGGGTTAATAGGTTAGTTCCAAAAATGATATAAAATAGTATAAAATGCATATAAAGTATCAAGACTGATAATATAATAGAATAAAACAATCAAAAATTATAGATACATCGGAGACGTATCAAGTTCCTAGTTCCAACTCCTGGGATTGGGATCAATGAGCCGATTCACCCATCTCAATCTCGATCTGCAAATGAAATTGGCTGCTTTTAATCCATGTCTCCTCGGTATTCACTGATCTCTTCTTATTTGTATGCTCTTACCATTTCCCACCTGCAAGATCAGTGTTGGGAAACGTAGTAATTTCAAAAAAAAATCCTACACACACGCAAGATCATGGTGATGCATAGCAACGAGAGGGGAGAGTGTTGTCTACGTACCCTCGTAGACCATTCGCGGAAGCGTTATATCAACGCGGTTGATGTAGTCGTACGTCTTCACATCCGACCGATCCAAGTACCGAAAGTACGGCATCTCCGAATTCTGCACACGTTCGGCTCGGTGACGTCCTCGCCTTCTCGATCCAGCAAGAGGGGCGAAGTAGTAGATGAGTTCCGGCAGCACGACGGCGTGGTGACGGTGATGGTGAAGAACAATCTCCGCAGGGCTTCGCCTAAGCACTACGAAAACTATGACGGAGGATAAACTAGAGGGGACGGGGTTGCCGGCACACGGCTTGGTGTTTCTTGATCTCTCTTTGGTGCTAGCCCTACCCCTCTATTTATATGTTGAGCCCTGGGGTCGAAACTTGGAGTAAAAGCCTCCTCAAAGTCGGTTTCACCCGAAAGGCAAGAGTCCATCTCGGACTCCAGGGCTAGACGCCAGGGTTCCCGGCGTCTACCCTCTAGACGCCAGGGTTCCTGGCGTCTAGCCTCAGGTCTCCGCAATACTTCCTTTTGCACTTTCCAAAAGCCTCGTGGGCTTTCCCCTTTGGCCCAGATAAAGTGTTCTCGTTCCCAAACATTTCGGGAAACATCTGGAACCCCTTCCGGTGAATTCCGGAACCCTTCCGGAGATCAAACACTACTATCCTATATATCAAACTTTATCTCCGGGCCATTCCGGAGTTCCTCGTCATGTCCGTGATCTCATCCCGGACTCCGAACAATATTCGGTCATCAACATACATAACTCATATAGTACTATATCGTCAACGAACGTTAAGCGTGCGGACCCTACGGGTTCGAGAACTATGTAGACATGACCGAGACACCTCTCTAGTCAATAACCAATAGCGGGACCTGGATGCCCATATTGGCTCCTACATATTCTACGAAGATCTTTATCGGTCAGACCGCATAACAACATACGTTGTTCCCTTTGTCATCGGTATGTTACTTGCCCGAGATTCGATCGTCGGTATCTCAATACCTAGTTCAATCTTGTTACCGGCAAGTCTCTTTACTCGTTCCGTAATACATCATCCCGCAACTAACTCATTAGTTGCAATGCTTGCAAGGCTTATAGTGATGTGCATTATCGAGTGGGCCCAGAGATACCTCTCCGACAATCGGAGTGACAAATCCTAATCTCGAAATACGCCAACCCAACAAGTACCTTTGGAGACACCTGTAGAGCACCTTTATAATCACCCAGTTACGTTGTGACGTTTGGTGGCACACAAAGTGTTGCTCCGGTAAACAGGAGTTGCATAATCTCATAGTCATAGGAACATGTATAAGTCATGAAAAGCAATAGCAACAAACTAAACGATCAAGTGCTAAGCTAACGGAATGGGTCAAGTCAATCACATCATTCTTCTAATGATGTGATCCTGTTAATCAAATGACAACTCATGTATATGGTTAGGAAACTTAACCATCTTTGATCAACAAGCTAGTCAAGTAGAGGCATACTAGTGACACTCTGTTTGTCTATGTCTTCACACATGTATTATGTTTCCGGTTAATACATTTCTAGCATGAATAATAAACATTTATCATGAAATAAGGAAATAAATAATAACTTTATTATTGCCTCTAGGGCATATTTCCTTCAGTCTCCCACTTGCACTAGAGTCAATAATCTAGATTACACAGTAATGATTCTAACACCCATGGAGCCTTGGTGCTGATCATGTTTTGCTCGTGGAAGAGGCTTAGTCAATGGGTCTGCAACCTTCATTTCCGTATGTATCTTGCAAATTTCTATGTCTCCCACCTGGACTAAATCCCGGATGGAATTGAAGCGTCTCTTGATGTGCTTGGTTCTCTTGTGAAATCTGGATTCCTTTGCCAAGGCAATTGCACTAGTATTGTCACAAAAGATCTTCATTAGACCCGATGCACTAGGTATGACACCTAGATCGGATATGAACTCCTTCATCCAGACACCTTCATTTGCTGCTTCCGAAGCAGCTATATATTCCACTTCACACGTAGATCCCGCCACGACGCTTTGTTTAGAACTGCACCAACTGACAGCTCCACCGTTTAATATAAACACGTATCCGGTTTGCGATTTAGAATCGTCCGGATCAGTGTCAAAGCTTGCGTCAACGTAACCATTTACGATGAGCTCTTTGTCACATCCATAAACGAGAAACATATCCTTAGTCCTTTTCAGGTATTTTAGGATGTTCTTGACCGCTGTCCAGTGATCCACTCCTGGATTACTTTGGTACCTCCCTGCTAGACTTATATCAAGGCACACATCAGGTCTGCTACATAGCATTGCATACATGATAGAGCCTATGGCTGAAGCATAGGGTACATCTTTCATCTTCTCTCTATCTTCTGCAGTGGTCGGGCATTGAGTCTTACTCAACTTCACACCTTGTAACACAGGCAAGAACCCTTTCTTTGCTTGATCCATTTTGAACCTTTTCAAAACTTTATCAAGGTATGTGCTTTGTGAAAGTCCAATTAAGCGTCTTGATCTATCTCTATAGATCTTGATGCCCAATATGTAAGTAGCTTCACCGAGGTCTTTCATAGAAAAACTTTTATTCAAGTATCCCTTTATGCTATCCAGAAATTCTATATAATTTCCAATTAGTAATATGTCATCCACATATAATATCAGAAATGCTACAGAGCTCCCACTCACTTTCTTGTAAATACAGGCTTCTCCAAAAGTCTGTACAAAACCAAATGCTTTGATCACACTATCAAAGCGTTTATTCCAACTCCGAGAGGCTTGCACCAGTCCATAAATGGATCATTGGAGCTTGCACACTTTGTTAGCTCCCTTTTAATCGACAAAACCTTCTGGTTGCATCATATACAACTCTTCTTCCAGAAATCCATTCAGGAATGCAGTTTTGACATCCATCTGCCAAATTTCATAATCATGAAATGCGGCAATTGCTAACATGATTCAGACAGACTTAAGCATCGCTACGGGTGAGAAGGTCTCATCGTAGTCAATCCCTTGAACTTGTCGAAAACCTTTTGCAACAAGTCGAGCTTTTTAGACAGTAACATTACCGT
Source organism: Triticum monococcum (assembly GCA_034509565.1). Taxonomy (NCBI): domain Eukaryota; kingdom Viridiplantae; phylum Streptophyta; class Magnoliopsida; order Poales; family Poaceae; genus Triticum; species Triticum monococcum. Next base: position 490,275,046 of record CM067845.1, read on the forward strand.
CAGCGTCGGTCTTCTTCTTGAAGATCCATTTATTCTCAATTGCTTGCCGATCAACGGGCAAGTCAACCAAAGTCCACACTTTGTTCTCATACATGGATCCCATCTCAGATTTCATGGCTTCTAGCCATTTTGCGGAATCTAGGCTCACCATCGCTTCTTCATAGTTCGTAGGTTCATCATGATCTAGTAGCATGACTTCAGAACAGGATTACCGTACCACTCTAGTGCGGATCTTACATTGGTTGATCTACGAGGTTCAGTAATAACTTGATCTGAAGTTCCATGATCATCATCATTAACTTCCTCACTGATTGGTGTAGGTGTCACAAACACCGGTTTCTGTGATGAACTACTTTCCAATGAGGGAGCAGGTACAGTTACCTCATCAAGTTCTACTTTCCTCCCACTCACTTCTTTTGAGAGAAACTCCTTCTCTAGAAAGGATCCATTCTTGGCAACGAATGTCTTGCCTTCGGATCTGTGATAGAAGGTGTACCCAACAGTCTCCTTTGGGTATCCTATGAAGACACATTTCTCTGATTTGGGTTCGAGCTTATCAGGTTGAAGCTTTTTCACATAAGCATCGCAACCCCAAACTTTAAGAAATGACAACTTTGGTTTCTTGCCAAACCACAATTCATAAGGCGTCGTCTCAACGGATTTCGATGGTGCCCTATTTAACGTGAATGCGGCCGTCTCTAAAGCATAACCCCAAAACGATAGCGGTAAATCAGTAAGAGACATCATAGATCACACCATATCTAGTAAGGTACGATTACAACGTTCAGACACACCATTACGCTGTGGTGTTCCGGGTGGCGTGAGTTGCGAAACTATTCCGCTTTGTTTCAAATATAGACCAAACCCGTAACTCAAATATTCTCCTCCACAATCAGATCGTAGAAATTTTATTTTCTTGTTACGGTGATTTTCAATTTCACTCTGAAATTCTTTGAACTTTTCAAATGTTTCAGATTTATGTTTCATTAAGTAGATATACCCATATCTGCTTAAATCATCTGTGAAGGTGAGAAAATAACGATATCCGCCACGAGCCTCAACATTCATCGGACCACATACATCTGTATGTATGATTTCCAACAAATCCGTTGCTCTCTCCATAGTACCGGAGAACGGCGTTTTGGTCATCTTGCCCATGAGGCACGGTTCGCAAGTACCAAGTGATACATAATCAAGTGATTCCAAAAGTCCATCAGTATGGAGTTTCTTCATCTTGATATGACCTAAACAGCAGTGCCACAAATAATTTGCACTATCATTATCAACTCTGCATCTTTTGGTTTCAACATTATGAATATGTGTATCACTACTATCGAGATTCATCAAAAATAGACCACTCTTCAAGGGTGCATGACCATAAAAGATATTACTCATATAAATAGAACAACCATTATTCTCTGATTTAAATGAATAACCGTCTCGCATCAAACAAGATCCAGATATAATGTTCATGCTCAACGCTGGCACCAAATAACAATTATTTAGGTCTAAAACTAATCCCGAAGGTAGATGTAGAGGTAGTGTGCCGACCGCGATCACATCAACTTTGGAACCATTTCCCACGCGTATCGTCACCTCGTCCTTTGCCAGTGTTCGCTTAATCCATAGTCGCTGTTTCAAGTTGCAAATATTAGCAACAGAACCAGTATCAAATACCCAGGTGCTACTGCGAGCTCTAGTAAGGTACACATCAATAACATGTATATCACATATACCTTTGTTCACCTTGCCGTCCTTCTTATCCGCCAAATACTTGGGGCAGTTCCGCTTCCAGTGTCCAGTCTGCTTGCAGTAGAAGCACTCAGTTTCAGGCTTAGGTCCAGATTTGGGTTTCTTCTCCTGAGCAGCAACTTGTTTGTTGTTCTTCTTGAAGTTCCCCTTCTTCTTCCCTTTGCCCTTTTTCTTGAAACTGGCGGTCTTATTGATCATCAACACTTGATGCTCCTTCTTGATTTCTACCTCCACAGCCTTTAGCATTGCGAAGAGCTCGGGGATCGTCTTATCCATCCCTTGCATGTTATAGTTCATCACGAAGCTCTTGTAGCTTGGTGGCAGTGATTGAAGAACTCTGTCAATGACACTATCAATAGGAAGATTAACTCCCAGTTGAGTCAAGTGATTATGATACCCAGACATTTTGAGTATATGTTCACTGACAGAACTATTCTCCTCCATCTTGTAGCTATAGAACTTATTGGAGACTTCATATCTCTCAATCCGGGCATTTGCTTGAAATATTAACTTCAACTCCTGAAACATCTCATATGCTCCATGACGTTCAAAACGTCGTTGAAGACCCGGTTCTAAGCCGTAAAGCATGGCACACTGAACTATCGAGTAGTCATCAGCTTTGCTCTGCCAGACATTCATAACATCTGGTGTTGCTCCTGCAGCAGGCTTGGCACTTAGCGGTGCTTCCAGGACGTAATTCTTCTTTGCAGCAATGAGGATAATCCTCAAGTTACGGACCCAGTCCGTGTAATTTCTACCATCATGTTTCAACTTTGCTTTCTCAAGGAACGCATTAAAATTCAACGGAACAACAGCACGGGCCATATATCTACAATCAACATAGACAAGAAAAATACTATCAGGTACTAAGTTCATGATAAATTTAAGTTCAATTAATCATATTACTTAAGAACTCCCACTTAGAAAGACATCCCTCTAATCTTCTAAGTGATCACATGATCCAAATCAACTAAACCATAACCGATCATCACGTGAAATGGAGTAGCTTTCAATGGTGAACATCAATATGTTGATCATATCTACTATATGATTCACGCTCGACCTTTCGGTCTCAGTGTTCCGAGGCCATATCTGCATATGCTAGGCTCGTCAAGTTTAACCTGAGTATTCGGCGTGTGCAAAAACTGGCTTGCACCCGTTGTAGATGGACGTAGAGCTTATCACACCCGATCATCACGTGGTGTCTGGGCACGACGAACTTTGGCAACGGTGCATACTCAGGGAGAACACTTTTATCTTGAAATTTAGTGAGAGATCATCTTATAATGCTACCGTCAATCAAAGCAAGATAAGGTCCATAAAAAATAAACATCAGATGCAATCAATATAAGTGATATGATATGGCCATCATCATCTTGTGCTTGTGATCTCCATCTCCGAAGCACCGTCATGATCACCATCGTCACCGGCGCGACACATTGATCTCCATCGTAGCATCGTTGTTGTCTCGCCAATCTTATGCTTCCACGACTATTGCTACCGCTTAGTGATAAAGTAAAGCATTACAGCACAATTGCATTGCATACAATAAAGCGACAACCATATGGCTCCTGCCAGTTGCCGATAACTCGGTTACAAAACATGATCATCTCATACAATAAAATTTAGCATCATGTCTTGACCATATTGTTGGGGATCGTAGCAGAAATTTAAAATTTTCTACGCATCACCAAGATCAATCTATGGAGTAATCTAGCAACGAGGGGAAGGAGAGTGCATCTACATATCCTTGTAGATCGCTAAGCGAAAGCGTTACAAGAACGCGAATGGAGGAGTCGTACTCGCAGCGATTCAGATCGCGGTTGATTCCGATCTAAGCGCCGAACAACGGCGCCTCCGCGTTCAACACACGTACAGCCTGGGGACGTCTCCTCCTTGATCCAGCAAGGGGAGAGGAGAAGTTGAGGGAGAAGTCCAACAGCACGACGACATGGTGGTGGAGGAGCTTGTGGTTCTCCAGCAAGGCTTCGCCAAGCACCATGGAGGAGGAGGAGAAGGTAGAAGGAGGGAGGGCTGCGCCAGGGAAGAGGTGCGGCTGCCCTCCCACCCTTTCACTATATATAGGGGCAAGGGGAGAGGGGGAGGCGCCCTAGGGTTTCCCCCAGGGGGTGGCGGCTAGGGCAGATTGGATCTCCCTAGGGAAAATCCTAGGGAGACTTGCCCCCAAAGCCAAGCAGGTGGAGGCTTGCCTCCCAAGCCAGGTGGAGGCGCCCCACCTCCCCAAGTAACATGGGAAAGGGTGTGGGGGGCGCACCACCCCTTAGTGGGCTGGTTTGCCCCTTCCCCTTTAGCCCATGAGGCCCTCCCACACTTGCCGGGGCTCCCGAAACACCTTTCGGTCATGCTGGCCATAGCCTGATACCCCCGGAACACTTTCGAACTCCAATACCCTTCGTCCAATATATCGATCTTCACCGCCGGACCATTTCGAAACTCCTCGTGACGTCCGGGATCTCATCCGGGACTCCGAACTACCTTCGGTAACTACATACTATTTCCCATAACAACTCTAGCGTCACCGAACCTTAAGTGTGTAGACCCTACGGGTTCGGGAACCATGCAAACATGACCGAGACACCTCTCCGGCCAATAACCAACAGCGGGATCTTGATACCCATGTTGGCTCCCACATGTTCCACGATGATCTCATCGGATGAACCACGATGTCGGGGATTCAATCAATCCCATATTCAATTCCCTTTGTCTATTGGTATGTTACTTGCCCGAGATTCGATCGTCTGTATCCCCATACCTCGTTCAATCTCGTTACCGGCAAGTTTCTTTACTCGTTTCGTAACACATCATCCCGTGATCAACTCCTTGGTCACATTGTGCACATTATGATGATGTCCTACCGAGTGGGCCCAGAGATACCTCTCCGTTTACACGGAGTGACAAATCCCAGTCTCGATTCGTGCCAACCCAACAGACACTTTTGGAGATACCCGTAGTGCACCTTTATAGCCACCCAGTTACATTGTGACGTTTGGTACACCCAAAGCATTCCTACGGTATCCGGGAGTTGCACAATCTCATGGTCTAAGGAAAAGATACTTGACATTTAGAAAAGCTTTAGCAGACGAACTATACGATCTTGTGCTAGGCTTAGGATTGGGTATTGTCCATCACATCATTCTCCTAATGATGTGATCCCGTTATCAACGGCATCCAATGTCCATGGTCAGGAAACCGTAACCATCTATTGATCAACGAGCTAGTCAACTAGAGGCTTACTAGGGACATGGTGTTGTCTATGTATCCACACGTGTATCTGAGTTTCCTATCAATACAATTCTAGCATGGATAATAAACGATTATCATGAACAATGAAATATGAAATAATAATAACTAATTTATTATTGCCTCTAGGGCATATTTCCAACAGTCTCCCACTTGCACTAGAGTCAATAATCTAGTTCACATCGGCATGTGATTAACACTCACATGTCACATCGCCATGTGACCAACATCCAAAGAGTTTACTAGACTCAATAATCTAGTTCACATCGCTATGTGATTAACACTCAATGAGTTCTTGGTTTGATCATGTTATGCTTGTGAGAGAGGTTGTAGTCAACGGGTCTTGCCATATTCAGATCCCTATGTATTTCGCAAAACTTTATGTCATATCGTAAATGCTGCTACCACGTTCCACTTGGAGCTATTCCAAATTGTTGCTCCATTATACGTATCCGGTATCTCTACTCAGAGCTATCCGGTTAGGTGTTAAGCTTGCATCAACGTAACTCTTTACGTCGAACTCTTTATCATCTCCATAACCAAGAAACATTTCCTTATTCCTCTAAGGATAATTTTGACTGCTATCTGGTGATCCACTCCTAGATCACCTTTGTACCCTCTTGCCAGACATGTGGCAAGGCACACATCAGGTGCGGTACTCAGCATGGCATACCGTATAGAGCCTATGACAAAAGCATAGGGGACAACCTTCGTCCTTCCTCTTTCTTCTATCGTGGTCAATCTTTGAGTCTTACACAACTTCACACCTTACAACTCAGGTAAGAACCCCTTCTTTGACTGATCTATTTTGAACTCCTTCAAAAACATGTCAAGGTGTGCGTTCTTTGAAAGTATCATCAGGCGTCTTGATCTATCTCTATAGATCTTGATGCCCATTATGTAAGCAGCTTTATCTAGGTCTTCCTTGAAAATCACTCTTCAAACAACCGTTTATGCTTTCCAGAAATTCTACATTATTTCGGATCAACTATATGTCATCCACATATACTTATCAGAAATATTGTAGTGCTCCCACTCACTTTCTTGTAAATACAAGTTTCTAGCAAACATTGTATAAACCTAAAAGCTTTGATCACTCCATCAAAGCATGTATTCTGACTCCGAGATGCTTGCTCTAGTCCATAGAAGGATTGCTGGAGCTAGCATACCTTTTAGCATCCTTAGGATCGACAAAACTTTGATTGTATCACATACAACTCTTTCTTACGAAAACTGGTAAGAAAACTTGTTTTTGACATCCATCTGTCAGATTTCATAATCGAAAGATACAGCTAATGCTAACATGATTCCGACGGACTTAAGCATCGCTACAGGTGAGAAAATCTCATCGTAGTTAACTCCTTGAACTTGTGAAAAACTCTTTGCCACAAGTCGAGCTTCATAGACGGTAACATTACCGTCCACGTCCTTCTTCTTCTTAAAGGTCCGTTTATTCTCAATGGCTTGCCGATCATCGGGCAAGTCCACCAAAGTCCATACTTTGTTCTCATGGATCCTATCTTGGATTTCATGGCTTCTAACCATTTGTCGGAATACGGGCCCACCATCGCTTCTCCATAGCTCGTAGGTTCATTGTTGTCTAACAACATGATATCTAAGACAGGATTATCGTACCACTCAGGAGTAGTACATATCCTTGTCAACCTATGAGGTTCGATAACAACTTGATCCGAAGCTTCATGATCACTATCATTAACTTCCTATTCAACAGACGTAGGCGCCACAGAAAACATCTTTCTGTGTTGCATCACTCTCTGGTTGAAGTAAAGGTTCGACAACCTCATCAAGTTCTATCTTCCTCCCACTCAATTCTTTCGAGAGAAACTCCTTCTCGAGAAAGGACCCGTTCTTAGCGACAAACAATTTGCCCTCAGATCTGAGATAGAAGGTATACCCAACTGTCTAGGGATGAAAATGGAGTGGAAACTTTACGTTTTTCTGAAGGAAAAATGGAAACAGAGAGGAAATATGAAAACGGAAATGGAAATTTGCAAAACGGAAGTGGAAATGGAATTTTTTATGCGGAAACGGAAACAAAAATGGAACGGTGTTTTCCGGTGGAATATGCATGGAAATGGAACTTTCCGTTTCCGTGAATATGGAATTTCTGTTTTTACTATAGACCTATAGCTGCTTTGTAGCCCAACCACCAAAGAGAACACAATGACACAATTAGTAGAATGCATGTAAGGCCCAACTTCTACTACCACACATGTACTCAACTTGACCCTATACGCAATTGTCCGGTACTACTACAATACTACGCTAAGTTGCTAATATAATGATATTATTTTGTAGCCATGTTAATAACTCATTAAATTTGTTTGTTTTTTGTGTGCATTTCTCTATGATTCAAGGGGTTTTTAAGTTCCGATCAATACCTATTTCTGTTTCCGTATCCGCATTGTATTCGCTCCGTGTCCATTTCCGGTAGTATCTGTTTCCGTATTCATTTCCGAGGATTATGTATTCGTTTCCGCTTCTGCAAAAAAATATGAAAACAAATATGATAGCACTCAGTTCCGTCCGTTTCCGCTCCGTTTTCATCCCTACAACTGTCACCTTTGGGTATCCTATGAAGAGGTGTTTGTCCGCTTTTGGGTTCGAGCTTCTCCGGCTGAAGCCTTAAGCATCGCAGCCCCAAGCATTAAGAAACGACAATTTTTGGTTTCTTTCCAAACCAATGTTCGACGCCGTCTCAACGGACTTAGATGGTTCCCTATCGAAAGTGAATGCAGCTGTCTCTAACGCATAACCTCAAAATGAAAATGGTAAATCGGCAAGAGACATCATAGATCGCACCATATCTCATAGGGTTCGATTACGATGTTCGGACACACCATTACCCTGTGGTGCTCCAGGTGGCTTCAACTGTGAAACAATTCCACAATGTCTTAAGTGTTTGCCAAACTCATAACTCAGAAATTCTCATTGATCAGATCGTAGGAATTTGATCTTCTTGTTATGATGATTCTTAACTTCACTCTGAAATCGCTTGAACTTTTCAAACGTTTCAGACTTGTGCTTCATTAAGTAAACATACCTATATCTATTCAAATTGTCAGTGAAGATGAGAAAATAGCGATGTCCATCGCACGCTTCAATTTCTCATTGGATCACACGCATCAGCATGTATGATTTCCAACAAGTCACTTGCCCGTTTCATTGTACCTGAAAATGGGGTCTTAGTCATCCTGCCCATGAGGCATGGCTCGCATGTGTCAACCGATTCAAAATCAAGTGACTCCAAACATCCATCGACATGGAGTTTCTTCATGCATCTTACGCCAATATGACCTAAGCGGCAGTGCCACAAGAAAGTGGTACTATCATTATTAACTCTACATCTTTTAGCATGAACATGTGTATTACCACGACCAAGATTCAATGAACCATTCACATAGGGTGCATGACCATGAAAGGTATTATTCATGTAAACAGAATAACCATTATTCTCTAACTTAAATGAATAATTGTATTGCAATGAACATGATCTAATCATATTCATGCTCAACGTAGACACTTGATAACATTTATCTAGGTTCAATACTAATCCCGAAGGCAGATGGAGCGTGCCATGGTGATCTCATCAACTTTGGAAACACTTCCAACACACATCATCACCTCGCCCTTAGCCAGTCTCTGTTTAGTCTGTAGCTTTTGCTTCAAGTCACCAATAATAGCAACTGAACCGGTATCCAATACCCAGGTGCTACCAGGAGTACTAGTAAGGTACACATTAATAACACGTATATACTTTGTTGAAGTTGCCAACCTTCTTACCTACCATGCATTTGGGGTAATTCCGCTACCAGTGACCGTTCCCCTTACAATAGAAGCACTTAGTCTCGGGTTTGGGTTCAACCTTGGGTTCCTTCACTGGAGCGGCAACTGGTTTGCCATCCATGAAGTTTCCCTTCTAGCCCTTGCCCTTCTTGAAACCAGTGGTCTTGTTAAACCATCAACACTTGATGCTCCTTCTTGATTTCTACCTTTTGCGGTCTTAAGCACCGCAAACAGCTCCAGGATCAACTCCATTCCTTGCATGTCATAGTTCATCACGAAGATCTAGTAGCTTAGTGATAGTGTCTAGAGAACTCTATCAATCACTATCTTATCTGGAAGTTTAACTCCCACTTGATTTAAGTGATTGTCGCACCCTCACATTCTGAGCACATGCTCACTAGCTGAGCTATTCTCCTCCATCTTGTTGGCAAAAGAACTTGTCAGAGGTCTCCCACCTCTCAACACGGGCATGAGCCTGAAATCACAATTTCAGCTCTTGGAACATCTCATATGTTCTATGGCGTTCAAAACGTCATTGGAATCCCGATTCTAAGCCGTAAAGTATGGTGCACTAAACTATCAAGTAGTCATCAGGATGTGTCTGTCAGGTGTTCACAACATCCACAGACGACGTTGTAGGGGTTTGCACATCAAGCGGTGCATCAAAGACATAAGCCTTCTATGTAGCAGTGAGGACACTCCTCGGACTACGGACCTAGTCCGCATCATTGCTTACAATATCTTTCAACTTAATCTTTCTCTAGGAACGTATTGAAACAGGGAGCTACAACGTGAGCTATCTATCTACAACATATTTGCAAATACAATTTAGACTATGTTCATGATAATTAAGTTCATCTAATCAAATTATTTAATGAACTCCCACTCAGATAGACATCCCTCTAGTCATCTAAGTGAAACATGATCCGAGTCAACTAGGCCGTGTCCGATCATCACGTGAGACGGACTAGTCAACACCGGTGAACATCTTCATGTTGATCGTATCTTCTATACGACTCATGCTCGACCTTTCGGTCTTCCGTGTTCCGAGGCCATGTTTGTACATGCTAGGCTCGTCAAGTCAACCTAAGTGTATTGCGTGTGTAAATCTGGCTTACACCCGTTGTATTCGAACATTAGAATCTATCACACTCAATCATCACGTGGTGCTTTGAAACAACGAACCTTCGCAACGGTGCACAGTTAGGGGGAACACTTTCTTGAAATTATTGCGAGGGATCATCTTATTTAAGCTACAGTCGTTCTAAGCAAATAAGATGTAAAGCATGATAAACATCACATGCAATCAAATAGTGACATGATATGGCCAATATCATTTTGCTCCTTTTTATCTCCATCTTCGGGGCTCCATGACCATCGTTGTCACCGCATGACACCATGATCTCCATCATCGTGTCTTCTTGAAGTTGTCTCATCATCTATTACTTCTACTACTATGGCTAACGCTTTAGCAATAAAGTAAAGTAATTACATGATGTTTATGTTGACACGCGGGTCATAAATAAATTAAGACAACTCCTATGGCTCCTGCCGGTTGTCATACTCATCGACATGCAAGTCATGATTCTATTACAAGAACATGATCAATCTCATACATCACATATATCATTCATCACATCCTTCTGGCCATATCACATCACAAGGCATATGCTGCAAAAATAAGTTAGACGTCCTCTAATTGTTGTTGCAAGTTTTTACATGGTTGCTATAGGTTTCTAGCAAGAACGTTTCTTACCTACGCCAAAACCACAACGTGATATGCCAATTTCTATTTACCCTTCATAAGGACCCTTTTCATCGAATCCGATCCGACTAAAGCGGGAGAGACAGACACCCGCTAGCCACCTTATGCAACTAGTGCATGTCAGTCGGTGGAACCAGTCTCACGTAAGAGTACGTGTAAGGTTGGTCCGGGCCGCTTCATCCCACGATGCCGCCGAATCAAGATAAGACTAGTAACGGCAAGTAAATTGACAAAATCGACGCCCACAACAACTTGTGTTCTACTCATGCATAGAAACTACGCATAGACCTAGCTCATGATGCCACTATTGGGGATTGTAGCAGAAATTTAAAATTTTCTACGCATCAAGATCAATCTATGGAGTAATCTAGCAACGAGGGGAAGGAGAGTGAATCTACATACCCTTGTAGATCGCTAAGCGGAAGCATTACAAGAACGCAGATGAAGGAGTCGTACTCGCAGCGATTCAGATCGCGGTTGATTCCGATCTAAGCGCCAAACAACGGCGCCTCCGTGTTCAACACACGTACAGCCCGGGGACGTCTCCTCCTTCTTGATCCAGCAAGGGGAGAGGAGAAGTTGAGGGAGAAGTCCAACAGCACGACAGCGTGGTGGTGGAGGAGCTTGTGGTTCTCCGACAGGGCTTTGCCAAGCACCATGGAGGAGGAGGAGAAGGTAGGACGAGGGAGGGCTGCGCCAGGGAAGAGGTGCGGCTGCCCTCCCACCCTTTCACTATATATAGGGGCAAGGGGAGAGGGGGAGGCGCCCTAGGGTTTCCCCCAGGGGGTGGCGGCTAGGGCAGATTGGATCTCCCTAGGGAAAATCCTAGGGAGACTTGCCCCCAAAGCCAAGCAGGTGGAGGCTTGCCTCCCAAGCCAGGTGGAGGCGTCCCACCTCCCCAAGTAACATGGGAAAGGGTGTGGGGGCGCACTACCCCTTAGTGGGCTGGTTTGCCCCTTCCCCTTTGGCCCATGAGGCCCTCCCACACTTGTCGGGGCTCCTGAAACACCTTTCGGTCATGCTGGCCATAGCCTGATACTGTAGGATCGAAAGTATGTCTAGAGGGGGGGTGATTAGACTACTTGACCAAATAAAAACTTAACCTTTTCCCAATTTTAGTTCTTGGCAGATTTGAGCTATTTTAGGACAAGTCAAGCAATCATCACACAATTCAAGCAAGCATGCAAAGAGTATATTGGCAGCGGAAAGTAAAGCATGCAACTTGCAAGAATGTAAAGGGAAGGGTTTGGAGAATTCAAACGCAATTGGAGACACGGATATTTTCCCGTGGTTCGGATAGGTGGTGCTATCCTACATCCACGTTGATGGAGACTTCAACCCACGAAGGGTAACGGTTGCGCGAGTTCACGGAGGGCTCCACCCACGAAGGGTCCACGAAGAAGCAACCTTGTCTATCCCACCATGGCCATCACCCACGAAGGACTTGCCTCACTAGTGGTAGATCTTCACGAAGTAGGCGATCTCCTTGCCCTTACAAACTCCTTGGTTCAACTCCACAATCTTGTCGGAGGCTCCCAAGTGACACCTAGCCAATCTAGGAGACACCACTCTCCAAGAAGTAACAAATGGTGTGTTGATGATGAACTCCTTGCTCTTGTGCTTCAAATGATAGTCTCCCCAACACTCAACTCTCTCTCATAGGATTTGGATCTGGTGGAAAGAAGATTTGAGTGGAAAGCAACTTGGGGATGGATAGAGATCAAGATTCATATGGTAGGAATGGAATATCTTGGTCTCAACACATGAGTAGGTGGTTCTCTCTCAGAACATATGAGTTGGAAGTGTAGATCTGTTCTGATGGGTCTCTCCACGAATGAAGAGGAGGTGGAGGGGTATATATAGCCTCCACACAAAATCCAACCGTTACACACAATCTACCAATCTCGGTGGGACCGAATCAACAAACTCGGTCGGACCAAAAAGGTAAACCTAGTGACCATTAGAGATTTTCGGTGGGACTGACATGCAACTCGGTAGGACCGATTCTGTTAGGGTTTGGGCATAACGTAATCTCGGTGAGACCGATTACACAAACTCGGTGAGACCAATTTTGGTAATTAGCTAACCAGAGAGTTGGTCAGGCAAACTCGGTGGGACCGATTTTCTCTTTCGGTGAGACCGAAAAGTTACAAAAGGGAAACACAGAGTTTACATTGCAATCTCGGTGGGACCGATTCGCTCTTTCGGTGAGACCGAAAAGTTACGAAAGGGAAACAGAGAGTTTGCAATCCCATCTCGGTGAGACCGAGATCCCTATCGGTAGAACCGAATTGCTAGGGTTTGGCAGTGGCTTAGGACATATGAAACTCGGTGGCGCCGGATAGATAGAATCGGTATGACCGAGTTTGGCTTAGGGTTTTAGGTCATTTGTGGATATGGGAAAGTGGTTGAGGACTTTGGAGCATATCACTAAGCACATGAAGCAAGAGGCTCATTAAGCAACACCTCATCCCTCCTTGATAGTATTGGCTTTTCCTAAAGACTCAATGTGATCTTGGATCACTAAAATATAAAATGAAGAGTCTTGAGCTTTTGAGCTTGAGCCAATCCTTTGTCCTTAGCATTTTGAGGGTTCCACTTTCACATCCATGCCATGCCAATCATTGAGCTTTTCTGAAATAATCATCTTGGAATAGCATTAGCTCAATGAGCTATATGTTGTTATGAATTACCAAAACCACCTAGGGATAGTTGCACTTTCAATCTCCCCCTTTTTGGTAATTGATGACAACATATAGATCAAAGCTTCGACAAATGATAATAAGCATGAAATATATCGTCACTTTGAGAAGTATGTGACAAGTAAAAGCTCCCCCTAAATTTGTGCATATTTAAGATTTGCTTTGGACTGCAAATGCACAAAGGGTTAGAGTCATGGGTTACTCTTCCATGTCACATACATCTTGGTGGAGCGCTTAAAATGATAAGAATGAATTACATGCACTCATCACCAAGAATAGTGAATGATCACATAAGATAGATAGGATAATAGCATTAAGCAAGCATTAAGTGTAGCTTATGATCAAACACATGATCATCAATGTCTCGCAGATAATGACGTAGTATCTCAAGCACACAAGCAAACAAAGTTCGAAAAACCACCAAATAAAACAAGAGAGAATAAAAGCAACACTCTCTCTCGAAGCCTATGATCTATACATTTTCTCCCCCTTTGGCAACAAGTTACCAAAAAGTTCCTAAAAATGCATAGTGCTAAGTCGACACTCAGGCTTGATCTTCAGGTGGTGGTGGAGTCCGGATCACTCCAAGGACGAAGGCTTCCGTAGATGCTGAAGTAGACGCTGGAGTTGGAGCTGAAGTAGATGCTGGAGCTGGTGGAACTGAGGCTGTGGCTGGTGCAGAAGTGGTGGCCCTGGTGTCAGCAACTGGCACTGCAGACGACCTCGGACCTCGTGGCACTCTGGCAAAAGCATCAGTTGTAGTCTTGCCTCTCCTCTCCTCATGTCATCCTGGAGCTGCTCCACTGCAGTCTGAATCTATGTCACCTTGATATCCAAGTCATAGAACCTCTGTTCTACGTTCCTCTCTAGGCTTGCCTGGTTCTAAGTTAGGGTGGCTAATCCTTTCTCAATACGCAGGGTGGATGCAATCAGGTAACCAAGCTGCTCTTGTTTGCTTTTCAAGAAATATTCAGATGCCTCCTCTTGAGTAGGCATTTTGGCAGCTTTCTCCTTCCTCGCTTTCTCCTTCTTGGCTTGTGCTTGGGCAGATGATGGCTCATTCTCAGTCATAACAACTTGATTATCTTCAAAATCTGGACGGATGGGCAGGTGTTCCTTGTCCAATAGGTATATGCCCGTGCCCATCTTGGAGTTGATGAGCTCCTGAATCTGTGGGGCATATCCATAGCTCCCCTTCTGTTCTGCTGCTGTCCTCTTAATGGTCTCTACCATTAGGCTCATCACCTTGAATTTCTGAGGCACGTCAAAGATATGAAGCAAGTTGATTGCATGGCCTCTGATCATCTTGTGATCTCCAGACTTGGGCAATAAGGTGTGCCTCAGTATCCAATTGATTGTTGGCAGCCCTGATAGAAGATAGTGTACTGAGCCAAACTTGAACGTATCAAGTGCTTCATTTGGAATCTCCTTGTACATGTTTGACATTGAGTTGTGGTCCATCTTCTTCTTGGCATAAACGTCCAAGTCATCTGCTTGCTTCTCTGGGGCATTAATCAGCTGAGCCCATTCAGCAACTGTAGACTGGTACCTTGTACCCTCTAACATCCAAATTATCTTACCATCTGGATAAAAATGGGATGTGGAGTAGAACTGCATGATGAGTTCCTCGTTCCACTTTGTGAGCTTCTGCCCAACAAAGTCCTCTACTCCACACGCCTTGAAGCTGTCCTGCACTCCAGGGTAGTACTCTTTGTTGTCCTTGATGTATTGCCAATCGACCCATCTCATATCACAGACTATTGGCTTCTTGTCTAGCAGCACTGTCTCATAAAAATCTTGATGCTCCTTGGTGTGAAACCTGTAGTCAACTGCAGTCCTTCTCCTTGAAGCATACGGGTCTGCTTCTCTCCACTTCCGGAGCCCTGAATCTCTCCTGAGTTTCATATCCTCAGCCACAGGATGAGCATCGTTGTGGTCTGGGATCTTGGGCTTGAGCTTCCTAAGAACATTCTCTTCCTCTTCTTCTGCAGCTTCAGGCACTGGGGCCTTGTTCTTCTCAGTAGCTGGGATGCTTCTTGTATTTCTCTTTGGCTTTGGCTTTGGAGCTAGCTTGGCCTTGGAAGCAGCTGCCCCTGATCTTATGGCATCACCCATCAGCTTGGGTGCCTTTGGTGCTGGTGCAGCTACCTCTTCTTCTTCCTCCTCATCTTCCATGATGGAAGCTTTGCCAAGCACTCTGCCTACAGTTTTCTTCACCCTTTCTTTCCTCTTTTTGCCTTCAGCAGCAACTGGCTCAATGGGAGTGGGCTTCTCAGTTGAAGCTCTAGCCTTTGCCATAGGCTGCCTGCCTGCTGGCCTTTTGATCTTCATCCCTGGTTTTATGCCCTGTGCTGGCTCAACTCTCTTGGAAGTTGCTTCCTCTTCTGCCACATAATCCTCATCTTCTGAATATGAGGTTCTCTTCTTTCTCTGTCTTATGGCAGCTTTAGGCAGATTGCTAGGGGTGCTCCTGCTGCCATCATCTGAGGAACTTGAGGGACTAGTGCCCTCACTCATCTGCACTTGCTGCTGTGACATGTTCTGGCTATCACTTTGGTCTGACATGATGCAAACTCTGACTGCTGACCCTATGAATAGATTATAAATGAGATAGAGTGGATGAGCATCACAAAATGCAGAGTTTTTGTAAAAGAATAATTCAAAAACTTAGTTTTAGTTTTCCACTGAAAGCATCTCGGATCTGCCGATTTTTAAACTCGGTGATACCGAAGCAGTTTTGGAGCCTAAACTAGTGAACTCGGTCAGACCGAGTCATAGTTCAGTGGCACCAAGACTGCTAGGGTTTCACAGAGTTCCAAAATCGGTCACACCGATAAGTAATTCTCGGTCAGACCGAGTCTCACTTGTGCAATGGCATAAGCCAAATCGGTGGGACCGAGTTTTTGAACTCGGTGGGTCCGAGATGGTTTCGGCGGAAACCTAACCCTAAATTTTTTGAATTAAACCTAATCTACGAGTTCATTGACTGGATAGGAGTTTATCAAACGTGGCAAGAATCATGATGATCACAATGTGCTAGGAATCGGATTGGAGAATAGCACAAAGATCGAGTCCATACCCTAGTTCGGCGGAGACTCGCTACGGCGGCAACGGCGGGGTAGAATTCCCGTTGACGGCGACGGAGACCAGCGACTGGAGGCGGCTGGCAGCGAGGAGACGATCCGGAGACCAAGTTGGCAGAGCAGGCTATCGCGCGGGCGAAGGGGTTCGGAGAAATTTCCAAATTTTTGCCCGTGACTATATATAGCCCGACCCTGTCGGTGTGACCGAGTGGAACAACTCGGTGGCACCGAGATGCAAAACTGTATACAGTTGTTGCAACTCGGTGTGACCGAATGGTTCAAATCGGTTGCACCGAGATCGAAAACCTAGATTAACTTAATGATCTTGGTAGGACCGAAAGTAGGATATCGGTCAGACCGAGAATCACAAAGAGGTTTTGGAAGTTTAAGTCTATGACGAATCGGGGACTCCGAGCGCTCCTCACATAGAGTGGTTCGAATCTGACTTGATCAAATTTTGTGATGTGGCATGAATAGAGTTTGAGACGAGAAAAGCATAGATAGCTAGAGGAGGTTATTAGGCATTCTTGTCCATCCACTTGGCAAAAGAAAATAAAGCCAAACAATCAAAACAACAAGTGGATGTCCTCGAATGAGTAAAATATGCAACCAACATGCTCACACAATAAGATGGCAAATGAAATATGTGACAAAGCATGCACAACCAATTCTAGCATCTATCAAGCAATTTGCGATGACTAGGTCATCTATATATGAGTATATTGACTTAGGAGTCAAGTGAGAACACTTGATCATAGGTCATACTCATCGTTTAAGCTCAAGTGGGGTTACCACTTTTACATAAAGCATTGTTGTGTTCACATCTTTAGAGTTGCTTTAGCTCAAGTCTTAGAGTAAAGCTCCCCCTAGATGTGATATCCCCCCTAAGAGGGATGAACTAACCTTGGGTTTTGTCGATGATGACTTCATGTAGATGTTGAAGATGTGGATGCTCAATGTTGATGTAGATCACTTGGAGCTATCCATTTGAGTGAATTGCACTTTCAATACCTACATGGGTTAGTCCCACAAGGAACAAACGAGGATATCCATAGACATAGAGTGATGCACACACAAGATGATGTCCATGAAAACTTTTAGGTTACCTTGTCCCTTGTCTTACCAACAAGAGGGTTTGTGACTCCTTGAACTAGTGCAAGATGTGGAAGTTGATTGCACTTGTTCTTGCCAAAATGATAAGAGTGAAGTATGTTGGCGGAGTCACCCTCAAGAACTCTCTAGTTCTTCTTCTTTTGGATCCACACCATCTTGATGGGAATCCTTGGAGTTGTAGTCGTACTTGATGAAGTGGAACTTGAAGTGGTCTTGGGAATCCACTTGACTAAGGTCTTAGAAGCTTCTTCAAATGCATCAATTTCCTCTTGAAGCTTGTCCTTGCCTTTTTGCTTGTAGTCTTGTGGTGGAAGATCATCTTGAGCTTGTGTCCCCTTGAAGGAAGTATCATACTTCTCTTGTTGAGGAACAAACTTTGTCTTGGGGTATTGATCTTCTTCCCATTCAACTACATTGGCATTGAACTTTCGTTCAAAACCAACACCTTGATTCTTCCGGTGCATTCCTTGCTTGCGCACAATTTCCTCGAATTGCTTACTCCCAGCAAGGCTTTTGTACACTCCTTTCTCTATAATTCCCTTCAATAAGCTATTTTCTTGCTCAAGTGTAACTTGGCTAAGAGAATCATTAGTGGAATCAAGAGAACTACTAGAAGCAACAATATTGGATTTAGCATGATCATTGTTACTACTAGAGAAAGAATCTTTCTTGTTCTTGTTACTAGACTTGACTTGAGGCATGTAAGTGGATAAGAGTAAATGCTTGGCAATGTAAGAAGAACTTTTCTTGCGGAGATCATCATTGATTGCTTTTAAAAACTCATGCTCTTTCTCAAGATTGAGCTTTTCAAAGCGTAACTTCTCATGAGCTCTTAAAAGTTCTCGATGATCTTCGAAGATAGTTTCATGAGATAACTTAAGAGTCTTTAGTTCTTTAGTTAGAGCCTCAATCTTCTCCTTATCATTGTCATTTGTTTTATCTTGATTAACATGATTAATTGACGTTTCATCATAGTATTCATCACTAGAGTTGTCAACAAGCAAATCATCATCACCTAACAAGTCATCTTCATCACTATTAAAATCAACATACTCGGGTTGTGTTACCTTAGGACCTTTGGCCATGAAGCATCTTCCAATTCCTTCATTTGGCGAGTCAAATATGTCGTAGGAGTTGGTTGACACAAGTGCTAGACCGGCAACACCTTCATCTTGAGTATCTTCGGAGTCGGAGTGATAACTTCTCTCGGAGTGGCTGTCGGAGTCGGAGCCGGATACTCATTCACCAACATGAGCTTGATGTCTTCGTTTTGTGTAGCTCCTTGATGATTTTTCCTTCCTTTCCGAATCCTTGCTTATCCGTGAGTATCTTCGTTTATAACGATCATCTCTACTCCTTCTCTCTCTTGGTGGTGAATCTTTGCTTCTTCTTTTTGGAGAATCTTCTCTTCTCTTGTAGGGAGTCGTACACTCATTGGAATAGTTTCCGGGTCTTCCACAATTGTAGCAGTTTCGCTCTCGACTAGAAGATCTTTTGTCATTGTAGGACCTTGACTTGAAGCTTCTATCTTTGCTTCTACTCTTGTAGAACTTGTTGAAGTTCTTCACCATTAAGCTCAATTCTTCGTTGAAGTTTTGTTTCTCACTTGATGATGTAGGGGCTTCACATGAGGCTTTGTAGGCACCACTTGATTTGTTGTGAAGTTCCTCTTTATCCTTGAGTGCCATCTCATGAGCAACAATTCTTCCAATCACTTCCGTTGGCTTGAGATCTTTGTAATTGGGCATCATTTGGATCAATGTGCACACGGTATCATATTTTCCATCCAAGGCTCTTAGAATCTTCTTGATGATGAATCTATCGGTCATCTCTTCACTTCCTAAGCCGGCAATCTCATTTGTGATGAGAGCAAGCCTAGAGTACATTTCAGCGACACCTTCACCATCCTTCATTTTGAACTTGTCAAGTTGACTTTGAAGCACATCCAACTTGGATTCCTTGACGGAGTCAGTACCTTCATGCATATCAATCCAAGTGTCCCAAATTTCCTTTGCATTCTCAAGACGGCTGATTTTGTTGAATTCTTCGAGGCACAATCCGTTGAAGAGAATATCACAAGCTTGAGCATTGTATTGCAACATCTTCAACTCATCCGTGGTAGCTTCACGGTTTGGTTCTCTCCCATCAAAGAAGTCACCTTGCAAACCAACAAACACAATAGCCCAAACGGCGGGGTTATGTCCAAGAATATGCATTTTCATTTTATGCTTCCAACTAGCAAAATTAGTACCATCAAAGTAAGGACCTCTACGGTGATAATTTCCCTCGCTAGACGCCATACTCTTCTAGGTTGTGAAACCAAGGCTATGACCACCAAAAGCTATGGAGATCAAAGCAAATGGAGACCAAAGCTCTGATACCACTTGTAGAATCGAAAGTATGTCTAGAGGGGGGTGATTAGACTATTTGACCAAATAAAAACTTAACCTTTTCCCAATTTTAGTTCTGGACAGATTTTAGCTATTTTAGGACAAGTCAAGCAATCATCACACAATTCAAGCAAGCATGCAAAGAGTATATTGGCAGCGGAAAGTAAAGCATGCAACTTGCAAGAATGTAAAGGGAAGGGTTTGGAGAATTCAAACGCAATTGGAGACATGGATGTTTTCCCGTGGTTCGGATAGGTGGTGCTATCCTACATCCACGTTGATGGAGACTTCAACCCACGAAGGGTAACGGTTGCGCGAGTCCACGGAGGGCTCCACCCACGAAGGGTCCACGAAGAAGCAACCTTGTCTATCCCACCATGGCCATCGCCCACGAAGGACTTGCCTCACTAGCGGTAGATCTTCACGAAGTAGGCGATCTCCTTGCCCTTACAAACTCCTTGGTTCAACTCCACAATCTTGTCGGAGGCTCCCAAGTGACACCTAGCCAATCTAGGAGACACCACTCTCCAAGAAGTAACAAATGGTGTGTTGATGATGAACTCCTTGCTCTTGTGCTTCAAATGATAGTCTCCCCAACACTCAACTCTCTCTCATAGGATTTGGATCTGGTGGAAAGAAGATTTGAGTGGAAAGCAACTTGGGGAAGGCTAGAGATCAAGATTCATATGGTAGGAATGGAATATCTTGGTCTCAACACATGAGTAGGTGGTTCTCTCTCAGAACATATGAGTTGGAAGTGTAGATCTGTTCTGATAGCTCTCTCCACGAATGAAGAGGAGGTGGAGGGGTATATATAGCCTCCACACAAAATCCAACCGTTACACACAATCTACCAATCTCAGTGGGACCGAATCAACAAACTCGGTCGGACCGAAAAGGTAAACCTAGTGACCGTTAGAGATTTTCGGTGGGACTGACATGCAACTCGGTAGGACCGATTCTGTTAGGGTTTGGGCATAACGTAATCTCGGTGAGACCGATTACACAAAGTCGGTGAGACCGATTTTGGTAATTAGCTAACCAGAGAGTTGGTCAGGCAAACTCGGTGGGACCAATTTGCTCTTTCGGTGAGACCGAAAAGCTACAAAAGGGAAACACAAAGTTTACATTGCAATCTCGGTGGGACCGATTCGCTCTTTCGGTGAGACCGAAAAGTTACGAAAGGGAAACAGAGAGTTTGCAATCCCATCTCGGTGAGACCGAGATCCCTATCGGTAGAACCGAATTGCTAGGGTTTGGCAGTGGCTTAGGACATATGAAACTCGGTGGCGCCGGATAGATAGAATCGGTATGACCGAGTTTGGCTTAGGGTTTTAGGTCATTTGTGGATATCGGAAAGTGGTTGAGGATTTTGGAGCATATCACTAAGCACATGAAGCAAGAGGCTCATTAAGCAACACCTCATCCCTCCTTGATAGTATTGGCTTTTCCTAAAGACTCAATGTGATCTTGGATCACTAAAATATAAAATGAAGAGTCTTGAGCTTTTGAGCTTGAGCCAATCCTTTGTCCTTAGCATTTTGAGGGTTCCACTTTCACATCCATGCCATGCCAATCATTGAGCTTTCCTAAAATAATCATCTTGGAATAGCATTAGCTCAATGAGCTATATGTTGTTATGAATTACCAAAACCACCTAGGGATAGTTGCACTTTCAGATACCCCCGGAACACTTCAGGACTCCAATACCCTTCGTCCAATATATCGATCTTCACCGCCGGACCATTCCGGAACTCCTCATGACATCCGGGATCTCATCCGGGACTCCGAACTACCTTCGGTAACCACATACTATTTCCCATAACAACTCTAGCGTCACCGAACCTTAAGTGTGTAGACCCTACGGGTTCGGGAACCATGCAGACATGACCGAGACACCTCTCCGGCCAATAACCAACAGCGGGATCTGGATACCCATGTTGGCTCCCACATGTTCCACGATGATCTCATCGGATGAACCACGATGTCGGGGATTCAATCAATCCCGTATTCAATTCCCTTTGTCTATCGGTATGTTACTTGCCCGAGATTCGATCGTCGGTATCCCCATACCTCGTTCAATCTCGTTACCGGCAAGTCTCTTTACTCGTTCCGTAACACATCATCCCGTTTAGAGGCGGAGGACAAAAAAAAAATTAAGGTGTGGCGAAGTCTTAACGAAAGAATTCTTTTGATGCAAATCGAAAGATTCAATACACATTACAAACAAAAAACCAAATACAATAAAATTGTAGGCATGTTTCAATAGGAAAATAACTTAAAACATACCGATAATGAAGCTTTCAATGGCGTATAGAAGACCCAGACAATGGCAATGCCCTACCCTCGTTCAGAAAATCATCCTTAATTTTACCAAGATCAATACTTTTGAAGATCTCTCGCTAAATATAACAAACCATCAAGTCATTAAGCCAACCATCTATCATCTTGTTGTGCAACTCTGTCTTGATGATTTTCATTGATGAGAAGGCCCTTTCAATTGTTGTCGTCGTTACCAGTAGTAGCAATGCCAACTCAACGAGACAATAAATAGTAGGAAACATGACATGCCTTTCAAGTTGAACCATAATTATAGCTAGGCTTGCAATACCATGAAAAGATCTAAAGTCTTTCAATTCTTCTCATATAGATAATGAATAGATCAAGGTTATCTTCTATATGTTCACATTCATAATTGGAGAAATCATCATGATAACTCTTTATGAGCCTAGCAAGCTTATTCAGGTTGAACCTAGAAAACGAGTTTCTTGGGTCAAGACAAGAGAGGTTTTGGAGATACCTCATTAAAATGATGATCAAACTGCGGTGATGGAGCCTATAGCAGCATAGAAGGTGTCCACACGAAAAAATGAACAACCATGACAAGGTCTTTTTGAATTGTCCCGGAAGTCATTTTGGCATTTTTAAGACATAGCTCATCAAATGCAACCTTGCTACTGTTGCTGGAGCATGCTGCCGCCACTTTTTAAGCCCCAAACCGTCCGCCACCGTAGCCTATCCCATCACCAGTCGCCAGCCTGGATCGTGACCTGACCAGCCGCCATCGCTGCGCTAGGGTTCGTCGCTTGCGCGTGCGTGTGGGTTGTCGCTCGATGGAATCGACGAGGTTGACCGCTTCATGTGTGTGCCAGCAGGCCCAACTCGTGCGTGCATGTGTGTGTCGGCCCAACTCGTGCGTGCGGCATGCCTGCGTGCCAGCTGCCTTTTTCTCG
The DNA here is from genome assembly GCA_034509565.1 of Triticum monococcum. Classification (NCBI taxonomy): domain Eukaryota; kingdom Viridiplantae; phylum Streptophyta; class Magnoliopsida; order Poales; family Poaceae; genus Triticum; species Triticum monococcum. Next base: position 490,298,152 of record CM067845.1, read on the forward strand.
CTGCACTCGAACGATAATGATCGACAATATATGAGTATGTATAATTTTTCTTTTGCCCAGAATCAAGGTATGGCGGCTGCCATACCTTGCCCATCGGGGGCCTCCGCCAGTGATCCCGTGATCAACTCCTTGGTCACATTGTGCACATTATGATGATGTCCTATCGAGTGGGCCCAGAGATACCTCTCCGTTTACACGGAGTGACAAATCCCAGTCTCGATTCGTGCCAACCCAACAGACACTTTTGGAGATACCCGTAGTGCACCTTTATAGCCACCCAGTTACGTCGTGACGTTTGGTACACCCAAAGCATTCCTACGGTATCCGGGAGTTGCACAATCTCATGGTCTAAGGAAAAGATACTTGACATTCAGAAAAGCTTTAGCAGACGAACTATACGATCGTGTGCTAGGCTTAGGATTGGGTCTTGTCCATCACATCATTCTCCTAATGATGTGATCCCGTTATCAACGACATCCAATGCCGATGGTCAAGAAACCGTAACCATCTATTGATCAACGAGCTAGTCAACTAGAGGCTTACTAGGGACATGGTGTTGTCTATGTATCCACACATGTATCTGAGTTTCCTATCAATACAATTCTAGCATGGATAATAAATGATTATCATGAACAATGAAATATGATATAATAATAACTAATTTATTATTGCCTCTAGGGCATATTTCCAACACATATCACATCACAACATGTCCTGCAAAAACAAGTTAGACGTCCTCTACTTTGTTGTTGCAAGTTTTACGTGGCTGCTACAGGCTTAAGCAAGAACCGTTCTTACCTACGCATCAAAACCACAACGATAGTTTGTCAAGTTGGTGCTGTTTTAACCTTCGCAAGGACCGGGCGTAGCCACACTTGGTTCAACTAAAGTTGGAGAAACTGACACCCGCCAGTCATCTGTGTGCAAAGCACGTCGGTAGAACCAGTCTCGCGTAAGCGTACGCGTAATGTTGGTCCGGGCCGCTTCATTCAACATTACCGCTGAACCAAAGTATGACATGCTGGTAAGAAGTATGACTTATATCGCCCACAACTTACTTGTGTTCTACTCGTGCACAACATCAACGCATAAAACCTAGACTCGGATGCCACTGTTGGGAAACGTAGTAATTTCAAAAAAAACCTACGCACACGCAAGATCATGGTGATGCATAGCAACGAGAGGGGAGAGTGTTGTCTACGTACCCTCGTAGACCGTTCACGGAAGCGTTATATCAACGTGGTTGATGTAGTCGTACGTCTTCACGTCCGACCGATCCAAGTACCGAAAGTACGACACCTCCGAGTTCTGCAGACGTTCGGCTCGGTGACGTCCTCGCCTTCTCGATCCAGCAAGAGGGGCGAAGTAGTAGATGAGTTCCGGCAGCACGATGGCGTGGTGACAGTGTTGGTGAAGAACAATCTCCGCAGGGCTTCGCCTAAGCACTACGAAAACTATGACGGAGGATAAACTAGAGGGGATGGGGTTGCCGGCACACGGCTTAGTGTTTCTTGATCTCTCTTTGGTGCTAGCCCTACCCCTCTATTTATATGTTGAGCCCTGGGGTCGAAACTTGGAGTAAAAGCCTCCTCAAAGTCGGTTTCGCCCGAAAGGCAAGAGTCCTTTTCGGACTCCAGGGCTAGACGCCAGGGTTCCCGGCATCTACCCCCTAGACGCCAGGGTTCCTGGCGTCTAGCCTCAGGTCTCCACAAAACTTCCTTTTGCACTTTCCAAAAGCCTCGTGGGCTTTCCCCTTTGGCCCAGATAAAGTGTTCTCGTGCCCAAACATTTCGAGAAACATCTGGAACCCCTTCCTGTGAATTCCGAAACCCTTCGGAGATCAAACACTACTATCCCATATATCAAACTTTATCTTCGGACCATTCCAAAGTTCCTCGTCATGTCCGTGATCTCATCCCGGACTCCGAACAACATTCGGTCATCAACATACATAACTCATATAGTACTATATCGTCAACGAACGTTAAGCGTCCGGACCCTACGGGTTCGAGAACTATGTAGACATGACCGAGACACCTCTCTAGTCAATAACCAATAGCTGGACCTGGATGCCCATATTGGCTCCTACATATTCTATGAAGATCTTTATCGGCCAGACCGCATAACAACATACGTTGTTCCCTTTGTCATCGGTATGTTACTTGCCCGAGATTTGATCATCGGTATCTCAGTACCTAGTTCAATCTCGTTACCTTCAAGTCTCTTTACTCGTTCCGTAATACATCATCCCGCAACTAACTCATTAGTTGCAATGCTTGCAAGGCTTATAGTGATGTGCATTACCGAGTGGGCCCAGAGATACCTCTCCGACAATCGGAGTGACAAATCCTAATCTCGAAATATGCCAACCCAACAAGTACCTTTGGAGACACCTGTAGAGCACCTTTATAATCACCCAGTTACGTTGTGACGTTTGGTGGCACACAAAGTGTTCCTCTGGTAAACGGGAGTTGCATAATCTCATAGTCATAGGAACATGTATAAGTCATGAAGAAAGAAATAGCAACAAACTAAACGATCAAGTGCTAAGCTAACGGAATGGGTCAAGTCAATCACATCATTCTCCTAATGATGTGATCCCGTTAATCAAATGACAACTCATGTATATGGTTAGGAAACTTAACCATCTTTGATCAACGAGCTATCAAGTAGAGGCATACTAGTGACACTCTGTTTGTCTATATATTCACACATGTATTATGTTTCCGGTTAATACAATTCTAGCATGAATAATAAACATTTATCATGAAATAAAGAAATAAATAATAACTTTATTATTACCTCTAGGGCATATTTACTTCAATTAGACCTTTTTTGAGAAGCTCAAGACCAAATTCTATACCTCGCCACGACTGTGATGCATCTATAGCGAATACCGTGTCTAGTAGCCTCCATTAGGGTTGTATTCAGATTTGAGGACTCTTGCATATAGGCAATCTGGGTTCTATAACAATCTCCACCCTTGTTTAGCTAGGAAGACTTGGCTGAACAGGTGCATATCCCTGAAACAATTCCCCCTTCTCTCTTCGGCTTCGTCATTTTGTCCCACGCCATCCAACGTACTTTTCTTTGACCATCCTCCTCACCCGACCAGAACTTTCTGATTACTCTTTCATACTTCTCGCAAAACCCACTTGACATCTTAAAGACTCCCATAGTGAAAGTTGGCGTGCTTGAACAAATAATTTGACATGCACCTCTTTTGCCGCATAGGACATGTGTCTCCCTAACCAATTATTACATCTCTTCATGAATCGTTCCACAATTGGCTGAAATTTATTGCCTTCCATTGTTCCTTCCGGAGTAGGTAGCCCTAAATATTACTCTCGAAATTGGATGATACAGTCTCCAACACATCTCTTATATCACTTTGCGTACCACTTGGATACTTCTCACTGAATAGTAGGGAACACTTATTAGCACTCAGTAGTTGCCTCGTACTTCTCTAAAAGATTTCAAGTGCTTGCTTCACTACCTTCGCTTGATCAATTGATGCTTTGAAGAATAGCAAACTGTCATTTGTAAAAAGTAAATTTGAGATACCTGGGCTCCCTCGTGCCACCTTGATTGGCATGATATTTTCTTCCATGACCTGTTTCTACATAATACATGAAAACCCCTCGGCCACAAATAGGAACAAGTAAGGGCTTAACGATTCTCCTTGCCTTAGACCTCTCGTTGGCACAAAACGGTCCAAAGCTCGCCATTGAATTTTAGTGAATATCGGATAGAGCGGACACACACCATCATGCAATTAATCCAGTTTTTGCTGAAACCATATCTTTGTTGTACTCGCTCAAGGAATTTCCATCCCACCCTGACAAACGCCTTGACAAGGTCGAGCTTATATGAACAATGTGTGGTCTGAGGGTGTTTGCTATGCTGGATTTCTGAAAACACTCAAAGGCGATCAAGATTAGTTGGTTGTTCTGGATGTTAATATATTTTTCTATAATCGGCGGCTGCTCGTACCGTCGTACGCTTGTGCAGACAACGTGCTAGGGTTTCTCGTGCCTCTCGCCGGCATCGGCGCCAGTTACCTCATCTCCTGTGGTCTTAGGGCCATGGAGGCGCGGTGGATCCCAGCCTTGTTTGTGGGAGGGCTCCGTCTTTTTTTGGATGTTTTTCTAGTTTTATTATCTTTTGTGTCCTGCTCAGAGATGCAAGGCGGCGACGACTCTGTGTAGATAAAATAAGGTCCTTCCCGCCTAGCCCCCGTTCTGGTGGTGTTTCTAGCATTGTCGGAGGGCATGTGGAGGTTTGTCTCCAGTGGATCTTGTAGGATTCGGCTGGTGGTTGTCTTCGATGGATCCACATGGATCTGATCCGTTCGTTTGTGTTCATGTCTTTACAGGTTCGATCCTTTCGATCTACGCTTCTCTTCATCGACGGCTGTTGTTGTTCTAGTGCGTTGTTCGTATCGAATCTTAGCACGACGACTTCTCAACTGTCTACTACAACGAGGTTTGGCCGGCTTCGATGAGGTAGGGGCGATGACGGCAGTGGCCTTCGGCTCGCTCCAGTGCTTGTAGTCGTCGGTAGGCGGTCTACGGACCTGGATGTAATTTTTTTACTTTTGGTGTTCTTTGTCTTCCTTGACAGTTGAAGAATAAATTGAAAATTTTCCTCGCAAAAATAAAATAAAATAGAAACTCTATAGACTTTGTCAAATTGAAACATGTTCGACCTAGGACAAACACAGAACTTAAATTATTTTGGAACGTTGTATCATGGTAGTACTTTGGCTTATTCTTAGGATCGTCACTGTTAACCTAGGCTATATATGCACTATTGATTACCTGAACGGCTTAATATATCAGGTTCATGTCAGAATACAACTTGTATTAGGATTATGACTCCTACTCGATTTGTAATAAAGTTAGGTCAGGTACGGCTTAGCTCTTATATATATTTTTTGTATCGGCACAATATTGCATCAACAATTTTTCAATACAATTCTACAATTCATACAGAGTATTGAACCACCGTCAATTCCCTTTCAGAAACCAGGTGGCAGGCAGCCTAGTGTAGGAAAACATCGCTCAGTTTGCATGGCCATCGCCATCCTCTCTCCCACTTCCACCTTGTTGCAACATGGAAGACCCAAGTGTCGAGGCATGTTCTCCTAATAGTTTGGTTGTTGCAACATTGACTAAATACATCGGCTATAAGTCCGGAGGAAAACATCCCTTTCAGAAACCAGGTGGCAGGCAGCCTAGTGTAGGAAAACATCGCTCAGTTTTGCAACATGGAAGACTCCTGCAACATTGACTAAAATTTTTGAAATATATTTGCTTGTTTCAAAAAAATATGTTCATCAAATTTTTAAAATGGTTATTCAATTTTGCGTGGTTTAAAAAATTGTTACATTAAAAATGTTCGATGTGTATTTGAAAAATATTTAACATGTATTTTAAAAAATATACATCATGTATTTAAAAAATATGTAGCATATATAAAAATATTCCACGTGTATAAGAAAAAAGTATAATGTGTGTTTAAAAATGCAGATGTGTGGAAAAAATCCGAGCAAAACCAATGAAGAAACACAGGAAACCAGAGAAAACCCGTGAAAAGGTGAAAGAAACACAGAAACACACCATGACCGATCAAGAAGCACCACAGAACAAAGAGGGGGAAAACTACACGGAAGACATATCAAAAAACTTGCCCGAAAAACCGCTCCCCGGAACTCTCATTGGGCCGGTGCATGCAAGATATAGCCCTGGCGGTGCACCACGTATGCTCTCTCACTCTCTGTCACCTGCGCGGCAGCCGAAAGAGTAGGAGACTGCTCGACCGAGGAGGTCCCGGAGAGCTAGCCTGCTTTTCTCGAGCATAGGAACGGGAACCCGCTGGGCCAGGCCGGAAGCTTCGGACCCCGGCAAAAGCCACCCGGACACTCATGCCGCCGCGCCGTCCGATGGAAAATTGAACCGCCGTCGCCCGTCGGGTAGCTCAAGGCTGGAGCTGGAGCGGGTGCCGGCGTGCGCCGCGCATCGGATCCGGAGCTTTTAGCCGCTGCCGATCTTCCTCCGACGGGAGGGCGGGGCGACACCGGCACGTGCACGGTGCGCCGTCCATCACCCATGCCTTTCTCTACCGATGATGGCCGCCGGCCCCGCCCCCGCGCCGCACGCTTTTCGTGCCGCAGGAAGCAGACACCGGCCGAGAAACTGGGCCGCACGTTCTCTCGGATAACGTTTCCCGCCAGAAAAAACGGGCAACTGCACGCACAAGGGCTATGAGTGAGTATGATAATGCAAGGTCGAAAGATATATACTCCCCTCTATATAGTATTTCTCTCAAGGTTTTAGTGTCTATGCACCTGGCATCGGCTACATGTTTTGTAAAAGCATCTACCCAAACCGTTTTCAAACGCGTGGACGTAAAAACTGACCCAAACGAGCGCCTTAAACTCTCTTCAAACGTCCGAGCTGTCCAGCGTCCTTTATATCCAGCCCAAATATGGGGTGTATATGAGGCGGCCCGGACACGTCTGTCACATCAGGCCGGCCCACCCCGACCACATAAATATCCTCATTCGGAAAAACCTAGACATATGTCAATCTGAACTCTACTTCACTTCCCTTTTCGTCCACTCCATTTCTGATCCCCTACCCTTCGATTTGATGGCCGGTGATGGAAGCAGCAGTGGCTCTGGTGCAGAATCCGACGGCTCAAACATTGATGTGGAGGAGGTGGCCCTCCGCATCGCCTTGAGGAGGTTGCTACTCGTGCAAGGTGCCCTGGCAGCGGCTAATCTTCTTCCTCAGCGCCCGTCGCCCGTCGATGCAGCATCAGCAACGTTGCCAACCCTTCCCGCCGAGCGCGCAGCTCCGACCGCTCTGCTTCGGAGGTGGTACCCAGCCACTATTGGTCCTCGTGCCCGCATCAGGGCCGACCTGCACTTGGATGCCCGAGTCCGAGACATGAGCATCCCAGCGTGAGCGGCAGTAGGCAGCGGCGGGGGATGCGGTGTCCGCGCACCGTTCGCACGCGAGCGCGCCAGTCGATCCTGAGTTCGCGCTCCTCACGTCGGTCCTCCGTCGCTCTCTCACGACGGCAGAGACGAATGTGCGGCGCCTTCACCGCAAGAATGAAGTTGTTTGTAGTATGGATTTACCGTTGAACTCCAGTGAACTATACTCCTTTTGTTTGGTGATGTAATGTTGATCCGATAAACTATATTTTGATCATGTTTTACGTAGCGTTGCATGGATTGTATGATTTTAAAGATTTAGATATAAAGGATGCGGGTGTGAAAACCAGCAAATAAGGCGGGCGTTGGAGGGTTTGGATTTTATCTCCGCTTTGTAGTAGGTGGTGTTGTTGGAATTTTGCTAGTAGGCCTTTGGCCCAAAGCCCAACTAAAATTCTGAAATTCTCTTGGCCCATTCATGCACACATGTGAGTGGAGTGAGTGAGGCTAAAGTTTAGTCCCACCTTGGAAGTTGAGAGAGAGTTGCACCTCTTTATAAAGTGAGTTCTTCTACCACTTGTATGAGCATGAGAAGAGGAGACCTACACGCGCGCTCCTCCTCCTCGCTCGCCACGCCTCGCCACGACACGGGTTGCGGGATTGAGCCGAGCCTAGGACAGAGCTATGCACGTTGTCTATATTTTTGCTGCATGGGAAAATTAATGAGTCATTAATTAATAATTAACGGACGCGTTAATTACTGAACCGTTTCTGATTCTTTTGGATTGGACGTGGGGTTTACTCCCACGACCTACCCGGCCCGCACTATATAGTTAGGCAGACGTCTACCCTAGCCGCCGCTTCGTATGGTTTCTCATCACCGTTCCAGATCATTGCGCTGCCAAGCTAGTCTTCTCCATCCCTCCTTCCGGCGTGCACCGCGAGAAGGGACAGCAGGCCTCCGGAACCCCGCCTCTCGTGATCCTGTACGGGAGAGGGGCGATCAGGTTTTTGGGGAGCGCACTTGCGCGACTGCTGGCAGCGACGACTTCGCGAACGACGACTTCTTCCCCGACCTCGGCAACCTCATCCTCGACGACATGGGCGACAACATCAACGCCAGCGGTGCTGCACCCGCTGCACCGTATGTGATTCTATCCTTCCTGTTCGAGATCGTGGTAGAATTCATGTTTCTAGTATGTGCCCTAGATGTGATATGTTCATCTGCTATGCTAGTTCGCATGGTTAGTTTAATCTCTGCTGCTGTGGTCATGATTTATATTCTGTTTATTCGAATTAAATCTCGTAGTAATTTGATCATATTTCCAACAATCCAAAAACCTGATTATAGGCAATTTACTCCGAGTGGTTTTGCTGCGCATCTGAAACCGTCTGCCTTTAAGGGGGCGCAATATAGGAGGTGGCGCACGAGAGCAGTCTACTGGTTTTAGACCATGGGCTGCTATGATGCCACCAAGGGCAAGCCTGAGGGCGATCTTAATCCAGCACAACTGGAAGCTTTTGAGAAGATCGATACCCTCTTTAAAGGCGCTCTTCTGAGTGTTCTTGATGACTCCATTGTGGATTCGTATATGTCGTTTGACAACGGCAAGGACATGTGGGCTGCGCTCGAGGCCAAGTTTGGTGCCTCGGACGCTGACAGCGAGTTGTACGTCATGGAGCAATTCTATGACTACAAGATTACTGATGAGCGCCCTATTGTACAACAGGCTCATGAGATACAGTCGCTCGCAAAAGAACTTGAGTACTTCAAGTGTGTGTTGCCGGACAAATTTGTTGCCAGAGGCATCATTGCCAAGCTTCCACCTTCGTGGAACAATTTTGCTACTTCCCTGAAACACAAGAGACAGGAGTTTTCCGTTGCGGATCTCATTGGTACTCTTGATGTTGAAGAGAAGGCGAGAGCAAAGGACACACGTGCTCGAGTTGCTGAGGGAGGTTCTAGTGCCCACATGGTACAGAAGAAGAACTCCCAGCCCAACAAGTTCAAAAACAATAAGAACAAAACTCATGGCAAAGGCAAGTTTGATACAAAGAACAAGCCATCACATTCTACCAACTTCAAGAAGAATTCTCATAAGAAGGGGAAGGGACTTTGCCATGTCTGCGGTGATCCTAATCACTGGGCTCCGAAGTGTCCTAACCGCTTTGAGGAGCGCGAACATGAGAAGAGCGGCAAGTCCGCTAATGTTGTCATCGGTGATACTGATATGAAGGAATCAGGGTACGGTATTTTTCCTACCATCCTTTCAGTATTTCAATCCCCTGATTGGTTAATTGACACCGGTGCCAATGTACATGTTTGTGCTGACGCCTCCATGTTTTCTTCTTACCAGGCAACAGGGACTTCACCCATGCTGATGGGGAACGGGTCACATGCCATCGTTCGAGGTGTTGGTACGGTCGATCTGAAGTTTACTTCAGGGAAGACTGTGCGTCTGAAGAACGTTCATCATGTGCCATCCATCAATAAAAATCTCGTTAGCGGTTCCCGTTTATGTCGAGATGGTTTTAAATTGGTTTTCGAATTCAATAAAGTTGTAATTTCTAAGTGTGGACAATTTGTTGGAAAAGGCTGTGAGTGTGGAGGCTTGTTCCGCCTATCTTTGTCAGATATTTGCACTAAAGTTATTAATAATGTTTGCCACAATAATGAGTCTGATATTTGGCATTCACGACTCTATCATATTAACTTTGGTTGCATGACGCGGTTAGCCAATATGAATTTAATTCCGAAAATCTCTACTGTCAAATGCTCCAAGTGCCAAGTATGTGTGCAAGCTAAGCAACCTCGCAAGTCCCATAAGACTGCAGAGGCAAGAGACTTGGCGCCACTAGAGCTTATACATTTTGATCTTTGTGAGATGAATGGCGTGTTGACAAAAGGTGGAAAGAGATACTTCATGACGTTGATTGATGACTCCACTAGATATTGTTATGTGTATCTTCTGAAATCAAAAGATGAGGCTTTGACTTTCTTTAAAAACTATAAAGCTGAGGCAGAGAACCAACTTGATCGGAAAATTAAACCGCTTAGGTCCGATCGTGGTGGAGAGTATTTTTCCAATGAATTTGATCTGTTTTGTGCGGAATATGGTATAATCCATGAGAGGACGCCTCCCTACTCACCCCAGTCAAATGGGGTAGCCGAAAGAAAGAACCGAATTCTAACTGATATGGTTAACACCATGTTACACACTTCGGGTCTATCCAAGGAATGGTGGGGGGAGGCGCTAATGACTGCGTGTCATGTCCTAAACCGAGTTCCCACAAAGCATAAGACCATGACTCCATTTGAGGAATGGGAAAGGAAAAGGTTAAAACTCTCTTACCTACGTACTTGGGGTTGTTTGGCGAAAGTCAATATACCAATTCCCAAGAAGCGCAAGCTTGGATCAAAAACCGTGGATTGTGTTCTTCAGGGCTATGATTTTCATAGCATCGGCTATAGATTTTTGATAATAAAATCTGAGATATCCGACATGCATGTTGGTACGATTATGGAATCAAATGATGCAACTTTCTTTGAGGACATATTTCCTATGAAGGATATGTCGAGTTCATCAAATCAGGAGATACCTACTCCATCTAGTGAGGAATTCACTGTAATTCCTGAACCCACCATTGCGATGGAACACGTTGAGAATCCTGTTAAGGGTAACAATGGAACTCCTGTGAGGAGTAAGAGATAGAGGACTGCAAAGTCTTTTGGTGATGATTTCATTGTGTACCTCGTGGATGACACACCCAGGACTATTTCAGAAGCCTATGCATCTCCTGATGCTGACTACTGGAAGGAAGTTGTACGTAGCGAGATGGATTCCATCTTAGCTAACGGTACCTGGGAGATCACTGACCGTCCATATGGGTGCAAACCTGTAGGATGTAAGTGGGTGTTCAAGAAGAAGTTTAGACCTGACGGTACGATTGAAAAGTACAAGGCACGGCTTGTGGCCAAGGATTATACCTAGAAAGAAGGTGAAGACTTCTTTGATACTTACTCACCCGTGGCTAGACTGACCACAATTCGGGTGCTACTATCACTGGTTGCCTCACATGGTCTTCTCGTTCATCAAATGAACGTTAAGACGGCTTTCCTTAATGGAGAGTTGAAGGAGGAAATTTACATGGATCAGCCAGATGGTTTTGTAGTACCTGGTCAGGAAGGAAAGGTGTGCAAGTTATTAAAGTCTTTATATGGCCTTAAACAAGCTCCTAAGGAGTGGCATGAGAAGTTCGAAAGAACATTAACTGCTGCCGGCTTTGTAGTAAACGATGGTGACAAGTGCGTGTACTATCGCTATGGTGGGGGCGAAGGAGTTATTCTTTGTCTGTATGTCAACGACATATTGATCTTTGGAACCAAACTTGATTTAATCAAGGAGGTTAAGAATTTCTCATCTCGCTGTTTTGAGATGAAGGATCTAGGAGTAGCTGATGTTATCTTAAACATCAAGCTGTTGAGAGATGAGAATGGTGGGATCATACTGCTTCAGTCTCATTATGTGGAAAAGGTCTTGAGTCGTTTTGGGTATAGCGACTGCACGCCTTCTCCAACTCCATATGATGCTAGTGTGTTGCTTCGAAAGAATCGACGGATTGCTAGAGATCAACTGAGGTATTCTCAGATTATTGGCTCGCTTATGTATTTGGCGAGTGCCACGAGGCCTGACATCTCTTTTGCTGTGAGCAAGCTGAGTCGGTTTGTGTCAAAACCGGGAGATGATCATTGGCATGTGCTTGAGAGAGTCATGCGCTATTTGAAAGGCACCGCAAGCTATGTGATTCACTACACCGGGTATCCAAGGGTACTGGAGGGTTATAGTGACTCAAACTGGATATCTGATGCTGATGAGATTAAGGCCACAAGTGGTTATGTTTTTACACTTGGTGGTGACGCTGTTTCCTGGAAGTCTTGCAAGCAGACCATCTTAACGAGGTCAACTATGAAAGCAGAACTCATAGCATTAGACACTGCCATTGTTGAAGCAGAGTGGCTTCGTGAACTTTTGATGGACTTACTTATGGTTGAAAAACCAATACCCCCTATCATGATGAACTATGATAATCAAACTGTGATCGTCAAGATAAACAGTTCTAAGGACAATATGAAGTCCTCAAGGCATGTGAAGAGGAGACTAAAATCTGTCAGAAAATTGAGGAACTCCAGAGTTATTACGTTGGATTGTATCCAAAAGTCGAAAAACTTGGCAGATTCCTTCACAAAGGGTCTATCACGTAATGTGATAGATAATGCATCGATGGAGATGGGTTTGAGACCCACCGCATGAGTTGTCCATAGTGGTAACCCACTCTATGTGATCGGAGATCCCGTGAAGTAGAAGTAGGAGACAAGCTGTTGGTCAGCTAGGAGGAGAGTATCCTTATATTAATTATCCCACTCCGTGAAGATGCAATACTCTCCTGATCTGCATGGCAGGTTGATACTTATCTTAATGTATTTCAAGTGGCTTATTCGGGTAAGTAGAGATGTTGTCCTGCAGAACATCTTCTGAGGAACACACCTATATGAATTTGACTGTCAACGTCGCAGTCTGTGAGAATTGGGTGTTCTCTAATAAATTCATGAAAGGCCCTGGAGTATGACGTATACGCTCCACCCGCGGGGAAGCCTTGCGGCAGCCCAGTATCGGTCAAGAATTTGTGTGAAACTAGTTTCACACAAAACTTGTAGTGTTGGAAATATGCCCTAGAGGCAATAATAAAAGCATTATTATTATATTTCCTTGTTCATGGTAATTGTCTTTATTCATGCTATAATTGTGTTATCCGGAAATCGTAATACATGTGTGAATAACAGACACCAACATGTCCCTAGTAAGCCTCTAGTTGACTAGCTCGTTGATCAACAGATAGTCATGGTTTCCTGACTATGGACATTGGATGTCATTGATAACGAGATCACATCATTAGGAGAATGATGTGATGGACAAGACCCAATCCTAAACATAGCATAAAGATCGTGTAGTTCGTTTTTGCTAGAGTTTTGCAATATCAAGTATCTTTTCCTTAGACCATGAGATCGTGTAACTCCCGGATACCGTAGGAGTGCTTTGGGTGTACCAAACGTCACAACGTAACTGGGTGACTATAAAGGTATACTACGGGTATCTCCGAAAGTGTCTGTTGGGTTAACACGGATCAAGACTGGGATTTGTCATTCCGTATGACGGAGAGGTATCACTGGGCCCACTCGGTAATGCATCATCATAATGAGCTCAAAGTGACCAAGTGTCTGGTCACGGGATCATGCATTACGGTACGAGTAAAGTGACTTGCCGGTAACGAGATTGAACGAGGTATTGGGATACCGACGATCGAATCTCGGGCAAGTAACATATCGATTGACAAAGGGAATTGCATACGGGGTTGATTGAATCCTCGACACCGTGGTTCATCCGATGAGAACATCGTGGAGCATGTGGGAGCCAACATGGGTATCCAGATCCCGCTGTTGGTTATTGACCGGAGAGTCGTCTCGGTCATGTCTGCATGTCTCCCAAACCCGTAGGGTCTACACACTTAAGGTTCGGTGACGCTAGGGTTGTGAAGATATGTATATGCAGTAACCCGAATGTTGTTCGGAGTCCCGGATGAGATCCCGGACATCACGAGGAGTTCCGGAATGGTCTGGAGGTAAAGAATTATATATAGGAAGTGTTGTTTCGGCCATCGGGACAAGTTTCGGGGTTATCGGTATTGTACCGGGACCACCGGAGGGGTCCCGCGGGCCCACCGGGTGGGGCCACCTGTCCCGGGGGGCCACATGGGCTGTAGGGGGTGCGCCTTGGCCTAGATGGGCCAAGGGCACCAGCCCCAAAGGCCCATGCGCCTAGGGTTCCACTTAAAGGAAGAGTCCAAGTGGTGGAAGGCACCTCTAGGTGCCTTGGGGGGGGAGGGAAACCTCCCCATGGCAGCCGCACCTAGGAGATTGGATCTCCTAGGCTGCGCACCAACCCCCCTTGGCACCCCTATATATAGTGGGGGAGAGGAGGGACTTCATACACCAGCCCCTGGCGCCTCTCTCTCTCCCCGTTACGTCTCTCTTTCGTTGTATAGGCGGAGCCCTACAACTGTGACGCCCTGCATCCACCACCACGCCGTCGTGCTGCTGGATCTTCATCAACCTCTCCTTCCCCTTGCTGGATCAAGAAGGAGGAGACGTCTCCCGTCCCGTACGTGTGTTGAACGCGGAGGTGCCGTCCGTTCGGCGCTGGTCATCGGTGATTTGGATCACATCGTGTACGACTACTTCAACCTCGTTCTAACGAACGCTTCCGCTCGTGATCTACAAAGGTATGTAGATGCAATATGAATACTCGTTGCTTGATGAACTCCTAGATGGATCTTGGTGAAACGAGTAGGAAAATTTTTGTTTTCTGCAACGTTCCCCAACAGTGGCATCATGAGCTAGGTCTATGCGTAGTTCTTCTTGCGCGAGTAGAACACAATTTGTTGTGGGCGTGGATTTGTCAACTTTCTTGCCGCTACTAGTCTTTTCTTGCTTCAGCGGTATTGTGGGATGAAGCGGCCCGGACCAACCTTACACGTACGCTTACGTGAGACCGGTTCCACCGACTAACATGCACTAGTTGCATAAGGTGGCTGGCGGGTGTCTGTCTCTCCTACTTTAGCTGGAGCGGATTCGATGAACAGGGTCCTTATGAAGGGTAAATAGAAGTTGACAAATCACGTTGTGGCTTTCACGTAGGTAAGAAAACGTTCTTGCTAGAACCCTAATTCAGCCACGTAAAAACTTGCAACAACAATTAGAGGACGTCTAACTTGTTTTTGCAGCAAGTGGTTTGTGATATGATATGGCCAAAGTTGTGTTGAATGATGAATGATCTATATGTGATGTATGAGATGTTCATGCTATTGTAATAGGAATCACGACTTGCATGTCGATGAGTATGACAACCGGCAGGAGCCATAGGAGTTGTCTTTATTCTTTTATATGACCTGCGTGTCATTGAGAAACGCCATGTAAATTACTTTACTTCATTGCTAAACGCGTTAGCCATAGTAGTAGAAGTAATAGTTGGCGAGCAACTTCATGGAGACACGATGATGGAGATGGAGATCATGGTGTCAAGCCGGTGACAAGATGATCATGGAGCCCCAAGATGGAGATCAAATGAGCTATGTGATATTGGCCATATCATGTCACGTTTATTATTTGATTGCATGTGATGTTTATCATGTTTTGCATCTTGTTTACTTAGAACGACGGTAGTAAATAAGATGATCCCTCATAACAATTTCAAGAAGTGTTCTCCCCTAACTGTGCACCGTTGCTAAAGTTCGTCATTTCGAAGCACCACGTGATGATCGGGTGTGATAGATTCTTACGTTCACATACAACGGGTGTAAGACAGTTTTACACATGCAAAACACTTAGGGTTAACTTGACGAGCCTAGCATGTGCATAGACATGGCCTCGGAACACAGAAGACCGAAAGGTCGAGCATGAGTCGTATAGAAGATGCGATCAACATAAAGATGTTCACCGACGTTGACTAGTCCGTCTCACGTGATGATCGGACACGGCCTAGTTAACTCGGATCATGTAATACTTAGATGACTAGAGGGATGTCTAATCTAAGTGGGAGTTCATTATAATTTAATTAGATGAACTTTATTATCATGAACAATAGTCTAAAAATTATTTTACAATGTGTCTTGTAGATCAAATGGCCAACGTAGTCCTCAACTTCAACGCGTTCCTAAAGAAAACCAAGCTGAAAGACGATGGCAGCAACTATACGGACTGGGTCCGGAACCTGAGGATCATCCTCATAGCTGCCAAGAAAGATTATGTCCTACAAGCACCGCTAGGTGACGCACCTGTCCTCCCTGCTGAACAAGACATTATGAACGCTTGGCAGGCACGTGCCGATGACTACTCCCTCGTTTAGTGCGGCATGCTTTACAGTTTAGAACCGGGGCTCCAAAAGCGTTTTGAGAGACATGGAGCATATGAGATGTTCGAAGAGCTGAAAATGGTTTTCCAAGCTCATGCCCGGGTCGAGAGATATGAGGTCTCCGACAAGTTCTTCAGCTGTAAGATGGAGGAAAACAGTTCTGTCAGTGAGCACATACTCACGATGTCTGGATTACATAACCGCTTGACTCAGCTGGGAGTTAATCTCCCGGATGATGCGGTCATTGACAGAATCCTCCAGTCGCTTCCACCGAGCTACAAGAGCTTTGTGATGAACTTCAATATGCAGGGGATGGAAAAGACCATTCCTGAAGTATTTGCTATGCTGAAATCAGCAGAGGTAGAAGTCAAGAAGGAACATCAAGTGTTGATGGTCAATAAAACCACTAAGTTCAAGAAGGGCAAGGGTAAGAAAGCCTTCAAGAAGGACGGCAAGGAGGTTGCCGCGCCCGGCAAGCAAGCTGCCGGGAAGAAGCCAAAGAATGGACCCAAGCCCGAGACTGAGTGTTTTTATTGCAAGGGAAGCGGTCACTGGAAGCGGAATTGCCCCAAGTACTTAGCAGACAAGAAGGCCGGCAAAACAAAAGGTATATGTGATATACATGTAATTGATGTGTACCTTACCAGTAATCGTAGTGGCTCTTGGGTATTTGATACCGGTGCAGTTGCTCACATTTGTAACTCACAGCAGGAACTACGGAATAGGCGAAGACTGGCAAAGGACGAGGTGACGATGCGCGTCGGGAATGGTTCCAAAGTCGATGTGATCGCCGTCGGCACGCTGCCTCTTCATTTACCTACGGGATTAGTTTTAAACCTCAATAATTGTTATTTAGTACCAGCTTTGAGCATGAACATTGTATCGGGATCTCGTTTAATTCGAGATGGCTACTCATTTAAATTCGAGAATAATGGTTGTTCTATTTATATGAGAGATATGTTTTATGGTCATGCTCCTATGGTGAATGGTTTATTCTTTATGAATCTCGAACGTAATGCTACACATGTTCATAGTGTGAGTACCAAAAGATGTAAGGTTGATAATGATAGTCCCACATACTTGTGGCACTGCCGCCTTGGTCACATAGGTGTCAAACGCATGAAGAAGCTCCATGCAGATGGACTTTTAGAGTCTCTTGATTATGAATCATTTGACACATGCGAACCATGCCTTATGGGTAAAATGACCAAGACTCCGTTCTCAGGAACAATGGAGCGAGCAACCAACTTATTGGAAATCATACATACTGATGTGTGCGGTCCAATGAGTGTTGAGGCTCGCGGTGGCTATCGTTATGTTCTCACTCTCACTGATGATTTGAGTAGATATGGATATATTTACTTAATGAAACACAAGTCTGAAACCTTTGAAAAGTTCAAGGAATTTCAGAGTGAGGTTGAGAATCAACGTGACAGGAAAATCAAGTTTCTACGATCAGATCGTGGAGGAGAATACTTGAGTCACGAATTTGGCACACACTTAAGAAAATGTGGAATAGTTTCACAGCTCACGCCGCCTGGAACACCTCAGCGTAACGGTGTGTCCGAACGTCGTAATCGCACTCTATTAGATATGGTGCGGTCTATGATGTCTCTTGCCGATTTACCACTATCTTTTTGGGGCTATGCTTTAGAGACTGCTGCATTCACTTTAAATAGGGCTCCGTCAAAATCCGTTGAGACGACACCGTTTGAATTATGGTTTGGAAAGAAACCTAAGTTGTCGTTTCTGAAAGTTTGGGGATGCGATGCTTATGTCAAGAAACTTCAACCTGAAAAGCTCGAACCCAAGTCAGAAAAACGCGTCTTCATAGGATACCCAAAAGAAACTATTGGGTATACCTTCTACCTCAGATCCGAAGGCAAGATCTTTGTTGCCAAGAATGGATCCTTTCTAGAGAAAGAGTTTCTCTCGAAAGAAGTAAGTGGGAGGAAAATAGAACTTGATGAAGTATTACCTCTTGAACCGGAAAATGGCGCAACTCAAGAAAATGTTCCTGAGGTGCCTACACCGACTGGAGAGGAAGTTAATGATGATGATCATGAAACTTCTGATCAAGTTACTACTGAAATTCGAAGGTCCACAAGGACACGTTCCGCACCAGAGTGGTACGGCAACCCTGTCTTGGAAATCATGTTGTTAGACAACGGTGAACCTTCGAACTATGAAGAAGCGATGGCGGGCCCAGATTCCGACAAATGGCTAGAAGCCATGAAATCCGAGATAGGATCCATGTATGAAAACGAAGTATGGACTTTGACTGACTTGCCCATTGAACGGCGAGCCATAGAGAATAAATGGATCTTTAAGAAGAAGACAGACGCGGATGGTAATGTGACCATCTATAAAGCTCGGCTTGTCGCTAAAGGTTATCGACAAGTTCAAGGGGTTGACTACGATGAGACTTTCTCACTGGTAGCGAAGCTGAAGTCCGTCCGAATCATGTTAGCAATTGCCGCGTTTTACGATTATGAAATATGGCAAATGGACGTCAAAACGGCATTCCTTAATGGTTTCCTTAAGGAAGAATTGTATATGATGCAGCCGGAAGGTTTTGTCGATCCTAAGAATGCTGACAAGGTATGCAAGCTCCAACGCTCGATTTATGGGCTGGTGCAAGCATCTCGGAGTTGGAACATTCGCTTTGATGAGATGATCAAAGCGTTTGGGTTTACGCAGACTTATGGAGAAGCCTGTGTTTACAAGAAAGTGAGTGGGAGCTCTGTAGCATATCTCATATTATATGTAGATGACATACTTTTGATGGGAAATGATATAGAACTCTTGGACAGCATCAAGGCCTACTTGAATAAGAGTTTTTCAATGAAGGACCTTGGAGAAGCTGCTTATATATTAGGCATCAAAATCTATAGAGATAGATCAAGATGCCCCATAGGTCTTTCACAAAGCACATACCTTGATAAGATATTGAAGAAGTTCAATATGGATCAATCTAAGAAGGGGTTCTTGCCTGTGTTACAAGGTATGAAATTGAGCTCGGCTCAAAGTCCGACCACGGCAGAAGAAATAGAAGAGATGAGTGTCATCCCCTATGCCTCAGCCATAGGTTCTATTATGTATGCCATGCTGTGTACCAGACCTGATGTAAACCTTGCCGTAAGTTTGGTAGGAAGGTACCAAAGTAATCCCGGCAAGGAACACTGGACAGCGGTCAAGAATATCCTGAAGTACCTGAAAAGGACTAAGGAGATGTTTCTCATTTATGGAGGTGACGAAGAGCTCGTCGTAAAGGGTTACGTCGATGCTAGCTTCGACACAGATCTGGATGACTCAAAGTCACAAACCGGATACGTGTATATTTTGAATGGTGGGGCAGTAAGCTGGTGCAGTTGCAAGCAAAGCGTCGTGGCGGGATCTACATGTGAAGCGGAGTACATGGCAGCCTCGGAGGCAGCACATGAAGCAATTTGGGTGAAGGAGTTCATCACCGACCTCGGAGTCATACCCAATGCGTCGGGGCCGATCAAGCTCTTCTGTGACAACACTGGAGCTATTGCACTTGCCAAGGAGCCCAGGTTTCACAAGAAGACAAGGCACATCAAGCGTCGCTTCAACTCCATTCGTGAAAATGTTCAAGATGGAGACATAGAAATTTGTAAAGTACATACGGACCTGAATGCAGCAGATCCATTGACTAAACCTCTCCCTAGGGCAAAACATGATCAACACCAGAATTCCATGGGTGTTCGATTCATCACAATGTTACTAGATTATTGACTCTAGTGCAAGTGGGAGACTGTTGGAAATATGCCCTAGAGGCAATAATAAAAGCATTATTATTATATTTCCTTGTTCATGGTAATTGTCTTTATTCATGCTATAATTGTGTTATCCGGAAATCGTAATACATGTGTGAATAACAGACACCAACATGTCCCTAGTAAGCCTCTAGTTGACTAGCTCGTTGATCAACAGATAGTCATGGTTTCCTGACTATGGACATTGGATGTCATTGATAACGAGATCACATCATTAGGAGAATGATGTGATGGACAAGACCCAATCCTAAACATAGCATAAAGATCGTGTAGTTCGTTTTTGCTAGAGTTTTGCAATATCAAGTATCTTTTCCTTAGACCATGAGATCGTGTAACTCCCGGATACCGTAGGAGTGCTTTGGGTGTACCAAACGTCACAACGTAACTGGGTGACTATAAAGGTATACTACGGGTATCTCCGAAAGTGTCTGTTGGGTTAACACGGATCAAGACTGGGATTTGTCATTCCGTATGACGGAGAGGTATCACTGGGCCCACTCGGTAATGCATCATCATAATGAGCTCAAAGTGACCAAGTGTCTGGTCATGGGATCATGCATTACGGTACGAGTAAAGTGACTTGCCGGTAACGAGATTGAACGAGGTATTGGGATACCGACGATCGAATCTCGGGCAAGTAACATATCGATTGACAAAGGGAATTGCATACGGGGTTGATTGAATCCTCGACACCGTGGTTCATCCGATGAGAACATCGTGGAGCATGTGGGAGCCAACATGGGTATCCAGATCCCGCTGTTGGTTATTGACCGGAGAGTCGTCTCGGTCATGTCTGCATGTCTCCCGAACCCGTAGGGTCTACACACTTAAGGTTCGGTGACGCTAGGGTTGTGAAGATATGTATATGCAGTAATCCGAATGTTGTTCGGAGTCCCGGATGAGATCCCGGACGTCACGAGGAGTTCCGGAATGGTCCGGAGGTAAAGAATTATATATAGGAAGTGTTGTTTCGGCCATCGGGACAAGTTTCGGGGTTATCGGTATTGTACCGGGACCACCGGAGGGGTCCCGCGGGCCCACCGGGTGGGGCCACCTGTCCCGGGGGGGCACATGGGCTGTAGGGGGTGCGCCTTGGCCTAGATGGGCCAAGGGCACCAGCCCCAAAGGCCCATGCGCCTAGGGTTCCACTTAAAGGAAGAGTCCAAGTGGTGGAAGGCACCTCTAGGTGCCTTGGGGGGGAGGGAAACCTCCCCATGGCAGCCGCACCTAGGAGATTGGATCTCCTAGGCTGCGCACCAACCCCCCCTTGGCACCCCTATATATAGTGGGGGAGAGGAGGGACTTCATACACCAGCCCCTGGTGCCTCTCTCTCTCCCTGTTACGTCTCTCTTTCGTTGTATAGGCGGAGCCCTGCAACTGTGACGCCCTGCATCCACCACCACGCCGTCGTGCTGCTGGATCTTCATCAACCTCTCCTTCCCCTTGCTGGATCAAGAAGGAGGAGATGTCTCCCGTCCCGTACGTGTGTTGAACGCGGAGGTGTCGTCCGTTCGGCGCTGGTCATCGGTGATTTGGATCACGTCGTGTACGACTACTTCAACCTCGTTCTAACGAACGCTTCCGCTCGTGATCTACAAAGGTATGTAGATGCAATATGAATACTCGTTGCTTGATGAACTCCTAGATGGATCTTGGTGAAACGAGTAGGAAAATTTTTGTTTTCTGCAACGTTCCCCAACATGTAGTTCAAGGCATAGTCCACTATTCAAGTTGTGATCTAGTGTAGCACAAATTTCTAAGTGGAAGTTCAACTTCACAGTCTCCACTAAGCACCAATATATAAAACAATGTTTTGGAACTAAATGATGAGATGTGCCAATGAGACTTTGTGGGGGATTGTTGGAATTTTGCTAGTAGGCCTTTGGCCCAAAGCCCAACTAAAATTCTGAAATTCTCTTGGCCCATTCATGCACACATGTGAGTGAAGTGAGTGAGGCTAAAGTTTAGTCCTACCTTGGAAGTTGAGAGAGAGTTGCACCTTTTTATAAGGTGGGCTCTTCTACCACTTGTATGAGCATGAGAAGAGGAGACTTACACGCGCGCTCCTCCTCCTCGCTCGTCTCGCCACGCCACGCCTCGTCACGACGCGTCGCGGGTTGCGGGATTGAGCCGAGCCGAGGACAGAGCTATGCACGTTGTCTATATTTTTGTTGCATGGGAAAATTAATGAGTCATTAATTAATAATTAACGGACGCGTTAATTACTGAACCGTTTCCGATTCTTTTGGATCGTTACGACTCGGACGTGGGGTTTACTCCCACGACCTACCCGGCCCGCAATATATAGTCAGGCAGACGTCTACCCTAGTCGCCGCTTCGTATGGTTTCTCATCATCGTTCCAGATCATTGCGCCGCCAAGCTAGTCTTCTCCATCCCTCCTTCCGGCGTGCACCGCGAGAAGGGACAGCAGGCCTCCGGAACCCCGCCTCTCGTGATCCTGTACGGGAGAGGGGCAATCAGGTTTTTGGGGAGCGCACTCGTGCGACTGCTGGCAGCGACGACTTCGCGAACGACGACTTCTTCCCCGACCTCGGCAACCTTATCCTCGACGACATGGGCGACAACATCAACGCCGGCGGTGCTGCACCCGCTGCACCGTATGTGATTCTATCCTTCCTGTTCAAGATCGTGGTAGAATTCATGTTTCTAGTATGTGCTCTAGATGTGATATGTTCATCTGCTATGCTGGTTCGCATGATTAGTTTAATCTCTGCTGCTGTGATTATGATTTATATTCTATTTATTCGGATTAAATCTTATAGTAATTTGCTCATATTTCCAACATGTGTAATCCCCTGTGCTTCACCGACGCGCAGGTTTTCTCGGTGGCAGTTGGGACCTGTGCTGCTGTCCAGGGCGGTTGATGCCATAGGCAGTTGCGAAAGCTCGCTTGCTCGCGCCATGGCCGGCGCTCGATGTGGACCGGATTTTGAGACAGAAGATATGACCTTCCTTTCTTTCTTTCTTCCCTCACCACCCCTTTTGACCCTGGGGGGGATACGTTGCCTGCCTCGGCATCCGTTCTTCCAGCCTCTCGACCTCCGCACGACGCTGCCTTAACGATAAAATTAACCGAGTCCAAAAAACAAAGCACTCCAAGAAACAGACAGTACCACTCGACGAGGCCAACGGCAGGGCACAAGTAACCGACGGAGCAACTGTTCGCGCACATTGCGCCCGGCTAGCAGCCCTGTCTCCGCAGAGAAAATCACCAGCACCGCAGATGGCCATGGATTAGCTACCAAGTCCGCATAACCGTTTCATGATCAGTGTTCGTCTGGGGGTCGCCAGGCCGGCCGGACACAATCAGTAGCGTTGCCTTCGGATAAATGGGTTTCACTTGAATCGAGCTCGTCGCCGGGACCCGCCGGCGCACGGCTTGCTGTTCCTGTTCCTGCCCACTCAGCGGCGCCAGTGGCCAGTGCGCCATGATTTCTCTTCTCCACCGTGATTGCTCCACGCACGCTCCAAAAGAACGGCAAGTTGCCGATCGAATGCATATTCATAGCAGTGCTACTACCGAGAACACACAGTGCTATTACTACTCGTCCATGGAGTAGTTCGTAGTTTTTCCATTTCGGTTTCGTCACCTTTTTTCGTATTCAATACGGGCAGATGAGATCTAGCCGAACCGACAGCCACAAGGATCGACCGACCGACCGAGCGCGCAAACGAACAAAGTGGCTAGGCATGCAACGCATGGAGTGCACGATAACTCCATGCATGCTGATGCTAATTTTCTCTATACGAAAAAGAACACCATCGGTGCTCGTCACTGCTACATCCAACGCCACGGAGATCCAAACCGAAGATGGGAGGGAGAAGAGAACAGGTGGAAATACGTGCAAAAAAAGCTACGTATTACGCCAGGAAGCGAGAGAAAGCAAAGCAAAAAAAAAGCGTGGGAAAATGCATGGCGAGCTTTGCCAACTACGCGCGGCACGGCAGGCATCTTACCTTAAACCCCAGTGCCCACCGCCCAGGGGCATGGGCGCCACGCTCACGCTACATATCCGGGCGAGCCGAGCTAGCTAGCTAGGCGCACGCCACTCTCAGTCCACACTCCCCTCACGCTCCGCACAATGCGGTGCCTGCGCCTCGCCGTCGCCCTGCTCTTGCTCGTCGCGCTGCCCCTCGCGGCCGCCGCGGGGGCCAAGGCCAAGGCGCCGGCCGCGCCGCCGAACGCCACGGCGGCGATGGCCAAGGGCGGGTGCAAGGCCTTCGCGGCCCTGATCGCGGCCTCGCCCGACGCGGCGTCCACCTACGACGCGGCCGCGAGCGGCGGCATGACGGTCTTCTGCCCCTCCGACGACGCCGTCGCGTCCTTCATGCCCCGGTACAAGAACCTCACCGCCGACGGCAAGGCGTCGCTGCTGCTCTTCCACGCCGTCCCCGTCTACTACTCGCCGGGGAGCCTCAAGGCCAACAACGGCGTCATGAACACGCTCGCCACCGACGGCTCCGCCCGCAACTACAACTTCACGCTGCAGAACGAGGGCAACGTCGTCACCATCAAGACGGGCGCCTCCGGGGCCGTCGCGCGGGTCAGGTCCACGCTGCTCGACACGGACCCCGTCGCCGTCTACGCCGTCGACAGGGTGTTCGAGCCCGTCGAGCTGTTCAAGCCCGCGCCGTCCCCGTCCCCCGCGCCCGCGCCCGCCCAGGCGGCCGACGCGCCCAGGGCGGGCAAGGGCGGCGCCGCGCGCCACCGCTCGCCCCCCGCCGTCGCGGACGCGCCCGGGCCCGAGGCCGACGACACCGCCCCGGCGGACCAGAAGAAGGACTCCAAGAAGAGCGCGGCCGCCGGCGCCCCGCGCGTCCGGTGGCTAGCCGCGGCGCTGGCGGCCGTCGCCGTGGCCTCCACGCTGGCTTAGGGTATTTTATTTTCCTCCCTGGTGTCTTATCCATTGGCGTGATCGATCGTGGTGTGACGGCGTGCTCGTGTAGTGCTTCTTCCGCAGAAGACATAGTTGTGTGCTCGATTTTCCTCTGCTTTCTTCTTCTCTTTAGATGTTCTTCTCTGTTTGTTGCTGCCATGCTTCTGCTCGTGCTACATGAGAGGTTTCATGGCATCTTGAGCTCACCGGACATTGATGTTCTTTTGGTCGATCCGGCGATCGGTGAGTGAAACCTTGGAGCGAAGTTGCTCCGTGCCATGTTAACGGCCGCATTTTGCGAATTCTCGTCAACATGTTTTGAGATACTCCTAGTCCTACAGAGTCAATTTCTGGCTCAAATTTTCTATGGCGTCTTGGTCAGATCGTATAAACAAATGCAGCGACGACGGGTCCGTTGCTTGAACGGCGCGCAAGCTTTCATTCATTTCTCGGGACTTCAGCTGTCGGTGGATGCTTCGCTATCCCCGGCTCAAGCAGGTCAAACAACACAAACCACACATGAAAGTAAAAGTAGTGCAGGTGACAAGTAGAATCCCATAAAGAAGAGAGGAAGGAGAGGTGAAAAAGCTTGGCCCGGGCTGATGAATGCGTGGCGATCAACAACGAAAGAAGAAGAGAAGTAACACCATCTTCCATTTCGGGCTTTCGGCCTAATTATATCCCCCACATGGAGAGCTAAAGCTTAGCAGTGAGAGCACGCTGGGCCTCCACCGCTGCCGCTAGCCCACTACCCCATAGGGAGCCCAAACATCTTTTGGTGCAAGAGAGTGGACGGTGCACCCAGACGAGACGATTTAATGAAAAGCAGTCAGCAATCATGTGTCGGCCGAGCGATCTCGTGAACGGTCCAGCAGTTCCCGCGGCCAGGCCGAGGTTGCCGACACGCGCGCGCCACCACCGCGACACCAGCGGCCGAGAGGAGCCATGCACGCCTAAAGAACGGCCACGGCCACGGCCACGGCAACACGCACGCACGCACGCCGATCGGCAAGCCATCCGCACGCACACGACGCCGGCGAGCTAGTTCGTTAACCGACGCCTGCGCACTCACCCACGTAACGCACGCGCGCACCGGCGCAGTCATGGCTCGCACGGCGCTGCTCCTCGCCGCGCTCCTCCTTGCTACCGTGGCCGTGGCGCCGCTGGCCAAGGCCGAGAGCGCCGCCGACGCCCCCGCCCCCGCCGACGCGCCGGCTGCAGACGGCCCGGCGGCCGAGTCCATCGACGAGTCCGCCCTCGCGCCGGCCGTGGAGGTTAACAGCCTAGCCGACACGCTCTCGCCGGCGCCTGCCCCGGACGCCTGAATGGATGATGACGTACACAGTTGCAAGGATCTGTGTTCCTTTTCCTAAGTAAATCGTTCATGGTTGGATTTTTGGTTTTCCTAGGAAAGCTAGATGGATTATAGCATCACGAGTTTTTGCAGGGTTGTGGGTTTTGTGGAAATCTAGATATAAAGCATGTTTTGAGAATACTCATCCCTATGATCCTTCAAGCTTGTTGGCTAGAATTCTGAAAATTATTACAGAAATGAGAACAACAAGGGGGCACAAGTAAGAGGAGAAAGGCTTCTGCTGCAAGTGTTAACTGAGATCTTCGACAAACAGAGAGGATGGGCCCCAATGGTGCTTCGCATTGCTGGTTAAGCTGTTCATAGACGTTCAACTTCTTAGTCTTCAGTTTGGCCTTTGTTGCCGCTGCTATGTACTCCCTCTGTAAACTAATATAAAAGCGTTTAAATAATGATCTAAACGTTTTTATATTAGTTTACGAAGGGAGTAGATGTTACTTCCTTGTGACAATTCTGGTTTAGATATAGCCGAGGTCTTACCAGCATTCTTTTGCTATGTGGCCTGAGAGTCACATATGTAAGAATGAAGTTAGTAATAGTTTGTTAGTGTTTGAGTTTGTTAGACAGTTTGGCTGGGATGTGTAGGATGCTGCTGATCGCGGTGAACACTCGATGGTTGGTGTGTATTACTATCAAATTTCAGAAATGAAAATTGGGGGGAAACCCCTTAATTCAAGAAAAAGTACATCATTCATATATTCACATAAAGAAATAAAAGTTGTAGTGGTCATCTTTAGTTTTCGCCTAGTTTTGCTTTGGTAAGCATTCAAGACCGGTTGACCAATCCCACTTGTCGCCCATCGTGCTTCATGGGGCCCACCCACCGCTCAAACTCTTTCTTAACCCCTCACATGGAGCGCTCTCCTAGTCATTCGTTCCGCCAGGTCTCTCTCTTCCTATAGCCAATCTTCTACGTTGCATGTCCCTCACCATGCAACTCTACTCGGCCCAGTTACATGCCCATCATTGACACGTAACTTGCCCTCCGCCCCCAGACCCAATAGCAATGTCCATCCTCAACACGCAATATGTGCCCTCGCGACCTCGACCCAATTGCATATCCATTTTTGACATGCAACTCGCCCCAAAGAACGGACCTAATTGCATGTCAAACCTTGAGACACAACTCCACCTGACCCACTTGTATGTCCAGCCTCGACACAACTTGCCCTCCGGCCCGACATAGTTGCATGTCCACCTTCGACACATAACTTGCTCCCGAGACAACCCAACTGCATGTCCATCATCCACAAACAACTTGGCTCCTCCCCAATACTGACATACCGTTGCATGATAAACCTTGACACATAACTCCATCCCAACCTAGTTGCATCGGTATGCAACTTGCCCCTACCTGATCCAATTGCATGTCACCCTTGACAAGCAACTTGCACCAATCGACCTAGTTTCATGCAGTGGCGGATACAGGCCCCAGGCCCCCAGGGCCCAGGCCTGGGGCGTGAGTCCCAATTTCTTCCTATACTGAGCGATTTACTGTACACATCAGCTACAGTATACGAAGGGGGCCCGGGGCGGCCCGCTGGGCTGGCTCCGCCCCTGGTTTCATGTACATATTCAACGTCCAACTTGCTTTCCCCCTCACTCGAACCCGACCCAATCACATGTCAAACTTGACACGCAACTTCGCCGGTCCACTTGCATGTCCTACCTCCACATGCAACTTGCCCTGACCCAACTTAGTGCATGTCAAACCTTGACACACAACTCAACCAGACCCGGTTGCGTCCAGTTTCAACATGTAACTTGCCTACCAACTAGACTCAATTGCATGTTCGTATTCGACACACAACTTGCCCGCCAACCTGACCTAGTTGCACGTCCACACTCAACACACAACTTGGCCCTAACACCGACCCAATTGCATTTCAACACTCAACACTCAACATGCCCCTCAACCCAATCTTGCCTATGAACACTCACACACAACTTTTCCTGACACCAACCTAGTTGCATGTACAGTAGAACTATAACTGCAAACGCGGGCAATTTGATCAGTTTTAAATATGTGAAATCTTTTTAAATAACATTGAACATATTTTAAATGCATGATGGATTTTTTGAATACAAGAGAAAAAAATTAAATACAAGTAAAACATTTTTTTTCAAATATGCCATAAATATTTTTGAAGTAACATTCAACAAATTTTAATGGATGTTGAACACTTTTTAAATATGTGATAACATTTTCTAAAGAACATTGTCAAATTTTGCACAACGATCATTATATCTATACTTGATGGATATTTTAAATACAATTTGATTTTTAAATACAAGATGGGCATTTTTCTTGTAATGATGATTTTTTTAAATGCACATTGAACTTTTTTAAAAACACATGATGGACATTAAATTTACGAGATTGTTTTAGGCCCATGGATAATTTTTTAAATGATTTTTTAAAATTTCTCATGATTTTTTATTAGCATTGTTAGTTGTGCACACAACACACATGTCTTGTGTATCCTTTGTATAGAACAACAACTTGTAGTCTCCCATTCAAAATAGAAAAACTTGCCTATCAAAAAGAAAACAACTTGGTGCAACAATTTTCTCTCTCTCTGCGTGTGTTGTGCATGGGACTTTTTACAGTGACTTTTTCTTTGGCCGAATTTTTTGTTAAAATGTGCAATGTGTACTGTTTTTAAAGCCTTTTGTTTTACCATAACCCTTTTATTTTACCATACACTTTACTTGCCCCAGCATGTGAATACTTTTTTGTCTTATGCAACAACAACAACAACAGTGACAATAAGGGCATCCGCAATGTCGTGATGCCAAATTTGTGATGTGTTCAAAACTTTGGCATCAATGTCAAATAGCCCATTTCTCCACAGTGTGCGCAAAGATTTAGTGGTTTAAAAAATTCGTCTAGATACATCCCCTTTTGTTCATTTTGATGATAAGTATTTCCGAACGGAGGGAGTAGTATTTTATTGCCTTGGGAAGTTTGGCATTGAAGCACGAAGAAGCTTCGGTTCCCATTGATTTCGCTATGTCAGTCACTAGTCTCCACAACGTGTAATGGGGCTGCCAAAAGCTGAAGCTCAATTTGGCACACATTGTGGGTTGCCCTAACAACGACAATAGCCCAGGTGTGCTGGAGAGGGCCCGGCAAGACAAAACAGTGTCAAAACAAAAAACAAAGACAACAAAAACAAGTGGGGACAACGAACACTAAACTTGCACTTCGGTCAGAAGGAGTGGGAGATCCATCCACTGGCTGGAGCAGGATCTGAACCCGTCCCGCGGCTACCTACAACCGCGCGCCACCGCTACGCCGTAGCCACCGCCCAGAACCACGCGCGACGCAACGTCCAGGCAGCCCCGCCCAGAAATAGCCACCTCCGGCAGCTACATAACACCGTCCCGACGCCTCTCCCCACGCCACATCCACAGCGACCCAAGCCTCAGAGATCACCACACACAGCAGCAGCAGCACCGCCACCGCCACCGCCACCGCCACCACCAGGAAGCGCAGTAGTCGACGCAGCTGAGCCAATGGCCCGCCGCACGGCCCTCATCCTCGCCGCGCTCCTCCTCGTCGCACTGGCCGTCGCGCCGTTGGCCAATGCCAAGAAGGCCGCCAAGGAGGAGAAGTCCTCCGACGCCCCCTCGGCCGACGCGCCGGCCGCCGACTCGCCCGCGGAGGGGCCCTCCGACGGACCGGCGGCTGCCCCCGGGCCCGAGGGCATCGCCGGCCTCTCGCCCGACAACGACGACAACGACGACAAGTGAACCCGAGTGCATGCAAGGATCCGCTTCATGCTGACCAGATCGTCCGCATGGATTTTAGTTTCGAGACAATAATAATAATAATACTGCTACGTGTAGGCCTGTTGCCCTGCTAGGAGGATGCCGTCGTAATTCAAATTTTGGTTTTTCCGTCTTTTCAATTGTTATTATGAGCCGTGTTATTTATCGTGTTCCTTAATTCGTGTCAATTGTAATAACAGTATTTACTGAATCAAATATTTCTGTGTTACCATATATATGGCTCCCTCCAGTTTGCAAATCATTTTTAAGTAACACACATTCTCATATGCCCTAATTGAACGCAACAATAATTCGGTGAAAATGCTATCTAGTGAACATTTGTCAGAAGCCCAATCCTGACGAACGCCCAATCTAAATGATGGTGGCAGGTTCCTGCACAAAACTGCCGTTAATTAAACAAACTGCATTGGAAGTTTTGCGAAAATGCCACTCCTCCTACCAAGACTGCTAGCCACGCCTTTCACAAATGCCATGCTGGCTGGAAATGGCTCTTGGCTATTGCGGTCCTAATTTAGGGTGTTTCATCCTAGACAAATAGCCGTCGAAACAACTTCTAGCAAACCCAAGGAAGAAAGAAAAGGATTACTACACGTGAAAGAAATTATACTCCATAATCCCATATATAGACGTACAAAATCTTAAAATCACACTTGGAACATGTGTTCCAAGTCATAAAAAAACATGAGACATATAAAATTAGAGACAGTTTCGCCATAACCATACTACACATCCTTTTTTATTCAAAAAATCTGCATATGTATTTCGGGGGATCATAATTCTGTAAAAAAAGTGTACTAACGGCTTGTGTGGGTATTTAATTTGGAGGATAGTTGATGGTTATTTTGGACTATGTTCGTTGTTTGATTTGTAGCATTTTTGGCCCACTGTAATTGTTCGGCTAGGGTCTTTCACACACACAAAAAAGAAACTCATACATACCCTTGAAAATAACCCGTGCATTTTCCAAGGGTCAGAAAACTTGTGTGTGCTTCCCTATGGCAGATTTTATCTCCGAGGGCTTTGTTATACTCAGTGTAATTTGTGCTTGAATAGAATATATGACACCACTGGCATCTTTTCTTGGTCGAAAGAAAAAGGCATGATATTCTAATCTAATATTCTAGGCTCCAATGTATTATTCCCATATATGGGCTGTAAGTATAATCCACTTTAATCTTGAAATTCCAGATGATAAACCCCACATACACGTGGTAGTTTTTCTTTTTACGATTTTATATAATGGATCCATGTATACAGTACTCCCTCTGTAAACTAATATAAGAGCGTTTAGATCACTTTTGTGATCTAAACGCTCTTATATTAGTTTACAGAGGGAATACTTACAAAGAGAATTCCATATAAATTCATGTACCACATATGTCTTTTGGTGCTTCTTTCTGTGTCTCTTGATATTCTTGTTTCCCTTTTAGAAGCCTCACTAAGACAATTTGTTGTAATTCCGATTTTCATCGTACTTCTTTAGTATTATATTTGGATACATGTCACGGTTTTGATTGATACCGACCTCCCAGTAAGATGAAGTTATCCTTATTGCAACAATCAAGTTACAAGTTTTTCTTACTTAATACTAGATGATATGAGTAGGATTTTAAATTACTAATATATGAACTAAAATTTAAAATACATATGAATCGCTATATGTAATCATTGATTTGAGTCTTTTCCCGTGCATATTTACATGTTGAGGTGGACATTTCTCATTACATGTTCAAGTGGCATGTGTGCATGGTGAGAAAAATAGGTTAGTAGAGGCTAGATATTAGATATAAAATAAAATAATAGTATAAGAACTAAAATTATAATACATACTCCCTCCTTCCCAAAATCTTAGGCGTATTAGGATTTACATGCAATCCCATAATGTAGGACGCACAGTTAAAGCCTAGTCAAGGATCGCTACTTTTTTGGAAATAAAAAGATGCGGCCAATCCTCTTGTGGGGTTAGCACCCAAATCATGCATGCCTTCCTTTTTTATCTCCAATCGTGGATGGCTCCCTTGTGCGATTTGCTCACGTAACTGACTCTGCACTAATTTTCGTGCTAACAACTAATACGCCCTAGATTTTGGGAAGGAGGGAGTATGATTTAGTATATACAACTATTTAGCAAAATCTTTTTCCATGCATATTTGCATGTTGTGGTGAGTATTTTTCATGCATGTTGGCATGCTCATATAGCATGTGTACCATGTTGAGGAAAATAAGTTAGTGGAGGCTAATTATTTAGATATAGAAGATAACTACTTGGGGTGGATTAACTAACTTCTTGCCACCTAATAAAC
This sequence comes from Triticum monococcum, assembly GCA_034509565.1. NCBI lineage: Eukaryota > Viridiplantae > Streptophyta > Magnoliopsida > Poales > Poaceae > Triticum > Triticum monococcum. Next base: position 490,330,231 of record CM067845.1, read on the forward strand.
ATGTCATTTTTAAACCGGATGAGCTTAAAGTCGGGCGCAACTCTATGTGCATTTGTAGACCGAGAAATGCCCAAATACTACTTAGTTGCACAGTTCTACGACTAAGCGTGCTTAGTTCACCGAGTATTTCTGAATGAGACAGGGATAGCCATCTTGTGGTCGATCATGTTTGGTTCAGAGCACAATGGAGATGAGAGCAACCAAGATTTCGGATATGTTCCCTCGAAAACTGGCACTCATCTAGCAAAATCTGCGGGATAAGGGCACCACTCTTCATAGTTTATAAAACATATGATTATCCAATTTCTGTGAGATAAAGATATAAACAATTAGAATTATCAATTCCTAACTGTGAGTTTCTCGGTCCGAGTTAAAAGCAATGGATGAGGGGTACGGAGCGAGATGATGCCCATAATAATCGAGCAATGGTACATCTACGGACTCATATTTACATAAAGATTTTACGGGTTGAGATGGCTGGCTTGAAAATCAGAGAGGATCAAACAGTGAAAATCAGTAGAGATTAGCGGGGGAGAGGACATGTATGCTCGTAGTGCCCTAACATTCTGCACGACCACAATTAAAGAAGTAAGGGCCTCTTTGATTCATAAAATTTCCAAAACGTAGGAATAGGAAAAACGTGGGATTACAGTGGCATATCATCTTGAATCTTACAGGATTGAATGAGTGTTTAATTGTACATAGGAGAAACGTAGGATTCTTTTAAAGAGGTTTGAGTGGATGAAAAAAATTCTATAAAATCTAGTGCAAATGAATCTCATAAAATAATTTCTATGGTTTACAATCCTACGAATCAAACAACCTACATAAAAAAATTCCTAAGGATTTAAATCCTTCAAAATTTCCGTGAGAATCCTTTGATTCAAAGAAGCCCTAAACATGCATGCTACCCAGCACAAGAGGCTCGGAATGTCCAAGAAATGGTCAAGCCATTAGCATGCAAGAAGAACAGCACCAGGGCACATGTCCACGGGATCACCAGCCAATGCCAAGCATGCAAGCCCCTCCCTGGCGCGCGGCCACCCGCCATCACCAAGGCCGCGCTCCGCGGCGGACCTTGGCCTTCCCTTCCCGCCCTTGCTCATATATATACGCCCGCCCACGCTCCAGCACGGTGCACCGTCCTCTCCCGCCCCGCACTGCCAGCAACTCGAGCACTCGACTACCGCACGCCCTGGCCATGTCTCGCGCGCTCGCCCTCGCGGCCCTCCTGCTGCTCGCCGCCCTCGCCGCGGCGCCGCTCGCCGCCGCGGACAGCAGCCCGGAGTCCATCCCCTTCGCCAAGGAGGTCGCCGGCGGGGCCGAGGCGGCCAAGAGCGCCGGCACGCAGGCCGCCTCGGCGGTCGCCGGGGGCGCCACCCCGCCCGTGGACCCCGACCCGACCAGCGGCATCAAGGCCGACCCCGCGCCCGCCAGGCGCTGAACCGTGGGCCGATCTTCGTTCGATCACTTCCTTTTCTTCCAAGATGATGAGTTTGTGATCCGTGCGCGCTAGTGTCGCGCATGCGTGTCGGTTAATAATTTTAGTGCTGCGCTTTTTAGTTGATTGATCTTTTCCATCGGTGATTTTGGAAGTGTGGATGTGCCACGCAGACCTGACCGGCATTTCCCGGTCGGGTGCTTGCGTTCTTCTGACGTGAAATAAAACTGGATTCAGAAGGAAAACTTGTCGTTTCATTCGACGTCTCAGATCGATCTTTTGGCGTTTTATACTTACATTTCAGACCGATGTGTACAATGGCCCATTGATATAAGACCAATTCTAGCAAAGTTGTCATATTCACAGCCTTTATAATGTATATATACAATGTGTTTCACAATATTTTGGAGGTTGCCGAGTCTACGCAAATATAGAGTCGGCGTAATGCAACATTCATATATTTTTCTTTGTTTTTTGCTTTCTACACTATTGCAATAATTCAGGTCAAACAGTGCAATAATTCAACAAATATTATTATTAACAAACGCTGATAGGAAATACAACAAAGAATCCAATTAAATAAATTGTTAAAGTAAATGTAAATAAATTCTAAAGAAATTTAAGCATGTTGTCTCTGAGGTAGCCGTCAGTGATGCACAATAAGATTCTCCTTCAGTTGATGATGAATGACCCGGTCTTCAATCTATCGGTACGCCTAGAAATGCTTGAGACAGTTTTGTATGCCTGAAGATTGTGCCAATATTTTCATAGTCAACGGAGATAGCCATATCTCCCTTCTTCAATGATCATGTTGTTTAGAATCACACGCATACGATGGTATATGTCAAGACATCCTTGTTCCATAAACGAGCAGGCCTAAAAATTGAAAACCTTGCTTGCAACAATCCAAACGCCTCTCTGTGTCCATCGTGTGATCTTCTTGCACCTTGGTGAAATGCTTAAGTTTTCTGGTCTCAAGGTTAGAAATGTCTTCACACAAATGTTGACTAAGATGGATAAATGTCATCGGCTAGTTTTACAAGGTTGAGAAGGACCAGCGGCTAACTATGCAAATAGATGAGATCTTTGTAAGACATTGATGTCATTATAAGATCTAGGCAATCCAAAATAGCAATGCCAAATTCACAAATCTTAGAAGGCAACAACTTCCAAAATTATTGTTAGATCATGGCGATGCCCGGTGAATTAGTCGTGCCAAGGTGTAGGGCAATTCTACCACCTCCATCTCTAGAAGCCTGGCCATGTCCTCGGTATTGGGTGCCCGTAGCTACTGCTCTCCATAAACCCCCACCATAGTTTCGACGGACACTTTCATGCACTTTGTGGTTGTATTTTTGGACATTCGAACATACTTGTCCAATGCATCTGCAAGAACACCATATGCAATAATTCAAAGTGCCACAATCACCTACTAATAAGGGAAAACCAAGAAGACCAACGATATTTATCCGTTGCTGGAAGAAAGGTTCATTGTTTTCCATGTCATCAATAAATTGACAGAACATCCGTTCGTTCATGCGGAAACATCGTCGGAACACGTACAACGGGAAGGTACAACCCGACAGAAAGTAGTTGCGCATTGAGCTTCATGTAGCCTTCGATTCCTTTCTGGTAAATTGTCACACCACCAACCTACCACCCCGCACGCTTCCTCTTCATTTTGGTCACCGCTATTTATTCAACAACCATCAATATTGCCTTGTTTTCTTTGGTGTCCATGATTTAAGTCTCAGACTCAATGCTCGAATCCAACGCCGAATTATCAAAAAAATTGAATCAATGGATCCATCTACACAAAATGTGAATCTTATGTCGTCTACACGAATCTAATATTTGGGTGGATGGAGGGCGCACTATTACCTCGTCCAACCGTCAAATTTGGAGCTTCATGGGCTCGATTTGGAACGGTCTCCAAAAATTATGCCGATCAAATGCAAAGATGACAATTCTATTAGAGTGGGTGTCTCGACCAGAATCACCATAATAACCGATTCTGATAGAATTCCTCTAAGGGCAACTCTAATGGGCCAACCCAAACGAACATACAATGTGTTTGTTTTTTGTTCATTTGGGTGGTTAGACGGACACCAAAAGTTAGACCGTGTCCGTCGGCTTGCCAGTGCGCCCAAGCGTCGGCCCGCTCATTTTTTGGCCAAATTTCAAACTAAAAAATGAAATTGCCCATGGTTGTTTTTTGTCTATATTCGTCAAGAGTACATTTGTTTTCATTAATTAAAATAAAAAAACATAAGTAAAGAAATAAAGTAAACCTACATCTGCTGGTCGTCGCCCTTGTCCTCGTCAACGAGGTCGATGTAGACAAGAGCCAACCATGGATAGATCCTGCCGCCCACGCGTAGGGTGGGGTAGCTGATGCCTCTTGTTGCTCCAGCTCCACCCAATCAGGCGCGAGAGGGACCGTGGACGTCCACGCAAACACATGCCCCACTAGAGGCACTAGTGGCGACAGCTCTAGCTGCTCTAGCTTGGGCGCGGGGCGGGTGTGACGGCTGACACGGACAACGCTAGTTGCAGGTTAGGCCTAGGCGAGCTCATAGTCCTCGAGGGCCTTCTTAAGGGCCTCGTCATCCTCCCTAGCCCCCTCCTTTACCATCGATCCGCGCGGTGGCTCGTGCGCTGGAGCACGCAAATAACCCACAATATAGGAGATTAATTGTAGTCTTTCTCGATAAGTAAAAGTGGCGAACCCAACAAGGAGCTAGAGATAGAATTTATATTCTCTTCAAGCTCTATGGACTATTGATACAACTCTACCCACACTTAACGTTCACTTTATCTAGAACTAGTATACAACTATTTTGCAGGGATAAAAAACAACTACTTTGCGAGAACAAGACTAGAAGTACTTTGCGAGATAATAAAATTTAGTTGTTTAGTACAAAGCTTTTTGTAACACGAAGAGAAAGATTCTTCATAGGCAATTGAATATAACACGGTAGATACTTATCACATGTAATGAGGGAGAGGCATACACTAACACATTTTTCGTACTTGGATCAAATGCACTTATGATTGGAACTCTAGAACATCCGCAACTATTAAAGATCATTAAGGTAAAACCCTCATAGCATTATGTAACAAGTCCTTTTTGCTCCCATAGACAACAACTCACTTACTTGGGTATAAGCTTCTGTCACTCTCACCCTCCACCATAAGCAAATCATGAACGTATTGCAAAACCCTATAACGGTAATCCCGCATGCTTGCACAACACAGAGGGCACCATAGGACAACATCATATCACTACTAGGGAAAAGCCTAGCAGCAGCGCAGGTTTTAGGCCTATCAGTAGTGTGGGCAGGAGCGCTACTGGTACGGCGCTACAGCTAAAAGTTAGCAGTAGCGTGGGTTAACCCACACTACTGCTATATCGATTTAGTAGTAGCATTTTCTCCAAACAGCGCTACTGGTAATTACTAGTAGCACTTCTCCCAGCACGCGCTGCTACTATTATTTCGTATTTTATTTATTTTTTATTTCATGTTTTATTCATACACCTTTATACAAGTTTTCTTACAGCAGCAATTTAGAGATAGTTTTTACATCATAACGAGTCCACTTGAAACTAATCCGCAGTTTTTTCACCCAATGATATAATAAATATCATCGTCATCATCATCATATCATTAACAACTTATCATCATAATACATCATTGTCATATAACACCTCATCATCAACTCTAACACATTGTACCACATAATAAATATTGTACCTCATAGGACATACTACATTCTCTTAGGATCTACTATATTCTCTTAGGTAAAATAGCATAAAACAAGATAGCCCCTCACTCTCCATTATGGAGAATGGAGATTATCCTGTCTCCAATTCTTGCCTTTTGCATAATGTTGCTTCCAAGTACCTCCTTACGACTGTCCATACATTTTTTCCATTCTGTGATTTTCATGTCTCCACCTCTTTTAGTAATCCGATATGGACAGGTGAGATTCGTAGGACGACCTGGCTGTATGTTCAAAACATTAAGGCGACCATTCTGATACATCAGATGAGGCACACAATCATCTGGAATTTTCTGTTGAAAAACATAGGAATAACTTCGTAGTTAGCAATGTAGTTAAGTTTTAAAGGAATTTATGCAAAAGATGCACGGATGTCGTAATAGTAAAAAATCTTACCATGCCATCTCCGTGGATGTTACCGTAGTTCAACACGTGCACTAGGGGAAAATATATGAGACCAGGTCTCATGGTTAGCAGGTGAGACCCGCCCTGATGAATGACACGTGGCATTCACAGATCACAAAGCATCTAATCTCTTCCCCCCTGATTTCAAGTGGGGAGGTGGGGTAGATGCTTTGTGATTTGTGAATGCCACGTGTCATCCATCAGAATGGGTCTCGCGTGAGACCTAGTCTCATAGAATTCTTTTCCCGTGCACTAGTGGCACATATTGACCATAATGTGGAGGAGTTTTATTATAGATATTGTAATTCTCAAGATCAGTACAAAATGCGACCAGATGATTTTTCTCCTGATAATTTAACTCAGAGCCATCGGCGTAGTAGGTTCTGTCTACCATGTTCCGCACATTTTTGAACAATGAAAATAAGCTGTCAATGGAAATAAGTTGTCAACTATTTTGAAATAAAAAATATAAATTAGTTAATAACTATGTTTGAGAAACTCACATAGCGATAGAATTGGAAGCGTATCAACAAGGACCTAAATGTCCAAATTGTCTTGGTCGATGTCAGGATCACCAAGATCCATGGTGACAAACATACCCTCTTGAAAATCATACATCTTGTAAAGTGCTTCCCAACCCGGGCAACCAAAATGGGATACGCTCTCAGAATTGTATATATTTACCTCAAAATCCATACCATGATGGGTCCTTAGGTTAATTTTCTTTGTTTCATTCCTCTCGTGATCTTCAAAACCCATCCTCTCCAAGACATAGCGTCTTGCATGGCATGGGATAAGCTAGTCGAATTGTAAAAGACGAAAATTACACGTTGAAGTAGTAGAAGTCGAGCTTAATTACGAAAAAACACTTTGCGTCGTAGCTTACCGTATCACAATCGAAGGCCTCCTCGAGCTTAATGCGTAAGCGTTGACCTTCGTCCAGGTGAGGCATGTCGCAGAAACCCCAGTCATCGTGGCACCAATCGCACTCCCCTGGGAGACTTTCGTCGTCCGAGTACGATATTACACCCCACGACAACAGTCGGGATTCCTCGGCCTCGACAGACTTAAAGTGAACTCGAAATATCATTTAATTATCTTTCTAGAAAATCCAGGCCACTCGATATTTCCTACATATTCTAGCACAAGTCATGCCAAAATTCACGGAAAATTCTGGCATGACCTTTGCTAAAGCAGGACATATTGAGCGCCTCAAATTTGCCGGAATGGAAATTAATCAACACTCCGGCAAAACATAGGCCACTCAGAGGTGTAACATGAACATGACCGACACTTGGGCAACCACATGTCCTATTTGAGCAACACAAGATATACCTGTTTTTATCTACATCATATCTTATAGAACTCATATTGACATGGAGATTTGGCCGGTCTCACCTCAAGGTCGGAGGGAGTTGGTGACGGGGAAGACGGCGGGGATGATGGAGGGGCTCCTTCATTTCTGCAAAAACAAAAACCCTATAAATAAAACCCTAGCGAACGACATCGATGCGGGAATAATTGCTTAAACTAAAAAATAACAACAAATGTGACATGTTCAACTAGTTCTATTAATTCAAATAGTTCTTACCAAATATAAACTTACTATAAATAGAAATAAACTAAAAATAAACTAGTTCAACTAGTTATATTAATTTTCTTACTAGAAATACATTAGTTCTATTAATTCAACTAGTTCATACTAAAACTAAACTAGTTCAACTAATTTATTAATTTACTTACTAATTATTTAAACACTTACTAAAAACAGTAAAAAAACTACATTATACAAAGTAGGGAGGAGGGGAAGGGAGGAGCAGGAGAGAGGAGGAGGGGGAGGAGGCCAGTGGGATCGAAGGAGGGAGGGGCGGGGGGAGGAGGGGGAGGGGCGGCCGTAGGAGGAGGAGGGAGGGGCGGCCGGAGGAGGAGGGGGAGGAGGGAGGAGGAAGTACCTCGGCGAGGAGCAGCGCGGCGGCGGCGGCAGACCACGTACGGATTCGGCGCGGGCGAGAGTGAGTGAGAGGGAGTGAGTGTTCAGGGTGAACCGCTCCAAGATAAGGTAAGTACGTACTAGCGTGTTTCATAGAAACACGCTACTGCTACGGGCCGTAGCAATAGCGCTGGTCAGTGGTACGTGCTACTGCTAAGTGGGGCTAGCCATCTGCGCGCAGTACAAATATAGCAGCAACGCGGTTTCGCGGAATGCGCTACTGCTAAAGTAGTAGCAATAGCGCGGTTTATTTAAAAACGCTACTACTAAGTAGCAGCAGCAACCTGTTTTGTCTAACGCTATTGCTAAGATGTTGTGTATAAGGTTTTCCCTAGTAGTGTATTAACACATAAGTCATATCAATCATGCAATACCATAATTAACCCCTAGGACAAATGAAATCTACTCAAACATCATAGGATGACCATACATCATTGGACAATAATATATGGCATTAAGCAACATGTTTAAGTAGAGAACTACAATGGAAATAGAGAGGTTACATCACTACATAGAGGGAGAGACCGAGAGAGAGTTGGTGATGACAGCAGCGAAGTTGCTGGTTGATAACCCACAAGTATAGGGGATCGCAACATTTTTCGAAGGTAGAGTATTCAACCCAAATTTACTGATTCAACACAAGGGGAGCCAAAAAATATTCTCAAGTATTAGCAGTTGAGTTGTCAATTAAACCACATCTGGAAGACTTAATATCTGCAGCAAAGTAATATGGAAGTAACGATAATGGTGGCAAAAGTAACAGTAGCAGTTTTGTAGCAATTGTAAAAGTGGTAATGGCAAAGTACCTTAACAAAGATCAATATGTGAAAAACTCGTAGGCAATGGATCAATGATGGATAATTATGTCGGATGGCATTCATCATGCAACAGTTATAACCTAGGGTGACACAGAACTAGCTCCAATTCATCAATATAATATAGGCATGTATTCCGTATATAGTCATACGTGCTTATGGAAAACAACTTGCATGACATCTTTTTGTTGGGGAACGTAGCAGAAATTCAAAATTTTCCTACGTGTCACCAAGATCTATCTATGGAGAGACTAGCAACGAGGGGAAGGAGAGTGCATCTACATACCCTTGTAGATCGCTAAGCGGAAGCGTTCAAGTGAACGGGGTTGATGGAGTCGTACTCGTCGTGATTCAAATCACCGATGATCCTAGCGCCGAACGGACGGCACCTCCGCGTTCAACACACGTACGGAATGGAGACGTCTCCCATGCCTTGATCCAGCAAGGAGAAGGGAGAGGTTGATGGAGATCCAGCAGCACGACGGCGTGGTGGAAGTAGCGGGATTCCAACAGGGCTTCGCTAAGCGCTGCGGGAGGAGGGAGATGTGTCACGGGAGGGAGAGGGAGGCGCCAGGCCTTAGGTATGGTTGCTCCTCCTTTTCCCCACTATATATAGGGCCAAGGGAGAGGGGGAAGGCGCAGCCCTTGCCCCTTCCTCCAAGGAAGGGTGCGGCCAAGGGTGGGGAGGAGTCCATCCTCCCCAAGGCACCTCGGAGGTGCCTTCCCCTTTTAGGACTCTCCCCCTTTTCCTATCTCTTGGCGCATGGGCCTCTTGGGGCTGGTGCCCTTGGCCCATATAGGCCAAGGCACACCCCTTACAGCCCATGTGGCCCCCCAGGGCAGGTGGCCCCACCCGGTGGACCCCCGGGACCCTTCCGGTGGTCCCGGTACAATACCGGTGACCCCGAAACTTGTCCCGATGGCCGAAATAGCACTTCCTATATATAATTCTTTACCTCCGGACCATTCCGGAACTCCTCGTGACATCCGGGATCTCATCCGGGACTCCGAACAACATTCGGGTTACCGCATACTAATATCTCTATAACCCTAGCGTCACCGAACCTTAAGTGTGTAGACCCTACGGGTTCGGGAGACATGCAGACATGACTGAGACGTTCTCCGGTCAATAACCAACAGCGGGATCTGGATACCCATGTTGGCTCCCACATGTTCCACGATGATCTCATCGGATGAACCACGATGTCAAGGACTTAATCAATCCCGTATACAATTCCCTTTGTCTATCGGTACGACACTTGCCCGAGATTCGATCGTCGGTATCCCGATACCTTGTTCAATCTCGTTACCAGCAAGTCTCTTTACTCGTTCCGTAACACATCATCCTGTGATCAACTCCTTGATCATATTGTGCACATTATGATGATGTCCTACCGAGTGGGCCCAGAGATACCTCTCCGTTTACACGGAGTGACAAATCCCAGTCTCGATTCGTGCCAACCCAACAGACACTTTCGGAGATACCCGTAGTGCACCTTTATAGCCACCCAGTTACGTTGTGACGTTTGGCACACCCAAAGCACTCCTACGGTATCCGGGAGTTACACAATCTCATGGTCTAAGGAAATGATACTTGACATTAGAAAAGCTTTAGCATACGAACTACACGATCTAGTGCTATGCTTAGGATTGGGTCTTGTCCATCACATCATTCTCCTAATGATGTGATCCCGTTATCAACGACATCCAATGTCCATGGTCAAGAAACCGTAACCATCTATTGATCAACGAGCTAGTCAACTAGAGGCTTACTAGGGACATGGTGTTGTCTATGTATCCACACATGTATCTGAGTTTCCTATCAATACAATTCTAGCATGGATAATAAACGATTATCATGAACAAGGAAATATAATAATAATCAATTTATTATTGCCTCTAGGGCATATTTCCAACAGTCTCCCACTTGCACTAGAGTCAATAATCTAGTTCACATCGCCATGTGATTAACACTCACATGTCACATTGCTATGTAACCAACATCCAAGAGTCTAGTTCACATCACTATGTGATTAGCACTCAATGAGTTCTGTGTTTGATCATGTTGCTTGTGAGAGAGGTTTTAGTCAACGGGTCTGAACCTTTCAGATCCGTGTGTGCTTTACAAATCTCTATGTCATCTCCTAGATGTAGCTACCACGTTCTATTTGGAGCTATTCCAAATAACTGTTCTACTTGGAGCTATTCTAAATTGTTGCTCCATTATACGTATCCGGTATCTCTACTCAGAGCTATCCGGATAGGTGTTAAGCTTGCATCGACGTAACCCTTTACGACGAACTCTTTTACCACCTTCATAATCGAGAAAATTCCTTAGTCCAGTAGTTACTAAGGATAACTTTGACCGCTGTCTTGTGATCCATTCTTGGATCACTCTTGTACCCCTTGACTGACTCATGGCAAGGCACACTTCAGGTGCGGTACACAGCATAGCATACTGAAGAGCCTACGTCTTAAGCATAGGGGACGACCTTCGTCCTTTCTCTCTATTCTGCCGTGGTCGAGCTTTAAGTCTTAACTTCATACCTTACAACTCAAGCAAGAACTTCTTCTTTGACTGATCCATCTTGAATACCTTCAAGATCATGTCAAGGTATGTGCTCATTTGAAAGTACCATTAAGCATTTTGATCTATCCTTATAGATCTTGATGTTCAATGTTCAAGTAGCTTAATCCAGGTTTTCCATTGAAAAACACTTTCCAAATAGCCCTATATGCTTTCCAGAAATTCTACGTCATTTCTGATCAACAATATGTCAAAAACATATATTCATCAGAAATTCTATAGTGCTCCCACTCACTTCTTTGGAAATACAAGTTTCTCATAAACTTTGTATACACCCAAATCTTTGATCATCTCATCAAAGCATACATTCCAACTCCGAGATGCTTACTCCATTCCTTAGAAGGATTGCTGGAGCTTTGCATACTTATTAGCATCTTTCAGGATTGACAAAACCTTCTGGCTGTATCACATACAACCTTTCCTCATAAATCGTCGAGGAAACAATGTTTTGACATCCTATCTGCAAGATTTCATAAATAGTGCAGTAACTGCTAATATAATTCCAACAGACTTTTAGCATCGCTACGAGTGAGAAAATCTCACTGTAGTCAACTCCTTGAACTTGTCAGAAAACATCTTAACGACAAGTCGAGCTTTCTTAATGGTGACATTTACCATCATTGTTCGTCTTCCTTTTAAAATCCATCTACACTCAATAGCCTTACGACCATCAAGTAGTCCTTCCAAAGTCTACACTTTGTTTTCATACATGGATCCTACCTCGGATTTTATGGCCTCGAGCCATTTATCGGAATCCGGGCCCACCATCGCTTCTCCATAGCTCGTAGGTTCATTGTTGTCTAGCAACATGACTTCCAAGACAGGATTACATACCACTCTGAAGTAGTACGCATCCTTGTCATCCCACGAGGTGGTAGTGACTTCATCTGAAGTTTCATGATCACTATCATAAGCTTCCACTTCAATTGGTGTAGGTGCCACAGGAACAACTCCTTGTGCCCTATCACACACTAGTTGAAGAGACAGTTTAATAACCTCATCAAGTCTCCACCATCCTCCCACTCAATTCTTTCGAGAGAAACTTTTCCTCGAGAAAGGACCCGATTCTAGAAACAATCCCTTATTGCTTTCGAATCTGAGACAGGAGGTATACCCAACTGTTTTGGGTGTCCTATGAAAATGCATTTATCCGCTTTGGGTTCGAGGTTATCAGCCTGAAACTTTTTCACATAAGCGTCGCAGCCCCAAACCTTTTAAGAAATGACAGCTTAGGTTTCTCTAAACCATAGTTCATACGGTGTCACCTCATCGGAATTACGTGGTGCCCCTTTTTAAAGTGAATGTGGTTGTCTCTAATGCCTAACCCATAAACTTTTGTGGTAATTCGATAAGAGACATCATGGTATGCATCATATTCAATAGGGTACAGTTATGATGTTCGGGCACACCATCACACTATGGTGTTCCAGGCTGTATCAGTTGTGAAACAATTTCCACAATGTCTTAATTCTATGCCAAACTCGTAATTCAGATATTCATCTCTATGATCATATCATAGATATTTTATCCTCTTGTCACGACGATCTTTCAACTTCACCCTGAAATTACTTGAACCTTTCAATAATTCAGACTCGTGATTCATCAAGTAAATATACTCAACATTTACTCAAATCATCTGTGAAGTTAAAACATAACGATATCCACTACATGCCTCAGCACTCATTGGACTGCACACATCAAAATGTATTACTTCCAGCAAGTTGCTTTCTGGTTCCATTTTACTGAAAAACGAGGCTTTCAGTCATCTTGCCCATGTGGTATTATTTGCATGTCTCAAGTGATTCAAAATCAAGTGAGTTCAAACGGTCCATTTGCATGGAGTTTCTTCATGCATATACACCAATAGACATGGTTCACATGTCTCAAACTTTTCAAAAACGAGTGAGCCCAAAGATCCATCAACATGGAGCTTCTTCATGCGTTTTATACCGATATGACTTAAGTGGCAGTGCCACAAGTAGGTGGTACTATCATTACTATCTTTTGGCATGAACATGTGTATCACTACGATCGAGATTCAATAAACCATTCATTTTGGGTGTAAGACCATTGAAGGTATTATTCAAATAAACAGAGTAACCATTATTCTCCTTAAATGAATAACCGTATTGTGATAGACATAATCCAATCATGTCTATGCTCAACGCAAACACCAATCTCGATGGTAGAGGGAGCGTACGATATTTGATCAACCTTGGAAATACTTCCAACACATATCGTTATCTCACCTTTAGCTGGTCTCCGTTTATCCCGCAGCTTTTATTTCGAGTTACTAACACTTAGCAACCGAACCGGTATCTAATACCCTGGTGCTACTAGGAGTACCAGTAAAATACACATTAACATAATGTATATCCAATATACTTCTATCGACCTTGCCAGCCTTCTTATCTACCAAGTATCTAGGGTAATTCTGCTTCAGTGGTTGTTCCTCTTATTACAGAAGCACCTAGTCTCGGGTTTGGGTTCAACCTTGGGTTTCTTCACCAGAGCAGCAGCTGAATTGCCGTTTCATGAAGTATCCCTTCTTTGCCCTTGCCCTTCTTGAAACTAGTGGTTTCACTAACCATCAACAATTGATGCTCCTTCCTGATCTCTACTTTTGCGGTGTCAAACATCGCGAATATCTCAAGGATCATCATATATGTCCCTGATATATCATAGTTCATCACGAAGCTCTAGCAGCTTGGTGGTAATGACTTCGGAGAAACATCACTATCTCATCTGGAAGATCAACTCCCACTCGATTCAAATGATCGTTGTACTCAAACAATCTGAGCACAAGCTCAACAATTGAGCTTTTCTCCCTTAGTATGTAGGCTAAGAAAATCGTCGGAGGTCTTATACCTCTTGACGTGGGCACGAGCCTGAAATCCCAATTTCAGCCCTCGAAACATCTCATATGTTTCGCGACGTTTCAAAAACGTCTTCGGTGCCTCAACTCTAAACCGTTTAACTGAACTATCACGTAGTTATCAAAACGTGTATGTCAGATGTTCGCAACATCCACAGACCACGTTCGAGGTTCAGCACACTGAGCGGTGCATTAAGGACATAAGCCTTTTACTGTCTGCATAATTGCTACTATCAACTTTTAACTAAATTTTCTCTAGGAACATATCTAAACAGTAGAACTAAAGCGCGAGCTACGACATAATTTGCAAAATCCTTTTGACTATGTTCAGGATAATTAAGTTCATCTTATGAACTCCCACTCAGATAGACATCCCTCTAGTCATCTAAGTGATTACATGATCCGAGTCAACTAGGCCGTGTCCGATCATCACGTGAGACGGACTAGTCAACATCGGTGAACATCTTCATGTTGATCGTATCTTCTATACGACTCATGCTCGACCTTTCGGTCTTCTGTGTTCCGAGGCCATGTCTGTACATGCTAGGCTCGTCAAGTTAACCCTAAGTGTTTCGCGTGTGTAAATCTGTCTTACACCCGTTGTATGTGAACGTTAGAATCTAACACCCGATCATCACGTGGTGCTTCGAAACACGAACTGTCGCAACGGTACACAGTTAGGGGAGAACACTTCTTGAAATTTTAATGAGGGATCATCTTATTTACTACCGTCGTTCTAAGCAAATAAGATGTATAAACATGATAAACATCACATGCAATCAAATAGTGACATGATATGGCCAATATCACTTTGCTCCTTTTGATCTCCATCTTCGGGGCTCCATGATCATCATCGTCACCGGCATGACACCATGATCTCCATCATCATGATCTCCATCATCGTGTCTTCTTGAAGTTGTCATGTCATCTATTACTTCTACTACTACAGCTAACGGTTAGCAATAAAGTAAAGTAATTACATGACGTTTACGTTGACACGCAGGTCATAAATAAATAAAGACAACTCCTATGGCTCCTGCCGGTTGTCATACTCATCGACATGCAAGTCGTGATTCCTATTACAAGAACATGATCAATCTCATACATCACATATCATTCATCACATCCTTTGGCCATATCACATCACATAGCATACCCTGCAAAAACAAGTTAGACGTCCTCTAATTGTTGTTTGCATGTTTTACGTGGCTGCTATGGGTTTCTAGCAAGAACGGTTCTTACCTACGCAAAGACCACAACGTGATATGCCAATTGCTATTTACCCTTCATAAGGACCCTTTTCATCGAATCCGATCCGACTAAAGTGGGAGAGACAGACACCAGCTAGCCACCTTATGCAACTAGTGCATGTCAGTCGGTGGAACCAGTCTCACGTAAGAGTACGTGTAAGGTCGGTCCGGGCCGCTTCATCCCACGATGCCGCCGAATCAAGATAAGACTAGTAACGGCAAGCATATTGAACAAAATCAACGCCCACAACTACTTTGTGTTCTACTCGTGCATAGTAACTACGCATAGACCTAGCTCATGATGCCACTGTTGGGGAACGTAGCAGAAATTCAAAATTTTCCTACGTGTCACCAAGATCTATCTATGGAGAGACTAGCAACGAGGGGAAGGAGAGTGCATCTACATACCCTTGTAGATTGCTAAGCGGAAGCGTTCAAGTGAACGGGGTTGATGGAGTCGTACTCGTCGTGATTCAAGTCATCGATGATCCTAGCGCCGAACGGACGGTACCTCCGCGTTCAACACACGTACGGAACGGAGACGTCTCCCATGCCTTGATCCAGCAAGGAGGAGGGAGAGGTTGATGGAGATCCAGCAGCACGACGGCGTGGTGGAAGTAGCGGGATTCCAACAGGGCTTCGCTAAGCGCTGCGGGAGGAGGGAGATGTGTCACGGGAGGGAGAGGGAGGCGCCAGGCCTTAGGTATGGTTGCTCCTCCTTTTCCCCACTATATATAGGGCCAAGGGAGAGGGGGAAGGCGCAGCCCTTGCCCCTTCCTCCAAGGAAGGGTGCGGCCAAGGGTGGGGAGGAGTCCATCCTCCCCAAGGCACCTCGGAGGTGCCTTCCCCTTTTAGGACTCTCCCCCTTTTCCTATCTCTTGGCGCATGGGCCTCTTGGGGCTGGTGCCCTTGGCCCATATAGGCCAAGGCACACCCCTTACAGCCCATGTGGCCCCACCCGGTGGACCCCCGGGACCCTTCCGGTGGTCCCGGTACAATACCGGTGACCCTGAAACTTGTCCCGATGGCCGAAATAGCACTTCCTATATATAATTCTTTACCTCCGGACCATTCCGGAACTCCTCGTGACGTCCGGGATCTCATCCGGGACTCCAAACAACATTCGGGTTACCGCATACTAATATCTCTATAACCCTAGCGTCACCGAACCTTAAGTGTGTAGACCCTACGGGTTCGGGAGACATGCAGACATGACCGAGACGTTCTTCGGTCAATAACCAACAGCGGGATCTGGATACCCATGTTGGCTCCCACATGTTCCACGATGATCTCATCGGATGAACCATGATGTCAAGGACTTAATCAATCCCGTATACAATTCCCTTTGTCTATCGGTACGACACTTGCCCGAGATTCGATCGTCGGTATCCCGATACCTTGTTCAATCTCGTTACCAGCAAGTCTCTTTACTCGTTCCGTAACACATCATCCTGTGATCAACTCCTTGATCACATTGTGCACATTATGATGATGTCCTACCGAGTGGGCCCAGAGATACCTCTCCGTTTACACGGAGTGACAAATCCCAGTCTCGATTCGTGCCAACCCAACAGACACTTTCGGAGATACCCGTAGTGCACCTTTATAGCCACCCAGTTACGTTGTGACGTTTGGCACACCCAAAGCACTCCTACGGTATCCGGGAGTTACACAATCTCATGGTCTAAGGAAATGATACTTGACATTAGAAAAGCTTTAGCATACGAACTACACGATCTAGTGCTATGCTTAGGATTGGGTCTTGTCCATCACATCATTCTCCTAATGATGTGATCCCGTTATCAACGACATCCAATGTCCATGGTCAGGAAACCGTAACCATCTATTGATCAACGAGCTAGTCAACTAGAGGCTTACTAGGGACATGGTGTTGTCTATGTATCCACACATGTATCTGAGTTTCCTATCAATACAATTCTAGCATGGATAATAAACGATTATCATGAACAAGGAAATATAATAATAATCAATTTATTATTGCCTCTAGGGCATATTTCCAACACTTTTGTCCTGCCCTCCCATGGCAGCGGGGTCCTATTGGAAACTAAGGGATATTAAGGCCTCCTTTTTATAGAGAACCAGAACAAAGCATTAACACACGGTGAATACATGAACTCCTCAAACTACGGTCATCACCGGGAAATGTCCTGACTATTGTCACTCTGCTAATGCTTTGTTTCGGTTCTCTACTAAAAGGAGGCCCTAATATCCCTTAGTTTCCAATAGGACCCCGCTGCCACAGAAGGGTAAGGCAAACGATGTCATGCAAGTTCTTTCCATAAGCACATATGACTATTTGCGGAATACATGCCTACATTATATCTATGAACTAGAGCTAGTGACGTATCGCCCTAGGTTATGATTGTTATATGGTGAATACCATCCAACAAATCGCCGATCCAATGCCTACGATTTTCCTACATATTGATGTTGCTAGGTTACTATTGTTACTACTATTGTCACTGCTACAAAACTATTACTATCATTATTACCGTTATTGTTGTTGCTACCACTACTATCAAAGCTATCGTATTACTTTGCTACTGATCACTTTGCTGCAGATAAGTATCTCCAGGTGTGGTTGAATTGACAACTCAACTGCTAATACTTGCAAATATTCTTTGGCTCCTGATACGTCCATTTTGCATCATGCTTTTATATCGATATTTATTGCATTATGGGCTCTTATTACACATTATGTCACAATACTTATGTCTATTCTCTCTTATTTTACAAGGTTTATATAAAGAGGGAGAATGCCGGCAGCTGGGATTCTGGGCTGGAAAAGGAGCAAATATTAGAGACCTATTCTGCACAGCTCCAAAAGTCCTGAAACTCCACGGAAGACGTTTTCGGAATATATAAAAAATACTGAGCGCAAGAAGTTCACTAGGGGGGCCGCACCCTGCCCACGAGGGTGGGGGCGCGCCCCCTTTCTCGTGGGCCCCCTGGTGGCCCTCCATTGTCCATCTATATGAAGTCTTTCGATGAGGAAAATAATCATAAGCCATCTTCTCGGACAAAACTCCACCGCCACGAGGTGGAACCTTGGCGGAACCAATCTAGGGCTCTGGCGGAGCTGTTCTGCCGGGGAAACTTCCCTCCGGGAGGGGGAAATCATCGTCATCGTCATCACCAACGCTCCTCTCATCGGGAGAGGGCAATCTCCATCAACATCTTCACTAGCACCATCTCCTCTCAAAACCCTAGTTCATCTCTTGTATCCAATTCTTGTCTATAAGTCCGGGATTGGTACCTGTGGGTTGCTAGTAGTGTTAATTACTCCTTGTAGTTGATGCTAGTTGGTTTATTTGGTGGAAGATCATATGTTCAGATCCTATATGCATATTAATACCCCTGTTATTATGAACATGATTATGCTTTGTGAGTAGTTACGTTTGTTCCTGAGGACATGGGAGAAGTCTTGCTATTAGTAGTCATGTGAATTTGGTATTCGTTCAATATTTTGATGAGATGTATGTTGTTTCTCCTCTAGTGGTGTTATGTGAACGTCGACTACATAACACTTCACCATTATTTTGGCCTAGAGGAGGGCATTGGGAAGTAATAAGTAGATGATGGGTTGCTAGAGTGACAAAAGCTTAAACCTAGTTTATGCGTTGCTTCGTAAGGGGCTGATTTGGATCCATATGTTTCATGTTATGGTTACGTTTACCTTAATACTTTTGTTGTAGTTGCGGATGCTTGCAATAGAGGTTAATCATAAGTGGGATGCTTGTCCAAGTAAGGATAGTACCCAAGCACTTGTCCTCCCACATATCAGATTATCAAAGTACCGAACGCGAATCATATGAACGTGATTAAAACTAGCTTGACGATATTCCCATGTGTCCTCGAGAGCGCTTTTCTCTATATAAGAGTTTGTCCAGGCTTGTCCTTTGCTACAAAAAGGATTGGTCCACCTTGCTGCACTTTATTTACTTTTATTACTTGTTGCTCGTTACCAATTATCTTATCACAAAACTATCTGTTACCTATAATTTCAGTGCTTGCAGAGAATACCTTGCTGGAAACCGCTTATCATTTCCTTCTGCTCCTCGTTGGGTTCGACACTCTTACTTGTCGAAAGGACTACGATAGATCCCCTATACTTGTGGGTCATCAAGACTCTTTTCTGGCGCCGTTGCCGGGGAGTGAAGCGCCTTTGGTAGGTGGAATTTGGTAAGAAAAATTTATATAGTGTGCTGAAATTTTTTACTGTCACTTGTTACTATGGAAAGTAATCCTCTGAGGGGCTTGTTTGGGGTATCTTCACCCCGACCAGTAGAGCAAAGAGTTGCTCCTCGACCTACTGAACCTACTGAAAATGAAAATGAAAATGTATGCTTTGAAATTCCTTCGGGTATGTTAGAAAAACTGCTAGTTAATCCTTTTGCAGGAGATGGAACAATGCATCCTAATGAGCACCTAATATATGTTGATGAAGTTTGTGGATTATTTAAGCTTGCAGGTGTACCCGGAGATGTTGTTAAGAAGAAGGTCTTCCCTTTATCTTTGAAGGAAGATTCATTGACATGGTATAGGCTATGTGATGATACGGGGTCATGGAACTACAGACGGTTGAAATTGGAATTTCATCAGAAGTTTTATCCTATGCATCTTGTTCATCGTGATCGCAATTATATATATAATTTTTGGCCTCGCGAAGGAGAAAGCATCGCTCAAGCTTGGGGGAGGCTTAAATCGATGTTATATTCATGCCCCAATCATGAGCTCTCAAGAGAAATGATTATTCAAAATTTATATGCTCGGCTTTCTGATAACAATCGCACCATGCTCGATACTTCTTGTGCTGGATCTTTTATGATGAAGACTATTGAATTCAAATGGGATTTATTGGAAAGAATTAGACGCAACTCTGAAGATTGGGACCTCGGCGAAGGTAAGGAGTCAGGTATGACACCTAAGTTTGATTGTGTTAGATCTTTTATGGATACCGATGTTTTCCGTAAATTGAGCACTAAATATGGACTTGACTCTGAGATAGTACTTCTTTTTGTGAATCTTTTGCTACTTATGTTGATCTCCCCAAGGGGAAGTGGTTCAAATATCATCCTCCCATAGAAGTAAAAGTAGTTGCACCTATTAAAGTTGAAGAAAAGACTATCACTTATAATGATACTATCGTTCCTACTGCTTATGTTGATAAACCACATTTTCCTGTTAGGATAAAATATCATGCTAAAGCTTCAACTGTGGTTCATAAAAGCAACATTAGAACATATACACCTCCTGAGCAAGTTAAAGTTGAACCTAATATTGCTATTGTTAAAGATCTCTTGGTTGATAATATTGATGGGCATGTTATTTATTTCTGTGATGAAACTGCTAGAATTGCTAAACCTTGTGCTAAAGATAAACCTAGACCGGTGGTAGGCATGCCTATTATTTTTGTTAAAATAGGAGGTCATTGTTATCATGGCTTATGTGATATGGGTGCCAGTGCTAGTGCAATACCTATTGGCCTATATAGAGAAATTATGCATGATATTGCACCTATTGAGTTAGAAGATACTGATGTCATAATTAAACTTGCCAATAGAGATACCATTTCACCAATGGGAATTGTTAGAGATGTTGAAGTCTTGTGTGGGAAAACTAAATATCCTGCTGATTTTCTTGTTCTTGGTTCCCCACAAGATAGTTTTTGCCCTATTATATTTGGTAGACCCTTCTTAAACACTGTTAATGCTTAGATAGATTGCAAAAAGGATGTTGTTACTATCGGTTTAGATGATATGTCTCATGAATTTAATTTCCCTAAATTTAGTAGATAACACCGTGAAGAAGAATTACCTAGTACGGATGAAATTATTGGTCTTGCTTCTATTGCCGTACCTCCTAGTGATCCTTTAGAACAATATTTGCTAGACCATGAAAATGATATGCTTATGAATGAAAGAAGGGAAATAGATGAAGTATTCTTTAAACAGGAACCTATTCTGAAACATTATTTGTTGGGGAATGTAGTAATTTCAAAAATTTCCTACGCACACGCAAGATCATGGTGATGCATAGCAACGAGAGGGGAGAGTGTTGTCCACGTACCCTCGTAGACCGAAAGCGGAAGCGTTAGCACAACATGGTTGATGTAGTCGTACGTCTTCACGATCTGACCGATCAAGTACCGAACGCACGGCACCTCCGAGTTCTGCACACGTTCAACTCGATGACGTCCCTCGAACTCTGATCCAGCCGAGTGTTGAGGGAGAGTTTCGTAAACACGACGGCATGGTGATGATGATGATGTTCTACCGACGCAGGGCTTCGCCTAAGCACCGCTACGATATGATCGAGGTGGATTATGGTGGAGGGGGCACCGCACACGGCTAAGAGATCAAGAGATCAATTGTTGTGTCTTTGGGGTGCCCCTGCCCCCGTATATAAAGGAGTGGAGGAGGGGGAGGGCCGGCCCTCTCTATGGCGCTCCCTAGGGGAGTCCTACTCCCACCGGAAGTAGGATTCCCACTTTTCTAGTAGAACTAGGAGCCCTTCCAAGTAGTAGGAGTAGGAGGGAAGGAAAGGGAAGGGAAAAGCAGAAGGAAGGAAGGGGGCGCCCCCCTCCCTAGTCCTATTGGGACCAGTCCATGGGGAGGGGTGCGGCCACCCTTTGAGGCCTTTCTCTCCTTTCCCGTATGGCCCATTAAGGCCCAATACGAATTCCCGTAACTCCCCGGTACTCCCGAAAAATACCCGAATCACTCGGAACCTTTCCGATGTCCGAATATAGTCGTCCAATATATCGATCTTTACGTCTCGACCATTTCGAGACTCCTCGTCATGCCCCCGATCTCATCCGGGACTCCGAACTTCTTCGGTACATCAAAACACATAAACTCATAATATAACCGTCATCAAACTTTAAGTGTGCGGACACTACGGGTTCGAGAACTATGTAGACATGACCGAGACACGTCTCCTGTCAATAACCAATAGTGGAAACTGGATGCTCATATTGGCTCCTACATATTCTATGAAGATCTTTATCGGTCAAACCGCATAACAACATAGGTTGTTCCCTTTGTCATCGGTATGTTACTTGCCCGAGATTCGATCGTCGGTATCTCAATACCTAGTTCAATCTCGTTACCGGCAAGTCTATTTACTCGTTCCGTAACACATCATCCCGCAACTAACTCATTAGTTGCAATGCTTGCAAGGCTTATAGTGATGTGCATTACCGAGTGGGCCCAGAGATACCTCTCCAACAATCGGAATGACAAATCCTAATCTCGAAATACGCCAACCCAACAAGTACCTTCGGAGACACCTGTAGAGCACCTTTATAATCACCCAGTTACGTTGTGACGTTTGGTAGCACACAAAGTGTTCCTCCGGTAAACGGGAGTTGCATAATCTCATAGTCATAGGAACATGTATAAGTCATGAAGAAAGCAATAGCAACAAACTAAGCGATCAAGTGCTATGCTAACGAAATGGGTCAAGTCAATTACATCATTCTCCTAATAATGTGATCCCGTTAATCAAATTACAACTCATGTCTATGGTTAGGAAACATAACCATCTTTGATCAACGAGCTAGTCAAGTAGAGGCATACTAGTGACACTCTGTTTGTCTAGGTATTCACACATGTATTATGTTTCCTGTTAATACAATTCTAGCATGAATAATAAACATTTATCATGATATAAGGAAATAAATAATAACTTTATTATTGCCTCTAGGGCATATTTCCTTCATAATTTGCCTGTTGAAATCCTAGGGGATCCTCCTCCACCTAAGGGTGATCCCGTGTTTGAGCTTAAACCGTTACCTGATACTCTTAAATATGCTTATCTTGATGAGAAAAAGATATATCATGTTATTATTAATGCTAACCTTTCAGAGAAGGAGGAAGAGAAATTATTGAAAACTCTGAAGAAGCACCGTGCTACTATTGGATATACTCTTGATGATCTTAAGGGCATTAGTCCCACTCTATGTCAACATAAAATAAATTTGGAGAAAGACGCCAAACCAGTTATTGATCACCAATGACGGCTAAATCCTAAGATGAACGAAGTGGTAAGAAAGGAAATATTAAAGCTCCTAGAGGCAGGTATAATTTATCCTGTTGCTGATAGTCAGTGGGTAACTCATGTCCATTGTGTCCCTAAGAAGGGAGGTATTACCGTCGTTCCTAATGATAAAGATGAATTGATGCTGCAAAGAATTATTACAGGTTATAGGATGGTAATTGATTTCTGCAAATTAAATAAAGCTACTGAAAATATCATTACCCTTTGCCTTTTATTGATCAAATGCTGGAAAGATTATCAAAACAAACACATTTTTGCTTTCTAGATGGTTACTCTGGTTTCTCTCAAATACATGTGTCAGTGGAGGATCAAGAAAAGACCACTTTTACTTGCCCTTTCGGTACTTTTGCTTATAGACGTATGCCATTTGGTTTATATAATGCACCTACTACCTTTCAAAGATGCATGATGGCTATATTCTCTGACTTTCGTGAAAAGATTTGTGAGGTATTCATGGATGATTTCTCCTTTTATGGATCCTCTTTTGAAGATTGCTTGAGCAACCTTGATCGAGTTTTGCAGAGATGTGAAGAAACTAATATCATTTTGAATTGGGAGAAGTGCCACTTTATGGTTAATGAAGATATTGTCTTGGGGCATAAAATTTCTGAAAGAGGTATTGAGGTTGACAAAGCTAAAGTTGATGCTATTGAAAAGATGTCGTGTCCCAAGGACATTAAAGGTATAAGAAGTTTCCTTGGTCATGCTGCTTTTTATAGGAGGTTCATTAAAGAGTTCTCTAAAATTTCTCAGCCTCTGACTAATCTATTACAAAAAGATATTCCTTTTGTCTTTGATGATGATTGTGTAGAAGCATTTGAAATACTTAAGAAAGCCTTGATTTCTGCACCTATTGTTCAGCCACCTGATTGGAATTTACCCTTTGAAATCATGTGTGATGCTAGTGATTATGTTGTAGGTGTTGTTCTAGGGTAGAGAGTTGATAAGAAATTAAACGTTATTCAATATGCTAGTAAAACCCTAGACAATGCTCAAAGAAATTATGGTACTACTGAAAAAGAATTCTTAGCAGTTGTATTTGCTTGTTATAAGTTCTGACCTTATATTGTTGATTCTAAAGTAACTATTCACACTGACCATGTTGCTATTAAATATCTTATGGAAAAGAAATATGCTAAACCTAGACTTATTAGATGGGTTCTCTTGCTACAAGAATTTGATTTACATATTGTTGATAGAAAGGGAGCTGAGAACCCCGTTGCAGACAACTTGTCTAGGTTAGAAAATGTGCTTGATGACCCACTACCTATTGATGATAGCTTTCCTGATGAGCAATTAAATGTCATAAATGCTTCTCATACTGCTCCATGGTATGCTAATTATGCTAATTACATTGTTGCCAAATTCATACCACCTAGTTTCACATACCAACAAAAGAAAAGGTTCTTCTATGATTTCAGGCATTACTTTTGGGATGACCCACATCTTTATAAAGAAGGAGTAGATGGTGTTATTAGACGTTGTGTACCTGGGCATGGACAGGAACAGATCTTATGCAAGTGTCACTCCGAAGCTTATGGAGGAAGAGAGATTATTGAAAACTCTGCAGAAGCACCGTGTTGCTATTGACTATACTCTTGATGATCTTAAGGGCATAGTCCCACTCTATGTCTACATAAAATAAATTTGGAAGAAGATGCTAAACCAGTTCGTGATCATCAACGACGGCTGAATCCTAAAATGAAAGAAGTGGTAAGAAAGGAAATACTAAAGCTCCTTGAGGCAGGTATAAAACAGTGGGTAAGTCATGTCCATTGTGTCCCTGAGAAGGGAGGTATTACTGTCATTCCTAATGATAAAGATGAATTGATTCCTCAAAGAATTATTACAGGTTATAGGATGGTAATTGATTTCCGCAAACTAAATAAGGCCACTAAAAAGGATCATTACACCTTACCTTTTATCGATCAAATGCTAGAAAGATTATCCAAACATACACATTTTTGCTTTCTAGATGGTTATTCTGGTTTCTCTCAAACACCTGTGTCGGCCAAGGATCAATCAAAGACTACTTTTACTTGCCCTTTTGGTACTTTTTCTTATAGACGTATGCCTTTTGGTTTATGTAATTCAGCTGCTGCCTTTCAAAGATGCATGATGGCTATATTCTCTGACTTTTGTGAAAAGATTTGTGAGGTTTTCATGGACGATTTCTCCGTCTATGGATCCTCTTTTGATGATTGCTTTAGCAACCTTGATCGGCTTTTGCAGAGATGTGAAGAAACTAATCTTGTCTTGAATTGGGAAAAGTGCCACTTTATGGTTAATGAAGGTATTGTCTTGGGGCATAAAGTTTCTGAAAGAGGTATTGAAGTCAATAAAGCCAAGGTTGATGCTATTGAAAAGATGCCATGCCCCAAGGACATCAAAGGTATAAGAAGTTTCCTTGGTCACGCCGGATTTTATACGAGGTTCATTAAGGACTTCTCAAAAATTTCTCGGCCTCTGACTAATTTATTACAAAAAGATATACCATTTTTCTTTGACGGTGATTGTATAGAAGCATTTGAAATACTTAAGAAAGCATTGATCTCTGCACCTATTGTTCGGCCACCTGATTGGAATTTACCCTTCGAAATTATGTGTGATGCTAGTGATTATCCTGTAGGTATTGTTCTAGGGCACAGAGTTGATAAGAAATTAAACGTTATTCAATATGCTAGTAAAACCCTAGACAATGCTCAAAGAAATTATGGTACTACGGAAAGAGAATTCTTAGTAGTTGTATTTGCTTGTAATAAGTTCTGACCTTATATTGTTGATTCTAAAGTAACTATTCACACTGACCATGCTGCTATTAAATATCTTATGGAAAAGATAGATGCTAAACCTAGACTTATTAGATGGGTTCTCTTACTACAAGAATTTGATTTACATATTGTTGATAGAAAGGGAGCTGAGAACCCCGTTGCAGACAACTTGTCTAGGTTAGAAAATGTGCTTGATGACCCACTACCTATTGATGATAGCTTTCCTGATGAGCAATTAAATGTCATAAATGCTTCTCATACTGCTCCATGGTATGCTGATTATGCTAATTACATTGTTGCCAAATTCATACCACCTAGTTTCACATACCAACAAAAGAAAAAGTTCTTCCATGATTTGAGGCATTACTTTTGGGATGACCCACATCTTTATAAAGAAGGAGTAGATGGTGTTATTAGACGTTGTGTACCTGGGCATGGACAGGAACAGATCTTATGCAAGTGTCACTCCGAAGCTTATGGAGGACACCATGTTGGAGATAAAACTGCACATAAGGTATTGCAATCTGGTTTTTATTGGCCTCTCTCTTCAATGATGCCCGTAAGTTTGTCTTATCTTGTGATGAATGTCAAAGAATTGGTAATATTAGTAGACGTCAAGAAATGCCTATGAATTATTCACTTGTTATTGAACCATTTGATGTTTGGGGCTTTGACTATATGGGACCTTTTCCTGCCTCTAATGGATATACACATATTTTATTTGCTGTTGATTACGTTACTAAGTGGGTAGAAGCTATTCCAACTAGTAGTGCTGATCATAACACTTCTATTAAAATGCTTAAAGAAGTTATTTTTCCAAGATTTGGAGTCCCTGGATATTTAAAAACTGATGGTGGTTCACATTTTATTCATGGTGCTTTCCGTAAAATGCTTGCTAAATATGATGTTAATCATAGAATTGCATCTCCTTATCACCCAAAGTCTAGTGGTCAAGTAGAATTGAGCAATAGAGAGCTCAAATTAATTTTGCAAAAGACTATCAATAGGTCTAGAAAGAATTGGTCCAAGAAACTTGATGATGCATTATGGGCCTATAGAACTGCCTATAAAAATCCTATGGGTATGTCTCCGTATAAAATGGTTTATGGAAAAGCATGTCACTTACCTCTCGAACTAGAACACAAGGCATATTGGGCCATTAAAGAGCTCAATTATGATTTTACACTTGCCGGTGAGAAGAGGTTATTTGATATTAGCTCACTTGATGAATGGAGAACCCAAGCCTATGAAAATGCCAAGTTGTTTAAAGAAAAAGTTAAAAGATGGCATGATAAAAGGATACAAAAGCGTGAGTTTAATGTAGGTGATTATGTATTGCTATACAACTCTCGTTTAAGATTTTTTGCAGGAAAACTTCTCTCTAAATGGGCAGGTCCTTATGTTATCGAGGAGGTCTATCGTTCAGGTACCATAAAAATCAACAACTTCGAAGGCACAAATCTGAAGGTGGTGAACGGTCAAAGAATCAAACATTATATCTCAGGTAATCACATAAATGTTGAAACCAATGTTATTGAAACCATAACCCCGGAGGAATACATAAGGGACACTTTCCGGAATGTTTCAGACTCCGAAAAGGAATAGGTATGTGGTACGGTAAGTAAACCGACTCCAAAACAGTTTTTAAGGCAATATTTCTCTGTTTTGGAATATTTAGAAAAATAGAAAAATAAGAAGCAGTCCGGGAAGGACACGAGGCCTCCACGAGGGTGGAGGGCGCGCCCTACCCTACTAGGCGCGCCCCCTACCTCGTGGGCACCTAGTGCGCTCTCTGGACTCCGTTTTCTTACACACCACGTAATTTGGTCGGTAAAAATTCATTATATAATCTCCCGGGGGTTTTGACTCCCGTATCACGCAATTATCCTCTGTTTGTGTTTTGAGCTGTTGCTACTGCAGATTAGAGCAAGATGTCTTCGCAAGAGTCAGTCGAGGAGAGCCAGGTGTCTCACCCGGCACCGAGACCAATGACAAACAACAATGTTGACCTCTTTGGGCCAACAACGGAGGAAGAGATGGAGGCTGAATTGAAGAGGATAGATGCCTTGGAAGAGGATCAAGAAGTCACTTCCCGCTTCTGAGCTGGATTCACAATGGGAGAACTGCAGAGCTCGGCTATTCCAAACTCGGCTATCCCTTCCAATGTTAGATTTCTTTCTTATGAGAATATGCAAAAGAGTGTCACTGGTTCTCCCGCAGCTATGCAACACCCCTGGGTGCAGGGAGCTTTGGCTGTTACAGGAAAACTCTGGAAGGAAATAATGGAACTCAAGTAGCAAGTCAATAAGCTCGAGGAGGAGAATCGTATCATGAGGGGCATCATCGCCAAGAATATCACATCACCATCCCCGAAAAGAGAGACATAATCACATGGTATGGGCACTCCCCTTGGCAACTGCCAAGCTTGGGGGAGTGCCCCAGTATCGTATCACCATCACTTTTATCTTTACTGTTTTTCTTATTTCGATCCTTTTGGTAATATCTTGATCTAGTAGAATAAAAGCTTTTAGTATGATCTAGTTGTGAGTTTTGCTTTATGATCCTTCTATGTAATCGAGTCCGTGAGCTATATATAATAAAGATTAGTGTTGAGTCAAGGGCTTGATTATTTTGCCATGATCCTAACTGAATAAAAGAAAAGAGAAAGAAATAAAAAAGAAACAAAAGAGATCATATGGATCTTTATGGAGAGTAATGAGCTCGCCCAGAAAAAGGTATGATCAATAAAAGTTGACAAACATAGTTTTGGTCATCGTTGCAATTAATAGGAAGTAATAAAGAAAAAGAGGTCTTCACATATAGATATACTATCTTGGACATCTTTTATGATTGTGAGCACTCATTAAAATATGACATGCTAAAGAGTTGACGTTGGACAAGGAAGACAACATAATGGGTTATGTTTTCTTACATATGAGATAAATTATATTGTCATGGATTATCCAACATGGTTGAGCTTGCCTTTCCCTCTCATGCTAGCCAAATTCGTCGCACCAAGTAGAGATACTACTTGTGCTTCCTAATATCCCTAAACCTAGTTTTTCCATGAGAGTCCACCATATCTACCTATGGATTGAGTAAGATCCTCCAAGTAAGTTGTCATCGGTGCAAGCAATAAAAATTGCTCTCTAAATATGTATGACT
This sequence comes from Triticum monococcum, assembly GCA_034509565.1. Lineage (NCBI taxonomy): Eukaryota > Viridiplantae > Streptophyta > Magnoliopsida > Poales > Poaceae > Triticum > Triticum monococcum. The sequence continues at coordinate 490,359,395 of CM067845.1, forward strand.
TATTAGTGTGGGAGAAAATAAACTTTATACGATCGTGTGATATGGAAGAAATAAAAGCGACAGACTGCATAATAAAGGTCCATATCACAAGTGGCAATATAAAGTGACGTTCTTTCGCATTAAGATTTTGTGCATCCAACCATAAAAGCGCATGACAACCTCTGCTTCCCTCTGCGAAGGGCCTATCTTTTACTTTTATCTCCTACCTTGCATAAGAGTCATGGTGATCTTTGATGAGGACATCAATACCTTGCATAAGTTGGTTTAGCGATTGCTAAGGCGCGACGTCTCGCACGTTCGTAGTCGGATCATCAAGGTCGACTCCCACAGAAAACGATAGCCACATCTCATCGAAACATCGGGACACCTTTGCCTCTATCAATCTTCACCCTTCCTTTTTACATTTTATCCTTTGGCAAGCACATCATGTTGGAAAGATCCTGGTATATATGGCTAATTGGATGTGAGTTTTCATGAACTATTATTGTTGACATTACCCTTTAGGTAAAAATGTTGGGAGGCAAAACTATAAGCCCCTATCTTTCTCTGTGTCCGATTAAAACTCCATACCCATAAGTATTGCGTGAGTGTTAGCAATTGTGAAAGACTATATGATAGTTGAGTATGTGGAATTGCTGAAACTCTCTTATATTGACTCTTTCCTATGTTATGATAAATTGCAATTGCTCCAATGACTGAGATTATAGTTTGTTAGTTTTCAACGAAGTTTATGATTCATACTTGAAATTGTGATTTAATTGTTACTCTAGCATAAGAGATCATATGACAAGAATTATATAAGTTGTTGTTCTAAGAATGATCATGATGCCCTCATGTTGGTATTTTATTTTTATCAACACCTCTATCTCTAAACATGTGGACATATTTTTCGATTTCGGCTTTCGCTTGAGGACAAGCGAGGTCTAAGCTTGGGGGAGTTGATACGTCCATTTTGCATCATGCTTTTATATCGATATTTATTGCATTATGGGTTGTTATTACACATTATGTCACAATACTTATGCCTATTCTCTCTTATTTTACAAGGTTTACATAAAGAGGGAGAATGCCGACAGCTCGGATTCTGGGCTGGAAAAGGAGCAAATATTAGAGACCTATTGTGCACAGCTCCAAAAGTCCTGAAACTCCATGGAAGACGTTTTCGGAATATTATAAAAAAATACTGAGTGCAAGAAGTTCACCAGGGGGGCCACACCCTGCCCATGAGGGTGGGGTGCGCCCTACCCCCCTGGGCGCGCCCCCTACCTCATGGACCCCCTGGTGGCCCTCCAATGTCCATCTTCTGCTATATGAAGTCTTTCGATGAGGAAAAAATCATATGCCATCTTCTCGGACGAAACTCCTCCGCCACGAGGCGGAACCAATCTAGGGCTCTGGCGGAGTTGTTCTGCCGGGGAAACTTCCCTCCGGGAGGGGAAAATCATCGCCATCGTCATCACCAACGTTCCTCTCATCGGGAGAGGGCAATCTCCATCAACATCTTCACCAGCACCATCTCCTCTCAAAACCCTAGTTCATCTCTTGTATCCAATTCTAGTCTCCAAGTCCGGGATTGGTACGTGTGGCTTGCTAGTAGTGTTAATTACTCCTTGTAGTTTATGCTAGTTGCTTTATTTGGTGGAAGATCATATGTTCAGATCCTATATGCATATTAATACCCCTCTGATTATGAACATGATTATGCTTTGTGAGTAGTTACGTGTGTTCCTGAGGACATGGGAGAAGTCTTGCTATTAGTAGTCATGTGAATTTGGTATTCGTTCGATATTTTGATGAGATGTATGTTGTTTCTCCTCTAGTGGTGTTATGTGAACGTTGACTACATAACACTTCACCATTATTTGGGCCTAGAGGAGGGCATTGGGAAGTAATAAGTAGATGATGGGTTGCTAGAGTGATAGAAGCTTAAACCCTAGTTTATGTGTTGCTTCGTAAGGGGCTCCTTTGGATCCATATGTTTCATGCTATGTTTAGGTTTACCTTAATACTTTTGTTGTAGTTGTGGATGCTTGCAATAGAGGTTAATCATAAGTGGGATGCTTGTCCAAGTAAGGGCAGTACCTAAGCACTGGTCCACCCACATATCAGATTATCAAAGTACCGAACGCGAATCATATGAACGTGATGAAAACTAGCTTGACAATATTCCCATGTGTCCTCGGGAGTGCTTATCTCTATATAAGAGTTTGTCTAGGCTTGTCCTTTGCTACAAAAAGGATTGGGCCACCTTGCTGCACTTTATTTACTTTTGTTACCTGTTGCTCGTTACCAATTATCTTATCACAAAACTATCTGTTACCTATAATTTCAGTGCTTGCAGAGAATACCTTGCTGGAAACCTCTTATCATTTCCTTCTGCTCCTCGTTGGGTTCGACACTCTTACTTATCGAAAGGACTATGATAGATCCCCTGTACTTGTGGGTCATCAGCTCTCCTTGTGTCGAATCTATAAATTTGGGTTGAATACTCTGTCCTCGAAAACAGTTGCAATTCCCTATACTTGTGGGTTATGAAGGATCAAGAACACAAATATATTCATGAAAACATAATAGGTTTTGATCTAAAATCATGGCACTCGGGCCCTAGTGACTGATACGTCTCCAACGTATCTATAATTTTTTATTCTTCCATGCTATTATATTATCTGTTTTGGATGTTAATGAGCTTTATTTTACACTTTTATATTATTTTTGGGACTAACCTATTAACCCAAGGCCCAGTGCAAATTGTTGTTTTTTGCCTATTTCAGTGTTTCGCAGAAAAGGAATATCAAACGGAGTCCAAACGGAATGAAACCTTCAGGAGCGTGATTTTTGGAACAAACGTGATCCAGAGGACTTGGAGTGAACGTCAAGAAACGAATGAGGTGTCCATGAGGCAGGGGGCACGCCTACCCCCCTGGGCGCGCCCTCCCCCCTCGTGGGCCCCTCGTGGCTCAACCGACCTACTTCTTCCTCCTATATATGTTCACATACCCTGAAAGCATCCAGGAGCACCACGAAACCCTATTTCCACCACTGCAACCTTCTGTACCCAAGAGATCCCATCTTGGGGCCTTTTTCGGAGCTCTGCCGGAGGGGGCATCGATTACGGAGGGCCTCTACATCAACTCCATGGCCCCTCCGATGATGTGTGAGTAGTTAACTTCAGACCTTCGGGTCCATAGCTAGTAGCTAGATGGATTCTTCTCTCTCTTTGGATCTCAATACAATGTTCTCCTCGATCTTCGTGGAGATCTATTCGATGTAACTCTTTTTGTAGTGTGTTTGTCGAGATCCGATGAATTGTGGGTTTATGATCAAGTCTATCTATGAACAATATTTGAATCTTCTCTAAATTCTTTTATGCATGATTGGTTATCTTTGCAAGTCTCTTCGAATTATAAGTTTGGTTTGGCCTACTAGATTGATCTTTCTTGCAATGGGAGAAGTGCTTAGCTTTGGGTTCAATCTTGCGGTGTTTGATCCTAGTGATGGAAAGGGAAACGACATGTATTGTACTGTTGCCATCGAGGATAAAAATATGGGGTTTATATCATATTGCTTGAGTTTATCCCTCTACATCATGTCATCTTACCTAATCCATTACCCTGTTCTTATGAACTTAATACTCTAGATGCATGCTGGATAGCGGTCAATGTGTGGAGTAATAGTAGTAGATGCAGGCAGGAGTCGGTCTACTTGTCACGGACGTGATGCCTATATACATGATCATGCCTAGATATTCTCATAGTTATTCGCTTTTCTATCAATTGCTCGACAGTAATTCGTTCACCCACCATAATACTTATGCTATCTTGAGAGAAGCCACTAGTGAAACCTATGGCACCCGGGTCTATTCTCCATCATATAAGTTTCCAATCTATTTTACTTTGCAATTTTTACTTTCAATCTATATCATAAAAATACCAAAAATATCTATCTTATCATTATTATCTCTATCATATCTCACTCTCGTAAGTGACCGTGAAGGGATTGACAACCCCTTTATCGCGTTGGTTGCGAGGTTCTTATTTGCTTGTGTAGGTACGAGGGACTTGCGTGTGGCCTCCTACTGGATTGATACCTTGGTTCTCAAAAACTGAGGAAATACTTACGCTACTTTGCTGCATCACCCTTTCCTCTTTAAGGGAAAACCAACGCAGTGCTCAAGAGGTAGCAGTGACAAGCATTAAGCATAGCAAAGTCATAGCAACATCAATCTTAGAACATAGTGGATACTAGGGATCAAACCCTAACAAAACTAACTCGATTACCTGATAAATCTCATCCAACCCATCACCGTCCAGCAAGGCTACAATGGAATTACTCACGCACGGCGGTGAGCATCATGAAATTGGTGATGGAGGAAGGTTGGTGATGATGATGGCGACGATTTCCCCTCTCCAGAGCCACGAACGGACTCCAGATTTGGCCTCCCGATGAAGAACGGGGGGTGACGGTGGCTCCGTATCGTAAAACGCGATGAATCCTTCTCTCCAATTTTTCTCCCTGAACATGAATATATGGAGTTGAAGTTGAGGTCGGTGGAGCTTCGTTGGACCCACAAGCTAGGACGCACGCCCCACCCTTGTGGGCAGGCGATGGGTCCCCCTCTGTTGATTCTTTCACCAATATTTTTTATTTATTCCAAAAATATTCTTCGTGAAGTTTTAGGTCATTCCGAGAACTTTTATTTCGGCACAAAAATAACACCATGGCAATTCTGCTGAAAATAGAGCCACTCTGGTTTAGTTCCATTCAAATCATGCAAATTAGAGTCCAAAACAAGGGCAAAAGAGTTTGGAAAAGTTGATACAATGGAGACGTATCACTGGTGTAGATCGTTGTCACGATGGTTCCCCCGACGCTGCTCCGGCGCCACCGGAATAGAGGGGGAGAGAGCCCTCCCTCCTTCTTCTTCTTACTTGGTCTCCCCCTAGATGGGAGGAGGGTTTCCCCTCTGGTCCATGGTTGTCATGGCTCCCAGAGGGCAGGAGCCCCTCCGAGATTGGATCTCTCTCTCTCTCTCTGTGTGTGTGTGTGTGTGTGTGTTTCCCTTCTGTTTCGCATATGTTTTCTGACCCCTTCACTGTATTTTATATTTTTGAAGATCCGTAACTCCAATTGGAATGATATTTTGAGGGGATTTTTCTCAGGAAATTATCTTTCTTGCGGTGAAAGAAGGGTTGCAACAGCCTTATGAGGCAGTCACAAGGCAACACGACGCGGCCTACCCCCTAGCCACTCCCTGTTGCCTTGTGGCCACCTTTGGCACCATCTTGCGTTGATTCTTCTTTCCAAAAATCACATATATTACATAATAACGTGTTTGGACTACGTTTGATATAGATTTTATGCAAAACAAAAACATGCAAAAAAACAGAATCTGACACTGCGCACTAGATCAATATGTTAGTCCCAAAAATAATATAAAGTATTGCCAAAAGTATATGAAAGTTGTAAAATATTGGCATGAAAAAATTTACGACGAAGACGTATCACACGCGTGTGTTGGGGCGCTGGAGCGGCGATGAATGACCGGCCCCGCTGGTCGTGCTTGTTGTGGAACTAGGTGCCCCAATATAGGATGTCTTGGGCAGACGCCGGGTCGTGGCAGAGTTCATTTGGGGAGCTGAGCGCGATGGCGGGGGATATCCTCCTCCCACACGCGTCCGGAGGCCGGAACGACCGACATTGGAACCCTTTCCGGGTTCAAATGCCAGCCCTTCGGCAAGTATACGTCCGACCAGGGAACATGGATGACCTGCTCCCAATAGTGTTGGCTCTGGTCGACAGGCACATACACGTGTTCAAGCTGAGATGTTGTAGCCCCAGGCGGTGTCACAGTGAACGGGGTCATCCGGCGCTACCCCGAGGATGAGCTTGCCTCGTGGTCATGTTTCTCGGTTGATAACCCACAAGTATAGGGGATCGCATCAGTTTTCGAGGGTAGAGTATTCAACCCAAATTTATTGATTCGACATAAGGGAAGCCAAAGAATATTCTCAAGTATCAGCAGCTGAGTTGTCAATTCAACCACACCTGTAAACTTAATATCTGCAGCAAAGTATTTGGTAGCAAAGTAATATGATAGTAGTGGTAACGGTGGCAAAAGTAACGGTATCAGTTTTGGTTTTATAGTAATTGTAACAGTAGCAACGGAAAAGTAAATAAGCGAAGAACAATATATGGAAAGCTCATAGGCATTGGATCGGTGATGAAGAATTATGTCGGATGTGATCAATCATGCAACAGTTATAACATAAGGTGACACAGAACTAGCTCCAGTTCATCAATGTAATGTAGGCATGTATTCCGAATATAGTCATACGTGCTTATGGAAAAGAACTTGCATGACATCTTTTGTCCTACCCTCCCATGGCAGCGGGGTCCTATTGGAAACTAAGGGATATTAAGGCCTCCTTTTAATAGAGTACCGGGCCAAAGCATTAACACATAGTGAATACATGAACTCCTCAAACTACGGTCATCACCGGTAAGTATCCCGATTATTGTCACTTCGGGTTTAACGGATCATAACACATAATAGGTGACTATAGAATAGCAAGATAGGATCAAGAACTCACATATATCCATGAAAACATAAAAGGTTGAAATCTGAAATCATGGCACTCAGGCCCTAGTGACAAGCATTAAGCATAGCAAAGTCATAGCAACATCAATCTCAGAACATAGTGGATACTAGGGATCAAACCCTAACAAAACTAACTCGATTACATGATAAATCTCATCCAACCCATCACCGTCTAGCAAGCCTACAATGAAATTACTCACGCACGGCGGTGAGCATCATGAAATTGGTGATGGAGGAAGGTTGATGATGATGATGGTGACGGATTCCCCTCTCCGGAGCCCCGAACAGACTCCAGATCAGCCCTCCCGAGAGAGTTTATGGCTTGGCAGCGGCTCTGTATCGTAAAACGCGATGAATTCTTCTCTCTGATTTTTTTCTCCCCGAACATGAATATATGGAGTTGGAGTTGAGGTCGATGGAGCGTCAGGGGGCCCACGAGGCAGGGGGCGCGCCCCCATCCTTGTGGACAGGGTGTGGGCCCCTGACGTGGATTCTTCTTCCAGTATTTTTAATATATTCCAAAAAATAATCTCCGTTGATTTTCAGGTCATTCCGAGAACTTTTATTTCTGCAAAAAAATAACACCATGGCAATTCTGCTGAAAACAGCGTCAATCCGGGTTAGTTCCATTCAAATCATGCAAGTTAGAGTCCAAAACAAGGGCAGAAGTGTTTGGAAAAGTAGATACGTTGGAGACGTATCAACTCCCCCAAGCTTAAACCTTTGCTTCTCCTCAAGCAATTCAGTTCACAAACTGAAAGTGATAAAGAAAAACTTTTACAAACTCTGTTTGCTCTTTGATACGTCTCCAACGTATCTATAATTTTTGATTGCTCCATGCTATATTATCTACTGTTTTGAATGTTTATGGGCTTTATTATACACTTTTATATCATTTTTGGGACTAACCTATTAACCCAGAGCCCGGTGCCTGTTTCTGTTTTTACCTTGTTTTAGGGTTTCAAAGAAAAGGAAAACTAAACGGAATCCAATTGACCTGAAACTTTACGGAACTCATTTTTGGAAGGAAAGAAGCCCAGAAGACTTGGAGTGCACGTCGGGGGGTCTGCGAGGAGGTCACGAGGCAGGGGGGCGCGCCCTCCACCCTTGTGGCCCCCCTGACGTACTTCTTCCGCCTATATATCTCCATATACCCTAAAAACATCGGAGAGCACAATAGACCGGGAGTTCCGCCACCGGAAGCCTCCGTAGCCACCGAAAGCCAATCTAGACCCATTCCGGCACCCTGCCGGAGGGGGAATCCCTCTCCGGTGGCCATCTTCATCATCCCGGTGCTCTCCATGATGAGGAGGGAGTAGTTCTCCCTCGGGGCTGAGGGTATGTACCAGTAGCTATGTATTTGATCTCTCTCTCTCTCGTGTTCTTGAGATGATACGATCTTGATGTATCGCGAGCTTTGCTATTATAGTTGGATCCTATGATGTTTTCTCCCCCCTCTACTCTCTTGTAATGAATTGAGTTTCCCCTTTGGATTTATCTTATCGGATTGAGTCTTTAAAGATTTGAGAACACTTGATGTATGTCTTGCGCGGGATACCTGTGGTGACAATGGGGTATTCTATGATCCACTTGATTTATGTTTTGGTGATCAACTTGCGGGTTCCGTGACCTTGGGATCCTATGCATTGGGGTTGGCACACGTTTTCGTCGTGATTCTCCGGTAGAAACTTTGGGGCACTCTTTGAGGTCCTTTGTGTTGGTTGAATAGATGAATCTGAGATTGTGTGACACATATCGTATAATCATACCCACAGATACTTGAGGTGACATTGGAGTATCTAGGTGACATTAGGGTTTTGATTGATTTGTGTCTTAAGGTGTTATTCTAGTATGAACTCTAGGGCTGTTTGTGACACTTATAGGAATAGCCCAACGGGTTGATTGGAAAGAATAACTTTGAGGTGGTTTCGTACCCTACCATAATCTCTTCGTTCGTTCTCCGCTGTTAGTGACTTTGGAGTGACTCTCTGTTGCATGTTGAGGTATGGTTATGTGATCCAATTATGTTATTATTGTTGAGAGGACTTGCACTAGTGAAAGTATGAACCCTAGGCCTTGTTTCAACGCATTGCAATACTGTTTACGCTCACTTTTATCATTAGTTACCTTGCTGTTTTTATATTTTCAGATTGCAAATACTATTATCTACTATCCATATACCACTTGTATCACCATCTCTTCACCGAACTAGTGCACCTATACAATTTACCATTGTATTGGGTGTGTTGGGGACACAAGAGACTCTTTGTTATTTGGTTGCAGGGTTGCTTGAGAGAGACCATCTTCATCCTACGCCTCCTACGGATTGATAAACCTTAGGTCATCCACTTGAGGGAAATTTGCTACTGTCCTACAAACCTCTGCACTTGGAGGCCCAACAACGTCTATAAGAAGAAGGTTGTGTAGTAGACATCAAGCTCTTTTCTGGCGCCGTTGCCGGGGAGGTGAGTGCTTGAAGGTATATCTTTAGATCTTGCAATCGAGTCTTTTAGTTTCTTGTTTTATCACTAGTTTAGTTTATAAAAGAAAACTACAAAAAAATGGAATTGAGTTTGTCTAATACGCTTCATCTTTTTAATATCTTTCGTGAGTATGATGGAAAGGATAATTGTGCTCACGTGCTATAAGAATAAATCTATAAAATGTTTGGCACTAAATATTTGAATGATGAGCATGATTGCAATGTTGTTAGTATGAATTCCTTGAATATCCATGATTCTAATATATGCAAAGCCATAAGCTTGGGGAAGCTATGTTTGATGAAGATGATATTTTTTGTCCCCCAAGTTTTGATGAGCAAATTTATTATGATGAAAGCATGCCTCCTATCTATGATGATTATTGTGATGACATGTATGCTTTAAAGAATAAAAATAACAATGAACCTTGTCATCTTGGTCTTAATTTTCAATCACATGATAGTTATTTAGTTGAGTTTGCTCCCACTATTATTCATGAGAAGAATTTTGCTTATGTGGAGAGTAGTGAATTTTCTATGCTTGTAGATCATGAAAAGAATGCTTTAAGTGCTGGTTATATTGTTGAATTCATTCATGATGCTACTGAAAATTATTATGAGGGAGGAATATATGCTTGTAGGAATTGCAATAATATCAAGTTTCCTCTCTATGTGCTTAAAGTTTCGAAGTTATGCTTGTTTTACCTTCCTATGCAAGTTGATTCTTGTTACCACAAGTTGTTTGCTCACAAAATCCCTATGCATAGGAAGTGGGTTAGACTTAAATGTGCTAGTCATATTCTTCATGATGCTCTCTTTACGTTTCAATTCTTATCTTTTATGTGAGCATCATTGAAATCATCATGCCTAGCTAGGGGCGTCAAACGATAGCGCTTGTTGGGAGGAAACCCAATTTTATTTTTATTCCATGCTTTTTGTTCCTGTTTAGTAATAAATAATTCATCTAGCCTCTGTTTAGATGTGGTTTTATGCTTTTAATTAGTGTTTTTCCAAGTAGAACCTTTGGGGAGACTTGGGGAGAGTCTTTTTGATCATGCTGTAAAAAACAGAAACTTTAGCGCTCACGAAGATTGCTGCCAGTTTTTATTGTAGAGTGCTATTGAGTTAATTATTTTTGCAGATGATTAATAGATAAATTCCTCAGGTCCAGAAATTTATTTGATATTCTTATGATTTCAGAAGTATACGTTTGATCCAGATTACTACAGACTGTTCTGTTTTTGACAGATTCTGTTTTTCATGTGTTGTTTGCTTATTTTAATGAATCTATGGCTAGTAAAAGAATTTATGAACCATAGATAAGTTGGAATAAATTAGGTTTAACACCAATATAAATAAAGAATGAGTTCATTACAGTACCTTGAAGTGGTGATTTATTTTCTTATACTAACGGAGCTTACGAGTTTTCTGTTAAGTTTTGTGTTGTGAAGTTTTCAAGTTTTGGGAAGGATTCGATGGACTATGGAATAAGGAGTGGCAAGAGCCTAAGTTTGGGGATGCCCAAGTCACCCCAAGGTAATATTCAAGGATAGCCAAGAGCCTAAGCTTGGGGACGCCCCGGAAGGCATCCCCTCTTTCGTCTTCGTTCATCGGTAACTTTACTTGGAGCTATATTTTTATTCGCCACATGATATGTGTTTTGCTTGGAGCGTCAATTTATTTTGTTAGAATTTGCTTGATTTTATTTATAAAAATGTTTTTCATCTTTTATTTCAATAAAATTGGCATTGATAGCCTTTACTAAGCCTATTTTAGAAGTCCACATGTTGCTATTTGAAAACAGAAAGTTTACTGCTGTTGCAATAATTACCTAGAAAATTCAGAATGTGATAAAATGTTGAAACTTTTTGCATATTAAGCTCTGATAAATTTACTACAGTGGGAGTTTTCTCTCATAATTTTTGGAGCTAGGGAAGTACGGATGTTGCAGCATTCTTTACAGACTATCCTGTTTAGGCAGATTGCTGTTATGTTTGCATTGTTTGCATATGTTTGCTTCTTTAATGATTCTATTTGAGGACAGGCCTATTAAATATGCAGAGGAATTTAGTATGCAATGTTGAATAATAATTTTAGTGATTTCTACAGTAGAGTATGATAAGGTTTTGTCAATGGTTTATACTAACTTATCTCACGAGTCCTTGTTGAGTTTTGTGTGGATGAAGCTTTTGAGATTTAGGGAGACCGTGATATGAGAGGAATTAAGGAGACTCAAAAGCTCAAGATTGGGGATGCCCAAGGAACCCCAAGATAATATTTCAAGAAGTCTCAAGTGTCTAAGCTTGGGGATGCCCGGTTGGCATCCCTCCTTTCTTCTTCAACAACTATCGGTTAGTATCGGTTGATCCTAAGTTTTTGCTTCTTCACATGATGTTTGCCATTCTTAGAATGTCATTTTATTTTGCTTTGCTTTCTGTTTGAATAGAATACCAAGATCTGAAATTATTAAATGTTAGAGAGTCTTCACATAGTTGCATAATTATTCGACTACTCATTGATCTTCACTTAAATCTTTCGGAGTAGTTTGTCATTTGCTCTAGTGCTTCACTTATATCTTTTTAGAGCATAGTGGTGGTATTATAGAAATAGATGAACTCTCATGCTTAACTTATATTATTTTGAGAGTCTTAATAGCATGGTAATTTGCTTAAATAATCCTAATATGCTAGGTATTCAAGATTAATAAAATTCTCTTATGAGTGTATTGAATACTAAGAGAAGTTTGATACTTGATGATTGTTTTGAGATATGGAGGTAATAATATCAGAGTCGTGCTAGTTGAGTAGTTGGGAAACTGAGAAATACTTGTTTTGAGGTTTGCAAGTCCCGTAGCATGCACGTATGGTAAACGTTATGCAACAAATTTGAAACATGAGGTGTTATTTGATTGTCCTCCTTATGAGTGGCGGTCGGGGACGAGCGATGGTCTTTTCCTACCAATCTATCCCCTTAGAAGCATGCGCGTAATACTTTGGTTTTTGATGGCTTGTAGATTTTTGCAATAAGTATATGAGTTCTTTATGACCAATGTTGAGTCCATGGATTATACGCACTCTCACCCTTCCATCATTGCTAGCCTCTACGGTACCGTGCATTGCCCTTTCTCACATCGAGAGTTGGTCCAAACTTCGCTGGTGCATCCAAACCCCGTGATATGATACACACTTTCACACATAAACCTCCTTATATCTTCCTCAAAACAGCCACCATACCTACCTATTATGGCATTTCCATAGCCATTCCGAGATATATTGCCATGCAACTTTCCACCATCCAGTTTATCATGACACATTCATCATTGTCATATTGCTTAGCATGATCATGTAGTTGACATAGTATTTGTGGCAAAGCCACCATACATGATTTTTCATACTTGTCACTCTTGATTCATTGCATATCCCGGTACACCGCCGGAGTCATCCATATAGAGTCATACTTTGTTCTAGTATCGAGTTGTAATCATTGAGTTGTAAATAAATAGAAGTGTGATGATCATCATTCAATAGAGCATTGTCCCAAAAAAAGAGAAAGGCCAAAGAAAAAAAAGAAGGCCCAAAAAAAAGAGAAAATAAATAAAAAGGGGCAATGCTACTATCCTTTTTTCCACACTTGTGCTTCAAAGTAGCACCATGTTCTTCATATAGAGAGTCTCTTGAGTTATCACTTTCATATACTAGTGGGAATTTTCATTATAGAACTTGGCTTGTATATTCCAACAATGGGCCTCCTCAAGTGCCCTAGGTCTTCGTGAGCAAGCAAGTTGGATGCACACCCACTTAGTTTCTTTTGTTGAGCTATCATACATTTATAGCTCTAGTGCATCCGTTGCATGGCAATCCCTACTCCTTGCATTAACATCAATCGATGGGCATCTCCATAGCCCATTGATTAGCCTCGTTGATGTGAGACTTTCTCCTTTTTTGTCTTCTCCGCATAACCCCCTCATTATATTCTATTCCACCCATAGTGCTATATCCATGGCTCGCGCTCATGTATTGCGTGAAAGTTTATGAGTTTGAGATTACTAAAGTATGAAACAATTGCTTGGCTTGTCATCATGGTTGTGCATGATGAGAGCATTCTTGTGTGACGAAAATGAAACATGACTAAACTATATGATTTTGTAGGGATGAACTTTCTTTGGCCATGTTATTTTGAGAAGACAAAATTGCTTAGTTAGTATGCTCGAAGTATTATCATTTTTATGTCAATATGAACTTTTGTCTTGAATCTTTCGGATCTGAATATTCATACCACAATTAAGAAGAAATTATGCCGAGTAGCACTCCGCATCAAAAGTTCTGTTTTTATCATTTACCTACTCGAGGACGAGCAGGAATTAAGCTTGGGGATGTTGATACGTCTCCAACGTATCAATAATTTTTGATTGCTCCGTGCTATATTATCTACTGTTTTGAATGTTTATGGGCTTTATTATACACTTTTATATCATTTTGGGGACTAACCTATTAACCCATAGCCCAGTGCCAGTTTTTGTTTTTACCCTGTTTTAGGGTTTCGAAGAAAAGGAAAACCAAACGAAGTCCAATTGACCTGAAACTTCACGGAACTCATTTTTGGAAGGAAAGAAGCCCAAAAGACTTGGAGTGCACGTCGGGGGATCTGCGAGGAGGTCAGGAGGCAGGGGGGCGCGCCCACCCCCCTGGCGCGCCCTCCACCCTCGTGAGCCCCTCGTGGCCCCCCTGACGTACTTCTTCTGCCTATATATCTCCATATACCCTAAAAACATCGGAGAGCACAATAGACCGGGAGTTCCGCCGCCAGAAGCCTCTGTAGCCACCGAAAGCCAATCTAGACCCGTTCCGGCACCCTGCCGGAGGGGGAATCCCTCTTCGGTGGCCATCTTCATCATCCCGGTGCTCGCCATGACAAGGAGGGAGTAGTTCTCCCTCGGGGCTGAGGGTATGTACCAGTAGCTATGTGTTTGATCTCTCTCTCGTGTTCTTGAGATGATACGATCTTGATGTATCGCGAGCTTTGCTATTATAGTTGGATCCTATGATGTTTTCTCCCCCCTCTACTCTCTTGTAATGAATTGAGTTTCCCCTTTGGAATTATCTTATCGGATTGAGTCTTTAAAGATTTGAGAACACTTGATGTATGTCTTGCGTGGGATACCTGTGGTGACAATGGGGTATTCTATGATCCACTTGATGTATGTTTTGGTGATCAACTTGCGAGTTCTGTGACCTTGGGAACCTATGCATTGGGGTTGGCACACGTTTTCGTCGTGATTCTCCGGTAGAAACTTTGGGGCACTCTTTGAGGTCCTTTGTGTTGGTTGAATAGATGAATATGAGATTGTGTGACACATATCGTATAATCATACCCACGGATACCTGAGGTGACATTGGAGTATCTTGGTGACATTAGGGTTTTGGTTGATTTGTGTCTTAAGGTGTTATTCTAGTACGAACTCTAGGGCTGTTTGTGACACTTATAGGAATAGCCCAACAGATTGATTGGAAAGAATAACTTTGAGGTGGTTTCATACCCTACTATAATCTCTTCGTTCGTTCTCCGCTATTAGTGACTTTGGAGTGACTCTTTGTTGCATGTTGAGGTATGGTTATGTGATCTAATTATGTTATTATTGTTGAGAGGACTTGCACTAGTGAAAGTATGAACCCTAGGCCTTGTTTCAACGCATTGCAATACCGTTTACGCTCACTTTTATCATTAGTTACCTTGCTGTTTTTATATTTTCAGATTACAAATACTATTATCTACTATCCATATACCACTTGTATCACCATCTCTTCGCCGAACTAGTGCACCTATACAATTTACCATTGTATTGGGTGTGTTGGGGACACAAGAGACTCTTTGTTATTTGGTTGCAGGGTTGCTTGAGAGAGACCATCTTCATCCTACGCCTCCTACGGATTGATAAACCTTAGGTCATCCACTTGAGGGAAATTTGCTACTGTCCTACAAACCTCTGCACTTGGAGGCCCAACAACGTCTACAAGAAGAAGGTTGTGTAGTATACACCACTCTTGTTGTTGTAAATATGTAAAGCTAGCATTCAAGTTTTCAGCACAGATTATAAACTAACCATATTCACAATAACATTTAGGTCTCATGTTTACTCATGTCAATGGCATAATCAACTAGCGAGCAATAATAATAAATCTCGGATAACAACACTTTCTCAAAACAATCATAATATGATATAACAAGATGGTATCTCGCTAGCCCTTTCTGGGACCGCAAAACATAAATGCAGAGCACCTTTAAAGATCAAGGACTGACTATACATTATAATACATGGTAAAAGAGACCTAGTCAAGTCATCCTCAATGTAAACTAACAGTAATGAATGCAAATGACATCGGTGCTCTCCAACTGGTGCTTTTTAATAAGAGGATGATGACTCAACAGAAAAGTAAATAGATAGGCCCTTCACAGAGGGAAGCAGGGATTTGTAGAGGTGCCAGAGCTCGGTTTTGAAATAGATATGAATAATACTTTGAGCGGTATACTTTCATTGTCAACATAACAACCGAGAGATCTTGATATCTTCCATGCTACACACATTATAGGCGGTTCCCAAGCAGAATGGTAAAGTTTGTACTCCCCCACCACCAACAAGCATCAATCCATGGCTTGCCCGAAACAATGGGTGCCTCCAACTAACAACAATCCTGGGGGAGTTCTGTTTGCAATTATTTTGATTTGATTTGAGCATGGGACTGTGCATCCCGGTGACCAGCCATTTTCTCGTGAGTGAGGAGCAGAGTCCACTCCTCTTGAGAATAACCCGCATAGCATGGAGGATACTGATATGTCCATTTTGCATCATGCTTTTATATAGATATTTATTGCATTATGGGTTGTTATTACACATTATGTCACAATACTAATGCCTATTTTCTCTTATTTTACAAGGTTTACATGAAGTGGGGGAATGCCGGCAGCTGGAATTCTGGGCTAGAAAAGGAGCAAATATTAGAGACCTATTCTGCACAGCTCCAAAAGTCCTGAAACTTTACGGAAGTTATTTTTAGAATATATAAAAAATACTGAGCAAAGAAAGCACGAGAGGGGGGCCACCCACCAGCCACGACGGTGGGGGGCGCGCCCCCTTGCCTCGTGGGCCCCCTAGTGGCCCTCCGATGCCCATCTTTGGCTATATGGAGTCTTTCGTCCAAGGAAAAATCATAAGCAAGCTTATGGGATGAAACTCCGCCGCCATGAGGCGAAACCTTGGCGGAACCAATCTAGGGCTCTGGCGGAGCTGTTCTGCCGGGGAAACTTCCCTCCGAGAGGAGGAAATCATCACCAACGATACTCTCATCGGGAGGGGGTCAATCTCCATCAACATCTTCATCAGCACCATCTCATCTCAAACCCTAGTTCATCTCTTGTATCCAATCTTTGTATCCAAACCTCAGATTGGTACCTGTGGGTTGCTAATAGTATTGATTACTCCTTGTAGTTGATGCTAGTTGGTTTACATGGTGGAAGATCATATGTTCAGATCCATTATGCATATTAATACCCCTCTAATTATGAACATGAATATGCTTTGTGAGTAGTTACGTTTGTTCCTGGGGACATGGGAGAAGTCTTGCTATTAGTAGTCATGTGAATTTGGTATTCGTTCGATATTTTGATGAGATGTATGTTGTCATCCCTCTAGTGGTGTCATGTGAACGTCGACTACATGACACTTCACCATTTGTTTGGGACTAGAGGGAGGCATTGTGAAGTAATAAGTGGATGATGGGTTGCTAGAGTGACAAAAGCTTAAACCCTAGTTTATGCGTTGCTTCGTAAGGGGCTGATTTGGATCCATATGTTTCATGCTATGGTTAGGTTTACCTTAATACTTCTGTTGTAGTTGCGTATGCTTGCAATAGGGGTTAATCATAAGTGGGACACTTGTCCAAGTAAGGACAGTACCCAAGCACCGGTCCACCCACATATCAAATTATCAAAGTACCGAACGCGAATCATAGGATCATGATGAAAACTAGCTTGACGATAATTCCCATGTGTCCTCGGGAGCGCTTTCCTTCATATAAGAGTTTGTCCAGGCTTGTCCTTTGCTACAAAAAGGATTGGGCCATCTTGCTGCACCATATTTACTTTTATTACTTGTTACTCGTTAGCAATTACCTTATCAAAAAACTATCTGTTACTGATAATTTCTGTGCTTGCAGAGAATACCTTGCTGAAAACCACTTATCATTTCCTTCTGCTCCTCATTGGGTTCGACACTCTTACTTATCGAAAGGACTACGATAGATCCCCTATACTTATGGGTAATCAAGACTCTTTTCTGGTGTCGTTGCCGGCGAGTGATGCGCCTTTGGTAGGTGGAATTTGGTGAGGAAAAATTTATATAGTGTGCTGAAATTTACTGTCACTTGTTACTATGGAACATAATCCTTTGAGGGGTTTGTTCGGGGTATCTTCACCTCGTCCAGAACCATAATTAGCTACCCCTCAACCTACTGAACCTACTGAAAATGTTTACTTTGAAATTCCTTCGGGTATGATAGAGAAACTGCTAGCTAATCCTTTTGCAGGAGATGGAACATTGCATCCTGATTTACACTTAATCTATGTGGATGAAGTTTGTGGATTATTTAAGCTTACAGGTATTCCCGAGGATGTTATCAAGAAGAAGGTCTTCCCTTTATCTTTGAAGGGAGATGCATTGACATGGTATAGGCTATGTGATGATATGGGATCATGGGACTACAAGCGATTGAAATTGGAATTTCATCAGAAGTTTTATCCTATGCATCTTGTTCCTCGTGATCGTAATTATATATATAATTTTTGGCCTCACGAAGGAGAAAGCATCGCTCAAGCTTGCGGGAGGCTTAAGTCAATGTTATATTCATGCCCCAATCATGAGCTCTCAAGAGAAATGATTATTCAAAAAATTTATGCTCGGCTTTCTCTCAGTAATCGCTCCATGCTCGATACTTCTTGTACTGGATCTTTTATGATGAAGACTATTGAATTCAAATGGGATTTATTGGAAAGAATTAAACGCAACTCTGAAGATTGGACCTCGACGAAGGTAAGGAGTCAGGTATAACACCTAAGTTTGATTCTGTTAAATCTTTTATGGATATCGATGCTTTCCGTGAATTTAGCACTAAATATGGACTTGACTCTGAGATAGTAGCTGCTTTCTGTGAATCATTTGCTACTCATGTTGATCTCCCTAAGGAGAAGTGGTTTAAATATAATCCTCCCATTGAATTAAAAGTAGTTGCACCTATTAAAGTTGAAGAAAAGACTATCACTTATAATGATCATGTTGTTCCTACAGCTTATGTTGAGAAACCACCTTTCCTTGTTAGAATAAAGGATCATGCTAAAGCTTCAACTGTAGTTAACAAGAGCAATATGAAGACACCCAAACCCCCTGAACAAATTAAAGTTGAACCTAATATTGCTACAGTTAAGGATCTCTTGGCTGATAATATTGATGGTCATGTTATTTACTTATGTGATGAGACTTCTAGAATTGCTAGACCTGATACTAAAAATAAACATAGACCTGTTGTAGGCATGCCTGTTATTTCTGTTAAAATAGGAGATCATTGCTATCATGGCTTATGTGATATGGGTGCTAGTGCAAGTGCAATACACCATTCCTTATACAAAGAAATTATGCATGATATTGCACCTACTGAGATAGAAGATATCGATGGTACAATTAAGCTTGCCAATAGAGACACTATTTCACCAATTGGGATTGTTAGAGATGTTGAAGTCTTGTGTGGGAAGGTTAAATATCCTCCTAATTTTCTTGTTCTTGGTTCCCCACAAGATAGCTTTTGTCCCATTATATTTGGTAGACCCTTCCTGAATATTGTTAATGCTAAGATAGACTGCAATAAGGATATTGTTTCTGTTGGTTTAGGGGATATGTCTCATGAGTTTAATTTCGCTAAATTTCATAAACAACCCCGTGATGAGGAATTGCCTAGTAAAGATGAAATTATTGGTCTTGCTTCTATTGCCGTGCCTCCTACTGATCCTTCAGAACAATATTTGCTAGACCATGAAAATGATATGTTTATGTATGAAAGAAGGGAAATAGATGAAGTATTCTTTAAACAGAGACCTATTTTGAAACACAACTTGCCTGTTGAAATTCTAGGGGATCCTCCTCCACCCAAGGGTGATCCCGTGTTTGAGCTTAAACTATTACCTGATACTCTTAAATAGGTTTATCTTGATGAAAAGAAGATATATCATGTTATTATTAGTGCTAACCTTTCAGAGAAGCAGGAAGAGAAATTATTGAAAACTCTGAAGAAGCACCGTGCTGCTATTGGATATACTCTTGATGATCTTAAGGGCATTAGTCCCACTCTATGTCAACATAAAATAAATTTGGAGAAATACGCCAAACCAGTTATTGATCACCAATGACGGCTAAATCCTAAGATGAAAGAAGTGGTAAGAAAGGCAATATTAAAGCTCCTTGAGGCAGGTATAATTTATCCTGTTGCTGATAGTCAGTGGGTAAGTCATGTCCATTGTGTCCCTAAGAAGGGAGGTATTACTGTCGTTCCTAATGATAAAGATGAATTGATGCCGCAAAGAATTATTACAGGTTATAGGATGGTAAATGATTTCCGCAAATTAAATAAAGCTACTAAAAAGATCATTACCCTTTGCCTTTTATTGATCAAATGCTGGAAAGATTATCAAAACAAACACATTTTTGCTTTCTAGATGGTTACTCTGGTTTCTCTCAAATACCTGTGTCAGTGGAGGATCAAGAAAAGACCACTTTTACTTGCCCTTTTGGTACTTTTGCTTATAGATGTATGCCTTTTGGTTTATGTAATGCACCTGCTACCTTTCAAAGATGCATGATGGCTATATTCTCTGACTTTTGTGAAAAGATTTGTGAGGTATTCATGGATGATTTCTCAGTTTATGGATCCTCTTTTGAAGATTGCTTGAGCAACCTTGATCAAGTTTTGCAGAGATGTGAAGAAACTAATATCGTTTTGAATTGGGAGAAGTGCCACTTTATGGTTAATGAAGATATTGTCTTGGGGCATAAAATTTCTGAAAGAGGTATTGAGGTTGACAAAGCTAAAGTTGATGCTATTGAAAAGATGTCGTGTCCCAAGGACATTAAAGGTATAAGAGGTTTCCTTGGTCATGCTGCTTTTTATAAGAGGTTCATTAAAGAGTTCTCCAAAATTTCTCAGCCTCTGACTAATCTATTACAAAAAGATATTCCTTTTGTCTTTGATGATGATTGTGTAGAAGCATTTGAAATACTTAAGAAAGCCTTGATTTCTGCAACTATTGTTCAGCCACCTGGTCGGAATTTACCCTTTGAAATCATGTGTGATGCTAGTGATTATGCTATAGGTGCTATTCTAGGGCACAGAGTTGATAAGAAATTAAATTTTATCCAATATGCTTGTAAAACTCTAGATAGTGCCCAGAGAAATTATGCTACTACTGAAAAAGAATTTTTAGCATTTGTATTTGCTTGTTATAAGTTCAGACCTTATATTGTTGATTCTAAAGTAACTATTCACATTGATCATGCTGCTATTAAATATCTTATGGAAAAGAAAGATGCTAAACCTAGACTTATTAGATGGGTTCTCCTGCTACAAGAATTTGATTTGCATATCATTGATAGAAAGGGAGCTAAGAACCCCGTTGCAGACAACTTATCTAGGTTAGAGAATGTTCTTGATGACCCACTACCTATTGATGATAGCTTTCCTGATGAACAATTAAATGTCATAAATGCTTCTCGTACTGCTCCATGGTATGCTGATTATGCTAATTATATTGTTGCTAAGTTTATACCACCTAGTTTCACATACCAGCAAAAAAGTTCTTATATGATTTAAGAAATTACTTTTGGGATGACCCACATCTTTATAAAGAAGGAGTAGATGGTGTTATTAGACGTTGTGTACCTGAGCATGAACAGGAACAGATCCTACACAAGTGTCACTCCGAAGCCTATGGAGGACACCATGCTAGAGATAGAACTGCACATAAGGTATTGCAATCCGGTTTTTATTGGCCTACTCTCTTTAAGGATGCCCATAAGTTTGTCTTGTCTTGTGATGAATGTCAAAGAATTGGTAATATTAGTAGACGTCAAGAAATGCCTATGAATTATTGACTTGTTATTGAACCATTTGATGTTTGGGGCTTTGATTATATGGGACCATTTCCTTCCTCTAATGGGTATACACATATTTTTGTTGCGGTTGATTGCGTTACTAAGTGGGTAGAAGCTATTCCAACTAGTAGTGCTGATCATAACACCTCTATTAAGATGCTTAAAGAAGTTATTTTCCCGAGGTTTGGAGTCCCTAGATATTTAATGACTGATGGTGGTTCACATTTCATTCATGGTGCTTTTCGTAAAATGCTTAATAAGTATGATGTTAATCATAGAATTGCATCTCCTTATCACCCGCAGTCTAGTGGTCAAGTAGAATTAAGTAATAGAGAGCTCAAATTAATTTTGCAAAAGACTGTTAATAGATCCAGAAAGAATTGGTCAAAGAAACTTGATGATGCATTATGGGCTTATAGAACTGCATATAAAAATCCTATGGGTATTTCTCCGTATAAAATGGTTTATGGTAAAGCATGTCACTTACCTCTTGAATTAGAACATAAGGCATATTGGGCTATTAAAGAGCTCAACTATGATTTCAAACTTGCCGGTGAGAAGAGGCTTTTTGACATTAGCTCACTTGATGAATGGAGAACCCAGGCCTATGAAAATGCCAAATTGTTTAAAGAAAAAGTTAAAATATGGCATGAAAAAAGGATACAAAAGCGTGAGTTTAATGTAGGTGATTATATATTGCTATACAACTCTCGTTTAAGAATTTTTGCAGGCAAACTTCTCTCTAAATGGGAAGGTCCTTACGTTATCGAGGAGGTCTATCGTTCCGGTGCCATAAAAATCAACAACTTCAAAGGCACAAATCCGAAGGTGGTGAACGGTCAAAAAATCAAACATTATATCTCAGGTAATCCCATAAATACTGAAACCAACATTATCAAAACCGTAACCCCGGAGGAATAAATAAGGGACACTTTCCAGAGCGTTTCAGACTCCGAAAAGGAATAGGTATGTGGTACGGTAAGTAAACCGACTCCAAAACAGTTCTAATCGCATTTTTTCTCCGTTTTGGAATATTTAGAAAAATAGGAAAATAAGAAGCAGACCGTAAAGAACACGAGGCTTCCACGAGGGTGGAGGGCGCGCTCCCCTGCCTCCTGGTCACCTCGTGCGCTCTTCGGACTCCATTTTCTTGCACGATACTTCTTTTGGTCGGTGAAAATTCATTATATAATCTCCCGAAGGTTTTCACCACCGTATCACGCAATTATCCTCTGTTCTTGTTCCGAGCTGCTTTTTGTCAGGGTTGTCAAGGCCAGGCATCATGTCGTCCCCTCCTCCAACAATGGTGACAACGATGCTTGGCTAATGAAGATAGAGCTAAAGAGGGAAGAACCCATGGAGATCAGCAAGGATGAAGGGATCGAGGGGGTCACGGAGGACCAAGTTCCGGCAGCAGAAGACATCCTTCAACTTGATCACAATCTTCTTACCCCAACTGAGATTGAAGCTTTCAAGATGATTGAGTTAGCTCGTCTACAAAACAAGTATCTCACACGTGAAAATATTTTGTTGAAGGAGCATATCATCGCACTCAAGGGTATTATCCGCAAGTTGGAGGACCTCCTACACTCGATGTGCGACTATCCATCATCACCTCCATCTCCTTCACCGGCAAAAGAGACATAATCACATGGGTATCGGCACTCCCCTTGGCAACTACCAAGCTTGGGGGAGTGCCCCGGTATCGTATCACCATCACTTTTACCTTTATCGATTTTCTTAGTTCGCTCCTTTTGGTTATATCTTGATCTAGTAGAATAAAGTTTTAGTTTGATCTAGTTGTGAGTTTTGCTTTATGATCCTTCTATGTAATCGAGTCCGTGAGCTATATAATAAAGATTAGTGTTGAGTCAAGGGATTGATTATTTTGCTATGTGATGACCCACAAGTATAGGGGATCTGTCGTAGTCCTTTCGATAAGTAAGAGTGTCGAACCCAACGAGGAGCAGAAGGAAATGATAAGCGGTTTTCAGCAAGGTATTCTCTACAAACACTGAAATTATTGATAATAGATAGCTTTTTGATAAGGTAATTTGTAACGGGTAGCAAGTAATAAAAGTAAATAAGGTGCAGCAAGATGGCCCAATCCTTTTTGTAGCAAAGGACACGCCTGGACAAACTCTTATATGAAAAAAACGCTCCCAAGGACACATGGCAATTATCGTCAAGCTAGTTTTCATCATGATCATATGATTTGCGTTCGGTACTATGATAATTTGATATGTGGGTGGACCGGTGCTTGGGTACTGTCCTTACTTGGACAAGCATCCCACTTATGATTAACCCCTATTGCAAGCATCCGCAACTACAATAGAAGTATTAAGGTAAACCTAACCATAGCATGAAACATATGGATCCAAATCAGCCCCTTACGAAGCAATGCATAAACTAGGGTTTAAGCTTCTGTCACTCTAGCAACCCATCATCTACTTATTACTTCCCAATGCCTCCCTCTAGGCCCAAACAATGGTGAAGTGTCATGTAGTCGACGTTCACATGACACCACTAGAGGGATGACAACATACATCTCATCAAAATATCGAACGAATACCAAATTCACATGACTACTTATAGAAAGTCTTTTCCCATGTCCTCAGGAACAAATGTAACTACTCACAAAGCATATTCATGTTCATAATCAGAGGGGTATTAATATGCATAATGGATCTGAACATATGATCTTCCACCAAGTAAACCAACTAGCATCAACTACAAGGAGTAATCAACACTACTAGCAACCCACAGGTACCAATCTGAGGTTGGGATACAAAGATTGGATACAAGAGATGAACTAGGGTTTGATAGGAGATGGTGCTGGTGTAGATGTTGATGGAGATTGACCCCCTCCCGATGAGAGGATCGTTGGTGATGACGATTGCTACGTCTTGAGCTTGCGTTGGTTTTCCCCGAAGAGGAAGGGATGATGCAGTAGAGTAGCGTAAGTATTTCCCTCGGTTTTTGAGAACCGATGTATCAATCCAGTAGGAGGCCACACTCAAGTCCCTCGTGCCTGCACAAAGCGATAGCTACTCGCAACCAACGCGATTAGGGGTTGTCAATCCCTTCACGATCACTTACGAGAGTGAGATCTGATAGATATAATATTTTTGGTATAAAGATGCAAAGTAAAAAGTAAAAAGCAAAATAAAAAGCAAAGCAAGATTAAAGTGATGGAGATTGATATGATGAGAATAGACCCGGGGGCCATAGGTTTCACTAGTGGCTTCTCTCAAGAGCATAAGTATTCTACGGTGGGTGAACAAATTACTGTTGAGCAATTGACAGAATTGAGCATAGTTATGAGAATATCTAGGCATGATCATGTATATAGGCATCACATCCATGACAAGTACATCGAAACAATTCTGCATCTACTACTATTACTCCACTCATCGACCGCTATCCAGCTGTAGCGACCCGACCCGAATGGATCAAGTCTCTGTGCTTATGTGTCATCCCTGGATCAGTATGCTGACACACACAGTACTCGAAGGATTTATAACAGAGGTAAATCACATGTATAAAGTAACGTAAATACTATTACCTCAATCCATAAAGTGGAAGCAACAAGGTTGTGGTTTCCCATCAACACCAACGGCAAAGTTGAGTGTAGAAATCATAACCCTAACGTATCACTTACTCGTCGTAAGAAACCTGCAACATGAGATGTTGCAGCCCGAAAATGGGTCAGTACATTGAATGTACTGACAAATTCACACCATAGAGAATGATGAATAAAGGCTATCACTACATGCATATTTGGCTGGTGGATAAGCTCTATGGTTATAAGGTTTTTGCGAAAAGCCAATTTTTCCCTACTACAAAGGAATAAATTTTATTTAGCTATCATGGTGGTTGTGAAACATTGAGAATGGTTGACGGCATTCTCAATCCCAATTAAAAGTAATCATTAAAACCCAATAATTTAATTAAAGTAACATGATGAGATCAACAGGATAATCCAAGAACTAGATACTCAAATTGTCCATAACCGGGGACACGGCTAATCATGATTAGTTTGTATACTCTGCAGAGGTTTGCGCACTTTTCCCCACAAGACTCGATCGCCTCCGTTGGATTTCTCGCACTACAAGATGTTTGAGAAACGGATGACCAAGACACAGTCTTTTAGAAGCATTTGCTCTCTACTCCGGGCGGACCGGTACACCTATAATCCCCTACATCTGCTAGTCCACCTCTTCAAGAGCTTACGCAACTTACTCAACAATGCCAGAGCCCATAATGGCTTGTGGCTGCACACGGAAGTTTCTAGTATGAATAGTCTTATGATCCCTTTGAGCCTGGGTGGCGGTCCATAAAAAAAACAGGCAAGTCCTGATAGACATCAGGTGCCTCAATCCACCCAGATGTGTGTTTAAGTTGCCACCTTAGATAAACCATTAAAATTATCCATCTCACATCTGTCATGGATATCACTCACCCAATCCATGTCTACTAGCATAGCATGGCATAATAAGCAAACGTAGAAGTAACTCCCAAAGGTTTCATAGTAACAGGTAATAGGTACTACCTCATCTACTTCCCATCCCACAATTTAATTAGATCCTAATCATGCAATGTGTGAGGATGGATCTAATGCAATAAAACTGGGTTGTAGAAAAGATATGATCAAAGTGTGAACTTGCCTGCAATGTTGATGAAGATGATGCGCACTCAAAACTCTTGATAGATCTACTCGTCATACTCCGGTCAATCTACCGTAATCAAGTAATTGTAACCACACAATAAGTACTCATCTAAGGCACGGGTAGAACTCGAACAAAAGAACGAACCAGAAAGTTTAACTTAAGAACTCCGGTTGCAAAGAAAGAAAGAACCGAACAAACGACGAAAGAAAACAACTAGGTTCTAGAAGGTTGAAACTAGGT
The DNA here is from genome assembly GCA_034509565.1 of Triticum monococcum. Classification (NCBI taxonomy): domain Eukaryota; kingdom Viridiplantae; phylum Streptophyta; class Magnoliopsida; order Poales; family Poaceae; genus Triticum; species Triticum monococcum. The sequence goes on from CM067845.1 coordinate 490,385,569, forward strand.
CAAATTTTACTGTAGCAAAAGCTTGTTCAAGTTGATTAGACGGCACGGCGGTTTCGAGACGAAACTCCAGGCGCTTGAATCACCTGATTCCGATAAACGAGCGAGAAGAAAGACTAGAACGAAAATCGGATCTGAGATCACGATCGGAGAGAACGGGGAATAAATCCGACGAGAAAGAAAACGAAGAACGGTTAAACGAACGGACGTTCGTTAACCTAGAAGAATCCGGTGATCACGTTCGTTGAGATGAACGGTCCGAAAGAAGAACGAAAACCGATCTAGGGTTTTCGGAAAAGAAATCGGAACGAAAAACCGATCTAGAAAACCGGAACGGTTTAGCGAAGAACCGAAAAGAAAACGAATCGGAAGAAACGGAACGATCTAGAAGAAAACCGATCCGAGGAAAAAAGAAGAGACGCGGCGCGGTACCTCCGGCGAAGTCTCCGGCGAACGGGGGCTCCGGCGGCGGCGGCGGTGGCACTAGGGCGCGGGGTGGCGGCGTTGGGCGCGGCGTGGTGTAGGGCGCGGGCGATGGGCGGCGCGGGCGGCGGCTTTGGGCGGCGCACGGGTGACGCAGGGCGCGGCGCGGTGTGCTTGGGGCTTTGGGGCTTTGGATTTGATGTGTTTAGAGGAGAGGTGTGAGAGTATTTATATTAGGGAGGGGAGGAGAAAACTTGATGTAGGGGTCAAAGAAATAGACTAGGATTAGGAAAAAAAGAGGGAAATAAATCTAGAAAAAAAAAGGGAACGTAGACGAATTCTACTGGGAATTCTAAAAAGGAAACAAAGGCGGCGGCTCCCTGGCGTTGCGCCTAGCGCGCTCGCGCGGTGGCTTCGGCCTTGGCCGGCCGCTGGCTTGGCTTGGGCCAAAGGCCCAAGGCGCTGGTCTATATTTTTTTTTTAAATGGTTCTGCGCTTGGAAGAAAATAAAAATAAAATGAGATCTAAACGAACTCCAAATCTAATAAAGTAAATTTTCCCCGACTTCTAAAAATGAGCCGAACAAAATGAACTTTTCTCCGGGCCTAAAATACAATATTTTTGAAAACGCGCATTTTTCCCTATTCAAATAAACACGCGCAAGAAACACCGGAAAACAAAATTTGATCTATTTATTAAATCTTCATTTTTCCTAAATTTTGGGAAAGTCATATTATTAACTCTCATATAATTTGACATCGGAAAAATATTTGAAGATAAAAAAAATAAATCAAACGACCCTCTTTCAAAATTTGAGAAAACTCCCAACTCATATTTCATATAATTTGAAGAAGTCATTTTATCTTCTCTCGTGAAAATCATTGAGTTGCATAGAGTTGCAGAATTGGAAATATTTTTCTAAATGAAATTCAAATGTTTTCAGCACCCCTTGTCATTTAAATAAATGGAAGAAGTCATGTCATCTTCTCTCCAGGGTTTTGTGGTGAAAAGAATTTGAATTTACGGAGATCAAAAAGCAAATATGAAAGTTTGGGAAAGTCCTTTTATTCCCTCTTATTTAACTTTCAAAAAGTTTCGAATTCACTCACTTTCAGACAATCAATCAAACAATCAATCAAATCTATCTATTTGTTTATAACATTCCAAAATTTAGAATTTTGGGATGTTACACCAGCATGCATCTAGAGTATTAAGTTAAAAACAGAGTAACGCCTTAAGCAACATGACATGATGTGGAGAGATAAATTCATGCAATATGAAATAAACCCCATCTTGTTATCCTCGATGGCATCGATACAATACGTGCCTTGCTGCCCCTTCTGTCACTGGGTAAGGACACCGCAAGATCGAACCCAAAGCTAAGCACTTCTCCCATGGCAAGAACTACCAATCTAGTTGGCCAAACCAAACAGATAATTCGAAGAGACTTGCAAAGATAACCAATCATACATAAAAGAATTCAGAGAAGATTCAAATATTATTCATAGATAGACTTGATCATAAACCCACAATTCATCGGTCTCAACAAACACACCGCAAAAAGAAGATTACATCGAATAGATCTCCACAAGAGAGGGGGAGAACTTTGTATTGAGATTCAAAGAGAGAAAAGAAGCCATCTAGCTACTAACTATGGACCCGAAGGTCTGAGGTAAACTATTCACACTTCATCGGAGAGGCTATGATGATGTAGAAGCCCTCTGTGATGATGGCCCTCTTCCGGCGGAGCTCCGGAACAGGCCCCAAGATGGGATCTCGTGGATACAGAAAGTTGCGGTGGTGGAATTAGGTTTTTGGCTCCTGTTCTGATCGTTTGGGGGTACGTGTGTATATATAGGAGGAAGAAGTACGTCGGAGGAGCAATGAGGGGCCCACGAGGCAGGGGGTGTGCCCTAGGGGGGCGCCCCCCACCCTCGTGACCGCCTCTTTTGTTCCTTGGAGCAGGGTCCAAGTCTCCTGGATCACATTCGGTGAGAAAATCACATTCCCGAAGATTTTATTCCGTTTGGGCTCCGTTTGATATTCCGTTTCTTCGAAACACTGAAATAGGCAAAAAAACAGCAATTCTGGGCTGGGCCTCCGGTTTATAGGTTAGTCCCAAAAATAATATAAAAGTGGAAAATAAAGCCCAACATAGTCCAAAATAGTAGATAATATAGCATGGAGCAATCAAAAATTATAGATACGTTGGCGACGTATCAGGCATCCTCAAGCTTAATTCCTGCTCGTCCTTGAGTAGGTAAATGATAAAAAGAGAATTTTTGATGCGGAGTGCTACTTGGCATAATTTCAATGCAAATGTTCTTAATTGTGATATGAATATTCAGATTAGAAAGATTCAAGACAAAAGTTTATATTGACATAAAAAAAATACTTCAAGCATACTAACAAAGCAATTATGTCTTCTCAAAATAACATGGCCAAAGAAAGTTATCCCTACAAAATCATATAGTCTGGCTATGCTCCATCTTCACCACACAAAGTATTTAAATCATGCACAACCCCGATGACAAGCCAAGCAATTTTTTCATACTCTAACATTTTTCAAAACTTTTTCAATCTTTATGTAATACATGAGCATGAGCCATGGATATAACACTATAGGTGGAATAGAATGGTGGTTGTGGAGAAGACAAAAAGGAGAAGATGGTCTCACATCAACTAGGCGTATCAACGGGATATGGAGATGCCCACCAATAGATATCAATGTGAGTGAGTAGGGATTGCCATGCAACGGATGCACTAGAGCTATAAGTATATGAAAGCTCAAAAAGAAACTAAGTGGGTGTGCATCCAACTTGCTTGCTCACGAAGACCTAGGGCAATTTTTGAGGAAGCCCATCATTGGAATATACAAGCCAAGTTCTATAATGTAAAATTCCCACTAGTATATGAAAGTGATAACATGAGAGACTCTCTACTATGAAGATCATGGTGCTACTTTGAAGCACAAGTGTGGTAAAAGGATAGTAACATTGTCCCTTCTCTATTTTTCTCTCATCAATTTTTTTATTTGGGCCTTTTTATGGCCTCTTTTATTTATTTATTTTATTTTTCGTCCGGAGTCTCATCCCGACTTATGGGGGAATCATAGTCTCCATCATTCTTTCCTCACTGGGACAATGCTCTAATAATGATGATCATCACACTTTTATTTTTCTTATAACTCAACAATTACAACTCGATACTTAGAACAAAATATGACTCTATGTGAATGCATCCGGCGGTGTACCGGGATATGCAATATGACAATGATGGAATGTGTCATGATGAACTAGATGGTGGAAATTTGCATGGCAATATATCTCGGAATGGCTATGGAAATGCCATAATAGGTAGGTATGGTGGCTGTTTTGAGGAAGGTATATGGTAGGTGTATGATACCGGCGAAAGGTGCACGGTATTAGAGGGTCTAGCAAAGGTGGAAGGGTGAGAGTGCGTATAATCCATGGACTCAACATTAGTCATAAAGAACTCATATACTTATTGCAAAAATCTAGAAGTTATCAAAGCAAAGTATGACACGCATGCTCCTAGGGGGATAGATTGGTAGGAAAAGACCATCGCTCGTCCCCGACCGCCACTCATAAGGAAGACAATCAATAAACAAATCATGCTCCGACTTCATCACATAACGGTTCACCACACGTGCATGCTACGGGAATCACAAACCTTAACACAAGTATTCTTTAAATTCACAACTACTCAACTAGCATGACTTTAATATTATCACCTCCATATCTCAAAACAATTATCGTGCTTCAATCTTTTCTTAGTGAACACACTCAAAAGAAAGTTTCACAAATCTTGAATACCAAGCATATTATTATTAAGCAAATTACCATGCTATTAAGAGACTCTCAAAATAATTTAAGTGAAGCATGAGAGATCAATAGTTTCTTTAAAAAAATCCACCACCGTGCTCTAAAAGATCTAAGTGAAGCACATAGAGCAAAATTATAACGCTCAAAAGATATAAGTGAAGCACATGGAGCAAAACTACTACGCTCAAAAGATATAAGTGAAGCACATAGAGTATTCTATCAAATTTTAATTCATGTATGGCTCTCTCAAAAGGTGTGTACAGCAAGGATGATTGTGGCATACTAAGACACAAAGACACAAATAATACAAGACGCTCCAAGCAAAACACATATCATGTTGGTGAATAAAAATATAGCTCCAAGTAAATTACCGATGGAAGTGGACGAAAGAGGGGATGCCTTTCGGGGCATCCCCAAGCTTTGACTTCTTTGTGTCCTTGGATTATCTTGGGGGTGCCATGGGCATCCCCAAGCTTAGGATCTTTCCACTCTTTGTTCCATGATCCATCAAAAGAATTCACCCAAAACTTGAAAACTTCACAACACAAAACTCAAAATAGAAAACACGTGAGCTCCGTCAGCGAAAGAAAACAAAAGACCATTTCAAGGTAATGTAATGAACTCATTATTTATTTATATTGGTGTTAAACCTACTGTATTCCAACTTCTCTATGGATTATAAACTATTTTACTAGCCATAGATTCATCAAAATAAGCAAACAACACACGGAAAACAGAATCTGTCAAAAACAGAACAGTTTGTAGTAATCTGTAGCTAGTGCAAGATCTGGAACCCCAAAAATTATAAAATAAATTTATGGACGTGAGGAATTTATCTATTAATCATCTTAAAAAAGAATTAACTAAATATCACTCTTCAAATAAAAATGACAGCAGTTCTCGTGAGCGCTAAAGTTTCTGTTTTTTACAGTAAGTTCAACAAGACTTTCCCCAAGTCTTCCCAACGGTTCTACTTGGCACAAACACTAATTAAACACAAAGAAACACAACCAAAACAGAGGCTAAATAATTTATTTATTACTAAATAGGAGAAAAAAGCAAGGAATAAAAATAAAATTGGGTTGCCTCCCAACAAGCGCTATCGTTTAACGCCCCTAGCTAGGCATAAAAGCGAGGATAGATCTAGGTATTGCCATCTTTGGTAGGCAATCCATAAGTGGCTCTCATGATAGTTTCATATGGTAATTTTATTTTCTTTCTTGGAAAGTGTTCCATGCCCTTTTCTAATGGAAATTGAAATCTAATATTCCCTTCCTTCATATCAATAATCGCACCAACCGTTCTAAGGAAAGGTCTACCAAGAATAATAGGGCAAGAAGGATTGCAATCTATATCAAGAACAATGAAATCTACGGGCACATAATTCCTATTTGCAACAATAAAACATCATTAATCCTTCCCATAGGTTTCTTAATAGTGGAATCCGCAAGATGCAAGTTTAGAGAGCAACCATCAAAGTTACGGAAATCATTATTGTTGGTATTGGTGAAGTCACACAATTTAGTAGTATCTTGAGCCATCACGACAAGCAAGCAATCTAACACACGAGCAAACAAAATCAAACGGGCAAAAAGAGGCAAATAGAGAGGGAGGATAGAGAGAGAGGGCGAATAAAACGGAAAGGGTAAATTGGGGGGAGAGGAAAACGAGAGGCAAATGACAAATAATGTAATGCGAGAGATAGGGATTGTGATGGGTACTTGGTATGTTGACTTTTTGCGTAGACTCCCCGGCAATGGCGCCAAAAATCCTTCTTGCTACGTCTTGAGCTTGCATTGGTTTTCCCCGAAGAGGAAGGGATGATGCAGCAGAGTAGCATAAGTATTTCCCTCAGTTTTTGAGAACCAAGGTATCAATCCAGTAGGAGGCCACGCTCAAGTCCCTCGTACCTGCACAAAGCGACAGCTACTCGCAACCAACGCGATTAGGGGTTGTCAATCCCTTCACGGTCACTTATGAGAGTGAGATCTGATAGGTATAATATTTTTGGTATTTTTGGTATAAAGATGCAAAGTAAAAAGTAAAAGCAAAATAAAAAGCAAAGCAAGATTAAAGTGATGGAGATTGATATGATGAGAATAGACCCGGGGGCCATAGGTTTCACTAGTGGCTTATCTCAAGAGCATAAGTATTCTATAGTGGGTGAACAAATTACTGTTGAGCAATTGACAGAATTAAGCATAGTTATGAGAATATCTAGGCATGATCATGTATATAGGCATCACGTCCGTGACAAGTAGATCGAAACGATTCTGCATCTACTACTATTACTCCACTCATCGACCGTTATCCAGCATGCATCTAGAGTATTAAGTTAAAAACAGAGTAACGCCTTAAGCAAGATGACATGATGTAGAGAGATAAATTCATGCAATATGAAATAAACCCCATCTTGTTATCCTCGATGGAAACGATACAATACGTGCCTTGCTGCCCCTTCTGTCACTGGGTAAGGACACCGCAAGATCGAACCCAGAGCTAAGCACTTCTTCCATGGCAAGAACTACCAATCTAGTTGGCCAAACCAAACGGATAATTCGAAGAGACTTGCAAAGATAACCAATCATACATAAAAGAATTCAGAGAAGATTCAAATATTATTCATAGATAGACTTGATCATAAACCCACAATTCATCGGTCTCAACAAACACACCGCAAAAAGAAGATTACATCGAATAGATCTCCACACGAGAGGGGGAGAACTTTGTATTGAGATTCAAAGAGAGAAAATAAGCCATCTAGCTACTAACTATGGACCCAAAGGTCTGAGGTAAACTACTCACACTTCATCGGAGAGGCTATGATGATGTAGAAGCCCTCCGTGATGACGGCCCTCTTCCGGCGGAGCTCCGGAACAGGCCCCAAGATGGGATCTCGTGGATACAGAAAGTTGCGGCGGTGGAATTAGGTTTTTGGCTCCAGTTCTGATCGTTTAGGGCTACGTGTGTATATATAGGAGGAAGAAGTACACCGGAGGAGCAACGAGGGGCCCACGAGGTAGGGGGCGCGCCCTAGGGGGGCGCACCCACCCTCGTGACCGCCTCTTTTGTTCCTGGGAGCAGGGTCCAAGTCTCCTGGATCACGTTCGGTGAGAAAATCACGTTCCCGAAGATTTTATTCCGTTTGGACTCCGTTTGATATTCCGTTTCTTCGAAACACTGAAATAGGCAAAAAAACAACAATTTTGGGCTGGGCCTCCGGTTAATAGGTGGTCCCAAAAATAATATAAAAGTGGAAAATAAAGCCCAATATAGTCCAAAACAGTAGATAATATAGCATGGAGCAATCAAAAATTATAGATATGTTGGAGACGTATCAATGATGGTGATGATTTCCCCCTCCCAGAGGGAAGTTTCCCCGGCAGAACAGCTCCGCCGGAGCCCTAGATTGGTTCCGCCAAGGTTCCGCCTTGTGGCGGCGGAGTTTCATCTCGTGAGCTTGCTTCTAATTTTTTCTCAAACGAAAGACCTGATATAGAAGAAGATGGGCATCGGAGGGCCACCAGGGGGCCCACGAGGCAGGGGGCGCGCCTAGGGGGGTAGGGCACGCCCCCACCCTCGTGGCCAGGGTGTGGCCCCCCTTTGGAAATTTCTTTGCTCAGTATTTTTTATATATTCTGGAAATAACTTCTGTGAAGTTTCAGGACTTTTGGAGCTGTGCGGAATAGGTCTCTAATATTTGCTCCTTTTCCAGCCCAGAATTTGAGCTGCCGGCATTCCCCCTCTTCATGTAAACCTCGTAAAATAAGAGAGAATAGGCATAAGTATTGAGACATAATGTGTAATAACAGCCCATAATGCAATAAATATTGATATAAAAGCATGATGCAAAATGGACGTATCAACTCCCCCAAGCTTAGACCTCGCTTGTCCTCAAGCGAAAGCCAAAATCAAAAAATATGTCCACATGTTTAGAGATAGAGGTGTCGATAAAAATAAAATACGGACATGAGGGCATCATGGTCATTCTTAGAACAACAATATATATACATACATACATATATATATATATTGCCATATGGTCTCTTATGCTAAAGTAACAATTCAATCACAATTTCAAGTATGAACCATAAACTTCATTGAAAACTAACAAACTCTAATCTCAGTCATTGAGGCAATTGCAATTTATCATAACATAGGAAAGAGTCAATATAAAAGCTTTTCAGCAAGTCCACATACTCAACTATCATTTAGTCTTTCACAATTGCTAACACTCACGCAATATTTATGGATATGGAGTTTTAATCAGACATAGAGAAAGATAGGGGTTTATAGTTTTGCCTCCCAACATTTTACCTCAAGGGTAATGTCAACAATAACAGTTCATGCAGACTCACATCCAATTAGCTATATGTATCTGGATCTTTCCAACACATTGTGCTTGCCAAAGGATAAAATGTAAATAGGGAAAGGTGAATATCACCAAGACTCTTATGTAAGGTAGGAGATAAAAGTAAAAGATAGGCCCTTCGCAGAGGGAAGCAGAGGTTGTCATGCGCTTTTATGGTTGAATGCACAAAATCTTAATGCAAAAGAACGTCACTTTATATTGCCACTTGTGATATGGACCTTTATTATGCAGTCTGTCGCTTTTATTTCTTCCACATCACAAGATCGTATAAAGCTTGTTTTCTCCACATTAATAAGTCATACATATTTAGAAAGCATTTTTTATTGCTTACACCGATGACAACTTACTTGAAGGATCTTACTCAATCCATAGGTAGGTATGGTGGACTCTCATGGCAAAACTAGGTTTAGGGATATTTGGAAGCACAAGTAGTATTTCTACTTGGTGCAGAGAATTGGCTAGCAAGAGAGGGAAAGGCAAGCTCAACATGTTGGATGATCCATGACAGTATAATTTATCTCAGATGTAAGAAAACATAACCCATTACGTTGTCTTCCTTGTCCAACATCAACTCTTTAGCATGTCATATTTTAATGAGTGCTCACAATCATAAAAGTTGTCCAAGATAGTATATTTATATGTTAACCTCTCTTTCTTTATAACTTCCTATTAATTGCAACGATGACCAAAACTATGTTTGTCAACTCTCAACAACGTTTATTCATCATACTCTTTATATGTGAGCTCATTACTTTCCATAAGATCCATATGATCTCTTTATTTCTTTTTATTCTTTCTGTTTTATTTTATTCCCTCAAGATCATAGCAAGATAATCAAGCCCTTGACTCAACACTAATCTTTATTATATATATAGCTCACGGACTCGATTACATAGAAGGATCATAAAGCAAAACTCACAACTATATCATACTAAAACTTTATTCTACTAGATCAAGATATAACCAAAAGGATCGAACTAAGAAAAACGGTAAAGGTAAAAGTGATGGTGATATGATACCGGGGCACTCCCCCAAGCTTGGTGATACGTCTCCAACGTATCTATAATTTTTGATTGTTCCATGCTATTATATTATCAACCTTGGATGTTTTATATGCATTTATATGCTATTTTATATGATTTTTTGGACTAACCTAGAGCCCAGTGCCAGTTTCTGTTTTTTCCTTGTTTTAGAGTATCGCAGAAAAGGAAAATCAAACGGAGTCCAATTGACCTGAAACTTCATGAAACTTATTTTTGGACCAGAAGAAGCCCACGAAGTATCGGAGTTGGACCAGGAGAGTCCCGGGCTGCCCACGAGGGTGGGGGGCGCGCCCACCCCCTGGGCGCGCCCCGCTGCCTCGTGGACAGCCCGGAGGTCCACCGACATACTTCTTCCTCCCATATATACCCATATACCTAAAAACTTCGGGGAGCACAATAGATCGGGAGTTCCGCCACCAGAAGCCTCCGTAGCCACCAAAAACCAATCTAGACCCATTCCGGCACCCTGCAGGACGGAGAATCCCTCTCTGGTGGCCATCTTCATCATCCCGGTGCTCTCCATGATGAGGAGGGAGTAGTTCTCCCTCGGGGCTGAGGGTATGTACCAGTAGCTATGTGTTTGATCTCTCTCTCTCTCTCTCTCGTGTTCTTGAGCTGGTACGATCTTGATGTATCGCGAGCTTTGCTATTATAGTTGGATCTTATGATGTTTCTCCCCCTCTACTCTCTTGTAATGGATTGAGTTTTCCCTTTGAAGTTATCTTATCGGATTGAGTCTTAAGGATTTGAGAACACTTGATGTATGTCTTGCGTGGGATACCCATGGTGACAATGGGGTATTCTATTGATCCACTTGATGTATGTTTTGGTGATCAACTTGCGGGTTCCGCCCATGAACCTATGCATAGGGGTTGGCACATGTTTTCGTCTTGACTCTCCGGTAGAAACTTTGGGGCACTCTTTGAAGTACTTTGTGTTGGTTGAATAGATGAATCTGAGATTGTGTGATGCATATCGTATAATCATACCCACGGATACTTGAGGTGACATTGGAGTATCTAGGTGACATTAGGGTTTTGGTTGATTTGTGTCTTAAGGTGTTATTCTAGTACGAACTCTAGGATATATAGAATGGAAAGAATAGCTTCGTGTTATTTTACTATGGACTCTTGAATAGGTCGGTCAGAAAGGATAACTTTGAGGTGGTTTCGTACCCTACCATAATCTCTTCGTTTGTTCTCCGCTATTAGTGACTTTGGAGTGACTCTTTATTGCATGTTGAGGGATAGTTATGTGATCCAATTATGTTATTATTGTTGAGAGAACTTGCACTAGTGAAAGTATGAACCCTAGGCCTTGTTTCAACGCATTGCAATACCGTTTGTGCTCACTTTTATCATTAGTTACCTTGCTGTTTTATATTTTCAGCTTACAAAAACCTTTATCTACCATCCATATACCACGTGTATTACCATCTCTTCGCCGAACTAGTGCACCTATACAATTTATTATTGTATTGGGTGTGTTGGGGATACAAGAGAATCTTTGTTATTTGGTTGGAGGGTTGCTTGAGAGATACCATCTTCATCCTACGCCTCCTATGGATTGATAAACCTTAGGCCATCCACTTGAGGGAAATTTGCCATTGTCCTACAAAGCTCTGCACTTGGAGGCCCAACAACGTCTACAAGAAGAAGGTTGTGTAGTAGACATCAAGCTCTTTTCTGGCGCCGTTGCCGGGGAGGTGAGTGCTTGAAGGTATATCTTTAGATCTTGCAATCGAATCTTTTTGTTCTTGATTTAGCACTAGTTTAGTTTATAAAAGAAAACTACAAAAAATGGAATCGGGTTTACCTCATATGCTTCATCTTTTTAATATCTTTCATGAGTATGATGGAAAGGAAAATTGTGCCAAAGTGTTATAAGAAGAATGCATTAAAATGTTTGGCACTAAATATTTGAATGATGAGCATGATTGCAATGTTGTTAGTATGAATTCCTTGAATATCCATGACGCTAATGATATGCGAAGCCACAAGCTTGGGGAAGATATGTTTGATGAAGATGACATTTTTGTCCCCCAAGTTCTGATGAGCAAATTTATTATTATGAAAGCATGCCTCCTATTTATGATGATTATATTAATGAAACTCGATTTGGATAGGTCATGACTTTATTTTGTGATGAATCCACTATTTCGGAAGAGGTTCCAATTGATTATGAGAACAAAGTTGCTATCTATGATGATTATTGTGATGACTTGTATGCTATAAAGAATAATGATATCCATGAAACTTGTCATCATGATTTTAGTTTTCAATTGGATTATGCCTCACATGATAATTATTTTGTTGAGTTTGCTCCCACTACTATTCATGAGAAGAATTTTGCTTGTGTGGAGAGTAATAAAATTTCTATGCTTGTAGATCATGAAAAGAATGCTTTAGGTGCTGGTTATATTGTTGAATTCATTCATTATGCTACTGAAAATTATTATGAGGGAGGAATATATGCTTTTAGGAATTGCAATAATATCAAGTTTCCTCTCTATGTGCTTAAAGTTTTGAAGTTATGCTTGTTTTACCTTCCTATGCAAGTTGATTCTTGTTCCCAAAAGTTGTTTTCTCAAAAAATACCTATGCATAGGAAGTGTGTTAGAATTAAATGTGCTAGTAATATTCTTCATGATGCTCTCTTTATGTTTCAATTCTTATCTTTTACGTGAGCATCATTGAAATCATCATGCCTAGCTAGGGGCGTTAAACGATAGCGCTTGTTGGGAGGCAACCCAACTTTATTTTTATTCCTTGCTTTTTGTTCCTGTTTAGTAATAAATAATTCATCTAGCCTCTGTTTATATGTGGTTTTATGTTTTAATTAGTGTTTGTGCCAAGTAGAACCATTGGGAAGACTTGGGGAAAGTCTTGTTGATCTTGCTGTAAAAAACAGAAACTTTAGCGCTCACGAGAATTGCTGCCATTTTTATTTGGAAAGTTCTATTTAGTTAATTAATTTTGAAGATGATTAATAGATAAATTACTCACGTCCATCAATTTATTTTGGAATTTTTGGGGTTCCAGAAGTTTACGTTAGCTACAGATTACTACAGACTGTTCTGTTTTTGACAGATTCTGTTTTTCGTTTGTTGTTTGCTTATTTTGATGAATCTATGGCTAGTAAAATAGTTTATAAACCATAGAGAAGTTGGAATACAGTAGGTTTAACACCAATATAAATAAATAATGAGTTCATTACAGTACCTTTAAGTGGTGGTTTGTTTTCTTTTGCTAACGGAGCTCATGAGTTTTCTGTTAAGTTTTGTGTTGTGAAGTTTTCAAGTTTTGGGTAAAGATTTGATGGACTATGGAATAAGGAGTGGCAAGAGCCTAAGATTGGGGATGCACAAGGCACCCCAAGGTAATATTAAAGGAAAACCAAAAGCCTAAGCTTGGGGATGCCCCGGAAGGCATCCCCTCTTTCGTCTTCATTCATCGGTAACTTTACTTGCAGCTATATTTTTATTTACCACATGATATGTGTTTTGCTTGGAGCGTCATTTTTTTTAGTTTTGCTTGCTGTTTGAATAAAATACCAAGATCTGAAATTATTAATTGTTAGAGAGTCTTCACATAGTTGCATAATTATCCGACTACTCATCCATCTTCACTTATATCTTTGGGAGTAGTTTGTCATTTGCTCTAGTGCTTCACTTATATCTTTTTAGAGCACGGTGGTGGTTTTATTTTGAAGAAATAGATGAACTCTCATGCTTCACTTATATTATTTTTAGAGTCTTTAGAACAGCATGGTAGTTTTCTTTGGTTATGAATCTAGTCCTAATATGATAGGCATCCAAGATGGGTATAATAAAAACTTTCATATATAGTGCATTGAATACTATGAGAAGTTCGATACTTGACGATTGTTTTGAGATATGAGGATGGTAATATTAGAGTCATGCTACTTAGTAGTTGTGAATTTGAGAGATACTTGTGTTAAAGTTTGTGGTTCCCATAGCATGCACGTATGGTGAACCGTTATGTGATGAAGTCGGAGCATGATTTATTTATTTATTGTCTTCCTTATGAGTGGCGGTTGGGGACGAGCGATGGTCTTTTCCTACCAATCTATCCCCCTAGGATCATGCGCATAGTACTTTGTTTCGATGACTAATAGATTTTTGCAATAAGTATGTGAGTTCTTTATGACTAATGTTGAGTCCATGGATTATACGCACTCTCACCCTTCCACCATTGCTAGCCTCTCTAGTACCGCGCAACTTTCGCCGGTACCATAAAACCACCATATACCTTCCTCAAAACAGCCACCATACCTACCTATTATGGCATTTCCATAGCCATTCCGAGATATATTACCATGCAACTTTCCACCTTTCCATTTATTATGACACACTTCATCATTGTCATATTGCTTTGCATGATCATGTAGTTGACATCGTATTTGTGGCAAAGCCACCGTTCATAATTCTTTCATACATGTCACTCATGAGTCATTGCACATCCCGGTACACCGCTGGAGGCATTCATATAGTCATATCTTGTCCTAAGTATCGAGTTGTAATTCTTGAGTTGTAATAAAATAAAAGTGTGATGATCATCATTATTAGAGCATTGTCCCAGTGAAGAAAGGATGATGGAGACTATGATTCCCCCACAAGTCGGGATGAGACTCCGGACGAAAAAAAGAGAGGCCAAAGAAGCCCAAGTAAAAAAAAAGAGGCCATAAAAAGAGAAAAGGCCCAAATGAAAAAATAAAAATAAAGTAAAATAAAAAATAAAAAAATGAGAGAAAAAGAGAGAAGGGGCAATGCTACTATCCTTTTACCACACTTGTGCTTCAAAGTAGCACCATGATCTTCATAATAGAGAGTCTCTTATGTTGTCACTTTCATATACTAGTGGGGATCTTTCATTATAAAACTTGGCTTGTATATTCCAATGATGGGCTTCCTCAAAGTGACCTAGGTCTTCGTGAGCAAGCGAGTTGGATGCATACCCACTTAGTTTCTTTTGTTGAGCTTTCATACACTTATAGCTCTAGTGCATCTGTTGCATGGCAATCCCTACTCACTCATTGATATCTTTTGATGGGCATATCCATAGACCGTTGATACGCCTAGTTGATGTGAGACTATCTTCTCCTTTTTGTCTTCTCCACAACCACCATTCTATTCCACCTATAGTGCTATGTCCATGGCTCACGCTCATGTATTGCGTGAAGATTGAAAAAGTTTGAGAACATCAATTATGAAACAATTGCTTGGCTTGTCATCGGGGTTGTGCATGATTTAAATATTTTGTGTGGTGAAGATAGAGCATAGCCAGACTATATGATTTTGTAGGGATAGCTTTCTTTGGCCATGTTATTTTGAGAAGACATGATTACTTGGTTAGTATGCTTGAAGTATTATTATTTTTATGTCAATATTAAACTTTTTTCTTGAATCTTATGGATCTGAATATTGTTGCCACAATAAAAAGAACTACATGGATAAATATGTTAGGTAGCATTCCACATAAAAAATTCTGTTTTTATCATTTACCTACTCGAGGATGAGCATGAATTAAGCTTGGGGATGCTGATACGTCTCCAACGTATCCATAATTTTTGATTGTTCCATGCTATTATATTATCAACCTTGGATATTTTATATGCATTTATATGCTATTTTATATGATTTTTTGGACTAACCTAGAGCCCAGTGCTAGTTTCTGTTTTTTCCTTGTTTTAGAGTATCGCAGAAAAGGAAAATCAAACGGAGTCCAATTGACCTGAAACTTCACGGAACTTATTTTTGGACCAGAAGAAGCCTACGGAGTATGGGAGTTGGACCAGGAGAGTCTCAGGCTGCCCATGAGGGTGGGGGGCGCGCCCACCCCCCTGGGCGCACCCCCTGCCTCGTGGACAGCTCGGAGGTCCACCGACGTACTTCTTCCTCCCATATATACCCATATACCCTAAGAACTTCGGGGAGCACAATAGATCGGGAGTTCCTCCGCCAGAAGCCTCCGTAGCCACCAAAAACCAATCTAGGCCCGTTTCGGCACCCTGCTGGAGGGGGAATCCCTCTCCGGTGGCCATCTTCATCATCCTGGTGCTCTCCATGGTGAGGAGGGAGTAGTTCTCCCTCAGGGCTGAGGGTATGTACCAGTAGCTATGTGTTTGATATCTCTCTCTCGTGTTCTTGAAGTGGTACGATCTTGATGTATCGCGAGCTTTGCTATTATAGTTGGATCTTATGATGTTTCTCCCCCTCTACTCTCTTGTAATGGATTGAGTTTTCCCTTTGAAGTTATCTTATCAGATTGAGTCTTTAAGGATTTCAGAACACTTGATGTATGTCTTGCGTGGGATACCCGTGGCGACAATGGGGTATTCTATTGATCCACTTGATGTATGTTTTGGTGATCAACTTGCGGGTTCCACCCATGAACCTATGCATAGGGGTTGGCACACGTTTTCATCTTGACTCTCCGGTAGAAACTTTGGGGCACTCTTTGAAGTATTTTGTGTTGGTTGAATAGATGAATCTAAGATTGTGTGATGCATATCGTATAATCATACACACGGATACTTGAGGTGACATTGGAGTATCTAGGTGACATTAGGGTTTTGGTTGATTTGTGTCTTAAGGTGTTATTCTAGTACGAACTCTAGGATAGATTGAACGGAAATAATAGCTTCGTGTTATTTTACTACGGACTCTTGAATAGATCGATCAGAAAGGATAACTTTGAGGTGGTTTCGTACCCTACCATAATCTCTTCATTTGTTCTCCGCTATTAGTGACTTTGGAGTGACTCTTTGTTGCATGTTGAGGGATACTTATGTGATCCAATTATGTTATTATTGTTGAGAGAACTTGCACTAGTGAAAGTATGAACCCTAGGCCTTGTTTCAACGCATTGCAATACCGTTTGTGCTCACTTTTATCATTAGTTACCTTGCTATTTTTATATTTTGAGATTACAAATACTATTATCTACTATCCATATACCACTTGTATCACCATCTCTTCACCGAACTAGTGCACCTATACAATTTACCATTGTATGTGTGTGTTGGGGACACAAGAGACTCTTTGTTATTTGGTTGCAGGGTTGCTTGAGAGAGACCATCTTCATCCTACGCCTCCTACGGATTGATAAACCTTAGGTCATCCACTTGAGGGAAATTTGCTACTGTCCTAAAAACCTATGCACTTGGAGGCCCAACAACGTCTACAAGAAGAAGGTTGTGTAGTAGACATCACTTGGCAGTTGCCAAGGGGAGTGCCCATACCCATGTGTTTATGTTGCCTTCCTCGGAGGTGGTGACGAAGGAGTTGTTGATGATGTAGGCTTGTCGTCCATCTTCCAAGGCATAGGCTCACCATCGTAGAAGGATGATCGAGTCTCCGGAATCCTCAAATCTGCAGCCAAACTCATCCTCTTGAATCTGTATTCATACTCACAGTTTTGGTTTTGCAGGTCATAGATTTGGGCTTGGAGGCGCTCGATTTTCTTGTGAAGCTTGAAGATGGCCTCCCCAATGTCCTTGGCGTCCAGCTTGTGGTTGTTGGTGAACTCCGTGATCATTATGTGATTGGAGTCGAGTCCACGCTCCACCATCTCCTGACACTTGAAAACTTGTTGCTCCATTGCCTCAAGCCTTGTCTCCATGCTTCCGGTCCTCCTCAGTCTCTCCACATCGCGGATGTGCAACAACCCCTCATGCATCTCAATGGTTTGAGGGTGTTGCAGCACTTCTGCGAGGTAGGGGTTGATAACCTTCTCGAAGAACTTGTCCTTGGGGGCACTTGGAGATGCCATGGCGATCTAGATCTGTCAGAAAAACAGCTCGAAACAAAGACATGAGATATTTGCATGATACGGTGGTCAAAACCTTCGGGAGATTATATAACGAATTTTTACTGACCAAAAGAAGTATCATGCAAGAAAACGGAGTCCGGAGAGTGCACGAGGTGCCCACGAGGCAGGGGGCGCGCCCAGGGGGGTAGGGCGCGCCCTCCACCCTCGTGGAAGCCTCGTGTCCTTTCCGGTTTGCTTCTTATTTTCCTGTTTTCTTAAATATTCCAAAACGGAGAAAAATTGCCATTAGAAATGTTTTGGAGTTGGTTTACTTACCGTACCACATACCTATTCCTTTTCGGAGTCTGAAACGTTCTGAAAAGTGTCCCTTATGTATTCCTCCGGGGTTACGATTTCAATAATATTAGTTTCAACATTTATGGGATTACCTAAGATATAATGTTTGATTCTTTGACCGTTCACCACCTTCGGATTTGTGCCTTCGAAGTTGTTGGTTTTTATGGCACCGGAACGATAGACCTCCTCGATAACATAAGGACCTTCCCATTTAGAGAGAAGCTTGCCTGCAAAAAATCTTAAATGAGAGTTATATAGCAATACATAATCACCTACATT
Organism: Triticum monococcum; assembly: GCA_034509565.1. Taxonomy (NCBI): domain Eukaryota; kingdom Viridiplantae; phylum Streptophyta; class Magnoliopsida; order Poales; family Poaceae; genus Triticum; species Triticum monococcum. Next base: position 490,403,657 of record CM067845.1, read on the forward strand.
AAACTCACGCTTTTGTATCCTTTTGTCATGCCATCTTTTAACGTTTTCTTTAAACAGTTTGGCATTTTCATAGGCCTGGGTTCTCCATTCATCAAGTGAGCTAATGTCAAATAGCCTCTTCTCAACGGCAAGCTTGAAAACATAATTGAGCTCTTTAATGGCCCAATATGCCTTATGTTCTAGTTCAAGAGGTAAGTGACATGCTTTACCATAAACCATTTTATATGGAGACATACCCATAGGATTTTTATATGCAGTTCTATAAGCCCAGGATGCATCATCAAGTTTCTTGGACCAATTCTTTCTAGATCTATTAACAGTCTTTTGCAAAATTAATTTGAGCTCTCTATTACTCAATTCTACTTGACCAATAGACTGCGGGTGATAAGGAGATGCAATTCTATGATTAACATCATACTTAGCAAGCATTTTACGAAAGGCACCATGAATAAAATGTGAACCACCATCAGTCATTAAATATCTAGGGACTCCAAACCTCGAGAAATAACTTCTTTAAGCATCTTAATAGAGGTGTTATGATCAGCACTACTAGTTGGAATAGCTTCTACCCACTTAGTAACGTAATCAACAGCAACTAAAATATGTGTATACCCGTTAGAGGAAGGAAATGGTCCCATATAATCAAAGCCCCAAACATCAAATGGTTCAATAACAAGTGAATAATTCATAGGCATTTCTTGACGTCTACTAATATTACCAATTCTTTGACATTCATCACAAGACAAGACAAACTTACGGGCATCCTTGAAGAGAGTAGGCCAATAAAAACCGGATTGCAATACCTTGTGTGAAGTTCTATCTCTAGCATGGTGCCCTCCATAAGCCTCGGAGTGACACTTGCGTAGGATATGTTCATGTTCATGTTCAGGTACACTACGTATAATAATACCATCTACTCCTTCTTTATAAAGATGTGGGTCATCCCAAAAGTAATGTCTCAAATCATAGAAAAATGTTTTCTTTTGCTGGTATGTGAAACTAGGTGGTATGAATTTAACAACAATGTAATTAGCATAATCAGCATACCATGGAGCAGTACGAGAAGCATTTATGATATTTAATTGTTCATCGGGAAAGCTATCATCAATAGGTAGTGGGTCATCAAGAACATTCTCTAACCTAGATAAGTTGTCTGCAACGGGGTTCTCAGCTCCCTTTCTATCAATAATATGTAAATCAAATTCTTGTAGCAAGATAAACCATCTAATAAGTCTAGGTTTAGCATCTTTCTTTTCCATAAGGTATTTAATAGCAGCATGATTAGTGTGAATAGTTACTTTAGAATCAACAATATAAGGTCTGAACTTATCACAAGCAAATACAACTGCTAAAAATTCTTTTTCAGTAGTAGCCTAATTCCTCTGGGCATTGTCTAGAGTTTTACTAGCATATTGAATAACATTTAATTTCTTATCAACTTTGTGCCCTAGAACAACACCTACAGCATAATCACTAGCATCACACATGATTTCAAAGGGTAAATTCCAATCAGGTGGCTGAACAATAGGTGCATTGATCAAGGCTTTCTTAAGTATTTCAAATGCTTCTACACAATCATCATCAAAGACAAAAGGAATATCCTTTTGTAATAGATTAGTCAGAGGCTGAGAAATTTTAGAGAAGTCCTTAATGAACCTCCTATAAAAACCGGCATGACCAAGGAAACTTCTCATACCTTTAATGTCCTTGGGACACGGCATCTTTTCAATAGCATCAACTTTAGCTTTGTCAACTTCAATACCTCTTTCAGAAATTTTATGCCCCAAGACAATACCTTCATTAACCATAAAGTGGCACTTCTCCCAATTCAAAACGAGATTAGTTTCTTCACATCTCTGCAAAACTCGATCAAGGTTGCTCAAGCAATCATCAAAAGAGGATCCATAAACGGAGAAATCATCCATGAATACCTCACAAATCTTTTCACAAAAGCCAGAGAATATAGCCATCATGCATCTTTGAAAGGTAGCAGGAGCATTACATAAACCAAAAAGGCATACGTCTATAAGAAAAGGTACCAAAAGGGCAAGTAAAAGTGGTCTTTGCTTGATCATCAGCTGACACAGGTATTTGAGGGAAGCCAGAGTAACCATCTAGAAAGCAAAAATGTGTATGCTTGGATAATCTTTCTAGCATTCGATCAATCAAAGGCAAAGTGTAATGATCTTTTTTAGTAGCTTTATTTAATTGTGAAAATCAATTACCATCCTATAACCTGTAATAATTGTTTGTGGAATCAATTCATCTTTATCATTGGGAACAACGGTAATACCTCCCTTCTTAGGGACACAATGGACATGACTTACCCACAGACTATCAGCAACGGGATAGATTATACCTGCCTCAAGGAGCTTAAATATTTCCTTTCTTACCACTTCTTTCATCTTAGGATTCAGCCGTCGTTGGTGATCAATAACTGGTTTGGCGTCTTTCTCCAAATTTATTTTATGTTGACATAGAGTGGGACTAATGCCCTTAAGATCATCAAGAGTATATCCAATAGGAGCACGGTGCTTCTTCAGAGTTTTCAATAATTTCTCTTCTTCATGCTCTGATAGGTTAGCACTAATAATAACAGGATATATCTTCTTTTCATCAAGATAAGCATATTTAAGAGTATCAGGTAACGGTTTAAGCTCAAATACGGGATCACCCTTGGGTGGAGGAGGATCCCCTAAGATTTCAACAGGCAAGTTGTGTTTCAGAAGAGGTCCCTGTTTAAAGAATACTTCATCTATTTCCCTTCTTTAATTCATGAACATATAATTTTCATGGTCTAGGAAATATTGTTCTAAAGGATCAGTAGGAGGCACAACAATAGAAGCAAGACCAATAATTTCATCTTTACTAGGCAATTCTTCATCACGGGGTTGTCTACGAAACTTAGCAAAATTAAACTCAAGAGACATTTCCCCTAAACCAACATAAACAATATCCTTATTGCAGTCTATCTTAGCATTAACAGTATTCAAGAAGGGGCTACCAAATATAATGGGACAAAAGCTATCTTGTGGGGAACCAAGAAGAAGAAAATCAGTAGGATATTTAACCTTCCCACACAAGACTTCAACATCTCTCACAATCATAATTAGTGAAATAGTATCTCTATTGGCAAGCTTAATGGTAACATCGATATCTTCTATCTCAACAGGTGCAATATCATGCATAATTTCTTTTATAAGGATTGAGGTATTGCACGAGAACTAGCACCCATATCACATCAGCCATGATAGCGATGATCTCCTATTTTAACAGAAATAGCAGTCATGCCTACAACAAGTCTATGTTTATTTTTAGTATCAGGTCTAGCAATTCTAGCAGTCTCATCACAGAAGTAAATAACATGCCCATCAATATTATCGGCCAAGAGATCTTTAACCATAGCAATATTAGGTTCAACTTTAATTTGCTCAGGGGGTTTGTGTGTCCTGATATTACTTTTGTTGACTATAGTTGAAGCTTTAGCATGATCCTTTATTCTAACAGGGAAAGGTGGTTTCTCAACATAAGTAGTAGGAACAACAGGATCATTATAAGTGATAGTCTTTTCTTCAACTTTAATAGGTGCAACTACTTTTACTTCAATGGGAGGATTATATTTAAACCACTTCTCCTTAGGGAGATCAACATGTGTAGCAAATGATTCACAGAAAGAAGCTACTATCTCAGAGTCAAGTCCATATTTAGTGCTAAATTCACGGAAAGCATCGGTATCCATAAAAGATTTAACACAATCAAACTTAGGTGTTATACCTGACTCCTTACCTTCGCCGAGATCCCAATCTTCAGAGTTGCGTTTAATTCTCTCCAATAAATCCCATTTGAATTCAATAGTCTTTATCATAAAAGATCCAGTACAAGAAGTATCGAGCATGGAGTGATTACTGAGAGAAAGCCGAGCATAAATTTTTTGAATAACCATTTCTCTTGAGAGCTCATGATTGGGGCATGAATATAACATTGACTTAAGCCTCCCCCAAGCTTGAGCGATGCTTTCTCCTTCACGGGCCAAAAATTATATATATATATAATTACGATCACGATGAACAAGATGCATAGGATAAAACTTCTGGTGAGATTCCAATTTCAATCGCTTATAGTCCCATGATCCCATATCATCACATGGCCTATAACATGTCAATGCATATACCTTCAAAGATAAAGGGAAAACCTTCTTCTTGATAACATCTTCGGGCATACCTGCAAGCTTAAATAATCCACAAACTTCATCCACATAGATTAAGTGTAAATCGGGATGCAATGTTCCATCTCCTGCAAAAGGATTAGCTAGCAGTTTCTCTATCATACCCGAAGGAATTTCAAAGTAAACATTTTCTGTAGGTTCGGTAGGTTGAGGAGCAACTCTTTGCTCTACTGGTCGGGGTGAAGATATCCCGAACAGACCCCTCAAAGGATTATGTTCCATAGTAACAAGTGACAGTAAATTTTAGCACACTATATAAATTTTTCCTTACCAAATTCCACCTACCAAAGGCGCTTCACTCCCCGGCAATGGCACCAGAAAAGAGTCTTGATGACCCACAAGTATAGGGGATCTATCGTAGTCCTTTCGATAAGTAAGAGTGTCGAACCCAACGAGGAGCAGAAGGAAATTATTAGCGGTTTTCAGCAAGGTATTCTCTGCAAGCACTGAAATTATCGGTAACAGATAGTTTTGTGATAAGGTAATTTGTAACGGGGAGCAAGTAATAAAAGTAAGTAAGGTGCAGCAAGATGGCCCAATCCTTTTTGTAGCAAAGGACAAGCCTGGACAAACTCTTATATGAAGGAAAGTGCTCCCGAGGACACATGGGAGTTATCGTCAAGCTAGTTTTCATCACGATCATATGATTCACGTTCGGTACTTTGATAATTTTATATGTGGGTGGACTGATGCTTGGGTATTGTCCTTACTTGGACAAGCATCCCACTTATGACTAACCCCTATTGCAAGCATCTGCAACTACAACAGAAGTATTAAGGTAAACCTAACCATAGCATGAAACATATGGATCCAAATCAGCCCCTTACGAAGCAACACATAAACTAGGGTTTAAGCTTCTGTCACTCTAGCAACCAATCATCTACTTATTACTTCCCAATGCCTCCCTCTAGTCCCAAACAATGGTGAAGTGTCATGTAGTCGATGTTCACATGACACCACTAGAGGGATGACAACATACACCTCATCAAAATATCAAACGAATACCAAATTCACATGACTACTTATAGCAAGACTTATCCCATGTCCTCGGGAACAAACGTAACTACTCACAAAGCATATTCATGTTCATAATCAGAGGGGTATTAATATGCATAATGGATCTGAACATATGATCTTCCACCAAGTAAACCAACTAGCATCAACTACAAGGAGTAATCAACACTACTAGCAACCCACAGGTACCAATCTGAGGTTTGGATACAAAGATTGGATACAAGAGATGAACTAGGGTTTGAGAGGAGATGGTTCTGGTGAAGATGTTGATGGAGATTAACCCCCTCACGACGAGAGGATCGTTGGTGATGACGATGGTGATGATTTCCCCCTCCCGGAGGGAAGTTTCCCTGGCAGAACAGCTCCGCCGGAGCCCTATTTTGGTTCTGCCAAGGTTCCGCCTCGTGGCGGCGGAGTTTCATCTCGTGAGCTTGCTTCTAATTTTTTCTTGGACGAAAGACCTCATATAGTAGAAGATGGGCATCGGAGGGCCACCAGGGGGCCCACGAGGCAGGGGCGCGCCCAGGGGTGTAGGGCGCGCCCCCACCCTCGTGGCCAGGGTGTGGCCCCCCTCTGGAACTTTCTTCGCTGAGTATTTTTTATATATTCTGGAAATAACTTCCATGAAGTTTCCGGACTTTTGGAGCTGTGCAGAATAGGTCTCTAATATTTGCTCCTTTTCCAGCCCAGAATTCCAGCTGCCGGCATTCCCCCTCTTCATGTAAAACTTGTAAAATAAGAGAGAATAGGCATAAGTATTGAGGCATAATGTGTAATAACAGCCCATAATGCAATAAATATCGATATAAAAGCATGATGCAAAATGGATGTATCACTATGATCTTGAGGGAATAAAATAAAAGAGAAGAAATAAAAAGATCATATGGATCTTATGAAGAGTAATGATCTCATATATAAAGAGTATGATGAATAAAAGTTGTTGAGAGTTGACAAACGTAGTTTTGGTCATCGTTGCAATTAATAGGAAGTAATAAAGAAAGAGAGGTCTTCACATATAAATATACTATCTTGGACATCTTTTATGATTGTGAGCACTCATTAAAGTATGATATGCTAAAGAGATGATGTTGGACAAGAAAGACAATGTAATGGGTTATGTTTTCTTACATCTGAGATAAATTATATTATCCTGGATCATCCAACATGTTGAGCTTGCCTTTCCCTCTCATGCTAGCCAAGTTCTCTGCACCAAGTAGAAATACTACTTGTGATTCCAAATATCCCTAAACCCAGTTTTGCCATCAGAGTCCACCATACCTACCTATGGATTGAGTAAGATCCTTCAAGTAAGTTGTCATCGGTGCATGCAATAAAAATTGCCTTTTAAATATGTATGATTTATTAATGTGGAGAAAATAAGCTTTATACGATCTTGTGATATGGAAGAAATAAAAGCGACGGACTGCATAATAAAGGTCCATATCACAAGTGGCAATATAAAGTGACGTTCTTTTGCATTAAGATTTTGTGCATCCAACCACAAAAGCGCATGACAACCTCTGCTTCCCTCTGTGAAGGGCCTATCTTTTACTTTTATCTTCTACCTTATATAAGAGTCATGGTGATCTTCACCTTTCCTTTTTACATTTTATCCTTTGGCAAGCACAATGTGTTGGAAAGATCCAGATAGATATAGCTAATTGGATGTGAGTCTGCATGAACTATTATTGTTGACATTACCCTTGAGGTAAAACATTGGGAGGCAAAACTATAAGCCCCTATCTTTCTCTGTGTCCGATTAAAACTCCATATCCATAAATATTGCGTGAGTGTTAGCAATTGTGAAAGACTAAATGATAGTTGAGTATGTGGACTTGCTGAAGAGCTCTTATATTAATTCTTTCCTATATTATGATAAATTGCAATTGCCTTAATGACTGAGATTAGAGTTTGTTGGTTCTCAATGAAGTTTATGATTCATACTTGAAATTGTGATTGAATTGTTACTTTAGCATAAGAGATCATATGACAATATATATATATATATATATATATGTTGCTATTCTAAGAATGATCATGATGCCCTCATGTCCGTATTTTATTTTTATCGACCTCTATCTCCAAACATGTGGACATATTTTTCGATTTCGGCTTTCGCTTGAGGACAAGCGAGGTCTAAGTTTGGGGGAGTTGATACGTCCATTTTGCATCATGCTTTTATATCGATATTTATTGCATTATGGGCTGTTATTACACATTATGTCACAATACTTATGCCTATTCTCTCTTATTTTACAAGGTTTACATGAAGAGGGGGAATGCCGGCAGCTGGAATTCTAGGCTGGAAAAGGAGCAAATATTAGAGACCTATTCTGCACAGCTCCAAAAGTCCTGAAACTTCACGGAAGTTATTTTCAGAATATATAAAACATAATGAGCGAATAAAGCACCAGAGGGGGCCACCCACCAGCCACGAGGGTGGGGGGCGCGCCCTACCCCCTGGGCGCGCCCCCTACCTCGTGGGCCCCCTGGTGGACCTCCGATGCCCATCTTTGGCTATATGGAGTCTTTCGTCTGAGGAAAAATCATAAGCAAGCTCACGGGACGAAACTCCGCCACCACGAGGCGGAACCTTGGCGGAACCAATCTAGGGCTCCGGCGAAGCTGTTCTGCCGAGGAAACTTCCCATCGAGAGGGGGAAATCATCACCATCGTCATCACCAACGATCCTCTCATCGGGAGGGGGGTCAATATCCATCAACATCTTCATCAGCACCATCTCATCTCAAACCCTAGTTCATCTCTTGTATCCAATCTTTGTATCCAAACCTCAGATTGGTACCTGTGGGTTGCTAGTAGTGTTGATTACTCCTTGTAGTTGATGCTAGTTGGTTTACTTGGTGGAAGATCATATGTTCAGATCCATTATGCATATTAATACCCCTCTGATTATGAACATGAATATGCTTTGTGAGTAGTTACGTTTGTTCCTGAGGAGATGGGAGAAGTCTTGCTATTAGTAGTCATGTGAATTTGGTATTCGTTCGATATTTTGATGAGATGTATGTTGTCATCCCTCTAGTTGTGTCATGTGAACGTCGACTACATGACACTTCACCATTTGTTTGGGCCTAGAGGGAGGCATTGAGAAGTAATAAGTAGATGATGGGTTGCTAGAGTGACAGAAGCTTAAACCCTAGTTTATGCGTTGCTTCGTAAGGGACTGATTTGGATCCATATGTTTCATGCTATGGTTAGGTTTACCTTAATACTTCTGTTGTAGTTGCGGATGCTTGCAATAGGGGTTAATCATAAGTGGATACTTGTCCAAGTAAGGACAGTACCCAAGCACCGGTCCACCCACATATCAAATTATCAAAGTACCGAACGCGAATCATATGATCGTGATGAAAACTAGCTTGGCGATAATTCCCATGTGTCCTCGGGGGCGCTTTCCTTCATATAAGAGTTTTTCCAGGCTTGTCCTTTGCTACAAAAAGGATTGGGCCATCTTGCTGCACCTTATTTACTTTTATTACTTGTTACTCGTTACCAATTACCTTATCACAAAACTACCTGTTACTGATAATTTCAGTGCTTGCAGAGAATACCTTGCTGAAAACCGCTTATCATTTCCTTCTACTCCTCGTTGGGTTCGACACTCTTACTTATCGAAAGGACTACGATAGATCCCCTATACATGTGGGTCATCAGATACATACAACCCTAGTTGATACATGAGCTATTCAAGCATACAAAATAGAATGTTTATTTGAAGGTTTAGAGTTTGGCACATACAAATTTACTTGGAACGACAGGTAGATACCATATATAGGTAGATATGGTGGACTCATCTGGAACAACTTTGGGGGTTATGGAATTGGATGCACAAGCAGTATTCCCGCTTAGTACAAGTGAAGTCTAGAAAGAGACTGGGAAGCGACCAGCTAGAGAGCGACAATAGTCATGAACATGCATTAAAATTAATGAACACCGAATGCAAGCATGAGTAGGATATAATGCACCATGAACATAAATATCGTAGAGGCTATGTTAATTTTGTTTCAACTACATGCGTGAACATGTGCCAAGTCAAGCCACTCGAATCGCTCAAAGGAGGATACCACCCTATCATACCACATCATAACCATTTTAATAGCATGTTGGCACGCAAGGTAAACCATTATAAACTCCTAGCTAATTAAGCATGGCATAAGCAACTATAATATCTGATTGTCATTGCAAACATGTTTCATTCATAATAGGCTGAATTGGGAACGATGGACTAATCATATTTACAAAAACAAGAGAGGTCGAGTTCATACCAGCTCTTCTCATCTCAATCAGTTCATCATATATCGTCATTATTTTCTTTCACTTGCACAACCGAATAGTGTGAATAATAATAATAATAATAATAATAATAATAATAATAATAATAATAATAATAATAGTGCACATGCATTGAACTAAGCTGGAATCTGTAAGCATTCCATTCAAGAGAGAAGACAAGGTAATATGGGCTCTTTGTTAGATCAACAATAATGCATATGAGAGCCACTCAACATTTTCATTATGGTCTTCTCCTCCCGACACCCAAAGAAAAAAAAACTATTTACACGGGAAAGCTCCCAACAAGCAAAAGAAGAACGAGAAATCTTTTTGGGTTTTCTTTTTAATTTCTACTACTACAAGCATGGAAAGTAAACTAGCTAAAAGCTACAACTAATTTTTTTGGTTTTTCGTAAGGTTTATCAAACACACAAGAAGAAAGCTTAAAAAGAAAATAAACTAGCGTGGATGATACAATGAAAAAGTATGAGCACCGACAACTGGCATGAGTGTGTTTGCATGAATGTAATGTCGGTGAGAGATACGTACTCCCCCAGGCTCAGGCTTTTGGCCTAAGTTGGTCTATGCCCATGTATGGCCTGGTGGGTATCCGAAGTTGAAGCTGGGGTCGTACTGAGATGCATCAGCTACTGCCTAAAGAGCTGCAGTTTGGAGGTGGGCTGCCTCCGTCCGCCTCCTCCCTGGTTATAACATATCTTCTTTTTGCTTGAAAATCAAAGAAAGCAGGAGCAGGGAGAGCGACGTGATAGGTGCGTCGTCTGTCAAAGATTAGTCGGTACTGGAGGGACTGATTGTTCCTCTCAATGAACTGATGACGAACCATAGCATCATAATCTAAATAAGCAGGAGGCAACTCAATATGATATCGACGAATGGGTATCTCAAGAAAATCAGCTAAACGGGTTGCGTAAATTCCACCAAAGAAATCCCCATTAATTCTATTATTATGCAACCTACGTGCAATAATGGCCCCCAATTTATATTGTCTATCTCCTAATACAGCACTCTTGAGAACACTAAGATCTGGCGCACACATGTGACATGCTTCATCCTTACCATTAATGCATCTACCTATGAAGAGAGCAAAATAATGTATAGCAGGAAAATGAATGCTCCCTATGGTAGCCTGCGTGATTTCCCTAGATTCCCCCACAATTATACTAGCAAGAAAGTCTTTATATTCAGATTTGCGAGGCTCACTAACATTACCCCACTGTGGAAGTTTACAAGCGGTGTTAAAATCTTCTAAGTCCATGGTATAAGATTTATCATAAAGATCAAACAAGACAGTTTGAGAATTGTGTGATGATGTAAATTCAAACCTTCTCACAAATGAATAAGTTAAATAGAGGTACTGACGGCACTTATCTGCCTCGAAGCTCTCAATATCAGCGTTACACACATATGCATCAAATTCCTCCTTGATTCCTGCTCGAACCATGAAGTCCTCTGACGGCCATTAACAGGGCCGTACTTGAGCATCCCTTGGTAGTTCATTGTCCTGCCCGCGTATTGCGGGCCTGGGTCCTTGCTTCCTTGAGGAACCACCTTGATACATCTTCCTAAACATATTTCTTCCTTTGAAAAATTTCTGAAATTTTTAGTAGCTCAAAACAAAAGTGAACCAAACTCAACAAGATTGATAGCAACTACTCCTACAAGTGCCTAGAGGCTATATCATGCATCAAAACTACTTTTGACCACATAAATTTGACATACAAGCTCAAGAACAGGGTCACCTAAGCAGCAAAAATTTGCAATAAATAAAGCACCGGAACAAAAACTAATTGGACCATTGGAGGAGTCACATACCAAAGAACAATCCCCCAAAGCAGTTTTGTGAATGGAGCTTTGAGCAAGGAGATCGAAAATGGTAGCAAGATGAGCAAGAACTTGGGTTTGAGCTGGCTAGTGATTTTTTTTGGAGCAAGACGAAGTGTGTGGGTGAAAGGATAAGTGGAGGGGACCCACGTGGGGTCCACGAGGCAGGGGGCGCGCCCAGGGCGGTGGGTGCGCCCTCCACCCTCGTGGGCATGTGGCTGCTCCCCCTGCTGTGTTCTCAATGCCATATATTCTCAAATATTCTAGAAAAAATCATATTTCATTTTCAGGGCATTTGGAGAACTTTTATTTTCGGGATATTTTTCATTGCATGGATTATTCAGAAAACAGACAAAAAATACTATTTTTGCTTTATTTAATATAAATAACAGAAAGTGAAAAGAGGGTACAGAGAGTTGTGTTTTCTAAATTCATCCATCTCATGCTCATCAAAAGGAATCCACTAACAAGGTTGATCAGGTCTTGTTAACAAACTCATTTCGAATAACATGAAACTGGGGAATTTTCAAATAACACTAGGTTACCTCAACGGGGATATGCATGTCCCAACAATAAGAATATCATATTTCTTCTTGACAGTAGGGAGAGGAAATTCAAAACCTACAATAGTAATAGTTGGAATTTTACAATAGAACTGATATTGTGGACTTGAGGTTGTTTCCTCAGAAAGTGTACCGTATGCTCATTACCATTAACATGAAAGGTGACATTACCTTTGTTGCAATCAATAACAGCCCCTGCAATATTCAAGAAGGGTCTTCCAAGAATAATGGACATACTATCGTCCTCGGGAATATCAAGAATAACAAAGTTCGTTAAAATAGTAACATTTGCAACCACAACAGGCACATCCTCACAAATACCGACAGGTATAGCAGTTGATTTATCAGCCATTTTCAAAGATATTTCAGTAGGTGTCAACTTATTCAAATCGAGTCTACGATATAAAGAGAGAGGCATAACACTAACATCGGCTCCAAGATCACATAAATCAGTTCTAACATAGTTTCTTTTAATGGAGCATGGTATAGTTGGTACTCTTGGATCTTCAAGTTTCTTTGGTATTCCACCCTTAAAAGTATAATTAGCAAGCATGATGGAAATTTCAGCTTCTGGTATCTTTCTTCTATTTGTAACAATATCTTTCATGTATTTGGCATAAGGATTCATTTTAAGCATATCACTCAAACGCATACGCAAAAAGATGGGTCTAATCATTTCAGCAAAGCGCTCAAAAAATCCTCATCATCCTTTTTCTTGGATGGTTTAGGAGGAAAGGGCATGGGTTTCTGAACCCATGGTTCTCTTTCTTTACCGTGCTTCCTAGCAACAAAGTCTCTCTTATCACAACGTTGATTCTTTGATTGTGGGTTATCAAGATCAACAGCAGGTTCAATCTCTACATCATTATCATTACTAGGTTGAGCATCAACATGAACATCATCATTAACATTATCACTAGGTTCATGTTCATTACTAGATTGTGTTTCAGCATCAGAAATAGAAATATCATTGTGATTCTCGGGTGTGTCAAAAACAGATTCACTAGAAGCATGCAAAGTCCTATCATTTTTCTTTTTCTTCCTCTTAGAAGGACTATGTGCATCTACATTAGTTCTCTGAGAATCTTGCTCAATTCTCTTAGGATGGCCCTCAGGATACAAAGGTTCCTGAGTCATTTTACCCCCTCTAGTCACAACTCTAACAACATTATCATTCTTATTATTTAATTCATTGAGCAAATCATTCTGAGCTTTAAGTACTTGTTCTACTTAAGTGGTAACCATAGAAGCATGTTTACTAATAAGTTTATGTTCACCCTTTACATTAGCCATATAATCACTCAAGTGTTCAATCATATAAGCATTATGTTTCAATTGTCTACCAACATAAGCATTGAAATCTTCTTGTTTAACCATAAAATTATCAAACTCATCTAAGCACTGGCTAGCAAACTTAATAGGCGGGATTTCAGCTTTATCATATCTATATAGAGAATTTACCTTTACTACCGGTTTCGGGTTATCAACACCATGTATTTCTTCAATAGGTGGTAAATTCTTAACATCTTCAGCTTTAATACCTTTTTCTTTCATAGATTTCTTTGCCTCTTGCATATCTTCAGGACTGAGAAATATAATACCCCTTTTCTTCAGAGTTGGCTTAGGAGTTGGTTCAGGAAGTGTCCAATTATTTTCATTAGTCAACATATTATTCAATAGCAATTCAGCTTGATCAACAGTTCTTTCCCCAAAAACACAACCAGCACAACTATCCAGGTGGTCTCTGGAAGCATCGGTTAGTCCATTATAAAAGATATCGAGTATTTCATTTTTCTTAAGAGGATGATCAGGCAAAGCATTAAGTAATCGGAGGAGCCTCCCCCAAGCTTGTGGGAGACTCTCTTCTTCAATTTGCACAAAATTATATATTTCTCTTAAAGCAGCTTGTTTCTTATGAGCGGGGAAATATTTAGCAGAGAAGTAATAAATCATATCCTGGGGACTATGCACACAACCAAGATCAAGAGAATTAAACCATGTTTTAGCATTACCCTTTAATGAGAACATAAACAACTTAATGATGTAATAATAGCGAGTTTTCTCATCATTAGTGAATAGGGTGGCTATATCATTTAATTTAGTAAGATGTGCCACAACAGTTTCAGATTCATAGCCATAAAAAGGATCAGATTCAACCAAAGTAATTATCTCAGGATCGATAGAGAAATCACAATCCTTATCAGTAATAAAGATAGGTGAAGTAGCAAAAGCGGGGTCATATTTCATTCTAGCATTCAAAGACTTTTCTTTAAGCTTAGCTAATAATTTCTTAAGATCAGATCTATCATTGCAAGATAAGAAGTCTCTAGCAGTCTCTTCGTCCATAACATAACCCTCAGGCACAACAGGCAATTCATATCTAGGGGGAGAATCTTCATCATCACTTTCATCAATATTATCAGTTTCAATAATTTCATTCTCTCTAGCCCTAGCAAGTTGTTCATCAAAAAATTCACCTAGTGGCACAGTAGTATCAAGCATAGAAGCAGTTTCACCATAAGTATCATGCAAAGCAGAAGTGGCATCATCAATAACATGCGACCTATCAGAATCAATAGCATGTGTAGGTGTCGTAAGTTTACTCAAAACAGAAGATGAATCAAGTGCAGAGCTAGATGGCAGTTCCTTACCTCCCCTCGTAGTTGAGGGAAAAATCTTGGTTCTTTAATCTTTCAAGTTCTTCATAGTGATCAGCAGGTATAAATCTCAAGTGACTCAAAGAGTAGAGCTATGCTCCCCGGCAACGGCGCCAGAAAAGAGTCTTCATAACCCACAAGTATAGGGGATCGCAACAGTTTTCGAGAGTAGAGTATTTAACCCAAATTTATTGATTCGACACAAGGGGAGCCAAAGAATATTCTCAAGTATTAGCAGCTGAGTTGTCAATTCAACCACACCTGGAAACTTAATATCTACAACAAAGTATTTGGTAGCAAAATAATATGATAGTAGTGGTAACGGTGGCAAAAGTAACAGTAGCAGTTTTGGTTTTATAGTAATTGTAACAGTAGCAACGGAAAAGTAAATAAGCGAAGAACAATATATGGAAAGCTCATAGGCATTGGATCGATGATGGAGAATTATGTTGGATGCGATCAATCATGCAACAATTATAATATAGGGTGACACAGAACTAGCTCCAATTCATCAATGTAATGTAGGCATGTATTTCGAATATAGTCATACATGCTTATGGAAAAAAACTTGCATGACATCTTTTGTCCTACCCTCCCATGGCAGCGGGGTCCTATTGGAAACTAAGGGATATTAAGGCCTCCTTTTAATAGAGTACCGGACCAAAGCATTAACACACAGTGAATACGTGAACTCATCAAACTACGGTCATCACCAATAAGTATCCCGATTATTGTCACTTTGGGGTTAATGGATCATAACACATAATAGGTGACTATAGACTAGCAAGATAGGATCAAGAACTCACATATATCCATGAAAACATAATAGGTTCAGATCTGAAATCATGGCACTTGGGCCCTAGTGACAAGCATTAAGCATAGCAAAGTCATAGCAACATCAATCTCAGAACATAATGGATACTAGGTGTCGGTGTCAAAACCGGCGGATCTCGGGTAGAGGGTCCCGAACTGTGCGTCTAAGGCGGATGGTAACAGGAGGCAGGGGACATGATGTTTTACCCAAGTTCGGGCCCTCTTGATGGAGGTAAAACCCTACGTCCTGCTTGATTTATTCTTGATAATATGAGTAGTACAAGAGTTGATCTACCACGAGATCAGAGAGGCTAAACCCTAGAAGCTAGCCTATGGTATGATTGTATGTTGTCCTACCGACTAAAACCCTCCGGTTTATATAGACACCGGAAGGGGTTAGGGTTACACAAGGTCGGTTACAAAGGAGGAGATATACATATCCGTATTGCCTAGCTTGCCTTCCATGCCAAGTAGAGTCCCATCTGGACACGGGACGAAGTCTTCAATCTCGTATCTTCATAGTCCAACAGTCCGACCAAAGGATATAGTCCGGCTATCCGGAGACCCCCTAATCCAGGACTCCCTCAGTAGCCCCTGAACCAGGCTTCAATGACGATGAGTCCGGCGTGCATTTTTGTCTTTGGCATTGCAAGGCGGGTTCCTCATCCGAATACACCACAGAAGAGTTTGAATACAAGGATAGTGTCGGACCGTGCAAAATAAGTTCCACATACCACCGTAGAGAGAATAATATTTCCACAAATCTAATCCGCTGACATGTTTTGGCAGCACGACATCACGCCATGGCCCGGTAATTATTCGAACCGTTTTTCTTTAACCAGCCCCCGCACATAACGCGAGGCGGTTTCTTGACACGTCTTGTCAAAGCAGAGATCGTGTTCCCCCTTATTACGGGATTCTCGTCAATACGGACGTGGGTAACCCAATCGTGCCATCAATTACGGCGCTTGGGGGATAAGCGAGTTTCACCAGGCTAGTGGGGGCGCATAGTTTAGTCCGCCCTTATAAAGGGATGAGATCTCACCTTTTTCCCACTCCTTCTTCCTCCTTGCTCATCCATTCTCGCGCACTCGAGCTCCAGCGCCCAAGTCCGCACCCTCCTCCTCAACTCTCTCCAAACATGTCCGGAGCGGGAGGCAAGTGGATGGCCTCCTCCGTCACGGAGGGGCACATCAAAAAGTTAAGTGGAGCCAGATACTTAGCCGCGGATATCGCGCACCGGCTGCTAGCCGCGGGGCAGGTCGTCCCTACCCCGGAACCTCATGAAAGGGTGGTTTTCCTCCCCTACTTCATCCGCGGATTGGGGTTTCCCCTCCATCCATTCGTCCGCGGCCTCATGTTCTATTATGGGCTGGACTTTCATGATCTGGCCCCGAATTTCATCCTCAACATCTCGGCGTTCATCGTCGTGTGCGAGGCTTTCCTCCACATCCGGCCCCACTTCAGCCTGTGGCTGAAGACCTTCAATATCAAGCCAAAGGTGGTGGGCGGTCAACAAGCGGAATGCCGCGGAGCCATGGTGGGCAAAATGCCCAACGTTATATGGCTCGAGGGCTCCTTCGTGGAGACCATAAAGGGGTGGCAATCGGGGTGGTTCTACATCACCGAGCCGCGCGACACCAACTGGGTGGCGGCCCCTGAGTTTCGATCCGGAATCCCCACGCGGCTCACTTCCTGGAAGGAGAAGGGCCTGTCCTGGGGTTCATCGGTGGAGCTGGACGGACTCCAGAAGTGTATCCGGAACATGACAGCAAGAAACTTAAGCTTGTCAACATAGTCCAGGTCATGCTCTTCTGCCGGATCCTCCCGTGTCAACAACGAGATTTCAACTTATGGGAGTTCGACCCGGCCCGGCACCAGACTCTAAGCGAGCTCTTCAACACGATGCATAAAGACGTCTAGAGGGTGTTGTTCAAGGGCGCCGAGGTCCCTCCTCTTACCGAGGACCGCGGGCTGAGCGCGAAGCGTTCTGCGAATCCGGTAAGTTCTATACATCTGATAGGGTGTTTATTTCCCATAGCTTAACCATGCGCGGGGTCTGAGCTCCCATGCCTTTGACAGGACTGGGTGGAGACATCGGAGCAGATCAACTGTCCGACCCCTCTGCCCGAAGACCCTGCAGACTCTGTCCTAATGGAGATGCGGACTCCAGCTCCTTATGAGGTGCCGGATAAGACCAAGAAGAAGGCCAAGGGAACCCGAAAGAGTTCCCCACGCCAGGTGGTATCGGACTCATCGTCCGATAACTCCGAGACGCACTCCTCCCATGAAAACAAGGAGAAGGAAGACGAAGACTCTCCCCTCCAGCCGGGGGAGACAAGAAAAGGAATGTCACCCCAAGCGGGGAGGCCGAAGGGTCCAAGAAGGGAAGAACTCTCCTTCCGGACTGTTCCACTACCGCCGCCGACGGCGACGACGAGTGGCTACTTAGGGCGAAGCCCCTGGCGAAGTCGTAAGTATTCGGATACCAGAGTAACTCATATCATACTTTTGTTGCACTGCTTCTCCTAACGTCGAATATGATTATGCAGTCTGCCCCAAGCCCGTATCGACGTATCATCGTCGGGCGGTTCCTTGGACTCATCGGACATGGATAGTGATACACTTCCAACCGCAACCTCTCCTTGCCCTACTGACAATGCCGAGATATTGTCTCAAGGGGCACCGAGCCGTGGGGAGATAGTCCCGGAGGCGCCTCAAGGCGACCTTCCGGACTCCAGGAGCAAAGGGAGCAAGGCTCCCGGGGGCTCCAAGTTCGGCTCTCAGCCGAACACCGCGCCGGAACCTATAGTGGTTTGATAACCCACAAGTATAGGGGATCGCAATAGTTTTCGAGGGTAGAGTATTCAACCCAAATTTGTTGATTCGACACAAGGGGAGCCAAAGAATATTCTCAAGTATTAGCAGCTGAGTTGTCAATTCAACCACACCTGGAAACTTAGTATCTGCAGCAAAGTGTTTAGTAGCAAAGTAATATGATAGTGGTGATAACGGTAACAAAGTAAAGACAGCAAAAGTAATGTTTTTGGTATTTTTGTAGTGATTGTAACAGTAGCAACGGAAAAGTAAATAAGCGTAAACCAGTATATGGAAAACTCGTAGGCACCGGATCAATGATGGATAATTATGTCGGATGTGGTTCATCATGTAACAGTCATAACATAGGGTGACACAGAACTAGCTCAGTTCATCAATATGATGTAGG
Source organism: Triticum monococcum (assembly GCA_034509565.1). Lineage (NCBI taxonomy): Eukaryota > Viridiplantae > Streptophyta > Magnoliopsida > Poales > Poaceae > Triticum > Triticum monococcum. Next base: position 490,422,290 of record CM067845.1, read on the forward strand.
CATGTATTCCGTAAATAGTCATACGTGCTTATGGAAAAGAACTTGCATGACATCTTTTGTCCTACCCTCCCATGGCAGCGGGGTCCTATTGGAAACTAAGGGATATTAAGGCCTCCTTTTAATAGAGAACCGGAACAAAGCATTAACACATAGTGAATACATGAACTCCTCAAACTATGGTCATCACCGGGAGTGGTCCCGATTATTGTCACTTCGGGGTTGCCGGATCATAACACATAGTAGGTGACTATAGACTTGCAAGATAGGATCTAGAACTCACATATATTCATGAAAACATAATAGGTTCAGATCTGAAATCATGGCACTCGGGCCCTAGTGACAAGCATTAAGCATAGCAAAGTCATAGCAACATCAATCTCAGAACATAGTGGATACTAGGGATCAAACCCTAACAAAACTAACTCGATTACATGATAAATCTCATCCAACCCATCACCGTCCAGCAAGCCTACGATGCAATTACTCACGCACGGCGGTGAGCATCCTGAAATTGGTGATGGAGGATGGTTGATGACGACGACAGCGACGAATCCCCCTCTCCGGAGCCCCGAACGGACTCCAGATCAGCCCTCCCGAGAGAGATTATGGCTTGGCGGCGGCTCCGTATCGTAAAACGCGATGAAACTTTCTCTCTGATTTTTTTCTCCTCGAAAGCCAATATATGGAGTTGGAGTTGGCGTCGGAGGGCCACCAGGGGGCCCACGAGGTAGGGGGGCGCGCCCCCACCCTCGTGGACAGGGTGTGGGCCCCCTGGTCTTCATCTTTGGCGAGGATTTTTTATTATTTATTCTAAGATATTCCGTGGAGTTTCAGGTCATTCCGAGAACTTTTGTTTTCTGCACATAAAACAACACCATGGCAATTCTGCTGAAAACAGCGTCAGTCCGGGTTAGTTCCATTCAAATCATACAAGTTAGAGTCCAAAACAAGGGCAAACGTGTTTGGAAAAGTAGATACAACGGAGACGTATCAACTCCCCCAAGCTTAAACTCTTGCTTGTCCTCAAGCAATTCAGTTGACAAACTGAAAGAGAAAAAGAAAAACTTTTACAAACTCTGTTTGCTCTTGTTGTTGTAAACATGAAAAGCCAGCATTCAAGTTTCAGCAATTATTATGAACTAACCATACCCACAATAACACGTAGGTCTCACAATTACTCATATCAATAGCATAATCAGCTAGAGAGCCATAATAATAAAACTCGGATGACGACACTTTCTCAAAATAATCATAACATGATATAACAAAATGGTATCTCGCTAGCCTTTTCTGAGACCGCAAAACATAAATGCAGAGCACCTTTAAAGATCAAGGACTGACTAAACATTGTAATTCATGGTAAAAAAGATCCAGTCAAGTCATACCCAATATAAACCAATCATAATGAATGCAAACGACAGTTTTCTCTCCAGCGGGTGCTTTTTAATAAGAAGGGTGATGACTCAACATAAAAGTAAATAGATAGGCCCTTCGCAGAGGGAAGTAGGGATTTGTAGAGGTGCTAGAGCTCAATTTTTGAAATAGAGATAAATAATATTTTGAGCGGCATACTTTCACTGTCAACGTAACAACTATGAGATGGCTGTATCTTCCATACTACATGCATTATAGGCAGTTCCCAAACAGAATGGTAAAGGTTTATACCCCCCCTCCTCCACAAGCATCAATCCATGGCTTGCTCGAAACAATGAGTGCCTCCAACATTCAACGGGTCCCAGGGGGAGTTTTGTTTAATTATTTTGATTTGCTTTGATCTTTTTGGATCATGGGACTGGGCATCCCGGTTACCGGCCCTTTCTCGTGAATGAGGAGCGGAGTCCACTCCTCTTGAGAATAACCCACCTAGCATGGAAGATATAGGCAGCCATAGTTGCACATGAGCTGTTCGAGCATACAAAACAGAATTTCATTGGAAGGTTTGGAGTTTGGCACATACAAATTTACTTGGAACGGTAGGTAGATACCGCATATAGGAAGGTATAGTGGACTCATATGGAACAACTTTGGGGTTTAAGGAGTTTGGATGCACAAGCAGTATTCCCACTTAGTACAGGTGAAGGCTAGCAAAAGACTGGGAAGCGACCAACTGAGAGAGCGACAACAGTCGTAAACATGCATTAAAATTAATTCACACCGAATATAAGCATGAGTAGGATATAATCCACCATGAACATAAATATCGTGAAGGCTATGTTGATTTGATTCAACTACATGCGTGAACATGTGCCAAGTCGAGTCACTCAATTCATTTAAAGGAGGATACCATCCTATCATAGCACATCATAATCATCTCAATAGCATGTTGGCACGCAAGGTTAACCATTATAAATCATAGCTAATCAAGCATGGCACAAGCAACTATAATCTCTAAATGTCATTGCAAATATGTTTACTTCATAATAGCTGAATCAGGAACGATGAATCATCATATTTACAAAAACAAGAGAGGTCGAGTTCATACCAGCTTTTCCCATCCCAATGAGTCCATCATATATCATCATTATTGCCTTTCACTTGCACGACCGAACGGTGTGTATAATAATAAGAGTGCACGTGCATTGGACTAAGCTGGAATCTGCAAGCATTCAACTCAAGAGAGAAGACAAGTAATATGGGCTCTAAGTTAAATAAACAATCATACATATAAGAGCCACTAAGCATTTTCAATATAGTCTTCTCGACCCCCAAAGAAAGGAAAAGAAAAATAAAAACTATTTACACGGGAAAGCTCCCAACAAGCAAAGGAAGGACGGGAAATATTTTTGGGTTTTCTTTTTAATTCTACTACAAGCATGGAAAGTAGACTAACACTAATTTTTTTTTCTGTTTTTTTCTTAAGGTTTATCAAACACACAAGAAGAAAGCTAGAAAAATAAATTTAAACTAACATGGATATTACAATGAAAGAGTATGAGCACCGACATCTAGCAATGAGCGTGAACATGAATGTAATGTCGGTGGGAAATACGTACTCCCCCAAGCTTAGGCTTTTGGCCTAAGTTGATCTATTGCCAGGGGTAACCTGGCTGATATCCGTAGGTGAAGCTGGGGTCGTACTGCGATGAAGAATAGTTGGGATCATAATGTGATGAAGAGGACTCTGACTGCCACTGGCTGGCAACCACCTCAGGATCCCAAGAATAAACAGACATTCGTGGAGGCTCCGGTTCCGAGGCTGGTGCAGGATTCCGATAGGCTTGAACAGCCGCCCACGGAACAATGTAAGTACCTGCAGACAAGTTAAACAAAGAGGGAGCAGGCAAAGTAATAGTCTCAGGGTGATGTTTATCAAAGTACAATTTATATTTAAGCACCCTTTCACGATTCTTAACAAGAAAATCATGCGCCACCATACTCTTATAATCTAAATAAGCACGGGGCAGCGCTGTTTCTTCTTTCTCCTCATGCTTAATAGGTATTTCAAAATGTTCAGCTAGGCGTGAAGCATAAATGCCTCCAAAGATGGGGCCCTTAGTACGGTTCATACTCAACCGTCTAGCAACAATTCCACCCATACTAACAGAGTTATTGCGGTATAAACCATGGAGCAAAATAATAATATCAGGAATACTAAGGTTCCCACAGTTCCCGCGACCAATCAAGCAATGACTAGCAAATAAGGCAAAGTAGCGTAAAACAGGGAAATGTATGCTAGTAATTCTTGCATCAGAAACCTTCCTGGTTTCTCCCATAGTGATAGTGTCAATATAAGCTTCCACTTCATTACGGTGTGGTTCATCTAAAGAACCCTCGAAAGGTATTTTGCAAACCTCGCAAAATGCAGCTAATGTCATCTCCCTAGCAACATCATATAAATGGAACTCTACTGTTGGAGGTGATTTCTTAGGGAAAAAGTAGAAGTTCTGCACAAAAGTATTTGTGAGTAAGAGATACTGATGACATTGGTCGCGGAGGAAGTTGGTGAGGCCGACGTTCTCAATCAATAGATAGAAATCTTCATAAATCCCGGCACTCCTCAAGAAGTCATCGGAAGGCCATTCACACGGCCGGACCTCCGCGATATGAGGCAGATTAAATTTGGGCTTATGTTCTTCTTCCTTTTGTTTCTCCTTAGAACTTTAGCTCGATGAGCCCCTCAAAAGTCTCTTCATTATTTCTGAAACAATCTGAAATTTTTAGTAACTTCAAACAAAGTGAACCAACTTCAATAAGATTGATAGCAACTACTCATACAAGTGCCTAGAGCATATATCAAGCATTAGAACTACTTGGAACCATATATATTTGACATGCAAGCTCAAGAACATGGTCACCTATGCAACACAAATTTGCAATGAATAAAGCACTAGAACAAAAACTAATTGGACCAATGGAGGAGTCACATACCAAGGAACAATCTCCCCAAGCAGTTTTGCGAGAGGTGCTTTGAGCAAGGAGATCGAAAATCACAGCAAAAGTTGCTGGAACACGAGCTTGAGTTGGTTTTTCGGGTTTGTGCGAGATAGAGGAAGAAGATGGGTGTAGGAATAAGTGGAGGAGGGCCATCGTGGGCCCACGAGGTAGGGGGCGCACCCAGGGGGTAGGGCGCGCCCTCCACCCTCGTGACCAGGTGGCAGCTCCCCCCGCGGTAATTTTTGCACTAAAAATCCTTAAATATTCCCGAAAAATCATATTAAATTGGCATGGCATTCTGAGGACTTTTATTTTCGGGATATTTTTATATTGCACGGATAAGTCAGGTAACAGACAGAAAAATACTATTTTACTTTATTTCTACTAAAGAACAGAAAATATAAAGAGGGTACAGAAGGTTGTGCTTCTAGTTTCATCCGTCTCATGCTCATAAAAAAGAATCCACTAACAAGGTTGATCAAGTCTTGTTAACAAACTCATTCCGATAATCATGGAACCAGAGAAATTTCGAATAACACTATGTTACCTCAACGGGGATATGGACATCCCCAACAATAAGTATATCATATTTCTTTTTGACAGTAGGAAGAGGAAATTCAAAACCTCCAAATATAATCGATGGAATTTTTCCAATAGAGTTGACACTATAAACTTGAGGTTGTTTCCTCGGAAAGTGCACCGTATGCTCATTACCATTAACATGAAAAGTGACATTGCCTTTGTTGCAATCAATAACAGCCCCTGCAGTATTAAGGAAAGGTCTTCCAAGAATAATAGGCATACTATCATCCTCGGGAATATCAAGAATAACAAAGTCCGTTAAAATAGTAACATTTGCAACCACAACAGGTACATCCTCACAAATACCGACAGGTATAGCAGTTGATTTATCAGCCATTTGCAAAGATATTTCAGTAGGTGTCAACTTATTCAAGTCAAGTCTACGATATAAAGAGAGGCATAACACTGACACCGGCTCCAAGATCACATAAAGCAATTTTAACATAATTTCTTTTAATGGAGCATGATATAGTAGGTACTCCTGGATCTCCAAGTTTCTTTGGTATTCCACCCTTAAAAGTGTAATTAGCAAGCATGGTGGAAATTTCAGCCTCCGGTGTCTTTCTTTTATTAGTAATGATATCCTTCATATACTTGGCATAAGGATTTGTTTTGAGCACATCAGTCAATCGCATACGCAAAAAGATAGGTCTAATCATTTCAGCGAAGCGCTCAAAATCCTCATCATCCTTTTTCTTGGATGGTTTCGGAGGAAAAGGCATGGGTTTCTGAACCCATGGTTCTCTTTCTTTACCATGCTTCCTAGCAACGAAGTCTCTTTTATCATAACGTTGATTCTTTGATTGTGGGTTATCAAGATCAACAGCAGGTTCAACTTCTACATTATTATCATTACTAGGTTGAGCATCATCATGAACATCATCATTAACATTTTCACTAGGTTCATGTTCATTACCAGATTGTGTTTCAGCATCATACATAGAGATATCATTTGGATTATCAGGTGGTTCAGCAATAGGTTCACTAGAAGTTTGCACAGTTCTATCATTTTTCTTTTTCTTCCTTTTAGAAGAACTAGGTGCATCAATATTATTTCTTTGAGAATATTTCTCGATTTTCTTAGGGTGGCCTTCAGGATACAAAGGTTCCTGAGTCAATCTACCAGTTCTAGTAGCCACTCTAACAGCATAATCATTTTTCTTACTATTCATTTCATCAAGCATTTCTTTCTGAGCTTTAAGTACTTGTTCTACTTGAGTGGTAACCATAGAAGCATGTTTGCTAACAAGTTTAAGTTCACCTCTAATATTATCCATATAATCACTCAAGCGTTTAATCATAAAGGTATTCTGCTTTAATTGTCTACCAAAATAAGCATTAAAGTCATCTTGCTTAAACATAAAGTCATCAAACTCATCCAAGCACTGACTAGCAATTTTAGTAGGAGGGACTTCAACTTTATCATATCTATAGAGAGAATTTACCTTTACTACCTGTGTCGGGATATCGGGAGGTTCTTCAGTAAATAAGTAATTGAGATCATATACTTCTTCAACAGACGGTAAATTAAGACCATGTATTTCTTCAATAGGAGGTAAATTCTTAACATCTTCAGCTTTAATACCTTTTTCTTTCATAGATTTCTTTGCCTCTTGCATATCTTCGGGACTGAGAAATAGAACACCTCTCTTCTTCGGAGTTGGTTTAGGAATAGGCTCAGTAATTGGCTCAGGAGTTGGCTTGGGAGGTGGCTCAGGAGGTGCCCAATTATTCCATTTGCCAACATATTATTCAATAAAATTTCAGCGTCATCCGGTGTTCTTTCCCTGAAAAGAGAACCAGCACAACTATCCAGGTAATCTCTGAAAGCATCAGTTAGTCCATTATAAAAGATATCAAATATTTTAGGTTTCTTAAGAGGATGATCGGGCAAAGCATTAAGTAACTTGAGAAGCCTCCCCCAAGCTTGTGGGAGACTCTCTTCTTCAATTTGCACAAAATTGTATATTTCCCTCAAAGCAGCTTGTTTCTTATGAGCAGGGAAATATTTAGCAGAGAAGTAATAAATCATATCTCGGGGACTTTGCACACATGCAGGATCAAGAGAATTAAACCATTTCTTAGCATCACCCTTTAATGAGAACGGAAATATTTTGAGTATATAAAAGTGGCGCGATCTCAGATTATTAGTAAACAGGGCAGCTATTTCATCTAACTTACGAAGATGTGCCACAACAGTTTCAGATTCATAGCCATAAAAAGGATCAGATTCAACCAAAGTAATTATATCTGGATCAACAGTAATATCATAATAATCCTGATCAGGAACACAGATAGGTGAAGTAGCAAAAGCAGGGTCGGGTCTCATCCTACCTCTAAAAGATTCCTTACTCCACTTAATTAGTAACCTCTTACGTTCAGGTTTATCCGGACAAGCAAGAATAGCTTCATAAGATTCATTATTAAAAAGACAACCCTCAGGAATAACAGGCATAGGTTCATCATCACTAACATCATCGTGTTCAGGTTCACTAATTTCTCTTTCTCTAGACTTAGAAATTTGCTCATCTAGAAATTCACCAAGTGGCACAGTAGTATCAAGCATAGAAGTAGTTTCATCATAAGTATCATGCATAGCAGAAGTGGCATCATCAATAACATGTGACATATTAGAATTCATAGCAGTAGTGGGTTTAGGTGTCGCTAGCTTACTCATAACAGAAGGTGAATCAAGTGCAGAGCTAGATGGCAGTTCCTTACCTCCCCTCGTAGTTGAGGGATAAATTTTTGTCTTAGCGTCTTTCAAGTTCTTCATAGGGTCCAGCATATATAAATCCCAAGTGACTCAAAGAATAGAGCTATGCTCCCCGGCAACGGCGCCAGAAAAAGGTCTTGATAACCCATAAATATAGGGGATGGCAATAGTTTTCGAGGGTAGAGTATTCAACCCAAATTTGTTGATTCGACACAAGGGGAGCCACAGAATATTCTCAAGTATTAGCAGCTGAGTTGTCAATTCAACCACACCTGGAAACTTAGTATCTGCAGCAAAGTGTTTAGTAGCAAAGTAATATGATAATGGTGATAACGGTAACAAAGTAAAGACAGCAAAAGTAATGTTTTTGGTATTTTTGTAGTGATTGTAACAGTAGCAACGGAAAAGTAAATAAGCTTAAACCAGTATATGGAAAACTTGTAGGCACCGGATCAATGATGGATAATTATGCCGGATGTGGTTCATCATGTAACAGTCATAACATAGGGTGACACAGAACTAGCTCAGTTCATCAATATGATGTAGGCATGTATTCCGTAAATAGTCATACGTGCTTATGGAAAAGAACTTGCATGACATCTTTTGTCCTACCCTCCCATGGCAGCGGGGTCCTATTGGAAACTAAGGGATATTAAGGCCTCCTTTTAATAGAGAACCGGAACAAAGCATTAACACATAGTGAATACATGAACTCCTCAAACTATGGTCATCACCGGGAGTGGTCCCGATTATTGTCACTTCGGGGTTGCCGGATCATAACACATAGTAGGTGACTATAGACTTGCAAGATAGGATCTAGAACTCACATATATTCATGAAAACATAATAGGTTCAGATCTGAAATCATGGCACTCGGGCCCTAGTGACAAGCATTAAGCATAGCAAAGTCATAGCAACATCAATCTCAGAACATAGTGGATACTAGGGATCAAACCCTAACAAAACTAACTCGATTACATGATAAATCTCATCCAACCCATCACCGTCCAGCAAGCCTACGATGCAATTACTCACGCACGGCGGTGAGCATCCTGAAATTGGTGATGGAGGATGGTTGATGACGACGACAGCGACGAATCCCCCTCTCCGGAGCCCCGAACGGACTCCAGATCAGCCCTCCCGAGAGAGATTATGGCTTGGCGGCGGCTCCGTATCGTAAAACGCGATGAAACTTTCTCTCTGATTTTTTTCTCCTCGAAAGCCAATATATGGAGTTGGAGTTGGCGTCGGAGGGCCACCAGGGGGCCCACGAGGTAGGGGGGCGCGCCCCCACCCTCGTGGACAGGGTGTGGGCCCCCTGGTCTTCATCTTTGGCGAAGATTTTTTATTATTTATTCTAAGATATTCCGTGGAGTTTCAGGTCATTCCGAGAACTTTTGTTTTCTGCACATAAAATAGCGTCAACACCATGGCAATTCTGCTGAAAACAGCGTCAGTCCGGGTTAGTTCCATTCAAATCATACAAGTTAGAGTCCAAAACAAGGGCAAAAGTGTTTGGAGAAGTAGATACGACGGAGACGTATCATGGTTCCGGACTCGGGCAGGCGGCCCCCTTCCAAAAGGGGCAAGACGCCCGTGCCGGTGACCTCTGTCCATCCAGAGGCACCGGACAACCTGCTGGGAGCGCTTTGCGACACTTCCAACGACGAAGAACACCGCACTATTATGAGTGTGGTGGTCAAGAAGGTTCAGTCCGCCAAGAGCGGATTGACTGAAGCCTGTGCCAGCCTTCTAACAGGCTTTGAGGTAAGTATTTAAAATATAGGAAAAATATTACCGCATAGACAGTAGCCCCTAATGCTCTGTTTGGTGTTCACAAAGAAAAGCCGAATAGAGGATCAAATAATATATGCAGGAGTCTAATATAAGTATGTCTGTATGCGTATGCAGGCTTCACTGCTAACCTCTGCCACACTGACTGCGGAGGTCGCCGCACTGAAGCAGGACCTCGAGGGGTCCGAGAAAGAGCTCAGCCTTGCCAAGAGGCAGCTCAAGGAGAACAAAGGTAAGTAATACCTTGTCTATATATAAAAGAAAAATGTGGTTGCGAAATGACAGGATCATCGTGAATGTGCCAGGAGCCACGACCGAAGTGGCGACCCTGAAGCAAGCGCTATCCGAGGCCGAAAACAAAGCGGCCAAGGAGCGCACCGAGCGGGAAAAGCAAGAGGCACGGGTGGGCGAGGTGCAGCAAGAGCTCCAGGCTCTCGTGACGAAGCACGAGGCTTTGGAGCTTGACCCGAAGACGCGAGAGTCTGAGCTTGCCGTGGCCCTCGAGAGCGCAAAGAATGCCAAGGCAGAAGCCCAAAAGGCCCTCCAGAAGATTAAGGCAATGAGGAAGATAGCGGCGGGTAAGGCATTCAATATGCAAAGCAAGCATGTGCAAGTAAATTACTTGTTACTTACCTGTGTCCGGAGCTCTCCAGGAGCATTCGCAGATTTGCCCCGCAGCGTGTCGGATGCCGCGTAATATTACCAGGCCGAGGAGGGAAGCTCGACGGAGAAGTTGTTCTGGTCTCAGTATACTGGGACCGAACACCCGATGCCTATGAGCGACCAGCTGAAGCAACTAGTCGAGCTGCACAAGGCGGCCGAACAGGCCATGAAGGGCTTTATAGTCCGGATGTGGCCTGGTGACTCCCTTCCCAACAGCTACTTTGGCCTGGTGAGGCGGCTTGTGGATGCCTGCCCACGGCTGGAAGTCATCAAGCGGTCCATTTGTATAGAAGGTGCCCGCCGGGCTTTTGCCCGTGCAAAGGTGCATTGGGCTAAGATGGACGCTGAGAAGCTGGTGAAGGAGGGGCCGCCGCAGGGCAAGGAGCATCGCCACCCCAAAATGTATTATGAGGGTGTCATGAAGGGTGCCCGTCTTGTGGCGGACGAGTGTGCAAAAGATGTAATTTTTTAATGAACTTGCTCGTGTGATCCTGTATTATGAAAACTTGTTCATATGCGCTATGCAACGCTTGTTTGAATTTAAAATATTACCTTTTGTGCGGCTGTTTATCAAATATGAGAGATGGCCAGTCGTCGGCTTCTGCCCCCATGCCACGAGTGCTGGGGTTTTCGGGATAAACCTAAGCACTCTTTTTCTCATTGTTGGGTCCTTCGAGGGAGGTGCGCAGCACAACGAACAAGGCAACCGGACTATAATGCTTTATCACTCTCACTTAGCCATAGAATTCTACAATTTTAAATTTTGGCGATGCCCCTAGTATTCGGAAGGCCGAATTCGGGACGCTATACACGCCTTAAGCCGGACAAAGCCGACTCCTCGCTCTAAGCGGCATAAGTCTTTAGGGACTCGAGACCTCTCGAACAGCGACCAACTCTCGCCTTATCATGACAGTTAGTTTTAGCTTTCTCTACTGAGGTGCTTAGCCCAGCTGAACCAGGGCACAATCACAGTAGTTCTCCCAGTGCTACCTTAGCCGATATAACGGAACGCAAGGTACCAAAACATGGGAGCCGGGCAAACCCAACTATTGACCCAAGACATGATTCGGAGCTGATGCATATAATGCTATAAGTTCGGGGTGCCGCACTGTCGAAAGTGTTCGGACTTCTCACGCCGTATTATGGGGTATGCTTAAGCCCCTAGCGTATTGGCCGTACCAGAGTGTACGGATGCTGGATGTCATGAATGAACATATATATATATTATATAAGAAGAATAGAGAATGCGATAATAGTCTAGTGCTATGCATTGTTTATTCAAAAAAGTGCGTCGAAGCAGAATGATACAAGTAGTGCGATAAGCGAAAAGTAGGACTATTTGACATGTCCCCTCCAAGGGCAAGCTGAGGAATGGTATTTAAAGCAGGTATTTCACTCGTTATCAGAGACCACCTGGGAGTTCCGTGGTGCGACGTAGCTTTCTGCCTCCTTGGTTGTTGCATCATGTGTCCAGCAATCATACTGCCGGACAAGATTTCCAGAGATTAAAATCCTGAAAAAGAGAAAAATAACAAAGCGGGAAGCCCCTAGTGCGGTTGAGCCGCGTCCTGGGGCGTGCCGTAGTCGTGCCCCCCTCCCCACCTGTGCCCATGGTATTTTTAATGCGCAATTATGTACGCGTTGCACGGATTTTGCTGTTTGGCTGGTATTGGGGTGGGGGCCGCATTGCTATGCGAGCTCGGAACGTGCCAGGCGGTCTTGTTGCCGATTACTCCGAGCGCGCTTGAAGGTGTCCGGGTCTTTAATCGCCGAACTGGTAGATTGCCTTAAGAGGCTGCTTTGCGCTTCTGTTGCGAGGGTCGCAGTGTGCTCCTCCGTACGGAGAGAGCGCTCTGTGTTTCCATTGACTGTGATGACCCCCCGAGGTCCTGTCATCTTGAGTTTGAGGTATGCATAATGCGGTACCGCGTTGAATCTCGCAAATGCGGTTCGCCCGAGCAGTGCATGATAGCCCGCTGCAGAACGGGACTATATCGAAGATTAACTCCTTGCTTCGGGACTATATCAAACCCTAACAAAACTAACTCAATTACATGATAAATCTCATCCAACCCATCACCGTCCAGCAAGCCTATGATGAAATTACTCACGCACGACGGTGAGCATCATGAAATTGGTGATGGAGGAAGGTTGATGATGACGATGGCGACGGATTCCCCTCTCCGGAGCCCCGAACGGACTCCAGATCAGCCCTCGCGAGAGAGTTTAGGGCTTGGCGGCGGCTCCGTATCGTAAAACGCGATGAATCATTCTCTCTGATTTTTTTCTCCTCGAACACGAATATATGGAGTTGGAGTTGAGGTCGGTGGAGCGTCAGGGCGCCTACAGGTGTGGGCCCCCTGACGTGGATTCTTCTTCTAGTATTTTTAATATATTCAAAAAATAATCTCCGTTGATTTTCAGGTCATTCCGAAAACTTTTTTTTCTGCACAAAAATAACACCATGGCAATTCTGCTGAAAACAACGCCAGTCCGGGTTAGTTTCATTCAAACCATGCAAGTTAGAGTCCAAAACAAGGGCAAAAGTGTTTGGAAAAATAGATACGTTGAAGACGTATCATCGGTCTTCTCGAAGATCCACTTCCACGACATGTTGCGTCGACGGGTGTCTAGGGTTGTTGCCGGGTGGCGGGGCAGAGGGAGGAAGACGAGTGCCCCCCCCACGCGTGGCATTTAAAAAGGACCAACGCGTGGTGGTTCGGTGACTGCCACGTGTGTCTGGGGTGAACGCAAACCTGGCTGAAGAATGGGCAAGCTTAAAATCTGAAAAATCAATCGAAACGTGCCAGTCTTCAAGGAAGATGGTGTCTTTCGTTAAGATTAATTCAGACGAGGTTTCTGGACACTGGTGACGTCTTCATTGCCGGATCGAGCTCTAGGTACAAACTGATATGTGAAGATGGCGAGCAGGCCTGGTTTACCACAGATCATTCTGAAGATGGCCCATGTCGAGGCAGTCTCTCTCAAAGCTAAGCAACACAGAGGTGGACCGCTCAATCCATAGTACAATAGCTTGATTCAGGTTATGCTCCCTTTTTGTAAAATGTAAACTTGTGTGGTGTTGTAGATTGGCTAATGCTTGTGCGCATATGTATTTTAGCCAATGTTGAGGATATCACTTATCAGTAACTTACCGGTCGACCCAAGATAAGAGGTAAATCGTCCGATTTATTAGCATATCGGCCAATTTATGATTGAATTTATCTTATGGGTCAGACACGAGTAAACGATTGTGTTGGTAACTGCCCCTTGATGATGTGTTAAAGGATGCTATGTGTAAAGACATGACGTGGTTGCAGTGAGTGAATATAATCCCAGCTTTATGTCTCTCTCTCTAAAAAAAAACCCACCAGGCACTGGAGCACCGCCCGCTTGCGGCTGTCTGGCTCATCAGATTTCCCTCTCCCCCTCGCCCCGATTCAAAAATTTCGTCGCCCATCTCTCTTCCCCACCCGCTGCCGATCCATCTCCATGCCCAAACCCTAGCCCCCGCACCCCTCCTCCGCCCCCGGCCACCTCCGCCACCGCTCCGGCAGCCGGCCATGGAGAACCTCTTCATGCAGGTCTTCGAGCGCCGGGACTGGGTCACCGGGCAGATGCGCCAGCAGGTCGACTCCCACGCCGAGTCCCTCGCCTGCGCCTTCCTCGCCGCCGGCCACCGCCCCCCGCCGTGGCTCCTCCCCTCCTGCGCCGCCGGTCCGCAAGGTGCGTGTCCCCTCCCCCCACCCCTCCCCATGTTTGTTGGCGCTCTGGCCGCTCCCTCGCCAGGGTCGGATTGGGTTGGGTTGGGTAGGGGATTGAGTAGTTCATTGGTGATGCAAGCCTAGATTTCCCCGTATTAGCTAACACGAGGAGAAAATGTGGTGTTCTGTGGAAGCGAGCCTACGCACCTGCTCATGCTACCTTCCCTGCAACAAATTCCACCCTGTCTAAAGTAGCCGTGTGCAGTAAATCTGGACCAGGTATTAGTTTTATAGCAAAAACAATAGGATCGATGGCCATGCATGCCAAGGGCCTGTTGGTTGTGCTAAGGAGATCGACAATGTCCTGATGCTAATTTGGTTATTAAGATGTTCATTTTGGGCGATGTATGCTTTATATTGCTTTTCTTGCGGAATACTAATGGAGCTAGAAAACATGAGTGTTCGAAAACTAGTGGAACAGACTTTTGTCAGGCTATGATTAGAAACTTCACAGATGGTAGCATCGTCTTGCTTTGATTGTGACTTTGTGAGGTATGCCTGTACTATGTTTCTCCTCTAAATTGTGTCTACAGAAACCATTTTGTTTCCTTGCTAACCCCAGATATATGAACTTGTAATGGTTCTAGGTGTCAATGAATAAATGAACTAGAAGATGCCATGCCATATGCTCATATTCTTCAGTAGACCTTCCTTTTAGCTGGTGCAATTCGTGTTATATTGCTGGCTGAATGATGGATCTTAGCTATTTTTCTGTTGTTGTCTGCTCATCTATTGCCAATGCTTTCATTACCACCTGCTTGCTTGCCATTTTCTGTAAGAGCATTCAAGATTATATACCTGGTATTCGGTGCAACAGAAAGTTGTAGAATGCATTTTAGCCCAAATTGAGGTTCTTTTCAGCTGTATGTTATCCTAATAGATCTTTACATTTTGTGTTGTTCTAATAGTTCTTTACATTTTGTGTATGACACATCTCACCCTATAGTGCATCTGTAATTTTCAAGCAAGTGGTTACTTACGGCAAACTAAAAAGAACTTGAACTATCACAATTGTGTCCCTGCTGATTATTAATCGTCAATGTTTAACAGCGAGGAAGATGGTCAGGGAGTTGACCCTGTTGTTGTCCAGAGTCCTAATGAAATGGTTTTCTGTTTAGAGAAACTATTCATGTGATGTACTGTAAGTTTGTGACATATTGTGTAACTCTGCGGCGATTTCATGATTGCGGTCGTGTTGTTATCTGTGAGAAGAAATGCTAAATGAAGCTACAAGTGGGTGCGGCAAAGCGCGCCTGTTCCTCTAGTATTAGTTGCATCCGAAGCAAGTTTGAATAAAATTAGTTAAAAGATTTGCTTCCTCCAAACTGCAAGTAGTTTCCTGAGACCAAAAGATTTGCTTCCTACAAATCCGCAAGTACTTAGTTTCCTAAGAACAAGCACCGAAGGTGCAGATTGCTAGTTAATCCCACGTAATTAGCAGCCTACATAACTAGTACTGCGTTATTTACGGATGCAGTTTAATGCAAATAATCACCCAGGCTCATTTTAGTGGGCCATCTGATATGTCTTTGGTTTAGCGTGGTTCAACATTCGTACAGGATTAGCCATTTTGTTTTGTTGGGAAATCCTTTTATGTGTTGGATTGGGGAATTTCGAGTGTGCCAGTTTGGTGCTGTTGGTCCTATAACTTGTTTGTTTATTAGAACCCGAGAGGGACACACCTGCAGGGTGCTGGTTATAAGCACTCGTGAGTTACTAACTGGTTGGCTAGTGATTCTGAAATTTGCTGGAAATACACCGATTCTTTGTTTATTTAGCCTTTTGTTCACCATTGGTGTCCGATTTTACTCCCTTGCACATTGCTTTTGACACCTTCTATTCGTTAACTGAACTGCTTGTTTACTTGTAGAGCTAAATGGTAAACCAATTGTTCCGGGGTTACTTTTCGCTGGAAGCCAGATTACTACACCAGCAACCAACAGAACTGTCTTTCAGCCACCAGCTGTGCCTAGTATTTCACTCAGAAATGTGGTGGTTCCAGATGGATATGCTGGTCTAGACACTATTTGTGACACCATGGATACTAACCAACATGAAGTGCCTCAGCAAAAACAGGTTTCAGTTGACCAGGAGATTGTTGAGGCTAATTCTGATGTCAACATGTTCTCTGTGGTAAAGCGTTCCAGGTCAAGGCAGCGGCATATTGAAGATCGCTCGCGTGAGAAGGGTCAAGCTACAAATAGTGGAACCAGTGATGTTATGCAAGACAGGATGCAGAGGTCTGAACTTGCAACTGCAGGTTCGAACGAAACAACTGCATCATTATCCGCCAAACCATGTGGTGATGGTGAAAACAATGCTGGAACAATGGCCTCTTTGCCAGGTCAGGAGAAAGGTTTTTATGCCAACCAGGATAGATCAAATGAATTCGTCAAGTGCAGTAAAGATGGTGATCTTGGAAATCAAGGAGTTCAGTTAGATTGTTCTCAAAACCAGATTGTCAGTTATGATAATAATGTCAAGGTTTCTGTTAGAAGTTCTTTTGAAGTGCAAGTTACAAGCAGTGTGTGCCATGCACTCCCTGAAACTTATCTGTCGGTTGAGCCGAAAAAACTTCAATTTGATGGTGTTGAATCAGTTTGCATGAATTCTGCAAGTGAACAGACGATGCAGCAACCATTATGTGCTCTGGAAGGTGCCAATCTTGATCTTGCTGAGGCGCATCCCTTAAACGAAGACCCATCTTCTACCAGCTATTCTCAAGTTCCTCGTTTTATGGGCAGATTATTGCTTGATGGTGTGGAATCAGGAGATTTGAACCCTGACAGTGCACCAGTGAAGCAGCAGCAGAAAAGTGCTTTGGAATGTGCCATTCTTGATCTTACTGGCGTGCATTCCGGAAAGGAGGACCAATCTCCGACCACTTTACTTGAAGTACCTAATCCTACCGGCATACTATTGGTTGAAAGGGATACACTGCACACTGCAGAAGATACTGAAAGACTAACGAGACCTGACAGTTCTTCACATCGGATCATCACTCGGAGTTCTGTGTCTTTTGAACAACAGTGCTCTGATTCTCATGTTTCACATCCTCCATACAGTGAAACTTTGCAGTCACCTACCCAACTAGGTGATACTATTTTTGGGGCTCCTGCATCATCACAAATATTGCCGGACAGTCTGTTAGAGGAGGCCGACAGTGAGGACCTCTCACATTCACCTGTAATTGAGGTGGATAACCAATGCTCCCAATTGGAGTCCACTGAATGTCCAGAGCAGCTTCAACTTCAGACTGTAGAAGATACTGAAAGAATAATGAGACCTGACAGTTCTTCAGATCAGATCATCACTCGGAGTTCTGTGTCTTCCGAACAACAGTTCTCTGATTCCCATGTTTCACATCCTCCATACAGTGATACTTTGCAGTCACCTACCCCACTAGCTGATACTAGTTTTGGGGTTCCTGCATCATCACAAATATTGCCGGACAGTCTGTTAGAGGAGGCCGACAGCGAGGACCTCTCACATTCACCTGTAAATGATGTGGATAAAGAATGCTCCCACTTGGAGTCCGCTGAATGTCCAGAGCAGGTTCAATCTCAGACTATAGAAGATACTGAAAGAATGACGAGACCTGACAGTTCTTCAGATCGGATCATCACTCGGAGTTCTGTGTCTTTCGAACAACAGTGCTCTGATTCTCATGTTTCACATCCTCCATACAGTGAAACTCTGCAGTCACCTACCCAACTAGCTGATACTAGTTTTGGGGTTCATGCGTCATCACAAATATTGCTCGGCAGTCTGTTAGAGAAGGCCGATAGTGAGGACCTCTCACATTTACCTGTAAATGATGTGGATAACCACGGCTCCCAATTGGAGTCTGCTGAATGCCCTGAGCAGCTTCAACCTCAGACTAGTCCTTTGGGTGACGCTTATAAAACAAGCCTCTCTCCTTATGAAATACAAAGTAATGACACACATTCCAATGGTTGTGCTGTTGTAAATGTCTCTGTATCTGAAGAAAATCACTTATCTCAGGAGCAACATTTGTTGGCCAGAACATCTTTAGAATTCAAGGAGACCGATGTGGAGACTCCCTTTGGCCATGCTTCCCCAGTCACACAAAATGAGACACTCAATGTGAAGGCAGCATATGATGGGGTCAACTGCCGTTCAGGAAAGTTGGATGATGTTCAGGTAAAATTGTCAGCTTTGACCAAAGCATGCAACATTTCTGTCAGCAACAAAAAAGACGAGTGTGCAGTGCCAGAAGTTATGAGCAGTGCTTCAGCTAGGAGAACCGGCGAAATGCACTCAACTGAAAGGAACAGTATGACTTCGGCCGAAGATCTGCAACAAAATGGTACCATGCTTGCTATTTGTTGAACATATATTTGCTAGTTTTTTTGGTAGCAAAAGTTATTGTGCATGTCCTTACATTGTTTCTTATCTTGCAGGAACAGAACAAAAGACCTCTTTTCTTGAGAATGCTGTTAAAGAAAATGTTAATTCATGTACAGCAGAAATCGATAAACGGAAATTTTCACAACCTTCTGTTCAGTACCTCTTACGTAGTGCAGCATCACATGAGAAAATTAATCTGCTCAAGTCAGACAGAAGCAGTGCTGCTTGTGACCAGAAGAGGTCTGTTCAAGATGGAGTTAAAGGAAATGATAGTTTGTCATCTAAAAGGAGAAGAATAAGGCGCCGATCAGACTTTGACCTTTCCAGGACATCTTGCACAAATTCATTGTCTCTGAACGACCAAGTTGACATTGCTGGTCCTATGTTGACTGCGACAAATTTCTCGGAGAAATCCCATCCTTCGAGTCCTTACTTCTCAAGGAGTTCAGGATCCTGCAAGAGCATGTCTCTGGCATCAGAGGGGGGAAATGCTGCAAGTGATGTTTATGGAAATGGGAATTCTTCACGGGGAAGAAGAAACGCAACTAGCCTATTAAATGTTGTCCTTGATAACTCTCCTACTGCAAGCACCAGCAGGAGAGCATTGGAGGGAAGGATCTTCAAAACTTCTCAAGAACAGAAACAAAATAAGTTGGAAGTTGACTTTCTGACAACGACTGCTGCTTTGCCTTATTGCTCTGGCATCCTATCTCATAACGAGGAAAACTGCACACAACAGGTATGTGCTCAGCAAGTGCACCGGACTACCAGTTCCCTTTCCTCTCTGAATAATATAAATGTTTATTTATTATGGAAGAACTGGTTATATTTTTTGCTTGCAAAATATGTCATGAAGTAGTAAACTAGTGGTAATGCTCAGTCTGTCTGCATTATTGGTGGAGCCTTTTCTTTGGATGCTTTGCTCTGACAAATTCGCAAACAGTCACGTAGCTTCTCTATTTCTTGTTTTTATTATCTCTCTAAGGGATAGCTGATAGGAATATTCATGGGTATTTCATCACGATTTTGTACTGATGAACATACAAATTCCGTGCCTGGCAAGTTTGTAACATCCATGTTGATTTGATGGCCCTTCTACAGTAGTACTGCACCCGTTAGTATTAGATTTGATTTCTTGGCATTTATAATTGGTAGAGTTGGGTAATGTGCACGCTTCAGTCTATATTGCACTTGCTATTTTATGTGTGCTAGTAAGTCCTAGCGTATTTACTGTTGTTCTTTTTGTTGGCAGGAAGGTACTTGCTTAGAAGGTCAAGACCTAAATGTCACTGCTGCAAGTGTGGCAGACCAGGAAATGGCTCTTGAGACGGATAACTTATCATCTCCAATTGCAATATTAAATCAAGAAAATTATTCTGGAACGGAACCATTTACTCAATTCCCAAGTTATGCTTTAGATCAACATGGTGAACAAGCATCTGCTCCGAATGCACTGTTTCATGGGAAATTATGTTATGGATCCAATGTTAAACGTGGTAGGATATATAAAAGTTATGATCCAAAGGGACATTTGCTGCCTGGTGCTGCTATTTCAATGCCAGTATTCGAGAGATTTGATGTTCCTGGCCAATTTGACAGCCCAATTATCGGAAAAAGGTCATTTGAGTCCCTTCACGATTCTTGCCAATTAGGCACCATCAGCTCAGGTCCTCCAAACAAGTATAATACCAACACAGCGAGTAGTTTGCATCAGCTATTGACAACTATGTCACCAAGAAAAAGTCGCAGCGTTATGGGCTCTTTTGGATATGGATCGGAACTTGATTCGT
Source organism: Triticum monococcum (assembly GCA_034509565.1). Classification (NCBI taxonomy): domain Eukaryota; kingdom Viridiplantae; phylum Streptophyta; class Magnoliopsida; order Poales; family Poaceae; genus Triticum; species Triticum monococcum. Next base: position 490,442,344 of record CM067845.1, read on the forward strand.
TTTTCATTTCTGATGATGTAGCCTCGTGCTCTTCAAATGCTAGCAGCAGACAAGAGATTAATGAAACTCCGTTGACTCCGTCAGTTGAAAAATATAGCCTCCAGAAAATTTCATCAAGATGTGGATCTGGTTCAGAACATATGGGATCTATTCCTGAACTTAAAATCTTCCGAATTGATGAAGATAACAGTATTCTGGAAGAAGATGAGTACCAAGACATGGCTCCTGGATCTGTGGATGTGAATTACTCATGCCAGCGGTCCTCTGAGAGAACAGCACTTCAGGATATTACCGGATTATGTCAAAACAATGGAAATTCTCCATCTCTTTCGATGAGATGCATGGATAAAGGTAACAGCATAGGCTTGAGTGCAGAATCTGTCAGTCGTGAGCTCACTCATCATTCAAATATAAAAAATGATAGCATTAAGCGAAAATACAATCACCCTACTTCAGTTAAGAGAGAAGGGAAAGCATCCCGTTCTCTTCATGGCAGATTAGGTACGACAGAAATAATCAGTAGCACAAATGGAAGACACAGGAGTGAAGCAAATGTTGACAAACAAGGCACGGCAGAACTAAAGAGCAGAAATGGAAGACACAGGAGTGAAGCCAATGTTGATAGACAATCTAAGCCTAGCAATATTGTTTCCAATGTGACATCTTTTGTACCTCTTGTAAAACAAAAGTTGCAATCTACAACAGTGTGCGGTAAGAGTATCTGTTTAATTGCATTACTTATTTCGAACTATATGCTAAATCTACAAATGTTTGATGGTGCTCATAAATGGCTTCTACAACTGGGGTTGCTGTCGTGCAGTTAAAAAAGATGTTAAGGTGAAGGCTCTTAAGGCAGCTGAAGCTGCAAAACGTCTTGAAGAGAAGAAACAAAAAGAGCAAGAAAAACGCAAAGCGGCTGCAAAAGCAGAGCGTGAAAGACTGAAGCAAGAGAAGGAATTAAAACAAAAACTTGAAAAGGAGCAAAAGAAAAAACGAGAAGTTGATGCGGCCGCTAAGAAGCGGCAGAGGGAAGAAGGAGAAAAGCGGGAAACAATGAAAAAAAGAAAATGCATGGATGAAGCTCGAAAGCAACAGAAGCAGCCTATGGATAAACAACGAGGCATGAAGGATGAGAAAGATGCTCGTCAAAAAGCTTCTGTGAGTATAAGCTATATATATATATATATCTTATTTCTTCCTTTTCCCTCCTCAAACAGTACTCTTTAGAAAATATATGTTATTTTTGTAATTTGAGTGGCAAAACTCTCAGATTGATCATATGAAATTTGTAATAGTATTAGATATGCATAGGGCTTTCAAAATATACGGTTCCCAAGCGTCATGTGATATATTCTCAAACAGAGGGGTATTTGTTTTTTAATATTTAAAATCATGGCAGGATAATATGGAGCCAAGGAAGAATTTGGTTGATGTAGGCAAAAGCCAAGTTAAATCTGACGAGGCTACTGAACATGCCCTTCGATACAAGGCCAATGAAAGTAAGGATGAGAAAGGTGTTGCAGTAGATGACAGGAATGCAAGTTTTGGATCTGATGCTAAGGAAAATATCCTGAACAGTCTTGAGGAGGTATGCTTTTTTTATTGAACTTCATCATGCAGAATGTTTCTTCTGTAAATCTGCATATGTTGGTACTACTACTCATTCATCTTTGATAATGATCCACGACTGACAACGACGGAGATACACCCCAGGCCTGGGGGCCCAGGGCGCTCAAATCCTTTCTTCACTGTAGCAGCATGTCCACTGTTTGGTACTGTAGTGATACTGTAGCAAACTGTCGGTCTGGGCCTTGGCCCAATCCTGGCTACGCCCCTGGTTGACTGATATGTTACATGCTTGCAAATAATAACAGTATTACAAGTCAATATACTGGTATACAGATATACTAATGGAAGTTCTTTTGAAATGGTGCATGATAGTAGCTTCTATGCCATAATGCATGCCCACTGGTTTGTTATTAACATGAATAAGAGAAGACTTTGGAAGACATGAGTAATTTTTCTCTCCATTTGAGGCTATAATTCTTGTAAAGCGGCAAAATTGTTAGAATGTACAAACATCTGCAGCGTCATTGCAGCTGGGACAAAGCAAAAATATGTTGTCAATCTCAGCTGTTTTGATTTCTCGTTTGACTTCAGTATCAGTTTGTATGCTTTTCATGGATTTCACTCTAGTATCAGCAACCACTCTAATTTTTTAATCCTCTGCTCTGATGTTAATGAAACTTTTGCCAGTCCTACACAATGACTCCGTATAAAGATTCTGATGATGAGGATGATGATGATTATGACGAACATGAACAAGAAGCAAGGCGCAGAAAGAAATTTGTTCCTTCTTGGGCTCGGTACGTGAACTGACTACGGAATTTTGCACATAATTGACAGCAGGATTCTCTGTTTTAATACTGATAAGCATTTTGATGTTAATGACAAACTGAAAGTATCTTCCGCTGTGCTCCTTCAATAAATGGCGTACTCCCGCTTGCTAACTTATTTCTGAATATAAGTGTTTTTTTGGGGGGTGTTCATTGTGCTTCGTATTGGCATAGTACCTCGAGCCTGCTAATCACATAGTCTTCATGTTCAATTTGCAGAAAAGAAAACTTGGATAATATCTTACTATCCAATAAAACATTAGACCCTAGAGAAATATTTGCACGGAAGCTGTCCTTCAACATACCTGAAGGTAATGTCCATTTCATTGTTGCCCTTTGTCAACAAATTTACTCCTATAATTGCTAGTGTTGACCTTGTTGCCTCCTTCCTACCTGTTGTGTGCAGTCCTTTCGGCGCCCGTTCCTCAGCGCGGCTTAAGATAGCCTTCGATTCTATTTGATGAAGTAGTGGTAATATTGTCATTGCCGTTGTTCCTCTGGCCTCCATTTCGCCCTTGGCAGTCAGTGATGTGTATAAGCTGACCAGCAATCTCTTTTGTAACCTGTAAGCTAGGAATGATCTATGTAGGAGAACATTGCTGTACCACTTGACTACTTAGCTAGCATCGATCATTGCTTGGCAAAGTTATAGTTTGTTTATAATGGCTTCCGTCACATTAATTTTTTGACGGGGGTTGAGTATGATGTACTATCAGAGTGGCAACATGTGTATTAATCAAGGTCTCGGGAGTAGCAGGAAAGTGAGCTCTTTTGTCCGATGAGTACAGTTGGACTTTTTTTTTGTGCACATCACGGTTGGACTGTTTTGCAGTGGAAATTTTCATTTCATATTTTCTAGTTAGTGTCAACTGCAACAGAAAAGCGGGCATCAGCTGCAAGCGTATGGAAGATGGAACTTGATACGGCTGTAGAGAAATAATCAAGTTTTTTTTTAGACGAGAAATAATCAAGTAGTACAGTCAAAGAGAAGGAATGGATGATACTAAACTACAAGCAGGGAAGAGGCAGCAGCGATGGAGAGACTGGTGGCCATAGAGAAGACAGCACACGGCCCTTGCAGCAGCGACAGATTGGTTTTTAAAATTCATGAATTGGTTTTTGAATTTTGTGGACATTTTTAAAAGTTCATGAACATTTTTTGAGTATGCGAACATTTTTTGATTTCCTGAACATTTTTACGAAATCGTGAACATTTTTGAAAGTTTCACGAACATTTTTTTAATTCCTGAATTTTTTATGAATTTGCTAACATTTTTGAAACTCAACATTGATTTCCCATACGTTTTTGTTCAAAACCGTGAACAATTTTTGGATATGCATTATTTTTTCAAAATCACAAACATTGATTGAATCCACATACATTTTATGATTTCTTGAGTATTTTCTTTCAAAATTCATATTATTTGGAAATTTGGAACTTTTCGAGGGGACTGCTGGAGAGAGTTTTTTTTGAGACAAAGAGAATTTGTATTGAGTAGACGTCAGAGAGAACAAAGTCCAACAGGGCCTCACGAGGCCCGGCCCAGGCCCATCTTCATATTATCCTCTTCCGTCGCCTTCGTTCCCCCTCGTCTCCCTGTCCGCTCTCCGCTCCCTCCAAAACCCCAGCAGAATGGAGGCAAAGGCGCTCCCCCTCTCGCACTTCCGCGCGCGGGCGGGCTCGCCGCTCCTCCTCTCCGCAGACGCCAGCTCCGCCGCGCGCAAGGGCTCCGGCGCGCCAGGTACTCCGCATTCCTCCATGGAATCGCAGGCTGTTCTGCTCGGGGCTAATCGGGGATTGTTTCGCCGTGTGTGTTTCGGGTAGGGAGGAGCAGGGCCTCGAGGTACGACGCGGGAGCGCCTCCGAGCAGGGCAGGTACTATGTTGGTAAATTACTGTATTCTATCCCTGACATTTGTTATTCCATATTCAAATTGCTTTACACTTTCTTCTCCGCAAAAATGGGTTGACTCTCTGGTCTCTGCATCATTGTGATGCACACAGCGATAATTATTTTATACGTGCAAAAGTTAGTAAATAACCAAGGGCCTCACCTAACGCGAATTCACGCTCTGGTCATATCTTTCTTTTTTGTGAATACTGAAAAGATGCCTGTATGAGTGAATTAATGTAAGATCAAGCAAAGTACAAAAGCTAGGAATGGCACCGTTAACAACATGATCCTCCCTAGTATAATACAGTATTGTCCGTCATCTCTATGTTAAGCTGATTGTCTGATCCAAATCTCCTGTGCTTTTTAGGGATGAATGGAGTTCCAAAGCTTAATCCCAAATTCTCCACCAGAAGAGCAGGTGAAGAGCGCCGCTTGAAATAATGTAGCTAAGTTGCTCACTTTAACCGATTTTCTGTGTTTACGCAGGGACAAGTAAGGTTCCAATTATTAATTTCGAGGTTTCTCATCACAGAGCAGGTAAAATGTTAATGTTATGATTTTTTCATTTTGCTAATAATATTTGCCTTACTTGTATGAATCTCTGGTGGGATATAGTTTATTGGATATTTAATCATTCATAATGTTTGTGTTGTTGCCATGTTGGAGCAGTTGCAGCGGTGAGGTTGCTAAGAGCTGATAAGGGGAAGGCGTTTGTTGATCTTTTAAATGAGAAAGCAAATGATTCTGGGGAAAATGAGATGGGCTATGTAGAAAGGACGTTAGGATTCAGCACACGACATTTGGATGACAGGGATATAAGATTGGTAAAATTCATATATTTCACATGTTGAAATGTTTGTTCTGTCTACGAATTTCAGTTTGTTTAGGGGCACTTGCACTATGTTGGGTTATTGCTGGGAAATAGGAATATAATGCTGTAAGAGAAACAACTCCTTTCTTGCAGCAGCATAATGATGTCATCTGTATTTGATGAACATATAGCTAACTGGTTCTCAGTTTTGTTTATTCACTTTCTTGTATCACTATACCTGTGATACAGGGTGTCATGATAAACATATATTGCACAAATGGCTCAGTAACAATGTAACAGTATATAACACACTAATATGACTTCTCTATCCATGCGTAGGAATTCAAACCTTCTGATTCTCTTATGGTTGGATTGTTAGGTTACTGTCATAGTAGCTGGAACTGTACGTTGGAAACGCTACATTGATTATCTTATCATGTCACTCTGTAGCGAAGAGAAGGTGTTCAGCAACATGGAACCGCTGCTGCTGCAGGTTTGTCCTATATTTCTTACAGCATATAATCTCATTGAATACCCATTGCAGAAGTTTACTCCTGCTTGTAAAATATTTGAGGTTAACACTTCTGATTTCAGATATTGCGAATTGGCTTCTTTGAAATTCTCAAACTTAATGTACCAGCTTATGCTGTCGTTGATGAGGTATGTTGAAGTATTTAACATGTACCGGAATTAAGTTAGCCCTTCGTTTGTTTTTTGGTTGACCAGAATGTTAAATGCGGCAAGTGGTATCTCTTAATTAAAGTGATTTCCTTCCTGTTTATTTAAGTTCAAAAGAACAAATGTGGGCATGTGATACTGAGCTCTTTCTCTTATCATTTCATAATACAAAAGTTACGTTAAATGCTGTAGATGGTTGTGTTTCTGTTCTCTGATAGTTGGCATGCTGGATATAAATTATTACGATAATAGCCAGTATGCTACACCAGAACCCCCAAAAGGATGATATGGTTCCCTGTTTTAATATCCTGAAGGTCTACCTTGTTACTGTTCTTTGTTATATGGTGGTTTTCATACTTGGTGTGTCCATTATTTGAGATTGACATGTAGTATTATATTATTGTTGTCAGTTCTACTAAAGTCTGAAGCCAATGTCACCAGACAATATATTTGCTTTGTTTTCAAAAGGAACCTGATAATGTGTCTTGCAAACCGAATTTTAGAATGTAAGGCTCGCGAAAGTAGCTTTAAGGCCCGGTGCTGGGAACATGGTGAATGCGATTCTGCGTAAACTTCTGTTACTGAAGGTAAAACCTGGTGTACTCAGACTAATCAGTAGGGTTATGCTGTAAGGCTGTAACATTATTGTGTTGCTTTTATAATTAGGAGACAGATTCTCTTCCTCTTCCAAAGATAGAAGGTGATGATCGTGCCCAAGCTCGTGCTCTTTCCATAATTTATTCTCATCCTGTTGTAAGTTTGCTTTACTTCCTAAGCTTTAGTTCTCATCATGTTGTAAGTTTGCTTTACTTCCTAAACTTAGTTGACTTCTGTTTAAAATTTTTAAAGCGTCAAATGCTTCGTTCGTACAATCAATAGATCTACTGCACTGTTGATAACATTCGAATTAAACACATGCGGTCATGCCTGTTTTCAACCAATGTCCTTGTTAACTGGAGTAATGTACCTGTGGGGACTTCAATGTACTTGCTGTTTCTGACGTTTCGTAAGAGCATAATATAGGATTGGTAGACATGTTTTGTAAGCTGTAATATGTTTTCTGCTCTGCAGTGGATGGTGAGAAGGTGGATTCGATTTCTTGGAAAAGAAGAAGCTCTAAAATTGATGAATTGGAATAACAGTGACCCTTATTTCAGTTTAAGGTTTTAATTTTTAAGCGTGCTCTTCTGTGAATTGCAAATTACCTGCTCGGCTGCTCTGTTTATGCGTGTGTTTCTGATTGACTGATCTTTGTGCTATAGGGTGAACACAACAAATGGTTATACAAGGGATGATCTTGTTAACCGATTGGAAGATTTGCAGGTACTTATGTTAATTCTTAGTACCTGAGTTCCATCCTATTTATGGCTAAGGTAGGAAAAATATAAGAGCCATGCTATTTATCTACATAGGATTTATCCAATTTAGTAGTCATGTTTGGGTCATACTCTGCCTTGATTATTTGCATTGGATTTCATCACTTGATTTTCTTTTGTGTAGGTTCACTATGAAAAGTCAATTATGGACGAATTTGTCCGCATTCGTGAGGGCATGCAGGTAAGGAAGCTGAACAGTTAGTTCCATGATCACTGCACAACTGGTGTTTGCCAAACCAATGTGTTCTATTCATATCCTCTTAATTTCTTTTGGAACACAATATGTTTAGTATGCTTATAAATAACACTGTTCAAAGTCTTCTAAATTGGATGTGGACAATAAGATACCACAGTTGACTTCAGTCCAAGGAAGTGAGACGCCGGGAGCTAGTAAAAATGAATGTTTAAGAAATAAAACTGAAATACTGCATTTTGATACTATTAGGTAGAAAGGAAAGGACAGCGCCATACTTCTGGTGTCTTAAGATATTATTTTGATGCTATTGGTATGGAGCACAAAATACTATAATCCAGCATACATTTCATTTTAGAAAATTTAGTTGTGTATCATACAAGTTCATTTATATTCAAAAAGTAACCTGTGCAGCATTTGTGGGCACACAATTTCCCCAATTCGCCCTTAATCCATAAGAAACTCTAGTGATTTTTAATTGCAATATTGCATTAGGAATGCCCTTTTCTTATAATGCCTCTCGAGATACTGGCTGGTATCTTGATAGCGTAATTTCTTCCTTGCAGGCAGTCTTACAAGCTGGATTACTGAAAGAAGGCATGTGTGCCGTGCAGGATGAGAGTGCAGGCAAGTCGTGAACGTTACTTGTTGACCACCTTTTATTTATTACAAATGGGATTATGATATTCAAATGATTTTACTAGGACTACATGCTGATGTAGAAAGAACTATTCACTATTATGCTTTATACTCCATTACGTTAAGTATTTACCCTTTTCCCTTATACGGTTCCAAGTCTTGGTAACAACAGCAAGTTTCAATTGAAGATCCCTATAGATAACCCGCACTAAGATTTACAGAACCTATTGCAGGTTTTGTTGTGTCTGTGGTCGATCCACAACCTGGGGAAACAATCATGGATTGTTGTGCTGCACCTGGCGGGAAGACTTTATTCATGGCATCCCGGCTGGCAGGACAAGGTGAGAGATTAGAATGAGGGAGTTCAATTTTCTGTTGATATTGCAACTGGAGAACTGTGGGACCTTGTGCTAGTGTTTATCTTTTCCTTTCTGGCCATGCATCTATAATGTGTTTTGTTAGTATGCTATATTTTTGCAAAAAACTTGTGAGCAAAATGCTCAAATGAATCACTTTTCATATGTTATTCTTGACAGCCTGCTTGGGGTGCTATGCACCGCCGGCATAATCGGTTGTTATGACCTAGTAACGTGTGCCAGTGGCTGCCGTTGTTAGCTTAATTTGTCAGATATAAATCAACCAATGTATTACATTTATGTCCTTCAAATGTAGCATCTGATGCTACTTAATATGTAGCATCTGATGCTATTTAATGGTTAGCCGGTATAAAAATTCTTCACCTTTCATCTCCACTGAAAACTAGCATTTGTGAACGTATACATTCCACACCGACAAGAAAATAGTACTCACAGGTCCAGAATAATTAAGTTCTACCAGATCTGATCTTGTTAAAACATTATGTCATCGATGCGGAGCGAGCTTCTAAGTCTGGAATACATAGTATACTTGACTTGATGATGTGCTATTATACAGGGAAGGTATCAGCTCTTGACATAAATAAAGGCCGCTTGCGAATTCTCATGGAGGCAGCAAAGTGCCACAATCTTGATGATATAATCACTGATATCCATGGTGATCTTCGACTATATGCTGTAAGTTTCCAAGAAACTTCATAATTACTAGTCCATAAAAAGCCTCAAAAAGAAAGAGGAAGTCCCGTATATCCAAGAATAATGCACCGCCAGTGGAAATATTTATCAGGAATATGCCTATTGACTATTACGGACTTATGGTTAATGTTTTATCCACGCATATGATAAGAAGGCTTATGCACATGACACGTAGACTTGTATTGCAGAAGGAAAGCACTGCCAAATATGACAAGGTATTGTTGGATGCTCCATGCTCTGGGCTGGGAGTCCTTTCCAAGGTAGCTCTCTTTATCAAGTTCACTGTTTTCGAGAACTTCGCCATCACAGAGCATTGTACTGATCCGAATCTGGAGTTACAAGTTGGCAAATTTTGTGATGAACTAAAGTCACCTTTTCTGTTCCCAAGAGGGCAGACTTGCGTTGGAATCGACAATTTGAAGATCTGGAGGAGTTGGTGTGTTTGCAAGATGAGCTCCTTGATTCGGCCTCATTGTGAGATTCTTGCTGTTACACGTTTTTAAAATTTTGTGCAAGCAAATTCATCTTGACAGCATCTAAGATTACTTTCAATGATTTTACTTGCAGATTGGTAAAACCTGGTGGTATACTAATATACAGTACATGTTCCATTGACCATGAAGAAAATGAGAACCGGGTTACTGCTTTTGTTCAGAGGCATTCGGTACGAGTTCATATTAAAATTATCCATCGATCCTTCACAAAAGATACGAACTCAATATTCAATTGATCTAGGCAATATGTCTGTCCTTACAATTCGGGGTCCTGTTGGTAACTTGGTACTATTAAGCATGTACATTGTTTCTGCCCAAGTATTATTATCACCAAAATTCTACTCCCTCCGTCCACGACAAACGGAGGGAGTAGTTTTCTTTTAGTCATAGCATGAACCGAACTTCAATCCTTATCCAGCAATTGGAAGTCGCTGCCGTTCCCACTATATGTTAGCCCTCAGTTCAGATTTAACAATGATATAGCTGCACATTTAACTCTCCAAAAAAGTTTACACATTTAAGCATCCTGTAACACTTGTTTTATCTGTAACTGAACAGTCTATTATCATTTCTGGAACCTTACTGGTTGGTTATGTTCACTGTCCAAATCAGTTCTATAGATATACAATCAAAAGAATGCAATGAAACATTTTGTGTTCTTTCCTTACTCAGTGATTATTGCATGTTAGACAACATCCACTGACATCTAATCATGTAGTCTATTCATTTTACTATGATATGCTACAGGAGTTTACCCCACAGGGTGTACAAGGATTTGTTCCTGCAGAATTCATCACAGATGATGGTTTCTATTCCTCAAGTCCAACTAAGCACTCTCTGGATGGGGCATTTGCTGCTCGTCTTGTCCGGTCAATGCACTAGGACTCCCTACAATTAGGTGAGCATAAGAAGAACCAAATACCAAATATATTTTCTAGTGTTTATATGAACTGAATTTCCCCTTCAAGATGTTTATCTGACAAATGCTGTAAAAATTCTCTTCCCTCTTACAGTTTCTTAGAAGAAGGTAGTCTTCTGCGCTCTGTGGTCTATCTTGCTTCTTGGACTGCATGCAGTAAGTTGTATAATAGACAGCAATGCTGAGGTCATCCTTATAGGCACGCTCCATCATTTTGATGTTGAGTGACACAATAATGTGTGTTGTGAGCTAGATGTACCTGGAGTTGTACCTGCTGGATACCTAAGCATATGTATTAGGTAGGCCCTAGTGAAATTATCTGATAAAGTATGTTTGTTATGTATTATTATGTCTTGCACAGTACCAAGTGATAGTCTCAAGGTAGATGATCATACATAAAAGTACGTCTAGAAATTTATCAGATGAAGTGTACTTCAAGAGAACCATAATTCTATAAATATAACTTTGTTGGACATCAATGCCTCTTGTAGGACCTTACACTATTGGTACGAGCAGAGCCAACATCGCAAAGCTAATAGAAGCTAATGTAACTGAGAACGGTATTCTGCCTTTGTCCTTCCTCACGAACATTGCTTCATAGAATGGGATATTGGTGATCACTAGCATTCCACACAGAATGAGCTGGGGGGGAAATACATTCAAGAGTATATTCCGGCCACCTGTCAGAATTTGACTAAGCCCTCCGACCAGACAAATAAGGTTGAGTAATGCGACAGTTGCAATGATCACATATTCTGGAGCTGATGACCCGAATTCCATGATTTCTTGCTCGTATCTCTTGGATTCGTTTTGTTCACTTACCTTCGATGTAACTGCAAATGTCATCTTCGACAGTCCTAGTAACTTCCGGACAGTGGCAGTCAAGCCATAGAGATATGAGGTTATTCTTCTTACCATCCACATCCTTTGTTCGTTCCACCATCCTTTCAATGTGTCTCCACATGATAATGCCTCATACAGGCTATACATATTCTTCACACATAAGACATATATGAAGGGTGTGATCCATGGACTCGTAATCTGAATGACACAGGAGGATCGTATTAGTTTTAATAGAAAGCATATGAAACTAAATTGAGGCTTTTCCTATTATGAAAACATTACCTCTGGGAACAAGGAGATGCCTTTGAGGAGAGCTAGTGAAGGAATGATGACATAATATAGTGTTGGGATTGAATTGGGTGCCCATAATCCATAGATTGAGTAGCCCATTTGATGCCGTAACTTGATTTTTCCATGCCCAAATATGAAGGGGCAGTATTTTGAAAGAAAAATTGAGAAGCTACCTTCGCTCCATCTCTTGTGTTGCAGTAGTGTCTGAGCAAGTGTTGTTGGAGCTACACCCAGAAATGCTGGTCTTGGAGGATTGCTGTGGACTGACTTCCATCCTCTGCAATGTATTTCCAGTCCGGTGATTATATCCTCTGCTGGGTAACCATATTTGATCCCAATCTCATCTCCCCACTGTGTGTCATGTTCATACGTGGAGGCTGCTAAAGACTTCGCTTTCTCTTCAATCTCATCTATGTTCTCTTGTGTTTTGTCTTTGATTCCTCCGTCCCAGTCCTCCTTGTAGTCTTCGGTGAACCTCCTTCCGCAAAGGATCTCCCTTCTGTGGAAACATCCAGTGCCAACATACATAGGGCCACCCACACTATCCATACCACCCATCAACACCTTTAGATTGAGTAGCTATGTTAGTGGTAGAACATACATGCACAATGATTGCTCATATTATGAAGAACATGAGAACGCAACTGAAGTTATAGTTTGACATCGCTGACCTGATTGGTTACTTGGTGGGAGTTCCCATATATATTATTCTTGGTCAAATTGTTATAGTTCTGGGGGAATTGCACAAATCCAATCTTGTGACCCATTTCTTCATCAAGGAAGAAGCACAGTGCATCTCTGATTGTATCGCAATTGTTGGAATACATATCACAGTCCACATTCATGATGATAGGGCTGTTGCTTATCACTGATGACACTCTTATCTGCATTTTAATAGAAAATTTGTCACATTTAGAAAAAAACATTATGATAATAGAATTCCAACCTTTCATGGAACAATTGTGAATAAGTTCCTTTTCATTTCGCGCTCTATTTTGTGCCTTGGTTTTTGTTTGCCATTTTGCTTGTTTTTGTTGTTGGACGACGCCATCTTGGCAATTCTTGTAACTCAAATGATGTGCAATTGGGTGCGCTTTCAAGAAAAAATGTCTAGCGATAGGGAACAAGTTATTATTTATATCTAAAACCAACATATTTTAAGCTCACATTCATTGCACGTATTTCACAAAATGCTACTCGTACTAAAGAAGTGGAGAGTTTTGTACTCCCTCAACCCTACAAACAATCCAATGACACAAAATGAATTATTAGGGTGTGAACTCCATGGTACAATTTTCTCAAAGGACAAGAAATTGCATGACAACATTTTGCTAATTTGGTTACTCTTGCAAACATTACTGTTTACTTAAAACTTCAAAATTATGAATTAGAATATGTTTCAACTAATATGCTGCTAAGAATCAGTATAAGAAAATGGGCTAATGAAAACTATAAAATTTACAATAAATTGTATGCTTAGTACGATGTGGCAAGATTATTGAGTGCACCAGAGCATTCATTGCCCCAGCTTTGAAATTATGGTGGTGCTGAGGCCGCTTCTCCCGTGCCATGTATACAAGTGTTGGTAGCACATTTCCTTCGTCATCATTTGCATTTTTGTCTTTGCCCTCTATCAGAATCTAGCAGAAGAAAGAATTATATAACTTGAAACTCCCAAATATTCCATCCGTCCCATAATATAAGAGCGTTTTTGACACTACATTAGTGTAAAAAACACTCTTATATTACGGACAGAGGGAGTAGCATGCAAGTTATTTACTCCAGAATCATGCAAACCTTTACTCAAATTTTGAGGGCAGGAAAGCTACCTGAACAGTTGCTTGGTGATTTTTTGAGGTATTTTCTTGATCCCATTCATGAAATCCTTTATGATTTGCTTTGACTTCCTCCGAAATTTTACCTGACAAAACAGCTGTATCAATTCGCTCAGTCATAGCTTCATACATCTCCTGCCCAAAAATGAAAAAAAGTCAGTTGTCATGCCAAATGCTGAGCACTGCGGGTAGGCTGCACTTAACATTAAGCATCTCATCTAGTCACATGTGTGTGCCATGTCGTTCCCTGTTCAATAGCCATTTGATTACATGTGTTAAAGAAAATATGTTTGGAAAATCTGCTTACCCTGATAAGTGACCATTCCTCTGGGCTGCACAAATCTTGATGCCCATCTGACTCTGAGAAGTAAGCGGCTGGTGACCTTGGCTCAATGTTATATCTCTTGCAGAATGGTATCCAGTGCTTTGCAAATAAGGAGGCCTCCCACAGAGCATAGAAAGTGAGAATCGAACCTCCGTCATCCGAAAGGTACACACTAATTTTTTCGGCTGGGTAATTGTATGCCATGAGCGATAGGACGGTGGAGATGACAAGACTTGGTGGCTCTGAGTGTGGATCTGCCGTGCATACGAAGATATCCACACAAGGTAGCCTCTCTCCATACCTTCTCCAAGTGACATAGTAACTGTGTTAATGCTCAGTGCGGGAAGTACATGTTTTAAAGCAGTAGAACCATACACCTGACACCCTTAAACCTTCAAAACAAGTCCCTACTTTGGATCTTGTTTTGGCAGAAATGAGTCTGAAGTACTCACTCCCTGGTTTATGGGTTGAGCGTTTAAGGGTGTCTCGAAATCTAAACAGATGATGGAGATGGACCCTTTAAACTGCAAAAATAATAATATTGATATAGGTCCCTTACACCCTTAAACCTCAGTGCAGAAATGTGTCTCTAAATCTAAACAGATGATGGAGATGGACCCTTTAAACCGCAAAAATAATAATATTGATATAGGCCCTTTAAACCACCATTTTTCTTGTCTTAAAATAAGCCCTTTAAACCGGAAAGGAGGGAGTATCTACCTTCTTTTCTATAGAAAAGGCCGCTCAGTCTAGCACTCTAGCTTATTTATTTACCTTCTAAGTTAGTGAGCTCTGATCATCAATGTAAGCCCTTTGGCGTTGATAATGCCTTATCTTGCAATCATAGTTCTAAACAATCTGATCATTTGCTTTAACCCTTTGTACCATAGAATAGAAACCCTTGTGCTGCATTCTAATTTTAAAAATCAAAAGCATCAAACTTTTGTCTAATTTGTTAACAGAAAGATAGTTATATGTTATTTGGCCCGCGTAGCTTTAAAGCTCTAATGCAGATTCTCAGTGCACTTAGTGTTGTGTGGTCTGAAACTCATAGGCTGCCATCTCCGGGCCATCTCGTTGAAGTACAACATATTAAGAAATAAGAATAACCCAGAAGAAAATTAAATTTAAACTGCAAAAAGGTCTTACATTAAGTTACAGAGGGAGTACTAAATTATGAGAACTAGAACACGACGGGCTCATACCTATGCAAAACACCCATTAGAAATTGCCCGCTGTGTTTTGTTAAATCCGCTACATTTCTTTTCTTGAATATATGGTTCACTATTGTGAGTTGTGACACTGGTCTCGTGTACCTAACTGAGTCCAAGAGCTTCAAGAAAATCAGCCAACATATTGAAATATGTGGCATGTTCATAGCATCTATAGTGGACAGCCTGGACATGACACCGACATGAGAGAGAAGAAAAATGTAATCCAACCGGACCGGACCCCACAAATCGACTCATATAACCAGGCTGTCACCAAATCCTCAAACTTGACCCATATGCGGGGAGGATATGAGGGTGTCTAGGTGTGTCTTGGCAGTCCACCAATCATATGGATTAAACCGACTCCATCCCCACCAATCATGTAGATTAGACCGAACAATTTGAGGAACATATTGCGCGCACGGATAAAATGAGGATTCAAAACGAACACGCCCGACTATTCGAACAGGTCCGTGGACGTATGATAGGGCCAGATTTGCACATTGTGGTTGTATACGCTCTCATCGTTTATGCTCAAAAAAGCAAGTTAGCTGTTTACACTATTGACCTGGTGAGTGGTGGCATGTATTGTCACAAACTCACAATCCGGGCGGTGTACAGGCTAGCAAATAGCGTTGCTGTCAGCTCCATCGCCATCGCGGGACTAGTTCGGCTTTTAACAGCCTGTCTATATAAAAATATACGCATATAAAATCTGAAATTTTGGAAACAACCGAAGTTTCTTGTCGTGACACAGCCGGAGCCCGGAGCATACAGCCCCCGGACGTGGTGCGTACCTGGCGGCGAGCCTGTCCCTGAAGGGGCGGCGGCGGAGGGGGCTCCAGCGGACGGACTGCGTGACGGCCCAGTAGGCGGCGTACCAGAGCTCCGCCGCCAGCATGCCCAGCCACGCCGCCCTCCCCTCGCCGGCGGCCGGCACGCGCGTCGCCCGGTAGTAGAGCAGCAGGAGGATCCCGGCGGCCACCGTGACGGCGTGGAGCCTGTACACCGCCCGGCCCCCGTGCGTCTCCGTCTCGAACAGCCTCCTGCTCCTCTCCATCTTCCAGTCTCGCTCGCCTGTCGCTCTCTGAGTCTTTTGTGAACTCCTGTAGATGATGGACAGGAGCACACGCATGTAGTGAGGGCCCTGTTCGGGAGGATCTCAACTCCTGTAGTTGTAGTGGACAGCCGACCAGGTGGACGCGTGGACTTCCCCACCCCACACTCCACTGGTTTGGTGGACTGGATTGCCCGTCCCACCGCCCCACTCCACGCGCGCACACACCCCCACATGGCCACATCCTGTGGTCGTGTAGGGCATCTCCAATACGACTCATCAAATCGCCTCGATCTGTAAAAGCATTTTCATTCGGCCCCGCAAGACGCTCCCAAGCAATTTTTTTAGCACCGGCGGTAAAAAAAAGGTCCCAGCCACACCCTCAAGACGTCGTTTTGCGCCGGATTTGGACAAAACTAGCCCCGGCGACCCCAGGCCAAACCCAGGGAGCCGGGGGTCCGCGGGGCACCGGCGCTATTATTTGCATGTAACAGGGCCACTGTCAGCCTCACACCCCCTCTCTCTCCTCTCTCTCTTGCATGCAACAGGCCTACCCATGTGCATGCCTCTAACCCACTTCATCTCTTTTTCCTCACCTCTCTTTGTCTTCTAGTGTTGGCTGGGGGCATGGCTGGAAAACTTTTCACCCCATGCCAAAATTTTCGCCGACATGACCCCAACCGGCTGAAAAAGTGGCTGGGGGGGGGGGGGCAACGAGTGGAGATGCTTTAATGCAGAAAACATTTTAGGTTGGATCGGTTCGCACATTCGAAATGTTGGGGAACGTAGTAATTTCAAAATTTTCCTACGCACACGCAAGATCATGGTGATGCATAGCAACGAGAGGGGAGAGTGTTGTCTACGTACCAACGCAGACCGACTGCGGAAGCGATCACACAACGTAGAGGAAGTAGTCGTACGTCTTCCCGATCTGACCGATCCAAGCACCGTTACTCCGGCACCTCCGAGTTCTTAGCACACGTTCAGCTCGATGACGATCCTCGGGCTCCGATCCAGCAAAGCGTCGAGGAAGAGTTCCGTCAGCACGACGGCGTGGTGATGATCTTGATGTACTACCGACGCAGGGCTTCGCCTAAGCACTGCAACAATATGATCGAGGTGGAATTTGGTGGCAGGGGGCACCGCACACGGCTAAGAAACGATCACCAAGGATCAACTTGTGTGTCTAGAGGTGCCCCTTGCCCCCGTATATAAAGGATCCAAGGGGGAGGGGTGCGCCGGCCAGGGAGAGGGCGCAGGAGGAGTCCTACTCCTACCGGGAGTAGGACTCCCCCCCTCAATCCTATTCCAACTAGGATTCCCAAGGGGGGAAGAGAGAGAGAGAGAGAGGGGCCGGCCACCTCTCCTAGTCCTAATAGGACTAGGGGAGGGGGGAGGCGCGCAGCCCTGCTTGGGCTTCCCTTTCTCCTTTCCACTAAGGCCCATGAAGACCCATATGGTTCCGGGGGGTTCCGGTAACCTCCCGGTACTCCGGTAAAATCCCGATTTCACCCGGAACACTTCCGATGTCCAAACATAGGCTTCCAATATATTAATCTTTATGTCTCGACCATTTCGAGACTCCTCGTCATGTCCGTGATCACATCCGGAACTCCGAACAACCTTCGTTACATCAAAATGCATAAACTCATAATAACTGTCATCATAACGTTAAGCGTGCGGACCCTACGGTTCGAGAACAATGTAGACATGACCGAGACACGTCTCCGGTCAATAACCAATAGCGGGACCTGGATGCCCATATTGGCTCCTACATATTCTACGAAGATCTTTATCGGTCAGACCGCATAACAACATACGTTGTTCCCTTTGTCATCGGTATGTTACTTGCCCGAGATTCGATCGTCGGTATCCAATACCTAGTTCAATCTCGTTACCGGCAAGTCTCTTTACTCGTTCCGTAATACATCATCTCACAACTAACATCTTAGTTATAATGCTTGCAAGGCTTATGTGATGTGTATTACCGAGAGGGCCCAGAGATACCTCTCCGACAATCGGAGTGACAAATCCTATTCTTGAAATATGCCAACCCAACATCTACCATTGGAAACACCTGTAGTACTCCTTTATAATCACCCAGTTACGTTGTGACGTTTGGTAGCACCCAAAGTGTTCCTCCGGCAAATGGGAGTTGCATAATCTCATAGTCATAGGAACATGTATAAGTCATGAAGAAAGCAATAGCAACATACTAAACGATCGGGTGCTAAGCTAATTGAATGGGTCATGTCAATCAGATCATTCAACTAATGATGTGACCTCGTTAATCAAATAACAACTCTTTGTTCATGGTTAGGAAACATAACCATCTTTGATTAACGAGCTAGTCAAGTAGAGGCATACTAGTGACACTCTGTTTGTCTATGTATTCACACATGTATTATGTTTCCGGTTAATACAATTCTACCATGAATAATAAACATTTATCATGATATAAGGAAATAAATAATAACTATTATTGCCTCTAGGGCATATTTCCTTCAGTCTCCCACTTGCACTAGAGTCAATAATCTAGATTACACAGTAATGATTCTAACACCCATGGAGCCTTGGTGCTGATCATGTTTTGCTCGTGGAAGAGGCTTAGTCAACGGGTCTGCAACATTCAGATCCGTATGTATCTTGCAAATCTCTATGTCTCCCACCTGAACTAGATCCCGGATGGAGTTGAAGCGTCTCTTGATGTGTTTGGTCCTTTTGTGAAATCTGGATTCCTTTGCTAAGGCAATTGCACCAGTATTGTCACAAAAGATTTTCATTGGACCCGATGCACTAGGTATGACACCTAGATCGGATATGAACTCCTTCATCCAGACTCCTTCGTTCGCTGCTTCCGAAGCAACTATGTACTCCGCTTCACATGTAGATCCCGCTACGACACTTTGTTTAGAACTGCATCAACTGACAGCTCCACCATTTAAAGTAAACACGTATCCGGTTTGCGATTTAGAATCGTCCGGATCAGTGTCAAAGCTTGCATCAACGTAACCTCTTACGGTGAGCTCTTTGTCACCTCCATATACGAGAAACATATCCTTAGTCCTTTTCAGGTATTTCAGGATGTTCTTGACCGCTGTCCAGTGATCCACTCCTGGATTACTTTGGTACCTCCCTACTAAACTTATAGCAAGGCACACATCAGGTCTGGTACACAGCATTGCATACATGATAGAGCCTATGGCTGAAGCATAGGGAACATCTTTCATTTTCTCTCTATCTTCTGCAGTGGTCGGGCTTTGAGTCTTACTCAATCTCACACCTTGTAACACAGGCAAGAACCCTTTCTTTGCTTGATCCATTTTGAACTTCTTCAAAATCTTGTCAAGGTATGTGCTTTACGAAAGTCCAATTAAGCGTCTTGATCTATCTCTATAGATCTTTATGCCTAATATGTAAGCAGCTTCACCGAGGTCTTTCATTGAAAAACTCTTATTCAAGTATCCCTTTATGCTATCCAGAAATTCTATATCATTTCCAATCAGTAATATGTCATCTACATATAATATCAGAAATGCTACAGAGCTCCCACTCACTTTCTTGTAAATACAGGCTTCTCCGAAAGTCTGTATAAAACCAAATGCTTTGATCGCACTATCAAAGCGTTTATTCCAACTCCGAGAGGCTTGCACCAGTCCATAAATGGATCGCTGGAGCTTGCACACTTTGTTAGCTCCCTTTGGATCGACAAAACCTTCCGGTTGCATCATATACAACTCTTCTTCCAGAAATCCATTCAGGAACGCAGTTTTGACATCCATCTGCCAAATTTCATAATCATAAAACGCGGCAATTGCTAACATGATTCGGACAGACTTAAGCATCGCTACGGGTGAGAAGGTCTCATCGTAGTCAAGCCCTTGAACTTGTCGAAAACCTTTTGCGACAAGTCGAGCTTTGTAGACAGTAACATTACCATCAGCGTCAGTCTTCTTCTTGAAGATCCATTTATTCTCAATTGCTTGCCGATCAACAGGCAAGTCAACCAAAGTCCATACTTTGTTTTCATACATGGATCCCATCTCAGATTTCATGGCTTCAAGCCACTTTGCGAAATCCGGGCTCACCATCGCTTCTTCAGAGTTCGTAGGTTCATCATGATCTAGTAGCATGATTTCCAAAACAGGATTACCGTACCACTCTGGTGCGGATCTTGCTCTGGTTGATCTACGAGGTTCAGTAGTATCTTGTCCTGAAGTTTCATGATCATCATCATTAGCTTCCTCACTTATTGGTGTAGGTGTCGCAGAAACGGTTTTCTGTGATGTACTACTTTCCAATAAGGGAGCAGGTACAGTTACCTCGTCAAGTTCTACTTTCCTCCCACTCACTTCTTTCGAGAGAAACTCCTTCTCTAGAAAGAATCCATTCTTAGCAACGAATGTCTTGCCTTCGGATCTGTGATAGAAGGTGTACCCAACAGTCTCCTTTGGGTATCCTATGAAGACACATTTCTCCGATTTGGGTTCGAGCTTATCAGGTTGAAGCTTTTTCACATAAGCATCGCAGCCCCAAACTTTAAGAAACGACAACTTTGGTTTCTTGCCAAACCACAATTCATAAGGCGTCGTCTCAACGGATTTTGATGGCGCCCTATTTAACGTGAATGCGGCTGTCTCTAAAGCGTATCCCCAAAACGATAGCGGTAAATCAGTAAAAGACATCATAGATCGTACCATATCTAGTAAAGTACGATTACGACGTTCGAACACAGCATTACGCTGTGGTGTTCCGGGTGGCGTGAGTTGCGAAACTATTCCATAATTTTTCAAATGTACACCAAACTCGTAACTCAAATATTCTCCTCCACGATCAGATCGTAGAAACTTTATTTTCTTGTTACGATGATTTTCAACTTCACTCTGAAATTCTTTGAACTTTTCAAATGTTTCAGACTTGTGTTTCATTAAGTAGATATACCCATATCTGCTTAAATCATCTGTGAAGGTGAGAAAATAACGATATCCGCCACGAGCCTCAATATTCATCGGACCACATACATCGGTATGTATGATTTCTAATAAATCTATTGCTCTCTCCATAGTACCGGAGAACGGTGTTTTAGTCATCTTGCCCATGAGGCACGGTTCGCAAGTACCAAGTGATTCATAATCAAGTGGTTCCAAAAGTCCATCATTATGGAGTTTCTTCATGCGCTTTACACCGATATGACCTAAACGACAGTGCCACAAATAAGTTGCACTTTCATTATCAACTCTGCATCTTTTGGTTTCAACATTATGAATATGTGTATCACTACTATCGAGATTCATCAAAAATAGACCACTCTTCAAAGGTGCATGACCATAAAAGATATTACTCATGTAAATAGAACAACCATTATTCTCTGATTTAAATGAATAACCGTCTAGCATTAAACAAGATCCAGATATAATGTTCATGCTCAACGCTGGCACCAAATAACAATTATTTAGATCTAATATTAATCCCGAAGGTAGATGTAGAGGTAGCGTGCCGACCGTGATCACATCGACTTTGGAACCGTTTCCCACGCGCATCGTCACTTCATCCTTTGCTAGTGTCCGCTTGTTCCGTAGTCCCTGTTTCGAGTTGCAAATATTAGCAACAGAACCAGTATCAAATACCCAGGTGCTACTGCGAGCTCTAGTAAGGTACACATCAATAACATGTATATCACATATACCTTTGTTCACCTTGCCATCCTTCTTATCCGCCAAATATTTGGGGCAGTTCCGCTTCCAGTGACCAGTCTGCTTGCAGTAGAAGCACTCAGTTTCAGGCTTAGGTCCAGACTTGGGTTTCTTCTCCTGAGCAGCAACTTGCTTGCTGTTCTTCTTGAAGTTCCCCTTCTTTTTCCCTTTGCCCTTTTTCTTAAAACTAGTGGTCTTGTTGACCATCAACACTTGATGCTCCTTCTTGATTTCTACCTCCGCAGCTTTCAGCATTGTGAAGAGCTCGGGAATAGTCTTGTTCATCCCTTGCATATTATAGTTCATCACGAAGCTCTTGTAGCTTGGTGGCAGTGATTGGAGAATTCTGTCAATGACGCAATCATCCGGAAGATTAACTCCCAATTGAATCAAGTGATTATTATACCCAGACATCTTGAGTATATGCTCACTGACAGAACTGTTCTCCTCCATCTTGCGGCTATAGAACTTATTGGAGACTTCATATCTCTCAATCCGGGCATTTGCTTGAAATATTAACTTCAACTCCTGGAACATCTCATATGCTCCATGACGTTCAAAACGTCGTTGAAGTCCCGATTCTAAGCCGTAAAGCATGGCACACTGAACTGTCGAGTAGTCATCAGCTTTGCTCTGCCAGACGTTCATAACATCTGGTGTTGCTCCAGCAGCAGGCCTGGCACCCAGCGGTGCTTCCAAGACGTAATTCTTCTGTGCAGCATTGAGGATAATCCTCAAGTTACGGACCCAGTCCGTGTAATTGCTACCATCATCTTTCAACTTTGCTTTCTCAAGGAACGCATTAAAATTCAACGGAACAACAGCATGAGCCATCTATCTACAATCAACATAAACAAGCAAGATACTATCAGGTACTAAGTTCATGATAAGTTTAAGTTCAGTTAATCAAATTACTTAAGAACTCCCACTTAGATAGACATCCCTCTAATCCTCTAAGTGATTACGTGATCCAAATCAACTAAACCATAACCGATCATCACGTGAGATGGAGTAGTTTTCAATGGTGAACATCGTTATGTTGATCATATCTACTATATGATTCACGCTCGACCTTTCTGTCTCTGTGTTCCGAGGCCATATCTGCATATGCTAGGCTCGTCAGTTTAACCTGAGTATTCTGCGTGTGCAAAACTGGCTTGCACCCGTTGTAGATGGACGTAGAGCTTATCACACCCGATCATCACGTGGTGTTTGGGCACGACGAACTTTGGCAACGGTGCATACTCAGGGAGAACACATCTTGATAATTTAGTGAGAGATCATCTTATAATGCTACCGCCAATCAAAGCAAGATAAGATGCATAAAAGGATAAACATCACATGCAATCAATATAAGTGATATGATATGGCCATCATCATCTTGTGCTTGTGATCTCCATCTCTGAAGCACCGTCATGATCACCATCGTCACCGGCGCGACACCTTGATCTCCATCGTAGCATCGTTGTCGTCTCGCTAATCTTATGCTTCCACGACTATCACTATCGCTTAACAATAAAGTAAAGCATTACATCGCGATTGCATTGCATACAATAAAGCGACAACCATATGGCTCCTGCCAGTTGCCGATAACTCGGTTACAAAACATGATCATCTCATACAATAAAATTTAGCATCATGCCTTGACCATATCACATCACAACATGCCCTGCAAAAACAAGTTAGACGTCCTCTACTTTGTTGTTGCAAGTTTTACGTGGCTGCTACGGGCTTAAGTAAGAACTCATCTCACCTACGCATCAAAACCACAACGATAGTTTGTCAAATAGACTCCGTTTTAACCTTCTCAAGGACCGAGCGTAGCCACACTTGGTTCAACTAAAGTTGGAGAGACAGTCGCTCGCAAGCCATCTATGTGCAAAGCACGTCGAGGGAACCGGTCTCGCGTAAGCGTACGCGTAATGTTGGTCCGGGTCGTCTCGTCTAACAATACCGCCGAACCAAAGTATGACATGCTGGTAGGCAGTATGACTTGTATCGCCCACAACTCACTTGTGTTCTACTCGTGCAAATAACATCAAACCAGAAAACCTAGGCTCGGATGCCACTGTTGGGGAACGTAGTAATTTCAAAATTTTCCTACGCACACGCAAGATCATGGTGATGCATAGCAACGAGAGGGGAGAGTGTTGTCTACGTACCAACGCAGACCGACTGCGGAAGCGATCACACAACATAGAGGAAGTAGTCGTACGTCTTCCTGATCCGACCGATCCAAGCACCGTTACTCCGGCACCTCCGAATTTTTAGCACACGTTCAGCTCGATGACGATCCTCGGGCTCCGATCCAGCAAAGCGTCGAAGAAGAGTTCCGTCAGCACGACGGCGTGGTGACGATCTTGATGTACTACCGACGCAGGGCTTCGCCTAAGCACTGCAACAATATGATCGAGGTGGAATTTGGTGGCAGGAGGCACCGCACACGGCTAAGGAACGATCACCAAGGATCAACTTGTGTGTCTAGAGGTGCCCCCTGCCCCCGTATATAAAGGATCCAAGGGGAAGGGGTGCGCCGGCCAGGGAGAGGGCGTAGGAGGAGTCCTACTCCTATCGGGAGTAGGACTCCCCCCCTCAATCCTATTCCAACTAGGATTCCCAAGGGGGGAAAGAGAGAGAAAGGGGCCGGCCACCTCTCCTAGTCCTAATAGGACTAGGGGAGGGGGGGAGGCACGCAGCCCTGCTTGGGCTTCCCTTTCTCCTTTCCACTAAGGACCATGAAGGCCCATATGATTCCTGGGGGGTTCCGGTAACCTCCCGGTACTCCGGTAAAATCCCGATTTCATCCGGAACACTTCCGATGTCCAAACATAGGCTTCCAATATATTAATCTTTATGTCTCGACCATTTCGAGACTCCTCGTCATGTCCGTGATCACATCCGGAACTCCGAACAACCTTCGGTACATCAAAATGCATAAACTCATAATAACTGTCATCGTAACGTTAAGCGTGCGGACCCTACGGTTCGAGAACAATGTAGACATGACCGAGACACGTCTCCGGTCAATAACCAATAGCGGGACCTGGATGCCCATATTGGCTCCTACATATTCTACGAAGATCTCTATCGGTCAGACCGCATAACAACATACGTTGTTCCCTTTGTCATCGGCATGTTACTTGCCCGAGATTCGATCGTCGGTATCCAATACCTAGTTCAATCTCGTTACCGGCAAGTCTCTTTACTCGTTCCGTAATACATCATCTCACAACTAACATCTTAGTTATAATGCTTGCAAGGCTTATGTGATGTGTATTACCGAGAGGGCCCAGAGATACCTCTCCGACAATCGGAGTGACAAATCCTATTCTTGAAATACGCCAACCCAACATCTACCATTGGAAACACCTGTAGTACTCCTTTATAATCACCCAGTTACGTTGTGACGTTTGGTAGCACCCAAAGTGTTCCTCCGGCAAACGGGAGTTGCATAATCTCATAGTCATAGGAACATGTATAAGTCATGAAGAAAGCAATAGCAACAATACTAAACGATCGGATGCTAAGCTAATGGAATGGGTCATGTCAATCAGATCATTCAACTAATGATGTGACCTCGTTAATCAAATAACAACTCTTTGTTCATGGTTAGGAAACATAACCATCTTTGATTAACGAGCTAGTCAAGTAGAGGCATACTAGTGACACTCTGTTTGTCTATGTATTCACACATGTATTATGTTTCCGGTTAATACAATTCTAGCATGAATAATAAACATTTATCATGATATAAGGAAATAAATAATAACTTTATTATTGCCTCTAGGGCATATTTCCTTCACGAAATCCCAATGCCGGCCCCAAATCGGGGCGGGAGAGTTTGGATATTCGCTGCCTCGGCATCCGACAACCTGGGCTCACCCTTCCCATGTCTAGAGCCCTCGGCATTGATGCCACTCACATTGACTTGTCGCTTACCTGCATTCAAGCTCGGCCGGCCTGTGTCGCCCGAGAAGCCCACTTCAGCTTTAAAGTCGGCCGACCTCCCCTCCCAAACCCTATCCTCACCCAGTCCTCCACATCTCCCAAATCTGCCGCACATCGCACCTCCAATGGCCACCTCGATGGACAAGAAGATGCCCGAGGAAGATAACGAGCGCACCCGGGCGTGGTGGTTGCTTGGCGGCTACCACCCAACGCAGCCACCACCACCCCAGGGCTCCAGATCCGATATGCGGTGCTATCCCCGGTCACCGGGTCCGTCTTCGTCCACTGTGAAGGAGAAGCGGGTTGACAAAGAGGAGATCGACTTGGCCAAGTTCGCGGTGAGGACTCGGCAGCCGCAGCCGCCCATGCCCTGCGGCGGCGACGGATGGCGAGTTCCAACAGCACATGCGGATTGCACTGCGGAACTCGTTGAGTGACTAGGGTCTGGCGCTGTCATCTCCTCTATGCAACCATGGTGTCCAGATTAGACTCCGCGTGTAGTCGTCCTTGTCGCCTCGATGCCTGGCCCCAGTGAAGCAAGAGTCATCCCAGCCGAAGCTGCGTAGCTGCCTCGACTACTATCTAGGCGGTAGTGCCCAGCGTTGCGCATCGTCCTTGTCGTCAAGGGTAGGAAGATGCCTCACCAAGGCGGAGGCACACCCAGAGCAACACCGGGTGCAGTGCTTGGCGGTGTTCGCCAAGACTGACATGCTGCCGCTCTAGGTCCTCGCTGAGGCTTGGGCCTTCGATAGGTGCAAGACCACCGAGAAGATGGTTGCCCACTATCAGCGCCGTCTGAACTAGCAGCTCCTCTTGTCGAGCTGGTCGAGACCGAGCGCTCGATCCACCTCGAAGCCAACAAGAAGCGGCCCAAGGTGGAAGAGGCTGCTGAGCGTTTGCGCCGGGAGCGCAACGTCCCGGCCGTGGACAGATGCCGCGATGGCTGGAGTTGTATCCTCCACTGGCGTGACTACGATGACTCAATGACAGCGTTGACTGCGGTGCCGGTGGGCTTGAAGGCCATGCCTACGAGGTGGTCGTGTGCTACTTAGCCTAGTTTTAGTTTAGTTATGTTAAGTTAAATTTTGAGTAGTTTGGATGAAACTGTTAAATCTTATCTAATATGCAGGTAATATATCGTACTATGTTTAATTTCGTGTGTGATTCGTGTTTGAAATGTTCGGACGAGGGAAATTAGGGAGACAATTTTGGATGGCCGACGCCCAGCCAGATGTCCGCGGACACGTCAAATTGGTCATATAGTGCAATATACAACATGTACCTTAAACTCATACTCATTCAACAAAACTAAGTGAGACAAAGATCTAAAAGCCATAGTGAGAACACTCAATGATTCAAACGTGATATGTACAATCCAGTACCACCTTGCTTTGTCTCTACATTGAGATCTTTGTCCAATGATCCAAATGGGTAGATCCTATGTATCCAGCTAAGTTGCCCCCCCCCCCCCCCCCACACACACACACACAGTAAAATTAAAGAAATCTCTGATATTCCGATTCACATAGATATGGTGATTTTGGGCACTGCGCAATCTTCAACAAGTTACTTTCATAGTTAATATTCTTACAAATATGTTGGTAAGAAGATATAGAAAATAAAATGTATTGTGAAACTATTTTCATTTGTACAACTTTGCTTAATTATTGTGAAGAGTTTCCTCTTAGTCAGTGCTCTCGTTGGCAAGATCTAAGAAATGACAGGATACAAGAGAGAGAGAGAGGTGGTTGAAAGGGGATCATGATTTGAGGCGGGCACAAGTGGGATGAGAAGGGGTTAGGTGCAGCATTGTGGATGAAAATAGAGGGTTTACACAAAATGTCCATGTCCTGGTCACCTTGCTAAATCTGGACAACTCATTCTTTATTCAATGGTGCAGACGATTGGATCCTATGTATTCATGTGTCCACCTAAAGCCCTGATTCTGTACAAGTTGCTCCCATACTGGGATTTCACTAGTGCTAGAGGAGATTGAGTTAGATTTGGCATTGATTGCATTGGCGTTCTTGACATTTTCTGTTTGGGTATTTTTATTATCACAGGGGTAATTTGATCCATGGTTAATCCTGAGTCGAAGGGCTTATGCAAATTGCCTCTGCCCAACCCAGGGCCGCGCCACATATAAATATAATTGCCCATGAAACTATCAGAGCAAGTGTTCCAAGAGAACCACAAACCATACCAACTTGAGTACTTATTACACACTGATGCCTCTTGTGGGACCTTAAACTATTGTTGCCAGTAAGGCCAACATCACAAAGCCAATAGAAGCTAGTGTAACTGGGAATGGTATTATGCCTTTGTCCTTCCTCAGGAACATTGCTTCATAGAATGGGATACTGGTGATCACCACCATCCCACAGAGAATGAGCTGGGGGAAAAGTGCATCCAAGTGTACATTCCATCCACCTTTCATGACTTTACCTAGCCCTCCCAACAGGCAAACAAGGTTGAGCAAAGCAATAGTCGTGATGATCACATATTCTGGATCCGACGACCCGAATTCCATAATCTCTTGCTCATACCTCTTGGACTCATCTTCATCGCTTACCTTTGGTGTAACCACAAAATTCATCTTTGACAGTCCAAGTAACTTCCGGAGATTTTCAAGGACTCCAAAGAGGTACGAGGTTATTCTTTTGACCAACCACATCCTCTGTCCATTCCACCATCCTTTTAGCGTGTCTCCAGATGATAGTGCCTCATATAGGCTGTACATGTTCTTCACGCAGAAGACATATACGAAGGGTGCGATCCATGGACTTGTAATCTGAACAACACATGAATATTACATCAGTTTTTTAATACAAAACATATATGTAACTAAGGCGAGGCCTTTCCATAGTATGAATCATTTACCTCTGGGAAAAGGGAGGTGCCTTTGAGGAGGGCCAGTGAAGGGATGATAACATAATATAGTGTAGCGAGCGAATTGGGTGCCCATAGTCCATAGATATGGTAGCCCATCTGATGCCGTAGCTTGGTTTTTCCATGTGCAAACAAGAAGACGTTGTACTTTGAAAGGAAAATCGAGAAGATACCCTCGCTCCATCGCTTGTGTTGCAGTATCGTCTGAGCAAGTGTTGTTGGACCTACACCCATAAACGCTGGTTTTTTAGGATTGTTGTAGACCGAGTCCCATCCTCTGCAATGTATTGCCAACCCGGTGTTTACATCCTCCACCACGCAACCATATTTTACCCCAATTTCGTCTCCCCACTGCGTGCCGTGTTCGTATGTGCAGGCTGCTAAAGACTTGGCTTTCTCTTCAGTCTCATCTATGCTTTCTTGTAATTTGTCTTTGATCCCTGCATTCCAGTATTCTTGGTAGTCTTCGGTGAACTTCCTGCCGCAAAGGATCTCCCTTCTGTGGAAACATCCAGTGCCAATATACATAGGGCCACCCAAACTGTCCATACCACCCATCTCCACCTTTTAAATTGAAGTAGCCATGTTAGTGTCAATAATATAATATGGAGAACATGAGAATTGTAAATGAGGTTACAATTTGGCACTGCTGACCTCATTGATGACATGGAGGGAGTTCCCATATATGTTATTCTTGCTCAGATTGTAATAGTTCTGAGGGTACTGCACAAATCCGATCTTGTGACCCATTTCTTCATCAAGGAAGAAGCACAGTGCATCTCTGACCGCATCGTTGTTGTTGGAGTACATATCGCAGTCCACATTCATGATGATAGGGCTGTTGCTTATCACTGATGATACCCTTATCTGCATTTCAGTAGAAAAATTGACACATTTTAGTTTAAGTCCACTAAAGCATTACAACCTTTCATAGAATATAAAATTGTTATCTAATTCCCTCAAAAAGTTTGTCATCTAATTGGCCACGATAATTGAACACCGACAACACCGATTCCATTCCAGTAGGCTAAATTGGTGTGGTGTCAAGCTACTCTTAGTCTCTCACTGTCTCCTGCTTGGCGGAGGGCAAAAGAATGGAAACAGTGCATCACCATGTGCTTTTTAGATGTATCAGCAAGTGTATACATTGGGTGTATGGTATTAGCTAACTTCTTTATAGATTCTGAACATTCAAAAACCAAAAATTATCGAAATCATAGTAGGGAAACCTAACTGTCTTCCTAAAAAAACATAGAGGTGTATGCATATGATTTGTGATAACAAATATACGTTTGCACGCAACATTGACAATTGTGTTTTGTATGCATCCATGGATATGGTGCCCATTTTGGATTTTACTCGATGTCTTTGGTGTCACTAGAAGATGAGTAGACACCATCTACTCAAATTTGTGTGTACATAAGCATAGTCCGATTACAACTTGGATTTCAGTGTTGTCCAACAGACATTGATTTGATTGCATGGGCTACTCATATGAGTGCATACCAGAACCAGCACACCTCGGAACTTGAGCGACGCGACAAGAGTTCTATGCTCCTTGTGTTTGTGTGCCTTTATTAACATACGGTAAGTGACTAATGCGGCATCAACCAACTTTTTCTAATTGATTCTGGCACACATCTCGCTGCAACAGATCCACTGACAATAAGCCCAGGGACTATTTCCCTATTGAGGCTTTCTGATTGTACCAACATATTTTAAGCATACATTCACTGCATTTATATTTCATAAAAGACTGGAGAAGTGGAGGTTTTCTCAACTCTAATTCTCTCAAGTACTTGGGGAAATTCTATTGTGGACTATTGATACAAAGAAGTGAAACTGAATGAAGAAAGCACAACACACCATTTTGTTACTCTTGTCCAGTAATACAATTTATCACAAACTTCAGAATTATAAATTAGAATATGGTGCAGGTGCAACTAGTATTTCGCCAAGAATCAGTATTAGAAAATGAGTTTACTAATGAAAACTATGAAGCTTACAGTAAACTGTCTACTTAGTGTGAAGGGGCAAGGTTAGTAAGTTTACCAGAGCATTCATGGCCCCAGCTTTGAAGTTATGGTGGTGTTTAGGCCTCTTCTCACGCGCCATGTAAACAAGTGTTGGTAGCACCTTTCCTTCATTATCAACTGCATTTTGGTCCTTGCCGTCTATCAGAATCTAACAAAAGAAACAAGTTTAGAACTTCAGACTCACAAATACCATACAAGTTATTTACTCCAAAATCATGGAAACCTTTACTCCATTCTGGAGGGCATGATAGCTACCTGAACAATTGGCTGGTGATTCTTTGAGGTGATTTCCTGGTTCCATTCATAAAATCCTTTATGCCTTGCTTTGATTTCTTGGGGAACTTTGCCCGACATGACAGCCGTGTCAATTCGCTCAGTCATTTTGTCAAACATGTCCTGCCCAAAAGATGAAATAGTATCAGTTGCCATGTCAAATGTCGAGCACTATATATAATAATCTTGTCATCACCAGTGTATGTCAATTTATTCCCTGTTCAATAGCCATTTGATGCACGTGTTTTAAAAAGAAGAAGATGTTTGCAATATCTGCTTACCTTGATCAATGACCATTCTTTTGGGGTGCACAGTTCTTGATGCCCATCTGACTCTGAGAAGTAAGCGGCTGGTGACCTTGGCTCAATGTTATTTCTCTTGCAGAATGGCAGCCAGTGCTTTGCAAACAAGGAGGCCTCCCACATGCCATAGAAAGTGAGAATCGAGCCGCCGTCATCAGAAAGGTACACGCTTAATTTCTCGGGCGGGTAGTTGTACGCCATGAGCGATAGGATGGTGGAGACGACGAGGCTTGGCGGCTCCGAGTAGGGGTCCGCAGTGCACACAAAGATGTCCACACACGGTAGCCTTTCTCCGTGCCTTGTCCAAATGACAAATTAACCGTGTTAGTGCTGAGCATGACAAATAGTATATGTTTGGATGATGAAATATATGAAAACAGGTCCCTGGTTAGCTAGTTTTTAAATTCAATTTTGCTACCCGGGAGATGCATGCAAATTGCTCTGGTTTGCCATGATGGGACGGTGTACCTATCAGCTGATGAGTCCCGGAGCTTGGACCAAACCAGACAACCGTACTGAAATTTAAATTCTGCAGCGTGTTCAGCGTTGATTTCGATCCACTTGTTAAATGCATTTACTACATTTTAGGAGATCTTCTTGAATATGTATTTAGAGAGGGAGCTCTCTTTATCAAAAAGCAAAAACAAAAAGAAGAAGAAGAAGAAGTCTTAACCAACTGCTCTTGTATCTCTCGTCGTAAGAAAGGGTGTGGAAAAATAATACTGTGTGTGTGTATGTGTGTGTATATATATATATATATATATCTTGTTGAGCATGGCAAGATTATACGTATCTTGTTGTGCATGAAACTGATGAGACGTCACCTTCCCGTTACACACACAGTCCATGCATTAGCTAAGATTGCTGGGTGTTGATGCTGGCGTGCCTGCCTCGGCGCGGTGCATGAGGCCAGGCCAGCAGTACAAATCGGAACACGCGGCGCGGTATACGCACGCACGGTGTAGCCAGCCAGGGGCACCGGAGGCAACAACACTCGTGTGGCTACTGGTGGCCAGTGCAAGTGCAACTATAGCACGACAGCACACGTTTGTTCTGCCTTCATTGCCACTGAGATGCTAACTAGGGGATGTATATGGCAAATAAATGGTGTCCTCAAGTCCCGTTTAGTTAGCTTTACCTTGCTGTGTAGTTCATTTTTTCGAAAGAAAAACAAAATTTTAAACTGCTAGCTTACATAGTGGATTAGGCAACAACGTAGTGGTAGGAGCAAGCAAGGGAAACACGTACGTCCGTACGCCTGCGCGCAACTGCAACATAGTATTCCTCTTGTTTCGAAGAAGAAAAGATGAGAGCTGTTTGACATACGATCATGCAGCCGCGCGCGTGCCGCGTCGTTCGGTCATAAGCCATGCATAACGCGGACGGACGTGGTTCATACCTGGCGGCGAGCCTGTCGATGAAGGGGCGGCGGCGGACGGGGCTCCAGCGCACGGACTGCGTCACCACCCAGTAGGCGGCGTACCAGAGCTCCGCCGCCAGCATGCCCAGCCACGCCGCCCTCCCCTCGCCGGCGGCCGGCACGTGCGTCGCCCGGTAGTAGAGCACCAGGAGGATCCCGGCGGCCACCGTGACGGCGTGGAGCCTGTACGCCGCCCGGCCCCCGTGCGTCTCCGTCTCGAAGAGCCTCCTGCTCCTCTCCATCTCTGGCTAGCTGGCTCTCTCGCTCTCTCTATCGGCTGGCCGTCTCAAACTTTCCAGGGGACAGGACAGGAGGTGCTGGGCACTGGGCAGGAGCGCGCGTATATATGCTCCCCGCGGAGGAAGGGGGAGGCATGATTAAGAAGCACCGATACGCCCGGATCCGCGTATCCTACAGTATCCATCTTTTTCGAATTATTAAAAAAGATATAAAATCGGGATACGGCCTAATACGGTGGGGACTCGGCAGCCAGCCTCCAGTGACCATGCTGCTGCCGAGTTCTCCTCCGGATAGCAACCATGGTCGAGCAGGTAACCTCGATGGCTGCTAGCTAGTCAGGGTGTGCATTCGCTCTTTTCGGTTTGATTTGGTTCGGTTTATATGGTTTTTGGTTTATACGGTTTTTATATTTTGGTTTATACGGTTTTATACATAGTTACAGTTTGATTTCGGTAAGGCTAGTCGTAATGATAGTATCATAGCTAATATCATGTATGCCAACTAGGCAATTTTGATGAGGTGTTATAGAATTAAATAAAGAAAGAGAGAGTTGAGTATCATATCATGATACCGTATCATAATAAATGTTATGCTAATATATGTCATGCATGCAATAAATAGAGTACTACATGATAGTAAACTGGTCGTAATGGGAGTATCATAACTAGTATCATGCATGCCAACAAGACAATTTAGATGAGGTGACATAGAATTAAATGAAGAAAGAGAAGGTTGAGTATCATATTATGATACCGTATCATAATAAATGCTACACTACTATGTGTCATGCATGACATTAAATAAAATTATTTATGATATTACTATATGATACTATGCATTAGGGAGCTAGGATCATATGCATGATACTAACTTATGATACTACCCATTACAAGCACTTGTAGGGTAGTATCATAAGTTAGTATCATGCATATGATACTAGTATATGATACTGTCTCCCTAACGCATAGTATTATACATTAGTATCATGTAGTACTTTATTTATTACCATGCATGACACATATTAGCATAACATTTATTATGATACGGTATCATGATATGATACTCAACGTTCTCTTTCTTCATTTAATTCTATGACACCTCATTAAAACTATTTAGTTGGCATGCATGATACTAGCTATGATACTACCATTACAAGCAGCCTTAATATGTGTCATGTATGGCAATAAATACCGTATCATAATAAATGTTATGCTAATATGTATCAATTGTTGGGGAACGTAGTAATTTCAAAAATTTTCCTACGCACACGCAAGATCATGGTGATGCATAGCAACGAGAGGGGAGAGTGTTGTCTACGTACCAACGCAGACCGACTGCGGAAGCGATCACACAACGTAGAGGAAGTAGTCGTACGTCTTCCCGATCCGACCGATCCAAGCACCCTTACTCCGGCATCTCCGAGTTCTTAGCACACGTTCAGCTCGATGACGATCCTCGGGCTCCGATCCAGCAAAGCGTCGAGGAAGAGTTCCGTCAGCACGACGGCGTGGTGACGATCTTGATGTACTACCGACGCAGGGCTTCGCCTAAGCACTACAACGGTATGATCGAGGTGGAATTTGGTGGCAGGGGGCACCGCACACGGCTAAGGAACGATCTCAAGGATCAACTTGTGTGTCTAGAGGTGCCCCCTGCCCCCGTATATAAAGGATGAAGGGGGGAGGCTGGCCGGCCAAGCTAGGAGGCGCAGGAGGAGTCCTACTCCTACCGGGAGTAGGACTCCCCCCCCCCAATCCTATTCCTAATAGGATTCCCCAAAGGGGAAGAGAAAGAGAGAGGTGGCTGGCCCCTCTCCTAGTCCTAATAGGACTAGGGAGAGGGGGGAGGCGCAGCCCTATGTGGGCTGCCCTCTCACCTTTCCACTAAGGCCCATGTTGGCCCATTTGGCTCCCGGGGGGTTCCGGTAACCCTCCCGGTAATCCGGTAAAATCCCGATTTCACCCGGAACACTTCCGATGTCCAAACATAGGCTTCCAATATATCAATCTTTATGTCTCGACCATTTCGAGACTCCTCGTCATGTCCGTGATCACATCCGGGACTCCGAACAACCTTCGGTACATCAAAATGCATAAACTCATAATAACTGTCATCGTAACGTTAAGCGTGCGGACCCTACGGTTCGAGAACAATGTAGACATGACCGAGACACGTCTCCGGTCAATAACCAATAGCGGGACCTGGATGCCCATATTGGCTCCTACATATTCTACGAAGATCTTTATCGGTCAGACCGCATAACAACATACGTTGTTCCCTTTGTCATCGGTATGTTACTTGCCTGAGATTCGATCATCGGTATCCAATACCTAGTTCAATCTCGTTACTGGCAAGTCTCTTTACTCGTTCCGTAATACATCATCTCACAACTAACATCTTAGTTATAATGCTTGCAAGGCTTATGTGATGTGTATTACCGAGAGGGCCCAGAGATACCTCTCCGACACTCGGAGTGACAAACCCTAATCTCGAAATACGCCAACCCAACATATACCATTGGAGACACCTGTAGTACTCCTTTATAATCACCCAGTTACGTTGTGACGTTTGGTAGTACCCAAAGTGTTTCTCCGGTAAACGGGAGTTGCATAATCTCATAGTTATAGGAACATGTATAAGTCATGAAGAAAGCAATAGCAACATACTAAACGATCGGGTGCTAAGCTAATGGAATGGGTCATGTCAATCAGATCATTCAACTAATGATGTGACCTCGTTAATCAAATAACAACTCTTTGTTCATGGTTAGGAAACATAACCATCTTTGATTAACGAGCTAGTCAAGTAGAGGCATACTAGTGACACTCTGTTTGTCTATGTATTCACACATGTATTATGTTTCCGGTTAATACAATTCTAGCATGAATAATAAACATTTATCATGATATAAGGAAATAAATAATAACTTTATCATTGCCTCTAGGGCATATTTCCTTCAGTCTCCCACTTGCACTAGAGTCAATAATCTAGATTACACAGTAATGATTCTAACACCCATGGAGCCTTGGTGCTGATCATGTTTTGCTCGTGGAAGAGGCTTAGTCAACGGGTCTGCAACATTCAGATCCGTATGTATCTTGCAAATCTCTATGTCTCCCACCTGGACTAGATCCCGGATGGAGTTGAAGCGTCTCTTGATGTGTTTGGTCCTTTTGTGAAATCTGAATTCCTTTGCCAAAGCAATTGCACCAGTATTGTCACAAAAGATTTTCATTGGACCCGATGCACTAGGTATGACACCTAGATCGGATATGAACTCCTTCATCCAGACTCCTTCGTTTGCTGCTTCCGAAGCAGCTATGTACTCCGCTTCACATGTAGATCCCGCTACGACGCTTTGTTTAGAACTGCACCAACTGCCAGCTCCACCGTTTAAAGTAAACACGTATCCGGTTTGCGATTTAGAATCGTCCGGATCAGTGTCAAAGCTTGCATCAACGTAACCTCTTACGGTGAGCTCTTTGTCACCTCCATATACGAGAAACATATCCTTAGTCCTTTTCAGGTATTTCAGGATGTTCTTGACCGCTGTCCAGTGATCCACTCCTGGATTACTTTGGTATCTCCCTGCTAAACTTATAGCAAGGCACACATCAGGTCTGGTACACAACATTGCATACATGATAGAGCCTATGGCTGAAGCATAGGGAACATCTTTCATTTTCTCTCTATCTTCTGCAGTGGTCGGGCATTGAGTTTGACTCAACTTCACACCTTGTAACACAGGCAAGAACCCTTTCTTTGCTTGATCCATTTTGAACTTCTTCAAAATCTTGTCAAGGTATGTGCTTTGTGAAAGTCCAGTTAAGCGTCTTGATCTATCTCTATAGATCTTTATGCCTAATATGTAAGCAGCTTCCCCGAGGTCTTTCATCGAAAAACTTTTATTCAAGTATCCCTTTATGCTATCTAGAAATTCTATATCATTTCCAATCAGCAATATGTAATCCACATATAATATCAGAAATGCTACAGAGCTCCCACTCACTTTCTTGTAAATACAGGCTTCTCCAAAAGTTTGTATAAAGCCAAATGCTTTGATCACACTATCAAAGCGTTTATTCCAACTCCGAGATGCTTGCACCAGTCCATAAATGGATCGCTGGAGTTTGCATACTTTGTTAGCTCCCTTTGGATCGACAAAACCTTCTGATTGCATCATATACAACTCTTGTTCCAGAAATCCATTCAGGAATGCAGTTTTGACATCCATCTGCCATATTTCATAATCATAAAATGCGGCAATTGCTAACATGATTCTGACGGACTTAAGCATCGCTACGGGTGAGAAGGTCTCATCGTAGTCAACCCCTTGAACTTGTCGAAAACCTTTTGCGACAAGTCGAGCTTTATAGACAGTAATATTACCGTCAGCGTCGGTCTTTTTCTTGAAGATCTATTTATTCTCAATTGCTTGCCGATCATCGGGCAAGTTAACCAAAGTCCATACTTTGTTCTCATACATGGATCCCATCTCAGATTTCATGGCCTCAAGCCACTTTGCGGAATCTGGGCTCATCATCGCTTCTTCATAGTTCGTAGGTTCATCATGATCTAGTAGCATGACTTCCAGAATTGGATTACCGTACCACTCTGGTGCGGATCTCACTCTGGTTGATCTACGTGGTTCAGTAGTGTCTTGTCCTGAAGTTTCATGATCATCATCATTAGCTTCCTCACTAATTGGTATAGGTGTCGCAGAAACAGTTTTCTGTGATGTACTATTTTCCAATAAGGGAGCAGGTACAGTTACCTCGTCAAGTTCTACTTTCCTCCCACTCACTTCTTTCGAGAGAAACTCCTTCTCTAGAAATGATCCATTCTTAGCAACGAATGTCTTGCCTTCGGATCTGTGATAGAAGGTATACCCAACAGTCTCCTTTGGGTATCCTATGAAGACACATTTCTCCGCTTTGGGTTCGAGCTTATCAGGTTGAAGCTTTTTCACATAAGCATCGCAGCCCCAAACTTTAAGAAACGACAACTTTAGTTTCTTGCCAAACCATAGTTCATAAGGCGTCGTCTCAACGGATTTTGATGGTGCCCTATTTAACGTGAATGCGTCCGTCTCTAAAGCATAACCCCAAAACGATAGCGGTAAATCAGTAAGAGACATCATAGATCGCACCATATCTAGTAAAGTACGATTACGACGTTCGGACACACCATTACGCTGTGGTGTTCCGGGTGGCGTGAGTTGCGAAACTATTCCACAATTTTTCAAATGTACACCAAACTCGTAACTCAAATATTCTCCTCCACGATCAGATCGTAGAAACTTTATTTTCTTGTTATGATGATTTTCAACTTCACTCTGAAATTCCTTGAACTTTTTAAATGTTTCAGACTTATGTTTCATTAAGTAGATATACCCATATCTGCTTAAATCATCTGTGAAGGTGAGAAAATAACGATATCCGCCACGAGCCTCAATATTCATCGGACCACATACATCGGTATGTATGATTTCCAATAAA
Organism: Triticum monococcum; assembly: GCA_034509565.1. NCBI lineage: Eukaryota > Viridiplantae > Streptophyta > Magnoliopsida > Poales > Poaceae > Triticum > Triticum monococcum. The sequence continues at coordinate 490,480,675 of CM067845.1, forward strand.
TCTGTTGCTCTCTCCATAGTACCGGAGAACGGTGTTTTAGTCATCTTGCCTATGAGGCACGGTTCGCAAGTACCAAGTGATTCATAATCAAGTGGTTCCAAAAGCCCATCATCATGGAGTTTCTTCATGCGCTTTACACCGATATGACCTAAACGGCAGTGCCACAAATAAGTTGCACTATCATTATCAACTCTGCATCTTTTGGCTTCTACATTATGAATATGTGTATCACTACTATCGAGATTCATCAAGAATAGATCACTCTTCAAAGGTGCATGACCATAAAAGATATTACTCATATAAATAGAACAACCATTATTCTCTGATTTAAATGAATAACCGTCTCGCATCAAACAAGATCCAGATATAATGTTCATGCTTAACGCTGGCACCAAATAACAATTATTTAGGTCTAATATTAATCCCGAAGGTAGATGTAGAGGTAGCGTGCCGACCGCGATCACATCGACTTTGGAACCGTTTCCCACGCACATCGTCACCTCGTCCTTTGCTAGCATCCACTTATTCCGTAGTCCCTGTTTCGAGTTGCAAATATTAGCAACAGAACCAGTATGAAATACCCAGGTGCTACTGCGAGCTCTAATAAGGTACACATCAATAACATGTATATCACATATACCTTTGTTCACCTTGCCATCCTTCTTATCCGCCAAATACTTGGGGCAGTTCCGCTTCCAGTGACCAGTCTGCTTGCAGTAGAAGCACTCAGTTTCAGGCTTAGGTCCAGACTTGGATTTCTTCTCCTGAGCAGCAACTTGCTTGCTGTTCTTCTTGAAGTTCCCCTTCTTCTTCCCTTTGCCCTTTTTCTTGAAACTAGTGGTCTTGTTGACCATCAACACTTGATGCTCCTTCTTGATTTCTACCTTCGCAGTTTTCAGCATTGCGAAGAGCTCGGGAATAGTCTTGTTCATCCCTTGCATATTATAGTTCATCACGAAGCTCTTGTAGCTTGGTGGCAGTGATTGGAGAATTCTGTCAATGACGCAATCATCTGGAAGATTAACTCCCATCTGAATCAAGTGATTATTATACCCAGACATTTTGAGTATATGCTCACTGACAGAACTGTTCTCCTCCATCTTGCAGCTATAGAACTTATTGGAGACTTCATATCTCTCAATTCGGGCATTTGCTTGAAATATTAACTTCAACTCCTGGAACATCTCATATGCTCCATGACATTCAAAACATCGTTGAAGTCCCGATTCTAAGCCGTAAAGCATGGCACACTGAACTATCGAGTAGTCATCGGCTTTGCTCTGCCAGACGTTCATAACATCTGGCGTTGCTCCAGCAGCAGGCCTGGCACCCAGCGGTGCTTCCAGGAGGTAATTCTTCTGTGCAGCAATGAGGATAATCCTCAGGTTACGGACCCAGTCCGTGTAATTGCTACCATCATATTTCAACTTTGCTTTCTCAAGGAACGCATTAAAATTCAACGGAACAACAGCACGAGCCATCTATCTACAATCAACATAAACAAGCAAGATACTATCAGGTACTAAGTTCATGATAAGTTTAAGTTCAGTTAATCAAATTACTTAGGAACTCCCACTTAGATATACATCCCTCTAATCCTCTAAGTGATCACGTGATCCAAATCAACTAAACCATAACCAATCATCACGTGAGATGGAGTAGTTTTCAATGGTGAACATCGTCATGTTGATCATATCTACTATATGATTCACGCTCGACCTTTCGGTCTCTGTGTTCCGAGGCCATATCTGCATATGCTAGGCTCGTCAAGTTTAACCTTAGTATTCTGCGTGTGCAAAACTGGCTTGCACCCGTTGTAGATGGACGTAGAGCTTATCACACCCGATCATCACGTGGTGTCTAGGCACGACGAACTTTGGCAACGATGCATACTCAGGGAGAACACTTCTTGATAATTTAGTGAGAGATCATCTTATAATGCTACCGTCAATCAAAGCAAGATAAGATGCATAAAAGATAAACATCACATGTAATCAATATAAGTGATATGATATGGCATCATCATCTTGTGCTTGTGATCTCCATCTCCGAAGCACCGTCATGATCACCATCGTCACCGGCGCGACACCTTGATCTCCATCGTAGCATCGTTGTCGTCTCGCCAATCTTATGCTTCCACGACTATCACTACCGCTTAGTAATAAAGTAAAGCATTACATCGCGATTGCATTGCATACAATAAAGCGACAACCATATGGCTCCTGCCAGTTGCCGATAACTTGGTTACAAAACATGATCATCTCATACAATAAAATCAGCATCATGCCTTGACCATATCACATCACAACATGCCCTGCAAAAACAAGTTAGACGTCCTCCACTTTGTTGTTGCAAGTTTTACGTGGCTGCTACGGGCTTAAGTAAGAACTCATCGCACCTACGCATCAAAACCACAACGATAGTTCGTCAAATAGACTCCGTTTTAACCTTCTCAAGGACCGGGCGTAGCCACACTCGGTTCAACCAAAGTTGGAGAGGCAGTCGCCCGCAAGCCATCTATGTGCAAAGCACGTCGAGGGAACCGGTCTCGCGTAAGCGTACGCGTAAGGTTGGTTCGGGTCGTCTCGTCCAACAATACCGCCGAACCAAAGTATGACATGCTGGTAGGCAGTATGACTTGTATCGCCCACATCTCACTTGTGTTCTACTCGTGCAAATAACATCAAACCATAAAACCTAGGCTCGGATGCCACTGTTGGGGAACGTAGTAATTTCAAAAAAATTCCTACGCACACGCAAGATCATGGTGATGCATAGCAACGAGAGGGAAGAGTGTTGTCTACGTACCAACGCAGACCGACTGCGGAAGCGATCACACAACGTAGATGAAGTAGTCGTACGTCTTCCCGATCCGACCGATCCAAGCACCGTTACTCCGGCACCTCCGAGTTCTTAGCACACGTTCAGCTCGATGACGATCCTCGGGCTCCGATCCAGCAAAGCGTCGAGGAAGAGTTCCGTCAGCACGACGGCGTGGTGACGATCTTGATGTACTACCGACGCAGGGCTTCGCCTAAGCACTACAACAGTATGATCGAGGTGGAATTTGGTGGCAAGGGGCACCGCACACGGCTAAGGAACGATCTCAAGGATCAACTTGTGTGTCTAGAGGTGCCCCCTGCCCCCGTATATAAAGGATGAAGGGGGGAGGCTGGCCGGCCAAGCTAGGAGGCGCAGGAGGAGTCCTACTCCTACCGGGAGTAGGACTCCCCCCCCCAATCCTATTCCTAATAGGATTCCCCAAAGGGGAAGAGAAAGAGAGAGGTGGCCGGCCCCTCTCCTAGTCCTAATAGGACTAGGGAGAGGGGGGGGGGAGGCGCAGCCCTATGTGGGCTGCCCTCTCACCTTTCCACTAAGGCCCATGTTGGCCCATTTGGCTCCCGGGGGGTTCCGGTAACCCTCCCGGTAATCCGGTAAAATCCCGATTTCACCCGGAACACTTCCGATGTCCAAACATAGGCTTCCAATATATCAATCTTTATGTCTCGACCATTTCGAGACTCCTCGTCATGTCCGTGATCACATCCGGGACTCCGAACAACCTTCGGTACATCAAAATGCATAAACTCATAATAACTGTCATCGTAACGTTAAGCGTGCGGACCCTACGGTTCGAGAACAATGTAGACATGACCGAGACACGTCTCCGGTCAATAACCAATAGCGGGACCTGGATGCCCATATTGGCTCCTACATATTCTACGAAGATCTTTATCGGTCAGACCGCATAACAACATACATTTTTCCCTTTGTCATCGGTATGTTACTTGCCTGAGATTCGATCGTCGGTATCCAATACCTAGTTCAATCTCGTTACTGGCAAGTCTCTTTACTCGTTCCGTAATACATCATCTCACAACTAACATCTTAGTTATAATGCTTGCAAGGCTTATGTGATATGTATTACCGAGAGGGCCCAGAGATACCTCTCCGACACTCGGAGTGACAAACCCTAATATCGAAATACGCCAACCCAACATCTACCATTGGAGACACCTGTAGTACTCCTTTATAATCACCCAGTTACGTTGTTATGTTTGGTAGTACCCAAAGTGTTCCTCCGGTAAACGGGAGTTGCATAATCTCATAGTTATAGGAACATGTATAAGTCATGAAGAAAGCAATAGCAACATACTAAACGATCGGGTGCTAAGCTAATGGAATGGGTCATGTCAATCAGATCATTCAACTAATGATGTGACCTCGTTAATCGAATAACAACTCTTTGTTCATGGTTAGGAAACATAACCATCTTTGATTAACGAGCTAGTCAAGTAGAGGCATACTAGTGACACTCTGTTTGTCTATGTATTCACACATGTATTATGTTTCCGGTTGATACAATTCTAGCATGAATAATAAACATTTATCATGATATAAGGAAATAAATAATAACTTTATTATTGCCTCTAGGGCATATTTCCTTCATCAATATGGGGTCTAGTTTTGAAGATCTCGTCGAGACGGATTTAATGATGAAAACGAATTTTTAATTTGATTTTTTAATTAAAAGATAAAATATTTTTAAGCCGAAAATCAAAAAGATTCCTTAGGGTTTAGGGTTCACATGTGGTAAAATGAGTGATAAAAAAGGCGTGTGGACGATGTGCAAGATGCCACATGTATGGACGTTAGTTTTTATCTATTTTTTATCATCAGATTATTCAATCTGTGTATGTAGGCTAGTTTTTTCTTTTGAGAATTGTGTATGTGGATTAATCATTAGATGGCAGACATGATTTGATGGCATATGAACATACGATGGTGCGCTAGATCGAGCATATATGACCGATGAGGCGTTGACATAGATGTATGTTGGTATACTAGAAAAATGTGAGGATAAAACAGGGGGAAAGCACAAATGCGCTAGCCTCCAGGTTTTTTTTACGTGGAAAAAATATGCCACGAAACACAATAATACTAGACTCACGGGTGCATCCGACGGACCTTTACGGGATGGCCAACGTGCCCTCTCATAATTCGCCCCCCTGATTTTCACTGATGGGCGCGCTGCCCTTAATTAAATCCTAGCCATTAATACTTAATCAACCCTGTAAAACCCCGTAAACACCCCGTGAGTGTAGCATTGCTCCCACGAAACACCTAGAGTCTACTGTCTTTTGTGTGTGTGTGTGTGTGGGTGGGGGGGGGGGGGGGGGGGGGGTGGAGAAGCATCCGCGCTCATGGTCCAAGCACCGTGCCAGCCTCCAACTCATGCGCTAGGCAACCTAAGTGCCAGCCCCCCAGGTCGTGCGCTAGCCGCCTTGCACAATTTAGTACCACCTCGCGGAGCGACCAACAACGGGATGGGTGGATGGCTATAAAACGAGCGATGCCGGAAAGTATCAACTCAGCTCTTCGGTTGTTTAACACACACTGAAGCTAGCTTTGGTTAGTTCGGTTTGACTGAAAATCATTTGGTTTCTAAACTGAATGTTAAATGGTTTTCATATTTGGGAACTGAAACTGAACCTAAAACCTGAAAATACCGAAATTTTAGTTTGGTGTGGTTTTTTTGTTTGGTTTTTCGTTTTCAGTTCAGTTTTGCACACCCTGAGTCAGGGTGTGCATTCAGTGTTTGGTTTGATTTGGTTCGGTTTATATGATTTTTATAGTTCGGTTTATGCGTTTTATACATAGATATGGTTCGGTTTCGGTAATAACCAAAATAACCAAAGTTGACGCGAATTTTTGAACGACACATTTTTCTATCAGATTATTCAATCTGTGTATGCAGGTTAGTTTTTTCTTTTGAGGACTGTATACATAGATTAAATTATTAGATGGCAGACATGATTTGGTGGCATATGTATGTATGGTGTGCGCCAAATCAAGCATATATGACTTATGAGGCGTTGGCAGAGATGTATGTAGGAAAATTTGAGGACAAAACACGAGAAAAACACAACATGCGCTAGCCTCTATGTTTTTTTACGTGGAAAAAATATGCCACGAAACACCACATCGCTAGTCTGTAGGCTGTTGAGTCCACGCTCCTCTTTTTTGGGAAAAAACATCCAAGCATCCGCGCTCATGGTCCAAGCACCGTGCCAGCCTCCAACTCATGCGCTAGGCAACCTAAGTGCCAGCCCCCCAGGTCGTGCGCTAGCCGCCTTGCACAATTTAGTACCACCTCGCGGAGCGACCAACAACGGGATGGGTGGATGGCTATAAAACGAGCGATGCCGGAAAGTATCAACTCAGCTCTTCGGTTGTTTAACACACACTGAAGCTAGCTTTGGTTAGTTCGGTTTGACTGAAAATCATTTGGTTTCTAAACTGAATGTTAAACGGTTTTCATATTTGGGAACTGAAACTGAACCTAAAACCTGAAAATACCGAAATTTTAGTTTGGTGTGGTTTTTATGTTTGGTTTTTCGTTTTCAGTTCAGTTTTGCACACCCTGAGTCAGGGTGTGCATTCAGTGTTTGGTTTGATTTGGTTCGGTTTATATGATTTTTATAGTTCGGTTTATGCGTTTTATACATAGATATGGTTCGGTTTCGGTAATAACCAAAATAACCAAAGTTGACGCGAATTTTTGAACGACACATTTTTCTATCAGATTATTCAATCTGTGTATGCAGGTTAGTTTTTTCTTTTGAGGACTGTATACATAGATTAAATTATTAGATGGCAGACATGATTTGGTGGCATATGTATGTATGGTGTGCGCCAAATCAAGCATATATGACTTATGAGGCGTTGACAGAGATGTATGTAGGAAAATTTGAGGACAAAACACGAGAAAAACACAACATGCGCTAGCCTCTATGTTTTTTTACGTGGAAAAAATATGCCACGAAACACCACATCGCTAGTCTGTAGGCTGTTGAGTCCACGCTCCTCTTTTTTGGGAAAAAACATCCACGCTCCTGGTCCAAGCGTCGTGCCAGCCTTCAACTCATGCGTCAGGCAGCCCAAGGCCCAGGCCCAAGTGCTAGCCTCTAGGTCATGCGCCAGCCGCGTTGCACAATTTAGTACCACCTTGTGGAGTGACCAACAACAAGATGGGTGGATGGCTATAAAACGAGCGGTGACGGGAAGGATCAACTCAGCTCTTCAGTTGTTTAACACACACTGATGAAGCCAACTTTGGTTATTTCGGTTTAACCGAAAACTGTTCAGTTTCTAACCGAAAAACCGTATGTTAAACGGTTTTCATATTTGGGTACTGATGAAATTGAACCTGAAACCTGAAAAAACCAAATTTTCAGTTTGGTTTGGTTTTTTGGTTCGGTTTTGGGTTTTCGGTTCGGTTTTGCACACCCTGAGCTGCTAAGGAAGGAGATCTTGGTAGAGGGAGATGGCAAGGCGGCCCCCAACAAGGAAGAAGCTTTGAGCAGGAAGAAAGATGGGGATTGTGGTGGCCAGCGAGGAAGAAGATTTGGGCAAGGAGAAGATGGCTGATGGAAGTTGCCGATTTGGCGGCGCTGTCGTTTCTTCACTGGCGGCTGGAGAAAGGGAGTACGAGAATGGGAAGTTAGGGACAGCTGGAACGGCTGGAGCGCTCCTAGTAGGATTTTCCGGAATTGGGCCTTACATGGGCTCGAAGTGGACGGAGAGCTACATGAGCTTTGAGTGGAATGCTCTTAGTCTTTCATGAATAGAAAGGAGAGAACATATATCCAGTACTAAAAAAATTCTCATCTAAAAAAATCATTAAGTCTTTATTCATATTTATTTTTCTAAATACTTCCATATTTATTATTTCTAAATACTTACATACCCCGCTGTAGGGAAAGTATCTAGTGCTCCCAGGCTTGGGGTGCTCCCGGTGCTCCAAATGTCCGAAAAACATTTTTAAAATGTTCAAAAAATTCTGAAAAAATGCAGTAGATCGACGGAACATCGACGTCTTTTGTCACAAAATTTCAAATCAAAATTCAAAACATTGCTAGAGATATAAAAATGACAAATTTTTGTACATAACATAAGTTGGGCTTTAGTTTTGGCCCATTATCACATTGATGTCAAATTTGTCATTTTTGTATTTCGAGCAATGTTTCGAATTTTGATTTGAAATTTTGTGACAAAAGACATCGATGTTCCGTCGATGCGCTGCATTTTTTTCAGAATTTTTTGAGCATTTTAAAAAATATTTTTCGCATCGGAGCACCGGGAGCACCCTAGGCCTGAAAGCACTAGATACCCCCCCCCCCTTATCCCCGAATGACTGTTTTTGGAAAGTGCCGTATCCCGTATCCCCGTATGCGTATCCTCGTGTCTCTGTCCCCGTATCCGTGCTTCTTAGGAGGCATCAGCAGTGACGCTGTGGCTGAAGCAGGCCCCAGCTCTCGATGGACACGCCGTGCGTCCGTGCTCGCAAATCTTGTTTGACCTAGCTATACATATCTCGCGCCGCGCGCATGCACGGTCCCTCCTGAGCTATCTGATATGTCTACTGCCGTCCATAGACTGCGCGCCTTCGTACGTGCACATGCACACGCCGCTGGTCTCCTTGCGCGGTGCGTGAGTCGACCATATGCATGCAAGCATTGCAGGTGAGCGAGACGACACCTGCTCGGAAGAAGTTTCTCACTTACATATAGCCTACAAAAGCATCTTATATTTTGATACGGGGTAAGATAGATGTCCACGCAAAATTATCCGTAACATCCGCCCGTCCGTCTGTCCACCAGCGCGTGCGTACGTACTTCTCTCGCCTACGTACGTGTCAGGACTCCTCCGACGCTCTAACGTGCGTCCGGTGCGATGATGGATATTACAGACTCACTAGTGCAGAACCAAACATTATCATCGACTCATAAAGCTCTTTAGTATCGGTTCTATAACCGGCACTAAAGAGTGGGGACTAAAGGTCTCCCCCTTTAGTACCAGTTCAACACGAACCGTCACTAAAGGGCTATCATGTGGCATGGGCCAGCGCCGGAGGCGGGGATACCTTTAGTACCGATTGGTAACACCAACCGGTACTAAAAGGTTTGAGGGTTTTGTTTTTTTTTAATTTTGTGTTTTCCATTTAATTTTTTTTATTTGCTGGTATTTTACAATACTACATATTGTACACCTTATGCATATATATAAATTTTTCGTAGATCATATATATACATAAACACTATTCTCATTACGGGATCAGAATAATATTCTGATCACAACCTGATCTGCTTGTGTAACGTGCTTGAACTTCGCAACCATGGCTTTCCCGCGAATTATTCTGGTTAGTCGTGTTCTATATGATGTTAGTGTAATCTAGAAATGTTTTTTTAGCAAGTAAATACCGGTTTTAAATAGAAATCTCGCTCGTTGGCGGATTTTGCTCTCGGGTCATGATGAAATTGTTTTTTTTTCAATTTTACTGCCTGAGTTGTTCGACCTGAACTTCTTCCAGTGCTAGGTTGAACTTCCGCCAAGATTTTTCAAATGGGGCTTGCGATATATCGTTGGAATGGATACCAGTATCATGACCCAAGTTAAATTTTTCACAAAATGTAAGCGGTTTAAGAACAATTTTGAAAACCATTTTTCTTCATATAAAAACGTGAATCGTATTTTCGACCGCATTTTAAAATCATTTATCGGAATGAGGCAAATAATATGGCGTTGGAAAGCTGCTGCAAAACCGCTCCCTCCACATGTTGAAAGTTTTTCTCTAATTCCCTACGGTTAAAGAGTAATTTGGAAAATCATAAAATTTCGCAAACCGAACAGCTGAGTTCGTATTTTCGGTGTCATTTCTAAACGGCTAATCGAATTGAGGCAAATGATATGGCGTTGGAAAGCTTATGAAAATGCGCTACTTTTTTTGCTGAAAGTTTTTCTAATTTTGAACAGTTTAAAAGCGATTTATAAAACGGTCCAAGTTGCACTGAGTTCATATTTTCGAGCTAATTTTTTAACCGTGTGTCCGAATGTAGCAAATGATATGGTGTTGGAAAGCTTGAGGAAATGCGAAACTTTTTGGTATATATTGTTTCTCCCAATTCCTTATTTTTTTAAGTCAATTTTGAAAATGGCTAAAAACGTATTTTCGCTGTAATTTCTACAAACTTTATGGGAATGAGGCAAATAATATACTGTTGAAAAGCTAAGGAAAAAGCGGAACTTTTCATGTTGATGGTTTTCTCTAATTCCAAGCCGTTTTCAAGTAATTTCGAAAATGGCGAGATTATTCGTTCTGCCTTTATCGCGAAACAGATTCTTCGAAAATCCACCGCGTGAAGAACCTGAACTTCTCGGCATGTCTACTTGAACTTCACTCTGTTTTGCCCGTAGCTCTCCATCCACTCACCGGAACACTCGCCGGAATTGAGCAAGTAATATACCGGTGGAAAGCTGATGTAAACACACAACTTTCCCGTGTTGATTGTTTTTTCATACTCTTGACTATTTTAAAAGTTTTTCATCTCAAATCCATTCACTATAGTAGTTGAACTTCCTACTGTTTTCACGTTGAACTTATGTAACGTATTTTTATTTGTAATTTTCTCATCCATTTTGTTAGTGTTACACAAATGATATTATTTTTGTACAAACCTCTCTCACAATATTTTTTTAACTTTCTCCGACCGAGGACTTGAACTTACACAAATGATATTTCTGTCATTTTGAAGTAAATTAGAGAAATGATGAGATCATGATTTCTGCCTTCATTGTGAATGGAAACGCACTGCGTGAAGTAGTTGAATTTCTCTGGCATGTCTGTTTGCACCTCACTCTGTTTTTGACGTGTTGTTATTTGCACTATGTGAAGTAGTTGAAATTCTGGGGCATGTCTGTTTGAACTTCACTCTGTTTCACTTTATTTTTTTTCTTATATGAAATACACATCATGTAGTACGTGAACTTCTGGTTATTATCACTTTGAACTTCTCTCTGGTTTGAGAGAATTATTTTAAAACACAAAAACAACATATTTTTTATGTATTTTGGACATCTAAATACACGGTGAACCTCTCTCACAAGAATTTTTTGAACTTTTCCTCACCGAGCACTTGAACTTCTAGCAACCATTTTTTCGTTTATGAGTTGTTTTTAAAAGTGCAAAAAAAGGCGTTGTGTTTTTTATTTTTTGAACAGGTACATCGTAGGTTTTAATAAACTCCAAACTTCTCTATTATTTCAATATGAACTTCACATTTTTATATTTTGAGTAAAGAATTGTATTCGATTTTTAGATGGAAAAAATCGAACATGGAAATACAAGGTGAACCTCTCTCGCAAGAATTTTTGAACTTCTCCGGACAAAGCACTTGAACCTCTTTCAACAAACCTTTTAAGCTTTTATTTTTCTATACTTTTATTTCTCACCTGAAATGCATTCCTTGCAGTACTTGAACTTCTCAGTGTTTTTACTATGAACTTCTGTCACATTTTTGTGTATACGTCGAATTACACGCAATTTGAAGGTCGAACATGACTTTTTGCCATTTTAAAAATTCAAGCTTTTAGTAAACATTGATCTGCTTCATTGGTTTAATTTGAATTTCTGTTGGTATTTCCACAAATGGGGAAAATACATTTCTTTTTTATTAATTTTGAAGTACTCTGTTTATGTAATTTTAACCTCTTGTTTGTTCCCTTTAGTAACCTTCAGTTTGTTCTTTTTTATTGATGACCCTTAGTAACAGGGAAATTCATTTTGTTTTGAGTTTTTTTAAACGGTAAAATCCTAGATGTTTTAATAAATATTGAACCACTTCATTATTTTAGTTTGAACTTCTAGTTTTTTTAAAAGGAAACTCTTCTAAACTGTTTTGGTTGTTCCTTTTATTTTAATTTGAACTTCATTTAAGTTCTTAGTAATGAGAAAAAAATCTAAGGTTTTTATAAACTTTAAAATTCTTTGTTATTTTAATTTGAACTTCTTAGTTTTATTCCTTAGGGAAAAATATGGTTTTTGAAATAAGTTGAAGCATCTGACATTTTTAAATAAAAATTGAACTTCATACTTTTATTTTTCCTTGAAATGGAAATAATTTGCTCTCATACTCTCCCATTTGCATTTTCTGATCACGGCATCACCTCTCGTTTATCAATTCCTTTTTCGTAGCTTTCGTGATGTAGCAGCGATGGGTAAAGCTAGCGAACCAACAGCGGCCTCGTCGCCACCACCGCCCGCCGCCCCGGAGCCCTGCGGCCTCGTCGCCACCACCGCCCGGCGCCCCCTCCGCCCGGCCAGCGCCACCCCGCCGCCCCGAAGCCCTCCGGCCCCGTCGCCACCACCGCCCCGCGCCCCCTCCACCCGTCCAGCGCCCCTCCGCCGCCGAGCAACCCCGCCGCCCGACGCCCCTGGGCCAGACGCAGGTGAGCCCCGGTCGCACCCCTCTTCTCCTCTTTTTTCTTCTTCTGTTTTTTAGTTTAGATTACTTTTAGGTTTTAAGATTTACTTTAGTTTATATTACTGTTAGTTTGGTTCTATATTTAGTTTAGTTTAGATTAATTTTAGTTTGGTCTTAGGTTTAGTTTAGTTTTAGGTTTATGTTTAGTCATGAAAAAAAACTAAGAATAATTAGAAGAAGAGGAGGAGAAGAATAGCTAGGTTTAGGTGTAGTTTTTTTCCTGTTTTGTTTTAGGTTAATTAGTGCTAGGTTTAAGAAGAGGAAAAAGGAGAAGAAGAAGAAGAAGAAGAAGAAGAAGAAGAAGAAGATGAAGGAGAAGGAGAAGGAGAAGGAGAAGGAGAAGGAGAAGGAGAAGAAGAAGGAGAAGAAGGAGGAGAAGAAGGAGAAGAAGAAGAAGAAGAAGAAGAAGAAGGAGAAGAAGAAGAAGAAGAAGAAGAAGGAGAAGAAGAAGGAGAAGAAGAAGAAGAAGAAGAAGAAGAAGAAAGAGGAGAGGAGGAAGAAGAAGAAAGAGGAGAGGAGGAAGAAGAAGAAGAAGAAAGAGGAGAGGAGGAGAAGAAGAAGAAGAAAGAGGAAAGGAGGAGGAGAAGAAGAAGACACGCCTCTACTACGACACATGCGCGCCTCTACATCCACCAGTATATATGTACGTACACGTTCGCGACCAGAATGACAACGCTACGTACGCTTCGACCAGGTGGGTCCCGACTGTCAGGCACTTCCTTGCGTGCGAAGATGTAGCTGGTGGGTCCCAGCAGTTAGGGGGGTGAATCGTTTTGTTTTTTTGCCCGGACACACTTCCTTGCATGCGAAGGTGTAGCTGGTGGGTCCCAGCAGTCAGGGGGAAAACGTTTTTTTTTGCGAAATACGGTGGCCCCTCCGGTGGGTCCCTGCTGTCAGGTGGAGGAATAATTATTTTGCGCGTAATAAGGAGGCACTTCCTTGCTGCGGCCGTGGACCCAGTTGTCAGCATCTCCACGTACAGTACTCTTCCGATGGAAGTCGGTCGTTGACCACATTGACCACGCCGCTCCAAGAGCACCACGGCGGTGGACGACGGCGAGGCCTAGGAAGGGGACGACATGGAGGCAGGGAAGACTTGGCAGTTGTTTCCCACACGAAGGAGAGTGCGACTGTACGAGGGTTTACTGGTTCGTCTGCCATCGCCGGAGAATAACAGCAGGTGTGGGTGAGTAGAGGGATGGCTAGGCCAGCGATGGGCGTACGATGGGGCGGTGAGGCCTGCGCGGCAGCACAGCCGGCCGCGGGGAGGAGGGAGCAGGCAGTCCCGCCGGCGCTTATTTGAGCGGCTGGAGCAGGAAGAGCAGAGATTGAAGAAGCACGACGACCGTTGGATGGACATCCAACAGTCAGTGCTTGTGCGTCAACCTTTTTTTAGGAAAGCCTCAAATCTGTGGAAAACAGCATACAACCCATCTGCCATTATTTCTAATAATTTACAGCCCATTTGCTAATTCTTAAGATTTTTTTGGAGCCCATATTCTTTTTGTTAGCATTACAGCCCATATTGTGGCCACGGTTAAAAAATTATACGAAATTTTTCATATTTTGGTGCGGTCTGAACTGTTTTTAATCCCGAAATTTCGACTCACATTCAAATTGATTTTAAAAATAAATTTATATCAATATAAAATCCAACAAATTCTCCATGCATAAAAATTAATGTAATTTAAAAATCTTGAAATGAAAAAAAATATATTTGAAACTAATTGCCGGTTTGATGTGTTTTAAAAATGCACAACCCATTTCTCATTACTGATGGGCCATTTTCTCGGCCAGCCGAATGAAAGCTCTCCTCGTCTTGAAAGATTTGCAGCCCAACAGGCCTGACAAAACGACTTACTTGGCAAATCACAAAAAAACCGGGCTGTGGCCGTGGACCCAGCTGTCAGCCTCTTCACGTACAGTACTCTTTCGATTGAAGTCGTTCCTTGACCACGTTGACCACGCCGCGCGGAGAGCACCACGGCGGTGGATAACGGCGAGGCCTAGGAAGGGGACGACGCGGAGCCGGGGAAGATGCGGCAGTGGAAGCCCGCGCGAAGAGGAGTACGAGGGTTCACTGGTTCGGCTGCGGTGTGAGGCTGCCGTCGCCGTAGGGCCTGGCCAGTGGTGGGAATAGTAGGGGGCGGTGAGGCCTCTGCGGCAGCACGACCAGCCACGGGAGGCAGGAGCATGCGGCACGACCGGCGCTGTTTTGGGCGGCTGGAGCAAGAAGACCAGAGGTTGAAGAAGCACTACGGCCGTTGGATGAACATCGTACGGTCCCTGGAGCTAGAATCGTTCATATTGACTAAGTTGACAAAGCCTTCGTCCCTGTCAACTTAGTAGGACGACAAGTCAGCCTCCCACCAAGGTGGGTCCCAGCTAGCCGGGGAGTATTCATTTTTTGTACGTAATAAGGAGGCACTTCCGGTGGGTCCGAGCTGACAGGGGGGGGGGAACATTTTTTTTCACGAAATACGGTGGCCCATCCAGTGGGTCCTAGCAGTCAGGGGGAAACAATTTTTTTTGCAAAATACTGGTGGCCCGTTCGGTGGGTCCCCGCTATCAGGTGGACGAATAATTCTTTTCCGCGTAATAAGGAGGCACTTCCTTGCGGCTGCCGTGGACCCAGCTGTCAGCCTCTCCACGTACAGTATTCTTCCGATGGAATTCGGTCATTGACCACATTGACCGCGCCGCGCGGAGAGCACCACGGCGGTGGACGACGGCAAGGCCTAGGAAGGGGACGACGCGGAGCCGGGGAAGACGCGGCAGTGGATGCCCACGTGGAAAGGAGTACGAGGGTTCACTGGTTCGGCTGCGCTGCCGTCGCCGCAGAATAACAGGGGGTGTGGGTGAGTGGAGTGGAGGGATGGCCTGGCCAGCGGTGGGAGTAGTACGGGGGCGGTGAGGCCTCCGCGGTAGCACAGCCGGCCACGGGAGGCAGGAGCAGGCGGCAGGACCGGCGCTGCTTTGGGCAGCTGGAGTAAGAAGACTAGAGGTTGAAGAAGCACTACGGCCGTTGGATGGACATCGTACGGTTATTCGAGCTAGAATCGTGCATATTGACTAAGTTGACAAAGCCCTTCGTCGCCGTCAACTTAGTAGGCCCACTATACTGGGTCCCAGCTAGCAGGGGGAGTATTCATTTTTTTGTGCGTAATAAGGAGGCACTTCCTTGCGTGCGAAGATATAGTTGGTGGGTCCGAGTTGTCAGCGGCGGTAACATTTTTTTCGGGAAATACAGAGGCCCTTTCGGTGGGTCCCAGATGTTAGGTGGAGGAATCATTATTTTGCGCGTAATAAGGAGGCATTTCCTTGCGTGCGGCCGTGGACCCAGCTGTCAGCCTCTCCATGTACAGTCCACTTCAGATGCATGTCGGTCGTTGACCATGTTGACCACGCCACACCGAGAGCACCAGGGCGGTGGACGACGGCGAGGCCTAGGAAGGGAACGCCGCGGAGGCAGGGAAGACTCGGCAGTTGTTTTTATTTCCTACGCGGAGGGAAGTACGACTATACGAGGGTTTACTGGTTCGCCTGCCGTCGCCGGAGAATAACAGCAGGTGTGGATGAGTAGAGGGATGGCTAGGCCAGCGATGGGCGTACGGTGGGGCGGTGAGGCCTGCGCAGCAGCACAACCGGCCGCGGGGAGGAGGGAGCAGGCAGTCCCGCCGGCGCTTGTTTGAGCGGTTGGAGCGGGAAGAACAGAGATTGAAGAAGCACGACGGTCGTTGGATGGACATCCAATAGTATACAGGCCATCTATGGAAAGCCTCAAATCTGTGGAAAACAGCATACAACCCATCTGCCATTATTTCAAATAATTTACAGCCCATTTGCTAATTCTTACAGGTTTTTTTGGAGCCCATATTCTTTTTGTTAGCATTACAGCCCATATTGTGCCCACGGTTAAAAAATTATACGAAATTTTGCATATGTCGGTGCGGCCTGAACTATTTTTAATCCTGAAATTTCGTGTCACATTCAGACTGATTTTGAAAAATAAATGTATATCAATATAAAATCCAATAAATTGTCCACGCATAAAAATCAATGCAATTTCAAATCTTGAAATGAAAAAAAAGATATTTGAAACTAATTGCAGGTTTGATGTGTTTTAAAAATGTACAACCCATTTCTCATTACTGATAGGTCATTTTCTCGGCCAGCCGAATGAAGCTCTTCCCGTCTTGAAAGTTTTGCAGCCCAACAGGCATGATAAAGCGAGTTACTTGACAAATCACAAAAAAACTGGGCTAGCCATTTTCAGAAAGAAAAAAAACTACTGGGTTGGTCTGTGGTAAACATAAAAGAAAATGTTGTCTAGACAGGCCAGAGTGTCCCGCACAGCCCAGTTGACACCCTGCTTCCATCTCAAAAACAAATTAGATAAATGCCACTCCAATTGTGGCGATTAATAAAAATGCCACTGCAATTTCCAAACTTTGAAAAATGCCACTGCAATTTTTGCAAACTTTGAAAAACGCCACTCCAGACTTCGAAAAATACCACTAGAAATGGCATGAAATGGCATTTTTCAAAGTTTGGAAATTGCAGTGGCATTTCTCGGATACACCAGATTTGGAGTGGCATTTATCAAATTAACCCAAAACAAAAATAACTGGGCGAGCTGCTGGGTCCCTGGTGTTAGCCGCTCGTTGTGCAATTCTCTCGTTTATTGACTACGTTGATAATGGCATGGGACCCAGATGTCAGAAATCCACTAGGAGGAGCCATTTTTTATTGGCTTGAAATAAGGAGGCACTTGCTTGCGTACTGCCATGACCTTGGCGGGTCCCTGCTGTCATCCTCTCCACGTACAATCATCTCCTGATTGTGTACGCGTCAACTTGCTAGGCCCACAAGTCAGCCTCTAAACCCATGGAGGACAAATACAACCCATTTAAAAAAATACCAGCCCATTCCATACGTTCAAACGGAAAGTTCAACATTCAGAGCAAAGTAACAGGTCTGATCCACATATAGAGTACTGAACTTCCACGTTGACAACCATCATAGCCAAGTTAACTATCTGCTCCCACTAATACTCTAGTAGCGTACAAGTACTAACTTACTCTTAGCTAACTAGACGATGCCGGCCGCCATCTGTGGTACACGCTAAACGCCGGCACCGGCGTCGTGCGCCTCGCCTCAGACTTGCAAGAGGTGCAATAGGGCGCGTTGCTCGCGCGTGTTGGCCCTTTCCATGCCGGCGTGGTCCACCGAAGCTTTGGCTTCCAAGCGGGAAACCCACTTAACAAGCTGGTAGTAAAAATCGGCATCACGAACGCGTGCGTGCCTGACAGCCTCCAGGGCTATTTGCCGGGCGCCGGCCTCCACGTAGTCGGCCCAGTTGCGGGCGCTATGCTCGCGACTCAGAGCGTCGGTGCGCTGCTGCTCCATGTCCCGGTAGCGGCGCAAATCGGCGATACGCTGCTCCTCCGCCAGGCGGTCGCGCTCCAACAACTCCTGCTCCTCCGCCATGCGGTCGCGCTCCAACAACTCCTCGATCTCTGCATTGCCATCTAAAGGCAGATAGAATGCCTCCTCCCTCCGTCTGCCTTCCGGTGAAAACCCAAACACTAGTTCCGGCGGTGACCGCCTCCGGTGTCGCCTACCGCGGACGGGCGGGGGCATGGCGGACGTGGCGAGCGACATCGGGCCGGTGGGGGCTTATGAGGATATGGCGAGTTGGGTCACGGTGGCACCGGAGAAGGCCGGGAAACAGTACTTATAGGCGGAAGGTAGCGCGACAGTCATCAGAATTCAATGCATAATGGCTTAGCGCGCCAGCTTGTCGTGGAAAACTAGAGAAACTGAAATTATGACTGTGTCGTCCCAACCCGTCTAGGTCGCACGCCGGCATGGCGGTCAAATAAGTGCACTCGAATCATCTCCCTCCTTGTCAATAATGATTCCACGGATTTAAAAAGCCTGCAACAATTAAAGCGTATCTTTTTCGCATCAGTTAGCTGCCTTAATTATGGCCGGCTGCATACAGGCACTCAGAATCGCTCGTAGGCAGTACGCGAAGCAGCATGCAACGAGTCGCAGCCGAGGGCACGCATGCAGCCACTTAAATCACTGGAATTAATTAGGCTTAAACTTCTGCAGGCCGTTAATTATTGCCATGCCTTGGTCTTGCTGCTTTGCTCACGGAATTAATTAGGCTTAAACTTCTTCAGAGGTAGGCATTTTTATCCGTGTAGGATTGATAGTGTAGCTTGTCAGTTTCTTCAGAGGTAGGCATTTTTATTCAAAAAACTGCCACTTCGCATCTTGCGTCGCAAATAAAACTACTAGGAGCACATTTGTAGGCTAGCTAGTGATCGATCAGTAACTTGTAAACACTGAGCAAACAGAAATAAGTAATTGTTAATGCATCTCAATGATTCACATATCATATACAAATATGTAGCTCCAAAAGCAAAGATCAGCCACTTCGGATCTTGCGTCGCAACTAAAACTAACTAGTACGATTCCCATACATAAGATCAACATGTTAATGCATCTCAATGATTCACAGATCATATACAAATATGTAGCTCCAAAAGCAAAGATCTAGAAAAAACATATGTTCTTCCTACTAACATGGATGCTTCTCTTGGCCAACATTCAGTACAGACTGAAAGACAAACTTGTTTGTGAAGTCTACAATTCCTCTTGCAAACGTAAGTGGTTTCACCAACAGCTGGAACCATGAGAATGAACCACACATGATGGAGGAACATCTACTGCAATATGATTTGGTCTTCTCTCGATCACACCGCGAGACTATTTTTGGAATACAAACTTCAACTAAGGCAAAATGATGCCCATTGTATAATCAGACTAGAGCAATGAAGCACCTAGTGTTGGCCAATAAATAGTACAGTACTACTTTTCTGCAGTCCATGAAGTGACTATCCAATCTTTCTGTGTCTATTTTCAAATGGCACTGCATGCAGTGACTATACTATTCTCTTGTGCAGTTCAACCAAAATTGCGGACACTTTGTTTGTTTGCCAAATAGCAACGGGCAGACATCTCTATCTGCACAAATATCAAGCAGCTAGTAAACATATACCACACCTTGCATTTTCGGTTTAAACATGTCTCTTCCGCTTAGCATCTGTCATGTTCTGCACTGGACAATCTGATACGGTTATGTTTTGCCCTGGAAAATTTCATACTGAATTGATTTGCTGGTTCAGAGTAGAAATATAGTGCATATTCTTCATCAGACCAAGGATATCCATGTTCGCAGTGACAGAAGAGGTGAAATCGATACAGCCGAAATTGAGCATGCAATCATTGAATCCTGTCCTGCACCTCCAATGTAGGTCCACCCTGCCAATAAATTCACATGCAAACCACTAGTATTACTCTCTAATGACAGTACAAAAAGAGTAGCAAGATAGTAGCAAACCATGTACCTTCGTAATGAACAGCTCATAGTGCCACCAATTGGATATAAAGGTTTGGAAAAAAACATGCTCCTAATGTTGAACCAGTTTGACTTTTTGTGCAGTTCCACTAAAATCGAGCATCCCTGTTTGCATAGATATTGAATGTGTGATTACTCTAAAATTGGCACTAGTTGAAGCATAGACTCACAAATATAAGCATTCCAATTTCTTAATGGGAAAAGTTGGCAAGACTGTTTCTAACCACCTGTTTGAAGGAATAAATAATGCAACAACGGCTGATGTCAGGAAGGCATACATAGTTTTTTTTCTGAAAAACTGAGCCATTCCTGACCTTTCCTCTTCTTTTAAGCAAATTTTGTGCAGTTCTACTAAAATAAAATGCCATCACCGCCTTGAAAATTCAGTGACACTGTACAAAAGGAAATGACTTAACATTACATCATGATGTCATGTATGTAGTCGACAGGCATTAGAGACAAGCATACAGACCTCCTCCGATAACATAATGAACATTAATTTTAACAAAGGTGTGACTAGCTTTACCGGGATAATTTGAGTGAACTCTACACCCTTTGTTCCTTAATATAAGACATTTTTGCGGTTCAATTTAAAGTACCCAAACGTCTAGTATTTAGAAAAACATGTAGTAGTTTTCTTGAGCACATATCTGGGAAAGCTTGCCACACTTTATTTATGTCCATACGCTAATGCAACACCATTCGAATACTACAAATATACACTAATCCAGTGGCTAGTGCAACAGTAGAGTAGTTAGTTTATTACAGGGTACAATACAATGGTTTTACTGAACAGATTTCAATAAACTCTAGCTCTAGAAGGTTTCTATAAGAATTAACAATACAAAATGTAAAGGTAACAAGTTTCAGCATTGGTATACTAGCTGTGCATGAGCATTAAACCAAATACAAAAGTCTGAAGGTAACTAGCATTATTAACTAAGGACAGTATAAAAAAATTGCAAACCATGTACCTCCAAGGTAAATATCATTTCGAACTCGGGGGGACCTTAAAAATTGCTATCCCAATCTTGATAATCGATCAAACATAAAAACTTGATCGAACGAATCAAGAGAACAACTGGAGGAGGAGGTGCCCACTCTTGACCTTTCCTCTTGTCTTCATAATTGTCTGTGTAGTTTAACCAAAATAAAATGACATCAGCACCTTGGCATTTTGGTGACACTGTACAAAAAAATTAACTTATCTCATGAAAGTGAGCTATGTAATCTATAAGCATTAACAGTGCAAAAATCTGAAGGTAGTAACAAGTTTCATCGTTGGTATACTGGCTGTGCAACATCATTAGAATGCCTTAGCTGAAAAATCTTTAATACATCCACAATCAACAGCTAACCCTGAAATAATCCAGTGACATTAAATGGCATTGCTTAAATTTATCAGTGGCATTAGACTGAGAGCGGCATTAGTTAAATGTGGCATCACTTTAGCAGTAGCATTGCTTGACTTGACTGCTGGCGTTATACTAACAGCAAAAAAAGTGGCAATAAGAGCATGGGAGGCCCATTCGGACAGTGGGCGCACCAGTACGATGTACCTCCACGGACGCATAGTGGTGAGGGAGGTATGGTTGCCCAGAGCAACAAATATCCAGGCAACATATGTGGATTACGTCCCATTTTTGTTCTCTTTAGCCACCTTTTTCCTATGCAAGGACAACAAACCGATCGACCTGGTCATTCTCTATTGCGTTGTCATGCCTTTCACCCTTCTTCAACCAAGAGACACGAGACTTGTTCCTTAGCTACTGATTTTCCCCTTTTCAACCTAGATGCGGGTTCGATGCCTACTCTCTTGGACAGTACAGTCTCCCTTCCTTTCCTTATTCAACCCAGACATGGATTAGTCTGCATGAAGTAGGGTTTCCTTTAATAGTGCAAATTATGGTTTTCGTCTGCGTGGCCAGCAGAGCAGAGGATAGCAAATTGAGAAGATGGTGGAGTGGAAAAAGATCCACATGCAACGACGTGGCAGATGGGGCAATAGAACAAGGTTATGGTTCAAAAAGAGGTAGCATACCTGAGGGTTGGTGGGAAGTGGCTTCGCTCGTGGTCGTTGTCCTCCGCACACACTACGGCAGCGAGCTTGGGGACAGAGGCCATCCCGCGTGGGCGCTAGGTTTGAGAGGACGGCCTTGTCGTTAGTGCGTGACCTCACTCGCTGACGACGAGTGCGTCAACGCTGCACGTCCTTTTCTTCCTCGGCGGATCTGTGACCACCGGTGAGGAGGGAGAGAGGGGCCGTCTTTTTTAGATCTAGAGAGAGGGTGGTAGTGTGAGAAGCAAGTGGGCAGCCCTTAGCAAGAAAGCGCTGAAGCTCCAGCCTATATATATTTTTTATACTACTAGTACTAGAGGTGGAGTAGTGGTAGAGTAGTTTATATTTTCTCTACATACAGTACTAGTTAGTCATGCTTCAAAACTGATCGGCACGCCATTAAAAAATAAAGGTCGATAACTAATGCGGCACCTCGGGCCAACGCGGCCAGATCGCATTTTGCACGAGAAATTACACACCATGTTTCGTTGACATGTGGTCCCGTTCCAACATATCAGTGAGACGACGACGAGTAGTAGGAGTATTTCCGAACAGACGTGTAGGCCGGGGCACCTCTTCGTGAACCGTGGCAAACTCGCAACCGTCCATCGACTCTTCGCCTTTCCCTCTCGATTTGGAACTGCTGTCGCACGCTCTTCCTCTCCCTCCTCCATTTTCCTTCAGCCCTTCACCCTTTCTTCTGCCATTGTTCGATCGTCTTCTCCATGGAGGGAACAGGCCGGAAATGACCCCGTTATTCTTGCCCCGATCTGAAAGATGACGTGGTGGAGGAACTCATTGATCGGTGTGACGTCATCACCTCGGCTAGCATGGCATGTTCGTTCAAGCCCATTCTCGACTCAACTAATAACATCATTACAAAGAATCAAAGAGTCAAGGAGCGGTTTGATCTCCCCTATCTTCTTCGCTGTGACCCTGATGACTGGCACCGGCACGACGGAGGCCTCGCCCTGTGCAAGTTGATGCCACTTGATAATGATATGTATGATGTTAAGACGCCATCGCTTGAGGGCAAGGCTTGGGCGGGCGCAAATGGAGATTGGGTTGTTTACATTGGGTCCAACTGCAAGTGGGAACTTGTGAATGTGTACACTCATGACCGGGTTCCACTTCCAAAAATCTCAGCAGACTGCCCAGAGGTTGAGCACACCGGTATTGTACGCACGTTCAAATACGATCATGGTGACTGTCTTCTATGGAAGATAGCAATTTGTCGAGTTCCCAACCGCTCTTGGAATTACAACAACTATCAAGTTGTTGCTATCTTTGACAAGCTTGTTGCCGTCCTTGGTGGTTTGACTCGATGGATATTGCTCAAAAATCAGTTTCTGTACATGAATGAGTACTATGATGCAATTCAATACGAGGGCCTTGTGTTTGCTGCCACCACTCATGGCACTGTTTTTGCATGGGATCCTCGTAGTTTCGGTACGTTTGTCTTCCACCGTAATTATAATTGTTTCATCCACATGCATGCGGGTTAGCAAGTTTCCCTTTACTAATTAACGTTCTTCTTGTGTTTCCAAGGTCCTGTGAACATCCCACCACCTATACTTGAAAAAATTTATAACCAAGGGGGAGATGACGATGGTGATGATCACAAGCATGAGGACGAGCAGCGCCCATATACTCTGTGGCGCCTGGCAACTAATTTCGATGGATCACCTCTTCTTGTGTGTATACAGCCCACTGATGATGTTGCTACTAAGGAAGCAGGTGTAGTCTCCCATGGTCGCACTCTTCGGACCTATTCCAACACCCGTTGCATGGTATTCAGGATGGATACTAGTGTGCTAGCGCCAACTCCTTCTCCCAGGTACAGAATTGATAGTATTGGAGAAAACTCGCTCTTCCTTGGACAAAACTATCCGATGATGGTGAAAGGCGATCCAACTGCTATTGACACAACGTTACTACCATTTATGAGAAGCAACTGTGTCTATACCTCAGACATTTGGGTGGTTCCCTACCCTGGTACTGATATAGTAGGCCGCTTCAGCCTGGATGATCAGTCATGCGTTGGTTTCCAGATCGACAATCGATGGCCCGTCCCAGAGAATCACTTGTGGTTCAAAGCAAGCATTTCCAACGCCGAGGAATGGTTGAGTTGAAGTTCATTTCATTGCTTGTTATTTGTTGTGTGGTGAAAACTTTAGTATTTATAATGTGTCCTCGTTGTCGATGTGGGTTGATGACCTATTGTATGTAATAAAATGATATGCCTATGATAAACTTACTAAATTTATGAATGGCTTTCGAGTCGCTTCTCTGAGTGAGTGGTGCGACGAGGCAAAAAAATATTTTCTGAATACATAATTGTACGTGCATTGCAACAGGTTATCGGATGAGGCCAATCAACAATAGTAGTACACTATTTGTACTAGCTTCACATGCTTCGCGCGTCGGGTGGGTGTTTTTACTGTAGCCATATGTTAATGTGTTCGCTATACGAAATCAGCACCTCGAATCCTCGATACTAGTACTATATAGTAGTAGTAAGTAGTAGGAGTAGTAGGGTGGCATGGGCCAGAACAAGCATTCACGTCCAGGAGTACGACACACGCCACCACCACGACATCCATCTGACACCATATTATTTCTTGGAGTCCGTGCTAGAGCAATCTCTTCAACCTCGTCGTTTCTCTAACTTCAGCCATCGCGTGGTGGGCGAGGTGGGGGTTTGCCGATAGTCAGTTTCCTTAACTGTGGTCCCACTTATAAGGCCAACTCCAACGCACGACCCCAAACAGACCTCCGTTTTGCACGAACTCCAACGATAATTTTGATTAGAAAAGCAAGAACAAAGAAAACAAGAACCACAAGAATACATTTTACTACTCGTGTAAGTTGGATTAGTGCCTTCTCGATGCATTCATTGTTGATCTGCGGAGGCTCGATCTTGTGTGCTTCTTTCTTCTTTGAGTATAAAGAAGTAGACGTTGCTTCCTCGCATCTAGTCTCATGTCTAGCCTCTATTCTAGTAGGAGTATCAACAAGTGCACTAATCTCATCTCCAGCCTCTATGCTAGCTAAAAGTGATAGAACATCTACTAAATTACGCTCTATCAATATATGGATGTACTCTTCTTCCCAATACAAAAACTTGCATCCATTCTACTCCCTCCCTTGCACAATACATGCCTTCTATTTGTCAAAATATATATGTATCTAGACATGTTTTAGTATATAGGTACATCCATTTTTGGACAAATGGAAGTCAAGTATTTTGGAACGGAGGGAGTACACAATGAAAATTTTAAGTTAGCACAACTAGTCTAATCCGAGAGCACAACCGAAGATTTGGTCGAGTTCTTCCTCCTTTTACCGACACGTGGGACATACAGCATCCAGGTTGTGTCATGAAAGAAAATAGAGTGGTCGTTGAAGCCACGAGATGTGCATCTTGGGTTAAACTGTAAATAGAATCTTACTACTCTTGAGTAACTCCAAAAGCGGTCACCGAAGATCTTTATTGGATTTGTTTTTCATCACCAGCACGTTGAGGTGAAAGATGTGCAGGTTCAGTGGGTCCTCTTGCGTTTTCACTGACATGTGGGGCCGCATGTGAGCAAACAGACGATGGGCTCCGCGCGTCCGCTGGCTGGCTGAGAAGAGAGATAGAGGAGGGCTGAGCACGGACTGCAGGAAATTTGTTCTATGTATCTCGATGTAGGCTCGATATAGTGGGGTGGCATGGGCAACTAGCATTCACGTCTAGCAGTACGGCACACGCCACCCACACGAGTCCCATCCGACACCAATTTTCTTGGAGTCCGTGCTACAACCATCTCTTCTCCCTCCTATTTTCTCAGCCATTGTGCGGTGGGCGGGGTGGGGGTTTGCCGATAGTCGGTTTGCTCAATTGCGGTCCCACTTGTAAGTGAAAATGCAACACCGCACGCATTCCCGCTTGAGCGGCGTGCCGGACCAACCGTGTGGGGGTGCGACGCAAACACGACAGGCTTTTCCTTTTGAACTCGTAACTTGTAAAATTTGGTTCTGCTCCATGGCGCGACCGATAGATAGAAAATAACGATTTTGCCTAGAGTAATGAGAAGTTTGGTTCTGGCGCCGTTCATGCATGGAGTACGTATGAAAATTATGAAGTTGATGCGAAAGGTAAGATAATTACTGTAGTATCATATACTACTACATGGATTTGACGGAAAGATAAAAATTCATACGGATCCATCAACGACATCCTCATGCCCTAGTGCGTCGGGTCACCAACCGACGTGTGAGGAGCAGCAGCGTTGGCGGCGAGCTCAACGTGCTTCTGAATAGTGCCATCCAAGGTTGCCCTGCGGTCCAAGAAGGCCAACATCCTATCGTCCTCCTCTTGCATGTAGTAGTCCTTGTGGACGATTTGCGCGTAGACGTGGGTGATTATGTCGATGGTGTCTTGCTGCGCCAGGCACTACGCGGCGAGCGCGACCTCGAGGTGGACATTCTCCAGTGCGACGGCGGGCAGTCGCAGGGCCACCAGTGCATCGAAGAGGTTGTCACAATAGTGGGCGTTGAGGGTGGAGGACATCGCAGAGCCTGGGCGCGTCGGCTGGAGGCTTATGTCAAAGTCGTCCACAAGCTTCTTGACGACGATGAACTTGTCGAGGAAACCGACGAGGACCTCATCGAACAAGGAGACGAAGCTGTCATCCGAGCGGCCCCTTGCCCTGGCGGCCTCAAGCAATACTACCTGGAGACGTTCCTCAGTGCTGGGCTGCAGGCCGGCGTCGTGGACCATTTCGCACAGCCGGCTGATGCTCGCGCTCATCGCCTCCATGGGTCTAGCTTAGCTTCTAGTCAACTGATCTTGCGATTCAAGTGATCACTCTTGCCCTTGGTTAGCGTGCGTAGGTGCGTAGGATTTCGTACTACTCCTTGGCCCTCTACTGCACCTGCCTTTGGCTGTATGATAGGTGGGCCAGCCACCCCCTGGGCCCACGTGTCATTCACCCAAAGGTAGTTGCCGTAAGTCAATGAAGCTGCGCCCCCTCCGTGCCGGTGCAGTATAGTCATCTCACCAGACCTCTAGTTGGGGCCAAACGAGAGAAGTTTGATGTTTACTGGTTTATTGGTCCCCTTTGCATTTTGCGCCAAGTTTTGACCTTTGATTTAACTAATAAAATGTTAATGCATGTAAACAAAAATGTTGTGTAAGTCACCTTACAAAAACCAAATAATCCCAAAATACTTAGGCACAGTGCATTAACTCCCTCCTTGTTTCTTATTTCGTGACATATCAATCAATGAGAGATGTGGGCCGTGCATGCTTTCAATGACTTGAGACTACCAAACATGACATGCAGTGTTTAGTTCATTGCATGTAATCCTATTAGTACTCTAGTTAGCAAAAAAAACATTAAGTTCTCTCGCCGATAGGAATAAAACACCATGCATTTATTTACAGAGGGAGTAGTACATTTTTTGTGACATGCATTACTAGATATTGCTAGTCAAATACTAAAATCCAGATGGACGTGGTAGTACTCCTAAATCCAGATGGTGGTGCTACTAGTACTAGTAGTAGTACTACCAATGTAGTAGTAGGAGTACTAGCACTATACTACCCGTTGGTCAAATTATTACGTGCTGCTCCTCACAGTGAAGTGACAAGACCCTGCGCCGGAGATGACACCTGAGTATAGGCGCCGTGTTCGGCATACCATAGTCAGCCTCACCGTCTGCAGTCACCATCATCATGGATATAGAGCTAGCTTGCTTACAACTAGCCCTGTTTGACATAATTTCCCGTGCGTAGATGCCCTTGCATTGCACGAAACACCAAGATTGGGGGTGGACGGCTCCGGCAGCGGCCATCGCGCCAGATTTTTCCATGGCCTTCTAGATGTGGTGGGGAGGAGATAATGCTAATTGTGAGAGACAAGGAGTTGTTTGTAAATAGGGAACAAGTGCGGGCATCTTTTTGCAAAAATGGAGAAGCTTGGTTTGTATGCGTCAGATCTAGATCCGACGGCTATTGGTGAAAGATGGGAGGCACAACATCATCACCAACTCAGGACCTGTTTGATTCGCAGGATTTTGAAAACGTAGGAATAGGACACGACAATATTACAAGTTTCAAACTGATATTACAAATGTTAGGAGTAATGCTGCACCTACCAAGAGGGAATTACTAGGAAGTTTACGTAAGAACTTTCGTTACTTTAGGTGGATGCAGCATTATCATACAAACTAAAATCCACCGCCCTGACAAGTCACTAATGGGCAAATAAGTTTTCGAGTCTCTGGCCACTTGATGTTTCAAAAACAAATTCAGCTTCTGCAGAGACTTTGTCATTTAGGCTTAGATGCTTGCGGTGATCAGCACGCCATTCATTGTTGCGCCAGAGAACGCCAAACCTCATTACCTTGAGCACACTTGCCTCCAGAAAAAAGAACCCGGCCAATTTAATCTTGGATGTGCTGCCTCGGTAGTCGATCAAATCAATTTCTGTAAGATGGAGATCAAGGCATTCGATGAGATTGTTATAGTGCAACACAATTTTCACTTTCGGGTATTTTTTTATCTGCAAAAGAAGAGAACATATTAGAGCAGCTAGCTGCATAAGATTGTCGTGTCATTAAGAGGTACCAATATCATTCGCTCATATGATAGGGTTGGCTGGCTAGTGATATTTTTTCACTCTCTCTCTCTCTCTCTCTCTTTCTGTTTCCTCTCATTTAACTAGGAGTACGTGAAGAGCTTGGGCATTTGTTGCCTTCCACTATGTGGCCGATGCCATATTTCGCAAAAGTATGCCACATAATACGCATCGATGTCAAATCAAAAGATTTTGGCACCACTCTCGCGATGTGAGAGAGTTGGCACCGCTGTGCACACAGATCCACATGTATAAACAAATCAATCAAACCAACTACACCAGCCTCTCACTCTCCCAAACAAGTGATTTTATTGCCTCAGTCCTCTCTCTCTCCCACGCAGTGTTTTTTCATTGTGTGAGTTAATTTGGCACTGGAGCAAAGTAGGTGATCCAGATTGGGGCACCAGGTGAGCAATGGAGGGGCATCCGTTGGAAATATGCCCTAGAGGCAATAATAAAATGATTATTATTATATTTCCTTGTTCATGATAAGTGTCTATTATTCATGCTATAATTGTGTTATCCGGAAATCATAATACATGTGTGAATACATAGACCATAACATGTCCCTAGTGAGCCTCTTGTTAACTAGCTCGTTGATCAACAGATAGTCATGGTTTCCTGACTATGGACATTGGATGCAATTGATAACGGGATCACATCATTAGGAGAACGATGTGATGGACAAGACCCAATCCTAAGCATAGCACAAGATCGTGTAGTTCGTTTGCTAGAGCTTTTCCAATGTCAAGTATCATTTCCTTAGACCATGAGATCGTGTAACTCCTGGATGCCGTAGGAGTGCTTTGGGTGTACCAAACATCACAATGTAACTGGGTGACTATAAAGGTATACTACAGGTATCCCCGAAAGTATCTGTTGGGTTGACACGGATCGAGACTGGGATTTGTCACTCCGTATGATGGAGAGGTATCTCTGGGCCCACTCGGTAATACATCATCACAATGAGCTCAATGTGACCAAGTGTTTGGTCACGGGTCATGCATTACGGTACGAGTAAAGTGACTTGCCGGTAACGAGATTGAACGAGGTATTGGGATACGAACGATCGAATCTCGGGCAAGTAACGTGCCGATTGACAAAGGGAATTGAATACGAGATTGATTGAATCCTTGACATCATGGTTCATCCGATGAGATCATCATGGAACATGTGGGAGCCAACATGGGTATCCAGATTCCGCTGTTGGTTATTGACCGGAGAGTCGTCTCGGTCATGTCTGCATGTCTCCCGAACCCGTAGGGTCTACACACTTAAGGTTCGGTGACGCTAGGGTTGTAGAGATATTAGTATGCGGTAACCCGAAAGTTGTTTGGAGTCCCGGATGAGATCCCGGACGTCACGAGGAGTTCTAGAATGGTCCGGAGGTGAAGATTTATATATAGGAAGTCCAGTTTCGGGGGTAATCGGTATTGTACCGGGACCACCGGAAGGGTCCTGGGGGTCCACTGGGTGGGTCCACCTATCTCGGAGGGCCCCATGGGCTGAAGTGATAGGGGAACCAGCCCCTGGTGGGCTGGTGCACCCCCCATGGGCTTTCCCCTGCGCCTAGGGTTGGAAACCCTAGGGGTGGGGGCGCCCCACCTGACTTGGGGGGCAAGTCCCCCCCTTGGCCGCCGCCCCCCTTGGAGATTGGATCTCCTAGGGCCGGCGTCTCCTAGGGGTCCTATATATAGTGGGGAGGAGGGAGGGCAGCCGCACCCAAGTCCCTGGCGCCTCCCTCTCCCCTCGTAATACCTCTCTCTCTCTCTCTCTCTCTCTCTCTCTCTCTCTCTCTCTCTCTCTCTCTCGTTGGAGCTTGGCGAAGCCCTGCCGAGATCACCGCTGCTTCCACCACCACGCCGTCGTGCTGCTGGATCTCTATCAACCTCTCCTTCCCTTTGCTGGATCAAGAAGGAGGAGACGTCTTCCCCAACCGTACGTGTGTTGAACGCGGAGGTGCCGTCCATTTGGCTCTAGGTCATCGATGATTTGGATCGCGACGAGTATGACTCCATCAACCCCGTTCTCTTGAAAGCTTCCGCTCGCGATCTACAAGGGTATGTAGATGCACTCCCCTCTCCCTCATTGCTAGATGACTCCATAGATTGATCTTGGTGATGCGTAGAAAATTTTAAAATTCTACTACGTTCCCCAACAGTGGCATCATGAGCTAGGTCTATGCGTAGTTTCTATGCACGAGTAGAACACAAGTTGTTGTGGGCGTTGATTTTTTCAATTTTCTTGCCGTTACTAGTCTTATCTTGATTCGGCGACATCGTGGGATGAAGCGGCCCGGACCGACCTTACACGTACGCTTACGTGAGACTGATTCCACCGACTGACATGCACTAGTTGCATAAGGTGGCTAGCGGGTGTCTGTCTCTCACACTTTAGTCGGATCGGATTCAATGAAAAGGGTCCTTATGAAGGGTAAATAGAAATTGGCATATCACGTTGTGGTTTTGGCGTAGGTAAGAAATGTTCTTGCTAGAAACCTATAGCAGCCACGTAAATACTTGCAACAACAATTAGAGGACGTCTAACTTGTTTTTGCAGCATGTGCCATGTGATGTGATATGGCCAAAAGGATGTGATGAATGATATATGTGATGTATGAGATTGATCATATTTTTGTAATAGGAATCACGACTTGCATGTCGATGAGTATGACAACCGGCAGGAGCCATAGGAGTTGTCTTAATTTATTTATGACCTGCGTGTCAACATAAACGTCATGTAATTACTTTACTTTATTGCTAAACCGTTAGCCATAGTAGTAGAAGTAATAGATGACGAGACAACTTCATGAAGACACGATGATGGAGATCATGATGATGGAGATCATGGTGTCATGCCGGTGACGATGATGATCATGGCGCCCCGAAGATGGAGATCAAAAGGAGCAAATGATATTGGCCATATCATGTCACTATTTGATTGCATGTGATGTTTATCATATTTTTGCTTCTTATTTGCTTAGAACGACGGTAGTAAATAAGATGATCCCTCACAATAATTTCAAGAAAGTTTTCCCCCTAACTGTGCGCCGTTGCAAAAGTTCGTTGTCTCGAAGCACCACGTGATGATCGGGTGTGATAGATTCTAACGTTCACATACAACGGGTGTAAGCCAGATTTACACATGCAAAACACTTAGGTTGACTTGACGAGCCTAGCATGTACAAACATGGCCTCGGAACACAAGAGACCGAAAGGTCGAACATGAGTTGTCGGTGTACTAGAGTAGGGGTACCCTAGTATCCCGAACTTGTGCACGGGCAGTCGCAGCACCCCGCGGCAAGGTTTGCCGGGTGACCGCCAAGGTCCTCCGTGGTTCCTTTGGAGCCATTCAAGAACAAAGTATCCAAGCCAAGGAGACAAGACCCCGGCAAGAGGAGCTTGCCGGGAAGGCCAACCAAGGCATCTCAAGGAACTTGCCACGACGCGCCATGCGTCCCGGCAAGGCCCGGTGAGCGACAAGCTCCCGGACGCGACAAGACAACGACCGCGGCAAGGCGCTTGCCGCGGCAAGCCTCCACTATGTACCTGCGCTCCAGCACATCCACCAACATGTCGCTCTGGGACCCTTCCAGGCATACGTGGCGGGAAGCTGTGTAGCCAGCGGTACACGGTGGCAGGCGGCGCTGACAAGATTGCCATCATGGTGAGCGATGGCGTCCCTGGCGGTCCCTTTTGCACTATTTGGGAGAACACTCACGCTCGGTCTCGTTAGCTGCTGGTGTGTACTGTAGCGCACGATGCTCCCGAGCAAGAACTCAATACAAACCACAAAGCAGGAGTAGGGTTTTACGTATCCGTGCGGCCCGAACCTGGGTAAACTGCTCGCGTGCTTCGCCTCGATCTGCTCCTCGTGCGATCTCCGCCCCCCTGCCGAACCGAAAGGGGCTCGGTCCGCCGGTCCCATAGGTGTTCGTGGATTAGCTCCCTCGACATCTTTGGCGCGCCAGGTAGGGGTTGCGTCGAGGTTGTGTGAACCTGATCCGGCGTTCGCACGAGCTAAATCTTCATCGTCTTCATCGATATGCCGCCGAAGAAGAAGGCTTCGGAGGCGGCTGCTCCGTCCGCGCCGAACCCACCATCGCTGGAGCAAACGGCTGGTGGGGTAGACGCCGGCGGAAGAACGGGCGTCGACGGGGGAGCTCCCGGTGCTGCTAGGTCCAAGGACAAGGCTGTGCTGCCCATCGGCGGCGCAGTCGGCTCCCACAACGACCGGGCGCACTCCAAGACCTCGGCGTCCGTACATGCACCGCGCCCATCCCAGGAGGCGCGGGACCGGCAGCGTCATGATACTCATGGTACCATACGTTTGCTGGACCAAGATCGAGCTGGTGGATCTCGGAGTGCTCAAGACCAGCATGCACGCCAACATGCTGGCACGAGCAGGGCACGGTCGCCTGGACGAGATACTGCTCCTTCTAACATAGTTAGAAGTCCGAGCATATCCCGCTCCTCACACCGTTCGCCGCCGCCACCCGCCACTTCAGCAGAAGCTTTGGCGCGAGCTCAACTGCTCCTAGACTACCCTCCAATGGCAGACAAGATCGACGACTGGAGGGCCACCATTCAGAGTCTCATCGGCTTTGCCAACGGCGACATTCCACGGCAGCCGAGTACTTCGTAGCCGCGGCAAGTCAGCCAGGCACGAGCCGGTGACGACAAGACCGGTGGGGGTGCAACCACCGTGCACTCTCCGCCCCGAAGGCCAAGATCGCCAACTCGCCGGATCCACCACGACAGCGACTCCACCGCGTCATCAGATCCTCGAGCTCATCGCGATCAGCGCCAAGTTCTTCATGAACGACAGCAAGAAGACGCTTGTACTGGCATCGAGCACCGAATAGAAGCGCGGTGTCAATCAGACCAGCACGCTGGGCCCTCTGTCGACATGCATGCGCCAGGGGAACCAGGCGACTTGCCGTACGCGGTAGGTTGCCCTGCGTTTACTCGTGAGCTGCGGCAAGTCCAGTGGCCCAGCAGGAAGAATTTCAAGCTAGACGTACCGGAGAAGTATGACGGAAGTCGCATCCGTCGGAGTTCCTCAGCATCTACACCATTGCGGTGCAAGCTGCCGGGGGGCGGGACGACAAGATCCTTGCCAACTACTTCCCGCCGGTGCTCAAGCCCAACGTCAGGTCCTGGCTCATGCATTTGCCGGACAACTCCATATCCTCCTGGGCAGACCTATGCCATCAGTTTGTCGGCGCCTTTACAGGCGGCCACAAACCTCATTGCCAAGAGAGTGACCTTCACCTGCTCGCCCAGAAGTAAGGAGAGCCCCTGCGCAAGTACATTCAGAGATTCAGCCGTGTACAGCACAACATCCCAGATATCCACCCTACCGTGGTCATCAGCGCGTTCCATCAGAACGTGCGTAACCGCAGGATGCGGGAGGAGATGGCGATGTGCAAGATCAGAGACGTCAGTGAGCTGTATGCCCTGGCCGACAAGTGTGCACGTGCTGAGGAAGGGAGGAAACTCCCCGGAGAGAATACAGGAGCAGGAGGATCTGACAGCGAGGATGCTGCCCCGGCAAAGAAAAACCGGCGGCGGAACAACATGAAGAAGAAAGGCAAAGATGTGCTAGTCATTGAGCAGTCCGGCAACGAAGGTGGCGCCAAGAAAGCCAAAGCTGGTAGCTCCGGCAAGGAGATTGCCGCATGCACCAACTGCCAGGCTGTGGCGGTCGCCGACAAGCAGGACGGCACCGACAAGCAGTACTGCAAGATCCACCGCACCAAGGGCCATGACCTCCAGAGCTGCAAGAAGGTCGAGCAGCTTGTCCAGCAACAAAAGGCTGAATACGAGCGACGCAACAAGGAGAGGTCCCAAGGAGGCACTGGAGAATCCGGCAAGAAGCGCGCCGGCCGGGGAGGACGCCGCGGCAAGGCCAAGCAGTGGCAAGGAGACAGACCTCCCCGCGGCCGCGACAAGGATGAAGATGACGACGACGAAGACATGGATGATGTCGAGACCAGTGAGCAGGAGTTCCAGAAAGCCACAGAGGTCTTGTGTGTTGACGGCGGTGCTTCTCTGCATACTTCACACCGCCAACTCAAGCACTGGGTGTGGGAAGTCAATGCGATGGAACCACCTGTCGAATCATGCAAGCTTCTGAAATGGTCCATCACGCCTATCATCTTTGATATTGAGGACCATCCTGACCACACAACTGCGGTCAGGTGCTTGCCGATGTTGGTTTCACCAACTATCCGCAACCTCAAGGTCACTAAGATGCTAGTTGACGGCGGGGCCGGCTTGAACCTGATCTCCGCTGTACTCCAGAAACTCCAGATCCCTGACAGCGAGCTTGAAGAGACCGGCACATTCCAAGGAATCAACCCGGGAAGGAGCCAGCCGAAGGGGAAGGTCACATTGCCAGTAACATTTGGCAGCGAGTTGAACTTCAGGATTGAGAGGGTCACTTTTGACGTTGCCGATTTTCCATTGCCTTACAATGGGATACTCGGCCGTCCTGCACTCGCCAAGTTCATGGCAGCCTCTCACTACGCATACAACATGCTGAAGATGCCAGGCCCGATAAGCATCATCTCTGTCCCTGGCGACAAGAAGGATGCTCTCATCTGCGCCGACAAGATCTACCGGGAAGCAGCAGTCGCAACAGATCGCAAGTCACCTGCCGTTGAAGCTCCCGGGGGGAAGAAGAAGACCAAGTCCGGCAAGAGTTCTGATGCCCACTCCGGCAAGCGCACCTCTTTGGAGTCCTGCGCTACCGTCGAGGACGCACCATCGAGCTCCACCGGCAAGTGTAAGAAGGCAATGGCGGCTCCGCCAGAGACCAAGAAAGTGTCCGCCAAGGAGGACGGCACTGGTGGTACCTTCACCATCAGTGCCACTCTTGACCCTAAATAGGAAAGCGCGCTCATTGCTTTCCTGTGGGCGAACGTCGACGTGTTTGCGTGGCAACCGTCTGACATCCCTGGTGTTCCCAGGAAAGTAATTGAGCACCATCTTGCCGTTTGTCCTCATGCGCGGCCCGTCAAGCATAAGGTCGGGAAACAAGCAGTGGAGCGCCAAGAATTCATTGCAGAAGAGATCAAGAAATTGGAAGCAGCAGGCCTTGTCAGAGGAGTGCTCCATCCTACGTGGTTGGCCAATCCTGTAGTCGTGCGCAAGGCAAATGGGAAATGGAGGCTTTGTATCGACTTTACCGATGTTAATAAAGCTTGTCCCAAAGACCCATTTCCCTTGCCGCGCATTGACCAGATTGTTAACTCCACGGCCGGATGTGACTTGCTTTCATTTCTTGACGCATATTCAGGATACCATCAAATCTTCATGGCAGAAGAGGATGAGGAGAAGACCGCATTCATCACTCCATGTGGCACATACTGTTTCATACGGATGCCTTTCGGTTTAAAGAATGCTGGTTCAACATTTGCAAGGGTAGTCCATGTCGCTCTTGAGCCACAAATGCACAGAAATGTGGAAGCCTACATGGATGACATAGTGGTCAAGAGCAAGGACAGGGCAACTCTGATTCAAGATTTAGACGAGACCTTTGCAAATCTGCGCAAGATCAACCTCAAGCTCAACCCCGAGAAGTGTGTGTTCGGAGTCCCCTCCGGCAAGCTTCTCGGGTTCTTCGTGTCTCAGCGGGGAATTGAAGCCAATCCCAACAAGATCAAGGCCATTGAGCAGATCGAAGCACCAAAGCGCGTCAAGGATGTACGAAGACTTGCCGGTTGCATGGCCGCTCTCAGCAGGTTTATCTCTAGGTCTGCTGAGCGTGCCCTGCCGTTTTTCAAATTTTTTAAAAAGGCAGGTCCAATGAAATGGACTCCGGAAGCGGAGGCTGCGCTGCAGGACTTGAAGAGATACCTGTCCTCCACTCCAACACTTGTCGCACCTCTGCCGCAAGAGAAGTTGCTGCTGTATATAGCGGCAACCAATCAAGTGGTTAGTGCTTCGTTAGTGGTAGAGAGGGAGGCAGATGACGAGTCAGCAACCACGGCAAGCGCATCCATCGACAAGCAGGGGGCTTCCCCGACAAGCTCTGGTCCCGACAAAGATGGGTCTGCGCAGGTGCGCGAGGAGATACAGAAGAGAATGGTGCAGCGCCCAGTTTACTTTGTCAGTTCCCTTCTGCAAGGGGCTAGGTCAAGGTACTCTGGTGTGCAAAAATTGCTTTTCGGCCTTCTCATGGCCTCGAGAAAGCTGCGCCATTACTTCCAAGCACATGAGATCACAGTTGTCACTCGCTTTCCGCTGAAGAGGATTCTACAGAATCCAGAAGCAACAGGCAGGATTGTTGAGTGGGCACTGGAACTGTCAAGCTTTGGCCTCAAGTTTGATAGTACTTCAACTATCCAAAGCAGAGCATTGGCAGAATTCATAGCAGAGTGGACGCCAACACCAGATGAAGAAATTGCAGAAACGAGCATCCCCGTCGAGGAAGCAAGCAAAGAATGGCTGATGTACTTTGATGGTGCCTTCTCGCTGCAAGGCGCCGGCGCTGGTGTGCTGCTTGTCGCACCCACCGGAGAGCACCTCAAGTACGTAGTCCAGATGCACTTTCCCAAGGAGCAAGCAACAAACAATACTGCAGAGTATGAAGGCTTGCTTGCCGGTCTCAGGATCGTGGAAGACCTTGGGATCAAGAAGCTCATTGTCAGGGGTGACTCGCAGCTTGTCGTCCGCCAAGTGAACAAGAGTTATCAAAGTCCATTGATGGAAGCCTACGTTGACGAAGTGAGAAAGCTAGAAGAGCACTTTGACGGCCTACAAATGGAGCATGTCCCAAGAGCTCAGAATGACATTGCCGATGGCCTGTCAAAGTGCGCCGCACTTAAGTTACCTGTGGAACCAGGGATCTTTGTGCTCAAGCTGACTCGACCGTCCGTAACGCCATCAACTGGACAAAGCAAGAAGAGGAAGTTGATTTCTGGTGACTATTTGCCGGCAGAGCCTCCCGAAGCCGCCGCTAAGAAGGTCCCTAAGATCAACACCAAGAGTGCTGAGGAGCAATCTGCTCCGGCAAGCCCTAGGGTTTGTTCCGTTGAAGCAGAGGCTCCCGACAAGTTTTGCTCCGGCAAGCTTGCCGGGGAACGTCAAGCTCCGGCTGAGCCGCAGGCTCTCGCCGTAGAAGCTGATGTTCCCGCAGCAGCAGATGTGCCTTTAGTCCTTGTTGTCGAGCCACAAGCTCCAGCATGGGCACAGCAGATTGTCCGTTTCCTTCAGATAGGAGAACTTCCTGAAGAGCAAGAAGAAGCGGAAAGAGTAGCCCGATAGTCAAGTATGTACCAGTTTGTCGACAACACACTGTACAGAAGAAGACTCAACAGTGTGAAATTGAAGTGTATTTACCGGGAAGATGGACAAAAGCTGTTGGCAGAGATACATGGAGGCATATGTGGTCACCACATTGGCACAAGAGCACTTGCCGGCAAAGCATTCAGGCAAGGTTTCTTTTGGCCAATAGCCCTCCAGGATGCAACTGCACAAGTAACCAAGTGTGAAGCGTGCCAGTTTCATTCCAAGCAGATACACCAGCCAGCTCAAGCTCTCCAGACGATCCCTTTATCCTGGCCATTTTCAGTCTGGGGGCTCGATATCCTCGGCCCCTTTCCCCGAGCAGTCGGAGGCTTTGAGTACTTGTACGTTGCAATCGACAAGTTCACAAAGTGGCCGGAAGTGGAAGCAGTGAGGAAGGTGACAGCACAGTCAGCAGTCAAGTTCTTCAGGTCGATTGTTTGCCGCTTCGGGATCCCTAACAGGATAATCACCGAAAACGATACGCAATTCATGAGCCGCACCTTCATGCAGTACGTCCAAGATCTTGGCGCCAAGGTCTGCTTCGCTTCTGTTGCTCACCTGAGAAGCAACGGGCAAGCGGAGAGGGCAAATGCTGAAGTGCTGCGCGGGCTCAAGACCAGAACTTTCGACAGGCTGCACAAGTGCGAAAGAAACTGGATTGAGGAGCTGCCGGTGGTTCTTTGGTCGATCAGGACGACGCCAAATCGAGCCACTGGCCAGACACGTTTCGCTCTAGTCTATGGAGCAGAGGCAGTTCTCCCCACGGAACTCGTATACGGGTCAACTCGAGTGCTCGCTTAGGATGAGCTTGAGCAAGAGCAGCTGCGACAAGATGACGCGCTGCTCCTTGAGGAAGACCGTCTTCAGGCTGCTGTACGAGCTGCTCGCTACCAGCAAGCTTTGCGCCGCTACCATAGCCGCAAAGTTAACGCCAGAAGTCTCGAGGAAGGCGACCTTGTTCTTCGGCGTGTTCAGTCCGCCAAGAATTCCAACAAGTTGACGCCGAAGTGGGAAGGCCCTTACCGGGTGGAACGAGTCACTAGGCCTGGCGCTGTCCGCCTTGAGACCGAAGATGGCATTCCAGTGACCAACTCCTGGAACATAGAGCATCTTCGTAAGTTTTACCCGTAAGGCGCGGTTGCCGGAACCCGTTCCGGCAACCACCTTTTGTACAAGTCTTGCCGCTGTTGCATGTAATCCTTTGTACAAAGCCGGACACAGACCCCGTGCATAAAGCTCATGTGCTCCGCGCACCTTGTCAATTTCATGCTTTCTATTTTTTCGCATGTGTTATCTGACACTTTGTGCAGCACCTACCCCCGGTAAGCAACAATGAGCCATAAGGCTCCACATCTTTATTTTCTCCTCTTTCTTTTTTCTCAAGGAAAGGAAGGGTCCCTCACCCACAAGTTTGCCGGGGGGAAGGAGAAGATAATGGTATGGACCAGGCGTCGTTCAAGAAAGTTTCGCCTTGCCGGGAAGCAAACAACAGAAAAGCTAAGTTGCCAAAGTTTGAGCAATCAGATTTTTAAATTTTTTAAGTTATCTTCCTTGAACGACCGTTTTTTGTATGGAAAACCTGTGCGCGGAGGAACCAACTCGTAGCTAGTTGCACCCTTACTTTGTTTCGAGTCCGCTCAACAACTTAAGTGAGCTGCGACTAGTTGCGACAAGGTTTCTTGTCGGTAGCGGCACCGCCAGCAGGCTGCTGACGTCCCGCACTCAGCGCTCATGGCTAAGGTGCCTGCGCCGGCAAGTTCCCTAAAAGCGTAGGGCAAAAACATACAAAGGAAGGAATCAAGTAAAGGAAATAACGTTGTAATCATTACCCGAAATAGAGTTATAATACAAGATAGCTTGTCGCGGCTCTAACAGATTGTTCTCATAACATGACCAGCAGCGACAAGAAAAGAAGAAACCGGGCGGCCTAGTCTACGCGATCGCCCTCAACCCTCTTGATCCCGCTCACCTTGTCCACAATGGGTGCGACAACGGT
Source organism: Triticum monococcum (assembly GCA_034509565.1). Lineage (NCBI taxonomy): Eukaryota > Viridiplantae > Streptophyta > Magnoliopsida > Poales > Poaceae > Triticum > Triticum monococcum. The sequence continues at coordinate 490,520,407 of CM067845.1, forward strand.
CTTGAGCGCCTCGAGATCGGCATCCGGCGGCAAGGTCCTGAGGACATTGGTGAGGTTGAGGCCCGGGTTGCGGAAGGCCACCTTCACCAACACCTTCTGAAGAGCTCCTGCGCAGATCTTGCGCGACTCGTCGGCCAGCTGCTTTGGGATCCTCTCCCGAAGTCGCTGGAGGGCTGTCGCCACGCCTTTGAAGAACAAGGTGAGCTTGCCGCTGGGTTGGAGGTTTTCGTCGGAGGGATACCCAAGATCCTCCATCCCAGCTGCGCCAGCTCCCTGTCAATGACTGCGGCAACATTCACGAGACCCTCCGTCCAATGTTCCACATTCTCCCTAAAAGTGCTCTGGGCGGCAGCAGCACTCGCCAGCAGCGCCTTGCCGGTCTTGACCTCCTCCTTCAAGGCCGTCTCCTGCTCCTTGGTGCCGTCCAGCGTCTTGGTCAAAGTGGTCAGCTTCAACTCAAGATCTGCGTTGGAGTCCTTGGCGGCGCTAAGCTCCTGGCCCTTCTCGGCGAGACGGGCCTGCAGCTCCGAGTGGCTGTGGGCGTCCTTCTCCCGCTCACGCTTGAGCGCGGCAAGCTCTTCACCGCTCGCCTTGAGATCGGCCTCCAGCTGCGCCACCTTCGTCTCCAACTCCTTCTTGGCGGCCTCGGCAGCTGCGGCAGCATCCTCTGCTTGCTTAAGGGCTCCGCCGAATGTTCGCTCACGCGCGGCAAGCTCCTCCTCGTGGCTGTCAAGGTTGACCTTCCGCTGCACCAGCTCACCCTCCTGCGCAGACAGCTTTTCAGCGGCAAGCCGCTGTTGCTCTTCGACTTCAGCCCGCTCGAGGAGGAAGGCCTTCTGCTCCTCGGCAAGTTGCGCCCGCTCCTCTGCCAGGGACCGGAGAGCTTCCTGGTTGTGACCCCGGAGCTCCTTCGCGCGCTTTTCGATGTCCACTCCCGCCTTCGCGACAAGCGCCTCACGGGATTCCAGCTTGGCTTGCCGGGCACGGTAGAGTGACACCAGCTTCCGCAGCAGCCGCTCCTCCTCAGGCTCGCTGCTGCTGCTCGGCGCGTCAACCAGCGCCAGCCCAGCGGAGGCGAGCACCTCTCCGTCAAAGCTCTCTCCTTCAATCGACGCCCTGGAGCTTGACGCCCAGGGGAGGTTGATGAAGACGCCATCGCCGGCCTTCAAGTAGACGCCTGGCTGGGGCTCTTCGGAGCCTGACGCTGCGGCAGCGGCAGAGGGATCGGCGGTCGGCGTAGCGCCTGGCGCTCCTGCGGCCTCAGGGCCGTCAGTGCGATCGCCTGACCCCCCGCCTACTTCTGCGGCGGCAGCTTTGGCGGCCTCTACGCCGGCAGGATCGTCAGTGCCGGCTGCTTCCGCGGCGGCAGCAGCGTCGTCGGTGGCAACCTCGGTCTCCATCGGCTCCGCAGCAGATGGATCTGACAGCCGAAAAAGGGAAGAGAGTCAAGCAAATACCCAAAAAAGAAGATCAAAAGAAGAACCCAAGGGAAGTTTTGAAGAGAGAAGATTACCTGTGCCAGGTTCTGCAGCCGTGGTCTCCGCCGCCGGGGGGGCGCTGGTGCTGTCCCTTGCCGGAGAACTCTCCCTTGCCGGAGACCCCTCCCTTGCCAGAGACTTCTCCCTTGCCGGAGAACTCTCCCTTGCCGGGGACCTCTCCCTTGCCGGAGGACTCTTCCTTGGCATTTTGGGGGTGGCCTCCGGGCGCTCCTGGTGGGGCTGCTCGGCTCCTACACAAACCAACAGTTAGATGTCAGCAAAGCAAGAGATTCCGAGCGCGCCTAACAGCGGAAAGCGAACCATATACTTACGCTGGGGCTGCTCTGGAGAACAGTTGCCGGGTCCGGCAAGGTTTTCTCGGACGCCCCCCTGCTGTCGCGGTGTGTTCGTCCTCGATGATAATCACCGGGACCTTGGCTCTCTTCGCTGCTCTCTGGGCCAGAGTCCTAAAAAGGAGCAGGTTCAGAGTAAAGCAAATGAGATACAAGACAAAACAGCAAGAAGTGAAGCACTACAAGTACAACACGAGAATCTTACTCTTCTTCTTCCTCGTCGGAGCTGAACGCGGAGAAGTCGAAGTCCGGCTCACGGCCGACGCGAGGAGGCGGAGGAGTAGGTTCCCTTGGCCCCTTGGCGGGAACAGTGGTGGTGGTCTGAGACGACCCCGCTCCGGCTGCCGCCGCGGCATGAGAAGCGGCATGAGCAGAAGCGGTGGCCCGGGTGGACCCCGCCCCAGTTGCCGCAGCAGCGTGAGGTGCTCCCGCGGCAATAGTGCTTGCTGCGGTGGAGCATGTCGCGCGGTGCGGCGACTGTCGACTCGCCCGCCACCTCGCTACATCCCCGGCCTTGCGGAGATGCCTTCTTGGTGGAGATGGGGGCTCTGCTTGCGGCGAGCTGTCTGATGATGAGGAGGAAGAGGAGTTGATCTCCAACGAGCCGCTCGTACCCTCAGCGGGCTCGCTCGACTCAACGTCACGCCCGACAAACTCTTTCTTGCCGGCAAGCTCCTCTCGCTCGGCACGGCTTGCCGCCTCTGCTGCCTCTGCCTCCTCCACGGTGAATCCAAACTCGCCCGCAGTTGCGGCTGCCGCCGCCTGTTCCAGCCTGGTGGCGATGCGTTTTATCTCCGCATTGGTGGTGTCGCGAGTGAGGCCCTTCTTTTCGTCAGAGCGGACCGGCACTTCTACCAAGCCATCAAAGAACTCCTGCACGACGTCGTCTGCAGGCTCTTGCCAAGTTGGGACAATTCCATGCGAATCGCACAGCGGCATCATTGCACAGATGCGGTCGAGCGCAGAGTTGTTGCATAGCGGAACGACACCCTGCGGCAACCTGAACACTTCTGGATGCTCAGGGTCATACTTGAACAGCTCCTGGAGCATCGCGTTGAGCTCCAGAACAGTGAAGTTGTAGTTGAGGCCCGGGCGCAGCCTCATGATATCCGCCGCATTCTTGAACTCCCAGGCGGGTCTCCTCCGTTCCTGCAAGGGGGCGATGCGGCGGTGAAGAAAATCTGCGCCAACGGCGCCTACAGTAAGCCCGGCAAGCCTGAGGCGTTGGATCCGGATGACGGCAATCTTCAGCCTATCGTCTTCCGGGGCCACGTTGCTCCAATCGCTGCCGCGTGCTGCTGGGGCTTGGCGCCGGGCGGTAAACGGCTGCGGGTTCTCCTCGACAATCCAGCACCAGTCTGCTCTCCATTCCTCCCACTTGTCGCGGAACTCTCCCTCCAGATAAGCGTCCTTCTTGCCGGCCCTCGAGATCCAGGTGATTCCGCCGGATAAAGGGTCTCCTCTCTCTACTCGGGACATAAAGAAGTGGCGAAAAAGGGCTACATTGGGATGGACTCCGACAAAGTTTTCGCAGAGATGTGCGAAAACTGCCATGGTCAGAACAACATTGGGGGTGAAGTCAAGGAGGTGGAACCCGTAGGTGTTCATGATATCGCAGAAAAACTCCGAGAAAGGCGGGCAGAGCCCGCAGTAGAAGAACACGGCGAAGAAAGGATATCCGTTTGGAGCCATTTTCCAAGCAGCAGCTGGAAGTACCTTCGTGCACGGATGCGCTCGCGTCTCCGTCGACCAGAAGAGGTAGTAGTACTCCCTCAGCTCCCTCGCGGCGAGCTTGGGGGGGGGGGGGAAGATTGCCCGCTCCTTTCACAGCGCCGCAAGCCGTTGCGCCTCGGTCGACTTCACAGCCTTCCCCTTGTCGGCTTTCGGAGCCATGGCGGAAGTGGTGGAGGAGGTCGACGGCGTTGGTGGTGCTGATGGCGATGGGGGGAGCAGGGCGTTGCTCTCTTTTCAGCTTTGGGAAGACGGGGGAGCGGCGGAGGTTTCCGAGATTGGAATGGCAACCAGCGAATGGGCGCACTACCCCTGTTTCCCCTGCTTATAAAGAGGGAGGGGGCGGACGTTCCGCCTTTCCGAATAAAGAAACCACCCACGATCTCTCCCACGACGCCGCATTCGACGCGTGCCGTTCGGGGAGGGCGCGGTGGATATGGGGAGAAATACGGCGTAACCCAGGCTGCGCGTGCCAGTGCCCTGTTTTGGGCCTGGCCCAACAGCGCTCGGCACCGTGTATGGCCCAGGCCCGGGGGCTCCTGTCGGTGTACTAGAGTAGGGGTACCCTAGTATCCCGAACTTGTGCACGGGCAGTCGCAGCACCCCGCGGCAAGGCTTGCCGGGTGACCGCCAAGGTCCTCCGTGGTTCCTTTGGAGCCATTCAAGAACAAAGTATCCAAGCCAAGGAGACAAGACCCCGGCAAGAGGAGCTTGCCGGGAAGGCCAACCAAGGCATCTCAAGGAACTTGCCACGACGCGCCATGCGTCCCGGCAAGGCCCGGTGAGCGACAAGCTCCCGGACGCGACAAGACAACGACCGCGGCAAGGCGCTTGCCGCGGCAAGCCTCCACTATGTACCTGCGCTCCAGCACATCCACCAACGTGTCGCTCTGGGACCCTTCCAGGCGTACGTGGCGGGAAGCTGTGTAGCCAGCGGTACACGGTGGCAGGCGGTGCTGACAAGATTGCCATCGTGGCGAGCGATGGCGTCCCTGGCGGTCCCTTTTGCACTATTTGGGCGACGCAGACGGGCATTTAATGCCCTTGTCCCCTGCCGTCAGGGTTAGGTATGATACACTGTAGCAGGCGGCGGTGCCAACCGCAACGCCTTTCCATTTTTACCCTTGTCTACGTTGCCACCTGTCGGTGACCCATTGAGCATATAAAAGGAGGCCCATGCGCAACGTAGAAAGGGAGGTCAGTCAGAGAGAGAGAACACTCACGCTCGGTCTCGTTAGCTGCTGGTGTGTACTGTAGCGCACGCGCTCCCAAGCAAGAACTCAATACAAACCACAAAGCAGGAGTAGGGTTTTACGCATCCGTGCGGCCCGAACCTGGGTAAACTGCTCGCGTGCTTCGCCTCGATCTGCTCTTCATGCGATCTCCGCCCCCCTGCCGAACCGAAAGGGGCTCGGTCCGCCGGTCCCATAGGTGTTCGTGGATTAGCTGCCCCGACATGAGTCGTATGGAAGATACGATCAACATGGAGATGTTCACCGATGATGACTAGTCCGTCTCACGTGATGATCGGACACGGTCTAGTTGAGTCGGATCATGTATCACTTAGATGACTGGAGGGATGTCTAATCTGAGTGGGAGTTCATTAAATAATTTGATTAGATGAACTTAATTATCATGAACTTAGTCTAAAAACCTTTGCAAAATGTCTTGTAGATCAAATGGCCAACGCTCATGTCAACCTCAACTTCAACGCGTTCCTAGAGAAAACCATGCTGAAAGATGATGGCAGCAACTATACGGACTGGGTCCGTCTTGTAGATCAAATGGCCAACGCTCATGTCAACCTCAACTTCAACGCGTTCCTAGAGAAAACCAAGCTGAAAGATGATGGCAGCAACTATACGGACTGGGTCTGGAACCTGAGGATCATCCTCATAGCTGCCAAGAAAGCATATGTCCTAGAAGCACCGCTAGGTCAAGCACCCATCCCAGAGAACCAAGACGTTATGAACGCTTGGCTGTCACATGCTGATGATTACTCCCTCGTTCAGTGCGGCATGCTTTACAACTTAGAACCGGGCTCCAAAATTGTTTTGAGCAACACGGAGCATATGAGATGTTCGAAGAGCTGAAAATGGTTTTCCAAGCTCATGCCCGGGTCGAGAGATATGAAGTGTCCGACAAGTTCTACAGTTGTAAGATGGAGGAAAATAGTTCTGTCAGTTAGCACATACTCAAAATGTCTGGGTTGCGCAACCGCTTGTCCCAGCTGGACATTAACCTCCCGGACGAGGCGGTCATTGACAGAATCCTTCAGTCGCTCCCACCTAGCTACAAGAGCTTTGTGATGAACTACAATATGCAGGGGATGGTGAAAACTATTCCTGAAGTATTTTCAATGCTGAAATCAGCAGAGGTGGAAATCAAAAAGGAACATCAAGTGTTGATGGTCAATAAAACCACTAGTTTCAAGAAAGGCAGGGGTAAGAAGAACTTCAAGAAGGACGGCAAGGGAGTTGCCGCGCCCAGTAAATCAGTTGCCGGGAAGAAGCCAAAGAATGGACCCAAACATGAGACTGAGTGCTTTTATTGCAGGGGAAAGGGACACTGGAAGCGGAATTGCCCCAAATACTTAGCGGACAAGAAGGCCGGCAACACTAAAGGTATATGTGATATACATGTAATTGATGTGTACCTTACCAGTAATTGTAGTAGCTCCTGGGTATTTGATACCGGTGCGGTTGCTCATCTTTGTAACTCAAAACAGGAGCTGCGGAATAAACGGAGACTAGCGAAGGACGAGGTGACGATGCGCGTCGGGAATGGTTCCAAGGTCGATGTGATCGCTGTCGGCACGCTACCTCTACATTTACCTACAGGATTAGTTTTAAACCTCAATAATTGTTATTTAGTGCCAGCTTTGAGCATGAACATTGTATCTGGATCTCGTTTAATATGAGATGGCTTCTCATTTAAATCCGAGAATAATGGTTGTTCTATTTATATGAGAGATATGTTTTATGGTCATGCCCCGCTGATCAATGGTTTATTCTTAATGAATCTCGAATGTGATGTTACACATATTCATAGTGTGAATACCAAAAGATGTAAGATTGATAATGATAGTCCGACATATCTGTGGCACTGCCGCCTTGGTCACATCGGTGTCAAACGCATGAAGAAGCTCCATACAGATGGACTTTTGGAGTCTCTTGATTTTGAATCATTTGACACATGTGAACCATGCCTCATGGCTAAAATGACCAAGACTCCATTCTCCGGAACAATGGAGCGAGCAACCAACTTATTGGAAATTATACATACTGATGTGTGCGGTCCAATGAGCGTTGAGGCTCACGGTGGATATCGTTATGTTCTCACTCTCACTAATGACTTAAGGAGATATGGGTACGTCTATTTGATGAAACACAAGTCCGAGACCTTTGAAAAGTTCAAGGAATTTCAGAATGAGGTAGAGAATCAACGTGACTGAAAGATAAAATTCTTACGATCAGATCGTGGGGGAGAATATTTAAGTCACGAATTTGGTACGCACTTAAGGAAATGTGGAATCGTTTCACAACTCACGCCGCCTGGAACACCTTAGCGTAATGGTGTGTTCGAATGTCGTAATCGCACTCTATTGGATATGGTGCGATCTATGATGTCACTCACTGATTTACCACTATCATTTTGGGGATACGCTCTAGAGACAGCTACATTCACTTTAAATAGGGCACCGTCTAAATCCGTTGAGACGACACCATATGAATTATGGTTTGGGAAGAAACCTAAGCTGTCATTTCTAAAAGTTTGGGGATGTGATGCTTATGTCAAGAAACTTCAACCTGAAAAGCTCGAACCCAAGTCAGAAAAATGCGTCTTCATAGGATACCCTAAGGAAACCATTGGATATACCTTCTACCTCAGATCCGAAGGCAAGATCTTTGTTGCCAAGAACGGGTCCTTTCTGGAGAAAGAGTTTCTCTCGAGAGAAGTAAGTGGGAGGAAAGTAGAACTCGATGAAGTACTACCTCTTGAACCGGAGAGTAGCGTAGCTCAGGAAGATGTTCCTGTGGTGCCTGCACCGACTAGAGAGGAAGTTAATGATGATGATCAAGGTACTTCGGATCAAGTTGCTACTGAACTTCGAAGGTCCACAAGGACACATTCCACACCAGAATGGTATGGCAACCCTGTCCTGGAAATCATGTTGTTAGACAACGGTGAACCTTCGAACTATGAAGAAGCAATAGCGGGACCAGATTCCAACAAATGGCTTGAAGCCATGCAATCCGAGATAGGATCCATGTATGAAAACAAAGTATGGACTTTGACAAACTTGCCTGATGATCGGCGAGCGATAGAGAATAAATGGATCTTTAAGAAGAAGATGGACGCGGATGGTAATGTTACCATCTATAAGGCTCGACTTGTCGCTAAGGGTTATCGACAAGTTCAAGGGGTTGACTACGATGAGACCTTCTCACCCGTAGCGAAGCTAAAGTCCGTCCGAATCATGTTAGCAATTGCCACATACTATGATTATGAGATATGGCAAATGGACGTCAAAACGGCTTTCCTTAACGGCTTTCTTAAGGAAGAAATGTATATGATGCAGCCGGAAGGTTTTGTCGATCCTAAGAATGCTAACAAGGTATGCAAGCTCCAGTGCTCCATCTATGGGCTGGTGCAAGCATCTCAGAGTTGGAACATTCGCTTTAATGAAATGATCAAAGCGTTTGGGTTTATGCAGACTTATGGAGAAGCCTGCGTTTACAAGAAAGTGAGTGGGAGCTCTGTAGCATTTCTCATATTATATGTGGATGACATACTTTTGATGGGAAATGATATAGAACTTTTGGACATTATTAAGGCCTACTTGAATAAGTGTTTTTCAATGAAGGACCTTGGAGAAGCTGCTGACATATTAGGCATCAAGATCTATAGAGATAGATCGAGATGCCTCATAGGTCTTTCACAAAGTACATACCTTGATAAGATATTGAAGAAGTTCAATATGGATCAGTCCAAGAAGGGGTTCTTGCCTGTGTTGCAAGGTGTGAAATTCAGCTCAGCTCAATGTTCGACCACGGCAGAAGATAGAGAAAAGATGAGTGTCGTCCCCTATGCCTCAGCCATAGGGTCTATCATGTATGCCATGCTGTGTACCAGACCTGATGTAAACCTTGCCGTAAGTTTGGTAGGAAGGTACCAAAGTAATCCTGGCATGGAACACTGGACGGCGGTCAAGAACATCCTGAAGTACCTGAAAAGGACTAAGGATATGTTTCTCGTATATGGAGGTGACGAGGAGCTCATCGTAAAGGGTTACGTCGATGCTAGCTTCAACATAGATCTGGATGACTCTAAGTCACAAACCGGATACGTGTATATTTTGAATGGTGGGACAGTAAGCTGGTGCAGTTGCAAGCAAAGTGTCGTGGCGGGATCTACATGTGAAGCGGAGTACATGGCAGCCTCAGAGGCAGCGCATGAAGCAATCTGGATGAAGGAGTTCATCACTGACCTAGGAGTCATAGCCAATGCGCCGGGGCCGATCACTCTCTTCTGTGACAACACTAGAGCTATTGCCCTTGCCAGGGAGCCCAGGTTTCACAAGAGGACCAGGCACATCAAGCGTCGCTTCAACTCCATTCGTGAAAATGTTCAAGATGGAGACATAGATATTTGCAAAGTACATACGGATCTGAATGTCGCAGATCCGTTGACTAAACCTCTTCCACGAGCAAAACATGATCAACACCAGAACTCTATGGGTGTTCGATTCATCACAATGTAACTAGATTATTAACACTAGTTCAAGTGGGAGACTGTTGGAAATATGCCCTAGAGGCAATAATAAAATGATTATTATTATATTTCCTTGTTCATGATAATTGTCTATTATTCATGCTATAATTGTGTTATCCAGAAATCATAATACATGTGTGAATACATAGACCATAACATGTCCCTAGTGAGCCTCTAGTTAACTAGCTCGTTGATCAACAGATAGTCATGGTTTCCTGACTATGGACATTGGATGTCATTGATAACAGGATCACATCATTAGGAGAATGATGTGATGGACAAGACCCAATCCTAAGCATAGCACAAGATCGTGTAGTTCGTTTGCTAGAGCTTTTCCAATGTCAAGTATCATTTCCTTAGACCATGAGATCGTGTAACTCCCAGATGCCGTAGGAGTGCTTTGGGTGTACCAAACGTCACAACGTAACTGGGTGACTATAAAGGTATACTACAGGTATCCCCGAAAGTATCTATTGGGTTGACACGGATCGAGACTGGGATTTGTCACTCCGTATGCCGGAGAGGTATCTCTGGGCCCACTCGGTAATACATCATCACAATGAGCTCAATGTGACCAAGTGTCTGCTCACGGGATCATGCATTACGGTACGAGTAAAGTGACTTGTCGGTAACGAGATTGAACGAGGTATTGGGATACCAACGATCGAATCTCAGGCAAGTAATGTACCGATTGACAAAGGGAATTGAATACGGGATTGATTGAATCCTTGACATCATGGTTCATCCGATGAGATCAACGTGGAACATGTGGGAGCCAACATGGGTATCCAGATCCCGCAGTTGCTTATTGACCGGAGAGTCGTCTCGGTCATGTCTGCATGTCTCCCGAACCCGTAGGGTCTACACACTTAAGGTTCGGTGACACTTGGGTTGTAGAGATATTAGTATGCGGTAACCGAAAGTTGTTTGGAGTCCCGGATGAGATCCCGGACATCACGAGGAGTTCCGGAATGGTCCGGAGGTGAAGATTTATATATAGGAAGTCCAGTTTCGGCCATCGGGAAAGTTTCGGGGGTCATCGGTATTGTACCGAGACCGCCGGAAGGGTCCCGGGGGTCCACCGGGTGGGGCCACCTATCCCGGAGCACCCCATGGGCTGAAGTGGGAGGGGAACCAGCCCCTGGTGGGCTGGTGCGCCCCCATGGTCCTCCCCCTGCGCCTAGGGTTGGAAACCCTAGGGGTGGGGGCGCCCCACCTGACTTGGGGGGCAAGTCCCCACCTTGGCCGCCGCCCCCCTTGGAGATTGGATCTCCTAGGGCCGGCGCCCCCCTAGGGGTCCTATATATAGTGGTGGGAGGGAGGGCAGCCGCACCCAAGTCCCTGGCGCCTCCCTCTCCCCTCGTAACACCTCTCTCTCTCTCTCTCTCTCTCTCGTTGGAGCTTGGCGAAGCCCTGCCGAGATCAACGCTGCTTCCACCACCACGCCCTCGTGCTGCTGGATCTCCATCAACCTCTCCTTCCCTTTGCTGGATCAAGAAGGAGGAGACGTCTTCCCCAACCGTACGTGTGTTGAATGCGGAGGTGCCGTCCGTTCGGCGCTAGGTCATCGGTGATTTGGATCACGACAAGTACGACTCCATCAACCCCGTTCTCTTGAACGCTTCCGCTCGCGATCTACAAGGGTATGTAGATGCACTCCCCTCTCCCTCGTTGCTAGATAACTCCATAGATTGATCTTGGTGATGCGTAGAAAATTTTAAAATTCTGCTACGTTCCCTAACAGCATCGATGCCAAATGCATCACAAGTGAATTTGGCACATGTTTTGGCCTACATAGCCCACTTTTGTACTCCCTCCGTCCCAAAATTCTTGTCTTAAATTTGTCTAAATACGGATGTATCTAGTTACATTTTAGTGTTAGATACATCCGTATCTAAACAAATGTAAGACACGAATTTTGGGACGGAGGGAATACTACCTCGTATTTAGTATAAAATTTTGACCATAGATTTACCTAAGAAAATGCCAATGCATGTCACTTAAAATTACACCATTTGAAATTATGTTCAAATACGAATCCAATGATATAGTTCTTAGTGACATACATTAACATTTTGTCAGTTAAATCTATGGTCAAATTTTGATACTACAAAATTGGAAGAGTAAACCAGGACGGAGGCAGTACTTGCTCTTAGGGTAACCATAGAGTTACTGGAGTAGTCTAAGTTACTTTACACTATGACTAGCCTAGGCTACTATAGTAGTACAACATAAAAATGATGCAGGTGATCACGTGAGAAAAAATACTAAAAACATTTCTTTTGGTGCAGTGCGTAGATGCAGTTTTGAACACTACACTTGTCATCGTAATTTGGGAAAATTACGAAAAAAATTGAGCTACGTTGTGATTACCGTTTACTTATAGGAAAGAAGTTTCACCTCGATGAAACTTGATCCAGATTGGGGCCGATAGATTTTAGTGCTAAGATCTTTACTATGCGCATGGACTGGGTCAAGCTTGTGGGAATCATTTTTTGGAAGACGGTCGTAAATACATCAAGAATAAATTTAAAAATGTGAATTTCAAGAAGACGGAGAAGAAGATGAGTGATGTACCTGAACGATTACGGATCCAATAAAGAGTTCGGAGAATTTGGCAGATGAGTACACCAACGTTGTCAATTTTAGCACTTCAATGACCCTAATTTTTGTTGGACCTTCTAGATCCGATACAAGCAATCTCTAAAGGAAAGGCGCATTCTCAATGACCATAATGTGGAACAGCTGGAGTGATCTCTTCCCATTGATGTCTTGTTGCGGGGCCAGCAAGACACATAAATCCATCGGAGATTCGTCGAGGCGATGTGGAGGCTAATGAACCCATGGATCTGCTCAAGACGAAGGTACTCGAGCGCAGTACAGCTGCGGAGCAGGTGCTCCATAGCCTTCTTCGAGATGACAACGTCGAAGAGGTCGAGCTGCTTGAGTTGAGGGATAAGAAGGGTGGGCACGGCATTAATCTGGGAAAGATAGCAGGAGCTGAAGCTGGCGCGGCGCAGCGTTGGCGTGAGGTGGAGCGCGGACGACGGCAGAGAGCGACATCGTCCAACTTCAAAGATGAGCTCCTCGAGCTGATCTAGGGCGGGGGATAAGAACCACTCATCGAACTTGGGTTGGACCTTGCAGTTGGTACTGAACATGCGGATGTCAAGGCGTCTAGCTGGCCCAGGGTGCGATGAAAGGATCTTGGAGACTACGGCCATGCGTTTGCAATCCCCGTCGCAGAGGTAGCTGTCGACAGTGAGGTTGAGGGGGACGCAGCGCCAGAGGGGGCACCACCACCGGGAGAGGAGGGCGGTCCGCACGGCAGATTTGGTGGGGAGGAGGCCGATGATGACGAGCGGCATGTCATCGGGGAGGCTGTCGATGAAGTCCAGGCTCGCCGGATGCGGTTTTGGCTCGATCCGCCTCTGCTTGTTGGCTGCCTCGCCGTCCATCTCAACCGATGGCGACGCCGGTGTACACGTGTGCTGGTGTGTGTTGTGTGCTGGGTGTGCGCGAGTGCGTCCTTCTGTGCATGCCGCCGCGCAGTGGTGAATTGTGCGCGAGTGCGTCCTTCGCGTGCAAGAAGTTTGTCCTCAATGCGCCCTCAATTTACTAGTGTGCGGGGTGCTACCCCGAGTGGTTTAAACTTTGTTCACTTCACCGCGTGTCAGATGGGCCTCTAGTTTACTTATTTTCACCCACTACCACATGGGCCAGCACACGAAGATACAGAACACGAGCTGACAAGGCAACATGTGGATTGGTTGATCGGTCAACTAAACAATATACGGAGCTATACGCTGACATAGTGAGCGTATAATCCATCGGTATAGAGAGTTCGAGTGAGAGGGGAGGCCCGTGAGAGATAGTAGAGAGAGAGAGAGAAAGAGCTACTCCCTCCGTTCGATAATGTAGTTCCAACATTTTTTAAGTCAAACTTTTGAAACTTTGACCAAGTTAACAAAGAAATTACTTATATCTACAATACCAAAGATAAATGATAGTATGAAGTAAGTACATGTTGTGATGAATCTAATGATTGTTCCAGATGTAAATGTTTTTCTCCACATATACCTGGTCAAACTTTTCTGAGGTTTGACTTTTCAAAACATCCATATGCTTGTGGACGTGACAGAGTCCCTAACTAGAGAGAGAGAGAGAGGGAGTGAAAAAAGTGTGTGTGCGTGTGAAAGAGACATGGACAACACACGATAAAAGTAGAGAAAAAGCATGCACGTCTTATGCAAACATATCACACATGCATCTTCGACAACGGAGGCAAGGTATCGACAACAGAGGCAAGGTGAGGAGATAGTGTGTGGTTGTTTGGAACCGAGAGAGCAAGACCCCTTGCACGTGGCCAAGAGGGGTCTGACAAACAAGGGAGAGAGGTCGAGAGAGACGTACGGAGAAAATGCAAACATGGGGAGGAGAGAGTGTATGTTTGTCATAGAGAGATCCCCTGAAGATCGTGATGGGACTACATGGGTGGGAGATCGAGTGACAAGGTGTGTGCGCGATAGAAGATGCCCCGAGAGATATCGAGATAGACGTATGGATGGAAGGAGACAATACGTGTGTTCCTGATGGATAGTAAGAGATAATCATACTTAGGAGGGGGGAGTGCTTGCGCCTATGATGGAGTGAGGGATTATGGTACTTAGGGGGGTGCGTGTCACATGGAGAGAGAACAAGGGCGGAGAGTGTTGGGTGGGTCTATATGTATAGCACGAGCGAGACATGTGTATGTGTGAACCAGGGAGATATAAGGATAGTTTGGCTTGCGTCTTGAGCATCTTTTGCCTGGCCTGGGGTTGTGGCTGGATTTCATGCACGCTTGTTTGGTTGCTACCCTGTGAAAAAGAAAGCCTGCCTGGCCTGGGTTCCCTTGCACTTTAATTAGCCTGACTGAACTCCAGACACTGCAAGTAGCCTGGCCCATGCGACCGATTTCGAACGCCTGGCCGTGCCTGGTCGTGTGGCCACGAGGCTAACAGCAACATGAATGGATATTAGCATTAGATAATTGATGCATGGATTGATTTATGGGACGTTGATGCTTTGCCTGGCCCAGGCATGAACCAAACGCTTCAGCACCACACAAGCCTGGCCAGGCAGAAATATTTTACATCTCACATCCACACCAGGCAGTACCGGCCATCAAGGCATGAGGGTCAGGTCACAAACCAAATTGACCAATAAAGTTTGAGAGAGATTGAGGAGCCCGATAAGGCTGAGTGGTGCGTCAGATAGCTGAGAGGGGGAAAGAGATATTCCATCCGCTCGATAATGCAGTGCATGTAAAATTTTAGAAGTCAAACTTTGGAAACTTTGATCAGGTTTACGCAAATGTTATTTATATCTACAATACCAAAGATACATCATACAAAACTACATCTCATGGTGAATCTAATGGTATATGTTTGTCGTACTAGATGTAATTCTTTTTCTCCACGTACATGGTCAAACTTTGTGATGTTTGACTTTTCAATAAATCTATATGCTATGGACCGAGGAGAGTGCCTCAGTCGAGACAGATCAAGTGCGTGTGAAGGAGAATGAGTAAGTGTGCAAAAAGAGTATGTGTGTGAAAGAGAAAGTGACAAAAAATGATAAATTAGAGAGAGAGTGTGTGTTTTTTCGTTTCTTATGTGAACATATCACACATGCATCTCCGAGATGGAAAAGCGAGGCGAGGAGATACACGAAGATAGCTAGTGTTTGATTGTTTGCAACAGAGAGAGACACCCCTGTAGAACATGTCCAATAGAGGTCTGGCCAACAAGGAACAAAGGTCGAGAGGGACACATGGATGGCATGGACGCATGCATGGGGAGGGAGAGAGGGTGTGTTTGTGATAGAGAGATCCCGTCGAGATCATGAGGGGACTATATGGGTGGGAGATCGAGGGAGTGCGTGCACGATAGAAAGATGTGAGAGAAATCGAGATAGACCATGCACATGTTTGTGATGGAGACTAAGATTAGCTAGTCATATACATGTAGGGGGGACTGTGTGTGCCTACAATTGAGTGAGAGACCATCATACTTGGCTAGCTGGGCATGAGATTGTGTGTGTGCGCGTGTGAGATGGAGAGAGAACGAGGGGGAGAGATAGAGTTTTAGATGGGCCTATCGAATGCGAGTGATATATGCATGTGTATGTGTGACCCAGGTGGATGGAGAGTTTGAGAGAGGGAGGAAGAGCTCCGAGACGACATAGTGGTGCGTGAGAGAGTTATGGGAAAAGAGCCAGGAATTTGTGTGCGTACGATGAGTGCACCCAAGATATCTAGCTTGGACTAGCTAGAGTATCATACATAGTGTGCGAGAGAGACCTATAGATGGTGTATATATGCATGCGAACTAGAAAGACCCCCCCCCCACACACACACAAAGAGAGAGAGAGAGAGAGAGAGATGGAGAGAAAGGGAGAGGGACCAACAAGGTTTTTGTGTCAGATGCGTGCGACAGAATTGAAGATTGTCGGCGAGAGAGAGAGAGAGAGAGAGAACAGGAGTCCGGGAGAGGGGGAGGTCGCGTTTTACGCATCAAAGACTGATATAAACCATGTTTCGATATAAACTTGCATTCAAATATTTAAATTGGAGAACATGTTGTCTGCAATCCACACATGAACGGATATATGCGTATATCAAACAAGTTCATTAATTTGACTTTCAACATGTTCATGGAGTACTATAATACTGTACAACATGCTACTCGATTGAGGTGTTCAATTTTGGATTTAGTTCACTATTTTGACCTACTGAACGAGCTATTTCATTGAATCGAGATATTTCATTTTGGGTTTGATTCGCGTTTTTGAGTGGGTCAACTATTTGTCATATAGTAAATCACTAGCAATGAGCATGTAAAAACACATTACTCCCGAGCATCATCTCTCCATCTAAAAAAGAAGTGGCAAGCTAATATTTCAAAATTTGATCCGAATCGACTTGGTAAGGTAGACGTGGATGCTCGTTCTCCCATTTGAACGAACCGTTAAACATCCTCTCTGCTCGGTGGAATTTGCCTGAGCAAATAAATGGGAGACGTGAAATTACCGTCCTAGGTGGGACACGCATTAATTGGCCCGTTGTACATCGAGGGTAGGTTCGTAACTTCATCCAAGCGCGCCTTCTCCTCGGCCGAAATGACATGTGCCGAATAATTCATAAACCATGGTCGGCAAAACACGTTCTCCTCGCCTGAAATAGCTCGTGCCCACTATTTCAAAACACGCTCTCCTCGCCCGAAATCGCTCGCGCCCACTATAGTTCAAAACACGCCCTCCTTGCCCGAAATCGCTCCCGCCCACTATTTGGGGAGAAGCAAAGTTACTCTACTATCCCCGACCCTCAGTACACAAACCCAAGCCGAGAAGCCTATAGGCAAGGGTAGAACTGTAACTTCCCCTCACATTTCAGACAAATGCGTCCATAAGACATGGTTCCACTCCCCTCCCAATCCCCCCACCCGCCCGCCCCCATTCATACCTCGTGGGCGCCAAATCACCTTCTCCCCGGGAAGCTCCCTTCTCCCGAGTCGCGAAACCTCAGCCCCACCTCCATGGCACCCCCACCGCACCAATTTCACAGCCGCCCTCCTCCCTAATGCCGGAGACGCTGTCCATTTGCCGTCGTGCATTGGTTCGTGTGCCTCTTACTCCGTGCTGCTGGTGCTGCCTCGACGACGGCCGCGTGACCGTACCGGAGCCGATTCACCCCCGCCATTGTTCACGGCGCCAGAGCGGCTCCAACTTCGGATCCGTCCAGAGTGCTGGCGCTGCTTCCGCGTAGCCATCGACCGTCGCGACATCGGTCTTTCCCTGCCGCCGGTCACCACCGCAACCGCGCCAGCCTCACCAACTCGACAGCTGGACCTGCCTACTTCACCATGCCGCCAGATAGATCGCACCCTCATCTCAAATCACTTTATTTAGGCGTCAGTTGTCTGAATTTTTATTCTGGGCCAATCGATTCCCAATGGGAAGCAGCACCCTCGAGGTGGCGGAGCTCCTAGGCTGTCGATTGGCTGGTGTCTAACGTAAGGGTGCGGGGCCGCAAGTTCGCCGCGGAAGCAGCGCTTAGATGGCTATCTTTTAGAGTTGCGTGGGTTGAAGGTACTGCCGCCGCCGGATCTGGATGACGGGGAGTCTTTGTGGATTCGCCCGGGGGCGGTGCAACCACGGTAGTGCGGTGGGGCGGGGAGCGGGGTTTTGGCCGGGGCCACGGACGGCGGAGGCAGGCTGCTCTGCCGTTGGTCGCTGGCTCTTTGGGGAAGATTCCGAACAATGTCAGCCGGGAGGCACAAGACGGCCAGCCATCCGGCGTAGATCGGACAGTACCAAAATAAAATAAAATCGTGTGACCCCAATTTAGTCTTCAGTCAACAGATGTGTGACCACTCTCGTACCTTGCTGTTGATCTCTTAGTGTATTTCTTCAGATCAAAGAGATATGTCATTCTTAACATTATGCGTTATTTGCATCTTCAGACACACCGTCTTCCGACTCACCGAAGCTGCTCCAACAAGGGAAGCATACACCAGAAGGGAGCTATAGTCCCCACTCAACAGTTCCCTGCATCGAATGCGCGTGCCCGACATGGACAGCCACAACAACTGCAGGGCCATCGACAAGTCAGCACATGATGCTCACTTGTAACGCCCTCGATGCGGCTATATCTCCCACGTGTCGAAGCACGACTTAGAGGCATAACTGCATTGAAAGCAATGTCGCAAGTGAGGTAATCTTCACACAACCCATGTAATACATAAGGGAAAGAGATACATAGTTGGCTTACAATCGCACTTCACACAATTACATGAATAAAACATTACATCATCCAGATACACTCAAGGTCCGACTACGGAACCAAAATAAAAGAAGACTACCCCAAATGCTAGCACAGATCCCCGATCGACCCCAACCGAGCTCCACTACTGACCAACTGGAAAACGGAACAACATAAAGAACGAGATCTTCATCGAGCTCCTCCTTGAGCTTGGTTGCGTCACCTACTCGGTAACATCGGCACCTGCAGACTGGTTTTTGAAGTATCTATGAGTCATGGGGACTCAGCAATCTCACACCCTCGCAATCAAGACTATTTAAGCTTATGGGTAAGGTAAAAGGTATGAGGTGGAGCTGCAGCAAGCGACTAGCATATATGGTGGCTAACATATTCGCAAAGGAGAGCGAGAAGAGAAGGCAAAAGCACGGTCGAACAACTATGATTAAGAAGTGATCCTAGAACAACCTACGTCAAGCATAACTCCAACACCGTGTTCACTTCCCGGACTCCGCCGAGAAGAGACCACACGGTTACACACGCGGTTGATGCATTTTAATTAAGATAAACTTCAGGTTTTCTGCAACCGGACATTAACAAATTCCCATCTGCCCATAAACGTGGGCACGGCTTTCGAAAGTTCAAATCCCTATAGGGGTGTCCCAACTTAGCCCATCACAAGCTCTCACGGTCAACGAAGGATATTCCTTCTCCCAAGACAATCCGATCAGACTCGGCATCCCGGTTACAAGACATCCTCGACAATGGTAAAATAAGTCCAGCAAAGCCACCCGAATGTGCCGACAAATCCCGATAGGAGCTACACATATCTCGTTCTCAGGGCACACTCAGATGAGACTAGCTACGAGTATAAACAACCCTCAAGTTTCCCCGAGGTGGCCCCGCAGGCAGCTCAATTCAGACCAACACTTAGAGAAGCACTGGTCCGGGGGGGTAAAATAAAGATGACCCTTGAGCCGGCCGACTCAAGGGGAAGAAAAGGCTAGGTGGCGAATGGTAAAACCAATGTTGGGCCATGCTAGAGGAGTTTTATTCAAGGCGAACTGTCAAGGGGTTCCCATTATAACCCAACCGTGTAAGGAACGCAAAATCTGGGAACATAACACCGATATGACGGAAACTAGGGCGGCAAGAGTGGAACAAAACGCCAGGCATAAGACCGAGCCTTCCACCCTTTACCAAGTATATAGATGCATTAATTAAATAAGAGATATTGTGATATCCCAACAAAATATCCATGTTCCAACAAGGAACAAACTCCAATCTTCACCTGCAACTAACAACGCTATAAGAGGGGCTGAGCAAAGCGGTAACATAGCCAAACAACGGTTTGCTAGGACAAGGTGGGTTAGAGGCTTGGTTTAACAATATGGGAGGCATGATATAGCAAGTGGTAGGTATCGCAGCATAGGCATAGCAAAAGAGCGAGCATTTAGCAAACAAAGATAGAAGTGATTTCGAGGGTATGGTCATCTTGCCTGAGAACCCGCAAGGAAGAAGAACGAGTCCATGAAGAAGAAAAACGGACATAGTCGAACGGGTCCTCACAAGCGCGACATGATTGGAACCAACCCGAAGAAGCAACACCGGAAAGAAGCACACAACATAGTAAACAACCAACACACGAACATGGTATGATATGCGGGATGTGATGCATATGCATGATTTGGAAAAGGAATGATTGAACCTGGCCTCAACTTGGAAATCCAAGAGTGCCACTGGAAAGAGGAGTTGATTTCGGTCTAAATCGATATAAAGATCACCGTAATCGGATGCACGGTTTGGAAATGGCAAGCAAAATAAATATGGCACCGGTCCGCGATTAACAGCAAGTAGCCTTCTAAATGCATCAAGATAAATATGCTACAGCACTCAAACATGGCAACAAAATACATGGAAGGGGTTCACTCATGATGCTTGACAAAAGATGAACACTGAGCTATGGCTAATTCATCCAATAACAGGTTCAAACAAGCATGACAAAAGTGCAAATGATAACAGGTCTCATACTTGGTGAAATTAACACAAGCTTGGAATTTATCAACAAGAAGCAATCTTACGAGCATGCTAACTACATGCTACAGGAACATATCATGGCCAAGCAAGACATGGCATGAAGCTACTCTAAGCATATAACAAAAGTCCCTTAGTGATCTTGAGCCAAAAGGGATCAGAAAATACAAATGCAAGCATGTGAACATAGCAAAAACATAAACAGATTTAGACTTAGTGAAAAACTGGAGCATGCAAAACAGATTAACAAGTAGGCATGTTTACGAGCTCGATGGACTCACTACAGAGCAAGGCATGACAAACTAAGCATACACCCAGCAAGTATACATGGCATAGAGGCTAGACATGCCAAGAACAACAACATAGCATGCACGGATCAACAACAACAAGCTCGGCAAAAGTGCTAAACACATTAGCAATCTGCCAGGAACATTTTATAGCAAAAGTAGAGCTCGATTGACTCAAGCTAGGGTGCTCCATAATTGCCAACAAAGACATGGATGGATAGAGCAAAATAATATTAACAACACATCCTTACTGATCATCCTCAAAAGAGGCATGGATCACTAGGAAACAACATGAACATATGGCATAAAAACAATAACAGGACAAGGACTTAGTGAAATTCTAAGTCCCTAAAATCAGCATTATTGAATAAGATACTTTGCATGCTCGTGCTAGTCACCACAAAGATCACAAAAATACATGGCATACACCCCTGTAAAGATGGCATGGCATTCTACAAAACACATGTAGAGCTTAGGATCATAGCATGCACACATTAAACATGGCAAAAATGACAAAAGGCCTTTTGCTGAAACAGATCTGCAACTTTCCTCACATAGCCCTCTTCCAATAGCATTTCGGGAAACAAGATGAGCTCAAATGAAAATGACGCAATGAGATAAAATGATGTACTCGTCGAGTCGGACATTTTGATATGCTACACGCACGAATCGGAGCTATGGATGCAGAGTTATGGCATGTCAAAGATTGCATAAAATATCTAGAGTTAGGTCAAAAAGTCAACCGAGAACAATACCAGATCTGGATCCAGATCGCACGCGGATCGAGGCATCGCCGGAGACTTCGCCGGAGACGAGGAAGGAGAGGTCGGGGGCGACTTCGGGGAGGTCGCGGGCGGCGGACCCAGCCGGAGGCGGCGATGGCGGCGCGCCGGCGAGGGAGACGGGGAGGTAAGCGGCAACGCTCCAGGCGGCGGCGGGCGGCTGCACCGGTGACCGGCGAGGGCGGCAAAGACGCAGGCGGCGGGGACGCGGTGGCGCGCCAGCGACAGAGGCGGCGGCCGGTGGGTGCGGACGGTGGCGCTCGGATCGGCGGGGCGTGGGCTCCCCCGCAGGTGGCGGTGGCGGCGGTTGGGCCCCGCGGGCCCGACCCGGGCCGCGCGGGCGTGCGGCGGGGCGCTGTGGAAACGGCGGCGGCGAGGACACTTGGCGCGACGCGATTGGTCCGGCACGGTGATGCGTACATGTCCGGGCGCGGAGATATTTGTCTGGTGGCGCGAGGACGAAGGGATCTAGGGTTAGGGGCGAAATGGACCCGGGATTGGAATGGAGGGGTCTATTTATAGAGGTAGAGGGGGCTAGGATGCTCCAAACGAGGTGCGGTTTTCAGCCACGCGATCGTGATCGAACGACCGAGATGATGGAACAGGTTTAGGTGGGTTTTGGGCCACTTTGGAGGGGTGTTGGGATGCAACACACACGAGGCCTTTTCGGTCCCTCGGTTAACCGTTGGAGTATCAAACGAAGTCCAAATGACACGAAACTTGACAGGCGGTCTACCGGTAGTAAACCAAGGCCGCATGACAAGTCTCGGTCCAATCCGAAAACTTTTAACACCCGCACACGAAAAGAGGTACAAAGGGACACCGGATGACATAGGAGCGCCAGATTGCAAAACGGACAACGGGGAAAATGCTCGGATGCATGAGACGAACATGCATGCAAATGAAATGCACATGATGACATGATATGCAATGCATGACATCCAAGCAATGACAAGGCAAACAACAGCGAATAACTGGAGGACACCTGGCACATCGGTCTCGGGGCATTACATCACTCCTATGGATGGCAGCCAGATAGGTTGTACCCTCATCTTACTTGTGTGCAACATTTATGGCTTTGTTTTTCATCTAAGCATGGAAAATAGATCATCACATTTCACTGTATATTCATGCTGATCTCTTACGGGTCTTGTTCAGGAGTTAACGATGTTCTATAGTTCAGCTAAGATACTTGTTCTTTAGGTAATGTTGTTCCATAGTTATCATCCATCAGCCAATGCTATTCCACAGGCTGGTGATTATAGTATTATACCACTTCTAGTATTACCTATGTTGTTCTTTAATACTTTTGTGTGCCATCTAGTTGATCTCGAGTACAAGCGATACATATTCTGTAGCTTTCATCTGTGTTCTCCCTTTAGTTTATGAGACCTGTTGCTGCTAGTTAACCCCAGTCCTACTATTTATGTCGTCTCCTACAGGCACTCATTACATAAATCTAACTACTAGTTATTTTCCATGCGTGTCAAATATAATTGCACACACTGATATATCCATAAGAACCTCACGGAGCAATGTAAAGGCTAATAAACTTGATGTTAATGATGCCCAATATGATGGAACATGTAAATGCAGTTCTTCAGAAGACTTGCAGAAAGATGATGATTCCTCTTCACCCCACAAGGTCCTTGCTCTAACTTGGCCTTTGATATGGGTACAACATGCATATAATGTCCTGGAGTGTATCTACTTTGTTACAATGCCATGTGCTTAGCATGCTGATCATGCATGTAAATATGTCATGCCTTCCTGTTTTTCAGTACCTATTCCATTCATGATAACATGTTTTCAAATTCAAGTACTGTCATTCTACTCTATCGCAATGTCATCTGCTTAATTTGGACATCATGCTTCTGAATATCTTATGCATTGTTATTCATCAGTATGTACTTCATCTGTCTACCATACCATGTTTTTTTACATTGAAGTGTTGTGCTAGTGCTCTGTTGCAATGCCATCTTATTTTCCCAATCATACACGTGTATGTTGCCTTAGTTATTTCTGTACGTATTCCGCTAGCATACAGTTTTACATTCAACTAGTGTTTTTTTGATGTGTTGTCCTATCGTATCCCTAGCTTTTACACCATACTCCCTCCGTCCGGATTACATGTTGCCGAAATGGATTAAAAGGATGTATCTAGAACTGAAATACGCCTAGACCCATCCATTTTTTTCGGATGGAGGGAATACATGTCAATATGTCATGCCTTTCTATTCTTCAGTACCTATTCCATCTCTCTGCTATCGCATGTTTTATAATTAAAGCGCCATTCTTCTATACAAGGCGTGCAAGGGGAAGACGGCTATGTTAGAATCTGAAGGGTTACAAACAAGGCCTTTGCAAAAGATCCAAATGCCAGGAGATAATAAACCAACTCCAGTTTTTATAGATACGGCTCCAGCACAGAGAAACCCAACTCCTACTGATAATAAGTAGATTCCAGTGGCCAAAGAACTAGTCCGCTCCAGTCCAGCAAAAATATGTCAACTCAATTCTAAGAAGCGTGTGTGTATCCTTGCATCATGAAATTTTATAGCATGCTGATCATATTTTCTACATGTTTCTTACCCATCTCTCTTTTAGAAAATAAGCTTAACAGATAGAAGAATTTCCGCAATGGTATCGTTTATGAGGAAAGATTCTTGCAGGAATTCTCTGTGCTCCAATGTAGATGTAAGTACCTGTTGTATATCACTATATTTTTACATCGGCATGTATTTTGTTAATCGGCGTGAATCCAACCTTTATCTGATCTAAATTTAGTTGTAGCAAAATGTATGATTAAGGGCCACAATGTTGATTTTTGCAAGGAAAACTACCTGGTAGTTTTGCATCCTGAGCTGCATGAGTGTACTATATCGTATCAGTGGGTTTGAATACTTTGGTTCTGCAGTGGATTTTCCAGTGTTTTTTACTGTGTTGTCCTGTCGTATCCCTAGCTCTTACATCATACTCCCTTTGTTCGGATTAAATGTCGTAGAAATGGATAAAACTGGATGTATCTAGAACTGAAATACGCCTAGACCCATCCATTTATATCCGGATGGAGGGAATACATGTCAATATGTCATGCCTTTCTATTCTTTAGTACCTATTCCATCTCTGTTGTAGCATGTTTTATAACTGAATCACCATTCTTCTATATAAGGCATGCAAGGGGAAGACGACTATGTTAGAATCTGAAGGGTTACAAACCAGGTCTTTGCAAAAGATCCAAACGCCAGGAGATAATAAACCAACTCCATTTTTCATAGATACTGCTCCAGCACGGAGAAACCCAACTCCCACTGATAATAAGCAGATTCCAGTGGCCAAAGAACTAGTCCGCTCCAGTCCAGCAAAAGAATGTCAACTCAATTCTAAGAAGCATGTGCGTATCCTCGCATCATGAAATTTTATAGCATTCTGATCATATTTTCTACATGTTTCTTACCCATCTCTCTTTTAGAAAATAAGGTTAAACGATACAAGACTTCCTTCATTGGGATCGTATTCGAGAAAATTTATCTTGCGGGAATTCTCTGTGCTCCAATGCTGATGTAAGTACCTGTTGTATATCACTATATTTTTACATCAGCATGTATTTTGTTAATCGGCATGAATCTAACCTTTATCTGATCTAAAATTAGTTGTAGCAAAATGTTAAAGGCGCCAATGTTGATTTTTGTAAGGAAAACTGCCTGGTAGTTTTGCATACTGAGCTGCATGAATGTACTATCTCATATCACGCACATTACTGAATTGTAGTGCTTCTCTGGTTGCCCATTCATTCATTGTGTCAATGTTGCTTTCGTATTACCTTACCTGGCTGATGATAGTTGTGCCATATTGTGTTAATTTGGTGTAGGCTAGTTGCCCAAACATTCGTTGTGTCAATGTTGCTTTCCTATTATCTGACTTGGCCAATGATAGCAATGCTAGTGTGTTAATTTTGTGCAGGCTGCTAAAGATAAGAAGACAAACTCTGGAAACAGCAAGGCAAACCCATTGTTTCTTTCCAGTAAATCTAGGCCAAGTAATATGGAATAACTCATGATTAATCTGTTTGGTTCCTGTCCTAATTTATGTTATGATGCAGTGGTCGAGACACTCTCCACTATCAATAATACAAGCCTGCCAAAATCGCCATCTTAATCTATTCAGTATCCTCTGTCTCGAATGCAACAGAATAAATGTATGTTTGTGAACCAATTAATGGCTGAAGCAATGATGGAAATGGTGGATGAATCAGAGGTGCAGAGTCGTGCGACACAACAACTGATCAATGTTTTCAGAGACAGTGTAGCAAAGCAGCAAGAACTTTCCCACATGCTTATGGGCGTCATCTGTGCTGAGGTTGCAGATTGTGACGTTGTAGATGGTTAGGTTCTGCTCATTTATTTGCACTGGCATCAATCTTTGATTGCCTAGTGGATGTAATTTCTTGTAATATATGCCGGATGTGCAACGTTATTCCCTGTATGTCGTACCTTTCCTTGATCGGTTTTGATCCTGTGCATAATTGCTCGTCGTAATGGGATCAAATTATATAATTTGGCCTAAAGACATGAACGAACTTTAGTGGGCCCAATAAGTTAATGGGTCGTTACTAGGACGAAAGTTAATGGTCGGCCCTCTTACCTCCCGGGTCGTTAAGAGGCCGACATCGAAGCGGGCAACAGGTGGCCCCAATTTATTTCACGGGCCGTTAACAGGCCGTTACTAAGTTTGGGTTACATATGGCCCAACTATAATGTAGGCATTTAGCAGGCCGAAAGAGACCGCGGGCTTGTACTGGACCATGAAGAGCATGGGCCGCTAAGAGGCCGAAAGTCAGGTCGTATTGTAAACGGCACAACTGTGTTGTGGGCCTTTAGCAGGCTGAAAGAGAAACTGGGCTGGTATTGGACCATGAAGGGCATGGGCCGTTAAAAGGCCAAAACTAAGGTCCGACTACAAATGGCCCAACTCATTTATGGTCCGTTAACAGGCCGAAAGGCACACGGGACCGGGAATTGGCCCAACACTTAAATGGTTCGCTAAAAGGCCAAAACTCAGGTCCGACTACAAATGGCCCAACTGATTTATGGGTCGTCAACAGGCTGAAAGTGACACCGGGCCAGAAATTGGCCCAACACTTAAATGGGCCGCTAAAAGACTGAAACTCAGGTCTGACTACAAATGGCCCATCAGATTTATGGGCCGTCAACAGGTTGAAAGACATACCGGGCCGGAAATTAGCCCAACATTTAAATGGGTCGCTAAAAGGCCGAAAGATGTACATCCTGAAAATTGGCACATCCATTAAATGGGTCGTTAACATGTCGAAATATCATCGGGCCGATATTGAGCCCAAATATATAGCGGGTTGTTAACGGGCTCGAACTGACAATGGGATGCACTGGTGTCAAATCTTTAACGGGCCGTTGACGGGCCGAATTGGCACATCTCGTATGGGCCGTGGGCTTAAATGGACCTAACACAAGTAGGCCTTATATGGGCCGGCCTGCTAATTTTTACTAGGCCAGTCTTTTTCACCAGAATGGGCCACTGTTGGGTCGTGCCACGTGTCGACCTATCATAGGCGCCTCATGTCCAATGAGTGGATGACATCTGTCCCAACGGTGAGGCAACACGTGTTTCCTGCGGCCAATGATAATTTTACACGTGGAAAATCCCCATTGGTCCAGGCTGTTAACGGGTTATCGGATCCAAAACCGGACCCGATAGCTTAACGGCGTTCCGTTATGGTGGATGCCACGTGTCGGTCACCCTTGACGAAAGCACTTCTGTGACGCGCGATTTATTGTCATGGAAGTGGACACTTCCGTGATGATAATTTTGGTAATGTCATGGAACACTTCTACGACAGCACAGGTATGACTATCTTGATTCTGTCATAAAATCTTCACGGATGTACATGCATGACAAAAAATGCGACCTACTGTGATAAACACGTATCATCACGGAAGTGTATTTTTTTTATAGTGTTAGGTCAAAAATAGCATAGTTATATTTGTGTGTGAATTCCTGTGAAATTAAATGGATTCCAATAAAAACAGGGGATATGTAGCATGTTTGCTGTCTGCTAGTAGACAGCAAAGAGCTTCGCCATCTGCTAGCAGACGGCAAAGAGGACACGTGGCAGCTACCTGTACAACCTGGGAACACTCGCTGCCTATTTGGTCACTTTGCCGTCTGCCAGTGGACGGCAAAGATTCAAATCACTTTGCCGTCTGCCAGAGGACGACATAGTTGGCCACGTGGCAGCTTCCCAGTACTGCCTAGCTGAGCTCTTTGACGTCTGTCAGCGGACGGCAAAGAGCTTTAACTCTTTGCCGTCCGCTCGTAGACGGCAAAGAGCGTTGTTAACCCCCTAACGGCACTCACGCCACCGCATTGTCGCCTTTTGTCTTTGCCACCTGCTGGCCTCGGATGGCGGATGGCAAAATCATTTGCCGTCCGTTTCCAGGAAGTGGACGGCAAAGAAGGCCTTTGCTGGCATGTGTTCAGACGGACAATTTGTCGTCTGCTGGCCGACGACAAAGAAGTTTGTCGTCCGTGATGCATGCCTTTGCCGTCCGCCATGGCGGACGGCAAAGAAGCTGATTCCAGTAGTGTAAAGCATTGTTGTGTTCACATCATTAGAGTTGCTTTGGCTCAATTGATTAGAGTAAAGCTCCCCCTAGATGTGATATCCCCCCTAAGAGGGATGAACTAACCTTGGGTTTTGTCGATGATGACTTCATGTAGGCGTTGAAGATGTAGATGCTCAATGTTGATGTAGATCATTCGGAGCAATCCTTTGGAGTGAGTTGCACTTTCAATACCTACACGGGTTAGTCCCACAAGGAACAAACAAGGGTATCCATAGACATAGAGTGATGTTCACATAGGATGATATCCATGAAAGCATTAGGTTACCTTGTCCCTTGTCTTACCAACAAGAGGATTTGTGACTCCTTGAACTAGTGCAAGATGTGGAAGTTTTTTGCACTTGTCCTTGCCAAAATGATATGAGTGAAGTATGTTGGCGGAGTCACCCTAGAGAACTCCCTAGTTCTTCATCTTAGGGATCCACACCATCTTGATGGGAATCCATGGAGTTGTAGTCGTACTTGATGAAGTGGAACTTGATGTAGTCTTGGGAACCCACTTAACCAAGGCCTTAGGTGCTTATTCAAATGCATCAATCTCCTCTTGAAGCTTGTCCTTGCCTTTTAGCGTGTGGTCTTGTGGTGGAAGATCATCTTGAGCTTGTGTTCCTTGGAAAGAAGTAGGATCATACTTCTCTTGTTGAGGAACGAAATTCGTCTTAGGGTATTGTTCTTCTTCCCACTCAACTCCATTGGCATTGAACTTTCGTTCAAAGCCAACTCCTTGATTCTTCCGGTGTCTTCCTTGCTTGCGTACAATTTCCTCAAATTGCTTACTTCCGGCAAGGCTCTTGTAAACACCTTTCTCTATAATTCCCTTCAATAAGCTATTTTCTTGCTCAAGTGTAACTTGGCGAATCAAGAGAACTACTAGAAGCAACAATATTGGATTTAGCATGATTGTTGTTACTACTAGAAGAAGAATCTTTCTTATTCTTGTTGCTAGATTTAGCTTGTGGCATGTAAGTAGACAAGAGTAAACACTTAGCAATGTAAGAAGAACTTTTCTTGCGAAGATCATCATTGATTGCTTTTCAAGGTTGAGCTTTTCAAAATGTAGCTTCTCATGAGTCTTTAAAAGTTCTAGATGATCTTCCAAGCTAGTTTCATGAGCTAACTTAAGAGTGTTTAGTTCTTTAGTTAGACGCTCAATCTCCTTCTTATCATTGTCATTCATTTTATCTTGATTAGCATGATTAATAGCAAGTTCATCATAGTTTTCATAACTAGAGTTGTCAACAAGTAAATCATCATCACCTACCAAATCATCTTCAGCACTATTGAAATCAACATACTCGGGGTGTGATACCTTTGGGCCTTTAGCCATGAAGCATCTTCCAATTCCTTCATTTGGTGACTCAAATATGTCGTAGGAGTTGGTTGACACAAGTGCTAGACCGGCAACACCTTCATCTTGAGTATATTTGGAGTCGGAGTGATAACTTCTCTCGGAGTGATCGTCGGAGTCGGATACCCATTCACCAACATGAGCTTGATGTCTTCATTTTGTGTAGCTCTTTGATGACTTGTCCTTCCTTCCTGAATACTTGCTTCTTCATGATGTTCTTTGTTCATAACGGTCATCTCTACTTCTTATTTTGTAGGGAGAATCTTCTCTTCTTTTGTAGGGAGCCGTAGAAGATCTTTTGTCATTGTAGGACCTTGACTTGGAACTTCTTTCCTTGCTTCTACTCTTGTAAAACTTGTTGAAGTTCTTCACCATTAGGCTCAATTCTTCGTTGAAGGTTTGTTTCTCACTTGATGATGTGGGAGCATCACATGAGGCTTTGTAAGCACCACTTGACTTGTTGTGAAGCTCTTCCTTATCCTTGAGTGACATCTCATGAGCAACAATCCTTCCGATGACTTCTGTTGGCTTGAGATCTTTGTAATTGGGCATCATTTGGATCAATGTGCACACGGTATCATATTTTCCATCCAAGGCTCTTAGGATCTTCTTGATGATGAATCCATTGGTCATCTCTTCACTTCCTAAGTCGGCAATCTCATTTGTGATGAGAGCAAGCCTAGAGTACATTTCAGCGACACCTTCACCATCCTTCATTTTGAACTTGTCAAGTTGACTTTGAAGCACATCCAATTTGGATTCCTTGACAGAGTCGGTACCTTCGTGCATATCAATCAAAGTATCCCAAATTTCCTTTGCATTCTCAACACGGCTAATTTTGTTGAATTCTCCGAGGCACAATCCGTTGAAGAGAATATCACAAGCTTGTGCATTGTATTGCGGCATCTTCAACTCTTCTGCGGTAGCTTCACGGTTCGGTTCTCTCCCATCAAAGAATTCACCTTGCAAGCCAATACACACAATAGCCCAAACGGTTGGGTTGCGTCCAATAATATGCATTTTCAACTTACGCTTCCAACTAGCAAAATTAGTACCATCAAAGTAAGGACCTCTACGGTGGTAATTTCCCTCACTAGACGCCGTACTCTCCTAGGATGTGAAACCAAGGCTATGATCACCAAAAGCTATGGAAATCAAGGCAAATGGAGACCAAAGCTCTGATACCACTTGTAGGATCGAAAGTATGTCTAGAGGGGGGTGATTAGACTACTTGACCAAATAAAAATCTAGCCTTTTCCCAATTTCAAGTTTTGGCAGATTTTAGCAACTTAGCACAAACAAGTAATCAACCTACACATGCAATTCTAAGAGTATAGCAGCGGAATGTAAAACAATTGCATATGAACGTAAAGGGAGGAGTTTGGAGGATTCAAACGTAATGTAGACACGAAGATTTTTGGCGTGGTTCTGATAGGTGGTGCTATCATATATCCACGTTGATGGAGACTTCAACCCACGAAGGGTAACGGTTGCGCGAGTCCACGGAGGGCTCCACCCACGAAGGGTCCATGAAGAAGCAACCTTGTATATCCCACCATGGTCATCACCCACGAAGGACTTGCCTCACTAGGGTAGATCTTCACGAAGTAGGCGATCTCCTTGCCCGTACAAAATCCTTGGTTCAACTCCACAATCTTGACGGAGGGTCCCAAGTGACACCTAACCAATCTAGGAGACACCACTCTCCAAAAGGTAATAGATGGTGTGTTGATGATGAACTCCTTGCTCTTGTGCTTTAAATGATATTCTCCCCAACACTCAACTCTCTCTCATATGATTGGATTTGGTAGAAAGATAATTTGAGTGGAAAGCAACTTGGGGAAGGCTAGAGATCAAGATTTATGTGGTTGGAATGGAATATCTTGACCTCAACACAAGTGTAGGTGGTTCTCTCTCAGAAAATGTATGTTGGAAGTGTAGGCATATTCTGATGGCTCTCTCCATGAATGAAGAGTGGGTGGAGGGGTATATATAGCCTCCACACAAAATCCAACCGTTACACACAAATCACCAAACTCGGTGGGACCGAATCATACAACTCGGTCAGACCGATTTAGTTCATAATGTGAATGTTAGGGTTTTCGGTGGGACCAATATGTCAACTCGGTGGGACCGATTCCATTAGGGTTAGGGCATAACGTAATCTCGGTGAGACCGATTACACAAACTCGGTGGGACCAATTTTGGTAATAGGCAAATAGAGAGTTGGTCAGGCAAACTCGATGGAACCAATTCGCTCATCTCGGTTAGACCGAAACGTTATGAAGGGGAAACAAAGAGTTTGCATTGCAATCTCGGTGGGACCGATCGCTCATCTTGGTTGGACCGAAACGTTACGAAGGGAAACAGAGAGTATGCAATCCCATCTCGGTGAGACCGAGATCCCTATCGATGAGACCGAAGTGACTAGGGTTTCTGGCAGTGGCTATGTCAAGTGAACTCGATGGCGCCAGATGGAAGATTTCAGTGGGGCCGAGTTTGACTTTTGGTTTGGGACATATGTGGATATGAGAAACTAGTTGAGGGTTTTTGGAGCATATCACTAAGCATTTTGAGCAAGTAACTCATTAAGCAACGCCTCACCCCCTTTAAATAGTATTGGATTTTCCTATAGACTCAATGTGATCTTGGATCACTAAAAGTAAAATGTAGAGTCTTGTGCTTTGAGCTTGAGCCAATCTTTTGTCCTTAGCATTTTGAGGGGTCCACTTTCTAATCCATGCCATGCCAATCATTGAGCTTTCCTGAAATATTTGTCTTCAAATAGCATTAGCTCAATGAGCTACATGTTGTTAGGAATTACCGAAACCACCCAGGGGTAGTTGCACTTTCATGCAGTGATGCTATTTTCAAATCAATTTAATAATAATAATTTAGACATTGATTAAAACTTTGAAAATTAATATAAAATAATCTGTAGCTCGGATGAAAATACTTTGTATATGAAAGTTGCTCAGAACGACGAGACGAATCCGAATACGCAGTCCATTCACCCGCCACACATCCCTAGCATAGAGAACGTGCAACATTTCACCTCCGGTTCATCTGTTCGAAAACGTGAAACACCGGGAATACTTCCCGGATGTTTCCCCCCTTTGCTGGTATCACCTACTACCGCGTTAGGGCACACCTAGCACCGCTCATTGTCATGTCATGCATCGTCATGCATATGTTTGCATTATATTTATTGTTTCTTTCCCCTCTTCTCTCACTAGACACCGAGACCGACGCCGCTACTATCCAGTACGACTACGGTGTTGATGACCCCTCCTTCTTGCCAGAGCAACCAGGCAAGCACCCTCCCCCCTTGATCAACCCGACATCGCCTATTCCTTGCCAGAGTAGTGTAGCATGTTACTGCTTTCGGTTAATCCTATTCTGCTGCATAGACTATCATTGTTGCTAAAGTTGTTACCCTTACCTGCAATCCTAAATACTTAGTATAGGATGCTAATATTCCATCAGTGGACCTACATTCTTATCCGTCTGCCATGCTATACTACCAGGCCGTGATCACTCGGGAGGTGATCACGGGTATATACTTACATATACATATTATATGATACATGTGGTGACCAAAGTCGGGTCGGCTCGTAGAGTACCCGCAAGTGATTCCGATGTGGGGGCTGAAAGGACAGGTGGTTCCATCCTGGTAGTGGTGGGCCTAGGTTCCCGATGGCTCCCGACTCTTACTTTGTCGCGGAGCGACAAGGCAGGTTCAGAACACCTAGGAGAGAGGTGGGCCTGGCCCCTGGTCATCATCTGATGTTACTTCAAAATAACACGCTTAACGAGATCTTGGTATTTGATCTGAGTCTGGCCACTGGCCTATACGCACTAACCAATTACTCAGGAACAGTTATGGGTACTCGATGTCATGGTATCAGGTGAAGCTCTTTTGACAACAGCGACGGAGCGACGTGCACCGGATTGGACCGTAAGCCTACGCTTGTATTAATGGGGCTAGGCCTACTTTCGGTCGCCCTCGCAACGTGCAGGAGTGCAATGGGCGATGGGCTCAAACCCCTGCACGCTTAGGATTTAGACCGGTGTGTTGACCTCTCTATTGAGTCTAGGTGGGGCTGCGACGTGTTGATCTTCTGAGGACGGGCATGGCCCAGGAAAGTGTGCCCGACCAGAGGGATCGAGTGTGTTGGGAAATGTGGTGTGATACGTCTCCAACGTATCTATAATTTTTTATTGCTCCATGCTATATTATCTACTATTTTGGACTATATTGGGCTTTATTTTCCACTTTTATATTATTTCTGGGACTAACCTATTAACTGGAGGCCCGGCCCAGAATTGTTGTTTTTTTGCCTATTTCAGTGTTTTGGATAAACAAAATATCAAACGGAGTCCAAACGGAATAAAATCTTCGGAAACGTGATTTTCTAACCGAACGTGATCCAGGAGACTTGGACCCTACTGCAAGGGATCAAAGAGGTGGCCATGAGGGTGGGGGGCGCCCCCCTAGGGCGCGCCCCCTACCTCGTGGGCCCCTCGGTGCTCCACCGACGTACTCCTTCCTCCTATATATACACACGTACCCCCAAACGATCAGAACAGGAGCCAAAAACCTAATTCCACCGCCGCAACTTTCTGTATCCATGAGATCCCATCTTGGGGCCTGTTCCGGAGCTCCATCGGAAGAGGGCCGTCATCACGGAGGACTTCTACATCATCCTAGCCCTCCGATGAAGTGTGAGTAGTTTACCTCAGACCTTCGGGTCCATAGTTAGTAGCTAGATGGCTTCTTCTCTCTCTTTGAATCTCAATACAAAGTTCTCCCCCTCTCTTGTGGAGATCTATTCGATGTAATCTTCTTTTTGCGGTGTGTTTGTTGAGATCGATGAATTGTGGGTTTATGATCAAGTCTATCTATGAATAATATTTGAATCTTCTCTGAATTCTTTTATGCATGATTGGTTATCTTTGCAAGTCTCTTCAAATTATCCGTTTGGTTTGGCCAACTAGATTGGTAGTTCTTGCCATGGGAGAAGTGATTAGCTTTGGGTTTGATCTTGTGGTGTCCTTACCCAGTGACAGAAGGGGCAGCAAGGCACATATTATATCGTTGCCATCGAGGATAACAAGATGGGGTTTATTTCATATTGCATGAATTTATCTCTCTACGTCATATCATCTTGCTTAAGGCGTTACTCTGTTTTTAACTTAATACTCTAGATGCATGCTGGATAGCGGTCGATGAGTGGAGTAATAGTAGTAGATGCAGAATCGTTTCGATCTACTTGTCACGGACGTGATGCCTATATACATGATCATGCCTAGATATTCTCATAATTATGCACAATTCTATCAATTGCTCAACAGTAATTTGTTCACCCACCGTAGAATACTTATGCTCTTGAGAGAAGCCACTAGTGAAACCTATGGCCCTCGGGTCTATTCTCATCATATCAATCTCCATTACTTTTATATTGTTTTGCTTTTTACTTTGCCTTTACTTTTTTACTTTGCCTTTACTTTTTACTTTGCATCTTTATATCAAAAATACCTAAAATATTCTATCTATCAGATCTCACTCTCGTAAGTGACCGTGAAGGGCTTGACAACCCCTAATCGCGTTGGTTGCGAGTAGCTATCGCTTTGTGCAGGTACGAGGGACTTGAGTGTGGGCTCCTACTGGATTGATACCTTGGTTCTCAAAAACTAAGGGAAATACTTACGCTGCTCTGCTGCATCATCCCTTCCTCTTCGGGGAAAACCAACGCAAGCTCAAGACATAGCAAGAAGGATTTATGGCGCCGTTGCTGGGGAGTCTATGCAAAAAGTTAATATACCAAGTACCCATCACAATCCCTATCTCTCGCATTACATTATTTGCCATTTGCCTCTCGTTTTCCTCTCCCCCCAATTCACCCTTGCTGTTTTATTCGCCCTCTCTCTCTATCCTCCATCTCTGTTTGCCTTTTTGTTTGCTTGTCGTCATGGCTAGTCTCATATCTTCTCCGTTGTCTCCCGAGAGTGAAGTTCTAAATTTTAAACAAAGGGAGGGAGAAAATCTAAAAGATGCTTGGTATAGAATTTGCAATGATCAAAATAGATCTACCAGGAAACAATCTACCTTAGTTCTTCTTCGCAATTTTTATGTAGGTGTTGATCCTTGGTATAGATATATCCTCGATACCATTACCGGAGGGAACTTCTTGGGTAGCCATACTTTTGATTCTTATAATGCTATGATAGATTTATTTGGCTCACCACCTCTTTTGGTTAATGGAACCATGTTAACTTTGGAGCATGTTATGCAAAGACTTGAAATTATTGAAAATAAAGTTGCTACTATTGAATCAATTGAAAATCTAGATAAAAAGATCCACAATCAAATTACTCAATATGGATCTAAGGTAGGAATGACCTTGAAAAATATTAAGGAATAGGAACCCATAGTTAATGAGAAGATGAACTTAGATTCTACTAGAATTGATAAACTTGAGGGTATCATTACAAATTTGGGAACCACTTTTTCTTCCGTAAAGAATACTCATAGTCCTCCTACTAAAATTGCCAAGCTTATGTACGTTCCTAAAAATAAGGGTGAATCTTCTAGTAAGGAAACTGCTGATCTTAAATCTATAAGTATTCATCCCAATCTTTTTTCTATCATTAAAGAACCATTTATTACAAATGAATTTTTTGATCTTGTGCCTAAAAGTTTGATAATTAATAAAAATAAATAAATTCCTAAAGATGGCAATACCTAGATCTATCCTTGCTTGTTATGCCTAGCTAGGGGCGTTAAACCATAGCGCTTGTTGGGAGGCAACCCAATTTTATTTTTATTCCTTGATTTTTGCTCCTGTTTAGTAATAAATAAATTATTTAGCCTCTGTTTTGGTTGTGTTTTTTGTGTTTAATTAGTGTTTGTGCCAAATAGAACCGTTGGGAAGACTTGGGGAAAGTCTTGTTGAACTTGCTGTAAAAATAGAAACTTTAGCGCTCATGAGAAATGTTGTCATTTTTATTGAAGAGTGATATTTAGTTAATTATTTTTGCAGATGATTAATAGATAAATTCCTCACGTCAAGCAATTTATTTTAGAATTTTTGGGGCTCCAGATATTGTGCTAGCTACAGATTACTACAGACTGTTCTGTTTTTGACAGATTCTGTTTTTCGTGTGTTGTTTGCTTATTTTGATGAATCTATGGCTAGTAAAATAGTTTATAATCCATAGAGAAGTTGGAATACAGTAGTTTTAACACCAATATAAATAAAGAATGAGTTCATTACAGTACCTTGAAGTGGTATTTTGTTTTCTTTCGCTAACGGAGCTCACGAGTTTTCTATTTTGAGTTTTGTGTTGTGAAGTTTTCAAGTTTTGGGTGAATTCTTTTGATGGATCATGGAACAAGGAGTGGCAAGAGCCTAAGCTTGGGGATGCCCATGGAACCCCCAAGATAATCCAAGGACACCAAAAAGTCAAAGCTTGGGGATGCCCCCGGAAGGCATCCCCTCTTTCGTCCACTTCCATCGGTAATTTACTTGGAGCTATATTTTTATTCACCAACATGATATGTGTTTTGCTTGGAGCGTCTTGTGTTATTTGTGTCTTTGTTTGTTAGTATGCCACAATCATCCTTGCTGTACACACCTTTTGAGAGAGCCATACATGAATTAAAATTTGATAGAATACTCTATGAGCTTCACTTATAACTTTTGAGCTACATAATTTTGCTCTATGTGCTTCACTTATATCTTTTGAGCTAGATAATTTTGCTCTATGTGCTTCACTTATATCTTTTGAGATAGATAATTTTGCTCTATGTGCTTCACTTATATCTTTTGAGCTAGATAAATTTGCTCTATGTGCTTCACTTAGATCTTTTTAGAGCACGGTGGTGGATTCGTTTTAAAGAAACTATTGATCTCTCATGCTTCACTTAAATTATTTTGAGAGTCTCTTAATAGCATGGTAATTTGCCTAATAATAATATGCTTGGTATTCAAGATTTGTGAAACTTTCTTTTGAGTGTGTTGAATACTAAGAAAAGATTGAAGCATGATAATTGTTTTGAGATATGGAGGTGATAATATTAAAGTCATGCTAGTTGAGTAGTTGTGAATTTAAAGAATACTTGTGTTGAAGTTTGTGATTCCCGTAGCATGCACGTATGGTGAACCGTTATGTGATGAAGTCGGAGCATGATTTATTTATTGATTGTCTTCCTTATGAGTGGCGGTCGGGGACGAGCGATGGTCTTTTCCTACCAATCTATCCCCCTAGGAGCATGCGCGTAATACTTTGCTTTGATAACTTCTAAATTTTTGCAATTAGTATATGAGTTCTTTATGACTAATGTTGAGTCCATGGATTATACGCACTCCCACCCTTCCACCCTTGCTAGCCTCTCTAATACCACGCAACTTTCGCCGGTATCATACACCTACCATATACCTTCCTCAAAACAGCCACCATACCTACCTATTATGGCATTTCCATAGCCATTCCGAGATATATTGCCATGCAACTTTCCACCATCTAGTTCATCATGACATATCCATCATTTTAATATTGCTTAGCATGATCATGTAGTTGACATAGTATTTGTGGCAAAGCCACCATTCATAATTCTTTCATACTTGTCACTCGTAATTCATTGCATATCCCGGTACACCACCGGAGGCATTCATATAGAGTCATACTTTGTTTTAGTATCGAGTTGTAATCATTGAGTTGTAAATAAATAGAAGTGTGATGATCATCATTCAATAGAGCATTGTCCCAAAAAAGGGGAAAGGCCAAAGAAAAAAAAGAAGGCCCAAAAAAATAAATAAAAAAAGGGCATTGCTACTATCCTTTTTTCCACACTTGTGCTTCAAAGTAGCACCATGATATAGCAAGTCTCATATATTGTGCTTCAAAGTAGCACCATGTTCTTCATATAGAGAGTCGCATATGTTGTCACTTTCATTTACTAGTGGGAATTTTACGTTATGGAACTTGGCTTGTATATTCCAATGATGGGCTTCCTCAAATTGCCCTAGGTCTTCGTGAGCAAGCAAGTTGGATGCACACCAACTAGTTTCTTTTGTTGAGCTTTCATACATTTATAGCTCTAGTGCATCCGTTGCATGGCAATCCCTACTCACTCACACTGATATCTATTGATGGGCATCTCCATAGCCCGTTGATACGCCTAGTTCATGTGAGACTATCTTCTCCTTTTTGTCTTCTCCACAACCACCATTCTATTCCACCTATAGTGCTATATCCATGGCTCACGCTCATGTATTGCGTGAAGATTGAAAAAGTTTTGAAAAAGTTAGAGTATGAAACAATTGCTTGGCTTGTCATCGGGGTTGTGCATGATTTAAATACTTTGTGTTGGGAAGATGGAGCATAGCCAGACTATATAATTTTGTAGGGATAACTTTCTTTGGCCATGTTATTTTGAGAAGACATAATTGCTTTGTTAGTATGCTTGAAGTATTATTATTTTCTATGTCAATATAAACTTTTGTCTTGAATCTTTCTAATCTGAATATTCATACCACAATTAATAAGATTTGCATTGAAATTATGCCAAGTAGCACTCCGCATCAAAAATTCTCTTTTTATCATTTACCTACTCGAGGACGAGAAGGAATTAAGCTTGGGGATGCCTGATACGTCTCCAACGTATCTATAATTTTTGATTGCTCCATGCTATATTATCTACTGTTTTGGACTATATTGGGCTTTATTTTCCACTTTTATATTATTTTTGGGACTAACCTATTAACCGGAGACCCAGCCTAGAATTACTGTTTGCCTATTTCAGTGTTTCGGATAAACAGAATATCAAACGGAGTCCAAACGGAATAAAATCTTCGGAAACGTGATTTTCTCGCCGAACGTGATCCAGGAGAGTTGGACCCTACTGCAAGGGATCAAAGAGGTGGTCACGAGGGTGGGGGCGCCCCCCCTAGGGCGCGCCCCCTGCCTCGTGGGCCCCTTGATGCTCCACCGACGTACTCCTTCCTCCTATATATACACAGGTACCCCCAAACGATCAGAACAGGAGCCAAAAACCTAATTCCACCGCCGCAACTTTCTGTATCCACGAGATCCCATCTTGGGGTCTGTTCCGGAGCTTCGCCGGAAGAGGGCCGTCATCACAGAGGGCTTCTACATCATCCTAGACCCTCCAATGAAGTGTGAGTAGTTTACCTCAGACCTTCGGGTCCATAGTTAGTAGCTAGATGGCTTCTTCTCTCTCTCTCTCTTTGAATCTCAATACAAAGTTCGCCCCCTCTCTTGTGGAGATCTATTCGATGTAATCTTCTTTTTGCAGTGTGTTTGTTGAGACCGATGAATTGTGGGTTTATGATCAAGTCTATCTATGAATAACATTTGAATCTTCTCTGAATTCTTTTATGCATGATTGGTTATCTTTGCAAGTCTCTTCGAATTATCTGTTTGGTTTGGCCAACTAGATTGGTAGTTCTTGCCATGGGAGAAGTGCTTAGCTTTGGGTTCGATCTTGCGGTGTCCTTACCCAGTGACAGAAGGGGCAGCAAGGCACGTATTGTATCGTTGACATCGAGGATAACAAGATGGGGTTTATTTCATATTGCATGAATTTGTCTCTCTACATCATGGCATCTTGCTTAAGGCGTTACTCTGTTTTAACTTAATACTCTAGATGCATGTTGGATAGCGGTCGATGAGTGGAGTAATAGTAGTAGATGCAGAATTGTTTCGATCTACTTGTCACGGACGTGATGCCTATATACATGATCATGCCTAGATATTCTCATAATTATGCACAATTCTATCAATTGCTCAACAGTAATTTGTTCACCCACCGTAGAATACTTATGCTCTTGAGAGAAGCCACTAGTGAAACCTATGGCCCCCGGGTCTATTCTCATCATATCAATCTCCATTACTTTTATATTGTTTTGCTTTTTACTTTGCCTTTACTTTTTTACTTTGCCTTTACTTTTTACTTTGCATCTTTATATCAAAAATACCTAAAATATTCTATCTATCAGATCTCACTCTCGTAAGTGACCGTGAAGGGCTTGACAACCCCTAATCGCGTTGGTTGCGAGTAGCTATCGCTTTGTGCAGGTACGAGGGACTTGACCATGGGCTCCTAATGGATTGATGCCTTGGTTCTCAAAAACTAAGGGAAATACTTACGCTGCTCTGCTGTATCATCCCTTCCTCTTCGGGGAAAACCAACGCAAGCTCAAGACGTAGCATGGTGCACCCCTGCAGGAAAGTTGATCTATTCGAATAGCTGTGTCCCTCGGTAAATGGATGACCCGGAGTTGTACCTTGACCTTATGATAACTAGAACCGGATACTTAATAAAACACACCCTTTCAAGTGCCAGATACAACCCGGTGATCACTCTCTCACAGGGCGATGAGGAGGGGATCGCCGGGTAGGATTATGCTATGTGATGATACTTGGTGAACTTACCATCTACTCTCTTCTACATGCTGTAAGATGGAGGTTGCCAGAAATGTAGTCTTCGAAAGGACTAGCTATCCCACTCTTATTCTGGCATTCTGCAGTTCAGTCCGCCAATATTGCCCCTTTACAGTGATACACATGCATATGTAGTGTAGATCCTTGCTTGCGAGTACTTTGGATGAGTACTCACGGTTGCTTTTCTCCCTCTTTTCCCCCTTTCCATTCTTCTCGATTGTCGCAACCAGATGCTGGAGCCTAGGAGTCAGACGCCACCTTCAACGACTCCTACTACACCGAGGGTGCCTACTACTACGTGCAGGCCCCCGCCGACGACCAGGAGTAGTTTAGGAGGATCCCAGGAAGGTGGCATGCGCCTCTTCCGATCTGTATCCCAGTTTGTGCTAGCCATCTTATGGCAACTTGTTTAACTTATGTCTGTACTCAAATATTGTTGCTTCCGCTGACTCGTCTATGATGGAGCTCTTGTATACGAGCCCTTGAGGCCCCTGTCTTGTAATATGATACTTGTATGACTTATCTTATTTTTAGAGTTGTGTTGTGATATCTTCCCGTGAGTCCCTGATCTTGATCGTACACATTTGCATGTATGATTAGTGTACGATTGGATCGGGGGTGTCACAGGTACTGAACTACTACGATGTAAAATATGGATAGCACAAACACAAGGCGCAATCATTAGATTGTGCGGATGTGGCCGGGATCTCAAACGCGACCGTTCGCTGGTTGGTGTATGTAGATGATTCTTAATTGGCTCCAAGCTTAGGTGGAACTTTCGCCGTCTAGTGGACAGCGTGACCGACAATGAGGACAAAGAAAATAAGTGGTAACAAGGATGGAGCGCTAAGTGTGATAATTTGTTTTTCCCGTTGCAACGCATAGGCACTTTTGCTAGTATCTAATATATACGTGTATACAATCTCAAATTCTGGAAACAGCCCTAGTTTTTTGATGGCGTGACACAGTTGGAGCACACAGCCCCCCACGCTGTACTGACCTGGCGGCGGCATAGGGGGCTCCAGCACACGGACTGTGTGACAGTTCAGTAGGCGGTGTACCAGAGCTCCGCTGCCAGCATGCCCAGCCATGCGCCCTCCCCTCGCCGGCGGCTAGAGTGTGTCGCCCGGTAGTACAATAGTAGGAGGATCCCCGTGGCCACCGTGACGGTGTGGAGCATGTACACCGCCCGGCTGCCATGCGTCTCCATCTCGAACAGCCTCCTGGTCCTCTCCATCTCCCATGCTCGCATGTCCCTCTGTCGGTTTTTTGTGATTTCTCTGCCTCAGAACTCCTGTAGATGATGGACAGGGGCACACACATGTCATGAGGGGCCTGTTCGGGACGATCTCAACTCATGTAGTTGTAGTGGACAGCCGACCAGCGCGGACCTCCCTACCCCACACTCCACTGGTTTGGTGGACTGGATTGCCCGTCCCACTGCCCCACTCCTCGCGCACACACACTCCCACATGGCTACACCCCGTGGCCCCGTAGGGCATCTCCAACATGACTCATCAAATCGCCTCGACCGGACGGTTCGGCCACTTTCAAACCTCTAATGCGGACACACATTTTAGGTTGGACCAGTTCGGACATTCGAAATCCTAATGCCGGCCCCAAATCAGGGCGGGGGAGTTTGGACATTCGCCGCCTCGGCGTCCGACAACCTGGGCTCACCCTTCCCATGTCTAGAGCCCCCGACATTGATGCCGCTCACATCGGCTTGTCGCCTACCTACATTCAAACCCGGCCGGCCTGTGCCGCCCGGGAAGCCCACTTCAGCTTTGAAGTCGAACAACCTCCCCTCCCAAGCCCTATCCTCACCTAGCCCTCTACATCTCCCAAATCTGCCGCACACCGCACCTCCAATGGCCACCGCGATGGACAAAAAGATGCCTGAGGAGGATAACGAGTGCACCCGGGTGTGGTGGTTGCTTGGCGGCTACCACGCGACGCAGCCACCGCCACGCCAGGGCTCCGAATCTGATATGCAACGCTATCCCGGGTCACCGGGTCTGTCTTCATCCACCTTGAAGGAGAAATGGGTTGACAAGGAGGAGATCGACTAGGCCGAGCACGCGGCGATGACTCGGCAGCCGCAGCCGCTGATACGTCTCCAACGTATCTATAATTTTTGATTGCTCCATGCTATATTATCTTCTGTTTTGGACATTATTGGGCTGTATTATCCACTTTTATATTATTTTTGGGACTAACTTATTAACCGGAGGCCCGGCCCAGAATTGCTGTTTTTTTGCCTATTTTAGGGTTTCGAAGAAAAGGAATATCAAACGAAGTCCAAACGGAATGAAACCTTCGGGAACGTGATTTTTGGAACGAACAAGATCCAGGAGACTTGGATCCTACGTCAAGCAACCAACAAGGAGGCCACGAGGTAGGGGGCGCGCCTACCCCCCCCCCCCCCAGGCACGCCCTCCACCCTCGTGGGCCCCCTGTTGCTCCATCGACGTACTTCTTCCTCCTATATATACCTATGTACCCCCAAACGATCAGATACGAAGCCAAAACCCTAATTCCACCGCCGTAACTTTCTGTATCCATGAGATCCCATCTTGGGGCCCTGTTCCGGAGCTCCACCAGAGGGGGCATCGATCACGGAGGGCTTCTACATCAACACCATAGCCTCTCCGATGAAGTGTGAGTAGTTTACCTTAGACCTTCGGGTCCATAGTTATTAGCTAGATGTCTTCTTCTCTCTTTTTGGATCTCAATACAAAGTTCTCCCCCTCTCTTGTGGAGATCTATTCGATGTAATCTTCTTTTGCGGTGTGTTTGTTGAGACCGATGAATTGTGGGTTTATGATCAAGTTTATCTATGAACAATATTTGAATCTTCTTTGAATTCTTTTATGTATGATTGGTTATCTTTGCAAATCTCTTCGAATTATCAGTTTGGTTTGGCCTACTAGATTGATCTTTCTTGCAATGGGAGAAGTGATTAGCTTTGGGTTCAATCTTGCGATGTCCTTTCTCGGTGACAGTAGGCGCAGCAAGGCATGTATTGTATTGTTGCCATCGAGGATAACAAGATGGGGTTTTCATCATATTGCATGAGTTTATCCCTCTACATCATGTCATCTTGCTTAAGGCGTTACTCTGTTCTTATGAACTTAATACTCTAGATGCATGCTGGATAGCGGTTGATGTGTGGAATAATAGTAGTAGATGCAGGCAGGAGTCAGTCTACTTGTCTCGGACGTGATGCCTATATACATGATCATACCTAGATATTCTCATAACTATGCTCAATTCTGTCAATTGCTCAACAGTAATTTGTTCACCCACCGTAAAATACCTATGTTCTTGAGAGAAGCCACTAGTGAAACCTATGGCCCCCGGGTCTATCTTCATCATATTAATCTTCCAACACTTAGTTATTTCCTTTGCTTTTTACTTTGCTTTTATTTTACTTTGCATCTTTATCATAAAAATATCAAAAATATTATCTTATCATATCTATCAGATCTCACTCTCGTAAGTGACCGTGTAGGGATTGGCAACCCCTTATCGCGTTGGTTGCGAGGATTTATTTGTTTTGTGTAGGTGCGGGGGACTCGCGCGTAGCCTCCTACTGGATTGATACCTTGGTTCTCAAAAACTGGGGGAAATACTTACGCTACTTTGTTGCACCACCCTTTCCTCTTCAAGGGAAAACCAACGCAAGTGCTCAAGAGGTAGCAAGAAGGATTTCTGGCGCCGTTGCCGGGGAGGTCTATGCAAAAGTCAACATACCAAGTACCCATCACAAACCCTTATCTCCCGCATTACATTATTTGCCATTTGC
This sequence comes from Triticum monococcum, assembly GCA_034509565.1. Classification (NCBI taxonomy): domain Eukaryota; kingdom Viridiplantae; phylum Streptophyta; class Magnoliopsida; order Poales; family Poaceae; genus Triticum; species Triticum monococcum. The sequence goes on from CM067845.1 coordinate 490,564,931, forward strand.
CTCTCGTTTTCCTCTCCCCCACTTCACCCTTGCCGTTTTATTCTCCCTCTCTGTCTCTATCCTCCCTCTCTTTCTCTATTTGCCTCTTTTTGCCCGTTTCTTGTTTGCTTGTGTGTTGGATTGCTTGCTTGTCATGATGGCTCAAGGTAACACTAAATTGTGTGACTTTACCAATACCAACAACAATGATTTTATTAGCACTCCGATTGCTCCTCTTACCAATGCTGAATCTTGTGAAATTAATGTTGCCTTGCTGAATCTTGTCATGAAAGATCCGTTTTCCGGCCTTCCTAGTGAAGATGCCGCTACCCATCTAAATAGCTTCATTGATTTATGTGATATGCAAAATAAGAAAGATGTGGACAATGATATTGTTAAATTAAAGCTATTTCCTTTTTCGCTTAGAGATCGTGCCAAAGCGTGGTTTTCGTCTTTGCCTAGAAATAGTATTGACTCTTGGAATAAGTGCAAAGATGCTTTTATCTCTAAGTATTTTCCTCCCGCTAAGATCATCTCTCTTAGAAACGATATTGTGAATTTTAAGCAACTTGATCATGAACATGTTGCACAAGCCTGGGAGAGGATGAAATTAATGATACGTAATTGCCCAACACATGGTTTAAATTTGTGGATGATTATACAAAGTTTTTATGCCAGATTGAATTTTGCTTCTAGAAATCTTTTAGATTCGGCCGCGGGAGGCACTTTTATGGAAATCACTTTAGAAGAAGCTACTAAACTCCTAGATAATATTACGGTTAATTATTCTCAATGGCACACTGAAAGATCTACTAACAAGAAAGTGCATGTGATAGAAGAAATTAATGTTTTGAGTGGAAAGATGGATGAACTTATGAAATTATTTGCTAATAAAAGTGTTTCTTCTGATCCTAATGATATGCCTTTGTCTACTTTGATTGAGAATAATAATGAATCTATGGATGTGAATTTTGTTGGTAGGAACAATTTTGGTAACAACGCGTATAGAGGAAACTTTAATCCTAGGCCTTATCCTAGCAATGTTGGGGAACGTAGTAATTTCAAAATTTTCCTACGCACATGCAAGATCATGGTGATGCATAGCAACGAGAGGGGAGAGTGTTGTCCACGTACCCTCGTAGACCGAAAGCGGAAGCGTTAGCACAACGTGGTTGATGTAGTCGTACATCTTCACGATCTGACCGATCAAGTACCAAACGCACAGCACCTCCGAGTTCTGCACACGTTCAACTCGATGACGTCCCTCGAACTCCGATCCAGCCGAGTGTTGAGGGAGAGTTTCGTCAGCACGACGGCGTGGTGACGATGATGATGTTCTACCGACGCAGGGCTTCGCCTAAGCACCGCTACGATATGATCGAGGTGGATTATGGTGGAGGGGGGCACCGCACACGGCTAAGAGATCAAGAGATCAATTGTTGTGTCTTTGGGGTGCCCCCTGCCCCCGTATATAAAGGAGTTGAGGAGGGGGAGGGCCGGCCCTCTCTATGGCGCGCCCTAGGGGAGTCCTACTCCCACCGGGAGTAGGATTCCTCCTTTCCTAGTAGAACTAGGAGCCCTTCCAAGTAGTAGGAGTCGGAGGGAAGGAAAGGGAAGGGAAAAGGAGAAGGAAGAAAGGGGGCGCCCCACCTCCCTAGTCCAATTCGGACCAGCCCACGGGGAGGGGTGCAGCCACCCTTTGAGGCCTTTCTCTCCTTTCTCGTATGGCCCATTAAGGCCCAATACGAATTCCCGTAACTCCCCATTACTCCCGAAAATACCTGAATCACTCGGAACCTTTCCGATGTCCGAATATAGTCGTCCAATATATCGATCTTTAAGTCTCAACCATTTTGAGACTCCTCGTCATGTCCCCAATCTCATCTGGGACTCCGAACTCCTTCGATACATAAAAACACATAAACTCATAATATAACCATCATCGAATTAAGCATGCGGACCCTACGGGTTCGAGAACTATGTAGACATGACCGAGACACGTCTCCGGTCAATAACCAATAGCGAAACCTAGATGCTCATATTGGCTCCCACATATTCTACGAAGGTCTTTATCGGTCAGACCGCATAACTACATACGTTATTCCCTTTGTCATTGGTATGTTATTTGCCCGAGATTCGATCGTCGGTGTCTCAATACCTAGTTCAATCTCGTTACCGGCAAGTCTCTTTACTCGTTCTGTAATACATCATCCCGCAACTAACTCATTACTTGCAATGCTTGCAAGGCTTAAGTGATGTGCATTACCGAGAGGGCCCAGAGATACCTCTCCAACAATCGGAGTGACAAATCCTAATCTCGAAATACGCCAACCCAACAAGTACCTTCGGAGACACCTGTAGAGCACCTTTATAACCACCCAGTTATGTTGTGACGTTTGGTGGCACACAAAGTGTTCCTCCCGTAAACGGAGTTGCATAATCTCATAGTCATAGGAACATGTATAAGTCATGAATAAAGCAATAGCAACAAACTAAACGATCAAGTGCTAAGCTAACGGAATGGGTCAAGTCAATCACATCATTCTCCTAATGATGTGACCCTGTTAATCAAATGACAACTCATGTCTATGGTCAGGAAACATAACCATCTTTGATCAATGAGCTAGTCAAGTAGAGGCAAACTAGTGACACTTTGTTTGTCTATGTATTCACATATGTATTATGTTTTCGGTTAATACAATTCTAGCATGAATAATCAACATTTATCATGATATAGGGAAATAAATAATAACTTTATTATTGCCTCTAGGGCATATTTCCTTCAAGCAATTCCTCTAATAATTATGGTAATTCCTACAATAATTCTTATGGAAATTATAATAAGATGCCCTCTGATTTTGAATCTAATATTAAATAATTTATTACTTCGCAAAAGAATTTCAATGCTTTGATTGAAGAAAAATTGCTTAAGATTGATGAGTTGGCTAGGAACGTTGATAGAATTTCTCTTGATGTTGATTCTTTGAAACTTAGATCTATTCCTCCTAAGCATGATATCAATGAGTCTCTCAAAGCCATGATAATTTCCATTGATGAGTGCAAAGAAAGAACCGCTAGGATGCGTGCTAAGAAAGATTCCTTTATAAGAGCGTGTTCTTCTAGTTTCCATGATAATAAAGATGAAGATCTAAAAGTTATTGATGTGTCCCCTATTAAATATTTGTTTTGCAATATGAATCTTGATAATGATGGGACTGAATATGATCCACCTTTACCTAGAAGGCGTTCCAAAAATTCGGAGTTTTAGATCTTGATGCTAAATTTGATAAAAGTGGGATTGAAGAGACCAAAACTCTTGATGTTAATGAACCTACTATTTTGGATTTCAAGGAATTTAATTATGATAATTGCTCTTTGATAGATTGTATTTCCTTGTTGCAATCCGTGCTAAGTTCTCCTCATGCTTATAGTCAAAATAAAGCTTTTACCAAACATATCGTTGATGCTTTGATGCAATCTTATGAAGAAAAACTTGAGTTGGAAGTTTCTATCCCTAGAAAACTTTATGATGAGTGGGAACCTACTATTAAAATTAAAATTAAAGATCATGAATGCTATGCTTTGTGTGATTTGGGTGCTAGTGTTTCCACGATTCCAAAAACTTCGTGTGATTTGTTAGGTTTTCGTGATTTTGATGATTGCTCGTTAAACTTGCACCTTGCGGATCCCACTATTAAGAAATCTATGGGAAGAATTAATGATGTTCTTATTGTTGCAAATAGGAATTATGTGCCCGTAGATTTTATTGTTCTTGACATAGATTGCAATCCTTCATGTCCTATTATTCTTGGTAGACCTTTCCTTAGAACGATTGGTGCAATTATTGATATGAAGGAAGAAAATATTAGATTCCAATTTCCGTTAAGGAAAGGCATGGAACACTTTCCTAGAAATAAAATTCAATTACCTTATGAATCTATTATGAGAGCCACTTATGGATTGCCCACCAAAGATGGCAATACCTAGATCTATCCTTGCTTTTATGCCTAGCTAGGGGCGTTAAACGATAGCGCTTGTTGGGAGGCAACCCAATTTTATTTTTATTCCTTGCTTTTTGCTCCTGTTTAGTAATATATAATTTATCTAGCCTCTGTTTTGGTTGTGTTTTTTATGTTTAATTAGTGATTGTGCCAAGTAGATCCGTTGGGAAAACTTGGGGAAAGTCTTGTTAATCCTGCTTAAAAAACACAAACTTTAGCGCTCACGAGAACTGCTGCCATTTTTATTTAGAAAGCGATATTTAGTTAATTCTTTTTGAAGATGATTAATAGATAAATTCATAACGTCCAGCAATTTATTTTAGAATTTTTGGGGTTCCAGATCTTTCGCTAGCTACAGATTACTACAGACTGTTCTGTTTTTGACAGATTCTGTTTTCGTGTGTTGTTTGCTTATTTTGATGAATCTATGGCTAGTAAAATAGTTTATAAACCATAGAGAAGTTGGAATACAGTAGGTTTAACACCAATATAAATAAATAATGAGTTCATTATAGTACCTTGAAGTGGTCTTTTGTTTTCTTTCGCTAACGGAGCTCACGAGATTTTCTACTTTAAGTTTTGTGTTGTGAAGTTTTCAAGTTTTGGGTAAAGATTTGATGGATTATGGAACAAGGAGTGGCAAGAGCCTAATATTGGGGATGCCCATGGAACCCCCAAGATAATCTAAGGACATCTAAAAGCCAAAGCTTGGGGATGCCCCGGAAGGCATCCCCTCTTTCGTCTACTTCTATCGGTAACTTTACTTGGAGCTATATTTTTATTCACCACATGATATGTGTTTTGCTTGGAGCGTCTTGTATGATTTGAGTCCTTGATTTTTAGTTTACCACAATCATCCTTGCTGTACACACCTTTTTTGAGAGATACACACATGATTCGGAAATTATTAGAATACTCTATGTGTTCACTTATATCTTTTGAGTTATATAGTTTTGCTCTAGTGCTTCACTTATATCTTTTAGAGCACGGTAGTGGATTTGTTTTATAGAAACTATTGATCTCTCATGCTTCACTTAGATTATTTTGAGAGTCTTAAATAGCATGGTAAATTTCTTAAATAATCCTAATATGCTAGGTATACAAGATTAATAATAAAATTCTCTTATGAGTGTGTTGAATACTATGAGAAGTTTGATACTTGATAATTGTTTTGAGAGATGGAGATGGTGATATTAGAGTCATGCTAGTTGAGTAGTTGTGAATTTGAGAAATACTTGTGGTAAAGTTTGTGATTCCCGTAGCATGCACGTATGATGAACCGTTATGTGATGAAATCGGAGCATGATTTATTTATTGATTGTCTTCCTTATGAGTGGCGGTCGGGGACGAGCGATGGTCTTTTCCTACCAATCTATCCCCCTAGGAGCATGCGCGTAATAATTTTCTTTGATAACTTGTAGATTTTTACAATAAGTATATGAGTTCTTTGACTAATGTTGAGTCCATGGATTATACGCACTCTCACCCTTCCACCATTGCTAGCCTCTCTAATATCGCGCACCTTTCGCCGGTATCATACACCCACCATATACCTTCCTCAAAACAGCCACCATACCTACCTATCATGGCATTTCCATAGCCATTCCGAGATATATTGCCATGCTACTTTCCACCGTTTCGTTTACTATGACACGCTCCATCATTGTCATATTGATTTGCATGATCATGTAGTTGACATTGTATTTGTGGAAAAGCCACCGTTCATAATTCTTTCATACATGTCACTCATGAGTCATTGCATATCCCGGTACACCACCGGAGGCATTCATATAGAGTCATATCTTGTGTTTGTGGCAAAGTATCGAGTTGTAATTCTTGAGTTGTAAGAAAATAAAAGTGTGATGATCATCATTATTAGAGCATTGTCCCAGTGAGGAAAGGATGATGGAGACTATGATTCCCCCACAAGTCGAGATGAGACTCCGGACGAAAAAAAGAGGCCATAAAAGAGAGAGAGAGAGAGAGAGAGAGAGAGAGAGAGAAAGAGAAGGCAGAAGTAATATATATATATGAGAGAAAAAGAGAGAAGGGACAATGCTACTATCCTTTTACCACACTTGTGCTTCAAAGTAGCACCATGATCTTCATGATAGAGAGTCTCCTTTGTTATCACTTTCATATACTAGTGGGAATTTTTCATTATAGAACTTGGCTTGCATATTCCAATGATGGGCTTCCTCAAAATTCCCTAGGTCTTCGTGAGCAAGCAAGTTGGATGCACACCCACTTAGTTTCTTTTTGAGCTTTCGTATACTTATAGCTCTAGTGCATCCGTTGCATGGCAATCCCTACTCACTCACATTGATATCTATTGATGGGCATCTCCATAGCCCGTTGATATGCCTAGTTGATGTGAGACTATCTTCTCCCTTTTTGTCTTCTCCACAACCACCATTCTATTCCACCTAAAGTGCTATGTCCATGGCTCACGCTCATGTATTGCGTGAAGATTGAAAAAGTTTGAAAACACCAAAAGTATGAAACAATTTCTTGGCTTGTCATCAGGGTTGTGCATGATTTAAATACTTTGTGTGGTGAAGATAGAGCATAGCCAGACTATATGATTTTGTAGGGCTAAATTTCTTTGGCCATGTTATTTTGAAGAGACATAATTGCTTAGTTAGTATGCTTGAAGTATTATTATTTTTATGTCAATATTGAACTTTTGTCTTGAATCTTTTGGATCTGAATATTAATACCACAATTAAGAAGAATTACATTGAAAATATGCCAAGTAGCATTCCACATCAAAAATTCTATTTTTATCATTTACCTACTCGAGGACGAGCAGGAATTAAGCTTGGGGATGCTTGATACGTCTCCAACGTATCTATAATTTTTATTTCTCCATGCTATATTATCTTCTGTTTTGGACATTATTGGGATTTATTATACACCTTTATATTATTTTTGGGACTAACCTATTAACCGGAGGCCCAGCCCAGAATTGTTGTTTTTTGCCTATTTTAGGGTTTCGAAGAAAAGGAATATCAAACGGAGTCCAAACGGAATGAAACCTTCGGGAACGTGATTTTTGGAATAAACAAGATCCAGGAGACTTGGACCCTACGTCAAGCAACCAACAGGGAGGCCACGAGGTAGGGGGCGTGCCTACCCCCCCCCCCCCAGGCACGCCCTCCACCCTCGTGGGCCCCCTGTTGCTCCACCGACGTACTTCTTCCTCCTATATATACCTATGTACCCCCAAACGATCAGATATGGAGCCAAAACCCTAGTCCCACCGCCGTAACTTTCTGTATCCACGAGATCCCATCTTGGGTCCTGTTCCGGAGCTCCGCCAGAGGGGGCATCGATCACGGAGGGCTTCTACATCAACACCATAGCCTCTCCGATGAAGTGTGAGTAGTTTACCTCAGACCTTCGGGTCCATAGTTATTAGCTAGATGGCTTCTTCTCTCTTTTTGGATCTCAATACAAAGTTCCCCCCCTCTCTTGTGGAGATCTATTCGATGTAATCTTCTTTTGCGGTGTGTTTGTTGAGACAAATGAATTGTGGGTTTATGGTCAAGTTTATCTATGAACAATATTTGAATCTTCTCTGAATTCTTTTATGTATGATTGGTTATCTTTGCAAGTCTCTTCGAATTATCAGTTTGGTTTGGCCTACTAGATTGATATTTCTTGCAATGGGAGAAGTGCTTAGCTTTGGGTTCAATCTTGCGGTGTCCTTTCCCAGTGACAGTAGGGGCAGCAAGGCATGTATTGTATTGTTGCCATCGAGGATAACAAGATGGGGTTTTCATCATATTGCATGAGTTTATCCCTCTACATCATGTCATCTTGCTTAAGGCGTTACTCCGTTCTTATGAACTTAATACTCTAGATGCATGCTGGATAGCGGTCGATGTGTGTAGTAATAGTAGTAGATGCAGGCAGGAGTCGGTCTACTTGTCTCGGACGTGATGCCTATATACATGATCATACCTAGATATTCTCATAGCTATGCTCAATTCTGTCAATTGCTCAATAGTAATTTGTTCACCCATCGTAAAATACCTATGTTCTTGAGAGAAGCCACTAGTGAAATCTATGGCCCCGGGTCTATCTTCATCATATTAATCTTCCAACACTTAGTTATTTCCTTTGCTTTTTTACTTTGCTTTTATTTTATTTTGCATCTTTATCATAAAAATACCAAAAAAATTATCTTATCATATCTCACTCTCGTAAGTGACCGTGTAGGGATTGACAACCCCTTATCGCGTTGGTTGTGAGGATTTATTTGTTTTGTGTAGGTGCGAGGGACTCACGCGTAGCCTCCTACTGGATTGATACCTTGGTTCTCAAAAACTGAGGGAAATACTTATGCTACTTTGTTGTTGAAGGAAATATGCCCTAGAGGCAATAATAAAGTTATTATTTATTTCCTTATATCATGATAAATGTTTATTATTCATGCTAGAATTGTATTAACCGGAAACATAATACATGTGTGAATACATAGACAAACTTAGTGTCACTAGTATGCCTCTACTTGACTAGCTCGTTAATCAAAGATGGTTATGTTTCCTAACCATGAACAAGGTCTTGTTATTTGATTAACGAGGTCACATCATTAGTTGAATGATCTGATTGACATGACCCATTTCATTAGCTTAGCACCCGATCGTTTAGTATGTTGCTGTTGCTATTCTTCATGACTTATACATGTTCCTATGACTATGAGATTATGCAACTCCCGTTTACCGGAGGAACACTTTGGGTACTACCAAACGTCACAACGTAACTGGGTGATTATAAAGGAGTACTACAGGTGTCTCCAAAGGTAGATGTTGGGTTGGCGTATTTCGAGATTAGGATTTGTCACTCCGATTGTCGGAGAGGTATCTCTGGGCCCTCTCGGTAACACACATCACATAAGCCTTGCAAGCATTGTGACTAATGAGTTAGTTGCGAGATGATGTATTACAGAACGAGTAAAGAGACTTGCCAGTAACAAGATTGAACTAAGTATTGGATACCGACGATCGAATCTCGTGCAAGTAACATACCGATGACAAAGGGAACAACGTATGTTGTTATGCGGTCTGACCGATAAAGATCTTCGTAGAATATGTAGGAGCCAATATGGGCATCCAGGTCCCGCTATTGGTTATTGACTGGAGAGGTGTCTCAGTCATGTCTACATTGTTCTCGAACCGTAGGGTCCGCACGCTTAACGTTACGATGACGGTTATTATGAGTTTATGCATTTTGATGTACCGAAGTTAGTTTGGAGTCCCGGATGAGATCACGGACATGACGAGGAGTCTCGAAATGGTCGAGACATAAAGATTGATATATTGGATGACTATATTCGGACACCGGAAGTGTTCCGGGTGATTTCGGAGAAAACCGGAGAGACGGAGGGTTACCGGAACCCTACCGGGAGAAGTAATGGGCCTTATGGGCTTTAGTGGAGAGAGAGAAGGGCTGCCAGAGGTGGGCCGCGTGCCACCTCCTCCCTGGTCCGAAATGGACTAGGGGAGGGGGGCGGCGCCCCCCCTTTCCTTCTCCCACTCCACCTCTTTCCCCCTCCTAGTAGGAGTCCTACTCCTACTAGGAGGAGGACTCCTCCTTGGCGCGCCACACCTGGCCGGCCGGCCTCCTCCCCTTGCTCCTTTATATACGGGGGCAGGGGCACCCCAAGACACACAAGTTGATCCACGTGATCGTTCCTTAGCCGTGTGCGGTGCCCCCTGCCACCATATTCCACCTCGATCATATCGTTGTAGTGCTTAGGCGAAGCCCTGCGTCGGTAGAACATCAAGATCGTCATCACGCCGTCGTGCTGACGGAACTCCTCCCCAAAGCTTTGCTGGATCGGAGCCCGGGGATCGTCATCGAGCTGTACATGTGCTAAGAACTCGGAGGTGCCGGAGTAACGGTGCTTGGATCGGTCGGATCGGGAAGAAGACGTACGACTACTTCCTCTATGTTGTGTCAACGCTTCCGTTGCGATCTACAAGGGTACGTAGATCAGACTCTCCCCCTCGTTGCTATGCATCACCATGATCTTGCGTGTGCGTAGGAAAATTTTGAAATTACTACGTTCCCCAACAGTGGCATCCGAGCCTAGGTTTTATGGTTTGATGTTATATGCACGAGTAGAACACAAGTGAGTTGTGGGCGATACAAGTCATACTCCCTACCTGCATGTCATACTTTGGTTCAGCGGTATTTTTGGACGAGACGACCCGGACCAACCTTACGCGTACGCTTACGCGAGACCGGTTCCCTCGACGTGCTTTGCACATAGATGGCTTGCGGGCGACTGTCTCTCCAACTTTAGTTGAATCGAGTATGGCTACGCCCGGTCCTTGAGAAGGTTAAAACGGAGTCTATTTGACAAACTATCGTTGTGGTTTTGATGTGTAGGTGAGATTGGTTCTTGCTTAAAGCCCGTAGCAGCCACGTAAAACATGCAACAACAAAGTAGAGGACGTCTAACTTGTTTTTGCAGGTCATGTTGTGATGTGATATGGTCAAGACATGATGCTAAATTTTATTGTATGAGATGATCATGTTTTGTAACTGAGTTATCGGACTCTGGCAGGAGCCATATGGTTGTCGCTATATTGTATGCAATGCAATCGCGATGTAATGCTTTACTTTATCACTAAACGGTAGCGATAGTCGTGGAAGCATAAGATTGGCGAGACGACAACGATGCTACGATGGAGATCAAGGTGTCGTGCCGGTGACGATGGTGATCATGACGGTGCTTCAGAGATGGAAATCACAAGCACAAGATGATGATGGCCATATCATATCACTTATATTGATTGCATGTGATGTTTATCTTTTTATGCATCTTATCTTGCTTTGATTGACGGTAGCATTATAAGATGATCTCTCACTAAATTATCAAGAAGTGTTCTCCCTGAGTATGCACCATTGCGAAAGTTCTTCGTGCTGAGACACCATGTGATGATCAGGTGTGATAGGCTCTACGTTCAAATACAATGGGTGCAAAACAGTTGCACACGCGGAATACTTAGGTTATACTTGACGAGCCAAGCATATACAGATATGGCCTCGGAACACGGAGACCGAAAGGTCAAGCGTGAATCATATACTAGATATAATCAACATAATGATGTTCACCGATGAAACTACTCCATCTCACGTGATGATCGGACATGGTTTAGTTGATTTGGATCACGTGATCACTTAGAAGATTAGAGGGATGTCTATCTAAGTGGGAGTTCTTAAGTAATATGATTAATTGAACTTAAATTTATCATGGACTTAGTACCTGATAGTATCTTGCTTGCTTATGTTGATTGTAGATAGATGGCTTGTGCTGTTGTTCCGTTGAATTTTAATGCGTTCCTTGAGAAAGCAAAGTTGAAAGATGATGGTAGCAATTACACGGACTGGGTCCGTAACTTGAGGATTATCCTCATTGCTGCACAGAAGAATTACGTCCTGGAAGCACCGCTGGGTGCCAGGCCTGCTGCTGGAGCAACACCAGATGTTATGAACGTCTGGCAGAGCAAAGCTGATGACTACTCGATAGTTCAGTGTGCCATGCTTTACGGCTTAGAATCAGGACTTCAACGACGTTTTGAACGTCATGGAGCATATGAGATGTTTTAGGAGTTGAAGTTAATATTTCAAGCAAGTGCCCAGATTGAGAGATATGATGTCTCCAATAAGTTCTATAGCTGCAATATGGAAGAGAACAGTTCTGTCAGTGAGCATATACTCAAAATGTCTGGGTATAATAATCACTTGATTCAATTGGGAGTTAATCTTCCAGATGATTGCGTCATTGATAGAATTCTCCAATCACTGCCACCAAGCTACAAGAGCTTCGTGATGAACTATAATATGCAAGGGATGAACAAGACTATTCCCGAGCTCTTCGCAATGCTGAAAGCTGCGGAGGTAGAAATCAAAAAGGAGCATCAAGTGTTGATGGTTAACAAAACCACTAGTTTCAAGAAAAAGGGCAAAGGGAAGAAGAAGGGGAACTTCAAGAAGAACGGCAAGCAAGTTGCTGCTCAGGAGAAGAAACCCAAGTCTGGACCTAAGCCTGAAACTGAGTGCTTCTACTGCAAGCAGACTGGTCACTGGAAGCGGAACTGCCCCAAGTATTTGGCGGATAAGAAGGATGGCAAGGTGAACAAAGGTATATGTGATGTACATGTTATTGATGTGTACCTTACTAATGCTCGCAGTAGCACCTGGGTATTTGATACTGGTTCTGTTGCTAATATTTGCAACTCGAAATAGGGACTACGGATTAAGCGAAGATTGGCTAAGGACGAGGTGACGATGCGCGTGGGAAACGGTTCCAAAGTCGATGTGATCGCGGTCGGCACGCTACCTCTACATCTACCTTCGGGATTAATATTAGACCTAAATAATTGTTATTTGGTGCCAGCGTTGAGCATGAACATTATATCTGGATCTTGTTTAATGCGAGACGGTTATTCATTTAAATCAGAGAATAATGGTTGTTCTATTTATATGAGTAATATCTTTTATGGTCATGCACCCTTGAAGAGTGGTCTATTCTTGTTAAATCTCGATAGTAGTGATACACATATTCATCATGTAGAAGCCAAAAGATGCAGAGTTGATAATGATAGTGCAACTTATTTGTGGCGCTGCCGTTTAGGTCATATCGGTGTAAAGCGCATGAAGAAACTCCATACTGATGGACTTTTGGAACCACTTGATTATGAATCACTTGGTACTTGCGAACCGTGCCTCATGGGCAAGATGACTAAAACACCATTCTCCGGTACTATGGAGAGAGCAACAGATTTGTTGGAAGTCATACATATAGATGTATGCGGTCCGATGAATATTGAGGCTCGTGGCGGATATCGTTATTTTCTCACCTTCACAGATGATTTAAGCAGATATGGGTATATCTATTTAATGAAACATAAGTCTGAAACATTTGAAAAGTTCAAAGAATTTCAAAGTGAAGTTGAAAATAATTGTAACAAGAAAATAAAGTTTCTACGATCTGATCGTGGAGGAGAATATTTGAGTTACGAGTTTGGTGTACATTTGAAAAATTATGGAATAGTTTCGCAACTCACGCCACCCGGAACACCACAGCGTAATGGTGTGTCCGAATGTCGTAATCGTACTTTACTAGATATGGTGCAATCTATGATGTCTCTTACTGATTTACCGCTATCGTTTTGGGGATGCGCTCTAGAGCCGGCCGCATTCACGTTAAATAGGGCACATCAAAATCCGTTGAGACGACGCCTTATGAACTATGGTTTGGCAAGAAACCGAAGTTGTCGTTTCTGAAAGTTTGGGGCTGCGACGCTTATGTGAAAAAGCTTCAACCTGATAAGCTCGAACCCAACTCAGATAAATGTGTCTTCATAGGATATCCAAAGGAAACTATTGGATACACCTTCTATCACAGATCCGAAGGCAAGACTTTTGTTGCTAAAATCGGAAACTTTCTTGAGAAGGAGTTTCTCTCGAAAGAAGTGAGTGGGAGGAAAGTAGAACTTGACGAGGTAACTGTACCCGCTCCCTTATTGGAAAGTAGTACATTACAGAAAACTGTTTCTGCAACACCTACACCAATAAGTGAGGAAGCTAATGATAATGATCATGAAACTTCAGAACAAGATACTACTGAACCTCATAGATCAACCAGAGCAAGATCCGCGCCAGAGTGGTATGGTAATCCAGTTCTGGAAGTCATGCTGCTAGATCATGATGAACCTACGAACTATGAAGAAGCGATGGTGAGCCCAGATTCCGCAAAGTGGCTTGAAGCCATGAAATCTGAGATGGGATCCATGTATGAGAACAAAGTATGGACTTTGGTTGACTTGCCCGATGATCGGCAAGCAATTGAGAATAAATGGATCTTCAAGAAAAAGACTGACGCTGATGGTAATGTTACTGTCTATAAAGCTCGACTTGTTGCAAAAGGTTTTCGACAAGTTCAAGGGGTTGACTACGATGAGACCTTCTCACCCGTAGTGATGCTTAACTCTGTCCAAATCATGTTAGCAATTGCCGCGTTTTATGATTATGAAATATGGCAGATGGATGTCAAAACTGCATTCCTGAATGGATTTCTGGAAGAAGAGTTGTATATGATGCAACCGGAAGGTTTTGTCGCTCCAAAGGGAGCTAACAAAGTGTGCAAGCTCCAGCGATCCATTTATGGACTGGTGCAAGCATCTCGGAGTTGGAATAAACGCTTTGATAGTGTGATCAAAGCATTTGGCTTTATACAGACTTTTGGAGAAGCCTGTATTTACAAGAAAGTGAGTGGGAGCTCTGTAGCATTTCTGATATTATATGTGGATGACATATTGCTGATTGGAAATGATATAGAATTTCTGGATAGCATAAAGGGATACTTGAATAAGAGTTTTTCAATGAAAGACTCGGTGAAGCTCCTTACATATTGGGCATTAAGATCTATAGAGATAGATCGAGACGCTTAATTGGACTTTCACAAAGCACATACCTTGACAAAATTTTGAAAAAGTTCAAAATGGATCAAGCAAAGAAAGGGTTCTTGCCTGTGTTACAAGGTGTGAAGTTGAGTCAGACTCAATGCCCGACCACTGCAGAAGATAGAGAGAAAATGAAAGATGTTCCTATGCTTCAGCCATAGGCTCTATCATGTATGCAATGTTGTGTACCAGCCCTGATGTGTGCCTTGCTATAAGTTTAGCAGGGAGGTACCAAAGTAATCCAGGAATGGATCACTGGACAGCGGTCAAGAACATCCTGAAATACCTGAAAAGGACTAAGGATATGTTTCTCGTATATGGAGGTGACAAAGAGCTCACCGTAAGAGGTTACGTTGATGCAAGCTTTGACACTGATCCGGACGATTCTAAATCGCAGACCGGATACGTGTTTACATTAAAGGGTGGAGCTGTCAGTTGGTGCAGTTCTAAACAAAGCGTCGTAGTGGGATCTACATGTGAAGCGGAGTACATAGCTGCTTCCGAAGCAGCGAACGAAGGAGTCTGGATGAAGGAGTTCATATCCGATCTAGGTGTCATACCTAATGCATCGGGTCCAATGAAAATCTTTTGTGACAATACTGGTGCAATTGCCTTGGCAAAGGAATCCAGATTTCACAAGAGGACCAAGCACATCAAGAGACGCTTCAATTCCATCCGGGATCTAGTCCAGGTGGGAGACATAGAGATTTGCAAGATACATACGGATCTGAATGTTGCAGACCCGTTGACTAAGCCTCTTCCATGAGCAAAACATGATCAGCACCAAGGCTCCATGGGTGTTAGAATCATTACTATGTAATCTCGATTATTGACTCTAGTGCAAGTGGGAGACTGAAGGAAATATGCCCTAGAGGCAATAATAAAGTTATTATTTATTTCCTTATATCATGATAAATGTTTATTATTCATGCTAGAATTGTATTAACCGGAAACATAATACATGTGTGAATACATAGACAAACTTAGTGTCACTAGTATGCCTCTACTTGACTAGCTCGTTAATCAAAGATGGTTATGTTTCCTAACCATGAACAAGGTCTTGTTATTTGATTAACGAGGTCACATCATTAGTTGAATGATCTGATTGACATGACCCATTTCATTAGCTTAGCACCCGATCGTTTAGTATGTTGCTGTTGCTATTCTTCATGACTTATACATGTTCCTATGACTATGATATTATGCAACTCCCGTTTACCGGAGGAACACTTTGGGTACTACCAAATGTCACAACGTAACTGGGTGATTATAAAGGAGTACTACAGGTGTCTCCAAAGGTAGATGTTGGGTTGGCGTATTTCGAGATTAGGATTTGTCACTCCGATTGTCGGAGAGGTATCTCTGGGCCCTCTCGGTAACACACATCACATAAGCCTTGCAAGCATTGTGACTAATGAGTTAGTTGCGAGATGATGTATTACAAAACGAGTAAAGGGACTTGCCAGTAACGAGATTGAACTAGGTATTGGATACCGACGATCGAATCTCGGGCAAGTAACATACCGATGACAAAGGGAACAACGTATGTTGTTATGCGGTCTGACCGATAAAGATCTTCGTAGAATATGTAGGAGCCAATATGGGCATCCAGGTCCCGCTATTGGTTATTGACCGGAGATGTGTCTCAGTCATGTCTACATTGTTCTCGAACCGTAGGGTCCGCACGCTTAACATTACGATGACAGTTATTATGAGTTTATGCATTTTGATGTACCGAAGTTAGTTCAGAGTCCCGGATGAGATCACGGACATCTCGAGGAGTCTCGAAATGGTCAGGACATAAAGATTGATATATTGGATGACTATATTCGGACACCGGAAGTGTTCCGGGTGATTTCGGAGAAAACCGGAGAGCCGGAGGGTTACCGGAACCCTACCGGGAGAAGTAATGGGCCTTATGGGCTTTAGTGGAGAGAGAAGGGCTGCTAGAGGTGGGCCGCGCGCCACCTCCTCCCTGGTCCGAATTGGACTAGGGGAGGGGGCGGCGCCCCCCCTTTCCTTCTCCCACTCCACCTCTTTCCCCCTCCTAGTAGGAGTCCTGCTCCTACTAGGAGGAGGACTCCTCCTTGGCGCGCCACACCTGGCCGGCCGGCCTCCTCCCCTTGCTCCTTTATATACGGGGGCAGGGGGCACCCCAAGACACACAAGTTGATCCACGTGATCGTTCCTTAGCCGTGTGTGGTGCCCCCTGCCACCATATTCCACCTCGATCATATCGTTGTAGTGCTTAGGCGAAGCCCTGCGTCGGTAGAACATCAAGATCGTCATCACGCCGTCGTGCTGACGGAACTCCTCCCCAAAGCTTTGCTGGATCGGAGCCCGGGGATCGTCATCGAGCTGTACATGTGCTAAGAACTCGGAGGTGCCGGAGTAATGGTGCTTGGATCGGTCGGATCGGGAAGAAGACGTACGACTACTTCCTCTACGTTGTGTCAATGCTTCCATTGCGATCTACAAGGGTACGTAGATCAGACTCTCCCCTCGTTGCTATGCATCACCATGATCTTGCGTGTGCGTAGGAAAATTTTGAAATTACTACGTTCCCCAACAGTTGTACCACCCTTTCCTCTTCAAGGGAAAACCAACGCAAGTGCTCAAGAGGTAGCAGCCACCCATGCCCTGCGGCGGCGACAGATGGCGAGTTCGAGTAGCACATGCAGATTGCAGTACGGGACTCATTGAGTGACTAGGGTCTGGCGCTGTCATCTCCTCTATGCAACCATGGTGTCCAGATTAGACTCCGCGTGTAGTCGTCCCTGTCGCCCAGATTCCAAATGGTGCCTGGCTCTAGTGAAGCAAGAGTCATCCCAGCCGAAGCTGCGTAGCCGCCTCGACTACTATCTGAGCAGTAGTGGCTAGCGTTGCACATCATCCTCGTTATCGAGGGTAGGGAGATGCCTCACCAAGGCGGAGGCACGCTCGAAGCGACATTGGGTGCAGTGCTTGGCAGTGTTCGCCAAGACTGACATGCCGCCGCCCTAGGTCATCATTGAGGCTTGGGCCTTCGATAGGTGTGAGGGAGGCCTGGACTAAGGGGTCCTCGGGCGTCCGGCCTGTTGGCCATGAGCCGGACCGATGGACTGTGAAGATATGAAGACCGAAGACTGTACCCGTGTCCGGACAGGACTCTCCTTGGCGTGGAAGGCAAGCTTGGCGACCGAATATGTAGATTCCTTTCTTTGTAACCGACCTTGTGTAACCCTAGATCCTCCCGGTGTCTATATAAACCGGAGGACTTAGTCCGGAAAGGATATACTCATTACCGTAGTCATATAGGCTAAACTTTTAGGGTTTGGCCATTACGATCTCGTGGTAGATCAAGTCTTGTAATACTCATATCCATCAAGATCAATCAAGCAGGAAGTAGGGTATTACCTCCATAGAGAGGGCCCGAACCTGGGTAAACATCATGTCCCCTGTCTCCTGTTACCATCGACCTTAGACGCACAGTTCGGGACCCCCTACCCGAGATCCGCTGGTTTTGACACTGACATTGCTGCTTTCATTGAGAGTTCCACTGTGCTGTCGCCAAATGGTTTGATGGCCCCTTCGATCGTCAATAATGACACTATCCAAGGAGAGACTTTCCTCCCTGGACAGATCTTCGTGTTCGGCGGCTTCGCACTGCGGGCCAACTCGGTTGGCCATCTGAAGCAGATCAAAAGCTACGCCCCTGGCCATCAGGTCAGATTTGGGAGCTTGAACTACGTTGCGGACATCGGCGAAGACTTGATCTTCGCCGGATTCGAGACCGCGGTAGCCGCTCCTAGTCACCCCGATGATCATGACCTAAATCTGTCATCAGGCCGCATCCAGGAGATTGCTCTTGTAACCGCTCTAGCCTTATATCCGAAGCAAGCTGTGCCATCCAAGGACGGGAGGATCAACCCCACCACGAAGGCCATAGAGTCCACGGTGTTGGAGCCGCACATAGACTTAACCTCTCACGACGTCTTTGTCACCGGAATTCTGGACTCGTCTTCGGCCATAAGTTCCGAAGCACATGAGCCCGCGGACGCCGAGCCTGATCGTTTATCGATCTTCGAATTCAGCGCCACAGACATCTTCCAGCACTCGCCTTTTGGCGATGTGCTAAACTCATTAAAGAACATGTCCTTGGCAGAGGACTCACAGCCGAACTATATCCGGTTCGAGCTAGGGGCTAACGGTGGAGAATTTTGCTTCCCACCCGCCACCCACTTCATAGCCACGGTCGAGGATTTGACCGACGCACTTGATTACGACTCCGAGGACATCGGCGGTATGGACGACGATGCCGGAGAAGAAGAGGCCCAGAACCCGCCGTTCACCGGACGCTAGACGACCACTTCCTCGTATGATGTATACATGGTGGATGCACCAAAGGAGAACAGCAGCGATGACAAAGAAGATCCAACTGAGGATAAACCTTCCGAAATACAGTCCAAGCGCCGGTGTCAGCGGCGCCGCTCTAAGTCATGCCGAAGTAAAGACAGCAACACCGGCACAGGAGAAGATAACACTCCAGAAGGTGCTGAAGACAACGAAGACCCCGTTGATACAACTAATGAACAAGATGAATGGGAAGATGGGAAGATTAGCCATGGTAAACAGGCCACGCACAAAGATTCGGAGGACAATAATTACATTCCGCTCTCCGAGGACGAGGTGAGCCTCGGCACCGAGGATTTCATCGTGCCTGAGGAACCTCTTGAGCAGGAGCGCTTCAAGAGCCAGCTAATAACCACTGCAAGGAGCCTGAAAAAGAAGCAGCGGCAGCTTCAAGCTGACCAAGATCTGCTCAATGATAAATGGACTAATGTCCTAGCAGCCGAAGAGTACGGCCTCAAGCGCCCAACCAAAAGCTACCCAAAGCGCAAATTGCTACCTCAGTTCGACGAGGAGGTGCTGGAATACATACCACCATCATACAATGCGGCTGACCGACCACCACGTGGTCGGGACAAAACGGAAACTCACGCCAAACACTAGCCCGTCCCGCCTCATCGCACAGGTAGAGGTAAATCAGCCCATGGCCATACATATGACCTCCGGCAAAACCTGAACAATAAAGCAGGACATACCAGATCAATCTACGGATCCCGAGGACATGCCACCTCGACGTGGCACAACATCCGCAACGAATGGCTCGCTCGCCACCTCGGCCAAGAAAAGCCAAAATCCATGGCGGCCCTCACGGCACTCATGACCCGCTTTTGTGCGGGCAAGGACAATTGGTTGGCCCGTAGCAAAAACAATGCAAGCGACGCCGACACCCCTAAAGCTAAAACTAGCAAAGACAAATCTCGACACAACAAATACAAGCGTCAAAACAACAGTGACAACACCAAAGATACGATGTTCAATGTCGGATTTAGTGGCTCTAAGTCCGGTCAGCGGAAGAAGTCGTTCGAAAAGAACAATTCGGGCCCATCCAGCTTGGACCGCATACTTGATCGTCCGTGCCAGATTCATGGCACCCCGGACAAACCACCCTGTTGGAAATATGCCCTAGAGGCAATAATAAAAGCATTATTATTATATTTCCTTGTTCATGATAATTGTCTTTATTCATGCTATAATTGTGTTATCCGGAAATCGTAATACATGTGTGAATAATAGACACCAACATGTCCCTAGTAAGCCTCTAGTTGACTAGCTCGTTGATCAACAGATAGTCATGGTTTCCTGACTATGGACATTGGATGTCATTGATAACGAGATCACATTATTAGGAGAATGATGTGATGGACAAGACCCAATCCTAAACATAGCACAAGGTCGTATAGTTCGTTTGCTAGAGTTTTCTAATGTCAAGTATCCTTTCCTTAGACCATGAGATCGTGTAACTCCCGGATACCGTAGGAGTGCTTTGGGTGTACCAAATGTCACAACGTAACTGGGTGACTATAAAGGTAGACTACGGGTATCTCTGAAAGTGTCTGTTGGGTTGACACGGATCAAGACTGGGATTTGTCACTCTGTATGACGGAGAGGTATCACTGGGCCCACTCGGTAATGCATCATCATTATGAGCTCAAATTGACCAAGTGTCTGGTCACGGGATCATGCATTACGGTACGAGTAAAGTGACTTGCCGGTAACAAGATTGAACAAGGTATTGGGATACCGACAATTGAATCTCGGGCAAGTAACATACCGATTGACAAAGGGAATTGCATACGGGGTTGCTTGAATCCTCGACATCGTGGTTCATCCGATGAGATCATCGAGGAGCATGTGGGAGCCAACATGGGTATACAGATCCCGCTGTTGGTTATTGACCGGAGAGTCGTCTCGGTCATGTCTACATGTCTCCCGAACCCGTAGGGTCTACACACTTAAGGTTCGGTGACGCTAGGGTTGTAGGGATATGTATGTGCAGTAACCCAAATGTTGTTCGGAGTCCCGGATGAGATCCCGGACGTCACGAGGAGTTCTGGAATGGTCCGGAGGTAAAGAATTATATATAGGAAGTGCTATTTCGGCCATCGGGACAAGTTTTGGGGTCACCGGTATTGTACCAGGACCACCGGAAGGGTCCCGGGGGTCCACCGGGTGGGGCCACCTGCCTCGGGGGCCACATGGGCTGTAGGGGGTGCGCCTTGGCCTACATGGGCCAAGGGCGCCAGCCCCAAGAGGCCCATGCACCTAGGGTTTCAAAGGGAAAGAGTCCCACAAGGGGAAGGCACCCCCTAGGTGCCTTGGGGGGGAGCGATTCCTCCCTTGGCCGCCCCCCCCCCCTAGGAGATTGGATCTCCTAGGGCCGGGACCCCCCCCTAGGCCCCCCTATATATAGTGAGGGAAGGAGGGCCTCTAAAACCATGCCTTTGGTGCCTCCCTCTCCCTCTCCAACACCTCCTCCTCCTCCATAGAGCTTGGCGAAGCCCTGCCGGAGTACTGCAGCTCCATCACCACCACGCCGTCGTGCTGCTGCTGGAGCCATCTTCCTCAACCTCTCCTTTCCCCTTGCTGGATCAAGAAGGAGGAGACATCACGCTGACCGTACATGTGTTGAACGCGGAGGTGCCGTCCGTTCGGCGCTAGGATCTCCGGTGATTTGGATCACGTCGTGTACGACTACCTCATCCCCGTTCTTTGAACGCTTTCGCTCGCGATCTACAAAGGTATGTAGATGCATCCGATCACTCGTTGCTAGATGAACTCATAGATGGATCTTGGTGAAACCGTAGGAAAATTTTTGTTTTCTGCAACATTCCCCAACAGTGGCATCATGAGCTAGGTCTATGCGTAGTTCTTCTTGCGCGAGTAGAACATAATTTGTTGTGGGCGTAGATGTTGTCAACTTTCTTGCCGCTACTAGTCTTATCTTGCTTCAACGGTATTGTGGGATGAAGCGGCCCGAACCAACCTTACACGTACGCTTACGTGAGACCGGTTCCACCGACTAACATGCACTAGTTGCATAAGGTGGCTGGCGGGTGTCTGTCTCTCCCACTTTAGTTGGAGCGGATTTGATGAAAAGGGTCCTTATGAAGGGTAAATAGAAGTTGATAAATCACGTTGTGGCTTTCACGTAGGTAAGAAAATGTTCTTGCTAGAACCCTAATTCAGCCACGTAAAACTTGCAACAACAATTAGAGGACGTCTAACTTGTTTTTGCAGCAGGTGCTTTGTGATATGATATGGCCAAAGTTGTGATGAATGATGAATGATCTATATGTGATGTATGAGATGTTCATGCTATTGTAATAGGAATCACGACTTGCATGTCGATGAGTATGACAACCGGCAGGAGCCATAGGAGTTGTCTTTATTTTTATATGACCTGCGTGTCATTGAGAAATGCCATGTAAATTACTTTACTTTATTGCTAAACGCGTTAGCCATAGTAGTAGAAGTAATAGTTGGCGAGCGACTTCATGGAGACACGATGATGGAGATCATGATGATGGAGATCATGGTGTCAAGCCGGTGACAAGATGATCATGGAGCCCCAAGATGGAGATCAAAGGAGCTATGTGATATTGGCCATATCATGTCACTATTATTATTTGATTGCATGTGATGTTTATCATGTTTTGCATCTTGTTTACTTAGAGCGACGGTGGTAAATAAGATGATCCCTCATAATAATTTCAAGAAAGAGTTTCCAATGCACCACGTGATGATCGGGTGTTTGATTCCGACGTTCACATACAACGGGTGTAAGACAGATTTACACATGCAAAACACTTAGGTTGACTTGACGAGCCTAGCATGTACAGACATGGCCTCGGAACACAGAAGACCGAAAGGTCGAGCATGAGTCGTATAGAAGATACGATCAACATGAAGATGTTCACCGACGTTGACTAGTTCGTCTCACGTGATGATCGGACACGACCTAGTTAACTCGGATCATGTTATACTTAGATGACTGGAGGGATGTCTATCTGAGTGGGAGTTCATTGAATAATTTGATTAGATGAACTTAATTATCATGAACTTAGTCTAAAATATTTATAATATGTCTTGTAGATCAAATGGCCAACGTAGTCCTCAACTTCAACGCGTTCCAAACCAAGCTGAAAGACGATGGCAGCAACTACACGGACTGGGTCCGGAACCTGAGGATCATCCTCATAGCTGCCAAGAAAGATTATGTCCTACAAGCACCGCTAGGTGAAGCTCCCGTCCCACAGAACCAAGACGTTATGAACGCTTGGCAGACACGTGTTGATGATTACTCCCTCGTTCAGTGCGGCATGCTTTACAGCTTAGAGCCGGGGCTCCAAAAGCGTTTTGAGAGACATGGAGCATATGAGATGTTCGAAGAGCTGAAAATGGTTTTTCAAGCTCATGCCCGGATCGAGAGATATGAAGTCCCCGACAAATTCTTCAGCTGTAAGATGGAGGAAAATAGTTCTGTCAGCGAGCACATACTCACTATGTCTGGGTTACATAACCGCTTGACTCAGCTGGGAGTTCATCTCCCGGATGACGCGGTCATTGACAGAATCCTCCAGTCGCTTCCACCAAGCTACAAGAGCTTTGTGATGAACTTCAATATGCAGGGGATGGAAAAGACCATTCCTGAGGTATTTGCAATGCTGAAATCAGCAGAGGTAGAAGTCAAGAAGGAACATCAAGTGTTGATGGTCAATAAAACCACTAAGTTCAAGAAGGGCAAGGGTAAAAAGAACTTCAAGAAGGACAGCAAGGGAGTTGCCGCGCCTGGCAAGCAAGCTGCCGGGAAGAAGCCAAAGAATGGACCCAAGCCCGAGACTGAGTGCTTTTATTGCAAGGGAAGTGGTCACTGGAAGCGGAACTGCCCCAAATACTTAGCGGACAAGAAGGCCGGCAAAACGAAAGGTATATGTGATATACATGTGATTGATGTGTACCTTACCAGTGTTCGTAGTAGCTCCTGGGTATTTGATACCGGTGCGGTTGCTCACATTTGTAACTCAAAGCAGGGGCCGCGGAATAAGCGGAGACTGGCGAAGGACGAGGTGACGATGCGCGTCGGGAATGGTTCCAAGGTCAATGTGATCGTCGTCGGCACGCTACCTCTACATTTACCTTCGGGATTAGTTTTAAACCTCAATAATTGTTATTTAGTGCCAGCTTTGAGCATGAACATTGTATCGGGATCTCGTTTAATTCGAGATGGCTACTCATTTAAATCCGAGAATAATGGTTGTTCTATTCATATGAGAGATATGTTTTATGGTCATGCTCCCATGGTGAATGGTTTATTGTTAATGAATCTCGAGCGTAATGCTACACATGTTCATAGTGTGAGTACCAAAAGATGCAAGGTTGATAATGATAGTCCCACATATTTGTGGCACTGCCGCCTTGGTCACATAGGTGTCAAACGCATGAAGAAGCTCCATGCAGATGGACTTTTAGAGTCTCTTGATTATGAATCATTTGACACGTGCGAACCATGCCTCATGGGTAAAATGACCAAGACTCCGTTCTCAGGAACAATGGAGCGAGCAACCAACTTGTTGGAAATCATACATACTGATGTGTGCGGTCCAATGAGTGTTGAGGCTCGCGGTGGCTATCGTTATGTTCTCACCCTCACTGATGACTTGAGTAGATATGGGTATATCTACTTAATGAAACACAAGTCTGATACCTTTGAAAAGTTCAAGGAATTTCAGAGTGAGGTTGAGAATCAACGTGACAGAAAAATCAAGTTTTTGCGATCAGGTCGTGGAGGAGAATACTTGAGTCATGAATTTGGCACACACTTAAGGAAATGTGGAATAGTTTCATAACTCACGCCGCCTGGAACACCTCGGCGTAATGGTGTGTCCGAACGTCGTAATCGCACTCTATTAGATATGGTGCGATCTATGATGTCTCTTACCGATTTACCGCTATCTTTTGGGGACTATGCTTTAGAGACTGCCGCATTCACTTTAAATAGGGCTCCGTCGAAATCCGTTGAGGCGACACCGTATGAATTATGGTTTGGGAAGAAACCTAAGCTGTCGTTTCTAAAAGTTTGGGGATGCGATGCTTTTGTCAAGAAACTTCAACCTGAAAAGCTCGAACCCAAGTCGGAAAAATGCGTCTTCATAGGATACCCTAAAGAAACTATTGGGTATACCTTCTACCTCAGATCCGAAGGCAAGATCTTTGTTGCCAAGAATGGATCCTTTCTGGAGAAGGAGTTTCTCTCGAAAGAAGTAAGTGGGAGGAAAGTAGAACTTTATGAAGTATTACCTCTTGAACCGGAAAATGGCGCAACTCAAGAAAATGTTCCTGAGGTGCCTGCACCGACTAGAGAGGTAGTTAATGATGATGATCATGAAAC
Source organism: Triticum monococcum (assembly GCA_034509565.1). NCBI lineage: Eukaryota > Viridiplantae > Streptophyta > Magnoliopsida > Poales > Poaceae > Triticum > Triticum monococcum. The sequence goes on from CM067845.1 coordinate 490,590,169, forward strand.
TTCAGATCAAGTTGTTACTGAACCTCGTAGGTCCACAAGGACACGTTCCGCACCAGAGTGGTACGGCAACCCTGTCCTGGAAATCATGTTGTTAGACAACGGTGAACCTTCGAACTACGAAGAAGCGATGGCGGGCCCGGATTTCGACAAATGGCTAGAAGCCATGAAATCCGAGATAGGATCCATGTATGAAAACAAAGTATGGACTTTGACTGACTTGCCCGATGATCGGCGAGCCATAGAAAATAAATGGATCTTTAAGAAGAAGACAGACGCGGATGGTAATGTGACCATCTATAAAGCTTGGCTTGTCGCTAAGGGTTATCTACAAGTTCAAGGGGTTGACTACGATGAGACTTTCTCACCCATAGCAAAGCTGAAGTCCGTCCGAATCATGTTAGCAATTGCCGCATACTATGATTATGAGATATGGCAAATGGACGTCAAAACGGCATTCCTTAATGGTTTCCTTAAGGAAGAATTGTATATGATGCAGCCGGAAGGTTTTGTCGATCCTAAGAATGCTGACAAGGTGTGCAAGCTCCAACGCTCGATTTATGGGCTGGTGCAAGCATCTTGGAGTTGGAACATTCGCTTTGATGAGATGATCAAAGCATTTGGGTTTACGCAGACTTATGGAGAAGCCTGCGTTTACAAGAAAGTGAGTGGGAGCTCTATAGCATTTCTCATATTATATGTAGATGACATACTTTTGATGGGAAATGATATAGAACTCTTGGACAGCATTAAGGCCTACTTGAATAAGAGTTTTTCAATGAAGGACCTTGGAGAAGCTGCTTATATATTAGGCATCAAGATCTATAGATATAGATCAAGACGCCTCATAGGTCTTTCACAAAGCACATACCTTGATAAGATATTGAAGAAGTTCAATATGGATCAGTCCAAGAAGGGGTTCTTGCCTGTGTTGCAAGGTGTGAAATTGAGCTCAGCTCAATGTCCGACCACGGCAGAAGATATAGAAGAGATGAGTGTCATCCCCTACGCCTCAGCCATAGGTTCTATTATGTATGCCATGCTATGTACCAGACCTGATGTAAACCTTGCCGTAAGTTTGGTAGGAAGGTACCAAAGTAATCCCGGCAGGGAACACTAGACAGCGGTCAAGAATATCCTGAAGTACCTGAAAAGGACTAAGGAAATGTTTCTCGTGTATGGAGGTGACGAAGAGCTCGTCGTAAAGGGTTATGTCGACGCTAGCTTCGACACAGATCTGGATGACTCTAAGTCACAAACCGGATACGTGTATATTTTGAATGGTGGGGCAGTAAGCTGGTGCAGTTGCAAGCAGAGCGTCGTGGCGGGATCTACATGTGAAGCGGAGTACATGGCAGCCTCGGAGGCAGCACATGAAGCAATTTGGGTGAAGGAGTTCATCACCGACCTCAGAGTCATACCCAATGCGTCGGGGCCAATCAAACTCTTTTGTGACAAGACTGGAGCTATTGCACTTGCCAAGGAACCCAGGTTTCACAAGAAGACCAGGCACATCAAGCGTCGCTTCAACTCCATTCGTGAAAATGTTCAAGATGGAGACATAGATATTTGTAAAGTACATACGGACCTGAATGTAGCAGATCCGTTGACTAAACCTCTCCCTAGAGCAAAACATGATCAACACCAGAATTCCATGGGTGTTCGATTCATCACAATGTAAATAGATTATTGACTCTAGTGCAAGTGGGAGACTGTTGTAAATATGCCCTAGAGGCAATAATAAAAGCATTATTATTATATTTCCTTGTTCATGATAATTGTCTTTATTCATGCTATAATTGTGTTATCCGGAAATCATAATACATGTGTGAATAATAGACACCAACATGTCCCTAGTAAGCCTCTAGTTGACTAGCTCGTTGATCAACAGATAGTCATGGTTTCCTGACTATGGACATTGGATGTCATTGATAACGAGATCACATCATTAGGAGAATGATGTGATGGACAAGACCCAATCCTAAACATAGCACAAGGTTGTATAGTTCGTTTGCTAGAGTTTTCTAATGTCAAGTATCCTTTACTTAGACCATGAGATCGTGTAACTCCCGGATACCGTAGGAGTGCTTTGAGTGTACCAAATGTCACAACGTAACTGGGTGACTATAAAGGTAGACTACGGGTATCTCCGAAAGTGTCTGTTGGGTTGACACGGATCAAGACTGGGATTTGTCACTCCGTATGACGGAGAGGTATCACTGGGCCCACTCGGTAATGCATCATCATTATGAGCTCAAAGTGACCAAGTGTCTGGTCACGGGATCATGCATTACGGTATGAGTAAAGTGACTTGCCGGTAACGAGATTGAACAAGGTATGGGGATACCGATGATCGAATCTCGGGCAAGTAACATACCGATTGATAAAGGGAATTGCATACGGGGTTGCTTGAATCCTCGACATCGTGGTTCATCCGATGAGATCATCGAGGAGCATGTGGGAGCCAACATGGGTATCCAGATCCCGCTTTTGGTTATTGACCGGAGAGTCGTCTCGGTCATGTCTACATGTCTCCCGAACCCGTAGGGTCTACACACTTAAGGTTCGGTGACGCTAGGGTTGTAGGGATATGTATGTGCAGTAACCCGAATGTTGTTCAGAGTCCCGGATGAGATCCCGGACGTCACGAGGAGTTCCGGAATGGTCCGAAGGTAAAGAATTATATATATGAAGTGCTATTTCAGCCATCGGGACAAGTTTCGGGGTCACCGGTATTGTACCAGGACCACCGGAAGGGTCCCGGGGGTCCATCGGGTGGGGCCACCTGCCCCGGGGGCCACATGGGCTGTAGGGGGTGCGCCTTGGCCTACATGGGCCAAGGGCGCCAGCCCCAAGAGGCCCATGTGCCTAGGGTTTCAAAGGGGAAGAGTCCCACAAGGGGAAGGCACCCCCTAGGTGCCTTGGGGGGAGGGATTCCTACCTTGGCCGCCGCCCCCCCTAGGAGATTGGATCTCCTAGGGCCGGCGCCCCCCCCCCCCCCCCTAGGCCCCCCTATATATAGTGAGGGAAGGAGGGCCTCTAAAACCACGCCTTTGGTGCCTCCCTCTCCCTCTCCAACACCTCCTCCTCCTCCATAGAGCTTGGCGAAGCCCTGCCGGAGTACTGCAGCTCCATCACCACCACGCCGTCGTGCTGCTGCTGGAGCCATCTTCCTCAACCTCTCCTTTCCCCTTACTGGATCAAGAAGGAGGAGACGTCACGCTGACCGTACGTGTGTTGAACGCGGAGGTGCCGTCTGTTCGGTGCTAGGATCTCCGATGATTTGGATCACGTCGTGTATGACTACCTCATCCCCGTTCTTTGAACGCTTCCGCTCGCGATCTACAAAGGTATGTAGATGCATCCGATCACTCGTTGCTAGATGAACTCATAGATGGATCTTGGTGAAACCGTAGGAAAATTTTTGTTTTCTGCAACGTTCCCCAACACACCCAATCATACAAATAGAGATTGCTGGGTTTTTAAATAGGCCGGCAAATTAAACACCGATAACAGGGAAAATGGATCGCAAAGCGAGGACGATGACGAAGAGCCCCGACAACCGAACACAGGGGGATAGAAGAAGTTTCCCCCTCAGGTCAAAACGGTGAACATGATATATGCTACTCACATCCCCAAGAGGGAGCGCAAGCATGCGCTCAGGGACGTCTACGCGATAGAGCCAGTCTCCCCAAAATTTAATCCATGGTCGTCATGCCCGATCACTTTTGATCGCCGGGATCATCCGACCAGTATCCGTCACGGTGGCTTAGCCGCACTGCCCTAGACCCAATAATTGATGGGTTCCACCTGACTCGCGTCCTTATGGACAGTGGTAGCAGCCTCAATCTGCTCTATCAGGATATAGCGCGAAAAATGGGCATTAACCCATCAAGGATCAAGCCTACAAATATTACCTTTAAAGGAGTCATACCAGGTGTAGAGGCCCGCTGTATGGGCTCAATCACATTAGATGTTGTCTTCGGATCTCTGGACAACTTCCGAAGCGAGGAGTTAATCTTCGATATCGTCCCCTTCTGCAACGGCTATCACGCACTGCTCGGACGAACTGTGTTTGCTCGATTCAACGCAGTACCATACTATGCTTATCTCAAGCTCAAGATGCCCGGTCCATGCGGTGTCATAATGGTCAATGGAAATACGGAACGCTCCCTCCGTACAGAAGAGCACACACCTCCCTTAGTAGCAGAAGTACAGAGCGGCCTTCTCAAGGAGAACCTTAATTCGACTGCCGAGCCCACGGACACCGTTAAGAGGATCCGAACTACTCTACAATAGGAGAGCTCAGCTCGTCAGGAGCTCAACTAGCAATCCGGCCTCCGTCTCAGTCCCGGTCAAGTGGTGGCATTCGTGCCGCGCGTACATAACTACGCACTCAAAATCCCATGGGCGTCGACGGAGGCATAGCTAGCTTGTGGTCCATAGTACGGCTCAACCAACATCGGATACACACATACTTTCACTTTTACTTGTCTCCTTTTCAGGTCTCAATCTCACAGGCCCCATCAGGTGGTCTGGTCATCGGTCCTCTTGAAGGATAAACACACCAAGACGGCGAGAAACGCAGACATATGGGGGACTTTTTAGGTGATTCCATTAATGATAACTCTACATGTTTTTCAGGACCCACATGCAGCTCTCCCCTGGTTTTGGCATGTTAAATAGCATGTTGCTTATCGCACTACCTGTATCAACACGCTTTGGCGTACTAATTAAATTACAATGAGAACAGTTTGAGGCTGGAGCTTTAGGACCCCAGCTTTTTACCTTTGCACCTTTCCTGTTTTCTTTCTACTTTTTTCTCGCAGCTCCCCTGTGGATAGCCCTATTAGGTAGCACCCGTACACTTTGGTATGTTTGATCTTTGCCAGGGGCTTTATAGCACCCCACATTACGGCAACAAAAGTCTGAACACTTTTTATAAGTATAATTCGGCACCCTGAATTTAGCATTATATGCATTGGCTCCGAATCATGTCTTTGGTCAATAGTTGGGTTGCCCGGCTCCTGTGCTTGCTACCTTACGTTCCGCTATATCGGCTAAGGTAGTAAAGGGAGAACTACTGCGATTGTGCCTTGGTTTATCCAAAGGAGCACCTCATTAGAGAAAGCCAAAAAGTGATTGTAATGATGCGGTGAGAGCCGGTAAGCTGTTCGGAGGTTGCAAATCATTGGAGATTTCTTCCGCATTACATGAAGGATTGGTACTTCCCGAGCAAACGCTTATAGCACTCTAGTTCAGATACTAGGGGTTGCGCCCATGTTTTTATTATCGAACTCTTATGGCTAAGTGAGGGCGTTACAGTCGCATAGTCTGGTTGTCTGGTTCGTTGCGCTAAACAACTCCTTCAAGGACCATCTAATTGGATCAAGATTGTTTAGATTCCATCCCGAACACCCCCATACTATTTACGTGGGGGCAGAAGCCGACGAATGATTAACCCTCAGATTTCAACACGGGCGCAGAGGAAGTAAAACTTTAAAAACATAACAAGCATTATATTGCATAAACACTTTGTTTTATTATACAAGGTAGAGGGAGCTTCAATACATTCATTCAAAGATAGTGTCTTTTGCACAATGATCCGCGACAATGCGGTATCCCTCCAGGACACCATCAAAATATAACTCGGGTCGGCGGTGCTCCTTGCCCTCAGGCGGCCCCTCGGTCATTAGCTTCTTGGCATCCATCTTCGCCCAGTGCGTCTTGACGCGGGCAAAGGCCATCCGTGCACCTTCGATACAAACCGACCGCTTTATAACCTCAAGACGTGGGCATGCATCTGTTGGGGAATGTAGTAATTTCAAAATTTTCCTACGCACACGCAAGATCATGGAGATGCATAGCAACGAGGGGGAGAGTCTGATCTACGTACCCTTGTAGATCGCAACGAAAGCGTTGACACAACATAGAGGAAGTAGTCGTACGTCTTCTTCCCGATCCGACCGATCCAAGCACCGTTACTCCGGCACCTCCGAGTTCTTAGCACACGTACAGCTCGATGACGATCCCCGGGCTCCGATCCAGCAAAGCTTTGGGGAGGAGTTCCGTCAGCACGACGGCGTGATGACGATCTTGATGTTCTACCGACGCAGGGCTTCGCCTAAGCACTACAACGATATGATCGAGGTGGAATATGGTGGCAGGGGGCACCGCACACGGCTAAGGAACGATCACGTGGATCAACTTGTGTGTCTTGGGGTGCCCCTTGCCCCCGTATATAAAGGAGCAAGGGGAGGAGGCCGGCTGGCTAGGTGTGGCGCGCCAAGGAGGAGTCCTCCTCCTAGTAGGAGTAGGACTCCTACTAGGAGGGGGAAAGAGGTGGAGTGGGAGAAGGAAAGGGGGGGCGCCGCCCCCTTCCCCTAGTCCAATTCGGACCAGGGAGGAGGTGGCGCGCGGCCCACCTCTGGCAGCCCTTCTCTCTCTCCACTAAAGCCCATAAGGCCCATTACTTCTCCCGGTAGGGTTCCGGTAACCCTCCGGCTCTCCGGTTTTCTCCGAAATTACCCGGAACACTTCCGGTGTCCGAATATAGTCATCCAATATATCAATCTTTATGTCTCGACCATTTCGAGACTCCTCGTCATGTCCGTGATCTCATCCGGGACTCCGAACTAACTTCGGTACATCAAAATGCATAAACTCATAATAACTGTCATCATAACGTTAAGTGTGCGGACCCTACGGTTCGAGAACAATGTAGACATGACTGAGACACATCTCCGGTCAATAACCAATAGCGGGACCTGGATGCCCATATTGGCTCCTACATATTCTACGAAGATCTTTATCGGTCAGACCGCATAACAACATACGTTGTTCCCTTTGTCATCGGTATGTTACTTGCCCGAGATTCGATCGTCGGTATCCAATACCTAGTTCAATCTCGTTACTGGCAAGTCTCTTTACTCGTTCCGTAATACATCATCTCGCAACTAACTCATCAGTCACAATGCTTGCAAGGCTTATGTGATGTGTGTTACCGAGAGGGCCCAGAGATACCTCTCCGACAATCGGAGTGACAAATCCTAATCTCGAAATACGCCAACCCAACATCTACCTTTGGAGACACCTGTAGTACTCCTTTATAATCACCCAGTTACGTTGTGACGTTTGGTAGTACCCAAAGTGTTCCTCCGGTAAACGGGAGTTGCAAATCTCATAGTCATAGGAACATGTATAAGTCATGAAGAATAGCAACAGCAACATACTAAACGATCAGGTGCTAAGCTAATGAAATGGGTCATGTCAATCAGATCATTCAACTAATGATGTGACCTTGTTGATCAAATAACAAGACCTTGTTCATGGTTAGGAAACATAACCATCTTTGATTAACGAGCTAGTCAAGTAGAGGCATACTAGTGACACTAAGTTTGTCTATGTATTCACACATGTATTATGTTTCCGGTTAATACAATTCTAGCATGAATAATAAACATTTATCATGATATAAGGAAATAAATAATAACTTTATTATTGCCTCTAGGGCATATTTCCTTCAGTCTCCCACTTGCACTAGAGTCAATAATCTAGATTACATAGTAATGATTCTAACACCCATGGAGCCTTGGTGTTGATCATGTTTTGCTCGTGGAAGAGGCTTAGTAAACGGGTCTGCAACATTCAGATCCGTATGTATCTTGCAAATCTCTATGTCTCCCACCTGGACTAGATCCCGGATGGAATTGAAGCGTCTCTTGATGTGCTTGGTCCTCTTGTGAAATCTGGATTCCTTTGCCAAGGCAATTGCACCAGTATTGTCACAAAAGATTTTCATTGGACCCGATGCATTAGGTATGACACCTAGATCGGATATGAACTCCTTCATCCAGACTCCTTCGTTCGCTGCTTCCGAAGCAGCTATGTACTCCGCTTCACATGTAGATCCCGCTATGACGCTTTGTTTAGAACTGCACCAACTGACAGCTCCACCGTTTAATGTAAACATGTATCCGGTCTGCGATTTAGAATCATCCGGATCAGTGTCAAAGCTTGCATCAATGTAACCTCTTACGGTGAGCTCTTTGTCACCTCCATATACGAGAAACATATCCTTAGTCCTTTTCAGGTATTTCAGGATGTTCTTGACCGCTGTCCAGTGATCCATTCCTGGATTACTTTGGTACCTCCCTGCTAAACTTATAGCAAGGCACACATCAGGTCTGGTACACAGCATTGCATACATGATAGAGCCTATGGCTGAAGCATAGGGAACATCTTTCATTTTCTCTCTATCTTCTGCAGTGGTCGGGCATTGAGTCTGACTCAACTTCACACCTTGTAACACAGGCAAGAACCTTTTCTTTGCTTGATCCATTTTGAACTTTTTCAAAATTTTGTCAAGGTATGTGCTTTGTGAAAGTCCAATTAAGCGTCTCGATCTATCTCTATAGATCTTAATGCCCAATATGTAAGTAGCTTCACCGAGGTCTTTCATTGAAAAACTCTTATTCAAGTATCCCTTTATGCTATCCAGAAATTCTATATCATTTCCAATCAGCAATATGTCATCCACATATAATATCAGAAATGCTACAGAGCTCCCACTCACTTTCTTGTAAATACAGGCTTCTCCAAAAGTCTGTATAAAACCAAATGCTTTGATCACACTATCAAAGCGTTTATTCCAACTCCGAGATGCTTGCACCAGTCCATAAATGGATCGCTGGAGCTTGCACACTTTGTTAGCTCCCTTTGGATCGACAAAACCTTCCGGTTGCATCATATACAACCCTTCTTCCAGAAATCCATTCAGGAATGCAGTTTTGATATCCATCTGCCATATTTCATAATCATAAAACGCGGCAATTGCTAACATGATTCGGACAGACTTAAGCATCGCTACGGGTGAGAGGGTCTCATCGTAGTCAACCCCTTGAACTTGTCGAAAACCTTTTGCAACAAGTCGAGCTTTATAGACAGTAACATTACCATCAGCGTCAGTCTTTTTCTTGAAGATCCATTTATTCTCAATTGCTTGCCGATCATCGGGCAAGTCAACCAAAGTCCATACTTTGTTCTCATACATGGATCCCATCTCAGATTTCATGGCTTCAAGCCACTTTGCGGAATCTGGGCTCACCATCGCTTCTTCATAGTTCGTAGGTTCATCATGATCTAGCAGCATGACTTCCAGAACTGGATTACCGTACCACTCTGGCACGGATCTTGCTCTGGTTGATCTACGAGGTTCAGTAGTATCTTGTTCTGAAGTTTCATGATCATTATCATTAGCTTCCTCACTTATTGGTGTAGGTGTTGTAGAAACAGTTTTCTGTAATGTACTACTTTCCAATAAGGGAGCGGGTACAGTTACCTCGTCAAGTTCTACTTTCTTCCCACTCACTTCTTTGAGAGAAACTCCTTCTCAAGAAAGTTTCCGATTTTAGCAACAAAAGTCTTGCCTTCGGATCTGTGATAGAAGGTGTATCCAATAGTTTCCTTTGGATATCCTATGAAGACACATTTCTCCGATTTGGGTTCGAGCTTATCAGGTTGAAGCTTTTTCACATAAGCGTCGCAGCCCCAAACTTTTAGAAATGACAACTTTGGTTTCTTGCCAAACCATAGTTCATAAGGCGTCGTCTCAACGGATTTTGATGGTGCCCTATTTAACGTGAATGCGGCCGTCTCTAGAGCGTATCCCCAAAACGATAGTGGTAAATCAGTAAGAGACATCATAGATCGCACCATATCTAGTAAAGTACGATTATGACGTTCCGACACACCATTACGCTGTGGTGTTCCGGGTGGCGTGAGTTGCGAAACTATTCCATAATTTTTCAAATGTACACCAAACTCGTAACTCAAATATTCTCCTCCACGATCAGATCGTAGAAACTTTATTTTCTTGTTACGATGATTTTCAAATTCACTTTGAAATTCTTTGAACTTTTCAAATGTTTCATACTTATGTTTTATTAAGTAGATATACCCATATCTGCTTAAATCATCTGTGAAGGTGAGAAAATAACGATATCCGCCACGAGCCTCAATATTCATCGGACCGCATACATCTGTATGTATGACTTCCAACAAATCTGTTGCTCTCTCCATAGTACCGGAGAACGGTGTTTTAGTCATCTTGCCCATGAGGCACGGTTCGCAAGTACCAAGTGATTCATAATCAAGTGGTTCCAAAAGTCCATCAGTATGGAGTTTCTTCATGCGCTTTACACCGATATGACCTAAACGGCAGTGCCACAAATAAGTTGCACTATCATTATCAACTCTGCATCTTTTGGCTTCTACATTATGAATATGTGTATCACTACTATCGAGATTTAACAAGAATAGACCACTCTTCAAGGGTGCATGACCATAAAAGATATTAATCATATAAATAGAACAACCATTATTCTCTGATTTAAATGAATAACCGTCTCGCATTAAACAAGATCCAGATATAATGTTCATGCTCAACGCTGGCACCAAATAACAATTATTTAGGTCTAATATTAATCCCAAAGGTAGATGTAGAGGTAGCGTGCCGACCGCGATCACATCGACTTTGGAATCGTTTCCCACGCGCATCGTCACCTCGTCCTTAGCCAATCTTCGCTTAATCCGTAGTCCCTGTTTCGAGTTGCAAATATTAGCAACAGAACCAGTATCAAATACCCAGGTGCTACTGCGAGCATTAGTAAGGTACACATCAATAACATGTATATCACATATACCTTTGTTCACCTTGCCATCCTTCTTATCCGCCAAATACTTGGGGCAGTTCCGCTTCCAGTGACCAGTTTGCTTGCAGTAGAAGCACTCAGTTTCAGGCTTAGGTCCAGACTTGGGTTTCTTCTCCTGAGCAGCAACTTGCTTGCCGTTCTTCTTGAAGTTCCCCTTCTTCTTCCCTTTGTCCTTTTTCTTGAAACTAGTGGTTTTGTTAACCATCAACACTTGATGCTCCTTTTTGATTTCTACCTCCGCATCTTTCAGCATTGCGAAGAGCTCGGGAATAGTCTTGTTCATCCCTTGAATATTATAGTTCATCACGAAGCTCTTGTAGCTTGGTGGCAGTGGTTGGAGAATTCTGTCAATGACGCAATCATCTAGAAGATTAACTCCCAATTGAATCAAGTGATTATTATACCCAGACATTTTGAGTATATGCTCACTGATAGAACTGTTCTCTTCCATCTTGCAGCTATAGAACTTATTGGAGACTTCATATCTCTCAATCCGGGCATTTGCTTGAAATATTAACTTCAACTCCTGAAACATCTCATATGCTCCATGACGTTCAAAACGTCGTTGAAGTCCCGATTCTAAGCCGTAAAGCATGGCACACTGAACTATCGAGTAGTCATCAGCTTTGCTCTGCCAGACGTTCATAACATCTGGTGTTGCTCCAGCAGCAGGCCTGGCACCCAGCGGTGCTTCCAGGACGTAATTCTTCTGTGCAGCAATGAGGATAATCCTCAAGTTACGGACCCGGTCCGTGTAATTGCTACCATCATCTTTCAACTTTGCTTTCTCAAGGAACGCATTAAAATTCAACGGAACAACAGCACGAGCCATCTATCTACAATCAACATAAACAAGCAAGATACTATCAGGTACTAAGTTCATGATAAATTTAAGTTCAATTAATCATATTACTTAAGAACTCCCACTTAGATAGACATCCCTCTAATCTTCTAAGTGATCACGTGATCCAAATCAACTAAACCATGTCCGATCATCACGTGAGATGGAGTAGTTTCATCGGTGAACATCATTATGTTGATCATATCTACTATATGATTCACGCTCGACCTTTCGGTCTCCATGTTCCGAGGCCATATCTGTATATGCTTGGCTCGTCAAGTATAACCTGAGTATTCCGTGTGTGCAACTGTTTTGCACCCGTTGTATTTGAACGTAGAGCCTATCGCACCCGATCATCACGTGGTGTCTCAGCACGAAGAACTTTCGCAACGGTGCATACTCAGGGAGAACACTTCTTGATAATTTAGTGAGAGATCATCTTATAATTCTACCGTCAATCAAAGCAAGATAAGATGCATAAAAAGATAAACATCACATGCAATCAATATAAGTGATATGATATGGCCATCATCATCTTGTGCTTGTGATCTCCATCTCCGAAGCACCGTCATGATCACCATCGTCACCGGCGCGACACCTTGATCTCCATCGTAGCATCGTTGTCGTCTCGCCAATCTTATGCTTCCACGACTATCGCTACCGTTTAGTGATAAAGTAAAGCATTACATCGCGATTGCATTGCATACAATAAAGCGACAACCATATGGCTCCTGCCAGTTGCCGATAACTCAGTTACAAAACATGATCATCTCATACAATAAAATTTAGCATCATGTCTTGACCATATCACATCACAACATGCCCTGCAAAAACAAGTTAGACGACCTCTACTTTGTTGTTGCAAGTTTTACGTGGCTGCTACGGTCTTTAAGCAAGAACCAATCTCACCTACGCATCAAAACCACAATGATAGTTTGTCAAATAGACTCCGTTTTAACCTTCTCAAGGACCGGGCGTAGCCATACTCGGTTCAACTAAAGTTGGAGAGACAGTCGCCCGCAAGCCATCTATGTGCAAAGCACGTCGAGGGAACCGGTCTCGCGTAAGCGTACACGTAAGGTTGGTCCGGGTCGTCTCGTCCAACAATATCGCTGAACCAAAGTATGACATGCTGGTAGGCAGTATGACTTGTATCGCCCACAACTCACTTGTGTTCTACTCGTGCATATAACATCAAACCATAAAACCTAGGCTCGGATGCCACTGTTGGGGAACGTAGTAATTTCAAAATTTTCCTACGCACACGCAAGATCATGGTGATGCATAGCAACGAGGGGGAGAGTCTGATCTACGTACCCTTGTAGATCGCAACGGAAGCGTTGACACAACGTAGAGGAAGTAGTCGTACGTCTTCTTCCCGATCCGACCGATCCAAGCACCGTTACTCCGGCACCTCCGAGTTCTTAGCACACGTACAGCTCGATGACAATCCCCGGGCTCCAATCCTGCAAAGCTTTGGGGAGGAGTTCCGTCAGCACGACGGCGTGGTGACGATCTTGATGTTCTACCGACGCAGGGCTTCGCCTAAGCACTACAACGATATGATCGAGGTGGAATATGGTGGCAGGGTGCACCGCACACGGCTAAGGAACGATCACGTGGATCAACCTGTGTGTCTTGGGGTGCCCCCTGCCCCCGTATATAAAGGAGCAAGGGGAGGAGGCCGGCCGGCCAGGTGTGGCGCGCCAAGGAGGAGTCCTCCTCCTAGTAGGAGTAGGACTCCTACTAGGAGGGGGAAAGAGGTGGAGTGGGAGAAGGAAAGGGGGGGCGCCCCCCCTTCCCCTAGTCCAATTCGGACCAGGGAGGAGGTGGCGCACGACCCACCTCTGGCAGCCCTTCTCTCTCTCCACTAAAGCCCATAAGGCCCATTACTTCTCCCGGTAGGGTTCCGGTAACCCTCCGGCTCTCCGGTTTTCTCCGAAATTACCCGGAACACTTCCGGTGTCCGAATATAGTCATCCAATATATCAATCTTTATGTCTCGACCATTTCGAGACTCCTCGTCATGTCCGTGATCTCATCCGGGAGTCCGAACTAACTTCGGTACATCAAAATGCATAAACTCATAATAACTGTCATCGTAACGTTAAGCGTGCGGACCCTACGGTTCGAGAACAATGTAGACATGACTGAGACACATCTCCGGTCAATAACCAATAGCGGGACCTGGATGCCCATATTGGCTCCTACATATTCTATGAAGATCTTTATCGGTCAGACCGCATAACAACATACGTTGTTCCCTTTGTCATCGGTATGTTACTTGCCCGAGATTCGATCGTCGGTATCCAATACCTAGTTCAATCTCATTACTGGCAAGTCTCTTTACTCGTTCCGTAATACATCATCTCGCAACTAACTCATCAGTCACAATGCTTGCAAGGCTTATGTGATGTGTGTTACCGAGAGGGCCCAGAGATACCTCTCCGACAATCGGAGTGACAAATCCTAATCTCGAAATACGCCAACCCAACATCTACCTTTGGAGACACCTGTAGTACTCCTTTATAATCACCCAGTTACGTTGTGACGTTTGGTAGTACCCAAAGTGTTCCTCCGGTAAACGGGAGTTGCATAATCTCATAGTCATAGGAACATGTATAAGTCATGAAGAATAGCAACAGCAACATACTAAATGATCGGGTGCTAAGCTAATGAAATGGGTCATGTCAATCAGATCATTCAACTAATGATGTGACCTCGTTAATCAAATAACAATACCTTGTTCATGGTTATGAAACATAACCATCTTTGATTAATGAGCTTGTCAAGTAGAGGCATACTAGTGACACTAAGTTTGTCTATGTATTCACACATGTATTATGTTTCCGGTTAATACAATTCTAGCATGAATAATAAACATTTATCATGATATAAGGAAATAAATAATAACTTTATTATTGCCTCTAGGGCATATTTCCTTCAGCATCAACAAGCCACTTCACAAGTCCGAAGTAGTTGATGGGCATCGGCGCGGCAGGCCATAGTCGAACTATCAGCTCCTTCATGGCTAGCTCAGCCGCCTTGTGTAGCTCGACCAGCTGTTTCAGCTGGTCGCTGAGGGACAACGGATGTCCTGGTCCAAGATATTGAGACCATAACAGCTTCTCCGTAGAACTCCCTTCTTCGGCTCGATAGAACTCGGCAGCATCTAATATGCTGCGCGGCAAATCCGTAAACGCCCCTGGAGAGCTCCAAATTTGGGTAAGTAAAAGGAACGCTTCCTTCACAGATTTGCTTTGCATAATGGAAGCCTTACCCGTCGCGATCTTCTTGGCCGCTTGGATTTCCCGAAGGGCGCTCTGGGCCTCGGCTCGCGCCTCTTGTGCGCTTCGGCGGGCGTTCGCAAGTTCGGACGCTTACGTCTTAGAATCACACTCCAAGGACTCGTACTTCTTGACAGCGTCCTGGAGCTCTTGGTGGACCTCGCTGATCCGGGCCTCGTGCTTCTTGCGTGCAGCACGCTCCTTGGTCGCTTTGTCCTCGGCCTCGGCTAATGCCTTCTTGAGGGCCGCCACCTCGGTCGTGGCCCCTAATAAAACTCATGACGCTTTAGTCAGCACAAAACATTCATCCTTCCTCAATTCACACGCAGGTCACTGCGTACCTTGGTTGTCCTCCAGCTGCTTCTTCATGAGGCCGAGCTCCTCTTCGGCCCTCTCCAGGCTCTGCTTTAGGTCGGAGACCTCCGCAGTATGAGCACGGTAGCCAACAGTGACGCGTGCTTATTCACATAGACATCTTATGTTAGACTCCTGCGAAAATTGTTTTGATCCTCTGTTCGGCTTTTTCTTTCCGAACATCGAACAAAGCATCAGGGGCTACTGTCTATGTTGTGATATTCTTTTTACAACTATTACCTCAAAGCCTGTTAAAAGGCTAGCACAGGCTTCGGTCAGTCCGTTTTTGGCAGACTGAACCTTCTCGATCACCGTACCCATAAGGACACGGTGTTCATCCACAACGGAAGCGCCTCGCAGCGCTTCCAGTATATTATCCAGTGCCTCTGGTTGGACAGAGGTCACCGGCGGAACAGACACACCTCCTCCTTTCGGGGCAGGCCATTCGCTGGACTCCGGAGCCGCGTAGGTCTCCGGAATGGTATCCGGCTGGGGGGCGAATGGAATTTGGCCCACATCACCAGTCCCCATGGGGGCTTTTTTTCCCATGTGTCCGACGGCCGAGGAGTCATCCTTTGGCGCCACCCCGACGACCTCCGGAACCTCTCCCTGGCCTGGGAAGGTCCTTTGGGACGCCACCTCGTCATCACCCTTGGCCGAGGGAGAGTGAGCGGGCGGCGGTGACACGCTGGCCATCTCCTTTGAATCTAGCGAACCTCCTGTTGAGGATCGCGGGGAACTATCGCGGGCCGGACTACAATTTAAACATATTAGTATTGCAAAGTGGGAAGGCCAGACATTTGGATGTGCATAAGGTACTTACGAGGCAGCCCGAGGCTTGGTTCTGGGGGTCGCTCCGGACTGCTATCGACATCCCACGCGGAGTTATCCATGAGGGAACCCTTCCCCCTCTTGGGCGCATTTGCCTCCAAATTTGGGGAGCCCCCCTTTTCTTCCTTCCCCCTCAAGGGGGAGTCGCTTTCTTCCACCTCCTCGTCGTCATCTTCGGCGACCGAAGAGCGAGTCCTGTCTTCGGACGTCATGTCCGAAGCGCCTTTTTGGCGAAGGCCACTCTGGACCCCCTTGGCCATTTTCTTGGCCTTCTTCTCCGGTACATCATAAGGTGCCGGGAACAACATCTTCGTCAGAAGTGGGGTCTCTTGGTCTTCGGGCAGCGGAGCCGGACAGTTAATCTGCCTAGCTATATCGATCCAGGCCTAAAAAATTGGTAGGAAGGCTTAGACTCCTTCTCAGAATATGTTGGTAAAGGCTATGCCTTGGAAACATGAAAGAACTTACCGAATTGGCCTGTCATTTTAAGCTGAGCCCGCGATCCTCGGTCGTGGGCAGTGGTGTCTCGCCGGCCTTGAAAAGTACTTTCCAGATGTCTTCATGCATCGTGACGAAGAGCTCTAGACGCGTCTGGCGCTTGGCTGGATCGAACTCCCACAAATAGCAAGTCCGGCGTTGGCACGAAAGGATTCAGCGAATGAGCATAACCTGGATCACGTTGACGAGTTTTATTCTCTTGGTTATCATGTTCTGGATGCACGTCTAGAGCCCAGTTAGCTCGTTCGAAGAGCCCCAGGTTAGGCCCTGCTCTTGCCAGGAGGTGAGCCGCATCAGAACTCCGGATCAGAATTCGGGGGCCGCCGCCCAGTTGGTGTCGCGTGGCTCGGTGATGTAGAACCACCCCGACTGCCACCCCTTCACTGTCTCTACAAAGGAGCCTTTGGGCCATGTGACGTTGGGCATTTTTCCCACCATGGCACCTCCGCACTCTGCTTGTTGGCTTCTCACCACCTTCGGCTTTACATCGAAGGTCTTCAGCCATAAGCCGAAGTGAGGTGGGATACGGAGAAAGGCCTCGCAAACGACTATAAATGCCGAGATGTTGAGGATAAAATTGGGGGCTAGATCATGAAAAACCAGCCCATAATAAAACATCAGTCCGCGAACAAACGGGTGGAGAGGGAATCCCAGCCCGCGGACAAAATGTGTGAGAAACACAACCCTCTCATGAGGCTCTGGGGTAGGGACGATCTGTCCCTCGGCCGGGAGACGGTGAACGACTTCCTTGGTCAGGTATCCGGCCTCTTGGAGCTCCTTGATGTCTTTCTTCTTAACAGAGGAGGCCATCCACTTGCCACCAGCTCCGGATCCGAACATGGTTGAGTGCTTGCTCGAGACAGAGAAGATGAGAACTTAGGCACTGGAGTTCAAGAGTGAAAGGGTAGAGGAAGAGAGAAGGCGTGGGTGAAGAAAAGGGATTCTTATCTTCTTATGAAGGCGGTAAATATTGAACGTCTCCCCACTCGCCTTAAAATTCACCTACTCCCAAGGGCTGTGTAAACGGCACGGTTGGGTTACCCACGCCCGTATTGATGAGAATCCCGTAATAAGGGGACACGATCTCTGCATTTGACAAGATGTAAAAGTTGTCAGCGGATTGGACTCGTGTATTATTATATTCTCTTTACGGTTGTGTGTGGTGTGTGTTACAGGTCCGGACACGATCAATGCGTCTGAAGACTATCTTGGAGTTCGGAAGGAGGAACCCGCCTTGCAATGCCGAAGACAAATCTACGCGCCGGATACCTTGTCATTGAAGGTAGGTTCAGGGGCTACTGAGGGAGTCCTGGACTAAGGGGTCCTCGGGCGTCCGGCCTGTTGGCCATGGGCCGGACCGATGGGTTGTGAAGATACGAAGACCGAAGACTGTACCCGTGTCCGGACAGGACTCTCCTTGGCGTGGAAGGCAAGCTTGGAGACCGAATATGTAGATTCCTTTCTTTGTAACCGACCTTGTGTAACCCTAGATCCTCCCGGTGTCTATATAAACCGGAGGACTTAATCCGGAGAGGAGATGCTCATTACCGTAGTCATACAGGCTAGACTTTTAGGGTTTAGCCATTACGATCTCGTGGTAGATCAACTCTTGTAATACTCATATTCATCAAGATCGATCAAGCAGGAAGTAGGGTATTACCTCCATAGAGAGGGCCCGAACCTGGGTAAACATCGTGTCCCCTGTCTCATGTTACCATCGACCTTAGACGCACAGTTCGGGACCCCCTACCCGAGATCCGCCGATTTTGACACCGACAAGGTGCGAGCCCACCGAGAAGATGGTTGCCCACTATCAGCGTCGTCTGAACTAGCAGCTCCTCTTGTTGAGCTGGCCGAGACCGAGCGCTCGATCCACCTCCAAGCCAACAAGAAGCGACCCAAGGTGGAAGAGGCGGCCGAGCATTTGCGTCAGGAGCGCACCGCCCCGGCCGTGGACAGATGTCGCGATGGCTGGAGTTGTATCCTCCACTGGCGCGATTACGACGACTCAACGACAGCGGCGACTGCGGTGCCGGTAGGCTTGGAGGTCATGCCTACGAGGTGGTCGTGTGCTACTTAGCCTAGTTTTAGTTTAGTTATGTTAAGTTAAATTTTGAGTAGTTTGGATGAAACTTGTTAAATATTATCTAATATGCATTTAACATATCGTACTATGTTTCATTTCGTGTGTGATTCATGTTTGAAATGTTCGGACGAGGGAAATTAGGGAGACAATTTTGGATGGCCGGCACCCAACCAGATGTCCACGGACACATCAAATTGGTCATACAGTGCAATATACAACAGGTACCTTAAACTCATTCAACAAAACTAAGTGAGACAAAGATCTAAAAACCATAGTGAGAACACTCAATGATTCGAACGTGATATGTACAATCCAGTGCCACCTTGCTTTGTCTCTACATTGAGATCTTTGTCCAATGGTCCAAATGGCTAGATCCTATGGTCCAAATTTGTGAACATTTTTTCAATTCATGAACAGATTTTAAAGCTTCACAAACTTTTCTTAAAATTCATGAACATTTTTAAAACTTCGCAAACATATTTTTAAAATTCATGAACTTTTTCTGAATACATGAACATTTTTTCAAACTTCACAATTTTTTTATGTCCTGAACCTTTTTCAATTTTTTGAATATTTTATACAAATTCGTGAACATTTTTTGCAACTCGTGATTTTCTTTAATTTCCCAAACATTTTTTTCTTTCAAAATGGTGAACATTTTCTGAATAGCAACATTTTTTCAAAATCCCAAACATTTTTTGAACCTAGAACATTTTATGATTTCTGAATCTTTTCTTGCAAAATTCAATCCTTTTTGGAAATTTGAAACATTTTTAAGTGCCAAATTATGTTACAGAAAAATAAAACAGTAGAAAAGAAAAAATGAAATAAAAAACTGGGGGTATCCTGCCCTGCAAATGGGTTGGTCCAAAAGGAAACGTGGGGGTAGGAAGAGTGCGCGTTGACTTGTTCGCCAGCACGCACCACACTAAATAGTATAGTAGCTCTCGCCATGGCCTGCTCCGAAAGCTAGATCTAGGCTATCCCTCTCGTCGTAGGTGTGGTGCGGCACAAGGAGGCGTGCCGCGACCTGCAAGTCTGAAAACGAATGCACAATGATCGTGTAGCCTCGACCTGTGCCGGGGCATCGGGCAATTTGCGGAAGACGCGACAGTGATAGTACTACGTATTAAATAACGTTCCACAAAATACTAAAGAAATATTCAGGAATAATGCCAACCAATGAAATATCATGGAAAACTTGGCACTCAACCTTTGCGTCCGTGCTTGTGCATTTTCTCATGGTGGTTTCACCTGGTAATAGAGAGAATCGTCATATCTCTCATTCAAAATAACTGTTACATAACTAAAACAGGACGGTCTTTTCCGGTTGCCTTTACTTTCTCCTAAGATAGAAATTATCTACCTGCAAAAAAAGACAAAAATTATCCTACGGTGTGTAACCTTCATTCTCTCTTTGACGGATTTTCAGGTAAACTCGTTTGGACTTGTTTAAAATGTATTTTTTATTATCATTTCGAGGGGACCGCTGGAGAGAGTTTGTATTTTGGACGAGTCCCCCCCCCCCCTCCCCCAGCAGCTCCCGCGAGCGACGCGGGGGAAACCCTAGTCGTTGGCTCTCTGCGCCATCCCTCCTTCCTCCTCCCCTCGCCGCCGCCGGCCAGGGCCAGGGGGCGAAGCCCGGCTGGCTTCGGCGGCGGCGGGGCCTCGTTCCCCCTCCCCTCGCCCTCCCCGGCTGGCGCGGGACAGGCCGGGCGTGCGGAGGCGCTGCAATGGAGCAGGGCGGCGGCGGGTGCTCTGGGCGGCGGCTGGTGGGGCTTCCTCTTATGGCGTGGCAGCTGCTGTCTCTGGTGATGTCGCACCCGTCGGACCCGGCCAGATTTGGCGCCGACGGCCCGACGGATGGCGCTGCGTGCGGCCTGTACCACGGGCAACCTTCCCTGCCATGGCCGTCGGCTGGCGGGGTAGGTGGCGACAGCGTCTTGGTGTCGCTTTCTTCCTGAAGAAGCCACCTTTGGAACGGGTGAGCGGTGGTTGCGGCTTTGGCGTGGCGGTCTGCCAGATCTTCAGGTGGTCCTGTTCGACAATGTTCGGTGTTCTTCATGGTGTGGCCTAATACGTCTCCAACGTATCTATAATTTTTTATTGTTCCATGCTATTATATTATCTGTTTTGGATATTTATGAGCTTTATTATACACTTTTATATTACTTTTGGGACTAACCTATTAACCGGAGGCCCAACCCAAATTGTTGTTTTCTTACCTGTTTCAGTGTTTCGAAGAAAAGGAATATCAAACGGAGTCTAAATGGAATGAAACCTTCGGGAGAGTTATTTTTGGAACGGAAGCAATCCAGGAGACTTGGAGTAGACGTCACGGAAGCTTCGAGGTGGCCACGAGGCAGGGAGGCGCGCCTGCCCCCTGGGCGCGCCCCCGCCCTCGTGGGCCCCTCGTGGCTCCCCTGACCGACTTCTTTCGCCTATATATGTCCATATACCCTAAAAACACCGGGGAGCACAATAGATCAGGAGTTCCGCCACCAAAAGCCTCCGTAGCCATCGAAAACCAATCTAGACCCGTTCCGGCACCTCGTCGGAGGGGGATCCCTCACCAGTGGCCATCTTCATCATCCCGACGCTCTCCATGACGAGGAGGGAGTAGTTCACCCTCGAGGCTCAGGGTATGTACCTATGTGTTTGATCTCTCTCTCTCTCTCTCTCGTGTTCTTGAGATGGTACGATCTTGATGTACCGCGAGCTTTGCTATTATAGTTGGGTCTTATAATGTTTCTCCCCCTCTACTCTCTTGTAATGGATTGAGTTTTCCCTTTGAAGTGATCTTATTGGATTTGAGAACACTTGATGTATGCCTTGCATGTGCTTATCTGAGGTGACAATGGGATATCACGTGATCCACTTGATGTATGTTTTGGTGATCAACTTGCGAGTTCCATGACCACATGAACTTATGCATAGGGGTTGGCACACGTTTTCGTCTTGACTCTCTGGTAGAAACTTTGGGGCACTCTTTGAAGTTTTTTGTGTTGGTTGAATAGATGAATCTGAGATTGTGTGATGCATATCGTATAATCATACCCACGGATACTTGACGTGACATTGGAGTATCTAGGTGACATTAGGGTTTTGGTTGATTTGTGTCTTAAGGTGTTATTCTTGTACGAACTCTTGAATAGATCGATCAGAAAGAATAACTTTGAGGTGGTTTCGTACCCTACAATAATCTCTTCGTTTGTTCTCCGCTATTAGTGACTTTGGAGTGACTCTTTGTTGCATGTTGAGGGATAGTTATATGATCTAATTATGTTATTATTGTTGAGAGAACTTGCACTAGTGAAAGTATGAACCCTAGACCTTGTTTCCTAGCATTTCAATACCGTTTACACTCACTTTTATCATTAGTTACCTTGCTGTTTTTATATTTTCAGATTATAAAAACCTTTATCTACTATCCATATTGCACTTGTATCACCATCTCTTCGCCGAACTAGTGCACCTATATAATTTACCATTGTATTGGGCGTGTTGGGGACACAAGAGACTCTTTGCTATTTGGTTGCAGGGTTGTTTGAGAGAGACCATCTTCATCCTACGCCTCCCACGGATTGATAAACCTTGGGTCATCCACTTGAAGGAAATTTGCTAATGTCCTACAAACCTCTGCACTTGGAGGCCCAACAACGTCTACAAGAAGAAGGTTGTGTAGTAGACATCAAGCTCTTTTCTGGCGCCGTTGCCGGGGAGGTTAGCGCTTGAAGGTATATCTTTAGATATTGCAATCGAATATTTTAGTTTCTTGTTTTATTACTAGTTTAGTCTATAAAAGAAAATTATAAAAAATGAAATTAAGGGTACCTCATATGCTTCATCTTTTCAATGTCTTTCGTGAAAATAAGGATTCCGATAATTGTGCTCAAGTGTTAGAAGAAGAATGCATTAGAATGTTTGGCACTAAATATTTGAATGATGAGCATGATTGCAATGTTCTTAGTATGAATTCCTTGAATATCCATGATGCTAATGATATGCAAAGCCACAAGCTTGGAGATGCTATGTTTGATAAAGATGATATTTTTTGTCCTCCAAGTTTTGATGAGCAAATTTATTTTGATGATAGCATGCCTCCTATTTTATGATGATTATATTGATGAAAGTGGGTTTGGAAGAGTGTCAACTTTAGGAAGTAATGATCCCACTATTTTGGAGGGTGTTGAATCTTATAGTGATAATTATGAAAGTGGGTTTGGAGAGGTCATGACTTTAGTTAATGTTAATCCCACTATTTTGGAAGAGTGTCAACTTTGCATACATGTGGATCGTGTTAAGAATATGTTTTGTGATAGCTATATTGTTGAATTTGCTTATGATCCTACATGTAATTATTATGAGCGAGGAATATATGCTTGTAGGAATTGCAATAATATCAAGTTTCCTCTCTATGTGCTTAAAATCTTGAAGTTTTGCTTGCTTCACCTTCCTATGCAAGTTGATTCTTGTTCCCATAAGTTGTTTGCTCACAAAATTCCTATGCATAGGAAGTGGGTTAGACTTAAAATGTGCTAGTCATATTCTTCATGATGCTCTCTTTATGTTACAATTATTATCTTTTTGTTGGGGAACGTAGCAGAAATTCAAAAAAAATCCTACGTGTCACCAAGATCTATCTATGGAGAAACTAGCAACGAGGGGAAGCAGAGTGCATCTACATACCCTTGTAGATCGCTAAGCGGAAGCGTTCAAGTGAAAGGGTTGATGGAGTCGTACTCGTCGTGATCCAAATCACCGATGATCCTAGTACCGAACGGACGGCACCTCCGCGTTCAACACACGTACAGCCCGATGACGTCTCCCATGCCTTGATCCAGCAAGGAGAGAGGGAGAGGTTGAGGAAGACTCCATCCAGCAGCAGCATAACGGCGTGGTGGTGGTGGAGGAGCGTGGCAATCCTACAGGGCTTCGCCAAGCACCACGGGAGAGGAGAAGGACTTGGGAGAGGGGAAGGGCTGCACCAGAACATTGGTATGGCTGCCCTCCCACCCCCCACATATATATAGGGGCAAGGGAGAGGGGGGGAGGCGCAGCCTTGGCCCTTCCTCCAAGGAAGGGTGCGGCTAGGAGGAGTCCCTCCTCCCCAAGGCACCTCGGAGGTGCCTTCCCCCTTTAGGACTCTTCCTATCCCCATCTCTTGGCGCATGGGCCTCTTGGGGTTGGTGCCCTTGGCCCATATAGGCCAAGGAGCACCCCCTATAGCCCATGTGCCCCCCCGGGGCAGGTGGCCCCACCCGGTGGGCCCCCGGGACCCTTCCGGTGGTCCCGGTACAATACCGATGACCCCGAAACTTGTCCCGATGGCCGAAACAGGACTTCCCATATATAAATCTTTACCTCCGGACCATTTCAGAACTCCTCGTGACGTCCGAGATCTCATCCGGGACTCCGAACAACATTCGGTAACCACATACAAACTTCCTTTATAACCCTAGCGTCATCGAACCTTAAGTGTGTAGACCCTACGGGTTCGGGAGACATGCAGACATGACCGAGACGTTCTCCAGTCAATAACCAACAGCGGGATCTGGATACCCATGTTGCCTCCCACATGCTCCACGATGATCTCATCGGATGAACCACGATGTCAAGGACTTAATCAATCCCGTATACAATTCCCTTTGTCTATCGGTACGATACTTGCCCGAGATTCGATCGTCGGTATCCCGATACCTTGTTCAATCTCGTTACCGGCAAGTCTCTTTACTCGTTCCGTAACACATCATCCCGTGATGAACTCCTTGATCACATTGTGCACATTATGATGATGTCCTACCGAGTGGGCCCAGAGATACCTCTCCGCTTACACGGAGTGACAAATCCCAGTCTCGATTCGTGCCAACCCAACAAACACTTTCGGAGATACCTGTAGTGCACCTTTATAGTCACCCAGTTACGTTGTGACGTTTGGTACACCCAAAGCATTCCTACGGTATCCGGGAGTTGCACAATCTCATGGTCTAAGGAAATGATACTTGACATTAGAAAAGCTTTAGCATACGAACTACACGATCTTTGTGCCATGCTTAGGATTGGGTCTTGTCCATCACATCATTCTCCTAATGATGTGATCCCGTTATCAATGACATCCAATGTCCATGGTCAGGAAACCGTAACCATCTATTGATCAACGAGCTAGTCAACTAGAGGCATACTAGGGACATGGTGTTGTCTATGTATCCACACATGTATCTGAGTTTCCTATCAATACAATTCTAGCATGGATAATAAACGATTATCATGAACAAGGAAATATAATAATAACTTATTTATTATTGCCTCTAGGGCATATTTCCAACAGTCTCCCACTTGCACTAGAGTCAATAATCTAGTTCACATCGCCATGTGATTAACACTCACAAGTCACATCGCCATGTGACTAACACCCAAGAGTTTACTAGAGTCAGTAGTCTAGTTCACATCACTATGTGATTAACACTCAATGAGTTCTAGGTTTGATCATGTTGCTTGTGAGAGAGGTTTTAGTCAACGGGTCTGCAACATTCAGATCCGTATGTACTTCGCAAATTTCTATGTCATCTTGTAGATCCAACTACTACGCTACATTTGGAGCCATTTCAAATAACTGTTCTACTTGGAGCTATTCCAAATTGTTGCTCCATTATACGTATCCGGTATCTCTACTCAGAGCTATCCGGATAGGTGTTAAGCTTGCATCGACGTAACTCTTTACGTCGAACTCTTTATCACCTCCATAACCGGGGAAATTCCTTAGTACACTAGTTACTAAGGATAACTTTGATCGCTGTCCTGTGATCCATTCTTGGATCACTCTTGTACCCCTTGACTGACTTATGGCAAGGCACACTTCAGGTGCGGTACACAGCATAGCATACTGTAGAGCCTATGTCTAAGCATAGGGGACGACCTTCGTCCTTTCTCTCTGTTCTGCCGTGGTCGAGTTTTCAGTCTTAACTTCATACCTTACAACTCAGGCAAGAACTCCTTCTTTGACTGATCCATCTTGAACACCTTCAAGATCATGTCAAGGTATGTGCTCGTTTGAAAGTACCATTAAGTGTTTTGATCTATCCTTATAGATCTTGATGCTTAATGCTCAAGTAGCTTAATCCAGGTCTTCTATTTGAAAAGCACTTTCCAAATAACCCTATATGCTTTCCAGAAATTCTATGTCATTTCTGATCAACAATATGTCAACAACATATACTTATCAGAAATTCTATAGTGCTCCCACTCACTTCTTTGGAAATACAAGTTTCTCACAAACTTTGTATCCACCCAAAATCTTTGATCATCTCATCAAAGCATACATTCCAACTCCGATATGCTTACTCCAATCCTCAGAAGGATTGCTGGAGCTTTGCATACTTATTAGCATCTTTCAGGATTGACAAAACCTTCCGGTTGTATCACATACAACCTTTCCTCAAGAAAATCGTCGAGGAAACAATGTTTTGACATCCTATCTGCAAGATTTCATAAATAATGCAGTAATCGCTAATATAATTCCAACAGACTCTCAGCATCGCTACGAGTGAGAAAGTCTCACCGTAGTCAACTCCTTGAACTTGTCGGGAAACACCTTAACGACAAGTCGAGCTTTCTCAATGGTGACACTTACCATCATTGTCTGTCTTCCTTTTAAAATCCATCTGTACTCAACAGCCTTACGACCATCAAGTAGTTCTTCCAAAGTCTACACTTTGTTTTCATACATGAATCCTCTCTCGGATTTTATGGCCTCGAGCCATTTATTGGAATCCGGGCCCACCCTCGCTTCTCCGTGGCTTGTAGGTTCATTGTTGTCTAGCAACATGACTTTCAAGACAGGATTACGTACCACTCTGAAGTAGTACGCATCCTTGTCATCCTATGAGGTTTGATAGTGACTTGATCTGAAGTTTTCATGATCACTATCACAAGCTTCCACTTCAATTGGTGTAGGTGCCACAGGAACAACTTCCTGTGCCCTGCCACACACTAGTTGAAGAGACGGTTTAATAACCTCATCAAGTCTCCACCATCCTCCCACTCAATTCTTTCGAGAGAAACTTTTCCTCGAGAAAGGACCCGATTCTAGAAACAATCCCTTATTGCTTTCGAATATGAGACAGGAGGTATACCCAACTATTTTGGGTGTCCTATGAAGATGCATTTATCCGCTTTGGGCTCGAGCTTATCAGCCTGAAACTTTTTCACATAAGCGTCGCAGCCCCAAACTTTTAAGAAATGACAGCTTAGGTTTCTCTAAACCATAGTTCATACGGTGTCATCTCATCGGAATTACGTGGTGCCCTATTTAAAGTGAATGTGGTTGTCTCTAATGCCTAACCCATAAACTATTGTGGTAATTCGATAAGAGACATCATGGTATGCATCATATCCAATAGGGTGCAGTTGTGATGTTCGGACACACCATCACACTATGGTGTTCCAGGCTGTATCAGTTGTGAAACAATTTCCACAATGTCTTAATTCTGTGCCAAACTCGTAATTCAGATATTCATCTCTATGATCATATCATAGATCTTTTATCCTCTTTTCACGACGATCTTTCAACTTCACCCTGAAATTACTTGAACCTTTCAATAATTCAGACTCGTGATTCATCAAGTAAATATACTCAACATCTACTCAAATCATCTGTGAAGTAAGAACATAACGATATCCACTACATGCCTCAGCACTCATTGGACTGCACACATCAAAATGTATTACTTCCAACAAGTTGCTTTCTAGTTCCATTTCACTGAAAAACGAGGCTTTCAGTCATCTTGCCCATGTGGTATGATTTGCATGTCTCAAGTGATTCAAAAATCAAGTGAGTTCAAACGGTCCATTTGCATGGAGTTTCTTCATGCATATACACCAATAGACATGGTTCGCATGTCTCAAACTTTTCAAAAATGAGTGAGTCCAAAGATCCATCAACATGGAGCTTCTTCATGCGTTTTATACCGATGTGACTTAAATGGCAGTGCCACAAGTAGGTGGTACTATCATTACTATCTTATATCTTTTGGCATGAACATGTGTATCACTACGATTGAGATTCAATAAACCATTCATTTTAGGTGCAAGACCATTGAAGGTATTATTCAAATAAACAGAGTAACCATTATTCTCCTTAAATGAATAACCGTATCGCGATAGACATAATCCAATCATGTCTATGCTCAACGTAAACACCAAATAACAATTATTTAGGTTTAACACCAATCTCGATGGTAGAGGGAGCGTGCGATGCTTGATCATATCAACATTGGAAACACTTCCAACACATATCGTCAGCTCACCTTTAGCTAGTCTCCGTTTAATCTATAGCTTTTATTTCGAGTTACTAACACTTAGCAACCGAACCGGTATCTAATACCCTGGTGCTACTAGGAGTACTAGTAAAGTACACATTAACATAATGTATATCCAATATACTTCCATCGACCTTGCCAGCCTTCTAATCTACCAAGTATCTAGGGTAATTCTGCTCCAGTGGCTGTTCCCCTTATTACAGAAGCACTTAGTCTCAGGTTTGGCTTCAACCTTGGGTTTCTTCACTAGAGCAGCAGCTGAATTGCTGTTTCATGAAGTATCCCTTCTTGCCCTTTCCCTTATTGAAACTAGTGGTTTCACCAACCATCAACAATTGATGCTCCTTCTTGATTTCTACTTTGGTGTCAAACATCGCGAATATCTCAAGGATCATCATATATGTCCCTGATATATTATAGTTCATCACGAAGCTCTAGCATCTTGGTGGTAATGACTTCGGAGAAACATCACTATTTCATTTGGAAGATCAACTCCCACTTGATTCAAGCGATTGTTGTACTCAGACAATCTGAGCACAAGCTCAACAATTGAGCTTTTCTCCCTTAGTCCGCAGGTTAAGAAAATCGTCGGAGGTCTTTATACCTCTTGACGTGGGCACGAGCCTGAAATTCCAATTTCAACCCTCGAAACATCTCATATGTTTCATGACATTTCAAAAACGTCTTCGGTGCCTCAACTCTAAACCGTTTAACTGAACTATCATGTAGTTATCAAAACGTGTATGTCAGATGTTCACAACATCCACAGACAACGTTCGAGGTTCAGCACACTGAGCGGTGCATTAAGGACATAAGCCTTCTATGAAGCAATGAGGACCATCCTCAGTTTACGGACCTAATCCGCATAATTGCTACTATTAACTTTCAACTAAATTTTCTCTAGGAATATATCTAAACAGTAGAACTAAAGCGCGAGCTACAACATAATTTGCAAAGACCTTTTGACTATGTTCAGGATAATTAAGTTCATCTTATGAACTCCCACTCAGATAGACATCCCTCTAGTCATCTAAGTGATTACATGATCCGAGTCAACTAGGCCGTGTCCGATCATCACGTGAGACGGACTAGTCATCATCGGTGAACATCTTCATGTTGATCGTATCTACCATACGACTCATGCTCGACCTTTCGGTCTCTTGTGTTCCGAGGCCATGTCTGTACATGCTAGGCTCGTCAAGTTAACCCTAAGTGTTTTGCATGTGTAAAACTGTCTTACACCCGTTGTATGTGAACGTAAGGATCTATCACACCCGATCATCACGTGGTGCTTCGAAACGACGAACTTTAGCAACGGTGCACAGTTAGGGGAGAACACATTCTTGAAATTGTTTATGAGGGATCATCTTATTTACTACCGTCGTTCTAAGTAAATAAGATGTATAAACATGATAAACATCACATGCAATCAAATAGTGACATGATATGGCCAGTATCATATTGCTCCTTTTGATCTCCATCTTCGGGGCTCCATGATCATCATCGTCACCGGCATGACACCATGATCTCCATCATCATGATCTCCATCATCGTGTCTTCATGAAGTTGTCTCGCCAACTATTACTTCTACTACTACAGCTAACGGTTAGCAATAAAGTAAAGTAATTACATGACGTTTAAGTTGACATGCAGGTCATAAATAAATAAAGACAACTCCTATGGCTCCTGCCGGTTGTCATACTCATCGACATGCAAGTCGTGATTCCTATTACAAGAACATGATCAATCTCATACATCACATGTCATTCATCGCATCCTTTGGCCATATCACATCACATAGCATACCCTGCAAAAACAAGTTAGACGTCCTCTAATTGTTGTTTGCATGTTTTACGTGGCTGCTATGGGTTTCTAGCAAGAACGTTTCTTACCTACGCAAAGACTACAACGTGATATGACAATTGCTATTTACCCTTCATAAGGACCCTTTTCATCGAATCCGATCCGACTAAAGTGGGAGAGACAGACACCCGCCAGCCACCTTATGCAACTAGTGCATGTTTGTCGGTGGAACCGGTCTCACGTAAGAGTACGTGTAAGGTTGGTCCGGGCCGCTTCATCCCACGATGCCGCCGAATCAAGATAAGACTAGTAACGGCAAGCATATTGAACAAAATCAACACCCACAACTACTTTGTGTTCTACTCGTGCATAGAATCTACGCAATAGACCTAGCTCATGATGCCACTGTTGGGGAACGTAGCAGAAATTCAAAAAAATTCCTACGTGTCACCAAGATCTATCTATGGAGAAATTAGCAACGAGGGGAAGGAGAGTGCATCTACATACCCTTGTAGATCGCTAAGCGGAAGCGTTCAAGTGAACGGGGTTGATGGAGTCGTACTCGTCGTGATCCAAATCACCGATGATCCTAGTACCGAACGGACGGCACCTCCGCGTTCAACACACATACAGCCCGATGACGTCTCCCATGCCTTGATCCAGCAAGGAGAGAGGGAGAGGTTGAGGAAGACTCCATCCAGCAGCAGCATAACGGCGTGGTGGTGGTGGAGGAGCGTGGCAATCCTGCAGGGCTTCGCCAAGCACCACGGGAGAGGAGAAGGACTTGGGAGAGGGGAAGGGCTGCACCAGAACATTGGTATGGCTGCCCTCCCACCCCCCACATATATATAGGGGCAAGGGAGAGGGGGGAGGCGCAGCCTTGGCCCTTCCTCCAAGGAAGGGTGCGGCTAGGAGGAGTCCCTCCTCCCCAAGGCACCTCGGAGGTGCCTTCCCCCTTTAGGACTCTTCCTATCCCCATCTCTTGGCACATGGGCCTCTTGGGGTTGGTGCCCTTGGCCCATATAGGCCAAGGCGCACCCCCTATAGCCCATGTGGCCCCCCGGGGCAGGTGGCCCCACCCGGTGGGCCCCCGGGACCCTTCCGGTGGTCCCGGTACAATACCGATGACCCCGAAACTTGTCCCGATGGCCGAAACAGGACTTCCCATATATAAATCTTTACCTCCGAACCATTTCGGAACTCCTCGTGACGTCCGAGATCTCATCCGGGACTCCGAACAACATTCGGTAACCACATACAAACTTCCTTTATAACCCTAGCGTCATCGAACCTTAAGTGTGTAGACCCTACGGGTTCGGGAGACATGCAGACATGACCGAGACGTTCTCCAGTCAATAACCAACAGCGGGATCTGGATACCCATGTTGCCTCCCACATGCTCCACGATGATCTCATCGGATGAACCACGATGTCAAGGACTTAATCAATCCCGTATACAATTCCCTTTGTCTATCGGTACGATACTTGCCCGAGATTCGATCGTCGGTATCCCGATACCTTGTTCAATCTCGTTACCGGCAAGTCTCTTTACTCGTTCCGTAACACATCATCCCGTGATCAACTCCTTGATCACATTGTGCACATTATGATGATGTCCTACCGAGTGGGCCCAGAGATACCTCTCCGCTTACACGGAGTGACAAATCCCAGTCTCGATTCGTGCCAACCCAACAAACACTTTCGGAGATACCTGTAGTGCACCTTTATAGTCACCCAGTTACGTTGTGACGTTTGGTACACCCAAAGAATTCCTACGGTATCCGGGAGTTGCACAATCTCATGGTCTAAGGAAATGATACTTGACATTAGAAAAGCTTTAGCATACGAACTACACGATCTTTGTGCTATGCTTAGGATTGGGTCTTGTCCATCACATCATTCTCCTAATGATGTGATCCCATTATCAATGACATCCAATGTCCATGGTCAGGAAACCGTAACCATCTATTGATCAACGAGCTAGTCAACTAGAGGCATACTAGGGACATGGTGTTGTCTATGTATCCACACATGTATCTGAGTTTCCTATCAATACAATTCTAGCATGGATAATAAACGATTATCATGAACAAGGAAATATAATAATAACTTATTTATTATTGCCTCTAGGGCATATTTCCAACAGTCTCCCACTTGCACTAGAGTCAATAATCTAGTTCACATCGCCATGTGATTAACACTCACAAGTCACATCGCCATGTGACTAACACCCAAGAGTTTACTAGAGTCAGTAGTCTAGTTCACATCACTATGTGATTAACACTCAATGAGTTCTAGGTTTGATCATGTTGCTTGTGAGAGAGGTTTTAGTCAACGGGTCTGCAACATTCAGATCCGTATGTACTTCGCAAATTTCTATGTCATCTTGTAGATCCAACTACTACGCTACATTTGGAGCCATTTCAAATAACTGTTCTACTTGGAGCTATTCCAAATTGTTGCTCCATTATACGTATCCGGTATCTCTACTCAGAGCTATCCGGATAGGTGTTAAGCTTGCATCGACGTAACTCTTTACGTCGAACTCTTTATCACCTCCATAACCGGGAAAATTCCTTAGTACACTAGTTACTAAGGATAACTTTGATCGCTGTCCTGTGATCCATTCTTGGATCACTCTTGTACCCCTTGACTGACTTATGGCAAGGCACACTTCAGGTGCGGTACACAGCATAGCATACTGTAGAGCCTATGTCTAAGCATAGGGGACGACCTTCGTCCTTTCTCTCTGTTCTGCCGTGGTCGAGTTTTCAGTCTTAACTTCATACCTTACAACTCAGGCAAGAACTCCTTCTTTGACTGATCCATCTTGAACACCTTCAAGATCATGTCAAGGTATGTGCTCGTTTGAAAGTACCATTAAGTGTTTTGATCTATCCTTATAGATCTTGATGCTTAATGCTCAAGTAGCTTAATCCAGGTCTTCTATTTGAAAAGCACTTTCCAAATAACCCTATATGCTTTCCAGAAATTCTATGTCATTTCTGATCAACAATATGTCAACAACATATACTTATCAGAAATTCTATAGTGCTCCCACTCACTTCTTTGGAAATACAAGTTTCTCACAAACTTTGTATCCACCCAAAATCTTTGATCATCTCATCAAAGCATACATTCCAACTCCGATATGCTTACTCCAATCCTCAGAAGGATTGCTAGAGCTTTGCATACTTATTAGCATCTTTCAGGATTGACAAAACCTTCCGGTTGTATCACATACAACCTTTCCTCAAGAAAATCGTCGAGGAAACAATGTTTTGACATCCTATCTGCAAGATTTCATAAATAATGCAGTAATCGCTAATATAATTCCAACAGACTCTCAGCATCGCTACGAGTGAGAAAGTCTCACCGTGGTCAACTCCTTGAACTTGTCGGGAAACACCTTAACGACAAGTCGAGCTTTCTCAATGGTGACACTTACCATCATTGTCTGTCTTCCTTTTAAAATCCATCTGTACTCAACAGCCTTACGACCATCAAGTAGTTCTTCCAAAGTCTACACTTTGTTTTCATACATGGATCCTCTCTCGGATTTTATGGCCTCGAGCCATTTATTGGAATCCGGGCCCACCCTCGCTTCTCCGTGGCTTGTAGGTTCATTGTTGTCTAGCAACATGACTTTCAAGACAGGATTACGTACCACTCTGAAGTAGTACGCATCCTTGTCATCCTATGAGGTTTGATAGTGACTTGATCTGAAGTTTTCATGATCACTATCACAAGCTTCCACTTCAATTGGTGTAGGTGCCACAGGAACAACTTCCTGTGCCCTGCCACACACTAGTTGAAGAGACGGTTTAATAACCTCATCAAGTCTCCACCATCCTCCCACTCAATTCTTTCGAGAGAAACTTTTCCTCGAGAAAGGACCCGATTCTAGAAACAATCCCTTATTGCTTTCGAATCTGAGACAGGAGGTATACCCAACTATTTTGGGTGTCCTATGAAGATGCATTTATCCGCTTTGGGCTCGAGCTTATCAGCCTGAAACTTTTTCACATAAGCGTCGCAGCCCCAAACTTTTAAGAAATGACAGCTTAGGTTTCTCTAAACCATAGTTCATACGGTGTCATCTCATCGGAATTACGTGGTGCCCTATTTAAAGTGAATGTGGTTGTCTCTAATGCCTAACCCATAAACTATTGTGGTAATTCGATAAGAGACATCATGGTATGCATCATATCCAATAGGGTGCAGTTGTGATGTTCGGACACACCATCACACTATGGTGTTCCAGGCTGTATCAGTTGTGAAACAATTTCCACAATGTCTTAATTCTGTGCCAAACTCGTAATTCAGATATTCATCTCTATGATCATATCATAGATCTTTTATCCTCTTTTCACGACGATCTTTCAACTTCACCCTGAAATTACTTGAACCTTTCAATAATTCAGACTCGTGATTCATCAAGTAAATATACTCAACATCTACTCAAATCATCTGTGAAGTAAGAACATAACGATATCCACTACATGCCTCAGCACTCATTGGACTGCACACATCAAAATGTATTACTTCCAACAAGTTGCTTTCTAGTTCCATTTCACTGAAAAACGAGGCTTTCAGTCATCTTGCCCATGTGGTATGATTTGCATGTCTCAAGTGATTCAAAAATCAAGTGAGTTCAAACGGTCCATTTGCATGGAGTTTCTTCATGCATATACACCAATAGACATGGTTCGCATGTCTCAAACTTTTCAAAAATGAGTGAGTCCAAAGATCCATCAACATGGAGCTTCTTCATGCGTTTTATACCGATGTGACTTAAATGGCAGTGCCACAAGTAGGTGGTACTATCATTACTATCTTATATCTTTTGGCATGAACATGTGTATCACTATGATTGAGATTCAATAAACCATTCATTTTAGGTGCAAGACCATTGAAGGTATTATTCAAATAAACAGAGTAACCATTATTCTCCTTAAATGAATAACCGTATCGCGATAGACATAATCCAATCATGTCTATGCTCAACGTAAACACCAAATAACAATTATTTAGGTTTAACACCAATCTCGATGGTAGAGGGAGCGTGCGATGCTTGATCATATCAACATTGGAAACACTTCCAACACATATCGTCAGCTCACCTTTAGCTAGTCTCCGTTTAATCTATAGCTTTTATTTCGAGTTACTAACACTTATCAACCGAACCGGTATCTAATACCCTGGTGCTACTAGGAGTACTAGTAAAGTACACATTAACATAATGTATATCCAATATACTTCCATCGACCTTGCCAGCCTTCTAATCTACCAAGTATCTAGGGTAATTCTGCTCCAGTGGCTGTTCCCCTTATTACAGAAGCACTTAGTCTCAGGTTTGGCTTCAACCTTGGGTTTCTTCATTAGAGCAGCAGCTGAATTGCTGTTTCATGAAGTATCCCTTCTTGCCCTTTCCCTTATTGAAACTAGTGGTTTCACCAACCATCAACAATTGATGCTCCTTCTTGATTTCTACTTTGGTGTCAAACATCGCGAATATCTCAAGGATCATCATATATGTCCCTGATATATTATAGTTCATCACGAAGCTCTAGCATCTTGGTGGTAATGACTTCGGAGAAACATCACTATTTCATTTGGAAGATCAACTCCCACTTGATTCAAGCGATTGTTGTACTCAGACAATCTGAGCACAAGCTCAACAATTGAGCTTTTCTCCCTTAGTCCGCAGGTTAAGAAAATCGTCGGAGGTCTTTATACCTCTTGACGTGGGCACGAGCCTGAAATTCCAATTTCAACCCTCGAAACATCTCATATGTTTCATGACATTTCAAAAACGTCTTCGGTGCCTCAACTCTAAACCGTTTAACTGAACTATCATGTAGTTATCAAAACGTGTATGTCAGATGTTCACAACATCCACAGACAACGTTCGAGGTTCAGCACACTGAGCGGTGCATTAAGGACATAAGCCTTCTATGAAGCAATGAGGACCATCCTCAGTTTACGGACCTAATCCGCATAATTGCTACTATTAACTTTCAACTAAATTTTCTCTAGGAACATATCTAAACAGTAG
This sequence comes from Triticum monococcum, assembly GCA_034509565.1. Classification (NCBI taxonomy): domain Eukaryota; kingdom Viridiplantae; phylum Streptophyta; class Magnoliopsida; order Poales; family Poaceae; genus Triticum; species Triticum monococcum. The sequence continues at coordinate 490,625,953 of CM067845.1, forward strand.
AACTAAAGCGCGAGCTACAACATAATTTGCAAAGACCTTTTGACTATGTTCAGGATAATTAAGTTCATCTTATGAACTCCCACTCAGATAGACATCCCTCTAGTCATCTAAGTGATTACATGATCCGAGTCAACTAGGCCGTGTCCGATCATCACGTGAGACGGACTAGTCATCATCGGTGAACATCTTCATGTTGATCGTATCTACCATACGACTCATGCTCGACCTTTCGGTCTCTTGTGTTCCGAGGCCATGTCTGTACATGCTAGGCTCGTCAAGTTAACCCTAAGTGTTTTGCATGTGTAAAACTGTCTTACACCCGTTGTATGTGAACGTAAGGATCTATCACACCCGATCATCACGTGGTGCTTCGAAACGACGAACTTTAGCAACGGTGCACAGTTAGGGGAGAACACATTCTTGAAATTGTTTATGAGGGATCATCTTATTTACTACCGTCGTTCTAAGTAAATAAGATGTATAAACATGATAAACATCACATGCAATCAAATAGTGACATGATATGGCCAGTATCATATTGCTCCTTTTGATCTCCATCTTCGGGGCTCCATGATCATCATCGTCACCGGCATGACACCATGATCTCCATCATCGTGTCTTCATGAAGTTGTCTCGCCAACTATTACTTCTACTACTACAGCTAATGGTTAGCAATAAAGTAAAGTAATTACATGACGTTTAAGTTGACATGCAGGTCATAAATAAATAAAGACAACTCCTATGGCTCCTGCCGGTTGTCATACTCATCGACATGCAAGTCGTGATTCCTATTACAAGAACATGATCAATCTCATACATCACATGTCATTCATCGCATCCTTTGGCCATATCACATCACATAGCATACCCTGCAAAAACAAGTTAGACGTCCTCTAATTGTTGTTTGCATGTTTTACGTGGCTGCTATGGGTTTCTAGCAAGAACGTTTCTTACCTACGCAAAGACTACAACGTGATATGACAATTGCTATTTACCCTTCATAAGGACCCTTTTCATCGAATCCGATCCGACTAAAGTGGGAGAGACAGACACCCGCCAGCCACCTTATGCAACTAGTGCATGTTTGTCGGTGGAACCGGTCTCACGTAAGAGTACGTGTAAGGTTGGTCCGGGCCGCTTCATCCCACGATGCCGCCGAATCAAGATAAGACTAGTAACGGCAAGCATATTGAACAAAATCAACACCCACAACTACTTTGTGTTCTACTCGTGCATAGAATCTACGCAATAGACCTAGCTCATGATGCCACTGTTGGGGAACGTAGCAGAAATTCAAAAAATTTCCTACGTGTCACCAAGATCTATCTATGGAGAAATTAGCAACGAGGGGAAGGAGAGTGCATCTACATACCCTTGTAGATCGCTAAGCGGAAGCGTTCAAGTGAACGGGGTTGATGGAGTCGTACTCGTCGTGATCCAAATCACCGATGATCCTAGTACCGAACGGACGGCACCTCCGCGTTCAACACACGTACAGCCCGATGACGTCTCCCATGCCTTGATCCAGCAAGGAGAGAGGGAGAGGTTGAGGAAGACTCCATCCAGCAGCAGCATAACGGCGTGGTGGTGGTGGAGGAGCGTGGCAATCCTGCAGGGCTTCGCCAAGCACCACGGGAGAGGAGAAGGACTTGGGAGAGGGGAAGGGCTGCACCAGAACATTGGTATGGCTGCCCTCCCACCCCCCACATATATATAGGGGCAAGGGAGAGGGGGGGAGGCGCAGCCTTGGCCCTTCCTCCAAGGAAGGGTGCGGCTAGGAGGAGTCCCTCCTCCCCAAGGCACCTCGGAGGTGCCTTCCCCCTTTAGGACTCTTCCTATCCCCATCTCTTGGCACATGGGCCTCTTGGGGTTGGTGCCCTTGGCCCATATAGGCCAAGGCGCACCCCCTATAGCCCATGTGGCCCCCCGGGGCAGGTGGCCCCACCCGGTGGGCCCTCGGGACCCTTCCGGTGGTCTCGGTACAATACCGATGACCCCGAAACTTGTCCCGATGGCCGAAACAGGACTTCCCATATATAAATCTTTACCTCCGGACCATTTCGGAACTCCTCGTGACGTCCGAGATCTCATCCGGGACTCCGAACAACATTCGGTAACCACATACAAACTTCCTTTATAACCCTAGCGTCATCGAACCTTAAGTGTGTAGACCCTACGGGTTCGGGAGACATGCAGACATGACCGAGACGTTCTCCAGTCAATAACCAACAGCGGGATCTGGATACCCATGTTGCCTCCCACATGCTCCACGATGATCTCATCGGATGAACCACGATGTCAAGGACTTAATCAATCCCGTATACAATTCCCTTTGTCTATCGGTACGATACTTGCCCGAGATTCGATCGTCGGTATCCCGATACCTTGTTCAATCTCGTTACCGGCAAGTCTCTTTACTCGTTCCGTAACACATCATCCCGTGATCAACTCCTTGATCACATTGTGCACATTATGATGATGTCCTACCGAGTGGGCCCAGAGATACCTCTCCGCTTACACGGAGTGACAAATCCCAGTCTCGATTCGTGCCAACCCAACAAACACTTTCGGAGATACCTGTAGTGCACCTTTATAGTCACCCAGTTACGTTGTGACGTTTGGTACACCCAAAGCATTCCTACGGTATCCGGGAGTTGCACAATCTCATGGTCTAAGGAAATGATACTTGACATTAGAAAAGCTTTAGCATACGAACTACACGATCTTTGTGCTATGCTTAGGATTGGGTCTTGTCCATCACATCATTCTCCTAATGATGTGATCCCATTATCAATGACATCCAATGTCCATGGTCAGGAAACCGTAACCATCTATTGATCAACGAGCTAGTCAACTAGAGGCATACTAGGGACATGGTGTTGTCTATGTATCCACACATGTATCTGAGTTTCCTATCAATACAATTCTAGCATGGATAATAAACGATTATCATGAACAAGGAAATATAATAATAACTTATTTATTATTGCCTCTAGGGCATATTTCCAACAGTCTCCCACTTGCACTAGAGTCAATAATCTAGTTCACATCGCCATGTGATTAACACTCACAAGTCACATCGCCATGTGACTAACACCCAAGAGTTTACTAGAGTCAGTAGTCTAGTTCACATCACTATGTGATTAACACTCAATGAGTTCTAGGTTTGATCATGTTGCTTGTGAGAGAGGTTTTAGTCAACGGGTCTGCAACATTCAGATCCGTATGTACTTCGCAAATTTCTATGTCATCTTGTAGATCCAACTACTACGCTACATTTGGAGCCATTTCAAATAACTGTTCTACTTGGAGCTATTCCAAATTGTTGCTCCATTATACGTATCCGGTATCTCTACTCAGAGCTATCCGGATAGGTGTTAAGCTTGCATCGACGTAACTCTTTACGTCGAACTCTTTATCACCTCCATAACCGGGAAAATTCCTTAGTACACTAGTTACTAAGGATAACTTTGATCGCTGTCCTGTGATCCATTCTTGGATCACTCTTGTACCCCTTGACTGACTTATGGCAAGGCACACTTCAGGTGCGGTACACAGCATAGCATACTGTAGAGCCTATGTCTAAGCATAGGGGACGACCTTCGTCCTTTCTCTCTGTTCTGCCGTGGTCGAGTTTTCAGTCTTAACTTCATACCTTACAACTCAGGCAAGAACTCCTTCTTTGACTGATCCATCTTGAACACCTTCAAGATCATGTCAAGGTATGTGCTTGTTTGAAAGTACCATTAAGTGTTTTGATCTATCCTTATAGATCTTGATGCTTAATGCTCAAGTAGCTTAATCCAGGTCTTCTATTTGAAAAGCACTTTCCAAATAACCCTATATGCTTTCCAGAAATTCTATGTCATTTCTGATCAACAATATGTCAACAACATATACTTATCAGAAATTCTATAGTGCTCCCACTCACTTCTTTGGAAATACAAGTTTCTCACAAACTTTGTATCCACCCAAAATCTTTGATCATCTCATCAAAGCATACATTCCAACTCCGATATGCTTACTCCAATCCTCAGAAGGATTGCTGGAGCTTTGCATACTTATTAGCATCTTTCAGGATTGACAAAACCTTCCGGTTGTATCACATACAACCTTTCCTCAAGAAAATCGTCGAGGAAACAATGTTTTGACATCCTATCTGCAAGATTTCATAAATAATGCAGTAATCGCTAATATAATTCCAACAGACTCTCAGCATCGCTACGAGTGAGAAAGTCTCACCGTAGTCAACTCCTTGAACTTGTCGGGAAACACCTTAACGACAAGTCGAGCTTTCTCAATGGTGACACTTACCATCATTGTCTGTCTTCCTTTTAAAATCCATCTGTACTCAACAGCCTTACGACCATCAAGTAGTTCTTCCAAAGTCTACACTTTGTTTTCATACATGGATCCTCTCTCGGATTTTATGGCCTCGAGCCATTTATTGGAATCCGGGCCCACCCTCGCTTCTCCGTGGCTTGTAGGTTCATTGTTGTCTAGCAACATGACTTTCAAGACAGGATTACGTACCACTCTGAAGTAGTACGCATCCTTGTCATCCTATGAGGTTTGATAGTGACTTGATCTGAAGTTTTCATGATCACTATCACAAGCTTCCACTTCAATTGGTGTAGGTGCCACAGGAACAACTTCCTGTGCCCTGCCACACACTAGTTGAAGAGACGGTTTAATAACCTCATCAAGTCTCCACCATCCTCCCACTCAATTCTTTCGAGAGAAACTTTTCCTCGAGAAAGGACCCGATTCTAGAAACAATCCCTTATTGCTTTCGAATCTGAGACAGGAGGTATACCCAACTATTTTGGGTGTCCTATGAAGATGCATTTATCCGCTTTGGGCTCGAGCTTATCAGCCTGAAACTTTTTCACATAAGCGTCGCAGCCCCAAACTTTTAAGAAATGACAGCTTAGGTTTCTCTAAACCATAGTTCATACGGTGTCATCTCATCGGAATTACGTGGTGCCCTATTTAAAGTGAATGTGGTTGTCTCTAATGCCTAACCCATAAACTATTGTGGTAATTCGATAAGAGACATCATGGTATGCATCATATCCAATAGGGTGCAGTTGTGATGTTCGGACACACCATCACACTATGGTGTTCCAGGCTGTATCAGTTGTGAAACAATTTCCACAATGTCTTAATTCTGTGCCAAACTCGTAATTCAGATATTCATCTCTATGATCATATCATAGATCTTTTATCCTCTTTTCACGACGATCTTTCAACTTCACCCTGAAATTACTTGAACCTTTCAATAATTCAGACTCGTGATTCATCAAGTAAATATACTCAACATCTACTCAAATCATCTGTGAAGTAAGAACATAACGATATCCACTACATGCCTCAGCACTCATTGGACTGCACACATCAAAATGTATTACTTCCAACAAGTTGCTTTCTAGTTCCATTTCACTGAAAAACGAGGCTTTCAGTCATCTTGCCCATGTGGTATGATTTGCATGTCTCAAGTGATTCAAAAATCAAGTGAGTTCAAACGGTCCATTTGCATGGAGTTTCTTCATGCATATACACCAATAGACATGGTTCGCATGTCTCAAACTTTTCAAAAATGAGTGAGTCCAAAGATCCATCAACATGGAGCTTCTTCATGCGTTTTATACCGATGTGACTTAAATGGCAGTGCCACAAGTAGGTGGTACTATCATTACTATCTTATATCTTTTGGCATGAACATGTGTATCACTATGATTGAGATTCAATAAACCATTCATTTTAGGTGCAAGACCATTGAAGGTATTATTCAAATAAACAGAGTAACCATTATTCTCCTTAAATGAATAACCGTATCGCGATAGACATAATCCAATCATGTCTATGCTCAACGTAAACACCAAATAACAATTATTTAGGTTTAACACCAATCTCGATGGTAGAGGGAGCGTGCGATGCTTGATCATATCAACATTGGAAACACTTCCAACACATATCGTCAGCTCACCTTTAGCTAGTCTCCGTTTAATCTATAGCTTTTATTTCGAGTTACTAACACTTAGCAACCGAACCGGTATCTAATACCCTGGTGCTACTAGGAGTACTAGTAAAGTACACATTAACATAATGTATATCCAATATACTTCCATCGACCTTGCCAGCCTTCTAATCTACCAAGTATCTAGGGTAATTCTGCTCCAGTGGCTGTTCCCCTTATTACAGAAGCACTTAGTCTCAGGTTTGGCTTCAACCTTGGGTTTCTTCACTAGAGCAGCAGCTGAATTGCTGTTTCATGAAGTATCCCTTCTTGCCCTTTCCCTTATTGAAACTAGTGGTTTCACCAACCATCAACAATTGATGCTCCTTCTTGATTTCTACTTTGGTGTCAAACATCGCGAATATCTCAAGGATCATCATATATGTCCCTGATATATTATAGTTCATCACGAAGCTCTAGCATCTTGGTGGTAATGACTTCGGAGAAACATCACTATTTCATTTGGAAGATCAACTCCCACTTGATTCAAGCGATTGTTGTACTCAGACAATCTGAGCACAAGCTCAACAATTGAGCTTTTCTCCCTTAGTCCGCAGGTTAAGAAAATCGTCGGAGGTCTTTATACCTCTTGACGTGGGCACGAGCCTGAAATTCCAATTTCAACCCTCGAAACATCTCATATGTTTCATGACATTTCAAAAACGTCTTCGGTGCCTCAACTCTAAACCGTTTAACTGAACTATCATGTAGTTATCAAAACGTGTATGTCAGATGTTCACAACATCCACAGACAACGTTCGAGGTTCAGCACACTGAGCGGTGCATTAAGGACATAAGCCTTCTATGAAGCAATGAGGACCATCCTCAGTTTACGGACCTAATCCGCATAATTGCTACTATTAACTTTCAACTAAATTTTCTCTAGGAACATATCTAAACAGTAGAACTAAAGCGCGAGCTACAACATAATTTGCAAAGACCTTTTGACTATGTTCAGGATAATTAAGTTCATCTTATGAACTCCCACTCAGATAGACATCCCTCTAGTCATCTAAGTGATTACATGATCCGAGTCAACTAGGCCGTGTCCGATCATCACGTGAGACGGACTAGTCATCATCGGTGAACATCTTCATGTTGATCGTATCTACCATACGACTCATGCTCGACCTTTCGGTCTCTTGTGTTCCGAGGCCATGTCTGTACATGCTAGGCTCGTCAAGTTAACCCTAAGTGTTTTGCATGTGTAAAACTGTCTTACACCCGTTGTATGTGAACGTAAGGATCTATCACACCCGATCATCACGTGGTGCTTCGAAACGACGAACTTTAGCAACGGTGCACAGTTAGGGGAGAACACATTCTTGAAATTGTTTATGAGGGATCATCTTATTTACTACCGTCGTTCTAAGTAAATAAGATGTATAAACATGATAAACATCACATGCAATCAAATAGTGACATGATATGGCCAGTATCATATTGCTCCTTTTGATCTCCATCTTCGGGGCTCCATGATCATCATCGTCACCGGCATGACACCATGATCTCCATCATCATGATCTCCATCATCGTGTCTTCATGAAGTTGTCTCGCCAACTATTACTTCTACTACTACAGCTAACGGTTAGCAATAAAGTAAAGTAATTACATGACGTTTAAGTTGACATGCAGGTCATAAATAAATAAAGACAACTCCTATGGCTCCTGCCGGTTGTCATACTCATCGACATGCAAGTCGTGATTCCTATTACAAGAACATGATCAATCTCATACATCACATGTCATTCATCGCATCCTTTGGCCATATCACATCACATAGCATACACTGCAAAAACAAGTTAGACGTCCTCTAATTGTTGTTTGCATGTTTTACGTGGCTGCTATGGGTTTCTAGCAAGAACGTTTCTTACCTACGCAAAGACTACAACGTGATATGCCAATTGCTATTTACCCTTCATAAGGACCCTTTTCATCGAATCCGATCCGACTAAAGTGGGAGAGACAGACACCCGCCAGCCACCTTATGCAACTAGTGCATGTTTGTCGGTGGAACCGGTCTCACGTAAGAGTACGTGTAAGGTTGGTCCGGGCCGCTTCATCCCATGATGCCGCCGAATCAAGATAAGACTAGTAACGGCAAGCATATTGAACAAAATCAACACCCACAACTACTTTGTGTTCTACTCGTGCATAGAATCTACGCAATAGACCTAGCTCATGATGCCACTGTTGGGGAACGTAGCAGAAATTCAAAAAATTTCCTACGTGTCACCAAGATCTATCTATGGAGAAATTAGCAACGAGGGGAAGGAGAGTGCATCTACATACCCTTGTAGATCGCTAAGCGGAAGCGTTCAAGTGAACGGGGTTGATGGAGTCGTACTCGTCGTGATCCAAATCACCGATGATCCTAGTACCGAACGGACGGCACCTTCGCGTTCAACACACGTACAGCCCGATGACGTCTCCCATGCCTTGATCCAGCAAGGAGAGAGGGAGAGGTTGAGGAAGACTCCATCCAGCAGCAGCATAACGGCGTGGTGGTGGTGGAGGAGCGTGGCAATCCTGCAGGGCTTCGCCAAGCACCACGGGAGAGGAGAAGGACTTGGGAGAGGGGAAGGGCTGCACCAGAACATTGGTATGGCTGCCCTCCCACCCCCCACATATATATAGGGGCAAGGGAGAGGGGGGAGGCGCAGCCTTGGCCCTTCCTCCAAGGAAGGGTGCGGCTAGGAGGAGTCCCTCCTCCCCAAGGCACCTCGGAGGTGCCTTCCCCCTTTAGGACTCTTCCTATCCCCATCTCTTGGCGCATGGGCCTCTTGGGGTTGGTGCCCTTGGCCCATATAGGCCAAGGCGCACCCCCTATAGCCCATGTGGCCCCCCGGGGCAGGTGGCCCCACCCGGTGGGCCCCCGGGACCCTTCCGGTGGTCCCGGTACAATACCGATGACCCCGAAACTTGTCCCGATGGCCGAAACAGGACTTCCCATATATAAATCTTTACCTCCGGACCATTTCGGAACTCCTCGTGACGTCCGAGATCTCATCCGGGACTCCGAACAACATTCGGTAACCACATACAAACTTCCTTTATAACCCTAGCGTCATCGAACCTTAAGTGTGTAGACCCTACGGGTTCGGGAGACATGCAGACATGACCGAGACGTTCTCCAGTCAATAACCAACAGCGGGATCTGGATACCCATGTTGCCTCCCACATGCTCCACGATGATCTCATCGGATGAACCACGATGTCAAGGACTTAATCAATCCCGTATACAATTCCCTTTGTCTATCGGTACGATACTTGCCCGAGATTCGATCGTCGGTATCCCGATACCTTGTTCAATCTCGTTACCGGCAAGTCTCTTTACTCGTTCCGTAACACATCATCCCGTGATCAACTCCTTGATCACATTGTGCACATTATGATGATGTCCTACCGAGTGGGCCCAGAGATACCTCTCCGCTTACACGGAGTGACAAATCCCAGTCTCGATTCGTGCCAACCCAACAAACACTTTCGGAGATACCTGTAGTGCACCTTTATAGTCACCCAGTTACGTTGTGACGTTTGGTACACCCAAAGCATTCCTACGGTATCCGGGAGTTGCACAATCTCATGGTCTAAGGAAATGATACTTGACATTAGAAAAGCTTTAGCATACGAACTACACGATCTTTGTGCTATGCTTAGGATTGGGTCTTGTCCATCACATCATTCTCCTAATGATGTGATCCCGTTATCAATGACATCCAATGTCCATGGTCAGGAAACCGTAACCATCTATTGATCAACGAGCTAGTCAACTAGAGGCATACTAGGGACATGGTGTTGTCTATGTATCCACACATGTATCTGAGTTTCCTATCAATACAATTCTAGCATGGATAATAAACGATTATCATGAACAAGGAAATATAATAATAACTTATTTATTATTGCCTCTAGGGCATATTTCCAACACTTTTATGTGAGCATCATTGAAATTATCATGCCTAGCTAGGGGCATTAAACGATACAGCTTGTTGGGAGGCAACCCGATTTTATTTTTGTTCCTTGCTTTTTGTTCCTGTTTAGTAATAAATAATTTATCTAGCCTCTGTTATGATTGAGTTTTTATATTTTAATTAGTGTTTGTGCCAAGTACAACCTTTGGGAAGACTTGGGGAAAGTCTTTGCGATCTTGCTGTAAAAAACAGAAGCTTTAGCACTCACGAGATTAGCTGCCATTTTTTACTAGAGAGTGCTATTTAGTTAATTCTTTTTGCAGATGATTAATAGATAAATTTACTCACGTCCGGCAATTTATTTTAGAATTTTTGGGGTTCCAGAAGTATTCGAAACCTACAGATTACTACAGACTGTTCTGTTTTTGACAGATTCTGTTTTTCGTGTGTTGTTTGCTTATTTTGATGAATCTATGGCTAGTAATAGAGTTTATGACCCATAGAAAAGTTGGAATACAGTAGGTTTAATACCAATATTAATAAAGAATGAGTTCATTATAATACCTTGAAGTGGTGGTTTGTTTTCTTATACTAACGGAGCTTACGAGTTTTTTGTTAAGTTTTGTGTTGTGAAGTTTTCAAGTTTTGGGTAAAGATTCGATGGACTATGGAATAAGGAGTGGCAAGAGCCTAATCTTGAGGATGCCCCGGAAGGCATCCCCTCTCTCGTCTTTGTTCATCGGTAACTTTACTTGGAGTTATATTTTTATTCACCACATGATATGTGTTTTTCTTGGAGCGTTATTTTATTTTCTTTTGTTTTGCTTGTTGTTTGAATAAAATACCAAGATATTAAATTCTTAAATGTTAGATAGTCTTCACATAGTTGCATAATTATACGACTACTCATTGATCTTCACTTATATCTTTCGGAGTAGTTTGTCATTTGCTCTAGTGCTTCACTTATATTATTTTCAGAGTCTTAAACAGCATGGTAGTTTGCTTGGGTTATGAATTTAGTCCTAATATGATAGGCATCCATGATGGGCATAATAAAAACTTTCATATAAAGTGGATTGAATACTATGAGAAGTTTGATACTTGATGATTGTTTTGAGATATGAAGATGGTGATATTAGAGTCATGCTAGTTGAGTAGTTGTGAATTTGAGAAATAGTTGTGTTAAAGTTTGTGATTCCCGTAGCATGCACGTATGGTGAACCGTTATGTGATGAAGTCGGAGCATGATTTATTTATTGATTGTTTTCCTTATGAGTGGCGGTCGGGGACGAGCGATGGTCTTTTCCTACCAATCTATCTCGTAGGAGCATGCGCGTAGTATTTTGTTTCGATAACTAATAGATTTTTACAATAAGTATGTGAGTTCTTTATGACTAATGTTGAGTCCATGGATTATACGCACTCTCACCCTTCCACCATTGCTAGCCTTTTTGTGCCGCGCAACTTTTGCCGGTACCATAAACCCACCTTATACCTTCCTCAAAATAGCCACCATACCTACCTATTATGCATTTCCATAGTCATTCCGAGATATATTGCCATGCAACTTTCCACTGTTCCGTTTATTATGACACGCTTCATCATTGTCATATTGCTTTGCATGATCATGTAGTTGGCATCGTATTTGTGGCAAAGCCATCGTTGATAATTCTTTCATACATGTCACTCATGAGTCATTGCACATCCCGGTACACCGCCGAAGGCATTCATATAGAGTCATATTTTGTTCTAAGTATCGAGTTGTAATTCTTGAGTTGTAAGTAAATAAAAGTGTGATGGCCATCATTATTAGAGCATTGTCCCATGTGAGGAAAGGATGATGGAGACAATGATTTCCTCAAGTCGGGATGAGACTCCGGACGAAAAAAAAGACAAAAAAAAGAAGGCCCAAAAAAACAACAAAAAAACAAAAAAATGAGAGAAAAAGAGAGAAGGGGCAATGATACTATCCTTTTACCACACTTGTGCTTCAAAGTAGCACCATGATCTTCATGATAAAGAGTCTCCTATGTTATCACTTTCATATACTAGTGGGAATCTTTCATTATAGAACTTGGCTTTGTATATTCCAATGATGGGCTTCCTCAAAATGTCATAGGTCTTCGTGAGCAAGCGAGTTGGATGCACACTCACTTAGTTTCTTTTTGAGCTTTCATACACTTATAGCTCTAGTGCATCCGTTGCATGGCAATCCCTACTCACTCACATTGATATCTATTGATGGGCATCTCCATAGCCCGTTGATACGCCTAGTTGATGTGAGACCATCTTCTTCTTTTTGTCCTCTCCACAAGCACCATTCTATCCACATATAATGCTATGTCCATGGCTCATGCTCATGTATTGCATGAAGATTGGAAAAGTTTGAGAACATCAAAAGTATGAAACAATTGCTTGGCTTGTCATCGGGGTTGTGCATAATTTAAATATTTTGTGTGATGAAGATAGAGCATAGCCAGACTATAAGATTTTATAGGGATAGCTTTCTTTGGCCATGTTATTTGAGAAGACATGATTGCTTTGTTAGTATGCTTGAAGTATTATTATTTTCATGTCAATATTAAATTTTTGTCTTGAATCTTATGAATCTTAATATTCTTGCCACAATAAAGAAGATTACATGGATAAATATGTTAGGTAGCATTCCACATCAAAAATTCTGTTTTTATCATTACCTACTCGAGGACGAGCAGGAATTAAGCTTGGGGACGCTGATACGTCTCCAATGTATCTATAATTTTTTATTGTTCCATGCTATTATATTATCTGTTTTGGATGTTTATGGGCTTTATTATACACTTTTATATTACTTTTGGGACTAACCTATTAACCGGAGGCCCAGCCCAAATTGTTGTTTTCTTGCCTATTTCAGTGTTTCGAAGAAAAGGAATATCAAACGGAGTCCAAACGGAATGAAACCTTCAGGAGAGTTATTTTTGAAACGGAAGCAATTCAGGAGACTTGGAGTAGACGTCAGGAAAGCTTCGAGGTGGCCACGAGGCAGGGAGGCGCGCCTGCCCCCTGGGCGCGCCCCCACCCTCGTGGGCCCCTCGTGGCTCCCCTGTCTGACTTCTTTCGCCTATATATGCCCATATACACTAAAAACATCGGGAGTTGAATAGATCGGGAGTTCCGCCGCCAGAAGCCTCCGTAGCCAGCGAAAACCAATCTAGACCCGTTCCGGCACCCCGCCGGAGAGGGATCCCTCACCAGTGGCCATCTTCATCATCCCGGCGCTCTTCATGACGAGGAGGGAGTAGTTCAACCTCGGGGCTGAGGGTATGTACCAGTAGCTATGTGTTTGATCTCTCTCTCTCTCTCTCGTGTTCTTGAGATGGTACGATATTGATGTACCGCGAGCTTTGCTATTATAGTTGGGTCTTATGATGTTTCTCCCCCTCTACTCTCTTGTAATGGATTGAGTTTTCCCTTTGAAGTGATCTTATTGGATTGAGTCTTTAAGGATTTGAGAACACTTGATATATGTCTTGTATGTGCTTATTTGTGGTGGCAATGGGATATCACGTGATCCATTTGATATATGTTTTGGTGATCAACTTGCGAGTTCCATGACCTCATGAACTTATGCATAGGGGTGGGCACACGTTTTCGTCTTGACTCTCCAGTAGAAATTTTGGGGCACTCTTTGAAGTTTTTTGTGTTGGTTGAATAGATGAATCTGAGATTGTGTGATTCATATCGTATAATCATACCCACGGATACTTGAGGTGACATTGGAGTATCTAGGTGACATTAGGGTTTTGGTTGATTTGTATCTTAAGATGTTATTCTAGTATGAACTGTTGAATAGATCGATCAGAAAGAATAACTTTGAGGTGGTTTCGTACCCTACAATAATCTTTTCGTTTGTTCTCCGCTATTAGTGACTTTGGAGTGACTCTTTGTTGCATGTTGAGGGATAATTATATGATTCAATTATGTTATTATTGTTGAGAGAACTTGCACTAGTGAAAGTATGAACCCTAGGCCTTATTTCCTAGCATTGCAATACCGTTTACACTCACTTTTATCATTAGTTACATTGCTGTTTTTATATTTTCATATTACAAAAACCTTTACCTACTATCTATATTGCACTTGTATCACCATCTCTTCGCCGAACTAGTGCACCTATACAATTTACTATTGTATTGGGTGTGTTGGGGACACAAGAGACTCTTTGCTATTTGGTTGCAGGGTTGTTTGAGATAGACCATCTTCATCCTACACCTCCCACGGATTGATAAACCTTAGGTCATCCACTTGAGGGAAATTTGTTATTGTTCTACAAACCTCTGCACTCGGAGGCCCAACAACATCTATAAGAAGAAGGTTGTGTAGTAGACATCATGGCCCGAGGCGGTGGCGTTGATCGGAATAGCTTTACCGGCGTGGTAGCGTGTTGCCATCCTCTTCCAGTCCATCCGGGATCAAGCGAGCTCTCGGATGGCCGGGCAACGGTATGGGAGTTGACGGCTGTGCTCCTCCTTCGGCGCGAGCCGCTCCATTAGCATGAGTGTATCGTGGGCATGTCTTGGAGTTGTCGGGGTCCTCGATGTCCTAGCTTCTAGGATTGTTAGTACTGTTGTTGTCCGGTTGCATCTTGTATCCTCTGTCGCCTTCTTCTTCTTCTTTCTTTTTATGGTATCGATGGTTGTATGCTCGGTTGTTGCTTTATAATATAAAGTGGGGGTAAACTCTTTATTGGAGAGTTTGTATTTTCTTTTCTTTTTTGAGACAAAGAGAATTTGTATTGAGTAGACGTCAGAGAGAACAAAGTAGAACAGGGCCTCCACGAGGCCCGGCCCAGGCCCATCTTCATATTATCCTCTTCCGTCGCCTTCGTTCCTCCTCGTCTCCCTGTCCCCTCTCCCTCCACCCCGCTCTCCGCTCCCTCCAAAACCCCAGCAGTATGGAGGCAAAGGCGCCCCCCCCCCTCTCGCACTTCCGCGCGCGGGCGGGCTCGCCGCTCCTCCTCTCCGCGGACGCCAGCTCCGCCGCTCCAGGTATCCGCATTCCACCATGGTATCGAAGGCTGTTCTGCTCGGGGGCTAATTGGGGGGTTGTTTCGCCGTGTGTTTTTTGGGTAGGGAGGAGCAGGGCCTCGAGGTACGACGCGGGAGCACCTCCGAGCAGGGCAGGTACAGTGGGGGAACCGATGCCGCGGCTTAATTTTGCTGTTTGTTTGGTCAGTTGCTCCACAGGCTGCTTATCTGACGAATCGCCGTGAATTTTCTCCTTTTCTGAAGGGAGGGGTGGGGTCTGGAAGCGTGATGATCCGGAGGATTCACCTCGACGAACAGGTAACACAATGCTAGTACTATGTTGGTAAATTACTGTATGCTATCCCTGGCATTTGTTACTCCATATTCAAATTACTATATACATTCTTTTCCCAAAAGAGGGTTGACTCCGGCCTCTGCATCATTGCGATTCACACAGCGATAGTTGTTTTCTATGTGCAAAAAATTACTAGTAAATAACCAAGGGCCTCACCTAGTGCGAGTTCACACTGTATCCCTCACCTGTCATATCTTTCTTTTTTGTGAATACTGAAAAGATGCCTGTATGAGTGAATTAATGTGAGATCAAGCAGAAGTACAAAAGCTAGGAATGACCCCGTGAACAACATGATCCACCCTAGTGTAATACAGTTATGTACTTCATCTCTGCGTCAAGCTGATTGTCTGATCCAAATCTCCTGTGCTTTTTAGGGATGACTGGAGTTCCGAAGCTTAATCCCAAATTCTCCACCAAAAGAGCAGGTGAAGAGCGCTGCTTGAAATGATGTAGCTAAGTTGCTCACTTGAACCGATTTTCTGTGTTTACGCAGGGACAAGTAAGGTTCCAATTATTAATTTCGAGGTTTCTCACCACAGAGCAGGTAAAATGTTAATGTTATGTTTTTTTATTCTGCTAATCATATTTGCTTTACCTGTATGAATCTCTGGTAATGATCTAATCATTCATAATGTTTGTGTTGTTGCCTTGTTGGAGCAGTTGCAGCGGTGAGGTTGCTAAGAGCTGACAAGGGGAAGGCATTTGTTGATCTTTTAAATGAGAAAGCAAATGACTCCGCGGAAAATGAGATGGGCTATGTAGAACGGACATTAGGATTCAGTACACGGCATTTGGATGACAGGGATATAAGATTGGTAATATATTTCACATGTTCAAATGTTTGTTCTGTCTATGAATTTCAGTTTGTTTAGGGGCACTTGGGTTATTGCTGGGAAATAGGAATATAATGCTGTGAGAGAAACAACTCCTTTGTTGCAGCAGCATAATGATGTTATCTGTATTTGATGAACATATAGCTAACTAGTTGTCAGTTTTGTTTCTTCACTTTCTTGTATCACTATACCTGTGATACAGGGTGTCATGATGAACATATTTCACAAATGGCTCAGTAACAGTGTACAGTATATAACACACCTAAGACGACTTGTCTATGCCTGCGTAGGAATTCAAACCTTCTGATTCTCTTATGGTTGGATTGTTAGGTTACTGTCATAGTAGCTGGAACTGTACGTTGGAAACGCTACATTGATTCTCTTCTGATTCTCTTATCATGTCACTCTGTAGTGAAGAGAAGGTGTTCAGCAACATGGAACCACTGCTGCTGCAGGTTTTTCCTATATTTCTTACAGCATATATTCTCATTGAATACCCATTGCAGAAGTTTACTCCTGCTTGTAAAATATTTGAGGTTAACACTTCTGATTTCAGATATTGCGAATTGGCTTCTTTGAAATTCTCAAACTTAATGTACCAGCTTATGCTGTCCTTGATGAGGTATGTTGAAGTATTTAACATGTACTGGAATTAAGTTAGCCCTTCGTTTGTTTTTTGGTTGACCAGAATGTTAAATGCGGCAACTGGTATCTCTTAATTAAAGTGATTTCCTTCCTGTTTATTTAAGTTCCAAAGAACAAATGTGGGCATGTGATACTGAGCTCTTTTTCTTATCATTTCATGATACAAAAGTTACGTCAAATGCTGTAGATGGTTGTGTTTCTGTTCTCTGATAGTTGGCATGCTGGATATAAATTATTACGACATTAGCCAGTATACTACACCCGAACCCCAAAAAGGATGATGTGGTTATGTTCCTGTTTTAATATCCTGAAGATCTACCTTGTTTCTGTTCTTTGTTATATGGTGGTTTTCAAACTTGGTGTGTCCATTATTTGAGGTTGACATGTAGTATTATATTGTTGTTGTCAGTTCTACTAAAGTCTGAAGCCAATGTCATATTTTCTTTGTTTTCAAAAGGAACCTGATAATGTGTCTTGCAAACCGAATTTTAGAATGTAAGGCTTGCGAAAGTAGCTTTAAGGCCCGGTGCTGGGAACATGGTGAATGCAATTCTGCGTAAACTTCTGTTACTGAAGGTAAAACCTGGTCTACTCAGACTAGTCAGTAGGGTTATGCTGTAAGCCTGTAACGTTATTGTGTTGCTTTTATAATTAGGAGACAGATTCTCTTCCTCTTCCAAAGATAGAAGGTGATGATCGTGCCCAAGCTCGTGCTCTTTCCATATTTATTCTCATCCTGTTGTAAGTTTGCATTACTTCCTAAGCTTTAGTTCTCATCATGTTGTAAGTTTGCTTTACTTCCTAAACTTAGTTGACTTCTCTCTTAAATTTTTAAAGGTTCAAATGCTTTGTTCGTACAATCAATAAGTTTACTGCACTGTTGATAACATTTGAATTGAACTCATGCCTGTTATCAACCAATGTCCTTGTTAACTGGGGTAATGTACCTGTGGGGACTTCAATGTACTAGCTGTTTCTGACGCTTCTTAAGAGCATAATATAGAAGATTGGTAGACATGTTTTGTAAACTGTAATATGTTTTCTGCTCTGCAGTGGATGGTGAGAAGGTGGATTCGATTTCTTGGAAAAGAAGAAGCTCTAAAATTGATGAATTGGAATAACAGTGACCCTTATTTCAGTTTAAGGTTTTAATTTTTAAGCATGCTCTTCTGCGAATTGCAAATTACCTGCTCGGCTGCTCTGTTTATGCGTGTGTTTCTGATTGACTGATCTTTGTGCCATAGGGTGAACACAACAAATGGCTATACAAGGGATGATCTTGTTAACCGATTGGAAGATTTGCAGGTACTTACATTAATTCTTAGTACCTGAGTTCCATCCTATTTATGGCTAGGGTAGGAAAAATATAAGAGCCATGCTATCTAGCCACATAGGATTTATCCAATTTAGTAGTCATGTTGGGGTCATACTCTGCCTTGATTGTTTGCATTGGGTTTCATCACTTGATTTTATTTTGTGTAGGTTCACTATGAAAAGTCAATTATGGACGAATTTGTCCGCATTCGTGAGGGCATGCAGGTAAGGAAGCTGAACAGTTAGTTCCGTGATCACTGCATAACTGGTGTTTGCCAAACCAACGTGTTCTATTCATATCCTCTTAATTTCTGTTGGAACACAATATGTTTAGGATGCTTATAAATAACACTGTTCAAAGTCTTTTAAACTGGATCTGGACAATAAGATACCACACTTGACTTCAGTCCAAGGAAGTGAGATGCTGGGAGCTAGTAAAAATGAATGTTTAAGAAATAAAACTGAAATACTGCATTTCGATACTATTAGCTAGAAAGGAAAGGGTAGCACTATACTTCTGGTATCTTTAGATATTATTTTGATGCTATTTCTATGGAGCACAAAGCACTATAATCCAGCATACATTTCAGTTTAGAAAATTTAGTTGTGTATCATACAAGTTCATTTATATTCAAGAAGTAACCTGTGCAGCATTTGTGGGCGCACAATTTCCCCAATTCACCCTTAATCCATTAGAAACTCTAGTGATTTTTAAATTGCAATATTGCATTAGATCTGCACCTTTTCTTATTATGCCTCTCGAGATACTGGCTGGTATCTTGATAACTTAATTTCTTCCTTGCAGGCAGTCTTACAAGCTGGATTACTGAAAGAAGGCATGTGTGCCATGCAGGATGAGAGTGCAGGCAAGTCGTGAACGTTACTTGTTGACCACCTTTTATTTATTATAGATGGGATTATGATATTCAAATGATATTCACTACGACTACATGCTGATGTAGAAAGAACTATTCACTATTATGCTTTATACCCCAGTACGTTAAGTATTTACCCTTTTTTCTTATACGGTTCCAAGTCTTGGTAACAACAGCAAGTTTCATTGAAGATTGCTATAGATAACACGCACTAAGATTTAGAGAACCTATTGCAGGTTTTGTTGTGTCTGTGGTCGATCCACAACCTGGGGAAACAATCATGGATTGTTGTGCTGCACCTGGCGGGAAGACTTTGTTCATGGCATCCCGGCTGGCAGGACAAGGTGAGAGATTGGAATGAGGGAGTTCAATTTTCTGTTGATATTGCAACTGGAGAACTGTGGGACACTTGTGCTAGTGTCTGTCTTTTCCTTTCTGGCCATGCATCTATAATGTGTTTTGTTAGTATGCTATGATTTTTGCAAAAAACTTGTGAGCAAAATGCTCAAATGAATCACTTTTCATATGTTATTCTTGACAGGCTGCTCGGGGTGCTATGCACCGCCGGCATAATCGGTTGTTATGACCTAGTAACGTGTGCCAGTGGCTGCCGTTGTTTGCTTAATTGGTCAGATATAAATCAACCAATGTATTACATTTATGTCCTTCAAATGTAGCATCTGATGCTATTTAATACTCCTATGTAGCATCTGATGCTATTTAATGGTTAGCCGGTATAAAAATTCTTTGCCTTTCATCTCCACTGAAAACTAGGATTTGTGAACGTATACATTCAACACCGACAAGAAAATAGTACTCACAGCCAGAATAATAAGTTTTACAAGCTCAAAAGAATAATAAGTTTTACCAGATCTGATCTTGTTAACACATTATGTCATCGATGCGGAGCGAGCTTCTAAGTCTGGAATACATAGTATACTCAACTTGATGATGTGCTATTATACAGGGAAGGTATCGGCTCTTGACATAAACAAAGGCCGCTTGCGAATTCTCATGGAGGCAGCAAAGTGCCACAATCTTGATGATATAATCACTGATATCCATGGTGATCTTCGACTATATGCTGTAAGTTTCCAAGAAACTTCATAATTACTAGTCCATAAAAAGCTTCAAAAAGAAAGAGGAAGTCCCGTCTATCCAAGAATAATGCACCGCCAGTGGAAATATTTATCAGGGATATGCCTATTGACTATTACGAAGTTATGTTTAATGTTTTATCCACACATATGATAAGTAGGCTTATGCACATGACACGTAGACTTGTATTGCAGAAGGAAAGCACTGCCAAATATGACAAGGTATTGTTGGATGCTCCATGCTCTGGGCTGGGAGTCCTTTCCAAGATATTCGCCATCACAGAGCGTTGTATTGATCCGAATCTGGAGTTACAAGTTGGCAAATTTTGTGATGAACTAAAGTCACCTTTTTTGTTCCCAAGAGGGCAGACTTGCGTTGGAATCGGCAATTTGAAGATCTGGAGGAGTTGGTGTGTTTGCAAGATGAGCTCCTTGATTCGGCCTCATTGTGAGATTCTTGCTGTTACAAGTTTTTAAAATTTTGTGCAAGCAAATTCGTCTTGACAGCATCTAAGATTACTTTCAATGACTTTACTTGCAGGTTGGTAAAACCTGGTGGTATACTAATATACAGTACATGTTCCATTGACCATGAAGAAAATGAGAACCGGGTTACTGCTTTTGTTCAGAGGCATCCGGTATGAGTTCATATTTAAATTATGCATCGATCCTTCACAAAAGATACAAACTCAATATTCAATTGGTCTAGGCAATATGTCTGTCCTTACAATTCAGGGTCCTGTTGGAACTTGGTACTATTAAGCATGTACATTGTTTCTCCCCAAGTATTGTTATCACCAAAATTCTACTCCCTCCGGTCACGACAATAATTATGCAACGGAGGGAGTAGTTGTCTTTTAGTCATAGCATGAACTGAACTTCAATCCTTATCCAGCAATTGGAAGTCGCTGTCGGTCCCACTATATGTTAGCCCTCAGTTCAGATTTAACAATGGTATAGCTGCACATTTAACTGATTTAAGCATGCTGTAACACTTGTTTTATCTGTAACTGAACAGTTTATTATCATTTCTGGAACCCTACTGGTTGGTTATGTTCACTGTCCAAATCAGTTCTACAGATATACAATCAAAAGAATGCAATGAAACATTTTGTGTTCTTTTCTAACTCAGTGATTATTGCATGTTAGACAACATTCACTGACATCTAATCATGTTGTCTATTCATTTTACTATGATATGCTACAGGAGTTTACCCCACAGGGTGTACAAGGATTTGTTCCTGCACAATTCATCACAGATGATGGTTTCTATTCCTCAAGTCCAACTAAGCACTCTCTGGATGGGGCATTTGCTGCTCGTCTTGTCCGGTCAATGTACTAGGACTCCTACAATTAGGTGAGCATAAGAAGAACCAAAAACCAAGTATATTTTCTAATGTTTATATGAACTGAATTTCCCCTTCAAGATGTTTATCTGACACATGCTGTAAAAATTCTCTTTCCTTTTACAGTTTCTTAGAAGAGGGTAGTCTTCTGCACTCTGTGGTCCATCTTGCTTCTAGGACTGCATGCAGTAAGTTGTATAATAGACAGTAATGCTGAGGTCATCCTTATAGGCACTAGCCATCATTTTGATGTTGAGTGCCACAATAATGTGTGTTGTGAGCTAGATATACCTGGAGTTGTGCCTGCTGGATACCTCAGCATGTGTATTAGGTAGGCCCTAGTGAAATTATCTGACAAAATATGTTTGTTATGTATTATTATGTCTTGTGCAGTACCAAGTGATAATCTCAAGGTAGATGATCATACATAGAAGTACGTCTACAAATTTATCAGATGAAGTGTACTTCAAGAGAACCATAATTCCATAAATATCTGCTACTTTTGTTGGACATCAATGCCTCTTGTAGGACCTTACACTATTGGTACCAGCAGGGCCAACATCGCAAAGCTAATAGAAGCTAATGTAACTGAGAACGGCATTCTGCCTTTGTCCTTCCTCACGAACATTGCTTCATAGAATGGAACATTGGTTATCACTAGCATTCCACACAGAATGAGCTGGGGGAAAAATACATGCAAGAGTATATTCCAGCCACCTGTCAGAATTTGACTAAGCCCTCCGACCAGACAAATAAGGTTGAGTAATGCGACAGTTGCAATGATCACATATTCTGGAGCTGATGACCCGAATTCCATGATTTCTTGCTCGTATCTCTTGGATTCGTTTTGTTCACTTACCTTCGATGTAACTGCAAATGTCATCTTCGACAGTCCTAGTAACTTCCGGACAGTGGCAGTCAAGCCATAGAGATATGAGGTTATTCTTCTTACCATCCACATCCTTTGTTCGTTCCACCATCCTTTCAATGTGTCTCCACATGATAATGCCTCATACAGGCTATACATATTCTTCACACATAAGACATATATGAAGGGTGTGATCCATGGACTCGTAATCTGAATGACACAGGAGGATCGTATTAGTTTTAATAGAAAGCATATGAAACTAAATTGAGGCTTTTCCTATTATGAAAACATTACCTCTGGGAACAAGGAGATGCCTTTGAGGAGAGCTAGTGAAGGAATGATGACATAATATAGTGTTGGGATTGAATTGGGTGCCCATAATCCATAGATTGAGTA
Organism: Triticum monococcum; assembly: GCA_034509565.1. Lineage (NCBI taxonomy): Eukaryota > Viridiplantae > Streptophyta > Magnoliopsida > Poales > Poaceae > Triticum > Triticum monococcum. The sequence continues at coordinate 490,648,621 of CM067845.1, forward strand.
GCCCATTTGATGCCGTAACTTGATTTTTCCATGCCCAAATATGAAGGGGCAGTATTTTGAAAGAAAAATTGAGAAGCTACCTTCGCTCCATCTCTTGTGTTGCAGTAGTGTCTGAGCAAGTGTTGTTGGAGCTACACCCAGAAATGCTGGTCTTGGAGGATTGCTGTGGACTGACTTCCATCCTCTGCAATGTATTTCCAGTCCGGTGATTATATCCTCTGCTGGGTAACCATATTTTATCCCAATCTCATCTCCCCACTGTGTGTTATGTTCATAAGTGGAGGCTGCTAAAGACTTCGCTTTCTCTTCAATCTCATCTTTGCTCTCTTGTGTTTTGTCTTTGATTCCTCTGCCCCAGTCCTCCTTGTAGTCTTCAGTGAACCTCCTTCCGCAAAGGATCTTCCTTCTGTGGAAACATCCAGTGCCAACATACATAGGGCCACCCACACTGTCCATACCACCCATCAGCACCTTTAGATTGGGTAGCTATGTTAGTGGTAGAACATACATGCATAATGACTGCTCATATTGTGGAGAACATGAGAACGAAACTGAAGTTACAGTTTGACACTGCTGACCTGATTGGTGACTTGGTGGGAGTTCCCATATATATTATTGTTGGTCAAATTGTTATAGTTCTGGGGGAATTGCACAAATCCAATCTTGTGACCCATTTCTTCATCAAGGAAGAAGCACAGTGCATCTCTGATTGTATTGCAATTGTTGGAATACATATCACAGTCCACATTCATGATGATAGGGCTGTTGCTTATCACTGATGACACTCTTATCTGAATTTCAATAGAAAAATTGTCACATTTAGAAATATTCATTATGATCATAGAATTCCAACCTTTCATGGAACACTTGTGAATAAGTTCTTTTTCATTTCGCGCTCTATTTTGTGCCTTGGTTTTCATTTGATATTTTGCTTGTTTTCATTGTTGCCATCTTGGCGATTCTTGTAACACAAATTATGTGCAATTGGGTGCGCTTTCGAGAAAAAAGGTCTAGCGGTGGGGAACAAGTTATTGTTTACATCTAAAACCAACATATTTTAAGCTCCCATTCATTGCATGTATTTCACAAAATGCTGCTAAAGAAGTGGAGAGTTTTGCACTCCCTCAACTCTACAAACAATCCAATGACACAAAATGAATATTAGGGTGTGAACTCCATGGTACAATTTTCTCAAAGGACAAGAAATTGCATGACAACATTTTGCTAATTTGGTTACTCTTGCAAACATTACTGTTTACTAAAAATTTCAAAATTATGAATTAAAATATGTTGCAACTAATATGCTGCTAAGAATCAGTATAAGAAAATGGGCTAATGAAAACTATAAAATTTACAATAAATTGTATGCTTAGTACGATGGGGCAAGATTATTGAGTGCACCAGAGCATTCATTGCCCCAGCTTTGAAATTATGGTGGTGCTGAGGCCGCTTCTCCCGTGCCATGTACACAAGTGTTGGTAGCACATTTCCTTCGTCATCATTTGCATTTTTGTCTTTACCCTCTATCAGAATCTAGCAAAATAAAGAATTATATAACTTGAAACTCCCAAATAGCATGCAAGTTATTTACTCCAGAATCATGCAAACCTTTACTCAATTTTGGAGGGCAGGAAAGCTACCTGAACAATTGGCTGGTGATTTTTTGAGGTATTTTCTTGGTCCCATTCATGAAATCCTTTATGATTTGCTTTGACTTCCTCTGAAATTTTACCTGACAAAACAGCTGTATCAATTCGCTCAGTCATATCTTCATACATCTCCTGCCCAAAAATGAAAAGAAGTCAGATGTCATGCCAAATGCTGAGCACTACGGGTAGGCTGCACTTAACATTAAGCATCTTATCTAGTCACATGTGTGTGTCATGCCATTCCCTGTTCAATAGCCATTTGATTACATGAGTTAAGGAAAATATGTTTGGAAAATCTGCTTACCCTGATAAGTGACCATTCCTTTGGGCTGCACAAATCTTGATGCCCATCTGACTCTGAGAAGTAAGCGGCTGGTGACCTTGGCTCAATGTTATATCTCTTGCAGAATGGTATCCAATGCTTTGCAAATAAGGAGGCCTCCCACAGAGCATAGAAAGTGAGAATCGAACCTCCGTCGTCAGAAAGGTACACACTAATTTTTTCAGCTGGGTAATTGTATGCCATGAGCGATAGGACGGTGGAGATGACAAGACTTGGTGGCTCTGAGTGTGGATCTGCGGTGCATACGAAGATATCCACACAAGGTAGCCTCTCTCCATACCTTCTCCAAATGACATGGCAACTGTGTTAATGTTCAGTGCGGGAAATACATGTTTTAAAGCGGTAGAACCGTACACTTGACACCCTTAAACCTTCAAAACAAGTCCCTACTTTGGATCTTGTTTTGGCAGAAATGAGTCTGAAGTACCTGGTTTATGGGTTGAGGGTTTATTCCAGAGTCGGGCAAGAGTTGAGGTGTTGAAATGGACTTATTCTTACAAGAAGTCACCCCTTAATTTAGTCCCTACCTTTGTCATCTACTCCCTCCATCTCAGTTTACAAGTCTTGCACGTGTACCTAGGTCGTTAATTTGACCAACTTAATAAGAGGTATACATTACAAAAAATGTATCATTAGAAACTTTAGATATTCTATTTTCTAATGATATAATTTTTATGTTAAACAATTTATTTTATATAAGTTAAACTGACGACCTAGATACATGTGCAAGACATATAAACTGAGATGGAAGGAGTACTCCCTCCCTTTCGGTTTAAAGGCCCAACTCAAAAATCACCTCCACCAAGGCAGCTAGTGAGTGGTGGAATGAATTTTGTAGTTTGCAAAACTATTCAAATTAAAGCGATGCATTAATTTGCATTAACTGTAGCACATGCATGCATGTGTGACCATTAAATGAGTAGTAATATTACACGCATTGGTGAGTTTCTTTTTAATCCTTGCATGTAGAGATTTAATGTGTCTCGAAATCTAAACAGATGGAGATTGACCCTTTAAACCACAAAAATAATAATATTGATATAGGTCTTTTAAACCATCATTTTTCTTTTCTTGAGATAAACCCTTTAAACCGGAAAGGAGGGAGTATCTACCTTCTTTTCTATAGAAAAGGCCTATCAATCTAGTTTATTATTTACCTTCTAAGTTAGTGACCTCTGATCATCAATGTAAGCCCTTTGGCGTTGATAATGTCTTATCTTGCAATCATAACTCTAAACAATTTGAGCATTTGCTTTAACCCTTTGTACCATAGAATAGAAACCCTTGTGCTACACTCGAAGTTTAAAGATCAAAAGCATCAAACTTTTGTCTAACTTGTTAACAGAAAGATAGTTCTGTTATTTGGCCCGCGTAGCTTTAAAGCTAGCCTAATGTAGATTCTCAGTGCACTTAGTGTTGTGTGGTCTGAAACTCATAGGCTGCCATCTCGTTGAAGTACAACATATTAAGAAATAAGAATAACACAGAAGATAATTAAATTTAAACTGCAAAAATGTCTTGCATTAAGTTACAGAAAGAGTACTCAATTATGAGAACTAGAACACGACGGGGTCATACCTATGCAAAACACCCGTTAGAAATTGCCCGTTGTGTTTTGTTAAATCTGGTACATTTCTTTTCTTGAATATATGGTTCATAATTGTGAGTTGTGACACTGGTCTCGTGTACCTAACTGAGTCCAAGAGCTTGAAGAAAATCAGCCAACATACTAAAATATGCGGCATGTTCATAGCATCTACAACGGACAACCAGACATGACGCAGATATGAGAGAGAAGAAAAAATGTCATCCAACCAGACCCCATAAATCGACTCATATATCCAGGTTGTCACCCAATCCTCAAACTTAACCCATATGCGGGGAGGATTCGAGGGTGTCCAGGTGTGTCTAGGCAGTCCGCCAATCATATGGATTAGACCGACTCCATCTACACCAATCATATGGATTAGGCCGAACAATTTGAGGGACATATTACGTGCACGGATAAAATGAGGGTTCAAAACGAACACGCCCGGACACTATCCGAATAAGTCCGCAGACGTATAATGCGGCCAGATTTGCCCATTTGTGGATGTATATGCTCTCATCGTTTATGTTGAAAAAAGCAAGTTCGTTGTTTACACTATTGACCTGGTGAGTGGTGGCATGTATGGTCACAAACTCACAAACTCACAATCCGGGCGGTGTGGCTAACAAATAGTAGGCGTTACTGTCAGCTCCATCACCATCGCAGGACTAGTTTGGCTTTTAACAGTCTGTCTACATCAAATATATACGCATATAAAATCCGAAATTTTGGAAATGACCGAAGCTTTTTGTCGTGACACAGCCAAGAACATACAGGCCCCGGGCATCGTGTACTGACCTGGCGGCGAGCCTGTCCCTGAAGGGGCGGCGGTGGAGAGGACTCCAGCGCACGGACTGCGTGACGGCCCAGTAGGCGGCGTACCAGAGCTCCGCCGCCAGCATGCCCAGCCACGCCGCCCTCCCCTCGCCGGCGGCCGGCACGCGCGTCGCCCGGTAGTAGAGCAGCAGGAGGATCCCGGCGGCCACCGTGACGGCGTGGAGCCTGTACACCGCCCGGCCCCCGTGCGTCTCCGTCTCGAACAGCCTCCTGCTCCTCTCCATCTTCCAGTCTCGCCTGTCGCTCTCTTGGTCCTTTGTCTGCCTAGGAACTCCTGTACATGATGGACAGGGGCACACGCATGTAGTTAGGGGCCTGTTCGGGAGGATCTGGAACTCCTGAAGTTGTACTGAACAGCCGACCAGGTGGACGCGTGGACCTCCCCACCGCACACTCCACTGGTTTGGTGGACTGGATTGCCCGTCGCACTGCCCCCACTCCACGCGCGCACACACCCCGTGGCCCCGTAGGACATTTCCAACACAGACTCATCCAATCGTCTCGACCGGACGGTCCGGACACTATCAAGCCTCCAGTGACACATTTTAGGTTGGACCGATTCGAACATTCAAAATTCCAATGCCGGCCCCAAATCGGGGGCAGGAGAGTTTGGACATTCGCCACCTCGGCGTCAGACAGCCTGGGCCCACCCTTCCCATGCCTAGAACCCTCGGCATTGATGCCGCTCTCGCCGGCTCGTCGCCTACCTGCATTCAAACCCGACCGGCCGGCGTGCCGCCTGAGAAGCTTACTTTAGCTTTAAAGTCGGTCGACCTCCCCTTCCAAACCATATCCTCACCTAGTCCTCCCCATCTCCCAAATCTGCTGCACATCGCACCTCCAATGGCCACCGCGATGGACAAGAAGATGCCCGAGAGGAGAAGGAGTGCACTTGGGCGTGGTGATTGCTTGGCGGCTACCACTCGACGCAGCCTCTGCCACGCCAAGACTCCGGATCTGAGGAGAGCTTCGAATCCAATATGCGGCGCTATCCCCGGTCATCGAGTCCGTCTTCGTCCACCGTGAAAGAGAGGCGGGTTGACGAGGAGGAGATCGACTAGGCCAACCTCGCGGCGAGGACTCGGCAGAGGAGGAGCCGCCGTAGCCGCCCATGCCCTGTGGCGGCGATAGATGGCAAGTTCCAGTACCACATGCGGATTGCACTGCGGAACTTGTTGAGCGACCAGGGTCCGGCGCCGTCATCCCCTCTATGCAACCGTAGTGTACAGATTAGACTCGGCGTGTAGTCATCCCTGTCGCCCCGATGCCAAATGGTGCCCGGCCCTAGTGAAGCAAGAGTCATCCCAGCCGAAGCTGTGTAGCTGCCTCGACTACTATCTGAGCGGTGGTGGCTCGCGCCGCACATCGTCCTAGTCGTCGGGGTTCGAGAGATGCCTCACCAAGGCGGAGGCACGCCTGGAGTGGCACCGGGTGCAGCGCTTGGCGGTGTTCGCCAAGACCGGCGTGCGACTGCCCTAGGTCCTCGCTGAGGCTTGGGCCTTCGATCAGTTCAAGACCACCAAGAAGATGGTTGCCCGTCGTCGGCGTCGTCTTAAGTAGCAGCTCCTCCTTGTCGGGCTGGTTGAGACCGAGTGCTTGATCGGCCTCCAAGCCAACAAGAAGCAGCCCAAGGTGAAAGAGGCGGCCGAGCGTCTATGTCGTGAGCGCGACGCCCCGGCCATGGACAGATGCTGCGACGGCTGGAGTTGTATCCTCTACTGGCACGACTATGAAGACTCAAACGGCGGCAGCAACTGTGGTGCCGGTGGGCTTGGAGGCCATGCCTACGAGGTGGTCGTGCGCTACTTAGCCTAATTTTAGTTTAGTTATGTTAAGTTAAATTTTGAGTAGTTTGGATGAAACTTGTTAAATCTTATCTAATATGCATGCAATATATCGTACTAGGTTTAATTTCGTGTGTAATTCCTGTTTGAAATGTTCGGATGAGGGAAATTATGGAGACAATTTTGGATGGCCGACGCCATCCAGATGTCGGCGGACACGTCAAATTGGTCATACAGTGCAATATATAACAGGTACCTTAAACTCATTCAACAAAACTAAGTGAGACAAAGATCTAAAATCCATAGTGAGAACACTCAGTGATTCGAATGTGATATGTACAATCCAGTGGCACCTTGCTCTGTACATTGGGATCTTTGTCCAATGGTCCAAATGGCTAGATCCTCTGTATGCACCTAATGGTCTGGTCCTATCCAAGTCTCTGATATTTCGATTCACATAGATATGGTGATTTTTGGCACTGCACAGTCTTCGACAAGTTACTTTCATAGTTAATATTCTTACAAATATGTTGGTAAGAAAATATAGAAAAAAAATTGTACTGTGAGACTATTTTCATCGGTACAATTTTGCTTAATTATTGTGAAGCGTTTCCTCTTAGTTAGTGCTCTCGTTGGCAAGATCTAAGAGATGACAGGATACAAGAGAGGGAGAGATGGTTGAAAGGGGGTCATGATTTGAGGTGGGCACAGGTGGGATGAAAAGGGGTTAGGTGCAGCATTCTGAATCAAAATAGAGGGTTTACGCGAAATGACCATGCCCTGGCCACGTTGCTAAATCTGGACAGCTTATTCTTTATTCAATGCTGCAGACGGTTAGATCCTATGTATTCATGTGTCCACCTAAAGCCCTGATTCTGTACAAGTTGCTCCCATACTGGGATTTTACTAGTGCTAGAGGAGACTGAGTTAGATGTGTCGTCGATTGCATCGGCGTTCTTGACATTTTCTGTTTGGGCATTTTTATTTTTCACAGGGGTAATTTGATCCATGGTTAATCCTGAGTCGAAGGGCTACGCATATTGCCTCTACACAACCCGGGGCTCTGCCACATATATATATATATATATATATAAACTATCAGAGCAAGTGTTTCGAGAGAATCATAAACCATACCAACTTTGAGTACTTAATTACACACTGATGCCTCTTGTGGGACCTTAAACTATTGCTGGCAGTAAAGCCAACATCACAAAGCCAATAGAAGCTAGTGTAACTGGGAATGGTATTCTGCCTTTGTCCTTCCTCAGGAACATTGCTTCATAGAATGGGATACTGGTTATCACCACCATCCCACAGAGAATGAGCTGGGGGAAAAGTGCATCCAAGTGTATATTATTCCATCCAACTTTCATGACTTTACTTAGCCCTCCCAGCAGGCAAACAAGGTTGAGTAACGTGATAGTCCCGATGATCACATATTCTGGATCCGACGACCCGAATTCCATAATCTCTTGCTCATACCTCTTGGACTCGTCTTCATCGCTTACCTTCGGTGAAACCACAAAATTCATCTTTGACAGTCCAAGTAACTTCCGGAGATTGTCAAGGACTCCAAAGAGGTACGAGGTTATTCTTTTGACCAACCACATCCTCTGCCCATTCCACCATCCTTTCAGCGTGTCTCCAGATGATAGTGCCTCATATAGGCTGTACATGTTCTTCACACAGAAGACATATACGAAGGGTGCAATCCATGGACTTGTAATCTGAACGACACATGAATATTACATCAGTTTTTTAATACAAAACATATATGTAACTAAGGTGAGGCTTTTTCATAGCATGAATCATTACCTCTGGGAAAAGGGGGGTGCCTTTGAGGAGGGCCAGTGAAGGGATGATAACATAATACAGCGTAGCGAGTGAGTTGGGTGCCCATAGTCCATAGATATGGTAGCCCATCTGATGCCGTAGCTTGGTTTTTCCATGCCCAAACAAGAACACGTTGTACTTGGAAAGGAAAATTGATAAGTTACCCTCGCTCCATCGCTTATGTTGCAATATTGTCTGAGCAAGTGTCGTTGGACCTACACCCATAAACGCTGGTTTTTTAGGATTGTTGTAGACCGACTGCCATCCTCTGCAATGTATTACCAATCCGGTGATTACATCCTCCACCGCGCAACCATATTTTACCCCAATTTCATCTCCCCACTGTGTGCCATGTTCATATGTGCAGGCTGCTAAAGACTTGGCTTTCTCTTCAGTCTCATCTATGCTCTCTTGTAATTTGTCCTTGATTCCTGCATTCCAGTCTTCCTGGTAGTCTTTTGTGAACTTCCTGCCGCAAAGGATCTCCCTTCTGTGGAAACATCCGGTGCCAATATACAGAGGGCCACCCAAACTGTCCATACCACCCATCTCCACCTATTAGATTGAGTGGCCATGTTAGTGCCAATAATATAATATAAATGGAGAACATGAGAATGTAATTCAAGTTACAATTTGGCACTGCTGACCTCATTGATGACTTGGAGGGAGTTCCCATATATATCATTCTTGCTCAGATTGTTATAGTTCTGAGGGTACTGCACAAATCCAATCTTGTGACCCATTTCTTCGTCAAGGAAGAAGCACAGTGCATCTCTGACCGCATCGTTGTTGTTGGAGTACATATCACAGTCCACATTCATGATGATAGGGCTGTTGCTTATCACTGATGATACCCTTATCTGCATTTCAGCAGAAAAATTGACACATTCTAGTTAAGTCCATTATGACAAAAGCATTACAACCTTTCATGGAATAAAATTGTCATATAATCCCCTCAAAAAAATTGTCATCTAAACACCAATTCCACTCCAGTAAGCTAAATTGGTGTGGTGTCAAGCTACTCTCAGCCTCTCACTGTCTCTTGTTAGGTGGAGGGCAAAAGAATGGGATCAGTGTATCACCAAGTGCTTTTAAGTATCAGCAAGTGCATACATTGGGTGTATGGTATTAGCTAACTTCTTTGTAGCTTCTGTACATTCAAAACCCAAAATTTATAGAAATCACAGTAGGGAAAAACCTACTGTCTTCCTAAAAAAATTGGGTGTATGCATATGATTTGTGATAACAGATATACGTTTGAATGCATGTATTGACCATTGTGTTTTGCATGCACCCATGAATATGGTGCGCATTTTGGATTTTACTCTATGTCTTTGGTGTCACTAGAAGATGAGTAGACAATATCTACTCAAATTTGTGTGTATATAAGCATAGTCCAATTGCAACTTGGATTTCAATGCTGTGCAGAAGACATTGCTTTGTTGCAGGTGCTAATCGTATGAATGCATACTACAACCAGCACACCTCAGGAACTTGAGCCATGTGACAGGAGGTATGTAGTCCTTGTGCTCTGTATAGCTTTATAGACATACCGCAAGTGACTGATGGGGCATCAATCAACTTTCCTATTGATTCTGGCACACATCTCGTTGCAACACATTCAGTGACAATAAAGCCCAGGGACTATTTTCCTATTGAGGATTTCAGACTGTACCAACATATTTTAAGCATACATTCACTTCATTTGTTTCACAAAAGGCTGAAGAATCGAAGTTCTTGCATTTTATCAACTTTCATTCTCTCAAATGCTTGGGAAATTTTTATTGTGGACTCAGTGATACAATGAGGTGAAACTGAATGAAGCAAGCAGAGAATAACATTTTGGTTACTCTTGTCCAATAATGCAGTTTATCAAGAACTTCGGAATTATGAATTAGAATATGGTGCAGGTGCAGCTAGTATTTCGCCAAGAATCAGTATTAGAATATGAGTTTACTAATGAAAACTATAATATTACAGTAAACTGTCTACTTAGCATGACGGGGCAAGGTTAGTAAGATTACCAGAGCATTCATGGCCCCAGCTTTGAAGTTATGGTGGTGCTGAGGCCTCTTCTCACGCGCCATGTAAACAAGTGTTGGTAGCACATTTCCTTCATTATCAACTGCATTTTGATCCTTGCCATCTATCAGAATCTAACAAAAGAAACAAGTTTAGAACTTCAGACTCCCAAATACCATGCAAGTTATTTACTCCAAAATCATGGAAACCTTCACTCCATTCTGGAGGGCATGACAGCTACCTGAACAATTGGCTGGTGATTCTTTGAAGTGATTTCCTGGTTCCATTCATGAAATCCTTTGTGCCTTGCTTTGATTTCTTCGGGAACTTTGCCCGACATGACAGCCGTGTCTATTCGCTCAGTCATTTCGTCAAACATGTCCTGCCCCAAAGATGAAATACTATCAGTTGCCATGCCAAATGTTGAGCACTAGTCTATATATAATAATCTTGTCATCACATCACCAGTGTGTGACAACACATTCCCTGTTCAATAGCCAGTTGATGCATATATTTCAAAAAAGAAGCTGTACTATCTGCTTACCTTGATCAATGACCATTCTTTTGGGGTGCACAGTTCTTGATGCCCATCTGACTGTGAGAAGTAAGCGGCCGGTGACCTTGGCTCAATGTTATATCTCTTGCAGAATGGCAGCCAGTGCTTTGCAAACAAGGAGGCCTCCCACATGCCATAGTAAGTGAGAATCGAGCCGCCGTCGTCAGAAAGGTACACGCTTAATTTCTCGGGCGGGTAATTGTACGCCATGAGCGATAGGATGGTGGAGACGACGAGGCTCGGCGGCTCCGAATAGGGGTCTGCAGTGCACACAAAGATGTCCACAGAAGGTAGCCTTTCTCCGTGCCTTGTTCAAATGAAAAATTAACCGTGTTAGTGCTGAGCATGACAAATATGTGTTTGAATGATGAAGTATATGAAAACAGGTCCCTGGTTAACTAGTTTTTAAATCCGGTTTTGCTACCCAGGAGATTCAAAGTTCTCTGGTTTGCCATGATGGGACCGTGTACCTATCAGCTGATGAGTCCCGGAGCTTGGACCAAACCAGCCAACCGTACTGAAATTTAAATTCTGCACCGTGTTCAGCGCTGATTTCGACCTGGTGGGTGGTATGGGTCATTCGGTCGTACCCTCGACTTGTTAAATGCATTTGAGTTGTTGTATACATCAGGCTTAATAGACATCACCGTCAGCTTCCATCATTTTCACAAGATTAATGTTGTGTCAAAAGCAATCTTTGCCTGTCTAACAAAGACACATATAAATCTGAAATTTGGAAATAACCAAAGGTTTTGGCATGTTCGAAGTTTTTTTTGTTATGTATTGATCAAATAAGAAGAGAAATCTGTGATTTCGAAATAATTGTATGCTATAGCGTGTCACCTTGTGGCATTAGTCATTAGCTATATTTTATCACCTTTGCTAATTCTCGTGTAACTGTGTTTTTTTTGGGTGCAAACTCGGTCGATTTTTCAACCCAAAACGGCATTGGTTTTGGCTGTCAGTACACATACGACATCAGTAAAGTGCAAGCCTCCATGTATTATGCAAAACTGCAGATTATGGGCGCAGTTCCATTCGAATCGTGACAAAGTGCGTATCTTCCTTTCGATTTTTGTTTTGTTTTGTTTTCTCGGGGCAAACATAATCGAACAACCGCATCTTTGTTTCAGCCCAGCCCACTAGTGAGATAGCAGTAAAAATGGTTAACATCCACTAAGATGGAATGCCTAAAGTTCTCAAAAAAAGAAGAAGATGGAATGCCTAAAGGCTACCAAAAAGTGACTTGTATAGACATTAAAAGAATATACTATCTCCCCCTCAAAAAAAATACTGTCTCTGTACCAAAATATAAGACGTTTTTACAATTCAAATTGAACAGCAAAAACACCTTATGTTTTGGTACGGAGAGAGTATTAATCGTTGTTGCAGTGTTGTCAAGCACAATTTTCGAGAAGTCCTAACCGACCGCTCATGTATTTCCCATATATCTTGTCGCAAGGAATGCTGTCAAAAATAATACTATATGAGTGGCATCTTTTTTGGAATGAAAAAAAAATCACATCTTGTTTTTTTTTTGCGGGGGATATCTTGTTGTGCATGAAACGGATGGGGTGTCACCTTCTCCTCGTTGGTACACAGCCCATCTGCCCATGCACTAAAGCCACTAACTGAGATTGTTGGGTGATTATAAAAAAGGAAATAAAAGAAACTGGTAAGATTTTGGGGTGTTCATGCGGCCGTGCACGCGCTCGGCGTGGTGCATGAGGCCAGCAAAACAAATTAATCGGAACGCCACGGTAGGTAACGCAGACGCAGACGCACGGTCTACTCCTAGCGCTGGAGGAGGCAACAGCACCCGTACGTGTAGCTACCGGTGGCCAGTGCAACTATGCCACGACAGCACGCGTCTGTTCTGCCTTCACTGCCACTGAGATGCTGAGCAGGTACGTAGGTCCCCGCGCGCTGCACGCCATTGATCACTGCCGTTCCGGCTGACCGCTGCCGCCCGGCCGGTAAGCAAAGCTGTCCTGCCCGGCGGCCCGTTAGAGGCACGGACAAGTGCATGTGGGAGGAACGTGGTGGTTTCCTCTTCTTCTTCTTCACCGGGCAAAGGCAAGCAAGATGAGCGGCACTCTCTCTGGTCGTACTACACAAGTCCTACGTACGAGGACGACGACGACGACGTGTCGCCTCGGCTACGGATCAGGCAACAAAGTGGTGGTAGGAGCAAGCAAGGGGAGCACGTGCGTACGTACGCCTGCGCGCAACTGCATGATATACCATCTCTTGTTTCAAACAAGAAAAGAAGAAGAAAACTGCGTGGCATCTCCCTCGATCATGCCATGCGGCCGCGCGCGCGCCGTTGGTGGGTCGGCCGGCCGGTCGTACTAACACGGACGGATCACGGACGTGGCGCGTACCTGGCGGCGAGCCTGTCCTTGAAGGGGCGGCGGCGGACGGGGCTCCAGCGCACGGACTGCGTGACCACCCAGTAGGCGGCGTACCAGAGCTCCGCCGCCAGCATGCCCAGCCACGCCGCCCTGCCCTCGCCGGCGGCCGGCACGCGCGTCGCCCGGTAGTAGAGCAGCAGGAGGATCCCGGCGGCCACCGTGACGGCGTGGAGCCTGTACGCCGCCCGGCCCCCGTGCGTCTCCGTCTCGAACAGCCGAGTCCTCTCCATCTCTGCTAGCTCACTCTCTCCTGTCGATCGAGCTGTCTCGAACGCTTGTGTGTGTATGGTGGATGGAGGTGCTCGCGTACGCCACGCACATATATGGTGGCTGGGAAGGCCGGAGCCCGGAGACCTTGCGATCAGCAGTGACGCTAGCGGCTAGCCGGGCCGGTCCAGCTCTCTCTCTCTCTCTCTCTCTCTCTCTCTCTCTCGATCAGATGGCGTGTAATTGGCCACCCACCCGCGCATGGCCACAGACACACAGTTGGCTCTGGCGGCTCTGTGCTGTGCTGGGCAGCCATCTAAAACGTGCGTACGTGCACATGCCGCCGGTCTCCTCGCACAGTGCACGACTCTCAGTCCACGGCTCTGTCCCCGTGTGACTGAATCCACCAGCGTACGTGCGGACGTAGGACTGCTCCGGTGCTCTCGATCTGGCGTCCGGTGTGATGCGAGGAGGATGGATGGATGGACAAGCCTGGCTGGCTGGTTATCCTTGAACCAGCAGAGGCAGGCATGCAGTGTCATGCTCATGCGTGGCATACATGGATGATCTTGAACCGATCATCGCCAGCTCGCTGAATCCACGGAGAGCGGGAAGAGCGTCGATGAGTGATCAAGTAGTCGTCCTTGGGGACCCGGCCGGTCCATTCCCGGAGATACGGACTGCGTCGATGCATCATTGGTGGGCTCCTGGACAAAATTGCATTACACGATGTGGGTAACGGTACGTGCCAGGGTTCCGATCTACTCCTACTGCTTTGCAGCGTGCCTGGTTAGCGACTTGTATAGGCTAGTCATACTGGAAGTAATTTAGACAGTAACTAATTAACATATTCCAAGATAAATTTGCTTATGTGATATGAAATTAATGAGGAAGGAATGCTTGTGATAACATAAATATATTACTATAACATAACACACCTCGAGGTAAAGTGAGTTTATGTTTCAATTAATGAAGGCTTGCATGTTACTATCATCTACTCCCTCCTTCCATCTATATAGGGCTAATACATTTTTCGAGGCTAACTTTGACCAAATTTTAGAGCAATAAAATATGACATGCGACTTACACAAAGCATACCGTCAAATTCGTATATAAAAGGAGCTTTCAATGATATATAATTTTCACATTATGTATATTATGTACTATTAATCTTGTCAATAGTCAAAGGTTGTTTTAAAAAACGCATTAGGCCCTATATAGATGAAAGGAGGGAGTATATATTATTGTCCATTATGAAGATACTACCTCTGTTTTGATTTTTTTTGGCATTAGTGTAGTGACGGAGGAGTACTTTGCAGCGTGCTTGGTTAGCGACTTGTATTGTATATAATAATACTACTGCTACTGTATGTATGTCGGCAGTTAGCAGCCGGGGGCCTTGGATCTACATACTCCCTCCGTTTTTATTTAGTTTGCATATTAGCTTTGGTCAAAGTCAAGCTTTGTAAACTTTGACTAAGTTTATAAACAAAAATATTAACATATATAATAAAAAATCAATACCACTAGATTCATTATTAAATGTACTTTCACATTATATAGATTTGTTATGGTAAATGTTTATATATTTTTCTATAAACTTGATCAAATTTTGCAAAGTTTAACTTCGGTCAAACCTAATATGCAGACTAAATAAAAACGGAGGGAGTACCATCTAGTAGTAGTACTACGCAACATTTTTATGAAATTGCTTGCTTGTCGCCCTCGAGAGAAGAGATGCTTCATGCACCACGTTCGCCGACTGTAGCTAGCAGGTAGAGCAGTGATCGTATATACTCCCAGTAATTGATGTTGGTAGCATGCATAATACTACTAGTATGGAACAGTAATTGTTGCTGTTAGGATATATAATCGGGCGAACAAAAGAAACGAAATTGCTTCTCGCGAGGACGAAGTCAGAACCTCGTCTCCTACTCCACTGGTTCGAGTCTACGACGCTGTGGCGCCGTGCCCGTCTCCGTCGAGCACGCAGGCCAAAGAGAGAGAGAGAGAGAGAGAGAGAGAGAGAGAGAGAGAGAGAGAGAGCGCATACGCAACGACAACACGGATAGGACAGAGACAAATTACGTAACTGACGGTAGATATCGATCGGCTATCTGGCTTCTCTTCTCCGGCTAAACCGGCGACGCAACCGAGGGAATGTGTCCGGTGCGGCACGCGGTTGCAACAGCCTACCGCCGACGAAGAAGCACACGTCCTGCCTGCTCGTCCGTCCGTGCCCGGCCGCGAGTGCTAGATGCGCCGTGTAGCGACGGACGAGCGAGCCAGCCGCCTCTTTCTGCTACGGAGAGAACCGTCGATCGCCTTGCTTCCCTGACGTGCGTACGTATGGGTGGGCAGTGATCGAGGAGTAGTCGCCGTGGACCCAGCCGGGCTGAGGACGAAGAACTCTGCATCGACAGCCAAAGGACGCACCGATCGTCACTGGACCCGCGCCTAGCCAACCATATACTAGTATCTCTCTGCTGCCATCTACATACACTTAATAACTGCGGACTGTAGCGATGATAGGTGGATTTCCCTTCTACACCAGATCGCATCCGCCATCTCTATACACTAATCATCCCGTATGCTTCCTGTCACTACCTTAGACAATGCGGGGCACAGTGTCAGGGTTCCAACTTTTGCTATTGCTATTTAGGGCGCTGCTACGCGTCCCCGCGCTGTTAGCCGTTCGATACAGTGCCCGCGCCTCGCATGCCCCTTCATTAATTCCCGCAACAAGCGCGATGTTGCAGAAACAAACAACCTTGCCCCCGGCCCTAACAGAGCTGCGCCCAGCGCGGCGCCGCACCCAACCCGCCCATGTTCCTGCAACAAGACCCATGTTGCAAAAGTTACATTTCAAGATAACCTTTGTTGCAAGACCATCTCCGGCCTCTTTTTTGTATTCCTGCAACAAGAACCTTGTTGCAAAAATTTCAACAACATGCGCCTCGCATGCCCCTTCATTAATTCCTGCAACAAGCGCGCTGTTGCAGAAACAAACAATCTTGCCCCTGGCCCCGACAGAGCTGCGCCCAGCGCGGCGCCGCCCCCAACCAGCCCATGTTTCTGCAATAAGACCCATGTTGCAAAACTTGCATTTCAAGATAACCTTTGTTGCAAGACAATCTCCGGCCTCTTCTTTGTATTCCCGCAACAAGACTCTTGTTGCCAAAAAAAATGCAATCAAGGTGATGTTGTGGTAGAAGCTTTGTGTCAGCAGATCGAGCCGAAAAGCTTCAGTACGGTTTGGCCTTGGACGAGCAGTCCAGTATGCTCTCAAACATCTTGGCGACGACCTCAGCGAGCTCGCCACCGGCTAGCTAGATCGCCGGAAGCAAGACAACAAGCAGTTGCGTCACCAGGGACTGCTCCTTGGCCATCTTCCTCAATGCTGTCGCCAAATAGTCGTTGTCATAGACAAGCTTGGACGAGCTGTTGCTTTTCTTGATGTGCTCCTCTAGTGGCAACAGCGACACAGGGGTTAGCCGGATGCGGAGGGACGCCGAGCAGCGACAAGGGGTGCGGCTCACCGGCGAAGCACGCGGGCGGACGGCGCTGGCCAAGTTGTTAACTCACAGTGAGTTTTGGCTACAGGCGAGAAAAGTGTGAAGATGTTTCGCTCGTGATAAGGATATCGGTGAAGTGGGAGCCCACGTGACGCGTGTCAATCGCTGAAGGAGACGGACGCGGCGTGGTTATCAGCTGGTTGAAGCTAATCGTTTCCCATTTAGGAATATATATGCTTCAATATACTATATCAACGGTTAGCAGCCGAGGCCCCTTCGATCTACCATGATTTTGAAATGCATGCTGTGTGCGGGGTTTGATGTACCCCCTTCGTCCGGATGCATATAGGGCATCTAACGAAAAAAATAGTATTCCAAATATATAAGCCACCATGCTTGGAAGAAGCTCCTCGTTCCCCCTGATCACTGATTTTTATTTTACATACAGCTAATTTTAGGTGGCGTTTGGTTCGATGGCGAGACTGGGTTGGCTAAGGACATCCTCAACCAGATGGTTAGGGATAACCACTTTTCGTTGTTTGGTTGGACGGGATTGGATTGTTTAAATATCCATGTTTTGTTGTTTGGTTGAAAGGATGAGAGGTGTCTAGGGATAGCTATTTGTGTATGTAACATCCTAAAATTTTCAATTTGAAATGTTATACAGTAGATCATCATGCATAGCATATTTTCTTGCATTTTGGTCGACCCTAGAAATTTCACGCAACTCAAGGACCCTCGGAGAGAGTTGGAGATTTCGTCATTTTCATATTTGAGTTTTCTCAAATTTTTGAAAAGAGGATCATTTGATTTATTTATTTCATCTTCAATTATTTTCCAACATCAAAATATGAGAGAGGGAAATAATATGACTTTTCCCAAATTTAGGAAAAATGAAGATTTAATAAATAAATCAAATTTTGGATTTTTCCGGAATTTAGTTGCATTTTATTTGGATTAGGGAAAAATGCGTTTTCAAAATTTGCATCTAGGCCCCGAGAAAAGTTCATTTTGTTCGACTCATTTTTAGGAGCCGGGGAAAATTTACTTTGGAATTTTTGAAGTTCGTTTAGATTTTCTTTTCTTTGTTTTTTTCGGCGCGCGTATCTATTTAAAAAAAATCGCAGCGCCCCGCCTGGGGCAAGGCCCAGCCGCCCCCTCGCGCGCTCGCGCGCAGCGCGCAGCCGCCGCCGTCTCCGAGTCCGACTCGGACTCCGCCGCCGCTGCCCCTTGCCTTGCCCCCTCCCCCAAGCCACCCTCCCCCCTTTATATACCGCCCCTCCCCCCTCTCCTCCCCACACCGCCCCCGCCGCCCCAAGCAGCAGCAGCAGCAGCCGCGCCGCCGCCGCTTGCGCCGCTGCCGCCTGCCACTGCCACCGCCGCCGCCGCCTGCCAGCGCCGCCCGCCGCCTCGCCTCGCCTCGCCTGCCCCGCCGCCTAGCCCCGGTCGCCGGAGCCCCTCGCCGAGGCAGCCGCCGCGCCGCGCCATCCCTCCCTTGGTTCGGTTTTTTTTTAAAAAAACCGTTCCGGTTTTCTTTCGTTCTTTGTTTCGTTTTTTTTTCGAAACCCTAGATCGGTTTTTCGTCTTTCTTTCGGTTTAGTTGTTTAGCGAGCGTTCGCCGGACCGTTCGTCCTAACGAACGCGATCACCGGTTATTCTCGGTTAACGAACGTCCGTTCGTTTACCCGTTCGTCGTTTTCTTTTCGTCAGATTTATTCCGCGAATTTTCTGATCGCGATTTCAGATCCGATCTTCGTTCTAGTTTTTCTTCTCGCTCGTTTATCGGAATCAGGTGATTCAAGCGCCTGGAGTTTCGTTTCGAAACCGCCGTTCCGACTAATCAACTTAAACAAGTTTTTGCTACTGTAAAATTTGACCTAGTTTCAACTTGCTAGAACCGAGTTGTTTTCTTCCGCCGTTGGTTTTCCGTTGCTTTGTTCAGTTCTTTCTCTCTTTGCAACCGGAGTTCTTAAGTTGAACTTTCTGGTTTGATCTCTTGTTCGAGTTTTACCTGTGCATTAGATGAGTACTTATTGTATGCTTGTTGTTTGTCTACGATAGATTACCCGGAGTGCGCCGCGTGTTACTTCGAATCTCTAGGTCTCGCGGATCATCAGCAAGGCAAGTAACACTTTGATCATACCTTTTCTACAACCTAGTTTTGTTGCATTAGATCAATCCTCACACATTGCATGATTAGGATCTAATTAAATTGTGGGATGGGAAGTAGATGAGGTAGTACCTATTACCTATTTATTATGAAACCTTTGGGAGTTACTTCTACGTTTGCTTATTATGCCATGCTATGCTAGTAGACGTGGATTGGGTGAGTGATATCCATGACAGATGTGAGTATTGTTAATTAATGGTTTACTTAAGGTGGCAACTTAAACACACATTTGGGTGGATTGAGGCACCTGGTTTCTATTAGGACTTGCCTGTTTTACTTTTGGACCGCCACCCAGGCTCAAAGGGGTCATAAGATCTTTCATGCTAGAAACTTCCGTGTGCAGCCACAAGCCATTATGGGCTCTAGCATAGTTGATTAAGTCGTGCGAACTCTTACAGGATAGACTAGCAGATGTAGGGGAAAGTAGGTGTACCGGTCTATCCATCGTAAGGTGCTAGCGCTTCTGAAAGACTGTGTCTCGGTCATCCGTTTCTCAAACACCATGTAGTGCGAGAAATCCAACGGAGGCGATCGAGTCTTGTGGGGAAAAGTGCGCAAACCTCTGCAGAGTGTACTAAACTAATCATGATTAGCCGTGTCCCCGGTTATGGACACCTTGAGTATCTAGTACTTGAATATCATGTGAATCTCATCATGTTACCTCTAATTAATATTGTTGGGTTTTAATTGTTCACCTAATTGGGATCGGAATGCTGTCAACCATTCTCGATGTTCAACTACCATGATAGTTAAATAAATTCATTCCTTTGTAGTAGGGAAAAACTGGCTTTACGCAAAACTGTAACCATAGAGCTTTCCACCAGCCATACATGCATATAGTATAGCTCATTACTGTTCATTACCTTCTATGTGTTACCTTGCCAGCATATTCCATGTGCTGACCCGTTTTCGGGCTGCAACTTTCATGTTGCAGACTTTTCAGACGACGAGTAAGGTGTTTTTAGGTCGTGGTTCTATACTCAGTGATGCCGTTGGAGTTGATGGACCCATTTATCTTCCAAGCCTTCCGCTGTTATCGATATTAGTTGGCCTTAAGCCATATTTATTGTAATAAGTTCTCTTTTGAGACATCGATGTAATAAGTGTGTGATTGCTACTCTGTTATAAATCCTTCGAAGTACTGTGTGGTGTCAGCATTACTGATCTAGGGATGACACCGGAGCACAGAGACTTGATCCATTCGGGTCGGGTCGCCACAGAGATGGTATCAGAGCACACGCTGACTGTAGGACACGACCCCTAAGTTAAAGCCATAGATCACTATTCTCTCCTCATTTTCTAACTCCTCATCTTTTCTACCCTTTTAGGATGACGGACGCGAAGATCAAGTACGCTCAACCGGATGAAGGCACACCTTTTGGATTTCACTTGAAGGAAGTCACCAAGTACCTGAACATTGGACTACCAAGCTTCATCGGGACCTTCAACGCCACTCTGCCTGAAGAGGAGTGCTGGAAGATTCAAGCTCACGTTCCGGGAAGGACATTCGCGCCAATCACGAAGCCCATAGATAGTGTTTTCAGTGCACCAGCCTGGAGTCTGGGAAGGATCATGGCAGCTCATATCATCATGGGACGCATTGGAGAAGTTTATCAAGAAGACCTCAAGGACACTATCTACCAGATTTGCGGACGCCGAGATGAACAATGGGAGTTAGTCAGCACCAAGAAGGATAGATCTATTGCAGCATTCATCCAGGAGTTAAACCAGCACATTCGATGCCACGAGAACCAGATGTGCAATGATATGATAGAGTTGAAGAATGCGAAGGCAAGAATCATCGAGCTAGAAGGAGAACTGAAGGCTACACGCAAGGACTACATGGACGAAATCGTAGCTCTAGCAAGGCACAATGGCGATCTTAAGCAAGAGATTGAAGAACTCAAGGGGAAGTTAGCATCCAAGAAGGAAGACAAGTACGTCGCATGTCCGGACAACTACATCATCCTCGACGACACTGATTCGGATCCAAGTGAACCCGACTTTGAAGACGAAGCTGGAGCAGACATCATGGAGTCTTCCACCGATTCAAATTTCTAGATGACCACCAAATATTAGTAGTATTTTCCCCCATGTATACATTATAGTTCGAGCACTTTTGCAATAGTTCTAGACCGTTGTATGCCCTTGTTTGATTGAATGAAGTGATTTTGTGTGCATTTGCTCATGTGCATTGGGGTAGTGTTTTCTCTTTAGACCTCACTCTATTCTTAATTCTCGTCTTTTCTAAACTCTCAGATGCCTCCGAGACGTGACAATGGATTTCCACCGGAGCTCACTCAGTTGATCCAGCAGCAGAATCAATTGATGCAATTGTTAGTCCAGAATCAGCAAAACAACAACAACAACAACCCACCTCCACCACCGCCACCTGTTGACCACTTAGCCCGTTTCCTTAGGCTAAATCCGCCGGTGTTTTCCAGTAGCACTGAGCCAATGGTAGCAGATGATTGGCTCCGCAAGATAGGAAGGGAGTTGACCACTGCAGGATGCACAGATGGTGAGAAGGTGAAGTTTGCCGCACACCAGCTTGACGGACCCATGGCAGCATGGTGGGAGAATTTTACAGCCACTTACCCAGTTGACACTGTCACATGGGATCAGTTTCAGCAAGCTTTCCGCACTGTCCATGTTTCAGCAGGAGCTATGGCCATGAAGAAGCGTGAGTTTCGCAACTTACGCCAAGGAGCAAGGACAGTTGGCCAGTACGTTGACGACTTCAGCAAGTTAGCATGTTATGCCCCAGATGACGTTGCTACGGATGCGACCAAGCAGGAGAAGCTTCTGGAAGGATTGAATGATGAGCTAAGCATGCAGTTGATGGTAGCAAGTTTCAACAACTACCAGGAGTTGGTAGATCGTGCCATCATGATTGAAGGGAAGCAACAGCAGATTGAGAACCGCAAGAGGAAGTATGGACAGGGGAAGTATAACTCTGGAGCCCAGTAGAAGCCCCGTTTTACCCCTAAACCGGGAGTTCATTTTCAGCATACCCATGGAGGAGGTAGTTCGCACAACCATAATGGCCACAAAAATGGTAATGGGAATGGAGGAAGCAACGGCCAGAATCGGACCATTCCATCAACCCCAACCAAGAGAGATCTGAGTCAAGTCACCTGTTTCAAGTGTTCCAAGACCGGACATTATGCAAATGAATGTCCTGAAGGCCAGAATGGAAATGGCACTGGAAGCTCTGGGAAGAAGCCGAACCCTTTCAACAGGGGACAGGTGAACCACGTTAATGTGGAGGAGGTTGCAGATCAGCCTGATGCAGTAATCGGTAAGTTTTTGGTTAAGTCAATTACCGCACTCGTTATTTTCGATACTGGTGCATCGCATTCATACATATCAAGGGGATTTGTCGAAAAGTATAGCCTGCCCACTAGGATTCTTAAAACACCTATGCTAGTAAGCTCGCCAGGAGCAGAGTACATGGCCAGACAAGGATGTTTTCAAGTGCCATTAAGCATAGGAAGGCATGTTTTCCCAACAGATTTAATCATTCTGGAATCCCAAGGTCTGGATGTAATTCTTGGTATGGATTGGCTGTCGATGTATGGAGGAAACATCGATTGCGCCAGTAAGACAATTTTGCTCACAACGCGAGAAGGAAGAAGGATCAAGTATGTATCCCGGCATGTGCCAAGTAGGACACAAGTAAATTCTTTATTAGGAGTTGTGCAGGAAGAAGTACTAGTGGTGAAGGATTTCCCTGATGTATTTCCTAAGGAATTGCCAGGAATGCCACCAGATAGAGATATTGAGTTTTTGATTGAGCTTTTGCCAGGCACTAGGCCAATATCAAAGAGACCATGCAGGATGCCAGCGAAAGATTTGGTGGAAATTAAGAATCAGATTAAGGAGTTACTGGAGAAAGGTTACATACGCCCAAGTTCTTCGCCTTGGGGATCACCCGTACTTCTAGTGGAGAAGAAGGATGGATCATTACGGATGGTTGTTGATTACCGTGGATTAAATGAAGTAACCATCAAGAACAAATACCCACTGCCAATGATTAATGATCTGTTTGACCGTTTGCAAGGAGCTAAAGTGTTTTCCAAGATCGATTTGCGATCGGGATACCATCAGTTGAAGATTCAAGAACAGGATATTCCGAAGACAGCTTTTACCACGAGATACGGATTGTACGAGTATACTGTTATGTCATTTGGATTAACTAACGCGCCTGCCTATTTTATGAACCTGATGAACAAGGTATTTATGGAGTTTTTGGATAAGTTCGTCGTAGTGTTCATGGATGACATTCTGATTTTCTCAAAGAATGAAGAGGAGCATAAGGAACATTTGCGTTTGGTTTTGGAGAAACTAAGGGAACATCAGTTATATGCCAAATTAGCAAATGTGAGTTTTGGTTGAAGGAAGTAGGATTCCTCGGACACGTTATATCCGGAGAAGGGATAGCAGTTGACCCCACCAAGGTTGAGACCGTAACCGAATGGGAAGCACCAACGACAGTTGGAGAGATCCGGAGTTTTCTTGGACTCGCAGGATACTACCGGAGATTTATTGAGAACTTTTCAAAGATTGCAAAGCCTATGACGGAGTTGTTGAAGAAGGATACTAAGTTCAAATGGACTGAGGAGTGTGAGGCTAGTTTTCAGGAGTTGACGAAACGATTGGTTACCTCACCAGTATTGATTTTGCTAGATCAGACCAAGGATTATGAGGTGTATTGCGATGCTTCACGTCGAGGACTTGGAGCAGTACTTATGCAGGAAGGTAGAGTTGTTTCGTATGCTTCACGACAACTGAAGCCCCATGAGTTGAATTATGCCACACATGATTTGGAGTTAGCAGCCGTAGTGCATGCATTGAAGACATGGAGACATTTCCTCATTGGAAATCATTGTGAGGTGTACACGGATCACAAGAGTTTGAAGTACATTTTCACGCGGAAGGAGTTGAACCTCAGACAAAGGAGATGGTTGGAGCTCATCAAGGATTATGATATGAGATTGCATTACCATCCCGGAAAAGCTAATGTAGTAGCTGACGCATTGAGCCGTAAGAGCCATGTCAATACGTTAATAACGGTAGAAATACCCAAGGAGTTATCAGAAAACCTTCGTGAACTAAGTTTAGAGATAGTTCCGAGAGGCTATGTAGCAGCATTGGAGATTCAGTCAATATTGATGGATAAAATCAGAGAGGCTCAGAAATCTGACAAGAAAATTGCTTCTATAAAGGAGAAATTAAGCAAAGAAAAAGCAAAGGGATTTCGTGAGGATGAGCATGATACCCTATGGTTTGAGGACCGTGTTTATGTGCCAAATGACCCGGAGATCAGGAAGTTGATTCTGCAAGAGGCACATGATTCACCCTATTCGATTCACCCAGGAAATACCAAGATGTATTTGGATTTAAAGGAAACATTCTGGTGGACCAGAATGAAGAAGGATATTGCAGCATATGTAGCAGTTTGTGATGTGTGTCATAGAGTAAAGGCAGAACATCAGAAGCCAGCCGGATTGTTACAACCATTGCCGATACCCGAATGGAAGTGGGATAAGATAGGCATGGATTTTATCACAGGACTACCTAGGACGAAGGCAGGCTATGACTCGATATGGGTAGTCATTGATCGTTTGATGAAGGTAGCACATTTCATTCCAGTTAAGACCACTTACACTAGTGCTAAGTTGGCAAAGATATACATGACTAGGATCATTTGTTTGCATGGAGTTCCGAGGAGTATTGTATCAGATAGAGGAACCCAATTTACATCAAAGTTTTGGAATCAGTTGCATGAAACTTTGGGAACCAGGCTAGAGTTCAGCACCGCTTTTCATCCGCAGACGGATGGACAGACCGAGAGAGTCAATCAGATTTTGGAAGATATGCTGAGAGCTTGTGCACTAGATTATGGATCTAGTTGGGACGATAACTTGCCGTATGCGGAATTTTCCTATATAAACAGTTACCAAACCAGTTTGAAAATGGCACCTTTCGAAGCTTTATACGGAAGGAGGTGCAGGACACCGTTGTCATGGGACGAAGTTGGAGACCGTCAGTTGTTTGGACCCGATTTGATTAAAGAGTCTGAACAGAAGGTGAAATTGATTCGCGATAGGCTCAAGGTAGCCCAGTCCAGGCAGAAGAGCTACACAGATTCTAAACGCAAGGAGACAGTTTACGAAACCGGAGACAGAGTTTATCTCCGAGTATCCCCACTTCGAGGAGTTAAGCGCTTTGGAGTTAAGGGAAAATTAGCACCACGTTTCGTTGGACCGTATAAGATCTTGCAACGTATGGGAGAAGTCGCTTATAAGTTGGAATTACCAGAGGGACTGTCAGGAGTTCATGATGTATTCCATGTTTCTCAGCTGAAGAAATGTCACGCCGAGATGGCGGAGGTACCACTAAGAGATACAGTGCCGCTTGAAGCGATTCAATTGAAGGACGACTTAACGTATGAGGAGAAACCAGTCAAGATTCTCGAGTTTGCCAGCAGAGTTACCCGCAGCAAGGTTATCAAGTTTTGCGAAGTTCAGTGGAACCACCACTCAGAGGATGAAGCCACCTGGAAGAGAGAAGAAGATTTTCTCAAGGACCACCCTCACCTATTTTCTAGCCAACCCGAATCTCGAGGGCGAGATTCATCTTAAGGGGGGTAGGTTTGTAACATCCCAAATTTTCAATTTGGAATGTTATACAGTAGATCATCATGCATAGCATATTTTCTTGCATTTTGGTCGACCCTAGAAATTTCACGCAACTCACGGACCCTCGGAGAGAGTTGGAGATTTCGTCATTTTCATATTGAGTTTTCTCAAATTTTTGAAAAGAGGATCATTTGATTTATTTATTTCATCTTCAATTATTTTCCAACATCAAAATATGAGAGAGGGAAATAATATGACTTTTCGCAAATTTAGGAAAAATGAAGATTTAATAAATAAATCAAATTTTGGATTTTTCTGGAGTTTAGTTGCATTTTATTTGGATTAGGGAAAAATGCGTTTTCAAAATTTGCATCTAGGCCCCGAGAAAAGTTCATTTTGTTCGACTCATTTTTAGGAGTCGGGGAAAATTTACTTTGGGATTTTTGGAGTTCGTTTAGATTTTCTTTTCTTTGTTTTTTTCGGCGCGCGTATCTATTTAAAAAAAATCGCAGCGCCCCGCCTGGGCCAAGGCCCACCCGGCCAGGCCGGCCCAGCCGCCCCCTCGCGCGCTCGCGCGCAGCCGCCGCCGCCTCCGAGTCCGGCTCGGACTCCGCCGCCGCCGCCCCTTGCCTTGCCCCCTCCCCCAAGCCACCCTTCCCCCCCTTTATATACCGCCCCTCCCCCCTCTCCTCCCCACACCGCCCCTGCCGCCCCAAGCAGCAGCAGCAGCAGCAGCCGCGCCGCCGCCGCTTGCGCCGCCGCCGCCTGCCACTGCCACCACCGCCGCCGCCTGCCAGCGCCGCCCGCCGCCTCGCCTCGCCTCGCCTGCCCCGCCGCCTAGCCCCGGTCGCCGGAGCCCCTCGCTGAGGTAGCCGCTGCGCCGCGCCATCCCTCCCTTGGTTCGGTTTTTTAAGAAAAAAAAGCCGTTCCGATTTTCTTTCGTTCTTTGTTTCAAATTTTTTTCGAAACCCTAGATCGGGTTTTCGTCTTTCTTTCAGTTTAGTTGTTTAGCGAGCGTTCGCCGGACCGTTCGTACTAACGAACGCGATCACTGGTTATTCTCGGTTAACGAATGTCCGTTCGTTTACCCGTTCGTCGTTTTCTTTTCGTCGGATTTATTCCGCGAATTTTCTGATCGCGATTTCAGATCCGATCTTCGTTCTAGTTTTTCTTCTCGCTCGTTTATCGGAATCAGGTGATTCAAGCGCCTGGAGTTTCGTTTCGAAACCGCCGTTCCGACTAATCAACTTAAACAAGTTTTTGCTACTGTAAAATTTGACCTAGTTTCAACTTGCTAGAACTGAGTTGTTTTCTTCCGCCGTTGGTTTTCCGTTGCTTTATTCGGTTCTTTCTCTCTTTGCAACCGGAGTTCTTAAGTTGAACTTTCTGGTTCGATCTCTTGTTCGAGTTTTACCTGTGCATTAGATGAGTACTTATTGTATGCTTGTTGTTTGTCTGCGATAGATTACCCGGAGTGCGCCGCATGTTACTTCAAATCTCTAGGTCTCGCGGATCATCAGCAAGGCAAGTAACACTTTGATCATACCTTTTCTACAACCCAGTTTTGTTGCATTAGATCAATCCTCACACATTGCATGATTAGGATCTAATTAAATTGTGGGATGGGAAGTAGATGAGGTAGTACCTATTACCTGTTTATTATGAAACCTTTGGGAGTTACTTCTACGTTTGCTTATTATGCCATGCTATGCTAGTAGACGTGGATTGGGTGAGTGATATCCATGACAGATACGAGTATTGTTAATTAATGGTTTACTTAAGGTGGCAACTTAAACACACATCTGGGTGGATTGAGGCACCTGGTTTCTATCAGGACTTGCCTGTTTTACTTTTGGACCGCCACCCAGGCTCAAAGGGATCATAAGATCTTTCATGCTAGAAACTTCCGTGTGCAGCCACAAGCCATTATGGGCTCTAGCATAGTTGATTAAGTCGTGCGAACTCTTACAGGATAGACTAGCAGATGTAGGGGAAAGTAGGTGTACCGGTCTATCCATCGTAAGGTGCTAGCGCTTCTGAAAGACTGTGTCTCGGTCATCCGTTTCTCAAACACCATGTAGTGCGAGAAATCCAACGGAGGCGATCGAGTCTTGTGGGGAAAAGTGCGCAAACCTCTGCAGAGTGTACTAAACTAATCATGATTAGCCGTGTCCCCGGTTATGGACACCTTGAGTATCTAGTACTTGAATATCATGTGAATCTCATCATGTTACCTCTAATTAATATTGTTGGGTTTTAATTGTTCACCTAATTGGGATCGGAATGCTGTCAACCATTCTCGATGTTCAACTACCATGATAGTTAAATAAATTCATTCCTTTGTAGTAGGGAAAAACTGGCTTTACGCAAAACTGTAACCATAGAGCTTTCCACCAGCCATACATGCATATAGTATAGCTCATTACTGTTCATTACCCTCTATGTGTTACCTTGCCAGCATATTCCATGTGCTGACCCGTTTTCGGGCTGCAACTTTGATGTTGCAGACTTTTCAGACGACGAGTAAGGTGTTTTTAGGTCGTGGTTCTATACTCAGTGATGTCGTTGGAGTTTATGGACCCATTTATCTTCCAAGCCTTCCGCTATTATCGATATTAGTTGGCCTTAAGCCATATTTATTGTAATAAGTTCTCTTTTGAGACATCGATGTAATAAGTGTGTGATTGCTACTCTGTTATAAATCCTTCGAAGTACTGTGTGGTGTCAGCATTACTGATCCAGGGATGACACCGGAGCACAGAGACTTGATCCATTCGGGTCGGGTCGCCACAGTGTATTTAACTTTGCATGCCAAGTTTGAAAAATACAGTAGAACTATATTTTCAGATAGCCTCTTTTTCTTCCAGCAGTATTTTTTTATGGTAGTAGTAAAAAATCTTTAAGATACTACACAAGCGCGCACACACAATCAGCCACACGTCCTGACGTATAAATTGGTATGCACACAATTATCCATGAATATAATAACAGATCGAGCTGCGGATCGTAGAGCAACAAATCGGATAGTAGAATTTCATACAGAGGAATTGGAGCATGGGAATGAGAGGATTGAGGCACCGAGCCAGCTGCAGCCTAACCCAGCACAGGCACGCATCGCTTGATTGCGTGGCGGCCATTGTCGAAGAACGCGAGGCTCCGGCTGGATTCGGCTCGCCGCTGCGCTTCTCCGTCCAGCGCTGGCGCTGCCGCCCAGCACGAGAAAGAGAGCGCGGAGAGGTGGATAAACTGATATGGTCTTTGTTCGGGAGAGCCGTCTCGAAAGAAACGATTCGGTTGCGACACGAGCGTGGCTGGCTGGCTGCCCTCATCCACCATATTTTGCGGGCTCTTGTCAACCACTTTTTTGAGGAATATTCTCAGCATCTTGGCTATCCCTATCCTTTCATCCCTCTGAACCAAACAAGTGGCATCTCTTAAAAAATTGGCTATCCCTATCCAACCGAGAGATAGCCGATGAACCAAACGCCACCTTATTGGCTGAGACATTAAATAGAATTTGCATAATGATATTAACGAATTAATGACATGGAAAACCGACATAGTGATTCGTAAAAAAGAGATCTACATAGTGGTTGGCTCTTCTCAGTTTTTTAAAGGGCCAAATAGGAGTAATTGTTGCCATTTATTTTTGATTTAATATTCTCCATCCAATCTTCGTCGTCGTCGTCCCTCCAACGGTGGTACGACGTCGGAGAGCCGCGACAGCCTTGTCCGATGGCTGCCTGCCGCTCACGGAGGAGCCGCTCTACCTCCTGCTGCACCGTGTGGAGTGACGCCATGGCCACTATCGACTTGGCCTTCGGAGCCCTAGCGGCGACCTTGCCGCGACCGGCGTTGGCAGAGCATTCGCTAAGCGACCACTCCTCGCCGATCTTGGCAAGCTCGCCATCAAGGCGGCGGTGACGCCTGGTGGTCGTCTCCGCAGTGGTCACAGAGTGGTCAAGCGCCCACGTAGCGGCGAGGTCTGGGTCGTTGTGGGC
Source organism: Triticum monococcum (assembly GCA_034509565.1). NCBI lineage: Eukaryota > Viridiplantae > Streptophyta > Magnoliopsida > Poales > Poaceae > Triticum > Triticum monococcum. Next base: position 490,678,184 of record CM067845.1, read on the forward strand.
TCAGTCCGGCATCACGTCGCTCTTGGCGAAAGCAGAGCGGCGACTAGCATTGTGCAGGTCGTACCGCTCCTACTGCCGATCCGTGTGCTCTGCCTCAGATACAACGGGCCTTGAGCCCGAGGGATCGCCAAGGTAGTGGAGGTGGCGGCCTCGCACTTTCTTGATTGCGGTCGACAACTCCTCCTTGAAGGCGAGGCAGTGGCGGCGCGACGACGACAAAGACGGTGTCTGATTTGGACGACGTGGCGGTGCGGGGGCGAGGCCGGCTCCTCCTTCACGCGGCGTTCGATTTGGATGCAACGGTGGTGCCGGGCGAGGTCGGTTCCTCCTTCACCAACAGTAGCATGGATGCCAGCACGGGCTTGCTGTGGTGGCGCGATGGTGCCAGGGTGTTGGGGAACGTTGCAGAAAACAAAAATTTTCCTACGGTTTCACCAAGATCCATCTATGAGTTCATCTAGCAACGAGTGATTGGATGCATCTACGTACCTTGTAGATCGCGAGCGGAAGCGTTCAAAGAACAGGGATGAGGGAGTCGTACTCGATGTGATCCAAATCACCAGAGATCCTAGCGCCGAACGGACGGCACCTCCGCGTTCAACACATGTACGGTCAGCGTAACGTCTCCTCCTTCTTGATCCAGCAAGGGGGAAGGAGAGGTTGAGGAAGATGGCTCCAGCAGCAGCACGACGGCGTGGTGGTGGTGGAGCTGCAGTACTCCGGCAGGGCTTCGCCAAGCTCTATGGAGGAGGAGGAGGTGTTGGAGAGGGAGAGGGAGGCACCAAAGGCGTAGGTTAGAGGCCCTCCATCCCCCCCACTATATATAGGGGGCCTAGGGGGGCGGCGGCCCTAGAAGATGCAATCTCCTAGGGGGGCGGCGGCCAAGGGGTGGGGGGCTTGCCCCCCCCAAGCAAGGGGGCGCCCCCCTTTAGGGTTTCCCCACCCTAGGCACATGGGCCCTAGGGGGAAGTGGCGCCCCAGCCCACTTTGGGCTGGATCCCTTCCCACTTCAGCCCATGGGGCCCTCCGGGATAGGTGACCCCACCCGGTGGACCCCCGGGACCCTTCCGGTGGTCTCGGTACAATACCTCCGGACCATTCCGAAACTCCTCGTGACGTCCGGGATCTCATCCGGGACTCCGAACAACATTCGGGTTACTGCATATACATATCCCTACAACCCTAGCATCACCAAACCTTAAGTGTGTAGACCTTACGGGTTCGGGAGACATGTAGACATGACCGAGATTGCTCTCCGGTCAATAACCAACAGCGGGATCTGGATACCCATGTTGGCTCCCACATGCTCCTCGATGATCTCATCGGATGAACCACGATGTCGAGGATTCAAGCAACCCCGTATACAATTCCCTTTGTCAATCGGTATGTTACTTGCCCGAGATTCGATCGTCGGTATCCCAATACCTCGTTCAATCTCGTTACTGGCAAGTCACTTTACTCGTACCGTAATGCATGATCCCGTGACCAGACACTTGGTCACTTTGAGCTCATAATGATGATGCATTACCGAGTGGGCCTAGTGATACCTCTCCGTCATACGGAGTGACAAATCCCAGTCTTGATCCGTGTCAACCCAACAGACACTTTCGGAGATACCCGTAGTATACCTTTATAGTCACCCAGTTACGTTGTGACGTTTGGTATACCCAAAGTACTCCTAAGGTATCCGGGAGTTACACGATCTCATGGTCTAAGGAAAAGATACTTGACATTGGAAAACTCTAGCAAATGAACTATACGATCTTGAGCTATGTTTAGGATTGGGTCTTGTCCATCACATCATTCTCCTAATGATGTGATCTCGTTATCAATGACATCCAATGTCCATAGTCAGGAAACCATGACTATCTGTTGATCAACGAGCTAGTCAACTAGAGGCTTACTAGGGACATGTTGGTGTCTATTATTCACACATGTATTACGATATTCGGATAACACAATTATAGCATGAATAAAGACAATTATCATGAACAAGGAAATATAATAATAATGCTTTTATTATTGCCTCTAGGGCATATTACCAACAGTCTCCCACTTGCACTAGAGTCAATAATCTAGTTACATTGTGATGAATCGAACACCCATGGAATTCTGGTGTTGATCATGTTTTGCTCTAGGGAGAGGTTTAGTCAACGGATCTGCTACATTCAGGTCCGTATGTACTTTACAAATATCTATGTCTCCATCTTGAACATTTTCACGAATGGAGTTGAAGCGACGCTTGATATGCCTAGTCTTCTTGTGAAACATGGGCTCCTTGGCAAGTGCAATAGCTCCAGTGTTGTCACAGAAGAGTTTGATTGGCCCCGACGCATTGGGTATGACTCCTAGGTCGGTGATGAACTCCTTCACCCAAATTGCTTCATGCGCTGCCTCCGAGGCTGCCATGTACTCCGCTTCACATGTAGATCCCGCCACGACGCTCTGCTTGCAACTGCACCAGCTTACTGCCCCACTGAAAGTGCAACTATCCCTAGGTGGTTTTGGTAATTCATAACAACATATAGCTCATTGAGCTAATGCTATTCCAAGATGATTATTTCAGGAAAGCTCAATGACTGGCATGGCATGGATGGTGAAAGTGGAACCCTCAAAATGCTAAGGACAAAGGATTGGCTCAAGCTCAAAAGCTCAAGACACTTCATTTTATATTTTAGTGATCCAAGATCACATTGAGTCTTTAGGAAAAGCCAATACTATCAAGGAGGGATGAGGTGTTGCTTAATGAGCCTCTTGCTTCATGTGCTTAGTGATATGCTCCAAACCCCCTCAACTACTTTCCCATATCCACATATGACCTAAACCCTAAGCCAAACTCGGTCCTACCGATTCTTCCTATCCGGCGCCACCGAGTTTCACTTGTCATAAGCCACTGCCAAACCCTAGCACTTTGGTTCTACCGATAGGGATCTCGGTCTCACCGAGATGGGATTGCAAACTCTCTGTTTCCCTTTCATAACTTTTCGGTCTCACCGAAAGAGCGAATCGGTCCCACCGAGATTGCAATGTAAACTCTCTGTTTCCTTTTTGTAACTTTTCGGTCTCACCGAAAGAGCAAATCGGTCCCACCGAGTGTGCCTGACCAACTCTCTAGTTAGATTATTACCAAAATCGGTCTCACCGAGTTTGTGTAATCGGTCTCACCGAGATTACGTTATGCCCCAACCCTAACAAAATCGGTCCTACCGAGTTGCATGTCAGTCCCACCGAAAATCTCTAATGGTCACTAGGTTTACTTTTCGGTCCGGCCGAGCTTGTTGATTCGGTCCCACCGAGATTGGAAAACTGTGTGTAACGGTTGGATTTTGTGTGGAGGCTATATATACCCCTCCACCTCCTCTTCATTCGTGGAGAGAGCCATCAGAACACATCTACACTTCCAACTCATATGTTCTGAGAAAGAACCACCTACTCATGTGTTGAGACCAAGATATTCCATTCCTACCATATGAATCTTGATCTCTAGCCTTCCCCAAGTTGCTTTCCACTCAAATCTTCTTTTCACCAGATCCAAATCCTATGAGAGAGAGTTGAGTGTTGGGGGGACTATCATTTGAAGCACAAGAGCAAGGAGTTCATCATCAACACACCATTTGTTACTTCTTGGAGAGTGGTGTCTCCTAGATTGGCTAGGTGTCACTTGGGAGCCTCCGACAAGATTGTGGAGTTGAACCAAGGAGTTTGTAAGGGCAAGGAGATCGCCTACTTCGTGAAGATCTACCGCTAGTGAGGCAAGTCCTTCGTGGGCGATGGCCATGGTGGGATAGACAAGGTTGCTTCTTCGTGGACCCTTCGTGGGTGGAGCCCTCCGTGGACTCGCGCAACCGTTACCCTTCGTGGGTTGAAGTCTCCATCAACGTGGATGTAGGATAGCACCACCTATCCGAACCACGGGAAAAACATCCGTGTCTCCAACTACGTTTGAATTCTCCAAACCCTTCCCTTTACATTCTTGCAAGTTGCATGCTTTACTTTCCGCTGCCAATATACTCTTTGCATGCTTGCTTGAATTGTGTGATGATTGCTTGACTTGTCCTAAAATAGCTAAAATCTGCCAAGAACTAAAATTGGGAAAAGGTTAAGTTTTTATTTGGTCAAGTAGTCTAATCACCCCCTCCCCCCTCTAGACATACTTTCGATCCTACAAGTGGTATCAGAGCCTTGGTCTCCATTTGCTTTGATTTCCATAGCTTTTGGTGGTCATAGCCTTGGTTTCACAACCTAGGAGAGTATAGCGTCTAGCGAGGGAAATTATCACCGTAGAGGTCCTTACTTTGATGGTACTAATTTCGCTAGTTGGAAGCATAAAATGAAAATGCATATTCTTGGACATAACCCCGCCGTTTGGGCTATTGTGTGTGTTGGTTTGCAAGGTGACTTCTTTGATGGGAGAGAACCAAACCGTGAAGCTACCGCGGATGAGTTGAAGATGTTGCAATACAATGCTCAAGCTTGTGATATTCTCTTCAACGGATTGTGCCCCGAAGAATTCAACAAAATCAGCCGTCTTGAGAATGCAAAGGAAATTTGGGACACTTTGATTGATATGCACGAAGGTATCGACTCCGTCAAGGAATCCAAATTGGATGTGCTTCAAAGTCAACTTGACAAGTTCAAAATGAAGGATGGTGAAGGTGTCGCTGAAATGTACTCTAGGCTTGCTCTCATCACAAATGAGATTGCCGGCTTAGGAAGTGAAGAGAGGACCGATAGATTCATCATCAAGAAGATTCTAAGAGCCTTGGATGGTGTAAGTGCATCTAGTGCCACCCCTAGTTGGTTTTGGAGTATTGACGACAAACCTAGTTGAGGGACTAATGTGTTTGTGAGAATTGCAGAATAACACAGGTAGAAGTCCCTCATTGATTCGGTTTTACTACCAGAGATGACCCCTAAAAATGTACGAAGACATTGAAGTCAATGGTGGTATATGAAGATATTCATATTGAAGACTATGACAAAAGAAGACACCACGTGAAGCCAATGGAACTCGAAGACTTAGATCTTTCGTAGTTTTCTTTCCTTTGTGTTGAGTCATAAGAACCACCATACTGTTAAGTGGGGTCCAAGAGAACCAGTCAGAACGACTGAAGTGATGCCTAATTCAAAACCTATGTCTTCAAGCGAAGACTATGAGAGCAAATCTTGTCCAGAGTCGGATAAGTCAGCTTTACTTGTAGCCCAAGTAAAGTTGCCGTGTGAGTTCGAAATCTGACCGTTGGAACACATGTCAGTTCCTTAGTGACCCAGGGTCATTTCGGACAAATCAGGTCGGGTTGCCCAGTGGCTATAAATAGTCTACCCCCTGCAACCATAAACGGTTGGCTGCTCAGATTTCAGTGCACGACTTTTGTCGTTTGAGAGCAACCCACCTTGAAGCTTTTGAGAGAAAAATTCCTAGCGAGGAGAAAAGCCCTAACCACCCAGAGCCAGAGAGAATTGGGCATCACTTAAGTCTTCTTGTTTGAGTGATCTGAAGACTTATTATACTTGAGGATTGTGCATCCTCCAGCCGGTTAGGCGTCGCGTTCTGAGCATCCAAGAGACATTGTGGATTGCCGATGAACGAAGTCTGTGAAGGTTTGGGAGTCTACCTTGAAGACCTACCAGAGTGATTGGGCGAGGTCTATGTGACCTTAGCTCAAGGGGAATACGGTGAGGACTGGGTGCCCTGAGCTGCGTGTTCAGGACTGGGTGTCCGGGACAGTGTGTCCTTTGGTTTAAATACCTAGCCGCCCTAACCAGACGTACAGTTGCCACAGCAATTGAAACTGGTCCAACAAATCATGGTCTTCAACGAGCCACTAGTTTCATCTTCACTTCTTTTTACTTACCGTTACTCATTGTGAAGCCATTGCATGCTTGCTCTATCTTTTGTCTTCACAACGTAACTGTATGATTTGTTTGGCTTCATAACTTCTTCCTACCTAATCCTTATTACACTGCAGCTACTTGTCATTGTGCTTTCACTCTATTGAATACTTGACCATGGCGTGCCTAGTGTAATCTAACTTCCGCTGCTTAGTGATAGGCATATCTCTACTGTTTGTCTTCACAACTTTCACGTTTTGAAGACTTTCATAAAAATCGCCTATTCACCCCCCCCTCTAGTCGATATAACACACTTTCAATTGGTATCAGAGCAAAGTGCTCCCTTGTTCTGTGTGATTCGGTTTAACCACCTGGAGTTTTAGCTATATCGACTGCAGGGATAATCAAAGTCTCTGCTGCATGCCCCGTCTTCGATGGAACTGAATATCCCTACTGGAAGAATAAGATGCGCATGTATCTTGAAGCCATTGACGTCGACCTATGGTATGTCATCGAGAACGGCGTTCCCAAGGCTGGAGAAGGTGTCACTGCTGCTGATGTCAAGAAGTTCACTCAACTGGACTCTACTGCCAAGAATATCATCTGTGGTCATCTGATCAAAGGACAGTATGGCCGTGTGAGTGCTTTGAAGACATCCAAGCTAGTCTGGGACTGGCTCTCCAAGGTCAATGAAGGCATCTCAACCCAGAGAGATTAGAGAATCAGTGTTCTTCGCAACCTCTTCAACCGCTTCAAGCGAAATGACAATGAGAATGTCCAGCACACATTTGACCGGCTCACTGACATCACAAATGAGCTTCAAGCCCTCGGCGCCACTGAGATCAGCAAACATGAAATCGTCAAGACGCTGCTGAGATCACTTGATAGTTCGTTTGACATCCTAGCCCTGATGATTCAAGAACGTCCTGATTTCAAGACACTCGATCCGTCTGACATACTTGAGAGGCTCAACACACATGAGTTTCAGCTTTCTGAGAAAAGAGATATCTATGGTCCAAACTACGGGCGAACTCGTGCCCTGAAGGCAAAAGCTATTTCCTCATCTGAAGAAGAATCTGACAGTAGTTCTGATGATCCTGAAGACATTGGAAGGGAACTTGCAATGCCAGTAAAGAAGTTCCAAAAATTCACCAAGAAGAAAGGCTTCAGAAAATCTTCACGATCAAGCTCAAGGAATGATGAAGCTTCTGCACATGACTACAAGAAGAAAACATGCCACAAGTGCAAGAAAACTGGACACTTCATCTCTGAGTGTCCACAGTGGGACAATGAGAACAGAAAGAAGAAGAAGAGCAAGGAATATGACTCCGACGACAAGAAGAAGAAGAAATACTCAAAGTCTTCTTCCAAGTCTTCCTCAAAGTCTTCATCAAACAAGAAGAGCTCATCTGGCAAGGCACGTGCATTTGTTGGCAAGGAAATGGATGCAGAGGAGGAGTCCGCTTCTGAGGAGGCAGAGGTGGAGTCTGAGGAGGAGTCTGATTCTGGCATTGCAAGTCTGGCTACAGCATACGTTGCCAAGTCCATCTTCAACACTGAAGACAATGACTCCATCACCGACACCGATGCAAATGACAAGGACTACTCCAATCCTACCTACTGCTTCATGGCATGCGGTGCCAAGGGTACGACACCAGCGTCTTCAGAATGGATTATTGACAGTGGGTGTACAAATCACATGACTGGCAAAAGAAGCCTTCTTATGGACTCAACCTTACGTCCATCCGACAAGAGCCACATCACATTTGGTGACACTGGTAAAAGTAAGGTATTGGGTCTAGGTAGAGTTGCAATCTCAAAGGATCAACACATGGATAAAGTCATGCTTGTTGAATCCCTTGGCTTCAACTTAATGTCTGTCTCAATGCTTTGCGATTTGAACATGATAGTAATATTCGGAAAATATCGTTGCCTGGTACTAATGGAATCTGACAAGTCTCTAGTGTTTGAAGGGTATCGAAAAGATGATTTGTACGTGGTAGATTTCTTAGCAGGGCCACAGCTTGCAGTATGCCTTCTGGCAAAGGCTTCAGAATGCTGGCTTTGGCATCGGAGGCTTGGACATGCTGGCATGAGGAACCTCCACACCCTTGCAAAGAAGAAGCATGTCATAGGCATCGAGGGCGTCAAGTTCAAGAAAGATCACTTATGTGGTGCCTGTGAATCAGGGAAGATGACGAGGGCAAAACATCCCTCGAAGACAATCATGACCACTACTCGACCCTTCGAACTGCTTCACATGGATCTTTTTGGTCCCACTCACTACTCAACTTTTACCACTACTGCTTGCCTCTATGGCTTTGTAATTGTTGATGATTACTCTAGATATACTTGGGTGCACATAATCCTTTACAAGACTGAAGTGCAGGATGTCTTCAGACGCTTCATCAATCGAGCTATGAACAATTATGGCCCCAAGATAAAGCACATCAGAAGTGACAATGGCACTGAATTCAAGAACACTGGCCTTGATACATATCTTGATACTTTGGGCATCACAAATGAATTCTCAGCTCCGTACACGCCACGGCAGAATGGCGTCGTCGAACGCAAGAACAGAACACTCATTGAGATGGCCAGAACGATGCTAGATGAATACAAGACTCCAAGAAAATTCTGGCCTAAAGCCATTGACACTGCATGCCATACAATCAACCGCGTTTATCTTCACAAGCTTCCGAACAAGACATCTTATGAACTCCTAACTGGCAAGAAGCCAAATGTCAGTTACTTCAGAGTATTTGGCGCAAGATGCTGGATCAAGGACCCACACCACACCTCAAAGTTTGCACCAAAAGCACATGAGGGTTTTATGCTTGGATATGGAAAGGATTCGCACTCCTACAGAGTCTTCAATCTCTTTCACTACAAAGTGGTTGAAACAGTGGTTGTGCGGTTCGATGAGACCAATGGTTCACAAAGAGAGCAACTGCCAGATGTGCTAGATGAAGTTCCAGCGAGTGAATCAATCAAGCTAATGGGAACTGGAGAGATTATACCTTCTGAAGCTCATCCTGAAGAAGAACTTATCATCTCAGCACCTGATCCACATGAAGACAATGCTCAGCCTGAAGACATTCCTCCCAACAACAACTCAGATCAGCAGGAGCAAAGTCTTCGCCCTGTACATCCTCGTGTTGCCAATGAAGTGCAGATTGACAAAATAATTGACAGCATCAATGCACCTGGTCCACTCACTCGTTCAAGGGTAACTCAACTGGCAAATTTCTGTGGGCACTTCGCATTCGTCTCAATTTCAGAACCCAAAAAAGTTGAAGAAGCCTTTATGGAACCTGAATGGATTCAAGCAATTCAAGAAGAGCTTCAACAGTTTGAGCTGAACAATGTATGGGAACTGGTTAAGCGTCCTGATCCACAGAAGCATAACATAATAGGCACCAAATGGATATACCGCAACAAGCAAGATGAGCATGGTCAAATCGTCAGAAACAAAGCTCGTCTGGTTGCTCAAGGATATACTCAAGTGGAAGGCATTGACTTCGATGACACATTTGCTCCTGTGGCTAGACTTGAAGCCATACGTATACTGCTGGCCTATGCAAATCATCATAACATACTTTTATATCAAATGGATGTGAAGAGTGCCTTTCTCAATGGCAAGATTGAAGAAGAAGTGTATGTTGCACAACCACCTGGGTTTGAAGATCCAAAACATCCTGACATGGTATACAAACTCAATAAGGCACTGTATGGCCTCAAACAAGCCCCTCGGGCCTGGTATGACACACTCAAATACTTCCTGAAGAGCAAAGGCTTCATACCTGGTTCCCTAGATCCCACTCTCTTCACGAAGACATATGATGGTGAACTGTTTGTGTGCCAAATATATGTGGATGACATTATCTTCGGCTGCACCAATCAGAAGTACAGTGAGGAGTTTGGATATATGATGCAAGAACAATATCAGATGTCTATGATGGGGGAGCTGAAGTTCTTCCTCGGTCTTCAAATACGGCAACAACGCAATGGCATCTTCATATCTCAAGAGAAGTATCTCAAAGATTGCCTGAAGAAGTTCGGTATGCAGGACTGCAAAGGCTTCACAACACCAATGCCAGCCAAACATCATTTGGGTCCTGACGACAATGGTAAAGAGTTCGATCAAAAGGTATACCGCTCCATGATTGGTTCTTTGCTTTATTTATGTGCATCTAGGCCAGATATTATGCTTAGTGTTTGCATGTGTGCTCGATTTCAAGCGGTACCAAAGGAGTCGCATCACTTAGCTGTGAAGCGAATTCTTCGATATTTGGCTCACACCCCAACTCTAGGGTTATGGTATCCAAAGGGCTCAGAGTTTGATCTGGTTGGATTCTCGGATGCTGATTATGCTGGTGACAAGGTTGATCGGAAGTCTACATCAGGCACATGTCACTTTCTGGGACGATGACTTGTATGTTGGTCTTCAAAGAAGCAGAACTGTGTATCCCTCTCCACTGCTGAATCTGAATACATTGCTGCTGGATCTTGCTGCGCTCGGCTTCTGTGGATGAAGCAAACTCTCAAGGACTATGGCATTCATCTGAAGCAAGTGCCACTCTACTGCGACAACGAAAGCACCATCAAGATTGCCAACAACCCAGTTCAGCACTCGAAGACAAAGCACATTGAAATTCATCATCACTTTCTCAGAGATCATGTTGTGAAGGAAGATATTGACATCATACACGTCAACACTGAAGAGCAATTGGCAGATATCTTCACCAAGCCCTTGGATGAGAAGAGATTTTGCAAGTTACGGTGTGAGCTAAATATCTTGGAATCCTCAAATGTCCTGTGATTAGGCACACATCCTAACACTTATGCATATTGATGACTTAGATGTGCAACACACGAAGTAACGTATATCTTCAATCAATGAAGACATACATCCTAAGTGTGAATACATTAATGTGGAAATTGACTTCAGAGCGCCACGATAATTGTGCGCCGTGTCTGGGTCTAATACTTCCTATACGGTGGGTAACACCGCCACCAAACGTTCTATTTTGAAGTGTTTCACTCATGGCGTTACCTTGCAATGTCTTCACATCAATCTCAACATGTCTTCATGATTATCTTCACTACGTGGATTATACAGATATATATACTAGTGTTCTGTCCTCTACAGCATTCACTTATAGCTATGTCTTTTTGTTTTGAATCTTTTGAACTAAGTGAATGTGATCGGACCCTAATCTCTCTATGCTTTCTATCTCAAACTCTATCTTTCCAAGTCATATGCATTCTATTGAAACTGTCGAATGTCTTCTCTGCGTCCTTGTCAGCAGAAGACACAGAGACAACCTTTAAAACAGTTTTCAATGCTCATTCATCGACAAGAAATCCGGAGAAGTAGGAATGACCACCTGACAATCCAGGCGTGCGTGGGTTGTGGAACTGCCCCCAAGATTCCGCATGATGGCCACGTGTTGTTCAGATGTGAATCGCCAGGGGCACCTGTGTAATAGCGCAGTGCCGCCCCTGTAACTATAAATACACACTCACCGCGGTCATTATCTCCTTCTTCCTCCCTCGCATGAACCTACCGCCACCGCTAGCCCTCGACGACGCCGGCGACGAAGTGCTTCGCTGCCGCAACCTCTCCGACGCCGTCTTCACGCCGATCGCGGACATCGCCCTCTCCGCCGTCGCCGTAGGTGTCTTCCATCGCCAAGCTAGGGCACGGAGGATTGAACTGCTCGGCCTCATCTCTCACTCCGTCTAGCAGTTCCAAGTGTGGTAAATAAAACTTCTTTTTACAGCTCCTTTTGATCCTATGGTTCTGTCACTTTCTACCATAAGAAGTTTCTATTCACACAAGTTAGATCTCCCTCAATCTGCATCTCATAACATGCCTAGTATATTCGCTTGTGCTTCATGAAGTAGTTAGATTCCTCAGTTGTACTGATCTGTGGGTTCGTACAAATCTGGAACCAACTTCTTATCTATGAGTGAATGTCTTCGCATGATGAGGTCAATGTCTTCTAAACTGATTAATCTTCAAAATCTTTTGAGAATGCATATGACCTCTTCCCCTTCCCTCGCACCTAAATGCTGTCACAGGTACATGTCCGTGGGAGAATCCTTTGGTTCTCATAGTCTGCATTCATTTGCAGAATTCTTACAGCATCACATAAATTCTCCTGAAGCCAGTTCTTGTTGGTCCAGCAAAAGAAAGCCTTTGAACGTCTTGAAGCCTTCCAAGTTAAGGTTTATGGCTTCAGAGACAGCAGCAAGGAAGGGGGGCAGACAACGCCGTGGCGGAACATCCAAAGATTTGCCTGATGAACTGGCAGAAATGTGTAAAACAGATCCTGAAGAGAATTATGGTCAGCGCAAGACCCGAATCCAATGGATTCGACGCTATTGGGCAGAACAATGGTTCCAATACCGCTTCGTCACCCAAGAGTATGCTGAGAAAAGTGCCATTAAACAACCGTGGGGAGACATCCTATACAAGAATCTTATACCCAGGTCCAGAGATGAAGCCATTGCTCAAGGCTTCTATCCATGCATGGTCCGTGGACCACAGCCTACTGATGCACATCCGTCGTCACTACTCTGGTGTCATGACGACAATCTGTTCAAGCGCAACTTCCAGTTTGCCCAGAACTCAGCGAAGTAGAACAAGAAGAAGTTTGGGTTAGACTTCAACCCTGGTCCCTCCGCACCAAGGGCAGATGGCACACGCGAGGCAGAACCCAATGTCATCGGACCTTACGCCAATCTTGAAGGCCTCATCACCCGCATCTTGGTTCAAGGGACTACAGTGAATGAGCCACCAGCTGACTCTAAATTAGAAGAAGCGCCTGCTGTACCAAAGCCAAAGCAGATGAAGAAGCCAAAAGCTTCAAGGCCGGCCCCTTCACCAAAAATCTCAAGGGCGAAGCCATTGGCAACTGCACCTCCTGAAGTCAGTGTGCAGTCTGAAGACGTATCCCGCATCTCCAAGCCCCAGAAGAGCAAGATGCCTCAGCCACACAGCGGCCAAGAGCTCACAGCTACTGCCATTCTGCGCAACGACGTCATTGATGTGTCAAGCGATGAAGACCTTGCAGATGACGCTCTTGAGCAACTCATCAAGAGCAAAGAAGAAGCAGAGAATTGACTATGAAAAGGCTCAGTTCAAGAAGCATATGGCTAAGCTCAGCGTGCAAGAAGTGAAGAACTTCAAGATCATGATGCATGAGCTCAAGGAAAACTTCCTGAAGAAACGCGCCGAAGCTCAAGGTTCACGCGAGCGCATGAAGACTCTGGCTGACAGATGTGTGCAAGCCTATAATGAGGCTGAGAAGCGCAAGGCACTTGGGCGTCCTGGCATCGACCCCAGGATGGCCGCGAAGAAGAAGAAGAAGAAGCCAACTACAACTGAACCCGATGCACCAAGGCAGGAAGCAGCTCCGATTGTCTTCCCAACTGCAACGACTGGCTCGAAGCCAAAGAGCCGGTCAACAACTTCAGAGCTCAAGAAGACCAGGATTGCTGAGGCTGAAGCAAGGAAAAGGAAATACCCTGAAGCCTCTCCTACTGCCCCCTCCAAGAAGAAGAGGAAGACCAAGAAAGATCGGGCTGCTCCCACAGAGCCCTTGATGGTTGAACCCCTTTCTGTGGTCTATCCTAACGCAGAACGCCAACTCACAGTTCATGAGCCTGCTTCCACAGAGGCTCCTGAAGCTGAAGACATTCCAGCAGCCGACCCCATAGCTGCTGAAGACATTGGTCATGATGACAATGTAGAAAATGATGCAGTCCTTCCTCAGCAAGACCACAGTGAGCTAATCAGCATTGATCGTCCATTGACGCCAATGGCACAGGATGCGTCATGGGCGGATCGCCCACAAGTGGAAGAAGAATCTGAGGTCCAGCCCACTCCAACTCCACAGGCGTCGTCTGCATTTCGCAGGCTTCACAAAGGTCCAAGGCCTCAGGACTCTGCTGACGACATTCCAGCTGCATCAGCCGAAGAAGATGAAGAAGCACCACAAGATCCCACTCCCCCTCCACCAAGAAGCAGTTCTCTAGGAGAACGTGCCTGTGCCTGACCCTCCAGCTAGTCAAGTGGAGGCTGAAAATATTGAGGCTGCCACAACTAACATTGAAGCTAATGTGGAGTCCTCCCCACCGAAAGCATCAGACGCCAGTGAAGCCACTGACCCTGATACTTCTGTTCTTGAGTCTGCCGCCGGTCCCCAATTTGATTACCATGTTGAGCACAGGCCTTAGGTCCAGAAGCCAGTCCCAAGACTGCCAAGGTTCCCAGGTCCTGCATCAGCTCCTGGCTCCTTTAACATCACTAGCTTTAGGGCAGATAATACGTTCTTCAATAGCTCCAAGAACCCCTATTCAAGGGAAAGGATTTCATCAGATAGGTTCTGGAGCTATCCTCAGCGCAGCTACTATTCATGCATCCTGTACAACCAAGGTCGCATCTTCCCGCACAAGCGCCTTGATGTTGAAGCTATTGCCGGTCTGCCCTGTCTGGAGGAAGCGTTGGATTGCTTCAAGCAAGTGGGTCTGCTGCAGTTTGTGACTGATGAAGAGCACTGGAATGAAGAGCTTCTCCTACAATTCTATGCCACCCTCCATATCAAAGGATACAACAGAGATCCGAAGACTTGGGTCCTGGAGTGGATGACCGGCAATGTTCATCACGAAGCCAATGCATTTGATATCATTGAGCTCACCGGCCTGCCCACTCCTGGTGCATTCTTCGAGGAAGGCTGTCAACTACACACTGAAGCTCTTGAGAGCATATTTTAGAGGCCTGAACCGAATATGAGTCAAATGCTCTCCATGATGAAGCCATTGCCCCATGATGCTCCTTATCCCACAGAGTTCTTCGTTGAAGACCTTGAGTACCTACCCAGAACCATCTATCACATCATCAGACGGACTCTCTGGCCTATCAAAGGGCACTCTCCAAATGCCAAGATCGAGGGTGCAATGAAGACTCTGATATTTTATATCCTTCATGGCAAATGCTTCAATGCACAGGACTTCTTCATACGCCAACTTGCTGCATCAGGCTCAGATTTGTTTGGCTTGAAGATCTATGCCCCTTGGGTAATGAGGCTGATCAAACTTCACTCTGCAATCTTGTATCGGCCCTCAGCCCACAACCATCGGATCTTCTTGCTAGATGTGGATACCTCTGCTGAAGCCATATATCCTGAGCCTGCCAAGCAACCTTTGAGTCTTCCGAATGCAGAACACTAGGGCTTCACTCAGAACGTTGAAGGTGAAGGAAATATGCCCTAGAGGCAATAATAAAGCTAGTATTTATTTCCTTATATCATGATAAATGTTTATTATTCATGCTAGAATTGTATTAACCGGCAACATAATACATGTGTGAATACATAGACAAACAGAGTGTCACTAGTACACCTCTACTTGACTAGCTCGTTAATCAAAGATGGTTATGTTTCCTAACCATGGACAAAAGAGTTGTTATTTGATTAACGGGGTCACATCATTAGTTGAATGATCTAATTGACATGACCCATTCCATTAGCTTAGCACCCGATCATTTAGTATGTTGCTATTGCTTTCTTCATGACTTATACATGTTCCTATGACTATGAGATTATGCAACTCCCGTTTGCCGGAGGAACACTTTGGGTGCTACCAAACGTCACAACGTAAATGGGTGATTATAAAGGAGCATTACAGGTGTCTCCAAAGGTAGATGTTGGGTTGGCGTATTTCGAGATTAAGATTTGTCACTCCGATTGTCGAAGAGGTGTCTCTGGGCCCTCTCGGTAATGCACATCACCTAAGCCTTGTAAGCATTGCAACTAATATGTTAGTTGTGAGATGATGTATTACGGAACGAGTAAAGAGACTTGCTGGTAACGAGATTGAACTAGGTATTGGGATACCGACGATCGAATCTCAGGAAAGTAACATACCGATGACAAAGGGAACAACGTATGTTGTTATGCGGTCTGACCGATAAAGATCTTCATAGAATATGTAGGAGCCAATATGGGCATCCAGGTCCCGCTATTGGTTATTGACTGGAGATGTGTCTTGGTCATGTCTACATTGTTCTCGAACCGTAGGGTCCGCACGCTTAAGGTTTCAAAGACAGTTATATTATGAGTTTATGAGTTTTGATGTACCGAAGGAATTCGGAGTCCCGGATGAGATCGGGGACATGATGAGGAGTCTCGAAATGGTCGAGACGTAAAGATCGATATATTGGACAACTATATTCGGACATCGGAAAGGTTCCGAGTGATTCGGGTATTTTTCGGAGTACCGGGTAGTTACGGGAGAAGTAATGGGCCTTGATGGGCTTTAGTGGGAAGAGGAAAAAGGCTGCTGCGCCCCTCCTCCCCTCTAGTCCGAATTGGACTAGGGAAAAGGGGGCCGGCCACCTTTCCTACTCCTCCACTTCCTTCTCCCTTCCTCCCCTCTTGATGGACTCCTACTAGGACTTGGAGTCCTAGTAGGACTCCCATCCTGGCCGCACCAATAGCCTTGGCCGGCCTCCTCCTCCTCCATCCTTTATATACTGAGGCAGCGGGCACCCCATAGACACAGAAGTTGATCCACGTGATCGTTCCTTAGCCGTGTGCGGTGCCCCCTGCCACCATATTCCACCTCGGTCATATTGTAGCGGTGCTTAGGCGAAGCCCTGCGACAGTAGAACATCAAGATCGTCACCACGCCGTCGTGCTGACGGAACTCCTCCTCGAAGCTTTGCTGGATCGGAGCCCGGGGAGTGTCATCGAGCTGTACATGTGCCAAGAACTCGGAGGTGCCGGAGTAACGGTGCTTGGATCGGTCGGATCGTGAATATGTACGACTACATCAACCGCGTTGTGCTAATGCTTCCGCTGTCGGTCTACAAGGGTACGTAGATCACACTCTCCCCTCTCGTTGCTGTACATCACCATGATCTTGCGTGTGCGTAGGAAATTTTTGAAATTACTACGTTCCCCAACAGTGGCATCCGAGCCTAGGTTTTATGGTTTGATGTTACTTGCACGAGTAGAACACAAGTGAGTTGTGGGCGATATAAGTCATACTGCCTACCAGCATGTCATACTTTGGTTCGGCGGTATTGTTGAATGAAGCGGCCCGGACCGACATTACGCCTACGCTTACGCGAGACCGGTTCTCCCGACGTGCTTTGCACAAAGGTGGCTTGCGGGTGACTATTTCTCCAACTTTAGTTGAACCAAGTGTGGCTATGCCCGGTCCTTGTGAAGGTTAAAACGAAGTCTATTTGACAAACTATCGTTGTGGTTTTGATGCGTAGGTGAGATTGGTTCTTGCTTAAGCCCGTAGCAGCCACGTAAAACTTGCAACAACAAAGTAGAGGACGTCTAACTTGTTTTTGCAGGGCATGTTGTGATGTGATATGGTCAAAACGTGATGATTTATAAGTTGTTGTATAAGATGATCATGTTTTGTTGAACTTATCGGCAACTGGCAAAAGCCTTATGGTTGTCTGTCTATTGCATAAGATGCAAGCGCCCAATAATTGCTTTACTTTATCGCTATGCGATATCAATAGTTGCAAGAGCAAGTGTTGGTGAGACGACCACGTGACGACACATTGATATAGATCAAGATGATGGAGATCATGGTGTCATGCCGGTGACGATATAGATCATGACAGTACTTTGGAGATGGAGATCAAAGAAGCAAGATGATGATGGCCATATCATGTCACATATTTTGATTGCATATGATGTTTATCTTTTATACATCTTATTTTGCTTAGTTTGACGGTAGCATTTTAAGATGATCTCTCACTAATTATCAAGAAGTGTTCTCCCTGAGTATGCACCATTGCGAAAGTTCTTCGTGCTGAGACACCACGTGATGATCGGGTGTGATAGGCTCTACGTTCAAATACAACGGGTGCAAAACAGTTGCACACGCGGAATACTCAAGTTATACTTGACGAGCCAAGCATATACAGATATGGCCTCGGAACACGGAGACCGAAAGGTCGAGTGTGAATCATATAGTAGATATGATCAACATAGTGATGTTCACCATTGAAACTACTCCATCTCACGTGATGATCGGACATGGTTTAGTTGATTTGGATCACGTGATCACTTAGAGGATTAGAGGGATGTCTATCTAAGTGGGAGTTCTTAAGTAATATGATTAATTGAACTTAAATTTATCATGAACTTAGTCCTGGTAGTATTTTTCAAATTATGTTGTAGATCAATAGCTCGCGTTGTTGCTTCCCTGTGTTTATTTTGATATGTTCCTAGAGAAAATTGTATTGAAAGATGTTAGTAGCAATGATGCGGATTGGATCCGTAATCTGAGGTTTATCCTCATTCCTGCACAAAAGAATTATGTCCTTGATGCACCGCTAGGTGACAGACCTATTGCAGGAGCAGATGCAGACGTTATGAACGTTTGGCTAGCTCAATATGATGACTACTTGATAGTTTAGTGCACCATGCTTAATGGCTTAGAATCGGGACTTCAAAGACGTTTTGAACATCATGGACCATATGAGATGTTCCAGGAGTTGAAGATAATATTTCAAGCAAATACCCGAGTTGAGAGATATGAAGTCTCCAACAAGTTCTATAGCTAAAAGATGGAGGAGAATCACTCAACTGGTGAGCATGTGCTTAGATTGTCTAGGTACTACAATCGCTTGAATCAAGTGGGAGTTAATCTTCTAGATAAGATAGTGATTGACAGAATTCTCTAGTCACCATGACCAAGTTAGTAGAACTTCGTGATGAACTATAGTATGCAAGGGATGAAGAAAACGACTCCCGAGCTTTTCGTGATGATGAAATCGATGAAGGTAGAAATCAAGAAAAACATCAAGTGTTGATGGTAGACAAGACCACTAGTTTCAAGAAAAGGGCAGAGGGAAGAAGGGGAACTTCAAAAAGAACAGCAAGCAAGTTGCTGCTCAAGTGAAGAAGCCCAAGTCTGGACCTAAGCCTGAGATTGAGTGCTTCTACTGCAAAGGGACTGGTCACTGGAAGCGGAACTACCCCAAGTGATTGGCGGATAAGAAGGATGGCTAAGTGAACATAAGTATATTTGATATACATGTTATTGATGTGTACTTTACTAGTGTTTATAGCAAACCCTCAGTATTTGATACTAGTTCAGTTGCTAAGATTAGTAACTCGAAACGGGAGTTGCAGAATAAACAGAGACTAGTTAAGGGTGAAGTGACGATGTGTGTTGGAAGTGGTTCCAAGATTGATATGATCATCATCGCACACTCCCTATAATTTCGGGATTAGTGTTGAACCTAAATAAGTGTTATTTGGTGTTTGCGTTGAGCATGAATATGATTTGATCATGTTTATTGTAATACGGTTATTCATTTAAGTAAGAGAATAAATTGTTGTTCTGTTTACATGAATAAAACCTTATATGGTTACACACCCAATGAAAATAGTTCATTGGATCTCGATCGTAGTGATACACATAATCATAATATTGAAACCAAAAGATGCAAAGTTAATAATGATAGTGCAACTTATTTGTAGCACTGCCATTTAGGTCATATTGGTGTAAAGCGCATGAAGAAACTCCATGCTGATTGGCTTTTGGAATCACTTGATTATGAATCAGTTGATGCTTGCGAACCATGCCTCATGGGCAAGATGACTAAGACTCTGTTCTTCGGAACAATGGAGCGAGCAACAGATTTGTTGGAAATCATACATACTGATGTATGTGGTCCGATGAATATTGAGGCTCGCGACACGTATCATTATTTTCTGATCTTCACAGATGATTTGAGCAGATATGAGTATATCTACTTGATGAAACATAAGTCTGAAACATTTGAAAAGTTCAAAGAATTTCAGAGTGAAGTGAAAAATCATCATAACAAGAAAATAAAGTTTCTATGATCTGATCGTAGAGAAGAGTATTTGAGCTACGAGTTTGGCCTTCAGTTAAAAACAATGTGAAATAGTTTCACTACTCACGCCACATGGAACACCATAGTGTAATAGTGTGTCCGAACGTCATAACCATACTTTATTAGATATAGTGCGATTTATGATGTCTCTTACCGATCTATCACTATCGTTTTGGGGTTATGCATTAGAGACAGCTGCATTCACGTTAAATAGGGCACCATCAAAATCCGTTGAGACGACGCCTTATAAACTGTGGTTTGGCAAGAAACCAAAGTTGTCGTTTCTGAAAGTTTGGGGCTGCGATGCTTATGTGAAAAAGCTTCAACCTGATAAGCTCAAACCCAAATCGGAGAAATGTGTCTTCATAGGATATCCAAAAAGAAACTATTGGATACACCTTCTATCACAAGACCGAAGGCAAGACTTTTGTTGCTAAATTCGGAAACTTTCTAGAGAAGGAGTTTCTCTCGAAAGAAGTGAGTGGGAGGAAAGTAGAACTTGATGAGGTAACTGTACCTCCTCCCTTATTGGAAAGCAGTACATCACAGAAACCGGTTTCTGTGACACCTACACCAATTAGTAAGGAAGCTAATGATGATGATCATGAAACTTCAGATCAAGTTACTAGCGAATCTCGTAGGTAAACCAGAGTGAGAACCGCACCAGAGTGGTACGGTAATCCTATTCTAGAAGTCATGTTACTAGACCATGATGAACTTGCGAACTATGAGGAAGCGATGATGAGCCCAGATTCCGCAAAATGGTTTGAGGCCATGAAATCTGAGATATGATCCATGTATGAGAAGAAAGTATGGACTTTGATGGATTTGCCCGATGATCGGCAAGCCATAGAAAATAAATGGATCTTCAAGAGGAAGACGGACGCTGATAGTAGTGTTACTATCTACAAAGCTAGAATTGTCGCAAAAGGTTTTTCGACAAGTTCAAGGTGTTGACTACGATGAGAGTTTCTCACTCGTATCTATGCTTGAGTCTGTTCGAATCATGTTAGCAGTTGCCACATTTTATGAAATCTGGCAAATGGATAAACAAAACTGCATTCCTTAATGGATTTATTAAAGAAGAGTTGTATACGATGCAACTAGAAGGTTTTGTCGATCCTAAAGGTGTTAACAAAATATGCAAGCTCCAGCAATCCATCTATGGACTGGTACAAGCATCTCGGAGTTGGAATATACGTTTTGATGAGTTGATCAAAGCATATAGTTTTATGCAGACTTGCGGTGAAGCCTATATTTACAAGAAAGTGAGTGGGAGCACTACAGCATTTCTGATAAGTATATGTGAATGACATATTGTTGATCGGAAATAATGTAGAATTATTCTGTAAAGCATAAAGAAGTATTTGAAAGGAGTTTTTTCAAAGAAAGACTTCGGTGAAGCTGCTTACATATTGAGCTTCAAGATCTATAAAGATAGATCAAGACGCTTGATAAGTTTTTTCAATGAGTACATACCTTGACAAGATTTTGAAATAGTTCAAAATGGAGCAGTCAAAGAAAGAGTTCTTGCCCGTATTACAAGGTGTGAAGTTGAGTAAGACTCAAAGCCCGACCACGGCGGAAGATAGAAAGAGAATGAAAGTCATTCCCTATGCCTTGGCCATAGGTTCTATAAAGTATGTCATGTTGTATACCAGATCTATTATATACCCTGCACTGATTTAGCAAGGGAGTACAATAGTGATCTAGGAGTAGATCACTGGACATCGGTCAGAAGTATCCTTAGTGAAATAAGGATATGTTTCTCGATTATGGACGTGACCAAAAAGGTTCGTCATAAAGGGTTACGTCGATGCAAGTTTTTTGACACTGATCCAGATGATTCTAAGTCTCAATCTGGATACATATTGAAAGTGGGAGCAATTAGCTAGAGTAGCTCCGTGCAGAGCATTGTAGGCATAGAATTTTGCAAAATACATACGGATCTGAATTTGGCAGGCCCGTTGACTAAATTTTTCTCACAAGCAAAACATGATCACTCTTTGGGTGTTAATCACATAGCGATGTGAACTAGATTATTGAATCTAGTAAACCCTTTGGGTGTTAGTCACATAGAGATGTGAACCAATCACATAAAGATGTGAACTATTGGTGTTAATGACATAGTGATGTGAACTAGATTATTGACTCTAGTGCAAGTGGGAGACTGAAGGTAATATGCCCTAGAGGCAATAATAAAGTTAGTATTTATTTCCTTATATCATGATAAATGTTTATTATTCATGCTAGAATTGTATTAACCGGAAACATAATACATGTGTGAATACATAGACAAACAGAGTGTCACTAGTACGCCTCTACTTGACTAGCTCGTTAATCAAAGATGGTTATGTTTCCTAACCATGGACAAAAGAGTTGTTATTTGATTAACGGGGTCACATCATTAGTTGAATGATCTGATTGACATGACCCATTCCATTAGCTTAGCACCCGATCGTTTAGTATGTTGCTATTGCTTTCTTCATGACTTATACATGTTCCTATGACTATGAGATTATGCAACTCCCATTTGCCGGAGGAACACTTTGGGTGCTACCAAACGTCACAACGTAAATGGGTGATTATAAAGGAGCATTACAGGTGTCTCCAAAGGTAGATGTTGGGTTGGCGTATTTCGAGATTAGGATTTGTCACTCTGATTGTCGGAGAGGTATCTCTGGGCCCTCTCGGTAATGCACATCACCTAAGCCTTGCAAGCATTGCAACTAATATGTTAGTTGTGAGATGATGTATTACGGAACGAGTAAAGAGACTTGCCGGTAATGATATTGAACTAGGTATTGGGATACCGACGATCGAATCTCGGGCAAGTAACATACCGATGACAAAGGGAACAACGTATGTTGCTATGCGGTCTGACCGATAAAGATCTTCGTAGAATATGTAGGAGCCAATATGGGCATCCAGGTCCCGCTATTGGTTATTGACTGGAGACGTGTCTCGGTCATGTCTACATTATTCTCGATCCGTATGGTCCGCACGCTTAAGGTTTCGAAGACAGTTATATTATGAGTTTATGAGTTTTGATGTATCGAAGGAGTTCGGAGTCCCGGATGAGATCGGAGACATGACGAGGAGTCTCGAAATGGTCGAGACGTAAAGATCGATATATTGGACGACTATATTCGTACATTGGAAAGGTTCCGAGTGATTCGGGTATTTTTCGGAGTACCGGGTAGTTACGGGAGAAGTAGTGGGCCTTGATGGGCTTTAGTGGGAAGAGGAAAAAGGCTGCTGCGCCCCCCCTCCCCTCTAGTCCGAATTGGACTAGGGAAAAGGGGGCCGGCCACCTTTCCTACTCCTCCACTTCCTTCTCCCTTCCTCCCCTCTTGATGGACTCCTACTAGGACTTGGAGTCCTAGTAGGACTCCCATCCTGGCCGCACCAATAGCCTTGGCCGGCCTCCTCCTCCTCCATCCTTTATATACTGAGGCAGGGGGCACCCCATAGACACAGAAGTTGATCCACGTGATCGTTCCTTAGCCGTGTGCGGTGCCCCCTGCCACCATATTCCACCTCAGTCATATTATAGCGGTGCTTAGGCGAAGCCCTACGACAGTAGAACATCAAGATCGTCACCACGCCGTCGTGCTGACGGAACTCCTCCCCGAAGCTTTGCTGGATCGGAGCCCGGGGAGTGTCATCGAGTTGTACATGTGCCAAGAACTCGAAGGTGCCGGAGTAACGGTGCTTGGATCGGTCGGATCGTGAAGACGTACGACTACATCAACCGCGTTGTGCTAACGCTTCCGCTGTCGGTCTACAAGGGTATGTAGATCACACTCTCCCCTCTCGTTGCTGTACATCACCATGATCTTGCGTGTGCGTAGGAAATTTTTGAAATTACTACGTTCCCCAACAGAAGGTGTTGAAGCTATCTCTCGGGTGTATCCGCTGGCTGGCACTACACGTGCACCACACCCTGCTTCCACTAAAGCCACTGACAGCACAGCTGCTCCAAGACCCAAGAAGCGAGCTCGTGCTCTTAATGACCGAGAGCTTCTTGTGGCCCTTCATCAAAAGCAGGATATGCATCATGAATGGCTGAAAAGACAGATGAAAAGCCTCTTGGTGGATGTAAATCGCATCCGAAATCTGGCCACCAAGAATGCATTCGTTGCACATGAAACCTGTCGCCGCACCTGGAAACGACTCACAATGATGTGTTCTGAAGCTGATCTTCAAGAGGATGGCTTCAAAGAGCAATTCAAGTTTGACTCCACACCTCCCAGAAGGGCTGTGCTGCGAGGAACTCCATCTCTTGAAGACTCAGAGTTCTCTTCATTTGCTGCCACAGTGACTGCAAGGATTATCGAGGAAGAAGACGATGCTACATCACCGCCACCTCCTTAAGCCCGCGTCGACACTGCACCTAGCTCTTCAGCACCGCCAAACAGCACCGACGACCCTGATGCTCATCGGAACGAGTAGAAAACTCTATGTCTTCAAACCTTTTTGGTCCTCACTGACAAAAGGGGGAGAAGCATATGGTGTTGATAGTCTTCAAGGGGGTCAATATGGGCGGGTGCCTTATATTTTGCTACATTTTGCTTCGTGCTTACAACTCTCGTTTTGCTACATTTGGTTCTTTGAGTTGTAACACTTAAACTCGATGGTCGTCTGCTACTTGTTTGCCATCATGTTTTTGCGAAGATAAATTCCGCATGTGCGACGATAAATCCCGCACTTGGATCATTCTGCAGACGTCCATTTTTCATTATGCATGTCATTATCTTCATATACTTTTACATGCATAGTGGATTTTCATCATAAGTTGAAGTGAATCTCCACAAGTACAACCTGCCATGTGCCTTTGCATTCCAAAAGCAAATTACTTATATGCACATCTTCAGGGGGAGCTCTTGCAGCTTATGAAGACAATTCCTTTACAATTTCACAAATTATATTCCCCGTTGAAAACTTCAACTAGTTTGTCATCAATCACCAAAAAGGGGGAGATTGTAAGTGCATCTAGTGCCACCCCTAGTTGGTTTTGGAGTATTGACGACAAACCTAGTTGAGGGACTGTAAGTGCATCTAGTGCCACCCCTAGTTGGTTTTGGAGTATTGACGACAAACCTAGTTGAGGGACTAATGTGTTTGTGAGAATTGCAGGATAACACGGGTAGAAGTCCCTCATTGATTCGGTTTAGCTACCAGAGATGACCCCTAAAAATGTACGAAGACATTGAAGACAATGGTGGTTTATGAAGATATTCATATTGAAGACAATGACATGTGAAGACTCCATATGAAGCTTATGGAACTCGAAGACTTAGATCCTTCGTAGTTATGTTCTTCATTTATGTTGTGTCATAGGAACCACCGTACTGTTAAGTGGGGTCCAAGAGAACCAGTCAGAATGACTGAAGTGATGCCTAATTCAAATCCTATGTCTTCGAGCAAAGACTATGAGAGCAAATCTTGTCCAGAGATGGACAAGTCAGCTTTGCTTGTAGCCCAAGTAAAGTTGCCACGTGAGTTTGAAATCTGACCGTTGGTACATGTGTCAGTTCCTTAGTGACCCAGGGTCATTTCGGACAAATCAGGTCGGGTTGCCAAGTGGCTATAAATAGTCCACCCCTACAACCATAAACGGTTGGCTGCTCAGATTTCAGTGCATGGCTTTTGCCGTTTGAGAGCAACCCACCTCGAAGCCTTTGAGAGAAAATCCCTAGTGAGGAAAAAGCCCTAACCACCCAGAGCCAGAGTAAATTGGGCATCACTTAAGTCTTCTTGTCTGTGTGATCTGAAGACTTATTACACTTGAGGACTGTGCATCCTCCAGCCGGTTAGGCGTCGCGTTCTGAGCATCCAAGAGAAATTGTGGATTGCCAGTGAACGGAGTCTACCTTGAAGACTTACCAGAGTGATTGGACGAGGTCTGTGTGACCTTAGCTCAAGGAGAAAATGGTGAGGACTGGGTGTCCTGAGCTGCGTGTTCAGGACTGGGTGTCCGGGACTGTGTGTCCTTTGGTTTAAATACCTCGCCGCTCCAACCAGACGTACAGTTGTCACAGCAACTGGAACTGGTCCAACAAATCATTGTCTTCAACGTGTCACTGGTTTCATCTTCACTTCTTTTTACTTACCGTTACTCATTGTGAAGCCATTGCATGCTTGCTTTATCTTTTGTCTTCACAACGTAACTGTATGATTTGTTTGGCTTCATAACTTCTTCCTACCTGATCCTTATTACACTGCAGCTACTTGTCATTGTGCTTTCACTCTATTGAATACTTGACCATGGCGTGCCTAGTGTAATCTAACTTCCGCTGCTTAGTGATAGGCATATCTCTACTGTTTGTCTTCACAACTTCCACGTTTTGAAGACTTTCATAAAAATCGCCTATTCACCCCCCCTCTAGTTGATATAACGCACTTTCAATTGGTATCAGAGCAAGGTGCTCCCTTGTTCTGTGTGATTTGGTTTAACCACCTGGAGTTTTAGCTATGTCGACTGCAGGGATAATCAAAGTCTCTGTTGCGTGCCCCGTCTTCGATGGAACTGAATATCCCTACTGGAAGAATAAGATGCGCATGCATCTTCAAGCCATTGACGTCGACCTATGGTATGTCGTCGAGAACGGCGTTCCCAAGGCTGGAGAAGGTGTCACTGCTGCTGATGTCAAGAAGTTCACTCAACTCGACTCTACTGCCAAGAATATCATCTGTGGTCATCTGATCAAAGGACAGTATGGCCGTGTGAGTGCTTTGAAGACATCCAAGCTGGTCTGGGACTGGCTCTCCAAGGTCAATGAAGGCATCTCAACCTAGAGAGATCAAAGAATCAGTGTTCTTCGCAACCTCTTCAACCGCTTCAAGCGAAATGACAATGAGAATGTCCAGCACACATTTGACCGGCTCACTGACATCACAAATGAGCTTCAAGCCCTTGGCACCACTGAGATCACCAAACATGAAATCGTCAAGACGCTGCTGAGATCACTTGATAGTTCGTTTGATATCCTAGCCCTGATGATTCAAGAACGTCCTGATTTCAAGACACTCAATCCGTCTGACATACTTGAGAGGCTCAACACACATGAGTTTCAGCTTTCTGAGAAAAGAGATATCTATGGTCCAAACTACGGGCGAACTCATGCCCTGAAGGCAAAAGCTGTTTCCTCATCTGAAGAAGAATCTGATAGCAGTTCTGATGATCCTGAAGACATTGGAAGGGAACTTGCAATGCTAGTAAAGTAGTTCCAAAAATTCACCAAGAAGAAAGGCTTCAGAAAATCTTCACGATCAAGCTCAAGGAATGATGAAGCTTCTGCACATGACTACAAGAAGAAAACATGCCACAAGTGCAAGAAAACTGGACACTTCATCTCTGAGTGTCCACAGTGGGACAATGAGAACAGAAAGAAGAAGAAGAGCAAGGAATATGACTCTGACGACAAGAAGAAGAAGAAATACTCAAAGTCTTCTTCCAAGTCTTCCTCAAAGTCTTCCTCAAAGTCTTCATCACATAAGAAGAGCTCATCTGGCAAGGCACGTGCGTTTGTTGGCAAGGAAATGGATTCAGAGGAGGAGTCCGCTTCTGAGGAGGCAGAGGTGGAGTCTGAGGAGGAGTCTGATTCTGGCATTGCAAGTCTGGCTACAGCATACGTTGCCAAGTCCATCTTCAACACTGAAGACAATGACTCCATCACCGACACCGATGCAAATGACAAGGACTACTCCGATCCTACCTACTGCTTCATGGCACGCGGTGCCAAGGGTACGACACCAGTGTCTTCAGAATGGATTATTGACAGTGGGTGTACAAATCACATGACTGGCAAAAGAAGCCTTCTTGTGGACTCAACCTTACGTCCATCCGACAAGAGCCACATCACATTTGCTGACACTGGTAAAAGTAAGGTATTTGGTCTAGGTAGAGTTGCAATCTCAAAGGATCAACACATGGATAAAGTCATGCTTGTTGAATACCTTGGCTTCAACTTAATGTCTGTCTCAATGCTTTGGGATTTGAACATGATAGTAATATTTGGAAAATATCGTTGCCTGGTACTAATGGAATCTGACAAGTCTCTAGTGTTTGAAGGGTATCGGAAAGATGATTTGTACGTGGTAGATTTCTCAGCAGGGCCACAGCTTGCAGTATGCCTTCTGGCAAAGGCTTCAGAATGCTGGCTTTGGCATCGGAGGCTTGGACATGCTGGCATGAGGAACCTCCACACCCTTGCAAAGAAGAAGCATGTCATAGGCATCGAGGGCGTCAAGTTCAAGAAAGATCACTTATGCGGTGCATGTGAAGAAGACTTTCATAAAAATCGCTTATTCACCCCCCCCCCCCTCTAGTCGATATAACGCACTTTTAGATGGAAAATATGATACCGTGTGCACATTGATCCAAATGATGCCCAATTACAAAGATCTCAAGACAACGGAGGTAATTGGAAGAATTGTTGCTCATGAGATGTCACTTAAGGATAAAGAGGAACTTCACAACAAATCTAGTGGTGCCTACAAAGCCTCATGTGAAGCCCCTACATCATCAAGTGAGAAACAAAGCTTCAATGAAGAATTGAGCTTAATGGTGAAGAACTTCAACAAGTTCTACAAGAGTAGAAGGAAAGATAGAAGCTTCAAGTCAAGGTCCTACAATGACAAAAGATCTTCTAGTCGAGAGCGGAACTGCTACAATTGTGGAAGACCCGGACACTATTCCAATGAGTGTACGGCTCCCTACAAGAGAAGAGAATACTCTCCAAAAAGAAGAAGCAAAAGAGAAGAATCACCACCAAGAGAGAGAAGGAGTAGAGATGATCGTTATGAACGAAGATACTCACGGAGAAGCAAGGATTCGGAAAGGAAGGAAAAATCATCAAGGAGCTACACAAAACGAAGACATCAAGCTCATGTTGGTGAATGGGTATCCGGCTCCGGCTCCGACAGCCACTCCGAGAGAAGTTATCACTCCGATTCCGAATATACTCAAGATGAAGGTGTTGCCGGTCAAGCACTTGTGTCAACCAACTCCTACGACATATTTGACTCACCAAATGAAGGAATTGGAAGATGCTTCATGGCCAAAGGTCCTAAGGTAACACACCCCGAGTATGTTGATTTTAATAGTGATGAAGATGACTTGTTAGGTGATGATGATTTGCTTGTTGACAACTCTAGTGATGAATACTATGATGAAACGTCAATTAATCATGCTAATCAAGATAAAACGAATGACAATGATAAGGAGAAGATTGAGGCTCTAACTAAAGAACTAAACACTCTTAAGTTAGCTCATGAAACTATCTTCGAAGATCATCGAGAACTTTTAAGAGCTCATGAGAAGTTACGCTTTGAAAAGCTCAATCTTGAGCAAGAGCATGAGTTTTTAAAGGCAATCAATGATGATCTCCGCAAGAAAAGTTCTTCTTACATTGCCAAGCGTTTACTCTTATCCACTTACATGCCTCAAGTCAAGTCTAGTAACAAGAGCAAGAAAGACTCTTCCTCTAGTAGTAACAATGATCATGCTAAATCCAATATTGCTGCTTCTAGTAGTTCTCTTGATTCCACTAATGATTCTCTTAGCCAAGTTACACTTGAGCAAGAAAATAGCTTATTGAAGGGAATTATAGAGAAAGGAGTGTACAAAAGCCTTGCCGGGAGTAAGCAATTCGAGGAAATTGTGCGCAAGCAAGGAATGCACCGGAAGAATCAAGGTGTTGGTTTTGAACGAAAGTTCAATGCCAATGGAGTTGAGTGGGAAGAAGATCAATACCCCAAGACAAAGTTTGTTCCTCAACAAGATGTGGGATCGAAAGTATGTCTAGAAGGGGGGTGATTAGACTACTTGACCAAATAAAAACTTAACCTTTTCCCAATTTTAGTCCTTGGCAGATTTTAGCTATATTAGAACAAGTCAAGAAATCATCACACAATTCAAGCAAGCATGCAAAGAGTATATTAGCAGCGGAAAGTAAGGCATGCAACTTGCAAGAATGTAAAGGGAAGGGTTTGGAGAATTCAAACGCAATTGGAGACACGGATGTTTTTCCCGTGGTTTGGATAGGTGGCGCTATCCTACATCCACGTTGATGGAGACTTCAACCCACGAAGGGTAACGGTTGCGCGAGTCCACGGAGGGCTCCACCCACGAAGGGTCCACGAAGTAGCAACCTTGTCTATCCCACCATGGCCATCGCCCACGAAGGACTTGCCTCACTAGCGGTAGATCTTCACGAAGTAGGCGATCTCCTTGCCCTTACAAACTCCTTGGTTCAACTCCACAATCTTGTCGGAGGCTCCCAAGTGACACCTAGCCAATCTAAGAGACACCACTCTTCAAGAAGTAACAAATGGTGTGTTGATGATGAACTCCTTGCTCTTGTGCTTCAAATGATAGTCTCCCCAACACTCAACTCTCTCTCATAGGATTTGGATCTGGTGGAAAGAAGGTTTGAATGGAAAGCAACTTGGGGAAGGCTAGAGATCAAGATTCATATGGTAGGAATGGAATATCTTGGTCTCAACACATGAGTAGGTGATATTAGAACAAGTCAAGAAGGAGAAGGCAAGGAAGGAGAAAGCTGCCAAGATGCCAACTCAAGAGGAGGCATCTGAATATTTCTTAAAAACCAAACAAGAGCAGCTTGGTTACCTGATTGCATCCACCCTGCGGATTGAGAAAGGATTAGCCACCCTAACTCAGAACCAGGCAAGCCTAGTGAGGATCGTAGAACAAAGGTTCTATGACTTGGATATCAAGGTGACAGAGATTCAGACTGTAGTGGAGCAGCTCCAAGATGACATGCAGGAGAGGAGAGGCAAGACTACAACTAATGCCTTTGCCAGAGTGCCACGAGGTCCGAGGTCGTCTGCAGTGCCAGTTGCTGACACCAGAGCCACCACTTCTGCACCAGCTACAGCCTCAGTTCCACCAGCTCCAGCGTCTACTTCAGCCTCGACTCCGACCACGTCTACAGAAGGCTTCGTCCTTGGAGTGCTCCGGACTCCACCACCACCTGAAAATCAAGCCTGAGTGTCGATTTAGCACTATGCATTTTCTAGGAACTTTTTGGTAACTTGTTGCCAAAGGGGGAGAAAATGTATAGATCATAGGCTTCGAGAGTGTTGGAGTGTTGCTTTTCTCTCTTGCTTTATTTGGTGGTTTTTCGAACTTTGTTTGCTTTTGAGTGCTTGAGTACTATGTTACTATGTCATTATCTGTGAGACATTGATGATCATGTGTTTGATCATAAGCTACACTTAATGCTTGCTTAATGCTATTATCCTATCTATCTTATGTGATCATTCACTATTCTTGGTGATGGGTGCATGTATTTCATTCTTATCATTTTAAGCGCTCCACCAAGATGTATGTGACATGGAAGAGTAACCCATGACTCTAACTCTTTGTGCATTTGCAGTCCAAAGCAAATATTAAATATGCACAAATTTAGGGGGAGCTCTTACTTATCACATACTTCTCAAAGCGATGATATATTTCATGCCTATTATCATGTGTCGAAGCTTTGATCTATATGTTGTCATCAATTACCAAAAAGGGGGAGATGGAAAGTGCAACTATCCCTAGGTGGTTTTGGTAATTCATAACAACATATAGCTCATTGAGCTAATGCTATTCCAAGATGATTATTTCAGGAAAGCTCAATGATTGGTATGGCATGGATGTGAAAGTGGAACCCTCAAAATGCTAAGGACAAAGGATTGGCTCAAGCTCAAAAGCTCAAGACTCTTCATTTTATATTTTAGTGATCCAAGATCACATTGAGTCTTTAGGAAAAGCCAATACTATCAAGGAGGGATGAGGTGTTGCTTAATGAGCCTCTTGCTTCATGTGCTTAGTGATATGCTCCAAAAAACCCTCAACTACTTTTCCATATGCACATTTGACCTAAACCCTAAGCCAAACTCGGACCTACCGATTCTTTCTATCCGGCGCCACTGAGTTTCACTTGTCATAAGCCACTGCCAAACCCTAGCAATTCGGTTCTACCGATAGGGATCTCGGTCTCACCGAGATGGGATTGCAAACTCTCTGTTTCCCTTTCGTAACTTTTCGGTCTTACCAAAAGAGCGGATCGGTCCCACCGAGATTGCAATGTAAACTCTCTGTTTCCCTTTTGTAACTTTTCGGTCTCACCGAAAGAGCAAATCGGTCCCACCGAGTTTGCCTGACCAACTCTCTGGTTAGCTAATTACCAAAATCGGTCTCACCGAGTTTGTGTAATCGGTCTCACCGAGATTACGTTATGCCCAAACCCTAACCATATCGGTCCTACCGAGTTGCATGTCAGTCCCACCGAAAATCTCTAACGGTCACTAGGTTTACTTTTCGGTCCGACCGAGTTTGTTGATTCGGTCCCACCGAGATTGGAAAAATGTGTGTAATGGTTGGATTTTGTGTGGAGGCTATATATACCCCTCCACCTCCTCTTCATTCATGGAGAGAGCCATCAGAACACATCTACACTTCCAACTCATATGTTCTGAGAAAGAACCACCTACTCATGTGTTGAGACCAAGATATTCCATTCCTACCATATGAATCTTGATCTCTAGCCTTCCCCAAGTTGCTTTCCACTCAAATCTTCTTTTCACCAGATCCAAATCCTATGAGAGAGAGTTGAGTGTTGGGGGGACTATCATTTGAAGCACAAGAGCAAGGAGTTCATCATCAACACACCATTTGTTACTTCTTGGAGAGTGGTGTCTCCTAGATTGGCTAGGTGTCACTTGGGAGCCTCCGACAAGATTGTGGAGTTGAACCAAGGAGTTTGTAAGGGCAAGGAGATCGCCTACTTCGTGAAGATCTACCGCTAGTGAGGCAAGTCCTTCGTGGGTGATGGCCATGGTGGGATAGACAAGGTTGCTTCTTCGTGGACCCTTCGTGGGTGGAGCCCTCCGTGGACTCGCGCAACCGTTACCCTTCATGGGTTGAAGTCTCCATCAACGTGGATGTAGGATAGCACCACCTATCCGAACCACGGGAAAAACATCCGTGTCTCCAACTGCGTTTGAATTCTCTAAACCCTTCCCTTTACATTCTTGCAAGTTGCATGCTTTACTTTCCGCTGCCAATATACTCTTTGCATGCTTGCTTGAATTGTGTGATGATTGCTTGACTTGTCCTAAAATAGCTAAAATCTGCCAAGAACTAAAATTGGGAAAAGGTTAAGTTTTTATTTGGTCAAGTAGTCTAATCACCCCCCCTCTAGACATACTTTTGATCCTACACCTACCATTCAAAATATACACATATCCGGTTTGTGACTTAGAGTCATCCAGATCTGTGTCGAAGCTAGCATCGACATAACCCTTTACAACGAGCTCTTCGTCACCTCCATAAACGAGAAACATTTCCTTAGTCCTTTTCAGGTACTTCTGGATATTCTTGACCGCTGTACAGTGTTCCTTGCCGGGATTACTTTGGTACCTTCCTACCAAACTTACGGCAAGGTTTACATCAGGTCTGGTACACAGCATGGCATACATAATAGAACCTATGGCTGAGTCATAGGGGATGACACTCATCTCTTCTATATCTTCTGCCGTGGTCGGACATTGAGCTAAGCTCAATTTCACACCTTGTAACACAGGCAAGAACCCCTTCTTAGACTGATCCATATTGAACTTCTTCAATATCTTATCAAGGTATGTGCTCTGTGAAAGACCTATGAGGCATCTTGATCTATCTCTATAGATCTTGATGCCTAATATATATGCAGCTTATCCAAGGTCCTTCATTGAAAAACTCTTATTCAAGTAGGCCTTAATGCTGTCCAAGAGTTCTATATCATTTCCCATCAAAAGTATGTCATCTACATATAATATGAGAAATGCTACAGAGCTCCCACTCACTTTCTTGTAAACGTAGGCTTCTCCATAAGTCTGCATAAACCCAAACACTTTGATCATCTCATCAAAGCGAATGTTCCAACTCCGAGATGCTTGCACCAGCCCATAAATCGAGTGTTGGAGCTTGCACACCTTGTCTGCATTCTTAGGATCGACAAAACCTTCTGGCTGCAGCATATACAATTCTTCCTTAAGGAAACCATTAAGGAATGCCGTTTTGACGTCCATTTGCCATATCTCATAATCATAGAATGCGGCAATTGCTAACATGATTCGGATGGACTTTAGCTTCGCTACCGGTGAGAAAGTCTCATCGTAGTCAACCCCTTGAACTTGTCGATAACCCTTAGCGACAAGCCGAGCTTTATAGATGGTCACATTACCATTCGCGTCTGTCTTCTTCTTAAAGATCCATTTATTTTCTATGGCTCGCCTCTCAACGGGCAAGTCAGTCAAAGTCCATACTTCGTTTTCATACATGGATCCTATCTCGGATTTCATGGCTTCTAGCCATTTGTCGGAATCTGGGCCCGCCATCGCTTCTTCATAGTTCGAAGGTTCACCGTTGTCTAACAACATGATTTCCAAGACAGGGTTGCCGTACCACTCCGGTGCGGAACGTGTCCTTGTGGACCTACGAAGTTCAATAGCAACTTGATCTAAAGTTTCATGATCATCATCATTAACTTCCTCTCTAGTCGGTGCAGGCACCTCAGGAACATTTTCTTGAGTTGCGCCATTTTTTGGTTCAAGAGGTAATACTTCATCAAGTTCTACTTTCCTCCCACTTACTTCTTTCGAGAGAAACTCTTTCTCTAGAAAGGATCCATTCTTGGCAACAAAGATCTTGCCTTCGGATTTGAGGTAGAAGGTATATCCAATAGTTTCTTTAGGGTATCCTATGAAGACGCATTTTTCCGACTTGGGTTCGAGCTTTTCAGGTTGAAGTTTCTTGAGATAAGCATCGCATCCCCAAACTTTTAGAAACGACAGCTTAGGTTTCTTCCCAAACCATAATTCGTACGGTGTCGTCTCAACGGATTTCGACGGAGCCCTATTTAAAGTGAATGCGGCAGTCTCTAAAGCATAGCCCCAAAAAGATAGCGGTAAATCGGTAAGAGATATCATAGATCGCACCATATCTAATAGAGTGCGATTACGATGTTCGGACACACCATTATGCTGAGGTGTTCCAGGCGGCGTGAGTTGTGAAACTATTCCACATTTTCTTAAGTGTGTGCCAAATTCGTGACTCAAGTATCCTCCTCCACGATCTGATCGTAGGAACTTGATTTTTCTGTCACGTTGATTCTCAACCTCACTCTAAAATTCCTTGAACTTTTCAAAGGTCTCAGACTTGTGTTTCATTAAATAGATATACCCATATCTACTCCAGTCATTAGTGAGGGTGAGAACATAACGATAGCCACCGCGAACCTCAACACTCATTGGACCGCGCACATCAGTATGTATGATTTCCAATAAGTTGGTCGCTCGCTCCATTGTTCCTGAGAACGGAGTCTTGGTCATTTTACCCATGAGGCATGGTTCGCACGTGTCAAATGATTCGTAATCAAGAGACTCTAAAAGTCCATCTGCATGGAGCTTCTTCATGCGTTTGACACCTATGTGACCAAGGCGGCAGTGCCACAAGTATGTGGGACTATCATTATCAATCTTACATCTTTTGGTACTCACACTATGAATATGTGTAGCATTACGCTCGAGATTCATTAAGAATAAACCATTCACCATCGGAGCATGACCATAAAACATATCTCTCATATAAATAGAACAACCATTATTCTCGGATTTAAATGAGTAGACATCTCGTATTAAACGAGATCCTGATACAATGTTCATGCTCAAACTTGGTACTAAATAACAATTATTGAGGTTCAAAACTAATCCCGTAGGTAAATGTAGAGGTAGCGTGCCGACGGCGATCACATCGACCTTGGAACCATTCCCGATGCGCATCGTCACCTCGTCCTTCGCCAGTCTCCGTTTATTCCGCGGCTCCTGCTTTGAGTTACAAATGTGAGCAACTGCACCGGTATCAAATACCCAAGAGCTACTACGAGTACTGGTAAGGTACACATCTATTACATGTATATCACATATACCTTTCGTGATGCCGGCCTTCTTGTCCGCTAAGTATTTGGGGCAGTTCCGCTTCCAGTGACCACTTCCCTTGCAATAAAAACACTCAGTCTCGGGCTTGGGTCCATTCTTTGGCTTCTTCCCGGCAGCTTGCTTGCCGGGCGCGGCAACTCCCTTGCTGTCCTTCTTGAAGGTTTTCTTACCCTTGCCTTTCTTGAACTTAGTGGTTTTATTCACCATCAACACTTGATGTTCCTTTTTGACTTCTACCTCTGCTGATTTCAGCATTGCAAATACTTCAGGAATGGTCTTTTCCATCCCCTGCATATTGAAGTTCATCACAAAGCTCTTGTAGCTTGGTGGAAGCGACTGAAGGATTCTGTCAATGACCGCATCATCTGGGAGATTAACTCCCAGCTGAGTCAAGCGGTTATGCAACCCAGACATAGTGAGTATGTGCTCACTGACAGAGTTGTTTTCCTCCATCTTACAGCTGAAGAACTTGTCGCAGACTTGATATCTCTCGACCCGGGCATGAGCTTGGAAAACCATTTTCAGCTCTTCGAACATCTCATATGCTCCGTGTCTCTCAAAACGTTTTTGGATCCCCGGCTCTAAGCTGTAAAGCATGCTGCACTGAATGAGGGAGTAGTCATCGGTATGTGCCTGCCAAGCGTTCATAACGTCTTGTTCTGCAGGGAGAACAGGTGCATCACCTAGCGGTGCTTGTAGGACATAATCTTTTTTGGCAGCTATGAGGATGATCCTCAGGTTCAGGATCCAGTCCGTGTAGTTGCTGCCATCGTCTTTTAGCTTGGTTTTCTCTAGGAACGTGTTGAAGTTGAGGACTACGTTGGCCATTTGATCTACAAGACATATTGCAAATATTTTAGACTAAGTTCATGATAATTAAGTTCATCTAATTAAATTATTCAATGAACTCCCACTCAGATAGACATCCCTCCAGTCATCTAAGTATAACATGATCCGAGTTAACTAGGCCGTGTCCGATCATCACGTGAGACGGACTAGTCAACGTCAGTGAACATCTTCATGTTGATCGTATCTTCTATATGACTCATGTTCGACCTTTCAGTCTTATGTGTTTCGAGGCCATGTCTGTACATGCTAGGCTCGTCAAGTCAACCTAAGTGTTTGCATGTGTAAATTTGTCTTACACCCATTGTATGTGAACGTTGGAATCTATCACACCCGATCATCACGTGGTGCTTCGAAACAACGAACTGTCGCAACGGTGCACAGTTAGGGGGAACACTTTCTTGAAATTATTATGAGGGATCATCTTATTTACTACCGTTGTTCTAAGTAAACAAGATGCAAAAACATGATAAACATCACATGCAATCAAATAATAATAGTGACATGATATGGCCAATATCACATAGCTCCTTTGATCTCCATCTTGGGGCTCCATGATCATCTTGTCACCGGCATGACACCATGATCTCCATCATCGTGTCTCCATGAAGTTGCTCGTCAACTATTACTTCTACTACTATGGCTAACACGTTTAGCAATAAAGTAAAGTAATTTACATGGCGTTTCTCAATGACACGCAGGTCATACAAAAAAATAAAGACAACTCCTATGGCTCCTGCCGGTTGTCATACTCATCGGCATGCAAGTCGTGATTCCTATTACAAGAACATGATCTCATACATCACATATATATCATTCATCATTCATCACAACTTTGGCCATATCACATCACAGAACACTTGCTGCAAAAACAAGTTAGACGTCCTCTAATTGTTGTTGCAAGTTTTACGTGGCTGCAATAGGGTTCTAGCAAGAACGTTTTCTTACCTACGTGAAAGCCACAACGTGATTTGTCAACTTCCATTTACCCTTCATAAGGACCCTTTTCATCGAATCCGCTCCAACTAAAGTGGGAGAGACAGACACCCGCCAGCCACCTTATGCAACTAGTGCATGTTAGTCGGTGGAACCGTCTCACGTAAGCGTACGTGTAAGGTTGGTCCGGGCCGCTTCATCCCACAATACCGCTGAAGCAAAATAAGACTAGTAGCGGCAAAGTTGACAACATCTACGCCCACAACAAATTGTGTTCTACTCGTGCAAAGAGAACTACGCATAGACCTAGCTCATGATGCCACTGTTGGGGAACGTTGCAGAAAACAAAAAATTTCCTACGGTTTCACCAAGATCCATCTATGAGTTCATCTAGCAACGAGTGATTGGATGCATCTACGTACCTTGTAGATCGCGAGCAGAAGCGTTCAAAGAACGGGGATGAGGGAGTCGTACTCGACGTGATCCAAATCACCGGAGATCCTAGCGCCGAACGGACGGCACCTCCGCGTTCAACACACGTACGGTCAGCGTAACGTCTCCTCCTTCTTGATCCAGCAAGGGGGAAGGAGAGGTTGAGGAAGATGGCTCCAGCAGCAGCACGAGGGCGTGGTGGTGGTGGAGCTGTAGTACTCCGGCAGGGCTTCGCCAAGCTCTATGGAGGAGGAGGAGGTGTTGGAGAGGGAGAGGGAGGCACCAAAGGCGTAGGTTAGAGGCCCTCCACCCCCCCCACTATATATAGGGGGCCTAGGGGGGCGGCGGCCAAGGGGTGGGGGGCTTGCCCCCCAAGCAAGGGGGCGCCCCCCTTTAGGGTTTCCCCACCCTAGGCGCCTGGGCCCTAGGGGGAAGTGGCGCCCCAGCCCACTTTGGGCTGGATCCCTTCCCACTTCAGCCCATGGGGCCCTCCGGGACAGGTGACCCCACCCGGTGGACCCCCGGGACCCTTCCGGTGGTCCCGGTACAATCCTCCGGACCATTCCGAAATTCCTCGTGACGTCTGGGATCTCATCCGGGACTCCGAAC
The DNA here is from genome assembly GCA_034509565.1 of Triticum monococcum. Taxonomy (NCBI): domain Eukaryota; kingdom Viridiplantae; phylum Streptophyta; class Magnoliopsida; order Poales; family Poaceae; genus Triticum; species Triticum monococcum. Next base: position 490,716,741 of record CM067845.1, read on the forward strand.
AACATTCGGGTTACTGCATATACATATCCCTACAACCCTAGCGTCACCGAACCTTAAGTGTGTAGACCCTACGGGTTCGAGAGACATGTAGACATGACCGAGATTGCTCTCCGGTCAATAACCAACAGCGGGATCTGGATACCCATGTTGGCTCCCACATGCTCCTCGATGATCTCATCGGATGAACCACGATGTCGAGGATTCAAGCAACCCCGTATACAATTCCCTTTGTCAATCGGTATGTTACTTGCCCGAGATTCGATCGTCGGTATCCCAATACCTCGTTCAATCTCGTTACTGGCAAGTCACTTTACTCGTACCGTAATGCATGATCCCGTGACCAGACACTTGGTCACTTTGAGCTCATAATGATGATGCATTACCGAGTGGGCCCAGTGATACCTCTCCGTCATACGGAGTGACAAATCCCAGTCTTGATCCGTGTCAACCCAACAGACACTTTCGGAGATACTCGTAGTATACCTTTATAGTCACCCAGTTACGTTGTGACGTTTGGTATACCCAAAGTACTCCTACGGTATCCGGGAGTTACACGATCTCATGGTCTAAGGAAAAGATACTTGACATTGGAAAACTCTAGCAAACGAACTATACGATCTTGAGCTATGTTTAGGATTGGGTCTTGTCCATCACATCATTCTCCTAATGATGTGATCTCGTTATCAATGACATCCAATGTCCATAGTCAGGAAACCATGACTATCTGTTGATCAACGAGCTAGTCAACTAGAGGCTTACTAGGGACATGTTGGTGTCTATTATTCACACATGTATTACGATATCCAGATAACACAATTATAGCATGAATAAAGACAATTATCATGAACAAGGAAATATAATAATAATGCTTTTATTATTGCCTCTAGGGCATATTTCCAACACAGGGCGAGGCCGGCTCCTCCTTCACCGGCAGGAGCATGGATGTCAGCTCGGGCTTGACGTGGTGGCACGGCAGGGACCGCGGGTCCTCCTTCATATGCACCGACGATGGCGGTGATGGCCCCATGTAACGGAGCGGCCGCTCGTCATTATCTCGCGGACAAAATCTTCGTCCGTCAAAGCGGCCTCCTTGAGGACTCAGGGCGGCTGCGGCGGCGGCGCCTGGTCCTCCTCGTCACCGCAGGAGATGACGATCTCCTCCTTAGCGGAGGAGCCGGCCACCGTCGACATTGACGGGCCCGAAGAGCGTCTGCGGCGGCGGCGCCTGGTCCTCCTCGTCACCACAGGAGATGACGATCTCCTCCTTGGCGGAGGAGCCGGCCGTCGTCGACGTTGAGGGGCCCAGAGAGCGTCTGCGACGGTGCCAAGAATCGCCAGAGGAGGAGTTTCCGCCTACTCCGCCTGCCGGCGCGGAGCACCGCGACTTCAACATCGCCGGAGTTTGGGTCGAAGAGGGAGGGGGCTCGGGCACGGAGACGGGGGAGGGGAGGGGGCCGGTGCTCGGGGAGGGGTGGTGGTGCATCTTCAAGGCACGGTTTAAATAGCCGCGGTGAGGCCCAGGTGAAGGGTCATTCAACCGCTTTAGTGCGGCGCAACGGCCAGAGTTGGTTTCTCATGAACCTGTGTCTACATTGAAGCGGCGGCTGCCGTGAGGTCGCATTGGTCAGCGCCGCCCTCCATCCTTCCCCAGTCACATCGCAACATCAATCCAGCCTCCCCGTGCTCTGGATCGACATGAATGTGGCACGGTAAGCGGCGCATGCATCGAAAGAAAAGCGCAAGAGGGGTGGGTGATTGGTTTTTGATGGGGCAGGACGGTCAGAAGCGCGTAGGATCGGTTCGGACTCCTGCAAACTTTACCACGTGTGTCTTCGGTTTGTGAGGGAAAATCGTCTCCGGACAACGCCGCTGGAGGTTTCCGTGTACTCCCTCCATTCCACAATGTAGTGCTTCCTCTATCCACGTGCTTCAACTTTGACCGTAAATTTAACTATCAAGACCGATTGCGGCGGGAGCAAAAATTATATCAGTGAATTCATATTCGAAAGAAGTTTCAATTATATAATTTTTTCTCCCGTCGCAATTGGTCTCGTTGGTTAAATTTACAGTCAAAGTTGGACCTGGGGAAGCGCGGACGCACTATATTTTGAAAGAGAGAATTCCTTATTTGGCCCTCTCTTAAAATTTAGTTCCCTTTTTGACACTAAAAGATTTTTTTCCTTTTCTGACACTCAAACTTCATTTTGTTCCCTCTATGACATTTCCGTCAGCTTTGCCAACTAACACCATTAAATACAACATGAAAAGTCCATTTTACCCATGGTGTATTTTGTAACCAAAATGGAAGTCAAAACAGTGGCAATATGAACTGGAATATATTACCAAATGAAACAAAATCTGCAATTATTCCCTATACAGTACAGTACACACATGCACAAATTTCAATTGAAAATTTGGACAGAGCCTCCTTTGTATTTTGGAGGCATATCCCCTGTACAGTACACATATGCAAAAAAACACACATAATTGCTCCAGGTTCACATATATGCAAATAGCCCACATAGCTGGTCATCTACACACATTCAGGTTCACATAAAAGTAACATACAATAGTCCAGGTTCACATAAAGATGACATAATAGCCCAGGTTCACAACATGTCGCATATAGCATGTAAAGAGGGTTCACAACAGGTCGCATATAGCACGTAAAGAGCCAAGGTCCACACATATATCACATAAACAACTCAGTTTTCAAATTCATGTTTGATTGCATGTTGAGAAAGCTCCAACTTAAACTCTGCCATATTGGGATATTTTCTTCCTTCGGTCATTGGGGGATCTAATTTATCATATTCTAAATGTGGTGCATGCTCTGCCTCGTGCACTTCCTCATCTTCCTCTACTTCCTCATCACTCTCATCCTCGCTCTCATGATCAGGAACATAGTCTTCGTCCCTTTCTTTATCGGAACAGGGAACCATGATAAGAGGATCTAATTTATCATAATCATCATCGTCTAAATAAATATTTTCCTCATCAACACCAACATGTTCATTCTCAGGTATTGGGTTGCGAAGATAATCATCATCATCTTGTTCTGTGTTGCTAGGTTGGATATGCACATCAATATGCTACTCCGTGATAGGCTCATATGGTTCACATGGATCACAATATGCAACAAACAAGTGCACAACCTTTGTCTTAGAGAGTTTCTCAAACATAGACACCAATTCCTGGTCAGATGTTACTTCTGGATAGATTTTAAGAAAAGGATCATAGTACTGAACATGTGCAACTTCCAAATAGCGAGGCGAGTACTGCTCTACGATTGATTCAACCAAGTCCTTATAATTTGTTAAGTCGGAATCAATAGCCTTATCATAACAAAAGCATTTGATATCCTTCCTAGCTTTTTTTGGGTTGCCAAGCAATTTGATTTTCAGCAAATATGTTGAATTTGGATCCATCCTATAAAAGCAAAAGATCAATTGTGCATGAACATACTTGCTTCGTGTTTTAAATAAAAGAAGTGACATGTGTAAACAGATTATCCAATATAACATATTTGTTTTATATGAACATAATCTTTGTCTATTGTTTCATTGTAGATTTGGCAGCAACAAATATCCATCTCTAACTACTCTGTTGCATCTTCGATCCATCTCAAGTACATTGTTTAATATGAACATAGTGTTGCATTTTGAGAAAAATCATGTCAAGGAAGGTGAACCAAATATGTTGCATTTTGGATCCATCTCTAAGTAATCTGTTTGTTCAAGGACGTATCATGGCAGCAAATACTCAAATATAGAGAAAACAGGCACTTACCCTTGTAGCCATGCCGGAGCACTTGCATCCGAGGCCGTCGCACCTGGACCTCCCTCTGCCTCCCCGCCATGGCCGCCCTCCGGCGCCACACGTGGACCTCCCTCCGCCTCCCCGCCATGGACGCCCTCCAGTGGCGTGCCTGGAACTCCCTCCGCCTCCCCGCCATGGCCGCCCTTCGCCTCACCGCCATGGCCGCCCGTCGCCTCCCCGCCATGGCCGGCCGAGGCCGAGACCGGCGCAACGTCGGCCACGCCCTCCACCGCGGCGTCCATCTCGCCAGCAGTAGCAGCATCGGCCACGCCCTCCTCCATCCGCGATTTTTTTAGGGTTAGGGATCGAGGGAAAGGGGAATCGAGGAGAGTAGGGAGGGGATCGGGAGGTGACCCAGCGCAGCGCCTGTTCGGTCAACCAGTTTTTTTTCCAGCGTCCTAGCAGGGGTAAGAACGACATTTGCAGTCACAGTTAACGTTGCTAATGGCAAAAACTAACAGATGTGTCAAAGAAGGAAAAAAAATGAAGTTGTGGTGTCAAAAAAGGAAAAATAAAATTTTTAGGGTCAAAAAAGGAACTAGATTTTAAGAATGGGTCAAATAAGGAATTCTCTCATTTTGAAATGGAGGGAGTACGTCTCAGAGATGCCGTTAGACTCAAAATGATAAAAAAAAAACTAAAGCGTGCTCCTGCGTACGTGCACGTGGTGCCGGTCTCCTTGCGCAGTGCACGACTGTGATTCCACTGCCCTGTCCCTGGGCCTATCGCCTGCGTTACGTGCCAGGACTCCTCCGGTGCTCGATCTGACGTCCGGTGTGATGTGAGGAGGATGGATGGATAAGCCTCGACCGCTATCGTCCTTGAACCAGCTCAGGCATGCAGACGTAGTGTCATACATACATACATTACCGATCATCATCGGCAGCCTCACCGAGTCCACGGAGAAAAACCGTCGGTCGGTTCCCTGACGTACGTACGTATTTTCTTTGTTCCTAAATATTTGTTTTTCTAGAGTTTTAAATGAACTATCACATACAGATGTATATAGACATATTTTAAAATATAAATTCACTCATTTAATTATATATATAGTCATTTGTTGAAATTTCTGTAAAGACAAATATTTAAAAACGAACGAAGTACAACACACGATCGACACGAGAGGGGCCGTGGAGGGCATTGATGGTCGAGCGATCAAGTAGTCGCCCTCGCGGACCCGGCCGGTCCATTCCTGGAGATACGGGTGCATGCATGATTGGTGGCTTCCTGGGATGGGCAAGGCGAGCCAAATACGCATGGATGTTTCAGTCTCACCGTCCCTCAAAACCTAAAAGATAAAAACTAACCGGAGTACGTACGTAGCGAAGAACGTGTGTGGCACGCAGTTGCTACAGCCAACGAAGAAGCAAGCGTTCTGGGCACGTCCTCTGCTCGTCCATCCGTGTTGATGTAGCGACGGACGAGCGTGCTTCCGTGACGTACATGTGCCGCCGTACGTGGCCGGGTGGGTGCGGGCGACGGTTCACTGATCGAGCCCTTGAAATTGAGAATGCCCTCGACCTTCCGGTTCATCTCCTGTTGGTTGCTCATCATTGTCATCATCTCGACTTCTTCATCCAAGTCCTACGAATCGAAGAACTTCTTCTGAATCAATTCATCAAGCTATGTTGGTCCATACTCTTTACCCGAATTATTGTTTTGCCTACAAAACAATTATGAAAAATTGGTCGGACAATGTGTCGAAATGCATGGAGGGCAAGGTGCAATCCGAGAGCAGTTGGAGCGTGCCTCGGCGGCGTCCGGGCCGGCTGAACTTTGTACTTTCAGTGAACTTTGATAATAGACCTGATTTTTTTTTTTGAAAAAAAGCAAACATTTATGCATGCACGACCAACCAAACAAAAGAGCCGCATTTTAAATACCAAAGGAAGAAGAGCCTGGGTGCCTACGGCATACATGCATAGCCAAACGAGAGAGCCCGAGCCTAGCCAGAGGAAAAGCAAGCATGCACGACCAACCAAGGGAAAGCGAGGCGCACTTAAAAATTCCACAGGCAAAGGAGCTTGATGCGCATGAATTAAGTACCAAAGGCCAGTGAAAAACCAAACACAATTAATCCTTTAGAAGTCCAAAGTCATTATTCGGATTCTCCAAGAGAAAAAAGCAAGGGCGCTAATGGAGCAGCTCATATACATCTTTTTACATCTCGGTGTGCCCACGGCTGCATTTTCATAGATTTCTCTTTTAGCGTATGAGGGCTAGAGTGAATAAATTTTGAAAGAGCAGAATGGGAATCTTGAAGAGTACTTTCAGAGTCCAAAGTCATTATTAGGATTTTGTAAGAAAAAAAACAAGCACAATAATGGAGTAGTTTTTGCTCCTGGATGTGGCTAGGTCTTAGTCAATTGAGACTTAACCAAGTCTCAATCAAGTGATATAGTATGTAAGAAGAAAATGAAAAACTGAAAATATTTTTTTGTACGAATCTTCTTGCAAAATTAAAGAAAAATAACATCGACTGAGACTTAGCAAAACTGTTTGCTCATATGCATTTTTTTACACCTCGGTGTGCCCGCGTATCACCAGAACCACCTACATCATATACAAGGTTTTAAGACTGGGAATTAAAGCAGGAAAAATAATGAGAATTAAAGCTTCCTTTAACAAATTAAAAATAAGTTAATTTTCGCTAGTCATAAGGCCTTTCACTCAGGTCGGTGCGAAAAAAGGAGGCGTTGCCAAAAGGCACGGGTACAAGTACAACGTCCTGACATATATCATCAATGGTCTGTACGACGACTCGTAGGCAGGCATGGGCATCCTGGAAACCCTACCCTCAGTCGATTCATTGTTCAACATGTTAAAATAGATGGCATGGACATGTGAAGGGTCTTGATCGAGTTTGCTTACGCTAGAGGTGTGTGTTATTTTTTATCTCCCCTTGCAAAACACTAGAGGTGTGTATTATTTTTTATCTACCTCTGCAACACACGCTAAATGTGCGTGTTATTTTTTATCTCCCGTGGTAGAATGGAGGGCAGAACTATGACTTGGATTGGTTGTAGCCCGGCAGATTCATTGGACCTAGCTCTTGCTGATTGTAGAGATTTTATGAGTTGAGTAATACTTCTTCCATTTTTATTCACTCTGCATATTAGAGTTGACTAAAGTCAAACTTCATAAAGTTTAACCAAGTTTATAGAAAACAATATAGACATTTATCATAATAAATCTATACGATGTGAAAGTACATTTAATAATAAATCTAATGTTGTTAATTTGTTATTGTATATCTTAATATTTTTGTATATAAACTCGGTTAAAGTTTGTAAAGCTTGATTTTGATCAAAGCTAATATGCGAACTAAATAAAAACGGAGGGAGTACAATGACTTCATCCGCATAACAATTTTAGTGTCCTCGTCTCCTACTTCATTTGTTGGAGTCCACGTCGTGGCGCCGTGGAAGTCCACACCACACAAGTACCTACACGCGAGCTAAATTAGTGGGACACGGAAGGGAACCGACGGGTAGGTATCGATCCATGAATTTGGCTTGGCTTGTCCGGCCAAATTGGCGACGCAACCGAGGCCAGGGAGGGAGACCACCCAATCGGGAGCAAGGCGAGGCAACAAATAAGCCTGCCTGCCTGCCTGGATCGACCCCTCACTAAACTAAGCTAGATTTAGATAGATGTTTCTCTACATCCTACAGCCAACGAAGAAGCGTACTGCCTGCGTACGTCCTCTGCTCGTGCCCGGCCGCGAGGACTCGATCGTCGTCTGCGATGCGTCGTGTAGTGTAGCGATGAACGAGCGTACCCGCCGCCTCTTTCCACGGACAAAACCATCGCCTCGCTTCCCTTTCCGGACATACTTCCTTCGTTCCGAATTACTCGTCATAGATAGAAATGTATCTAGATATATTTTAGTTTTAAATACATTCATTTCTGCGACGAGTAATATTAAACAGAGAAAGTACATGTGCTGGTGGGTGCGGGCGACGATTCGATGATCGATCGGCTCGTGTAGTCGCCGACTCGCCGTGGACCGGGCCGGGCTGAGCACGAAGAGCTCTGCATCGACAGCGAGGGACGACGACGCACCGATCATCACTGAATTCCCGGGCCAGATTAGTACAGTACACAAAATAATGCCTGCTGGTACTCTACTATAGTACACTACGTACACACTGTCAGGGTTAGGGGCCCGGGTTTTGCATCGTTGGCCGGGCACTTGGACTTGGCTGAGCATGCAGTATCAAACTGTTTGTTTGGTGCCTTGATGATCACATGAGAGATTAAACTAGCCATAGTGGAAGTAACTTCAGCAGTAACATCGAGTCCAATTCAGTAAATTTGTTTATGTGGCAATGAGTTAATGAAGAGAGAAGTAGTTTGAGTCACTTAGCTAGCTACTGTAAAATCATATGTCCCAATGCAATATGAGTTGCTAAGGTATTTAAGGCTAGTCATAATGGGAGTAACTTAGTTAGTAATATAGTGCACTCTATTTTTTTTTATGTGGCATGCGGCAACATAAGACCTCTTCAAATGTGCTAAGTGCATTAAATACCTTAGCAACTCAACTCCCCAATGAATAGATGTTTAATTTGTTGTTGCTAAACACACTTTATCTAATGAGTTAGCACCTAAAGTCTTTCGTGCATTGGTCAAATTGTTTCGTTTAAGTGGTTTTTCTAGGTTCTCGCTCTTGGCATTGGTCCTTCCTAAGGTCATCAAAATGCTCTCCCCCCTCCTTAATTGTCGTGCCATGTTATTTTTTCGCTTATGTGACATGCTTAGCACATGTCTATGATGAAGCACTAGGAAGGGCCTAATATGTTATTGTAACATAGTACTTCTCAAGATAAGACGAGTCTACTATAAAGTTCTGTATGACACTACTAGCTACTATGTTGTTTTGCACTATAAAGATAGTAATTTAAATTAGTGTCATATGCATGACAGTAATATAAGTTACTCTCCACTATAACCAGCCTAACCTAATAAATAAAGCTTTACATGATATTACATTTAAAATAGTAATATATAGTCTAGGAATATATGTATATTATTAGTGTATGTTATTTTTCATTGTGACTAGTCTTAGCCAGTAGGTAGTCGTTGTCAGATAGTTATTGTATGATAACCAATTGAGGGACTCTCGCTGCTTCAGGGATATGGATGTCTACACTGTACGTGCAAAATAAAGAAAGGTAGTACTAATTGTCAAGATCTCGTGTTTGCTACTTTATTGGACGATCGATCAAACAAACAATGATGCAGCGTCCCCACCCGATAGCCAAATCAGATTCTTCATACTTTCTTTGGTCCTTTTTCGTCTGCATATAAGTTTTTTTCAAAGTCAAAGTATCTCTACTTTAACTAAACATATAAAAAACTATATCGATATTCACAGTGCCAAATTAATGTTGTCAGATTTATTATGAATATAGTTTCATAGTACATATATACTGTACTTGGTATTGTAGATGTTTATAGTTTTAACGGAATTGCTAAATTCCAGTCGACTGAGATTTAACAAAGCCTTAATCAATGCTATATGCGTTAGATCTTACGTGGAGATTCATGTAAATTTTTCTTTTAAAATTTTCTTTCTTCCTTTTTATATGATCTATCAGTTGACTGAGACTTTGTTAAGTCTCAGTCGACTGAGATCTAGTCACATCATATTTTTAAATATAAATAAACTTGATTAAACTTTGTAATGTTGGACTTGACAAATATCTAATACAAAGAGTAAAAAGGATCGAACGGAGTACATGCCATGCTCCATATCAGCCTCCTGTACTCGGTCTGTTTCAGCGTCCGCGTCGACCGAGTAAATGCGAACAGGCAGGCGATGGATGGATGGATGGATGGATTGACGGACCAAGCGACGATGCACATATGCAAATATGGTAGGTAGGGACGGATTCTGCTACACGTAACTGTTCCCGCAGATATGATAGCGTGTGCATGCACATATGACAGGGAAAACACTACTATACACCTGCCCACGGACACCTCTTTTACATACGTCCATGTCTCGTAGTAGCGCCAGCGGCAAGGTATTGTCGATCGAAAATACTTACCGCAATAAATAAATATATATCTAGATGCATCTTTAAGTTTACATATATTCATATTTATTTATTTCTGCAAAAGTAATTCAGGACAAATGGAGTACTATATCTCCAGGATATTCGTATCAGTCGTCTCTTTCCACAGTGAGGAGAGAAGGATGTGCAATTAAGTTGTATACGTGATGTAACACCTATGCCGCACAATGGATGCCGACCGTCTGAAAAAAGACGGCTTCCCTCCCCCTGGCGTGGCGTACGGGCCGCCGTGCATGGCCGGACGCGGTGGCGGGCAAATAATTGAGCGGGCGATCCAGCACCAGTAGTCGCCGTGGACCCGCCCGGCGCGGCCGGAGTCAATCAAGACGATCTCTGCATCGCATCGACAGCGAGGCTCGGGGAAAGAAACCGGCACCAATAGACAACCGCGGCCGGAGTTACGTGAATCTGTCAAGCGCGGCAGGCTAGCGACTTGTTTATTTACATATGCTATCGGCACTTAGCCGCCGGGGTACCTTGGATCTGCCATTCCAGGCGTTGAGTGCAGTGTAAGAAAATGCTCGTCGCTTTGACGATCTACACAGAACCAGACGCTCCATACCGATTGGCTGTCGTTGGCATGATAGCAGTGCATGTGGCTAGGTTAATCTGGCGGAAAGGAACAGGGGAAGAAACCCCGCAATCTCGCTCACCTGCTGTCACTATGCGACGATCAATTAGTCGATGATCCACGCTGCTTGCTTGCAGTCCAGACAGCGAGACGCGCCGCACTGTAAACCGGTAAAATCTCGTGCCTGGAATTTTCTTCCCCGTGCGCGCACAAGACAGAAGAGCCCAATCCGTCCGTTTTTGTTGGAGAGCTGCGCTTGCCCACGTCGGGCGAGCGAGTAAATAGACCCAAACACATCTAGTCTGGCCTAGACAGCGAAAGGTGGTAGCAATATCGCCAGAAAGCGAGGCTTGCTGTTGGCCTGTCCGCGCAGCGATACGACGAGGAGGAGGAGAAATGGGAAATGTAACGGGCCATGGACGGATGTGGCGGCCACTGTGTCTGGCTTCTTCGGACTGGCGACGCAACTGACCACCGGTCGGGAACAACATGGCACATGCGGCGAGCTATCTCAAAGTAATACTTTTTCCGTTTCGAATTACTTGTCGCAGGCATGGATGTATCTAGATATATTTTAGTTCTAGATATATCCATTTCTGCGACGAGTAATTTGAAACAGAGGGAGTGCTAGCATACGTCAAAGGGATCACCAATGGAGAGCAAGGTGCGGCGGCGAAAACAACCTGGATGTCTGGCTACATTGTTCGTTTTTGCGGGTGAAATGTGTGGCTGAATTAAGGCGCCGGGTCGTCGCGTGGACAAGGCCGGGTTGGCGGGCGAGATTCAGTCACAAATCGATGGCAGCCCGGTCGCTGCTCAAACAGCACAGCTGCGCAAAATGGCTGTGTTGGCTATTGGCAGGCGGTTAGAGGTCACTATTCTTGCTGAATTTGGTTCTGCCAAAGTTTCTATCGCGATGGATGCACCGCTCCCCACGACACCACACCGTAAAGGGAATGAGAGCAGATCCCATCAGCTGTCGTATAAACTAACAATGGCACCCCGTGAATTCTCCCTTCGTCTCATAATGTAAGACGTTTTTGACACTACATTATGGGACGGAGGGAGTATAAATGATCTAGTGACTACACTCCCATGGGAGTGCTGTACTGCTCAAAGTTGGATATCAATCAAATTGCAGTGGCAGGACCTCCCAGTGGAGGCATGCATGCCCAGTAAGATCTAAACACAAGAGGTGTTGAAACTACAGAGCCAGCCCCTCTCGGTTAGAATTCACTAGTCTGCAAAGTTTAAGAAAAGGCACAAGAATTCGCCAGTTTGCATTCGGACAAACGGCGTCAACTTCAGGTCATCGAATCGGCGGGGAGAAGCTTCTGTACAGACCCACAAGAACTGTAGTATTTGTTGTAGCGAGGAGACTTTATTCTACACGGCTACCCTAGTTCATCGCGTACGAGGAGTCAGGAACTTCAAAAGAAACCATGAAACGTGCATTCAGGAGAACCCAAAAGTGTTTCCTCTAGAGAAAACTTGGAAGTGGATGCGTTTGCTGGTGTGCATTTCTTCTTGATCACTTCCGCTTAGCACTCTCTTCCGCTCTAGTGAAAGCATCAGTCAGCACATCAACAGCCCAATCCTTGGCATCCTCCTGCAGAGCAGTTATGTCAGGATAAGTCTTAAGCATCAAGCTCTAGAGCGAAAGGTAGGTCAAACCTTAAAAACGTATGAAGGTTGTAATTCCACTGAGTTAGATAAGGATGCAGGTAAAGATCAACACATTAGAAAAGAGATGACTTGCTGCCTACCCTACCAACACGGAGACGTGAAAAGAGATGCGAGTAAGGGAGAACAAGACAAAATTGATCCGACGCACGCCCACCCACAAATATATCAAAAAGCGATACGATATTATAAACCTTGCTTTTAAACTGAAGGCATGTTTGAGTGACTAACTAATGCCTTCAGAATTACTACACTGATGAGACAAAACATATATACCGAAAACTGCAAGCTACAATCACTCAAATCCTCCAGAATATAATGAAATAAGTAATGAGGACACGAGGTAAACCAAACATGTATGATACCTAACAAATCTAGCACCATAATGCACGGGTGCCCCTGCTAGTTTTATATAGCAGCAAGTTGTTGAAACATGGAACATCAGTATCTACTATGCATCAGCAATACATCTGTTTTCAGCACGGAAGCAAGACAGTGGATCCAATAAACTAACTCCACAGAGATGTAATATACCATAAAAAATCACAGAATTATACATATAAAAATGCATCGATGAGATGATAGTGAGGAAGTTATGTCTGCTACTTACCAGCCGCATTTTTTCCCCAGTTCTTAAGCGGGCATGTGGACGAGCTAACTTTGATTCAAAAGGGGTCCTTGGCCTGACTTCTTGGATTTCATCCCACTCTTCACGCGAAAGCATCCTTACTGTTCCTTGCTCAGGGTGACTATTCTTTATCTTGCGTTCCCTCCTTTCTTGGTCTGTAGCTTCATGTTCCTACCCAGAAAACATGCAACTAAGCTTCAGAGCATGCCAATTTCAGAACAGACAGAAGATTTTCTGAATACATGCAAACAATGCCGAGTTAAACTATTTGATCGACATATACAATATGCAGTAGGTAGACAATCTGGCAAACAGCAGGATTGATGATTACACGACAAGGATGTATCTCTACTACCTAAAAAAAGGTTTCCACTCCCGTAAAAAAACCGTTTCGCTTCATCCGACTGTTTCGCTTCCCCTCCCCTTCCACCGTTTTTTCTGGTCTTTTCGGTTTTCTGATCAGTAAAATCCTTCCCTTCCCCATCCGAGCGCCTCCTCCTTCCCTAACACGGACCGATCTCACCTCCCAAACGCTAGCTGTAGGGTTCCGGGCCGCCAACCACGCTCAGCTGATAAGATCCCCGTCGCCAGCAGGGGCAGGGTGCCGAGGAGAATCTACTGGATCCCCGCCATAGCCTCCATGCTCCATTTCCTCGTGGCTGGTGACACCCTCTACCCTAGCCGCGCCACCTCGGCCATCACCGCCACAGAGCCTCCTTGTCGTCTCGGATTGATCTTCTGTGCCAGGATGGGTGCGACAACGAAACCTCCCGGTCATCATGATATCAACCCCAACGCCCTCTACTTCAATCACATACATGACACCGCCGCCGTCATCCCGCACCTGCACGCCGCTTCAGGACGGTTCAGTGCACGCCAATGACCTCCTCGGCCCAGGTAGCCAGCCAACTGCATCTCTCTAATTGATTTCTCTTTATCTCTCCTTTTTTCCTATCTCCTGCATCTCGCCCGACGGAGCCGATTTTTCTGCAGGCTACACGACAAACCTGAGCATGACAACAATGTTAGGGGGCTCTCTCAGTCATTGATGAAGAGTCATGTAGCAGCAATCCGTAAGGACTTGTACTGCTCTAAACTGCAGGTTAGTTCTCATTGTGATTGGGAATATTACAGTAGAGAGTCAAACTTCAGCTCTCGTTGTTGCGGCATTACAATGCTCAACCTAAACTGGGTCTTTCTTCTCTTCTGTCAGCCTATCTACTGGTTTGGTTGCTGAATGTCCGAAATCACAAGCCTGCTGAAAATCTTTACACCCATAGCAACGCACGGGCAGTTACCTAGTACTACCTCAATCCGGAAATACTTGTCGGAGAAATGGATGTAGTATTTCCGGACGAAGGGATTATATCTTATATGAAAATCTAGGTGACTATTAGTTCATGAAATAACTAAGATAAATTCGTTCAAACATTTATTGAATGAAGCCATTAAAAAGGGACACAAAAAGTCAAACTGCAATATCAAATAAAAAAACTATACCTGGATAACACAACATTTAGAGATGCTCTATTCACTACTCTACCATGGATAGATAATCATTTCATCCAATAAAGAGTTTCTTGGAAAGTCTCTTCTCTAAATGTATTTGATGCATTGTTGACAATACTAACAACCACTCTAAAATTCAGCTCGTTCCTAGAGGTTACATTTCTAGAAGCCCACATCTTACAAATCCAAAGTACTCCCTCCGTCCGGAAATACTTATCATCAAAATGAATAAAAGGGGATGTATCTAGATGTATTTTAGTTCTAGATACACCCCTTTTTGTCCATTTTGATGAGAAGTATTTTCGGACGGAGGGAGTATTCACTAACGCACAATGATCGGCCTTAGCACTTCACATGTATACAGTACGCAGATCACATGATTAAGTATGCGTTCAATCCTAAATAAACATGTTCAATCAAATGCACGGCAGCTGCATCTGCAATTAACCCTAGAGAACAGCCAAGTGGGGGTGGAGGATACCATCATGAGGAGCTTGGTGAAGAGGGCGACGGCGGCGGCGGTGAGGATCATGGGCAGGGTGACGGAGTCGAGCCATTTAAGCGACTCCGGCGTTGGCACGAAGAACTCGTCGCGCCCCGGGTCGCGCCGACGCCGCCGAGAGCGCTCCCGCTCCGCCACGCTCAGCCGTAGAAGGTTCCCCGTAGATCCCTCGGCCAGCGCGGCCTGCCTCATGGCCGCCCCTCCCCGGCGCAGAACCGTCCGCAGCATCGCTGCGTCCACGCCGCCGGCGACTTAGACAGGAGGACGGGGCCAGGGAAGTGGAGGCGCCGGGGAGGTGCGCGTCCGTCGCCGTCTGCGTGCTCCCAGGACTACCTAACGACGGACGCTGCGCCGCTCGCTTGATTTCCCCTGGCCCGGCGGCGGTCGTGTTTCGCCGGCGCTTCAAGAGGGAGAAGAGAGACCAAGCAGGCACAATCCGAGCCGGCACGAATGGGCCTATAATGGTCGAGGGTGCGACCGAACTTACCAGGCCCATAAGCACATCATAAACATAACGTAGGCCCATCACACACACACACACTAGGTACTAGGAGTACTACTTTATTTCTTATTATCTAAAATAAAAATGGTATTCTTTTGTGGGTGCGGCGATTTGCCTCCCAGGCTGCCTGTGGATGAACAGTAAAATTGATAAAAATTAACAAGACAAATAAAACATTCAGACTTTTTTTTTGCAAGCAAGATGCTCAAATGCACGATCTCTGTGTAAAATATGATGAAGTTTGGACATTCAAGAAGCTCATGGCAAAAAAATACAAATTTCGGCTGTTTGATAAAATTTTGGTAATCATATGTCTGGTTTTGTCATTTTTTGCCACAAGCTCCTTGAACATCCAAACTTCACAAAAAATTGCACGGAGTTCACGCACGGGGGCATCTTGAAACACACAAAAAATTGGATTTTTTGGAAAAAAAATTCTATTTTTTATTTTACCGTCCACTGGGTGCATCTGAGCTCGAGTTCCGGAATGAGTTATCGTTCTTTTGTTTTTTTTCTTGAAATTTTCTAACAAATATATTAGGAAACTTTTAGAAGAATGTTCCAACATAATCTAAAGGTAGTTTTAAGAAAATGTGTATCATATTTTTGAAAAAGGTTTGTTGTGTGATTAAAATGGTTAACCATGTATTTAAAAATGTCCATATATTTATTAAAAATGGCAATCATGTATTTACCAGCTGGGTATGAGGATTGCCGGCCAGTTCGAGCGTTTGGCTGTGTTTGGGATGGCCAGTTGGGTGACAATTTTACATCCGAGCAGTGACTGGGCAGGCCGCCCTATTGTTTGAGACGGATATGGAGCGTCCGGTTTTAGATGCTCTGACCGCGTGCCGGCTGCTATGAGTAGCTTTTTAGATAGTATATACCACCACTGCGCGACTGCGACCAAGCCTTCTTCCACCAAGGCACTCGACTCATCCTACCACAAAACAAGGAGATAGAAAAACCCGGGCGGCAAATCATGTCGATTGAGATGGCCTTAATCTGCTGGGGTGAAAGACAAAATATGAGTGTGTGGAGAGGTCAAAAGCTAACAAAATTTCCATCTAAGTTAGTTCAAAGTTGGGGCTGGGAGGGGGGGGGAGGGGAGGGGGGCACAGCCCCCAGCTACACACACATCACCATCTGCGTGTATCCTCATGGAATTGGCCCTATGCAGTAGGCTTGTCCAGGATCTGAATGTTGCCGCGGCTCTGGTTGGATTTATCTTCGTCACCTGGTGGAACCATCTCCTTAAAGCTTTTTTGCGTTCGACTTCCTTTCTAAATTTAATCACCCAACCCCTTCCTTTTTCTAGAATGAAATCCATCACGGTTATATGCTGCATGTTTACGAGTAGTTAGGAATCTCAGATTCTTTTCCCTACAAGAGTTCTCCGAACAAACGTGCATGCAGAATTGTACCCCCAGTGATATATTGTCTTCGCCTTTAAATTTTTTTTTTTGAGAAGCAAGAGTAGGAAACTACTCTGTAGGGGAGACAAATTCAGCTATCATCAACTGCTGTAGCTCTTCTGGCACGTCGGATACTATCTCCTGATCAACTCCGTTTCTGGCCGCCGCCGCGAGCTTATGGGCAAGAGCATTGCTTGTTCTTCCCACATGGTTCACACTGGAGCTTGCAAACATTGCAAGAGCTTGCTTAATGTCCTTAATCAGAGCGAAACACTGGGACCGATCCCCCCCCCCCCCCCCCCCCCCCCCCCCCCCCCGGCATCCAGCTCTTTTACGATTGCCTGACAGTCCATTTCCAAGATCAAAGGACCTCTATAGTATTTTGCTAGCGAACGTAGTCCAGCAAGAGCAGCTTTAGCCTCGGCCTCCTCAACAGTTCGGCTAGGGGTCAGATTTCTGCTGATTGACACGATCACATGTCCAGCCCTATCCCTTGCGACTGCACCTGCAGCAGAGACACCGGATTTAGACTGGAAGGCTGCATCTGTATTCAGCTTCACAACATCTCCTACTGGACCCGACCACTTCGAGCATTGTGTCGTATGGCATGAGGGGCTACTCCCTGCATTCTTACTGAACCCATCCCCTGCCATCACCGCCATTTGTAGATCTTCGGCATACTTCCTCAGAAAAATCACAGAACTCATGACTGATTCCATGCCATTGTGTCTTAGCATATCCTCTCTCAAGTGCCAACATCTCCAAAACAGCAGCAACAGTTTTGCTCGCATATCCTCTGGTTCCGTGTCCAAGAGCACTTGCAACCAATCATTCCCGATGTTCCTAAAGGATTTCTCTGCAAGTAAGGGCCACTCTTTCCTCATAGCATCACGAAGAGCCCTGCTCTTTGTGCAAGTGATCACGGCGTGAAATTCATCTTCCTCTCCATTGCCGCAGATACTGCAGGTGGGTTCTAGCTCTAGTGTTCTCTTAAACTTGTTTCTCTTTGTGGCCAGGGTATTTGTGGCGACTCTCCATCCAAAGATCCTCACCTTCTCGGGCACCTTAGCTTTCCAAATGAGATCCCAAATGTTACGATCCCCAGCCTCTCTGTTCGAACACGAGGGGTTTGTTTGGACATTTTGACTATAGAAGGCTGCAAGCTTGTACGCACTCCTGACCGAAAAGATACCATTCTTCTCAAAATGCCATGCAATGCAATCTTTTGTGTCTGTGTTCGGAATGGGGATTTTGCATATTTCCTCTGCATCAAAACTGTGAAAAATTTGGCGGATCAGGTTCACATTCCATTCCTTCCTCTCTGGCTCCATAAGTTGGTTAACCCAACGCAGCCTAGACCTTCTAATAAACGCAGACGATTTGAGACCTTCTTTCCTTGGTATCCATTGGTCCCGCTTGATCTGAATACTCTTTCGATCCCCCACTCTCCAAATTAAACCTTTTTTCAGCAACTGCAAACCGAATTCTATGGCTCTCCATACTGGAGACGCATCCGAGGCAAAAACAGTATCCAGAAGCTCACCATTGGGGTAATATTTAGATTTCAACACTCTCG
Organism: Triticum monococcum; assembly: GCA_034509565.1. Taxonomy (NCBI): domain Eukaryota; kingdom Viridiplantae; phylum Streptophyta; class Magnoliopsida; order Poales; family Poaceae; genus Triticum; species Triticum monococcum. Next base: position 490,735,029 of record CM067845.1, read on the forward strand.
CGCAAAGGCCATCTGGATTCTGAATTAGTCTCCAGCCCTGTTTGGCTAGGAGCGCCTGGTTAAATAGGTGCATGTCTCTGAATCCAATGCCCCCATCACGCTTGGGCTTAATCATGCGCTCCCATGCCATCCAGTGTACCTTTCTCTGTCCTTCTTCGTCCCCCCACCAAAAGTCTCTAACCATTCTATCATACTTTTCACAGAAGCCCTTTGAGAACATAAACACACTCATTGCGAAGGTAGGAAGTGCTTGGACTACGGATTTGACGTGAACCTCCTTGGCCGCATAAGACATGAATCTTTCTGAATAATCATTGCAACGCTTTCCCAATCTATCCATGATGGGTTGGAACTGTTCATCCTTCATCCTCCCTTCCGGGATAGGCAAACCTAGGTATTTGCTCTCAAATACATCTGATTGTACACCGAGTACAGCCTTAATCCCTTCTCTGGCTTCGGCAGGGCATTTCTCGCTGAATAGGAGCGAGCATTTGCTTGCACTTAGCAGTTGACCCGTGCACTTTTGGAATAAGTCCAGAACCTTCTTAATTGTCTCGGCTTGCTCAATGGAGGCCTTGAAGAAGAGCAGGCTGTCATCTGCGAATAGAAGGTTAGATACACCTGGGCTATTGCGGGCAATCTTGATGGGGTTTAAGCTGCCAGCCGTGATCTCTCGGTTTATGAGGTTTACTAGTCCCTCGGCCATAAAAAGAAAAAGGTAAGGACTAAGGGGATATCCTTGCCGTAGTCCTCTGGATGGATCAAAGGGTTCTAGCAGTTCGCCGTTGCATCTAACTGAGTATTGTAAGTGCATCTAGTGCCACCCCTAGTTGGTTTTGGAGTATTGACGACAAACCTAGTTGAGGGACTAATGTGTTTGTGAGAATTGCAGGATAACACAGGTAGAAGTCCCTCATTGATTTGGTTTAGCTACCAGAGATGACCCCCAAAAATGTACGAAGACATTGAAGACAATGGTGGTTCATGAAGACATTCGTGTAGAAGACAATGACATATGAAGACTCCCCATGAAGCTTTTGGAACTCGAAGACTTAGATCCTTCGTAGCTTTACTTTATTCATGTTGTGTCATAGGAACCACCGTACTGTTAAGTGGGGTCCAAGAAAACCAGTCAGGATGACTGAAGTGATGCCTAATTCAAATCCTATGTCTTCGAGTGCAGACAATGAGAGAAAATCTTGTCCAGAGTCAGACAAGTCAGCTTTACTTGCAGCCCAAGTAAAGTTGCCGTGAGAGTTCAAAATCCGACCGTTAGTACACGTGTCAGTTCCTTAGTGACCCAGGGTCATTTCGGACAAATCAGGTCAGGGTTGCCAAGTGGCTATAAATAGTCCACCCCCACAACCATAAACAGTTGGCTGCTCAGATTTCAGTGCACGGCTTTTGTCGTTTGAGAGCAACCCACCTCGAAGCCTTTGAGAGAAAATCCTTAGTGAGGAGAAAAGCCCTAACCACCCAGAGCCAGAGTAATTGGGCATCACTTAAGTCTTCTTGTCTGAGTGATCTGAAGACTTATTACACTTGAGGACTGTGCATCCTCCAGACGGTTAGGCGTCGCGTTCTGAGCATCCAAGAGGAATTGTGGATTGCCGGTGAATGAAGTCTGTGAAGGTTTGGGAGTCTACCTTGAAGACTTACCAGAGTGATTGGGCGGGGTCTGTGTGACCTTAGCTCAAGGAGAAAACGGTGAGGACTGGGTGTCCTGAGCTGCGTGTTCAGGACTGGGTGTCCGGGACTGTGTGTCCTTTGGTTTAAATACCTAGCCGCTCCAACCAGACGTACAGTTGTCACAGCAACTGGAACTGGTCCAACATATCATTGTCTTCAACGTGTCACTGGTTTCATCTTCACCTCCCTTTACTTACCAGTACACATTGTGAAGCTATTGCATGCCTGCTTAATCTTCTGTCTTCACAACCTGACTGTATGATCTGTTTGGCTTCATAACTTCTTCCAACCTGATCCTCATTACACTGAAGCTATTTGTCTCTGCGCTTTCACTGTACTGTATATTTGACTATGGCTTGCGTGGTGTAATCTACCTTCCGCTGCATATTGATAGGCTTCAAGTCTGTTTGTCTTCATAACTCCCACGTTTTGAAGACTTTCTTAAAAATCGCCTATTCACCCCCCCTCTAGTCGATATAACGCACTTTCAAGTATCTTACCGATCGAACACACTGCATCACCCAGCTTGTCCATTTACTGCAGAAACCAGTCTTCAGTAGCACTCCTTCAAGAAAACCCCAATCCACTCTATCATATGCTTTGGCCAAATCCAGTTTGTATGCACAGTAGGTGTCTCTTGCGTTTCTGCTGTGCTGAATCTTGTGGAAGCACTCAAAAGCAATGATTGTTGGGGAACGTTGCAGAAAACAAAAAAATTTCCTACTCGTTTCACCAAGATCCATCTAGGAGTTCATCTAGCAACGAGTCATCAGATGCATCTACATACCTTTGTAGATCACGTGCGGAAGCGTTCAAAGAACAGGGATGATGTAGTCGAACACGACGTGATCCAAATCACCGATGACCAAGTGTTGAACCGACGGCACCTCCACGTTCAACACACATACGGGACGGGAGACGTATCCTCCTTCTTGATCCAGCAAGGGGGGAGGAGAGGTTGATGATGATCCAGCAGCACGACGGCGTGGTGGTGGATGCAGGGCGTCACAGTAGCAGGGCTTCGCCTATACTACGAGAGAGAGAGACATAACAGGGAGAGAGGGATGCACCAAAGGCCGTATCCCAAGTCCCTCCTCTCCCCCACTATATATAGGGGTGCTAGGGGGGGGGGCACCGGCCCTAGGAGATGGATCTCCTAGGGGGGGCGGCGGCCAAGGGGTGGGGGGCTTGCCCGCCAAGCAAGGGGGCGCCCCCCTTTAGGGTTTCCCCTAAACCCTAGGCGCATGGGCCCTTAGGGGGTGGCGCCCTAGCCCACTATGGGCTGGGTCCCTTCCCACTTCAGCCCATGGGGCCCTCCGGGATAGGTGGCCCCACCCGGTGGACCCCCGGAACCCTTCTGGTGGTCCCGGTACAATACCGGTAACCCCGAAACTTGTCCCGATGGCCGAAACAACACTTCCTATATATAATTCTTTACCTCCGGAACTCCTCGTGACATCCGGGATCTCATCCGGGACCCCGAACAACATTCGGGTTATGCATATACATATCTTCACAACCCTAGCGTCACCGAACCTTAAGTGTGTAGACCCTACGGGTTCGGGAGACATGTAGACATGACCGAGACGACTCTCCGGTCAATAACCAACAGCGGGATCTGGATACCCATGTTGGCTCCCACATGCTCCACGATGATCTCATCGGATGAACCACAATGTCGAGGATTCAATCAACCCCGTATGCAATTCCCTTTGTCAATCGATATATTACTTGCCCGAGATTCGATCGTCGGTATCCCAATACCTTGTTCAATCTTGTTATCGGCAAGTCACTTTACTCGTACCGCAATGCATGATCCCGTGACCAGACACTTGGTCACTTTGAGCTCATTATGATGATGCATTACCGAGTGGGCCCAGTGATACCTCTCCGTCATACGGAGTGACAAATCCCAGTCTTGATCCGTGTCAACCCAACAGATACTTTCGGAGATACCCGTAGTCTACCTTTATAGTCACCCAGTTACGTTGTGACGTTTGGTACACCCAAAGCACTCCTACGGTATCCGGGAGTTACACGATCTCATGGTCTAAGGAAAAGATACTTGACATTGCAAAACTCTAGCAAACGAACTACACGATCTTTATGCTATGTTTAGGACTGGGTCTTGTCCATCACATCATTCTCCTAATGATGTGATCTCGTTATCAATGACATCCTATGTCCATAGTCAGGAAACCATGACTATCTGTTGATCAACGAGCTAGTCAACTAGAGGCTTACTAGGGACATGTTGGTGTCTGTTATTCACACATGTATTACGATTTCCGGATAACACAATTATAGCATGAATAAAGACAATCATCATGAACAAGGAAATATAATAATAATGCTTTTATTATTGCCTCTAGGGCATATTTCCAACAGTCTCCCACTTGCACTAGAGTCAATAATCTAGTTACATTGTGATGAATCGAACACCCATGGAATTCTGGTGTTGATCATGTTTTGCTCTAGGGAGAGGTTTAGTCAACGGATCTGCTACATTCAGGTCCGTATGTACTTTACAAATATCTATGTCTCCATCTTGAACATTTTCACGAATGGAGTTGAAGCGACGCTTGATGTGCCTTGTCTTCTTATGAAACCTGGGCTCCTTGGCAAGTGCAATAGCTCCAGTGTTGTCACAGAAGAGCTTGATCGGCCCCAACGCATTGGGTATGACTCCGAGGTCGGTGATGAACTCCTTCACCCAAATTGCTTCATGTGCTGCCTCCGAGGCTGCCATGTACTCCGCTTCACATGTAGATCCCGCCACGACGCTCTGCTTGCAACTGCACCAGCTTACTGCCCCACCATTCAAAATATACACGTATCCGGTTTGTGACTTAGAGTCATCCAGATCTGTGTCGAAGCTAGCGTCGATGTAACCCTTTACGACGAGCTCTTCGTCACCTCCATAAACGAGAAACATTTCCTTAGTCTTTTTCAGGTACTTTAGGATATTCTTGACCGCTGTCCAGTGTTCCTTGCCGGGATTACTTTGGTACCTTCCTACCAAACTTACGACAAGGTTTACATCAGGTCTGGTACACAGCATGGCATACATAATAGAACCTATGGCTGAGGCATAGGGGATGACACTCATCTCTTCTATATCTTCTGTCGTGGTCGGACATTGAGCTAAGCTCAATTTCACACCTTGCAACACAGGCAAGAACCCCTTCTTAGACTGATCCATATTGAACTTCTTCAATATCTTATCAAGGTATGTGCTTTGTGAAAGACCTATGAGGCGTCTCGATCTATCTCTATATATTTTGATGCCTAATATATAAGCAGCTTCTCCAAGGTCCTTCATTGAAAAACTCTTATTCAAGTAGGCCTTGATGCTGTCCAAGAATTCTATATCATTTCCCATCAAAAGTATGTCATCTACATATAATATGAGAAATGCTACAGAGCTCCCACTCACTTTCTTGTAAACGCAGGCTTCTCCATAAGTCTGTGTAAACCCAAACGCTTTGATCATCTCATCAAAGCGAATGTTCCAACTCCGAGATGCTTGCACCAGCCCATAAATCGAGCGTTGGAGCTTGCACACCTTGTCAGCATTCTTAGGATCGACAAAACCTTCCGGCTGCATCATATACAATTCTTCCTTAAGGAAACCATTAAGGAATGCCGTTTTGACGTCCATTTGCCATATTTCATAATCGTAAAACGCGGCAATTGCTAACATGATTCGGACGGACTTTAGCTTCTCTACCGGTGAGAAAGTCTCATCGTAGTCAACCCCTTGAACTTGTCGATAACCCTTAGCGACAAGCCGAGCTTTATAGATGGTCACATTACCATCCGCGTCTGTCTTCTTCTTAAAGATCCATTTATTCTCTATGGCTCGCCGTTCAACGGGCAAGTCAGTCAAAGTCCATACTTTGTTTTCATACATGGATCCTATCTCGGATTTCATGGCTTCTAGCCATTTGTCGGAATCCGGGCCCGCCATCGCTTCTTCATAGTTCGAAGGTTCACCGTTGTCTAACAACATGATTTCCAAGACAGGGTTGCCGTACCACTCTGGTGCAGGACGTGTCCTTGTGGACCTATGAATTTCAGTAGGAGCTTGATCAGAAGTATCTTGATCATCATCATTAACTTCCTCTCTAGTCGGTGCAGGCACCTCAGGAACATTTTCTTGAGTTGCGCCCTTTTCCGGTTCAAGAGGTAATACTTCATCAAGTTCTACTTTCCTCCCACTTACTTATTTCGAGAGAAACTCTTTCTCTAGAAAGGATCCATTCTTGGCAACAAAGATGTTGCCTTCGGATCTGAGGTAGAAGGTATACCCAATAGTTTCTTTGGGGTATCCTATGAAGACGCATTTTTCCGACTTGGGTTCGAGCTTTTTAGGTTGAAGTTTCTTGACATAAGCATCGCATCCCCAAACTTTTAAAAACGACAGCTTAGGTTTCTTTCCAAACCATAATTCATACGGTGTCGTCTCAATGGATTTCGACGGAGCCGTATTTAAAGTGAATGCGGCAGTCTCTAAAGCATAGCCCCAAAAAGATAGCGGTAAATCGGTAAGAGACATCATAGATCGCACCATATCTAATAGAGTGCGATTACGACGTTCAGACACACCATTACGCTGAGGTGTTCCAGGCGGCGTGAGTTGTGAAACTATTCCACATTTTCTTAAGTGTGTGCCAAATTCGTGACTCAAGTATTCTCCTCCACGATCTGATCGTAGAAACTTGATTTTCCTGTCACGTTGATTCTCAACCTCACTCTGAAATTCCTTGAACTTTTCAAAGGTTTCAGATTTGTGTTTCATTAAGTAGATATACCCATATCTACTTAAGTCATCAGTGAGGGTGAGAACATAACGATAGCCACCGCGAGCCTCAACACTCATTGGACCACACACATCAGTATGTATGATTTCCAATAAGTTGGTTGCTCGCTCCATTGTTCCTGAGAACGGAGTCTTGGTCATTTTACCCATGAGGCATGGTTCGCATGTGTCAAATGATTCATAATCAAGAGACTCTAAAAGTCCATCTGCATGGAGCTTATTCATGCGCTTGACACCTATGTGACCAAGGCGGCAGTGCCACAAGTATGTGGGACTATCATTATCAAACTTACATCTTTTGGTACTCACATTATGAACATGTGTAGCATTACGCTCGAGATTCATTAAGAATAAACCATTCACCATAGGAGCATGACCATAAAACATATCTCTCATATAAATAGAACAACCATTATTCTCGGATTTAAATGAGTAGCCATCTCGAATTAAACGAGATCCCGATACAATGTTCATGCTCAAAGCTGGCACTAAATAACAATTATTGAGGTTCAAAACTAATCCCGTAGGTAAATGAAGAGGTAGCGTGCCGACGGCGATCACATCGACCTTGGAACCATTCCCGACGCGCATCGTCACCTCGTCCTTCGCCAGTCTCCGCTTATTCCGCAGCTCCTGCTTTGAGTTACAAATGTGAGCAACTGCACCGGTATCAAATACCCAAGAGCTACTACGAGTATTGGTAAGGTACACATCAATTACATGTATATCACATAAACCTTTTGTTTTGCCGGCCTTCTTGTCCGCTAAGTATTTGGGGCAATTCCGCTTCCAGTGACCACTTCCCTTGCAATAAAAACACTCAGTCTCGGGCTTGGGTCCATTCTTTGGCTTCTTCCCGGCAGCTTGCTTGCCGGGCGCGGCAACTTCCTTGCCGTCCTTCTTGAAGTTCTTTTTACCCTTACCCTTCTTGAACTTAGTGGTTTTATTCACCATCAACACTTGATGTTCCTTCTTGACTTCTACCTCTGCTAATTTCAGCATAGCAAATACTTCAGGAATGGTCTTTTCCATCCCTTGCATATTGAAGTTCATCACAAAGCTCTTGTAGCTCGGTGGAAGCGACTGGAGGATTCTGTCAATGACCGCGTCATCCGGGAGATTAACTCCTAGCTGAGTCAAGCGGTTATGCAACCCAGACATAGTGAGTATGTGCTCACTGACAGAATTATTTTCCTCTATCTTACAACTGAAGAATTTGTCGGAGACTTGATATCTCTCGACCCGGGCATGAGCTTGGAAAACCATTTTCAGCTCTTCGAACATCTCATATGCTCCGTGTCTCTCAAAACGTTTTTGGAGCCCCGGCTCTAAGCTGTAAAGCATGCCGCACTGAACGAGGGAGTAGTCATCGGTACGTGCCTGCCAAGCGTTCATAACGTCTTGTTCAGCAGGGAGAACAGGTGCGTCACCCAGCGGTGCTTGTAGGACATAATCTTTCTTGGCAGCTATGAGGATGATCCTCAGGTTCCGGACCCAGTCCGTGTAGTTGCTGCCATCGTCTTTCAGCTTGGTTTTCTCTAGGAACGCGTTGAAGTTGAGGACTACGTTAGCCATTTGATCTACAAGACATATTGTAAATATTTTAGACTAAGTTCATAACAATTAAGTTCACCTAATCAAATTATTTAATGAACTCCCACTTAGATAGACATCCCTCTTCTAGTCATCTAAGTATAACATGATCCGAGTTAACTAGGCCGTGTCCGATCATCACGTGAGACGGACTAGTCAACGTCGGTGAACATCTTCATGTTGATCGTATCTTCTATACGACTCATGCTCGACCTTTCGGTCTTCTGTGTTCCGAGGCCATGTCTATACATGCTAGGCTCGTCAAGTCAACCTAAGTGTTTGCATGTGTAAATCTGTCTTACACCCGTTGTATGTGAACGTTAGAATCTATCACACCCGATCATCACGTGGTGCTTCGAAACAACGAACTGTCGCAACGGTGCACAGTTAGGGGGAACACTTCTTGAAATTATTATGAGGGATCATCTTATTTACTACCGTCGTTCTAAGTAAACAAGATGCAAAAACATGATAAACATCACATGCAATCAAATAGTAAGCGTGACATGATATGGCCAATATCACACAACTCCTTTGATCTCCATCTTGGGGCTCCATGATCATCTTGTCACCGGCTTGACACCATGATCTCCATCATCATGATCTCCATCAACGTGTCTCCATGAAGTTGCTCGCCAACTATTACTTCTACTACTATGGCTAACGCGTTTAGCAATAAAGTAAAGTAATTTACATGGCGTTTCTCAATGACACGCAGGTCATACAAAAAATAAAGACAACTCCTATGGATCCTGCCGGTTGTCATACTCATCGACATGCAAGTCGTGATTCCTATTACAATAGGATGAACATCTCATACATCACATATAGATCATTCATCATTCATCACAACTTTGGCCATATCATATCACAAAGCACTTGCTGCAAAAACAAGTTAGACGTCCTCTAATTGTTGTTGCAAGTTTTACGTGGCTGAATTAGGGTTCTAGCAAGAACGTTTTCTTACCTACGTGAAAGCCACAACGAGATTTGTCAACTTCTATTTACCCTTCATAAGGACCCTTTTCATCGAATCCGCTCCAACTAAAGTGGGAGAGACAGACACCCGCCAGCCACCTTATGCAACTAGTGCATGTTAGTCGGTGGAACCGGTCTCACGTAAGCGTACGTGTAAGGTTGGTCCGGGCCGCTTCATCCCACAATACCGTCAAAGCAAGATAAGACTAGTAGCGGCAAGAAAGTTGACAACATCTACGCCCACAACCAATTGTGTTCTACTCGCGCAAGAAGAACTACGCATAGACCTAGCTCATGATGCCACTATTGGGGAACGTTGCAGAAAACAAAAATTTTCCTACTCGTTTCACCAAGATCCATCTAGGAGTTCATCTAGCAACGAGTCATCAGATGCATCTACATACCTTTGTAGATCGTGTGCGGAAGCGTTCAAAGAACGGGGATGATGTAGTCGAACACGACGTGATCCAAATCACCGATGACCAAGCGCCGAACGGACGGCACCTCCGCGTTCAACACACGTATGGGTCGGGAGACGTCTCCTCCTTCTTGATCCAGCAAGGGGGAAGGAGAGGTTGATGATGATCTAGCAGCACGACGGCGTGGTGGTGGATGCAGGGCGTCACAGTAGCAGGGCTTCGCCTATACTACGAGAGAGAGACGTAACGGGGAGAGAGGGAGGCACCAAAGGCTGTTGTATGAAGTCCCTCCTCTCCCCTACTATATATAGGGGTGCCTAGGGGGGGCGCCGGCCCTAGGAGATGGGATCTCCTAGGGGGGCGGCGGCCTAGGGGTGGGGGGCTTGCCCCCCAAGTAAGGGGGCGCCCCCTTTAGGGTTTCTCCTCAACCCTAGCCGCATGGGCCCTAGGGGAGTGGCGCCCCAGCCCACTTTGGGCTGGGTCCCTTCCCACTTCAGCCCATGGGGCCCTCCGGGATAGGTGGCCCCACCCGGTGGACCCCCGGGACCCTTCCGGTGGTCCCGGTACAGTACCGGTGACCCCGAAACTTGTCCCGATGGCCGAAATAGCACTTCCTATATATAATTCTTTACCTACGGACCATTCCGGAACTCCTCGTGACGTCCGGGATCTCATCCGGGACTCCGAACAACATTCGGGTTACTGCATATACATATCTTCACAACCCTAGTGTCACCGAACCTTAAGTGTGTAGACCCTACGGGTTCGGGAGACATGTAGACATGACCGAGACGACTCTCCGGTCAATAACCAACAGCGGGATCTGGATACCCATGTTGGCTCCCACATGCTCCACGATGATCTCATCGGATGAACCACGATGTCGAGGATTCAATCAACCCCGTATGCAATTCCCTTTGTTAATCGATATATTACTTGCCCAAGATTCGATCATCGGTATCCCAATACCTCGTTCAATCTCGTTACCGGCAAGTTACTTTACTCGTACCGTAATGCATGATCCTGTGACCAGACACTTGGTCACTTTGAGCTCATTATGATGATGCATTACCGAGTGGGCCCAGTGATACCTCTCCGTCATACGGAGTGACAAATCCCAGTCTTGATCCGTGTCAACCCAACAGACACTTTCAGAGATACCCGTAGTCTACCTTTATAGTCACCCAGTTACGTTGTGACGTTTGGTACACCCAAAGCACTCCTACGGTATCCGGGAGTTACACGATCTCATGGTCTAAGGAAAAGATACTTGACATTGGAAAAACTTTAGCAAATGAACTATACGATCTTTATGCTATGTTTAGGATTGGGTCTTGTCCATCACATCATTCTCCTAATGATGTGATCTCGTTATCAATGACATCCAATGTCCATAGTCAGGAAACCATGACTATCTGTTGATCAACGAGCTAGTCAACTAGAGGCTTACTAGGGACATGTTGGTGTCTGTTATTCACACATGTATTACGATTTCCGGATAACACAATTATAGCATGAATAAAGACAATCATCATGAACAAGGAAATATAATAATAATGCTTTTATTATTGCCTCTAGGGCATATTTCCAACAAGGCACACATCAGGTGCGGTACTCAACATGGCATACCGTATAGAGCCTATGACAAAAGCATAGGGGATGACCTTCGTCCTTCCTCTTTCTTCTGCCGTGGTCGAGCTTTGAGTCTTAACTTCATACCTTACAACTCAGGCAAGAACTCCTTCTTTGGCTGATCCATCTTGAACACCTTCAAGATCGTGTCAAGGTATGTGCTCATTTGAAAGTACCATTAAGCGTTTTTTATCTATCCTTATAGATCTTGATGCTCAATGTTCAAGTAGCTTAATCCAGGTTTTCCATTGAAAAACACCTTTCAAATAACCCTATATGCTTTCCAGAAATTCTACATCATTTCGGATCAACAATATGTCATCCACATATACTTATTAGAAATGTTGTAGTGCTCCCACTCACTTTATTGTAAATACAAGTTTCTAACAAACTTTGTATAAACCCATAAACTTTGATTACTCCATCAAAGTATATATATTCCGACTCCAAGATGCTTGCTCTAGTCCATGGAAGGATCCTGGAGCTAGCATACCTTTTAGCATCCTTAGGATCGACAAAACCTTTCTGATTGTATCACATACAACCTTTCCTTACGAAAACTGGTAAGGAAACTTGTTTTGACATCCATCTGCCAGATTTCATAAATGCAGCTTATGCTAACATGATTCCGACGGACTTAAGCATCGCTATGGGTGAGAAAATCTCATCGTAGTCAACTGCTTGAACTTGTGAAAAACTCTTCGCCGCAAGTCGAGCTTCATAGACGATGACATTACCGTCCACGTCCGTCTTCTTCTTAAAATCCACATGTACCTAACAGCCTTACGACCATCAAGTAGTTCTTCCAAAGTCTACACTTTGTTTTCATACATGGATCCTCTCTCGGATTTTATGGCCTCGAGCTAATTTTCGGAATCCGGGCCCACCATCGCTTCTCCATATCTCATAGGTTCATCGTTGTCCAACAACATGACCTTTAAGACAGGGTTACCACTTAGAAGTTGTAGACACCCTTGTCAACCCATGAGGTTCGATAGTAAGTTGATCTGAAGCTCCATGATCATCATCATTAGCTTTCTCTTCAACCGAGGTAGGTGCCACAGAAACATTTTTCCTGTGCTGCGCTACTCTCTAGTTGAAGTAAAGGTTCAACAACCTTATCAAGTTCTATCTTCCTCCCACTCAATTCTTTTGAGAGAAACTTTTCCTCGAGAAAGGACCCGATTCGAGAAACAATCCCTATTGCTTTCGGATCTGAGACAGGAGTTATACCCAACTGTTTTGAGTGTCCTATGAAGATGCATTTATCCGCTTTGGGTTCGAGCTTATCAGCCTGAAACTTTTTTCACATAAGCGTCGCAGCCCCAAACTTTTAAGAAATGACAGCTTAGGTTTCTCTAAATCATAGTTCATACAGTGTCATCTCATCGGAATTATGTGGTGCCCTATTTAAAGTGAATGTGGTTGTCTCTAATGCCTAACCCATAAACTATCATGGTAATTCGATAAGAGACATCATGGTATGCATCATATCCAATAGGGTGTAGTTATGATGTTCGGACACACCATCACACTATGGTGTTCCAGGCTGTATTAGTTGTGAAACAATTCCCATAATGTCTTAATTCTGTGCCAAACTCATAATTTAGATATTCATCTCTATGATCATAGCATAGATATTTTATCCTCTTGTCACGACGATCTCCAACTTCACCTTGAAATTACTTGAACCTTTCAATAATTCAGACTCGTGATTCATCAAGTAAATATACTCAACATCTGCTCAAATCATCTGTGAAGTAAGAATATAACGATATCCACTACATGCCTCAGCACTCATTGGACTGCACACATCAATATGTATTACTTCCAACAAGTTGCTTTCTTGTTCCATCTTACTGAAAACGAGGCCTTTCAGTCATCTTGCTCATGTGGTATGATTTGCATGTCTCAAGTGATTCAAAATCAAGCGAGTCCAAAGATCCATCAACATGGACCTTCTTCATGCGTTTTATACCATTGTGACTAAAATTGCAGTGCCACAAGTATGTGGTACTATCATCACTATCTTATATCTTTTTGGCATGAACATGTGTATCACTACGATCGGGATTCAATAAACCATTCATTTTAGGTGTAAGACCATTGAAGGTATTATTCAAATAAACAGAGTAACCATTATTCTCCTTAAATGAATAACCGCATTGCGATGAACATAATCTAATCATGTCCATGCTCAACGCAAACACTAAATAACAATTATTTAGGTTTAACACCAACCCCGATGGTAGACAGAGCGTGCGATGTTTGATCACATCAACCTTGGAAACTCTTCCAACACCTATCGTCGTCTCACCTTTGGCTAGTCTCCGTTTATTCTGTAGCCTTTTATTTCGAGTTACTAACACTTAGCAACCGAGCCGGTATCTAATACCCTGCTGCTACTAGGAGTACTAGTAAAGTACACATTTAACATATGTCCAATACATACTTCTGTCAACCTTGTCAGCCTTCTCATCTACCAAGTATCTAGGGTTGTTCTGCTTCAGTGACCGTTCCCCTTATTACAGAAGCACTTAGTCTCGGGCTTGGGTTCAACTTTGGGTTTCTTCACTAGAGCAGCAACTGATTTGTTGTTTCATGAAGTATCCCTTTCTTGCCCTTGCCCTTCTTGAAACTAGTGGTTTTACTAACCATCAACAATTGATGCTCCCTTTTGATTTCTACTTTCGCGGTGTCGCGAATAGCTCAAGGATCATATCTATCCCTGATATGTTATAGTTCATCACGAAGCTCCAGTAGCTTGGTGACAGTGACTTTGGAGAACCATCACTATCTCATCTGGAAGATTAACTCCCACTCGATTCAAGCAATTGTTGTACTCATACAATCTGAGCACATGCTCAACGGTTGAGCTTTTCTCCTTAGTTTGCAGGCTTAAGAAACTTGTCAAAGGTCTCATACCTCTTGACGTGGGGCACTAGCCTGAAATCCCAATTTCAGTCCTTGGAACATCTCATATGTTCTGCGATGTTTCAAAAACATCTTTGGTGCCTCAATTCTAAACCATTTAGCATTACGCACTGAACTATCATGTAGTCATCAAAACATGTATGTCAGATGTTCGCAACATCCACAACCGACATTCGCGGGTCAGCTCACTGAGTGGTGCATTAAGGACATAATCCTTCTGCGCGGCAATGAGGACAATCCTCTGTTTACGGATCCAGTCCGCATAATTGCTACTATCAACTTTCAACTAAATTTTCTCTAGGAACATATCTAAAACAGTAGAACTAAAGCGTGAGCTACGACATAATTTGCAAAGTCCTTTTGACTATGTTCATGATAATTGAGTTCATCTGATTATTTCTTGAACTCCCACTCAGATAGACATCCCTCTAGTCATCTAAGTGATACATGATCCGAATCGACTGGGCCGTGTCCGATCATCACGTGAGATGGACTAGTCATCATCGGTGAACATCTCATGTTGATCGCATCTTCTATACGACTCATGTTCGACCTTTCGGTCCTCCGTGTTCCGAGGCCATGTCTGTACATGCTAGGCTCGTCAAGTTAACCTAAGTGTTTCGCATGTGTTCCGAGGCCATGTCTGTACATGCTAGGCTCGTCAACACCCGTTGTATTCGAACGTAAGAATCTATCACACCCGATCATCAAATGGTGCTTCGAAACGACGAACCTTCGCAACGGTGCACAGTTAGGGAGAACACTTTTCTTGAAATTTTAGTGAGGGATCATCTTATTTAAGATACCGTCGTTCTAGGCAAATAAGATGTAAAAACATGATAAACATCACATGCAATCAAATAGTGACATGATATGGCCATCATCACTTTGCTCCTTTTGACCTCCATCTTCGGGGCTCCATGATCATCATCGTCACCGGCATGACACCATGATCTCCATCATCATGTCTTCATGAAGTTGTCTCGCCAACTATTACTTCTACTACTACAGCTAACGGTTAGCAATAAAGTAAAGTAATTACATGACGTTTATGTTGACACGCAGGTCATAAATAAATTAAGACAACTCCTATGGCTCCTGCCGGTTGTCATACTCATCGACATGCAAGTCGTGATTCCTATTACAAGAACATGATCATCTCATACATCACATATATCATTCATCACATCCTTTGACCACATCACATCACAAAACCTTTGCTGCAAAAACAAGTGAGACGTCCTCTAATTGTTGTTGCAAGTTTTTTACGTGGCTGCTATAGGTTGCTAGCAAGAACGTTTCTTACCTACGCCAAACCACAATGTGAATTGCCAATTTCTATTTATCCTTCAAAAGGACCCTGTTCATCGAATCCGATCCGACTAAAGTGGGAGAGACAGACACCCGCCAGCCACCTTATGCAACTAGTGCATGTCAGTCGGTGGAACCGGTCTCACGTAAGCGTACGTGTAAGGTTGGTCCGGGCCGCTTCATCCCACAATGCCGCCGAATCAAGATAAGACTAGTAACGACAAGTAAATTGACAAAATCGACGCGCACAACTACTTTGTGTTCTACTCATGCATAGAAACTACGCATAGACCTAGCTCATGATGCCACTGTTGGGGATCGTAGCAGAAATTCAAAATTTTCTACGCATCACCAAGATCAATCTATGGAGTAATCTAGCAACGAGGGAAGGAGAGTGCATCTACATACCCTTGTAGATCGCTAAGCAGAAGCGTTCAAGTGAACGGGGTTGATGGAGTCGTACTCACCGTGATCCAAATCATCGATGATCCTAGTGCCGAACGGACGGCACCTCCGCGTGCAACACACATGCAGCCCGGTGACGTCTCCCATGCCTTGATCCAGCAAGGAGAGAGGGAGAGGTTGGGGAAGACTTCGTCCAGCAGCAGCACGACGGCGTGGTGATGGTGGAGGAGCGTGGTACTCCAGCAGGGCTTCGCCAAGCACCGCAAGAGACGAGGAGGGAGAGAGGTAGGGCTGCGCCAAGAAGGAGATGTTCCCGTGTGTATGGCAGCCCAAAACCCCACTATATATAGGGGAAAGGGAGGGGCTGCGCCCCCACCTAGGTTTCCACCCCTAGGGGTAGCGGACAGCCCTAGATCCCATCTAGGGGGGCGGCCAAGGGGGGAGAGAGGGGCGGCGCACCACTAGGTGGGCCTTAGGCCCATTTGAGCCTAGGGTTTCCCCTTTTTTCCCTTCTCTCTTTGCCTTGGGCCCTGGTGGGGGGGCGCACCAGCCCACCTGGGGCTGGTCCCCTCTCACACTTGGCCCACACAACCCTCTGGGGCAGGTAGCCCCACCTGGTGGACCCCCGAGACCCTCCCGGTGGTCCCGGTACGTTACCGATAGCACCCGAAACTTTTCCGGTGACCAAAACAGGACTTCCCATATATAAATCTTTACCTCCAGACCATTCCGGAACTCCTCGTGATGTCTAGGATCTCATCCGGGACTCCGAACAACATTCGGTAACCACGTATATCTATTCCCTATAACCCTAGCGTCATCGAACCTTAAGTGTGTCGACCCTACGGGTTCGGGAACCATGCAGACATGACCGAGACACCTCTCCGGCCAATAACCAACAGCGGGATCTGGATACCCATGTTGGCTCCCACATGTTCCACGATGATCTCATCGGATGAACCACGATGTCGAGGATTCAATCAATCCCGTATTCAATTCCCTTTGTCTAGCGGTATTGTACTTGCCCGAGATTCGATCATCGGTATCCGATACCTTGTTCAATCTCGTTACCGGCAAGTCTCTTTACTCGTTCCGTAACACATCATCCCGTGATCAACTCCTTGGTCACATTGCGCATATGATGATGTCCTACCGAGTGGGCCCAGAGATACCTCTCCGTCACACGGAGTTACAAATCCCAATCTCGATTCGTGCCAACCCAACAGACACTTTTGGAGATACCCGTAGTGTACCTTTATAGCCACCCAGTTATGTTGTGACGTTTGGCACACCCGAAGCATTCCTACGGTATCCGGGAGTTGCGCAATCTCATGGTCTAAGGAAATGATACTTGACATTAGAAAAGCTTTAGCATACGAACTACACGATCTTTGTGCTAGGCTTAGGATTGGGTCTTGTCCATCACATGATTCTCCTAATGATGTGATCCTGTTATCAACGACATCCAATGTCCATGGTCAGGAAACCGCAACCATCAATTGATCAACGAGCTAGTCAACTAGAGGCTTACTAGGGACATGGTGTTGTCTATGTATCCACACATGTATCCGAGTTTCCTATCAATACAATTATAGCATGGATAATAAACGATTATCATGAACAAGGAAATGACCAATTTGTTATTGCCTCTAGGGCATATTTCAACAATGCATGGCACTACGTGAACCGCGAGGTCCGAGCAAAGGTGTTCAACATTGGAGACCTGGTCTTACGACACCATCCAAACAAGCCAGACCAGCATAAGCTATCTGCACCATGGGATGGACCATTCATCATCGACAACGTGCTCACTTGAGGAGCATATCGAATCCGGGACGTAAAGGAGGACCACTTGGAGCCACACCCCTGGAATGTTGCCCTGCTGTGCTGATTCCATGGCCACTTGCAAAGTTTATCTTTATCCTTTTTATGTTTTTAAATTTTAAGCTAAGGAATTTATTTTCATGTAAAGTTAGAATCGATACATCGGCTTCTTAAAAAACTTTGTGTCTCCTTTAGGTCAATTTAATGATACGCACAATGTAGTTGATGGCCACACATTGCGCATCATTCTCCTGAACTGGGGGCTCATCGAAGCCCCTTGGCCTAATATACCTCGGAACTATCAAAGAACTCGAGAACCCTATAGGACAACGTTCACAGAGGGCTCTTTGCAGCACCTCGGCTCGATCTCCTCAGACCCACTACGTCCGAGGAGCATCAAACCTCTAACAACGGGTTGCCCACCTGCTACTTCCTGCATTTTTTTCAAGCGACAATTGCATCAATTTTGACTTGAGATTTTTGCCAACCTGGGTTGTCTAGCTCCTACATCGAACCCTTACGTTCCCAATTGTTTGGTTGAGGGTATAATTGGAGTGCCTCCGCGATTGTTGCTTCTAGGATCGACCTGGTTAAGCACCTCGGACGGTTAAAGACAAAAGCTATCAGTCACAAGATCCGAAATTGGTCAGCACGAGGAAAGTGAATATCACGGTTGTTGGGGATGTTCCCCAGCATTGAGACCCGACAAGTTTCTTGACCCGGCCAGGAGCCAGGAGGTTCCATGGGCCAGAAGCTTTCCCGGGTCGAAGGAAACAAGAAGCTCTAAAGGCTTAGTAAGACGCTCCCCAAAAGGCCGGCTCACAAGTGGGATGTGAGGGAGCCGACTTAATGTGAAGGCCCAAGGGAAGGATAATTTCCTAACTTCGGAGGAAAGATGAATATAGAGTTTAAACTAGGACACGGGTTGACAAATATGACCCGAAATCTATTGTAAACCTAGGGACTCAACCTGTTACATAAAGGGGAGCCCCTAGGACGAAAAGACTAAGTTGCAATCTCTCGAGAGCTAGGTTAGCGAATCCGCATCCTTGTAATCGAGATCATCGTCAATATCAATCAAGCAGGAAGTAGTGCCTTACCTCCACCACGAGGGGCCGAACCTGGGTAAACCTGTGTCCTTCATTTTCGATCAATCTCGTTCAAGCGACCACATAATTGTGATGGCCTCCAGACTTAGTCCTTTCACGAAGGCATCTGCCGTGACAAAACAACAACAACGACCTTTTCAAATTGTTAAGGTATAATTGTATGATTGGAAGCTACTTCGGCGCATCCCAACGAAAAGCCGATGGAGGGACTCCTTTTCCGACCTCATGGGTTGTGTTATAGAGCAACACCATGGCTCCATGTGGCACTTACGTTTTGACCTAATGGCCGGATTGCCTTGCTTCGCCGGAGGAATCGAGCTAGATGCCAGGAACACTGCTTTGTCCACTGGCCAAGGAGGTAAAAGCCGATGGTCGGTTAACGAAAGTATTTCAACTACGGATGCGAGCGATAAATGACAAAATTGAAAGTTCTTAAAAACGATTATTTCATAGAAACAACATAGATTGCATATGAAAAGTTCACGCTAGACCATACATTAATTTTTCTATAGAGATAATATCATCGGTAGTCATAAAAGTTGCGCTCAATGTTCAGTTTGATGATAGAACTTTGAAAATACGGAATTGCAGTCACTTAACTTGACTAAAGTGTGCACATACGGTCACAAAATACGTTTAAGGCGTATCCATACATATGGGCCCACTTGTCGGGGACTGATGACGTTGGTCAGCGTATCTTTGCACAAAACATCCTTATATTTTTTTATTCTAAAAAACAGACCACCGTGATGCTTTTTTGCACTAAACACCCTCGCATTTTTTATTTGCAACAAAGTCAACCACCCTGCTGTGAAAATAATGCCTAAAGAGATAAATACACTCGCGGTCACTGTATTTAAGACAAAATCACGATATGGTCATTGAACTTTAAAATACGCTCGTTACGGTCATTATATACGTGAAGCGGTGATTATACGGTCACTGACTCGCCGTATAGCAACGTATTGCAATCTGTTGACTGGTCAAACAATCTGTGGGGCAAAATATTGCAATGGGCCCGTTTGTCAGTGGGACAAGAAATTAAATTATAAAGAAACAAAACAGTGCGCGACTCTCGCGTTACGCGCACGCGTGGAACCGCTGGACTAGCTGAACTGACATAGAATTTTTGTAGGCGCTCCATTATATAAAGTAAAATCCACGCAATGCACACAAGCAATTCTCAGAAGTAAAACATGCACATGCTCCGGACGGAGGTATATTTAGAAAATTATTTTCGTCTTGTCAAATTATGTAACTGTGCCAAAACAATGAAATCTTTTTGATGCAAAATTTAACAACTGTTTGCATCTTTTTTTAGAAAAGTCCATGCATTTTTTAAACTGTTTGCATATTGTTTATAAAACTTACTGTAATTTTATATTTAAAATTCATCAAATATTTATTAATAGTGCAAGATTTTTTCTGGAAATAGATGGGCATTCCTGTAAGGGTAACACTACTTTACATTACATGAGTATTTCTGAAAATGCATGCACAATTTTTAAAATCGTACGAACATTTTAAAATTAAAGAAACACCATAGACTACATAAATATTTTAAAAATATATTATGAGTTGGCGTGAATATTTTTTGCTTGTGGATTCTTTTATGTGGCATATGCTTGCGTGCATGTGTGCCATTTCAAATGAATAAACGAAGCTTCTACATTTGAACATAATAGATTGGTGTTTTATCAATACACCGATTTTTTCTTGGATTGTTTTGAACATTTTTATACGTCCAGTGCACACCAGATATACTCTCCGCTGTGTTAGGTTGCTTGTGTGCATTGTGTACATGCTCGTAAATATAAATGTGAGCGTCTAAAAAGAAATAAGCAGAAGGTACTTGTCCACTGGCTGCAGGGTGCGTGTTGGTGTGGGAGGTCTTGGGTTCTAATCCACCCGCCGTCGACGCACTTTTTGTTCGTATATTTATTTCTTTCACCCACGGACAAACATGGCCCACTGTAATATTGACCGGTCAGCGGAGTACCACCTGGATCATTTTTTTTGCATGGACCACCTGGATCATTTGACTGGTCAACGGAGTGCAATACAATGTTATATAGAAAGTCAGTGACCGTATAATCACCGCTTCGGGTATATAATGACCGTAATGAATATGTTTTAAAGTTCAGTGACCATATCGTGCTTTAACTTTAAATACAGTGACCACAAGTGTGTTTATCTCATGCCTAAAAAGTCGACAACTCTGCTGATTAACGCCTAAAGACAGCACACCAAGTATCGAACATACGACGTGTGTTTGTCGCGCTACCTAGCCAAGCCACTCATCCATCAAGTTCTCTGTTATCTATCTCTACTACTTAAAAAACGAGCAACGCGCGTTCCCGTTTCGCTCGCCCCCTTCGTCTAACCTCCACATCCCCTCCCCCACGTAATGAATCCCCTCCACATTAGTTTTTTTTCCTTAGTATAAACATCCCTCCCTCCACGTTTATTTTTTTCCTTAATAAAACGGCCTTTATTAAGCATTAAATTGCCTTCCTAATCCTCTCTTTAATCTGTGTTCTTTCCACGATTGGTAAGTAGTAGAGTACAAGGAAACCGCCGCCTCCGTGCATGCTGCCCCGTGCTCGCCCTCGTCTCACCGTCCGTCGTCTGCGACCGCACAGCACTGCCCAGCTACAACAACACCGCGCCGACGCCCTGCTGTCCGCCGGGGACGACTGCATCGCGCCTCTCCGCCTACAACAACGCCGGGCTCGACATCACCACGTCCTCCCGTCCGCCGCCGGCGGCTGCACCGCGCCTCATTGACCTACGACAACGCCACGCCCGGCAACGCCACGTCCGGCAGGCCTACGCCCTGCCGCGGGAACGGCACGACGGACAAGCTCCGCCTGCACCAGGTATGTGTGTCGCCCAACTGTTTCCCACGGCCATGTCGGCGAGCTTCTCCATAGTCGCGCCTCCCCTGCTCGTACGTCGCCCCGACCAGCACGTCCAGGTCCAGCCGCCATCTACCCTTTCTTCCACCTCTGTTGCTCCCGTTTCTGCCTCCTCTTCCTATCTAGCACGCGCTGCCCACTGCCGCTGGCTGCTCATGTCCAACCTGTGCTCGGGCTCGAGCACATACGCCCACGTACATCTCCATAGATCACGTGTGCCTACTTGCATCATGTTATTCTTATTTCTTGCAGTTTTCTATTCTCGGATCTCGCATCATGAATAAATCTTCAGAAATTCATCGATCAATCTTTTGTTAATTTTGGTAATCTGCTACCAAGTACCAACCAGTGTTTTCACGTTGAGTGCATAGTGCCCCTGGGTTAATGGATCCATGAACCTGTGCAATTTACTACTGATATACGTGAATAAAAAAGATACAATAATTTGCCAAATGCAGTGGCTTGCAATTTTATTGATAAACCTGCACCACTTGGGGGATTTATTGGTCTCACGATCCATATACTCTATCCGTCCCATTTAACAAGCTGGCTAAATGTATAAATGGATGCGCGGACGTAGTACAATGAAAGCTGCCAGTTCAAACTCCTAAGAGAGAAGTACATATTTCAACCCCGAATTCTTGCCCTAATCTAATTTACAACCCCGAACTTCAATACCGTCTAAATTACAACCCCCAACTCTCAAAACCGGTCAGGATTCAACCCTTCACTACCTCTTGACCGGTTTTGACCGAGTTGACGGTTTTGACCCATTGACTAGGTGAACAGTAAATTAAAAAAAAAATCTATTTCTTATTTCTTTTCACATGGTGAATAGTATTTTTTTGAAGTTACAATTTTTTAGCTTGTTTGGACATTTGAGTAGCTCTCAGAAAAAAGACAAATGTGGAGTCTGTGAAACAGTTATCTGTCGTGCACTGTTCGGGCTGATTTTGTTTTTTTGGCCGAGAGCTACTCAGATGTCCGAACACGATGAAAATTGGCACGGACCTCACACATTGATACATCTTCCATGCAAAAAATATTCTTTTTTTTGTTTTTTGAATTTACTGTTCAGACGGTGGAAAATCAAAATTATTTTTTGAATTTTTTACTTTTTAAAATTTACTGTTCACCTTGTGAAAAAAATAAATTATTTGTGATTTTTATATTTTAAATTTTTAAAATTTACTGTTGACTAGTCAAGGGGTCAAAACCTGGTCAACTAGGTCAAAGCCGGTCAACAGGGAGAGAAGGATTGAATTCTGACCGGTTTTGAGAATTGGGGGTTGTAATTTAGATGGTATTGAAGTTCGGGGTTGTAAATTAGACTAGGGCAAGAGTTCGGGGTTGAAATTCTGTAGGCAGTGTTGCCGGTATTTTGGTTCTATATACTTCTAGAACCTAAAACGGCCATAAGTTTTGTGCTAATTCTGAAGATATTGTTCACATGCTAATACTGAAGATATTGTGTATACTGAAGTTTTACCATAGCTCCTCGCCTATGCTTTGTTACTGAAAATAATCTCTGTACACTTGAGCTGCTGTTGCATGAGGCAGAAGTTGATTATGAGCTGAAATCTACCAGTTGTAGTGAGACTTGAGAGACGCTTATATGTTGCTAATTCACAGTAGTATCCTTCGGAAGTATTTGTTTGTTTGTTTTCTCGCACGTACAGAATTGCATGCATGCTCTTTTTGCTAGAAAATGTGCTTCAGAATTATGTGTTTGCCCGGCTATGCAAAATTAGGCAGTGAACTATTTTATGTCCAGAATAGATCATTTAATTGCACACGAGTTAAACAGTTAGGGGCATCTCAGACTATGCAGAACACAGCTGCACAAGAGACTGTTAGCCTAACATCCTATGAATAATCCACCTTGTCCATACAACAGTTTATATTATAGCTGTTATTGTGAAGATCACTAATGGGTTGACGCCACCGCGACGATATTGTGATGAATTTTATGAAACGTACAAGAACTATTTTATTAATTTCCTCATTTATTTTCTTTGCAAATGGAGTCTCCTAAACGTTCCAGTGAACGCACTCCCTTTAAAGACCTGTCCAACTCCGTCAACGCAAGTAATGTTGATTGGATCACGTGTAAATGTACCATCTGATGCACATCAACTAGCTAAATTGTGTGCTTTTTAGGTGCTGTCGACATTAGTAATGGAGGGCAACCTACACATATGAAAGAATGCAAGAAGCAACGTGCTAGGGAGCGATATGCGCAAATGGATAAACAGAAAAAAGATGGAAGCGCCGTGAAGCCTATCAACAAAAAAGAGCTCGACCATTAGTTAGTTCTGAAGAGGCGAAAGTGGGGGCAAGTCCATTTGTGCTCTCCCAAGTGCAGATAACAACAATTGGTCAAGGTGTGCTTCACCATCGAGTGGCGGCTTATTATTCGCAGTTATATCATTTGCTGGTTCTCTACTTCAGCTAAACCATCTGATAATTTGTTTAACAAGAGGACATTGCATGGAACAAGGAAAATGTGGTTCCTGATGAAGATAGTGAGTGGTTAAGCAGAAATGACACATACCAAAGAGGATCAGTTGATTTGCCATCCCATGGGCAAGAAAACCTCATGACTGGTATGAAGGCCAATAATTAGTGGTTAAAATGGAAGCAACTTTGTTAATAAATCATCATGTACTGTACTAAATATGTGATTTTTTTCATTTGTAGATATTATTGCCATCAACAATTGCAGTAATGATGGGCCCACATCATCGATGATTCAACCACAACCCGTAGATTCCAAAGAGCGGAAGAGGCTACGGGATAGGGAACGATATGCAATGATGGATCGCAAGAAAAAAGATGAACTTCTAAAAGGACAGCGTGAAGCAAGGGAATCATCGTTAGGTAAAAGTTGCCTAACACTGGACAAATATGTCGGTAATATGATTTAACACAGATTGATCATCATATTTCCATGTCAACCACAACTCTTACTTTAGCGTTATCATGTGACTTCATTAGAGAATATGTCAGTAATATCATTTAACACAGATTGATCATCATATTTCCATGTCAACCACAACTCTTACTTTAGCGTTATATGTGATTTCATTAGAGAAACTTGAATCAATACGTGCGAAGGATAGGGCACGCTATGCCAATATGACTCCCAAGCAAAAGCACACAAAGATGGCATTGCGTGCGTCAGCGTGCAATACTTTGAGCAAGGATTCCATAGTCATGGAGAACCCATTGTATGTCCCTGCGATTGTTCCTCATGGCTCCATACCCACATGTGATTGGTCTATTCCTGAAGTCAGCGGAACCCCTGTTTATATTCAGTCTGCTTCGGAGTAGATGTCGGATGGGGAGACCCGTGATATGGATGTGAGTGAAATATCATGGAGAAAGCATATAACACATGGAGAACGACATGCATTGATGAGTCGTCAAAACGAATCATTCTATGAAAGTACTAAGAAGAATGAGACTGCACCGATGGATGAAACCTCGTCGATGAATATGGAAGGCGTAAATGGTTCAGAACACCAAACCCAATCGATCATTGTTAATAATGGTAATGTTCTTCCTTTGTTATTATAATTCTCTAATGGAATTCATTAATAGTTGTAATGACCATAATTTTATGTTATATATTAATAGAAAACACATCTCCAACGCGCGAGACTGCCCAAAAACACCCAACACACTCACAAGGCAATGATTACGGTCAGTTTTTTAAATTTTAGAACAAAGAAACATTGCACATCCTATTTGAGGCATAGGGCTCATATATAACAATACAATAGGTGGTGAAGAGGGTCATCGAGGAGGACTCAGAAGACGAGGAAGGCTACATGTTCGCTAGGATTTGTACTTTCATCATGTTCCACGTTGTAGCGTGTACATCATGTGCGCGATTTTAGTACTCATATTGTTCACTATCATTTCAGAGGATGACACCGATGACGATGTTGAAATGGACGAGTCTGGCGATGAGTCTGCCTCAGTTGCAAGCGTTCCAGATCCCTATGACATGGTGTATAGCAAGATCCCAACAGACACACAAGCTGAAGCCAGTGGAAGACTGCAAGCACTGCTATGGAAAGAAGTTTGAGCGTGAGACCATGGGGTTTTGCTGCCGTAAGGGGAAGATCAAACTAGCCACCTGAGCTCATGAAGCTATGGACGAGTGATGACCCTGTTGCTAGGCATTTTCGTGACAACATCAGGTTTTTCAATAGCCATTTATCATTCACCTCACTATAGTGTCACCTTGATAGTGATACCACTAACACATTAAAGCATCCTATCTACACATTCCGTGCCCATGGCCAAATGTACCACAACATACAGTCATTTGGCAAACAAGATGGTTTGGATCGTAGTCACCTGGAGCTCTACTTCTACGATGATGATCCCAGTTTAGAGCATAGGTATCGTAGTTGTCGCAAAGAGTAGTGCCAGAAAGACAAAGAAGTAATCACACAACTGGTCGACATACTTCGTGGCAACCCATACTCGGAACACCTCCGTAGTATGGGTCATGTTGATCATGTTGATCCAAACTACATCACCTCTAGAGCAATCTTATCGACGCGAAATGACTGTGCGGATAGGATAAATATAAAGATGATCAACCGATTCCACGGAGATGAGATGATGTATCATAGCTTTGATTCATCAGTCGATGACCCTCATAACTATTATCCATCTGAGTTCCTTAACACTTTGACCCCTAATGGGCTGCCTCCACATGTATTGATGCTCAAGATAAACTGCCCTATTATATTGCTCAGAAATATTGACCCCGCGAATGGACTTTGCAATGGCACGAGGCTGGTGGTTCGAGGATGCCAGAGGAATGTCATCGATGCAGAAATTGTGCTAGGGCAACATGATGGAAAGAGGATCTTCTTGCCAAGGATCCCCCTTTGTCCCAGTGATGACGAGATGTTCCCTTTCCAGTTCAAGAGGAAGCAGTTTCCTATTAGGCTCAGCTTTGCCATGACGGTCAACAAGGCACAGGGGCAGACTATCCCGAACGCGGGTATATACTTGCCCGAGCCAGTGTTCTCTCATGGGCAGTTGTATGTCGCGCTATCTAGATCCACTTCTAGAAAGAACATCAAGATCCTTATCGCCCCGGCTACAGACAATGAGAAAAATGTCTCAGACGATAGTAGAAGGAATAGCTCAAATTACAGCAAAAACAAGAGCTCCAACAATAAGAAAAAGACCTCAAACTATAGCAGCATGAATAGCTCAAATTACTGCAAAAACAAGAGCTCCAACTGTCCTGTTGGTAATTACACGAGGAACATCGTCTATAGGGAGGTACTTACATCATAGGTGAGATATCTGTCACTTATACTTTCAGTAATTATGCTTTGTATTTTTATTATGTGTACATATATTTTTGAATTAAACTAGATATTTCTATTTTTTTTAATTATGAGAGATTTATTTTGTGCAGGCCACCTCCATCATGGGGAGTCATTCATGTTTATGTAGCGACCCGACCTCAAACGGTCAAGCCTCTGTGCTTCAGTGTCATCCCTGGATCGATAATGCTGACACACACAGTACTCGAAGGATTTATAACAGAGTAGCAATCACACACTTATTACATGGAATGTCTCATAAGAGAACTTATTACAATAATGGCTTAAGGCCATCTAATACGATAACAACGGAAGGCTTGGAAGATAAAGTGAGTCCATCAACTCCAACGGCATAGCTGAGCTGCACGGCAACGACCTAACGAACCTTACTCCTTGTCTGAAAAGTCTGCAACATAATACGTTGCAGCCCGAAAACTGGTCAGCACATGAAATATGCTGGCAAAATAACACAGTAGAGCAAGAACTGACTAATGCTATCACTACATGCATATTTGGCTGGTGGAAAGCTCTATGGTTAAAGTTTTGCGTAAAGCCAATTTTTCCCTACAACGAAGTAATAGATTTTATTTAACTATCATGGTAGTTGAAACATCATTGAGAAGGTTCCTCCAACTCAATCTCAATTAAAAGTAATTATCAACCCAACAATATAAATTTAGAGTGATGAGATACATATGATAATCCAAGTACTAGATACTCAAGATGTCCATAACCGGGGACACGGCTAACCATGATTAGTTTGTACACTCTGCAGAGGTTTGCGCGCTTTTCCCCACAAGACTCGATCTCCTCCGTTGGATTTCTTGCACTACCTGGTGTTTGAGAAACGGATGACCGAGACACAGTATTTCAGAAGCATTAACTCTAACCCCGGGTAGACAGTACCAACCTACATCCCCTACATCTGCTAGCCTACCACTGGAAGAGGTCATGCAACTTACTCCGCTATGCTAGAGCCCATAATAGCTTGTGGCTGCACACGGAAGTTTCTAGCATGAAATATCTCAGTTCCCTTCTGAGCCTGGGTGGCGGACCTTAGGATTATCACACGGGTACTCCAGGATATCCTAGGACAACACTGGATTCTCCAAGTGCCCGACAAGCAATCCACCCAGATGTGTATTAAAGTTGTCACCTTAAGTTGAACCATTAATTAACAATCTCACATCAGTCATGGATTCACTCACCCAAACCACGTCTACAAGAATAGCATGGCGATATAAGCACTACGTAGAAGTAACTTGATGTAGGGTGGAACCCTAGATGGCCGATCTTTCACGAAAGGAGCGGATCCCAAAGAGAAACACGAAGAACACGAGGGGATTCACGAGGGAAAACACGAGAGAAAACACTCAAACCAACATGAATAGATCACACACGTGCTAGATCCTCGAATACATAAAGTAAGATACACGATCCACAATCAACTAGGGACGATACATAGGGTAACCGGTTCTTCTCCATGAGGAGGTCTTGAAGGGGCCGCCCAAGAGGGGGGGGGGGTCTTGAATCCAAGTTGATCTTCTCCGAAGAGGGGCCGCAGTCTCTCTCGAGGAGGAGATCGGGATGGATGAGCGAAGCTCTATCTCACATATGAGCTAAACCAACGCTAACCCTAAAACGTAGGTGGAGGGGGAGTATATATAGTCTAAGGGGCGAAGGGGTACATGGGCCACGACCCAGATGCGCTGCATGCAGGCAGGGGGGCCGGATGTCCGGGCGTCGGGCCGGATGTCCGGGCCTTCCCGAGACGCCGGATGTCCGGGCGCTGGGCCGGATGTCCGGGCGGGCAGGGTCCAACCTTGTTGCTCTCTGGAATGGCGGGGTCCGGATTTCCGGGCAGGAGGCCGGATGTCCGGGGGCTCGGGACGCGCCGGATGTCCGGGCTGGCGAGGCCGGATGTCCGGGGCCTGGGAGCATTTCTCCGTCTTCTTCCGTCGTCGCTTCAGGCTTCCCTCGCGGATGGTGTAGTTGTTCCTTGGCGCTCGCACTCCTCCTCAACATCCGTGAAGCTCCGACAATACCTATGCATGCACACGGGAGAAGTGTCAAGTAGTATACCATCCTCGAGGGGGTCAAGTGAGCACGTGTAAAGGAGATGATTCACCTTTGTGTATGTGAAGTAGATGTCGCACGTGTCACTTGCCGAACGGACTCTTAACATGGTGATGTCCATAGGATGCTCCGCATCATCTCCCCTCCCTTGGGAAAGATCCGACCTCAGATCAAAATCCAAATCACCATAGGAAGGAGATGGCGTCGCCGTGTAGGAGTGGTCGATCACCAAGTTCTCGTCATCTTGAAGCTCGAAATGGGCACTCTCCGATGCCGGACCATCTTGGGATTCCTTCAAAAGTAGCAAAGACAACAAACACTTGGAAAAACAAATGTGGTTAGCGTTAGTGCAAAACCAAGCATTCAAGAGGTTATTCACCAAACAAGTGTTGTCGTCATGCAAAGCATATGGTGTGACAAAGGATTGTGACATGGCATGCAAGTATATCAATCAAGCACAAGCAAAGATATCATGGGGACAAGCATGTAAATGGGAGGTAGAGATGCAAATATGTGTGTCAAAAGAATAAGCATCTACCTCAAGGTCATAGCAAGCATTCACAAATTGCTCAATGAAAGGTCTATGGTAGGCATAGGAATCATTCACAACACCAAATAAAATGAAGTGTCTAAACACATGGGTCAAGTGCAAGACAATCCAAGCATAATGTGCATAGGGTGTAGTGAACATAGTGTGGCACTCAACACAATAGAAAGAGCAATTGTTCATCATGTGTGAGGCAATCAGGTCAATCATGTGACAAGCAATGGGACATGGCATATGTGAAGTGATGACATTGTTGCAACCAAACATATGAGAGGAGCAAATAATCCAAGAATTGGATGCAAC
Source organism: Triticum monococcum (assembly GCA_034509565.1). NCBI lineage: Eukaryota > Viridiplantae > Streptophyta > Magnoliopsida > Poales > Poaceae > Triticum > Triticum monococcum. The sequence continues at coordinate 490,764,949 of CM067845.1, forward strand.
ACACAAGGCATATATATCATGATGCATGGAATGGTTAAAATGACAAGTCGAAGCAAGATCTCTAACAAGTGTGCAATCAAGTGATCCAAGATGAACAATAAGTCTCATGGGGAAAGCAACACAAGTAGTATGATCCATAATATGCATGTTCATGGTTTGGGGGTTCTCAAAAGAGAAGGATATCACCTTGAAAGCATGTTCTTGTGCGTCCTTCACAATGCCGAAGTACAAGCAAGTGCGATGTAGAATCGTCATGGTAGAAGGTGGTTCGCTCTCAAGAGCTTGGATTGTTAACTCACGTGACGTGGAAGTCGACACGAAGTCCAAGTATCCTACACATGCACACAACAAAAAGAACGTATGCGCATGGTAGATAAACACATCATCCATCATGATGGTTCTCCTCTCTTGCACATACCCATTAGAAACACAAGTGCATGAATAATATGATGCAACAATGGCAATATTCATGGCACTAGGTATATGGTGCAAAGAGGTAAGACAAGCATGCTTCACAAGGAATATGTCAAAATCTCCAATTATATGTGAGAATGCTATGGGGGCAAACTCATTATCAAGACTAAGGGCATTGTTGCACTCAAGACATGTTAAATCATTTAGCATGAGAGAGGCAACACATGGAGATAAATGACAAGAAGCAATAACAATCATGTACAAAGCATGGTAATGGTTGTCATCAACCGCATGAAAGGAGCAAGTATGAATCATTGGTGATGCAACAAGGCAAGCAAGCATAGTAATCAAGTCATGCAAGATAGTGGAGCGAAGATGCAACACACTATAGTAAATCATGGCAAGCATGTCATGTGAGCGAATAATAGGCATAGACAATGCACATGACATATCGTAAGCACGAACACAAAGCAAGATCATAGTATCATCATAGGAATGGGGCACAAAGCAATCATGGCAATAACAAACAATATCTCCACCACGCTTGCAAATACACATACAAGTATGAGAATCAATTATCATGTGTAATGCAAAGCATGGGTCACAAATGCATAGCAAAGGCATAGTAATGAGCATATCATGCAAAGTGAACATGGCAAAATGGGCATATAATATGTAATGGACAATAACCCATAGCCAAGTGAGGGCCAAGTAGCAGAAATGCGCGAAGTATTTGCGCGAAGAGAGCGGTGGGAAAGGAAATCCATGGGATTCCAAGTCATCATTGCTCTCTAGAGCTCATTTTGTCAACTCGTGGGATTGCGAGGTTGACAAGAATTCGTGGGTACCTACACAAAAGAGACACAAACGAAAGAGATTGTGTGTGTGGTAAATGTACACATCATCCATCATGATGTGCATGTGCACGTGAGAGTTAGCACAAGATAAGCATCGCTCAAAGAAATTTTAAGCATGGTATAAGAACATGTCATCCATCATGAAAGAATAGTTATTGTGTATGACACGACGGGGACGCAAATTTAGCATACAAGTATAAGGATCATGCAATGGATGGGATGAATCAAAATCTCCTAAAATGTATGAGGAAACTATGGGGGTCTCCTCATGAGCAATATTGTAAACATCACATGGATAAAATGGACAACATCCAAAACAATGCATATCCGAAGCTAGGTGGTCATGGCATGTCATATGAGATAAAGTATGCAAAGGGAGCATATCAATATCATCACAAGAAAAACAAATGTCAATAACCATGGGCTTGTCATCTATGCCATAAGTGCAAATTGGGTTAATCTTAATGGCATATGCATAGTCACTATGAAGAGATTGCAAATATGACATGTGGTCTATCTCATGCATAGCATATGACAAGTCAAGCGGATTGGCAAACATGATGTGACCTAAGGAATTGTCACAAGAAATCCTATGCAACATGGCATCACAACTAATAGACTCCACATGAGAATCATCATACTCATCGTAAATGGGCAACAAATCATCACATGAGGAAGTCGCACTAGCATGAATCATGGAAATAGGTGGATCAACATCATGCAAGCAATCAATGTCAAGAATGTCCACTAGTGGGACTAGAGCATCACCGTCACCTATGTTACCGTTGTCATTCCACTCAAGTGGTGTAGGTGAGGTGGGAAAGACCGAATGGTGGTCAAGATCATCATTGTGATGGAACCATGTGGGGGTTGCATCATATTCCACCATGGCCATCGTCTTGTCCAAAGGTAGGACGAAGTCATCGAGAATCGGCGCGTCATCATATAAGGGGCCTAGCACCAAATGAGAAGACATAATAGAGGTAGAGGTCAAGTCGTTAGTGTTGAAAGTGGCCTCACATGATCTATTAACTATCTCACTCTCTCTATGTGGTGGTTCACTCACTCCCTCAAAATAGGTGCACTCAAACTCACATATGGTGGAGTCACTCATCTCACTCAAATGATGGGGGTTGTGGCTCTCCTCACATGGGAATTGTGGAAACACATATATGGGGCTAGTGGTGAAGTCACTCTCACTCTCAATATGGTGGCAAAAGTCACTCAAGTCATCATACGTCGCCGTGGTCGAAGGGAAAATCCCATGCTCAACCATTTCGTCATCGTCGCCGTGGATGAAGGCCGAAGATGGCATATCATCACTCTCGCCTCCTAAGATGGAAGCATCATCCTTGCTCGCCACCTTGTCGCTCGCCTCCAAAGCTTGGTCCTTGAAGGTCTCCGTAGTCGTACTCATCGCCTCACCTTCTTGAAAAAGAGTCATGGAGGACTCGGCATCATCAATGCCACAAAGAAGGATGGCGGTGAAGTCGAACTTGGGAGCATCGTCTTGGAGCTCGTCGGGCTTGGACATCTTGGTGGTACTATCCTCATGCTCATTCTCATGGAGCTTGGTCGTCGCGAAGTGAGCTTGGGGTGGAGAAGCTTTGGCCTTCATGAGTTCTTGTTCCGTCTTGAGAGCACCAATGTAGTTGTCGTCGAGGGACTTGTAGTTCTCGAGGAAGATCGTCTTGGAGATGTCATTGTGCAATCCCATCATGAAGTGGAACTTTCATCGAAATGGGGTCGTCCACGCCGGCTCATCGCAAGGCTTTCTTCATCTCCTTGAAGTACTCGTCGATGGACTTGGATCCTTGGATGGTGTTCTCCAATTGGCGTTGAAGTTGTTCTGTGTAGGTTGGGGGCACAAACTCTCGCCGCAAAGCTCTCTTCGTCTTGGGCCAACTCATGTTGTTGGTCTCCGAAGGTGCGTGAAGCCACCATGTGGACGCGTAGTCGTGGAGGTTTCTTGTGGCGCACTTCACTTGATCTTCGGGAGGAACTTGATGTAGCTTGAGGTAGTCGTCCATCAAACGCTCCCACTCGAGATACTCCTCGGGTTCATGAGTCCCATAGAAAGGAATCTCATGGTCGGTGTCGAGGTCGTAGTAGCTCGTGGAGGTCGCGGACTTAAGCTTGGGGAGCTTCTCTTGAGCGTAGTCTTGAGGTGCTTGTTGGCGAAGATGCCGTATATCCGAAGGCGAAGATGCCTTGAAGTCGCTTGGCGAAGATGCCAAGGGGGATGGTGAAGTCGTTGAGCAGTTGTTGGTGTTGAGCTATTGACCTTCACGTTCGTGGTGGTGATGGTGTCGATGCCGAGGTGACCTTGCCGGAGATGGTAGCTCGGAAGCATGTGCTCTTGAGCGTCTTCTTGAAGATGAGGAAGATCGCTTGTAGGACTTGATGAGGGCTTTGATCTCCTCCATTTGAGCTTGCATCTTGGCGTTGGTGTAGTGGTTCTTGGCATCGAACTCGTCGTTGTTGTAGACCAAAGGTGAAATGCCTTGCCTATCCATCACAAGACTCGAGCAAATATGAGTGGGAGAAAGAGAAGAACTTATACCAAATGTACCTTGACCGAAGTTGAAAGTGGTGTTGGGGAACGTAGTAATTTCAAAAAATTTCCTACGCACACACAAGATCATGGTGATGCATAGCAACGAGGGGGAGAGTCTGATCTACGTACCCTTGTAGATCGCAACGGAAGCGTTGACACAACGTAGAGGAAGTATTCGTACGTCTTCTTCCCGATCCGACCGATCCAAGCACCGTTACTCCGGCACCTCCGAGTTCTTAGCACACGTACAGCTCGATGAAGATCCCCGGGCTCCGATCCAGCAAAGCTTCGGGGAGGAGTTCCGTCAGCACGACGGTGTGATGACGATCTTGATGTTCTACCGACGCAGGGCTTCGCCTAAGCACTACAACGATATGATCGAGGTGGAATATGGTGGCAGGGGGCACCGCACACCGCTAAGGAACGATCTCAATGATCAACTTGTGTGTCTAGAGGTGCCCCTGCCTCCGTATATAAAGGAGCCAAGGGGGAGGGTGGGCCAGCCAGGAGGAGGGCGCAGGAGGAGTCCTACTCCTACCGGGAGTAGGACTCCCCCCCAATCCTAGTTGGACTAGGATTCCCCGAGGGGGAAAGAGAGAGAGGGGGGCCGACCACCTCTCCTAGTCCTAATAGGACTAGGGGAGGGGGGAGGTGCGCGGCCACCTTGGGCTGCCCCTTTCTCCTTTCCACTAAAGCCCATCAAGGCCCATATGGCTCCCGGGGGGTTCCGGTAACCTCCCGGTACTCCGGTAAAATCCCGATTTCACCCGGAACACTTTCGATATCCAAATATAGGCTTCCAATATATCAATCTTTATGTCTCGACCATTTCGAGACTCCTCGTCATGTCCGTGATCACATCCGGGACTCTGAACTAACTTTGGTACATCAAAATGCATAAACTCATAATAACTGTCATCGTAACGTTAAGCGTGCGGACCCTACGGTTCGAGAACAATGTAGACATGACTGAGACACATCTCCGGTCAATAACCAATAGCGGGACCTGGATGCCCATATTGGCTCCTACATATTCTACGAAGATCTTTATCGGTCAGACCGCATAACAACATACGTTGTTCCCTTTGTCATCGGTATGTTACTTGCCCGAGATTCGATCGTCGGTATCCAATACCTAGTTCAATCTCGTTACCGGCAAGTCTCTTTACTCGTTCCGTAATACATCATCTCGCAACTAACTCATTAGTCACAATGCTTGCAAGGCTTATGTGATGTGCACTACCGAGAGGGCCCAGAGATACCTCTCCGACAATCGGAGTGACAAATCCTAATCTCGAAATACGCCAACCCAACATCTACCTTTGGAGACACCTATAGAGCTCCTTTATAATCACCCAGTTACGTTGTGACGTTTGGTAGCACACAAAGTGTTCCTTCGGTAAACGGGAGTTGCATAATCTCATAGTCATAGGAACATGTATAAGTCATGAAGAAAGAAATAGCAACATACTAAACGATCGGGTGCTAAGCTAATGAAATGGGTCATGTCAATCAGATCATTCAACTAATGATGTGACCTCATTAATCAAATAACAACACATTGTTCATGGTTAGGAAACATAACCATCTTTGATTAATAAGCTAGTCAAGTAGAGGCATACTAGTGACACTAAGTTTGTCTATGTATTCACACATGTATTATGTTTCCGGTTAATACAATTCTAGCATGAATAATAAACATTTATCATGATATAAGGAAATAAATAATAACTTTATTATTGCCTCTAGGGCATATTTCCTTCAGTCTCCCACTTGCAATAGAGTCAATAATCTAGATTACACAGTAATGATTCTAACACCCATGGAGCCTTGGTGCTGATCATGTTTTGCTCGTGGAAGAGGCTTAGTCAACGGGTCTGCAACATTCAGATCCGTATGTATCTTGCAAATCTCTATGTCTCCCACCTGGACTAGATCCCGGATGGAATTGAAGCGTCTCTTGATGTGTTTGGTCCTCTTGTGAAATCTGGGTTCCTTTGCCAAGGCAATTGCACCAGTATTGTCACAAAATATTTTCATTGGATCCGATGCACTAGGTATGACACCTAGATCGGATATGAACTCCTTCATCCAGACTCCTTCGTTTGCTGCTTCCGAAGCAGCTATGTACTCCGCTTCACATGTAGATCCCGCTACAACGCTTTGTTTAGAACTGCACCAACTGACAGCTCCACCGTTTAATGTAAACACGTATCCGGTTTGCGATTTAGAATCGTTCGGATCAGTGTTAAAGCTTGCATCAACGTAACCTTTTACGGTGAGCTCTTTGTCACCTCCATATACGAGAAACATATCCTTAGTCCTTTTCAGGTATTTCAGGATGTTCTTGACCGCTGTCCAGTGATCCACTCCTGGATTACTTTGGTACCTCCCTGCTAAACTTATTGCAAGGCACACATCAGGTCTGGTACACAGCATTGCATACATGATAGAGCCTATGGCTGAAGCATAAGGAACATCTTTCATTTTCTCTCTATCTTCTGCAGTGGTCGGGCATTGAGTCTGACTCAACTTCACTCCTTGTAACACAGGCAAGAACCCTTTCTTTGCTTGATCCATTTTGAACTTCTTCAAAATCTTGTCAAGGTATGTGCTTTGTGAAAGTCCAATTAAGCGTCTTGATCTATCTCTATAGATCTTTATGCCTAATATGTAAGCAGCTCCCCGAGGTCTTTCATCGAAAAACTTTTATTCAAGTATCCCTTTATGCTATCCAGAAATTCTATATCATTTCCAATCAGTAATATGTCATCCACATATAATATCAGAAATGCTACAGAGCTCCCACTCACTTTTTTTTGTAAATACAGGCTTCTCCAAACGTCTGTATAAAACCAAATGCTTTGATCACACTATCAAAGCGTTTATTCCAACTCCGAGAGGCTTGCACCAGTCCATAAATGGATCGCTAGAGCTTGCACACTTTGTTAGCTCCTTTTGGATCGACAAAACCTTCTGGTTGCATCATATACAACTCTTCTTCCAGAAATCCATTCAGGAATGCAGTTTTGACATCCATCTGCCAAATTTCATAATCATAAAATGCGGCAATTGCTAACATGATTCTGACAGACTTAAGCATCGCTACGGGTGAGAAGGTCTCATCGTAGCCAACCCCTTGAACTTGTCGAAAACCTTTTGCGACAAGTCGAGCTTTATAGACAGTAACGTTACCGTCAGCGTCAGTCTTTTTCTTGAAGATCCATTTATTCTCAATTGCTTGCTGATCATCGGGCAAGTCAACCGAAGTCCATACTTTGTTCTCATACATGGATCCCATCTCAGATTTCATGGCTTCAAGCCACTTTGCAGAATCTGGGCTCACCATCGCTTCTTCATAGTTCGTAGGTTCATCATGATCTAGTAGCATGACTTCCAGAACTGGATTACCGTACCACTCTGGCACGGATCTTACTCTGGTTGATCTACGAGGTTCAGTAGTATCTTGTTCTGAAGTTTCATGATCATTATCATTAATTCCCTCACTTATTGGTGTAGGTGTCGCAGAAACAGTTTTCTGTGATGTACTACTTTCCAACAAGGGATCAGGTACAGTTACCTCGTCAAGTTCTACTTTCCTCCCACTCACTTCTTTCGAGAGAAACTCCTTCTCAAGAAAGTTTCCGAATTTAGCAACAAAAGTCTTGCCTTCGGATCTGTGATAGAAGGTGTATCCAATAGTTTCCTTGGATATCCTATGAAGACACATTTCTCCGATTTGGGTTCGAGCTTATCAGGTTGAAGCTTTTTCACATAAGCATCGCAGCCCCAAACTTTCAGAAACGATAACTTTGGTTTCTTGCCAAACCATAGTTCATAAGGTGTCGTCTCAATGGATTTTGATGGTGCCCTATTTAATGTGAATGCGGCCGTCTCTAGAGCGTATCCCCAAAACGATAGCGGTAAATCAGTAAGAGACATCATAGATCGCACCATATCTAGTAAAGTACGATTACGACGTTCGGACACACCATTACGCTGTGGTGTTCCAGGTGGCGTGAGTTGCGAAACTATTCCACAATTTTTCAAATGTACACCAAACTCGTAACTCAAATATTATCCTCCACGATCAGATAGTAGAAACTTTATTTTCTTGTTACGATGATTTTCCACTTCACTCTGAATTCTTTGAACTTTTCAAATGTTTCAGACTTATGTTTCATTAAGTAGATATACCCATATCTGCTTAAATCATCTGTGAAGGTGAGAAAATAACGATATCCGCCACGAGCCTCAATATTCATCGGACCACATACATCTGTATGTATGATTTCCAACAAATCTGTTGCTCTCTCCATAGTACCGAAGAACGGTGTTTTAGTCATCTTGCCCATGAGGCACGGTTCGCAAGTACCAAGTGATTCATAATCAAGTGGTTCCAAAAGTCCATCAGTATGGAGTTTCTTCATGCGCTTTACACCGATATGACCTAAACGGCAGTGCCACAAATAAGTTGCACTATCATTATCAACTCTGCATCTTTTGGCTTCTACATTATGAATATGTGTATCACTACTATCGAGATTCAACAAGAATAGACCACTCTTCAAGGGTGCATGACCATAAAAGATATTACTCATATAAACAGAACAACCATTATTCTCTGATTTAAATGAATAACCGTCTCACATTAAACAAGATCCAGATATAATGTTCATGCTCAACGCTGGCACCAAATAAGAATTATTCAGGTCTAATACTAATCCCGAAGGTAGATGTAGAGGTAGCGTGCCGACTGCGATCACATCGACTTTGGAACCGTTTCCCACGCGCATCGTCACCTCGTCCTTAGCCAATCTTTGCTTAATCCGTAGTCCCTGTTTCGAGTTGCAAATATTAGCAACAGAACCAGTATCAAATACCCAGGTGCTACTGCGAGAATTAGTAAGGTACACATCAATAACATGTATATCACATATACCTTTGTTCACCTTGCCATCCTTCTTATCCGCCAAATACTTGGGGCAGTTCCGCTTCCAGTGACCAGTCTGCTTGCAGTAGAAGCACTCAGTTTCAGGCTTAGGTTCAGACTTGGGTTTCTTCTCCTGAGCAGCAACTTGCTTGCCGTTCTTCTTGAAGTTCCCCTTCTTCTTACCTTTGCCCCTTTTCTTGAAACTAGTGGTTTTGTTAACCATCAACACTTGATGCTCCGTCTTGATTTCTACCTCCACATCTTTCAGCATTGCGAAGAGCTCAGGAATAGTCTTGTTCGTCCCTTGCATATTATAGTTCATCACGAAGCTCTTGTAGCTTGGTGGCAGTGATTGGAGAATTCTGTCAATGACGCAATCATCTGGAAGATTAACTCCCAATTGAATCAAGTGATTATTATACCCAGACATTTTGAGTATATGCTCACTGACAGAACTGTTCTCCTCCATCTTGCAGCTATAGAACTTATTGGAGACTTCATATCTCTCAATCCGGGCATTTGCTTGAAATATTAACTTCAACTCCTGAAACATCTCATATGCTCCATGACATTCAAAACGTTGTTGAAGTCCCGATTCTAAGCCGTAAAGCATGGCACACTGAACTATCGAGTAGTCATCAGCTTTGCTCTGCCAGACGTTCATAACATCTGGTGTTGCTCAAGCAGCAGGCCTGGCACCTAGCGGTGCTTCCAGGACGTAATTCTTGGAGGCACCGCACATGGCTAAGGAACGATCTCAATGATCAACTTGTGTGTCTAGAGGTGCCCCTGCCTCCGTATATAAAGGAGCCAAGGGGGAGGGTGCGGCCGGCCAGGAGGAGGGCGCAGGAGGAGTCCTACTCCTACCGGGAGTAGGACTCCCCCCAATCCTAGTTGGACTAGGATTCCCCGAGGGGGAAAGAGAGAGAGGGGGGCCGGCCACCTCTCCTAGTCGGTAAATCCCGATTTCACCCGGAACACTTTCGATATCCAAATATAGGCTTCCAATATATCAGTCTTTATGTCTCGACCATTTCGAGACTCCTCGTCATGTCCGTGATCACATCCGGGACTTCGAACTAACTTCGGTACATCAAAATGCATAAACTCATAATAACTGTCATCATAACGTTAAGCGTGCGGACCCTACGGTTCGAGAACAATGTAGACATGACTGAGACACATCTCTGGTCAATAACCAATAGCGGGACCTGGATGCCCATATTGGCTCCTACATATTCTACGAAGATCTTTATCGGTCAGACCGCATAACAACATACATTGTTCCCTTTGTCATCGGTATGTTACTTGCCCGAGATTCGATCGTCGGTATCCAATACCTAGTTCAATCTCGTTATCGGCAAGTCTCTTTACTCGTTCCGTAATACATCATCTCGCAACTAACTCATTAGTCACAATGCTTGCAAGGCTTATGTGATGTGCATTACCGAGAGGGCCCAGAGATACCTCTCCGACAATCGGAGTGACAAATCCTAATCTCGAAATACGCCAACCCAACATCTACCTTTGGAGACACCTGTAGAGCTCCTTTATAATCACCCAGTTACGTTGTGACGTTTGGTAGCACACAAAGTGTTCCTCCGGTAAACGGGAGTTGCATAATCTCATAGTCATAGGAACATGTATAAGTCATGAAGAAAGCAATAGCAACATACTAAACGATCGAGTGCTAAGCTAATGAAATGGGTCATGTCAATCAGATCATTCAACTAATGATGTGACCTCATTAATCAAATAACAACACATTGTTCATGGTTAGGAAACATAACCATCTTTGATTAATGAGCTAGTCAAGTAGAGGCATATTAGTGACACTAAGTTTGTCTATGTATTCACACATGTATTATGTTTCCGGTTAATACAATTCTAGCATGAATAATAAACATTTATCATGATATAAGGAAATAAATAATAACTTTATTATTGCCTCTAGGGCATATTTCCTTCAAGTGGATCAATGATCACTCCAATGTGGACAAGGAAATAGCACAATTGGTACCAATTCTTGTCGGTTTCTCACACCTACACAAATAAGGCTTATGGTGGAGCTTGGTGAGGATAGTGGCACAAAAATTTAATGCAAAATGTTAGCAAGAGTCAATAATGTTGAAAGAGATCCACAAATTCGCAAGTGAAACAAGTAGACCAATAGCAATATGTGGCACACGAAAATACACACATGGATAGATAAATGGGGTCGTGCAACCAAGGATGAGCACAAAATGTGGAAACCACGGAAAACGCTCGTGTTGCACAACTCAAGAGAGACGCTAGCACGATTGCTCTATAGGTGGATACGACACTTGTGCACAACCTATGATATGCAAAATGGATAAACTTTCTATCCCAAGTATGCTATGTATATGATGTTCCGGTGGTATGATCCAAGATGATTGGATATGACAATGTGGTATGATGCTATGGCTATTGCTTACAAGCTCTTTGTTCACTCTTTTTCTTGTGCTTAAAAGCTTATTCTTTTTTTTGTATATGGCCACTTTGCGAAATGCACAAATCAAGATAGCAATTGTGTATATGCGGGAACAAACTTGAGGCACAAGGGATGATATGATACCGATATGATATGGTATGTATGCAATGTATGGTGTAGATCACTAATGTGCACAAGTAACGTTGCCGGCAATACTCAAATGGCTAGTCTCGATAGGCAAGTAACGCAAAATGGGCTAGGGGTTAACAATGCAATGGCAAGGGAATATACAATGGAGGGATACCACGATACCGAGATGATATGGAGGTTACCGTCCTTGGTGATGATGAGTGGCGGTGATCTTGATGGAGATACCAAGATGATGGAGACTCGTCCCTAAGTAGCCGAAACACCTTAGGAAATGGAAAAACCGCGAACTCAAAATCTCAAATGTCAAATGTCAAATGGTGGTAGCGGGAATGCGGTGGTGGTTTTGTGGAAGTGCAATGATGGGGTTCGGAGTACGCAATGTGGACGTCGAGGGTAAAGCGGTGGACTATACACGGTGTCGGAGTTGGAAGCACGTTCCCTAAGTAGCCGAAACACCTTAGGAGACACAACTCTCAACAAAAACAAAATTGAGTTATATGGGTCGGCGGAGGTGTATGGTGGGCAAGCCTATGCGGAAGTTATGGTGGTGGTGGTGGTTGATGAAGAAGCAACCGTCCCTAAGTAGCCGAAACACCTTAGGAGACTCGCCTCACACTCAAACAACCACATATGCAATGGGAACAAAATTGGTTAGGTTGCGGAAGTCGGTGGTGGAGTAGCGGAGGATGTGGTGGAAGCCCTAGGCAAAGATGCCAAAGTTGCAAAAAAAATTTATGGAGTCAAATGGGTTTGGTAGTATTTTTGTTGGAAGGGGATGTCAAGAGCTTTTCAACGAGCTAAAGAACGCGAAAATCGGACTCCGGATGAATTAGTTATGGACAAAACAGCGAAACGGGGAGGCTGAAATGTACACGGGTCGGACATCCGGGGCTCGGGCCGGATATCCGGGACTTGATGTCCAGAACCGCGCGCGAAATGCGCTCCAGGAGCCGGATGTCCGGGCTAATGGCCAGATTTCCGGGGTGGCCGGATGTCCGGGGCTCGGGGCGGATGTCCGGGCTCCAAATCCGAGGATGAACTCGAGGAACTCGATTTGGGGGCGGAAATTGATGATTTCAAGGTCAAAATTGGAGAGATTTCGTGGATGGAAAGTGGGGAAAAGTGGGGATATGCTAGATCCACTCGAAACCAAGCAAATCCATGGATCAAAATCAACAAAACATCATCAAACCAACAAATCACAAAAAAATTTGGGGCTATTTTTGGTGGGGATTTTTGAAATTGGGGAAGAAGACAACAAAATTAGGCTAGAAAACACAACGGGGAGGCTCCGAAATCGTGATCAACCTTGCTCATGATACCAAGATTATGTAGGGTGGAACCCTAGATGGCCGATCTTTCACGAAAGGAGCGGATCCCAAAGAGAAACACGAAGAACACGAGGGGATTCACGAGGGAAAACACGAGAGAAAACACTCAAACCAACATGAATAGATCACACATGTGCTAGATCCTCGAATACATAAAGTAAGATACACGATCCACGATCAACTAGGGACGATACATAGGGTAACCGGTTCTTCTCCGTGAGGAGGTCTTGAAGGGGCTGCCCAAGAGGGGGGGGGTCTTGAATCCAAGTTGATCTTCTCCGAAGAGGGGCCGCAGTCTCTCTCGAGGAGGAGATCGGGATGGATGAGCGAAGCTCTATCTCACATATGAGCTAAACCAACGCTAACCCTAAAACGTAGGTGGAGGGGGAGTATATATAGTCTAAGGGGCGAAGGGGTACATGGGCCACGGCCCAGATGCGCTGCACGCAGGCAGGGGGGGGGGCGGATGTCCGGGCCTTCCCGAGACGCCGGATGTCCGGGCGCTGGGGCCGGATGTCCGGGCTGGCAGGGTCCAACCTTGTTGCTCTCTGGAATGGCGGGGTCCGGATTTCCGGGCAGGAGGCCGGATGTCCGGGGGCTCGGGACGCGCCGGATGTCCGGGCTGGCGAGGCCGGATGTCCGGGGCCTGGGAGCATTTCTCCGTCTTCTTCCGTCGTCGCTTCCAGGCTTCCCTCGCAGATGGTGTAGTTGTTCCTTGGCGCTCGCACTCCTCCTCAACATCCATGAAGCTCCGATGATACCTATGCATGCACACGGGAGAAGTGTCAAGTAGTATACCATCATCGAGGGGGTCAAGTGAGCACGTGTAAAGGAGATGATTCACCTTTGTGTATGTGAAGTAGATGTCGCACGTGTCACTCGCCGAACGGACTCTTGACATGGTGATGTCCATAGGATGCTCCGCATCATAACTCCCAAGGGTTTGATAATAACAGGGCTATAGGTTCTACCTCATCAACTACTTCCCAATCCCACATGTTATCAAGTCCTAACCATGCAATGTTTAAGGATTGAAACTAATGCATAAAACGGGGTGATAAAGGGGTATGATCAAAGTGTTACATGCCTTGCTGATGATCTGCAAAACTTAGAGACTCGTACTACCACGCTTCGCACTCCGGATGTTCTATCACAAACAAACAATATCATACATAAGCAATCAAGCAAAGACCCACGGGTAAAGTACGAATAGGAAGACCTAACCAGAAAGTTCAGCTTAAGAACTCCGCTTTGCAAAAAAAACCAAACCGAATGGAGCAACGAAACTCAAACTGCGAAAGAACCAGATCCGATTACTAATCTGGACTAAAGTCAAATTTTACTGTATGTTCAAGTTGGCTAAACGGAAAGAGGGCTTTGAGACGAAGATCTAGGTGCTTGAATCGCCTGATTCCGATAAACGAGCGAAAAGATAAACTAAAACGAAAATTGGATCAGAAATCGCGATAAAAAATAATCACGGAAAATCCGAAAAAAGAAAAAAAATGACGAACAGGCTAACGAACGAACGTTCGTTGTGTGTGGCTAACGAGTGAACACCGTTCGTTAAAACGAACGTACGGACGAACGTCCGCTAAGTAACTAAACCGAGAAAACCGGCAAACCGATCTAAAAATCCGAAACTAGGGTTTTTTTAAAACCGACGGTTTTACCTAAACCGAAAAAACCGAGCGGCTCCGAATCGGATCGGATCGGCGGCGGCGGCTTCGGCGGCGAGAGGTGGGGCTGCAGGGTGGCGGCGACGGCGGCGGGGCGGTGCGGCGGCGGCGGCAGGCGAGGCGCGGCACGGCAGGCGGCGGCGGCTCTTGCTACTGCTGCTTGGCGGCGGCGGTGGTGGCGGTTTGGGGCGGCGGCGGCGGGGTATTTAAGAGGGGGAGGGACGGGGTCGGCTTGGGGAAGGGGCAGGAGGAGTCCCGGGCGGCGACGACAGCGCTGCCTTGTCCTGGCCGGTCTCGGGCACGGGGAGGCGGTGGCGCGGGGTTGGGCCGGCCTGGCTCGGCTCAGCTGGGCTTCGGCCCAGTCGGGCGCTGAAGTTTTTTTAAACAGATTCCGCCGAAAATAAATCCTAGAAAAAAAGTAAATAAAAAAAATCTAAAAATGCCAAAACAAATTTTCACTGTCTAAATAAAATATTTAAAACAGGATGAACATTTTCTTGGCCCTAAAATGCAATTTTGAAAACGTGCAATTTTTCTAATACAAATAAAATTGCAATAAAATCCGAATAAAAGCAAATATTTGATCTTAATATTTTTCCTCCAACATTTCATTTTTTTTGGAGAAGTCATATTATCTCCTCTCATATATTTTAACATGAAATATTTTCAGAGAGAAAAATAATTAAAACCAAAAATCCTCGTTTCAATATTTGATAAAATTCAAATATGAAAACAATGAAATGCCCAACTCTCTCTTCGTGGGTCATTGAGTTGCTTAGGATTTCAAGGATCAAGCCAAAAGGCAATAAAATATGATATGCAATGATAACCTAATGTATAATATTTCAAATTGAAAATTTGGGATGTTACAGTTTAACACAAAGCTTGGTATTGTATATTACTGAGAAAACCTGAACCAACTATGATTTCAAATAATTGTGCAATAATTGATCATAGAAATTGCTTAACTTGATTGTCATACGATAATGCGTTTGCTAAGTGAAGTTTGCGCTTCAATCACTAGGTGGTCGACAATATTAAGATATAAGATAATTATTCATTGTTTGCTCGTGACATTGCTTAACATAATAATTATGTAATATGAACATTGTATTTGAATCATCTATCGCCCGTAGCAACGCACGGGCATCTAACTAGTATCAATATAAAAAGACCCAAAGGGGCAGATTCAATTAATCTCGGCCATCAAATCATGTCAATCCAACGACCTAGACTGCTTCAATGTCGAGCGCTCAACACGTTTAACGTGCAGTTAATTTCATGCCAAATATAATGCCAATCACATAATAACACGCAAATAATATTCTACTTAATATTCGCATGCACTTAATATACTTCTAAATTAACGTGCATTGAACGTACACATTGACTGATCGCAGAATCATAGAAATTAACACACAAATAATAGCATACCTAATATCTGCATGTAAATAATATATTATTTAAATATTAAAGTGCGTTGCACGTGCGCATTTACTAGTAGTACAAAAGATGAGAAGTTTCAATGAATTGAGGCTGTCAGGTCCCGAGCCTAAGACAACATGCGAGTACAGAAGCCGCCCTACCCACTACCACATCCACCTGTACAACTTTAAAAGGGATAACTTTTTTTTTTTGGTTTCCAAAAATGGATAGCTAGTCTTAATCCCATGTCATCAAAAGAAAAAATAGTCTTAATCTACTAGAATAAACACGCTCGTGGACTTGAAATCCCATTTTGCACCTATTCGTTTTTGCAGAAATTTGAAGAAATTACGTAAATTATAATTTCAGTAATAAAAATAACATTTAAATATTCATGTTATAAATATTTTACATACAAACAAATAACCTACTTGAAAAATTGCTCATGTATTATTTTAAAATATTAATATATTTAAAATAACATTTATGAATTATAAAAATGTTTGTATAACTAAAAATATTCAAAATTATAAAATTTAAAATGTTTATATGAATACTCAATCGTGTCTAATATATAAATTATATAATTTCTTCAATACAAGCCATGAGTAAAAATTGTACACATGTTAATATTCATAAAAATTTAGTAAATGTTTGTATTCATCATTTTGTATAATTTAAATATAAACCATGAGTGTATAATTTTGTATGGATTCATTAAACATATTTATTTAATAAACATTTTCAATGTCCATGTTAACTAACTATTGTTTATATAATACACATGTTTATATTTATATGTTTTTATTTACTAATGATCCTTTGATGTACACTATTTTTTAACACACAAGTATTTGACGATAATTTTATTACTTATGTTTTAAAATTATCTTAAATTTTATTACGTATGTTTTACTTAATATTTTTTATATAATACACAAGCTTATATTAAAATGTTTTTATTTACTAATCATCATGGGGATGTATATTATTTATAACACAAAACTATTTGGACATAATTTTTTTTACTTACGTTTGCAAATAGTATTTTAAAAATGACGCGTGCAAACTAGGCTGCAATATCTGCAACCCATTTAAGATTGACATGCGTTACTGCCCATGCATCTAGAGGGCTCTGCGAGCATCTCAATATGTTAATTCGGAAATTTTGGTGGGGCAGTAAAGATGGTCATCGTAAACCACATTGGGTCTTGTGGAAGGAAATGACAAAACCAAAAGGCATGGGTGGCTTGGGCTTCAAAGATTTTGAACTGTTCAATTTAGCTATGTTAGCGAGGCAAGCATGGCCCATGTTGCAAGATCAAGAGTCATTGAGTGCCCGTGTGGTAAGGAGTGTTTATCATCCAAACTCATCAATTTTACAGGCTACCCTCGGCAACCACCCTAGCCAGATATGGAGAGCCATCATTGAAGGAAGAGATGTTTTGAAACAGGGTTTGATTAGGCGAATTGGCAATGGAACAACAACTAATATATGGGACGATAACTGGATACCTCGGGACAAGATGCTGAGTTCGTATGGGAGTAGGGTTCCAAACCCCCCGGTGATGGTGTCTGAACTAATAGATGCTACCTCGGCAACGTGGAATTTTCAGAGGCTGCATGAGGTGTTTATGCCGATGGATATTCCGGCCATCATGGGCATACCCTTGCGCACAAGGAATGTGGAGGACTATTGGGGCTGGCATTTTGAGAGAAGCGGAGTATTCACAGTCAAATCAACCTATAGAATGCTGGTGGCAACGAACTTGAGAAGGGAGGCGTGGCTGGAGGAATCAGCATCCTTAAGTATAAACACTGAAGAGAAACCTTGGAAGATGTTGTGGAAAACACAAGTACCGGGCAAGATTCAGATGTTTTTGTGGAGGTTGTCCAAGCACTCAGTTCCAACAGAAGATGTTAGAGCTCACCGCCATATGACAAATTCTGATGCATGCGGATTATGTGGAGTGCCAGATTCTTGGAGACACTCATTGCTGGAGTGTACTGCTGCTCGGTGTACGTGGGCGCTGGTGGATGATGACATCGCTCAGCACCTCATTGCAACGACGGAACCACATGCTCGTCACTGGCTCTTTGCATTGATGGATGCTTTACCTCACATGCAATTCATTAAGGTTGATGTTACACTCTGGGCAATTTGGTCCTCTAGGAGGAAAGCTATTCATGAAGGAATTTTTCAAAGCCCCCAAGCAACACATATGTATATTGACAGATATATAAGAGACCTCGAGATTCTAAGGGAACCGAGGTCGTCGCTGAGTACAGGCGCTGCAGCAGTGTCCAGGGGCAATAGACGACAAAAGGCATCACCGGCAGGATACACCAAAATCCATGTTGACGCCGAGGTTTCAGCCAGGGGAGGTGTTGCAGCCGCAGTTTGTCGAGATGACCAAGGCAACTACATGGGTAGCTCGGCTCTAGTTGTACGGGGACTCCAAGACCCGGCGACATAGGAAGATATTGCATGTAGGGAGGGACTAGCATTGTCTGAAGACCTGCTTGTCCAGAATTTTATCTTGGCATCTGATGCGAAGCAGGTGGTCATGGATATTCACAATTCCAATCGTGGAAAATATGGAACCATCGTTTCAGAGATACTTCATAGAGCTACCATGTTTACTTGTAATTTCGTTTTTGAAAGTCGAGACTTGAATAGCGATGCTTATAGCTTAGCCAAGTTTGCTCGTTCTTTAGGTCAGGGGTGCCACGTGTGGCTTGGTCAACTCCATGATCTAAGATGTATTCCACTTTCTGTGGCTTATGAATGAATAAGCTTGGTTCCCCTAAAAAAAATCTAATTTGTTATCCTTAGTAGACACGAGCTCAGCATGGGTGGAGTGCCTGTAGTGGCGGAACATCTAGTTACAGGGCGCGTGTTTGAGACATGACGTCCCATTTTTTACGATAATTTTCTCAGTGTACGGTGGTTAGTTTTTCTGCAAATAGATAAATACGAGGAGGTTTAGTGAAAAATGCATTACGGCGGTCAGCTTTTTCGTGAATAAAAAATACAAGGGTATTTTGTGCAAAAATGCGTTGACTGCATGCCACCAGTCATTGACAGGTGGGCCCATACATACGGATACAACCTCAACGTACTTTATGACCGCATGTGCACGCTTGAGTCAAGTTAAGTGACTACAAACCCGTATTTGCAAAGTTCTAGTACCAAACTGAACATTGAGCGCAAGTTCTATGGCTACCGGTGATATTACCTCTTTTCTATACAACAATCATGCTCGGATAAATGGGAGTCGCCATTAAATCCTCGCAATTGACCTTGTCCTTTATTGCCTTTTCATTGCGACCCCTCGGGCCAACCACGGTAAATTTCTCGGTCTTTTTTTAAAGGAAAAGCATATGTCCAACTTTATAAATAAAGCCATCAGGCAGAGTCACGTCACAACCATCCAAACAACACAGAAGCAGTGCAAAGTTTAAGAAGTACGGATACATGGCAACCAACCAATCATGGCACGCAGGCTAGCCTAGAGTCCAAAAGAACAGGAGATTAAGCCATCCTCCTAGATCGCCGCGGCAGGGAAGAAGTCGTAGACCTCATCTTAGATAACATGTCGTCGAAAGCCTCTAGGTCCACCTCCTTAGTCAATAATCTCCACTGCTGCAGAAAGACAATGGCTTTAAATAAGCAATTCACAGGGTTAGCCGGAAAGATGTGCTCGATAGTGAACTTGTTCCTAGTAGTCCATAGCGACCAACAGATCGTTGCCCAACCAACCCAGAATAATCTCTTAGACCGACCAGATAAAGTATTAACATAGCGCCGCAGGTCCTCGAAGGAAGATGGATTCAAATTAACATGAAGCCAATGTCTAATGCAACTCCAAAGGAATTTGGCCAACGAGCAATGAAAAAAAAATGTGCTCGGTGTTTTCAAGAGCCCCACATAAAGTGCAACTATCAGAGCCCGGACCATTCCTCTTCCTAATTTGATCGGCCGCAGGGAGTTTACGATGGAAAGCTTGCCACATGGAAATTTTGATATTAGGGGGAATACGGGCCAACCAAATATCCTTGAATTTCACTGTATGGACACCTGAGATAAGTTTGGCATACGCAGACTTAGCTGAGAAACGACCAGAAGAAGAGTGAGGCCAGACAATCGAGTCGTCTTCCTCCGAGAGCAAGGGGAAGCAGGCATTAAGACGTTGCCAATCATCCAACTTCGCAGGAGAAAGGGATTGCCGGAAGTCAAGGTCCCAATTGTGAACCGAGAGCTCAAAGATAGAGATCTCCGGAGCAGAGCAATACGAGAACAGGGTCGGGAAGGCCACCGTGAGAGTGGTATCCCCAACCCACCAGTCTAACCAAAAGCGAGTGGACTTACCATTCCTAACTACAAACTTAACGAGGGACCGAAAGATCGGGCGAACTTTAACAAGCTGACGCCAAAATTGAGAGCCACCTGAGGAAGAAGTGAACATGGGGCTGGAGGAGGGGAAATATTTAGCTTTGAGAAAAGATAGCCAGAGGGGGCACTTCTCGAGGGACATTATTTTCCACCACCATTTTACCATGAGGCACTTGTTAATGACCACCATGTTAATGATGCCTAAGCCCCCCATGTTCTTAGGCCTACAGATGAGATCCCACTTAACCATCCTATATTTGCGCTTATTGTCAAAGGAATTCCAGTAAAAAGCACCCCTATGCTTGTCAAAGCCAGCGTGAATCCCTCCGGACAGGAGATAAAAGCCCATTAGAAACATCGAAAGGGAGGAAAGGCAAGCATTAGTAAGGGCAACCTTGCCCGCCTGGGAATTATATCGGCCTCTCCACGGCAAAACCCTGTTCCCTACTTTTTTCACTACCAGGGCAAAGTCTTTTGCCAATAGCTTGAGAGGGGATATTGGGAGGCCTAGGTATTTGAAAGGGAAAGAACCAAGAGAGCAGTTCAGAAGATGCGCCACTCTCTGAGCCTCAAAGTCAGTTACCCTAGATACAATTGAAGGAAATATGCCCTAGAGGCAATAATAAAGTTATTATTTATTTCCTTATATCATGATAAATGTTTATTATTCATGCTAGAATTGTATTAACCGGAAACATAATACATGTGTGAATACATAGACAAACAGAGTGTCACTAGTATGCCTCTACTTGACTAGCTCGTTAATCAAAGATGGTTAAGTTTCCTAACCATGAACAATGTGTTGTTATTTGATTAACGAGGTCACATCATTAGTTGAATGATCTGATTGACATGACCCATTTCATTAGCTTAGCACCCGATCGTTTAGTATGTTGCTATTGCTTTCTTCATGACTTATACATGTTCCTATGACTATGAGATTATGCAACTCCCGTTTGCCAGAGGAACACTTTGGGTGCTACCAAATGTCACAACGTAACTGGGTGATTATAAAGGAGTACTACAGGTGTCTCCAATGGTAGATGTTGGGTTGGCGTATTTCGAGAATAGGATTTGTCACTCCGATTGTCGGAGAGGTACCTCTGGGCCCTCTCGGTAATACACATCACATAAGCCTTGCAAGCATTATAACTAAGATGTTAGTTGTGAGATGATGTATTACGAAACGAGTAAAGAGACTTGCCAGTAACGAGATTGAACTAGGTATTGGATACCGACGATCGAATCTCGGGCAAGTAACATACCGATGACAAAGGGAACAACGTATGTTGTTATGCGGTCTGACCGATAAAGATCTTCGTAGAATATGTAGGAGCCAATATGGGCATCCAGGTCCCGCTATTGGTTATTGACCGGAGACGTGTCTTGGTCATGTCTACATTGTTCTCGAACCGTAGGGTCCGCACGCTTAACGTTACGATGACAGTTATTATGAGTTTATGCATTTTGATGTACCGAAGGTTGTTCGGAGTCCCGGATGTGATCACGGACATGACGAGGAGTCTCGAAATGGTCGAGACATAAATATTGATATATTGGAAGCCTATGTTTGGACATCAGAAGTGTTCCGGGTGAAATCGGGAATTTTACCGGAGTACCGGGAGGTTACCGGAACCCCCCAGGAACCAAATGGGCCTTATTGGGCCTTAGTGGAAAGGTGAAAGGGGCAACCCAAGGTGGGCTGCGCGCCTCCCCCCTCCCCTAGTCCTATTAGGACTAGGAGAGGTGGCCGGCCCCCTTCTCTCTCTCTCTCTCTCTCTCTCTCGGAGTCCTATTAGGAATATGATTGGGGGGGGGGAGTCCTACTCCTCCTGCGCCCTCCTCCTTTGGCCGGCCAGCCCTCCCCTGGCAACCTTTATATATGGGGGCAGGGGGCACCTCTAGACACACAAGTTGATCATTGAGATCGTTCCTTAGCCGTGTGCGGTGCCCCCTGCCACCAAATTCCACCTCGATCATATCGTTGTAGTGCTTAGGCGAAGCCCTACGTCGGTAGTACATCAAGATCGTCACCACGCTGTCGTGCTGACGGAACTCTTCCTCGACGCTTTGCTGGATCGGAGCCCGAGGATCGTCATCGAGCTGAACGTGTGCTAAGAACTCGGAGGTGCCGGAGTAACGGTGCTTGGATCGGTCGGATCGGGAAGAAGACGTACGACTACTTCCTCTATGTTGTGTCAACGCTTCCGTTGCGATCTACAAGGGTACGTAGATCAGACTCTCCCCCTCGTTGCTATGCATCACCATGATCTTGCGTGTGCGTAGAAATTTTTTTGAAATTACTACGTTCCCCAACAGTGGCATACGAGCCTAGGTTTGATGGTTTGATGTTATTTGCACGAGTAGAACACAAGTGAGTTGTGGGCGATACAAGTCATACTGCCTACCAGCATGTCATACTTTGGTTCGGCAGTATTGTTGGACGAGACGACCCGGACCAATCTTACGCGTACGCTTACGCGAGACCGGTTCCCTCGACGTGCTTTGCACATAGATGGCTTGCGGGCGACTGTCTCTCCAACTTTAGTTGAACCGAGTATGGCTACGCCCGGTCCTTGAGAAGGTCAAAACGGAGTCTATTTGACAAACTATCGTTGTGGTTTTGATGCGTAGGTGAGATGAGTTCTTGCTTAAGCCCGTAGCAGCCACGTAAAACTTGCAACAACAAAGTAGAGGACGTCTAACTTGTTTTTGCAGGGCATGTTGTGATGTGATATGGTCAAGGCATGATGCTGATTTTATTGTATGAGATGATCATGTTTTGTAACCGAGTTATCGGCAACTGGCAGGAGCCATATGGTTGTTGCTTTATTGTATGCAATGCAATCGCGATGTAATGCTTTACTTTATTGCTAAGCGGTATTGATAGTCGTGGAAGCATAAGATTGGCGAGACGACAACGATGCTACGATGGAGATCAAGGTGTCGCGCCGGTGACGATGGTGATCATGACGGTGCTTCGGAGATGGAGATCACAAGCACAAGATGATGATGGCCATATCATATCACTTATATTGATTGCATGTGATGTTTATCCTTTTATGCATCTTATCTTGCTTTGATTGACGGTAGCATTATAAGATGATCTCTCACTAAATTATCAAGAAGTGTTCTCCCTGAGTATGCACCGTTGCCAAAGTTCGTCGTGCCCAGACACCACGTGATGATCACGTGTGATAAGCTCTACGTCCATCTACAATGGGTGCAAGCCAGTTTTGCACACGCAGAATACTCAGGTTAAACTTGACGAGCCTAGCATATGCAGATATGGCCTCGGAACACAGAGACCGAAAGGTCGAGCGTGAATCATATAGTAGATATGATCAACATAACGATGTTCACCATTGAAAACTACTCCATCTCACGTGATGATCGGTTGTGGTTTAGTTGATTTGGATCACGTGATCACTTAGAGGATTAGAGGGATGTCTATCTAAGTGGGAGTTCTTAAGTAATTTGATTAACTGAACTTAAACTTATCATGAACTTAGTACCTGATAGTATCTTGCTTGTTTATATTGATTGTAGATAGATGGCTCCTGCTGTTGTTCCGTTGAATTTTAATGCGTTCCTTGAGAAAGCAAAGTTGAAAGATGATGGTAGCAATTACACGGACTGGGTCCGTAACTTGAGGATTATCCTCATTGCTGCACAGAAGAATTACGTCCTGGAAGCACCGCTGGGTGCCAGGCCTGCTGCTGGAGCAACACCAGATGTTATGAAAGTCTGGCAGAGCAAAGTTGATGACTACTCGATAGTTCAGTGTGCCATGCTTTACGGCTTAGAATCGGGACTTCAACGACGTTTTCAACGTCATGGAGCATATGAGATGTTTCAGGAGTTGAAGTTAATATTTCAAGCAAATGCCCGAATTGAGAGATATGAAGTCTCCAATAAGTTCTATAGCTGCAAGATGGAGGAGAACAGTTCTGTCAGTGAGCATATACTCAAAATGTCTGGGTATAATAATCACTTGATTCAGATGGGAGTTAATCTTCCAGATGATTGCGTCATTGACAGAATTCTCCAATCACTGCCACCAAGCTACAAGAGCTTCATGATGAACTATAATATGCAAGGGATGACCAAGACTATTCCCGAGCTCTTCGCAATGCTGAAAGCTGTGGAGGTAGAAATCAAGAAGGAGCATCAAGTGTTGATGGTCAACAAGACCACTAGTTTCAAGAAAAAGGGCAAAGGGAAGAAGAAGGGGAACTTCAAGAAGAACAGCAAGCAAGTTGCTTCTCAGGAGAAGAAACCCAAGTCTGGACCTAAGCCTGAAACTGAGTGCTTCTACTGCAAGCAGACTAGTCACTGGAAGCGGAACTGTCCCAAGTATTTGGCGGATAAGAAGGATGGCAAGGTGAACAAAGGTATATGTGATATACATGTTATTGATGTGTACCTTACTAGAGCTCGCAGTAGCACCTGGGTATTTGATACTGGTTCTGTTGCTAATATTTGCAACTCAAAACAGGGACTACGGAATAAGCGGACACTAGCAAAGGACGAGGTGACAATGCGCGTGGGAAACGGTTCCAAAGTCGATGTGATCGCGGTCGGCACGCTACCTTCGGGATTAATATTAGACCTAAATAATTGTTATTTGGTGCCAGCGTTGAGCATGAACATTATATCTGGATCTTGTTTAATGCGAGACGGTTATTCATTTAAATCAGAGAATAATGGTCGTTCTATTTATATGAGTAATATCTTTTATGGTCATGCACCTTTGAAGAGTGGTCTATTTTTGATGAATCTCGATAGTAGTGATACACATATTCATAATGTTGAAACCAAAAGATGCAGAGTTGATAATGATAGTGCAACTTATTTATGGCACTGCCGTTTAGGTCATATCGGTGTAAAGCGCATGAAGAAACTCGATACCGATGGGCTTTTGGAACCACTTGATTATGAATCACTTGGTACTTGCGAACCGTGCCTCATAGGCAAGATGACTAAAACACCGTTCTCCGGTACTATGGAGAGAGCAACAGATCTGTTGGAAATCATACATACCGATGTATGTGGTCCGATGAATATTGAGGCTCGTGGCGGATATCGTTATTTTCTCACCTTCACAGATGATTTAAGCAGATATGGGTATATCTACTTAATGAAACACAAGTCTGAAACATTTGAAAAGTTCAAAGAATTTCAGAGTGAAGTTGAAAATCATCGTAACAAGAAAATAAAGTTTCTACGATCTGATCGTGGAGGAGAATATTTGAGTTACGAGTTTGGTGTACATTTGAAAAATTGTGGAATAGTTTCGCAAACTCACGCCACCCGGAACACCACAGTGTAATGGTGTGTCCGAACGTCGTAATCGTACTTTACTAGATATGGTGCGATCTATGATGTCTCTTACTGATTTACCGCTATCATTTTGGGGTTATGCTTTAGAGACGGCCGCATTCACGTTAAATAGGGCACCATCAAAATCCGTTGAGACGACGCCTTATGAACTATGGTTTGGTAAGAAACCAAAGTTGTCGTTTCTTAAAGTTTGGGGCTGCGATGCTTATGTGAAAAAGCTTCAACCTGATAAGCTCGAACCCAAAGCGGAGAAATGTGTCTTCATAGGATACCCAAAGGAGACTGTTGGGTACACCTTCTATCACAGATCCGAAGGCAAGACATTCGTTGCTAAGAATGGATCATTTCTAGAGAAGGAGTTTCTCTCGAAAGAAGTGAGTGGGAGGAAAGTAGAACTTGACGAGGTAACTGTACCTGCTCCCTTATTGGAAAATAGTACATCATAGAAAACTGTTTCTGTGACACCTACACCAATAAGTGAAGAAGTTGATGATAATGATCATGAAACTTCAGAACAAGATACTACAGAACCTCGTAGATCAACCAGAGCAAGATCCGCACCAGAGTGGTATGGTAATCCAGTTCTGGAAGTCATGCTACTAGATCATGATGAACCTACAAACTATGAAGAAGTGATGGTGAGCCCAGATTCCGCAAAGTGGCTTGAGGCCATGAAATCTGAGATGGGATCCATGTATGAGAACAAAGTATGGACTTTGGTTGACTTGCCCGATGATCGGCAAGCAATTGAGAATAAATGGATCTTCAAGAAAAAGACTGGCGCTGACGGTAATGTTACTGTCTATAAAGCTCGACTTGTCGCAAAAGGTTTTCGACAAGTTCAAGGGGTTGACTACGATGAGACCTTCTCACCCGTAGCGATGCTTAAGTCTGTCAGAATCATGTTAGCAATTGCCGCATTTTATGATTATGAAATTTGGCAGATGGATGTCAAAACTGCATTCCTGAATGGATTTCTGGAAGAAGAGTTGTATATGATGCAACCAGAAGGTTTTGTCGATCCAAAAGGAGCTAACAAAGTGTGCAAGCTCCAGCGATCCATTTATGGACTGGTGCAAGCCTCTCGGAGTTGGAATAAACGCTTTGATAGTGTGATCAAAGCATTTGGTTTTATACAGACGTTTGGAGAAGCCTGTATTTACAAAAAAAGTGAGTGGGAGCTCTGTAGCATTTCTGATATTATATGTGGATGACATATTACTGATTGGAAATGATATAGAATTTCTGGATAGCATAAAGGGATACTTGAATAAAAGTTTTTCGATGAAAGACCTCGGGGAAGCTGCTTACATATTAGGCATAAAGATCTATAGAGATAGATCAAGACGCTTAATTGGACTTTCACAAAGCACATACCTTGACAAGATTTTGAAGAAGTTCAAAATGGATCAAGCAAAGAAAGGGTTCTTGCCTGTGTTACAAGGAGTGAAGTTGAGTCAGACTCAATGCCCGACCACTGTAGAAGATAGAGAGAAAATGAAAGATGTTCCCTATGCTTCAGCCATAGGCTCTATCATGTATGCAATGCTGTGTACCAGACCTGATGTGTGCCTTGCTATAAGTTTAGCAGGGAGGTACCAAAGTAATCCAGGAGTGGATCACTGGACAGCGGTCAAGAACATCCTGAAATACCTGAAAAGGACTAAGGATATGTTTCTCGTATATGGAGGTGACAAAGAGCTCACCGTAAGAGGTTACGTTGATGCTAGCTTTGACACTGATCCGGACGATTCTAAATCGCAAACCGGATACGTGTTTACTTTAAATGGTGGAGCTGTCAGTTGGTGCAGTTCTAAACAAAGCGTCGTAGCGGGATCTACATGTGAAACGGAGTACATAGCTGCTTCGGAAGCAGCGAACGAAGGAGTCTGGATGAAGGAGTTCATATCTGATCTAGGTGTCATACCTAGTGCATCGGGTCCAATGAAAATCTTTTGTGACAATACTGGTGCAATTGCCTTGGCAAAGGAATCCAGATTTCACAAAAGGACCAAACACATCAAGAGACGCTTCAACTCCATCCGGGATCTAGTCCAGGTGGGAGACATAGATATTTGCAAGATACATACGGATCTGAATGTTGCAGACCCATTGACTAAGCCTCTTCCACGAGCAAAACATGATCAGCACCAAGGCTCCATGAGTGTTAGAATCATTACTGTGTAATCTAGATTATTGACTCTAGTGCAAGTGGGAGACTGAAGGAAATATGCCCTAGAGGCAATAATAAAGTTATTATATATTTCCTTATATCATGATAAATGTTTATTATTCATGCTAGAATTGTATTAACCGGAAACATAATACATGTGTGAATACATAGACAAACAGAGTGTCACTAGTATGCCTCTACTTGACTAGCTCGTTAATCAAAGATGGTTAAGTTTCCTAACCATGAACAATGTGTTGTTATTTGATTAACGAGGTCACATCATTAGTTGAATGATCTGATTGACATGACCCATTTCATTAGCTTAGCACCCGATCGTTTAGTATGTTGCTATTGCTTTCTTCATGACTTATACATGTTCCTATGACTATGAGATTATACAACTCCCGTTTGCCGGAGGAACACTTTGGGTGCTACCAAACGTCACAACGTAACTGGGTGATTATAAAGGAGTACTACAGGTGTCTCCAATGGTAGATGTTGGGTTGGCGTATTTCGAGAATAGGATTTGTCACTCCGATTGTCGGAGAGGTACCTCTGGGCCCTCTCGGTAATACACATCACATAAGCCTTGCAAGCATTATAACTAAGATGTTAGTTGTGAGATGATGTATTACGGAACGAGTAAAGAGACTTGCCAGTAACGAGATTGAACTAGGTATTGGATACCGACGATCGAATCTCAGGCAAGTAATATATCGATGACAAAGGGAACAACGTATGTTGTTATGCGGTCTGACCGATAAAGATCTTCGTAGAATATGTAGGAGCCAATATGGGCATCCAGGTCCCACTATTGGTTATTGACCGGAGACGTGTCTCGGTCATGTCTACATTGTTCTCAAACCGTAGGGTCCGCACGCTTAACGTTACGATGACAGTTATTATGAGTTTATGCATTTTGATGTACCGAAGGTTGTTCGGAGTCCCGGATGTGATCACGGACATGACGAGGAGTCTCGAAATGGTCGAGACATAAAGATTGATATATTGGAAGCCTATGTTTGGACATCGGAAGTGTTCCGGGTGAAATCGCGAATTTTACCGGAGTACCGGGAGGTTACCGGAACCCCCCGGGAACCAAATGGGCCTTATTGGGCCTTAGTGGAAAGGTGAAAGGGGCAGCCCAAGGTGGGCTGCGCGCCTCCCCCCTCCCCTAGTCCTATTAGGACTAGGAGAGGTGGCCGGCCCCCTTCTCCCTCTCTCTCTCTCTCTCGAGGAGTCCTATTAGGAATAGGATTGGGGGGGGGGGACTCCTACTCCCGGTAGGAGTAGGACTCCTCCTGCGCCCTCCTCCTTTGGCCGGCCAGCCCTCCCCTGGCAACCTTTATATACGGGGGCAGGGGGCACCTCTAGACACACAAGTTGATCATTGAGATCGTTCCTTAGCCGTGTGCGGTGCCCCCTGCCACCAAATTCCACCTCGATCATATCGTTGTAGTGCTTAGGCGAAGCCCTACGTCGGTAGTACATCAAGATCGTCACCACGCCGTCGTGTTGACGGATCTCTTCCTCGATGCTTTGCTGGATCGGAGCCCGAGGATCATCATCGAGCTGAACGTGTGCTAAGAACTTGGAGGTGCCGGAGTAACGGTGCTTGGATCGGTCGGATCGGGAAGAAGACGTACGACTACTTCCTCTACGTTGTGTAAACGCTTCCGTTGCGATCTACAAGGGTACGTAGATCAGACTCTCCCCCTCGTTGCTATGCATCACCATAATCTTGCGTGTGCGTAGGAATTTTTTTGAAATTACTACGTTCCCCAACAACAATAACTTCGCTCTTCGAAAAGTTGATTTTAAGACCCGATAGCGCTTCAAAGCATAGAAGAAGGAATTTCAGATGCGTGAGACTAGTCTCATTAAGTTCAACCATAATAATGGTGTCGTCCGTGTATTGAAGATGAGTAATGCCATTGGGGATCAAGTGAGAACTAACAGGCGTAATGTGACCAGCAAGAGCTGCTCGAGAAAGGATATGAGAGAGAGCATCCGCAATGAAATTAAAGAGAAGGGGGGAAGCCGGGTCTCCATGTCTAAGGCCCCTACCATTGGCAAATAAATTACTAATCTGCCCATTCATCGCCACAGCCGTGTGGCCTCCCGAGACCAACTGCATAAGACGGTGAACCACCACACCCTCGAAGCCTTTAGCAAGGACTTGGCGAAGAAAATTCCAGCTCACCGAGTCGTAAGCCTTCTCGAAGTCAAGTTTGAGTACCACTGCCTTAGTGCCCTTGGTTAGCAAGTCATGGACAATCTCATGCAAGCATAGAACACCATCCATAATAAATCTACCCTTTATAAACGCAGATTGAAAAGGGCTAATGACGCGATGGGCGATCGGGGATAGCCTGGTAGCCAGACCCTTAGCCGGGATCTTCGCAAAATTATTTATTAAGGCAATGGGCCTTAACTGGGAAATCAGGTCAGCCCCTTTGACCTTAGGAATGAGAGTGAGCACCGCGTAATTCAATCTAGAGATGTCAACAGTTCCTAGCCAAAAACCTTGAATAGTTGCCTAAATGAGGCCCTTTAACTGAGGCCAGAACTGCCTAAAGAAAGGGATGGATAAGCCATCAAGCCCAGAGGCCGCGTTAGAGTTGGCAGTTCAGATCGCATCAAAGATCTCCTCTTCAGAAGGGGGGATCAACAATCCCTCGTTTTCATCGCTCGAAATCTGCTCAAGTGGAGACCAAAAGGTAGACGCCAACCTAAAACCCACCTCAGGTTTAGCAGATAAAAGAGTAGAGAAGAAATGAACCACATGTTGCATAATCATAGATTGATCAGAGACCCTGACACCATCGATAAGGAGGCTATCGATCAGACATCGCCGACGTCTACCATTCGCGATAGCAAAGAAATAGGCCGTGGGCAAGTTACCCTTTAAAGTCCAGTTAATAGTGCCTCTTTGCTTCCAATACACTTCCTCCTGACGATGGATATCCAAAAGGGCATCTTCAAGACCGTACCGGATCTGCCACTCGGCCAGGGAGAGGCCCATATCATCCGCGCGAGCATCAAGCGCACCAATTTGAGTAGCCAACCTAACTTTGTCACGCCTTGACTCAGCAAAGTGGTTTTTAGACCAACCACGAAGGAATCTACGAAGAGAGTAGGAGCACTGATGCCATTCATCCATCGGACCAAAAGATCGGCGGTTAGAAGACAGGAAAGACGATATATTTTGCGCAATCAAGTCAGCAAAACCCTCAACTAGGAGCCAGGAGGCATCGAACTGAAACCTCGAAAAGGAAACCGAACGAGTACCATCATCAAGAATCATAGGGGAATGGTCCAAGCCCACTATTGCCAGGGCTCTGAGAATGGCACGGAGGAACAACGAGTCCCATCTAGAACACAAGAAAACTCAATCGAGGACAGAACGAATGGGAGATGTTTGGCGGTTCGTCCAGGTGTACCGGGCCCCGACCCTAGGAATTTCACGTATCGCCGTGTCTCTGATGAAAGCATTAAATGCGTCGGCCAGCGGCCATGAGAAGTTAGAGGAACTCTTATCCGAAGGGTAGCGCATCAGATTAAATTCTCCCCCAATAAGGAGCGGCAACTCACAAGAGTCTATTTTGTTTCGAAGTTCATCCAGAAAAAATATAGGACATAGAATGGTCAGCCGGACCATATACCACCATGATTTCTAGTAAAGAATTAAGGGTACGATGAGACACCACCGTGCTAGCCCAAAAAATACCATGGTCAAAAGCGACAAAATAAACAAGTCTCTCTTTGTGCCAAGGAGAATACCACCCGAATAACCAACAGGAGCCACAAAATTCCAATCGAATCTATCGGTCCCAGAAATGGCTGAGAGCTCATTTGGGGAGAAGGAAGGTTTGAGAGTCTCGACAAGACCAATGATATCAATATTTTTAGAATGGACCAAGTCTTTTAGCTGGTCCCTGCTCCCCCTAGCGCCGAAACCCCTAATATTCCAGAAGAGTGCCTTCATCTAAAAGAGAGGTTTTTAATGTGAAGGCTCGACCTGCTAGGAGCCATGCAGGATTTAGCACGTTTACCAGCCCCACGTTTAGATACAGCCAGGGGGCCTGACTCATATCAGATCCCCCCTCATCCCCACCGGCCACAACCAGTGGGTCGTAGATCCCGGCCTAGCCTCCTTGGCTTTAGCGATGTCAGCCTGAGCTATTTCGTTTGCCCTGATAATGCCATGCAAGGAAGAAGGAGCACCCAAACTAGCATCATAATAAATACCAACATCTTCTAAAATACGAAGCAAATGATCATCGGATTGAGACGGAAGCACTAAACGAACTGGAGAATGAACAGAGGGGTTGGGAGAGGGGGGCATGGACGCGAACCTGAAGGAGGCAGATCCCTAGCTGCAGCGCGCCTAGCGGCCCGATCAGCAACCCAGTTGCCGTTGTTGGAAACACGACCGCTCTTGCGGGCCATGGACGCTGGCGAGCGCAATGGCGGAGGATGAGCACGACAAGGAGACGCCACAGCAGAAGACGGGCCCGAGGCCGTACCCATATCAGCATCCAGCCTACGGCAGAGCCCAGCCGCAGACTGCCTTGAGTCACCAGATGCCTTGCTTTTAGCGGAGTACTTCTTGACTGACGACTTCTTCTTTTTGGAGGCCGAGGGGCCGGCCGGGGGCAAGTCTTCAATGCCCGAGATGGAAGGAGAGGCAGGGCGAGCTAGAAGGTTAGAGCACACTGCCGAGAAAGGTGTTCCCTTCGCCCCACCAGAAGTCGCGGCCCCTCCAACCGAGTCCGGCAACGAATCATTGGCCCCCCCACCAGCCGGTGCATTCTCCTTTAGCAGGTCCTGGTCTTCTGGAGTGAGCCCATCCCACTCCGACTGGGTGAAGCGTTGATCATTGCCATGCATAGAATCCTCCGGAAAGCCGTCACCATCCTTGCACTTGTCATCATTGCCGGAAGCAGGAGGCAGGGGAGGGGGCGGAGGCGACACCGGGCCCGCGTCACCCTCCACCCAGACCCTGAGCCGGAAGCCTCCAGCCGAGGGGAAGATGTCGATGGAGCCAGGGATACAAAGGGGATCAACACACCACATCCGCAGACGGACCAGCCCGAGAATAGCCAACGACTCTTGATCAACCTCAATAGGTTTGCCGATAAGCACCCCGAAAGCCATCAAGAAAGTCGTGGAATGCAAAACAGGGGGAACATCATCAACTAGAACCCATACATCAGACATGGGAGAGATACCATTGGAGCCATTAGACGCATCCTTGACCGAGACTACCAATTGATTAAGAGGCAACGTGAAGCTAGTACAGGAGGATATCATCCGAAGGCTTTCCTTGGAGGAGAAAGTCGCAACAAACTCAAAATCTGAAAGCTGGCGGATTTGCCAATCCCACCCCCCCTCATCCCACAGCCAGAGCTCATCGAGAAGTACCTTGGATGTGATGCGTTTGGACTGGACAGAAATGATGCCGGAGTTGGAGAGCGATGGTATAGGAGCAATAGCAGGGACCTCCCTATCTAAGGCAAGGAAGGAGCACCCAGAGAGCCAAGACCATATTGGACAAAGGCTTGGTACGATTCTGACAGTCCATAGTGAGGTGACCATCTTCCCTATAAATGAGGCAGAAGGGGGGGGGGGGTTTGGCAGCGGGACTGGAAATGACCAGGACGGTGACACGCGAAGCAGGTGAGAGTAGGGTTGGCGACCTGATACTGAGGAGGAACGCGACCAGACCCATGAGGGGGAGGGGGAGAATGCCATCACCAGCCACGCCGGACCCAGAACCGACGCCCCGCCTAGCCGCAGCCCCAACGGGACGGCGGACCGGCGCCCCCGACGCACCCCACGAGACGAAGCGCGGCGGACCCCCACCAGCCACCGCCGGAGCCCGCAGCGGACCCCCTCCCTGGGGCGCTGCACCATGCGGAGGAGGCGGCGGAGCCGGGCCAGATGAGCCAGGCCGACTGCCCGCAGCCGCCAACTCCCATGGATCAGCAGAGGCTGGAGTAGATCCAGGCAGAGGCAGCGAAGGATCCGCCGGCCCAGAGCCCATGGCAAGCGGGGGCGAGCCGGCCGCCGCCGCCGCCAACCCCGCCACCGAAGCGCGCGTCGCCTGGAGCTTAGCACGTAGCGCAGCCTCATACTCCAGATCAGCCGCCGCCTCACCAGATCTGTCATGCCCCCGCTTCTGACCGGAGACGGCCTCGCTAGAGGACCCGCGCGAATGATCCATCGCGACCACCGCAGCAAACGAACGGGAGAGGGGAGGGGGAGGAGAAGATCTAGAGAAGGAGTGAATGGGGAAGCGTTGATGACGCAGGTCAGAGGAGGAGGCAGGGAACCCTAGAAATGGGGGAGCCGATCCCTTCTGGATCCATTTATATCCGGACCGAGCCGGCAGGGAGGGCCGAGGGGGAGGGGGTAGTGGGCCTGGACCATTCGCGGCCCAGAAACCAGGAGAGGGAGGGGAGGGAAAACGGACACGCAATCCAGGGCAGGCACCGACCTAGGCCCACCAGGCCCATCGAGCGGCACAAGGGCCCGCAACCCAGACACGGAACCTTCCACAGACCCCAACGCCAGATCTAGGTCAGACGCCGGCACCGCCATCGACGACGGGGGCGGAGCCGACCCCCCAGAGGGCGCACAGGCGGGGAGGGGCACCGGAAGGGAGGAAGGAGAGGACACCGCTGACATCGCCCCCACCGCCCCTACCAGAGCCCAGGATCCCCGGATCCGGAGACCAGGCCGCAGCACGGCGACGTCCACGGGAAACACGGCGCGAGCTATCCCCCTCGACCGCGACGCCGGGGAGCCGCCCGTGCCTTCCAGGCGCAAACTTCTGATGGCGGCCCAGGGCCGAAACGACGAAGAGGCCGCCCACTGGCACTGGACGAGGAGGGGAAGGGAAGGCATCGGAGTTCGACCCCGAATCCTCCGAATCGAGAACCCAGAACCTGTTGGCCCGAGAAGGAATGGGAAGGGAGGCGTGAGGCGAGAGCGCCAGGGCAGAAGAGGGGGAGGAGAGCGCTGCCAGGGAGGAGCGAGAAGGAGTCGACGGGGAAGAGGGGGGAGAGGCCGCACGAGGCGACGACGCCGCCAGAGGAGAGGAGGGGGAGGGGGCGCCTCCAGGGGAAGGAAAGGAGAGGAGAGAGCCATCCGTCCCGTCCAAGCTTCGCCCCCAAATTTCTCGGTCTTCAACTTCGACAGTGGGTCTTCACCATCACCTAGGATTCTTGAGCATCTTCTCGGCAGACCGACACCTTCCACATCGCGTGCTCCTTGAAGGCGTTTGGAAAGAGTGGTGAGGTCCCTTGGGGCGGCTTCCTTCGTCTATAAAGTACGAAATTTTTACATCCTCCATGGACGATTGCTAAGTTGGTGTATGATGCTCTTCATAGATGCAGGGTCGGTCTCGCTCTACTAATCCAGAAGGACATCTGTAGAGATAAAACATGGGTGTATTAGAAGAAAAAAATATGATAGCATAAACTGAAATCAATTTAGCATGCCACTCACCGTCAAGAAATTTGTAGGCCTATCTGGCCTCTTCCTTGGAAGCGGCTAGCTGCACTTTAAGCTGCTCTATTTGGAGGGCCTGGTGATCCCTCTCCTTGGCAATCTTAGACTTGTCCGCCTTAAGATGGTCAAACTCCTCGGTTTTTTGATAGAGGACACGATGACCGGCAGCTTCGGAATGCCAAGCTTCCTCCCGAGCTCGAGTCGGGTCTTTTGCGAATTGGCCAATAGTTTTGGCTGCTAAAAAATAGTGTAGTCTTAAATACATATCAATCTTATTGAAGAATAAGTAGTTTAACTACAATTTTACCATGGGCTTCGCAGCTGAATTTCTTCACATCCGCAACTTCCTGTTGGGACTCGGCAAGCTGGGCTTGACCCGCGTCCGTTCCTCGGATAGTTTCTGAGTTGCCTGCATATACAAATCAACACAGTCAGCCAAAAATGGATCGACCCTTGGTTCGGCCACATTGCGCCCCACCTAAGGCTCCGAGGCCATTGGGTTTTGCTCCTATAAATTAACTAAAAATTAAACGGGAAAACACTATTTTGACCCATCAACTGGGCATCGTGCCCAACCAGTGGCTAGGGGGCTACTGGACTTTGCGTCTTTTCGCATATCTTCTCGGCCACAGAATTACCTCGGATAACTTTCGAAGAATTAACCCGTGTTCGATAAATGATGGTGTCAACTCAACATTTACCGTAAGGGCTACTGGAACACATTATGGTATTGAAAGCACAAGTGCTCCCTAGGTGGTTTTGGTAATTAATGACAACATATCTCTTGTTGGACTAACATTTCTATCTAGTATGTTTCAGATAAGTTCAACAATGGAGTGGCATGGACTAAAGGTTGTGGGAAGTTCTCCAAGATGCTAAGGACAAAGGATTGGCTAAAGCTCGAAGCTCAAGACTCTTCATTTTACATTTTAGTGATCCAAGATCACATTGAGTCCATAGGAAAAGCCAATACTATCAAGGAGGGATGAGGTGTTGCTTAATGAGCCTCTTGCTCAAGTGCTTAATGATATGCTCCAAAATCCTCAGCTACTCTCCCACTTCCACATATGACCTAAACCCAAAGCCAAACTCGGACCTACCGA
This sequence comes from Triticum monococcum, assembly GCA_034509565.1. Lineage (NCBI taxonomy): Eukaryota > Viridiplantae > Streptophyta > Magnoliopsida > Poales > Poaceae > Triticum > Triticum monococcum. The sequence continues at coordinate 490,801,280 of CM067845.1, forward strand.
TTATTTCTATCCGGCGCCACCGAGTTTCACTTGTCATAGCCACTGCCAGAAACCCTAATCAGTTCAGTCTCACCGATGGGATCTCGGTCTCACCGAGATGGGCTTGCAAACTCTCTGTTACCTATTGCAATACTTTCGGTCCCACCGAGATATGCAATCGTCCCCACCGAGTTTGCTTGGCCAACTCTCTATTTCGCTTATTACCCAAATCGGTCCCATCGAGTTTGAGTAATCGGTCAAACCGAGTTTTGGATTTACCCTAACCCTAGCACATCGGTCCCACCGAGTTGATCCAGTCGGTCCCACCGAAAATCTCTAACGGTCACTAGGTTTACTATTTCGGTCTGACCGAGTTTGTTGATTCGGTCCCACCGAGATTGGAAAACTATGTGTAACGGTTAGATTTTGTGTGGAGGCTATATATACCCCTCCACCTCCTCTTCACTCGTGAAGAGAGCCATAAGAACAGATCTACACTTCCAACTCATATGTTCTGAGAGAGAACCACCTACTCATGTGTTGAGACCAAGATATTCCATTCCTACCATATGAATCTTGATCTCTAGCCTTTCCCAAGTTGCTTTCCACTCAAACCTTCTTTCCACCAGATCCAAATCCTATGAGAGAGAGTTGAGTGTTGGGGAGACTATCATTTGAAGCACAAGAGCAAGGAGTTCATCATCAACACACCATTTGTTACTTCTTGGAGAGTGGTGTCTCCTAGATTGGCTAGGTGTCACTTGGGAGCCTCCGACAAGATTGTGGAGTTGAACCAAGGAGTTTGTAAGGGCAAGGAGATCGCCTACTTCGTGAAGATCTACCGCTAGTGAGGCAAGTCCTTCGTGGGCGATGGCCATGGTGGGATAGACAAGGTTGCTTCTTCGTGGACCCTTCGTGGGTGGAGCCCTCCGTGGACTCACGCAACCGTTACCCTTCATGGGTTGAAGTCTCCATCAACATGGATGTAGGATAGCACCACCTATCCGAACCACGGGAAAAACATCCGTGTCTCCAATTGCGTTTGAATTCTCCAAACCCTTCCCTTTACATTCTTGCAAGTTGCATGCTTTACTTTCCGCTGCCTATACACTCTTTGCATGCTTGCTTGATATGTATTATGAATGTTGAAATTGTGCCTAAACTCCACTTAAACCAAAAAAGCTTAAAAATTGCAACTTTGGCACTAAGTGTCTAATCACCCCCCCTTTAGACACATCTACTTCAAGGTCCTACAAGTGGTATCAGAGCATTGGTCTCCATTGCCTTGGTTTAATCACCATTGGAGGAAGATGGATGTGTCTACTTTAGGGAGTCTTAGACATAGAGTGCCTATTCTTGATGGAGAGTATTTTCATGAGTGAAAAAATGAGATGCTTGTAATTTTCAATCAATATCATTTGAACAAGTATATTGCTAGCCCTTGTGCACCTCATATTGATCCTTTGCATCCTACCCTAGATGAAGATATTGACATGATTCGCAATCTTAGAACCATTGAGCTCATCATTAGAGGATTGCCCAAAAATTTGATTGCTAGTTTGCCTACTCTTAATTGTGCCTATACTATATGGAAATTTCTTGAGGAACGATTTCCCGATCATTCCTTGAAAAATTTGGATGAAATTCTCCATAAATCTATTGCCTTGAGTAAGATGAACTCTAGTGATCCTAGTTTTGGTGATTGTGTATTTGAGCTTACCAATCTCAAGCGTGCTAAAGGAGATGTTGGAATCATTATATCCGAAGCTATAAGAATTCATAAAAGTGACTACTTTGGTGATCATTTATCTAATGAATTACCCTCTCTAGGAAATGATGAGTCACAAGATCATGGTGAACATGGATACTATGATGATGATGATGATGATGATAGTGACTTCGATCTTGATGATGCAATGAGACATTTTGGTCTTACGGCAAATCTTCGGGGATATGCGTCAGGAGGAAAGGAATGGGTTCTTGATAGTGGATGTACTGATCATATGACCGGAGATGAAGAGATGTTCCGTGAGCTTGCTGAAAATGACGGCCCTAGGAAATATGTCACCTTTGGTGATAATTCAAAGGGTAAAGTGGTTTGCCTTGGTAAGGTGGCCATCTCACATGATAATTCCATTCAGAATGTCATGCTCGTTGAATCTCTCGGCTACAACTTACTTTCAGTATCTAGACTTGCTGATTTCGGTTTGAATGTCCTATTTACTGAGGTAGATTGCCAAGTATTTCATCGAGACAATCATAAAATGGTCTTTACCGGTATGCGTAGAGGTGATCTTTACATTGTCGATTTCTCTAAAAAGGCACAACCTAAAACTTGCTTTATTGCTAAATCCTCAAAAGGTTGGTTGTGGCATAGACGACTAGGTCATGTTGGCATGAGAAACCTTGACAAGCTTATTAAAGGAAATCATATCCTTGGAGTTAACAATGTCATATTTGATAAGGATAGACTTTGCAGTGCTTGTCAAGCAGGTAAACAGGTTGGAGGAAGGCATCCCGTGAAGAACATCATGACCACAAGGAGGCCACTCGAGCTACTTCATATGGATCTTTTTGGTCCCAACGCCTACAAGAGTCTCGGTGGAAATTCTTTTGGTCTAGTTATAGTTGATGAGTTTTCAAGATTTATGTGGGTGTTCTTTCTTAATGACAAGTCGCAAGTCCAGAAGATCTTCAAAAACTTCACTAGGAAGGCCAAAAATCAGTTTGACGTGAAGATCAAGAAGGTTCGGAGTGACAACGGAACGGAGTTCAAGAATGCAAATGTGGACACCTTTCTTGACGAAGAAGGGATTTCACACGAGTTCTCGGCTACGTACACACCTCAACAAAATGGAGTTGTTGAGAGGAAGAACCGGACGCTCATCGAAATGGCAAGAACGATGCTTGATGAATACAAGACGCCGAAGCACTTTTGGGCAGAAGCGGTTGAGACAGCTTGTCATGCAACAAATCGCTTGTATCTTCACAAGCTACTCGGCAAGACGACATACGAGCTCCTCACCGGTAACAAACCCCAAGTTGGATACTTTCGAGTATTCGGCTCAAAGTGCTACATTCTTGACAAGCATCGTCGTTCAAAGTTTGCTCCTAAATCTTATGAAGGTTTTCTACTTGGTTATGGCTCAAACTCTCACACTTACCGTGTCTACAACAATTTCATCCGAAAGGTTGAAGAGACGGTAGATGTGAAGTTTGATGAATCTAATGGCTCGCAAGTAGAGCAATTGCCAATCGATGTAGGAGACAAAGACCCTTCAGAAGCAATCCAAGACTTGTCTATTGGCAAAATTCGTCCAACGGAGGTGAAGGAGAGTACCTCGTCCGCCCAAGTGGAAGCTTCTACTTCACGACAAGGTGAACCAAGAATTGATACGGAAGCATCCACAAGTGGGACACACCAAGATGAAGAAGACAAGGAAATGCATCAAGACGAACATCAACAACCTCCTTCTCCACCACGACAAGAGAACGACAACGTCAACAATGAAGAAGGCCAAGAAGAAGAACAAGATGAAGAAGATGTTCAATGAAGACCCAAGCAAAAGCTCTCACGAGTTCGAGCAAGAATTGCCAAAGATCATCCCGTCGAGCAAATCTTCAATGATATACAAACCGGGAGAATCACTCGCTCAAAGACTCGTTTAGCTAACTTTTGTGAAAACTATTCATTCATCTCTAGCATTGAACCTATGAAGGTTGAAGAAGCATTGGAAGATCCGGATTGGATAAACGCTATGCATGAAGAGCTACACAACTTTGAGAGAAACCAAGTTTGGACATTGGTTGAGAAGCCCGACAGCAATCACAACATCATTGGTACCAAATGGGTGTTTCGCAACAAGCAAGATGAAGATGGACAAGTGGTTCGCAACAAAGCACGTCTCGTCGCCCAAGGGTACACACAAGTCGAAGGTATGGACTATGGTGAGACATATGCTCCCGTTGCTAGACTTGAGTCCATTCGCATCTTACTTGCCTATGCTAATCACCATAATATCACCTTGTACCAAATGGACATTAAAAGTGCTTTTCTAAATGGTGAAATAGAGGAGGAAGTTTATGTCAAACAACCTCCCGGCTTTATCAATCCTAAGAAACCAAATCATGTTTACAAACTTCAGAAAGCTCTTTATGGTCTTAAACAAGCTCCTAGAGCATGGTATAAATGCTTGACCAAGTTCCTTATTGCAAGTGGTTTTGAAATTGGTAAAATTGATTCTACTCTTTTTACTAAAAGGGTTAATGGAGAACTATTTGTATGCCAAATTTATGTTGATGATATCATATTTGGTTCAACTAACCCTCTGTTTAGTGAAAAGTTTGGAAAGCTAATGTCAGAGAAGTTTGAGATGTCTATGATGAGTGAACTCAAATTCTTTCTCGGTTTGCAAATCAAGCAAACTAAGGAAGGTACAGTTGTCTCTCAAATGAAGTACACCAAGGACTTATTCAAGAAGTTCAATATGCAAGAATGCAAAGGTATGCCTACGCCCATGCCTACTAGTGGACATCTTGAGTTGACCAAAGATGGTGAACCGGTTGATCAAAAGGTTTATCGCTCTATGATTGGTTCTTTGTTATACCTATGTGCTTCACGTCCCGACATTATGCTAAGTGTGTGCATGTGTGCACGTTATCAAGCTGCTCCTAAAGAATGTCATCTTAAGGCTGTGAAAAGGATAGTGAGATACTTAATTCATACACCAAACTTTGGCATTTGGTATCCTAAGAGGTCTTCTTTTGATCTTGTTGGCTATTCCGACTCGGATTATGCCGGGGACAAGGTTGATAGAAAATCTACTTCGGGTACTTATCGATTTCTCGGTAGATCTCTTGTGTCTTGGTCTTCCAAGAAACAAAACTCGGTATCCTTATCCACCGCCGAAGCGGAATACATTGCCGCTGGTTCATGTTGTGCTCAATTACTTTGGATGACCCAAACTCTTAAAGATTATGGGATCTATGTGAAACATGTTCCACTGCTTTGTGACAATGAAAGTGCTATCAAAATTGGTCATAATCCTGTACAACATTCTCGAACTAAGCATATTGAAGTTCATCATCAGTTCATTCGAGACCATGTTGCTAAGGGTGACATTGATCTTAAGCATGTTCGTACCGATAAGCAATTAGCGGATATATTTACTAAACCTCTTGATGAGAAAGTATTTTGCAGGTTGAGAGGTGAATTAAGCATTATTGATGCTTCGAACTTGGAGTAGGAACTCCATTAGATACATGCAAGACATGAGCTTATGACTAATCCATGATATATCTCTTATGATGACTATCTTATGTCTTGGATATATTTGTACCTTGCATGTTGTCTAACCCATGTAGGTGCTTGGTTGAATCTAATTCCATGAGATTGCGACTCACTCACATCTTGAGCAATCTCTACATCACCAAGTCTCTACACAACGGTGGTTGAAGACAAGGAAGCACAAAACCATTCAAACATATCCTTTGACAAATTCTATGTTGAGCTTCATGATTGTCATTTTTGGATACACAAGTGCTCTTCCTTGCAAGAACTAACCCATGTAGGTAGATGAATTCAAACTCCAAGTGGTGCTCCCAACTCTTGATGAGCTACATCAACCTTGAGCACCCACACAAGTTCAACTACATGAGCAAGAACCACACCACCACCCAAGGTATGTTATTCCATCTTAGAGAAGCTTTACTCCAAGACATGAATCAAAGCAACTCAACAAGATGTGAATACATCAAGATGCTTAAACGAAAAATGGTAACCCCATTTTGAGCTTAAACGATGAGTATGACCTATGATCAAGTGTTCTCACTTGACTCCTAAGTCAATATACTCTAACATAGGTGACCGTGTCACCGCCCAACTCTAGATGAAGTTCTCTTGTGTTCCTTTTTGTGTTACTGCATTTGTCTCATGCATGTTTATTTCCTTTCTCTTTTTCAACTTCATCTAGATCCTTTAGTTTCTTCTCTTTTCCTTTTTGATTTTGTTCTGCATTTTCTGCATTTAATTCATTGCAAATCTTTGTGAGATCCTACATGTCTAGTGAGCTGAGGTGACAATTGTTTTTCTTTGTGTGAACTCGGTTTCACCAACTTGTAATTTTCGGTCCAACCGAATCTTTTCGATACCACCGAAACATGCCACTCGGTGCCACCGACTTCGCAACAGGAAAAACAGTTTTCCACTTGTTCTATATTTCTTCTGATCCAGCTCTACTCAATGAATCTTGTCCTCTCCAAGCATCACAGTTTTATCCATTGCTTTGTGCTGAGTCTCAAGGACCAAACCTATACGATGGATTCCAGAAAGCCCTTCTTGGAAATTGATGTCAAAGGGGGAGAGAGAAATCACATCAAAGCTCAAGGGGGAAAGAAAATCTCAAGGACCAAACCTACAAGAGAGAAAGTATTAAGGGGGAGAAAGAGATTTCCAGGGGGATAGAATACTCAAGGATCCCAGATGTCCCAGATGCTTGATGTTCAAGAGGAGAGATGTCACATGTCTTTTTGGGGAAAGACATGTTCATATGTGCTTATTTGCATTAAGTTCTATCCATTTGTATCTTTCAGCTCTGATTTTCTGTTCCCTATCTTCTCCCAATATCCCATGTAAGATTCAGGGGGAGCAAGACACCTACGGGAAAGAAATAAGTCAAATTCATTGCATATCTTTACTCTTGGGGACATGTTGAATCCAATGTGGTACCTTGTACTCACTCTCTACATGTCATTCCAGTCTTGGTTCTCTTGTGGCTTCTTTGGTTTGCTCTGGCTAGTGGAGGTACCTGTGTTATCTAACCTTGTTTGTGCAGGTTCATTCCATCCTAAGCCAGCTAAGGACTACAAGGTAAGTGTATGCATCAAAATCATGAGTATGAGGAATTCTTGCTTATGTACATACTGTTTGCAACAAGGACTCATGAGCATGAAGGTATTTTCCTTGATAATCTTTTGCTCTGATGCATATGGCCAAGATACATGTAACACATTGCCTACTCTGTCATGGTTATGCTCTCACATGCCTTTATATTTCACATTTACATGAGTGCATACATGTAGGGGGAGCCTATGCTTGTTACATGTCCTTCCAAAGCTTTACTTGCTGTTCTTTATATCTTTATCTAAAGCTTTGATGTATGTTGCCATCAATTACCAAAAAGGGGGAGATTGAAAGCACAAGTGCTCCCTAGGTGGTTTTGGTAATTAATGACAACATATCTCTTGTTGGACTAACGTTTCTATCTAGTATGTTTCAGATAAGTTCAACAATGGAGTGGCATGGACTAAAGGTTGTGGGAAGTTCTCCAAGATGCTAAGGACAAAGGATTGGCTAAAGCTCAAAGCTCAAGACTCTTCATTTTACATTTTAGTGATCCAAGATCACATTGAGTCCATAGGAAAAGCCAATACTACCAAGGAGGGATGAGGTGTTGCTTAATGAGCCTCTTGCTCAAGTGCTTAATGATATGCTCCAAAATCCTCAGCTAGTCTCCCACTTCCACATATGACCTAAACCCAAAGCCAAACTCGGACCTACCGATTATTTCTATCCGGCGCCACCGAGTTTCACTTGTCATAGCCACTGCCAGAAACCCTAATCAGTTCGGTCTCACCGATGGGATCTCGGTCTCACCGAGATGGGCTTGCAAACTCTCTGTTACCTATTGCAATACTTTCGGTCCCACCGAGATATGCAATCGGCCCCACCGAGTTTGCTTGGCCAACTCTCTATTTCGCTTATTACCCAAATCGGTCCCATCGAGTTTGAGTAATCGGTCAAACCGAGTTTTGGATTTACCCTAACCCTAGCACATCGGTCCCACCGAGTTGATCCAGTCGGTCCCATCGAAAATCTCTAACGGTCACTAGGTTTACTATTTCGGTCTGACCGAGTTTGTTGATTCGGTCCCACCGACATTGGAAAACTATGTGTAACGGTTAGATTTTGTGTGGAGGCTATATATACCCCTCCACCTCCTCTTCACTCGTGAAAAGAGCCATCAGAACAGATCTACACTTCCAACTCATATGTTCTGAGAGAGAACCACCTACTCATGTGTTGAGACCAAGATATTCCATTCCTACCATATGAATCTTGATCTCTAGCCTTTCCCAAGTTGCTTTCCACTCAAACCTTCTTTCCACCAGATCCAAATCCTATGAGAGGGAGTTGAGTGTTGGGGAGACTATCATTTGAAGCACAAGAGCAAGGAGTTCATCATCAACACACCATTTGTTACTTCTTGGAGAGTGGTGTCTCCTAGATTGGCTAGGTGTCACTTGGGAGCCTCCGACAAGATTGTGGAGTTGAACCAAGGAGTTTGTAAGGGCAAGGAGATCGCCTACTTCGTGAAGATCTACCGCTAGTGAGGCAAGTCCTTCGTGGGCGATGGCCATGGTGGGACAGACAAGGTTGCTTTTTCGTGGACCCTTCGTGGGTGGAGCCCTCCGTGGACTCGCGCAACCTTACCCTTCGTGGGTTGAAGTCTCCATCAACGTGGATGTAGGATAGCACCACCTATCCGAACCACGGGAAAAACATCCGTGTCTCCAATTGCGTTTGAATTCTCCAAACCCTTCCCTTTACATTCTTGCAAGTTGCATGCTTTACTTTCCGCTGCCTATACACTCTTTGCATGCTTGCTTGATATGTATTATGAATGTTGAAATTGTGCCTAAACTCCACTTAAACCGAAAAAGCTTAAAAATTGCAACTTTGGCACTAAGTGTCTAATCACCCCCCCTTTAGACACATCTACTTCAAGGTCCTACAGGTATGAATTCCTCACCTCTAAGCCGCTTCACAGCATGCCGGTGGCCTCCTTGAGCCCCATCCGCAATGTGCCCAAATGCCCATCCACCATCCAATGTTTATCAAATTGTTCGTCAGTGAAGACTGGGTTAACCAGTGATGCCCTCCTTGTACAATGACACATCATGCTCTTGGTTGGATGGAGTCGCCAAGTACGCTGCCGAGGATGTGGGTTGAGGGCCGCCTTTGGGTCCTCCGTGAGTCGGTGGCTGGACAGGAGCTTCTTTGCGAGATGTGTTGGAGGTCGGGATATTCGTTGCCAAGACCTCTGGTGCAGGTACATCGGTAGATGGGGGTGGCCTGCAAAACAAAAGTTACATAAATTTCCCAAAGATAGAAAGTCTTTTCGAGGGTGCAAGGAAAACACTCTCACATAGTGGGGACAGGTGGCTCTTGCATCACAAACTCCTCGGCAATGGTCTGGCCGACTACTTGACTGGGGCCACCACATGGCCAGTCCTCCTTTCAGAATGAAGCATTCCTTGAGTGCTTAGTCCTACATCCCTGAACTGAAGGGGTGTAGATGCTCGCAGAAGGAGTAGTATTAGTGATAATTCGCTTCCGCTTGCTCGGATGTTTGGGTGCGGCCGCTGGAACAGAGTGCGGTGGGACTCCCACGTGGTCAAGGATGATGGCCACCTCGGTGTCGTCCATGCCTTCTTGGTAAAAATCCCTGTCTTTGAAGATGAGGCCCGTGTAGGGATCCTTGGATAGACCGAGATCATCCTCGAACGCACGGAGCTCCGGTTGAGGAGTAGGGGAGCTCAGTGTGGCTACCCACCTTTCCCAATTCTGCTCTGATATATTAAAGAGTTGATTAGGAATATAAAATACTCTATTCAAAGAGACAAAGATTTAATTAGAAACTTACTCCTTCAACGGGCTTGTGATAGGAAAACCCATCATACATTGAACTCTTGACAAAGTCGGCCAACCTCGCCCTTGTAGATGGCTGCCAGAGCATCCCTGAGCGCCCTGCAGTTCGCGTATCCTTTCCTGATCGCGCGTGTGGAGTCGTCGGTTCCATTGTACTCCCACATAGGTTGGACGGTGTAACACCCTGATACGTCCATTTTGCATCATGTTTTCCTACTGTTATTTATGATGTTTCTATGCATAATAATGCTTTTTGGAGTAATTCTAATGCCCTTTCTCTCATAATATGCAAGGTACACACAAAGTGGGAGAATTCCAGCAATTGGAAATCTGGACCTGGAAAAGCTACATCAGGCTACCTATTCCGCACAACTCCAAATGAGCTGAAACTTTACAGAGTTTTTTTATGAAATATATGAGGAATATTGGAGCCAATAAGTACCAGAGGGGGCCCACCAGGTGGGCACAACCCACCTAGGCGCGCTAGGGAGCCCAGGCGCGCCCTGGTGGGTTGTGCTCAGCCAGGCCCACCTTCGGTGCCCATCTTCTGGTATATAAGTCATCTTGACCTAGAAAAAATCAGGAGAGTACTTTGAGGAGGAGCACCACCGTCTCGAGGCGGAACTTGGACAGGAGCACTTTTGCCCTCTGGCGGAGCGATTCCGCCGAGGGAACTTCCCTCCCGGAGGAGGAAATCATCATCATCATCATCATCGACAACTCTCCCATCTTGGGGAGGGCAATCTCCATCAACATCTTCAACAACACCATCTCCTCTCAAACCCTAGTTCATATCTTGTGTTCAATCTTGTTACCGGAACTATAGATTGGTGCTTGTGGGTGACTACTAGTGTTGATTACATCTTGTAGTTGATTACTATATGGTTTATTTGGTGGAAGATTATATGTTCAGATCCATTATGCTATTTAATACCCCTTTGATCTTGAGCATGTTTATCACTTGTGAGTAGTTATTTTTGTTCTTGAGGTCACGGGGGAAATCATGTTGCAAGTAATCATGTGAACTTGAAATGTGTTCGACATTTTGATAGTATGTATGTTGTGATTCCCTTAGTGGTGTCATGTGAATGTCGACTACATGACACTTCACCATATTTGGGCCTAAGGGAATGCATTGTGGAGTAGTTATTAGATGATGGGTTATGAGAGTGACAGAAGCTTAAACCCTAGTTTATGCGCTATTCTATAAGGGACCGATTGGATCCAGAAGTTTAATGCTATGGTTAGGATTTATCCTTAATACATTTATATAGTTGCAGATGCTTGCGAGGGGGTTAATCATAAGTAAGAGGTTTGTTCAAGTAAGAACAACACCTAAGCACCGGTCCACGTACATATCAAATTATCAATGTAGGGAACACGAATCAAATCAACATGATGAAAGTGACTAGATGAAATTCCCGTGTACCCTCAAGAACGATTTGCTTACTATAAGAGATCGTTTTGACCTGTCCTTTTCCTCAAAAGGATTGGGCTACCTGATGTGGCTTGAAGCTACGTCGGTATTTCCCCAAAGAGGAAGGGATGATGCAGCACATCGACGGTAGGTATTTCCCTAAGTGATTAAACGAAAGTTATCGAACCAGTAGGAGAACCAAGCAACAATACGTAAATGGCACCTGCACACAAATAACAAATACTCGCAACCCGACGTATTAAAGGGGTTGTCAATCCCTTTCGGGTAACGACGCCAGAAATTGGCAAACAGACATGAATAAAATGTAGTAGATTGATAGATCGAACGCCAAATAAAATAAATAAAAATAAATTGCAGTAAGGTATTTTTGTATTTTTGGTTTAATAGATATGGAAATAAAAGGCAAATAAAATAGATCGCAAAGGCGAATAATATGAGAAAGAGACCCGAGGGCTGTAGGTTTCACTAGTGGCTTCTCTCGAGAAAAATAGCAAATGGTAGGTAAACAAATTACTATTGGGCAATTGATAGAACTTCAAATACTCATGGCGATATCCAGGCAATGATCATTATATAGGCATCACATCCAAGATTAGTAGACCGACTCCTGCATGCATCTACTACTATTACTCCACACATCGACCGCTATCCACCATGCATCTAGTGTATTAAGTTCATGGAGAAACGGAGTAACGCAATAAGAATGATGACATGATGTAGACTAGATATATTTATGTAGAAATAGAACCCATCGTTTTATCCTTAGTAGCAATGATACATATCTGTCGGTTCCCCTTCTGTCACTGGGATCAAGCACCATAAGATTGAACCCACTACGAAGCACCTCTTCCCATTGCAAGATAAATAGATCAAGTTGGCCAAACAAAACACAAATATCAGAGAAGAAATACGAGGCTATAAGCAATCATGCTTATAAGAGATCAAAGATGATTCAAATAACTTTCATGGATAAAAAGAGATAGATCTGATCATAAACTCAAAGTTTATCGGATCCCAACAAACACACCGCAAAAGAATTACATCATATGGATCTCCAAGAGACCATTGTATTGAGAATCAGATGAGAGAGATGAAGCCATCTAGCTACTAACTAAGGATCCGAAGGTCTACAAAGAACTACTCATGCATCATCGGAGAGGCACCAATGGAAGTGGTGAACCCCTCCATGATGGTGTCAAGATTGGTTCTGGTGGTTCTGGACTTTGCGGCAGCTGGAATTGATTTTCGTCGACTCCCCTAGGGTTTTTGGAATATTGGGGTATTTATAGAGCAAAGAGGAGGTCCGCGGGGCACCCGAGGTGGGCACAACCCACCAGGGTGCGCCCGGGACTCCAGACATCCCTTGGTGGGTTGTTCTCTCCTCGGAGCACCCCCCAGGCGCTTCTTCGTCCCATTGGATGTCTTCTGGTCCAAAAAAATCCACAAAAAGTTTCGCTGTGTTTGGACTCCATTTGATATTGATTACTTGCGATGTAAAAAACATGTAGAAAACAGCAACTGGCACTTGGCACTATGTCAATAGGTTAGTACCAAAAAATGATATAAAATGATTATAAAACATCCAAGATTGATAATATAACAGCATGGAACAATAAAAATTTATAGATACGTTGGAGACGTATCAGCATCCCCAAGCTTAATTCCCGCTCGTCCTCGAGTAGGTAAATGATAAAAACGGAATTTTTGATGTGGAATGCTGCCTAACATGTCATCTCATATTCTTTTCTTTATAGCATGGACATTTGTACTTTTATATTGTTCAAATCAATAGTCTAGTTTTGACATGATAACTTAAATACTACAGCATACCAACAAGCAACCATGTCTTTCAAAATATCAACGCTAAAATAAGTTATCCCTAGCTCATCATGCTCAATCATTGATCCATTCATGAAACACACTCCCATATTAACTACACCCAATGCTCAAGTACGATCATAGTGCTCCCTAGTTGGTGCTTTTATAGGAGAAGATGGAGGCTCAAATTCAAAATAAAAATTGCATAAAGTAAAAGAAAGGCCTTTGTCTTACTCTCGTGCAATGACAAGTGAATAAACACTCATTGTGAGAATAACACATCTAGCATGGAAAATATTAACCACCCGTCACCGCCTCGTGAGAGGTACGAGCACACAAAAGATAAATTTATTTTGAATATTAGAGATGGCACATACAAATTTGCTTAGAACGACAAAAGAATACCGCATATGGGTAGGTATAGTGGACTCATGTAGCAAAACTGGTTTAAAGGATCTTGGATGCACAAGTAGTGATCATACTTAGTGCAAAATGAAGGCTAGCAAAAGATTGAGAGGCGACCAACCAAGAAACGAATAATCTCATAAGCAAGCAGTAAGCATAATTAACACCGATTAATGCACCATAAGTAGGATGTAATTTCATTGCGTGACTATTGACTTTCGTGCTTGCATAGGGAATCACAAACTTAACACCAATATTCTTACTAAATCATAATTACTCATCAACATGACTCACATATCACATCATCATATCTCAAAACTATTACTAAGAATCAAGTTTATTTTTTCCAATGATCTTCATGAAAGTTTTTATTATATCCTTCTTGGATATCTATCACTTTGGGACTAATTTTCATGAGTTGTTTTTCATAAGCTCAAACAAATATAAGTGAAGATCATGAGCACAACAATTTTCTTTCTCTCAAAATAATTTAAGTGAAGCAAGAGAGAATTTCTTCAAAATTTTACTGACTCTCAAAAAAATCTAAGTGAAGCAAGAGATCATTTCTTCAAAAATAACAAAGCACACCGTGCTCAAAAAGATATAAGTCAAGCACTAGAGCAAGTCCTAGCTCATAAAATATTTAAGTGAAGCATAGAGAGCAATTCTAACAAATCATGACATAATTTTGGCTCTCTCAAATAAGTGTGTCCAACAAGGATTGATAACTCAAAACACAAAATAAAACAAGCAAAGACACATATCATACAAGACGCTCCAAGCAAAACACATATCATGTGACGAATAAAAATATAGTCTCGAGTAAAATACCGATAGTTGTTGGAAGAAAGCGGGGATGCCACTTGGGGGCATCCCCAAGCTTAGTTGGTTTCTTATTCTTGGATAATAGCTTGGGATGCCGGGGCACACCCAAGCTTAGGCTCTTACATCCTTCATCCATCGTAAGATAACCCAAAACTTGAAAACTTCAATCACAGAAAACTCAACAAAGCCTTCGTGAGATCCGTTAGTATAAGAATAATAAATCACTACTATAAGTGTTGTATCAAACCAACTCATATTTTTTTGTATTATATCTAATGTATTCCAACTTTCTATGGCAAAAAATCATCAAATAAAACCATAGAGCCATCAAAATAAGCACACAACACAAAGAAAACAGAATCTGTCAAAACAGAATAGTCTGTAGCAATCTGACTATTTTGAATACTTCTGTAACTCAAAACTCTGAAAAATTAGGACGGCCTGAAAAGTTTGTATATTGATCTACTACAATTGGAATGCGTATTTTATCTCTCTCTGGTAAAAAAATTAAAAATTAATTTCGTGAGCGCAAACTTTCTGTTTTCTTCAGCAATATCAAACAACTATTACCCAAGAAGATCCTAAAGGCTTTACTTGGCTCAAACACTAATTAAAACATAAAAAAACACAATCATAACAGTAGAATAATCATGCTAACACTCAAGAACAGGAAGCAAAAAGCAAAAATAAATTTTATTCATTGGGTTGCCTCCCAACAAGCGCTATAGTTTCATGCCCTTAGCTAGGCATAAAGCAAGGATCTAAGTTTTTTCATCCTTCTTCTTCTTAATTTTCTTGGGGGTATATTTATCAGGAGGTTTTGTGAACACAACATAAAACATATTATCCATAGAAACTTTAGCATTCCTTAGTTGGTTTTCATCAAGCGCTATAGTTTTATGCCCTTAGCTAGGCATAAAGCAAGGATCTAAGTTTTTTCATCCTTCTTCTTCTTAATTTTCTTGGGGGTATATTTATCAGAAGGTTTTGTGAACACAACATAAAACATATTATCCATAGAAACTTTAGCATTCCTTAGTTGGTTTTCATCATAACCCCTTTGATTTCCTGCAACAATCAAAGAATAGTGTTGAGATTAACATTATTAAAAACTTGTTGGATTATATCTAGAACGGGGACTTCCTTTTTAAGATTCTCATCAAAGATTTTATTATCCCCAAGAAAATGCCTTAGTGCATAGTCACTATTGTAAAGAATTTCATCTATCACGGGTTTTTCACGATTCATACCATAAAAATCAAATATTTCCCTAGCTTCCCGAATTATGTAGTCAAACTCGTTCATAAGAACGAGAGTGGCCAGATTTTTGGCTCTAGGATTCTTTATATTGGGAAGCTCAAAAAACAATCTTTGCAAGGTAGGATGAGTGCGAATAAATTTGCTTTCAAGTTTCATAACTAGTGCTGAAATAGCATCCGCATAAGATCTAGTAGTTTTAAGTATATGAGCATCATCAAGGCTCAAATTTCCAACACAACTGAAGAACTCTTGGATACGTTCTTTTCCCATAACGTTAACGTGCCCCAAGATAAAAGTTTTAGCATCTAGATTGTCTATACTGTAACGCCCTCGATGCGGCTATATCTCCCACGTGTCGAAGCACGACTTAGAGGCATAACCGCATTGAAAGCAATGTCGCAAGTGAGGTAATCTTCACACAACCCATGTAATACATAAAGGGAAAAAGATACATAGTTGGCTTACAATCGCCACTTCACACAATTACATGAATAAAGCATTACATCATCCAGATACAATCAAGGTCCGACTAGGGAACCAAAATAAAAGAAGAACCCCAAATGCGACACGGTCCCCGATCGACCCGACTGGGCTCCACTACTGATCAACTAGAACGAAACAACACAAGGACAAGGTCTTCATCGAGCTCCTCCTTGAGCTTGGTTGCATCACCTGCACGGTATCATCGGCACCTGCAAACTGGTTTTTGAAGTATCTGTGAGCCACGGGGAATCAACAATCTCACACCCTCGCGATCAAGACTATTTAAGCTTATGGGTAAGGTAAAAGGTATGCGGTGGAGCTGCAGCAAGCGACTAGCATATATGGTGGCTAACATACGCAAATGAGAGCGAGAAGAGAAGGCAAAGCACGGTCGATAAAAGTATGATCAAGAAGTGATCCTAAAACAACCTACGTCAAGCATAACTCCAACACCGTGTTAACTTCCCGGACTCCGCCGGAAAGAGACCATCACGGTTACACACGCGGTTGATGCATTTTAATTAAGGTCAACTTCAGGTTTTCTACAACCGGACATTAACAAATTCCCATCTGCCCATAACCGCGGGCACGGCTTTCGAAAGTTCAAATCCCTACAGGGATGTCCCAACTTAGCCCATCACAAGCTCTCACGGTCAACGAAGGAATATACCTCCTCCCGAGACATTCCGATCAGACTCGGTATCTCGGTTCTACAAGACATTTCGACAAGGTAAAACTAAACCAGCAACACCGCCCGAATGTGCCAACAAATCCCGATAGGAGCTGCACATATCTCTTTCTCAGGGCACACTTAGATTGTCTTAGGTACGGGTAGGCCAGCCCAGAGTTGCCCCTGGTGGCCACCGGCAGCTGACAGGTGGACCAACACTCAGAGGAGCACTGGCTGGGGGGGGGGGGTAAAATAATGATGACCATTGAGTCCGCGAAACCCAAGGGAAAAAGAGGCTAGGTGGCGAATGGTAAAACCAATGTTGGGCATTGCTGGAAGAGCTTTACTTAAGGCGAACTGTCAAGGGGTTCCCATTATTACCCAACCGTGTAAGGAACGCAAAATCCGGGAACATAACACCGATATGACGGAAACTAGGGCGGCAAGAGTGGAACAAAACACCAGGCATAAGGCTGAGCCTTCCACCCTTTACCCAGTATATAGATGCATTAATTAAGATATATTGTGATATCCCAACAAGTAAACATGTTCCAACAAGGAACAACATCTCCATGTTCCAACAAGGAACAAACTTCAATCTTCACCTGCAACTAACAACACTATAAGAGGGGCTGAGCAAAGCGGTAACATAGCCAATCAACGGTTTGCTAGGACCAGGTGGGTTAGAGGCTTGGTTCAACAATATGGGAGGCATGATAAGCAAGTGGTAGGTATCGCAGCATAGGCATAGCAAAAGAGCGAGCAACTAGCAAGCAAAGATAGTAGTGATTTCGAGGGTATGATCATCTTGCCTGAAATCCCGGAAGGAAGAAGAACGAGTCCATGAAGAAGTCAAACGGACGTAGTCGAACGGGTCCTCACAAACACGACGTTACCGGATACAACCCGAAGAAGCACACCGGAAAGAAGCAAACAACATAGTAAAACAACCACCACATAAACATGGCATGATGCACAATCGAGTATGATGCATGTCCGGTTTAATGAAACATGGCATGGCAAAATGCACAAAACAATCCTACAAATTAAGTGGAGCTCAATATGCAACGAGTTGCATATTGACGAAACACCACATTCAAGTTATTTAGTTTCGATCTCGTTTATGTACCCAACAATATTAAATGTTGTCAAACATGGCAAGAGTGTGAAGCAAAGAAAAACTACCTATCTAGTCAAGTTTAAATGAGGCTGGAAGCAACGAACAACAATTCCGGAAACTCCTCATATGCATATATTATGTTTGGTACTGTTCTGCCCTAAACATAATTTTAGAGTTATTAAACATGAAAAACAAGTGCACCATGTTAAACTAGGCAAAATTCTACCCCATTTACATATAAAGATTATTTAAAACCGAGCTACGGTTATTAAGTTATGGAATAAAGCATTTTAGCATGACATAGGAGCAAATTTAGTCAAACAACATTTTAAGCATTTTAAACATGGATGAAAATGACATGTTATGAAACTAGATGAAAATCTAAACAAGTTTCATATATAATTTATTTAGACCCGATGCACGGTTGTGAAGTTATTAACTGCATGAAACTAGGGGGGTTTTCTGTAAAACCGCAATCTCGGGATTAATTGCAAAAAAATGCAGACACGGAAGAAAACACACTAGGTCGAATCTGGTTGTCCCGGTAGTGTACATGAGTGTAACGCCCTCGATGCGGCTATGGCTCCCACGTGTCGAGGCACGACTTAGAGACATAGGCGCATTGAAAGCAATGTCGCAAGTCGGGAATCATTACACAACCCATGTACAATATAATATAAGGGGGAGTAATAATAATATAGTTGGCTTAGACTCGCCACGTCACATCAAAGTACATAAATAACATCCATCATACAATCACTCATGGCCCGACTACGGCGCCAAAATAGAAAAGACCCCCAACAAGCGACTAATCCCTGAATGGAACCCCGAATAGGCACCACTACTGATCATCAGGAAAAGAAACATAGTATCGCTGAGAGTCCTCATCGTACTCCCACTTCAGCTCGAGCGCGCCATCCGGAGGAGTATCATCGGTCCCTGCATCTGGTGTAATAGTAATCTGTGAGCCACAAAGGACTCAGCAATCTCGCACCCTCGCGATCAAGACTATTTAAGCTAAATGGGTAGGAAAAGGGGTAATGTATGTGGAGCTGCAGCAAGCGACTAGCATATATGGTGGCTAACTTATTCGCAAGGGAGAGCGAGAAGAGAAGGCAAAGCACGAGCGGAAACTAAATAGAGCAGACTACGCAAAAATAACTCCAACGCCGTGTCCACTTCCCGGACTCCGCCGAGAAGAGGCCATCACGGCAACACACGCAGTTGATTCATTTTAATTAATTAAGTTCAAGTTATCTACAACCGGACATTAACAAATTCCCATCTGCCCATAACCGCGGGCACGGCTTTCGAAAGATCAATCCCTGCAGGGGGGGTCCCAACTTAGCCCATAACAAGCTCTCACGGTCAACGAAGGAATAGACCTCCACCCAAGACCCACCGATCAGACTCGGTATCCCGGTACAACAAGATGATTCGACAGGTCAAAACTAGTCCAGCAACATCGCCCGAATGCGCCGACAAATCCCGATTGGAGCTGCACATATCTCTTTCTCAGGGCACACTCAGATTGTCCAAACTTCCGGTAGGCCAGCCCAGAGTTGCCCCTGGTGGCCACCGGCGGCTGACGTTCCGGACCAACACTCAGAGGAGCACTGGCCCGTGGGGGGGCTAAAATAAAGATGACCCTCGGGCTCCGGAAACCCAAGGGAAAAAAAGGGTAGGTGGAAAATGGTAAAACCAATGTTGGGCATTGCTGGAAAAGCTTTAATCAAGGCGAACTATCAAGGGGTTCCCATTATAGCCCAACCGCGTAAGGGACGCAACAATCCGGGAACATAACACCGATATGACGGAAACTAGGGCGGCAAGAGTGGAACAAAACACTAGGCGAGAGGCCGAGCCTTCCACCCTTTACCAAGTATATAGATGAGTAAAGATAACATAGCAATATAGTGATATCCCAACAAATAAATAAATGTTCCAACAAGGAACGGCTCCAATCTTCACCTGCAACTAACAACGCTATAAGAAGGGCTGAGCAAAGCGGTAACATAGCCAATCAATGGTTTGCTAGGACAAAGGTGGGTTAGAGGCTCAATCATGGCAATTGGGAGGCTTACAAGCAAGTGGTAGGCATCGTAGCATTGGCAAAGCAAAAGAGCGAGCAAACTAGCATAGCAAAGATAGTAGTGATTTCAAGGGTGTGATCATCTTGCCTGCACAGTTGTCAGAATTGACTGGATCCTCAAACGCAAACTCAATGGGCTCCTCGTTAGCGAACTCGTCTCCCGGCTCTACTCAACAACACAAACAAGCAACAAGGATACAATCAACCACGTGCAAAGGCAACCAATAAGATGCAAAGATGATATGCTATGCGGGATGCGATGTGGGATGCAAAATGCAAGATGTAACAGGAAATGCATGAACCTGGTCTCAACTTGGAAAACCAAGTGTGCCACTGGATAGAGGGGAAGAAATCCCCTGAAAACGATATAAAGATCATGGCAATCGGAGCTACGGTTTAGAAATGGCAAGCGTTTTACTAAACGAACCGATCTGCGATTTACAGCAAGTAGGCTCCTAAATGCAACAAAATGAACATGCTACAGCCACCCAACATGAAAAAAAATTGCATGGAAGTGATGTACTCATCAAGCTTAACAAATCATCAGGACTGAGGCATAGGCAAATTCATCCATTAAGGGCTTCAAACAAGCATGGCAAACCTGAATAAGCAAAACAGATTTCAGACTTAGCGAAATTAACGCTAGTCTGAAATTTCAGACCACGATGCTCTCTTCGGAGCAGCAAAACAACATGAAGGAAAACCTGAACATGGCAAGTAAGAGCATGGCATGGAGCTACTCAACAAGCTTAACAAAACACCCAAAATGACCTGGGGCCAAAAGGGTTCACAAAATACTCTACCAAGCACAAGAACATCGATGAAATACAATCAGTTTTCAGACTTAGTGAAAACTGGGACATGCTGAAATAATAACTCACGGAGCCATGTAAACGAGCTCGATGCTCTCACTACGGTGCAAGTCATGGCAAGGCAAGCATATATCCATTAATAAGGCACAAAATTCTAGCTAGACATGGCAAGAACAATGGCATAGCATGCATGGATCACTAGCAATCACTCCGGCAAAATCGCAAAAGAGTTCACGATCTGCCCAAAACAGCAACTATCCAAAAATTGAGCTCGATTGAGTCAACCTAGGGCGCTCCAACATAACAAGTAAAGACATGGATGGATTAAGCACAACAAGCATAACAAATCACTCTTACTGATCATCCTCAAAAGAGGCACGGATCACTAGGAAACAAGCCGGACATATAGCATCGTGAACTAAAACAGCCCAGACTTAGTGATTTTCACTAAGTCCCTGAAATCAGTAAACTCAGGTAGCCCTCTTCGTAAGCTTGCACAAGACAACACACACATCCTAAAAATACATGGAAGGCACCTCTGGAAAGAAGACAACATGCTTAAAAATTCATCCCAAAGGGACACAGGCATATCATGCACGGATTAAACATGGCAAAAATGACAAAAGTGCATGTTGAACTAACGGATATGCAATTTAACTCATGATGCCTCCTTCCAACAGCATTTTGGGCACCAAGATGACCTCAAATGCAAATGATGCAATGGAATGAAATGATGTACTCGTCGAGACGAAGATTTTGACATATCATATGCCCAAATCGGAGCTACGGTTGCGGAGATATCGTCAGTCAAAGGTAGCATGAAAATCTGCAAGTGGGAGGAGAAAGTCAACGGGGGGCGGGGGGGGGGGGGGGGGCTAGGGTTTACTGTAGATCCGATCCGGATCGGGCGCACTCTAGCGGCGGCGGCGCTACTGTAGCACGGCGCGCGCCGGTGATGGCGCGGCGGCCGGATCCCGCGACAGCGAGGCGGGCCGGCGACGAGGGCGGCCGGACGGCGAGGAGGCGGCGGCGGGCACGGGCGCCGAGGCCCGGGGCGGCGCGGGCGGCGGGGAGGTTGGCTCCGGGGCGGCCGGGGGCGAGGGCCGCTGTGGAGCTCGCCGGAGATGGCGCGGTGGCGCGGTGGTCGGCGGTGGCCGGAGATCCGCACGGCGACGGGACGGCGCGGGGAAGAAGAGGCGGCGGCGGTGCGGAGCGTCTGGCCCGGGAGCGCGGCGCGGGCCGGCGGCGCCGACACGTGGCGGGCGGCGGGCGGATGCGTCCGGCCGGATTCGGACGTGTCCGGCCGGGTGCGGGGGCGATTTTAGGGTTTCGGGGGGGGGGGGAGGAAGAGATCCGAAAACGGGGGGTCTATTTATAGGCATAAGTGGAGCTAGGAGAGTCCAAATGAGGTGCGGTTTTCACCCACACGATCGTGATCTAACGACCAAGACGATGGAGCTGAGTTTGGTGGGTTTTGGGCCAAAATGGAGGGGTGTTGGGCTGCACACACACGAGGCCTTTTCGGTCCCTCGGTTAATCGTTGGAGTATCAAATGAAGTCCAAATGACCCGAAACTTGACAGGCGGTCTACCGGTAGTAAACCAAGGCCGCATGGCAAGTCTCGGTCCAATCCGGAAATGTTTAATCCCCACACACGAAAGAAAGCTAGAAATGGCCACCGGAGGAGAACGAAGCACCGGAATGCAAAATGGACAACGGGGAAAATGCTCGAATGCATGAGATGAACATGTATGCAAATGCAATGCACGTGACGACATGATATGAGATGCAAGAAAACGAAAACAACACACGGAGGCAAAGACCCGAACCCGAGAATTAAATATAACTTAATGCCGGAAACGGCATGAGTTGGAGTACAATTGGGGAAGGTTACATATGGGGCGTTACAACACTCCACCACTACGAAAAGATCTCGTCCCGAGATCTAGGACTGAAAGAACTCCGGGTACTCAGAACGGAGGTGATCCTCGCGTTCCCAGGTAGCTTCACGGTCGGAATGGTGTGACCACTTGACTTTGTGAAACTTGATTGACTTGTTGCGAGTTTTGCGTTCAGTCTCTTCAAGGATTGCAACTGGGTGCTCACGGTAGGAGAGATCTTCTTGGAGCTCAATGTCCTCGAAGTTGACAGTGCGCTCAGGCGTCTTGAAGCACTTTCGGAGTTGCGAGACGTGGAACACATCATGAACATTGGCAAAGGTTGCAGGAAGCTCGAGTTGATAGGCGAGGTCGCCTCTCTTGCTGACGATCTTGAAAGGCCCGACGTATCTGGGGGCAAGCTTCCCTTTGATACCGAAGCTTCGAGTCCCTTTCATAGGAGAGACGCGGAGGTAGACATGATCTCCGATCTCGAAAGCCAAATCACGGTGCTTGCTGTCATAATAGTTCTTCTGACGAGATTGGGCTACTTTGAGGTTATCACGAATGACCTTGCACATTTCTTCTGCCTCTGTGATCAGGTCATTACCCAGCAGCTGACGTACACCGGTTTCAGACCAGTTGAGAGGTGTACGGCACTTCCTACCATACAGAATTTCAAACGGGGCCTTGCCGGAACTTGCTTGAAAGCTGTTGTTGTACAAGAATTCAGCATAAGGAAGGCAATCCTCCCACTTCATGCCGAAGGAGATAACACAAGCCCTGAGCATATCTTCAAGAATCTGGTTGACACGCTCGACTTGACCGCGTGTTTGAGGATGGAAAGCAGTGCTGAAGCGAATGTTGGTGCCCATGGCCTTCTGAAAAGAATCCCAGAACTTGGAGGTAAAGATGCTGCCACGGTCTGAAGATATCACTTGAGGAATACCGTGCAGAGAGACAATGCGAGAGGTGTAGAGCTCCGCCAATTGAGCTGCAGTGATTGGCTCTTTGATAGGCAGGAAATGAGCCACTTTGGTCAGCTTGTCGATGAGAACGAATATAGCATCATTGCCACGCTTGGACTTAGGAAACCCAGTCACGAAGTCCATTTCAATGTGGTCAAACTTCCATTCTGGAATGGCGAGAGGTTGGAGGAGACCTGCTGGCCTTTGGTGTTCTGCTTTCACTCTTCTGCAGACACCACATTCATTCATGAATTGAGCGATCTCGCGCTTCATTCGAGTCCACCAATAAGTTTGCTTCAGGTCTTGATACATCTTCGTGCTCCCAAGGTGGATGGAGAGGAGAGAGTTGTGAGCCTCATTCATGATCACTTTATGAAGTTCACCTTTGGGCACAACAATTCGATCCTCGAAGAAGAGAGTGTCCTTGTCATCAAGTCGGTAGCACTTGTACTTGGACTGACTCTTTGCAATACCAATCTTCACCTTTTTCACCATAGCATCAAGAAGCTGGGCTTGGCGAATCTGGTCTTCCAAGGTAGGAGAAACTTGAAGGTTGGCAAGGAAACCTTGAGGAACAACTTGCAGATTAAGTTTGCGGAAGGCTTCACAAAGCTCGGGTTGATAAGGCTTGAGAATCAGACTGTTGCAATATGCTTTTCTGCTCAAAGCGTCAGCAATCACATTAGCCTTGCCTGGAGTATACTCGATACTCGGATTGTACTCTTGAATCATTTCGACCCATCGAGTCTGCCTGAGGTTGAGATTAGGCTGAGTGAAGATGTACTTGAGACTCTTGTGATCAGTGAAAATGTCCACTTTCCTTCCCAAGAGAAGATGTCTCCAAGTCAACAATGCGTGCACAACTGCCGCCAACTCAAGATCATGAGTGGGGTAGTTCTTCTCATTTGGCTTCAACTGGCGAGAGGTATAAGCAACAACTTTCTTCTCTTGCATCAGTACTGCACCGAGACCTTGGAGAGAGGCATCACAAAAAACCTCGTACGGCTTGGTTTCATCAGGCGGAGTTAGAACTGGAGCAGAGATCAATTTCTCTTTCAAAGCGTTGAAAGCAACATCACACTCCGGAGACCAAACGTACTTGACGTGCTTCTGAAGAAGATTTGAGAGAGGCTTCGCGATCTTGGAGAAGTTTTCAACGAATCTTCGGCAATAACTTGCAAGACCGAGGAAGCTACGGAGTTGCTTCACATTCTGAGGAGGTTCCCAATTAACGATTGCAGACACCTTCTCAGGATCCACGGAAATGCCCTTGGCAGAGATAATATGGCCAAGATAAAGAACCTCATCGAGCCAAAACTCACACTTGGAGAACTTGGCATAGAATTGATGTTCCCTTAGCTTGTCAAGAACCAAACGCAAGTGTTTGGCATGATCTTCCTTGTTCTTCGAGAAAACCAGGATATCATCGAGATAGACCAAAACAAAGTCGTTGGTGTAGGGGTTGAAGATGAAGTTCATCATGTGAGAGAACGTCGGAGGAGCATTGGCGAGGCCAAAAGACATAACAGTCTATTCATATGACCCATAGCTTGTTCTGAACGCCGTCTTTGGAATATCTTGTTCACGAATGCGAATTTGATGATAACCCATACGGAGATCAAGCTTGGAGAATACTGGGGCACCCTTGAGTTGTTCGAACAGCTCATTAATGTTGGGAAGTGGGTATTTGCTCTTGATGGTCTTCTTGTTCAATGGACGATAATCAACACAAAGTCGGTCTGTACCATCCTTCTTCTTCACAAAAAGAACATCACAACCCCACGGAGAAGTACTAGGCCAAATGAGACCCATCCTTTCTTGAACATCGAGTTGTTTCTTCAACTCCTTCAACTCTTCGGGGCCGAGCTTGTAAGGCCGTTTGCACACCGGTTCCGTACCGGGCTCAAGTTCAATAACGAATTCAACAGGCCGGTTTGGAGGCATGCCTGGAAGTTCTTCAGGGAAGACATCTTGATACTCACAAACAACCGGAATCTGCGAAATAGCATCCAATTCACCCTTCTCATTGAGAGAGAATAACCGGATGGTATTATCCCAAGCAGCAAAAACAATTACTTCCTTAGACGAATGAGTCAGTTGAATCTGCTTGGCTGCGCAATCGAGGTGAGCTTTGTGTTTAGAGAGCCAGTCCATCCCAAGAATGAGGTCGATATCAGAATTTCCAAGAACCATTGGAGAAGCCAAGAACTTGAATTCACCCAACATGATGGAAATATCCGGAATCTCCTGATTGGCGAGCAAACATTTACCCGGAGATACCACTGCTAACGGACTATGCATCGCTTGGGAAAAGAACTCATGCTTATATGCAAAAGGCTTCGAGATGAAACAATGCGATGCACCTGTGTCAAAAAGAACTTTTGCAGGAATATCATTAACAGGAAGGTTACCCATGATCACATCTGACGAATCCTCTGCTTGAGCTGCATTCACCATATTGACCTTGGCGTGCTTGGGATTATGCTTGACCATAGCTGTACTTGCCGATCTGACAGGAGGAGGAGGAGGAAGACGCCTCTGGTTGAAACACTTGTTGGCATAGTGACCCTTCTGTTCGCACTTGTTGCACGTGACCTCTGAGAGCGGACGGTGGTACGGAGCACTCGATCTTGGAGCTTGAGACGAAGTCTTGTTCTGAAAGCCTGGGTTGGGTGGGTGGGATGAACCACTGCCACCTTTGCTCTTCTGCTGATACGGCTGACGGAACGGAGGAGGAGGAAGCCAATACTTCTGCTGCTTGGCCACTTGAGTAGAGGACGAAGACGTAGTGTCTCTGACTCGCTTCCTGGAAGCATCACACCTGAGCTGAGCAGCCTCTTGCTTCAGTGCCATGTTGTAGAACTCATCGTATCTCAGCGGCTCGAAGAGGACAAGAGCGAGCTGAATTTCTTCACGAAGACCACCCCTGAACTGATAGATCATGCTCTTCTCATCAGGAACATCCTGCTTGGCAAAACGGGCGAGCTTCTGGAACAACTTGTTGTAGTCATAGACAGACAAAGAGCCTTGCTTCAGATTGCGGAATTCTTCATGTTTGCTTTCAGTCACACTTTGAGGAATGTGATGAGCTCGAAAATCACGATGGAAATCATCCCAAGTGATCAAACGTCCACCTCTGGAATCCTGGTACTGCTGAAACCACTCTGCGGCCTGATCCTTGAGCTGGAAAGACGCGAACTTGACGAAATCTTCAGGTCTGACGTTGCTACATTCAAAATGCTTGCCCAGATCGACTAACCAATCATCAGCATCGGTAGCCTCAACGCAGTTGCTGAACGTCTTTGGACCATTTGCGAGGAACTGATGCAGAGTTGCAAACTGGTTCTGGTTGTTGCCTTGATTCGCTTGACTGCTTTGATTCCGCTCTTGGATGATTTGCATGATCAGCTGAGTATTTGCATTAGTAGCAGCCATCACAGCCTGCCATGCTTCCGGAGGAGGCGGAGGTGGCGGAGGATCTTGATTCTGGTTCTGACTGGTGCTCTTAGCGGGAGCCATCCTGAAGAGGTTGACCACCATTAGCGCACAAATATAGAAATATTGAAGGTGAATCCAACGGAATGAACATTGCAACATAAAGTCTTCACATCCGGACAAAATGAACGAATGCACTTCTCTTGAAGTGGTCACATATTCCTAAATTGCGAAGCCACGAAGAATCAGGTAGAAGAGGTACATCAACGAGGGATGGAATCAACATATGACGTCGAAGAAGAACGAATACCACAACTCGAAATAAAACCAAGGGTTGGCTTGCGGAATAAGCCGGAACAAACACATGATAGAAATTTCGTCCGAAGTGTTCGTGGTAGGACCTACACGGGCTCGACCGTACAGCACTATCATGTACAAGGCAGTGCACATGACATACGAAGCGTCCCCGAGTCAGCATAGCCAAGGACTCTTTAAGACACAACGAGGCCACTGTAAAATCGACCGTGAATAGGCGAACCACTAGACGTCGAACCCCAATTTCATATCACACATCTGTTGGAAAGATATCCTAAGGCTACTTGAATTCCCACCTATGAAACTCCCGAAACTTTCCGGTTATGCAATCAGGTGTTGAGGATACATGGGAAGCATAATATCTCACCCAAGCTAGCAAATCCTACATCCAGCTGCATCCATCCTTCAACACATAACCAAGAAACCTTCGGAAACCATCTATCTCAACCTTCGAAAAGCATCCGTTATACAAGTTATGGCGATACTCCCGAACTCCCGCCCCAGTACTGGGTGGCGTCGAGGTTATCTCACCAACGAACTGCATAAAGGAGATTTTCGATGTCGCGCACATATCTCAAGTATGCCAGAATTGCAACGATAGAATTATGATGACAACACCTCAGAGCTCAACTCCCCGGGACACTTCCACTAAACCCCTGACAGGAGGCACCAAGACAGTATTCTCATCATAAGCCATCGGAACAAAACTAAGATACTCGCGTGATCCTAAATTTTTTTTAGTGAAATTTGAGAAGAGAAGAGTCAAAACTCTACGTCAGGATGCCTTACCAGAGCGATGAGGAGACTGGGAAGTAAAAAGAATTCCTAAGCTCTCCGATATATAATTCCTAAGGACTCAAAACATTTTTCTAGACACAACTCGGCTGCTAAAAACAATCAAGCAATGGGGCTCCTAAGGTCGGGGAAGGCTCTGATTACCAACTTGTAACGCCCTCGATGCGGCTATGGCTCCCACGTGTCGAGGCACGACTTCGAGACATAGGCGCATTGAAAGCAATGTCGCAAGTCGGGAATCATTACACAACCCATGTACAATATAATATAAGGGGGAGTAATAATAATATAGTTGGCTTACACTCGCCACATCACATCAAAGTACATAAATAACATCCATCATACAATCACTCATGGCCCGACTACGGCACCAAAATAGAAAAGACCCCCAACAAGCGACTAATCCCTGAATCGAACCCCGAATAGGCACCACTACTGATCATCAGGAAAAGACACATAGTATCGCTGAGAGTCCTCGTCGTACTCCCACTTCAGCTCGAGCGCGCCATCCGGAGGAGTATCATCGGTCCCTGCATATGGTGTAATAGTAATCTGTGAGCCACAAAGGACTCAGCAATCTCGCACCCTCGCGATCAAGACTATTTAAGCTAAATGGGTAGGAAAAGGGGTAATGTATGTGGAGCTGCAGCAAGCGACTAGCATATATGGTGGCTAACTTATTCGCAAGGGAGAGCGAGAAGAGAAGGCAAAGCACGAGCGGAAACTAAATAGAGCAGACTACGCAAACATAACTCCAACGCCGTGTCCACTTCCCGGACTCCGCCGAGAAGAGGCCATCACGGCAACACACGCAGTTGATTCATTTTAATTAATTAAGTTCAAGTTATCTACAACCGGACATTAACAAATTCCCATCTGCCCATAACCGCGGGCACGGCTTTCGAAAGATCAATCCCTGCAGGGGGGTCCCAACTTAGCCCATAACAAGCTCTCACGGTCAACGAAGGAATAGACCTCCACCCAGGACCCACCGATCATACTCGGTATCCCGGTACAACAAGATGATTCGACAGGTCAAAACTAGTCCAGCAACACCGCCCGAATGCGCCGACAAATCCCGATAGGAGCTGCACATATCTCTTTCTCAGGGCACACTCAGATTGTCCAAACTTCTGGTAGGCCAGCCCAGAGTTGCCCCTGGTGGCCACCGGCGGCTGACATTCCGGACCAACACTCAGAGGAGCACTGGCCCGTGGGGGGGGGGGCTAAAATAAAGATGACCCTCGGGCTCCGGAAACCCAAGGGAAAAAAGGGTAGGTGGCAAATGGTAAAACCAATGTTGGGCATTGCTGGAAAAGCTTTAATCAAGGCGAACTATCAAGGGGTTCCCATTATAGCCCAACCGCGTAAGGGACGCAACAATCCGGGAACATAACACCGATATGACGGAAACTAGGGCGGCAAGAGTGGAACAAAACACTAGGCAAGAGGCCGAGCCTTCCACCCTTTACCAAGTATATAGATGAGTAAAGATAACATAGCAATATAGTGATATCCCAACAAGTAAATAAATGTTCCAACAAGGAACGGCTCCAATCTTCACCTGCAACTAACAACGCTATAAGAAGGGCTGAGCAAAGCGGTAACATAGCCAATCAATGGTTTGCTAGGACAAAGGTGGGTTAGAGGCTCAATCATGGAAATTGGGAGGCTTACAAGCAAGTGGTAGGCATCGTAGCATTGGCAAAGCAAAAGAGCGAGCAAACTAGCATAGCAAAGATAGTAGTGATTTCAAGGGTGTGATCATCTTGCCTGCACAGTTGTCAGAATTGACTGGATCCTCAAAAGCAAACTCAACGGGCTCCTCGTTAGCGAACTCGTCTCCCGGCTCTACCCAATAACACAAACAAGCAACAAGGATACAATCAACCACGTGCAAAGGCAACCAATAAGATGCAAAGATGATATGCTATGCGGGATGCGATGCGGGATGCAAAATGCAAGATGTAACAGGAAATGCATGAACCTGGCCTCAACTTGGAAAACCAAGTGTGCCACTGGATAGAGGGGAAGAAATCCCCTGAAAACGATATAAAGATCATGGCAATCGGAGCTACGGTTTAGAAATGGCAAGCGTTTTACTAAACGAACCGATCTGCGATTTACAGCAAGTAGGCTCCTAAATGCAACAAAATGAACATGCTACAGTCACCCAACATGAAAACAAATTGCATGGCAGTGATGTACTCATCAAGCTTAACAAATCATCAGGACTGAGGCATAGGCAAATTCATCCATTAAGGGCTTCAAACAAGCATGGCAAAACTGAATAAGCAAAACAGATTTCAGACTTGGCGAAATTAACGCTAGTCTGAAATTTCAGACCACGATGCTCTCTTCGGAGCAGCAAAACAACATGAAGGAAAACCTGAACATGGCAAGTAAGAGCATGGCATGGAGCTACTCAACAAGCTTAACAAAACACGCAAAATGACCTGGGGCCAAAAGGGTTCACAAAATACTCTACCGAGCACAAGAACATCGATGAAACACAATCAGTTTTCAGACTTAGTGAAAACTGGGACATGCTGAAATAATAACTCACGGAGCCATGTAAACGAGCTCGATGCTCTCACTACGGTGCAAGTCATGGAAAGGCAAGCATATATCCATTAAGAAGGCACAAAATTCTAGCTAGACATGGCAAGAACAATGGCATAGCATGCATGGATCACTAGCAATCACTCCGGCAAAATCGCAAAAGAGTTCACGATCTGCCCAAAACAGCAACTATCCAAAAGTTGAGCTCGATTGAGTCAACCTAGGGTGCTCCAACATAACAAGTAAAGACATGGATGGATTAAGCACAACAAGCATAACAAATCACTCTTACTGATCATCCTCAAAAGAGGCATGGATCACTACGAAACAAGCCGGACATATAGCATCGTGAACTAAAACGGCCCAGACTTAGTGATTTTCACTAAGTCCCTGAAATCAGTAAACTCAGGTAGCCCTCTTCGTAAGCTTGCACAAGACAACACACACATCCTAAAAATACAAGGAAGGCACCTCTGGAAAGAAGACAACATGCTTAACAATTCATCCCAAAGGGGCACAGGCATATCATGCACGGATTAAACATGGCAAAATGACAAAAGTGCATGTTGAACTAACGGATCTGCAATTTAACTCATGATGCCTCCTTCCAACAGCATTTTGCGCACCAAGATGACCTCAAATACAAATGATGCAATGGAATGAAATGATGTACTCGTCGAGACAAAGATTTTGACATATCATATGCCCAAATCGGAGCTACGGTTGCGGAGATATCGTCAGTCAAAGGTAGCATGAAAATCTGCAAGTGGGAGCAGAAAGTCAACCGGGGGGGGGGGGGGGCAGGGTTTACTGTAGATCCGATCCGGATCGGGCGCACTGTAGCGGCGGCGGCGCTACTATAGCACGGCGCGCGCCGGTGATGGCGCGGCGGCCGGATCCCGCGACGGCGAAGCGGGCCGGCGACGAGGGCTGCCGGACGGCGAGGAGGCGGCGGCGGGCACGGGCGCCGAGGCCCGGGGCGGCGCGGGCGGCGGGGAGGTCGGCTCCGGGGCGGCCGGGGGCGAGGGCCGCTGTGGAGCTCGCCGGAGATGGCACGGTGGCGCGGTGGTCGGCGGTGGCCGGAGATCCGCACGGCGGCGGGGCGGCGCGGGGGAGAAGAGGCGGCGGCGGCGCGGAGCGTCTGGCCCGGGAGCGCGGCGCGGGCCTGCGCGGGCCGGCGGCGGCGGCGGGCGGCGCCGACACGTGGCGGGCGGCGATTGGCTGGCGGCGGCGGGCGGACGCGTCCGGCCGGGTGCGGGGGCGATTTTAGGGTTTCGGGGGGGGGGGGAGGAAGAGATCCGAAAACGGGGGGTCTATTTATAGGCATAAGTGGAGCTAGGAGAGTCCAAATGAGGTGCAGTTTTCGCCCACACGATCGTGATCTAACGACCGAGACGATGGAGCTGAGTTTGGTGGGTTTTGGGCCAAAATGGAGGGGTGTTGGGCTGCACACACACGAGGCCTTTTCGGTCCCTCGGTTAACCGTTGGAGTATCAAACGAAGTCCAAATGACCCGAAACTTGACAGGCGGTCTACCGGTAGTAAACCAAGGCCGCATGGCAAGTCTCGGTCCAATCCGGAAATGTTTAATCCCCACACACGAAAGAAAGCTAGAAATGGCCACCGGAGGAGAACGAAGCACCGGAATGCAAAACGGACAACGGGGAAAATGCTCGAATGCATGAGATGAACATGTATGCAAATGCAATGCACGTGACGACATGATATGAGATGCACGAAAACGAAAACAACACACGGAGGCAAAGACCCGAACCCGAGAATTAAATATAACTTAATGCCGGAAACGGCATGAGTTGGAGTACAATTGGGGAAGGTTACATATGGGGCGTTACAATGAGAGGGAGTGGAGAGGGGCTGCTCACTTTGGGCCTCGTGGGTCGGCTGCAGAGGAGGCCCGCTAGATCAACGGGTGAGGCTCGGCTGTGGAGAGGCGGGGAGGCAGGCCAAATCTGGCTGGGCCTTGGACGTGCTGGGCTCGTGGATGCAAAGCAGTGGCATCGAGTCAACAGGCGAAGGGGAGCTGGCCCAGGCGACAGCGGGGTCACAGGAGCGGTCGTCGTGCTCGTTCGATGCAGAACAAGCAGAGCGACGGTGAGCCGGTGAGGCGGGAACGCGGCGATGGGGATGGAAGCAGGGGCGCGCCGCGGGCGGCTGGACGAAGCGCGCGAGGAGGCAGGGGCTCGGCTCGCTGGATCTGGTCCACGCGTGAAACGCTGGGGCTGGCGGTCGAGAGGGTCAGTGAGGCAGATTCGGTCAACGAAGGTAGGCGAGGCGAGCGCTCCCTGATCCGTCGTTTCTGAAGACGAAAAGGACGCCAAGCCCGGCATGGAGCGCCGGCGAGATGCGGGCGAGGGGGCAGTGTGGTCCTGGGCGACCGGATCTGGCCGGGAACGGGCTTGGACGGCGCCGAGCTTGAGGAGGTCGAGGCTCTATGGCTGCATCCATGGCCGGGCGGCGATGTTCCTTCGGCGGACATGGCGCCTGGGTGCTCCCTGTTGCAGCAGTACGAGAGAAAGAGAGAGATGAGAGAGGGGAAAACGGGAGGAGCAAGGGAAGAACGAAGCAGAGAGGAAGGGAGGTGCTCATCTCTTCCATGGAGCTCGGCTCGGGGACGAGGCCCTCGGCTGGCTCGGGCTATGGGTGATGCGGAGGCATCGCTGCGGGGTGGATCTGGTTGGTGGAGGTTTGGATCGAGAGAGATGTAGGGATTGGTTTGGCATGGAATCCGAGGAAGTGAGTGGCGGCGGTGGGATGGATCCCTAGGAATTAGGGATTTGGTCTAGGTTAGGCTAATATATATAGCAAGTGGGTTTGGTTAGGGGCTATATCGTCCCTCCGATCGCAAACGGACGATCGTGAATAAAATAGCTAGGGGTTCCAAATAAGAAAATGGAGATGTTTTGTAGACGTTTGGGGATGATCCGGACACAATGGTGGCGACACCCCGGGTCGGGTCCAGCATGCATCTTGTGTTTTAAGTTTATGGAGAAACCGAGTAATGCAATAAGAACGATGACATGATGTAGACAAGATTCGTTTACCTATATGGCGGTAGATATAGATATCATCTTTTTATCCTTAGTAGCAACGATACATACGTGTCAGTTCCCTTTCTATCAGTGGGATCAAGCACCGTAAGATCGAACCCACTACCGGGCACCTCCTCCCATTGCAAGATAAATATATCGAGTTGGCCAGACAAAACCCAAATATCGGAGAAGACTTACGAGGCTATAAGAGATCACGCATAAAATAGATCAAAGAAACTCAAATACTTTCATAGATATAAAAACATAGATCTGATCATAAACTCGAAGTTCATCGATCCCAACAAACACACCGCAAAAGAGTTACATCATATTGATCTCCAAGAGGCCATTGTATTGAGGACCAAGAGAGAGAGAGGTGAAGCCATCTAGCTACTAACTACGGACCCGAAGGTCTACAAGGAACTACCCACGCATCATCGGAGAGGCACCAATGGAAGTGGTGAACCCCTCCATGATGGTGTTTAGATTGTATCTGGTGTTTCTGGACTTTGCGGTGGCTGGATGAATATTTCATCAACTCCCCTAGGGTTTTGGGAATATTTGGGTATTTATAGATTAAAGAGGCAGTCCGAGGGTAACCCGAGGGGGCACAACCCACCAGGGCGCGCCAGGAGGCCCATCTGCTTCCTTTTGGCCCATAAAAAATCATCATAAAGTTTCGTGCCATTTGGACCCCATTTGATATTGATTTCCTGCGATGTAAAAAACATGGAAAAAACAGGAACTGGCACTGGGCACTATGTCAATAGGTTAGTACCAAAAAATGATATAAAATGACTATAAAATGATTATAAAACATCCAAGATTGATAATAAAACTACATGGATTAATCAGAAATTATAGATACGTTGGAGACGTATCATTATTATTCTAAAAACCAAAAATATCTTGCTGCAATTTTTCTTTACTTATTTTATTTTGTGTTTTTGCAAGCTCTATTTATCCAATCTCATACAATTTAGTCTATCTTTTTACCGGGGAGGGATTGACAACCCCTCTTAAGCGTTGGGTTGCAAGTATTTGTTCTTTGTGTGTAGGTACCGTTTACATTGTGTTGCTTGGTTCTCCTACTGGATTGATAACTTTGATTTCATAACCGAGGGAAATACTTACCGTTGTTGTGTTGCATCACCCTTTCCTCTTCAAGGGAAAACCAGCGCAGATACACGCAATCACTTGTTAGTATGCTTGCGTATTGATGTCTTCATATCAAATAGTAGACTATTGATTTGAATCATTCAAGCGCAAATGTCCATGCTACAAAATAAAAAGTATATGATGAATATGATATGTAGCATTTGACATCAAAAATTCTATTTTCAATTGCTACTTTATCATGATGAGTTTAATGAGAAAGAGTTGCTGTTATAATGCTAGGAAAAGTGATTAAAATTATCATTG
Organism: Triticum monococcum; assembly: GCA_034509565.1. Classification (NCBI taxonomy): domain Eukaryota; kingdom Viridiplantae; phylum Streptophyta; class Magnoliopsida; order Poales; family Poaceae; genus Triticum; species Triticum monococcum. Next base: position 490,836,315 of record CM067845.1, read on the forward strand.
ATCAAACTTATGCACTATGCTAGCATTCACACTTCATAATTTATTTATTTTATCAGTACGAGCAAGAATTAAGCTTGGGAATGCCGATACGTCTCCAACGTATCTATAATTTATGAAATAATCATGCCATGTTTAAAACAATTTTATATGGTTTTGGTATGATTTGAATGAAACTAACCTGGACTGACATTGTTTTCAACAGAACTACCGTCGTGTTGTTTTTTGTGCAGAAATCAAAGTTCTCCAAATGCAGCGAATCTTTTTGACGATTTTTTTGGAAGAAAAGAGGCATTAGAAACTTCATGGGATGGCCAGAAGAGCCACGAGGTGGCCCCTACCCACCTAGGCACGCCACCCCCTCTGGTGTGGTGGTGGGTAGTGGGCCCCTCGAAGCCCATCTCAGCGTGAGACCAACGCCAAAAATCCTATAAATACAGAAACCCCAAAATAACCCTAGGTCAGAAGTTTCACTGATGCAAGCCTCTGTAGCCATGAAAAACCAATCTAGACCCTGTTCCGGCACCATGCCTAAGGGGAAAATCATCACCGGAGGCCATCTTCGTCATCCTCGCGGCCACCATGATGAGGATTGAAAGTGAAAATAATCCCTGGGTGGTTTTGGTAATTCTTAACAACATATAGCTCATTGAACTAATACCTTTTCAAGATAATCTTTTCAGAAAGTTCAATGACTGGCATGGCATGGACTAGAGATGTGGACCCCTCAAAATGCTAATGACACATATTGGCTCAAGCTCAAGACTCTACATTTGATTTTAGTGATCCAAGATCACATTGAGTCCATAGGAAAAGCCAATACTATTAAAAGGGGATGAGGTGTTGCTTAATGGCTTGCTTGCTCAAAAGGCTTAGTGATATGCTCCAAAAGCCCTCAACCACTTTCTCATATCCACATATGCCCCAGACCAAAAGTCAAACTCGGCCCCACCGATTTGACCTATCCGGCGCCATCGAGTACATTAAACATAGCCATAGCTAGAAACCCTAATCAGTTCGATCTCACCGATAGGGATCTCGGTCTCACCGAGATGGGACTGCAAACTCTCCATTTCCCTTCGTAACATTGGTCTAACCGAGATGAGCGATCGTTCCCACCGAGTTCGCAATGCAAACTCTTTGTTTCCTTTTCGTAATGTTTCGGTCTCACCAAGATGAGTGATCGGTCCCATCGAGTTTGCCTGACCAAGTCTCTGTTTGCCAATTTCAGAAATCGGTCTCACCGAGTTCATGTGATCGATCTCACCGATATTACATTATGCCCTAACCCTTACACAATCTGTCCCACCGAGTTGACATGTTGGTCCCATCGAAAAGCCTAACATTCACATTTTGAACTAAATCGGTCTGACCGAGTTTTAGTATTCGGTCCCACCGAGTTTGTTAAATTGTGTGTAATGGTTAGATTTTGTGTGGAGGCTATATATACCCCTCCACCCATCCTCCATTTGTGGAGAGAGCCATCAGAACGTGCCTACACTTCCACTACTCATTTTCTGAGAGAGAGCCACCTACTCATGTGTTGAGACCAAGATATTCCAATCCAACCACAAGAATCTTGATCTCTAGCCTTCCCCAAGTTGCTTTCCGCTCAAATCTTCTTTCCACCATATCCAAATCTATGAGAAAGAGTTGAGTGTTGGGGAGACTATCATTTGAAGCACAAGAGTGATACGTCTCTAACGTATCTATATTTTTTGATTGTTCCATGCTATTATATTATCCATCTTGGATGTTTTATATGCTATTTTATATGATTTTGGGACTAACCTATTAACCTAGAGCCCAGTGCCAGTTTCTATTTTTTCCTTATTTTTGAGTTTTACAGAAAAGGAATACCAAACGGAGTCCAATTGATGTGCCAATTTTTGATGATTTTTTATGGACCAAAAGAAGCCCCCAAAGTAAAAGAGTTGGGCCAGAAGAGTCCCGAGCCATCCACGAGGGTGGAAGGCACGCCCTACCCCTGGGCTCGCCCCCCTATCTCATGGATGACTCGGAGATCCCCCTGACGTGAGACCGACGCCAAAAATTCCTATAAATATAGAAACCTCCGAAAGAAACCTAGATTGGGAGTTCCCCCGCCGCAAGCCTCTGTAGCCACCAAAACCAACCAGGACCCTGTTACGGCAACCTGCCGGAGGGGGGATCCCTCTCCAGTGGCTATCTTCATCATCTTGGCGCTCTCCATGACGAGGAGGGAGTAGTTCACCCTCGGGGCTGAGGGTATGTACCAGTAGCTATGTGTTTGATCTCTCTCTCTCTCTCTCTCTCTCTCTCTCTCTCCTGTTCTTGATTTGGCATGATCTTGGTGTATCGCGTGCTTTGCTATTATAGTTGGATCTTATGATGTTTCTCCCCCTCTACTCTCTTATAATGGATTGAGTTTTCCCTTTGAAGTTATCTTATCTAATTGAGTCTTTAAGGATTCGAGAACACTTGATGCATGTCTTGCATGTGCTTATCTCTGGTGACAATGTGATATTCACGTGATCTACTTGATGTATGTTTGTAACATCCCAAATTTTCAATTTGGAATGTTATACATTAGATCATCATTGCATATCATATTTTATTGCATTTTGGCTTGATCCTAGAAATTCTACGCAACTCAAGGACCTACGGAGAGAGTTGGGGGTTTCTTTATTTTCATATTTGAGTTTTTCTCGAATTTTGAAAAATGGATCGTTTTATTTTAATTATTTTGTCTTTGAATATTTCTTTTGTAAAAAATAAAAGAGAGAGGATAAAATGACTTCCTCAAAATAAAGAAATATGGGAGATTTAATATTAAAATCAAATAAGATTTTTATTCGGATTTTTATCGCTATTTTATTTGAATTAGGGAAAATATGCGTTTTTCAGAATTGCATTAGAGTCCCAAATAAATGTTCACCTTGTCCGGTAGATTTCTAGAGGACGGGGAAAATTTATTTCAGGATTTTTGGAGTCCGTTTAGTAATTCTTTTGTTTGTTTTTCTTCGCGGAATAATTTAACAAAAAAAAAGAAACCGACCTACCGGGCCGTGGGTGACCCGGACTCTGCCACCGCCCGGGGGGCTTTATAAGCCGGGGGCCCCTGCCCCTCAGCCCACCCGCCAGCCCACCACAGCCCGCGCCCCGCCGCCAAACCCTAGCCGCCGCCGCCGCTGCCCGCCGTCGCCGTTGACCACCGGTTGACCGGTCGGTTTTCTTCGATTAAACCCCGTTTTTTTTGGTTTATTTTTTTTAGATCGGTTTTCCGTCGTTTTAGTTATTTAGCGGACGTTCACCGTGTGTTCGTTATAACGAACGGTTTTCGCCCGTTAGCCGCAAATAGCGAACGTTCGTTCGTTAGTCTGTTCGTCAATTTTTCTTTTTCTTGGATTTTTCGCGATTATTTTTGATCGCGATTTCTGATACGATTTTCGTTTTAGTTTATCCTTTCGCTCGTTTATCGGAATCAAGCGATTCAAGTGCCTAGAGTTTCGTCTCGAAGCCCTCTTTTTGTTTAAACAACTTAAACAAGTTTTTTCTACTGTAAAATTTGACTTTAGTATAGATTAGTAAATGAAGCTTGTTTCTTTCGCAGTTTGAGTTTCGTTTCTTCGTTTGATTTGATTCTTTTTGCAAGCCGGAGTTCTTAAGTTGAACTTTCTGGTTAGTTCTTCTTATTTGAGTTTTACCCATGCATCTTGCTTGATTGCTTATTGTATGCTTGTTTGTTTGCGATAGAGTACCCGAAGTGCGAAGATTGCTACTACGAGTCTCTAGGTTTCACGGATCATCAGCAAGGCAAGTAACACTTTCATCATACCTCTTTACTACCCAGTTTTATTGCATTAGATCAATCCTCAAACACTTGCATGGTTAGGATCTGAATAAATTGTGGGTTGGGAAGTAGATGAGGTAGAACCTATTCACCTGTTTATTATCAAACCCTTGGGAGTTACTTCTATGTTATGCTTATATTGCCATGCTATGATTGTAGACGTGGATTGGGTTTGAGAGTATCCATGACAGATGTGAGTTGTTAATTAATGGCTAACTTAAGGTGGCAACTTTAATACACATCTGGGTGGATTGAGGCACCTGGGGAACCCAGTGATTGCCTGTATTTTTGGAAATCCCGGGGTACCGTGTGATTCTCCTATGGACTGCCACCCAGGCTCAAAGGGATCATAAGATTATTCACGCTGGAAACTTCCGTGTGCAGCCACATGCCAATATGGGCTCTGGCATAGTTGAGTAAGTTGTGGGAAACCTTTCCATGATGGACTAGCAGATGTAGGGGATTGTAGGTGTACAGGTTTATCTATCGGTTAAGGGGACCTCTTCGGTGTAGCGACCAGACCTCAAATAGTCTGATCTTTGTGCTTCGGTGTCATCCCTGGATCAGTAATGCTGGCACCACACAGTACTCGGAGGATTTATAGCAGAGTAGCAATCACACACTTATTACATCGAGTGTCTCAAAAGAGAACTTATTACAATAAATATGGCTTAAGGCCATCTAATAACGATAACATCGGAAGGCTTCGAAGATAAGTGAGTCCATCAACTCCAACGGCATCACTGAGTATAGAACCACGACTTAAAACTCCTTAATCGTCGTCTAAAAAGTCTGCAACATTAACGTTGCAGCCCGAGAACGGGTCAGCACATGGAATATCTTGGCAAGGTAACACATAGAGAGTAATGGAATGAAACAACTATACTATATGCATATTTGGCTGGTGGAAAGCTCTATGGTTACAATTTTTTTTTGCATAAAGCCAATTTTTCCCTACTTCAAAGGAATAAATTTTTGTTACTATCATGGTGGTTGTTAAACATTGAGAATGGCTGACAGCATTCTCAATCCCAATTAAGCATCATCATTAAACAAACCCATCAAAATTATCTTTAGAGTAACATGTTGAGATTCACATGATAATCCAGGTACTAGATACTCAAGATGTCCATAACCGGGGACACGGCTAACCATGATTAGTTTATTACACTCTGCAGAGGTTTGCGCACTTTTCCCCACAAGACTCGATCGCCTCCGTTGGATTTCTCGCACTGCATGATGTTTGAGAAACGGATGACCGAGATACAGTCTTTCAGAAGCGCTAGCACCTTACGTTGGATAGACCGGTACACCTACTTTCCCCTACATCTGCTAGTCTACCCTGTAAGAGTTCGCACGACTTAATCAACTATGCCAGAGCCCATAATGGCTTGTGGCTGCACACGGAAGTTGCTAGTATGAATAATCTTATGATCCCTTTGAGCCTGGGTGGCGGTCCAAAAGAAAACAGGCAAGTCCTGATAGAAACCAGGTGCCTCAATCCACCCAGATGTGTGTTTAAGTTGCCACCTTAGATAAACCATTAAAATTAACAAACTCACATCTGTCATGGATATCACTCACCAATCCACGTCTACTAGCATAGCATGGCATAATAAGCAAACGTAGAAGTAACTCCCAAAGGTTTCATATTAAACAGGTAATAGGTACTACCTCATCTACTTCCCATCCCACAATTTAATTAGATCCTAATCATGCAATGTGTGAGGATTGATCTAATGCAATAAAACTGGGTTGTAGAAAAGGTATGATCAAAGTGTTACTTGCCTTGCTGATGATCCGCGAAACCTAGAGATTCAAAGTAACAGGCGGCGCACTCCGGGTATTCTATCACAGACAAACAAACAAGCATACAATAAGTACTCATCTAATGCACAGGTAAAACTCAAATAGAATATCTAACCAGAAAGTTCAACTTAAGAACCCTGGTTTGCAAAAAGAATCAAATCGAACGAAGCAAAAGAAATCAAACGGCGAAAGAAAACAACTTCGTTCTAGTAATCTGGATCTAGGTCAAATTTTACTGTTGCAAAAACTTTTTTAAGTTGATTATTCGGAAAGAGGGTTTCGAGATGAAACTCCAGGCGCTTGAATCGCCTGATTCCGATAAATGAGCAAAAAGTTATACTAAAACGAAAATCGGATCAGAAATCGCGATCAGAAAATAACCGTGGAAAATCCGACGAAAAGAGAAGCGACGAACAGAAAAGAAAAAAAAATATTTTTTCCCTTTTTAAAAAAAGAACAGCACAGAAATCGAGGCGGCGGCGGCGAACCTCGGGTGGCGCGCACTCCGGCGGCGGCGGCTAAGCTAGGGTTTGGGGCGGGGCTGTGGGCTGGGGCTCGGGCGCTTCGCTATATAAAGGCCCCCCCCGGCGGAGTCCCGCTCGGGTACGGCCCAAAGTCGGTTCCGTTTTTTTAAATAATTCCGCTCGGAAGAAAAATAAAAAGAAATACTAAACGGACTCCAAAAATCACGAAATAAATTTTGCCGGGTTTCTAAAATCAAGCCCGATAAAGTGAACATTTATTTGGGCCCAAACTACAACTTTGAAAAACGCGTATTTTTCCTAAATTCAAATAAAAATACCGAAAAACTCCGAAATAAATCTTATTTGATTTTTTATTAAATCCTCAATATTTCTATATTTGGGAAAGTCATTTTATTCCCTCTCTCATATTTTTGTAATATAAATAATTGATGATAAAATAAATAAAATGAAATGATCCTGTTTACACAATTTGAGAAAACTCAAATATGTAAATAACGAAATCCCCAACTCTCTCCGTGGGTCCTTGAGTTGCTTAGGATTTTCTAGGATCAAAACCAAAAGCAAGATAAAATATGATATGCATGATGATCTAATGTATAACATTCCAAATTGAAAATTTGGGATGTTATAAACCTACCCCCCTTAAGATGAATCTCGCCCTCGAGATTCGAGTTGGCTAGAAAATATGTGAGGGTGGTCCTTGAGCAAATCTTCCTCTCGCTCCCATGTGGCTTCATCTTCCGTGTGGTGACTCCACTGAACTTTACAAAACTTGATAACCTTACTGCGAGTGACTCGGCTGGCAAACTCGAGCATCTTGACTGGTTTCTCCTCATAGGTCAAATTTTTATCCAACTGAATTGCTTCCAATGGCACTGTGTCTCTCAAAGGTATGTCAGCCATCTCCGCGTGACACTTCTTCAACTGAGAAACGTGGAACACATCATGAACTCCTGACAATCCTTCGGGCATTTCCAACTTGTAGGCCACTTCTCCCATACGCTCCAAAACTAGATATGGCCCTACAAATCGTGGCGCTAACTTCCTCTTAACTCCAAAGCGCTTAATCCCTCGAAGTGGGGATATCTCTGTAGCGACCAGACCTCAAATAGTCAGATCTCTGTGCTCCGACTTCGTAAACCGTCTCCTTGCGTTTAGAATCTGCGTAGCTCTTCTGCCTGGACTGGGCTACCTTGAGCCTATCGCGAATCAACTTCACCTTCTGTTCAGACTCTTTAATCAGATCTGGTCCAAATAACTGGCGGTCTCCAACTTCGTCCCATGACAACGGTGTCCTGCACCTCCTTCCGTACAAAGCTTCAAAAGGGGCCATCTTCAAACTGGTCTGATAGCTATTATTGTAAGAGAACTCTGCATATGGCAAATTATCGTCCCAACTAGATCCATAATCTAGCGCACAAGCTCTCAGCATATCCTCCAAAATCTGATTGACTCTCTCGGTCTATCCATCTGTCTGCGGATGAAAAGCTGTACTAAATTCTAGCCTAGTACCCAAAGTCTCATGCAACTGCTTCCAGAACTTTGAGGTAAACTGGGTTCCTCTATCTGATACGATACTCCTCGGAACTCCATGCAAACATACGATCCTGGTCATATATATCTTTGCCAACTTAGCACTTGTGTAAGTGGTCTTTACTGGGATGAAATGAGCTACCTTCGTCAATCGATCAACTACAACCCAAATCGAGTCATAGCCTGAACGAGTCCTTGGTAATCCCGTGATAAAATCCATGCCTATCTTATCCCACTTCCATTCGGGTATCGGCAATGGTTGCAACAATCCTGCTGGCTTCTGATGCTCTGCCTTTACTCTCTGACATACGTCACAAACTGCTACATACTCCGCAATATCCTTCTTCAATCCGGTCCACCAGAATATATCCTTCAAATCCAAATACATCTTGGTATTTCCTGGGTGAATTGAATACGGTGAATCATGTGCCTCTTGCAGTATCAACTTTCTGATCTCCGGGTCATTGGGTACATAAACACGGTCTTCAAACCATAGGGTGTCGTGCTCATCCTCACGAAATCCCTTAGCTTTTCCTTTGCTCAGTTTCTCCTTTTATAGAAGCAATCTCCTTGTCAGATTTCTGAGCCTCTCTGATTTTATCCATCAATGTTGACTGAATCTCCAATGCTGCCACATAGCCTCTCAGAACTATCTCCAAACTTAGTTCACGAAGGTTTTCTGCTAACTCCTTGGGTATTTCTTCCGTCCTTAATGTATTGACATGGCTCTTACGGCTTAATGCATCAGCTACTACATTGGCTTTTCCGGGATGGTAATGCAATCTCATCTCGTAATCCTTGATGAGCTCCAACCATCTCCTTTGTCTAAGGTTCAACTCCTTCTGCGTGAAAATGTACTTCAAACTCTTGTGATCCGTGTACACCTCACAATGATTTCCAATGAGGAAATGTCTCCACGTCTTCAATGCATGCACTACGGCTGCTAACTCCAAATCATGTGTGGCATAATTCAATTCGTGAGGCTTCAATTGTCGTGAAGCATACGAAACAACTCTACCTTCCTGCATAAGCACTACTCCAAGTCCTCGACGTGAAGCGTCACAATACACCTCATAATCCTTGGTCTGGTCTGGCAAAATCAACACCGGTGAGGTAACCAAGCGTTTCTTTAACTCCTGGAAACTAGCCTCACACTCCTCAGTCCATTTGAACTTAGTCTCCTTCTTCAACAACTCCGTCATAGGCTTCGCAATCTTTGAAAAGTTCTCAATAAACCTCCGGTAGTATCCTGCGAGTCCAAGAAAACTCCGGATCTCTCCAACTGTTGTTGGTGCTTCCCACCTGGTCACGGTATCAACTTTAGCGGGATCTACTGCTATACCTTCTCCGGATATAACATGTCTGAGGAATCCTACTTCCTTCAACCAAAACTCACATTTGCTGAACTTGGCATATAATTGATGTTCTCTGAGCTTTCCAAGTACCAAACGCAAATGCTCCTTATGCTCCTCTTCATTCTTTGAGAATACCAGAATATCATCGATGAAAACCATGACGAACTTATCCAAAAACTCCATAAACACTTGGTTCATCATGTTCATAAAATAGGTAGGTGCGTTAGTCAGTCCAAATGACATAACGGTATACTCATACAGTCCATATCTTGTGGTGAATGCTGTCTTAGGTATGTCCTGCTCTCGAATCTTCAAGTGATGGTACCCTGATCGCAAATCGATCTTGGAAAACACTTTAGCCCCTTGCAATCGATCAAATAGGTCATTGATCATTGGTAGCGGGTACTTGTTTTTGGTTGTTACTTCGTTCAATCCTCCATAATCAACAACCATTCTTAACGATCCATCCTTCTTCTCCACTAGTAGTACTGGTGATCCCCAAGGCGAAGAACTTGGGCGAATGTAACCTTTATCCAGTAACTCCTTAATCTACTTCTTAATCTCCACCAAATCCTTAGCGGGCATCCTGTATGGTCTCTTCGATATTGGCCCAGTGCCTGGCAATAGCTCAATCAAAAACTCAATATCTCTATCCGGTGGCATGCCTGGCAACTCTTCTGGAAATACGTCAGGAAAATCCTTTACCACTGGTACTTCCTCTTGCACAACTCCTGATAAGGAATTTACTTGTGTCCTGTTTGGCATATGCCGAGATACATAGTTGATCCTTCTTCCTTCTGGCGTTGTGAGCAAAATTGACTTACTAGCACAATCGATGTTTCCTCCATACATCGATAGCCAATCCATACCAAGAATCACATCTAGGCCTTGAGATTCCAGAATAATCAAATCTGTTGGGAAAACATGCCGTCCTATACTTAATGGCACTTGAAAACATTCTTGACTGGCCATGTACTCTGCTCCTGGTGAGCTTACTAGCATAGGTGTTTTAAGAACCCTAGTGGGTAGGCTATACTTTTCCACAAATCCCCTTGATATGTATGAATGCGATGCACCAGTATCAAAAAGAACGAGTGCAGTAAATGACTTAACCAAAAACTTACCTATTATTGCATCGGGCTGAGCTTCAACCTCCTCCACATTAACGTGGTTCACCTGTCCCCTATTGAAAGGGTTCGGCTTCTTTCCAGAGTTTCCATTGCCGTTTTGGCCTTCAGGACATTCATTGGCATAATGTCCGGTCTTCTGACACTTAAAACAAGTGACTTGACTCAGGTCCATATTGGCTGGGGTTGATGGGGTGTTGCGGTTCTGTCCATTGCTTCCTCCATTCCCATTACCATTCTTGGTGCCATTGTGATTGTGCGAGCTACCTACTCCATGGGTATGCTGCAAATGTCCTCCTGGTCTAGGGGCAAAACGTGGCTTCTGCTGAGCTCCTAAATTATATTTTCCTTGTCCATACTTCCTCTTGCGGTTCTCAATTTGCTGCTGCTTCCCTTCAATCATAAGAGCACGATCTACCAACTCCTGGTAGTTGTTGAAGGTGGCTACCATCAACTACATGCTCAACTCATCATTCAGTCCTTCCAGGAATTTCTCCTGCTTAGCTGCATCCGTAGCAACATCATCTGGGGCATAACGTGCTAGCTTACTAAACTCCTCCACATACTGGCCAACTGTCCGTCCTCCTTGGCGCAAGTTACGAAACTCACGCTTCTTCATGGCCATTGCTCTTGCTGAAACATGGGCAGTACGAAAAGCCTGCTGAAACTGGTCCCATGTGACAGTATCGACTGGGAAGGTGGCTGTGAAATTCTCCCACCATGATGCTGCGGGTCCTTCTAACTGATGTGCGGTAAACTTTACCTTCTCCGCATCTGTGCATCCTGCTGTGGTCAACTCCCTAGCTGTCTTGCGGAGCCAATCATCTGCTACTATCGGCTCGGTGCTACTGGAAAACACCGGCGGGTTTAGCCTAAGAAAACGGGCTAAGTGGTCAACAGGTGGTGGTGGTGGTGGGTTGTTGTGTTCCCCTGATTCTGATTCTGAACTAGCAACTGCATCAAGGTGTTCTGCTGCTGGATCAACTGGGTGAGCTCCGGCGGAAAGGCAAATCCGGGGTCACGTCTCGGAGGCATCTAAGTGTTTTTTAGAAAAGATGAGATATAAGAATAGAGGGGGTCTAAAGAGAAAACACTACCCATATGCACATGAGGCAAAAGCACACAATTCACTCATTCGCAAAACAGCTCGGACTACTAAATTTACATGGTGGACTTCTACTACTGGTGAGGTGGTCTACTAGAAATATTCTACGGTTGTAGACTCCATGATATCGGCTCCAGCTTCATCAACATAGTTATCATCGCTACTATCTGCTTCCGAGTCGGTGCCGTCGATGATGATGTAGTCTTCCAGGCTAATCTCCTTGGGTTCTTCGTCTTCATCTACTGGTGTCGGGCCTCCCATAAATATCCCAATCTTCTTGATTAGGTCATCATTCTTCTCCACCAATACTTCAATTTCTTCTTCATAATCTTCACGTGTAGCCTTGAGTTCTTCCTCCAGTTCCTTGATTCTAGTGTTAGGCTTCTTCAGATCTATCATGTCGGCGCACATCTGATTCTCCTGTCGTCGAATGTGCTGGTTTAACTCCTGGATAAAAGCTGCAATTGATCTATCCTTCCTGGTGCTAATCATCTCCCAGTGTTCATCTCGGCGTCCGCAAATCTGGTAGATAGTATCCTTGAGATCCTTGCGGTAGACTTCTCCAATGCGTCCCATGGCAATGTGAGCTGCCATACTCTTTCCTAGACTCCAAGTTGGTGCATCAAAAGAAAACTCTATGGGCTCAGTGACTGGCATGAATGTCCTTCCTGGAACTTGAACTTGAATCATCCAGCGCTCTTCTTCAGGTAAAGTGGCGTTGTAGGTTCCCGTGAAGCTTGGTACTCCTATGTTCAGGTGTCCTGTGACTTCCTTGAAGTGGCGTCCAAAGGGTGTATCTTCATCTGGTTGTGTGAACTTGTTCCTCGCATCCGCCATCCTAAAGAGTAGAAGAGATGAGAAGCCAGAAGAGAAGAGAGTGAGTAGTGATCTAGGTCTTTTAGCTTAGTGGTCTTGTCCTACAATCAGCGTGTGCTCTGATACCATCTCTGTAGCGACCAGACCTCAAACAGTCTGATCTCTGTGCTCCGGTATCATCCCTGGATCAGTAATGCTGACACCACACAGTACTCAGAGGATTTATAGCAGAGTAGCAATCACACACTTATTACATCGAGTGTCTCAAAAGAGAATTTATTACAATAAATATGGCTTAAGGCCATCTAATAACGATAACAGCGGAAGGCTTGGAAGATAAGTGAGTCCATCAACTCCAATGGCATCACTGAGTATAGAACCACGACCTAAAACTCCTTAATCGTCGTCTGAAAAGTATGCAACATTAATGTTGCAGCCCGAGAACGGGTCAGCACATGGAATATGCTAGCAAGGTAACACATAGAGAGTAATGGAATGAAACAACTATACTATATGCATATTTGGCTGGTGGAAAGCTCTATGGTTACAGTTTTTTTGCATAAAGCCAATTTTTCCCTACTTCAAAGGAATAAATTTTTGTTACTATCATGGTGGTTGTTAAACACTGAGAATGGTTGACAGCATTCTCAATCCCAATTAAGCATCATCATTAAACAAACCCATCAAAATTATCTTTAGAATAACATGTTGAGATTCACATGATAATCCAGGTACTAGATACTCAAGATGTCCATAACCGGGGACACGGCTAACCATGATTAGTTTATTACACTCTGCAGAGGTTTGCGCACTTTTCCCCACAAGACAAGATCGCCTCCATTGGATTTCTCGCACTGCATGATGTTTGAGAAACGGATGACCGAGATACAGTCTTTCAGAAGCGCTAGCACCTTACATTGGATAGATCGGTACACCTACTTTCCCCTACATCTGCTAGTCTACCCTGTAAGAGTTCGCACGACTTAATCAACTATGCCAGAGCCCATAATGGCTTGTGGCTGCACACGGAAGTTTCTAGTATGAATAATCTTATGATCCCTTTGAGCCTGGGTGACAGTCCAAAAGAAAACAGGCAAGTCCTAAAAGAAACCAGGTGCCTCAATCCACCCAGATGTGTGTTTAAGTTGCCACCTTAGATAAACAATTAAAATTAACAAACTCACATCTGTCATGGATATCACTCACCCAATCCACGTCTACTAGCATAGCATGGCATAATAAGCAAACGTAGAAGTAACTCCCAAAGGTTTCATATTAAACAGGTAATAGGTACTACCTCATCTACTTCCCATCCCACAATTTAATTAGATCCTAATCATGCAATGTGTGAGGATTGATCTAATGCAATAAAACTGGGTTGTAGAAAAGGTATGATCAAAGTGTTACTTGCCTTGCTGATGATCCGCGAAACCTAGAGATTCGAAGTAACAGGTGGCGCACTCCGGGTATTCTATCGCAGACAAACAAACAAGCATACAATAAGTACTCATCTAATGCACAGGTAAAACTCAAATAGAAGATCTAACCAGAAAGTTCAACTTAAGAACCCTGGTTTGCAAAAAGAATCAAATCGAACGAAGCAAAAGAAATCAAACGGCGAAAGAAAACAACTTCGTTCTAGTAATCTGGATCTAGGTCAAATTTTACTGTAGCAAAAACTTGTTTAAGTTGATTATTCGGAAAGAGGGTTTTGAGACGAAACTCCAGGCGCTTGAATCGCCTGATTCCGGTAAACGAGCGAAAAGTTATACTAAAACGAAAATCGGATCAGAAATCACGATCAGAAAATAACCACGGAAAATCCGACGAAAAGAGAAGCGACGAACAGAAAAGAAAAAAAATATTTTTTTCCTTTAAAAAAACAGCACGGAAATCGAGGCGGCGACGACGAACCTCGGGCGGCGCGTGCTCTAGCGGCGGCGGCGGCTAAGCTAGGGTTTGGGGCGGGGCTGTGGGCTGGGGCTCGGGCGCTTCGCTATATAAAGGCGCCCCCGGGCAGAGTCCCGCTCGGGTACGGCCCAAAGTCGGTTCCGTTTTTTTAAATAATTCCGCTCAGAAGAAAAATAAAAATAAATACTAAAGGACTCCAAAAATGACAAAATAAATTTTGCCGGGTTTCTGAAATCAAGCCCGATAAAGTGAACATTTATTTGGGCCCAAACTACAACTTTGAAAAACACGTATTTTTCCTAAATTCAAATAAAAATACCGAAAAGCTCCAAAATAAATCTTATTTTATTTTTTTATTAAATCCTCAATATTTCTATATTTTGGGAATGTCATTTTATTCCCTCTCTCATATTTTTGTAATAGAAATAATTGATGATAAAATAAATAAAATCAAATGATCTTGTTTACACAATTTGAGAAAACTCAAATATGTAAATAACAAAATCCCCAACTCTCTCCGTGGGTCCTTGAGTTGCTTAGGATTTTCTAGGATCAAAACTAAAAGCAAGATAAAATATGATATGCATGATGATCTAATGTATAACATTCCAAATTGAAAATTTGGGATGTTACATTCGGAAAGACTGTGTCTCGGTCATCCGTTTCTCAAACATGATGTAGTGCGAGAAATCCAACGGAGGAGATCGAGTCTTGTGGGGAAAGTGCACAAACCTCTGCAGAGTGTACAAACTAATCATGGTTAGCCGTGTCCCCGGTTATGGACATCTTGAGTATCTAGTTCTTGGATTATCATGTGGATCTCATCATTCTTAATATAAATTTGATTGGGTTATTAATTACTTTTAATTGGGTTTGAGAGGGGGTTTACCTTCTCAATGTTTTTCAACCAACTTTGTAGTTAAATAAAATATATTCCTTTGCAGTCGGGAAAAATTGGCTTTTTGCAAAACATTAACCATACAGCCTCCACCAGCCATATATGCATGTAGTGATAGCATTATTCTGTTCATTACTCTCTTGTGTTACATTGCCAGCATATTCCATGTGCTGACCCATTTCGGGCTGCAACGTATCATGTTGCAGACTTTTCAGACGATGAGTAAGGAGCCTTAGGTCATGGTCTTTCACTCAGTGATGCCGTTGGAGTTGATGGACTCACTTTATCTTCCAAGCCTTCCGCTGTTATCGTATTAGATGGCCTTAAACCATATTTACTGTAATAAGTTCTCTTTTGAGACATTCGATGTAATAAGTGTGTGATTGCTACTATGTTATAAATCCTCAAGTACTGTGTGTGTCAGCATTACCGATCCAGGGATGACACTGATGGATAGAGATCAGACTATTTGAGGTCTGGTCGCTACAATGTTTTTGTGATCAACTTGCGGGTTGTGTGACCTGCTACCTCTTGAGCACTGCGTTGGTTTTCCCTTGAAGAGGAAAGGGTGATGCAGCAAAGTAGCATAAGTATCTCCCTCATTTTTTGAGAACCAAGGTATCAATCCAGTAGGAGACAACACGCAAGTCCCTCGTACCTACACAAACAAATAAGAACCTCGCAACCAACGCGATAAATGGGTTGTCAATCCCTTCATGGTCACTTACGAGAGTGAGATCTGATAGAGATAATAATGATAAGATATTATTTTTGGTATCTTTATGATATAGATTGAAAGCAAAGATTGCAAAATAAATGGTGCTGGAAATAACTTGTTGACGGAAGATTAATATAATGGAGAATAGACCCGGGGGCCATAGGTTTCACTAGTGGCTTCTCTCAAGATAGCATAAGTATTACAGTGGGTGAACAAATTACTATCGAGCAATTGATAGAAAAGTGAATAATTATGAGAATATCTAGGCATCATCATGTATATAGGCATCATATCCGTGACAAGTAGACCGACTCCTGCCTGCATCTACTACTATTACTCCACACATCGACCGCTATCCAGCATGCATCTAGAGTATTAAGTTCATAAGAACAGAGTAACACATTAGGTAAGATGACATGATGTAGAGGGATAAACTCAAGCAATATGATATAAACCCCATCTTTTTATCCTCGATGGCAACAATACAATATGTGTCGTTTCCCTTTCTGTCATTGGGATCGAGCACCACAAGATTGAACCCAAAGCTAAGAACTTCTCCCATTGCAAGAAAGATCAATCTAGTAGGCCAAACCAAACTGATAATTCGAAGAGACTTGCAAAGATAACCAATCATACATAAAATATTTCAGAGAAGAATCAAATATTGTTCATAGATAGACTTGATCATAAACCCACAATTCATCGGATCTCGACAAACACACCGCAAAAAGAGTTATATCGAATAGATCTCCAAGAAGATCGAGGAGAACTTTGTATTGAGATTCAAAGAGAGAGAAGAAGCCATCTAGCTAATAGCTATGGACCCGAAGGTCTGAAGTAAACTACTCACACATCATCGGAGAGGCCATGGAGTTGATGTAGAGGCCCTCCGTGATCGATGCCCCCTTTGGCGGAGCTCCGAAAAAGGCCCCAAGATGGGATCTCTTGGGTACAGAAGGTTGCGGCGGTGGAAATAGGGTTTCGTGGTGCTCCTGGATGTTTTCGGGGTATATGAACATATATAGGAGGAAGAAGTAGGTCGGTGGAGCCACGAGGGGGGAGGGCGCGCCCAGGGGGTAGGCGCGCCCCTGCCTCATGGCCTCCTCGTTGATTTCTGGACATCCACTCCAAGTCCTATGGATCACGTTTGTTCCAAAAATAACTCTCCTGAAGGTTTCATTCCGTTTGGATTCTATTTGATATTCCTTTTCTACGAAACACTGAAATAGGCAAAAAAAACAACAATTTGCACTGGGCCTTGGGTTAGTAGGTTAGTCCCAAAAATAATATAAAAGTGTAAAATAAAGCCCATTAACATCCAAAACAGATAATATAATAGCATGGAACAATCAAAAATTACAGATACCTTGCAGACGTATCAAGCATCCCCAAGCTTAATTCCTGCTCGTCCTCGAGTAGGTAAATATAAAAAACAGAATTTTTGATCTGGAATGCTACCTAGCATAATTCTCAATGTAATTTTCTTTATTGTGGCATGAATGTTCAGATCCGAAAGATTCAAGACAAAAGTTTAATATTGACATAAAAGTAATAATACTTCAAGCATACTAACAAAGCAATCATGTCTTCTCACAATAACATGGCCAAAGAAAGCTATCCCTACAAAATCATATAGTTTGGCTATGCTCTATCTTCACCACACAAAGTATTTAAATCATGCGCAACCCCTATGACAAGACAAGCAATTGTTTCATACTTTTGATGTTCTCAAACTTTTTTAATCTTCACGCAATATATGAGCGTGAGCCATGGACATAGCACTATATGTGGAATAGAATGGTGGTTGTGGAGAAGACAAAAAAGGAGAAGATAGTCTCACATCAACTAGGCGTATCAATGTGCTATGGAGATGTGATGTCTACTACACAACCTTCTTCTTGTAGACGTTGTTGGGCCTCCAAGTGGAGAGGTTTGTAGGACAGTAGCAAATTTCCCTCAAGTGGATGACCTAAGGTTTATCAATCCGTAGGAGGCGTAGGATGAAGATGGTCTCTCTCAAGCAACCCTGCAACCAAATAAAAAAGAGTCTCTTGTGTCCCCAACACACCCAATACAATGGTAATTGTATAGGTGCACTAGTTCGGCGAAGAGATGGTGATACAAGTGCAATATGGATAGTAGATAATGGTTTTTGTAATATGAAAATATAAAAACAGCAAGGCAACTAATGGTAAAAGTGAGTGTAAACGGTATTGCAATGCTAGGAAACAAGGCCTAGGGTTAATACTTTCACTAGTGCAAGTTCTCTCAACAATAATAACATAATTGAATCATATAACTATCCCTCAACGTGCAACAAAGAGTCACTCCAAAGTCACTAATAGCGGAGAACAAACGAAGAGATTATGGTAGGGCACGAAACCACCTCAAAGTTATCCTTTCTGATCGATCTATTCAAGAGTCCGTAGTAAAATAACATGAAGCTATTATTTCCGTTCAATCTATCCTAGAGTTCGTACTAGAATGACACCTTAAGACACAAATCAAGCAAAACCCTAATGTCACCTAGATACTCCAATGTCACCTCAAGTATCCGTGGGTATGATTATACGATATGCATCACACAATCTCAGATTCATCTATTCAAACCAACACAAAGAACTTCAAAGAGTGCCCCAAAGATTCTACCGGAGAGTCAAGGCGAAAACGTGTGCCAACCCCTATGCATAGGTTCATGGGAGGAACCCGCAAGTAGATCACCAAACCATACATCAAGTGGATCAATAGAATACCCCATTGTCACCACGGATATCCCATGCAAGACATACATCAAGTGTTCTCAGATCCTTAAAGACTCAATCCGATAAGATAACTTCAAAGGGAAAACTCAATCCATTAAAAGAGAGTAGAGGGGGAGAACCATCATAAGATCCAACTATAATAGCAAAGCTCGCGATACATCAAGATTGTATCACCTCAAGAAAACGAGAGAGAGAGAGAGAGAGAGAGAGAGAGAGAGAGATAGAGATCAAACACATAGCTACTGGTACATACCCTCAGCCCCGAGGGTGGACTACTCCCTCCTCGTCATGGAGAGCGTCGGGATGATGAAGATAGCCACCGGAGAGGGATTCCCCCTTCGGCAGGGTGCCGGAACGGGTCCAGATTGGTTTTCGGTGGCTACGGAGGCTTCAGGCGGCGGAACTCCCGGTCTATTCTACCCCCGAAGTTTTTAGGGTATGTGGGTATATATAGGAGGAAGAAGTGCGTTGGTGGATCTCCGAGCTGCCCACGAGGCAGGGGGGCGCGCCCAGCGGGGGTGGGTGCACCCCCCACCCTCGTGGGCAGCCCGGGACTCTCCCGGTCCATCTCCGATACTCCGTGGGCTTCTTCTAGTCCAAAAATAAGTTCCGTGAAGTTTCAGGTCAATTGGACTCCGTTTGATTTTCCTTTTCTGCGATACTCTAAAACAAGGAAAAAACAGAAACTGGCACTAGGCTCTGGTATAATAGGTTAGTCCCAAAAATAATATAAAATTGCATAATAAAGCCCATAAACATCCAAAACAGATAATATAATAGCATGGAACAATCAAAAATTATAGATGCGTTGGAGACGTATCAGCATCCCCAAGCTTAATCCATGCTCGTGCTCGAGTAGGTAAATGATAAAAACAGAATTTTTGATGTGGAATGCCACCTAACATATTTATCCATGTAATTCTCTTTATTGTGGCAAGAATATTCAGATCCATAAGATTCAAGAAAAAAAGTTTAATATTGAAATAAAAATAATAATACTTCAAGCATACTAACAAAGCAATTATGTCTTCTCAAAATAACATGGCCAAAGAAAGTTATCCCTACAAAATCATATAGTCTGGGTATGCTCCATCTTCACCACACAAAATATTTAAATCATGCACAATGACAAGCCTAGCAATTGTTTCATACTTTTGATGTTCTCAAACTTTTCAATCTTCACGCAATACATGAGCGTGAGCCATGGACATATCACTATATGTGGAATAGAATGGTGGTTGTGGAGAAGACAAAAATGGAGAAGATAGTCTTACATCAACTAGGCGTATCAACGGGCTATGGAGATGCCCATAGATATCGATGTGAGTGAGTAGGGATTGCCATGCAACGGATGCACTAGAGCTATAAGTATATGAAATCTCAACAAAAGGAACTAAGTGGGTGTGCATCCAACTCGCATGCTCACGAAGACCTAGGGCATTTTGAGGAAGCCCATCATTGGAATATACAAGCCAAGTTCTATAATGAAAAATTCCCACTAGTATATGAAAGTGATATCATAGGATACTCTCTATCATGAAGATCATGGTGCTACTTTGAAGCACAAGTGTGGAAAAAGGATAATAGCATTGCCCCTTTTTATTTTTATTTTTTTGGGCCTTCCTTTTTTATTTGGCCTTTCTCTTTTTTTGGGACAATGCTCTATTATTGATGATCATCACACTTCTATTTATTTACAACTCAATGATTACAACTCAATACTTAGAACAAAATATGACTCTATGTGAATGCCTCCGGCGGTGTATCGGGATGTGCAATGAATCAAGAGTGACATGTATGGAAGAATTATGAACGGTGGCTTTGCCACAAATACAATGTCAACTACATGATCATGCAAAGCAATATGACAATGATGAAAAATGTCATAACAACGGAACGGTGGAAAGTTGCATGGCAATATATCTTAGAATGGCGATGGAAATGCCATAATAGGTAGGTATGGTGGCTGTTTTGAGGAAGGTATATGGTGGGTTTATGATACTGGTGAAAGGTGCGCGATATTAGAGAGGCTAGCAATGGTGGAAGGGTGAGAGTGCGTATAATCCATGGACTCAACATTATTCAGAAAGAACTCACATACTTACTGCAAAAATCTATTAGTTATCGAAACAAAGTACTACGTGCATGCTCCCAGGGGGATATATTGGTAGGAAAAGACCATCGCTTGTCCCCGACCGCCACTCATAAGGAAGACAATCAATAAATAAATCATGCTCCGACTTCATCACATAACGGTTCACCATACGTGCATGCTACGTGAATCACAAACTTCAACACAAGTATTTCTCAAATTCACAACTACTCAACTAGCATGACTCTAATATCACCATATTTATGTCTCAAAACAATCATCAAGTATCAAACTTCTCATAGTATTCAATGCACTTTTTATGATAGTTTTTATTATACCCATCTTGGATGCCTATCATATTAGGACTAATTTTATAACCAAAGAAAATCACCATGCTGTTCTAAAGGACTCCCAAAATAATATAAGTGAATCTTGAGAGATCAATAATTCCTATAAAATAAAACCACCACCGTGCTCTAAAAGATATAAGTGAAGCACTAGAGCAAAATTATCTAGCTCAAAAGATATAAATGAAGCACATAGAGTATTCTAATAAATTCCAATTCATGTGTGTCTTTCCCAAAAGGTGTGTACATCAACGATGATTGTGGTAAACTAAAAAGCAAAGACTCAAATCATAGAAGACGCTCCAAGCAAAACACATATCATGTGGTGAATAAAAATATAGCCTCAAGTAAAGTTACCGATAGAAGAAGACGAAAGAGGGGATGCCTTCTGGGGCATCCCCAAGCTTAGGCTTTTGGTTGTCCTTGAATTTTACCTTGGGGTGCCTTGGGCATCCCCAATCTTAGGATCATGCCACTCCTTGTTCCATAATCCATCAAATCTTTACCCAAAACTTGAAAACTTCACAACACAAAACTTAAACAAAAAATCTCATGAGCTTCATTAGTAAAAGTAAAACAGACCACCACTTAAGGTACTGTAATGAACTCATTCTTTATTTATATTGGTGTTAAACCTACTGTATTCCAACTTTTCTATGGTTCATACACTCAAATACTAGCCATAGATTCATCAAAATAAGCAAACAACACACGAAAAACAGAATCTGTCAAAAACAGAACAGTCTGTAGTAATCTGTAGTTTTTGAATACTTATGGAACCCCAAAAATTCTAAAATAAATTGATGGAAGTGAATAATTTATCTATTAATCATCTTAAAAAATAATTAACTAAATAGCACTCTCCAGTAAAAAATGGCAGCAAATCTCGTGAGTGCTAAAGTTTCTGTTTTTTACAGCAAGATCGCAAAGACCTTCCCCAAGTCTTACCAAAGGTTCTACTTGGCACAAACACTAATTAAAAGCATAAAACCACATATAAACAGAGGCTAGATGAGTTATTTATTACTAAACAGAATCAAAAAGCAAGGAACAAAAATAAAATTAGGTTGCCTCCCAACAAGCGCTATCGTTTAACGCCCCTAGCTAGGCATAAAAGCAAGGATAGATCTAGGTATTATCATCTTGGGTATGCAATCCATAAGTGGCTCTCATAATAGATTCATAAGGTAATTTAATTTAATTTCTAGGAAAGTGTTCCATGCCCTTCCTTAACGGAAATTGGAATCTAATATTCCCTTCCTTCATATCAATAATTGCACCAATCGTTATAAGGAAAGGTCTACCAAGAATAATAGGACATGTAGGATTGCAATCAATACCAAGAACAATGAAATCCACGGGCACATAATTCCTATTTGCAACAATAATAACATAATTAATTCTTCCCATAGGTTTCTTAATAGTGGAATCCGCAAGATGCAAGTTTAAAGAACAATAATCAAATTCACGAAAAGTTAGCAAATCACACAAGGTTTTAGGAATCGTGGAAACACTAGCAGCCAAATCACATAAAGCAAAGCATTCATGATCTTTAATTTTAATTTTAATAGTAGGTTCCCACTCACCATAAAGTTTTCTAGGGATAGAAACTTCCAATTCAAGCTTTTCTTCATAAGATTGCATTAAAGCATCAACGATATGTTTAGTAAAAGCTTTATTTTAACTATAAACATGCGGAGAATTTAGCACGGATTGCAACAAGAAAAAACAATCTATTAAAGAACAATTATCATAATTAAATTCCTTGAAATCTAAGATAGTGGGTTCATTGTTATGTAAAGTTTTGACCTAATCAATCCCACCTTTAGCAATTTTTGCATCAAGATCTAAAAACTCCGAATCATTGGGACGCCTTTTAACTAAAGTTGACACATCTCCAGTCCCATCATTATCAAGACTTATATTGCAAAACAAAGATTTAATAGGAGACACATCAATAACTTTTAGATCTTCATCATTATTATCATGGAAACTAGAAGAGCACGCTTTCACAAAGCAATCTTTTTTAGCATGCATCCTAGCGGTTCTTTCTTTGCACTGATCAATGGAAATTGTCATAGCTTTGAGAGACTCGTTGATATCATGCTTAGGTGGGATAGATCTAAGTTTCAAAGAATCAACATCAAGAGAAATTCTATCCATGTTCCTAGCCAACTCATCAATCTTAGACAATTTTTCTTCAATCAAAGCATTGAAACTCTTTTTGGAACTAATAAATTCTTTAATATTAGATTCAAAATCAAAGGGAATCTTATTATAATTTCCATAAGAATTGTTGTAGGAATTACCATAATTATTAGAGGAATTACTAGGAAACGGCCTATGATTAAAATTACCTCTACATGCGTTATTACCAAAATTGTTCCTACCAACAAAATTCACATCCATAGATTCATTATTATTATCAATCAAAGTAGACAAAGGCATATCATTAGGATCAGAAGAAACACTCTTATTAGAAAACAATTTCATAAGTTCATCCATCTTTCCACTCAAAACATTAATTTCTTCTGTTGCATGCACCTTTTTACTAGTAGATCTTCCAGTATGCCATTGAGAATAATTAACCATAATATTATCTAGGAGTTTAGTAGCTTCTCCTAAAGTGGTTTCCATAAAAGTACCTCCCGCGGCCGAATCTAAAAGATTCTAGAGGCAAAATTCAATCTGGCATAATTTTTTTGTATAATCATCCAAAGATTCAAACCATGTGTAGGGCAATTACGTATCATTAATTTCATCCTGTCCCAAGCTTGTGCAATATGTTCATGATCAAGTTGCTTAAAATTCATAATATTGTTTACAAGAGTTATGATCTTAGCGGGAGGAAAATACTTAGAGATAAAAACATCTTTGCACTTATTCCATGAATCAATACTATTTTTAGGCAAAGACAAAAACCAAGTTTTAGCATGATCTCTAAGCAAAAACGGGAATAGCTTAAATTTAACAATATCATTGTCCACATCTTTCTTCTTTTGCATATCACACAAATCAACAAAGTTGTTTAGATGGGTAGCGGCATCTTCACTAGGAAGGCCGGAAAACAGGGTCTTTCATGTGAAGAAAAGTCACACAATTTAGTATTATCTGGAGCCATCATGATAAACAATCCAACACACAAGCACACAAGAGGCGAGCGAAAAGAGACGAGCTGGAAAAGAGAAGGGGAACGGAAAAAGAGGGCGAATAAAACGGCAAGGGTGAAGTGGGGAAGAGGAAAACGAGAGGCAAATGGCAAATAATGTAATGAGAGGGATAAGAGTTTGTGATGGATACTTGGTATGTCTTGACTTGTGCGTAGATCTCCCTGGCAACGGCGCCAGAAATCCTTCTTGCTACCTCTTGAGCACTGCGCTGGTTTTCCCTTGAAGAGGAAAGGGTGATGCAGCAAAGTAGCGTAAGTATTTCCCTCGGTTTTTGAGAACCAAGGTATCAATCCAGTAGGAGACTACACGCAAGTCCCTCGTACCTACACAAACAAATAAGAACCTCACGACCAACGCGATAAAGGGGTTGTCAATCCCTTCATGGTCACTTACGAGAGTGAGATCTGATAGAGATAATAATGATAAGATAATTATTTTTGGTATTTTTTATGATATAGATTGAAAGTAAAGATTGCAAAATAAACGGTGCTAGAAATAACTTGTTGACGGGAGATTAATATAATGGAGAATAGACCCGAGGGCCATAGGTTTCACTAGTGGCTTCTCTCAAGATAGCATGAGTATTACGGTGGGTGAACAAATTACTGTCGAGCAATTGATAGAAAGGCGAATTATTATGAGAATATCTAGGCATGATCATGTATATAGGCATCACGTCCGTGACAAGTAGACAGACTCCTGCCTGCATCTACTACTATTACTCCACACATCGACCGCTATCCAGCATGCAACTAGAGTATTAAGTTCATAAGAACAGAGTAACACATTAGGTAAGATGACATGATGTAGAGGGATAAACTCAAGCAATATGATATAAACCCCATCTTTTTATCCTCGATGGCAACAATACAATATGTGTCGTTTCCCTTTCTGTCACTGGGATCGAGCACCGCAAGATTGAACCCAAAGCTAAGCACTTCTCCCATTGCAAGAAAGATGAATCTAGTAGGCCAAAGCAAACTAATAATTCGAAGAGACTTGCAAAGATAACCAATCATACATAAAAGATTTCAGAGAAGAATCAAATATTGTTCATAGATAGACTTGATCATAAACCCACAATTCATCGGATCTCGACAAACACATCGCGAAAAGAGTTACATCGAATAGATCTCCAAGAAGACCAAGGAGAACTTTGTATTGAGATTCAAAGAGAGAGAAGAAGCCATCTAGCTAATAGCTACGGACCCGAAGGTCTGAAGTAGACTACTCACACATCATCGGAGAGGCCATGGAGTTGATGTAGAGGCCCTTCGTGATTGATGCCCCCTCCGGCGGAGCTCCGGAAAAGGTCCCAAGATGGGATCTCTTGGGTACAGAAGGTTGCGGCGGTGGAAATAGAGTTCCGTGGAGCTCCTAGATGTTTTCGGGGTATATGAACATATATAGGAGGAAGAAGTAGGTCGGTGGAGCCACGAGGGGGCGGGCGCACCCAAGGGGGTAGGCGCGCCCCTGCCTCGTGGCCTCCACATTGATTTCTTGACGTCCACTCCAAGTCCTCTGGATCACGTTTGTTCCAAAAATAACTCTCCCGAAGGTTTCATTCCATTTGGATTCCGTTTGATATTCCTTTTCTGTGAAACACTGAAATAGGAAAAAAAACAGCAATTTGCACTAGGCCTTGGGTTAGTAGGTTAGCCCCAAAAATAATATAAAAGAGTGAAATAAAGCCTATTAACATCCAAAACAGATAATATAATAGCATGGAACAATAAAAAGTTATAAATATGTTGGAGGACGTATCATGACCTTGTGAACTTATGCATAGGGGTTGGCACACATTTCCGTCTTGACACTCCGGTAGAAACTTTGGGCACTCTTTGAAGTTTTTTGTGTTGGTTGAATAGATGAATCTGAGATTGTGTGATGCATATCGTATAATCATACCCGCGGATACTTGAGGTGACATTGGAGTATCTAGGTGACATTAGGGTTTTGCTTGATTTGTGTCTTAAGGTGTTATTCTAGTATGAACTCTAGGATAGATTGAACGTAAAGAATAGCTTCGTGTTATTTTACTACGAACTCTTGAATAGATCGATCAGAAAGGATAACTTTGAGGTGGTTTCATACCCTACAATAATCTCTTCGTTTGTTCTCCACTATTAGTGACTTTGGAGTGACTCTTTGTTGCATGTTGAGGGATAGTTATATGATCTAATTATGCTATCCTTGTTGAGAGAACTTGCACTAGTGAAAGTATGAACCCTAGGCCTTGTTTCAACGCATTGCAATATCGTTTGTGCACTTTTATCATTAGTTACCTTGCTTTTTTCATATTTTCAGATTATAAAAACCTATATCTTCCATCCATATTGCATTTCTATCACCATATCTTCGCCGAACTAGTGCACCTATACAATTTACCATTGTATTGGGTGTGTTGGGGACACAAGAGACTCTTTGTTATTTGGTTGTAGGGTTGTTTGAGAGAGACCATCTTGATCCTATGCCTCCCACAGTTTGATAAACCTTAGGTCATCCACTTGAGGGAAATTTGCTACTGTCCTACAAACCTCTGCACTTGGAGGCCCAACAACGTCTACAAGAAGAAGGTTGTGCAGTAGACATCAAACTCTTTTCTGGCGCCGTTGTCGAGGAGGTTAGTGCTTGAAGGTATATCTTTAGATCTTGCAATCAAATCTTTTAGTTTCTTGTTTTGTCACTAGTTTATTCTATAAAATAAAACTACAAAAAATGGAATTAAGGTTGCCTCATATGCTTCATCTTTTTAATGTCTTTCGTGAAAATAAGGATTCTGATAATTGTGCCAAAGTGTTAGAAGAATAATGTATTAAAATGTTTGGCACTAAACCTTTGGATGATGAGCATGATTGCAATGTTGTTAGTATGAATTCTTTGAATACCCATGATGCTAATGATATGCAAAGCCACAAGCTTGGTGATGCTATGTTTGATGAAGATGATATTTTTTTGTCCCCAAGTTTTGATGAGCAAATTTATTATGATGAAAGCATCCCTCCTATCTATGATGATTATTGTGATGACACGTATGCTATAAAGAATAATGATATCCATGAAACTTGTCATCATGATTTTAACTTTCAATTGGATTATGCCTCACATGATAGTTATTTTGTTGAGTTTGCTCCCACTACTATTCGTGAGAAGAAATTTGCTTATGTGGAGAGTAATAAAAATTATATGCTTGTAGATCACGAATAGAATGCTTTATGTGATGGTTATATTGTTGAATTCATTCATGATGCTACTGAAAATTATTATGAGGGAGGAATATATGCTTGTAGGAATTACAATAATATCAAGTTTCCTCTCTATGTGCTTAAAATCTTGAAGTTATGCTTGTTTTGCTTTTCTATGCTAGTTGATTATTGTTCCCATGATTTTTTTGCTCACAAAATCCCTATGCATAGGAAGTGGGTTGGACTTAAATATGCTAGTCATATTCTTCATGATGCTCTCTTTATATTTCAATTCTTATCTTTTATGTGAGCATCATTGAAATCATCATGCCTAGCTTAAAAGGCATTAAAGAAAAGCATTTGTTGGGAGACAACCCAACCCTTTTACCTACTTTTTTTGTGTCCACATGATTAAGCTACTGTAGTCATCATGTTTTATAGATTTTATTTCAATAAAGTGCCAAGTAAGACCTTTAGGATCTTCTTGGGTGATTGTTGTTTGATCTTGCTGATAAAAACAGAAAGTATGTGCTCACAAAAATAATTATCATTTTTTACCAGAGAGCGATAAAATACCAATTCCAACTGCAGTAGATCAATATACTTTTATCCTGGTCTTCCTCGTTTTTCAGAATTTTTGGAGTAGCAAAAGTATGGTTGGAGTACAGATTACTATAGACTGTTCTGTTTTTGACAGATTCTGTTTTCAATGCATAGTTTGCTTGTTTTCTAGTTTCCATGGCTTATATTGCTTAATATAAATTGTGGAAATGATATTCTACGGTAGGAATTGTATGAGAACAATTATGAATCTTGTCTTTGACAGTACCAAAAGTGAAATGGTTTTCTCTTTATCATACTAACCTATCTCACAAAGTTCTGTTAAGTTTTGTGTTGTGAAGTTTTCACGTTTTGGGTAAAGATTCGATGGACTATGGAATAAGGACTGTAAAGAGCCTAAGAATGGGTATTACCAAGGCACCCCAAGTTAATATTCAAGGACAACCAAGAGCCTAAGCTTGGGGATGCCCCGGAAGGCATCCCCTCTTTCGTCTTTGTTCATCGGTAACCTTACTTGGAGCTATATTTTTATTCACCACATGATATGAGTTTTGCTTGGAGCATCAATTTATTTTGTTAGGATTTGCTTTCTGTTATTTAGAATAATATTTTGCATCTTTTATTTCAATAAAAGTGGCAATGATAGCCTTTGCCATGCTTATTTTGCAAGTATACATGTTGCTGTTTGAAAACAGAAAGTTTACCGCTGTTGCAAAAATTCCCTAGAAAAGTCAGAATGTGATAAAATGTTGAAACTTTTTGCATGATGAAATATGATAAAGTTTCTTCAGTGTGGTAAACTTTCATAATGTTTGGAGTTAGGGAAGTATTGATACTCCTGCATTCTTTACAGACTGTACTGTTTTGGCAGATTGCCGTTATGTTTGCATTGTTTGCATATGTTTGCTTGTTTAATGATCCTATTTGAGGATAGGAGTGTTAAATATGCAGAGGCATTTAGTATGCAATGTAAAATTATAATTTTAGTGATTTTCTACAGTAGAGAATGATAAGGTTTTGCATGGATTTATACTAACTTATCTCACGAGTTTTGTGTGGATGAAGTTTTTAAGAATTAGGGAAATCGTGATATGAGAGGAATTAAGGAGAAAAAAAAAGCTCAAGCTTGGGGATGCCCAAGGCATCCCTAGTCAATATTTCAAGAAGTCTCAAGCATCTAAGCTTGGGGATGCCCCGGTTGGCATCCCACCTTTCTTCTTGAACAACTATCGGTCAGTTTGGTTGAACCTAAGTTTTTGCTTCTTCACATGATATGTGCTATCCTTGCAATGTCATTTTATTTTGTTTTTCTTGCTGTTTGAATAAAATACCAAGATTTGAAATTCTTAAATGTTATAGAGTCTTCACATAGTTGCATAATTATTCGACTACTCATTGATCTTCACTTATATCTTTTGGAGTAGTTTGTCATTTGCTCTAGTGCTTCACTTATATATTTTTAGAGCATGGGGGTAGTTTTATTTGAAGAAATTGTTGAAATCTCATGCTTCACTTATATAATTTTTAGAGTCTCTAAACAGCATGGTAGTTTGCTTTGGTTATGAATTTAGTCCTAATATGATGGGCATCCCAGAGGGATATAATAAAAACTTTCATATAAAGTGCATTGAATACTATGAGAAGTTTGATTCCTTATGATTGTTTTGAGATATGAAGATGGTGATATTAGAGACATGCTAGTGAGTAGTTGTGAATTTGAGAAATACTTGTGTTAAGGTTTGTGAGTCTCGTAGCATGCACGTATGGTGAACCGTTATGTAACGAAGTTGGAGCATGAGATATTTTTTGATTGTCTTCCTTATGAGTGGCGGCCGGGGACGAGCGATGGTCTTTTCCTACCAATCTATCCCCCTAGGAGCATGCGCGTAGTACTTTGTTTCAATAGCTAATAGACTTTTGCAATAAGTATGTGAGTTCTTTATGACTAATGTTGAGTCCATGGATTATACGCACTCTCATCCTTCCAACATTGCTAGCCTCTCTAGTACCGCGCAACTTTCGCCGGTACCATAAACCCACCATATACCTTCCTCAAAATAGCCACCATACCTACCTATTATGGCATTTCCATAGCCATTCTGAGATATATTGCCATGCAACTTTCCATCGTTTCGTTTATTATGACACGCTTCATCATTGTCATATTGCTTTGCATGATCATGTAGTTCACATTGTATTTGTGGCAAAGCCACCGATCATAATTCTTTCATACATGTCACTCTTGATTCATTGCACATCCCGGTACACCGCCAGAGGCATTCATATAGAGTCATTTTTTGTTCTAAGTATCGAGTTGTACTTCTTGAGTTGTAAGTAAATAAAAGTGTGATGATCTTCATTATTAGAGCATTGTCCCATGTGAGGAAAAAAAGAGAAAGGCCAAAAAAAGAGAAGGCCCCAAAAAAATGAGAGAAAAAGAGAGAAGGGGCAATGCTACTATCCTTTTACCACACTTTTGCTTCAAAGTAGCACCATGATCTTCATGATAGAGAGTCTCCTGTGTTGTCACTTTCATATACTAGTGGGAATTTTTCATTATAGAACTTGGCTTGTATATTCCAACGATGGGCTTCCTCAAATTGCCCTAGGTCTTCATGAACAACTAAGTTGATGCACACCCACTTAGTTTCCTTTTGAGCTTCATAAACTTATAGCTCTAGTGCATCCATTGCATGGCAATCCCTACTCACTCACATTGATATCTATTGATGGGCATCTCCATAGCCCATTGATACGCCTAGTTGATGTGAGACTATCTCCTTCTTTTTGTCTTCTCCACAACCACCTTCTATTCCACCAATAGTGCTATGTCCATGGCTCACGGTCATGTATTGCGTGAAAGTTTAAAAGGTTTGTCAGGACCCCGGTCCTAAGACACATTGATCTAGCATGTAACACATCATATCACTTTGCGGCCTCACGCACGGTATTCCCACGGGTGCCACCTTACCTGGCCCGGGACCGTTTGCGCCTTTTGGCTCACGTATATGATAGTGTTGCTAGCATCCATATGACAGAGAACCCGGGCCGACATGACTAGTCGTGAACCCAAAGTGGCACTAACTTACAGGGACAGACATACATGACCTAGCAACTAACGTGTCGGTCATCAGCGAGTGAATTCGTGCTGTAGAAACTGGGCTAGTAGGACTCCGGGAATCCGGGCTGTAGCAGGCTAACAGGATTCCGAAAGACACTGCGTGACATTTCCCCGAAGGGACAGACAAAGGATCGAAGAAGGACACATGCCAGCCAGTCTAAGTGTTCCGGAGCAGTAGCAACTAGGCTAACAGGACTCCGGTAAACCTGGCTGTAGCAGACTACCATGGCTCAGTGGAAGCACTATACTACATTTCCCCACAAGAGAGGCTACCAAGGATAGACAACTAGGTTGTCAGATCCCACACATACCAAGCATTTCAATCATACACACAATATGCTCGATATGTGTAAACACAACATGGCATCACAACAAAACTCTATGACTCAAAGTATTTATTCGTTAGGCTCCGAGGAGCTAGATATTACAAACATGGGTCTGAGGACCCAGCATTCAAGTCATACAAGCATTAAGCACATGCCGAAGCTTAACTTGTCTGAGTACAGACAACTACAAATGAAAAAGGGCGAGAAGCCGGACTATCTATAAGACACTGCCGAGGGCACAAGATCGTAGCTGAGGTAACAAGCTAAACGTCGGAGTCCACGCGCAACTACTAGTGAGACTGGAGTCTCTTTGCAAAAACATAAATTAAGCAAACGTGAGTACAAATGTACCCAGCAAGACTTACATCAGAACTAGCTACATATGCATCAGTATCAACAAAGGGGGTGGTGGATTCTAATTGCAGCAAGCCAGCTTTGACTCAGTGGCTATCCTGTACTACGACTGCTGGTAACTCTTTTGAGGTGGCGCACATGAGTCCACATATTCACCATATCAATACACCACTGTGGATCCGCTCTCGTCTCCCTACGAGAATGCCATCCATAGCACTCACACTTATCTTGTGCATTTCAGAGTATCCACTTTCACTTGTCTATGAACTATATAGGCAACCCAGAAGTCCTTTACTGCGGACATGGCTATTCGAATAGATCATGTTAACCCTGCAGGGGTGTACTTCTTCACACACGCTCTCACCACTTATCGCCGTTTACATGACATGTACTCGGCAACCTTCAAGCGGAAGCCCAGCGAGGGTGTTGGCCACGACCTGACTAACCACACAAGTCTCTAGTCCAGGTTTATCACCTATTCGGGTTCCATCCGAAAGGAGATCCGACCGGGGTGTCACTCACGGCCCCAAACGATGTGTGTAGGGTTCCCAAGCCTACCTCGACAGATGGATCTACGCTTGGTACACCATGCCACGGTGCCTAGACTGTCCCAAGCCCACCTGTACCGGGTGCCACTTGGTAGACTACTAACACAACCTACAAACACCAGAAACTAGTTGCAACTCCTAGACAGAGATCAGGTTGATTAATAAGTCGAGAGAGCTTGGAGTGCCCGGAGCCCAATGTGTGGTAGTAGTTGTTCATGGATCACAGACACAGAACTCAGTTCCTGAGGATGGTTTTAATGAGACAACCCACCATGTACTCCTACATGGCCT
Organism: Triticum monococcum; assembly: GCA_034509565.1. Classification (NCBI taxonomy): domain Eukaryota; kingdom Viridiplantae; phylum Streptophyta; class Magnoliopsida; order Poales; family Poaceae; genus Triticum; species Triticum monococcum. The sequence continues at coordinate 490,868,658 of CM067845.1, forward strand.
CTCACTGCTACCTTCACCAAATCGTGTTCACACACTTAGCTCTCAATAGTAGAACATGTTCATCACATTCTAATTCATTACTGATGAATCAGACCTGACTCAACTCTAAGTTGTACATGGTTGACAACAATCATGAAAGAGTAGGCACATCAGGGCTCAAACAACTCCTACTCATGCTAGTGGGTTTCATCTATTTACTGTGGCAATGACAGGTCATGCAGAGGAAAGGGGTTCAACTACCGCAACATGTAACAGTTGAATCATTGTTGTCCTAATGCAGCAAAAGAGAACAGACGCAAGAGAGTGGGATTGTATCAGAATGAACAAGGGGGTTTTGCTTGCCTGGCACTTTAGAAGATAGTATAGCTCTTCATCGGTGTCATCGAACTCATCGTCGAAACATACGTCTGTTGAGGGAGGGGGGACAAATACCGGCAAACAAGAAAGAACACAATCAATGTAATGCAACAATATGATGCATTAAGGTAACATGGAAATATGTTGTTGATTGAGCTAATGCAACTAGCAACAAGTTAAATGAAGTTGGTTTGAACCCTAGTTTCAAAATCAAACTCCATATGTGAAGGTTTAAATGCCCTTTATATGATTTGTCCTAAACAGCAGTCATAAGTTGTTCTAACATGCATGAAAAAGGTACAGATGGATAGATTGGATTTTTCTAATTATTTTTTATATATAAATTATTTCATTTGGAGTTATAGATTAATTTCTATGGATTTTTGAAGTTTTGGATATTTCTGAAATAAATAAATCATTTCTGATTTATTTAAATCCCAAAAAATATTTACTGCGTCAGCATTAAGTCAATGTGACGTCAACATTGACCAAAGTCAAATCTGACTGGTGGGGCCTACCTGTCTGTGTCTTTAGCTTTAATTAAAAATGTTTAATATTTAACTGTGGATTAGCTGGGCAGTGGGGCCTGCTGTCAGTGGCATAGGGGCTTAGTTAGCAGGGTGATTAACCCCTAACGGTGGCTATCACTGGCGGCTAATCGCCGGTGTAACCAGGATGCGGTGGTGTTGCCCGTCCGGCCCACTCCAGCGACGGGAGCTCAAGCGGCTGGGCGCGTTGGAACCAGAGCAAGGAGGCGCGTTGGTTGGCAGCCTCGAGCGATGCTAGGGTGGCCAGGAACGTCACGGCATCGAGTTCCGTGGTGGCGCAGCTGCTGCTTGCTTGGGTGCGAGGGCCACGGTGCACGAGCGGGCGACCAGAGGCGCGCTACGGGTTCCTAGGGAATCCCGGAGCACGACTGCATGCTTGGGTTGTCCAGGCAGGGCGGCTAGCGACGGCAAGCTTAGCGGTGGCGGCAGCGAGCTCCGGCCTAGGCGGGGCTATGGCCTAGGGGTCGAGCGCGACTAGGGGAGAAGAGGGAAACGACGCGGGGGCTCACCGCAAGTGCAGGGGGCGCCGAAGCGGGCTCGGGGAAGGGCTGGAGCAGGCAGGGCGTCGGCGGCGATCTCCGGCATCCGAGGAGGGGAACGACGATGAGCCACTCATCTTAGGGCAGATCCGCTCGGCTCCTTCGGCTGGGTAGACGAAAACGAAGACGGCGGAGCCACTGGACACACTGGTGAGTCGGCGGGGGCACGATGGTGATGAGCGGTGACGGCGAGCTCCGGTCGAGGGAGAGAGCAGAGGGGAAGAGCACAGGAGAGAGTGAGAGGGGTCCGGGGGGTGCGTGGCGACGTCCAGGGAGAGCGAGGGCAAGCAGTCATAGAGGAGGCCTCTAGTCCTACTGGCGAGAGGTAGAAGACGGTCCAACCCCTGGTGGGCTGGGCCAGGCAGGCTATGCCAGGTAGGTGGCCTAGTGGCCTCCTCTCCCTCTCTTTTATTATTTGTTTCAGTTTTCTAATTTCTGCTACTGTTTTGCAAATAAAATACCAACCGAAACACTTTGCTTAATTCTGTAAATTTTTGTGAGGAATATTTGAATTATTTTCAAACCACACAACAAATTTCAGAATATTTGGAGCAACCAATATTTAATGGTAAATTTTAAATTCCAACTCAAATACCATAATGATTAAGTCAATTACCAAAATGTCCTGGAAAAAATATGCATCATGTCTGGTAGAGGCTCTCACCTTTTTCCATAAATCATGAACATTTTGTAAGGATATTTTCAGTTCATTGAAAATATTTTGGTTGAACCTATTTGAGTTCTTCTGGTGCTAGGGCTTTATCATCCCCATTTTAGCTTTAATTGAAAATTAACATGATGCAAGATGCTCACTGATGCAACTAATTACAACCAACATTCTAGGGCTGTGACAACTCACCCCCACTAAACAAGAATCGCGTCCCGAGATTCTAGACGTGAGGTAAGAAGACAGAGGGGACACAAGGACAACACAATCTTCACGATCCAATTGTCCTTCTCGAAGATGTTGATTCATTGCTTCAAATTGATTTTGACATCTTTGCTTTCGAGATCTTTATCCAACACGATGACGACAAAATAAAACTCTATAGAAAACGATCTCCTCGAAGATCGAACACTCAAGATCAACTCACGGAGTGAGACGTAAGAACACCTCTTGAATTGATACAAAAAACACACACCAGGAGCAACGGAAGAAGTAGATGGCGGAGGTTCATTGGTAAGCAACAATTCCACATCTAAGTAAGATGGTGCATGGTTTCAAGATAGCGATGAAATAATTACAATGACTCCATAACGGGGCACCTTAGAAGAGGTGACTCGTAGAATTATTCCCTTAAGTGGCAAAAGAATTACTTTTGATACAAAGATCATTGAAACTCTTCATACCAGCCTAAGGCAATTTACAAACGTTCATTGACGGAGTTCGAGGGAATGACATACTCAGGCTAGAATGGACGATGTGGACTACCTTGTTGAAGACAACACGATGGATGATTTCTCCTTATCATCGAGGATTTCTAGGGCCCAGGTAAGTCCAGTTTCGAAGTTGATCCTGGATGACAAATACTGAGAAGGCCGACCATAGTAAAATGGCACAGAGGCGGGTGAAAGCTGGGAATAGAATGTAATTGTTGGGAATGTTCCAACCATCATATCTGCCTGAGATTCAGATCTAGTTGGTAACAAGATATTTCAGACATCATGTCTGGAAAATAAAGTTTGCAACACAAATCGACAAGACGATGTTGCGAGATTCTCAGGAAATGAGCTGCAATAGAAAGCTCCAAAACATGAGCTGGTTCTGCTACACACATGTGAACACGCTGTCCCAGACAAGCATGACCACACGGTAGTCTTACAACAAAACACTACCGAGTTCAGGTGGGGAACCATCATCGAGGATGTCGAAGTCTTGTGCATTACCATGGATTAGCACTTAACTCCTTTCCCTAGAACAGGCCAGTCAGTGGCTTGGTGTGCTAGGAAACACATATGGAGTGGAGGCGGCCAACCTATCAAACCATAGAGTACTTCGCACATATGCGTGACTAACTTGGGATGATTCCAGAGGAAGCAAAAACAAGCTTTCTCGAATTCACGGCGGCAAGTATCAAGTGCACATGAATTAGAGGAAGTAACTTCTTTCATCCAAACATATGCTTCATGAGCTAGCATGAAGAAATGCTTTCAAAAAGTTTCCAACACTAGCTTAATGTTCAACACGAATCATGGACGAGATAAAATGCTGCTGATGGGCTAACAACAAGTCATCAAGATTCCCATGAAGGTGGAATTCCACAACTATGTGAACAAGGCGATAGTATTGGTCAGACCCAAAAGATATAATGGTGCATGCTCGAGGGGTCAACCAAGAGTAAGACAACATTATGAATATCATTGGTTCTGAGTTGATTTGAGAATATCAAATCAAAGTTTGGACAAGACAATAGATCCAACATTTGGTCACAGAGATCAACCGCTGAAGATACCATCTTTCTTCAACACACGTATACAAAGAGATATCCCTTTGGAATGAACTAATTCGGATAAAGCATTTATCTTCCAACTCTCCAAGTTGTTGTTTATCTTAACCAACTAGCTCAAGGATATCCAACATAGATTCTTGGAGAAGGGGTGGTTTACCAGAAACCAACTTGATCATGAGCTCAACATAACAGTTAGGGCCAACCTGGTGATACTTCCGCGAAGATATTTGGAAAATCACGAACCACCGATATGTTACTAAGCACGAGAACAACCCTGCTTTTTAGGGCAAGACGAGGTGACCATAAAGAGAGAGGGATGGATACAATCCTAACTCGTTGATAGAAGAGTGCACCAGGAAAACGGACTAGGTAGCACGATCAATCTCAGGATGGTGATTTAGTAACCAACACGCTAAGAATGAAATTATTGTCCTTAACTACCAAGCAACGGGGTTGCTAGGAGTATTGATTTCACACATCATAGTTCACTTGTCGGCATTCCAGTTGCAACAACACGGGACCGAGGAATGAACGATGATGGCGAGAGGTATCACTATATCAAGAGTTCATAGGAGGTGGTTCAATTCCCATGAAAATCCTGACATAAAGGGGGTAATACTCTGAGGCAGAACAGAACAAAAGCTGGATTGGCATTTTGATCTATGGAATACAACTACTTTGACCAGTCCAAGAAATGGATGAGGTGCTGGAGTTTGTTTCTCCTAGTCATTCTGGAATAGAATGGCTTGACGGACCACCAAAAAAGGCATCGATGAACGAATGCACGCATACTCTTGACTATCAATTGATAGACGAAGGTCAGAAAACTGCTAAAGAGGGACAACTCAAAGGAACATACGATTTTCTGAGTTGTGGATGCACAGATTAGCATGTTGAACGAGTTCAACATATTTCTTCCGGATAACCCATGTAGAAAGGTAGAACTGGCAGAGTCACAATTTTTGAATGGAGAACTCATCAAGAGCACTCTTATTGTGATATTTTGGTTCAAAGAACTTCTGCCACATTGACCCTTGGTATTTGGAAGAATGATATACCACGGACCTCGAAGACTATCACAAAGGTTACTAATACCCTAAAGGAACTAGCAAACACTATCAACATGAATGGGTAGGGTGAAACTCGGGTTCAAAAACCCAGGAATAGAATGCCTACTTACTAAGTGGCATCATGGGATGCTTCCAAGAATGATGGCCAGAATCATCACACTAGGAACACAAAGCATGGCTAGATTACTAGGTGATCCTCTAAGACACCTATGGTCATAATAATAGATCCAACATATATGTCGAGGCAACAGAGTACCTCAACTCACCGATTAGTGTGGTTAAACTGGCCCAAATAAACACCGGGAACGGAAAGAAGGGAGTTGCAAATGCATCAGACTATTTCGAAACCTGGGATGACTCGGATAACATAACGACTGTAAATGCTTGTCGGGTGGTAGGATCGACATATGCCAACGGGTGGCTTATCATTGCGGGGGCCAAAAGAACGTCGCCGGTGCCTGGAAACGGGATGAGGCGAAGACATGCACGCCGGCGAATCTTACCCAGCTTCAGGGCTCTCCGGGGAGATAACACCCCTACTGCTGCTCTGCGGGGTCTCCGCATGGTTACTAAGCGCACAAGTAGCTACAATGCTCCTTGAGCTGTTTGGGGTGGAAGGAGGAAGAAGGGCTCGGCTCAGCCTGCTTCCTCTCCTTGTATGTGTCTAGGTCTAGAATGAGAGTCCAACCCTTTGCATGGGTGCACCGGGGGGTTTATATAGGCCTACCCCCCGGGGGTACAATGGTAATCCGACTGGGCGCGGGGCCCAGCTATCTGTGGCTATGCTCGCCGGCTTCTCCGCCGGCTTCTGGGGCCCGCCGGCTGCCGGCTCCTGGGTCGACAGGCCGGCCCCACCGGCCAGGGCCTGGTCGGCGGCTGGTTACTGTTGCCCCGTGTTTGTCGGCGCAGGCTTGGTCGGGGTAAGCGTGGCTAAAGTAATGCCGCCCTGGCGGGCGATTACTGTAGCCCCGCCGCGTCTTGTCTCCTTAATGGGCGTCTCCTTCGAGGAGGGCGGCAGGCCGGCTACGCGAAGCTGGCCCTCTGTCTTGCCGGCTTGAGAGGGGGTGCGGCCCCCTTCGGCATCTCTCTGCCCGAAGGGGCCCACCACCTCGGGGGCCACGCTGGCGGCCCGTCGTGGACGGTGTCAGAGCCGCCGTGGCTACAGTGCCGCGCCGGGCGGGCCGCAGCTGCCCGCACGACGCGCTATACCAGGCGTGCTCCGGGTTTTGGGGGTGGCAGGCTCCACTGTAGCCACGCCCCGCATCATCATCGCGGAGTGGACGCGTACATCGCGGGTACGGCGTTGACCGATTTATGGGAGCCGGCTTAGCAGTAGCCGGCCTTGCTGTAGCCGGCCTTCCGCAGGCTTCTCCAGGAGGGTGAATGGGTAGGCCGCCCCGAAGCCGGCCAGGAGGGTAGCTGGCTGGGGGAGGCGGCCCAAGTCTTGAGTCTTCTTATGAGCCGGATGGGCTCACAATTTTTTCTGAGGGGCTAAGGGAAGCCGGCGGGGCTACCCATACCTATTTACCCCGACAGTAGTCCCCGAAGGCGGGCGAGCTTCACGGCGGACGGAAGGACGGGAAGCTTGGCCGGCTTCATACCGTGAGGGGCCGACCTCGTCGTTGCAGCCGACTTCGGAGCACTTTTCGTTATTAGGGTGACCGTGGTTGACCCGCGGGCTGGCCGCGGGTCCCACGACGAGCCACGTGGCGGGGAAGCCCTGCCGTCGCACGCGTGCGACAGGACGCTGCCGCAGGTCCGGGCCCGCCACTCCCTGGCCTCGGCCCGGGCGCAGATCTTCTGTGGCCCGAGGGGACTGCTTGCCTCCCCGTGGCCGTTACTTCGCGTCATCAAGGCGCGTAATTAACGCGGGCGTGGGGGAGATGGGCACGATCGATCCCCACGATCCCCCACGCCTCCTCGTCTCTGGCGCACGCGCCTACAAGTAGGGGGGGAGGGGGAGAGGCACAGGCCTGTTCGCTCCCCCGCTCCCCGTCCCTCCTGCTCCTCTTCTTCTTCTTCTTCTTCCTCGCGCCCGACGCAAGTCCGCGCCGCAGCCCACCCACGCCGCCATGTCTCTGGCTTTGTCGAGCTCGTGGGACGGGTCCAACGTCGACGAGGACCATATCGAGTTCCTCCGCCAGACCCGACGCCTGCCCGCCGCCAACCTCGTGCAGATGCGTCTGGCGCCCGCGAAGGAGGTCTCGCCGGCGCCGGAGGAAGGCGAGCGCGTCGTCTTCCGCGCGCACTTCCTCCGGGGCTTCGGCTTCCCGGCGAGCAGCTTCATGCGCTCCTTTCTTGAATTCTACAACCTCCAACCACACCACGTCACGCCCAACGCAGTGCTGCAGCTCTCGGCCTTCGTCTCGCTCTGCGAAGGGTTCTTGGGGGTGCTGCCGATGCTGGAGCTCTGGGCGGAGCTGTTCCAGAACAAGCTCGGCACCGTCTCCGCCGGCGTGCCGGCTCCCTGCGGCGCCTTCATCGCGATGAAGAGGGCAAGCGACGACAACCCCTTCCCCCACATTCCTCTGATCCAGTCCGTCAAGCTATGGCAGAAATCTTACTTCTACGTCAAGAACGTCGCCCCGCACGGCGACTACGTCAATCTGCCGGCTTACGTAGCCGGCCCGCCGGCTGGGAGGCGGCGGACCTGGGGCTACTGGTCGAAGTCCTTGTCTCCGGCTGGGAATGCTTCCATCTCCCGGCTTCGGGTGATGATCCAGTCGGAAGGCCTGCGCGCATCCAACTTGGTAACCGCCTTCGTCGAGCGCCGGATCCTGCCTCTCCAAAGCCGGCCACACATGATGTGCCAAATGAGTGGCCGGTTCGATCCTTGCCAGCTGAGCACATGGGAGACGCCCCATGCCGAGGTGGCTCTGATGGCGAACTACATCACCAACTTGAAGCTCACCGACGAGTGGCAATTCAGCAAGGCGCCGTACTCCCGCGCCCATCCTCCGCCTGTGGTAAGTTTTTCTTCTCGTCGTCTGCCGGCTTGGGTCAGCCGGCCTCTGACCAGGCGGCTCTTTTCTTTTTTCTCTTCATCAGAATCCTCTCCTCCCGCCGCCAGCCGGGGCGGCTGGAGTCGACCACGAGTACGCCCCGGACCGTACGGTGGACGACCCCGACGACCCGGATCTCTCCGCCGTCGCCATGGAGGATGCCGCCCCGGGGGACGCCGCCGAGCTCGGCGGCACCGGGCTCTCGGCCAGTTTCGACGACTGGCCGGACGATTTTGAAGCCGAAGAACTCCCGCGCCACCAGCCGGCAACCGACCGCCGCGGCGCGGGCTCGTCTGCCGCGCCGACTGCCGGTGGTGGAAAGGGGAAGCGCCGGGCCGCGCTCCCGCTCTTCGGAAGCCGGCCGAAGAGGCCGAAGGCCTCCGCCGCGGCCACGAAGTGCGAGGAGGCGGCGGCGAAGGCGGCCCGCTTCCGGAAGGCTGTGAAGAAGCCCCCCTCAGTTTCTGAGTAAGTCTAGTAGCCGCCTACGTGCTTGTTATTCTGAAGTTTTCTTTTCTTGAATGCTTTTCTGATTTTCTGAGCAGGGCGCCGCTCTCCCTCGAGCGAGGCCCAGCCGGCTCCGTGGTTGGGCCGAGCGCCGGATCCTCAGGGTCCCGCCGAGTGGACCCCCGCGCCGAACTTGACGCAGCCACGGAGCGCAACGCTCGCGAGGCGCGCCGAGAGAGGGAGGTGGCCGAGCGGGAGGCGGCGGAGCGGGAGGCCGCCCAGACGGCGCCAAGGCAAGCGAGCGCGGCGGCCGAGATTCCGTCGGAGCGGGCGGCCGCGGAGACGGAGGCGGAAGGCGCGCGTAGCCAGCCTCCGCTACTCGCCATCCCCCTCCAGACCTTGGATCCGGATATCCCTTCGCCCAGGGCGGAGGAGATTATCCCCGAGCAGCCGCCGGTGCAGAGGGACGAAGTCTTCGAGGTTTCCATTGAGAGGACGTCGCCGGCAGCGCCAGCCGGAGCAGGCGAAGGCGGCCAATCGTCGGCGGTGCCGGAGGAGCCGGCCCGGGCCGCGCCCGAGGCCGGAGCCGGCCTTGAGATCGAGCTAGCGGCGGGCCGGCCCACCGGAGGGAGCACGGCCCCACCGGACACGCGCCGAGCCGCGGGGGCTGAGCGGACGGCAGACGCCTTGGAGGCGGCCAGCTCCGCTACGTCCGGCTGGACTCCCAGCGGAGGGAGCGGCAAGCTGAACGTCGCGGCTCAAGAGGTTCGGAGCCGGCTGTAGGCACAGGCTGGCCTCCTGAGGCAATTCACTCAGGAGTTTCTATCGACGCGGTCTGCAATCCGGGTAAGTCTTCACTCCTTGACCATTCTGGTCCTTTGAATTTTTTCCGTGGGGGCGCGCTAGCGCACCCACTGGGTGTAGTCCCCGAGATCCGGGCCGACTGCATCACAGTCGGGTCGGATCTTACTTGACGACTATCTTGACTGTTTTTTCTGATCTCCAGGATTATCACAATTCTCGCGCTGCCGCCTTCAACTCCCAGGCTCGGGAGCTAAGCCGGAGGACCGAAGACCTCGCCAGCAGCCGACGTAAGTGTTTTGTCCTTATTAATTTCTCGTGGGGGCGCGACAGCGCACCCACTGGGTGTAGTCCCCGAGATCCGGGCCGACTGCAGCGCAGTCGGGTCGGATCTTACTCGACGACTTTTCCTTTGCTGACTTTTCTCTTTATTTTTTGCTCGTGCAGAGGCCAACGCCGACCTGCGGAGGGAACTCGGCGTGGTGCAGGCCGCTCTTCAGGCCAAGGACGCCAAGTATGCTGACTTGGTTCAAGAGCGCGACCGCCTGGCGACGAAACTGGCCGACCAAGAGGAGAGCCACAAGGCGGCCCTGCAAAAGGCGCAGGACGGCGAGGCTACCCTGAGGGCGGAGTTCGAGGCCAGGGAGGCGAACTGGGCCGAGACACGCCAGGCGCTGGAAGAAGGCTTCGGCCGGATCGAGGATCTCATTGATGGTAGGCTGTCTTTCTTGCTCTTCTTCCATCTGCCGGCCGCCTATGGTTTTGTTTTGACTTGTGTTTGCTGTCTTGCACAGAGTACTTCCCCAGCCAGTCCGTCCTTGCCGCCCAAGCCATCGAAGCCTACCGCGAGGAGCACCGTCAGGCCGGGGTTGTGATTCCGCCGGATGCGAACCGGATGTTGTCGGAGCAGCTCATCGCCGTACAGGCGCGGCTGCAGCCGGCCCACCGGTTGCTCCGCCGGCTTCAACGCGCCGGGGCGACGATGCTGGCCGCGCTCTGGCCCGGCTAGACAATTCCCCGCACCCCAAGCCGGACGGCCGACTGGCTCGAAGTCGCAGTCGGCCGCTTCGAGGCCTGGAAGGTGTCCGCGGCCCGTCTTGGAGCCGGGCGCGCGCTGGAGTTTGTCCGCGCGTGGTACCCAGGGCTAAGCCTGGACCAGCTGCGGACGTGGCGGTCGGAAGCCGACGCCGAGCTGGAGGAGGTGCGGCCGGCGATCGCGCAGCGCGCCTCGACGATCGCCGAGTGCACCGACACCAGCGTCTTCGCGCCGGAGCTCAACGACGATGGCGCCGCCCAGCCGAAGGAATGGTTCGGGCTGAACCCGGCGGACGGCGAGGACTCGGCCGAAGAGATCGCCTCCAGCGACGAGGGCGAGGACGACGAGGAGGAGGACGGCGAAGACGCCGAGCCAACTGGTGAGGTGGCCGACCGTCCCCCAGCCGACCGTGCCTCCAGCAACGAGCCACGCGGGAGCGCGCCCTCTGCCGGAGACGACGATCAAGCCGAGGTTGGCCAGCCGGCCGCTCCTCCAGCCGGCGCGACTACTTCCACCGCCTAGCCCGGCTCGTCTGCGGCCCCGCCGGCTTGATCTGCCGTTCTTTTTGTCCCTGTCTTTCTTTTTTGGATAATTTTAAGTTTCTGCAATTCCACCCACTGGGGGTGTATCGAACAATGTTGGACGTCGACCTCTCTGGAGGCTTTTTGTGTAAATATTAATATATGCATGTGTTGGCGTTCATCCGAGTGTACTTTTTGTCCTTAGGCTCTTTCCTTTGCCGCCTTCCCTCTTTGGGAAGGCAAGTACTTGAGTTTTCTTGGATTTGAAGTAGACTGAATGTAAGCCGGCCGGCCGGCTACTCTAGTAGTCGGTCGGCGTGAGGCAGTCAGCCGGCTTTTGTTATATATACGAGCCTGTTTGGTCCCTAGCCGTTTTTCATGTGGGTACCCTTTCCGGCTTGTGGCTCTTGCCAGCCGGGCAGTCGGTTCTTCGAGCTGCGGTTTCGGCAAGAGCCAATCTTGGGTGTCGGCACATTACTTGTCTGACTGCGGGTAGGGCTCCTAACATAACTCTAGTCGGCCAGTCCCCGGGCTGACTCGTCGGACCCGGTACCGGACAAAATAAATGAAAAGGTAATATCATACGCATGATAACTTTCATTCATGAAATAACGGGTGGCAGTCCCCGAGTCTTTCTCGGGGAGCCTACTGTTTCATACTAAATACAAAAGTGGGCATAACACATACTGCGCTTTAACTGTAAAACTTCCGAAGGAGATTTGCGTTCCATGGTCGCTCCGACTCCTTGCCGGAGTCGTCTCTCTTGCGTGCCTTCGGCTTCTGCGCGTCGATGAGGTAGTAGGCGTCGTTGCCCAAGGCTCTGCTGATGATGAAGGGGCCTTCCCAGGGGGCTGCGAGCTTGTGCTGGCCAGCTGTTCGCTGGATCAGCCGGAGCACAAGGTCGCCCTCCTGGAAGGATCCTGGGCGGACCCTCCGGCTATGGTAGCGGCGCAGACCCTGCTGGTAGATGGCAGACCGGCTGAGGGCTAACAGCCGGGCCTCTTCCAGCAGGTCGACGCCGTCTTCTCGAGCTTCCTTGGCTTCTGCTTCCGTGTACATGGTTACCCGAGGCGAGTCGAACTCGATGTCTGTTGGGATGACCGCCTCGGCACCATATACAAGGAAGAAGGGAGTGAAGCCGGTTGATCTGTTGGGGGTAGTGCGCAGACTCCATAGGACAGCCGGCAGCTCATCGAGCCAGCAGCCGGCTGAACGCTCCAGAGGTACGACCAGTCGAGGCTTGATGCCGGACAAAATAAGGCCATTTGCTCGCTCCACTTGGCCGTTTGACTGCGGGTGGGCGACTGACGCAAGGTCCAGCCGGATACCTTGCGCAGCGCAGAACCGTGCCAAGGCACCTTTGGATAAGTTCGTGCCGTTGTCAGTGATGATGCTGTGCGGTACGCCGTACCGGGTTGTTATATCTGCAATGAAGGTCACTGCAGTCGGCCCATTCAGCTTCTTGATCGGCTTCGCCTCGATCCACTTGGTGAATTTGTCAACGGCGACGAGAAAATGTGTCATGCCGCCGCGCGCCGTCTTGAATGGGCCCACCATATCCAATCCCCAGACGGCAAAGGGCCAGGTGATGGGAATGGTCTTGAGTGCCGAAGCCGGCATGTGTTGCTGCGAGCTGAAAAGCTGGCAGCCTTTGCAGTGTTTGACTAGCTCTTTGGCGTCGTCCAAAGCAGTCGGCCAGAAGAAACCGTGGTGGAAGGCTTTGGCGACCAGTGATCTTGATGCGGCGTGGTGGCCGCACTCTCCTTGGTGTATATCCCTGAGGATCGCGATGCCCTTCTCCTGCTCGACGCATCGCTGCAAGACTCCGGTGGCGCTGCGCTTGACAAGCTCTCTGTTGACGATTGTGTATGCTCCAGCCCGGCGCTGAACTTGTCTTGCTTCGCTTTTATCAGCCGGCAGGTCGTGGTTCACCAAAAAGTTGCGGATGGTTTGGGCCCATGATGGGGCGGCGACCTCCTCTGCCACCAATGTGGCCACAGCCACCAGGGTGGGCGGGCTGGGTAGTGCAGTGCTGGAGTCGGCCGCCGCGTGCTGTGCTGAAGAAGTCCCCGGGCCGGCTACCGCAGTCCCCGGGCCGGGTGCGGCGGTCCCCGGGCCGGGTACTGCAGTCCCCGAACCAAATATTGAAGTCCCTGGGCCGGCTGCTTGATTCTTCGAGCCGGACCTGGCCCCCTCGGGGTTAGGCGGCACGAAAATGGAGTCGGATTCCGGAGACGGCTTGATTGAAGGCTTGAGGAGGCGCTACAGGGCGACGCCGGCTGGTATTGCTTGCCGCGTGGAGCCTATTCGGGCCAGAGCATCCGCTGGCTCGTTGTCGGCTCGCGGCACGTGAAGGAATTCACACCCGTCGAAGTATCCGCTGATTTGCTGCACTAGGAAGCGGTAGCTCGCCATGTTTGCGTCCTTGGCGTCCCAGTCGCCAGAAGACTACTGCACCACCAAATCCGAGTCGCCATAGCACAGGATCCGGCGAATGCCAAGTTCCTTGGCAAGCCGGAGCCCGTGTATGAGCGCCTCGTACTCGGCTACGTTGTTGGAGGCGGCGAAGTGGATCTGCAGCGTGTATCTGAGCTTGTCGCCTTTTGGAGAGGTAAGGACGACGCCGGCTCCCAGGCCGGTGCACATCTTTGATCCGTCGAAGTGCGTGCGCCAATGGGTGGAGTCGGGCGCTGGTGGTAAGTACTGGGTCTCGGCCCAGTCGACGAGGAAGTCGGCCAGCGCTTGCGTCTTGATGGCGGTGCGGGGTTGGTAGAAGATCGTGTAGGGGGCCAGCTCGATGGCCCATTTGGCCACCCGGCCGGATGCATCCCGGCTGCCTATGATGTCGGCTAGCGGGGCAGTGCATACGACCGTGATGGGGTGCTCTTGAAAGTACGGCTTCAGCTTCTTGACGGCGAAGTACACGCCATAGCACATCTTCTGATAGTGCGGGTAATTTTGCTTCGAGGCGGACAGCACCTCGCTCAGGTAGTAAAACGGCCTTTGGAACGGCTGGGCTCGACCTTCTTCGGGGCGTTCGACCACAATGACGGTGCTGACCACCCGGCTAGTGGCGGAAATATATAGGAGCATGGGCTCCTTCTCAGTCGGTGCCGCCAAGACAGGCGTCGTGGACAGCATTTTCTTTAGCTCGTGGAAAGCTTGGTCGGCCTGGTCGTTCCACTCAAAGTGAGTGCTCTTCTTCATGAGGCGGTAGAGGGGGCGAGCTTTTTCTCCAAGCCGGCTGATGAAGCGGTTAAGAGAGGTCAGGCACCCGGTGAACTTCTGAATCTCTCTGAGCTTTGTTGGGACCGCCATCCTCTCGATGGCCTTGATCTTCACAGGGTTGCACTCTATGCCGCGTTCAGAGACCAGAAAACCTAGGAGCTGGCCGGCTGGCACTCCGAACACGCATTTCTCCGGGTTGAGCTTGATCCGGAACCGGCGCAGGTTCTCGAATGTCTCCTTCAAGTCTTCTAGCAGAGTGCCACGCTTCTCCGTCTTCACCACAACATCATCCACGTAAACGTGGGCGTTCTTGCCGAGCTGCGTGAGGAGGCACTTCTGCATGCAACACTGAAAAGTGGCACCGGCATTCCTCAAGCCGAACGTCATAGTCAGGTAGCAGAAGGCTCCAAACGGCGTGATGAAGGCGGTCTTCAGTTGGTCATCCGGGTTCAGCTTGATCTGGTGGTATCCCGAGTAGGCATCCAAGAAGCTCAACAGCTCGCATCCGGCTGTGGAGTCTATCACTTGATCAATCCTGGGCAGAGCGAAGGGATCTTTCGGGCAGGCTTTGTTGAGGCTCGTGTAATCTATACACATGCGCCATTTGTTATTCTTTTTCAGCACGATAACCGGGTTCGCGAGCCATTCGGGGAAGAAAACTTCCATGATGAAGCCGGCTGCGAGAAGCCGGGCTATCTCTTCCCCTACGATCCTTCTCTTCTCTTCTGACAGTCGGCGGAGGGGCTGCTTGACTGGTTTAGCATCCTCCCGCACGTGCAATTTGTGCTTGGCGAAATCCTTCGAAACACCCGGCATGTCCTTGGGGGACCATGCAAAGATATCCGATTCTCACGGAGGAAATTGACGAGCTCGCCTTCCTATTTGCTATCCAGGCTCGCCCCAATGACGGCAAACCTCTCGGAGTGCTCGGGGTCGAGCTGTATCTTCTTGGTCTCCTTGGCCGGCTGGAAAGATCCTTGGGCATCATACTCCTTGGAGTCGGCGGGTTGGTTTAGCTGCTTGCTGGCCAGGGCCACGACCCGGTCCAGCGTCTTCTTCTCGGCAGCGATCACGAGGGATTCGGCCAGCCGGCTGCTGGCAGCGGCGCAGTCGGCGGCCTTCTTGTAGTCGCCGGCGATGGTGATGACACCCTTGGAGCTTGGTATCTTCATCTTGAGGTAAGCATAGTGGGGGACCGCCATGAACTTGGCCAAGGCGGGTCGGCCCAGCAAGGCATGATAAGGGCTCTCCAGGTCCACCACCTCGAACCAGATTGCTTCCCGGCGAAAATGATCCTTGCCCCCAAAGAGTACGTCGATCTTGAGCTTGCCGATGGGGGCACAGGACAAGCAGGGTACGATGCCGTGGAACACCGTTCGAGTCGGCGCAAGTTGCTTTGCCTTGACGCCCAGCTTCTCCATGGTGTCGCGGTACAGGATGTTGATGCTGCTTCCGCCATCGATCAGCACGCGGGAGAAGCGTGCGGCGCGCGTATCCGTTGCGAGGGTGGCCTCCAGGACCAATGCGTAGGAGCCGGGGGATGGCATCACCTCTGGGTGGTCGGCCCGGCTCCAGCTGATGGGTTTCTCCGACCAGTGCATGTGGCCGCCTGGGCTGGTGGCGGCCATGTTGACCTCCTGTTGCTCTCGGCGCTTGCTGCGCCGGTCTTCGGGCTGACTCGTGAAGACGACATAAGACGCTTGCTCGTCGGGGAACTCGTCCTGCACGGCGTCGACCGCGGGCCGGGCGGCGGAGCCGGCGGCGGCGGGCCGGCAGGCGGAGTCGGCGTGAGCCCTTCACCCTTCGAGATTCGGGCGAGCCAGTTGCATTTGCGGGTCGTGTGGTTGGACGGCTTCGCGCCGCTGTGGAACTTGCACGGGGCATCAAGGGTTTGCTCGTAGGAGAAGGCCGGCTGCCAAGCCGGCCGACCGCCCTTGGGCTTCTTGGGCGCGGGCCGCCCTTCAGGCGGCGCGTCTTCGATCGTGGCCACCTGCCGGCTGGCGGGAGGCGGCGCAGGGCCCTTGCGCTTTTGATCATTCTGGTGTTGGCGTCGGCCGCCGTCTCCAGCCGGCGCTTTGGGCGCCGGATTGAGCAGCTTTCCGGATGCGTCCACCCGGAGCTCGGTCTTCATCGAGGAGTCGGCGCTGGCGTACTTGTCGGCGATGTTCAGGAGCTCGTCGAGGGTAGTCGGCTCATCGCAGAGAAGCTTGTGCTTGAGGAGGGTGCCCTCTCGGCACCCGGCTGTGAAGTATTCGATGGCTTGCACCTCGTGCACCCCCTCGCAGGAGTTGCGGAGCTCGGCCCAACGCGTCAGGTAGTCGCGAGTGGACTCGGCTGGGCCCTGTACGCACAGGGAGAGCTGTCTGGGCTTGGGAGCCCGCTTGTAGGTGCTGGTGAAGTTGCGAACGAAGGCTTCAGTGAAATCCACCCAGCTGTTGATGCTGAGGGGCTTGAGGCTGTTAAGCCAAGTCCGCGCCGTGCCTTGCAGCATGAGGGGCACGTACTTTACGGCAACGCGCCGGTTGCCATTGGCGATGCTGACGGCCGTGGAGTAGTCGGTCAGCCAATCTTCCGGCTTCACTGAGCCGTTGTACTTGGGCGTGTCTCTTGGGAGCGAGAACCCTTTGGGGAAGGGCTCGTCGCGGATGCGGGGGCCAAAGCAAGGCGGGCCGACATCGTCTTCTTCTTCTAGCGCCAGGGATCGGGCCAGGCGGTCGATCCGGTGGCGGGCGTCGTTTTCGCCGATTCCCTCGCGGCGACCAAGCCGGCCGCTGAGAGTCGGGTGAGCCACTGGAGGCGGGGTAGGATATCTCTCTCCGCGAGCTCGAGGCGGAGGCGGGGTGCCCCGCCATTCCATGGCTCGGGGGCGGCCGTCCGCGTCTCGCTCGATGGAGATCTGGGTCCGGCTTCGGCTGGAAGCCGGCTCTTTCTCGCGCCGCGCGCGGGTGTTGCTGGTAGTCGGCGACCGGGAAGTCGCGTCGTGCTCGTGGCGCGGGGGAGGGCTCCCCGCGCAGGCGTCGGCTTCGTGCCGCCGTGCGGCCGCATCAATCAGTTGCTGGATGCGCCGCGTCATGTGGGGGAGGTCTTCGGCTTCCAAGCCGTCCAGCTCGTCTACGGCCGCCTGGGCGGTGCGCAGGTTCTCGAGCGGGGTGGCGTAGACCGGGCGATCCACTCCAAGCGTGTCGGCGATGACGGCGCCGCGTTGCCTGACAGCACCAGCCCGGCTAGGGCCAGCCGGAGCCGGCGTGCCGAAGGCGGCGCGGTCAGCTTCGCGCTGGTAGGCCTCGGTGAGGCGTCTTACGGAGGCCAGCCGCCGGCCCTCCGCGAGGAGGGTGAGGCGGCGTGCCTCCAGAACTTCGTCGCTGGCGTCCGCCGGAAGGGGGCGGACAAGTCTTGGGCAGCCGCGAGTGGGGTGTCGCGGGCGCCCTCGTCAGTCGGGCCGTCGAGGCCGATAACCATCACCTCGGGGGCGTCATAATCGCGATCGCCAGCCGGAGGGAGCGGGTCGTTGTAGACCGTGACGTTGGTGGGGAAGGTGTCGTAGGATGCCGCGTCGGAGTCGACGGGCATCGGGTCGGTGGAGCCAACCGACTCCAAGTCCGCAGCGGGCTCGCTGGAGACGTGGAGCTGGCCGAGGAGGTTGGCGAGGTGATCTGCGCCCGCATCGGAGGCGAGCTCGTCGGAGATGTGGGCCTCGTCGAGGAGGCTGGCAAGGCTACTAGCCGCGCAGACGTTGGCGACGCCATGCAGCGCGTCGCGGCAAGCACCATCGGGCGAGCCAGGCTGGCTACGCCCGCGAGGGAGAAAAAGGGTTCCCGTCCAGAACAGGTCTCCGGACGACGGTGCATCTGGCCCCACGGTGGGCGCCAAATGTCGGGTAGTAGGATCGACATATGCCAACGGGTGGCTTATCATTGCGGGGGCCAAAAGAACGTCGCCGGTGCCTGGAAACGGGATGAGGCGAAGACATGCACGCCGGCGAATCTTACCCAGCTTCAGGGCTCTCCGGGGAGATAACACCCCTACTGCTGCTCTGCGGGGTCTCCGCATGGTTACTAAGCGCACAAGTAGCTACAATGCTCCTTGAGCTGTTTGCGGTGGAAGGAGGAAGAAGGGCTCGGCTCAGCCTGCTTCCTCTCCTTGTATGTGTCTAGGTCTAGAATGAGAGTCCAACCCTTTGCATGGGTGCACCGGGGGGTTTATATAGGCCTACCCCCCGGGGGTACAATGGTAATCTGACTGGGCGCAGGGCCCAACTGTCTGTGGCTATGCTCGCCGGCTTCTCCGCCGGCTTCTGGGGCCCGCCGGCTGGTGGGTCCCGCCGGCTGCCGGCTCCTGGGTCGACAGGCCGGCCCCACTGGCCAGGGCCTGGTCGGCGGCTGGTTACTGTTGCCCCGTGTTTGTCGGCGCAGGCTTGGTCGGGGTAAGCGTGGCTACAGTAACGCCGCCCTGGCGGGCGATTACTGTAGCCCCGCCGCGTCTTGTCTCCTTAATGGGCGTCTCCTTCGAGGAGGGCGGCAGGCCGGCTACGCGAAGCCGGCCCTCTGTCTTGCCGGCTTGAGAGGGGGTGCGGCCTCCTTCGGCATCTCTCTGCCCGAAGGGGCCCGCCGCCTCGGGGGCCACGCTGGCGGCCCGTCGTGGACGGTGTCAGAGCCGCCGTGGCTACAGTGCCGCGCCAGGCGGGCCGCAGCTGCCCGCACGACGCGCTATACCAGGCGTGCTCCGGGTTTTGGGGGTGGCAGGCTCCACTGTAGCCACGCCCCGCATCATCATCGCGGAGTGGACGCGTACATCGCGGGTACGGCGTTGACCGATTTATGGGAGCCGGCTTAGCAGTAGCCGTCCTTGCTGTAGCCGGCCTTCCGCAGGCTTCTCCAGCAGGGTGAATGGGTGGGCCGCCCCGAAGCCGGCCAGGAGGGTAGCCGGCTGGGGGAGACGGCCCAAGTCTTGAGTCTTCTTATGAGCCGGATGGGCTCACAATTTTTTCTGAGGGGCTAAGGGAAGCCGGCGGGGCTACCCATACCTATTTACCCCGACAATGCTTAAATAGATTTGAGACATCCTGCAAAAATGGTGGCATAACCACTCAACGACACAATATCAATGTTCCGAGAGCAACTGTCAACACACGGAGGTAGTAAGAGCTGAACTGAGGCTTGAATCCATCATTCCTACAAGTTTATGGGTTAATAACACGTGATCCTGATAGATAGATGAGAATTCATAGTTCTTAATCCCCATAGAAGAGAAGAGGATAACTCACATCAGAAGGGCATAAGGTAAAGGAGTAAAAAGAGCCTTACGTTCCCTTCCACAAGCAATTCCCTTATATAACTAAAGCATTTCTAGACTCGACTTCGACCAGTTTGGCTTGGCAATCCTACAGGCAGTCAGGCTCTGATACCAAAGCTGCCAGGACGCCGATCCTGAGCCACATTGATCTAGCATGCAACACATCATATCACTTTGTGGCCTCACGCACGGTATTCACATGGGTGCCACATTACCTGGCCCGGGACCATTTGCGCCTTTTGGCTCACGTATACGATAGTGTCGCTAGCATCCATATGACAGAGAACCCGGGCCGACATGACTAGTCATGAACCCAAAGTGGCACTAACTTACAGGGACACACATACATGACCCAACAACGAACGTGTCGGTCATCGGCGAGTGAATTCGGGCTGTAGCAACTGGGCTAGCAGGACTCTAGGAATCTGGGCTGTAGCAGGCTAACAGGATTTAGTGGAAGCACTAGACTACATTTCCCCATAAGAGCGGCTACCAAGGATATACAACTAGGTTGTCGGATCCCACACATACCAAGCATTTCAATCATACACAAAATATGCTCAATATGTGTAAATACAACATGGCATCACAACAAAACTCTATGACTCAAAGTATTTATTCATTAGGCTCCAAGGAGCCAGATATTACAAACATGGGTCTGAGGACCCAGCATTCAAGTCATACAAGCATTAAGCACATGCGGAAGCTTAACTTGTCTGAGTACAGCAAATGAGAAAGGGCGAGAGGCCTGACTATCTACAAGACACTGCCGAGGGCACAAGATCATAGCTGAGGTAACAAGCTAAACGTCGGAGTCCACGCGGAACTACTAGTGAGACTGGAGTCTCTCTGCAAAAACATAAATTAAGCAAACGTGAGTACAAATGTACCCAGCAAGACTTACATCAGAACTAGCTACATATGCATCAGTATCAACAAAGGGGGTGGTGGAGTTTAACTGCAGCAAGCCAGCTTTGACTCAGTGGCTATCCTGTACTACGACTGCTGGTAACTCTTTTGAGGTGGCGCACACAAGTCCACATATTCACCATATCAATACACCACTATGGATCCGCCCCCGTCTCCCTACGAGAACGCCATCCATAGCACTCATGCTTATCTTGCGCATTTTAGAGTATCCACTTTCACTTGTCTATGAACTGTATAGGCAACCGAGAAGTCCTTTACCGCAGACACGGCTATTCAAATAGATCATGTTAACCATGCAGGGGTGTACTTCTTCACACACGCTCTCACCACTTATCGTCGTTTACACGACATGTACTCAACAACCTTCAAGCGGAAGCCCAGCGAGGGTGTCGGCCATGACCTGACTAACCACACAAGTCTCTAGTCCAGGTTTTTCGCCTATTCAGGTTTCATCCGCAAGGAGATCCGGCCGGGGTGTCGCTCACGGCCCCAAACGATGTGTGCAGGGTTCCCAAGCCCACCTCGATGGATGGATCTATGCTTGGTACACCGTGCCATGGTGCCTAGTCTGTCCCAAGCCCACCTGTACCGGGTGCCACATGGTAGACTACTAACACCACCTACAAACACCAGAAACTTGTTGCAACTCCTGGACAGAGATCAGGTTGATTAATAAGTCGAGAGAGCTTGGAGTACACCGAGCCCAATGTGTGGTAGTGGTTATTCATGGATCATAGACACAGAACTCAGTTCCTGAGGACGGTTTCAATGAGACAACCCACCATGTACTCCTACATGGCCTCTCACCGCTACCTTTACCAAATCGTGTTCACACACTTAGCTCTCAGTAGTAGGACATGTTCATCACATTCTAATTCATTCCTGATGAATCAGACCTGACTCAACTCTAAGCAGTAGCAGGCATGACAACAAGCATGAATGAGTAGGCACATTAGGGCTCAAACAACTCCTACTCATGCTAGTGGGTTTCATCTATTTATTGTGGCAATGATAGGTCATGCAGAGGAAAGGGGTTCAACTACCGCAACATGTAACAGTTGAATCGTTGTTGTCCTAATGCAGTAAAAGAGAGCAGAAGCGAGAGAGTGGGATTGTATCGGAATGAACAAGGGGTTTTTGCTTGCCTGGCACTTCTGAAGATAGTATAGCTCTTCATCGGTGTCATCGAACTCATCGTCGGAACATACATCTACTTGGGGGGGGGGGGGACAAATACCGGCAAACAAGAAAGAACACAATCAATGCAATGCAACAATATGATGCATGAAGGTGACATGGCAATATGCTGTTGATTGAGCTAATGCAACTAGCAACAAGTTAAATGAAGTTGGTTTGAACCCTAGTTTCAAAATTAAACTCCATATGTGAAAGTTTAAATGCCCTTTATATGATTTGTCCTAAACAGCAGTCATAAGTTGTTCTAACATGCATGAAGAAGGTACAGATGGATAGATTGGATTTTTCTGATAATTTTTCATATATAAATTATTTCATTTGGAGTGATAGATTAATTTCTATGGATTTTTAAAATTTTGGATATTTTCTGAAATAAATAAATCATTTCTGGTTTATTTAAATCCCAAACAATATTTACTGTGTCAGCATTAAGTCAATGTGACGTCACCATTGATGAAAGTCAAATCTGACTAGTGGGGCCTACCTGTCTGTGTCTTTAGCTTTAATTAAAAGGTTTAATATTTAACTATGGATTAGCTGGGCAGTGGGGCCTGCTGTCAGTGGCATAGGGGCTTAGTTAGCAGGGTGATTAACCCCTAACGGTGGCTATCATCGGTGGCTAATCGCTGGCGTAACCAAGACGCGACGGTGTTGCCCATCTGACCAACTCCAGCGATGGGAGCTCACGCGGCTAGGCGCGTTGGAACCGGAGCAAGGAGGCGCGTCGGTTGGTGGCCTCGGGCAATGCTAGGGTGGCCAGGAACGTCGATGTCATTGAGTTCCGTGGCGGCGCAGCTGCGGCTTGCATGGGTGCGAGGGCCACGGTGCACGAGCGGGCGACCTGAGGCGCGCTACTGGTTCCTGGGGAATCCCTGAGCATGCCTGCGTGCTTGGGTTGTCCAGGTAGGGCGGCTAGCGGTGGCGAGCTTCGCGGCGGCGGCAGCGAGCTCCAGCCAAGGCGGGGCTACGGCCTAGAGGTCGAGCGCGACTAGGGAGAAGAGGGAAATGACGCGGGGGCTCACCGCAAGTGGAGGGGGCACCGAAGCGGGCTCGGGGAAGGGCTGGAGTAGGCGGGGCATCGGCGGCGATCTCCGGCATCCAAGGAGGGGAACGATGATGAGCCACTCGTCTTAGGGCAGATCCGCTCGGTTCCTTCGGCTGGGTAGACGAAAACGAAGATGGCGGAGTCATTGGACACGCTGGTGAGTCGGCGGGGGGCACGGTGCCCGCGGTGGTGACGAGCGGCGACGGTGAGCTCTGCTTGGGGGAGACAGCAGAGGGGAAGAGCACGAGAGAGAGAGTGAGAGGGGCCCAGGGGGTGCGTGGCGACGTCCAGGGAGAGCCAGGGCAAGCAGTCACAGAGGAGGTGGCCGAGCGCGTGCACGCGAGCCGCGGGCACACACCTCTCGTCCTAGTGGCGAGAGGTAGAAGACGGTCCAGCCCCTGGTAGGCTGGGCCGGTTCAGCTGGGCTAGGTAGGCTATGCTAGGTAGGTGGCCAAGTGGCCTCCTCTCCCTCTCTTTTATTATTTGTTTCAGTTTTCTAATTTCTTCTACTGTTTTGCAAATAAAATACCAACCGAAACACTTTGGTTAATTCTGTAAATTTTTGTGAGGAATATTTGAATTATTTTCAAACCACACAACAAATTTCAGAATATTTGGAGCAACCAATATTTAATGGTGAATTTTAAACTCCAACTCAAATACCATAATGATTAAATCAATGACCAAAATGTCCTAGAAAAAATATGCATCATCTCTAGTAGAGGATTTCACCTTTTTCCATAAATCACGAACTTTTTATAAGGATATTTTCAGTTCATTGAAAATATTTTGGTTGAACCTATTTGAGTTCTTCTGGTGCTAGGGCTTTATCATCCCCATTTCAGCTTTAATTGAAAATTAACATGATGCAAGATGCTCACTGATGCAACTAATTACAACCAACATTCTAGGGCTGTGACAAGGTTTGAGAACATCAAAATTATGAAACAATTGATTGGCTTGTCACCGGGGTTGTGCATGATTTGAATATTTTGTGTGATGAAGATGGAGCATAGCCAAACTATATGATTTTGTAGGGATGAACTTTCTTTGGCCATGTTATTTTGAGAAGATACGATTACTTTGTTATTATGCTTGAAGTATTATTATTTTTGTGTCAATATTAAACTTTTGTTTTGAATCTTATGGATCTGAATATTCTTGCCACAATAAAGAAAGTTACATTGATAATTATGTTAGGTAGCATTCCACATCAAAAATTCTGTTTTTATCATTTACCTACTCGAGGACGAGTAGGAATTAAGCTTGGGGATGCTTGATACGTCTCTAATGTATCTATAATTTTTTTATTGTTCCATGCTATTATATTATCCATCTTGTATGTTTTATATGCATTCATATGCTATTTTATATGATTTTTGGGACTAACCTATTTAGAGCCCAATGGCAGTTTATGTTTTTTCCTTGTTTTTGAGTTTTACAGAAAAGGAATACCAAATGAAGTCCAATTGACGTGCCAATTTTTGATGAATTTTTATGGACCAAAAGAAGCCCCCGAAGTAAAAGAGTTGGGATAGAAGAGTCCGGAGTCATCCACGAGGGTGGAGGGTGCGCCCTACCCCCTAGGCTCGCCCCCTATCTCGTGGATGACTCAGAGACCCCCCCCCCTAACGTGAGACCGACGCCAAAAATTCCTATAAATACAGAAACCACTGAAAAGAAACCTAGATCGGGAGTTCCTCCACTTCAAGCCTGTGTAGCCACCAAAAACCAATTGGGACCCAGTTCCGGCACCCTTCCGGAGGGGGCATCCCTCACCGGTGGCCATCTTCATCATCCCGGAGCTCTCCATGACGAGGAGGGAGTAGTTCACCCTCGGGGCTGAGGGTATGTACCAGTAGCTATGTGTTTGATCTCTCTCTCTCTCTCTCTCTCTCTCTCTCGTGTTCTTGATTTGGCACGATCTTGATGTATCGCGAGCTTTGCTATTATAGTTGGATCTTATTATGTTTCTCCCCCTCTACTCTCTTGTAATGGTTTGAGTTTTCCCTTTGAAGTTATCTTATCGGATTGAGTCTTTAAGGATTTGAGAACACTTGATGTATGTCTTGCATGTGCTTATCTGTGGTGACAATGGGATATTCACATGATCTACTTGACGTATGTTTTGGTGATCAACTTGCGGGTTCTGTGACCTTGTGAACTTATGCATAGGGGTTGGCACACGTTTTTGTCTTGACTCTCCGATAGAAACTTTGGGGCACTCTTTGAAGTTCTTTGTGTTGGTTGAATAGATGAATCTGAAATTGTGTGATGCATATCGTCTAATCATACACGCGGATACTTGAGGTGAAATTGGAGTATCTAGGTGACATTAGGGTTTTGCTTCATTTGTGTCTTAAGGTGTTATTCTAGTACAAACTCTAGGATAGATCGAACGGAAAGAATAGCTTTGTGTTATTTTACTACGGACTTTTGAATAGATCAATCAGAAAGGATAACTTTGAGGTGGTTTCGTACCCTACAATAATCTCTTCGTTTGTTCTCCGCTATTAGTGACTTTGGAGTGACCCTTTGTTGCATGTTGAGGGATAGTTATATGATCTAATTATGTTATCCTTGTTGAGAGAACTTGCACTAGTGAAAGTATGAACCCTAGGCCTTGATTCAACGCATTGCAATACCGTTTGTGCTCACTTTTTATCATTAGTTACCTTGCTGTTTTTATATTTTCAGATTTCAAAAACCTATATCTACCATCCATATTGCACTTGTATCACCATCTCTTCGCCGAACTAGTGCACCTATACAATTTACCACTATATTGGGTGTGTTGGGGACACAAGAGACTCTTTGTTATTTGGTTGCAGGGTTGTTTGAGAAAGACCATCTTCATCCTACGCCTCCCATGGATTGATAAACCTTAGGTCATCCACTTGAGGAAAATTTTCTACTGTCCTACAAACCTCTGCACTTGGAGGCCCAACAACGTCTATAGGAAGAAGCTTGTGTGGTAGACATCAAACATCAAGGAGTTCATCATCAACACACCACCTATTACCTTTTGGAGAGTGGTGTCTCCTAGATTGGTTAGGTGTCACTTGGGAGCCTCCGTCAATATTGTGGAGTTGAACCAAGGAGTTTGTAAGGGAAAGGAGATTGCCTACTTCGTGAAGATCTACCCAAGTGAGGCAAGTCCTTCATGGGCGATGGCCATGGTGGGATAGACAAGGTTGCTTCTTCGTGGACCCTTTGTGGGTGGAGCCCTCCGTGGACTCACGCAACCGTTACCCTTTGTGGGTTGAAGTCTCCAGATAATAGCAAAGCTCGTGATAAATCAAGATCGTGCCAAATCAAGAACACGAGAGAGAGAGAGAGAGAGATCAAACACATAGCTACTGGTACATACCCTCAACCCCGAGGGGGAACTACTCCCTCCTCGTCATGGAGAGCATCGGGATGATTAATATGGCCACCGGAGAGGGATTCCCCCCTCCGGCAGGGTGCCGGAACGGGTCTAGATTGGCTTTCGGTGGCTACAGAGGCTTCTGGCGGTGGAACTCCCGATCTTATCCCCGTTTTGGAAGTTTTAGCATACGTGGGTATATATGGGTGAAAGGACTACGTCGGTGGACCGAAGGGGGGCACGAGGCAGGGGGCGTGCCCTAGGGGGGTGGGCGCGCCCCTACCCTCGTGAGATCCTCCTTCATCTTCTGACGTAGGGTCCAAGTCTATCCGGTAGGTTTCCTTCCAAAAATAACTTCTCCAGTTGATTTCGTTCCATTTCGACTCGTTTGATATTCCTTTTCTTCGAAACACTGAAATAGGCATAAAACAGCAAATCTGGGCTGGGCCTCCGGTTAATAGGTTAGTCCCAAAAATAATATAAAAGTGGAAAATAAAGCCCAATATTGCCCAAAACAGTAGATAATATAGCATGGAGCAATCAAAAATTATAGATACGTTGGAGACGTATCAAGCATGCCCAAGCTTAATTCCTGCTCGTCCTCGAGTAGGTAAATGATAAAAAGATATTTTTTGATGTGGAATGGTACTTGGCATAATTTCAATGTAATTCTTCTTACTTGTGATATGAATATTCAGATCCGAAAGATTCAAGACAAAAGTTCATATTGACATAAAAATAATAATACTTCAAGCATACTAACTAAGCAATTATGTCTTCTCAAAATAACATGGCCAAAGAAAGTTCATCCCTACAAAATCATATAGTTTAGTCATGCTCCATTTTCATCACACAAGAATGCTCTCATCATGCACAACCCCGATGACAAGCCAAGCAATTGTTTCATACCTTAATAATTTCAAACTCATAAACTTTCACACAATACATGAGCATGAGCCATGGATATAGCACTATGGTTTGTATAGAATATAATGATGGGGGTTATGTGGAGAAGACAAAAAGGAGAAAGTCTCACATCAACGAGGCAAATCAATGGGCTATGGAGATGCCCATCGATTGATGTTAATGCAAGGAGTAGGGATTGCCATGCAACGGATGCACTAGAGCTATAAATGTATGAAAGCTCAACAAAAGAAACTAGTGGGTGTGCATCCAACTTGTTGCTCACGAAGACCTAGGGCACTTGAGGAGGCCCATTGTTGGAATATACAAGCCAAGTTCTATAATGAAAATTCCCACTAGTATATGAAAGTGATAACTCAAGAGACTCTCTATATGAAGAACATGGTGCTACTTTGAAGCACAAGTGTGGAAAAATGGATAGTAGCATTGCCCCTTTTTATTTATTTTCTTTTTTTGGGCCTTTTTTCTTTGGCCTTTTTTTGGGACAATGCTCTATTGAATGATGATCATCACACTTCTATTTATTTACAACTCAATGATTACAACTCGATACTAGAACAAAGTATGACTCTGTATGGATGCCTCCGGCAGTGTACCGGGATATGCAATGAATCAAGAGTGACAAGTATGAAAAAATTATGAATGGTGGCTTTGCCACAAATACTATGTAAACTACATGATCATGCTAAGCAATATGAAAATGATGAATGTGTCATGATAAACTGGATGGTGGAAAGTTGCATGTCAATATATCTCGGAATGGCTATGGAAATGCCATAATAGGTAGGTATGGTGGCTGTTTTGAGGAAGATATAAGGAGGTTTATGTGTGAAAGACTGTATCATATCACGGGGTTTGGATGCACCGGCGAAGTTTGCGCCAACTCTCAATGTGAGAAAGGGAAATGCACGGTACCGAAGAGGCTAGCAATGATGGAAGGGTGAGACTGCGTATAATCCATGGACTCAACATTAGTCATAAAGAACTCACATACTTATTGCAAAAATCTACAAGTCATCAAAAACCTCGGCACTACGCGCATGCTCCTAGGGGGATAGATTGGTAGGAAAAGACCATCGCTCGTTCCCGACCGCCACTCATAAGGAGGACAATCAAATAACACCTCATGTTTCAAATTTGTTACACAATGTTTACCATACGGGCATGCTACGGGACTTGCAAACTTCAACACAAGCATTTCTCAAATTCACAACTACTCAACTAGCACGATTTTGATATTATTACCTCCATATCTCAAAACAATCATCAAGCATCAAACTTCTCTTAGTATTCAATACTCTATATGAAAGTTTTTACTATTCTTCGATGCCTAGCATATTAGGATTTAAAGCAAATTACCATGCTATTTAAGACTCTCAAAATAATCTAAGTGAAGCATGAGAGTTCATCTATTTCTTCAAAATAAAACTACCACCATGCTCTAAAAGATATAAGTGAAGCACTAGAGCATCGACAAACTACTCCGAAAGATATAAGTGAAGATAAATGAGTAGTTAATTAATTATGCAACCATGTGAAGACTCTCTAACATTTAATAATTTCAGACATTGATATTCTATTCAAACATCAAGCAAAACTAAATAAAATGACATTCTAAGAATGGCAAACATCATGTGAAGAAGCAAAAACTTAGGATCAACCAAAACTAACCGATAGTTGTTGAAGAAGAAAGGTGGGATGCCAACCGGGGCATCCCCAAGCTTAGATGCTTGAGACTTCTTGAAATATTGTCTTGGGATGCCTTAGGCATCCCCAAGCTTGAGATTTTGTGTCTCCTTAATTCCTCTCATATCACGGTCTCCCTAAATCTTAAAAGCTTCATCCACACAAAACTCAACAAGGACTCGTGAGATAAGTTAGTATAGACCATTGCCAAAAACCTTATCATACTCTACTGTAGCAAATCACTAAAATTATTATTCAACATTGCATAATAAATTTCTCTGCATATTTAATAGTCCTATCCTCAAATAGAATCATTAAAGAAGTGACCATATGCAAACAATGCAAACATAACAGCAATCTGCCTAAACATGATAGTCTGTAAAGAATGCTGCAACATCCATACTTCCCTAGCTCCAAAAATTATGAAATAAAACTCCCACTGTAGTAAATTTATCAGAGCTTAATATGCAAACGGTTTCTACATTTTACCACATTCTGAGTTTTCTAGGGAATTATTGCAACAGCGGTAAACTTTCTGTTTTCAAATAGCAACATGTATACTTGTAACATAGGCATAGTAAAGGCTATCAATGCCACTTTTATTGAAATAAAATATGCAAAACATTGTTCTAAATAACAGAAAGCAAATCCTAACAAAATAAATTGATGCTCCAAGCAAAACACATATCATGTGGTGAATAAAAATATAGCTCCAAGTAAAGTTACCGATGAACGAAGACGAAAGAGGGGATGCCTTCCGGGGCATCCCCGAGCTTAGGCTCTTGGTCATCCTTGAATATTACCTTGGGGTGCCTTGGGCATCCCCAAGCTTAGGCTCTTGCCACTCCTTATTCCATAGTCCATCGAATCCTTACCCAAAACTTGAAAACTTCACAACACAAAACTTAACAGAAAACTCGTAAGCTCCGTTAGTATAAGAAAATAAATCACCACTTCAAGATTCTGTAATGAACTCATTCTTTATTTATATTGGTGTTAACCCTACTGTATTCCAACTTCTATATGGTTTATAAACTATTTTACTAGCCATAGATTCATCAAAATAAGCAAACAACACACGAAAAACAGAATCTGTCAAAAACAGAACAGTCTGTAGTAATCTGAATCAAACATATAATTCTGGAACTCATAAAATTCTAAAATTAATTGACGGACCTTAGGAATTTATCTATTAATCATCTGCGAAAGGAATTAACTAAATAGCACTCTCCAATAAAAATGGCAGCAATTCTCGTGAGCGCTAAAGTTTCTGTTTTTTACAGCATGATCAACAAGACTTTCCCCAAGTCTTACCAAAGGTTCTACTTGGCACAAACACTAATTAAAAGCATAAAACCACATCTAAACAGAGGCTAGATGAATTATTTATTACTAAACAGGAACAAAAATCAAGTAATAAAAATAAAATTGAGTTTCCTCCCAACAAGTGCTATCGTTTAATGCCCCTAGCTAGGCATGATGATTTCAATGATGCTCACATAAAAGATAAGAATTGAAACATAAAGAGAGCATCATGAAGAATATGACTAGCACATTTAAGTCTAACATACTTCCTATGCATAGGGATTTTGTGAGCAAACAACTTGTGGGAACAATACTCAACTAGGATAGGAAGGTAAAACAAGCATAACTTCAAAATTTTAAGCACATACAGAGGAAACTTGATATTATTGCAATTCCTACAGGCATATATTCCTCCCTCATAATAATTTTCAGTAGCATCATGAATGAATTCAACAATATAACCAGCACCTAAATCATTCTTTTCATGATCTACAAGCATAGAAAATTTACTACTCTCCACATCGGCAAAATTCTTCTTATTCGGAATAGTGGGAGCAAACTCAACAAAATAACTATCATGTGATTGAAAATTAAGATCAAGATGACAAGTTTCATGGTTATAATTATTCTTTAAAGCATACGTGTCATCACAATAATCATCATAGATAGGAGGCATGCTTTCATCATAATAAATTTGCTCATCAAAACTTGGGGGACAAAAAATATCATCTTCATCAAACATAGCTTCCCCAAGCTTGTGGCTTTGCATATCATTAGCATCATGGATATTCAAGGAATTCATACTAACAACTTTGCAGTCATGCTCACCATTCAAATATTTAGTGCCAAATATTTTAATGCATTCTTCTTCTAACACTTTGGCACAATTTTCCTTTCCATCATACTCACGAAAGATATTAAAAAGATGAAGCGTATGAGACAAACTCAATTACATTTTTTATAGTTTTATTTTATAAACTAAACTAGTGATAAAACAAGAAACTAAAAGACTCGATTACAAGATCTAAAGATATACCTTCAAGCACTCACCTCCCCGGCAACGGCGCCAGAAAAGTGCTTGATGTCTACTACACAACCTTCTTCTTGTAGACGTTGTTGGGCCTCCAAGTGCAGAGGTTTGTAGGACAGTAGCAAATTTCCCTCAAGTGGATGACCTAAGGTTTATCAATCCGTAGGAGGCGTAGGATGAAGATGGTCTCTCTCAAGCAACCATGCAACCAAATAACAAAGAGTCTCTTGTGTCCCCAACACACCCAATACAATGGTAAATTGTATAGGTGCACTAGTTCGGCGAAGAGATGGTGATACAAGTGCAATATGGATGGTAGATAAAGGTATTTGTAATCTGAAATTATAAAAACAGCAAGGTAACTAATGGTAAAAGTGAGCGTAAACGGTATTGCAATGCTAGGAAACAAGGCCTAGGGTTCATACTTTCACTAATGCAAGTCCTCTCAACAATAATAACATAACTGGATCACATAACTTTCCCTCAACATGCAACAAAGAGTCACTCCAAAGTCACTAATAGCGGAGAACATACAAAGAGATTATGGTAGGGTACAAAACCACCTCAAAGTTATTCTTTCCAATCAATCCGTTGGGCTATTCCTATAGGTGTCACAAACAGCCCTAGAGTTCGTACTAGAATAACGCCTTAAGACACAAATCAACCAAAACCCTAATGTCACCTAGATACTCCAATGTCACCTCAAGTATCCGTGGGTATGATTATACGATATGCATCACACAATCTCAGATTCATCTATTCAACCAACACATAGAACCTAAAAGAGTGCCCCAAAGTTCTACCAGAGAATCACGACAAAAATGTGTGCCAACCCCTATGCATAGGTTCATGGGCGGAACCCGCAAGTCGGTCACCAAAACATACATCAAGTGAATCACATGATATCCCATTGTCACCACAGATACGCACGGCAAGACATACATCAAGTGTTCTCAAATCTTTAAAGACTCAATCCGATAAGATAAATCCAAAGAGAAAACTCAATTTATTACAAGAGAGTAGAGGGGAGGAGAAACATAAGATCCAACTATAATAGCAAAGCTCGCGATACATCAAGATCGTGCCAAATCAAGAACACGAGAGAGAGAGAGAGATCAAACACATAGCTACTGGTACATACCCTCAGCCCCGAGGGAGAACTACTCCCTCCTCGTCATGGAGAGCACCGGGATGATGAAGATGGCCACCGAAGAGGGATTCCCCCCCTCCGGCAGGGTGCCAGAACGGGTCTAGATTGGCTTTCGGTGGCTACAGAGGCTTCTGGCGGTGGAACTCCCGATCTAATCCCCGTTCTGGAAGTTTTAGGATACGTGGGTATATATGGGTGAAAGGAGTACGTCGGTGGACCAAAGGGGGGGCACGAGGCAGGGGGCGCGCCCTAGGGGGGTGGGCGCGCCCCTACCCTCGTGAGCTCCTCCTTCATCTTCTGACGTAGGGTCCAAGTCTATCCGGTAGGTTTCCTTCCAAAAATAACTTCTCTAGTTGATTTCGTTCCGTTTTGACTCCGTTTGATATTCCTTTTCTTCGAAACACTGAAATAGGCATAAAACAACAAATCTGGGCTGGGCCTCTGGTTAATAGGTTACTCCCAAAATAATATAAAAGTTTAAAGTAAAGACCAATATTGCCCAAAACAGTAGATAATATATCATGGAGCAATCAAAAATTATAGATACATTGGAGACGTATCACTTCTCACAAAACTATCTGTTACTAATAATTTCAGTGCTTGCAGAGAATACCTTGCTGAAAACCGCTTATCATTTCCTTCTTCTCCTCATTGGGTTCGACACTCTTACTTATTGAAAAGGCTACGATAGATCCCCTACACTTGTGGGTCATCATACGTCGACATATTCCCCGCGGAGAAGTTCTTCCTTTGATTCGATTACATCTTCGACATGTTTCGGTTGAACAAGCTGGATTTTACGTTTGTCTGCCCTTTTTCCTTGTACATGAACTACATCATCGGGATTGAGCAGATAACTTATATCTGTGTCGCTGACATGTACTTCATGCACGAGGGCTTCTTGGCAGTCTGCCCAGAGCACCGTGAATACGCTAGGGACTACATCGTCAATTTCATGGTCGCCAATAAGGACAAGGAGACGATTCTCGTGCCTTATCATCCCATGTAAGTCATTCGTGCGGATATCCTTCCTTCGATTTCAACCATTCATTTGCATGGTGGAGGCTAATTAATTTGAGGCGTACTTATTTTGCGCAGCCACGGGCGTGCCGTGCTCATCATCCTTTACCCCCGATTCTCCCACGCTCTTTACTTGGACTCATCGAAGAACATGAACAAAAAGGATTACACCCACATCAAGTCTCTTCTCGACGGTGCTATCTTTTTCTACGACATGCGGGGTGGAGAGATCAAGACCAGGAAGACAAGGAACGGCAGGCCCGACATCGGCCATAAGACCGACTTTTGCTGCATCCAGCAACCGAGTGATACTTTTAGTGATGGATCCTATGTCCTACACCACATGCTGGAGTACAGACGGGATCGGCAGAACCTTCGCATGTCACCTACATCTACCGATGCCCATATTCTGCAATGGGAAAAGAACATAGGAGAGCTAAACCTAGACTTATTAGATGGGTTCTCTTGCTACAAGAATTTGATTTGCATATTATTGATAGAAAGGGAGCTGAGAACCCCGTTGCAGACAACTTGTCTAGGTTAGAGAATGTTCTTGATGACCCACTACCTATTGATGATAGCTTCCCTGATGAACAACTAGATGTCATAAATGCTTCTCGTACTGCTCCATGGTATGCTGATTATGCTAATTATATTGTTGCTAAATTTATACCACCTAGTTTCACATACCAACAAAAGAAAAAAGTTCTTCTATGATTTAAGACATTACTTCTAGGATGAACCACATCTTTATAAAGAAGGAGTAGATGGTGTTATTAGATGTTGTGTACCTAAGCATGAACAGGAACATATCCTATGCGAGTGTCACTCTAAGGCTTATGGAGGACACCATGCTGGAGATAGAACTGCACATAAGGTATTGCAATCCGGTTTTTATTGGCCTACTCTCTTCAAGGATGCCCGTAAGTTTGTATTGTCCTGTGATGAATGTCAAAGAATTGGTAATATTAGTAGACGTCAAGAAATGCCTATGAATTAGTCACTTGTTATTGAACCATTTTATGTTTGGGGCTTTGATTATATGCGCCTTTTCCTTCCTCTAATGGGTCTACACATATTTTAGTTGCTGTTGATTACGATACTAAGTGGGTAGAAGCTATTCCAACTAGTAGTGCTGATCATAACACCTCCATTAAGATGCTTAAAGAAGTTATTTTTCCGAGGTTTGGAGTCCCTAGGTATTTAATGACTGATGGTGGTTCACATTTTATTCATGCTGCTTTCCGTAAAATGCTTACTAAGTATGATGTTAATTATAGAATTGCATCTCATTATCACCCACGGTCTAGTGGTCAAGTAGAATTGAGTAATAGAGAGCTCAATTATGATTTCAAACTTGCCGGTGAGAAGAGGCTTTTTGACATTAGCTCACTTGATGAATGGAGAACCCAGGCCTATGAGAATGCCAAACTGTTTAAGGAAAAATTTAAAAGATGGCATGATAAAAAGATACAAAAACGTGAGTTTAACGTTGGTGATTATGTATTATTAATTTATTATACAACTCTCGTTTAAGATTTTTGCAGGCAAACTCCTCTCTAAATGGGAAGGTCCTTACATTATCGAGGAGGTCTATCGTTCTGGTGCCATAAATATCAACAATTTCAAAAGCACAAATCCGAGGGTGGTGAACAGTCAAAGAATCAAACATTATATCTCAGGTAATCCCATAAATGTTGAAACTAATGTTATTGAAACCGTAACCCCGGAGGAATACATAAGGGACTCTTTCCAGAATGTTTCAGACTCCGAAAAGGAATAGGTACGTGGTACGGTAAGTAAACCGACTCCAAAACAGTTCTAATGGCAATTTTTCTCCGTTTTGGAATATTTTACTAAATAGGAAAATAAGAAGTAGTCCGGAAAGGACACGAGGCTTCCACAAGGGTGCAGGGCGCGCCCCCTGCCTCATGCGCACCTCATGTGCTCTCCGGACTCCATTTTGTTGCACGATACTTCTTTTGGTCGGTAAAAATTCATTATATAATCTCTCGAAGGTTTTGACCACTGTATCACGCAAATATCTGATGTCTTTGTTTCGAGCTGTTTTTTTGACAGATCTAGATCTCCATGGTGTCTTCAAGTGCCCCCAAGGACAAGTTCTTCGAGAAGGTCATCAACCCCTACCTCAAGGAGGTGCTGCAACACCCTCAAACCATTGAGATGCGTGAGGGGTTGTTGCACATCCGCCATGTTGAGGGACCAAGGAGGACCGGAAGCGTAGAGACAAGGCTCGAGGCAATGGAGCAACAAGTTTTCAAGTGCCAGGAGATGGTGGAACATGGACTCGACTCCAATCATATAATGATCACAGAGTTCACCAACAACCACAAGCTGGATGATAAGAACATTGGGGAGGCCATCTTTAAGCTTCATGAGAAAATTGAGCGCTTCCAAGCCCAGATCTATGACCTGCAAAACCAAAACTGTGAGTATGAATATAGATTCAAGAGGATAAGTTTGGCTGCATATTTGAGGATCCCGGAGACTCGATCATCCTTCTATGATGGTGAGCATATGCCTTGGAAGATGGACGACAAGCCCACATCATCAACAACTCCATCATCACCACCTCCGAGGAAGGAAACATAAACACATGGGTATGGGCACTCCCCTTGGCAACTGCCAAGCTTGGGGGAGTGCCCCGGTATCATATCACCATCACACCTTTATCTTTACCGTTTTTCTTAGTTTGATCCTTTTGGTAATATCTTAATCTAGTAGAATAAAGTTCTAGTGTGATCTAGTTTTGAGTTTTGCTTTATGATCCTTCTATGTAATCGAGTCTGTGAGCTATATATAATAAAGATTCGTGTTGAGTCAAGGGCTTGATTATTTTGCTATGATCTTGAGGGAATAGAATAAAAGAGAAATAATATAAAGAAATAAAGATATCATATGGATCTTATAGAGAGTAATGACTTCACATATAAAGAGTATGATGAATAAAAATTGTTGAGAGTTGACAAGCATAGTTTTGGTCATCGTTGCAATTAATGGGAAGTAATAAAGAAAGAGAGGTTTTCACATATAAATATACTATCTTGGACATCTTTTATGATTGTGAGCACTCATTAAAATATGACATGCTAAAGAGTTGACGTTGGACAAGGAAGACAACGTAATGGGTTATGTTTTCTTACATCTGAAATTAATTATATTGTCATGGATCATCCAACATGTTGAGCTTGCCTTTACCTCTCATGCTAGCCAAATTCTTTGCACCAAATAGAGATACTACTTGTACTTCCAAATATCCTTAAACCTAGTTTTGCCATGAGAGTCCACCATATCTACCTATGGATTGAGTAAGATCCTTCAAGTAAGTTGTCATCGTTGCAAGCAATAAAAATTGCTCTCTAAATATGTATGATTTATTAGTGCGGAGAAAATAAGCTTTATAAGATCTTGTGATGCGGAAGAAATAAAAGCGACGGACTGCATAATAAAGGTCCATATCACAAGTGGCAATATAAAGTGACGTTCTTTCGTGTTAAGATTTTGTGCATACAACAGTAAAAGCACATGACAACCTCTGCTTCCCTCTGCGAAGGGCCTATCTTTTATTCTTGTCTTATACTTCATACAAGAGTCATGGTGATCTTCACCTTTCCTTTTTACATTTTATTCTTTGGCAAGCACAATGTGTTGGAAACATCCTGATATATATAGCTAATTGGGTGTGAGTTTTTTTGAACTATTATTGTTGACATTACCGTTGAGGTAAAAGGTTGGGAGGCAAAACTATAAGCCCCTATCTTTCTTTGTGTCTACCCATAAATATTGCGTCAGTGTTAGCAATTGTGAAAGACTAAATGAGAGTTGAGTATGTGGACTTGCTGAAAAGCTCTTATATTGACTCTTTCCGATGTTATGATAAATTGCAATTGCTTCAATGACTGAGATTATAGTTTGTTAGTTTTCAATGAAGTTTATGATCCATACTTGAAATTGTGATTGAATTATTACTTTAGCATAACAGATCATATGACAATATATCTATATATTGCCGTTCTAAGAATGATCATGATGCCCTCATGTTTGTATTTTATTTTTTTATCGACACCTCTATCTCTAAACATGTGGACATATTTTTCGATTTCGGCTTTCGCTTGAGGACAAGCAAGGTCTATGCTTGGGGGAGTTGATGCGTCCATTTTGCATCATGCTTTTGTATCGATATTTATTGCATTATGGGATGTTATTACACATAATGTCACAATACTTATGCCTATTCTCTCTTATAATACAAGGTTTACATGAAGAGGGGGAATGCCGACAGCTAGAATTCTGGGCTGGAAAAGGAGCAAATATTAGAGACCTATTCTGCACAACTCCAACAATCCTGAAACTTCACGGGAGCACATTTCTAAATATATAAAATATATTGGGCGAAAAAAGTACTAGAGGGGGCCACCCACCATCCACGAGGGGCGCGCCCTACCCCCCTAGGCGTGCCCCCTGCCTTGTGGGCCCCCTGGCAGCCCTCTGATGCCCATCATTGGCTATATGGAGTCTTTCGTCGAGGAAAAAATCGTAAGCAAGCTCACGGGACGAAACTCCGCCGCCACGAGGCGGAACCTTGGCAGAACCAATCTAGGGCTCCAGCGGAGCTGTTCTGCCAGGCAAATTTCCCTCCCGGAGGGGGAAATTATCACCATCGTCATCGCCAACGATCCTCTCATCGGGATGGGGTTAATCTCCATCAACATCTTCACCAGCACCATCTCATCTCAAACCCTAGTTCATCTCTTGTATCCAATCTTTGTCTCAAAACCTCAGATTGGTACCTGTGGGTTGCTAGTAGTGTTGATTACTCCTTGTAGTTGATGCTAGTTGGTTTACTTGGTGGAAGATCATATGTTCAGATCCATTATGCATACTAATACCCCTCTGATTATGAACATGAATATGCTTTGTGGGTAGTTTCGTTTGTTCCTGAGGACATGGGAGAAGTCTTGCTATAAGTAGTCATGTGAATTTGGTATTCGTTCGATATTTTGATGAGATGTATGTTGTCTTTCCTCTAGTGGTGTCATGTCAACGTTGACTACATGACACTTGACCATCGTTTGGGCCTAGAGGAAGGCATTGGGAAGTAATAAGTAGATGATGGGTTGCTAGAGTGACAGAAGCTTAAACCCTAGTTTATGCGTTGTTTCGTAAGGGGCTGATTTGGATCCATATGTTTCATGCTATGGTTAGGTTTACCTTAATACTTCTGTTGTAGTTGCGGATGCTTGCAATAGGGGTTAATCATAAGTGTGATGCTTGTCCAAGGAAGGACAGTACCCAGGCACTGGTCCACCCACATATCAAATTATCAAAGTACCGAACGTGAATAAGAACGTGATGAAAACTGGCTTGACGATAATTCCCATGTGTCCTCGGGAGCGCTTTCCTTTATATAAGAGTTTTCTAGGCTTGTCCTTTGCTATAAAAAGGATTGCGCCATCTTGCTGCACCTTATTTACATTTATTACTTGTTACCCGTTACAAATTACCTTATCACAAAGCTATCTGTTATCGATAATTTCAGTGCTTGCAGAGAATACCTTGCTGAAAACCGCTTATCATTTCCTTCTGCTCCTCGTTGGGTTCGACACTCTTACTTATAGAAAAGGATACAATAGATCCCCTACACTTGTGGGTCATCATACATCGACATATTCCCCGCGGAGAAGTTCTTCCTTCGATTTGATTACATCTTCGACATGTTTCAGTTGAAAAAGCTGGATTTTACATTTGTCCGCCTTTTTGCCTTGTACATGAACTACATCATCGGGATTGAGCAGATAACTTATATCTGTGTCGCTGACCTGTACTTCATGCACGAGGGCTTCTTGGCAGTCTGCCCAGAGCACCGTGAATACGCTAGGGACTACATCGTCAATTTCATGGTCGCCAATAAGGACAAGGAGACGATTCTCGTGCCTTATCATCCCATGTAAGTCATCCGTGCAGATATCCTTCCTTCGATTTCAACCATTCATTTGCACGGTGGAGGCTCATTAATTTGAGGCGTACTTATTTTGCGCACCCATGGGCACGCCGTCCTCATCATCCTTTACCCCCGATTCTCCCACGCTCTTTACTTGGACTCGCCGAAGAACATGAACACAAAGGATTACACCCACATCAAGTCCCTTCTCGATGGTGCTATCTTTTTCTATGGCATGCAGGGTGGAGAGATCACGACCAGGAAGACAAGGAACGGCAGGCCCGCCTTCAGCCATAAGACCGACTTTTGCTGCATCCAGCAACCGAGTGATACTCTTAGTGATGGATCCTATGTCCTACACCACATGCTGGAGTACAGACGGGATCGATAGAACATTCGCATGTCACCTACATCCGCCGATGCCCATATTCTGCAATGGGCAAAGAACGTAGGAGATATCCTGGATCATCGACTTCGAGCTGAGTTCTATCACATCTAGTGTGAACTTGCCCAAATCATCATGAAGGAGGTCCTCGAAAAAACAGGGATGTTCTACGAGGAAGGGCAAATGTCGCGGGAAGACGTCCGAACATGCGTAGCCGCTCAGTGTCTAGACCTAAAGCCTTTCACTAAGCTCGGGGACTATCTCCCTGACTTGGATGGATGGCACGACACGTTGGAGTGATTGTAGATATATGACAATGTGTCCGTTTAGTCCATACTTTATGTATAAAGAAACTTTGAGTTATGCATGCCAAAACTTTATTTGTGATGTAATTAAACTGTCCTCCTCAACTAGCGAAGATCACTCTAGTTATCGCATTTTGGGTACGATGAACTTTGTTATTTTTGCTTATGATATGTTGCTTCTATTTTTGCCAAGTTTGTCTCTTTCTGTTGCTCAACTACATATGTTGCATATCATCGACTCATGTGACGATGCAGGTGCATAGATCATCGATGACGAAGAAGTGCTACGCCAGGAGTATACAACGAGTGGCCGGAGTGTCAGGCCCAAGTGTACCGGTTTCCGGTTTCCGAGCGACAGCCAGTAATTAGTTTAGGTTCACGCTAGTGCGAGAGAGGGATATGAACCGACGCCTAAAGAAGTACTACATTATGTATGATGAGACATGTCATGTAACTTGTATAGCTATATCATGATTATGATGTGACGACATGATTTGTGTTTGATGATATGATGAGACTGTTATGTGTATGATATGATGAGCATATTGCATGTTTATGATATGATTAGAATACTGTATAAAACTTATAGAAAACATCACAAATACGCAGCAAAAAAAGATATGAGAAAATATAGCAGTAGCGCTCTTTAGCGCTGGACACGAAAGCGCTACTGCTAAAGCACTTAGCAGTAACGCTGGTATTGAAAGCGCTACTGTTAAACATTAGCTGTAGCGCCGTATTAGTAGCGCGGGTACCCGCGCTGCTGATACACTAAATACCTACGCTACTGCTAGGCTTTTCCCTAGTAGCGAGGGCCTCAAAATCCCCCCAAGCTTAACATGCTAAGCTAGTTGGATTCATTTAGTACCCTTTCTATTGGTAGTGGTGTGTTCTTTTGATGGGAGTTTGGTGACACAGGTGAGTGCATCGATGAGGAGCTTGTCTGCCACCTCCAAGTCGGTGATGCGAGACCAATACATGCACAACGTCTCATCTTGGTTGGCAATGATTTTTCAGGCTTGTGCTTAGTGCCTCACGAGTCTTGGCTGCAATAGCCAGCTCAATCACCCTGATTGGCGATCCAAAGCAGTGGTAATTAGTATGGAAGTAAATTGTTGAAATGAAATTTAGTAATGAGTATTATGAATGAGAGTTTTGCAACTAAAAGGATTAAATCGTTCACAGGGAGTCTGGATTCCCCTCTAGTGTGCATCTATAGCGGTGCCTAGACACAATGTTATCGTTGGATTTCTAAGCCACTTTGCATATCTCTATTTGTGGGTAGAGCTGATACAGATATGTTCATACACACGACAGCCCCATATCACATACGCCACCACCGTACTCCCCCACTCCGGTTATCAAATGGTGATTACGGGGAAAATGTCCCCGTGGACGCAACCTATAAGTGGTATCTATTTTACCCCCTACTACAATGGTCCAGTACAAACGAAGATAGGGCCTGTCACACACCTGCTTCCACAACCAGTTGGTCCGCCAACAGTAACAACCTTCCATCCAAAATGTTTTGGATGGTCGACTTAACAAACATCAAGAAGACTATTAACATAAACATGCAAAGACGATATTAAATCCTAATATCAAATGTACTATTAGTATATTACACGCTACGGTTAGTTCATATCCCCAAAAACTATGGGAATTACTCACACATGGAGCCAAAAAACGTCATATAAACGGTGAATATAAACATGAATGAATTAAACACGTAACAAACAAGTTGATACACTAGGGTTCCTGAGGTTACAACGAGACGGATATGGATGATGATGATCACAGTGGTGATGATGTTGATGACGATGGTGATGATGTTGTAGAGCTCCTTG
The DNA here is from genome assembly GCA_034509565.1 of Triticum monococcum. Classification (NCBI taxonomy): domain Eukaryota; kingdom Viridiplantae; phylum Streptophyta; class Magnoliopsida; order Poales; family Poaceae; genus Triticum; species Triticum monococcum. Next base: position 490,910,099 of record CM067845.1, read on the forward strand.
TGCTTGGTGGTGAAGACGGCGGTCTCCCCCTTCGCCAATTCTCCCTTCGGGTTGTTTCGGAGGCTTGTGTTCCTCCTTCTGGGCAAGTTTCTGATGTCTCCTCTCCTCTGATCTCAGATCCAATTCCACAAGGTAAAAGTACTTGATGGCGCGGTTCCCCAGGCACCTATACGACTGCTCATATGAGCAGTCATGCTCGTATAACCGTCCTTCTTATGCACTGGAGGCTCTGCTGGCGCCTACCTTTGGTCCCTTTTTCTTGTTTCTTTTATGGTAGAAGATTATCACATTAAATAACATGATTCCGCCACAATTCTATAGGATCCCTTCCATATTGATTTATTCGCACCAAAAGTGTTTCCTGAGGAATTATGACAAAAAGAGGTGGGTGAACGCGGTAAATTTCCACAAAGCTTAACATGTAATCACAAAATAACCACCAAAAACATCACGTAAATTGGACTCATCGGCGACCTACCATGCACTACTCTTCCTTGCTGCCGGTGGTGCCCTCGGATGTGCTGGCTTCGTGGTCGTGACGGCGAGGCACGAAGGCGACAAAGCTGGCAATTGCTACCTCTTGAGCACTGCATTGGTTTTCCCTTGAAGAGGAAAGGGTGATGCAGCAAAGTAGCATAAGTATTTCCCACAGTTTTTGAGAACCAAGGTATCAATCTAGTAGGAGACTATACGCAAGTCCCTCGTACCTACACAAACAAATAAGAACCTCGCAACCAACGCGATAAAGGGGTTGTCAATCCCTTCACGGTCACTTACGAGAGTGAGATCTGATAGAGATAATAATAATAAGATAAATATTTTTGGTATTTTTATGATATAGATTGAAAGTAAAGATTGCAAAATAAAATAGATTGGAAACTTATATGATAAAAGATAGACCCGGGGGCCATAGGTTTCACTAGTGTCTTCTCTCAAGATAGCATAAGTATTACGGTGGGTGAACAAATTACTATCGAGAAATTGATAGAAAAGTACATAATTATGAGAATATCTAGGCATGATCATGTATATAGGCATCACATCCGCGACAAGTAGACCGAAACGATTCTACATCTACTACTATTACTCCACACATCGACCGCTATCCCGCATGCATCTAGAGTATTAAGTTCCTAAGAACAGAGTAACGCATTAGGCAAGATGACATGATGTGGAGGGATAAACTCAAGCAATATGATATAAACCCCATCTTTTTATCCTCGATGGCAACAATATAATACGTGCCTTGCTGCCCCTGCTGTCACTGGGAAAGGACCCAAAGCTAAGCACTTCTCCTATTGCAAGAAAGATCAATCTAGTAGGCCAAACCAAACTAATAATTTGAAGAGACTTGCAAAGATAACCAATCATACATAAAAGACTTTAGAGAATAATTAAATATTGTTCATAGATAAACTTGATCATAAACCCACAATTCATCGGATCTCGACAAACACACCGCAAAAAGAGTTACATCGAATAGATCTCCAAGAAGATCGAGGAGAACATTGTATTGAGATGCAAAGAGAGAGAAGAAGCCATCTAACTAATAATTATGGACCCGAAGGTCTGTGGTAAACTACTCACACATCATCGGAGAGGCTATGGTGTTGATGTAGAAGCCCTCCGTGATCGATTCCCCCTCTGGTGGAGCTCCGGAAAAGGCCCCAATATAGGATCTCTTAGGTACAGAGGGTTGCGGCGGTGGAAATAGGGTTTCGCGGTGCTCCTAGATGTTTTCGGGGTATATGGATATATATATAGGAGGAAGTAGGTCGACGGAGTTGCAAGGGGCCCATGAGGGTGGGGGCGCGCCTCCCTGCCTCGTGGCCGCCTCGTTTCTTTCTTGATGTCTACTCCAATTCCCCTGGATCACGCTTGTTCCAAAAATAACTCTCCCGAAGGTTTCATTCCGTTTGGATTCCGTTTGATATTCCTTTTCTGCGAAACACTGAAATGGGCAAAAAAACAGCAATTTACACTGGGCCTTGGGTTAGTAGGTTAGTCCCAAAAATAATATAAAAGTGTATAAATAAGCCCATTAACATCCAAAACAGATAATATAATAGCATGGAACAATAAAAAATTATAGATACGTTGGAGACGTATCAAGCATCCCCAAGCTTAATTCCTGCTCGTCCTCGAGTAGGTAAATGATAAAAACAGAATTTTTGTTGTGGTATACTACCTAGCATAATTCTCAATGTATTTTTATTTATTGTGGCATGAATGTTCAGATCCGAAAGATTCAAGACAAAAGTTTAATATTGACATAAAAATAATAATACTTCAAGCATACTAACAAAGCAATCATGTCTTCTCAAAATAACATGGCCAAAAGAAAGTTATCCCTACAAAATCATATAGTCTAGCTATGCTCTATCTTCATCACACAAAGTATTTAAATCATGCACAACCCGAATGACAAGCCAAGCAATTGTTTCATACTTTTGACGTTCTCAAACTTTTTCAATCTTCGTGCAATATATGAGCGTGAGCCATGGACATAGCACTATATGTGGGATAGAGTGGTGGTTGTGGAGAAGACAAAAAAGAAGAAGATAGTCTCACATAAACTAGGCGTATCAACGGGCTATGCAGATGCCCATCAATAGATATCAATGTGAGTGAGTAGGGATTGCCATGCAATGGATGCGCTAGAGCTATAAGTGTATGAAAGCTCAACAAAAGAAACTAAGTGGGTATGCATCCAACTCGCTTGCTCATGAAGACCTAGGGCATTTTGAGGAAGCCCATCATTGGAATATAAAAGCCAAGTTCTATAATGTAAAATTCCCACTAGTATATGAAAGTGACAACATAGGAGACTCTCTATCATGAAGATCATGGTGCTACTTTGAAGCACAAGTGTGGTAAAAGGATAGTAGCATTATCCCTTCTCTCTTTTTCTCTCATTTTTTTTATTTTTTTTATTTTTGGGCCTTCTCCTTTTTATGGCCTCTTTTTCTATTCTTTTATTTTTCATCCGGAGTCTCATCCCGACTTGTGGGGGAATCATAGTCTCCATCATCCTTTCCTCACTTGGGACAATGCTCTAATAATGATAATCATCACACTGTTATTTACTTACAACTCAAGAATTACAACTCGATACTTAGGACAAAATATTACTCTATATGAATGCCTCCGGTGTTGTACCGGGATGTGCAATGACTCATGAGTGACATGTATGAAAGAATTATGAATGGTGGCTTTGCCACAAATATGATGTCAACTACATGATCATGCAAAGCAATATGAAAATGATGTAACGTGTCATAACAAACGGAACAGTGGCAAGTTGCATGGCAAAATATCTCGGAATTGCTATGGAAATGCCATAATAGGTAGGTGTGGTGGCTGTTTTGAGAAAGGTATATGGTGGGTTTATGGTACCAGCGAAAGTTGCGCGGTACTAGAGAGGCTAGCAATGGTGGAAGGGTGAGAGTGCGTATAATCCATGGACTCAACATTAGTCATAAAGAAATCATATACTTATTACAAAAATCTATTAGTTATCCAAACAAAGTACTACGCACATGCTCCTAAGGGGATAGATTGGTAGGAAAAGACCATCGCTCGTCCCCGACCGCCACTCATAAGGAAGACAATCAATAAATAAATCATCCTCCGACTTCATCACATAACGGTTCACCATACGTGCATGCTACGGGAATCATAAAATTTAGAACAAGTATTACTCAAATTCACAACTACTCAACTATCATGACTCTAATATCACCATCTTCATATCTCAAAACAATCATAACTATCAAACTTCTCATAGTATTCAATGCACTTTTTATGAAAGTTTTTATTATACCCATCTTGGATGTCTATCATATTAGGACTAATTTTATAGCCAAAGCAAATTACCATGCTGTTCTAAAATATTCTCAAAATAATATGAGTGAAGCATGAGAGATCAATAATTTCTATAAAATAAAACCACCACCGTGCTCTAAAAGATATAAGTGAAGCACTAGAGCAAAATTATCTAGCTCAAAAGATATAAGTGAAGCACATAGAGTATTCTAATAAATTACAATTCATGTGTGTCTCTCCCAAAAGGTGTGTACGGCAAGGATGATTGTGGTAAACTAAAAATAAAAGACTCAAATCATACAAGACGCTCCAAGCAAAACACATATCATGTGGTGAATAAAAATATAGCCTCAAGTAAAGTTACCGATGGAAGAAGACGAAAGAGGGGATGCCTTCCGGGCATCCCCAAGCTTAGGATTTTGGTTGTCCTTGGATTTTACCTTGGGGTGCCTTGGGAATCCACAAGCTTAGGCTCTTTCCACTCCTTATTCCAAAATCCATCAAATCTTTACCCAAAACTTGAAAACTTCACAACACAAAACTCAACAGAAAATCTCATGAGCTCCATTAGTATAAGAAAACAAACTACCACTTAAGGTACTGTAATGAAATAATTATTTATTTATATTGGTGTTAAACCTACTATATTCCAACTTCTCTATGGTTCATACCCTCCGATACTAGCCATAGATGCATCAAAATAAGCAAACAACACACGAAAAAACAGAATCGATCAAAAACATAAAAGTCTGTAGTAATCTATAGGTTTCGAATACTTCTGTAACCCCACAAATTCTGAAATAATTTGGTGGACGTGAGGAATTTGTCTATTAATCATCTGCAAAAAGAATCAACCTAACCGCACTCTCCAGTAAAAAAAATGGCAGCAAATTTTGTGAGCTCTAAAGTTTCTGTTTTTTACAGCAAGACGCTAAAACTTCGCCAAGTCTTCCCAAAGGTTCTATTTGACACAAACACTAACTAAAATCGTAAAACCACATCTAAACAGAGGCTAGATGAATTATTTATTGAATAACAGCAAGGAAAAATATTGGGTTGTCTCCCAACAAGCGCTTTTCTTTAAAGCCTTTTAGCTAGGCAAAAGATTTCAACGATGCTCACATGAAAGACAAGAATTGAAGCACAAAGAGAGCATCATAAAACACGTGACAAACACATCTAAGTCTAACATACTTCCGATGAATAGCCATCTTATAGGCAAACAAATTATCAAGGCAAGCAAAACCTAGCATATGCAAGGAAGCGAAAAGAAACAATAGCAATCTCAACATAACGAGAGGTAATTTAGTAACATGAAAATTTCTACAACCATATTTTCCTCTCTCATAATAATTACATGTAGGATCATAAGAAAATTCAACAATATAGCTATCACAAAACATATTCTTAACACGATCCACATGTATGCAAAGTTGACACTCTTCCAAAATAGTGGGATTAACATTAACTAAAGTCATGACCTCTCCAAACCCACTTTTATCAAAAACTTCATAAGATTGAACATTCTCCAAATATGTGGGATCTAAAGTTCACACTCTTCCAAACCCACTTTCAATATTATTGCAAACATTATAATCAATCTCATATTCATCATGGGGCTTAAATAAATTTTGAAGATCATAAGAAGAATCACCCCAATCATGATCATTGCAGCTAGTAGATGATACGTCTCCAACGTATCTATAATTTTTGATTGCTCCATGATATATTATCTAATGTTTTGGACATTATTGGGCTTTATTATCCAATTTTATATTATTTTTGGGACTATCCTATTAACCGGAGGCCCAGCCCAGAATTGTTGTTTTTTGCCTCTTTTAGGGTTTCGAAGAAAAGGAATATCAAACGGTGTCCAAACGGAATGAAACCTTCGGGAACGTGATTTTCTCAATGAACAAGACCCAGGACACTTGGACCCTACGTCAAGACACAAAAGAGGAGGCCCCGAGGTAGGGGGCGCCTACCCCCCCCCCCCCCCAGGCGCGCCCACCACCCCCTGTTGCTCCACCAACGTACTCCTTCCTCCTATATATACCTACGTACCCCCAAACGATCAGATACGGAGCCAAAACCTAATTCCACCGCCGCAACTTTCTGTATCCACGAGATCCCATCTTGGGGCCTGTTTCGGAGCTCCGCCAGAGGGGGCATCGATCACGGAGGGATTCTACATCATCATCATAGCCCCTCCGATGAAGTGTGAGTAGTTTACCTCAGACCTACGGGTCCATAGTTATTATCTAGATGGCTTCTTCTCTCTTTTAGGATCTCAATACAATGTTCTCCCCCTCTCTTGTGGAGAACTATTTGATGTAATCTTCTTTTTGCGGTGTGTTTGTTGAGACCGATGAATTGTGGATTTATGATCAAGTCTATCTATGAACAATATTTGAATCTTCTCTGAATTCTTTTATGTATGATTGGTTATCTTTGCAAGTCTCTTCGAATTATCTGTTTGGTTTGGCCTACTAGATTGATCTTTCTTGCAATGGGAGAAGTGCTTAGCTTTGGGTTTAATCTTGCGGTGTCCTTTCCCAGTGATAGTAGGGGCAGCAAGGCACGTATTGTATTGTTGCCATCGAGGATAACAAGATGGGGTTTTCATCATATTGCATGAGTTTATCCCTCTACATCATGTCATCTTGCTTAAGGCGTTACTCTGTTTTTAACTTAATACTCTAGATGCATGCTGGATAGCAGTCGATGAGTGGAGTAATAGTAGTAGATGTAGGCAGGAGTCGGTCTACTTGTCCCAGACGTGATGCCTATATACATGCATGATCATACCTAGATATTCTCATAACTATGCTCAATTCTGTCAATTGCTCAACAGTAATTTGTTCACCCACCATAGAATACTTATGCTCTCGAGAGAAGCCACTAGTGAAACCTATGGCCCCCGGGTCTATCTTCATCATATTAATCTCCTACTACTTAGTTATTTCCTTTGCTTTTTTACTTTTCCTTTATTTTACTTTGCATCTTTATCACAAAAATACCAAAAATATTATCTTATCATATCTATCAGATCTCACTCTCGTAAGTGGCCGTGTAGGGATTGACAACCCCTATTCGCGTTGGTTGCTAGGATTTATTTGTTTTGTGTAGGTATGAGGGACTCGCGCATAGCCTCCTACTAGATTGATACCTTGGTTCTCAGAAACTGAGGGAAATACTTACGCTACTTTGCTGCATCATCCCTTCCTCTTCGGGGAAAACCAACGCAGTGCTCAAGAGGTAGCAAGAAGGATTTCTGGCGCCGTTGCTGGGGAGGTCTACGCAAAAGTGAATATACCAAGTACCCATCACATACCCTTATCTCCCGCATTACATTATTTGCCATTTGCCTCTCATTTTCCTCTCCCCCACTTCACCCTTGTCGTTTTATTCGCCCTCTCTCTCTCTATCCCCCCTCTCTTTCTCTATTTGCCTCTTTTTGCCTGCTTGCTTTTTGTTTGCTTGTGTGTTAGTTTGCTTGCTTGTCATGATGGCTCAAGATAATACTAAATTGTTTGACTTCACCAATACCAACAACAATAATTTTATTAGCACTCTGATTGCTCCTCTTACCGATGCTGAATCTTGTGAAATTAATACTGCTTTGCTGAATCTTATCATGAAAGATCCATTTTCCGGCCTTCCTAGTGAAGATGCCGCTACCCATCTAAATAGCTTCGTTGATTTGTGTGATATGCAAAAGAAGAAAGATGTGGATAATGATATTTTTAAATTGAAGCTATTTCCTTTTTCGCCTAGAGATCGTGCTAAAGCTTGGTTTTCGTCTTTGCATAAAAATAGTATTGATTCATGGAACAAGTGCAAAGATGCTTTTATCTCTAAGTATTTTCCTCCCGCTAAGATCATCTCTCCTAGAAACGATATTATGAATTTCAAGCAACTTGATCATGAACATGTTGCACAAGCTTGGGAGAGAATGAAACTAATGATACGTAATTGCCCTACTCATGGTTTAAATTTGTGGATGATTATACAAATTTTTTATGCCGGATCGAATTTTGCTTCTAGAAATCTTTTAGATTCGGCCGCGGGAGGCACTTTTATGGAAATCACTTTAGGAGAAGCTACTAAACTCCTAAATAATATTATGGTTAATTATTCTCAATGGCATACTGAAAGATCTACTAATAAAAAGTTGCATGCGATAGAAGAAATTAATGTTTTGAGTGGAAAGATGGATGAACTTATGAAATTATTTGCTAGTAAGAGTGTTTCTTCTGATCCTAATGATTTGCCCTTGTCTACTTTGATTGAGAATAATAATGAATCTATGGATGTGAATTTTGTTGGTAGGAACAATTTTGGTAACAACGCGTATAGAGGAAATTTCAACCCTAGGCCTTATCCTAGTAATCCCTCTAATAATTATGGTAATTCCTACAACAATTATTATGGAAATTATAATAAGCTTCCCTCTGATTTTGAATCTAATATTAAAGAATTTATTACTTCGCAAAAGAATTCTAATGCTTTGATTGAAGAAAAATTGCTCAAGATTGATGAGTTGGCTAGGAACGTTGATAGAATTTCTCTTGATGTTGATTCTTTGAAACTTAGATCTATTCCACCTAAGCATGATATCAATGAGTCTCTAAAAGCCATGAGAATTTCCATTGATGAGTGCAAAGAAAGAACCGCTAGGATGCGTGCTAAGAAAGATGCCTTTATAAGAGCGTGTTCTTCTAGTTCCTATGAAAATAAAGATGAAGATCTAAAATTTATTGATGTGTCACCTATTAAATCTTTGTTTTGAAATATGAATCTTGATAATTATGGGACTGAATATGATCCACCTTTACCTAGAAGGCGTTCCAAGAATTCGGAATTTTTTGATCTTGATGCTAAAATTGATAAAAGTGGGATTGAAGAAATTAAAACCCTAGATGTTGCTAAACCCACTATTATGGATTTCAAGGAATTTAACTATGAAAATTGCTCTTTGATTAATTGTATTTCCTTGTTACAATCCATGCTAAATTCTCCTCATGCTTACAGTCAAAATAAAGTGTTTACTAAACATATCGTTGATGCCTTGATGCAATCTTATGAAGAAAAACTTGAATTGGAAGTTTCTATCCCTAGCAAACTTTATGATGAGCGGGGACCAACTATTAAAATTAAAATTAAAGATCATGAATGCTATGCTTTATGTGATTTGGGTGCTAGTGTTTCCACGATTCCAAAGACTTTGTGTGATTTGTTAGGTTTCCGTGATTTTGATGATTGCTCTCTAAACTTGCACCTTGCGGATTCCACTATTAAGAAACCTATGGGAAGAATTAATGATGTTCTTATTGTTGCAAATAGGAATTATGTGCCCGTAGATTTTATTGTTCTTGACATAAATTGCAATCCTTCATGTCCTATTATTCTTGTAGACCTTTCCTTAGAACGATTGGTGCAATTATTGATATGAAGGAAGGAAATATTAGATTCCAATTTCCATTAAGGAAAGGCAAGGAAAACTTTCCTAGAAAGAAAATTAAATTACCTTATGAATCTATTATGAGAGCCACTTATGGATTACCTACCAAAGATGGCAATACCTAGATCTATCCTTGCTTGTTATGCCTAGCTAGGGGCGTTAAATGATAGCACTTGTTGGGAGGCAACCCAATTTTATTTTTATTCCTTGATTTTTTTTATCCTGTTTAGTAATAAATAATTTATCTAGCCTATGTTTTGGTTGTATTTTTTTGTGTTTAATTAGTGTTTGTGCCAAGTAGAACTGTTGGGAAGACTTGGGGAAAGTCTTGTTACACTTGCTGTTAAAAGCAGAAACTTTAGCACTCACGAGAACTACTGTAATTTTTATTTGGAAAGTGCTATTTAGTTCATTATTTTTGCATATGATTAACAGATAAATTCCTCACGTCCATAAATTTATTTTACAATTTTTGGGGTTCCAGATCTTGCACTAGCTACAGATTACTACAAACTGTTCTGTTTTTGACAGATTCTGTTTTTAGTGTGTTGTTTGCTTATTTTGATGAATCTATGTGTAACGCCCGGGTAATTAAGCTACAGTGAACCTCTGCTAATGATGCCATGTCACCTCAATTTCTGTTCCTAATTTCGTGCTAGTTCAAAACTGATTCAAATCCAAATTCAAAATCAACCAAAGAATAAAAACTTTTCAAAATTTAAAACAAAAATGTTCGGGGTGTGCAAATAAATGCCTAGGAATTTATGGTGTGGGATCCATGCCTTTATAAAAAAACCTAAATACTTAAAATGAATTAAAACAGAAAAGAAAATAAATAAAGAAAAGAGAATACAAATAAACAGAAAACAAACAAAAAAAGAAGAAGAGAGAAACCCCCCTGCCCCCTGGGCTTCGGCCCAGCAGGCCGCAAGCCCCCCCCACTGGGCCCCTTGGCCCAGTCGGCTCAGCCGACCACGCCGGCCCAGCCGGCCCACCCCGCACCTCCCCTGGCCTAATAGGCCACCCCACCCCACTCCTCGAACCCTAACCTCCCCACTCACCCCCACTCCCCATGCCACTCCTCTCCCCTTCCCGATCTGATCTGGATCGGGGACGAGCCCGCTCCCCCCCACCTCGCGATGCCACCGCCCCGGATCTCCGTCGCCATTGCCTTCTCGCCCCCCCTCTCTCCTCGCGCGACCCTCCCCCCACCTGAAGCCGGCGCCACCCATCTCCGACCCCGTCACCCTCGCTCGCCGCGACGACCGCACGCGGGCGCCTCGGACCTCGCCGGTGCCGCATCGCCGGACCTCCTCGACCCCTCTCCGAGCCTGCTGCCAGTACCCTACACCCCGCCGTGAGCACCGCACCTGCCTCCCTCTTCCTCCTTCTCCGCCTCTGTGCGCGCGCGCCGCTGCCACCGCGCATCGCCGTCGTGCCCCGCCCTCACAGGCCATGGCGACCCCCTGCCCCTGCTGCGTGCGCTGCCCGTCACGCCGTGGCCTCGCGCTCACCATGGCCCTGGGCGTCTCTCCCACGTGCCCCCAGAGCTTTGCTCCACTACGGCCTCACCCCCGCCGCTTGCCTCTGCTTCGGCCGGCCGCGTCCCCTTGGCCGCGCGCGCCGGCGCTGCGCGTGCTCGCCCCCTCGTTGTGCTGCTCCGGCGCCCTGCCGTGGCCGGCGCCCCCCTGGTAGCCTGGGCAGCGCCCCTCGGGCACATGCGCCCGGAACCCGCATGCTCAGCACCCGTTAACCCCACCCCCTAAGGCCCCTGTGCCTATGACAGGGGGGCCCCGCCCCACAAAACGTTTAAAAAAAGAGAATTAAAATAATAATAATAATAATTAAATTAATTATTTAATTAAGGAATTAATTAAGTTAATTAATTATAATTAGATTAACCTAATCACTAATTAACCTAATTAACTGTTAGTTAATTAAAACAGAGTATGACGAACGGGACCCACCTGTCAGGTTGACCAAGTCAACTACTGACGTCATGATGACGTCAGCAGACACTATTCTGGATAATGTTGATTAAATTAATTAAATAAATCCTAAAATTGATTTAAACCTTTTAAAATTAATATAAAGTAAACCGTAGCTCGGATCGAAAAACTTTGTACATGAAAGTTGCTCAGAACGACGAGACGAACCCGGATACGCAGCCCGTTCGTCCGTCACGCATCCCTAGCATAGCAAACTCGCCACTTTTCCCCTCCGGCTCCTCTGCTCGAAAACGCAAAACACCGGGGATACTTTCCCGGATATCATCCCCCTTCACCGGTATCACCTACTACCGCGTTAGGGCACCTCAAACGCCGTTACTTGTCATGTCATGCATCACTATGCATATGCTTGCTTAAATATTTATTGTTTCTCCCCCCTCTTCTCTCGATAGACCCCGAGACCGACGCCGCTGCTACCCAGTACGACTACGGTGTTGACGACCCCTCTCTCTTGCCAGAGCAACTAGGCAAGCCCCCCCTTTGATCACCAGATATCGCCTACTCTTCTCTATACTGCTTGCATTAGAGTAGTGTAGCATGTTACTGTTTCTCGTTAATCCTATACTGATGCATAGCCTGTCCTTGCTACTGCTGTTGTTACCTTTACCTGCAATCCTAATGCTTAGTATAGGGTGCTAGTTTATCATCAGTGGCCCTACATTCTTGTCCGTCTGCCATGCTATACTATCGGGCCGTGATCACTCGGGAGGTGATCATGGGTATATACTATATACTTTATACATGATACATGTGGTGACTAAAGACGGGTAGGCTCGTAGGAGCACCCGCGAGTGGATCTTTGAGGCGGAGCGACAGGGCAGGTTCCGACCACCTAGGAGAGAGGTGGGCCTGGCCCTGGTCGGTGTCCGCGGATACTTAACACGCTTAACGAGATCTGGGTATTTGATCTGAGTCTGGCCATTTGGTCTATACGCACTAACCATCTACGTGGGAGCAGTTATGGGTATCCCGACGTCGTGGTATCAGCCGAAGCTTTCGTGACGTCAGCGACTGAGTGGCGCGCGCCGGATTGGACTGGAAAGCCACTAGGCTAGGTCTGCTTCCGGCCGCGTACGCAACATGCAGGTGTGCAAAGGGCGATGGGCCCAGACCCCTGCGCCATAGGATTTTGACCGGCGTGCTGACCTCTCTGTTGTGCCTAGGTAGGGCTGCGACGTGTTGATCTTCCGAGGCCGGGCATGACCCAGAAAAGTGTGTCCGGCCAAATGGGATCGAGCGTGTTGGGGTATGTGGTGCACCCCTGCAGGGAAGTTTATCTATTCGAATAGCCGTGTCCCTCGGTAAAAGGACGACCCGGAGTTGTACCTTGACCTTATGACAACTAGAACCGGATACTTAATAAAACACACCCTTCCAAGTGCCAGATACAACCGGTGATCGCTCTCTCACAGGGCGACGAAGGGAGGATCATCGGTTAGGATTATGCTATGCGATGCTACTTGGAGGACATCAGTTTACTCTCTTCTACATGATGCAAGACGGAGGCTGCCAGAAGCGTAGTCTTCGACAGGATTAGTTATCCCCCCCCCTTATTCTGGCATTCTGCAGTTCAGTCCACTGATATGGCCCTTTACACATATACCCATGCATATGTAGTGTAGCTCCTTGCTTGCGAGTACTTTGGATGAGTACTCACGGTTGCTTTCTCCTTCTTTTCCCTCTATCCCTTCTACCTGGTTGTCGCAACCAGATGTTGGAGCCCAGGAGCCAGACGCCACCGTCGACGACGACTCCTACTACACCGGAGGTGCCTACTACTACGTGCTGCCCGCTGACGACGACCAGGAGTAGTTTAGGAGGATCCCAGGCAGGAGGCCTGCACCTCTTTCGATCTGTATCCCAGTTTGTGCTAGCCTTCTTAAGGCAAACTTGTTTAACTTATGTCTGTACTCAGACACTGTTGCTTCCGCTGACTCGTCTATGATCGAGCTCTTGTATTCGAGCCTTCGAGGCCCCTGGCTTGTAATATGATGCTTGTATGACTTATTTTATTTGTAGAGTTGTGTTGTGATATCTTCCCGTGAGTCTCTGATCTTGATCGTACACGTTTGCGTGTATGATTAGTGTACGATTAAATCGGGGGCGTCACACTATGGCTAGTAAAATAGTTTATAAACCATGGAGAAGTTGTAATACAGTAGGTATAACACCAATATAAATAAAGAATGAGTTCATTACAGTACCTTGAAGTGGTCTTTTATTTTCTTTCGCTAACGAAGCTCACGAGATTTTCTACTTTAAGTTTTGTGTTGTGAAGTTTTCAAGTTTTGGGTAAAGATTTGATGGCTTATGGAACAAGGAGTGGAAAGAGCCTAAGCTTGGGGATGCCCCGGAAGGCATCGCCTCTTTCGTCTACTTCTATCGGTAACTTTACTTGGAGCTATATTTTTATTCGCCACATGATATGTGTTTTTCTTGGAGAGTATTGTATGATTTGAGTCTTTACTTTTTAGTTTAACAAAATCATCTTTTCTGTACACACCTTTTGAGAGAGCCATACATGATTTGGAATTTGTTAGAATACTCTATGTGCTTCGCTTATATCTTTTGAGTTATGTAGTTTTGTTCTAGTACTTCACTTATATCTTTTAGAGCACGGTGGTGGATTTGTTTTATAGAAACTATTGATCTATCATGCTTCACTTAGATTATTTTGAGAGTCTTAAATAGCATGGTAATTTGCTTAAAATCCTAATATGCTTGGTATACAAGATTAATAATAAAACTTTCTTATGAGTGTGTTGAATACTATGAGAAGTTTGATACTTGATAATTGTTTTGAGATATGAAGATGGTGATATTAAAGTTATGCTAGTTGAGTAGTTGTGAATTTGAGAAATACTTGTGTTAAAGTTTGTGATTCCCGTAGCATGCACGTATGGTGAACCGTTATGTGATGAAGTCGGAGCATGATTTATTTTTTTGATTGTCTTCCTTATGAGTGGCGGTCGGGGACGAGCGATGGTCTTTTCCTACCAATCTATCCCCCTAGGAGCATGCGCGTAATACTTTGCTTTGATAACTTGTAGATTTTTGCAATAAGTATATGAGTTCTTTATGACTAATGTTGAGTCCATGGATTATACGCACTTTTCTCACCCTTCCACCTTTGCTAGCCTCTCTAATTCCGCGCAACTTTTGCCGGTATCACACACCCACCATATACCTTCCTCAAAACAGCCACCATACCTACCTATTATGGCATTTCCATAGCCATTCCGAGATATATTGCCATGCAACTTTCAACCGTCCCATTTATTATGACACACTTCATCATTGCCATATTGCTTAGGATGATCATGTAGTTGACATCGTATTTGTGGAAAAGCCACTAATAACCCACAAGTATAGGGGATCGCAACAGCTTTCGAGGGTAGAGTATTCAACCCAAATTTATTGATTCGACACAAGGGGAGCCAAAGAATATTCTCAAGTATTAGCACCTGAGTTGTCAATTCAACCACACCTAGAAACTTAGTATCTGCAGCAAAGTGTTTCGTAGCAAAGTAATATGAAACGGTAACAAAAGAGTAATGAAAGCAAAGTAATATTTTTGGTATTATGTAGTGATTGTAACAATAGCAACGAGAAAGTAAATAAGCGTAAACCAATATATGGAAAGCTCATAGGCAATGGATCAGTGATGTATAATTATGTCGGATGTGGTTCATCATGTAACAGTCATAACATAGGGTGACACAGAACTAACTCCAATTAATTGATATAATGCAGGCATGTATTCCGAATATAGTCATACGTGCTTATGGAAAAGAACTTGCATGACATCTTTTGTCCTACCCTCCCGTGGCAGCAGGGTCCTAATGGAAACTAATGGATATTAAGGCCTCCTTTTAATAGAGAACCCGAACAAAGCATTAGCACATAGTGAATACATGAACTCCTCAAACTACGGTCATCACCGGTAAGTATCCCGATTATTGTCACTTCAGGGTTAACGGATCATAACACATAATAGGTGACTATAGACTTGCAAGATAGGATCAAGAACTCTCATATATTGATGAAAACATAATAGGTTCAAATCTGAAATCATGGCACTGGGCCCTAGTGACAAGCATTAAGCATAGCAAAGTCATAGCAACATCAATCTCAGAACATAGTGGATACTACGGATCAAACCCTAACAAAACTAACTCGATTACATGATAAATCTCATCCAACCCATCACTGTCCAGCAAGCCTACGATGGAATTACTCACGCACGGCGGTGAGCATCATGAAATTGGTGATGGAGGATGGTTGATGATGACGACGGCGACGGATCCCCCTCTCCGGACCCCCGAACGGAATCCAGATCAGCCCTCCCGAGAGGTTTTAGGGCTTGGCGGCGGCTCCGTATAGTAAAACGCGATGAAATCTTCTCTCCTATTTTTTTCTCCCCGAAAGTAGATATATAGAGTTGGAGTTGGAGTTGGGAGGTCTCCAGGGGGGCCACGAGGTAGGGGGCGCGCCCTAGGGGGGGGGCCCACCCTCGTGGACAGGATGTGGGCCCCCTGGTCTTCATCTTTGGCGAGGATTTTTTATTATTTATTGTAAGATATTCCGTGGAGTTTCAGGTCATTCCGAGAACTTTTGTTTTCTGCACATAAAACAACATCATGGCAATTCTGCTGAAAACAGCGTCAGTCCGGGTTAGTTCCATTCAAATCATACAAGTTAGAGTCCAAAACAAGGGCAAAAGTGTTTGGAAAAGTAGATACGATGGAGACGTGTCAACTCCCCCAAGCTTAAACCCTTGCTTGTCCTCAAGCAATTCAGTTGACAAACTGAAAGAAATAAAGAAAAACTTTTACAAACTCCGTTTGCTCTTGTTGTTGTAAATATGTCAAGCTAGCATTCAAGTTTTCAGCAAAGATTATAACTAACCATATTTGCAATAATTCTCAGGTCTCATGATTACCCATATCAATAGCATAATCAACTAGCAAGCCATAATAATAAATCTCGGATGACAACACTTTCTCAAAACAATCATAATATGATATAACAAGATGGTATCTCGCTAGCCCTTTCTGAGACCGCAAAACATAAATGCAAAGCACCTTTAAAGATCAAGGACTGACTAGACATTGTAATTCATGGTAAAAGAGATCCAATCATAGTCACACCCAATATAAATTAACAGTAATGAATACAAATGACAGCGGTGCTCTCCAACTGGTGCTTTTTAATAAGAGGATGATGACTCAGCATAAAAGTAAATAGATAGGCCCTTCGCAGATTGAAGCATGGATTTGTAGAGGTGCCAGAGCTCGGTTTTGAAATAGAAGTGAATAATATTTTGAGTGGTATACTTTCATTGTCAACATAACAACCAAGAGATGGCGATATCTTCCATGCTACACACATTATAGTCGGTTCTCAAACAGAATGGTAAAGTTTATACTCCCCCTCAACCAACAAACATCAATCCATGGCTTGCTCGAAACAACGAGTGCGTCCAACTAACAACAGTCCCAGGGGGAGTTTTGTTCTGCGATTATTTTGATTTAGTTTGCATAAAGCATGGGACTGGGCATCCCGGTGACCAGCCATTTTCTCGTGAGTGAGGAGCGGAGTCCACTCCTCTTGAGAATAACCCGCCTGGCATGAAAGATATAGACAACCCTAGTTGATACATGAGCTATTCGAGCATACAAAATAGGATGATTATTTGAAGGTTTAGAGTTTAGCACATACAAATTTACTTGGAACGGCAGGTAGATACCGCATATAGGAAGGTATAGTTGACTCATCTGGAATAACTTTGGGGTTTAAGGGATTGGATGCACAAGCAGTATTCCCGCTTAGTACAGGCGAAGGCTAGCAAAAGACTGGGAAGCAACCAACTAGAGAGCGACAACAGCCATGTACATGCATTAAAATTAATAAACATTGGATGCAAGCATGAGTAGGATATAATCCACCATGAACATAAATATCGTGAAGGCTATGTTGATTTGTTTCAACTACATGCGTGAACATGTGCCAAGTCAAGTCACTTAAATCATTCGGAGGAGGATACCACCCCATCATACCACATCATAACCATCTCAATAGCATGTTGGCACGCAAGGTAAACCATTATAACTCATAGCTAATCAAGCATGACACAAGCAACTATGATCTCTAATTGTCATTGCGAACATGTTTATTCATAACAAGCTGAATCAAGAACGATGAACTCATCATATTTACAAAAACAAAAGAGGTCGTGTTCGTACCAGCTTTTCTCATCTCAGTCGGTCCATCATATATCATCATAATTGCCTTTCACTTGCACGACCGAACGATGTGAATAATAATAAGAGTGCACGGGCATTGGACTAAGCTGGAATCTGCGAGCATTCAATAAACAGGAGAAGACAAAGCAATATGGGCTCTTGGTTAAATCAACAATAAAGCATATAAGAGCCACTTCAACAATTTAATCATGGTCTTCTCCTACTGACCCCCAAAGAAAAGAAAAGAAATAAAACTATTTACACGGGAAAGCTCCCAACAAGCAAAAGAAGAACATGAAATCTTTTGGGGTTTTCTTTTTAGTTACTACTACAAGCATGGAAATTAAAACTAGCTAGAAGCTACAACTAATTTTTTGGTTTTTCTTAAGGTTTATTAAACACACAAGAAGAAAGCATAAAAGGAAATAAACTAGCATGGATGATACGATGAAAAAGTATGAACATCGACATTTAGCAATGAGTGTGTGAGCATAAATGTAATGTCGGTGGGAAATACGTACTCCCCCAAGCTTAGGCTTTTGGCCTAAGTTGGTCTATGGCCACGGCTGGCCTGGCTGATATCCATAATAATAGTTGGGGTCGTACTGCGATGAGGAAGAAGAAGGCTTCGATTGCCACTGGCTGGCAATCATCCCCGGATCCCACTGATAGTTAGACTGTCGTGAAGGATCAAATTGTGGTTCTGGTTCTGGCTCCTCGGCTGGTGCAGGGTTCCGGTAGGCTTGGATAGCCGTCAACGGAACAAGGTACATGCCTACAGTCAAATCAAACAAATAAGGAGCAGGCAAGGTAATAGTCTTATGATGATGTTTTTTAAAGAACAATTGATATTTAAGCTCTCCTGCCCTATTCTTAATTATAAAATCATGTGCCACCATACTTTTATAATCTAGATAAACACGAGGCAACACTTTTTCTTCCTTCTCAGCATGCCTAATAGGTATGTTAAAATGTGCAGCTAGGCGTGTAGCATAGATGCCTCCAAAGATGGGGCCCTTTGTACGGTTTAGACTTAAACGTTTAGCAATAATACCGCCCATACTAAAAGTGTTATCACTGTATAAACCTTGGAGCAAAATAATAATATCAGGGATACTAATGTTTCCATAGTTTCCGCGACCAATTAAGCAATGACTAGCAAATAATGCAAAGTAACGTAAGACAGGAAAATGTATGCTAGTGATTCGTGCATCGAAAACCTTCCTAGTTTCCCTTACAGTGATAGTATCAATAAATCCCTCCACATTATCACGATGTGGTTCTTCTGTCTTGCCCACAAAAGGGACTAAACAAATCCGACAAAAATCATAAAGTGACATCTCCTTATGCTCATCATATAAATGAAATTCCACCGTAGGTGGTGAGTTCCTAGAATGAAAATGAAAGTTTTGCACAAAGGTATTTGTGAGTAAGAGATACTGATCGCATTGGTGGTGGAGGAAAGCGGTGAGGCCTGCATTATGAGCCAATTCATGAAAATCTTCATAAATCCCGGCTGCTCTCAAGAAATCCTCGGAAGGCCATTCACACGCCCGAACCTCCACGGTGCGCGGCAAATTATACTTAGGCTTCAGTGATTTTTCCTTCGAGCTTTGGCTCGATGAGCCCCTCAATAATCTCAACATTTTCTGAAAAATTCTGAAATTTTTAGTAACTTCAAAATAAAAGTAAACCAAACTCAATAATATTGATAGCAACCACTCCTACAAGTGCCTACGGCCTATATCATGCATCAAAACTACTTTTGACCATATAAATTTGACATGCAAGCTCAAGAACAGGGTCACCTAAGCAGCAAAAAATTGCAATGAATAAAGAGCTAGAACAAAAACTAATTGGACCAATGGAGGAGTCACATACCAAGGAACAATCTCCCCAAGCAGTTTTGTGAGAGGTGCTTTGAGCAAGGAGATCGAAAATGGCAGCAAAGAGGGCTGGAACTCGTGCTTGAGTTGGTTTTTCGTGTTTGTGGGAGGAAGAAGAAGAGGATGGGTGCAGGAATAAGTGGAGGAGGGCCACCATGGGCCCACGAGGCAGGGGGCGCGCCCTCCACCCTCGTGGCAAGGTGGTTGGCCCTCCTGGTGTGTTCTCTGTTCCATAAATCCTCAAATATTCTAGAAAAAAATCATATTTAATTTTTAGGGCATTTGGAGAACTTTTATTTTCGAGGTATTTTTATATTGCATGGATAATCAGATAACAGACAGAAAAATATTTATTTTTATTTTATTTAATATAAATAACGGAAAGTAAAAGTGGGGTACAGAAGGTTGTGCCTTCTAGTTTCATCCATCTCATGCTCGTCAAAAGGAATCCACTAACAAGGTTGATCAAGTCTTGTTAACAAACTCATTCCGATTAACATGAAACCGGAGAAATTTCGAATAACACTAGGTTACCTCAACGGGGATATGCGCATCCCCAATAATAAGTATATCATATTTCTTCTTGACAGTAGAAAGAGGAAATTCAAAACCTCCAAATATAATCGATGGAATTGATACTATAAACTTGAGGTTGTTTCCTCGGAAAGTGTACCATATGCTCATTACCATTAACATGAAAAGTGACATTGCCTTTGTTGCAATCAATAACAGCCCCTGCAGTATTAAGAAAAGGTCTTCCAAGAATAATAGACATACTATCGTCCTCAGGAATATCAAGAATAACAAAGTCCGTTAAAATAGTAACGTTTGCAACCATAACAGGCACATCCTCACAAATACCGACAGGTATAGCAGTTGATTTATCAGCCATTTGCAAAGATATTTCAGTAGGTGTCAACTTATTCAAATCAAGTCTACGATATAAAGAGAGAGGCATAACACTAACACCGGCTCCAAGATCACATAAAGCAGTTTTAACATAGTTTCTTTTAATGGAGCATGGTATAGTAGGTACTCCCGGATCTCCAAGTTTCTTTGGTATTCCACCCTTAAAAGTATAATTAGCAAGCATGGTGGAAATTTCAGCTTCCGGTATCTTTCTTTTATTTGTGATAATATCTTTCATGTACTTAGCATAAGGATTGGTTTTAAGCATATCAGTTAATCGCATACGCAAAAAGATAGGTCTAATCATTTTAGCAAAGTGCTCAAAATCCTCATCATCCTTTTTCTTGGATGGTTTGGGAGGAAAAGGCATGGGTTTCTGAACCCAAGGCTCTCTTTCTTTACCATGTTTCCTAGCAACAAAGTCTTTCTTATCATAACGTTGATTCTTTGATTGTGGGTTATCGAGATCAACAGTAGGTTCAATTTCTACATCATTATCATTACTAGGTTGAGCATCATTATGAACATCATCATTAACACTTTCATTAGGTTCATGTTTATTGCCAGATTGTGTTTCAGCATCAGACATAGAGATATCATTTGGATTATTAGGTGGTTCAGCAATAGGTTCACTAGAAGTTTGCATAGTTCTATCATTTTTCTTTTTCTTCCTTTTAGAAGAACTAGGTGCATCAATATTATTTCTCTCAGAATCTTGCTCAATTCTCTTAGGGTGGCCTTCAGGATACAAAGGTTCCTGAGTCATTCTACCAGTTCTAGTAGCCACTTTAACAGCATAATCATTTTTCTTACTATTCATCACATTGAGCAATTCTTTTTGAGCTTTAAGTACTTGTTCTACTTGAGTGGTAACCATAGAAGCATGTTTGCTAACAAGTTTAATTTCACCTCTAATATTAGCCATATAATCACCCAAATATTTAATCGTATCAGCATCTTGTTTTAATTGTCTACCAAAATAAGCATTGGAGTCTTCTTGCTTAAACATAAAATTATCAAACTCATCCAAACACTGGCTAGCAATTTTAGTAGAAGGGATTTCAACTTTATCATATCTATAGAGAGAATTTACCTTTACTACCTGTGTCGGGTTATCGAGGTCTGGAGGTTCTTCAATAAATAAAGGATTAAGATCATATGTTTCTTCAATAGGCGGTAAATTAAGACCATGTATTTCTTCAATAGGAGGTAAATTCTTAACATCTTCAGCTTTAATACCTTTTTCTTTCATAGATTTCTTTGCCTCTTGCATATCTTCGGGACAGAGAAATAGAACACCTCTCTTCTTCGGAGTTGGTTTAGGAATAGGATCATTAATTGGAGCAGGAGCTGGCTCAGGAGGTGCCTAATTATTTTCATTTGTCAACATATTATTCAATAAGATTTCAGCTTCATCTGGTGTTCTTTCCTTGAAAAGAGAACCAGCACAACTATCCAGGTAATCTCTGGATGCATCGGTTAGTCCATTATAAAAGATATCAAGTATTTCATTTTTCTTAAGAGGATGATCACGCAAAGCATTAAGTAACTTGAGAAGCCTCCCCCAAGCTTGTGGGAGACTCTCTTCTTTAATTTGCACAAAGTTGTATATTTCCTTTAAAGCGGCTTGTTTCTTATGAGCAGGGAAATATTTAGCAGAAAGTAATAGATCATATCCTGGGGACTACGCACACAACCAGGATCAAGAGAATTAAACCATATCTTAGCATCACCGTTTAATGAGAACGGAAATATTTTAAGGATATAAAAGTAGCGAGATCTCTCATCATTAGTGAACAGGGTGGCTATATCATTTAATTTAGTAAGATGTGCCACAACAGTTTCAGATTCATAGCCATGAAAAGGATCAAATTCAACTAAAGTAATTATATCAGGATCAACAGAGAATTCATAATCCTTATCAACAACAAAGATAGGTGAAGTAGCAAAAGCAGGGTCAGGTTTCATCCTAGCATTTAGAGATTGCTTACTCCATTTAGCTAATAACCTTTTGAGTTCATATCTATCTTTGCAAGCTAAAATAGCTAAAGAAGCTTCTTGATCAAATAAATAACCCTCAGGAATAACAAGTGATTCTTCATCATCACTTTCATCATCATAATCAGATTCAATATTTTCAATCTCTCTAGCCCTAGCAAGTCGTTCCTCGAGAAAACCACCAAGTGGCACAGTAGTATCAAGCATAGAAGTAGTTTCATCATAAGTATCATGTATAGCAGCAGTAGCATCATCAATAACATGCGACATATCAGAACGAATAGCAGAAGCAGGTTTAGGTGTCGCAAGCTTACTCATAACAGAAGGTGAATCAAGTGCAGAGCTAGATGGCAGTTCCTTACCTCCCCTCGTAGTTGAGGGATAAATCTTGGTTCTTGGATCTTTCAAGTTCTTCATAATGATAAGCAGATATAAATCCCAAGTGACTCAAAGAATAGAGTTATGCTCCCAGGCAACGGCGCCAGAAATTAGTCTTGATAACCCACAAGTATAGGGGATCACAACAGCTTTCGAGGGTAGAGTATTCAACCCAAATTTATTGATTCGACACAAGGGGAGCCAAAGAATATTATCAAGTATTAGCAGCTAAGTTGTCAATTCAACCACACCTGGAAACTTAGTATCTGCAGCAAAGTGTTTAGTAGCAAAGTAATATGATAGTGGTGGTAATGGTAACAAAAGAGTAATGAAAGCAAAGTAATATTTTTGGTATTATGTAGTGATTGTAACAATAGCAACGTGAAAGTAAATAAGCGTAAACCAGTATATGGAAAGCTCGTAGGCAATGGATCAGTGATGTATAATTATGCCGGATGTGGTTCATCATGTAACAGTCATAACATAGGGTGACACAGAACTAGCTCCAATTCATTGATATAATGTAGGCATGTATTCCGAATATAGTCATACATGCTTATGGAAAAGAACTTGCATGACATCTTTTGTCCTACCCTCCCGTGGCAGCGGGGTCCTAATGGAAACTAAGGGATATTAAGGCCTCCTTTTAATAGAGAACCGGAACAAAGCATTAGCACATAGTGAATACATGAACTCCTCAAACTACGGTCATCACCGGTAAGTATCCCTATTATTTTCACTTCGGGATTAACGGATCATAACACATAATAGGTGACTATAGACTTGCAAGATAGGATCAAGAACTCTCATATATTGATGAAAACATAATAGGTTCAGATCTAAAATCATGGCACTCGGGCCCTAGTGACAAGCATTAAGCATAGGAAAGTCATAGCAACATCAATCTGAGAACATAGTGGATACTAGGGATCAAACCCTAACAAAACTAACTCGATTACATGATAAATCTCATCCAACCCATCACCGTCCAGCAAGCCTACGATGGAATTACTCATGCACGGCGGTCAGCATCATGAAATTGGTGATGGAGGATGGTTGATGATGACGACGGCGACGAATCCCCCTCTCCGGAGCCCCGAACGGAATCCAGATCAGCCCTCCCGAGAGGTTTTAGGGCTTGGCGGCGGCTCCGTATCGTAAAACGCGATGAAATCTTCTCTCCTATTTTTTTCTCCCCGAAAGCAGATATATAGAGTTGGAGTTGGAGTCGGGAGGTCTCCAGGGGGCCCACGAGGCAGGGGGCGCGCCCTAGGGGGCCCCCACCCTCGTAGACAAGGTGTGGGCCCCTGGTCTTCATCTTTGGCGAGGATTTATTATTATTTATTGTAAGATATTCCGTGGAGTTTCAGGTCATTCCGAGAACTTTTGTTTTCTACACATAAAACAACATCATGGCAATTCTGCTGAAAACAGCGTCAGTCCGGGTTAGTTCCATTCAAATCATACAAGTTAGAGTCCAAAACAAGGGCAAAAGTGTTTGGAAAAGTAGATACGACGGAGACGTATCAGCCACCATTCATAATTCTTTCATACGTGTCACTCTTGATTCATTGCATATCCCGGTACACCCCCGGAGGCATTCATATAGAGTCATGTTTTGTTCTAAGTATCGAGTTGTAATTGTTGAGTTGTAAGAAAAATAAGAGTGTGATGATCATCATTATTAGAGCATTGTCCCAGTGAGGAAAGGATGATGGAGACTATCATTCCCCCACAAGTCGGGATGAGACTCCGGACGAAAAAAAAGGAGAAAGAAAAGAGGCCATAAAAAAGAGAAAATGCCCAAATAAAAAAATAAAAAATGAGAGAAAAAGAGATAAGGGGCAATGCTACTATCCTTTTACCACACTTGTGCTTCAAAGTAGCACCATGATATTCATGATAGAGAGTCTCCTATGTTATCACTTTCATATACTAGTGGGAATTTTTCATTATAGAACTTGGCTTGTATATTCCAATGATGGGCTTCCTCAAAATGCCCTAGGTCTTCATGAGCAAGCAAGTTGGATGCACACCCACTTAGTTTCTTTTTGAGATTTCATATACTTATAGCTCTAGTGCATCCGTTGCATGGCAATCCCTACTCACTCACATTGATATCTATTGATGGGCATCTCCATAGCCCGTTGATACGCCTAGTTGATGTGAGACTATCTTCTCCCTTTTTTTGTCTTCTCCACAACCACCATTCTATTCCACCCATAGTGCTATGTCCATGGCTCATGCTCATGTATTGCGTGAAGATTGAAAAAGTTAGAGAACACCAAAAGTATGAAACAATTGCTTGGCTTGTCATCGGGGTTGTGCATGATTTAAATATTTTGTGTGGTGAAGATGGAGCATAGCCAGACTATATGATTTTGTATGGATAACTTTCTTTGGCCATGTTATTTTGAGAAGACATAATTGCTTTGTTAGTATGCTTGACGTATTATTATTTTTATGTCAATATGAACTTTTGTCTTGAATCTTTCGGATCTGAATATT
The DNA here is from genome assembly GCA_034509565.1 of Triticum monococcum. Classification (NCBI taxonomy): domain Eukaryota; kingdom Viridiplantae; phylum Streptophyta; class Magnoliopsida; order Poales; family Poaceae; genus Triticum; species Triticum monococcum. The sequence goes on from CM067845.1 coordinate 490,935,321, forward strand.
CATACCACAATTAAGAAGAATTACATTAAAATTATGCCAAGTAGCACTCCGCATCAAAAATTCTGTTTTTATCATTTACCTACTCGAGGACGAGCAGGAATTAAGCTTGGGGATGCTTGATACGTCTCCAACGTATCTATAATTTTTGATTGCTCCATGCTATATTATCTACTGTTTTGGACATTATTGGGCTTTATTATCCACTTTTATATTATTTTTGGGACTAACCTATTAACCGGAGGCCCAACCCAGAATTTTTGTTTTTTTGCCTGTTTTAGGGTTTCGAAGAAAAGGAATATCAAACAGAGTCCAAACGGAATGAAACCTTCGGGAACTTGATTTTCTCAACGAACAAGACCCAGGAGACTTGGACCCTACGTCAAGACACAAAAGAGGAGGCCACGAGGTAGGGGCGCACCTACCCCCCCCCCCCCCAGGCGTGCCCTCCACCCTCGTGGGCCCCCTGTTGCTCCACCGACATACTCCTTGCTCCTATATATACCTACATACCCCCAAACGATCAGATACGGAGCCAAAAACCTAATTCCACCGCCGCAACTTTCTGTATCCACAGGATCCCATCTTGGGGCCTGTTCCGGAGCTCCGCCGAAGGGGGCATCAATCACGGAGGGCTTCTACATCATCACCATAGCCCCTCCGATGAAGTGTGAGAAGTTTACCTCAGACCTACGGGTCCATAGTTATTAGCTAGATGGCTTCTTCTCTGTTTTTGGATCTCAATACAATGTTCTCCCCCTCTCTTGTGGAGAAGTATTCGATGTAATCTTCTTTTTGCGGTGTGTTTGTTGAGACCGATGAATTGTGGGTTTATGATCAAGTCTATCTATGAACAATATTTGAATCTTCTCTGAATTCTTTTATGTATGATTGGTTATCTTCGCAAGTCTCTTCGAATTATCTGTTTGGTTTGGCCTACTAGATTGATCTTTCTTGCAATGGGAGAAGTGCTTAGCTTTGGGTTCAATCTTGCGGTGTCCTTTCCCAGTGACAGTAGGGGCAGAAAGGCACATATTGTATTGTTGCCATCGAGGATAACAAGATGGGGTTTTCATCATATTGCATGAGTTTATCCCTCTACATCATGTCATCTTGCTTAAGGCGTTACTCTGTTTTTAACTTAATACTCTAGATGCATGCTGGATAGCAGTCGATGAGTGGAGTAATAGTAGTAGATGCAGGCAGGAGTCAGTCTACTTGTCTCGGACGTGATGGCTATATACATGATCATACCTAAGTATTCTCATAACTATGCTCAATTCTATCAATTTCTCAACAGTAATTTGTTCACCCACCGTAGAATACTTATGCTCTCGAGAGAAACCACTAGTGAAACCTACGGCCCCTGGGTCTATCTTCATCATATTAATCTCCTAGTACTTAGTTATTTCCTTTGCTTTTTACTTTGCCTTTATTTTACTTTGCATCTTTATCACAAAAATACCAAAAATATTATCTTATCATATCTATCAGGTCTCACTCTCGTAAGTGGCCGTGTAGGGATTGACAACCCCTATTCGCGTTGGTTGCGAGGATTTATTTGTTTTGTGCAGGTACGAGGGACTCGCGCGTAGCCTCCTACTAGATTGATACCTTGGTTCTCAAAAACTGAGGGAAATACTTACGCTACTTTGCTGCATCATCCCTTCCTCTTCGGGGAAAACCAACGCAGTGCTCAAGAGGTAGCAGTAGACATAGCAAAAATAGCATCCCCAAGCTTAGGGTTTTGCATATTATAAGCACAATTGACATTAATAGAATTTATACTATCATCATTGCAATCATGCTTTCTATTCAAAGATCCATCGTGAATCACTCCATAAAGTACTTCATCACAATTTTCAGATTCATGAATTTCAAGCAAAACTTCATAAAGATAATCTAGTGCACAAAACTCACTAGCAATTGGTTCATCATAATTGGATCTCTTAAAAAGATTAGCAAGCGGATGAGGATCCATAGACCTTAGGTTCTCTGTTTAGCAATAAATAAACAATGATTCCAACCAAACGAGCAAGCAAGCCAAGAAAGACATTAAAGCACACGAAAAGACGAACAGAAGAAGGGTGAATAAAACGGCAAGGGTGAAGTGGAAGAGAGGAAAATGAGAGGCAAATGGAAAATAATGTAATGCGATGAATAAGAGTTTCTGATGGGTACTTGGTATGTCTTGACTTGTGCGTAGATCTCCCCGGCAACGGCGCCAGAAATCCTTATTGCTACCTCTTGAGCACTGCGTTGGTTTTCCCTTGAAGAGGAAAGGGTGATGCAGCAAAGTAGCATAAGTATTTCCCTCAGTTTTTGAGAACCAAGGTATCAATCCAGTAGGAGACTACACACCAGTCCCTCGTACCTACATAAACAAATAAGAACCTCGCAACCAATGTGATAAAGGGGTTGTAAATCCCTTCACGGTCACTTACGAGAGTGAGATCTGATAGAGATAATAATAATAAGATAAATATTTTTGTTATTTTTATGATATAGATTGAAAGTAAAGATTGCAAAATAAAATAGATTGGAAACTTATATGATAAAAGATAGACCCGGGGGCCATAGGTTTCACTAGTGGCTTCTCTCAAGATAGCATAAGTATTACGGTGGGTGAACAAATTACTATCGAGCAATTGATAGAAAAGTGCATAATTATGAGAATATCTAGGCATGATCATAGGCATCACGTCCGCGACAAGTATACCGAAACGATTCTGCATCTACTACTATTACTCCACACATCGACCGCTATCCAGCATGCATCTAGAGTATTAAGTTCATAAGAATAGAGTAACGCATTAGGCAAGATGACATGATATAGAGGGATAAACTCAAGCAATATGATATAAACACCATCTTTTTATCCTCGATGGCAACAATACAATACGTGCCTTGCTACCCCTACTGTCAATGGGAAAGGACACCGCAAGATTGAACCCAAAGCTAAGCACTTCTCCTATTGCAATAAAGATTAATCTAGTAGGCCAAACCAAACTGATAATTCGAAGAGACTTGCAAATCCAATCATACATAAAAGATTTCAGAGAAGAATCAAATATTGTTCATAGATAAACTTGATCATAAACCCACAATTCATCAGATCTCGACAAACACACCGCAAAAAGAGTTACATCGAATAGATCTCCAAGAAGATCGAGGAGAACATTGTATTGAGATCCAAAGAGAGAGAAGAAGCCATCTAGCTAATAACTATGGACCCGAAGGTCTCTGGTAAAATACTCACACATCATCGGAGAGGCTATGGTGTTGATGTAGAAGCCCTCCGTGATCGATTCCCCCTCCGGCGGAGCTCCGGAAAAGGCCCCAAGATGGGATCTCTTGGGTACAGAAGGTTGCAGCGGTGGAAATAGGGTTTCGTGGTGCTCCTGGATGTTTTTGGGGTATATGGATATATATAGGAGGAAGAAGTAGGTCGGTGGAGCTGCGAGGGCCCATAAGGGTGGGGGCGCGCCTCCCTGCCTCGTGGCCGCCTCGTTTCTTTCTTGACGTCTACTCCAAGTCCCCTGGATCACGTTTGTTCCAAAAATAACTCTCCCGAAGGTTTCATTCCATTTGGATTCTGTTTGATATTCCTTTTCTGCGAAACACTAAAATAGGCAAAAAAACAGCAATTTGCACTAGGCATTGGGTTAGTATGTTAGTCCAAAAAATAATATAAAAGTGTATAAGTAAGCCCATTAACATCCAAAACAGATAATATAATAGCATGGAACAATCAAAAATTATAGATATGTTGGAGACGCATCAGCAATGTCCTCATCGTCGCTCTTGCCGAACACCTCATCCACCGCCTTGTCAATCTCCTTGAATGCGGCCTGCATTTCCGTGTGATGGATAGAGTACCACCAACGATCACGACGGATGTCGTTGGCGGAGTGGTAGGAGTCGAGCAGCGCTCCTGCTCTCCCATGTCTATGTCCATGTCTGATGCTCATCAAGGAGGCTGAGGTTGTTGGCCGGGTCAACCTGTGCTTGCCGGAACTTGGCATACCTCTTCTCCCACACCATGTGTGTGTACGTAGGTATGGACCTCGCCAATTGTGATGTTGGCATGCACTGGCGAGGAGGCTGGCGTCACCTCGTCCTGGGCCGTGTCCTCCATTGGGACGTCGATGACCTCCATCTTCCTGCCGGCAATGGCGGTCATCTCCTTCTGCTCAAATGAGATGCTATCCCAGAGGGCTTTGAAGCACGAGGAGGCCATGGCGGGCATGGAGCGGAGAGGAGAAAGCGGCCGAAGGAGGATGACTGCGGCTATGGCCGGGGCTATAGTTTATATAGTGAGTGGATGGCAATGGGCCACGATAGTATGATTAATGGTGGACAACAAACAGTCATATGGGTGGCACCGGAGTATGATCCTCGGCAACCACATATCATTAATGTAGGGCAACAGACAAACAAGGGTGTCGTTTGAATGTGGAGCAGTCGCCTGCATTGGGAAGCGGCACGGGCTAAGCTCTATCGGCAAGTGTGCCGCTTCAATGCCAGCAACAGTGAGAGGTCGCGTCTGCGCTAGCAAGGCATGAATGCGGCACTGGCGCTCTGGAGCGGCGCTGGCCGTTTCAGGAGGTAAGTGCGCGTGGGTGAGGGAGATGGTTAATGGTGGGCCAGGGCAGTCAGAAACGGACATGACAGCGATCCGGATGCTTGCAAAGCTCTCCCTAGTTTGTCTCCGGTTTGCGGTAGAAAGTGCGTCCAGACCATCCAATGGACCGATACATGACCATGTTGGTTGGCAAAACACGTCAGGACTATGCGGTCCAGATATATGCGGGCAATTTGAGTATCGACATTGGAGATGCCCTGAAAACTCAAAGTTGTACCAAAGAAAAAGAAGCTCAAGTGATCTGCATTTTGGAAGAACTTATTAATTTGCATGGAATACAGGCAATGCAAATGTATGTTCACAATTATATTTGTATTACCTAGTAATTTGTAGGAACCTTCGAGTCCAAAAAAGGAACTTCAAGTAAGTCATCTTTATCCACAAAAGGAATGTGAACAATCTAATTATCACTAAGATCTAGGAAAAACTGCAGATATATAGACACCATTGTACCAATTAATTACTACATACAGACAACATGAGGGAGAAGAAATGCTTACTTAGCTCGAAGGTACAAATATCTCCTCTTAGAAAGAGCTTGTTGTGGATAAACTAGCAAAGGTAGGAAAGATGTTTGTTGTGAAAATTTGGTCGGAAGACATTTCTAATGCTAGTCTATTCATAGGGACAAAATAAGTACCTTTTGCACAGAATCCCTCAGGGCTTGTTCGGTTAATCCTCTCCCCAAGAGGATTGGAGGAAATTGGCAAGGATTGGTTCGTATTTTGACTTATAAGAGGTTTAAATCCTCCTCAAACCCCTTCAATCCATTCGGATTCGCGCGCAACCGAACAAGGCCTCATGCATCCCCGTAAAAAACCGGGGCGTACAACCCATGAGGCAAGCCGTCCCATGAAAAGCTATCGAACCATTTGGTTGCCTACTCACCAGGGATTCTACCTCTGGATCCGCGTTGTTTCCACTCTTCACGCAAAAATGCTAAACTTACGTAGCCACCTACAAAGGTTTACATAACTTGCCAAATCCTAATCCTAATCCCCCCTGTTTTTCACTCAGGTGAACCCCTTCCACCCCCGCCACTTTCAATCCTAATCCTACAAATCAGCGTGCATGTAAAACAATTATGTAACCCCTTCCACCCCCTCTTCCACGTCTCATGGGGTCGGGGAGGAAACCCTCGCCTCAAGTTCTCTCGCGACGAAGAAGCCACGACACCGTGCGATCTCCTATCCTGATGAGCATCTTCCTACTCCTTCGACCAAAGTAGCATCTCCTCCTCCAAGGCAATTAGACCTTCTGGTGCAATTAGAAGGAAAGAAAAATCATGTTCAAATACTTCTTCCATCCCAAAATGTAAGGCGTTTTTGCAAGCTATGTTACAACATCTATAGGCGGACATTACTAATTTAATCCCTCAAACACCCACGGACACACCCAATCAGTGACCGGATGTGTCCGTTTTGACTCCTCATATTTGCTGCCAAATAACCACGTCCCTCATAGTGGCTGTGGCACGACAGCAAGTGGTTGTGGCGGCCAAAAGCGGCTAGCTAGCACGCTAGGACCGCTATGGATGCACGGCAGTCGACAGCCGGCAGCTCGAGCGCGTAGCACACAAAACTGGGTGAGCACGTGAGTGCGGCGCCAATGTAGCACAATGGACATGTCGTGCTCCGGCACGCATGAAGCCAGGCGCGAGCATAGCAGACCTGGCTCGCGTGAACTCTGGCACGGGCTTGCGTCCGGCTTGGGCAGAGCAGCCACCGCGCGTCTGCACTTGCAACGACGGCCGACACACAATTGTGCCATCCTGTCCTTGTGGTCGTGGCGACATGGCTACGCACGCACATGGCTGTGGCCAGCCCGCCATCATGCTCGAATGCACAGGCACGCGGCTGCGGCCGGCCAACCAGCGCGCCTATCCGCGCGGCTGCAGATGGCCAACCAGCACACCCGAAAGGCTGCGGCTTCTGACTAAAACGTTGTGAATCTAATTTCATGACAAATCTGATGTTAGTATTAATACATTATCTATTTGATTTTTTTATACTTTTTATTCCCTTTAAGAATATTTTTATACTTAGTAGTCAAAAAGACGGAGCTTATAAAAGTTTTAGAGGAACATCTTGGGATTATAGAGGAGTTTCAACCAAGCGATGTGCTTGACATAAAGAGATATGGTATTGCAACTACTTATTCGGATTGGAAGGGGTCAAAAACACGCACAATCCTAGGTTCATCGTGTGGAAATCCCGATCAAAGAGACATTAAAGATCTCATCCTCAAAGGGGTACCTATGAGAGTCTGGCTTAACAGGAATGATAGACTACTCATATCAAAGAAATTCCTTATTTTCCGAGAGCCCATTCGAAAAGAGATCCAAAGTTAAGCGTGCTTGGCTTGGGGTAATTCTAGGATGGGTGATCGACCGAGAAGTTGGTCTCGGGTGCTCACGAGTGAGCACAAAATGCGCAGAAAAGACTAGTGTTGGTCTGTGGGCTAGTGTTGTTCCCGCCAGGCGTAACAGGGTGTTACAATTGGTATCAGAGCCAATCCTCGCGGTTACACGGGCATGCGTGGGCCAAATATGTGAGAGCTTGGCTTAATAGGAATGATAGACTACTCATATCAACAAGGAATTTTCTTTTTTTTCGGGAGCCCGTTCGAAAAGAGCTCCAAAGTTAAGTGTGCTTGGTTTGGGGTAATTATAGGATGGGTGACCGACCGAGAAGTTGGTCCCGGATGCACACGAGTGAGGACAAAGTGCACAGAAAAGACTAGTGTTGGTTTGTGGGGCCAGTCTTGATCCCGCCAGGTGTAACATGGTGTTACAGTACCTCTTGTAGCAACTTTTGACTTCTGTGATTATTTTGATAAATGAGAAGAATGAAGTGTATCAATCACTTATGGTCTTGATATTCGAATACGTCTATACAACTAATCAACTTTCGTGAATTCTTGGGCCGATGGATATTGTGATAAGGGTGCCAGAAAGATTAATTTTGCGAGTATTAAAGTTTTCCATATAGTTGAGATTTTCAGCCATCCGGAAAGAAATGTAATAGCACATGTTTGTATTCATTTCCACAAACATTTATTTCTTTAGATGTTTGTATCTCCTAACTTACCTTACTGGATTTTTCAGGGGGAAAACCATAAGTTTGAAGTGCTACAGATTTACTCATAAAATGAAGATGAGTGTGGCGAAGGCTTGTGATTACATGTTTCACAAGAGACACCACGATACTGTAGTCCTTCCAGACAAGTGTCGCTTCTATCTCTAAGTCTGGTGTTAGGATATTTAAGACTTGGGTTACAACCCTGGGAGGTACGGAGTTTATTCATCATCAAGCTTACAACTATTTTGTAGGCAGTCAGCTAAGCACGCACATTAGTAGCGAGAGTAGGAATCGCTCTACCCAGAGTAGATAAATCCATGGCAATGTCAATTGTCCATTTCAGGATTCGAATACTCTAGTCCACTCATCTAGCATCCTAACATCTTTCACACATGTAATCATCATTTCCAAGTAAAGCGATATGGCAATGTATTGGTGATTTGCAAAAAAAAATCCAAAAGTCGGAAGTGAAGGATGATAGATGCTCTGGATCGGGGTAGGCTAGATCATCCGGTAAACCTACCTTCTCCAGCGGTTGATGAACTCGAGCCGGAGGCCATCGTGGAGAGGGTGATGGTGGCGATGGTGGAGCTTCCCGTGAGCACCGCGCTAACCCTAGATCGGTAGGGATTGTAGGTGGGGATTGTGGCAGCGATCAACCTCGCAACTCGTGCCCTGGCCCCCACCTCTGTTTATATATCGCGGGTCACAGGGGCCCACCAACCATATTGAGGGTTGGGCGCCCCCGATCAGGGCGCGGATCTAAGGGCCCGATGGGCCGTTGGGCCCACACGGAGGAGATCAACCTAACATTCTCCCCCTTGATCTCAACTTTACTTTTAACCTTATACTTTCTAGTTTATTTGTTTCATCACATATTGATACATAGAGCATGTTTCATCGTCACAGCTTAATTGCCGATAGAATCATACAGCTACAACATACGTTTTGTTCAAAAACAAATTCTGTTCCTTTTGGGCCTATCCAGGAATCATAAGGCTTTCCCTTAAACCCATGCCGGCTAAGTGTTCCTTGAACACATTGGGTGGTAAGCCTTTCGTTAGCGGATCCGCAAGCATATACTTTGTCCTTATATGCTCGAGTCTTATAGTGTGATCCTGGATTTTATCTTTCACAACATAATACTTTATCTTTATTGTTTTGGCAGCATTACTTGACTTGTTGTTGTGAGCATAGGATACTGCGGACTGGTTGTCACAGTACATCTTTAGTGGTTTGTGAATACAATCTACCACTTTCAAGTCGGGTACAAATTTCTTTAGCCATATCGCTTGCCCCGTGGCTTCGAAGTATGCTATGAATTATGCATACATCATGGATGATGCAACTAATGACTGTTTGGAGCTTTTCCACGAAATAGCTCCCCCAGCGAGAGTGAAAACGTATCCTGACGTGGATTTTCTATCATCTCTGTCCCCCGCAAAATCTGCGTCTGAATACCCTTTTATCTCTAGGAAATCACTTCTCCTGTACATTAGCATGTAGTCCTTCGTGCCTTGCGCATAACGCAATGCTTTCTTTACCATCTTCCAGTGCTCTATGCCTGGATTCTCTTGATATCTACCGAGTACCCCGGTGATAAAGCTAAGTCAAGGCGAGTGCACACTTGTGCATACTGTAAGCTGCCAACTGCCGAAGCATATGGTACTGCTTTCATTTGATCGATCTCGTACTGGTTCTTGGGACATTGGAATTTCCCAAAACTATCGCCCTTGACTATAGGAGCATGTGTGGCTTTACTCGCATGCATATTATACTTTTTTAAGAACCTTTTCTAAATATGCTTTCTGCGATAGTCCTAAGACTCCATTGTTCCTATCTCGGTGAATTTCTATGCCCAAAACATAAGATGCTTCACCAAGGTCTGTTATGTCAAAATTTGAGGATAAGAATTTCTTTGTTTCTTGTAGTAGACTAACATCACTGCTAGCAAGCAGAATATCATCCACATACAAGATTAGGAAAATATATTTCCCATTTTTAAACTTTGCATAAATGCAATTATCCTCAATGTTTTCTTTAAATCCAAAACTTTTAATCGTTTGATTAAACTTTAGATACCACTGCGGAGAGGCTTGTCTTAATCCATAAACGGATTTCTTCAGGCGGCATCCCATATTTTCCTTGCCTTCCATGATAAAACCCTTGGATTGTTTCATGTAGACCTTTTCTTTTAAATCACCATTCAGAAATGCCGTCTTAACATCCATTTGATGTAACTCTAAATCAAAATGAGCAACTAATGCCATTATGATTCTGAAGGAATCCTTACATGAAACTGGAGAAAATGTCTCATTGTAATCTATCCCTTCTCTTTGTGTAAATCCTTTTGCCACGAGTCGTGCTTTATACTTTTCTATATTCCCTTTAGAGTCATACTTAATTTTATAGACCCATTTATGGCCTACTATTTTGCTCCTTTAGGAATTTCCTCTAAGTCCCAAACATCTTTGGAACTCATCGATTTCATCTCGTCTTCCATTGCCTTCATCCACTTCGATGAATGAGGGCTTCTCATGGCTTCTTCATATGAGGTGGGATCCTTTTCCATATTAACCATTTCTGTGTTATAAACTTTAAAGTCAGTAGAAATAGCTGACTTTCTTGGTCTTGTAGACCTTCTAAGGGCCTCAGTTTCTAGCACATTCTGTGCCTCAACTTCTGGCACTTCTTCTAAAATTTGCTGTTGCACCTCCCTTTCATGCTCAACAACGGGTTCAGTCGGCTCCTGACGGACAGGTTCCGGGTCTATCCCCAAAGTTGTCATGGGTGGAGTTGCAACTGGTAGTGAGAAAAATGGCTCCTGAATCATCGGATTAGGTGCATGCACCCTCTTCTCCTCAAGATCAATTTTTCGAGCTACCAAGCTCCCCCTCATCATTTCGTCCTCAAAGAAGACCGCATGTCTCGTTTCTACAAACTTTGTATATCTGTCTGGGCAGTAGAAACGAAAACCTTTTGATCTGTCTGGATAGCCAATGAACTGGCAACTTACTGTTTTGGAATCTAACTTTGCAATGTTTGGATTAAACATTTTGGCCTCAGCAGTGCACCCCCACACCCTGAAGTGTTGTAGGGAGGGCACCTTTCCTGTCTATAGCTCGTACGGTGTTTTGGGCACCCACTTGCTTGGTACTTTATTGAGAATGTGAATAACGGTTTTAAGCGCCTCCATCCATAATCCCAATGACAAAATTGGAATAACTCATCATGCTGCACACCATATCCATAAGTGTACGGTTGTACCTTTCAGCTACTCCATTCTTTTCTCCCAGAGTGGGATACATTAAAAAACACATGACTTATCATATCTTTCTCTTTCCAAAATTTCTCCCGCCATACGGGATTTTTGACATAATATCTTTTCCCGCCATGCGGGTAATTCCCTCTAAGGGAATATGAATGCCAGAATTGGCTCTTTTGACTGCATATTCAATCATCAAATTTAGGAATAAATCCGAATGCTCTTTTACACACATGCTTAATCCAACGTTGGTCAAATTAAACACGCATGTTGCTTGTTTCATATCAAATCATGTTGACTGAAAAATCTTTTCATAGAGAGTACATGAAAGACATTCATCAATCAAGACTCTCAATGACCTATCTCTTTTCTTTTGATGCCATTCTTTAGAGAGAACATACTCCCTCACGTTATGACCTTTCTTGGTCAACTTTCGTGTCACAAGTACCTAGTCATTTGCTTTCACAAATGAAAGCATGGAAAACTTTTAGTCTGAGAAAACTTAGCCAATAATCAACAATAATGGGCATAAAAATAACCCTACGTTGGTCTGGTTAAAAGAAATGCACATTAAACTTTTGAAACTTTCTTTTATATCCTAAATCACCATTGTGGCGGAAATAGAATAAACACCATCCTTCTACATTAATTTCATATCACCGTTGGGCGGAAATGGAAATAATGCATATAACTCATAAACAATGTGATGATAGTATTTCTATTAAACAACTTTGCTAAGAATTAATCATCATCATCAACTTTATTGCAGCGGGAACAAGAAATATACATTTATCTAGTTCAAGCGCATTTCTTGATCTTTATCCGTTCTCTAAAAATTGATCACTTTGATGCAAAATTTATTAGAGATTTAAACTTTGATCACAAGACTCATAGAATTATAGCACTGTTATCATCAACGTTGGTCAGAAATCAACAATACCATATTTTAACTTTAAAACAAATATCTCTCTTTTGTCATAGCGGAAACTATCTGCATCTTATTTCACCCACACGGGGAAAACATTGATAAGAACATTTCTTCCAATTAAATTTTCCCGTTGGTTCCAATTTAATTGGAGGATAAATTTTTTACTTTGCAACGGAAGCTTTAGAATATTCTATTCAAAAACAATTCTCTACTCTTTTACTCTCTAAGCAATTTTAACCGCTTGGTTCAAAAATGCATTAGAGAAGCAACAATTTGATCTTTTACTTTAGTTCTATTAACTTTTAAAAGAGCACTTTTATTTTCAATAATAAAACATGATCATGTTATTAACAACGTTGGTCATAAAAATAACATAATCATTTCATTTCAATAATTACTTTAATATGCTCTTTAAATATAATTCTATCTAACTTTTATTTTCTTTGTAAAAGAGCACTATTAATTGTTTACGCAACAGAAAAAAAAACATGAATAAAAATTCATGATCTTTTAGTCTTTACAGAAACTTTTCTTTGACCAAATAAAAAAAATCATGAACTTTAATATTTTCTTTGTAAAAATTCATGAATATTTCTTTTTCTGAAAATTTTCTACTTTCATTTTCAGAAACTTTTACTTTTTTGTACTCTAAACAAAATTTCGTTGGATGAAAAATTGCATAGAAAATATATTAGAAAACTGCCTAAAAACTATTAAAACGAAAATAAAAATGGCAGCTCCAGCGGGCCTCGGCCTGGCGCGGGAGACCCGCAGCGGCCCATGGCCTGCTCCCCCGCACGCTCGCGCAAGCCGAGCCTGGCCTCGGCCTGGGCCGCTGGCCTTGGCCCAGCGCACGCACGGCTGAAAGCCTCAGCCCAGCCTGGTCCGACTTCTCTCTCTTGGCCCAGAAGGCCCAGTGCGCTCTAGTGGCTGGCTAGGGTTTGCGGCCTGGCCGTTGGATTTCATCCGACGGTCCAGCGCCTAGATCGGCCGAACAAAAACGCCCAATCCAGCTCCCCTCGTTCGAACCCTAGCCACTTTTTCGCTCGCTACCTCTGTCGCTCTCGCCCGTTAGCCTCGTTCTCTCCGCCGCGGCAGCTTTGCCTGCCGGTCCGGTCGCGCCGGTCGCCGGCGACGACTGCCACCGCGCGGCGCCGTGCCTTTCTCCCCCTTTTCTTCTGTCATTACTCTCCCCGTCCACCGCATGCAGTGGCAGAGCGGGACGCGGGTGTGCCCCAATCACCGGCGACGGCGGCGAGCCGCCCCAGTGCGAGGCCCCTTTCCCCTTTTTTTATTACACTTTTCTCACGCAACAGAGAGAGATAGAGGCGCGGATGAGGATCTGCTCGCCTTGTGTCCGAGTACGGCGGAGCAGTTGGCTGTGGCACTGTTGCCATCCTCCTTGCTGGTCGCGCGTCCGCCCTTCCGGCGAGCGCACCACCGTCGAGGGATTTGGCGGCGGCGTTGACCCCCTCCCCCCTTTTTTGTTTTCTTTTCTTTTCCGGCGAGCCTTTGCTAGCTGCGGTGGTTCTTCTTCCATACGCCTCGGCATGCCGATGCGCGTCCGAATCGAGAGGAACGGCGCGGCCTTGCGGCGGCGCGATTACTTTGCCCTTTGCTCCTCTTGTTCTTTTCGGGTTAGGGTTCATGGGGGGGGGGGGGTCTTTTCTTTTTCTGTATCGCCTTTTCTACCGAAGATCTTAGCCTTCTTGGCTCAGAAACCATTGATAGATGCTCTGGATCGGGGTAGGCTAGATCATCCGGTAAACCTACCTTCTCCAGCGGTTGATGAACTCGAGCCGGAGGCCATCGTGGAGAGGGTGATGGTGGCGATGGTGGAGCTTCCCGTGAGCACCGCGCTAACCCTAGATCGGTAGGGATTGTAGGTGGAGATTGTGGCAGCGATCAACCTCGCAACTCGTGCCCTGGCCCCCACCTCTGTTTATATATCGCGGGTCACAGGGGCCCACCAACCATATTGAGGGTTGGGCGCCCCCGATCAGGGCGCGGATCTAAGGGCCCGGTGGGCCGTTGGGCCCACACGGAGGAGATCAACCTAACAAAGGAAGCCACTACCATCATCATTGAAAAAAGAGCTAAGGCAGCTCATAACAACATACATGCATTTGTGCAAGAGGAGTTTACATGTACTTTTTGGGAGAGCGGAAATAAAGTACGACAACAAAGGAAACAGAAAAACTAGTCTGGCCATTCAGCGTTCCAGTTTCTTGTTTTTTTGGCTCTGTGAGACCACAGCTTACTTGTCTTAAGGTATTGCTTGATAATCGTTTCTAGCTAATTATATGCTCCAAAAAGTTGTCGTTGCCACAAAGCCCCAGGCCTGAATTTTGTCAGGCTGGCATTTCTGATTTGCACTGTCGATAATATCATCAATTGCCAGCCCCTCTTTGGACAGAATCCCTAGGGAAGTGACGATCTGCCTAGTACCTGCACATTCAAACGCGGAGTGCTTCACTGTTTCCCTACAATAGCAACTAAAAGGACATTGCTCATCGTCAAGACTGCTCTAACCTTGATCCTTCCTTTGACTAACAACCAACCAAACATTTTTCCTTTCTTGGGTGCCGCACATTTCCAGACTGTATCAGCGCGCACATGGCTAACACCCCCTCTCTAGTTCATAGTCTACAGATGTTTTTCAATGAGAAGGTGCCCGTTTTGTCAATCCTCCAACCCCTCTTATCATTACATCTGTTGTTTAGCGAGCAGGAGTAGAGAAAGGCCATCAACACATCCTTCTCACACTCCGCTCTGTCAGTTGTGCCCAGGCTTGGGTCTGGACCTTAATTGTGTCCCCTAAATCCTTGTCATGCAGATGCACTGCCAACGCCCATTTAGCAACTTGTGTATGAACTTCTAAAGAAGGCGGGAATTTTGGATCTGTAGGTTCTTTATGCCAAGGTCCCCCTCCTTGAAATCCCTACACACATAGTCCCAAGCCACCAACTCACTACCATTCACATATTCCTTTCCTTTCCAAAAGAATGATCTCAAAAGTCTTAATATTTCATTAATTACCCATTGAGGCAGCATGATAAATGATATAAGATAGGGAGGCAAGACAGACAACACCAACTTTATGAGTGTGAGTCTCCCCCATTAGTAATAAAATACAACGAGAAACTGATGTGCTTTTCAACTGTCGAAATGTATGGTAGAAACACCTTTATATTGATGATTTGCATTGAGTGCCCAGTATCCTACATCTTCGACCTATTGAGTATTTATCATCAAATGGTACAGCTCGTGCCACTTAGCCACTTCACGGGGGCCAAATATGAGCAACAAAATGTAAGGGCTAGGCCCCCTTCCAGTAGAACTTCAGTCACCTTTTTGCTCACATCACTTGTGATGCCCCCGATTTGATCATACACTAATCATACACGCAAATGTGTATGATCAAGATCAAGGACTCACGGGAAGATATCACAATACAACTCTAGACATAAATTAAATTAATACAAGCTTTATATTACAAGCTAGGGGCTTCGAGGGCTCAAATACATAAGCTCGAATACACAAGTCAGCGGAAGCAACAATATCTGAGTACAGACATAAGTTAGACAAGATTACCTTAAGAAGGCTAGCACAAAAGCAACAACGATAGAAAAGGCAAGGCCTCCTGCCTGGGAGCCTTCTAACTACTCCAAGTCGTCAGCGGTCTTCACGTAGTAGTAGGCATCCTTCGGGTAGTAGTAGTCATCAGTGGCGTCGTATGGCTCCTGGGATCCGTCATCTGGTCGCAACAATCGGGTATGGGGGAAAAGAAGTAGCAAAGCAACCGTGAGTACTCATCCAAAGTACTCGCAAGACTTACATCAGATCCAAACTAAGTATGCATCTATATCAAAGGAATGGTTTGTATTTGTGGATTAAACTGCAGAATGCCAGAAGGGAAGGGGAAAGCCTAGCCTATCGAAGACTAGCATCTTCTGGAAACCACCATCTTGCAGCAACAGGAGGGAGTAGAGTAGCATAAAGTAAAGTAGTAGAAGTGTTATCAACCTCGGCCAGAGATCCTTTCTCGACTCCCTGCGAGAAAGCAATCCCAGAGCCATACTATCCAGTTATCATCTCATATCCAAGTCTCATCACAATCCATTTCTCATCACAAGTATCCAGTTCTAGTTGTATCGATCGGGATACAACTCCAAGTGTCCGTTACCATAGGACAGGCTATCGATAGATGTTTTCTTCCCTGCAGGGGTGCACTAACTTACCCACCACGCTCGATTAACTCCGGCCGGACACACTTTCCTGGGTCATGCCCGGCCTCGGCCAAACAATACGCCGCAACCCGACCTAGGCTCAATAGAGAGGCCAACATGCCGGACTAAACCTATGCCCCCAGGGGTTATGGGCCATCTCCCGGGAACTCCTGCACGTTGCGTACGCGACCATGAGCAGACCTAGCTACCTCCTTCAACAAGGTAGGTGCTTTCCAGTCCAACCCGGCGCGCGCCACTCAGTCGCTGACGTCTATTAAGCTTCGGCTGATGTATACGACGCAGAACGCCCATACTATGCCCACGTGATGGTTAGTGCTATCAGGCCAGAGGCCCCTCGGATCAAATATCCAAATCGTAGTGGATTAGGAACGCGCGGTAACGAGCAGAGACTCACGATCGATGTGACCCCGTCGCCCCGTCTCGAGTACTTGCGGCAAGGGCTAAGAATGCCCGACCATGCCTCGTAAGTATCTCGCGGGCACCTTCCAGGTCAACCCGACTCCACATCACTCGCTATTAAGCTCGCGCGGGTACCCCTCAGGGTCGACCCATCTTTAGTAACATGGTTCAGTGTAAAGTCATAGTAACCATAGTAACTGTGTGTCTAACACCAAAGGGAAAACCCGAAGAATCACCCCCGGTGAATTCCACTTGATGTTGTCATCAAGGTGAACGTAAGAGGATCCACCCTCGAGGTTCACGTTTGATGGGTCGCACGACAGAGCCGTAACGGAAGTGGTTAAGGAGGAAATCACCCTCGATGACCTCGACCGTAAAGCTACACTACGGAGATCTCATCAGGAGTGATGTAAGAGGTTCCACCCTCGGCACTCGATGTTAACTCTGCAGAGTCATACAACTAGGGGGTGATATGCGGTGTTGGGGCCTGGACGTCGATCACGTTGATCGAGTCATCGAACATAAAGTGGGGCAACTGGGACAAGGTGGGGGTCACTGATGGATCTCTAACCAACCTATACTAAGTAGTTTAGGATAAGTAGGTATGGTATGAAAGTAGGTAACAACAACAGGCTATGCATCATAGTAGGATCATACAGAAAGCAGTAGCAGTTCTAATGCAAGCATGAGAGGGAAAGAAATGGGCGATATCGGAATGCTCAAAGGGGGGTTTGCTTGCCTGGTTGCTCTGGCAAGGAGGGGGGTCGTCGTCGACGTAGTCGATCACAAAGGCAACATCAGTCTCGGGGTCTACCGGAGAGAAGAGGGGGAAGAAACAGTAAATATAAAGCAAACATAGCACCACAAAGCATAACATGGCAAAAAGATGTGCCGGGTGTGACCTAACGCGGTAGGAGGTGATACCGGCGAAGGGGGGAAACATCCGGGAAAGTATCCCGGGTGTTTCGCGTTTTCGGACAGTTGAACCGGAGGGGAAAAATTGCGTGTTCGCTATGCTAGGGATGCGTGGCGGACGAACGGATTGTGTACCCGGGTTCGTCTCGTCGTTCTGAGCAACTTTCATGTACAAAGTTTTTCCATCCGAGCTACGATTTATTTTATATTAATTTTAAAAAATTTAAATCATTTTTAGATTTATTTAATTAATTAAAACAACATTATCCAGAATAGTGTTTGCTGACGTCAGCATGACGTCAGCAGTTGACCTGGTCAACCTGACATGCGGGCCCCACATGTCATTGACTATTTAGTCTAATTAGGGTTTAACTAATCTAATTATTGTTTAGTTAATTAGGTTAATTAAAATTAATTAATTAACTTAATTGATTTAATTAATTAATTAATTAATTAGTTAATTATGTGACATATTATTATTTATTTAATTAATTTTATATTTTTAATATATATTTTTAAACAAACGTTCTGGGCTGGGGCCCACTTGTCATTGGCCCCAGGGGGCCTGGCTGATCGGGCGTGCGGAACCGCCCGAACGAGGGGGGGGCTCCAGAGCATCGGCACGGCACCGACGCCGGACGTCGGAGGTGGTTGCGGGGTCGGGCGCCGACGTAGGCGGGCGGCGTCGCTAGGCGCGGGAGCGAGCAGAAAGGCCGCGAGCGCGCGGTTAGGTGAGTGGGGGAGATGGGCGAGGCCAAGGCACGAGCAGGGCGCGGTGAGCGCGAGCGAGCAGTGGCTCGCGGCGAGTGCGGGAGTGCGTGCACGCCAGACATGGCCGGGGCACGGAGCAGCAACAGGCGGGGAGGGGGAACGACGGCAGCGGCGGGAGCGGAGCGCGCGTGCGCGTGGGTGGAATGTGGCAGACGGAGGTGGGCGCGTAGGGCGGCGATGCGGCAGCCGCAGCATGGGCAAGCGGCAGGTAGGCAGCGAGTGCGCGCGGTTACACCAGTAGAGGCGGGACGGCGCGGCCGGAGCGGGGCGGGAGCCGCAGCGGGCATAGTCGGGCGCGGCCAGAGGCGCTGGCGACGGCGAGCGAGCGGCGCAAGTGCGCGATGAGCAGGGGGAAGGGAGGCGGGGCTCACTGGGGAAGGTAGGGCACGGGCAGCGGGGCACGGGAAGGTTGTCAGAGACGACGACAACGCAGGGGAGGAGGCGACGAGGTCCGGGTGGTGGTGGTGCTCCGACGACGGCGGTCCTTCGGGCGGCAGTGATGGCGAACGGCAACGAGGAGGTCACCGGCCGGGGAGGAGGACGAGTCGTCGGGCACGGGAGGAGGGGGCGGTTCTCCGACGAGGTGGGCCGCGGGCGTCAGGGTCGAGGGGCGAGCGCCCTCGATTCAGAACGTGGTGAGGGAGTGGGGAACGAGAGGGGAGTGGGGGGTAGTGGGTTAGGGTTTTGGGGGATAGAGTTAGGTGTAGGCTGGGGGTGGGCCGGCCTAGTGGCCTCTTGGCCAGTTGGGCCGGTTGGCCATCCTGGTCAAGGCCCAGCAGGGAGGGGGAAACTTTTCCTTTTGTTTTTCCTTTTTTTTCCAGCAGCTTTTGCATTTTTCTTTTAGCCACTAATGATTTTGCAAAATTATGCCACTAGCTACAACAATTCCAAAGAATTATTTTGCATTGCTACAAAGGACTGTGAGGCTTTGTGAAAAGGGGAGCAATTTCTATAAATTTTAAAAGCAATTTAATCTATTGTTTTAACCACTACTTCAATTGGTTTAGGCCAATCAAACACCTTGCAAAAATGTTGGTCCAACAACAATATTAACAAATGATTATTTGCCGCAAGATGAACATTTTAGATTTCATATCTGACAAAAAGAATTTTTGACTTTAGATTGGATTTGAATTTGAATGGTGATTTGGATCAAGTGACGATTAGCAACAGTAATGTGATGGTATGGTACCATTAACAGATGATTACTATAGCATAACATTAGAGGTGTTACATCACTGATAGATCATGGGAAACCAAACACTGAGGGGGGTTTGACCACACCACACGTCCTCCTAGGAGCGGGCTCTCTTACCACCGCCAACGCGATAGGCAAGGCCTTTGTGAAGGCAACCTTTCATCGCATGGAGCCCTTTCTAGGAAAAAGATGCACCATTCGAGCACGTCTGAAAGAAACTGCCACTCATCAAGTACTTCTTTCCAAGAGTTTGACAACTCAAATCCTAGTCACCCCTCTCTAATTTCATGATCCATTTGGCCAGTACCAAAATATTTCTGTTACTGCTCTCTAAGAAGACCAAAACTCCATACTCTTTAGGTCTACACATGCTAAGCTACCACACCACATGGTGCTTTCTGTTTTGACCTCCGAACCCATCCCAGTAAAAGTTCAACCAAATACATTATATGTTTGATTCCGTTAACAATTTCCTTGAGGACATTCACATTTGTGCCCCTAACTCGAACCCACTACTCAGATTTACCTCTAACTTTTTTGTGCTCAAATTTGCCCTAAAAAGCATTTTAGGTCACAAGAGTGCCCTAATATCTGGTCCAAGTTGTTTGACCGAAACTATGAATATTCATAACAAATTCATACGAACTCGGAAGAAAGCAAAACTAGATATCAAAATGTTCATAAAAACATCACTATACGCACATGTCATTTACATTCATGAAAAATGCACTATTTAAAGCTTTTTAGGGTTTATAACATTAAAAAACTATTTAGGGTGAATGCAAATAAATGCATGTGTAGGTGATGAACGTAAATGACATGCACGTTTAGGTGGTATTTTTATGAACATTTTGATATCACATTTGCATTCTTCTGAGTTCATATGAATTTGTTATGAATTTTCAATGTTTCAGTCAAACAACTTTGACCAGCTGAAAGGGCATTCTCATGACCTAAAATGCTTTTTAGGGGCAAATTTGAGCACATCAAAAAATTAGGGGTAAATCTGATAATGGGCACAAATTAGGGGAATAAATGTAAATGTTCCATTTCCTTGAACCCGTCCTAGGATACATTACAACCGTTCACTGTTGTTAGTCATAAGCTCCATACTCTTTAGGTCCTGCTGTTATTTTCTAGTTGAACGTTTTATTCCAGTAACAATTTCTGAAATTATATGTTTGGGGTGCAGCCGTGCAGGGTGTAAGTGGTTTGAACGAAGACTTTTTGAAGGGCCTAGATGTTGAAATAATGCATGTGGCGATGATAGGAGTTGATGCTATTAATCTAAGGGATTTATCAGTCGCATGTGGTTCCGCATTTGTAAATTCTACAGATGGTTGGGAAGATAAACAGATTGATGAGTACATGTCAGTTGTCTATAGGGAGGTAAATTAAATTAAGTTACATTCCAATCTAGCAGATCATTATACCTTTATGGGCGAATTGACACCCTTCTGTGACTTAACAGGGTTGGGCGGACATTCAAAAGATTGCGAAGAGAATATCAAAAATTCGCAAGAGACCTCAAAGGTGACTTGTCCAAATATTTTGATGCATGCCACAGTAGTGTTCCTCCTTTGTTTTATTGATCACTGACTTGTCTTATGATCTAGGGCGTAAGTTACTGACAAGAGAGACCGTAGCTTCAAGACATTGCAATTTCAGGCTCCTGCAAGCTGACCAGCTCGTTTTTCAACTCCCACCACGACTAACATGCTTCATGTGAGGTAGCGATGCAGGGCAAATTACCTGAACTGAGCAAATTATCATGTCCTATCACACTATGTCTTAGTCTGGCAGAAACCTGATGCGCTTTTTTGTTGTTCATTCGCTGTGTGGGAAGTTGGCTGAGGTCTTAAACTTGTATGGATGCTGATATTTTGAGTCGGTGCACTAGTAGAAAAAGGGGCTTTGGTTCGGCCAGAAAAGAGTATTAGTACCGGTTGCATTACGAACCGGGACTAATGTGAGCATTAGTCCCGGTTCGAGCGGCTAGGGCACCGTACAGGCATTACTCCCGGTTCAAATGGGACCTTTAGTCCCGGTTGGTGCCACGAATCGGGACTAAAGAGTGTGATGCCCATTAGTACCGGTTCGTGCCACGAACCAGTACTAATGGTGCAATTTTCAAATCCTACCCCCCATCCCCCCGTGTATCGTCTTTTCAGTTTTGTAAAAAGCAAAAGAAAATAATAAAAACTTCAAAAGTTAAAATCCTTCGAGATGTAGTTATGTTACTACATCTACTAGTTAGGAAAATTTAAAAACTTAAATTTGGACATGTTTTGCAAAAAGTGTAGGGAAAATGTAAAACGGCTATAACTTTTGCATACGATGTCAGAAAAAACGTATAATATATCAAAATGTTTAGCACGAAAATCCGCATCCGGTTTTGACAGCCTACGGCCTGTTTGCAAATTTTTAGAATCCTCAAATTCTAAAAAGAAAAAAGTTATGTTCAAATTTCAGTTTTTTTTAAATTTTCGTTAAATCTGGTCAAACTATGGTCAAACTACTTATTCAAGAATTATTAGTGTTAGTAAATAATTATTCAAAAATATTAGTGTTACTAAATAATTATTTCAATTTTGTTGAATTTTGGTCAAATCTGGTCAAACTACTAATTCAAGAAATATTAATGTTACTAAATAATTATTGTTTTTTAGAACGATAGTTTCAAACTCAAACAGTGAAATGTGTGACTTCATGCTCAAGCTAAACTCCTGAGGGTTAATAGGATTGACATCTTACTATTGTCAAGAAAACAACAAGTGCAGACTTGGAAACGAGGAAGAATTGAATCCGAAAGTTCATAAAATTTTCTTTAGTACTGGTTGGTGGCACCAACCGGGACTAAAGGTGGACCTCCACGCAGCGGCCATAAAGGCCCTTATGAACCGGAACAAATGGCTCTTTTTCTACTAGTAGTGTAATATCATGGCCCTGTTTTGGGTTTTTTTGTGTTGAACTCTGTCGTAGTTTTGGTTGCGAGTCCCCGAGAGGGCAGCATCTGAACCCATGGGCATATGCACCCATTTTTCATAAAATGCATTTTAAGCACGTTTTAAAAAGTCAAAAAAATCAAAAGAAAAATATCACGCATACATGTTCGCAAATATGTGTATGTGGCACAAAGTTTTATGAAAAAATGTCTTTTTGTTTTGCCTCCGCAAAAAAAATCAGTGCTTCTAAATAGTGTTTCGTGACATAATTTTTTGTCTTTTTTGCACATGCCATAAAAAAAATTTCGTGAAACTTTACGCACGCACATTGAGCATGGAAACGTATCCGTGTAATTTTTTCCTCAGATTTTTTTAAAATTTAGAAATGTCGTTTTTCAAAATGGGTTTATATGTACCCGGGTTCATTTATGCATTTCTCGCGAGTCCCGGTGTAATTCCCATACTGAAATGATCATACCTCATGTAATTCTCAAGCCCATGTGTCCCCGTCGCTGGTTGCTGGCAGAATGCGCTAAGATTCGCATTATCGTTCTCGGTCTGCTGGGGACAGGGGAACCAATCCCTTGTGTATTTCATACAACCCTGCTAGCTAGTTAACGTGGCGCCCATGGATCGCCCCCGGCCTATCACGGTGCTGAGTGCACGGTCACGGCACCTACCTAGGGCCGCATGCCGAACAACCGATGATTAAACGCCCACGGAACGGTATTTTTTTTCCCAATAAGAGGGGCTCCAACCTGCGCTCGAGTTGTTGTCGTGTCCAAAACGTGATAATAGTTGTTCTCGTGT
Organism: Triticum monococcum; assembly: GCA_034509565.1. Lineage (NCBI taxonomy): Eukaryota > Viridiplantae > Streptophyta > Magnoliopsida > Poales > Poaceae > Triticum > Triticum monococcum. The sequence goes on from CM067845.1 coordinate 490,958,524, forward strand.
CTGTTGTGGCGATGGTGGACGGAAAGAAATAAGAGGAGGCTTGGCTTGCAACTGAGTTCTCCAGCCAGGTGTCAATCCATCTTAGCGAATGGCAAGCTTATAGCGGCAGAAACGGTCCTACTAGCATCAATGTACAGGCAAGTGGAAAGCCCCCCCGCCCATGATGATTAACGTTGATGCAGGATACAATAACAATACCAGGCAAGACGGCTGGGGATGTTTAGGGATGTGCTTTTTGCTACTGCAGGCCGACTAAGATGTTTACGAAGTCCTGCGGAGACTATAGCCCTCATACATGATAGTCATCTTGCTGAAAATTTTGGTATGGGCCGTGTCATTTTTCCCACTGACTGTCAAAGGTATTAAAATGGCCATGGAGTCATCACAGTGGGATCGCGTCGGTCGGTGTTCTCTTTAGAGAAGCAAAAGTTCCAGCTTAGTATATGTTTCATTGAGCATAAGATTCAGTACTGTCCCCGGCAATGTAATAGACCAATGCAGTGCAGCTTCGGTTTTTGGGTCTAATGTATTCGCAACATTTTAGGTCACATCAAGACTTGGTCTTTGTGGTGCTCTCGCTATGGTAGAGCTGCCCTGCACTAAACAAGATGATATACGTGCACACAACAGATGTACTAGCTAGGTTGTCAGCGTAAACCTTGATCTGGCCGAGGTCACCAGCCCCACGTGATGGAGTCATAGCCACGTACGCGTAATGCGGTGTCCATCGGAACCGGCAAGGCTTGCTCTCATCAGCTCAAGGTTGTTGTGGACGCTGCCTAGGCACAATGCTATCATTCAATGGTGCAACGGCACTGCAGTCCTGCCGAGGATGGGAAATTTGATAAATTTAACCTGTGAACGAAATAAAATTCCAGAATGAACTGTTCGTGAAACTATTTCACGCGGCTGACCTTTTTATGTGACGCCTGACACAAAGGCGTCACACTACATTGTGCAACGCCTCACAGATAGGCGCTACATGCCTGGCCAACGTTGCACCCCAAACTGCCAAACAATTGCTAAGTCATTGTGCAAAACCTACGAGCTAGGCGCTGCACTGTATAGTGTGGCGCCTAGCTCTCAGGCGCTGCACTACTGGTTGCACTACAAAATGAAGCAACCACTAGTGCAACACCTAGAAGCTAGGCGCTACACTGTATAGTGTGACGCCTAGCTCTCAGGCGCTGCACACTGACTTAGTAATTTTCGGATCACATGGGTGCAACGCTGGACAGGCGTGTAGCGTCTATCTGCGAGGCGTTGCACAGTGTAGTGTGACGCCTTCGTGTCGGGCGTCACACAAAAAGATTAGCCGCGTGAAATAGTTTCACGGGCAGTTCATTATGTAATTTGATTTCATTCGTAAGTTAAATTTGTCAATTTTGCCGCTGAGGATAGCAGGAGCACAGCGAGGGAGAGATATAGGGGAGGGGGGCACGAGAGACGTGGCAGTCTACGCAAACGGGGTGCGAATCTCAGGACGTGCTGCCAGCAGATAGGGTTTCGTCGCGATGCTTGCACAGCATGTGGTATGCAAATAAGCTACTATTCCAGACAGGATGAAAACACAATAAATTGGACAAGCCTTCCAGCCTTGTTCACATATTCCGTTACACACAAACGTCATAATGGCTAAGATAAGTTGGGTGTTTACCTTGGTAACAAGTTGAATTACTCGAAAGCTCCACAGAGTTCAATCTACTGATAAATGAAAACAGGTGATAATAGGCAGGGACATCTTCACTCTTCATCTGAATCAGAGGCAATTTCTTCATCCGACTGTAGGATAGCGGCAATGAAAGAACTAGTCAAGAACACAAAATTTGAATACAAGATGAGTTCACGGCCATGTCGCATACAGGCAGTGCCTCCAAAAGACAACAGAGCTAGAGAACTGCAAAGGACTGACATTCAAAAAGGTGACTGGTGGTGAAATATATAGTACTATGGACCGTGATTGCACAGTAGTTCAATTTTCAAAATCACATCAGCAACACTTGTTTTCTCAGCAGTCAACGAGTATATGGAGTCATCTAAACAAAAACATGCAACGGCACAACTAATCTTGTACATGGCACAACTAAAAGAGCAAAGTAAAACAGATAGCAGACCAGTTTCAAACACCAATAATGGACACCAAACAGATTTAGTGACCTCAGAACAATCAAGTTTCAGGGTGGATACAAACCCAAGCAAACTACTAAGCAGTTCAGAGGCAAGTGCCCTATTCTTCTCACAAGCAGGTCGCCACAAAACAGGCTCGGAACTAAAAAAACAGTTTGGTAACACTACCAACATCCAGGAGCTTTCAGGATTCTTCCTCTAAATATCTAAAAATTCACGTGGGAATGGGACAAAAAACTTGACAGACACACAACTACTAACACATTGAAGGAGATTGGGACTCGAACCTGGAGATTTATTTCATATTTCCGTCGATAACTAAGACGTTTGCAGCGCAGATGTTCAGCATTATCAAGGAACTTCAGAAGATGATAAACACAAAAGAAATAATTAGTCCAGTGGTTCAAAATCAAGTCGCCACAAAATGGTTATTTACCACACAATTATGAAATTACCTCAAAATGGTCTCTTATCCTTTTCTCCTCTTTTTTTAGCATTTCTTCATACTGAGCTTCCTACAACCGAGGATAAAACACATAGTTAACATTGGCGCAGCACATTGAAGATATTAAAACCCTAGCCAGTACATAAATCACCATACAGTGTTACGGGAGTCGACCCACTGCTTCTCATTACAGGCACCAAAACCAAGTGGGAAACGGATGTTCTTGTGGCCGCCTTTGAATGAAGCAGCACGCGGGTGCTTCATACCATTACTTTTATTGTTTATACAGCCATTGCAGGTAGCTCCACGATCTAAAGACAGGTATGGAATTTGTCATTTAAGTGTCAAATGACTAGCCTGGCTCAGATACAACGAGAATAGCTGAATAAGCGAGTGCCAAAAATGCATGATTGCAGCACCTACAAATGGTTGTGCGTGAACCAATTGGATTGTGATATTACAGACATAAAGCTATGTATGGTATAAGATGGCACAATGGGCAGGCAAACCGGTCAACAGTAAGGGCTCCACAATAAACCAGAAACACATTTTCCTATATAAAAGCTAACTTCAAACACTGTACCAAAATGTTTAATTTGAGATACGAGTGTAAATTATCCTTGCCGTCAGCGTTAACACCACAGAAAATGCAGAGAAAACATCCTAGCTAGTGTATCGTTCTGATCTATATCTAACAGATAATTTCAAACAGTATTCCAAAATGCATAATTTGAGATAAGAGTGTAAACTACCCTGGCCGCCAGTGTCAACCCTGGAGAAAGTGTTGATATAATATCCTGTGATATCATTCGAACCACGTGCGACTTCAATGAAGAATAGACTGGTGCTGCCCGCATCATTGGCAGCTTCTTTGGTCTTCATAGTGATATTGAGATGATAGTACCATTTGACACCTTCACAGATTGATTGCCAATGAACAATTTCTTCGAGTTCATCCACACGATCCTAGAATGAGCATTGATTGGATCATTAATGTTGCATGCACAAAGCAGTAACAATAAAATACAACACAAGCCCTGGTAGTGGGACAGAGTGAAGGCGAGCAGAGAATGAACCTCAACGTCAATTCGCTTGTCCAGTAAAGCTTCAACCAGTCTCCGAACTTTGTCACGTTCCCTCTCCGCTACTTTAGCCCTTGTGTAGACCTTCAGGGTGCCATCTAGAAAGTAAAGACGTTCACGTACAGCACGTTCCTTCTCTGAAAGCATCTTATCAGACTTAATTTCAGATCAGAGCATATGATTAATAGATGTTCGTTCTTCAGAGAAGGTAAACGATTTTCTTTTGAGAGAGATCAGAACATTACATGGCATTGCTATTGGGACAAGCCTAGGAATCAACAGCACTTGCAGCTTCTTCAAGACTCTGCAACGGCTTATCACCTAGAGTAGGATATATGTAAAAAAAAACTCCTGAACTATCCATTCTGACATAAACTGGTGTAGGCGGACCGGGATCTCTCCAGGCCAAAACATGGTTTGTGTCATAAGTCTCTGGACCCCTGCAGTGGGTAGGCTCGGCCAATGAGTAGAAGAACGATGACACGCTATGTTAGAAGATATAAACACATGGGATTTCAACCAGATGGAGAAACAGAAAACGAAAGAGCAAAACTTTTTTTTCATACTCATCGGACTCCGAAGCGTCAGACAGATTGGAAGATGATTTTTCCTCACCAGGCAAATCCCTGAAACTGAGAAACAAGCTAGATGAGTGCATAAGAACTTATTTGTGTATATCTGACCTCTGTTGAAAAAGGCAGTGCCTAGGAGACGTTTAGGCACGCTTAGGCGCTAGGCAATGGCCAAACGCCTCGCTTAGGGCATAAATGGAGGTCTAGGCAGAGCAAGTAAGGAATTGCCTGCCCAAGCAAAAAATCATGCATCATATTGCACTGATATGTCAAACGCGTTATATTCCAATGAGTAGATGGTAATTAACTTATTTATATGCCCTAAAATAATATCGACGCCCTAAAATAATATCGACACCCATATAATAATCATAAATACACTACAAGTAAAACCAATATTACCGGCTAGGCCACGCCTAGGGTGCTTAGGCACCGCCTAGGCACTAGACGAAGGCCAACCGCCTCGCTTACGCCTACCGCTTTTCTCAACCTTTCTCAGAAGATTGAACATGGTGACACGGCCAAGTTGAACGGCGATTTGCAATCCAAGGAGGCGTAAAGCTAACTGAAATGCACTTGTATATCTACGTTTAGATTATATAAGTAAGAACGGGCGACCAAACGAGAGGTAGGGCATACACAAGTGCAGAGAATCTGCCTCCGACCTGATCCACCGGCTGGGACCTGAAGTGAAACAAGCAAGCCTGATGAGTGGTGTACCAATTTTTAAAACCTTGGAGACGAATAACCAAAGATATATCATGGCGTGATGTGGCCTGAAACCGGCGTATTTTCTTTCATGGCGACTAACTTGACCGGCCGGGAGAAAGACGATTCGCCGACCGGCGTGGAGGAAGAAGGCAAGGTGGCCATGGGACTGAACGGCGGGGAGGAAGACGATTTGCCGACCGGCGTGCAGGAAGAAGACGAGGTGACCATGGGACTGACCGGCGGGGAGGAATACGGTGATTTAGGGCTCGGCGATTTGCTTTCTCGTGGTGGTGGTGGGTGGGGAGGCAACGCCCACTCTGCGAAACTAATACAAACCTGGTCTAATGAGTCGGCCCGGCTAGGCACGTGCTTGTTGGGAACGTAATAATTTTAAAAAATTTCCTACGCACATATAAAATCATGGTGATGCATAGCAACGAGAGGGGAGCGTGTTGTCCACGTACCCTCGTAGACCAAAAGCGGAAGCGTTAGCACAACGCGGTTGATATAGTCGTACGTCTTTACGATTCGACTGATCAAGTACCGAACGCATGGCACCTCCGAGTTCAGCACACGTTCAGCCCGATGACGTCCCTCGAACTCCGATCCAGCCGAGTGTTGAGGGAGAGTTTCGTCAGCACGACGGCGTGGTGACGATGATGATGTTCTACCGACGCAGGGCTTCGCCTAAACACCGCTACAGTATTATCGAGATGGACTATGGTGGAGCGGGGCACCGCACACGGCTAAAAGATCAAATCAATTTTTGTGTCTATGGGGTGCCCCCTGCCCCCGTATATAAAGGAGCAAGGGGGGAGGTGCGGCCGGCCAGGACGAGGTGCGTCAGGAGGAGTCCTACGGAGTAGGGCTCCCTCCCTTCCTTGTTGGATTAGGAGAAGGGGGAAAGAGGAGGCAGAGAGAAAGGAAAGGGGGGCGCCGCCCCCCTCTCCTTGTCCTATTCGGACAAGAGGGGAAGGGGCGCGCGGCCCTGCCCTAGCCGCCTCTCCTCTTCTCCACTAAGGCCCACTATGGCCCATTAAGCCCGGGGGGGAGGGGGGGTTCTGGTAACCCCTTGGTACTTCGGTAAAATCCCGATTTCACCCGGAACATTTCCGATATCCAAATATAGGCTTTCAATATATCAATCTTTATGTCTCGACCATTTCGAGACTCCTCGTCATATCCGTGATCACATCTGAAACTCCAAACAACCTTCGGTACATCAAAACTCATAAACTCATAATATAACCGTCATCGAAACTTTAAGCGTGCGGACCCTACGGGTTCGAGAACTATGTAGACATGACCGAGACACGTCTCCGGTCAATAACCAACAGCGGAACCTAGATGCTCATATTGGCTCCTACATATTCTACGAAGATCTTTATCGGTCAGACCGCATAACAACATAAGTTGTTCCCTTTGTCATCGGTATGTTACTTGCCCGAGATTCGATCGTCGGTATCTCAATACCTAGTTCAATCTCGTTACCGGCAAGTCTCTTTACTCGTTCCGTAATACATCATCCCGCAACTAACTCATTAGTTGCAATGCTTGCAAGGCTTAAGTGATGTGCATTACCGAGTGGGCCCAGAGATACCTCTCCGACAATCGGAGTGACAAATCCTAATATCGAAATACGCCAACCTAATAAATACCTTCGGAGACACCTGTAGAGCACATTTATAATCACCCAGTTACGTTGTGACGTTTGGTAGCAGACAAAGTGTTCCTCCGATAAACGGGAGTTGCATAATCTCATAGTCATAGGAACATGTATAAGTCATGAAGAAAGCAATAGCAACATACTAAACGATCGAGTGCTAAGCTAACGGAATGGGTCAAGTCAATCACATCATTCTCCTAATGATATGATCCCGTTAATCAAATGACAACTCATGTCTATGGCTAGGAAACATAACCATCTTTGATCAACGAGCTAGTAAAGTAGAGACATACTAGTGACATTCTATTTGTCTATGTATTCACACAAGTATTATGTTTCCGGATAATACAATTCTAGCATGAATAATAAATATTTATCATGATATAAGGAAATAAATAATAATTTTATTATTGCCTTTAGGGCATATTTCCTTCAGTGCTAGCGCCTCCTAAGATTGGGTTAAACGGGCCAGACATGGCACGGCCCGGACGGCACGCGTGCTAGCCTCCCAGGCCCAAGCACTGCCCCTGGTTAAACCGGCTGGCCTGTAGGCACGTTTGGCACGAGAAGGCACGAGCGGCACGTCCGCCTGATTTTTGAAAAAAAAGAATGCACGTCAGGACTGCATGCACGATGCACGCGGTCCATGGTAAGTGGTACCATTGGTAGTTTGGTACTCCCTGTCACAAAATAAGTGTCTTAAATTTAGTATAACTTTGTATTAAAGTTAGTACAAAGTTAAGACATTTATTTTGGGACAGGGGGAGTACTTCCTCTATAAAAAAAATATAAAAGCGTTTAGAGTATTACTATTTCTTTATGAAGAGAGTACATAGCACTATTTTTTTAACATCCAAAGAATTGTAGCACATTTATTAATTATTACATCCAGAAAATAAGAAGAAAAGTTGTATGTCGGGAAAAAATCAAAAAAAGAAAAAGAAGAATAAATATATAAAGTAAAAAAATGTGACAATGTGTCATCATGTTGGATAAATATTAAGCTTTATTAAAGCATGCCTCATTAAAATCTTTTGTCCCTAAGAAGTAAAAGAGTACAATGCCACGCTCTAACTTACAAAAGAAAACAAAAGTATAAAAGGATAAGAAAATTACAAAGATGCAACTACACGGCTTGGTGCCCCGCGGCCTCCTCGTCTCTCTTGGCGTGTCCCTGTTTGTGGCGATTTAGGTGGCCGACTCATCGATACCTCAGGGTCAAATAGATTCTGCATCCTTTACACTTAGCTTTGCGCAAGTACACAGCATCCTCCACAAATATTTCTTCATCAAAGTAGTTTCGGATGTTTGAGACTCTTCGCCGAACATTTGAAGCATCCATGTTTGAGTGTTGGAAATGAGATGGGTTTGAGTGTGAGAAATAAGAGGTGGTAGGAAGCCCTTTATATAGCCAAAAAAAACTTACATTTTTTACACGGGCTGACACATTAGACACATTTGGCATAAATAAGTCTAGAAAATGCAGGCAAACTAAAATGAGGCAAACTGTCATCATGTGGAAAAAAATATTGAACTTTATTAGTGGCTGCCTCATTAAAACCTTCCATCCCTGGGAGGTAAAAGAGTACAAAGCCACGATCTAGATTACAAAAGAAAATTACAAAAAGAAAAAATACAAAGACTATAACTACTCTTTGCCTTCGAGTGCAAGATCTTCGAACATGGCCATCATTTTTTTGTTTTCCGTTGTCTGTTGGCCGTTTCTTCTAGCTAGTTCTCCGTCTTTCAAGGCCATGAGTGTTCTCACCATATCCGGGGTGAGGCTCGTTCTTCTTTCCTCAAGTATTCTTCCAGTTAGGCTGAAAGCAGACTCTGATGATGTCGATGAAATGGGTACTGATAACACATCCCGTGCTAATATGGAAAACATTGGAAATGTAACCTTGTGTTCATGCCACCACTAAATTATGTCGAAGTCGTCCTCGTCTGCGAAATTAAAGTCGACTTTGTTGCTGTTGAGATACTTCGCTAACTCCCCGCCACCTAAAAGCATAGGCGATGGTCCTGATGTGGAAGAGCTCGGGGCAAAGCTGGAAGGACTAAATAACTTGCTCCACACTCCTTTCTTGTTTGCAGTTGGTGTTATTGTGGGTTGTGGGATCCATCCACTCAGGAATACCCACGTCTAAATCACTAGTATTGAAATTGAACCGGCCGGTATCACTGCCCATGGGATCATTCATGTTTGAGTGTGATAAATGAGAGAAAGAGGAGGTTTGAGTTTGAGAAATGCGAGAGGTGGGCAACCCTTTTTATAGCAAAAAACTAACTTTTTTGGACCAAATTTACCCTACAAACACCAGATCCCCGATTGCCTGCCAACCGCGACTTACGGACGAAGACGCTGATCCAGCTCTTCCTCGTCACCCATAGCACCACACCACCATGGCTAAAGAAGAAGCATCGAAAAGCCGCATGACACCGCTCGCCATCGTCAACGCGGTCCAGTTTGGCATGAGGCCAACCCTACAGCTACTGTGTACTTTGTAGCTTGCAAAACGATCTTAGGTGTCTTCCCGTGCGGTTATTTGTCTCTTTCCTCGGACTGTCTTTTCTCCTTCCTCTCAACAAACTTGCAACCCCATGTGTGCTATCATAAAGAGAATCAAGCAATTCCAACCCGTATAACAAGATTAATTTATAGAGAGGGACATACCGTGTAGCGGCTGCATGACGGATCTTCACCGAGTTCTTAGTCATGCCGATTTTGGGTTGCCGACTTGTATCGGCCTCTGTATGTGTCAACGATTTGCGCTGATTCTGAGAGATAATTGCATCTACGATCCTCATACTTGGAGGCGAGGTCTAGCATGGTATTCTTTTTTTGCATCGAATTCAGGACTTTATTCAAAATAACAAGAGTCGATTACAATCTTCCCATAGGCTACTAAGTAGGAAATCTGGGCTATGATCTAGCCAACTATCCGGCCCATCGAGTGTACAAGCATGCTGAGCATGTAGATGGGCTGGCACATTGAGATCCCTCCCGACATGTCGAACCAAGAAAGAAATAAAACTAGGTACAATGTCCTCTAATTCTCTTAAGATAGGCGCCGCAATCGTCCTGAAATTGTCGCGCGAGTTCCAGTGATTGACCGACTCAAGGCAATCAACCTCCATTATCACATGTGAAAAACCTCGACGCTGGGCAAAGATTGCGCCCTCCCCTAATGTCATAAGCTCAACTGTGAAATGATCCGATACTCCTGGTAATGGCTTGCACCAAGCGCCCAAAAATGCGAGGTGAGAGTGTGCTACTACTCTCGCTCCTCCGTTGAGTGCATCATCAAACACCGAGCCGTCAGTGTTAATGGTTATCCATCCCACCTCCGGTAGTTTCCAAGTCCTAACATGGTCCTTATAGTCAGGACATGATCCATTACAGTCCTTATACATGAAAATATGTGGCGTATACGGTCTTGAAACTTGCGAGAGCGGTCCTGGCCGACATCACTACGTATGTATTGCGTATACTGCAGCCTAGGACCCACCTGTCAATGGGGTGAGAAAATAATAATATTTGAAAAATAGCTAGAGTGGGGTTCACTTTGCGACCTCATTTTGATGTGAGAGGAAATTGTACAAACCACCTACTTTTGGTGCTAGTGTTGCCTAAAAAACCTACTTTATATGTTCATTGCACAAAACACCATATATTGGGTTAATTCGTTGCAGCTAGGTCTAATCCATCATTTAGGTGTGTTGACATGATTCCTCACAAGTGTGTTTAGTTTGTAAGTGCACCGGTGGCAAAAAAAATGGCCACATCAGCAGCCAAATAGAATCGTCAATATCTCACAATCCTTTGCTCCAGTTGAGCTAATTTTTCCCTAGAATATTAGTGAGTGCATTTATGATTATTGAATTGTTTTTTGCTTTTTTAATGTTAAATTTTGAATAAAAAACATGAACGAGCCAGCTAAAATTGCAAATATCTCACGAACTGTTGGTCCAAATGAGCTAGTTTTTCCAAAATAGTATTGGCTATATGTTTGATTTACTGGATTTTTTGCATTTTATTGAAATTGTTTATCCTAATTGAGCCAATCATGGTCACTATTGGATTATCTATCACTTTCAAAATGTAGCTGTTGAACACCTCACTAATATTATTAACCACTAAGCCAGTTGAGGGAGTCCTGGATTAGGGGGTGTTCGGGTAGCCGGACTATACCTTCAGCCGGACTCCAGGATTATGAAGATACAAGATTGAAGACTACGTCCCGTGTCCGGATGGGACTTTCCTTGGCGTGGAAGGCAAGCTTGGCGATGCGGATATTCAAGATCTCCTACCATTGTAACCGACTCTATGTAACCCTAACCCTATCCGGTGTCTATATAAACCGGAGGGTTTTAGTCTGTACGACAACATACTCAACTCCATAGAGAACAATCATACCATAGGCTAGCTTCTAGGGGTTAGCCTCCTTGATCTCGTGGTAGATCTACTCTTGTACTACCCATATCATCAATATTAATCAAGCAGGACGTAGGGTTTTACCTCCATCGAGAGGGCCCGAACCTGGGTAAAACATCGTGTTCCCTGCCTCCTATTACCATCCGGCCTAGACGCACAGTTCGGGACCCCCTACCCGAGATCCGCTGGTTTTGACACCGACATTGGTGCTTTTATTGAGAGTTCCTCTATGTCGTCGCCGTTAGGTCCGATGGCTCATTTGATCATCAACAATGATGCGGTCCAGGGTGAGACTTTTCTCCCCGGACAGATCTTCGTCTTCGGCGGCTTCGCTCTGCGGGCCAATTCTCTTGGCCACTTGGAGTAGATCGAAAGCTACACCCCTGGCCATCAAGTCAGGTTTGGAAGCTTAAACTACACGGCTGACATCCGCAGAGACTTGATCTTCGACGGATTCGAGCCACGGCCAAGCGTGCCGCACTATCTCGAGGGGCATGATCTAGCTCTGCCTCCGGACAGTGTCCTGGAGGCCGCACACGCATCGGTTCCGACCCCTAACTCGGAGCCTATTGCGCCAATCGAGGACGAGCGGTTGGACGTCACCTCGGGGGCTGCGATCTCAAAGGCCATCGAGCCAAACGCTAGCCCCGCACTCTGCACGACCCGTGACTCCGAGGACCCGGACTCCTCCTCGGACTTCGAACCCCCTGCGCCCCTGCCAATCGAATCCGATCGGGCGCCGATAATGGAGTTCACCGTCGCAGACATCTTTTAGCACTCGCCTTTCGGCGTCATCCTGAATTCTTTTAAGTCTCTCTCTTTATCAGGAGAGCCCTGGCCGTATTATGGTCAGCGAGGATGGGATACGGACGACGAAGAAATTCAAAGCCCACCCACCACCCACTTGGTAGCCACTGTCGACAATTTAAACGACGTGCTCAACTTCGACTCCGGAGACATCGACAACATGGATGACGATGCAGGAGATACCGACGAACCAACGCCCATAGGACATTGGACAACCACCTCATCTCACAACGTGTACATGGTGGATACCCCTAAAGGAAGCGACAACGAGGAAAAAGGGGATGGAACGGGAGTTCGACCCCCCGAAAAGCAATCAAAGCGTCGGCATAAACGCCGACCCAAGCCCCGCCTCGATAAAAACCCAGCCATAGAGCAGGACGAGCCGGTAGACGACGAGCAAGCCTTAGAGCAACCGTCCGAACAGGGCAACACGGATAGAGAAACCGAACATCCCTCCTCCGGCGAAAACCGCATTCCGGACGACCTCACGCCGGACAAACCTATGGAGCATAAGAATCTCCACGAGAGGCTCGTTGCAACTGCATGCAGCCTAAAAAAGCAGAAGCGGAAGCTAAAAACAGCGGAAGATGCACTCCGGATAAGATGGAGCAAATCAATCAATACCGCAGATAAATACGGCGACAGTCGCCGCACTAAAAGCTATCCGAAAAGAAAGCTACTGCCTGAATTCGACGAAGAGCCCCTAGAGCCCTCGCATTCAAAAAATGAGAAAGCCACACGGTCGGATAGACGACCCCATAAAGCGGCAAGCGGCGCCGCACTTAAATCGGCATGCGACCCACTTAAGGATTCACATCATGGGCCAGGCAGGTCCATTTATGGGCCAAGAAAGCAAGCTCTCGTAAGCAATGCTATGAAGCCATCATCAGAATCCGGCACACCCACATACAGGGGCGCCGCACACCCTCTATGTTTCACCGACGAGGTCCTGGACCATGAATTTCTAGAGGGATTCAAACCCGTAAACATAGAGGCATACGATGGAACAACAGACCCTGGAGTCTGGATAGAGGATTATATCCTCCACATACACATGGCTAGAGGAGATGATCTCCACACCATAAAATATTTACCCCTTAAGCTTAAAGGGCCAGCCCGGCATTGGCTTAAAAGCCTTCCCGAAAACACAATTGGAAGCTGGGAAGAGCTCGAGGATGCTTTCCGAGCAAACTTTCAAGGGACCTATGTCCGCCCTCCGTATGCAGACGATCTTAGTCACATAACTCAACAACCCGGAGAATCATCTTGGCAGTTCTGGAATAGATTCCTCACTAAAAAGAATCAGATAGTCGACTGTCCGGACGCCGAAGCCTTAGCAGCTTTCAGGCATAACGTCCGAGATGAATGGCTCGCCAGACACCTCGGCCAAGAAAAGCCAAGAACAATGGCCGCACTAACAAACCTCATGACCCGCTTTTGTGCAGGGGAGGATAGCTGGTTGGCAAGGTGAAGCCCTAGCGACCCAAGTACATTCAAAACTAGGGATGGAAACGGAAAACCGCGACGCAACAAGGACCGTCGCCGGACTAAGGACAAAAGTCCGAAGAGCACGGCAGTCAATGCCGGATTCAAAGGCTCACGACAAAATCAGGCAAAATCGCCCCCCCCAGGATAACAGGGACGATCCATCCAACCTAAATAAAATCCTGGACAGGATATGTCAGATACACAGTACTCCCAGGAAGCCTGCTAACCATACCCACAGAGACTGTTGGGTTTTCAAACAATCCGGCAGACTCAATGCCGAACACAAGGGGCTCGACACACCAAGCGAAGACGAGGACGAACCCCAAAAGCAGAGCACCAGGAAACAAAAGAACTTCCCACAAGAAGTAAAAACAGTGAACTCACTTCACATAACAAAACGTGCGGCGCCCGTAAAGGTACGCACCACACGGCCCATCCCCAAAGGGTCCGGCCACTGGTTGTCAAAACCGATCATCTTCGATCAGCTAGATTATTCTAGAAATATCAAGAATGCAGGCTGGACTGCCTTGATACTCGATCCAATAATTGGCGGACTCCAGTTTTCAAATGTCCTTATGGACGGCGGCAGTGGACTAAACCTGATATATCAGGATACAATCCAGCACATGGGGATAAACCCAGCAAGAATCCGCCGCAGCAAAACCTCCTTTCAAGGAGTAATACCTGGTCCGGACACCCATTGTATGGGTTTTCTCTGGCTCGAAGTCATATTCGGCTCCGCCGATAACTTCCGCCGCGAAAAGCTGACCTTCCATATCGTCCCGTTCTCAAGTCGCTATCAAGCACTACTGGGACGCGAAGCTTTCGCTCGCTTTAACGCAATACCGCATTATGCATCTCTTACGCTTAAGATGCCCGGTCCACGAGGCATCATCTCTTTGAAGGGGAAGCACTAAAGTGCGCCTCCCCAAGCGGAGGACTGTGCGGCCGCTTTGACAGCCCCACAGCAAAATGGCCTCGCCGGCCAAAAAAAACTTCGAAATAGGTCATTCAAGACCATGAACGCGGATAGACGAGTTCGGTGCAAAATCATCATTGATGCAGGCTTAGTGGCCATATACCCCCGCACTAGGGGCTCCACGCATATACAATAAGAGACAATAAAGCTCAATCTTATATTTTTTACTCTATACTTTGTTTATTTTAAACTTTTTCGGCACGACCCGTTTTCAACCCAGTTCCTCTCTTTTACAGATGAACGTCGTGCGGCGCCCGTCCAGGATACGGCACAACAGAGACACAGGCGCAGACGTGCAGTAGGGACCCGTCCTAAAGGATTCTTTTTAGATTAAGACCCTGCGTAAACCCTTTTTACTGTTTCTTGTTGCTATACATCCCCTGGTTTTTTCTGATATAACCAAGGAGGAGGCTGGCGTCTTGGCATGTGGCCACGTCAGAATTTTTGCACGTACTTGGACACTAGGGGCTTTTTTAATAAAGAGTGTTGTTTTGCCCGCACTCACAAAGACCGAATACCTTAGGGAGTGTTCGGCGTCGCGAGTTTTGGCATTATATGCGTCAGCTCCGAATCATGTCTTTGGTCAAATGTTGGGTTGCCCGGCTCCCGAGTTCGGCTACCTTACGTTCCGCTCTATCGACTAAGGTAGCACCAGGAGAACTACTGCGATTGTGCCCCGGTTCGGCCGGGTGAGCACATCAGTAGAGAAAGCCGAAAACTGACTGTCATGATGTAGCGTGAGACTGGTCAGCCTCTCGATGACCTATCGGAATCTATCGGATTCCTCCGCTTTAACGAAGGGCCACTTCCCGGTCAGGCACATACGCGCCCCGAACTCGGATGAGCGCAGTCGCCACAAAGGAGCTACCTAAATAGTCTCACTGTCAAGCTCCTATGGCTAAGTGAAAGTGTTAAAGCATTATAGTCCAGTTGCCTGGCCCGCTGCGCTATCACCTCCTTTGTAGGACCAAGACGTTGGGTTAAGTGTGAAAATGCGTCTTCTGCGAGCACCCCCGCACTATGTGCATGGGGGCTGAAGCCAACGACTGCCATCTTTCAGATTTTATATATATATATATATATATATATATATATATATATATATATATATATATATATATATATTAAAACGGTCGCACAGGAGGTGTTCCCAATACTTGAAGGCACAAGTATGAAAAGGCACAATTTATTAAAATATTACTCTATAATTACATATGCTATCATAACATAGCATCTTTCGAGCACTGCGTCTCTATTACACGAGCGCCTTCAAGGACTTCCTGAAAATAGTGCTCGGAGGGTACTCGGCTTTTGTCCGAATCTCGGGACGCAACAACGGTGGTCTCCATCTCCGCCAAGTATGTCTTAACACGGGCAAGAGCCATCCTAGCGCCCTCTATGCATGCTGACCTCTTCATTGCATTTATACGCGGCACCGCGTCAAGGAATTGCTGCACCAAGCTGAAATAACTCTTCGGCTCCGATCTCCCCGGCCACAGGTAACCCATGACGTACTTCATGGCGAGTCCGGACAACCTATTCAGTTCGGCCCATTGAGCCAAACGATCGTCCACCACCAGTGGACGCTCTGGATTGTGAAACTGTGACCAGAAAAGCTTTTCTACTTCGCGATCTTTCTGATCTTGAAAGTGTTCGGTCGCATCAGCAGCACTCGCTGCCAAGTCCAGATAGGTATCCTCCACACTCCACATCCGGTCCAACGGAGCAAACTTCGGATCGCAAAATTTCCTTCTCAGCATAAAGGGCTTTCCAGCCGCAATCTGTTCGGCCTGATGCAGCTCCTCCCTTGCAGCTCTCATCGCAGAGCGCGCGTCCTTGGCATTGGCAACGGCCTTCTCTAAGTCCGTCTGTTTCGCCTGGTCTTCTTTTTCAAGAAGTCTGCAACGGTCTGTAGAGCTTTTTAACTTTTCGGCCATCTCTTCCTTGCTTCGGCAATGAGCAGCCTATTCGGCTCTCAGCTCTTTAAGGGCTTTCTTGGCGGCCGCATCACTTTCACTGGCTTGTTCTTTAGCTCGGGCAAGTTCTGCCCTAAGACTCTCCACGGCGGCCGCACCATCTGCGTCAAGCACACACATCGTAAGACATAGACATAAAATTGTTCTTACCCAATGTCGCCTGAGGAATTACATACCTTGAGCCTCATCCAACCGCTTATTGACAAGCATGATGTCGGCATCTGCCACGTCTAGTTGCCGCTTTAGTTCGGCAAAATCGTCAATTCGGCTCGATTCCGGACACCCTGCCGCCTGATGAAGCTATGTACCTAGGGTAGGGGCACGGACCCGTCCCTGAAAAGCCCTACCCGAGGACATCCCTAGAATGAGTCACCTTTCAAACAACTTGAAGGCATCCCACTCGACGGGTTCAAGACACTCGACCAAAGAACTATCACTCGACCATGAAGCCAACCACTCGACTGACAGAAGATCTAAAGTCACTCCACAGGCAAACGGTCGGCTATTAAGTAGTCTTTAGGGTTATTATAACACTTTATTAGGGACGTTATCAGTAACGCCCAACCTTAAATGTACCTTAAACCCTACATAACTGAGGGCCAGAGGGGTCTGGCGAACTCTATATAAGCCACCCCCTCCTCAGTGTAGGAGGTTCGCACCCTTGTTATCTACACACGCATAATCCAATCGACCGCCTCCGGGCACCGAGACGTAGGGCTGTTACTTCCTCCGAGAAGGGCCTGAACTCGTAAACCTTGCGTACAACTTCCCAATAGCTAAGATCTAGCCTCTCCATACACACCCCCCTACATTACTGTCAGACTTAGAACCACGACAGTTGGCGCCCACCGTGGGGCATTAGTCTTAGCGCCTAATTGGAGAAGTTGCGATTTTTCCGATCCATTTGATCATGGTTTCTTGCGGAGTTTTGGTAGAGGGCCACGAGATCCGTCTCGGCGCGCTCACCTTCATCGCCGACGACTCCGCCTGGCTCCAAGAGGCGCCGCTCGACATCGATGCGCTCCCCGTCCGCGGTGCGACGCACTTCCGTGCGTGCATTCGTGGCGTCCTCCCGCGGCAGCCGTCAACCCAATATCGGACGGCCCCCGTGTCGTCTCCCCGCCCTGTCTCCCACCAGTGCAAGCGCTCAGGTCGGTCAAGACTCCAGCGGTGGGTGAGGCACGCTGTGGCCCGCCAGTCGGCGGCCCCACAAGTCGCGGCAATCGAGCCCGACGAATCCCTCTGCGGTCTGTTCGACCTGTCGACTGGCTCCGTGGAGATCGCATCCGAGTGCGATAGCAGCGACCCTTTGGCTGAGGTTCTGGCGGTCGAGGGGACGCATAGTCCTCCCGGATTCCATCGCGCTGATGGTGGTGCGGATAGAGGCGACCCGTCGCATCCCCACGACGAGTACCTCCCCGAACCTCTCACGTCATTGCAGCGAGAGGAGCTTCGCCGCCAGAACATGGACGCGCTCCACACTCCTATTGTTGGAGAAACCCCCGAGGCCCGGGCATTGGAGGACGCGCGCTTGGCTAACCTGGCCGAGCGCACTCGACTGGAGAATCTATAGCGAATACTCGACGAGCAAGCGCGTCAGCAAGCTCCCGAGTCCAGTCGCGACAGCAAGCTCCTGAATCCAGTCGACGTCATCTCTTCCCTCCGCCGCAGGTATACCGAACTCCGGTTCAGAATTTGGCCGCCGCGGCCCATATAGCGGAGTCAATTCAGCCTTCCCAGTCGGAGGCTGGCAGGGGCTTATTGCAGATCAGAGCGTTGCTCCGAGCGGCAGGAAATCAGAATTCCGCCGTTTCTCAGTCGCGGAACAGGATCCACAGTCGATCCGTTGCAACAGAAACAGTCCAGTCGGCTCACAGCCTGAGATCACCCCCGAGGCGTGAGGGACGTGGAGACCGGCACGATCAGTACAGGAGAAATGAGCAGTACGATCACCGACCCGACCGTGATGATCGACGTCGAGTGCCATCCCCTCCCCCGAGGAGTGGGTCATATGCGCCTCGACATCGAGATGACAGGCGCCCCCATAATGTTGGGCAGAGGATTCCAGTCGACCCCAAGGACCCAGGCTTTGACGCGAGATCCATCCTCGTTCAGGGTTTGGTGGACAGGAACAGAGCTCATCGAGAGGGCCACAACAGAGATGCGCCTGCCGGCAGCAGGGTACATGCTTCGGGGCCAGAATGTTTCAGTCGAGCCATCAGGGCCGCGGTGATTCCTCCCAACTTTAGGCTGGCGACTGGAGTCAGCAAGTTCACCGGTGAATCCAAGCCCGACACATGGCTCGAAGATTACCGAGTGGCTGTGCAGATTGGCGGTGGCAATGATGAGGTGACCATGAAGCATTTGCCTCTCATGTTAGAAGGCTCAGCCAGAGCGTGGCTGAATCAGTTGGCGCCCAGCAGTATTTACACTTGGGAGGACCTCTCCCGAGTGTTTATCACAACCTTCGAAGGAACATGCAAGCGACCCGCATGCCTTACAGAGTTGCGCTCTTGCATACATAAACCGAATGAAACACTGAGGCAATACATCCAGAGGTGGATCACACTGCACCACTCGGTTGAGAATGTGCCAGACCATCAAGCAGTTTGCGCTTTCAAGGAAGGCGTCAAATATAGAGAGTTGAATCTGAAGTTCGGTCGAACTGAAGAGATGTCGCTGAATCGGATGATGGAGATTGCCACCAAGTACGCTAATGGTGAAGACGAAGACCGACTCCGAAGTGGCAAACTCAAATCAGTCACCCAAGAAACCGGAGGAAACTCCAGTCGGAAGCAGAAGCGGAAGGCCGAGCCAGCCGCTCCTGGGGAAGCCCTGGCCGTGGCCCAGGGAAACTTCAAGGGGAAACCCAAGGGCACCTAGAAGCCCAAGAAAGTTAAGGATCAGGATGGGAATGACGTTTTGGACCTGCCATGTCACATCCACACCAAGAAAGATGAGGAGGGTAATTTTATTTTCCCAAAACATACCACTCGACAGTGCCGACTCCTGATCCAGCAGTTTCAGGGCAAGCAGCCCAAAGATAAGGAAAAAGAGCCAGACAGAGTTGAGGACAAGGATGATAGTGACGATGGATACCCCCAAGTCAATTCCACCTTGATGATTTTTGTTGATGTCGAAAGCAAAAGTCGACTGAAAGTCATTAATCGTGAGGTGAACATGGTTGCTCCGGCGACACCCAGTTACCTGAAGTGGTCTCAGACTGCCATCACATTCGACCAGTCTGATCACCCGACGCACATTGCCACCCCAGGGAGGCAAGCTTTGGTGGTCGACCCAGTTGTCGAAGGCACTTGACTGACCAAGGTCCTGATGGATGGCGGCAGTGGCCTGAACATACTGTATGCTGAAACTTTGAAAGGAATGGGCATTCCGATGTCCAGACTCAGTATCAGTAAGATGAGCTTCCACGGAGTCATTCCTAGGAAGAAAGCCGAGTCACTCGGCCAGATTGCTCTTGATGTGGTTTTTGGTGATTCAAAGAATTACCGCAAGGAAAAGTTGACATTTGAGGTTGTGGACTTCCAGAGTACTTATCACGCCATTTTGGGCAGGCTAGCTTACGCACACTTCATGGCTCGACCATGTTACGTGTATCTCAAATTGAAGATGCCTGGCCCCAAGGGTGTGATCACTGTTACGGGCAACTAAAAGAAAGTAGAAGAGTGTTTTCAGAAAGGATCAAAGATCGCTGATGCTCAGATGGCAGTAGTCGAGCTGAAAGAGTACCAAAAGACTGCCGATCCGAGTGAATTGCTGCGAGCTAAGAAGCCTGCCTCTGAGTCAGCTTTTCAGTCGGCTGGTGAAACAAATACAGTCCACATTCACCCGACCGATCCCGACGCCGCTCCGACTCACATCTCAACGACGCTCGACTCCAAATAGGAAGAAGCGCTCATCCAGCTCCTCCGTGAGAACTGGGACATCTTCGCATGGAAACCTTCTGACATGCCTGGAGTTCCCAGGGGACTGGCTGAGCACCGTCTACGAGTCGACCCAAAATTCAAGCCTGTGAAGGAACATCTTCGATGGTCCGCCGTCCAGAAGAAGCAAGCCATTGGCGAGGAGGTGGCTCGGCTCTTAGCAGCAGAGTTCATCCGAGAGATTTACCACTCCGAGTGGCTCGCCAATGTTGTCATGGTCCCCAAGAAGGACAAGTCACTCCGCATGTGCATTGATTTCAAACATATCAACCGGGCCTGCCCGAAAGATCATTTTCCTCTCCCTCGCATCGACCAAATAGTCGACTCAACTGCAGGGTGCAAGAGATTGTCTTTTCTAGATGCCTATTCCAGGTACCATCAGATCCGTCTGTATGGGCCCGACGAGATCAAAACAACTTTCATCACTCCATTCGGATGCTTCTGTTACGTCGCCATGCCGTTCGGCCTCAAGAACGCCGGAGCCACATTCATGAGAATGATTTAGAAGTGTTTACTCACTCAAATCAGTTGGAATGTGGAGGCATACATGGATGATATTGTGGTCAAGTCCCGGAAAGGTTCCGACCTACGGGCTGACCTTGCTGAAACCTTTGCCAACCTCAGGAGGTATGATATCAAGCTCAATCCATCAAAGTGCACTTTCGGAGTTCCAGGTGGAAAGTTACTCGGTTTTCTCGTTTCCGAACGGGGGATTGACGCCAATCCTGAAAAAATTGGCACCATACTCCGGATGAAGCGTCCTGTACGCGTGCACGATGTCCAAAAGCTTACAGGCTGCCTGGCCACTTTAAGTCGATTCATTTCTCATCTCGGTGAAAAGGCGTTGCCTCTTTACCGACTGATGAAGAAGTCTGACAAGTTCGAGTGGACTCCAGAAGCTGATGCAGCGTTTGCAGAGCTCAAAGCTCTGCTCTCCACCCAGCCGGTGCTTGCTGCCCCAATCAGCAAAGAGCCTCTGCTGCTTTACATTGCAGCCACAGGACAAGTTGTCAGTACAGTGCTTACGGTCGAGCGGGAAGAGGAAGGAAAGGCCTTCAAAGTTCAACGCCCAGTATATTATGTGTCTGAAGTTTTGACCCCTTCGAAACAAAGATACCCTCACTACCAGAAGCTTGTATATGGGATTTATATGACCACGAAGAAAGTTGCACATTGCTTCTCTGACCAGTCCATTACAGTCGTCAGCGACGCCCCACTATCAGAGATCCTGCATAACAGAGACGCAACTGGTCGAGTGGCCAAGTGGGCGATTGAACTCCTTCCCTTAGATATCAAGTTTGAAGCAAAGAAGGCTATCAAGTCCCAAGCAATCGCAGATTTCATCGCCGAGTGGATTGAACAGCAACTTCCGACTCAAGTTCACTCGGAGCACTGGACCATGTTCTTCGATGGATCCAAGATGCTGAATGGTTCAGGCGCGGGGGTAGTCCTAGTCTCCCCCCCGAGGAGATAAGCTCAGATATGTTCTCCAGATTCACTTCAATTCCTCCAATAACGAAGCAGAGTATGAAGCACTTTTGTATGGGTTGCGCATGGCCATTTCACTCGGCGTCCGTCGCCTCATGGTCTAGGTGACTCAGATTTGGTGGTTAATCAAGTGATGAAGGAGTGGGACGTCAGGAGTCTGGCAATGACTGGGTATTGCAATGCAGTGTGAAAGCTAGAAAAGAAATTCGAGGGGTTAGAGCTTCATCACATCCCCCGACTGAAAAATCAGGCAGCTGACGATTTGGCAAAGATAGGCTCCAAGAGAGAGGCCATTCCCAGCAACGTGTTCCTGGAACACATTCACTCGCCGTCAGTCCAAGAGGATCCTTTCATAGAAGAAGCCCCGCAGCCGAAAAGTGCCACAGATCCGACTGAAGTTGATGTACCTGTAGTGGTCGACCTAATCATGGAAGTCTTGGCAATCACCCCTGACTGGACGATACCGTACATCGCGTATATCCTAAGGAAAGAACTCCCGGAAGACGAGGAAGAGGCTCGACAGATCGTCCGCCGATCCAAGGCCTTCACAGTCATAAAGGGACAGCTGTATAGAGAGAGCGCGACTGGAGTCGGTTAGAAATGCATAACACCAGAAGAGGGTCAGATAATCCTTAATGATATCCACTCGGGGACCTGTGGTCACCATGCGTCCTCTCAGACTATTGTGGCTAAAGCATACCGAGCTGGATTTTACTGGCCAAGAGCAAATGAGATGGAAAAAGAGATAGTCGACAAGTGTGGAGGGTGCCAGTTCTACTCCAACATGTCACACAAGCCTGCATCAGCCCTGAAGACCATTCCACTCGTCTGGCCCTTTGCTGTCTGGGGACTGGACATGGTTGGTCCACTAAGAACGGGCAAGAGTGGATTCACTCATGTGCTTGTGGCAGTCGACAAATTTACCAAATGGATCGAAGTTAAGCCCATAAAGAATCTTGATGCTTGCACTGCTATCAGTTTCGTCAGAGGGTTAACATTCAGATATGGAGTCCCCGCATAGCATCATCACTGACAATGGGTCAAACTTTGATTCGGACAAGTTCAGAGCTTTTTGCGCCTCTCAAGGCACACGAGTTGAGTACGCATCGGTCGCCCATCCCCAGTCGAATGGACAAGCTAAGAGAGAAAATGGTCTGATTCTCAAAGGACTAAAGCCTCGACTGATGCGTGATCTCAAGCACGCGGCAGGCGCTTGGGTCGACGAGCTTCTGTCAGTTTTGTGGGGATTAAGGACCACCCCTAACCGGACGACTGGAAGAACTCCATTCTTTCTGGTTTATGGAGCCGAAGCAGTCCTGCCGAGTGATCTTCTTCATAATGCACCCTGAGTCGAACTTTACACCGAAGATGAAGCAGAACATGCCCGACAAGACGCAGTCGACCTCTTAGAAGAAGAGAGGGAGATGGCCATGATCAGATCGACCATTTATCAGCAAGACTTGCGCCGTTTTCATGCCCGGAATGTGAAAAGTCAAGCCTTCCAAGAAGGAGATCTGGTCTTCCGAGTGGATCAACAGAAACCACACAAGCTTGCTCCTACTTGGGAAGGCCCCTTCATAGTCACCAGAGTCCTCCACAATGGAGCGTACCACCTCTACAATGTTGATCGCCAGATCGACGAGCCACGAGCTTGGAACGCGGAACTGCTCCGCCCCTTTTACACCCGAGTTCTCCCTTAGACGAGATGTAATAAGAATTTTTTTTCTACAGTTCATTTTTATCAAAGACAAGAGTGTTCCAATAATTGCTGTCACTTTGTTTGTATACAAAATCCCCCAGTGGGTGACTTGGCTGCGAATCCATTTCGCCTAAGTTTGAAAAAATCCTACCGAGTGGAGAGCAAACCTCCCACTCGGGGGCTTAGCTGCAGTCCAGTACTCACCTAAGTTCTCCCACTCAGAAGCTTAGCTGCAGTCGAGCACTCTCCTAAGTTTGAAAAAATCCTACCGAGTGGAGAGCAAACCTCCCACTCGGGGGCTTAGCTGCAGTCCAGTACTCGCCTAAGTTCTCCCACTCGGAAGCTTAGTTGCAGTCGAGCACTCGCCTAAGTTTGAAAAAATCCTACCGAGTGGAGAGCAAACCTCCCACTCGGGGGCTTAGCTGCAGTCTAGTACTCGCCTAAGTTCTCCCACTCGGAAGCTTAGCTGCAGTCGAGCACTCGCCTAAGTTTGAAAAATCCTACCGAGTGGAGAGGAAACCTCCCACTCGGGGGCTTAGCTGCAGTCCAGTACTCGCCTAAGTTCTCCCACTCGGAAGCTTAGCTGCAGTCGAGCACTCGCCTAAGTTTGAAAAAACCCTATCGAGTGGAGAGCAAACCTCCCACTCGGGGGCTTAGCTGCAGTCCAGTACTCGCCTAAGTTCTCCCACTCGGAAGCTTAGCTGCAGTTGAGCACTCGCCTAAGTTTGAAAAAATCCTACCAAGTAGAGAGCAATCCTCCCACTCGGGGGCTTAGCTGCAGTCCAGTACTCGCCTAAGTCCTTCCACAAAGAGACTTAGTTGCAGTCAGCACTCGCCTAAGTGTTTAAGAAATCCTACCGAGTGGAGAGCAAACCTCACACTCGAGGACTTAGCTGCAGTCCAGCACTCATCTAAATACAGGACTCGACCCAATCTGCAAGAAGTTATGCCACAAATACAAAGAATACTCTGAGTAAAGATCAAAGTTCCACACGACAGATCAAAACCATGAAGATATTCAACAAGAAATCAAGTTCGGATAAAACCTAAAAGGTCCCAGACCTCAGATCAAAGTACTCGAGCCCTTGGCTCGGCAGAGTTTAAACGGTTACAAATCCACTCGGCATTCCGAGGCAAATTTAAGGAGAAGCATAAAAGTTTTTCATTCCTCAGGCGGAGGACTGGCAGGGGCGACGAACTCATCCAAGTCGATTCCGTCTATAATATGGGTGGCAGCAGCAATAAAGGTCTCCATGAAGTCTTGAAAACTGTGCCTCTTGGTATTGGCGACTTGGATGGCGGCCAGCTTCTCTTCTCGCGCCTCCTTGCAATGGACGCGGACTAGAGACAGAGCCACATCAGCGCCGCACCGAGCAGAAGATTTCTTCCACTCCTGCACTCGGTCAGGGATTCCGTCAAGTCGAGTCATCAGAGACTCGAGATCGTTCTGGAGCGTAGACTCTGGCCAAAGTGTCGGGTCGATCCGCGACATGGCAACCTTCAGCCGAGCCAAGTAATCCACGACGCCGTCAATACGAGATTCCAGTCGGAGCAGATTCATGGCAGCGTCGTCATTCACCGGAGAGTTGATTGGATCCAAACTTGTTTCAATCCGCCCAGTCTCCTCCTCAAAGTTCTGGCAAAACTCTGCATACACGATCCAAGGATAAGTCAATTTTCATAGACTGAGTCGACACAAAAGAAAACCAGTCGGAATTGAATGTGCACCTTCAAGCTTGATGTACAACTTCTTGGCGAGGCTCCTCAAGTAGCTTTCCAGGTCATCCCTCCTGCGAGCGACGCCTTCCATCTTCTCGTTCAGGGAGAGGTTCTCCTTCTTCCAACGGGTGCACTCCCTGTTGGCTTCATTCAGAGCGGTCTTTAGCGTGGTATTCTCTTCTTCTAATTGGCCGACCGAAGTCAACTTCTGTTCAGCCAGAGCGATCTTGTCGTCAGCCTCCTTGTGGGCAGCAGCCAAGTCCTGATCCTTCTTCGCCAGGGCCTCGCTCAGTTCTCCTGCAAAAAGAAATGGTGATTGGTTCGAAAATAGCAGAAGGGTACTCAAGCCTAAAAACAAAACCAGTCGACGAAGTTGTCTTACCAGCAACGCCGTCTCTAACCTTCTGCAGCTCTGTTCTGGCCAGCTCCAGATCAAGGTTCAGTTGAATCCGCTGCTTCTCCAACTCAATATAGCGAGATGCAAGTTCGCAGGATTCTTGCAAAAGGAAAAATCAGTCGACAGACATCCAAGATAAGTTGCTTCCGAGTAACTGAGAGAAAAAGATGACGTTTCTAAGACCACAGCCGAATCAAAAACATTCGACAGTAGTCTCGGGGACTACACCCAGTGGGTGCACTCAGCGTGCCCCCACTGGTTCAAAAAAAAGAGAGAGACATTCGACTGTCCGCAGTTGACCGGATACAGCTCCATTCAACATGGCCTGACCAGACCAAGAAAAGAAATACAGATACAGAAACACAATATAAAGAATACAGTCGACTGCCAGCAGTCCACCGTAGTCTCGGGGACTACACCCAGTGGGTGCACTCAGCGTGCCCCCACTCGTCCAAGAATGGGTAAACACACCCAGTGGGTGTACAGATACAAAAGATCTTCAAAAAAAGGGAGAGACTCTTCAAACGATCAAGTGTCGAGTCGACTGACCTGGACGCTGCTTTGAAGAGCCGAACTCGCGTCGTAGGCTGCTTGGCTGGCCTCCCGAGCCATCTTCACCTGCTCCATCATGACCCCCGCCTGGCGTATAGCCTCCTTTGAAGCAGCCACTTCGTCCTCAGGGACGGGGTACGCAACAAAAAGTGAAGTTGGATCTGCAGTCGACGCCGAAGGCCGCGCACTCGACAGAGGGTTGGCGAAAGTCACAGAAGCCCGAGGGGCGTCGCCACCATCCCGAGCCATGGTCTCAGACGCCGGAGTAGGCTGGGGAGTCCTGTCAGCCGACGACCTCTTGTTCCTCCTCATCCTCAGCGGTCCGTTGTCGTCATCATCCGGGAGGTCGATAACATGAGGAGGGGCTGCAAGGGAAACATTCAATCGACCAGAATTACAAGAAATGACCAGTCGACTCAAAAACAGAACGTCAGTAATCGTACCAGGGTTGGAGGTAACAGTGTCCCCCATCTCTTGGTCATCGTCCTTGGCAGAGACCTCAGAGGTAGCAGCGCTGCAAATCTCGAAAAGTCAGTCAGTTGGTTCAATGAATCGACCAAGGATCCGTCCGCGGTCGACGAAGGAAAACAAACTTTATTACCCGGAAATGGTAGGGACGGCTATCTTCATCTTGGGCAGAGCCTTGGGCGGCTTGGACAACGTCGTGCGTGGTTGCTTGGAGACCTTCCCAGTCGGTGTTGGAGAACAAGTCCGAGGGCGTTTTGACAACGGCCCAACGGAGGCAGTCGCCTTGCCGCGTTCCTGCGCCGGGTCGTGCGCGAGCTTGGATCGCCTCTCCGGGCGGGGGGGGGGGGGGGGGGTCGGCCTCCTCCTCCTCCTCTTCGCTGGAGAAGATGTCATCGCCTCCCTCTCCCTCACCATCAGACTCCTACTCGCCTTGGTCATCCCCGCTCTCGCCTCCGCTCGCCTCCCCTTCCTCAGTCGACCCCTGTGCCCCGTTGGGCGTCGAGTACATCTCAGTGGTCGCCTGGAAAACAGCAGGCAAAACGAAAGTCAATCGACCTACTCAAAAGAAGACCCACGCAGAAAACAAAGAATTCAGTCGGGAGCATAAAGACATACCTGGTCCACCTCTTATGAATTGTCGAGTGGAATGACCCTCCTGGCTCCTCGGGGGTTGTCTCTGTTCCCCGTGATGCTCGACAACCACCCCTCCAACATCTCGTCGGTGACCTCCTCCGGGTGGATTCGAGTGGTGTCCTCAAGGCTGGAGTACAGCCACATCGGGTGGTCACGAGCCTGGAGTGGTTGGATTCGCCTCTTGAGGAAGACTTCCAGCAGATCCATTCCCGTCACACCCTCACTGACAAGCTCGACCACTCGACCCGCCAGCACCTTGACCTGGGCTTTTTCTTCCGGCGTCACCTTCAGAGAAGCAGGTTTTTCGGCTCGGTCGAGAGAGAAAGACGGGAGACCAGTCGACTGCCCTGGGGTCGCCTGGTCCTGGCAGTAGAACCAAGTCGCCTGCCAACCTCGGACCGACTCCGGGAAAGTGATGGATGGAAAACAGCTCTTCCCCTTGTTTGGATCGCCAAGCCCCCGCACAACTGGATCACTTGCGTCCTCTCATCACTCGACTTGGCCTTCTTGACCGACTAAGAGCGACAAGTAAAAATGTGCTTGAAAAGCCCCCAATGTGGGCGGCAACCCAGGAACGCCTCACACATGGAAATGAAAGCAGCGAGGTAGACAATGGAGTTTGGAGTAAAGTGATGGAGCTGCGCTCCGAAGAAGTTCAAGAAATTTCGGAAGAAAGGATGGGGCGGCAGAGAGAACCCTCGGTCGATGTGAGTGGCCAAGAGCACGCACTCACCGTCACGAGGTTGAGGTTCGATCTCTCCCCCCGAAAGACGCGCGGCTTTGTGGGGAATGGCTCTGGATCCAACCTTTGGGCAGGGCCGTCCTGGAGGAAGATCTGCCACGTGCAGACTTCTTCCCTTTCCCCACCGCCGCCGCCTTCTTCGCGCGCTCCAAAGCAGTCGTCTTGCCCTTCACCATCATCGCCGGCGAAATCTCGAACAGGTTTGCAGTGGTAGGGCGAGAGCGGAGGTAGCGGAAGAGGTTGCGAAGAAAGAGAGGAAGAAGGAGAAGAGAGGAGTACGCGCACTGTTGGGGAACTCCGAACCGGCAACTTATAAGGGACCGCTTCTGAGTGGCTGACCGGTAGGCCCAGGCTATCCAGTCAAATCCCGCAGCAGGCGCGCGCGCAGTACATGGCGAAAAAGGCCACACGGAGATCGAGGAGCCTCTGCATTATCACTTCCGATTACTGCGGCCGCCCCCGTCCCGCGCGCTTCCCAAAAAATCCGAATCCCGCAATATCCGCTGGCTGCAGAACAACTTATCAAAACAGAAAACCCCGCGTGCACCGGTGCTCGGTACATCACAGGTAAAGAAATCCACTCGACGAAAGGCCTGGAATGGATCAAGGCGACTGAAAGAGGTTGATGACGTCATCCGTGACGGTCGACCCGGAACGAGGCATTCATATAGTCCGAAGAATCAGTCGGAAAGGTCGCCGACCCTTTCTCACTCTAACCTCGATCCATTCGGGGGCTAATGATGAAGCTATGTACCTAGGGTAGGGGCACGGACCCGTCCCTGAAAAGCCCTACCCGAGGACATCCCTAGAATGAGTCACCTTTCAAACAACTTGAAGGCATCCCACTCGACGGGTTCAAGACACTCGACCAAAGAACTTTCACTCGACCATGAAGCCAACCACTCGACTGACAGAAGATCTAAAGTCACTCCACAGGCAAACGGTCGGCTATTAAGTAGTCTTTATGGTTATTATAACACTTTATTAGGGACGTTATCAGTAACGCCCAACCTTAAATGTACCTTAAACCCTACATAACTGAGGGCCAGAGGGGTCTGGCGAACTCTATATAAGCCACCCCCTCCTCAGTGTAGGGGGTTCGCACCCTTGTTATCTACACACGCATAATCCAATCGACTGCCTCCGGGCACCAAGACGTAGGGCTGTTACTTCCTCCGAGAAGGGCATGAACTCATAAACCTTGCGTACAACTTCCCAATAGCTAAGATCTACCCTCTCCATACACACCCCCCTACATTACTGTCAGACTTAGAACCACGACACCGCCTACATTCAAAGGCGACATCTTAGACCTGGGATTATGATCCTCTGCATGCTGTCATTTCTTGACGACACGCAGAGTCTCAGGGGCTACTATCTACACAGGGCGCATCTTATTCATGCGCAACTGCCAAAAGTATAAATTATCTAATGTACCTCGAAACCCGTCAGTAAACTTTTGACGGCCTCATGCAATCCGCTCTCTGCAGATGAAATCCTTTCAATCACCGTGCCCATCAATGCACGGTGCTCCTCTGAGATACAAGCTCGCCCCAGCAGAATCTTTAGCTCCTCCGACCGAGCACCAGACGGTGCCGGGCTCGTCCCATGACCTCTTTCAAAGGCCGGATGCGGAGAACCTGGGGGGGGGGAGGGCACATAGCTATCTTCCGCCCCTGCTGGATTCGGAGAAACTCTCCGCGATGACACCTCAGGGTCGCCTGCCTCGCTAGGCGTCAAGGCAGGGGGAGGCGTCCCGCTCTCCATCATCTCCGGAAGAAGATCCCTCGAAGACGAGCTTTGCTGAGAAGGGCTGAGGTCCGAGCTACAAGGTAAAAGTTTGGTTAATCTTCTCAGACATAAATCAAGGATTTCCCTCATCCCTCAAAAGGAAAATATTTCTCTACTTACGGCTCGCTGGAGGGCTGATCCCCTTGAGGGCGTAGTCTGGCCGAGGAACTCCCCGACGTCGGACCCTCTGACGAGGGTTTTCTCCCCCGCTTCGCGGCCATGGTTTCCGGGTCGTCAGAGGCGGCTCTCTTCTTCCCCTTAGGAGAGGAATCATTGATTCCTCCCTTCGGAGCAGCCTCCTTCGAGGATGCTATATCTTCCTTGTCCTCCCCCTCCGAAGGCATTATCTCCAGCATCCTGACTAGCACGGGATCCGGCCTGGTTTCAGGAAGGGGAGCCGGACACCTGATCAGCTTTGCCTTCGCTATCCACTCCTGTTTAAAAGGACGGCTCTTTTAGGGGCAAGTTTATGACAATTATACGGATAGAAGGTCCGGGCACAAGGTTGCTTACTCGAGTATCCAGGCGATTGCGGCTTAGGCCTGCGTCCTCGGTCGAATCCGGACACATCTCTTGTGATCCGAAGAACAGTTTATACATCTCCGCGGGCGTTGCGCCCATGAAGTTCTGGAGAGCTCGCGGTCCCTCTGGATTAAATTCCCACAGGCGAAGGGGGCGACGTTTTCCGGGCAATATTTGGCGAATCAGCATGACCTGCGTCACCTTGACCAGGCTGAGGTCTCCTTCCAAGAGATCTTTAATGCGGTCCTGTAACAAGGGCACGTCTTTGGGCGAACCCCAATCCAACCCTCTGTTGACCCATGACGCCAGACGTGGTGGGGGACCCGAGCGAAAGGCAGGAGGCGCCACCCATTTGGTGCTCCGGAGAGCGGTGATATAAAACCACTCTCGTTGCCACAAGCCTAGCTCCTCTTGAAAAGAGCCCTCGGGCCATGGAGCATCAACATTTTTGCTTATAACAGTGCCTCCGCACTCTGCGTGCCATCCCTCGATCATCTTCGGTTCCACTTTGAAGGTCTTGAGCCATAGTCCGAAGTGAGGGTTAACACGGAGGAACGCTTCACACACAATGATAAACGAGGAGATATGGAGGATGGACTCCGGAGCTAAGTCGTGGAATTCCAACCCGTAATAAAACAGCAGTCCCCTCACAAAGGGATCCATTGGGAAGCCCAACCCCTGAAGGAAGTGAGACATGAACACCACGCTCTCACCGGGCTGGGGACTGGGGATGACCTGCCCTTGAGCAGGCAACCTATGCCAAATTTCGCCGGTCAGGAACTTAGCCTCCCTCAACTTTAGCACGTCCTCCTCCGTGACGGAGGAGGGCATCCATCGGCCTTGAAGGTCGGAACCGCACATTGTCGAGGGTCCGAGGCACCCGGAATCTGGAGCCTAGGGTGTTGGAACTCGAGGCGACAGGCAAACTTGTTGGAGAAAAGATAAGGCTCTGGTCTCTTTATAAGAGGCTGAATACCAGGAGCCCTCCCCGTAACCGTTTGGGACTCGCCTTTAATCGAGAAAATATGCTAACGGGCATGATTGGGTTACCCACGTCCGTATTGATGAGAAAACCATAAAAGAGGGGTACACGATCTCTGCTTTGACAAGATGTGCCAAGGAAACCGCCTCGCAAAGCACGCTGAGGTGAAAAAGTAAAAACGATTCGAGTAAAGGACTTGGCCGTAGTGTGATGGCGCACTGCGGAATACGTCAGCAGATTTGATTTGTGTTAATATTATTCTCTCTATGGCAATATGTGGAAGCTTATTTTGCAGAGCCGGACACTACTCTTGGTGTTTACAATCTTCTATGAAGGATTTGGAGGAGGAATCCGCCTTGCAATGCCGAAGACAATTTGCACGCCGGACTCGTCGTCATTGAAGCCTGGTTCAGGGGCTACTGAGGGAGTCCTAGATTAGGGGGTGTTCGGGTAGCCGGACTATACCTTCAGCCGGACTCCAGGACTATGAAGATATAAGATTGAAGACTACGTCCCGTGTCCGGATGGGACTTTCCTTGGCGTGGAAGGCAAGCTTGGCGATGCGGATATTCAAGATCTCCTACCATTGTAACTGGCTCTATGTAACCCTAACCCTATCCAGTGTCTATATAAACCGGAGGGTTTTAGTCCGTAGGACAACATAATCAACTCCATAGACAACAATCATACCATAGGCTAGCTTCTAGGGTTTAGCCTCCTTGATCTCGTGGTAGATCTACTCTTGTACTACACATATCATCAATATTAATCAAGCATGACGTAGGGTTTTACCTGCATCGAGAGGGCCCGAACCTGGGTAAAACATCGTGTTCCCTGCCTCCTGTTACCATCTGGCCTAGACGCACAGTTCGGGACCCCCTACCCGAGATCCGCCAGTTTTGACACCGACACCAGTCTTGCAGTGCGTGTCAAGTGTGTGGCATCCCAATGTTTAGGTGGTATTTTACACATACATTCCCATGCATCCGTATCTTCTATTTTGAGTTATCCCATGGCAACCTCAAAGTCACACTTATCAAAGGCATAGGCAAAAACATCTTCTAGTTTCTTAAGGGTCCCAACCTTAAATCCAACCAAAAAAATACAAAACAATTTCAGTGAATCACACATGTAGCCAATTCTATTCTAGTAAAAACGCAGCTCATTTTGACCAACAAATTGTGAGATATTTGTAATGTTAGTTGGCTCTTTCAGAGAAAAATCTTCAAATTTTGACATTTAAAAATGGAAAAATATTTCAATAATCATAAATGCACTCACTAATATTCTAGGGAACATTCGGCTCAATTGGAGCAAAGGATTGTGAGCTATTGACAGTTCTATTTGGCTGCTGATGTGGTCGTTTACTTGCCACCGGTGCACTTGCAAACTGGACCTACTTGTAGGAATCATGTCAACACACCTAAATGGTGAATTAGACCTAGCTGCAAAGAATTACCCCAATATATGATGTTTTATGCAACAAACCTGTAAAGTAGTTCTTTTGTGCAACACCAGCACCAAAAGTCGGTAGTTTGTGCAATTTCCTCTTGATGTGTTGTAGTCCCTTCATGCTAGCCAATTAAACTAACGCTACTATTGGATGTTATTGAGATGCATATTCTTTATATTGTAGCGAAGAGACAAAAAATCATTTATATTTGTGCACATTCTGTCTTTTTAGGGGACATATTCTGTCATTTTGTTATTACAAATCCGACCACACAGCACTGTGGCTGGCTCAGGTGGGTCTCGACTACCTACACAGGTGGCTAGCAGTACGCGTCCACTTTGGACAATTTCAAATATCCTAAAACCTTAAAAGTGCACGCACACTATACTGTCGAACCGAGCGGCCGGCTCTCCACTGCACGATCGCATCACGATCGAACCGCGCAAGTGCCAGGTGCCGCCTGGTCCGTTTCCTCCCATCGCGCGGTCGTGGGCACTTTGTCCTTATCCGAGCCAGCGTGGGACCCACATGTAAGTGGCTAGAGGGAGATCGTGGGTGGCGTTTTCGAAACGCGAGCCGTTCTCTCCCCCATTTCCTCCGCTGGGCATGACACTCTCCTCCCTTTCCGCTCTCGCTCTGGCCCGCAACTGGGGCAGAATCACACTGCGGCTCTCAAATTTCCGGTGGATTCGTTGCTGGACCGTGAGGGGGACTCGCCGCTGGCCATCTCCAGCGTTGCAGGTACCTACTACTGCCCTCCATTACCCTGTCTCATCGCCGGGGGGTTCTAGGTCGTGTCGAGGTTGTTGTTGGCAGAAATGGCGGGCTGGGATTCCTAGGGTTCCTATGGCATCAACTGCCTCGTATGGTCGATTTGGTGTAGACGTGTTGTGTGTGCTTCCGTTCGACTCTCCTGTCCTTGGATTTGTGCGGCAGGAAGGACAGTGGTGGTGGGGATTCATGGCGGGAGGGTGCGTTGGTGTTGGTGGGTGTGGTTGTTCGGTTTTGCGGTCGACGCAGACGTCCGCGCGGCCTTCTGTTGTCCTTCCTCTCTCTCTCCCGTTGCCGGGGGTGAGGCCGTGTCCAGGTTGACGATGGCGGTTATGGCGGGCTGCATAGGGTCCCTTGCTATGTTTCCTTCGATTGGACCTTCGTATGCTTCATTTTTGTGCAAATTAGGAGCATTTGTAGACAAATTTTGAGACAATATAGCCAATCTCGTCAGCCTTTGTGATGGATCTCCTGGTTAATGTGTCTTCCCCTGTTGTGTGCAACTAGGGACCATTACCTGTTCAAATTAGTACCTATCCTTGCCAATATACTTCTATCCAATATACTGTATCCAAGCTGCCAGCCTTCGTGATGGATCTGGTGGTTTGTGTGTTTTCCCCCTGCCGTGTGCAACTAGGCACCCTTGTTTGTGCAATTTAGCACCAATGCTTGCTAGTTTTCCAATATGGTCTACCCATTCTGTCAGTCTTATTGTGTATGTGGTTGTTTATGTGTGTTTCCTCTGTTGTGTGCAACTAGGGACCATTATTTGTGCAAATTAGTCCCAATGCTTGCCAATTTTCCAACACGGTCTACCCAATCTCTCAGTCTTGTTGTGTATGTGGTTGTTCATGTGTGTTTCCCCTGCTGTGTGCAACTAGGGACATTTATTTGTGCAAATTAGTTCCAATGCTTGCCAATTTTCCAACATGGTCTACCCAATCTCCCAGTCTTGTTGTGGATGTGGTTGTTCATGTGTTTTCCCCTGTTGTGTGAAACTAGGGACCATTATTTGTGCAAATTAGTTCCAATGCTTGCCAATTTTCCATCATGCTCTACCCAGTCTCTCAGTCTTGTAGTGGATATGGTTGTTGATGTGTTTTCCCCTGTTGTGTGCAACTAGGGACAATTATTTGTGCAAATTAGTTCCAATGCTTGCCAATTTTCCAACATAGTATATTATTTGTTGCACAAGTTCTGTTTGTCCCAGTTGCACAAGTTGTCATAATGAGCTTGTTGCCTTTAGTTAACTATTTTCTGCCTAGTTATTACTTGCCACAGTTAAACTTAGTTGGCTTATATGCTGTCCAGTTTGCACAAGGTTGACAGCCCAGTTGGATGCATCATTGTAGTAGTTGGTTGTCCACATGTTTTATAGTTTTTTGCAATATGCTTATGTGTAGATGTCTGCAGATCAAAGCAACCTTTTATGATTTCCCTAGTTTGTTTGCGCATATTCTAACTATGTTTTCTTTTCTTGTATTTCCCCCACAGGGTAAAAATGGTTATAATAGGAGGAGATGCGGATGGCAATGAAGAAGATGTATTTTTTCACTTTTTTCTGTGTTTTTTTAGTTGTTTTCAACTTGTGCACGTATGCTAATTTCCTTTTTTCATGTTTTCTTTGGTTGCTTAATCAGCGTTCTGGAAGTCAGTCGCTTCGCCGAAACTCGAAGTGTCCTGCTAATCGCAGCCACGACCTGCGCGGAGTGTTCAGCAGTGAGAGGAAGTTGAGGTAAGTGGCATGCTGATGACACAAGCCTCTTTTTTGGTTTTGTTTGGGTCATATAACATTTTTTTGTTTTTTCCCATGCTCATGTTTTTTATTTTTCTTAGGATGCTGATCAGTTTCGTGTTGTAAAGCGGACTAGACATGCAACACTTGGAAAGGGAGCTGAGTCATCTTCTAGGGTAAGTAAATTCTTGAATATAAGTGTTTCTCGCTTTTTAGACGCTGATGAAATTATGCAGCCGTTGGCACCACTATTTTTGTTTTTAGTTGGTCAATAACAATCTTGTAGTTGACATCTCTGGTCATCTTGATCTAAATATAGTTGACATTAGTTGGCATCTTATAGTTGACATCACTGGTCAATTTTTTGTGCAGGCAACAGTTGCTGGAGGAGCTGTCGCATCTTCCACAGCAGATGCTGAGGTATGTGGGGTTTTTTGTGTGTTTATGAGCCATTGTTCCTTGCAAACCTTTTTTTAGTTGTTGTTATCTTGTTGCAATATCATTTCTTATCGTTGCACATCCCCTAGAACTTTTTGTAGTTGTCAGGTCTAGTATATTTTCTTAGTTTTTTTGCAGGTTGCACACTGGTAGTCTTCAGTTGTCATCATGAGCTTTATTAGTTGCACAAAAACATCATATTAGTTGGCACAATCCATTTTATGTTTATATAGTTTTTGTAATACTGATCCAAATGATGATTGCTAGTTTTTTTTCATTCCTGTTTTTTCTCTTGTGTTTAATGTTTCCTTAACGTTTTTATTTTCTCATCAACAGGCCAGCGGTGAAGGAGTTGAGGTGGCTGCAGGGGAAGATGTGGAGCGACCATCACAAGCAGGCAGGATAAGGGCATCACCAGCGCGGTTTGCAAATTTCAACAGCTCTCTATCCCCACCGCAGAAGTCTGAGCTAGTTTCGAGGTTGTTCGGGGGCCTCTTGAACTTATCAGAGACACTTCCAGCGGACCTCACTAAATTCTTGGTGCAGTCCTACTAGCCAGAGGGCTCTGAAATGGTTTTCCCAGGCAGGGGAAGGATCCGTGTCAATGCTGACAGTGTTCACAGGGTATTTGATCTTCCAAACAGGGGTCAAAAAGTCAGATGTGTACTAGACAAGGATGCAACTAGGAGATTCAAAGAGGCTATCAACATAACTGGAAATTCTCATTCCCAGATCACTACATGGTGCAAGATGATTCAGGATATGGCTGGAAGAACGGATGACACATTCTTTAGGGCCTCGCTTGCGGTTGCCTTCATCACTTTTCTAGCACCAACCATGGCCCTGAATCTCAGCCCAAAGTGCTACGGACTTGTGCTAGATCATGAAATGCTCAAGAACACAAACATCTGCCTCTTTGTAGAAGAACACATAAATGAAGCTTTCCGGAACATGGACCAGGAGAAGCAAACCGTCTGCTGTTGCTTGTATCACTTGATGGTTAGTGAAAACGAGCACTTCCATGTGTTCTTCTTCTTTTTGTGTAGTTAAAGTTTGCTGAAATACTCCTCATAATAACTGAACTTGGCTTTTTCCCTTGTGGGGTCTGGTGCAGATACTATACCTTGATGCGCTCGTTCGTGATATCCCAGTAAGCAACTGTGCGATACGAGCAAATGCATGTGATAGTATTCTAATTGCCATGGTGATCAAGAAGGACACGATCTCTCCTGGTGTGTTCGGCAAATTACAAGTGAGTTCTCTTTGTTTTTTTCCAACAGTGTCTTCTTTTCATGTTCTATTTCATGTTTGCTCACTTTTCGGAAGTTGCACAAAAACTATGATCAGTTGTCACAACAATGCATGTAGTTGCACAGCTTGTAGCTTTAAGTTTGGCATCTGCACACATGTTCATCTTTAATTGGCACACCATCTGTTCTAAGTTGCACAGTTTTACTTATCTTGTTGCACATATGTGTGACATCAGTTGGCAGAAACTTTTTTAGGTGCCATCTGGGTTGCACAGTTTTATTGTCTTTGTTTAGTTGCATATATGTAGAATCGAATTGTCTAAACAATATCTTGTTGTAGTGCACATGTTATAATGTTTGGTTTCATTCAACACACACATCTATTTTGATAACCCTGTTGTTTTTTCTCCTTTTTTACATCAGCTTAAAGAGGAGTATAGGGGCATGGAGCAGACACCACTATTTGGTGGTATTTTGAAGCTGAAGCATTCGTGGCATCCAAGTTACCGATAACCTACAATCTGCAGGTTAGTCTTTTGCATACAGAAGTTTGTATCAGTTACCAACATTTTCTTTTGGCTGGTATATATGTTCAGTTGCACATATATGCCTTTTTAGTTGCGAGAATACATGATTCAGTTGGCCGGGATGTATGTTCAGTTGCACATATATGCTTTTTAGTTGCACATATTCTTTGGACAGTCAGTGTGTTCGTTTGCAACCAATGACATCAACTTGGCAGAATGCATGTTTAGTTTTGGCCACAATGCATGTGTAGTTGGCTAGAATCATGTTTTTAGTTGGCCAGAAAATGTGTATTAGTCGGCTTGCTTAACACATCATGGTCAGTTACAGACATTTTCCTTTAAAAAATGTTTTCTAATTGTATCAGTACTGAATCTTTTTTTGTGCTGATGCAAAAAAAGGCAAAGATTGCCAAAGTGGTTAATGACCTGTGCAAGGCTGTAACTGAACAGCTTGGCACCTTCATTGAAGCAGTTGCCAAGATAGATGACGAGGAGCCGAATATTGATCCCTATGTATAGGAGCCATCAATCGGAACTGGGATGTCACGCCGTGCTACAAAAAGAAAGAGACGGGTTTCAACTATACAACAACAAGAAGAAGAGTTTGTTGAGGAGGAGTCAGAAGAAGATGAGGAAATGGAAGCAGTGCTAGATGTTGATGATGATGAGGACACAGATGCGGATGAATCATAGGAGGAGGATAAAGAGGAGGATGACAAAGAAGAAGATGCAGAAGAGGAGGAGGAGGAAGAAGAGGAGGAGAAAGAAGAAGAGGAAAAAGGAGAGGAGGAGGACAAGGAAGAAGATAGGGAGGCAGAAGAGGAGGAAGAAGAAGATGAGGCCAAAGAGGGGGACGAAGACAAAGGTGCACCAGTTGATGGCAGTGAGGGGGAAGAAGAAGATGAGGAAGAAGACAAGGATGTTGATGGTGATGATCAAGGGACATCCAATGGAGGCAGTGACAACACCGATGATGATGATGACAACGCCCCTGGTTCTGGTGGTACAGGTGGCAACACATCCAGGAGGACTAGCAGCTCCGCCAACCCTGCTAGCAGCAGTAATTCATTGAGCAGCAGGAGCACACTTCAGATGTTGATTGACAAAACTTGCTAGAAAGACAAGGATTTGTGGAAGTCAAAGAAAAACAACGAAGCAGAGTCTCAGGGCAGGGGACCATAGCTCAATCTCAAGGTGTCCTGTCCTGTAATCATTCCAGCCTTCCTTGGCAAGGATGTGGTTCTGAATTTTTTCATAGTGCTTGACGAAGTTCAAAATTGAGTTGTGTGGGTTCATATATCTTTTTAGGACGGCGTTGAACCCCTCACTACGCTGTGTAGGCCGTAGAAAGGGGAAGAACCTATGTTTGAAGTAGCACGACACCCAAGTTGACTTGTATTCCTACAACTTCTCAAAGTGCGTGTGTGTCATAGCCTCATACTTCATTATTAACACAACCCAATTCTGCTCAAATTCGTCTATAGTGAAGCTGAAGTCAACACAGTAGTTGAAATCATCAGAGCGCCTTGGATTCCGGCACAGCAACCAACCAACTTTTTTCTAAGACTTTTTCATGATGTGTCATCGACAACAGCGGTGCACGGTGGTTGGAAAGATGCTCTATATTGACTGCCTCATTGCACCATCCTGATCGGTGATTAAGTTGTCAATAGGTTTGCCATCTATAGCCTCTAGGAATGCTCCAAAGACCCAATCAAAGCTCGATGCCAACTCCTGCCTCACAAACGCGCAACCCAACATGAAAGATTGGCCATGTCAGTTTATTCCGATGAAGGGCGCGAACGACATATTGTACATGTTGGTCATGTAGGTGGTGTCAAACGCAAAGTTTTGGATTTCGTCCGAGAAAACCGAAATTCCAGCGATTTTCGTCCATCTCGTTAAGGCCCAGTAATAGGGTGTACCGGCCCAAAAATTTTGGCCACTTTTAAACTCACAGCCCAGCCCATGGTCTACTATAGCCCACACAAACCCCCTGTGGTATAAAAGCACGAATTCATCTCCTCCTAACCCTAAAATTCACTTTTCCTGTCTCCATCCGACTGAGCGGCGGCTGTGGGCAACGAAACCCTAGCGAGTGAGGCGGGGGCGCGGTGCATCGCCGCCTCCTCCCATCCACCTCGTCTCCCTCCCTCCCAATATCCTCCCTCGTCTCCCTCCCTCCCAATCTCCTCCCTCCCAGTCTCTTTCCCGTCCATGGACGGTGGTGGCAGCGCCATGGAGCACGGCCGCACAACTTCAATGCCGAGGCAGGTGGGCTCGGGCGTTGAACGGCTCCATGGGAGCAGCAGCATGCGGCGCATCCAGTCGGGCTTGGGCAGTGCCCCGGCGCCGGACGCACGCGCTGGTTTCCGGCAAGCTGGACATGGTACTGACGTACTGTAACGATGTTCCTCTAATCTTGTACATGCACCTATTTAGCATTTTTGTATGCTGTCTCATCTTGCAAGATCTGTAGCTAGCTTTTCATTTGTGAAGATCTGTATCTAGGTTCAGCATGCACACTTGCTTGATACAAGAGCACAATTGTGCATGATAGCTCAACTTGCCATGATCTGTAGTTAGCTGTACGTGCATGCTTATTTAGCAAGTGTTGATGATATCACACGTAGGCAAGTGTGGATGATAGCACACCTAGGAAGGATCTTTTACTAGCTTGTTCAGTAGCATTGTTTCTAATATCTTGTACTACAAGATTGCTTCATATCTTCTCAACTTTGGTTGCATGCCATTGTTAAAATAGATGGCCATTTTTTGCAAATAGAGTTGATCTTTATCGCTTGCTTGCTTCTCATGCTTGAATTTATAGGTGATGGAAGTGCTCCCTATGTTAATAGGGTGAGCATCGGTGAAGCTAGAAGGAGGGAAAATGTCAACCCCGACAACGAAGATAACATTCTAATGGGGAATGGTTCAGCTCCAAGAGAGACAACTTGGAAAGGTCAATACCATGATCTGCATTTTCTTAATTTTCTTAACTTTTTGTATGGACATTGTGATACTTTTAGAGAGGAAACATTTAAATAAAAATGTATTAATTATGTTTAAAGTTAAAATTGTTCTAATTCAGTTCGTTAGCTTTTACTTGATTTTGTTATGCATTAAGAGTACAAAATGTGGCAATTCCCTTTTTTCTTCCTTATTATCTTTTTACTTGATGTTATTATGCATTTAAAGTTGGAATGTTGTTTATTCTGTTGTAAAAATCATGCTAATCCTTGTTACTGTCCTGGTTCGTTCTTTTTATTCCTTGCTCAATTTCTAGTCATAGTATGATGCATTTAGAGTTGAAATGTTGTTTATTCTGTTGTAAACATCATGCTAATTCTTATTACTGTCCTAGTTCATTCTTTTTTATTCCTTACTCAGTTTTTATTTTGTATTATGATGCAGTTAGAGTTGAAATGTTGTTTAGTGTGTTGTAGCTATATATTGTGATGCATTGCTAACATGGTGCTTGAAATTTTGATATGTAGGGCTTGTAAGCAATGACATCTATTATATTTGGAACCATGGCCCCAAGTTTGGTGGGGGATTTGATTGTCGGTACTGCCCTCTAATCACTAGAGGGGGAGGTGCAACCCGCTTTAGGGAGCACCTTGGAGGTATACCAGGTGATGTGAGGGAGTGTCCTAATGTTCCAAGAAATATTCGTGCTGCAATGAGGGAATCCCGGGATGACTCAATGCGGAGGAAGAGGGAAAAGAAAAA
Organism: Triticum monococcum; assembly: GCA_034509565.1. Taxonomy (NCBI): domain Eukaryota; kingdom Viridiplantae; phylum Streptophyta; class Magnoliopsida; order Poales; family Poaceae; genus Triticum; species Triticum monococcum. Next base: position 490,999,658 of record CM067845.1, read on the forward strand.
TCGCAGATTTCGTTTGGAAAGGGATATCATGGAAGGGTTGTACCATGGAGAAGGGGTGATAAATATTGAAGATGACGAGGAAGAGATTCAGGCCGCACTTCGGGAGACACTAAGAGACAAGAATGTCTCTTGCGCAGTTGAGAGGAGGCGTGGGAGTGGCAGTGGTGTTCGTGTGTCTCTTGGGAAACAGAGTATCATATCATACTTTGACAAGGAATTGTCAAGCAACAAAGTATCAATGCAGCCAAAGATCAACACTGCTTTGAATGTTGAGTCAAAAGATGTACTTGGCCAAGCTTGGGCAAAGTTTTTTCATCCTAATGACATTGCTGGTCTGAAAGCAAATTGTCCCTATTTTCGTGCGGCTATCAAGATAACTCAAAACCTTGGCCCAACTCCTGTTCCAACTGCCAAGGAGATTGATGGGATATATTTGGACAAGAATTATGAAGAAGCTGAGCAGTGGTTGAACATGTTCAAGCAAGACTGGAGGAACTATGGTGTAACTGTGATGTGTGACTCATGGACAGGGCCTACTGGTATGAGTCTCATCAATTTCATGGTGTATTGCAATGCACGGATGTTCTTTCATAAATCCATTGATGCTTCTGGTCAAACTCAGACTGCAGGTTAGTTTTCTAATGATTGAAACTATGTTTACGCATGTTCATTCATTGTTAATTCTGAGTAGCCATGCCTTGTTAGTTTTCTACATGATGGTATGATGTATTTATTGTGCATTTAGAGTTGAAAATCTGTTATGTTTGTCTATTCATGATTGAAAATCTGTTATGTTTGTTTATTCATGGTTAAATGTGTCTATTATGCCTTTTCTAATCTTTTTACATGATATTATGATGCATTTAGAGTAAAAAAGTGTTATTTCTGTTTATTCATGCTTATTTCTATTATTACTCGCATCATTTTTGTTTCAAACAAAAATTTACTTGCAATTAATTGGCAGAGTTTATCTATAGAGAGATCAGAAAGGCCGTTGTGGAAGAGATAGGTTCTGAGAATGTTGTTCAAATAGTAAATGATAATGGGTCAAATTACAAGAAAGCATGTAAAACTCTGGTAGAACAACCAGAGTTTAGTCATATTGTTTGGCAGCCATGTGCTGCCCACACTGTTAACCTCATGCTTAAGGATGTTGCTAAGTTTTGTGAGATTGACGTGATAGTTAAAAGGCTAAGCAGATCTGTAGATTTTTCTACAATCACAATAACCTACATGATAGCATGAAAAGGAACATTGGTGGTGAACTCATAAAACCGAATGCGACCCGGTTCGGAACAGTGTTCATGTTCTTGGAGAGTTTCCATTGTAAGAAAGATGAGTTTAGGAAATGGATGGTGTCCGATGATTGGAAGGGAAGTACTTGGAATGGTGCTGCTGATTATGTGTTCGCTGAAGAGCTGCTATCTAGTAATATGTGGTGGGCAGCTTTAGAGTGGGTTCTTGCTGTGCTAGAGCCACTCTACAAAGCCCTTAGATATGATGATACACAAAAGAGATGCACCCTATCTGGATTCAAGAAGAGTATGATGACAGCCATACAAAAGTTGGAAAGTCATCTTGGTGGTGGATCACAAATGTTTCATAGAGTCATGAGCAAGGTGTCCAAGAGGATCGATGCTATGCAAGAAGGGACACTATTGGTTGCAGGTAGTTACAAAACTAACTAAATTTGTATTATGACGCTCTCTTTTTATGGTTTTAACTTCTTTTGTTGTCCCTTTTCCTTGCAGCTGCTGTCCTTGATCCTTACACACATTATCAGATCAACATGTGCAAGATGATGGACTATGCCCTTGCACTAACAGATGCCATTGAGAAGATCGCAGACCCTGAGACCGCTGTTTTGGCTATTGATGAAGTCAGCACTTACAGGGAATGTCGTGGGAGGTTTGGCTCAAGGTTGGCATGTTCCTCTGCAGAGAAAATGTCACCAAGTAAGTTCCAATTACCCCACTTGTAATATTCTCTATTACCCCAGTTTTGCAACTCAGTTCATCTCACTATGTTAATTTTGTTTTAACTTGGCAGCTGAGTGGTGGTTCCAATTTGGAGGGGAAGTTCCTAATCTGCAGAAGTGTGCCTTGAGGATTGTATGACAATGCGTTTCGTCAAGTGGCTGTGAGAGGAATTGGAGCGCTTTTGCTTTGGTCCACACGAAGCAAAGAAACCGTCTTCTATATGGCAAGCTGCACAAGCTTGTATCTGTGCGCTACAACTTGAAGGTATGAAATGTGTTTTGCCCATATGCCATTATTCACCCATATGCCATGATTCACCTGCATACTGTTGTTTCCTAAGCATTGTTTGAAATAAAGGTTGTTGTTTACTAAGTAAATGCTACTATTTATTAAAGACTGTTATTAGGTTGTTATTTAAAGTAAATGTTGATGTTTACTTAGCAATGTTTAGAGTAAAGGCTGCTGTCTAATAAGCATTGTTTTATACATAGCGACTTTATCCATTTTATTCTTTGTACTTCGTTGTCATTCACTGATTTTGTTTTCACATTTTGAAGATACATGCTGAAGAAGAAGAAGACCCGGTGAGAGAGAATGATAAGCAGAAGGAAGTTGATGCATGTGCAATGATGATGGGTACAGCCATGTTTGATGCAACAAATCCTATGATGGAATGGTTGAATGAGGATGAGGAGCATGCAATCTTGGATGGAGTTGATGCTCCTAGCGCCGTGTTTGAGAAAATACGTTTGCTTAACTCAAGTAGGAAAGTGTCTCGTCTTGCAAGGAAGGATAATGGCAGGAAAAGAAAGAGGGCAGAGGAAGAAGAGGATGACTACCATGATAGTGAGGATGATGATGAAGAGAATGAGGAGCTGGACTTGGAAATTAATGATGATGATGATAGCCATGATGATGGTGCAAGTCAATCTGATGGAGGAGATTCTCCAATGCAAGTTGAAAAGGATTTAGCAAGCCAAGTTGGAAACAATGTTGAGGTAACAAGTGATGGTAGTTTGGTAAACCGTAGATCTGAACGGGTTAGGCAAGCCAAGAAGGTCAAGGAGGTCACCAGCCTTTACAATTGACAAGTTCCTTGTGATGACATCAATAATTTCCCATTTATGCACTTTCTTATATTCTGTCATAAACATGTGATGTTTGCTTTAGTCCATATGATTTTATATGTTGTTTCAATTGGGGTTGCCATCTATTAATTGTTGTTTCTGCCATCAACTTGATGTTTATATAATTCACAATGCTTTAGTCCATATGATTCTATATGGTGTTTCAATTGGGGCTGCCATCTATGAGTTGTTGCTGCCATCTACTTGTAATGTTTATATAATTCACAATGCTTTAGTCCATCTGAATTTATATGTTGTATTAATTTGGGCTGTCATCTATGAGTTGTTTCTGCCATCTACTTGTAATATTTATATAATTCACATTGTTTCTGCCCATATGATTTTATATGTTGTTCCAATTGCGGCTGCCATCATTGAGTTGTTGTTTCTGCCATCTACTTGTAATGTTTATATAATTCACAATGCTTTAATTGCAAGGTTAAGCGGCATGTGAGCAAAAGAGCTTTTGGTTTGATGAAGACTAACGGGTGGATGAACAGGAAGTCTGAAGTGAAGGTCTCTGTTCGACTCAATACTTTTGGTGCAAGACTGAAGAGTTGAAGAACAGGAAGTCTGAATTGAACTTTCTGTTTGTATTTTGGGGTTGGCATAATTGAACTTCGAATGCTGTGTTAAATTCATCGTGGACTGTAATTCTGAACTGTTATGGGTGTTCGTTTCGACTCTTGGTAGAACTATTAAGTCGCATGTTACTCTTAGTATCTGAACTATTAAGTCACATGTTAATCTGGACTATCATGTTGCTTTTCTAATGGTTGCTGCTCTCTGAATTGATCCACTATGCTATTGCCTGAATGGTTGCAAATGGAGTGTTGATGTTCAGTCTGATATGTAGTGATTTGAGGAATAGATTCAGCTATTTGATTTTTACATGCATATTTTGGTAAAAGTTCTGAATACTCATTTGTTGTTCTGTTGTATTTCAAAAATTTAGGCAAGTTTCGCTCATTTTTCGTTCATTTTTCATTCATTTTTCGTCCCAAAATTCAAATTTTATTTTCTGATTTTCGTCCGAAATTTTCCGAAAAAAGCTGAAAAAACCGAATTTCGCCCATTTCGTCCAGGACCGGTAAAAATCAAAAAACGAAAACCGAAATTCTGCTCAAACGATATGCAATCGCGATACGCCTCCGCATAAGCTTTTCGAGCTGAGCCATCCACCCAAAATATGTTGACAACTCTCTCCTCTTCATCATATTTTACCTTATAGAAGAAGTCTGGATCTTTTTTTGTATGTCTTTGAAGTGCGCAATTGTCTCAATCATGTCACCCTCCTTTGTGTCATCTCTACGGAAACCTGTACACAGATTTGTTATTGCCTTTGGTCCGAAATGCACCATCATCTCAGATCCATAGAACTCTGCCATTACATGCATCATACGTCCTGCATAATACAAAAAGAAACAATATACATTTTATTAGTCGCACGAATGCACATATCCAGCTGCACAATAATACGATATGTGTTGGCATAGAAGATAGTTGCAGGAAATGGACAACCAATGGCACCTTTTAAAAAACATTTGCACTTTGCACACAGGACATTATGTAGTTGCACAGTGAAGGTAATCTAGTTGCACATGAACATTATGTAGTTGCACAATGAAGGTAGTATAGTTGCACACTTAAGGCATTTTAGTTGCACACCAGTACCATAACAGTTGCACACTGGACTGCCTAGAGGGAAACTTAATTCTGCAAGGGATATAGAAACACACCTGTAGTCAAGTTGCAGTTATACAAGATGCGCAAGAACTCCTTTTCATCAGGAGAGATGCCTTGGTGGGATCTCAAGTATTTGGACAACGAAGGTTTGTTCACCAGCGGATGATTGTGGTCATGAACAAAGTGCGTCACCTGCCATCGCCCATCTAACAGCTTCACCATCATTTTTGCCTTACATTGAGTCTGCTTTATTGTCTCGCGTTTACGCTTCTTCTTTTTCTTACTAGTACCAGCCTTCTCTTAAGCAAATATTGGAGGTTCATCTTCCATCTCCTCATCACTGTAAATAGGTTTTGGATCTGGTATAGGGTCCAGGACAGGAGGAGCCTCAGCTCCTCCATCATCAGCTTTGGGCTTCTTGAACTTGTTGCAGCAGAACTGCTGTTTTACCAATACATTTGTGTGGGCTGTCCGCCTAGAGGTGTTCATTTTTATAGAGAAACCCATCCGTAGGGCGTAGCTATTGTAGTGATCCTTAGCAATTTGAAGGGTGTCAAACCTCATGCCAACATATGGTTCCATCAGCTGAGAACCAGCCTCATCTTCTCCTTCTTCTCCTTGCACAACACCGTCAACAGCACCAGCTCCGAGCTCAGTCCTGATTGGACTAGGAACATTTGCCGCGGTGCCCGTGTCATCAAGAGTATGGCTCTCTGACTCCAAAGACACCACTATAGGGGCACCACGGGTTGATGACTGCCTTGTCACATTGTCATGGCCCATAGGATTAGGCCCACGACTTGTCTCCTGTAGTAAACAGAGCGCCCATTTTTTGTCCAATTTCCTTGCGGTATGCTGGGTTGCTGCTCATCCATATCATGAGGAAGCTCATTGAGATCAGGAGGCAACTCATTGAGATCAAGCATTTTTTCCTTTTTCTGGCTGCTGCCACACATCCACTGCATATAAAAAAGAAGGAAGTGATGTCAAGTTTTAATCATTAAATAGTGTTTCAAACAACCTAAAAACTTAGTAAATAGGCAGTTGCACAACATTTTATGACAATCTTAGTTCCAAAAGCAACATGTCTATAGCAGAATCTTTTATTATAGCAGGTATGCATGTTTTTTGTTTTGCCCAGACTTGTTATGTTAGTTGCATAGTTTGTAGTAAATAGTTGGCAAGAACATGACTTTTTTTACTACAGAGTTTTTCTGACTTTTTCCTCTGTTTGTTGCAATGATCCGCATGTTTTCTGTTGGCAAGGAGCTGATTCAGATTTTTCTGCACATAATTTGGACACAATTCGATGCTACACTTTGAGATGGAAAATCCAGGTGAAATAAGAAAAAAGAATTGGATGAAAAACTATAGACATGCTTTTCATCGCCGTTTCTATTTTTACTTCCAGTATATTTGAATATATTTTTACACTATAGCTTTGCAATAGGTGTGCTACCTGAATATATGTGTGGGACAAGTATATATGCGTGACTACTTTAATATGGTTTATGGCTTCAATAGCCTTGTTTATTTTCTCTGTTCCACAAATTTCTGGAGATGTTGCTATTGATCATTGTGTAGCTTTCACAAAAGTTCCTGTGTTTTAGTTGTCGTACTGCAGATTTTTGTTTTTGGCTAGAATGGATCTTTTCAGTTGGCCAGGATGCATATATCAGTTGGCCATCATGCATGTTTAGTTTTACAGTGAATGTCTTCAGTTGGCTAGGATAGATCTTTCAGTTGGCCAGGATGCATATATCAGTTGGCCAGCATGCATGTTTAGTTTTACAGTCAGTGTGTTCATCTGGATAGAATAGATGTTTAAATTTCCCAGGATGCATATATCACTTGGCCAGCATGCATGTTCAGTTGCACAGTCAGTGTGTTCAGTTTGCGAGAATAGATGTTTTCTACCTCTTGAGCGCTGCGTTGGTTTTCCCTTGAAGAGGAAAGGGTGATGCAGTAAAGTAGTGTAAGTATTTCCCTCAGTTTTTGAGAACCAATGTATCAATCCAGTAGAAGATCACGCTCGAGTCCCACGCACCTACACAAACAAATAAGAACCTCGCAACCAACGCGATAAAGGGGTTGTCAATCCCTTCACGGTCACTTACGAGATTGAGATCTGATAGATATGATAAGATAATATTTTTGGTATTTTTATGATAAAGAGAAATAAAGATGCAGAGTAAAATAAATGTCAATAGAAATAGCTAAGTGTTGGAATATTAATATGATGGAAGATAGACCTGGGGGCCATAGGTTTCACTAGTGGCTTCTCTCAAGTGCATAAGTATTACGGTGGGTAGACGAATTACTGTCAAGCAATTGATAGAATTGAGCATAGTTATGAGAATATCTAGGTATGATCATGTATATAGGCATCACATCCACGACAAGTAGACCGAAACAATTCTGCATCTACTACTATTACTCCACACATCGATCGCTATCCAGCATGCATCTAGAGTATTAAGTTCATAAGAACAGAGTAATGCTTTAAGTAAGATGACATATGTAGAGGGATAAACTCATGCAATATGATATAAACCCCATCTTTTCATCCTCGATGGCAACAATACAATACGTGTCGGTTCCCTTTCTGTCACTGGGATCGAGCACCGCAAGATTGAACCCAAAGCTAAGCACTTCTCCCATTGCAAGAAAGATCAATCTAGTAGGCCAAACAAACTGATCATTCGAAGAGACTTGCAAAGATAAACCAATCATACATAAAAGAATTCATAGGACAATCAAATATTGTTCATAGATAAACTGGATATAAACCCACAATTCATCAGATCTCGACAAACACACCGCAAAAGAAGATTACATCGAATAGATCTCCAAGAAGATTGAGGAGAACTTTGTATTGAGATCCAGAGAGAGAAGAAGCCATCTAGCTAATAACTATGGACCCGTAGGTCTGAACCAAACTACTCACACATCACCAGAGAGGCCATGGAGTTGATGTAGAGGCCCTCCGTGATCAATGCCCCCTCCGGCGGAGCTCCGGAAAAGGCCCTAAGATGGGATCTCTCGGGTACAGAAGGTTGCGGCGGTGGAACTAGGTTTTGGTGTTGCTCCTGGATGTTTGGGGGTACGTGGATATATATAGGAGGAAGAAGTACGTTGGTGGAGCAATGAGGGGCCCACGAGGGTGGAGGGCGCACCTAGGGGGGTAGGCGCGCCCCCCTGCCTCGTGCCCTCCTCAATCATTTCTTGACGCCCACTCCAAGTCTCCTGGATCACGTTTGTTAAGAAAATCACGTTCCCGAAGGTTTCATTCCGTTTGGACTCCGTTTGATATTCCTTTTCGGCGAAACATTAAATAAGCAAAAAACAACAATTTGGGCTGGGCCTCCGGTTAGTAGGTTAGTCCCAAAAATGATATAAAAATGTAAAATAAAGCCCATTAACATCCAAAATAGATAATATAATAGCATGGAGCAATCAAAAATTATAGATACGTTGGAGACGTATCAAGCATCCCTCAGCTTAATTCCTGCTCGTCCTCGAGTAGGTAAATGATAAAATAAGCATTTTTGATGTGGAATGCTTTCTAACATATTTCTCAATATAATTTTTCTTTATTGTGGCATGAATTGTCAGATCCGAAAGATTCAAGACAAAAGTTTAATATTGACATAGAAATAATAATACTTCAAGCATACTAACTAAGCAATTATGTCTTCTCAAAATAACATGGCCAAAGAAAGTTATCCCTACAAAATCATATAGTCTGGCTATGATCTATCTTCACCACACAAAATATTTAAATCATGCACACCCCCGATGACAAGCCAAGCAATTGTTTCATACTTTTGATGTTCTCAAACTTTTTCAATCTTCACGCAATATATGAGCGTGAGCCATGGATATAGCACTATATGTGGAATAGAATGGTGGTTGTAGAGAAGACAAAAAGGAGAAGATAGTCTCACATCAACTAGGCGTATCAACGGGCTATGGAGATGCCCATCAATAGATATCAATGTGAGTGAGTAGGGATTGCCATGCAACGGATGCACTACAGCTATAAGTATATGAAAGCTCAACAAAAGAAACTAAGTGGGTGTGTGTCGTGGTTTTGTCACGGCAGATGTCCTCATGAAAGGACTTAGTCGTGGAGCCATCGCTATAGGTTAGCTTAAAGGGGTTAAACCGGAGAAGGGACACGAGAGTTTTATACTAGTTCGGCCCCTTCGATGAAGGTAAAAGCCTACGTCTAGTTGTGTTGGTATTGCTAGGGTTTCGATGACCAGGGAGCGAATCCGCTTTGCCTGGCTCTCGAGTTGTTGTGTGTTGTCCCTAAACCACTATCCGGTCGTCCCTTTATATACACAGGTTGACGCCTGTCAGTTTACAGAATCCCGAGGCCGGATCATAAACATGTCCGGCTCGGTCTCTATCCTTCCTATCTTACAATGCAAGTTATATGAGAAAGTTGGTTTACATCTACATGCCTTAACTCGCCTTTGGGCCTTGGGCCTTCGTAAAGCGCCACCATCCTTACGTCTCCATGGGCTTCTAATCTTATAGAGTTAGACCCGGCTACTCCTGGCCGGTTTACGTCCAATAGTAATATCCCCAACATTAGGCCCCAGATTGATTTGAACTTGTTCATGTCAATCTTCAATACTTAGAAAAATTCCTCCTTTGCATATTCATCTTGATATGGTAAACCGCCGTGACGTCATCCTCCAGGATCATGATAAATCGTCATGACATCACTTGTTATATAAAAATTATACATCCGACCTTCAGTTAATGAGCCTCCGACAATCGAGGCGACCGCTCCGTTATCCACCCAATTTTGGGGCTCCTTGATTCTTGCGCCTATCACCTCTCCCTTTACCTTATAAATAGAACCAAGGGTCATTTTCTTCCCCCTTCGTATCCTCGCTTCTTCCTCCTCGCGACGCCCATGCACCCGAGCACCGCCGCCATCATCGAACTTCGCCTCTGCATCTCCGTTGGCTGCTGCATCAACCTGGTTGCATCAAAAGACGCGGCGCACCTCCGCTTCCTCAACCACTGCTGTAAGCCTCTCCTCTTTCCTCTGTAGATCCATTAGGGTTCATGTCGCTCTCCTCGTGTACTTCGTCAACCCATAGATAGCAAAGCTCGATCTTGACATGTTTCGCATAGTAGCTATGGAGCTCCTTATCTCAGTCATTTGATCCAAACTTTAAATACATCGTAACTTGATATGGACCTTTTGTAAAGTGCTTCGGGACCAAACTTTTTAAGTCTCAATATTTTTCCTTTTCCTGACTTACGGTAGATCCAAAATTTCAATGCAATCCTGTGAAACCTGTTTCCCTCACTTAGATATTTTTAGATCTGTACCCTTCACACCAACATAGGCGGTTTAACTTTTTGAAGTATGATAATTTGGCAGGTACCATTAGTCCCCTTTTAAACCGCCAGTTTATTTATACTCCGGTTTAACAATATGTATATAGCTCTGCCTCTGTTCATTCCTTATCATTCATAAATACCCTGTCGTCGGTTTACCAATTTTCACATACTTGGATTCCTTTTCCTTGTTGTACCTTTTGCATCACCATTAATGAATCGTAAACCGGCATTATTTTCTTCCCAGCCTTTCACTTGCAATGGCCAAGCAGTTTTATTCTTGCAACTGGGTACCCTCTCGGGTTACTGAGGAGCAACTCAACGGAATGGTCAAGATTGGCACCTTACCAAAGAAGAATGAGATCCGGTGGTGAGTTCCTGGGCCGGAAAATCCTCCCACCCCTAAGCAGGGTGAAGTAGTGGTGTTTGTTGATCACATAGGCTGTGGCTTTAAACCGCCCGGATCGAAGTTTTTCCGGGATGTACTTCCCAGCTTTCAACTCCACCCTCAAGATATTGGACCCAACTCGGTATCCAATATATGCAACTTTCAAGTTTTCTGTGAAGCGTACCTACAAGAAGAGCCAACTGTTGAGTTGTTTCGAGATTTCTTCCACCTAAACCATCGCACTAAGTTTGTAGACGGACCCAATACTGAGCTTGGCGGCGTCTCTATTCAGAAAAGAAAAGAGGTGGAATTTCCTCATGCCAAGCTGCATAGTCACCCCAATGAGTGGAACCAAACTTCGTTCTACTGTAGAGACACTCTCCTGAAGATGAGAACCCTCTGCCGGGTTACCGTGCTCACCAGCTTGCTAATACTCATCCACTTCCACAACGACTAAGTGCCAAGGAACGGGCCTCATACGCCCCCACAACTCGTTAAACTTAGAGCTTTCCTGGCCAATGGTTTACAGGCATGGACTTCATCTGTTGTTGGATATCCTGGAGCATATTGACGTTAGGTCGCTGCTCCGGCTTAATGTGCGAGTATACTGGTGACGTACAAGACTCCCAATGTCGTATCAATATTCAGCTAACAGATGAAGAAGTCACTGAGTCTGTCAAGAAAATGTTGAATGAATCAGAAGCTGTCTGCCGCCAAACCGGATTAAACCCCTTTTACATGCAAAACAAACCACCTGCTGTAAGTATTGTTCTTTCCGCTTTACACTTGATATCTTTGGACTGTGCAATCTTTGAATACCCTCTGCTCTTTTTTTTCAGGGTGATGATCCGTTCTGGAGAAAGAAATCTCAAGAGAAAGCAGTGAAGCCTTCTCGTCCTAAGACGAAAGCCGTCAAGAAAACCACAAAGTGGAAAGCACCTGAACCCATCGGTTTAAAGCTCGATGATGACCCGGACGAACTTGAAGAAGAGGTAGAACTTGATTCACTTGGTTCACTTTTCATGCATCTCATTGACAATGATACTTATCAGGAGGACGTTGAAGGCAGCCAAGCTGATGATGCAGAGGTAATTATCCTTTCCTCTGGTTCAGACTCTCTGCCAACACAAAAAACACATCAAGCAGTCCGGAAAGTAAGATTTTCTCATCCTCTTGCTCACTTGGATCCAACATTTATTTTGAAGAGGCAGCAGCACGAGGCTTGCCGCACAACCCGGCACAGCGGCCAAAAGGTCACTTCGACCAGTTTACCGGACACCCCAGTTCGAAAACGTCGATCTGAGGTCTCACCCACTTCTGACACTTCTTATCCCAAGGCAGGCTATTTCCGACAACCTCTTAATCCGTCCGATTCGAATTATCAGGTGACACCTCGTTCATCCTCTGGCGAGTCAATAGCGACCCAACTCCCTCTTCTCAAAACTGTGGCTGGGTAAGTATTTCAACCCAATCTTTTGATGTTTCACACTTTATATGCTATGCTAACCTTTGCATATCATTTTGTTTGGCGCCAAAGCCAGACCCAGTAAAAAGGCTCGGGTGAATAATCTGCCCGAAGATCATGTGGTTATTGAACCGGAGCAAACTGCAGGACCGGAGGGTCCAAATACTGAGGCCACATTCAATGAACCATCCCCTCAAGATCATAATGTCGATGAACAAGCAGAAGTTGATACTGCTGTGCCAGATGATGAACCGGCGAATCCAATCTGGACTGATGACAGACCTTCTAGTCCAGTGAGAACTACTGACATTCCATCAACTCCAGAAAAAGGCTGCTAGAGACAAAGAAGATGAGGTTATCATTACCGGTATTGGCCACACCTCTCCTAGCCAACCGGTTGTATCGGCGAAACATAGTGTGAAAGAAGAACATGCTGCCATGGAGAAACGCAAGTGGAGCACCGATTTATCAAGCTATGCCCACTTCAGTGCTCAGGAACTCCACTCTGGCTTCCTAAACCGTCTGCACTCAAACCGTGATTATGAAGCCGGTTTGGTGAATCTAATGAAGGAGCGCTACGAGGTACTGACATAACTTTTCCTTTCTTAAGTCCAACTGTAAATGCCAACTCTAGTAGCCCCCAAGGGCCGGTTTATGATAGCAATCATAAATCGGGACTTTGTAATATCTAAACCCTTGCATGCTTATCCCCCATATGTTAGGTGATCCTTTGAAATAGACCGGTACTTTATCGTTGTATTCCTGTAATTTTCATCTGTGTAGCCCCCAAGGTCCGGTTTATCTTTCCAAGGTAAACCGGGTCTTGAATCAATGCTTCACCTTTGAAAAGATGTACATTAGCCCCCAAGTGTCAAGGATAATGTGCGCATTATACTTGGGACTTGCAAAAATTTCTGATGATAGAGCCAATAGGCATTAGCCCCCAAGTACAAAGTGCATAACTTGTTATACGCTTGGTACTTCAAATATATACATCCCTCTTGCTGATATGTCACTCCTTTACATGCTGAACTTAGCAAAAAGGAATCCCAAACTGCTGACCTTTAGGAGAACATCAAATCTCAGCAAGTAGAAGTTTCCAAAGCCAAGGAAGAACTGACTAATGCCTTAGCAACCATGGAGAGGCTGAAGGAAACTTTTAATAAAGAGTGTGCTGATTGGGAGACAGAGAAGGCCGATTTAATAAAGAAGGCCGAAGACGCAGAAGCAGCCCTGAAGCCGGTGGTTGAAGAACTAGCCGGCTTAAAGTGGCAGATTAATGCCATGACTTCTGCTTTGTTTGGTGAGTACCCTCTCATGAAGTTTATTCTAATTTGTAATATCTTATCAATGACCGGTTTACTGATGTTTTACCATGACAGGGACCCCCATTACTCATCTGGGCTCCGACATGCGGATGAAGCTTAAAGCGGCCTATACTTTGATAGGACAACTGTTTTCTGGATCCCAGCGAGCCATTTGCAATGTAGCTTATAACAAGCCTCCTCCAACGCTGATAAAATAAACCATCGAAAAGCTGGTCATGCTGCCTTCCCAGATCGATGAACTGAAGAGGTCAGCCGCAAGGTTAGGTGCACTGACCGCGCTAATCCGTGCCAAGGCGTGGATTCCAGATCTTGAACCGGCAGATATCATCAAAGGCTATCCTGGTGTGAAGGAAGACGGTTTAGATTTCAACAATGACGATCTCCGAAGGCTGACAAATGAGATGCGGCCTATAGCAAGCAAATTGGCGGATGACACAGATCTATCTCATTATCAACCGGTTTACGATGTTGAGGGGAAAAGACAGCCCGCGCTGATTTATAATGTAGAAGATCTTGTTCCGCCAATCCGTAAGCATACTTACGCTCCTGACGTTGACCCTTCCAACCTTATTCATGAAGAAGCCGTTTATTCAAGCCTTAACTGGAATCGATTGGTCAACAATTGATCTCCAGCGAGCGGGTAGGGATGAGGAGAATGCGACCGCTCAAGATGACCCTCAATCTTCAAGTCGCCCAGATGAGGAATCATAAGCCGAAGGCCGGTTTATCAGTTGCAGTATGCCACTCCTATTAAAACAATTATTCAATTCGGGCTGTTTTAAAGCACCTTGTAATAGGATAGCGTGAACACTCTATCTGTCATGCCATCGCGCATGTTTGTTTCGCTTGATATTGAAAACTTGTCATGCCTTTGGGATCTATTATATGCATAGTCCATTATGGCTTTTGTTCCTGGATATAAGAACTTGAAAGTGTCCTAGTGGTTTACCACTGGACGGGTCATGATGCCCAAAATATATAACTTGGATGGATAACCAAGATTGTAATAACCAGATATAAAATAGATGATACCTGTGATATATCTCATTGGCTGACCAACTGTTGGTATAGTAAGGGTGAAAACACCAATCTGGAGTATTGATGACTCCTTTCCCTCTTGCCGGTTCATATAAAAACCATACCGGGGGTATGATAACCACCATTTTGTTCATATAATGCCAGGGACCTTTAGTTAAAACCAGACCGGAGCAATTTACTACCGGTTTAGAACTGATCATGTACTGACAACTGAGCATTGAAAGCCATGCCGGGTTGTAATAAACACCGGTTTACCAGAAAATATTCATAAATACTTATCAAAAAGATGTTTAAAAACAGCAAATCCAAAAGAAATATGCAAGGCTTTTCATGGGCTGCCAGGTCCTAAATCGAGGCTTTTCATGGGCTGCCAGGCTGCTGAGTTAAACCATTTTTCAAAGCCTTTTAAGATGGACCTCAATCTTCAACCAATCACCGTTTTAACTTTGATAAGTTTAGGGTCTATGAGATTGACTTGTCAACCGTTCGATGGGTCATACTAGGTTTACCTGGACGGAGTGGCTTACTTAAAAAGGCAGGATAACCCGGGGTTTTAGGTGAATATACCTGGCTTCCAAGGCTGGCTTGATAGCCTATCACAAGGGTGCAAGCTCGTTGTTCTTTGAGAAGCAAGGAGCCCCCAAGTAATAATTGAGCTATGCTCAGTGGTTACCTATGTTTGAATTATGCTTGATGCAACAGACTCTCTTTGGTTCCACATAATTTCATTTTGGCTTTAAGTCTATCAAGAGGTGTAGCTATGGTGTAAATACAACCAAGCCCCCTAGTGATTTCCCTTTTTGGTCTTAAGCCGATCAAAAGGCGTAGCTATGGTTCGAATACGACCAAGCCCCCTAGTGATTTCCTTTATACCTGTGTGGCCTGATGGGCCGGGTTAATAAACTTCGCTTTATAAGTAGAAGCCCGCATGGAACCACACACGATGTAAAAAAGAACAGAGACCCCGCTTTAGCTGAGGCTCCGGTTTATTATATAATATATACATGGTCATAAGTATGTACATAAGAAGAGCCTATGGCTCAAGTACAGTAAGGCCGAAGAAGAGCTATATTCCATGGCCGCTAGGTCTCCTCCTCCGATTTGCATGAGTCTTTTTGCTCTCGAACATCGATAAGGTAGTATGACCCGTTGTGCAGGTTTTTGTTGACCACAAAAGGTCCTTCCCAAGGTGGGGATAACTTGTGCATATCAGTCTGATCCTGGATGAGCCGGAGTACCAAATCACCCTCTTGAAAATTTCTGGTCTTAACCCAGCGGCTGTGATAACGTCCGAGATCTTGTTGATAAATCGCTGAATGTGCTGCTACGAGATGACGCTCCTCATCTAACAGGTCCAGTGAGTCCTAACGTGCCTTCTCATTTTCAGCTTCAACGTAAGCCGCCACACGGGGTGAGTCATGACGGATGTCACTAGGGATAACCGCCTCTGCTCCGTAAACCATGAAGAAAGGTGTGTAACCCGTAGATCTGTTTGGTGTAGTGTTGATACTCCATAATACGGAAGGCAACTCCTCCACCCAACAACTCGGCGTCCACTTTAAAGGAACCATAAGCCGGGGTTTAATACCTCTCAAAATTTCTTGATTTACCCTCTCTGCTTGACCATTAGATTGGGGGTGAGCTACTGACGACACATCAAGCCGGACGTGCTCACGTTGACAAAATTCTTCCATAGCACCCTTGGACATATTAGTATCATTATCAGTTATAATGTTGTGTGGAAAACCAAACCGGAATATCACCTTTTTGATGAATTGAACTGTCGTGGCTGCATCACACTTACTGACTGGCTCTGCCTCTACCCACTTGGTAAACTTGTCGACCGCCACCAACAGGTGGGTCTTTTTGTCCTTGGATCTCTTAAAGGGTCCAACCATATCGAGCACCCAAGTTGCAAACGGCCAAGTGATTGGAATCATTCTCAACTCCTGAACCGGAACATGAGCGCGGCGTGCTAATTTCTGACAACCGTCGCACCTTTTTACTAAATCCTCAGCATCAGCATGAGCGGTCAACCAATAGAAACCGTGATGAAAAGCCTTGGCTACCAAGGATTTTGAACCGGCGTGGTGACCACAATCTCCTTCGTGGATTTCTCGCAAAATCTCACAACCCTCTTGAGGAGACACACAATGCTGAATCGCTCCTGTGACGCTGTAATGATGTAGCTCCCCGTTGATAATGGTCATTGACTTGGATCACCGGATTATCTGTCAGGCCAAGGTTTCATCATCCGGTAACTCGCCTCGGTTCATGTAAGACAAGTACGGGACTGTCCAATCCGGTATAACATGCAGAGCCGCCACCAACTGGGCCTCCGGGTCAGGAATAGCCAAATCCTCTTCTGTGGGTATCTTGACCGACGGATTATGAAGTACGTCGAGGAAAACATTAGGTGGCACCGGTTTATGCTGAGAGCCTAGACGACTTAAAGCGTTCGCCGCTTCATTCTTTCACCGGTCTATATGGTCCACTTGATAACCCTTGAAATGACCAGCCACTATGTCCACCTCTCGTCGATATGTAGCCATGAGCGGATCCTTGGAATCCCAGCTGCCAGATACCTGCTGAGCCACCAGGTTCGAGTCACCGAAGCATTTAACTCGGCTTAAATTCATCTCTTTAGCCATCCGAAGGCCATGGAGCAGGGCCTCGTACTCAGCTGCATTGTTAGTACAAGGGAACATTAAGCGGAGAACATAACAAAACTTGTCACCTCGTGGGGAAGTTAATATGACTCCAGCCCCCGAGCCCTCTAATTGCCTGGACCCATCAAAATGAAT
Organism: Triticum monococcum; assembly: GCA_034509565.1. NCBI lineage: Eukaryota > Viridiplantae > Streptophyta > Magnoliopsida > Poales > Poaceae > Triticum > Triticum monococcum. The sequence goes on from CM067845.1 coordinate 491,016,837, forward strand.
AGTCCAATAAGTGTTGTTTGGCTTTTCCTCTGGTGCCTGCAACTCTATCCAATCATTGATGAAGTCCACGAGTGCTTGAGATTTGATCGATGTGCGAGGTGTATATTTGAGCCCGTGAGGTCCAAGCTCAATAGCCCACTTGGCAATCCGGTCAGTCACCTCTCTGTTTTGGATGATATCTCCTAGAGGGGCTGAACTAACCACTGTGATAGGATGACCTTGAAAATAATGTTTGAGCTTCTGGCTTGCCATGAAAACTCCATACACCAACTTCTGCCAATGTGGGTACCTCTGCTTTGATTCAATAAGCACTTCACTGATATAATAAACCGGCCGTTGAACCAGATATTCCTTTCCGGCCTCCTTGCGCTCTACCACAATAGCCACACTAACAGTCCGGGCGTTAGCAGCCACATACATCAACAAGGGCTCTTTATCAACCGAAGCTGCAAGGACGGGTGGCTTGGCCAACTGTCTCTTCAAATCCTCAAATGCCTTATCAGCCGCGTCACTCCAGACGAAATCATCCGTTTTCTTTAGCATCTGATACAAAGGAATAGCCTTCTCTCCAAGGCGGCTGATAAACCAGCTTAGACCTACAATCCGGCCTGCCAAACGCTGACATCATTGATACACGCCAGTTTAGCCAGGGATGTGATAGCTGCAATTTTCTCTGGGTTAGCCTCAATGCCTCTGTTGGACACCAGAAAACCCAAGAGCTTCCCTGCCGGAGCACCAAAGACACATTTAGCCGGATTAAGCATCATCTTATAGACCCGGAGGTTGTCAAAAGTCTCTCTCAAGTCATCTATCAATGTTTCCTCCTTCCTGGATTTTACCACAATATCATCCACATAAGCGTGGACATTGCGCCCAATCTATTTATGAAGACAATTCTGAACACAACACTGATAAGTCGCCTGGGCACTCTTGAGCCCGAAAGGCATAGACAGATAGCAGAAGGCTCCAAAGGGAGTTATGAAAGTTGTCTTCTCCTGGTCCTTAACTGCCATTTTAATCTGATGATAACCAGAATAAGCATCTAGAAAACACAAACGGTCACAACCCGCCGTGGCATCAATAATCTGATCAATGCGCGGGAGAGCAAAGGGATCAGCTAGACAGGCCTTATTCAAGTCTGTGTAATCCACACACATACGCCAAGTGCTGTTTTTCTTAAGTACCAGCACCGGATTAGCTAACCACTTAGGGTGAAAGACCTCCACAATAAACCCTGCTGCCAAGAGTCGGGCTACCTCCTCACCAATAGCCTTACGCCTCTCTTCATTGAAGCGGCGAAGAAACTGCCTGACTGGTTTAAACTTGGGATCTATATTAAGGGTGTGCTCAGCGGGTTCCCTCGGTACACCTGGCATGTCAGAAGGCTTCCATGCAAAAATGTCCCGGTTCTCACGGATGAACTCGATGAGCGCGCTTTCCTATTTCGGATTCAGGTTAGCGCTAATTCTGAACTGCTGAGATGAATCGCCAGGTGCAGCCGATTTGAATTTCAGCGTCGGATCATGCTCTGTAGTTGGCTTCTTCAGAGAAGTCATATCTGCCGGATCAACATTGTCCTTATAGAATTTCAGCTCCTGTGTGGCACAAACCGACTCCGCATAAGCCGCATCACCCTCTTCACATTCCAAAACAATCTTCCTACTCCCATGTACTATGATGGTCCTCGTATGACCCGGCATCTTAAGCTATAGATAAACATAACACGGCCTCGCCATGAACTTGGCATAAGCCGGTCGTCCGAACATGGCATGATACGGACTCTTGATTTTCACCACCTCAAAAGTCAACGTTTCTGACCTTGAAGCATGATCATCTCCAAAAGCCACCTCTAGGGCTATCTTGCAAACTGGGTACGCCGATTTACCAGGCACCACTCCATGAAAGACTGTATTCGATGGTTTAAGATTCTTATCTGTCAGTCCCATACGTCAGAAGGTATCATAGTAAAGGATATTGATACTGCTTCCCCCATCCATAAGCATCTTGGTGAACTTATACCCCCAACTTGAGGTGCCACCACTAAGGCCAGATGACCCGAATTATCAACCCGGGGTGGGTGATCCTCTCGACTCCATAAAATTGGTTGTTCAGACCAGCGCAAATACTGAGGCACTGCCGGTTCAACAAAGTTCACGGCCCTTTTGTGAAGCTTCTGATCACGCTTACACAAGCTAGTGGTAAAGACATGATACTGCCTACTATTCAACTGCTTCGGATTCCTCTGATAACCTGACTGCTGCTGCTGATTCCCCTGATGGTTGTAACCTCCCTGATTGCCCTGATTACCTTGATTGCCATGTCCGGTCTGATTGCCTTGGAATCCTGAACCGGAGCTGCTGCCTCTGTAACCCGGCCCATGAAAACCACCTCCTAAACCGCCGGGCAGGCCATTATCGTATTGAAACATATTGGAATTCTTGAACTCTCGCATGATGAAACAATCCTTCCAAAGATGTGAAGCTGGCTTCTCCTTTGATCCGTGCTTTGGACAAGGTTGATTTAACAGATGCTCCAGATTGGGGCCTGACCCTCCGCCCCTCTGAGGCGGTTTGCCCTTACGATGCTGACCGTTATCCTGAGCGTTGGTGTTAGCCACAAAGTCCAAACTATTATCTGCCTTGCACTTACCATTATTCCCATGACCTGCCGGATTGTGCTGCTGCCCCTTGGCATTGCCGTTCTTTCTCCCCTTCCCCGGTTTGTCATCCTCCGACTCAGGGTCTTTGGTACTATCTGAATCGGCATATTTCACCAAAGCAGCCATAAGGGTTGACATGTCATTGCAGTGACGTTTGAGCCTCCCTAACTTCAGTTTTAATGGCATAAACCGAGAGTTACCCTCCAACGTCAAAATTGATGTATCTGTGTTGATGCGGTCCGACGAATGCAGAATAGCCGAGACTCGCTTTACCCAATGGGTTGTAGACTCCCCATCCTCTTGAACATAAGCGGCCAGGTCCACAATCGACATAGGCTGCTTACAAGTATCCTTAAAATTCTGGATAAACCGGTTTTTTAACTCGGCCAATGACCCGACGGAGTTAGCCGGTAAGCTCTTTAACCAAGTACGAGTTGTTCCCTCCAACATCATGGTGAAGTACTTAGCACACACCGCTTCATCCACATCCAGCATCTCCATTGCCATCTCATAACTCTCAACCCATGACTCAGGGGGTAAATTGGCGGTGTAATTGGGAACCTTACGAGGGCCTTTAAAATCCTTGGGCAGTCGTACATTACGCAAGGATGGGGTGAGGCAGGGCACCCCCAAAGAACTGAAGACCACACCTGGCTCCACTGAGGTGGTCGGACGAACCGGAGTAGGCTGACGAGCTGCGTGCTGAGCTGCTAATTTGGCCTCTCTCGACGTGCTCGGCCGTGATCCACCACATCTTGTGCATTGGCACCAACACCTGCCGGGTTATGGTGTCGCGCACTGCTTGACACAGCCGGTTCATCCTCAATGTGCCTGCTGTAGCTCCGACTCGGACGGGGGGTGGAATGAATCCTCTCGCGACTATGCAAATAAGCCTGCTGCTGGGTTAAAGCTGTTTGAAGGAGCTCTCTGGCCCGTCATGTCTCAATCGCCACTGGCGATTCACCGTCAATTGGGAGGGCTACCAATCGTGAAGCGGCGGCCACAATGTTATCCAACGGGTTGGAGTAATGCCCCGGGGGCGTCGGAATGTATTGTGGCACAATGTTGTTCTGACGTGGCGGGTTCATTGGCGCTCCTGTTACCGGTGCCTCTGTCTGGTTTACCTCCGGATGGTCACTGGTTCCTGCTCCTGGGTGTTGAAGAGCTTTCTTGGCTCATAACCCGGCGGGAGGTGCGACCGGTATCTCCTCCTCATGACATCATCCGAGGCGCTCTGATCTAGCCTAAGCCGGTAGGCCTGAGCTTCTAACTCGGCCCATTCTGTAGCCATATTGGCGTTCTCTGCTGCCAGGTCCGCTTTAGCCTGAGTTATCTGATCTTTCACCTTTGCAATCTCCGCATTGTGCTGATCTCGGGTTGCTGCATCCACTTCTGCCGCCAGCAATGTTGCCAAAGCATCGAACAAATCAGACAAAACCTAAGCCGGAGGCGGCGCAGAGCCCCCTGCTCCTGCTGGGGTTGTTGTTGCTAAACCGGAGATCATTGCTGTGGCGGTAGAAGAGTGTTGCACTGGTTATGTACCGGCCATGAAGACCGCGACCCGGTTTGGCAGATCGAGGGGGTTCGGAATACTGTTGCCATCGGAACCTCCACTAATCCGGTCGTCCTGCAGCTGATACAACGATTCGGTCTCTCCAGTTGAAGACTCGTCGTCAGAACAGACAATGGTTTCCCCATTAGATGCCGATCCATCCTTATACACTACAAAAAAATACACTTCCGTGATGATATGTGTTTGTCACAGTAGGTCGCTTTTTTTGTCATGCATGTACATCCATGACAAATTTATGACAGAATCAAGATAGTCATACCTGTGCTGTCATAGAAGTGTTCCATGACATTACCAAAATTATCATCACGGAAGTGTCCACTTCCATGACGATAAATCGCGCGTCACATAAGTGCTTTCGTCAAGGGTGACCGACACGTGGCATCCACCGTAACGGAACGCCGTTAAGCTATCGGGTTGGGTTTTGGATCTGATAACCCGTTAACAGCCCCGACCAATGGGGATTTTCCACGTGTAAAATCATCATTGGCTAGAGGAAACACGTGTCAGCTCATCGTCGGGACAAATGTCATCCACTCACTGGACAGAAGGCGCCTATGATACGTCGACACGTGGCACGGCCCAACAAGTTTAAATGGGCCGGCCCAACTAAAGGCCCACAAGATTTTGCAGACCATAATGGGCCGGCCCAGCTAAAGGCCCACGAGATTTTGCGGACCATAATGGGCTGGCCCAGCTAAAGGCCCACAAGATTTCACGGGCCATAATGGGCCGGGCCAGGTAAAGGCCCACAAGATTTTCGTGTGCCATAATATGCTGGCCCAGGTAAAGGCCCACAAAATTCTTGCGGATCATAATGGGCCGGCCCAGCTAAAGGCCCACGAGATTTTGCCGACATTAATGGGTTGGCCCAGTTGTAGGCCCACAAGATTTTGAGGACCCTAGTAGGCCGGCCCGTTAACTGGCTGCCATGTTTTGGGCCAAATGTTGGCCCATATTTGATCCGGTCTATTAATGGCCTGCCACGCTCAGGGCCTAATAGTGGCCCATATGAGATCCAGCCCGTTAAAAGCCTACCACGTTCTGTGCCAAATTACGGCCCAGATCAGGTCCGGCCCTTTAAGAGGTTTTGGGCCTAATTATGGTCCATATCAGATTCGGCCCGTCAACTGGACACTATGCTTTTGGGCCCACTTGCTAAAGGCCCATTTAGTAATTCGGCCTGATATTAGTTTTGGCCTGTTAAGGGCCCGTTCAACATTTCGGCCCTATATTAATTTCAGCCTGTTAAAAGCCCGTCATATAGTTGGGCCTAACTACGGCCCGGTTTGCATCCGGCCTGCTCGCAGCCGATATCTGATTGGCCCAAACAAGGACTGCGACAATTTTTCGGCCTATTAAAAGCCCGTGATTTGATTCGCACAATCATGGGCCGGGGTTCATTTCAGGCTGCTGCCGGCCCGTGAGCTGATCGGCACGTTTCAGGCCCAACCTACATCGTGATTGCATGACGGCCCGATTATGTACCGTAATTTTACGGTTTGGCCGGTTTACTGCGAAGACGGGATATATATATAGTAAAATAACTGCAGCATCGTGAATAAGAAAAAACCTATACTATACAATAAAGAAATTACGGCATATTACATCCACTGGGCATCAAAGTTCGCCACTATGATAATAAAGCACAAGCAGACAGCATATTACATACACTGGGCATCAAAGATCGCCACCAGTGCAAATAAACACGCCGACAAAATAATATACAAAACTGACAACACTTCAATAGAGTTCAAGAAAGGTTAGCCCTGCTGGGGAGCTGCAGCATAAGCAGCTGAGCAAGATGATGAGACTGCGCTTGTTCAACACTTATATCTCCATCACTCTGAAAGATAAACAAGCAGACAGATGACAGGTTTTGCACATAAAAGTATCAGTGCTGACAATTCATCACATTTCTTACTGACGGATAAAGTGACACAGTTTGAATTTGCATTAACACAATATGGTATTGTTCAGGTCAAGACATGGCAGGAAATGACATTGTGAAGGAGTTGGCAGCTTCACACCACCACTGGATTACATATCAAGAACTCATAAGTATCAATGGTTAGTGTGTTGTCAATTTATACCATTTCAGATTGGCAAATAAAGAGACAGTTTAAATAATAGTAGAATGATATGACATTGTTCATAGTTAAGACATTGCAGAATATGAGATTGTGTTGTAGTGGGTAGGTTCACCACACCACTAGATTACGGATGAAGAACAGAAGCATACATGCAGTGCAAAAGAAGATCACTTGCTCTGTATAGTTTAATTTACATGGTATGAAGAAGGAAGTTGGTTGTACAACTGAAAACTTAAATTGAGAAAGGACAAACTTTTGTTTATGAACTACATAATAAACTTTAAACAAGCAATTTGATGCGAACACCAAAAATAAACAGCTGTTGCAGTCATGCCTAACCAAATATATACAACAAAGTTTGAAGGCTTGAGATGGACAAACTTACATTATTGGTGAAAACAGGAAAATAATAACCATGAACAATAGCACTTACACGTAAGTTAGACAGGAAGATGTGAAAATGGTGTTTGTCTTCACAATAATCTTCCCATGATGGGAATATATGCACGTAGTCCCTAACAACATTGAAAGCATTGTCTTTTAAACTGGGAATAAATGGAATGGGGTTCCAATCTGCAGGAATTGGACGTCTCTGTAGTTGGGATAGGTCTTCGGCCAGTGGACTTGCTGTACTTTTTGCTGGAGTGGGATTTTTCTATGGTACAGCTAGTGCTATGGCAAATGAAATCGGCATACCTTTTGCTGGAGTGCAGGTCCTGTGTGGTGGGGCTAGTGGTGTGGCTAGTGAAGTATGGGTACAGTCTGCTGGAGTCGGTCCTACGTTTTGTGTCACTGGTTGTACAACCAATATAAGTGGGGTGCTGTCTGATTTCTCCGGCACCACCATGTTTTTCAAGGACTTTGCTGGTGCTCCTTCAGGTTCAGCAATCAACCTCTTCCTTTTTGATGTCTGATACATAAGAATAGCATTTGAGTGGAAAAACATGGTATGATGACAAATGGAATATGTATTGATAATGGATGGGCATGGCATCTCGACATATATGATGAGTAAACTAAGCAGATGGCGGTGCAACAAAGTAGAAGAAATGCAAGATACCCGCAATCAATAAAACATTGCCAAATTAGAACAGGCACCTTGATGGGTGAACAGGACAGGCCATCTGCCTTTGACTCCTCGAGGTTAGAATAGTCATTAGGATCATATTCTGAACAAGAATCAACATGTGGGGAGCGTATGAGTTTCATTGCATCCAGAATGGCACTCAATGCCTTGGTGCCAATTTTGTAAGTCATTGCAGTGTTTAGCTTCAAGAGTGGACTGCTGCTAGTGCGACACAAAGCAGCTACACAGATCATAGTGTAGATATAACGGGAAAACCTTAAGCATCAGAGTAAAATCAGCAAAGTGGAACTTGCTGGAATATATGTGCTAGTATTGCCAGTACGGCTAGAAAGGCTTCGGATACCAGCTCTCTTCAAGTGAAGGTGCGGTACTGTTAATATTAATGTAACTCTCAAAGGATACACAGCTCTCCGCATTTCCTTGCTATTGTTATAGGATTCAAGTGGGTAGGCCACTACAAATCCTATTCCTATGTTTACAAGATCCTACGAATCAAAGATGCTCAAAGTGTCCATCAAAACCGACCGTATAGACCTCTACACTGCAAATGTCCCTGCTCATCTTCAGTACAAGGAACATACTGTACTACTATCATACTCCCGCTGTTCCAAAATATAAGTCTTGGTAGAGATTTCCACTATGGAGCACATACAGATGTATCCAGGTACATTTTAGAGTGTAGATTCACTCATTTTGCTCCATATGTAGTCCATGGTGGAATCTATACAAAGACTTGTATTTAGGAACGGAGAGAGTACATATTAAAGAAGAACGGAAGAGGAACATGGTAAAGAAGAGCAAGCAGACTTTGGATAATAAAATGTTGGTTGCGCAGTGCCCACACATGATGAACCAGAGCACATTAAGAATGCCACTCCTAGCTGTCTCTCGACCATTTCAGGCGGTTGAAGATCCTACGTCTCCTAACCCTTCTTCTTCCTCGTCTCTGATTCTTCCTATACAGAACACTGCACGGGCCGCCAGCCGGACCACCGGCCCCACCGCCTGTATTCCTCTGCCACCCCCACCCCCACCCGCGTCGAGTTTTCTTCGTTCGGCGAGGCCCCACAACCACCCGAGCCCCTTCGATCGCACCGGCAAACTCCGGCGAGCTCTAAAAAATTGACTGACCCAATTTTGAAATTTAGTCTACTATGATTTAACTAGTGTGGAATATAAAGGGGAAAACCATAAGCATTGCGAGTATGGTGTTGAGCGTGCCATGGTGGATCTGAAGGTGCAAACCGGACAAAGGAAACTTCGCAACCAAGACAAGAAATCAGAGTAAAGCAGTGGCGATCTATTTTCTTGTTGTGATAAATAAGTTGAGTAGATACGAAAGAGTACCGCCTCTGGTGCGGCGCCGTGTACGCATCTGCTGAGAATTTGACAGTGCTGCGGTAGCGATGGCTGTCGGTGGCGTGGAAGCAGATGTAGGAGGGTAGAAGGTGGCGGCGGGGCGCGGTGGACGAGACGGTCGTAGGAGCGGCGCCGGCAAGGTGGACGACGGCGGGGATGAAGCGAGAGGATGGGATGCAAGGATCTCGGTCCGAAGCCGTGGATGAGAGAGGTCGATCTCTTGTAATGGACGGCGGCGTCAGGGTATCAGCTCCGGCATGGTGGAGGAGGACGGCGGTGGATGGGGTGGCGGACGGCGCCGGATGGAGGTGGGTGGGGTGGAGAGGGTGTTTTGGCGCCCACGGAGTATGAATGGGGAAAAGGGAGGTAGAGAGTAAGGGGGGAACCATGTATTCAGGGCGCGCTTGTCTCAAATGCGAGGAAATTTACAAACTTAGCCCCGTTTCAAATTTCTACTACATCACAGCAACACTAGTCGGTTGGGGATAGGACGGTAATCTTGCATACACCGAATATTTGTCGACGAGAGTTTGTTTTTGGCGCCCACCGTGTATGAATATGAATCGGGGAGGGAGTCGATTTCGGCCGAGGACACACTGTGTTTTGGCGCTCACTGTGTATGAATCCGGGTGAGAGGTGGTTACGTCACATTTGGGTGAAATTACAAACCTACCCCTATCGAAACATATAGAAATACAGCATATAGGCTTTGCGTGGCAGGGATAGGCAGTAGTGATTTCCATCTCGTAGATTTTGGTTTTGGGTGGTTACTGCGACTTTCCCCGCTTCGTTCAAATTTTGCAGAGTGCACATTTACCGTGCCAACTCAATTCGAATCTCGTTTGTATTCTATTTTTTTTCAGGCGGAATCCATTTTCAATTGGAATTACATTCTATATACATCATTTTCTTATATATACTTTCAAAAGCACAACACCATTTATACATAAATATGGTTTACAACTGGCATGATCTCAGATTCATAAGGTTGTATCCATCAATTTGGATTTTCAAATATTTGAAACCACTTTATGTTGAAATCCAATGTATGCATTCCTCGCTAACTATCTCCAATTAATGTGTGTTTCATGCGGGTTTTTTTACTTCTCAAACATGTATAATGTGTTTCACACACGCAACATATAGTGTAATCCTGTTTAGACATTAATTGCATATAAACCATGCATTGTTTGTAACTGAAGAATCTATGGATCACCAATATTGATAAACTATATAACATTACACATGTGCCCAAATTCAAATGAATATGCATGTTTGATACACCAATTTGCTTTATGATATTATCAATGTCGTGATCTTCAGTTTAAATATTTGAATCCCCTTTAATCCAGATATTCGTCTCATATAGCTATCACTCATGCTTATATAGGACTATCTCTCTGGACCTATACGCGTTCATCGTCTCTCAGGTATCTCTCGTGCTACCTGTATGTCGACAATGATCGTTTATCTTCGTAACACACTGATGGTACTCTCTCCCTCGACCTTCATCACTCTATCTCTTTCTAAGTATATCTCGCTCCCTTCTATGTGTCTCTAACTATGATTCTCCATGTGGAATATCTTTGTCTCGCACAAACACAAAACTTTGTCTCCCGGGGTCTCATTTCTCTCTACTATTCCCATGTGTGCCACTCGCACACCCCTCATATAGAGATGTCTTTCGCTCCTTAGATATGAGAACCTACGACTCTTCCTCTTCAATATCTCTTTCTCACACACAAACACAAACTCTGTCTCCCAGGGTCTCATATTTCTCCATTGTTCTCTTGTATGTTGCTCACACACACCCTCTCTCCTTAGGGATATCTTGGGTTCCCTCGTATGTCTCTCTAGCTATCAATCTTGTTGTGAAATATCTTTCTCTCTCACAGACACAAAACTCCGTCTCTCTGGATCTCATTTCTCTCTGATATCTGTTTGTATGTGACTCACACGCACCCTCTCTCTATCTCTCTCACACCCACACACATAACCCAGCCTTATGATCCACTCGACTCCTATCTCTAATGCACACTAGCTAGAATCTTTATCTTTCTATTTATCTGTTTCTCCATCAACCTTCTTTCTCGCCCTCACTCTTGATTCCTATCACGCACACTACATATATTTCTCTCTACATCAGTCAAGTGCCCTCTCACACACATATATAACTTCACCCTTTGAACCACCCGACGGTCTTCTCCAACACCCAAACTAGTGGATGTCCCTCTAGCTAGCATCTCCATCTCTGTATCTATCTGTAGTTTCTCCGTCAACATTTCTTTCTCGCACGGAGTCTTGCTTCCTATCACCCACACTATATATGTCTCTCCATACATATGCATTTATAGGTTGGTCTCTTTTGCACAATCGTTGCACCTCACTCCCTCTGCTCGCCATAGATGCATGCTCCAGCCCACGCCACTATCTCTTCAAGACAAAAACACATGCACAATTGTCGGGACTTCTTCCATGCATTCTCACATGCATGCATATTGTCATACCGATCCGTCTCTCCCATGTCGTCGATCTTATGACTTATGTCTTCTTTCTTTTATCCCGATCATGCGCGCGCACACACACACACATCCCACGTATACATGTATACCTCTCACACATGCATGTTCAAGGTCTCTATGTCTCCATACATAGTTAATTACCCTCAATCCTAACGCCACATCGAATTGTCCTCCTCTTTTGTGCACATAACTTCCGCCTAGATGGGTAAAACACACACTCACACTTAACAATCTCCTTCTAGCTACCCCCCCCCCCCGCGTCTCACTCTTCCCCTATATCCCTGAAACCAATAAGACCATCCCTTAGTTTAATTCCCGCCTACATGCACCATCGATATATAGTAGTCTTCCTCGGTGTCTCTTGAACAAACACATTCTCTCGAAGTCGACTCCTCTCATGCATATAGGTCCTAATGCATTTTCCGAGGCTAACTTTGACCAAACGTTAGAGCAATAATATATGACATGTAACTTACACAAAGCATACCTTCAATTTTGTATGTCAAAGGAGCTTCCAATAATATAATTTGCATAGTATACATCTCATGTGCTATTAATCTTGTCAATAGTTCAAGGTTGTCTTGAAAAACACATTAGGCCCTATATAGATGGAAGGAGGGAGTAGGTCCCATGCAAAAAATCAGAATAAAATTCAAACATCTGGGCATCGTGGCTCGGTCGATAACATTGAGAAACTTGGTTTTAAAATAATGAAACTTGGCATGGTGTCATGTCATGGTAGTACCATGCCATGGTAAAAAAATTGGCCGAATAGGAACAAATTTTGGTATAAGCTTCTTGCAAATCAGAGCTTCTCTCAAGAAGGCTCGTGGTTCTGGGAGGGAACGTGTCACCTTTGTGTGCATAATTCAAATTTGAAATACAAGCACATGTTCCAGTGCACCAAAGTTGGTTGAAAAATCACATGTGTGTCCTCGGGTAAATTTCTAGGTTCCATGCAAGAAATGGGAATGAAATTCAAAATTCTGGGCGTCGTGGCTGGGTTGGAAACATTGAGAAACTTAGTTTTTTAATTCTTGTAAATCCAAAACACGCATGAAAAGAATGAAACTTGGCTTGGTGCCATGACATGGCACCAACATGCTGAGGTAAATTTGCAGTCCGATTTGCGAAGGCGCACACATTAACAATCAACAAAGTCATTTTGGAAGAAGTGTTGTCACGTTACAATCAGAAACACAAGTATTATTGAAACCGTGGGCGTTCTACTTACTAGTACCATTTACGTGCCGCCACGCGTCCCTTTTTTATTAGCTAGGAGGCGATGTGCAGGGTAGCTATTTGAGTACGAGAGGCGTGCGATCAGACCCCTGCGCGTGCTTATTGGGAGGAGAGCCCTTTGACCTCCATCTGCCGTCCACCTCTCTCCGAAGATCTCCATTAATGGCACTCGAGCCTCTGTTTAATGGTGTGGCTATGTCTCACTCGACTGAGATTTAAGAGAGAAAAAAGAAAATCTGAAAGCAGGGATCTTGATGTAATATTCGACGGACCTATATAGCATCTGCTGCGACTTATAGAAAGACTGATGAATATATAAGGACGATTTTTTTTATCAAAGAAGGGCTTGCCCCTTCCGATTTTCATTACTGAAAACCACCACAATTCACAAGAAGTTCAGCACAACTCCAGCCTAACACGAAGGACTAAAAGCTACCAGATTGAAATCGCAACATCCCAAGAGGCCAACAAAGGCCAAACATCTGCGCTAGAACCCAACATTTCACAACCGACGACAAAATCCACATCCTAAACCAATTATTACATCAAAAGAAACCAGGAAACTAGTCTCCGCGGCGAGCGGCAATGAGCTCTTTCGTGTCCTCAAGCCGCTGCTTGAGAACATCCACGGATTCCTCCACCACCCTTTGGCGCTCGTTGCGGAGCATGTCATTCTCGTCCATAAGTTTCTTGAACAAGGCACTAGTCTCCTCCTGCGGGACTGCACTTCGGACGATCTTCTGCCTCAGCAGGTCGCGCTCGGCCCGGACCCTCTCATTGCCCTACCTTAGTTGCCGGATGACGCTGGTAGCCTGTTCAAATGAGGCTATCATGTCGTCCCGCAACCTCGCCGAGCGGGTGATCTGATCCGTCTGGCTATGGACGATTGCATGCATGCGCCTGTAACAGTCGTCGCGTGCCCGTGAGAAATTTTCCCTGGCCGCCGCAGCATGGCGGGACATCTCTACTGCATTCGTGGTACGGCAGGACACCTCTGCTGCTTCCACGGCGCGGCCGGACTAGTCTGGTGCATCGACGGCGCGGCGGGACCTCCGTGCTGCTTCAGCGGCACGGCGGGACCTCTGTGCTGCTACTTCCGTGCGGCAGGGCATGTCGGCTGCTCTCGCAGCGAGGCGGGACATCTCTCGTGCTTCCGCTTCCATGCTCGCCTCTCCTTGGTGGCAATCTCTCGACCCAGAACTCACGCTGGCCATGGCAGACGCAGGGGAAGGATGCTGAATGACTTGTTTGTTTTTGTGGATGAGGAGTTGAGGAGGAATGTGCAGTCATCTTGGCATACTAGTATTTATAACCGAGTACTAATACGCTCCTAAGTGGGAAACCGTTTAGGTTGTGATCAGTGTGAACAGGTTTGCAATTCAATATAGCATGGAGTAATTTGGAATGTGACGAGACGCAAGCTCAAAATTTATTGACGGTTCTAGTTTCGAAGTGTGGCACTATTCCCGGATGGAGTACTTCTTTTTCTACTCCCTCCTTTCCGGTTTTATAGGCCTTATCTCAAAATTTTAGTTTTTCCATTTTATAAGGCTCAATTTGGTTGTCCCCAACACATGTTCAGATTCCAAGGTGCATTAAATCATTGCATGCAAGTATTAAGAGAAAATTGACCAATGCATGTACTTTATGCATGCATGCATTGCAATTAATGCATTAAACCTATCTCTTGGGAATTCTCGCACGCACCATCTTGCCACCCATGAAAACTTGTACTCTGAGTTTAGTAGTACGTTATACAGGAAGAGAAGAGGTGCATGCACGCACTCGTCCTCTCACACACGCGTCTATTTTTTCTCGTAAAGGAGGATGATGACCCCCGGCCTCTGCATCTGGGAGTCACACACGCAAATTATTGAAATATATCGAGAGTAGTGCTTTGATGTGTCGCATCAACTTGTACATCAACGAGAAGTTTGATTATCCTGTCCCTCGCGGACTTAACTGCACATGCCTTTGGTTGTTTGACACGTTGGCCACACACCTGTAGGGCCCACCTGTCATACACGCAAAGGCAGGAGCGTCCCTCCCTCGCCCATGAGCGTGGTGGCTGGCAAGACTAGGAGAAGCTTTCGCTACATGCTCTCCCTCCCGCACGCGATGGACATGCAGCAGTTCAATCGGTGTTAGATGGCCAGAAGCATACTGTAGTACTCCTCCAGTGCAGTAGTATTCCATCATTGTTCGACTTCCCGAAGAGGCGAAGAGCCAAGCGTAGCCCGGACGCTCGTGTGGCAGTTTCATGTGTATAGTAGTCTAGGATAGCGTGTACTGTGCATGTAAGCATAAAATCGTTGGGGTAGGCTCCATGCTATGTGGCCGTCTTGAAGTTTTTAAAAAAAAATTAAAATAGTCTTCTGGCCCTACCCGAAAACTGCCGCGCGTACTTCCCGGGAAAAGCCCCGCCCTCAACTTTTAACTACGCGAAAACAGTTCGAGCTTGTTTGTTCTATATAAATATAGTAATTACTGTATGTTTATTCACCCGTGGGGTTGTTTAATGAATGGAGGGGCGGGGAGCACAAGTGAACAATACTGTAGTACTACTAGTAGTAAGTAGGAGTCGTACAGTAGTCACCTTAAATAGAGAGTTTCTTTTCTTTAATGCCACGTACACAAATTGAAACGCTTGTTGTGGAGAGAAAAAAGATAATCACTCCACTATATATGGACGCAGGGGCCTGAGCGCTTGCTTTACTAGGGTTGCTCTCTTCATTCTCTCATCCTCTCTAGATATAAACAAGACAGCGGTAGAGACATTTTTTCTCTGCTCACCCCTGGTCACAGATCCGGTCGGATCCCTTCATCCGGTGTGTGTAGAGGACTAAAAGGTGCATCGTTCACGCGGTCATCGCCGCCGAGGGAGGAAACCCACTGCTGCCGGAGGGGCCCGATCCTCTACCCGTGCCGTTCTCTCCGACACATGGCCGGCTTGGGAGGTCCTCTGACCCTTCTTCCTCCCTGCTGCATTGTCCGCGGATCCGACCTGCCACCGCCGACATCCCGGTGACCCTCAGGTATAAGTTCTTCGAAGCGGCCTTGCTCTACTGCCCCAGCTCCCCATGTGTCTGCATGTGCATCTTTTTCTACTCCCATCAGCTCTTCCAAAGCCACCTAATTTTTTAGTATTATTAGAGGTAAAGCTACTTCATGCATTCGAATCTAGGGCTTTGTTCAAACAACGAAGAAAGGGGGGAAAGTTGTAGCATGAATCTAGGACTTGATTCAAAGAGGAAATAATATGGTGAAAGTAGTAGAGATCGGATACCCAACCGGTCTCTTGGTTGAAAAGGGAAATAATGGGAAAACGCAGTACAAACTAGACAAGGAACAGATCTATTATTGGTTGAAAAAAGGATAGAAAGTGGCGGCTGGTGGACAAGTCAACAGAGTATGTCCAGGATTAGATTTGCTGCCATCACATAGTAAAAGGTCTCCAGGATTAGATTGGTGCCCTCACATAGTAAAAGGTCTCAGGATTAGATTTGTTGCCCTCACATAGTAAAAGGTCTCCAGGAATTAGATTTGCTGCCCTCACATAGTAAAAGGTCTCCAGGATTAGATTTGCTGCCCTCACATAGTACAATGGCACTCCTGCTGTTTTCCCCAGTATGATAAGTAAGTTGCTCCTTTACGCTACTGAGTGTCCTGGTGTCCCCACGGTCCCATGCCCTTAAACCAACTCTTTAGCTGCTGTTGATTTACTATGTCTGGTAAACAAGCAATGCCAGCATTAAAGTAATCCCATATTTGAGGAATCTCATTGTTGATCGTAATGCTTCTGGTTTCATGAAGCATCGCTGACGTTTTAAAATTTCTATTGTCCTTGCGTGGTTGCCATGAACATAATTAAGATGATTCTTTTCATTTTGTATATGTTTCATATATTCTTATTGACCAGCAACTGTTTACTTTCTATCTTATTGTGCAGATAGGGATATCCATTTCACCTTGTTGCTATTGTGACCTTTTGGTGAACTGCAGAAAACACTTCTTTTGGAATGAGTGTCTTGTGCAGTTCAACTAAAATGTCACGTGGGCAACATCTCTCAATTTTGGTGGAACTACACAAAATGGTGATTGGAGTTTCCAAAATCTCCGTCAAGTTCTGCTGGTAATCTCGTGCAACATTTTATTAGCCTTTGCAAGATGGAGCCGTCACTTTCACCGCAATGGCACTTTATTTTAGTGGAACTTCACAAAAGGATAAGAAAATTATAGTTGCACCTTACATGAGCCGGACAACCAACCTTAACGTTCCTCAATTTTAGTGCAACTACTAAAGAAGATGTGTAGGCATCTTTGTTGTACTTATTATTTGGATCTTATTTGTTGGTTCTGAATCTTGCAAGCTGGGAAACACGCCGTGATGATGCAGAGGACAACAACCATAACAAACAGTTCAAACTCGGTAGTATTATCTTTGTGAAAGTGCGACAAATGTGATGATCGTGTGCGTCCTGAGAATAATAATTCTAATTGTTGTGCATGTTGATCT
Organism: Triticum monococcum; assembly: GCA_034509565.1. Classification (NCBI taxonomy): domain Eukaryota; kingdom Viridiplantae; phylum Streptophyta; class Magnoliopsida; order Poales; family Poaceae; genus Triticum; species Triticum monococcum. The sequence goes on from CM067845.1 coordinate 491,033,885, forward strand.
TGTGGCACTGATAGAACGAGCGAATGCATTGCTTGTTTTAAGTACAAATTTCTATTAAAACTAATTAAATTTAAGTAAAGTGACCACTAACTCCTGTTATTACAATACCAATACAGACCCTCTCATGAACCGATGTGTGGCCGAGGGTGCATCTTCTATCGGCCGTGCAGCGGACGAGGCAGGGGTAGTAACTGTTGTCGCCTGTACACACTCAGCTTACTGTTGAATCCAGTTCCCCAAGAGCTGAAAAAGGAACTACTGCCGCCGCCTACACACTGGTTCACTTGAAGAGACTCCAATGGAGATCCGAGGGGTGAGCCTGCTGGATATGGACTTCAGCAAGGAGTTCCCCTTTGAGTTCGCCGTTCAGTCCTATGGCTGCACCAAGTTGAATGTGATGTACACCAACGATACGGACTCGGTGAAGCTCTGCCTCGCCTCAGTCCTATGGCTGCACCAGGTTCTGGAGCATTGGCCAGTTTCATCGGCAGCGCCGAATGCACCTTCTCTACGGTGGAGAGAAGGAAGAACGCGACGATTTGGCCATCTGGTGCAACAAGCTTGTCGACATCCAGAAGCAATACAAGATCATCAGCAACGGGCAGGAGAAGCACTCCATGGTTGACCTCGCTGAGACCATCATCGACCCCTAATACGCCAACATGAAAGAAGACGACCTGAACACGTGGGAGGTACCTCTAAATCTAGTCTACATAACCTACGCGGCCATGGGCGCATACGCATGCTATGACATGTACATGCAGATCTTGGACATGAGGGCGTGTTTGCTTCCCGTAACCGACGAGTACACGAACAGCCGCAGCGTCATGATCAAGTGTGCGAGGAAGGTCTAGATGTTGTACTTTATCTATTTATAAGCACCTTTATCATGTGAGTGTTTCATGCATTAGCCTATGTGTCGTAATTATCTGTTTTGTCCGAAATATTTCTTTTAAGAACCCATTAACCTGATTGCTTTTTTTAGTGGCAATTTGCTTACGTATGTAAACTAGTTCACTTGTCCATAAAAAAACTAGTTCACTCGGCTGTTGTGCTTTGAATCTCCTTCCTCCCAACATATTCCCCTCCTCAGGTGGACCCAGCAGGTCTCTGAATTTTCTCCCACTTTCTTTTTCGATGTAAACTGAGATTTTCCCAGTACTTTCCCCTAGAACCAACTCAACTGTCCCACATCTAGCCTAAAAAATAATAATACCCCACATACTATTAACTCATCAAATTAAAATGATATTTAATTTTTTAAGTTGAAAGTTCTTACAAAATAATAATAATAATTGTTTATATATAACTTGGCAAGTTAACTCCTAGTGATTGCGTACATAAGCTTGCAAAGATTTTACTGACGTGCAATCATGTGTTTATGTTTTTATAACATTTCTCCATCTAGCCCAACATGATATTTTCACCCAGCCCAGCAAGTCCGCGGCTTTCGAGAAAAATGCAAATGGGATTTAAATGGGCTGCATAGATGCTACATCATTGTTTCACCCAGCCCACCAAATGGACTAACAAAACAAATGGACTGACAGCTGGGTCCACGGCCATAGCCCAGTTTTTTCGTGATTTGCCAAGTAAGTTGCTTTGTCAGGCCTGTTGGGCTGTACATCTTTCAAGACGAGGAGAGCTTTCATTCGGCTGGCCGAGAAAATGGCCCATTAGTAATGATAAATGGGTTGTACATTTTTAAAACACATCAAACCGGCAATTAGTTTCAAATATCTTTTTTTGTTTCGAGATTTTAAATTACATTAATTTTTATGCGTGGAGAATTTGTTGGATTTTATATTGATATACATTTATTTTTAAAATTAGTTTGAATGTGAGTCGAAATTTCGGGATAAAAAACAGTGCGGACTGCACCGAAATATGCAAAATTTCGTATAATTTTTAACCGTGGCCACAATATGGGCTGTAATGCTAACAAAAAGAATATGGGCTCCAAAAAAACCTTAAGAATTAGCAAACGGGAGGTATGTTGTTTTCGACAGATTTGAGGCTTTCCTAAAAAAGGTTGACGCACAAGCAGTGACTGTTGGATGGCCATCCAACGGCCGCCGTGCTTCTTCAATCTCTGCTATTCCTGCTCCGGCCACTCAAACAGGCGCAGGCGGGACTGCCTGCTCCCTCCTCCCTGCGGCCGGCTCTGCTGCCGCGCAGGCATCACCGCCGCACCGTACTCCCATCGCTAGCCTAGCCATCCCTCTACTCGCCCACACATGCTGTTATTCTCCGGCGACGGCAGACGAACCAGTAAACCCTCGTACAGTCGTACTCCCCTCCGCGTGGGAAACAACTGCCGAGTCTTCCCTGCCTCCGTGTTGTTCCCTTCCTAGGCCTCGCCGTTGTCCACCGCCCTGGTGTTCTCGGCGCGGCCTGGTCAACATGGTCAATGACCGACATGCATCTGAAGTGGACTTTACGTGGAGAGGCCGATAGCTGGGTCCACGGTCGCATGCAAGGAAATGCCTCCTTATTACGTGCAAAATAATGATTCCTCCACCTGACATCAGGGACCCACCGAAAGGACCTCTGTATTTCATGAAAAAAAGTTACCGCCGCTGACAGCTCGGACCCACCAGCTATATCTTCGCACGCAAGGAAGTGCCTCCTTATTACGCACAAAAAAATGAATACTCCCCCTGTTAGCTGGGACCCAGTATAGTGGCAGGCTGACTTGTGGGCCTACTAAGTTGACGGGGACGGAGGGCTTTATCAACTTAGTCAATATGCACGATTCTAGCTCCAGTGACCGTACGATGTCCATCCAACGGCCGTAGTGCTTCTTCAACCTCTGGTCTTCTTGCTCCAGCCGCCCAAACTAGCGCCGGTCGTGCCTCGTGCTCCTGCCTCCCGTGGCCGGCTGTGATGCGGCGGAGGCCTCACCGCCCCCTACTACTCCCACCGCTGGCCAGGCCATCCCTCTACTCACCCACACCCCCTGTTATTCTGCGGCGACGGCAGCCTCACACTGCAGCGAACCGGTGAACCCTCGTACTCCTCTATGCGTGGGCATCCACTGCAGCGTCTTACTCGGCTCCGCGTCGTCCCCTTCCTAGGCCTCCCCGTCGTCCACCGCCCTGGTGCTCTCGGCGCGGCGTGGTCAACATGGTCAAGAAACGTATTCCATCGTACGTGGATTGTACGTGGAAAGGCTGACAGCTGGGTCCACGGCCACAGCAAGGAAGTGCCTCCTTATTACGTGCAAAATAATTATTCCTCCACCTGACAGCGGGACCCACTGGACGGGCCACCGTATTTCGCGAAAAAAAACGTTTCCCCTTGACTGCTGCGACCCAACAGCTACATCTTCACACACAAGGAAGTGTGTCCGGGCAAAAAAAAAGATGCGCCCCTGACTGCTGGGACCCACCAGCTACATCTTCGCAGGCAAGGAAGTGCCTGACAGTCGGGACCCACCTGGTCGAAGCGTACTTAGCGTTGTCATTTTGGTCGCGAACGTGTACGTACATACTGGTCGATGTAGAGGCGCGCACGTGTCGTAGTAGAGGCGCGCACGTAACATTTACACGTATGTACAGCGGCCAGGGTGCAAGAAAGAAAATACGGCCACGTATGTGTACATACGGGCGGGGTCTCGAACGCCTGCTCGCGCATACGTACGGCCAGGGCTCGTGTACATGGCTGGGTCGGAACGGAGAAACAGCTTCGTCGTCGTGTTCATCGGGAGGCAACGGAGTGCGTCGTGTTCATGGGATGGCAACAGAATGCGTCGTTGTCGGGGGTGACTGATCCCCACGGACACCTATGGGACCACGGCGGACCGAGGCCCCTTCCGGTTCGGCAGGGGGCGGAGAGAGCGCAAAGAGCAGATCAAGGCGAAGCGCACGAGCACGCGATCAGTTTACCCAGGTTCGGGCCGCACGGATGCGTAAAACCCTACTCCTGCTTGTGTTTTGTATTGTGTTCTCGCTTGGGAGCGATGAATGCTACAGTACGCTCAAGTGGCTAGCGAGACCGAGCATGAGAATGATCGTCCCCCCTGTTGCGCATGGGCCTCCTTTTATATGTCAAAGGGGTCACCGACAGGTGGCAACAGAGATGAGGGTAAAAAGGTAAAAGAGGTGGTGGTTGGCGCCACCGCTTTCTACAGTTGTATCATACCTAACCCTGACGGCAGGGGACAAAGGCATTAAATGCCTGTCTGTGTCGCCTAGACGGTGCAGAAAGGGGCCGTCAGGGGCGCCACTGTTTGCCACGATGGCTATCTTGTCAGCGCCTGCTTGCCACCGCATGCCCCTGGCTGCACAGCCTCCCGCCACGTACGCCAGGAACGGTCCCAGAGCGACACGTTGGTGGGTGAGCTGGAGCGCGGGCTGCGGAGTAGTAGCTTGCCGCGGCAAGCGCCTTGCCGCGGATGTTGTCTTGTCGCGTCCGGGATCTTGTCGCTCACCGGGTCTTGTCGCGTCCGGGAGCTTGTCGCTCACCGGGTCTTGTCGGGACGCGCAGCGCGTCGCAACAAGCTTCTCGAGATGCCTTGGTTGGTCTTCCCGACACGCTCCTCTTGCCGGGGTCTTTGTGCTTCGAGTGGCCTTCCCGGCAAGTTCCTCTTGCCGGGGCCTTGCGCCTTGGCTCGAATACTTTGTTCTTGAATGGCTCCAAAGGAACCACAGAGGACCTTGGTGGTCACCCGGCAAACCTTGCCGCGGGGTGCTGCGACTGCCCGTGCACAAGTTCGGGATACTAAGGTACCCCTACTTTAGTACACCGACAGGAGCCCCCGGGCCTGGGCCATACACGGTGCCGAGCGCTGTTGGGCCAGGCCCAAAACAGTGCACGGGCACGCGCGGCCTGGGTCACGCCGTATCTGACTCCGCATTCACCGCGCCCTCCCCGAGCGGCACGCGTCGAACGCGGCGTCGTGCGTGACGTGGGCGGCGTGCGCGGGGCTAAGCCCCGCGTGCATGCGTCACGTCGTGGTAAAGGGGACGGTTCGCGCCCCCTCCCATAAATGGAGGGAGGCGTGGAGGCATGGTTCATTGATATGTCTTGATTCGCTGAGCGGGGCGGCCGAGCCCCCACGTCGCTCCTTTATAAAGAGCGGGAGGGGAGGACGGAAGCCCGCATTCTCTCATCTCCTCCTTCCTTCAGCTTCTGCTCCCCTTTCTCTCATTCGCCATGGAGAAAGGGAACCCTGGTCCTTCATCGGTGGCGGCGAGGGTCGCCGCCAGACAGCGCATCCCTCCCTCTCCCGCACCCGTGGTGGCAGAGCCAGCCGTAAGGGGAAGAGGGAGGGGGCGAGGTCGTGGACGAGGTCGAGGACGAGGTCGAGGCGCTCGGGGAAGAGGTGGACGGGGCGGCGTGCCGGCTTCGCCTCCGCTGGCGGTACCTCTTCCCACGTCGGTCCATATTGGGGACGACCCTTGCGAGTTCTTCGTCAGGCTGCGCCGGGCGCCTCGTCGTCGCCTCCGACTCCCAGCTCCGTTTGCGAGCGCGATGGAGTTGGACCCGCCCGAGACATTGAGACTGCACATGATGGGCTGTGGGATCAGCGGCACGCGAGTTCGCGTTGAATTCCCAGCCCCTAATGTGATGTATCTTGGTCGAGGGTGGAAGACGTTCGCCCGTATCCACAGCCTGATGGAGGGGTTCACCCTCCATTTTAAGTTGATGAAGGGCGACCTCCTCTCCGTCAAGGTCTTCGGGTGCTTCGGCACTCGGGCAAAGTGTTGCGTGGACAGCTCCTCCGATAGCGAAGGCTCCTCCTCGAGCGAGAGTGACGAGGAGGAGAGCGACAGCGATGACGAGGGTAGCGGGCGGCAGGATGACGGGTCCGACTAGGTGTCGGGCGCCACTCCGTGCGGCACCGGCGACCCCATCATCCGTGTCGCCGGCTCCTTGAACTCCCCGGGGTCGTCTCCTTGGGCGGCTGGCGTAGGGAGGCTGCGGAAGAGGAAGAGGGCTGGCGGCAAGGCCGTCAAGTCGGAGTACGAGGGCGTGGTGCCCTCGACAGCGTGCTGACGTCCTGCCGCCTCGTCTTCGAGCCCCGCTTCCGGCGCCGCCATCACCGTCCAGCCTTCGGACGGCCCCCGGGATGTTCTCTTGGTGTCTTCTGGCACCCGTAGCTCGCCTAGGCGCCCCTTTTGCCCTTTTCGCCTCCTTGACCTACCTCCTGAAGAGAGGGACAAGAAAGGGATTACGGGCATCTTATCTTTTTAATTTGTAAGCCTTCGGGCCTTAGTTGCATCTAAAACTTGTAATCCTCTCTTTCATGTTTTTCATCCTCTATGGACTGTACCTGAGTGGGATGCTTTTTAATGAAAAGGGGATGCTTGCCGGGTCATTTGTCTCGCGGGTAGAACCCACATCAAGGAGCAAATCCTTGGTATCTTTCAGATAGACACTTCTTCTCCCGGCAACAAGCCCTGCCGTCTTCCCACGTCGCTCGACATTTCTCACGCTTTTGACGGAGGCAGGGACGAGGCGGGTGCGGGTCCCTCGTTTCATCCCATTGCTGCCGTGACTATGACCAAACTTGGCCCCAGGATCGAGCCCCAGGGCCTAGACTTAAGGGAGCACGGTGGTTTTCAGGAAGAAACGAGGTTTCGTATTGCCCAGTCCATAAGAGAATGCATGATGAGGGATGAATGACTTATCTGAGATTGCAGCCCCCGGCAACTCTGGCTTGCCGTGGGTGAATCTTGGTACTTGCAGCCCCCGGCAACACTGGCTTGCCGGGGTCCAGATGCCGGTACGTCCTTCTTCTCCTTTTCGTCCTCAAGCGGTCCGGCCAGGATATGCGAGCCCTGCGAACCAAGGGAAACGAAAGAAAGGCAAAGGGACGCGCACTCGACCTCTAAGCTAGGGGTTAGCCGCTGTTAAGCACTATCAACCCTTACCAAGGACGAGACTCGATCTAGCATGCATGCTATAACTCAGGGCGCCAGCGCTTCATTTACTTGTGCTCAAGGTCTGCGCCTAGATTTGTACAAAGGATTACATGCAACAGCGGCAAGACTTGTACAAAAGGGTGGTTGTCGGACAGGGTCCGACAACCGCGCCTTACGGGTAAAACTTACGAAGATGCTCAATATTCCAGGAGTTGCTCACTGGGATGCCATCTTCGGTCTCCAGGCGGACAGCGCCAGGCCTGGTGACTCGTTTCACCCGGTAAGGGCCTTCCCACTTCGGCGTCAACTTGTTGGGATTCTTGGTGGACTGAACGCGCCGAAGAACAAGGTTGCCTTCCTCGAGACTTCTGGCGTTAACTTTGCGGCTATGATAGCGGCGCAAAGCTTGCTGGTAGCGAGCGGCTCGCACAGCAGCCTGAAGACGGTCTTCCTCAAGGAGCAGCGCGTCGTCTTGTCGCAGCTGCTCTTGCTCAAGCTCGTCGTAAGCGAGCACTCGAGGCGACCCGTATACGAGTTCCGTGGGGAGAACTGCCTCCGCTCCATAGACTAGAGCTAAGGGTGTCTGGCCAGTGGCTCGATTTGGCGTCGTCCTGATCGACCAAAGAACCACCGGCAGCTCCTCGATCCAGTTTCTTCCGCACTTGTGCAGCCTGTCGAAAGTTCTGGTCTTGAGCCCGCGCAGCTCTTCAACATTTGCCCTCTCCGCTTGACCGTTGCTTCTCGGGTGAGCAACAGAAGCGAAGCAGACCTTGGCACCAAGATCTTGGACGTACTGCATGAAGATGCGGCTCGTAAATTGTGTACCATTGTCAGTGATTATCCTGTTAGGGATCCCGAAACGGCAAACAATCGACCTGAAGAACTTGACTGTTGACTGTGTTGTCACCTTCCTCACTGGTTCCACTTCCGGCCACTTTGTGAACTTGTCGATTGCAACGTACAAGTACTCAAAGCCCCCGACAGCTCGGGGAAAGGGGCCGAGGATATCGAGCCCCCAGACCGAAAATGGCCAGGATAAAGGGATCGTCTGGAGAGCTTGAGCTGGCTGGTGTATTTGCTTGGAATGGAACTGGCACGCTTCACACTTGGTTACTTGTGCAGTTGCATCCTGGAGGGCTGTCGGCCAGAAGAAGCCTTGCCGGAATGCTTTTCCGACAAGGGCTCTTGCGCCAATGTGGTGACCACATATGCCTCCATGTATCTCTGCCAACAGCTTCTGTCCATCTTCCCGGGGAATACACTTCAAATTCACACCGTTGAGTCTTCTTCTGCACAGTGTGTTATCAACAAACTGGTACATACTAGACTGCTGGGCTACTCTTTCTGCTTCTTCTTGCTCTTCGGGAAGTTCTCCTGTTTGAAGGAAACGGACAATCTGCTGCGCCCATGTTGGAGCCTGTGGCTCGACAACAAGGACTAAAGGCAATTCTGCTGCTGCGGGAACATCTGCTTCCACGGCAAGAGCCTGCGGCTCTGCCGGAGCTTGACGTTCAACAGCAAGCTTGCCGGAGCAAAACTTGTCACGAGTGCCTGCTTCAACGGAACAAACCCTGGGGCTTGCCGGAGCAGACTGCTCCTCAGCATTCTTGGTGTTGATCTTGGGGACCTTTTTGGCGGCGGCTTCGGGAAGCTCTGCCGGAAAATAGTCGTCAGAAATCAACTTCCTCTTCTTGCTCTGTCCAGTTGGTGGTGTTACGGACGGCTGAGTCAACTTGAGCACAAAAATCCCTGGTTCAACAGGTAATTTAAGTGCAGCGCACTTTGACAGGCCATCGGCAATGTCATTCTGAGCTCTGGGGACATGCTCCATCTGTAGGCCCTCAAAGTGCTCTTCTAGCTTTCTCACTGCGTCAATGTAAGCTTCCATTAAGGGACTTTGATAATTCTTGTTCACTTGGCGGACGACAAGCTGCGAGTCACCCCTGACAATAAGCTTCTTAATCCCAAGTTCTGCCGTGATCCTGAGACCGGCAAGCAAGCCTTCGTACTCTGCAGTATTGTTTGTCGCTTGCTCCTTGGGAAAGTGCATCTGGACTATGTACTTGAGGTGCTCTCCGGTGGGTGCGACAAGCAGCACGCCAGCACCGGCGCCTTGCAGCGAGAAGGCACCATCAAAGTACATGAGCCACTCCTTGCTTGTTTCCTTGGCGGGGATGCTCGTCTCTGGAATTTCTTCATCTGGAGTTGGCGTCCATTCTGCTATGAACTCTGCCAATGCTCTGCTTTGGATTGTTGATGTACTCTCAAATTTGAGGCCAAAGCTTGACAGTTCCAGTGCCCACTCGACAATCCTGCCTGTTTCTTCTGGATTTTGTAATATCCTCTTCAGCGGAAAGCGAGTGACAACTGTGATCTCATGTGCGTGGAAGTAATGGCGCAGCTTTCTCGAGGCCATGAGAAGGCCGAAAAGCAACTTCTGCACACCAGAGTACCTTGACCTAGACCCCTGCAAAAGGGAACTGACAAAGTAAACTGGGCGCTGCACCATCTTCTTCTGTATCCCCTCTTGCATCTGCGTAGATCCATGGTCGTCGGGACTAGAGCTTGTTGGGGAAGCCCCCTGCTTGTCGCTGGATGTGCTTGCCGCGGTTGCTGGCTCGTCATCTGCCTCCCTCTCCGCTACTAACGCAGCACTAACCACTTGATTGGTTGCCGCTATGTACAGCAGCAACTTCTCTTGCGGCTTAGGTGCGACAAGTGTTGGAGTGGAGGACAGGTATCTCTTCAAGTCCTGCAGCGCAGCCTCCGCTTCCGGAGTCCATTTCATTGGACCTGCCTTTTTCAAAATTTTGAAAAATGGCAGGGCGCGCTCAGCAGACCGAGAGATAAACCTGCTGAGAGCAGCCACGCAGCCGGCAAGTCTTCGTACATCCTTGACGCGCTTTGGTGCTTCGATCTGCTCAATGGCCTTGATCTTGTCGGGATTGGCTTCAATTCCCCGCTGAGACACAAAGAACCCGAGAAGCTTGCCGGAGGGGACTCCAAACACACACTTCTCGGGGTTGAGCTTGAGGTTGATCTTGCGCAGATTTGTAAAAGTCTCTTCTAAATCTTGGATCAGAGTTGCCCTGTCCTTGCTCTTGACCACTATATCATCCATGTAAGCTTCTACATTTCTATGTATCTGTGGCTTCAAAGCGACATGGACTACTCTGGCAAATGTTGAACCAGCATTCTTTAATCCGAAAGGCATCCGTACGAAACAGTACGTGCCACATGGAGTAATAAAAGCGGTTTTCTCCTCATCCTCTTCTGCCATGAAGATCTGATGGTATCCTGAATATGCGTCAAGAAACGAAAGTAGATCACATCCGGCTGTGGAGTCAACAATCTAGTCAATGCGCGGCAAGGGAAATGGATCTTTGGGACAAGCTTTATTGACATCAGTAAAGTCAATACAAAGCCTCCATTTTCCGTTTGCCTTGCGCACTACAACAGGATTGGCCAACCACGTGGGATGGAGCACTCCTCTGACAAGGCCTGCTGCTTCCAACTTCTTGATTTCCTCTGCTATGAACTCTTGGCGCTCCACTACCTGTTTCCTGACCTTCTGCTTGACGGGCTGTGCATGAGGACAAACGGCAAGATGGTGCTCAATTACTTTCCTGGGAACACCGGGGATATCAGACGGTTGCCATGCAAACACGTCGACATTCGCCCGCAGGAAAGTAACGAGCGCGCTTTCCTATTTAGGGTCAAGCGTGGCACTGATGGTGAAGGTACCACCAGTGCCGCCCTCCTTGGCGGACACTTTCTTGGTATGTGGTGGAGCTGCCATTGCCTTTTTACACTTGCCGGTGGAGCTCGATGGTGCATCCTCGACGACAGCGCAGCACTCCGAGGAGGTGCGCTTGCCGGAGTGGGCATCAGAGCTCTTGCCGGACCTGGTCTTCTTATTCCCCCCGGTAGCTTCAGCGGCAAGTGTCTTGCGATCTGTTGCAGCTGCTGCTTCCCGGTAGATCTTGTCGGCGCAGATAAGGGCATCCTTCTTGTCGCCAGGGACAGAGATGACGCTTATCGGGCCTGGCATCTTGAGCATGTTGTATGCATAGTGAGAGGCTGCCATGAACTTGGCGAGCGCTGGACGGGCAAGTATCCCATTGTAAGGCAATGGGAAATCGGCAACGTCAAAAGTGACCCTCTCCGTTCTGAAATTCAACTCGCTGCCAAATGTCACCGGCAACGTGACCTTCCCTTTCGGCTTGCTCCTTCCCGGGTTAATTCCTTGGAATGTACCGGTCTCTTCGAGCTCGCTGTCCGGGATTTGGAGTTTCTGGAGCACAGCGGAGGAGATCAGATTTAAGCCGGCCCCGCCGTCAACTAGCATCTTAGTGACTTTGAGGTTGCGGATTGTTGTCGAAACCAACAACGGCAAGCACCCGACCGCAGTTGTGCGATCAGGGTGGTCCTCAATGTCAAAGATGATAGGCGTGCTGGACCATTTTAGAAGCTTGCGTGATTCGACAGGTGGCCCTGCCGCATTAACTTCCCGCAGCCACAGTTTGAGTTGGCGGTGGGAAGTATGCAGAGAAGCACCGCCGTCAACACACAAGACTTCTGTAGCTTTCTGAAACTCCTGCTCACTGTTCTCAACATCATCCATGTCTTTGTCTTCGTCTTCGTCTTCATCCTTGTCGTGGCCACGGGGAGGTCTGTCTCCTTGCCGCTGCTTGGCCTTGCCGCGGCGTCCTCCCCGGCCAGCGCGCTTCTTGCTGGCTTCTCCACTGCCTCCTTGGGCCCTCTCCTTGTCATGCCGCTCATACTCAGCTTTTTGTTGCTGGACAAGCTGCTCGACCTTCTTGCAGCTCTGGAGATCATGGCCCTTGGTGCGGTGGATCTTGTAGTACTGCTTGTCGGAGCCGTCCTGCTTGTCGGCGGCTGCCACAGCCTGTCAGTTGGTGCACGCGGCAGCCTCCTTGCCGGAGCTACCAACTTTGGCTTGCTTGGCGGCGCCGTCATTGCCGGACTGCTCAACGACTAGCACCTCTTTGCCCTTCTTCTTCCTATTGCGCCTCCGGTTTTCTTTGCCGGGGCGGCATCCTCACTGTCAGATCCTCCTGCTCCAGTATTCTCTCCGGGGAGTTTCCTTCCTTCTTCAGCGTGTGCACACTTGTCGGCCAGGGCATACAGCTCGCTGACGTCTCTGATCCTGCTCATCGCCATTTCCTCCCGCATCCTGCGATTACGCACGTTCTGATGGAACGCGCTGATAACCGCGGCAGGGTGGATGTCTAGGATGTTGCGCTGTACACGGCTGAATCTCTGGATATACTTGCGCAGGGGCTCTCCTTCCTTCTGGGCAAGCAGGTGAAGATCACTTTCCTGGCCATGTGGTTTGTGGCCGCCTGTAAAGGCGCCGACAAACTGATGGCACAAGTACGCCCAAGAAGATATGGAGTTGTCCGGCAAGTGCATGAGCCAGGACCCGACTTCGGGCTTGAGCACAAGCGGGAAGTAGTTGGCAAGGAACTTGCTGTCTCGCCCCCCGGCAGCTTGCACCGCAATGGTGTAGATGATGAGGAACTCTGACGGGTGCGACTTGCCGTCGTACTTCTCCGGTACGTCTGGCTTGAAATGCTTCTGACTGGGCCACTGGACTTGCCGCGGCTCATGGGTAAACGCAGGGCAACCTACCGCATACGGCAGGTCGCCTGGTTCTCCGGGCGCATGCATGTCAACAGAAGGCCCAGCACGCAGGTCTGACTGACGCCGCGCTTCTCTTCGGCGCTCGATGCGTGTTCAAGAGTCTTCTTGCTGTCTCTCATGAAGAACTTGGCGCTGATCGTGACGAGCTCGCGGATCTGATGACGCGGTGGAGTCGCTGTCGAGGTGGATCCAACGAGTCGGCGATCTTGGCCTTCTAGGCGGAGAGTGCACAGTGGTTGCACCCTCCCCGGTCTTGTCGCCACCGGCTCGCGCCTAACTGACTTGCCGCGGCTGCGAGGCGCTCGGCTGCCGTGGGCCGTCACTGTTGGCGAAGCCGATGAGGCTCTGGATAGTGGCCCTCTAGTCATCGATCTTCTCTGGCGCTGGAGGGTAATCTACGAGCAGTTGGGCACATGCCAATGCTTCCGCCGGAGTGGCGGGCGGCGGCGGCGAACGGTGCGAGGAGTGAGATATGCTCGGATTTCTAACTGCGTTAGAAGGAGCAGTACCTCGTCCAGGCGACCGTGCCCTACTCGTGCCAGCATGTTGGCGCGCATGCTGGTCTCGAGCGCTCCGGGATCCGCCAGCTTGATCTTGGCCCAGCAAACGTATGGTACCGTGAGTACCATGACGCTGCTGGTCCCGCGCCTCCTGAGATGGGCGCGGTGCGTGTATGGACGCCGAGGTCTTGGAGTGCGCCCGGTCGTTGTGGGAGCCGACCGCGCCGCCGATGTGCAGCGCAGTCTTGTCCTTGGACCTGGCAGCACCATGAGACTCCTCGTCGGCGCCCATTCTTCCGCCGGCGTCTACCCCACCAGCCGTTCGGTCCGGCGATGGTGCGCTCGGCGTAGACGGAGCAGCTGCCTCCGAAGCCTTCTTCTTCGACGGCATGTCGATGAAGAGGATGAAGATTTGGCTCGTGCGAATGCTGGATCAGGTTCACACAACCTCGACGCACCCCTACCTGGCGCGCCAAAGATGTCGGGGGTGACTGATCCCCACGGACACCTATGGGACCACGGCGGACCGAGGCCCCTTTCGGTTCGGCAAGGGGCGGAGAGAGCGCAAAGAGCAGATCGAGGCGAAGCGCACGAGCACGCGATCAGTTTACCTAGGTTCGGGCCGCACGAATGCGTAAAACCCTACTCTTGCTTGTGTTTTGTATTGTGTTCTCGCTTGGGACAAATGAATGCTACAGTATGCTCAAGTGGCTAGCGAGACCGAGCGTGAGAATGATCGTCCCCCCCCCCAGTTGCGCATGGGCCTCCTTTTATATGTCAAAGGGGTCACCGATAGGTGGCAACAGAGATGAGGGTAAAAAGGTAAAAGAGGTGGTGGTTGGCGCCACCGCTTTCTACAGTTGTATCATACCTAACCCTGACGGCAGGGGACAAAGGCATTAAATGCCTATCTGTGTCGCCTAGACGGTGCAGAAAGGGGCCGTCAAGGGCGCCACCGTTTGCCACGATGGCTATCTTGTCAGCGCCTGCTTGCCACCGCATGCCCCTGGCTGCACAGCCTCCCGCCACATACGCCAGGAACGGTCCCACAGCGACACGTTGGTGGGTGAGCTGGAGCACGGGCTGCGGAGTAGTAGCTTGCCGCAGCAAGCGCCTTGCCGCGGATGTTGTCTTGTCGCGTCCAGGAGCTTGTCGCTCACCGGGTCTTGTCGCGTTCGGGAGCTTGTCGTTCATCGGGTCTTGCCGGGACGCGCAGCGCGTCGCAGCAAGCTTCTCGAGATGCCTTGGTTGGTCTTCCCGGCACGCTCCTCTTGCCGGGGTCTTTGTGCTTCGAGTGGCCTTCCCGGCAAGTTCCTCTTGCCGGGGCCTTGCGCCTTGGCTCGAATACTTTGTTCTTGAATGGCTCCAAGGGAACCACGGAGGACCTTGGCGGTCACCCGGCAAACCTTGCCGCGGGGTGCTGCGACTGCCCATGCACAAGTTCGGGATACTAAGGTACCCCTACTTTAGTACATCGACAGTCGTGTTCATCGGGAGGGCTTGGACGGAACATGCGATGGAAACGAGGCCTGGCGTACCGCAGAACGGAGGAAACGGCCCTGTGTTCGACCGGCCATGTTCGAAACGGGATCCTGTTCATCGGGAGGGGTCTGGCGTACCGCAAAATGGAGGAAACGGACCTCCTACGATCGAAACGGGGGTCCTGTTGATCGGGAGGGGTGTGGCGTACCGCAAAACGGACGAAATGGACTTGTGTTGGAGCGCTACGGTCGAAACGGGGGTGCTGTTCTTCGGGAGGGGTGTGGCATACCGCAAAACGGGACTCCACGTGATACTGTTCATCTCCACCATCGACCCCCTCCAGCCTCCACGAGCTAATGTTCATCCACCGTCGACCTCCTCCAGCCTCCACCTGCGACTGTTCATCCACGGGCTTCTGTTCATCCAGCCTCCACCGCGCGCTACTCCACCGGCTACTGTTCAACCACCCCTCCACCGTCTACTGTTCATCCAGCCCTCCACACCACGGGGTCCTGTTCAACCACCCCTCCATGGGCACCCCTCCACCATCTACTGTTCATCTAGCCCTCCACACCACGGGGTCCTATTCAACCACCCCTCCACCGTCTACTGTTCATCCAGCCCTCCACACCACGGGGTCCTATTCATCCACCCCTCCACGGGCACCCCTCCACCATCTACTGTTCATCCACCCCTCCACGGGCACCCCTCCACCGTCTACTGTTCATCCAGCCCTCCACCACACCACGGGGTCATGTTCATCCAGAGGCAACGCCACCGCTCACTCTTCATCCAAACCCTCCCGCAACGCTCACTGTTCATCCCATCGAACGGCTTCAGTTAGCAGCAGTAGCGAAGGAATCGGTCAATCGGCTTCAGTTAACAACCATCGATCGATCACTCGGGTTCATTAACGCGTAGCCTGCAGTGCAATCACTCGGGTTCATTAACGCGTAGCCTGCAGTGCAATCACTCGGGTTCAGTTAGAGCCCAACGCCTCGCTCAGGTTCAGTTAGAGCCAACGCCTCGCAGACACGCGCGTACATGTACGAGAGAAACGCACATCGCTCGGCCCCCGACCTCCCACTGTAACCGGGAACTCCCCGAAATTTTCCTCGCCCTCGCTTCTACCACGGTTTTTTCCGTCATGGATGGCCCAAAGAATGTCATGCAACTGCGTCTCCGGCCCGCCCCGGACGAAAAGCCCATTTTCTGTCATGATTTTTTGTCATAGAAGTAGGAGCCCACCACATCTATGATGATAACGGGTTTTGTCACAATTATCGTCATAGAAGTGTCATATGTATGACAGAAAAAAAATTCGTTCGGCCCAAAATGTCACGGATGTGTCTTTTCTTTGTAGTGATATTCCACTCCATGGATGACACCTACGAAGACATGTTTTACGGCGGGCTGAACCGGGGCAGAGCTTGCACGCTGAGCCGTTTCGATGGTGTCGGTGCAGATGTCCGGCTCAGGGCCCAGTTCGTCGGTCTTGCCGATGAAGACGTGAATTCCACCAAAGGGGACCTGTTACTCGTATTTAATTGAACCGGCCTCGGGACCCCATCCTGCATCGTCGATGTAGAGCTTGCCGCGACGATTTTTGGTCATCCGGCCCATAGTGTATCCCTTGAGTCCTTCGAAGCTGCCCTTCAAGAACTTGAAACCATCGTGCGATAGCCCCACGGTGGGCACCAACTGTCGTGGTTTTGTCATGGCAGATGTCATCATGAAAGGACTTAGTTGTGGATCCATCGCTACGAGTTAGCTTAAAGGGGTTAAACCGGACAAGGGACACGAGAGTTTTACACTAGTTCGGCCCCTTCGATGAAGGTAAAAGCCTACGTCTAGTTGTGTTGGTATTGCTAGGGTTTTGATGACTAGGGAGCGAATCCGCTTTGCCTAGCTCTCGAGTTATTGTGTGTTGTCCCTAAACCGCTGCCGGGTCATCCCTTTATATACACTGGTTGACGCCTG
This sequence comes from Triticum monococcum, assembly GCA_034509565.1. Taxonomy (NCBI): domain Eukaryota; kingdom Viridiplantae; phylum Streptophyta; class Magnoliopsida; order Poales; family Poaceae; genus Triticum; species Triticum monococcum. The sequence continues at coordinate 491,050,383 of CM067845.1, forward strand.
CCGGTTTACAAAATCCTGTGGCCGGATCATAAACGTGTCCCGCTCGGTCTCTATCCTTCCTATCTTACAATGCAAGTTATATGAGAAAGTTGGTTTACATCTACAAGCCTTAACTCGCCTTTGGGCCTTGGGCCTTCGTAAAGCACCACCATCCTTACGTCTTCATGGGCTTCTAATCTTATAGAGTTAACCCGGCTACTCCTGGCCGGTTTATGTCCAATAGTAATATCCCCAACAGTGTGCATCCAACTTGCTTGCTCATGAAGACCTAGGGCATTTTGAGGAAGCCCATCATTGGAATATACAAGCCAAGTTGTATAATGAAAAATTCCCAGTAGTATATGAAAGTGATATCATAGGAGACTCTCTATCATGAAGATCATGGTGCTACTTTGAAGCACAAGTGCGGAAAAAGGATAGTAGCATTGTCCCTTCTCTCTTTTTCTCTCATTCATTTTTTTATTGGGCCTTTTCTCTCTTTTTTGGCCTCTTTTTTTCTTTTTTTTTCTTTTTTGTCCGGAGTCTCATCCCGACTTGTGGGAGAATCATAGTCTCCATCATCCTTTCCTCACTTGGTACAATGCTCTAATAATGATGATCATCACACTTTAATTTACTTAAAACACAAGAATTACAACTCAATATTTAGAACAAAATATGACTCTATGTGAATGCCTCTGGCGGTGTACCGAGATGTGCAATGATGCATGAGTGACATGTATGAAGAATTATGAACGGTGGCTTTGCCACAAATACGATGTCAACTACATGATCATGCAAGCAATATGACAATGATGAAGCATTTCATAATAACAGAACGGTGGAAAGTTGCATGGCAATATATCCCGGGATGGCTATGGAAATGCCATAATAGGTAGGTATGGTGGCTGTTTTGAGGAAGGTATATGGTGGGCTTAAGGTACCGGTGAAAGTTGCGCGATACTAGAGAGGCTAACAATGGTGGAAGGGTGAGAGTGTGTATAATCCATGGACTCAACATTAGTCATAAAGAACTCACATACTTATTGCAAAAATCTATTAGTTATAGAAACAAAGTATTACCCGCATGCTCCTAGGGGGATAGATTGGTAGGGAAATACCATCGCTCGTCCCCGACCGCCACTCATAAGGAAGACAATCAATAAATAAATCATGCTCCGACTTCATCACATAACGGTTCACCATATGTGCAATGCTATGGGAATCACAAATGTCAACACAAGTATTTCTCAAATTCACAACTACTCAACTAGCATGACTCTAATATCACCATCTCCATGTCTCAAAACAATTATCAAGTATCAAACTTCTCATAGTATTCAATGCACTTCTATGAAATTTTTTATATTATTCCTAAAAGCAAATTTCCATGTTGTTCTAAAGGACTCTCAAAATAATATAAGTGAAGCATCAGAGATCAATTATTTCTATAAAACAAATCCACCACCGTGCTCTAAAAGATATAAGTGAAGCACTAGAGCAAAAACCATATAGCTCAAAAGATATAAGTGAAGCACATAGAGTATTCTAATAAATTTCAAATCATGCGAGTCTCTCTCAAAAGGTGTGTACAGAAAGGATGACTGTGGTAAGCTAAAAAGCAAATACTCAATTCATACAAGACGCTCCAAGCAAAACACATATCATGTGGTGAATAAAAATATAGCTCCAAGTAAAGTTACCAATGGATGAAGACGAAAGAGGGGATGCCTTCCGGGGCATCCCCAAGCTTAGGCTTTTTGGTGTCCTTGAATTTTATCGTGGGGTCCCATGGACAGCCCCAAGATTAGGCTCTTGCCACTCCTTGTTCGATAATCCATCAAATCCTTACCCAAAACTTGAAAACTTCACAACACAAAACTTAAATAGAGAATCTCGTGAGCTCCGTTAGCGAAAGAAAACAAAACACCACTTCAACATACTGTAATGAACTCATTCTTTATTTATATTGGTGTTATACCTACTATATTCCAACTTCTCTATGGTTTATAAACTCTTTTACTAGTCATAGATTCATCAAAATAAGCAAACAACACAAGAAAAATAGAATCTGTCAAAAACAGAATAGTCTGTAGTAATCTATAGCTAACGCAAATTTCTGGAACCCCCAAAATTCTAAAATAAATTGCTGGACGTGAGGAATTTATCTATTAATCATCTCGAAAAAGAATAAACTAAATATCACTCTCCAGTAAAAAATGCCAGCAATTCTCGTAAGCGCTAAAGTTTCTGTTTTTTACAGCAAGATCAAAAAGACTTTCCCCAAGTCTTCCCAACGGTTCTACTTGGCACAAACACTAATTAAACACAAAAAACACAACCAAAACAGAGGCTAGATAAATTATTTATTACTAAACAGGAGCAAAAGGCAAGGAATAAAAATAAAATTGGGTTGCCTCCCAACAAGCGCTATCGTTTAACGCCCCTAGCTAGGCATAAGAGCGAAGATAGATCTAGGTATTGTCATCTTTGGTTTTAGGAAAGAAAAGAGCAAACTTATTATCTATGGCATTAATCTTTCTATTTTGATAAAGCACATGGCCGTTAATGGTAGAAGAAAGATTAAGCATTTTACGGAAATTTGCATCTAAGCTAGCTTTCATCTCTTTGATAGATTTGTTTTGGTAGGAAAGCAAAAGAGATGTGGATTCAACCTTCTCATTAATGGGGTGCCCAAATATGGTTTTCATCTTTTCATAAGTATCTACGGCATCCCCTTCAAGAAAACCTTCTTCAAATATAGAGTCTAAGACATGCTTAAATGACGAAGGTAGGGCAACATAAAAGCTCTTTAAGTAAATATCAATTTGGTATTGGGGCACATAGCTGGCTCGGATCCTTAATAGTATATCCCAAGCATCTTTCAAAGATTCATCGAGTAAATAACGAAAAATTCCGGAATCATCTTCATCAAAATTATTAAGATTCTCATTGATAACTCCGGTAGGTCTTTCCATAGCATCATTATTTATGAGTTTAGAGAGAATAGAAGGATTGTCCAAGGTAAAACCCGAGAGAGAACCCTTAGCCCTTTTTGAATCGACCATGGTACAAGAAAACAAATGGGAAAGGAGACAAATAAAACGGCAAGGGTGAAGAGGGGGAGAGGCAAACGAGAGGCAAATGGCAAATAATGTAATGCGAGGGATAAGAGTTTGTGATGGGTACTTGGTATGTCTTGACTTGTGCGTAGACTCTTTGGCAACGGCGCCAGAAATGGCTCATTTTCGGGAGTCAATTCTTGACTTGACTTGGCGCGAATCTCCCCGGCAACGGCGCCAGAAATCCTTCTTGCTACCTCTTGAGCACTGCGTTGGTTTTCCCTTGAAGAGGAAAGGGTGATGCAGTAAAGTAGCGTAAGTATTTCCCTCAGTTTTTGAGAACCAAGGTATCAATCCAGTAGGAGATCACGCTCGAGTCCCACGCGCCTACACAAACAAATAAGAACCTCGCAACCAACGCGGTAAAGGGGTTGTCAATCCCTTCATGGTCACTTATGAGAGTGAGATCTGATAGATATGATAAGATAATATTTTTGGTATTTTTATGATAAAAAGTAATAAAGATGCAAAGTAAAATAAACGGCAATAGAAATAGCTAAGTGTTGGAAGATTAATACGATGGAAGATAGGCCCGGGGGCCATAGGTTTCACTAGTGGCTTCTCTCAAGAGCATAAGTATTACGGTGGGTAAAACGAATTACTGTCGAGCAATTGATAGAATTGAGCATAGTTATGAGAATATCTAGGTATGATCATGTATATAGGCATCACGTCCGCGAGAAGTAGACCGAAACGATTCTGCATCTACTACTATTACTCCACACATCGACCGCTATCCAGCATGCATCTAGAGTATTAAGTTCATAAGAACAGAGTAATGCTTTAAGTAAGATGCCATATGTAGAGAGATAAACTCATGCAATATGATATAAACCCAATCTTTTTATCCAAGATGGCAACAATACAATACGTGCGGTTCCCTTTCTGTCACTGGGATCGAGCACCGCAAGATTGAACCCAAAGCTAAGCACTTCTCCCATTGCAAAAAGATCAATCTAGTAGGCCAAACCAAACTGATAATTCGAAGAGACTTGCAAAGATAAACCAATCATACATAAAAGAATTCAGAGGAGAATCAAATACTGTTCATAGATAAACTGGATCGTAAACCCACAATTCATAGGATCTCAACAAACGCACCACAAAAGAAGATTACATCGAATAGATCTCCAAGAAGATCGAGGAGAACTTTGTATTGAGATCCAAAGAGAGAGAAGAAGCCATCTAGCTAATAACTATGGACCCGTAGGTCTGAAGTAATCTACTCACACATCACCGGAGAGGCCATGGAGTTGATGTAGAGGCCCTCCGTGATCAATGCCCCCTCCGGCGGAGCTCCGAAAAGGCCCCAAGATGGGATCTCTCGGGTACAGAAGGTTGCGGCGGTGGAATTAGGTTTTCGTGGTGCTCCTGGATGTTTGGGGGGTACGTGGATATATATAGGAGGAAGAAGTACGTTGCCCAGGGGGGTAGGCGCGCCCCCTGCCTCGTGCCCTCCTCGATTGTTTCTTGACGCCCACTCCAAGTCTCCTGGATCACGTTTGTTGAGAAAATTACGTCCCCGAAGGTTTCAATCCGTTTGGACTCCGTTTGATATTCCTTTTTGGCGAAACTCTAAATTAGGCAAAAAAACAGCAATTTGGGCTAGGCTTCCGGTTAGTAGGTTAGTCCCAAAAATGATATAAAAGTGTAAAATAAAGCCCATTAACATCCAAAATAGATAATATAATAGCATGGAGCAATCAAAAATTATAGATACATTGGAGACATATCAATGTTTCAATTTCCCAGGATGCATATATCAGTTGGCCAACATCCATGTTCAGTTGCACAGTCAATTAGTTTAGCTGGCTAGAATAGATGTTTAAGTTGGCCAGGATGTATATACCAGTTGGCCAGCATGCATGTTCAGTTGGCTAGAATCATGTTTAGTTGGCCAGAAAATATGTCTTAGTTGGCTTGCTGAACACATACAGGGGGGGAACTTGCCTGGCATGCATGTTAGAAAACACGTTCAGTTTTGATCTCAAATCAAATCATGTTTAGTGTGCAGATGCTTTCATGGGGGGTGGGGTGTGATGTTGACAATGGGGTGATGTGGCAGCTTTCTCCATGGATTTGCTGATAGATCCATGGAGAAGGGTGTTTATAGATGCAGTACAAGAAGGGGGAGAACTGAAGAGGGGCAGAGAGGAATTACTTGCCTATTTGTTGCCGCCTGGTATGGCTCTGATCACCCTATCCTTCAGATCAACTTTTCGAAGCAGTTTCTTCTAATTTTGGGCTGCCATGGCGGCTGTACAGGAGGAGGAAGAAGGAGCCTTGGATCCCCTTCTTTCGTGGAGGACAAGGTAGCATGGGAGGGGCTGTGGCATGGGAGGCGCTGGGGCAAGCGAGCGTGGGAGGTGCTGGGACGTGGGGGCAAGCGAGCATGGGGACAGCTGGTCACATGGGGATCGTGCTTTTCTGTTCGGGACTGGGCGCTCCATCGCCTCGGTTTGGTGGCCGCCTGTCCCCTTCCTTTTCTGTATCACGGGGGACAGGGGCTTATCCTTTTAGGCCGGCCACTCGATCGCATTAGTGGGCAGCCGGCCGTCCACTAGACGCGTCCTTCAAATATAGCAAACAATTACTGATACGTCTCCAACGTATCTATAATTTTTTATTGCTCCATGCTATATTATGTACTATTTTGGACATTATTGGAGCATTGAATACTATGAGAAGTTTGATACTTAATAATTGTTTTGAGATACGGAGGATATTAAAGTGATGCTAGTTGAGTAGTTGTGAATTTGAGAAATACTTGTGTTCAAGCTTGTGATTCCCGTAGCATGCACGTATGGTGAACTGTTATGTGATGAAGTCGGAGCATGATTTATTTATTGATTGTCTTCCTTATGAGTGGCGGTCGGGGACGAGCGATGGTCTTTTCCTACCAATCTATCCCCCTAGGAGCATGCGTGTAATACTTTGCTTTGATAACTTGTTCCATATAGAGTCATACTTTGTTCTAGTATCGAGTTGTAATCGTTGAGTTGTAAATAAATAGAAGTGTGATGATCATCATTAAATATAGCATTGTCCCAAAAAAAGGCCAAATAAAAAAAGGAAGGACAAATAAAAAAGGGAAAGGCCAAAAAAATAAAAAGGTGCAATGCTACTATCCTTTTACCACACTTGTGCTTCAAAGTAGCACCATGATCTTCATGATAGAGAGTCTCCTATGTTGTCACTTTCATATACTAGTGGGAATCTTTCATTATAGAACTTGGCTTGTATATTCCAATGATAGGCTTCCTCAAAATCCCCTAGGTCTTCGTGAGCAAGCAAGTTGGATGCATACCCACTAGTTTCTTTTGTTGAGCTTTCATACATTTATAGCTCTAGTGCATCCGTTGCATGGCGATCCCTACTCACTCACATTGATATCTATTGATGGGCATCTCCATAGCCTGTTGATACGCCTAGTTGATGTGAGACTATCTTCTCCCTTTTTGTCTTCTCCTCAACCACCATTCTATTCCACCTATAGTGCTATATCCATGGCTCACACTCATATATTGCGTGAAGATTGAAAAAGTTTGAGAACATCAAAAGTATGAAACAATTGCTTGGCTTGTCATCGGGGTTGTGCATTATTTAAATATTTCGTGTGGTGAAGATGGAGCATAGCCAGACTATATGATTTTGTAGGGATAGCTCTCTTTGGCCATGTTATTTTGAAAAGACATGATTGCTTTGTTAGTGTGCTTGAAGTATTATTATTTCTATGTCAATATGAACTTTTGTCTTGAATCTTATTGATCTGAATATTCATACCACAATTAAGCAGAATCACATTGAAATTATGCCAACTAGCATTCCACATCAAAAAATATCTTTTTATCATTTACCTACTCGAGGACGAGCAGGAATTAAGCTTGGGGATGCTTGATACGTCTCCAACGTATCTATAATTTTTGATTGCTCCATGTTATATTATCTACTGTTTTGGACATTATTGGACTTTATTATCCACTTTTATATTATTTTTGGGACTAACCTATTAACCGGAGGCCCAGCCCAGAATTGTTGTTTTTTGCCTATTTTAGGGTTTCGAAGAAAAGGAATATCAAACGGAGTCCAAACGGAATGAAACCTCTGGGAACGTGATTTTATCACTGAACACAACTCAGGAGACTTGGACCCTACATCAAGCCAACTAACATGAGGCCACAAGGTAGGGGGCGCGCCTACCCCCCCCCCCAGGCGCGCCCTCCATCCTCGTGGGCCCCTTGTTGCTCCACCGACGTACTTCTTCCTCCTATATATACCCATGTACCCCCCAAACAATCAGATACGAAGCCAAAACCCTAATTCCACCGCTGCAACTTTCTGTATCCACGAGATCCCATCTTGGGGCCTGTTCCGGAGCTACACCGGAGGGGGCATCGATCACGGAGGACTTCTTCATCAACACCATAGCCCCTCCGACGAAGTGTGAGTAGTTTACCTTAGACCTACGGGTCCATAATTAGTAGCTAGATGGCTTCTTCTCTCTTTTTGGATTTCAATACAATGTTCTCCCCCTCTCTTGTGGAGATCTATTCGATGTAATCTTTTTTTGCGGTGTGTTTGTTGAGACCGATGAATTGTGGGTTTATGATAAGTCTATCTATGAATAATATTTGAATCTTCTCTGTATTCTTTTATGTATTATTGGTTATCTTTGCAGGTCTCTTCGAATTATCAGTTTGGTTTGGCCTACTAGATTGATCTTTCTTGCAATGGGAGAAGTGCTTAGCTTTGGGTTCAATCTTGCGGTGTCCTTTCCCGGTGACAGTAAGGGAAGCAAGGCACGTATTTTATTGTTGCCATCGAGGATAACAAGATTGGTTTTTCTTCATATTGCATGAGTCTATCCCTCTACATCATGTCATCTTGCTTAAGGCGTTACTCTGTTTTTAACTTAATACTCTAGATGCATGCTGGATAGCGGTCGATGAGTGGAGTAATAGTAGTAGATGCAGGCAGGAGTCGGTCTACTTGTCTCGGACGTGATGCCTATATACATGATCATACCTAGATATTCTCATAACTATGCTCAATTCTGTCAATTGCTCAACAGTAATTTTTTCACCCACCGTAGAATACTTATGCTCTCGAGAGAAGCCACTAGTGAAACCTATGGCCCCCGGGTCTATCTTTATCATATCAATCTCCTACTACTTAGTTATTTACTTCGCCTATATTTTACTTTGCATTTTTATCATAAGAATACCAAAAATATTATCTTTATCATATCTATCGGATCTCACTCTCGTAAGTGGCCCTATAGGGATTGACAACCCCTATTTGCACTGGTTGCGAGGATTTATTTGTTTTGTGCAGGTGCGAGGGACTCGCGCATAGCCTCCTACTGGATTGATACCTTGGTTCTCAAAAACTGAGGGAAATACTTACGCTACTTTGCTGCATCATCCCTTCCTCTTCAGGGAAAACCAACGCAGTGCTAAAAGAGGTAGCAAGAAGGATTTGTGGCTCCGTTGCCGGGGAGGTCTACGCAGAAGTCAGCATACCAAGTACCCATCACATACCCTTATCTCCCGCATTACATTATTTGCCATTTGCCTCTCGTTTTCCTCTCCCCCACTTCACCCTTGCCGTTTTATTCGCCCTCTCTCTCTATCCTCCCTCTCCTTCTCTATTTGCCTCTTTTTTCGCTTGCTTTTTGTTTGCTTGTGTGCTAGTTTGCTTGCTTGTCACGATGGCTCAAGGTAATACTAAATTGTGTGACTTCGCCAATACCAACAACAATGATTTTATTAGCACTCCGATTGCTCCTCTTACCGATGCTGAATCTTGTGAAATTAATGTTGTTTTGCTGAATCTTGTTATGAAAGGTACGTTCTCCAGCCTTCCTAGAGAAGATGCCGCTACCCATCTAAATAGCTTCGTTGGTTTGTGTGACATGCATAAGAAGAAAGATGTGGATAATGATATTGTTAAATTGAAGTTATTTCCTTTTTCGGTTAGACATCGTGCTAAAGCTTGGTTTTCGCCTTTGCCTAAAAATAGTATTGATTCATGTAACAAGTGCAAAGATGCTTTTATCTCTAAGTATTTTCCTCCCGCTAAGATCATCTCTCTTAGAAACGATATTATGAACTTTAAGCAACTTGATCATGAACATGTTGCACAAGCTTGGGAGAGAATGAAATTAATGATACGTAATTGCCCTACTCATGGTTTAAATTTATGGATGATTATACAAAAAAATTATGCCGAATTGAATTTCGCTTCTAGAAATCTTTTAGATTCGGCCGCGGGAGGCACTTTTATGGAAATCACTTTAGGAGAAGCTACTAAACTCCTAGATAATATTATGGTTAATTATTCTCAATGGCATACTGAAAGATCTACTAATAAAAAGGTGCATGCGATAGAAGAAATTAATGTTTTGAGTGGAAAGATGGATGAACTTATGAAATTATTTGCTAATAAGAGTGTTTCTTCGGATCCTAATGATATGCCCTTGTCTACTTTGATTGAGAATAATAATGAATCTATGGATGTGAATTTCGTTGGTAGGAACAATTTTGGTAACGACGCGTATAGAGGAAATTTTAATCCTATGCCTTATCCTAGTAATCCCTCTAATAATTATGGTAATTCCTACAACAATTCTTATGGAAATTATAATAATATTCCCTCTGATTTTGATTCTAATATTAAAGAATTTATTACTATGCAAAAGAATTGTAATGCTATGATTGAAGAAAAATTGCTTAAGATTGATGATTTGGCTAGGAACGTTGATAGAATTGCTCCTGATGTTGATTCTTTGAAACTTAGATCTATTCCACCTAAGCATGATATCAATGAGTCTTTCAAGGCCATGAGAATTTCCATTGATGAGTGCAAAGAAAGAACCGCTAGGATGCGTGCTAAGAAAGATGCCTTTATAAAAGCGTGTTTTTCTAGTTGCTATGAAAATAATGATGAAGATCTAAAAGTTATTGATGTGTCCCCTATTAAATCTTTGTTTTGCAATATGAATCTTGATAATGATGGGACTGAATATGATCCACCTTTACCTAGAAGGCGTTCCAAGAATTCTGAATCTTTTGATCTTGATGCTAAATTTGATAAAAGTGGGATTGAATAAATTAAAACCCTAGATGTTGCTAAACCCACTATTATGGATTTCAAGGAATTTAACTATGAAAATTGCTCTTTGATTGATTGTATTTCCTTGTTGCAATCCGTGCTAAATTCTCCTCACGCTTATAGTCAAAATAAAGCGTTTACTAAACATATCGTTGATGCCTTGATGCAATCTTATGAAGAAAAACTTGAATTGGAAGTTTCTATCCCTAGAAAACTTTATGATGAGTGGGAACCAACTATTAAAATTAAAATTAGAGATCATGAATGCTATGCTTTATGTGATTTTGGTGCTAGTGTTTCCACGATTCCAAAGACCTTGTGTGATTTGTTAGGTTTCCGTGATTTTGATGATTGCTCTCTAAACTTGCACCTTGCGGATTCCACTATTAAGAAACCTATGGGAAGAATTAATGACGTTCTTATTGTTTCAACTAGGAATTATGTGCCCGTAGATTTTATTGTTCTTGACATAGATTGCAATCCTTCATGTCCTATTATTCTTGGTAGACCTTTCCTTAGAACGTTTGGTGCAATTATTGATATGAAGGAAGGAAATATTAGATTCCAATTTCCATTAAGGAAAGGCATGGAAAACTTTCCTAGAAATAAAATTAAATTACCTTATTAATCTATTACGAGAGCCACTTATGGATTGCCTACCAAAGATGGCAATACCTAGATCTATTCTTGCTTGTTATTCCTAGCTAGGGGCGTTAAACGATAGCGCTTGTTGGGAGGCAACCCAATTTTATTTTTATTCCTCGCTTTTTGATCCTGTTTAGTAATAAATAAATTATCTAGCCTCTGTTATGTTTGTGTTTTTTGTGTTTAATTAGTGTTTCTGTCAAGTAGAACCGTTGGGAAGACTTGGGGAAAGTCTTGTTGAACTTGCTGTAAAAAACAGAAATTTTAGCGCTCACAAGAACTTCTTTAATTTTTATTTGGAAAGTGCTATTTAGTTAATTTTTTTGCAGATTATTAATAGATAAATTCCTCACGTCCAGAAATTTATTTTAGAATTTTTGGGGTTCCAAATCTTGCGCTAGCTACAGATTACTACAGACTGTTCTGTTTTTGACAGATTCTGTTTTTCGTGTGTTGTTTGCTTATTTTGATGAATCTATGGCTAGTAAAATAGTTTATAAACCATAGAGAAGTTGGAATACAGTAGGTATAACACCCATATAAATAAAGAATGAGTTCATTACAGTACCTTGAAGTGGTCTTTTGTTTTCTTTCGCTAACGGAGCTCACGAGATTTTCTACTTTAAGTTTTGTGTTGTGAAGTTTTCATGTTTTGGGTAAAGATTTGATGGATTACGGAAAAAGGAGTGGCAAGAGCCTAAGCTTGGGGATGCCCATGGCACCCCCAAGATAATCTAAGGACACCTAAAAGCCAAATCTTGGGGGTGCCCCGGAAGGCATCCCCTCTTTCGTCTACTTCTATCGGTAACTTTACTTGGAGCTATATTTTTATTTACCACATGATATGTGTTTTACTTGGAGCGTCTTGTATGATTTGAGTCTTTGCTTGTTAGTTTAACGGTATGCAAGATTAATAATAAAACTCTCTTATGAGTGTGTTGAATACTATGAGAAGTTTGATACTTAATAATTGTTTTGAGATACGGAGATGGTGATATTAAAGTCATTCTAGTTGAGTAGTTGTGAATTTGAGAAATACTTGTGTCAAAGCTTGTGATTCCCGTAGCATGCACGTATGGTGAATCGTTATGTTATGAAGTCGGAGCATGATTTATTTATTGATTGTCTTCCTTATGAGTGGCGATCGGGGACGAGCGATGGTCTTTTCCAACCAATCTATCCCCCTAGGAGCATGCGTGTAATACTTTGCTTTGATAACTTGTTCCATATAGAGTCATACTTTGTTCTAGTATCGAGTTGTAATCATTGAGTTTTAAATAAATAGAAGTGTGATGATCATCATTCAATAGAGCATTGTCCCAAAAAAAGGCCAAATAAAGAAGAGGAAGGCCAAAAAAAGAGAAAGGCCAAATAAAAAAAGGGGAAAGGCCAAAAAAATAAAAAGGGGCAATGCTACTATCCTTTTACCACACTTGTGCTTCAAAGTAGCACCGTGATCTTCATGATAGAGAGTCTCCTATGTTGTCACTTTCATATACTAGTGGGAATCTTTCATTATAGAACTTGGCTTGTATATTCCAATGATGGGCTTCCTCAAAATGCCCTAGGTCTTCGTGAGCAAGCAAGTCGGATGCACACCCACTAGTTTCTTTTGTTGAGCTTTCATACATTTATAGCTCTAGTGCATCCATTGCATGGCGATCCCTACTCACTCACATTGATATCTATTGATGGGCATCTCCATAGCCCGTTGATACGCCTAGTTTATGTGAGACTATCTTCTCCCTTTTTGTCTTCTCCACAACCACCATTCTATTCCACCTATAGTGCTATATCCATGGCTCACGCTCATATATTGTGTGAAGATTGAAAAAGTTTGAGAACAACAAGAGTATGAAACAATTTCTTAGCTTGTCATCGGGGTTGTGCATGATTTAAATATTTTGTGTGGTGAAGATGGAGCATAGCCAGACTATATGATTTTGTAGGGATAGCTCTCTTTGGCCATGTTATTTTGAGAAGACATGATTGCTTTGTTAGTGTGCTTGAAGTATTATTATTTCTATGTCAATATGAACTTTTGTCTTGAATCTTATGGATCTGATTATTCATACCACAATTAAGAAGAATCACATTGAAATTATGCCAACTAGCTTTCCACATCAAAAATTATCTTTTTATCATTTACCTACTCGAGGACGAGCAGGAAGTAAGCTTGGGGATGCTTGATACGTCTCCAACGTATCTATAATTTTTGATTGCTCCATGCTATATTATCTACTGTTTTGGACATTATTGGGCTTTATTATCCACTTTTATATTATCTTTGGGACTAACCTATTAACCGGAGGCCCAGCCCAGAATTGCTGTTTTTTGCCTGTTTTAGGGTTTCGAAGAAAAGGAATATCAAACGGAGTCCAAACGGAATGAAACCTTCGGGAACGTGATTTTATCACTGAATACAACTCAGGAGACTTGGACCCTACGTCAAGCCAACTAACAGGAGGCCACAAGGTAGGGGGCGCGCCTACCCTCCCCCCCCCCCAGACGCGCCCTCCACCCTCGGGGGCCCCCTCTTGCTCCACCGACGTACTTCTTCCTCCTATATATACACACGTACCAACAAACGATCAGATACGGAGCCAAAACCCTAATTCCACCACCGCAACTTTCTGTATCCACGAGATCCCATCTTGGGGCCTGTTCCAGAGCTCCGCTGGAGGGGGCATCGATCACGGAGGGCTTCTTCATCAACACCATAGACCCTCCGATGAAGTGTGAGTAGTTTACCTTAGACCTACGGGTCCATAGTTAGTAGCTAGATGGCTTATTCTCTCTTTTTGGATCTCAATACAATGTTCTCCCCCTCTCTTGTGGAGATCTATTCGACGTAATCTTCTTTTTGCGGTGTGTTTGTTGAGACCGATGAATTGTGGGTTTATGATCAAGTCTATCTATGAATAATATTTGAATCTTCTCTGAATTCTTTTATGTATGATTGGTTATCTTTGCAAGTCTCTTCGAATTATTAGTTTGGTTTGGCCTACTAGATTGATCTTTCTTGCAATGGGAGAAGTGCTTAGCTTTGGGTTCAATCTTGCGGTGTCCTTTCCCGGTGACAGTAAGGGCAGCAAGGCACGTATTATATTGTTGCCATCGAGGATAACAAGATGGGTTTTTCTTCATATTGCATGAGTCTATCCCTCTACATCATGTCATCTTGCTTAAGGCATTACTCTGTTTTTAACTTAATACTCTAGATGCATGCTGGATAGCGGTCGACCAGTGGAGTAATAGTAGTAGATGCAGGAAGGAGTCGGTCTACTTGTCTCGGACGTGATGCCTATATACATGATCATACCTAGATATTCTCATAAGTATGCTCAATTCTGTCAATTGCTCAACAGTAATTTGTTCACCCACCATAGAATACTTATGCTCTCGAGAGAAGCCACTAGTGAAACCTATGGCCCCCGAGTCTATCTTTATCATATCAATCTCCTACTACTTAGTTATTTACTTTGCCTTTATTTTACTTTGCATCTTTATCATAAAAATACCAAAATATTATCTTTATCATATCTATCAGATCTCACTCTCGTAAGTGGCCCTACAGGGATTGAAAACCCCTATTTGCGTTGGTTGCGAGGATTTATTTGTTTTGTGCAGGTGCGAGGGACTCGCGTGTAGCCTCCTACTGGATTGATACTTTGGTTCTCAAAAACTGAGGGAAATACTTACGCTACTTTGCTGCATCATCCCTTCCTCTTCGGGGAAAAACAACGCAGTGCTAAAAGAGGTAGCAATTACTAGCGTCAGTTGTGTGTGATTGCAAGGTTGTTTGATAGCTTCATTTGTGTCGACTTTTTGGCGACCCAAAGTACACATCCACCTACACAAATGACAATTTCTAGTAGCAAATACTAGCAGTACGCTGTACGCGTCCACTCAAAGTATGCGACCACAAGCACTGTTGAAAATAAATATGAAATGAAAAAGAACGCCTGAGATCTAAACGTAACTGTTGAAACGTGAAAGTATACAGCCCCACCCTCCCTTCACTTATAATCCACAACTACTGTAGTTTGCATTCAAACAAACGATATGAGCATAGCAAACAAATGATATGAGCACGGTAGCCAGCAGCTCGAGCAAGCATCACGCACAACTGGGTGAGCACGCAAGCGCGGCGCCAATGCTAGCACGACGGAAATGCCGTGCTCCGGCAGGTGCGCGGCCCGGCGTGAGCACAGCAGCCCTGGCTCGCATGGGGTAGATATCTGATGATACCGTACATGAGATGCTCTGCTATGAGATGATGGGGGCAGTTCGATCTGAACTGGAGGCACATGATTGAGCTGGCTCACCTAGCGTTGCCATGTATGCAAAAAAACACCCTGTTTTGTTCCTTAATTAAGCGACGAAGAGCATAGCCATCTGTTCCGTTCGCTTCACTACAAAATAAAGACACATCTGTGACATTTTGGGCCGAACGAAAAAAAATATGTCATACATATGACACTTCTATGTCGATAATTGTGACAAAACCCGGTATCATCATAGATGTGGTGGGCTCCAACTTCTATGACAAAAAAATCATGACAAAAAATGGGCTTTTTGTCCTGGGCGGGCCAGAGATGCAGCTGCATGACATTCTTTGGGCCGTCCGTGATGGAAAAAACTATGGTAGAAGCGAGGGCAAGGAAAATTTCGGGGAGTTCCCAGTTACGGTGGGAGGTCGGGGGCCGATCGATGCGTGTTTCTCTCATACACGTACGCGCATGTGTGCGAGGCGTTGGCTCTAACTGAACCCGAGCGAGGCGTTGGACTCTAACTGAACCCGAGCAATTGCACTGCAGGCTACGCGGTACTAAACCTGAGTGATCGATCGATGGCTATTAACTGAACCCGATCGAGCAATTCCTTTGCTACTACTACTAACTGAAGCCGGTCGATGTTGCCTCTGGGATGAACAGTGAGCGTTGCGGGGGGGGGGGGGGGGGGGGGTTGGATGAACAGTGAGAGGTGGCGTTGCCTCTGGATGAACAGGACCCCGTGGTGTGGTGGAGGGTTGGATGAACAGTAGACGTTGGAGGGGTGCCCGTGGAGGGGTGGTTGAACAGGACCCCGTGGTGTGGAGGGCTGGATGAACAGTAGACGGTGGAGGGGTGCCCGTGGAGGGGTGGTTGAACAGTAGCCGGTGGAGTAGCGCGCGGTGGAGGCTAGATGAACAGGAGCCCATGGAGGCTGGAGGAGGTCGACGGTAGCCCGTGGAGGCTGGAGGAGGTCGACGGTGGAGATGAATAGTATCCCGTGGAGTCCCGTTTTGCGGTACGCCACACCCCTCCCGATGAACAGGACCCCCGTTTCGACCATAGGAGGTCCGTTTTGTCCATTTTGCGGTATGCCACACCCTTCCCGATCAACAGGACCCCCGTTTCGATCGTAGGACGTCCGTTTCGTCCATTTTGCGGTACGCCACACCCCTCCCGATCAACAGGACCCCCATTTCGACCATAGGAGGTCTGATTCCTCCATTTTGCGGTATGCCACACCCCTCCCGATCAACAGGACCCCGTTCCGAACGTAGGAGGTCCGTTTCCTTCGTTGTGCGGTACGCCAGGCCTTGTTTCCATCGCATGTTCCGTCCAAGCCCTACTGATGAACACGACCACGCATTTCGTTCCGACCCAGCCCGTTGGCTCCCACGCGTTCCGTTGCCTCCCGATGAACACGACGCATTTCGCTGCCTCCCGATGAACACGACGCATTCCGTTGCCTCCCCATGAACACGGCGCATTCCGTTGCCTCCCCATGAACACGACGACGACGCTGTTTCTCCATTCCGACCCAGCCATGTCAACAAGCCCTCGCTGTACATATGCGCGAGTAGGCGTTCGAGACCCCGCCCGTATGTACACATACATGGCCGTATTTTCTTTCTTGCACCCTGGCCACTGTACGTATGTGTACATGCTACGTGCGCGCATCTACTACGACACGTGTGCGCCTCTACATACACCAGTATATATGTACGTACATGTTCGCGACCAGAATGACAACGCTACGTACGCTTTGACCAGGTGGGTCCCGGCTGTTTGGCACTTCCTTGCGTGCGAAGATGTAGCTGGTGGGTCCCAGCAGTTAGGGGGGCGAATCGTTTTTTTTCCCGGACGCACTTCCTTGCGTGCGAAGGTGTAGCTGGTGGGTCCCAGCAGTAAGGGGGGAAATGTTTTTTTCACGAAATACGGTGGCCCATCCGGTGGGTCCCCGTTGTCAGGTGGAGGAATAATTATTTTGCACGTAATAAGGAGGCACTTCCTTGCTGCGGCCGTGGACCCAGCTGTCAGCGCCTCCACGCACAGTACTCTTCCGATGGAAGTCGGTCGTTGACCACATTGACCACGCCGCGCCGAGAGCACCATGACGGTGGACGACGGCGAGGCCTAGGAAGGGGACGACACGGAGGCAGGGAAGACTCGACAGTTGTTTCCCACGCGGAGGGGAGTACGACTGTACGAGGGTTTACTGGTTCGTGTGCCGTCTCCGGAGAATAAAAGCAGGTGTGGGTGAGTAGAGGGATGGCTAGGCCAGCGATGGGAGTATGGTGGGCGATGAGGCCCGCGCGGCAGCACAGCCGGCCGCGGGGAGGAGGGAGCAGGCAGTCCCGCCGGCGCTTGTTTGAGCGGCTGGAGTAGGAAGAGCAGAGATTGAAGAAGAACGATGGTGTTGGATGGACATCCAACAGTCAGTGCTTGTGCGTCAACCTTTTTTAGGAAAGCCTCAAATCTGTGGAAAACAGCATACAATCCATCTGCCATTATTTCTAATAATTTACAGCCCATTTGCTAATTCTTAAGGTTTTTTTGGAGCCTATATTCTTTTTGTTAGCATTACAGCCCATATTGTGGCCATGGTTAAAAAAATATACGAAATTTTGCATATTTCGGTGCGGTCCGAACTGTTTTTAATCCCGAAATTTCAACTCACATTCAAACTGATTTTAAAAATAAATGTATATCAATATAAAATCCAACAAATTCTCCACGCATAAAAAATAATGTAATTTAAAATCTTGAAATGAAAAAAAAAGATATTTGAAACTAATTGTCGATTTGATGTGTTTTAAAAATGTACAGCCCATTTCTCATTACTGATGGGCCATTTTCTAGGCCAGCCGAATGAAAGCTCTCCTCGTCTTGAAAGATTTGCATCCCAATAGGCCTAACAAAGCGACTTACTTGGCAAATCACAAAAAAAAACTAGGCTGTGGCCATGGACCCAGTTGTCAGCCTCTCCACGTAGAATACTCTTCCGATGGAAGTCGTTCCTTGACCACATTGTCCACGCCGCGCGGAGAGCACCACGGCGGTGGACGACGGCAAGGCCTAGGAAGGGGACGACGTGGAGCCGGGGAAGACACGGCAGTGGAAGCCTGCACAGAGAGGAGTACAAGGGTTCACTAGTTCGGCTGCGGTGTGAGGCTGCCGTCGCCGCAGGGCCTCGCCAGCGGTGGGAATAGTAGGGGGCGGTGAGGCCTCTGCGATAGCACAGCCGGCCATGGGAGGCAGGAGCATGCGGCACGACCAGCGCTACTTTCGGCGGCTGGAGCAAGAAGACCAGAGGTTGAAGAACCACTACGGCCGTTGGATGGACATCGTACGGCCACTGGAGCTAGAATCGTTCATATTGACTAAGTTGACAAAGCCCTTCATCCCCGTCAACTTAGTAGGCCCACAAGTCAGCCTCCCACCAAGGTGGGTCCCAGCTAGCCGGGGGAGTATCCATTTTTTTGTGCGTAATAAGGAGGCACTTCCGGTGGGTCCGAGCTGACAGCGGGGGAATGTTTTTTTCGCGAAATACGGTGGCCCATCTGGTGGGTCCCAGCAGTCAGGGGGAAACGACTTTTTTGCAAAATACTGGTGGCCCGTCCGGTGGGTCCCTGCTGTCAGGTGGAGGGATAATTATTTTCCGTGTAATAAGGAGGCACTTCCTTGCGGCTGCCGTGGACCCAGCTGTCAGCTCCACGTACAGTACTCTTCCGATGGAAGTCGGTCGTTGACCACATTGATCACGCCACGCCGAGAGCACCACGGCGGTGGACTACGGTGGGGCCTAGGAAGGGGACGATGCGGAGCCGGGCAAGACGCGGCAGTGGATGCCCATGCGGAGAGGAGTACGAGCGTTCACTGGTTCAGCTGCGGTGTGAGGCTGCCGTCGCCACAGAATAACAGGGGGTGTGGGTGAGTGGAGAGATGGCCTAGCTAGTGGTGGGAGTAGTATGGGGGCGGTGAGGCCTCCGCGGTAGCACAGCCGGCCACGGGAGGCAGGAGCAGGCAGCACGACCGGTGCTGCTTTGGGCGGCAGGAGCAAGAAAACTAGAGGTTGAAGAAGCACTATGGCCGTTGGATGGACATCATATGGTCACTAGAGTATTGACTAAGTTGACAAAGCCCTCCGTCCCCGTCAACTTAGTAGGCCCACAAGTCAGCCCAACAATATGGTGGATCCCAGCTAACAGGGGTATTCATTTTTTGGGCGTAATAAGGAGGCACTTCCTTGCGTGCGAAGATATAGCTGGTGGGTCCGACCTGTCAGCGGGGGGAACGTTTTTTCGTGAAATACAGAGGCCCTTCCTGTGGGTCCTAGCTGCCAGGTGGAGGAATCATTATTTTGCGCGTAATAAGGAGGCATTTCCTTGTGTGCGGCCGTGGACCCAGCTGTCAGCCTCTCCACGTACAGTCCACTTCTGATGGATGTCGTTCATTGACCACATTGACCAGGCCGCGCTGAGAGCACCAGGGTGGTGGACGACGGCGAGGCCTAGGAAGGGAATGACATGGAGCTAGGGAATACTCGGCAGTTGTTTCCCACGCGGAGGAGTACGAGGGTTTACTGGTTTGTCTACCGTCCCCGGAGAATAACATCATGTGTGGGTGAGTAGAGGGATGGCTAGGCCAGCGATGGGAGTACGGTGGGGCCGTGAGGCCTGCGCGACAGCATAGCCGGCCGCGGGAGGAGGGAGCAAGCAGTCCCGTCGGCGCTTGTTTGAGCGGCTGGAGCATGAAGAGCAAAGATTGAAGAAGCACGACAGCCGTTGGATGGACATCCAACAGTCACTGCTCTCGCGTGTTGACTAAGTTGACAGGGCGTTGCGTGTGCGTCAACCTTTTTTTTATGAAAGCATACGCGTGAATCTGTAGTAGGCGCACAAGTCAGCCTCAAATATGTGGAAAATAGCATACGGCCCATCTGCCATTATTTCTAATAATGTACAGCCCATTTGCTAATTCTTAAGAATTTTTTTGGAGCCCATCTTCTTTTTGTTAGCATTACACCCCATATTGTGGCCATGGTTAAAAAGTATACGAAATTTTGAATATTTCGGTGCGGTCAACTATTTTTAATCCAGAAATATCGATTCACATTCAAACTATTTTGAAAAATAATTTATATAAATATAAAATCCAAATAATTGTCCATGCATAAAAATCAATGGAATTTAAGATCTTGTAATGAAAAAAAATGAAACTAATTCCCGGTTTGATGTGTTTAAAAAATGTACAGCCCATTTCTGGGCAAACCGAATGAAACTCTCCTCGTCTTGAAAGATTTGTAGCCCAGCAGGGCCGATAAAGCAAGTAGGCTTTGTTTGGGTATTTCTTAAAAAATAGAACTGGGCTAGCCATTTTCAGCAACAAAAAAACACAACTGGGCTCATGATGTGGTAAACATAAATAAAACCCTGGCTAGACGGGCCACAGCCCCCGCACAGCCCCGTTGTTACCCCGATTCGTCGCTAAAACTAGTATAAATAACAACTGCTTGTTCCTCGAACAAAAAATTGTGTGACTTGCTGGTCCCTTGTGTCAGCCGCTCGTAGTGTAATTCTCTCGTTTATTGACTACGTTGACAATGGTGTGAGCCCCAGATGTCCAACCATTAGGAGGAACCATATTTTTGGGCTTGTACTATAGAGGCACTTGCTTGCGTACTGCCATGACGCTGGTGGGTCCCTACTGTCATCCTCTCCATGTACAATCATCTCCTTGTTCCTCTCGGTTGTTGACGAAGTTGACAACGCAAGAGGGTGGTGCACCGCGCACGGCAAGCGAACCAAGGCCGCAAGGCGGCGGACGACGGCGAGGCCTCGGACGGAATGAACAGGAGCCATTGAAGATGCGCCTGTCCAGTCACAGGAGGAGGGGAGTACAAGGGTTGACTGGTTCGGGCGCGGGTGCGTGTTGGGGCAGACGTCGCCGGAGAATAACAGGACGTGTGGGGGAATAGAGGGAGGGACTGGCCAACGTTGGAGGGTACGTACGGTAGGCGGCGGAGGCGCAGCCAACCATGGGAGGCGGGAGCAGGCGGAGCCGGCGGGGTGGTTTGGTTTGGGCGGGTGGAGGAAGAAGAAGACAAGAGATAGAAGATACACGACAGATGTTGGATGTCAATCCAACGGCTGGTAGGCTGAATCGTTTGTTGAGTGGCTAGTAAGTCGACACCACCTTGGATAGGCTATTTCCTCGCGGGTCCCAAATGTCAGAATCCAAATCTGTCATGGTCATGCAGCCTTTCCTATGAAAATTTACAGCCCATTTGATGTGCTAGTTCAAAATAAATTTGTGGGTGCTGGTGGGGGCTAATCACTTGGCTTCTGTAATGCACAGTGAGCTCAAGCAGCCGATGAGAGTGATGTTATTTCCCTTGGTTGGGATCTGTTACAATATTTCACTCTAAATTAAATGAATGGCAAGCCATTTGCCTTGTTTCAAAGAAAATATGACAGTCACAGCCGAGTTGAAAAGGGCAGGAACATCTAACTCCAGCTTACAAATTGTACAAAAGCACGAGGGTTAATTGTTCATTAGGTTTACAAAAAAACCAGATTGAAAAGGGCAACAACATCTAACTCCAGCACTATTTTCGGCAGTCACAGTCAAATGGATCGGTCAGGTCCATAGAATGAACATCCTGGGTCGTAAAATTTACTGGATTATGACCACAATATGTTGTAAATAGAAGCCCGACACGTTCAGAAGCTCTTTTGCCCACCTGGAACTCCTTTTTTTGCTCTTGGACATACCCATCCATCAAAACCATGCTGCTGATAAACTTAAGCCTGATGGACAATAGTAACCTCGCATTCAGCAGGAAGAATGTGACAAATCGTGTGTTTGCACAGTTGGCTACATATCGTTCTAGTGTTATTGTCTTCAATCGAATCTCTTGAGAAGTGAGAAAATCTCGATGCTTATGAATCCACCGATTGGTTATAACTTACTTACCCCGTCCTGTTGCCTAAATAGACATGAAGATTGAAAACAGTTAAGGTCTGAAAGAAGAGTGTCGAAAGAGCAACAGCTGAACGGTTAATTCTAGTACACTATATGCAGGCTTCCAATGTGCGTGAAATTATCACCTTTATATACAACTTCTCCAGACATGGAAAGCATTGCAGCAAGCCAATAATCTTGTTCAGATCAAAACTATTCATTTGGATATATAAGATCTTGATAGAATCCAGCACCATTGATAGGCCATCCATGGAGAAACTCTTCATTGAGCATAGAACATAATATTAGTACAAAATGTGTACTCCGAGATGATATATAAATTATGCGCAGAAATTTAAAATGCAGCTTACGGTTACAAGTGTAGATGATAATATAAAGTACCTAAAGAACTGTGGAGCCAAACACCATATTGAAATGAGCACAGATATCATGTATTACACCCAAGGTCTCCAGTTTAGGCGCAGAGAGGACGGTTATTTGCAACAGTGAATAACTAGAATCAATGATTAACCTTTCAAGTGAAGGGGCATCTTGGATGATGAGCTGCCTTCCGTCAAAAGAAATTCCAATTCTTACAAGGTTAGGCGACTTTATTTGGAGACAACCGATTCTAACTGTGAAAACAAGCACTAAGCACTCCAGCGCAGGGCAACTGGAGTGGATGATGCTGTGCAATGAGGCCTCCGATATACGAACCCGCACAAGTGAAAGTTTCTTGAGAAATGGGAGTCGAAGGTTTAGTACCAGATTGTCTGGTAGGTAGCACAGCGCAAAGGTGGCGGTGTGGAGAGAGGACAAAAACCGTGAGATGGACATCGGTGCTGAGGGCACAAGTTCATGGCGTTCGGTATGTGGTATGTGATTTCCAGGGGAATAGTAGAACTCAAGTAGCTATAGTTCTGTGAATTCAGGGGATTTCAGCCAGGCGTCCACCATGCAGGGCATGGTATGCTTGCTCAGGTAGCATGACGGGATGCAGAGGCTTTGAACGGAGCCCTGGTGGGAGGAGATGATGGCTCTGGGGATTTCAAAATCATTGAAGAGATAGTTGACGACAGTCGAGATTAAGGGGCACGGTGCGCCATAGAGGGCGCAACCGAATTGAGAGGACTTGGGTGTGGCAGCAATCCTTGGTGGGGAGAAGCGAGATGATCTCCCCAAGGGCGGCGTCCGGGAGATCACTGATGTGGTCCACCTGAGATTCTACGGGTTCCTGGGATCCTATGGGGGCGGGGTCGGCGCTTCTCCCCGCGCTGCCGGGTGCGAGATCTACAACAGGCGTCGCCGCTGGCGGGAGCCTCATCTTCTTGGCGCTGGGGTCAGCCGACTCCATTTTCCTCGAGGGCGTCTCGTCGCGCTCACGGATTTGAGCAGAGTAATGAATGACGAGCCTAGTTGTAGTGCGAGCGAAGAAGAAGGGGAGCTGGGGGTTTTCTGTAGGAGTGAGGAAGAAGGGGAGCTGGGGTTTTCTGTAGGAGTGAGGTGAGGAATTTGGGGGTATGAGTGGAGCGAGCTGACGTGAGGTGGGTGGGAGCGAGGAGGAAGAAGAGCACCTAGGTTTTGGGGGGGGCGGTGTGCTAGGTGTGGGTAGCGCCTCTCATTCAATAAATATATGGGCTTTTGAATTGATTTTACTATTTACTAGTGTGGATGGGCTGTTTTGTCTTGGGCCCAGAGAAACAATTACTACTAGTACAGTGGAGACATTCTACAGCTACCCAGAAAAACAATTACTACTAGTACAGTGGAGACACTCTACCGCTTCTAGCTCCTCCTAGGTCATTGAAACGTCTCCCTCTACTGAATGTCGTTATACTTTTGTTCATCGACATGTGGGCCATGCAGCGCGCGGGCCCAAATGCCATCCACCAAATTAGAAGGCGGTATGCAGGCGGAGAGTCACCCCGGTCGTAGCGCGGCAATAACGAGCCGTCGTATCACAAAACCCCACCTCCCCGCAGTCTAAGTTTGACAGATGAAGCAACCATCATTTCACTCTTTGCTGAATCCCCTTCTCCCTCACCGTCTTCAAGAAAGGCAACACTCGCATCTGCCACTGTTCTTCTCTCCGAACGAAGGGAAGGTAAGTGGATCCGTGATGTTGGTATATTTTCGTTCAGAGAAAAAAAACTTTTGCAAAACAATAACCGATCCTCACTCTCTTTTTTGTTTCATTGTCATTGCGATTGTGTTTTCCTTTTAGTGGTCTCCTAGTATTCGTAAGTTTCATGATGGACCAAGGAGAACCAGGCAAAGATCTGCCGATATTGGAGTAGACACGGGAGGCTGATCCCCACGAGACAGAGAGCTCCAAGAAGATGGAGGCAACCACCGAGCCGACCCCAGATATGCTCACGGCCACTACTGAGATGGTCAACGCCCCGTTTGAGGTTACAACCCCCGTGGCACTGCAGGAGCAGTTTTCCCCCTTCGAGGATGTGCCCCCCCCCCCCCCCCCCGCTGAGCTGCCCAAGGTGATTTCCTTCTTTGCCGATCTCGATTGTGGTTTTTCATCTAAGTATGTGGTGATTTTTTTAGAAAAGGAAGTATGTGGTGATTAATAATGCAGAATTTTATTAGCTTCGATGCCATGCTATACATAGTGGTTTAAATAACTTGTGTTTCTTATACTGAAAAGTAATTTCAAATTTGTTTCTGTTTCAATTAGAGCCCTAATGCAGACAAGGATTGTGTGGTTGGACATGTCACTCACTATGAGGTGGACGACCTGAATATGCGCGCTGGGAAAACAGAGTTCTTAGGCTGTTGGATCCTGGAAGCCATTTGCGGTTATACCAATGAAGAGTTGTATTCCAGCCTCACTGTTGTCAGGCGTGTTGTCCAGGGTGTACTGAAGCACAAGAAGTTCAAGCTACTCCTTCGTTTGTGAGGCATACTGTTCTTA
Organism: Triticum monococcum; assembly: GCA_034509565.1. NCBI lineage: Eukaryota > Viridiplantae > Streptophyta > Magnoliopsida > Poales > Poaceae > Triticum > Triticum monococcum. Next base: position 491,075,405 of record CM067845.1, read on the forward strand.
TCAAGCTTACGCAGGAAGATGACGTGGCATGCCTCCACAAACAAGTTTATCAGTGGCAAGGCCACAAGGTTGTCTTCATGATGGTTCACGGGATTGAGCTGCTGTGGGATGTCCTTGATGATGTTCATGGCAAGGTCCGTCTTGTGTCCAGCCCAAATTAGATCGAGGCATGAAATAGTTGCCCCAGCTAGCGTTCAATGGTAGTTTGGATTGTGTCTAATTATCCGAACCTTGCCTGTTATCGACCCCTCTGGGCTAGTACTCTGTTTGAATCCGTCTATGGGAACTGCTGCTACTTTTGTGTGCCCGTGAATCATGTGAGAACCATCGTAATTGTTGCCGAAACAGATGCGTCCTCACTAGTTTTTTCATGAATATGGCATGGTAAGACATAAGTTGTCACGGTTTATCATATGAGCAGTGTGTGTTTTGATGAACTAGAGCACTCGTTCGAGAACCGTGCGTCGACGTATACATAAGTACTTGTAAACACTGTTGGTGCTACCCCACTTGTAAGCAGTTGTGCAAAACACGGCACATTGGCTCAGCTCGGTTCAACAATAGACTATCGACCAGCTAACAATCAAAAATCTGTTGCCTGACATATAAGCAACTATGTATCTTGTTACAATGGTTCATGCAGTTAATTGAGGCCACAATGTAATAAATTCCAAACGTTCACATGCTAGTCCAGCACGCATGTGGAACACTCACATTAAACTTGTCTTCATAAAAAACTTGAAAAGCATAAGTTAAGTAATTTTATACATCTCAATGATTCATAGAACATAAGAAACATATACTAGTTCACAGCAAAAGACAAAGTTGTGAGAAGGTTTACAAATCAGGAAAAAACAAGGAAGGCTTCTCTAAGCAAAGGGCCTCCCGGCAGGCTTAAATTTCCTGGAGTTCACTCTGGTTTTTTCTTGTTGCCACCATCCAGGGTTAGGTTCTCTCAATCCAGAATAACCAATTATAATTGTGGTCTCAGCTGGAATGCTGAACTGAACCATGTAGTGTACTGACTAGCTAAAATGCTTGTGCATTCCACTAAATTTAAGCACCGCTATTTGCAGAAATAAGCAGACCACAATGCCTCTTGTCCGCGCACCTGTCCAAAAAACCGCCGTGCAACCGTGCCAGCTAGTCCTCGGTCCATGGATGAACTGGTAGAAAGTGCATTCCGGACTAGGATGCAGTTGTTTTCGCTCGTCCCTGCACTGCAATCAGGAAGTAAAATGTACGAATCAGCTTCTTTTAGATTGTGTTGGTCATTCTACCTTAATTACTACCAATGTAGGGATACCTTGAAGACGGGAGGTTAGACGACAACAACGAGGGATAGCCATCTCATTTTGCGCAGTTGTACTAAAACTGAGGTGTGTGCTTTTGATTGCGCGGATAGAAATGATGCGGAGACACACATCCCGAAATGATATGGAGACAAACATCCCTGTTTGCGCAAATATGAAATACGGTTATTTAAACAGTGACAGATATTACTACTTTCCCCTGTTTCCTCTTAGAACCAAGTCCTAGATTCATGCTATAGCTTTCCCACTTTCTTCCCTGTTTGAACCAACGCTTTGAGTCGACTGTATGAACTAGCTTTACTTCTAATAATAGTAGAAGTCTAGGTGGCTTTGGAACAGCGGACGAAAGTAGAAAAGGATCCACACGAAGGGAGCTGGGGCAGTAGAGCAAGGCAGGTTTCGAAGGAATATATACCTGAGGGTCGTCAGCATGTGGCAAAGACGACATCGGGAGGCCGCATCTTGGCCACAATACCGCAGGGAGGAAGAAGGGGTCGGAGGCCCTCCCGAGCCGGCGCTCTCTCAGAGAGAACGGCACGGCTGCCAATCAGGACGTGCGGGCAGCCGTTGGTCTCCTCCCTCACCGCCGATGACAGCATGAACGATGCACCTACACCCCTGCCCCGGTCAAGGTTGTCCGGCTGGATTTGTGACCAGCCGTGAGCTGAGAGAGAGTGTGGCCACCTATGTGTTGCTTAGATCTGGAGAGCATGAGAGAGTGAACGAGAGGAACCCTAGTAAAGCAAGCGCTAAGGCTCCTGCTTTTATATATAGTGGAGTGATTTTATTGTACCAGCTTCAAAAAAATGAGCTCCTACGTGTACCCGTGAGTGGGTGTGAGAGAACTAGTGCGTGCGTGCACTGCTTCTCTTCGTGACAGTACAATATACTATGCCCAAAGAATGTTCGCCGTAAGAGTAATAGTATAAATGTGTGACGTGTGAGCTAAAATAAAATATGTGTGTGCCGTCTTTTGTTTTTTAGAAGTTCTGGGGGTAGGGTGTGAAGAGCACATATGTGCGTGACGTCTACCTGCAGATAGACGGTGGGTGCGACGTGCGAGTCTGCGAGAGGACTCGGGAGAGTCGTGACTCGTGCGGGTGCGTGTGCGTGAGAGAGAGGGGGCACGTATCAATGCAATGCATGTGTTCGTAAATCATTATCTGACAAACGTTCGCCACAAGCCTTTTCCTGACGAACGCCGTAAGAACCGTTAGATCGGCATCCGACAGTGTCAGTTTTGCCATGTCATTTAACAGAACAGCCACTCCTCCTACACACAAATCTTCCACGTGAGTGTTAGCAACTTCCATATGCTCCCTCTGTTCCAAAATGCAATGCATATAGCTTTATTGAAAATTCAAACCTCGCAAACTTTTACCGAGTTTTTGTGTACCAAATTGCACATGTAGAATACCATGTATATATCATTTCATTCATCTTCGAGAGGTAACTATAAATATGGGTGAGGAGTCTACAAAGAAAGACCATCATATCACCCGCAGCAATTTCAAGCATCCTTTAGTGTCGAGGAATATCATAGGAACTCTATATGATATTATTTTTATCGGATTTTTCCTTTAGAGCCAATTGGTTCATAGGAATAGATTCATATACTCCACATTTCAAAGAAAATAAACATGATATCATTTCTATATCTTTAGAGCCACTTGGTTCATATGAATGGATTCCTATAGTCCCTTAATTTCAAAGGAAAATAAACGTTAGCATATATTCAATAGAAAAGTTCCTATGATATGAACCAAATTACATCTCTTTTCTAATCCCTCCTCAAAGGAATTGAGATACATGTCATCTCTAGATTCAATAGAAAAGTTCCTATGATGTGAACCAAATGGCATCTCTTTTCCAATCCCTACTCATAGGAATTGAGATGCTCCATGTCATCTCTTTCCCTACAACTTCCATGTATACATCTTCTATTCCTAAATAGATAGTACAACCCACTAGTAGCTTTTTTCCAAAACATGCAACTATGGCACAAGAACTATATAGTGTGCCAATAACTTTGAAAGATGGTCGCTGGATGAAGCTAACCCGACAGTGCAGAGATAGGCAAATCCGAGCACTATTGGTCATTGGATATCATCAACATTCCACCAGATCTGCCACATGTACAATTTAGAAGACTCCATGGTTGAACTTAAGCATAATGCACAAACCTCAAAACACAAGCACTTCTCCTTTGTTCTAGAATCTTCTGTATCATAATTGATTATTTTTTTCTAAATGAATTTCCATTATTTGTTTTTTACTTTATGATTTAAAATGCACAACCACATGAATCTTAACATTTTTATAAAACTAATTGATTTTGAATGAGATGAACTATAAGAACTAAACGAACATCAACATCATGCATATATGACTCAAAGCTTTACATGCTATAGTGTGTATTTATTCATAATTTGGTTTCGAAATCTCATGCGTTCAATACATGTGTACCTTACTAGTTTTGAGTAGAGTAGCAAATTTCACGCGGCCCCGGGTATATCAAAATGCAGGGCCCATGCATCATTGCCTTTCGGGCGAACCTACGTCCACAATTCTTTGTATGTACTATATCTCCACTGGTCCCCGAACCCAAAATGCTGCCTCGTTCCCGTAAAACCAAGCGGCCCACACATATTTAAGGCGTCGACTCGAACCTGTTTACTACAACGTGGCCCCGCACGCTGTAGTACTCCTACAAACCCTACCGCCGCACTCATCATCGGTTTTCTTAAGAGGACGAGGGAGAAGCCGATTTGTAGTGGAGGCGCTTTCAAAAAGAAGGATCTGTCGTGGAGACCCCTACCCTAGGGTGCCCTAGGTAGCTGTCGCACGCATCATTGTTTTCTCTTTTCTTTATGCTCTTGCGCCCTAGAGTGAAATGATGGTTGCTTCGTCCGTCCAGCTTAATGCGGAAAAGGTGGGGCTTTGTGATTTGACCCCTCATCGCTCATTTTCTACTACTGCGGCGCTACGACCAGGGTGCCTCCAATTCCAACCGCTGCTCCGAACTGTAATTTGGTGCATCGCACATGGAACAAGACGGTGCATGAGCCACATGTCGGCCAAAGGCGTCCTCTTAAGTGTGTCGCCATTCCGTGTGCGGACTGCCCCTGCTTGAGTTGCTACGCCAACACGACAGGAGCAGCCTACCACTTGGTTTTGCTCCTTGGTGAATCCCGACTATATTGATCTAAAAAGATATGTGCTGAACTACCCTCTCCGTCTTGGTTTTTTATTTTTAGGCGTCTCGGTTTATAGGGCCTGCACGTAGTTCTAGGTCATCCATTTGACTAACTAAATATGAGTTACTATGTCACAAAAAGTATATCATTGGATTCTTAAGCGGATGTAGTTGTATTTAAAAGTCGAGGGCGGGGCTTTTCCTGCGCGGTAGGCGGGGCAGTTCCGCCTAGTCGGTTCGACAGAGACGCGAGAAGATGAGGGAGTAGGCTGCTGCAAACGTAGGGTTGTGTGATTTGACAGCGAGTTACTGCTAGACAGGTGGGGCCCCGTGATTTGACTTGCCATTATCATTTTAACTGCGGTGCTACGACCGGCGTGAGTCTCCCGATTCCTGACCACCTCCATACAAGTGCCTCTCCCAATGCTCCACCATGTAGTAGAGGCTGGCTCTTGCATGAGAGCCCACTTCTCCACTTTTTCCTTGCCTCTCTTTCCTCCACATATGCAAAAATGCCATGTAAGGCGCACTATTGTACTTACTTTTACTTTCTCCTGCAGGTGCTTAAGCTTGCCACATAGGCATAAAGTCTGATGTGGCGACTTAATCAAGAAGAGAGAGACTAGTTTGGTGACCCAAGGAAGAAACGGTGCTAAGCGCATGTACCTAGGTGAAAAGACAATTTTGAGTCTATAGCTAATTAAATAAAGCAAACTTTATAACACCATTTCATTGGAAGAGGTCACTCCTTGGCAAATGCAATAAATACTAGTACTCCATGTGTCCCATAATATAAGAATGTTTTGGCACTACACTAGTGTCAAAAACGTTCTTATATTATGGGACGGAGGGAGTACGAAGAAAGAGATAGAGAGGAGTAAAAAAATACACTTATAGCCAACCTTATAGCCAACCTTGTTGTAGTATGAGTGACTAAGTGATGACTATGTATGGCATGCCAACATCAGATAGCCTAACATACCGTGTTAAATCTCCAAGGGCGCGACCGCGCGAGTGATGCGACGGTCGTGGTAGGCGCGACCATGATATGGGCTGCTGGCAGCCCTTGGATCTGAGATCAAACGGTCGCATGCTAAGTTGCTGAAAATTTGCAGAATAACCCCGAAGGAAATATGCCCTAGAGGCGATAATAAAGTTATTATTTATTTCCTTATATCATGATAAATGTTTCTTATTCAACCTAGAATTGTATTAACCGGAAACATAATACATGTGTGAATACATAGACAAACAGAGTGTCACTAGTATGCCTCTACTTGACTAGCTCGTTGATCAAAGATGGTTATGTTTCCTAACCATATAAATGAGTTGTCATTTGATTAACGGGATCAAATCATTAGGGGAATGATGTGATTGACTTGACCCATTCTGTTAGCTTAGCACTTGATCGTTTAGTTTGTTGCTGTTGATTTCTTCATGACTTATACATGTTCCTATGACTATGAGATTATGCAACTCCCGTTTACCGGAGGAACACTTTGTGTGCCACCAAACATCACAACGTAACTGGGTGATTATAAAGGTGCTCTACAGGTGTCTCCAAAGGTACTTGTTGGGTTGGCGTATTTCGAGATTAGGATTTGTCACTCCGATTATCGGAGAGGTATCTCCGGGCCCACTCGGTAATGCACATCACTATAAGCCTTGCAAGCATTGCAACTAATGAGTTGGTTGCGGGATGATGTATTACGGAACGAGTAAAGAGACTTGCCGGTAACGAGATTGAACTAGGTATTGAGATACCGACGATCGAATCTCGGGCAAGTAATATACCGATGACAAAGGGAACAACGTATGTTGTTATGCGGTCTGACCGATAAAGATCTTCGTAGAATATGTAGGAGCCAATATGGGCATCCAGGTCCCGCTATTGGTTATTGACAAGAGAGGTGTCTCGGTCATGTCTACATAGTTCTCGAACCCGTAGGGTCCGCACGCTTAACGTTCGTTGACGATATAGTACTATATGAGTTATGTATGTTGATGACCGAATGTTGTTCGGAGTCCGGCATGAGATCACGGACATGACGAGGAACTCTGGAATGGTCCGGAGATAAAGTTTGATATATGGGATAGTAGTAATTGATCTCCGGAGGGTTCCGGAATTCACCGGAAGGGGTTCCGGATGTTTCCCGAAATGTTTGGGCACAAGAACACTTTATCTGGGCCAAAGGGGAAAGCCCACGAGGCTTTTGGAAAGTGCAAAAGGAAGTTTTGTGGAGACCAGAGGCTAGACGCCAGGAACCCTGGCGTCTAGGGGGTAGACACCGGGAACCCTGGCGTCTAGCCCTGGAGTCCGAGAAGGACTCTTGCCTTTTGGGTGAAACCGACTTTGAGGAGGCTTTTACTCCAAGTTTCGACCCCATGGCTCAACATATAAATAGAGGGGTAGGGCTGGCACTAAAGAGACATCAAGAAACACCAAGCCGTGTGCCGGCAACCCCGTCCCCTCTAGTTTATCCTCCGTCATAGTTTTCGTAGTGCTTAGGCGAAGCCCTGCGGAGATTGTTCTTCACCAACACCGTCACCACGCCGTCGTGCTGCCAGAACTCATCTACTACTTCACCCCTCTTGCCGGATTGAGAAGGCGAGGACGTCACCGAGCCGAACGTGTGCAGAACTCGGAGGTGCCATCCTTTCGGTACTTGGATCGGTCGGACGTGAAGACGTACGACTACATCAACCGCGTTGATATAACGCTTCCGCGAATGGTCTACGAGGATACGTAGACAACACTCTCCCCTCTCGTTGCTATGCATCACCATGATCTTGCGTGTGCATAGAATTTTTTTTGAAATTACTACGTTCCCTAACAGTGGTATCAGAGCCTAGGTTTTATGCGTTGATGTTGTGCACGAGTAGAACACAAGTGAGTTGTGGGCGATATAAGTCATACTGCTTACCAGCATGTCACACTTTGGTTCGGCGGTATTGTTGGATGAAGCGGACCGGACCGACATTACGCGTACGCTTACATGAGACTGGTTCTACCGACGTGCTTTGCACACAAGTGGCTGGCAGGTGTCAGTTTCTCCAACTTTAGTTGAACCAAGTGTGGCTACGCCCGGTCCTTGCGAAGGTTAAAACAGCACCAACTTGACAAACTATCGTTGTGGTTTCGATGCGTAGGTAAGAATGATTCTTGCTTAAGCCCGTAGCAGCCACGTAAAACTTGCAACAACAAAGTAGAGGACGTCTAACTTGTTTTTGCAGGGCATGTTGTGATGTGATATGGTCAAGACATGATGCTAAATTTTATTGTATGAGATGATCATGTTTTGTAACCGAGTTATCGGCAACTGGCAGGAGCCATATGGTTGTCGCTTTATTGTATGCAATGCAATTGCGCTGTAATGCTTTACTTTATCACTAAGCGGTAGCGATAGTCGTGGAAGCATAAGATTGGCGAGACAACAACGATGCTACGATGGAGATCAATGTGTCACGCCAGTGACGACGGTGATCATGACGGTGCTTCGGAGATGGAGATCACAAGCACAAGATGATGATGGCCATATCATATCACTTATATTGATTGCATGTGATGTTTATCTTTTATGCATCTTATCTTGCTTTGATTGACGGTAGCATTATAAGATGATCTCTCACTAAATTTCAAGATAAAAGTGTTCTCCCTGAGTATGCGCCGTTGCCAAAGTTCGTCGTGCCCAGACACCATGTGATGATCGGGTGTGATAAGCTCTACGTCCATCTACAACGGGTGCAAGCTAGTTTTTGCACACACAGAATACTCAGGTTAAACTTGATGAGCCTAGCATATGCAGATATGGCCTCGGAACACTGAGACCGAAAGGTCGAGCGTGAATCATATAGTAGATATGATCAACATAATGATGTTCACCATTGAAAGCTATTCCATTTCACGTGATGATCGGTTATGGTTTAGTTGATTTGGATCACGTGATCACTTAGATGATTAGAGGGATGTCTATCTAAGTGGGAGTTCTTAAGTAATATGATTAATTGAACTTTAATTTATCATGAACTTAGTCCTGGTAGTATTAGCATATCTATGTTGTAGATCAATAGCTCACGATGTTGCTCCCCATTTAATTTTTATATGTTCCTAGAGAAAACTAAGTTGAAAAATGTTAGTAGCAATGATGTGGATTGGATCCGTGATCTGAGGATTATCCTCATTGCTGCACAGAAGAATTATGTCCTTGATGCACCGCTAGGTGATAGACCTATTGCAGGAGCAGATGCAGACGTTCTGAATGTTTGGCTAGCTCAATATGATGACTACTTGATAGTTTAGTGCGCCATGCTTAACAGCTTAGAATCGGGACCTCAAAGACGTTTTGAACGTCATGGAACATATGAGATGCTCCAGGAGTTGAAGTTAATATTTCAAGCAAATACCCGAGTTGAGAGATATGAAGTCTCCAACAAGTTCCATAGCTAAAAGATGGAGGAGAATAGCTCAAGCATTGAGCATGTGCTCAGATTGTCTGGGTACTACAATCGCTTGAATCAAGTGGGAGTTAATCTTCCAGATAAAATAGTGATTGGCAGAATTCTCTAGTCACCATCACCAAGTTAGTAGAACTTCGTGATGAACTATAATATGCAAGGGATAACGGAAACGATTCCCAAGCTCTTCGCGATGCTAAAATCGACGAAGGTAGAAATCAAGAAAAGCATCAAGTGTTGATGGTAAACAAAACCACTAGTTTCAAGTAAAGGGACAAAGGGAAGAAAGAGGAACTTCAAGAAGAATGGCAAGCAAGTTGCTGCTCAAGTGAAAAACCCAAGTCTGGACCTAAGCCTGAAACTGAGTGCTTCTACTGCAAAGGGACTGGTCATTGAAAGCGGAACTATCCCAAGTATTTGGCGGATAAGAAGGATGCCAAAGTAAACAAAGGTATATTTGATATACAGATTATTGATGTGTATTTTACTAGTGTTCGTAGCAACCCCTCGGTATTTTATACTGGTTCAGTTGCTAAGAGTAGTAACTCAAAACGGGAGTTGCAGAATGAACAGAGACTAGTTAAGGGTGAAGTGATGATGTGTGTTGGAAGTGGTTCCAAGATTGATATGATCATCATCGCACACTCCCTATAATTTCGGGATTAGTGTTGAACGTAAATAAGTGTTATTTGGTGTTTGCGTTGAGCATGAATATGATTTGATCATGTTTATTGCAATATGGTTATTCATTTAAGTAAGAGAATAAATTGTTGTTCTGTTTACATGAATAAAACTTTATATGGTTACACACCCAATGAAAATGGTTCATGGGATCTCGATCGTAGTGATACACATATTCATAATATTGAAACCAAAAGATGCAAAGTTAATAATGATAGTGCAACTTATTTGTGGCACTGCCGTTTAGGTCATATTGGTGTAAAGCGCATGAAGAAAGTCCATGCTGATGGGCTTTTGGAATCACTTGATTATGAATCAGTTGATGCTTGCGAACCATGACTCATGGGCAAGATGACTAAGACTCCATTCTCCGGAACAATGGAGCAAGCAACAGATTTGTTGGAAATCATACATACTGATGTATGTGGTCCGATGAATATTGAGGCTCACGGCAGGTATCATTATTTTCTGATCTTCACAGATGATTTGAGCAGATATGAGTATATCTACTTGATGAAACACAAGTCTGAAACATTTGAAAAGTTCAAAGAATTTCAGAGTGAAGTGGAGAATCATCGTAACAAAAATAAAAGTTTCTACGATATGATCGCAGAAGGAAAATATTTGAGTTATGAGTTTGGCCTTCAGTTAAAACAATGTGAAGTAGTTTCACTACTCACGCCACCTGGAACACCATAGTGTAATGGTGTGTCCGAACGTCATAACCGTACTTTATTAGATATGGTGTGATCTATGATGTCTCTTACCAATTTACCACTATCTTTTTGGGGTTATGCATTAGAGACAGCTACATTCACATTAAATAGGGCACCATCTAAATCCGTTGAGACGACACCGTATGAACTATGGTTTGGCAAGAAACCTAAGCTGTCGTTTCTTAAAGTTTGAGGTTGCAATGCTTATGTGAAAAAGTTTCAACCTGATAAGCTCAAACCCAAATTGGAGAAGTGCATCTTCATAGGATACCCAAAAAGAAAATGTTGGGTACACCTTCTATCACAGATCCGAAGGCAAGATATTCATTGCTGAGAATGGATCCTTTCTAGAGAAGGAGTTTCTCTCGAAAGAAGTGAGTGGGAGGAAAGTAGAACTTGATGAGGTAACTGTACCTGCTCCCTTATTGGAAAGTAGTTCATCATAGAAATCTGTTCATGTGACTACTACACCAATTAGTGAGGAAGCTAATGATGATGATCATGTAACTTCAGATCAAGTTACTACCGAACCTCATAGGTAAACCAGAGTGAGATCCGCACCAAAGTGGTACGGTAATCCTGTTCTGGAGGTCATGTTACTTGACCATGATGAGACTATGAACTATGAGGAAGCGATGATGAGCCCAGATTCCGTGAAATGGCTTGAGGCCATGAAATCTGAGATGAGATCCATGTATGAGAACAAAGTATGGACTTTGATTGACTTGCCCATTGATCGGCGAGCCATTGAGATTAAATGGATCTTCAAGAGGAAGACAGACGCTGATATTAGTGTTACTATCTACAAAGCTAGAATTGTCGCAAAAAGGTTTTCGACAAGTTCAAGCTGTTGACTACGATGAGAGTTTCTCACTCGTATCTATGCTTAAGTCTGTCCGAATCATGTTAGCAATTGCCACATTTTATGAAATCTAGCAAATGGATAAACAAAACTGCATTCCTTAATGTATTTATTAAAGAAGAGTTGTATATGATGCAACCAAAAGGTTTTGTCAATCCTAAAGGTACTAACAAAATATGCAAGCTCCAGCGATCCATCTATGGACTGGTACAAGCATCTCGGAGTTGGAATATACGCTTTGATAAGTTGATCAAAGCATATAGTTTTTTACAGACTTGCGGTGAAGCCTGTATTTACAAGAAAGTGAGTGGGAGCACTACAGCATTTCTGATAAGTATATGTGAATGACATATCGTTGATTGGAGATCATGTAGAATTATTCTGCAAAGCATAAAGGAAGTTTTGAAAGGATTTTTTCAAAGAAAGACCTCGGTGAAGCTGCTTACATATTGAGCATCAAGATCTATATAGATAGATCAAGACGCTTGATAAGTTTTTCAATGAGTACATACCTTGACAAGATTTTGATGTAGTTCAAAATGGAACCGTCAAAGAAGGAGTTCTTGCCTGTGTTACAAGGTGTGAAGTTGAGTAAGACTCAAAACCCGACCATGGCAGAAGATAGAGAGAGAATGAAAGTCATTCCCTATGCCTCAGCCATACATTCTATAAAGTATGCCATGCTGTGTACAAGACCTATTGTATACCCTGCACTGAGTTTGGCAAGGGAGTACAATTGTGATCTAGGAGTAGATCACTAGACAGCAGTCAAAATTATCCTTAGTGGAATAAGGATATGTTTCTCGATTATGGAGGTGACAAAAAGGTTCGTCGTAAAGGGTTACATCGATGCAAATTTTGACGCTGATCCAGATGACTCTAAATCTCAATCTAGATACATATTGAAAGTGGGAGCAATTAGCTAGAGTAGCTCCGTGCAAAGCATTGTTGGCATAGAAATTTGCAAAATACTTATGGATCTGAATGTGGCAGACCCGTTGAGTAAACTTCTCTCAAAAGCAAAACATGGTCACACCTTAGTACTCTTTGGGTGTTAATCACATAGCGATGTGAATTAGATTATTGACTCTAGTAAACCCTTTGGGTGTTGGTCACATGTCGATGTAAACTATGGGTGTTAATCACATGGTGATGTGAACTATTTGTATTAAATCACATGGCGATATGAACTAGATTATTGACTCTAGTACAAGTGGGAGACTGAAGGAAATATGCCCTAGAGGCAATAATAAAGTTATTATGTATTTCCTTATATCATGATAAATGTTTATTATTCATGCTAGAATTGTATTAACCAGAAACATAATACATGTGTGAATACATAGACAAACAGAGTGTCACTAGTATGCCTCTACTTGACTAGCTCATTGATCAAAGATGGTTATGTTTCCAAACCATATACATCAGTTGTCATTTGATTAACGGGATCACATCATTAGGGGAATGATGTGATTGACTTGACCCATTCCGTTAGCTTAGCACTTGATCGTTTAGTTTGTTGCTATTGCTTTCTTCATGACTTATACATGTTCCTATGACTATGAGATTATGCAACTCCCGTTTACCGGAGGAACACTTTGTGTGCCACCAAATGTCACAACGTAAGTGGGTGATTATAAAGGTGCTCTACAGGTGTCACCAAAGGTACTTGTTGGGTTGGCGTATTTCGAGATTAGGATTTGTCACTCCGATTATCGGAGAGGTATCTCTGGGCCCACTCGATAATGCACATCACTATAAGCCTTGCAAGCATTGCAACTAATGAGTTAGTTGATGGATGATGTATTACGGAACGAGTAAAGAGACTTGCCGGTAACAAGATTGAACTAGGTATTGAGATACCGACGATCGAATCTCAGGCAAGTAACATACCGATGACAAAGGGAACAACGTATGTTGTTATGCGGTCTGACCGATAAAGATCTTCGTAGAATATGTAGGAGACAATATGGGCATCTAGGTCCCACTATTGGTTATTGACCAGAGAGGTGTCTCGGTCATGTCTACATAGTTCTCGAACCCGTAGGGTCCGCACGCTTAACGTTCGTTGACGATATAGTACTATATGAGTTATGTATGTTGATGACCGAATGTTGTTCGCAGTCCGGGATGAGATCACGGACATGACGAGGAACTCTGGAATGGTCCAGAGATAAAGTTTGATATATGGGATAGTAGTGTTTGATCTCCGAAAGGGTTCCGGAATTCACCGGAAGGGGTTCCGGATGTTTCCCGAAATGTTTGGGCACGAGAACACTTTATCTGGGCCAAAGGGGAAAGCCCGCGAGGCTTTTGGAAAGTGCAAAAGGAAGTTTTGCAGAGACCAGAGGCTAGACGCCAGGAACCCTGGCGTCTAGGGGGTAGACGCCGGGAACCCTGGCGTCTAGCCCTGGAGTCCGAGAAGGACTCTTGCCTTTCGGGTGAAACCGACTTTGAGGAGGCTTTTACTCCAAGTTTCGACCCCAGGGCTCAACATATAAATAGAGGGGTAGGGCTAGCACCAAAGAGACATCAAGAAACACCAAGCCGTGTGCCGGCAACCCCGTCCCCTCTAGTTTATCCTCTGTCATAGTTTTCGTAGTGCTTAGGCGAATCCCGGTGGAGATTGTTCTTCACCAACACCGTCACCACGCCGTCGTGCTGCCGGAACTCATCTACTACTTCGCCCCTCTTGCTGGATCGAGAAGGCAAGGACGTCACCGAGCCGAACGTGTGCAGAACTCGGAGGTGCCGTGCTTTCAGTACTTGGATCGGTCGGACATGAAGACGTACGACTACATCAACTGCGTTGATATAACGCTTCCGCGAACGGTCTATGAGGGTACGTAGACAACACTCTCCCCTCTCGTTGCTATGCATCACCATGATCTTGTGAGTGCGTAGGAATTTTTTTTTTGAAATTACTATGTTCCCTAACAAACCCTCCAGGATAGGATATTCACCCATAGGTCTAGAATCACGCCATGAAACCGTTCGATCTTAGATCCAAGGGCTCTCGGAAGCCCGTATCATGGGGGAATAGAAAGCCACTACCCTGCCGTTCGCACACTGGCAGTTCGCTCCTACTCGTCCTCGCACATCCTTCAATACTATGGCGGTTCGCTCCTAGTCGTCCCGTCTATTCACATTACGGCAGTTCCACTAATCCTAACCCTCCTCCCAAATCCATGGCGTCCCAAATCTCCACGATCGGCGGTGAGTACAAGGTTAGAACCATCACCGGTGATGAGTTCGACGTCATCTACACCTGTTCTTCCGTGACGGTGAAAGGATGCCTTTCTCGCTTCAGACGCATGTTCAAAAACTCAGATGATGAGTGGGTCGCTGGGCTAGATGTTGAGTACACCACAGTCACGGGACGAGAGAAGGATCTAAATGACAAAGAGAGGAAGAAGCCCGCCGTGATCCAGGTTTGCATACATAACATTTGCTTGGTCTACCACATATGCCATGCCGACATTGAGTGCCAGGATTTGAAGAACTTCCTCAAGGACAAAATAGTGAAATTCATTACTGTAGACTTTGAGAACGACAAAGAAGTCCTGGGTCGGATAGGCCTCATTGTAGGCAACCCCTTCGACCTCCAGAAGAATCTGCTGGTGCCCTCTCGTCAGCCTTCAATGCTGACCCTGGAAGGAGCCATGGTTCATCCTTTGTACCGTAAACTGGAGAAACCTCATTACACATTTCATCGTCATGCATGGCAGTGGAATGTACTAGATATAGACCACATCCACTACGCTGCAATGAATGGCTACCTTTGTTTCAATATCTACAAGGGTTGGATGAAGAGCAACAGCCAAGTGTGCAGTTCAAGCAAAGAAGTATCGGACAAGAGGAAGAGGGACAAGGACGAAGTCGAGGACGTGGACGAGGACTCCGAGTAAGGTGGCAGTGTCGTTGCTCATGGTGGTTCTAAACTTTTAATGCAGTGTCTACCGGATTAGTTGCATAGTTTAATTTCAGGTGTGCTTAGTTTAATTTGAGGGGTGTGTTGTGCTGAGCCCCCAGCAGAACTATGTTATGTTTCTTCTCGTTAGTTTAAATCTTCAGTATGTACATACTACTAGTATTTCTTTAATAGAATTTAGCACCCCAATTCAACACGTACTAGCTTTTTTTAGCAGTACTATATGCATAATTTGGCGACGAGCGCTCTCTATATGTACCACCTTTTTTTAATTTCAATTTTTGCTCCATGGCGCAATCCATCGATAGTACTACTGTACAAAAGTATACATTTTTTAAAAGTCTAGAGTACTGTTCATCACATATATAGCCAGTTAAATTCTCAACCTAGAACGACGTGCATGCCATGTAGTAAACCGATACGGAGGAAGTATAGTAAAAATGAGGTGATTTTACCGAGCGATCGGCGGGGGAGCATGGCCTGTCATGCGGTCCCACGTGTCATGATGTACCAAGGCGATGCGTGTGTCCCTCTTGAGGCAGAAGCAATACTACGTGGTTTGAGATGATGGCGAACCGAAGTGTGAAATAATGGTTGCTTCGTCTGTCTGGGAAGGTGCGGCATTGTGATTTGACGTCTCATTGCTCACTACTACTACTGGGCCGGTACGAGTGGGGTGTGTGCCCCTGCTGTTCTGCACTGTTATTTGGTGCTTGACACGTCAACCCGGTTGCTATATGTCCCACATGTCGGCGACAGGAAGTACAGAATTCATGGAAGGGAGCGTCGACGGAGGAGTATACTACAGAATTCATGAAAGGGAGCGACTTAGTTTTGGAAAAATCTGTTATTACAGAGTACGTACCCACTAGGGTTTATAGGGCTCATCTAACAACATTCGTTTTTCCGTTTGATAAGTCTCAATTCTACTATACTAGTAGTAGTACCATTACATGTTGGATTTCGAGGTGCGTTAGATCACCCGACGCAAGCAGTGTCAAGAGGAAACTAACCAATGCATGTACAAGTTCATGGAAATTTAGTGGTCATTCATGCATTCGTTCTAATTAATGCCTTGGTAAACATAACTTGTTGAGAAAAACGAGCGTACTAATTAATTGTGCAAACTGAAATTAATTCGACCACTCACCGCCTACCTTGGTTGGAGAGATTTTGAAATTGAGCCATAAACTGGAAAGGAGGGAGTAGTAACTTTTGTCTCGATTACTATTTGTGGCCTTGTATAGATGCAAAATGTATTTTTTTATAGTGGCCTTGTATAAGTAAATGGAGGGAGTACTAAACAAAGTACGTAGTAGGGACGAGGAGTAAACGGAGGGAGTAGTAAAAAAAATTCCTCGTGCTGCGAGCCACCGCGCGTGTGGGAAAGGGAGCGGGCGTAAAGGCGTACAGTAGTAGTAGTACTCGTAAGCAAGCTTCACCTTATCCTGCGAGCCACCGCGCCCATGGACGGGGGAGATGGCGTACTAAGCAAGCTTCTCCTCGTTCTGCGAGTTGACGGGACACATCAAGAGTACTCCAGTTTATAGAGCCTTGCCTCTAAGGTAGGCCCCACATGGTTTGCCTCTTTTTTTAATTTAACATAACGTGTCAAGTCGCAATTAGTTTGTTCACTCGTGGTAGACGATCCTCCCTCCACCAAGTGGACAACCAGTACACGTGCCAAATTACCACGTGGGCTGCCTTTTTCGTACAGAAATGAGCTCCACCATGTACCCGCGCGGGTGTGGTTGGGAAAGAGACGGGAGTACGTGCGCCGTGTGTGCACCTCTTCTCTTCGTGCACGTCCCCCACCTACGTGGGTGTGTGTGAGAGAGATACAAACCTAGACATAATGCGCCGTCCATCCCCATGCCTCCGCCCAGTCTGACCACCAGTCACCACCACGCCCCACTCCTCCTCACCTTATCTCTCATCTTTCTCCCTCCATTTTTATATACAAGGGGCCACTATCAAAATTACAATTTGCAGATATACAAGGCCACTAACACTAATCGATGCAATATTAATGGTGTTTTCCTCGTGGTACTAGCAAAGGAGGACATTAATTATCCCTTGCATGCATGCGGGAGTTTGTAAAAAAATGCATCTTGATGTTCCATGCAATGCACGGGCATCTTGCTAGTCCATGAAAACAACACATGGCAAAATTCCACGGCGAACGAGGGATTTGAATCTGTTGGGAAGGGCTGTTTGGATCTTGCCCGGGGTAGCCAAAATATTGGCAACCCTTTTGTCCATCGGTGCCTTTGCCACCGATGAACGAGGAATGGCTCGGGTGCTCATGCTGTCATGCATCCTCCAGCGCGCACATTGGAGACGAGCTCGCACGAGCTGTGTTTTTTTGTCCCACAACGCCGCCCGAGCCACCCGCAGACCAACCGGCAACCCGCAAATTACGCCATCCAACCGTAGTCGCACACATTATGACAGCAACTCAACCAACCGGACGAAATTCACGCAAACACGTAGACAAACTGATATTTCATATAAACAACGACGAAAATCATATAAAATACTATATTTTCGTACAAACATGACGGATTTCATTACATTCAAATGAACTACGCGGTGCTAGTTCTGGACAGCACATGTATATATTACCTGGCCTAATTGGTTGCCCGCCGATCGATTTGTGTTCCTCATGTCCGGCAGCACAATCATCGGACTGCCGGGAGCCCCGGAGGTATATGCTTCAGCGCAAAGGATGGCTAGCTTCCCCACTGCCCAACTGATATCATTGGCTAGTGCCGAAGATGATGGTGGCCGGCACCGGTTCGAGTTCATCACCGGCCACTACTTCGCCATGGCCGGCACCGGCTCGAGTTCATCCTGACATTCCCCTCTTTCGTGGAGCCCATGCGGGTCGACGAAGGTCCTTGCAACAAAAGGATCTGGCAAGACACCTGTTGTGTACGCCAGCGTCGCCTCCACGGTGGCCTTCATGGGGCCCAAGCGGCGATGGCCTCCCGTGTTCTACTTCTCCTCGATGATGGCGGCGGACGCGGAGGCACTGGCCATCGACTCGTCGCTCTCCACTCCCTCGGCTTCTGTCGTTGCTTGCGTGGCGCGGCCGCCGGCATGGGAGTCTCAGCCACAGAAATAGGAGACGCGATACGAGGCGGCGGCATGGACGGCAGCAACGACGCCCGTGCGCCGCTCCTCGTCGAGCTGGCCTGGAGCGGCGAGTTGCTGAACCACGCGCCGGCTTGGGGCGGCAACTGGCTCCGTCAGGCGAGGGGAGGGAGGTGGATCTGCGTGCTGCATAGCTCGTATCCAGCGGGCTACCCAGCTGGCTTGGATGCGGAATAACTACTCTTCGTAAGCCATTGTAAGAGTGGACAAAATGGTGGAGGAGATAGGGGAGCGGCGGAGGTGTGTGATTCTTGGCTGGCGTTTGGCCTCGTTTAAATAGGAGATTAAATAGACGACGGACGGGAGGAACTCGGCCAGTGTTGCGTTTACCGCCGGTCCGGTCATGAACGGATGTGTGTCCAGAGTGGGTTTCTCGGCTTCCACACGGGCGGGTTTCATGGAGGCATTTGAATGTGGCACGGAGGCGTGTTCAGCCGGGCGTGCCGCGAGTGGCGCCCCTGACTCTGACCTAGGACACCGCGCCGTTCTTCCACTGACGTGTGGGCTCTTTGGGTGCATGGCCTGCGTGTCAGTGACCCAACGCAGGCAGCGCACAGCAGAGGAACCTTTGGTGGGACAGGGCGGTCAGAAGCGGGCATTTCATAAATCGATGATTGTTCATTGAGTGTGACGTCATCTTTTTCATGTAGATAAGCCTACTATGTTGATAGCCCGTTCGATATGTTGTGATTCATAAAGACCGCTGCAAACATCAACGTTCTGCTTATCACAGATAAGATTGATTAATACCCGTAACAATCCATGTCCTTAACAAAGGGTGCATGCACGTATAGGTTGAGCATGTCTCTTGCGTTGTGTGCTGTGTGCATGTAGGCGTGCGAGTGTTGCATGCGTGCAAGGGTACGTTTCAGTGTTGCATGCATGGGTGCGTACGTGCGTGTGTTCGTGAGTGCATGTGTACGTGTCAGTGTTGCACGCCAGCATGCCTGCGTGTGTACGTGTCAGTGTTGCACGCCTACATGCGCGCGTGTCTTGCGTGTGTGCATGTGTACGTGCGGGGTGAGGCTATGATGTCTACTACACAACCTTCTTCTTGTAGACGTTGTTGGGCCTCCAAGTGCAGAGGTTTGTAGGAAAGTAGCAAATTTCCCTCAAGTGGATGACCTAAGGTTTATCAATCCGTAGGAGGCGTAGGATGAAGATGGTCTCTCTCAAGCAACCCTGCAACCAAATAACAAAGAGTCTCTTGTGTCCCCAACACACCCAATACAATGGTAAATTGTATAGGTGCACTAGTTCGGCGAAGAGATGGTGATACAAGTGGTATATGGATAGTAGATAAAGGTTTTTGTAATCTGAAAATATAAAAACAGCAAGGTAACTAATGATAAAAGTGAGCGTAAACGGTATTGCAATGCGTTGAAACAAGGCCTAGGGTTCATACTTTCACTAGTGCAAGTCCTCTCAACAATAATAACATAATTGGATCACATAACTATCCCTCAACATGCAACAAAGAGTCACTCCAAAGTCACTAATAGCGGAGAATGAACGAAGAGATTATGGTAGGGTACGAAACCACCTCAAAGTTATTCTTTCCAATCAATCTGTTGGGCTATTCCTATAAGTGTCACAAACAGCCCTAGAGTTCATACTAGAATAACACCTTAAGACACAAATCAACCAAAACCCTAATGTCACCTAGATACTCCAATGTCACCTCAAGTATCCGTGGGTACGATTATATGATATGCATCACACAATCTTAGATTCATCTATTCAACCAACACATAGAACCTCAAAGAGTGCCCCAAAGTTCCTACCAGAGAATCACGACGAGGACGTGTGCCAACCCCTATGCATAGGTTCATGGGTGGAACCCGCAAGTTGATCACCAAAACATACATCAAGTGAATCACGTGATATCCCATTGTCACCACAGGTACGCACGGCAAGACATACATCAGGTGTTCTCAAATCTTTAAAGACTCAATCCAATAAGATAACTTCAAAGGGGAAACTCAATCCATTACAAGAGAGTAGAGGGGCGAGAAAACATCATAAGATCCAACTATAATAGCAAAGCTCGCGATACATCAAGATCGTATCACCTCAAGAACATGAGAGAGAGAGAGAGATCAAACACATAGCTACTGGTACATACCCTTAGCCCCGAGGGAGAACTACTCCCTCGTCGTCATGGAGAGCACCGGGATGATGAAGATGGCCACCGGAGAGGGAATCCCCCTCCGGCAGGGTGCCGAAACGGGTCTAGATTGGCTTTCGGTGGCTACGGAGGCTTCTGGCGGCGGAACTCCTGATCTATTGTGCTCCCGGATGTTTTTAGGGTATATGGAGATATATAGGTGGAAGAAGTACGTCAGGGGGGCCACAAGGGTGGAGGGCGCGCCTAGGGGGTGGGCGTGCCCCCCTACCTCATGGCCTCCTCGTAGATCCACTGACGTGCACTCCAAGTCTTTTGGGCTTCTTCTGATCCAAAAATAAGTTCTGTGAAGTTTCAGGTCAATTGGACTCCGTTTGGTTTTCCTTTTCTGCGATATTCTAAAACAAGGTAAAAACAAAAACTGGCACTTGGCTCTGGGTTAATAGATTAGTCCCAAAAAATGATATAAAAGTGTATAATAAAGCCCTTAAACATCCAAAACAGTAGATAATATAGCATGGAGCAATCAAAAATTATAGATACGTTGGAGACGTATCAGCATCCCCAAGCTTAATTCCTCCTCGTCCTTGAGTAGGTAAATGATAAAAACAGAAATTTTGATGCGGAGTGCTACTCGGCATAATTTCAATGTAATTCTTCTTAATTGTGGTATGAATATTCATATCCGAAAGATTCAAGATAAAAGTTCATATTGACATAAAAATAATAATACTTCAAGCATACTAACTAAGAAATTATGTCCTCTCAAAATAACATGGCCAAAGAAAGTTCATTCCTACAAAATCATATAGTTTAGTCATGCTCCATTTTCATCACACAAGAATGCTTTCATCATGCACAACCCCGATGACAAGCCAAGCAATTGTTTCATACTTTAGTAATCTCAAACCTATAAACTTTCACGCAATATATGAGCGCGAGCCATGGACATAGCACTATGGGTGGAATAGAATATAATGAGGGGGGTTATGTGGAGAAGACAAAAAAGGAGAAAGTCTCACATCAACGAGGCTAATCAATGGGCTATGGAGATGCCCACCGATTGATGTTAATGCAAGGAGTAGGGATTGCCATGCAACGGATGCACTAGAGCCATAAATGTATGAAAGCTCAACAAAAGAAACTAAGTGGGTGTGCATCCAACTTGCTTGCTCACGAAGACCTAGGGCACTTGAGGAGGCCCATTGTTGGAATATACAAGCCAAGTTCTATAATGAAAATTCCCACTAGTATATGAAAGTGACAAAACAAAAGACTCTCTATCATGAAGATTATGGTGCTACTTTGAAGCACCAGTGTGGCAAAGGATAGTAGCATTGTCCCTTCTCTCTTTTTCTCTCATTATTTATTTTCTTTTATTTTATTGGGCCTTCTCATTTTTTATGGCATTTCTCTCTTTTTTTGGGCCTTCTCTTTTTTATGGCCTTTCTCTTCTTCTTTTTTTATTTCTCACTTGGGACAATGCTCTAGAAAATGATGATCATCACACTTCTATTTATTTGCAACTCAATGATTACAACTCGATACTAGAACAAAGTATGACTCTATATGAAGGCCTCCAGCAGTGTACCGGGATTGCGATGAATCAAGTGTGACATGTATGAAAAATTATGAACGGTGGCTTTGCCACAAATACGATGTCAACTACATGATCATCTAAAGCAATACGACAATGATGATGTGTGTCATAATAAACGGAATGGTGGAAAGTTGCATGGCAATATATCTCAGAATGGCTATGGAAATGCCATAATAGGTAGGTATGGTGGCTGTTTTGAGGAAGATATAAGGAGGTTTAGGTGTGAAAGGGCGTATCATATCACGGGGTTTGGATGCACCGGTGAAGTTTGCACCAACTCTCGATGTGAGAAAGGGCAATGCACGGTGTCGGTGTCAAAATCGGCGGATCTCGGGTAGGGGGTCCCGAACTATGCGTCTAAGGCAGATGGTAACAGGAGGCAGGGGACACGATGTTTTACCTAGGTTCGGGCCCTCTTGATGGAGGTAAAACCCTACGTCCTGCTTGATTTATTCTTGATGATATGGGTATTACAATAGTTGATCTACCATGAGATCGGAGAGGCTAAACCCTAGAAGCTAGCCTATGGTATGATTGTTGTTGTCCTATGGACTAAAACCCTCCGGTTTATATAGACACCGGAGAGGGTTAGGGTTACACAAGGTCGGTTACAAAGGAGGAGATATCCATATCCGTACTGCCTAGCTTGCCTTCCACGCCAAGTAGAGTCCCATCCGGACACGAGACGAAGTCTTCAATCTTGTATCTTCATAGTCCAACAATCCAGCCAAAGGATATAGTCTGGCTGTTCGGAAACCCTCTAATCCCGGACTCCCTCAGTAGCCCCTGAACCAGGCTTCAATGACGATGAGTCCGGCGCGCAGTATTGTCCTCGGCATTGCAAGGCGGGTTCCTCCTCCGAATACATCACAGAAGAATTTGAATACAAGGATAGTGTCCGACCCTGCAAAATAATTTCCACATACCACCGTAGAGAGAATAATATTTCCACAAATCTAATCTGCTAACACGTTTTGGCAACATGACATTAAGCCATGGCCTAGTGATTATTCGAACCGTTTCCTTTAACTAGCCCCGCACATAACGCGAGGCAGTTTTTTGACACGTCTTGTCAAAACAGATATCGTGTCCCCCTCATTACGGGATTCTCATCAATACGGGCGTGGGTAACCCAACCGCGCCATCGATTACGGCGCTTGGGGGATAAGCGAGTTTTACCAGGCTAGTGGGGGCACATAGTTTCGGCCGCCCTTATAAAGGGACAAGGTTTAACCTTTTTCTACCCACACCTTCTTCCTCCTTGCTCATCCACTCTTGCGCACTCGAGCCCCAACGCCCAAGCCCACATCCTTCCCTTCAACCTTCTCCAATCATGTCCGGAGCGGGAGGCAAGTGGATGGCTTCCTCCGTTATGGAGGAACACATCAAAAAGTTGTGTGGAGCCGCATACTTAGCCGTGAATGTCGCGCATCGGCTGCCCGCTGTGGGGCAGATCGTCCCTACCCCAGAACCCCATGAGAGGGTAGTTTTCCTCCACCACTTCCTCCGTGGACTGGGGTTTCCCCTTCATCCATTCGTCCGCGGTCTCATGTTCTACTACGGGCTAGACTTCCATGATCTGGCCCCGAACTTCATCCTCAACATTTCAGCGTTCATCGTCGTCTGTGAGGCTTTCCTCCGCATCCGCCCCCACTTTGGCCTATGGCTAAAGACCTTCAATATCAAGCCGAAGGTGGTGGGCGGCCAACAAGTAGAATGCAGCGGAGCCATGGTGGGCAAGATGCCCAACGTTATATGGCTTGAAGGCTCCTTCCTGGAGACCATAAAGGGGTGGCAATCGGCGTGGTTCTACATCACCGAGCCGCACGACGCCAAATGGGTGGTTGCCCCCAAGTTTTGATCCGGATTCCCTACACAGCTCACTTCCTGGAAAGAGAAGGGCTTGTCGTGGGGTTCATCGGTGGAGCTGGACGGACTCCAGAAATGTATCCTGAACATGACAAGCAAGAAGGTCAAGCTTGTCAACATAGTCCAGGTCATGCACATCCGCCGGATCCTCCCATGCCAACAACGGGACTTCAACTTGTGGGAGTTCGACCCAGCCCAGCACCAGACTCTGAGCGAGCTCTTCGACACGACGCACAAGGACGTCTGGAAGGTGCTGTTCAAGGGCGCCGAGGTCCCTCCCTCTCTCACCGAGGACCGCGGGCTAAGCGTGAAGCGCCGAGCGCATTCGGTGAGTTCTATACATCCGGTAGGATATTTATTTCCCCTAGCTTAACCATGCGCGGGGTCTGATCTCCATGCCTTTAACAGGACTGGGTGGAGACGTCGGGGCAGATTAACTGTCCGGCCCCTCTGCCCGAAGACACTACGGACGCTCTCCTGACGGAGATGTTGACTCCGGCTCCTTACAAGGTGCCGGAGAAGACCAAGAAGGCCAAGGGAACCCGAAAGAGCTCCCGGCGCCAGGTGTTATCGGACTCATCATCTGATAACTCCACGACGCACTCCTCCCCCGAAGACGAGGAGGAAGATGAAGATGTTACCCCTCCAGTCGGGGGAGACAAGAAAAGAAAGGCCGCCCCTACTGGGGGGCGAAGGGTCCAAGAAGGGAAGGACTCTCCTTCCGGACTACTCCACCACCGCTGCAGAAGGCGAAGACGAGTGGCTGCTCAGGGCTAAGCCCCTGGCAAAGTCGTAAGTATTCGGATACCAGAGTAACTCATTGCATTCCTTTGTCGCACCGCTTCTCCTAACGCCGAATTATGATTATGCAGACCGCCACGAGCCCGTATCGACATATCGTCGGACGGCTCCCTGGGCTCGTCGGATATGGATAGCGATCCACTTCCGACCGCCACCTCCTCTTGCCCTACGGACAACGCCGAGGTATTGTCTCAAGAGGCGCCGGGTCGAGGGGAGACAGTCCCGGAGGCACCTCAAGGCGACCTTCCGGACTCCGGGAGCAAAGGGAGCAAGGCTCCCGAGGGCTCCGAGTTCGGCCCTCATCCGAACACCGCGCCGGAACCTCCAATGGTTCCGGACTCAGGCAGGCGGCCTCCCTCCAAAAGGGGCAAGATGCCTGTGCCGGTGACCCCTGTCCAACCAGAGGCACCAGACAATCTGCTGGGAGCGCTTCGCAGCGCTTCCATCGACAAAGAGCACCGCACTATTATGAGTGCAGTGGTCCAGAAGGTTCAGTTTGCCAAGAGCGGATTGACTGAAGCCTGTGCCAGCCTTCTAACAGGCTTTGAGGTAAGTGTTTGAAATATAGGAAAAATATTACCGCATAGATAGTAGCCCCTGATCCTCTATTCGGTGTTCAAAAAGAAAATTCGAATAGAGGATCAAACAATATCACAGGAGTCTAACATAAGTATGTCTATATGCGTATGCAGGCTTCGCTGCTGGCCTCTGCCGCACAGACTGCGGAGGTTGCCGCATTGAAGCAGGACCTCGAGGGGTCCAAGAAAGAGCTCGGCCTTGCCCAGAGGCAGCTCGAGGAGAACAAGGGTAAGTAATACCCTGTCTATAGATATGTATATATAAAAGAAGACGCGATTGCAAAATGACAGGATTATCATAAATTTGCCAGGGGCCACGACAGAGGTGGCGACCCTGAAGCGAGCGTTATCCGAGGCCGAAGACAAAGCGGCCAAGGAGCGCACCGAGCGGGAAAGGCAGGAGGCACGGGTGGGCGAGGTGCAGCAAGAGCTCCAAGCTCTCGTGTCGAAGCATGAGGCGTTGGAGCGTGACTCGAAGACGCGAGAGTCCGAGCTTGCCGCAGCCCTTGAAAGCACGAAAAATGCCAAGGCTGAAGCCCAAAGAGCCCTCTAGGAGATTGAGGCGATGAAGAAAATAGCAGCGGGTAAGGCATTCCTTATGCAAAGCAAGCATGTGAAAGTAAATTACTTGTTACTTGCCCGAATCCGGAGCTCTCCAGGAGCGTTCGCGGATTTGCCCCGCAGCGTGTCGGATGCCGCATAGTTTTACCAGGCCGAGGAGGGAAGCTCAACGGAGAAGTTGTTTTGGTCTTGGTATACTGGGGCCGAACACCCGATGCCCATGAGCGACTAGCTAAAGCAGCTGGTCGAGCTACACAAGGCGGTCGAACAGGCCATGAAGGGCTTTATAGTCTGGATGTGGCCTGGCGACGCCCTTCCCAACAGCTACTTCGGCCTGGGGAGGCGGCTTGTGGATGCCTGCCCACGGCTGGAAGTCGTCAAGCGATCCGTCTGCATCGAAGGTGCACGCCAGGCTTTCGCCTGTGTGAAGGTGCAATGGGCCAAGCTGGATGCCGTGAAGCTGATTAAGGAAGGGCCGCCGGCGGGCAAGGAGAATGGCCACCCCGAGATGTACTATGAGGGTGTCCTGAAGGGTGCCCGTCTCGTAGTGGATGAGTGTACGAAAGATGTAATATTTGAGTAAACTCGCTCGTGTAATCCTGTAGTTATGAAAACTTGTTCATATGCGCTATGCAACGCTTGTTTGAATTTAAAATATTACCTTCTGTTTGGCTGTTTATCAAATCTGAGAGATGTCTAGTCGTCGGCTTCTGCCCCCATGCCACGAGTGCTGGGGTGTTCGGGATAAACCTGAGCACTCATGTTCCCATTGTTGGGTCCTTCGAGGGAGGTGCTCAGCACAACGAACAAGGAAATCAGACTATAATGCGTTATCACTCTCACTTAGCCATAGAATTCTATAATTTTAAATTTCGGTGAAGCCCCTAGTATTCGGAAGGCCGAATTCGGGGCGCGATACACGCCTTAAGCCGTACAGGGACGACTCCTCGCTCTAAGCGGCATAAGTCTTTAGGGACTCGAAAACCTCTCGAACAGCGACCAGTCTCTCGCCTTATCATGACAGTCAGTTTTAGCTTTCTCTACTGAGGTGCTTAGCCCAGCTGAACCGGGGCACAATCGCAGCAGTTCTCCCAGTGCTACCTTAGCCGATATAGCGGAACATAAGGTACCAAAACATGGGCGCCGGGCAAACCCAACTATTGACCAAAGACATGATTGGGAGCTGATGCATATAATGCTATAAGTTCAGGGTGCCGCACTTGTGAAAGTGTTCGTACTTCTCACGCCGTATTATGGGGTATGCTTAAGCCCCTAGCGTATTGGTCGTACCAGAGTGTACGGGTGCTGGATGTCATGAATGAACATATATATATAAGAAGATAATAGTCTTAATGTTATGCATTGTTTATTTAAAAAGGTGCGTTAAAGCAGAATGATACATGCAGTGCAATAAGCAAAAAGTAGGACTATGTCCCCTCCAAGGGCGAGCTGAAGAATAGTATTAAGGCAAGTATTACACTCGTTATCGTAATCCACCTGGGACTTCCGTGGTGTGATGTAGCTTACTGCCTCCTTGGTTGCTGCATCATGTGTTCGGCAATCATGCTGCCGGACAAGGTTTCTAGAGATTAATGTCCTGAAAGAGAGAAAAATAACAAAGCGCGAAGCCCCTAGTGCGGTTTAAGTCGCATCTTGGGGCGTGCCGTAGTCGTGCCCCCTTCCCCGCATGTGCCTGTGGTATTTTTAATGCGTAATTATGTGTGTGTGGCACGGGTTTCGCCGTTTGGCTGGGACCGGGGTGGGGCCGCATTGCTATGCGAGCTCGGAACATGCCAGGCGGTCCTGTTGCCGATTACTCTGGGCGCGCTTGAAGGTGTCCGGGTCCTTAAACGCCGAACTAGTGGATTGCCTTAAGAGGCTGCATTGCGCTTCCGCTGCGAGGGCCGCAATGTGCTCCTCTGTTCGGAGAGAGCGCTCTGTGTTTCCATTTGCTGTAATGACCCCCCGAGGTCCTGGCATCTTGAGCTTGAGGTATGCATAATGCGGTACTACATTGAATCTCGCAAATGCGGTTCGCCCGAGCAGTGCATGATAACCACTGCGGAACGAGACTATATCGAAGATTAACTCTTCGCTTCAGAAGTTATCCGGGGATCCGAAGACCACTTCCAGTGTGACTGAGCCTGTGCAATGGGCCTCTACACCTGGTATGATGCCTTTAAAGGTCGTTTTTGTGGGTTTGATACTTGAGGGGTCTATACCCATTTTGCGCATTGTGTCCTGGTAAAGCAGGTTCAGGCTGCTGCCGCCATCCATAAGGACTCGAGTGAGGTGAAATCCATCAATAATTGGGTCCAAGACCAGTGCGGCGAATCCACCATGATGGATACTAGTGGGGTGGTCCCTGCGATCGAAGGTGATCGAACGGCAGGACCATGCGTTGAACTTTGGGGCGACTGGCTCCAACGCATATACGTCCCTGAGCGCACGCTTCTGCTCCCTCTTGGGGATGTGGGTTGCGTATATCATGTTCACCGTCCGCACTTGTGGGGGGAACCTCTTTTGTCCTTCGGTATTCGTCTGCTGGGGCTCCTCCTCGTCATCGCTATGTGGCCCCTTATCTTTGTTTTCAGCAATTAACTTGCCGGCCTGCTTGAACACCCAACAATCCCTATTGGTGTGGTTGGCTGGCTTGTCGGGGGTGCCGTGTATTTGACATGAGCGATCAAGTATACGGTCCAAACTGGACGGGCCCGGGGTGCTTCTTTCGAATGGCTTTTTCCACTGACCGAGTTTAGAGCCTTTGAATTCGGCATTGACTGTCGTATCCTCGGTATTGTCGCTGTTAATGCGGCGCTTATGTTTGTTGCGACGTGACCTGCTACTGTCGTCCTTGGTATCCGAAGTACCATGGTCTTTGATATGTTGTTACTGCGAGCCAGCCAGCTGCCTTCTCCCGCACAAAAGCGGGTCATGAGTGTCGTGAAGGCTACCATAGATTTCGGCTTTTCCTGACCAAGGTGCCGGGCTAGCCACTCGTCGCGGATGTTGTGCTCGAAAGCTGCTAGGGCTTCTGCATCCGGACAGTCGACGATTTGATTTTTCTTTGTTAGGAACCATGTCCAGAATTGCCTGGCCGATTCCTCTGGCTGCTGAATTATGTGGCTCAAGTCATCAGCATCTGGTGGTCGCACATAAGTGCCCTGAAAGTTGTCGAGGAATGCGGCTTCCAGATCTTCCCAACAGCCAATGGACTCTACTGGCAAGCTATTGAGCCAATGCCGAGCTGGTCCTTTGAGTTTGAGTGGGAGGTATTTAATGGCGTGTAGATCATCACCGCGTGCCATGTGGATATGCAGGAGGAAATCCTCGATCCATACTGCAGGATCTGTTGTGCCGTCGTATGATTCTATATTTACGGGTTTAAAACCCTCTGGGATTTGAGGATCCATTACTTCGTCTGTGAAGCATATGGGGTGTGCGGCGCCTCTGTACTGGGCTATATCGCGACGCAGCTCCAATGAGTCTTGCCCGCTGTGCTCGGCCCGGGCGGATTTACTTTTGCTATATCTGGCATGACGTTTATCGTCTCGCATAGTGGCGCGCCCTCATGATCCGTAGATCGATCTTGCATGTTTTGCTTTGTCCTCCAATACGTCTCGCACATCTGGCGTATTTCCCCATGCCTTTTTATTTGAATGGAGTCGGGGTGCAGGCTGAGCTTTTGGCTGGAATGCCTCTCTGTCACGGCCACGGGGTGGCCGATCAGCCGCATCATACGCTTCTTCCTCCAGTCGGGGTAGCAACCTGCATTTTGGGTAACTCTTGGAGGGGCGTTCGAGTTTATATTCCTCGGCCGCCAGGACTTTAGTCCATCTGTCAGCTAGCAGATCTTGATCAGCTTGAAGCTACTGCTGCTTTTTCTTAAGGCTATTTGCCGTGGCTATAAGCCGGCGCTTGAAGCGCTCTTGTTCGACGGGATCCTCTGGCACGACGAATTCGTCATCGTTGAGGCTTGCCTCGTCTTTGGAGGGAGGCATGTAATTCTCATCCTCCTCCTTTTCATCTGCCGCTCTCTCAGGAGGGCTGGCTTCTCCCCCCTTCTGCCCTAAATCGTGCTAGGGGGGATTGTTGCCATCTTCGGCACTGTCCGGAGTTCTATTATCTCCTGTGCCGGTATCACCACTTTTTCTTTGGTGGGACTTAGAGCGGCGCCGCTGACGTCGGCGCTTGGGTTGCTTCTTGGAGGGGTCATCCTCCGTTGTCTCGTCGCCATTGCCTTCTTTGGGTGTGTCCACCATGTATATATCGTATGATGAGGTGGCTGTCCAGTGCCCTGTGGGCAGTGGTTCCTCTTCGTCTCCCGCATCGTCGTTCATACCATCGATGTCTTCGGAGTCGAAGTCGAGCATGTTGGTCAAGTCGTCGACAGTGGCTACTAAGTGGGTGGTGGGTGGGCAGTGAATTTCTTCGTCATCCGCATCCCAATCCTGCCGGACATAGTTCGGCCAGGATCCTCCTGACAAGGAGAGAGACCTTAATGAGTTCAGTATGTCGCCAAAGGACGAGTGCTGAAAGATATCCGCCGAGGTAAACTCCATGATCGGCGCCCAATCGGATTCGCTAGGAACGGGCGCAGGCGGTTCGGAGTCCGTGGCCAGAGAAGATCCGGCAGTCTAACAACACGGCTCTCGTGCAAGGCAAGGTCGATGTTCGGCTCGATCGCCGCTGAGGGTAAGGCCTCCGTGGCGGGGTCCATCCACCCGTCCATGGACGGCGCAACTGGCTCCGAATTGAGGGTCGGAGCGGCTGCCGGTGCGATCTCCCGAACACTGTCTGATGGTAGAGCTAAATCGTACTCATCATGACCGCGTGACGCACAAGGCAGGGGTTCGAATCCGTCGAAGATCAAGTCTCCACGGATATCGGCCGTGTAGTTTAAGCTTCCAAACCTGACCTGGTGGCCGGGGGTGTAACTTTCGATTTGCTCCAGATGGCCAAGCGAGTTGGCCCGCAGTGCGAAGCCACCGAACACAAAGATCTGTCCGGGGAGAAAAGTCTCACCCTGGACTGCATCGCTATCGATGATAGAAGGAGCCATCAAGCCTAACGGCGACGACAGAGAGGAACTCTCAATGAAAGCACCAATGTCGGTCTCAAAACCGGCGGATCTCGGGTAGGGGGTCCCGAACTGTGCGTCTAAGGCGGATGGTAACAAGAGGCAGGGGACACGATGTTTTACCCAGGTTCGGGCCCTCTTGATGGAGATAAAACCCTACGTCCTGCTTGATTTATTCTTGATGATATGGGTATTACAAGAGTTGATCTACCACGAGATCGGAGAGGCTAAACCCTAGAAGCTAGCCTACGGTATGATTGTTGTTGTCCTACGGACTAAAACCCTCCGGTTTATATAGACACCGGAGAGGGTTAGGGTTACACAAGGTCGGTTACAAAGGAGGAGATATCCATATCCGTACTGCCTAGCTTGCCTTCCACGCCAAGTAGAGTCCCATCCGAACACGAGACGAAGTCTTCGATCTTGTATCTTCATAGTCCAACAGTCCGGCCAAAGGATATAGTCCGGCTGTTCGGATACCCCCTAATCCCGGACTCCCTCACACGGTACCGAAGAGGCTAGCAATGATGGAAGGGTAAGCGTGCGTATAATCCATGGACTCAACATTAGTCATAAAGAACTCACATACTTATTGCAAAAATCTACAAGTCATCAAAAACCTCGGCACTATGCGCATGCTCCTAGGGGGATAGATTGTTAGGAAAAGACCATCGCTCGTCCCCGACCGCCACTCATAAGGAAGATAATCAAATAACACCTCATGTTTCAAATGTGTTACACAACGTTTACTATACGTGCATGCTACGGGACTTGCAAACTTCAACACAAGCATTTCTCAAATTCACAACTACTCAACTAGCACGACTTTGATATTATTACCTCCATATCTCAAAACAATCATCAAGCATCAAACTTCTCTTAGTATTCAATACTCTATATGAAAGTTTTTACTATTCTTGGATGCCTAGCATATTAGGATTATTTAAGCAAATTACCATGCTATTCTAAAGACTCTCAAAATAATATAAGTGAAGCATGAGATATCAATTATTTCTTCAAAATAAAACCACCACCGTGCTCTAAAAAGATATAAGTGAAGCACTAGAGCAACAACAAACTACTCCGAAAGATATAAGTGAAGATCAATGAGTAGTCGAATAATTATGCAACTATGTGAAGACTCTCTAACATTTAAGAATTTCAGATCTTGGTATTTTATTCAAACATAAAGAAAAACTAAAGAAAATAAAATGAAGCTTCAAGCAAAACACATATCATGTGGCGAATAAAAATATAGCTCCAAGTAAAGTTATCGATGAACGAAGACGAAAGAGGGGATGCCTTCCGGGGCATCCCCAAGCTTAGGCTCTTGGTTGTCCTTGAATATTACCTTGGGGTGCCTTGGGAATCCCCAAGCTTAGGCTCTTGCCACTCCTTATTCCATAGTCCATCGAATCTTTACCCAAAACTTCAAAACCTCACAACACAAAACTTAACAGAAAACTCATGAGCTCCGTTAGCGAAATAAAATAAAATACCACTTCAAGGTACTGTAATGAACTCATTATTTATTTATATTGGTTTTATAGCTACTTTATTCCAACTTCTCTATGGTTTATAAACTATTTTACTAGCCATAGATTCATCAAAATAAGCAAACAACACACGAAAAACAGAATCTGTCAAAAACAGAACAGTCTGTAGTAATCTGTAGCTAGCGCAAGATCTGGAACCCCAAAAATTCTAAAATAAATTTCTGGACGTGACAAATTTATCTATTAATCATCTGTAACAAAAATTAACTAAATATCACTTTCCAAATAAAAATTACAGTAGTTCTCGTGAGCGCTAAAGTTTCTGTTTTTTACAGCAAGTTCAACAAAACTTTCCCCAAGTCTTCCCAACGGTTCTACTTGGCACAAACACTAATTAAACACATAAAACCACATATAAACAGAGGATATATGAATTATTTATTAATAAACATGAACAAAAAGCAAGGGACAAAAATAAAGTTGGGTTTCCTCCCAACAAGCGCTATCGTTTAACGCCCCTAGCTAGGCATGATGATTTCAATGATGCTCACATAAAGGATAAGAATTGGAACATAAAGAGAGCATCATGAAGAATATGACTAGCACATTTAAGTCTAACCCTCTTCCTATGCATAGGGATTTTGTGAGCAAACAACTTGTGGGAACAAGAATCAACTTGCAAAGGAAGGTAAAACAAGCATAACTTCAAAACTTTAAGCACATGGAGAGGAAACTTGATATTATTGCAATTCCTACAAGCATATATTCCTCCCTCATAATAATTTTCAGTAGCATCATGAATGAATTCAACAATATAACCAGCACCTAAAGCATTCTTTTCATGATCTACAAGCATAGAATTTTTATTACTCTCCACATAAGCAAGATTCTTCTCATTCGGAATAGTGGGAGTATCATAAGAGACTCGAATACTATAAATTGTTTCCACATTAAAAGAGTAATGTTCAGAAAAAGGGTAATCATAATCATGACAAGTTTTATAAATATAATCACTAATTTTATAGCATAATTATCAACACAATAATCATCATAGGTAGGAGGCATGCTATCATCATTATAAATTTGCATGTCAAAACTTGGGAGACTAAAAATATCGTCATTAAACATAGCTTCCCCAAGCTTGGGGCTTTGCATATCATTAGCATCATGGATATTCAAGGAGTTCATACTAACAAAATTGGAATCATGCTCATCATTCAAATATTTAGTGCCAAACATTTTAATGCATTCTTCTTCTAACACTTTGGCACAATTTTCCTTCCCATCATACTCACGAAAGATATTAAAAAGATGAAGCATATGAGGTAAACTCAATTCCATTTTTTTTAGTTTTCTTTTATAAACTAAACTAGTGCTAAAACAAGAAACAAAAATATTCGACTGCAAGATCTAAAGATATACCTTCAAGCGCTAACCTCCCCGGCAACGGTGCCAGAAACGAGCTTGATCTCTACTACACAACCTTCTTCTTATAGACGTTGTTGGGCCTCCAAGTGCAGAGGTTTGTAGGACAGTAGCAAATTTCCCTCAAGTGGATGACCTAAGGTTTATCAATCCGTAGGAGGCGTAGGATGAAGATGGTCTCTCTCAAGCAATCCTGCAACCAAATAACAAAGAGTGTCTTGTGTCCCCAACACACCCAATACAATGGTAAATTGTATAGGTGCACTAGTTCGGCGAAGAGATGGTGATACAAGTAGTATATGGATAGTAGATAAAGGTTTTTGTAATCTGAAAATATAAAAACAGCAAGGTAACTAATGATAAAAGTGAGTGTAAACGGTATTGCAATGCGTTGAAACAAGGCCTAGGGTTCATACTTCCACTAGTGCAAGTCCTCTCAACAATAATAACATAATTGGATCACATAACTATCCCTCAACATGCAATAAAGAGTCACTCCAAAGTCACTAATAGCGGAGAACGAACGAAGAGATTATGGTAGGGTACGAAACCACCTCAAAGTTATTCTTTCCAATCAATCTGTTGGGCTATTCCTATAAGTGTCACAAACAGCCCTAGAGTTCGTACTAGAATAACACCTTAAGACACAAATCAACTAAAACCCTAATGTCACCTAGATACTCCAATGTCACCTCAAGTATCCGTGGGTATGATTATACGATATGCATCACACAATCTCAGATTCATCTATTCAACCAACACATAGAACCTCAAAGAGTGCCCCAAAGTTCCTACCGGAGAATCACGACAAGAACGTGTGCCAACCCCTATGCATAGGTTCATGGGCAGAACCCGCAAGTTGATCACCAAAACATACATCAAGTGAATCACGTGATATCCCATTGTCACCACAGATACGCACGGCAAGACATACATCAAGTGTTCTCAAATATTTAAAGACTCAATCCGATAAGATAACTTCAAAGGGGAAACTCAATCCATTACAAGAGAGTAGACGGGGGAGAAAACATCACAAGATCCAACTATAATAGCAAAGCTCGCAATACATCAAGATCGTATCACCTCAAGAACACGAGAGAGAGAGATCAAACACATAGCTACTGGTACATACCCTCATCCCCGAGGGAGAACTACTCCCTCCTCGTCATGGAGAGCACCGAGATGATGAAGATGGCCATCGGAGAGGGATTCCCCCTCCGGCAGGGTGCCGGAACGGGTCTAGATTGGCTTTCGGTGGCTACGGAAGCTTCTGGCGGCGGAACTCCCGATGTATTGTGCTCGCGGATGTTTTTAGGGTATATGGAGATATATAGGCGGAAGAAGTACGTCAGGGGGGCCACGAGGGGCCCACGAGGGTGGATGGCGCGCCCAGGGGGTGGGCGCACCCTCCCTGCCTCGTGGCCTCCTCGTAGATCCCCTGACGTGCACTCCAAGTCTTATGGGCTTCTTTTGATCCAAAAATAAGTTCCGTGAAGTTTCAGGTCAATTGGACTCCGTTTGGTTTTCCTTTTCTGCGATATTCTAAAACAAGGTAAAAACAGAAACTGGCACTGGGTTAATAGGTTAGTCCCAAAAAAGATATAAAAGTGTATAATAAAGCCCTTAAACATCCAAAACAGTAGATAATATAGCATGGAGCAATCAAAAATTATAGATACGTTGGAGACGTATCAGGCTACACGTCAGTCGACTGACTTTTTCATCTCTCGTCATTAGGATTTTCCAGCCATTGGATACGAAATCAAGGGCCTCCAGTTTATCATCAAACTCCACCCCCCCCCCCCTGAGCCGCCAGCCACCACCGGCCGAATCGCCAAACCTCGCCGCCCGCGGCCGGCCCGCCCTCCCCGAAACCACTCCCCGCCGCCGGTCCGCGGCCATCCCTCTAGCCCCCCCCCCCCCCCCCGCGCCGAGCTTTTTCTCT
This sequence comes from Triticum monococcum, assembly GCA_034509565.1. Lineage (NCBI taxonomy): Eukaryota > Viridiplantae > Streptophyta > Magnoliopsida > Poales > Poaceae > Triticum > Triticum monococcum. Next base: position 491,111,195 of record CM067845.1, read on the forward strand.
GGGGATGCCCACCCCACCGCCTAATGAACGCCCCCCAACCGCCGGTGACTGCCAACCAGAGGTCTCATGACTTCGAATACCCACCGACCACTAATTTATTACCATTTCTGTCCTTCATATACGCGCTGACAGGTGGGCCCTATGGTAATGTGCGCTGTTGAATGTGGACCGTTTGACTGGTCAATTGATCGTGTTATCAAAAAATTACATAGCTGTATGGTGAGCCAGTCACCGTATGATCACCCTAAAATGTACTCCTATTTTACTAACACGGTACATACTCAAACTACCATTTCTTTCTTTCATATACGGGCTGACAGGTGGGCCCCACGGTTACGCGCCCCGATGGTGCAACACTAGTTGCGCCGCGTGGAACGTTTGACTGGTCAATTGATTGTGTCATCAACAAAATACGGAGTTGTATGGGTAAGCCAGTGACCATATAATCATGATATGTATTTGTTTAACACGGTACAGACGCAAGGGCTCATATATACGCGCAAGCACTCACCGCTATAAGTGCACACACACGAACCCTACGCCTATGAGCACCTTCGAGAGAGTAGGCCAGCATATATGATCTTGAGATTTTACGAAGTCACCATAGGTACCTCATAGTTGAGTGGAACGTATCCTCCCACTGAACATACATTGCCGGAAAATACTGAAATTAACACAAGATAAATGCAAGCACCGGGACTTTAACCTTGGTGGGCTCGAGAAACCACTGTCCTCTAACCATCCAACCACATGTTGGTTAGCACGACAAAATGTATGTGGTGACCGTGATGAGATTATTCTAAAGTCCAGTGGCCATATCGTGCTTTCGCTTCAAATACAATGACCGTAAGTGTCGTCAACAAAATACGGAGCACGCATCAAATGCAAAGTTCGTCAGTGTCATCAACCAAATATGGAGACGTATCGTGAGCTAGATACCGTTGTACTATTGTATATGCTTATTTTCTTAGTGGCCGATTGCGTGTGTGGTGTGGTGGGCACATCATTTCTAGTTGTGGTGGGTCAACATGAAGACTCATGGGTCGGTTCCGTCCTGCACCACATATAGGTTGGACCGAGAAATGTTACACGAAGACCCATGTGGAGGACTCTGCGTACAACACGAAGCTACCAGAGTCGCGGAGGACTCTATCCCCACTGGTGATAAGCCGACTATATATGATTTGTAACCCTAGGCCCTTAGTATGTTATACAAGCTTGGGGGCTAGTTCATCAATAGTATACACACACGCACAATGCCTGGTATTCACGTGTACTTTGTACACACCCCTATCACTAATATATAGTACCAGGAGTAGGCTCTTTCTTCAACTGCAAGGGTCCGATCCGAACTAGGGTAAAACTTTGCCTCGTATTACCATCCAGCCTAATAGCCAGGGATATCCTACCGAATGATATGATGAAATCATATCTGCCAACTACTAAGAGAGAGGTGTGTCAGGGGGGCAATGTGTGCGAGAGAGGCCTAAAGATAATGTGCGTGCGGGAGACACGTAGGCACATATATGTGCGTATAGAGGGCTAGTAGAGACCGTGCATGTGTATATATGCATGTGAGAGAAATAGTGTTTTCCAACTGAGATTAGTGAAAAGAGTGGTACATAGTAGTCAGAAAGAGAGAGAGAGAGAAACAGAGAGAGCGTGTGCATGAGACACCCCGACACCCTCAGAGAGATTGTGAGCATGTGTGAAAGAGAAATGCAGATGCATATAATGTGTGTGCACTTATGCGTTAGATAGAGAGAGAGAGATATAACACGTTTGTGAGAACGGGGCGAGGCATAGTGCATCTACGTGTAAAAGGAGGTTCTACGCATTAAACTAAAATATAAATGGCATTATTATTTTTGGATGAGATCATGAATTTTGCAAATTGCGTATGGACGAAAATCGGTCTATCAGACACCCATACTCTATTGAATTCTAGCATGTGCATGTGTTTATTTCATATTATCGATCCATAGAGTGAGAGCGGTTTGAAATACAGGCAATGGATGCTTTTGCAATTCATATATAAACATTAATTAGTGCACTCCATGTTGTTAGTGTGAAGCACTTTATACATTTGTCACTTGCATGGATGCATTCCAAATTGCTAGCTACGAAATAGAATACATGTCGAATTCAACATAAAGGGGGTTTCGAAGATTCGAATTCATAAGAAGTGCATTCATCTATTTGAACCCGAGATAATGGCATTTGTAAATCAGATGTAAAAGGGGGCATCAATCTTTGTTGTGAGTTTGAACATGCTATATATATATATATATATATATATATATATATATATATATATATATATATATATTCATACGCATATCTAATTTTTTTTTTACAACCAAGGAGATTATATCTGGAACCATGCATGAACTGAGGTAAGTTGCATATTTTTTAATATATACTCGTGTATAATGTATATTCAAATGTACCCCCTCCATTCCAAAATAATCGTAGCTTTAGGATTTTCAAGAGTAAAGATTTGTGAAGTTTGACAAATCCTGAAAGTTCAATTCAAGAGAACCGAAAACGTTAATGCTTCTGCTCCCAAATATTGAACGAAGCGCCAAATAGGCCTCTGGTCACCCGAAACTGTGCGAGACTAATGTTTTGGTGGTAGGAAATTAATGTCCTGACTCTGGCCCATGTAGCCTATCGGCCCAGTGTCCAAAAGTCTAAACCGGGGTAGATTTGTAACTTCACCAAGACGTCAGTCTCAACCGCCTCCGAGAAGCATTCATACGCCGTGGGTGCCTACCCATGCGCTCAGCCAAAATCTATCCTGCCCACATTTGGGACACCTGACATGAGTGTCCTACCCCCAACCCGCAATAACCGAAATTTTAGATGGGGGCAAAGTTTGTAACTTTCCCCAAATTTCAAACAAGCGCGTCTCAAACCGAAACATTGTTCCCTCTTAGTTCCCCGCCTCCCTCCGTTTCCACATTCATACTCCGTGGGCGCGAAAACGCCCTCTCCACCAGCCGTGAAACCCCAGCCTCCTTCGTCCTCCACCCCATAGCGGCCAATCCACTGTCGCCCTCCTCCACCACGCCGGAGCCGGTACCCCGATGTCATCGTCCAACGCAAACGCAACCACAACGCCCTCGAGGACTTAGCAGCTGAAGCCGAGGCAGAGCTGCCTCCACGACGCCGACGCCGACGTGCGCCGTACCAGAACCACTCCGACCACGCCGTCATGCGCCTCACTGCTGCGGCTCCACTGTCGCAACCGTCCACCGCACCGGAGTTGTTCCCGCTACGCCGTCGTTCGCCGCCTCGGATCTGCTTCCCCGCCACCGACAGACGGCCACCGCACCACACTCAACAACTTGGCCATGGGTTCGTCCAAGGCTGCACCGTCCTCCACAACTTCTGGTTTCCGGCGAACAACAAGAAGATCGTCAGAAAAACAGAAGGAGGACACAACACTGGTAGCAGAAAGAGGTACTCCTCTTCCCTTATTCGTGCAAATCTTACGTCTCCGCTCACACCGTATTCATCCCACGAAAGAAACTAGTTGAGCGCTTCTTACTGCATCTTCTTCGTGATACTAAATGCACAAGGTTTCCTCCCTTTTACTATTTCACCTTTGCTAGAGGTCAGTAGCCCACCTGGATTTCAATTCAGGGTCAGTCGAATCGCAATTAAAAGAAGCAGCACCCTCTTAGGCGCGCGGAGCACCTAGTCCGCATGTTCCCCGGGGAAGCGGTGCATCGGTGTTTATCATAGGGGTGTGGGGCGCAGGAGCTGCTTGCGCCCGATCTGGAGGTCGGCGGGGCTTGAATGGATGGTCGGGGCGGTGCGGTGAGGTCGAGGGGAGGGCGCGGGCAGGGGAGGAATACTGGGCCGGTGGTCGCTAGCGTTTCGAGGAAGATCGTCAACACTGACTGGCTGGAGGTAGATGAAGGCGATCTGCCCGTTCTTTGTACATCGGACGGTGCAGAAAAAATGGACTGACCTATTTGCTTTCAGTCGACTGTTATTTTCATAGAATCCTGTAGTAATTTAGTGTGCCATGCATGTTGTAGAGCTATCATATGTCTCCCGTCATTTGTTTCTCACTGACCTGCTATCTGCTACCTTTACACTGTACTAATTGTGCACACACTTCACCCATACTCACACTATTGTTTTTTATGCATGGGTATTTCAGACTCTAATGCAGTGTTGATGAATGTAGAAAAGAAAAGACAGAAGTCGCTCCAGTGTAATTCGAAGATAAGCACTAAGCGTTTCAATGCTCTAATGGGTGCAGTGTCAGCAGTTGGAGACAGTAAACGTAGCTCTGCAGTTGATGATCTCAATTGCCACACACACAACCATCCCAGGTGCTTGCTTTAACTTCGCGCTGTCAAATGTGGTTGCATGTTGCATATGGTGTCTAGTTTGTATTGCTTCCAATTTGGTTAAATTGCATCTGCTTACTTTACACATTATACCTTTGATAATGACATGCCTTCCTATTTTTGATACATACTACATATATCTATTAACCATGTTCGTACATCAAACTAATGCTCTTTTGTATCCCTCGTCAATCACTTATGATGAGACAGTCACCCGAGTGGGTTACTGTGAGACGCCCTACTCGTTTAAAGAGTGCAGTGTCATCCTCCCCACATGATTCTCAAGAAACAGCAAGGCTAAATGAAGATAGTCAACGTAGCTCTCTAGTTGATCACCGTAATTCCCCCACACCACCATCGCAGGTGCTTGCTCTTACTTGGCAGTGTGATATGTGGTTGCATGTTGCATATGGTGTCTACCTTGTAATGCTTCTAATTAGGGTAAATTGCATCTGCTTAGTTAACACATTATACCTGTGAATATGACATGCATTCCTGTTTTTGGTACATACTACGTCTTTCTATTAACCATGTTCTTACATCAAACTACGTTTCTTGTGTATCCCTCATCAATGCTCCTAATTTGTTAAATTGCATCTCCTTAGCTTACACATTATACATGTGAATATGACACGCCTTCCTGTTTTTGGTACATACTACATCTGCCTATCACACCATGTTCTTACATCAAACTACTGTTCTTGTGTATCCTGCATCTATCGCTTATGATGAGACAGTCACGCGCGTGGGTTAATATGAGACGCAATACTCTTATAAAGAATGCAATTTCATCCTCTCCACATGATTCTCAAGAAACAGCAAGCCTAAATGAAGATATTGAACGTAGCTCTGTACCTGAAGACCGCACTTCCCCTACACCACCATCACAAGTGCTTGCTCTAACTTCGCAGTGTGATACGTGGTTGCATGTTGCATATGGTGTCTAGCTTGTAATGCTTCTAATTAGGGTAAATTGCATCTGCTTAGTTTACACACTATACATGTGAATATGACATGCCTTCTTATTTTTGGTACACACTACATCTATGTGTTAACCTTGTTATTACATGAAACTACCTCTCTTCTGTATCCTGCATCAATCACTTACGATGAGTCACCTTTATTCGTTGCATATTGCATATTATTTCTAGCCGGTTGCCGTGTATTGCTTCTAATTTGGTCAAATACATTTGTTAGGGCACCCTTTTAATTTGACAGAGTGATATTGGTTTCATCTTTCATATGGTTTCTAGCTTGCATCGATTCTAACAAGTTCAAGCACCTTGTGCTTAGTTTACACTTTATACATCATACATGTCAATATGTCACGCCGTCCTGTTTTTCATACATATTCCATCCTCCTATCATGCGGCTGCCTTACATGAAAGTAGTGTTCGTCAGTATCATGCATCAGTGAGTTCTGAAGAGCAAATTTTATTACTTTTTCTTGTGGGTTTGACTTGACAAGGCAAAATCAAGAAAGAGGAAGTAAAAGAGTAAGGAAGGCGATGATGGTGGTCCTCTACAGCAACGTAAACGGAGCATCTGTATCGATTCTCCTTGTACTGATAGTGCATTACAAGGTCCAAGTCTTCGCTCCCCTACTCCACCATCCAAGATGCTTGCTCTAACTTGGCAGTGTGATATCTGGTTGCATGTTGCATATGGTGTCTAGCTCGTATTGCTCCTAATTAGTGTAAATTGCATCTGCTTAGCTTACACATGATACATGTGAATATGACACGCTTTCCTGTTTTTGGTACATACTATATCTGTCTATCACACCATGTTCCATGAAACTACTCTTCTTGTGTATCCTGCATCGGTCACTTATGATGGGACACCTTTAAGTTGGCAGTGTGATATTGGTTTGCGTCTTGAATATGATTTCTAGCATGTATTGCTTCTAGTTTGATGAACGCCACCTATGACGAGACAGTTTTAACTTGGCAAAGTGATATTGATTGCACCTTCCATATGGTGTCTTGCAGTGCTTCTAATTTGTTGAAGTGCCTTCTGCTTAGTTACTACATCATAGGTGTGAATATGTCAAGACTTCCATTTTTTCGTACATATTCCATTCTCGTATCATGACTTTGCCTTTCATCAGAGTAGTGTTCGTCAGTATCATGCATGAATGAGTTCTGAAGAGCGAATGATATTCCTTTTTCTTATCGGTATGACCTCACAATGCAAAATCAATAAAGCTGAAGGAAATTGGCAAGGCATTGGATGATGGTGGTCCTTTCGAGCAACTGAAACAGAGGTTCTCTACAGATTCTACTCCGCCATCCTCCCAACAAGATTTGCAAGACAACGCAAGGCTAGACAGTCAACGTAGTTGTGTAGATGATGACCACATCTCCCCTACTCCACCATCACAGGTGCTTGCTCTAACTTGGCACTATTATATGTGGTTGCATGTTGCGTATGATGTCTAGCTTATATTGCTTCTAACTTTGTTGAATTGCATCTGCTTACTTTACACATAATGCCTATGAATATGACATGTGTTCCTGTTTCTACATCAGACTACTATTCTTGCATATCCCGCATCAGTCACTTATGATAAGGCACCTTTAAGTCGCCACTGTGATATTGGTTGTGTCTTGCATATGATTTATAGCATGTACTGCTTCTAATTTGTTGAAACGCCATACAGCTTGAACTTGGCAGAGTGATATTGGTTGCATCTTTCATATGGTGTCTAGCTTGCAGTGCTTCTAATTTGTTGAAATGCCTTCTGCTTAGTTACCACATCATAGGTGTGAATATGTCACACCATCCTGTTTTTCATACATATTCCATCCTCGCATCATGTGTTTGCCTTTCATCCGAGTAGTGTTCGTCAGTATCATGCATGAATGAGTTTTGAAGAGCGAATTTTATTCCTTTTTCTTATCGGTTTGACTTCACAATGCAAAATCATTACAGCTGAAGGAAATTAGTCTGGCAGTGGATGATGGTGGTCCTTCGGAGCAACTCAAACAGGGGGTCTCTATAGATTCTACTCCGCCATCCTCCCAATAAGATTCGCAAGAAAACACAAGGTTGGACAGTCAACGTAGCTGTGTAGATGATGAGCACATCTCCCCTACTCCACCATCACAGGTGCTTGCTCTAACTTGACACTATTATATGTGGTTTCATGTTGCGTATGATGTCTAGCTTGTATTGCTTCTAACTTGAATTGCATCTTCTTACTTTACACATAATGCCTGTGAATATGACACGTGTTCCTGTTTCTAGAACATACGAGTACATGATGAGCACATCTCCCCTACTCCACCATCACAGGTGCTTGCTCTTACTTGGAACTGTTATACGTGGTTGCGTTTTCCGTATGATGTCTAGTTTGTATTGCTTCTGATTATGTTGAATTGCATCTGCGTAGCTTACAACTTATACCTGCAACGATCACTTACCCATAAGACACATTTAACTTGGGACTGTGATGTAGGTTGCATCTTGCATTGTCTTCTAGCTTGTACTGCTTCTAATTTCTTTAAATGGCACTTACGACGAGACACTTTTTACCTGATAGAGTGATATTGGTTGCATGTTCATATGGTGCCTAGCTTTCATTTCTTCTAATTTTGTTTAAATGCCTTCCGCTTACTGTTTTTTCATACATATTCCATCCTCCTATCGTACGTGTGAATATGAAATGCTGTCTTTTTTGTATATATTCCATCCTCCTATCCTACGCTTGCCTTACATCAAAGTAGTGTTCGTCTGTATCATGCATCAACCAGTTATGCAGAGCTAATTTTATTCATCTTCTTGTGGTTTTGACTTCATAAGGCAATATCAGAAAATAGGAAGGAAAAGAGTAAGTTAGGGGATGTTGGTGGTCCTCCGCACCGACGCAAACAAAGACTCTCTAGATTTGCCACTGCTACTGCTAATGAAGTTGAAGTCCCAAGTCTACATGATGAGTTCATCTCCCGTACTCCACCATCGCAGGTGCTTGCTCTAAGTTGACAGTGTGATAATTGGTTTCATGTTGCATATGTTGTCTAGCCTGTATTTCTTCTATTTTAATTAAATTGCACCTGCTGAGTTTATACGTTATACATGTGCATATGACAAAGCTTTCTGTGTCTAGAATACACTGCATCTATCTATCATACCATGTTCTTATATCAAAGTACTGCTGTTGTGTATCCCGCATCAGTCACTCATGATTGGACGCTTTTAACATGGCAGTTTGATAGTGGTTGCATCTTGCATTGATTTCTACGTTGCACTGCTTCTAATTTTTCGAATTGCCACTTATGACAAGACACTTTTAACTTGGCAGAGTAATATTGGTTGCATCTTTCATATGGTGTCTAGCTTGCATTACTTCTATTTTCTTGAAAATCCTTCTACTTAGTTTGCACATCGTAGCTGTGAATATGTCATGTCGTCCTGTTTTTCTTACATATTCCATCCTCATATGGTTGTCTTACATCAAAGTATTGCTTATCTGTATCATGCATCAATGAGTTCTGAAGAGTGATTTTATTCTTTTGTGTTGTGGGTACAGCTTGACATGGCAAAGTCAAAAAAGAGCAAGGAAAATAATATAGTAGGGAGTGCTGTTACTCGTCGGGTGAAACGGAAAAGGTTCTGCCGTCGAGATTCTGCTGGTACTTATAGTGCAGTAGAAGGTCCAAGTCCACCGGCTAAATCTACAAACAAAGTATCACCTGCTCCACCAGCTGCAACATCCGCTTCAACTGTACCAGCATCTCAACCAGTTACTTGTTCGTTTGCTCCGGAACTGGCCAGTTCCCAAGCTGCCTTCACACCTAACACTACTTCCAAAGCACTGCTGACACAACAGGACTTGGCAAGATCAGATGAACCTCATGAGCATCAATACCAAGACGGTACCTGACCGAGTCAAGTTGCAGTTGCATGCTCCTTTATATGTACTCTCATAGTTTGATGTACACTAACACTTTCCATATTCGTTGTTGAACTAGCACTACGACGCAAGCGGAAACAGACATTAGGGATAATGCTTGACAGATTAACAAAATCTAAAGGAGGAAGAATGGAGATCCATTTTGAGGCAGGTTTAAAAAGGCCATGTGATGCTACAGAGTCAACCAAGTTAGTATCAGAGGCAGTCGTTGCCGTTAGGTGTCATGCACGTATCCTCCCAACGTGGATCCAGTGCAGGAATGAGAAAGACAATACCCAGTTTAACACCTTCCTTGACCATTTATCCGTAAGTAATGTTATACATCGCAATTAGTAATATTGTCTTGCTCTGTCTCATACTTTCTAGCTTCCTCCTAATAAGACTCACATTCTTTTTTCAATAGATGAGGTTCAAGTTGGATCCGAAATATGATGCAACTAAACAAGAATGCACTCATGTTTTTCAGTCTGCTCTGTGACAGTATCGGTACCACCTTAGAAAATCTCACTTTGAAGGCAAGGCTAACAATGAAATCGCCCAAACATCTCAAGTGGAATATATTACAGATGAAGACTGGACAGCCCTCGTTAAACACTGGTCTGATCCAAAGTATCAGGTAGGCCATATGTATCTGATCAGACCACATATTGAACTTGTATTTATGTATGTGCCTTACAAGTGTATCTTCTTCTAGGCTAACTGTTTGAAGAACAAAACCAACCGTTCTAAAGTGAAATTCCAATAGACAACAGGATCTCGTAGCTATATTGCACACTGTGAGGCTCTTATAAATAGCTGCTACTTCCTTCTTTTTTTGTGCCATATTATCGTATCTATATTGACTTGTTCCAAATACAGAGGAAAGCCCGTGCGGACCAAAAAGAACCTGAACCGAATGCAGTGCAAATCTTCAAGGATTGCCACACTAGCAAGATGAAGGGCATGAGCACACCGGTTCAAGCCGCTGTTATAAGTCCTTACTCCTCCTGCCTTGAACTGATTGGTACTGTGATGTGTTCATTTAACTACTTGGTTTGCAGCCAATGTCAGTTACTCTGTTCACTTTTATTCACAGTTGTCTTAACGTATCATTTCACCTTACATGGTTTAAAAGAGATGAAGGATATTCTTTTGGTCTTGATCTGTAATCTAGTTGTTATGTTCACGTGCGCACACAATGTTAAAATAGCTTGTTTGTTTTATATCTTTTTGCCCATGATATGAATGATGGCATACTATGTTCATCCTACTTTAAACCATGTCTCTTTATCCTTAGATGTCAACAAATGTGAGGAAATAGACAATACAGTAGGCATGCTACATGGACATATGTTCCGAAAGTGATTTTATTATGTAGTTGGCACTACAATACATGCTAATGTATTACAGTAGTTCACCAAAATAAGTTATGCATAAACGTTTAACCTACTTTGTTTGTTTTTCTCTCATTAGTAACTTATCTGGTACACTAATCTACAAGTTCAAACTTTCAGGAAGCTATGGAACAAATGTTTGAACAGCCACAACCACCTGAAGGTGACGAGGCTACTACAGGCACAATGTCACCTCTTACTGCAGTGCGTCAGTATCTCTCCACTAACAGTGCAAAAGGCACCTTCCTACGTAATTCTGGGTTGGTTGTCAAGGTAACCTCGTCCAAATCGCCTACTGAACAAAATCTTCCTGCTAGATGGAGTGATATATCTGTGCTCCAGACACAAATCCAATCCCTAATGGACATTGTTTCAGAAACAAGAATAGTGGTTGAGAAATGTCGTCAAGATATGAATGGTTTTGAAACCAGACTATCAGACATTCGCTTCATTGTTCAAGAGCAATGGCGGAAAAAATGTGGAGATCGTGCTGCTCCATCAGATTCTACAGCCTGAAACATTAGCACTCAGGTCAAATGATCTGTGCTTCTATATATCTGATGGTGCTTTTATCTGAAAGGACTGTAAACTTTATGCCAACAGGCCTTTTGTTGTATGGTTGGAATTTATTTTGTTGTGATACAACATTTATGATGCTGCCTCAGGCTGCAGTAATTACGACGCTATTTTTGTATAGTGTAGGTTTATCTTAGTAATGTATTCAGCCGAAAGCTTCGTAGGAGCCCAACATGCCAACATTCGTCGGGCCCATTCCAATTGGGCTAAAAACGAGTACGGGCCGAAATTGGCATGTAGTCCACTAAAAATATCTAGGCCTAAATCAGCATAAGCTTTCATATTTTTCTGGTAGGCCTGTGCCCATAGTGGGCCTTTAACAGGCCTAAACATAATTTGGGCCCTCAGTAAAAATAGGCCGTTTACAGGTATAAATATCTCGAGCCCATAAAAAACATGGGCCTTTAATAGACCGAAAGTGAGATTGGGCCCTGATTGTGCCAAATAACCCACTAGACTTAGCAGACCGAAATGGTGGCCCATTTACGATGCGGATCTTTGACAGGCCGAAATTCGGACGGGCCGTAAATGCGCCGACCTAATACACGGGCCTTTAACAGGCGGGAACTTCGGTCGGGCTAGATTATCGTCATTTTTATATGGGCCGTTAATGGGCCCAATATGACGTTGGGCCACATATGGCCCATGGTTTACGTCCGGCTTAACAGGCTGAAAATGACAACAGGCGGAAAGTGGCCCAAAGCTATAGTGGGCCTCTAACAGTCTGAATGTCAGACATGGCCGAATATGACCCAAATCCTTCACGGTCGTTTATGGGCCAAAAGTTTTGATGGCCTGTAAATGGGCCTAAATGAAGCCGGACCTTTAACGGGCCAGAAATACACCGGGCCGTAATTCGGCCCAATTACTTAGCGGACTATTAACGGGCCAGAAGTGACCATGGGCCGCGTTGATGACAAGTTTAAGACAGGCCGTTGACGGGCCGATTTGACAGAGAATGTTGGGCCTTTAGCTGGGCCGACCCATTATGGTTCGTAGAATCTTGTGGGCCTTTAGCTGGGCCGACCCATTATGTTCTGCAAAATCGTGTGGGCCTTTAACTGGGCCGGCCCATTATGGTGTGCTAAATCTTATGGGCCTTCAGTTGGGCCGGCCCATTTAAACTTTGTGGGCCACTTTTGGGCCGGTCCACGTGTCAACATATCATAGGCCCATCTCGACCGTTGGATGAGTGACACATGTGCCAACGCGGAGCTGACGCGTGGATCCGTCAGTCAATGAGAATTTTACATGTGGAAAATCGGCATTGGTCGTGGCTGTTAATGGGTTATCGGATCCAAAATCTGACCCGATAGCTTAACGGCGTTCTGTTACGATGGATGCCACGTGTCGGTCACCCTTGACGAAAGCATTTCTGTGACGCGTGATTTATCGTCATGGAAGTGGACACTTCCGTGATGATAATTTTGGCAATGTCATGGAACACTTCTACGACAGCACAGGTATGACTATCTTGATTCTGTCATAAATTTGTTATGGATGTACATGCATGACAGAAAACGCGACCTACTGTGACAAACACGTATCATCACGGAAGTGTATTTTTTTTAGTGCTTCTTCGCCGTCTAGCGAATGTACTCCCTCTGTCCCATAATATAAGAACGTTTTTGACACTACACTAGTGTAAAAAAACGTTCTTATATTATGGGACGGAGGGAGTATGTATGTTAGTATGTATGTATGTATGTATGTATGTATATTGTATGTGGTCACCATGTGGTACTCTTGTGAAATTGTGAATTCCAAGACAAAGATGTCAGCATGTGGTGCACCTTTATTTGTTTAAGTGATTTTGTTTCCAGTGATCTTTTGATGCTATGAATGGATATCATGTACTTGTCTTATCATCAGATAGTGATCATGACTATTGTATTGTCATTTCCTTGCTAAAGTTATGCGTTGAGGATAGTGAGCAATGGAAACAGATGGCAATACTCATTCTGGAAAAGGATTAGCATGTCTGTACTCAATCTATTCTCTACATTCCAGTAAAGAATTCTGTTGCAGAAAACAAATTCTACGTATACTAACAAAGTTGCAATGTCCTCCTCATAATCTGGCGCAAGTTTGCTTAATCTACCCCTTTGTATTGACACTGGATGTTGGGAGGAGCAACCTACCCCCTAGGATGCTCAATTCAGTACAGAATCTGCTTTAGGACAGAACGTGGAGATCTGATGTGATACTACAAGGCCTTTAAGAGGGGTAGACGTAAATGTATCAAGGGGGTGTATGTAAAAAAGATAAGTGAGTTGATCTTATCCCTTCATTGCAGATCCAGTGCACCATAAGATCTTGGAGCACCATTAGATTGAGCCATAGCACTGGATATTTTCCCGGCTCGCGTGAGCTCTAGCACGGGCTCGCGTCCGCCTCGGGGCAGAGCAGCCACGGCGCGTCTACACCCGCGCAATGCGGCAGGCACACAGCTGCGCCAGCCCGTCCGCACGGTTGTGGCGGCGCGGCTACGCATGCACATAGCTGCAGCCGGCCCACCAGCATGCCCGACTGTGCACGCACGCGGCTGCGGCTGGCCAACCAGCAGTCTAGCACACCTGTCCACGTGGCTGCAGCCGGCCAGCAAGCACGCCAGAAAGGCTACAGCTTCTCGCTAAAACATCGTGAAACTAATTTCATGACAAATCTGTTGTTACTATCAATACATTTATTATCAGTTTAATATTTTTATACTTTTTATTCCTTGTAAGAATATTTTTCTACTTAGTAGTCAAAGTAACAAAACGATGACTGTTGTTTCAAGAAGTCATGTACTTATGCACCGACGTAGTACAATTAACATGCATCATTAGTGAGCACATCTGTAATTGTAAGCGTAATTTTTCATCATAAACTTGTGAGAGCCCAAAGTGACTATTAAACGTTTGGTAAATTAGTTAGAACCATAGGTGCGAACTAATCCAAAGAGAGAAATGCACTTTTTTGCGTAAGAGTTGTCACTGCAACTACATAATCTGAAGTATATTTTTTACATTTTCTAAACTTTTGTTGACTCACTTTTTTTCATTTAGGGTCAGCATGAAGTACCCTCGACCTGTTACCTATAAACCAGGGAAAAGGATGATGTGGTGAACCATCTGCGCTATAAATACAAGAAAGCTAGCATTGTCCCGAAACCACGTGACCAAGTTGGAGAAACCAGTTCAGTGTTATTTCAGGTGGCGCGGACATGGGGTTCAAGAAATCAAAGGCACGTCTTGGGCCTTTAGATATCCACTTTAAAGAGACAAAACTTATAAAAGTTTCAGAGGAACATCTTGGGATTACAGAGGAGTTTTAACCAGGCAATGTGCTTCACATATTCGAGAGATGTGGTATTGCGGCTACTTGTTTAGATTGGAAGGGGTCACAAACACGCTTAATCTTGGGTTCGTCGTGTGTAAATCCCGATCAAAGAGACATTAAAGATCTCATCCTCAAAAGGGTACCTCCTGTAACAACTTTTGACTACCGTGATTACTTTGATAAACTCGAGAAAAATGAAGTGTACCAATCACTTCCACTTATAAGTGAGGAGGTGGAGAACAATGTAGTGAGCTTAATTATTCGAATAAGGCTATATAGCTAAGCAGCTTCTATTCCTTCATTTCCTGAGTTCTTGGGCCGATGGATATTGTGAGATAAGGGTGCCAGAAAGATTGATTTTGTGGGTATTAAAGTTTTCCATACTGTAAGTGAGGAGGTGGGTATTAAAGTTTTCCATACTGTTGAGATATCAGCCATCCGGAAAGGAATGTAATAGCACAGGTTTGTATCCCTTTCCACAAACATTTCTTTCTTTAGATGTTTCTATCTCCTAATCTTACCTGACTAGGTTTTTCAGGGGGAAAAACCATCAGTTTGAAGTGCTATGAATTTACTTGTAAAGTGAAGATGAGTATGGTGAAGGCTTGTGATTACATGTTTCAGAGGAGACACGACACTATGGTCCTTCACGACACTATGCTATCTCTAAGCCTGGTATTTTAAAACTATTTAAGAGGTACGGAATTTATACTAAAATTTTGTATTTATTTTAATATAATTGTAACATATTAAAATTTTAATTAGTACAAGTTTCTATTACTTAGCCATCATAGTTAAACCCATAACAAAGTTCTAAATAGTAATAATAGTATTCTTTGGTATACATTTGTATAGTGTAACAAAAATTGTTTTTTCTTGTTAAATAATTGTTTTAATATTGCATAAACTATATTGTGTATACAGATATATTTGTGTATCTATGCATGTGTTTATATATTTTTTTAATTATTCAATATCATGGTAGAGATTCCTAAATCATACACACTAAAAATATACTCTGATAGTGGTTTCTAGTGTATATTATGTAAACATGTTTCTAGAAACTTTTAGGGCATGTCAATTGATTTTCAAGTTGAGTTCAGTAAAAAAGTTACAACATGTGTATGCTTTGTACCTGTATTAATTAGCAGTATTGTTATAAGCATAAAATAATATAAAATGTTGTCGATTGTACTTTTGCATATGATTTGTTTATCTCACATGCTTGTCTAGATTCTTTTGGTTTGATTATCATCCTAAATGTCGGCTCCATGACGGATCTTCACTGAGTTCTTAGTCACGCTGATTTTGGGCTGCCGACTTGTATCGGCCTCCATATGTGTCGACCTTTGCCCCAATTCTGAGACATAATTGCATCTACGGTCCTCATACTTGGAGGCGAGGTCTAACATGGTCCTTATAGCCAGTAAGTGATTCATTACATTTCTTATACATGAAAATACGTGGTGTATATGGTCTTGGAACTTGCGAGAGCGGGCCTAGCCGACATCGTTGCGTACGTATTGCATATACCACAGCCTAGGACCCACCTGTCAATGGGGTGAGAAAATTATAATATTTAAAAAATTATAATCTATCTCTACTCTTCTAAAAATCTCAGTTGATGGTGATAGTGTGTCTGCCTCTGGACAACGTGAGCTGTTCGATCTACCTGGAACCAACGGCTGAGATGTGTGTGCATAGAGACATGGCCTTGCCACCGGAGGTAGCAGATATTTACCCACCTCTACCACTGTATAAAATATAGAACTACTCATCCGAGCCTCATTTCCTTTCTGGTTCATCTCCTTGCCTTCTTGCCGCTGGCAGCGAAGGTTCCTGAAGATGGAATTCCAACTCTAGAACCCATTGCAACATCCTCCCGTTCCCTCCATACGCCCTCCACATCGGCTGCTCCTCCACCATGCCCTGTGGTCAATCTACCTGTAGAAATATTTAACAAACTTTGAGCCATGGCAAAGCTAATTTTATTATGGTTTCGTTGCAATGCACGGGCTCCTTGCTAGTATACCTAATATAATAAAGAGGTTGTTGCTTCTTGCGGTACGTCACGGAAATTGCCGCTCTAAGTTGCAAAATATTACCCACCAATGCCACCTACAAGTGATAAAAAAATATTTCACATAGGGGAATCCCCCGCCCGGGCCGACCCATGCAATAGGGACATTCTATATTGCGCTCTGCGTGCTAGGAGAAGACGCAACACGCCCGTTTAGGCCGGCCCATATCCCGGCGGCCTGTTTTTAAAATTACGTTTTTTATTTTTTTTTCCTTTTTCCACTTTATTTTTTTCTAATATAAATAATTTGGGACTTCAAAAAAGTTCCAAAATTATTAAAAATCATAATTTTTAAAATAAAATGTTTGTGGATTAAAAAAATGTCCCTGATTTTATAAAAAATGTTTGCTTATTCAAAAAATGTTCGAAATTGTGAAAACAAGTGTTGGGGAAATCAAAAAGTGTTCACAATCTTTTAAAATATTGTGTGTAAAAAAATGTTAATGAAATTGAGCAAAATTTTGCCAATTAAAAAATGTTCATGAATGGAAAAATATCCTACAAATTTTAAAAATGTTTGTGACTTACAAAATAGTTTATACATTCATAAATATTTGCTGATTCAAAAAATGATCATGCATTTCAAAAAATGTCCGTAATGTTTGTGAATTTAAAAAATTGTTCAACCAATTTTTAAAACAATGTTTATCCATTCTAGAATTGTTCGCTGATTCAAGAAAATTGTTAAAAAATTCTCACAATTTTTAAAAAATTTGAAAATAGTACTAAATGTTCATGAATTAAAAAATGTTTTTGATTTTAGAGAATAGTCGAAAATTTGTAAAAGTGTGCACAATTTCAAATAGGTTCACGAGTTTAAAAAAATATTCATGATTTCACGAAATTGAAAGTGATAGTGTATCTCGGTGATTCAGCAAAATGTGATCAATTTTATTGGAGATTATAAATTATTTTCTACCCTTGTAACGCATGGGCCATTTTGCTAGTATTTAAAAAATGGCTAGAATGGGGTTCGTCCTGCTAGCCAATTAAACTAACGCTACAATTATATAGTCTCTCCGTCCTAAAATAAGTGACTCAACCTTGTACTAACTTTGTAGTAAAGTTTATACAAAGTTGTTCCCTCAAAAAAAAGTTGATACAAAGTTGAGTCACTTATTTTGGAACGGAGGGAGTAGTTATTGAGATGCACATTCTTCATATTGTAGGAAAGACAAAGAAATTTCATTTACTATATTGTGCATATTCTGTCATTTTGTTATTACAATTTACAAATCCGACCACACCGCACTATTGGCTGGCTCAGGCGGGTCTCTAGCAGTACGCGTCCACTTTGGACAATTTCTAATATAGCAAACAAATACTAGCATCAGTTGTGTGTGATTGCAAGGTTGTTTGATAGCTTTATTTGTGTCAACTTTTTGGTGACCCAAAGTACACATCCACCGACACAAATTATAACTTCTAGTAGTAGCAAATACTAGCAGTACGCGAGCACACAACTGTTGAAAATAAATATGAAATATGAAATGAAAAAGAAAGAACGCCTGAGATCTAAACGTAACTGTTGAAAGTATACAGCCCCTCCCTCCCTTCACTTATAATCCACGACTACTGTAGTTTGCATTCAAACAAACGATACGAGCATAGCAAGGAACCGTATGTAGGAGTATGTATATACACAGTAGCAAGGAAAATCTATTCTACACGGCTACCATAGTTCACCGCGCAAGTTACCATTTATGAGGAGTCGGCAACTCAAACTTCAAAAGAAACCATGAAATGCGCGTTCAAGAAAACCCCCAAAGTGTTTCCTCCAAAGAAAAACTTCAGACTGGATGTGTTGGCTGCTGTGCCTTTCTTCTGAATCATTTCCGCTTAGCACTCTCTTCCGCTCTAGTAAAAGCATCAGTAAGCACATCAACAGCCCAATCCTTGGCATCCTCCTGCAAGGCAGACATGTCAAGACAAGTCTTAGCATCAAGCTCCGAAGCGAAAGGCGGGTCAAACCTTCAAAATGTATGCAGGTTGTAACTCTACTGGGTTAGGTAAGGACGTGGGTAAAATCAAGACATTCGAAAAGAGATGACTTTGCTGCCTACCTTACCAACACTGAGATGTGAAAAGAGATGCGCGTAAGGGAGAACAAGGCAAAATTGATCCTACACACGCACACTCACATATATATCGAAAAGCAATACAATATATATAAACCTTGCTTTTAAACTAATAAAGGCATGTTTGGGTGACTAATACCTTCAGAATTACTACACTGATTAATCAAAATATATATATATACCAAAAACTGCAAGCTTGTTTCCTCAAGATGTATTTTGGCTACAGGTTCTATTATACTCTAGAGTAAATGTCTACCACAGTCACTCAAATCATACAGAATATAAAAGGTGTACCAAGTGCTCAAAGCTTCCACACAAGGTGGGGCCTGGGGAAGGGAATTTCTAGACAGCCTTACCCTTGCACAATAATTCTGCAAGGAGGTTGGCAGAATTTAACCAAATAACTACAGAGGACACAGGGTAAACCAAATCTAGCACCATAAATGCACAGGTGACCCTGATAGTTATATAGAGGAGCAAGTTGTTGAAACATGGAACAGTAGTATCTACTATGAATCACCAATACATCTGTCTTCATCATGGAAGCAAGACTGTGGATCCAGTAAACTCACTCCAAAGTGATATAATATACCATCAATTATCGTCGAATTAGCGTATGAAAATTCATCTATGAGACTATAACAACGAAGTTCTGTCAGCTACTTACCAGCCGCACTTTTTCCCCAGTTCTTAAGCGGGCATGTGGACGAGCTAACTTTGATTCAAAAGGGGTCCTTGGCCTGACTTCTTGGATTTCATCCCACTCTTCACGTGAAAGCATCCTTACTGTTCCTTGCTCAGGGTGACTATTCTTTATCTTGCGTTCTCTCCTTTCTTGGTCTGTGGCTTCATGTTCCTACCCAGAAAACATGGAAAAGGTTCAGAACATACCAAATTCAGAAGAGAAAGAAGATCTTCTGAACACATGCAAACAATGCTGAGTTAAATTATTTAATTGACATGTACAATATAGGGTAGGTAGATAATCTGGCAAACAGCAGGCTTGATGATTACAAGACAAGGACACACATATCTTATCATGAAACTCTGGGTGACTATTAGTTCATGAGATAACTAACATAAATTTGTTTGAATATTTCTTGAATGAAGCCATTAAAAGGGGGGAGACAAAGTCGAACTGTAACATCGAAGAAAAACAACTATACCTGGATAGCACAAAGTTAGAGATGCTCTATGCACTACTCTTCCATGGAAAGATAATCATTTGACCCACTAAGAAATCTTGGAATGTCTCTTCTCTAAATGTATTTTATGCATTGTTAACAGTACTAGCATAAATAAACCACTCCAAAATTCTGCTCCTTCTGAGAGGTTACATTTCTACAAGCTCACATGTCTTGCAGCCACTCTATAATTATGCTTGTATAATTATCAATTATCAGAGCAAGGCAAGTCCAATGCTGAGTGCTAACATGTAACTCATTCAGTGTGTAACATTCAGTTTTATCTAAAAGTAAATGGAACATTCCATTCCAGTGCCAAGTGCTGCGTTAGAAACTTTAGTTGAATGCATAAGACTGCAATTATGAGCTATGAATGCGCCCATTCAGAATTTATGTGTACGACAGCTTGAACCTTAGCATACAATTTCTGATCAATGTACTGAACTGACATGACATTAACTTTAGAAGCACTTAATCTGATTATTAGCACATGTGTATGCATGACAGGGCTGTATTACGCAGTTGTAAGCCAATCATTTGGGGACAGTGGAAGGAACAGAGCAGATGGAGAAGCTATAACTTAGAACTATGTGGGTAGAGTGGTAGATTAGAGCTTAGTGTAACCGTTGATTTACGTTGATATCTCATATGCTTTTGGTTTATTACTCAAGATGGTTTTCTTGCCGACGATGTTCTCAAAATCATAGGTCGAGTTATTAGGTAGTATTGAATTTCAGGATTGATACTTCAAAAAGGTTTTTACTGCCACTAGGCTCCTTATGGTTAAAGATAATCTCCATTGCTTCTGTAGTCAGTCTTTAATTTCATTATTCACATTACAAACTTGAGTTTAGTTGTTTTTGTTGGCATTTGACGCTGTCCTAGATAATTAAATTTTAATCTTACGTGTTCTTATACGATGTAATCTTGTAGCACTATAACCTTCTATGGAATGTTGTGGTCGCAATACCCAGATCTACATTTGTTTAACTATCTACAATACATCTTTCTGGGAGTGGATAAACGAACAGGAATTAAGGGAGGGAGTGAAGGGGAATTTTGTATGGGTGGGGGGTGGAGGATACCATCATGAGGAGCTTGGTGAAGAGGGCGACGGCGGCGGCGGTGAGGATCATGGGCAGGGTGACGGAGTCGAGCCATTTAAGCGACTCCGGCGTCGGCACGAAGAACTCGTCGCGCCCCGGGTCGCGCCGACGCCGCCGAGAGCGCTCCCGCTCCGCCACGCTCAGCCGTAGAAGATTCCCCGTAGATCCCTCGGCCAGCGCGGCCTGCCTCATGGCCGCCCCTCCCCGGCGCAGCACCGTCCGCAGCATCGCTGCCTCCACGCCGCCGGCCACTTAGACGGGACGACAAGGCCAGGGAAGTGGAGCAGTCTCAGGGGACGTGCGCGTCCGTCGCCGTCCGCGCGCTCCCAGGACCACCTATCGACGCACGATGCGCCGCTCGCCTGATTCCCCCCGGCCGCGGCGGCGGTCGTTTTTCGCCGGGGACGTCCTAGGGAGGGGGGCGAAGAATGAGAAACCACGCACAGCAGCAAAGGCACACCGATAGGCTTTCTGGCCCACGCTTTTTTTTTTGAGTAAAGGCCAACGGTTTCTCTATCGGGCAATCCGCCGAGCCGGCACTAATGGGCTTTGGCCTGTCCCATACGCGATTTGTGTACAGAAGAGTCAAGGGTGCGTGACGTGCGACTAAGTTTTTTTACCGGAGCCGGGAGCTACCGGTGGAGAATCTGTCGTTCAATTGCTTTCTCTGAGATTCGTGCCAGTTTTTTGTGTATAAAGTAAAAATAATTTACTATGCAATACAAGCAGTAGACAAAGGAATACATATGTGCATGTCAGATGCGTGGCAGCTTTAGATGTGACTTGGTGGAAAAGGACGGCGCATGGGTTCTCTCCCCCAAACAAAGTAGTTGCATTTTATTTGTTGATCATATTTTGAATGGTTAACAGCTTATGAACCAAATTTCCATTAATCAATTTGTTTGTACATTTGAATTCAGGGTGATAAGACCTTTAAAACAAGACCGGTCTTGGATACAATTTGGCTAGATTGAATTTTTACTGGTTCAATTAATTTCACATTACAAAAAATAGGATTTTACTCATTCCAAAAAAAATTATTTCACTAATTTGAAATACGGATTTCACTCATTTACAAATTGATTTTATTATTTCAAACTGATATTTCATTTATTTCAAACAACTGATTTCACTCAGTTGAAAAAACTTACTTCACTCATTTCAGAGAACACATTAGATTCACTCATTTGAAGTACTATATTCCACTCGTTTAAAAAACTTATTTCACACATCACAAAAAAAAATATTTTCAAACTTTGTTTCACTCGTTTCAAGAAACTAATTTCACTTATTTCAGAAAACACATTACATTCAGTCAATTGAAATACTATATTTCACTTGTTTCAAAAAGTGATTTTACTCGTTACAAAAGATAGATTCCGCTCATTTCACTAGTTCCAGAAAACACATTACACTCACAATATACAGAAATAAATAAGGATTTTTCACAAAAAATAATATTTCAATTAAAAAACTATTTCACTCATATAAAAAATATCATTCAAACACATATTTCCCTGCAGTAATTAAAATCTATGAAATTAGTTAAATTAGATTTTTGAACTAAGTGAGATCTATGAAAATAGCTACTTTTTGAAATGTGTGAAACATGTTTTTTTTAAATCTGACTGACATAAGCAGTTTCACACAGAGTGAAATAACATGTTTCATATGTTCCATATATAGAGTGAAATAAATTTCAAACACTGAAATAAGCAGTTTCACACAGGATATATAGAGTGAAATAAGTTAACTGAAATGTTGAAAATTAAATGTATTTGAAATCTATCCAAAATTGATCTTGTTCTAAAGGTCTTGACACCCGGAGATCAAATATATAAAATATTTCACATATGTAATTTTGGTTTAAAAGATATTAACGGTTGAAAATGGCAAATGAAATTTAAATGGGTACCTTTGTTATGGGGGCCAGAGGAGGAGAGTATGTCTGAGCCATGCATGCATCGTATTGACAAAAAGTGCTGACAAGAGTTGACAAGACGTTTCATACATGATGATGTTCAACAGAATACAAAGAAATACTAGTATGCATGTAGACAGCGTGCATCAATCTCCAAGAATTTAAGAGTGGATTTAGCACCGGTAAAAAGAGGTTTGCGGCGTGACGTGCGTCTAAGCTTGGCTATTCCCTTAAAAAAACTATACCCTCTTCTTCTTCTTCTTAAAAAAGGAAAAAGAAAAAAGCTTTACCCTCATCTGTTTCTCAATAAAAAGACGCGACTAACGTCTGACTGGTCCCTCGATTCAAACATATCCGAACAATTCTACCTCACCTCCCTCCCGCGACCTCCCGCGAAACAACCAAAGGCTATGAGGCTCACCAACACTACCCCGCCTCCCTTCGCGAGGCCGATGCATCTCTATGAGGCTCAAGTTACAAGGCCATGACAACGCCCCTAGCCCGCCTTACATCGCGGACGACCTATCACCCAAACCCTACCTTGACAGGCATGTGGCTTTGGTCAAATGTTCGGCAGGCGCAGTCTTGAACATGTGTGTAGCTTCCAGAGTCCATCTTGATGAGAATGAGGGCCCACAGGCCCAGCTTGAGGACTATGGGCCGACTAGGTTAGCACCCCCTATTCTAGAACACCGTCACTTTTGTTTTTAGTCTTTCTTCGATTTCTTTCTCTTTTATGGTAACACCAATGCCCTGATTCATTAGAATTACTTTTGTTTTATTTATATCCATATTCTTTGTTTGCTTAGGGTACACCAATGTCCCTAATTCATTCTGCCTTAAAATAACTTTTTTTGTTTATGATTATGACTAATGGAAATAAAAGGTGATTGTGAGTGTCGTTCATCCACTTTAAAGCTTGAAGTTGTAACCAAGTGCATGACCACTTGCTTTAATTAACACAATTTCTACACATGTATATATAGTTGTTTTTGCATATTATGGAACAGTGCAATTTCTACATAATCTATATGCAAAATTTTCTTTTTTTTCTTTTCCTTTGTTTTTAGGGTTGCACCAATGCCCCTAATTCAGTTTTACCTTGTAATAACATTTTTTTTGCTTTTTGTGTGTTCATGATTGCATGTAGTTTGAATAAAAAGTGATTATATGGTATCGTACATCTGCTTCGCAGTCCATAGTTTTAATCAAATGCGCGACCACAGATGTGAATTAACACTTGACATCATATACAACTATTTTTGGAAAATTTTGTGCAAGTCTACACGTGTCGTCAAAGAAAATCTAGTAACAGTATAGCAAAGAAAAAGTGAGTTACACCAAAAAAAAATCATTTGACTTACAGATAGTCGCTCCCATCTATTTATCCTTAGAATACTTTTTATTTATGTTTCTATTTTCAGTTACGTTTTTATTTTGAGTAACCTCATTTTAACGATTCTTTCTTCTTCAATGGATTTTTATACTTTGAATATTTTTTTGAGTAATTTTTTAACCAACATCACTCTACTAGAATCTTTCTCTCTTAAATAGTTTTTTCTTATTTCGTTTTCAGCATTCTTCTTTTGGGTAACACCGCTCCCATGCGTTTTTTCTTACTTAGATTGAAAATTATTCTTTCTTTTCTTTCTTTTCCATTTCTAGGTTAAAATTAATTGTTTTTAAGTCTTTTCTATTTGATAGGCGCTTGGAAAAAAATTAGTTCAGTCAATTTTTGTATGCGTGTTTGCTTTTGTTTCTTTTCCTTTTTCCAGCCGGCTTATATTTTCCTTTATGTGTACATTTTGATGTTGTGTTTGTGTAAGTGTATGCATGCAAATACAATACAATATGGGTGTAAATTATACTGGAAAGCAATTTTTCCATATTATATGATTATTTTTTCTTGCATATTATAAAAAATGCATTTTTGTGTAAATTATGTGCAATTATTTGTCATCATTTGTTTTAATTTTGGTTTTCATTCTCTTTCTTATAGGCTAATACCAATGCACTAATGCATTTTGTCTTAAAAACTTTTATTGTATACACACAAGTAGATATGGTATCCATATTAATTATACTCGATGCAAATATTGCACTATCATATGCTTACTTCTATTCATAATATTAAAGTGTAATTTATGTGCAAGTAAGTTTTTTTCACTTTTTCTTTAAGGTTATACCCATGCCAATAATCCATTCATCCTTATAATTTATTTTATTTTGTTTTAGTTTTCACAGAAAAATATAAGAATGGATGAAGAAGATGAATATTGGACATTAGTTTTCAAACTAATGTTCTCAATGAATTTGACTGAATGTCAAAAAATAACTGAGACGCCTAATAGATAGTTGACCATTCTTTTTTTGTTTGTTCTTGTCCATTTGTAGATTGTTCTTGTTCAGTTCACTAATGTGAATAGATTTTTTATTATTATTTAAATGACTACATGGTACTTTAATTTGCACGTAGTATTTTGAACTGCAACAATTTTGTTTAAGGGCATGTACAATGGTGCTATCTTAGGAGTGTCATGTAGGATAAATGATGAGGTGGAGAGATAGTAACTCATAAGAAAATGCTTGTCTTCTTTTATTTAAGAGAAGACAAGAGATGATCTCTTAGCACAATTTGTCTCACCATGTTTTAAGGAATGACAAGTTATTGAAGACAAGGCTAAGATATAACCCATTGTAGACATACTTTTTTGTCATTTCTAAAATACATGCAAAACTTAAAATAAGACCGCCTTATCAACCATTGTACATGCCCTAACCAACTAGTTGGGTTGATCTCAAACCCACATCTTAAAGCAATTTGATGTGACCAGTGCAATATATTGTGTGATTCTAATTAAAAGATTTAGCATGATGGTTGCTAAATGTAATACACCAAAATTTAGGTCTTAATTCCCCCCTTTCCCCTCTATTTTTTTTAATTTATGATGTATTGCGCTCCCTTTCCAAATTAGAACCGAAATTGCTGTGTGTATGATGAATAGTGCATACGATTTTGGTAGACATAATCTCACTCGTCCTTCCAATTGATCGAACGGCTGTTGATAACTGTCGTACGTACATCATACAAAATTCGTCATACGTATAGCAGTTCTCAATTAGAACGGAGGTACCAACACGCGCCCATGATTTCCCGCAAAAAGTAAAAATTGTACGTGTCCATGACGTCGTCCATGTGCATCTACTCCTACATGTCAATCCGCCGTCCTTGGGGTCGAAGTCTATTGCCGGACATGATTCTAATCCGTCCCTGTTGTTACTATCTACTAGTTAAATGTTCGTACGTTGCTACGAGCAACAATATAGATACATGAATTGAATAAAATCCCATTTAGCACTGGGATGAAAAATAAAAACTGAATAGCAGTATGAGATGTTAATACCATGTGCATAAGAAAGATCCCCGTGACTGTAAGGAACCCTGTTGACTAATCGTAAAATCAATTAGAATGGAGAGATACATACAAGATGTGGGCAAATTTGACATAAAAAGAATTCACAAAGTGAACTAGTTTGAAAAAAAATCGCTCAGCTGACCGTTTTGTGTGGCGTCCGACACGAAGACGTCACACCCTACCATGCAGCGCCCAGTCTGTCGGCGTTGCACATCTGTCCAGTGTGGCACCCCCGGGGCCCGCACTACACAGTGCAGTGGCCGAGAGCTATGCGCCACACCTGTAATGTGCAGCGCCTGCATGCTAGGCGCTACACTTGTTATGTGCAGCGTCTAGCTCTTAGGCGTTGCACATGCTGTTACTAGTTGGCTGGCTGGCCCCCTCCCCCACCCCCCACACACACCCCAATTCCCAACCCCATCCCATCCGAGATTTGCCCCATCTCCCCCTCTCTCTTCCTCTCAAATCCTTGTCCAAATCTTCCAAATTTGAAGATTTTGTCCGTGGATTTGGACCCAATCCCTTCCTCAAGGTAATCTCCTCCTATCCCCTTGTTTTGATCCAAGAAAATGCTAACATTTGATCATTGGTTGTTAGTTTGGGGAAACCCTAGTTTTTTACGGATCTAGAGATTTGTATGGAGATTTGAGATGTTTGTTTGCCAATTTCCTAGGATTAGGGTTGTTAGTATGTTAGGGTTAGGGTTATTGGTGTTGTTATGTTTGTGTTAGGGTTAGGATTGTTAGTATGCGAGGGTTGTGCTTATGGTCATTGTTAAGTGGGGTTTAGGGTATGTATTTCGTGTTAATTTTCAGATGAGTACTTATGGAGGATGTTGGGGAATGTAGTAATTTCAAAAATTTCCTTACGATCACGCAAGATCTATCTAGGTGATGCATAGCAACGAGAGGAGAAGAGTATGTCTACGTACCCTCGTAGACCGAAAGCAGAAGCGTTATGACAACGCGGTTAATGTAGTCGTACGTCTTCACGATCCGACTGATCTCAGCAACGAACGTACGGCACCTCTGTGTTCAGCACACGTTCATCTCGATGATGTTCCTCGTACTCTTGATCCAGTTGAGGCCGAGGGAGAGTTTCATCAGCACGACGATGATGATGAAGTTACCGGTGCAGGGCTTTGCCTAAGCACTATGCCGATATGACCGAGGCGGAATATGGTGAAGGGGGGCACCGCACACGGCTAAGACAACTGTCAAATTGTGTGTTCTAGGGTGCCCCCTGCCCCCGTATATAAAGGAGCAAGGGGGGAGGCCGGCCGGCCCTCATGGGGCGCGCCCCAAGTAGGATTCCTACTAGGAATCCTATTCCTAGTAGGTTTCCAACAAGGGAAGAGAGGGGGGAGGAAGGAGAGGGAGAGAGGGAGAAGGAAAGGGGGACGCCGCCCCCCTTCCCTAGTCCAATTCGGACCCAAGGGGGAGGGGCGCGCGGCTGCCCTAGACGCCCCTCTCTCTCTCTCTCCACTAAGGCCCATGAGGCCCATTAGTTCCCCGGGGATTCCGGTAACCCTTCGACACTCCGGTTTTATCTGAAACTTCTCCGGAACATTACCGGTGTCCGAATATAGTCGTCCAATATATCAATATTTATGTCTTGACCATTTCGAGACTCCTCATCATGTTTGTGATCACATCCGGGACTCCGAACTACCTTCAGTACATCAAAACACATATACTCATAATACCGATCGTCATCGAACGTTAAGCGTGCGGACCCTACGAGTTCGAGAACTATGTAGACATGACCGAGACACTTCTCCGGTCAATAACCAATAGCGGAACCTGGATGCTCATATTGGTTCCTACATATTCTACGAAGATCTTTATCGGTCAAACCGCATAACAACATACGTTGTTCCCTGTGTCATCGGTATGTTACTTGCCCGAGATTCGATCGTCGGTATCTCAATACCTAGTTCAATATCGTTACCGGCAAGTCTCTTTACTTGTTCCGTAATGCATCATCCCATAACTAAGTCATTAGTCACATTGTTTGCAAGGCTTATAGTGATGTGCATTACCGAGAGGGCCCAAAGATACCTCTCCGACAATCGGAGTGACAAATCCTAATCTCGATCTATGCCAACTCAACGAACACCATCGGAGACACCCGTAGAGCATCTTTATAGTCACCCAGTTACGTTGTGACGTTTGATAGCACACTAAGTGTTCCTCTGGAATTCGGGAGTTGCATAATCTCATAGTCATAGGAACATGTATAAGTTATGAAGAAAGCAATAACAATAAACTAAATGATCATAGTGCTAAGCTAACGGATGGGTCGAGTCAATCACATCACTATTTAATGATGTGATCCTGTTCATCAAATGACAACTCATATCTATGGCTAGGAAACTTAACCATCTTTGATTAACGAGCTAGTCAAGTAGAGGCATACCAGTGACACTCTGTTTGTCTATGTATTCACACATGTACTAAGTTTCCGATTAATACAATTCTAGCATGAATAATAAACATTTATCATGATATAAGGAAATATAAATAACAACTTTATTATTGCCTCTAGGGCATATTTCCTTCAGAAGATATATTATGTTTTGTTGTTTCAATACTTATAAGGAAGGGAAGAACATGTGTCTTTGTTTATCATGTGGAGAAAGACGCCTTTTTGAAAGGCAATATTGAACCAGACCCGAATGAGCTTGACATGGTGTTTGATAGTAGTCCTAGCTATGTGGAGGTCCTCTAACAAGTGAGGAAAGTTTTGAATTGGATGGACCCAAGTGATACCGTTGAGTTGGAGGGAAGGCATAATGTTGGTTTTGGAATGCACATCCGTTGGAAGACAATGCGTGTGAACTCCGAGCAATGTTGGGTTGCATACAAGGAGACGGTGGCTGAATCACTAGACAAGGCTCTTGAGATATTTGCTACAAAGAAGGTTCGTTCTAGTGTGCATTTGGACTTGAACCGGAACCCCTCCCCCTTGGTTGCTAGTAGCCCCCCACCCATGAACCAAGATGAAATTGGTGAACCTCCTTTGACACAACAAGTGAGGCCTACATGGAGCCCGAATCCAAACAACCATAATGAAGCTTTGCAAGAGGAGAATGATGAGTATGAGTACGATGACAATGAAGTTGATCTCCATGACAGCAATGCGGGTGATCTCGAGAAATATCATGTGCAAGAGACAATGGACCATTCCATCCCTTATTCCTGTGGCTATGCATTGGATTCGGATGATGAAGGTCCGGATGAACACGTTGATGAGGAGGGGTTCACGGTGAAGGAGGCCGAAGCTTTCGAGAATGTATTCGGGCGGGATCATCGGACTCCATTGTTCAAGGATGTTAGTCTCGCGGATGAAGCCGCGGTAGATTGCGGCCAAGGTATATCTGTTGGAGTTAGGCCAGGTTCTCATTGGGATTTGGAAGACGACAAGAACAAGATTTCTCCCAGGTCTAAGTTCAGAACCTTCTTGGAATTGAAGATGTGGCTGGACAACTACTTGATTACGCATTATCATCCAGACATGGTGGTGAACTCGGATGTCAATGTGCGCTACAGGTTGCATGCGAAGAGAAAAAAATGTCCATGGATTGTGCGTGCAAGACCGTGGAAAGGATGGCCCACTTGGCACGTAGTGAGTTGTGTTCCAAGTCACATGTGCCGAGGTAAGAGGGTGGATGGGAAGGTTGTGTCCCAAAACCATAGGCAACTCACATCTGAGTTCATTGCTTACATGCTTTCCAACTCAATATCCACACTTCCAACAATGAGCATCCAACAAGTCATGGACCTTGTGAAAGCCATCTTTCATTACAAGGTGAAATATGGCAAGGCATGGAAGGCGAAGCAAACCGCATTTAAGATATTGTATGGTAATTGGGATGAAGCATACAACCGAATCCCTAGGTTGTTGTTAGCCATGGCTACCACAATCCCGAGCATGGTTCATGGGGTCGAGCCTCATAGGAAAAAAAACAGCGGTCCACGGTGGAAGGACCATCCGAGTATTTGGCCGTGCATTTTGGGCGTTCGAGCAATGCGTGAGGGCTTTCGAACACTGCCTGTCGGTCATCTCCATTGATGGCACGTTCTTGACCGGACAATACAAGGGCACCTTGTTGGTTGTAATAGCAAGTGATGCCAATAACCGGGTGTTGCCTTTGGCATTTTCTTTGGTGGAGGTGGAGAACAATGACAACTGGGAGTGGTTCTTGCGTCTTTTGAGGACCAAGGTGTTACCCGCTCAAAGGGAATTTTGTGTCATATCGGATCACCGTCAAGGAATTCTTAACGTGGTGGACATTGGTATTCCCAGCCATTCTCTGTTGCACCATCGATGGTGCATGAGGCACTTTTGTTCTAACTTCTATAGGGCATGTGGCCTTAAGGAGTTGGCCGATGATCTTCAAGATTGTTGTCTCGCTTTCTCCGACAAACGGTTTGCCTACTTGTACAACAAATTGATCGCACACAAGAAACTTGATCCCAGGGGTCAAGACTTCCTCAATAGGCACATTCAAGAAAGGAATAAGTGATCACGTGCTTTTGATGAAGATGGCCTGAGGTATGGTCAAATGACAAGCAATATGGCTGAATGCTTCAATAGGGTGCTCAAGGGTGTACGTGCATTACCCGTGATGGCAATAGTTTAATACACATTTGACAAGATGAATACATACTTTCTAAAGCACTCAATGAAAATGGATGCGCAAATAGCGGGTGAGAACAAGCGCAAGTACAAGCACAAGCTAGTTCCCACCCAAGGTTGATGAATGGTTAGAATTTCAATCATGGAAGGCGGACTCACAAGAAGCTATACTATATGACGACGATGATTGGTTGTACGAAATGAAAGAGCCAGGAGGAACCACAAACAATGGCTGCCAAGTCTGAGGCGCTACACAACATGGTGCAATGTTGGGGAACGTAGTAATTTCAAAATTTTCCTACGCACACGCAAGATCATGGTGATGCATAGCAACGAGGGGGGGAGTCTGATCTACGTACCCTTGTAGATCGCAACGGAAGCGTTGACACAACGTAGAGGAAGTAGTCGTATGTCTTCTTCCCGATCCGACCGATCCAAGCACCGTTACTCTGGCACCTCCGAGTTCTTAGCACACGTACAGCTCGATGACGATCCCCGGGCTCCGATCCAGCAAAGCTTCGGGGAGGAGTTCCGTCAGCACGACGACGTGGTGACGATCTTGATGTTCTACCGATGCAGGGCTTCACCTAAGCTCTACAACGATATGATCGAGGTGGAATATGGTGGCAAGGGGCACCGCACACGGCTAAGGAACGATCTCAATGATCAACTTGTGTGTCTAGAGGTGCCCCCTGCCCCCGTATATAAAGGATCCAAGGGGGAGGGGCTGGCCGGCCAAGAGGAGGGTGCAGGAGGAGTCCTACTCCTACCGGGAGTAGGACTTCCCCCCCCCCCAATCCTATTCCAAATAGGACTCCCAAGGGGGAAAGAGAGAGAGAGGTGGCCGGCCACCTCTCCTAGTCCTAATAGGACTAGGGGAGGGGGGAGGCGCGCAGCCCACCATGGCAGCCCCTTTCACCTTTCCACTAAAGCCCAATAAGGCCCATATGGCTCCCGGGGGGTTCCGGTAACCTCCCGGTAATCCGGTAAAATCACGATTTTACCCGGAACACTTCCGATATCCAAATATAGGCTTCCAATATATCAATCTTTATGTCTCGACCATTTCGAGACTCCTCGTCATGTCCGTGATCACATCCGGGACTCCGAACTACCTTCGGTACATCAAAATGCATAAACTCATAATAACTGTCATCGTAATGTTAAGCGTGCGGACCCTACGGTTCGAGAACAATGTAGACATGACCGAGACACGTCTCCGGTCAATAACCAATAGCGGGACCTGGATGCCCATATTGGCTCCTGCATATTCTACGAAGATCTTTATCGGTCAGACCGCATAACAACATACGTTGTTCCCTTTGTCATCGGTATGTTACTTGCCCGAGATTCGATCGTCGGTATCCAATACCTAGTTCAATCTCGTTACCGGCAAGTCTCTTTACTCGTTCTGTAATACATCATCCCGCAACTAACTCATTAGTTGCAATGCTTGCAAGGCTTGTGTAATGTGCATTACCGAGAGGGCCCAGAGATACCTCTCCGACAATCGGAGTGACAAATCCTATTCTCGAAATACGCCAACCTAACATCTACCATTGCAGACACCTGTAGAGCTCCTTTATAATCACCCAATTACGTTGTGACATTTGGTAGCACACAAAGTGTTCCTCCGGCAAACGGGAGTTGCATAATCTCATAGTCATAAGAACATGTATAAGTCATGAAGAAAGCAATAGCAACATACTAAACGATCGGGTGCTAAGCTAATGGAATGGGTCATGTCAATCAGATCATTCAACTAATGATGTGACCTCGTTAATCAAATAACAACTCTTTGTTTATGGTTAGGAAACTTAACCATCTTTGATTAGCGAGCTAGTCTAGTAGAGGCATACTAGTGACACTCTGTTTGTCTATGTATTCACGCATGTATTATGTTTCCGGTTAATACAATTCTAGCATGAATAATAAACATTTATCATGATATAAGAAATAAATAATAACTTTATTATTGCCTCTAGGGCATATTTCCTTCAGTCTCCCACTTGCACTAGAGTCAATAATCTAGATTACACAGTAATGATTCTAACACCCATGGAGCCTTGGTGCTGATCATGTTTTGCTCGTGGAAGAGGCTTAATCAACGGGTATGCAACATTCAGATCTGTATGTATCTTGCAAATCTCTATGTCTCCCACCTGGACTAGATCCCGGATGGAATTGAAGCGTCTCTTGATGTGTTTCGTCCTTTTGTGAAATCTGTATTCCTTTGCCAAAGCAATTGCACCAGTATTGTCACAAAAGATTTTCATTGGACCCGATGCACTAGGTATGACACCTAGATCGGATATGAACTCCTTCATCCAGACTCCTTCGTTAGCTGCTTCCAAAGCAGCTATGTACTCCGCTTCATATGTAGATCCCGCTACGACGCTTTGTTTAGAACTGCACCAACTAACAGCTCCACCGTTTAAAGTAAACACGTATCCGGTTTGCGATATAGAATCGTCCGGATCTGTGTCAAAGCTTGCATCAACGTAACCTCTTACGGTGAGCTCTTTGTCACCTCCATATACGAGAAACATATCCTTAGTCCTTTTTAGGTATTTCAGGATGTTCTTGACCGTTGTCCAGTGATCCACTCCTGGATTACTTTGGTACCTCCCTGCTAAACTTATAGCAAGGCACACATCAGGTCTGGTACACAGCATTGCATACATGATAGAGCCTATGGCTGAAGCATAGGGAACATCTTTCATTTTCTCTCTATCTTCTGCAGTGGTCGGGCATTGAGTCTGACTCAACTTCACACCTTGTAACACAGGCAAGAACCCTTTCTTTGCTTGATCCATTTTGAACTTCTTCAAAATCTTGTCAAGGTATGTGCTTTGTGAAAGTCCAATTAAGCGTCTTGATCTATCTCTATAGATCTTTATGCCTAATATGTAAGCAGCTTCACCGAGGTCTTTCATTGAAAAACTCTTATTCAAGTATCCCTTTATGCTATCTAGAAATTCTATATCATTTCCAATCAGTAATATGTCATCCACATATAATATCAGAAATGCTACAGAGCTCCCACTCACTTTATTGTAAATACAGGCTTCACCGAAAGTCTGTATAAAACCAAATGCTTTGATCACACTATCAAAGCGTTTATTCCAACTCCGAGATGCTTGCACCAGTCCATAAATGGATCGCTGGAGCTTGCACACTTTGTTAGCTCCCTTTGGATCGACAAAACCTTCCGGTTGCATCATATACAACTCTTCTTCCAGAAATCCATTCAGGAATGCAGTTTTGACATCCATCTGCCATATTTCATAATCATAAAACGCGGCAATTGCTAACATGATTCGGACAGACTTAAGCATCGCTACGGGTGAGAAGGACTCATCGTAGTCAACCCCTTGAACTTGTCAAAAACCTTTTGCGACAAGTCGAGCTTTATAGACAGTAACATTACCGTCAGCGTCAGTCTTTTTCTTGAAGATCCATTTATCCTCAATTGCTTGCCGATCATCGGGCAAGTCAACCAAAGTCCATACTTTGTTCTCATACATGGATCCCATCTCAGATTTCATGGCTTCAAGCCACTTTGCGGAATCTGGGCTCACCGTCGCTTCTTCATAGTTCGTAGATTCATCATGATCTAGTAGCATGACTTCCAGAACTGGATTACCGTACCACTCTGGCGCGGATCTTGCTCTGGTTGATCTACGAGGTTCAGTAGTATCTTGTTCTGAAGTTTCATGATCATTATCATTAACTTCCTCACTTATTGGTGTAGGTGTCGCAGAAATAGTTTTCTGTGATGTACTACTTTCTAATAAGGGAGCGGGTACAGTTACCTCGTCAAGTTCTGCTTTCCTCCCACTCACTTCTTTCGAGAGAAACTCCTTCTCAAGAAAGTTTCCGAATTTAGCAACAAAAGTCTTGCCTTCGGATCTGTGATAGAAGGTGTATCCAATAGTTTCCTTTGGATATCCTATGAAGACACATTTCTCCGATTTGGGTTCGAGCTTATCAGGTTGAAGCTTTTTCACATAAGCATCGCAGTCCCAAACTTTCAGAAACGAGAACTTTGGTTTCTTGCCAAACCATAGTTCATAAGGCGTCGTCTCAACGGATTTTGATGGTGCCCTATTTAACGTGAATGTGGCCGTCTCTAGAGCGTATCCCCAAAACGATAGCGGTAAATCGGTAAGAGACATCATAGATCTCACCATATCTAGTAAAGTACAATTACGACGTTCGGACACACCATTACGCTGTGGTGTTCCGGGTGGCGTGAGTTGCGAAACTATTCCACAATTTTTCAAATGTACACCAAATTCGTAACTCAAATATTCTCCTCCACGATCAGATCGTAGAAACTTTATTTTCCTGTTACGATGATTTTCTACTTCACTCTGAAATTCTTTGAACTTTTCAAATGTTTCAAACTTATGTTTCATTAAGTAGATATACCCATATCAGCTTAAATCATTTGTGAAGGTGAGAAAATAACGATATCCGCCACGAGCCTCAATATTCATCGGACCGCATACATCTGTATGTATGATTTCCAACAAATCTGTTGCTCTCTCCATAGTACCGGAGAACGGTGTTTTAGTCATCTTGCCCATGAGGCACGGTTCGCATGTACCAAGTGATTCATAATCAAGTGGTTCCAAAAGTCCATCAGTATGGAGTTTCTTCATGCGCTTTACACCGATATGACCTAAACGGCAGTGCCACAAATAAGTTGCACTATCATTATCAACTCTGCATCTTTTGGCTTCTACATTATGAATATGTGTATCACTACTATCGAGATTTAACAAGAACAGACCACTCTTCAAGGGTGCATGACCATAAAAGATATTACTCATATAAATATAACAACCATTATTCTCCGATTTAAATGAATAACCGTCTCGCATCAAACAAGATCCAGATATAATGTTCATGCTCAACGCTGGCACCAAATAATAATTATTTAGGTCTAATATTAATCCCGAAGGTAGATGTAGAGGTAGCGTGCTGACCGCGATCACATTGACTTTGGAACCGTTTCCCACGCGCATCGTCACCTCGTCCTTAGCCAATCTTCGCTTAATCCGTAGTCCCTGTTTCAAGTTGCAAATATTAGCAACAGAACCAGTATCAAATACCCAGGTGCTACTGCGAGCATTAGTAAGGTACACATCAATAACATGTATATCACATATACCTTTGTTCACCTTGCCATCCTTTTTATCCGCCAAATACTTGGGGCAGTTCCGCTTCTAGTGACCAGTCTGCTTGCAGTAGAAGCACTCAGTTTCAGGCTTAGGTCCAGACTTGGCTTCTTTTCCTGAGCAGCAACTTGCTTGCCGTTCTTCTTGAAGTTCCCCTTCTTCTTCCCTTTGCCCTTTTTCTTGAAACTAGTGGTCTTGTTAACCATCAACACTTGATGCTCCTTCTTGATTTCTACCTCCGCAGCTTTCAGCATTGTGAAGAGCTCGGGAATAGTATTGTTCATCCCTTGCATATTATAGTTCATCATGAAGCTCTTGTAGCTTGTTGGCAGTGATTGGATAAATCTGTCAATGACGCAATCATGTGGAAGATTAACTCCCATATGAATCAAGTGATTGTTATACCCAGACATTTTGAGTATATGCTCACTGACAGAACTGTTCTCCTCCATCTTGCAGCTATAGAACTTATTGGAGACTTCATATCTCTCAATCCGGGCATTTGCTTGAAATATTAACTTCAACTCCTGGAACATCTCATATGCTCCATGACGTTCAAAACGTCGTTGAAGTGCCGATTCTAAGCCGTAAAGCATGGCACACTGAACTATCGAGTAGTCATCAGCTTTGCTCTGCCAGACGTTCATAACATCTGGTGTTGCTCCAGCAGCAGGCCTGGCACCCAGCGGTGCTTCCAGGACGTAATTCTTTTGTGCAGCAATGAGGATAATCCTCAAGTTATGGACCCAGTCCGTGTAATTGCTACCATCATCTTTCAACTTTGCTTTCTCAAGGAACGTATTAAAATTCAACGGAACAACAGCACGAGCCATCTATCTACAATCAACATAAACAAGCAAGATACTATTAGGTACTAAGTTCATGATAAATTTAAGTTCAATTAATCATATTACTTAAGAACTCCCACTTAGATAGACATCCCTCTAATCCTCTAAGTGATCACGTGATCCAAATCAACTAAACCATGTCCGATCATCACGTGAGATGGAGTAGTTTCATCGGTGAACATCATTATGTTGATCATATCTACTATATGATTCACGCTCGACCTTTCGGTCTCCGTGTTCCGAGGCCATATCTGTATATGCTTGGCTCGTCAAGTATAACCTGAGTATTCCGCGTGTGCAACTGTTTTGCACCCGATGTATTTGAACATAGAGCCTATCACACCCGATCATCACGTGGTGTCTCAGCACGAAGAACTTTCACAACGGTGCATACTCACGGAGAACACTTCTTGATAATTTAGTGAGAGATCATCTTATAATGCTACCGTCAATCAAAGCAAGATAAGATGCATAAAAGATAAACATCACATGCAATCAATATAAGTGATATGATATGGCCATCATCATCTTGTGCTTGTGATCTCCATCTCTGAAGCACCGTCATGATCACCATCGTCACCGGCGCGACACCTTGATCTCCATCATAGCATCGTTGTTGTCTCGCCAATCTCATGCTTCCACGACTATCACTACCGTTTAGTGATAAAGTAAAGCATTACATCGCGATTGCATTGCATACAATAAAGCGACAACCATATGGCTCCTGCCAGTTGCCGATAACTCGGTTACAAAACATGATCATCTCATACAATAAAATTTAGCATCATGTCTTGACCATATCACATCACAACATGCCCTGCAAAAACAAGTTAGACGTCCTCTACTTTGTTGTTGCAAGTTTTACGTGGCTGCTACGGGCTTTAAGTAAGAACCAATCTCACCTACGCATCAAAACCACAACGATAGTTTGTCAAATAGACTCCGTTTTAACCTTCTCAAGGACCGGGCGTGGCCACACTCGGTTCAACTAAAGTTGGATAGACAGTCGCCCGCAAGCCATCTATGTGCAAAGCACGTCGAGGGAACCGGTCTCGCGTAAGCGTACGCGTAAGGTTGGTCCGGGTCGTCTTGTCCAACAATACCGCCGAACCAAAGTATGACATGCTGGTAGGCAGTATGACTTATATCGTCCACAACTCACTTGAGTTCTACTCGTGCACATAACATCAAACCATAAAACCTAGGCTCTGATACCACTGTTGGGGAACGTAGTAATTTCAAAATTTTCCTACGCACACGCAAGATCATGGTGATGCATAGCAACGAGGGGGAGAGTCTGATCTACGTACCCTTGTAGATCGCAACGGAAGCGTTGACACAACGTAGAGGAAGTAGTCGTACGTCTTCTTTCCGATCCGACCGATCCAAGCACCGTTACTCCGGCACCTCCGAGTTCTTAGCACACGTACAGCTCGATGACGATCCCCGGGCTCCGATCCAGCAAAGCTTCGGGGAGGAGTTCCGTCAGCACGACGGCGTGGTGACGATCTTGATGTTCTACCGACGCAGGGCTTCGCCTAAGCTCTACAATGATATGATCGAGGTGGAATATGGTGGCGGGGGCACCCCACACGGCTAAGGAACGATCTCAATGATCAACTTGTGTGTCTAGATATGCCCCCTGCCCCCGTATATAAAGGATCCAAGGGGGAGGGGCCGGCCGGCCAAGAGGAGGGTGCAGGAGGAGTCCTACTCCTACCGGGAGTAGGACTCCCCCCCAATCCTATTCCAAATAGGACTCCCAAGGGGGAAAGAGAGAGAGAGGTGGCCGGCCACCTCTCCTAGTCCTAATAGGACTAGGGGAGGGGGGAGGGGCGCAGCCCACCATGGCAGCCCCTTTCACCTTTCCACTAAAGCCCAATAAGGCCCATATGGCTCCCGGGGGGTTCCGGTAACCTCCCGGTAATCCGGTAAAATCCCGATTTTACCCGGAACACTTCCGATATCCAAATATAGGCTTCCAATATATCAATCTTTATGTCTCGACCATTTCGAGACTCCTCGTCATGTCCGTGATCACATCCGGGACTCCGAACTACCTTCGGTACATCAAAATGCATAAACTCATAATAACTGTCATCGTAACGTTAAGCGTGCGGACCCTACGGTTCGAGAACAATGTAGACATGACCGAGACACGTCTCCGGTCAATAACCAATAGCGGGACCTAGATGCCCATATTGGCTCCTGCATATTCTACGAAGATCTTTATCGGTCAGACCGCATAACAACATACATTGTTCCCTTTGTCATCGGTATGTTACTTGCCCGAGATTCGATCGTCGGTATCCAATACCTAGTTCAATCTCGTTACCGGCAAGTCTCTTTACTCGTTCTGTAATACATCATCCCGCAACTAACTCATTAGTTGCAATGCTTGCAAGGCTTGTGTAATGTGCATTACCGAGAGGGCCCAGAGATACCTCTCCGACAATCGGAGTGACAAGTCCTATTCTCGAAATACGCCAACCCAACATCTACCATTGCAGACACCTGTAGAGCTCCTTTATAATCACCCAATTACGTTGTGACGTTTGGTAGCACACAAAGTGTTCCTCCGGCAAACGGGAGTTGCATAATCTCATAGTCATAGGAACATGTATAAGTCATGAAGAAAGCAATGGCAACATACTAAACGATCGGGTGCTAAGCTAATGGAATGGGTCATGTCAATCAGATCATTCAACTAATGATGTGACCTCGTTAATCAAATAACAACTCTTTGTTTATGGTTAGGAAACTTAACCATCTTTGATTAACGAGCTAGTCTAGTAGAGGCATACTAGTGACACTCTGTTTGTCTATGTATTCACACATGTATTATGTTTCCGGTTAATACAATTCTAGCATGAATAATAAACATTTATCATGATATAAGGAAATAAATAATAACTTTATTATTGCCTCTAGGGCATATTTCCTTCATGCAATGCCTCAGAGCTAAGCGTCACACTACTCTGTTTCTGGTTGTAACCTTCTGTTGCTCACTAGACATATGTCCAGACGTGCAACGCCCACGAGCTAGGCGTCACAGTACTCTGTTTCTGGCTATAACCTTCTGTTGCTCACCGAACATTTCTTCACATGTGCAACGCCCACAAGCTAGGTGCCACACCATGCAGTGTGACACCTCAAAGCTGGGCGTCACAGTACTCTGTTTCTGGCTGTAAACTTATGTTGCTCATTGGACATTTGTCCACATGTGTGATACCTAGCCCACAGGCGCCACACCAAAAGAATATATGCATCTACAATCAAAGCATGCATATAATGGTTTCATGTAAATAACATCTCAACATATGTATCCAAAGCATTCTTGTCAATACGAATCTAGGATTTCATAGAACTCATCTAAAAAAACAAGAGACACATCTAGACATGTATAAGGTTCATATTAACAATCTAGGTTTTCAACATAGAAGCATATATTTTCAATAGAAATAAACTAAACTAGGGTTACAAAATAATTTCAAATCATCTACAAATCTTAAATCCCACAAATCTATATACATGCAAGATTCTAATCCAATCAAACAAAGGTTCCACAAATCTTCAAAATAAGATACATTTTCTGGATAGAAAGAAGGGGATCGGAGGAAAGTACCTTCTAGGATGAATTGATGAAGAAATCCACAGACCAAATCGTCAGATCTGAAGGATTTGGGAGAGAGGACTGAGAGGAGGAGAGGAGGCAGCTGTTGGGGAACGTAGCAGAAATTCAAAATTTTCTACGCATCACCAAGATCAATCTATGGAGTAATCTAGCAATGAGGGGAAGGAGAGTGCATCTACATACCCTTGTAGATCGCTAAGCGGAAGCGTTCAAGTGAACCGGGTTGATGGAGTCGTACTCGTCGTGATCCAAATCACCGATGATCCTGTTGGGGAACGTAGTAATTTCAAAAAAATTCCTACGCACATGCAAGATCATGGTGATGCATAGCAATGAGAGGGGAGAGTGTTGTCTACGTACCCTCATAGACCGAAGCGGAAGCGTTGGCAGCAACATAGAGGAAGTAGTCGTACGTCTTCCCGATCTGACCAATCCAAGCACCGTTACTCCAGCACCTCCGAGTTCTTAGCACAGGTACAGCTCGATGACACTCCCCGGGCTCCGATCCAGCAAAGCTTTGGGGATGAGTTCCATCAGCACGACGGCGTGGTGACGATCTTGATGTTCTACCATCACAGGGCTTCGCCTAAGCGCTGCTACAATATGACCGAGGTGGAATATGGTGGAAGGGGGCACCGCACACGGCTAAGGAACGATCACGATGATCAACTTGTGTGTCCTAGGGTGCCCCCTTGCCTCCGTATATAAAGGATCCAAGGGGGGGGTGCGGCCGGCCCTAGAGGAGGCGCGCAGGAGGAGTCCTACTCCTACCGGGAGTAGGACTCCCCTCCCTTTCCTTGTCCAAGTAGGAGAGGTGGAAGAAGAGAAGGAAAAGGGGGGGCGCCGCCCCTCCCTCCTTGTCCAATTCAGACTAGGGGGAGAGGGGGCGCGCGGCCTGCCCTGGCAGCCCCTTCGTCATCTCCACTTTAGGCCCATGAGGCCCATTAACCCTCCGGGGGGTTCCGGTAACCCCCCGGTGCTCCGGTTTTATCCGAAACTTCCCTGGAACGCTTCCGGTGTCCGAATATAGTCATCCAATATATCAATCTTTATGTCTCGACCATTTCGAGACTCCTCGTCATGTCCGTGATCACATCCAGGACTCCGAGCTAACTTCGGTACATCAAAATGCATAAACTCATAATAACTGTCATCGTAACGTTAAGCGTGCGGACCCTACGGTTCGAGAACAATGTAGACATGACCGAGACACGTCTCCGGTCAATAACCAATAGCGGGACCTGGATGCCCATATTGGCTCCTGCATATTCTATGAAGATCTTTATCAGTCAGACCACATAACAACATACATTGTTCCCTTTGTCATCGGTATGTTACTTGCCCGAGATTCGATCGTCGGTATCCAATACCTAGTTCAATCTCGTTACCGGCAAGTCTCTTTACTCGTTCTGTAATACATCATCCCGCAACTAACTCATTAGTTGCAATGCTTGCAAGGCTTGTGTAATGTGCATTACCGAGAGGGCCCAGAGATACCTCTCCGACAATCGGAGTGACAAATCCTATTCTCGAAATACGCCAACCCAACATCTACCATTGCAGACACCTGTAGAGCTCCTTTATAATCACCCAGTTACGTTGTGACGTTTGGTAGCACACAAAGTGTTCCTCCGGCAAATGGGAGTTGCATAATCTCATAGTC
Source organism: Triticum monococcum (assembly GCA_034509565.1). Classification (NCBI taxonomy): domain Eukaryota; kingdom Viridiplantae; phylum Streptophyta; class Magnoliopsida; order Poales; family Poaceae; genus Triticum; species Triticum monococcum. The sequence goes on from CM067845.1 coordinate 491,153,507, forward strand.
ATAGGAACATGTATAAGTCACGAAGAAAGCAATGGCAACATACTAAACGATCGGGTGCTAAGCTAATGGAATGGGTCATGTCAATCAGATCATTCAACTAATGATGTGACCTCGTTAATCAAATAACAACTCTTTGTTTATGGTTAGGAAACTTAACCATCTTTGATTAACGAGCTAGTCTAGTAGAGGCATACTAGTGACACTCTGTTTGTCTATGTATTCACACATGTATTATGTTTCCGGTTAATACAATTCTAGCATGAATAATAAACATTTATCATGATATAAGGAAATAAATAATAACTTTATTATTGCCTCTAGGGCATATTTCCTTCATGCAATGCCTCAGAGCTAGGCGTCACACTACTCTGTTTCTGGTTGTAACCTTCTGTTGCTCACTAGACATATGTCCAGACGTGCAACGCCCACGAGCTAGGCGTCACAGTACTCAGTTTCTGGCTATAACCTTCTGTTGCTCACCAAACATTTGTTCACATGTGCAACGCCCACAAGCTAGGTGCCACACCATGCAGTGTGACACCTCAAAGCTGGGCGTCACAGTACTCTGTTTCTGGCTGTAAACTTATGTTGCTCATTGGACATTTGTCCACATGTGTGATACCTAGCCCACAGGCGCCACACCAAAAGAATATATGCATCTACAATCAAAGCATGCATATAATGGTTTCATGTAAATAACATCTCAACATATGTATCCAAAGCATTCATGTCAATACGAATCTAGGATTTCATAGAACTCATCTAAAAAAACAAGAGACACATCTAGACATGTATAAGGTTCATATTAACAATCTAGGTTTTCAACATAGAAGCATATCTTTTCAATAGAAATAAACTAAACTAGGGTTACAAAATAATTTCAAATCATCTACAAATCTTAAATCCCACAAATCTATATACATGCAAGATTCTAATCCAATCAAACAAAGGTTCCACAAATCTTCAAAATAAGATACATTTTCTGGATAGAAAGAAGGGGATCGGAGGAAAGTACCTTCTAGGATGAATTGATGAAGAAATCCACAGACCAAATCGTCAGATCTGAAGGATTTGGGAGAGAGGACTGAGAGGAGGAGAGGAGGCAGCTGTTGGGGAACGTAGCAGAAATTCAAAATTTTCTACGCATCACCAAGATCAATCTATGGAGTAATCTAGCAACGAGGGGAAGGAGAGTGCATCTACATACCCTTGTAGATCGCTAAGCGGAAGCGTTCAAGTGAACGGGGTTGATGGAGTCGTACTCGTCGTGATCCAAATCACCGATGATCCTGTTGGGGAACGTAGTAATTTCAAAAAAATTCCTACGCACACGCAAGATCATGGTGATGCATAGCAATGAGAGGGGAGAGTGTTGTCTACGTACCCTCGTAGACCGAAGCAGAAGCGTTGACAGCAACATAGAGGAAGTAGTCGTACGTCTTCCCGATCCGACCAATCCAAGCACCGGTACTCCAGCACCTCCGAGTTCTTAGCACACGTACAGCTCGATGACACTCCCCGGGCTCCGATCCAGCAAAGCTTTGGGGATGAGTTCCGTCAGCACGACGGCGTGGTGACGATCTTGATGTTCTACCGTCACAGGGCTTCGCCTAAGCGCTGCTACAATATGATCGAGGTGGAATATGGTGGAAGGGGGCACCGCACACGGCTAAGGAACGATCACGATGATCAACTTGTGTGTCCTAGGGTGCCCCCTTGCCTCCGTATATAAAGGATCCAAGGGGGGGGGTGCGGCCGGCCCTAGAGGAGGCGCGCAGGAGGAGTCTACTCCTACCGGGAGTAGGACTCCCCTCCCTTTCCTTGTCCAAGTAGGAGAGGTGGAAGAAGAGAAGGAAAAGGGGGGGCGCCGCCCCTCCCTCCTTGTCCAATTCGGACTAGGGGGAGAGGGGGCGCGCGGCCTGCCCTGGCAGCCCCTTCCTCTTCTCCACTTTAGGCCCATGAGGCCCATGAAACCTCCGGGGGGTTCCGGTAACCCCCCGGTGCTCCGGTTTTATCCGAAACTTCCCCGGAACGCTTCCGGTGTCCGAATATAGTCATCCAATATATCAATCTTTATGTCTCGACCATTTCGAGACTCCTCGTCATGTCCGTGATCACATCCAGGACTCCGAACTAACTTCGGTACATCAAAATGCATAAACTCATAATAACTGTCATCGTAACGTTAAGCATGCGGACCCTACGGTTCGAGAACAATGTAGACATGACCGAGACACGTCTCCGGTCAATAACCAATAGCGGGACCTGGATGCCCATATTGGCTCCTGCATATTCTACGAAGATCTTTATTGGTCAGATCGCATAACAACATACGTTGTTCCCTTTGTCATCGGTATGTTACTTGCCCGAGATTCGATCGTCGGTATCCAATACCTAGTTCAATCTCGTTACCGGCAAGTCTCTTTACTCGTTCTGTAATACATCATCCCGCAACTAACTCATTAGTTGCAATGCTTGCAAGGCTTGTGTAATGTGCATTACCGAGAGGGCCCAGAGATACCTCTCCGACAATCGTAGTGACAAATCCTATTCTCGAAATACGCCAACCCAACATCTACCATTGCAGACACCTGTAGAGCTCCTTTATAATCACCCAGTTACGTTGTGACGTTTGGTAGCACACAAAGTGTTCCTCCGGCAAACGGGAGTTGCATAATCTCATAGTCATAGGAACATGTATAAGTCATGAAGAAAGCAATGGCAACATACTAAACGATCGGGTGCTAAGCTAATGGAATGGGTCATGTCAATTAGATCATTCAACTAATGATGTGACCTCGTTAATCAAATAACAACTCTTTGTTTATGGTTAGGAAACTTAACCATCTTTGGTTAACGAGCTAGTCTAGTAGAGGCATACTAGTGACACTCTGTTTGTCTATGTATTCACACATGTATTATGTTTCCGGTTAATACAATTCTAGCATGAATAATAAACATTTATCATGATATAAGGAAATAAATAATAACTTTATTATTGCCTCTAGGGCATATTTCCTTCATGCAATGCCTCAGAGCTAGGCGTCACACTACTCTGTTTCTGGTTGTAACCTTCTGTTGCTCACTAGACATATGTCCAGACGTGCAAGGCCCACGAGCTAGGCGTCACAGTACTCTGTTTCTGGCTATAACCTTCTGTTGCTCACCGAACATTTGTTCACATGTGCAACGCCCACAAGCTAGGTGCCACACCATGTAGTGTGACACCTCAAAGCTGGGCGTCACAGTACTCTATTTCTGGCTGTAAACTTATGTTGCTCATTGGACATTTGTCCACATGTGTGATACCTAGCCCACAGGCGCCACACCAAAAGAATATATGCATCTACAATCAAAGCATGCATATAATGGTTTCATGTAAATAACATCTCAACATATGTATCCAAAGCATTCTTGTCAATACGAATCTAGGATTTCATAGAACTCATCTAAAAAAACAAGAGACACATCTAGACAATCTAGGTTTTCAACATAGAAGCATATCTTTTCAATAGAAATAAACTAAACTAGGGTTACAAAATAATTTCAAATCATCTACAAATCTTAAATCCCACAAATCTATATACATGCAAGATTCTAATCCAATCAAACAAAGGTTCCACAAATCTTCAAAATAAGATACATTTTCTGGATAGAAAGAAGGGGATCGGAGGAAAGTACCTTCTAGGATGAATTGATGAAGAAATCCATAGACCAAATCGTCAGATCTGAAGGATTTCGGAGAGAGGACTGAGAGGAGGAGAGGAGGCAGCTGTTGGGGAACGTAGCAGAAATTCAAAATTTTCTACGCATCACCAAGATCAATCTATGGAGTAATCTAGCAACGAGGGGAAGGAGAGTGCATCTACATACCCTTGTAGATCGCTAAGCGGAAGCGTTCAAGTGAACGGGGTTGATGGAGTCATACTCGTCGTGATCCAAATCACCGATGATCCTGTTGGGGAACGTAGTAATTTCAAAAAAATTCCTACGCACACGCAAGATCATGGTGATGCATAGCAATGAGAGGGGAGAGTGTTGTCTACGTACCCTCGTAGACCGAAGCGGAAGCGTTGACAGCAACATAGAGGAAGTAGTCGTACGTCTTCTCGATCCGACCAATCCAAGCACCGTTACTCCAGCACCTCCGAGTTCTTAGCACACGTACAGCTCGATGACACTCCCCGGGCTCCGATCCAGCAAAGCTTTGGGGATGAGTTCCGTCAGCACGACGGCGTGGTGACGATCTTGATGCTCTACCGTCACAGGGCTTCACCTAAGCGCTGCTACAATATGACCGAGGTGGAATATGGTGGAAGGGGGCACCGCACACGGCTAAGGAACGATCACGATTATCAACTTGTGTGTCCTAGGGTGCCCCCTTGCCTCCGTATATAAAGGATCCAAGGGGGGGTGCGGCCGGCCCTAGAGGAGGCGCGCAGGAGGAGTCCTACTCCTACCGGGAGTAGGACTCCCCTCCCTTTCCTTGTCCAAGTAGGAGAGGTGGAAGAAGAGAAGGAAAAGGGGGGGCGCCGCCCCTCTCTCCTTGTCCAATTCGGACTAGGGGGAGAGGGGGCACGCGGCCTGCCCTGGCAGCCCCTTCCTCTGTTGGGGAACGTAGTAATTTCAAAAAATTTCCTACGCACACGCAAGATCATGGTGATGCATAGCAACGAGGGGGAGAGTATTGTCTACGTACCAACGCAGACCGACTGCGGAAGCGATCTCACAACATAGAGGAAGTAGTCGTACGTCTTCTTCCCGATCCGAGCACCGTTACTCCGGCACCTCCGAGTTCTTAGCACACGTTCAGCTCGATGACGATCCTCGGGCTCCGATCCAGCAAAGCGTCGAGGAAGAGTTCCGTCAGCACAATGGCGTGGTGACGATCTTGATGTACTACCGACGCAGGGCTTCGCCTAAGCTCTACAACGATATGACCGAGGAGGAATTTGGTGGCAGGGGGCACCGCACACGGCTAAGGAACGATCAACAATGATCAACTTGTGTGTGTATGGGGTGCCCCCTGCCCCCGTATATAAAGGAGCAGGGGGAGGGGGTTCGGCCGGCTAGGGAGAGGGCGCGGGAGGAGTCCTACTCCTACCGGGAGTAGGACTCGCCCCCTCAATCCTATTCCAACTAGGATTCCAAGGGGGAAAGGAGAGAGAGGGGGGCCGGCCCCTTCTCCTAGTCCTACTAGGACTTGGGGAAGGGGGGGGGGGCAGCTGTGGGCTGCCCCTTTTCTCTTTTCCACTAAGGCCCAATAGGCCCATTTGCCTCCCGGGGGGTTCCGGTAACCCTCCCGGTATTCCGGTAAAATCCCGATTTCACCCGGAACACTTCCGGTGTCCAAACATAGGCTTCCAATATATCAATCTTTATGTCTCGACCATTTCGAGACTCCTCGTCATGTCCGTGATCACATCCGGGACTCCGAACAACCTTCGGTACAACAAAATGCATAAACTCATAATAACTGTCATCGTAACGTTAAGCATGCGGACCCTACGGTTCGAGAACAATGTAGACATGACCGAGACATGTCTCCGGTCAATAACCAATAGCGGGACCTGGATGCCCATATTGGCTCCTACATATTCTACGAAGATCTTTATCGGTCAGACCGCATAACAACATACGTTGTTCCCTTTGTCATCGGTATGTTACTTGCCCGAGATTCGATCGTCGGTATCCAATGCCTAGTTCAATCTCGTTACCGGCAAGTCTCTTTACTCGCTCCGTAATACATCATCTCATAACTAACATCTTAGTTATTATGCTTGCAAGTCTTATGTGATGTGTATTACCGAGAGGGCCCAGAGATACCTCTCCGACAATCGGAGTGACAAACCCTAATCTCGAAATACGCCAACCCAACATCCACCATTGGAGACACCTGTAGTACTCCTTTATAATCACCCAGTAACGTTGTGACGTTTGGTAGTACCCAAAGTGTTCCTCCGGTAAACGGGAGTTGCATAATCTCATAGTTATAGGAACATGTATAAGTCATGAAGAAAGCAATAGCAACATACTAAACGATCAAGTGCTAAGCTAATGGAATGGGTCATGTCAATCAGATCATTCAACTAATGATGTGACCTCGTTAATCAAATAACAACCCTTTGTTCATGGTTAGGAAACATAACCATCTTTGATTAACGAGCTAGTCAAGTAGAGGCATACTAGTGACACTCTGTTGGTCTATGTATTCACACATGTATTATGTTTCCGGTTAATACAATTCTAGCATGAATAATAAACATTTATCATGATATAAGGAAATAAATAATAACTTTATTATTGCCTCTAGGGCATATTTCCTTCAGTCTCCCACTTGCACTAGAGTCAATAATCTAGATTACACAGTAATGATTCTAACACCCATGGAGCTTTGGTGCTGATCATGTTTTGCTCGTGGAAGAGGCTTAGTCAACGGGTCTGCAACATTCAGATCCGTATGTATCTTGCAAATCTCTATGTCTCCCACCTGGACTAAATCCCGGATGGAGTTGAAGCGTCTCTTGATGTGTTTGGTCCTTTTGTGAAATCTGGATTCCTTTGCCAAAGCAATTGCACCAGTATTGTCACAAAAGATTTTCATTGGACCCGATGCACTAGGTATGACACCTAGATCGGATATGAACTCCTTCATCCAGACTCCTTCGTTTGCTGCTTCCGAAGCAGCTATGTACTCCGCTTCACATGTAGATCCCGCTACAACGCTTTGTTTAGAACTGCACCAACTGACAGCTCCACCGTTTAAAGTAAACACGTATCCGGTTTGCGATTTAGAATCGTCCGGATCAGTGTCAAAGCTTGCATCAACGTAACCTCTTACGGTGAGCTCTTTGTCACCTCCATATACGAGAAACATATCCTTAGTCCTTTTCAGGTATTTTAGGATGTTCTTGACCGCTGTCCAGTGATCCACTCCTGGATTACTTTGGTACCTCCCTGCTAAACTTATAGCAAGGCACACATCAGGTCTGGTACACAGCATTGCATACATGATAGAGCCTATGGCTGAAGCATAGGGAACATCTTTCATTTTCTCTCTATCTTCTGCGGTGGTCGGGCATTGAGTCTGACTCAACTTCACACCTTGTAACACAGGCAAGAACCCTTTCTTTGCTTGATCCATTTTGAACTTCTTCAAAATCTTGTCAAGGTATGTGCTTTGTGAAAGTCCAATTAAGCGTTTTGATCTATCTCTATAGATCTTTATGCCTAATATGTAAGCAGCTTCCCCGAGGTCTTTCATCGAAAAACTTTTATTCAAGTATCCCTTTACGCTATCCAGAAATTCTATATCATTTCCAATTAGCAATATGTCATCCACATATAATATCAGAAATGCTACAGAGCTCCCACTCACTTTCTTGTAAATACAGGCTTCTCCAAAAGTCTGTATAAAGCCAAATGCTTTGATCACACTATCAAAGCGTTTATTCCAACTCCGAGATGCTTGCACCAGTCCATAAATGGATCGCTGGAGTTTGCATACTTTGTTAGCTCCCTTTGGATCGACAAAACCTTCTGGTTGCATCATATACAACTCTTCTTCCAGAAATCCATTCAGGAATGCAGTTTTGACATCCATTTGCCATATTTCATAATCATAAAATGCGGCAATTGCTAACATGATTCTGACGGATTTAAGCATCGCTACGGGTGAGAAGGTCTCATCGTAGTCAACCCCTTGAACTTGTCGAAAACCTTTTGCGACAAGTCGAGCTTTATAGACAGTAATATTACCGTCAGCGTCAGTCTTTTTCTTGAAGATCCATTTATTCTCAATTGCTTGCCGATCATCGGGCAAGTCAACCAAAGTCCATACTTTGTTCTCATACATGGATCCCATCTCAGATTTCATGGCCTCAAGCCACTTTGTGGAATCTGGGCTCACCATCGCTTCTTCATAGTTTGTAGGTTCATCATGATCTAGCAGCATGACTTCCAGAACTGGATTACCATACCACTCTGGTGCGGATCTCTCTCTGGTTGATCTACGTGGTTCAGTAGTATCTTGCCCTGAAGTTTCATGATCATCATCATTAGCTTCCTCACTAATTGGTATAGGTGTCGCAGAAACAGTTTTCTGTAATGTACTATTTTCCAATAAGGGAGCAGGTACAGTTACCTCGTCAAGTTCTACTTTCCTCCCACTCACTTCTTTCGAGAGAAACTCCTTCTCTAGAAATGATCCATTCTTAGCAACGAATGTCTTGCCTTCGGATCTGTGATAGAAGGTATACCCAACAGTTTCCTTTGGGTATCCTATGAAGACACATTTCTCCGCTTTGGGTTCGAGCTTATCAGGTTGAAGCTTTTTCACATAAGCATCGCAGCCCCAAACTTTAAGAAACGACAACTTTGGTTTCTTGCCAAACCATAGTTCATAAGGCGTCGTCTCAACGGATTTTGATGGTGCCCTATTTAACGTGAATGCGGCCGTCTCTAAAGCATAACCCCAAAACGATAGCGGTACATCAGTAAGAGACATCATAGATCGCACCATATCTAGTAAAGTACGATTACGACGTTCGGACACACCATTACGCTGTGGTGTTCCGGGTGGCGTGAGTTGCGAAACTATTCCACAATTTTTCAAATGTATACCAAACTTGTAACTCAAATATTCTCCTCCACGATCAGATCGTAGAAACTTTATTTTCTTGTTACGATGATTTTCAACTTCACTCTGAAATTCCTTGAACTTTTCAAATGTTTCAGACTTATGTTTCATTAAGTAGATATACCCATATCTGCTTAAATCATCTGTGAAGGTGAGAAAATAACGATATCCGCCACGAGCCTCAATATTCATCGGACCACATACATCGGTATGTATGATTTCCAATAAATCTGTTGCTCTCTCCATAGTACCGGAGAACGGTGTTTTAGTCATCTTGCCTATGAGGCACGGTTCGCAAGTACCAAGTGATTCATAATCAAGTGGTTCCAAAAGCCCATCAGTATGGAGTTTCTTCATGCGCTTTACACCGATATGACCTAAACGGCAGTGCCACAAATAAGTTGCACTATCATTATCAACTCTGCATCTTTTGGCTTCTACATTATGAATATGTGTATCACTACTATCGAGATTCAACAAGAATAGACCACTCTTTAAGGGTGCATGACCATAAAAGATATTACTCATATAAATAGAACAACCATTATTCTCTGATTTAAATGAATAACCATCTCGCATCAAACAAGATCCAGATATAATGTTCATGCTCAACGCTGGCACCAAATAACAATTATTTAGGTCTAATATTAATCCCGAAGGTAGATGTAGAGGTAGCGTGCCGACTGCGATCACATCGACTTTGGAACCGTTTCCCACGCGCATCGTCACCTCGTCCTTTGCTAGCGTCCGCTTATTCCGTAGTCCCTGTTTCGAGTTGCAAATATTAGCAACAGAACCAGTATAAAATATCCAGGTGCTACTGCGAGCTCTAGTAAGGTACGCATCAATAACATGTATATCACATATACCTTTGTTCACCTTGCCATCCTTCTTATCCGCCAAATACTTGGGGCAGTTCCGCTTCCAGTGACCAGTCTGCTTGCAGTAGAAGCACTCAGTTTCAGGCTTAGGTCCAGACTTGGGTTTCTTCTCCTGAGCAGCAACTTGCTTGCTGTTCTTCTTGAAGTTCCCCTTCTTCTTCCCTTTGCCCTTTTTCTTGAAACCAGTGGTTTTGTTCACCATCAACACTTGATGCTCCTTCTTGATTTCCACCTCCGCAGCTTTCAACATTGCGAAGAGCCCGGGAATAGTCTTGTTCATCCCTTGCATATTATAGTTCATCACGAAGCTCTTGTAGCTTGGTGGCAGTGATTGGAGAATTCTGTCAATGACGCAATCATCTGGAAGATTAACTCCCATCTGAATCAAGTGATTATTATACCCAGACATTTTGAGTATATGCTCACTGACAGAACTGTTCTCCTCCATCTTGCAGCTATAGAACTTATTGGAGACTTCATATCTCTCAATTCGGGCATTTGCTTGAAATATTAACTTCAACTCCTGGAACATCTCATATGCTCCATGACGTTCAAAACGTCGATGAAGTCCCGATTCTAAGCCGTAAAGCATGGCACACTGAACTATCGAGTAGTCATCAGCTTTGCTCTGCCAGACGTTCATAACATCTGGTGTTGCTCCAGTAGCAGGCCTGGCACCCAGCGGTGCTTCCAGGACGTAATTCTTCTGTCCAGCAATGAGGATAATCCTCAGGTTACGGACCCAGTCCGTGTAATTGCTACCATCATCTTTCAACTTTGCTTTCTCAAGGAACGCATTAAAATTCAACGGAACAATAGCACGAGCCATCTATCTACAATCAACATAAACAAGCAAGATACTATCAGGTACTAAGTTCATGATAAGTTTAAGTTCAGTTAATCAAATTACTGAGGAACTCCCACTTAGATAGACATCCCTCTAATCCTCTAAGTGATCACGTGATCCAAATCAACTAAACCATAACCGATCATCACGTGAGATGGAGTAGTTTTCAATGGTGAACATCGTCATGTTGATCATATCTACTATATGATTCACGCTCGACCTTTCGGTCTCTGTGTTCCGAGGCCATATCTGCATATGCTAGGCTCGTCAAGTTTAACCTGAGTATTTTGCTTGTGCAAAACTGGCTTGCACCCGTTGTAGATGGACGTAGAGCTTATCACACCCGATCATCACGTGGTGTCTGGGCACGACGAACTTTGGCAACGGTGCATACTCAGGGAGAACACTTCTTGATAATTTAGCGAGAGATCATCTTATAATGCTACCGTCAATCAAAGCAAGATAAGATGCATAAAAGGATAAACATCACATGCAATCAATATAAGTGATATGATATGGCCATCATCATCTTGTGCTTGTGATCTCCATCTCCGAAGCACCGTCATGATCACCATCGTCACCGGCGCGACACCTTGATCTCCATCGTAGCATCGTTGTCGTCTCGCCAATCTTATGCTTCCACGACTATCACTACCGTTTAGTAATAAAGTAAAGCATTACATCGCGATTGCATTTCATACAATAAAGCGACAACCATATGGCTCCTGCCAGTTGCCGATAACTCGGTTACAAAACATGATCATCTCATACAATAAAATCAGCATCATGCCTTGACCATATCACATCACAACATGCCCTGCAAAAACAAGTTAGACGTCCTCTACTTTGTTGTTGCAAGTTTTACATGGCTGCTACGGGCTTAAGTAAGAACACATCTCACCTACGCATCAAAACCACAATGATAGTTTGTCAAATAGACTCCGTTTTAACCTTCTCAAGGACCGGGCGTAGCCACACTTGGTTCAACTAAAGTTGGAGAGACAGTCTTCCGCAAGCCATCTGTGTGCATAGCACGTCGAGGGAACCGGTCTCGCGTAAGAGTACGCGTAAGGTTGGTCCGGATCGTCTCGTCCAACAATACTGCCGAACCAAAGTATGACATGCTGGTAGGCAGTATGACTTGTATCGCCCACAACTCACTTGTGTTCTACTCGTGCAAATAACATCAAACCATAAAACCTAGGCTCGGATGCCACTGTTGGGGAACGTAGTAATTTCAAAAAATTTCCTACGCACACGCAAGATCATGGTGATGCATAGCAACGAGGGGGAGAGTATTATCTACGTACCAACGCAGACCGACTGCGGAAGCGATCTCACAACGTAGAGGAAGTAGTCGTACGTCTTCTTCCCGATCCGACCGATCCGAGCACCGTTACTCCGGCACCTCCGAGTTCTTAGCACACGTTCAGCTCGATGACGATCCTCGGGCTCTGATCCAGCAAAGCGTCGAGGAAGAGTTCCGTCAGCACAACGGCGTGGTGACGATCTTGATGTACTACCGACGCAGGGCTTCGCCTAAGCTCTACAACGATATGACCGAGGTGGAATTTGGTGGCAGGGGGCACTGCACACGGCTAAGGAACGATCAACAATGATCAACTTGTGTGTGTATGGGGTGCCCCCTGCCCCCGTATATAAAGGAGCAGAGGGAGGGGGTTCGGCCGGCTAGGGAGAGGGCGGGGGAGGAGTCCTACTCCTACCGGGAGTAGGACTCCCCCCCTCAATCCTATTCCAACTAGGATTCCAAGGGGGAAAGGAGAGAGGGGGGGGCCGGCCCCTTCTCCTAGTCCTACTAGGACTTGGGGAAGGGGGGGGGGGCGCGGCCAGCTGTGGGCTGCCCCTTTTCTCTTTTCCACTAAGGCCCAATAGGCCCATTTGCCTCCCGGGGGGTTCCGGTAACCCTCCCGGTATTTCGGTAAAATCCCGATTTCACCCGGAACACTTCCGGTGTCCAAACATAGGCTTCCAATATATCAATCTTTATGTCTCGACCATTTCGAGACTCCTCGTCATGTCCGTGATCACATCCGGGACTCCGAACAACCTTCGGTACAACAAAATGCATAAACTCATAATAACTGTCATCGTAACGTTAAGCGTGCGGACCCTACGGTTCGAGAACAATGTAGACATGACCGAGACATGTCTCCGGTCAATAACCAATAGCGGGACCTGGATGCCCATATTGGCTCCTACATATTCTACGAAGATCTTTATCGGTCAGACCGCATAACAACATACGTTGTTCCCTTTGTCATCGGTATGTTACTTGCCCGAGATTCGATCGTCGGTATCCAATGCCTAGTTCAATCTCGTTACCGGCAAGTCTCTTTACTCGTTCCGTAATACATCATCTCATAACTAACATCTTAGTTATTATGCTTGCAAGGCTTATGTGATGTGTATTACCGAGAGGGCCCAGAGATACCTCTCCGACAATCGGAGTGACAAACCCTAATCTCGAAATACGCCAACCCAACATCCACCATTGGAGACACCTGTAGTACTCCTTTATAATCACCCAGTAACGTTGTGACGTTTGGTAGTACCCAAAGTGTTCCTCCGGTAAACGGGAGTTGCATAATCTCATAGTTATAGGAACATGTATAAGTCATGAAGAAAGCAATAGCAACATACTAAACGATCAAGTGCTAAGCTAATGGAATGGGTCATGTCAATCAGATCATTCAACTAATGATGTGACCTCGTTAATCAAATAACAACCCTTTGTTCATGGTTAGGAAACATAACCATCTTTGATTAACGAGCTAGTCAAGTAGAGGCATACTAGTGACACTCTGTTGGTCTATGTATTCACACATGTATTATGTTTCCGGTTAATACAATTCTAGCATGAATAATAAACATTTATCATGATATAAGGAAATAAATAATAACTTTATTATTGCCTCTAGGGCATATTTCCTTCATCCTCTTCTCCACTTTAGGCCCATGAGGCCCATTAACCCTCCGGGGGGTTCGGGTAACCCCCTGGTGCTCCGGTTTTATCCGAAACTTCCCCGGAACGCTTCCGGTGTCCGAATATAGTCATCCAATATATCAATCTTTATGTCTCGACCATTTCGAGACTCCTCGTCATGTCCGTGATCACATCCAGGACTCCGAACTAACTTCGGTACATCAAAATGCATAAACTCATAATAACTATCATCGTAACGTTAAGCGTGCGAACCCTACGGTTCGAGAACAATGTAGACATGACCGAGACACGTCTCCGGTCAATAACCAATAGCGGGACCTGGATGCCCATATTGGCTCCTGCATATTCTACGAAGATCTTTGTCGGTCAGACCGCATAACAACATACGTTGTTCCCTTTGTCATCGGTATGTTACTTGCCCGAGATTCGATCGTCGGTATCCAATACCTAGTTCAATCTCGTTACCGGCAAGTCTCTTTACTCGTTCTGTAATACATCATCCCGCAACTAACTCATTAGCAGAAATTCAAAATTTTCTACTCATCACCAAGATCAATCTATGGAGTAATCTAGCAACGAGGGGAAGGAGAGTGCATCTACATACCCTTGTAGATCGCTAAGCGGAAGCGTTCAAGTGAACGGGGTTGATGGAGTCGTACTCGTCGTGATCCAAATCACCGATGATCATGTTGGGGAACGTAGTAATTTCAAAAAAATTCCTACGCACATGCAAGATCATGGTGATGCATAGCAATGAGAGGGGAGAGTGTTGTCTACGTAGCCTCGTAGACCGAAGCGAAAGCGTTGACGCAACATAGAGGAAGTAGTCGTACGTCTTCCCGATCCGACCGATCCAAGCACCGTTACTTCGGCACCTCCGAGTTCTTAGCACACGTACAGCTCGATGACACTCCCCGGGCTCCGATCCAGCAAAGCTTTGGGGATGAGTTCCGTCAGCACGACGGCGTGGTGACGATCTTGATGTTCTACCATCGCAGGGCTTTGCCTAAGCGCTGCTACAATATGACCGAGGTGGAATATGGTGGAAGGGGGCACCGCACACGGCTAAGGAACAATCACGATGATCAACTTGTGTGTCCTAGGGTGCCCCCTTGCCTCCGTATATAAAGGATCCAAGGGGGGGGTGCGGCCAGCCCTAGAGGAGGCGCGCAGGAGGAGTCCTACTCCTACCGGGAGTAGGACTCCCCTCCCTTTCCTTGTCCAAGTAGGAGAGGTGGAAGAAGAGAAGGAAAAGGGGGGGCGCCGCCCCTCCCTCCTCGTCCAATTCGGACTAGGTGGAGAGGGGGCGTGCGGCCTGCCCTAGCAGCCCCTTCCTCTTCTCCACTTTAGGCCCATGAGGCCCATTAACCCTCCGGGGGGTTCCGGTAACCCCCCGGTGCTCCGGTTTTATCCGAAACTTCCCCGAAACGCTTCCGGTGTCCGAATATAGTCATCCAATATATCAATCTTTATGTCTCGACCATTTCGAGACTCCTCGTCATGTCCGTGACCACATCCAGGACTCCGAACTAACTTCGGTACATCAAAATGCATAAACTCATAATAACTGTCATCGTAACGTTAAGCGTGCGGACCCTACGGTTCGAGAACAATGTAGACATGACCAAGACACGTCTCTGGTCAATAACCAATAGCGGGACCTGGATGCCCATAATGGCTCCTACATATTCTAGGAAGATCTTTATCGGTCAGACCGCATAACAACATACGTTGTTCCTTCTGTCATCGGTATGTTACTTGCCCGAGATTCGATCGTCGGTATCTAATACCTAGTTCAATCTCGTTACCGGCAAGTCTCTTTACTCGTTCCGTAATACATCATGTCGCAACTAACTCATTAGTTCCATTGCTTGCAAGGCTTAAGTGATGTGCATTACCGAGAGGGCCCAGAGATACCTCTCCGACGATCGGAGTGACAAATCCTAATCTCGAAATACGTCAACCCAACATGTACCTTTGGAGACACCTGTAGAGCACCTTTATAATCACCCAGTTACGTTGTGACGTTTGGTAGCACACAGAGTGTTCCTCCGGCACATGGGAGTTACATAATCTCATAGTCATAGGAACATGTATAAGTCATGAAGAAAGCAATAGCAACATACTAAACGATCGGGTGCTAAGCTGATGGAATGGGTCATGTCAATCAGATCATTCAACTAATGATGTGATCCCGTTAATCAAATGACAACTCTTTGTCTATGGTTAGGAAACATAACCATCTTTGATTAACGAGCTAGTCAAGTAGAGGCATACTAGTGACACTCTGTTTGTCTATGTATTCACACATGTATTATGTTTCCGGTTAATACAATTCTAGCATGAATAATAAACCTTTATCATGATATAAGGAAATAAATAATAACTTTATTATTGCCTCTAGGGCATATTTCCTTCAGTCTCCCACTTGCACTAGAGTCAATAATCTAGATTACACAGTAATGATTCTAACACCCATGGAGCATTGGTGTCGATCATGTTTTGCTTGTGGAAGAGGCTTAGTCAACGGGTCTGCTACATTCAGATCCGTATGTATCTTGCAAATCTCTATGTCTCCCACCTGGATTAGATCCCGGATGGAATTGAAGCGTCTCTTGATGTGTTTGGTTCTCTTGTGAAATCTGGATTCCTTTGCCAAGGCAATTGCACCAGTATTGTCACAAAAGATTTTCATTGGACCCGATGCACTAGGTATGACACCTAGATCGGATATGAACTCCTTCATCCAGACTCCTTCGTTTGCTGCTTCTGAAGCAGCTATGTACTCTGCTTCACATGTAGATCCCGCCACGACGCTTTGTTTAGAACTGCACGAACTGACGGCTCCACCGTTTAATGTAAACACGTATCCGGTTTGCCATTTAGAATCGTCCGGATCAGTGTCAAAGCTTGCATCAACGTAACTGTTTACGATGAGCTCTTTGTCACCTCCATATACGAGAAACATATCCTTAGTCCTTTTCAGGTACTTCAGGATGTTCTTGACCGCTGTCCAGTGATCCACTCCTGGATTACTTTGGTACCTCCCTGCTAAACTTATAGCAAGGCACACATCAGGTCTGGTACACAGCATTGCATACATGATAGAGCCTATGGCTGAAGCATAGGGAACATCTTTCATTTTCTCTCTATCTTCTGCAGTGGTCGGGCATTGAGTCTGACTCAACTTCACACCTTGTAACACAAGCAAGAACCCTTTCTTTGCTTGATCCATTTTGAACTTCTTCAAAATTTTGTCAAGGTATGTGCTTTGTGAAAGTCCAATTAAGTGTCTTGATCTATCTCTATAGATCTTTATGCCTAATATGTAAGCAGCTTCACCGAGGTATTTCATTGAAAAACTCTTATTCAAGCATCCCTTTATGCTATCCAAAAATTCTATATCATTTCCAATCAGTAATATGTCATCCACATATAATATCAGAAATGCTACAGAGCTCCCACTCACTTTCTTGTAAATACAGGCTTCTCTGAAAGTCTGTATAAAACCAAATGCTTTGATCACACTATCAAAGCGTTTATTCCAACTCCGAGAGGCTTGCACCAGTCCATAAATGGATCGCTGGAGCTTGCACACTTTATTAGCTCCCTTTGGATCGACAAAACCTTCCGGTTGCATCATATACAACTCTTCTTCCAGAAATCCATTCAGGAATGCAGTTTTGACATCCATCTGCCAAATTTCATAATCATAAAATGCGGTAATTGCAAACATGATTCGGACAGACTTAAGCATCGCTACGGGTGAGAAGGTCTCATCGTAGTCAACTCCTTGAACTTGTCGAAAACCTTTTGCGACAAGTCGAGCTTTGTAGACAGTAATATTACCGTCGGCGTCAGTCTTCTTCTTGAAGATCCATTTATTCTCAATTGCTTGCCGATCATCAGGCAAGTCAACCAAAGTCCATACTTTGTTCTCATACATGGATCCCATCTCAGATTTCATGGCTTCAAGCCATTTTGCGGAATCTGGGCTCACCATTGCTTCTTCATAGTTCGTAGGTTCAACATGATCTAGCAGCATGATTTCCAGAACAGGATTACCATACCACTCTGGCACGGATCTCACTCTGGTTGATCTATGAGGTTCAGTAGTATCTTGTCCTAAAGTTTCATGATCATTATCATTAGCTTCCTCACTAATTGGTATAGGTGTCGCAGAAACAGTTTTCTGTGATATACTACTTTCCAATAATGGAGTAGGTACAGTTACCTCATCAAGTTCTACTTTCCTCCCACTCACATCTTTTGAGAGAAACTCCTTCTTCAGAAAGTTTCCGAATTTAGCAACAAAAGTCTTGCCTTCGGATCTGTGATAGAAGGTGCATCCAATAGTTTCCTTTGGATATCCTATGAAGACACATTTCTCCGATTTGGGTTCGAGCTTATCAGGTTGAAGCTTTTTCACATAAGCATCGCAGCCCCAAACTTTCAGAAACGACAACTTTGGTTTCTTGCCAAACCATAGTTTAGAAGGCGTCGTCTCAACGGATTTTGATGGTGTCCTATTTAACGTGAATGCGGCCGTCTCTAAAGCATAACCCCAAAACGATAGCGGTAAATCAGTAAGAGACATCATAGATCGCACCATATCTAGTAAAGTACGATTACGACGTTCGGACACACCATTACGCTATGGTGTTCCGGGTGGCGTGAGTTGTGAAACTATTCCGCATTGTTTCAAATGTACACCAAACTCATAACTCAAATATTCTCCTCCACGATCAAATCGTAGAAACTTTA
The DNA here is from genome assembly GCA_034509565.1 of Triticum monococcum. Taxonomy (NCBI): domain Eukaryota; kingdom Viridiplantae; phylum Streptophyta; class Magnoliopsida; order Poales; family Poaceae; genus Triticum; species Triticum monococcum. Next base: position 491,171,602 of record CM067845.1, read on the forward strand.
TTTTCTTGTTACGATGATTTTCAACTTCACTCTGAAATTCTTTGAACTTTTCAAATGTTTCAGACTTATGTTTCATTAAGTAGATATACCCATATCTGCTTAAGTCATCTGCGAAGGTGAGAAAATAACGATATCTGCCACGAGCCTCAATATTCATCGGACCACATACATCTGTATGTATGATTTCCAACAAATCTGTTGCTCTCTCCATAGTACCGGAGAACGGTGTTATAGTCATCTTGCCCATGAGGCACGGTTCGCAAGTACCAAGTGATTCATAATCAAGTGGTTCCAAAAGTCCATCAGTATGGAGTTTCTTCATGCGCTTTACACCGATATGACCTAAATGGCAGTGCCACAAATAAGTTGCACCATCATTATCAACTCTGCATCTTTTGGCTTCAACATTATGAATATGTGTGTCACTACTATCGAGATTCAATAAAAATAGACCACTCTTCAAGGGTGCATGACCATAAAAGATATTACTCATATAAATAGAACAACCATTATTCTCTGATTTAAATGAATAACCGTCTCGCATCAAACAAGATCCAGATATAATGTTCATGCTCAACGCTGGCACCAAATAACAATTATTTAGGTCTAATACTAATCCCGAAGGTAGATGTAGAGGTAGCGTGCCGACCGCGATCACATCGACTTTGGAACCATTTCCCACGCGCATCGTCACCTCGTCCTTAGCCAATCTCCGCTTAATCTGTAGTCCCTGTTTCGAGTTGCAAATATTAGCAACAGAACCAGTATCAAATACCCTGGTGCTACTGCGAGCATTAGTAAGGTACACATCAATAACATGTATATCACATATACCTTTGTTCACCTTGCCATCCTTCTTATCCGCCAAATACTTGGGGCAGTTCCGCTTCCAGTGACCAGTCTGCTTGCAGTAGAAGCACTCAGTTTCAGGCTTAGGTCCAGACTTGGGTTTCTTCTCTTGAGCAGCAACTTGCTTGCTGTTCTTCTTGAAGTTCCCCTTCTTCTTCCCTTTGCCCTTTTTCTTGAAACTAGTGGTCTTGTTGACCATCAACACTTGATGCTCCTTTTTGATTTCTACCTCCGCAGCTTTCAGCATTGCGAAGAGCTCGGGAATAGTGTTATTCATCCCTTGCATATTTATAGTTCATCACGAAGCTCTTGTAGCTTGGTGGCAGTGATTGGAGAATTCTGTCAATGACGCAATCATCTGGAAGATTAACTCCCATCTGAATCAAGTGATTATTATACCCAGACATTTTGAGTATATGCTCATTAACAGAACTGTTCTCCTCCATCTTGCAGCTGTAGAACTTATTGGAGACTTCATATCTCTCAATCCAGGCATTTGCTTGAAATATTAACTTCCACTCCTGGAACATCTCATATGCTCCATGACGTTCAAAACATCGTTGAAGTCCCGATTCTAAGCCCTAAAGCATGGCACACTGAACTATCGAGTAGTCATCAGCTTTGCTCTGCCAGACGTTCATAACATCTGGTGTTGCTCCTGCAGTAGGCCTCGCACCCAGCGGTGCTTCCAGGACGTAATTCTTCTGTGCAACAATGAGGATAATCCTCAAGTTACGGACCCAGTCCGTGTAATTGCTACCATCATCTTTCAACTTTGCTTTCTCAAGGAACGCATTAAAATTCAATGGAACAACAGCACGGGCCATCTATCTACAATCAAACATACATAAGCAAGATACTATCAGGTACTAAGTTCATGATAAATTTAAGTTCAATTAGTTAAATTACTTAAAGAACTCCCACTTAGATAGACATCCCTCTAATCCTCTAAGTGATCACGTGATCCAAATCAACTAAACCATGTCCGATCATCACGTGAGATGGAGTAGTTTCATTGGTGAACATCACTATGTTGATCATATCTACTATATGATTCACGCTCGACCTTTCGGTCTCCGTGTTCCGAGGCCATATCTGTATATGCTTGGCTCGTCAAGTATAACCTGAGTATTCTGCGTGTGCAACTGTTTTGCACACGTTGTATTTGAACATAGAGCCTATCACACCCGATCATCACGTGGTGTCTCAGCACGAAGAACTTTCGCAACGGTGCATACTCAGGGAGAACACTTCTTGATAATTTAGTGAGAGATCATCTTATAATGCTATCGTCAATCAAAGCAAGATAAGATGCATAAAAGATAAACATCACATGCAATCAATATAAGTGATATGATATGGCCATCATCATCTTGTGCCTGTGATCTCCATCTCCGAAGCACCATCATGATCACCATCGTCACCGGCGCGACACCTTGATCTCCATCGTAGCATCGTTGTCGTCTCGCCAATCTTATGCTTCCACGACTATCGCTACCGCTTAGTATAAAATAAAGCATTACAGCGTGATTGCATTGCATACAATAAAGCGACAACTATATGGCTCCTGCCAGTTGCCGATAACTCGGTTACAAAACATGATCATCTCATACAATAAAATTTAGCATCATGTCTTGACCATATCACATCACAACATGCCCTGCAAAAACAAGTTAGACGTCCTCTACTTTGTTTGTTGCAAGTTTTACGTGGCTACTACGGGCTTAAGCAAGAACCAATCTTACCTACGCATCAAAACCACGACGATAGTTTGTCAAGTTGATGCCGTTTTAACCTTCGCAAGGACCGGGCGTAGCCACACTCGGTTCAACTAAAGTTGGAGAAACAGTCACCCGCAAGCCACCTATGTGCAAAGCACGTCGGGAGAACCGGTCTCGCGTAAGCATACGCGTAATGTCGGTCCGGGCCGCTTTGTCCAACAATACCGCCGAACCAAAGTATGACATGTTGGTAGGCAGTATGACTTATATCGCCCACAACTCACTTGTGTTCTACTCGTGCACATAACATCAAACCATAAAACCTAGGCTCGGATGCCACTGTTGGGGAACGTAGTAATTTCAAAAAAATTCCTACGCACACGCAAGATCATGGTGATGCATAGCAACGAGAGGGGAGAGTGTTGTCTACGTACCCTCGTAGACCGAAGCGGAAGCGTTGACGCAACATAGAGGAAGTAGTCGTACGTCTTCCCGATCCGATCGATCCAAGCACCGTTACTCCGGCACCTCCGAGTTCTTAGCACACGTACAGCTCGATGACACTCCCCGGGCTTCGATCCAGCAAAGCTTCGGGGATGAGTTCCGTTAGCACGGCGGCATGGTGACGATCTTCATGTTCTACCGCCGCAGGGCTTCGCCTAAGCGCTGCTACAATATGACCGAGGTGGAATATGGTGGAAGGGGGCACCGCACACGGCTAAGGAACAATCACGATGATCAACTTGTGTGTCCTAGTGTGCCCCCTTGCCTCCGTATATAAAGGATCCAAGGGGGGTGCGGCCGGCCCTAGAGGAGGCGCGCAGGAGGAGTCCTACTCCTACCGGGAGTAGGACTCCCCTCCCTTTCCTTGTCCAAGTAGGAGAGGTGGAAGAAGAGAAGGAAAAGGGGGGGGGCGCCCCTCCCTCCTTGTCCAATTCGGACTAGGGGGAGAGGGGGCGCGCGGCCTATCCTGGCAGCCCCTTCCTCTTCTCCACTTTAGGCCCATGAGGCCCATTAACCCTCCGGGGGGTTCCGGTAACCCCCGGTGCTCCGGTTTTATCCGAAACTTCCTCGGAACGCTTCTGATGTCCGAATATAGTCATCCAATATATCAATCTTTATGTCTCGACCATTTCAAGACTCCTCGTCATGTCCGTGATCACATCCGGGACTCCGAACTAACTTCGGTACATCAAAATGCATAAACTCATAATAACTGTCATCGTAACGTTAAGCGTGCAGACCCTACGGTTCGAGAACAATGTAGACATGACCGAGACATGTCTCCGGTCAATAACCAATAGCGGGACCTGGATGCCCATATTGGCTCCTACATATTCTATGAAGATCTTTATCGGTCAGACCGCATAACAACATACGTTGTTCCTTTTGTCATCGGTATGTTACTTGCCCGAGATTCGATCGTCGGTATCCAATACCTAGTTCAATCTCATTACCGGCAAGTCTCTTTACTCGTTCCGTAATACATCATCTCGCAACTAACTCATTAGTTGCATTGCTTGCGGTGGCCAAAACCATACTTCCTATATATCAATCTATACCTCCGGACCATTCGGAACTCCTCGTGACGTCCGGGATCTCATCCGGGACTCCGAACAACATTCGGTAACCGCGTACATACTTTCCCTATAACCCTAGCGTCATCGAACCTTAAGTGTGTAGACCCTATGGGTTCGGGAGTCATGCAGACATGGCTGAGACAACTCTCCGGTCAATAACCAACAGTGGGATCTGGATAACCATGTTGGCTCCCACATGCTCCACGAGGATCTCATTGGATGAACCACGATGTCAAGGACTTAATCAATCCCGTATACAATTCCCTTTGTCTAGCGGTATGATACTTGCCCGAGATTCGATCATCGGTATCCCGATACCTAGTTCAATCTCGTTACCGGCAAGTCTCTTTTACTCGTTCTGTAACACCTCATCCCGTGATCAACTCCTTGATCACGTTGTGCACATTATGATGATGTCCTACCGAGTGGGCCCAGAGATACCTCTCCGTTTACACGGAGTGACAAATCCCAGTCTCGATTCGTGCCAACCCAACAGACACTTTCGGAGATACCTGTAGTGTACCTTTATAGCCACCCAGTTACGTTGTGATGTTTGGCACACCCAAAGCACTCCTACGGTATCCGGGAGTTGCACAATCTCATGGTCTAAGGAAATGATACTTGACATTAGAAAAGCTTTAGCATACGAACTACATGATCTTGTGCTAGGCTTAGGATTGGGTCTTGTCCATCACATCATTCTCCTAATGATGTGATCCCGTTATCAACAACATCCAATGTCCATGGTCAGGAAACCGTAACCATCTATTGATCAACGAGCTAGTCAACTAGAGGCTTGCTAGGGACATGGTGTTGTCTATGTATCCACACATGTATCTGAGTTTCCTAACAATACAATTCTAGCATGGATAATAAATGATTATCATGAACAAGGAAATATAATAATAACCAATTTATTATTGCCTCTAGGGCATATTTCCAACAGTCTCCCACTTGCACTAGAGTCAATAATCCAGTTCACATCGATATGTGATTAACACTCAAGGTCACATCCCCATGTGACTAACACCCAAAGAGTTCTGGGTTTGATCATGTTATGCTTGTGAGAGAGGTTTCAGTCAACGGGTCTGCAACATTCAGATCCGTATGTACTTCGCAAATTTCTATGTCATCTTGTAGATGCAACTACTACGCTACATTTGGAGCCATTTCAAATAACTGTTCAACTTGGAGCTATTCTAAATTGTTGCTCCATTATACGTATCCGGAATCTCTACTCAAAGCTATCCGGATAGGTGTTAAGCTTGCATCGACGTAACTCTTTACGTCGAACTCTTTATCACCTCCATAACCGAGAAACATATCCTTATTCCTCTAAGGATAATTCAGACCGCTATCTGGTGATCTACTCCTAGATCGCCTTTGTACCCTCTTGCCAGATATGTGGCAAGGCACACATCAGGTGCGGTACTCAGCATGGCATACCGTATAGAGCCTATGACAAAAGCATAGGGGACGACCTTCGTCCTTCCTCTTTCTTCTGCCGTGGTCGAGCTTTAAGTCTTAACTTCATACCTTACAACTCAGGCAAGAACTCCTTCTTTGACTGATCCATCTTGAACACCTTCAAGATCATGTCAAGGTATGTGCTCATTTGAAAGTACCATTAAGAGTTTTGATCTATCCTTATAGATCTTGATGCTCAATGTTCAAGTAGCTTAATCCAGGCTTTCCATGGAAAAACACTTTCCAAATAACCCTATATGCTTTCCAGAAATTCTACGTCATTTCTGATCAACAATATGTCAACAACATATACTCATCAGAAATTCTATAGTGCTCCCACTCACTTCTTTGGAAATACAAGTTTCTCATAAACTTTGTATACACCCAAAATCTTTGATCATCTCATCAAAGCATACATTTCAACTCCGAGATGCTTACTCCAGTCCTTAGAAGGATTGCTGGAGCTTTGCATACTTGTTAGCATCTTTCAGGATTGACAAAACCTTCCGGATGTATCACATATAACCTTTCCTCAAGAAAATCGCCGAGGAAACAATGTTTTGACATCCCATTTGCAAGATTTCATAAATAATGCAGTAATCGCTAATATAATTCCAACAGACTCTTAGCATCGCTACGAGTGAGAAAGTCTCATCGTAGTCAACTCCTTGAACTTGTCGGGAAACTTCTTAACGACAAGTCAAGCTTTCTTAATGGTGACATTTACCATCATTGTCCGTCTTCCTTTTAAAATCCATCTGTACTCAACAACCTTACGACCATCGAGCTGTTCTGCCAAAGTCTACACTTTCTTTTCATATATGGATCCTCTCCCGGATTTTATGGCCTCGAGCCATTTATCGGAATCCGGGCCCACCATCGCTTCTCCATAGCTCGTAGGTTCATTGTTGTCTAGCAACATGACTTCCAAGACAGGATTACGTGCCACTCTGAAGTAGCACGCATCCTTGTCATCCCATGAGGTTTGGTAGTGACTTGATCTGAAGTTTCATGATCACTATCATAAGCTTCCACTTCAATTGGTGTAGGTGCCACAGGAACAACTTCCTGTGCCCTGCCATGCACTAGTTGAAGAGACGGTTAAATAACCTCATCAAGTCTCCACCATCCTCCCACTCAATTCTTTCGAGAGAAACTTTTCCTCGAGAAAGGACCCGATTCTAGAAACAATCCCTTATTGCTTTCGGATCTGAGACAGGAGGTATACCCAACTGTTTTGGGTGTCTTATGAAGATGCATTTATCCACTTTGGGTTCGAGCTTATCAACCTGAAACTTTTCACATAAGCGTCGCAGCCCCAAACTTTTAAGAAATGACAGCTTAGGTTTCTCTAAACCATAGTTCATACAGTGTCATCTCATCGGAATTACGTGGTGCCCTATTGTAACACCCTCGATGCGACTATATCTCCCACGTGTCGAGGCACGACTTAGAGGCATAATCGCATTGAAGGCATACGTCACAAGTCGGGAAATCATTACACATCCCATGTACATAAATAATATAAAGGGGAATAACATAGTTGGCTTACACTTGCCACGTCACATCAAAGTACATAAATAACATCCATCATACAATCACTCATGGCCCGACTACGACGCAAAAATAGAAAAAGACCCCCAACATGCGACAAGGCCCTGAATCTAACCCCGAATAGGCACCACTACTGATCATCAGGAAAAGACACATAGTATCGCTGAGAGTCCTTGTCGTACTCCCACTTGAGCTCGAGCGCGCCATCTGGAGCTGTATCATCTGTCCCTGCATCTGGTGTAATAGTAATCTGTGAGCCACGGGGACTCAGCAATCTCACACCCTCGCGATCAAGACTATTTAAGCTTAATAGGTAGGAAAGGGGGTAATGTATAAGTGGAGCTGCAGCAAGCGACTAGTACATATGGTGGCTAACTTATTCGCAAAAGAGAGCGAGAAGAGGAGGCAAAGCACGAGCGAGAAACTAGAGAGCAACCTGCGCAGGCATAACTCCAACACCGTGTCCACCTCCCGGACTCCGCCGAGAAGAGGCCATCACGGCAACACACTCAGTTGATTCATTTTAATTAATTAAGGTTCAAGTTATCTACAACCGAACATTAACAAATTCCCATCTGCCCATAACCGTGGGCACGGCTTTCGAAAGATCAATCCCTGCAGGGGGGTCCCAACTTAGCCCATAACAAGCTCTCACGGTCAACGAAGGAAGAGACCTCCACCCAAGACACCCCGATCAGACTCGGTATCTCGGTACAACAAGACGATTCGACAGGTTAAAACAAGTCCAGCAACACCGCCCGAATGTGCCGACAAATCCCGATAGGAGCTGCACATAACTCTTTCTCAGGGCACACTCAGATGAGCCAGACGTCGGGTAGGCCAGCCCAGAGTTGCCCCTGGTAGCCCCGGACATCGCTCGGTGGGACCAACACTCAGAGGAGCACTGGCCCGGGGGGTTAAAAATAAGATGACCCTCGGGCTCCGGAAACCCAAGGGAAAAGAGGCTAGGTGGCAAATGGTAAAACCAATGTCGGGCATTGCTGGAAAAGCTTTAATCAAGGCGAACTATCAAGGGGTTCCCATTATAGCCCAACCGCGTAAGGGACGCAACAATCCGGGAACATAACACCGATATGACGGAAACTAGGGCAGCAAGAGTGGAACAAAACACTAGGCGAGAGGCCAAGCCTTCCACCCTTTACCAAGTATATAGATGAATTAAGATAACATAGCAATATAGTGATATCCCAACAAGTAAATAAATGTTCCAACGAGGAACGGCTCCAATCTTCACCTGCAACTAACAACGCTATAAGAAGGGGCTGAGCAAAGCGGTAACATAGCCAATCAATGGTTTGCTAGGACAAAGGTGGGTTAGAGGCTCAATCATGGCAATTGGGAGGCTGACAAGCAAGTGGTAGGCATCGTAGCATTGGCAAAGCGAAAGAGCGAGCAAACTAGCATAGCAAAGATAGTAGTGATTTCAAGGGTATGATCATCTTGCCTGCACAGTTGTCAGAGTTGACTGGATCCTCAAAAGCAAACTCAACGGGCTCCTCGTTAGCGAACTCGTCTCCCGGATCTACCCAACAACACAAACAAGCAACAAGGATACAATCAACCACGTGCAAGGGCAACCAATAATATGCAAAGATGGTATGCTATGCGGGATGCGATGCGGGATGCTAAATGCAAGACGTGACAGGAAATGCATGAACCTGGCCTCAACTTGGAAAACCAAGTGTGCCACTGGATAGAGGGGAAGAAATCCCCTGAGAACAATATAAAGATCGTAGGAATCGGAGCTACGTTTGGAAATGGCAAGCGTTTTACGAAACGAACCGATCTGCGATTAACAGCAAGTAGGCTCCTAAATGCAACGAAATGAACATGCTACAGCCACCAAACATGAAAACAAAATACATTGCAGGGATGTACACAAGATGCTTAACAAATCACTAGGACTGAGACATATGCAAATTCATCCATTAAGGGGTTCAAACAAGCATGGCAAAACTGAATAAGCAAAACAGATTTCAGACTTAGTGAAATTAACACTAGTCTGAAATTTCAGACCACGACGCTCTCTTCGGAGCAGCAAAACAACATGAAACATAACCTCAACATGACAAGTAAGAGCATTTCATGGAGCTACTCAACAAGCTTAACAAAACACCCAAAATGACCTGGGGTCAAAAGGGTTCACAAAATACTCTAACGAGCACACGAACATAGATGAAACACAATCAATTTTCAGACTTAGTGAAAACTGAGACATGCTGAAATTATAACTCACGGAGGCATGTAAACGAGCTCGATGCACTCACTACGGTGCAAGTCATGGCAAGGCAAGCATATATCCATAAAGAAGGCACAAAATGCTAGCTAGACATCGCAAGAAAAATGGCATAGCATGCACGGATCACTAGCAATAGCACCGGCAAAATCGCAAAAGAGTTCACGATCTGCCCAAATACACAACTATGTAAAAGTTGAGCTCGATTGAGTCAACCTAGGGTACTCCCACATAACAAGTAAAGACATGGACGGATAAAGCACAACAAGCATAACAAATCACTCTTACTGATCATCCTCAAAAGAGGCATGGATCACTAGGAAACAAGCTGGACATATAGCATCATGAACTAAAACATCCCAGACTTAGTGAAAATCACTAAGTCCCTGAAATCAGATTACTCAGGTACCCCTCTTTGCAAGCTTGCACAAGACACCACACACATCCTAAAAATGCATGGGTGGCACCTCTGGAAATAAGACAAAATGCTTAACAATTCATCTCAAAGGGTCAGAGGCATATCATGCACACAATAATCATGGCAAAAATGACAAAAGTCAATGTTGAGCTAACGGATCTGCAATTTAACTCACGATGCCTCATTCTAACAGCATTTTCGGCACCAAGATGACCTCAAATGCAAAAGTCATGAAGAAAGCAATAGCAACATACTAAACGATCGGGTGCTAAGCTAATGGAATGGGTCATGTCAATCAGATCATTCAATTAATGATGTGACCTCGTTAATCAAATAACAACTCTTTGTTCATGGTTAGGAAACATAACCATCTTTGATTAACAAGCTAGTCAAGTAGAGGCATACTAGTGACACTCTGTTGGTATATGTATTCACACATGTATTATGTTTCCGGTTAATACAATTCTAGCATGAATAATAAACATTTATCATGATATAAGGAAATAAATAATAACTTTATTATTGCCTCTAGGGCATATTTCCTTCAGTCTCCCACTTGCACTAGAGTCAATAATCTAGATTACACTGTAATGATTCTAACACCCATGGAGCCTTGGTGCTGATCATGTTTTGCTCGTGGAAGAGGCTTAGTCAACGGGTCTGCAACATTCAGATCCGTATGTATCTTGCAAATCTCTATGTCTCCCACCTGGACTAAATCCCGGATGGAGTTGAAGCGTCTCTTGATGTGTTTGGTCCTCTTGTGAAATCTGGATTCCTTTGCCAAGGCAATTGCACCAGTATTGTCACAGAAGATTTTCATTGGACCCGATGCACTAGGTATGACACCTAGATCGGATATGAACTCCTTCATCCAGACTCCTTCGTTTGCTGCTTCCGAAGCAGCTATGTACTCCGCTTCACATGTAGATCCCGCTACGACGCTTTGTTTAGAACTGCACCAACTGACAGCTCCACCATTTAAAGTAAACACGTATCTGGTCTGCGATTTAGAATCGTCCGGATCAGTGTCAAAGCTTGCATCAACGTAACCTCTTATGGTGAGCTCTTTGTCACCTCCATATACGAGAAACATATCCTTAGTCCTTTTCAGGTATTTCAGGATGTTCTTGACCGCTGTCCAGTGATCCATTCCTGGATTACTTTGGTACCTCCCTGCTAAACTTATAGCAAGGCACACATCAGGTCTGGTACACAGCATTGCATACATGATAGAGCCTATGGCTGAAGCATAGGGAACATCTTTCATTTTCTCTCTATCTTTTGCAGTGGTCGGGCATTGAGTCTTACTCAACTTCATACCTTGTAACACAGGCAAGAACCCTTTCTTTGCTTGATCCATTTTGAACTTTTTCAAAATCTTGTCAAGGTATGTGCTTTGTGAAAGTCCAATTAAGCGTTTTGATCTATCTCTATAGATCTTTATGCCTAATATGTAAGCAGCTTCCCCGAGGTCTTTCATCGAAAAACTTTTATTCAACTATCCCTTTATGCTATCCAGAAATTCTATATCATTTCCAATCAGCAATATGTCATCCACATATAATATTAGAAATGCTACAGAGCTCCCACTCACTTTCTTGTAAATACAGGCTTCTCCAAAAGTCTGTATAAAGCCAAATGCTTTGATCACACTATCAAAGCGTTTATTCCAACTCCGAGATGCTTGCACCAGTCCATAAATGGATCGCTGGAGTTTGCATACTTTGTTAGCTCCCTTTGGATCGACAAAACCTTCTGGTTGTATCATATACAACTCTTCTTCCAGAAATCCATTCAGGAATGCAGTTTTGACATCCATCTGCCATATTTCATAATCATAAAATGCGGCGATTGCTAACATAATTCTGACGGACTTAAGCATCGCTACGGGTGAGAAGGTCTCATCGTAGTCAACTCCTTGAACTTGTCGAAAACCTTTCGCGACAAGTCGAGCTTTATAGACAGTAATATTACCGTCAGCGTCAGTCTTTTTCTTGAAGATCCATTTATTCTCATTTGCTTGCCGATCATCGGGCAAGTCAACCAAAGTCCATACTTTGTTTTCATACATGGATCCCATCTCAGATTTCATGGCCTCAAGCCACTTTGCGGAATCTGGGCTCACCATCGCTTCTTCATAGTTCGTAGGTTCATCATGATCTAGCATCATGACTTCCAGAACTGGATTACCGTACCACTCTGGTGCGGATCTCACTCTGGTTGATCTACGTGGTTCAGTAGTATCTTGTTCTGAAGCTTCATGATCATCATCATTAGCTTCCTCACTGATTGGTATAGGTATCGCAGAAACAGTTTTCTGTGATGTACTATTTTCCAATAAGGGAGCAGGTACAGTTACCTCGTCAAGTTCTACTTTCCTCCCACTCACTTCTTTCGAGAGAAACTCCTTCTCTAGAAAGTTTCCGAATTTAGCAACAAAAGTCTTGCCTTCGGATCTGTGATAGAAGGTGTATCCAATAGTTTCCTTTGGATATCCTATGAAGACACATTTCTCCGATTTGGGTTCGAGCTTATCAGGTTGAAGCTTTTTCACATAAGCATCGCAGCCCCAAACTTTATGAAACGACAACTTTGGTTTCTTGCCAAACCATAGTTCATAAGGTGTCGTCTTAACGGATTTTGATGGTGCCCTGTTTAACGTGAATGCGGCCGTCTCTAAAGCATAACCCCAAAACGATAGCGGTAAATCAGTAAGAGACATCATAGATCGCACCATATCTAGTAAAGTACGATTATGATGTTCGGACACACCATTACGTTGTGGTGTTCCGGGTGGCGTGAGTTGCGAAACTATTCCACAATTTTTCAAATGTACACCAAACTCGTAACTCAAATATTCTCCTCCACGATCAGATCGTAGAAACTTTATTTTCTTGTTACGATGATTTTCAACCTCACTCTGAAATTCTTTGAACTTTTCGAATGTTTCAGACTTATGTTTCATTAAGTAGATATACCCATATCTGCTTAAATCATCTGTGAAGGTGAGAAAATAACGATATCCGCCACGAGCCTCAATATTCATCGGACCACATACATCGGTATGTATGATTTCCAATAAATCTGTTGCTCTCTCCATAGTACCGGAGAACGGTGTTTTAGTCATCTTGCCTATGAGGCACGGTTCGCAAGTACCAAGTGATTCATAATCAAGTGGTTCCAAAAGCCCATCAGTATGGAGTTTCTTCATGCGCTTTACACCGATATGACCTAAACGGCAGTGCCACAAATAAGTTGCACTATCATTATTAACTTTGCATCTTTTGGCTTCTACATTATGAATATGTGTATCACTATCTTCGAGATTCAACAAGAATAGACCACTCTTCAAAGGTGCATGACCATAAAAGATATTATTCATATAAATAGAACAACCATTATTCTCTGATTTAAATGAATAACCGTCTCGCATTAAACAAGATCCAGATATAATGTTCATGCTCAACGCTGGCACCAAATAACAATTATTTAGGTCTAATATTAATCCCGAAGGTAGATGTAGAGGTAGCGTGCCGACCGCGATCACATCGACTTTGGAACCGTTTCCCACGCGCATCGTCACCTCGTCCTTTGCTAGCGTCCGCTTATTCCGTAGTCCCTGTTTCGAGTTGCAAATATTAGCAACAGAACCAGTATCAAATACCCAGGTGCTACTGCGAGCTCTAGTAAGGTACACATCAATAACGTGTATATCACATATACCTTTGCTCACTTTGCCATCCTTCTTATCCGCCAAATACTTGGGGCAGTTCCGCTTCCAGTGACCAGTCTGCTTGCAGTAGAAGCACTCAATTTCAGGCTTAGGTCCAGACTTGGGTTTCTTCTCCTGAGCAGCAACTTGCTTGCTGTTCTTCTTGAAGTTTCCCTTCTTCTTCCCTTTGCCCTTTTTCTTGAAACTAGTGGTTTTGCTAACCATCAACACTTGATGCTCCTTCTTGATTTCTACCTCCGCAGCTTTCAGCATTGCGAAGAGCTCGGGAATAGTCTTGTTCATCCCTTGCATATTATAGTTCATCATGAAGCTCTTGTAGCTTGGTGGTAGTGATTGGAGAATTCTGTTAATGACGCAATCATCTGGAAGATTAACTCCCATCTGAATCAAGTGATTATTATACCCAGACATTTTGAGTATATGCTCACTGACAGAACTGTTCTCCTCCATCTTGCAGCTATAGAACTTATTGGAGACTTCATATCTCTCAATTCGGGCATTTGCTTGAAATATTAACTTCAACTCCTGGAACATCTCATATGCTCCATGACGTTCAAAACGTCGTTGAAGTCCCGATTCTAAGCCGTAAAGCATGGCACACTGAACTATCGAGTAGTCATCAGCTTTGCTCTGCCAGACGTTCATAACATCTGGCATTGCTCCAGCAGCAGGCCTGCCACCCAGCGGTGCTTCCAGGACGTAATTCTTCTGTGCAGCAATGAGGATAATCCTCAGGTTACGGACCCAGTCCGTGTAATTGCTACCATCATCTTTCAACTTTGCTTTCTCAAGGAACGCATTAAAATTCAACGGAACAATAGCACGAGCCATCTATCTACAATCAACATAAACAAGCAAGATACTATCAGGTACTAAGTTCATGATAAGTTTAAGTTCAGTTAATCAAATTACTTAGGAACTCCCACTTAGATAGACATCCCTCTAATCTTCTAAGTGATCACGTGATCCAAATCAACTAAACCATAACCGATCATCACGTGAGATGGAGTAGTTTTCAATGGTGAACATCGTTATGTTGATCATATCTACTATATGATTCACGCTCGACCTTTCGTTCTCCGTGTTCCGAGGCCATATCTGTATATGCTTGGCTCGTCAAGTATGACCTGAGTATTCTGCGTGTGCAACTGTTTTGCACCCGTTGTATTTGGACGTAGAGCTTATCACACCCGATCATCACGTGGTGTCTGGGCACGACGAACTTTGGCAACGGTGCATACTCAGGGAGAACACTTCTTGATAATTTTAGTGAGAGATCATCTTATAATGCTACCGTCAATCAAAGCAAGATAAGATGCATAAAAGGATAAACATCACATGCAATCAATATAAGTGATATGATATGGCCATCATCATCTTGTGCTTGTGATCTCCATCTCCGAAGCACCGTCATGATCACCATCGTCACCGGCGCGACACCTTGATCTTCATCGTAGCATCGTTGTCGTCTCGCCAATATTATGCTTCCACGACTATCACTACCGTTTAGTAATAAAGTAAAGCATTACATCGCGATTGCATTGCATACAATAAAGCGACAACCATATGGCTCCTGCCAGTTGCCGATAACTCGGTTACAAAACATGATCATCTCATACAATAAAATCAGCATCATGCCTTGACCATATCACATCACAACATACCCTGCAAAAACAAGTTAGACGTCCTCTACTTTGTTGTTGCAAGTTTTACGTGGCTGCTACGGGCTTAAGTAAGAACTCATTTCACCTACGCATCAAAACCACAACGATAATTCGTCAAATAGACTCCGTTTTAACCTTCTCAAGGACCGGGCGTAGTCACACTTGGTTCAACTAAAGTTGGAGAGACAGTCTTCCGCAAGCCATCTGTGTGCAAAGCACGTCGAGGGAACCGGTCTCGCGTAAGAGTACGCGTAAGGTTGGTCCGGATCGTCTCACCCAACAATACCGCCGAACCAAAGTATGACATGCTGGTAGGAAGTATGACTTGTATCGCCCACAACTCACTTGTGTTCTACTCGTGCAAATAACATCAAACCATAAAACCTAGGCTCGGATGCCACTGTTGGGGAACGCAGTAATTTCGAAAATTTTCCTACGCACACACAAGATCATGGTGATGCATACCAACGAGGGGGAGAGTCTGATCTACGTACCCTTGTAGATCGCAATGGAAGCATTGACACAACATAGAGGAAGTAGTCGTACGTCTTCTTCCGATCCGACCGATCCAAGCACCGTTACTCCGGCACCTCCGAGTTCTTAGCACACGTTCAGCTCGATGACGTTCCTTGGGCTCCGATCCAGCAAAGCGTCGAGGAAGAGTTCCGTCAGCACGACGGCGTGGTGACGATCTTGATGTACTACCGACGCAGGGCTTTGCCTAAGCACTGTAACGGTACGATCGAGGTGGAATTTGGTTGCAGGGGGCACCGCACACGGCTAAGGAACGATCTCAAGGATCAACTTGTGTGTCTTGGGGTGCCCCCTGCCCCCGTATATAAAGGTTGGAGGAAGGGGGGCCGGCCGGCTAGGGAGAGGGAGGCGCAGGGGAGTCCTACTCCCATCGGGAGTAGGACTCCTCCCTCCAATCCTAATCCAATTAGGACTCTCGGGGGGAAAGGAGAGAGAGGGGAGGCCGGCCCCTTCTCCTAGTCCTACTAGGACTTGGGGAAGGGGGGGGGGCGCGGCTAGGCTGTGGGCTGCCCCTTCTCTCTTTTCCACTAAGGCCCAATAGGCCCATTAGTCTCCCGGGGGGTTCCGGTAACCCTCCCGGTATTCCGGTAAAATCCCGATTTCACCCGGCACACTTCCTATGTCCAAACATAGGCTTCCAATATATCAATCTTTACGTCTCAACCATTTCAAGACTCCTCGTCATGTCCGTGATCTCATCCGGGACTCCGAACAACCTTCGGTACATCAAAATGCATAAACTCATAATAACTGTCATCGTAACGTTAAGCGTGCGGACCCTACGGTTCGAGAACAATGTAGACATGACCGAGACACGTCTCCGGTCAATAACCAATAGCGGGACCTGGATGCCCATATTGGCTCCTACATATTCTACGAAGATCTTTATCGGTCAGACCGCATAACAACATACGTTGTTCCCTTTGTCATCGGTATGTTACTTGCCCGAGATTCGATCGTCGGTATCCAATACCTAGTTCAATCTCGTTACTGGAAAGTCTCTTTACTCGTTCCGTAATACATCATCTCACAACTAACATATTAGTTGCAGTGCTTGCAAGGCTTATGTGATGTGCATTACCGAGAGGGCCCAGAGATACCTCTCCGACAATCGGAGTGACAAACCCTAATCTTGAAATACGCCAACCCAACATCTACCATTGGAGACACCTGTAGTACTCCTTTATAATCACCCAGTTACGTTGTGACGTTTGGTAGTACCCAAAGTTTTCCTCCGGTAAACGGGAGTTGCATAATCTCATAGTTATAGGAACATGTATAAGTCATGAAGAAAGCAATAGCAACATACTAAACGATCGGGTGCTAAGCTAATGGAATGGGTCATGTCAATCAGATCATTCAACTAATGATGTGACCTCGTTAATCAAATAACAACTCTTTGTTCATGGTTAGGAAACATAACCATCTTTGATTAACGAGCTAGTCAAGTAGAGGCATACTAGTGACACTATGTTGGTCTATGTATTCACACATGTATTATGTTTCCGGTTAATACAATTCTAGCATGAATAATAAACATTTATCATGATATAAGGAAATAAATAATAACTTTATTATTGCCTCTAGGGCATATTTCCTTCAGCGGCGTGGGGCGGCAATGGCCGCGGCGGCGGTGGAGCCCGACCGGGGCGGCGGCGGCGAGGTCCGGTCGCGGCGCGGTGATGGAGCCGGCCGGCGACGATGGCGCACGGCGGCGGCGCGGCGCCGGTGCGGAGGCGGCGAGAGGCGTGTGGGGGAGGACGCGGTTGGTGGCGGCGGAGGGAGCCCGGGCCGCGGGGGCCGGCTCCAGGCTCGGCGGGCCGCGGCGGGGTTGACCGGCGGTGGCCACGTGTCGGCGCGCGATAGGGCGCGGGCGGCTGCGGCAGTTTGTCCGGCCGGGTCGGACGTGTCCGGCTCGGCGCGAAGATCTTTTTTTAGTAGGGTTTTGAGGTGGAAGACGAGATCCGAAAATGGAGGGGGGTATTTATAGGCATAAGTGGAGCTAGGAGAGTCCAAATGAGGTGCGGTTTTCGCCCACGCGATCGTGATCGAACGACCGAGACGATGGAGCAGAGTTTGGTGGGTTTTGGGCCAAATTGGAGGGGTGTTGGGCTGCAACACACATGAGGCCTTTTCGGTCCCTCGGTTAACCGTTGGAGTATCAAACGAAGTCCAAATGACCCGAAACTTGACAAGCGGTCTACCGGTAGTAAACCAAGGCCACATGGCAAGTCCCGGTCCAATCCGGAAATGTTTAATCCCCACACATGAAAGAAAGCTAGAAATGGCCACCGGAGGAGAACGAAGCGCCGGAATGCAAAACGGACAACGGGGAAAATGCTCGAATGCATGAGATGAACATGTATGCAAATGCAATGCACGTGATGACATGATATGAGATGCACGAAAATGAAAATAACACACGGAGACAAAGACCCGAACCCGAGGAATAAATATAACTTAATGCCGGAAACGGCAAGAGTTGGAGTACAAATTGGGAAAGTTATATCTGGGGCGTTACACCTATTTAAAGTGAATGTGGTTGTATCTAATGCCTAACCCATAAACTATCATGGTAATTCGATAAGAGACATCATGGTATGCATCATATCCAATAGGGTGCAGTTATGATGTTCGGACACACCATCACACTATGGTGTTCCAGGCTGTATTAGTTGTGAAACAATTTCCACAATGTCTTAATTCTGTGCCAAACTCGTAATTCAGATATTCATCTCTATGATCATATCATAGATATTTTATCCTCTTGTCACGACGATCTTTCAACTTCACCTTGAAATTACTTGAACCTTTCAATAATTCAGACTCGTGATTCATCAAGTAAATATACTCAACATCTACTCAAATCATCTGTGAAGTAAGACCATAACGATATCCACTACACGCCTCAGCACTCATTGGACTGCACACATAAAAAATGTATTACTTCCAACAAGTTGCTTTCTAGTTCCATTTTACTGAAACCGTGGCTTTCAGTCATCTTGCCCATGTGGTATGATTTGCATGTCTCAAGTGATTCAAAATCAAGTGAGTCCAAACGGTCCATTTGCATGGAGTTTCTTCATGCATATACACCAATAGACATGGTTCGCATGCCTCAAACTTTTCAAAAACGAGTGAGTCCAAAGATCCATCAACATGGAGCTTCTTCATGCGTTTTATACCGATATGACTTATGTGGCAGTGCCACAAGTAGGTGGTACTATCATTACTATCTTATATCTTTTGGCATGAACATGTGTATTTCTACGATCGAGATTCAATAAACCATTCATTTTAGGTGCAAGACCATTGAAGGTATTATTCAAATAAACAGAGTAACCATTATTCTCGTTAAATGAATAACCGTATTGCGATAGACATGATCCAATCACATCTATGCTCAACGCAAACACCAAATAACAATTATTTAGGTTTAACACCAATTTCGATGGTAGAGGGAGCGTGCAATGGTTGATCATATCAACATTGGAAACACTTCCAACACATATCGTCAGCTCACCTTTAGCTAGTCTCCGTTTATTCCGTAGCTTTTATTTCGAGTTACTAACACTTAGCAACCGAACCGGTATCTAATACCCTGGTGCTGCTAGGAGTACTAGTAAAGTACACATCAACACAATGTATATCCAATATACTTCTATCGACCTTGCCAGCCTTCTCATCTACCAAGTATCTAGGGTAATTCTGCTCCAGTGGCTGTTCCCCTTATTACAAAAGCACTTAGTCTCGGCTTTGGGTTCAACCTTGGGTTTCTTCACTAGAGCAGCAGCTGAATTGTCATTTCATGAAGTATCCCTTCTTGCCCTTGCCCTTCTTGAAACTAGTGGTTTCACCAACCATCAACAATTGATGCTCCTTCTTGATTTCTACTTTTGTGGTGTCAAACATCGCGAATATCTCAAGGATCATCATATATGTCCCTGATATATTATAGTTCATCACGAAGCTCTAGCAGCTTGGTGGCAATGACTTCAGAGAAACATCACTATCTCATCTGGAAGATTAACTCCCACTCGATTCAAATGATTGTTGTACTCAGACAATCTGAGCACAAGCTCAACAATTGAACTTTTCTCCCTTAGTTTGCAGGCTAAGAAAATCGTCGGAAGTCTTATACCTCTTGACGTGGGCACGAGCCTGAAATCCCAATTTCAGTCCTCGAAACATCTCATATGTTTCGCGACGTTTCAAAATGTCTTCGGTGCCTCAACTCTAAACCGTTTAACTGAACTATCATGTAGTTATCAAAATGTGTATGTCAGATGTTCGCAACATCCACAGACGACGTTCAAGGTTCAGCACACTGAGCGGTGCATTAAGGACATAAGCCTTCTATGAAGCAATGAGGACAATCCTCAGTTTACGGACCTAGTCCACACAATTGCTACTATCAACTTTCAACTAAATTTTCTCTAGGAACATATCTAAATAGTAGAACTAAAGCGCGAGCTACGACATAATTTGCAAAATCCTTTTGACTATGTTCAGGATAAACAAGTTCATCTTATGAACTCCCACTCAGATAGACATCCCTCTAGTCATCTAAGTGATTACATGATCTGAGTCAACTAGGCCGTGTCCGATCATCACGTGAGACGGACTAGTCAACATCAGTGAACATCTTCATGTTGATCGTATCTTCTATACGACTCATGTTCGACCTTTCGGTCTTCTGTGTTCCGAGGCCATGTCTGTACATGCTAGGCTCGTCAAGTCAACCTAAGTGTTTCGCGTGTGTAAATCTGGCTTACACCCGTTGTATGTGAACGTAAGAATCTAACACCCGATCATCACGTGGTGCTTCGAAACACGAACTGTCGCAACGGTGCACAGTTAGGGGGAACACTTTCTTGAAATTTTAACGAGGGATCATCTTATTTACTACCGTCGTTCTAAGCAAATAAGATGTATAAACATGATAAACATCACATGCAATCAAATAATAGTGACATGATATGGCCAATATTATATAGCTCCTTTGATCTCCATCTTGGGGCTCCATGATCATCTTGTCACCGGCATGACACCATGATCTCCATCATCATGATCTCCATCATCGTGTCTCCATGAAGTTGCTCGCCAACTATTACTTCTACTACTACAGCTAACGATTAGCAATAAAGTAAAGTAATTACATGGCATTGTTCAATGACACGCAAGTCATACAATAAATAAAGACAACTCCTATGGCTCCTGCCGGTTGTCATACTCATCGACATGCAAGTCGTGATTCCTATTACAAGAACATGATCAATCTCATACATCACATATATCATTCACCACATCCTTTTGGCCATATCACATCACATGGCATACCCTGCAAAAACAAGTTAGACGTCCTCTAATTGTTGTTTGCATGTTTTACATGGCTGCTATGGGTTTCTAGCAAGAACGTTTCTTACCTACGCAAAACCACAACGTGATATGCCAATTGCTATTTACCCTTCATAAGGACCCTTTTCATCGAATCCGTTTCAACTAAAGTGGGAGAGACAGACACCCGCCAGCCACCTTATGCAACTAGTGCATGTTAGTCGGTGGAACCGGTCTCACGTAAGCGTACGTGTAAGGTTGGTCCGGGCCGCTTCATTCCACAATGCCGTCGAAACAAGATTAGACTAGTAACGGTAAGCATATTGAACAAGATCAACGCCCACAACTACTTTGTGTTCTACTCGTGCATAGAATCTACGCAATAGACCTAGCTCATGATGCCACTGTTGGGGAACGTAGCAGAAATTCAAAATTTTCCTACGTGTCACCAAGATCTATCTATGGAGAAACCAGCAACGAGGGGAAGGAGAGTGCATCTACATACCCTTGTAGATCGCTAAGCGGAAGCATTCAAGAGAACGGGGTTGATGGAGTCGTACTCGTCGTGATCCAAATCACCGATGATCCTAGTGTCGAACGGACGGCACCTCCGCGTTCAACACACATATGGAGCGGATGACGTCTCCTCCTTCTTGATCCAGCAAGGGGAAAGGAGAGGTTGAGGAAGATGGCTCCAGCAGCAGCACGACGGCGTGGTGGTGATGGAGCTGCAGTACTCCGGCAGGGCTTCGCTAAGCTCTATGGAGGAGGAGGAGGTGTTGGAGAGGGAGAGGGAGGCACCAAAGGCGTAGCTTGAGAGGCCCTCCTTCCCTCACTATATATAGGGAGCCAAGGGGGGGCGCTGGCCCTAGGAGATCCAATCTCCTAGGGGGGCGGCGGCCAAGGGAGGAGTCCCTCCCCCCCCCCAAGGCACCTAGGGGGTGCCTTCCCCTTTTGGGACTCTTCCCTTCTTGAACCCTAGGCGCATGGGCCTCTTGGGGCTGGTGCCCATGGCACATGTAGGCCAAGGCGCACCCCCTACAGCCCATGTGGCCCCCCGGGGCAGGTGGCCCCACCCGGTGGACCCCCGGGACCCTTCCGGTGGTCCCGGTACAATACCGGTGACCCTGAAACTTGTCTCGATGGCCGAAATAGCACTTCCTATATATAATTCTTTACCTCCGAACCATTCCGGAACTCCTCGTGAAGTCCGGGATCTCATCCGGGACTACGAACAACATTCGGGTTACTGCATATACATATCCCTACAACCCTAGCGTCACCGAACCTTAAGTGTGTAAACCCTACGGGTTCGGGAGACATGTAGACATGACCGAGACGTTCTCCGGTTAATAACCAACAGCGGGATCTGGATACCCATGTTGGCTCCCACATGCTCCATGATGATCTCATCGGATGAACCACAATGTCAAGGACTTAATCAATCCCGTATACAATTCCCTTTGTCTATCGGTATGATACTTGCCCAAGATTCGATCATCGGTATCCCGATACCTTGTTCAATCTCGTTACTGGCAAGTCTCTTTACTCGTTCCGTAACACATCATCCCGTGATCAACTCCTTGGTCACATTGTGCATGTTATGATGATGTCCTACCGAGTGGGCCCAGAGATACCTCTCCGTCACACGGAGTGACAAATCCCAGTCTCGATTCGTGCCAACCCAACAGACACTTTCGGAGATACCCGTAGTGCACCTTTATAGTCACCCAGTTACGTTGTGACGTTTGGCACACCCAAAGTATTCCTACAGTATCCGGGAGTTGCACAATCTCATGGTCTAAGGAAATGATACTTGACATTAGAAAAGCTTTAGCATATGAACTACACGATCTTGTGCTATGCTTAGGATTGGGTCTTGTCCATCACATCATTCTCCTAATGATGTGATCCCGTTATCAACGACATCCAATGTCCATGGTCAGGAAACCGTAACCATCTATTGATCAACGAGCTAGTTAACTAGAGGCTTACTAGGGACATGGTGTTGTCTATATATCCACACATGTATCTGAGTTTCCTATCAATACGATTCTAGCATGGATAATAAACGATTATCATGAACAAGGAAATATAATAATAATCAATTTATTATTGCCTCTAGGGCATATTTCCAACAGGTTCGACAAATTTATTCCCAATGATCAAAGTTACCACGATGCTTGAAACAAAACAAAATTCAGTGCTAACATATTAAAGGCAAAAACATGTCAAAAACAGTATTTCCCTTAGCTTGTTCAACAATCAGTGTCATAGGTGAGGTGGTTAGTTCCCTTTATTGATTACCTGCAGACCAGAGATCAAATCCTAGTTTAAGCATTATTTTTGCCCGAAAATTGGGAAGTCGCGTGGGGCCATAATTGACGATTACGAAAATTAGGAAGTAAAGGAAGGAGATCGGGAGGCGTGCAGGAAAGGAAAAAAATCGGGAGGAAGGTCGGGGAGGACGTGCGTGAAAGGAAGGAGATCGGGAGGCGTATGGCAGTTTCGCAATCTGGCACATGGTTGCCATATACATATTTCGAATTTTTATTACCATGCATGAATTGATTGCGTTTGGTTACCCTACGTGAATTATTTGTTTATATCAAAGATAGAAGAAAGGAATAGAAAACCAAGGATAAAACCGGCAGGGAGAAAACTGGTAGAGTGAGGATTGCGGGATCGAAGCGAACAAATCAAGGAGATGGGGACCGGAGCGGGCTCTTTTTACAAAAAAATCGGGCGTGCGTGGGACCGTGCGAAGACATACGAACATGGTGGAGGAGGAAGGCAGACTAACGAGAAGACATGGGAGAGGAGATTGGCGTCAGCTGCCAAGTAAACCACGGTGATAGAAGAAAGGAATCTCTACCACGGTGATAGAAGAAATGAAGGAGATAGAAGAAATGAATTGATTGAAATAAGGAAGGAGATTGATCACCGTCATCGAGTTATAGTGGACAAATCAATTTTTTATTACCATGCATGAATTGATTGTATTTGGTTACCGTACGTGAATTATTTGTTTATACGAAAGATAGAAGAAAGGAATAGAAAACCAAGGATAAAACCGGCAGAAAGAAAACCGGTGGAGGGAGAAGAAAATTGATTGAGGGAGAGGGGGTCGTACAAGAGGTTGATTCTTTTAGGTAAGTAGAGAGTAGAGGTACCAAAAATGTCAAGTAAATCATGTTGCGGGTGAATTTAGAAACCAATCTGTTCAAGTAAGGATGGCGTGGCGGTGGTGGCATCCTTGTGGTGGACTTGTGTCCTCGGGCTCCGCCGTTGCGACGACATTTGCTCCAACGTCATCGTGGAGCTTGGGAGGTAGTCTAGGAGCGGATGCAGATTATGGTCTGCATCGACGACATCTGGAAGACGGAACGTGTGCTGGGTTCGTGGTTCGTGGATGGCAGTTATGGTTTCCTCCTTCGGCGTCTTAGTCATGGTGGGGTGTCAGATCTGAAGTTCGATGACGCGTCTGGGGTGTTGCCCTGGTCTGATTCGTTCAACGGTAATGGCTTCACTTTTGGTGAGTCACCTTGCAGGTCCGCAAAGTTGCATATCAGCAATGGAGCCGCGTCGAGCTCGATTGAGGAGGTTATCAATCATTCTTTTCTTCGGTGGCTCCTATGGTGGTGCCAGAGGCAGGTGACGGACGTTGATGTGAAATGTTTTGCTATCTTTTCAGTTTAATCATGTTGGTCCTTACATAACTTGTAATTTGATCTTTGTAATATGAATGGGATACGTATTATCATGAAAAAAAACTGAATGCGCACATGGATGCTGCAGTGGTCTTCTGTTTTAAACCGTGCTAGCCGAGACCGGCTTAATTAGCCATTTTTTAGACAAACCGGTGCTACTATACCTTCACCGCGTCAACAACCAAATCAATGCCGGTAATAAATGTTGCATGCTGAATTCTCCGTACTCCCTCCGTCCCAGTTCGCAAGGCAAAATCCCAAAAACTATTTGTCCCAAAATCTTCCACCCCCTAGGCACATTTGTATTCAATTTGGCACTAGTAGTCCATCAATGTTTGCATGCAAAAGTTGATCCACTCCTCTTTCACCGTGGGAAACCACTCCACTAAATATGCATGCACCACAACACTTACTCCTCTTCCCACGCTGCATGCACCAACTTTCTAATGCGTGTTGGAGTACTTCCTCTCATCTTCCTCTTCCACAATGCAGTGTGAAACGGTTACTGTTTTGCATGCCGAAACTTGTATAAAATGGCAACGCATGTTCCTCCTCTTCCCACACATTCAGTTCATTGCCTCATCTCCCCCCAACTATCATGGACGTGGAGGGCATGGAGGAGGTCTGTGCCGAGGTGGGGGAGGTAGATGCCGAGGTAGAGGAGGCAGATGCCGAGGTGGAGGAGCCAGATGGTGAGGTGGAAGTCACACAAGGCGAGGTGGAAGAACTTGAGGATGAATTTGAGAGGATTTACACAACCATTCAAGATCTTTTTCAGAAAATAGATCGTGGAACGAATGTCGGAGCTGGTGATTCAAGGTTCTCGGCTAGGGCAAGGTACATTCGCAACACCAATCTTGCGATTGGACGGAGGACTATGATGGAATCTTCATGTGATGGATGCTTGTTCCCGGCAATGTGCCGTAACTGTGGTGTTCGAGGTGATTCTTCGATATTCCGTTGTCTAGCTTGCTCCTTGCCGGTGCCAATGGACGTGGTACCTTGTGATGTGTGTGGAAATCCACTTCTCTGTGACGACTACTGGTGCAAGGACTGCGCGACGATTGTCGGAGTAGGTGAAGATGGTGTGTGTTCTCGTTGCGGTCGCAACACCACTGCAGTTGCCGAAGATGAGAATGCATTTGTGGCTGACACCGAGATGAATTAGGGTTTATGTTGAGGAAGAAATAGCCATGTCTCTTGATGTGTGAAGATGGTCTATGTTTTATGAATCATGATCTTGTTGCAGTGGAATTTATTTTCGAATTATGAATCCTGATGTGAATCATGGAATGAATATTGCAGTTGTTATTTGTGATCTATAGATTGTGAGGATATTGCAATGGTTATTTCCGTTTAGATTGTGAGTATGGAGTACTGAAAATACTTGTCTCTCGTACTCATCTAAAATGACCACAACATTTGTACACCATGCTTTGAGAATGTGCAGTCATGGGCGGGCATTGTATAGTGAGCACGACCAATTCTTGTGATCACATGAGTTTTGTTGCTGCGATTAAACAACAAAGTGCAATTGTTCCAGTGATAAACTAAAACACTCATTCCTCCTAAGGTGAGTTCAAATACTCAATGGCAGCGTCAACATAATCTTTATCAACCGTCAGACGGACTGACAGTAGACCCAGCCTCTCTAATGTTTTTTTCTTCATGTGAGGTGTATCATAGTGCATCGACCCCTTGTGCTTAATAATTTCCCTCATACAAGCTTGATGGCTTAACCAGATTCTATTAAGCTTACGATGTGGGTACTGAGCAAGGCTTTCATTAACCTGTGGAATAATTGAAAAAAATGAAGTTAGGTCGTTGTGCACAAACATTAAGAAGTTGCATAGCTAAAATGGAGTGCTACCTTCTGAACAATCTCTGCAAGGGTTTTGGGCATTTTCCTATGGAACATAGATTGAATGGAGGCAAACCACCCAAGATCAAGTATGTTACAGTCAGGTGAATTTGGTGGTTGATTTACAATTCTAATATCCCAACCTCCCTTTGCCGCTTCCATTGCAAAAATGGGATCATTTGCTAAAACATGAGTTCTTGCATTGTCTTGCTGAATGTACACAGTGTTCCATCTATCACTCTCAGGCCATTTTTCCTTTATAGCAGGCAGTACATACTGCACAATGTACTCCCTACTTTTGTTCCTGTCCACCGAAGATGAAGGCTTGAGCTCCCATTCTCCTCTCCCTCTACATTGAAAGAAAAAATATGTTACTTTAGCAAACGAATTTCACACTTGATGTAGATCATGCTTAAAAAAACATCATGATAGTTTACCTGTTAGCACTCTTCTTTTGAGCTTGCACCCAATCAACAAATGCCCACACACCTATTTTTCCATCAAACACACAATTTCCTTGAGAATCATACCTTGGCCTTGCCATAGCCGACAAGAACATGATCTGCTGGATGTGGTTTTTATGTTTGCATTCTCTTTTTGGTGCTTCCTCTCTATGACTCAAGTACATTTTCTGTGTCTTCCTTGTGCGGTAGAAGATCTTCTCATCCAAATGAACCTTGTTAAAACTAGCTTTAAAAGTGGGATTGTCCTCCAATGAACTTGGCTCCAAATTCTCAAGGCAATACGCCACACATGCCTTCTTGTTGGCTTCAGTTAATGAAGGTTTCAGTTCATTTGAAACTCGTCTCATTACCTTCTCCTTCAACCTAGATAGAAACAAGAAAAGTTGATCATGATTTCGGTCATCATCGAAATGTAAGAACTAATGCTTTTTTTCATACCTACGGTGAACTGTGCTTTTGGACATGTTAAGTCCAGCAGCAACTTGTCGAATTGTGGTCCTCTCACCAGGTGGAATGGCTTCTAATGCCTCAATATCCAAACTCATTTTCTTCCTTCCCGTTTTTAACTTCAAATTGTTCTTGATAGAGTTAACGCCACCTCCTGTCTTCGTTTCATTCCAAATCCTACTCACGCACCTCCGAGAACAATTTGCATCACGTACAACAGAATCCAAAACCCCATTCTTTAACCTTCCACGCTCTCCATTTTGAGCAAGCAGCATAGCGTAAATATTACGCTTGTCTTCGACAGTGTACTGTTCTCTGTTATTCTTATTAGCCAAAGCATCTACACACATGAAAACAAATCATAAGCACAAACCAAATATGCTGCTACTAAACAAAACTGAAAACAAATCATGGTTGAGTTGGAGATGAAAAATCTACTCAAATCAATCTCTTTTGCAGAAGGTGCTTCTACATGTTCCGGCCGTGGAGGATACTCGTCAGCGTTCTCAAAATTTGGATTATATCCAGCGCCACGCCAGCCGCCTTCTCTGCCGTTAGTAGATGCAGCAAACTCACTGGTACGGTCTACATAGCAAAAACAAGCAATTCAGAATCCATATAGCTGATCTTATGTACGGCCAAACAAGAAAAAAAATACGGTCACAGAACAAATTATTCCTAATGAAACATAGCGTCTCTCATGCTGTGGCTGACGAAGGCCTTTTATTCTTCACTTCACACAATCGATGGAGAGCTAAGATCTACGTACGTACATTACACGGCTCATAGATCCTGACTCCCCAAACTGAAAGATAGTTTAGAACGAAACAACATAGAAAGAACTAAAACAACAGCAAAACAGTAAACAGCTACAAGGAAGGAGATCAGCGGAGGCAAACATCCTGCAGCAGCGACTCGCAGGCAGTTTCCTGATGCAATCGTCGAACGAGACAGCATATCCTGATCAGGCAAGAAGGACTACGTACCTCTCGTGCAGAATACGGACGAATTTGGTCCGACGCAGATGGAGCCGTTCATGATGTCCAAGCCGACGTAGGAGGACGTCCTTCCGGCGGCGCTTGCACTGCCGCTCCCGCCCGGCGAGGTGGCCCAGTTCGACGAGCCTGCCTGATTTGGAGAAGGAGATCGAGGTGGGCGCGACAGACCGACGCGGCGTCTCCCTCCGACGCTGGGGCTGGACACCGGTGTAGAGGCAGCCGTTCCAATGGAGAACGACGGCAGTGGTCCTCGACCTGCAAGACCGAGTGGAGGAAGGCCGCCGCCATGACAAGTACGAAGTGGAGGAAGGCCGCCGCCATGACAAGTACGAAGTGGAGGAAGGCCGCCGCCATCGCGGGAACGAGGAAGGAAGGCAGCGCGAGTCAGGCCTCGGAGGCCAAGAGGCGGCGGACGACGATGTCCCTCGTCTCCCCCGTCCGACGCCATGAAATCGAGGAGGAGAGGAGATGAGATTGGCGCTAGACTGGGCTGTTCGTCTACGTAAGTCCATGGCTATATAAAGAAATCTGGGCGCTGCTTTCGTTTGAGTTTGGAACGAAATCCTTGCGCGCGGAATCAAATCTCTGGTTTAGGAAAGAAATCTAGGCGCGCTAGCAAAATTTAAGGGGAAAATATCGCGCCGAAGGAGGAAGGAGCGCGCGAGGCGGAAACAGCGCGCGGGGCAGAGGAAAATATCGCGCCAAATCAATTAAAGACTAGAAAATAAAGTTCTTTTCACTTTCCAAATTAATTGCAGCGCCGATGGTTAATGTTTTTACGTGGAAAATCAGAGCCAATGGAAATTCACCTTGGGCCAAGATATTTGAAAACTTTGCCTTGCGAACTGGGACGGAAGGAGTATTTACAATCGCCAATTAACATGGCAGCGATCAATGCTCATGGAAACGCCCTCTCCCTCTCTATAAAGGAAAATTCTAGACCAACAGACTAATACGGGCGTTTTACTAACCTTCTTTTTTTTGAATATTTTTTTACTAACCTTCTTTGTTAAGGCTAGTCATAATGAGAGTAACTTAGCTAGTATGCACTTCAAGAAAATTTTGCTTATATAATAAAGAGTTAATAAAAAGTAATAACATAATATGTTACTGTAACATAGCGCTTTTCAAGACAATATGAGTCTACAAGCTAATAAATGAAGTCATCTATAACACTGGTACTCCCTCCGTCCCAGTTCGCAAGGCAAAGTTTTCAAATATCTTGGCCCAAGGTGAATTTCCATTGGCTCTGATTTTCCACGTAAAAACGTTAACCATCAGCGCTGCAATTAATTTGGAAAGTGAAAAGATCGAGGTGGACCACTGCCGTCGTTCTCCATTGGAACGGCTGCCTCTACACCGGTGTCCAGCCCCAGCGTCGGAGGGAGACGCCGCGTCGGTCTGTCGCGCCCACCTCGATCTCCTTCTCCAAATCAGGCAGGCTCGTCGAACTGGGCCACCTCGCCGGGCGGGAGCGGCAGTGCAAGCGCCGCCGGAAGGACGTCCTCCTACGTCGGCTTGGACATCATGAACGGCTCCATCTGCGTCGGACCAAATTCGTCCGTATTCTGCACGAGAGGTACGTAGTCCTTCTTGCCTGATCAGGATATGCTGTCTCGTTCGACGATTGCATCAGAAACTGCCTGCGAGTCGCTGCTGCAGGATGTTTGCCTCCGCTGATCTCCTTCCTTGTAGCTGTTTACTGTTTTGCTGTTGTTTTAGTTCTTTCTATGTTGTTTCGTTCTAAACTATCTTTCAGTTTGGGGAGTCAGGATCTATGAGCCGTGTAATGTACGTACGTAGATCTTAGCTCTCCATCGATTGTGTGAAGTGAAGAATAAAAGGCCTTCGTCAGCCACAGCATGAGAGACGCTATGTTTCATTAGGAATAATTTGTTCTGTGACCGTATTTTTTTTCTTGTTTGGCCGTACATAAGATCAGCTATATGGATTCTGAATTGCTTGTTTTTGCTATGTAGACCGTACCAGTGAGTTTGCTGCATCTACTAACAGCAGAGAAGGCGGCTGGCGTGGCGCTGGATATAATCCAAATTTTGAGAACGCTGACGAGTATCCTCCACGGCCGGAACATGTAGAAGCACCTTCTGCAAAAGAGATTGATTTGAGTAGATTTTTCATCTCCAACTCAACCATGATTTGTTTTCAGTTTTGTTTAGTAGCAGCATATTTGGTTTGTGCTTATGATTTGTTTTCATGTGTGTAGATGCTTTGGCTAATAAGAATAACAGAGAACAGTACACTGTCGAAGACAAGCGTAATATTTACGCTATGCTGCTTGCTCGAAATGGAGAGCGTGGAAGGTTAAAGAATGGGGTTTTGGATTCTGTTGTACGTGATGCAAAT
The DNA here is from genome assembly GCA_034509565.1 of Triticum monococcum. Lineage (NCBI taxonomy): Eukaryota > Viridiplantae > Streptophyta > Magnoliopsida > Poales > Poaceae > Triticum > Triticum monococcum. Next base: position 491,202,563 of record CM067845.1, read on the forward strand.
TGTTCTCGGAGGTGCGTGAGTAGGATTTGGAATGAAACGAAGACAGGAGGTGGCGTTAACTCTATCAAGAACAATTTGAAGTTAAAAACGGGAAGGAAGAAAATGAGTTTGGATATTGAGGCATTAGAAGCCATTCCACCTGGTGAGAGGACCACAATTCGACAAGTTGCTGCTGGACTTAACATGTCCAAAAGCACAGTTCACCGTAGGTATGAAAAAAAGCATTAGTTCTTACATTTCGATGATGACCGAAATCATGATCAACTTTTCTTGTTTCTATCTAGGTTGAAGGAGAAGGTAATGAGACGAGTTTCAAATGAACTGAAACCTTCATTAACTGAAGCCAACAAGAAGGCATGTGTGGCGTATTGCCTTGAGAATTTGGAGCCAAGTTCATTGGAGGACAATCCCACTTTTAAAGCTAGTTTTAACAAGGTTCATTTGGATGAGAAGATCTTCTACCGCACAAGGAAGACACAGAAAATGTACTTGAGTCATAGAGAGGAAGCACCAAAAAGAGAATGCAAACATAAAAACCACATCCAGCAGATCATGTTCTTGTCGGCTATGGCAAGGCCAAGGTATGATTCTCAAGGAAATTGTGTGTTTGATGGAAAAATAGGTGTGTGGGCATTTGTTGATTGGGTGCAAGCTCAAAAGAAGAGTGCTAACAGGTAAACTATCATGATGTTTTTTTAAGCATGATCTACATCAAGTGTGAAATTCGTTTGCTAAAGTAACATATTTTTTCTTTCAATGTAGAGGGAGAGGAGAATGGGAGCTCAAGCCTTCATCTTCGGTGGACAGGAACAAAAGTAGGGAGTACATTGTGCAGTATGTACTGCCTGCTATAAAGGAAAAATGGCCTGAGAGTGATAGATGGAACACTGTGTACATTCAGCAAGACAATGCAAGAACTCATGTTTTAGCAAATGATCCCATTTTTGCAATGGAAGCGGCAAAGGGAGGTTGGGATATCAGAATTGTAAATCAACCACCAAATTCACCTGACTGTAACATACTTGATCTTGGGTGGTTTGCCTCCATTCAATCTATGTTCCATAGGAAAATGCCCAAAACCCTTGCAGAGATTGTTCAGAAGGTAGCACTCCATTTTAGCTATGCAACTTCTTAATGTTTGTGCACAACGACCTAACTTCATTTTTTTCAATTATTCCACAGGTTAATGAAAGCCTTGCTCAGTACCCACATCGTAAGCTTAATAGAATCTGGTTAAGCCATCAAGCTTGTATGAGGGAAATTATTAAGCACAAGGGGTCGATGCACTATGATACACCTCACATGAAGAAAAAAACATTAGAGAGGCTAGGTCTACTGTCAGTCCGTCTGACGGTTGATAAAGATTATGTTGACGCTGCCATTGAGTATTTGAACTCACCTTAGGAGGAATGAGTGTTTTAGTTTATCACTGGAACAATTGCACTTTGTTGTTTAATCGCAGCAACAAAACTCATGTGATCACAAGAATTGGTCGTGCTCACTATACAATGCCCGCCCATGACTGCACATTCTCAAAGCATGGTGTACAAATGTTGTGGTCATTTTAGATGAGTACGAGAGACAAGTATTTTCAGTACTCCATACTCACAATCTAAACGGAAATAACCATTGCAATATCCTCACAATCTATAGATCACAAATAACAACTGCAATATTCATTCCATGATTCACATCAGGATTCATAATTCGAAAATAAATTCCACTGCAACAAGATCATGATTCATAAAACATAGACCATCTTCACACATCAAGAGACATGGCTATTTCTTCCTCAACATAAACCCTAATTCATCTCGGTGTCAGCCACAAATGCATTCTCATCTTCGGCAACTGCAGTGGTGTTGCGACCGCAACGAGAACACACACCATCTTCACCTACTCCGACAATCGTCGCGCAGTCCTTGCACCAGTAGTCGTCACAGAGAAGTGGATTTCCACACACATCACAAGGTACCACGTCCATTGGCACCGGCAAGGAGCAAGCTAGACAACGGAATATCGAAGAATCACCTCGAACACCACAGTTACGGCACATTGCCGGGAACAAGCATCCATCACATGAAGATTCCATCATAGTCCTCCGTCCAATCGCAAGATTGGTGTTGCGAATGTACCTTGCCCTAGCCGAGAACCTTGAATCACCAGCTCCGACATTCGTTCCACGATCTATTTTCTGAAAAAGATCTTGAATGGTTGTGTAAATCCTCTCAAATTCATCCTCAAGTTCTTCCACCTCGCCTTGTGTGACTTCCACCTCACCATCTGCCTCCTCCACCTCGGCATCTGCCTCCTCTACCTCGGCATCTACCTCCCCCACCTCGGCACAGACCTCCTCCATGCCCTCCACGTCCATGATAGTTGGGGGGAGATGAGGCAATGAACTGAATGTGTGGGAAGAGGAGGAACATGCGTTGCCATTTTATACAAGTTTCGGCATGCAAAACAGTAACCGTTTCACACTGCATTGTGGAAGAGGAAGATGAGAGGAAGTACTCCAACACGCATTAGAATTGTGGTGCATGCAGCGTGGGAAGAGGAGTAAGTGTTGTGGTGCATGCAGATTTAGTGGAGTGGTTTCCCACGGTGAAAGAGGAGTGGATCAGCTTTTGCATGCAAACATTGATGGACTACTAGTGCCAAATTGAATACAAATGTGCCTAGGGGGTGGAAGATTTTGGGACAAATAATTTTTGGGATTTTGCCTTGCGAACTGGGACGGAGGGAGTACTATATTACTTTGCACTATGAAGATGGTAATTTAGATTAATGCCATATGCATGACACTACTCCCTCCGTCCCATAATTTAAGATGTTTTTTAACACTGGGACGGAGGGAGTAGCATACGTTACTCACCACTATGACCAGCCTAACTAATCTCTACCTCCCTCTGATTTTCAGGAGGTGTGGGTCCCTCGTCCCTTTTTATTCCAATCAATCTGTCCCAGCTAAGCGCCCCAGTAAAGTTAAGTAAAAAAACAGCCCATGCGTGTAGCATTACTCCTCTATAAATAGCGACAAGTAGTAATGACACCACGGCACATCAACATCACAGCGTCCGTCCATTCTCATCGCCGTACGTAACTAGTCGATCAACAGATACCAGACAACCATGGCTAGGGCCAGCGGCTGGCTCTTCTCCCTCTTCATGTGCCTCGTCCTTGCAGTCGCCTCGTCCGTCACTGTTGTCTATCCACAGCCATGGCCTATCCCAGCTCCAAAACAGAAAGCCGACTGCTACAAATCTGTGACGGAGACGCCACGAAAGTGCGCGGGGCAGGTCCTCCAGGCTCTCCTCTACGGCGACGTGCACATCACCAAGGACTGCTGCGAGGTGCTCCGCACGGTCGGCGAAGAAACCTGAAGCATCAACCTCATTTGCAGATCCATCGGCTAGCTACTTCTCAAGATTCGGTTCAGCTTCACCGCACGATAGACATTGCGTGCCCCGATAACTTCGGGTGTGCGTGTATAGATTGTGCATGTGCACATGCACCTAGTCTTTCCATCTTGATCCTATATAGGAGTATACAAGAAAACCTTGTTAAGTCATAAAGAATTACAAGAGGGCCTTATTATGGCTCAGTCAATATAATGGTATTGTTATTAGGAGCTTGGTGAAGAGGGCAACGGCGGCGGCGGTGAGGATCATGGGCAGCGTGACGGAGTCGAGCCATTTAAGCGACTCCGGCGTCGGCACGAAGAACTCGTCACGCCCCGGGTCACGCCAACGCCGCCGAGAGCGCGCCCGCTCCGCCACGCTCAGCCATAGAAGGTTCCCCGTAGATCCCTCGGCTAGAGCGGCCTGCCTCATGGCCGCCCCTCCCCGGCGCAAACCGTCCGCAGCATCGCTGCGTCCACGTCGCCGGCGACTTAGACAGTACGACGGGGCCAGGGAAGTGGACTAGTGTAGGCGTCCGGGAGGTGCGCGTCCGTCGCCGTCTTCGTGTTCCCAGGACCACCTAACGACGGACGCTGCGCCGCTCGCCTGATTCCCCCCGGCCCCAGCGGCGGTCGTGTTTCGCCGGCGCTTCAAGAGGGAGAGAGAGATCAAGCAGCCACAGCACGAATGGGCCTATAATGGTCGAGGGGTGCGCCTGAAGCGCCTCCCTAAATGGACCAGGCCCATAAGCACGTATGCACTCACTTTATAAATACTCCCTCCGGTATTTTTTTTAGAAAAACATACTCCCTCATGTCCTTTTTAGTTTGTACTGTAGTATATAAATTCTGTTCAAAGTTAAAGTATGTCTACTTTGACTAAGTTTATCAAAAAATACTTTAATCAAACATATAGAAAAAAGTATCAATATTCACAATGCCAAATTAATATTGTTAGATTCGTTATGAAATATGATTTCATAATATACATATATATATATATATATATTTGGTATTATAAATATTGATATTTTTTAATATAAATTTGGCCAAACTTTACAATGTCTGACCTGACCAAAATCTAATACACAGAGTAAAAATCAGATGCCCTTCGTAAACAAAACAACGTACGTCCATCACACACTACTACACGCGTGTAAGCACGTAAACTAGGAACTCTTTTATTTTCTTATTATCTAAAAATTGTATTCTTTTGTGGATGCGGCATTTGGCTCCCATGCTGCCCGTGCATGAACAGTAAAATCGCTAAAGAAAATTGCAAGCAAGATGCTCAAATGCGTGATTTCCGTGCAAAATTTGATGAAGTTTAGACATTTGAGGAGCTCATGGCAAAAAAACATTTTTTGGCTGTCGGGAAACTTTTGAAAATTGCACTATTCACGCCCGATTTTGCTTTTGGTTTTTTGCCACAAGCTCCTTGAACGTCCAAACTGAAGGAAATATGCCCTAGAGGCAATAATAAAGTTATTATTTATTTCTTTATTTCATGATAAATATTTATTATGCATGCTAGAATTGTATTAACCGGAAACATAATACATGTGTGAATACATAGACAAACAGAGTGTCACTAGTATGCCTCTACTTGACTAGCTCGTTAATCAAAGATGGTTATGTTTCCCAACCATGGACAAAGTGTTGTTATTTGATTAACGAGGTCACATCATTAGTTCAATGATCTGATTGACATGACCCATTTCATTAGCTTAGCACCCGATCGTTTAGTATGTTGCTATTGCTTTCTTCATGACTTATACATGTTCCTATGACTATGAGATTATGCAACTCCCATTTTCCGGAGGAACACTTTGTGTGCTATCAAACGTCACAACGTAACTGGGTGATTATAAAGGAGCTCTACAGGTGTCTCCAAAGGTAGATGTTGGGTTGGCGTATTTCGAGATTAGGATTTGTCACTCCGATTGTCGGAGAGGTATCTCTGGGCCCTCTCGGTAATGCACATCACTTAAGCCTTGCAAGCATTGCAACTAATGAGTTAGTTGCGGGATGATGTATTACGGAACGAGTAAAGAGACTTGCCGGTAACGAGATTGAACTAGGTATTGGGTACCGACGATCGAATCTCGGGCAAGTAACATACCGATGACAAAGGGAACAACATATGTTGTTATGCGGTCTGACCGATAAAAGATCTTCGTAGAATATGTAGGAGCTAATATGGGCATCCAGGTCCCGCTATTGATTATTGATCGGAGACGTGTCTCGGTCATGTCTACATTATTCTCGAACCGTAGGGTCCGCACGCTTAAGGTTTCGATGACAGTTATATTATGAGTTTATGAGTTTTGATGTACCGAAGGAGTTCGGAGTCCCGGATGAGATCGAGGACATGACGAGGAGTCTCGAAATGGTCGAGACGTAAAGATCGATATATTGGACGACTATATTCGGACATCGGAAAGGTTCCGAGTGATTCGGGTATTTTTCGGAGTACCGGGGAGTTACGGAAATACGGGAGAGAAGTATCTACATGGAAGGACTCCTAGTTGGACTAGGAAAGGGGGAATCCTACTCCCGGTGGGAGTAGGACTCCCCTAGGGCGCGCCATAGAGAGGGCCGGCCCTCCCCTCCTCCACTCCTTTATATACGGGGGCAGGGGGCACCCCATAGACACACAAGTTGATCATTGAGATCGTTCCTTAGCCGTGTGCGGTGCCCCCTGTCACCATATTCCACCTCGATCATATCGTTGTAGTGCTTAGGCGAAGCCCTGCGTCGGTAGAACATCAAGATCGTCACCACGCCGTCGTGCTGACGGAACTCCTCCCCGAAGCTTTGCTGGATCGGAGCCCGGGGATCGTCATCGAGCTGTACGTGTGCTAAGAACTTGGAGGTGCCGGAGTAACGGTGTTTGGATCGGTCGGATCGGGAAGAAGACGTACGACTACTTCCTCTACGTTGTGTCAACGCTTCCGTTGCGATCTACAAGGGTACGTAGATCATACTCTCCCCCTCATTGCTATGCATCACCATGATCTTGCGTGTGCGTAGGAAATTTTTTGAAATTACTACGTTCCCCAACAGTGGCATCCGAGCCTAGGTTTTATGGTTTGATGTTATATGCACGAGTAGAACACAAGCGAGTTGTGGACGATATAAGTCATACTGCCTACCAGCATGTCATACTTTGGTTTGGCGGTATTGTTGGATGAAGCGGCCCGGACCGACATTACGCGTACGCCTACGCGAGACCGGTTCTCCCGACGTGCTTTGCACACAGGTGGCTTGCGGGTGACTGTTTCTCCAACTTTAGTTGAACCGAGTGTGGCTACGCCCGGTCCTTGCGAAGGATAAAACGGAGTCAAATTGACAAACTATCGTTGTGGTTTTGATGCGTAGGTGAGATTGGTTCTTGCTTAAGCCCGTAGCAGCCACGTAAAACTTGCAACAACAAAGTAGAGGACATCTAACTTATTTTTGCAGGGCATGTTGTGATGTGATATGGCCAAGACATGATGCTAAATTTTATTGTATGAGATGATCATGTTTTGTAACCGAGTTATCGGCAACTGGCAGGAGCCATATGCTTGTCACTTTATTGTATGCAATGCAATCGCGATGTAATGCTTTACTTTATCACTAAGCGGTAGAGATAGTCGTGGAAGCATAAGATTGGCGAGACAACAACGATGCTACGATGGAGATCAAGGTGTCGCGCCGATGACGATGGTGATCATGACGGTGCTTCGGAGATGGAGATCACAGGCACAAGATGATGATGGCCATATCATATCACTTATATTGATTGCATGTGATGTTTATCTTTTATGCATCTTATCTTGCTTTGATTGACGGTAGCATTATAAGATGATCTCTCACTAATTATCAAGAAGTGTTCTCCCTGAGTATGCACCGTTGCGAAAGTTCTTCGTGCTCAGACACCACGTGATGATCGGGTGTGATAGGCTCTACGTTCAAATACAACGGGTGCAAAACAGTTGCACACGCGGAATACTCAGGTTATACTTGACGATCCAAGCATATACAGATATGGCCTCGGAACACGGAGACCGAAAGGTCGAGCGTGAATCATATAGTAGATATGATCAACATAGTGATGTTCACCAATGAAACTACTCCACCTCACGTGATGATCGGACATGGTTTAGTTGATTTGGATCACGTGATCACTTAGAGGATTAGAGGGATGTCTATCTAAGTGGGAGTTCTTAAGTAATATGATTAAATTGAACTTAAATTTATCATGAACTTAGTCCTGGTAGTATTTTGCAAATTATGTTGTAGATCAATAGCTCGCGTTGTTGCTTCCCTGTGTTTATTTTGATATGTTTTTAGAGAAAATTGTGTTGAAAGATGTTAGTAGCAATGATGCGGATTGGATCCGTGATCTAAGGTTTATCCTCATTGCTGCACAGAGGAATTATGTCCTTGATGCACCGCTAGGTGACAGACCTATTGCAGGAGCAGATGCTGACGTTATGAACGTTTGGCTAGCTAAATATGATGACTACTTGATAGTTTAGTGCACCATGCTTAACGGCTTAGAATCGGGACTTCAAAAACGTTTTGAACGTCATGGACCATATGAGATGTTCCAGGAGTTGAAGTTAATATTTCAAGCAAATACCCGAGTTGAGAGATATCAAGTCTCCAACAAGTTCTATAGCTAAAAGATGGAGGAGAATCGCTCAACTAGTGAGCATGTGCTCAGATTGTCTGGGTACTACAATCGCTTAAATCAAGTGGGAGTTAATCTTCCAGATAAGATAGTGATTGACAGAATTCTCTAGTCACCATCACCAAGTTAGTAGAACTTCGTGATGAACTATAGTATGCAAGGGATGACGAAAACGAATCCCGAGCTTTTCATGATGATGAAATCGATGAAGGTAGAAATCAAGAAAAGCATCAAGTGTTGATGGTTGACAAGATCACTAGTTTCAAGAAAAGGGCAAAGGGAAAAAGGGGAACTTTAAGAAAAACAGCAAGCAAGTTGCTGCTCATGTGAAGAAGCCCAAGTCTGGTCCTAAGCCTGAGACTAAAGTGCTTCTACTGCAAAGGGACTGGTCACTGGAAGCGGAACTACCCCAAGTGATTGGCGGATAAGAAGGATGGCAAAGTGAACAAAAGTATATTTGATATACATGTTATTGATGTGTACTTTACTAGTGTTTATAGCAATCCCTCAGTATTTGATACTGGATCATTTGCTAAGATTAGTAACTCGAAACGGGAGTTGCAGAATAAACAGAGACTAGTTAAGGGTGAAGTGACGATGGGTGTTGGAAGTGGTTCCAAGATTGATATGATCATCATCGCACACTCCCTAAAAATTTCGGGATTAGTGTTGAACCTAAATAAGTATTATTTGGTGTTTTCATTGAGCATGAATATGATTTGGTCATGTTTATTGTAATACGGTTATTCATTTAAGTAAGAGAATAAATTGTTGTTCTGTTTACATGAATAAAACCTTCTGTGGTCATACACACCAATGAAAATGGTTCATTGGATCTCGATCGGAGTGATACACATATTCATAATATTGAAACCAAAAGATGCAAAGCTAATAATGATAGTGCAACTTATTTGTAGCACTGCCGTTTAGGTCATATTGGTGTAAAGCGCATGAAGAAACTCCATGCTGATGGGCTTTTGGAATCACTTGATTATGAATCACTTGATGCTTGCGAACCATGCCTTATGGGCAAGATGACTAAAACGCCGTTCTCCGGAACAATAAAGCAAGCAACAGATTTGTTGAAAATCATACATACTGATGTATGTGGTCCGATGAATATTAAGGCTTGCAGCAGGTATCATTATTTTCTGACCTTCACAGATGATTTGAGCAGATATGGGTATAACTTGATGAAACATAAGTCTGAAACATTTGAACAGTTCAAAAAATTTAAGAGTGAAGTGGAAAATCATCGTGACAAGAAAATAAAAGTTTCTACGATATGATCGCAGAGGTAAAATATTTGAGTTACGAGTTTGGCCTTCAATTAAAACAATGTGAAATAGTTTCACTACTCACGCCACCTGGGACACCATAGTGTAATGGTGTGTCCGAACATCATAACCGTACTTTATTAGATATAGTGCGATCTATGATGTCTCTTACCGATCTACCACTATCGTTTTGGGGTTATGCATTAGAGACAGCTGCATTCACGTTAAATAGGGCACCATCTAAATCCGTTGAGACGACACCGTGTGAACTATGGTTTGGCAAGAAACCTAAGCTGTCGTTTCTTAAAAGTTTGAGGTTGCAATGCTTATGTGAAAAAATTTCAACCTGATAAGCTCAAACCAAAATCGGAGAAGTGCGTCTTCATAGGATACCTAAAGGAAACTGTTGGGTACACCTTCTATCACAGATCCGAAGGCAAGACATTCATAACTAAGAATGGATCCTTTCCAAAGAAGGAGTTTCTCTCGAAAGAAGTGAGTGGGAGGAAAGTAGAAAACTTGATAAGGTAATTGTACCTTCTCCCTTATTAGAAAGTAGTTCATCACAAAAATTTGTTCTTGTGACTACTACACCAATTAGTGAGGAAGCTAATGATGATGATCATGTAACTTCAGATCAAGTTACTACCGAATCTCGTAGGTAAACCAGAGTGAGATCCGCACCAGAGTGGTACGGTAATCCTGTTCTGGAAGTCATGTTACTTGACCATGATGAACCTACAAACTATGAAGAAGCGATGATGAGCCCGGATTCCACGAAATGGTTTGAGGCCATGAAATCTGAGATATGATCCATGTATGAGAACAAAGTTTGGACTTTGGTTGACTTGCCCGATGATCAGCAAGCAATTGAGAATAAATGGATCTTCAAGAGGAAGACGGACGCTGATAGTAGTGTTACTATCTACAAAGCTAGAATTGTCGCAAAAGGTTTTCGACAAGTTCAAGGTGTTGACTACGATGAGAGTTTCTCACTCGTATCTATGCTAGAGTCTGTCCGAATCATGTTAGTAATTGCCGCATTTTATGAAATCTGGCAAATGGATAAACAAAACTGCATTCCTTAATGGATTTATTAAAGAAGAGTTGTATATGATGAAGGAAATATGCCCTAGAGGCAATAATAAAGTTATTATTTATTTCCTTATATCATGATAAATGTTTATTATTCATGCTAGAATTGTATTAACCGGAAACATAATACATGTGTGAATACATAAACCAACAGAGTGTCACTAGTATGCATCTACTTGACTAGCTCGTTAATCAAAGATGGTTATGTTTCCTAACCATGAACAAAGAGTTGTTATTTGATCAACGAGGTCACATCATTAGTTGAATGATCTGATTGACATGACCCATTCCATTAGCTTAGCACCCGATCGTTTAGTATGTTGCTATTGCTTTCTTCATGACTTATACATGTTCCTATAACTATGAGATTATGCAACTCCCGTTTACCGGAGGAACACTTTGGGTACTACCAAACGTCACAACGTAACTGGGTGATTATAAAGGAGTACTACAGGTGTCTCCAATGGTAGATGTTGGGTTGGCGTATTTCGAGATTAGGGTTTGTCACTCCGATTGTCGGAGAGGTATCTCTGGGCCCTCTCGGTAATACACATCACATAAGCCTTGCAAGCATAATAACTAAGATGTTAGTTATGAGATGATGTATTACGGAACGAGTAAAGAGACTTGCTAGTAACGAGATTGAACTAGGTATTGGATACCGACGATCGAATCTCAGGCAAGTAACATACCGATGACAAAGGGAACAACGTATGTTGTTATGCGGTCTGACCGATAAAGATCTTCGTAGAATATGTAGGAGCCAATATGGGCATCCAGGTCCCGCTATTGGTTATTGACCGGAGACGTGTCTCGGTCATGTCTACATTGTTCTCGAACCGTAGGGTCCGCACGCTTAACGTTACGATGACAGTTATTATGAGTTTATGCATTTTGATGTACCGAAAGTTGTTCGGAGTCCCGGATGTGATCACGGACATGACGAGGAGTCTCGAAATGGTCGAGACGTAAAGATTGATATATTGGAAGCCTATGTTTGGACACCGGAAGTGTTCCGGGTGAAATCGGGATTTTACCGGATTACCGGGAGGGTTACCGGAACCCCCCGGGAGCCAAATGGGCCAACATGGGCCTTAGTGGAAAGGTGAGAGGGCAGCCCACATAGGGCTGCGCCTCCCCCCCTCTCCCTAGTCCTATTAGGACTAGGAGAGGGGCCGGCCACCTCTCTCTTTCCCTTCCCTCTTGAGGAAACCTAGTTGGACTAGGATTGGAGGGGGGAGTCCTACTCCCGGTAGGAGTAGGACTCCTCCTGCGCCTCCCACCTTGGCCGGCCAGCTCCTCCTCCTCCATCCTTTATATACGGGGGCAGGGGACACCCCAAGACACACAAGTTGATCCTTGAGATCGTTCCTTAGCCGTGTGCGGTGCCCCCTGCCACCAAATTCCACCTCGATCATATCGTTACAGTGCTTAGGCGAAGCCCTGCGTCGGTAGTACATCAAGATCGTCACCACGCCGTCGTGCTGACGGAACTCTTCCCCGAAGCTTTGCTGGATCGGAGCCCGGGGATCGTCATCGAGCTGTACGTGTGCTAAGAACTCGGAGGTGCCGGAGTAACGGTGCTTGGATCGGTCGGATCGGGAAGAAGACGTACGACTACTTCCTCTACGTTGTGTGATCGCTTCCGCAGTCGGTCTGCGTTGGTACGTAGACAACACTCTCCCCCTCGTTGCTGTGCATCACCATGATCTTGCGTGTGCGTAGGAAAATTTTTGAAATTACTACGTTCCCCAACATATGATGCAACCAGTAGGTTTTGTCAATCCTAAAGGTGCTAACAAAATGTGCAAGCTCCAGCAATCCATCTGTGGACTGGTGCAAGCATCTCGGAGTTGGAATATACGCTTTGATGAGTTGATCAAAGCATATAGTTTTATACAGACTTGCGGTGAAGCCTGTATTTACAAGAAAGTAAGTGGGAGCACTACAGCATTTCTGATAAGTATATGTGAATGACATATTGTTGATCGGAAATAATGTAGAATTATTCTGTAAAGCATAAAGGAGTGTTTGAAAGGAGTTTTTCAAAGAAAGACTTCGGTGAAGCTGCTTACATATTGAGCATCAAGTTCTATAGAGATAGATCAAGACGCTTGATAAGTTTTTTCAATAAATACATACCTTGACAAGATTTTGAAGTAGTTCAAAATGGAACAGTCAAAGAAAGAGTTCTTGCCTATGTTACAAGGTGTGAAATTGAGTAAGACTCAAAGCCCGACCACGGCAGAAGATAGAAAGAGAATGAATGTCATTCCCTATGCCTTGGTCATAGGTTCTATAAAGTATGCCATGCTGTGTACCAGATCTATTGTATACCCTACCACTGAATTTTGGCAAGGGAGTACAATAGTGATCTAGGAGTAGATCACTGGACAGCGGTCAAAATTATCCTTAGTGGAATAAGGATATGTTTCTCGATTATGGAAGAGAAAAAAGGTTCGTCGTAAAGGGTTACGCCGATGCAAGTTTTGACACTAATCTAGATGACTCTAAGTCTCGGTCTAGATACATATTGAAAGTGGGAGCAATTAGCTAGAGTAGCTCCATGCAGAGCATTGTTGACATAGAAATTTGCAAAATACATGCGGATCTGAATGTGGCAGACCCGTTGACTAAGATTTTCTCACAAGCAAAGCATGATCACACCTTAGTACTCTTTGGGTGTTAATCACATAGCGATGTGAACTAGATTACTGAATCCAGTAAACCCTTTGGGTGTTGGTCACGTGGCGATGTGAACTATGGGTGTTAATCACATGGTGATGTGAACTATTGCTGTTAAATCACATGACGATGTGAACTAGATTATTAACTCTAGTGCAAGTGGAAGACTGAAGGAAATATGCCCTAGAGGCAATAATAAAGTTATTATTTATTTCCTTATTTCATGATAAATGTTTATTATTCATGCTAGAATTGTATTAACCGGAAACATAATACATGTGTGAATACATAGACAAACAGAGTGTCACTAGTATGCGTCTACTTGACTAGCTCGTTAATCAAAGATGGTTATGTTTCCCAACCATGGACAAAGTGTTGTTATTTGATTAACGAGGTCACATCATTAGTTCAATGATCTGATTGACATGACCCATTTCATTAGCTTAGCACCCGATCGTTTAGTATGTTGCTATTGCTTTCTTCATGACTTATACATGTTCCTATGACTATGAGATTATGCAACTCCCGTTTCCCGGAGGAACACTTTGTGTGCTACCAAACGTCACAACATAACTGGGTGATTATAAAGGAGCTCTACAGGTGTCTCCAAAGGTAGATGTTGGGTTGGCGTATTTCGAGATTAGGATTTGTCACTCCGATTGTCGGAGAGGTATCTCTGGGCCCTCTCGGTAATGCACATCACTTAAGCCTTGCAAGCATTGCAACTAATGAGTTAGTTGCGGGATGATGTATTACGGAACGAGTAATGAGACTTGCCGGTAACGAGATTGAACTAGGTATTGGGTACCGACGATCGAATCTCGGGCAAGTAACATACCGATGACAAAGGGAACAACGTATGTTGTTATGCGGTCTGACCGATAAAAGATCTTCGTAGAATATGTAGGAGCTAATATGGGCATCCAGGTCCCGCTATTGGTTATTGACCGGAGACGTGTCTCGGTCATGTCTACGTTATTCTCGAACCGTAGGGTCCGCACGCTTAAGGTTTCGATGACAGATATATTATGAGTTTATGAGTTTTGATGTAGCGAAGGAGTTCGGAGTCCCGGATGAGATCGAGGACATGACGAGGAGTCTTGAAATGGTCGAGACGTAAAGATCGATATATTGGACGACTATATTCGGACATCGGAAAGGTTCCGAGTGATTCGGATATTTTTCGGAGTACCGGGGAGTTACGGAAATACGGGGGAGAAGTATTGGGCCTTATTGGGCCATACGGGAAAGAGAGAGGGGCTGCCTAGGGCAGGCCACGTGCCCCCCAAGGCCTAGTCCGAATTGGACTAGGGGGAGGGGCTGCGCCCCCTCCTTCCTTCCCTTCTCTTTTCCTCTTCCTTGTCTCCTACTCATAATACATGGAAGGACTCCTAGTTGGACTAGGAAAGGGGGAATCCTACTCCCGGTGGGAGTAGGACTCCCCTAGGGCGCCTCATAGAGAGGGCCCGCCCTCCCCTCCTCCACTCCTTTATATACGGGGGCAGGGGCACCCCATAGACACACAAGTTGATCATTGAGATCGTTCCTTAGCCGTGTGCGGTGCCCCCTGCCACCATATTCCACCTCGATCATATCGTTGTAGTGCTTAGGCGAAGCCCTGCGTTGGTAGAACATCAAGATCGTCACCACGCCGTCGTGCTGACGGAACTCCTCCCCGAAGCTTTGCTGGATCGGAACCCGTAGATCGTCATCGAGCTGTACGTGTGCTAAGAACTCGGAGGTGCCGGAGTAACGGTGCTTGGATCGGTCGGATCGGGAAGAAAACGTACGACTACTTCCTTTACGTTGTGTCAACGCTTCCGTTGCGATCTACAAGGGTACGTAGATCATACTCTTCCCTCGTTGCTATGCATCACCATGATCTTGCGTGTGCGTAATTTTTTTTTGAAATTCCTATGTTCCCCAACACAAACTTCACAAAAATTTGCACAGAGTTCACACATGGGAGCATCTTGAACCAAAAAATAATTAGGATTTTTTTTTGAATTTTTTTCTATTATTTTGATTCTACCATTCACTAGGTGCATCTGAGCTCGATCCGGATTGACGTATCTTTCATTTGTTTTCTTTTTCTCTTCCATTTTATCTTCAACCTTTTATTTTCTTGAAATTTCTAACAAATAGATTAGGAAACTTTTAGAAGAATGTCCAACATAATCTAAAGGTGTGTTTTAAAAATAATGCATATCATATTTTTTTAAAAGGTTTGTTGTGTGATTAAAATGGTCAACCATGTATTTAAAAATGTTCACATATTTTAAAATGGTAATCATGTATTTAGCCAGTTGGGTATGAGGATTGTCGGCCAGTCCAAGCATTTGGGCTCTGTTTGGGACGGCTAGTTGGGTGACAATTTTACGTCCGGGCAGTGGCTGGGCAGGCCACCCGGGCGTTTGAGATAGATATGGGGCGTTTGGTTTTAGATGCTCTGACCGCACCCCGGCTGCTACGAGTAGCTTTTTAGATAGTATATACCACCACTGCAAGTCTGTGATCAAGCCTTCTTCCACTGGGTCACTCGACTCATCCTACCATGGACAAGGAGATGGAGAATCCCGGGCAGCAAATCATGTCGATTGAGACAACCTTCCAACAACTTCAAGTGATGGAGCGAGATGGAATCTATTGGGGCGAAAGACAAAATAATAGTGTTTGGAGGGGCCAAAAGCTAACAAAGTTTTCATCTAAGCCCTCCCTAAAAAATTCCTTCACATGTTGGTTCGAAGTTAGGGGGGCAATGCCCCCTAGCAACACACATAGCTCCGCCATTGAACTTGATGTCCCGGCCTAGAGAGATCAAGCCACGATGCGCTCACTGTTGCTTAGCACCATCATTGGGTGTATCCTTTCTCGTCGGAGAAATCCTGTCATACGGATTCATCATGCCTCTCCTGGAACACAATAAGGGGCAATGGTACCCTGCAGACGTTGAGCAAGATAACCTTGACGGCATCGAAGGCTACCAAGTAAACTCTCGCTTCTTCAAACAAAAGATAATTGGTATATCCATTTTGCTCACTCCTAATTTCCACAATGTAGATCACCATGTCGTGCGCACTCATGCTTGGGGATGTCCTTTTCATCTTCATCCGGACTGTAGTCGTGCGCGTGCATAGAAGAAGGGTTACCATTTGGGAAAAGGTGGGACATTTGACAACCAGTAGCACACCAAAATGTTCAACAAGGATCTGATACCCACACCGTTGGCAATGGTGGCGATGCTATCTAGTGCCGCGCTAGCGCACATCTTCAGCCAACTGACATGGTACTACATAGCTCTACTTTATGTAATTTCGTCTGGCAGTGGCCTTTTGCAGCACATATGGTTTGGACTCACCGAAATCGGCACTAGGGCAACATACGACAAAGTGGCCATCCGAGCCGTGGGAGCATGGTCAGGCACAACGGGCGGTGCCATCGTTGGCCTGGCAGATTGCGGGTTATTGGGGGCGTCATCAACACAACGAGAACCATGATATCAAATATGAAGGTTGCTCACACGACATTGACATTGCCAGTGTCCATGGTAGTGAGCCAGGCGATTGGCATACTAATTGGATGCATCGTCACGCCAGGAATATTCTGGGTCTTCTACACAGTCGTGCAAGAATTTGGTATGGAGAACTCTGAGTACCCGTTGAAGTGGGGACACCTATATCGCAACATAGCCAACATAAGGAATCCACTCGCTGCCCAAGCACTTCATCCTTGTGTTCATTGTATTCTTATACCATTATTATCGACCTAGCTATACATCAAGAGGAAAGGACTCAATCCCACACAACCCAAAAAGAACACCGAGGGCAATGTAAAACAAAGGTTTTTCATACTAAACTTCTGTATTTGTTTCAAACTAATTGTACCATATTACAATTTTAATTAGTACAAGTTTCTATTACCTAGCCATCATAATTAACCCCATAACAAATGTTCCAAATAATAATCATAGTATTATTTGTTATACATTTGTAATGTATATAATTTAAAAAAAAATTGATTATGCGAAACATAAGTTGTACGGTGTAAAAAAATCTCTTTCTTGTTAAAATAATATTTTGAATAACGTTTTAATATTTCATAAACTGTAGAGTATATGCATATGTTTGTGTATCTATGCATGTGTTTATATTTTTTTAATGTTACTCAATATCATGGTAGAGATTTCTAAATCATACAGACTAAAAATATATTCTAATAGTGGTTTATAGTGTATATTAGGTAAGCATATTCATAGAAACTTCTAGGGTGTGTTAATTGTGATTTTCAAGTTAGGTTTAGGAAAAAGTTACAACATGTGTATGCTTCATACTTGTATTTAAATTAGCAGTATTATTATAATTATAAATAACATAAAATGTTATCAATTGTACTTTTGCATATTATTCGGTTATGTAGCATGCTCATCTAGATTCACTTGGTTTGATTTGGTGCATATGAGATCTCCTACTTGTTTCTCAAATGAAAAAAAAATGCATTAGTTTAAATAAAGAAGTCTAGTTATCATACATTTCATTATGACACTGCGACATCCATCATAAAGAGAGACTAGATTAATCTCATTTTCGCGAGTTGGATTAGTATAAACTATAGTATGTGGTGTGAACTTGTGCTCCTGCAAAATTGAGGTTCTCTTTTATGTGTTCGATAATCTTTGAGATGTAATGCATAATCTTATAGTGGTTACGAGGACAATTTGTATTTGGGGCCCTCCCCTCTGGGATTGGGGCGTGGATGAGCAAGGCAATGTGATCAAATTCTTCAGTAATTAGATGTTCAACTAATGTTTTCGGAAACATGGCCAAAAATCTGTCATTGCATGTGTCCCGGTCGAGTCGCACCTGCACATCCTCATGTCCTTCCCTTTGATTGTCCCATGTGTACGGATATGCTGAGAAGCCCTGATCAAGGAGACCACGGTCCACCAAGCAATCTCAAAAGTCCTCCATCCTCGAGAAGCTTCTCACGTTCCCTCCTAACTGATTTGACTGAAACATTGCATTGTTAAAATCCCTCGCACACAACCATGGAAGATCATCCTGCGCACAAAGATATCTGATGGCATCCCATGATTTATTTCTTAGCTCAATGCGAGGTTCATAGAAACTAGTGAATCTACAGGGTTTTCCATCGACCGCAATCTCTGCATTCAGGAAATACTGGCATCATGGCCTAACTGTTACTTTCAAATTTTCAATCCACCATAGGGCCAGCCTCCACTTCGACCCACGCAATCCACCGCGACACCACTCATGAATCCCAGACTTCACTTCAGCTTGCCCATAGCCCTGGCTTTATTTTTTGTCTTGCTCAGAACAACCACTGCTGGGTTGTAGGATATAATCAGGTCGCGAAGTCCGCCCACTGTCAAGTCCAACCCCAATCCTCGATAGTTTCAGGCAAGAAGATTCATTGCTCTCAGTGGCCCTGCGTTACAGGGTCTGCCGATTTTTCCATGTTTTCTAAGATGTTGTCAAGCACTATAGAAGTTTTCTCTATCGTATCGCGAATGAAAGCATCATTTATAATCTGCATGTACGGATCATCCTTAGCTACCCACAACTGCTTGGGCATGCTCTTCCTTTTTTCATGTTCATGCTTAGGTTGTGACCTCCTGAACTGAAGTGGTTCTTTTTCCTGCCTTTGGCGTCAAACATACATGCCTTTTTTTCCTGCCACCCGCATCATGCAGCTCGGTTTCCAAAGCCACGTCTGACCTCCTGTCTTCTTCTCCACATAGACTCCGATGTTTGCTACCAATGGTTTCCTTCACCTTATGTTCCCAGGATCCATCGCGAGCTCTTTCTCTCTGTCTCTGTTGCTGATTTTATTTATTTCTCAAGTCCTTTTCTCTTCTCTGATGAAATCCGTACCAAAGATCTTACTCTCTCAATGCCTCGTGCATGAATTTATCTTTGTTCGGGTTGTTCATCTCCTCTTTGTCCGGCCTTTGCACCACGCCAGTGCGGGAGTCAGCCATCCGGAAAAATATGCATTAAGGTTCCTCTTTGTAGGGAGGTCTCTCACTCTCTATTGCCCATGACGTCCACGTTCACTATTCCATGTGCGGGAGCTACCAAAACTATTGTTACTAGTAGCCGCAACACCATGAGATCCCTCTTTAGCCGACTTTGTTTCGTCCTGGTGAAGCCCTTAGTCACTCCCCCCACTGAGATGTGGATTTGATATATGGCTCACATAAACCCCCAACATGAACTAGCCTTCCACATTCAAAGCAAAAGTGGGGTATGTTTTCATAGTAGAAGTCGAACCACGTCCCAACTTTATCTTTCGGTGAGGAATTAAGATAGAAACCTCTAACAAGAGGCTCATAGACTAAGATATTTGCCAATACCCTGAGGTGTTTGCCTCTAGCAACACTGTCCTTATCAACACCTTGCCAAGCCAGTTGCCGACATTACTAATGACCTTTGTCCTCTTATGTGCTGGCAGGTCAGTCACACGGACCCACAGATATCAACCTTGTAAAAAAACATCTCAGATGACCTCGTGTTGCCCTCGTACCCTTTTAGGATCATCACATTAAAATCATATTGCCATGGCCCATTGTTTATCGCATGTCTCCAATCACTTTTACTTCCAAAGCGCACCACAAACATAATTGCACCTAGATCTATGAGTTGTGCCTCCCTATGTAGTCCTCGGGCTTTTTGCATAGTTTGCTTCAGAACAAGGATGTTTAATGGCCAGGGAGAGCATAGTTTGCCCACCGTTGACCACCTCGAACTCTCGGGAAGCACCAGTTCTGGATC
This sequence comes from Triticum monococcum, assembly GCA_034509565.1. Classification (NCBI taxonomy): domain Eukaryota; kingdom Viridiplantae; phylum Streptophyta; class Magnoliopsida; order Poales; family Poaceae; genus Triticum; species Triticum monococcum. The sequence goes on from CM067845.1 coordinate 491,222,492, forward strand.
CGCAGACCTTTTGCTTCCTTATCCATTTTGCACCATGCCTCCTAGTCTCGCCGAGAGGCTCGCAACAGGGTCCTGAGTCCTGCTCTCGGTCGGGGACTTTGAGGATCCCCGACTAGCCGATCCATCTGACGTGCGGACTGCCGGGGTTACCGCCGCCTTCCCTCTAGTATTCTCCGCCATCAGGTCTGCCCCTGATGACGTCAGCACCGCCGATCAGTGTCTCGCCGCCCTAGCCATCACCGTGCCCACACCACTGCCGTCAAGCGAAACCCTAACCCTAGCACAGGACGACGGTCGCCTTGGCGTTTCCCTACGTGGTGGACCCCATATGGTCGCGCAGCCCCGACTAGTTAACTGCTATCTGGCACATTGTATTGCAATAGCTGTGCTAGGGTGTCAAACCGGGAACAAATAGTATACGGCAGTCCGATCTTTTTCTCGTTCCTCGGCCCACAGCTCGCGCAGAAAATCCCCGCTTTCCCGGGTGGAAGTGCTTTCCAGGACGAGAAGGAGATTTCGCTTTGCCCTGCCCTGCCCTCCAGCCTATCTCGACACCCAGTTGTCCCGGCTGTCCGTTAACCAAACAAATGGGGCGGAGGCCCCAAACCAACCAAAGCGGCAAGTTGATCAGTCTGTCGTCCGCCGGGCGCAGACCGCAGCTGTGCCGCAAGGCGCCAACCCCGCCAGCCGCGCCCGCATGTGGTGGCCTCGCCGCGTGCGGAGACCGGGAGACACCGCCGAGCAGCCCATGTCGCCGGCCGTCGTGTCCCTCGGCCAGCCACACGTCCGTCCATGTCCATATGCTTGGATCACTTGTTATCAGTAGAAGCATGGCGCCTGATCGCTTTCTGCAACTGCCCGACGTCCTCTTGCCCTCTCCTGCCTCCTTGGATGGATCAGTTGGATGGGTGGATCCACCTGCGCCGTCGCTGTTGTTGTGTGGAGATCACCTTCCCGGCGTAACCGATTCCTCCAAGTTGCGCGGATGGGGCGGAGACGACTTGCGCGCGCGAACTTGGACGGTTGATTTTCGAAATGCTCCCTGAATTAGAACGGAGATACGTACATACTTCCTTCGTCCGGAAATACTTGTCATTAAAATGAATAAAATATGATGTATCTAGATGTATTTTAGTTCTAGATACATCCATTTTTACCTATTTTGATGATAAGTTTTTTCGAACAGAGGGAGTACATACTAGCCCGTAATGTGCCACAGTGCCCATGCGTGAGTTAGCCAGTCCATGTGCATCTGCATGCCAATCCGCGCGGCCTTGGCCTTGGGGTCGCAGTCAATAACGTGATCTGATTCTGATCCGTCCCTGTCGTTATCCACCTACACCAAGACTCCCAAGCAAGTCATGTTGCGCAGCTGAATGTGCACATGCCTGCTGCAGTGATCTTCGGTTTTAAACAGTGCTACTGCTGCTAGCCCGAGCGAGACCGGCTTAATTAGCCGGGTTGTTGTTAACCGGTGCTACTCCTGCATGCGAGTAGTGAACTTTTGGGCGGGAGGGGGCTCCATGTGCCACCGCTCATGGCTCCAAACCTAGGCTTCGTTGTTATCGACATATTAAACTCTGCTCGAGAACAGTACCGGTATTAAACTAGGCGTCGGCATTTGGTTTTGCCGGCCAGGCCGTCCATCGCGCCGCTCCTGGGCTAGGCCCCTCTTGTCTTGGCCACCCAGAATCGAATTGCCTCATGTGAACTTTCCTGCCTGCTGATTTTTGTGCATCGTAATCGAGATTTCTTGGTAAATGAAGATGAATTATCCCAACACCTCCATCGCTCTATGCATGCAACCCCAAACTTTGTACGAAAACTCATGCCGATTGGCCAGAAACCGACTAATAGTTTGATGAAATACAATATGTTTATTTGGACATTCTAGTTCTACCAATCACACATATTTCTTTGCCTTTGCTAAAATGAAATTACTCCTTTTGGCCATTGTCCTGATATTATTATTGTTGTTGTTGTTGTTGTTGTTGTTGTTGTCGTCGAAGTTCATGAATGAAACAAAATAGAATTAGGTCCCAACAAAATCCTTAATTTTCTCCATGTCGCACATGCCCACCGAAGATGTCATTGCTGAGTTATGCGCCGCCTTACAGGAGGTCGGGAAGTCACCGAACTCTGCAAGAAGAGTTGGTGACGTGGATCCACAATGTTCCACAACTAAGAGGGGAAGGAGATGATGGTTTGAACAACACACCCTTGTATCTATTCTCGTCTCCGCCACCCCATGAAGGAGTGTCCATCCTTGGCTTGAGATCTAAAACTCACTTCGACGACATTGCAACTTTGGTGTTACTACCCGGGAGACAAAAAAACATGCACCTAGATGTACGATCAAGGCCATGCACACATGAGCTCCTGGATCCACCGCGGGCAAAGAAGGAAATCACCGCATCAAGAGAGGAATGGGAGCACACTTATTTGCTATCGTCATTGCTGTTGTCGAAGCCACACAATTGCATTGGGATCTTCATGTAATGACAATGATTGCACCATCTTTGTTGTTGCTACGAGTGTGACTATCGGTGACACATGCAAGGCAGTTTTTTGGGCTCCCCGTGGCCTGGGGTGATGAGGCCCATGGATATTGCTCGAAGGATTTTCGTGATAAGACCATTTGAAAATTTGCTTCCAATGGTTAGTACTTGGCGTCCTCGGCCTACAAGGCGAAGTTTGCAGGCCTCACCTCTTCAGCCATGGCATTTGTTGTGTGGAAGGAATGGGCCTCTCCCCCAGTATAAGTTGTTCGCTTGGATAGTCATCCAAAATAGGGTTTGGACTCGGGGATGGCTAAACCTAATCTCCCCCCCCCCCCCCCCCCCCCTACAAGCAAGTCCACAAGTCTGTCGCCCACGTACTTTCCCCAAGTTTGGGTGGAGATCATCAATTGGCTTGGCCTTCATGATATTTTGCCTATGTAACGGAGACACACTGCCTCGGTGAAAACTTGATGGACTGATACTATGAGTAAGAGAAGTGGTCATAAGGGCCTTGCCCGCTTGATGATAGTGGTTCAATGGGAGATATGGAAGGAGCGCAATGCAAATGTATTCCAGAACATTGTCACCTCAGTATGGTGATTTGTTGGTTAGATGAAAGACGAGGCCTGACTTTTGATCATTGTAGGCGCAAGACATTAGAGTAATATAATGCCGTCAGAGTAATTTGGCAGCTTATCTCTTTATTAATGAAAATAACAAGCCATTTGTCTTGTTTCAAAGAGAAAAGGAACATACGACTCAGCTTTTGATCGGCGTGTAACATGGTATGTGTAATTGTTCACTTAACACCGAATCACCAACCTAGCACTCGCGCTCTCTTTCAGAAAACTTAACCCTTCAAGGATTGCACGAGACGGTGTTGTGCGTGTGTGCGGATCCATTAATCGATCATCTAAAGCAAACGTGCATAGTAGATACACGGATCATAGTGGACTGACACTGTGAGCAAGAGAAGTGGTTATAAGCTCCCTGCTTCCCTGATGATGTTGGTTTAGTATGAGATTCGGAAGGGGCACAACAGAATGGTATTCCGAAACATTACTATTCCCGCTATGGTGATTGTTGCTAAGATCAAAGACAAGGCCTAACTTCAGGTCATTGCGGATGCGAGTCATTTGAGTAATGTAATTTGTTTTTTTACAACAGAGTGATGTAATTTGTTTGTGTCCCTGCTTTGCACAATAATGTCTAAAACCTTCTCTCTTTAATACTCCCTCTGTTCCTTTATGTAAGATGTATTATTTTCGGCACAGTGGCCAAGGCACGAAATTATAGACATGTTAGGACGAAATTACGCTTGGCAAATTTATTTGTTAGTGGCAAATAAATCAATTAGTCGAGAAAAGTATGAGATATTTTCCTTCTTTTGCTACAAGAATAGATACAGACAATCAGTAGAGAGATACTTTCTCTTTTTCTGGAGGGTTAACAATGGAGTTATGAGAAAGAGCAATGCTAGACGTACGGACATTTTACAGGGGATTTACAGGGGTTGTGATTGGTAGAGATTTAATTAGGAGGGCGGGCCCATCAGTGAAAATCAGGGGGGCAATTAGATGAGGCCACGTCGTTTTCCTGTAAAGCTTTGTATGAATGATCGTGTACGTGTAGTATTATTGTATGAGAAATAAGAAGAAATGCACATTACATTCTGAATTTTATCAAAAAATAAATACATCTTATATAAAGGAATTAAGGGAGTACTAATGAAAATGATAGTGAGTCATTTGCCTTGTTTCATCAATCAAAGAGAGAGAAAAGACCACTGCTCGGTTTCGATCGACGCGTACCACGGTACGTGCAATTTTTTTTTTGTGGGGTAAAAGGGATTGTATTACTCAAGAGTCAAGAAGGTCCTCCCTACACAAGTTAGGGATATTGTCCGGGCCGGAGCGGAGCCAGACCACAGTACGGTCTTCCGTCCTTTCAAAATTCGCCAACGCATGGCTTACATTATTCTGCTCTCGAGAAATATGAATAACATGACACTCCCTTTCACTCATAAGATGCTTCACTTCCGAGACCACCATGACGTACTGTGAGCGGTCTTGTCCTGAGGCATTGATCAGTTGTACTGCCTGTAGACTATCGCACTCGACGATAAACGGCAGCTCCGTCCATTGGAGGGCCAAAGCTATGCCCTCCATGCACCCAGCCAGCTCGGCATGTAGAGGGTCCGGGCACGACCATAGCGAGCGACACGCGGAGAAAATAATGGCCCCTTCCTGGTCACGAAGCACCATTCCCGTCCCGGCCCTCCCGTCATCATGGGAAAAGGAGCCGTCGACATTCAGCTTAGTCCAGTTGGCGGGTGGGGGACTCCATTTGTGCGCTCTTCGTGGCACACCTCCCACTTGCGATATAGGTTGCTCTGCACCTTCTTGTTGGATGGCCATCTTCCCTTTGTCCCAATCTCCCTGCGGATACTGCTGGATCCCGAGCAGTGAGGTTACGTAGCTCTGCAAAAAGCGGCGAGATACCTCCACAGGCGGCGCCGGTTTGTCATGAGTGATCTCGTTGCGCACATGCCAACATCTCCACAGCAGCATAATCAGGCGCAGCCGGTCCCCTTCATTGCTTACTGCAATCAGGTTCAGGAGCCACTCCGGGTCGGTGTTCCGGACTGACTCGATGTCCGGTATACTCCACACCTCCGCCATAGTCCGTCACAAATGCACCGCCCGAGGGCACCTGCAAAACACATGAAAAGTGTCCTCTCGCTCGAGACCACATAATGGGCATATATCAGTAACCTCCATGTGTCGACTGAATTTATTAGACCATGTGGCAAGGGAATTAGTAGCCAAACGCCATGCAAACACACGCACCTTAGGAGGAGCAGGGCACCTCCATAATAATGCCCAGACGGCACGTCGCCCGTCCGGTGCCCTGCTCGCTGCGACTGAAGAGGGACGAAGCTTGTCCTCAAGCGCCAGCCGGTACGCGCTACGTACGGTGAAGATACCGGTACGTTCTGCACCCCATGCAAGGAAATCTGCCCCCGGCCGAGGGGACGCTTTAATCTTTAGTATCTCCTGAACATCAACGGGCAAAAAGTACTGTTGAAGTAGGGTTCCGCGCCATGCACCATGCTCGTCTAGGAGCTCTGAGACTCGGCGGAGACGGCACCTTCCCTGTTGGGTAATTGGTGGCCGACTAACAGGGTGTGGTATCCAGGGGTCCCGCCAAATCCGGACCGACTGCCCGTTACCAATGCGCCAGACTAAGCCTTTCTTCAGCAATTCCAACCCATGCACAATGGCCTGCCAAGTTTGCGACGTGTTGCTAGTGAAAACAGTATCTTCTAATCGTCCATTAGGGAAATACCTTGCCTTCAAGACGCGCGTACAAAGACATTCCGGGTTGACCAAAATACGCCATGCTTGCCGAGCTAACATAGCTTGGTTGAAGAGTCTGAAGTCCTTGAATCCCATACCCCCAGCCGATTTGGGCCTCAGCAGCGAGTCCCAAGAATTCCAGTGGGTTTTCCTCTTGCCTCTGTACGCGCCCCACCAGTAGCTACGAATCATCCGCCCCAAATCATCGCAGGTGCTTCTAGGAAATTTAAACAAACTCATTAGGAAGATGGGTAGGGCCTGCGCCACCGCCTTGATAAGAACCTCACGTCCTGCTTGGGACATCAATTCCCCCCACTGTATAATTCTCTTTGTCAGTTGCTGCTGAAGATTGTGTAGTTTTCCTTTTGAAAAGCGGCCACTTGGCGTTGGAAAGCCAAGATATTTTTCCTCAAAGCTCATATTCACCACGTCCAAGTTGTGCATGACCTCCTGTTTGTTAGCTTGTGAACATTTGGGGCTGAACATTATAGAGCACTTGGCAGGAGCCCGTAGCTCTAGCATATGTACTGAGTGCTTCTTTGACTTGGGCAGCCTCCTCTCCATTAGCACGAAAGAACAATAATGTGTCATCCGCGAACAGGAGGTGTGAGATGCCTGGAGCTTGGGCGCACACCCGGAGTGGAGTGAGGCGGTTGGCTGCAATCTCCTGTTTTAGAATAGCATCAAGACCGTCAGCAACAAAAAGGAATAGGAAAGGTGGGAGGGGGTCTCCCTGCCGTAGTCCACGAGACGATGCGAATGAATCCGAGAGGGCTCCATTGACTTTCACACAATACCTCACCGAGGTGACACACCTCATTATCCAATCCACCCATCGGTGAGAGAAACCCATCTGTTGCATCACTCGCTCCAAGAAAACCCAATCTACCCGATCGTAAGCCTTGGACAGGTCCAGTTTATAGGCACAAAAGTTCTGCTCCGGGTCCTTCTCCTGTTTGATCGCATGAAAACACTCAAAAGCGATTAAGGCATTATCTGTAATTAATCTGCCCGGTACAAAGGCGCTCTGCTCTGGGGACACCAACTCATCCAAAATAGGCCTCAACCTATTGACCAGGCATTTGGCTATCACCTTATATATGACATTACAGAGACTGATAGGCCGAAAATCAGTGAGTCGGGACGGCGAGTCAATCTTGGGGATCAAAACAATGACCGTACTGTTTATCCCGTCCGGCATGACTCCAGAGGCAAAAAATAATTTAACCGCATTAATTATGTCATCCTTCATCACCGCCCATGCCGCTGGAAGAAACACGGTACGTGCAATTGCTCACTTAAACAGCAAATCACTGACCTAACACCCGTGCTCTTTCTCAGAAAACCTAACCCTTCAAGGAATCCACGATACGATGACGTGCGTGTGTGCGGATCCATTAATCCATCATGCCCAAAAAAATGCGTCTGCGTGGTAGATCCACGGAGCGGATCGACAAGCCGGAAAGGGACGCCGGCGTTGGGTGACAGGGGAAAGAGGGCGAAAAGAGATGGGCATTACGCATATGTTTAACAAACTCCATGTCATGTCGCGTTAGTGCTCCTCCATCCATCGGCAGTTTTCAGGTTGCTGTCTGCTGCCCAAAAGGCGCCAAACCGAACCCCGCTCAATCGGCCATTGGCAGCGACGCTCAAGATAGCAGCACCAGCAATGCTTAATTAGTAACCTGTATTTGTGTCCAATTAGCAATTTCATCGTGGCAGCCGCTAATTGAAAAAGATCTCAGCTTGCTTTGCTGCTGGTGCTCAAGATCGGTGCGCCCAGATCAAGATCGGCCACCATCACATGTGATCAGTTGGGTCGCTGTGCGTCAAGATTTGAGATGCGTCGCCCCAGGGCCGCTTTGGGCGCCGGAGATTAATTTGGGAATGCTGGTGTGGTAGCAGCACCGTTGCATAGTTTATGCGCCAGTACCCAAACTGCCGGCCGTGCCAGGGCTGTGGACCAAGTGTCAGCATCGGTGCTAATGACGTGTGAGTTAATTTTCTTGAGACAACACTCACGTGGAGGGTTACTGTGTTGCCAAAGGAAGAATGTTTGGTTGGTATCCAAGATATGTATGTATAACTTTTTTGTTGTTGTGAACAAAAGTATATGCCCTGCGTTTGATGGACTGACTGCCAGCAAAACGAACCGACATTGATCAAATAGTTTGTTCAAAAGTTTGTTATTAGGAATATGCTGGGGCTCCAACAAGCACACTCAATATATACAAACATCCGCCCGGAATTACTCGTCGCTCCAACGGATGTATCTAGCACTGAAATATGACTAGATACATCCATTTCAGCAATAACTAATTTCTTATGGAGGTAGTATACTCTTTCGGTAAAATATACTTGGAATGCCACTTTACAAACCAACAAAAATAGGCTTGGAGTTCAACTGTTCTGTTAATAAATGGCTAGCTGTAAACAATGTCTATGGAGTAATATTCCTTTGGGCATAATTCCACATACTGCAGAAGAAGAATAAGCCCGAAATGCATTCTTATGTTTTTGTGGGTTTAAGGTTTACACAGTTGTCTTTCTCGCTCTTCGAACCCATGTACCAGTGGTGCATGATTAGTCCATTCCGTGCTGGAGTCGACGATGGCGGTGCCTTCGGGTGTCGCTCACCTCCATGGAGGCATTGTTTGATGGAGCTGCAAGGCTGCGACACTTCCTCCTTATTTGTAGTCTCCGGAAAAAACCTCATATCCTTTTGGATCCTTCGATGGTGGCGCTTCGAGCGTCGCCCCCTTCATTGAATGCTCTTCTTCTCTGTTCGTGCCGACGGTGTCAAAGTTTACCTTTTAGCGATCTCAGTGGTGGGTGTGCACAATGAATCAATATGAGTGTGGACTTAGCTCCTTGATACCCTTCGACTTCACCAGCAGTGCCGTTGTTGTGTTGTAGCCTCGGTCGCGTCTGGCTCTTCGTCTGGGTGTGGACTCGGTTGCTTGTTGCCCTTCGGTTGTGCCAATAGCCTTGAAACATCATGGTTGGTCTCGGTTGATTGCCGCTCTTGGTCTATGGTGATGGTGTTCCTTGTGCAACCTCTTGTTCGTGGGGACATGGAAAATGATGGCACTATGCTTCTTTTTTCTTTTCGACGCTTGCCCTGTTCTATCCTCGACCTAGCTTTTCTCTTCTACATTCTCTTTTGTTGTGATCATTGGTGTGACCTAATTCTTCTCATTCATGTTTTCCCCAATAATTTCCCCGCTCCTCTTCTTAATGATGGAAGTAGTGCTGATACATCTCGTCGAGATAAATGTGTTGAACTATCGAGGAGTTATACCATTTGAATGGATATGCAAATTCGTAGGGGCACACACCCGCGAAAATACCTGCTGCCATCCATCTGCATTGTGATCCGTGCACATGCTTAGACACAAAATGGTTGAAAATTGATGAAAATTGATAATTCTCTGAATATGAAACAGTATACGTGTTTATTCTGTACAAATATGACCGTCTACCTGTCTGTATCCTACACCCACAGTTCTGTTACGAAGCCTGTTCCACGAGTTCCGGCCACTGTGCATCTTCTTTCTTCCTTCATGTCAGGAGCGCCGTCGTGCTGCCGGAACTCATCTACTACTTCGCCCCTCTTACTGGATCGAGAAGGCGAGGACGTCACCGAGCCGAACGTGTGCAGAACTCGGAGGTGCCGTGCTTTCGGTACTTGGATCGGTCGGACGTGAAGACGTATGACTACATCAACCGCGTTGATATAACGCTCCCCCGAACGGTCTACGAGGGTACGTAGACAACACTCTCCCCTCTCGTTGCTATGCATCACCATGATCTTGCGTGTGCGTAGGAATTTTTTTGAAATTACTACGTTCCCCAACAATAGATTGGTAGGAAAAGACCATCGCTCGTCCCCGACCGCCACTCATAAGGAAGGCAATCAAAAAATAAATCATGCTCTGACTTCATCACATAATGGTTCACCATACGTGCATGCTACGGGAATCACAAACTTCAACACAAGTATTTCTCAAATTCACAACTATTCAACTAGCATGACTTTAATATCACCATCTCCATATCTCAAAACAATTATCAAGTATCAAACTTATCATAGTATTCAACGCACTCATAATTTTTTTATTAATCTTGTATACCAAACATAATAGGATTTTAAGCAAATTATCATGCTATTTAAGACTCTCAAAATAATCTAAGTGAAGCATGAGAAATCAATAGTTTCTATAAAACAAATCCACCACCGTGCTCTAAAAGATATAAGTGAAGTACTAGAGCAAAATTATATAACTCAAAAGATATAAGCGAAGCACATAGAGTATTCTAACCAATTATAAATCATGTATGGCTCTCTCAAAAGGTGTGTACAGTAAGGATGATTGTGGTAAACTAACAAGCAAAGACTCAAATGATACAAAACGCTCCAAGCAAAACACATATTATGTGGTAAATAAAAATATAGCTCTAAGTAAAGTTACCGATAGAAGTAGATGAAAGAGGGGATGCCTTCCGGGGCATCCCCAAGATTTGGCTTTTAGGTGTCCTTAGATTATCTTGGGATGCCATGGTCATCCCCAAGCTCAGGCTCTTGCCACTCCTTGTTCCATAATCCATCAAATCTTTACCCAAAACTTGAAAACTTCACAACACAAAACTTAAAGTAGAAAATCTCGTGAGCTCTGTTAGCGAAAGAAAATAAAAGATCACTTCAAGGCACTATAATGAACTCATTCTTTATTTATATTGGTGTTATATCTACTGTATTCCAACTTTTCTATGATTTATAAACTATTTCACTAGCCATAGATTCATCAAAATAAGCAAACAACACACGAAAAACAGAATCTGTCAAAAACAGAACAGTCTGTAGTAATCTGTAGCTAGCTCAAGATCTGGAACCCCAAAAATTCTAAAATAAATTGCTGGACGTGAGGAATTTATCTATTAATCATCTGCAAAAAAAATTAACTAAATATCACTCTCCAAATAAAAATGACAGCAGTTCTCGTGAGCGCTAAAGTTTCTGTTTTTTACAGCAAGTTCAACAAGACTTTCTCCAAGTGTTCCCAATGGTTCTACTTGGCACAAACACTAATTAAACACAAAGAACACAACCAAAACAGAGGCTAGATAAATTATTTATTACTAAACAGGAACAAAAAGCAAGGAATAAAAATAAAATTGGGTTGCCTCCCAACAAGCGCTATCGTTTAACGCCCCTAGCTAGGCATAACAAGCAATAATTGATCTAGGTATTGCCATCTTTGGTATTAGGAAAGAAAAAAGCAAACTTGCTATCTATAGAATTAATCCTTCTATTTTGATAAAGCACATAGCTATTAATGGCAGAAGAAAGATTAAGTATGTTACGGAAGTTTGTATCTAGGCTAGCCTTTATCTCTTTAATAGATTCATTTTGGTATGAGAGCAAAAAAGATGTAGATTCAACTTTCTCATTCATGGGGTGCCTAAATATAGTTTTCATTTTTTCATAAGTGTCTACGACATCCCCTTCAAGGAAACCCTAACTAGGCATAACAAGCAACAGTTTCATTGATAATAATAATTATATGCTGTAGATTATTAGGTTTATTGTTCACTATTAGGGTTTAAGTTTTCTTTTATAATTTGTGATTAGTTGCGATGCCATTGTAGATTATTAGGGTTTAGGGGTTTAGGGTTTTAGGGTTAGTTTTATTAACGACTTGCAAAGATTGTCCTTTCAAAAGTTTTGACCTTCCAATATAAAATTATTCTCGACCACTCAACACAACTATTTTTACTGAGAATGATATATAGTAATGATCTACGACTCAATTAAATTTACGCAATGTTCAAGTTTCACAGGAAGAAATATGGATTTTAAAGTTCATAGAATTTAGCTTCAGCGTATGTAACTTGTGAAAATAGATTCCACTGTTATCTAGCCTGCGTGCCACCGTTTACTCTTTCGTACTGTGTCCCTTATGTTGGTGAAACTTTTGTGTGGTCTCGTTGACTCTGTCTGGTGGCTTTATTCATAAAGTCGGGCGTATGCCTTTTCTCTAAAAACATGTGAAAATAGATTTTATACACATACATGTGCTCCCATTGTTTAGAGACGCATCATAAGATTCTAGCTCATACAATTTCAAATTAAAAATACTCAATATTTCAAAGATAACAAATGACCAACGCGAACACTGATGCAATAAATACAAATATCAAATATCAGAATGACCAGCTATAGCACACATTAAAAGCTCGTTCTTGAACAAACAAGATCACTCCAAGGACTAAACAAGAAAATCAAGTTTGCAGTCGAATATGTACCTGTTTGCACCAAATATACCGTTGTGGTGCTTCTTATCTTGATGGCTTCAATCTCCGAGGACACAAGATGATCTCTTTCCTTTTTGCGTATGTACTCAAATGATGTTTGAAGGTGCATATTCTATTTTGATGCACATGAGAGAAGAACAAAGAGGAAAGCAGCAAGAGCACCATAACTAGGGCCTGGTGAACCATTTTTCCTTATCAACAAGTGTTTGTCATTTCCTTATCTACACGACCCCACACAAACATGTATATCGTCATGATACACGAACACATTACAGATAAAAGTGAAAATAGAAGCCTATCTATACATCCCCAAACGTGAATCTTGGCGCAGATCAACGGCACAGAATCTGCGTGCGCCGCACTTACGCGCCCTGAACCCTCTCCCGAAATGGATAGACCGTATCGAATTGATCGAAGGAGCTTGTCTCTATAACACAAACTTTTAGATCAATGCCTTTGATTTCCAAAACAAACTCATGCACAACATGCACACACACTTCCCCCATGAAACCCTAGATGAGAAGAACGGACGGCCAGGATGGGCCTCCAGCACCACCATCGCCATCCAGATCTCTGCAACAGGAAGCGCCCGCAAGCAGGGCAGGGGAAGGAGGAGGAAAGTGGACGTTGGGCACGGGAGCCTCGGTCCGTGGGAAAAAGAGGGAGCGAGAGGAGGGAGACCAGGCCCTGCACGCCGTACCCTCGGCTGGCTACCCACCCTAACCCTAACCCAGGTTTAATTTACTCACCACCATCATCATCAACCGCTCTGTAGACTAGTTTATGCGCCCCAAAAGCCCAGCTTTTCACCACCACCACCATCATCTTTGACCCGTCCCTCCATCCTCCCTTCTCCCCCACAAGCGCTTGTCTCTTTGCAGGCTGGGCCACTGAGCCAGCGCCAGCAGCTCTCCTCCCCTTGCCCGGATGAATCCCCACACCAATTAGTACTCTCGCCACTCCGCCCGCCCCCACCTCCCTCCACTTCCCTCCGCCATTGCCCGCCCCGCCCGCACATGGCCCGCCTTCCGCGCGGAGACGACGAACATCCCGTCGCCGCCGCGTCTCCGCTCCCCCGACCAGCCGCCACGGCCGCCCGGCGCTCCTCCTAGCGACCTCACGCAAAGGTATGGCGGCTCCCCGGCCCGGCCACGGCCTGCTTGCTTGATTGATTGGACGGCCGCCTAGGGATTTAGGGGCGGCGTCATTTTCCTCAGGTGGAGGTGGGGATATGCGGGTGCTCCTTCTTGATCTGCTGCCTCCGCGGCTTTACCGCCGCCGCCCATCACTCTCCAGATCCAATCCCGCCCCTTTTATTCATTAAAAAACCATTTTTTCTCTCCTCTCTTTCCTTTCCGTTGCTTGCCTGCTCGCTTGCATTCAATGGGGGCGCTGGAGTGAGTGCCCCCCATGCCCTGATGTGGATGCCATGCTAATCTGTCTCTACGTATGCGCGACACCGCATGTGTGCTTGCCGCGCTGTGGCTCATATGATCCATGGCGCGCTCCATCATGCCTGCTTCTCCCTTTGGGGGAAGGGAGGGGAAAGGTGGGATGTGTGCGCCTTGTGACGAGCTCGCAGCTGTGCCAGGTTGCAATGCTCCCTCCTTCCTTCCTCCCCCTTTCCCCTTCCCCTCGCCGCTTTGGGGATATCTTAAAGATTCCCTTTTGTTATTAATCCCCGCGGTTCTGGCCCACTCCGCCCTATTTTTGTGGGAGATGCTGCTGGCTCGGGGTTTCCTGGGGGTGGGGTGGGGTGGGGGGCTTGTGATTTCTTCTTTCTAGCCAGGACCTCTCTCCTCCCTTCACCTCCTCTCTTCTCCTCTTTTGGGATGCGGCGGAGTGGCAGGGGCGGCCGGGTGGATGGATCTGCCCAGCGCTTAGTTGTAGTGGCTTGTGTGTGAGTCTGCAGGTGACTTCTTGGTCTCATGGGGGGTTCTCAAAATGATTCCCCCCCTTTCTCTTGGTGTGGTGTGTAGGGATTTCTTTCTTTTCTGCCCGGCTTGTCCGGTCTACCTTGTTGTTTCTGTCGATTTTACCTGGTGGTTTGGATTTCCTGGAATATTTCTGATCCTTGTTCTGTTCTGGTGAATTGATACGAACAAACCCTAGTTATTTTATTGGTATGCTGATAAGCTGTCTGCTCAAATTGATTTGCAGGTTAGGAGGTCGGTAATTGCTCGGTCAGCCTTGTACTGAGCACTGACCGGGCGCCTAGACTGGCGCGTTTGTTGTGTTTCTGGTCAACCGCTTGCTCAGTTCATGTCTTCCAAGCCTGCCTCCCAAAGTATGCCGGAGCAAGCGGCAAAGCCAAAGGAAATGGGCGAAGATGACAGGCAGCGATCTGCTGCTGAGGAGGTTTCGGGGGAGCCGGACCAGCAGCAAGAATCTCCAGCTCCTGTGCTGGACAAGGATGCTCCAGATCTCTCTCCGGACTCTGGGATCCTGGACGTGCCACTAGCCCCAGAGGCAGAATCTGATGAGTCAAAAGAGACCAAGAACTCCGATTCCAACGAGAATCAAGAAAAGAAGTCGTCGCAAAAGAGTAGTATCAGTGATAGCTTTATTTCAGCTAAAGTGAGTGATGGGACAAATAGTCTGGGTAAGACCAGTGGTAGTGCTAAGACCAGTGGTCGAGATTTCACTGAGAGTGGCAAGAGCAGCATGTGCCGTGTGAGTGCAAGCAGTGACTTGAGTGATGAGAGCTCCTGCAGCAGTATGAGCAGTGCCACCACAAAGCCGCACAAAGGGAATGATTCGAGGTGGGAGGCCATTCAAGTGGTCAAATCCAGGGAGGGCGTTCTTGGTCTGAACCAATTTAGGTTGCTTAAGAAGCTGGGTTCTGGTGATATCGGAAGTGTGTATCTCTCTGAATTGAGTGGTACCAAGAGTCACTTTGCAATGAAGGTGATGGATAAAACATCTCTGGCTAGTCGGAAGAAGCTGCTCCGGGCACAGACCGAGCGGGAGATACTGCAGTCCCTGGATCATCCATTTCTGCCGACCCTATATACTCATTTTGAGACGGACAAGTTTTCGTGTCTGGTTATGGAGTTCTGCCCTGGAGGGGACTTGCACACCCTTCGACAAAGGCAGCCTGGAAAACATTTTTCAGAGCAAGCAGCAAAGTATGCACTTCCTCTTGCTAATTATGCGTTGACATGAATGCTTTGTTTATAACATTCTTTGTTAGGTATTTTATGATGTGTCTCGTCTGCATTTCATTATTTTTGGGCCTCATAACTTCATATTGCCATAGTTAGGTTGCATATATGACATACTGTAGTTTTTTTACATTCTAATCTATAGCATGTTTATTATGCACACTGGAATCAGGAAGGTGCAGTATGTCGTAGAAACTGATGTGTCCCATGCTGATAGCGTACAGTTATGCATTGCTATGATTAAAACAAGTGGATCATTGTTGGGTTTCATGCGTTCTGATAGGCGTATGTTTTTTGGGGAGATTTTGATTTGCCTGGCAAAGCTGTGCAGAATGCTGACGAAGGATTTAACTTAATTTTTTTGCTTTCTCTCTTTGATGTTTCAGGTTCTATGTAGCAGAGGTGCTCCTTGCATTGGAGTACCTGCATATGCTTGGGATTATATACCGTGATCTCAAGCCAGAAAATGTTCTAGTCCGGGAGGATGGGCACATCATGCTGACTGATTTTGACCTATCTCTTCGTTGTTCAGTGAGCCCAACCGTGATAAGGGGTGCAAATCCTGGCTTAGATGCGCTGCAGAGGAATAATGCAGCGTACTGCGTCCAGCCTGCTTGCATTCAGCCATCCTGTGTTGTTCCAACCACATGCTTTGGTCCTCGATTCTTCTCGAAATCCAAGTCCAAGTCAAAGTCTAAGAAGGAGAAGCCAAAGCCGGACATCGTGAACCAGGTTAACCTATTCCCTGAGATGATCGCCGAGCCAACTGATGCTCGGTCCATGTCCTTCGTGGGCACCCACGAGTACCTGGCCCCAGAGATAGTGAAAGGGGAAGGCCATGGCAGCGCGGTGGATTGGTGGACCTTCGGCATATTCTTGTACGAGCTACTGTTCGGCAAGACCCCTTTCAAGGGTTCAGGCAACCGGGCGACGCTTTTCAACGTCGTCGGTCAGCCCCTGCGGTTCCCAGAGTCCCCGCTAGTGAGCTTCTCGGCAAGGGACATGATAAGGGGACTACTGGTCAAGGACCCGCAGCACCGGCTGGGCCACAAGCGTGGGGCCACGGAGATAAAGCAGCACCCCTTCTTCGAGGGCGTGAACTGGGCCCTTATAAGATGCGCGAGCCCTCCGGACATACCCAAGCCTGTGGAGCTGGACTGCCGCCCGAAGCAGGCCCCGTCGGCGAACGGGAAGGTCGCGCCGGCCTCCAACCAGAAGGGCTCGGACAACTATCTAGAGTTTGAGTTCTTCTAGCCTCTCTTTGGTGGTGCATTATGGATCCTCCGGAACAACAGCGCATTTGAGCTGAGGCGCCACAGAAAGAGAAAGTGTAGAGCTCCCCCTCTTGGCCTGGGAAGGTACTCTCATTTGTTGTAGATTGTATGCTCTTTTCTGGAGCCTCCTCCCCAAGTTTTTCTCTTTCCTTTTTTCTTTTCCGCCATTGAACTTGTTAGCTCCCCCTTAGTCACTCAAATACTCTATGCATGTTAATTGCGATTTTCGGAAACCGCATTGTGGCGGTGCCTCCTGAACGGGTTTGAAGGAGCGCGCCTGTTCAGGCCGTCGAATGTAACCGCTATTTGTACCTTGTAACTGATGTTTCTTCATCCATCCATCGCTCGCTTCGCGTCGCTTATTCTGCTGCTTCTAGTGTTGCTGATACCTTCATGCTAACAGACAATGCAGCTGTTACTATCTCACCAGGACCAGGTATTCCTCTTGTATGAATATGATTGCAGATTGTGACATGTGGAGAGTAGGAACAAGCTTATTTATGTATGTATGTCTCTTGCCCGGTTTTTGATGCTGTGTGAGATGAAAGAAGAGTGGTTGGTTTATACATACTTTCACATCATGTATGCTATTCCATCCGTCTCAAAATAACTGTCTCTGATTTAGTATCCTCTCTGTAAAGAAATATAAGAGCGTTTGGATCACTATTTTTTTTTCTTTAGAGAGGGAGTACAACTTTGGGAGGGATTTGGATTTGCTTCAGCGGTATTTTTCGCATGGGGCTTGGGTTCAGATTGACGTATCTCTCGGCTGGAGATGAACTTTCAGAACAGAACAGGACATGCACCACCAGCACTTTGACAACTCACAGGCCTGTTGCCCACTCATTGGAGGCCATTGGGTGCTAGCTAGCTAGGAACCGTGTCGTGCTGGAACTTCTTTTGGCGACGAGTGCCATTGCTGGAAGTTTAAGCTGGGGAGAAAAATACCAACCGAAAACTACAGTACCTTTCAGTGGGAAACATCACCCTCAAAGACAAGTCAAGTCACCACCGTCCGTTGAGGAAGGCAACTTCTGGCCTGGCGGACTCGCGTGTGCGTGTGCGTGTGCGTGTGTGCGTGACTCACCAAAGCGTGTCATCGCCCAAGATGGTACAAGCCGGGTTCCATAGGAAAGTTGTCACGCCAATCAGGTCGATATGGCGACTCTGATAGAGTTGTCCAAGTAAAGCGTGTTGTCGCCCAAGATGACAAACTAGGTTCCGTATGAAAGAAGTTGCTACGCCTTCAACGGTGCTACCGGTGCCAAATTGGCCAAAAAGGTGCCGCATTACCAAGTTGTTAGGCCTTCAACGGTGCTGCCAATGTCAAATTGGCGAAAAAGGTGCCACATCACCACCGACGACCAAAGGAGAAGTTCTGGCACCAGCTTCACATTGGAGCGCAATGTAGAGCACAAACGCCAAATGGTTTGGAAGTGCATTTGGTACCGGTGCGGGCATACATTGTGGAAGGCCTTAGTAATGTGGCTGCGAGCTGCAATGTCGGTCGGTTTAGCTGAAAATTCATGTTCAACACTCCTAACTACACTGATTTACACATTTGCCCCGAGTGTCATTCATGCTTACTTTTTCAGTGTTTTTACCTTGAGAGGTTTGCCTTCTCATCCGTGTTAATCATTATTTTGCCAGTTTTTTCCAGGACTTTGATGAATTAATTCTCATTTCTCCTAACCGGTTCTTTTCCGAGCTTTTCTTGCTCGTATATGTTTTTCCATATGACTGCCTGAGCCTGCACACAACGATGAAAATACCTTGCATCGGGGAAACGCGCGGCTCGTGTTACCACCGTCGTGCGCCAAGCGAGCAATGCCACCAATGCCATTCTTGAGGGCGTCCGAGGTAAACGGGGTAGATAAGGGCAATTGGTGTCCGCGTCATGCCAGATTATCTTGATATGGCAAGAAATGGAAAATTGCAAATGATCTAGGTTCCCTTTTTAGGGGTGACAAATGATCCAATTGCAACGAAATGTGGGGCAAAAGATCAATCCTCTACAGGAAAAACGGGCAAAGATGGAGAAACCTACCGGCCCAAGTTGCACAACGGGCACGCAGCCCATAGCTAAGCATAATAAAACAAAAGTTAGTAGCTCTCAGCCCATGAAGGGTATAACCGAACCGGGCCTAAACAGCGAAGGGCGACATTTGTTCGCTTGGCGCATGTATGACCCAAACCTTGTAGGACTGAGAAATACTCCCTCCGTTTTTATTTAGTTCATATATTAGCTTTGGTCAAAATCAAGCTTTACAAACTTTGACCAAGTTTATATACAAAAATATTAAGATATACAATAACAAATCAACAACATTAGATTTATTATTAAATGTATTTTCACATCGTATAGATTTATTATGATAAATGTCTATATTGTTGCTATAAACTTGGTCAAACTTTATGAAGTTTGACTTTAGTCAACTCTAATATGCAGAGTAAATAAAAACGGAGAGAGTAGCTCTGTGCATGTATGACCCAAACCTTGTACCTATGACAGTGGTTTTGGATGAATAAAGACGGCCAGATTTCTCAAAAAAAAACTATTACCAAAAAAAGTATGAAATCCATTTTGTTTTTTGCTAGAAATGTATGGAATCCCTAACTTCTACTGTACATATCTCTCTTTCATAAAAGAATAAACAAGAGTAGAGCCATACATGCACAGAGCTATTTCTCTGTCCTATATAGCATCTTCATAAAAGAAAATCAAATCAAGCATATCTTCTATATCTAAATAATTAGCCTCATTAACATATTTCTCTCGGCATGCAACATGCATGAGAATTTTCATTGTATTATGCAAAATGCAACATGCGTGGCAGGCCGGAAAGGCGAAGGGGAAGTAGCAGCGCACAGAGAGAGGAGGGGAAGCGACAACGCTCCAAAGCGGACCTGGCCATGCCATCTAGGACAGGAGGAGATGAGAGGAGCGGAAGGAGGGCCAAACCTTAGCTATTTAGGAGAGGGAGGACGCTGGGAGGGGTTACGAGCCAAATAATCAGGCTTTGTTTGCCCACAAGTTACGAGCCAGCAAAGATTAATCAGCCTGACAAGTTGACGGGCCAGCTAGGATTAATCGGCCTGATAAATTAACGTGACGAATAGGTGTTATTCAAGTCGGCCACCCTACAAGTAACGATTAACTGGCTGTACTAACTGATTAATCAGATGAATTCTTGAACAGTATTAATTGTCATTCAAACGGATGCATCTAGGCGTAAAAGCGAGAAACGGCCACTAGCAGAGCTTGACCCGCAGTCAATTATATAACACAACCTAAGTCGACATCCATGACAGCGTGAACTGAGGTACAAGCACCACAAAGGGACGTCTGTCGTCAAGCTCAAGATCAATCCCACATGCACAAGCCAAGGTGTAACATAGCCGAGGAAAGATGCCACCGGTCCAGCTCTATCGGACAGGCCATAGCCGAGACCGTAGAAGGGGGACCATGAGAAGACGAGCACCGATCGGGCGAGCACTCGCGCCGGGGACGATCGACGACTTTTTTTTTAAGAAAAAGAGGATGACTCTCAGCCTTTGTATCTGGGCAATGTATACGACCACTTTATTAATTATTCTTACAAGATTTTACAGAGCCAAACAACAATAAGACTAAATCTACCGTCTAAGCAATAACTGTTGCTACATCTATCTAATTGATGAAGGGGCATAAATAGTCTCGGTTTAATACCAAACAGACATCGCGGCCAAACCTAAACATTTAAGACCCGAGGTCCCAACCAAGACGTCTGCCTAGTATGGGGCATCTACCAGTCCGGCGCACTTCTCAACCAGGACGCCTGCTGGGTATGAGGCCGCCACAGGCACCTGCCATCAATCCATCTTCAAAGCTGTACTGTTGCATATACCGTGCCAGGTCTCTCTGTGATCGACGCCACCACGACGCCCGACATCGTCGTCCTCCTGCGCGAGTCCATCCTCCCACAGCGAACTCCGAATCTACACTGCGCCACACCGTCAATATCCGTCGTCATCAGTGTATAGGATGAATCACCGCTCCACCAAAGAATCCGTCCTCTGATCCCTCGATCATGTGTGTATCTCCAAGAATGACGTCCTCAAGAGAGGAACGACACCAGAGCGTTGCCGTCATCTGACCATCCGATTTAGGGTTTCCCCTGGAGGTAGCAGAGAGTGGCATTGAACTTCTCCACGGCGATGCCTTCAAGAAGGAAACGACGCAGATAGCGCCGCCACCGCCGGCGTTAGCAGACGTCGAAGGCAAGTTTTCACCCAGATCAGTTCGAAGGGATCCAACTCTCGTGCACGGGCCGCTGTCATCACCAGCATCACCAGGCAGAACCCTGGAGCACCGGTAGATCAGCGAGCCGCCGACACCACCGCATCCAGATCGCCGGCCACGCCGGGCCGTCGCTACCCCCCGTGCCGTCCGGATCAAAGACGGAGCCGCCGACCGCGCACAGGGACCATCACTGCCTGCACACGCCGGAGCGCCGCCGAGAGCCCAGCGCCCGCCACCGCTTGCCGAGGGCCACCGTCGCGCGCCCCGAGCGGACTCCCACGCACACCAGAGGAAACCGCGAGCGTGAGCCCTGTCGTCACCCCCAAGCCCGCGCCGGCGTGTCCCGTCTCCAGCGCACCGCCAACAACCGTCGCGATCCGCCCGCGCCAGATCCAGGGAGTCGTGGGAGAAGAGATTCCGCCGTCGCCGACGCCGACCGGGCTTTGCCCGGCGGCGGCGAGGAGGAGAGGTCAAGCTCGGTCGGCGGCGAGGAGGAAAGGTCGGGGGAGGGACGAGGACGCGACGGCGCTAGGGTTTCCCCCGGTCGTTGCGCAGAGGCGACACGGAAGGGGTCGGTGAGGCACCGCACGATCTTCACATTTTTTTTCATTCCCATTGCATTGGACTGTGTATCTGCTAGGTTCCTGCCCCTTCTTTTCGCCAACATGTATATATTTTTCGAAAACTCTCGGGCATCTGCCGAATTCTAACGCATGAGCAATGCAATTATGCGTGCCATGCTCTGTCCGCGATCGAGGTTGGCGCTGGCGGAGTGGGGCGCCATCGCCATGATTTGGTTTCCTCCCCGCCTAGTTGCTCTGCTGCGTGGCCGTTCTCGTAGCTGCATGATCTTGAAGTCCATGCACGTATGTCCGGCATGTGCGTCTTTATCTCTCAAGTCGCCGAACATTTCTGACTGTCTGACTGACTGACCGACTGTAGCTTGCATGATGTGTGGTAGTAGATAGGTCACCTGATGATACAGCTGGTTGCTACCTGTGTGTGGAGAGGAGTCCGGAGCAGCTGACGAGCAAGTCCAGAAACTTAACAGCTAACGCCAGCATGGGGAGTTCCTCCTCCGGCTGAACCCGGCACGCATATCTGAATCTGACGAATGTATGTATATCCTGTGTGCCGCATTCTAACCACGCGCGGACAGACGCGAGGCTTGCACAGATGGATCCAGGCGTTGCGTCGACCCGAGACACGACAGCACGTCGGCACCTCCATCAATTTTTCTTTTTGTTTTGAAACGAACACCTCCACAATTCATATATACGGAGTATCTCCAAAGTTAATGAAATTAGTTTCAGTTGGGGGCTAGACTAGACACTCCCTCGATCGATTCTTGGCCGTACGTTCAATTTCACACATGGAGAACGGGTGAAGGAACGAGGCCCCAAAAGGCGTTTTGGCCTCCTCCGGACAAGATATCTTCTATTTATTTTGATGATAAATATTTCCGGACGAAGAGAGTACGTATTTGCCATGTTTATCATCACGCCGCGCCGCGGCATGCAGCACACGCACACACACGGGCGGTCAGGCTGCTGCCGGAGAAGTCGCGGATGAACCCGACGTCACATTAAACTTGGCTCGACAACGACGATCGCTGCTACTCCTACTACTAGCTGGCTGGCTACCAAGAGCCACAAGAATGGGCGGCTCAGGCGGGCAGCCAGGCCGTCCACACAATCGGGGCCAAAGCGGTGCTGCTCGTGCTGCCGCTGCATGCAACCAAGCTACGATCGAACTGCATAATTTCCACCCACAAAACGGGACGCCATCCACCTCACCAATGCAAAAAACACCTTTTCTCTGCTACTGTTTCTGTCCCTGGCGTCCAAGCAGCACACGCATGCAAAACCTTGTGCGGTAGAGGTGTTTTTTTTAAAGGAGAGCGCTCTCTCCGATTTTACCATAATGTTCGATACAAACTACTGCTTCCTCCGTTTTTAAATGTAAGTCTTTGTAAAGATTTTATTATGAATCACATACGGATGTATATAGATGCATTTTAAATATATATTCATTCATTTTGTTTCATATGTAGTTCATCTAGTTAAATCTCTGCAAAGAATTATATTTCAAAACGGAGGGAGTAGAAATGAAAAGCTATCACCGGTATCACGGCAGGTTTTTGCAACACGATGCACGGCCTGGCAGATCACGAGATGGACATCCCAGCTCATCTGTCCCGAGCCAGCCCGCAAAAGAGAGGCAAATCCACTCTGGAGCTCCCACAAACTGGTGTCTCCTGCACCAGCAAAAGCAAACAAATTCCCTAAGAAGGATGTACTCCCTCCATCCTTAAATATAAGTTTTCTTAAAGATTCCAATATGAACTACATACGGATGTATATATATATGTTTTACAATATAGATTACATACGGATGTATATAGATGTGTTTTACGGTATTGATTTATTTATTTTGCTTCATATGTAGTTCAGACTGGAATCCCTAGAAAGACTTATATTTAGAAACGGAGAGAATAGTTCCTGACGAGAAGAAGAAGTAACAGCTAAAAGGATTGGTAAGCCCGGGGGAGAGAGTATGGCTGTCAGCAGGCCACAATCCTACGCGTCGCCTTGAAAAATTCTCTGCCAATGCTTCAATTCTTTGTATGCCCTCCTCCAATTTCCTTCTGTTTTCGAGGTTTATCTGCAACACGAGTCATTTATGAAGCATTTTGATAATAAGATTTACAAGAACACAAGGATCAAAGATCATGTCGTTATCAAACAAAACACTATCCCTCATTTTTCAAATTGTCCAAAAATATGGCAGAGATGCCAATTGTTATCAGATCTTTTTCTTCCTTGTGAAATTTCTTAAGCCAATTGTTGAACAAATCATTTATATTATCAGGAATATTCTGCAAGTCAAAAGTACACTTGACAATATTTCATAAAAAATTAGCCACATAACATCCAAAAAACAAGTGATCAATGCTTTCATCATGCAAGCAGAAAGGGCATTTCTTTTCTCCTTTCCGCCCTCTCCTCAACAAATTATCTCTGATCAAAATGCTCTTTCTCAACACCAGCCGCATAAAAACTTCCACTCTGGGAAGCTTTTTTGTCTTCCACATGAATGTATCTATAATAGGACTTAACATTGTAAATACCATTTTTGTTCAAAGACCATTTTATTCTGCGTCTATATTAATTCAACACCACCCCCTCACAAGACTCCCTAATATGACTCCATAATTCCGAGGAGTCTCCATATAGAGTTCTCCTAAAAGAGACTGAGGCCAAACCTTTTCTAAACATTTCAGCTGCTGATTTGTTCTTATCCTCTCCTTCTTTTGAGTTCCATTGCGTATGCGTCACGCTCTTCTCTCTCCATTACAAAAGTAGGGAATTTCGGCGTGATATGGTTGCATGATCGGCATTTGCCCGACTGTGTGCGTGCATTTTTTTTTAAACAGGAAGGTGGCAGACTGCCAACCTTATATTTCAAAACAGTCAAAGCCTGATGAAGTAGCAAGTACAAAACAAAACTTGGCCATTGCACCAAGGTGCAAAGCACAAGTGAAAGCAACAGAGAGCATGAAGAAAAGGAGGGGGGGGGGAGGGGAAGGAGGCAGATTACATCATGTCTAAGTTATACTAGGTGGTAAATTTCTGGCACCAGAACTGTAGATCCTCCTTTACTGATTGACTATGGGCTCTATTACTCCAGAGATGTAGCAAGTTTGCTGCATAGAAGCGAAGGTAGGTCTTAGTCCAAACCTTGCAGTTGAAAACCCGGTCATTCCTAGCATGCCATAGGGTGAGAGCACATGCTGCAAACGCAACATTCCAGTGGCGTTTGAAACTGAGCTGGTGCTGCGCTTGTTGTACGAAAACTAGGATGCCAGGCACCGAGCAAACCAAAGAACCCAGTGCCAGTTTACTCCAAAGAACAGAAGCCGGAGCACATCGCACCAGCAGATGATCAACGGACTCCACTGCAGGGCAGGTGTCACATTGTGCAAACGGTGCAACAGCAGACCAGCCCTTCTTAACCATGTTATCCCTGGTGTTTAGACGGCATTTGAAAGCGAGCCAGAGGAAGATCCTATGCTTTAAAGGAATCAACGAACCCCAAATCCAGGGGCTGAAAGATGCCAAAACCCCTGGAAAGTGAGCAAACTATAGAAGTGTCTTGTGCTGAGCTGTCCAGAGCCGGAGACAGGTGTGCGTTTGTCTTCAATCAATGGATTAGGGGCAACATCAGACAATAGTTCATGCAAGTCCAGAAGCTCAACCGCTGCCGATTGGGAGAGATTAGGATGTAGTTGTATGGCCCATGATCCATTAGCATACTGTGAGAGCACAGAACAAGCTGGTTGAGACGCGAAGGAAAACAGTGTGGGGTACAACAGACAGAGGCGACCTTCATCCAACCATTGATCCGTCCAGAAGGAGACCAAAGTGCCAGTACCCACGCCACATCTAGAGGAGCTAACTACTATTGGAATAAGATCCTTGAAACCTTTCCAGATAGCTGTATCTCTGTTGCGGGCACCATGAGGGATATCAGGCTGACAATAGTGTGTGGCAAACCATCTATAGCAAGGAATGTCAGAGCTTTGCAGGATCTTGGAAACAAATTTGCACATCATGGCTTGATTGTGAGCTTGCAGTTGCCGAACACCCAAGCCACCATTGATACGAGGTAGAGAGACTGTATCCCAGGCTACCAAACATTGGCCGCCTTTGACCTTGTTCTTGCCTTGCCAGAAAAAAGCACGCAACAAACCCTCCAACTTTCCAATGGATTCCATAGGCCAGGAGAAACAGGCCATGAAATAACTTGGAATACTTGCCAGCACCGAGTTAATGAGGGTTAGCCGCCCACCTAGGGAAAGGTAAGTGGCTAACCATCAGAGAGGCGACGATCAACCTTGTGGATGACAGGCAGCAACATACCATGGGTTATTTTGTGCAAGGATAGAGGCAGACCCAAATACGTGCAAGGAAAGGAGGAAACTGGGCAGCCAAGGTGACAGCACAAGTGCTCCCTAGGTGGTTTTGGTAATTAATGACAACATATCTCTTGTTGGACTAACGTTTTTATCTAGTATGTTTCAGTTAAGTTCAACAATGGAGTGGCATGGACTAAAGGTTGTGGGAAATTCTCCAAGATGCTAAGGACAAAGGATTGGCTAAAGCTTAAAGCTCAAGACTCTTCATTTTACATTTTAGTGATCCAAGATCACATTGAGTCCATAGGAAAAGCCAATACTATCAAGGAGGGATGAGGTGTTGCTTAATGAGCCTCTTGCTTCAAGTGCTTAATGATATGCTCCAAAATCCTCAGCTACTTTCCCACTTCCACATATGACCTAAACCTAAGCCAAACTCGGCCCTACCGATTCTTTCAACCCGGCGCCACCGAGTTTCACTTGTCATAGCTATTTCCAAACCCTAGCAAATCGGTTCTACCGATAGGGATCTCGGTCTCACCGAGATGGGATTGTAATCTCTCTGTGTATGTCCATTGCCAAAATCGGTCTCACCGATTTTGTGCAATCGGTACTACCGAGGTTACAATGCAAACTCACTGTGTATGCTCATTACCAAAATCGGTCTCACCGAGTTTGTGTAATCGGTCTCACCGAGATTACGTTATGCCCTAACCCTAACCATATCGGTCCTACCGAGTTGCATGTCAGTCCCACCGAAAATCTCTAACGGTCACTAGGTTTACTATTTCGGTCTGACCGAGTCTGTTGATTCGGTCCCACCGAGATTGGTAAATTGTGTGTAACGGTTGGATTTTGTGTGGAGGCTATATATACCCCTTCACCTCCTCTTCACTCGTAGAGAGAGCCATCAGAACACATCTACACTTCCAACTCATATGTTCTGAGAGAGAACCACCTACTCATGTATTGAGACCAAGATATTCCATTCCTACCACATGAATCTTGATCTCTAGCCTTCCCCAAGTTGCTTTCCACTCAAATCTTCTTTCCACCAAATCCAAATCCTGTGAGAGAGAGTTGAGTGTTGGGGAGACTATCATTTGAAGCACAAGAGCAAGGAGTTCATCATCAACACACCATTTGTTACTTCTTGGAGAGTGGTGTCTCCTAGATTGGCTAGGTGTCACTTGGGAGCCTCCGACAAGATTGTGGAGTTGAACCAAGGAGTTTGTAAGGGCAAGGAGATCGCCTACTTCATGAAGATCTACCGCTAGTGAGGCAAGTCCTTTGTGGGCGATGGCCATGGTGGGATAGACAAGGTTGCTTCTTCGTGGACCCTTCGTGGGTGGAGCCCTCCATGGACTCGCGCAACCGTTACCCTTCGTGGGTTGAAGTCTCCATCAACGTGGATGTAGGATAGCACCACCTATCCGAACCACGGGAAAAACATCCGTGTCTCCAATTGCGTTTGAATTCTCCAAACCCTTCCCTTTACATTCTTGCAAGTTGCATGCTTTACTTTCCGCTGCCTATATACTCTTTGCATGCTTGCTTGATATGTATTGTGAATGTTGAAATTGTGCCTAAACTCCACTTAAACCGAAAAAGCTTAAAAACTACAACTTTAGCATTAAGTGTCTAATCACCCCCCCTCTAGACACATCTACTTCAAGGTCCTACAAGTGGTATCAGAGCTTTGGTCTCCATTGCCTTGGTTTAATCACCATTGGAGGAAGATGGATGTGTCTGCTTTAGGGAGTCTTAGACATAGAGTGCCTATTCTTGATGGAGAGTATTTTCATGAGTGAAAAAATGAGATGCTTGTAATTTTCAATCAATATCATTTGAACAAGTATATTGCTAGCCCTTGTGCACCTCATATTGATCCTTTGCATCCTACCCTAGATGAAGATATCGACATAATTCGCAATCTTAGAACTATTGAGCTCATCATTAGAGGATTGCCCAAAAATTTGATTGCTAGTTTACCTACTCTTAATTGTGCTTATACTATATGGAAATTTCTTGAGGAACGATTTCCCGATTATTCCTTGAAAAATTTGGATGAAATTCTCCATAAATCTATTGCCTTGAGTAAGATGAACTCTAGTGATCCTAGTTTTGGTGATTGTCTATTTGAGCTTGCCAATCTCAAGCGTGCTAAAGGAGATGTTGGAATCATTATATCCGAAGATAGCAGAATTCATAAAGGTGACCACTTTGATGATCATTTATCTAATGAATTACCCTCTCTAGGAAATGATGAGTCACAAGATCATGGTGAACATGGATACTATGACGATGATGATGATAGTGACTTCGATCTTGATGATGCAATGAGACATTTTGGTCTTATGGCAAACCTTCGGGGATATGTGTCAGGAGGAAAGGAATGGGTTCTTGATAGTGGATGTACTGATCATATGACCGGAGATGAAGAGATGTTCCGTGAGCTTGCTGAAAATGACGGCCCTCGAAAATATGTCACCTTTGGTGATAATTCAAAGGGTAAAGTGGTTGGCCTTGGTAAGGTGGCCATCTCACATGATAGTTCCATTCAAAATGTCATGCTCGTTGAATCTCTCGGCTACAACTTACTTTCAGTATCTAGACTTGCTGATTTCGGTCTGAATGTCCTATTTACTGAGGTAGATTGCCAAGTGTTTCGTCGAGACAATCATAAAATGGTCTTTACCGGTATACGTAGAGGTGATCTTTACATTGTCGATTTCTCTAAAAAGGCACAACCCAAAACTTGCTTTATTGCTAAATTCTCAAAAGATTGGTTGTGGCATAGACGACTAGGTCACGTTGGCATGAGAAACCTTGACAAGCTTATTAAAGGAAATCATATCCTTGGAGTTAACGATGTCATATTTGATAAGGATAGACTTTGCAGTGCTTGTCAAGCAGGTAAATAGGTTGGAGGAAGGCATCCCGTGAAGAACATCATGACCACAAGGAGGCCACTCGAGCTACTTCATATGGATCTTTTTGGTCCCAACGCCTACAAGAGTCTCGGTGGAAATTCTTTTGGTCTAGTTATAGTTGATGATTTTTCAAGATTTACGTGGGTGTTCTTTCTTGATGACAAGTCGCAGGTCCAGAAGATCTTCAAAAACTTCGCTAGGAAGGCCCAAAATCAGTTTGACGTGAAGATCAAGAAGGTTCAGAGTGACAATGGAACGGAGTTCAAGAACGCAAATGTGGACACCTTTCTTGACGAAGAAGGGATTTCACATGAGTTCTCAGCTACGTACACACCTCAACAAAATGGAGTTGTTGAGAGGAAGAACCGGACGCTCATCGAAATGGCGAGAACGATGCTTGATGAGTACAAGATGCCGAAGCACTTTTGGGCAGAAGCGGTTGAGACAGCTTGTCATGCAACAAATCGCTTGTATCTTCACAAGCTACTCGGCAAGACGGCATACGAGCTCCTCACTGGTAAAAAACCCCAAGTTGGATATTTTCGAGTATTCGGCTCAAAGTGCTACATTCTTGACAAGCATCGTCGTTCAAAGTTTGCTCCTAAATCTCATGAAGGTTTTCTACTTGGTTATGGCTCAAACTCTCACACTTACCGTGTCTACAACAATTTCACCCGAAAGGTTGAAGATACGGTAGATGTGAAGTTTGATGAATCTAATGGCTCGCAAGTAGAGCAATTGCCAATCGATGTAGGAGACAAAGACCCTTCAGAAGCAATCCAAGCCTTGTCTATTGGCAAAATTCGTCCAACGGAGGTGAAGGAGAGTACCTCATCGGTCCAAGTGGAAGCTTCTACTTCACGACAAGGTGAACCAAGAATTGATACGGAAGCATCCACAAGTGGGACACACCAAGATGAAGAAGACGAGGAAATGCATCAAGACGAACATCAACAACCTCCTTCTCCACCACGACAAGAGAACGACAACGTCAACAATGAAGAAGGCCAAGAAGAAGAACAAGATGAAGAAGATGTTCAACAAAGACCCAAGCAAAAGCTCTCACGAGTTCGAGCAAGAATTACCAAAGGTCATCCCGTCGAGCAAATCTACAATGATATTCAAACCGGAAGAATCATTCTCTCAAAAACTCGTTTAGCTAACTTTTGTGAAAACTATTCATTCATCTCTAGCATTGAACCTATGAAGGTTGAAGAAGCATTGGAAGATCCGGATTGGATAAACGCTATGCATGAAGAGCTACACAACTTTGAGGGAAACCAAGTTTGGACATTGGTTGAGAAGCCCGACAACAACCACAACATCATTAGTACCAAATGGGTGTTTCGCAACAAGCAAGATGAAGATGGACAAGTGGTTCGCAACAAAGCACGTCTCGTCGCCCAAGGGTACACACAAGTCGAAGGTATGGACTATGGTGAGACATATGCTCCCGTTGCTAGACTTGAGTCCATTCACATCTTACTTGCCTATGCTAATCACCATAATATCACCTTGTACCAAATGGACATTAAAAGTGCTTTTCTAAATGGTGAAATAGAGGAGGAAGTTTATGTCAAACAACCTCCCGGCTTTATCAATCCTAAGAAACCAAATCATGTTTACAAACTTCACAAAGCTCTTTATGGTCTTAAACAAGCTCCTAGAGCATGGTATAAATGCTTGACCAAGTTCCTTATTGCAAGTGGTTTTGAAATTGGTAAAATTGATTGTACTCTTTTTACTAAAAGGGTTAATGAAGAACTATTTGTATGCCAAATTTATGTTGATGATATCATATTTGGTTCAACTAACCCTCTGTTTAGTGAAAAGTTTGGAAAGCTAATGTCAGAGAAGTTTGAGATGTCTATGATGAGTGAACTCAAATTCTTTCTCGGTTTGCAAATCAAGCAAACTAAGGAAGGTACATTTGTCTCTCAAACGAAGTACACCAAGGACTTATTTAAGAAGTTCAATATGCAAGAATGCAAAGGTATGCCTACACCCATGCCTCCTAGTGGACATCTTGATTTGACCAAAGATGGTGAACCAGTTGATCAAAAGGTTTATCGCTCTATGATTGGTTCTTTGTTATACCTATGTGCTTCATGTCCCGAATTATGCTAAGTGTGTGCATGTGTGCACGCTATCAAGCTACTTCTAAAGAATGTCATCTTAAGGCCGTGAAAAGGATAGTGAGATACTTAATTCATACACCAAACTTTGGCATTTGGTTTCCTAAGAGGTCTTCTTTTGATCTTGTTGGCTATTCCGACTCGGATTATGCCGGAGACAAGGTTGACAGAAAGTCCACTTCGGGTACTTGTCAATTTCTTGGTAGATCTCTTGTGTCTTGGTTTTCCAAGAAACAAAACTCGGTATCCTTATCCACCGCCGAAGCGGAATACATTGCCGCTGGTTCATGTTGTGCTCAATTACTTTGGATGACCCAAACTCTTAAAGATTATGGGATCTATGTGAAACATGTTCCACCGCTTTGTGACAATGAAAGTGCTATCAAAATTGGTCATAATCCTGTACAACATTCTCGAACTAAGCATATTGAAGTTCGTCATCATTTCATTCGAGACCATGTTGCTAAGGGTGACATTGATCTTAAGCATGTTCGCACCGATAAGCAATTAGCGGATATATTTACTAAACCTCTTGATGAGAAAGTATTTTGCAGGTTGAGAGGTGAATTGAACATTATTGATGCTTCGAACTTGAAGTAGGAACTCCATTGGATACATGCAAGACATGAGCTTATGACTAATCCATGATATATCTCTTATGATGACTATATTATGTCTTGGATATATTTGTACCTTGCATGTTGTCTAACCCATGTAGGTGCTTGGTTGAATCTAATTCCATGAGATTGCAACTCACTCACATCTTGAGCAATCTCTACATCACCAAGTCTCTACACAATGGTGGTTGAAGACAAGGAAGCACAAAACCATTCAAACATATCCTTTGACAAATTCTATGTTGAGCTTCATGATTGTCATTTTTGGATACACAAGTGCTCTTCCTTGCAAGAACTAACCCATGTAGGTAGATGAACTCAAACTCCAAGTGGTGCTCCCAACTCTTGATGAGCTACATCAACCTTGAGCACCCACACAAGTTCAACTACATGAGCAAGAACCGCACCACCACCTTAGAGAAGCTTTACTCCAATACATGAGTCAAAGCAACTCAACAAGATGTGAATACATCAAGATGCTTAAATGAAAAATGGTAACCCCATTTTGAGCTTAAACGATGAGTATGACCTATGATCAAGTGTTCTCACTTGACTCCTAAGTCAATATACTCTAACATAGGTGACTATGTCACCACCCAACTCTAGATGAAGTTCTCTTGTGTTCTTTTCTGTGTTATTGCATTTGTCTCATGCATATTTATTTTCTTTCTCTTTTTAAAAAAAAACTTCATCTAGATCTTTCAGTTACTTCTCTTTTCTTTTTGTTTTTGTTCTGCATTTTCTGCATTCAATTCCTTGCAAATCCTTCAGATAATTCATTGCAAATCTTTGTGAGATCCTACATGTTTAGTGAGCTGAGGTGATAAGTGTTTTTCTCTGTGTTGAACTCGGTTTCATCGACTTGTAGTTTTCGGTCCAACCGAATCTTTTTGGCCCCACCGAAACATGCCACTCGGTGCCACCGACTTCACAACAGGAAAAACAGTTTGCCACTTGTTCTATATTTCTTCTGATCCAGCTCTACTCAATGAATCTTGTCCTTTACAAGCATCACAGTTTTATCCATTGCTTTGTGCTGAGTCTCAAGGACCAAACCTATACGACGGATTCCAGAAAGCCCTTCTTGGAAATTGATGTCAAAGGGGGAGAGAGAGATCACATCAAAGCTTATCACCTACAAGGGAGAAAGTATTAAGGGGGAGAAAGAGATTTCCAGGGGGAGAGAATACTCAAGGATCACAGATGCTTGATGTTCAAGAGGAGAGATGTCACATGTCTTTTTGGGGGAAAGACATGTTCATATGTGCTTATTTGCATTAAGTTCTATCCATTTGTATCTTTTAGCTCTAATTTTCTGTTCCCTATCTTCTCCCAATATCCCATGTAAGATTCAGGGGGAGCAAGACACCTAAGGGAAAGAAATCAGTCAAATTCATTGCATATCTTTACTCTTGGGGACATGTTGAATCCATTGTGGTACCTTGTACCCACTCTCTACATGTCATCCCAGTCTTGGTACTTTTGTGGCTTCTTTGGTTTGCTCTGGCTAGTGGAGGTACCTGTGTTATCTAACCTTGTTTGTGCAGGTTCATTCCATCCTAAGCCAGCTAAAGACTACAAGGTAAGTGTATGCATCAAAATCATGAGTATGAGGAATTCCTGCTTATGTACATACTGTTTGCAAGAAGGACTCATGAGCATGAAGGTATTTTCCTTGATAATCTTTTGCTCTGATGCATATGGCCAAGATACATGTAACACATTGCCTACTCTGTCATGGTTATGCTCTCACATGCCTCTACATTTCACATTTACATGAGTGCATACATGTAGGGGGAGCCTATGCTTGTTACATGTCCTTCCAAAGCTTTACTTGCTGTTCTTTATATCTTTATCCAAAGCTTTGATGTATGTTGCCATCAATTACCAAAAAGGGGGAGATTGAAAGCACAAGTGCTCCCTAGGTGGTTTTGGTAATTAATGGCAACATATCTCTTGTTGGACTAACGTTTCTATCTAGTATGTTTCAGTTAAGTTCAACAATGGAGTGGCATGGACTAAAGGTTGTGGGAAATTCTCCAAGATGTTAAGGACAAAGGATTGGCTAAAGCTTAAAGCTCAAGACTCTTCATTTTATATTTTAGTGATCGAAGATCACATTGAGTCCATAGGAAAAGCCAATACTATCAAGTAGGGATGAGGTGTTGCTTAATGAGCCTCTTGCTTCAAGTGCTTAATGATATGCTCCAAAATCCTCACCTACTTTCCTACTTCCACATATGACCTAAACCTAAGCCAAACTCGGCCCTACCGATTCTTTCAACCCGGCGCCACCGAGTTTCACTTGTCATAGCCATTGCCAAACCCTAGCAAATCGGTTCTACCAATAGGGATCTCGGTCTCACCGAGATGGGATTGTAATCTCTCTGTGTATGTCCATTGCCAAAATTGGTCTCACCGATTTTGTGCAATCGGTACTACCGAGGTTACAATGCAAACTCACTGTGTATGCTCATTACCAAAATCGGTCTCATCGAGTTTGTGTAATCGGTCTCATCGAGATTACGTTATGCCCTAACCTTAACCATATCGGTCCTACCGAGTTGCATGTCAGTCCCACCGAAAATCTCTAACGGTCACTAGGTTTACTATTTCGGTCCGACCGAGTCTGTTGATTCGGTCCCACCGAGATTGGTAAATTGTGTGTAATGGTTGGATTTTGTGTGGAGGCTATATATACCCCTCCACCTCCTCTTCACTCATAGAGAGAGCCATCAGAACACATATACACTTCCAACTCATATGTTCTGAGAGAGAATCACCTACTCATGTGTTGAGGCCAAGATATTCCATTCCTACCACATGAATCTTGATCTCTAGCCTTCCCCAAGTTGCTTTCCACTCAAATCTTCTTTCCACCAAATCCAAATCCTGTGAGAGAGAGTTGAGTGTTGGGGAGACTATCATTTGAAGCACAAGAGCAAGGAGTTCATCATCAACACACCATTTGTTACTTCTTGGAGAGTGGTGTCTCCTAGATTGGCTAGGTGTCACTTGGGAGCCTCCGACAAGATTGTGGAGTTGAACCAAGGAGTTTGTAAGGGCAAGGAGATCGCCTACTTCGTGAAGATCTACCGCTAGTGAGGCAAGTCGTTCGTGGGCGATGGCCATGGTGGGATAGACAAGGTTGCTTCTTCGTGGACCCTTCGTGGGTGGAGCCCTCTGTGGACTCGCGCAACCGTTACCCTTCGTGGGTTGAAGTCTCCATCAACGTGAATGTAGGATAGCACCACCTATCCGAACCACGGGAAAAACATCCGTGTCTCCAATTGCGTTTGAATTCTCCAAACCCTTCCCTTTACATTCTTGCAAGTTGCATGCTTTACTTTCCGCTGCCTATATACTCTTTGCATGCTTGCTTGATATGTATTGTGAATATTGAAATTGTGCCTAAACTCCACTTAAACCGAAAAAGCTTAAAAACTGCAACTTTAGCATTAAGTGTTTGATCACCCCCCTCTAGACACATCTACTTCAAGGTACTACACAAGGATCTGAGAAATAGCAGAGGCAGTGTTTGTATCCACTGAAACGGGCACTAGAGTGCTCTTGTGAAAGTTTATAGTGAGCCCAGAAAAACCAGAGAAAGCTGTGAGGACTGACTTAAAGACTTCCGCCTGCTGCGTGCTGCCATGAAAAAGAATCAGTGTGTCGTCTGCATACTGCAGGACCAGGAAGAAGTTGTCTGAACCAAGGGGGTGCAGCAAGGAGCCAGCTTGAAACATCTGACAACACATCCTCTGCAGCACATCAGCAACAAGGATGAAAAGGTACGGGGATATAGAATCTCCTTGTCGAAAACCTTTCTTTGCCATGATGGAAGGACCCAACTCCCCATTGAGCAGAACTCTAGAGCTGCCAGTAGACAAGAGGGCGTAAATCCAGTTTGTCCACACATGTGGAAAGCCCTTGGCATCAAGGATCTTGCGAAGGCAGCACCAACTGACGCTGTCGAAGGCCTTATGAAAATCCAGCTTCAAAGCAATGATTGGAAGTTTCCGTTTATGAGCATACTGGATCATTTCAGCAGCTAAGGCAAAGTTCTCAAAGATTGATCTACCCTTCAGGAAACCGGACTGAAGCGTGTGGATCAAATGAGGAATCCATACTTTGAGCCTACTAGCCAGAACCTTAGAGGCCAACTTAGGCAAGCTATGCACAAGAGAAATCGGCCTAAAGTCACGTATTTCCAGAGGTGTATCTTTTTTAGGCAGCAGTGTAATGAAAGCAAAGTTGATGCCCGAGATGTCCACTTCGTTCTTATGGAAAGCACCAAAGAACCTTAACAGATCGTCCTTTATCAGCAACTTGAAAGCCTTATAAAACTCATTGGTAAAACCATCGGGGCCCGGACTCCTGTTATTAGGCGAACAGTTGATAGCTTGCTGTAACGCCCCGAGACCGATGTGCCAGGTGTCGTGCAGTTATTCGATGTTGTCGCGTTGTCATGTGCTTGCGTGTTGCATCATGTCACGTCATCATGTGCATTGCATCATGTCATCATATCATTATTTGTTGCAACTCAACTAAATAATTTGTGCGGGTCTTCGATCCATTTAATTCGAGGGAAGGATGACTTCTCTTTATAACATATCCTCCCAATATTAGGGAGCTATAATAAATATTCCATTCTTTTGGAATTAACCGGAACACACTTGCAAATCCCCACTCCCTTTCTACTTCAAGTTTGGTCCCCAAACTTTGCCAACATCTCTTTTCCCATTTATCGAGGCTCCTCCTAATTTCTCAACATTTTTGGACTCTCTTAAATCCTAGTCCTTGTTCAAACCTTCTTAATTAAATTCAAATGTCTTTGAATTTAATTCTTGCAATCTTGCCCACTTCATTTTTCTCGGAACAAGCATATTTTTGTGAGTCCGGGAAAATTATTCGCGTGTCCACCTTCTTCCCCTAACCTCCTCTTTCTTTTCTTTCTCTTTAATCATTTTTTTTTCTGCAAGGAAAATAAGAGAAGGGAGAGAGTTGAGGCCCCAGTCAGCCCAGCTGGGCCTCCCTGGCCATGTGCTCCTCTCGGCCCAAGGCCTCCCGCGGCCTCCCTAGGCCCATCCTTCCCCGCAAGCCGCGCCCCTGCCCACCTGGGCCTCCCTCTCCTCGGCCGGCCTCTTTGGCCCAAGGCCCCCGCAGCCCACTACCAAACCCTAGCTCCCTGGCCCGACCCTCATCTCCCCATCGACCCCTCCCCTCGCGCCGCCACCTCTCTTCTCGATCTCCTTTCTTTTCCCTTGCGATGACAGAGCCTCGCTCGATCCCCTCGCGCAGCCTGACTCCTCTCCCCCTCGTCCCGATCCCCTCGCCTCCTTCCTCCTCAATACGGCCCGCCGCCGGCGCCCGATCTCCATCGCCGCCGTCTTGCGCTCCCCGCGCCGTGCCCTGGCCGGAGCCACCCTGCCGCGCCTCCTCCATCTGCCGGGCACTGCAGCCTGCGCCGCCACCGAGCTCCCTCGCTCCCCTGCCGGATCTCCTTCCTCGCCGCGTCGCCGAGGCCGCCGGGCACCACAGCGCCGCCGCGGCCCTGCCGGTCCAAGGAACCGCGCCTCCGGCCCTGCCATGGCCTGCCATCGTCGTCCTCTGCGCCCACCGGGAGCGCCCACGCCCGTGCCGTGCTCCCGTGCCGCCTCCTGCCTCGTCCCCGCGCCTCGGCATCCTCCTCGTCGTCCAGGCCGCCGGCCACCAGCAGGGCGTCGCCTCTGGCCGACCAGTGCCGGCCTCGACCGTCTCCTCATGCTTCGCCTCCTGCCCGTGCTTCGCCTTCCGTTCGTTGCCCCGCTGTTTTTTTTTGTCATTGCCAAGGTCACCGAGTCCAGGGACGCAAGGCCGCCTTCGGAGATCCCTTTCGCCAAGTACCACGCCCGGTGAAGTCCAAGACGGAGACCTTCTCGAGCAGGAACGTTTTCGGGATCGTCAAGGCCACCTCAAGTTCGACTACGTTTTGCCGCTTCGACCGAGACCAACAAGTACCACGACGACGCATCATGTACCTCTACCCCGTCTTCGGAATCGCTAAGAACGTCAAGTACCCCTTCGAGATGACGAGATCGGCAAGTCCGGAGAACGCCAAGTACCCCTTCATGTCGGCAAGATCCGCAAATCGGACCCCGAACGATCGACGTCTTGTGGACCATGTACGACAACCGTCGCCGAAGACCCGTGAAACGTGAACGTGAACGACTACCGTCGCGAGTACCTCTACGTCGTCATGTACCCCCACTTCCACTACCATCGTGAGAACGACTACTTCCCCTACTTCCCACGACGACCCCGTGTACAACTACTTCCTCGTCGACACGTGTACCCCTACCGCCGAACTCGATCCGTTTCGATGATGCTCGCTTCAAAGGTATAACCGCCGGAACGATGCCCGTGAACGAATGCATGTGTGATGTATGAAATGCTCGTGTTTGCTCCGTGTCAGAGTTGTTCGGTGCACGTTGCCCCTCTTTTGCCTTGCCACCATCTTGTGGGAACCCGGTATCCGGGATCACCCCACCTCCTATCGCGTGTCACGCTCCCGTCACTTTTCCTTTTGCGCCGGTATCTCCGCGAGTTACCGGGACCGATATGTTGCCGTGGCATCATTTTTCGGATTCGTTGCCGTGACACCCCTTTTCCCTTCCACCACGGTGACAATGCTTCATAATGCTCATGTCAACTCTTAATAAATATTGCATAACTTGTTCATGTCATCCGCATCATGATAACAACAATTAAAAATGTCTAAAATGATGTTTGTTTAAATTTGCTCCCATGCCATGCTAAAATGATTTAATCCATATCTAAATAACCGTAACTCCGTTTTTAATAATCTTTATATGTAAATGGGGTAGAATTTCGCCTAGTTTAACATGGTGGCTTCATCTTGCATGTTTAACAACTCTAAAATTGTGTTTAGGACAGATCAGGTCCAAACCTAATATTTGCACATGAGGATTTTCCGGAATTGTTGTTCGTTGCTTCCGGCCTCATTTAAACTTGCCTAGATTAGATAGTTTCATCATGTTTCCCCTCTTGCCATGTTAATCAACATTTAATATTGTTGGGTACATAAACAAGATTGAACTAAATAAGTCAAGTGGTGTTTTCTTCAATATGCAACTCCGTTGCATATTGTGCTCCACTTAATTTGTAGAATTGTTTGTGAATTTTGCCATGCCATGCCTCTTTAAACCGGACATGCATCATACTCGTTTGTGCATCATGCCATGTTGATGTGTTGGTTGTTTACTATGTTGTGTGCTTCTTTTCCGGTGATTGCTTCTTCGGGTTGGTTCCGGTAACGTCGAGTTTGTGAGGATCCGTTCGTCTACGCCCGTTTGTCTTCTTCATGGACTCGTTCTTCTTCCTTGCGGGATTTCAGGCAAGATGATCACACCCTCGAAATCACTACTATCTTTGCTATGCTAGTTTGCTCGCTCTTTTGCTATGCCATTGCTACGATGCCTACCACTTGCTTGTCAGCCTCCCAAATTGCCATGCTCAACCTCTAACCCACCATGTCCTAGCAAAACGTTGATTGGCTATGTTACCGCTTTGCTCAGCCCCTCTTATAGCGTTGTTAGTTGCAGGTGAAGATTGAAGTTTGTTCCATGTTGGAACATGGAGATGCCGTTCCTTGTTGGAACATTTATTTACTTGTTGGGATATCACAATATATCTTATTTAATTAATGCATCTATATACTTGGTAAAGGGTGGAAGGCTCGGCCTTATGCCTGGTGTTTTGTTCCACTCTTGCCGCCCTAGTTTCCGTCATATCGGTGTTATGTTCTCGGATTTTGCGTCCCTTACGCGGTTGGGCTATAATGGGAACCCCTTGACAGTTCGCCTTAAGTAAAGCTTCTCCAGCAATGCCCAACATTGGTTTTACCATTTGCCACCTAGCCTTTTTCTTCCCTTGAGTCGGCCGGCTCAAGGGTCATCATTATTTTACCCCCCCGGGCCAGTGCTCCTCTGAGTGTTGGTCCACCTGTCAGCTGCCGGTGGCCACCAGGGGCAACTCTGGGCTGGCTTACCCGTACCTAAGACAATCTGAGTGTGCCCTGAGAAAGAGATATGTGCAGCTCCTATCGGGATTTGTCGGCACATTCGGGCGGTGTTGCTAGTTTAGTTTTACCCTGTCGAAATGTCTTGTTGTACTGGGATACCGAGTCTGATCGGAATGTCTCGGGTGGAGGTCTATTCCTTCGTTGACCGTGAGAGCTTGTCATGGGCTAAGTTGGGACACCCATGCAGGGATTTGAACTTTCGAAAGCCGTGCCCACGGTTATGGGCAGATGGGAATTTGTTAACGTCCGGTTGTAGACAACCTAAACTTGACCTTAATTAAAATGAATCAATCGCGTGTGTAACCGTGATGGTCTCTTTCCGGCGGAGTCCGGGAAGTGAACACGGTTGTTGGAGTTATGCTTGACGTAGGTAGTTCAGGATCACTTCTTGATCATACTTTTATCGACCGTGCTTTGCCTTCTCTTCTCACTCTCATTTGCGAATAGGTTAGCCACCATATATGCTAGTCGCTTGCTGCAGCTCCTCCTCATACCTTTACCTTACCCATAAGCTTAAATAGTCTTGATCGCGAGGGTGCGAGATTGCTGAGTCCCTGTGGCTCACAGATACTTCCAAACCAGCTTGCAGGTGCCGTTGAGTCCGTGCAGATGACGCAACCCAGCTCAGGAGGAGCTCGTTGAAGACCTTGTTCATTTGTGTTGTTTCGTTCTAGTTGATCAGTAGTGAAGCCCAGTTGGGGTCGATCGGGGACCTTTGTCGCATTTGGGGTTCTTCTTTTATTTTGGTTCCGTAGTCGGACCTTGCGTGTAATTGTATGATGTAATGTTTCATTCATGTAATTGTGTGAAGTGGCGAGTGTAAGCCAACTATGTATCTCTTTCCTTATTATATTACATGGGTTGTGTGAAGATTACCTCACTTGCGACATATGCCTTCAATGCGATTATGCCTCTAAGTCGTGCCTCGACACGTGGGAGGTATAGTCGCATCGAGGGTGTTACAAGTTGGTAATCAGAGCCTTCCCCGACCTTAGGAGCTCCCATTGCTTGATCGTTTTTAGCAGCCGAGTTGTGTCTAGAAAAATGTTTTGAGTCCTTTAGGAATTATATATCGGAGAGTTTAGGAATTCTTTTTACTTCCCAGTCTCCTCATCGCTCTGGTAAGGCATCCCGACGTAGAGTTTTGACTCTTCTCTTCTCAAATTTCACTAAATTTTTTTTAGGATCACGCGAGTATCTTGGTTTTGTTCCGATGGCTTATGATGAGAATACTGTCTTGGTGCCTCCTGTCAGGGGTTTAGTGGAAGTGTCCCGGGGAGTTGAGCTCTGAGGTGTTGTCATCATAATTTTATCGTTGCAATTCTGGTATACTTGAGATATGTTCGCGACATCGAAAATCTCCTTTATGCAGTTCGTTGGTGAGATAACCTCGACGCCACCCAGTACTGGGGCGGGAGTTTGGGAGTATCGCCATAACTTGTATAACGGATGCTTTTCGAAGGTTGAGGTAGATGGTTTCCGAAGATTTCTTGGTTATGTGTTGAAGGATGGATATAACTGGATGTAGGATTTGCTAGCTTGGGTAAGATATTATGCTTCCCCTGTATCCTCAACACCTGATTGCATAACCGGAAAATTTCGGGATTTTCATAGGTGGGAATTCAAGTAGCTCTTAGGATATCTTTTTCGACAGATGTATGATATGAAATTGGGGTTCGACGTCTAGTGGTTCGCCTATTCACGGTCGATTTTACAGTGGCCTCGTTGTGTCCTAAAGAGTCCTTGGCTATGCTGACTCGGGGACGCTTCGTATGTCATGTGCACTGCCTTGTACATGATGGTGCTGTACGATCGAGCCCGTGTAGGTCCCACCACGAAAACTTCGGACGAAATCTCTATCATATGTTTGTTCCGGCTTATTCCACAAGCCAACCCTTTGTTTTTGTTTTGAGTTGTGGTATTCGAGTTGCTTCGAAGTCAAATGTTGATTCCATACCTTCTCTAATATTGTTCTCATATTCCGATGTGAATACCAATCCTTCTTGGTCATCAAGATTGTCTTGTCAATCCTTTTCACCGGCGTGTTTTCTCTTCAAGTGGATCCGTCCATTTTCAACATCCGCAAGATCGAGTATCAGTTCTTCTCAACGGTGTTTGTTTCATCCATCTCCAAGTTGCCTTTGTTTTTCCCGCCCACCCACCCTTTTTCTTCAAGGATTCAGATTCCTTAATCAAGTATCCTTTTATTCTTGTGAAGTCTCTCCATTCTTTTCCCTTAATGTTCTTACCCGGTGTTTCTCATGAAGATTCTAACGGAGCTTCAAGTTCGTCATTCTTCACTCTCTTTCTTCTCCGATGGATTTAATTCTAGTTTTGGTGTTGATCATATCCTTTTTCCTCGTTTCAAGTGCCTTTTCACACCGGTGCATTCTTAATCTTCCCCGCTTGCTATTCAATTGTTCCGGAGTGCTCAAGATATTTCGAAGATTCGTGTATCCACTCTTCTTTCATTCAAGCTATTTCGAGGATGTTACCTCTTTAAGCCATTTAATTTCAACCGGTGCAATCTCTCTTTCTAATCATTCCAACGGTGTTTTTCTTTTGAGTGGGCCCTAACCCACAGGTCTTTTCCCAGGATCTTACCTGACTCTTCTAATTTTCCCAGAGCTATCCTAAATTCTTTTGAAGTTTGACGTAAGTATGAGTTATCATCAGTCATATGTATTTTCTCCAAGATCTGTCAAATTCTTTTCATTGTTGGCTCAACCTTTTCCATTATTCATTCCGGAGTGCCTCAACAGTTCACGGTGGTGTTTCTCGTTGTCATTTGAAGACCGAAGAAGACCTTTCCTCCATATCTATCTGTTCTCTCTGAGATTCGTGATTCTAGCTTGTTGCCATCCTCTCGTAATTGTTTTGATCATGAGAATTCTTTTCACCTCCGGAGCAATTCAGGAGTCTTTTCAGTTTGATTCTCCGAAGGCCATTATTTCAGGATTTTTCATTCTCAACTTTCAGTTATCTTTCTCCAATTTTTACCGGTGCTTCGTTCAAGTGAATTTTAATCGGCTCGTGGTCTTTTCGTTCTCATGGATCTAAATTCTCTCAAGCATCTTCATTCATTTTATAATCCTTCCCGGTGTTCCTTTATCTTTTCTCCGTTCTTTTTCAATTCTTATGGTGGTTCGTGCAAGATTCCTCTTCTTTCGTTATCATATCAATTCATTCGTTGTTTCTATTCTACCGGTGGGTTGTTCAAGATTTTCTCAAGTTATCGATATCTCTCTTAATCTTTTCTACAAGAATAAGGAATATGCCAAATCCGTTGATTGTCATCAATTTAAATTGGTGAAGGATAAGCATAATGTAATTCTTATTCTTACTTCATCCAATTGTCTAATTTCTTATTCCGGAGGTTCATCAAAATTCTTGGTTTCAATTGTTTCATCTTTTCTTTTTCCGGAGTTTCAAGTTTCAACTTATCTCGTTGCAGAGCTTCATCCAATCATTGCAAGGCTTCACCTTGTGCTTTCAACTTCTTTCTCTTTTCGTTATCTTTTGTTTACCGGAGTCCTTCATGAAGGGTCTACATGATGGTTCT
Source organism: Triticum monococcum (assembly GCA_034509565.1). Taxonomy (NCBI): domain Eukaryota; kingdom Viridiplantae; phylum Streptophyta; class Magnoliopsida; order Poales; family Poaceae; genus Triticum; species Triticum monococcum. The sequence continues at coordinate 491,265,635 of CM067845.1, forward strand.
TCAAGGAGTTAATTCCTTCTCGAAGTGTTCATCGAGATTCTTTTCTAAGGAGATCAAGTTTTATTCATCTTGCAATCCGGAGTGCATTTCTTTCTACCGTATCATTGGAGGTGGTATTGTGTCATTCTTGATAATTTGAGTTCATTTTTCATGATTCACATTTGTCAAGAATGAGATATTTTAAATCCATCAATCTCGTCATGGATTTATCTTGGGTTATACTTCACCTAAATCCTTCCCTAAGGATTGTTGCGATAATTGTGCTCGTATATGATCCAAGTTCTTCATATATCCTCCCGGTGATATAGTTTCTCGTCTACTTGCTCATATCAATACAATTCTTTTCCCGTGAGTGGCAGGTTATCACCTCTAGTTTCGAGATGTTTTTCTATAAGCCCACTACAAGCTTATTCTTTCGTTTTTGGTTTTTCCAACAACTCCGTGCTAGCATTTGTTGACCGTGCTCTCTCAAGATCTTGTTTCCCTTCGTTCCGGAGGCTTGTGATGTTGCTCTCTTCAACCCATCTTCTTGGTTTGTCATGATAGTATTCTTTTCTTTGCTTATCCATTCAACCGGAGTGTCGTGTTTTCTTTCGAGCTTTCTCATCTTATCAATTTTTGCATCCCTTCTCAACCGGAGTGCTGTCCAAATTATATAAGTCTTATTCCTTCTCTATCTTGTCTTAACCGGAGTGGTTTCAATATATATCTTGCCCTTCAACCTCACGGTTTTCGCAATGTTCTTTGTCCCTCTTTTCTAACGGAGTGTTTTCGACTTTGTTCACCTTCGTTGTATTCTTTTCTCGATTTGTTCAACCTTTTCAAGGTTCTTTGGTTTCACTCGTTTGTCAAAGGAGCAACTTAGTTTTTACCTCTTCTCTTTTCTCTTCCGTTTTCCCTCCGGTGCCATTCTAGATCTCGGGACGAGATCCTCTCATAGTGGTGGAGTGTTGTAATGCCCCGAGACCGATGTGCCAGGTGTCGTGCAGTTATTCGATGTTGTCGCGTTGTCATGTGCTTGCGTGTTGCATCATGTCACGTCATCATGTGCATTGCATCATGTCATCATGCCATCATATCATTATTTGTTGCAACTCAACTAAATAATTTGTGTGGGTCTTCGATCCATTTAATTCGAGGGAAGGATGACTTCTCTTTATAACATATCCTCCCAATATTAGGGAGCTATAATAAATATTCCATTCTTTTGGAATTAACCGGAACACACTTGCAAATCCCCACTCCCTTTCTACTTCAAGTTTGGTCCCCAAACTTTGCCAACATCTCTTTTCCCATTTATCGAGGCTCCTCCTAATTTCTCAACATTTTTGGACTCTCTTAAATCCTAGTCCTTGTTCAAACCTTTTTAATTAAATTCAAATGTCTTTGAATTTAATTCTCGCAATCTTGCCCACTTCATTTTTCTCGGAACAAGCGCATTTTTGTGAGTCCGGGAAAATTATTCGCGTGTCCACCTTCTTCCCCTAACCTCCTCTTTCTTTTATTTCTCTTTAATCATTTTTTTTTCTGCAAGGAAAATAAGAGAAGGGAGAGAGTTGAGGCCCCAGTCAGCCCAGCTGGGCCTCCCTGGCCATGTGCTCCTCTCGGCCCAAGGCCTCCCGCGGCCTCCCTAGGCCCATCCTTCCCCGCAAGCCGCGCCCCTGCCCACCTGGGCCTCCCTCTCCTCGGCCGGCCTCTTTGGCCCAAGGCCCCCGCAGCCCACTACCAAACCCTAGCTCCCTGGCCCGACCCTCATCTCCCCATCGACCCCTCCCCTCACGCCGCCACCTCTCTTCTCGATCTCCTTTCTTTTCCCTTGCGATGACAGAGCCTCGCTCGATCCCCTCGCGCAGCCTGACTCCTCTCCCCCTCGTCCCGATCCCCTCGCCTCCTTCCTCCTCAATACGGCCCGCCGCCGGCGCCCGATCTCCATCGCCGCCGTCTTGCGCTCCCCGCGCCGTGCCCTAGCCGGAGCCACCCTGCCGCGCCTCCTCCATCTGCCGGGCACTGCAGCCTGCGCCGCCACCGAGCTCCCTCGCTCCCCCGCCGGATCTCCTCTCTCGCCGCGTCGCCGAGGCCGCCGGGCACCACAGCGCCGCCGCGGCCCTGCCGGTCCAGGGAACCGCGCCTCCGGCCCTGCCATGGCCTGCCGTCGTCGTCCTCTGCGCCCACCAGGAGCGCCCACGCCCGCGCCGTGCTCCCGTGCCGCCTCCTGCCTCGTCCCCGCGCCTCGGCATCCTCCTCGTCGTCCAGGCCGCCGGCCACCAGCAGGGCGTCGCCTCTGGCCGACCAGCGCCGGCCTCGACCGTCTCCTCGTGCTTCGCCTCCTACCCGTGCTTCGCCTTCCGTTTGTTGCCCCGCTGTTTTTTTTGTCGTTGCCAAGGTCACCGAGTCCAGGGACGCAAGGCCGCCTTCGGAGATCCCTTTCGCCAAGTACCACGCCCGGTGAAGTCCAAGACGGAGACCTTCTCGAGCAGGAACGTTTTCGGGATCGTCAAGGCCACCTCAAGTTCGACTACGTTTTGCCGCTTCGACCGAGACCAACAAGTACCACGACGACGCATCATGTACCTCTACCCCGTCTTCGGAATCGCTAAGAACGTCAAGTACCCCTTCGAGATGATGAGATCGGCAAGTCCGGAGAACGCCAAGTACCCCTTCATGTCGGCAAGATCCGCAAATCGGACCCCGAACGATCGACGTCTTGTGGACCATGTACGACAACCGTCGCCGAAGACCCGTGAAACGTGAACGTGAACGACTACCGTCGCGAGTACCTCTACGTCGTCATGTACCCCCACTTCCACTACCATCGCGAGAACGACTACTTCCCCTACTTCCCACGACGACCCCGTGTACAACTACTTCCTCGTCGACACGTGTACCCCTACCGCCGAACTCGATCCGTTTCGATGATGCTCGCTTCAAAGGTATAACCGCCGGAACGATGCCCGTGAACGAATGCATGTGTGATGTATGAAATGCTCGTGTTTGCTCCGTGTCGGAGTTGTTCGGTGCACGTTGCCCCTCTTTTGCCTTGCCACCATCTTGTGGGAACCCGGTATCCGGGATCACCCCACCTCCTATCGCGTGTCACGCTCCCGTCACTTTTCCTTTTGCGCCGGTATCTCCGCGAGTTACCGGGACCGATATGTTGCCGTGGCATCATTTTTCGGATTCGTTGCCGTGACACCCCTTTTCCCTTCCACCACGGTGACAATGCTTCATAATGCTCATGTCAACTCTTAATAAATATTGCATAACTTGTTCATGTCATCCGCATCATGATAACAACAATTAAAAATGTCTAAAATGATGTTTGTTTAAATTTGCTCCCATGCCATGCTAAAATGATTTAATCCATATCTAAATAACCGTAACTCCGTTTTTAATAATCTTTATATGTAAATGGGGTAGAATTTCGCCTAGTTTAACATGGTGGCTTCATCTTGCATGTTTAACAACTCTAAAATTGTGTTTAGGACAGATCAGGTCCAAACCTAATATTTGCACATGAGGATTTTCCGGAATTGTTGTTCGTTGCTTCCGGCCTCATTTAAACTTGCCTAGATTAGATAGTTTCATCATGTTTCCCCTCTTGCCATGTTAATCAACATTTAATATTGTTGGGTACATAAACAAGATTGAACTAAATAAGTCAAGTGGTGTTTTCTTCAATATGCAACTCCGTTGCATATTGTGCTCCACTTAATTTGTAGAATTGTTTGTGCATTTTGCCATGCCATGCCTCTTTAAACCGGACATGCATCATACTCGTTTGTGCATCATGCCATGTTGATGTGTTGGTTGTTTACTATGTTGTGTGCTTCTTTTCCGGTGATTGCTTCTTCGGGTTGGTTCCGGTAACGTCGAGTTTGTGAGGATCCGTTCGTCTACGCCCGTTTGTCTTCTTCATGGACTCGTTCTTCTTCCTTGCGGGATTTCAGGCAAGATGATCACACCCTCGAAATCACTACTATCTTTGCTATGCTAGTTTGCTCGCTCTTTTGCTATGCCATTGCTACGATGCCTACCACTTGCTTGTCAGCCTCCCAAATTGCCATGCTCAACCTCTAACCCACCATGTCCTAGCAAAACGTTGATTGGCTATGTTACCGCTTTGCTCAGCCCCTCTTATAGCGTTGTTAGTTGCAGGTGAAGATTGAAGTTTGTTCCATGTTGGAACATGGAGATGCCGTTCCTTGTTGGAACATTTATTTACTCGTTGGGATATCACAATATATCTTATTTAATTAATGCATCTATATACTTGGTAAAGGGTGGAAGGCTCGGCCTTATGCCTGGTGTTTTGTTCCACTCTTGCCGCCCTAGTTTCCGTCATATCGGTGTTATGTTCTTGTATTTTGCGTCCCTTACGCGGTTGGGCTATAATGGGAACCCCTTGACAGTTCGCCTTAAGTAAAGCTTCTCCAGCAATGCCCAACATTGGTTTTACCATTTGCCACCTAGCCTTTTTCTTCCCTTGAATCGGCCGGCTCAAGGGTCATCATTATTTTACCCCCCCCGGGCCAGTGCTCCTCTAAGTGTTGGTCCACCTGTCAGCTGCCGGTGGCCACCAGGGGCAACTCTGGGCTGGCTTACCCGTACCTAAGACAATCTGAGTGTGCCCTGAGAAAGAGATATGTGCAGCTCCTATCGGGATTTGTCGGCACATTCGGGCGGTGTTGCTGGTTTAGTTTTACCCTGTCGAAATGTCTTGTTGTACTGGGATACCGAGTCTGATCGGAATGTCTCGGGTGGAGGTCTATTCCTTCGTTGACCGTGAGAGCTTGTCATGGGCTAAGTTGGGACACCCCTGCAGGGATTTGAACTTTCGAAAGTCGTGCCCGCGGTTATGGGCAGATGGGAATTTGTTAACGTCCGGTTGTAGACAACCTAAACTTGACCTTAATTAAAATGAATCAACCGCGTGTGTAACCGTGATGGTCTCTTTCCGGCGGAGTCCGGGAAGTGAACACGGTTGTTGGAGTTATGCTTGACGTAGGTAGTTCAGGATCACTTCTTGATCATACTTTTATCGACCGTGCTTTGCCTTCTCTTCTCGCTCTCATTTGCGAATAGGTTAGCCACCATATATGCTAGTCGCTTGCTGCAGCTCCTCCTCATACCTTTACCTTACCCATAAGCTTAAATAGTCTTGATCGCGAGGGTGCGAGATTGCTGAGTCCCTGTGGCTCACAGATACTTCCAAACCAGCTTGCAGGTGCCGTTGAGTCCGTGCAGATGACGCAACCCAGCTCAGGAGGAGCTCGTTGAAGACCTTGTTCATTTGTGTTGTTTCGTTCTAGTTGATCAGTAGTGAAGCCCAGTTGGGGTCGATCGGGGACCTTTGTCGCATTTGGGGTTCTTCTTTTATTTTGGTTCCGTAGTCGGACCTTGCGTGTAATTGTATGATGTAATGTTTCATTCATGTAATTGTGTGAAGTGGCGAGTGTAAGCCAACTATGTATCTCTTTCCTTATTATATTACATGGGTTGTGTGAAGATTACCTCACTTGCGACATATGCCTTCAATGCGATTATGCCTCTAAGTCGTGCCTCGACACGTGGGAGGTATAGTCGCATCGAGGGTGTTACAAGTTGGTAATCAGAGCCTTCCCCGACCTTAGGAGCCCCCATTGCTTGATCATTTTTAGCAGCCGAGTTGTGTCTAGAAAAATGTTTTGAGTCCTTTAGGAATTATATATCGGAGAGTTTAGGAATTCTTTTTACTTCCCAGTCTCCTCATCGCTCTGGTAAGGCATCCCGACGTAGAGTTTTGACTCTTCTCTTCTCAAATTTCACTAAAAATTTTTTTAGGATCACACGAGTATCTTGGTTTTGTTCCGATGGCTTATGATGAGAATACTGTCTTGGTGCCTCCTGTCAGGGGTTTAGTGGAAGTGTCCCGGGGAGTTGAGCTCTGAGGTGTTGTCATCATAATTTTATCGTTGCAATTCTGGTATACTTGAGATATGTTCGCGACATCGAAAATCTCCTTTATGCAGTTCGTTGGTGAGATAACCTCGACGCCACCCAGTACTGGGGCGGGAGTTCGGGAGTATCGCCATAACTTGTATAACGGATGCTTTTCGAAGGTTGAGGTAGATGGTTTCCGAAGATTTCTTGGTTATGATTTGAAGGATGGATATAGCTGGATGTAGGATTTGCTAGCTTGGGTAAGATATTATGCTTCCCCTGTATCCTCAACACCTGATTGCATAACCGGAAAATTTCGGGAGTTTCATAGGTGGGAATTCAAGTAGCTCTTAGGATATCTTTTTCGACAGATGTATGATATGAAATTGGGGTTCGACGTCTAGTGGTTCGCCTATTCACGGTCGATTTTACAGTGGCCTCGTTGTGTCTTAAAGAGTCCTTGGCTATGCTGACTCGGGGACGCTTCGTATGTCATGTGCACTGCCTTGTACATGATGGTGCTATACGATCGAGCCCGTGTAGGTCCCACCACGAAAACTTCGGACGAAATCTCTATCATATGTTTGTTCCGGCTTATTCCACAAGCCAACCCTTTGTTTTTGTTTTGAGTTGTGGTATTCGAGTTGCTTCGAAGTCAAATGTTGATTCCATACCTTCTCTAATATTGTTCTCATATTCCGATGTGAATACCAATCCTTCTTGGTCATCAAGATTGTCTTGTCAATCCTTTTCACCGGCGTGTTTTCTCTTCAAGTGGATCCGTCCATTTTCAACATCCGCAAGATCGAGTATCAGTTCTTCTCAACGGTGTTTGTTTCACCCATCTCCAAGTTGCCTTTGTTTTTCCCGCCCACCCACCCTTTTTCTTCAAGGATTCAGATTCCTTAATCAAGTATCCTTTTATTCTTGTGAAGTCTCTCCATTCTTTTCCCTTAATGTTCTTACCCGGTGTTTCTCATGAAGATTCTAACGGAGCTTCAAGTTCGTCATTCTTCACTCTCTTTCTTCTCCGATGGATTTAATTCTAGTTTTGGTGTTGATCATATCCTTTTTCCTCGTTTCAAGTGCCTTTTCACACCGGTGCATTCTTAATCTTCCCCGCTTGCTATTCAATTGTTCCGGAGTGCTCAAGATATTTCGAAGATTCGTGTATCCACTCTTCTTTCATTCAAGCTATTTCGAGGATGTTACCTCTTTAAGCCATTTAATTTCAACCGGTGCAATCTCTCTTTCTAATCATTCCAACGGTGTTTTTCTTTTGAGTGGGCCCTAACCCACAGGTCTTTTCCCAGGATCTTACCTGACTCTTCTAATTTTCCCAGAGCTATCCTAAATTCTTTTGAAGTTTGACGTAAGTATGAGTTATCATCAGTCATATGTATTTTCTCCAAGATCTGTCAAATTCTTTTCATCATTGGCTCAACCTTTTCCATTATTCATTCCGGAGTGCCTCAACAGTTCACGGTGGTGTTTCTCGTTGTCATTTGAAGACCGAAGAAGACCTTTCCTCCATATCTATCTGTTCTCTCTGAGATTCGTGATTCTAGCTTGTTGCCATCCTCTCGTAATTGTTTTGATCATGAGAATTCTTTTCACCCATCCGGAGCAATTCAGGAGTCTTTTTAGTTTGATTCTCCGAAGGCCATTATTTCAGGATTTTTCATTCTCAACTTTCAGTTATCTTTCTCCAATTTTTACCGGTGCTTCGTTCAAGTGAATTTTAATCGGCTCGTGGTCTTTTCGTTCTCATGGATCTAAATTCTCTCAAGCATCTTCGTTCATTTTATAATCCTTCCCGGTGTTCCTTTATCTTTTCTCCGTTCTTTTTCAATTCTTATGGTGGTTCGTGCAAGATTCCTCTTCTTTCGTTATCATATCAATTCATTCGTTGTTTCTATTCTACCGGTGGGTCGTTCAAGATTTTCTCAAGTTATCGATATCTCTCTTAATCTTTTCTACAAGAATAAGGAATATGCCAAATCCGTTGATTGTCATCAATTTAAATTGGTGAAGGATAAGCATAATGTAATTCTTATTCTTACTTCATCCAATTGTCTAATTTCTTATTCCGGAGGTTCATCAAAATTCTTGGTTTCAATTGTTTCATCTTTTCTTTTTCCGGAGTTTCAAGTTTCAACTTATCTCGTTGCAGAGCTTCATCCAATCATTGCAAGGATTCACCTTGTGCTTTCAACTTCTTTCTCTTTTCGTTATCTTTTGTTTACCGGAGTCCTTCATGAAGGGTCTACATGATGGTTCTTCAAGGAGTTAATTCCTTCTCGAAGTGTTCATCGAGATTCTTTTCTAAGGAGATCAAGTTTTATTCATCTTGCAATCCGGAGTGCATTTCTTTCTACCGTATCATTGGAGGTGGTATTGTGTCATTCTTGATAATTTGAGTTCATTTTTCATGATTCACATTTGTCAAGAATGAGATATTTTAAATCCATCAATCTCGTCATGGATTTATCTTGGGTTATACTTCACCTAAATCCTTCCCTAAGGATTGTTGCGATAATTGTGCTCGTATATGATCCAAGTTCTTCATATATCCTCCCGGTGATATAGTTTCTCGTCTACTTTCTCATATCAATACAATTCTTTTCCCGTGAGTGGCAGGTTATCACCTCTAGTTTCGAGATGTTTTTCTATAAGCCCACTACAAGCTTATTCTTTCGTTTTTGGTTTTTCCAACAACTCCGTGCTAGCATTTGTTGACCGTGCTCTCTCAAGATCTTGTTTCCCTTCATTCCGGAGGCTTGTGATGTTGCTCTCTTCAACCCATCTTCTTGGTTTGTCATGATAGTATTCTTTTCTTTGCTTATCCATTCAACCGGAGTGTCGTGTTTTCTTTCGAGCTTTCTCATCTTATCAATTTTTGCATCCCTTCTCAACCGGAGTGCTGTCCAAATTATATAAGTCTCATTCCTTCTCTATCTTGTCTTAACCGGAGTGGTTTCAATATATATCTTGCCCTTCAACCTCACGGTTTTCGCAATGTTCTTTGTCCCTCTTTTCTAACGGAGTGTTTTCGACTTTGTTCACCTTCGTTGTATTCTTTTCTCGATTTGTTCAACCTTTTCAAGGTTCTTTGGTTTCACTCGTTTGTCAAAGGAGCAACTTAGTTTTTACCTCTTCTCTTTTCTCTTCCGTTTTCCCTCCGGTGCCATTCTAGATCTCGGGACGAGATCCTCTCGTAGTGGTGGAGTGTTGTAACGCCCCGAGACCGATGTGCCAGGTGTCGTGCAGTTATTCGATGTTGTCGCGTTGTCATGTGCTTGCGTGTTGCATCATGTCACGTCATCATGTGCATTGCATCATGTCATCATATCATTATTTGTTGCAACTCAACTAAATAATTTGTGCGGGTCTTCGATCCATTTAATTCGAGGGAAGGATGACTTCTCTTTATAACATATCCTCCCAATATTAGGGAGCTATAATAAATATTCCATTCTTTTGGAATTAACCGGAACACACTTGCAAATCCCCACTCCCTTTCTACTTCAAGTTTGGTCCCCAAACTTTGCCAACATCTCTTTTCCCATTTATCGAGGCTCCTCCTAATTTCTCAACATTTTTGGACTCTCTTAAATCCAAGTCCTTGTTCAAACCTTTTTAATTAAATTCAAATGTCTTTGAATTTAATTCTTGCAATCTTGCCCACTTCATTTTTCTCGGAACAAGCGCATTTTTGTGAGTCCGGGAAAATTATTCGCGTGTCCACCTTCTTCCCCTAACCTCCTCTTTCTTTTCTTTCTCTTTAATCATTTTTTTTCTGCAAGGAAAATAAGAGAAGGGAGAGAGTTGAGGCCCCAGTCAGCCCAGCTGGGCCTCCCTGGCCATGTGCTCCTCTCGGCCCAAGGCCTCCCGCGGCCTCCCTAGGCCCATCCTTCCCCGCAGGCCGCGCCCCTGCCCACCTGGGCCTCCCTCTCCTCGGCCGGCCTCTTTGGCCCAAGGCCCCCGCAGCCCACTACCAAACCCTAGCTCCCTGGCCCGACCCTCATCTCCCCATCGACCCCTCCCCTCACGCCGCCACCTCTCTTCTCGATCTCCTTTCTTTTCCCTTGCGATGACAGAGCCTCGCTCGATCCCCTCGCGCAGCCTGACTCCTCTCCCCCTCGTCCCGATCCCCTCGCCTCCTTCCTCCTCAATACGGCCCGCCGCCGGCACCCGATCTCCATCGCCGCCGTCTTGCGCTCCCCGCGCCGTGCCCTGGCCGGAGCCACCCTGCCGCGCCTCCTCCATCTGCCGGGCATTGCAGCCTGCACCGCCACCGAGCTCCCTCGCTCCCCCGCCGGATCTCCTCCCTCGCCGCATCACCGAGGCCGCCGGGCACCACAGCGCCGCCGCGGCCCTGCCGGTCCAGGGAACCGCGCCCCCGGCCCTGCCATGGCCTGCCGTCGTCGTCCTCTGCGCCCACCAGGAGCGCCCACGCCCGTGCCGTGCTCCCGTGCCGCCTCCTGCCTCGTCCCCGCGCCTCGGCATCCTCCTCGTCGTCCAGGCCGCCGGCCACCAGCAGGGCGTCGCCTCTGGCCGACCAGCGCCGGCCTCGACCGTCTCCTCGTGCTTCGCCTCCTGCCCGTGCTTCGCCTTCCGTTCGTTGCCCCGCTGTTTTTTTTTGTCGTTGCCAAGGTCACCGAGTCCAGGGACGCAAGGCCGCCTTCGGAGATCCCTTTCGCCAAGTACCACGCCCGGTGAAGTCCAAGACGGAGACCTTCTCGAGCAGGAATGTTTTCGGGATCGTCAAGGCCACCTCAAGTTCGACTACGTTTTGCCGCTTCGACCGAGACCAACAAGTACCACGACGACGCATCATGTACCTCTACCCCGTCTTCGGAATCGCTAAGAACGTCAAGTACCCCTTCGAGATGACGAGATCGGCAAGTCCGGAGAATGCCAAGTACCACTTCATGTCGGCAAGATCCGCAAATCGGACCCCGAACGATCGACGTCTTGTGGACCATGTACGACAACCGTCGCTGAAGACCCGTGAAACGTGAACGTGAATGACTACCGTCGCGAGTACCTCTACGTCGTCATGTACCCCCACTTCCACTACCATCGCGAGAACGACTACTTCCCCTACTTCCCACGGCGACCCCGTGTACAACTACTTCCTCGTCGACACGTGTACCCCTACCGCCGAACTCGATCCGTTTCGATGATGCTCGCTTCAAAGGTATAACCGCCGGAACGATGCCCGTGAACGAATGCATGTGTGATGTATGAAATGCTCGTGTTTGCTCCGTGTCGGAGTTGTTCGGTGCACGTTGCCCCTCTTTTGCCTTGCCACCATCTTGTGGGAACCCGGTATCCGGGATCACCCCACCTCCTATCGCGTGTTACGCTCCCGTCACTTTTCCTTTTGCGCCGGTATCTCCGCGAGTTACCGGGACCGATATGTTGCCGTGGCATCATTTTTCGGATTCGTTGCCGTGACACCCCTTTTCCCTTCCACCACGGTGACAATGCTTCATAATGCTCATGTCAACTCTTAATAAATATTGCATAACTTGTTCATGTCATCCGCATCATGATAACAACAATTAAAAATGTCTAAAATGATGTTTGTTTAAATTTGCTCCCATGCCATGCTAAAATGATTTAATCCATATCTAAATAACCGTAACTCCGTTTTTAATAATCTTTATATGTAAATGGGGTAGAATTTCGCCTAGTTTAACATGGTGGCTTCATCTTGCATGTTTAACAACTCTAAAATTGTGTTTAGGACAGATCAGGTCCAAACCTAATATTTGCACATGAGGATTTTCCGGAATTGTTGTTCGTTGCTTCCGGCCTCATTTAAACTTGCCTAGATTAGATAGTTTCATCATGTTTCCCCTCTTGCCATGTTAATCAACATTTAATATTGTTGGGTACATAAACAAGATTGAACTAAATAAGTCAAGTGGTGTTTTCTTCAATATGCAACTCCGTTGCATATTGTGCTCCACTTAATTTGTAGAATTGATTGTGCATTTTGCCATGCCATGCCTCTTTAAACCGGACATGCATCATACTCATTTGTGCATCATGCCATGTTGATGTGTTGGTTGTTTACTATGTTGTGTGCTTCTTTTCCGGTGATTGCTTCTTCGGGTTGGTTCCGGTAACGTCGAGTTTGTGAGGATCCGTTCGTCTACGCCCGTTTGTCTTCTTCATGGACTCGTTCTTCTTCCTTGCGGGATTTCAGGCAAGATGATCACACCCTCGAAATCACTACTATCTTTGCTATGCTAGTTTGCTCGCTCTTTTGCTATGCCATTGCTACGATGCCTACCACTTGCTTGTCAGCCTCCCAAATTGCCATGCTCAACCTCTAACCCACCATGTCCTAGCAAAACGTTGATTGGCTATGTTACCGCTTTGCTCAGCCCCTCTTATAGCGTTGTTAGTTGCAGGTGAAGATTGAAGTTCGTTCCATGTTGGAACATGGAGATGCCGTTCCTTGTTGGAACATTTATTTACTCGTTGGGATATCACAATATATCTTATTTAATTAATGCATCTATATACTTGGTAAAGGGTGGAAGGCTCGGCCTTATGCCTGGTGTTTTGTTCCACTCTTGCCGCCCTAGTTTCCGTCATATCGGTGTTATGTTCTTGTATTTTGCGTCCCTTACGCGGTTGGGCTATAATGGGAACCCCTTGACAGTTCGCCTTAAGTAAAGCTTCTCCAGCAATGCCCAACATTGGTTTTACCATTTGCCACCTAGCCTTTTTCTTCCCTTGAGTCGGCCGGCTCAAGGGTCATCATTATTTTACCCCCCCCCCCGGGCCAGTGCTCCTCTGAGTGTTGGTCCACCTGTCAGCTGCCGGTGGCCACCAGGGGCAACTCTGGGCTGGCTTATCCATACCTAAGACAATCTGAGTGTGCCCTGAGAAAGAGATATGTGCAGCTCCTATCGGGATTTGTCGGCACATTCGGACGGTGTTGCTGGTTTAGTTTTACCCTGTCGAAATGTCTTGTTATACTGGGATACCGAGTCTGATCGGAATGTCTCGGGTGGAGGTCTATTCCTTCGTTGACCGTGAGAGCTTGTCATGGGCTAAGTTGGGACACCCCTGCAGGGATTTGAACTTTCGAAAGCCGTGCCCGCGGTTATGGGCAGATGGGAATTTGTTAACGTCCGGTTGTAGACAACCTAAACTTGACCTTAATTAAAATGAATCAACCGCGTGTGTAACCGTGATGGTCTCTTTCCGGCGGAGTCCGGGAAGTGAACACGGTTGTTGGAGTTATGCTTGACGTAGGTAGTTCAGGATCACTTCTTGATCATACTTTTATCGACCGTGCTTTGCCTTCTCTTTTCGCTCTCATTTGCGAATAGGTTAGCCACCATATATGCTAGTCGCTTGCTGCAGCTCCTCCTCATATCTTTACCTTACCCATAAGCTTAAATAGTCTTGATCGCGAGGGTGCGAGATTGCTGAGTCCCTGTGGCTCACAGATACTTCCAAACCAGCTTGCAGGTGCCGTTGAGTCTGTGCAGATGACGCAACCCAGCTCAGGAGGAGCTCGTTGAAGACCTTGTTCATTTGTGTTGTTTCGTTCTAGTTGATCAGTAGTGAAGCCCAGTTGGGGTCGATCGGGGACCTTTGTCGCATTTGGGGTTCTTCTTTTATTTTGGTAGTCGGACCTTGCGTGTAATTGTATGATGTAATGTTTCATTCATGTAATTGTGTAAAGTGGCGAGTGTAAGCCAACTATGTATCTCTTTCCTTATTATATTACATGGGTTGTGTGAAGATTACCTCACTTGCGACATATGCCTTCAATGCGATTATGCCTCTAAGTCGTGCCTCGACACATGGGAGGTATAGTCGCATCGAGGGTGTTACACTTGCGCGATCTCAGCCTTGGAGAACTCAGCTGTGAGCTCTGACAGGTCAAGCGGAGTATAAAGAGAGCCAACATCAACCGTATCCATCGAGGTTGCAGGCTGTCCCAAGATAGCCTTGAAGTAATCCGTAGCCAGCCGCAGTTTCTGAGAAGTGTCAAAATGTTCCACCCCTTCCTGAACAAGCACTCTAATTTTATTACGACGAGCTTGGCAATTGGCCGCTGCGTGAAAGAACTGGGTGTTCTCGTCTCCGGACACACACCATCGCAGCTTGGCCCTTCTACGTCAAGCAGCAGTTTGCCAGAGAATCAGTTGCGCGTGCATTTGAGAGTTTTTATTTAAGATTTGCCCTTGAAGATACCCTCTAGACCTCAAACATACGACCTCCAATGTCTGCGGACATCTGGTCAGACGCTGGCCATACAAAGCTATCTCTTAAACATCGTTTTTTATCTATCTAAAGTAGATGTTCACTATACAATTGGCATTGAAATATAAAACTAATGTAATCTAATAGGTTTGAGAATCTCATACATATCAAAAACCTTCTAATAAAAATGATAATCTCGAGTCATCAACTTCCCCAAGCTTAAATCTTACTCATCGTCGAGCAATGAAGAAATAGAAATGATGAAAGGGATGCTCACACATGAGTCAAAAGAATTTATTGGGTCGTAAAGACATAATATATTCGTTCTCACAAATCCTCCAACCCTAATTAAAAGAATACTTGCATTTGAATAATTGCATTGAAGTTCGCTACCTAGCCATGTGTAGTCTCATGTAACTAGTTACAATTCTTTTTTTTCCGAGAGTACGTCAATGGCATACCGTAGTTTTATAGAAAGCAGAAGTTTATGTACAAGAGCTCGTACGAGATGCGAACAAATCGTCTTTGGGGGGGGGGGGGGGGGGGGGGGGGGACGACGCACGCCACTCCTACACCCTAGAGTTCGTAGACTACTCTCTTGTAAAAGAATCCTAGAGCTCCGACACCGCCGAGACCGGCCTTCTTCCGATCTTCAATCTCATCTTGAATTTCATCTCTAAGCTGCAGTGGTGATCTCTGTCTCGACCTGTTATTGAAGACTCGTGCATTGCGTTGTTTCCAGAGCACCCACGTAATGAGAATAACGATTCAGTCCACGCTTCTCTTGGTCCTCCTAGTGAATCGTCTCCTTTGGTCCAGCCACCAATGTAAGAACGTGGCGTTTGTGTCTGCTGTGTGTATGATGATGTTCCATGAGCTGAAACAGGAGTGCCACACCTCGCGAGCGTAGACACACTGTGCGGGTATATGATCCACATTGTCCTTCTCCTGAAGAGAAGTGTAGCAAGGGGATGGGACATCTTGAAGGCCATGCCGGGCGCGGCGGTCAGAAGTCCACAGCCAGTACTGACAGGCCAACCACATAAAGATCTTGCACTTGAGTGGTGCCCAGCTTCGCCAAATGCAGCCGGCCACGGATGTAGCCTTTCACAGTTAACTGACTGTAGCTTGCATGATGTGTGGTTGTCTGGTAGATAGGTTACCTGATAGGCTGATACAGCTGGTTGCTACCTGTGTGTGGAGAGGAGTCCGGAACAGCTGACAAGCAAGTCCAGAAACAGCTAACGCCAGCGCGGGGAGTTCCTCCTCCGGCTCAGCTCGGCACACATATCTGAATCTGACGAATGTATATCCTGTGTGCCGCAGTCGAACCACGCGCGGACGGACGCAAGGTTTGCACAGATGGATATCCATCCAGGCGTTGCATCGGCATGAGAAGAAACGACAGCAGGCCAGCACACCACCGTCATCCTCTCATCCATTGGTTCGTATATACTGTATTCCCCAAGCTGGACCGTAGCATAACGAATACGTAGTGTTTGCATGAACATTGCGGTACAGTAGAGTAGTTAATTTTGATTGTTAAATGAAATTGGCTTCGGTTGGTGGCTAGACTAGACGCTTCCTCGGCTGATTCTTGGCCGTACGTTGAATTTCACACATGGAGAACGGGTGATGAAGGAACGAGGCCCCAAAAGGCGTTTTGGCTTGCTCCGGACCAGATAAGCAGATGAGATCGACGGCCATACCACACTGTACTGGAGTAGTATTTGCCATGTTTATCATCACGCCGCGCCGCGGCATGCAGCACTCCCAGTCTCTCACACACACGGGCGGTCAGGCTGCTGCCGGAGAAGTCGCGGATGAACCCGACGTCACAGCAAACTTGCATGGTTCGACAACGACGATCGCTGCCACTCCTACTAGCTGGCTAGCTACCAAAAGCGAGAAGAGTGGGCGGCGCAGGCAGGCCGTCCACACACAATCGGGGCCAAAGCGGTGCTGCCGCTGCATGCAACCGAGCTACGATCGACCTGCATTGTATCTCCACCTACAAAACGGGACGCGATGGGTGGCACCCACCCTGACCGATGCAAAACACCTTACTCTGCTACAGTTTCTGATTGCGTATGTGTCACGATCTTCTCTCTCCATTGCACAGGCAGGGAATTTCTGTGTGAGGGCATCTCCAACGCGGACCCTCTAAACCGCGTGGTCCGGACGTGTTGTGCCATTCAACACGGCCATCAATTTGCAGAGTGGTTCGGAAGCACTTTCTCTCGCGGGGGCCTTTGAGAGCGTCCGGACAGCACTCACGTCCGCTTCTAGCCACCTGCCCCACCCAAAACCCTTCTCCCTCGCCCACCTGCATTCATGTCGTCGTAGAGCGGCCGCTCTTCGTTGAAGCCGGCTCACAGAGCGGACGAGACGTCTGACTAGCGTCAACATTGTAGCGGCGCACCGGCTAAGAGTGCCACCCACGGCACGTCCCTGGTGTCCCCGCGTGTTCAATGCGAGAGACGCGTTACTGGACGAGACGGATATATACCATGCTTGTTCAATGCCCACATCCGTCTTGACTGCAGGCGGCAACACTATGTGGGAGAGCCTCTGGACGGAGATGATGAACGAGGAGGGCGCCTTTGCCACCTCAAACGCTTGCCCACAACACACACGACTTATTAGCAGAAATCGTCTGTGTTAATCGATCTTCACATACGTTTCTGATTACATACCTATTTGCCGCGAATCACACACATCTTATTAACTTGAACCATTTATGTTGTCTTAGCTCATCGCAAACAGTTCATCCGAGTTAACTGTATGCCGTATATCGCACACACCTTGATCTGGCTGACCGTTTCTGTTGTGTTGCCTAATCACAAACAGTTCATCCGCGTGAACTGCATGTCGTATGTCGCACACACCTTCATCTAGCCGACCATTTCTGTTGTTTTGCTCATCGATAACAGTTTGTTCGAGTGAACTATATGCCACGCATCACACACGTAATTCTAATCTGAATCGTCTTTGATGTCTTCTCCATCGCAAACCGTTCGTATCATTTTTGACGGTTTTCTTACACCATCGTTTACGGTTAATGCATCGCACACAGTTTTATCGAAGGGTCTCTGATTGTAGTGTTGCATTAGGACCATCTTGTAGTAGTGATGGTTTCATTAATATCCGAAATAGTTTCTAGAGGAACTAGAAGAGTTCATAGGTCACCACAAAGGTTTCGGAGTTTATTGGGCTATACCGGGTATTTCCAATCAATAATACATATGTGGAAAATATTTTTGGTGATGTTAAATTAATAATACAAGACTCTAGTAATTGTTAGGAGGCTTTTATAATTAATTCAATATCAACGGGCCTTAAAAGGTCAAGTAGTGGAAGGAGAATTGGGCCCTGAAGTGTTTCACAACGTGGTTGATATAGTCGAACTTTCTTCACACTCCAGCCGATCTAATACCGAACGCACGACACCTCCGCGTTCTGCACACGTTCAGCTTGGTGACATCCTCTGCCTTTTTGATCCAGCAAGACGGCGAGGTAGTAGATGAGTTTTGGTAGCACGACGGCGTGGTGACGGTGATGGTGATGTGATCTCCGCAAGGCTTCGCCTAAGCACTACGAAAATATGACTGAGGGAGTAAACGGTGGACGGCGACGCCGCACACGGCTAAGACAATGTTTGGGGTCCTTGTGTGGCGCTCCCTCCCCACATATATATAGGTGGGGGAGGGAGGAGCAGCCAAAGGAGGCGCCCAAGTAGGAGGAATCCTACTTGGGGTCCCTCCCAAGCTGCGCCCCTTTCTTTATTTGGAGTGCGAGGAAAGGCAGGGAGGGTGCCCCCACTTTCCTTTCTCCCATGAGAGGGAAAGGCAGGAGGGGCTAGCCCTCCCCTTTTTTCTTCCCTGGGGCTGGCCAAACAAGGGAGGGGGTGCACCAGCCCCTTTGTGGCATGGTTTGTCCCCTCCTTTAGCCCATAAGGCCCATAACTTGCCGGGGGGGGGGGGGGGGAGGGGTGCCCGGAACCCCTTCCGGTGACCAGATTCTTTCCCGGTACGTCCCGAAACATTTTCGGTGTTCAAATACCATCGTCCTATATATATATCAATATTTACCTCTCGACCATTTGAGACTCCTCGTCATGTCCGTGATCTCATCTAGGACTCCCAACAACATTCGGTCACCAAAACATATAACTCATATAACACTATACCGCCAACGAACGTTAAGCGTGCGGACCCTACGAGTTCGAGAACTATGTAGACATGACCGAGACACCTATCCGGTCAATAACCAATAGCAGAACCTAGATGCCCATATTGGCTCCTACATATTCTACGAAGATCTTTATCGGTCGAACCGTGATGACAACATACGTAATTCCCTTTGTCCATCGGTTTGTTACTTGTCCGAGATTCGATCGTCTGTATCTTCATACCTAGTTCAATCTCATTACCGGCATGTCTCTTTACTCGTTCCGTAATACATCACCTTGTGACTAACTCCTTTAGTCATTTGCTTGCAAGGTTATGATGTGTATTACCGAGAGGGCCCAGAGATACCTCTCTGATACTCGGAGTGACAAATCCTAATCTCGATCTATGCCAACTCAACAAACACCTTTGGAGATACCTGTAGAGCATATTTATGATAACCCAGTTACGTTGTGACGTTTGATAGCATAATCTCATAGTCTAAGGAATATGTATTTGACATTAAGAAAGCAATAGCAATAAAACAGGACGATCATTATGCTAAGATAACGAATGGGTCTTGTCCATCACATCATTTTACCAATGATGTGATCCCGTTATCAAATCACATTGGGCGAGAGGTATTTGGGGCTGCCCACGGTGGTAGGCAAGTCTGAAGAGGGGACTTTTAAGTACGTTAGAGAGAGCGCGGGCAAGAAAGTTGCGGGATGGAAGGGCCAAGGTCTCTGCAAGAAAGCAAGGGAAGTGCTAGTGAAGTCTGGTCTTCGGTCCACCCCAACATGCACCACGAGTTGTTTTCAACTCATAAAGAAAATGTGTCGGAACATGTCATCGATCTGTTCTAACTTCTGGTGGGGCGCGGTTAATGGTGTAAAGAAGGTGCACTGGATTGCGTGGGATAAGATGTGCATTAGGAAGCATGAAGGAGGACTTGGGTTTAGATATCTGGAGGCTTTCAACCAAGCTATGCTCGCGAAACAGGCCTTGCATGTTACAGAACCACATGTCGTTGTGTGCCAGAGTGCTAAAAGCAAGGTACTTCTCAGAAGGCCCTATTCTTAACGCTACTTGCCCTGGAGGCGGTTCATATACATTTAGAAGTATTATTCATGGTCGGAACCTACTGCTGGACGAACTCATATGGAGGATAGGAGATGGAAGTAAGATTAGAATCCACCACGATAATTGGGTTCCCCATAAGGGTAGTTTGACGCCACTGGGCCAGAACTATATTCATGGGGTAAACCGGGTCAGTGACTTGCTGAATGTGCATGGCACAACCTGGGACCGTCTTAAGGTACATGAGATGTTTCCCCGGGATGAAGCACAAGAAGTAATGCAAATATATATAGGGGGGCCAGGTGTGGAGGATTACCTAGCTTGGAATTTCACAAAGAACAGGGTGTTCATGATCAGGACGACATATCATCTTAGGACGGCGTAGAAAAAACTCAAATCCGGCCGGCCGGAGAACTCATCGACGATGGCCAATCACAAAGCCTGGCTAAGTCTTTGGGACACTGTAGCTCCTCGAAAGGTTAAAATACATGCATGACGGCTGATAAGGAATGGACTTGTTGTAGGTTCTGAACTTCAGAGGCGGAAAATCAAAGCGGGGGCATTTTGTGTGGCCTGCGGACGCGAAGTAAGGATGACAATTTTACCCATGGACATGGATACCCATGGATATCCGACCCGAATGGATAGGGTTTGGATATGTTTTTGCACCTATGGGCGTCACCCAAACCCGACCCAATTGCTCGTGGGTAGGGCAGGATATAATTTTGTACTGATACGTCTCCAACGTATCTATAATTTTTTATTGTTCCATGCTATATTATATCCTGTTTTGGACATTATTGGGCTTTATTATAAACTTTTATATTATTTTTGGCACTAACCTATTAAACGGAGGCCCAGCCCAGAATTGTTTTTTGCCTATTTTAGGGTTTCGCAGAAAAAGAATATCAAACGGACTCCAAATGGAATGAAACCTTCGGGAACGTGATTTTTGGAACGAACATGATCCAGAGGACTTGGCCCCTACGTCAAGCAATCAACCAGGAAGGCACGAGGTAGGGGGTGCGCCTACCCCCCAAGCGTGCCCTCCACCCTCATGGGGACCACGTTGCTCCACCGACGTACTCCTTCCTCCTATATATACCTACGTACCGCCAAACTACCAGATACGGAGCCAAAACCCTAATTCCACCGCCGTAACTTTCTGTTTCCACGAGATCTGATGACCCACAAGTATAGGAGATCTATAGTAGTCCTTTCGATAAGTAAGAGTGTTGAACCTAACGAGGAGCAGAAGGAAATGATAAGCGGTTTCCAGCAAGGTATTCTCTGCAAGTACTGAAATAAGTGGCAACAGATTGTTTTGTGATAGGATAATTTGTAACGAGCAACAAGTAACAAAAGTAAATAAAGTGCATCAAGGTGGCCCAATCCTTTTTGTAGCAAAGGACAAGCCTGGACAAACTCTTATATAGAGAAAAGCGCTCCCGAGGACACATGGGAATATCGTCAAGCTAGTTTTCATCACGTTCATATGGTTCGCGTTCGGTACTTTGATAATTTGGTATGTGGGTGGACCGGTGCTTGGGTACTGTCCTTACTTGGACAAGCATCCACTTATGATTAACCTCTATTGCAAGCATCCGCAACTACAACAAAAGTATTAAGGTAAACCTAACCATAGCATGAAACATATGGATCCAAATCAGCCCCTTACAAAGCAACGCATAAACTAGGGTTTAAGCTTCTGTCACTCTAGCAACTCATCATCTACTTATTACTTCCCAATGCCTTCCTCTAGGCCCAAATAATGGTGAAGTGTTATGTAGTCGACGTTCACATAACACCACTAGAGGAGAGACAACATACATCTCATCAAAATATCAAACGAATACCAAATTCACATGACTACTAATAGCAAAACATCTCCCATGTCCTCAGGAACAAACGTAACTACTCACAAAGCATAATCATGTTCATAATCAGAGGGGTATTAATATGCATATAGGATCTGAACATATGATCTTCCATCAAATAAACCAACTAGCATCAACTACAAGGAGTAATTAGCACTACTGGCAACCTACTGGTACCAATCCCGGACTTGGAGACAAGAATTGGATACAAGAGATGAACTAGGGTTTTGAGAGGAGATGGTGCTGGTGAAGATGTTGATGAAGATTTCCCCCTCCCGATGAGAGGAGCATTGGTGATGACGATGGCAATGATTGCCCCCTCCCGGAGGGAAGTTTCCCCGGCATAATAGCTCCGCCAGAGCCCTAGATTTGTTCCGCCAAGGTTCCGCCTCGTGGCGGTGGAGCTTCGTCCAAGGAGATGGCTTGTGATTATTTCCTCATCGAAAGACTCCATATATCAGAAGATGGCCATCGAAGGGCCACCAGGGGGCCCACGAGGTAGGGGGGCGCGCCCAAGGGGTAGGGCGCGCCCCCACCCTCGTCGGCAGGGTGTGGCCCCCCTAGTGAGCTTCTTGCGCTCTGTATTTTTTATATATTTCGAAGACGTCTTCCGTGAAGTTTCAGGACTTTTGGAGCTGTGTAGAATAGGTCTCTAATATTTGCTCCTTTTCTAGCCCAGAATCCTAGCTGTCGGCATTCTCCCTCTTTATGTAAACCTTGTAAAATAAGAGAGAATAGGCATAAGTATTGTGACATAATGTGTAATAACAATCCATAATGCAATAAATATCGATATAAAAGCATGATGCAAAATGGACATATCAACTCCCCCAAGCTTAGACCTCGCGTGTCCTCAAGCGAAAGCCGAAATCGAAAAATATGTCCACATGTTTGGAGATAGAGGTGTTGATAAAAGTAAAATACGGACATGAGGGCATCATGATCATTCTTAGAACAACAACTTACATAATTCTTGTCGTATGATTTCTTATTCTAGAGTAATAATTCAATCACAATTTCGAGTATGAATCGTAAACTTCATTGAAAACTAACAAACTATAATCTCAGTCATTGGAGCAATTGCAATTTATCATAACATAGGAAAGAGTCAATATATAAGAGCTTTTCAGCAAGTCCACATACTCAACTATCATATAGTCTTTCACAATTGCTGACACTCACGCAATACTTATGGGTATGGAGTTTTAATCGGACACGGAGAAAGATAGGGGCTTATAGTTTTGCCTCCCAACGTTTTACCTCAAGGGTAATGTCAACAATAATAGTTCATGAAAACTCACATCTAATTAGCTATATATACCAGGATCTTTCCAACATACTGTGCTTGCCAAAGGATAAAATGTAAAAAGGAAGGGTGAAGATCACCATGACTCTTATGCAATGTAGGAGATAAAGTAAAAGATAGGCCCTTCGTAGAGGGAAGCAGAGGTTGTCATGCGCTTTTATGGTTGGATGCACAAAATCTTAATGTGAAAGAACGTCACTTTATATTGCCACTTGTGATATGGACCTTTATTATGCAGTCTGTTGCTTTTATTTCTTCCATATCACACGATCGTATAAAGCTTATTTTCTCCCACACTAATAAGTCATACATATTTAGAGAGCAATTTTTATTGCTTGCACCAATGACAACTTACTTGGAGGATCTTACTCAATCCATAGGTAGGTATGATGGACTCTCATGGCAAAACTGGTTTAAGGGTATTTGAAGTCACAAGTAGTATCTCTACTTGGTGCGATAAATTTGGCTAGCATGAGGGGGAAAGGCAAGTTCAACCATGTTGGATGATCCATGACAATATAATTTATCTCAGATGTAAGAAAACATAACCCATTGTGTTGTCTTCCTTGTCCAACGTCAACTCTTTAGCATGTCATATTTTAATGAGTGCTCACAATCATAAAAGGTGTCCAAGATAGTATATTTATATGTGAAGACCTCTCTTTCTTTATTACTTCCTATTAATTGCAACGATGACCAAAACTATGCTTGCAACTCTCAACAACTTTTATTCATCATACTTTTTCTATGTGAGCTCATTACTCTCCATAAGATCCATATGATCTCTTTGTTTCCTTTTTTATTCTTTCTCTTTTCTTTTATTCACTTAGGATCATGGCAAAATAATCAAGCCCTTGACTCAACACTAATCTTTATTATATATAGCTCACTGACTCGATTACATAGAAGGATCATAAAGCAAAAATCACAACTAGATCATACTAAAACTTTATTCTACTAGATCAAGATATTATCAAAAGGATCGAACTAAGAAAAACGGTAAAGATAAAAGTGATGGTGATACATTACCGGGGCACTCCCCCAAGCTTGGCAATTGCCAAGGGGAGTGCCCTGATACGTCCCCAACGTATCTATAATTTTTGATTGCTCCATGCTATATTATCTACTGTTTTGGACATTATTGGGCTTTATTATCCACTTTTATATTATTTTTGGGACTAACCTACTAACCGGAGGCCCAGCCCAGAATTGCTGTTTTTTTTGCCTATTTTAGGGTTTCGAAGAAAAGGAATATCAAACAGAGTCCAAACGGAATGAAACCTTTGGGAACGTGATTTTGTCAATGAACAAGACCCGGGAGACTTGAACCCTACGTAAAGAAACGGAAGAGGAGGCCACGAGTTAGGGGGCACGCTTACCCCCCCAGGCGCGCCCTCCACCCTCGTGGGCCCCCTGTTGCTCCACCGACGTACTCCTTCCTCCTATATATACCTACGTACCCCCAAATGATCAGATACGGAGCCAAAACCCTAATTCCACCGCTGCAACTTTTTGTATCCACGAGATCCCATCTTGGGGCCTGTTCTGGAGCTCCGCCAGAGGGGGCATCGATCATGGAGGGCTTCGACATCATCACCATAACCCCTCCGATGAAGTGTGAGTAGTTCACCTCAGACCTACGAGTCCATAGTTATTAGCTACATGGCTTCTTCTCTCTTTTTGGATTTCAATACAATGTTCTCCCCCCTCTCTTGTGGAGATCTATTCGATGTAATCTTGTTTTTGCGGTGTGTTTGTTGAGACCGATGAATTGTGGGTTTATGATCAAGTCTATCTATGAATAATATTTGAATCTTCTCTGAATTCTTTTATGTATGATTGGTTATCTTTGCAAGTCTCTTCGAATTATCAGTTTGGTTTGGCCTACTAGATTGATCTTTCTTGCAATGGGAGAAGTGCTTAGCTTTGGGTTCAATCTTGCGGTGTCCTTTCCCAGTGACAGTAGGGGCAGCAAGGCATGTATTGTATTGTTGTCATCGAGGATAACAAGATGGGGTTTTCATCATATTGCATGAGTTTATCCCTCTACATCATGTCATCTTACTTAAGGCGTTACTCTGTTTTCATTAACTTAATACTCTAGATGCGTGCTGGATAGCGGTCGATGAGTGGAGTAATAGTAGTAGATGCAGGCAGGAGTCGGTCTACTTGTCTCGGACGTGATGCCTATATACATGATCATACCTAGATATTCTCATAACTATGCTCAATTCTGTCAATTGCTCAATAGTAATTCGTTCACCCACCGTAGAATACTTATGCTTTTGCACTACAAAAAAAGACACATCCGTGACATTTTGGGCCGAATGAATTTTTTGTGTCATACATATGACACTTCTATGACGATAATTGTGACAAAACCCAGTATCATCATAGATGTGGTGGGCTCCTACTTCTATGACAAAAAATCATGACAGAAAATGGGCTTTTCGTCCTGGGTGGGCCAGAGACGCAGCTGCATGACATTCTTTGGGCCGTCCATGATGGAAAAAACCATGGTAGAAGCGAGGGGGAGGAAAATTTCGGGGATTTCCCGGTTACGGTGGGAGGTCGGGGGCTGAGCGATGCGCGTTTCTCTCGTACACGTACGCGCATGTGTGCGAGGCGTTGGCTCTAACTGAACCCGAGCGAAGTGTTGGGCTCTAACTGAACCCGAGCGATTGCACTGCAGGCTATGCGTTACTGAACCCGAGCGATCGATCGATGGCTGTTAACTGAACCCGATCGAGCGATTCCTTCGCTACTGCTGCTAACTGAAGCCGATCGATTGGATGAACAGTGAGCGTTGCGGGGGGAGGGGGGCTGGATGAACAGTGAGCGTTGCCTCTGGATGAACAGGACCCCGTGGTGTGGAGGGCTGGATGAACAGTACACCATGGAGGGGTGCCCGTGGAGGGGTGGTTGAACAGGACCCCGTGGTGTGGAGGGCTGGATGAACAGTAGACGGTGGAGGGGTGCCCGTGGAGGGGTGGTTGAACAGTAGCCGGTGGAGTAGCGCGCGGTGGAGGCTGGATGAACAGGAGCCCGTGGAGGCTGGAGGAGGTCGACGATGGAGATGAACAGTATCCCGTGGAGTCCCGTTTTGCGGTACGTCACACCCCTCCCGATGAACAGGACCCCCGTTTCGACCGTAGGAGGTCCGTTTCGTCCGTTTTGCGGTACGCCACACCCCTCCCAATCAACAGGACCCCCGTTTCGACCGTAGGAGGTCCGTTTCGTCCGTTTTGCGGTACGCCACACCCCTCCCAATCAATAGGACCCCCGTTTCGACCGTAGGAGGTCCGTTTCCTCCGTTTTGCGGCATGCCACACCCCTCCCGATCAACAGGATCCCGTTCCGAACGTAGGAGGTCTGTTTCCTCTGTTTTGCGGTACGCCAAGCCTCGTTTCCATTGCCTGTTCTGTTCAAGCCCTCCCGATGAACACGACCACGCATTCCGTTCCGACCCAGCCGGTTGGCTCCCACGCGTTCCGTTGCCTCCCGATGAACACGACGCATTCCATTGCCTCCCCATGAACACGACGCATTCCGTTGCCTTCCCATGAACACGACGCATTCCATTGCCTCCCCATGAACACGACGACAACCCTGTTTCTCCGTTTCGACCCAGCCATGTACACGAGCCCTGACCGTACATATGCGCGAGTAGGCATTCGAGACCCCGCCCGTATGTACACATACGTGGCCGTATTTTCTTTCTTGCACCCTGGCAGCTGTATGTACGTGTACATGCTACGTGCGCGCCTCTACTATGACACGTGCGCCCCTCTACTATGACACGTGCGCGCCTCTACATCGACCAATATGTACATACACGTTTGCGACCAGAATGACAACGCTACGTACGCTTCGACCAGGTGGGTCCCGACTGTCAGGCACTTCCTTGCCTGCGAAGATGTAGCTGGTGGGTCCCAGCAGTCAGGAAGGCGAATCGATTTTTTGCTCGGACACACTTCCTTGCGTGTAAAGGTGTAGCTGGTGGGCCCCAGCAGTCAGGGGGCGAATTGTTTTTTTTGCCCGGACACACTTCCTTGCGTGTGAAGATGAAGCTGGTGGGTCCCAGCAGTCAGGGGGAAACGTTTTTTCTGCGAAATACAGTGGCCCGTCCGGTGGGTCCCTGCTGTCAGGTGGAGGAATCGTTATTTTCCGCGTAATAAGGAGGCACTTCCTTGTTGCGGCCGTGGACCCAGCTGTCAGCCTCTCCATGTAGAGTCCACGTGCGATGGAAGTCGTTCGTTGACCACGTTGACCAGGCCGCGCCGACAGCACCACGGCGGTGGACGACGGCGAGGCCAAGGAAGGGGACGACGCGGAGCCAGGAAGACGCGGCAGTGGAAGCTCGCGCGGAGAGGAGTACGAGGGTTCACTGGTTCAGCTGCGGTGTGAGGCTGCCGTCGCCGCAGGGCCTGGCCAGCGGTGGGAATAGTAGGGGGCGGTGAGTCCTTCACGGCAGCACAGCCGGCCACGGGAGGCAGGAGCATGCGGCACGACCGGCGCTGCTTTGGGCGGCTGGAGCAAGAAGACCAGAGGTTGAAGAAGCACTACGGCCGTTGGATGGACATCGTACGGTCACTTGAGCTAGAATCGTTCATATTGACTAAGTTGACAAAGCCCTCTGTCCCCATCAACTTAGTTGGCCCACAAGTCATCCTCCCACTATGGTGGGTCCCAGCTAGCAGGGGGCGTATTCATTTTTTGTGCGTAATAAGGAGGCACTTCCTTGCATGCGAAGATATAGCTGGTGGGTCCGACATGTCAGCGGGGGAATGTTTTTTCGCGAAATACAGAGGCCCTTCCGATGGGTCCCAGTTGTTAGGTGGAGGAATCATTATTTTGTGCGTAAAGTCCACGGCCGATGGATGTAGTTCGTTGACCACGTTGACCAGGCCGCGCCGAGAGCGCCATGGCAGTGGACGACGGCGAGGCCTTGGAAGGGAACGACACGGAGCTGGGGGAGACTCGGCAATGGTTGCCCACGCGGTGGGGAGTACGAGGGTTTACTTGTCTGGCTGCCGTCACTGGAAAATAACATGAGGTGTGGATGAGTAGAGGAATGGCCTGGCCAGCAATGAAGTAGGGTGGGGCGGTGCGGCCTGTGCGGCAGTACAGCCGGCCACGTGAGGCGGGAGCAGGCAGTCCCACCGGAGCTGGTTTGGGCGGCTGGAGCAAGAAGATCAGATATTGAAGAAGCAGCACGGCCGTTGGATTAACATCCAACGGTCACTGCTGTTAGAATCGTTTGTGGACTAAGTTGACAAAGCCAAAGTACACGTCAACCTAGTAGACCCACAAGTCAGCCTCCAAATCTGTCCCAAACAGCATACAGCCCAAAATTTCTGCCAGATTCAAATTAATTTTAAATCTAAATATACCTTAATTTAAATTCAATGAAATTTTACCTGCACAAAAACAATGAAATTTAAAATATCAAAATCCAAAAGAAAACATTATTTTGGAACTAATTGCCTATTTGCTGTATTTTTTCATTTTATAGCCCATTTATTATTACTTATAGCCCATTTTCTGGGCAAAATGCATCCCTCCTCGTCTTGAAAGATTTCCGGCCCAGCAGGGCGTAGAAAAGCAAGTATGCCTACATTGGTTATTCTGCAAAAAACAAAATAGCTGGCTAGCCATTTTCATAAAGGAAAAAAACAAATTGGGCCGGTCATGTGCTAAACATATGAAATAAAAACCTGGGCTAGACGGGCCACGGGTCCCGCACAACCCAGTTGATACCCTTCTCTATCCCAAAAAAACAAAATTACTACGCGTGCTGCTGGGTCCCTACTGTCATCCTCACCATGTACAGTCATCTCCTTATTCCTCTCGGTTGTTGACCATGTTGACAACACCGGAGGGCGGCGCCGCGGCGAGCGAACCAAGGCGGAGGACGATGGTGAGGCCTCGGACGGGAACGATCAGGGGCCGGGGAAGATCACAGCCAGCCGTGGGAGGCGGGAGCAGGCGGTCCTGCCGGCGCTGGTTTGGCTTTGGTGGCTCGAGGAAGAAGAGATTGAAGAAACGCGACAGATGTTGAATGTCAATCCAACGGTCAAGGTTGGCACAATCGTTTGTTGACTAAGCGTACACCAAGTAGCATAATTTTTTATATATAGAAAGAAAAATGTGAGGAAAATGCGTTCGTCTGCCGTCCTCCTCACAGGGAACGTTCGCCACATAAGTGACTAGCACCTTTGGTTTTCAACCGAGAGGTCTTGGGTTCGAGTCCCAGGAACTCTCAATTTTGTCCTCCTTCCTTCCTCGCAAAAAAGGGAAAGGCAAAGACTTGGGAAGGCATACAGAACAAGCTAGTGTACCGGTAAAGAGACATTGCCGAGTTTTAGAAAAAAGAAAGACGTGCTCCTGTAGCTGGTTCGAATCCAAACCTTGACTATGACTATATATGGTGCTATGCTACTCTGCAAGTAATGAAACTGACATATCCAACGTTCGCTTCTCCTCTTCTCTACTTACTCTGCCTAGCATCAGAAGCTCTGGCCACAGCAACCATGTCCGCTGGCTGCTCATCCACCTGCCCTTCAGCAGGCAACAACCATATATGCGCCAAGTCGCCACCCGTATCATCTTCTGTGGGTCTCATCATACCCTCGCTGGCACGGGCACCGCAGCCTATTGCTCATCGCAACCCGTTGCCGTTGGTGTGGTGCCACTGCTGCAAATCACGCAGAGTCGTCCGTTGCGTCTCAACCACAATCCGCAACCCTGGCCGAGTCTTCTACAAATGCCCGAATCATGGGGTAATAATATGTTTAAGTGTTGTTCTGCTGCTTTCAGTTGCTGATTTTTTTAATAGTTTGGTTGATGATCTTCCAATTTGATTCGTGCAGAAAAGGGAAAATTCGTGTGGTTTGTATTTCTGGGAAGGTGCTGATGTGGGGGAATGCAACTACGCTGATTATTTGGTTAGCCGAGGAATCCCAATACCACCAGGTTGGGGTGCTGGACAAGTAACTGAAGGAACGACAGAAGAGAAAGATGCAGAGCAGAAGGTTAAAGATGCAGTTCCTCTGATCATGGCCAAGCAACAGCTGCTGAATGGCCTTGACAGCAATGAGGAGATGAAAGAGCTTGTGAAGATAATGGGCAAAATCGATGTGCTCTGTAGGATGATTGTCTCTTTATTTGCAGTGTATGTAGCACTCGTGATGTATTCAGTGGCTAAGACATGAGCACTTTGCTGAAACTAGTAATGAATGAAACCTATGGAGCAGGTTGGGCGTAGTGTTGTGAACATCCAATGATTTCTATTAACGGAAATCAGGAGGTATCCCCTTTTGCTCATATAAATAAATAAATAGCAGAGGCCCTGTCGGGTTAGCTTTGTTCTCATTCGAAGACGTCGAGCAAATTGCAGTCCAACAGCAAACTATGTCATCAAATTCAAGTTTCACAGCCAAATATGAGTACAACTAAACAACAATGTCATCATGTTTTAGTTGTCATACAATCACCAAACACAAATCAGCATACATAACAAGTGATGTTCTCACAACAAAATACTAAACAACATGTTCATTAGGTTTCAGTTGTCATAGCAAATACAATTTCACATACTAGATAAAAAACGTCTTCTGACAGGCAAATACGACAAAAGCAATGTAATCATCATCCGCAGCAGCAGCGTCAACATCTTCACCATGTGTATCAGTCTGAATCGTAATTCCCCATGGTGTCATCTTCTTCTTCGTCCTCAACGTCCTCGAACGTTGGCTTCTTCTTGATCAACTCTTGTATGTCCACAGCACGACAGGCAATCTTTTCGCCGGCGTCATTGACGTGATGGTTCTCAAAGATATTAGGAACATCTGTGTTATCTTGTACATCAGGAGCAGTGTAAGCATCATCTTGTTGTGCTACTTCATTAAACGAATTCCTCAAATCTTTGCAATACTCTCCAGTCATCGCTACGTGCAAATGTGTCTTCCAAGAAAAAAAATCTGTGTTGCTTGATTTGCCAAAATAAAAGGCTCGTTGGTATGGTACGCCGCCTTGACATTGATGGATTTGAAATAATCATCAGCTCTGGGTTTTGCGATCCTAGAAAACAGGTTAAACCAACGACAGCACAACAGAACCACACACCGATGATCCTCGAAACTAGAGATATACTGCAACTGAAGAATGTCTGTCATGTTAGCATACATTTCAGTTGTCTCTTTGTCATACGTATCCGTGCTCATGATGGCACTGTTTTGTGTCTTCCTGCCTTCGTCTCGTGCAATGGTGTTGTAGCGCACATCTCCAACAACGCAAGATTCATAATGTCTTACCCGAGTATCAGGACCCATTCCTAGTGAGTAAAGGGCATCATCAACTGCCTGCCCATCCTCCCGCATCTTCTTAACCTATGGTTAGAAAATAGACAAGCTGATCATCTTATGTACTCAATATATTAAAAAAACTGACAGTGCACTTCAAAAGCTTACATGGTTCTTGAACCATTTCGCAAATGGTGCCATAACCAGTTTGTCAATGTTTCTTGGATTTTGCGGCAGTAACTCCTCTTTGTAGATGCTGCATAACATAGTGATCACGTCAAACATCTAAATATATAAGAATGTGCTGCAAGTTTAGTAGATTACGATGTATAAGCTGCAGTACTGCACTTACTTGATATAAGGTAGTATCTCAGGATAGTTATTCAACACATACCAAACCATTTTGTCCAAATATTTAGGTTTGTCCTCTTGTCGACTCTTCCCTGTAACTCGAATAGAATAATCGAAAACATTGAGCCCGAGATTGTCTTCACCCACCTCTTTGCTAAGCTGATCAGCTGTTTCAATGTATTTTGAGCAGAATGTCAACGCTTCTGTAGCAATGTAGGCCTCTGCAATGGAACCCTCGGGTCTAGCTCTGTTCCTAACATAGCCCTTGAAAGTGCCTAGCCGCCTTTCAATAGGGTACATCCAGCCATACAGTACTGGACCTCTAAGTAGTGCCTCATCAGGTAGATGAACAGCCAAATGCACCATCACATCAAAAAGGCTGGAGGATATATCTTCTCAAGGTCGCATAGGATAGTTGGTATCTTGTCTCTAAGACGCTCCAAAGTATCTATCCTGATATTCCTACTGCAGAGTTCCCTGAGGAATTGTCCCAACTCTGCAACTGCTCTGTATAAGTCAGGGCGGCCCAATCCTCTAAGGATAACAGGTAAAACCCTTTGAAGTAGGATGTGGCAGTCATGAGTTTTCAACCCTTGTACCTTGTTTCCATCTGCACTCACTCTCCTTTCAGGGTTGGAAGCAAATCCATGTGGGAATCTCACACGTGATAGGACCTCGCAGAATTCTTTTCTTTTTACCTTGTCCAAGAGGTACACAGCTGGTGCCATATCCCGTGGTTTACCTTCATCTTGCACCTGCAAATCCTTTCTGATACCCAGGTGTGTCAAATCAATCCTAGATTTTAAGGTATCTTTCGTCTTGCCTTCAATATTAAGAAGTGTGCCGATAATGCTGTCACATATATTTTTGTCGATGTGCATCACATCAAGATTATGCCGCAGATCGAAATCTTTCCAATACTCCAAGTCCCACAAAATGGACCTGCGGGTAAACAATTATCTCTCTTCTACCCTGCCACGCTTCCTTTCCCCGCTACCATTACCAGGATGGTTTCCTGGTGTAATATGCCTGACCTTTTCTAATTCCACTTGGAACTCATCGGCGGTGAGCCTCTTTGGCGCATCACGGTTTTCATGCTTTGCATTGAACACATGTCTTTTGTATTTTCTAGGATGCGGCTTGTCCTTGGCAAGGAAACGATAGTGTCCAATGTAACAGATCTTGCTAAGTATGGCGTATGACAGCGGATTCCTGTCACAGCGAACACATGCATTGTAACCATGTGCCATTTGCCCTGACATAGTGCCCAAAGCCGGATAATCATGGATGCACCAAATTATAACATCACGTAGAAAGAAATCAGCTGGTGGGCTGCTATATAGGTCTCGAGTGAGAACACCCTTCCATAGCTGTTGAAGTTCCTCCACAAGAGGCTCCATGAACAAATCAAAATCCTTTCCAGGACTTTTTGGACCTGGGATGTGCAAGGCTATCATGTAGTTTGATTCTTTGGTGCAGACATTTGGAGGCATGTTATAAGGGATAACAAGCACTGGCCACATGCTATATGTGGCGCTCTGGTGGCCAAATGGGTTAAATCCATCTGAAGCTAAGCCAAGTCTAATGTTTCTCGGGTCAGCAACAAACTCTTTGTGTTTATCATTGAAGCTTTTCCACTCACTACCATGAGATGGATGGCTCATTACATTCTAATCTCTGTACTCCTGGTTCCTAGAATGCCACAGTACATCCTCTCTTGTTTCAGCATCATGAAACAACCTCTGCAATCTTGGTGTAATTGGAAAATGTCTCAGAACATTATGAGGAATTCTTTTCACAGCATCGCCATCTTTCCATCTTGATGAATTGCATTTCTAGCATTCACTTAAGTTGGCATAATCCTTCCAAAACAGAACACAATTATTCTTACAAACATGGATCATATCATATCCAATTCCAACTGCACGAAGGAAATTCTTCATTTTACTGTAGGTGTGTGGTAGCTCAGACGCATCTGGGAAAGATTTGCGGAAAGCAGCCAACATCGCATCGAATGATTTGTTGGTCATCCGCTTAGATGTCTTCACCTGAAGAAAGGTGACCATAGCTGAGAATAATGACAGCTTATTTCCTGGGGTGACAACAACGTTGCATTGTTCCAACATGCGGGCCCACCATTTTTCTTCTGCAGGTGAAAGTTCACAGAATGCACGAGCATTTCATAGCATTGTTTCAATGTTGGTCAAACTCACTGGCTCCGCCACCACCCCCTCCTCCTCCTCGTCCACCTGAGCATCAGGCAGATCAAGATGGTGATCTGCTGCTTCCACGTAGTCAATAACATTGACGTTCACAGCTTCACCATGATGAACCCACCTAGTATATGTGACCGACATCCCATACAAGTGTAGATGATTTTGCACAGTTGACTGGGGTCTTGTAACTGAATTCATACAACTGCTACACGGGCAAAGCACATCTGATTTCAGACCACCATACTCAGCTCTGATAAAGTTCATGAAGTTTTCAACCCCCTCGACATATACAGCGGAGAATCTTCGAGCAGAAGTTATCCAAGTCCTGACCATCTATTAGACATAGAAATTAGTTCTTCTACTAGATATTACAGGAAAAACATATATGCTTTTTTATGAAGTCCAAAAAAAATACCTAGGTCGATGTCTAAAGCTATGGCAAGATATTTGGACGAGCAGATCTAAGTAATGAAATATATGTAAAGCTAATTCAGCAAACAGATTTGAGTGTGAAATTATGGCAGGCTGTTTCAGCAGTCAATGAGGCCGAGCACACAGCCATCGAACTATCGAAGGCCATCGCAACAACAAAGATCGAGTATAAAACGGTGTAGAGCTATTTCACCTAACAGATTGGCTACTAGACCATGGCAATCTATGTCACAATAAATATATGGCAGGATATTTTAGCAACTAATCGGCCTTGGCATGCCATCTTAGCTAAGCAGGTTGAGTGCAAAACAGGGCAAGGAAGCTTCTTAAGCAGAGCATATTGACAGTAAACTACTTCAGCAAACAGTGAGATTAATAGCGTCTATCAGCTAACATTCAACGCTACATCGACATGAACGGGGTCTCAGTCTAGAATGCGCGTACCATGGGAGAAGCTGACCGCCGTGCGTCTCCACACGAAGGTCGCCAACGGTGGCGGCGCTGACCGCCGTGCGCCTTCACAAGAACGTAGCCAGAGGTGGCGGCGCAGCTAGAGGACGGCAGTCTACGAGAGCGTACTGTGGGAGCGAGAGGATCACCGAACCGCGGCGCCAACGTATCGGCGTGGTGGGGAGGGCGGCTTTGGCGGAGCGAATGGAGTGGAGGGGGACGGTGGGAGGGGGGTTTGGGGAATATTATTGGCTAGTTGGCCGAAGGGCGGTTGAATCGGATTTGTGGGGAATTGTTGGGTGTGTGTGTGGGGGGGGGGATTTTCGCGCGGTGGGCGGGGGGAGTTTGGCGCATGGTCAGTTTCTCCAAGTGCAGTCCCACGTGTCAGTGAAGAGGCAAGCCGAAGCGCGTTCCGTTGCGTGAGCCTTGTGCAGGACCAAACGTGTGTGGGGTGCAATGCGACCGCGATAGGAGTGCTGTGAGTGTACCGCCTTTTTTCCTTTTAAACTAGGTGCTTCGCCCGCTCAAAAAAATTTTGTTGCTTTGCACGATCCATCGATACTACTACTAGTAATCCGGTAATCCCAACTAAAATGGCGCGGCCGGGTCTTTTCCCGTGTGATATGCTGGGAGGTTGGCTTAGTTGGGTTTTTTAGGATGAGTAATGCTACACCTACGTAATCCCAGTTACGTAATTAACGTAATGTGAAACGTGTGAGCTGTTGACTGTAGATTGGGGGGAGGGAGGGGGCCACCACCATGAAAATCAGGGGAGGAGAAAGAGAGAGTGGCAATTTACGTTAACCCTTTCGTAGGTTCCCATAGATGTAGAAAGATGTGAAATGCGTGAATGTGTAGTGGACGTACTATTGGAGTGCCTAAGATAATTTGTGTATGTATAGACCCTATGTGTTTATTTTACTTCGCATGTTCGATTTGTCTCGGTTCAATAAAAAGCAGAGTTGGTGATTATGGTGTGCCAGTCATCCTGCAATATAGGCCGTCCGATCTATATCTAACGGATAGGAAGGAAACTATAACAATTTACCTGCACTCCTCTCCAAATTTGCAGATAAGGCTTTCCCTCGTTCATCCTTTTCTCCCACAAGATCTTGATCTTCCGTGCAACGCACGGGCATCTTGCTAGTACTCCTACAATATGTATATTATTGTGAAAGTTCATATACACCGGCCGAGATTAATGCAAACACGGCAGATTTTCATTACATTTCAAACTTTTATAGGACAGAAAAATAAAAGAAACCCGACCCTAAACCTATTCTACGGCGGCGACCGACGTCCTCCATCTGCGATCTCTATGTACGGGGGCGGGGTTCAAGACCCGTGAAGTGAAGGTGCGGTCTCCGGCGAGGAAGAGTAGAACACGGGATACGGACCGGCCAGTTGGCACACCATGCCCCGCCGCCTCCCATGCTCTACTCATCCTCGGAGGAGTCCCCGACCCCGGTGGTGCCGGATGTTGGACGGCGGCAAGTAGGACGCGTGGCTGACGGTGCTCCCGTCGTCGGCCGCCAGCGTGGCCACCGCTTGTGCGGTCGCGTCCGTGTCTGGCTACGCCGCTATAGCGTCATGAGAGGCGACTTGAGCGAGGGCGGCGACCTCGAGCTTCATCCCCGATGACAAGCTCTCCCGCAGAGCGTTCGCACTTGCGGTCATGGTGGATGTGGTGCCAGGTAGGAGGACGATGCGCTATGGTGTGGAGGTTAGCTGGGCATTGCCGCTTTAAGTAGCGCATTCCGGTGAGGCCAAGCGTCCGGATGCGTCATTAAGTCACCGGAGTTGGTTCCTCGGGCACCAAGCCTCTTAACGACGACATACGAACGGATGGCATGAATGCGGGCAACTGGCGCCGGATGGGAACGCACCGCGCGACGGCGCGAGGGACGAGGGTTTTGGTGTGCCAGGGTAGTCAGCTGCGGTTGTGGCAACGTTGGAGATGCCCTTTGCTCACATGCGATCCCCGCATGTCATTGAAAAAGCAAGACGACCCGACTTGGTCTCAGGTCCAGAGGATGCAGTTGGCCGCGCTACACCACTCCGCGGACGTGTCGCGGCATCCGTGCATCCTCGACGAGCCGGGTGTTGGGGTGTGTTTGGATTATGGCCAAAGTACACCTTACCAAAATTTTGGTCATGACCCAGAGATTGGTCTTTGTTTGGATGGTTGCCATTTTTTGGCATGCCAATGAACTCTAGCCAACTCTAGTTCATTTTTCTTGCCAATGTCGGCCAAATCATGGGCAACCAATACCTCAACCAAAATTTTGGTCATGACCCAAAGACTGGTCTTTGTTTGGATGGTTGCCATTTCTTTGGCATGCCAATGAACTCTAGCCAACTCTAGTTCATTTTTCTTGCCAATGTCGGCCAAATCATGGGCAACCAATACCTCAACCAAAATTTTGGCTACCCAATGCTATGATGGGGCAACCTTGGGCACAAACCAAACATACCGTTGGTCGTGCCACATCACTAACGCCACCCTCGGCACACTGAAACCGACCGCGTCTAGCGACGATATGAGCGTGTCGCTCACCGCGGTCGCCGTGTCCAGAGGCGGTGCTGGAGCCGCGCCCCGTTGTTGGCCCCAACGACCCACATGAACGGTTGTCAGTGGCGAGGAGGTCGTGGGCCAGCTCCTCCATTGGACTAGTCTGCACTACATTGTCCCGACGGGTGTGCCCCACATGTCGGTTTCCCTATTTTCCCGGCCATATTCGAGCGTCAGTGCTCCGCGTTGCGCATTAGGCCTTTGACTATGTAGGCCAAGTGAGACAACTTATTGTTTATTTGATCCGTTCAAGTATAATCATGTGGCGTTTGCTTATTTCTCATTCCTCTCCAACCCTCTTCTCCATCGATCATGTCACCCTCCAGTCGAGTCCATCCTCCTTCATGCCTCATTTTAACATTCCGCCGAGTATCATTCGCATGTACCCACCCTAGTCCTCTTTCAATAGATCTACGGACCCCGAGATGAAATCGAGAGGGAATGGGTGGGGGCACGTGATACCTAAGGCGGATTCAAAATTTTGAACCGGTGATCATAGCATCCGCAAATCATATATAAAGGGTATTCAATGTTCGTTTCATTTTTGAACATACAATATACTCCCTCCTATCCTTTCTAGTTTACATATAAGTTTTATGTGTAGTCAAAGTATCTCTACTTTGATCAAAAAGGTATCAACATTCAACAACGCCCAATCAATATTGTTAGATTCGTACGTACTCCTAGATTTGTACTCGAGATGGTTTCCAATTTGACTATTGACAAGATTAATAGTACATGAGATGTACAATGTGAAAATTATATCATTGGAAACTCCTTTCACATATGAATTTGACCGTATGCTTTGTGTAAGTTGCATGTCATATATTATTACTCTAACATTTGGTCAAAGTTAGCTTCGAAAAACGCATTAGACCCTGTATGCTTTGTGTAAGTTGCATGCCATATATTATTACTCTAACATTTGTGTAAGTTGCATGTCATATATTATTACTCTAACATTTGGTCAAAGTAGTATAGTGGAAGTGGATCCTCTGACGTAGGTATCCCTGCCTTACCCTCCCTTTCGGTCACTTACTGGCGGACCCCATGCTTGCTAGGCCCCGCATGTCAGTTACTCAATGGGTTCGGCCATGTCAGGGGATCCTCATCCGTAGTATACTCCCTCTGTTTTTGTTTACTCCGCATAAAATGGAGGCAGTGGTGGTATAATAAATGACGCGGGCGGGGGAGGGGGAGGGACGTGAGTTTGCTCTCAACTGCGGTCCCACAAGCGAGCGAAAATGCAAGACGAAGCGCGTTCCATTCGGTGATCGACATGGAGGGTCCAGCGTGCCGGGCTGCAACGCGAACGCGACAAGAGCGATGTACAGTCAAAACCGATTGATCGGTCGTCACCGGAACCACCATTCACACCAGAACCTTTGCTGCTCGGCCTACGCCAGCCACTGCCCTAAAACCACACCAAACCTTCAGCCCATTCCCCCACCTTTTGATCCCCTAGCCCGCATCAAACGTCCCCTAGTTCGCCGGAAAGCCATGGTGCGCCACAAGATCACTTACTACAAGATGCTGACGCCGGAACGCCGCGTAGAAATCGCGGTGGCGGTCGGCGCCACAGACCTCCGTTTCCAAGCTCGCTTTGCGGCGGGCCAATCCCCGAGTTCTCTGGAGCCAAGCTACGAGGAGGGGGAAGCCGATCCAATGTTCACGGCAGAGGTCGCGATGCAGAAGGCCCCTGATGGGTATGAGACGATGGACGTCGACTTCCTGCCGGCGTCCGAGTCCCCCATGGTGCAGGCGGACCAGCGGTTCAACATGGCGATACTAAAGGAGGACCGGGAGGCAGAGGCTCAACTCGACGCGGAGTGCGCGCATGCCGCTGCCATCGAGGCTCTCCTGCAGGCAGAACTGGATGTCGTGGATGTGAACCGGGCGGCGGAGGCTCAGCTTGAGGCAGAGCGCGCGGATGCTGCTGCCATCGAGGCCCTCCTGCAGGCGGAACCGGACGTCCTGGACTTGAACCGGGCGGCAGAGGCTCGACTCAACGCAGAGCGCGCGGATGCCGCTCTCATCGACGCCCTCCTGCAGGCGGAACCGGATGTCCTGGACTTGAACCGGGTGGCGGAGGCTCGACTCGACGCGAAGCTCGGATGTCGCTACCATCGAGGCCCTCCTGCAGGCGGAACCGGACGTCCTCGACTTGAACCGGGTTGTGCTCTCGTTCGTGCAGAGCGCCCGCATGCTCCGCTTGAACGAGTAGCTGGAGGCCGAGGACAACCACGGTGCGGAGACACACGTCGGCAGCGACGGCTGGTTCGCGCCGGCAGCCAAAGACGACGAGGCCGTCTCTTTTCGCGAGCAGTGATAGTTTTTCTTTATGTTGTTGTTTTTATGGATCGTTTGCCGTGTAAAAACATATATTTGTTATGCAAGTCGCATGACTTCGGTCAGTCTACCATTTCAGGCGGTTGGATGAATATCCTACGTCTCCTAACCCTTCTTTCCTTCTTCCACACCTCTTCTTCTTCCCCAACAGACCACCGCACGGGCCGTACGGATACTCCCCAACATGCGGTTGGATAAACATACTCTATGAACGAAAATTATGTGTCAACGATAGGATGGCTGAGTTTGGTTTGTTCACATGCGACAACGCATGTTAGTGAGGGTGCGTTCCCTTGGTTGGGTTTGCGGCGTGCAAGAGCGACTGTGTGAGGGTGCGGTGCGACCGCGGCGTGCAGGAGCGACCGTGTGAGGGTGTGGTGCGACCGCGACAGCCGTGCGCAAGTGTACCTCCTTCTCATTTTGAAAACTTTAGGCAAGCTTGGCAAAAATGTGTGGCGAAGTTTGGCAATGCAAGGCCTAGACCCAAACAGGATAAGTACATACATACTAGGAGTACTAGTGTTAAAAAAGAAAGGCGGGGTTTTCCTTCGCGGGATTTAATCGATACAAATCCTCGTTTCACGTGTCAATTAATGCGTATTTTTTCTCCAAAGACCAAAGAGCTAACCATCTCACTCCTCATCGCTTGATTAATGCAGCGCCATGCAAACCAACCTTCTCACTTCCGCATGCATGCAGGGAATATTAATGTCCTTGGTGCTAACCCCATCAATTTTGCCTCGATTAGTGTTAGTGGCCCTTTGCAAATTGTAATTTTTATATACTGGCCTTGTGTACAAAAAAATGGAGGTAGTAACTTTTGACTTCCTTCCCCATTGTAGTGACATCGACGATATCTTTTTTTAGGTGGTTTGGCGAAGTGCGTTCAACGGAGAACACCATTGAGGGAGACCACGGTAAGTCGTTCGCAAGTGCCACCTGCAAGCCGAGACAACCGCCTTATTTTCATCCAGAAAGTCCTTTACTAGTACTACTAGGAGTACTAGTGCGGTGAGATGGTTTCTCGAAGAAGACGATGGAGAAGCGGAGTCAACGAAGAGTGAAATGATGGTTGCTCTATCCGTGCTTTTGTGATTTGATGCCTCACTGCTTTGTGATTTGTGATAGAAGGGACAGGGGAGTAGACTCTTTGCTCTATACTATACTACATGCGTCCAAGCATGGGAGAAAGAGGAGAGACGTTGCATTTTTCTATTCCTTCAATCAATCAATCAGGGAGCTTCGGTTCCATCTTTTTGGCTTTGGCAACACTGTCCACAATGGTTCCCACGATGCCAAAACCTATTTTCACATTTGGCTACACATTGTGGATGCCCTTAACCGTACCACTTGGTTTTTCTCCTGTGTGCTATCTATACAAATCTCAATTATATTGATCTAAAAATTTATAGAATCAAGATTAGTAAAAAGGAGGTGATTTTGCCGCGCGGATGGCGGGGGAGGTTTCTTATTTGAGCAATGCTACATCCACGTAATGGTTTATGTAAAGTTACGAACTGATGTGATGTGGGACTATTTGATTGGATTAAAGGAGAGGATTAGGCCCACCCCACCTGAAAATCAGGGGGGCATATATAGATTAGATGGAAAGTATACGTAGGAGCTACGTGGCCCTTTGTAAGTCTAGTATTAGGCTTCTTATTTTCGGAGGACGTTGTCCTGGCGGTTTGCTAACATGCGGTCCCACGTGTCAGTGCTTTACCAAGCCGATCCGCATCCCACATGAGGCAGAACAACAGCAGAAGCAACACGTGGTTAAGTTGAAGAAGATGGGGGAGCAACGAGTGAAATGATGGTTGCTTCGTCCCTCCAACTTAACTACGGGAAAGGTGCAGCTTTGTGATTTGACGCCTCATTGCTCATTACTATGCCGATGCCATGACCGGGGTGCTTCACTCCGGCTACTCTGCACTGTATTCCGGTATGGCACGTGGACCCGGTAGCTTGATGTCCCACATGTCGGCGAAAGGGACTAGAAGATTTATGAAAGCGAGCGCTCCACTCTTACGACGGAGGAGTAGACGACACGACGGCCTAGTGAACTGTCACTTGTACTGTATAGTACTATAGTTTTGCTGTTTCACACGATCCAACGATACAAACCCGATTAAACAGGAAAGGGCGGGATTTTTCCTGCGTGGTAGATGATACTAGCCATACATTTCAAAGGAAATTTTAATTTATGCAAACTGAATAATTATTAGTAACAATATGATATCTAGTAAAACTAAAAACACATGATTTATTGTGTTAGAGTGTAGCAGTAGTGCTGTATTGCATAGTTGTTAGATGTAACATGCGAGAACGTGTAGAGATGTAGTTTTGGAGGGCCTACAGAGAGAAAAGCGTAACACGGTCACCGAACTTCAGAATAAGCTGATTACGATCACTATATATGTTTTGCGGTGATTATACGGTCACTTGCTCACAGTTCAGCATCGGATTGCACTCTGTTGACCGGCCAAATAGTCTGCATGGCGCCATGTTGACTAGTTAAATTGACCATGTTCCTTGTGGGTCCCACCTGTCAGTTCGCATAGGCAAAAGGTCAGATAA
Organism: Triticum monococcum; assembly: GCA_034509565.1. NCBI lineage: Eukaryota > Viridiplantae > Streptophyta > Magnoliopsida > Poales > Poaceae > Triticum > Triticum monococcum. Next base: position 491,307,477 of record CM067845.1, read on the forward strand.
ACACAACTTTACGCAGGCGCGGCAAGGCTCCAACCCGTGCGCGGGAATCACCTGGTTGTGTATGTGTCTGTCAGGGCCTGATGTGTGCGCATGCACGTGTAGGTTAAGCACTTGAGCGCGAGAGTGTGTGTGTTGGTCGTGTGGTGTACTGGTGTGTGCATGCATGCATGCGTGTGTGCGTGTGAGTGTTGCGTGCGTGTGTGGCTGTGTGTGTACGTGTGAGTGTTGTGTGCGTGCGTGGGTGCATGTGTTTGTGTGAGTGTTGTGTGGATGCAGTTCATGTGCATGCGTGCGTGTGTATAATCACCACACCAGCTCCTGTGTGTTAAAACAGATGGCTCAGCATACCAATACAAGGCCACCTTGTCCGTTGTGCCCGCGGTCATGACTTCGAACCACCGTCCAAATATATTTTTGTCGTTTGTTTTCATTCTTACTAGGAAGATGCTTGTGCGTTGCACGTAACATCAAGATGCATTTGTATGACTTGTTTATCTTGTGAGAGAAAAGGATGAATGAGGGAATGCCTTATTTGCAAATGTGGAGAGGTGTGCGGGTACCTTTTTGCAAAATTTCCATAGTTTTTTCCTATCCGTCAGATATAAATCGGACGGCCTATATTGCAGGATGGCAGGCACACCATCATCACCAACTCTGTTTTTTATAAGAGTGCATTTTATGTATTTTTATAGAGTGTAGATGTAGAGTAGATACAAGTCGACAGGTGGGCACGATGGTAGTGAGATAATGTGATGCAACACTAAAGGTGCCGCGTGGAGCGTTTAACTGGTCAACTAGTCATGTCATGAGCAAATACAGAGTTGTACGGTGAGCCCGTGACTGTATAATAACCACTAAACGTAAATGGTGACCGTAATGAGTGGATTCTGAAGTCCAATGTACGTATCTTGCTTTCGCTTCAAATACAATGACCGTCATTGCATATATCGCGAGAGAAAGATGAAACATGCGTGAATTTTCTGGGGGCTTACTTTTAGAGGACCCGGAGATAGTTTTGTGTGCATACGTGAAAGAGGCGTACAGGGGGGGGGTATGCGATGGAGAGAGAGATGCTCTTCGTTTCTCTTTATTATGACTAACTTTGTATATAGTATAAAAGTATACAAATTCACAGTGCGGAATAAATATCATTGTGGGCACCATGCAATGCAAATTAGCGTTCGTACTCCTCCATATAACTTTGTAATGTTGTATATATGTAGAAACTCTGAAATAATTATTTGGCCACACTTTATTCAAAAGGAATGTTGTATGCGAAATAAACGTGAAGAGAGGGCTTTTTAGATCAATGGGGTACGTGATGTAACATGTGTGAATGTGTAGTTGATGCATTTGGCGGGGCCTAGAGAGGTATGTGTGTGTATTACATATTCGAGAGAGGCATGGATAGAGGGGACGATGGGGGGGGGCATGGGAGAGATAGCACGAGAAATGAGAGTGGTCTAGAGAGAGAGAGACGAATATGACGTCACGACAAGAGATTCCATTCCCTTGAGTGTGTATATGCAAGGGGGGGATAGAGGCACCAGGAGAAATTTTCTGTGTGTGTGGTGTTTGTGTTGGTATGTGTGGGGTGTGAGAAGATAATGAGACGTGGGGGCAGAGGGTGTGTCACCGCGTGAGGTCCGATGGGTCGAGGTGAGGCCCTTCGTTCGGTTCAGTCCTGCGCCACATTGGTCGGCCCGTGACGCATTTAGGAAGACCCATGGATGACTAGTCGTATAAGACAAACATAGCAGAATTGTGAAGGACTCTATGTCCACTGACAAAGCCGGCTAGGATTTGTAACCCTAGGTTCTCGGACTAAGGTAACCCCTTTATCTCTGATATTACTATTCATCCAACCTAACTTTAAGGGGCATCCTACAGAATGCTCTACTAGAATCATACTCGTCGATTAGGAAGAGAGGTGTGAGACAATGCGTAAGAGACAGGCGTAAAGATAAAGTGCGTACATGAGACACGTAGGCAGGTCCATGTATATAGAAAGGGTCGATAAGGATTGTGCGTGTGTATGTTTGCGAGAGGAAGAGTGCTTGTGATAAAGGTTAGTGAAAACAGTTGTAAATGGTTATGAAAGGGAGGGGGGTTATATCGAGAGCATGTGTGCGAGAAAGACACCTCGGGAGAGAGTGTGTGAGCATGTGTGAGAGACCACCGATGGAGAGTGAAACTACACGTAAAAGACTGCTCTACACATTGATTAAAGATATAAATTGTATCCAAATATTAGGATGGGATCATGATATTTACAATTCGCGTAAGGAGCGGTCATTGATCCATCAGACATCTAGATTCTATCGAATTTGAGCATGTCTATGTTATTATTCAACACAATTGATCCACATAGTTAGTATTTTGAACTCCAGACAATGCATCGCTTTAGCAATCGAATATAAACGTGAGTATAGTTCATGTTGTGTGTGTAAAGCACATTATACATACGAAAGTTACACAATGGACATTATAAATAGCTACGTATGAACTAGCATACATTTGAATTCAACTTAAGGTGGTTTAAAAAAATCGAATTCAACATGAAGTCCATTCAATTATTTGAATTTGATATCATGGCATTTGTAAACCATACCTAAATTATGGGGGCACCAATCTTTGCTGTGATTTTGTACATAATAGCATATGTAGTCGTGTACAAAATAGATTCAAATTTAGCTCCTCCATTCCAAAATAATCGTAGTTATAGGATTTTCAAGTGTCAAAATTTCAAAAAGAAGCGGATAATTTAATGAGGTTTTCAAACATACAAGGTCAAATATAACGTTGTCTATTTAGGTCAATCCTCCTAGTTCAAGAGTACTCTAAACATGAATGCTTGTGTTTCAAAATTTCGAACAAAGCGCCAAAAGAGCCTCTACTCGCCCGAAACCGCATGAGACCAATGTTTGGTAGTACAAGGAAATTACTTTTCTAATAACTCCGACCCATGAAACCTACCGCCCCGACGTCCAAAGGTCTAAACCGGGGTAGGTTTGTAGCTTCATCTAGACGCCACGCAACCGCATCCAAAAAACATTCATTCACAATGGCCGCCTAAGCACACATGCGCGCGGCCGAAATCGCTCCCGCCCACTATTTGGGACACCTGGGATTACCATCCTACCCCCGACCCACAGTAGGTACGAAATTTAAGAGGGGGGCAAAGTTTGTACTTTCCCCAAATTTCAAACAAGCGCGTCCATCTTCTATTCAAAAAAGCCAAAAACAAGCGCGTCCCAGACCAAAACATGGTTCCCCCCACCCGTCCGATTCCCCATTCGTACTCCGTGGGCGCCAAAACTACCTCTCCACCAACCGCGAAACCCCGATGTCCTCCGTCCGCCACCCCATCCCACCCATCAACCACCGCCCTCCTCCATCACGCCGGAGCCGATACCCCGACGACGTCGTCCACTGCAACCTCAACTGCAACGCCCTCCACGGCTAGTAGTTGAAGCTGAGGCCGAGCTGTCCATACCCGAGCCAATTCAACCACACCGTCCTGCGCCTCACCGCTGCCGCTCCAACTTTGCCACCCTCCACCGCACCGGAGCTGTTCCTGCTACGCCGTCCTTCGCCGCCTCCTATCTGCTTCCCCTTCGCCGACATACGGCCACGGTAACACAGTCAACAATTTGGCCATGGGTTTGTCCAAACCTGCACCCTCCAGAACATCGGTTTCCCCGGTAAAAAGAAGAAGATCGGTGCGACATGTGGTGGTGACCACACCGGCAACCGAAAAAGGTACTCCTCTTCCCTTATTCGTGCAAATCTTACGTCTCTGCTTGCATGGTATTCATCCCAGAGAAGACACTAGTTAACCGGTTCTTCTTGACACTAGTTGACGAGACACAAGGTTTCTCCTCATATACTATTTCACCTTAGCTAGAGGTCCGTCGCCCCCCTGAATTTCAATTTCTGGCCAGTTGATTCCCAATTTACGGAAGCATTCCCCGGTGTAACATGCGCTAGTACGCCTATTACACCGGGGAAGCAGCGCCTTGGTGTTTATCTTTGGGGCGTGTGAGGCCTAGAGCTACTGGCGCCCGATCTGGAGATGGCCTGGGGGCGCTATCAAGCACGGCGGTGGTGTGAGGTCGATGGGAGGGCGGGGTAGCGGAGGCAGGGGTCTGGGCCGGTGGTCGCTAGCGGTTTGAGAAAGATCGTCAACAGTGACTGGCGGGAGGTAGACGAAGGCCATCTGCCCATTCCTTATAGATCGGACGGTTCATTAAAAAAATCGACTGGCCTATTTATTTTCAGTCGACTGTTATCTTAGATATGACCACATGTGGTGGTGTGCTGGAGGAGTACTTGCATTTCCTGTGCTCATATATTACAAAATCGTACAGACTAGAATCTAATTTTGTTTGCCATGCAATGTTGTAGAGCTATCATATGTCTCCTGTCATTTATTTTTCAGCCACCTGCTATCTGCTACTTTTATAGTGCACTAGTTCTGCACACACTTCACCCTTACTATCACTATTGTGTTTTTATACAAGGGTATTTCAGACTCTGCTGCCATGAGAGAAGCCAAAAAGAAAAGAGAGAAGTCGCTCCAGCTTCGTATGTGGGTAGGCAAGACATGTTATAGCGCTATAAAGGGTGCAGTGTCAGCAGATGGAGACGGTAAACGTAGCTCTGGAGTTGATGGCCTCGCTCGCAATGAACCACCATCCCAGGTGCTTGCTTTAACTTCGCGGTGTCATATGTGGTTGCATGTTCCGTATGGTGTCTAGCTTGTATTCGAAAGGCCGAAGTCGGTAAGATAAGGAAAGATATTTTTTTACATGAACCACCATCCCGTGAGCACCAGAAGACAAATAGCTAGTCACGGCACTGGCCGAGCCAGTGACAAGCCCAACAAAGATAGGCATCACCTGGAAGCCAACTAAAAAGCTGTGATGGTGGCGAAGCAGCCCGCCTCCCACCAGGCTCTCAGGTCCTAGATGATCATGCTCAGCACTCCAGCCGGATGTCTAGCTTGTATTGCTTCCAATTTGGTTAGATTGCATTTGCTTAGCTTACACATTATACCTTTGAATATGACATGTCTTTCTGTTTTTGGTACATACTAGTACATCTGTGTATTAACCATGTTCTTACATCAAACCAATGTTCTTGTGTATCCCTCATCAATCACTTATGACGAGGCAGGCATGCAAGGGGACTACTCCTCATTTAAAGAATGCAGCGTCAGCCACCCGACATGATTCTCAAGAAACAGAAATGCTAGATGAAGATAGTGAACGTAGCTCTGTAGTTGATTACAACATTTCCCCTACACTAGCATCGCAGGTGCTTGCTCTAACTTGGCAGCATGATATGTGGTTGCATGTTGGATATGGTGTCTAGATTGTAATTCTTCCAATCTGGTTAAACTGCATGTGCTAGTCTGCTTAGCTTATACATTATACCTGTTAATGTGACATGCCTTCTTGTATTTAGTACATAATACATCTGTCTATTAAGCATGTCCTTACATAAAGCTATTGTTTTTTTGTATCCCGCATCAATCAACATGACGAGACACCTTTAGTATATGCAGTGCGATATTAGTTGCATCTTTTATATGATTTATAGCATGCGCTGCTTCTAATTTGTTGAAATTCCATTTATGATGGGACGCTTTTAACTTGGCAGAGTCATATTGGTTGCATCTTTCATGTGGTGTCTAGCTTGCATTGCTTCTTATTTGCTGGAATGGTTTCTGCTTAGTTTACGCAAACAGTTGTGAACATGCATGCCGTCCTGTTTTTCGTACATATTCCATCCTGGTATCATGTGTTTGCCTTACATCAAAGTAGTGATTGTCAGTATCATGCATGAATGAGTTCTGAAGAGAGAATTTTATTGCCTTTTCTCATCGGTTTTACTTGACAATTCAAAATCAATAAAGCGGAAGGAAGTTAGCAAGGCAGAGGATAAAGGTGTTCCTTCCGAACGGAGGGCCTCTATAGTTTCTACTCCTCCACACCCCCAAGATGATTTTCAAGACAACACATGCATAGACACTCAACAAAGTTGTGTTTATGATGAGCACGTCTCCCCTAGTGCAGCATCACCGGTGCTTCCTCTAACTTGGCACTGTTATATGTGGTTGCATGTTATGTGTGATGTCTAGCTTGTATTGCTTCTAATTTTGTTGAATTCCATCTGCTTACTTTACACATTATACTTGAATAAGACACGTGTTCCTATTTCTAGAACATACAATATTTGTCTATCACACCATGTTCTTACATCAAATTACTACTGTTGTGTAACCTGCAACAATCACTTATCATAAGACATGTTTGACTTCGGAGTGTGATATAGGTTACATCTCACATTCTTTTCTAGCTTGTACTGCTAATTTGTTGAAATGGCACTTATGACGAGACAGTTTTAACTTGGTAGAGTGATATTCGTTGCATCTTTCATATGGTGTCTAGCTTTCATTGCTTCTAATTTGTTGAAATGCCTTCTCCTTAGTTTACACATCATAAGCTGTGAATATGCAATGCTGTGAATATGCAATGGCACTAATGACGAGAGACCTCTAACATGGTAGTGTGATGTTGTTTGCATCTTGCATATGATTTATTTCTTGTACTGCTTCACATTAGTTTAAATGCCATTTATGATGAGACACTGTTAACTTGGCAGAGCGATATTTGTAGCATCTTTCATATGGTGTCTATCTTCCATTGCATTGCTTCTAATTTGGTGAAATGTCTTCTTCTTAGTTTACACATCATAGTTCTGGTTATCTCTTCCGTCTTGTTTTTCATACATATTACATCCTCCTATCATGTGGTTGTCTAACATCAAAGTTCAGTTCGTCTGCATCACGCATCAATTTGTTCTGAAGAACTAAATTGTTATTCATTTTTCTTGTCGGCTTGACTTAACATGGCACCGAGAAAGAGGAAGAAACACAGAATGGCAAGGAATGAGAAGCGGATGAATCCTGCAGATTCTGCTGGTACTGATGGTGTAATAGAAGGTCAAAGTCCAGCGGAAAATTCTACAAACACGGCATCCCATGCTACATGAGTTGCAAAAAAAGCCAAACAGAAACAAATAGCTGCCACCAAACAAGCAGAGACAGCCCTAGTTCTTGCAACACCTACCACAGTACTACCAGCTGCACGACTTACTCGTGCGTCAACTGAGCTAGCAGCACATTCCCAAGCTCCCTTGCCACCTGACACTACTTCCCAAGCACTCTTTACAAGACAAGTTGGCAATATCAGATGAACCTTGTGAGCTTCAACAGCAAGAAGGTAGTTGCTGGAGTCAAGTTACAGCTGCATGCTTCTTTATATGTAGTCTCATAGTTTGATGTACACTAACACTTCCTATGTTCGTTGTTGGACTAGCACCTAGGCGCAAGAGGAAACAAACATCAGGGATAATGCTCGATAGGTTAACTAAATCTAGAGGAGGAAGAATGGAGATCCGTTTTGAGGCAGGTTTAAAAAGGCCACGTGATGCTATAGAGTCAGCCAAGTTAGTATCAGAGGCAGCGGTTGCCGTTAGGTGTCATGTACGTATCCTCCCAACGTGGATTCAGTGCAGGAATGACAAAGACGAAACCCAGTTCAACACCTTCCTCGACCATTTATATGTAAGTATGGTTATGTATGGAAACTAGTAATATCGTCTTGCTCTGCCCCATACTTTCTAGGTTGCTGATAATGAGACTCCCATAATTTTCAACATATGAGGTTCAAGTTGGATAGCCAAGATGATGCAACCAGACAAGCTTGCACCCATGTTTTCAAGTCTGCTCTACGACAGTATCGGTATGACTTGAGGAAAACTCACTTTGAAGGCAAGGCTAACAGTGAACTTTCCCAAACATCTCCAGTGGAAAATATATCGGATGAAGACTGGAGGGGCCTTGTTAAACACTGGTCTGATCCGAAGTATCAGGTACATTATATATATATGATCAGATCACATGTTGAAGTCCTATTTACGCATGTGCCACACAAATCTATCTTCTTGTAGGTGAACTGTTCAAAGAACAAGGCCAACCATACGAAAGTGAAATTCCAACAGACGACGGGATCTCATAGCTATATTGCACACTACGAGGCTCTTGTAATTAGCTGCTGTTTCACTCTTTTCACTGTACCATATTATCAAATCTATATTGACTTGTTTGAAATGCAGAGGAAAGCCCGCAAGGACCAAAAAGTACCTGAACCAAATGCTGTGGAAATCTTCAAGGACTGTCACACCAGCAAGAAGAAGGGCATGACTACACCAGTCAAAGCCGCTGTTGTAAGTCCTTAATCCTCATGCCTTTTAACTACTACTTACTCTGACTTGTGCCTTGAACTGCATGGTTTGCAGCCAATGTCTATTACTCTTTTCAATTTTATACACAATTGTCTTAGCATATCATTGCACCTTACAAGGTTTAAAAGAGAGGAGTGATGTTCCTTTGATCTTGACCCGTAATCTAGTTCCGTGCTGGACTTGCCCACACAATGTTACAATTCCTGTTTGTCTGTTCTCAGTTGTTTTGTGATATGAATGATATCATACTATGCTTACCATATTATAAACTTCGTCTCTTTATCCTTAGCCCTCAATACAATGTGAAGAAATAGACAATACATTAGTGATGGTACATGGTCATATGTTTGGAACCTGGTTTTATTATGTACTTTGCAATAAAATACAACTAATATTTTACATGGGTTCACCAGAATAAGTTATGTATATAGACCAAAGCTATTTTGTTTGGTTTTTCTGCCTCCTTAATATCTTCTGTTCTGGAACTACTAATGTAAAACCTCAACTTTTTAGCGAGCTATGGAAAAAATGGTGGAACCGCCACCTTCTGAAGGTGGCGAGGCAACTGTAACCGCAATGTCAGCTCAGTGCCAAAATCACTTTCCTGCGTAATACTGGGTTGGTTGTTAAGGCAATATCATCCAAACTACCTCATGATCAAGATATGCAAGCTCAAAGCAATGTTGTATTTGTGCTCCAGACTCAAGTCCATTCCCTAACATGGACCCTTTGTGAAACAAGGAGAAACATTGCTCAATGTCGTCAAGATATGCATGGTTTTGAAACCAGACTAGCAGACATTTGCTATGTTTTTCAGGAGCCTAGGGGAAATGAAGATGAGGGTTATGGTACTCCATCGTACAATACAGCATGAAAACGTAACAGTCAGGTCAAATGAACTGAGCTTCTGAACTTCTGGTGGTGCATTTATCTGCTAGACTGTTAAGTTTTATGCCATCCTTCCTTTTGTTATATAGTTGTAATTTGTTTTGGTGCGATACAAAATTTATTCTTAACGTGCAGCCACCGGCTGAAGAAAACAACAATCCATTTTTGTATAGTGTAGGTGTTCCCTATATTTGCACTGGTGGCGATCTTTGATGCCGAGAGGATGTAATCTGTGCAATCGCCTTAATAGCCTAGCGTTAGTTTCGGCCTTATTTATTTCCTAGTCTTCTTTTTCCCTAGTTTGCTAGTGGCCGCAACTACCATGGGCCATATACGGGCCGTAGGATCCATGGGTCTCCTACGGGCCGTCGTTAAATGGGCCTGTAATCGGTGGGCCTCGGGCCGTCGGATAAATGGGTCTAGATGGGTCGTAATCAGGCATAATTGGTATCGGCCCAGCACGGTAACATGCCGTTATCACGCCGCAGGACAGCAAAGGCTTAATTCTGTCACAGGCATAACGGGTCGTTAATGGGCCAGAATATAGGACGGGCTGGAAACGGCGCAAAGGGTTAACAAGCCAGAAACGGGCCGACTCTTGCCATGGGCCGAATTTGGCCCATTAGGGTAACATGCCAGTAATGGGCCGACTCTTGCCATGGGCCGAAATTGGCCCATTAGGGGAACAGGCCAGTAACGGGCCGACTCTTGCCATGGGCCGAATTTGGCCCATTAGGGGAACAGGCCAGTAATGGGCCGGAAGTAATCGAGGGCCGAAAAGGAGCCCAAGAACGTATGGACCGTCAATAGCCCGAAAGCTAACACGGGCTGGAAACGGCCCATGTAAATCATGGGCCGTTAACGGGTATAAAGAAAATTACTGTTCATTATGGGCTAGAGTCACCGTGGGCCTGTAAAGGGCCGAAAGATACGAAGGCCTCATATGGGCCGAAAGACGTCGTGGGCCATACATGAGCCAAAAGTGAAATGGGCTAGTGTTATATTCGACGACCCACATGACGTTGTTGGGCCGATTTCCTTTAGGGCCTAATGGGTCGTGAGTTCACGGGCCGTAAAATGGGCTATTTGCGAAGAGATCGTTAACAGGCTTTTCATGGGCCAGCCCGTTAACTTTTGACCAAGTCAAACGGGCCGATTTTGTAAGCTAAATGGGCCAGTGGTGGGCCGTGGCACGTGTTGACATATCATAGGCGCCTATCTGCCCACTGGCGAGCTGACACGTGTTTCGTCCGGCCAATAAGAATTTCATACGTGGAAATTTCCCATTGGTCGGGGCTGTTAACGGGTTATCGGATCCAAAACCCGACCCGATAGCTTAACGGCGTACCGTTACGGTGGATGCCACGTGTCAGTCACCCTTGACGAAAGCACTTCTGTGACGCGCGATTTATCGTCATGGAAGTAGACACTTCTGTGATGATAATTTTGGTAATGTCATGGAACACTTCTAAGACAGCAAATGTATGACTATCTTGATTCTGTCATAAAATCGTCATGGATGTACATGCATTACAAAAAACGTGACCTACTATGACAAACACGTATCATCACGGAAGTGTATTTTTTTGTAGTGTTGAGAGAAGCCACTAGTGAAACCTATGGCCCCCGTATCTATCTTCATCATATTAATCTTACAATACTTAGTTATTTCCTTTGCTTTCTACTTTGCTTTTATTTTACTTTGCATCTTTATCATAAAAATACCAAAAATATTATCTTATCATATCTATCAGATCTCACTCTCGTAAGTGGCCGTGCAGGGATTGACAACCCATTATCGCGTTGGTTGCGAGGATTTATTTGTTTTGTGCAGGTACGAGGGACTCGCGCGTAGCCTCCTACTGGATTTATACCTTGGTTCTCAAAAACTAAGGGAAATACTTATGCTACTTTGCTCCATCATCCCTTCCTCTTCGGGGAAAACCAACGCAGTGCTCAAGAGGTAGCAAGAAGGATTTCTTGCGCCGTTGTCGGGGAGTCTACGAAAAAAGTCAATATACCAAGTATCCATCACAATCCCTATCTCCCGCATTACATTATTTGCCATTTGCCTCTCGTTTTCCTCTCCCCCACTTCACCCTTGCCGTTTTATTCGCCCTCTCTCTCTATCCTCCCTCTCTTTCTCTATTTTCCTCTTTTTGCCCGCTTGCTTTTTGTTTGCTTGTGTGTTAGTTTGTTTGCTTGTCACGATGGCTCAATATAACACTAAATTTTGTGACTTTACCAGTACCAACAACAATGATTTTATTAGCAATCCGATTGCTCCTCTTACCGATGCTGAATCTTGTGAAATTAATACTGCTTTGCTGAATCTTCTCATGAAAGATCCATTTTCCGGCCTTCCTAGTGAAGATGCCGCTAGCCATCTAAATAGCTTTGTTGATTTGTGTGATATGCAAAAGAAGAAAGATGTGGATAACGATATTGTTAAATTGAAGCTATTTCCTTTTTTCGCTTAGAGATCGTGCTAAAGCTTGGATTTCGTCTTTGCCTAAGAATAGTATTGATTCATGGAATAAGTGCAAAGATGCTTTTATCTCTAAGTATTTTCCTCCCGCTAAGATCATCTCCCTTAGAACCGATATTATGAATTTTAAGCAACTTGATCATAAACATGTTGCACAAGCTTGGGAGAGGATGAAATTAATGATACGTAATTGCCCTACTCATGGTTTGAATATGTGGATGATTATACAAATATTTTATGCCGGATTGAATATTGCTTCTAGAAATCTTTTAGATTCGGCCGCGAGAGGCACTTTCATGGAAATCACTTTAGGAGAAGCTACTAAACTCCTAGATAATATTATGGTTAATTATTCTCAATGGCATACTGAAAGATCTACTAATAAAAAGGTGCATGCGAAAGAAGAAATTAATGTCTTGAGTGGAAAGATGGATGAACTTATGAAATTATTTGCTAGTAAGAGTGTTTCTTCTGATCCTAATGATATGCCCTTGTCTACTTTGATTGAGAATAATAATGAATCTATGGATGTGAATTTTGTTGGTAGGAACAATTTTGGTAACAACACATATAGAGGAAATTTTAATCCTAGGCCTTATCCTAGTAATCCCTCTAATAATTATGGTAATTCCTACAACAATTCTTATGGAAATTATAATAAGATGCCCTCTGATTTTGAATCTATTATGAAAGAATTTATTACTTCGCAAAAGAATTTCAATGCTTTGATTGAAGAAAAGTTGCTTAAGATTGATGAGTTGGCTAGGAACGTTGATAGAATTTCTATTGATGTTGCTTCTTTGAAACTTAGACCTATTCCACCTAATCATGGTATCAATGAGTCTCTCAAAGCCATGAGAATTTCCATTGATGAGTGCAAAGAAAGAACCACTAGGATGCGTGTTAACAAAGATGCCTTTATAAGAGCGTGTTCATCTACTTCCTATGAAAATAAAGATGAAGATCTAAAAGTTATTGATGTGTCCCCTATTAAATCTTTGTTTTGCAATATGAATCCTAATAATGATGGGACTGAATATGATCCACCTCTACCTAGAAGACGTTCCAAGAATTCGGAGTTTTTAGATCTTGATGCTAAAATTGATGAAAGTGGGATCAAAGAAATTAAAACCTTAGATGTTGCTAAACCCACTATTTTGGATTTTAAGGAATTTAATTATGAAAATTGCTATGTGATTGATTGTATTTCCTTCTTGCAATCTGTGCTAAATTCTCCTCATGCTTATAGTCAAAATAAAGCGTTCACTAAACATATCGTTGATGCCTTTATGCAATCTTATGAAGAAAAACTTGAGTTAGAAGTTTCTATTCCTAGATAACTTTATGATGAGTGGGAACCAACTATTAAAATTAAAAAATATCATGAATGTTATGCATGTGATTTGGGTTCTAGTGTTTCCATGATTCCAAAGACTTTGTGTGATTTGTCAGGTTTCCGTGATTTTGATGATTCCTCTCTAAACTTGCACCTCGCGGATTCCACTATTAAGAAACCTATGGGAAGAATTAATGATGTTCTTATTGTTTCAAATAGGAATTATGTGCCTGTAGATTTTATTGTTCTTGACATAGATTGCAATCCTTCATGTCCTATTATTCTTGGTAGACCTTTCCATAGAAAGATTGGTGCAATTATTGATATGAAGGAAGGAAATATTAGATTCCAATTTCAGTTAAGGAAAGGCATGGAACACTTTCCTAGAAAGAAAATTAAATTACCTTATGAATCTATTATGAGAGCCACTTATGGATTGCCTACCAAAGATGGCAATACCTAGATCTATCCTTCCTTGTTATGCCTAGCTAGCGCCGTTAAACGATAGCGCTCGTTGGGAGGCAACCCAATTTTATTTTTTTCCTTGCTTTTTGCTCCTGTTTAGTAATGAATAATTTATCTAGCCTCTGTTTAGTTTGTGTATTTTGTGTTTAATTAGTGTTTGTGCCAAGTAGAACCGTTGGGAAGACTTGGGGAAAGTCTTGTTAATCTTGCTGTAAAAAACAGAAACTTTAGCGCTCACGAGAACTGCTGCCATTTTTATTTGGAAAGTTTCATTTAGTTAATTATTTTTGAAGATGATTAATAGATAAATTCCTCACTTCCAGAAATTTGTTTTAGAATTTTTGGGCTTCTAGATCTTGCGCTAGCTACAGATTACTACAGACTGTTCTGTTTTTGACAGATTCTGTTTTTCGTGTGTTGTTTGCTTATTTTGATGAATCTATGGCTAGTAAAATAGTTTATAAACCATAGAGAAGTTGTAATACGGTAGTTTTAACACCAATATAAATAAAGAATGAGTTCATTACAGTACCTTGAAGTGGTCTTTTGTTTTCTTTCGCTAACGGAGCTCACGAGATTTTCTACTTTAAGTTTTGTGTTGTGAAGTTTTCAAGTTTTGGGTAAAGATTTGATGGATTATGGAACAAGGAGTGGCAAGAGCCTAAGCTTGGGGATTCCCATGGCACCCCCAAGATAATCTAAGGACACCTAAAAGCCAAAGCTTGGGGATGCCCCGGAAGGCATCCCCTCTTTTCGTCTACTTCTATCGGTAACTTTATTTGGAGCTATATTTTTATTCACCACATGATATGTGTTTTGCTTGGAGATTCTTGTATGATTTGAGTCTTTGATTTTTAGTTTACCACAATCATCCTTGCTGTACACACCTTTTTAGAGAGCCATACATGATTTGGAATTTGTTAGAATACTCTATGTGCTTCACTTATATCATTTGAGTTATATAGTTTTGCTCTAGTACTTCACTTACATCTTTTAGAGCACGGTGGAGGATTTGTTTTATAGAAACTATTGATCTATCATGCTTCACTTAGATTATTTTGAGAGTCTTAAATAGCATGGTAATTTGCTTAAATAATCCTACTATGCTTGGAATTCAAGAATAATAAAAGAACTTCCTTATGAGTGTGTTGAATGCTATGAGAAGTTTGATGCTTGATAATTGTTTTGAGATATGAAGATGGTGATATTAGAGTTATGCTAGTTGAGTAGTTGTGAATTTTATAAATACTTGTGTTAAAGTTTGTGATTCCCGTAGCATGCACGTATGGTGAACCGTTATGTGATGAAGTCGGAGCATGATTTATTTTTTGATTGTCTTCCTTATGAGTGGCGGTCGGGGACGAGTGATGGTATTTTCCTACCAATCTACCCCCCTAGGAGCATGCACGTAATACTTTGCTTTGATAAATTGTAGATTTTTGCAATAAGTATATGAGTTCTTTATGACTAATGTTGAGTCCATGGATTATACACACTTTTCTCACCCTTCCACCTTTGCTAGCCTCTCTAATACCGCACACCTTTCGCCGGTATCATACACCCACCATATACCTTCCTCAAAACAGCCACCATACCTACCTATTATGGCATTTCCATAGCCATTCCGAGATATATTGCCATGCAACTTTCCACCATTCCATTTATTATGACACACTTCATCATTGTCATATTGCTTAGCATGATCATGTAGTTGACATCGTATTTGTGGCAAAGCCACCATTCATAATTCTTTCATACGTGTCACTCTTGATTTATTGCATATCCCGGTACACCGCTGGAGACATTCATATAGAGTCATATTTTGTTCTCAGTATCGAGTTGTAATTGTTGAGTTGTAAGAAAAATAAAAGTGTGATGATCATCATTATTAGAGTATTGTCCCAGTGAGGAAAGGATGATGGAGACTATGATTCCGCCACAAGTCGAGATGAGACTCCGGACGAAAAAAAGAGGCCATAAAAAAGAAGATAAAAGGCCCAAATAAAAAAATGTGAGAGAAAAAGAGAGAAGGGACAATGTTACTATCCTTTTACCACACTTGTGCTTCAAATTAGCACCATGATATTCATGATAGATAGTCTCCTATGTTATCACTTTCAAATACTAGTGGGAATTTTTCATTATAGAACTTGGCTTGTATATTCCAATGATGGGCTTCCTCAAAATGCCCTAGGTCTTCATGAGCAAGCAAGTTGGATGCACACCCACTTAGTTTCTTTTGTTGAGCTTTCATATACTTATAGCTCTAGTGCATCCGTTGCATGGCAATCCCTTTCACTCACATTGATATCTATTGATGGGCATCTCCATAGCCCGCTGATACGCTTAGTTGATGTGAGACTATCTTCTCCCTTTTTGTCTTCTCCACAACCACCATTCTATTCCACTTATAGTGCTATATCCATGGCTTACGCTCATGTATTGCATGTAGATTGAAAAAGTTTGAGAACACCAAAAGTATGAAACAATTGCTTGGCTTGTCATCGGGGTTGTGCATGATTTAAATATTTTGTGTCGTGAAGATAGAGCATAGCCAGACTATATGATTTTGTAGGGATAACTTTCTTTGACCATGCTATTTTGAGAAGACATGATTGCTTTGTTAGTATGCTTGAAGTATTATTATTTTTATGTCAATATTAAACTTTTATCTTGAATCTTTCGGATCTGAATATTCATACCACAATTAAGAAGAATTACATTAAAATTATGCCAACTAGCACTCCGCATCAAAATTTCTGTTTTTATGATTTACCTACTCGAGGACAAGCAGGAATTAAGCTTGGGGATGCTTGATACGTCTCCAACGTATCTATAATTTTTGATTGCTCCATGCTATATTATCTAATGTTTTGGACATTATTGGGCTTTATTTTCCACTTTTATATTTTTTGGGACTATCCTACTAACCGGAGGCCCAGCCCACAATTGCTGTTTTTTTTGCCTATTTTAGGGTTTCGAAGAAAAGGAATATCAAACAGAGTCCAAACGTAATGAAACCTTCGGGAACGTGATTTTCTAAAGGAACAAGACCCGGGAGACTTGGACCCTACATCAAGAAACGGAAGAGGAGGCCATGAGGTAGGGGGCGCGCCTACCCCCCCCCCCCCCCCAGGCGCCCTCCACCCTCGTGGGCCCCCTGTTGCTCCACCGACATACTCCTTCCTCCTATACATACCTACGTACCCCCAAATGATCAGATACAGAGCCAAAACCCTAATCCCATCTTGGGGCCTGTTCCGGAGCTCTGCCGGAGGGGCCATCGATCACGGAGGGCTTCTACATCATCACCATAGCCCCTCCGATGAAGTGTGAGTAGTTCACCTCAGACCTACGGGTCCATAGTTATTAGCTAGATGGCTTCTTCTCTCTTTTTGGATCTCAATACAATGTTCTCCCCCTCTCTTGTGGAGATCTATTCAATGTAATCTTCTTTTTGCGGTGTGTTTGTTGAGACCGATGAATTGTGGGTTTATGATCAAGTCTATCTATGAATAATATTTGAATCTTCTCTGAATTCTTTTTTGTATGATTGGTTATCTTTGCAAGTCTCTTCGAATTATCAGTTTGGTTTGGCCTACTAGATTGATCTTTCTTGCAATGGGAGAAGTGCTTAGCTTTGGGTTCAATCTTGCGGTGTCCTTTCCCAGTGACAGTAGGGGCAGCAAGGCACGTATTGTATTGTTGCCATCGAGGATAACAAGATGGGGTTTTCATCACATTGCATGAGTTTATCCCTCTACATCATGTCATCCTGCTTAAGGCGTTACTCTGTTTTCATTAACTTAATACTCTAGATGCATGCTGGATAGCGGTCGATGAGTGGAGTAATAGTAGTAGATGCAGGCAGGAGTTGGTCTACTTGTCTCGAACGTGATGCCTATATACATGATCATACCTAGATATTCTCATAACTATGCTCAATTCTGTCTATTGCTCAACAGTAATTCGTTCACCCACCATAGAATACTTATGCTCTTGAAAGAAGCCACTAGTGAAACCTATGGCCCCCGGGTCTATCTTCATCATATTAATCTTACAATACTTAGTTATTTCCTTTGCTTTCTACTTTTCTTGTACTTTACTTTGCATCTTTATCATAAAAATACCAAAAATATTATCTTATCATATCTATTAGATCTCACTCTCGTAAGTGGTCGTGTAGGAATTGACAACCCCTTATCACGTTGGTTGCGAGGATTTATTTGTTTTGTGCAGGTACAAGGGACTCGCACGTAGCCTCCTACTGGATTGATGCCTTGGTTCTGAAAAACTGAGGGAAATACTTACGCTACTTTGCTGCATCATCCCTTCCTCTTCGGGGAAAACCAACGCAGTGCTCAAGAGGTAGCATGCCCATACCCATGTGATTATGTCTCCTTTGTTGGTGAACAATGTGGAGTTGTTGATGATGGGTAGTCGCACATCGAGCGTAGCAGGTCTTCTAACTTGCGGATAATGCCTTTGAGTGCGATGATATGCTCCTTCAACAAAATATTTTCACGTGTGAGATACTTATTTTGTATACAAGCTAACTCGATCATCTTGAAAGCTTCGATCGCAGTTGGGGTAAGAAGATTGTGATCAAGTTCAAGGATGTCTTCTGTTGCTGGAGCTTGGTCCTCCGTGGCCTTCTTGATCCCATCATCATTGTTTCTCTCCATGGGTTCTTCTCTATTCAGCTCTATCTTCATTAGCCAAGCATCGTTGCCCTCATTGTTGGAGGAGGAGGGAGACGACATGATGTATAGCTTTGACAACCCTGGCAGAAAATAGCTTGAAACAAGAACACGAGATTTTTTGCGTGATACAGTGGTCAAAACCTTCGGGAGGTTATATGATGACTTTTTACCGACCAAAATATGTGTCGTGTACGAAAACGGAGTCCGGAGAGCGCACGAGGTGCCCATGAGGTAGGGGGCGCGCCCAGTAGGGTTGGGTGCGCCCTCCACCCTCGTGGAGGCCTCGTGTCCTTCCCGGACTACTTCTTATTTTTCTATTTTTCTAAATATTCCAAAACAGAGAAATATTGCCTTAAAAACTATTTTGGAGTCGGTTTACTTACTGTATCGAATACCCATTCCTTTTCTGAGTTTGAAACGTTCCGAAAAGTGTCCCTTATGTATTCCTCTGGGGTTACGGTTTCAATAACATTGGTTTCAACATGGGATTACCTGAGATATATTGTTTGATTCTTTGACCGTTCACCACCTTCGGATTTGTGCCTTCGAAGTTGTTGATTTTTATGGCACCGGAACAATAGACCTCCTCGATAACGTAAGGACCTTCCCATTTAGAGATAAGTTTTCCTGCAAAAAAATTTAAACGAGAGTTGTATAGCAATACATAATCACCTACATTAAACTCACGCTTTTGTATCCTTTTATCATGCCATCTTTTAACTTGTTCTTTAAACAACTTGGCATTTTCGTAGGCTTGGGTTCTGCATTCATCGAGTGAGCTAATATCAAATAACCTCTTCTCACCGGCAAGTTTAAAATCATAATTGAGCTCTTTAATAGCTCAATATGCCTTGTGTCCTAGTTCAAGAGGTAAGTGACATGCTTTTCCATGAACCATTTTATACGGAGACATACCCATAGGATTTTTATATGCAGTTCTATAGGCCCATAATGCATCATCAAGTTTCTTGGACCAATTCTTTCTAGACCTATCGACAGTCTTTTGCAAAATTAATTTGAGCTCTCTATTACTCAATTCTACTTGACCACTAGACTGAGGGTGACAAGGGGATGCAATTCTATGATTAACATCATACTTAGCAAGAATTTTATGGAAAGCACCATGAATAAAATGTGAACCACCATCAGTCATTAAATATCTAGGGACTCCAAATCTTGGAAAAATAACTTCTTTAAGCATTTTAATAGAAGTGTTATGATCAGCACTACTAGTTGGAATACCTTCTACCCACTTAGTAACGTAATCAATAGCAACTAAAATATGTGTATATCCATTAGAGGCTGGAAAAGGTCCCATATAGTCAAAGCCCCAAACATCAAATGGTTCAATAACGAGTGAATAGTTCATAGGCATTTCTTGACATCTACTAATATAACCAATTCTTTGACATTCATCACAAGATAAGACAAACTTACAGGCATCCTTGAAGAGAGTAGGCCAATAAAAACTAGATTGCAATACCTTATGTGGAGTCCTATCTCCAGCATGGTGTCGTCCATAAGCTTCGGAGTGACACTTGCGTAGGATCTATTCCTGTTCATGCTCAGGTACAGAACGTCTAATAACACCATCTACTCCTTCTTTATAAAGATGTGGGTCATCCCAAAAGTAATGCCTCAAATCATAGAAGAACTTTTTCTTTTGCTGATATCACTAGTAGAAAACAGGGCTTTGGTCCAGGCCGGGTCAGCCCATTAGTCCCGGTTCAGTCTAGAATTGGGACCAATGTGGGCGTTGGTCCCGGTTCATGAGCCCAGGGGGCCGGCCGGGCCACGTGGGCCATTGGTCCCGGTTCATCTGGACCTTTTCGTCCCGATTGGTGGGATGAACCGGGACCAATGGGCCTCGCTCTTGGCCCACCACCATTGGTCCCGGTTGGTGGCTTGAACCGGGACCAAAGACTCCCCTTTAGTCCCGGCTCATGTCACCAACCGGGACCAATGAGGTGCCTATATATACCCCCTCGCGCAAGAGCAGAGCACAGTGCTCTGTTTTTTCTGGCCGAGGGGGAGAGGGCTTTGTGGTGCTCTAGCTCACCTCCTATGCACATGAGGTGTTCGATGGAATGCCCGAGCCACACTACTTAAGCTTTCTCCTCTCGAAGCTCGACCTCCAAGCTCCATTTTCCTCGAGGTTTGTCTAGATTTAGCGGTCCGTCACGCCCCGTCCCCGTCTTCACCGCCGTCGATTACCCGCGCCGATCTCATCACCGACACCACCGTGGTGAGCCTCTTGTTCTTATCTTCTTTCTGAAAGGAAAAATATTCTTACTTGTATGTTTAGATAGATACTTGTATCATTTTCTTACATTTATTATTGCATCTTATATAGTGCGATGGTTTTGGTATCCGCCCCCGTCGGCCCTCATCCTGTCTATGATTCGGATGTGGTATGTATATTATCTTTATAACTATTGGTTCATTTATTGTTTATGAAAATTATGCCGATCAACGTGACATAGATTTTATTTATCTAGGATGTATGTGAATCGGAAATGCCAACCGACCCTATTGTCGAGAGGTTAAATTTAGTTGAAGAAGAAAACAATTTGTTGAAGGAAAAAATAAAAAAATTGAGGAGGAGAAGATGATATTGGAGTTGCATGTTGTGGATGTCGTCGATGATCACAAGATCAAGATGGATGCAATGCGCTTGAAGATTAGAAAGATTAGAAAACATGCCATTCATACCGAGGCTTGGTATCATTATGTCGTTGGATCAATTGTTACCTTGGTTGCGATTATGATCGCATTTGTTTTCGCATTGAAATGTTTTACATAGTTTCAATGTATGGTTTAATTAATTAGATGCTCTGGAGAGCTATATGTTGTTAGATGAGAACTATGTATGCACTTTGGTTTTAATGTGATGATGAACTTCTATTAATTTAGACACTTAATTATATATAATGCACGCAGATGAACCGGCAATGGATGTACGGTGACAGACACACCCGCGAGTACATTAAGGGCGTGCATGAGTTTCTCGATGCGGCTGAGGTAAACAAGCAGAATGGTTTTATGTGTTGTCCATGCACTGAATGTGGGAATACGAGGTCTTCCTCTAACCGGAAAATCCTTCACTCCCACCTGCTTTACAAGGGTTTCATGCCACACTATAATGTTTGGACGAGGCATGGAGAAATAGGGGTTATGATGGAAGACGGCAAAGAAGAAGACTACGACGACAACTATGTGCCCCTGAATACGGTGATGCTGCAACGGGGGGAGCTGGTGAAGATCAAGAGGAACCAGACGATGTGCCCAATGATGCTGCAACGGGTGAAGCTGCTGAAGATCAAGAGGAACCAGACGATGTGCCCGATGATGATGATCTCCGCCGGGTCATTGTCGATGCAAGGACGCAATGCATTAGTCAAAAGGAGAAGCTGAAGTTCGATCGCATGTTAGAGGATCACAAAAAAGGGTTATACCCCAATTGCGAAGATGGCAACACAAAGCTCGGTACCGTACTGGAATTGCTGTAGTGGAAGGCAGAGAATGCTGTGGCTGACAAAGGATTTGAGAAGCTACTGAAAATATTGAAGAAGAAGCTTCCAAAGGATAACGAATTGCCCGACAGTACATACGCAGCAAAGAAGGTCGTATGCCCTCTAGGAATGGAGGTGGAGAAGATACATGCATGCCCTAATGACTGCATCCTCTACCGCGCTGCATACAAGGATCTGAACACATGCCCGGTATGCGGTGCATTGCGGTATAAGATCAGACGAGATGACCCTGGTGATGTTAACGGAGAGCCCCCCAGGAAGAGGGTTCCTGCAAAGGTGATGTGGTAGGCTCCTATAATACCACGGTTGAAACGTCTGTTCAAAAACAAAGAGCATGCCAAGTTGATGCGATGGCACAGTGAGAACCGAAAGAAAGATGGGAAGTTGAGAGCACCCGCTGACGGGTCGCAGTGGAGAAAAATCGAGAGAAAGTACTGGGATGAGTTTGCGAACGACCCAAGGAATGTATGGTTTGCTTTAAGCGCGGATGGCATTAATCCTTTCGGGGAGCAGAGCAGCAATCACAGCACCTGGCCCGTGACTCTATGTATGTATAACCTTCCTCCTTGGATGTGCATGAAGCGGAAGTTCATTATGATGCCAGTTCTCATCCAAGGCCCTAAGCAACCCGGCAACGAAATTGATGTCTACCTAAGGCCATTAGTTGAAGAACTTTTACAGCTGTGGAATGAAAACGGTGTACGTACGTGGGATGAGCACAGACAGGAGGAATTTAACCTTAAGGCGTTGCTGTTCGTGACCATCAACGATTGGCCCGCTCTCAGTAACCTTTCAGGACAGACAAACAAAGGATACCACGCATGCACGCACTATTTAGATGACACTAAAAGTATATACCTGGACAAATGCAGGAAGAAAGTGTACCTGGGCCATCGTCGATTTCTTCCGACCAACCATCAATGTCGAAAGGAAGGCAAGCATTTCAAAGGCGAGGCAGATCACCGGAAGAAGCCCGCCATGCGCACCGGTGATCACCTGCTTGCTATGGTCAATGATTTACACTACGTAATCTTTGGAAAGGGTCCCGGTGGACTAGCTGTTCCGAATGACGCTGAGGGACACGCACCCATGTGGAAGAAGAAATCTATATTTTGGGACCTACCCTACTGGAAAGACCAAGAGGTCCGCTCCTCAATCAACGTGATGCACGTGACGAAGAACCTTTGCGTGAACCTGCTAGGCTTCTTGGGCGTGTATGGGAAGACAAAAGATACACCTGAGGCACGGGAGGACCTGCAACGTTTGCACGAAAATGACGGCATGCCTCCAAAGCAGTATAAAGGTCCTGCCAGCTACGCTCTTACGAAAGAAGAGAAAGAAATCTTCTTTGAATGCCTGCTCAGTATGAAGGTCACGACTGGCTTCTCGTCGAATATAAAGGGAATAATAAATATGCCAGAGAAAAAGTTTCAGAACCTAACGTCTCATGACTGCCACGTGATTATGACGCAACTGCTTCCGGTTGCATTGAGGGGGCTTCTACCGGAAAACGTCCGATTAACCATTGTGAAGCTATGTGCATTCCTCAATGCAATCTCTCAGAAGGTGATCGATCCAGAAATCGTACCAAGGCTAAGGAGTGATGTGGCGCAATGTCTTGTCAGTTTCGAGCTGGTGTTCCCACCATCCTTCTTCAATATCATGACGCACGTCCTAGTTCATCTAGTCGACGAGATTGTCATCCTGGGGCCCGTATTTCTACACAATATGTTCCCCTTTGAGAGGTTCATGGGAGTCCTAAAGAAATATGTCCGTAATCGCGCTAGGCCAGAAGGAAGCATCTCCATGGGCCATCAAACAGAGGATGTTATCGGGTTTTGTGTTGACTTCATTCCTGGCCTTAACAAGATAGGTCCCTAAATCACGGTATGAGGGGAGACTGACTGGAAAAGGCACTCTTGGAAGAGATTCAATAATATGTAGGGACGGATATTCTTGGTCTCAAGCACACTACACAGTTCTATAGAACTCTACCTTGGTGACCCCGTATGTTGATGAACACAAGACCAGTCTGCGCTCCAAACACCCGGAGCAGTGCGACAACTGGATTACATGTGAACACATCAGGACTTTCAGCAGTTGGTTGGAAACACGTCTCAGAGGTGACAACACTGTTTGTGATGAGTTGTACTTGTTGTCCAGGGGACCATCTTTGACTGTATTGACTTACAAAGGATACGAGATGAATGGGAATACATTTTACACGATCGCCCAAGATCAAAAGAGCACCAACCAAAACAGCAGTGTCCGCTTTGATGCAGCAACCGAGAGCGGAAAGGACACATATTATGGTTACACAGTGGACATATGGGAACTTGACTATGG
This sequence comes from Triticum monococcum, assembly GCA_034509565.1. Classification (NCBI taxonomy): domain Eukaryota; kingdom Viridiplantae; phylum Streptophyta; class Magnoliopsida; order Poales; family Poaceae; genus Triticum; species Triticum monococcum. The sequence continues at coordinate 491,331,549 of CM067845.1, forward strand.
ACCTGATTTTAAGGTCCCTTTGTTTAAGTGCAAATGGGTCAATCTGTTAGGCGGCGGGGTACAGGTAGACCCATAGTACGGAATGACAACAGTGGATCTGAAAAATCTTGGGTACACTAACGAACCGTTCGTCCTAGCCAATGATGTTGCATAGGTTATCTATGTGAAGGACATGTCTACCAAACCGAGAAAAAGAAAAGATAAGGAAGCGAATACATCATACGATGAGCCAAAGCGCCACATAGTTCTTTCAGGAAAAAGGGACATCCTGGGAGTGGACGGCAAGACAGACATGTCTGAAGATTATGAAAAGTTTCATGAAATTCCTCCCTTCAATGTCAAGGCTGACCCAAGCATCCTGATAAACAATGAAGATTATCCATGGTTACGGCGCAATAAGCAAATGACACGAACGAAGAAAAAGTGAAGACTTTCTCCCGCAACTTTGTAACACACGAACATGCTACCATTGTCCGTTTTGTACATGCACATGCTATGTGGGTGAAATTATGATACCATCCCAACTTTCAACTTTTTCATAGTTCATTTGAAATGCTTTCATGTCTTATGGTTCGGCCCTCGTAATACCATGACCATTAGTCCCTGGCCCATGCCAACTTTCAACTTTCTAAAACTAATGGCACTAACAGAAAGTTTAGAATTTTGCTCCTCGCCCCTGGCCCGTGACCATTAGTCCCGGTTTGTGCCGCAAACCGAGACTAAAGGGTTGGTCCTCATTGCGGGCAAAGTTTAGTCCCACCTCACCAACCGAAGGGGGCTCACACCGCTTTATAAGCCCTTCCCTCTCTGCCTTGTTGAGCTGCTCTCAAAGTGAAAATAGATGCCCTAATAGAGAAAAGTTTAACCTAAATTCATAGTGAATTTCTCTGAAATTCATACAAATTTACTAGGAATTTAGGTTGAATTTTCTCTATAAGCGCATGTATTCTCATTTTTTTAGTAAGTTAATCACAAACTTGTGATTCAAACAATTTTCAAAGAATTCAAGTTTTAACTATTCAAATTTGAAAACTAATGGCACTAACAGAAAGTTTATAATTTTACTAACCTAAAAGCAAACAGAATTAAAAATTAAAGCAAAAAACAAAAGAAAATAAATAATGCAAAAAACAAATCAAAAAACAGGAAAAACTATTTTTATAGTAAAGTTAATCAGAAAATAAAATAAATAAAGCAACAAAGAAAACAAAATAACAAAAAAAAAATTCAAATTCTATTTTTTCTTCCAAATAGAATATATTCTATTTTTTTTCTTCTCCACTATTCCTTTCTTCTTCTCCTCTTTTTTTTCTTCTTTTTTTTCTTCGATCTTCTCCTCTAGGATTTCAGGGTCGAGGGTTCGAGGGGTCAAGGGTCGAGGGTTTCAGGGTCGAGGATTCGAGGGTTCTATAGGGTCGAGGGTCGAGGGTTCCAGGGTCGTCTAGGGGTCGAGGGTTCCAGGGTCGTCGAGGGTTCCAGGGGTCGAGGATCGCCGAGGGGTCTAGAGAGGTTTCCTAGTGTCAAAGTATTGAAGAAATCCATGCCTTCATCATTAGCCGGAAGTAACCAGGGCATGTTGGTACGAAGTTCTGCAAAGTTGTTCTGGAATGGAGTTCCGGATAGGATAATCCGCCTTTTGGTACGAATTCAGCAAAGGCCTTCCAAATAGCGATATTCGGAAGGCTCTTGCTGAACTTTGTACCAAAAAGCGAATTATCCTATCTGGGACTCCGTTCCAGAACAACTTTGAAGAGCTTCGTACCATCATGCACATGTTACTTTTGCTTAATGATGAAGACATGGTTTTGTTGAATCCTTTGACACTACGCAACCTCCCGACCCCTCGGCGATCCTCTCGAACATGAGAGGAAGAAGAGGATCGTCGAGGGGTCGAGGGTTCCAGGGTCGTCAAGGGTTTGAGGGGCCGAGGATCGTCGAGGGGTCGAGAGAGGTTTCCTAGTGTCAAAGTATTGAAGAAATCCATGCCTTCATCATTAGCCAGAAGTAACCAGGGCTTGTTGGTACGAAGTTCTGCAAAGTTGTTCTGGAATGGAGTCCCGGATAGGATTATACGCCTTTTGGTACGAATTCAGCAAAGGCCTTCCAAATAGCGATATTCGGAAGGCTCTTGCTGTACTTTGTACCAAAAAGCGAATTATCCTATCTGGGACTCCGTTCGAGAACAACTTTGAAGAGCTTCGTACCATCATGCACATGTTACTTTCGCCTAATGATGAAGATATGGTTTTGTTGAATCCTTTGACACTACGCAACCTCCCGACCCCTCGGCGATGCTCTCGAACATGAGAGGAAGAAGAGGATAAAAAAGAAGAGGAAGAAGGAAAAAAAGATGTAGTGTCGTCATTGTTGATATATACCCCCTCCCGATAGTTTACTATGATTAGGTAGCTAGTTCTACGTTTGGCACTAATATATCCATCTGTCATGTTTGAATAATAATTGCCATGTTGTAAATCTTTGTAGAAACTATGGACACCGCCCGAGACGAAGCAAAAGAAGCGTTGTTGAGGGACATAATCGCAGAAGGAAGTGATGCCGTCTCGTTGTTTCTCAACGACACCGATGGTCTGGAAGGAGAGGGTGAACAAGCTGGCTACGGTGACCTAATGCCGGTGCAAGAAGAAGAACATGAGGACGGTTCCGGTGACCCAATGCCGGTGCAAGAAGGAGACCGTGATGACGGCTCCGGTGACCGAACCGAGTCCGGCCAGGTATATATATTAGTTAAGCCTGTGCTGACTAGCTGATTGATGCATTCATTGTTTTGGTATGTACACATATTAATTAAGTCTTTGCTATTTTTTCTAGCCCTCCGGATCAAGCACAACTTTGGTGAAGAGACGAGGCCCGAAGAAAAAGTTGAGCTCGGATGAAAAGCTTGAGATCGTAGCAATCGCGCCCGACGGCCAACTGATTGAACCCCTCCAGACAAAGAGCACATTTTTTGCTCAGTGCGGGGTTCTGGTTAGGGGCAAGATCCCGATAAGCATCCAACAATGGTTTAAGCCGGCTACAGAAGACCCTGAGGTGTCTTATGTCAATGATATGCAGAAAAATGATCTTTGGACTGAGCTGAAGTCAAATTTCACCCTACCGCCAGAGGATAATCCAGAGAACCCAGTTAAAGAGAAATTAATCAAGTCTTTTGCTCTTAAGAGGATGGCAGAACTATTCAAGAGGTGGAAGAAAGAGCTGAATAAGTTTGTCGAAAATAATGAGACACCAGAATTCAAGGGCAGATATGAGAAGATCAGAGATCACTGGCCCGCATTTGTGGCCCACAAGACATCGAAAAAGAGTAAGAAGATGTCGGCGACAAACAAGCAAAATGCTGCGAAGAAGATGCTTCACCATCACACGGGGTCAGGTGGCTACCTCGTAGCCCGGCCTAAGTGGGCCAAGACTGAGAATGATCTGGTTCATAAAGGGATCAAACCAGAGATAATTAGCTGGCCAGACCGTTGCCGGACTTGGTTCTTCGGGGCTGGAGGAACCTTGGACCCTATAACAGGGAAGTGCATTTGGATGAACGATCAAATGGACATACCAGTCAGGAAGCTTAAGCAGTATATCGAAGCAACGCAGCAAGGGAAGTTCTTTCCAGACAGAGAGAACAACGAGCTCACAATGGCCCTCGGGAATCCTGAGCACCCTGGACGGACACGAGGCACGCCAGGCTCCATTCCGTGGAAGGTTGGGTTTCCGGACGCAGGCGGTTACAAATCCCATGAGAGGAGGAAAAAAGTGCAGCAGACCCAAATGCAGGCACTGCAAGCAAGGGTAGACGCGATAGAGGAACGAGAAGCAAATCGCAGCAAACGTACTGCCGAAGCCTCCCCCGAAGCTACCCCACCATCTCAGCGCAGAAGCAGCGTGGCTTCCACCGAGCTGCTTCAGCCGGAGCATGCCTTGATGGCTCCTGCCAGCTATCCCGTGGATGCTATAATGGAGTCTCAAAATTGCCACCTTATGATGCAATGGATGAATTTGGAGGTCAAGGCGGCTGTTGGCTCTGTTTATCCTACTGAACCCGGCGTAACTTTTCACTGTCGGCCGATTCCAGAAGGATATGCTAGGGTGATGGTGGATGAAATAACTGAGGGATTTGAGGACCTCCAGCTTGACCACCCTACCGGTGAAGGGGAGACTCGGCTGGGGTCTGCTCTGGACTCCATGCCTATGGCGGAAGGAGCTCATCAACCTTCCGAACTGGACGCCTCCGCCTCCTCCTCCTCCTCCTCCGGCAAGTCACGGCATTCCGCCTCCTCCACCGCCTCCTCCTCCGGCGAGTGACGATCAGGGCCCCCGGCCGGCTCCTTCTCCGGCGCGTGGCGGCACTCCGCCTCCTTCTCTGCCTGCGCCAACGTGCCCGAGCAGCCAGCCTCCTCCTTCTCCGCCTCGTCAGCAAGGGCGGAAGAGACCTACCGCCGCTCCAGCTGCTCCGGTGCGTCGTAGTCCTTCTCCTCCGCCTCGTAAGCAAGTAAAGAAGACAACCGCTCCGTCTGCTCGGTCGGCATCTAGCAGTACAACCAGAGGTGGGAGGACATACAGATTCGGTCCTTCTCTGAAGACTCCAGAGAAGTTACCATATGAGAGGACCTCGGAGGAGAACGCCGAGATCGCGCGAACCGAAGTGGATGACTGGTTTCAAGGGTTGAGAGCAAAGAGACATCCATCTCCGGAGGAGAAGGTAGATCCGGTGAAAGTGAAGCGCACTCTGGCTGCCCTGACAAAACCACCGAAGTCTCCGCCGAAAGGAAACTATGAGCGCATTATTGGAAAGGAATTTGCCAAAGCGGAGCGGTCAGGAAGTACTGTCAGTGATAAAAGGCTGAAAGAACGACGAGCTGGGAAACAAATTGCCCAGCTCGGCAAACAAGCGAAGCAATCGTGCCCCCCGCTCAAGGTGCCTAGCCACAACGTCGCTAATGATCCGAGGATGGTGCCCGGTTATAGCAATCTTGCAGATTACCTGCCCGATGATGTACATTATGAACCCATGGACGTGCAGATACAAAGATACGAGTACGGGAAGTCTCTTGTCATAGATGGAAGATCTCTATCAACGATGATGCGAAGATTGCATGATTGGTACTTGAAAATCTGTAGAGACTCTGGGGGGAGGAGTACTTTGTATGTGAAAGTTAAAAAGGAGCATGACCTCGTTGGAATTGAACTGTTGCATGTTCCATTTGAGGAGTTCTATCGGTTTTTCAATCAATTGGCCCTCGATAAAACAATGGTCGCCTGCTACTGTCTGTAAGTAGTACTACTTCTGTCATTAAGTTTCTCTATATAGCTTAGCTCTTTCATTGCATGTATTTATAATCATCCTCACTATATTATGCAGATTGAAGATCGTCGAATTGAAGAAAAGACAAGTCGGTGATATTGGGTTCATTAACACATATCTCATAGATGCAACTCAGGTTAAATTTCATGTTGCAGCTACCGAGGCCAACTTGCTACGATCGTTGGTAATAAATGAAAACAAAGATATAATACTCTTTCCTTACAACTTCAAGTGAGTGTTACTATCTTGTGCGTATTCGGTTTCCCTTATATATTAGTCAAGGTTATAGTAATGTAATTGATGAGTTATGCATGCGTGTGCAGTTTCCACTATATTCTCCTAGAGATTAAGCTTGAGCAAGGACTAGTAACCGTCTTAGACTCAAGACGAAAAGATCCCCAGGACTATGCAGACATGACTCAAATACTCGAGAAGTAAGTTAAATCGATCATTATCCACCAAATCAGCAACTTTGTTCATTTCCTGATATATCAAGTAATTGTTTTCTTTGTCTGGCAGGGTTTGGGAAAAATTCACCAGAAAAGCTCCGGGGCTGCCGAAGGAGCTGCAATTTAGACACCCGAAAGTAAGTACTATAGTAGCATTTTAAGCGCATCTACTAGTCATTCAAGCGCTACTTTCATCAATACCATTTGGCATTCTTGCTTATCAGTTTGATTAACCTCTATTTCTTGTAAAGTGGTTGTGGCAGGAACAAGGGAATGATTTCTGTGGATACTACGTTTGCGAGTCCATCCGCCACACGACCTGTGAGCGGGGCTACACTGACGAACAATATGAAGTACGTAAATAACAACATTCACAATTTTATTTTATTACCATCATTTGTGTTGAGTTTCATTCATTCATATATATATATGTATTGACCCCCTTCTTTAAATTAGATGTTTCGGAAGCAGGATGAACTCCTAGCACCAGCTCGCATGCAAGCAATTCAAGAGGAATTGGCGGCATTCTTTCTTGACCACGTGATCCCTGAAGACGGAGAATTCTATGTGGACCCTGAGTCCATATGATTATATTTGTAAGAGATAATTATTGTATATATGTAGCCGGTAGTGTCAGATAGATATACGAGAACTTGTTGTTTGACCAATCTCTCGAAGAAGGAGAGGTGGTCGATATCACTTCTCTCTGTATGCATATATGTTCATGACGATCTTCTGTTTCCTTCATTTGCTTACTAGCTAGCTAGCGTGTCTAGTCCTCTCTATATGTATGTATAGTACGTAGCGTCGACCAAGCACGGACATAAGAGAGGACACTTCTCTCTATTAATTATAGCTAGCTAACACAATATATGAAACACCTAAATTAACCCCCCAAAACCCCCAACCCCCCCCCCCCCCCCTTCAAAAAAAACAAAAACCCCAGCCACAGAAATGCTGACGCGTGGATGCCTATCGGTCCCGGTTGGTGCCACCAACCGGGACCAAAGGGTCTCCTGCCTGGGCTCTGCGCACTGCCCACATGGAGGACCATCAGTCCCGGTTCTGGATTGAACCGGGACTAAAGGGTCGGGGCATTAGTACCGACACTTTAGTCCCGGTTCAGGAACCGGGACTATAGGCCCTTTTTCTACCAGTGTATGTGAAACTAGGTGGTATAAACTTAGCAACAATGTAATTAGCATAATCAACATACCATGGAGCAGTATGAGAAGCATTTATGACATTTAATTGCTCATCGGGAAAGCTATCATCAATAGGTAGTGGGTCATCAAGCACATTTTCTAACCTAGACAAGTTGTCTACAATGGGGTTCTCATCTCCCTTTCTATCGACAATATGTAAGTCAAATTCTTGTAGCAAGAAAACTCATCTAATAAGTCTAGGTTTAGCATCTTTCTTTTCCATAAGATATTTAATAGCAGCATGATCAGTGTGAATAGTTACTTTAGAATCAACAATATAAGGTCTGAACTTATCACAAGCAAATACAACTGCTAAGAATTCCTTTTCAGTAGTAGCATAATTTCTTTGAGCATTGTCTAGGGTTTTACTAGCATATTGAATAACGTTTAATTTCTTATCAACTCTTTGCCCTAGAACAACACCTACAGCATACTCACTAGCATCACACATAATTTCAAAGGGTAAATTCCAATCAGGTGGCTGAACAATAGGTGCAGAGATCAATGCTTTAGCATCTTCTTGTAATAAATTAGTATATTCAAATGCTTCTACACAATCATCATCAAAGACAAATGGTATATCTTTTTGTAATAAATTAGTCAGAGGCCGAGAAATTTTTGAGAAGTCCTTAATGAACCTCCTATAAAATCCGGCGTGACCAAGGAAACTTCTTATACCTTTGATGTCCTTGGGGCATGGCATCTTTTCAATAGCATCAACCTTGGCTTTATCAACTTCAATACCTGTTTCAGAAACTTTATGCCCCAAGGCAATACCTTCATTAACCATAAAGTGGCACTTTTCCCAATTCAAGACAAGATTAGTTTCTTCACGTCTCTGCAAAACTCGATCAAGGTTGCTCAAGCAATCATCAAAAGAAAATCCATAGACGGAGAAATCGTCCATGAAAACCTCACAGATCTTTTCACAGAAGTCGGAGAATATAGCCATCATGCATCTTTTGAAAGGTAGCAGGTGCATTACATAAACCAAAAGGCATACATCTATAAGAAAAAGTACCAAACGGGCAAGTAAAAGTAGTCTTTGATTGATCCTTGGCTGACATGGGTATTTGAGGGATACTAGAATAACCATCTAGAAAGCAAAAATGTGTATGTTTGGATAATCTTTCTAGCATTTGATCGATAAAAGGTAAGGGGTAATGGTCCTTTTTAGTGGCCTTATTTAATTTGCGGAAATCAGTTACCATCCTATAACCTGTAATAATTCTTTGAGGAATCAATTCATCTTTATCATTAGGAACGACAGTAATACCTCCCTTCTTAGGGACACAATGGACCGGACTTACCCACTGACTATCAGCAATGGGATAGATTATACCTGCCTCAAGGAGCTTTAGTATTTCCTTTCTTACCACTTCTTTCATTTTAGGATTCAGCTGTCGTTGATGATCACGAACTGGTTTAGCATCTTCTTCCAAATTTATTTTATGTTGACATAGAGTGGGACTAATGTCCTTAAGATCATCAAGAGTATACCCAATAGCAGCACAGTGCTTCTTTAGAGTTTTCAATAATCTCTCTTCCTCATGCTCTGAAAGGTTAGCACTAATAATAACAGGATATATCTTTTTCTCATCAAGATAAGCATATTTAAGAGTATCAGGCAATGGTTTAAGCTAAAACACGGGATCACCCTTGGGTTCAGGAGGATCCCCTAGGATTTCAACAGGCAAATTGTGTTTCAGAATAGGTTCCTGTTTAAAGAATACTTCATCTATTTCCCTTCTTTCATTCATAAACATATCATTTTCATGGTCTAGCAAATATTGTTCTAAAGGATCACTAGGAGGTACGGCAATAGAAGCCAGACCAATAATTTCATCCTTACTAGGTAATTCTTCTTCATGGTGTTGTCTACTAAATTTAGAGAACTTAAATTCATGAGACATGTCATCTAAACCGATAGTAACAACATCCTTTTTGCAATCTATCTTACCATTAGCAGTGTTCAAGAAGGGTCTACCAAATATAATGGGACAAAAGCTATCTTGTTGGGAACCAAGAACAAGAAAATCAGTAGGATATTTAGTTTTCCCACACAAGACTTCAACATCTCTAACAATTCCCATTGGTGAAATAGTATCTCTATTGGCAAGTTTAATTGTGACATCAATATCTTCTATCTCAGCAGGTGCAATATCATGCATAATTTCTTTGTATAAGTTGTAAGGTATTGCACTAGCACTAGCACCAATATCACATAAGCCATGATAACAATGATCTCCTATTTTAACAGAAATAACAAGCATGCCTACCATAGGTCTAATTTTATCTTTTGCACAAGGTTTAGCAATTCTATAAGTCTCATCAAGGAAATGAATAACATGCCCATCAATATTATCAGACAAGAGATCTTTAACAATAGCAATATCAAGTTCAACTTTAATTTTCTCAGGAGGTGTATAAGTTTGAATATTGCTTTTACGAACCACAGTTGAAGCTTTAGCATGATCCTTTATCCTGACAGGGAAAGGTGGTTTCTCAACATAAGAAGTAGGAACAATAGGATCATTATAAGTGATAGTCTTTTCTTCAACTTTAATAGGTGCAGCTACTTTTACTTCTATGGGAGGATGATATTTAAACCACTTCTCCTTGGGGAGATCAACATAAGTAGCAAATGATTCACAGAAAGAAGCTACTATTTCAGAGTCAAGTCCATATTTAGTGCTAAATTTATGGAAAACATCGGTATCCATAAAAGATTTAACACAATCAAACTGAGGTGTCATACCTAACTCCTTACCTTCGTCGAGGTCCCAGTCTTCAGAGTTGCGTTTAATTCTTTCCAATAAATCCCATTTGAATTCAATAGTCTTCATCATAAAAGAGCCAGCACAAGAAGTATCAAGCATGGTGTGATAGCTATGATAAATCCGAGCATATAGATTTTGAATAATTATTTCTCTTGAGAGCTCATGATTGGGGCATGAATATAACATTGATTTAAGCCTCCCCAAGCTTTAGCGATACTTTCTCCTTCGCGAGGCCAAAAATTATATATATAATTGCGATCATGATGAACAAGATGCATAGGATAAAACTTCTGATGAAATTCCAATTTCAATCGTTTGTAGTTCCATGACCCCGTATCATCACATAGCCTATACCATGTCAATGCATCTTCCTTCAAAGATAAAGGAAATACCTTCTTCTTAACAACATCTTCAGGTACACCTACAAGCTTAAATAATCCACAAACTTCATCCACATATATTAGGTGCTCATCAGGATGCTTTATTCCAGCTCCTGCAAAAGGATTAGCTAGCAGTTTTTCTATCATACCCGAAGGAATTTCAAAGCAGACATTTTCATTTTCAGTAGGTTTAGTAGGTTGAGGAGCAACTCTTTGCCCTACTGGTCGGGGTGAAGATACCCCGAACAAGCCCCTCAGAGGATTACTTTCCATAGTAACAAGTGACAGTAAATTTCAGCACACTATATAAATTTTTCCTTACCAAATTCCACCTACCAAAGGCGCTTCACTCCCCGGCAACGGCGCCAGAAAAGAGTCTTGATGACCCACAAGTATAGGGGATCTATCGTAGTCCTTTCGACAAGTAAGAGTGTCGAACCCAACGAGGAGCAGAAGGAAATGATAAGTGGTTTCCAGCAAGGTATTTTCTGCAAGTACTGAAATAAGTGGTAACAGATAGTTTTGTGATAGGATAATTTGTAACGAGCAACAAGTAACAAAAGTAAATAAGGTGCAGCAAGGTGGCCCAATCCTTTTTGTAGCAAAGGACAAGCCTGGACAAACTCTTATATAGAGAAAAGCGCTCCCGAGGACACATGGGAATATCGTCAAGCTAGTTTTCATCACGTTCATATGATTCGCGTTCGGTACTTTGATAATTTGGTATGTGGGTGGACCAGTGCTTGGGTACTGTCCTTACTTGGACAAGCATCCCACTTATGATTAACCTCTATTGCAAGCGTCCGCAACTAGAACAAAAGTATTAAGGTAAACCTAACCATAGCATGAAACATATTGATCCAAATCAGCCCCTTACGAAGCAACGCATAAACTAGGGTTTAAGCTTCTCTCACTCTAGCAACCCATCATCTACTTATTACTTCCCAATGCATTCCTCTAGGCCCAAATAATGGGTTAGTGTTATGTAGTCGACGTTCACATAACACCACTAGAGGAGAGACAACATACATCTCATCAAAATATCGAACGAATACCAAATTCACATGACTACTAATAGCAAAACTTCTCCCATGTCCTCAGGAACAAACGTAACTACTCACAAAGCATAATCATGTTCACAATCAGAGGGGTATTAATATGCATATAGGATCTGAACATATGATCTTCCACCAAATAAACCAACTTGCATCAACTACAAGGAGTAATTAACACTACTGGCAACCTACTGGTACCAATCCCGGACTTGGAGACAAGAATTGGATACAAGAGATATACTAGGGTTTTGAGAGGAGATGGTGCCGGTGAAGATGTTGATGAAGATTTCCCCCTCCCGGTGAGAGGAGCATTGGTGATGACGATGGTGATGATTTCCCCCTCCCGGAGGGAAGTTTCCCCGGCAGAACAGCTCCGCCAGAGCCCTAGATTTGTTCCGCCAAGGTTCCGCCTCGTGGTGGCGGAGCTTCGTCCGAGGAGATGGCTTGTGATTTTTTCCTCATCGAAAGACTCCATATAGCAGAAGATGGCCATCAGAGGGCCACCAGGGGGACCACGAGGTAGGGGGCACGCCCAGGGGGGTAGGGCGCGCCCCCACCCTCATGGGCAGGGTGTGGCCCCCCTGGTGAACTTCTTGCGCTCAATATTTTTTATATATTCTGAAAACGTCTTCTGTGAAGTTTCAGGACTTTTGGAGCTGTGCAGAATAGGTCTCTAATATTTGCTCCTTTTCCAGCCCAGAATCCCAGCTGCTGGCATTCTCCCTCTTTATGTAAACCTTGTAAAATAAGAGAGAATAGGCATAAGTATTGTGACATAATGTGTAATAACAGCCCATAATGCAATAAATATCGATATAAAAGCATGATGCAAAATGGACGTATCAAGATCCCATGTTGGGGCCTTTTCCGGAGCTCCGCCGGAGGGGGCATTGATTACGGAGGGCTTCTACAGCAACACCATTGCCTCTCCGATGAAGTGTGAGGAGTTTACTTCAGACCTACGGGTCCATAGTTATTAGCTAGATGGCTTCTTCTCTCTCTTTGGATCTCAACACAAAGTTCTCCCCCTCTCTTGTGGAGATCTATTCGATGTAATCTTCTTTTTGCGGTGTGTTTGTTGAGACCGATGAATTGTGGGTTTATGATCAAGTCTATCTATGAATAATATTTGAATCTTCTCTGAATTCTTTTATGTATGATTCATTATCTTTGCGAGTCTCTTCGAATTATCAGTTTGGTTTGGCCTACTAGATTGATCTTTCTTGCAATGGGAGAAGTGCTTAGCTTTGGGTTCAATCTTGCGGTGTCCTTTCCCAGTGACAGTAGGGGCAGCAAGGCACGTATTGTATTATTGACATCAAGGATAACAAGATGGGGCTTTCATCATATTGCATGAGTTTATCCCTCTACATCATGTCATCTTGCTTAAGGCGTTACTCTGTTTTCATTAACTTAATACTCTAGATGCGTGTTGGATAGCGGTCGATGAGTGGAGTAATAGTAGTAGATGCAGGCAGGAGTCGGTCTACTTGTCTCGAACGTGATGCCTATATACATGATCATACCTAGATATTATCATGACTATGCTCAATTCTGTTAATTGCTCAATAGTAATTCGTTCACCCACCGTAGAATACTTATGCTCTTGAGAGAAGCCACTAGTGAAACCTATGGCCCCCGGATCTATCTTCATCATATTAATCTTACAATACTTAGTTATTTCCTTTGCTTTCTACTTTGCTTTTATTTTACTTTGCATCTTTATCATAAAAATACCAAAAATATTATCTTATCATATCTATCAGATCTCACTCTCGTAAGTGGCCGTGTAGGGATTGACAGCTCCTTATCGCGTTGGTTGTGCGGATTTATTTGTTTTGTGCAGGTACGAGGGACTCGCGCGTAGCCTCCTACTGGATTGATACCTTGGTTCTCAAAAACTGAGGGAAATACTTACGCTACTTTGCTGCATCATCCCTTCCTCTTCGGGGAAAACCAACGTAGTGCTCAAGAGGTAGCAAGAAGGATTTCTGGCGCCGTTGCCGGGGAGTCTATGAAAAAAGTCAATATACCAAGTATCCATCACAATCCCTATCTCCCGCATTACATTATTTGCCATTTGCCTCTTGTTTTCCTCTCCCCCACTTCACCCTTGCCGTTTTATTCGCCCTCTCTCTCTATCCTCCCTCTCTTTCTCTATTAGCACTCCGATTGGTCTTCTTACCGATGCTGAATCTTGTGAAATTAATACTGCTTTGTTAAATCTTGTCATGAAAGATCCGTTTTCCGGCCTTCCTAGTGAAGCTGCTGCTACCCATCTAAATAGCATCGTTGATTTGTGTGATATGCAAAAGAAGAAAGATGTGGATAACGATATTTTTAAATTGAAGATATTTCCTTTTTCGCTTAGAGATCGTGCTAAAGCTTGGTTTTCGTCTTTGCCTAAGAATAGTATTGATTCATGGAATAAGTGCAAAGATGCTTTTATCTCTAAGTATTTTCCTCCCGCTAAGATCATCTCCCTTAGAAATAATATTATGAATTTTAAGCAACTTGATCATGAACATGTTGCACAAGCTTGGGAGAGGATGAAATTAATGATACGTAATTGCCCCACTCATGGTTTGAATCTGTGGATGATTATACAAATTTTTTATGATGGATTGAATTTTGCTTCTAGAAATCTTTTAGATTTGGCTGCGGGAGGCACTTTTATGGAAATCACTATAGGAGAAGCTACTAAACTCCTAGATAATATTATGGTTAATTATTCTCAATGGCATACTGAAAGATCTACTAATAAAAAGGTGCATGCGATAGAAGAAATTAATGTCTTGAGTGGAAAGATGGATGAACTTATGAAATTATTTGCTAGTAAGAGTGTTTCTTCTGATCCTAATGATATGCCCTTGTCTACTTTGATTGAGAATAATAATAAATCTATGGATGTGAATTTTGTTGGTAGGAACAATTTTGGTAACAACACGTATAGAGGAAATTTTAATCCTAGGCCTTATCCTAGTAATCCCTCTAATAATTATGGTAATTCCTACAACAATTCTTATGGAAATTATAATAATATGCCCTCTGATTTTTGAATCTATTATTAAAGAATTTATTACTTCGCAAAAGAATTTCAATGCTTTGATTGAAGAAAAATTCCTTAAGATCGATGAGTTGGCTAGGAACGTTGATAGAATTTCTCTTGATGTTGATTCTTTGAAACTTAGATCTATTCCGCCTAAGCATGATATCAATGAGTCTCTCAAAGCCATGAGAATTTCCATTGATGAGTGCAAAGAAAGAACCGCTAGGATGCGTGCTAAGAAAGATGCCTTTATAAGAGGGTGTTCTTCTAGTTCCTATGACAATAATGATGAAGATCTACAAGTTATTGATGTGTCCCCTATTAAATATTTGTTTTGCAATATGAATCTTGATAATGATAGGACTGAATATGATCCATCTTTTACCTAGAAGGCGTTCCAAGAATTTGGAATTTTTTGATCTTGATGGTAAAATTGATAAAAGTGGGATTGAAGAAATTAAAACCCTAGATGTTGCTAAACCCACTATTATGGATTTCAAGGAATTTAACTATGAAAATTGCTCTTTGATTGATTTTATTTCCTTTGTTGCAATTCGTGCTAAATTCTCCTCATGCTCATAGTCAAAATAAAGCGTTTACTAAACATATCGTTGATGTCTTGATGCAATCTTATGAAGAAAAAATTGAATTGGAAGTTTCTATCCCTACAAAGCTTTATGATGAGTGGGAACCAACTATTAAAATTAAAATTGAAGATCATGAATGCTATGCTTTATGTGATTTGGGTGCTAGTGTTTCCATGATTCAACGGACTTTGTGTGATTTGTTAGGTTTCCGTGATTTTGATGATTGTTGTTTAAACTTGCACCTTGCAGATTCCACTATTAAGAAACCTATGGGAAGAATTAATGATGTTCTTACTGTTGCAAATAGGAATTATGTGCCCGTATATTTTATTGTTCTTGACATAGATTGCAATCCTTCATGTCCTATTATTCTTGTAGACCTTTCCTTAGAACGATTGGTGCAATTATTGATATGAAGGAAGGAAATATTAGATTCCAATTTCCGCTAAGGAAAGGCATGGAACACTTTCCTAGAAATAAAATTAAATTACCTTATGAATCTATTATGAGAGCCACTTATGGATTGCCTACCAAAGATGGCAATACCTAGATCTATCCTTGCTTGTTATGCCTAGCTAGGGGCGTTAAACGATGGCGCTTGTTGGGAGGCAACCCGATTTTATTTTTATTCCTTGCTTTTTTGCTCCTATTTAGTAATAAATAATTTATATAGCCTCTGTTTTGGTTGTGTTTTTTTGTGTTTAATTAGTGTTTGTGCCAAGTAGAACCGTTGGGAAGACTTGGGGAAAGTCTTGTTACACTTGCTGTAAAAAACAGAAACTTTAGCGCTCACGAGAACTACTGCCATTTTTATTTGGAAAGTGCTATTTAGTTAATTCTTTTTGCAGATGATTAATAGATACATTCCTCACGTCCAGAAATTTATTTTAGAATTTTTGGGGTTCCAGATCCAGATTACTAAAGACTGTTCTGTTTTTGACAGATTCTGTTTTTCGTGTGTTGTTTGCTTATTTTGATGAATCTATGGCTAGTAAAATAGTTTATAAACCATAGAGAAGTTGGAATATAGTAGGTATAACACCAATATAAATAAATAATGAGTTCATTACAGTACCTTGAAGTGGTCTTTTGTTTTCTTTCGCTAACGGAGCTCATGAGATTTTCTACTTTAAGTTTTGTGTTGTGAAGTTTTCAAGTTTTGGATAAGATTTGATGGTGGAACAAGGAGCGGCAAGAGCCTAAGCCTGGGGATGCCCATGGCACCCCCAAGATAATCTAAGGACACCTAAAAGCCAAAGTTTGGGGATGCCCCGGAAGGCATCCCCTCTTTCGTCTACTTCTATCAGTAACTTTAATTGGAGCTATATTTTTATTCACCACATGATATGTGTTTTGCTTGGAGCGTCTTGTATGATTTGAGACTTTACTTTTTAGTTTACCACAATCATCCTTGCTGTACACACCTTTTAAGAGAGCCATACATGATTTGGAATTTGTTAGAATACTCTATGTGCTTCGCTTATATCTTTTGAGTTATATAGTTTTGCTCTATTACTTCACTTATATCTTTTAGAGCACGGTGGTGGATTTGTTTTATAGAAACTATTGATCTCTCATGCTTCATTTAGATTATTTTGAGAGTCTTAAATAGCATGGTAATTTGCCTAAATAATCCTAATATGCTTGGAATTCAGGAATAGTAAAACAACTTCCTTATGAGTGTGTTGAATGCTATGAGAAGTTTGATGCTTGATAATTGTTTTGAGATATGAAGATGGTAATATTAAAGTTGTGCTAGTTGAGTAGTTGTGAATTTGAGAAATGCTTGTGTTAAAATTTGTGATTCCCGTAGCATGCACGTATGGTGCACCATTATGTGATGAAGTCGGAGCATGATTTATTTTTTGATTGTCTTCCTTATGAGTGGCTGTCGGGGACGAGTGATGGTGTTTTCCTACCAATCTATCCCCCTAGGAGCATGCACGTAATACTTTGCTTTGATAACTTGTAGATTTTTGCAATAAGTATATGAGTTCTTTATGACTAATGTTGAGTCCATGGATTATACGCACTTTTCTCACCCTTCCACCTTTGCTAGCCTCTCTAATACTGCGCACCTTTCGCCGGTATCTGATACGTCTCCAACGTATCTATAATTTTTTATTGTTCCATACTATTATATTATCAACCTTGGATGTTTTATATGCGTTTATATGCTATTTTATATGATTTTTGGGACTAGCCTATTAACCCAGATCCCGGTGCTAGTTTCTGTTTTTTCCTTGTTTTAGAGTATCACAGAAAAGGAAAATCAAACGGAGTCCAATTGATCTGAATCTTCATGGAACTTATTTTTGGAAGGAAAGCAACCAGGGAGACTTGGAGTCCACGTAAGGGAAGCAACGAGGAAGCCACGAGGCAGGGGGCGCGCCCACCACCCTCGTGGGCCCCTCGTGGCTCCCCTGACATACTTCTTCTACCTATATATCTCCATATACCCTAAAACGATCGGGGAGCACAATAGATCGGGAGTTCCGCTACCAGAAGCCTTCGTAGCCACCAAAAACCAATCTAGACCCGTTCCGGCACCCTGCCGGAGGGGGAATCCCTCTCCGGTGGCCATATTCATCATCCCGGTGCTCTCCATGACGAGGAGGGAGTAGTTCTCCCTCGGGGCTGAGGGTATGTACCAGTAGCTATGTGTTTGATCTCTCTCTCGTATTCTTGAGATGATACGATCTTGATGTATTGTGAGCTTTGCTATTATAGTTGGATCTTATGATGTCCCCCCCCCCCTCCTCTACTCTCTTGTAATGGATTGAGTTTCCCCTTTGAAGTTATCTTATCGGATTGAGTCTTTAAAGATTTGAGAACAATTGATGTATGTCTTGTCGTGCGTATCTGTGGTGACAATGGGATATCACGTGATTCACTTGATGTATGTTTTGGTGATCAACTTGCGGGTTCCGCCCATGAACCTATGCATAGGACTTGGCACACGTTTTCGTCGTGATTCTTCGGTACAAACTTTAGGGCACACTTTGAGGTTCTATGTGTTGGTTGAATAGATGAATCTGAGATTGTGTGATGCATATCGTATAATCATACCCACGGATACTTGAGGTGACATTGGAGTATCTAGGTGACATTAGGGTTTTGGTTGATTTGTGTCTTTAGGTGTTATTCTAGTACGAACTCTAGGGCTGTTTGTGACATTCATAGGAATAGCCCAATGGATTGATTGGAAAGAATAACTTTGAGGTGGTTTCATACCCTACCATAATCTCTTTGTTCGTTCTCCACTATTAGTGACTTTGGAGTGACTCTTTGTTGCATGTTGAGGGATAGTTATGTGATCCAATTATGTTATTATTGTTGAGAGGACTTGCACTAGTGAAAGTATGAACCCTAGGCCTTGTTTCAACACATTGCAATACCGTTTACGCTCACTTTTACCATTAGTTACCTTGCTGTTTTTATATTTTCAGATTACAAAAACTATTATCTTCTATCCATATTGCACTTGTATCACCATCTCTTCGCTGAACTAGTGCACCTATACAATTTACCATTGTATTGGGTGTGTTGGGGACACAAGAGACTCTTTGCTATTTGGTTGCAGGGTTGCTTGAGAGAGACCATCTTCATCCTACGCCTCCTACGGATTGATAAACCTTAGGTCATCCACTTGAGGGAAATTTGCTACTGTCCTACAAACCTCTGCACTTGGAGGCCCAACAACGTCTACAAGAAGAAGGTTGTGTAGTAGACATGAAGCTCTTTTCTGGCGTCGTTGCCAGGGAGGTGAGTGCTTGAAGGTATATCTTTAGATCTTGCAATCGAGTCTTTTAGTTTCTTGTTTTATCACTAGTTTAGTTTATAAACGATAACTACAAAAAAATATGGAATTGAGTTTGCCTCATACGCTTTATCTTTTTAATATCTGTCATGAGAATAAGGATTCCGATAATTGTGCTCAAGTGCTAGAAGAAGAATGCATTAGAATGTTTGGCACTAAATATTTGAATGATGAGCATGATTGCAATGTTGTTAGTATGAATTCCTTGAATACCCATGATGGTAATGATATGCAAAGCCACAAACTTGGGGAAGCTATGTTTGATGAAGAAGATATTTTTTGTCCCCCAAGCTTTGATGAGCAAATTTATTATGATGAAAGCATCCCTCCTATTTATGATGATTATATTGATGAAAGTGGATTTGGAGAGGTCATGACTTTATTTTGTGATGAATTCACTATTTCAGAAGAGGTTCCAATTGATTATGAGAACAAAGTTGCTATCTATGATGATTATTGTGATAACTTGTATGCTATAAAGAATAATGATATCCATGAAACTTGTCATCATGATTTTAGTTTTCAATTGGATTATGCCTCACATGCTAATTATTTTGTTGAGTTTGCTCCCACTACTATCCATGATAAGAAGTTTCCTTATGTGGAGAGTGATACGTCTGCAACGTATCTATAATTTTTGATTGCTCCATGCTATATTATCTACTGTTTTGGATGTTTATGGGCTTTATTATACACTTTTATATCATTTTTGGACTAACCTATTAACCCAGAGCCCAGTGCCAGTTTCTGTTTTTACCTTGTTTTAGAATATCGCAGAAAAGGAAAACCAAACGGAGTCCAATTGACCTGAAACTTCACGGAACTTATTTTTGGATCAGAAGCAACCAGGGAGACTTGGAGTCTACGTCAAGGAAGCTTCGAGGAGGCCACGAGGTAGGGGGCGCGCCCACCCCCCTAGGGCGGGCCCTCCACCCTCGTGGGCCCCTCGTGGCCCCCCTAACGTACTTCTTCCGCCTATATATCTCCATATACCCTAAAAACATCCGGGAACACAATAGATCGGGAATTCCGCCGCCAGAAGCCTCTGTAGCCACAAAAAGCCAATCTAGACCCGTCCCGGCACCCTGCCGGAGGGACAATCCCTCTCCGGTGGCCATCTTCATCATCTTGGTGCTCTCCATGACGAGGAGGGAGTAGTTCTCCCTCAGGGCTGAGGGTATGTACCAGTAGCTATGTGTTTGATCTCTCTCTCTCTCTCGTGTTCTTGAGGTGATACGATCTTGATGTATCGTGAGCTTTGCTATTATATTTGGATCCTATGATGTTTCTTCTCCCCCTCTACTCTCTTGTAATGGATTGAGTTTTCCCTTTGAAGTTATCTTATCGGATTGAGTCTTTAAAGATTTGAGAACACTTGATGTATGAATTGCCGTGCGTATCTGTGGTGATAATGGGATACCACGTGATTCACTTGATTTATGTTTTGGTGATCAACTTGCGGGTTCCGCCCATGAACCTATGCATAGGGGTTGGCACATGTTTTCGTCGTGATTCTCCGGTAGAAACTTTGGGGCACTCTTTGAGGTTCTATGTGTTGGTTGAATAGATGAATCTGATATTGTGTGATGCATATCGTATAATCATACCCACGGATACTTGAGGTGACATTGGAGTATCTAGGTGACATTAGGGTTTTGGTTGATTTGTGTCTTAAGATGTTATTCTAGTACGAACTCTAGGGCTGTTTGTGACACTTATAGGAATAGCCCAATGGATTGATTGGAAAGAATAACTTTGAGGTGGTTTCGTACCCTACCATAATCTCTTCGTTCATTTCTGCTATTAGTGACTTTGGAGTGACTCTTTGTTGCATGTTGAGGGATAGTTATATGATCCAAGTATGTTATTATTGTTGAGGGAACTTGCGCTAGTGAAAGTATGAACCCTAGGCCTTGTTTCAACACATTGCAATACCGTTTATGCTCACTTTTACCATTAGTTACCTTGCTGTTTTTATATTTTCAGATTACAAAAACTATTATCTTCTATCCATATTGTACTTGTATCACCATCTCTTCGCCGAACTAGTGCACATATACAATTTACCATTGTATTGGGTGTGTTGGGGACACAAGAGACACTTTGTTATTTGGTTGCAGGGTTGCTTGAGAGAGACCATATTCATCCTACGCCTCCTACAAATTGATAAACCTTAGGTCATCCACTTGAGAGAAATTTGCTACTGTCCTACAAACCTCTGCACTTGGAGGCCCAACAACGTCTACAAGAAGAAGGTTTTGTAGTAGACATCAAGCTCTTTTCTGGCGCCGTTGCCAAGGAGGTAAGTGCTTGAAGGTATATCTTTAGATCTTGCAATCGAGTCTTTTAGTTTCTTGTTTTATCACTAGTTTAGTTTATAAAAGAAACTTACAAAAAATGGAATTAAGTTTGTCTCATACGCTTCACCTTTTTAATATCTTTCGTGAGTATGATGGAAAGGATAATTGTGCTCAAGTGCTAGAAGAAGAAATCTATAAAATGTTTGGCACTAAATATTTGAATGACGAGCATGATTGCAATGTTGTTAGTATGAATTCTTTGAATATCCATGATACTAATGATGATTGCACTAGTTATGATGTCTCCTATAAACATGTCAATTTTTGTGGAGTACATTGGGTTTGTAAGTACACACCAAATAGGGAAGATAGATATTGCAAGAGGCATAAGTACTTAGAAACTAAATTGTTGCAAGAAAGGCTAGATGAATGTGCTGAAAGTTTAAATTATCTTGGCCATACTTGTGAGCTTTGCAATGAACATGATCATTTCAATACCCAATGCAAATTGTTTCATAATCGTATCGTGTCCAAAAATTGTGATGACTTGATTTCCCTTGCACATCATAATGAACTTAGTTTGCTCTTGGGTTATGAAGAAATGAAACGTATAACTAAGTATATTCCAAAATTCGCCCTTGATAGAGTTCTTCATTTTGATCTAGAAGAAATTTATATGTATTGTGCGGTGAATTGCATTGAAAATCCTTATATTGCCAATTACATAAAGAAAAGAAAACAAATAGAAGATTAAGAGAATACTAATGAAAGGGAAGAGACTTCCCAATACCCTCCTATTATTTCTTATGATGAATCAGGTAACGAGGAGGAGCCTCCTATTCAACCAATCTCATTAATAAGGAGCTCCAAAAAGAGGATTGAACCCACACATGATGTGGTGAAGAATAAGAAAAGAAAAAGGAAGAGAGGTAAAAAGATATCTCCCCCAAATAGTGCTGCTCCTATTACTATTGTGCCTCATGAAAATATAATTGTGGAAGCTAATGATACTTCTTATGATCTTGAACATGTGTTGTACACTTGCTTGGAAGAATATGATAATTGCTATACTATTGGTGCTATCTATACTATTAATGATGAGAGTGATTATGCTTATGATATGAAAAGGCCCAAGCTTGGGGAAGCTATGTTTGATGAAGATGATGTTTTTGAGAATATATTTGCTGCAATTAATGTTTGTCCCAAGCTTGGGGAAGCTATGATTAATGAAGATGATATTTTTAGTCTCCCAAGTTTTGATATGCAAATTTATAATGATGATAGCATGCCTCCTACTTATGATGATTATTGTGATGATACATATGCTATAAAAAGTAGTGATGATTATATTTATAAAACTTGTCATGATTATGATTCCCCTTTTTCTGAACATTACTCTTTTAATATGGAAACAATTTAGTATTCGAGTTTCTTATGATACTCCCACTATTCCGAATGAGAAGAATTTTGCTTATGTGGAGAATAATAAAAAGTATATGCTTGTAGATCATGAAAAGAATGCTTTAGGTGCTGGTTATATTGTTGAATTCATTCATGATGCTACTGAAAATTATTATGAGGGAGGAACATATGCTTGTAGGAATTGCAATAATATCAAGTTTCCTCTCTATGTGCTTAAAGTTTCAAAGTTATGCTTGTTTTGCCTTCCTATGCAAGTTGATTATTGTTTCCATAAGTTGTTTGCTCACAAAATCCCTATGCATAGGAAGTGGGTTAGGCTTAAATGTGCTAGTCATATTCTTCATGATGCTCTCTTTATGTTTCAATTCTTATCTTTTATGTGAGCATCATTGAAATCATCATGCCTAGCTAGGGGCGTTAAACGATAGCGCTTGTTGGGAGGCAACCCAATTTTATTTTTATTCCTTGCTTTTTGCTCCTGTTTAGTAATAAATAATTCATCTAGTCTCTGTTTAGATGTGGTTTTATTCTTTTAATTAGTGTTTGTGCCAAGTAGAACCTTAGGGAAGACTTGGGGAAAGTCTTGTTGATCATGCTGTCAAAAACAGAAACTTTAGCGCTCACGAGAATTGCTGCCATTTTTATTTGGAGAGTGATATTTAGTTAATTATTTTTGCATATGATTAATAGATAAATTACTCACGTCCATAAATTTATTTTAGAATTTTTGGGCTTCCATAAGTTTGCATTATTTACAGATTACTACAGACTGTTCTGTTTTTGACAGATTCTGTTTTCATTGTGTTGTTTACTTATTTTGATGAATCTATGGCTAGTAAAATAGTTTATAAACCATAGATAAGTTGGAATACAGTAGTTTTAACACCAATATAAATTAAGAATGAGTTCATTACAGTACTTTGAAGTGGTGTTTGGTTTTCTTTCGCTAACGGAGCTTACGAGTTTTCTGTTAAGTTTTGTGTTGTGAAGTTTTCAAGTTTGGGTAAAGATTCGATGGTGGAACAAGGAGCGGCAAGAGCCTAAGCTTGGGGATGCCCAAGGCAAACCAAGGTAATATTCAAGGACAACCAAAAGCCTAATCTTGGGGATGCCCCGGATGGCATCCCCTCTTTCGTCTTCGTTCATCGGTAACTTTACTTGGAGCTATATTTTTATTCGCCACATGATATGTGTTTTGCTTGGAGTGTCATTTTATTCTCTTTTGTTTTGCTTGATGTTTGCATAAAATACCAAGATCTGAAATTATTAAATGTTAGAGAGTCTTTACATAGTTGCATAATTATTCGACTACTCATTGATCTTCACTTATATCTTTTAGAGCACGGTGGTGGTTTTATTTTTTTAGAAATTAATGAACCCTCATGCTTCACTTATATCATTTTGAGAGTCTTAAATAGCATGGTAATTTTCTTAAATAATCCTAATATGCTAGGCATCCCAGAATAGTAAAAACTTTCTTATGAGTGTGTTGAATACTAAGAGAAGTTTGATGCTTGATGATTGTTTTTAGATATGGAGGTAATAATATCTAAGTTGTGCTAGTTGAGTAGTTGTGAATTTGACAAATACTTGTGTTGAAGTTTGCAAGTCCCGTAGCATGCACGTATGGTAAACGTTATGTAACAAATTTGAAACATGAGGTGTTATTTGATTGTCTTCCTTATGAGTGGCGATCGGGGACGAGCGATGGTCTTTTCCTACCAATCTATCCCCCTAGGAGCATGCGCGTAGAGCCAAGGTTTTTGATGACTTGTAGATTTTTGCAATAAGTATGTGAGTTCTTTATGATTAATGTTGAGTCCATGGATTATATGCACTCTCACCCTTCCATCATTGCTAGCCTCTTCGGTACCGTGCATTGCCCTTTCTCACATTGAGAGTTACTTCGCCGGTGCATCCAAACCCCGTGATATGATACACTCTTTCACACATAAACCTTCTTATATATTCCTCAAAACTGCCACCATACCTACCTATTATGGCATTTCCATAGCCATTCCGAGATATATTGCCATGCAACTTTCCACCATTCCGTTTATCATGACACATTCATCATTGTCATATTGCTATGCATGATCATGTAGTTGACATCGTATTTGTGGCAAAGCCACCATTCATAATTCTTTCATACATGTCACTCAGTCATTGCACATCCCGGTACACCGCCGAAGGCATTCATATAGAGTCATATTTGTTCTAGTATCGAGTTGTAATCATCGAGTTGTAAATAAATAGAAGTGTGATGATCATCATTTTCTAGAGCATTGTCCCAAGTGAGGAATAAAAAAAAGAGAAAGGCCATAAAAAAGAGAAGGCCCAAAAAAGAGAAAGGCGATAAAAAAAGAGAAGGCCCAAAAAAATGAAAAAAAAATGAGAGAAAAAGAGAGAAGGTACAATGCTACTATCCTTTGTCACACTTGTGCTTCAAAGTAGCACCATGATCTTCATGATAGAGAGTCTCTTGTTTTGTCACTTTCATATACTAGTGGGAATTTTTCATTATAGAACTTGGCTTGTATATTCCAACAATGGGCCTCCTCAAGTGCCCTAGGTCTTCGTGAGCAAGCAAGTTGGATGCACACCCACTTAGTTTCTTTTGTTGAGATTTCATACATTTATAGCTCTATTGCATCCGTTGCATGGCAATCCCTACTCCTTGCATCGACATCAATCGATAGGCATCTCCATAGCCCATTGATTAGCCTCGTTGATTGAGACTTTCTCCTTTTTTGTCTTCTCCACATAACCCCCTCATCATATTCTATTCCACCCATAGTGTTATATCCATGGCTCGCGCTCATGTATTGCGTGAAGGTTTATGAGTTTGAGATTACTAAAGTATGAAACAATTGCTTGGCTTGTCATTGGGGTTGTGCATGATGAAAGCATTCTTGTGTGATGAAAATGGAGCATGACTAAACTATATGATTTTGTAGGGATGAACTTTCTTTGGCCTTGTTATTTTGAGAAGACATGATTGCTTAGTTAGCATGCTTGAAGTATTATTATTTTTATGTCAATATGAACTTTTATCTTGAATCTTTCGGATCTGAATATTCATGCCACAATTAATAAGAATCACAATGAAATTATGCCAAGTAGCACTCCGCATCGAAAATTCTGTTTTTATCATTTACCTACTCGAGGACGAGCAGGAATTAAGCTTGGGGATGCTGATACGTCTCCAACGTATCTATAATTTTTAATTGCTCCATGCTATATTATCTACTGTTTTGGATGTTTAAGGGCTTTATTATACACTTTTATATCATTTTTGGGACTAACCTAATAACCCAGAGCCCAGTGCCAGTTTCTGTTTTTACCTTGTTTTAGAATATCGCGGAAAAGGAAAACCAAACGAAGTCCAATTGACCTGAAACTTCACGGAAGTTATTTTTGGATCAGAAGCAACCAGGGAGACTTGGAGTCTATGTCAAGGAAGCTTCAAGGAGGCCACGAGGTAGCGGGGGGCGCCCACCCCCTAGGGCGCGCCCTCCACCCTCGTGGGCCCCTCGTGGCCCCCCTGACGTACTTCTTCCGCCTATATATCTCCATATACGCTAAAAACATCCGGGAGCACAATAGATCGAGAGTTCCGCCGCCAGAAGCATCCGTAGCCACCAAAAGCCAATCTAGACCCGTTCCGGCACCCTGCAGGAGGGGCAATCCCTCTCCGGTGGCCATCTTCATCATCCTGGTGCTCTCCATGACGAGGAGGGAGTAGTGATCCCTCGGGGCTGAGGGTATGTACCAGTAGCTATGTGTTTGATCTCTCTCTCTCTCTCTCTCTCGTGTTCTTGAGGTGATATGATCTTGATGTATCGCGAGCTTTGCTATTATATTTGGATCCTATGATGTTTCTTCTCCTCCTCTACTCTCTTGTAATGAATTGAGTTTTCCCTTTGAAGTTATCTTATCGGATTGAGTCTTTAAAGATTTGAGAACACTTGATGTATGTCTTGCCGTGCGTATCTGTGGTGACAATGGGATACCACGTGATTCACTTGATGTATGTTTTGGTGATCAACTTGCGGGTTCCGCCCATGAAACTATGCATAGGGGTTGGCACACGTTTTCGTCGTGATTCTCCAGTAGAAACTTTGGGGCACTCTTTGAGGTTCTATGTGTTGGTTGAATAGATGAATCTGAGATTGTGTGATGCATATCGTATAATCATACCCACGGATACTTGAGGTGACACTGGAGTATCTAGGTGACATTAGGGTTTTGGTTGATTTGTGTCTTAAGGTGTTATTCTAGTATGAACTCTACGGTTGTTTGTGACACTTATAGGAATAGCCCAATGGATTGATTGGAAAGAATAACTTTGAGGTGGTTTCGTACCCTACCATAATCTCTCCGTTCGTTCTCCGCTATTAGTGACTTTGGAGTGACTCTTTGTTGCATGTTGCGGGATAGTTATATGATCCAAGTGTGTTATTATTGTTGAGGGAACTTGCACTAGTGAAAGTATGAACCCTACGCCTTGTTTCAACACATTGCAATACCGTTTATGCTCACTTTTACCATTAGTTACCTTGCTGTTTTTATATTTTCAGATTACAAAAACTATTATCTTCTATCCATATTGCACTTGTATCACCATCTCTTCGCCGAACTAGTGCACCTATACAATTTACCATTGTATTGGGTGTGTTGGGGACACAAGAGACTCTTTGTTATTTGGTTGCAGGGTTGCTTGAGAGAGACCATCTTCATCCTACGCCTCCTACGGATTGATAAACCTTAGGTCATCCACTTGAGGGAAATTTGCTACTGTCCTACAAACCTCTGAACTTGGAGGCCCAACAATGTCTACAAGAAGAAGGTTGTGTAGTAGACATCAGTATCATACACCCACCATATATCTTCCTCAAAACAGCCACCATACCTACCTATTATGGCATTTCCATAGCCATTCCGAGATATATTGCCATGCAACTTTCCAATGTTCCGTTTATTATGACACACTCCATCATTGTCATATTGCTTAGCATGATCATGTAGTTGACATCGTATTTTTGGCAAATCCACCGTTCATAATTCTTTCATACATGTCCCTCATGAGTCATTGCATATCCCGGTACACCGTCGGAGGCATTCATATAGAGTCATATTTTGTTCTAAGTATCGAGTTGTAAAAAAATAGAAGTGTGTTGATCATCATTATTAGAGCATTGTCCCAGTGAGGAAAGGATGATGGAGACTATGGTTCCCCCACAAGTCAAGATGAGACTCCGGACGAAAAATTAAAAAAAAGAGAAAGAAAAGAGGCCATTAAAAAAGGCCCAAATAAAAATAATAATAAAATGAGAGAAAAAGAGAGAAGGGGCAATGTTACTATCCTTTTACCACACTTGTGCTTCAAAGTAGCACCATGATATTCATGATAGAGAGTCTCCTATGTTGTCACTTTCATATACTAGTGGGAATTTTTCATTATAGAACTTGGCTTGAATATTCCAATGATGGGCTTCCTCAAAATGCCCTAGGTCTTCATGAGCAAGCAAGTTGGATGCACACCCACTTAGTTTATTTTGTTGAACTTTCATATACTTATAGCTCTAGTGCATATGTTGCATGGCAATCCCTACTCACTCACATTGATATCTATTGATGGGCATCTCCATAGCCCGTTGATACACCTAGTTGATGTGAGACTATCGTCTCCCTTTTTTATCTTCTCCACAACCACCATTCTATTCCACCTATAAGTGTTATGTCCATGGCTCACACTCATGTATTGCGTGAAGATTGAAAAAGTTAGAGAACACCAAAAGTATGAAACAATTGCTTGGCTCGTCATCGGGGCTGTGCATGATTTAAATATTTTGTGTTGTGAAGATGGAGCATAGCCAGACTATATGATTTTGTAGGGATAACTTTCTTTGGCCATGCTATTTTGAGAAGACGCTTTGTTAGTATGCTTGAAGTATTATTATTTTTATGTCAATATTAAACTTTTGTCTTCAATCTTTCGGATCTGAGTATTCATACCACAATTAAGAAGAATTACATTAAAATTATGCCAAGTAGCACTCCGCATCGAAAATCCTGTTTTTATCATTTACCTACTCGAGGACGAGCAGAAATTAAGCTTGGGGATGCTTGATACGTCTCCAACGTATCTATAATTTTTGATTGCTCCATGCTATATTATCTACTGTTTTGGACATTATTGGGCTTTATTTTCCACTTTTATATTTTTTGGGACTAACCTATTAACTGGAGGCCCAGCCCAGAATTGTTGTTTTTTGCCTGTTTTAGGGTTTCGAAGAAAAGGAATATCAAACGGAGTCCAAACGGAATGAAACCTTCGGGGACGTGATTTTCTCAACGAACAAGACCCACGAGACTTGGACCCTACGTCAAGACACAAAAGAGGAGGCCATGAGGTAGGGGGCGCGCCGACCCCCCCCCCCCCCCCCGGCGCGCCCTCCACCCTTGTGGGCCCCTGTTGCTCCACCGATGTACTCCTTCCTCCTATATATACCTATGTACCCCCAAACGATCAGATACGGAGCCAAAAACCTAATTCCACGAGATCCCATCTTGGGGCCTGTTCCGGAGCTCCGCCGGAGGGGGCATCGATCACGGAGGGCTTCTACTCACACCATAGCCCCTCCGATGAAGTGTGAGTAGTTTACCTCAGACCTACGGTTCCATAGTTATTAGCTAGATGGCTTCTTCTCTCTTTTTGGATCTCAATACAATGTTCTCCCCCTCTCTTGTGGAGAACTATTCGATGTAATTTTCTTTTTGCGGTGTGTTTGTTGAGATCGATGAATTGTGGGTTTATGATCAAGTCTATCTATGAACAATATTTGAATCTTCTCTGAATTATTTTATGTATGATTGGTTATCTTTGCAAGTCTCTTCGAATTATCAGTTTGGTTTGGCCTACTAGATTGATCTTTCTTGCAATGGGAGAAGTGCTTAGCTTTGGGTTCAATCTTGCGGTGTCCTTTCCCAGTGACAGCAAGGGCAGCAAGGCACGTATTGTATCGTTGCCATCGAGGATAACAAGATGGGGTTTTCATGATATTGCATGAGTTTATCCCTCTACAGCATGTCATCTTGCTTAAGGCGTTACTCTGTTTTTAACTTAATACTCTAGATGCATGCTGGATAGCGGTCGATGAGTGGAGTCATAGTAGTAGATGTAGGCAGGAGTCGGTCTACTTGTCTCAGACGTGATGCCTATATACATGATCATACCTAGATATTCTCATAACTATGCTCAATTCTGTCAATTTCTCAACAGTAATTTGTTCACCCACCATAGAATACTTATGCTCTCGAGAGAAGCCACTAGTGATACCTATGGCCCTCGGGTCTATCTATATCATATTAATCTCCTACTACTTAGTTATTTCCTTTGCTTTTTTACTTTGCCTTTATTTTACTTTGCATCTTTATCACAAAAATACCAAACATATTATCTTGTCAGATCTCACTCTCGTAAGTGGCCATGTAGGGATTGACAACCCCTGTTCGCGTTGGTTGTGAGGATTTATTTGTTTTGTGCAGGTACGAGGGACTCGCGCGTAGCCTCCTACTGGATTGATACCTTGGTTCTCAAAAACTGAGGGAAATACTTACGCTACTTTGCTGCATCATCCCTTCCTCTTCGGGGAAAACCAACGCAGTGCTCAAGAGGTAGGAATGCCCCGGAAGGCATCTCCTCTTTCGTCTACTTCTATCGGTAACTTTACTTGGAGCTATATTTTTATTTACCACATGATATGTGTTTTGCATGGAGGTCTTGTATTATTTGAGTCTTTATTTGTTAGTGTTCCACAGTCATCATTGCTGCACACACCTTTTTGAGAGTGACACTCATGATTCGGAAATTGTTAGAATACTCTGTGTGCTTCACTTATATCTTTTGAGTTATATAGTTTTTGCTCTAGTGCTTCACTTATATCTTTTAGAGCACGATAGTGGATTTGTTTTATAGAAACTTTTGTTCTCTCATGCTTCACTCAGATTGTTTTGGGAGTCCTACAAAACAGCATGGTAATTTGCTTTAACTATGTTAGGCATTCAAGATTAATAATAAAGTTTTCTTATGAGTGTGTTGAATACTATGAGAAGTTTGAAACTTGATAATTGTTTTGAGATACGGAGATGGTGATATTAGAGTCATGCTAGTTGAGTAGTTGTGAATTTGAGAAATGCTTGTGTTGAAGTTTGTGATTCCCGTAGCATGCACGTATGGTGAACCGTTATGTTAAGAAGTCGGAGCATGATGTATTTATTGATTGTCCTCCTTATGAGTGGCGGTCGGGGACAAGCGATGGACTTTTCCTACCAATCTATCCCCTTAGGAGCATGTGCGTAGTACTTTGCTTCGATAACTAATAGATTTTTGCAATAAGTATGTGAGTTCTTTATGACTAGTGTTGAGTCCATGGATTATACGCACTCTCACCCTTCCACCATTGCTAGCTTCTCTAATACCGCGCACCTTCCGCCGGTATCATACACCCACCATATACCTTCCTCAAAACAGCCACCATACCTACCTATCATGGCATTTCCATAGCCATTCCGAGATATATTGCCATGCAACTTTCCACCGTTCCGTTTATTATGACACGCTCCATCATTGTCATATTGCTTCGCATGATCATGTAGTTGAC
Organism: Triticum monococcum; assembly: GCA_034509565.1. Lineage (NCBI taxonomy): Eukaryota > Viridiplantae > Streptophyta > Magnoliopsida > Poales > Poaceae > Triticum > Triticum monococcum. Next base: position 491,362,576 of record CM067845.1, read on the forward strand.
ATTTTAGTTGTGGCAAAGCACCGTTCATAATTCTTTCATATAAGTCACTCATGCATCATTGATATCCCAGTACACCGTCGGGGGCATTCATATAGAGTCATACTTTGTTCTCGTATCGAGTTGTAATCATTGATATGTAAATAAATAGAAGTGTGGTGATCATCATTCATAGAGTATTGTCCCAAAAAAGAGAAAGGCCAAAAAAAGGGGCAATACTACTATCCTTTTTTCCACGCTTGTGCTTCAAAGTAGCACCATGATCTTCATGATAGAGAGTCTCCTATGTTATCACTTTCATATACTAGTGGAATTTTTTCATTATAGAATTTGGCTTGTATATTCCAACGATGGGCTTCCTCAAATGCCCTAGGTCTTCGTGAGCAAGCAAGTTGGATGCACACCCACTTAGTTTCTTTTGTTGAGCTTTCATATACTTATAGCTCTAGTGCATTTGTTGCATGGCAATCCCTACTCACTCACATTGATATCTATTGATGGGCATCTCCATAGCCTGTTGATACGCCTAGTTGATGTGAGACTATCTTCTCCCTTTATGTCTTCTCCACAACAACCATTCTATTCAACCTATAGTGCTATGTCCATAGCTCACGCTCATGTATTGCGTGAAGATTGAAAAAGTTTGAGAACACCAAAAGTATGAAACAATTGCTTGGCTTGTCATCGGGGTTGTGCATGATTTGAATACTTTGTGTGGTGAAGATGGAGCATAGCCAGACTATATGATTTTGTAGGGATAACTTTCTTTGGCCATGTTATTTTGAAGAGACATAATTGCTTAGTTAGTATGCTTGAAGTATTATTATTTCTATGTCAATATTAAACTTTTGTCTTGAATCTTTCGGATCTGAATATTCATACCACAATTAAGAGAATTACATTGAAATTATGCCAAGTAGCATTCCACATCAAAAGTTCTGTTTTTATCATTTACCTACTCGAGGGCGAGCAGGAATTAAGCTTGGGGATGCTTGATACGTACCAACGCATCTATAATTTTTTATTGTTCCATGCTATATTATATCCTGTTTTGGACATTATTGGGCTTTATTATACACCTTTATATTATTTTTGGGACTAACCTATTAACCGGAGGCCCAGCCCAGAATTGCTGTTTTTTTGACTATTTTAGGGTTTCGCAGAAAAAGAATATCAAACGGAGTCCAAATGGAATGAAAACTTCGGAACGTGATTTTTGGAACGAACATGATCCAGAGGACTTGGACCCTACGTCAAGCAATCAACCAAGAAGGCACGAGGTAGGGGGCGCGCCTACCCCCCCCCCCACCGACGCGCCCTCCGCCCTCGTGGGGCCCACGTTGCTCCACCGTAGTACTCCTTCCTCCTATATATACCTACGTACCCCCAAACTACCAGATACAGATCCAAAACCCTAATTGCACCGCCGTAACTTTATGTATCCACGAGATCCCATCTTGGGGCCTTTTCCGGAGCTCCGCTGGAGGGGGTATCGATCACGGAGGGCTTCTACATCAACACCATAGCCTCTCCGATGAAGTGTGAGTAGTTTACTTCAGACCTACGGGTCCATAGTTATTAGCTAGATGGCTTCTTCTCTCTTTTTGGATCTCCATACAAAGTTCTCCCCCTCTCTTGTGGAGATCTATTCGATGTAATCTTCTTTTGCGGTGTGTTTGTTGAGACCGATGAATTGTGGGTTTATTATCAAGTTTATCTATGAACAATATTTGAATCTTCTATGAATTCTTTTATGTATGATTGGTTATCTTTGCAAGTCTCTTCGAAATATCAGTTTGGTTTGGCCTACTAGATTGATCTTTCTTGCAATGGGAGAAGTGCTTAGCTTTGGGTTCAATCTTGCGGTGTCCTTTCCCAGTGACAGTAGGGGCAGCAAGGCACGTATTGTGTTGTTACCATCGAGGATAACAAGATGGGGTTTATATCATATTATGAGTTTATCCCTCTACATCATGTCATCTTGCTTAAAGCGTTACTCTGTGCTCTTGAACTTAATACTCTAGATGCATGCTGGATAGCGGTCAATGTGTGGAGTAATACTGTAATAGTAGTAGATGCAGGCAGGAGTTGGTCTACTTGTCTCGGACGTGATGCCTATATACATGATCATACCTAGATATTCTCATAACTATGCTCAATTCTGTCAATTGCTCAACAGTAATTTGTTCACCCACCGTAATACTTATGCTCTCGAGAGAAGCCTCTAGTGACCTATGGCCCCCGGGTCTATTTTCCATCATATTAATCTTCCAATACTTAGTTATTTCCTTTGACATTTATTTTACTTGCATATTTATTTCTCTTTATCATAAAAATACCAAAAATATTATCTCATCATATCTATCAGATCTCACTCTCGTAGGTGACCGTGAAGGGATTGACAACCCCTTTATCGCGTTGGTTGCGAGGAGTTTATTTGTTTGTGTAGGTGCGAGGGACTCGTGCGTGGTCTCCTACTGGATTGATACCTTGGTTCTCAAAAACTGAGGGAAAGACTTACGCTGTGTGGCCTCCTACTGGATTGATACCAACGCGGTGCTCAAGAGGTAGCATGTACCCATGGGTATAGCCAAACCCGACCCGATAGTATGACTTAGTGGGCAAAAAACCGCTATCCCTAGCCCATAGTCAAATGTCTCACCGCAATTTTTAACTTATTTTTATCTAAACCATGCAAAAGAAATTGCACAATCCATGTCGTAACTTCTATTAGTTGACATTCAATCCCCACCGTAACATACTCCAGTGCCCCTTCCCTTATTTCATCTCCTCGTCAACTGACTCATCATTCTCATCTTTTGGAAAAATACTAAATGATATTAGGTTGTTAGTGACGTTGATTTACCATAAGTTGATGTTTACCATAAGTCAAGCCTAGCTTGCCATGAGATGAAGAATGGAAGAGCTTATATTAACATTGTCTTATGTCTTATCTATATGTCTTGAGAGGACGCAGTGGATATCCAAAGGGTATGGATATCCATCGGGTTTGGACATGGATATGATTTTTTTACCCATGGATCTTTTTATGGACAGGCAAAGACTGTCTTTTTGGATATGGATATGGATTTGCTATTGTTCAATCTGATCCAAATCCGACCCATTGCCATCCTTAACGCGAAGAGATGAATTATCACAGGTTCTGGGGCTGTTTTCATTCAGCAAAGTTGTAACGCCCCGAGACCGTTGCGCCAGGTGTCTTCCAGTTATTCGATGTTGTTACCTTGTCTTTTGTTTGCGTGTCATGAATTTCATATCATGTCAACATGTGCATCGCATTTGCATACGTGTTAGTCTCATGCATCCGAGCATTTTCCCCGTTGTCCGTTTTGCAATTCAGCGCTCCTACGTCCTCCGGCGCCCCCTTCTGCCTCTTTTCGTGAGCGGGTGTTATACATTCTCGGAATGGACCGAGATTTGCCAAGCAGACTTGGTACAGCACCGGTAGACCGCCTGTCAAGTTTCGTGCCATTTGGAGTCCGTTTGATACTCCAACGGTTAACCGGGGAACCGTAAAGGCCTCGTGTGTGTTGCTGCCCAACACCCCTCCAAGTCAGCCTACAAACCCATCCAAACACCCTCCATCCTCTCGGCCCTTCGATCATGACCGCGTGGCCAAAAACCGCACCTCATTTCGACTCTCCTAGCTCCCTCTAGCTATAAAAACGTCTCCTCCTCCTCCTCCATTCCCGAACGAAACCCTAATTTTTCCTCTCCGCGCCGCCGGACACGTCCGGGCGACGCCGGACAGACTCCCGCCGCCACGCCCGCACCTATCGCGCCGCACCATGTGTTGCCGTCCGCCGCCTCCGCCGCCGGCCCGCCGCGGCCCCCAGAGGGCCCTCCCGGCCCGGGGCTGCCCGCGAGCTCCCCTCGCCCGCGCCACCTCCTTGCCCCGTTCCGGCCGCCGCCTCGCCACCGCAGCAAGCCTCTGATGCTGCCGCCGCACATCGTCACCCGGCGCCATCTTCACCGTGTCACCGCGTCCGACGCCGGTCGCCTCGCTCGCCGCCGCGGACCTCGCCGCCCTGCTGTTCCGCGGCCGGATCCGGACTCCGCCGCCCCGGATCCACCTCTCCGGCGATCCCCGGCAACTCCGGTCACCGTCCCCACCAACTCCGATGACTTTCCCGACGAACCTCGGCTTCCGCGCACCAAATCTGGATCCGGAGAAACCCTAGGGTTGACTTCGAATATCTCTAAGTCATTTTGTTTTACATTTTGAGCCCCTGTTCATCATGCCATAACTTTGCGCTCGCTACTCCGTTTTGCATGCATGTTATATCGAAATGTTCATCTGGATGAGCTCTTCATTTTGTTCCATTGCACCATGCTTGTTTGAGTCCATCTTGATGCCCAAATGACTATTGAAAGAGTGCTATAAAATGTTGGTTCCTGATTCTTATCAGATTATAAGCATTTGTCGTTTTTGCCATGATTATTGTGTGCTGCATATGGGCATGAGTGTGACGCCCCGAGACCGATGTGCCAGGTGTCTCCCAGTTATTCGCCGTCGTTGCCATGTCATTTGCTTGCGTGTTGCATCTTGTCATGTCATCATGTGCATTGCATTCATCATTGCATCACGTCATCATACCATTAATATTGCAACCGTTTCAAAACTCTTTTAAATAAATTGTATTGATCTTCAATCCATTTAAATCGAGGGAAGGATGACTTCTCTTTATAACATATTCTCCCAATATTTTAGGGAGCTATATAAATTATATTCCAATAATTTGGAATCACCCATAACACACGTGCAGATAATCCCATGCCTTTCTGCTTCGAGTTGATCTCCAAACCTTGCCGAAAATTCTTTCTTCTTTTTTTTTAGGCTCCCCCAAAAGTCTCAACATTTTTGGACCTTCCCAAACCTCACTTCCTATTCAAGTCATTTGAATTTAAATCAAATGAGTTTGAATTTAAACTTCCGGTCTTGACCACTTCTATTTTTCCTAGTTCAAACTCATTTTTGTGAGACCGGGAAAAGAGCCCCCTTGGACAAATCCTTTCCTTAACCCTCCTTTTCTTTTTATCTCTATTACTTTTCTCTTAAAAAAGAGAGGAAGAGAGAAGCCCAGCCCAGGCCGGCCTCCCTAGACCCATCCTTCCCCGCAGGCCCACCTAACCCTAACCCTAGCGCTCCCGCATCGCTACCCCTGGCCCGATTCCTCATCTCCCTCTCGTTCCCACGTGCGTCGCTCCTCCTCTTCTCGCTCTCTCCCACACACAGCGCCGCCAACCCTTCTCATCTCCCTTGATCTGATCCCCTCACCCCCCTCCTAGCGCTTCCGCCAGGGCACCACGCCCGACCCTACGCCACCTCGTCGCGTCGGCCGGCCACCGGAGTTGTTGTCGGCTGCCACCCCACAGCTCCCTGCCTCCTGCTCCCTCCGTGATACAGTCAAGAGGAGCTCGAACCCCAAGCCGACCTCGAGCGCTTCCTCAGAACGAGCACACCCCTACTCGTGTCCTCCCGAGTGCAAGACAAGCAGCATCCGGCCACCTGCAGGCCGACCCTGTCGCCCCTCTGTTTTCCCTTCCTTGCCTCATTTCTCCCTCACCCCGCTACCGTGGCTACTTCGCAGATCCCAGCCATGGCCATCGGCTTGGCTCCGCCCGTAGCAGTTTGTCCCCGCGACGCCCCTGCTCACCAAGTCCCTCTGTCAGAGCCCCGCGCATCGCCCTGTTTCCATCTGCTCGATGTCGGCTGCATCGAGCAGCAGCAGCTACCAGCACCATCGGGCCTCTGCCTCCCCTGCCGCCTGGACAAGTCCGGCCTCCTGCAACCCCTTTTCGTCCCTAACCGAGCAGTGCGCCTTCTCATCGCCCTGCCTCCATGTCCACTGCGTGTGCCAGCGCCCATGTCCAAGTACCACGTTTTCTCTACTGCCCCGTGCACCTTTGGCTGCTGCCTCGAGAGGCCCTTTTGTCGTGATTCATTTTGGGTCGGCCAGAACGAGAACGCCAAGTACCGTCGCCGAAGACCCATGTACAACTACCATCACCAAGACCCCGTGAACGTCTACACGACGACCGTCGAGTACCTCTTCACGAGTACCACTACCATCGCGTGGATCCGCCAAGACCGTGGAGTAAACAAACATGTACCACTACGCCCGGAGTCATCAGATCCATCAAGTCCGAAGACCCTTAGTACCACGACAACCCCGAAGGGATTTGTATTTGTCAAGTTCGACTACAATGACTACAACGTGTACCACTACCATCGTCGAAGACCCGTGTAACACCTGCATCAAGTACCTCTTTGGAAGATCCGAACGTCTACGAACCGTGTACATCGACCGTCACCGAAGACCCGTAAAGCACTAACACCAAGTTCCCCTACCATCGCCCTCGGAAACTTCGAATGCGTCAAGTCCTTCTCCGAGACGTGTACCACTACTTCCTCTACCCTCGCGAGAACGCCTACTTCCTCTACTTTGCACCGAACGAGAACTGTCCCTTTTGCACGCTTCGAAGGTATAACCCCGAGACGACCGTCCGAGAATGTTTACATGTGTTGTTTGAGATGCACCCGTTGTCTGCACCGTGTCTGAGTTGTCACTTGCTCGGTCCTCCTCTTTTGCCGCTAACCCATGGGAACTCGGTATCCGGGAGCACCCCACCATCCTTGCATGACACGCTTCCGTCATTTTTCCTTTTGCACTGGTATCTCCATGGGCTATCGGAACCGAAACATTGCCGTGGCACCGTTTCGTTATCATCACCGTGGCATCCCTTTTGTTTTCCACCACGATGACAAATGCCTCATATCTTATCATGTCAACTTTCCCATAAAACTTGCATCCAGCTTGAATATGTCATTCGCATCATGATAATAACATTTAAATGTTTAAAATTGTTATTGCACCAAATTACTAATGCACATGAGGATTTATCGGAAGTGTTGTTTAGCATTCGGGCCTCATTTAAAGTTACCTAAATAGATAATTTCTTATGCTTCCCCTCTTGCCATGTTTAACGACATTTAATATTGTTGGGTACATAAGCAAGATCGAACTAAATAAGTCACATGGTGTTTCGTCAATATGCAACGGAGTTGCATATTGAGCTCCACTTAATTTGTAGGGTTGTTTGTGCACTTTGCCATGCCATGCCTCATTAAACCGGACATGCATCATACTTGATTGTGCATCATGCCATGATTTTGTGGTGGTTGTTTACTACGTTGTTTGCTCCTTTCCGGTATTGCTTCTTCGGGTTGGTTCTGATAACGTCGTGTTGTGAGGATTCGTTCGACTACGTCCGTTTATCTTCTTCATGGACTCGTTCTTCTTCCTTGCGGGATCTCAGGCAAGATGACCATACCCTCGAAATCACTACTATCTTTGCTTTGCTTAGTTGCTCGCTCTTTTGCTATGCCTATGCTGCGATACCTACCACTTGCTTAGCATGCCTCCTATATTGTTGAACCAAGCCTCTAACCCACCTTGTCCTAGCAAACCGTTGTTTGGCTATGTTACCACTTTGCTCAGCCCCTCTTATAGCGTTGTTAGTTGCAGGTGAAGATTGAAGTTTGTTCCTTGTTGGAACATGGAGATGTTGTTCCTTGTTGGAACATGCTTACTTGTTGGGATATCACAATATATCTTATTTAATTAATGCATCTATATACTTGGTAAAGGGTGGAAGGCTCGGCCTTATACCTGGTGTTTTGTTCCACTCTTGCCGCCCTAGTTTCCGTCATATCGGTGTTATGTTCCCGGATTTTGCGTCCCTTACGCGGTTGGGCTATAATGGGAACCCCTTGACAGTTCACCTTAAGTAAAGCTCTTCCAGCAATGCCCAAAATTAGTTTTACCATTCGCCTCCTAGCCTTTTCTTTCCCTTGGGTTCTGCAGACTCAGGGGTCATCTTTATTTTAACCCCCCCCCCCCCCGGGCCAGTGCTCCTCTGAGTGTTGGTCCGAACTGAGCTGCCTGCGGGGCCACGTCGGGGAAACTTGAGGGTTGGTTTTACTCGTAGCTAGTCTCATGTGAGTGTGCCCTGAGAAAGAGATATGTGCAGCTCCTATCGGGATTTGTCGGCACATTCGGGCGGTGTTGCTGGTTTAGTTTTACCCTGTCGAAATGTCTTGTTGTACTGGGATACCGAGTCTGACCGGAATGTCTCGGGTGGAGGTCTATTCCTTCGTTGACCATGAGAGCTTGTCATGGGCTAAGTTGGGACACCCCTGCAGGGATTTGAACTTTCAAAAGTCGTGCCCGCGGTTATGGGCAGATGGGAATTTGTTAACGTCCGATTGTAGAAAACCTGAAGTTGACCTTAATTAAAATGAATCAACCGCGTGTGTAACCGTGATGGTCTCTTTCCGGCGGAGTCCGGGAAGTGAACACGGTGTTGGAGTTATGCTTGACGTAGGTTGTTTTAGGATCACTTCTTGATCATACTTTTATCGACCGTGCTTTGCCTTCTCTTCTCGCTCTCATTTGCGTATGTTAGCCACCATATATGCTAGTCGCTTGCTGCTGCTCCACCTCATGCCTTTACCTTACCCATAAGCTTAAATAGTCTTGATTGCGAGGGTGCGAGATTGTTGAGTCCCCGTGGCTCACAGATACTTCCAAAACCAGCTTGCAGGTACCGATGAGTCCGTGCAGATGACGCAACCAAGCTCAGGAGGAGCTCGATGAAGATCTTGTCCTTTGTGTTGTTTCGTTCTAGTTGATCAGTAGTGGAGCCAAGTTGGGGTCGATCGGGGACCTTGTCGCATTTGGGGTTCTTCTTTTATTTTGGTTCCGTAGTCGGACCTTGATTGTATTTGGATGATGTAATGCTTTATTCATGTAATTGTGTGAAGTGGCGATTGTAAGCCAACTATGTATCTTTTCCCCTATTGTATTACATGGGTTGTTTGCGAAGATTACCTCACTTGCGACATTGCTTTCAATGCGGTTATGCCTCTAAGTCGTGCTTCGACACGTGGGAGATATAGCCGCATCGAGTGCGTTACAAGTTGGTAATCAGAGCCTTCCCCGACCTTAGGAGCCCCCACTGATTGATTGTTTTTAGCGGCCGAGTTGTGTCTAGAAAAATGTTTTGAGTCTTCTAGGAATTATATATCGGAGAGTTTAGGAATTCTTTTTACTTCCCAGTCTCCTCATCGCTCTGGTAAGGCATCCTGACGTAGAGTTTTGACTCTTCTCTTCTCAAATTTCACTAAAAAAAATTTAGGATCATGCGGGTATCTTGGAATCGTTTCGATAGTTTTATGATGAGAACATTGTCTTAGTGCCTCCTGTCAGGGATTTAGTGGAAGTGTCCCGGGGAGTTGAGCTGTGAGGTGTTGTCGTCATAATTTTATTGTTGCAGTTCTGGAATACCTGAGTTTAGTACGCCGACATCGAAAATCTCTTTTATGCAGTTCGTTGGTGAGATAACCTCGACGCCACCCAGTACTGGGGCGGGAGTTTGGGAGTATCGCCATAACTTGTATAACGGATGCTTTTCGAAGTTTGAGGTAGATGATTTCCGAAGGTTTCTTGGTTATGTGTTGAAGGATGGATACGGCTGGATGTAGGATTTGCTAGTTTGGGTGAGATATTATGCTTCCCCTGTATCCCCAACACCTGATTGCATAACCGGAAAATTTCGGGAGTTTATAAGTGGGAATTCAAGTAGCTCTTAGGATATCTTTCCGACAGATGTATGATATGAAATTGGGGTTCGACGTCTAGTGGTCCGCCTATTCACGGTTGGTTTTACAGTGGTCTCGTTGTGTCTTAAAGAGTCCTTGGCTATGCCGACTCGGGGACGCTTCGTATGTCATGTGCACTGCCTTGTACATGATGGTGTTGTACGATCGAGCCCGTGTAGGCCCCACCACGAAAACTTCGGGCGAAATCTCTATCATATGTTTGTTCCGGCTTATTCTGCAAGCCAATCCTTTGTTTTGTTTTGAGTTGTGGTATTCGAGTTGCTTTGAAGTCAAATGTTGATTCCATACCTTCCCCAAATGGTGTTCTCATACTCCGATGTGAATACTAATCCCTCTTGATCATCGAGATTGTGTTGTAAATTCTTTTTCAACCGGCGTGTTTTCCTCTTCAAGTGGATCCGATCATTTCAACATTGGCAAGATCAATTATCAGTTCCTCTCAACGATGTTTGTTTCATTCGTTCCAAGCTGCCTTTGTTTTCCCGCCCGCCCACCCTTGTTTCTTCAAGGACTCGTATATCTTAATCAAGTATCCTTTTACTATTGTGAAGTCTCTCCATTCTTTTCCGTCGATGTTCTTATCCGGTGATTCTCATGAAGATTCTAACGGGGCCTCAAGTTCATCATTCTCCGTTCTCTTTGTTCTCTGGTGGATTCAATTCAAGCTTTCGGTGTTGTTCAGATTCTTTTGCATATTTCAAATTTTTTCTCATACCGGTGCACCTCATAATAATTCACTTCTCGCTATTCAATTATTCCGGAATGCTCAAGATATCTCGAAGATTCGTGTTTCCACTCTACATTCGTTCAAACATATTTCGAGGATGTTATCTTATTCAAGCCATGTAATTCAACCGTTGCTTTCTCTCTTTTGAATCGTTCTATGGTGTTTCTTTTGAGTGGGCCCTAACCCACAGGTCTTTTCCCAGGATCTTACCTGACTCTTCTTATTTTTCCGGAGCTATCTCAAATTCTTTCCAAAGTTTGACGTAAGAATGAGTTATCATCAGTCAAACGTCTTTCTCCAAGATCTTTCAAATCATTTTCATCAAACTTTTCTATTCTTCTTATTCCGGAGTGCCTCAACAATTCTTGGTGGTGCTTCTTGTTGCCATTCTCAGATTTTGAAGACCGAAGAAGAGTTTCTCTTTAATCTTGCTCCATTCTCTTCAAGATTCATGATTCTAGCTTGTGCCCATCCTCTCATAATTATTTTTCGATTGTGAGAATTCATTTCACCCATCCGGAGCAATTCAAGAGTCTTCTCAGTTTGTTATCCGGAGTCCGTCAATTCAGGTTTATTCATTCTCAGCTGACAGTTATCAGTCTCCTATTTTACCGGTGCTTTGTTCAAGTGATCTTTTTATCGGCTCGTGATCTCTTCGTTCTAATGTATCTAAATCCCCTCAAGCTTCTTCATTCATTTGCTAATTCTTCCCGGTGTTTCTTTATCTTTTCTTCGTTCATTTTCAATTCTTACGGTGCTTCGTGCAAGATTTCTCTTCTTTCGTTATCATATCAATTCATTCGTTGTTTCGATTCCACCGGAGTTTCGTCGAAGGCATTCTCAAGTTGCGCTATATCTATCTTAATCCTTTCTACGAGAATAAGTAGTGTGCCAAATCCGTGATTGTCATCAATTTAAATTGGTGAAGGATGAGCATAATGTAATTCTTATTCTTGTTTCATCCATATGTTAATCTTTTCTTCCGGAGTTTGTTCTCGATGATTAAATTCTTGGGTTTAAGTGTTCATTTTTCTTTCCCGGAGTTCCAAGATCTAATTATCACGGAGGTCCATCAAAAATCCTTACAAGGATTCACCTTGTGTTTTCAACTTCTTTTTCCTTCCGTTTGTTTATCCTTTTGTTTACCGGAGTTCTTTATGGAGGTTCTACATGATGGTTCATCAAGGATTTAATTCCTTCTCAAAGTTTTCATCGAGATTCTTTTAAGAAGCTCAAGTTTTCTTCATCTTGCAATCCGGAGTGCATTTCTTTCTACCGTATCTTTGGAGGTGGTATTATGCCATTCTTGATAATTTGAGTTCATGTTTCATGATTCACATGCTATTAAGAAAGAGGTATTTTAAATCCATCAATCTCGTCATTGGAGTTACCTTGGGTTATATTTCACCTAAAGCCTTCCCTAAGGTTTGTCGCTATCTATGGTGCTTATAAAGGACCCAAGTTCTTCCTTATCCTCCCGGTGAAATACTTCCTCGTCTCCTTGTTGATATCAATCCAATTCTTTTTCCCGTGAGTGGCAGGTGGTCACCTCATAATTTGAGATGTACTCCACAAGACCATATCAAGCTTATTCTTTTCGTTGTTGGTTTTCCAACAACTCCGTTCTAACATTTGTGGTAACCGTGCTCTCTCAAGATCTTGTTTCCCTTCGTTCCGGAGGCATTGTGATGTTGCTCTCACCAGCCCATCTTCTTGTTTTGTCAGGATCGTGTTCTTTTCGCCCTTATCCTTTTAACCGGAGTGTCGTGCCCGCTCTTCTAGCTCTTCCCATCCTGTCAAGTTTTTTTGCCTCCCTTCTCAACCGGAGTGCCGCCTGAAATCTTTCTTACCCCTTGTTCCATTCATTCAATAGTTCCGGAGGCAGTATGTTGTTGATCTCATCGAGCATCCTATCATCTTGTCAAGTTCTTGCTAATTCCTTCCATTTGCAGTCGGAGTGCTGTTCAAATTATATCATTCTTAATCCTTCTCTATCTTGTTTTAACCGAAGTGGTTTCAATATTTATCTTGCCCTTCAATCTCAAGGTTCTAGTAATGTTCTTTGTTCCTCTTTTCTATCGGAGTGTTTTCAACTTTGTTCATCTCCGTTGTATTCTTCTTTCCAATTGGTTAACCTTTTCAAGGTTCTTTGGTGTCACTCGTTTGTCAAAGAAGCAACTTAGCATTACATCTTCTCTTTCTCTTCCGTTTTTCCCTCCGGTGCCATTCTAGATCTCGGGACGAGAACCTCTCGTAGTGGTGGAGTGTTGTGACGCCCCGAGACCGATGTGCCAGGTGTCTCCCAGTTATTCACCGTCGTTTCCATGTCATTTGCTTGCGTGTTGCATCTTGTCATGTCATCATGTGCATTGCATTCATCATTGCATCACGTCATCATGCCATTAATATTGCAACCGTTTCAAAACTCTTTTAAATAAATTGTATGGATCTTCGATCCATTTAAATCGAGGGAAGGATGACTTCTCTTTATAACATATTCTCCCAATATTTTAGGGAGCTATATAAATTATATTCCAATAATTTGGAATCACCCATAACACATGTGCAGATAATCCCATGCCTTTCTGCTTCGAGTTGATCTCCAAACCTTGCCGAAAATTCTTTCTTCTTTTTTTTGAGGCTCCCCCAAAAGTCTCAACATTTTTGGACCTTCCCAAACCTCACTTCCTATTCAAGTCATTTGAATTTAAATCAAATGAGTTTGAATTTAAACTTCCGGTCTTGACCACTTCTATTTTTCCTAGTTCAAACTCATTTTTGTGAGACCGGGAAAATAGCCCCCTTACACAAATCCTTTCCTTAACCCTCCTTTTCTTTTTATCTCTATTACTTTTCTCTTAAGAAAGAGAGGAAGAGAGAAGCCCAGCCCAGGCCGGCCTCCCTAGACCCATCCTTCCCCGCAAGCCCACCTAACCCTAACCCTAGCGCTCCTGCATCGCTACCCCTGGCCTGATTCCTCATCTCCCTCTCGTTCCCACGCGCACCGCTCCTCCTCTTCTCGCTCTCTCCCTCACACAGCGCCGCCAACCCTTCTCATCTCCCTTGATCTGATCCCCTCACCCCCCTCCTAGCGCTGCCGCCAGGGCACCACGCCCGACCCTACGCCACCTCGTCGCGCCGGCCGACCACCGGAGTTGTTGTCGGCTGCCACCCCACAGCTCCCTGCCTCCTGCTCCCTCCGTGATCCAGTCAAGAGGAGCTCGAACCCCAAGCCGACCCCGAGCGCTTCCTCGGAACAAGCACGGCCCTGCTCGTGTCCTCCCGAGCGCAAGACAAGCAGCATCCGGCCACCTGCAGGCCGACCCTGTCGCCCTCTGTTTTCCCTTCCTTGCCTCGTTTCTCCCTCACCCCGCTACCGTGGCTACTTCGCAGATCCCAGCCATGGCCATCGGCTTGGCTCCGCCTGTAGCAGTTTGTCCCCGCGACGCCCCTGCTCACCAAGTCCCTCTGCCAGAGCCCCGCGCATCGCCCTGTTTCCATCTGCTCAATGTCGGCTGCATCGAGCAGCAGCAGCTACCAGCACCATCGGGCCTCTGCCTCCCCTACCGCCTGGACAAGTCCAGCCTCCTGCAGCCCCTTTTCGTCCCTAACCGAGCAGTGCGCCTTCTCATCGCCCTGCCTCCATGTCCACTGCGTGTGCCGGCGCCCATGTCCAAGTACCACGTTTTCTCTACTGCCCCGTGCACCTTTGGCTGCTGCCTCGAGAGGCCCTTTTGTCATGATTCATTTTGGGTCGGCCAGAACGAGAACGCCAAGTACCGTCGCCGAAGACCCATGTACAACTACCATCGCCAAGACCCCGTGAACGTCTACACGACGACCGTCGAGTACCTCTTCGCGAGTACCACTACCATCGCGTGGATCCGCCAAGACCGTGGAGTAAACGAACATGTACACTACGCTCGGAGTCATCAGATCCGTCAAGTCCGAAGACCCTTAGTACCACGACAACCCTGAAGGGATTTGTATTCGTCAAGTTCGACTACAACGACTACAACGTGTACCACTACCATCGTCGAAGACCCGTGTAACACCTGCATCAAGTACCTCTTCGGAAGATCCGAACGTCTACAAACCGTGTACATCGACCATCACCGAAGACCCGTAAAGCACTAACGCCAAGTTACCCTACCATCGCCCTCGGAAACTTCAAATGCGTCAAGTCCTTCTCCGAGACGTGTACCACTACTTCCTCTACCCTCGCGAGAACGCCTACTTCCTCTACTTTGCACCGAACGAGAACCGTCCCTTTTTCACACTTCAAAGGTATAACCCCGAGACGATCGTCCAAGAACGTTTACATGTGTTGTTTGAGATGCACCCGTTTTCTGCACCGTGTCTGAGTTGTCACTTGCTCGGTCCTCCTCTTTTGCCGCTAACCCGTGGGAACTCGGTATCCGGGAGCACCCCACCATCCTTGCATGACACGCTTCCGTCATTTTTCCTTTTCCACTGGTATCTCCATGAGCTATCGGAACCGGAACATTGCCGTGGCACCGTTTCGTTATCATCACCGTGGCATCCCTTTTGTTTTCCGCCATGATGACAAATGCCTCATATCTTATCATGTCAACTTTCCCATAAAACTTGCATCCAACTTGAATATGTCATTCGCATCATGATAATAACATTTAAATGTTTAAAATTGTTATTGCACCAAATTACTAATGCACATGAGGATTTATCGGAAGTGTTGTTTGGCGTTCCGGCCTCATTTAAACTTACCTAAATAGATAATTTCTTATGCTTCCCCTCTTGCCATGTTTAACGACATTTAATATTGTTGGGTACATAAGCAAGATCGAACTAAATAAGTCACATGGTGTTTCGTCAATATGCAACGGAGTTGCATATTGAGCTCCACTTAATTTGTAGGGTTGTTTGTGCACTTTGCCATGCCATGCCTCATTAAACCGGACATGCATCATACTTGATTGTGCATCATGCCATGATTTTGTGGTGGTTGTTTACTATGTTGTTTGCTCCTTTCAGGTATTGCTTCTTCGGGTTGGTTCCGATAACGTCGTGTTGTGAGGATTCGTTCGACTACGTCCGTTTATCTTCTTCATGGACTCGTTCTTCTTCCTTGCGGGATCTCAGGCAAGATGACCATACCCTCGAAATCACTACTATCTCTGCTTTGCTTAGTTGCTCGCTCTTTTGCTATGCCTATGCTGCGATACCTACCACTTGCTTATCATGCCTCCTATATTGTTGAACCAAGCCTCTAACCCACCTTGTCCTAGCAAACCGTTGTTTGGCTACGTTACCGCTTTGCTCAGCCCCTCTTATAGCGTTGTTAGTTGCAGGTGAAGATTGAAGTTTGTTCCTTGTTGGAACATGGAGATGTTGTTCCTTATTGGAACATGTTTACTTGTTGGGATATCACAATATATCTTATTTAATTAATGCATCTACATACTTGGTAAAGGGTGGAAGGCTCGGCCTTATGCCTGGTGTTTTGTTCCACTCTTGCCGCCCTAGTTTCCGTTATATCGGTGTTATGTTCCCGGATTTTGCGTCCCTTACGCGGTTGGGCTATAATGGGAACCCCTTGATAGTTCGCCTTAAGTAAAGCTATTCCAGCAATGCCCAACATTGGTTTTACCATTCGCCACCTAGCATTTTCTTTCCCTTGGGTTCTGCAGACTCAAGGGTCATCTTTATTTTAACCCCCCCCCCCCCCCCCCGGGGCCAGTGCTCCTCTGAGTGTTGGTCCGAACTGAGCTGCCTGCGGGGCCACCTCGGGGAAACTTGAGGGTTGGTTTTACTCGTAGCTAGTCTCATCTGAGTGTGCCCTGAGAAAGAGATATGTGCAGCTCCTACCGGGATTTGTCGGCACATTCGGGCGGTGTTGCTGGTTTAGTTTTACCCTGTCGAAATGTCTTGTTGTACTGGGATACCGAGTGATCGAAATGTCTCGGGTGGAGGTCTATTCCTTCCTTGACCGTGAGAGCTTGTCATGGGCTAAGTTGGGACACCCCTGCAAGGATTTAAACTTTTGAAAGCCATGCCCGTGGTTATGGGCAGATGGGAATTTGTTAACGTCCGGTTGTAAAAAATCTGAAGTTGACCTTAATTAAAATGAATCAACCGCGTGTGTAACCGTGATGGTCTCTTTCCGGCGGAGTCCGGGAAGTGAACACGGTGTTGGAGTTATGCTTGACGTAGGTTGTTTTAGGATCACTTCTTGATCATACTTTTATCGACCGTGCTTTGCCTTCTCTTCTCGCTCTCATTTGCGTATGTTAGCCACCATATATGCTAGTCGCTTGCTGCTGCTCCACCTCATGCCTTTACCTTACCCATAAGCTTAAATAGTCTTGATCGCGAGGGTGCGAGATTGATGAGTCCCCGTGGCTCACATTTACTTCCAAAACCAGCTTGCAGGTACCGATGAGTCCGTGCAGATGACGCAACCAAGCTCAGGAGGAGCTCGATGAAGATCTTGTCCTTTGTGTTGTTTCGTTCTAGTTGATCAGTAGTGGAGCCCAGTTGGGGTCGATCGGGGACCTTGTCGCATTTGGGGTTCTTCTTTTATTTTGGTTCCGTAGTCGGACCTTGATTGTATTTGGATGATGTAATGCTTTATGCATGTAATTGTGTGATGTGGCGATTGTAAGCCAACTATGTATCTTTTCCCCTATTGTATTACATGGGTTGTTTGCGAAGATTACCTCACTTGCGACATTGCTTTCAATGCGGTTATGCCTCTAAGTCGTGCTTCGACACGTGGGAGATATAGCCGCATCGAGGGCGTTACAATGAGCTCTACATGTGTTTTGGGCTATGCCATGCTATCTTTACAGGGGTGTATGCCATGCATTTTTGTGATCAATGTGGTGACTAGCACAAGCATGCAAAGTAGCTCTCGTGATACTGCTGATTTCAGGGACTCAGAATTTCACTAAGTCATTGTCCTGCTGTTATTTTCATGCCATGTATTCATGTTGCTACAGAGAGATCCATGCTTCTTTTGTTATGTCTTGCTGATAGTATGCTTAGTTTGTCATGCAATGCCTTGTGTTGAGTGCATCGAGCTCACAAACATGCCTTCATAACTCCGTTTTTGCCATGTCCAGTTTTCTGCTAAGTCTGGATCTGTTAACGAAACTTGCTATGTTTACATGGGTGCCATCATATCTTATGATCCTTTTGGCTTATGGTCAGTAAGGGACTTTTGTTATATGCTTTGAGTAGATTCATGCCATGCCTTTGTTTGCTATGTTCTGTTCCTGTACCATGTTGTTATGCTGCTCTAAACATTGCTTCCTGATGTTGATTCCTGGAATGTTAGTATTTTCACTAAGTCTGTGATGCTGATATCTTTTGCACTTTTGCCATGCTTGTTTGAACCTGCTATTGTGTGATTTAGCCGTAGCTCGGTGTTCATCTTTTGTCAAGCATCTTGAGTAGATCACTGGCATGTGCTTTGTTGCTATGTTGGAGTGCAGTAGCTTAGTTTCTTGTTGCATTCTAGATGGCATCGTGATGTTAATCGCAGAATTGTGCCATTCTTGTTTTGCTTGCCATTTGCAAACCGTGCATCCGATTCCGGTGATCTTTATATCGATTTCGACCGAAATCAACTCGTCTTTCCAGCACCACTCTTGGTTTGCCAAGTTGAGGCCTGGTTCAATCTTTTCCTTCCGGAGCATGCATATGCATTGCATATCACATCCCGCATATCATGCCATGTTTTGCATCATGTTGCTTGCGCATTGCACCGTGATTGATTGTTGGCCCTTTACTTGTATTCTTGCTTTGGGTAGAGCCGGGAGACGAGTTCGTGATCAAGGAACCCGTTGAGTATGCTTACGAGGATCAAGCTTACGCCAACTCAGAGAACTTTGCAGGCAAGATGACCATACCCTCGAAATCACTTCTATATTTGCTTGCTAGTTGCTCGCTCTATTCCTATGTCGCGATACCTACCACATGCTTTATCATGCCTCCCATATTGCCATGTCAAGCCTCTAATCCACCTTTCCTGGCAAACCGTTGTTTGGCTATGTTACCGCTTTGCTCAGCCCCTCTTATAGCGTTGCTCGTTGCAGGTGAAGATGGAGTTTGTTCCTTGTTGGAACATGATTATTGTTGGGATATCATTATTATATCTTGTTTACTTTAATGCATCTATATACTTGGTAAAGGGTGGAAGGCTCGGCCTTATGCCTGGTGTTTTGTTCCACTCTTGTCACCCTAGTTTCCGTCATACCGGTGTTATGTTTCTTGATTTTGCGTTCCTTACGCGGTTGGGTTATAATGGGAACCCCTTGATAGTTCGCCTTGAATAATACTCCTCCAACAAGGCCCAACCTTGGTTTTACCATTTGCCACCTAAGCCTTTTTCCCTTGGGTTTCGCGGACTCAAGGGTCATCTTTATTTTACCCCCCCCCCCCCCTCCCTGGGCTAGTGCTCCTCTGCGTGTTGGTCCGAAATGGGCAGCCTACGGAGCCACCTCGGGGCAACTCGAGGGATGGTTTTACTCGTAGCTTGACCTATCCGGTGTACCCTGAGAACAAGATGCGTGCGACTCCTATCGGGATTTGTCGGCACATCGGGCGGCTTTGCTGGTCTTCTTTTACCATTGTCGAGATGTCTTGTAACCGGGATTCCGAGTCTGATCAGGTCATCCTGGGAGAAGGAATATCCTTCGTTGACCGTGAGAGCTTGTGATGGGCTAAGTTGGGACACCCCTGCAGGGTTTTAGAACTTTCGAAAGCCATGCCCGCGGTTATGGGCAGATGGGAATTTGTTAATGTCCGGTTGTAGAGAACTTGAAACTTAACTTAATTAAAATGAATCAACAGCGTGTGTAGCCATGATGGTCTCTTTTCGGCGGAGTCCGGGAAGAGAACACGGTCTCGTGTTATGCTTGAATGTAAGTAGTTTCAGGATCACTTCTTGATCATTATAGCTTCTCGACCGTGCTTTGCTTCTCTTCTCGCTCTCATTTGCGTAAGTTAGCCACATATATGCTAGTGCTTGCCGCAGCTCCACCTCACTACCTTTCCTACCCATAAGCTTAAATAGTCTTGATCGCGAGGGTGTGAGATTGCTGAGTCCCATGACTCATAGATTACTTCCAAAACCAGATGCAGGTGCCGATGATGCCAGTGCAGGGGACGCTACCGAACTCAAGTGGGAGTTCGACGAGGATTTAGGACGTTACTATGTTTCCTTTCCGGACGATCAATAGTGGAGCCGAGTTGGGGCGATCGGGGATCTATGCATTAGTGGTTGTCCTTCTTTAGTTGGCTCCGTAGTCGGACCTTGATTGTATCTGGATGATGTAATGCTATATTTATGTATTGTGAAGTGGCGATTGCAAGCCCACTCTTTATCTCTTTTTTATTCAGTACATGGGATGTGTAAAGATTACCCCTCTTGCGACATGCCTACTATGCGGCTATGCCTCTAAGTCGTGCTCCGACACGTGGGAGATATAGCCGCATCGTGGGTGTTACAAGTTGGTAATTGGAGCCTTCCCCTACTTAGGATCCCCCTGCTTGATCGAATCGCTGGCGTTGTTGAGTCTAGAAAAATGTTTCGAGTCTTATAGGATTATATATATCGGAGAGTAGGATTCTTTTTACTCCTCGGTCCCTTCGTCGCTCTGGTGAGGCTTCCTGACGTAGAGTTTTGACTCTTCTCTTCTCAAATTTCACAAAAAAAATTAGGATCACGCGGGTATCTTGGAATCGTTCCGATGGTTTTGTGACGAGAACATTGTTCTTGGTGCCTCCTAACATTTAGGGGTTGTGACAGTGTCCCGAGGAGTTGAGCTCCGAGGTGTTGTCTTCACAATTTTATCGTTACAGTTCTGGAATACCTGAGTTCGCCAACATCGAAAATCTCCTTTATGCAGTTGTTGGTGAGATAACCTCGACGCCACCCAGTACTGGGGCGGGAGTTCGGGAGTATTGCCATAACTCGTATAACGGATGCTTTTCGAAGGTTGAGGTAAATGATTTCTGAAGGTTTCTTGGTTATGTGTTGAAGGATGGATACAGCTGGATGTAGGATTTGTTAGTTTGGGTGAGATATTATGCTTCCCGTGTATCCCCAACACCTGATTGCATAACTAGAAAGTTTCGGGAGTTTATAAGTGGGAATTTAAGTAGCTCCTAGAATATCTTTCCAACAGACACATGATATGATGTGGGATCTATCATATGTTTGTTTCCGGCTGATTTTGCAAGCCAAACCTTTGTTTTGTTTTTCAGCTGTGGTATTCGAGTTGCTTCGAAGTCAAATGTTGATTCCATACCTTTCCTAAGTGGTGTTCTCATACTTCTATGTGAATACCAATCATTCTTGATCATCGAGGTTGTCATGTCAATTCTTTCCAATCGGTGTGATTCTCTTCAAGATGATCCTATCATTTTTTCCATTCGCAAGATCCAATCTCAATTCTCGTCAACGGTGTTTGTTTCATCCGTCTCCAAGTTTCCTTTGTTTTTCCCGCCCTCCCACCCTTTTTCCTTAAAGGAATTAGATGTCTTAATCAAGTATCCTTTTATTGAGGGGAAGTCTCTCCATTCTTTTCCGTCAAATGTTCTTACCCGGTGGTTCTCATGAAGATGCTCTATATGTTCATCATTCTCCGTTCTCTTTTCTTCTCCGGTGGATTCATTTCAAGCTTTGTTGATCATATTCTTTTCCTCGTTTCAAATGTTTTCTCATGCCGACGCACCTCTTAATCATCTACCTCTTGCTATTTTTGTATCCGGAGTGCTGAAGATATCTCAGAATATTCGTGTTTCCACTCTGCATTCGTTCAAGCTCTTTCGAGGATGTTATCTCTTTTGAGCCATTTAATTCAACCGACGCAATCTCTTCGTTGATCTCAATTAATCTTTGTTTCTGTTAGTGGCGGGTTGTCACCTCATAATTTTTGAGATGTTTTCCATAATCCCAATTCAAGCTTATACTTTCGTTGTTGATAATCCAACAACTCCATTCTAGTATTTGTTGTAAGTGTGCTCTCTCAAGATCTCGTTTCCCTCTGTTCATTTCATTTTTTTTCTTTCTTTGTTCCAGAGGCATTGTGATGTTACTCTCTTCAATCATCATCTCGAATGGTGAGGATTGTGTTCTTTCATTTTATCCATTTAATAGGAGTGTTGTGCCCTTTGCTCAAGTTCTTTTTGCCTTATCAACTCTTGCATCTCTTTTCAACCGGAGTGCTGTCCAAATTTGTTCTTCCTTGTTCCTCTTTTCTAATGGAGTGTTTTCAACTTTGTTCATCTCCGTTGTATTCTTTATTTCAAGTTGTCAACCTTTCAAGGTTCTTTGGTTTCACTCATTTGTCAAAGAAGCAACTTAGTTTTACCTCTTATCTTCCTCTTCCTTTTCCCTCTGGTGCCATCCTAGATCTCGGGACGAGATCCTCTCGTAGTGGAGGAGTGTTGTAACGCCCCAATACCGTTGCGCCGGGTGTCTTCCAGGTATTCACTATTGTTGCCTTGTCTTTAATTTGCATGTCATGCATTTCATATCATGTCATCATGTGCATCGCATTTTCATACGTGTTCGTCTCAGGCATCCGAGCTTTTTCCCCGTTGTCCGTTTTGCAATTCAGCGCTCCTACGTCCTCCGGCGCCCCCTTTTGCCTCTTTTCGTGAGTGGGTGTTAAACATTCTCGGAATGGACCGAGATTTGCCAAGCGGCCTTGGTACACCACTGGTAGACCGCATGTCAAGTTTCGTGCCATTTGGAGTCCGTTTGATACTCCAACGGTTAACCGGGGAACTGTAAAGGCCTCGTGTGTGTTGCAACCCAACACCCCTCCAAGTCAGCCCGCAAACCCATCCAAACCCCCTCCATCCTCTCGGTTGTTCGATCACGATTGTGTGGGCGAAAACCGCACCTCATTTGGACTCTCCTAGCTCCCACTAGCTATAAAAACGTCTCCTCCTCCTCCATTCCCGGACGAAACCCTAATTTTTCCCCTCCGCGCCGCCGGACACGTCCGGGCGACGTCGGACAAATTCCTGCCGTCGCGCCCGCACCTATCACGCCGCACCACGTGTTGCCGTCCGCCGCCTCCGCCGCCGGCCCGCAGAGGGTCCTCCCGGCCCGGGGCTGCCCGCGAGCTCCCCTCAACCGCATCGCCTCCTTGCCCCGCTCCGGCCGCCGCCTCACCACCGCAGCAAGCCCCCGCCGCCGCCACCACACTTCGTCGCCCACCGCCATCTCCGCCGCGTCACCGCGTCCGCCGCCTGTCGCCTCGCCCGCCGCCGCGGACCTCGCCGCCCTGCTGTTCCGCGGCCGGATCTGGACTCCGCCGCCCCGGATCCACCTCTCCGACGATCCCCGGCAACTCCGGTCGCCGTCCCCACCAACTCTGGCGACTTTCCCGACGAACCTCGGCTTCCGCGCGCCAGATCTGAATCGGGAGAAACCCTTGGGTTGACTTCAAATATCTCTAAGTCATTTTGTTTTACATTCTGAGCCCCTGCTCATCATGCCATAACTTTGTGCTCGCTACTCCATTTTGCATGCATGTTATATCAAAATGTCCATCTGGATGTGCTCTTCATTTTGTTCCATTACACCATGCCTGTTTGAGTCCATCTTGATGCCCAAATGACTGTTGCAAGAGTGCTATAAAATGCTGGTTCCTGATTCTTATCAGATTATGAGCATATGTCATTTTTGCCATGATTATCGTGTGCTGCATATGGGCATGAGCTCTACATGTGTTTTGGGCTATGCCATGCCATCTTTACAGGGGTGTATGCCATGTATTTTCGTGATCAGTGTGGTGACTAGCACAAGCATGCAAAGTAGCTCTCGTGATATTGTTGATTTCAGGGACTTGGAATTTCACTAAGTCATAGTCTTGCTGTTATTTTCATACCATGTATTCATGTTGCTACAGAGAGATCCATGCTTCTTTTGAGTATGTCTTGCTGATAGTATGCTTAGTTTGTCATGCAATGCCTTGTGTTGAGTGCATCGAGCTCGCAAACATGCCTTCATAACTCTGTTTTTGTCATGTCTAGTTTTCTGCTAAGTCTGAATCTGTTAACGAAACTTGCTATGTTTACATGGGTGCCATCATATCTTATGATCCTTTTTGGCTTATGGTCAGTAAGGGACTTTTGTTATATGCTTTGAGTAGATTCATGCCATGCCTTTGTTTGCTATGTTCTGTTCCTGTACCATGTTGTTATGCTGCTCTAAACATTGCTTCCTGATGTTGATTCCTGGAATGTTAGTATTTTCACTAAGTCTGTGATGCTGATATCTTTTGCACTTTTTCCATGCTTGTTTGAACCTGCTATTGTGTGATTTAGCCGTAGCTCGGTGTTCATCTTTTGTCAAGCATCTTGAGTAGATCACTGGCATGTGCTTTGTTGCTATGTTGGAGTGCAGTAGCTTAGTTTCTTGTTGCATTCTAGATGGCATCGTGATGTTAATCGCAGAATTGTGCCATTCTTGTTTTGCTTGCCATTTGCAAACCGTGCATCCGATTCCGGTGATCTTTATATCGATTTCGACCGAAATCAACTCGTCTTTCCAGCGCCACTCTTGGTTTGCCAAGTTGAGGCCTGGTTCAATCTTTTCCTTCCGGAGCATGCATATGCATTGCATATCACATCCCGCATATCATGCCATGTTTTGCATCATGTTGCTTGCGCATTGCACCGTGATTGATTGTTGGCCCTTTACTTGTATTCTTGCTTTGGGTAGAGCCGGGAGACGAGTTCGTGATGAAGGAACCCGTTGAGTATGCTTACGAGGATCAAGCTTACGCCAACTCGGAGAACTTTGCAGGCAAGATGACCATACCCTCGAAATCACTTCTATCTTTGCTTGCTAGTTGCTCGCTCTATTGCTATGTCGCGATACCTACCACATGCTTTATCATGCCTCCCATATTGCCATGTCAAGCCTCTAATCCACCTTTCCTGGCAACCGTTGTTTGGCTATGTTACCGCTTTGCTCAGCTCCTCTTATAGCGTTGCTAATTGCAGGTGAAGATGGAGTTTGTTCCTTGTTGGAACATGATTATTGTTGGGATATCATTATTATATCTTGTTTACTTTAATGCATCTATATACTTGGTAAAGGGTGGAAGGCTCGGCCTTATGTCTGGTGTTTTGTTCCACTCTTGCTGTCCTAGTTTCCGTCATACCGGTGTTATGTTCCTTGATTTTGCGTTCCTTACGCGGTTGGGTTATAATGGGAACCCCTTGATAGTTCTCCTTGAATAAAACTCCTCCAGCAAGGCCCAACCTTGGGTTTACCATTTGCCACCTAAGCCTTTTTCCCTTGGGTTTCACGGACTCAAGGGTCATCTTTATTTTAACCCCCCCCCCTCCGGGGCCAGTGCTCCTCTGAGTGTTGGTCCGAAACGGGCAGCCTGCGGGGCCACCTCGGGGCAACTCGAGGGTTGGTTTTACTCATAGCTTGACCTATCCGGTGTGCCCTGAGAACGAGATATGTGCGACTCCTATCGGGATTTGTCGGCACATCGGGCGGCTTTGCTGGTCTTGTTTTATCATTGTCGAGATGTCTTGTAACCGGGATTCCGAGTCTGATTGGGTCATCGTGGGATAAGGAATGTCCTTCGTTGACCGTGAGAGCTTGTGATGGGCTAAGTTGGGACACCCCTGCAGGGTTTTAGAACTTTCGAAAGTCGTGCCTGCGGTTATGGGCAGATGGGAATTTGTTAATGTCCGGTTGTAGAGAAATTGAAACTTAACTTAATTAAAATAAATCAACAGCGTGTGTAGCCGTGATGGTCTTTTTTTGGCGGAGTCCGGAAAGAGAACACGGTCTCGTGTTATGCTTGAACGTAAGTAGTTTCAGGATCACTTCTTGATCATTATAGCTTCTGGGCCGTGCTTTGCTTCTCTTCTCACTTTCATTTGCGTAAGTTAGCCACATATATGCTAGTGCTTGCCGCAGCTCCATCTCACTACCTTTCCTACCCATAAGCTTAAATAGTCTTGATCGCGAGGGCGTGAGATTGCTGAGTCCCCGTGACTCACAGATTACTTCCAAAATCAGATGCAGGTGTCGATGATGCGAGTGCAGGGGACGCTATCGAACTCAAGTGGGAGTTCGACGAGGATTCAAGACGTTACTATGTTTCCTTTCTGGACGATCAGTAGTGGAGTCCAGTTGGGGCGACCGGGGATCTATGCATTAGGGGTTGTCTTTCTTTATTTGGCTCTGTAGTCGGACATTGATTGTATCTGGATGATTTAATGATATATTTATGTATTGTGTGAAGTGGCGATTATAAGCCAACTCTTTATCTCTTTCTTATTCAGTACATGGGATGTGTAAAGATTACCCCTCTTGCGACATGCCTACTATGCGGCTATGCCTCTAAGTCGTGCTCCGACACGTGGGAGATATAGCCGCATCGTGGGTGTTACAAAAGTTTTGAAAGGTGTTACACTCGGAATTGGGAGTTTCGGTGGCGATCCCATCGGTCACAACTTGCTCCCGGGGTGACCTCTCGAACTGGATCTTGTCCTGGATTGCAAATGCTTCAGATGATGAGAAGGCGACCGTGGTACAGGAACTGTACGGGCTTTGGTTCGTTAGAAATAATGCAAGGGAAGGGAAGAAGATAGAAGAAACGGCGGATATAGGCCGCTCAGTCATTCGGGCCATGGAAGTATGGCAGGCTGTAAATGGGAGAGGTAGTAAGGTCGCGTATGTTACACCTGTGCAGAAGCGGGAGCCACCGAAAGTGAACTGGGTGAAAGCGAATGTTGACAGTGCAACCGTCCAAGATAGGAGATAGAGGGGGAGGAGGCATGGTCCTTAGGAACCATGAAGGAGTGTTTCTCGCTGGTGTGTGTGTCATTATATACCTCACTGTACTGATCCAGCAGCGATGGAGCTACAAGCCTGTCGAAGGGCGGTGCAAGTTGCAGACGAGCTGAATGTAAACAATTTGCACATTGAAATTGATTGCAAAGAAGTGGTGAGTAAGATTCAGAGCAAGGAGAAAAATCTAACAGTGTTGAGGCCTGTGATTGAAGAGGTTAAGATGCTTGTGGAGGTGCATCGGCAATGGAGGATTAGCTAGGTTCGGCGCTCAGCGAATGGCGCGGCGCATGCATTAGCTAAGCTAGGCGTTTCAGAGAACTTATGTAAAGTCTGGTTGCATGAGCCCCCGGACTGTATTCTGAGCATAATTGGTTCGAGCCGAAAAATTGTCATGCCAATATTTAGCATTGTGTCAAATATTAGCTACTACTCGTATTTGTTGGTTAATGAGTTGTCTTGTCTATCTCACATAAAATCTTTTAATAAAAAAAACAAGCATTCCATTTATTAAAAAAACATCGATGGGGTTGCAGCGCAAGGGGCGAAAAAGCATAACAAAAGGGTACCTTGGCCGTGACGACAAGGAGCCGATGGAGGGACGCCCAAGATTGGCGGCATGTGCCATGGGCGATGCGGACGCAGTCAAGTGGGGCCACGTTGATAAGCACGTATCCGTAATCCATGTGACCCGCCCCCGCCCCCGCCCGCATAAACAATCCGCTGCCGTTGCCGTGCCTTTCAGCGCCTTGTCTCCCCCTGCCTAATTGCTCCGGGGATACCAGCAACGCCACCCCCCAAAAATAATCGATTACTCAACTAACAACCCCACTGGTTTTATACTCCTGATTAGTGCAGATTCCCTTGCCGTTTGTTCGGAGCCTGGAAAAAATTACCCGAATTGTAGTGGTCGTTTCTTCATCTGGTTTATTTAACCCTAGAAATTACCCGATTGAATAGTAGTGGTTTCTTGATCCGGATTAATAAACACCAGTAGAGATTGGTAGCAGTGGTTTCTTGATCTGGTTTAATGAACACTTTGCAAAAATTGGTACTACTCCTAGTTGTTTCTTGATCTGATTTAATAAACGCCACCAGAAAGTACCCGAATAGCACCGGTTTATTGATCATTGATCAGGTTTAATAATTATCGTGCTTTAAAAATTGGTGGTTTCTTGCTCCGATTTCAGAAACACTTGTTGAGATTAGCTAGTGCAACGGCATACATGGAAAGAGTAAAATAAGGAGGAAAAAAATAGTAACTTTCTCCACAAATATCTGGAGAGGGGAAGCTAGGGGCCATCCAAGAGGCAAGCAAGAACACCGGCCCTCTGGCGTTCATAACGCACATCCTTGTTCCATCAATTTTCCGTTTCTCGTAAAAAAAGCCGAGGGCCGTACACAGATTTCTCATCACACAAAGCGCTACACCCGGTGGGAGCGCTCTCTGCTGAAAAATATTTACACGGTACAGCGATGGCACGAGGCGTACAGAAAACGAAACCAAAAGGCAAATGCGAAAGGCGAGGGGCAGAAGAGCCCTCTGCTAGGATCCATCTAAATTCCTACGCGCACACGGAGAGGCCACACACGGAGCTAGCACATAGCCGGGGGCGACGCGACGGGGCGAATCTCTCTCTTCCCTTCTCTTCTCTTCCCTCCACTCGTCCCTAAATCCAGGCCGTCAGGGTGGGGCCCGGCGGCGACCACGACTCGTCGGCGGCGGCGGTGGCGGCC
Source organism: Triticum monococcum (assembly GCA_034509565.1). NCBI lineage: Eukaryota > Viridiplantae > Streptophyta > Magnoliopsida > Poales > Poaceae > Triticum > Triticum monococcum. The sequence goes on from CM067845.1 coordinate 491,390,566, forward strand.
GGGAGGAGCCGGGAGCGGCAGAGCGGGCAGGTGGCGTGGTCGTAGTCCAGCCAGGTCTCGAGGCAGGCGCGGTGGAAGAGGTGGCCACAGGGCAGGCGGTTCACCACGGCGTCCGCCTCGAAGCGCACCAGGCAGACGCGGCAGTCGGGCGTCGCCGACGCCGCCGCGCCCCGCCTCCGGCCGAATCGCGCGGGGCGGAACCTGCTCCTGAACCTCTCGGCCAGGCTGGGGCCCGCCGGGGTGGCCGCCGTGAGCTGGTCGGCGCCGTCGGCGTCCTCCCCGGCCAGCAGCGAGGGCGGCGCAGGCAGGCCGAGGAAGACGAGCGCGGCGCGGAGGAGGCCCGCCAGGGCGGCGATCGAGACGACGGCGTGGTAGAGCAGGTAGATCAGGAGGCTCTCCTTGGGCGCCGGCATGCTGGAGATGCCCATCGCGGCGGCCTGGAGGAGGATTGGGGATCGATCCGGGGACCCGTCTGCAATTTGCGCCTTCTTTCGGGGTGGTCTGGGCGAGGGAGCGGTGCGGTGTGGGTGTGGTGGGATGGATACAGTGAGGGAGGGAGGGGGAGTCCGGGTGGGCGCATTTATAGCCGGCCCGGGGGCTGCTGGTGTCACCTCCCTATCCATCCCATCTCGTTCGGGTGGTGCACCGCGACCCGTGTTCGGCAGCCCGCCGCCGTCGGATCCGCGCGACGGACGCCCGATCTCATCCCAGAGGGGGAGGAGGGGGGGGACACCCCACATGCGGTGCGGTGCGGTTCGATCGTGGGCGCCCAATAATTCCCCGCTCTGGTTCGGTTCGTGGCGCCCAATAATGTGCGCATGGTTCCTGAGGCCAATTATTTGGGCCGGCCGATCCGAGACCCGGTGGACGCATTTGTAGTAGTACGTGCAGTGCACCGAACCGGAGACGAGACGGTACGACGTCGAGCGACCGATCTCACTGTCACGGGACAGTGCGCCCTCCCGGAAGAAAATCGTCGGGCGCGATTGGCGAGGCCGATTGGCTCCGACAGATCCATGTCAGAAAGGTGAGGGCGAAAGGGAATTCAATTCGGCCTACCGAACGCAAGCGGCTCAGCACGATTCCTGCCATTTATCCGCTCCGAACCGTGACGTGCTTGACTCGGAAGACATTATCGCAGCCTCATTTCAGTTGAAAAGACACGGGATTTTTCCCCCCGAATCTTTTCTTTTGGAAGCACTACTAGTATTTCCTTCCGATTCTGCAGGAATGGCTCGGATCAGCTCGCCGATCGGGTTGCCGTGCCTGCACGACTGCGGCCGGCCGGTCGAACCGACCCCGACCCGACGCCCGGCCGGTCACGGTCAGCCCGTGCACCGAGCGGGAATCGATCTCCTGGGACGTACGCCACTGCACTAGCACCACGTCCCCTCCCCGTCGACGCAGTTACGGGCGCGACCAGTCTTGGACGCGCGAGACAGGGACGCCAGAGACGGCGACCGGCGCGGCCACGGGCGCTGCGGCTCAGCCGTTCGGGCTCGGCGGACGGACGCGCGGCCGCCAGGTCCGGTGCCCCGCCCCCCAGGATGCCTCCGGCGACCCGTGTACTGCCCGTGGGTGCCGGCCGGCCGCGATGGACGCGGAGGTTCTTGTCTTGACCACTAGGCACACCAGTGGGCAGCGGCTGCTTTGCGTAGTTGCTTGCCGTGGGGAAAAGTCTCGGTGGAACGCACCTAATCATTTTTCGCTGGGGTGCCGCCGGTCCGTCGATGAAAGTTGCCTGGCAAGCTACCGACTACAGTACTGTACTGGGAGTACTTGCTTGTGTTACGTGCCCGTCGACAGTAATCCATCCATCGGACTAATCAACGGAGCTCGGCGTTTCTCTCGCAATAATTAAAAACTGAAGACGGTCCGGTTGGGCGAGCTTACTAGTAGCAGTACGTAGTACGTGCAGCTCAAGTTTTTTTTTTGACGGGTACGTGCAGCTCAAGTTTTTTTTTTTTGACGGGTACGTGCAGCTCAAGTATTTGTGTTGCGTCTGAACTTGACCACGAACGGCCTGTTGACCTGCGCGGCTAACTAGCTAGTAAGCCGGTGGAGTTTTCAAATGGCGCGTTGCTCTGTCGGTTCATATACAAAGGTTTCACTGAAATTTTAATGGGCAATTCTGTTCACACGCGCACCGTCCTCGCCCAAACTGAGATCGACCGATATCTTTATTTACTACTCCACCGATGGCGACGCCGAAGCACAGCCATTAGCGACAGGCACGCATGTCAGCGAAAATCGAATTTTTTGGATCTTCACTTCTTCAGCAAGGCTTTGCCGAAAACAAATTGAAAATTGTGCTGCCACGCGCACCGTCCATAGACCACGGCACGGAAGCACAACCAAAACGTGTGGGGTGCATGTTTACGTAGCTAATTGACGGCTAGTACAATTCATGATCATTTCTCCGTGCGCCAGCCTCGTAACAGTAACATTTCGCTCGACCGGCGACAGCGAAGGGCAGGAGGATTCCCGTGGCCGGGGCGCGCCCCCTACGGCGAGAGCCTTGCCGCGTAGCATCGCACTCGCACTCGCACGGCACGGCTCGATCCACGGCCTAAACACTGCGGCTGCTTGCGTTAAGCGTCCGGTTCGGCGTCGTCCCGACTGCGCCGGCACATGCAGCTGCAGTGGCCACGAATGAACGGACGGACGGACACGCGTGGCAGTGTGAAACGAGAGGCCAGCAGTGGCCTCAGAAGATGAGAGGAGGTCGATGGAGCCAAGCAAACCAACATGCAACTCGACGGGAAAAGTAGTTTATTTATCTAGTGCATTAGGATAGTGTTTCGGCGCTTCTGGCTACTTAATGACTGGGACGAGCGGGATTTCGCGGCAGATTTGGCGCGCGTGGACTAGTCAGGAGGGGGTGATGTGGGCGCCGGTGATCCACATCTGGAATCCGGTGGACGGCTCCGCCCTTTCCGCCAACCTGCCGGTGCCGTCGAGTACTCTATTCAGGCCAGGAGTAAAAGATTCCACGGTGGGTTTTTTAAGTAAATTCCGTGGTCACGGTGCGCTCCAGATAACTTGCGTGGCTTAGGCTTAGGCTTAGGCTTAGGCTTAGCCCGCGATGGCGTGGATCAGCGTGGCGGCTTAACCGCGAGGCCGGCCGGCGAGCAGGCGCGGGCGTGCGTCCACAGGAAGCAAGCGGGGAAGGAAGGAAGGAAGCAGAGGAAAGCGCGTGGGCGGGGTGCTGGGTACCGACGAGGCGAGACCACCGGGGTCGCCGCTGACGTCCGTCGTTGCTTTCCGGCGCCGTCCGAGCGCTGCGGTGCGCCCAGCGCGGCACGCGGGGGCGCGTCCCCATCCCGCGCGCCCGGGTCACGTGGCCGCCGCGTGGCCCGCGCTCGGGGCGACAGCGAGGCGCGCGGAAAGCAACGTGGCGGTGTCTCGAACCGGCGAGGGGGGAGGGAGGCGTGGCGGGGCCGCGCGCCCACGCCGCGCCGCTAGCCGCCGTGCGCCCGCCCGTCCGAGCTGTCGACGGGGCGCCCTCGCCTTCGTCACGCGCCGCGATCGCGATCGCGCGCCTTGACCGCTTGTCCCGTCACCCATACGTGCTGCGTTGGACCGTGGTGACAAGTGTCTGCCACCATGTTGACAACTAGTCCCGTCGTGAGTGAGACCCGTATGTGTGTCTGATGAGATGAGAGATCGAGAAGCGTGATCGGATTTCTCTCTCTCTCTCGTTCGCCCCATCGCCGGCGTGTGCTGCTTGGAATTCCAGGCATCCTTGTACGCTGCTGCTGCTGGTATATCTCTCGTCGTTGTGTCCTGTGTGTGCGTGTGTTTGATGTCATGTCAGGCGAGGATCTTGGTCCGGCGGCCACCGGAACCGTCTAGAAGCAAGCACGTACGCCACAGGGTTACCGTATTTGTTTTTCTGATAAGACCCCGCTGACATTGGATGTATTTGAAATTGACGCGCCGCTTTTACGGTACCAAAATGACTCACAGGCAGTAGTAACTAACTCCATCAGTCAAATGATAAAGCACAACAACTAGAAAACGCACTCGGATGTACTGGAGCGGATAACTAGCTTGATTCATATAAGGACGCAATCGAGACCATGAACTTGTGAACCTAGATAAAATCACAAGACGAAACCACAAGGGTCCTTATGGATTAAGGGCAAGCCCTTCAATCCACACACGGGTTAACACTCAAAGAACTAATGCTCACAACACAACACCTACAAACGTCACCGACCATCTTAACTCTTTTTTTATAGAAAAAATGAACCTTGTCGGCTTTTTTTCTTTGGAAAAAGACCTCATCGGAAGTCTACAAACTTAAACTCACAAATCTCATCCTCCTTCACATGGAACATCTGGGACGTATATTAAAGGCACATACTTCCTCCGTCCGAAAATACTTGTCATCAAAATGGATAAAAAGGGGTGTATCTAGAACTAAAATACATCTAGATACATCCTCTTTTATTCATTTTGGTGACAAGTATTTTCGGACGGAGGGAGTACTAGTTAGGTGTGAAAACAACTCAAAAGATGAGTTAATTCATGAATCCCAAGCTATGGCAGGAGTAAACTTGTTGAGCCTCGAACCATAAATAATTTTTGGACAATTTGTATTGGAGCTTGCCTAATTTTGACTCAAGATCTCAAAGCACTCATCTTTCTTTTTTGCATGAAAGTTGGCTTCAAATGCCGTTGTTTCCATTCCAACTGAAAAATGCCTTCTTATCCATCCCCTAAAATGTGCTAGGCCCTTCTAATTAAATTAATTAGGTTTAGGTGAAAAGTCGCAGTTGGAAATTTGATGTGGTATTACTCCCACAATAGGCACCGAAATCTTTCCAATATAGATAGTGGTTTTGTCCATGCCATCCTTTGGCTTCTCCAACGCTTTAACGTGTGTGTTAGCATGAACCTCAAGATGTCTTGGTCATGACCGGGTCCATGCCATTCTCCCTTCCTTCAAACATAATCGTCCTCGGTTTGGAGGTATTTTCTTTTGGCTTCTTCATATTTGGAAATTGCTTGACCTTGATTGTTTTATCCATTATAGGCTTCAAGACATGGTTCACTCCATGATGCATGAAGGAAGGTTCACTCCATGATGTATGAAGAAATACTTGTTCACTAGTAGAAAAAGGGTCAAACATGAAGCACATTAGTGCCGGTTTGTATTTGAGCCGGCACTAATGTATACATTAGTGCCGGTTCCAACGGCTAGCCGGGCCGCTTTCATTAGTATCAGTTCGTGGCGAACCTTTAGCACCGGTTCGTGCCACGAACCGGTACTAATGAGAGTGGTGGCAGGATGTTGTCAGAATTGGGCCCCTCCAGCCCCTTTAGTACCGGTTCTTGGCACAAACCGGTACTAAAGGTCGTCCTACATAAACCCTTCGTCCACCCGAGCTCGCTCTGTTCTTCCCCTTTCCCCTCTCCTTTCTATTCTTCCCCTCTTCCTCTCGAGCTCATCACACATTTTGCCCAAATTTGTCAAGATTTGAAGGCCCCCATCCATTCAAATGATCACAAATGTTAGCAACTTTGTCCTTTCATCTCTCATTGCTAGATTAGCTCTTGCAATGCTTTATATAGTGATTAATTTTTGAGTTTAGTAATTTGGGAGGATATATATATATATATATATATATATATATATATATATATATATATATATGCTAGTATTTGATTTATATGCAATTTGACATCAAAAATAACACTTAGTTTGCATATGTAGGTGTGGTTTACTTAGTGCCTTCTAAATCTCCATCGTAGCCACCGTCGATCGCCCGCACCATCCCGTCGCCGGCACCACCTTGTGGTGAGCCTCTTGTTCATGAAATTTTATATAAAAATTGATGTTTGTGTGATTTAGATATATAGTTACTCGTATAATTATCTTACCCGTACGTTGTTTGTTATACATATAGTGCCATGGTTTTGATATCCGTCCCCGTCGGCCCTAGTCCTTGTTATGATTCGGATGTGGTATGTATATTCTCTTTTAAAACTAGTTGCATTTCGTGTTTATGACAAATTATGCCCATCAAGTTGACATAGAAATTTTTTCTAGGAGGTATGTGAACCGGAAATTCCAACCGACCCTATTGCCGAGAGGTTAAATTTAGTTGAAAGAGAAAACGAGTACTTGAAAGAAAAATTGAAAAGAATTGAGGGGGAGAAGATGGAATTGGAGTTGCATGTTGCCGATGTCATCGATGATCACAAGATCAAGATGGAGAAAATGCGCTTGGAGATTAGAAAGATTAGAAAATATGCCATCGATAGTGAGGCTTGGTATCATTATGCTGTTGGATCCATTGTTACCTTAGTTGCGATCTTGATCGTATTTGTTGTTGCATTTAAATGCTTTAGCTAGATAGTTATTTGTTTGTTGCATTTAAGTGTTGTATGAACTTTATGTATGAACTTGTATTAATTTGGTCTATTCGGTGTTGTGTAATGAAGATGAGCCGGCAATGGATGTACGATGACCGATGCTCTCCCCAGTTCGTTGAGGGCGTGCATACTTTTCTGCTTGCGGCTGAGGCAAACAAGCGGGCGGATGGTTTTATGCCTTGTCCATGTGCTCGCTGTAAGAATGGTCACAATTACTCTACGTCAAGAACCATTCACGTCCACCTGTTTAAGTCCGGTTTCATGCCCCATTATAATGTTTGGACCAAGCACGGGGAAAGAGGGGTTATGATGGAAGACAATGAAGAAGAAGAGGACGACGACAACTATCCTGGCCATGGGTTCCCTGAATACGATGATACAACAATGGGGGAAGAAGCTGAGCCGGTAATGCGGGAAGAAGCTGAGCCGGCAATGCGGGAAGAAGCTGAAGAAGAGGCATCAGATGAGCCCGTTGATGATCTAGGTCGGGCCATTGCCGATGCAAAGAGAAACTGCGCAAGTGATTTGGAGGAGAAGAAGTTGCAGCGCATGTTAGAGGATCATAAAAAATTGTTGTACCCGAATTGCGTAGGTGACAAGAAAAAGCTGGGCACCACACTGGAATTGCCGCAATGAAAGGCAGAGAATGGTGTATCTCACAAGGGATTTGGAAAGTTGCTGGTAATGATAAAGGATATGCTTCCAAAGGACAACGAATTGCCTGAGAGTACGTACGAAGCAAAGAAGGCTGTCTACCCTCTAGGGTTAGAGGTGCAGAAGATACATGCATGCCCTAATGATTGCATCCTCTACCGCGGTGAGTACGAGGATTTGAACGCTTGCCCGGTATGTGGTGCATTGCGCTATAAGATCAGCCGCGATGACCCTGGTGATGTCGAGGGCCGGCGCCCCAGGAAGAAGATTCCTGCCAAGGTGATGTGGTATGCTCCTATAATACCACGGTTGAAACGTTTGTTCCAAAACAAAGAGCATGTCAAGGTGATGCGATGGCACAGAGAAGACCGTAAGAAAGACGGAAAGTTGAGAGTACCCGCTGACGGGTCGCAGTGGAGAAAAATCGAAAGAAAGTACGGGAAGGAGTTTGCAGATGACGCAAGTAGCGTATGGTTTGGTCTAAGCGCAGATGGCATTAATCTTTTTGGGGAGCAGAGTAGCAACCATAGCACCTGGCCTGTGACTCTATGTTTGTATAACCTTCCTCCTTGGTTGTGCATGAAGCGGAAGTTCATTATGATGCCAGTGCTCATCCAAGGCCCTAAGCAACCCGGCAACGACATTGATGTGTACCTAAGGCCATTAGTTGAAGAACTCTTGCAACTGTGGAATGGAACAGGTGTACGTGCGTGGGATGAGCACATGGGGGAAGAATTTGACCTAAAGGCATTGCTGTTCGTGACCATCAATGATTGGCCTGCTCTCAGTAACCTTTCAAGACAGACACACAAGGGATACCGCGCATGCACGCACTATTTGGACGATACCGACAGTATATATTTGGCTAATAAGAATGTGTACCTGGGACATCGTTGATTTCTTCCGAGCAGGCATCCCGTAAGAAAGAAAGGCAAGCATTTCAAAGGTGAGGCGGATCACCGGACGAAGCCTCGCCACCGTACTGGTGCTGATGTACATGATATGGTCAAGGATTTGAAGGTGGTCTTTGGAAAGGGTCCTGGTGGACAACCTGTTCCGAATGACGCTGACGGACGCGCACCCATGTGGAAGAAGAAATCTATATTTTGGGACCTGCCCTATTGGAAAGACCTCGAGGTCCGCTCCGCAATCGACGTGATGCACGTGACGAAGAATCTTTGTGTGACCCTGCTTGGCTTCTTGGGCGTGTATGGGAAGACAAAAGATACACCTGAGGGACGGGAGGACCAGCAATGTATGCACGGAAAAGACGGCATACATCAGGGTCATGCAAGCTACGCTCTTACCAAAGAAGAGAAGGAAATCTTCTTTGAATGCCTGCTCAGTATTAAGGTACCGTCTGGCTTCTCGTCGAATATAAAGGGAATAATAAACATGGCAGAGAAAAAGTTTCAGAACCTAAAGTCTCATGACTGCCACGTGATTATGACGCAACTGCTTCCGGTTGCATTGAGGGGGCTTCTACCGGAAAACGTTCGATTAGCTATTGTGAAGCTATGTGCATTTCTCAATGCAATCTCTTAGAAGGTAATCGATCCAGAAATCATACCAAGGTTACAGAATGATTTGGTGCAATGTCTTGTCAGTTTTGAGTTGGTGTTCCCACCATCCTTCTTCAACATCATGACGCACGTCCTAGTTCACCTATGCGAAGAGATTAACGTTTTGGGTACTGTATTTCTACACAATATGTTCCCCTTTGAGAGGTTCATGAGAGTCTTAAAGAAATATGTTCATAATCGTGCTAGGCCAGAAGGAAGCATCTCCAAGGGCCGTCAAAATGAGGAGGTCATTGAGTTTTGTATTGACTTTATTCCTGACCTTAAGCCGATTGGTGTTCCTGAATCGCGGCATAAGGGCATACTGGATGGAAAAGGCACACTAGGAGGGGAACAAATAATATGTATGGACGGACATTCTCTCACTGAAGCACACTACACAGTTCTACAGAATTCCGCCTTGGTGGCTTTGTATATGGATGAACACAAGAATTTGCTACGCTCCAAACACCCGGAGTGGTCTGATGACTGGATCAGCTGGTTGCAAGCACGTACCATGCATGACACCTCTATTGAAGATGACCTGTACTTGTTGTCCCAGTTACCATCTTCGAATATAATGACTTTCAAAGGGTACGAGATAAATGGTAATACATTTTACACGATCGCCCAAGATAAGAAGAGCACCAACCAAAACAGTGGTGTCCGCTTTGATGCAGAAACCAAGACGGGACAGGAAATATATTATGGTTATATACAGGACATATGGGAACTTGACTATCGACGTGGTTTGAAGATCCCTTTGTTTCAGTGCAAATGGGTCAATATGACACGAGGCGGGGTAACGGAAGACCCGCAGTACGGAATGACAACAGTGGATCTCAACAATCTTGCATATGCAGATGAACCATTCGTCCTAGCCAATGATGTGGCACAGGTTTTCTATGTGAAGGACATGTCTACCAAGCCAAGAAAAAGAAAATATAAGGAAGCGAATGCATCGTACGATGAGCCAAAGCGGCACATAGTTCTTTCTGGGAAGAGAAACATCATGGGAGTGGATGACAAGACAGACAAGTCAGAAGATTATGAAAAGTTTGATGAAATTGCTCCATTCACAGTGAATATTGACCCGAGCATCCCGTTAAATGATGAAGATTTTCCATGGCTACGACGCAAAGGGACATACGCGAAGAAAAAGTTTCACACCCAAAGATCTGGGATGTGATCGGCTTAACTATCATCACTTTCTTCTGTGTTTCAGACCCAGGAGGGAATCTCTGTAATAGTTAGGGTAGCTAGTTATGTGTTTTGTCATTTGAAATGCGAAGAAATTTTATGTGCAAGCAAATTCTTTCATGCATTTACTGATTTTTTCAGCTAAATGACCCTGAAATTGAAAAGCATTTCAAATGAACTCAGAAAAGGATGAAAGTTGGCATGGTATCATAATTTCACCCACATAGCATGTGCAAAAAAAGTAGAGAGGGTTACCGCAAAAACTGGATGCACTTCGTGTACAAAATGGACAATCTGTTTTGAAGTATCAGGGTTTCGAACGAAAACTCATCCGTTACAAAGGCATTTCATTTTTTAAATAACCAAATTGAACATAATGATAAAACACACTAATATTAAACATAAGAAAAAAGAATCACTGAAAAATCTATTTTCAAAGTTAAGTTATTCACAAAAATAAATAAAGCAAAAAAAATAAGAAAAAAGCCCACCTACTAGGCCACAGCGGCCTGCATACGACTAGAAACCCAAATTCAAGTTGGGCCAGGATGCAGGCCCGCTAGCCCAGTAGGCCCAACAGGGCCTCGCAGAAGAGGTAGGCCCAGAAGGCCTGCTTAAGAGAGGAGCTTGAGACAGCAGCGACGGCGGGGCTTATAAGCAGGTGCGAGTGCCCCTCGGCTAGCGAGGTGGGACTAAACTTTTGTGCCCCTCGCCTGGCAGCGTACCCCCCTTTAGTATCGGTTCGTGGCACCAATCGGTACTAAAGGGGGGGCCTTTAGTACCGGTTGGTTCCACGAACCGGTACTAAAGGGGGGTGCTTCCCGCCGCTTGGCCTGACCAAAACAGGCCTTTAGTACCGGTTGGTGGCTTCAGCCGGTACTAAAGGTGCCTTCTATATATACATCACTTCGAAAAATTTCATTCTCCCTCTGTTTCTTCCTCTGTTTCCCCATTGAAGCACCGCCCGTCCCGATCGATCGACGCCGTCGCCGCCCCCGTCCTACGCCGCCCCCATCCTCGTCGCCGCCCTCATCCCCGTCGCCGCCCCTGTCCCCGTCGCCGCCCCCGTCGCCTTCGCCGCCCCTGTCCCCGTCGTCGCCCCCGTCGCCGTCGCCGCCCTCGTCTCCATCGCCGCCCCGGGCCCGTCCCCGTCGCGCCGTCCCCGCGTCGCCGCCCCGTCACGCCCCGGGCCGTCGCCTCGCCGTCGTTGTCGTCCCGCTGTGAGCTCTCCCCCTCTAACCCCTCTCCCTCGCCCCCGGTGGCCACCATGGGCGCCGCCCCTCCCCGAGCCCATACACACACACAAGCATGATGAACACACACACACACGCACATTTCCTTAAGTTAATTAGTATATATGTATTTTGTATGTTTAATTAGTTTAGATTTTTCAGATTATTATTTTTTCACTAGTATATATGTATGAATGCATGTTAGATGGATATAATTAGTGTTTAATTAGTATGGATTTTTTTATATAATGTTGTTTTTCTGTTTTTAATGGATGTATAGAAGTTGTTTTTTCTGTTTTTAGTGTTAGATGCTTAATTAGTATGAAATAGCATATAGAATTTTGACATATGCAATGATAGCATAATTAGTGTTATATTTGCATATAGTATTTGTTGTCGACGATGCCCGGCCCGCATCCTCGCCGTCGACCCGTTCGCGACGACGTCCTGCTTCAGAGGACCCATGTCCGGGACTGGGCTCCGCCGGGCTGGCACTGGGAGGTGCTACCTTCAGGGGCGCGACGCTTGGTGAGGAACCCGGCCCCGGGTCCCGTCGTCGACCCTCATCTCCTTTGGTGGCATTCGCGTGGGCCACTTTTGGTGCGGAGGGAGCCGGCCCCGCCGGAGGTGGTACGTCGTCGTGTCAGGGAGGAGGACGAGCACGTCCATCGCTACATGGCTGCTATGGACGTCAGGTTCTCCAATACATGGCAGGTTCTTTGGGGAGATCACCCGAGCTATGATCCAGTGATGGTTCCTTTACTTTGGTTGTCCACCGCCTAGATTACTCTCTAGTATTCGATCTTTATTAGCTAGCTAGCTAGCTAGTGATGTATTTGATATATAATATTCGAGATGATTTATTCGAGATTATATATATTATTTGAGACGATGTATTCGAGATTATATCTATTATTCGAGACGACGTATTCGAGATTAAATCTATTATTCGAGACGATGTATTCGAGATTATATCTATTATTCGAGACGATGTATTCGAGATTATATCTATTATTCGAGATTATACTAAATTGTTTTATATTTCTTTTGGCATAGTTAAATAAAAGCTATGGCGGACAATACCGACAGAGAGAGAGAACAGACCATGTTCGATATCATACGCGGGCCAGATGATGATCAGAATGAAGAAGATTTTGACGGCTCCGAATTTCTAAACAACACCGGAGAGGGTGATATGATATTCGATCGCGACGATCGAGAAGATGAAGTCATGAACTACGACGAAGAACATGTTGATCCTGAAACAACAAACACCGACGAGGTATATATATTTATATAAGCAGGAATCTGGTGATCGTCGCATGTTTTAAATGAGTTGAAGATATATTAACGAATCGATCTTTCTTTTTTCAGCCATCCGGATCGAGCAAATCTTCAGGCAAAAGGACGAAGCGAGGCCCGAACAAAAAGTTGAAGGAGGGCGTAAAGTATAATATCAAGGCATTCAAACCTAATGGCGAACCATTAGCGCCTAAGAAGATTGCGGACAAGTTCGTTCGTCAGTGCGGAGTTCTTGTGAAGTACCAACTCCCGATCTCCCTTCAAGAATGGAGAAAGCCAGCAAAGCCACGTCCAAATGTTACTTTTGTTGACGAGAATCAAAAAAATCTGCTTTGGGATACTCTCATGGAACATTTCACCCTACCAGATCATTTCACAGAAGCAGATATGCGGAAAGTCAAGGACGCTGCTTTTAGAAAGATGGCGGTTGCATTCAAGAACCACAAGAGAACGACGTGGGAGAAGTACGTCAAGGAAGGAAGGAAGACTCCAGTATTCGAGGGGATACTAGATAATCAAAGTGCTCATTGGGACGATTTCGTGAAATTCAAGGATTCAGAATTAGCTAAGGAACGGTCGAGAATAAACAAGAAGAATGCCGAAAAAAAGGATAAGTTCCATAAGCTGGGGCCAGGTGGCTACGCGGTGGCAATGCCTAAGTGGGATAAGTCTGAGAAAGAGATGGAGGATGCAAGTGTCACTCCGGTTACTAAGAGCTGGCCCCCCAGGTGCAGGACTTGGTTCTATGCGCATGGGGGGGAGTTGGACCCGAAGACAGGAATGTTTCGACGAAGGCATGTCTGAACGGAGCCGACGATGCGCTACTTGTTGCAATAGAAGAGGCTCGATCGGGGGTGTTCCAGCCCAACAGAGAGAACGACGAGCTTACGCGTGCCCTGGAAAATCCTGAACACCCGGGAAGAACATGAGGCAAGGGCGCTATTCCGTGGTATGAGGGGTTTTCGGACTGGAACGCCGACTACAGAACCCGTGCGAGAATGAAGATTGCGGAGGAGAAGAAGAGGAAGATGGACGAGGAGCAGAGGAAGCGGGACTATGAACGCCTTCAAGGCCTAGAAGCAAGTCAAGCGGAATTGGCAGCTAAATTCCAGCGGCAGCAGGAGCAGATCGACTCACTTAGCCAGCAAAGGGGGTCTCAGCAGCTGCAACGGCTAGTGGACGATCCAGCATTGGATACCACCGCCCCATCCATGCTGAGAAGCAGCGTGGGTTCCGCCCCGGGCGATGCAGTGCTGTATAGATACCCCGTGGATGACATCATGGAGAACACTAACTGCGAGCTACACTTCAAAATGAAGAACATATCCATGAAGGTGGCGGACGCCGTTGCTTTTGCAAATTCCCCCGAGGCAACCTTCCATTGCAACCCGATTCCAGCGGGCTATGCTCGTGTCTTGGTTGATGAGGTCGTGGACCCATATTCGGAGCTACAGCTTGACATTCCTGGAGGTGACGACGAGCACACATTGGGAGAGGCCATACATCGTGTCATCCTATGGAGAAAGGATTGCGTCATCTTTCAAAGGCCACCGACACCGCGTCACCCGACTCCTCGTCGAAGTCCGCCACCGAGTCAGCAGACTCCCGCTCCAAGTCCACCAACGTGTGAGGCCACTCCTCCTCCTCCAAGTCCGGCAAAGTATCAGGCCACTCCTCCTCCAAGTCCGACACAGCGTCAGACGTCCACTCCTCCTCCAAGTCCGGCACAACCTCAGGCCACTCCTCCTCCAAGTCCGGCACAGCTTCAGGCCACTCCTCCTCGTCCAACTCAGCCCCGTCAGCCGTCTCCGCCGCCTCAGCAACCGCAGAAGAGACACCCCGCAGCTATGGTGCGTAGCGGTACGAGTCGAGGTGATAGTACAGGAAGTACAGGCGGAGGCAAGCGATATAAATATGGTCCAAACCTCAGTACTCCTCTTCCTGTGAGGGCTTACGACATGACCGAGGAGCAAGCCAATGCCATAGTGCGGGCAGAAGTCGACGCCCATTTTAGACCGAAACCGCCACCGCCGCCAAGGAAGAAAGTGCCTGCGGAAGTAGTTGACCACTTCATTCGTATGGCTCAACCACCAGCTCCTAAGCCTGTTGACACAAACTATGAGCGCCACATCAGGAAGTTACATCGACAACGTCTATAGAAGGAGGCGAGCTCGAGCTCGAGCAAACAACAAGCAGCTGTCAAAAAATGCGGGAAAACCGTTGCCCAGCTGGGAAAACAGGCGGCGCAATCGACCCCTCCCTCCCCCCCCCGCTTGTTGTGCCGCCAACAACACGTAACAGTACGTGCGCCCAATATTATTGTGGCCAAACAGTTTACGTTCCCGAGGTGGGCGATGTGGTAATAACCCAGGAGCATATAATGCAGGCTGAAGAACTCAAGATCACTGTTGGACAACTCCTCGAGATCGAGGACATGCCTCTGCTTACAGAGGAGAAAATAAAACGGAAATATGTCCGGGGCCAACCTTTGGTCGAGCCTGAAGATGTCAAGAAGTTCCCAACGAGAATGTATGAATTGCATCAATGGTACATGGACATTACCAAGAGATCCGATCGAGAGTCCCTCATGGTGTATGTCAAGAAGGATGATTACTACCATGAGAAAGCTGTGGCCGTTGAGTATTCTGAACTGTTTCAGTTATACAATCAAGCCGCACTCGACAAATCTATCGTCAGTTGCTATTGTCTGTAAGTGATTTCTTTCTGTAATTTAAGTCTTAAGCTACTGTAGTGATCCTTTTGATCAATCATTACGTGTAATTATCCTCACTATATTCTTTTCTGTGGTATTATGCAGGATAAAGATGTATGAAATGAGAAAAGGTGGACGCTATGGCATTGGGTTCATTGACCCAAACACCGTTAATGAATACACATGGAAAATAAACAAGCATCATGAAAAATAGGTAGAGGACCGCATGTTCGAGTTCTTGAAGCGCCTCAAATACAATGAAGATATACTACTTCCTTACAACTTTCAGTGAGTCACACTTTCTTGTACTACAAATTCTCTGTTTTTGCCTATTAGCTAGCTACATGTTTTTGCTTATATATGCCCGCTTAATTAAGACATGCAAACGTGTGTGCATGCAGATTTCACTGGATCTTGTGTATCATTAAAGTTGACGCCGGAACAGTTGAAATACTGGACTCGCTACTCAAAGCAAATAGTGACTATAACATCTTGTTTGGGATAGTCAATAGGTAATTTCAATCATTATTAACTATATATCTCGGCCTATTTAGTTTGTCATTTCATGATATGAACTATTTAATAACCCCTTTATTTATTTTCTTTGTCGGCGGGCAGGGCTTGGGCAAGGTTCATCAGCGTCACGGAAGGCGAATGGAAACCACACCTGAAATGGTTTCGAGCCAAGGTAAGTAATTAAGTAGCACTAGCTAGCTGCCATCTCTTTAATTATCATGCTTGATTAATTATTATCTGATCAAATTAAATTCCATTCTCGTAATAAAGGCCCTGAAGCAGGCGCAGGGGACTGATCTGTGTGCATTCTGCGTTTGCGAGAACATTCGCATGATGGCGTCCGAAAGGAGCAAATCTCAAAGACAGGAATGGGTACGCTTGTCAGAACACTATTCACAATTTTTACACCATTATCGATATATAGTCACACAACTAATACACATGCATATTGATCTCCTTCTTAACAGTTCAAAGAGGTGCGGGACAAGCTCCTAGAAACGGAGCGCGTAGAAGCACTTCAAGAGGAAATAGCGGGATTTTTTCTCGACCAGGTCATAAATCCGAAGGGAGAATACTATTACCCGCTACTGCCCCCATCGACCAGGTCATGAACCACTTCCAATTGTCATCGTGCTCCGAAGGCACCAATCAGGCTAATGCCACTGGCTCCGAAGGCAACATGCATATGTAGGAGAAATTGTATATAGCTATACATGTGTGTATGTGTGAATTAATATGGTGGTTTGTGAGACATGATTGATGATATATATATGCATAACGTGTACAATGTGTAGTACCGTAAAATACCAGCAAACGAAAAAGAATTAAAATGGAAAACACAAAATTAAATGAAAAAGAAATCATAAAACCAAAAAACCCCCAAACATTTTAGTACCCGGTTGGTGTTACCAACCGGTACTAAAGGGCTCCCGGCCCCCGGAGCTGGCTCATGCCACGTGGTTGCCCTTTAGCACCGGTTCGTGCTGAACCGGTACTAAGGGGGGGGCTTTAGTGCCAAAATTTTAGTGCCGGTTACCTAACCGGCACTAAAGGGCCTTACGAACCGGTGCTATTGCCCGGTTCTGCACTAGTGGTTAGACCTTACATGGTGAGTAGCATTGTGATCAAACTGGTACACCCTTCCCAAAAGGAGATGACAAGCTTGCATTACCACCTTGTCCGCATGACTTTCCACTGAAAATTGCACTCTAGTATGATGTGTAATCTTCAGCTTACCAACACCATTCAACTCATAATAGAGAAACACTAAGGATCTGTGCAGAAATGATACACGCTAGATCATTGATGGCGCGCGTTGCTGCGCCCGTCTATTGGCTTTAATTTGTTAGGAGTATAAAGCAACTTGTATAAATTTGTTTGGTACTCCATCTGTCAAAAAGTAAGTGTCATGATTTTTGTTTATATTTGAACTAAAACCACAACACTTATTTTGGGACAGATGGAGTATACTACATTTTCTCGCATAATTTTGCAATTTAAGCCATATGATTCCATCTACATTCATGCCATAAAGGTTTATGAAATATAAGTACATCAAATAGATAATAATCAAATCATATAACAATTGTTTTTTTAGTTTCTTATGATGAAACATTTGTCCAAGAGTTTTATTAACAATGTACCATTTTAGGCAAACTTAGAATTTTGTATTAATTACTTTGCACAAGAGAAGTCTAGATATTTCGCAAAAATAAATGGATCACTACGCCTATAGAAAAGAAGATATATAATTCACCATATCAACATTAAATTGTCAAGTTATAGAAAGGTTTGCCGATATGTAGATAGTTATGCAGACCCTAATCTTTAAATAACACATGCTAGTACAATTTTATTTTTCACAACAGAACCAAAGTGGCCAATTGCTCATAATATAGATGCCACCACATAGCCAAAGTACAAAATTACTGCAAGAATGAAGAAAGCCCACACATTAGTACTCATGGAGTAAAAATAATAATCATTTTCCATACCCAGCAGCACTCGTCTTCGATCAAGTAGACTGAGCACCATAAATCAGAAAGCTATTTAATTTTAGCAGTTAAACAAATCCGCAAATTCACCAAGCCAAATACACATAGGATGGGAGATGGCAGCAAACTTACCACTTGTGCATCAGAAAAAAATGGTCCATCCAGTGATCATACACGCCAAGAATTTCTTAAAAATAAGTTAGAAACAAAAGCTAGGAAGAGAAAAATTAAATATACAGTTCACCACAAGCTAACAAATTGAAGGAAATATGCCCTAGAGGCAATAATAAAGTTATTATTTATTTCCTTATATCATGATAAATGTTTATTATTCATGCTAGAATTGTATTAACCGGAAACATAATACATGTGTGAATACATAGACAAACAGAGTGTCACTAGTATGCCTCTACTTGACTAGCTCGTTAATCAAAGATGGTTATGTTTCCTAACCATGGACAAAAGAGTTGTTATTTGATTAACGAGGTCACATCATTAGTTGAATGATCTGATTGACATGACCCATTCCATTACCTTAGCACCCGATCGTTTAGTATGTTGCTATTGCTTTCTTCATGACTTATACATGTTCCTATGACTATGAAATTATGCAACTCCCGTTTGCCGGAGGAACACTTTGGGTGCTACCAAACATCACAACGTAAATGGGTGATTATAAAGGAGCATTACAGGTGTCTCCAAAGGTAGATGTTGGGTTGGCGTATTTCGAGATTAGGATTTGTCACTCCGATTGTCGGAGAGGTATCTCTGGGCCCTCTCGGTAATGCACATCACCTAAGCCTTGCAAGCATTGCAACTAATATGTTAGTTGTGAGATGATGTATTACGGAACGAGTAAAGAGACTTGCCGGTAACGAGATTGAACTAGGTATTGGGATACCGACGATCGAATCTCGGGCAAGTAACATACCGATGACAAAGGGAACAACGTATGTTGTTATGCGGTCTGACCGATAAAGATCTTCGTAGAATATGTAGGAGCCAATATGGGCATCCAGGTCCCGCTATTGGTTATTGACTGGAGACGTGTCTCAGTCATGTCTACATTGTTCTCGAACCGTAGGGTCCGCACGCTTAAGGTTTTGATGACAGTTATATTATGAGTTTATAAGTTTTGATGTACCGAAGGAGTTCGGAGTCCCGGATGAGATCGGGGACATGATGAGGAGTCTCGAAATGGTCGAGACGTAAAAATCGATATATTGGACGACTATATTCGGACATCGGAAAGGTTCCGAGTGATTCGAGTATTTTTCGGAGTACCGGATAGTTACGAGAATTCGCCGGGAGAAGTATTGGGCCTTATTGGGCCATACGGGAAAGAGAGAGGGGCTGCCTAGGGCAGGCCGCGCGCCCCCCAAGGCCTAGTACGAATTGGACTAGGGGGAGGGGCTGCGCCCCTTCCTTGTTTCCTACTCCTACTACATGGAAGGACTCCTAGTTGGACTAGGAAAGGGGGAATCCTACTCCCGGTGGGAGTATGACTCCCCTAGGCGCGCCATAGAGAGGGCCGCCCCTCCCCTCCTCCACTCCTTTATATACGGGGGCAAGGGGCACCCCATAGACACACAAGTTGATCATTGAGATCGTTCCTTAGCCATGTGCGGTGCCCTTGCCACCATATTCCACCTCGATCATATCGTGGTAATGCTTAGGCGAAGCCCTGCGTCGGTAGAACATCAAGATCGTCACCACGCCGTCGTGCTGACGGAACTCCTCCCCGAAGCTTTGCTGGATCGGAGCCCGGGGATCGTCATCGAGCTGTACGTGTGCTAAGAACTCGGAGGTGCCGGAGTAACGGTGCTTGGATCGGTCGGATCGGGAAGAAGACGTACGACTACTTCCTCTATGTTGTGTCAACGCTTCCGTTGCGATCTACAAGGGTACGTAGATCAGACTCTCCCCCTCGTTGCTATGCATCACCATGATCTTGCGTGTGCGTAGGAAATTTTTTGAAATTACCACGTTCCCCAACAGTGGCATCCGAGCCTAGGTTTTATGGTTTGATGTTATATGCACGAGTAGAACACAAGTGAGTTGTGGGCGATATAAGTCATACTGCCTACCAGCATGTCATACTTTGATTCGGCGGTATTGTTGGATGAAGTGGCCGGAACGACATTACGCGTACGCTTACGCGAGACCGGTTCTCCCGACATGCTTTGCACAAAGGTGGCTTGCGGGTGACTGTTTCTCCAACTTTAGTTGAACCAAGTGTGGCTACGCCCGGTCCTTGCGAAGGTTAAAATGGAGTCTATTTGACAAACTATCGTTGTGGTTTTGATGCGTAGGTGAGATTGGTTCTTGCTTAAGCCCGTAGCAGCCACGTAAAATTTGCAACAACAAAGTAGAGGATGTCTAACTTGTTTTTGCAGGGCATGTTGTGATGTGATATGGTCAAAACATGATGAGTTATAAGTTGTTGTATAAGATGATCATGTTTTGTTGAACTTATCGGCAACTGGCAAAAGCCTTATGGTTGTCTGTCTATTGCATAAGATGCAAGCGCCCAATAATTGCTTTACTTTA
The DNA here is from genome assembly GCA_034509565.1 of Triticum monococcum. Lineage (NCBI taxonomy): Eukaryota > Viridiplantae > Streptophyta > Magnoliopsida > Poales > Poaceae > Triticum > Triticum monococcum. The sequence goes on from CM067845.1 coordinate 491,410,670, forward strand.
TCGCTATGCGAGAGCAATAGTTGCAAGAGCAAGTGTTGGCGAGACGACCACGTGACGACACATTGATATAGATCAAGATGATGGAGATCATGGTGTCATGCCGGTGACGATATAGATCATGACAGTACTTTGGAGATGGAGATCAAAGAAGCAAGATGATGATGGCCATATCATGTCACATATTTTGATTGCATATGATGTTTATCTTTTATACATCTTATTTTGCTTAGTTTGACGGTAGCATTTTAAGATGATCTCTCACTAATTATCAAGAAGTGTTCTCCCTGAGTATGCACCGTTGCGAAAGTTCTTCGTGCTGAGACACCACGTGATGATCGGGTGTGATAGGCTCTACGTTCAAATACAACGGGTGCAAAACAGTTGCACACGCGGAATACTCAGGTTATACTTGACGAGCCAAGCATATACAGATATGGCCTCGGAACACGGAGACCGAAAGGTCGAGCGTGAATCATATAGTAGATATGATCAACATAGTGATGTTCACCAATGAAACTACTCCATCTCACGTGATGATCGGACATGGTTTAGTTGATTTGGATCACGTGATCACTTAGAGGATTAGAGGGATGTCCATCTAAGTGGGAGTTCTTAAGTAATATGATTAAATTGAACTTAAATTTATCATGAACTTAGTCCTGGTAGTATTTTGCAAATTATGTTGTAGATCAATAGCTCGCGTTGTTGCTTCCCTGTGTTTATTTTTGATATGTTCCTAGAGAAAATTGTGTTGAAAGATGTTAGTGGCAATGATGCGGATTGGATCCGTGATCTAAGGTTTATCCTCATTGCTGCACAAAAGAATTATGTCCTTGATGCACCGCTAGGTGACAGACCTATTGCAGGAGCAGATGCAGATGTTATGAATGTTTGGCTAGCTCAATATGATGACTACTTGATAGTTTAGTGCATCATGCTTAATGGCTTAGAATCGGGACTTCAAAGACGTTTTGAACGTCATGGACCATATGAGATGTTCCAGGAGTTGAAGTTAATATTTCAAGCAAATACCCGAGTTGAGAGATATGAAGTCTCCAACAAGTTCTATAGCTAAAAGATGGAGGAGAATCGCTCAACTAGTGAGCATGTGCTCAGATTGTCTGGGTACTACAATCGCTTGAATCAAGTGGGAGTTAATCTTCCAGATAAGATAGTGATTGACAGAATTATCTAGTCACCATCACCAAGTTAGTAGAACTTCGTGATGAACTATAATATGTAAGGGATAACGGAAACAACTCCCAACCTCTTCGTGATGCTGAAATCAACAAAGGTAGAAATCAAGAAAAACATCAAGTGTTGATGGTTGACAAGACCACTAGTTTCAAGAAAAGGGCAAAGGGAAGAAGGGGAACTTCAAGAAGAACGGCAAGCAAGTTGCTGTTCAAGTGAAGAAGCCCAAGTCTGATCCTAAGCCTGAGACTAAGTGCTTCTACTGCAAAGGGACTGGTCACTGGAAGCGGAACTACCCCAATTGATTGGCGGATAAGTAGGATGGCAAAGTGAACATAAGTATATTTGATATACATGTTATTGATGTGTACTTTACTAGTGTTTATAGCAACCCCTCAGTATTTGATGCTAGTTCAGTTGCTAAGAGTAGTAACTCGAAACGGGAGTTGCAGAATGAACAGAGACTAGTTAAGGATGAAGTGACGATGTGTGTTGGAAGTGGTTCCAAGATTGATATGATCATCATCGCACACTCCCTATACTTTCGGGATTAGTGTTGAACCTAAATAAGTGTTATTTGGTGTTTGCGTTGAGCATGAATATGATTTGATCATGTTTATTGTAATACGGTTATTCATTTAAGTAAAAGAATAAATTGTTGTTCTGTTTACATGAATAAAACCTTATATGGTTACACACCCAATGAAAATAGTTCATTGGATCTCGATCTTAGTGATACACATATTCATAATATTGAAACCAAAAGATGCGAAGTTAATAATGATAGTGCAACTTATTTGTGGCACTGCCGTTTAGGTCATATTGGTGTAAAGCGCATGAAGAAACTCCATGCTGATGGGATTTTGGAATCACTTGATTATGAATCACTTGATGCTTGCGAACCATGCCTTATGGGCAAGATGACTAAAACGCCGTTCTCCGGAACAATGAAGCAAGCAACAGATTTGTTGGAAATCATACATACTGATGTATGTGGTCCGATGAATATTAAGGCTTACAGCAGGTATCATTATTTTCTGACCTTCACAAGATGATTTGAGCAGATATGGGGATATCTACTTGATGAAACATAAGTCTAAAACATTTGAACAGTTCAAAGAATTTCAGAGTGAAGTGGAAAATCATTGTGACAAGAAAATAAAAGTTTCTACGATATGATCGCAGAGGTAAAATATTTGAGTTACGAGTTTGGTCTTCAATTAAAGCAATGTGAAATAGTTTCACTACGCACGCCACCTGGAACACCACAGCATAATGGTGTGTCCGAACGTCATAACCATACTTTATTGGATATAGTACAATCTATGATGTATCTTACCGATCTACCACTATCATTTTGGGGTTATGCATTAGAGACAGCTGCATTCACGTTAAATAGGGCACCATCTAAATCCGTTGAGACGACACCGTGTGAACTATGGTTTGGCAAGAAACCTAAGCTGTTGTTTCTTAAAGTTTGGAGTTGCGATGCTTATGTGAAAAAGTTTCATCTCGATAAGCTCAAACTCAAATCGGAGAAATATGTCTTCATAGGATACCCAAAGGAGACAGTTGGGTACACCTTCTATCACAGATCCGAAGGCAAGACATTCGTTGCTAAGAATGGATCCTTTCTAGAGAAGGAATTTCTCTCGAAAGAAGTAAGTGGGAGGAAAGTAGAAAACTTGATAAGGTAATTGTACCTTCTCCCTTATTGGAAAATAGTTCATCACAGAAATCTGTTCCTGTGACTACTACACCAATTAGTGAGGAAGCTAATGATGATGATCATGTAACTTCAGATCAAGTTACTACCGAATCTCGTAGGTAAACCAGAGTGAGATCCGCACCAGAGTGGTATGGTAATCCTGTTCTGGAGGTCATGTTACTTGACCATGACGAACCTACGAACTATGAGGAAGCGATGATGAGCCCAAATTCCGAGAAATGGCTTGAGGCCATGAAATCTGAGATGGGATCCATGTATGAGAACAAAGTGTGGACTTTGGGTGACTTGCCCGATGATCGGCAAGACATAGAAAATAAATGGATCTTTAAGAGGAAGACAGACGCTGATAGTAGTGTTACTATCTACAAAGCCAGAATTGTCGCAAAAGGTTTTCGACAAGTTCAAGGTGTTGACTACGATGAGAGCTTCTCACTCGTATCTATGCTTAAGTCTGTCCGAATCATGTTAGCAATTGCCGCATTTTATGAAATCTGGCAAATGGATAAACAAAACTGCATTCCTTAATGGATTTATTAAAGAAGAGCTGTATATGATGCAACCAGAAGGTTTTGTCAATCCAAAAGGTGCTAACAAAATATGCAAGCTCCAGCGATCTATCTGTGGACTGGTGCAAGCATCTCGGAGTTGGAATATACGCTTTGATGAGTTGATCAAAGCATATAGTTTTATACAGACTTGCGGTGAAGCCTGTATTTACGAGAAAGTGAGTGGGAGCACTACAGCATTTCTAATAAGTATATGTGAATGACATATTGTTGATCGGAAATAATGTAGAATTGTTCTGTAAAGCATAAAGGAGTGTTTGAAAGGAGTTTTTTAAAGAAAGACTTCGGTGAAGCTGCTTACATATTGAGCTTCAAGATCTATAGAGATAGATCAAGACGCTTGATAAGTTTTTTCAATGAGTACATACCTTGACAAGATTTTGAAGTAGTTCAAAATGGAGCAGTCAAAGAAAGAGTTCTTGCCTGTATTACAAGGTGTGAAGTTGAGTAAGACTCAAAGTCCGACCACGACAGAAGATAGAAAGAGAATGAAAGTCATTCCCTATGCCTTGGCCATAGGTTCTATAAAGTATGTCATGCTGTATACCAGATCTATTGTATACCCTGCATTGATTTGGCAAGGGAATACAATAGTGATCTAGGAGTAGATCACTGGACAATGGTCAGAATTATCCTTAGTGAAATAAGGATATGTTTCTCGATTATGGACGTGACAAAAAGGTTCGTCGTAAAGGGTTACGTCGATGCAAGTTTTTGACACTGATCCAGATGAATCTAAAGTCTCAATCTGGATACATATTGAAAGTGGGAGCAATTAGCTAGAGTAGCTCCGTGTATAGCATTGTAGACATAGAACTTGCAAAATACTTACGGATCTGAATGTGACAGACCCGTTGACTAAAATTATCTCACAAGCAAAACATGATCACACCTTAGTACTCTTTGGGTGTTAATCACATAGATATGTGAACTAGATTACTCACTCTAGTAAACCCTTTGAGTGTTGGTCACATGACGATGTGAACTATGGGTGTTAATCACATGGTGATGTGAACTATTGCTGTTAAATCACATGGCGATGTGAACTAGATTATTGACTCTAGTGCAAGTGGAAGACTGAAGGAAACATGCCCTAGAGGCAATAATAAAGTTATTATTTATTTCCTTATATCATGATAAATGTTTATTATTCATGCTAGAATTGTATTAACCGGAAACATAATACATGTGTGAATACATAGACAAACAGAGTGTCACTAGTATGCCTCTACTTGACTAGCTCGTTAATCAAAGATGGTTATGTTTCCTAACCATGGACAAAAGAGTTGTTATTTGATTAACGAGGTCACATCATTAGTTGAATGATCTGATTGACATGACCCATTCCATTACCTTAGCACCCGATCGTTTAGTATGTTGCTATTGCTTTCTTCATGACTTATACATGTTCCTATGACTATGAGATTATGCAACTCCCGTTCGCCGGAGGAACACTTTGGGTGCTACCAAACGTCACAACGTAAATGGGTGATTATAAAGGAGCATTACAGGTGTCTCCAAAGGTAGATGTTGGGTTGGCGTATTTCGAGATTAGGATTTGTCACTCCGATTGTCGGAGAGGTATCTCTGGGCCCTCTCGGTAATGCACATCACCTAAGCCTTGCAAGCATTGCAACTAATATGTTAGTTATGAGATGATGTATTACGGAACGAGTAAAGAGACTTGCCGGTAACGAGATTGAACTAGGTATTGGGATACCGACGATCGAATCTCGGGCAAGTAACATACCGATGACAAAGGGAACAACGTATGTTGTTATGCGGTCTGACCGATAAAGATCTTCGTAGAATATGTAGGAGCCAATATGGGCATCCAGGTCCCGCTATTGGTTATTGACTGGAGACGTGTCTCGGTCATGTCTACATTGTTCTCGAACCGTAGGGTCCGCACGCTTAAGGTTTCGATGACAGTTATATTATGAGTTTATAAGCTTTGATGTACCGAAGGAGTTCGGAGTCCCGGATGAGATCGGGGACATGACGAGGAGTCTCGAAATGGTCGAGACGTAAAAATCGATATATTGGACGACTATATTCGGACATCGGAAAGGTTCCGAGTGATTCGAGTATTTTTCAGAGTACCGGAGAGTTACGGGAATTCGCCGGGAGAAGTATTGGGCCTTATTGGGCCATACGGGAAAGAGAGAGGGGCTGCCTAGGGCAGGCCGCGCGCCCCTTCCTTGTTTCCTACTCCTACTACATGGAAGGACTCCTAGTTGGACTAGGAAAGGGGGAATCCTACTCCCGGTGGGAGTAGGACTCCCCTAGACGCGCCATAGAGAGGGCCGGCCCTCCCCTCCCCCACTCCTTTATATACGGGGGCAAGGGGCACCCCATAGACACACAAGTTGATCATTGAGATCGTTCCTTAGCCGTGTGCGGTGCCCCCTGCCACCATATTCCACCTCGATCATATCGTGGTAATGCTTAGGCGAAGCCCTGCGTCGGTAGAACATCAAGATCGTCACCACGCCGTCGTGCTGACGGAACTCCTCCCCGATGCTTTGCTGGATCGGAGCCCGGGGATCGTCATCGAGCTGTACGTGTGCTAAGAACTCGGAGGTGCCGGAGTAACGGTGCTTGGATCGGTCGGATCGGGAAGAAGACGTACGACTACTTCCTCTACGTTGTGTCAACGCTTCCGTTGCGATCTACAAGGATACGTAGATCAGACTCTCCCCTCGTTGCTATGCATCACCATGATCTTGCGTGTGCGTAGATTTTTTTTTGAAATTACTACGTTCCCCAACACAAATACCGATGTGTTACTCACGTGAATAAAATCAGGTGAAATCTATTCCAAACTATGATCCTGCAGGAAAGGAAAAAAGAAAAAGATTATAAGTAAATTAGAAGAATTGTGCTAGTGCGTAGTGGTAGCGAAGGATAAGCAAAACAACATACGTGGTACCCGTGCATGAGCTCGTAGCTATTGTGCCTGCCTCTTTCCCGGCCCTTACGTGCAGAACCGTTGGTAGACTACTGTGTTGGTGATGTTGGGCGTTGTATCAGTGGGTGGGGAGGCACGAGCAACAGGGCTGCGGTGTCACTGACCTTTGCCCGTTCGAGTTCCCCATGATGCTTTGTTCATCGTCCCCCAGTCCGCTTCCCCTCACCGATCGCAGTCCGGGTCGTCCTGCGCACAGGCTCGAGCCCCATCGTCGACTGTGTCCGCTGGCCCGCGGCGTCCATCTTTGATTGTAAGGGCCAGTTCTTTTGGGCGATTCTACCAGAATCGTCCCCCTCCCCAGCTTCTCCCAGAATCACCACTTCATATGTTTTTTACAATCCTAGCTAATTAGAACTTAACTAGATAGGATTGTAAAAAAAAAATAGAGTGACGATTCTGGAAGAAGCTGGAGAGGGGGGCGATTCTGGGAGAATCGCCAAAAAAAACTGGCCCTAAGTCTTGTTCCTCTCTTTTGGCCTTCCGGGAGTAGGGGATCGAGGAGACGGAATGTATACCTCCATTTAATCGAGGATTTAATCATCCCTCGGTAAATGCCCTGCTGAAACGGATGATTGATTGTCCCCAATACCGACGGACCAGTTCCACTCAGCCCTGCCCCACCGTATAGATCACGACGCTTCGCCTCTGACCTGCATCGGCGTCCGATCCGGGAGGCTCGAACCAGCTCGACGTATGATCTCGTCCCATGGCCGGAAATGCCACGTGGCTCAGATCGAGAAGGTTTCCGCCTTTACACGTGGCCCACGTCGCCTCGCCGCAACATCGCCACGCTCGCAGCCTCGCATCCAAATCGATCGGTGGCTCGACCGATCGGCTCGTGGACCTCTCGCCGGGCGGCTGCAGATGCCGCGTGTTCTCTGGATGGGAACGCAGGGCGGAGTCCGTTTTTTATTGCGCACGTCAGACACTCCTCCTCGATGGAATAGCCCATTGGGCCCAATTTAACCCATAACGTCCAAAAAAGCTACCGGAGCAGCGGCCCATAACGTTGAGCAATCGGAATTAGCGACACAAGATTAGCCACCATTCACAGCTCATCTGACGGCCGAAAATGGTTCAAACTGACGATCGGATGGCTGGAAGCGCTGATGGCCTGAGAGGGCTGGAAAAATGCTCAGTTATAATGTATCTAAATGTTGTCTTGGCTTTGATCTTTTTAATGTAATATGTGTATGATTTTGATATTTTTTTCTTATCTTCTGATAGAATTAATACTCCATCCATTTCTAAATATAAGTGTTTTTATAGATTTTTCTAAGGAGTACATACGAATGTATATAGACATATTTTAGAGCGGGATTTACTCATTTTGTTTCATATGAAGCCTATATTGGAATCTCTAGAATGACTTATATTTATGAACGGGCGGAGTATAATTTGATAGAGGACATGCTGGACTTTGTCTCACGGGGCACGACATCCCGCTTTGTCCAATCGGGCTTAATGGATTTAGTAATAATAGGAGAACAAACACTAAGGATGAATAAGAGAAAGTGGACAGAAATGACCAGCGACGATGATAAGCAATAAAACTTCTTCAAATAATTGGATTGGTTGCTTAACAATGGTGTTAGCCACGAGCACAACAATCAATAGGTGGTGCCAACAAGTTGGGTCAACCCCAACAAGTTGGTTAGAATCACGATCCGACCTTTCGATTGTACGGATTTACATGATTGGCTGGACTAGTTACACAATTCTGGCTAGTAGAATCTATGATTTCAAGACTTTGTTAGTTATATTCTTGTGATTTGCATTGTTATCATGGGCGACGATTATGGAATTGTGTTTTCCAACAAACTTGGGCACCGTTGGTACTTGATTGCAGACTTGCCGTGATGGCAATGTCTGTGATTGGAAATTGCCGGGAACCAATAGAGGAAGAGAAGAAATTCTGATGGCTACGTCACTTGGTGGCGATGGTGAAGCATCGGGGGAGAGGAGAGTAGAACTGTACGAGCATGATAGTGGGGTGCACCTGACAAAGTGATGAAACTTTTTTTTAACATTTATATTACTCACGTAGCAAAACTACCATAATTCTAACAAAGTCTGATGGCCTCTTCAGGGCCAGATCCGAGCCACACAACAGTGCGCCCAGAGGTTCTACCATAATTTGCCATAAAATGGCTTACATCATTCTGACTGCGAAGAATATATTGTTCCATATAAGCAGACTAATCTCACGAACAATAAAGTATTAACGAGATCTGGCCAAATTCCTTTTCTTGAGCATATTCACAACTTGTAGGCAATAATGTTCCAGTGGCCATTGGGAGCTGACTCCATTGAAGATCAAGCGCCGAACCTTCCATAATCACTAGAAGTTCAGCCTCGAGGGGGTCACTGCAATTCAGCAATTACATGCATGCAGAGAAAACTATGGAGCCCGGCTGACCTTAGAGGACCATGCCGCTCCCCGCAGCGACAATATCTTCAGCAGATGACCCATTCAGTGTTGAAACTTGATCGTGTAGTCGTCCGAAAAATTGCCGCGAGTTAATCCCAAATGAAAATCAGTCAACATCATCATTAGTACTCCCTTTGTAAATTAATATAAGATCTTTTAGGTCACTACTTTAGTTTACAGATGGGGTACCAATGTACCATTTAAGGTGCACCAACCTGAATAATGCCGAACCATTTGCTAAAAAAGTACATATTCAACATCAAATATTGCAAGTGTACATGTTGCCCCCATGACGGATATGAGTAATACAAGGCTTTCATTGTTCCATGAGCAAACTAATATCACGAACAATAACGCAGTAACGAGATCTGTCCAAGTTTCTTCTCTTCAGCATATTCACAGCTTGTAGGCAATATGTTTCAACGGTAATTGGGAGCTGACTCCATTGAAGATCAAGCATCAAACCTTCCTTAATCACTAGAAGTTGAGCCTCGAGGGGGTCACTGCAATTCAGCAAGTAGCCCGACTGACCTCGGAGGACCATGCCGCTCACAGCAGCGCCAATATCTTCAGCAAATAACCCATTCAGGGTTGAAACTTGATCATATGGTTGTGCAAAAATAGCCGCGAGTTAATCCCAAATGAAAATTAGTCATTGATATTATTACTCGCTTTGATTAACGTCATCATTAGTAGGAGTACCATTTAAGCTACACCAACCTGAATAATGCCGAACCGTTTGCTAGAAAATAGATATTCAGCATCAAATACTGCAAGTGTGCATGTTGCCCCCACGACGTATATACTTATTGAAAGTTTCGAAGGATTTTTCAGATCTTGTAATGAGTAGATTATTGCTTACACAGAGTGTGGAGGTTTGTACTTTTATAGGGAGCCATGCTATTGTATGTGTACGGTATACTGTCCACCGTTTGAATACTCGGGCCTTCGCTGCTTGCTGGGCCTATGCCCTTGATATTTTTCTGTTTTTGGATTCTACGGGCAGTCGAAGAAGCCGTCACGCAATCAGAGAGAGGATAGCGGTAACGCTGGACTCCTGGAGACTTGGTGGAGTGCGATGCTTGCGTCCACGAAGGCTAGTTACTGCCATAGAGGAGGTCGATAAGTAGTAGCACTCTCGGAGGATAACGGTGGGCTTAAGCTTGTGGCCGCGGGCGGTTGCTTCGTCTTCTTCTTCTTCGCCTGGGGAAGATAGATCCCGCCGTGAGTTGGAGTGAAGATTCCGCTGTAAGTTTTCTTCAGATTCCTGCAATCTTTTGCCTAGTGTCGGATTCGGCCGCCATGTCAGCTAGGTAGTTTTCAAGTCGAGGATCGATGAACTGGAATCTGGAATGAACTTGGTCTAGAACCTTGTAGAACGTGTGAGTGATGGGTTCGTATCCATACGTACGCGTGTTAGTGGCTTTGTTGGATGCGCCCTGGAGGCTTCCTGCTGTTCCAGTTCATGGTCCTCTGTTGCTGCTGCAGCTACTAGAAAAAGTTAGCCATGCACTCGTTTCATTTGCAGCCTTGCAGTGCAGGGCTATTCTGACCAATTCAAGTTGAAAATCAGAGCTAGTAGATGCTAGACTAGTGACTGATAATAGTAGAGTGCCTTCTTTTCCGAGGGCACGACCAGAGCAAAGCCGGTTCTCTTGGAAGGAATTTTGTTCTAGAAGCACATATTATGTTGAACACAAACAAATACACTGAAAACTTAGTCAGCATAACCAAATACTTCTACTACTTGTTTGGCAGAATATGAATACTCCCTCCGTGCGAAAATAAATGACTCAACTTTATATTAACTTTGGGTCAGATAAGCCATTCCCATAGAAAAATGGCTGTTTCTGTCAAAAGTTCCAAATGATAGCAGGATCCTAGGAGTAGAACTGAACCAATCTTCATCGATTATAGATATACTAGCACCTTCCATTTTTCTGAAAGCAATGCATAATATGTTCCTAAAGCTTCCACTTCCATGGCATATTACAGTACTTGTCAGGCACAACTTTCTTAGGGAAAAAGGTGCTTGGAAATGGCCAGTGACATAAACGACGCAGAGCAAGAGCAGGCAACAGAAAATCAGTTGGCAAGCATCAGCCGCCTCACACCAGACGTCCTGCACGAGATACTTCTCCGGCTTCCGGTCAGCGCTCTGCAGAGGCTCCGCGGGGCGTGCCACCAATGGCGCGGCGTGATCAGCGACCCCTGCTTCATCATGGACCATGCCAACCGTGCACCGGAGCACCTCCTCCTCTTCCTGCCCAGGCTGGACGCCTCGGCGAGCCTCAAGACCGCCATGCCTGGCCGCATGAAGCTCTTCGACGAGAAATGGTCCGTGTCAACGTGGGCGGCGGCGTCCATCGACCCGGACGACCACCTCTTCGCGTCCTGCAATGGCCTGCTCTGCTTCTACAGGAAGTACACGCTGAAGATCGTCAACCCCGCGACCGGCCAGCGCCTGCACCTCTCGAAGCCCGACGGGAGATCGCCCCGTGACCTGTACTATCTCTACAGCTTCGGGTTCCACCCGGCGACGGGGGAGTACAAGCTCGTCTACTTCCTCCGCGAGCCCCGGCACGGCCTGCCGTCGGGGCAGCCGTTCCGCTTCGACGCCATCCAGGTGCACACCCTCGGCGAGGACGGGTGGCGGGACGTCAGGGCGCCGACGGAGAGCTGCCTGGTGAACCTCGGCGTCGTCAACGTGGACGGGGCGATGTACTGGATCGCGGAGGAGGAAGGGACCTGCTGCGGTGTGACGGTCATGGCGTTTGATCTCAAGGAAGAAACCTTTGTGACGTTGAGACCGCCGCCGCTGAGGGCGTGCGGCGGGGCGACGGACGGGCGGCCCTGCGGCGCTCCCGCGCTGTCCTACTGCGTGACGGAGGTGGAGAAGAAGGCGTGCCTGGTGACCGCCCCTTTCAGCAGCAGCGCTCCCCGGTGGCGCCGCTACAACGCCGAGGTCTCCGGGAGGATGGACGTCTGGACGCTGGAGAGCCGGGGCGAGGACCGGTGGTCGCTCAAGTACAGCGTCGACCTGTCGCCGTCGGCGCCGCGGTGCGTCCCGCAGCCGTGCTTCGTCCGCGGGGGGAAGGTCCTGCTGCACGGCCGCGACGGCGACGCGTTCTGCCGGGACCTGCGGGGCGACGAGGACGGCGGGGAGGAGGTGAGGCTGCTGAACCTGAGGCCTTACAGGTACTACGAGACGCAGGCGTACCTGTACAAGGAGACGCTCGTCCCGTTGGACGTGTACGCGGGGGCGGCCATTGCTCGGGCGCCGCACTGGCCTCTCCCTCCGCCAGCTTCCTGACGGTACTGGCTTTGCAGTGCTGGCCGCCCTGTGTTCTGAATTTCTGATCACGACTCTGCATTTGCCTTCTGCGGTTATGGTCCAGTATAGGTGCAGGTAACAAAGATACGTCATTGTCTTGTACCTGTACCAACTTTAGAACATGATGATTATTTCTGAAACATGAATGAATTATGGTGTAATTCTCGGTGCAGATTTAAGCTACAGGTTATTGTGGTAACAACATATTTCAAACTAATAAGTATTTTATGCCCCAGCAAAAAAATAAGTATTTTGTGCAGTAAGCTTTTCTGTTCACTCGTGTAATGAATTGCGCAAATTCTACCCATGACGTATATGTTAGGATTTAAACTAACTCCTACTCCATTCGTTCCGTAATGTAAGACGTTTTTTAACTATTTATTTAAGGATAATCCTTACTTGTAAACTACCGTACGTACGGGAGCCTCTCCAGGCAACCGTCACGTCGTACGTGCGGGGGCCTCTCCACGCAACCGTCGCGTCCGTTTCTTCCATCCTCACGAACAGACGCATCTCGTCATGGCGTTGGTTCCCCTTTATAAATACGTTAATCATCAATAGAGTAGAATCAGTTCGATCAAATCGTTCTTTCACAGTGTCAATGGAAAATGGCAAAGCTTTCGTCCAGAAAACTAGACAGCCTCGAAGTTTTAGATCCACCAAAGTTCTTTTTATTTTTTATAAAAGAAAAAGGTTCTAAACACAGCGTTGGGCTAATTGGGCCGAACCTGGCCTGCGCAGCATAAAGCATTCGTTCCTCTCTTCGGCCACGCTAAAAAAATAGAACTTGTTCCTCTTGGGCGAAGCCCCGGAGCCGGCACAAAGGGGTCGAAGAGCCAGCCGACGAGGGGGAAGCGGCGGGAAATCATTTCGCCGTCAAGCGGAGAGCTCTCCCATCTTGCCGAGGTTGAGGTGCTGACTACTTGCTGTAATGGCGCCCGAGGGCGTCTAGGGTTTGTAGTTACTTGCTGTAGTTGAGGGATTGAGACGCCGGAGGGACGGCGCACACGAGTGTTCGTTTGGATTTGACAGTAATCTGCAGTTTTGGTACATGAGAGATTTTTTTTGACCGTGGGTTCACTTTTTGGGAGCATGACAGTAATCTGCAGTTTGTAGTTACTTTTTTTAGCCTGGAGTAGTCAAATTTTCGGAGCAGAAATTTGGAGATGCTATCAGTATCTTCCTGCACATTGGTTGGTAAATTACCTTGAAAGCGAGATAAAAAAAATAAAAATGCATAAATGTTACCTTCTTTCTTTGCCCATGAAATTACTTAAATGTCAGTTTCTATGTAGCTATCATTAATTGAAATGTGTGTTCGCAGAAGGGTTTGGTATTTCAGCTGCTTCGGCATTGGGTGCTCACTATGGTCACTGAAGAAACCAAATCAATGAAGCAAATAAATGAGGAATGCATCATAAACCACCTCCCAGGGGACCTCATTGAGCGGGTCTTTTTGAGGCTTCCAGTGAGCACTCTGTTGACGTGCGTCGGAGTCTGCAAGCATTGGCACAACATCATCCGGGATCCACAGTTTGTTGCATTGGACCTCCAGTGTGCGCCAAGTTATGCCCTTGTGTTCTTCCCGCCAGGTTTGGTTTCAGGGAAGCACTACCCTAGCGATGCTGTCCTAATTGATGAAGCCTGGTCGCCATCGACATATACAGTGCCAGTGATTGGGCCTGGTGATTTCCTTTTTGGTTCATGCAATGGCCTTCTTGGCTTATACACAAAGACATCAATGATCAAGATAGCTAACCTTGCAACTGGTGAATGTCTACATCTTGGGAAACCTGTGAAGAATCTGAAAGGTGATCATTTCTGTTTCTATAGCTTTGGATTTCATCCCGTGACAAAAGAATACTAGATTACACACTTCCTTGGTGATTGCATTAATGGTCGTCCCCATAATAAAGACAAGTTCAACATCATTCAAGTTTACACGCTTGGTGATGAGAAATGGAAAGATATCCAAACTCCAGAAGCTCTTAGCTTGATCAGTGTGAGAAACTCTGGAGTTGTCAATGTTGATGGAAAAATGTATTGGTTAACTGAAGACATGTCAGCTAGCTGGCAGCATGCAGTTATGTCCTTTGATATCAGGGAAGAAAGTTTTGCAATGATACAACTGCCAGCAGCACGCGAAGATCATGATTACTATGGTTCTCGTAAGTTCTTGATCAGAGATATAGATGGGAAAATATGTATAGTGACTGCTCAAACTAGTCGTTATGATGCCAGAACTCTTGTCGGTGAGCTGCAGATCTGGGCACTTGACAACATGGTAGAGCAAAGGTGGAGCCAGAAGTACAACATTAAGTACCCACCAGATTACATTCTGGGTCCACGTTTTGTTCACAGGGATAGAATCCTCACACAACGTGGCCACAATAATGTATGTTCGTACGAGTTGCTTGGTGAGAACTTCGAGATTGATTCAAGTAAGATGGTGAAGCTGTTAGATTTCAGTCCCTGCAGGCACAACTTGCAATCTCACAACTGTGTGAAGTCACTTGTACGTTTAGATGTATACAAGAATGCTAAGATTGTGTGTAGGCCAAAACAGCGGGAAGGCTGGGAATTGAACAAGTGGGAGGCGTGGGAGCGTGGGCTCTCTGAGAATGAAAAATTGCGGAGTATCATTCACCAAGTTGAGCTTAATGGAATTGTATGTCGACTGCATTCAAATTGAGTTTAGCAGACATTCATTATTCTGGAAATTTTAAAAATAGCTGAGTTGCAGAAATTTAAAGGAAATTCATTATTTGACAGGCATGTGCACAACAAAATGGCATATGGTTCAATGATATACTGCAACATATATTGGATGATGCGATTCGACGGGAAATTGGCATGAAAATCGATCAAATATTTCCAAACTTTCCAGACCAGGTAATTCTTTACCTAAATGGATGTCAGCATACCTTTATTTTTCACATTTAAATTTGAATAGGCATTAATCATTTGAAAAGCAGAAGGCATATGAATGTTTGAGTGCACCCTTATCGTTGTTGTAACACATGCCTTGCATGAGACTCCAGCAGACAAGACCCCTCCGGCATCTTAATTGTGTGGCACAGAAGCTGGATCAGGACAATTTAATTGCTCGTATTAATAATAGTGAGACTATTATAAAGGTATAGTGTTTTAAATTTACAAGCCAGATCATTGACGACTTTTCGTTGAAACATGTCAAATGAATAAAGTTAAACTTGTCTACAGGCTATGATTCAGACAACAAATAGTATCTTTGACATGATTGATAGTGCTGTAGATGACCAGGTAAAAGTTTACATTTGATCTAATTTTTTCATGTTTTCCCTTTCTGCTATAGCTCGCTAGTTCTTGTCTCCAATATCTGTTTTAATCTCTTCCGGAATAAAAGAAATAGTTTCTTATGAAATATAAGCAAAGTAATTGGATTATCTCATGTCATACAAATGAATGACCCCCTTGTAATAATGCAATTATTTTCCATCCCATATTTTAATTTATGCATACACCTGTACTTTAGTTCTTTTTGCTAAGTGTGCAAGTTGTCTAGTTGTCGTGTTCATTGATTTGTTAGGTAGGTAGCCCGTACCCCACAATCAACAAATTTTGCATCAGTAAGAAATATTTTTTTCATCAAGGTTTGTGTAAGTGCCCTAAATTTGGGAACTGGGTTGGTTGCAAAACACTTTACGTGTTGATTCCTTTCTTAACTTGTATTTTCAGACTTACAGACATAGATATAGGTTCTGCCAAGTTTTATCGTCTTTTAATGGCATGGTATTGCTTTCAGTCCCATTCTTATACATTTGCTGGCAGACTTAGTGAATAATGGTTAATTGAGCATAGCTGTGCAGCTGTGTTTGGAACTAAAAGTTACTTTGGTTGCTGTCAAGTAATGTAAGAGGTACTTAAAGTTGTTCTACATCGTACAGCTTTATATAGCAGACAAATTAACATATAAGACTTGAGGAACATTCAGAGTAGGAAGCATGGATTGATTGGTAAATGTTAAATTTTCCATTTCCCGTTTTCTCGTTTGAGCTTCAAGTTCAAAACCTTTTCTTTTTAAAGGAACTGAAAACATTTTGTTATCTTTTCCTGTAATGGGAATTCTAGACTTTTCCCTGATGTGTGATGAAAGTACCATTATCTTGTGTTTGAACCTTACTCATGTTTCAGATTGGTGCTTCGAGTACAAATGCTGGCATTTCTTCTCAGAATCACAGCGAGGGCGATGACGCGAAGACTTGATACTTGAGAGCTTATCGTCATTCTTCTCAGCCTACTAAGGCTGTTATTCAACTCTTGCTTCTTTTTACCGTCGAGGGACTTGTTAGCTCTTTCGCCTGTAGAGCAGTTATTTCTGCAGTACCACCGTTATGTTTTCTCGATTTCAATTTGTTGCACTTGGACCTGATTAAAAATATTGGTCTGTTTGAGACACTGAAGAATTTGCGTACTGAAAGACCTTTGATCAGAAGATCCAAACCAGGTTCCTGACACGCCCTGTATTCTGAATCTCTGTTACAATTCTGCGTTTGCCTTTTGGGGTCACGGTCCAGTAGAGTACCAAGGGGGTATCCCGGTATCTTACGTATCTTTAGAACATGATCATGCCGGAAATATGAATTGTGGTGTGATTCCGGTCAGAGTTGTAAGCAAGTGGCTAAATATGTAAATTTTCATTACTGTTTTGCGCAGTTAGCGTTGTTTGTTAATTTGTGAACTGCGACGCCTCCAATTTGCACGCCCTGAACAGCAGCGACCATGATCTTGATCCCGAAACACGAGGGCGCAACGCAGCTCACTGACTTGAGGCCTGTTAGCCTGATCCACAGCGTCGCCAAATGACGTTGTGCTCTTCATCAGCCCATCCCGGACTGAGATGCATGCCGATGCCGTTGTCACTCTTGTGGAGTTGTTCCACTCCATCTCGGGGCTGCGGACCAACCGGAGCAAGAAGAGTGCAGCGACTCCGATCAAATGCTGCCACGACCACGAGACGGCCCTGTTGGCTGCCGTTGTCTGATGCAAGGCTAAGAAGAGAAGATCTAGAACCAATCCTTGACGCACTGGCCAAGAGACTCCCTGGCTGGACATGTAAGCTCATTGCACTACCAGCAAGAATCCCATTTGCTCTCTCTGCCACCCACACCGACCCTGAGACGGCGTTACATCTCATCGCTGGCTACCCCTTCTCCCGACAAGTTTGGGCACAAACGGCCTTCTACTTGGGGAGGCCTTTCTCTGACCTGGACATGTCCATGGCAGGCAGCCTACGCTCTCGGTTCCGACGGCCGATCTCCAGAGCCACCGGGAAGGCTGCCTGCCCCTGCCTGCTTGTTTCTTGGTGCCTTTGGAAGGAACGGAACGACAGGATCTTCAAATTCAGCTCTGTTGCACACGTTCATCATTGACGATAGGCAGTCTGATGGGCAGCCCGGCCCGAAAATCCTGGGCCAGGCTGAGCCCGTGTGTGCCATCGGGCCCGGCTTGGGCCTGGAAAATGAGCCTGACAGGTAAATCAGGCCGGGCTCAGGCCTGCAAAAAACGTTATTTTAGCCGTAGCCGGGCTGGGCCGACCGGGCTCGGGCCGGAATTAGTAGGCCCGATCACCGGGCCGGGCCAGGCTTTTTAGCACCAAGCTTTTTTAGGCCCGGCCCGAGATATGCCCAGGTAGATGGATGTGTGCTGCACTTTATTCTATGAATGGATGGTGCTAGGCCGGTGTTTGTAGGCAGGGTCTCCGGCGCCCTGCTCTGTCTCCTTTTCTCGTTTTTTTTCCACCTGCACTGTACTTTGTACTCTCCTTCATCAATGAAAATCAGCACCCTGCTGCTTTTTCGTCAAAAAAGATTCTACCCTGAGATCAATGAAAAATGACAAGCTTTGCCATTTCCTCTAGAAAATAGTGAATGGGGAATTGTTTCTTCTTTTAAAGGTACAAGATTAAGATTTAACCGAAGTTCTATAAATATTTTTGAACAATACTGTACTCGAGTGTAATGGAGAATGGCTGTAGCGTTTTGCTAATTAGGCCCAAGACACAACAGTGGATACCGAATCTTTCTGAGAGCCATTTTTGTCGGGTTCGGTCCTACTTAGCGCGCGCGAGCGAGCACCCTTGATGCATACGTTAATGTTTTGGATAAGGATTTTGTGCCCTTGCAAAAAAATAAGTATTTTGTGCAGTAAGCTTTTCTGTTCACTCGTGTAGTGAATTGCGCAAATTCTACCCATGATATATCAATGGAAAATGGCAAAGCTTTCGTCCAGAAAACAGGACAGCCTCGAATTTTTAGATCCACCAAAGTTCTTTTTTTTTGAAAAAAAAGTTATGAGCACAGAATTTTACTTGAGTCCAGTGGAGAATGGACAGTGTTGGGCTAATTGGGCCGAACCTTGCGCAGCATAAAACACTCGTTCCTCTCTTCGGCCACGCTAGAAAAAATATAACTTGTTCCTCTTGGGCGAAACCCCGGAGCCGCCGGAAGGGGGTCGAAGAGCCGACGAGGGGGAAGTGTCGGGAAATCATTTCACCGTCAAGCGGCGAGCCCTCCCATCCCAATCCCATGGCGGCGACCGCGGAGCTCGTCTGATCCGAATCGCGCTCGTGAGTCCTCGATGCCCCCTTTTGCTCGCGGAATGCATTCTGCCCCGATTTCCTTCTTGTCCGCGCTCCTCCATCTGTAACGCCAGCTAGGGTTTGTAGTTACTGGCTGTAATTGAGGGATTGAGGCGCTGGTGGGACGGCGCGCACGAGTGTTCGACAGTAATCTGCACTTTTGGTACATGAGAGAAAATATATTTTGTTGACCGTGGGTTCACTTTGGGTAACTGGAGATTGTTGACCTTTTCTTGGCCTGGCGAAGCGAGTATTTTTAGTGAAAATTTCGGAGCAGAGATTTTGAGATGCTATCAGTATCTTCCTTGGCACATTGGTTGGTGAATAACCTTGAAAGCGAGATATGAATGCATAAATTTCACATTCTTTCTTCGCCCATAAAATTATTTCAAAGTCAGATCTATCTAGCTATCATTAATTGAAAATGTGTGTTTGGCTGTTTGCAGAAGGGTCTGGTAGTTCAGCTGCTTCAGCATTGGCTACTCACTATGGTTACTGAAGAAACCAAATCAAAGAAGCAAATAAATGAGGAATGCGTCATAAACCGCCTCCCGGTAGACCTCATTGAGCGGATATTTTTGGGGCTTCCAGTGAGCACTCTGTTGACGTGCGTCGGAGTCTGCAAGCACTGGCACAACATCATCCGGGATCCACAGTTTGTTGCATTGCACCTCCAGTGTGCGCCAAGTTATGCCCTTCTGTTCTCCCCGCGAGGTTTGGTTTCAGGCGAGCCCTACCCTAGTGATGCTGTCTTAATTGATGAAGCCTGGTCGTCATCAAGATATGCAGTGCCAGTGATTGGGCCTGATGATTTCCTTTTCGGTTCATGCAATGGCCTTCTTGGCGTATACACAAAGACATCAATGATTAAGATAGCTAACCTTGCAACTGGTGAATGTCTACATCTTCAGAAACCTGCGAAGAATGTGAAAGGTGATCACTTCTGTTTCTACAGCTTTGGATTTCATCCCGTGACAAAAGAATACAAGATTACACACTTCCTTGGTGATTGCATTAATGGTCGCCCCCACAATAAAGACAGGTTCAACATCATCCAAGTTTACACGCTCGGCGATGAGAAATGGAAAGATTTCCGAACTCCAAAAGCTCTTAGCTTGATCAGTGTGAGAAACTCTGGAGTTGTCAATGTTGATGGCAAAATGTATTGGTTAACTGAAGACATGTCAGCTAACTGTCAGTATTCAGTTATGTCCTTTGATCTATTGGAAGAAAGTTTTGCGATGACACAACTGCCTGCAGCATATGAAGATCATGATTATTATGGTCCTCGTAAGTTCTGGATCAGAGATATAGATGGGAAGATATGCATAGTAACTGCTCAAACCAGTCACTATGATGCCAGAACTGTTCTTGGTGAGCTGCAGATCTGGACACTTGACAACACGGCAGAGCAACAAAGGTGGAGCCGGAAGTACAACATTGAGAACCCGCCTAATTACATTCTGGGTCCACATTTTGTTCACAGGGATAGGATCCTCACACAACTTGGCAGCGATGATGTATGTTCGTATGAGTTGCTTAGTGAGAACTTCAAGATTGATTTGAGCAAGATGGCGAAGCTGTTAGATTTCAGTCCCCACGGGCAGAACTTGCAATCTCACAACTGCGTGAAATCACTTGTACGTTTAGAAGTATTCAGTAAGGCTGGCATCGTGCGCAGACCAAAACAGCGGGATGGGTGGGAACTGAAAAAGTGGGAAGCTTGGGAGCAGAATCTTAACAAGAAGGAAACAATGTGGTCCAGACTTTATGAAGATGAGCATAAGAAAACTGTATGTTGGCTGAAATCTAATTTACGTCAAAGAACCTTTATTATTCTGTAAGATGTAACAAATTGTTGAATTACCATTTTGTAGGCATCCACACAATCTTTGCACGCTCGACTTAATCATCTACTGCCTCAAATCTTGGATGATGTGATGCGACAGCAGATATGCATGAAAAACAATCAAATATGTGCAGCCTTTGCAGATCAGGTAATTCCTTATCGAGATGGAAGTTAACATACACTTTCTTTTCATATTTTTAGTTTGAATAGATAATCATCTGAAGAGCAAAGACATTGTGTGCACCCTTATATTTGTAACAATTGTCTTACATGAGACTCCAGCAACCAAGGTCCCTCCGGCGGCTTAACTGGGTGGAGCAAAAGCGGGATGAGGAAACATTATTTGCTCGTGTGGAAAAGTTTATAGATATTACCATGGTATAGTTACCTGCATTCACTAGCCAGATCACTTAGAAGTAGAACTGTTCCTTGAAACAGACTTAGCTCATAAAGTTGACTTGACTACAGGCTGCTACTCAGGCAATTGAAAGCGTCCATGATATGATCGGAAGAGTTACACAGGATCTTGATGTAATGTTTTTTAATGTTTTTTAACTTTCCACTCTAGCTTGCTAGTTTTTGTTACCTGTATCAATTCTAGTTTCCTCTGCCATATTTAAATAAGCAAATTAGCTTATCTTGAAATGTAAGGATACTGATTGTATTATCTCCATATATGAATGATTTCCATTATGCTACAGTTATGTGCATTTACATATTTGAATCTATGCATATCTGTGTACCTAGTTTTTTTTGCTAACATTGGTGCTTTATTTGATTAGTTGCCTAGTTACTGGGTTAAGAGTGTTTTCTTTTCTAATGGGGATTCTAGGTTTTCCCTATTGTATTTGACTCTTGCTTATGTTTCAGAAGTGTACTTCAACTTCGAAAGCTGGCATTGCTTCACAGAATCACAGTGGCGACGGCGATGGTGATACGGACTTGGGACTTTAGAGCTTATCGTGACATTCTTCTTGGCTTGCTCAGGCTGAGCCTGTTGTTCGACTCTTGCGTCTTCTTTAGTCTCGAATGACTGGTTAGCGTTTCCGGTAAACCGGTGGTTTGTGCATCAGCACCTATCTGATGTTATGTTTGAGCATCCCAACCAACTATTGCCGCTATGAATTATCTATTTAAGTTTTAGAGAACATTTCACGGTGCAAATCCCTTGTGTGTGGATTATATATAAGCTTGTCCATGGTAGAAAGCACACACTTCAAGCAGCTTCTGGTTACAAAAAAAAAAGAGAGCAAGTTCAGAGCTTCTGAATCCTGAACTGACAAACTGTCACTATGGCATTCAAGTACCGAATTTCAACTGCAACAGCAACAAAAATGCTTCCTTGCTCCCCCGTTATCTTAATGCATGCACAAGGTTGGATGCATAGGTGGGGCGGCCGCGTTGGCCCGTCGCTCCATCAGGTTGCAGCAGCAGGATCCTGCACTGGCGTCCTTGTGTGTTCTGCATTTGCCTTGGTCATGGGTCCAATAGGTAGGTAGCAAGAAATCACATGTATCTTCAGAACATGGTCCATCAGGCTGGTAACGAGAAATCATATGTATCTTCAGAACATGGCCATACCTGAAACATGGATTATCGTGTAATTTTTGGTGGAATCTTAAGCAACCGGGCACTGTAACATATTCAAAACTATTTTGCGCAGTATGCCTTGTTCGTTCAGTCATGGAGTGGATTTTGCAGGTTTTACCCCTGGCATCAATCAATAAAGAAAATGGCAAGCTCTGCGGTCTTGTCTTCTCGTCCAGAAAGCTAAACATAGTCGAGTGGATAGTTTTCCTTCTTTAAGATGTACAAATACAAAGTCTTGTGTGTGATAGGTAGGTCCGTCCCGTAGGGTGACGGTTCGCGTATTGCTCCGACAATCACGGAGGCGATTAGGGTTTTGGGCCGCGTGGCTCCCGATCCCATCTGCGAACGTGCCTCGCCCGTGATCCTGTTGAGTTCTCCTGATCTGGTTCGAGCTTTCGTCCCCGACCCATCCACCTCACAACCTTCTGCGCGTTTCCTAGGGCGCGCAGTCGTAATACACCGTGAACCCTAGGCGGCGGTTGGGGTGGTCCGGAGGAAGGGCGATGGAAGGAGTAGGGAAGTTGATGAGTAGGCTCAAGCTTTCGGAAGAGGAGAAGAAGGTAGTCAAGATCCGCGGGGCGGCAAAGGAGAAGGGGAAGAACACAGATCCGCGGGCAATTGGCAAGCTGTTGTCCGAGAAACCAGCACATCCAGATGCGATCTCTCTATCCCCGGGGCGCGTCTGGCGGATGTAGGAGATAACGCTTTCATGTTCACCTTTAAGCAAGAGTCAGGGAAGAGGAAGGCACTGGAAGATGGGCCGTGGATGTTCGATAAGGAGTTGATGGTGGTGGAGAATTATGATCCAGGCAAGCGTATTGAGGACTATGAATTTAATGATATACCCATCTGGGTGCGCATTTTCAGTCTACCTTTGGGCATGATGAACGAGGAAGCGGCAGAAGATATAGGGAATACCATTGGTAAGTTTGTAGAGGCGGATGCAGGGGTGGATGGGAAGGCCATTGGAAATTTTCCGCGAGTCAAGGTGAGAATGAATATTGAGAAGCCCATCATGAGGGGATTCACGTTGGAGGAGGAGGAAGATGATCAAAACAAACAAAAACAGAAGAATAAAATGGTCATCGACAGTACGGAAGAAGAAGAAGAGGAGGGGCAATGGTGTCGGTTCGAGTACGAGTTCATGACGGACTTCTGCTATACTTGCGGATTGATTGGCCATGGTGAGAAGGATTGCACTATTAAGCTGAAAAAAGGGAACGACCACAGTTTGGAAGTTGGCTCAAGGCGGATGTAGGAAGGAGGAGGGCTAGCAATCATGACCATTGGGGTTGGAAGGGGAAGAACAGGAGTGGAGATAACCAGCGAAGCTATGGCTTTAGTCGGTCGGGTGGGAGATCGGAGAGTGGGAGTGATAGTCTGTCATGGAAGAAAGAGGGGGACGGAAGAAGAGGAGGGAAGGAAGATGGCACAGAAAAGGGAGAGGAAGTCACTGAAGGAAATATGCCCTAGAGGCAATAATAAAGTTATTATTTATTTCCTTATATCATGATAAATGTTTATTATTCATGCTAGAATTGTATTAACCGGAAATATAATACATGTGTGAATACATAGACAAACAGAGTGTCACTAGTATGCCTCTACTTGACTAGCTCGTTAATCAAAGATGGTTATGTTTCCTAACCATGAACAAAGAGTTGTTATTTGATTAACGAGGTCACATCATTAGTTGAATGATCTGATTGACATGACCCATTCCATTAGCTTAGCACCCGATCGTTTAGTATGTTGCTATTGCTTTCTTCATGACTTATACATGTTCCTATAACTATGAGATTATGCAACTCCCGTTTACCGGAGGAACACTTTGGGTACTACCAAACGTCACAACGTAACTAGGTGATTATAAAGGAGTACTACAGGTGTCTCCAATGGTGGATGTTGGGTTGGCGTATTTCGAGATTAGGGTTTGTCACTCCGATTGTCGGAGAGGTATCTCTGGGCCCTCTCGGTAATGCACATCACATAAGCCTTGCAAGCACTGCAACTAATATGTTAGTTGTGAGATGATGTATTACGGAACGAGTAAAGAGACTTGCCAGTAACGAGATTGAACTAGGTATTGGATACCGACGATCGAATCCCGGGCAAGTAACATACCGATGACAAAGGGAACAACGTATGTTGTTATGCGGTCTGACCGATAAAGATCTTCGTAGAATATGTAGGAGCCAATATGGGCATCCAGGTCCCGCTATTGGTTATTGACCGGAGACATGTCTCGGTCATGTCTACATTGTTCTCGAACCGTAGGGTCCGCACGCTTAACGTTACGATGACAGTTATTATGAGTTTATGCATTTTGATGTACCGAAGGTTGTTCGGAGTCCCGGATGTGATCACGGACATGACGAGGAGTCTCGAAATGGTCGAGACGTAAAGATTGATATATTGGAAGCCTATGTTTGGACACCGGAAGTGTTCCGGGTGAAATCGGGATTTTACCGGAATACCGGGAGGGTTACCGGAACCCCCCGGGAGGCAAATGGGCCTATTGGGCCTTAGTGGAAAATTGAAAAGGGGCTGCCCACAAGGGCTGCGCGCCTCCCCCCTTCCCTAGTCCTATTAGGACTAGGAGAAGGGGCCGGCCCCCCTCTCTTCTCTCTTCTCTTTGGAGAGTCCTATTAGGAATAGGATTGGGGGGGAGTCCTACTCCCGGTAGGAGTGGGACTCCCCCTGCGCCTCTCTCCCTAGCCGGCCGAACCCCTCCCCCTGCTCCTTTATATATGGGGGCAGGGGGCACCCCATAGACACACAAGTTGATCATAGTTGATCGTGTTGGGGAACGTAGTAATTTAAAAAAAAATTCCTATGCACACGCAAGATCATGGTGATGCATAGCAACGAGAGAGGAGAGTGTTGTCTACGTACCAATGCAGACCGACTGCGGAAGCGATCACACAACGTAGAGGAAGTAGTCGTACGTCTTCTTCCCGATCCGACCGATCCAAGCACCGTTACTCCGGCACCTCCGAGTTCTTAGCACACGTACAGCTCGATGACGATCCCCGGGCTCCGATCCAGCAAAGCTTCGGGGAGGAGTTCCGTCAGCACGACGGCGTGGTGACGATCTTGATGTACTACCGACGCAGGGCTTCGCCTAAGCACTACAACGGTATGATCGAGGTGGAATTTGGTGGCAGGGGGCACCGCACACGGCTAAGGAACGATCTCAAGGATCAACTTGTGTGTCTATGGGGTGCCCCCTGCCCCTGTATATAAAGGATGAAGGAGGAGGAGGCCGGCCAAGGCATAAGGTGCGGCCAGGATGGGAGTCCTACTAGGACTCCAAGTCCTAGTAGGAGTCCATCAAGAGGGGAGGAAGGGAGAAGGAATAGGAGGAGAAGGAGAGGTGGCCGGCCCCCTTTTCCCTAGTCCAATTCGGACCAAAGGGGAGGGGGGGGGGGGGCGCAGCAGCCTTTTCCTCTTCCCACTAAAGCCCATCAAGGCCCATTACTTCTCCCGTAACTACCCGGTACTCCGAAAAATACCCGAATCACTCGGAACCTTTCCGATGTCCGAATATAGTCGTCCAATATATCGATCTTTACGTCTCGACCATTTCGAGACTCCTCGTCATGTCCCCGATCTCATCCGGGACTCCGAACTCCTTCGGTACATCAATACTCATAAACTCATAATATAACTGTCATCGAAACCTTAAGCGTGCGGACCCTACGGTTCGAGAACAATGTAGACATGACCGAGACACGTCTCTGGTCAATAACCAATAGCGGGACCTGGATGCCCATATTGGCTCCTGCATATTCTACGAAGATCTTCATCGGTCAGACCGCATAACAACATACGTTGTTCCCTTTGTCATCGGTATGTTACTTGCCCGAGATTCGATCGTCGGTATCCAATACCTAGTTCAATCTCGTTACCGGCAAGTCTCTTTACTCGTTCCGTAATACATCATCCCGCAACTAACTCATTAGTTGCAATGCTTGCAAGGCTTAAGTGATGTGCATTACCGAGAGGGCCCAGAGATACCTCTCCGACAATCGGAGTGACAAATCCTAATCTCGAAATACGCCAACCCAACATCTACCTTAGGAGACACCTGTAGTACTCCTTTATAATCACCCAGTTACGTTGTGACGTTTGGTAGCACCCAAAGTGTTCCTCCGGCAAACGGGAGTTGCATAATCTCATAGTCATAGGAACATGTATAAGTCATGAAGAAAGCAATAGCAACATACTAAACGATCGGGTGCTAAGCTAATGAAATGGGTCATGTCAATCAGATCATTCAACTAATGATGTGACCTCATTAATCAAATAACAACTCTTTTGGCCATGGTTAGGAAACATAACCATCTTTGATTAACGAGCTAGTCAAGTAGAGGCATACTAGTGACACCCTGTTTGTCTATGTATTCACACATGTATTATGTTTCCGGTTAATACAATTCTAGCATGAATAATAAACATTTATCATGATATAAGGAAATAAATAATAACTTTATTATTGCCTCTAGGGCATATTTCCTTCAGTCTCCCACTTGCACTAGAGTCAATAATCTAGTTCACATCGCCATGTGATTTAGCAGCAATAGTTCACATCACCATGTGATTAACACCCATAGTTCACATCGTCATGTGACCAACACTCAAAGGGTTTACTAGAGTCAGTAATCTAGTTCACATATCTATGTGATTAACACCCAAAGAGTACTAAGGTGTGATCATGTTTTGCTTGTGAGATAATTTTAGTCAACGGGTCTTTCACATTCAGATCCGTAAGTATTTTGCAAGTTCTATGTCTACAATGCTCTACACGGAGCTACTCTAGCTAATTGCTCCCACTTTCAATATGTATCCAGATTGAGACTTTAGATTCATCTGGATTAGTGTCAAAAACTTGCATCGACGTAACCCTTTACGACGAACCTTTTTGTCACGTCCATAATCGAGAAACATATCCTTATTTCACTAAGGATAATTCTGACCGCTGTCCAGTGATCTACTCCTAGATCACTATTGTACTCCCTTGCCAAATCAATGCAGGGTATACAATAGATCTGGTATACAGCATGACATACTTTATAGAACCTATGGCCAAGGCATAGGGAATGACTTTCATTCTCTTTCTATCTTCTGCCGTGGTCGGGCTTTGAGTCTTACTCAACTTCACACCTTGTAATACAGGCAAGAACTCTTTCTTTGACTGCTCCATTTTGAACTACTTCAAAATCTTGTCGAGGTATGTACTCATTGAAAAAACTTATCAAGCGTCTTGATCTATCTCTATAGATCTTGAAGCTCAATATGTAAGCAGCTTTACCGAAGTCTTTCTTTGAAAAACTCCTTTCAAACACTCCTTTATGCTTTACAGAATAATTCTACATTATTTCCGATCAACAATATGTCATTCACATATACTTATCAGAAATGTTGTAGTGCTCCCACTCACTTTCTTGTAAATACAGGATTCACCGCAAGTCTGTATAAAACTATATGCTTTGATCAACTCATCAAAGCGTATATTCCAACTCCGAGATGCTTGCACCAGTCCACAGATGGATCGCTGGAGCTTGCACATTTTGTTAGCACCTTTCGGATTGACAAAACCTTCTGTTGCATCATATACAACTCTTCTTTAATAAATCCATTAAGAAATGCAGTTTTGTTTATCCATTTGCCAGATTTCATAAAATGCGGCAATTACTAACATGATTCGGACAGACTCAAGCATAGATACGAGTGAGAAGCTCTCATCGTAGTCAACACCTTGAACTTGTCGAAAACCTTTTTGCGACAATTCTAGCTTTGTAGATAGTAACACTACTATCAACGTCCGTCTTCCTCTTGAAGATCCATTTATTCTCAATTGCTTGCCGATCATCGGGCAAGTCATCCAAAGTCCAAACTTTGTTCTCATACATGGATCATATCTCAGATTTTTATGGCCTCAAACCATTTCGCGGAATCTGGGCTCATCATCGCTTCCTCATAGTTCGTAGGTTCGTCATGGTCTAGTAACATGACTTCCAGAACAGGATTACCGTACCACTCTGGTGCGGATCTCACTCTGGTTTACCTACGAGATTCGGTAGTAACTTGATCTAAAGTTACATGATCATCATCATTAGCTTCCTCACTAATTGGTGTAGGTGTCAGAGAAACTGGTTTCTGTGATGTACTACTTTCCAATAAGGGAGAAGGTACAATTACCTTATCAAGTTTTCTACTTTCCTCCCACTCACTTCTTTCGAGAGAAACTCCTTCTCCAGAAAGTTTCCGAATTTAGCAACAAAAGTCTTGCCTTCGGATCTGTGATAGGAGGTGTACCCAACAGTAGCTTTTGGGTATCCTATGAAGACATATTTCTCCGATTTGAGTTTGAGCTTATCAGGATGAAACTTTTTCTCATAAGCATCGCAACCCCAAACTTCAAGAAACGATAACTTTGGTTTCTTGCCAAACCATAGTTCATAAGGCGTCGTCTCGACGGATATAGATGGTGCCCCTTTTTTTTAACGTGAATGCAGCTGTCTCTAATGCATGACCCCAAAAACGATAGTGGTAAATCGGTAAGAAACATCATAGATTGCACTATATCCAATAAAGTACGGTTATGACGTTCGGACACACCATTATGCTGTGGTGTTCCAGGTGGCGTGAGTAGTGAAACTATTTCACATTGTTTTAACTGAAGACCAAACTCGTAACTCAAATATTTGTCTCCACGATCAGATCGTAGAAACTTTATTTTCTTGTCACGATGTTTTTCACTTCACTCCGAAATTCTTTGAACTTTTCAAATCTTTCAGACTTATGTTTCATCAAGTAGATATACTCATATCTGCTCAAATCATTTGTGAAGATCAGAAAATAATGATACCTGTCGCGAGCCTCAATATTCATCGGACCACATACATCAGTATGTATGATTTCCAACAAATCTTTTCTCGCTCCATTGTTCCGGAGAACGGCGTTTTAGTCATCTTGCCCAAAAGGCATGGTTCGCAAGCATCAAGTGATTCATAATCAAGTGATTCCGAAAGCCCATCAGCATGGAGTTTCTTCATGCGCTTTATACCAATATGACCTAAACAGCAGTGCCACAAATAAGTTGCACTATCATTATTAACTTTGCATCTTTTGGTTTCAATATTATGAATATGTGTATTATTAAGATCGAGATCCAATGAACTATTTTCATTGGGTGTGTAACCATATAAGGTTTTATTCATGTAAACAGAACAACAATTTATTCTTTTACTTAAATGAATAACCGTATTACAATAAACATGATCAAATCATATTCATGCTCAACACAAACACCAAATAACACTTATTTAGTTTCAACACTAATCCCGAAAGTATAGGGGAGTGTGCGATGATGATCATATCAATCTTGGAACTACTTCCAACACACATCGTCACTTCACCCTTAACTAGTCTCTGTTTATTCTGCAACTCCCGTTTCGAGTTACTAATCTTAGCAACTGAACTAGTATCAAATACTGAGGGTTTGCTATAAACACTAGTAAAGTACACATCAATAACATGTATATCAAATATACGTATGTTCACTTTGCCATCCTTCTTATCCGCCAATCACTTGGGGTGGTTCCGCTTCCAGTGACCAGTCCCTTTGCAGTAGAAGCACTTAGTCTCAGGCTTAGGACCAGACTTGGGTTTCTTCACTTGAGCAACTTGCTTGCTGTTCTTCTTGAAGTTCCCCTTTTTCCTTTTGCCCTTTTCTTGAAACTAGTGGTCTTGTCAACCATCAACACTTGATGCTCTTTCTTGATTTCTACCTTTATCGATTTCATCATCATGAAAAGCTCAGGAGTAGTTTTCGTCATCCCTTGCATACTATAGTTCATCACGAAGTTCTATTAACTTGGTGATGGTGACTAGAGAATTCTGTCAATCACTATCTTATCTGGAAGATTAACTCCCACTTGATTCAAGCGATTGTAGTACCCAGACAATCTGAGCACATGCTCACTAGTTGAGCGATTCTCCTCCATCTTTTAGCTATAGAACTTGTTGGAGACTTCATATCTCTCAACTCGGGTATTTGCTTGAAATATTAACTTCAACTCCTGGAACATCTCATATGGTCCATGACGTTCAAAACGTCTTTGAAGTCCCGATTCTAAGCCATTAAGCATGGTGCACTAAACTATCAAGTAGTCATCATATTGAGCTAGCCAAACGTTCATAACGTCTGCATCTGCTCCTGCAATAGGTCTTTCACCTAGCGGTGCATCAAGGACATAATTCTTCTGTGCAGCAATGAGGATAAACCTCTGATCACGGATCCAATCCGCATCTTTGCTACTAACATCTTTCAACACAATTTTCTCTAGGAACATATCAAAATAAACATAGGGAAGCAACAACGCGAGCTATTGATCTACAACATAATTTGCAAAATACTACCAGGACTAAGTTCATGATAAATTTAAGTTCAATTTAATCATATTACTTAAGAACTCCCACTTAGATAGACATCCCTCTAATCCTCTAAGTGATCACGTGATCCAAATCAACTAAACCATGACCGATCATCACGTGAGATGGAGTAGTTTTCAATGGTTTTGATGCGTAGGTGAGATGAGTTCTTACTTAAGCCTGTAGCGATCGGTTATGGTTTAGTTGATTTGGATCACGTAATCACTTAGAGGATTAGAGGGATATCTATCTAAGTGGGAGTTCTTAAGTAATATGATTAATTGAACTTAAATTTATCATGAACTTAGTCCTGGTAGTATTTTGCAAATCATGTTGTAGATCAATAGCTCGCGTTGTTGCTTCCCTGTGTTTATTTTGATATGTTCCTAGAGAAAATTGTGTTGAAAGATGTTAGTAGCAAAGATGCGGATTGGATCCATGATCAGAGGTTTATCCTCATTGCTGCACAGAAGAATTATGTCCTTGATGCACCGCTAGGTGAAAGACCTATTGCAGGAGCAGATGCAGACGTTATGAATGTTTGGCTAGCTCAATATGATGACTACTTGATAGTTTAGTGCACCATGCTTAATGGCTTAGAATCGGGACTTCAAAGACGTTTTAAACGTCATGGACCATATGAGATGTTCCAGGAGTTGAAGTTAACATTTCAAGCAAATACCCGAGTTGAGAGACATGAAGTCTCCAACAAGTTCTATAGCTAAAAGATGGAGGAGAATCGCTCAACTAGTGAGCATGTGCCCAGATTGTCTGGGTACTACAATCGCTTGAATCAAGTGGGAGTTAATCTTCCAGATAAGATAGTGATTGACAGAATTCTCTAGTCACCATCACCAAGTTAGTAGAACTTCGTGATGAACTATAGTATGCAAGGGATGACGAAAACGAATCCCGAGCTTTTCATGATGATGAAATCGACGAAGGTAGAAATCAAGAAAAACATCAAGTGTTGATGGTTGACAAGACCACTAGTTTGAAGAAAAGGGCAAATGGGAAGAAGGGGAACTTCAAGAAGAACGGCAAGCAAGTTGCTGCTCAAGTGAAGAAGCCCAAGTTTGATCCTAAGCCTGAGACTAAGTGCTTATACTGCAAAGGGACTGATCACTGGAAGCGGAACTACCCCAAATGATTGGCGGATAAGAAGGATGGCAAAGTAAACATAAGTATATTTGATATACATGTTATTGATGTGTACTTTACTAGTGTTTATAGCAAACCCTCAGTATTTGATACTAGTTCAGTTGCTAAGATTAGTAACTCGAAACGGGAGTTGCAGAATAAACAGAGACTAGTTAAGGGTGAAGTGACGATGTGTGTTGAAAGTGGTTCCAAGATTGATATGATCATCACCGCACACTCCCTATAATTTCGGGATTAGTGTTGAACCTAAATAAGTGTTATTTGGTGTTTGTGTTGAGCATGAATATGATTTGATCATGTTTATTGTAATACGGTTATTCATTTAAGTAAAAGAATAAATTGTTGTTCTGATTACATGAATAAAACCTTATATGATTACACACCCAATGAAAATAGTTCATTGGATCTCAATCTTAATAATACACATATTCATAATATTGAAACCAAAAGATGCAAAGTTAATAATGATAGTGCAACTTATTTGTGGCACTGCTGTTTAGGTCATATTGGTATAAAGCGCATGAAGAAACTCCATGCTGATGGGCTTTCGGAATCACTTGACTATGAATCACTTGATGCTTGCGAACCATGCCTTTTGGGCAAGATGACTAAAACGCCGTTCTCCGGAACAATGGAGCGAAAAAAAAGATTTGTTGGAAATCATACATACTGATGTATGTGGTCCGATGAATATTGAGGCTCGCGACAGGTATCATTATTTTCTGATCTTCACAGATGATTTGAGCAGATATGAGTATATCTACTTGATGAAACATAAGTCTGAAACATTTGAAAAGTTCAAAGAATTTCAGAGTGAAGTGAAAAATCATCGTAACAAGAAAATAAAGTTTCTATGATCTGATCGTAGAGAAGAGTATTTGAGTTACGAGTTTGGCCTTCAGTTAAAAACAATGTGAAATAGTTTCACTACTCACGCCACAAGGAACACCATAGTGTAATGGTGTGTCCGAACGTCATAACCGTACTTTATTAGATATAGTGCGATCTATGATGTTTCTTACCGATTTACCACTATCGTTTTGGGGTTATGCATTAGAGACAACCGCATTCACGTTAAATAGGGCACCATCTAAATCCGTTGAGACGACACCGTGTGAACTATGGTTTGGCAAGAAACCTAAGCTGTCGTTTCTTAAAGTTTGGGGTTGCGATGCTTATATGAAAAAGGTTCATCCTGATAAGCTCAAAACTCAAATCGGAGAAGTGCATCTTCATAGGATATCCAAAGGAAACTGTTGGATACACCTTCTATCACAGATCCGAAGGCAAGACTTTTGTTGCTAAATTCGGAAACTTTCTTGAGAAGGAGTTTCTCTCGAAAGAAGTGAGTGGGAGGAAAGTAGAACTTGACGAGGTAACTGTACCTGCTCCCTTATTGGAAAGTAGTACATCACAGAAAAATGTTTCTGTGACACCTACACCAGATAGTGAGGAAGCTAATGATGATGATCATGAAACTTCAGAATAAGACACTACTGAACCTCGTAGATCAACCAGAGTAAAGATCCGCGCTAGAGTGGTACGGTAATCCAATTCTGGAAGTCATGCTACTAGATCATGATGAACCTATGAACTATGAAGAAGCGATGGTGAGCCCAGATTCCGCAAAGTGGCTTGAAGCCATGAAATCTGAGATGGGATCCATGTATGAGAACAAAGTATGGACTTTGGTTGACTTGCCCGATGATCGGCAAGCAATTGAGAATAAATGGATCTTCAAGAAAAAGACTGACGCTGACAGTAATATTACTGTCTATAAAGCTCGACTTGTCGCAAAAGGTTTTCGACAAGTTCAAGGGGTTGACTACGATGAGACCTTCTCACCCGTAGCGATACTTAAGTCTGTCAGAATCATGTTAGCAATTGCCGCATTTTATGAAATCTGGCAAATGGATAAACAAAACTGCATTCCTTAATGGATTTATTAAAGAAGAGTTGTATATGATGCAACAGAAGGTTTTGTCAATCTGAAAGGTGCTAACAAAATGTGCAAGCTCCAGCGATCCATCTGTGGACTGGTGCAAGCATCTCAGAGTTGGAATATACGCTTTGATGAGTTGATCAAAGCATATAGTTTTATACAGACTTGCGGTAAAGCCTGTATTTACAAGAAAGTGAGTGGGAGCACTACAGCATTTCTGATAAGTATATGTGAATGACATATTGTTGATCGGAAATAATATAGAATTATTCTGTAAAGCATAAAGGAGTGTTTGAAAGGAGTTTTTCAAAGAAAGACTTCGGTGAAGCTGCTTACATATTGAGCTTCAAGATCTATAGAGATAGATCAAGACGCTTGATACGTTTTTTCAAATGAGTACATACCTTGACAAGATTTTGAAGTAGTTCAAAATGGAGCAGTCAAAGAAAGAGTTCTTGCCTATATTACAAGGTGTGAAGTTGAGTAAGACTCAAAACCCGACCACGACAGAAGATAGAAAGAGAATGAAAGTCATTCCCTATGCCTTGGCCATAGGTTCTATAAAGTATGTCATGCTGTATACCAGATCTATTGTATACCCTGCACTGATTTGGCAAGAGAGTACAATAGTGATCTAGGAGTAGATCACTGGACAGCGGTCAGAATTATCCTTAGTGAAATAAGGATATGTTTCTCGATTATGGACGTGATAAAAAGGTTCGTCGTAAAGGGTTACGCCGATGCAAGTTTTGACACTAATCTAGATGACTCTAAGTCTCGGTCTAGATACATATTTAAAGTGGGAGCAATTAGCTAGAGTAGCTCCATGTAGAGCATTGTTGACATAGAAAATTACAAAATACATGTGGATCTGAATGTGGCAGACCCGTTGATTAAGATTCTCTCACAAGCAAAACATGATCACACCTTAGTACTCTTTGGGTGTTAATCACATAGCGATGTGAACTAGATTACTGAATCTAGTAAACCCTTTGGGTGTTGATCACATGGCGATGTGAACTATGGGTGTTAATCACATGATGATGTGAACTATTGATGTTAATCACATGGTGATGTGATCTAGATTATTGAATCTAGTGCAAGTGGGAGACTGAAGGAAATATGCCCTAGAG
This sequence comes from Triticum monococcum, assembly GCA_034509565.1. Classification (NCBI taxonomy): domain Eukaryota; kingdom Viridiplantae; phylum Streptophyta; class Magnoliopsida; order Poales; family Poaceae; genus Triticum; species Triticum monococcum. The sequence goes on from CM067845.1 coordinate 491,445,628, forward strand.
GCAATAATAAAGTTATTATTTATTTCCTTATATCATGATAAATGTTTATTATTCATGCTAGAATTGTATTAACCGGAAACATAATACATGTGTGAATACATAGACAAACAGAGTGTCACTAGTATGCCTCTACTTGACTAGCTCGTTAATCAAAGATGGTTATGTTTCCTAACCATGAACAAAGAGTTGTTATTTGATTAACGAGGTCACATCATTAGTTGAATGATCTGATTGACATGACCCATTCCATTAGCTTAGCACCTGATCGTTTAGTATGTTGCTATTGCTTTCTTCATGACTTATACATGTTCCTATAACTATGAGATTATGCAACTCCCGTTTACCGGAGGAACACTTTGGGTACTACCAAACGTCACAACGTAACTGGGTGATTATAAAGGAGTACTACAGGTGTCTCCAATGGTGGATGTTGGGTTGGCGTATTTCGAGATTAGGGTTTGTCACTCCGATTGTCGGAGAGGTATCTCTGGGCCCTCTCGGTAATGCACATCACATAAGCCTTGCAAGCACTGCAACTAATATGTTAGTTGTGAGATGATGTATTACGGAACGAGTAAAGAGACTTGCCAGTAACGAGATTGAACTAGGTGTTGGATACCGATGATCGAATCTCGGGCAAGTAACATACCGATGACAAAGGGAACAACGTATGTTGTTATGCGGTCTGACCGATAAAGATCTTCGTAGAATATGTAGGAGCCAATATGGGCATCCAGGTCCCGCTATTGGTTATTGACCGGAGACATGTCTCGGTCATGTCTACATTGTTCTCGAACCGTAGGGTCCGCACGCTTAACGTTACGATGACAGTTATTATGAGTTTATGCATTTTGATGTACCGAAGGTTGTTCGGAGCCCCGGATGTGATCACGGACATGACGAGGAGTCTCGAAATGGTCGAGACGTAAAGATTGATATATTGGAAGCCCATGTTTGGACACCGGAAGTGTTCCGGGTGAAATCGGGATTTTACCGGAATACCGGGAGGGTTACCGGAACCCCCCGGGAGGCAAATGGGCCTATTGGGCCTTAGTGGAAAAGTGAAAAGGGGCTGCCCACAAGGGCTGCGCGCCTCCCCCCTTCCCTAGTCCTATTAGGACTAGGAGAATGGGCCGCCCCCCCTCTCTTCTCTCTTCTCTTTGGAGAGTCCTATTAGGAATAGGATTGGGGGGAGTCCTACTCCCGGTAGGAGTGGGACTCCCCCTGCGCCTCTCTCCCTAGCCGGCCGAACCCCTCCCCCTGCTCCTTTATATACGGGGGCAGGGGGCACCCCATAGACACACAAGTTGATCATAGTTGATTGTTCCTTAGCCGTGTGCGGTGCCCCCTGCCACCAAATTCCACCTCGGTTATATCGTTGTAGAGCTTAGGCGAAGCCCTGCGTCGGTAATACATCAAGATCGTCACCACACCGTTGTGCTGACGGAACTCTTCCTCGACGCTTTGCTGGATCGGAGCCCGAGGATCGTCATCGAGCTGAACGTGTGCTAAGAACTCGGAGGTGCCGGAGTAACGGTGCTTGGATCGGTCGGATCGGGAAGAAGACGTACGACTACTTCCTCTACGTTGTGAGATCGCTTCCGCAGTCGGTCTGTGTTGGTACGTAGACAATACTCTCCCCCTCGTTGCTATGCATCACCATGATCTTGCGTGTGCGTAGGAAAATTTTCGAAATTACTACGTTCCCCAACAGTCACAAGTCCGCCAAAAAGACTCACTGCGCAACATAGGTCAGGGACTCCCAAAAAGCTTGATATGGGGGTCGACGAGGGAACAGTGGCCACTAAGGAAGCGCGGGGGGGGGGGGTAAGGGAGAGTTGGTCCCGGGGGAAGTAGATGGAGAGGAAGAGAAGAACAAAGCGTTAGCCAAGGCTGAAACTCGCCAAGTCGTGGTTGTGCCAGAGCAGGAGGTAGTAGGAAGCCACCCGTTGCCAATAAACAAGAAGGAAGGACTAGGGCAAGGAGGTGCACAAAAGGGCCATGATCTTAAAAGATACAAAAAGGTCTGTATGGAGGAAAAGGGTGGGGCGACGGATCACCAGCACCGAGAGACAGTTTTGGGGCAGAAGAGGAGTCAGGAGGAAGACAATGATCTTATGTTCGAGGCAAAGAAGGGAAGAAGGGAAGTGGGAGGAGAGACAGAGATAGAGGAGGCAGGGATGAACATCACTAAAATCGTGAACAACACTAGCACATCGGCCGAGCTGCAGGAGCGGCCCCGCCGGGCGCAATGAAAATCATCGGATGGAACTGCCGGGGGCTCAGGAATGGCCCGGCAGTTCATAGTCTCCTTGAACTGGGGAGAATGGAGGAGCCCGCCATACTTTTCTTGGCTGAGACGAAACTAACAGAAAAAGAAATGGAGCGGTTCAGGTGGATGATGGGCTTGACACACATGGTTGCGTGGAACCCGGAGGGGAGGTGTCGTGGGATTGCAATGTTTTGGCGAAGGGGAGTGGAAGTATCGCTGCGATCGTATGGACAAAGTGAAGGAAATATGCCCTAGAGTCAATAATAAAGTAATTATTTATTTCCTTATATCATGATAAATGTTTATTATTCATGCTATAATTGTATTAACCGGAAACATAATACATGTGTGAATACATAGACAAACAGAGTTTCACTAGTATGCCTTGACTTGACTAGCTCGTTAATCAAAGATGGTTATGTTTCCTAGCCATAGACAAAGAGTTGCCATTTGATTAACGGGTCACATCATTAGGAGAATGATGTGATTGACTTGACCTATTCCGTTAGCTTAGCACTTGATCGTTTAGTATGTTGCTATTGCTTTCTTCATGACTTATACATGTTCCTATGACTATGAGATTATGCAACTCCCGTTTACCGGAGGAACACTTTGTGTGCTACCAAACGTCACAACGTAATTGGGTGATTATAAAGGTGCTCTACAGGTGTCTTTGAAGGTACTTGTTGGGTTGGCGTATTTCGAGATTAGGATTTGTCACTCCGATTGTCGGAGAGGTATCTGTGGGCCCACTCGGTAATGCACATCACTTAAGCCTTGCAAGCATTGCAACTAATGAGTTAGTTGCGGGATGATGTATTACGGAACGAGTAAAGAGACTAGCCGGTAACGAGATTGAACTAGGTATTGAGATACCGACGATCGAATCTCGGGAAAGTAACATACCGATGACAAAGGGAACAACGTATGTTGTTATGCGGTTTGGCCGATAAAGATCTTCGTAGAATATGTGGGAGCCAATATGAGCATCCAGGTTCCGCTATTGGTTATTGACCGGAGACGTGTCTCGGTCATGTCTACATAGTTCTCGAACCCGTAGGGTCCGCACGCTTAAAGTTCGATGACGGTTATATTATGAGTTTATGTGTTTTGATGTACCGAAGGTTGTTCGGAGTCCCGGATGTGATCACGGACATGACGAGGAGTCTTGAAATGGTCCCCCCGGGGAACTAATGGGCCTTGTTGGGCCCTAGTGAAGAGAGAGAGGGGCCGGCCAGGGCAAGAGGCGTGCCCCCTCCCCTTGAGTCCGAATAGGACAAGGAGGGGGGGGCGTCCCCCTTGCCTTTCCCCTCTCCCACTCCTTCCTCCCCCTCCTTCTTGGACTAGGAAAGGGAGGGGCAAACCTACTTGGAGTAGGTTTCCCCGTCCTAGAGCGCGCCACCCCCTTGGTCGGCCCTCACCTCCTCCCCCCTTAATATACGGAGGGGACACCCCATAGACACAACAATTGATCTCTTTATCTCTTAGTCGTGTGCGGTGCCCCCCTCCACCATAATCCACCTTGATAATATCGTAGCGGTGCATAGGCTAAGCCCTGCGTCGGTAGAACATCATCATCGTCACCACGCTGTCGTGCTGACGGAACTCTGCCTCAAAGCTCAGTTGGATCGGAATTCGAGGGACATCATCGAGCTGAATGTGTGTTGAACTCGGAGGTGACGTACGTTCGGTACTTGATCGGTCGGATCGTGAAGATGTACGACTACATCAACCGCGTTGTGCTAACGCTTCCACTTTCGGTCTACGAGGGTACGTGGACACACTCTCCCCTCTCGTTGCTATGCATCACCATGATCCTGTGTGTGCGTAGGAATTTTTTTGAAATTACTACGTTCCCCAACAGTGGCATCCGAGCCTGGTTTTATGCGTTGATGTTATATGTACAAGTAGAACACAAGTGAGTTGTGGGCAATACAAGTCATACTGCTTACCAGCATGTCATACTTTGGTTCAGCGGTATTGTTGGATGAAGCGGCCCGGACCGACATTACGCGTATGCTTACACGAGACTAGTTCTACCGACGTGCTTTGCACACAGGTGGCTGGCGGGTGTCAGTTTCTCCAACTTTAGTTAAATCGAGTGTGGCTACGCCCGGTCCTTGAGAAGGTTAAAACAACACTAACTTGACGAACTATCGTTGTGGTTTTGATGCATAGGTAAGAACGGTTCTTGCTCAGCCCGTAGCAGCCACATAAAACTTGCAACAACAAAGTAGAGGACGTCTAACTTGTTTTTGCGGGGCATGTTGTGATGTGATATGGTCAAGGCATGATGCTATATTTTATTGTATGAGATGATCATGTTTTGTAACCGAGTTATCGACAACTGGCAGGAGCCATATGGTTGTCGCTTTATTGTATGCAATGCAATCGCCCTGTAATTGCTTTACGTTATCGCTAAGCGGTAGCGATAGTCGTAGAAGCAATAGTTGGCGAGAGTACAACGATGCTACGATGGAGATCAAGGTGTCGCACCGGTGACGATGGTGATCATGATGGTGCTTCGGAGATGGAGATCACAAGCACGAGATGATGATGGCCATATCATATCACTTATATTGATTGCATGTGATGTTTATATTTTATGCATCTTATCTTGCTTTGATTGACGGTAGCATTATAAGATGATATCACTAAATTTCAAGATAAAAGTGTTCTCCCTGAGTATGCACCGTTGCCAAAGTTCGTCGTGCCCAGACACCACGTGATGATCGGGTGTGATAAGCTCTATGTCCATCTGCAATGGGTGCAAGCCAATTTTGCACACGCAAAATACTCGGGTTATACTTGACGAGCCTAGCATATGCAGATATGGCCTCGGAACACTGATACCGAAAGGTCATATAGTAGATATGATCAACATAGTGATGTTCACCATTGAAAACTACTCCATTTCACGTGATGATCGGTTATGGTTTAGTTGATTTGGATCACGTGGTCACTTATATGATTAGAGGGATGTCTATCTAAGTGGGAGTTCTTAAGTAATATGATTAATTGAACTTAAATTTATCATGAACTTAGTACCTGATAGTATTTTGCATGTCTATGTTTGTTGTAGATAGATGGCTCGTGTTGTTGTTCCGTTGAATTTTAATGCGTTCCTTGAGAAAGCAAAGTTGAAAGATGATGGTAGCAATTATACGGACTGGGTCCGTAACTTGAGGATTATCCTCATTGCTGCACAGAAGAATTACGTCCTGAAAGCACCGCTAGGTGCCAAACCTGCTGCAGGAGCAACATCAAATGTTATGAACGTCTGGCAGAGCAAAGCTGATGACTACTCGATAGTTCAGTGTGCCTTGCTTCACGGCTTAGAACCGGGACTTCAACGACGTTTTGAACGTCATGGAGCATATGAGATGTTCCAGGAGTTGAAGTTAATATTTCAAGCAAATGCCCGGATTGAGAGATATGAAGTCTTCAATAAGTTCTACAGCTGCAAGATGGAGGAGAATAGTTCTGTCAGTGAGCATATACTCAGAATGTCTGGGTATAACAATCACTTGATTCAACTGGGAGTTAATCTTCCGGATGATAGCGTCATTGATAGAATTCTTCAATCACTGCCACCAAGCTACAAGAGCTTCGTGATGAACTATAACATGAAAGGGATGGATAAGACGATTCCCGAGCTCTTCGCAATGCTAAAGGCTACGGAGGTAGAAATCAAGAAAGAGCATCAAGTGTTGATGGTCAATAAGACCACCAGTTTCAAGAAAAGGGGCAAAGGGAAGAAGAAGGGGAACTTCAAGAAGAACAGCAAACAAGTTGCTGCTCAGGAGAAGAAACCCAAGTCTGAACCTAAGCCTGAGACTGAGTGCTTCTACTGCAAGCAGACAGGTCACTAGAAGCGAAACTGCCCCAAGTATTTGGCGGATAAGAAGGATGGCAAGGTGAACAAAGGTATATGTGATATACATGTTATTGATGTGTACCTTACCAGAGCTCGCAGTAGCACCTGGGTATTTGATACTGGTTCTATTGCTAATATTTGCAACTCGAAACAGGGACTACGGATTAAGCGGACACTGGCTAAGGACGAGGTGATGATGCGCGTGGGAAACGGTTCCAAAGTCGATGTGATCGCCATCGGCACGCTACCTCTACATCTACCTTCGGGATTAGTATTAGACCTAAATAATTGTTATTTGGTGCCAGCGTTGAGCATGAACATTATATCTGGATCTTGTTTGATGCGAGACGGTTATTCATTTAAATCAGAGAATAAAGGTTGTTCTATTTATATGACTAATATCTTTTATGGTCATGCACCCTTGAAGAGTGGTCTATTTTTGATGAATCTTGATAGTAGTGATACACATATTCATAATGTTGAAGCCAAAAGATGTAGAGTTGATAATGATAGTGCAACTTATTTGTGGCACTGCCGTTTGGGTCATATTGGTGTAAAGCGCATGTAGAAACTCCATACTGATGGACTTTTGGAATCACTTGATTATGAATCACTTGGTACTTGCGAACCATGCCTCATGGGCAAGATGACTAAAACGCCGTTCTCCAGAACTATGGAGCGAGCAACTGATTTATTGGAGATCATACATACTGATGTGTGTGGTCCAATAAATGTTGAGGCTCGTGGCGGGTATCGTTATTTTCTCACCTTCACAGATGATTTAAGCAGATATGGGTATATCTACTTAATGAAACATAAGTCTGAAACATTTGAAAAGTTCAAATAATTTCAGAGTGAAGTTGAAAATCATCGTAACAAGAAAATAAAGTTTCTACGATCTGATCGTGGAGGAGAATGTTTGAGTTACGAGTTTGGTCTACATTTGAAACAATGTGGAATAGTTTCGCAACTCACGTCACCCGGAACACCACAGCGTAATGGTGTGTCCGAGCGTCGTAATCGTACTTTACTAGATATGGTGCGATCTATGATGTCTCTTACTGATTTACCGCTATCGTTTTGGGGTTATGCTTTAGAGACGGCCGCATTCACGTTAAATAGGGCACCATCAAAATCCGTTGAGACGACGCCTTATGAACTGTGGTTTGGCAAGAAACCAAACTTGTCATTTCTTAAAGTTTGGGGCTGTGATGCTTATGCGAAAAAGCTTCAACCTGATAAGCTCGAACCCAAGTCGGAGAAATGTGTCTTCATAGGAAACCCAAAAGAAACTGTTGGGTACACCTTCTATCATAGATCCGAAGGCAAGACATTCGTTGCCAAGAATGGATCCTTTCTGGAGAAGGAGTTTCTCTCGAAAGAAGTGAGTGGGAGGAAAGTAGAACTTGATGAGGTAATTGTACCTGCTCCCTTATTGGAAAGTAGTTCATCACAGAAAACGGTTCCTATGACGTCTATACCAATTAATGAGGATGTTAATGATGATGATCATGAAACTTCAGATCAAGTTGTTACTGTACCTCGTAGGTCAACCAGAGTAAGATCCGCACCAGAGTGGTATGGTAATCCTGTTCTGGAGGTTATGTTACTGGACCATGACGAACCTACGAACTATGAAGAAGTGATGGTGAGCCCAGATTCCGAAAAATGGCTTGAGGCCATGAAATCTGAGATGGGATCCATGTATGAGAACAAAGTGTGGACTTTGGTTGACTTGCCCAATGATCGGCAAGCCATTGAGAATAAATGGATCTTCAAGAAGAAAACTAACGCTGATGGTAATATTACTGTCTACAAAGCTCGACTTGTTGCGAAAGGTTTTCGACAAGTTCAAGGGGTTGACTACGATGAGACTTTCTCACCCGTAGCGATGCTTAAGTCTGTCCGAATCATGTTAGCAATTGCCGCATTTTATGATTATGAAATTTGGCAAATGGATGACAAAACTACATTCCTGAATGGATTTCTGGAAGAAGAGTTGTATATGATGCAACCGGAAGGTTTTGTCAATCCAAAGGGAGCTAACAAAGTGTGCAAGCTCCAGCGATCCATTTATGGACTGGTGCAAGCCTCTCGGAGTTGGAATAAACATTTTGATAGTGTGATCAAAGCATATGGTTTTATACAGACTTTTGGAGAAGCCTGTATTTCCAAGAAAGTGAGTGGGAGCTCTGTAGCATTTCTGATATTATATGTGGATGACATATTATTGATCAGAAATGATATAGAATTTCTGGATAGCATAAAGGGATATTTGAATAAGAGTTTTTCAATGAAGGACCTCGGTGAAGCTGCTTATATATTAGGCATCAAGATCTATAGAGATAGATCAAGACGCTTAATAGGACTTTCACAAAGCACATACCTTGACAAAGTTTTGAAGAAGTTCAAAATGGATCAAGGAAAGAAAGGGTTCTTGCTATGTTACAAGGTGTGAAGTTGAGTAAGACTCAATGCCTGACCACTGCAGAAGATAGAGAGAAAATGAAATATGTTCCCTATGCTTCAGCCATAGGCTCTATCATGTATGCAATGCTGTGTACCAGACCTGATGTGTGCCTTGGTATTAGTTTAGCAGGGAGATACCAAAGTAATCCAGGAGTGGATCACTGGACAGCGGTCAAGAACATCCTAAAATACTTGAGAAGAACTAAGGATATGTTTCTCATTTATGGAGGTGACAAAGAGCTCGTGTAAATGGTTATGTCGATGCAAGCTTTGACACTGATCCGGACGATTCTAAATCGCAAACCGGATACGTGTTTGTATTAAACGGTGGAGCTGTCAGTTGGTGCAGTTCTAAACAAAGCGTTGTAGGGGGATCTACATGTGAAGTGGAGTACATAGCTGCTTCGGAAGCAGCAAATGAAGGAGTCTGGATGAAGGAGTTCATATCCGATCTAGGTGTCATACCTAGTGCATCGAGTCCAATGAAAATCTTTTGTGACAATACTGGTGCAATTGCTTTGGCAAAGGAATCCAAATTTCCCAAGAGAACCAAGCACATCAAGAGACGCTTCAACTCCATCCGGGATCAAGTCCAGGTAGGAGACATAGAGATTTGCAAGATATATATGGATATGAATGTTGCAGACCCGTTGACTAAGCCTCTTCCACGAGCACAACATGATCAGCACCAAGACTCCATGGGTGTTAGAATAATTATTGTGTAATCTAGATTATTGACTCTAGTGCAAGTGGAAGACTGAAGGAAATATGCCCTAGAGGCAATAATAAAGTTATTATTTATTTCCTTATATCATGATAAATGTTTATTATTCATGCTATAATTGTATTAACCGGATACATAATACATGTGTGAATACATAAACAAACAGAGTGTCACTAGTATGCCTCTACTTGACTAGCTCGTTAATCAAAGATGGTTATGTTTCCTAGCCATAGACAAAGAGTTGCCATTTGATTAACGGGATCACATCATTAGGAGAATGATGTGATTGACTTAACCCATTCCGTCAGCTTAGCACTTGATCGTTTAGTATGTTGCTATTGCTTTCTTCATGACTTATACATGTTCCTATGACTATGAGATTATGCAACTCCCGTTTACCGGAGGAACACTTTGTGTGCTACCAAACGTCACAACGTAACTGGGTGATTATAAAGGTGCTCTACAGGTGTCTCCAAAGATACTTGTTGGGTTGGCGTATTTCGAGATTAGGATTTGTCACTCCGATTATCGGAGAGGTATCTGTGGGCCCACTCGGTAATGCACATCACTTAAGCCTTGCAACTAATGAGTTAGTTGCGGGATGATGTATTATGGAACGAGTAAAGAGACTTGCCGGTAACGAGATTAAACTAGGTATTGAGATACCGACGATCGAATCTCGGGCAAGTAACATACCAATGACAAAGGGAACAACGTATGTTGTTATGCGGTTTGACCGATAAAGATCTTCATAGAATATGTGGGAGCCAATATGAGCATCCAGCTTCCGCTATTGGTTATTGACCGGAGACGTGTCTCGATCATGTCTACATAGTTCTCGAACCCGTAGGGTCCGCACGCTTAAAGTTCGATGACGGTTATATTATGAGTGTATGTGTTTTGATGTACCAAAGGTTTTTCGGAGTCCCGGATGTGATCACAGACATGATGAGGAGTCTCGAAATGGTCGAGACGTAAAGATCGATATATTGGACGACTATGTTTGGACACCGGAAAGGTTTCGAAAGGTTTCAGACATTTATCGGAGTGCCAGGGGTTACCCAATGGGCCTTGTTGGGCCCTAGTGGAGAGAGAGAGGGGCCGGCCAGGGCAAGAGGCGCGCCCCCTCCCCTTGAGTCCGAATAGGACAAGGAAGGGGGGGCGGCGCCCCCCTTGCCTTTCTCCTCTCCCACTCCTTCCTTCCCCTCCTTCTTGTACTAGGAAAGGGAGGGGCAAATCTACTTGGAGTTGGTTTCCCCCTCCTAGGGTGCGCCACCCCCTTGGCCGGCCCTCTCCTCCTCCCCCCTTTATATACGGAGGAGGGGTCACCCCATAGACACAACAATTGATCTCTTGATCTCTTAGCCGTGTGCAGTGCCCCCCTCCACCATAATCCACCTCGATAATATCGTAGCGGTGCTTAGGCGAAGCCTTGCATCGGTAGAACATCATCATCGTCACCACGCCGTCATGCTGATGGAACTCTCCCTCAAAGCTCGGCTGGATCGGAGTTCGAGGGACGTCATCGAGCTGAACATGTGCTGAACTCGGAGGTGCCGTACGTTCGGTACTTAATCGGTCGGATCGTGAAGACGTACGACTACGTCAACCGTGTTGTGCTAACGCTTCCGCTTTCGGTCTACAAGGGTACGTGGACACACTCTCCCCTCTCGTTGCTATGCATCACCATGATCCTGTGTGTGCGTAGGAATTTTTTTGAAATTACTACGTTCCCCAACACGAAGGCATATAGATGTGGACGTAGTAGAGGAGGATGGGAGGGTGTGGAGGTTGATGGATATGTATGGGGAGTCTAAAACGGGGCGTAAGAAGGAAACATGGAGGACTTTGAGAATACTAGGACAACAACATCAGAATGGACGACCTTGGCTCTGTCTCGGTGATTTTAATGAGATCCTATCAAGTGATGAGAAGTTTGGAGGAGCGGATCGGCCACAACAGCTCATGAACAATTTTAGAGAAGCTTTGGTGGCATGTGATCTGTGTGACATTAGCTTCAGGGGGGTAAATTTACTTGTAGGAACCATAGCAAGGATCTATCAAACTACATTTGCGAACGGTTGGATCGGGCCACAGCTAACGCTGTGTGGTGTGAGGCATACCCAGCTTTCACTGTCACCAATGGCGACCCTCGCCACTCAGATCACCGTCCAGTAATTGTCAACACACAAGGAGAGAGAGTTAGGAGGGCTGGAGGTGATAGAGGGTTCCGGTTTGAGGCTTGGTGATTACAAGAGGAGGGTTGTAGCGTTGAAATACAGGGAGCCTGGGAGAAACGTTGGCGGGATGGAGAGGCCAATGTGGGCGGAGCACTTAAAGAGGTAGCAGGGAGAATGCAAACCTGGGCGAAGGAGGTCGCGGGAGAGCTCAATGGCAGGCTGAAAAAGGCAAAGCATGAGCTGGAGAGATGTATGAGGGCCCCGGTTTTGGAGGAATAAATCAAAGAGGAGGGCCGTCTGCGGTGCGCGGTTGAGGATCTCAAGCAGAAGAAAAATACCAAGGCCAAACAACGATCGCATGTGGATTGGCTCAAGGATGGCAATAGAAACACCCATTATTTCATGGCCTATGCTTTTGCCAGGAGGAAGGAAAATCGTGTGAAGGAGTTGAAGAAGGAGGACGAGTTAGTAGTGAAGGAGGGAGAGGATCTTAATAACTATGTTTGCTCTTTTTTTCAGGATCTGTTCACATCCAGTGTTGGCGATAGGGTGAATGAGCTTATTCAGAAAGTAGAGCCCAGAGTCACGGATCGGATGCACACCATGCTTGATATGGAATTCACAGGAGAGGAGGTCAAAGTGGCGCTGGATCATATTGGCGACCTCAAGGCGCCGGGGCCTGACGGCATGCCCTCGGTGGTCTTTAAGCGCCACTGGCACTTCATGGGCGATCAAGTGGTAGAGGAGGTGTTGGCTATTTTAAATGGGGGGTGAAATGCCGCCGGGCTGGAACAATACTACTGTCGTACTCATTCCCAAAGTTAAGAACCCGAATAGGATCAAGGACCTCCGACCGATAAGCCTATGCAATGTCGTCTACAAGCTGGTATCCAAAGTGATTGCCAACAGGTTAAAATTCATCCTTCCAATGCTTATCTCAGAGAATCAGAGTGCCTTCATACCGGGGCGGTTGATCACTGATAATGTTTTGGTGGCTTATGAGATTTCACACTACCTGATGAACAAGAAGAAAGGAAAGGAGGGAGTGGCAGAAGTCAAAGCAGATATGAGTAAAGCTTATGATAGAGTGGAATGGGAGTTCCTTCGAGCAATGTTGCATAAACTGGGGTTCCAAGCAAGGTGGGTGGACCTGATAATGAAATGTGTTACCACTGTCCGGTACCATATTAAGATTAATGGATAATTGTCACACTAGTTCTGCCCTACTCGTGGTTTACGCCAAGGGGACCCGGTGTCCCCATATCTGTTTGTGATCTGTGCGGAGGGCCTGTCTGCACTCCTCCATGATGCTGAGCGGGCGGGAAGAATTTCAGGAGTGAAAGTCTACCCGAGTGCACCTCCCATATCCCACCTCTTGTTCGCCGACGACTCTGTTCTGTTGATGAAGGCAAACCAGATGGAGGGAATGGCTCTCAAAGATGTGTTGGACCTGTATGAAAACTATTCGGGATAGTGTATAAATATGGAAAAATATGTGATCATGTTTAGCCCTAACATAAAGGAGGAGGAGAATGCGTCGGTCAAATCAGCCTTGCAGATTCATAGTGAGTCCTGGAATGAGAACTATCTAGGGCTTCCAGTGTATGTGGGAAAGTCGAAAAGGAAAGCTTTTGCTTATGTGAAGGGTGCCATTGCGGGACGGGTCTACGGATGGAAGGAGAAGCTTATCGCCAAATCAGGCAAAGACACCTTAGTAAAAGGGGTGGCCCAAGCAATACCCACCTTTGCCATGTCCTGCTTCGACCTCACAAAAACGTTTTGTAAGGAAATAATGTGACACCCCGAGACCCATGTGCCAGGTGTCCTCCAGTTATTCGCTGTTGTTGCCTTGTCTTTGCTTGCGTGTCATGCATTTCATATCATGTCATCATGTGCATTGCATCATCATGTTTTCAAAACTTGCATCCGTCCCGGTCTCCTCGTTCCTTCCATTGTCCGTTCTGAGCCCAGACACACTTGCACGCGCCCGCGGCATGTCCGAAATATTATTTTATAAGTGGCCAGAAAATGTTCTCGGAATGGGATGAGAGTTGACGTGTGGTCTTATTATAGTGTAGATAGACCGCGTGTCAAGTTTCATCGCATTCGGAGTTCGTTTGATAGCCCAACCATTAAACTATAGCGGCAGTATAGCCGGTCTAACGTCGGATGTTTTCGGTCTCCGGAAACAGTCGCCGGGCCTCTCCTCTTCTCTCTTCTCAGCCCTCTGCCTTCTGCACTACCTCTCATCCGCCAGACCCAACCTAACCTCTCTTGTCAGCACGCGGCCCTCCTCGCGCGCGCGCCCGAAAGCTGTCCCGACGCGACCCGGACAGTCGTCACCGTTGGATTCGGATCATCCCTGAACATCTACAAAACGTCTCCATTTTCTTATTTGATCCCCCTAGCCTGTTTATCCGAGACCATCCGATTAAGATCGGAGGGTCTAGATGCCCCTAAACTTAGCCTTTTGCTATATATAGATCAACTCTAGCCAAACCCTAAAAATCCTCCCCCTTGTCCCATCGCGCCGCAGCCACCCACTCACCCTTCCCCTCGGGATCTTCCCAGATCCACCTCGTAGCCAGCCCGAGCTCCACCTAGTTTTCCCCACTGGACCAATCCATCGATCCCCACCTTCCCTCTCAGATCCCCCCCCCCTCAAAACCGCGGCCTCCGACCACCTCCCATGCTTTCCGGCCAGTAGCAGGAGCCCCTGCCTCGCACCTCCTGTGGTCCTCCTCACCTGCAAGCAGCTGGAGCAGCAGCTCCCAGTTGCCGGAGATGAGTGCCCCGACAGCCCCGCTCCTTTCCCCTCCTGCTCCCCTACCTGTCTTTCTCACGATCTTCCCCTCCCTCTCTTTGTTTTCGCTCACAGGAGACCACCATGGCCGCTTCATCAAGCTCCGTCATCGTCGTTTCGTGCCGGGCATGGATGGATCGATGCTCCGCGCGCCCGGATCTGCCACCGCCGCATCAGGCGCTCAAGCCCCGTCGTGCCGCACCTCTGCTTCGTCCAAGAAGAGACGAGACAGCAGCACCCCGCTTCTTCCTAGGTCGCTGGGAGACCATGGCCTCCTCCCGCGCTCCTCTGTACCCAGGCAAACCATGCTCGGCCTCCGCAACCACCCCGCGCCACCACTGGCAGCTCGTCGCCGGAGACCCATCAGCAGACCTCCAGGAGCCCGCGGCCTCCTCTGCTTCTCCTCCTAGTGCCTCGCGGGAGCAGCTCCACCCTCGACTGAAGCCCCACGCCAGCGTGCCGCTCCGCCAAGTTCCTCGCTGCGTCTTCACGTTGAGCGCTAGGAATAACTACAGCACCCCGTCGCCGCCCAAGTACACCGAAGCTCCATCCCCGCGCCCAGATCCGCCGGATTTCGCCGCCTCCGCCATGAACCCGTCCATCCCCGACCTCCTGTGCGCGCCGCCGCGGCCTCTGCATCATCTGCATCGAGCAGGTGGTCGCCTGCTCGAGCCTCTGCCTCGCTCGCCCGTGTTGACCTCGTCCCAGCGCGCGTGGACCGGTCACCTCCGTCCCCTGGGCCGGCCCTTCTCCTCCTCTTCTTCCAGCCAGGCCCTGGCCCGATGTGAGAAACTCCTCCATCCTGATCCTATTCGGCCCAATAGCTCAGATTCGGTCCATATTTGTTTTTTTCCTGTGCGCTGCGAATTTGTCCAATTATCCCAGGTTTTGCAGTTTTGCAGAAAAGCCCTTGTGGATCATGCATATAATAACTCACAATTGGTGCATCGGATTAAAATGATTTATATATGAAACTTGCTTAGAATTTTGTCTAGTTTAATAATTTGCAACTTTCATGCATGTTTAAAATGCTTAAAATGATGTTTGCTTTAATTTGCCTATTGCCATGCTAAAATGCTTTAATTCATAACTAAATAATCGTAACTCGGTTTGTAACAAACTTTATATGTAAATGGGGTAGAAAAATGTCTAGTTTAACATGATGCACTCATCTAGCATGTTTAACAACTCTAAAATTATGTTTAGGGCAGAGTAGTACCAAACCAAAATATGCACATGGGGAGTTACCGGAATTGTTGTTCATTGCTTCCGGCCTCATTTAAACTTGCCTAGATTACATAGTTTCATCATGCTTCCCCTCTTGCCATGTTTAACAACATTTAATATTGTTGGGTACATAAACGAGATAGAACTAAATAACTTGTCGTGATGTTTCATCAATATGCAACTCGTTGCATATTGAGCTCCACTTAATTTGTAGGGTTGCTTGTGCATCTTGCCATGCTATGTATCGTTAAACTGGACATGCATCATACTTGGTTGTGCATCATGCTATGTTCATGTCGTGGTTGTTTACTATGTTGTGTGTTTCTTTCCGGTGTTTGCTTCTTCGGGTTGGTTCCGGTAACGTCGCGTTTGTGAGGACCTGTTCGACTACGTCCGCTTTGTCTTCTTCATGGACTCGTTCTTCTTCCTTGCGGGATCTCAGGCAAGATGACCATACCCTCGAAATCACTTCTATCTTTGCTTGCTAGAGGCTCGCTCTTTTGCTATGCCTATGCTACGATACCTACCACTTGCTTATCATGCCTCCCATATTGTTGAACCAAGCCTCTAACCCACCTTGTCCTAGCAAACCGTTGTTTGGCTATGTTACCGCTTTGCTCAGCCCCTCTTATAGCATTGTTAGTTGCAGGTGAAGATTGAAGTTTGTTCCTTGTTGGAACATGGAGATGCTGTTCCTTGTTGGAACATGTTTACTTGTCGGGATATCACAATATCTCTTATTTAATTAATGCATCTATATACTTGGTAAAGGGTGGAAGGCTCGGCCTTATGCGTGGTGTTTTGTTCCACTCTTGCCGCCCTAGTTTCCATCATATCGGTGTTATGTTCCCGGATTTTGCGTTCCTTACGCGTTTGGGTTATAATGGGAACCCCTTGACAGTTCGCCTTGAATAAAACTCCTCCAGCATGGCCCAACATTGGTTTTACCATTCGCCACCTAGCCTTTTCTTTCCCTTGGGTTCTACGGACTCAAGGGTCATCTTTATTTTAAACCCCCGGGCCAGTGCTCCTCTGAGTGTTGGTCCAAACTGAGCGATGTCCGGAGCTACCAGGGGCAACTCTGGGCTGGCCCACCCGTCGTCTGGCTCATCTGGTGTGCCCTGAGAACGAGATATGTGCAGCTCCTATCGGGATTTGTCGGCACATCTGGGTGGCTTTGCTGGACTTGTTTTACCGTTGTCAAAATGTCTTGTAACCGGGATTCCGAGCCTGATCGGGTCTTCCCGCTAGAAGGAATATCCTTCGTTGACCGTGAGAGCTTGTTATGGGCTAAGTTGGGACACCCCTGTGGGGATTTAAACTTTCGAAAGCCGTGCCCGCGGTTATGGGCAGATAGGGATTTGTTAATGTCCGGTTGTAGAAAACCTGAAGTTGACCTTAATTAAAATACATCAACCGCGTGTATAACCGTGATGGTCTCTTTCCGGCGGAGTCCGGGAAGTGAACACGGTGTTGGAGTAATGTTTGACGTAGGTTGTTCTAGGATCACTTCTTGATCATAGTTGCTCGTTCGTGCTTTGCCTTCTCTTCTCGCTCTCATTTGCGTATGTTAGCCACCATATATGCTAGTCGCTTGCTGCAGCTCCACCTCATACCTTTTACCTTACCCATAAGCTTAAATAGTCTTGATCGCGAGGGTGTGAGATTGCTGAGTCCCCGTGACTCACAGATACTTCCAAAACCAGTTTGCAGGTGCTGATGTTACCGAGCAGGTGACGCAACCAAGCTCAAGGAGGAGCTCGATGGAGATCTTGTCCTTTGTGTTGTTTCGTTCTAGTTGATCAGTAGTGGAGCCTAGTTGGGGTCGATCGGGGATCTGTGTAGCATTTGGGGTAGTCTTCTTTTATTTTGGCTCCGTAGTCGGGCCTTGTTTGTATTTAGATGATGTAATGCTTTATTCATGTAATTGTGTGTAGTGGCGATTGTAAGCCAACTATGTATCTTTTTCCCCTATTGTATTGCATGGGTTGTGTGAAGATTACCTCACTTGTGACATTGCTTTCAATGCGGTTATGCCTCTAAGTCGTGCTTCGACACGTGGGAGATATAGCCGCATCGAGGGCGTTACAAGTTGGTAATCAGAGCCTTCCCCGACCTTAGGAGCCCCCACTGCTTGATCGAATTAGCCGACGAGTTGAGTCTTGAAAAATATTTTGAGTCATTTAGGAATTATATTTCGGAGAGTTCAGGAATTCTTTTTACTCCCCAGTCCCTTCATCGCTCTGGTAAGGCATCCTGACATAGAGTTTTGACTCTTCTCTTCTCAAATTTCACTAAAAAAATTTAGGATCACGCGGGTATCTTGGAATCGTTCCGATCGATTTGTGACGAGAACATTGTTCTTGGTGCCTCCTGTCATTTAGGGGTTGTGGCAGTGTCCCGGGGAGTTGAGCTCCGAGGTGTTGTCGTCACAATTTTATCGTTGCAGTTCTGGAATACCTGAGTTTAGTTTCACCGACATCGAAAATCTCTTTCATGCAGTTGTTGGTGAGATAACCTCGACGCCACCCAGTACTGGGGCGGGAGTTCGGGAGTATTGCCATAACTCGTATAACAGATGCTTTTCGAAGGTTGAGGTAGACGATTTCCGAAGGTTTTTTGGTTATGTGTTGAAGGATGGATACAGCTGGATGTAGGATTTGTTAGTTTTGGGTAAGATATTATGCTTCCCCTGTATCCCCAACACCTGATTGCATAACCGGAAAGTTTCGGAAGTCTATAAGTGGGAATTCAAGTAGCTCTTAGGATATCTTTCCGACAGATGTATGATATGAAATTGGGGTTCGACGTCTAGTGGTCCGCCTATTCACGGTTGGTTTTACAGTGGTCTCGTTGTGTCTTAAAGAGTCCTTGGCTATGCCGACTCGGGGATGCTTCATATGTCATGTGCACTGCCTTGTACATGATGGTGCTGTACGATCGAGCCCGTGTAGGCCCCACCACGAAAACTTCGGACGAAATCTCTATCATATGTTTGTTCTGGCATATTCTGCAAGCCAATCCTTTGTTTTGTTTTGAGTTGTGGTATTCGAGTTGCTTCGAAGTCAAATGTTGATTCCGTACCTTCTCTAAACGGTGTTCTCATACCCCGATGTGAACACTAATCCTTCTCGATAATCGAGATTGGCATGTCAATCCTTTTTCAACCGGCGTGTTTCTCTTCAAGTGGATCCAATCATTTTCAACATCCGCTTGATCAAGTATCAGTTCTTTTCAACGGTGTTTGTTTCATACGTCTCCAAGTTGCCTTTGTTTTTTCCCACCCTCCCCACCCTTTTTCTTAGAGGACTAAGACTTCTTAATCTAGTATCCAACTTATTGATGTGAAGTCCCTCCATTCTTTTCCGTCAACATTCTAATCTGGTGATTCTCAGGAAGATGCTAACGAAGCTTCAAGTTCGTTTCTCGTCACTCATTTTCTTCTCCGGTGGATTCAATTCAAGCTTTCGATGTTGATCATATTCTTTTCTGTATTCCAAATGCTTTTCTCGTGCCGGTGCACCTCATAACCATTCATTTCTCACTATTCATTCGTTCCGGAGTGTTCAAGATATCTCGAAGATTCATGTTTCCACTCTGCTTTAGTTCAAACTCTTTCGAGGTTGTTATCTCATTAAAGCCTTTTAATTCAACCAACGCAATCTCTCTTTTAATCGTTCTACGGTGTTTCTTTTCAGTGAGCCCTAACCCACAGGTCTTTTCCCAGGATCTTACCTGACTCTTCTTATTCTCCCGGAGCTAGCTTAAATTCTTTCGAAGTTTGACGTAAGAATGATTTATCATCAGTCAAATGTCTTTCTCCAAGATCTTCAAAATTCTTTCATTGTTGGTTCAACCTTTCCAATTTTATTTCCGGAGTACCTCAATAATTTTTGTTGGTGTTTCTCGTCGTCATTCTCAGGATTTGAAGACCAAATAAGAGTTTTTCCTCCAAATCTAATCCATTCTCTTCAAGATTCATGATTCTAGCTTGTTCCCATCCTCTCATAATTATTTTCGATTGTGAGAATCTTTTTCACCCATCAGGAGATATTCAAGGGTATTTTTAGTTCGATTATCCGGAGCCCATCATTTCAGAAGACTTGTTCATTCTCAGCTTTCAACTCTCGTTCCCCAAATCTCACCGGTGCATCATTCAATATTCTTTAATCAGCGCGTGATCTCTTCATTTTAGTTGTATCTAAATTCTCTCAAGTATCTTCGTTCATTTCATAATTCTTCCCGGTGTTCCTTTATTTTTTTCCTCGTTCATTTTCAATTCTTATGGTGGTTCTTTCAAGATCTCTCTTCCTGGTTTTTCATATCAATTCTTTCGCTGTTTTCAAATCCTACCGGTGGTACATTGAGTTTGCGCTATATCTATATTTAATCCTTTTCTACGAGAATAAGTAGTATGCCAAATCCGTTGCTTGTCAGCAATTAAATTGTTGAAGGATATGCATAACATAATTCTTATTCTTGTCCCATCCAAGTGATTAATTCTTTTTCCGGAGTGGTTCATCATATCATATTCTCAGTTCGAGATGCTTTATCTTTTCTTTCCCGGAGTTCCAAGCTCTAATTATCACGGAGATACATCTAAATCATTGCAAGGATTCACCTTGTGTTTTCAATTTCTCTTTCTTTTTATTCTTTTGTTACCGGAGTTTCGTCATGGAGGCTCTACATGATGGTTCATCAAGGATTTATTTCCTTTTCGAAGTGTTCATCGAGATTCTTTTCAGAGGAACTCAAGCATTCTTCTTCTTGCTATCTGGAGTGCAATTCTTTCTTCCATATCATTGGAGGTGGTATTATGTCATTCTTGATAGTGTGAGTTCATGTTTCATGATTCACATGTTGTTAAGAATGAGATATGTTAAATCCATTAATCTCGTCATTGGAGTTATCTTGGGTTATATTTCACCTTAAACCTTCCCTAAGGATTGTTGCTATTTATGGTGCTTATAAAGGACCCAAGTTCTTCTTTATCCTCCCGGTGAAATACGTTCTCGTATCCTTGGTCATACCAATCCAATTCTTTTTCTGTGAGTGGCAGGCTGTCACCTCATAATTTGAGATGTATTCCATAAGACCATATCAAGCTTATCCTTTTCGTTGTTGATTTTTCCAACAACTCCGTACGAACCTTCTCCTAAAGATGCTTTGGCAAGCTCATTTTGGGGTAGAAGATATTGTTACTCCTCCATTCATTCCATTCCATCCTCTCTTTTCTTCCGGAGGTATTGTGATGTTTCTCATTTCTCTCTTCATCTCAAGTTACGAAGATCATGAACTTTTCATGCTTATCCTTTTAACTGTAGCGTTGTGCCCTTTGCTCAAGTTCTTTTCGCCTTATCAAGTCTTGCATCCCTTCTCAATCGGAGTGCTGCCCGAAGTTGTTCTCCCTTGTTCCTCTTTTAAAACGGAGTGTTTTCAACTTCGTCATCCCCGTTGTATTCTTTTCTCGAAATGGCTCAACATTTTCAAGGTTCTTTGGTTTCACCCATTGGTCAAAGAAGTAACTTAGTTTTACCTCTTCTTTTTCTCTTTCGTTTTCCCTCCGGTGCCATTCTAGATCTCGGGACGAGATCCTCTCGTAGTGGTGGAGT
Organism: Triticum monococcum; assembly: GCA_034509565.1. Classification (NCBI taxonomy): domain Eukaryota; kingdom Viridiplantae; phylum Streptophyta; class Magnoliopsida; order Poales; family Poaceae; genus Triticum; species Triticum monococcum. The sequence continues at coordinate 491,466,792 of CM067845.1, forward strand.
GTTGTGACGCCCCGAGACCGATGTGCCAGGTGTCCTCTAGTTATTCGCTGTTGTCGCCTTGTCTTTGCTTGCATGTCATGCATTTCATATCATGTCATCATGTGCATTGCATCATCATGTTTTCAAAACTTGCATCCGTCCCGGTCTCCTCGTTCCTTCCGTTGTCCGTTCTGAGCCAAGACACACTTGCACGCGCCCGCGGCATGTCCGAAATATTATTTGATAAGTGTCCGGAAAATGTTCTTGGAATGGGTTGAGAGTTGACGTGTGGTCTTATTATAGTGTAGATAGACCGCCTGTCAAGTTTCATCGCATTCGGAGTTCGTTTGATAGCCCAACTGTTAAACTATAGCGGCAATATAGCCGGTCTAACGTCGGACATTTTCGGTCTCCAGAAATAGTCGCCGGGCCTCTCCTCTTCTCTCTTCTCAGCCCTCTGCCTTCTGCACTACCTCTCATCCGCCAGACCCAACCTAACCTCTCCCGTCAGCACGCGACCCTCCTCGCGCGCGCGCCCGAAAGCTGTCCCGACGCGACCCGGACAGTCGTCACCGTTGGATTCGGATCATCCCCGAACATCTATAGAACGTCTCCGTTTTCTTATTTGATCCCCCTAGCCTGTTTATCTGAGACCGTACAATTAAGATCGGAGGGTCTAGATGCCCCTAAACTTAGCCTTTTGCTATATATAGATCAACTCTAGCCTAACCTTAAAAATCCCCCCCTTGTCCCATCGCGCCGCAGCCACCCACTCACCCTTCCCCTCGGGATCTTCCCAGATCCACCTCGTAGCCAGCCCGAGCTCCGCCTAGTTTTCCCCACTGGACCAATCCATCGATCCCCACCTTCCCTCTCAGATCCTCCCCCTCAAAACCGTGGCCTCTGGCCACCTCCCATGCTTTCCGGCCAGTAGCAGGAGCCCCTACCTCACACCTCCTGTGGTCCTCCTCACCTGCAAGCAGCCGGAGCAGCAGCTCCCAGTCGCCGGAGATGAGTGCCCCGACAGCCCCGCTCCTTTCCCCCTCCTGCTTCCCTACCTCTCTTTCTCACGATCTTCCCCTCCCTCTCTTTGTTTTCGCTCACAGGAGACCACCATGGCCGCTCCATCAAGCTCCGTCATCGTCGTTTCGTGCCGGGCATGGATGGATCGATGCTCCGCGCGCCCGGATCTGCCACCGCCGCATCAGGCGCTCAAGCCCCGTCGTGTCGCACCTCTGCTTCGTCCAAGAAGAGACGAGACAGCAGCACCCCGCTTCTTCCTAGGTCGCTGGGAGACCAAGGCCTCCTCCCGCGCTCCTCTGCACCCAGGCGAACCGTGCTCGGCCTCCGCAACTACCCCGCGCCACCACCGGCAGCTCGTCGCCGGAGACCCATTAGCAGACCTCCAGGAGCCCGCGGCCTCCTCTGTTTCTCCTCCTGGTGCCTCGCGGGAGCAGCTCCACCCTCGGCTGAAGCCCCACGCCGGCGTGCCGCTCCGCCAAGTTCCTCGCTGCGTATTCCCGTGGAGCGCTAGGAATAACTACAGCACCCCGTCGCCACCCAAGTACACCGGAGCTCCATCCCCGCGCCCAGATCCGCCGGATTTCGCCGCCTCCGCCATGAACCCGTCCATCCCCGACCTCCTGTGCGTGCCGCCGCGGCCTCTGCATCATCTGCATCAAGCAGGTGGTCGCCTGCTCGAGCCTCTGCCTCGCTCGCCCGTGTTGACCTCGTCCCAGCGCACGTGGACCGGTCAACTCCGCCCCCTGGGCCGGCCCTTCTCCTCCTCTTCTTCCAGCCAGGCCCTGGCCCGATGTGAGAAACTCCTCCACCCTGATCCTGTTCGGCCCGATAGCTCAGATTCGGTCCATATTAGTTTTTTTCCTGTGCGCTGCGAATTTGTCCAATTGTCCCAGGTTTTGCAGTTTTGCAGAAAAGCCCTTGTGGATCATGCATATAATAACTCACAATTGGTGCATCGGATTAAAATGATTTATATATGAAACTTGCTTAGAATTTTGTCTAGTTTAATAATTTGCAACTTTCATGCATGTTTGAAATGCTTAAAATGATGTTTGCTTTAATTTGCCTATTGCCATGCTAAAATGCTTTAATTCATAACTAAATAACCGTAACTCGGTTTGTAACAAACTTTATATGTAAATGGGGTAGAAAAATGTCTAGTTTAACATGATGCACTCATCTAGCATGTTTAACAACTCTAAAATTATGTTTAGGGCAGAGTAGTACCAAACCAAAATATGCATTTAAACTTGCCTAGATTACATAGTTTCATCATGCTTCCCCTCTTGCCATGTTTAACAACATTTAATATTGTTGGGTACATAAACGAGATCGAACTAAATAACTTGTCGTGATGTTTCGTCAATATGCAACTCGTTGCATATTGAGCTCCACTTAATTTGTAGGGTTGCTTGTGCATCTTGCCATGCCATGTATCATTAAATCGGACATGCATCATACTTGGTTGTGCATCATGCTATGTTCATGTCGTGGTTGTTTACTATGTTGTGTGTTTCTTTCCGGTGTTTGCTTCTCCGGGTTGGTTCCGGTAATGTCGCATTTCTGAGGACCCGTTCAACTACGTCCGCATTGTCTTCCTCATGGACTCATTCTTCTTCCTTGCGGGATCTCAGGCAAGATGACCATACCCTCAAAATCACTTCTATCTTTGCTTGCTAGAGGCTCGCTCTTTTGCTACGCCTATGCTACGATACCTACCACTTGCTTATCATGCCTCCCATATTGTTGAACCAAGCCTCTAACCCACCTTGTCCTAGCAAACCGTTGTTTGGCTATGTTACCGCTTTGCTCAGCCCCTCTTATAGCGTTGTTAGTTGCAGGTGAAGATTGAAGTTTGTTCCTTGTTGGAACATGGAGATGTTGTTCCTTGTTGGAACATGTTTACTTGTTGGGATATCACAATATCTCTTATTTAATTAATGCATCTATATACTTGGTAAAGGTTGGAAGGCTCGGCCTTATGCGTGGTGTTTTGTTCCACTCTTGCCGCCCTAGTTTCCGTCATATCGGTGTTATGTTCCCGGATTTTGCGTTCCTTACGCGGTTGGGTTATAATGGGAACCCCTTGACAGTTCGCCTTGAATAAAACTCCTCCAGCATGGCCCAACATTGGTTTTACCATTCGCCACCTAGCCTTTTCTTTCCCTTGGGTTCTGCAGACTCAAGGGTCATCTTTATTTTAAACCCCCGGGCTAGTGCTCCTCTGAGTGTTGGTCCAAACTGAGCGATGTCCGGAGCTACCAGGGGCAACTCTGGGCTGGCCCACCCGTCATCTGGCTCATCCGGTGTGCCCTGAGAACGAGATATGTGCAGCTCCTATCGGGATTTGTCGGCACATCTGGGTGGCTTTACTGGTCTTGTTTTACCATTGTCGAAATGTCTTGTAACCGGGATTCCGAGCCTGATCGGGTCTTCCCGCTAGAAGGAATATCCTTCGTTGACCGTGAGAGCTTGTTATGGGCTAAGTTGGGACACCCCTGCAGGGATTTGAACTTTCGAAAGCCGTGCCCACGGTTATGGGCAGATGGGAATTTGTTAATGTCCGGTTGTAGAAAACCTGAAGTTGACCTTAATTAAAATACATCAACCGCGTGTGTAACCGTGATGGTCTCTTTCCGGCGGAGTCCGGGAAGTGAACACGGTGTTGGAGTAATGTTTGACGTAGGTTGTTCTAGGATCACTTCTTGATCATAGTTGCTCGTTCGTGCTTTGCCTTCTCTTCTCGCTCTCATTTGCGTATATTAGCCACCATATATGCTAGTCGCTTGCTGCAACTCCACCTCATACCTTTTACCTTACCCATAAGCTTAAATAGTCTTGATCACGAGGGTGTGAGATTGCTGAGTCCCCGTGACTCACAGATACTTCCAAAACCAGTTTGCAGGTGCTGATGTTACCGAGCAGGTGACGCAACCAAGCTCAAGGAGGAGCTCGATGGAGATCTTGTCCTTTGTGTTGTTTTGTTCTAGTTGATCAGTAGTGGAGCCCAGTTGGGGTCAATCGGGGATCTGTGTAGCATTTGGGGTAGTCTTCTTTTATTTTGGCTCCGTAGTCGGGCCTTGTTTGTATTTGGATGATGTAATGCTTTATTCATGTAATTGTGTGAAGTGGCGATTGTAAGCCAACTATGTATCTTTTTCCCCTATTGTATTACATGGGTTGTGTGAAGATTACCTCACTTGCGACATTGCTTTCAATGTGGTTATGCCTCTAAGTCGTGCTTCGACACGTGGGAGATATAGCCGCATCGAGGGCATTACAAATAAGCTCTCTGATCGGGAACTATTGGTGGAGCCAGCAGGAGAAGGAGAACACCACACACTGGATCAGCTGGAAAAAACTTACCATGAGCAAGGCTCAGGGAGGTCTAGGCTTTCGGGACATGCACAGCTTCAATATAGCAATGGTTTCCAAGCAAGTTTGGAGGCTGATACAAAGCCCGGACACACTGTGTGCAAGAACTCTCCAAGCCCGTTATTACCCTAATGGAAACATCCTTGATGCCACCCCCAAGGATGGAATTTCATATGCGTGGCATAGCCTGTTGGCCGGGCGGGATCTAATCCGGGAAGGTTACCTATGGAGAATTGGGGGCGGCTCAATGGTGAGGATCTGGGCTGATCCATGGATCCCGAGACCGTGGTCACGCCGTGTTATAACACCAAGAGGAAGCTGAAGGAAATATGCCCTAGAGGCAATAATAAAGTTATTATTTATTTCCTTATATCATGATAAATGTTTATTATTCATGCTAGAATTGTATTAACCGAAAACATAATACATGTGTGTATACATAGACAAACAGAGTGTCACTAGTATGCCTCTACTTGACTAGCTCGTTAATCAAAGATGGTTATGTTTCCTAACCATGAACAAAGAGTTGTTATTTGATTAACGAGGTCACATCATTAGTTGAATGATCTGATTGACATGACCCATTGCATTAGCTTAGCACCCGATCGTTCAGTATGTTGCTATTGCTTTCTTCATGACTTATACATGTTCCTATAACTATGAGATTATGCAACTCCCGTTTACCGGAGGAACACTTTGGGTACTACCAAACGTCACAACGTAACTGGGTGATTATAAAGGAGTATTACAGGTGGCTCCAAAGGTAGATGTTGGGTTGGCGTATTTCGAGATTAGGGTTTGTCACTCCGATTGTCGGAGAGGTATCTCTGGGCCCTCTCGGTAATACACATCACATAAGCCTTGCAAGCACTGCAACTAATATGTTAGTTGTTAGATGATGTATTACGGAATGAGTAAAGAGACTTGCCAGTAACGAGATTGAACTAGGTATTGGATACCGACGATCGAAACCCGGGCAAGTAACATACCGATGACAAAGGGAACAACGTATGTGAAGGAAATATGCCCTAGAGGCAATAATAAAGTTATTATTTATTTCCTTATATCATGATAAATGTTTATTATTCATGCTAGAATTGTATTAACCGGAAACATAATACATGTGTGAATACATAGACCAACAGAGTGTCACTAGTATGCCTCTACTTGACTAGCTCGTTAATCAAAGATGGTTATGTTTCCTAACCATGAACAAGGACTTGTTATTTGATTAACGAGGTCACATCATTAGTAGAATGATCTGATTGACATGACCCATTCCATTAGCTTAGCACCCGATCGTTTAGTATGTTGCTATTGCTTTCTTCATGACTTATACATGTTCCTATAACTATGAGATTATGCAACTCCCGTTTACCGGAGGAACACTTTGGGTACTACCAAATGTCACAACGTAACTGGGTGATTATAAAGGAGTACTACAGGTGTCTCCAATGGTAGATGTTGGGTTGGCGTATTTCAAGATTAGGGTTTGTCACTCCGTTTGTCGGAGAGGTATCTCTGGGCCCTCTCGGTAATGCACATCACATAAGCCTTGCAAGCACTGCAACTAATAAGTTAGTTGTGAGATGATATATTACGGAACGAGTAAAGAGACTTGCCGGTAACGAGATTGAACTAGGTATTGGATACCGACGATCGAATCTCGGGCAAGTAACATACCGATGACAAAGGGAACAACGTATGTTGTTATGCGGTCTGACCGATAAAGATCTTCGTAGAATATGTAGGAGCCAATATGGGCATCCAGGTCCCGCTATTGGTTATTGACCGGAGACGTGTCTCGGTCATGTCTACATTGTTCTCGAACCGTAGGGTCCGCACGCTTAACGTTACGATGACAGTTATTATGAGTTTATGCATTTTGATGTACCGAAGGTTGTTCGGAGTCCCGGATGAGATCACGGACATGACGAGGAGTCTCGAAATGGTCGAGATGTAAAGATTGATATATTGGAAGCCTATGTTTGGACATCGGAAGTGTTCCGGGTGAAATCGGGATTTTACCGGAATACCGGGAGGGTTACCGGAACCCCCCGGGAGACTAATGGGCCTATTGGGCCTTAGTGGAAAAAAGAGAAAAAGGGAAAAGGCCCAAGCTGGCCGGCGCCCCCCTTCCCCAAGTCCTATTAGGAATAGGATAAGGGGCCGGCCCCCCTTCTCTCTCTTTTCCCCCCCGGGAGTCCTAATTGGATTAGGATTGGGGGGAGGAGTCCTACTCCCGGTGGGAGTAGGACTCCCCTGCGCCTCCCCTCCCTTGGCCGGCCGGCCCCCCTCCTCCAACCTTTATATACGGGGGCAGGGGGCACCCCAAGACACACAACTTGATCCTTGAGATCGTTCCTTAGCCGTGTGCGGTGCCCCCTGCCACCAAATTCCACCTCGATCGTACCGTTGTAGTGCTTAGGCGAAGCCCTGCGTCGGTAGTACATCAAGATCGTCATCACGCCGTCGTGCTGACGGAACTCTTCCTCGATGCTTTGCTGGATCGGAGCCCGAGGAACATCATCGAACTGAACGTGTGCTAAGAACTCGGAGGTGCCGGAGTAACGGTGCTTGGATCGGTCGGATCGGGAAGAAGACGTACGACTACTTCCTCTACGTTGTGTGATCGCTTCCGCAGTCGGTCTGCGTTGGTACGTAGACAACACTCTCCCCTCTCGTTGCTGTGCATCACCATGATCTTGCGTGTGCGTAGGAAATTTTTTGAAATTACTGCGTTCCCCAACAGTGGCATCCGAGCCTAGGTTTTATGGTTTGATGTTATATGCACGAGTAGAACACAAGTGAGTTGTGGGCGATACAAGTCATACTGCCTACCAGCATGTCATACTTTGGTTCGGCGGTATTGTTGGTTGAGACGATCCGGACCAACCTTACGCGTACTCTTACGCGAGACCGGTTCCCTCGACGTGCTTTGCACATAGATGGCTTGCGGAAGACTGTCTCTCCAACTTTAGTTGAACCAAGTGTGACTACGCCCGGTCCTTGAGAAGGTTAAAACAGAGTCTATTTGATGAACTATCGTTGTGGTTTTGATGCGTAGGTGAGATGAGTTCTTACTTAAGCCCGTAGCAGCCACGTAAAACTTGCAACAACAAAGTAGAGGACGTCTAACTTGTTTTTGCAGGGTATGTTGTGATGTGATATGGTCAAGGCATGATGCTGATTGTATGAGATGATCATGTTTTGTAACTAAGTTATCGGCAACTGGCAGGAGCCATATGGTTGTCGCTTTATTGTATGCAATGCAATCGCGATGTAATGCTTTACTAGATTACTAAACGGTAGTAATAGTCGTGGAAGCATAAGATTGGCGAGACGACAACGATGCTACGATGGAGATCAAGGTGTCGCGCCGGTGACGATGGTGATCATGACGGTGCTTCGGAGATGGAGATCACAAGCACAAGATGATGATGGCCATATCATATCACTTATATTGATTGCGTGTGATGTTTATCCTTTTATGCATCTTATCTTGCTTTGATTGACGGTAGCATTATAAGATGATCTCTCACTAAATTATCAAGAAGTGTTCTCCCTGAGTATGCACCGTTGCCAAAGTTCGTCGTGCCCAGACACCACGTGATGATCGGGTGTGATAAGCTCTACGTCCATCTACAACGGGTGCAAGCCAGTTTTGCACACGCAGAATACTCAGGTTAAACTTGACGAGCCTAGCATATGCAGATATGGCCTCGGAACACAGAGACCGAAAGGTCGAGCGTGAATCATATAGTAGATATGATCAACATGACGATGTTCACCATTGAAAACTACTCCATCTCACGTGATGATCGGTTATGGTTTAGTTGATTTGGATCACGTGATCACTTAGAGGATTAGAGGGATGTCTATCTAAGTGGGAGTTCCTAAGTAATTTGATTAACTGAACTTAAACTTATCATGAACTTAGTACCTGATAGTATCTTGCTTGTTTATGTTGCTTGTAGATAGATGGCTCGTGCTATTGTTCCGTTGAATTTTAATGCGTTCCTTGAGAAAGCAAAGTTGAAAGACGATGGTAGCAATTACACGGACTGGGTCCGTAACCTGAGGATTATCCTCATTGCTGCACAGAAGAATTACGTCCTGGAAGCACCGCTGGGTGACAGGCCTGCTGCTGGAGCAACGCCAGATGTTATGAACGTCTGGCAGAGCAAAGCTGATGACTACTCGATAGCTCAGTGTGCCATGCTTTATGGCTTAGAATCGGGACTTCAACGACGTTTTGAACGTCATGGAGCACATGAGATGTTCCAGGAGTTGAAGTTAATATTTCAAGCAAATGCCCGAATTGAGAGATATGAAGTCTCCAATAAGTTCTGTAGCTGTAAGATGGAGGAGAACAGTTCTGTCAGTGAGCATATACTCAAAATGTCTGGGTATAATAATCACTTGATTCAGATGGGAGTTAATCTTCCAGATGATTGCGTCATTGACAGAATTCTCCAATCACTCCCACCAAGCTACAAGAGCTTCGTGATGAACTATAATATGCAAGGGATGAACAAGACTATTCCCGAGCTCTTCGCAATGCTGAAAGCTGCGGAGGTAGAAATCAAGAAGGAGCATCAAGTGTTGATGGTTAGCAAAACCACTAGTTTCAAGAAAAAGGGCAAAGGGAAGAAGAAGGGAAACTTTAAGAAGAACAGCAAGCAAGTTGCTGCTCAGGAGAAGAAACCCAAGTCTGGACCTAAGCCTGAAACTGAGTGCTTCTACTGCAAGCAGACTGGTCACTGGAAGCGGAACTGCCCCAAGTATTTGGCGGATAAGAAGGATGGCAAAGTGAGCAAAGGTATATGTGATATACATGTTATTGATGTGTACCTTACTAGAGCTCGCAGTAGCACCTGGGTATTTGATACTGGTTCTGTTGCTAATATTTGCAACTCGAAACAGGGACTACGGAATAAGCGGACACTAGCAAAGGACGAGGTGACGATGCGCGTGGGAAACGGTTCCAAAGTCGAATTGATCGCGGTCGGCACGCTACCTCTACATCTACCTTCGGGATTAATATTAGACCTAAATAATTGTTATTTGGTGCCAGCGTTAAGCATGAACATTATATCTGGATCTTGTTTGATGCGAGACGGTTATTCATTTAAATCAGAGAATAATGGTTGTTCTATTTATATGAATAATATCTTTTATGGTCATGCACCTTTGAAGAGTGGTCTATTCTTGTTGAATCTCGAAGATAGTAACACACATATTCATAATGTAGAAGCCAAAAGATGCAAAGTTAATAATGATAGTGCAACTTATTTGTGGCACTGCCATTTAGGTCATATCGGTGAAAAGCGCATGAAGAAACTCCATACTGATGGGCTTTTGGAACCACTTGATTATGAATCACTTGGTACTTGCGAACCGTGCCTCATAGGCAAGATGACTAAAACACCGTTCTCCGGTACTATGGAGAAAGCAACAGATTTGTTGGAAATCATACATACTGATGTATGTGGTCCGATGAATATTGAGGCTCATGGCGGATATCGTTATTTTCTCACCTTCATAGATGATTTAAGCAGATATGGGTATATCTACTTAATGAAACATAAGTCTGAAACATTTGAAAGGTTCAAAGAATTTCAGAGTGAAGTTGAAAATCATCGTAACAAGTAAATAAAGTTTCTACGATCTGATCGTGGAGGAGAATATTTGAGTTACGAGTTTGGTATACATTTGAAAAATTGTGGAATAGTTTCGCAACTCACGCCACCCGGAACACCACAGCGTAATGGTGTGTCCGAACGTCGTAATCGCACTTTACTAGATATGGTGCGATCCATGATGTCTCTTACTGATTTACCGCTATCGTTTTGGGGTTATGCTTTAGAGACGGCCGCATTCACGTTAAATAGGGCACCATCAAAATCCGTTGAGACGACGCCTTATGAACTATGGTTTGGCAAGAAACCAAAGTTGTCGTTTCTTAAAGTTTGGGGCTGCGATGCTTATGTGAAAAAGCTTCAACCTGATAAGCTCGAACCCAAAGCGGAGAAATGTGTCTTCATAGGATACCCAAAGGAAACTGTTGGGTATACCTTCTATCACAGATCCGAAGGCAAGACATTCGTTGCTAAGAATGGATCATTTCTGGAGAAGGAGTTTCTCTCAAAAGAAGTGAGTGGGAGGAAAGTAGAACTTGACGAGGTAACTATACCTGCTCCCTTATTGGAAAATAGTACATCACAGAAAACTATTTCTGCGACACCTATGCCAATCAGTGAGGAAGCTAATGATGATGATCATGAAGCTTCAGAACAAGATACTACTGAACCACGTAGATCAACCAGAGTGAGATCCGCACCAGAGTGGTACGGTAATCTAGTTCTGGAAGTCATGATGCTAGATCATGATGAACCTACGAACTATGAAGAAGCGATGGTGAACCCAGATTCCGCAAAGTGGCTTGAGGCCATGAAATCTGAGATAGGATCCATGTATGAAAACAAAGTATGGACTTTGGTTGACTTGCCCGATGATCGGCAAGCAATTGAGAATAAATGGATCTTCAAGAAAAAAGACTGACGCTGACGGTAATGTTACTGTCTATAAAGCTCGACTTGTCGCAAAAGGTTTTCGACAAGTTCAAGGGGTTGACTACGATGAGACTTTCTCACCCGTAGCGATGCTTAAGTCCGTCAGAATTATGTTAGCAATTGCCGCATTTTATGATTATGAAATATGGCAGATGGATGTCAAAACTACATTCCTGAATGGATTTCTGGAAGAAGAGTTGTATATGATGCAACCAGAAGGTTTTGTCGATCCAAAGGGAGCTAACAAAGTATGCAAACTCTAGCGATCCATTTATGGACTGGTGCAAGCATCTCGGAGTTGGAATAAACGCTTTGATAGTGTGATCAAAGCATTTGGTTTTATACAGACTTTTGGAGAAGCCTGTATTTACAAGAAAGTGAGTGGGAGCTCTGTAGCATTTCTGATATTATATGTGGATGACATATTGCTGATTGGAAATGATATAGAATTTCTGGATAGCATAAAGGGATACTTGAATAAAAGTTTTTCGATGAAAGACCTCGGGGAAGCTGCTTACATATTAGGCATAAAGATCTATAGAGATAGATCAAGACGCTTAATTGGACTTTCACAAAGCACATACCTTGACAAGATTTTGAAGAAGTTCAAAATGGATCAAGCAAAGAAAGGGTTCTTGCCTGTGTTACAAGGTGTGAAGTTGAGTCAGACTCAATGCCCGACCACTGCAGAAGATAGAGAGAAAATGAAAGATGTTCCCTATGCTTCAGCCATAGGCTCTATCATGTATGCAATGCTGTGTACCAGACCTGATGTGTGCCTTGCTATAAGTTTAGCAGGGAGGTACCAAAGTAATCCAGGAGTGGATCACTGGACAGCGGTCAAGAACATCCTGAAATACCTGAAAAGGACTAAGGATATGTTTCTCGTATATGGAGGTGACAAAGAGCTCACCGTAGGAGGTTACGTTGATGCAAGCTTTGACACTGATCCGGACGATTCTAAATCGCAAACCGGATACGTGTTTACTTTAAACGGTGGAGCTGTCAGTTGGTGCAGTTCTAAACAAAGCGTCGTAGCGGGATCTACATGTGAAGCGGAGTATATAGCTGCTTCGGAAGCAGCGAACGAAGGAGTCTGGATGAAGGAGTTCATATCCGATCTAGGTGTCATACCTAGTGCATCGGGTCCAATGAAAATCTTTTGTGACAATACTGGTGCAATTGCCTTGGCAAAGGAATCCAGATTTCACAAAAGGACCAAACACATCAAGAGACGCTTCAACTCCATCCGGGATCTAGTCCAGGTGGGAGACATAGAGATTTGCAAGATACATACGGATCTGAATGTTGCAGACCCGTTGACTAAGCCTCTTCCACGAGCAAAACATGATCAACACCAAGGCTCCATGGGTGTTAGAATCATTACTGTGTAATCTAGATTATTGACTCTAGTGCAAGTGGGAGACTGAAGGAAATATGCCCTAGAGGCAATAATAAAGTTATTATTTATTTCCTTATATCATGATAAATGTTTATTATTCATGCTAGAATTGTATTAACCGGAAACATAATACATGTGTGTATACATAGACAAACAGAGTGTCACTAGTATGCCCCTACTTGACTAGCTCGTTAATCAAAGATGGTTATGTTTCCTAACCATGAACAAAGAGTTGTTATTTGATTAACGAGGTCACATCATTAGTTGAATGATCTGATTGACATGACCCATTCCATTAGCTTAGCACCCGATCGTTCAGTATGTTGCTATTGCTTTCTTCATGACTTATACATGTTCCTATAACTATGAGATTATGCAACTCCCGTTTACCGGAGGAACACTTTGGTGAAGGAAATATGCCCTAGAGGCAATAATAAAGTTATTATTTATTTCCTTATATCATGATAAATGTTTATTATTCATGCTAGAATTGTATTAACCGGAAACATAATACATGTGTGAATACATAGACAAACAGAGTGTCACTAGTATGCCTCTACTTGACTAGCTCATTAATCAAAGATGGTTATGTTTCCTAACCATGGACAAAGGAGTTGTTATTTGATTAACGAGGTCACATCATTAGATGAATGATCTGATTGACATGACCCATTCCATTAGCTTAGCACCCGATCGTTTAGTATGTTGCTATTGCTTTCTTCATGACTTATACATGTTCCTATAACTATGAGATTATGCAACTCCCGTTTACCGGAGGAACACTTTGGGTACTACCAAACGTCACAACGTAACTGGGTGATTATAAAGGAGTACTACAGGTATCTCCAAAGGTGGATGTTGGGTTGGCGTATTTCGAGATTAGGATTTGTCACTCCGAATGTCGGAGAGGTATCTCTGGGCCCTCTCGGTAATGCACATCACATAAGCCTTGCAAGCATAATAACTAAGATGTTAGTTGTGAGATGATGTATTACGGAACGAGTAAAGAGACTTGCCGGTAACGAGATTGAACTAGGTATTGGATACCGACGATCGAATCTCGGGCAAGTAACATACCGATGACAAAGGGAACAACGTATGTTGTTATGCGGTCTGACCGATAAAAGATCTTCGTAGAATATGTAGGAGCCAATATGGGCATCCAGGTCCCGCTATTGGTTATTGACCGGAGACGTGTCTCGGTCATGTCTACATTGTTCTCGAACCGTAGGGTCCGCACGCTTAACGTTACGATGACAGTTATTATGAGTTTATGCATTTTGATGTACCGAAGGTAGTTCGGAGTCCCGGATGTGATCACGGACATGACGAGGAGTCTCGAAATGGTCGAGACATAAAGATTGATATATTGGAAGCCTATGTTTGGACATCGGAAGTGTTCCGGGTGAAATCGGGATTTTTCCGGATTACCGGGAGGGTTACCGGAACCCCCCGGGAGCCAAATGGGCCTACATGGGCCATTGTGGAAAGGTGAAAGGGGCTGCCAAGGAGGGCTGCGCGCCTCCCCCCTCCCCTAGTCCTAGTAGGACTAGGAGAGGTGGCCGGCCACCTCTCTCTCTTTCCCTCTCCCTTTTTCCCAAGGATTCCTAGTTGGAATAGGATTGGGGGGGGAGTCCTACTCCCGGTAGGAGTAGGACTCCTCCTGCGCCTCCCTCCTTTGGCCGGCCAGCCTCCCCCCTTTCATCCTTTATATACGGGGGCAGGGGACACCCCAAGACACACAAGTTGATCCTTGAGATCGTTCCTTAGCCGTGTGCGGTGCCCCCTGCCACCATATTCCACCTCGATCATACTGTTGTAGTGCTTAGGCGAAGCCCTGCGTTGGTAGTACATCAAGATCGTCACCATGCCGTCGTGCTGACGGAACTCCTCCCCGAAGCTTTGCTGGATCGGAGCCCGGGGATCGTCATCGAGCTGTACGTGTGCTAAGAACTCGGAGGTGCCGGAGTAACGGTGCTTGGATCGGTCGGATCGGGAAGAAGACGTACGACTACTTCCTCTATGTTGTGTGATCGCTTCCGCAGTCGGTCTGCGTTGGTACGTAGACAACACTCTCCCCTCTCGTTGCTATGCATCACCATGATCTTGCGTGTGCGTAGGAATTTTTTTGAAATTACTACGTTCCCCAACAGTGGTATCAGAGCCTAGGTTTTTATGGTTTGATGTTATTTGCACGAGTAGAACACAAGTGAGTTGTGGGCGATACAAGTCATACTGCCTACCAGCATGTCATACTTTGGTTCGGCGGTATTGTTGGACGAGACGATCCGGACCAACCTTACGCGTACTCTTACGCGAGACCGGTTCCCTCGACGTGCTTTGCACATAGATGGCTTGCGGAAGACTGTCTCTCCAACTTTAGTTGAACCAAGTGTGGCTACGCCCGGTCCTTGAGAAGGTTAAAACGGAGTCTATTTGACAAACTATCGTTGTGGTTTTGATGCGTAGGTGAGATGAGTTCTTACTTAAGCCCGTAGCAGCCACGTAAAACTTGCAACAACAAAGTAGAGGATGTCTAACTTGTTTTTGCAGGGCATGTTGTGATGTGATATGGTCAAGGCATGATGCTGATTTTATTGTATGAGATGATCATGTTTTGTAACCAAGTTATCGGCAACTGGCAGGAGCCATATGGTTGTCGCTTTATTGTATGCAATGCAATCGCGATGTAATGCTTTACTTTATTACTAAGCGGTAGTGATAGTCGTGGAAGCATAAGATTGGCGAGACGACAACGATGCTACGATGGAGATCAAGGTGTCGCGCCGGTGACGATGGTGATCATGACGGTGCTTCGGAGATGGAGATCACAAGCACAAGATGATGATGGCCATATCATATCACTTATATTGATTGCATGTGATGTTTATCCTTTTATGCATCTTATCTTGCTTTGATTGACGGTAGCATTATAAGATGATCTCTCACTAAATTATCAAGAAGTGTTCTCCCTGAGTATGCACCGTTGCCAAAGTTCGTCGTGCCCAGACACCACGTGATGATCGGGTGTGATAAGCTCTACGTCCATCTACAACGGGTGCAAGCCAGTTTTGCACACGCAGAATACTTAGGTTAAACTTGACGAGCCTAGCATATGCAGATATGGCCTCGGAACACGGAGACCGAAAGGTCGAGCATTAATCATATAGTAGATATGATCAACATAACGATGTTCACCATTGAAAACTACTCCATCTCACGTGATGATCGGTTATGGTTTAGTTGATTTGGATCACATGATCACTTAGAGGATTAGAGGGATGTCTATCTAAGTGGGAGTTCTTAAGTAATATGATTAATTGAACTTAAATTTATCGTGAACTTAGTCCTGGTAGTATTTTGCAAATCATGTTGTAGATCAATAGCTCGCGTTGTTGCTTCCCTGTGTTTATTTTGATATGTTCCTAGAGAAAATTGTGTTGAAAGATGTTAGTAGCAATGATGCGTTTTGGATCCGTGATCTGAGGTTTATCCTCATTGCTGCACAGAAAAATTATGTCCTAGATGCACCGCTAGGTGACAGACCTATTGCAGCAGCAGATGCAGACGTTATGAACGTTTGGCTAGCTCAATATGATGACTACTTGATAGTTTAAGTGCACCATGCTTAACGGCTTAGAATCGGGACTTCAAAGACGTTTTGAACGTCATGGACCATATGAGATGTTCCAGGAGTTGAAGTTAATATTTCAAGCAAAATACCCGAGTTGAGAGATATGAAGTCTCCAACAAGTTCTATATCTAAAAGATGGAGGAGAATCGCTCAACTAGTGAGCATGTGCTCAGATTGTCTGGGTACTACAATCACTTGAATCAAGTGGGAGTTAATCTTCCAGATAAGATAGTGATTGACAGAATTCTCTAGTCACCATCACCAAGTTAGTAGAACTTCGTGATGAACTATAATATGCAAGGGATAACGGAAACAACTCCCAAGCTCTTCGTGATGCTGAAATCAACGAAGGTAGAAATCAAGAAAAACATCAAGTGTTGATGATTGACAAGACCACTAGTTTCAAGAAAAGGGCAGAGGGAAGAAGGGGAACTTCAAGAAGAACGGCAAGCAAGTTGCTGCTCAAGTGAAGAAGCCCAAGTCTGATCCTAAGCCTGAGACTAAGTGCTTCTACTGCAAAGGGACTGGTCACTGGAAGCAGAACTACCCCAAGTAATTGGCGGATAAGAAGGATGGCAAAGTGAACATAAGTATATTTGATATACATGTTATTGATGTGTACTTTACTAATGTTTATAGCAACCCCTTAGTATTTGATGCTAGTTCAGTTGCTAAGAGTAGTAACTCGAAACGGGAGTTGCAGAATAAACAGAGACTAGTTAAGGGTGAAGTGACGATGTATGTTGGAAGTAGTTCCAAGATTGATATGATCATCATCGCATACTCCCCTATACTTTCGGGATTAGTGTTGAACCTAAATAAGTGTTATTTGGTGTTTGCGTTGAGCATGAATATGATTTGATCATGTTTATTGCAATACGGTTATTCATTAAAATCAGAGAATAATTGTTGTTCTGTTTACATGAATAAAACCTTCGATGGTCATACACCCAATGAAACAAGTTCGTTGGATCTCGATCGTAGTGATACACATATTCATAATATTGAAACCAAAAGATGCAAAGTTAATAATGATAGTGCAACTTATTTGTGGCACTGCCGTTTAGGTCATATTGGTGTAAAGCGCATGAAGAAACTCCATGCTGATGGGCTTTTGGAATCACTTGATTATGAATCAGTTGATGCTTGCGAACCATGCCTCATGGGCAAGATGACTAAGACTCTGTTCTTCGGAACAATGGAGCGAGCAACAGATTTGTTGGAAATCATACATACTGATGTATGTGGTCCGATGAATATTGAGGCTCGCGACAGGTATCATTATTTTCTGATCTTCACAGATGATTTGAGAAGATATGAGTATATCTACTTGATGAAACATAAGTCTGAAACATTTGAAAAGTTCAAAGAATTTCAGAGTGAAGTGAAAAATCATCGTAACAAGAAAATAAAGTTTCTATGATCTGATCGTAGAGAAAAGTATTTGAGTTACGAGTTCGGCCTTCAGTTAAAAACAATGTGAAATAGTTTCACTACTCACGCCACATGGAACACCATAGTGTAATGGTGTGTCCGAACGTCATAACCGTACTTTATTAGATATAGTGCGATCTATGATGTCTCTTACCGATCTACCACTATCGTTTTGGGGTTATGCATTAGAGACAGCTGCATTCACGTTAAAAAGGGGCACCATCTAAGTCCGTTGAGACGACACAATCTGAACTGTGGTTTAGCAAGAAACCAAAGTAGTTGTTTCTTAAAGTTTGGGGTTGTGATGCTTATGTGAAAAAGTTTCATCCTGATAAGCTCAAACCCAAATCGGAGAAATATGTCTTCATAGGATATCCAAAGGAGACTGTTGGGTAAACCTTCTATCACAGATCCTAAGGCAAGACATTCGTTGCTTATAATGGATCCTTTCTAGAGAAGGAGTTTCTCTTGAAAGAAGTGAGTGGGAGGAAAGTAGAAAACTTGATAAGGTAATTGTACCTTCTACCTTATTGGAAAGTAGTGTTGGGGAACGTAGTAATTTCAAAAAAATTCCTACGCACACGCAAGATCATGGTGATGCATAGCAACGAGGGGGAGAGTCTGATCTACGTACCCTTGTAGATCGCAATGGAAGCGTTGACACAACGTAGAGGAAGTAGTCGTACGTCTTCTTCCCGATCTGACCGATCCAAGCACCGTTACTCCGGCACCTCCGAGTTCTTAGCACACGTTCAGCTCGATGACGATCCTCGGGCTCCGATCCAGCAAAGCGTCGAGGAAGAGTTCCGTCAGCACGACGGCGTGGTGACGATCTTGATGTTCTACCAACGCAGGGCTTCACCTAAGCTCTACAACGATATGACCGAGGTGGAATTTGGTGGCAGGGGGCACCGCACACGGCTAAGGAACGATCAACAATGATCAACTTGTGTGTCTATGGGGTGCCCCCTGCCCCCGTATATAAAGGAGCAGGGGGAGGGGTTCGGCCGGCCAGGGAGAGGGGCGCAGGAGGAGTCCTACTCCTACCGGGAGTAGGACTCCCCCCCCCCAATCCTATTCCTAATAGGAATCCTCAAGGGGGAAAGAGAGAAGGGGTGGCCGACCACCTTCTCCTAGTCCTAATAGGACTAGGGAAGGGGGGGAGGCGCGCAGCCCTTTTGGGCAGCCCCTTTCACTTTTCCACTAAGGCCCAATAGGCCCATTTGCCTCCCGGGGGGTTCCCGTAACCCTCCCGGTATTCCGGTAAAATCCCGATTTCACCCGGAACACTTCCGATGTCCAAACATAGCCTTCCAATATATCAATCTTTACGTCTCGACCATTTCGAGACTCATCGTCATGTCCGTGATCACATCCGGGACTCCGAACAACCTTCGGTACATCAAAATGCATAAACTCATAATAACTGTCATCGTAACGTTAAGCGTGCGGACCCTACGGTTCGAGAACAATGTAGACATGACCGAGACATGTCTCCGGTCAATAACTAATAGCGGGACCTGGATGCCCATATTGGCTCCTACATATTCTACGAAGATCTTTATCGGTCAGACCGCATAACAACATACGTTGTTCCCTTTGTCATCGGTATGTTACTTGCCCGAGATTCGATCGTCGGTATCCAATACCTAGTTCAATCTCGTTACTGGCAAGTCTCTTTACTCGTTCCTAATACATCATCTCATAACTAACATCTTAGTTATTATGCTTGCAAGGCTTATGTGATGTGTATTACCGAGAGGGCCCAGAGATACCTCTCCGACAATCGGAGTGACAAACCCTAATCTCGAAATACGCCAACCCAACATCTACCATTGGAGACACCTGTAGTACTCCTTTATAATCACCCAGTTACGTTGTGACGTTTGGTAGTACCCAAAGTGTTCCTCCGGTAAACGGGAGTTGCATAATCTCATAGTTATAGGAACATGTATAAGTCATGAAGAAAGCAATAGCAACATACTAAACGATCGGGTGCTAAGCTAATGGAATGGG
Source organism: Triticum monococcum (assembly GCA_034509565.1). Classification (NCBI taxonomy): domain Eukaryota; kingdom Viridiplantae; phylum Streptophyta; class Magnoliopsida; order Poales; family Poaceae; genus Triticum; species Triticum monococcum. The sequence goes on from CM067845.1 coordinate 491,486,230, forward strand.
TCATGTCAATCAGATCATTCAACTAATGATGTGACCTCGTTAATCAAATAACAACTCTTTCTTCATGGTTAGGAAACATAACCATCTTTGATTAACGAGCTAGCCAAGTAGAGGCATACTAGTGACACTCTGTTGGTCTATGTATTCACACATGTATTATGTTTCCGGTTAATACAATTCTAGCATGAATAATAAACATTTATCATGATATAAGGAAATAAATAATAACTTTATTATTGCCTCTAGGGCATATTTCCTTCAGTCTCCCACTTGCACTAGAGTCAATAATCTAGATTACACGGTAATGATTCTAACACCCATGGAGCTTTGGTGTTGATCATGTTTTGCTCGTGGAAGGGGCTTAGTCAACGGGTCTGCAACATTCAGATCCGTATGTATCTTGCAAATCTCTATGTCTCCCACCTGGACTAAATCCTGGATGGAGTTGAAGCGTCTCTTGATGTGTTTGGTCCTTTTGTGAAATCTGGATTCCTTTGCCAAAGCAATTGCACCAGTATTGTCACAAAAGATTTTCATTGGACCCGATGCACTAGGTATGACACCTAGATCGGATATGAACTCCTTCATCCAGACTCCTTCGTTTGCTGCTTCCGAAGCAGCTATGTACTCCGCTTCACATGTAGATCCCGCTACGACGCTTTGTTTAGAACTGCACCAACTGATAGCTCCACCGTTTAAAGTAAACACGTATCCGGTTTGCGATTTAGAATCGTCCGGATCAGTGTCAAAGCTTGCATCAACGTAACCTCTTACGGTGAGCTCTTTGTCACCTCCATATACGAGAAACATATCCCTAGTCCTTTTCAGGTATTTCAGGATGTTCTTGACCGCTGTCCAGTGATCCACTCCTGGATTACTTTGGTACCTCCCTGCTAAACTTATAGCAAGGCACACATCAGGTCTGGTACACAGCATTGCATACATGATAGAGCCTATGGCTGAAGCATAGGGAACATCTTTCATTTTCTCTCTATCTTCTGCAGTGGTCGGGCATTGAGTCTGACTCAACTTCACACCTTGTAACACAGGCAAGAACCCTTTCTTTGCTTGATCCATTTTGAACTTCTTCAAAATCTTGTCAAGGTATGTGCTTTGTGAAAGTCCAATTAAGCGTCTTGATCTATCTCTATAGATCTTTATGCCTAATATGTAAGCAGCTTCCCCGAGGTCTTTCATCGAAAAACTTTTATTCAAGTATCCCTTTATGCTATCCAGAAATTTTATATCATTTCCAATCAGCAATATGTCATCCACATATAATATCAGAAATGCTACAGAGCTCCCACTCACTTTCTTGTAAATACAGGCTTCTCCAAAAGTCTGTATAAAGCCAAATGCTTTGATCACACTATCAAAGCGTTTATTCCAACTCCAAGATGCTTGCACCAGTCCATAAATGGATCGCTGGAGTTTGCATACTTTGTTAGCTCCCTTTGGATCGACAAAACCTTCTGGTTGCATCATATACAACTCTTCTTCCAGAAATCCATTCAGGAATGCAGTTTTGACATCCATCTGCCATATTTCATAATCATAAAATGCGGCAATTGCTAACATGATTCTGACGGATTTAAGCATCGCTACGGGTGAGAAGGTCTCATCGTAGTCAACCCCTTGAACTTGTCGAAAACCTTTTGCGACAAGTCGAGCTTTATAGACAGTAACATTACCGTCAGCGTTAGTCTTTTTCTTGAAGATCCATTTATTCTCAATCGCTTGCCGATCATCGGGCAAGTCAACCAAAGTCCATACTTTGTTCTCATACATGGATCCCATCTCAGATTTCATGGCCTCAAGCCACTTTGCGGAATCTGGGCTCACCATCGCTTCTTCATAGTTCGTAGGTTCATCATGATCTAGTAGCATGACTTCCAGAACTGGATTACCGTACCACTCTGGTGCGGATCTCACTCTGGTTGATCTACGTGGTTCAGTAGTGTCTTGTCCTGAAGTTTCATGATCATCACCATTAGCTTCCTCACTAATTGGTATAGGTGTCGCAGAAACAGTTTTCTGTGATGTACTATTTTCCAATAAGGGAGCAGGTACAGTTACCTCGTCAAGTTCTACTTTCCTCCCACTCACTTCTTTCGAGAGAAACTCCTTCTCTAGGAATGATCCATTCTTAGCAACGAATGTCTTGCCTTCGGATCTGTGATAGAAGGTATACCCAACAGTTTCCTTTGGGTATCCTATGAAGACACATTTCTCCGCTTTGGGTTCGAGCTTATCAGGTTGAAGCTTTTTCACATAAGCATCGCAGCCCCAAACTTTAAGAAACGACAACTTTGGTTTCTTGCCAAACCATAGTTCATAAGGCGTCGTCTCAACGGATTTTGATGGTGCCCTATTTAACGTGAATGCGGCCGTCTCTAAAGCATAACCCCAAAACGATAGCGGTAAATCAGTAAGAGACATCATAGATCGCACCATATCTAGTAAAGTACGATTACGACGTTCGGACACACCATTACGCTGTGGTGTTCCGGGTGGCGTGAGTTGCGAAACTATTCCACAATTTTTCAAATGTACACCAAACTCGTAACTCAAATATTCTCCTCCACGATCAGATCGTAGAAATTTTATTTTCTTGTTACGATGATTTTCAACTTCACTCTGAAATTCCTTGAACTTTTCAAATGTTTCAGACTTATGTTTTATTAAGTAGATATACCCATACCTGCTTAAATCATCTGTGAAGGTGAGAAAATAATGATATCCACCACGAGCCTCAATATTCATCGGACCACATACATCGGTATGTATGATTTCCAATAAATCTGTTGCTCTCTCCATAGTACCGGAGAACGGTGTTTTAGTCATCTTGCCTATGAGGCACGGTTCGCAAGTACCAAGTGATTCATAATCAAGTGGTTCCAAAAGCCCATCAGTATGGAGTTTCTTCATGCGCTTTACACCGATATGACCTAAACGGCAGTGCCACAAATAAGTTGCACTATCATTATCAACTCTGCATCTTTTGGCTTCTACATTATGAATATGTGTATCACTACTATCGAGATTCAACAAAAATAGACCACTCTTCAAAGGTGCATGACCATAAAAGATATTACTCATATAAATAGAACAACCATTATTCTCTGATTTAAATGAATAACCGTCTCGCATTAAACAAGATCCAGATATAATGTTCATGCTCAACGCTGGCACCAAATAACAATTATTTAGGTCTAAAATTAATCCCGAAGGTAGATGTAGAGGTAGCGTGCCGACCGCGATCACATCGACTTTGGAACCGTTTCCCACGCGCATCGTCACCTCGTCCTTTGCTAGCGTCCGCTTATTCCGTAGTCCTTGTTTCGAGTTGCAAATATTAGCAACAGAACCAGTATCAAATACCCAGGTGCTACTGCGAGCTCTAGTAAGGTACACATCAATAACATGTATATCACATATACCTTTGTTCACCTTGCCATCCTTCTTATCCGCCAAATACTTGGGGCAGTTCCGCTTCCAGTGACCAGTCTGCTTGTAGTAGAAGCACTCAGTTTCAGGCTTAGGTCCAGACTTGGGTTTCTTCTCCTGAGCAGCAACGTGCTTGCTGTTCTTCTTGAAGTTCCCCTTCTTCTTCCCATTGCCCTTTTTCTTGAAACTAGTGGTTTTGTTAACCATCAACACTTGATGCTCCTTCTTGATTTCTACCTCCGCAGCTTTCAGCATTGCGAAGAGCTCGGGAATAGTCTTGTTCATCCCTTGCATATTATAGTTCATCATGAAGCTCTTGTAGCTTGGTGGCAGTGATTGGAGAATTCTGTCAATGACGCAATCATCTGGAAGATTAACTCCCATCTGAATCAAGTGATTATTATACCCAGACATTTTGAGTATATGCTCACTGACAGAACTGTTCTCCTCCATCTTGCAGCTATAGAACTTATTGGAGACTTCATATCTCTCAATTCGGGCATTTGCTTGAAATATTAACTTCAACTCCTGGAACATCTCATATGCTCCATGACGTTCAAAACGTCGTTGAAGTCCCGGTTCTAAGCCGTGAAGCATGGCACACTGAACTATCGAGTAGTCATCAGCTTTGCTCTGCCAGACGTTCATAACATCTGGTGTTGCTCCAGCAGCAGGCCTGGCACCTACCGGTGCTTCTAGGACGTGATTCTTCTGTGCAGCAATGAGGATAATCCTCAGGTTACGGACCCAGTCCGTGTAATTGCTACCATCATCTTTCAAGTTTGCTTTCTCAAGGAACGCATTAAAATTCAACGGAACAACAGCACGAGCCATCTATCTACAATCAACATAAACAAGCAAAATACTATCAGGTACTAAGTTCATGATAAGTTTAAGTTCAGTTAATCAAATTACTTAGGAACTCCCACTTAGATAGACATCCCTCTAATCCTCTAAGTGATCACGTGATCCAAATCAACTAAACCATAACCGATCATCACGTGAGATGGAGTAGTTTTCAATGGTGAACATCGTCATGTTGATCATATCTACTATATGATTCACGCTCGACCTTTCGGTCTCTGTGTTCCGAGGCCATATCTGCATATCTAGGCTCGTCAAGTTTAACCTGAGTATTCTGCGTGTGCAAAACTGGCTTGCACCCGTTGTAGATGGACGTAGAGCTTATCACACCCGATCATCACGTGGTGTCTGGGCACGACGAACTTTGGCAACGGTGCATACTCAGGGAGAACACTTCTTGATAATTTATTGAGAGATCATCTTATAATGCTACCGTCAATCAAAGCAAGATAAGATGCGTAAAAGGATAAACATCACATGCAATCTATATAAGTGATATGATATGGCCATCATCATCTTGTGCTTGTGATCTCCATCTCCGAAGCACCGTCATGATCACCATCGTCACCGGCGCGACACCTTGATCTCCATCGTAGCATCGTTGTCGTCTCGCCAATCTTATGCTTCCACGACTATCACTACCGCTTAGTAATAAAGTAAAGCATTACATCGCGATTGCATTGCATACAATAAAGCGACAGCCATATGGCTCCTGCCAGTTGCCGATAACTTGGTTACAAAACATGATCATCTCATACAATAAAATCAGCATCATGCCTTGACCATATCACATCACAACATGCCCTACAAAAACAAGTTAGACGTCCTCTACTTTGTTGTTGCAAGTTTTACGTGGCTGCTACGGGCTTAAGTAAGAACTCATCTCACCTACGCATCAAAACCACAACGATAGTTTGTCAAATAGACTCCGTTTTAACCTTCTCAAGGACCGGGCATAGCCACACTTGGTTCAACTAAAGTTGGAGAGACAGTCTTCCGCAAGCCATCTGTGTGCATAGCACGTCGAGGGAACCGGTCTCGCGTAAGAGTACGCGTAAGGTTGGTCCGGATCGTCTCGTCCAACAATACCGCCGAACCGAAGTATGACATGCTGGTAGGCAGTATGACTTGTATCGCCCACAACTCACTTGTGTTCTACTCGTGCAAATAACATCAAACCATAAAACCTGGCTCTGATACCACTGTTGGGGAACGTAGTAATTTCGAAAATTTTCCTACGCACACACAAGATCATGGTGATGCATAGCAACGAGGGGGAGAGTCTGATCTACGTACCCTTGTAGATCGCAACGGAAGCGTTGACACAACGTAGAGGAAGTAGTCATACGTCTTCTTCCCGATCCGACCGATCCAAGCACCGTTACTCCGGCACCTCCGAGTTCTTAGCACACGTTCAGCTCAATGATGATCCTCGGGCTCCGATCCAGCAAAGCGTCGAGGAAGAGTTCCGTCAGCACGACGGCGTGGTGACAATCTTGATGTTCTACCAACGCAGGGCTTCGCCTAAGCTCTACAACGATATGACCGAGGTGGAATTTGGTGGCAGGGGGCACCGCACACGGCTAAGGAACGATCAACAATGATCAACTTGTGTGTCTATGGGGTGCCCCCTGCCCCCGTATATAAAGGAGCAGGGGGAGGGGTTCGGCCGGCCAGGGAGAGGGGCGCAGGAGGAGTCCTACTCCTACCGGGAGTAGGACTCCCCCCCCCCAATCCTATTCCTAATAGGAATCCTCAAGGGGGAAAGAGAGAAGGGGTGGCCGGCCACCTTCTCCTAGTCCTAATAGGACTAGGGAAGGGGGAGGCGTGCAGCCCTTTTGGGCAGCCCCTTTCACTTTTCCACTAAGGCCCAATAGGCCCATTTGCCTCCCGGGGGGTTCCGGTAACCCTCCCGGTATTCCGGTAAAATCCCGATTTCACCCGGAACACTTCCGATGTCCAAACATAGCCTTCCAATATATCAATCTTTACGTCCCGACCATTTCGAGACTCCTCGTCATGTCCGTGATCACATCCGGGACTCCGAACAACCTTCGGTACATCAAAATGCATAAACTCATAATAACTGTCATCGTAACGTTAAGCGTGCGGACCCTACGGTTCGAGAACAATGTAGACATGACCGAGACATGTCTCTGGTCAATAACCAATAGCGGGACCTGGATGCCCATATTGGCTCCTACATATTCTACGAAGATCTTTATCGGTCAGACCGCATAACAACATACGTTGTTCCCTTTGTCATCGGTATGTTACTTGCCCGAGATTCGATCGTCGGTATCCAATACCTAGTTCAATCTCGTTACTGGCAAGTCTCTTTACTCGTTCCGTAATACATCATCTCATAACTAACATCTTAGTTATTATGCTTGCAAGGCTTATGTGATGTGTATTACCGAGAGGGCCCAGAGATACCTCTCCGACAATCGGAGTGACAAACCCTAATCTCGAAATACGCCAACCCAACATCTACCATTGGAGACACCTGTAGTACTCCTTTATAATCACCCAGTTACGTTGTGACGTTTGGTAGTACCCAAAGTGTTCCTCCGGTAAACGGGAGTTGCATAATCTCATAGTTATAGGAACATGTATAAGTCATGAAGAAAGCAATAGCAACATACTAAACGATCGGGTGCTAAGCTAATGGAATGGGTCATGTCAATCAGATCATTCAACTAATGATGTGACCTCGTTAATCAAATAACAACTCTTTGTTCATGGTTAGGAAACATAACCATCTTTGATTAACGAGCTAGCCAAGTAGAGGCATACTAGTGACACTCTGTTGGTCTATGTATTCACACATGTATTATGTTTCCGGTTAATACAATTCTAGCATGAATAATAAACATTTATCATGATATAAGGAAATAAATAATAACTTTATTATTGCCTCTAGGGCATATTTCCTTCAAGTAGTTCATCACAAAAATCTGTTCTTGTGACTACTACACCAATTAGTGAGGAAGCTAATGATGATGATCATGTAACTTCAGATCAAGTTACTACCAAATCTCGTAGGTAAACCAGAGTGAGATCCGCACCAGAGTGGTACAGTAATCCTGTTCTGGAGGTCATGTTACTTGACCATGACGAACCTACGAACTATGAGGAAGCGATGATGAGCCCAGATTCCGCGAAATGGTTTAAGGCCATGAAATCTGAGATATGATCCATGTATGAGAACAAAGTTTGGACTTTGGTTGACTTGTCCGATGATCGGCAGGCAATTGAGAATAAATGGATCTTCAAGAGGAAGACAGACGCTGATAGTAGTGTTACTATCTACAAAGCTAGAATTGTCGCAAAAGGTTTTCGACAAGTTCAAGGTGTTGACTACGATGACATTTTCTCACTCGTATCTGTGCTTAAGTTTGTCCGAATCATGTTAGCAATTGCTGCATTTTATGAAATCTGGCAAATGGATAAACAAAACTGCATTCCTTAATGGATTTGCTAAAGAAGAGTTGTATATGATGCAACAGAAGGTTTTGTCAATCCGAAAGGTGCTAACAAAATGTGCAAGCTCCAGCGATCCATCTGTGGACTGGTGCAAGCATCTCAGAGTTGGAATATACGCTTTGATGAGTTGATCAAAGCATATAGTTTTATACAGACTTGCGGTAAAGCCTGTATTTACAAGAAAGTGAGTGGGAGCACTACAACATTTCTGATAAGTATATGTGAATGACATATTGTTGATCGGAAATAATATAGAATTATTCTGTAAAGCATAAAGGAGTGTTTGAAAGGAGTTTTTCAAAGAAAGACTTTGGTGAAGCTGCTTACATATTGAGCTTCAAGATCTATAGAGATAGATGAAGACGCTTGATAAGTTTTTTCAATGAGTACATACCTTGACAAGATTTTGAAGTAGTTCAAAATGGAGCAGTCAAAGAAAGAGTTCTTGCCTGTATTACAAGGTGTGAAGTTGAGTAAGACTCAAAGCCCGACCACGGCAGAAGATAGAAAGAGAATGAAAGTCATTCCCTATGCCTTGGCCATAGGCTCTATAAAGTATGTCATGCTATGTACCAGATCTATTGTATACCCTGCACTGATTTGGCAAGGGAGTACAATAGTGATCTAGGAGTAGATCACTGGACAACGGTCAGAATTATCCTTAGTGAAATAAGGATATGTTTCTCGATTATGGACGTGACAAAAGGTTCGTCGTAAAGGGTTACGCTGATGCAAGTTTTGACACTGATCCAGATGAATCTAAAGTCTCAATCTGGATACATATTGAAAGTGGGAGCAATTAGCTAGAGTAGCTCCGTGTAGAGCATTGTAGACATAGAACTTGCAAAATACTTACGGATCTGAATGTGACAGACCCATTGACTAAAATTATCTCACAAGCAAAACATAATCACACCGTAGTACTCTTTGGGTGTTAATCACATAGCGATGTGAACTAGATTACTGAATCTAGTAAACCCTTTGGGTATTGGTCACATGGCGATGTGAACTATGGGTGTTAATCACATGATGATGTGAACTATCGATGTTAAATCACATGGCGATGTGAACTAGATTATTGACTCTAGTGCAAGTGGGAGACTGAAGGAAATATGCCCTAGAGGCAATAATAAAGTTATTATTTATTTCCTTATATCATGATAAATGTTTATTATTCATGCTAGAATTGTATTAACCGGAAACATAATACATGTGTGAATACATAGACAAACAGAGTGTCACTAGTATGCCTCTACTTGACTAGCTCATTAATCAAAGATGGTTATGTTTCCTAACCATGGACAAAGGAGTTGTTATTTGATTAACGAGGTCACATCATTAGATGAATGATCTGATTGACATGACCCATTCCATTAGCTTAGCACCCGATCGTTTAGTATGTTGCTATTGCTTTCTTCATGACTTATACATGTTCCTATAACTATGAGATTATGCAACTCCCGTTTACCGGAGGAACACTTTGGGTACTACCAAACGTCACAACGTAACTGGGTGATTATAAAGGAGTACTACAGGTATCTCCAAATGTGGATGTTGGGTTGGCGTATTTCGAGATTAGGATTTGTCACTCCGAATGTCGGAGAGGTATCTCTGGGCCCTCTCGGTAATGCACATCACATAAGCCTTGCAAGCATAATAACTAAGATGTTAGTTGTGAGATGATGTATTACGGAACGAGTAAAGAGACTTGCCGGTAATGAGATTGAACTAGGTATTGGATACCGACGATCGAATCTCGGGCAAGTAACATACCGATGACAAAGGGAACAACGTATGTTGTTATGCGGTCTGACCGATAAAAGATCTTCGTAGAATATGTAGGAGCCAATATGGGCATCCAGGTCCCGCTATTGGTTATTGACCGGAGACGTGTCTCGGTCATGTCTACATTGTTCTCGAACCGTAGGGTCCGCACGCTTAACGTTACGATGACAGTTATTATGAGTTTATGCATTTTGATGTACCGAAGGTAGTTCGGAGTCCCGGATGTGATCACGGACATGACGAGGAGTCTTGAAATGGTCGAGACATAAAGATTGATATATTGGAAGCCTATGTTTGGACATCGGAAGTGTTCCGGGTGAAATCGGGATTTTTCCGGATTACCGGGAGGGTTACCGGAACCCCCCGGGAGCCAAATGGGCCTACATGGGCCATTGTGGAAAGGTGAAAGGGGCTGCCAAGGAGGGCTGCGCGCCTCCCCCCTCCCCTAGTCCTAGTAGGACTAGGAGAGGTGGCCGGCCACCTCTCTCTCTTTCCCTCTCCCTTTTTCCCAAGGATTCCTAGTTGGAATAGGATTGGGGGGGGAGTCCTACTCCCGGTAGGAGTAGGACTCCTCCTGCGCCTCCCTCCTTTGGCCGGCCAGCCTCCCCCCTTTCATCCTTTATATACGGGGGCAGGGGACACCCCAAGACACACAAGTTGATCCTTGAGATCGTTCCTTAGCCGTGTGCGGTGCCCCCTGCCACCATATTCCACCTCGATCATACCGTTGTAGTGCTTAGGCGAAGCCCTGCGTTGGTAGTACATCAAGATCGTCACCACGCCGTCGTGCTGACGGAACTCCTCCCCGAAGCTTTGCTGGATCGGAGCCCGGGGATCGTCATCGAGCTGTACGTGTGCTAAGAACTCGGAGGTGCCGGAGTAACGGTGCTTGGATCGGTCGGATCGGGAAGAAGACGTACGACTACTTCCTCTATGTTGTGTGATCGCTTCCGCAGTCGGTCTGCGTTGGTACGTAGACAACACTCTCCCCTCTCGTTGCTATGCATCACCATGATCTTGCGTGTGCGTAGGAATTTTTTTGAAATTACTACGTTCCCCAACAGTGGTATCAGAGCCTAGGTTTTTATGGTTTGATGTTATTTGCACGAGTAGAACACAAGTGAGTTGTGGGCGATACAAGTCATACTGCCTACCAGCATGTCATACTTTGGTTCGGCGGTATTGTTGGACGAGACGATCCGGACCAACCTTACGCGTACTCTTACGCGAGACCGGTTCCCTCGACGTGCTTTGCACATAGATGGCTTGCGGAAGACTGTCTCTCCAACTTTAGTTGAACCAAGTGTGGCTACGCCCGGTCCTTGAGAAGGTTAAAACGGAGTCTATTTGACAAACTATCGTTGTGGTTTTGATGCGTAGGTGAGATGAGTTCTTACTTAAGCCCGTAGCAGCCACGTAAAACTTGCAACAACAAAGTAGAGGATGTCTAACTTGTTTTTGCAGGGCATGTTGTGATGTGATATGGTCAAGGCATGATGCTGATTTTATTGTATGAGATGATCATGTTTTGTAACCAAGTTATCGGCAACTGGCAGGAGCCATATGGTTGTCGCTTTATTGTATGCAATGCAATCGCGATGTAATGCTTTACTTTATTACTAAGCGGTAGTGATAGTCGTGGAAGCATAAGATTGGCGAGACGACAACGATGCTACGATGGAGATCAAGGTGTCGCGCCGGTGACGATGGTGATCATGACGGTGCTTCGGAGATGGAGATCACAAGCACAAGATGATGATGGCCATATCATATCACTTATATTGATTGCATGTGATGTTTATCCTTTTATGCATCTTATCTTGCTTTGATTGACGGTAGCATTATAAGATGATCTCTCACTAAATTATCAAGAAGTGTTCTCCCTGAGTATGCACCGTTGCCAAAGTTCGTCGTGCCCAGACACCACGTGATGATCGGGTGTGATAAGCTCTACGTCCATCTACAACGGGTGCAAGCCAGTTTTGCACACGCAGAATACTTAGGTTAAACTTGACGAGCCTAGCATATGCAGATATGGCCTCGGAACACGGAGACCGAAAGGTCGAGCATTAATCATATAGTAGATATGATCAACATAACGATGTTCACCATTGAAAACTACTCCATCTCACGTGATGATCGGTTATGGTTTAGTTGATTTGGATCACATGATCACTTAGAGGATTAGAGGGATGTCTATCTAAGTGGGAGTTCTTAAGTAATATGATTAATTGAACTTAAATTTATCGTGAACTTAGTCCTGGTAGTATTTTGCAAATCATGTTGTAGATCAATAGCTCGCGTTGTTGCTTCCCTGTGTTTATTTTGATATGTTCCTAGAGAAAATTGTGTTGAAAGATGTTAGTAGCAATGATGCGTTTTGGATCCGTGATCTGAGGTTTATCCTCATTGCTGCACAGAAAAATTATGTCCTAGATGCACCGCTAGGTGACAGACCTATTGCAGCAGCAGATGCAGACGTTATGAACGTTTGGCTAGCTCAATATGATGACTACTTGATAGTTTAAGTGCACCATGCTTAACGGCTTAGAATCGGGACTTCAAAGACGTTTTGAACGTCATGGACCATATGAGATGTTCCAGGAGTTGAAGTTAATATTTCAAGCAAAATACCCGAGTTGAGAGATATGAAGTCTCCAACAAGTTCTATATCTAAAAGATGGAGGAGAATCGCTCAACTAGTGAGCATGTGCTCAGATTGTCTGGGTACTACAATCACTTGAATCAAGTGGGAGTTAATCTTCCAGATAAGATAGTGATTGACAGAATTCTCTAGTCACCATCACCAAGTTAGTAGAACTTCGTGATGAACTATAATATGCAAGGGATAACGGAAACAACTCCCAAGCTCTTCGTGATGCTGAAATCAACGAAGGTAGAAATCAAGAAAAACATCAAGTGTTGATGATTGACAAGACCACTAGTTTCAAGAAAAGGGCAGAGGGAAGAAGGGGAACTTCAAGAAGAACGGCAAGCAAGTTGCTGCTCAAGTGAAGAAGCCCAAGTCTGATCCTAAGCCTGAGACTAAGTGCTTCTACTGCAAAGGGACTGGTCACTGGAAGCAGAACTACCCCAAGTAATTGGCGGATAAGAAGGATGGCAAAGTGAACATAAGTATATTTGATATACATGTTATTGATGTGTACTTTACTAATGTTTATAGCAACCCCTTAGTATTTGATGCTAGTTCAGTTGCTAAGAGTAGTAACTCGAAACGGGAGTTGCAGAATAAACAGAGACTAGTTAAGGGTGAAGTGACGATGTATGTTGGAAGTAGTTCCAAGATTGATATGATCATCATCGCATACTCCCCTATACTTTCGGGATTAGTGTTGAACCTAAATAAGTGTTATTTGGTGTTTGCGTTGAGCATGAATATGATTTGATCATGTTTATTGCAATACGGTTATTCATTAAAATCAGAGAATAATTGTTGTTCTGTTTACATGAATAAAACCTTCGATGGTCATACACCCAATGAAACAAGTTCGTTGGATCTCGATCGTAGTGATACACATATTCATAATATTGAAACCAAAAGATGCAAAGTTAATAATGATAGTGCAACTTATTTGTGGCACTGCCGTTTAGGTCATATTGGTGTAAAGCGCATGAAGAAACTCCATGCTGATGGGCTTTTGGAATCACTTGATTATGAATCAGTTGATGCTTGCGAACCATGCCTCATGGGCAAGATGACTAAGACTCTGTTCTTCGGAACAATGGAGCGAGCAACAGATTTGTTGGAAATCATACATACTGATGTATGTGGTCCGATGAATATTGAGGCTCGCGACAGGTATCATTATTTTCTGATCTTCACAGATGATTTGAGAAGATATGAGTATATCTACTTGATGAAACATAAGTCTGAAACATTTGAAAAGTTCAAAGAATTTCAGAGTGAAGTGAAAAATCATCGTAACAAGAAAATAAAGTTTCTATGATCTGATCGTAGAGAAAAGTATTTGAGTTACGAGTTCGGCCTTCAGTTAAAAACAATGTGAAATAGTTTCACTACTCACGCCACATGGAACACCATAGTGTAATGGTGTGTCCGAACGTCATAACCGTACTTTATTAGATATAGTGCGATCTATGATGTCTCTTACCGATCTACCACTATCGTTTTGGGGTTATGCATTAGAGACAGCTGCATTCACGTTAAAAAGGGGCACCATCTAAGTCCGTTGAGACGACACAATCTGAACTGTGGTTTAGCAAGAAACCAAAGTAGTTGTTTCTTAAAGTTTGGGGTTGTGATGCTTATGTGAAAAAGTTTCATCCTGATAAGCTCAAACCCAAATCGGAGAAATATGTCTTCATAGGATATCCAAAGGAGACTGTTGGGTAAACCTTCTATCACAGATCCTAAGGCAAGACATTCGTTGCTTATAATGGATCCTTTCTAGAGAAGGAGTTTCTCTTGAAAGAAGTGAGTGGGAGGAAAGTAGAAAACTTGATAAGGTAATTGTACCTTCTACCTTATTGGAAAGTAGTGTTGGGGAACGTAGTAATTTCAAAAAAATTCCTACGCACACGCAAGATCATGGTGATGCATAGCAACGAGGGGGAGAGTCTGATCTACGTACCCTTGTAGATCGCAATGGAAGCGTTGACACAACGTAGAGGAAGTAGTCGTACGTCTTCTTCCCGATCTGACCGATCCAAGCACCGTTACTCCGGCACCTCCGAGTTCTTAGCACACGTTCAGCTCGATGACGATCCTCGGGCTCCGATCCAGCAAAGCGTCGAGGAAGAGTTCCGTCAGCACGACGGCGTGGTGACGATCTTGATGTTCTACCAACGCAGGGCTTCACCTAAGCTCTACAACGATATGACCGAGGTGGAATTTGGTGGCAGGGGGCACCGCACACGGCTAAGGAACGATCAACAATGATCAACTTGTGTGTCTATGGGGTGCCCCCTGCCCCCGTATATAAAGGAGCAGGGGGAGGGGTTCGGCCGGCCAGGGAGAGGGGCGCAGGAGGAGTCCTACTCCTACCGGGAGTAGGACTCCCCCCCCCCAATCCTATTCCTAATAGGAATCCTCAAGGGGGAAAGAGAGAAGGGGTGGCCGACCACCTTCTCCTAGTCCTAATAGGACTAGGGAAGGGGGGGAGGCGCGCAGCCCTTTTGGGCAGCCCCTTTCACTTTTCCACTAAGGCCCAATAGGCCCATTTGCCTCCCGGGGGGTTCCCGTAACCCTCCCGGTATTCCGGTAAAATCCCGATTTCACCCGGAACACTTCCGATGTCCAAACATAGCCTTCCAATATATCAATCTTTACGTCTCGACCATTTCGAGACTCATCGTCATGTCCGTGATCACATCCGGGACTCCGAACAACCTTCGGTACATCAAAATGCATAAACTCATAATAACTGTCATCGTAACGTTAAGCGTGCGGACCCTACGGTTCGAGAACAATGTAGACATGACCGAGACATGTCTCCGGTCAATAACTAATAGCGGGACCTGGATGCCCATATTGGCTCCTACATATTCTACGAAGATCTTTATCGGTCAGACCGCATAACAACATACGTTGTTCCCTTTGTCATCGGTATGTTACTTGCCCGAGATTCGATCGTCGGTATCCAATACCTAGTTCAATCTCGTTACTGGCAAGTCTCTTTACTCGTTCCTAATACATCATCTCATAACTAACATCTTAGTTATTATGCTTGCAAGGCTTATGTGATGTGTATTACCGAGAGGGCCCAGAGATACCTCTCCGACAATCGGAGTGACAAACCCTAATCTCGAAATACGCCAACCCAACATCTACCATTGGAGACACCTGTAGTACTCCTTTATAATCACCCAGTTACGTTGTGACGTTTGGTAGTACCCAAAGTGTTCCTCCGGTAAACGGGAGTTGCATAATCTCATAGTTATAGGAACATGTATAAGTCATGAAGAAAGCAATAGCAACATACTAAACGATCGGGTGCTAAGCTAATGGAATGGGTCATGTCAATCAGATCATTCAACTAATGATGTGACCTCGTTAATCAAATAACAACTCTTTCTTCATGGTTAGGAAACATAACCATCTTTGATTAACGAGCTAGCCAAGTAGAGGCATACTAGTGACACTCTGTTGGTCTATGTATTCACACATGTATTATGTTTCCGGTTAATACAATTCTAGCATGAATAATAAACATTTATCATGATATAAGGAAATAAATAATAACTTTATTATTGCCTCTAGGGCATATTTCCTTCAGTCTCCCACTTGCACTAGAGTCAATAATCTAGATTACACGGTAATGATTCTAACACCCATGGAGCTTTGGTGTTGATCATGTTTTGCTCGTGGAAGGGGCTTAGTCAACGGGTCTGCAACATTCAGATCCGTATGTATCTTGCAAATCTCTATGTCTCCCACCTGGACTAAATCCTGGATGGAGTTGAAGCGTCTCTTGATGTGTTTGGTCCTTTTGTGAAATCTGGATTCCTTTGCCAAAGCAATTGCACCAGTATTGTCACAAAAGATTTTCATTGGACCCGATGCACTAGGTATGACACCTAGATCGGATATGAACTCCTTCATCCAGACTCCTTCGTTTGCTGCTTCCGAAGCAGCTATGTACTCCGCTTCACATGTAGATCCCGCTACGACGCTTTGTTTAGAACTGCACCAACTGATAGCTCCACCGTTTAAAGTAAACACGTATCCGGTTTGCGATTTAGAATCGTCCGGATCAGTGTCAAAGCTTGCATCAACGTAACCTCTTACGGTGAGCTCTTTGTCACCTCCATATACGAGAAACATATCCCTAGTCCTTTTCAGGTATTTCAGGATGTTCTTGACCGCTGTCCAGTGATCCACTCCTGGATTACTTTGGTACCTCCCTGCTAAACTTATAGCAAGGCACACATCAGGTCTGGTACACAGCATTGCATACATGATAGAGCCTATGGCTGAAGCATAGGGAACATCTTTCATTTTCTCTCTATCTTCTGCAGTGGTCGGGCATTGAGTCTGACTCAACTTCACACCTTGTAACACAGGCAAGAACCCTTTCTTTGCTTGATCCATTTTGAACTTCTTCAAAATCTTGTCAAGGTATGTGCTTTGTGAAAGTCCAATTAAGCGTCTTGATCTATCTCTATAGATCTTTATGCCTAATATGTAAGCAGCTTCCCCGAGGTCTTTCATCGAAAAACTTTTATTCAAGTATCCCTTTATGCTATCCAGAAATTTTATATCATTTCCAATCAGCAATATGTCATCCACATATAATATCAGAAATGCTACAGAGCTCCCACTCACTTTCTTGTAAATACAGGCTTCTCCAAAAGTCTGTATAAAGCCAAATGCTTTGATCACACTATCAAAGCGTTTATTCCAACTCCAAGATGCTTGCACCAGTCCATAAATGGATCGCTGGAGTTTGCATACTTTGTTAGCTCCCTTTGGATCGACAAAACCTTCTGGTTGCATCATATACAACTCTTCTTCCAGAAATCCATTCAGGAATGCAGTTTTGACATCCATCTGCCATATTTCATAATCATAAAATGCGGCAATTGCTAACATGATTCTGACGGATTTAAGCATCGCTACGGGTGAGAAGGTCTCATCGTAGTCAACCCCTTGAACTTGTCGAAAACCTTTTGCGACAAGTCGAGCTTTATAGACAGTAACATTACCGTCAGCGTTAGTCTTTTTCTTGAAGATCCATTTATTCTCAATCGCTTGCCGATCATCGGGCAAGTCAACCAAAGTCCATACTTTGTTCTCATACATGGATCCCATCTCAGATTTCATGGCCTCAAGCCACTTTGCGGAATCTGGGCTCACCATCGCTTCTTCATAGTTCGTAGGTTCATCATGATCTAGTAGCATGACTTCCAGAACTGGATTACCGTACCACTCTGGTGCGGATCTCACTCTGGTTGATCTACGTGGTTCAGTAGTGTCTTGTCCTGAAGTTTCATGATCATCACCATTAGCTTCCTCACTAATTGGTATAGGTGTCGCAGAAACAGTTTTCTGTGATGTACTATTTTCCAATAAGGGAGCAGGTACAGTTACCTCGTCAAGTTCTACTTTCCTCCCACTCACTTCTTTCGAGAGAAACTCCTTCTCTAGGAATGATCCATTCTTAGCAACGAATGTCTTGCCTTCGGATCTGTGATAGAAGGTATACCCAACAGTTTCCTTTGGGTATCCTATGAAGACACATTTCTCCGCTTTGGGTTCGAGCTTATCAGGTTGAAGCTTTTTCACATAAGCATCGCAGCCCCAAACTTTAAGAAACGACAACTTTGGTTTCTTGCCAAACCATAGTTCATAAGGCGTCGTCTCAACGGATTTTGATGGTGCCCTATTTAACGTGAATGCGGCCGTCTCTAAAGCATAACCCCAAAACGATAGCGGTAAATCAGTAAGAGACATCATAGATCGCACCATATCTAGTAAAGTACGATTACGACGTTCGGACACACCATTACGCTGTGGTGTTCCGGGTGGCGTGAGTTGCAAAACTATTCCACAATTTTTCAAATGTACACCAAACTCGTAACTCAAATATTCTCCTCCACGATCAGATCGTAGAAATTTTATTTTCTTGTTACGATGATTTTCAACTTCACTCTGAAATTCCTTGAACTTTTCAAATGTTTCAGACTTATGTTTTATTAAGTAGATATACCCATACCTGCTTAAATCATCTGTGAAGGTGAGAAAATAATGATATCCACCACGAGCCTCAATATTCATCGGACCACATACATCGGTATGTATGATTTCCAATAAATCTGTTGCTCTCTCCATAGTACCGGAGAACGGTGTTTTAGTCGTCTTGCCTATGAGGCACGGTTCGCAAGTACCAAGTGATTCATAATCAAGTGGTTCCAAAAGCCCATCAGTATGGAGTTTCTTCATGCGCTTTACACCGATATGACCTAAACGGCAGTGCCACAAATAAGTTGCACTATCATTATCAACTCTGCATCTTTTGGCTTCTACATTATGAATATGTGTATCACTACTATCGAGATTCAACAAAAATAGACCACTCTTCAAAGGTGCATGACCATAAAAGATATTACTCATATAAATAGAACAACCATTATTCTCTGATTTAAATGAATAACCGTCTCGCATTAAACAAGATCCAGATATAATGTTCATGCTCAACGCTGGCACCAAATAACAATTATTTAGGTCTAAAATTAATCCCGAAGGTAGATGTAGAGGTAGCGTGCCGACCGCGATCACATCGACTTTGGAACCGTTTCCCACGCGCATCGTCACCTCGTCCTTTGCTAGCGTCCGCTTATTCCGTAGTCCTTGTTTCGAGTTGCAAATATTAGCAACAGAACCAGTATCAAATACCCAGGTGCTACTGCGAGCTCTAGTAAGGTACACATCAATAACATGTATATCACATATACCTTTGTTCACCTTGCCATCCTTCTTATCCGCCAAATACTTGGGGCAGTTCCGCTTCCAGTGACCAGTCTGCTTGTAGTAGAAGCACTCAGTTTCAGGCTTAGGTCCAGACTTGGGTTTCTTCTCCTGAGCAGCAACGTGCTTGCTGTTCTTCTTGAAGTTCCCCTTCTTCTTCCCATTGCCCTTTTTCTTGAAACTAGTGGTTTTGTTAACCATCAACACTTGATGCTCCTTCTTGATTTCTACCTCCGCAGCTTTCAGCATTGCGAAGAGCTCGGGAATAGTCTTGTTCATCCCTTGCATATTATAGTTCATCATGAAGCTCTTGTAGCTTGGTGGCAGTGATTGGAGAATTCTGTCAATGACGCAATCATCTGGAAGATTAACTCCCATCTGAATCAAGTGATTATTATACCTAGACATTTTGAGTATATGCTCACTGACAGAACTGTTCTCCTCCATCTTGCAGCTATAGAACTTATTGGAGACTTCATATCTCTCAATTCGGGCATTTGCTTGAAATATTAACTTCAACTCCTGGAACATCTCATATGCTCCATGACGTTCAAAACGTCGTTGAAGTCCCGGTTCTAAGCCGTGAAGCATGGCACACTGAACTATCGAGTAGTCATCAGCTTTGCTCTGCCAGACGTTCATAACATCTGGTGTTGCTCCAGCAGCAGGCCTGGCACCTACCGGTGCTTCTAGGACGTGATTCTTCTGTGCAGCAATGAGGATAATCCTCAGGTTACGGACCCAGTCCGTGTAATTGCTACCATCATCTTTCAAGTTTGCTTTCTCAAGGAACGCATTAAAATTCAACGGAACAACAGCACGAGCCATCTATCTACAATCAACATAAACAAGCAAAATACTATCAGGTACTAAGTTCATGATAAGTTTAAGTTCAGTTAATCAAATTACTTAGGAACTCCCACTTAGATAGACATCCCTCTAATCCTCTAAGTGATCACGTGATCCAAATCAACTAAACCATAACCGATCATCACGTGAGATGGAGTAGTTTTCAATGGTGAACATCGTCATGTTGATCATATCTACTATATGATTCACGCTCGACCTTTCGGTCTCTGTGTTCCGAGGCCATATCTGCATATCTAGGCTCGTCAAGTTTAACCTGAGTATTCTGCGTGTGCAAAACTGGCTTGCACCCATTGTAGATGGACGTAGAGCTTATCACACCCGATCATCACGTGGTGTCTGGGCACGACGAACTTTGGCAACGGTGCATACTCAGGGAGAACACTTCTTGATAATTTATTGAGAGATCATCTTATAATGCTACCGTCAATCAAAGCAAGATAAGATGCGTAAAAGGATAAACATCACATGCAATCTATATAAGTGATATGATATGGCCATCATCATCTTGTGCTTGTGATCTCCATCTCCGAAGCACCGTCATGATCACCATCGTCACCGGCGCGACACCTTGATCTCCATCGTAGCATCGTTGTCGTCTCGCCAATCTTATGCTTCCACGACTA
Organism: Triticum monococcum; assembly: GCA_034509565.1. Taxonomy (NCBI): domain Eukaryota; kingdom Viridiplantae; phylum Streptophyta; class Magnoliopsida; order Poales; family Poaceae; genus Triticum; species Triticum monococcum. The sequence continues at coordinate 491,506,753 of CM067845.1, forward strand.
TCACTACCGCTTAGTAATAAAGTAAAGCATTACATCGCGATTGCATTGCATACAATAAAGCGACAGCCATATGGCTCCTGCCAGTTGCCGATAACTTGGTTACAAAACATGATCATCTCATACAATAAAATCAGCATCATGCCTTGACCATATCACATCACAACATGCCCTACAAAAACAAGTTAGACGTCCTCTACTTTGTTGTTGCAAGTTTTACGTGGCTGCTACGGGCTTAAGTAAGAACTCATCTCACCTACGCATCAAAACCACAACGATAGTTTGTCAAATAGACTCCGTTTTAACCTTCTCAAGGACCGGGCATAGCCACACTTGGTTCAACTAAAGTTGGAGAGACAGTCTTCCGCAAGCCATCTGTGTGCATAGCACGTCGAGGGAACCGGTCTCGCGTAAGAGTACGCGTAAGGTTGGTCCGGATCGTCTCGTCCAACAATACCGCCGAACCGAAGTATGACATGCTGGTAGGCAGTATGACTTGTATCGCCCACAACTCACTTGTGTTCTACTCGTGCAAATAACATCAAACCATAAAACCTGGCTCTGATACCACTGTTGGGGAACGTAGTAATTTCGAAAATTTTCCTACGCACACACAAGATCATGGTGATGCATAGCAACGAGGGGGAGAGTCTGATCTACGTACCCTTGTAGATCGCAACGGAAGCGTTGACACAACGTAGAGGAAGTAGTCATACGTCTTCTTCCCGATCCGACCGATCCAAGCACCGTTACTCCGGCACCTCCGAGTTCTTAGCACACGTTCAGCTCAATGACGATCCTCGGGCTCCGATCCAGCAAAGCGTCGAGGAAGAGTTCCGTCAGCACGACGGCGTGGTGACAATCTTGATGTTCTACCAACGCAGGGCTTCGCCTAAGCTCTACAACGATATGACCGAGGTGGAATTTGGTGGCAGGGGGCACCGCACACGGCTAAGGAACGATCAACAATGATCAACTTGTGTGTCTATGGGGTGCCCCCTGCCCCCGTATATAAAGGAGCAGGGGGAGGGGTTCGGCCGGCCAGGGAGAGGGGCGCAGGAGGAGTCCTACTCCTACCGGGAGTAGGACTCCCCCCCCCCCAATCCTATTCCTAATAGGAATCCTCAAGGGGGAAAGAGAGAAGGGGTGGCCGGCCACCTTCTCCTAGTCCTAATAGGACTAGGGAAGGGGGAGGCGTGCAGCCCTTTTGGGCAGCCCCTTTCACTTTTCCACTAAGGCCCAATAGGCCCATTTGCCTCCCGGGGGGTTCCGGTAACCCTCCCGGTATTCCGGTAAAATCCCGATTTCACCCGGAACACTTCCGATGTCCAAACATAGCCTTCCAATATATCAATCTTTACGTCCCGACCATTTCGAGACTCCTCGTCATGTCCGTGATCACATCCGGGACTCCGAACAACCTTCGGTACATCAAAATGCATAAACTCATAATAACTGTCATCGTAACGTTAAGCGTGCGGACCCTACGGTTCGAGAACAATGTAGACATGACCGAGACATGTCTCTGGTCAATAACCAATAGCGGGACCTGGATGCCCATATTGGCTCCTACATATTCTACGAAGATCTTTATCGGTCAGACCGCATAACAACATACGTTGTTCCCTTTGTCATCGGTATGTTACTTGCCCGAGATTCGATCGTCGGTATCCAATACCTAGTTCAATCTCGTTACTGGCAAGTCTCTTTACTCGTTCCGTAATACATCATCTCATAACTAACATCTTAGTTATTATGCTTGCAAGGCTTATGTGATGTGTATTACCGAGAGGGCCCAGAGATACCTCTCCGACAATCGGAGTGACAAACCCTAATCTCGAAATACGCCAACCCAACATCTACCATTGGAGACACCTGTAGTACTCCTTTATAATCACCCAGTTACGTTGTGACGTTTGGTAGTACCCAAAGTGTTCCTCCGGTAAACGGGAGTTGCATAATCTCATAGTTATAGGAACATGTATAAGTCATGAAGAAAGCAATAGCAACATACTAAACGATCGGGTGCTAAGCTAATGGAATGGGTCATGTTAATCAGATCATTCAACTAATGATGTGACCTCGTTAATCAAATAACAACTCTTTGTTCATGGTTAGGAAACATAACCATCTTTGATTAACGAGCTAGCCAAGTAGAGGCATACTAGTGACACTCTGTTGGTCTATGTATTCACACATGTATTATGTTTCCGGTTAATACAATTCTAGCATGAATAATAAACATTTATCATGATATAAGGAAATAAATAATAACTTTATTATTGCCTCTAGGGCATATTTCCTTCAAGTAGTTCATCACAAAAATCTGTTCTTGTGACTACTACACCAATTAGTGAGGAAGCTAATGATGATGATCATGTAACTTCAGATCAAGTTACTACCAAATCTCGTAGGTAAACCAGAGTGAGATCCGCACCAGAGTGGTACAGTAATCCTGTTCTGGAGGTCATGTTACTTGACCATGACGAACCTACGAACTATGAGGAAGCGATGATGAGCCCAGATTCCGCGAAATGGTTTAAGGCCATGAAATCTGAGATATGATCCATGTATGAGAACAAAGTTTGGACTTTGGTTGACTTGTCCGATGATCGGCAGGCAATTGAGAATAAATGGATCTTCAAGAGGAAGACAGACGCTGATAGTAGTGTTACTATCTACAAAGCTAGAATTGTCGCAAAAGGTTTTCGACAAGTTCAAGGTGTTGACTACGATGACATTTTCTCACTCGTATCTGTGCTTAAGTTTGTCCGAATCATGTTAGCAATTGCTGCATTTTATGAAATCTGGCAAATGGATAAACAAAACTGCATTCCTTAATGGATTTGCTAAAGAAGAGTTGTATATGATGCAACAGAAGGTTTTGTCAATCCGAAAGGTGCTAACAAAATGTGCAAGCTCCAGCGATCCATCTGTGGACTGGTGCAAGCATCTCAGAGTTGGAATATACGCTTTGATGAGTTGATCAAAGCATATAGTTTTATACAGACTTGCGGTAAAGCCTGTATTTACAAGAAAGTGAGTGGGAGCACTACAACATTTCTGATAAGTATATGTGAATGACATATTGTTGATCGGAAATAATATAGAATTATTCTGTAAAGCATAAAGGAGTGTTTGAAAGGAGTTTTTCAAAGAAAGACTTTGGTGAAGCTGCTTACATATTGAGCTTCAAGATCTATAGAGATAGATGAAGACGCTTGATAAGTTTTTTCAATGAGTACATACCTTGACAAGATTTTGAAGTAGTTCAAAATGGAGCAGTCAAAGAAAGAGTTCTTGCCTGTATTACAAGGTGTGAAGTTGAGTAAGACTCAAAGCCCGACCACGGCAGAAGATAGAAAGAGAATGAAAGTCATTCCCTATGCCTTGGCCATAGGCTCTATAAAGTATGTCATGCTATGTACCAGATCTATTGTATACCCTGCACTGATTTGGCAAGGGAGTACAATAGTGATCTAGGAGTAGATCACTGGACAACGGTCAGAATTATCCTTAGTGAAATAAGGATATGTTTCTCGATTATGGACGTGACAAAAGGTTCGTCGTAAAGGGTTACGCCGATGCAAGTTTTGACACTGATCCAGATGAATCTAAAGTCTCAATCTGGATACATATTGAAAGTGGGAGCAATTAGCTAGAGTAGCTCCGTGTAGAGCATTGTAGACATAGAACTTGCAAAATACTTACGGATCTGAATGTGACAGACCCATTGACTAAAATTATCTCACAAGCAAAACATAATCACACCGTAGTACTCTTTGGGTGTTAATCACATAGCGATGTGAACTAGATTACTGAATCTAGTAAACCCTTTGGGTATTGGTCACATGGCGATGTGAACTATGGGTGTTAATCACATGATGATGTGAACTATCGATGTTAAATCACATGGCGATGTGAACTAGATTATTGACTCTAGTGCAAGTGGGAGACTGAAGGAAATATGCCCTAGAGGCAATAATAAAGTTATTATTTATTTCCTTATATCATGATAAATGTTTATTATTCATGCTAGAATTGTATTAACCGGAAACATAATACATGTGTGAATACATAGACAAACAGAGTGTCACTAGTATGCCTCTACTTGACTAGCTCATTAATCAAAGATGGTTATGTTTCCTAACCATGGACAAAGGAGTTGTTATTTGATTAACGAGGTCACATCATTAGATGAATGATCTGATTGACATGACCCATTCCATTAGCTTAGCACCCGATCGTTTAGTATGTTGCTATTGCTTTCTTCATGACTTATACATGTTCCTATAACTATGAGATTATGCAACTCCCGTTTACCGGAGGAACACTTTGGGTACTACCAAACGTCACAACGTAACTGGGTGATTATAAAGGAGTACTACAGGTATCTCCAAATGTGGATGTTGGGTTGGCGTATTTCGAGATTAGGATTTGTCACTCCGAATGTCGGAGAGGTATCTCTGGGCCCTCTCGGTAATGCACATCACATAAGCCTTGCAAGCATAATAACTAAGATGTTAGTTGTGAGATGATGTATTACGGAACGAGTAAAGAGACTTGCCGGTAACGAGATTGAACTAGGTATTGGATACCGACGATCGAATCTCGGGCAAGTAACATACCGATGACAAAGGGAACAACGTATGTTGTTATGCGGTCTGACCGATAAAAGATCTTCGTAGAATATGTAGGAGCCAATATGGGCATCCAGGTCCCACTATTGGTTATTGACCGGAGACGTGTCTCGGTCATGTCTACATTGTTCTCGAACCATAGGGTCCGCACGCTTAACGTTACGATGACAGTTATTATGAGTTTATGCATTTTGATGTACCGAAGGTAGTTCGGAGTCCCGGATGTGATCACGGACATGACGAGGAGTCTCGAAATGGTCGAGACGTAAAGATTGATATATTGGATGCCTATGTTTGGACATCGGAAGTGTTCCGGGTGAAATCGGGATTTTTCCGGATTACCGGGAGGGTTACCGGAACCCCCCGGGAGCCAAATGGGCCTACATGGGCCATTGTGGAAAGGTGAAAGGGGCTGCCAAGGAGGGCTGCGCGCCTCCCCCCCTCCCCTAGTCCTATTAGGACTAGGATAGGTGGCCGGCCACCTCTCTCTCTTTCCCTCTCCCTTTTTCCCAAGGATTCCTAGTTGGAATAGGATTGGGGGGGGGGGGGGGGAGTCCTACTCCCGGTAGGAGTAGGACTGCTCCTGCGCCTCCCTCCTTTGGCCGGCCAGCCTCCCCCCTTTCATCCTTTATATACGGGGGTAGGGGACACCCCAAGACACACAAGTTGATCCTTGAGATCGTTCCTTAGCCGTGTGCGGTGCCCCCTGCCACCATATTCCACCTTGATCATACCGTTGTAGTGCTTAGGCGAAGCCCTGCGTCGGTAGTACATCAAGATCGTCACCACGCCGTCGTGCTGACGGAACTCCTCCCCGAAGCTTTGCTGGATCGGAGCCCGGGGATCGTCATCGAGCTGTACGTGTGCTAAGAACTCGGAGGTGCCGGAGTAACGGTGCTTGGATCGGTCGGATCGGGAAGAAGACGTACGACTACTTCCTCTACGTTGTGTGATCGCTTCCGCAGTCGGTCTGCGTTGGTACGTAGACAACACTCTCCCCTCTCGTTGCTATGCATCACCATGATCTTGCGTGTGCGTAGGAAATTTTTTGAAATTACTACGTTCCCCAACATTTGGGTACTACCAAACGTCACAACGTAACTGGGTGATTATAAAGGAGTATTACAGGTGGCTCCAAAGGTAGATGTTGGGTTGGCGTATTTCGAGATTAGGATTTGTCACTCCGATTGTCGGAGAGGTATCTCTGGGCCCTCTCGGTAATACACATCACATAAGCCTTGCAAGCACTGCAACTAATATGTTAGTTGTTAGATGATGTATTACGGAACGAGTAAAGAGACTTGCCAGTAACGAGATTGAACTAGGTATTGGATACCGACGATCGAATCCCGGGCAAGTAACATACCGATGACAAAGGGAACAACATATGTTGTTATGCGGTCTGACCAATAAAGATCTTCATAGAATATGTAGGAGCCAATATGGGCATCCAGGTCCCGCTATTGGTTATTGACCGGAGACGTGTCTCGGTCATGTCTACATTGTTCTCGAACCGTAGGGTCCGCACGCTTAACGTTACGATGACAGTTATTATGAGTTTATGCATTTTGATGTACCGAAGTTAGTTCGGAGTCCCGGATGTGATCACGGACATGACGAGGAGTCTCGAAATGGTCGAGACATAAAGATTGATATATTGGAAGCCTATATTTGGACATCGGAATTGTTCCGGGTGAAATCGGCATTTTACCGGAGTACCGGGGGGGGGGGGTTACCGGAACCCCCCGGGGGGTTATTGGGCCAACATGGGCCTTAAGGGAGAAGAGGAGAGGAGACAAGAGGTGGCCGCGCGCCCCTCCCCTTCCTAGTCCGAATAGGACAAGGGAAGAGGGCCGGCGCCCCCCCCCCCTTTTCCTTCCTCTCTTCCTCCTATTCTCCCCCTTCTCTCCTAGTCCAACTAGGAGTCCTACTCCCGGTGGGAGTAGGACTCCCCTTGGCGCGCCACACCTTGGTCGGCCGCCTCCTCCCCTTGCTCCTTTATATACGGGGGCAGGGGACACCCCAAGACACACAAGTTGATCCTTGAGATCGTTCCTTAGCCGTGTGCGGTGCCCCCTGCCACCATATTCCACCTCGATCATATCGTTGCAGTGCTTAGGCGAAGCCCTGCGTCGGTAGAACATCAAGATCGTCACCACGCCGTTGTGCTGACGGAACTCCTCCCCGAAGCTTTGCTGGATCGGAGCCCGGGGATCGTCATCGAGCTGTACGTGTGCTAAGAACTCGGAGGTGCCAGAGTAACGATGCTTGGATCGGTCGGACCGGGAAGAAGACGTACGACTACTTCCTCTACGTTGTGTCAACGCTTCCGTTGCGATCTACAAGGGTACGTATATCAGACTCTCCCCCTCGTTGCTATGCATCACCATGATCTTGCGTGTGCGTAGGAAAATTTTGAAATTACTACGTTCCCCAACAGAAGCAACATACTACAATGGGTAAGCGATCTTATTGACCCAGCTAGTGAGACGTGGGATGAGCAGTTGGTCTGTGAAACTTTCTGGACTGATGATGCAAGACATATCCTTCAAATTCCCTTACGGGAGGGAGTCCAAGATTTCGTAGCTTGGCAGTATGATAGCAAGGGGAGGCACTCAGTTAAGAGCGCGTACAAACTCCACGTCCAAATGGAATGACAAAAACAGGACGGAGGGACCGGCCGGAGCTTGGATATAGTTGGCAATTTGGACAACCACCCGGACGACGCGTGGAAGAGGCTATGGAAAGTTCTCGTGCCAAAAACTCCAGATGTTTGCGTGGAGATTGAAACACGAATCTCTGCCTCTCCAAACAAACATTGAAAAGCGAGGAATCCTGATTGAGGACACTAAGTGCCTTTTCTGTGGTCGCGTAGCGGAGGACGACGCCCACTTGTTCATCAAATGCAAGTCAGATAAGGTGGTGTGGAGAGATCTGGCGTTGGAGAAGGAGAGAATGGACCTGGAAGGAATTTCGTCCGTGCATGCAATGCTAGATTACTTGTGGGGGCTGGACGAGAAAAAGCGCATGCACGTACTTACTTTTTGGTGGCTCTGGTGGTCAAATCGCAATAAGTTGAGGGAGGGGGAGCTGCCGAAATCGGGCGAGGAGATTGCTAGGAGGACCAGAAGCAACGTCCTGGAATACATCGAGATTCTTGGCCCTCAACCGGAGAAGAAAGTGATGGATAAATGGACCCCCCTGTGGATGATATGGTCAAAATCAATATTGATGGTTTTGTTCTGCAGGTACAAACCAAGCAGGCTGGGGCGTGGTGGCGAGAACATCTAAAGGCACAATCATTCGTGCCCGTGCCAGCTGCCAAGAGAATGTCAACGACCCGTTTGCAGCAGAAGCATATGCAATGTCTCAGGCTGTCTCTCTAGCTGTCGACCTTGGTCTTATTCGGGTGGAATTCCAGACGGATTCGCAATTGCTACTCGAAGCACTTGACATGCAGAAGGCGGACTCGTCAGCGTATGCAGCTGTGATAGAAGACACTAAATTTCAATTGAAAATGTGGTTTTCCTATCATGTAATCTCCGTGTGTAGGCGTTCTGCCAATACTATAGCCCATGAGTTAGCCGCGGTCGGTCGTTTGTATGACCCGAACCTTTACGTGGAGTGGGAGGATGATGTACCAGCCCGTGTGGCTAAATGTGCGCTGGGCGATTTGCCCAAGCACCGTTAAGTTATAAAGCATTAGCTTTGCCTTCAAAAAAAGTCTTGTGTGTAATCAAGGTGCCGAAGAAAAGTTATGCACTGAAGTTTAAATTTGTATACACAGCAAAAAAAACAAAAGGGGAACATTTCAGACTACATGGTCTACCACCACGTGTTGCCTTGAGCCCTTGACATACGGAAGTGCATAAGCTAAGAGATCTACAACCGGACTTGGCAAATTCGGTCTCTTACGCTCGCGGGCGCGTTCGGGCGAGTTCACGGACAGCACTGGGCAGCCCCTCATTTTGGCTGCGCACATCAACACACCTCAAATGTGAATCCTTAAATCCATGCAATCCATCCATGCAGTGGCGGAGCTTGGGCAAAATCTTTGGAGGGGCAATGGGCTAAGGAGGGGCAAAACTATGTGGTTTTAGCCTGTTTTTACTGAACATACAGCACAAAAACTACCGTGTATTAGGTTGTTTTTTCTTGGGCTGGGGGGAGGGACCGCCCAGGTTGACCCCCATGAAGCTCCGCCATTGCATGCACGTCGATCATACGATACAAATCATCTGAATTCAATAGTTCGAAACAAATACGACAAAGCAAATAGTTCAACAATCCAGACATGTCAAAATGAAATCAATGTCCAAGCATGACGGATTAGTCGCTAGCTGGCCTGATCACTTGCCGGACGCCATCCATGCAGCCTGCTCCTCCGCCATCCTTGCCTCCCGATCCGCATGCTCCTCCTGCATCCTTGCCTCATGCTCCTCCTACATCTTTGTTGCATGCTCCGCTGCTGCTATAGCCGCCCTCGCCGCCTCGTAGTCCCTACGCTCGTTGTTCTGTTTTTTCTTCCCCGCAAGCCACTTCTTCGCATGCTCATCCAAGAGGCTTTTGTTCGCCAATATGATCTTCAAATCTGCTGTCCTGTGCTCGAGCTCTTGTTTCATTGCCGCCTCTTGCTTCTCCATTTCAATCTTCTACATCTCAATTTCTACCTTCTTCTCGGCCCTCTTTCGGTCCCAATCCAGCATCTCCTTTTGCACATCCAACATGAGCTTGTACCTATCCTCTTTCTTGTTCTTCCTCACTGAAAAAATGCCCGTCCATGTGGAGGACATTTTTGTAGCCGCGACATCACGGGAGGCCCTTGCCTTCTCCCACTTGTTTCCCATGAGTTGTCGGTTATCCTTTTGCACGATGGCTCTTCCATTCTCCACAACAACATCTTTCTCTTCTTCGTCCAATCCAAATGATTGGTGGGAGCTTGAGCCATCATTCCTCTTCCCGTCGGTCTTGAGATCGGCCACAAGTTGTGTCCCCTTTGATTTGCCATTCAGTATGATCCAACAATGGCTAAATGCAAATGACTTCTTCTCCATTTCGTGATACATAGTGGTTGCCACTGCCATTTAGCAAACAAAATATGTATGAGCGTGAGAATGCAAAAAAGCAAGTGACAAAATGAAGTAGCTTACGTTAGTTACCACTCCCATCCCACTTTGAGGATGACCGGTCACTTGTGAGTAGTAGCCGACATACTTGTTAACTTCCCCTTGAATGATTCCCCATCGATGTTGGAGAGATGCCACATTGCAATTGATGACGACGCGATGCAGCTCCACATATTCCTTTTGATCATGATATATACCTTCCAAATCTTCTCCCAATACTTGTTCCCCTTTTGCTTGGTGCCACATATTGGATTCATTGTTGTGGCCAACCAAGTTTTAACCAACAAGATATCTTGAAAAGTTGAGAATGCCGGACCTCTTGCCTTTGTCGTCTTTGCCTTCTTCTTATTCTTCCTCGGATTGGGATTTGATGAAATCCATGAACTAACGGTCTATGCAAAACATTCAACATGGCATATGCAAAGTTGATCAGACAAGAGCAAGAAGAACATACCTAGTCTTGTTGTGTCATTCCGCCGAACAGGTCATGGGCAGCCCGAGCGCCACCGGTGCCCATGCTTCTCCACGCCCAAATGAGCCCCGGCGAGTGACAGACGTCCACCGGCGGCATCTGCGTGGGCGGAAAGCTCTTCGAAATGCCCCAACCAGACGACGGATCCTTCTTTGTCCCAACCTGGTCCGACGGCGCAATCCTTGTCAGTGGTGGGAGAGATGGGGTGCGGGGTTTCGGGCGCGGCGACGGGGGCGGGCACGGGGGGGGGGGCAACTACTCATCCATGTCCGCATCCGCTCCCTGCGACGCCGACACCGATAGACGAGGCAGACACAACGGTAGGGGACGGGCTGTACGACATCTAGGGCGGCAGATCGGGACTGGCGGTGATGATGGGAGGAAGGGGGCGGCCGGCGAGGGCTCGGACGCGAAAAATGTTGGAGGGAGGTGGGAGGAAGGGGAAGGGTTTGATGGTTTTGGTGCAATTTGTGATGGGGTAGGGCTGTCATGTCTGACGTGAGGGGCGCGCCTCATATCCGCCCTATATTTAGGCTGAATATAAGGGGTGCCAGTCGTCGGTTTTAGGGTGCCTGGCTATAGATGCTCTAACATCAGACGCGGGATCTCGAACCTGTAGAAAATTGTGGGAACAAAACAAAAGCTAATTTATCTTTTATTTTTCAAGAGAAAAGTCTGTTCTTTCTTTTTAGGTGAAAAAGTGCATTTATCTGAGTGTAACGGAGGATGGCGGTTTGCTAGAGTGCTTCGCTAACTGGGCCGAACCTGACCGCCGTATGCTCACACGTATTACTATATACTTCATCTATTTGTATTAAAGTTAAGACATTTATTTTAGAACAGAAGGAGTATCTCCTTATGTTCCTTCCTCCTTGGCGAAATCCTGGAAACCGACAACAACAACCGAGGAGGGGGAAGAGTGCAGGAAATCGTTTCAGCACCACCTGGGGTCTGCAAGAAATCATCCACCGTGTCAAGTGGAGAGTCCTCCTCCCATGGCGGTGACTGCCGAGCTCATTTGATCCTGACCGCGCTCATGATTGTGAGTCCTCTAGTCCCCTCGATCTCCTCTTTAGCTTGCGCGACGTTTTTTTTAGCATCATTACAAACACAAGTGCTCATATACACACACATACATTTATCCCTATGAACGCATACATGTACACCTTATCCCTATGAGCACCTTCGAGAGACTGAGCCGGCATATCATTTTGAGATTTACGAAGTCATCATAGGCGCTTCGTCGTCGACGGAAACGTCTCCTCCCACTGAAAGCGTATCGCCGGAAATCCAGAAATAAATTCAGGAATAATGCGAGCACCAGGATTTGAACCCTGGTGGGTTGAGAATACCACTGTCCACCTAACCAACTCAACCACAGGTTGATTCGCAGCTTGCGGGACGTTTCCTCCTCCGACGCCCCTCTTTTTCCGTGTATTATACACAATTCATTGCATGTTATATACAAAAATGTTCATTGTATATTTAAGAAAATGTTCACCCTATATTAAGAAAATGCTCAACATATTTTAAAAACTGTTCATTGTGTATTTTAAAGTTATTCAACATATACTAAAAAAATGTTAATGTTTATTTAAATATTGTTCAGCGTATATCACAACAATTGTTCAATGTGTATTTAAATATTTGTTTAGCATATATCACAAATTGTCAAGTGCGTACTTCAAAATTGTTTGGCGTATATCACAAAATGTTATATGTATATTCTCAAAAAAGCATCATTTGACATTTCAAACATTTTGCTCATTTTTTCAATATTTTTCACGCTTTTAAAAGTTTGATCAAATTTCTAAATTTGTTCATGATTTTCAAACATTATTATAAAAAATTAAGGAATTTTTTCCCAAGAAATGTTGAAAAGTTTGAATAACGAAACAGATTTGCCGTTGTACTTGGCACTTTAACTGATCAAGGGATGCAAATTGGTTCTTAAAGTCGGGCGCTGCAAATATAGGACTAGAATTTGTCTGCTCTACGGGTTTGGATCCACTAGCGGGAGATCGAACCTTGTGCAACAGCTTTTTCGTGAGGTTTATTTTTTTTCATTTTTTTGCGCGTCTGGATTTCGCTAGCTCCAAATGGGCCGGCCCGTTCGCGGTTCTCTTCCGCAAAGACTCAGCAGTTTGATGCTCGCTGGTTTTGAAAAAAAAAGTTCATTTAATTTGAAAAAGTTCATCGATTTTGAAAAAAAATCATTAAATTTGAAGAAAAAAAATCATCATATTGGACAAATAGTACATCTAATTTAAAAAGGTTCATCGGTTTTGAAAAAAAAAATCACAAACTAAAAACCCGCGCATTTAAGAAAAAGATAAAAAGAAAAATGAAACAAAGTAAAAAAAGAAAAAAAAGGAAAAGAACAAAACGGACCGACAAAGAAATTCAAGAGGAAAACAAACGAAGAGTACACAAAGCTGGTTAGTAGCCTTGTCGTGCGTCTTTAGAATAAGGATATCACTAATTGAGGAATACTCGTTATAAAGATTATTTTAATTTCTCTAATTGCGACAAGTAGCGTACATGCAGTGTGTCACTTGTCACAACCTGAGAGTTTTTTCTTTTTTTATAGATTCGTTTATTCAAAACGTTTTATTTCTCAAACCGTGTGTCTAAATCTTGAACCGCTTTCACCGTTGGATTCCTCGCGTCGAGATCTTCAAAATTAGATTCCATATTGATAGGGTTTGACAAACTTTTTTTTTCAAAAAAAAACGGATGAAAAAACTGAACTGTGAGCATGGATTTTTTTTCCTTTCTGAAAGAGGCACGCCCGTGCCTCTTACGAAATCACAACCGTGCCTCTCACGGAAGCAAAACCGTGACTCACGAAAGGAAAAAATCAGAGAAAACACGTTTTTTTTCGTTTCCGAGGAGGCACGGCCATGACTCTCGTGAAAGCACAACCATGCCTTTTGCGGAAGCAAAACCATGACTTTTGTGAAAAAAAATAGAAAACACATTTTTTCCCTTTCCGAGATGCACTGCTGTGACTCTCGCGAAAGCACAACTATGTCTCTCGCGGAAGCAAAACCGTGACTCCCGCGAAAGAAAAATAAATAAATAACACGTTTTTTCCTTTCCGAGAGGCACGGCCGTGACTCTCGCGAAAGAAAAAAAAACAAAAAACACTTTTTTTTTATTTCCAAGAGGCACAGACGCTCCTCTCGTGGAAGCAAAACCATGACTCTCGCGAAAGCAAAAAAACAGAAAATACGTTTTTTTTGTTTTCAAGAGGCACGGCCGTGACTCTCGCGAAAGCAAAAAAAACGCATTTTTTCACGCAATGTTTTTCCTTTTCATTTTTTTGATTGAAAAGCTAAAGAAGACCAATGAAAAACCAAAATATCGAAAAAAAACCGTTTAAAAAGCCGAAAACACGTGCGGGAAAATTAAAATAAAAATAAAATTCGGAGGAAGCGCCCAAAGCGCGACACGTGGCGAATGACTGAAAGCGCGCCAAGTGGCGTTGATTGTTACAAGGCTCCCGAAGGAGCGTTTGTTAACTAGTTGCTCACTTCGAACGATCAGGTCGTGAGTTTGATCCCACGCGCAGCACATTTTTTAGAAAAAACGCGAAGATGAACCATTTTTCAGAACAATAAGGTAGTTGGGCCGGCCCAGCGAGGGAGGCTGCGTTTGCAAAATGCCTACTAACGGGCGCCAAATAGGAAACGCCCCCTGCTCTTCCTCTAACTTGCACGCAAAAAAAAAAGTGTTCCGCTAACTGGGCCGAACCTGGGCCCCACATGCTAATACACACTACTCTACCATATAATTAATGTCCCTTCTTCCCTTTTTGTTTTTTTTTACTTATATCCCCTCTGTTCTGCTCCTTCCTGCCCGGCGAAATCACGGAAGCCGCTAACGGCAGCCGAGAATGGAGGGGAAAGAGCGGCAGTAAATCATTTCGTCAGCAGCTCTTGGGGCCTGCGGGAAATCTTCCACCGCGTCACCTCCTCCCATGGCGGCGACCGCGGAGCTCGGCTGATCCTGATCGCGCCAGTGATGTGAGTCCTCCAGTCCCCTCCGAGTCCTCTTTTGCTTGCTTGCTTGCGGGCTGTTTCCTCCTCCTCCGACGCCCCTCCCGTCCGCGCCCCTTCCATCTGTAACTGCAGCGGCGGCTAGGGTTTCTGGCTGCTTGCCCTGGGTCGAGGGATTGAGGCGCCGGAGGGAGGGCTCATGATTGTTCCTTGGATTTGACAGTAGTCTGCACTTCGGGTACATGAGAGATGACGATAACATTAGAGTTTTTTTATTATTGCCCGCAAGATTATGCTTTTGGTAATTGATAACATTGTTTCAGCGTGGAGACGGAAGAAGCGAATCTATTTTTTTAGTCAAAATTTTGCACGCTGCAACAGAGCAGAGTTTTTTAGATGCCGTCAGTACCTTCCTTGGCGCATTGGCTGGTAAATAAGCAGATATTTGGAAGCGATGCAAACATGGATATGTTTCATCTTCTTTCTTTGCCGACAAAATAATTTTAATGACTGCTTTCTGTCTAGTAATTTTTCAAGTCAAACTCCAAGCAGTATGCCCTGTATCATTTTTCTTTTTGCGGGACTGCATCACTAATTGGAATGTGCGTTTGCAGAGTGCTTTGGTAGTTCAGCTGCCCCAGCAGTGGGTGCTCACTATGGTCACTGAAGAGCCCGAAGCAAAGAAGCAAATAAAGGAGGAATGCATCATAAACAGCCTCCCAGGAGACCTCATTGAGCGGATATTTTTTAGGCTTCCGGTGAGCACTTTGTTGACGTGCCGCGGCGTCTGCAAGCAGTGGCAGAACTTCATCCGGGATCCACAGTTTGCCGCATCACACCTCCAGCTTGCACCCAGTTATGCTCTTCTGTTCTTCCCGCAAGGTTTGGTTTCCGGCGTGCTCTACCCTAGTGATGCTATCCTAATTGACAAAGCCTGGTCACCGTCGACATATGCGGTGCCAGTGATTGGTCCTGATGATTTCCTTTTTGGTTCATGCAATGGCCTTCTTGGGTCATACACAAAGACATCAACGATCAAGATAGCTAACCTTGCAACTGGTGAATGTCTACATCTTGAGAAACCTTCCAAGAATGTGAAAGGTGATCACTACTGTTTCTACAGCTTTGGGTTTCATCCCGTGACAAAAGAATACAAGATCACACACTTCCTTGGTGACTGCGTTGATGGTCGCCCCCATAATAAAGACAGGTTCAACATCATTCAAGTTTACACGCTTGGTGATGAGAAATGGAAAGATATCCGCACTCCAGAACCTCTTAGCTTGATCAGTGTGAGAAACTCTGGAGTTGTCAATGTTGATGGCAAAATGTATTGGTTAACTGAAGACATGCTAGTTAGCTGGCAGCATGCAGTTATTTCCTTTGATCTCAGGGAAGAAAGTTTTGCGACGATACAACTGCCGGCAGAGCGTGAAGATCAGGATCGTTATGGTCCTCGTAAGTTCTGGATCAGAGAAATGCATGGGAAAATATGCATAGTAACTGCTCAACCAAGTCGTTATGATCCCAGAGCTCTTCTTGGTGAGCTGCAGATCTGGACACTTGAGAACACGGTACAGCAACAAAGGTGGAGCAAGAAGTACAATATTAAGAACCCACCAAATTACATTCCAGGTCCACATTCTGTTCACAGGGATAGGATCATGACGCAACTTTACAATAGCGTGTGTTCATATGAGTTGTTTAGTGAAAACTTCGAGATTGATTTGAGCAAGAAGTTGAAGCTGTTTGATTCCAAACCCCGTTGGATGTACAACATGCAATCCTACATCGTTGTGAAATCACTTGTATCTTTAGATGTATATAAAAAGGCTGGCATTGTGCGCAGACCGAAACAGCAAGTAGGCTGGGAATTGAAGAAGTGGAAGTCATGGGAGGATAAGCGTCGTGAGGCAGAGGATATACGGTGCCGTGTCCACAAACACGAGCATGCCTTATTTGTACGTTGGCCAAACTGTTATTAGCCTTCAACCTTGATGAATGTTCCTTATTTTGGAATTTTTGACAACCGCTAACTTGCCACTTTGTAGGGAAACGCAGAAAAAATGGGTAAAATGTATCAGTCTTTGCAGGATAAGCCACATGATGTAGCAGAACGTCTACGCGCAGAACTCAATCAGGTGTTGCAGGACATGCCGGATAGTCCAAGTCAGGTGATTCTCTACAGAAATGGTAGAATCGAGGGTACCACACTTTTCACATTTTAGTTAAAAAGATCCATAATTATCTGACGGCAAGGCATAACAAGATTTTTTTTTTCTTGAGAAAACGCAAAGCTTGCATCTTGATGCCTTGACCGAAAAAATATAGTTACAAGGCCTAAGACTAGGCCAAACAACTGACCACTCAAGACAAGACCACAACTAACAACCACCGGACATACATTACAACCAACACCACAAAACTATTTTAAGCGTGTTGTAACTAGTGCGTTAACAAGTGTTTTGTAATTTTCCAATAGCCAAAGTCCCCCCGGAGGCTTAATTGGGTGGAGCAGAAGCAGGACTATGAGAAGTTGATGGCCCGTTCAGCGAAACTGAAAGAAAGGGCTCAGGTACAGTTTGCTTGCATTTGTTGATTTGCTAGCAAACATTATTTACTACTGTTGTTGAAGTATGTCGAATTTGACAAACTTGACCTTCCTATAGGTCATGAAGCAGGCACATGATAACATCTTGAGTATCATTGCAAGTTTTAAGTCGGATAAGGTGAACTTTTGTGGGTTTAAACTTTTAAATTATCCATGTTTTCTGCAACAACCTGCCAGCTTGTTACTCGTTTCTTTTTTGGCTACTTGTCCCATTTGCCATAATAATGAAGCCAATTAACTTATTTTCAGAAATAAGCAGCTTAACTAGGTTCTCTATTCATATAAATGAATGACTTGCATGTTCTCGAAAGAAATAAATGAATGTCTTGCCCACTAAAATGTGACTATTTTCCACACCAAACGTTATCTTATACAACTGCTTGTATGTTTTACTTTTTGACAGCTGTGCAACTTTGTTTAATTGAAGTTGTCTACTTATTCAACTCACCATGCACTTAATCTAGCGGGTCACATATTTTACATTGTATGGAAATTAATTTATTCACTACGGTTTAAATACATGCAGTCAAAAAACTTCATGTCATGCCTTTTATTTTAAAGAGTATATCCAGCATCCTAAAAAAAGCTATATTCTCTTATTTAATATTGCAAACCCAACATGCATATGTAAGCCTTGTCTAGTACTCACTCCATTTTCTGTAAACGGAGGGAGTAGTTGCCTAGTTCTGTAAATTCCATGTTCTTGCATGCATTTCCAGTTTCATGTTTGCTGGAATACTTTGTACATGATGAGCAATGAGCATAGTCGTGCTAACTAAGCATTGGATTTTTTTTTCGGATTGTGCATCAGTAACTATAATGGATCATCATAAGCATGGAGTGAGTAGCCAAGAAGATCATTGTTACCATCTGTTACAAAATTTCACTTTCATCTGTATTGTTCTGGTTTTGAACTTCTCATCCTGAAATTTAGCAACAATGTGCCCCTTGTTTACTGTTAGAGAAGAACAATGAGGATATACGATAGTATGTCTCTTCTTTTATTGGAATTCTAAATGTTTCGTGTTAGCACATGGGATGAAGTAGCGAACAGTTTCTTGTATTTGATATCCTGATCCATATTCACTTTTGGCAGGGTAAATCTGCTGCTGGCGCTTCTTCTTCCATTGCCCGTCTTGATGAGAAGAAGGAAGAAGAGAACATTTAAAATTGCACTCAGCTATCTGGGGCACTTCTTGTTATTGTCTCTGTTTCATCCTGAGAGATTCTGTAACCTCTGCCAAGGAGGCTCTTGTCCCCTTGGATTGGATGTGCGCAGCTGTTGTTCGTAGTCCGATTTAGCCTCTCGCTCCATCAGTTGCTCGTTGTCATTACATTGCACTTTCAGGTTTCTAGTTTCTATAAATGTTCAGCGCAAAATGCCGCTTGGCCGAGAGATCCAACAGGAACGATGGCCTTGCCTTAAACAGGAATAATGATGTGATTTGCAATGTTTTAAATACTCGGGATTAAGTGTCAGACTTCACGCTGGCTCTCTGCGCTGTAGTTCTCTTATTAGTACTCACGATATGCATCTGATGTTGTGGACTAATCTGCCAAACTGTCTCCAACCAAAGTATGTTTTCCAATGCAAAATGGGCTGTGCTTGTGCATTAGTGTCCTTTGAGTGAGCAGAGGGCGAAAACATTCTGGAACGTCTGAAGGCTAAAAATGCGCCAACCTGGAACGAACACGTATTTTGCTAAGCTTTTTCTTTCTTTTGGGCCGAGAATGCCTAGTTATCGAGTTAATGGTGTTTCCCTTTTGTACTGGGTAAGATGATGCAAACCTGGGACTTGAGAACTTATCATGGCATTCTTCTTAGGTCGCTTAGACTCTTCCTACTATGGTCCAGCTATTGCATCTTTTTAGTCCCGAGTGATTGCTAGCTTCTCCAGCCAGTAAGGCGGTGGTTTATGTATCTGACATCTATCTATCTGCTGTTATGTTCGAACGTCTGAAGACTATTGCCACTATGAACATCTACTGAAGTTTCAGAGAACGTCTCGGCATGCAAAACCAACCTTGTTTGTGCATGAATTACAATTGCCTCCCATACTAATGTTATGCAAGTTTCCAATTTGAGAAACAGTGTCTTTTTTACTGAAGAAAATCATTCAGGGCAATGGAAGCAGTTATGTCATCTTTGCATTATACCATTGCCATGGTCTCGATGAATCACGTGAGAACTCGCTTACAATACGAATGTTGTCCGTTCAGTTATAGGGTGACAGTCGACAAATTTTGGCCATTGGTTTGGTGCAGATAATATGGTTCCTCTGCATAGCTGTCAATCTGATCGTCTCTAGAGTATGCATCACACCTATCATTTTTAGTCGTGAGATCATTTTCTGCTGTTTGAGTTGGAGTTCATATGGACAAAGAGTAATGCAGCATATGGTGGGATCTTGACTTACAGAGGCTGTTTTTTCGCAGTAATTTTGTGTGTGTGCGCTTTTTTTTCTCTAAAAATAGACGCATAATATTGTCTGAGCAGTGGCGGGTACGGTTGGAAGCACACGTTTCAAGTAGGTTCAGGCTAAAAAAAGGAAGCTCGGAGCTTCTGAATTCTCAGCTGAGAAGCTTTCGAGCTATGGCATTCCAATACTGTATCAAATTAAGCTAAAAAAAAAGTAGTGTGTCAAATTTCCACACAAAAAAATCGCAAGTTTTTTGGGGGTTGGAGCTCCTTTTTTTTTTGAGGCATTTTGGGGTTGGAGCTGTCTCTTGTTCCATCGGGAAAGGCCGTTTGGCTGGGCCCTTTGCTTGGTGCTGGGCCGCGCTCGCTTTCGCTTTGCTGGATGGGGGTGCCCGCCCGACCCGACCGCGCGGCAGGTAAAAAACGATCTGTGGTGCGCGAACCGCGAATCCTCAAAATCCCCAATCTCCATTTCCCCGCTCTAACCCTAGCTAGACACAGACCACCCGTGCGGTGCGGTGCGGCTGCGGTTGCGGCGGGAGAGGAGCCTCCGCCGGCGAAGCGAGGTCGCGCGACTCGCGTGCTCGAGGGAGGGGAGAGGAGGCGAGGTGGTCTTTGTGTTCTCGGCGGCGTGCAGGTCGACGCGGTGGCGGTAAGCTCGGACCTCCTTTTTTTTCCGCCCTCACATGGCTGCGCAGAGGTAGAGATTAGAAGTACTAGAAAACATGTCTCGGAATCAACTGGTTCACGGTACCATTATGCTACTCTCTGTTTAGACATCTGCATATCACCGTAGTCACTGGAACTTACAAATGGTGCAGAAATTGCTGTCCACCGTAGCCACTGAAACTTACAAACCGAGCAGAAATAGTTGTCCACAGCCGGTTCTCTTTGTCGCCGATGCAGTTTTGGTTGGTTGGTCCGGATTCGAGCTGTCTTTCCCAATGCCAAATGCACCGTTTGCTTGTTCTGTCCAATGTTTCAGTGTAAACTATTTCTAACCTGCGTGGTTGTTGCGCTCATGCACACATTCTGCTGTGCAGAGAGTCACATTCAGGGCGTGTTGTGGTGGTGTAGTACTCACTTTGTATTTCATCTGCATCTTGATATGTGCACTTGATCATGCCTTTAATTAGTTTTAAACCAGCTTGATTTTTCAACATTTTAGGCATCATATGTATATTGATTTGCTTATGATTATTTAGTCAATGGCCACACAAGGCTCCATATCTGCTACAGGTCCGCTGCGCATTTCCTTATTTATCCATTCTTGGTAGATAAACTTAAAAATCAGTTAAACTTTACCTAGAATTCATGTCACTTGCCAGCATATTACTCTTAGTTTAATCATAATCTTTACACAGTTTGGCCTTTTTCTTATGTCTGTTTGCAGAAGGATTCGGTACCTAGGTTTCTCCGGGAGCCTAGATTTTGCTTACTATGGCTTCTGAGGAAATCAAATCAAAGAAGCAAAGAAATGACGAATGCATTATAAACTGTCTCCCAGAGGACCTCATTGAGCGGATATTTTTGAGGCTTCCAGTGAGCACTTTGTTGAGGTGCGTCAGTGTCTGCAAGCACTGGCACAACTTCATCCGTGATCCACAGTTTGTCGTATCACACCTTCAGTGTGCGCCCCGAGATGTCCTTCTGTTCTTCCAGCAAGAGTCGATCTCAGGCGAGCCCTACCCTAGTGATGCTATCCTAATTGATGAAGCCTGGTCGCCATCGACACGCGCAGTGCCAGTGATTGGGCCTGATGATTTCCTTTTTGGTTCATGCAATGGTCTCCTTGGCTTATACACAAAGACATCAACTATCAAGATAGCTAACCTTGCATCTGGTGAATGTCTACATCTTGAGAAACCCGCAAAGAATGTGAAGGGTGATCACTTCTCTTTCTACAACTTTGGATTTCATCCCGTGACAAAAGAATACAAGATTACACACTTCCTTGGCGATTGTGTTGAGGGTTGCCCCCATAATAAAGACAGGTTCAGCGTCATTCAAGTTTACACGCTTGGTGATGAGAAATGGAAAGATATCCGAACTCCAGAAGCTCTTAGCTTGATCAGTGTAAGAAACTCTGGAGTTGTCAATGTTGATGGCAAAATGTATTGGTTGACTGAAGAAATGTTAGGTAGCTGGCAGCATGCAGTTATGTCCTTTGATCTCTGGGAAGAAAGTTTTGCAATGATTCAACTGCCAGCAGCGTGTGAAGATCATTATTATTTTGGTCCTCGCAAGTTCTGGATCAGAGATATAGATGGGAAAATATGTATAGTAACTGCTCAAACAAGTCGTTATGGTCCCAAAGCTCTTTCTGGTGAGCTGCAGATCTGGACACTCGACAACATGGTAGAGCAACAAAGGTGGAGCCAGAAATACAATATTAAGAACCCACCAAATTACATTCCAGGTCCACATTTTGTTCACAGGGATAGGATCCTCGCACAACTTTGCAGCAATAACGTATATGCGTATGAGTTGTTCGGCGAGAACTTTGATGTTAACCTGTGTAAGGGGGTAAACCTGTTATATTTCAGCCCCCGCAAGCCGTACAACATGCAATCCTACATATGTGTGAAGTCACTTGTACGTTTAGATGTATACAAGAAGGCTGGCATTGTACGTAGACCAAAACAGTGGGAAGGCTGGCAGTTGAAGAAGTGGGAGACATGGAAGCGTAGGCTTAGCAAGTTAGCGGATTTGCAGTGCCGGATGCACAAATTTGAGCACCACTTACTTGTATGTTGGCCAGACTGTTATTATTAGGCCTTGATGAATATTAATTATCATTTTAAGATTTGACAAACTGCTAGTTTGCCATTTTGTAGGAAGTCGCAGAAACAATGGGGAAAAGGTGCCAGTTTTTGAAGGATAAGCAACATAACATAGCAGAACATGTACTCACGGAACTCAAACAGGTGTTGCAGCACAAACCAGATAATCCATATCAGGTAATTTTTTTACTGAAATGATAGCTTGTATGTTACCACACTTTTCACATGTTAGTTCAAAACGTTTATAATTATTTAGGCCAAATGCATGATAATATTTTAAGTGCATTGTAACTACTGTGTTAACAAGTGTCTTGCAAGTGTCCAATAGCTAAGGTCCATCCGGAGGCTTAATTGGGTTGAGTACAGTCAGGCCCAGCAGAAGTTAGAGGTTCGTTTAAGTTAGACGGAAGGCATGACGAAGGTACAGTGTGTTAGTGTGCTCACATTTGTTGATGTACTAACATTATTTACTACTGTTGGTGAAATATGCCACATTTGACAAAGTTGTCCTTCCTATAGGTTGTGCAGCAGGCACAGGATATGTTGGATCAGGTGAATTCGCATTGGTTCTTACTTGACTTCTAAATTATCCATGTTTTCAGCAACAACCTTCCAGTTCTCGTTTCTGTTCTGGCCTGCTGGTCTCATTTGCTGTAGTTACGATGCCTATTAACTTATCTTCAGAAATAAGCAACTTAGCCTACTGTCTATCTATTTTCTTGCATGCATCTCGAGTTTCATTGTTTGATGGAATACTTTGTACATGCTGAGTAGTGAGCATAGTTGTGCACTTGTGCTTGTGCTAATCGAGCACTGAAATATCTTACATTGATGGTGCTTAAGTAACTATAAGAGAGGCATGATAGATTGATCTATTCCATATACCTATGAACAGCAGATTAAGTTACAAGAATGGAGTTCTGAAACAAAGAACTTTGTGAGTAGTAGCCAAGAAGATTATTTTTATCATCCACTACATAATTTTGTTTTAATCTGTATTGTTCTGGTTTTGATATCCTGATCCACGTTTACTTTTGGCAGGATGCGTCAGTTGCTGGCGCCTCTTCCAGTGACGGTCCTGACAAGGAGGAACAAGGGAGCCTTCAGCATTAAACCTGGCTTTCCTGGGGCAATTCTTACTAATTGTCTATGTTCCGTCCTGAGAGATTCTGCAACTTCTACAAGGAGACTCTTGCTCCCTTGGATTGGACGTGCGCAACCATTGTTCGCGGGCCGATTCGTCCTCTTGCTCCATCAGTTGCTTGTCATTGCATTGCACTTCAAGTTTGTGGTTTCTACAAATGTCGAGGGCACAATGCTGCTTGGCCCTTAGAGATCCGACCGGAACATTGCTCCTTACCTCGAACAGAAACAGTGGTTCATTTTATGAATAGATTTTAAGCACTTTGCCATGTTTAAAAATTTGAGACACGCTACCAGACTTCATGCTGGTTTTCTGTGTCATTGCTGATCCAGTTCTCACGGTATACACTTGGCGTCGTGATTTAAACCTTCGCCGTGCTAAGTTTTGATGTCGCCGCCGTACTGTGCTGTCTTGTCCCTCCCTGTTGTTTCCTGTCAATAATCTGACCTTCTGCTCACACCTTCTGTGTGTTCTAGGGCACATGGTCGTCCACCACACAAAACCCTAGCTCGTTCCGTCTTGTCGACTGGATCTGGAAGGAGAACGTGGAAGGCCTGATGAAGTAGAGAGGTAGGGACTCAGAAATTGGGAGGGTTGGAGTAGTAGAAGTGCAGGCGATCAGTAAGCCCTTGTCCGTGAAGCCGGTGCAGCCGAGCAAGCAAAACTACTATAGAGAGAGGCAAATCACGAGCCACGATTGTGTTTTTAAAAGCAGCACTAAAACCTCCGGTAATTGCGACCTCTGATCGACAACATAACATTAAACGATTTTCTGAACGGAATGGACGATGCAGTAGCAATCAAACTGAAAAAAATGGCAAATGCATACCCCAGTCCCTGGCAGCTCCCTAACATTTAGGATCCGCGCCCTGCCATCTGGTGCGGCCATAGCTCTGTTCCACATCTCCTCGTAAGATTTCTAGACAAGCAACATTCCAAGACCTCATCTCAGATATTTCGCTTTTTGCAAAATAAAATAAAATTCACGCCTTAAATGCCTAGCCCAAGAAGATAGTCAGGTTTTCTTTAGAAGCAGTAGACATTCCCAGAAAACATGTTTCGAGAATCAACTAATTCATGGTATCATTATGTTACTGCCTGCTCCGCGTAGTACCCGAAACTCACAAAATGGCAGAAATTGATGTCCGCCGTAGCTGAAACTTATAACTGGTGCCGAAATTGCTGTCCACGGCCGGTTCTCTTTGTCGCTGATGCAGTTTTTTTTGCTGGCTGATCCGGATTCGTGCGCCTTTCCCAACGCCAAATGCACAGTTTGCTTGTTCTGCCCGATGCTTCAGTGTAAGCTATTTCTATGTTGTACGGTTGTTGCGCTGATGCACACATTATGTTGTGCAAAGAGTCGGTCAGGGCATGCTGTGGACCTGTGGTGGTGCACTTGACCCTGCCTTTAGTTTTAAACTAGCTTTATCTTTCAACATTTTAGGAACATACGTATATTGATGTGCTTACGATTATTAGTCAATGGCCATACAAGGCTCCATATTTGCTACAGACCCGCCACTTATTTCTTTCTTTACCCGTTCTCAGTAGATAAACTTAAAACATCTGATAAACTTTACCTAAACTTGATGTCACTTGCCAGCAAATTACTGTTAATCATAATCTTTACAGAGTTTGCCCTATTGTTTTTTGTATGTGTGTTTGCAGAAGGATTCGGTGCCTAGGTCTCCTTGGGAGTCTAGATTTTGCCTGCTATGATTTCTGAGGAAACCAAAGCAAAGAAGCAAAGAAATGAGGAATGCATTATAAACAGTCTCCCAGGAGACCTCATTGAGCGGATATTTTTGAGGCTTTCAGTCAGCACTTTGTTGACGTGCGTTGGTGTCTGCAAGCACTGGCACAACTTCATCTGGGATCCACAATTTGTCGCATCACACCTCCAGTGTGCGCCCCGAGATGCCCTTCCGTTCTTCCCGCAAGAGTCCGCCTCAGGCAGGCCCTACCCTAGTGATGCTATACTGGTTGACGAAGCCTGGTCGCCATCGACATATGCAGTGCCAGTGATTGGGCCTGATGATTTCCTTTTTGGTTCATGCATTGGACTCCTTGGCTTATACACAAAGACATCAACTATCAAGATAGCTAACCTTGCAAATGGTGAATGTCTCCATCTTGAGAAACCTGCGAAGAATGTTAAAGGTGATCACTTCTCTTTCTACAGCTTTGGATTTCATCCCGTGACAAAAGAATACAAGATTACACACTTCCTTGGTGATTGCATTAATGGTCGTCCCCATAATAAAGACAAGTTCAACATCATTCAAGTTTACACGCTTGGTGATGAGAAATGGAAAGATATCCGAACCCCGGAAGCTCTTAGCTTGATCATTGTGAGAAACTCTGGAGTTGTCAATGTCGATGGCAAAATGTATTGGTTAACCGAAGACATGTTATAGCTAGCTGGCAGCATGCAGTTATTTCCTTTGATCTCAGAGAATAAAGTTTTGCAACGATACAACTACCAGCAGCACATGAAGATCATGATCGTTACGGTCCTCGTAAGTTCTGGATCAGAGATATAGATGAGAAAATATGTATAGTAACTGCTCAAACAAGTCGTTATGATCCCGGAACTGCTCTTGGTGAGATGCAGATATGGACACTCGACAACACGGTAGTGCAACAAAGGTGGAGTCAGAAGTACAATATTAAGTACGCACCAAATTACATTCCAGGTCCACATTTTGTCCACAGGGATAGGATCCTCACACAGCGTTGCAGCAATAATGTATGTTCATGTGAGTTGTTCAGTGAGAACTTTGATGTTAACCAGAGTAAGTGGAGTGAATTGCAAAAAACCACCACATTGAAGCGTAGGTTTGCAAAAAAAACTCTTCTACGAATTTGTACCCAAAAACACTGATTCTTATCCTAATCTTTTGCAGAAAACACTAGTTGATGGCTTTAGCCCATTTGATGACGATTATGACAGATGGAGCCCGCCATTTGCTGATGTGGTTAACGGTCCTTTTACCAAAACGTCCTCCGCTTCCTAAAAAAATATTCCCTAAAAAACTACCCTCTCCCTGCTCCTCCACCTCCCTCCGGCGCATCCCTACCTCCCAGCGCCACCACCTCCCTTCCCGGCTACGACCCCGACGCTCAGCTCGGCCCGCCATGCCAAGCCCGACCCGCCTTGACGGGGAGGAGGAGGGACGAGGCGTGGTGGAGACTGGGCCCGCCGGATCCTGGCGCAGGCCGTCCTTGGACGTGGGTTGTGGAGGCGGGGAACATCGGACCCGGCCAGATCTGGCATGTGGTGGCACAGGACGTGGGTGGCAGCGATAGGAGGTAGTCTGGTCGGCGCGCTAGAGGCGGAGTGGTGGTCGGGGCCGCTGCTCCAGGTAGGCCACCCGGACCGTGCGCTACTCCGTGGCGAGCCGTGGCGGGAGGCGGCGACAGGGCTCGTCTACGCGACCGCCCGGTGCGGCGACCTGCCGGAGCAGAAGCAAGCGCCCTCCTCGCCGCCATCGCGTCCACCGCCGCCGAGCGGGTTGCGCGCCATGCCTCGGGCTCAACCTCTGGCGCCCTTGCTCGGCGTCCGCGCCAGCAAGAGCAGGCTTGCCTGCGCCTTGAGGATGCGCTTGTGCCGCGGCCGTGCTCTCTGCTCCCATTCCAGGTGACGAGACCCATCAGCCATGGCCGGCGTGCTGCTGCTCTGCTCTCTGGGCAGCCCAAATTCACCAAGGAGCTGATTGCGTTTTGTACTTTTACCTGAAGGGTGACTATGCAAAAATACCAGGGCCCCACATGTCATAATCGAGGTTAAAATGCATAAAACGGTTGATCAGTGTTTTTTGCAAAAGATTAAGACTAAAATCAGTGTTTTCTGGCACAAATTCGTAGAAGAGTCTTTTCTGCAAACCTACGCTTTAATGTGGTGGTTTTTCGCAATTCACTCGAGTAAGTGGGTACACCTGTTGGATTTCAGTCCCCGCAAGCCATGCAACATGCAATCCTACATTTGTGTGAAGTCACTTGTACGTTTAGATGTCTACAAGAAGGCTGGCATTGTACGTAGACCAAAACAGCGGGAAGGCTGGGAATTGAAGAAGTGGGAGACATGGAAGTGTATGCTTGGCAAGGATGCGGATGTGCGGAGCCAGATCCACAAATTTGAGCATGACTTACTTGTATGTGTGCCAGACTGTTATTATTAAGCCTTGATGAATATTTATTATTATTTTAAGATTTGACAAACTGCTAATTTGCTATTTTGTAGGAACTCACAGAAACATCGAGTAAAATGTGCAAGTTTTTGCAGAATAAGCAATATAACATTGCAGAACATGTACTCACGGAACTCAATCAGCTGTTGCAGCGCAAACCAGATAATCCAGATCAGGTAATTCTCTCCTCAAATGATAGAACACATGTTATCACACCTTTTTCTGTGTTAGTTCAAAACATTAATAATTATCTGAGGCCAAATGCATAATAATATTTGAAGTGCATTGTAACTATGGCGTTAACAAGTTTCTTGCAATTATCTAATAGCCATTGTCTGTCCGGAGGCTTAATTGGGTGGAGCAGAATCGGGAGCAGCAGAAGTTAATGGCTCGTTTAAGTAAGATAAAACACATGATTAAGGTACAGTGTGACAGTGTGCTTGCATTTGTCGATGTACTAACATTATTTACTATTGTTGGTGACATATGCCATATTTGACAAAGTTGTCTTCTGTATAGGTCGTGAAGCAGGCAATGGATAACATCTCTAGTATTACAATGTTGGATCAGGTGAACTTTTGCATGGGTTCTAACTTCTAAATTATCCATGTTTTCAGCAACAACCTTTATAGTTCTTGTTTCTTGTTTCTGTTGTGGCCTCCTGGTCTCATTTGCTGTAATTACGAAGCCTATTAACTTATCTTCAGAACTAAGCAACTTAGCCTACTGTCTGCCCATTTTCTTGCATGCATTTTCAGTTTCATGTTTGGTGGAATATTTTGTACATGCTGAGCGATGAACATAGTTGTGCTAATTGAGCATGGAATTATTTTACTTTGGTTGTGCATAAGTAACTATTCACTGGTTTCTTCTTCTTCTTGTTGTTCTATTCCATATACCTATGAACAGTAGATTAAGTTACAAGCTAGAGTTCTAAAACAAAGAATTTTGTGAGTAGCCTAGAAGATTATTCGGTCACAAATTTTCATTTTCGTCTGTATTGTTCTGCATTTGATTCCTGTCTTGAAATTTAGCAACATTGTGTCCCGTGTTTTCTGTTAGAGAGGAACACCGATATCTGATATGTCTCCTTATTTTTCATCAGAATTCTGCATGCTGCCTCACATGGGACGAAAGTTGCGAGCGCTTCTTGTATTTGATATTCTGATCCATATTCATTTTTGGCAGGGTACATCAGCTGCTGGCGTTTCTTCCAGTGACGGTTATGACAAGAAGAGAGCCTCTAGCACTGAACTTAGCTTTCTGGGGCACTTCGTTTCGTCTCTGAGTGATTCTGCAACTTGTACAAGGAGACTCCTCCTCCCTTGGATTGGATGGCCTCTTTTGCTCCATCAGTTGCTTGTCATTACGTTGCACTTTCAGGTTTCTAGTTTCTACAAGATGTCCAGCGCACAATGCTGCTTGGCCTGAGAAATCCGACAGCAACCTTAAGCTGAAACAATGGTGTAATTTTCTGAACAGATTTTAAGCAGTCTGCCATGTTTCAAATACTTGAAATGCATTACCAGACTTCATGCTGGTTTTATGTGCTGCTGTTGTCTTAAAGCATCTCCAGAAATGCACTACCAGACTTCATGCTGGCTTTATGTGCTGCTGATGTTGTCTGATTTTAAGCACCCTAATATCCAGAAATTGCTATTGAAGGGCACCCAACTTTTTATAGAAAAAAAAGCACATTCCTATACAGGGATATAGTCTACACGTGAGTGAAGTTTCATGAAGAAATACGTTAAGATGTGAAGTACACCGAAAAGAAATCTTGATGTTTTTAGCACATGCACTTCACTGTAAAGTGCATGATTATTTAGTCCGTGGCTCCTTCCATTCATCCCTTCCCTTATTTGCTCACCTGCCCGACATGTCATCCTCATGTTGCATCCGGGGGCCAGGGCATGGTGGTACGGCGCACATCGTGACATGCAACACGGAGGTGCATGACATGGAATGCAAGATTGGGCACGGTGGAAAATGATGTGGGACGGGATGGGGTAGCGGATTGCGGCGACCCATCTAGGTTGATGACAGTCGAAGTTGAGATGCTCGGAGCCGGCTAGGGCGGGGCCAGGTTGCAGGTGCAACGTGCGTGGCAACATCGGGAAGGGGAGTGAGGGGCGGCATTCTGCTATGGGAGATTGTGTGGGGCTGCGACATGGTGCCCAAGTGTGTGTGTTGGGGGGGGGGGGGGGGGGGGGACGGCAGCGGTACCAACAGCCATAGAAGGAGATATTGGCAGTCGGGCGGTGACGATGGCATGTACCGACTAGGTTGCTCCTACTTCACATAGATCAGGACACCTCCAACTGACTCGAGACTGTAAACGTAGCCACGAACACCTATATAAGATGTGGCAGTCCCTCCCCCGCCGATTGGTAACCTTACAATCTCACATCATTAGGCTAGCCAAGCACCCCTACATGATATTATGATAAACTTTTAGTGCACATAAATCATAGTTCTCATACGACGTTGCTATGTTTAGATCTCAGCTCACATTGAAAGATGTCCTTTTGTGCAGTGGCGGCACCAGGATCGGGCTAGGCCCGAGCAAGCCCCAGGCCAAACCCAGCCTAACAACCCAGGGTCCCAGACCACTGCAAGTCAAGACTGGCTCCACCACTGCTTTTGTGCATGGCATAGCATGAAAAAAAACCAAGAGTATTGAACACTCGTCTATACAATTTTTGATCGCTTAGTTTGGCTTCTAGTACGATCTTCATCTTTTTTAACAGCATTTCAAGACTTCTTTTCCGATACATTTCACTTTGTAAAGTATAAAAAAGAAATGCTCCTCTTTTTTTGAACCATGCCAAAGAAATGCTCCTCTAAAAAAATGCTTCCTTTCGGAGCATAACCAGTGGGGTGTCTTTTCTCTTTCTTTTCTTCCAACTGGGCATTACCCCTTTCCACTATTTTTTATAGCGAAAATACAATTATTCAGTAACCAATTTTTTTAGATAATTCACCAATTTATTTAGGGATAGTAAGTAGTAATCAATCTTTTTTGAGAAAAAAAATTGGTTACTGAATTACCTCAAAACGAGGATGAGAGGCCGTCTCGTCCTGGGCTTATGGCTAGAATTTTGGGCCGTGCGCTTTCCCTTTGTTAACTCCCCGCCTGAATCGCGGCGGCAATCGTGCGCGAACCGCGGGAAAAAAAATTCCCAATCTCCATTCCGCGCTCTAAAAACCCTAGACACCGGCAGCCCGTGCGGCGCCCTGTTGCGGCGGGAGACGAAGCGAGGCCTCGCGACCCGCGTGCTCGTGGGAGGGGAAGCGAGGCGAGGCGAGGCGAGGCGGCGGGGTTCCGTTCCGTCTTGGATCTTTTGGTGGCTTGCAGGTCGACGCGGTGGCGGTGAGCTCCGACCCTCATTTTTGCCGCCCTCTTTTTCTTTTTTTTTTGCCGCCCTCAAATTGTTGAGCGCGCACTCGCAAGCTTTCCATCCATACTAGCATCCGTCGATTGATTCATTTTAGTTATAATCTTGTTCCTTCGCTTGTTTTGCTGTTCCACGGCGCCGGAATACAGCGGACAACTGTTTATACATCTGCATACTGCCGTAGCCGCTGAAACTTACAGAAGGTGCAGAAATTGCTGTCTATGACCGGTCCTCTTTGTCGCCGATGCATGCCTTTTCCAATGCCAAAAATGCATTATCTTCTTGTTTTATCCAATGTCTCAATGTTAAACTATTTCTAAGTTGTATGGTTGTCGCGCTGATGCACACATTTTATTGAGCAGAGTGTCATTCGGGGCTTATGGCTAGAATTTTGCCAGCAAATTTTAGCGGTGTCGCACCCACTTTATGTTTCATGTATGCATCCTGATATGTGTATCTCACCATGCTTTTAGTTTTAAGCTAGCTTGTCATTTCAACTTTGCAGGCATCATATGTATATCGATTTGTTTATGGTTATCGATCAATAGCAACACAGGGCTCCGTGTTTGCTATAGGTGGTGCCACTTATTTCCTTCTTAACCAATTCTAAGTAGATAAACTAAAACATCTGTTAAACTTTACCTAAACTTCATGTTATTTTCCTGCAAATTACTTTAATCATAATCTTTACTCACTTTTCCCTATTGGTTTTAAATGTGTCTGCAGAAGGATTTGGTACCCTGGCTTCCTCAAGAGACTAGATTGCTTACTATGGCTTCTGAGGAAACCAAACCAAAGAAGCAAAGATATGAGGAATGCATTATAAACGGTCTCCCAGGAGAACTCATTGAGCAGATATTTTTGAAGCTTCCAGTGAGCACTTTGTTGAGGTGCACTGGTGTTTGCGAGCAGTGGCACAAAATCGTCCGAGATCCCCAGTTTGTCACCTCTCACCTCCAGGAGGCGCCCCAATGTGCCGTCCTATTCTTTCCGCAAGAGTCGGTCTCAGGTGAGCCCCATCCTGCTGATGCTATCCTGATTGATGAAGCCTGCTCACCATCGACATATGCAGTGCCAGTGATTGGGCCTGACGATTTCCTTTGTGGTTCATGCAATGGGCTTCTTGTCTTATACACAAAGTCATCAACACTCAAGGTAGCTAACTTTGCAACTGGTGAGTGCCTGCATCTTGAGAAACCTGTAAAGAATTTGAGGGGTGATCACTTCTTGTTCTACAACTTTGGATTTCATCCATTGACAAAAGAATACAAGATTACACACTTCCTTGGTGATCCTGTTGTGGGCAGCACCCGCTCCCATAATAATAGCAGATTCAGCGTCATTCAAGTTTACACACTTGGTGATGAGAAATGGAGAGATATCAAAACTCCAGAAGCCCTAAGCTTAAACTGTGTAAAAAACTCTGGAGCAGTCAATATTGACGGAACAATGTGTTGGCTAATTGAAGACATGGTAGCTAACTGGCAGCATGCAGTTATGACCTTTGATCTCAGTGAAGAAAGTTTTGCACGGATACAACTGCCAGCAATTGTACATGAAGATTGTGCAGGTGGCGGTCCCCGTCGGTACTGGATCAGAGAGATAGATGGGAAGATATGTATAGCAACTGCTCAAGCCTGTCCTTCTCTTCCCAGAAGGCTTGTTGGTACGCTGCAGATCTGGGAACTTGAGAACAAAACGGAGCAAAGGTGGAGCCTGAAGTACAATATTCAGTACTCGCCAGATTACATTCCAGGTCCAAATTTGGTTCATAGGAATAAGATCATACTGCAACGTCGCGACGGCAACCTATATTCCTATGAGTTGCTCGGGGAGAACTTCAATACTAAATTGTGTAAGATGGCAAAGCTGTTAGATTTCTTTCCCCACAAGCCTGACAACATGAAATCCTATATCTCTGTGAAGTCACTTGTACGTTTAGATGTATACAAGAAGACTGCCATTGCGCGTAGGCCAAAACAACGTGAAGGCTGGGAATTGAAGAAGTGGGAGGCATGGGAGCACCAGCTCTCTGATTATGAAAAACTGTGGACTTGCCTTCATGAAGAAGAGCACGAGGGAATTGTATGTTAGCTGATCTCAAATTTAGCTTATCGATAATTCATTATTCTGGAAATTTTAACAATGGATGAGTTGCTATTTGATAGGCACTTGCAGAACGCAGCAGCATATCATTCAATGGTCTACTTCCGCGTATCTTGGATGATGCGATTCGACAGGATATAGGCATGAAAATCAATCAAATATGTCCAAGCCTTCCAGATCAGGTAATTCTTTATCTAAACGAAAGTCAGCATAGCTTTTATTTTCATGTTTTAAGTTTAAATATTCAATGATCATTTGAAAAGCAGAAGATGTAATGATTGTTTAAGTGTACCCTCATGATTGGTCATGTTTTGCACGAGACTCCAGCAACCAAGGCCCCTCCGGCGGCTTAATTGTGTGGCACAGAAGCAAGATAGGGAAAATTTATCTGCTCGTTTGGAGAATTATAGTAGCATTATGAAGGTATAGTGTTTTAAATTTACAAGCCAGATCATTGAGGACTTTTCCTTGAAACATGTCAAATTAATAAAGTTAACCTGTCTACAGGCATCGAGGGAGGCTTCAAAGAGTATCATGAGTATGATACTAAGTGCTGTAGAAAATCAGGTAAAGGTTTACATTTGGTCTAATTTATTCATGTTTTTTCTTTCTGCTATAGCTCGCTAGTTCTTGTCTCCTATATCTGTTTTAATCTCTTCCACAATAAATAAGCAACTATAAGCAAGATAATATTGTTACCTCTCTCCATACAAATGAATGGCCTCCCCTGCAATACAATTATTTTCCATCCCATATTTTAATTTATGCATGCACTTCTGATTTAGTTCTTTGTGCTAACTTTGCAAGTTGTCTAGTTACTCTGTTCATTGGGCTGTCAATTAGGTATCACACAGTCAACATATCTTACATCAATAAGAAATGTTTTTTCATCAAGGTTTATGTAGGTGCCCTAAATTTGTGAAATGGGCTTCATTGCAAAACACTTTGGGTGTTTATATTTTCAGACCTACGCATATAGATACAGATATGCCAAACTGTAAATTTTATCTTCTTTGAATTGCATGTTATTGTCTGCAGTTCCATTCTTATACGTTTGCTAGCACACTCAGTGAATAATGGTTAATTGAGCATGGCTCTGCTAACAGGGCATCGAATTATAAGTTATACTTTGGTTGCTACCAAGTACTGCATTAAAGAGGTACTTAAAATTGTTCTATATCATACACCTATATATGGCAGACAAATTCGAAAATGCCAAATGGAGACCGAGCTCCATGAAGGCCTTAATTTGAAAACTTCAACATCCAAACTTTTCACTTTAAAGAAATTCTGAAAACAAATACACATATACCTAAATACAATGTACATGTGTGTAAAATTTCAGGTCGAAAAACGTTAAAATGAGAGCTACAAAAAAAATGGGGCTTTTTAGCATATGTACTGTTCATCCTCAAAGTCCATGATATTTTTTATTTTGTGCAGCTCGCAATTCAAGGTGTTTCATCCTGAAATTTTACACACAGACACATTACATCCTTGTATACATGTGTATTTTTTCAGAATTCTTTGAAACTAAAAGGTTTGAATTTTGAAATTTTTGAAGTCCTCGATGGAGCTCGGTCTCCAAAATGCTCTA
The DNA here is from genome assembly GCA_034509565.1 of Triticum monococcum. Classification (NCBI taxonomy): domain Eukaryota; kingdom Viridiplantae; phylum Streptophyta; class Magnoliopsida; order Poales; family Poaceae; genus Triticum; species Triticum monococcum. The sequence continues at coordinate 491,541,237 of CM067845.1, forward strand.
CTCAGACAAATTAACATAAGAAGTTCTAAAGAACATCAGAGTAGGAACCATGGATTGATTGGTTAACGTCAAATTTTTCATTTCCTACTTCCTGATTTGAGCTTTGAATTCAAAATTTAACGACATGATTAAACTGTGTGCACTTTATCTTTCTTTGAGGAAAAGAAAATAATGAAGATTCAGACCCTTCCTTTTTCTGGAATGGGTTGATGAAAGCCCCATTGTCTTGTATTTGAACCTTACTCATGTTTCAGAGGGGTGCTTCGGGCTCAAATGCTGGCATTTCTTCTCAGAATCGCAGTGAGGGCGATGATGCGAAGGCTTAATACTTCAGAATTTATCATGAGGGCGATGATTTTCAACACTTGTTTCTTTTTGTCACCGAGGGACTGTTTCACCTCTTCTGCCTGTAAAAGTGTTCTTTCTGAAGTACTGTCTGTGTGCTGCTATGTATTTTTTTCGTTTGAATTTCAGTCCTTGTGATCTAATAACTTATTGGTTGATTCGAGACCTTGAAGAATTTGCGGGACAGTGAGACATTTGATATGAAGGTCAAACCGACTCTTGCCACTGGATATGCATTGAAGCTTCACAGAATAGTTGGAAGTGCAAACCTTGCAATTGCATTATAATCTTATATCTACGGATGAAAGCATACCTTTCATAATGCACGGTCGTGGAACGTGTAGAATCAAGTAGGCTCAGATCCTCTAGAGTTTTAACTAACTGCTTATAACACCCTCGATGCGACTATATCTCCCACGTGTCGAGGCACGACTTAGAGGCATAATCGCATTGAAGGCAATGTCGCAAGTGAGGTAATCTTCACACAACCCATGTAATATAATAGGGGAAAGAGTTACATAGTTGGCTTACAATCGCCACTTCATACAATTACATGAATAAAGCATTACATCAATCAAATACACTCATGGTCCGACTACGGAACCAAAATAAAAGAAGAACCCCAAATGCGACAAAGGTCCTCGATCGACCCCAACTGGGCTCCACTACTGATTAACTAGAACGAAACAACACAAAGGACAAGATCTTCATCGAGCTCCTCCTGAGCTTGGTTGCGTCATCTGCTCGGACTCATCGGCACCTGCAAGCTGGTTTTGGAAGTATCTGTGAGCCACGGGGACTCAGCAATCTCGCACCCTCGCGATCAAGACTATTTAAGCTTAAGGGTAAGGTAAAAGGTATGAGGTGGAGCTGCAGCAAGCGACTAGCATATATGGTGGCTAACCTATTCGCAAAAGAGAGCGAGAAGAGAAGGCAAAGCACGGTCGATAAAAGTATGATCAAGAAGTGATCCTGGACTACCTACGTCAAGCATAACTCCAACAACCGTGTTCGCTTCCCGGACTCCGCCGGAAAGAGACCATCACGGTTACACACGCGGTTGATTCATTTTAATTAAGGTCGACTTCAGGTTTTCTACAACCGGACGTTAACAAATTCCCATCTGCCCATAACCGCGGGCACGGCTTTCGAAGGTTCAAATCCCTGCAGGATGTCCCAACTTAGCCTATGACAAGCTCTCATGGTCAACGAAGGAATAGACCTCCACCCGAGACGTTCCGATCAGACTCGGTATCCCAGTACAACAAGACATTTCGACAGGGTAAAACTAAACTAGCAACACCGCCCGATGCGCCGACATCCTGATGGGAGCTGCACATATCTCGTTCTCAGGGCAACACTGGATAGGTCAAGCTACGAGTAAAACCAGCCCTCAAGTTTCCCCGAGGTGGCCCCGCAGGCTGCCCTTTTCGGACCAACACTTAGACAAGCACTGGCCCGGGGGGGGGGTTAAAATAAAGATGACCCTCGGGATGCGCGACTCCCAAGGGAAAAAAGGCTAGGTGGCAAATGGTAAAACCAATGTTGGGCATTGCTGGCAAAGCTTTACTTAAGACGAACTGTCAAGGGGTTCCCATTATAGCCCAACCGCATAAGGGACGCAAAATCCGGGAACATAACACCGATATGACGGAAACTAGGGCGGCAAGAGTGGAACAAAACACCAGGCATAAGGCCGAGTCTTCCACCCTTTACCAAGTATATGGATGCATTAATTAAATAAGGTATATGGTGATATCCCAACAAGTAAATAAATATTCCAACAAGGAACGGTCTCCATGTTCCAACAAGGAACAAACTTCGATCTTCACCTGCAACTAACAACGCTATGAGAGGGGCTGAGCAAAGCGGTAACATAGCCAATCAACGGTTTGCTAGGACATGATGGGTTAGAGGTTTGACATGGCAATTGGGAGGCTAACAAGCAAGTGGTAGGCATCGTAGCAATGGCATAGCAAAAGAGCGAGCATCTAGCATAGCAAAGATAGTAGTGATTTCGAGGGTATGATCATCTTGCCTGAGATCCCGAAAGGAAGAAGAACGAGTCCATGAAGAAGACAAACGGAACGTAGACGAACGGGTCCTCACAAGCTCGACGTTACCGGAATCGACCCGAGGAAGCAATCACCGGAAAAGAAGCACACAACATAGTAAACAACCAACACATCAACATGGCATGATGCACAATCAAGTATGACCGGTTTACAGAGGCATGGCATGGCAAAGTGCACAAACAATCCTACAAATTAAGTGGAGCTCAATATGCAACGAGTTGCATATTGACGGAACACCACGTGATTTATTTAGTTCGATCTCGTTTATGTACCCAACAATATTAAATGTTGATTAACATGGCAAGAGGTGAAGCACAACAAAACTACCTATCTAGGCAAGTTTAAATGAGGCCGGAAGCAACGAACAACAATTCCGGAAAATCCCCATGTGCAAATATTAGGTTTGGTCCTGATCTGTCCTAAACACAATTTTAGAGTTGTTTAACATGCAAAGTGATGCCACCATGATAAACTAGGCAAAATTCTACCCCATTTACATATAAAGTTTATTTAATTCGAAGCTACGGTTATTTAGTTATGAATTAAATCATTTTAGCATGGCATAGGGGCAAATTAATGCAAACAACATTTTAAACATTTCAAACATAGGTGAAAGTTGGATATTATTAATCTACACAAAATTCTGAGTAAGTTTCATATATAAATTGTTTTAATCCGATGCACCATTTGTGAGTTATTAAATGCATGAAGAACAAGGGCTATTCTGCAAAACTGCCATCTCTGGATAATAGATAAATCGTCCAGACGCTGAAAAAAACACTGCTGGGCTGAAACTGAGACAAGCCCACTCAGTAAAGAAAAAAAAACAACAGGCGGGACGCTGTGGGCGGCTCACCCCTGGGCTGCGGCCCGGCTGGAGGAGAGGCAGGCAGGCTGAGGACGGCGCGCTGGGCCGAAGGCGGGCGCGGCCCAGGAAGGAGGGAGAGGCAGGCCGAGGCGATGCTGGGCCTGGGAGGCCAAGGCGGCCCACGCGAGCGAGGGCGGAGGCGCTCGTCGTCGTCCTCCAGCACCCGCTCAAGCAGGACAGTGGGACGGCGGCGCCCGCGGTCAACGCCAGCGTAGCGGCGACTCCGACAGGCGGGCACGGCGGGGATCCACGGGAATGGACGAATCCGGGCATGGGGACCCCGGATCTGGCCGCGGTGGTTGACGACCGCGCTCCTGGAGGTGGGTTCCGGCGTGGTGGAGCTCTCATGGCGGCGCAAGTCGACGGGGCTTGGCAGGGAGCAAGGTGGTGCGGCCGGGAGGCCAGCGCGGAAGGAGGCGGTGCCTCTCCAGCGAAGTCCGGTAGGGGAGGCGGCGATGCGGGCTCTGGATCGGGGCTCCTCCCGATCTGGAGCTCGGGGAGCAGGGGCGGCGCGATGCGGGCCTCAGGGCCCAGATCGGGGCCCGGGCGGCCTGGAGCGGACCTGGCGGCGCGGGGCGATGGGAGGAGGCGGTGGGGCGACGTGGCAGCGCCCGGTTGGGCAGGGCGACGCCTCAGGTGGCGGCTGGCCTCTTGGCAGCGCCCCAAGTGGCGACGGGGAGGTGGCTGCGCGCGGAAATCAAGGAGAAGGAGGTGGGAGGCGGCTGGGAAATGATTGGGGCACTGAGATTTAGGAGGAGGGGTAGGTAGCTGCCCAAAATGGAAGGGGGGGAGGTTTATATAGGGCAGGTTTTAGGGTTAGGGGGGTATCGCTTCGTTTCTGGATCCTCCGATCGCAAACGAACGGCCCCGGGCGAAGGGGGAAACTAGATGGGGTTTGTGGGCTGTGTAGGAGGGTTAGGCTGGGAGGAGAGGGGAGAGATGCAGCCCGGCACAGTTTTCGGAGACCGAAAACCTCCGACGAAAAGACCGGCTACTATTGCCGCTATATTTAATCGTTGGGGCATCAAACGAACTCCGATTGCGATGAAACTTGACAGGCGGTCTATCTACACTATAATAAGACCACACGTCAAATCTCATCCCATTCCGAGAACATTTTTCCGGCCACTTATAAAATACTATCTCGGACATGCCGCGGGCGCGTGCAAGTGTGTCTGGGCTCGGAACGGACAACGGAGAGAACGAGGAGGCCGGGACGGATGCAAGTTTTGAAAACATGATGATGCAATGCACATGATGACATGATAAGATGCAACACGCAAGCGAATGACATGGCAACGACAGCGAATAACTGGAAGACACCTGGCACATCGGTCTCGGGGCGTTACACTGCTATAGGCTGTTTTTTGAACACCGTACAAACGTAAGCGCTCATGTACACGCGCATACATTCACTCCTATGAACGCACATATGCACACCCTACCCGTATGAGCATCTCTGAAAGACTAAGCCGGCATATTATCTTGAAATTTACGAAGTCACCGTAGGCACCTCGTCATCGACGGGAACGTCTCCTCCCATTGAATGTGCATCGTCGAAAATCTTGAAATAAATTCAGAAATAAATGTGAGCACCAGGACTTACCCTGATGGGCTATGGATACCATAGTCCTCCTAACCATCCAATCATGATTTATCTAAATTTGTTTTTAAGAATTCATGACTGCCTGACACCTCAGCGACAGCGCTTCCTGGGCCGTCCAATCGTCCGCTTCGCTGCCTTTTTACCATCAAATTCGTCTGCTCCGTGATTTTCTTTGCTATTATCCCTCTAGTTTCTATGATAGTAGGCGATTTCAACAAATGATGTAAAAACGCCGCGCCAGCCCATTTACCTGTTGCATCAACACTGCTGACCTCATTCGCCACGAAGAAACAGAAAACTGCTTCTTTTTTTGGTCTCGGCACTGTTTTTGCCTCAAACATTGAAGACTTTTCAATTAAATACTGGTTCACACCCAACTCCATGATCTCTTTCGCTTGTCCCATCGAGATCGACACCGTCTGCCTCATTGGGCTTGATTACTCCGTGGCCCTCGTCTGGGTCAAGAGCCGCAGCTTAACCAATGTTCCTCATTCCATTCCGGTGCATGACTCCTTGGATCTCGACGCTATTGCCACAATATTGGTTGTCCGTTCGGAAGAGCTTCCCTCGACCCTGCTTTTGTGGTTCATGACTCTGACGACGGCCGTAACGGAGGCAACAGTGATGGTGGCAGCGTCGGGGGTGACAATGATTTCTCTAGTGACATGGAGCCAAACCTCTCCACCCTATCACCTCCACCGGCTGATGAAGGCCACGACGACCATGTTGTGCAGCTTCCGGCAGCCTCACCAATTTATTTACTAACAAAATATGAGTAAACGTGGCCCTATGACTCTTAGTGATTGATAGCTTCAGTGATATAATAAGAAGCGCTACTATGTGTTGGTAAAGGTTTACATTCAATGTCATATTTTATGTCTTTTCTCTCTATTTTACCAGTTTTTGTTACCTATATCTATTTTAGTTTCCTTTGTCATGTTTAAATAAGAAAATTAGCTTATCTTGGAATGTTCATGAACCCAAAAGAAGTTCACAAATTCATTTTTATACAAATTCAACAAATGTTATCAAATTCAAAATATGCTTTCATATTTGAAAAAATTTCACGAATACAAAAAATATTCGTGAAATTCAAAAATGTTTACAAAAAATGCAGAAAATATTAGTAGCAAACTCGAATTTTTTTCTTTTTGAGTCTGGCTACCGCAAATGCTGTATATCGCTTCCACTACGCTAAAAATGTTCGACTACCGCGAATCGCGAACCCTCGAAAAAGATCCCCAATCTCCATTTCCCAGCTCTAACCCTAGACGGAGACAGCCCGTGCGCTGCCGCTGCGGCGGAAGAGGAGCCTCTGCCGGCGAAGCGAGCCTCGCGACTCGCGGGCTCCAGGGAGGAGGTCCGTTCCCTCTTGGGTCTTTGGTGGCTTGCAGGTCGACGCGGTGGCTGTGAGCTCCGACCCCCTTTTCTCCCGCCCTCAAGTTGCCGAGCGCGCACTCGCAAGCTTTCCATCTACACTAGCATCCGTCAATCGATTCATGTTAGTTATCATTTCGTCCCTTCGCTTGTTTTGCTGTTCCGCGGTGCCGGAATGCAGCAGAGAGCTGCCTAGACATTTGCATACTACCTACCGTAGCCGCTGGAAGTCACAAAGGGTGCAGAAATTGTTGTCTATCACCGGTCCTATTTGTCGCTGATTCAGTTTTGTTGCTTGATTCCGGACGCCGTATGTTTTTTCTAATGCCAAAAAAATGCATTATCTGCTTGTTTTGTCCAATGTCTCAATGTAAGTTTTTTTGGGGAGAATAATGTAAGCTATGTCTAAGTTGTATGGGTGTTGTGCAGACACACACACACTTTGTTGTGCGGAGAGTCATTTGTGGCGTGTGGCAGGAATTTTGCTAGCGAGTTTTAGCGGTGTCGTACTCACTTTGTGTTTCATCTATGCATGTTGATATGTCTATTTCACCAGCACCAGACTTTTTAGTTTTAAGCTAGCTTGTTTTTTCAACTCCGTAGGCATCATACACATGTCGATTTGTTTACGGTTATTAGTCAATGGCCACACAGGGCTCCATATTTGCTACAGATCCGCCACTTATTTCCTTGTTTACCAATTCTAAGTACATAACATGTTAAACTTTACATAAACTTCATGTTATTTTCCTGCAAATTACTTTACTCATAATCTTCACCCAGTTTTCCCTATTGTTTTTGACTGTGTCCGCAGAAGCATTTGGTACCTAAGCTTCCTCAAGAAACTAGATTGCTTACTATGGTTTCTGAGGAAACCAAACCAAAGAAGCAAAGAGATGAGGAATGCATTATAAACTGTCTCCCAGGAGAACTCATTGAGCGGATATTTTTGAAGCTTCCAGTGAGCACTTTGTTGAGGTGCACTGGTGTTTGCGAGCAATGGCACAAAATCATCCGAGATCCCCAGTTTGTCACATCACACCTCCAGCATGCACCCCGTTATGCCCTTCTGTTCTTCCCACAAGAGTCGGTCTTAGGCGAGCCCCATCCTGCTGATGCTATCCTGATTGATGAAGCCTGGTCGCCGTCGACATATGCAGTGCCAGTGATTGGGCCTGATGATTTCCTTTGTGGTTCATGCAATGGGCTTCTTTGCTTATACACAAAGTCATCAACACTCAAGATAACTAATCTTGCAACCGGTGAATTCCTGCATCTTGAGAAACCTGTAAAGAATTTGAGGGGTGATCACTTCTTGTTCTACAACTTTGGGTTTCACCCATTGACAAAAGAATACAAGATCACACACTTCCTTGGTGATTCCGTCGAGGGTCGCCCTCGCCCCCATAACAATAACAGATTCAGTGTCATTCAAGTTTACACGCTTGGTGATGAGAAATGGAGGGATATCAAAACTCCAGAAGCCCTAAGCTTAAACTGTGTAAAAAACTCTGGAGCGGTCACTATTGACGGAACACTGTATTGGCTAATTGAAGACATGGTAGCTAGCTGGCAGCATGCAGTTATGACCTTCGATCTCTGTGAAGAAAGTTTTGCACAGATACAACTGCCAGCAACTAAACCTGAAGATTTTGCCGGTGGTGGTTCTCGTCGGTACTGGATCAGAGAGATGGATGGCAAGGTATGTGTAGCGACTGCTCAAACCTGTCCTTCTCTGCCCAGAAGGCTTGTTGGTAAGCTGCAGATCTGGGAACTTGAGAACAAAAAAGAGCAAAGGTGGAGCCAGAAGTACAATGTTCAGTACTCGCCAGATTACATTCCGGGTCCAAATTTGGTTTATGGGGATAAGATCATACTGCAACGCCGCGACGGCAACCTATATTCCTATGAGTTGCTTGGGGAGAACTTCAATACTAAATTGTGTAAGATGGCAAAGCTGTTAGATTTCAGTCCCCACAAGCCTGACAACATGCAATCCTATATCTGTGTGAAGTCACTTGTACGTTTAGATGTATACAAGAAGACTGCCATTGCGCGCATGCCAAAACAGCGGGAAGGCTGGGAATTGAAGAAGTGGAAGGCGTGGGAGCATCAGCTCTCTGAGAATGAAAGAATGTGGAGCGACACTCACCGAGATGAGCACAAGGGAACTGTATGCTTGCTGAATTCAAATTTAGCTTAATGAGACTTTATTATTCTGAAAATTTTAACAATATCAGAGTTGCTGTTTTATAGGAACGTGCGTAATGCTATTGCATGATGATCAATGATCTGCTGCCGCTATATTGGATGATACGATTCGACAGGAAATTGGCATGAAAATCAATCAAATATCTCCAAACTTTCCAAATCAGGTAATTCTTTGTCTAAATGGAAGTCAACATACCTTTTATTTTCATATTATGTTTGAATGGTCAGATAATCATCTCAAAAGGAGAAAACGTAGTGTTCTTTAAGTACTCCCTCTGTTTTGTATACAAGGCCACTTCATTATTATTTTTCAAACTTTGACCATTAATTTTACCAACAAAATGTGAGGTATATGCCACAAAAAGTATGCCATTGGATGCGCATTTCAAAGAACTTTCCTATGATATAGTTTTGGTGACATATAACCCATATATTGTTGGCCAAAATTATTAGTCAAAGTTTGACAAGAAAAAAGAAGTGGCCTTCTGTACAAAAACGGACGGAGAACACCCTTATAGCTGCTGTAACACATGTCTTGCATGAGACTGCAGCAGCCAAGGCCCATCCGGCGGCTTAATTGGGTGGCGCAGAAGCAGGATATGCAAAATCTAAATGCTCGTATGAAGAAATATAATACTATTATGAAGGTATAGTGTTTAAAATTTGCAAGTCAGATCATTGACGTCTTTTCCTTGAAACATGGCAAACTAATAATTTAACTTGTCTGCAGGCTACAGATGAGGTAACAAGTAGTATCATTAGTATGCTGGGTAGTGCTATAGAAGATCAGGTAAAAGTTTATATTTGATCTAGTATATTCATGTTTTTCCTTTCTGTTATATCTCGCTGGTTCTTGTCTCCTATATCTTTTTTAATCTCTCCTGCAATAAATAAGCAAATTAGCTTCTTTTAAAATATAAGTGAAATACTACCTCTGTAACTAAATGTCTTATATTTAGTTATGGGGGTAGTAATTGTATTATCTCGTGTTGTACAAATGACTGATCTCCCCTGTAATAAAATTATTTTCCATCCCATATTTTAATGATTTGGGAAGGGGAGCCTTGGCGCAGTGGTAAAGCTGCTGCCTTGTGACCATGAGGTCACGGGTTCAAGTCCTGGAAACAGCCTCTTACAGAAATGTAGGGAAAGGCTGCGTACAATAGACCCAAAGTGGTCGGACCCTTCCCCAGACCCTGCGCAAGCGGGAGCTACATGCACTGGGGCTGCCATATTTTAATGATTTAATTTATGCATACACGTGTTCTTTAGTTCTTTGTTTGCTTAGTGCAAGTTGTCTAGTTACTATGTTCATTGTGCTGAGGTAGCCAACAGTCAACACATTTTTTTTAGAATCACAGTCAACATATTTTACATCAACAATAAATAGTTTTTCATCAAGGTTTGTGTAGGTGCCCTAAATTTGGGAACTGGTTTGGTTGCAAAACACTTCAAGTGTTGATTCCTTTCTTAACTTGTATTTTCAGACTTGTACATATAGATATAGGTTCTGCCAAGCTGTTAAATTTTATCATCTTTGGATGCATGCTATTATCTACAGTTCCATTCTTGTGCGTTTGCTGGCACACTTGGTGAATGATGGTTAATCGAGCATAGCTGTGCTAGCTGTGCATGGAATTAAAAGTTATTTGTTTGCTGTCAAGTAATGTAACAGATAGGTACTTAAAAATGTTCCACATCATACACCTTTATATAGCAGACAAATTAACATAAGAAGAACTAAGGAACAGTCAGAGTAGGAATCATGGATTGATTGTTAAACACCAAATTTTCCATGTCCCATTTTCTGAATTGAGCTTTGAATATGAGTAAGGACCTGATTAAACTGTCTCTGCACCTTTAATTCTTTGAGGAAAAGAAAACAGTGCTGTCATGTTTTTCTCGAACGGCTATTCTACCTGCCTTGTGATGAAAGCACCATTGTGCTGTATTTGAACCATTACTCATGTTTCAGAAGCGTGCTTCGAGTTCAAATGCTGGCATTTCTTCTCACAATCTCAGCGAGGGCGACGATGCGAAGACTTTGATACCTGAGACTGAGAGCTTACCGTGACATCTTCTCAGCTCACTCAGGCTGTTGTTCAACGCTGTTTCTTTTTACCCCCGAGAGACTGTTTAGCTCCCTCTCCTGTAAAACAGTGTTTTCTTCAGTACCGTCTATGTGCTGTTTGATGGAGGTTGAACCCCAAGCCGTATGTATAACCGGCACAGCTCCTACCTTTGTACGTGACTTGGTGGCCGGCAATTTGGCTAGGCACTCTGGTCTGTGGAATATATCTCTCTCCATTTCAAAAATATACAACTATATCTATGTGCTGTCACGTTTGTCTCCACTTGAATTTACGGCGCACATCTAGTCCATGTGACGTGATTAGCATGTTGGTTGACTTGAGACACTGAAGAATTTTCTTGACAGCGAGGCATTTGATCTGAAGATCAAACCAACTCCTGTCAGCGTCCTGGGCTCCCTCCTCTCACGAGCCGCTGAGCCTCGTCTCGCCTCCTCGCTGTAAATGGACAGCGTCGTGTGCTAGACCCTTGACTCCCCAATTCACATTCCGCTGGTGCTTCAACTTGTTTCGCAACGTTCTTTGTGTATGGCCTTCCATGTAGGAGTATTTCGGCTGCGGGTAAACACGTATTTGGCCCTATCTCAACATGTATATTCGAAAAAAAAGGCCCATGGTCGGCCAGATTGGCAAGCTAGCCTCCGCCCTAGTCTCGTGGAAGTTGGGTTCTCCCGTGATAGCGTGTACGTGTGATTATCCGAAGCTGCCGCCGTCCATGCCCTTGCCGCCCGCCCGCCTCTGCTCTTCGATCGTGCTCATCTGCTCACCATCTGATTCATACGGCCAGTCAGACGCAACCTAATTCGCTACTCCAGCCAACGGACTAGCCAAGGTCAAAGGCATCACACTCTATTAATCTCTCCCAATTCTCATTTTGTGTCAGTGCCGAAACTGTAGATCAGATTTTACTTGTTTTTTACGTGTTCTGAGATGCTATGAAGAATGCATATATATCATGTACGTCTCCTATAGATTATCGTCATAATGCAAATCATCTTATTCGAGTTCCTATCTGTATCTGATGCCAAGATTCTCCGTGTCCAACTTATACAATATGGGTGTGTTTGGTTGCAGTTTGCAACATTAGTTGCATTGCATGTCCATCTCTAGTCAGCCTGGTTACTGAAAAACAGCCTCATATGCAGAAGATGCAACTTGTTTGGTTGCCTGCATCGCATCGAGAGGCACTTACCCCTGCTGTTTGGTTGCCTGCAGTTGTGCTTAGAGTGTGAGCAGATGCAAACTTCAGCTGTTTGGTTGCAAACAATGTTTGTGTTCTCCTCACCCCATTCAAATGTGGTGGCCTTATCACCACACATGATCAACACAACAGCAACATCACAACAGTAAGATCAAACAAAGCAAGCAATGTAATGACAGCAAACTTAACACAACAAACTACTTAACAAGATAGCATAAGTCTAGATTAAGAGCAGGGACATCCTCCTTCCCTGCTGTGCCAGGGTGCTGCTCCTGGCCAAAATATGAACAAGTTCCCAGCACAAGTCTCGCCACACACCCTAAAAGTTCTCCACTAACACCTGACTTAACTTAACTACATAGCCTGCTCGATGCCACCAAGGCAGTTGTGCCTGCTGCAACGATACCTGCACATCACCGACGAGTCGTGGTTGTAGATCTGAACCTTCAGTCCGAGTCCGGAGATGCGCACAACGACGAGGTCGCCGGGGACGATGCGGTGGCGGTGGCAGAAGTAATTCCACCCCCGGCCAAGCACCATGTGGCCCTCGGAAGTTCTGGACCTGCACCCAGAACATGCATCGCTTGTTGGCTGAGAGCCTGACCACGCGCGGGAGTCGCTTGATGACCAGCCAGGTGTTCATCATCTCCACGAACTTGGGAGGGACGACGAGCATGGCGAGGTCCTCGTTGTCCTTGATCCGCTGGTAGAATCTCATCGGCTCCCTGACTCCCTCCTCGTGGCCCTGTCTCGGAGATCGTCCCCTTGAATGAGGCACGCTCATGAAGGCGATCCTGCCATGCAGGTCCACTGTCTTGAGCCACCTGTTCGTGGGGATGAAATCCTCGGCGCGCTCAGCTCCGGCCACGACCTGAGCTCCTCCACCCGCCATATCCCAGTCAGTCTTCAGTATCTTATCAGGCAACATGACAAGTATTAGTATCAAACAAAGCAAGCAAGCAAACAAGCAAGCAAGCAAGCAAATGCCACTGATCAGTGGCACTTGCTGTTGGGCATTCTAGCATTCCAAGTGCCACTGATCAGTGGCATTTGCCCAACAGCAAGTGCCACTTGATCAGTGGCATGTGCTCATGGCCAAATGGCAATGATCAGTGGCACTTGGTGTTGGGCAAGAGCACTAATCTACTTGCTGTAGTGCAAATGGCACTGATCAATGACACTGATCGGTGACTTGCCCAATAGCAAGTGCCATTGATAAGTGGCATTTGTCTAGGGGCAAATGCCACTTATCAATGACACTTGTTGTTGGGCAAGTCACTGATCAGTGGCATCTTCTTTGCTGCAACTGGCACTGATCACTGCACTATCCTAAATAAGAAAACATCTAAAAATAGCAACAACAAGTGCCAATAGCACCCATGTGCAGCCATGCAGATTTGGGACCATCCTAAAATGGTCCTACTACATGCACGTATAACATCCACTCATGGCACAAACCCTAGCTTCAACATGCAACATGAAACAAGGACATGATCCTAACATGAACATGCCACTAGTCAACATGATTCTAGCATTCATCACTCAAACATGATTCTAGCATGAACACAGCTACTAGCATGTAGCACAAATCTAGCATGTAGTAGGACTCGGACTAGCATGATTCTAGGATTCTAGTATGAGCATGAATCTAGCATGTAACATGGCTACTAGCATTCTAGCATGAACACAAGCAGTAGCACACGCACTGTACAAAACAAGAGCAGATCAGTCCGATTGGATTCGATTGGGATCGCATCCAATCGGATCTGCTAGAATCCTATCAATCCTAGCACATGCCTAAGAAATTAACTGCAAATCTACATCTAGGAGCAAGATTTGAGGGGATTTGACTCACCGAAGCACGCGCAGCCGCGACGAACCGAGGCCGGGGTGAAAACCCTGGCGGGAACGATAAGGTGGCGGAGCAGAGGACGAGCCGGCCCCGGCGACGGCCTGCGACATCGGCCCCGTGCTGAACGCCACGCCGGAGGTCAAGAAGGACGACCCGCCGACCGAAGAAAACCCTTGGACGGGGGTCAAGAAAACCCCCGAGCCCAATGGTGTCCCAAGAAGGGGCGGCTCCATCGACGGCGCGGACGCCGAGCCCAGGACCACGAGAAATCCTCAAAGTTTGACATCAACACCTAGCACCTGCCTCTAGCACCACCATAGCAGTTGCTAAAGAAAACAATGAGGACCACCTCCACTCCCGAGCTCGATGCGACTCCATCACTGAGACACAGCTTTGCAGACCTCCAAGGTGGCTCGTCAATAGAGGCAAACCCATTGCCGTCGAACAAATTAGACTGGGGCAACACCTCGCACACGCCATCGAACTTCAAATCTGGCACCCCGCACGACTAAGACATCGGAGGAGCAAACCATACCTGCCTGCCATGAACCATGAACCCAACACATGATCCACCATCTTCCAGCTGACGCAGATGCAGACCACAATCTCCGCGCCGGCGCTGGAGCAAACGTCGTCGCGACAACAGAGCCCGAAGATATAGGTCCACCACGTGGATGCCGCCGCCGCCGCACCATCCTTGCTTGAACAGACTGGTTTCCAGATCCAACCCCAATGCAGATCGCCTTGTCGGAAAAGTATTTGAAGATTTTTTATTCGGCGTTGCCATCACCACCGCCCAAGCCAAGATGATAAATAACCCAAACCCTAAGCTGCTAATAGTGCCCAAAATGATCCAGGCGCGTGGATCCGACGACCCCCCTCCCCATCGACAACCGTGTGGATCCAATGACCCCCTCACCACCAACGATCGAGGTCGTCGACAGAGGGGAATCGCTGGAGGACAGTGGCAGAAGGAAACCCTCTAACGGCGGTGAAGGCTAGATCATAAGGAAGACAGAAAACGATACCTGTCCTAGTTAGATGAAAGAAGGAGGCGATGATTCCGACATAGAGGAGATGATTTTGGACGACGATGTCGACCACCCGATGTTGTTGCAACTCGTCAACAAATTTGAAGCCGACCTAAGGAGAAAGCACCGCAAATCGACGGTTAGCCGGCTTTGCATTCCGTGTAACCGAGCTCTCGTGATGATCTGGTTGAGCATCAGCGGCAACTGTATGGGAGATAGACTCCCATTTTATTCAATAAATTTTATATGTATTTGTCTCTGATTTGAATAATTATTTGTTGGAAATATGCCCTAGAGGCAATAATAAAAGCATTATTATTATATTTTCTTGTTCATGATAATTGTCTTTATTCATGCTATAATTGTGTTATCCGGAAATCGTAATACATGTGTGAATGATAGACACCAACATGTCCCTAGTAAGCCTCTAGTTGACTAGCTCGTTGATCAACAGATAGTCATGGTTTCCTGACTATGGACATTGGATGTCATTGATAACGAGATCACATCATTAGGAGAATGATGTGATGGACAAGACCCAATCCTAAACATAGCATAAGATCGTATAGTTCGTTTGCTAGAGTTTTTCCAATGTCAAGTATCCTTTCCTTGGACCATGAGATCGTGTAACTCCCGGATACCGTAGGAGTGCTTTGGGTGTACCAAACGTCACAACGTAACTGGGTGACTATAAAGGTATACTACGGGTATCTCCGAAAGTGTCTGTTGGGTTGACACGGATCAAGACTGGGATTTGTCACTCTGTATGACGGAAGGGTATCACTGGGCCCACTCGGTAATGCATCATCATTATGAGCTCAAAGTGACCAAGTGTCTGGTCACGGGATCATGCATTACGGTACGAGTAAAGTTACTTGCCAGTAACGAGA
Organism: Triticum monococcum; assembly: GCA_034509565.1. Taxonomy (NCBI): domain Eukaryota; kingdom Viridiplantae; phylum Streptophyta; class Magnoliopsida; order Poales; family Poaceae; genus Triticum; species Triticum monococcum. Next base: position 491,556,783 of record CM067845.1, read on the forward strand.
TTGAACAAGGTATTGGGATACCGACGATCGAATCTCGGGCAAGTAACATACTGATTGACAAAGGGAATTGTATACGGGGTTGCTTGAATCCTCGACATCGTGGTTCATCCGATGAGATCGTCGAGGAGCATGTGGGAGCCAACATGGGTATCCAGATCCCGCTGTTGGTTATTGACCGGAGAGCAATCTCGGTCATGTCTACATGTCTCCCGAACCCGTAGGGTCTACACACTTAAGGTTCGGTGACGCTAGGGTTGTAGGAATATGTATATGCAGTAACCCGAATGTTGTTCGGAGTCCCGGATGAGATCCCGGACGTCACGAGGAGTTCCGGAATGGTCCGGAGGTAAAGAATTATATATAGTAAGTGCTATTTCGGCCATCGGGACAAGTTTCGGGGTCACCGGTATTGTACCGGGACCACCGGAAGGGTCCCGGGGGTCCACCGGGTGGGGCCACCTATCCCGGAGGGCCCCATGGGCTGAAGTGGGAAGGGATCCAGCCCAAAGTGGGCTGGGGCGCCACTTCCCCTAGGGCCCATGCGCCTAGGGTGGGGAAACCCTAAAGGGGGGCGCCCCCTTGCTTGGGGGGCAAGCCCCCCACCCCTTGGCCGCCGCCCCCCTAGGAGATTGCATCTCCTAGGGCCGGCGCCCCCCTAGGCCCCCCTATATATAGTGGGGGGGGATGGAGGACCTCTTACTTTTGCCTTTGGTGCCTCCCTCTCCCTCTCCAACACATCCTCCTCCTTCATAGAGCTTGGCGAAGCCCTGCCGGAGTACTGCAGCTCCATCACCACCACGCCGTCGTGCTGCTGCTGGAGCCATCTTCCTCAACCTCTCCTTTCCCCTTGCTGGATCAAGAAGAAGGAGACGTCACACTGACCGTATGTGTGTTGAACGCGGAGGTGCCGTCCGTTCGGCGCTAGGATCTTCGGTGATTTGTATCACGTCGAGTACGACTCCCTCATCCCCGTTCTTTGAACGCTTCCGCTCGCGATCTACAAAGGTATGTAGATGCATCCGATCACTCGTTGCTAGATAAACTCATAGATGGATCTTGGTGAAACCGTAGGAAATTTTTTGTTTTCTGCAACGTTCCCCAACAGTGGCATCATGAGCTAGGTCTATGCGTAGTTCTCTTTGCACGAGTAGAACACAATTTGTTGTGGGCGTAGATGTTGTCAACTTTCTTGCCGCTACTAGTCTTATCTTGCTTCAGCGGTATTGTGGGATGAAGCGGCCCGGACCAACCTTACACGTACGCTTACGTGAGACCGGTTCCACCGACTAACATGCACAAGTTGCATAAGGTGGCTGGCGGGTGTCTGTCTCTCCCACTTTAGTTGGAGCGGATTCGATGAAAAGGGTCCTTATGAAGGGTAAATAGAAGTTGACAAATCACGTTGTGGCTTTCACGTAGGTAAGAAAACGTTCATGCTAGAACCCTATTGCAGCCACGTAAAACTTGCAACAACAATTAGAGGACGTCGAACTTGGTTTTTGCAGCAAGTGTTCTGTGATGTGATATGGCCAAAGTTGTGATGAATGATGAATGATATATATGTGATGTATGAGATGTTCATGCTATTGTAATAGGAATCACGACTTGCATGTCGATGAGTATGACAACCGGCAGGAGCCATAGGAGTTGTCTTTATTTTTTGTATGACTTGCGTGTCATTGAGATACGCCATGTAAATTACTTTACTTTATTGCTAAACGTGTTAGCCATAGTAGTAGAAGTAATAGTTGGCAAGCAACTTCATGGAGACACGATGATGGAGATCATGGTGTCATGCCGGTGACAAGATGATCATGGAGCCGCAAGATGGAGATCAAAGGAGCTATGTGATATTGGCCATATCATGTCACTATTATTATTTGATTGCATGTGATGTTTATCATGTTTTGTACATCTTGTTTACTTAGAACGACGGTAGTAAATAAGATGATCCCTCATAATAATTTCAAGAAAGTGTTCCCCCTAACCATGCACCGTTGCGACAGTTCGTTGTTTCGAAGCACCACGTGATGATCGGGTGTGATAGATTCCAACGTTCACATACAACGGGTGTAAGACAGATTTACACATGCAAACACTTAGGTTGACTTGACGAGCCTAGCATGTACAGACATGGCCTCGGAACACAGAAGACCGAAAGGTCGAGCATGAGTCGTATAGAAGATATGATCAACATGAAGATGTTCACCAACATTGACTAGTTCGTCTCACGTGATGATCGGACACGGCCTAGTTAACTCGGATAATGTTATACTTAGATGACTGGAGGGATGTCTATCTGAGTGGGAGTTCATTGAATAATTTGATTAGATGAACTTAATTATCATGAACTTAGTCTAAAATCTTTACAATATGTCTTGTAGATCAAATGGCCAACGTTGTCCTCAACTTCAACGCATTCCTAGAGAAAACCAAGCTGAAAGACGATGGCAACAACTATACGGACTGGGTCCGGAACCTGAGGATCATCCTCATAGCTGCCAAGAAAGATTATGTCCTACAAGCACCGCTAGGTGACGCACCCGTCCCACAGAACCAAGACGTTATGAACGCTTGGCAGACACGTGCTGATGATTACTCCCTCGTTCAGTGCGGCATGCTTTACAGCTTAGAACCGGGGCTCCAAAAACGTTTTGAGAGACACGGAGCATATGAGATGTTCGAAGAGCTGAAAATGGTTTTCCAAGCTCATGCCCGGGTCGAGAGATATAAAGTCTCCGACAAGTTTTTCAGCTGTAAGATGGAGGAAAATAGTTCTGTCAGTGAGCACATACTCACAATGTCTGGGTTACATAACCGCTTGACTCAGCTGGGAGTTAATCTCCCGGATGACGCAGTCATTGACAGAATCCTTCAGTCGCTTCCACCAAGCTACAAGAGCTTTGTGATGAACTTCAATATGCAGGGGATGGAAAAGACCATTCCTGAATTATTTGCAATGCTGAAATCAGCAGAGGTAGAAGTCAAAAAGGAACATCAAGTGTTGATGGTGAATAAAACCACTAAGTTCAAGAAAGGCAAGGGTAAGAAGAACTTCAAGAAGGACGGCAAGGGAGTTACTGCACCCGGTAAGCAAGCTGCCGGGAAGAAGCCAAAGAATGGACCCAAGCCCGAGACTGAGTGCTTTTATTGCAAGGGAAGTGGTCACTGGAAGCGAAACTGCCCCAAATACTTAGCGGACAAGAAGGCCGGCAAAACAAAAGGTATATGTGATATACATGTAATTGATGTGTACCTTACCAGTACTCGTAGTAGTTCCTGGGTATTTGATACCGGTGCAGTTGCTCATATTTGTAACTCAAAGCAGGAGCTGCGGAATAAGCGGAGACTGGCGAAGGACGAGGTGACGATGCGCGTCGGGAATGGTTCCAAGGTCGATGCGATCGCCGTCGGCACGCTACCTCTACATTTACCTACGGGATTAATTTTAAACCTCAATAATTGTTATTTAGTGCCAGCTTTGAGCATGAACATTGTATCGGGATCTCGTTTAATTCGAGATGGCTACTCATTTAAATCCGAGAATAATGGTTGTTCTATTTATATGAGAGATATGTTTTATGGTCATGCTCCGATGGTGAATGGTTTATTCTTAATGAATCTCGAGCATAATGCTACACATGTTCATAGTGTGAATACCAAAAGATGTAAGGTTGATAATGATAGTCCCACATACTTGTGGCACTGCCGCCTTGGTCACATAGGTGTCAAACGCATGAAGAAGCTTCATGCAGATGGACTTTTAGAGTCTCTTGATTATGAATCATTTGACACGTGCGAACCATGCCTCATGGGTAAAATGACCAAGACTCCGTTCTCAGGAACAATGGAGCGAGCAACCAACTTATTGGAAATCATACATACTGATGTGTGCGGTTCAATGAGCGTTGAGACTCGCGGTGGCTATCATTATGTTCTCACCCTCACTGATGACTTGAGTAGATATGGGTATGTCTACTTAATGAAACACAAGTCTGAAACCTTTGAAAAGTTCAAGAAATTTCAGAGTGAGGTTGAGAATCAACGTGACAGAAAAATTAAGTTTTTGCGATCAGATCATGGAGGAGAATACTTGAGTCACAAATTTGGCACACACTTAAGAAAATGTGGAATAGTTTCACAACTCACGCCGCCTGGAACACCTCAGCGTAATGGTGTGTTCGAACGTCGTAATCACACTCTATTAGATATTGTGCGATCTATGATGTCTCTTACCGATTTACCGCTATCTTTTTGGGGCTATGCTTTAGAGACTGCCGCATTCACTTTAAACAGGGCTCCGTCGAAATCCGTTGAGACGACACCGTATGAATTATGGTTTGGGAAGAAACCTAAGCTGTCATTTCTAAAAGTTTGGGGATGCGATGCTTATGTCAAGAAACTTCAACCTGAAAAGCTCGAACCCAAGTCGGAAAAATGCGTCTTCATAGGATACCCTAAAGAAACTATTGGGTATAGCTTCTACCTCAGATCCGAAGGCAAGATCTTTGTTGCCAAGAATGGATCCTTTCTAGAGAAAGAGTTTCTCTCGAAAGAAGTAAGTGGGAGGAAAGTAGAACTTGATGAAGTATTACCTCTTGAACCGGAAAATGGCGCAACTCAAGAAAATGTTCCTGAGGTGCCTGCACCGACTAGAGAGGAAGTTAATGATGATGATCATGAAACTCCAGATCAAGTTGCTACTGAACTTCGTAGGTCCACAAGGACACGTTCCGCACCAGAGTGGTACGGCAACCCTGTCTTGGAAATCATGTTGCTAGACAACGGTGAACCTTCGAACTATGAAGAAGCGATGGCGGGCCCGGATTCCGACAAATGGCTAGAAGCCATGAAATCCGAGATAGGATCCATGTATGAAAACAAAGTATGGACTTTGACTGACTTGCCTGTTGAGCGGCGAGCCATAGAAAATAAATGGATCTTTAAGAAGAAGATAGACGCGGATGGTAATGTGACCATCTATAAAGCTCGGCTTGTCGCTAAGGGTTATCGACAAGTTCAAGGGGTTGACTACGATGAGAATTTCTCACCGGTAGCGAAGCTAAAGTCTGTCCGAATCATGTTAGCAATTGCCGCATTCTATGATTATGAGATATGGCAAATGGACGTCAAAACGGCATTCCTTAATGGTTTCCTTAAGGAAGAATTGTATATGATGCAACCGGAAGGTTTTGTCGATCCTAAGAATGCTGACAAGGTGTGCAAGCTCCAACGCTCGATTTATGGGCTGGTGCAAGCATCTCGGAGTTGGAACATTCGCTTTGATGAGATGATCAAAGCGTTTGGGTTTACGCAGACTTATGGAGAAGCCTGTGTTTACAAGAAAGTGAGTGGGAGCTCTGTAGCATTTTTCATATTATATGTAGATGACATACTTTTGATGGGAAATGATATAGAACTCTTGGACAGCATTAAGGCCTACTTGAATAAGAGTTTTTCAATGAAGGACCTTGGAGAAGCTGCATATATATTAGGCATCAAGATCTATAGAGATAGATCAAGACGCCTCATAGGTCTTTCACAAAGCACATACCTTGATAAGATATTGAAGAAATTCAATATGGATCAGTCTAAGAAGGGGTTCTTGCCTGTGTTCCAAGGTGTGAAATTGAGCTCAGCTCAATGTCCGACCACGGCAGAAGATATAGAAGAGATGGGTGTCATCCCCTATGCCTCGGCCATAGGTTCTATTATGTATGCCATGCTGTGTACCAGACCTGATGTAAACCTTGCCGTAAGTTTGGTAGGAAGGTACCAAAGTAATCCCGGCAAGGAACACTAGACAGCGGTCAAGAATATCCTGAAGTACCTGAAAAGGACTAAGGAAATGTTTCTCGTTTATGGAGGTGGCGAAGAGCTCGTCGTAAAAGGTTACGTCGACGCTAGCTTCGACACAGATCTGGATGACTCCAAGTCACAAACCGGATACGTGTATATTTTAAATGGTGGGGCAGTAAGCTGGTGCAGTTGCAAGCAGAGCGTCGTGGCGGGATCTACATGTGAAGCGGAGTACATGGCAGCCTCGGAGGCAGCGCATGAAGCAATTTGGGTGAAGAAGTTCATCACCGACCTAGGAGTCATACCCAATGCGTCGGGGCCAATCAAACTCTTTTGTGACAACACTGGAGCTATTGCACTTGCCAAGGAGCCCAGGTTTCACAAGAAGACCGGACACATCAAGCGTCGCTTCAACTCCATTCGTGAAAATGTTCAAGATGGAGACATAGATATTTGTAAAGTACATACGGACCTGAATGTAGCAGATCCATTGACTAAACCTCTCCCTAGAGCAAAACATGATCAACACCAGGATTCCATGGGTGTTCGATTCATCACAATGTAACTAGATTATTGACTCTAGTGCAAGTGGGAGACTGTTGGAAATATGCCCTAGAGGCAATAATAAAAGCATTATTATTATATTTCCTTGTTCATGATAATTGTCTTTATTCATGCTATAATTGTGTTATCCGGAAATCGTAATACATGTGTGAATGATAGACACCAACATGTCCCTAGTAAGCCTCTAGTTGACTAGCTCGTTGATCAACAGATAGTCATGGTTTCCTGACTATGGACATTGGATGTCATTGATAACGAGATCACATCATTAGGAGAATGATGTGATGGACAAGACCCAATCCTAAACATAGCATAAGATCGTATAGTTCGTTTGCTAGAGTTTTTCCAATGTCAAGTATCCTTTCCTTAGACCATGAGATCGTGTAACTCCCGGATACCGTAGGAGTGCTTTGGGTGTACCAAACGTCACAACGTAACTGGGTGACTATAAAGGTATACTACGGGTATCTCCGAAAGTGTCTGTTGGGTTGACATGGATCAAGACTGGGATTTGTCACTCCGTATGACGGAAAGGTATCACTAGGCCCACTCGGTAATGCATCATCATTATGAGCTCGAAGTGACCAAGTGTCTGGTCACGGGATCATGCATTACGGTACGAGTAAAGTGACTTGCCGGTAACGAGATTGAACAAGGTATTGGGATACCGACGATCGATCTCGGGCAAGTAACATACCGATTGACAAAGGGAATTGTATACGGGGTTGCTTGAATCCTCGACATCGTGGTTCATCCGATGAGATCATCGAGGAGCATGTGGGAGCCAACATGGGTATCCAGATCCCGCTGTTGGTTATTGACCGGAGAGCAATCTCGGTCATGTCTACATGTCTCCCGAACCCGTAGGGTCTACACACTTAAGGTTCGGTGACGCTAGGGTTATAGGGATATGTATATGCAGTAACCCGAATGTTGTTCGGAGTCCCGGATGAGATCCCGGATGTCACGAGGAGTTCCGGAATGGTCCGTAGGTAAAGAATTATATATAGGAAGTGCTATTTCGGCCATCGGGACAAGTTTCGGGGTCACCGGTATTGTACCGGGACCACCGGAAGGGTCCCGGGGGTCCACCGGGTGGGGCCACCTATCCCGGAGGGCCCCATGGGCTGAAGTGGGAAGGGATCCAGCCCAAAGTGGGCTGGGGCGCCACTTCCCCTAGGGCCCATGCGCCTAGGGTGGGGAAACCCTAAAGGAGGGCGCCCCCTTGCTTGGGGGGGCAAGCCCCCCACCCCTTGGCCGCCGCCCCCCTAGGAGATTGCATCTCCTAGGGCCGGCGCCCCCCTAGGCCCCCCTATATATAGTGGGGGGGATGGAGGACCTCTTACTTTTGCCTTTGGTGCCTCCCTCTCCCTCTCCAACACATCCTTCTTCATAGAGATTGGCGAAGCCCTGCCGGAGTACTGCAGCTCCATCACCACCACGCCGTCGTGCTGCTGCTGGAGCCATCTTCCTCAACCTCTCCTTCCCCCTTGCTGGATCAAGAAGAAGGAGACGTCACGCTGACCGTACGTGTGTTGGCTAGGATCTCCGGGGATTTGGATCACGTCGAGTACGACTCCCTCATCCCCGTTCTTTGAACGCTTCCGCTCGCGATCTACAAAGGTATGTAGATGCATCCGATCACTCGTTTCTAGATGAACTCATAGAGGGATCTTGGTGAAACCGTAGGAAATTTTTTGTTTTCTACAATGTTCCCCAACATTATTTGCCTTTCGGATCATTTGTTGTTGTATTAATTATTTGAATTTAAACATTTGTTGTAATGGAGATGATTGCTGTATTTGTATGATGCTAAAACATTTATAAGTTTGATTTATATTGTGATTCTATTAAGTTCATATTTTTAAAATCATGAATTTGCAAAGCTTCGATTTTTTTGGCGGCACCGCGAGGCCTCCGGGTGGAACAGATCTTGCAAACTTGTCCCACAAAATTTTGCGGGACGAGTTTCATTGATATGTTCCGTTGGAGGCCTCATGGTACGCGACCGGGAAAATAGTGTATTTGCTGAAGTTGCTCTTACTAAAATAATTACAATATTCATTTTCTTCGTTTCCTTCTGATGTGTGAAGAAAATATCATCTCAACTTGAACAAGTTTCTCTTCTTTGCCTATGCACATCGTCGACACATCAACGTGCATGAACTTAACATTTTCTAGTGCTTGTTCGTCTCCATAACTTAGCCACAGGTGCTCCAGTGTACACAAAACAACAACGACCTTGGTATTTAAATTATTACGAGGGGTCGTATCATGACATCAACCCTTCTATCGTAAAACCAAACCCTAGCACATACTTGTATTACATTAAATCGTTCATTCATTATTAACATGAACACCATGATGAAGTTTATTGTTTCTATGTCTGAGTAAAACCCCCCTAGTTCTCGAGGATATGGAGGAACTAATATATGTATGAATCGAACTTCAACAAGTACATTATTTTCTTTATATGTTTGTGTTAGCCGTTCTTATGATGTTGCATGAAATCGACCTCACAACATTTACCTATATGGACTTGAAGTATATTACTATCATTGTCATCGGAGATGAGGATGTATTGCGGTGATAAAAGCTATCTCTCTCTTTTGCGGAACTACGATAAGGGGAATTGGCGGAGATCTAAGAGTCTTAAGCTGTCCATGGGGAGACCCTTAATCATCGTTACCTTCACCCGTTAAGACCGTAAGAGTAGGGACGGTGGTGGCGTGCATGATACAGAGTTGTGGTTGTCTGCAAATATATTTGTTTGGCTTCGCCCAAACATAGGTATATATATAAAGTGGATTAGTAATATGAACCTATAATTGTGCATTTTGAAGACATAGGTGTTTGATTATAGATCTTTTCAATAAGTAATAGTGTCACACTCAACAAGGATTAGAAGGAATTGGTCTATAAAAATTAGTTTGAAATCACTGTAAAAGCGGAAAAGATTATTTGAATGTTTGTTTGAATGATAGATCCTTAATTGTAACAATAGTAAATTGTAACAAAAGCAAAAAGTGCAGCAAGTAACCCAATCCTTAATTGTTTTAAGGTCAAGTCGGTGGTGTTTCTTATATGTTACATGGATCAAATCATTCTCGAGGATAACGAGTATTTCACCAAATTTTCACCTTGCAATTAATTTAACTTTCTTTGCCTTGATAATTGTTGTTTGGTGGAGCCTACACTTATGTATTGCCCTTAATTGAACAACATACACACCTATGATTATAATATCTACACAAGCATCTACAAATATAACAAGAATAATTAAGATAAATTTAAATTTAATCATAAAATTAAAATTTAGGGTCTCATTAACTCTTTTTGGAACAGTTCATAAACTCTAGGTGGCCCGGTAATATGTGCCATCCTAACCATCCATCATAAACAAAATAATCACATACTGCTCTTCATCCTTTATAGGTGAAGTGTGCAGTCGATGTTCAGCCATCACCGCTAGACAATTACACCACAACATAATGTCAAAACATTAAACTCCATTCAATTTCACATGGTTACTAACAACAAGATTTCTCCCAAGTCCTCAAAAACGTTACAAACAACTCACAAGACATTATTATGATCATAATCAGTGGGGTAATGATATGATAACAATCCGAACACACATATCTTTCATCAAATAATCGCAAGCATCAACTACATGGAAGTAATTAACACCAGAAAGTGACCCCAACAACATAACTGCATAGCTATCTAGGCCTGGCCCAGCTGATGCAAAAAATACCTTCTCAACCAGACTGAGAGATACACACGACTCAATCGTTCCATGGACGCAATTGCTAGATCTCGCCTATTGAGAGAGCAAAGCACGACTCGCCTCTGGTGCTCTCGCTAGTAGACCGGTCCACTAACGTGCGTACTCTAGCTTCATTGGAGCAGTTTTGGGATGCTTCTGCATGTGTTTCTTTTATTTTTGGTTTCAGTATTTTTTTCATCGGTTTTCATGGGGTTGTCTTCTGTTTTTCTTCTTCTTATTTTTCTTGTTTTCTTTATTCTTGTCAAATACATGTTGAATTTTTTGTGTATACACACTGAATATTTTTTAAATACATGTTAAATATTTCATTCAAATACATGTCGAACATTTGTCAAATGCACAATGAACATTTTTCAGATGGACGTTGAACATTTTCCAAATACACGATGGACATTTTTACAAATAAATGTTGAACATTTGTCAAATGCACGTTGTACTTTTTTTTAATACACATTTAACATTTTCCATAATGACTTGAACAATTTTAAAAACACGTGAAACATTTTTTTATGTGTTACCTACATCTTTCTAAATGTTACAAACTTCTTTTTAATGGTACGAAATATTTTTCCAAAATCATGAAACGCTTTTGTAGATTGAACATTTTTAATGCGCAATATTTTTTTTTATAAATTATGCAAATTCTAAATTAAACTAATTTAAATATATTTCAAATATTTCAAATATAAACAAAATAAAATAAAAAATGAACGAAAACACAAAGAGCGAAAGAAACAAAGAAAACAAACCACGCCCGCCTCCGCTGCCACCGCCGGTCCTCCCCACCCCTCCGTCCGGCCTAAGATTCGCCGCCGCCGCCTTCTCCTCCTCCTTCGACCGGTCCCCAGATTCGCCTCCGTCGCCCTGAAGGAGGGCCGCCGCCGCCGCCGGCTCCTTCTGCTCCTTTGCCGCCATTGAGATCCAGGAGCCGGAGGGGACCTCACCAGCCCTATTCTACTTCTCCGCCGCCGCCGTTGGGAGGTGGTAGCCCGCCTCCTCTCCAAAAAATATTAGCCAGCTTCTCTCACTCAGTTTTGTTATGGTTGTTCTATATAATAAATGGTGATTATATTTCTTGTTGATAACGTATTTCTAGTGGCACAGAATTGGTGGATATGAATTCTTGTAAAAGAAAACATGGGAATTGATAAGCACATTTGGATTTTGCCTTGTACTAGTTTGCTCATGAGGACTGATGATAATTTAAATTTGATGCCAAAGATGATGTGTTATGTATACATCACTTTGCACCTTGGTTCGTGGCTTCCATCTCATATCGATTAGAAGTTTTTCAACTAGTGCAACCTACCAAACAATATCTGCTAAATACATCATCTCTCTTACACCCTTAGTAGATAGAAACAACCAAACATCTCTGCTCAGCCTGCTCCAAAGCATATAGGCCACCAAACACACATCTGAGCTTATCTTTGCATCAACTCAGCCAGGATCCCAGCTACGATGCAGGCTGGAGTAATGTGAACAACCAGACACACCCTTATTTTTCTGTTCCACGGTGCTGGAATATAGCAGGGAGATGTTTAGACATTTGCATACTACTGTAGCTACTGAAACTTACAAAAGGTGCAGAAATTGCTGTCTATGACCGGCCCTATTTGTTGCTGATGCAGTTTTGCTGCTTGATTCCGGAGTTCGTACGTCTTTTCTAATGCCAAAAAATGCGTTATCTGCTTGTTTTGTCCAGTGTCGCAATGCAAACTATTTCTAAGTTATCTGGTTGTTGCGTTGATGCACATAATTGTTGAGGAGAGTCATTTGCGGCGTTTGGCTAAAATTGTATGGCGAGTTTTAGCAGTGTCATACTCGCTTTGTGTTTCATATATGCATATTGATATGTATTTCACCATGCTTTTGGTAATAAGCTAGCTTGAATTTTCAACCTTGTAGGCATCATACATATATTGATTTGTTTGTGGTCATTAGTCAATAGCCATACAGGGCTCCATATTCGAAAGGCCTGCCGCTTATTTCCTTCTTTACCAATTCTAAGAAGATAAACTCGAACATCTGTTAAACTTCACCTAAACTTCATGTTATTTTCCTGCAAATTACTTTAATCATAATCTCTATTCAGTTTGCCCTATTGTTTTTAAATGTGTCTGCAGAAGAATTTGGTATCTAGGTTTCCTCAAGAGACTAGATTGCTTACTATGGCTGAGGAAACCAAACCAAAGAAGCAAAAAGACGAGGAACACATTATAAACCGTCTCCCAGGAGAACTCATTGAGCGGATATTTGTGAAGCTTCCAGTGAGCACTTTGTTGAGGTGTACTGGTGTCTGCAAGGAATGGCACAAAATCATCCGAGATCCCCAGTTTGTCACCTCTCACCTCCAGAATGCGCCCCAATGTGCTTTCCTATTCTTTCCACAAGAGTCGATCTCAGGACAGCTCTATCCTGCTGATGCTATCCTGATTGATGAAACCTGGTCACAGTCGACATGTGCAGTGCCAGTGGTTGGCCCTGGTGATTCCCTTTGTGGTTCATGCAACGGGCTTCTTTGCTTATACACAAAGTCATCAACACTCAAGATAGCTAACCTTGCAACGGGTGAATGTCTGCATCTTGATAAACCTGTAAAGAATTTAAGGGGTGATTACTTCTTCTTGTATAACTTTGGATTTCACCCAGTGACAAAAGAATACAAGATTATACACTTCCTTGGTGATTCTGTCGAGGGCTGCCCTCTCCATAATAATAGCAGATTCAGAGTTGTTCAAGTTTACACACTTGGTGATGACAAATGGAGAGATATTAAAACTCCAGAAGCCCTAAGTTTAAACTGTGTAAAAAACTCTGGAGCAGTTAATATTGGTGGAACAATGTACTGGCTAGCTGAAGACATGGTAGCTAGCTGGCAGCATGCTGTTATGACCTTTGATCTCAGTGAAGAAAGTTTTGCACGGATACAACTGCCAGCAACTGTACTCGAAGGCTCTGCAGGTGATGGGCCTCGTCGGTACTGGGTTAGAGAGATTGATGGGAAGATATGTATAGCAACGGCTCAAACCTGTTCCTTTCAGCCCAGAAAGCTTGTTGGTAAGCTGCAAATTTGGACACTTGAGAACAAAACGGAGCAAAGGTGGAGCCAGAAGTACAATATTCAGTACTCACCTGATTACATTCCGGGTCCAAATTTGGTTCATAGGGATAAGATCATATTGCAACGTCGTGATCGTAACCTATATTCCTATGAGTTGCTTGGGGACAACTCCAATACTAAATTGTGTAAGATGGCAAAGCTGTTAGATTTCAGGCCCCACAAGCCTGACAACATGCAATCCTACATCTGTGTGAAATCACTCATACGCTTAGATGTATACAAGAAGGCTGGCATTGTTCGTAGGCCAAAACAGCGGGAAGTGTGGGAATTGAAGAAGTGGGAGGCGTGGGAGCACAAGCTCTCTGAGAATGAAAGAATATGGACCGATACTCATCAAGACGAGCATGAGGGAGCTGTATGTAGGCTGAATTCAAATTTAGCTTAATGAGAATTTGTTAGAAATATTTATAATTTCTGCATTGCTATTTGATAGGCACATGCACAATGCTATCGCACAATGATCAATGGTGTGCTGCCGCGTATATTGGATGACACGATTCAACTGGAAATAGGCATGAAAATCAATCAAATATTTCCGAACATTCCAGATCAGGTACTTCTTTATCTAAATGGAAGTCAGCATACCTTTTATTTTCATATTAAGTTTGAATGGTCGACAATCATCTGAAAAGTATAATATTTAATGTTCTTTAAGTGTACCCTTATTGTTGTTTCAACACATTTCTTGCATGAGACTCCAGCAGCCACGGCCCCTCCGGCGGCTTAATTGTGTGGCACGGAAGCAGGATAGGGAAAATTTATTCGGTCGTATGGAGAATTGGAACAATATTGCGAAGGTAATAGTGTTTCAAGTTTACAAGCCAGATCATATGCAACTGTTCCTTAAGACATGTCAAATTAATAAAGTTAACTTGTCTACAGGCTACGAGGGATGCAAGGCACAGTATCTTTAGCATGATGGTTAATGCTGTATTAAATCAGGTAAAGGTTTACATTTGCTCTAATTTATTCATGTTTTTCCTTTCTGCTGTAGCTCACTAGTTCTTGTCTCCTATATCTGTTTTAATCTCTTCCGCAATAAATAGACAAATTAGCTTCTTTTGAAATATAAGCGAAGTACCTGTATTATCTCCTTTCATACAAGTGAATGACTTCCCCTCTAATACAATTATTTTCCATCCCATATTTTAATGTATGCATACTTGTGTACTTTAGTTCCTTTTCCTTACTGTGCAAGTTGTCTAGTTACTGTGTTCATTACGCTGTTACGTAGCTAGCCCACAGTCAACATATTTTACATCAATAAGAAATATTTTTTATCGAGGTTAACATAGGCGCCCTAAATTTGTGAACTGGGTTTGATTGCAAAATACTTTGCTGTCGATTCCTTCCTTAACTTGTACTCCCTCCGTTCGGAATTACTTGTCACAGAAATGGATGTATCTAGACGTATTTTAGTTCTAGATACATCCATTTCCGAGACAAGTAATTCCGAACGGAGGGAGTATTTTCAGATTTGCATAAATATAGGTCCTATCAAGCTATTGATTTTACCATCTTTGAATTGATGGTATTGTCTGCAGTTCCATTCCTGCATATTTGCTGGCGCACTAAGTGAATAATGATAAATTGGGCATAGCTGTGCATGGAATTAAAAGTTACTTTTGTTGCTGTCAAGTAATGTAGTGGAGCGGTACTTAAAACTGTTCAACATCCTACACCCTTATATAGCAGACATATTAGCACACGAAGAGTTAAGGAACATTCAGAATATGAAGCATGGATTGATTGGTAAACGTCAAAATTTCCATTTCCCATTTTCTGTCTTGAGCTTTGAATTTGAAATTTAACGGCATTGTAAAACAGTCTATGCACCTTTTTTCTTTCGAGGAAAAGAAAACAATGATGCTATGCTCTCCTCAAATGTGAATTCTACACTTCCCCTGACTTGTGATGAAAGTATTGTCTTGTATTTGAACCCTACTCATGTTTCAGATTGGCGCGTCGAGTTCAGATGCTGGCATTTCTTCTCAGAATCGCAGCGAGGGCGATGATGTGAAGATTTGATACTTGAGAGCTTATCGTCGCATTCTTCTCCAGCTCGCTGGCTGTTGTTCAACTCTTGTTTGTTTGTACCCCGAGGGAACGTTTAGCTGCTTCACCTGTAAAACAGTGATCTCTGCAGTACCATCTATGCGCTGTCATGTTCTTGTCCATTTGAATTCATGATATTTATGGCACTTAAACATATTGGTCAATTTGAGATGTCGAAGAATCTGCGGGGCAGCAAGACATTTGATCTGAAGATCAAACTAACTCCTGCCACTGAGTATGTATTGAAGATTTACAGAATACTTGGAAGTGCGAACCTTGTAGTTGCACTATAATCTTCTATCTATGGATGAAAGCAAAACCTTTCATATTGCCTCTCAAGTCTGAACTGACTGCTCAAGGCCGGTACAAATGGGTGAATGAGGACGCTCCCCAAGGACATTTGATTTTTTTTCTTTTATTGCAAAATCAGCATCAAACAACCCACCTAAGAACTCCTTCCTTTTCGGTTTATAGGGCTTATCTTAAAATTTTAGTTTTTCCATTTTATAAAGCTCAATTTGGTTGTTTCCCATCACATGTTCAGATTCCAAAGTGCATTAAATCATTGCATGGAAGAATTAAGAGAAAATTGACCAATTCATGTAGTACTTTATGCATGCATGCATTGCAATTAATGCATTCATAAACATAATTTTTTAAGAAAAACAAGAGCATTAATTAGGTACTTTTGCAAACTATAAAAAATATTACACCACTCATCATCTATCTTGTTTGGTGAGATTTTTGAATTGAGCCCTATAAACCGGAAAGGAGGGAGTAACAGATTGGGGTTCCAAGAACAGCCAATACCCCTCACGAACGCATCTTCAAAGGAATTGCTGCGCCTGCGCTCCAAAGAAATTTGGCATGGGAAAACCAGGTATAAAAGGATTTGACTTGTGTGGAAAACCTAAAAACCGAAGGTTTCAGGTACCTTCGGCCTCTTTGAACTGAAGAAGACGAAAGAAGTCCCACGAGTGAAGGCGTATCCGTTCCGAACCTGGCCACTAGCTGCACCACAGGCGCTTAAATACCGCACTCTCCCTATCTATGAAACGATGGCGTAATCTCATCTTTTATTTCTCTCATCCCCCAGGAAAAAAGATCTTTTATTTCTCTCATCTTGCGGGGGCCAAGGCGCCGGCGGAGGAGTTCATCTGAATTCGCCCGTGAGTCTCCCCTCCCCTCCCCTAGCTCCGGATCTTGGTTTTCGCTCCCTCTACCTTTCTGTAATCGCGCTTCTTCTGCATCACGCGCCTTGATCCCGTAGGGAATTAATACAAGTCGTTAGGGTTTGCAACCTGCGAGGGAAAAACATCAATCCGTCGGAACCTGGTAGTACCATCTATGAAATTCAGTCGAGTACGAAATATTGGCGGTGGCCTATTACTAGGTAGCAGTACCATGTCTTTTATTTGTGTATATAATTAGACTAGATTCAAAGATTATGGATCATGGATTGTTTGACGAACTTCTTGGGTAGTCATCTAAGTAAAGTCATATAAAGAAGGATAATGTTGAGGGCATAGCGATTTCTTCAGCTCTTTTTTGATCCCAAAATGTTTGAAAATTACAATGAATGATCTTTCTTTCCTGTATTTTCTGCAGAGTTTATTCACTCTCTGAGTTCGTTTGGCTTGCCAGTCCGTGAAATTGTTGATTGCCCAAGGATCTGGTAGCTCTCTCACTGTGGCTTCAACGCAAGCCGTGGCGATGAAGCCAACAAAGAAGAAACGCCTCACCTGGTTGCCGCAAGATATCATCGAACTGATACTTGTGAGGCTTCCGGTGAGCAATCTGCTGAGGTGCCGTGTTGTCTGCAAGCAGTGGGATGGCATCATTCGGGATCCGCAGTTCACCATGGCACACCTCCGGCACGCGCAGCATCGCCCCCTTTTATTCTTCCAACAAGACGGGTCTTCAGGCAAGCTCTGCCCTAGCGAAGCAGTCCTCTTTGACGAGGCCTGGTCGCCGTCGAAATGGGATGTGCCCGTGGTTGAGCCTGATGATTTCTTGTGCGGTTCGTGCAATGGTCTTCTTTGCTTGTACTCGAGTAAATCAACCATCAAGATTGCCAACCTCGCCACCGGTGAATGTATGCACCTCGCCAAACCCGTTAAGATGTACTCGACGGGTGATCACCCTTCGTTCTACAGCTTTGGTTTTAGCCCAGCTACAAATGAATACAAGGTCTTGCACTTTCTTCCGGGCAATGAGCACCACCATGTCGGTGGTTCCTTCAGTGTCATTCAAGTTTACACGCTGGGTGATGAGCAGTGGAGGGTTGTCAGAACTGAACAAGCTCTGAGCTTGTACTGTGTGAAACAAAGTGGAGTTGTCAATGTTGACGGAGCAATGTACTGGCTAACCCATGACAAAGAAAGCAGCTGGCGACGGGCCGTCGTATCCTTTGATCTCAGAGATGAATGTCTAAAATTAATACGGTTGCCCGAAGTTGATTTTGCGGATCCTGCATTTGGTAATCCGTTTCTTCACTGGATCACGGAGATAGATTCCAAGGTGTCTGTTGCTGCTGTTCAAGTCAGAAGAGATACCGGGCTTACAGGGAAGCTGCATATTTGGTCACTTGACAACAAGACAGAGCAAAGCAGCTGGATCCAGACGTATAGTATTGAGTTATCAACACTTAAAGTTCTTGGACCACATTTCATCTACGGGGATAAGATTATCATGCATAGTGTTAACGGCGGCATATATTGCCATGAATTTACGAGCCAGCGCTTTACAATCGACGTAACCAAGTTAGTGAAGCTGTTACTTTTCAGCCCCCGCTGTGGCTACCGGAGTATTCAATCCTGTATGTATGTGAAGTCACTTGTGCGGTTGGATGCATACAAGAAGGCTGGTATCGTGCGCACGCCAAAGCGAAAAGAGGGTTGGAAATTGAAGAAGTGGGAGGCGTGGGAACACGACCGTTCTGAGATAGAGGAGCTGTGGAGATCCGCCCATCGGATTCAGCAAAGGATGCATGTATGATAGCTGCACTTCCCTTATTAACCTATATAGTACAGTAGTATATGTTTCATTACTGTTGAAGATTTGAGTGTGACACACTGTAATAACCCTTGTTGGCAGGAAATGGCACATGTGATCGGCGCAGCCATCAGTCTGAACTTGCCTGCCCCACCAGATCAGGTAAACTTATCCTTCCGCGTCGAATTGAAATTTATCAAGATTTTTACACATTGGATCAACATTTTTCAGTTAATTTTGGAGTGAGGATTCTTAATTAGAACTGCCTGATGTGAGTGTAGCAGGATAGCCCCCACCGACGGCTTAATTGGGTGGAGCAGAGGCGGATGACGGACATGCTGGAGTCTCATGTTGATAGTTTGGATGCTCAATGGAAGGTATGGTGTGGAGGTCTTCTTTGAGCAGAATCGTTTGCTCCTTTGTCTGATGTTGTGAAATTGACATATAATTTATAGGTCTTAGTCCAGGCAGCTGACGCCTTCAGTGTTGAGAGCAAGAAGATGATCCCAGCGGCAGACCAGGCAAAGGTTTGTGATGGCTCTACTAGCTTCCAGTTACTCTAGTAGCCTCCCTGTTGTTGTTACTTGTTTCCTTCCAGTTATAGTATTCAAATAACTAAGTTAATGACTTGCTGTTCGGGTATATCAGTATGATGGGACTCACTTCTGTAACATGTGCTTTTCAGTTTAAATTTAATTAATAGATACATAGCACTGGTCTGCAGTCTGCTAAAAGTTTGAAGTAGATATTTTGATTCATCTTGGAAACATCGAAATTAGACACACATAAAGTTGAAGCCCTGCACCATATGTGTTAATTTACTTCAGCAAAGAGTAGGGACCTTCCTGGTTTTAGAACTATTTGAATACTATAAATCATGCCATTTTACAAGATTGTAGATCAGCATTTGCATACCTATTTTTTTTAAAGATTTGTATGCTTTTTCTTAGAACAGTATCCTTTGTTTGGCAGCAGAGAAATGGAGAGGAGAGCGAGGCTGGCTCATCAAGGCCCAAGCGGAAGAGGAAGCCCAGCTCCAGATTTGATTCGTCGACGTGGACAACCTGATTCGGCAGCGCCGGCGGCCACCACCATATTAACAGAGAAGTATGAGAAATTATACTTAATTAGTAGAATGCCAGTGCGTTGCCACAGGAATTTTTAAAATCTTGCTGGTTCATCATGACCATGTTCCACTAAAAGAATATGAGGTTTCCCAAAAAAAAGAGCTTTATGGATATATGATGTTCCTCATTCCAATTAATGTCACTAAATATCTGAGGTTTATGGATATATGATATTCCTCAGTCCTCATTCCAATCAAACCATGGGTAAGTGCAAAAGTTAATGAATCTGAGTTGAGTGAAACAAGGAAGGATCAGATGAATGAACGAATGAATCAATATGTTGTTGTTGCAACATTGCATTGCTCCACGGGAACCGATCAGCCTCCTCGCTAGTGCCGGCTGCCGGCCTCAACATCTCCCGTGACATCTCTCCGCTAGCTCGGTGACGAAGCCATGTCCACCATGTTTCACTCCATCTTACGTTACTCCTCATCGTAACATAAGTACTACTATTGAAGCATGCATATCAGTAAAATATAGGAATGGATCTCTAGTACAGCAATATCTACACAACAAAATTTGTTTTGCAAAGGAACTTATATGCTTGCCTTCCCGAAACCAATTAAACAATCTGCCACATGCTGATCGAACCCTTTGGTCTATACACAAATTATAGTAATTAAAAAAGTTGGGCGCGTCTCCCCAAATTTCCAAGGGGAAGCGACAAAAAACCACTGTCTTTGTGGTTGTCCGCTTGATCGGTCCACCTCTCCACGTGTCACGATCTTACAACAGATGGATGGTTCCTGGGCGGCTGCTTGAGCGCGCTTGATAACGCGTGTGTGCACCGCTCAGCATTTGGGTAGAATTTTTTTGCCTACAGCAAAGTTCTCTGTGCCATTGTGAGTTAAATGTGCCTACATTTCCAGGGCTTTGTTACAAAAAGAGGACATTCTGATTATAAATGAAGTTGCTCATATAATATGTAGTAGTAGTTCCCCTGTATTGTCCAAAGTAAAAATTGTAGGCACATCAAGCTGCTGCAATTAAAAAGAGAAGTTGCTCACAGTGAAAACTATTAATGGAACTACCTTTGTTTCATGCTGGTTATGCAAAAAAAAAAAACTCTCCCTGGTGGTGCGTCTTATAAATCTTTTTGCTTACTAAAATTTTCCTTTTTGTTTTTGAAATTCCCGGATGTCTGGGCTTGACCTGAATATGCTCCCTGATGACTTGGCTAATTGTATTGTCTAAAAAAACATATTCTATTGCCTAAACTTAACAGAAATGCTGCCTACCTCCACTATGTTTCTGCAAAAACATATTCTATTGACTGCAAAAACACATTGTATTTGCCAATACATATTCTATTGGCTGGACCTTACTATGTGGCCTAACAATTATTCAGAAAAATGTTCAACAGCACAAACGATAAACCAATCTTTTGACTGAACTTAACTGAAATTTAACGACGCTAACAACAGCAGCAGGGGTTTGCGGAAAAAGAACTTGTGCTGGCACAAAAAATACTAGAGAGATCAACTTCATAACTCCCACTGGCAGTAAGAGATCAAGACTAAAAGAACACATCACATTGCCTGCAAAAACATACTGTATTGCCTGCTTCTTAACCACCAAGATAAACTCCAAATTAGACGAGAAGCGCCGCTAGGCTTTCTCTCTTTCTAGTTTTTTTGGTGTTCATATTCTTGGACGTCGGATCTTTGTTGGATTACTTCTTTGGAACACATG
This sequence comes from Triticum monococcum, assembly GCA_034509565.1. Taxonomy (NCBI): domain Eukaryota; kingdom Viridiplantae; phylum Streptophyta; class Magnoliopsida; order Poales; family Poaceae; genus Triticum; species Triticum monococcum. Next base: position 491,577,928 of record CM067845.1, read on the forward strand.
TATACCTTGGTGGGATCGTCTACTTCGGCTCTCGTTTCAGAGAATATTTTTGCACTGGGGGTATAACCTAGTTGTGGGAATCATCATGCTTCACCAACTTCTTAACCACTTCCACTACTCTACTCGTTTGTGAGTTTGATCGTTACTGCCCTCTTGATATTGTTCCTGGGTGTGATCGTGTAGCATAATTTTTTGTTGTTGCGTATAGCATGTTCCCCTACAATGGTATCATGAGCATATCTATGAGTAGATGCAGGTACAATTAGAGCATATGATGATATGCGGCATTGTGTGCGGAGTGGTTAGGGAGCTCTAGTTAACGAACGTTCATGTTGTAACCCTTATTTAGCGTAGTTTTAATCTTGATGGCATGGAAGAACTTTGTTACAACAGTCTGAATTTATGAGGTACTTTTATGCTCCTCGTAAGTATGTTGTTTGCTAACCGAAGTTATGCTTCAGATTCTTTCGGTTCAACCATAGTTGAGAATGCTAAATTTTATGATGAAGAGGGCTTGTAGATTTGATCTACAGGGGGTCACGCGTAATGATGAAGTTTAGTCTTCGGTATATCCTAAGGCACCCTGCATGTTTATTAAACAACAACGTGAAGTGCGTGCTTATGGTTTCGTAGGAAAATAAAAAAATCAACTTAACTGTAGCAGCCATGGTAATTAGCAAAAGCAATTAGAGGCATCTAACTTATTTTTGCAGGAGGTTTGCATGTGATGTGGTATGAGCCTTCATAAGATTAATATGTTTATATGAGATACAATCGTCATATGCGAAAAAGGAGTTCTCCGGTGAGAAAAAGTTGAAGAATCATGCTAGGGTAGAAAAGTTCTGCCACGGCAGCAAAAATAGATTGCAACAGTAGAGTTTTTGAATCTGTTTCCATGACAGTGTTTTCTGCTAAAAAACTGCCCACGACAATGTTTTCTACTGCCACGGTGATGGTTTTCTGCTGGTTTCAAAAAGCTTCTTCCACAATAGACTTTTTTGCAAGAACTGTGCATAGACGACGCAGACCACTTCAACGGAAGGGGCTATACATGTCACTGAATTATGAATTGCCTGTGATATTAATCCCTTTTTATGCACCTTATTTGACGTATTTTGTAAGGTGAGCTCTGATATCTACTACACAACATTCTTTTTGTAGATATTGTTGTGCCTTCAAGTGCAGAGGTTTGTAGGACAGTAGCAAATTCCCCTCAAATGGATGACCTAAGGTTTATCAATCCATGGGAGGCGTAGGATGAAGATGGTCTCTCAAGCAACCCTGCAATCAAATAACAAAGAGTCTCTTGTGTCCCCAACACACCCAATACAATGGTAAATTGTATAGGTGCACTAGTTCGGCGAAGAGATGGTGATACACGTGCAATATGGATGGTAGATAAAGGTTTTTGTAATCTAAAAATATAAAAAACAGCAAGGTAACTAATGATAAAAGTGAGCACAAACGGTATTGCAATGCGTTGAGACAAGGCCTAGGGTTCATACTTTCACTAGTGCAAGTTCTCTCAACAATAATAACATAATTGCATCATATAACTATCCCTCAACATGCAACAAAGAGTCACTCCAAAGTCACTAATAGCGGAGAACAAACGAAGAGATTATGGTAGGGTACGAAACCACCTCAAAATTATCCTTTCTGATCGATCTATTCAAGAGTCCGTAGTAAAATAACATGAAGCTATTCTTTCCGTTCGATCTATCATAGAGTTCGTACTAGAATAACACCTTAAGACACAAATCAACCAAAACCTTAATGTCACCTAGATACTCCAATGTCACCTCAAGTATCCGTGGGTATGATTATACGATATGCATCACACAATCTCAGATTCATCTATTCAAACCAACACAAAGTACTTCAAAGAGTGCCCCAAAGTTTCTATCGGAGAGTCAAGACGAAAACGTGTGTCAACCCCTATGCATAGGTTCATGGGCGGAACCCGCAAGTTGATCACCAAAAAATACATCAAGTGGATCAATAGAATACCCCATTGTCACCACAGGTATCCCACGCAAGACATACATCAAGTGTTCTCAAATCCTTAAAGACTCAATCCGATAAGATAACTTCAAAGGGAAAACCCAATCCATTACAAGAGAGTAGAGGGGGAGAAATATCATAAGATCCAACTATAATAGCAAAGCTCGCGATACATCAAGATCGTATCACCTCAAGAACACGAGAGAGAGAGAGAGAGAGAGAGAGAGAGAGAGATCAAACGCATAGCTACTGATACATACCCTCAGCCCCGAGGGTGAACTACTCCCTCCTCGTCATGGAGAGCGCCGGGATGATGAAGATGGCCACCGGTGAGGGTTCCCCCCTCCGGCAGGGTGCCGGAATAGGGTCCCGATTAGGTTAATAGGTTAGTCCCAAAAATCATATAAAATAACATATAAATGCATATAAAGCATCCAAGGTTGATAATATAATAGCATGGAACAATAAAAAATTATAGATACGTTGGAGACGTATCAATCTCTCACTTGAAAATATCAAGCTATCCTCCAAATACCCCATGTCACATGGGTTTTATAGATGTGCAGTGTATAAGACGGGCATGAATGGTTCATGCTGCAAGTATCCTTGGTTGTCTTGACCTCCCCGTATTTGGATATAGAAAATTGTTTATGGATTTGAAAAAAGTTTGTGAATTTGAAAAAAAAACGCACATTCAAAAAAGTGGTCATGGATTCGAGAAAAGTTCACGATTTTTAAAAAGGTGCAGGAATTATTTTTTGGTGAATTTGAAATAAAAGTTCATTGATAAAATAATTTAAACGAAGTATAAAAAAAACTTCCTGAAAAAACCCACAGGAAACTGCCACAGAAAAAACTGTAGGAAGCGCTTCAGAGAAAAATAACAATATGGCCAGCGCTATAGGCGCCACAAAGGGGTGGGGGATTGAAGCCGTATCCGTTCGGAACCTGGCCACTGCACCACCGGGCCGGAGTCGGAATTCCGTGAGCCGTGTCCGGCCCACAGGCGGTTAAATACCCCGCTCCCTCTCGATGAAACGGCGGCGTGATCTCATCATTTATTTCTCTCATCATCTCGCGGGGGCCAAGGCGCCGGCGGTCGGCGGAGGAGCTCATCTGAATTCGCCCGTGAGTCTCCCCTCACCTCCCTTAACTCCGGATCTCGTTTTCGCTTCCTCTACGTTTTCTGTGATCCCGCTTGTTCCGCATCACGCGCCTGCTTGATCCCCTAGGGAATACAAATCGATCGTTAGGGTTGCAACCCGCAAGGGAAAAACGTTCAATCCGTCGGGATCTATAGTATGAAATTCAGGCGAGTACGAAATAGCGGAGGCGACGGATGTATGACTAGGTAGTACTATCATTTACTTCTTCCGTCCGGAAAAGTTTGTCCCTCGAATCCATATAAGGGACAACCTTGGGACAAGGTTTTTCGGACGGAGGGAGTATTTTATTTGTGTATATAATTAGATTAGATTCAAAGATTATGGATCATGGAATGTTTGACGAACCTCTTGGGTATAGTCATATAAAGAGGGGATAATGTTGAGGGCATGTCGATTTCTTCGGCTCCTCTTTTGATCCCATGATGTTTAAAAACTGCGCTGAATGACCTCTCGCTTTCATGTATTTTTCTGCAGAGTTTATTCAGTCTCCGAATTCGTTTGCCTTGCCAATCCGTCAAACTGTTGACTGCAGAAGGATCTGGCAGCACTCTCAGCGTGGCTTCGATGGAAGCCATGGCGATGCAGCCAACAAAGAAGAAGCGCATGGCCAGCTTGCCGCAAGATATCATCGAACTGATACTTTTGAGGCTTCCGGTGAGCAATCTGCTGCGGTGCCGCGTTGTCTGCAAGCAGTGGGATGGCATCATTCGGGATCCGCAGTTCACCATGGCACACCTCCGGCACGCGCAGCCTCGACCCCTTCTATTTTTCCAACGAGGCGCGACTTACGGCAAGTCCTTCCCTAGCGAAGCGGTCCTCTTTGATGAGGCCTGGTCGCCGTCGACATGGGATGTGCCCGTGATTGAGCCTGATGATTTCTTGTGCGCTTCGTGCAATGGCCTTGTTTGCTTGTACTCGGATAAATCAACCATCAAGATAGCCAACCTTGCCACCGGTGAATGTATGCACCTCGCCAAACCTGTGAAGCTTCACTCGAGGGTTGATCACCATTTGTTCTACAGCTTTGGTTTCAGCCCAGCCACAAACGAATACAAGATCTTGCACTTTCTTCCGGGCGAGGAGCGCCACCATGTCGGTGGTTCCTTCAGTGTCATTCAAGTTTACACGCTGGGCGGTGAGAAGTGGAGGGACGTCAGAACTGAACAAGCTCTGAGCTTGTTCTGTGTGAAACAAACTGGGGTCGTCAACGCTGACGGAGCAATGTACTGGCTAACCAAAGACGAAGAAAGCAGCTGGCGACGGGCCGTCGTATGCTTTGATCTCGGAGATGAATGTCAGAAATTAATACGGTTGCCCGAGGTTGTTTTTGCGGATCCTGCATTTGGTAATCCGTTATTTCGGATCACGGAGATAGATTCCAAGGTGTCCGTGGCTGCTGTTCAAGCCAGAAGAGATTCCGGGCTTGCACGGAGGTTGTATGTTTGGACACTTGACAACAAGGAGAAGCAAAGCTGGATCCAGAAGCATAGTATTGAGTTATCAGCACTTGACATTCTAAGACCGCATTTCATCTACGGGGATAAGATTGCCATGCATAGTGGTAATGATGGCATATACTGCCATGAATTGACTAGCCAGAAATTTACGATTGACGTAACCAAGTTGGCAAAGCTGTTAGATTTCAGCCCCCGCTGGAACGGGCATATGCAATCCTATATGCATGTGAAGTCACTTGTGCGGTTGGATGCATACAAGAAGGCCGGCATTGTGCGCACGCCAAGGCGAAAAGAGGGTTGGAGATTGAAGAAGTGGGAGGCGTGGGAACACAAACGCTCTGAGGTGGAGGAGCTGTGGAGAGCCGGCCATGGGATTCAGCAAAGGATGCATGTATAATAGCTTCACTTCCCTTGTTAACCTATACATGTTAATTTCGTTACTGTTGAAGATGTTGAGTGTGACACACTGTAATAACCACCCTTGTTGGCAGGAAATGGCACGTATGACGGGCGTAGCCATCAGTCTGAACTTGCCTGCCCCGCCAGATCAGGTAAACTTCATCCTTCTGCATCGAACTGAAAGCAACCAAGATTTTAATATATCGGATCAACATTTCCTTACAATTTCGGAGTGAGGATTTTTAGAAGTGTCTGATGTGAATGCAGCAGGATAGCCCCCTCCGAAGGCTTAATTGGGTGGAGCAGAGACGGGTGGTGAACATGCTGAAATCTTATCTTGAGGGTTTGGATGCTCCACGGACGGTATGGTCTTCTTTGAGCAGAATCATTAATTTTGTTGCGCTTGTCTCTGTGATGTTGTGAATTTTACAAAGTTGACATGTTATTTCTAGGTCATAGCGCAGGCAGCGGACACGGCCTGTGGTGAGAAAAAGAAGATGACCCTAGCGGCAGACCACACAAAGGTTTGTGAAGGCCTAACTTACAGTTACTCCAGTAGCCTCCCTGTTCATATTACATGTTACTTATCTAGCCCCATTTCCCTTAAACAAGGAAGGTAATGACTTGCTGCTAGGGTATATCAGTATGATGGTATTCACTTCTGCAGTTTTGCTACATGTGCAGTTCAGTTTAGATACAATTCATTTATTCAAAGCACTGGTAGAAGTTTGAAGTAGATATTCTGATTCATCTTGGAAACATCGAAACTAAACACATACAAAAGTTGAAACACTGCACGTGTTTAATTAGGCCAGCAAAAGAGCAGGGGCCTTCCTGGTTTTAGAATGATTTGAATAGTAAAATCATGTCATTTTGCAAGGCTGTAGATCGGCATCTGTATCCTTTCTCTTAGAACAGCATCCTTTGTTTTGCAGCAGGGAGAAGGAGAGGAGAGCGAGGCCGGCCCATCAAGGCCCAAGCGAAAGAGGAAGCCCAGCTCCAGGTTCGATTCGTCGACGTGGACAACCTGATTCTGCAGCGCCGTGCCCGGTTATTGGACACATGTTAGTACTGCCCTGAAATTACGAAGCTCTCGTATCTAATCCATTACAGTTCCTCTTCCTGACAACGACTGTATGGTGCCAAGACTCAAGAGCAAGCCGTGGTCTCCTTTAGCTCATATGCAGATTTAAACCAAGACTCGTGCTTAAGTCTTGCCAAAGGAGAAATATCAGGTCGTAACATCTGTGGCACAATAGTATCATAAGTAGGAGCATTACGGTTATGATTTCGCAACTCATTCTGTCAAAAAAAAAAGCGTACCGATCTTCAGTAGGCGTTGTGTAGACACATATGTGTCCGTGTTGTAATCGGTGTTTATCAAAAAGGAAAACATCTATGCCCCTCTTGTTTTTATTTACCCTATTTGAATTTCGAGAAGATGCCGCGTCACCACTGGAATTTCCTCATATGCCGAGTGCCTGGCTCTTTGCCGAGAATCAAACCACGGGCACTCGGCAAAGCGAAGTAAGCCGAGAGGGAAACTCGGCAAACACATGCATTTACCGATACCATGCATGTGCAAAACACACTCGCAAAATGCTTGCCGTTGTTCCTCGATCATCATCTCCATCTGCTTAGAAACCGGCAGATGCGTCCCATGATGTCCACCACGCTGACCCGCTGCGCATGACGCCAAGTCTATATGATGAATGGCCTGGTGACATGACATGACCAGTCTATATATCCATATCAGTTCCTGCATCGATGGCAGAGGTCCCAGGTTGCCGCTGCGATGGGCCTTCTGTTTTCCTCCCTTTGCAGCAAGCGGGGCGAGTAGCACGGCATGGCGCCACGCCGCTGCTCTGCGGCGTTTCTTCATTTCAAGAAAGCGCTGCGGCGAGGCGAGGCGGACGTGCATGCGGATGCCATGCATGCAGGTGTCATCGAGTGCAGGCATGCATGCATGGTCAGGAATTGTGCGGTGTGGTGCAGGCATGCACGCATGCAGCCTTTGCCTTGTGGGGATACAAACGCAGGCACAATCAGGGAGCAGGGAGGAGGGTGCCGTTAGTTCGAGAGGGACGACTATGGGCCTGTTTGTAGGAATTTTGGAAGGATTTAACGAGGAGTGAGATGCATGGGAGGTCATGATATCATTTTGGACATGTCATCTTTTTTTTTTACGAAGATGATCCAGATCTATTATCAATAGTTCATCAGGAGTACAAAACACTTCAAACATAATAAAAATTACATTGAGATTCGAAGACCACCGAACTTCAAACTTTATAAAAATGCATCATCTCGGTCCTAAATGGCAATAAGTGAGGCTCTATCTAATTCACCGATGGGTTCATGTGCCGTTTTGACCACTTCCACATCATGACGGTTACCATAAGGCATGATCGAATGCAGGATAAATTTGCAACCCCCACCCCATCCCTCCTCCTCGGCCTCATTCATGGCTCAAACTCCTCTTTTCCCCACCGTGCAGTCATCTGGGCATGCGGCGGTAGGGAAGGTTGGATAGTGGCAAGTAGGCGACCAATCGCTCGGTGGGGCTCTCCGTTAAGATAACTCTAGTAATCTAGGCAACGGCCATACGATCTTCCTCCACAATAGAATAATCAATGCGACCCACTCTCAGTTTGTATTAATGTATTCTTCTTATATTCGTAGATTTGTAGCTTGTTTTTAACATAGAGATGTTAGCTACATTGTGAGATTTCTTTGATTTAAGCACACATTTCTCCTGTGCAAGAAACTTAGGATTTAGGGTTCCTATTATGGTCAATCCTTAGTGTTGCCCTTGTTTAGTGCTCAAATGACTACTTTTACTAATAGGACCATCTGCGGAGCCGTTCTCACTGAAGATTCATCCTGAGGTTTTATTCTAGTTTTGACATGAACATGGCATATGCCAGAGAGTTCATGTCTACATGTACTCTTAACCATGTCTAGTTCACTGTGGACTATGATGCTGATAATCTTAGCATGACTGTGGTGGTACTAAAGTTCAAGTATTATACACTATATACGGACCACAATGATCTATTCAATGAAATAGACATATATACCATATGCAATGTAGGATGACCGTCTCTTTCGGCAATTTTAAGCCTTGCCCAATGATTAGGGCATTCATTCCTAGAACAGTTGGCCAATCTTCAACATGAGAAGATATGCATGACAGTTCTGCATCGAAAGCACATGCACCCCACACACTACAATAGTAGCGATGATAGAAGCCGACGGCCATGTTACTTAAGGTTGTAGTGACAACCCTATTCCTTGTCTCGCTTCCCCAGCAGCAAGCAAGTGAGCGAGCTCACATACATGTCAGGGAATAGGGTGGTGGTGGAAGAGGAGAGCGACATTGAAAGGGGAGGCAAAGATAACCACTTAATAGGGCCTCATTGCAAAATTCTCCAATTACCAACGACAGGAAATCTCTGAGAGCCCGTGTCGACGTGGCGGTGGTCAAAGTGCCATACACACTCGGGTCCGAGGTGAGCTGGATTGGACAATACCCGATGAATTAATTATGGGCCGTCATTTAGGGCTCATATATGTGCTTTTGTATATTTAGGACTAGCTTGACGCCCCCAAAAGTATTAGGAACATCTCATGTGTGCATTTAACTCTTCTTTTGAAGGTATGTAGCCTAAGTAAACTTATTGAAAAAACAAGGATATATGTAGTCTAAAACAGTAGAATCAACAAAATAGATATGTTGAGTTGTTGACTAAAAAAAAGAATCACTCCACCTGGTCTAAAAATGCAAATTTGGATTAGCAGAATAAACTATACGACACACATCCAAGGTTGGCGACTTAATCATAGAGTCGTTCACCAGATGAGCCAGCATTATTGCCTCCAGACAGCCACTCACCCATACACACACGCACGCTCAATCTCAAAGTCCACACATTTTCTTTCGCACACGCTTTGCCGAATTCGTGTGCTCATGCACGCGTTGTTTATCTCTCGGAATCCATCTCACCTAAGCAAATCATCAGAAAATATTATGATAACGCACCAACAGCTCTTGGTGCCCCAGCTGAACCCTTTTCAGCGCATAGAAAACTGCAGGCCCAGAGACAAAAAGATAAAGGCCATGTACGTGTATGTGCGTATCAGGAGAGCAAAATCCTGAAATTAAGGGGAGGGGGAGCGACGCCATCCCCAACCACTAGGCTTTGCGCTCAGGGGACACTGAAAATGACCCGAGGAACAGAGTAGCAGAACAGACTAAGTAGCAAGTAGGAGTAGATCAGAGATCACACAGGAAGATGAAGTAGTTTCAAACTTCCGATGCAAACATGGAGAGGGGCCAGTGGCGGGGGTGATGGATACGGACGGGCTCCCAAAGTGCACGACAAATCGATCCGTCCGCGACGTTTCCCCGGGGCAAACCACACCAAACATGGGGTGGTGCCGCCTGAACCACCCTACGTACCCAGGCGGAGGCGTGCGCAAAGCGGCGGTGCATATCTCGGTTTCTGCTGATATCACGAAATGCATTGTGAATTTGTGATGTAGGGACAAGAGAAATGTGTGGGAAAGCAGCCGCCCTTTCCGATGAATCAGCGTGTAGACAAAAGAGGATGTTCCGGGTGCGTAGCTGCCTTTGTATGGAATGTTTCTAGGACCGTATGAATCTGATTTATGAAAACATATGCTCATGGAAATAAAGTGGCTACGATGATATACTAATACAGCTCTAGGAATATGCAAAAGGAGCAGGTTCATCCAAGTTCATGAAACATATGTAAACCTGACCAAATCTACTACGTACATATTTTGCCTGTTCGAGTAGTCTATGTTCTTGCCGTGTTGTTGGCTAGATATATTTGGGAGAAGCTAGGAAGTCATGACAGGGCTATGATCAGAGCAGATAGGCTCAGCGAGGCAGGCAGATGCCCCCAAATTCATCAATTTGCTTCCAGCTGCTTTGCTCGGGCTAGCACACCATAGGCGCCACAGATTGCAGGAAGTAGCAGCAACTCAGTGACAGAACCTCATGCAAGTTAACTCCATTCTGCTGCCATCTTCAGTTAACGCAGCATGTTAAAATGTTTTTACCTGACAGAGTTCACCCTTCTTGGCAGTAATAAATTCCACACTTCAGGTTTACAGTTGTTCTTCAGCACTCACAGTCGATTTGCCGCTGGCAATTTGAGTTGCTATCTCTAGCATGGTAGCTCTAGAAGTCCGGCTAGGCGCCTAAAAGGAGTGACAAATGTGAGACACACAGAGAGTTCATCCCTGTGCAGCAAATGTTTCTACTGTTGTGATTTTGGAGAATGTGACTCCGACAGCTATGTGTAGCTTACAGCTGCTTTGAACGACTCACTAGCTATATAGATAGATAGATGCCTAAAATTAATAATGTCAGGTTCTACTAGCATTGCTTAAGCACTGCCTACTCCATGCAAGTTGCAATTGCAAGCAGGAAGTGACTGAAATGTGAGAAGCAAAAGAACAGCAGCAGCATTGTTTAACCGCCTCGACCTTTGTGTGACGGAATGTTCTAAGCCGGCCATTAACTTTAATTACCTTTTGACGGTGCGTTGAGAGGCATTTTTCTAGCCGGATCTATCCGCGTAAAGTTCATGTGATTTTGTAAAAAAAATGAGGAGCCGGCCATCTTTTATTGGTGGAAACAGAGGGCCTTGGATCAGATCTTGGCTGCCAGCAGGCCTGGGAAAAGTCCTAGTGTCAGAGAACTAACGGAAGAATTAGCTGTGAAAGAACTGCATCACATCTGTAGCTAGGCAGCAGTACAGGTTTTAATCTTAATTAACCCTGCGATCGATCGATCCACAGGCCTGCTTGAAACTTAACCATGTGCTCCGTGCCTTCATCTTGTCATGGCATCCCTCGATGTCGATGGGATCTGAATCCAATTGCTCCTCATATTCCTCTCATGCTAGTGTTACCATCCATCATCCACCACCATATTGCCCATGACATTACACTATCAACCATGCGTGGCACCTAACATGTCCCCTCCTGCTTTGGTTTCTCTATGGTAAGCCATCCATCACCCATGTGACCCCATTCTAACCGCAATCGACGGTCGATTAGTGCGGATTACTTCGCTGTTTATTCCTTGCGTTGCTACTAGTACAAAAGTTAATCTAGCTTAGTTGACTTGACCTCACATCAAGCTTGTTAGTACAATGGTTAGGTAGGGGTAGTTGGTTATTGCAATTCAAGTTTTGCATCTCAAAAACCATTTATTTCTCACAATATCTCTAGCCATTTGGTTTTAATCTACACAATTACACTTGAACTCTTTGTAAAAAAATACGATTAAACTTGCTGCATTTTGATTGAAGTAATTCAATCCACAAAGTAAAAGTAGGAGCCATTGCGAAATAAGTGAATGCACCACTCACACAAGGTGGAAAGCAAAACTTTATAAAAAAGTTAGAAATTCGACGTTCAAAATGTTAACCTCTCAAACGCCGCAGGGATCTACCAGCCGTGGCGAGGGTGCTAAGTCCAGATCGACAGGCCGATTAAACTAGTAATCACAATATGGTGGTTTAAAATTCAACAAGTTTTTATCTTAGTAATATCATGTTCCTCATTGTCCCTTGCACTCAAAGACATGTACATGTTCTTGCCCAAGGAAATTAGTTTTTAACCAGATTGCATCTGATCTTTTCGGTTACTTTCCAGCGGTTAGCCATCTATTCACATGGGTAAGTTGCTTAGTTTTTCTAGGTGCGTAGTGCTAACCTTCACCCCTTTACTGCCATGTGCACCCTAAGATTCCCTCCGATGTCTTACTCCTTCTTTAACCCCACAGGCCTATCACTGATGCCCATCATGAGCTCACAAGAAGTACTTAGGATTTGCCAGTTCTTGCATCCTCTAATTAGTGTTAACTTGGGCATGTGAGATGAACATGCTTTCTCATTTCCAGAGCGCATCTGGAGAAGGAGCAATGTGAAGTTTTTGAACTCGTGCAATGATCACACACATTATCTGAAATTTGATCACATACTACTTTTGACTTTGAGTAATGTATAAAAAGAAAATAGCAGACCAGCATAGCCAAAATACTGTTTACCAGCGTGGCTCTAGTATTTACAAAAATAAATAAATTCAATCCATACTTCATTGCATCTAAACCTTCACAAAACAAGTTCCAGTCAACTGGATTGTGAGCCTTTGCCATACTCCATTATAATTGCCAAAGAGTAGGACTGCACCATCATAGGTTAGATAACATATATTGAACAACCAACATTGACGCACAGAAGAATTACAGCATATGCGGTTGTTTAAGAAAATCAGAGGACAGAAAGAAAGAGTCATGGACATATTTCCCGTTGGTCCTGCCAACTACTGTACCAGTAGATACTCCGTTGTAACTTAAGCAGATGTGCCAGAAGTCAAAACTGCATATAAAGATGACTGCAGGCAAACAGAAAACACACATACCTCATGATGAAAACCTGAATGGGTACTTCAGAGGTTCAGAAGTAAAACCGTTGAATTGACCAGGAAAGGAACTATGTTTCACCTGCAAACAGTACATTTGTACTGCTGAGAAAACACGAGGCACAGTAATCGGACACCAATGCAGTTCAAGTTAAAAAAAAGAAGTTACAGCTGCAGTTAGTATTTTACCGTCACTGTAAAGTGCAAAGTAGCAGATCTACGGAAGAACACTTGCGCATCATGCAAAGAGGCAGCCGCAAAGCAACCGGCTCACTGTTCAGACCATCAGAAACATTTGGAAGGTTAACCTAACCCCGCTAAGAAAGGGTCATGCGTCCTGCACATGCTAAAAAGAGCAGTAACAGCCACTGTCAACCCCCTGCATAAGTGCAGGGGTAGTACAAAGGAACCAGGTTTACCTGAGTCTGAGTGAGCCTGACACTGCAAATGCCCCACAAATCACGAACGGATAGAAGAAGAGTTGGATTACCGAGGGAATTAGGAGCCTGGTGTTTTCACAGAGCACGAGAAGGCGCAGATGTTTTTCACCTCGGGAGCCATTAACAAGTCAGATTAGGAGTACTGTCATCGCAGCAGTAATAATAAGTACACCAAGTTGGCTTAAACATAAACATATGTGTGCGGTGCAGATGATGGCAGCGCCACCGCCACCTTCCTCCCATGTTCCCACCACTCACTGCACACCACACTGCAGCGGCCAAAATCTTTTGATTTGGTGATAAAAACAAACGGGATTAGCTACTTAATCTGCGCTCATTTGGATCCAGATCTCTAATCCCCTTCTTGTCTAGGGGTATAAACTAATCGTGGCGCGGTGTCCCGCTCTACAATCCCGACGACAGCAATAGGAGGCGCCACGCCACATCCCCATCGCACCACCAAAAAACTTCCATCCGTCCGTCCGTCCGTCCACCTCGCACGCGCGGCCTCGTCGGCCACCGGGCGCCAATGCCGCCGCGCTCCCGCGCCCTCGCGCTGCTTGTGTCGCTCGCCTGCGCCGCGCTGCTGGTCGCCCCGTGCCGGTGCGTCAATGAGCAGGGCCGGGCGCTGCTGGACTGGCGGCGGTCGCTGCGGCCGGCGGGCGGCGCGCTCGACTCGTGGAGGGCGTCGGACGGCTCCCCGTGCCGGTGGTTCGGCGTGTCGTGCGACGCGCGCGGCGCCGTCGTGTCGCTGAGCGTCACCGGCGTCGACCTGCGTGGCTCGCTCCCGGCCAACCTGCTGCCGCTGGCGCCGTCGCTCACCACGCTGGTTCTCTCTGGAACCAACCTTACCGGCCCGATCCCGCCGGAGATCGGCGGGTACGGCGCGCTGGTCACGCTCGACCTCAGCAAGAACCAGCTCACGGGCGCGGTCCCGCCCGAGCTCTGCCGGCTCGCCAAGCTCGAGACGCTCGCGCTCAACTCCAATTCCCTGCGCGGCGCCATCCCCGACGACTTCGGCGACCTCGCCAGCCTCACGCACGTCACGCTCTACGACAACGAGCTCAGCGGCACCATCCCGGCGAGCATCGGGAGGCTCAAGAAGCTGCAGGTGATCCGCGCCGGCGGGAACCAGGCGCTGAAGGGCCCGCTGCCGAAGGAGATCGGCGGATGCGCCGACCTCACCATGATCGGCCTAGCCGAGACCGGCATGTCCGGCAGCCTCCCCGAGACGATCGGGCAGCTCAAGAAGATCCAGACCATTGCCATCTACACCACAATGCTCTCCGGCGGCATCCCGGAGTCCATCGGCAACTGCACCGAGCTCACCAGCCTCTACCTCTACCAGAATTCTCTTTCTGGACCGATACCACCGCAGCTTGGCCGGCTCCGGAAGCTGCAGTCGCTGCTGCTCTGGCAGAACCAGCTCGTCGGCGCGATCCCGCCGGAGCTCGGCCAGTGCGAGGAGCTCACACTTATCGACCTCTCGCTGAATTCTCTCTCCGGCAGCATTCCGGCCAGCTTGGGCCGGCTGCCGAACCTCCAGCAGCTGCAGCTGAGCACGAACCGGCTCACCGGCGCCATCCCGCCGGAGCTCTCCAACTGCACCTCGCTGACGGACATCGAGCTCGACAACAACGCGCTCTCCGGGGAGATCCGCCTCGACTTCCCGAAGCTCGGGAACCTCACGCTGTTCTATGCGTGGAAAAACGGCCTCACCGGCGGCGTGCCGGCGAGCCTCGCCGAGTGCGCGAGCCTCCAGTCGGTGGACCTCTCCTACAACAACCTCACCGGGCCGATCCCGAAGGAGCTATTCGGGCTGCAGAACTTGACGAAGCTCCTGCTGCTGAACAACGAGCTCTCCGGCGTCGTGCCGCCCGACATCGGCAACTGCACCAACCTCTACCGGCTGCGGCTCAACGGCAACCGGCTGTCCGGCACGATACCCGCCGAGATCGGCAACCTGAAGAACCTCAATTTCCTCGACATGAGCGAGAACCACCTCGTCGGCCCGATGCCGGCGGCCATTTCCGGGTGCGGCAGCCTCGAGTTCCTCGACCTGCACTCCAACGCTCTGTCCGGCGCATTGCCTGCCGCGCTGCCGCGCAGCCTCCAGCTCGTTGACGTATCCGACAACCAGCTCTCCGGGCAGCTGAGGTCCAGCGTTGCCTCGATGCCGGAGCTGACCAAGCTTTACTTGTCGAAGAATCGGCTGACCGGCGGCATCCCGCCGGAGCTCGGTTCGTGCGAGAAGCTCCAGCTGCTGGACCTCGGGGACAACGCGTTCTCTGGCGGCATCCCCGCGGAGCTCGGGGCGCTCCAGTCGTTGGAGATTTCGCTTAACCTCAGTTGCAACCGTCTCTCCGGTGAGATACCGCCGCAGTTCGCCGGCCTTGACAAGCTGGGCAGCCTCGACCTGTCGCACAACGGGCTGTCCGGGAGCCTCGACCCGCTCGCGGCGCTGCAGAACCTCGTCACGCTCAACATCTCGTACAACGCCTTCTCCGGCGAGCTCCCGAACACCCCCTTCTTCCAGAAGTTGCCGCTCAGCGACCTCGCCGGCAACCGCCACCTCGTCGTCGGCGATGGCTCCGACGAGTCCTCCCGGCGCGGCGCCCTGACGACGCTCAAGATAGCCATGTCCGTCCTGGCCGTTGTCAGCGCGGCGTTCCTGGTGGCCGCCACCTACATGCTCGCCCGCGCGCGCCGCGGCGTCCGCGGCAGCGCCCCGGTGGACGTGCACGGCACGTGGGAGGTGACGCTGTACCAGAAGCTGGACATATCCATGGACGACGTGCTCCGCGGGCTGACGTCCGCGAACGTGATCGGCACCGGCAGCTCCGGCGTGGTGTACAGGGTGGACACCCCGAACGGCTACACCATCGCGGTGAAGAAGATGTGGTCGCCGGACGAGGCGAGCGCCGGCCTCGCCTTCCGCAGCGAGATCGCCGCGCTGGGCTCCATCCGGCACCGCAACATCGTCCAGCTGCTGGGCTGGGCGGCCAACGGCGGCAGCAGCACGCGGCTGCTGTTCTACAGCTACCTGCCCAACGGCAACCTGAGCGGCCTGCTCCACGGCGGCGTCGTCGGGGGCGCCAAGGGCGCGCCCACGGCCGAGTGGGGCGCGCGGTACGACGTGGCGCTCGGGGTCGCCCACGCCGTGGCGTACCTCCACCACGACTGCGTGCCGGCCATCCTGCACGGGGACATCAAGTCCATGAACGTGCTGCTCGGCCCGGCCTACGAGCCGTACCTCGCCGACTTCGGCCTCGCCCGCATCCTCTCCTCCGGGCAGGGCAAGCTCGACGACTCCTCCTCCAAGCCGCAGCGCATCGCCGGCTCCTACGGCTACATGGCGCCAGGTCCAAAACCTCGTCGCACTTGCATGATCGTACTGCCATTACCGGAGTACATTTTGGACGTCGTTTTTTCTGACATTTTTGTGCGGTTTTTGGGGTTGTGCAGAGTACGCGTCGATGCAGCGGATCAGCGAGAAGAGCGACGTGTACAGCTTCGGGGTGGTGCTGCTGGAGGTGCTGACGGGGCGGCACCCGCTGGACCCGACGCTGCCGGGCGGCGCGCACCTGGTGCAGTGGGCGCAGGCGAGGCGCGGGAGCGACGACGAGATCCTGGACGCGCGGCTGAGGGAGAGCGCCGGCGAGGCGGACGCGCACGAGATGCGGCAGGCGCTGGCCGTGGCCGCGCTCTGCGTGTCCCGCCGCGCGGACGACCGGCCCGCGATGAAGGACGTGGTGGCGCTGCTCGAGGAGATCCGGCGCCCCGCCGCGGCCGACGACGCCAAGCCGCCGCCGCCGGCCACCACGCTGCCCTCCGCCGCGGCCGCGCCCATGCTGTCGCCGGCCCGGGGCGGCCCGCACTCCAGCGGCGACTCGTTCGCCGTCTCGGACTACTCCGCATGAGACCCATTCGACTCAATTTTGGTGCCGATCGAGCAGTAGAGTTCACGAACAGCAGCAGCAAGCAGATGCTGGTAAATTAGTTACTCAATAATTCGTTGATTAGTGGAGGATGTGTGTAGATCATGGCGTGGCAAGTAATTAATCAATGGATGCTGTACTTAGGTGTAATAATCTCTGGCCATGTACATCCCCTGCGACATGAATCTTGGTTGTTTGGTCGTGCGGAACATGCGGCGGCACTGTTCCGGTGGGACTGTGGAGCGTGGGTGCGGTGGGCCCTTTCCGAATTGGGACCGGCTGGTCCTGGCTGGGCTTCGTTTCGTTTGGACTTGCTCGCTGGAACGAAATGGACGTGACTTGCTCATGATTGGTGGGTGATGCGGACGGACGATCGTTCAATCACGAGTGGGCGCCGTCGAGGGTTTTGGAATGTGGCGCGCGCGCGCGCGATCGGGGAGCAGTGGGGTGGGTTCTCCCCCCGCTCCGGTTCGCACGTCCGCTTCGTGCCGACGGGATGTATGAATTGACATTTTTCTTCAGAGGGGACTTCTAGGCGTATCAACTCATTGTATAATTCATTTTCACATTCATAAAATCCATGCTTTTCAATTGTAATTATCACATTTATAAGCTTGTATAGAAATATTATTCTCTAGACTGGGAGAAAGGGTGCACCTTGTTGAGGCTAAGCCTAGTGTAGTGGTCTTGTTCGCCATAAATTGGAGGGGCAATGGCTTGCCCAGGCACCAATTCAGCTGCACTTGTTGGTACAAAACCCTTGCATTGCGAGTGGTAGCACCCTCTTGATTTCAAGTCTTTCTGGGCAATAATGAATGGAAACATGTATTATTGTGGATGTATGTAGACTTACATTTAGTATGATACAACTTCTAACTAGTGCAAAATAACGGAAAACTATAGTATGAGCGAGGTACTATAGAACTTAATAAAATGGCATCGATTACATTTACAGTCCAGTACATAAAGAATTGAATATCTCTGTTATTGTACAAAGAGGGGGAGACCTGCAAGCAAAACCACATTTTGAAATGCCAGTTTCGTGGAAAAGCATTTGAGTTTACCAGAATGGGTGATATGTTTATACATGAAATCCAGTTTGAATTCATCCGCAAAAAAAAAGAAGTCCAGTTTGAATTAAGTTGTATTTTTCTCCATCTTGACAATAAATCTATAAGGATGCTCCAGATTCTTGAGAGTACTCTTGATTTAGTGAAGCGCATATAATCATTTCAGCTCAGAGGCCATAGAATTTTCCTGGATCTGTGTGCCACATTGCATACTAGTGACAAAAATTAAAGCTCAAATTAGCGAATAACCAAAAAAACAGTAGAGCACAATATAATAAATAAGTGAGGATGTGTCTTCTTGGCCAAACAAGTTTTACGAGGTTCTCCTACCCAATGCTTATAATGGGATTTTTTCTATCCTCCTTTGGAGCTAGTATATTTTTTTATGGCCTTGTGAGTTTCTCATACTAGATCTAGCTTGATCCACATGGAGCGGTGTCATTCCTATGCAACTGGACCTTTTTTAGTGTGCATACAATAGTTCATGTGCTTTGCCGATAGTGTTCCTCGTGAGTTTGGGTTGACGACATTTTCTCTCCTCTTTGTGGAATGGGTAAAACAACATTTAACCCTCTCTCTCCCCTACCTCAGATGTGAAGAGTATTGTTAGCACTGTATTGGTATGCTAGGATAAGTCTTCTATAGAGCATGGCTTAGGTGCCTTTCTAAATCTGTCGATATTGATATTTTGGTAGCATGATTTGTCTATTTATGGAGCTTAATTTCTGCTAATTAACTAGGAAAATATTTTATTTTCAATAAAATACAGAGCTCGTTCCTCTTGCGATAATTTGTTTTGAATGGAGAGTTGCAAGGGACTACTAAAACATGGCACCACCTTGTTACTTTAACCACTTATATAATTTAACTAGGCCAACTATGATTTAGGTGAGTCAGCAACAAATGTGGATTTCCACGGTTGTTTCTTTGTGATTTAAGTATGGGATGTCAACTTAAAAAGTAACTCGAATGTACCTTTCAATACATCACATGCCATTTTGGCATTTTTATGATCAATTCTCGCCAATTAAAAAGCAAACATGGCTCAAATCTAACACGTGAAAAAGCAGAGGTGAGATAGAGAGAGAGAGAGAGAGAGAGAGAGAGAGAGAGTACATGAGAAACAATGTTGGTTCCTTCATCCGTGATATTGAGTCTCCATGGAGACTGAAACGTTTGAGGTCTTAAGGCGTTCTGCAAATAGAAATTCCAGTTCATAGTTAGCAATATAATTGTTATACAAACTCGCCGATAGATACTTATTTGTTTCCACATGTGGTTCCCTAGATTTCAATTAGGCACACAAGTAACAAAAAATAGTAACATATGACTACAACCAATAGTAGTTCTTCAGATTAATTGGTCAAGTAGATACCAGAATGACACAAATGCATAAACCGACTAAGAAAGAGTTGCATGTGTAAAGCAAAAAGTATTTTTTTACCGTCTCATGATTGCCATCGATAACTATCGATTCAACCAAGGTGAGGTAGAAAGGTATGAACAAAAAGCACAGTAAGGCCGATTTGACAACATAGCCCATTGGTACAAGCAATTGTGTTCTTCCAATGGAACATGTAACTATGTGATTCCTTACTTGTATGTCATGCATATAGAGAACACAACTTATATAGAGTTGATCCAAATGTTATTTTTGGAAGCTTTATATTGCATCTTACTTGTGTATCACTCAACATTTATTGAATAGTCAACCGATGCACCATTCTTTCTTCAGTAGATATACGACTAGTCACAATGGGAGTAACTTAACTAGTAACATCACACATTTCAATACAAGATTGCTTATGTGGCAGCTAATGAATGAGGAGAGAGGGGTTTGTGGTAACTTAGCTAGTTACTGTAACATCACACATTTCAAGGCATAATGAGTCTATAGCCTAATAAATGAACTCTTTCATGATACCACTCATATGTTACTACCCACTATGGAGGTAGTAACATAGACTAGTAACATCGGCAAGTTACTACTCTATATTACTCCCCACTGTAAGCTGTCTACAAAGCAGTCGCTTAATCAATGTTCATTAACTAGGACTTGATTTACACCAAATTAATGATTGTTTAATGACCAATCTTCCTTATATGGATATAGATCAATTTAAACATCAGTATACTTAATAATGGACTTGGTTTAGACACAAAGAATGGATGGATGTATGACAATATATGTTTTCTTATATGGAAAGAAATTAGTTGTGATGTCAATGTACCTTGTAGAACATTACTCCTATAAAATATGCAGGAGTACTAGCCTTTGTAGGTGCTTCACGGGCGACAGAGCCCTTTCTGCCATCCGTTTGTGGCTGGCGTGCAGCGGAAACCTCTCGGGGAGGCTTTGCACCGTACGATCTTCCCAAAGGGCGGGAGGTCCATGAAGGGTGGACCACGTGGCGCACCAAGGGCCACCATCATTTGTAGGCATTGATGTCAGAGCTAAATCCGTCTGATCTCTGGAATGGGATCCCGAGCTAGCGATCTCGGCTTGATGGTAACATGAAGTAGAGAGACACAATATTTCACCAGGTTTGGGCCTTCTCAAAAAGGTAAAACCCAACGTCACGCTTGTATTGTATTGATTGTGGATGGGGTACAAAGTACAAGATGATCTACCTCGAAATCGTATGAATGAATCTAACCCGCCTCTACAAACTAAAACACCTGGCTTATATAGGGGGCGAGGGGTACCTAGGGTGACACAGGGTCAGTTGCATCTACAGAAAAACATGACAAATATTTGAATATGCCTTAAAGTATATGCCAAGTCTTCGGAGGATTCCATCTTGACCATGCCAAGGGCAATAGCTTACGTGGCCCATTCTTCATTCATTAGTGGTCCTCAGTGTCGGGGATATACCCCGCAGAGGATGACCCGACGCTTAGATGAAAGGTTGAGACCCGATCAAGATCCCGAAGGATAGGGACGGCTTACCCTTGGAGCAACTAGAGCCGAATGATAAAAGACCGGAAGGAAACCTGGCCCAGGTGGCGAGGCCCGCTTACGGGAGTCCCAATGCTAGAAGGAGTCCACCTAACTTGGACGACACCGAAGGTTTAGAGGACTTACAGTAGGACTTTGATTATGGATAGAACCCGGAATCCATTGTATTTCCATGAACCCGACTATTATAGGAGTCCCAATGCTAGAAGGAGTCCACCTAACTTGGACGACACCGAAGGTTTAGAGGACTTACAGTAGGATTTTGATTATGGATAGAACCCGGAATCCATTGTATTTCCATGAACCCGACTATTATATATAGAGGGTTCCTTGGACGTCCAAAGGGACAAACAAGTTAGAATCCCTCGAAATCTAGGTAGCGAAACAACACCCTTGTAATTCAGATCATCATCATCAATAGCAATCAAGCAGGAGTAGGTTTTTACCTCCATTGTGTTCCAGACACTTTTCCCGTCAAGTCCAATCAACGGGCAGAGGGCACATCTTGGCGCGAGCAAGGAGTCATCCCCCTAGTCCTATGTGCAGATTGCTTGGCGAAGGGCTTGCCTCATACCCACTCGCATTGCCCACTAGCTGATCAGTCAATCAATAATCAATGGCCTTGACACATGGCGTTGAGATCCCGCCAGGGGCAGGAATCAAATATTTTGACACCTGCCACTACAAGTTTGAGCACGTGGTGCCCGTGTGTAGTCACTCATCTTGAATTCATCTCGGGGTTCATACTGGCATAGGAGCAATTATGCCTCACGCCATTAAACTCCACTTTGTGAGTTGATGTGTCCAATGCGCGTTTGAGGCACAAGCTCGATGGTGGTATGCAGATCTTTGTTCAAAAGACCTACGTGGCCATCGAACGAGCCTAAGTCAAGCAGGAAGCTAGATCGAAGCACTTGGCAATGACCCCCGTCGGCCAAGACCCAGGAACGACCTCGCCTGGCAACAACCACCATACCCCCAGCTAGCCCACACTCAGGAAGCCTTCAACAGCAAGCTATCGCCTCACCCACGCATGGTGCGGTTGATCTGCGCTTGCAGGGCCTGTGAGCCATGCCGCAGGTCAGCGGGCAGGCCAGGGGTTGTACAAGACGCAAGGGGTGAACTACTCATCCATGCCACTGCATGGCGCACACCTGTACCAAGACGTGTCATGCCCCACGCAGGGGTCACCATGGTCGGTAGTGACAAGACATGCATTCGTTCCGGTAAGACAGAAGGCATCGACACTTCACCCAAGCATTTAATACGCTCACCTACCTTGTTGGACCTAGGATAGTTCTTTAGCATCAAAGCTAATGTGGTATCCTTTGAGATATAAAAAGAGGACCAGATTGTAGAGAGAGAGACATCTTTTGGAGTGGTAAAAAAGAGAGCTGACCTTTTCCAGAGCAAAATGTGGACACTTGGTAGAACACCAGTAGGAGCACACAACGTTTCCCATTCTCGGGAAGGACTTGTAGCTCGCAATCTACGAACATATCTCGAGGTGCCATCAAGATCAGCGTCAGACTATCAGGGATCACCAAGGCCAAGGTGCGCGCACCCGCATTGACGGACGCCAAGAAACTCGTCGGCAGTCCAATGCGCTTGCGAACCTTGAAGACTCAGAATGCTCCAACAAGGACATGGACGAGTTGCCATATGGGGCAGGTTGTGCCGTGTTCACCCTCGAGTTACGCTGCATCAAGTGGTCGAGGTAGTTCCATCCAGATCTTTCTCTTCGGTACGATGGGAAGACCAACTATGCTGAGTTTCTTAGCATCTACACCATCGCTATTGTGGCTGCTAGCAGCAGGAAGCGAGCACTTGTCAACTGGTTTCCCATGGCGCTCGAGCCCAACATTTGCTCATGGCTCATGAATCTTCCAGAGAATTCCATTTCATCATGGGATGATCTGTGCAAGGGCGCCTTCCAAGGAGGGTTCAAGGGACCAGGGATGCCCAGCAATCTGCACCTCCTTGTGCAAAAGTCGAGGGAACCGTTGCACAAGTACATACAACACTTCAGCCAAGTGCAGCACAACATCCTCGATATTGACACGGCTACGATCATCACTGCATTTCACACAAATGTTCGTCAGCCCAAGATTAGGGAGAAGCTCAACACTCGCAAGGTGCACATCATTGTCGAGCTCTTTGATCTTGCCGACAAGTGCGCTCGGGCGAAGGAAGGAAGGAGGACATCTGGATACGGCATGAACCCGGCCATCACAGTACTAACAGTTGCATAAATTATAGATAATAGGCATTAAACATATAAAATTATTGACACATCTCCAGTGTACCATAGCTACAAATTGCCTAGCCCTACCCATAATCCATCATCGGCCCTATATAGCCCTCATATGGAAATCTTCATGTTTGTAAGTTTGTCATGCGATGGTAGGAGCTTTCACCGAATTGGTGTTCAACATGTTGATGCTTCCATGTATCCCACATGGATTCCTAATACATCATACTAATAATACCCATTAGTCAGTGGTGTTCTACCTAGGTTCCCTAGCGCGTATTTGGGCCCAAAGAGGTCCATTCATATGGTCTTTGCTACGCTGAGCCTTTTATAATTTGACTTATTATGGTCACACGACACCTGCCACAAGTGTCATGTTGGGAACGACTTGAGTGGGAGGTGAAAACCAACAATATAAACTAGACATGATCATGATAATAACTATCAATATGAAACTAGAGTTTGACAAAAATAAATAGAATAAAGGTTAATATTTGACCATGAAGTAACACATTTTTATTTATTCAATACAAATGGAAATACAACTTTTGTTGTCAACCAATACAACCACTTGGCCCACCATAATTGAATGTATAACCCTTCTTAAATTCAAGAAATAAATCATTTGCATCATAACAATCTGGCCTGTCAACTAACTTGGCCACCTTAGTGAAAGTGCAACTATCCCTAGGTGGTTTTGGTAATTCATAACAACATATAGCTCATTGAGCTAATGCTATTCCAAGATGATTATTTCAGGAAAGCTCAATGATTGGCATGGCATGGATGGTGAAAGTGGAACCCTCAAAATGCTAAGGACAAAGGATTGGCTCAAGCTCAAAAGCTCAAGACTCTTCATTTTATATTTTAGTGATCCAAGATCACATTGAGTCTTTAGGAAAAGCCAATACTATCAAGGAGGGATGAGGTGTTGCTTAATGAGCCTCTTGCTTCATGTGCTTAGTGATATGCTCCAAAACCCTCAACTACTTTCCCATATCCACATATGACCTAAACCCTAAGCCAAACTCGGTCCTACCGATTCTTCCTATCCGGCGTCACCGAGTTTCACTTGTCATAAGCCACTGCCAAACCCTAGCAATTCGGTTCTACCGATAGGGATCTCGGTCTCACCGAGATGGGGTTGCAAACTCTCTGTTTCCCTTTCGTAACTTTTCGGTCCCACCGAGATTGCAATGTAAATTCAGTGTTTCCTTTTTGTAACTTTTCGGTCTCACCGAAAGAGCAAATCGGTCCCACCGAGTTTGCCTGACCAACTCTCTGGTTAGCTAATTACCAAAATCGGTCTCACCGAGTTTGTGTAATCGGTCTTACCGAGATTATGTTATGCCCAAACCCTAACCAAATTGGTCCTACCGAGTTGCATGTCAATTCCACCGAAAATCTCTAAAGGTCACTAGGTTTACCTTTTTGGTCCGACCGAGTTTATTGATTCGGTCCCACCGAGATTGGTAAATTGTGTGTAACGGTTGGATTTTGTGTGGAGGCTATATATACCCCTCCACCTCCTCTTCATTCGTGGAGAGAGCCATCAGAACACATCTACACTTCCAACTCATATGTTCTGAGAGAGAACCACCTACTCATGTGTTGAGACCAAGATATTCCATTCCTACCATATGAATCTTGATCTCTAGCCTTCCCCAAGTTGCTTTCCACTCAAATCTTCTTTCCACCAGATCCAAATCCTATGAGAGAGAGTTGAGTGTTGGGGAGACTATCATTTGAAGCACAAGAGCAAGGAGTTCATCATCAACACACCATTTGTTACTTCTTGGAGAGTGGTGTCTCCTAGATTGGCTAGGTGTCACTTGGGAGCCTCTGACAAGATTGTGGAGTTGAACCAAGGAGTTTGTAAGGGCAAGGAGATCGCCTACTTCGTGAAGATCTACCGCTAGTGAGGCAAGTCCTTCGTGGGCGATGGCCATGGTGGGATAGACAAGGTTGCTTCTTCGTGGACCCTTCGTGGGTGGAGCCCTCCGTGGACTCGCGCAACCGTTACCCTTCGTGGGTTGAAGTCTCCATCAACGTGGATGTAGGATAGCACCACCTATCCGAACCACGGGAAAAACATCCGTGTCTCCAATTGCGTTTGAATTCTCCAAACCCTTCCCTTTACATTCTTGCAAGTTGCATGCTTTACTTTCCGCTGCCAATATACTCTTTGCATGCTTGCTTGAATCATGTGATGATTGCTTGACTTGTCCTAAGATAGCTAAAATCTGCCAAGAACTAAAATTGGGAAAAGGTTAAGTTTTTATTTGGTCAAGTAGTCTAATCACCCCCCCTCTAGACATACTTTCGATCCTACAAGTGGTATCAGAGCTTTGGTCTCCATTTGCTTTGATTTCCATAGCTTTTAGTGGTCATAGCCTTGGTTTCACAACCTAGGAGAGTATGGCGTCTAGCGAGGGAAATTATCACCGTAGAGGTCCTTACTTTGATGGTACTAATTTTGCTAGTTGGAAGCATAAAATGAAAATGCATATTCTTGGACATAACCTCGCCGTTTGGGCTATTGTGTGTGTTGGTTTGCAAGGTGACTTCTTTGATGGGAGAGAACCAAACCGTGAAGCTACCGCGGATGAGTTGAAGATGTTGCAATACAATGCTCAAGCTTGTGATATTCTCTTCAACGGATTGTGCCCCGAAGAATTCAACAAAATCAGCCGTCTTGAGAATGCAAAGGAAATTTGGGACACTTTGATTGATATGCACGAAGGTACCGACTCCGTCAAGGAATCCAAATTGGATGTGCTTCAAAGTCAACTTGACAAGTTCAAAATGAAGGATGGTGAAGGTGTCGCTGAAATGTACTCTAGGCTTGCTCTCATCACAAATGAGATTGCCGGCTTAGGAAGTGAAGAGATGACCGATAGATTCATCATCAAGAAGATTCTAAGAGCCTTGGATGGAAAATATGATACCGTGTGCACATTGATCCAAATGATGCCCAATTACAAAGATCTCAAGCCAACGGAGGTAATTGGAAGAATTGTTGCTCATGAGATGTCACTTAAGGATAAAGAGGAACTTCACAACAAATCAAGTGGTGCCTACAAAGCCTCATGTGAAGCCCCTACATCATCAAGTGAGAAACAAAACTTCAATGAAGAATTGAGCCTAATGGTGAAGAACTTCAACAAGTTCTACAAGAGTAGAAGCAAAGATAGAAGCTTCAAGTCAAGGTCCTACAATGACAAAAGATCTTCTAGTCGAGAGCGAAACTGCTACAATTGTGGAAGACCCAGACACTATTCCAATGAGTGTATGGCTCCCTACAAGAGAAGAGAAGACTCTCCAAAAATAAGAAGCAAAAGAGAAGAATCACCACCAAGAGAGAGAAGGAGTAGAGATGATCGTTATGAACGAAGATACTCACAGAGAAGCAAGGATTCGGAAAGGAAGGAAAAATCATCAAGGAGCTACACAAAAAGAAGACATCAAGCTCATGTTGGTGAATGGGTATCCGGCTCCGACTTCTACAGCCACTCCGAGAGAAGTTATCACTCCGATTCCGAATATACTCAAGATGAAGGTGTTGCCGGTCTAGCACTTGTGTCAACCAACTCCTACGACATATTTGACTCACCAAATGAAGGAATTGGAAGATGCTTCATGGCCAAAGGTCCTAAGGAAACACACCCCGAGTATGTTGATTTTAATAGTGATGAAGATGACTTGTTAGGTGATGATGATTTGCTTGTTGACAACTCTAGTGATTAATACTATGATGAAACATCAATTAATCATGCTAATCAAGATAAAATGAATGACAATGATGAGGAGAAGATTGAGGCTCTAACTAAAGAACTAAACACTCTTAAGTTAGCTCATGAAACTATCTTCGAAGATCATCGAGAACTTTTAAGAGCTCATGAGAAGTTACGCTTTGAAAAGCTCAATCTTGAGCAAGAGCATGAGTTTTTAAAGGCAATCAATGATGATCTCCACAAGAAAAGTTCTTCTTACATTGCCAAGCGTTTACTCTTATCCACTTACATGCCTCAAGTCAAGTCTAGTAACAAGAACAACAAAGATTCTTCCTCTAGTAGTAACAATGATCATGCTAAATCCAATATTGTTGCTTCTAGTAGTTCTCTTGATTCCACTAATGATTCTCTTAGCAAAGTTACACTTGAGCAAGAAAATAGCTTATTGAAGGGAATTATAGAGAAAGGAGTGTACAAAAGCCTTGCCGGGAGTAACCAATTCGAGGAAATTGTGCGCAAGCAAGGAATGCACCGGAAGAATCAAGGTGTTGGTTTTGAACGAAAGTTCAATGCCAATGGAGTTGAGTGGGAAGAAGATCAATACCCCAAGACAAAGTTTGTTCCTCAACAAGAGAAGTATGATACTTCCTTCAAGGGGACACAAGCTCAAGATGATCTTCCACCACAAGCCTACAAGCAAAAAGGCAAGGACAAGCTTCAACAGGAAATTGATGCATTTGAAGAAGCTCCTAAGACCTTAGTCAAGTGGATTCCCAAGACCACTTCAAGTTCCACGTCATCAAGTATGACTACAACTCCAAGGATTCCCATCAAGATGGTGTGGATCCAAAAGAAGAAGAACTAGAGAGTTCTTGAGGGTGACTCCGCCAACATACTTCACTCTTATCATTTTGGCAAGAACAAGTGCAATCAACTTCCACATCTTGCACTAGTTCAAGGAGTCACAAACCCTCTTGTTGGTAAGACAAGGTACAAGGTAACCTAAAAGTTTTCATGGACATCATCTTGTGTGTGCATCACTCTATGTCTATGGATATCCTTGTTTGTTCCTTGTGGGACTAACCCATGTAGGTATTGAAAGTGCAATTCACTCAAATGGATAGCTCCAAGTGATCTACATCAACATTGAGCATCCACATCTTCAACATCTACATGAAGTCATCATCGACAAAACCCAAGGTTAGTTCATCCCTCTTAGGGGGGATATCACATCTAGGGGGAGCTTTACTCTAAGACTTGAGCTAAAGAAACTCTAAATATGTGAACACAACAATGCTTTATGTAAAAGTGGTAACCCCACTGGAGCTTAAACGATGAGTATGACCTATGATCAAGTGTTCTCACTTGACTCCTAAGTCAATATACTCATATGTAGATGACCTAGCCATCGCAAATTGCTTGATAGATGCTAGAATTGGTTGTGCATGCTTTGTCACATATTTCAATTGCCATCTTATTGTGTGAGCATGATGGTTGCATATTTTACTCATTCGAGGACATCCACTTGTTGCTTTGATTGTTTGGTTTTATTTCCTTTTGCCAAGTGGATGGACAAGAATGCCTAAGAACCTCCTCTAGCTATCTATGCTTTTCTCGTCTCAAACTCTATTCATGCTACATCACAAAATTTGATCAAGTCAGATTCGAACCACTCTGTGTGAGGAGCACTCGGAGTCCCCGATTCGTCATAGACTTAAACTTCCAAAACCTCTTTGTGATTCTCGGTCTGACTGATACCCCACTTTCGGTCTTACCGAGATCATTAAGTTGATCTATGTTTTCGATCTCGGTGCAACCGATTTGAATCATTCGGTCACACCGAGTTGCAATAACTGTATACAGTTTTGCATCTCGGTGCCACCGAGTTGTTCCACTCGGTCACACCGACAGGGTCGGGCTATATATAGTCACGGGCAAAAATTTGGAAATTTCTCCGAACCCCTTCGCCCGCGCGATAGCTCACTCTGCCAACGTGGTCTCCGGATCATCTCCTCGCCGCCAGCCGCCTCCAGTCGCTGGTCTCCATCGCCGTCAACCGAATTCAACCCCGCCGTTGCCGCCGTAGCGAGTCTTCGCCGAACTAGGGTATGGACCCGATCTTTGTGCTATTCCCCAATCTGATTCCTAGCACATTGTGATCATAATGATTCTTGCCACATTTGATAAACTTCTATCCAGTCAATGAACTCGTAGATTAGGTTTGATTCGAAAATTTTAGGGTTAGGTTTCCGCCGAGACCATCTCGGACCCACCGAGTTGAAAAACTCGGTCCCACCGATTTGGCTTATGCCATTGCACAAGTGAGACCCGGTCTGACCGAGTATTACTAATTGGTGTGACCAATTTTAGAACTTTGTGAAACCCTAGCAGTCTCGGTGCCACCGAACTGTGACTCGGTCTGACCGAGTTCACCACTTTAGGTTCGAAAAACTGCTTCGGTGTCACCGAGTTTAAAAATCGGTAGATCCGAAATGCTTTCTATGGGAAACTAAAACTAAGTTTTTGAATCATTCTTTTGCAAAAATCTCTACATTTTGTGATGCTCATCCACTCTACCTCATCTATAAACTGTTCACAGGGTCAGCAGTCAGCTTGTTCATCATGTCAGACCAAAGTGATAGCCAGAATTTGTCAGAGCAGCAAGTGCAAATGAGTGAGGGCACTAGTCCCTCAAGTTCTTCAGATGATGGCAGCAGGAGCACCCCTAGCAACCTGCCAAAAGCTGCCACAAGACAAAGAAAGAAGAGAACTTCAGATTCTGAGGATGAAGATTATGTGGCAGAGGAAGAGGAAGCCACATCAAAGAAAACTGTGCTCAAGAAAGAATATGGCCCAGCACAGAGCATAAAGCCAGGGATGAAGGTCAAAAGGCCAGCAGGTAGGCAGCCTATGCCAAAGGCCAGAGCTTCAACCAAGATTCTTGAGAAGCCCACTCCCATAGAGCCAGCTACTGCAGAAGGAAAGAAAACGAAAGAGAGGGTCAAGAAGACCATAGCCAAAGTGCTTGGAAAGGCTTCCATCATGGAAGAAGAGGAAGAGGAAGAAGAGGTTGCTGCACCAGCACCTAAGGCACCCAAGCTGATGGGCGATGCCATAAGATCAGGGGCAACTGCTTCCAAGGCCAAGCAAGCTCCAAAGCCAAAACCAAAGAGGAATACAAGAAGCATCCCAGCTGCTGAGAAGAACAAGGCCCCAGTGCCTGAGACTGTTGTTGAAGAAGATGATGAAGAGCATGTTCTGAGAAAGCTCAAGCCCAAGATCCCAGACCACAATGATGCTCATCCTGTGGCTGAGGACATGAAGCTCAGAAGAGACTCAGGGCTGAGGAAGTGGAGAGAAGCAGATCCCTATGCTATCAGGAGGAGGACTGCTGTTGATTACAGATTTCACACCAAGGAACAACAAGATTTCTATGAGACAGTGCTGCTAGATAAGAAGCCCATTGTATGTGATATGAGATGGATCAACTGGGAATATATCAAGGAGAATGAAGAGCACTACCCTGGAGTGCAGGACAACTTCAAGGCATGTGGAGTAGAGGACTTTGTTGGGCAGAAGCTCACAAAGTGGAATGAGGAGCTTATCATGCAGTTCTACTCCACAACACATTTTTATCCAGATGGGAGGATTATTTGGATGTCTGAAGGTACGAGGTACCAATCTACAGTTGCTGAATGGGCTCAGCTGATCAATGCCCCAGAGGAGCATGAGGATGACTTGGATGTCTATTCCAAGAATAAGATGGATCATAACTCAATGTCAAACATGCACAAGGAGATCCCAAATGAAGCACTTGATACGTTCAAGTTTGGCTCAGTGCATTATCTTCTGTCAGGGCTGCCAACCATCAACTGGATTCTTAGGCACACACTTTTGCCCAAGTCTGGAGATCACAGGATGATCAGAGGTCATGCCATTAACTTGCTACATATCTTTGATGTGACTCAGAAATTCAAGGTCATGAGCCTCATGATAGAGACTATCAAGAGGACTGCAGCAGATCAGAAGAGGAGCTATGGATATGCCCCTCAGATCCAGATGTTGATTAACTCAAGAATGGGCACAGACACATACTTGTTGGACAAGGAACATTTGCCTATCTATCCAGAGTTTGAGGACAACCAAGTTGTGATGACCAAAGATGAACCATCTTCAACCCATGCACAAGCCAAGAAGGAGAAGGCAATAAAGGAGAAAGCTGCCAAGATGCCAACTCAAGAGGAGGCATCTGAGTACTTCTTGAAGAACAAGCAAGAGTAGCTCAGTTACTTGATTGCATCCACCCTGCGGATTGAGAAAGGACTGGCCACCCTAACTCAGAACCAGGCAAGCCTAGAGAGAATCGTAGAACAAAAGTTCTATGACTTGGATATCAAGGTGACAGAGATTCAGACTGCAGTGGAGCAGCTCCAAGATGACATGCAGGAGAGGAAAGGGAAGACAACCACTGATGCCTTTGCCAGAGTGCCACGAGGTCCGAGGTCGTCTGCAGTGCCAGTTCCTGACACAAGAGCAACCGCCTCAGCTCCAGCCGCAACACCAGCCCAACCTGCTCCAGCATCCACTTCAGCTCCAACTCCAACCACGTCTACGGAAGCCTTCGTCCTTGGAGTGATCCGGACTCCACCACCACCTGAAGATCAAGCCTGAGTGTCGATTTAGCACTATGCATTTTCTAGGAACTTTTTGGTAACTTGTTGCCAAAGGGGGAGAAAATGTATAGATCATAGGCTTCGAGAGAGAGAGAGAGTGTTGTTTCTCTCTCTTACTTTATTTGGTGGTTTTTCGAACATTGTTTGCTTTTGGTCGAGATACTTTACTATGCTTGTGAGACATTGATGATCATGTGTTTGATCATAAGCTACACTTAATGCTTGGTGAATGCTATTATCTTATCTATCTTATGTGATCATTCACTTTTCTTGGTGATGAGTGCATGTATTTCATTCTTATCATTTTAAGCGCTCCACCAAGATGTATGTGACATGGAAGAGTAACCCATGACTCTAACTCTTTGTGCATTTGCAGTCCAAAGCAAATCTTAAATATGCACAAATTTAGAGGGAGCTCTTACTTATCACATACTTCTCAAAGCGACGATGTAATACATTCTTATTATCATTTGTCGAAGCTTTGATCTATATGTTGTCATCAATTACCAAAAAGGGGGAGATTGAAAGTGCAACTATCCCTAGGTGGTTTTGGTAATTCATAACAACATATAGCTCATTGAGCTAATGCTATTCCAAGATGATTATTTCAGGAAAGCTCAATGATTGGCATGGCATGGATGGTGAAAGTGGAACCCTCAAAATGCTATGGACAAAGGATTGGCTCAAGCTCAAAAGCTCAAGACTCTTCATTTTATATTTTAGTGATCCAAGATCACATTGAGTCTTTAGGAAAAGCCAATACTATCAAGGAGGGATGAGGTGTTGCTTAATGAGCCTCTTGCTTCATGTGCTTAGTGATATGCTCCAAAACCCTCAACTACTTTCCCATATCCACATATGACCTAAACCCTAAGCGAAACTCGGTCCTACCAATTCTTCCTATCCGGCGCCACCGAGTTTCACTTGTCATAAGCCACTTCCAAACCCTAGCAATTCGGTTCTACCGATTGGGATCTCGGTCTCACCGAGATGGGATTGCAAACTCTCTGTTTCCCTTTCGTAACTTTTCGGTCTCACCAAAAAGAGCGGATCGGTCCCACCGAGATTGCAATGTAAATTCAGTGTTTACTTTTTGTAACTTTTTGGTCTCACCGAAAGAGCAAATCGGTCCCACCGAGTTTGCCTGACCAACTCTCTGGTTAGCTAATTACCAAAATCGGTCTCACCGAGTTTGTGTAATCGGTCTCACCGAGATTACGTTATGCCCAAACCCTAACCAAATCGGTCCTACCGAGTTGCATGTCAGTCCCACCGAAAATCTCTAATGGTCACTAGGTTTACCTTTTCGGTCCGACCGAGTTTGTTGATTCGGTCCCACCGAGATTAGTAAATTGTGTGTAATGGTTGGATTTTGTGTGGAGGCTATATATACCCCTCCACCTCCTCTTCATTCGTGGAGAGAGCCATCAGAACACATCTACACTTCCAACTCATATGTTCTGAGAGAGAACCACCTACTCATGTGTTTAGACCAAGATATTGCATTCCTACCATATGAATCTTGATCTCTAGCCTTCCCCAAGTTGCTTTCCACTCAAATCTTCTTTCCACCAGATCCAAATCCTATGAGAGAGAGTTGAGTGTTGGGGAGACTATCATTTGAAGCACAAGATCAAGGAGTTCATCATCAACACACCATTTGTTACTTCTTGGAGAGTGGTGTCTCCTAGATTGGCTAGGTGTCACTTGGGAGCCTTCGACAAGATTGTGGAGTTGAACCAAGGAGTTTGTAAGGGCAAGGAGATCGCCTACTTCGTGAAGATCTACCACTAGTGAGGCAAGTCCTTCGTGGGCGATGGCCATGGTGGGATAGACAAGGTTGCTTCTTCATGGACCCTTCGTGGGAGGAGCCCTCCGTGGACTCGCGCAACCGTTACCCTTCGTGGGTTGAAGTCTCCATCAACGTGGATGTAGGATAGCACCACCTATCTGAACCACGGGAAAAACATCCGTGTCTCCAATTGCGTTTGAATTCTCCAAACCCTTCCCTTTACATTCTTGCAAGTTGCATGCTTTACTTTCCGCTGCCAATATACTCTTTGCATGCTTGTGAAGGAAATATGCCCTAGAGGCAATAATAAAGTTATTATTTATTTCCTTATATCATGATAAATGTTTATTATTCATGCTAGAATTGTATTAACCGGAAACATAATACATGTGTGAATACATAGACCAACAGAGTGTCACTAGTATGCCTCTACTTGACTAGCTCGTTAATCAAAGATGGTTATGTTTCCTAACCATAAACAAAGAGTTGTTATTTGATTAACGAGGTCACATCATTAGTAGAATGATCTGATTGACATGACCCATTCCATTAGCTTAGCACCCAATCGTTTAGTATGTTGCTATTGCTTTCTTCATGACTTATACATGTTCCTATAACTATGAGATTATGCAACTCCCGTTTACCGGAGGAACACTTTGGGTACTACCAAACGTCACAACGTAACTGGGTGATTATAAAGGAGTACTACAGGTGTCTCCAATGGTATATGTTGGGTTGGCGTATTTCGAGATTAGGGTTTGTCACTCCGATTGTCGGAGAGGTATCTCTGGGCCCTCCCGGTAATGCACATCACATAAGCCTTGCAAGCACTGCAACTAATACGTTAGTTGTGACATGATGTATTACGGAACGAGTAAAGAGACTTGCCAGTAACGAGATTGAACTAGGTATTGGATACCGACGATCGAATCTCGGGCAAGTAACATACCGATGACAAAGGGAACAACGTATGTTGTTATGCGGTCTGACCGATAAAGATCTTCGTAGAATATGTAGGAGCCAATATGGGCATCCAGGTCCCGCTATTGGTTATTGACCGGAGACGTGTCTCGGTCATGTCTACATTGTTCTCGAACCGTAGGGTCCGCACGCTTAACGTTACGATGACAGTTATTATGAGTTTATGCATTTTGATGTACCGAAGGTTGTTCGGAGTCCCGGATGAGATCACGGACATGACGAGGAGTCTCGAAATGGTCGAGACGTAAAGATTGATATATTGGAAGCCTATGTTTGGACATAGGAAGTGTTCCGGGTGAAATCGGGATTTTACCGGAATACCGGGAGGGTTACCGGAACCCCCCGGGAGACTAATGGGCCTATTGGGCCTTAGTGGAAAAAGAGAAAAAGGGAAAAACCCACAAGCTGGCCGGCGCCCCCTTCCCCAAGTCCTAGTAGGACTAGGATAGGGGCCGGCCCCCCTTCTCTCTCTTTTTCCCCCCGGGAGTCCTAATAGGATTAGGATTGGGGGGAGGAGTCCTACTCCCGGTGGGAGTAGGACTCCCCTGCGCCTCCTCTCCCTGGCCGGCCGGCTCCCCCTCCTCCAACCTTTATATACGGGGGCAGGGGGCACCCCAAGACACACAACTTGATCCTTGAGATCGTTCCTTAGCCGTGTGCGGTGCCCCCTGCCACCAAATTCCACCTCGATCGTACCATTGTAGTGCTTAGGCGAAGCCCTGCGTCGGTAGTACATCAAGATCGTCATCATGCCGTCGTGCTGACGGAACTCTTCCTCGACGCTTTGCTGGATCGGAGCCCGAGGAACGTCATCGAGCTGTACGTGTGCTAAGAACTCGGAGGTGCCGGAGTAACGGTGCTTGGATCGGTCGGATCGGGAAGAAGACGTACGACTACTTCCTCTACGTTGTGTGATCGCTTCTGCAGTCGGTCTGCGTTGGTACGTAGACAACACTCTCCCCTCTCGTTGCTGTGCATCACCATGATCTTGCGTGTGCGTAGGAAAATTTTCGAAATTACTGCGTTCCCCAACAGTGGCATCCGAGCCTAGGTTTTATGGTTTGATGTTATTTGCACGAGTAGAACACAAGTGAGTTGTGGGCGATACAAGTCATACTGCCTACCAGCATGTCATACTTTGGTTCGGCGGTATTGTTGGGTGAGACGATCCGGACCAACCTTACGCGTACTCTTACGCGAGACCGGTTCCCTCGACGTGCTTTGTACACAGATGGCTTGCGGAAGACTGTCTCTCCAACTTTAGTTGAACCAAGTGTGACTACGCCCGGTCCTTGAGAAGGTTAAAACGGAGTCTATTTGACGAACTATCGTTGTGGTTTTGATGCGTAGGTGAGATGAGTTCTTACTTAAGCCCGTAGCAGCCACGTAAAACTTGCAACAACAAAGTAGAGGACGTCTAACTTGTTTTTGCAGGGTATGTTGTGATGTGATATGGTCAAGGCATGATGCTGATTTTATTGTATGAGATGATCATGTTTTGTAACCGAGTTATCGGCAACTGGCAGGAGCCATATGGTTGTCGCTTTATTGTATGCAATGCAATCGCGATGTAATGCTTTACTTTATTACTAAACGGTAGTGATAGTCGTGGAAGCATAAGATTGGCGAGACGACAACGATGCTACGATGGAGATCAAGGTGTCACGCCGGTGACGATGGTGATCATGACGGTGCTTCGGAGATGGAGATCACAAGCACAAGATGATGATGGCCATATCATATCACTTATATTGATTGCATGTGATGTTTATCCTTTTATGCATCTTATCTTGCTTTGATTGACGGTAGCATTATAAGATGATCTCTCACTAAAATTATCAAGAAGTGTTCTCCCTGAGTATGCACCGTTGCCAAAGTTCATCGTGCCCAGACACCACGTGATGATTGGGTGTGATAAGCTCTACGTCCAAATACAACGGGTGCAAAACAGTTGCACACGCAGAATACTCAGGTTATACTTGACGAGCCAAGCATATACAGATATGGCCTCGGAACACAGAGACCGAAAGGTCGAGCGTGAATCATATAGTAGATATGATCAACATAACGATGTTCACCATTGAAAACTACTCCATCTCACGTGATGATCGGTTATGGTTTAGTTGATTTGGATCACGTGATCACTTAGAAGATTAGAGGGATGTCTATCTAAGTGGGAGTTCCTAAGTAATTTGATTAACTGAGCTTAAACTTATCATGAACTTAGTACCTGATAGTATCTTGCTTGTTTATGTTGATTGTAGATAGATGGCTCGTGCTATTGTTCCGTTGAATTTTAATGCGTTCCTTGAGAAAGCAAAGTTGAAAGATGATGGTAGCAATTACACGGACTGGGTCCGTAACCTGAGGATTATCCTCATTGCTGCATAGAAGAATTACGTCCTGGAAGCACCGCTGGGTGACAGGCCTGCTGCTGGAGCAACGCTAGATGTTATGAACGTCTGGCAGAGCAAAGCTGATGACTACTCGATAGTTCAGTGTGCCATGCTTTACGGCTTAGAATCGGGACTTCAACGACGTTTTGAACGTCATGGAGCATATGAGATGTTCCAGGAGTTGAAGTTAATATTTCAAGCAAATGCCCGAATTGAGAGATATGAAGTCTCCAATAAGTTCTATAGCTGCAAGATGGAGGAGAACAGTTCTGTCAGTGAGCATATACTCAAAATGTCTGGGTATAATAATCACTTGATTCAGATGGGAGTTAATCTTCCAGATGACTGCGTCATTGACAGAATTCTCCAATCACTGCCACCAAGCTACAAGAGCTTCGTGATGAACTATAATATGCAAGGGATGAACAAGACTATTCCCGAGCTCTTCGCAATGCTGAAAGCTGCGGAGGTAGAAATCAAGAAGGAGCATCAAGTGTTGATGGTCAACAAGACCACTAGTTTCAAGAAAAAGGGCAAAGGGAAGAAGAAGGGAAACTTCAAGAAGAACAGCAAGCAAGTTGCTGCTCAGGAGAAGAAACCCAAGTCTGGACCTAAGCCTGAAACTGAGTGCTTCTACTGCAAGCAGACTGGTCACTGGAAGCGGAACTGCCCCAAGTATTTGGCGGATAAGAAGGATGGCAAAGTGAGCAAAGGTATATGTGATATACATGTTATTGATGTGTACCTTACTAGAGCTCGCAGTAGCACCTGGGTATTTGATACTGGTTCTGTTGCTAATATTTGCAACTTGAAACAGGGACTACAGAATAAGCGGACGCTAGCAAAGGACGAGGTGACGATGCGCGTGGGAAACGGTTCCAAAGTCGATGTGATCGCGGTCGGCACGCTACCTCTACATCTACCTTCGGGATTAATATTAGACCTAAATAATTATTATTTGGTGCCAGCGTTGAGCATGAACATTATATCTGGATCTTGTTTAATGCGAGACGGTTATTCATTTAAATCAGAGAATAATGGTTGTTCTATTTATATGAATAATATCTTTTATGGTCATGCACCTTTGAAGAGTGGTCTATTCTTGTTGAATCTCGAAGATAGTGATACACATATTCATAATGTAGAAGCCAAAAGATGCAAAGTTAATAATGATAGTGCAACTTATTTGTGGCACTGCCGTTTAGGTCATATCGGTGTAAAGCGCATGAAGAAACTCCATACTGATGGGCTTTTGGAACCACTTGATTGTGAATCACTTGGTACTTGCGAACCGTGCCTCATAGGCAAGATGACTAAAACATCGTTCTCCGGTACTATGGAGAGAGCAACAGATTTATTGGAAATCATACATACCGATGTATGTGGTCCGATGAATATTGAGGCTCGTGGCGGATATCGTTATTTTCTCACCTTCACAGATGATTTAAGCAGATATGGGTATATCTACTTAATGAAACACAAGTCTGAAACATTTGAAAAGTTCAAAGAATTTCAGAGTGAGGTTGAAAATCATCGTAACAAGAAAATAAAGTTCCTACGATCTGATCGTGGAGGAGAATATTTGAGTTACGAGTTTGGTGTACATTTGAAAAATTGTGGAATAGTTTCGCAACTCACGCCACCCGGAACACCACAGCGTAATGGTGTGTCCGAACGTCGTAATCGTACTTTACTAGATATGGTGCGATCTATGATGTCTCTTACTGATTTACCGCTATCGTTTTGGGGTTATGCTTTAGAGACGGCCGCATTCACGTTAAACAGGGCACCATCAAAATCCGTTGAGACGACACCTTATGAACTATGGTTTGGCAAGAAACCAAAGTTGTCGTTTCTTAAAGTTTGGGGCTGCGATGCTTATGTGAAAAAGCTTCAACCTGATAAGCTCGAACCCAAATCGGAGAAGTGTGTCTTCATAGGATATCCAAAGGAAACTATTGGATACACCTTCTATCACAGATCCGAAGGCAAGACTTTTGTTGCCAAATTCGGAAACTTTCTAGAGAAGGAGTTTCTCTCGAAAGAAGTGAGTGGGAGGAAAGTAGAACTTGACGAGGTAACTGTACCTGCTCCCTTATTGGAAAATAGTACATCACAGAAAACTGTTTCTGCGACACCTATACCAATCAGTGAGGAAGCTAATGATGATGATCATGAAGCTTCAGAACAAGATACTACTGAACCACGTAGATCAACCAGAGTGAGATCCGCACCAGAGTGGTACGGTAATCCAGTTCTGGAAGTCATGATGCTAGATCATGATGAACCTACGAACTATGAAGAAGCGATGGTGAGCCCAGATTCTACAAAGTGGCTTGAGGCCATGAAATCTGAGATGGGATCATGTACGAAAACAAAGTATGGACTTTGGTTGACTTGCCCGATGATCGGCAAGCAATTGAGAATAAATGGATCTTCAAGAAAAAGACTGACACTGACGGTAATATTACTGTCTATAAAGCTCGACTTGTCGCGAAAGGTTTTCGACAAGTTCAAGGAGTTAACTACGATGAGACCTTCTCACCCGTAGCGATGCTTAAGTCCGTCAGAATAATGTTAGCAATTGCCGCATTTTATGATTATGAAATTTGGCAGATGGATGTCAAAACTGCATTCCGGAATGGATTTCTGGAAGAAGAGTTGTATATGATACAACCAGAAGGTTTTGTCGATCCAAAGGGAGCTAACAAAGTATGCAAACTCCAGCGATCCATCTATGGACTGGTGCAAGCATCTCGGAGTTGGAATAAACGCTTTGATAGTGTGATCAAAGCATTTTGCTTTATACAGACTTTTGGAGAAGCCTGTATTTACAAGAAAGTGAGTGGGAGCTCTGTAGCATTTCTAATATTATATGTGGATGACATATTGCTGATTGGAAATGATATAGAATTTCTGGATAGCATAAAGGGATACTTGAATAAAAGTTTTTCAATGAAAGACCTCGGAGAAGCTGCTTACATATTAGGCATAAAGATCTATAGAGATAGATCAAAACGCTTAATCGGACTTTCACAAAGCACATATCTTGACAAGATTTTGAAGAAGTTCAAAATGGATCAAGCAAAGAAAGGGTTCTTGCCTGTGTTACAAGGTATGAAGTTGAGTAAGACTCAATGCCCGACCACTGCAGAAGATAGAGAGAAAATGAAAGATGTTCCCTATGCTTCAGCCATAGGCTCTATCATGTATGCAACGCTGTGTACCAGACCTGATGTGTGCCTTGCTATAAGTTTAGCAGGGAGGTACCAAAGTAATCCAGGAATGGATCACTGGACAGCGGTCAAGAACATCCTGAAATACCTGAAAAGGACTAAGGATATGTTTCTCGTATATGGAGGTGACAAAGAGCTCACCGTAAGAGGTTACGTTGATGCAAGCTTTGACACTGATCCGAACGATTCTAAATCGCAAACCGGATACGTGTTTACTTTAAACGGTGGAGCTGTCAGTTGGTGCAGTTCTAAACAAAGCGTCGTAGCGGGATCTACATGTGAAGCGGAGTACATAGCTGCTTCGGAAGCAGCGAATGAAGGAGTCTGGATGAAGGAGTTCATATCCGATCTAGGTGTCATACCTAGTGCATCGGGTCCAATGAAAATCTTCTGTGACAATACTGGTGCAATTGCCTTGGCAAAGGAATCCAGATTTCACAAAAGAACCAAACACATCAAGAGACGCTTCAACTCCATCCGGGATTTAGTCCAGGTGGGAGACATAGAGATTTGCAAGATACATACGGATCTGAATGTTGCAGACCCGTTGACTAAGCCTCTTCCACGAGCAAAACATGATCAGCACCAAGGCTCCATGGGTGTTAGAATCATTACTGTGTAATCTAGCTTATTGACTCTAGTGCAAGTGGGAGACTGAAGGAAATATGCCCTAGAGGCAATAATAAAGTTATTATTTATTTCCTTATATCATGATAAATGTTTATTATTCATGCTAGAATTGTATTAACCGGAAACATAATACATGTGTGAATACATAGACCAACAGAGTGTCACTAGTATGCCTCTACTTGACTAGCTCGTTAATCAAAGATGGTTATGTTTCCTAACCATAAACAAAGAGTTGTTATTTGATTAACGAGGTCACATCATTAGCAGAATGATCTGATTGACATGACCCATTCCATTAGCTTAGCACCCGATCGTTTAGTATGTTGCTATTGCTTTCTTCATGACTTATACATGTTCCTATAACTATGAGATTATGCAACTCCCGTTTACCGGAGGAACACTTTGGGTACTACCAAACATCACAACGTAACTGGGTGATTATAAAGGAGTACTATAGGTGTCTCCAATGGTATATGTTGGGTTGGCGTATTTCGAGATTAGGGTTTGTCACTCCGATTGTCGGAGAGGTATCTCTGGGCCCTCTCGGTAATGCACATCACATAAGCCTTGCAAGCACTGCAACTAATACGTTAGTTGTGAGATGATGTATTACGGAACGAGTAAAGAGACTTGCCAGTAACGAGATTGAACTAGGTATTGGATACCGACGATCGAATCTCGGGCAAGTAACATACCGATGACAAAGGGAACAACGTATGTTGTTATGCGGTCTGACCGATAAAGATCTTCGTAGAATATGTAGGAGCCAATATGGGCATCCAGGTCCCGCTATTGGTTATTGACCGGAGACGTGTCTCGGTCATGTCTACATTGTTCTCGAACCGTAGGGTCCGCACGCTTAACGTTACGATGACAGTTATTATGAGTTTATGCATTTTGATGTACCGAAGGTTGTTCGGAGTCCCGGATGAGATCACGGACATGACGAGGAGTCTCGAAATGGCCGAGACGTAAAGATTGATATATTGGAAGCCTATGTTTGGACATAGGAAGTGTTCCGGGTGAAATCGGGATTTTACCGGAATACCGGGAGGGTTACCGGAACCCCCCGGGAGACTAATGGGCCTATTGGGCCTTAGTGGAAAAAGAGAAAAAGGGAAAAACCCACAAGCTGGCCGGCGCCCCCCTTCCCCAAGTCCTAGTAGGACTAGGATAGGGGCCGGCCCCCCTTCTCTCTCCTTTTCCCCCCCGGGAGTCCTAATAGGATTAGGATTGGGGGGGGGAGTCCTACTCCCGGTGGGAGTAGGACTCCCCTGCGCCTCCTCTCCCTGGCCGGCCGGCTCCCCCTCCTCCAACCTTTATATACGGGGGCAGGGGGCACCCCAAGACACACAACTTGATCCTTGAGATCGTTCCTTAGCCGTGTGCGGTGCCCCCTGCCACCAAATTCCACCTCGATCGTACCATTGTAGTGCTTAGGCGAAGCCCTGCGTCGGTAGTACATCAAGATCATCATCACGCCGTCGTGCTGACGAAACTCTTCCTCGACGCTTTGCTGGATCGGAGCCCGAGGAACGTCATCGAGCTGTACGTGTGCTAAGAACTCGGAGGTGCCGGAGTAACGGTGCTTGGATCGGTCGGATCGGGAAGAAGACGTACGACTACTTCCTCTACGTTGTGTGATCGCTTCCGCAGTCGGTCTGCGTTGGTACGTAGACAACACTCTCCCCTCTCGTTGCTGTGCATCACCATGATCTTGCGTGTGCGTAGGAAAATTTTCGAAATTACTGCGTTCCCCAACAGCTTGCTTGAATTGTGTGATGATTGCTTGACTTGTCCTAAAATAGCTAAAATCTACCAAGAACTAAAATTGGGAAAAGGTTAAGTTTTTATTTGGTCAAGTAGTCTAATCACCCCCCTCTAGACATACTTTCGATCCTACACTTAGTCCAAAAGGGGTCAAAAGCTTGACCCTTAGAGTTGTAGTTCTTAATGTGGTTGAAGTAGGCAGATTTCTTCTCATCATAATCAGGGAAGTGGCCACTACCCATTGGAGGACCATGTGCATTCTTCAAGTAATTCCCAAATCCGGTCAATGCTTGTATACGTTTTGTTCCAAGGCAAAGCTCCTTTGGAAAATGTCCTAAGAATGATGGTTTTTCTAAATCATGATGGTACACCACCCAATCTCCAGAATTTGGATCTTGTAGTCAATGAGGGATTGATAACATTTGTGAACAATAAATTTCATGCACAAGAAGATTATAAACACTTTGTAATTTCGAAGAATCTTGGGTGGTGTACAATTCCTATGGTTTAATGTTGCATATTTTCATAATGAAATACCATAGCATATTAAATAGTAACCATGTGAATTTAGGCATAACTAATTTCATATTCATAAAATCCCTCTTTGTTATTTTTAACCCTCCATTTAAAATAGTTGTAGTCCACTAACTAATATTCCTATTCATATAGCCTAGCCACATCAGCAAGTCATGTCACATCAACAACCATGCCACATCAGCAAGTCATGCATGTTAGTTATAATTTCAATTGTTTGTACTACTTTAATTTCTATCCTTGCAACCATGCCACGTCAGCAAATCATGCATGTTAGTTATAATTAATTTATATTTTTCACAATACTAGTTTTTTACTTTTTCTATCCATGGAGCCTTGCTACATGAACAAGTCATTCATGTCCTCATAACTTACAATTTTTGCATTAATTTTTGGTTTATCATGAGTTTATATGTGTTGGACACTCGGAGAATACCTATGTAGTTCACTTTTCACATTTCTGTTAGAAAAAAGGCACTCTATTAACTACAAGCCATTTTCTCTCTTTTTGTAGCTATTCTTACAATATCTATTTATGCATTGCATTCAACAAAGGTTCATGCAAAAAGACATGGGTGTCGTCTACTTATCATAGATATAGTAGAAAATTTGTAAGATTATATAGACATAGTAATCTTGTAGGATCGAAAGTATGTCTAGAGGGGGGGTGATTAGACTATTTGACCAAATAAAAACTGAACCTTTTCCCAATTTTAGTTCTTGGCAGATTTTAGCTATTTTAGGACAAGTCAAGCAATCATCACACAATTCAAGCAAGCATGCAAAGAGTATATTGGCAGCGGAAAGTAAAGCATGCAACTTGCAAGAATGTAAAGGAAAGGGTTTGGAAAATTCAAACGCTATTGGAGACACGGATGTTTTTCCCGTGGTTCGGATAGGTGGTGCTATCCTACATCCACGTTGATGGAGACTTCAACCCACGAAGGGTAACGGTTGCGCGAGTCCACGGAGGGCTCCACCCACGAAGGGTCCACGAAGAAGCAACCTTGTCTATCCCACCATGGCCATCTCCCACGAAGGACTTGCCTCACTAGCGGTAGATCTTCACGAAGTAGGCAATCTCATTGCCCTTACAAAATCCTTGGTTCAACTCCACAATCTTGTCAGAGGCTCCCAAGTGACACCTAGCCAATCTAGGAGACACCACTCTCCAAGAAGTAACAAATGGTGTGTTGATGATGAACTCCTTGCTCTTGTGCTTCAAATGATAGTCTCCCCAACACTCAACTCTCTCTCATAGGATTTGGATCTGGTGGAAAGAAGATTTGAGTGGAAAGCAACTTGGGGAAGGCTAGAGATCAAGATTCATATGGTAGGAATGGAATATCTTGGTCTCAACACATGAGTAGGTGGTTCTCTCTCAGAACATATGAGTTGGAAGTGTAGATGTGTTCTGATGGCTCTCTCCACGAGTGAAGAGGAGGTGGAGGGGTATATATAGCCTCCACACAAAATCCAACCGTTACACACAATTTACCAATCTCGGTGGGACCGAATCAACAAACTCGGTCGGACCGAAAAGGTAAACCTAGTGACCGTTAGAGATTTTCGGTGGGACTGACATGCAACTCACTAGGACCGATTTTGTTAGGGTTGGGGCATAACGTAATCTCGGTGAGACCGATTACACAAACTCGGTGAGACCGATTTTGGTAATAATCTAACCAGAGAGTTGGTCAGGTAAACTTGGTGGGACCGATTTGCTCTTTCGGTGAGACCGAAAAGTTACAAAAAGGAAACAGAGAGTTTACATTGCAATCTCAGTGGGACCGATCCGCTCTTTCGGTGAGACCGAAAAGTTATGAAAGGGAAACAGAGAGTTTGCAATCCCATCTCGGTGAGACCGAGATCCCTATCGGTAGAACCGAATTGCTAGGGTTTGGCAGTGGCTTATGACAAGTGAAACTCGGTGGCGCCGGATAGAAA
The DNA here is from genome assembly GCA_034509565.1 of Triticum monococcum. Classification (NCBI taxonomy): domain Eukaryota; kingdom Viridiplantae; phylum Streptophyta; class Magnoliopsida; order Poales; family Poaceae; genus Triticum; species Triticum monococcum. Next base: position 491,622,766 of record CM067845.1, read on the forward strand.
GAATCGGTAGGACCGAGTTCGGCTTAGGGTTTAGGTCATATGTGGATATGGGAAAGTAGTTGAGGGTTTTGGAGCATATCACTAAGCACATGAAGCAAGAGGCTCATTAAGCAACACCTCATCCCTCCTTGATAGTATTGGCTTTTCGTAAAGACTCAATGTGATCTTGGATCACTAAAATATAAAATGAAGAGTCTTGAGCTTTTGAGCTTGAGCCAATCCTTTGTCCTTAGCATTTTGAGGGTTCCACTTTCACCATCCATGCCATGCCAATCATTGAGCCTTCCTGAAATAATCATCTTGGAATAGCATTAGCTCAATGAGCTATATGTTGTTATGAATTACCAAAACCACCTAGGGATAGTTGCACTTTCAATCTCCCCCTTTTTGGTAATTGATGACAACATATAGATCAAAGCTTCGACAAATGATAATAAGAATGTATTACATCGTCGCTTTGAGAAGTATGTGATAAGTAAGAGCTCCCCCTAAATTTGTGCATATTTAAGATTTGCTTTGGACTGCAAATGCACAAAGAGTTAGAGTCATGGGTTACTCTTTCATGTCACATACATCTTGGTGGAGCGCTTAAAATGATAAGAATGAAATACATGCACTCATCACCAAGGAAAAGTGAATGACCACATAAGATAGATAAGATAATAGCATTCACCAAGCATGCATAAGTGTAGCTTATGATCAAACACATGATCATCAATGTCTCACAAGCATATCAAAGTATCTCGACCAAAAGCAAACAATGTTTGAAAAATCACCAAATAAAGCAAGAGAGAAAAGCAACACTCTCTCTCGAAGCCTATGATCTATACATTTTCTCCCCCTTTGGCAACAAGTTACCAAAAAGTTCCTAGAAAATGCATAGTGCTAAATCGACACTCAGGCTTGATCTTCAGGTGGTGGTGGAGTCCGGATCACTCCAAGGACAAAGGCTTTTGTAGACGCGGTTGGAGTTGAAGCTGAAGTTGATGCTGGAGCAGGTTGGGCTGGTGCTATGGCTGGAGCTAAGGTGGTTGCTCTTGTGTCAGGAACTGGCACTGCAGACGACCTCGGACCTCGTGGCACTCTGGCAAAGGCATCAGTGGTTGTCTTCCCTTTCCTCTCCTGCATGTCATCTTGGAGCTGCTCCACTGCAGTCTGAATCTCTGTCACCTTGATATCCAAGTCATAGAACTTTTGTTCTACGATTCTCTCTAGGCTTGCCTGGTTCTGAGTTAGGGTGGCCAGTCCTTTCTCAATCCGCAGGGTGGATACAATCAAGTAACTGAGCTGCTCTTGCTTGTTCTTCAAGAAGTACTCAGATGCCTCCTCTTGAGTTGGCATCTTGGCAGCTTTCTCCTTTATTGCCTTCTCCTTCTTGGCTTGTGCATGGGCTGAAGATGGTTCATCTTTGGTCATCACAACTTGGTTGTCCTCGAAATCTGGATAGATAGGCAAATGTTCCTTGTCCAACAAGTATGTGTCTGTGCCCATTCTTGAGTTAATCAACATCTGGATCTGAGGGGCATATCCACAGCTCCTCTTCTGATCTGCTGCAGTCCTCTTGATAGTCTCTACCATGAGGCTCATCACCTTGAACTTCTGAGGCACATCAAATACATGAAGCAGATTGATTGCATGGCCTCTGATCATCTTGTGATCACCTGACTTGGGCAACAGAGTGTGCCTCAAAATCCAATTAATAGTTGGCAATCCTGACAGAAGATAATGTACCGAGCCAAACTTGAAAGTTTCAAGAGCTTCATTTGGGATCTCCTTGTGCATGTTTGACATTGAGTTATGATCCATCTTCTTCTTGGCATAGATATCCAAGTCATCTTCCTGCTCTTCTGGGGCATTGATCAGCTGAGCCCATTCAGCAACTGTAGATTGGTACCTCGTACCTTCTGACATCCAAACAATCCTTCCATCTGGATAGAAGTGTGCTGTGGAGTAGAACTACAAGATCAGCTCTTCATTCCACTTTGTGAGCTTCTGCCCAACAAAGTTTGCTACTCCACAAGCATTGAAGCTGTCTTGCACTCCAGGAAAGTGCTCTTCATTTTCCTTGATATATTTCCAATCAACCCATCTCATGGCACAAACTATGGGCTTCTTGTCCAACAAAACTGTCTCATAGAAGTCCTGCTGTTCCTTGGTGTGAAACCTGTAATCAACAGCAGTTCTTCTCCTTGAAGCATATGGATCTGCTTCTCTCCACTTCCTCAGCCCTGAGTCTCTTCTGAGCTTCATGTCCTCAGCCACAGGATGAGCATCATTGTGGTCTGGGATCTTGGGCTTGAGCTTCCTGAGCACTTGACCTTCTTCTTCTCCAGCAATGTCAGGCACTGGGGCCTTGTTCTTCTCAACAGCTAATATGCTCCTTGTATTCCTCTTTGGAGCTGTCTTGGGCTTGGAGGCAGCTTTGGGTGCTTCTTTGGGCTTTGATGCAGCAACCCCTGTCTTGATAGCATCACCCATAAGCTTAGGTGCCTTAGGTGCTGGTGCAGCAACCTCTTCTTCTTCTTCCTCTTCAGAGTCTCTCATGATTGAGGATTTCCCAAGTACTCTAGCAGTGGTCTTCTTGATCCTCTCCTTCCTCTTCTTTCCTTCTGCAGGAGCCTCTTTGGGTTCAGGCTTTTCAGGAATTTGAGTTGAGGCTCTGGCCTTTGGCATGGGCTGCCTACCTGCTGGCCTTTTGATTTTCATCCCTGGCTTTATGCTCTGTGCTGGGCCATATTCTTTCTTGAGCACAACTCTCTTGGAAGTTGCTTCCTCTTCTGCCACTTAGTCTTCATCCTCTGATTCTGAAGTTCTCTTCTTTCTTTGTCTTGTGGCAGCTTTTGGCAGGTTGCTAGGGGTGCTCCTGTTGCCATCATCTGAAGAGCTGGAGGGACTAGTGCCCTCACTCATTTGCACTGGCTGCTCTGACAAATTCTGGCTGTCACTCTGGTCTGACATGATGAACAAGCTGACTGCTGACCCTGTGAATAGTTTATAGATGAGGTAGAGTGGATGAGCATCACAAAATGCAGAGATTTTTGCAAAAGAATGATTCAAAACTTAGTTTTAGTTTCCCACAGAAAGCATTTCGGATCTACCGATTTTTAAACTCGGTGATACCGAAGCAATTTTTGGAACCTAAACTAGTGAAATCGGTCAAACGGAGTCACAGTTCGGTGGCACCGAGACTGCTAGGGTTTCACAAAGTTCCAAAATCGGTCACACCGATTAGTAATACTCGGTCAGACCGAGTCTCACTTGTGCAATGGCATAAGCCAAATCGGTGGGACCAAGTTTTTCAACTCGGTGGGTCCGAGATGGTTTCGGCGGAAACCTAACCCTAAATTTTTTGAAACAAACCTAATCTACGAGTTCATTGACTGGATAGAGGTTTATCAAACGTGGCAAGAATCATTATGATCACAATGTGCTAAGAATCGGATTGGGGAATAGCACAAAGATCGAGTCCATACCCTAGTTTGGCGGAGACTCGCTACGGCGGCAACGGCGGGGTTGAATTCCATTGACGGCGATGAAGACCAGCGACTGGAGGCGGCTGGCGGCGAGGAGACGATCCGGAGACCACGTTGGCAGAGAGAGCTATCGCGCGGGCGAAGGGGTTCGGAGAAATTTCCAAATTTTTGCCCGTGACTATATATAGCCCGACCCTGTCGGTGTGACCGAGTGGAACAACTCGGTGGAACCGAGATGCAAAACTGTATATAGTTATTGCAACTCGGTGTGACTGAATGGTTCAAATCGGTTGCACCGAGATCGAAAACATAGATCAACTTAATGATCTCGGTAAGACCGAAAGTGGGGTATCGGTCAGACCGAGAATCACAAAGAGGTTTTGGAAGTTTAAGTCTATGACGAATCGGGGACTCCGAGTGCTCCTCACACAGAGTGGTTCGAATCTGACTTGATCAAATTTTGTGATGTAGCATGAATAGAGTTTGAGACGAGAAAAGCATAGATAGCTAGAGGAGGTTCTTAGGCATTCTTGTCCATCCACTTGGCAAAAGGAAATAAACCCAAACAATCAAAACAACAAGTGGATGTCCTCGAATGAGTAAAATATGCAACCAACATGCTCACACAATAAGATGACAATTGAAATATGTGACAAAGCATGCACAACCAATTCTAGCATCTATCAAGCAATTTGCGATGACTAGGTCATCTATATATGAGTATATTGACTTAGGAGTCAAGTGAGAACACTTGATCATAGGTCATACTCATTGTTTAAGCTCAAGTGGGGTTACCACTTTTACATAAAGCATTGTTGTGTTCACATCTTTAGAGTTGCTTTAGCTCAAGTCTTAGAGTAAAGCTCCCCCCTAGATGTGATATCCCCCCTAAGAGGGATGAACTAACCTTGGGTTTTGTCGATGATGACTTCATGTAGATGTTGAAGATGTGGATGATCAATGTTGATGTAGATCACTTGGAGCTATCCATTTGAGTGAATTGCACTTTCAATACCTACATGGGTTAGTCCCACAAGGAACAAACAAGGATATCCATAGACATAGAGTGATGCACACACAAGATGATGTCCATGAAAACTTTTAGGTTACCTTGTCCCTTGTATTACCAACAAGAGGGTTTGTGACTCCTTGAACTAGTGCAAGATGTGGAAGTTGATTGCACTTGTTCTTGCCAAAATGATAAGAGTGAAGTATGTTGGCGGAGTCACCCTCAAGAACTCTCTAGTTCTTCTTCTTTTGGATCCACACCATCTTGATGGGAATCCTTGGAGTTGTAGTCGTACTTGATGAAGTGGAACTTGAAGTGGTCTTGGGAATCCACTTGACTAAGGTCTTAGGAGCTTCTTCACATGCATCAATTTCCTCTTGAAGCTTGTCCTTGCCTTTTTGCTTGTAGGCTTGTGGTGGAAGATCATCTTGAGCTTGTGTCCCCTTGAAGGAAGTATCATACTTCTCTTGTTGAGGAACGAACTTTGTCTTGGGGTATTGATCTTCTTCCCACTCAACTCCATTGGCATTGAACTTTCGTTCAAAACCAACACATTGATTCTTCCGGTGCATTCCTTGCTTGCGCACAATTTCCTCGAATTGCTTACTCCGGCAAGGCTTTTGTACACTCCTTTCTCTATAATTCCCTTCAATAAGCTATTTTCTTGCTCAAGTGTAACTTGGCTAAGAGAACCATTAGTGGAATCAAGAGAACTACTAGAAGGAACAATATTGGATTTAGCATGATCATTGTTACTACTAGAGGAAGAATTTTTCTTGTTCTTTTTACTTGACTTGACTTGATGCATGTAAGTGGATAAGAGTAAACGCTTGGCAATGTAAGAAGAACTTTTCTTGCGGAGATCATCATTGATTGCCTTTAAAAACTCATGCTCTTGCTCAAGATTGAGATTTTCAAAGCGTAACTTCTCATGAGCTCTTAAAAGTTCTCGATGATCTTCGAAGATAGTTTCATGAGCTAACTTAAGAGTGTTTAGTTCTTTAGTTAGAGCCTCAATCTTCTCCTTATCATTGTCATTCGTTTTATCTTGATTAGCATGATTAATTGACATTTCATCATAGTATTCATCACTAGAGTTGTCAACAAGTAAATCATCATCACCTAACAAGTCATCTTCATCACTATTAAAATCAACATACTCGGGGTGTGTTACCTTAGGACCTTTGCCATGAAGCATCTTCCAATTCCTTCATTTGGTGAGTCAAATATGTCGTAGGAGTTGGTTGACACAAGTGCTAGACCGGCAACACCTTCATCTTGAGTATATTCAGAATCGGAGTGATAACTTCTCTCGGATTGGTTGTCGGAGTCGGAGCCGGATACCCATTCACCAACATGAGCTTGATGTCTTCGTTTTGTGTAGCTCCTTGTTGATTTTTCCTTCCTTTCCAAATCCTTGCTTCTCCGCGAGTATCTTCATTCATAACGATCATCTCTACTCCTTCTCTCTCTTGGTGGTGATTCTTCTGTTTTGCTTCTTCTTTTTGAAGAGTCTTCTCTTCTCTTGTAGGGAGCCGTACACTCATTGGAATAGTGTCCGGGTCTTCCACAATTGTAGCAGTTTCGCTCTCGACTAGAAGATCTTTTGTCATTGTAGGACCTTGACTTGGAGCTTCTATCTTTCCTTCTACTCTTGTAGAACTTGTTGAAGTTCTTCACCATTAAGCTCAATTCTTCATTGAAGTTTTGTTTCTCACTTGATGATGTAGGGACTTCACATGAGGCTTTGTAGGCACCACTTGATTTGTTGTGAAGTTCCTCTTTATCCTTAAGTGACATCTCATGAGCAACAATTCTTCCAATTACCTCCGTTGGCTTGAGATCTTTGTAATTGGGCATCATTTGGATCAATGTGCACACGGTATCATATTTTCCATCCAAGGCTCTTAGAATCTTCTTGATGATGAATCTATCGGTCATCTCTTCACTTCCTAAGACGGCAATCTCATTTGTGATGAGAGCAAGCCTAGAGTACATTTCAGCGACACCTTCACCATCCTTCATTTTGAACTTGTCAAGTTGACTTTGAAGCACATCCAATTTGGATTCCTTGACGGAGTCGGTACCTTCGTGCATATCAATCAAAGTGTCCCAAATTTCCTTTGCATTCTCAAGACGGCTGATTTTGTTGAATTCTTCGGGGCACAATCCGTTGAAGAGAATATCACAAGCTTGAGCATTGTATTGCAACATCTTCAACTCATCCGCGGTAGCTTCACGGTTTGGTTCTCTCCCATCAAAGAAGTCACCTTGCAAACCAACACACACAATAGCCCAAACGGCGGGGTTATGTCCAAGAATATGCATTTTCATTTTATGCTTCCAACTAGCAAAATTAGTACCATCAAAGTAAGGACCTCTACGGTGATAATTTCCCTCGCTCGACGCCATACTCTCCTAGGTTGTGAAGCCAAGGCTATGACCACCAAAAGCTATGGAAATCAAAGCAAATGGAGACCAAGGCTCTGATACCACTTGTAGGATCGAAAGTATGTCTAGAGGGGGGGGGGGTGATTAGACTACTTGACCAAATAAATACTTAACCTTTTCCCAATTTTAGTTCTTGGCAGATTTTAGCTATTTTAGGACAAGCCAAGCAATCATCACACAATTCAAGCAAGCATGCAAAGAGTATATTGGCAGCGGAAAGTAAAGCATGCAACTTGCAAGAATGTAAAGGGAAGGGTTTGGAAAATTCAAACGCTATTGGCGACATGGATGTTTTTCCCGTGGTTCGGATAGGTGGTGCTATCCTACATCCACGTTGATGGAGACTTCAACCCACGAAGGGTAACGGTTGCGCGAGTCCATGGAGGGCTCCACCCATGAAGGGTCCATGAAGAAGCAACCTTGTCTATCCCACCATGGCGATCGCCCACGAAGGACTTGCCTCACTAGCGGTAGATCTTCACGAAGTAGGCGATCTCCTTGCCCTTACAAACTCCTTGGTTCAACTCCACAATCTTGTCGGAGGCTCCCAAGTGACACCTAGCCAATCTAGGAGACACCACTCTCCAAGAAGTAACAAATGGTGTGTTGATGATGAACTCCTTGCTCTTGTGCTTCAAATGATAGTCTCCCCAACACTCAACTCTCTCTCATAGGATTTGGATCTGGTGGAAAGAAGATTTGAGTGGAAAGCAACTTGGGGAAGGCTAGAGATCAAGATTCATATGGTAGGAATGGAATATCTTGGTCTCAACACATGAGTAGGTGGTTCTCTCTTAGAACATATGAGTTGGAAGTGTAGATGTGTTCTGATGGCTCTCTCCACGAATGAAGAGGAGGTGTAGGGGTATATATAGCCTCCACACAAAATCCAACTGTTACACACAATTTACCAATCTCGATGGGACCAAATCAACAAACTCGGTCGGACCGAAAAGGTAAACCTAGTGACCGTTAGAGATTTTCGGTGGGACTGACATGCAACTCGGTAGGACCGATTTTGTTAGGGTTAGGGCATAACGTAATCTCGGTGAGACCGATTACACAAACTCGGTGAGACCGATTTTGGTAATAATTTAACCAGAGAGTTGGTCCGGTAAACTCGGTGGGACCCATTTGCTTTTTCGGTGAGACCGAAAAATTACAAAAAGGAAACAGAGAGTTTACATTGCAATCTCGGTGGGACCGATCCGCTCTTTCGGTGAGACCGAAAAGTTACGAAAGGGAAACAGAGAGTTTGCAATCCCATCTCGGTGAGACCGAGATCCCTATCGGTAGAACCGAATTGCTAGGGTTTGGCAGTGGCTTATGACAAGTGAAACTCAGTGGCGCCGGATAGAAAGAATCGATAGGACCGAGTTTGGCTTAGGGTTTAGGTCATATGTGGATATGGGAAAGTAGTTGAGGGTTTTGGAGCATATCACTAAGCACATGAAGCAAGAGGCTCATTAAGCAACACCTCATCCCTCCTTGATAGTATTGGCTTTTCCTAAAGACTCAATGTGATCTTGGATCACTAAAATATAAAATGATGAGTCTTGAGCTTTTGAGCTTGAGCCAATCCTTTGTCCTTAGCATTTTGAGGGTTCCACTTTCACCATCCATGCCATGCCAATCATTGAGCCTTCCTGAAATAATCATCTTGGAATAGCATTAGCTCAATGAGCTATATGTTTTTATGAATTACCAAAACCACCTAGGGATAGTTGCACTTTCAAATCTCTAGACTAGGATGAATGTTATAACTTGTTGATGCTAAGCCTGATGTAGTGATCTTGTATGCCATAAACTGATGGAGGAGCAATGGCTTGTCCAGGCACCAGCTTCGCTCCACTTGCAGGTACATATCCCACGCATTGTGAGTTGTAGCACCCCTTGGATTTCAAGTCCTTCTAAGAAATAAAAAGGAAACATATATTTTTGTTTATGTAAAGATATTTACACTTAGTCTATAATGCCTCTAACTACTACAAAATACCAAAAAATAATATGTGGATATCAATAATATACAACTTATTAAAATGACATTGATTACACTTACAGTCCAATATGTAAAGAAGCGAATATCTCTGTTATTGTACAAAGAGGGGGAAATCTGCAAGCAAACCAAATTATGAAATACTAGTAGTTTACTCAAAAGCATTTGAGTTTACCAGGATTAGTGATATGTATGTACGTGGAATCCAACTTGAATTAAGTTGTAGTGTCCTCCATCTTGACAATAAATTTGTAAGGATGCTCCAGATTCTTGAGAGGTTTCTTGATTTGGTGAAGCCCATATACTCATTTCAGCTCGAAGGCCATAAAATTGTCCTGGCTCGGTGTGCCACATTGCATACTAGTGATAGAAAAGTATAGTTCAAATTAGTGAAGAATCAGAACAACTATAGATCAGAACATAATAAACAAGTGATGGTGTGCCTTATTGGCCGTGGTACGAGGTTTTCCTACCAGCCATTTACAGTGTGGATTTTTTCATGCTCATTTGGATCTAATTTCTATTTAATTTTCAGCCTCATTTCTAGTTTGCTTCGCAATGTTTGATGTCATTCCTACACAGTTAGACCTTTTGTGGTGATGCATGATTTAGCTTGCAAATCTATGATTGAGGCATCATTAATGAATGTAGATTTCTACTATTTTTCCTATGATTTGAATAAGTCATGCTTAGGCCAAAAAATACCAAGAATTTTCCTTTTTTATATATCACATGTCGTTATAGCATACATTGTGATATATTTTTATGGTGAATGTTCACCCAGAAATGAACAAGAATTCCAAATCTAACACATGAAAAAGTAGAGAGAAGGAGGGAGAGAGAGAGTACATGAGAAATAATGTTGCTGCCTTCATCCATGAAATTAGCTCTCCAAGGAAACCGAAATGGTTTAGGTCTTAAAAGAGTGGTGTTCTGCAAATGGAAATGTAAGTTCACGGCTAGTTAGCATATATAATTGTTGTACAAAGTCTCTGAAAGATATAAGTAATTTTTTCACCTATGGTGTCCTAAATTTTAGGTGGGAACATAAGCTATAGTTCTAAATAAGTACAAAAATTAGTAATAATGAATATTAAGTTGTCAAGTAGATGCAAGAATGCGATGAATACATAAACAAACTGGCAAAGAGTTGCATGTGTCCAAAGCTAGAAGTAAAATATTTTTACCTTCTCATTCATTTGTAGATTGTCATTCTCGTCTATTGATTCATCCAAGGTGAGGTAGCAAGGATTGAACAAAAAGCATAGTAAGACCAATATGATGATATAATCACCTCCCATTAGTATGGTGAATTGTGTTCCTTCCAATGAAACATATGTAACTATGTGATTCCTTATGTAATTGTATGTTGTTTGGAGAACACACCTTATATAGAGTTAAGCCCCATTCTATATTTGGAATGCTTTAATTGCATCATATTGGTGATTAACTCAACATTTAATCAGTAGTCAGCTAGTGCACCATTCTTTCTTGAATATGGATAAAACTCAATTTTTTTATCAATATTCATTAATTGTGGACTTGGTTTACATCCAATTAATGATTGATGCATACCCTATCTTTTTATATGGATATAGATCCATTTATACATCAATATTCATTAATATTGGACTTGATATGCATCCAAATTAAGAATGGACGTATGGCTATCTATATTTTCTATATGGAAAAGTAGTTGTTGTATCAATGTTACTTTAAGTGTGGACTCGATCTACATATAATGAATGTTTGCTTGATCATATCTTATTGTTTGGATATAGGTAGATTGTTCATCAATTTATATCTTAATAGGCTTGATTTGTACTTTCTTCATTTTAATTGATTGACTCTCTTCACACCATATATCAATAAAGTCGAAGAGAGTTTCTCTATTAATTGGAGTTGGAGGAAAATTGGTTAATATTAATATTAGAACACCTAGAGACATGGCACTGTTAGTCGACCAAGCTATACATATATACTATATGTTCCCCAGGAGAATACACATTTGTTGCAACCACCGACCAATTTCATCATTTGCCATACATTGCTAAAATCTAGGGCTACCAACACCAAGATTATCCTAATTAAAGATCACACGATGATGACAATACACTACAAAATGTGTGTTATTTTGTGATCAAAGTCATTACAGGAAAAAGTCGCCTAAAATAATTTTCTATGACGGAAACCCTCACTAGCTAACTCCTCCTGGGATAGCACCCTCAACAATTTTAGTGGTGTTGTAGCCTAATTTAGGCGACACATTTGGCCGTCACTAGGCATGCACATTTACTGTGACATTGTGTAGTGTCATAAAAAATGTTGAGCGGAGCCTTTTTTGATTATGTAAATAGGAAATAACCATTAGTTTGCTGAAACTACTCTTGCTGGAAGTCTTCGTGCATAATTCTGAAAGTGCACAAACTAATGCCTCGTAGTTCTCCTGAAAAAGTCTGAATGTGCTTAGAATATTCATCAGTGCATGTAAGTTAATATATATACATATACAAACATAAACATGCCACATGTTAGTTAAGTAATATGATTACAAGCATAGAAGCATACATGTGCAAACTCTTGCTATCTTTTTTCAAATGTGGAAAAAACATTGAAACTAAGAAATGTGTTCTTCCCAATTCTTGAACCCAGGACGTGGAGCATGGAGTACATTGTCCATTGCTATTGTGGTATTGGTAGGATGTTAATCCTAATCCTGGCAGTGCCGCAGTTATAAGAACTTTAGCATAGTTGTCAAAACGGGCTCCTGTTCCCAGGAGGCGTGCTCGTCCTCCTGGTCTTTACGGCGGTATCTCTTTGCTTGTCGATGGCAGAAGGTATAGACGACGCGTGATACGTCTCCAACGTATCTAATTTTTTATTGTTCCATGCTATTATATTATCTGTTTTAGATGTTTTATATGCATTAATATGATATTTTAGATTATTTTTGGTACTAACCTATTAACCTAGAGCCCATTGCGGATTTCTATTTTTGACTTTTACAGAAAAGGAATATCAAATGGAGTCCAAACGGAATAAAACTTTCATGGTGATTTTTCTTGGACCGGAAGACACCCAGGAGACTCAGAGAGGTGGCCAGAAGACCTACGAGGTGGCCACAAGCCCTCCAAGGGGGCGCCCCTAGGCTTGTGCCCCCCCGTGGACCTCCTAACCCTAATCTTCGGTCCATAAATACTCAAATATTCCCCCAACATCAGAAGCATCCACCAAAATACTTTTCCGCCGCCGCAAGCCTCTGTTCCCGTGAGATCCCATCTTGGGGCCTTTTCCAGCACCCTGTCGGGGGGGGGGGGATTCAATTACGGAGGGCATCTACATCAACTCTATTGCCCTTCCAATAAAGCGTGAGTAGTTTACCACAGACCTACGGGTCCATATAGCTAGTAGCTAGATGGATTCTTCTCTCTTTATGATCTTCAATACCATGTTCTCCTCGATGTTCTTGGAGTTCTATCCGATGTAATATTCTTTTGAGGTGTGTTTGTCGATATTCGATGAATTGTGATGATCAAATTATCTATGAATATTATTTGCGTCTTTTCTAAACTCTTTTATGCATGATTAAATATCTTTTATTTCTCATCGAATTATCGGTTTTGGTTTGGCCAACTAGATTGGTTCTTATTGCAATGGGAGAGGTGCTTAGTTTTGGGTTCAATCTTGCGGTGTCCAAACCCAGTGACAAAGTAGGGGTAGCGAGGCATGTATTGTATTATTGCCATCGAGGGTAAAAAGATGGGGTTTTCATCGCATTGCTTGAGTTTATCCCTCGACATCATGTCATCTTACTTAAGGTGTTACTCTGTTCTTATGAAGTTAATACTCTAGATGCATGCTAGATAGCAGTCGATGTGTGGAGTAATAGTAGTAGATGCAGAATCATTTCGGTCTACTTGACACGGACGTGATGCCTATATTTATAATCATTGGCTTGGATATCGTCGTAACTCTGCGCTTTTCTATCAATTGCTCATCAGTAATTTGTTCACCCACCATGTGTTTTCTTTCAAGAGAGAAGCCTCTAGTGAAACCTATGGCCCCCAGGTCTATTTTCCATCATATATTTTCAAATCTATAAACCAAAAAACCCAAAAATACCTTGCTGCAATTTATTTAGATTTACTTTAGTTTTCTCTTTTATTCATCTTTTATACCTATTTCTATTAGATCTCACTCCGCTTGTTCGAGACCGTGAAGGCATTGACAACCTCTTTTTTGCGTTGAGTGCAAGTGTTTGTTAGTTTTAGTAGGTGTATAGATTGGATACTTGCTCGTACCTCCTACTAGATTGATACCTTGGTTCTCAACTGAGGCAAATACATATCTCTACTTTGCTGCATCTCCCTTTCCTCTTCAAGGAAAAAATCAACGCAAGCTCAAGAAGTAGCTGGAAGAATTTCTGGCGCCGTTGCCGGGGAGGTTCTACATCAAGCCTACCAAGTACCCACCATAAACTTTCATCTTTTGCATTACATTATTTACCATTTGCCTCTCGTTCTCCTCTCCCCCACTTCTAAAATGTTTTTAGAAAAGCACACAATATTTTCCTTTTTATTCGCCCTCTTTATGTCTGATCTTTTGTCTGCTTGAACACATCATCATGAGTGACTTTGGTATGGCAGAAACAGATGATGGCCTAACTCCTAAAATTGGACGGACCGGCAATCTGGACGCCAAAACTTTTGTTTTGTGCCAAGGGAATTTTATGGGAAAAGAACACATACAAGAATTTTTCAATTGTGTAGGCAATTTGCCTCTCGATGATATTCCCATACTTAAAGAACTAAAACTTATGCGGAAGCTATTTCAGCACTAGTTCTGAAATTTGAAAGTAGATTTATCCGTACTCATCCTACCTTGCAAAGATGATTTTACGAGCTATCCGTTATAAAAGATCCTAAGGCTAAAAATATAGCTACCCAAGTTCTTAAGAATGAATTTGATCACATAGTACGGGAAGCTAGGGAATTTTTTGATCATTATGGTATGAGCTGTGAAAAACCGGTGATAGATGAGATTCTTTACAATAGTGACTATATTTTGAGACATTTGTTTGGAAATAATAATTTTTTTGATGAAAATCTCAAAAAGAAAATCGACATTTTAGATATGACCCAACAAGTTTTCAATGATGTTAACCAAAAGTATTGTTGGATCGTAGCCGGAAATCAAAGGGGATACGTAGATGGGCAGCTTAATGATGCCAAAATTTCTATGGATGATGTGTTGCAAGTTATCTTTGAAAAACCTTCTGACGGGAACACATCTAAGGAAAAGAACACCAAAGATAACAACACCAAGATCTATGTTTTATGCCTAGCTAGGGGCGTTAAACAATAGTGCTTGTTGGGAGGCAACCTAATTTTATTTTTATGTTTTTTGTTTTTGCTACTGTTCTTGAATAAATACACATTATTACATCTATACTAATTGTGTTTTGGTGTTTTTAGTTAGTGTTTAAGTCAAGTAAGCCTTTGGGATACTTTGGTATATTGTTGATTTCATCTTGCTGAAAACCAGGAACTTTTGTGCCGATTGCCAGAATCACTAAAAATCACAGAAGCGTGATAAAATCCCGATTTTTCTACACAAGATTGATATATGAATTTCCTATGTTTTCCTAATTTTCAGAATTGTTGGAGGTACAGAAGTATACGAAGTTTTCAGATTGCTACAAACTATTCTGTTTTTGACAGATTCTGTTTTCTATGTGTTGTTTGCTTATTTTGATGAATTTATGGGTAGTATCAGGGGTTTGAACCATGGAGAAGTTGGAATATAGTAGATATTACACCAATATAAATAAAGAATGAGTTCACAATAGTACCAAAAGTGGTTATTTATTTTATTATACTCACGGATCTCATGAGTTCTCCATTAAGTTTTGTGTTGTGAAGGTTTCAAGTTTTGGGTAGAGATTTGATGGACTATGGAATAAGGAGTGACAAGAGCCTAAGCTTGGGGATGCCCAAGGCACTCCAAGGTAATATTTGAGGACAACCAAGCATCTAAGCTTGGGGATGCCTAATGACCCACAAGTATAGGGGATCTATTATAGTCCTTTTGACAAGTAGGAGTGTCGAACCCAACGAGGAGCAGAAGGAAATGACAAGCGGTTTTCAGCAAGGTATTCTTTGCAAGCATTGAAATTATCGGTAATCGATAGTTTTGTAATAAGATAATTTGTAACGGGTAACAAGTAACAAGTGTAACTAAGGTGCAGCAAGGTGGCCCAATCCTTTTTTGTAGCAAAGGACAAGCCTGGACAAACTCTTATATAAAGCAAAGTGTTCCCGAGGACACATGGGACTTGTTGTCAAGTTAGTTTTCATCATGCTCATATGATTCACATTCGTTACTTTGATAATTTGATATGTGGGTGGACCGGTGCTTGGGTGCTATCCTTACTTGGACAAGCCTCCCAATTATGATTAACCCCTCTTGCAAGCATCCACAACTACGAAAGAAGAATTAAGATAAATCTAACCATAGCATGAAACATGTGGATCCAAATCATCCCCTTACGAAGCAACACATAAACTAGGGTTTAAGCTTCTGTCACTCTAGCAACCCATCATCTACTTATTACTTTCCAATGCCTTCCCCTAGGCCCAAATCATGGTAAAGTTTCATGTAGTCGACGTTCACATAACACCACTAGAGGAAAGACAACATACATCTCATCAAAATATCGAACGAATACCAAATTCACATGATTACTTATAACAAGACTTCTCCCATGTCCTCAGGAACAAACATAACTACTCACAAAGCATATTCATGTTCATAATCAGAGGGGTAATAAATATCATTAAGGATCTGAACATATGATCTTCCACCGAATAAACCAACTAGCATCAACTACAAGGAGTAATCAACACTACTATCAACCCACAGGTACCAATCTGAGGTTTTGAGACAAAGATCAGATACAAGAGATGAACTAGGGTTTGAGAGGAGATGGTGCTGGTGAATATGTTGATGGAGATTAACCCCCTCTCGATGAGAGGATCGTTCGTGATGACGATGGCTTGGATTTCCCCCTCCGGGAGGGATGTTTCCCCGGCAGAATAGCTCCGCTGGAGCCCTAGATTGCTTCTATCTAGGTTCTGCCTTGAGACGGCGGTGCTTCGTCCCGAAAGCTTCCTTATGATTTTTTCCAGGTCAAAAGACATCATATAGCAAAAGATGGGCACCGGAGGCCTGCCATGAAGGAAATATGCCCTAGAGGCAATAATAAAGTTGTTGTTTATATTTCCTTATATCATGATAAATGTTTATTATTCATGCTAGAATTGTATTAACCGGAAACTTAGTACATCCGTGAATGCATAGACAAACAGAGTGTCCCTAGTATGCCTCTACTTGACTAGCTCGTTAATCAAAGATGGTTAAGTTTCCAAGCCATAGACATGTGTTGTCATTTGATGAACGGGATCACATCATTAGGGAATGATGTGATTGACTTGACCCATTCCGTTAGCTTAGCACTTGATCGTTTAGTATATTTCTATTGCTTTCTTCATGACTTATACATGTTCCTATGACTATGAGATTATGCAACTCCCGACTACCGGAGGAACACTTTGTGTACTACCAAACGTCACAACGTAATTGGGTGATTATAAAGGTGCTCTAAAGGTGTCTCCGATGGTACTTGTTGAGTTGGCATAGATCAAGATTAGGATTTGTCACTCCGATTGTCGGAGAGGTATCTCTGGGCCCTCTCGGTAATGCACATCACTATAAGCCTTGCAAGCAATGTGACTAATGAGTTAGTTACGGGATGATGCATTATGGAACGAGTAAAGAGACTTGCCGATAACGAGATTGAACTAGGTATTGAGATACCGACGATCGAATCTCGGGCAAGTAACATACCGATGACAAAGGGAACAATGTATGTTGTTATGCGGTTTGAGCGATAAAGATCTTCGTAGAATATGTAGGAACCAATATGAGCATCCAGGTTCTGCTATTGGTTATTGACCGGAGACGTGTCTCGGTCATGTCTACATAGTTCACGAACCCATAGGGCCCGCACGCTTAACGTTTGGTGACGATCGGTATTATGAGTTTATGTGTTTTGATGTACCGAAGGTAGTTCGGAGTCCCAGATGAGATCGGGGAAATGATGAGGAGTCTCTAAATGGTCGAGACGTAAAGATCGATATATTGGAAGGCTATATTCGGACATCGGAAAGGTTCCGAGTGATTCAGGTATTTTTCGGAGTATCGGAGAGTTACGGGAATTCGTATTGGGCCTTAATGGGCCATACGGGAAAGGAGAGAAAGACCTCAAGGGTGGTCGTGCCCCTTCCCCATGGACCGGTCTGAATTGGACTAGGGAAAGGGGGCGCCCCCTTCCTTCCTTCTCCTTCTCCCTTCCCTTTTTCCTATTCCATGTGGGAGGTGGAATCCTACTAGGACTAGGGAGTCCTAGTAGGACTCCACACTTTGGGCGCGCCCTATGAGGGCCGGCCTCCTCCTCCCTCCATCCTTGATATACGTGGCCAGGGGCACCCCATAGACACACAAGTTGATCATTGATCTCTTAGCTATGTGCGATGCCCCCCTCCACCATAATCCACCTCGGTCATATCATAGCGGTGCTTAGGTGAAGCCCTGTTCCGGTAGCATCATCATCACTATCATCACACTGTCATGCTGACGAAGCTCTCCCATGACACTCTGCTGGATCGTGAGTTCGTGGGACGTCACTGAGCCGAACGTGTGCAGATCACGGAGGTGTCGTACTTTTGGTACTAGGATCGGTCGATCGTGAAGACATATGACTACATCAACCGCGTTGTCATAACGCTTCCGGTTACGGTCTACAAGGGTACATAGACAACACACTCCCCTCTTGTTGCTATGCATCACCACGATCTTGCGTGTGCGTAGGAATTTTTTTGAAATTACTGCATTCCTCAACATGCCAGGGGGGCCACAAGCCCTAGGGGCGCGCCTAGGGGGGTATGGCGCGCCCCCAGGCTTATGGCCACCTGGTGGGTCCCCTCTGGTATTTTATTCACCCAATATTTTTTATATATTCCAAAATATTTCTCCGTAAATTTTCAGGACTTTTGGAGTTTTGCAGAATAGGTCTCTCAGATTTGATCCATTCCAGCTCCGTTAGTATAAGAAAATAAATCACCACTTAGGTACTGTTGTGAACTCATTCTAAATTTATATTGGTGTAATATCTACTGTATTCCAACTTCTCTATGGTTCATACCCTCCGATACTACTCATAGATTCATCAAAATAAGCAAACAACACATAGAAAATAGAATCTGTCAAAAACAAAACAGTCTGTAGTAATCTGGATCAAACGTATACTTCTGGAACCCCAAAAATTCTAAAATAAATTTCTGGACGTGAGGAATTTATCTATTAATCATCTTCAAAAAGTATTAACTAAATAGACTCTCCAATAAAAAAATGGCAGCTAATCTCGTCAGTGCTAAAGTTTCTGTTGTTTACAACATGATCATAAAGACTTCACCCAAGTCTTCCCAAAGGTTCTACTTGGCACAAACACTAACTAAAACATAAAACCACATATAACCAGAGGCTAGATAGATTATTTATTACTAAAAAGGAGCAAAAATAAAGGAACAAAAATAAGATTGGGTTGCCTCCCAACAAGTGCTAACGTTTAACGCCCCTAGCTAGATAGATGATTTCAATGACGCTCACATAAATGATAAGAATTGAAACATAAAGAGAGCATCATGAAGCATATGACTAGCACATTTAAATCTAACCCACTTCCTATTCATAGGTATTTTGTGAGCAAACATCTTATGGGAACAACAATCAACTAGCATAGGAAGGCAAAACAAGCATAACTTTAAAACTTTTAACACATAGAGAGAAAACTTGATATCATTGCAATTCCTACAAGCATAAATTCCTCCCTCATAATAATTTTCAGTAGCATCATGAATGCATTCAACAATATAACCAGCACCTAAAGCATTCTTTTCCTGATCTACAAGCATAGAAAATTTACTACTCTCCACATAAGCAAAATTCTTCTCATTTGGAATAGTGGGAGTATCATAAAAACCCGAATACTATAAATTGTTTCCACATTAAAAGAGTCATGTTCAGAAAAAGGGTACTCATAATCATGACAAGTTTCATAAACACAATCATCACTGCCTTTCATAGCATAAGTGTCATCACAATAATCATCATTGGTAGCAACTTTGTTCTCATCATAATCGATTGAAACCACTTCCATGATAGTGGAATCATTACTACATAATGTCATGACTTCTCCAAATCCACTTTCATCAATATAATCATCATAAATAGGAGGCATGATTTCATCATAATAAATTTGCTCATCAAAACTTGGGGGACAAAAATATCATCTTTATCAAACATACCTTCCCCAAGCTTGTGGCTTTGCATATCATTAGCATCATGGATATTCAAGGAATTCATACTAACAACATTGCAATCATCCTCATAATTCAAAGATTTGGTGCCAAACATTTTAATGCATTCTTCTTCTAACACTTTGGCACAATTATCGGAATCCTTATTTTCATGAAAGACATTAAAAAGATGAAGCATGTGAGGCAATCTTAATTCCATTTTTTGTAGTTTTCTTTTATAAACTAAACTAGTGATAAAACAAGAAACAAAAAGATTCAATTGCAAGGTCTAAAGATATACCTTCAAGTGCTAACCTCCCCGGCAACGGCGCCAGAAAAGAGCTTGATGTCTACTACACAACCTTCTTCTTGTAGACGTTGTTGGGCCTCCAAGTGCAGAGGTTTGTACGACAGAAGCAAATTTCCCTCAAGTGGATGACCTAAGGTTTATCAATCCGTGGGAGGCGTAGGATGAAGATGGTCTCTGTCAAACAACCCTGCAACCAAATAGCAAAGAGTCTCTTGTGTCCCCAACACACCCAATACAATGGTAAATTGTATAGGTACACTAGTTCGGCGAAGAGATGGTGATACAAGTGCAATATGGATGGTAGATATAGGTATTTGTAATCTGAAAATATAAAAACAGAAATAGCAAGGTAATGATAAAAGTGAGCGTAAACGGTATTGCAATGCATTGAACCAAGGCCTGGGGTTCATACTTTCACTAGTGCAAGTTCTCTCAACAATAATAACATAATTGGATCATATAACTATCCCTAAACATGTAACAAAGAGTCACTCCAAAGTCACTAATAGCGGAGAACAAACGAAGAGATTATTGTAGGGTACGAAACCACCTCAAAGTTATCTTTTCTGATCAATCGATTCAAGAGTTCGTACTAAAATAACACAAAGCTATTCTTTCCGTTCGATCTATCATAGAGTTCGTACTAGAATAACACCTTAAGACACAAATCAACAAAAACCCTAATGTCACCTAGATACTCCAATGTCACCTCAAGTATCCGTGGGTATGATTATACGATATGCATCACACAATCTCAGATTCATCTATTCAACCAACACAAAGAACTTCAAAGAGTGCCCAAAGTTTCTTCCGGAGAGTGAAGACGGAAACGTGTGCCAACCCCTAAGCATAAGTTCCCGAGGTCACGGAACTCGCAAGTTGATCACCAAAACATACATCAAGTGGATCACGTGATATCCCATTATCACCACAGATAAGCACGTGCAAGACATACATCAAGTGTTCTCAAATCCTTAAAAACTCAATCTGATAAGACAACATCAAAGGGAAACTCAATTCATCACAAGAGAGTAGAGGGGGAGAAACATCATAAGATCCAACTATAATAGCAAAGCTCGCGATACATCAAGATCGTGCCGGTTCAAGAACACGAGAGAGAGAGAGACAGAGAGATCAAACACATAGCTACTGGTACATACCCTCAGCCCCGAGGGTGAACTACTCCCTCCTCGTCATGGAGAGCACCAGGATGATGAAGATGGCCACCGGAGAGGGATTCCCCCCTCCGGCAGGGTGCCGGAACAGGTCTAGATTGGTTTTCGGTGGCTATGGAGGCTTCTGGCAGTGGAACTCCCGATCTATTCTGTTCCCCAATGTTTGTAGGGTATATGGACATATATAAGCGAAATAAGTTGGTTAGGGGAGCCATGAGGGGCCCACGAGGGGCCCACAAGGGTGGGAGGCGCGCCCAGGGGGGTAGGGCGCGCCTTCCTACCTTGTGGCTTCCTCGAAGCTTCCCCGACGTCTACTCCAAGTCTCCTGGATTGCTTCCATTCCAAAAATTACTCTCCCAAAGGTTTCATTCCGTCTGGACTCCGTTTGATATTCCTTTTGTTCGAAACACTGAAATAGGCAAGAAAACAACAATTTGGGCTGGGCCTCCGGTTACTAGGTTAGTCCCAAAAATAATATAAAAGTGTTTAGTAAAGCCCATAAACATCCAAAACAGATAATATAATAGCATGAATACTTCATAAATTATAGATACGTTGGAGACGTATCAGCATCCCCAAGCTTAATTCCTACTCGTCCTTGAGTAGGTAAATGATAAAAGAAATAATTTATGAAGTGTGAATGCTAGCAGGTGCACAATTTTGATCAATGATAATTTCAATCGCCTTTTCTAGCATCTTTATATATTATAACAGTAGCTCAACCCATAAAATTTCTCATGATCAAGTAACAAACTATTCACATGTTAAAGTATAGATCATAAAGTTTCTTGAAAACTAACAAACCGTGTTATTAGTCATCAAACAATTACAATTCATCTTATTTTTAGGAAGGGTCTATGTCAGAGCTTTAATTCAGCAAACTTCACATACTCAACTATAATTTAGTCTTTCACAATTGCTAACACTCACGTGATATTTACGGGTTCAAAGTTTTAATCAGACACAGAGAAAGATAGGGGCTTATAGATTCGCCTCCCAACCTTTTACCTCAAGGGTAATGTCAACAATAATAATTCATGATGCCTTACACCCAATTGGATATATATATATCTGGATCTTTCCAACACAATGTGCTTGACAAAGGATAAAATGTAAAAAGGAAAGGTGAAGATCACCATGACTCTTGCATAAGGTATAAGACAAGAATAAAAGATAGGCCCTTCGCAGAGGGAAGCAGATGTTGTCATGCACTTTTATAGTTGGATGCAAAAAATCTTAATGCGAAAGAACGGAACTTTATATTGCCACATGTGATAGGGACCTTTATTATGCAGTCCGTCGCTTTTATTGCTTCCACATCACAAGATCGCATAAAGCTTATTTTCTCCACACTAATAGATCATACATATTTAGAGATCAATTTTTATTGCATGCACCGATGACAACTTACTTGAAGGATCTTACTCAATCCATAGGTAGGTACGGTGGACTCTCATGTCAATACTGGTTTAAGGGATGTTTGGAAGCACAAGTAGTATCTCTACTTGGTGCAAATAATTTGGCTAGCATGAGGGGGAAAGGCAAGCTCAACATGTTGGATGATCCATGACAATATACTTTATTTCGGATATAAGAAAACATAACCCATTATGTTGTCTTCCTTGTCCAACATCAACCTTTTAGCATGTCATATTTTAATGAGTGCTCAAAATTACAAAAGATGTCCAAGATAGTATATTTATATGTGAAATCTCTCTTCCCTCAATATTCTTTCATGAATTGTTCAAGTGACCAATACAATGTTTGCCAACCTTCAATAAATTTACCACCTCTACTTCTTATATGTGAAGTCATTACTCCCCATGGGATAAGCATATGAAACATATATAATTTCAGATTTATGATATTCAAATCATTCAACTATTTACTCATAGGATATAAGTGAAGCACACGAGTAAATGACAAACTACTCCAAAAAGATATAAGTGAAGATCAATGGGTATTTGAATAATTATTTAGCTATGTGAAGACTCTCCCATTTAATAATTTCAGATCTTGATATTTTATTCAAACAGCAAGAAAAACAAAATAAAATGACATTCTAAGAATGGAAAACATCATGTGAAGAGGCAAAAACTTAGGATCAACCGAAACTAACCGATAGTTGTTGAAGAAGAAAGGTGGGATGCCAACCGGGGCATCCCTAAGCTTAGACGCTTGAGACTTCTTGAAATATTATCTTGGGATGCCTTGGGCATCCCCAAGCTTGAGCTTTTGTGTCTCCTTAATTCCTCTCATATCACAGTCTCCCTAAATCTCAAAAGCTTCATCCACACAAAACTCAACAAGGACTCGTGAGATAAGTTAGTATAAACCAATGCGAAAACCTTATCATACTCTAACGTAGCAAATCACTAAAATTATTATTCAACATTTCATACTAAATGCCTCTGCATATTTAATAGTCCCATCCTCAAATAGAATCATTAAAGAAGCAAACATATGCAAACAATGCAAACATAACAGCAGTCTGCATAAACAGGACAGTCTGTAACGAGTGCAGCAAGATCCATACTTACCTAGCTCCAAAAAATATGAAAGAAAATTACCACTGTAGTAAATTTATCAGATCTTATTATGCAAAAGGTTTCAACATTTTATCACAATATGACCTTTCTAGGGAATTTTTGCAACAATGGTAAACTTTCTGTTTTCAAACAGCGACATGTATATATACTTGTAAAATAGGCATAGTAAAGGCTATCAATGCCACTTTATTGAAATAAAAGATGTAAAATATTGTTCTAAATAAAAGCAAGCTAATCCTAACAAAATAAATTGATGCTCCAAGCAAAACACATATCATGTGGTGAATAAAAATATAGCTCCAAGTAAAGTTACCGATGAACGAAGACGAAAGAGGGGATGCCTTCTGGGGCATCCCCAAGCTTAGGCTCTTGGTTGTCCTTGAATATTTCCCTGGGGTGCCTTAGGCATCCCCAATCTTAGGCTCTTTCCACTCCTTATTCCATAGTCCATCGAATCTTTACCCAAAACTTGAAAACTTCACAACACAAAACTTAACAGAAAACTCGTAAGCTCCGTTAGTATAAGAAAATAAATCACCACTTAGGTACTGTCGTGAACTCATTCTAAATTAATATTTATGTAATATCTACTGTATTCTAACTTCTCTATGGTTCATACCCTCCGATACTACTCATATATTCATCAAAATAAGCAAACAACACATAGAAAACAGAATCTGTCAAAAACATAACAGTCTGTAGTAATCTGGATCAAACGTATACTTCTGGAACCCCAAAAATTCTAAAATAAATTGCTGGACCTGAGTAATTTATCTATTAATCATCTTCAAAAATAATTAACTAAATATCACTCTCCAGTAAAAAATGGCAGCTAATCTCGTGAGCGCTAAAGTTTCTGTTGTTTACAACATGATCATAAAGACTTCACCCAAGTCTTCCCAAAGGTTCTACTTGGCACAAACACTAATTAAAACATAAAAGCACATCTAACCAGAGTCTAGATAGATTATTTATTGCTAAACAGGAGCAAAAATCAAGGAACAAAAATTATATTGGGTTGCCTCCCAACAAGCGCTAACGTTTAACGCCCCTAGCTAGGCATGATGATTTCAATGACGCTCACATAAACGATAAGAATTGAAACATAAAGAGAGCATCATGAAACATATGACTAGCACATATAAGTCTAACCCACTTCCTATGCATAGGGATTTTGTTAGCAAACATCTTATGGGAACAACAATCAACTAGCATAGGAAGGCAAAACAAGCATAACTTTAAAACTTTTAACACATAGAGAGGAAACTTGATATTATTGCAATTCCTACAAGCATACATTCCTCCCTCATAATAATTTTCAGTAGCATCATGAATGAATTCAACAATATAACCAGCACCTAAAGCATTCTTTTCATGATCTACAAGCATAGAAAATTTACTACTCTCCACATAAGCAAAATTCTTCTCATTCGGAATAGTGGGAGTATCATAAGAAACCCAAATACTATAAATTGTTTCCACATTAAAAGAGTAATGTTCAGAAAAAGGGTACTCATAATCATGACAAGTTCCATAAATACAATCATCACTGCCTTTTATAGCATAAGTGTCATCACAATAATCATCATAGGTAGCAACTTTGTTCTCATCATAAATGATTGAAACCTCTTCCAAGATAGTGGAATCATTACTAAATAATTTTATGACCTCTCCAAATCCACTTTCATCAATATAATCATCATCAATAGGAGGCATGCTTTCATCATAATAAATTTGCTCATCAAAACTTGGGGGACAAAAAATATCATCTTCATCAAACATACCTTCCCCAAGCTTGTGGCTTTGCATATCATTAGCATCATGGATATTCAAGGAATTCATACTAAAAACATTGCAATCATGCTCATCATTCAAAGATTTAGTGCCAAATATTTTAATGCATTTTTCTTCTAACACTTTGGCACAATTATCGGAATCCTTATTTTCACGAAATACATTAAAAAGATGAAGCATATGAGGCAATCTTAATTCCATTTTTTGTAGTTTTCTTTTATAAACTAAACTAGTGATAAAACAAGAAACAAAAAGATTCGATTGCAAGATCTAAAGATATACCTTAAAGCGCTAACCTCCCCGACAACGGCGCCAGAAAAGAGCTTGATGTCTACTACACAACCTTCTTCTTATGGACGTTGTTGGGCCTCCAAGTGCAGAGGTTTGTAGGATAGCAACAAATTTCCCTCAACTGGATGACCTAAGGTTTATCAATCCGTGGGAGGCGTAGGATGAAGATGGTCTGTCTCAAACAAGCCTGCAACCAAATAACAAAGAGTATCTTGTGTCCCCAACACACCCAATACAATGGTAAACTGTATAGGTGCACTAGTTCGGCGAAGAGATGGTGATACAAGTGCAATATGGATGGTAGATATAGGTATTTGTAATCTGAAAATATAAAAACAGCAAGGTAACTAATGATAAAAGTGAGCATAAACGGTATTGCAATGCATTGAGACAAGGCCTAGGGTTCATACTTTCACTAGTGCAAGTTCTCTCAACAATAATAACATAATTGGATCATATAACTATCCCTAAACATGCAATAAAGAGTCACTCCAAAGTCACTAATAGCGGAGAACAAACGAAGAGATTATTGTAGGGTACGAAACCACCTCAAAGTTATCCTTTCTGATCGATCTATTCAAGAGTCTGTAGTAAAATAACACAAAGCTATTCTTTCCGTTCGATCTATCATAGAGTTCGTACTAGAATAACACCTTAAGACACAAATCAACCAAAACCCTAATGTCACCTAGATACTCCAATGTCACCTCAAGTATCTGTGGGTATGATTATACAATATGCATCACACAATCTCAGATTCATCTATTCAACCAACACAACGAACTTCAAAGAGTGCCCCAAAGTTTTTTCCGGAGAGTCAAGACGGAAATGTGTGCCAACCCCTATGCATAAGTTCATGAGGTCACGGAACTCGCAAGTTGATCACCAAAACATACATCAAGTGGATCACGTGATATCCCATTGTCACCACAGATAAGCATGTGCAAGACATACATCAAGTTTTCTCAAATCCTTAAAGGCTCAATCCGATAAGACAACTTCAAAGGGAACTCAATTCATCACAAGAGAGTAAAGGGGGAGAAACATCATAAGATCCAACTATAATAGCAATGCTCGTGATACATCAAGATTGTGCCGACTCAATAGCACGAGAGAGAGAGAGCAAACACATAGCTACTGGTACATACCCTCAGCCCCGAGGGTGAACTACTCCCTCCTTGTCATGGAGAGCACCGGGATGATGAAGATGGACACCGGAGAGGGATTCCCCCCCTCCGGTAGGGTGACAGAAAGGGTCTAGATTGGTTTTCGGTGGCTACGGAGGCTTCTGGCGGTGGAACTCCCGATCTATTCTGTTCCCCGGTGTTTTTAGGGTATATGGACATATATAGGCGAAAGAAGTCGGCCAGGGGAGCCACAAGGGGCCCACGAGGGTGGGGGGCATGCCCAGGGGGTAGTGCGCGCCTCCCTGCCTCGTGGCTTCCTCGAAGCTTCCCTGACATCTACTCCAAGTCTCCTGGATTGCTTCCGTTCCAAAAATAACTCTCTCTAAGGTTTCATTCCGTTTGGACTCCGTTTGATATTCCTTTTCTTCGAAACACTGAAATAGGCAAGAAAACATCAATTTGGGCTGGGCCTCCGGTTAATAGGTTAGTCCCAAAAATAATATAAAAGTGTTAAGTAAAGCCCATAAACATCCAAAACAGATAATATAATAGCATGAATACTTCATAAATTATAGATACATTGGAGACTTATCAAATAACAACCCATAATGCAATAAATATCAATATAAAAGCATGATGCAAAATGGACGTATCAACTCCCCCAAGTTTAGACCTTGCTTATCCTCAAGCGAAAGCCGAAATCGATAATCATGTCCACATGTTTAGGGATAGAGGTGTCGATAAAATAAAATACAGACATGAAGGCGTCATGATCATCTTTAGAACAACAACATATATTATCATATAATTTCTTATGCTAAAGTAATAATTTGTTCACAAGGTAAAGTATGAATCATAAACTTCATTGAAAACTAACAAATTTTGATCCCAGTCATTGAAGCAATTGCAATTTATCATAATATCGGAAAGAGTCAATATAAGAGCTTTTGTATAGCAAGTCCACATACTCAACCATCTTTTAGTCTTTTATAATTGCTAACACTTAAGCAATATTTATGTGTTCAAAGCTTCCGCCGGACACAGACAAAGATAGGGGCTTATAGTTTCGCCTCCCAACCTTTTTACCTCAAGGGTAATGTCAACAATAATGCTTTATGGTAACCTACATCCGAGTGATTATATATATATATATATATATATATATATATATATATATATATATATATATCTGGATCTTTACCCAACATATAGTGATTGCCGAAAAGAAAAAGTGTAAAAAGGAAAGGTGAAGATCACCATGAATCTTGTATAGAGGTAGAAGGTAAAAGTAAAAGATAGGCCCTTCACAGAGCGAAGCAGAGGTTGTCATGCACTTTTATGGTTGGATGCGCAAAATCTTAATGCAAAAGAACGTCACTTTATATTGCCGCTTGTGATAAAGAACTGTATTATGTAGTCCATCGCTTTTATTTCTTCCATGTCACAAGTTCGTACAAAGATTATTTTATCCACACTAAAAGATCATACATATTTAGAGAGCAATTGCTATTGCTTGCACTGCTAACAACTTACTTGAAGGACCTTACTCAATCCATAGGTAGGTATGGTGGACTCTCATGGCAAAACTGGTTTAAGGGATGTTTGGATGCACAAGTAGTATCTCTACTTGGTGCATAGGATTTTGCTAGCATAATAGGGAAAGCAAGCTCAACATGTTGGAGGATCCATGACAATATAACTTCTATTCGGATATAAGAAAACATAACCCATTATGTTGTCTTCCTTATCCAACATCAACTTTTTAGCATGTCATATTTTAATGAGTGCTCACAATCACAAAAGATGTCCAAGATAGTATATTTATAAGTGAAACCTCTCTTTCTTTATTACTTCCTATTAATTGCAACAATGGCCAAAACTATGTTTGTCAACTCTCAAAAAAATTTATTCATCATACTTCTTATATGTGAAGTCGTCACTTCCCATAAGATCATTATACAATCTTTTTATTTCTTTATTCTTTTCTTTTCCTCAAGATCACAGCAAGAAAGCAAAGCCCTCAACTCAAAACTACTCTTTATTATATAACTCAAAGACTCGGTTACATAGAGGGAACGTAAAGCAAAACTCAAAGCTAGATCATACTAAAAACTTTTATTCCACTAGATCAAGATATAACCAAAAGGATCGAATTAAGAAAAACGATAAAGGTAAAGATGTGATGGTGATACGATATCGGGACACCTCCCCATGGTTGGCACAAGCCAAGGAGAGTCCCATACCCGTATATTTAGATCTCTTTCTTTGGAGGTGGTGATGATGGAGTTGAATATGTTGTGGGCTTGTCCTCCATCTTCCAAGGCATAGGTTCACTATCGTAAAAAGATGAACGAGTCTCCGGGATCCTAAAATCTGCAGCCAAACTCATCCTCTTAAATTTGTATTCATACTCACAGTTTTGGTTTTGCATGTCATAGATCTGGGCTTGGAGATGCTTGATCTCATGAAGCTTGAAAATGGCCTCCCCGATGTTATTGGTGTCTAGCTTGTGGTCACGGGTAAATTCTGTGATCATGGAGTGATTGGCGTTGAGTCCACTTTCCACCATCCCTTGGCACTTGAAGACTTGCTGCTCCATTGCTTCGAGCCTTCTCTCCGCTTTTTGGTCTTCTTTGGCCCTTGGACATCGCGGTTGTGCAGCACCGCCTCACGCATCTCAATAGTTGGAGGGTGTTGCAACACCTCCGCGAGGTAGGGGTTGATCATCTTCTCTAAAAACTTGTCCTTCGGAGCGCTTGGGGACGTCATAGCGATCTAGATCTGTCATAAAAACAGCTCAAAACAAGAAGAAAGGATTTTTCCATGGTACAGTGGTCAAAACCTTCGGGGGATTATATAATGATTTTTTACCGACCAAAGGAAGTATACTGCAAGAAAACGGAGTCCGGAGGGCACAAATGGTGGCCACAAGCCTGGGAGGCATGCCCAGGGGGTAGGGCGCGGCCCCAAGGCTTGTCGCCTCCTTATGCACTTTTCGGACTACTTTTTATTTTCCTAAATTTTTCAATATTCCAAAATGGAGTAAAATTGCCATTGGAAAAGTTTTGAAGTCGGTTTACTTACCGTACCACATACCTATTCCTTTTCGAAGTCTAGAACGTTATGGTAAGTCTCCCTTATGTACTCCTCCGGGGCTATGGTATTAATTATATAGGTTTCAACATTTATGGGAGTACCTAAGATATAATGTTTGATTCTTTGCCCATTTACCACCTTCGGGTTATTGCCTTCGGTGTTGTTAATCTTGATGGCACCGAAACGGATAATGTAGGGCCCTTCCCATTTAGAGAGAAGTTTTCCTGCAGAAAATCTTAAACGAGAATTGTATAGCAAGACATGGTCACCTACATTAAATTCGCGCTTTTGTATCGTTTTGTCATGCCATCTTTTAACGTTTTCTTTAAACAACTTGGCATTTTCATAGGCTTGGGTTCTCCATTCGTCAAGTGAGCTAATGTCAAACAACCTCTTCTCACCGGCAAGTTTGAAATCATAATTGAGCTCTTTAATTTCCCAATAAGCTTTATGTTCCAGTTCAAGAGTTAAGTGACATGCCTTTCCATAAACCATTTTATACGGAGACATACCCATAGGGTTCTTATATGTAGTTCTATAAGCCCATAATGCATCATTAAGTTTCTTAGGCCAATTCTTTCTAGATCTATTAACAGTCTTTTGGAAGATCAATTTTATTTCCCTATTGCTAAATTCTACTTGACCACTAGACTGAGGGTGATATGGAGATGCAACTCTATGGTTGACATCATATTTAGCAAGCAATTTATGGAAAGCACCATGAATAAAGTGTGAACCACCATTAGTCATTAAATATCTAGGGACTCCAAACCTCGGGAAAATAACTTCTTTAAGCATTTTAATAGAAGTATTGTGATCAGAACTACTAGTTGGAATAGCTTCTACCCACTTAGCAACGTAATCAACATCAACTAAAATATGTATATACCCATTAGAGGATGGAAACGGTCCCACATAATCAAATCCCCAAACATCAAATGGTTAAATAACAAGTGAATAATTCATAGGCATTTCCTGACGTCTACTAATATTACCAATTCTTTGACATTCATCACAAGATAAGACAAACTTACGAGCATCCTTGAAAAGAGTAGGCCAGTAAAAACCAGATTGTAATACCTTGTGTGCGGTTCTATCTCCAGCATGGTGTCCTCCATAAGCCTCGGAGTGACACTTGCGTAGGATTTCTTCCTGTTCATGCTCAGGTACACAACATCTAATAACACCATCTACTCCTTCTTTATAACGGTGTGGGTCATCCCAGAAGTAATGTCTTAAATCATACAAATACTTTTTCTTTTGTTGGTATGTGAAGCTAGGTGGTATAAATTTAGCAACAATATAATTGGCATAGTCAGCATACCATGGAGTACTATGAGAAGCATTTATGACAGCTAATTGTTCATCAAGAAAGCTATCATCAATAGGTAGTGAGTCATCAAG
Source organism: Triticum monococcum (assembly GCA_034509565.1). NCBI lineage: Eukaryota > Viridiplantae > Streptophyta > Magnoliopsida > Poales > Poaceae > Triticum > Triticum monococcum. The sequence continues at coordinate 491,653,856 of CM067845.1, forward strand.
AACATTTTTTAACCTAGATAAGTTGTCTGCTACGGGGTTCTCAGCTCCCTTTGTATCGATAATATGCAAATCAAATTCTTGTAGCAAGAGAACCCATCTAATAAGTCTAGGTGTAGCATCTTTCTTTTCCATAATATATTTAATAGCAGCATGATCGGTGTGAACATTTACTTTGGAATCAACAATATAAGATCTGAACTTATCACAAGCAAAAAAACTGCTAAAATTCTTTTTTAGTAGTAGCATAATTTCTTTGAGCACTGTCTAAAGTTTTACTAGCATAATAGATAACATTTAATTTCTTATCAAGTCTTTGTCCTAGAACAACACCAACAGCATAATCACTAGCATCACACACAATTTCAAAGGGTAGGTTCCAATCAGGTGGTTGAACAATAGGTGCAGAGATTAAGGCTTTCTTAAGCATTTCAAATGCTTCTACACAATCATCATCAAAAACAAATGGAACATCTTTTTGTAAGATTAGTGAGAGGCCTAGAAATTTTAAAGAAGTCTTTAATAAATCTCCTATAAAAACCAGCATGACTAAGGAAACTTCTTATACCTTTGATATCTTTAGGAAACAACATTTTTTCAATAGCATCAACTTTAGCTTTATCAACTTCAATACCTCTTTCGGAGATCTTATGCCCGAAGACAATACCTTCATTAACCATAAAGTGGCACTTTTCCTAATTCAAGACAAGATTAGTTTCTTCACATCTCTGCAAAACTCGATCAAGGTTGCTTAAGCAATGATCAAAAGAAGTTCCGTAAACAGAGAAATCATCCATGAAAACCTTAACAATCTTTTCACAAAAGTCTGATAATATAGCAGTCATACATCTTTGAATGGTAGCAGGTGCATTGCACAAACCAAAAGGCATACATCTATAAGCAAAGGTACCAAAAGGGCATGTAAAAGTAGTTTTTTCTTGATCCTCTTATGACACAGGTATTTGAGAAAAACCAGAATAACCATCTAGAAAGCAAAAGTGTGTATGTTTGGATAATCTTTCTAGCATTTGATCAATAAAAGGTAGAGGATATATAATGATCTTTCCTAGTAGTTTTGTTCAATTTTCTAAAATCAATAACTATTCTATAACATGTGATAATTCTTTGTGGAATATATTCATTCTTATCATTGGGAACAACCATAATACCTCCCTTCTTAGGGACTCAATGAACATGACTTACCCATCTACTATCAGTGATAGGATAAATTATACCTGCTTCCAGAAGCTTTAATATTTCATTTCTTACCACTTCTTTCATCTTAGGATTTAACCCGCGTTGATGATCAACAACTGGTTTAGCATCAGGCTCCATATTAATTTTGTGCTAACATAGAGTGGGAGTTGATACGTCTCCAACGTATCTATAATTTTTGATTGTTCCATGCTATTATATTATCTGTTTTGGATGTTTAATGGGATTTACTAAGCACTTATATATTATTTTTGTGACTAACCTACTAACCCAAGGCCCAGTGCAAATTGCTATTTTTTTTGCCTATTTCAGTGTTCCGCAAAAAGGAATATGAAACGGAATCCAAATGGAACGAAACCTTTGGGAGAGTTATTTTTGGAACAAACGTGACCCAAGGGACTTGGAGTGGACGTCAAGAAACAAACGAGGCGGCCACGAGGCAGGGGGCGCGCTTACCCCCCTGGGCGCGCCCTCCACCCTCATGGGCCCCTCCTAGCTCCACCGACCTACTTCTTCCTCCTATATATACCCATATACCCTGAAAATATCCAGGAGCACCACGAAACCCTATTTCCACCGTCGCAACCTTCTGTACCCAATAGATCCCATCTTGGGGCCTTTTCTGGAGTTCTGCCGAAGGGGGAATCGATCATGGAGGGCTTCTACATCAACACCACAGCCTCTCCGATGATGTGTGAGTAGTTTACCTCAGACCTTCGGGTCCATAGTTATTAGCTAGATGGCTTCTTCTCTCTCTTTGGATCTCAATACAAAGTTCTCCTCGATCTTCTTGGAGATCTATTCGATGTAACTCTTTTTGCGGTGTGTTTGCCGAGATCCGATCAATTGTGGGTTTATGATCAAGATTATCGATGAACAACATTTGGTTCTTCTCTGAATTCTTATATGTATGATTTAATTATCTTTGCAAGTCTCTTCGAACTATCAGTTTGGTTTGGCCTACTAGATTGATCATTCTTGCAATGGGAGAAGTGCTTAGCTTTTGGTTCAATCTTGCGGCGTCCTTTCCCAGTGACAGCAGGGGCATCAAGGCATGTATTGTATTGTTGCCATCAAGGATAAAAAGATGGGGTTTATATCATATTGCTTGAGTTTATCCTTCTACATCATGTCATCTTGCTTAATGCGTTACTCTGTTCTTATGAACTTAATATTCTAGATGCATGCTAGATAGCGGTTAATGTGTGGAGTAATAGTAGTAGATGCAGAATCATTTCGGTCTACTTGTCGCGGACGTGATGCCTATATACATGATCATGCCTAGATATTCTCATAATTATGCACTTTTCTATCAATTGCTCGACGGTAATTTTTTCACCCACCGTAATACTTATGCTATCTTGAGAGAAGCCACTAGTGAAACCTATGGCCCCCAGGTCTATCTTTTATCTTATAAGTTTCCAATCTATTTTATTTCGCAATCTTTACTTTCAATCTATATCATAAAAATACCAAAAATATTTATCTTATTATTATTATCTCTACCAGATCTCACTCTCGTAAGTGACCGTGAAGGGATTGACAACCCCTTTATCGCATTGGTTGCGAGGTTCTTATTTGTTTGTGTAGGTATGAGGGACTCGCGTGTAGTCTCCTACCGGATTGATACCTTGGTTCTCAAAAACTTACGGAAATACTTACGCTACTTTACTGTATCACCCTTTCCTATTCAAGGTAAAACCAACGCAGTGCTCAAGAGGTAGCATGACTAATGCCCTTAAGATCATCAAGGGTATATCCAATAGCGGCACAGTGCTTCTTTAGAGTTTTCAATAATTTCTTTTCTTCATGCTCTGACAGGTTAGCACTAACAATAACGGGATATATCTTCTTTTCATCAAGATAAGCATATTTCAGAGTATCAGGTAATTGTTTAAGATCGAACACATGATCACTCTTTGGTGCTAGAGGATCTCCAAGAGTCTCAACAGGTAAATTGTGTTTCAAGACATGCATTTGTTTAAAGAATATTTCACCTAATTCCTTTCTTTAACTCATAAACATATCATTTTCATGGTCTAGCAAATATTGTTCTAAAGGATCAGTAGGAGACACAACAATAGAAGTAAGACCAATAATTTCATCTTTATTAGGAAATTATTTATCATGGGGTTGTCTACGGAATTTAGAGAAATTAAACTCATGGGACACATCCCCGAAACTTACACTAATAGTTTCTTTCTCGCAATCTATCTTAGCATTGATGGTGTTCAAGAAAGGTCTACCAAATATAATGGGACAAAAATCATCTTGTGGGGAGCTAAGCACAAGAAAATCAGTAGGGTATTTTATTTTCCCACACAAGACTTCAACATCTCTAACAATCCCAATTGGTGATATAGTATCTCTATTGGCAAGCTTAATAGTAACATCAATATCTTCTATCTCAACAGGTGCAATATCATTCATAATTTCTTCGTATAAGGTAAAAGGAATTGCACTCACACTAGCACCCAAATCACATAATCCATGATAACAATGATCTCCTATTTTAACAAAAACAACAGGCACGCCGACAACAGGTCTATATTTATCTTTATCATCGGGTCTAGCAATTCTAGCAGCTTCATCACAGAAATAAATAACATGCTCATCAATATTATCAAGCAAGAGATCTTTAACCATAGCAACACTAGGCTCAACTTTAATTTGTTCAAGGGGTGTAGGTGTTCTAGTATAACTCTTACGGACCACAACTGAAGCTTTAGCATGTTCCTTTACTTTAACAGGAAAAGGTGGTTTCTCAATATAAGCAGTAGGAACAACTGGATCAACATTATAAGTAACGGATTGTTCTTCATCTTTAATAGGTTCTACTACTTTTACTTCAATGGGAGGATGATATTTAAACCACTTATCCTTAGGGAGATCAACATGAGTAGCAAATGATTCACAGAAAGAACCTACTATCTCAGAGTCAAGTCCATATTTAGTGCTAAATTCACGAAAAGCATCAGTATTCATAAAAGATTTAACACAATCAAACTTAAGGTTTATACCTGACTCCTTACCTTCGTCGAGTTCCCAATACTCAGAGTTGAGTTTAATTCTTTCCAGTAAATCCCATTTAAATTCAATAGTCTTCTTCAGAAAAGAACCAGTACAGGAAGTATCGAGCATGGATTGGTCATTACGAGAAAGCCGAGCATAAAAGTTCTGAATAATTATTTCTCTTGAGAGCTCGTGATTGGGGCATGAATATAACATTAATTGACTTAAGCATCCCCAAGCTTGAGCGATACTTTCTCCTTCACTAGGCCAAAAATTATAAATATAATTCTGATCACGATGAACTAGATGCATAGGATAAGACTTTTGATGAAATTCCAATTTCAATCGATTGTAGTTCTGTAACATCCCAAATTTTCAATTTGGAATGTTATACATAGTCATCCATGCATATCATATTTTATTCGCATTTCTTCTCGCGATCCTCAAAATCCTAAGCAACTCAAGGACCCTCGGAGAGAGTTGGGGATTTCCCGGTTTTCAAATTTGATCTTTATCAAATCTTGAAACGAGGATTTTTGGTTTTAATTATTTTCTCTCCAAAAATATTTCACACTAAAATATATGAGAGGAGATAATATGACTTCTCCAAGATAATTGAAATATTGGAGGAAAAATATTAAAATCAAATAATTGCTTTATTTGGATTTTATTGCAATTTTGTTTGCATTAGAAAAATTGCAACTTTTCCAAAATTGCATTTTAGGGCCAAGAAAATGTTCATCTCGTTCTAAATATTTTATTTAGACGGTGAAAATTTATTTTGGCATTTTTAGATTTTTATTTATATTTTTAGGATTTTATTTTGGTCGGGAAATTATTTTAAAAAAAAGAGGTTCCCGCACCGACTGGGCCTAAGGCCCAGCTGCGCCAGGCCGCCACCGCCGCCTTCCTCGCGAGCGCCGCCGCCGCCGACTCGGACTAGGAGTCCGAGCTGGACTCCTCTCCGCCACCGCGCCTTGCCCCCTCCTCCAAGCTGCCCCGCCCCGCCCTTATATACGCCGCCACCCCCGCCCCCAACACCCCACCACACCACCACCGCTCGCGCCGCGCCAAGCCGCCGCCGCCGCAGCCGAGCTCCGCCGCCTGCCGCCGCCGAGCACCGCCGCCCCGCCGTACCTCTCGCCGGAGGTAGCCGCCACGCCCCGCCACCGGTTTTTTTATAAAGACCGACCGGTTTTTTTAGAAACCCTAGATCCGTTTTTTTCGGATTCGCCAGTTTTTCTCGGTTCTTCTATTTGGCGGACGTTCGTCCGAACGTTCATTTTAACGAACCGTTCTTCGCCCGTTAGAAACTGCCAACGAACGCTCGTTCGTTAGTCTGTTCGTCAGTTTTCTTTTATCGGATTTATTCCGCGATTTTCTCTGATCGTGATTTCTGATCCGTTCTTAGTTTCTGTTTATCTTTTCGCTCGTTTGTCGGAATCAGGCGATTCAAGCGCCTAGAGTTTCGTCTCAAAACCCTCTTTCCACTTAACCAACTCAAATAAGTTTTTTGTACTGTAAAATTTGACCTAGTTTTTTGTACTGTAAAATTTGACCTAGTTTTTTGTACTCAAATAAGTCTAGAAACTTCCGTGTGCAGCCACAAGCTATTATGGGCTCTAGCATAGTTGATTAAGTTACGTGAAGCTCTTGAAGAGGCAGATCAGCAGGTAGTGGGATGTAGGTTTGGTATGGTCTGTCCGGAGTAGAGAGTTAATGTTTTTGAAAGACTTTGTCTCGGTCATCCGTTTCTCAAACACTATGTAGTGCGAGAAATCCAACAGAGGAGATCGAGTCTTGTTGGGAAAAGTGTGCAAACCTCTACAGAGTGTACAATCTAATCATGGTTAGCTGTGTCCCCGGTTATGGTCAATTCTTGAGTATCTAGTAATTGGGTTATCAAAAGTATCTCATCATGTTTAACTAATATTGTTGGGATGTTAATCACCTTAATTGGGATTGAGTTGGAGGAACCTTCTCAATGATGTTTCAACTACCATGATAGTAAAATGAAAATCTATTCCTTTGTTGTAGGGGAAAATTGGCTTTTCGCAAAACTGTAACCATAGAGCTTTCCACCAGCCAAATATGCATGTAGTGATAGCATTATTCTGTTCTTGCTCTACTGTGTTACTTTGCCAGCATATTCCATGTGCTGACCCGTTTCGGGCTGCAATGTATTATGTTGCAGGCTTTTCAGACGAGGAGTAAGGTTCGTTAGGTCGTTGCCGTGCAGCTCAGCTATGCCGTTGGAGTTGATGGACTCACTTTATCTTCCAAGCCTTCCGCTGTTATTGTATTAGATGGCCTTAAGTCATATTTTTGTAATAAGTTCTCTCTTTTGAGACATTCGATGTAATAAGTGTGTGATTGCTACTCTGTTGTAAATCCTTCGAGTACTGTGTGTGTCAGCATTACCGATCCAGGGATGACACTGAAGCACAGAGACTTGACCATCTGAGGTCGGGTCACTACAAGATGGTATCAGAGCACATGCTGAGTGTAGGACACGACCACTAAGATAAACCCTAGGTCACCCTTCTCTTCGCATTTCTAACTCCTCTCCATTTTCTACTCTTTAGGATGGCGGAGATGAAGAACAATTTTGCCCAACCGGATGAAGACACACCTTTTGGACGCCACTTGAAGGAAGTCACTAGGTACTTGAATATTGGAATACCAAGTTTCACCGGGACGTACAACACCACTTTACCTGAAGAGGAGCGCTGGAGGATACAAGTACAAGTTCCAGTAAGGACGTTCCCGCCAACTTCTAAACCCATAGAGTTTTCTTTCGAAGCACCCACCTGGAGTCTAGGCAAGAGCATAGCAGCCCACATCACCATTGGACGCATTGGAGAAGTTTACAACAGGGAGCTTAAGGACACTATTTACCAAATATGTGGGCGCCGAGACGAGCAATGGGAAGTAATCAGCACCAGGAAGGATAGATCCATTGCAGCTTTCATCCAGGAGTTAAACCAGCACATTCGACGCCAGGAGAACCAGATGTGCGCGGATATGATGGACTTGAAGAAGGCGAAGACTAGAATCATCGAGCTGGAGGAAGAACTCAAGTTTACACGCGATGGGTATGAGGAGGAAATCAAGACACTACTGGAGAAGAATGACGACATGGTTAAGAAGATCGGAGTATTCATGGGAGGACCATCACCAATAGAGGAAGAAGAACCCAAGGAGATACACCCCGAGGACTACATCATCATCGACGACACCGATTCCGATCCTAGTGATGATGACTATGAAGACAAAGCTGGAGCAGACATCATGGAGTCTTCCACCGATCAAAACTTCTAGATGACTACCATATATCACTAGTATTCCCCCATGTATTTAGTAGTAGTTGAGCACTTGTGCGATAGTTCTAGATCGTTTGTATGCCCTTGCTTGCTTGATTGAGTGAAATGATTGTGTTTGTCTCATGTGCATATGGGTAGTGTTTTCCCATTAGACCCCTTCTCTATTCTAATCTCTTCCATCTAAACCCTTAGATGCCTCCGAGACGTGACACCGGTTTTGCCTTCCCACCGGAGCTCACCCAGTTGATCCAACAGAAGAGTACCTTGATGTAATTGCTAGTTCAGAATTAGGGCAATAATAACAACAACAACAACCTGCAGCTTGTGGACAACCTAGCCCGTTTTCTAAGGTGACAACCACCGGTGTTTTCTAGTAGCACTGAGCCCATAGTTGCAGACGATTGGCTACGTCGCATTGGAAGGGAGTTGACCACCGCAGGTTGCACAGATGCTGAGGGATTGCGCTTTGCCGCACATCAATTGGATGGACTAGGAGCCTCATGGTGGGAGAATTACACACCCACTTTTCCTATAGCCAATGTCACTTGGGACCACTTTCAGCAAGCTTTCCGCACAACCCATGTCTCCACTGGAGCGATGCAAATGAAGAAGTGGGAGTTCCGCAACCTACGCCAGGGGAACCGTACTATGGCTCAGTACGTGGATGAGTTTAGCAAGTTATCTCGCTACGCCCCTCATGATGTGGCCACAGATGCCGCGAAGTAGGAGAAGTTTATGGAAGGGCTGAATGATGAGATGAGCATGCAGTTGATGGTAGCAACCTTCAACAACTACCAGGAGTTGGTAGATAAGGCTCTTATGATTGAAGGGAAGCAGCAGCAGATTGAGAGCCGCAAGAGGAAGTATGGACAAGGAAAAGTATAACTCAGGAGCTCAGCAGAAACCTCGCCTAACCCCGAACTCAGGAGGACTTGTTCATAACCATGGAGGTCACAACCACACTGGAGGAGGATCGCATAACCACAATGGATCTAAGAATGGGAATGGGAACGGAACCAACAATAATCATAACCGCCCCAACCCAGCCACACCTGCCAAAAGGGACTTAAGTCATGTTACTTGTTTCAAGTGCGGGAAGACTGGACACTACGCCATGGAGTGCCCTGAAGGAAATAATGGAAATGGAAATGGGAGCGTGGGGAAGAAGCCAAATCCATTCAACAAAGGACAAGTGAACCACGTTAACGTGGAGTAGGTTGAAGAACAGCCGGACGCGGTAATAGGTAAGTTTTGGTTAAGTCATTTACCGCTATTGTTCTTTTCGATACTGGTGCATCGCATTCATACATATCAAGGGGATTCGTGGATAATTTTAAACTACCAACCCAAACCCTTAGGACCCCTCTTTTAGTGAGTTCACCCGGAGCAGAGTATATGGCTAGTAGATGGTGTGACCAGATACCCTTAACCATTGGTACACATGTTTTTCTGTCCGACCTAATTATCTTGGAGTCACAAGGATTGGATGTGATATTGGGTATGGACTGGATGTCAAAATTTGGAGGAAGCATTGACTGTGCTAGTAGGTCGATTTTTCTCACCACCCCGGAAGGGAAAAGGATTAAGTATGTATCTAGGCATGTGCCTAGGAGGAGTCAAGTGAATGCCCTTACGGGAGTTGTTCGGGAGGAAGTGCCTGTAGTGAAGGATTACCCGGATGTTTTTCCAGAGGAGATACCAGGCATGCCACCAGATAGAGACATTGAATTTTTGATAGAGTTGTTGCCAGGTACAGGACCAATATCCAAGATACCCTATCGGATGCCCGCAAATGATCTGGAAAAAATTAAGAAACAAATCAAGGAGTTATTGGAGAAAGGATACATCCGAAGAAGTTCATCACCTTGGGGAGCCCCAGTACTTTTGGTTGAGAAGAAGGATAAATCCCCGAGGATGGTTGTTGATTATTGAGCATTGAATGAAGTGACGATTAAGAACAAGTACCCACTGCCGATGATCAACGATCTATTTGATCAGTTGCAAGGAGCTAAAGTGTTTTCGAAGATCTATTTGTGATCGGGATACCATCAGTTGAAGATACGAGAGAAGGATATACCGAAGACAGTGTTCACAACACAATATGGATTATACGAGTACACGGTCATGTCATTTGGACTGACTAACGCCCCTACCTATTTCATGAGCATGATGGACAAGGTGTTCATGGAGTACTTGGACAAGTTTGTTGTGGTCATATTATGGTATACTCGAAGAACGAGGAGGAGCACAAGGAGCATTTGCGCTTAGTACTCGAGAAACTCAGGGAACACCAGTTGTATGCTAAGTTTAGCAAATGCGAATTTTGGTTGAAGGAAGTTGGGTTCCTTGGACATGTTATATCGGGAGAAGGTATAGCAGTAGACCCCAGCAAAATTCAGTCAGTAAGTGAATGGTTGGCACCCACTTCAGTTAGCGAGATCCGCAGTTTTCTTGGACTCGCAGGATACTACCGGAGATTCATCGAGAATTTTTCCAAGATTGTAAAGCCAATGACTGAACTGTTGAAGAAGGATACTAAGTTTAAATGGACAGAAGATTGCGAGGCAAGTTTCCAGGAATTGAAGAAACGCTTGACTACAACGCCAGTGCTAACACTGCCAGATATACATAAGGAGTTCCAAGTGTGTTGCGATGCCTCACGCTTAGGACTTGGATGTGTGCTTATGCAGGACGGGAGAGTTGTTTCGTATGCCTCACAACAACTGAAACCTCATGACTTAAACTATGCCACGCATGATTTGGAGCTAGCAGCCGTAGTACATGCATTGAAGACCTGGAGACATTACCTTATTGGAAACCGTTGTGATTTGTACACGGACCATAAGAGTTTGAAGTACATTTTCACCCAGAAGGAACTGAACCTTCGACAGAGGAGATGGTTGGAGCTTATCAAGGATTATGACATGAAGCTACACTATCACCCAGGGAAAGCCAATGTCGTAGCAGACGCCTTGAGCCGGAAGAGTTATGCTAATATCCTTGAAAGCAAGGGACTGCCTAAGGAATTAGCAGAGGACATCATGGAACTTCAATCGGAGATTTTTCCTAGAGGATTTATCGCAACAATGGAGGTCCATTCGACATTGCTGGATAAGATTCGGGAAGCCCAGAAAGAGGACAAGGAGATTGCCGAGATAAAGGAGAAGATGGGCAAAGGAAAGGCCAAAGGTTTTCGTGAAGATGAGCACGATACCCTATGGTTTGAGGACCGAGTTTATGTGCCCAATAACCAGGAGATCAGGAAGTTAATACTTCAAGAGGCTCATGACTCACCCTACTCAATACACCCCGGAAACACCAAGATGTATTTGGATTTGAAGGAACGTTTCTGGAGGACCGGTATGAAGAAGGATATTGCTGAGTATGTCGTCGTATGTGATGTATGTTAGCACGTGAAGGCAGAGCATCAGAAGCCAGCAGGACTGTTACAGCCTATGCCGATACCCGAATGGAAGTGGGATAAACTGGGCATGGACTTTATCACCGGATTGCCCAGGACCAAAGCAGGATATGATTCCATATGGGTAGTAGTTGACCGCTTGACCAAAGTAGCTCATTTCATCCCAGTGAAAACCACCTACACGAGTGCAAAGATGGCCAAGATATATATGTCCAGGATAGTATGTCTGCATGGAGTTCCGAGGAACAACGTATCAGATCGAGGAACATAGTTTACCTCAAAGTTTTGGCACCAGTTGCATCAGACCTTGGGAACGAGATTAGAGTTTAGTACCGCATTTCACCCACAGACGGATGGAAAAACAGAGAGAGTCAACCAAATTTTGGAGGACATGTTGAGAGCCTGTGCGCTAGATTATGGATCTAGTTGGGATGACAATTTGCCATACGCAGAGTTTTCATACAACAATAGCTATCAAGCCAGTTTGAAGATGGCACCATTTGAATCCCTGTATGGACGAAGGTGCAGAACACCGTTGATGTGGGACAAGGTAGGAGACCGACAGTTGTTTGGACCAGACTTGATCAAGGAGTCTGAGGAGAAGGTTAAGTTGATTCGCGACAGACTGAAGATTGCTCAGTCCAGGCAGAAGAGTTATGCCGACTCAAAATGCAAGGAGGTGACCTATGAAATTGGAGACCGAGCATATCTGCGAGTGTCACCCTTGCGAGGAGTGAAACGTTTTGGAGTTAAAGGAAAATTAGCCCCGAGATTTGTAGGACCGTATCGTATTTTGGAATGGATGGGAGAAGTTGCCTACAAGTTGGAGTTACCCGAGGGATTGTCAGGAGTTCATGACGTGTTTCACGTTTCACAGCTGAAGAAGTGTCATGCTGAGATGGCAGATGTACCGCTAAGAGATACAGTACCCCTGGAGGCGATTCAGTTGGACAGTGATTTGACTTATGAGGAGAAACCAGTTAAGGTTCTTGAGTTTGCCAGCAGAGTCACCCGCAGTAAGGGTATCAAGTTTTGTAAAGTTCAGTGGAGCCACCATACCGAGGATGAAGCCACATGGGAACGGGAGGATGATCTTCGCAAAGACCACCCGCACCTATTTTCTAGACAACCCGAATCTCGAGGGCGAGATTCATCTTAAGGGGGGTAGGTTTGTAACATCCCAAATTTTCAATTTGGAATGTTATATATAGTCATCCATGCATATCATATTTTATTCGCATTTCGTCTCGCGATCCTCGAAATCCTAAGCAACTCAAGGACCCTCGGAGAGAGTTGGGGATTTCCCGGTTTTCAAATTTGATCTTTATCAAATCTTGAAATGAGGATTTTTGGTTTTAATTATTTTCTCTCCAAAAATATTTCACACTAAAATATATGAGAGGAGATAATATGACTTCTCCAAGATAATTGAAATATTGGAGGAAAATATTAAAATCAAATAATTGCTTTATTTGGATTTTATTGCAATTTTGTTTGAATTAGAAAAATTGCACGTTTTCCAAAATTGCATTTTAGGGCCAAGAAAATAATCATCTCGTTCTAAATATTTTATTTAGACGGTGAAAATTTATTTTGGCATTTTTAGATTTTTATTTATTTTTTTAGGATTTTATTTCGGTCGGCGAAATTATTTAAAAAAAAGAGGTTCCCGCGCCGACTGGGCCTAAGGCCTAGCCGCGCCAGGCCGACGCCGCCGCCGCCTTCCCCACGAGCACCGTCGCTGCCGACTCGGACTAGGAGTCCGAGTCGGACTCCTCTCCGCCGCCACGCCTTGCCCCCTCCTCCAAGCCGCCCCGCCCCGCCCTTATATACGCCGCCACCCCCGCCCCCAACACCCCACCACACCACCGCCGCCCGCGCCACGCCAAGCCGCCGCTGAGCTCCGCCACCTGCCGCCGCAGTCCGCGCCGCCGCCGAGCGCCGCTGCCCCCTAAGCTACCGCCCCGCCGGACCTCTCGCTGGAGGTAGCCGCCGCGCCTCGCCATCGGTTTTTTTATGAAGACCGACCGGTTTTTTTAGAAACCCTGGATCCGTTTTTTTCGGATTCTTCGGTTTTTCTCGGTTCTTCTATTTGGCGGATGTTCATCCAAACGTTCATTTTAATGAACGGTTCTTCGCCCGTTAGAAACAACCAATGAATGCTCGTTCGTTAGTCTGTTTGTCAGTTTTCTTTTATCGGATTTATTCCGCGATTTTCTCTGATCGCGATTTCTGATCTGATCTTAGTTTCTGTTTATCTTTTAGCTCGTTAGTCGGAATCAGGTGATTCAAGCGCCTAGAGTTCCGTCTTGAAACCCTCTTTCCGCTTAACCAACTCAAACAAGTTTTCTATACTGTAAAATTTTACCTAGTTTCAGATTAGTAAACGAAGCTTCTTTCTTTCGCCGTTAGAGTTTCGTTGCTCCGTTTGATTTGATTCTTTTTGCGAACCGGAGTTCTTAAATTGAACTTTCTGGTCAACCTCTTTTGTTTGAGTTTCGCTTGTGCATCATTGCTTGTAACTTATGTATGCTATTGTTTGCTTGCAATAGAACACCCAGAGTGCGAAGCGTGCTACTACGAGTCCCTAGGTTTCGCAGATCGTCAGCAAGGCAAGTAACACTTTGATCATATCCCTTTTATCACCCAGTTTTTATGCATTAGTTTCAATCCTCAAACATTGCATGATTAGGATGTTATTAACTTGTGGGTTGGGAAGTAGTTGATGAGGTAGAACCTATTGCCCTGTTACATTCAAACCCTTGGGAGTTACTCTACGCGTTGCTTATATATACTATGCTATGCTATGCTCATAGACATGGTTTGGGTTTGAGTGAAATACATGACAGATGTGAGCTTGTTAATTAATGGTTCAACTTAAGGTGGCAACTTAATCAAACAACTGGGTGGATTGAGGCACCTGGAGTACCCAGTGTTGCCTATATTTTTTGGAAATCCCGGAGTACCCGTGTGATCTTCCTATGGACCGCCACCCAAGCTCAAAGGGAACTGAGATGATTCATTGTAGAAACTTCCGTGTGCAGCCACAAGCTATTATGGGCTCTAGCGTAGTTGAGTAAGTTATATGAAGCTCTTGAAGAGGAAGATCAGCAGGTAGTGGGATGTAGGTTTGGTATGGTCTGTCCAGAGTAGAGAGTTAATGTTTCTGAAAGACTGTGTCTCGGTCATCCGTTTCTCAAACACTATGTAGTGCAAGAAATCCAACGGAGGAGATCGAGTCTTGTTGGGAAAAGTGCGCAAACCTCTGCAGAGTGTACAATCTAATCATGGTTAGCCATGTCCCCGGTTATGGACAATTCTTGAGTATCTAGTAATTGGGTTATCAAAAGTATCTCATCATGTTTAACTAATATTGTTGGGATGTTAATCACCTTAATTGGGATTGAGTTGGAGGAACCTTCTCAATGATGTTTCAACTACCATGATAGTAAAATTAAAATCTATTCCTTTGTTGTAGGGAAAAATTGGCTTTTTGCAAAACTGTAACCATAGAGCTTTCCACCAGCCAAATATGCATGTAGTGATAGCATTATTCTGTTCTTGCTCTACTGTGTTACTTTGCCAGCATATTCCATGTGCTGACCCGTTTCGGGCTGCAATGTATTATGTTGCAGACTTTTCAGATGAGGAGTAAGGTTCGTTAGGTCATTGCCGTGCAGCTCAGCTATGCCATTGGAGTTGATGGACTCACTTTATCTTCCAAGCCTTCCGCTGTTATCGTATTAGATGGCCTTAAGCCATATTTTTGCAATAAGTTCTCTCTTTGGAGACATTCGATGTAATAAGTGTGTGATTGCTACTCTGTTATAAATCCTTCGAGTACTGTGTGTGTCAGCATTACCGATCCAGGGATGACACTGAAGCACAGAGACTTAACCATCTGAGGTCGGGTCGCTACAAGTTCCAAGCTCCAATATCATCACATGGCCTATACCATGTCAATGCCTTTCCCTTTAAAGATAAAGGGAAGACCTTCTTCTTGACTTCATCCTCGGGCAAACCTGCAAGCTTAAATAATCCGCAAACTTCATCCACATAGATTAGATGCATACAAGGATGTAGTGTTCGATCTCCTGCATAAGGATTAGCTAGCAGTTTCTCTATTTAATAATAAATATTTTAAGTAGGTTTAGTAGGTTGAGGAGCAACTTCTTGCTCTATTGGTCGAGGTGAAGATACCCCGAACAAGCCCCTCAAAGGATTATTTTCCATGGTGACAAGTGATAGTAAATTTCAGCATGTAATACAAATGTTTCCTTACCAAATTGCTGTCAGGACCTCGATTCCAAGTCACATCAATCTAGCCGGTAACACCTCATATCACTTTGCGGCCTCACGCATGGTATTCCCACGGGTGTCGCCTTACCATGGCCCGGGACCGTTTGCGCCTTTTGGCTCACGTATATGATAGTGTCGCTAGCATCCATATGACAGAGAACCCGGGCCGACATGGCTAGTCGTGGACACAAAGCGGCATAGACCTATGGGGACAGACATACATGAATCAACATCGAGCATGTCGGTTAGCAGCGTGCGAATCCGGGCTGTAGCACTGGGCTAACAGGACTCCGGTGAACCGGGCTGTAGCAGGCTAGGCAGGACTCCGGATGTCACCGCGTGACATTTCCCCGAGGGGACAGACACAGGAACAAAGTGAATCACATGCCGGCTAGTCAAGTGTTCCGGAGCAGTAGTGCTGGGCTAGCAGGACTCTGGTGAACCGGGCTGTAGCGGACTACTATGGCTCATGGAAGCACAAGACTACATTTCCCCATAAGAGAGGCTACCAAGGATGAACAACTAGGTTGTCGGATCCCACACATACCAAGCATTTCAATCATACACACAATATGCTCGATATGTGTAAATACAACATGGCATCACAACATAACTCTACGACTCAAGTATTTATTCATTAGGCTCCGAGGAGCCAAGTATTACAAACATGGGTCTCATGACCCAACATACAGAGCATACAAGTCAAAGCACATGCGGAAGCTTAACTTGTCTGAGTACAGACAACTAAAAATGAAGAAGGCTGAGGAGCCCGACTATCTACAAGATCCTGCTGAGGCACAAGATCGTAGCTGAGGTATCAAGCTATACATCGAAGTCCACACGGAACTACTAGCGAGATTGACGTCTCTCTGCAAAACATAAAATAGGCAAACGTGAGTACAAATGTACCCAGCAAGACTTACATCAGAACTAGCTACATATGCATCGGTATCAACAAAGGGGGTGGTGGAGTTTAACTGCAGCAAGCCAGCTTTGACTCAGTGGCTAACCTGAACTACGACTGCAAGCAACTCTTTTGAGGTGGCGCACACGAGTCCACAAATTCACCATACCAATACACCACTATGGATCTGCTCCCGTCTCCCTGCGAGAATGCCATCCATAGCACTCACACTTATCTTGCGCATTTTAGAGTGTCCACTTTCACTTGTCTATGAACTATGCAAGGGGTCCAAGTTTCCATATCCGAGGAATTCGGCTATTCGAATAGATAATGATAACCCTGGAGTGGTGTACTTCTTCACACACGCTCTCGCCACTTACCACCATGTACGCATCGTGTATCTCGGCAACCTTCAAGCGGAAGCCTGGTGAGAGAGTCGGGCACGACCTGACTAATCACACAAGTCTCTCGTCCAGGTTTATCGCCTATTCGGGTTCCATCCGCAAGGAGATCCGGCCGGGGTGTCGCTTACGGCCCCAAACGATGTGTACAGGGTTCCCAAGCCCACCATCCGGGTGCCACTTGGTACACCGGGCCACTGTGCCTAGTCTGTCCCAAGCCCACCTGTACCGGGTGCCACTTGGTAGACTACTAACACTACCTACAAACACCAGAAACTAGTTGCAACTCGTGGACAGAGATCGAGTTGATTAATAAGTCGAGAGGGGTTGAGTTACCGGAACCCAATGTGTGGTAGTAACTGTTCATGGATCACAAACACAGAACTCAGTTCCTGAGGACGGCTGCAATGAGACAACCCACCATGTACTCCTACATGGCCTCTCACCGCTACCTTTACCAAATCGTGTTCACACACTTAGCTCACACATAGTAGGACATGTTCATCACCATTCCAATTCATTCCCGATGAATCAGACTTGACTCAACTCTAAGCAATAGCAGGCATGACAAACAAGCATGAATGAGTAGGCACACCAGGGCTCAAACAACTCCTACTCATGCTAGTGGGTTTCATCTATTTACTGTGGCAATGACAGGTCATGCAAAGGAAAGGGGATCATCTACCGCAACATGTAACAATTGAATCGCTGTTGTCCTAATGCAGTAAAAGAGAGCAGGAGCGAGAGAGTGGGATTGTATCGGAATGAACAAGGGGGTTTTTCTTGCCTGGCACTTCTGAAGTAGTATAGTTCTTCATCGGTGTCATCGATCTCATCATCGGAACCACGTCTATCGAGAGGGGACAAACACCGACAACTGAGAAAGAACACAATCAATGCAATGCCACAATATGATGCATGATCATGACATGGCAATATGCTGTGATTTGAGCTAATGCATCTAGCTATGATTTAAATGAAGTTGGTTTGAATACATGATTCAAATTCCAACTCCATATATGATTATTTAAATGCCCTTTATTTTTTTGTCCAAAACAGAGGGCAAACATTGTTCAAACATGCATGATAATGGTATAGATGGATTCCTTGAATTTTTCTGATAATTTTTCATATATAAATTATTTCATTTGGAGTTACAGTTGAATTTCTCTGATTTTTAAATCCAGAAAATTATTAACTGTGTCATCATGACGTCTGTGTGATGTCATCAAGTCAACAGCGTCAGACCAGGTCAAACCTGACGCTGGGGCCCACATGTCAGCCTCTAACTAAACTAACCTAGCTTAGTTAATACTAACCTAACTTAATTAGCTGGATGGGGTCATTAGCACTAACCTAAACAGGGTTAGGCCGGCGTTAAGCCGCCGGCGACGGCTAGAGGCGGCGGAGCGCCGCAGGAACGAGCTATGGTGCCTTGTTCGCAGAGTGGTTGGGCTCGTTCGAGAGCCCAGACCAGCGCGCATCAGGCGGTGGTGCTAGCCGGGCCTAGGGTGGCCGGAGGAGTCAGCGAGGAGCTCGGCCGCGGCGGCCGAAGCCCGGGTGAAGCGCAAGTGGTAGCTACAGCGTGCGCACGAGGCAAAAGAGAAAGGGGGGGGGGTTCAGGACAGGAGCTCACGGTGAGCACGTTGGGCGGGTCGACGAGCTCGGGGAAACACCGGAGCAAGCGGAGCGGCAAAGGGGATCTCCGGTGGCCGGTGATGAAGACGTCGAAGATGACGATGCTGTGGGGCGTCTGGCGGTGTGCGGTTCGTCGAGGAGGTCGAGGGAGTCGCGACGGAGGTAATGGACAGCACGGGGTGGCGAGGGGAGCATGGTGGCTGCGGTGGTGCTCGTCGGCGCACTCCGGCTCATTCGGGCGGCCGCGAGGGAGAGAGCAGAGGAGAGGAGAGGAGAAGTGGATAGGCCAGGGAGGTCGGGGCGGCGCCGAGGAGAGGCAATGCGGCGTTGCGCTGGCAGGGGAGGCAGGCAGGCGAGCTGGTGGCGTGGCGCTCTACCCGTGCGCGCGCGTCGGCCACAAGCCTGGCCGACTGGTGCCATGAGGACGACGACGGTGGTGGGCTCTAGTGGGCTGGCTGCTGCTGGGCCTCTCAGGTAAGGCCAGGTGAGTTTCTGCCCTTTCTAATTTTATTTCTGTTTTTATATTGCTGACATTTGTTTTAATTTGGTTTTTGAACCAACTAATTTTTCTGCTTCTGACAATTTTTGCAGGGACTAAATGGATTATTCCAAAGCCCCTCAACAATTATCGGAATTATTGGACATATAGTTAATATATCACATATATAAATCCAATGCAAATAATTATTGGATTAACTCAAATGCCCAAAATAAATATTTCTGTGAGTCCAAAAATATTGGTTTGAATTTCCCTCTTGCCAATATTTTTATAGCTTAACAGGAAGATTTTCTTGGGTTATTTGAAGCAATTTTTAATGTTGATCATTTTTTTGAAATGATTTCTGAGGCTTTCCACTTTCCCCAATTTCAGTTTTCATGAATTTAAACATGATGCAAGATGATTGATGCAAGGACAAGCAATGACTAGCTAGGGATGTGACAACTGCAGTCACCAAAGGCGCTTCACTCCCCGGCAAGGGCGCCAGAAAAGAGTCTTGATGACCCACAAGTATAGGGGATCTATCGCAGTCCTTCCAATAAGTAAGAGTGTCGAACCCAACGAGGAGCAGAAGGAAATGACAAGCGGTTTTCAGCAAGGTATTCTCGGCAAGCACTGAAATTATCGGTAACATAAGATAATTTGTAATGGGTAACAAGTGTAACTAAGGTGCAGCAAGGTGGCCCAATCTTTTTGTAGCAAAGGACAAGCCTGGACGAACTCTTATATAAAGCAAAGTGCTCCCGAGGACACATGGGAATTGTTTTCAAGTTAGTGTTCATCCTGCTTATATGATTCGCGTTCGTTACTTTGATAATTTGATATGTGGGTGGACCGGCGCTTGGGTGCTGTCCTTACTTGGACAAGCCTCCCACTTATGATTAACCCCTCTCGCAAGCATCCACAACTACGAAAGCAGAATTAAGATAAATCTAACCATAGCATGAAACATGTGGATCCAAATCAAGCCCTTACGAAGCATAAACTAGGGTTTAAGCTTATGTCACTCTAGCAACCCATCATCTACTTATTACTTCCCAATGCCTTCCCCTAGGCCCAAATCACGGTGAAGTGCCATTTAGTCGACGTTCACATAACACCACTAGAGGAAAGACAACATACATCTCATCAAAATATCGAACGAATACCAAATTCACATGATTGCTTATAACAAGACTTCTCCCATGTCCTCGGGAACAAACGTAACTACTGACAAAGCATATTCATGTTCATAATCAGAGGGGTAATAAATATCATTAAGGATCTGAACATATGATATTCCACGGAATAAACCAACTAGCATCAACTACAAGGAGTAATCAACACTATTAGCAACCACAGGTACCAATCTAAGGTTTTGAGACAAAGATCGGATACAAGAGATGAACTAGGGTTTGAGAGGAGATGGTGCTGGTGAAGATGTTGATGGATATTGACCCCCTCTCGATGAGAGGATCGTTGGTGACGACGATGCCTTCGATTTCCCTCTCCGGGAGGGAAGTTTCCCCGGAAGAACAGCTCCGTCGGAGCCCTAGATTGCTTCAACCTAGGTTCCGCCTCGAGACGGCGGCGCTTCGTTCCGAAAGCTTGCTTATGATTTTTCCAGCTCAAAAGACATCATATAGCAAAATATGGGCATCGGAGGCCTGCCAAGGGGCCCACAAGCCTTAGGGGCGCGCCCCCAGGCTTGTGGCCACCTGGTGGGTCCCCTCTGTTATTTTCTTCTCCCAATATTTTTTATATATTCCAAAATAATTCTCCGTAAATTTTTAGGACTTTTGGAGTTGTGCAGAATAGGTCTCTTAGATTTGCTCCTTTCCAATCCAGAATTCTAGCTGCCGACATTCTCCCTCTTCATGTAAACCTTGTAAAATAAGAGAGAAAAGGCATAAGTATTGTACCAAAATATGTAATAACAGAGCATAATGCAGTAATCAATATAAAAGCATGATGCAAAATGTACATATATCAATGCCTTGGATGGCATCCCCTCTTCCGTCTCCAATCCATCGGTAAATTTATTTGAGGCTATATTTTTATTCACCACATGATATGTGTTTTGCTTGGAGCGTCTTGTATGATATGAGTCTTTGCTTTTTAGTTTGCCACAACCATCCTTGCTATACACACCTTTTGAGAGGGACACGCATGAATCGTGAATTTATTAGAATACTCTATGTGCTTCACTTATATTTTTTGAGCTTGGCAATTTTCTCTAGTGCTTCACTTATATCTTTTTTTAGCATGGTGCTGGCTTTATTTTATAGAAATTGTTGAACTCTCATGCTTCACTTATATTATTTTGGAAGTCTCTAAACAACATGGTAATTTGCTTAGGTTATGAATTTAGTCCTAATACGATGGGCATCCAAGAGGGATATAATAAGAACTTTCATATAAAGAGCATTGAATAGATGAGAAGTTTGATTCCTTGCATTTGTTTTGTGATATAAAGATGGTGATACTAGAGTCATGCTAGTAAGTAATTGTGGATTGGTAGAAATACTTGTGTTAAAGTTTGTGATTCTCATAGCATGCACGTATGGTGAACCATTATGTGATGAAGTCAGAGCATGATTTATTTTTTGATTGTCATCCTTTGTGTGGAGGTCGGGAGCACGCGATGATTAACTCCTACTAACCTTTCTCCCAGGAGCATGCGTGTAGTACTTTATTTCAATGACTAATAAATTTTTGCAATAAGTATATGAGTTCTTTATGACTAATGTTGAGTCCATGGATTATGCGCACTCTCATCCTTCCACCATTGCTAGCCTCTCTAGTACCACGAAATTTTCGCCGGTGCATTGCACCCACCATATACCTTTCCTCAAAACAACCACCATACCTACCTATTATGGCATTTCCATAGCCATTCCGAGATATATTGCCATGCAACTTCCACTGTTCCATTTATTATGACACGCTTCATCATTGTCATATTGCTTTGCAAGATCATGTAGTTGGCATAGTATTTGTGGCAAGGCCACCGTTCATATTTTTAATAAATGTCACTCTTGATCATTGCACATCCCCGTACACCACCGGAGGCATTCATATAGTCATATCTTGTTCTAGCATCGAGTTGTAATTCTTGAGTTGTAAGTAAATAAAAGTGTGATGACCATCATTATTAGAGCATAGTCCCATGTGAGGAAAGGATGATGGAATCTATGATTCCATCACAAGTTGGGATGAGTCTCTGGACTTTACAAAAAATAAAAGAGGCCAAAGAAGCCCAAACAAAAAAATGATGAGAGAAAAGAGAGAAGGGACAATGTTACTATCCTTTTTCCACATTGATGTCTACTACACAACTTTATTCTTGTAGACACGTGTTGGGCCTCCAAGCGTAGAGTTTTGTAGGACAGTAGAAATTTTCCCTCAACCTAAGGTTTATCAATCCGTGGGAGGTGTAGGATGAAGATGGTCTCTCTCAAACAACCCTGCAACCAAATAATAAAAAGTCTCTTGTGTCCCCAACACACCAAATACAATGGTAATTTGTATAGGTGCACTAGTTCGGTGAAGAGATGGTGACAAAAGTGTAATATTGATGGTAGAAATATATTGTTATAATCTGAATAAATAAAGCAGCAAGGTAGCAAATAGTAAACGGGCACAAAAACGGTATTGCAATGCTTGAAAATGAGGCCTAGGGTTCGTACTTTCGCTAGTGTAATCTCTCAACAATGCTAATATAACTGGATCATATAACCACCCCTCAAAGTGCGATGAAGAATCATTCCAAAGTTCCTATCTAGCGGAGAACATACGAAGAAATCGTTTGTAGGGTACGAAACCACCTCGAAACTATTCTTTCCGATCGATCTATCCAAGAGTTCGTACTAAAATAACAACAAATAACTCCAGGTTCATAATACTCAATCCAACACAAAGAACCTTAAAGAGTGCCCGATTTCTATCGGAGAAACAAAGACAAGAACGTGCATCAACCCCTATGCATAGATTACCCCAATGTCACCTCAGGAATCCACGAGTTGAATGCCAAAACACATATCAAGTGAATCAATATGATACCCCATTGTCACCACGAGTATTCATATGCAAGACAAATATCTAGTGCTCTCAAATCCATAACAGTATTTAATCCGATAACAACGAAATCTCAAAGGGAAAAACTCAATTCACCACAACAACAAAGAGAGGGGAAAACACCATATGATCCGACTATATTAACAAAGCCCGTGATACGTCAAGATCGTGATATCTCATGAACACGAGAGAGAGAGAGAGAGAGAGAGAGATTAAACACATAGCTACTGGTACAAACCCTCAACCCTGAGGGTGGACTACTCCCTCCTCATTGTGGTGGCCGCCAGGATGATGAAGATGGCCACCGGTGATGATTCCCCCCTCCGGCAGGGTAATGGAACGGTGTCTAGATTGGTTTCCGGTGCCTACAGAGCCTTGCCGCGACGGAACTTCTGATCTAGGGTTATTTCTGATGGTTTATCTATTTATAGGACCTTTTGGCGTCGGTTTCACGCAAAGATGGGCCTCGAGGTGAGCACAACCCACCAGGCATGGACAAGGGCCTAGGCATGCCCCGGTGTCTTGTGCCCTACTCCTTCACCTTCTGGTCCTTCCACGAAGCTTCGACGGTCTGTTTTGTTCCAAAATAATCGTCAAAAAATTTCAGCTTATTTGGAGAACTTTCATTTCTGCACAGAAAACAACACCACGGTAGTTCTGCGAAAAACAGCGCCAGTCCGGGTTAGTTCCATGCAAATCATACCAAAACCATATAAAATTGTTGTAAACATGGCATGAATACTTCATAAATTATAGATAGGTTGGAGACGTATCAGCATCCCCATGCTTAATTCCTACTCGTCATCGGGTTGGTAAATGATAAAAGAAATAATTTATGAAGTGTGAATGCTAGAAAAGTGCACGAGTTTGATCAATGATAATTTTAATCACTTTTCCTAGCATCATAACGGCAACTCTTTCTCATAAAACTTGTCATGATAAATTAGTAATTGAAAATGGAATATTTGTTGTGGAAAGCTACCTATCTTATTCATCACATATTCTTTTCTTTTGTAGTATGGACATTTGGACTTTTATCTAGTTCAAAGCAATAGTCTAGTTTTGACATGAACATTCAATACTAAACAATATTAATAAGCAACCATGTGTTTCAAAATATCAACACTAAATAAAGTTATCCCTAGCCCATCATGCTCAATCATTGATCCATTCATGAAACACACTCGCATATTAGCTACATCCAATGCTCAAGTACGATCATAGTGCCCCTTAGTTGGTGCTTTATAAGAGAAGATGGAGACTCAAATAAAAATAAAAATTTCATAAAGTAAATATATAGGCCCTTCATAGAGGGAAGTAGGGATTTGTAGAGGTGCCAGGGCTCAAAGCGAAAAAAGAGATAAAAAATTTTGGGTGGCATGTTTTTCCTATCAACGGAAACGATCAAGTAGTTCCCAATACTTTCCATGCTAGATATATCATAGGCGGTTCCCAAACAGAAAATAAAGTTTATTCCTTTTCCACCATTCTTTCACATTCCACGGCTAGCCGTATCCACGGGTACCGTCCATACCAACACTTTCCAAGGAATTTATTATTTGACAACATAAAGTAAATTCACTTTTCATTTCGGGACTGGGCATCCCTAATACCTTTGTCGTACTCTCGTGCAATGACAAGTGAATAAACACTCATCTTGAGAATAACACATCTAGCATGGAAAAATATCAGCCACCCCTACCGTTTCATGAGCGCTACGAGCACACAAAAAGGAAATTATTTTGAAAGTTAGAGAAGGCACATACAAATTTGCATAGAAACAACACTGAAATACCGAATAGGTAGGTATGTGGACTCATATGGCAAAAACTGGGTTTAAGGATTTTGGATGCACAAGTAGTATTCCCACTTAGTACAAATGGAGGCTAGGAAATAGATTGCGAAGCAACCAACCAAGAAACGAAAATTCTCATAAACGAGCATTGAGCATAACTAACATCGAATAATGCACCACAAGTAGGATATAGTTTCATCACATAACTATTGACTTTCGTGCTTGCATAGTGAGGGAGTCCTGGATTAGGGGGTATCCGGACAGCCGGATTATATCCTTGAGCCAGACTGTTGGACTATGAAGATACAAGATTGAAGACTTCGTCCCGTGTCCGGATGGGACTTTACTTGGCGTGGAAGGCAAGCTAGGCAATACAGATATGTATATCTCCTTTGTAACCGACCTTGTGTAACCCTAGCCTCCTCGGGTGTCTATATAAACCAGAGGGTTTTAGTCCGTAGGACAACAGACAATCATACCATAGGCTAGCTTCTAGGGTTTAGCCTCTCCAATGTCGTGGTAGATTTACTCTTGTACTACCCATATCATCAATATTAATCAAGCAGGACGTAGGGTTTTACCTCCATCAAGAGGGCCCAAACCTGGGTAAAACATTGTGTCCCCTGCCTCCTGTTACCATCCGGCCTAGATGCATAGTTCAGGACCCCCTACCCGAGATCCATCGGTTTTGACACCAACATTGGTGCTTTCATTGAGAGTTCCTCTGTGTCGTCGCCGTTAGGCTTGATGGCTCCTACTATCATCGATAGCGATGCGGTCCTGGGTGAGACTTTTCTCCCCGGACAGATCTTTGTATTCGGTGGCTTCACACTGCGGGCCAACTCGCTTGGCCATCTGGAGCAGATCGAGAGTTACGCTCGTGGCCACCAGGTCAGGTTTGGAAGCTTAAACTACACGGCCGACATCCGCGGAGACTTGATCTTCGATGGATTCGAGCCCCTGCCGAGTGCGCCGCACGGTCACGATGAGCATGATTTAGCTCTACCATCGGACGGTGTTTAGGAGACGGCACCAGCGACCGCTCCGACCCTCAATTCAGAGCCAATTGCACTATCCATGGACGGGTGGATAGACCCCGCCACGGAGGCCGTATTCTCAGCGGCGATCAAGCCGAATATCAACCTTACCCTTTGCGGGAGCCGTGACGCCGAACTGCCGGATTCTTCCTCGGCCATGGACTCTGAACCGCCTGCGCCCGTGCCTATCGAATCTGACTGGGCGCCGATCATGGAGTTCACCTCCACGGATATCTTTCAGCACTCGCCCTTCGGGGACATACTGAACTCATTAAGGTCTCTCTCCCTATCAGGAGAGTCCTGGCCGAACTATGTTCGGCAGGATTGGGATGCGGATGACGAAGAAATTCGCCGCCTGAGGGAGTCCTGGATTAGGGGGTGTCCGGATGGCCGGACTATACCTTCAGCCGGACTCCTGGACTATGAAGATACAAGATTGTAGACTCCGTCCCGTGTCCAGAAGGGACTTTCCTTGGCGTGGAAGGCAAGCTTGGCGATACGGATGTTCAGATCTCCTACCATTGTAACCGACTCTATGTAACCCTAACCCTCTCCGGTGTCTATATAAACCAGGGGGTTTTAGTCCGTAGGACAACATACACATCAACAATAATACCATAGGCTAGCTTCTAGGGTTTAGCCTCTCTAATCTCGTGGTAGATCTACTCTTGTACTACCCATATCATCAATATTAATCAAGCAGGACGTAGGGTTTTACCTCCATCGAGAGGGCCCGAACCTGGATAAAACTTCGTGTCCCTTGCCTCCTGTTACCATCCGGCCTAGACGCACAGTTCGGGACCCCGTACCCGAGATCTGCCGGTTTTGACACCGACATTGGTGCTTTCATTGAGAGTTCCTCTGTACCGTCGCCGTCAGGCCCGATGGCTCCTACGATCATCAATGGCGATGCAGTCCAGGGTGAGACCTTCCTCCCCAGACAGATCTTCGTCTTTGGCAGCTTCGCACTGCGGGCCAATTCACTTGGCCATCTAGAGCAGATCGAAAGCTACGCCCCTGGCCGTCAGGTTAGATTCGGAAATTTAAACTACACGGCAGACATCCGCGGGGACTTGATCTTCGACAAACTCAAACCACCGCCGAGCGCGCCGCACTGTCACGACGAGCATGATCTAGCTCTGCCGCTGAACAGTGCCCTGGAGGCCGGACCCGCATCGGCTCCGACCCTTAGTTCGGAGCCAACCGCGTCGATCGAGGATGGGCAGTTGGACGCCACCTCGGTGGCTGTGATCCCAACGGCGGTTGAGCCGAACACCAGCCCTGTACTCTGCGAGACTCGTGACTCCACGGAGCTGGATTCTTCTCCGGACTCTGAACCCTCCGCGCCCCTGCCGATCGAATCCGATTGGGTGCCGATCATGGAGTTCACGGTCGCAGACGTCTTTCAGCACTCGCCTTTCGGCGATATCCTGAAGTCACTGAAGTCTCTCTCTTTATCAGGAGAGCCCTGGCCGGACTACGGTCAGCAAGGTTGGAGTACGGACGATGAAGAAATTCAAAGCCCACCCACCACCCACTTTGTAGCCACTTTCGACGATTTAACCGACATGCTCGACTTTGACTCCGAAGACATCGACGGTATGGACGCCGATGAAGGAGACAATGAAGAACCAGCGCCTGTTGGGCCCTGGAACGCCACCTCGTCATATGACGTATACACAGTGGACGCACCAAAAGATGACGACGAGGAGCGGAAGGACGCACCGAAGGCCTGTTCCATCAAAAAGCAGTCAAAATGGCGACGCAAGCGCCGCCCCAAATCCCACCTCGACAGAAATAGCGATCACAAAGACCCAGCGCTGGAGTAGGGCGAACCGCTGCCAGACAACGGCAATCCGGATATTCAAACCGAACAAACAAATCCTATCAGGGATAATGGTCCGGACGACATAACGCCAGACAGGCACCTGGAGCATCAGAATGCCCGCGAAATGCTCGTTGCCACGGCAAGGAGCCTTAAAAAGCAGAAGCGAAGGCTCAAGGCCGTGCAAAACAAACTCCAATTCAGATGGAGTAAAATACTTAATACAACAGCAATGTACGGCGACGATCTCCCCTCAAAGAGCTACCCAAAGCGGAAGCTGCTACCCGAATTCGATGAGGAGGCCTCCAACCCCCCACAACCAAATATCAAAGCAACCACCTGGTCGGATAGACGACCCATCTATCAACACAGAACGGCATACAATGCCGCTCACAATACAACACGCGACCCACGCGAGGGCTCGCAACCAAAGGACGGCGCAACAAGATCCATCTATGGACCACGCAAGCACGCCCCAGCATACAATGCAACACAACAAGCATCAGAACAACGCGGTACACCCAGTTACAGGGGTGCCGCACACCCCCTATGTTTCACCGATGAGGTGTTGGACCATGAATTTCCAGAGGGATTCAAGCCCGTACACATAGAGGCATACGATGGAACAACATACCCTGGGGTTTGGATTGAGGACTATATTCTTCATATCCATATGGCTCGAGGAGATGGTTTCCACGCCATCAAATACTTACCCCTCAAGCTCAAAGGGCCAGCTCGTCACTGGCTCAAAGGCCTCCCCGAAAGGTCCATTGGAAGTTGGGAAGAGCTTTAAGATGCCTTTCGGGCAAATTTTCAAGGAACTTATGTCCGACCTCCGGATGCGGACGATTTGAGTCATATAACTCAACAGCCCGGAGAGTCAGCCCGAAAGCTTTGGAACAGGTTTCTCACTAAAAAGAACCAGATTGTCGACTGTACAGATGCCGAAGCCTTGGAAGATTTCAAGCATAGCGTCCGTGACGAATGGCTCGCCAGACACCTCGGCCAAAATAAGCCGAGAATGATGGCCGCATTAACAAACCTCATGACCCGCTTTTGCGCGGGTGAGGAAAACTGGCTAGCCAGATGCAGCACCAGCGACCCTAGTACATCTGAAGTTAGAGATGGAAACGGGAAATCACGGCGCAACAACAATAGCAAACGCCAGAATAAAGAAGACAGCACGAAGGGCACGACAGTAAATGCCGGATTCAAAAGCTTCCGGCCAGGTCAAAAGCCGCCCACTAAAGGCACCAGGGATGAACCGTCTAGCCTCAACAAAATTCTGGACCAGGTATGTCAGATACATAGTACCCCTAGCAAGCCCGCTAATCACACCCACAGAGAATGTTGGGTCTTCAAGCAGTCCGGCAAGCTCAACGCCGTACACAAGGGGTAGGATACACCAAGTGAAGACGAGGACGAGCCTCCCAAGCAAGATAGTGGGGAACAAAAGAAATTCCCACCTGAAGTAAAAACAGTACACGTACTACATACGATCAAGGGAAAAAACAATGCGGCACCCCCAGGAAAATATACCCAAGTGCCTGTCACCGCGAAGTCCTGCCAATGGTCGTCTCAACCGATCATTTTCGACCATCGTGATTACTCAGCAAGTATCCGACACACAGGATGGGCTGCCTTGGTATTAGACCCAGTAATTGGCGGATATCACTTCACACGAGTCTTGATGGACGGTGGCAGCAGCCTAAACCTAATATACCAGGATACAATCCGCGGGATGGGGTTAGACCCAACACAAATTCGCCATAGCAATACTACCTTTAAAGGAGTAACGCCACGCCCAGGGGCTCGTTGTATGGGCTCCCTCCTACTACGAGTCATATTCGGCTCCCCCGATAACTTCCTAGCGAGCATTTAACCTTCCACATCGCTCCGTTTCAAAGTGGCTATCAAGCACTGCTCGGGCGCGAAGCTTTCGCTCGCTTTAATGCAATACCACACTACACCTCCCTCACACTCAAGATGCCCGGTCCACGCGGCATCATTTCAGTGCACGGAAATATCAAGCGATCTCTGCGCGCCGAAGAGAGTGAGGCTGCCTTGGCAGCCACACACTAAAGGCGCCCGGACTAGCCAAAGCGCCCCATAGGTCGTCAAGACCTCAGACACAACTAATCGAGTCCGGCGCCGCTACTTATACCGAATAAATGGTCACACCCCTATTTACAAGGGGCTCAACGCACGCAGACATGTGGCCATTCCTCCTTATCTTGAATTACGCATAGTTTCTTTAATTATCTTTTTGCACGACAACCTTTTCACCTAAATTCCCCTCTTTTACAGACGATCATCATGCCACACCCGTCCAGGATATGACACAACGGAGACACAGGCGCAGACGTGCAGCAGGGACCCGCTCCAAGGATTCTTTTTAGATTAAGACCATGCGTAAACCTTTTTTACTGTCTCTTGTTGATACATATCCATCGTTGAGAAGGATGCTGACGTCTTGGCATGTGGCCATGCCAGACCAATGCACGTACCTGGACATAAGGGGCTTCTTACGAAGGCCATTATTTAGGCCCGGTTTATACCACAAAGACCGAATACCTTAGGGAGTGTTCGGCGTTGCGAGTTTGGCCCTATATGCATCAGCTCCGAATCATTGTCTTTGGTCAAATGTTGGGTTTGCCTGGCTCCTGTGTTTTGGTGGCTTACATTCCGCTTTACCGGCTAAGGTAGCACCAGGAGAACTACTGCGATTGTGCCCTAGTTCATCCGGATGAGCACCTCAGTAGAGAAAGCCGAAAACTGACTGTCATGATCTAGCGTGAGACTGGTCAACCACTCGATGACCCATGGGAATGTTAGAATTCCTCCGCCTTAACGAAGGGCCGCTTTCCGGCCAGGCATATACGCACCCCGGGATCGGAAGAGTGCGGAGCCATCGGGGGCTATCTAGTAGCCCCACTGTCAAACTCCTATGGCTAAGTGAAAGTGTTAAAGCATTATAGTCCGGTTGCCTCGCTCGCTCCACTATCACCTCCTTAATAGGACCAAAACGTTGGGTTAAGTGTGAACGCGTGTTTCTGCGAACACCTCCGCATTATATGCGTGGGGGTTGAAGCCGACGACTTCAATCTTTCAGGTTATACACATGTATACATAAACGGCCGCCCAGGAGGCATCACATTACTTTTAGGCAAAAGTATAAAAGTAGCCTTATGAAAATTTATAAAAGCATTTTGCTTACAATGAGATTACATGTCACTCAAACATAATATTTTTTGAGCACTAGGTCTCTATCAAACGAGCACCCTCAAGAACTTCCTCAAAGTAGTGCTCAGCAGCCCTTCGACCTATGGCCGAATCCTGCGCTGCAACAGTGGTAGCATCCATCTCTGCCCAGTATGCTTTAGCACGGGCAAAGGCCATTCGTGCGCCTTCTATGCATGCCGACCTCTTCATCGCATTTATGTGCGGCACCACGTCAAGGAACTGCTGCACCAAGCTGAAATAGCTGCTCAGTTTCGACCTTCCCGGCCATAGCTGATCCACAACAGACCACATGGAGAGTCCGGACAACCTATTTAGTTCGGCCCATTCGGCTAATTGGTCCGTCAATGAAAGCGGACGCTCGGGAGAAAGGAATTGTTTCCAAAATAGCTGGTCTACTTCACAGTCCGTCTGACTCTGGAAGTATTTGGCCGCATCAGCAGCGCTCGCCGCCAAATCCATATACACATCCTCCGAACTCCACAGCTGATCCAGAGGGGCATACCGTGGATCTCCGAACTTCCTCTGCCGCATAAAGGATTTCCGGGCTACAATATCCCCGGCTTCCCGCAGCTCCTCCTTCTTTGCCCTCATAGCAGAGCGGAGGTCTTTTCCCGTTGCAGCAGCCTTCTCAAGGTCCGATGCCTTCGCCTGGTTTTCCTTTTCAAGAGGCCGGCAACGGTCGACGGCGGCTTTTAATTCTACGGCCATATTGGCCATCTTATCCCGGCTCTCGCCATGCGCGGCCTTCTCGGCTCGCAACTCTTCGGCCGCCTTCAAAGCAGCCGCATTACCCAATCTCGCTTGTTCCTTGGCTCGGGCAAGTTCCGCCCGCAAGGCTTCAACAGTGGCAGCTCCATCTGCAGTAATAACATGTTAAATATACTGGCTTCATGCTGCTCTTACTATGCGGCGTTTACCAGATAATAACACCTACCCTGTGCCTCGTCAAGCCTTTTGTTAACAAGCTCGATGTCGGCATCTGCCGCATCCAACTGCCGTTTTAAATGGGCAAACTCGCTAGTCCGGCTAGCCACCGGAGCTTCCATCACCTGCTCATAAAAGTAGTATGGTTACTACCTGGGATTATGATCCTCTAATCATCGTCATTCCCAACGACAACCAGAGTCTCGGGGGCTACTATCTACACAGGGCACACTTAGCATGTGCAGGACTATCATACATTATTTTACGTACCTCAAAACCTGTTAGTAGACTCATAAAAGCTTTATGCAATCCGCTTTCAGCAGACAAGATTCTCTCCATCACCGTATTCATCAGCACACGGTGTTCATCTGAGATGGCCACTCGCCCCACCAACTCCCTCAGAACATCCGACCGTACACTAGACGGTGCCGGAATCGTTTGCCTGCTCTCTTCGGGAGCCGGACACGGGAAGCTTCGGGGGTCGACGGAATTATCTTCTGGCCTCGCCGGACCCGGAGAGGCCCTCCATGACGACACTTCAGGATCGCCTGCTTCCGGAGCGGAGGAGTCCGGAGGAGGCGTTTCGCTCTCCATCATCTCCAGAAGAAGATCCCCCGAAGACGAGCTCATCTGAGAGGGGCTAAGGCCCGAACTGCAAAGATATATGCAGTGGTTATTTTCTCAGAAGAAAAGACGGCATATCTATACTATTAAAGTACTTTGGGTCACTTACGACTCGAGGGAGAATTGATCCCCCGTGGACTTTGTGCAGCAACCGCCCCCCGGGGTAGGACCCTCTGTGGGAGACTTCTTCTCCCATTTGGAAGCTTCGGCTTCCGAATCCCCGGACGCAATCCTTTTCCTCTTTTGATCATCTTCCTTCATGGAGACGCTCGCTCCCTCAGCTAGAGCGGCCAGCGTTGGGGGCCCGCGACCACCCGCATTTTCCTTCAAGGGCTCCGGGCAGGGTGCGGTCTGGAGCATCTTTTCCAATATCGGATTTTCCAAACCCTCAGGGAGGGGGGCCGAGCACCGAATCAACTTCGCCTTCGTTAGCCAGTCCTGGTTAAAAAGCAAACTCTCATAAATAACTTCGCATCAAAGGAGAGGTAGTACGCTTGGTCGGAAGTCGCCTTACCTGTTCAGCGGCGCGGTTGCTACTCAGGCCCGCGTCCTCGGTGATTTCCGGACACTCCACTTAAGGTCCAAAGAATGACTTGTACATCTCCTCGTGCGTTAGGCCGAGGAAATTTTGAATGGCGCGCGGTCCCTCGGGATTGAACTCCCACAAGCGAAGAGGCCGGCGTTTGCAAGGGTGGACTTGCCGAACCAACATAACTTATGTTACCGCAACCAAACTGAAATCTCCATTAAAGAGATCTTGAATGCGGCTTTGCAGTATAGGCACGTCCTTGGCCGGACCCCAGCTCAATCCTCTACTAATCCATGACATCAGCGGCGGTGGAGGGCCCCGGCAAAAGACAGGGGCGGCCGCCCACTTGGCACTTCTAGGAGCCGTGATGTAGAACCACTCCTGTTGCCATAATTCAGACACCTCTGGAATGGAACCTTTGGGCCATGCAGCTCCCGTCATCTTGCGTATTGAGGTGCCTCCACACTCCGCATGTTGCCCCTCGATCATCTTCGGTTTTACTTCAAAGGTCTTGAGCCATAGGCCAAAGTGAGGGGTAACCCGGAGGAAGGCCTCGCACACAACAATAAATGTCGTGATATGAAGAAAGGAGTCCGGAGCTAGATCATGGAAATCTAGCCCATAGTAAAACATCAAGCCCCTGACAAAAGGATCTAATGCAAGGCCTAGACCTCGGAGGAAGTGGGAGACGAACACGACGCTCTTGTTGGGTTCGGGGGAGGGGACGGCCTGCCCCCGGGGAGGCAGCCGATGCCGAATCTCGGCGGTCAGATATCTGGCCTCCCTCAACTTTTTGACGACTTCTTCCGTGACGAAA
This sequence comes from Triticum monococcum, assembly GCA_034509565.1. Lineage (NCBI taxonomy): Eukaryota > Viridiplantae > Streptophyta > Magnoliopsida > Poales > Poaceae > Triticum > Triticum monococcum. The sequence goes on from CM067845.1 coordinate 491,687,415, forward strand.
GAAGGCACCCACCAGCCTTGAAGGCTAGATCTGGACATGACTGAAGGTTCGGAGCACCTGACCTGAACTTTGGGCATTTGAGCTTGAGGTGGGGCAAGGATTCGATTGAGCACGGGAGGGAAAAATAAAAGGCCTCGTCCCTTTATAAAGAGGGTGGATATCGAGCGTCCTCTCCGTGTCCGTTTGGACTTGCCTATGATCTAGGAGTCCTAGAAGCGGTTGGGTTACCCACGCCCATATTGATGAGAATCCCGGAATAAGGGGACACGATCTCTGCTTTGACAAGACGTGCAAAGGAAACCGCCTCGCATAACGCGCTGAGGTGGGATAATGAAACGACTCGGATAAAAGCTTGGTCATGGTGTGTCACGCTACGGAAAACGTCAGCAGATTAGATTTGTGTAAATATTGTTCTCTCTATGGCAATATGTGGAAAACTTATTTTGCAGAGCCGGACACTATCTTTGTGTTTAAAATCTTCTATAAAGTACTTGGAGGAGGAACCCGCCTTGCAATGCCGAAGACAATCTGCGCGCCGGACTCGTCGTCATTGAAGCCTGGTTCAGGGGCTACTGAGGGAGTCCTGGATTAGGGGGTGTCTGGATGGCTGGACTATACCTTCAGCCGGACTCCTGGACTATGAAGATACAAGATTGAAGACTCCGTCCCGTGTCCGGAAGGGACTTTCCTTGGCGTGGAAGGCAAGCTTGGCGATACGGATGTTCAGATCTCCTACCATTGTAACCGACTCTATGTAACCCTAACCCTCTCCGGTGTCTATATAAACCGGGGGTTTTAGCCCGTAGGACAACATACACATCAACAATCATACCATAGGCTAGCTTCTAGGGTTTAGCCTCTCTGATCTCATGGTAGATCTACTCTTGTACTACCCATATCATCAATATTAATCAAGAAGGATGTAGGGTTTTACCTCCATCGAGAGGGCCCAAACCTGGGTAAAACTTCGTGTCCCTTGCCTCCTGTTACCATCCGGCCTAGACGCACAGTTCGGGACCCCCTACCCGAGATCCGCCGGTTTTGACACCGACACCACCCACCCACCACCCACTTAGTGGCCACTGTCGACAATTTGACCGACATGCTCGACTTCGACTCCGAAGAAATCGACGATATGGACGACGATGCGGGAGACAAAGAGGAACCACTGCCCGCAGGGCACTGGACATCCACCTCATCATATGATATATACATGGTGGACACACCCAAAGAAGGCAATGGCGACGAGATAGCGGAGGATGACCCCTCCAAGGAACAACCCAAGCGTCGACATCGGCGGCGCCGCTCTAAGTCTCACCAAAGCAAAAGCAGTGACACCGGCACAAGAGATAATAGCACTCCGAACAGTGCTGAAGAAGACAACAATCCCCTCCAGCAAGATTTAGAGCAGGAGGATGGAGAAGCCAGCCCTCCCGAGAGAGCGGCAGATGTAGAGGCGGAGGATGATAATTACATGCCTCCCTCCGAAGACGAGGAAAGCCTCGACGATGACGAATTTTTCGTACGTGAGGATCCCGTCGAGCAAGAGCGATTCAAGCGCCGGCTTATAGCCACGGCAAATAGCCTTAAGAAAAAGTAGCAGCAGCTTCAAGCTGATCAAGATTTGCTAGTTGACAGATAGGATGATGTCCTTGCGGCCGAGGAATATGAACTCGAATGCCCCTCCAAGTGTTATCCAAAGCGCAGGTTGCTACCCCGACTGGAGGAGGAAGCATTAAAACCTACTTCTCCAGCGTATGACGCGGCTGATCGGCCACCTCGTGGCCACAACAGAGAGGCATTTCAGCCAAAAGCTCAGCCCGCACCCCGACGCCACTCAAATAAAAATGTCAAGGCACGGGGAAACACGCTAGACCTGCGAGACGTATTAGAGGACAAAGCAAAACACACAAGATCAATCTACGGATCATGAGGGCGCGCCACCACGCGGGACGATAACCGTCGCGCCGGATACAGTAAAAGTAAATCCGACCGGGCTGAACACAGCGGACAAGACTCATTTGAGCTGCATCGCGACATAGCGCGCCCAATACAGAGGCTCCGCACACCCCCTATGCTTCACAAACGACGTAATGGATCATCAAATCCTAGAGGGTTTCAAACCCGTAAATATAGAATCATACGACAGCACAACAGATCCTGCGGTATGGATTGAGGACTTCCTCCTGCACATCCACATGGCCCGCGGTGACGATCTACACGCCATCAAATACCTCCCACTTAAACTCAAAGGACCAGCTCGACATTGGCTCAACAGCCTGCCAGCAGAATCCATTGGCTGCTAGGAAGATCTGGAAGCCGCATTCCTCGACAACTTCCAGGGCACTTATGTGCGACCACCAGATGCCGATGACTTGAGCCACATAATTCAGCAGCCAGAGGAATTGGCCAGGCAATTCTGGACACGGTTCTTAACAAAGAAAAATCAAATCGTTGATTGTCCGGATGTAGAGGCCCTAGCAGCTTTTAAGCACAACATCCGCGACGAGTGGCTCGCCCGGCACCTTGGCTAGGAAAAGCCGAAATCTATAGCAGCCCTCACGACACTCATGACCCGCTTTTGTGTGGGAGAGGACAGCTGGCTGGCTCGCAGCAATAACATATCAAAGAACCATGGTACTTCGGATACCAAGGATAGCAATGGCAGGTCACGTCGCAACAAACACAAGCACCGCATCAACAGCGATAATACTAAGGATACGACAGTCAATGCCGGATTCAAAGGCTCTAAACCCGGTCAGCGGAAAAAGCCATTCAAAAGAAGCACTCCGGGCCCGTCCAGTTTGGACCGTATACTCGATCGCTCATGTCAAATACACGACACCCCCGACAAGCCAGCCAACCACACCAACAGGGATTGTTGGGTGTTCAAGCAGGCCGGCAAGTTAAATGCTGAAAACAAAGATAAGGGGTTACATAGCGATGACGAGGAGGAGCCCTGGCCGCCGAACACTGGAGGACAGAAGAGGTTCCCCCCACAAGTGCGGACGGTGAACATGATATACGCAACCCACATCCCCAAGAGGGAGCGGAAGCGTGCGCTAAGGGACGTATATGCGTTGGAGCCAGTCGCCCCAAAGTTCAACCCCACTAGTATCCGTCATGGCGGATTCACCGCACTGGTCCTAGACCCAATCATCGACGGATTTCACCTCACTCGAGTCCTTATGGACGTCGGCAGCAGCCTGAACCTGCTTTATCAGGACACAGTGCGCAAAATGGGTATAGACCCCTCAAGGATCCAACCCACAAAAACGACCTTCAAAGGCATCATACCAGGTGTAGAGGCCCATTGCACAGGCTCAGTCACACCGGAAGTACGGTCTTCGGATCCCCAGATAACTTCCGAAGCGAGGAGTTAATCTTCGATATAGTCCTGTTCCGCAGTGGCTATCATGCACTGCTCGGGCGAACCGCATTTGCGAGATTCAATGTGGTACCGCATTATGCATACCTCAAGCTCAAGATGCCAGGACCTCGGGGGGTCATCATAGTCAATGGAAACACAGAGCGCTCTCTCCGCACGGAGGAGCACACTGCGGCCCTCGCAGCAGAAGCGCAAAGCAGCCTCTTAAGGCAATCCACCAGTTCGACGATTAAGGACCCAGACACCTTCAAGCGCGCCCGGAGTAATCGGCAACAAGACCGCCTGGCACATTCCGAGCTCGCATAGCAATGCGGCCCCCACCCCAGTCCCAGCCAAACGGCGAAATCCGTGCCACGCGTACATAATTACGCATTGAAAATACCATGGGCACATGTGGGGAGGGGGGCACGACTACGGCACGCCCCAAGACGCGGCTCAACCGCACTAGGGGCTTCCCGCTTTGTTATTTTTCTTTCTTTTAGGACTTTAATCTCTGAAAACCCTGTCCGGCAGTATGATTGCCGGACACATGATGCAACAACGAAGGAGGCAGAAAGCTACGTCGCACCATAGAACTCCCAGGTGGCCTCTGATAACGAGTGAAATACTTGCTTTAAATACCATTCCTCAGCTTGCCCTTGGAGGGGACATGCCAAATAGTCCTACTTTTTTGCTTATCGCACTACTTGTATCATTCTGCTTCAAGGCACCTTTCTGAATAAACAATGCATAGCACTAGACTATTATCTCATTCTCTATTCTTCTTTAGATATTATATATATATATATATGTTCATTCATGACATCCAGCACCCGTACACTCTGGTATGGCCAATACGCCAGGGGCTTAAGCATACCCCATAATACGGCATGAGAAGTCCGAACACTTTCAACAACGTGGCACCCCAAACTTATAGCATTATATGCATCAGCTCCGAATCATGTCTTGGGTCAATAGTTGGGTTTGCCCGGCTCCCATGTTTTGGTACCTTATGTTCCGCTATATCGGCTAAGGTAGCACTGGGAGAACTACTGTGATTGTGCCCTGGTTCATCTGGGCTAAGCACCTCAATAGAGAAAGCTAAAACTGGCTGTCATGATAAGGCGAGAGTTGGTCGCTGTTCGAGAGGTCTCGAGTCCCTAAAGACTTGTGCCGCTTAGAGCGAGGAGTCGGCTTTGTCCGGCTTAAGGTGTGTATAGCACCCCGAATTCGGCCTTCCGAATACTAGGGGCTTCGCCAAAATTTAAAATTGTAGACTTCTATGGCTAAGTGAGAGTGATAAAGCATTATAGTCCGGTTGCCTTGTTCGTTGTGCTGAGCACCTCCCTCTAAGGACCCAACAATGGGAAAAAGAGTGCTCCGGTTTATCCCGAACACCCCAGCACTCGTGGCACGGGGGCAGAAGCCGACGACTGGCCATCTCTCAGATTTGATAAACAGCCGCACAGAAGGAAATATTTTAAATTCAAACAAGCGTTGCATAGCGCATATGAACACGATTTCATAATACAGGATCACACGAGCAAGTTTATTCAAAAATTACATCCTTCGCACACTCGTCCGCCACAAGACGGGCACCCTTTAGGACACCCTCATTATACATCTCAGGGTGGCGATGCTTCTTGCCCTGCGGCGGCCCCTCCTTCACCAGCTTCTCGGCGTCCATCTTGGCCCAGTGCACCTTCGCACGGGCAAAGGCCCGGCGTGCACCTTCGATGCAGAGGGGCCACTTTATGGCCTCCAGCCGTGGGCAGGCATCCACAAGCCGCCTCACCAGGCTGAAGTAGATATTGGGAAGGGAGTCGCCAGACCACATCTGGACTATGAGACCAGAACAGCTTCTCCGTCGAGCTTCCCTCATGGCCTGTTCGGCCGCCTCATGGCCTGTTCGGCCGCCTTGTGCAGCTCAACCAGTTGCTTCAACTGGTCGCTCATAGGCATTGGATGTTTGGTCCCAGTATATGAGACCAGAACAGCTTCTCCGTCGAGCTTCCCTCCTTGGCCTGGTAATATTTCGCGGCATCCGACACGCTGCGGGGCAAATCTGCGAATGCTCCTGGAGAGCTCCGGACTCGGGTAAGTAACAAGTAATTTACTTTCACATGCTTGCTTTGCATATTGAATGCCTTACCCGCCGCTATCTTCCTCATCGCCTCAATTTCCTGGAAGGCCTTTTGGGCTTCAGCCTTGGCATTCTTTGTGCTCTCAGGGGCCGCGGCAAGCTCGGACTCTCGCCTCTTCGAGTCAAGCTCCAAAGCCTCGTGCTTCTTCACGAGAGCCTGGAGCTCTTGCTGCACCTCGCCCACCCGTGCCTCTTGCTTTTCCTGCTCGGTGCGCTCCTTGGACGCTTTGTTTTCGGCCTCGGACAGCGCTTGCTTCAGGGTCGCCACTTCGGTCGTGGCCCCTGGCACATTCATGATGATCCTGTCATTTCGCAACCACATTTTATTTTATATATAGACAAGGTATTACTTACCTTTGTTCTTCTTGAGCTACCTCTTGGCAAGGCCGAGCTCTTTCTTGGACCCCTCGAGGTCCTGCTTCAGTGCGGCGACCTCCGCAGTCAGTGCGGCAGAGGTCAGCAGCGAAGCCTGCATATGCATACAGACATACTTATATTAGACTCCTGCAGATATTATTTGATCCTCTATTTGGCTTTTCTTTGTGAACACCAAACAGAGCATCAGGGGCTACTGTCTATGCGGTAATATTTTTCCTATATTTTAAATACTTACATCAAAGTCTGTTAGAAGGCTGGCACAGGCTTCAGTCAGTCCGCTCTTGGCGGACTGAACCTTCTTGATCACCGCACTCATAATAGTGTGGTGCTCTTCGTCGATGGAAGCGCCGCGAAGTGCTCCCAGCAGGTTGTCCGGTGCCTCTGGATGGACAGAGGTCTCCGGCATGGGCGGCTTGCCCTTTTTGGAAGGGGGCCACCTGCCCGAGTTCGGAACCACTGGAGGTTCCGGCGCGGTGTTCGGCTGAGAGCCGAACTTGGAGCCGCCGGGAGCCTTGCTCCCTTTGCTCCTGGAGTCCGGAAGGTCGCTGAGGGAGTCCTGGATTAGGGGGTGTCCGGATGGCCGGACTATACCTTCAGCCGGACTCCTGGACTATGAAGATACAAGATTGAAGACTTCGTCCCGTGTCCGAAAGGGACTTTCCTTGGCGTGGAAGGCAAGCTTGGCAATACGGATATGTAGATCTCCTACCATTGTAACCGACTTTGTGTAACCCTAACCCTCTCCGGTGTCTATATAAACCGGAGGGTTTTAGTCCGTAGGACAACATATAGAACAACAATCATACCATAGGCTAGATTCTAGGGTTTAGCCTCTCCGACCTCGTGGTGGATCTACTCTTGTAGTACCCATATCATCAATATTAATCAAGCAGGACGTAGGGTTTTACATCCATCAAGAGGGCCCGAACCTGGGTAAAACTTCGTGTCCTTGCCTCCTGTTACCATCCGTCCTAGACGCATAGTTCGGGACCCCCTACCCGAGATCCGCCGGTTTTGACACCGACATTGGTGCTTTCATTGAGAGTTCCTCTGTGTCGTCGCTGTTAGGCTTGATGGCTCCTACGATCATCAACAGCGATGCAGTCCAGGGTGAGACCTTCCTCCCCAGACAGATCTTCGTCTTCGGCGGCTTCGCACTGCAGGCCGATTCACTTGGCCATCAGGTCAGATTTGGAAGTTTAAACTACACGGCTGACATCCGCGGGGACTTGATCCTCGACGGATTCGAGCCACTGCCGAGCGCGCCGCACTGTCACGACGAGCATGGTCTAGCTCAGCCGCCGAACAGTGCCCTGGAGGCCGCACTAGCATCGGCTTCGACCCTTAATTCGGAGCCAAATGCGCCGATCGAGGATGGGTGGTTGGACGCCGCCTCGGGGGCTGTGATCCCAACAGCGATTGAGCCAAACACCAGCCCCGCACTCCGCGAGACTCGTGACTCCAAGGAGCCGGACTCCTCTCCGGACTCCAAACCCTCCGCGCCCCTGCTGATCGAATCCGATTGGGCGCCGATCATGGAGTTTACTACCGCGGACATCTTTCAGCACTCGCCTTTCGGCAATATTCTGAAGACACTAACGTCTCTCTCTCTTTATCAGGAGAGCCCTGGCCGGACTACGGTCAGCAAGGTTGGGATACGGACGATGAATAAATTCAAAGCCCACCCACCACCCACTTTGTAGCCACTATCGACGATTTAACCGACATGCTCGACTTCGACGCCGAAGACATCGACGGTATGGACACTGATGCAGGAGACGATGAAGAACCAGCGCCTATTGGGCCCTGGAAAGCCACCTCGTCGTATGACATATACATGGTGGACACCCCAAAAGAAGGAGACGGTGATGGAACAGTGGAGGATGACCCCTCCAAAAAACAGCCTAAGCGCCAGCGTTAGCGGCGCCGCTCAAAATCCCGCCAAAGCAAATACGGTGATTCTAGCACGGGAGATAATAATACTCCAAAGAGTGCCGAAGAAAACCCCCTCCAGCAAGATTCAGCACAGGAGGACGGAGAAGCTAGCCCTCATGAGAGAGCGACAGACAGAGAGGTCGAGGACAATAATTATATGTGAAAGTGCGTTATATCGACTAGAGGGGGGGTGAATAGGCGATTTTTATGAAAGTCTTCAAAACGTGGAAGTTATGAAGACAAACAGAGTGAACAAGCCTATCACTATGCAGCGGAAGGTAGATTACACAACACAAGCCATGGTCAAGTATACAATATAGTGAAAGCACAGTGACAAATAGCTTCAGTGTAATGAGGATCAGGATGGAAGAAGTTATGAAGCCAAACAGATCATACAGTCAAGTTGTGAAGACAGAAGATAAAGCAAGCATGCAATAGCTTCACAATGTGTACTGGTAAGTAAAGGGAGGCGAAGATGAAACCAGTGACACGTTGAAGACAATGATATGTTGGACCAGTTCCAGTTGCTGTGACAACTGTACGTCTGGTTGGAGCGGCTAGGTATTTAAACCAAAGGACACACAGTCCCGGACACCTAGTCCTGAACACGCAGCTCAGGACACCCAGTCCTCACCGTTTTCTCCTTGAGCTAAGGTCACACAGACCCCGCCCAATCACTCTGGTTAGTCTTCAAGGTAGACTCCCAAACCTTCACAGACTTTGTTCACCGGCAATCCACAATTCCTCTTGGATGCTCAGAACGCGACGCCTAACCGTCTGGAGGATGCACAGTCCTCAAGTGTAATAAGTCTTCAGATCACTCAGACAAGAAGACTTAAGTGATGCCCAATTACTCTGGCTCTGGGTGGTTAGGGCTTTTCTCCTCACTAAGGATTTTCTCTCAAAGGCTTCGAGGTGGGTTGCTCTCAAACGACAAAAGCCGTGCACTGAAATCTGAGCAGCCAACCGTTTATGGTTGTAGGGGTGGACTATTTATAGCCGCTTGGCAACCCTGACCTGATTTGTCCGAAATGACCCTGGGTCACTAAGGAACTGACACATGTACTAACGGTCGGATTTTGAACTCACACGGCAACTTTACTTGGGCTGCAAGTAAAGCTGACTTGCCTGACTCTGGACAAGATTTTCTCTCATTGTCTTCACTCGAAGACATAGGATTTGAATTAGGCATCACTTCAGTCATCCTGACTGGTTCTCTTGGACCCCACTTAACAGTACGGTGCTTCCTATGACACAACATGAATAAATTAAAACTACGAAGGATCTAAGTCTTCGAGTTCCAAAGGCTTCATGGGGAGTCTTCATAAGTCATTGTCTTCGACATGAATGTCTTCATGAACCACCATTGTCTTCAATGTCTTCGTACATTTTTAGGGGTCATCTCTGGTAGCTAAACCCAATCAATGAGGGACTTCTACCTGTGTTATCCTGCAATTCTCACAAACACATTAGTCCCTCAACTAGGTTTGTCGTCAATACTCCAAAACCAACTAGGGGTGGCACTAGATGCACTTACAATCTCCCCCTTTTTGGTGATTGATGACAAACTAGTTGAAGTTTTCAACGGGGAATATAATTTGTGAAATTGTAAAGGAATTGTCTTCATAAGTTGCAAGGGCTCGCCCTGAGGATGTGCATATAAGTGATTTGCTTCTGGAGCAAGAATGCACATAGCAGGTTGTATTTGTGGGAATCCACTTCAACTCATGACGACAATCCATCATGCATGTAAAGATATAAGAAGATAATGATATGCATAATGAAAAATGGACGTTTGCGAAATGATATAAGTGCGGAAATTATCGTCGTACATGCGGAATTTATCTTCGCAAAAACACAGTGGCAAACATAGTAGCAGACGACCATCAAGTTTAAGTGTTACAACTCAACGAACCAAATGTAGCAAAACGAGAGTTGTAAGCACGAAGCAAAATATAATAAAGCACCCGCCCTTATTATTGACCCGCTTGAAGACTATAAACATCATATGCTTCTCCGCCTTTTGTCAGTGATGACCAAAAAGGTTTGAAGACATAGAGTTGTCTATGCGTTCCCAGGCACAGCAGGGTCGGTGGAGGCGTTTGGTGGAGCTGGCGACCTTGGTGCAGTGACGACGCGCGCCGAAGAAGGTGGTGGTGATGTAGCGTCGTCTTCTTCCTCAATGATTTTTCCCGTCACTGTGGCAGCAGAGGAAGAGAACTCGGATTCTTCAAGCGACGGAGTCCCACGCAACACAGCTCTTCTGGGGGTGTGGAGTCAAACTTGAATCGCTCCTTGAAGCCATCCTCTTGCAGATCAGCTTCAGTGCACATCATTGTGAGGCCTTTCCAAGTGCGGCGACAGGTTTCATGTGCGACAAAGGCGTTCTTGGTGGCCAGATTCCTGATGCGATTGACGTCTTGCATGATACTGCGCATCTGCCTTTTGAGCCAGTCGTGATGCCTATCTTGCTTTTGATGCAGAGCCACAAGAAGTTCACGGTCAGTGAGTGTACGAGCGTGTTTCTTGGGTCTCTGTGCAGCTGTGCTGTCAGTGGCTTCAGTTGATGCAGGGGCACGTGTGGTGCCAGCCATTGGATAGACTCTGGAAATGGCTTCAACACCTTCATCATGTTGAGTGAAGCTTTGGTGTTCTGCATTCTGAAGACTTAGTGGCTGTTTGGCAGGCTCAGGATAAATAGCTTCAGCAGAGGTGTCCACATCAGGTAAGAAGATTCTATGGTTGCGGGCTGAGGGTTGATACGATATTGCAGAGTGGAGCTTGATGAGCCTCATAACCCATGGAGCATAAATCTTCAGACCAAAGAGATCTGAGCCAGACGCAGCAAGTTGACGTATGAAGAGATCCTGGGCATTGAAGCATTTGCCGTGCAGGATGCAGAAGATGAGAGTCTTCATGGCACCTTCAACCCTGGCATATCGAGAGTGCCCCTTAATGGGCGATAGAGTCCGCCTGATGATGTGATAGATAGTTCTAGGCAGGTACTCTAAGTCTTCAACGAAGAACTCCGTTGGGTAAGGTGCGTCAGAAGGCAATGGATTCATCATTGAGAGCATCTGACTCATATTTGGCTCAGGTCGCTGAAATATGCTCTCAACTGCTTCAGCATGGAGTTGGCAGCCTTCTTCGAAGAGTTCGCCTGGAGTGGGTAGGCCGGTGAGCTCAATGATGTCAAATGCATTGGCTTCATGATGGACGTTGCCGCGGTGGCGTCAGCTGGCTGGTTCGGGGTACGAGATTTTTGTACAAGGCATCTCCCCATGGCCTCTTGAGGGCGTACTTCTCTGCATATTCCTTGGTGACGAAGCGGTAGTGGAACCACTGCTCTGCCCAATATCTTCGAATCCATTGGATTCGTGTCTTTCGCTGACCATAGCTCTCTTCAGGATCAGTTTGGTACATTTCTGCCAAATCTTCAGGCAGATCTTTAGATGTGTCACCACGTCTCTGTCTGCCTCCCTTCCTTGATTGTTTCTCGGTTGCCATGAAGCTTAACTTGGAAGGCTTCAAGAGATTCAAAGGCTTCAAAGGCTTCCTTTTGCTTGACCAACAGGAACTGGCTTCAGGTGAATTAATGTGACGCTGTAGGAACTCTGCAAATGAATGCAGACTATGAGAACCAAAAGATTCTCCCACGGACATGTACCTGTGACAGCATTAAGGTGCGAGGGAAGGGGAAGAGGTCATATGCATTCTCAGAAGATTTTGAAGATAAATCAGTTTAGAAGATATTGACCTCATCATGCGAAGACATTCACTTTATAGAAAAGAAGTTGGTTCCAGATTTGTACGAACCCATAGATCAGTACAAGTGAGGAACCTAACTACTTCATGAAGAACAAGTGAATATACTAGGCAAGTTATGAGATACAGATGAGAGGAATGAAACTTGAGTGAATGGAAACCTCTTTTGGCAGAAAGTGATGGAGCAATAGGATCAAAAGAGGCTGTAAAAAGGCTCGTTATTTACCAGACTTGGAACTGCTAGACGAGGTGAGAGTTGAGGCCGAGCAGTTCGATCCTCCGTGCCCTAACTTGGCGACGGAAGACACCTAGGGCGACGGCGGAGAGACTGATGTCCGCTGTCGGCATGAGAACGGCGTCGGAGAGGTCGCGGCAGTGAAGCACTTCGTCGCCGACGTCGTTGAGAGTTAGCGGTGGCGCTAGGGTTTGTGCGAGGGTGGAAGAAGAGATAATGACCGCAGTGAAACGTGTATTTATAGAGATATGGGCAGCACTGCGCTATTACTCAGGTGCCCCTGGCGATTCGCATCTGATCAGTACGTGGCCAGCATGCGGAATTGTGGGGGCAGTTTCACCCCACGCACGCCTGGTTTGTCGGGAGTCGTTCCTACTTCTCCGGAATTCTAGTTGATGGAAAAACATTGAAAGCTGTTTTAAAGTTTGTCTCTGTGTCTTCTTCTGACAAGGATGCAGTGAAGACATTCGACAGTTTCAATAGAGTGCATATGACTTGGAGAGATAGAGTTTGAGGTAGGAAGCATGGAGAGGTTAGGGTCCGATCACATTCACTTAGTTCAAAAGATTCAAACAAGAAGACATAGCTATAAGTGAATGCTGTAGAGGACAGAATACCAGTACATATATAATCAACATAGTGAAGATAATCATGAAGACATGTTGAGATTGAAGCCAAACCAAATGTGAAGACATAGCAAATGTAATGCCATGAGTGAAACACTTCAAGCAGAAAAATTTGGTGGTGGCGCTACCCACCGTATAGGAAGTATTGGACCCAGACACGGCGCACAATTATCGTGGCGCTCCGAGGTCAAATTCCACGTTAATGTATTCACACTTAGAATGTATGTCTTCATTGATTGAAGATATACGTTACTTTGTGTGTTGCACATCTAAGTCATCATCATGCATAAGTGTTAGGATGTGTGCCTGATCACAGGACATTTGAGGATTCCAAGATATTTAGCTCACACCGTAACTTGCAAAATCTCTTCTCATCCAAGGGCTTGGTGAAGATATCTGCCAATTTCTCTTCAGTGTTGACGTGTATGATATCAATGTCTTCCTTTGCAACATGATCTCTGAGAAAATGATGACGAATTTCAATGTGCTTTGTCTTCGAGTGCTGAACTGGGTTGTTGGCAATCTTGATGGCGCTTTCGTTGTCGCAGTAAAGTGGCACTTGCTTCAGATGAATGCCATAATCCTTGAGGGTTTGCTTCATCCATAGAAGCTGAGTGCAGCAGGATCCAGCAGCAATGTATTCAGATTCAGCAGTGGAGAGAGATACACAGTTCTGCTTCTTTGAAGACCAACAGACAAGTGATCGGCCTAGAAAGTGACATGTGCCTGATGTGGACTTCCGATCAACCTTGTCACTAGCGTAATCAGCGTCCGAAAATCCAACCAGATCAAACTCTGAGCCCTTTGGATACCATAACCCTAGAGTTGGGGTGTGAGCCAAATATCGAAGAATTCGCTTCACTGCTAAGTGATGCGACTCCTTTGGTGCCGCTTGAAACCGAGCACACATGCAAACACTAAGCATAATATCTGGCCTAGATGCACATAAATAAAGCAAAGAACCAATCATGGAGCGGTATACCTTTTGATCGAACTCTTTACCATTGTCGTCAGGACCCAGATGATGTTTGGCTGGCATTGGTGTTGTGAAGCCTTTGCAGTCTTGCATACCGAACTTCTTCAGGCAGTCTTTGAGATATTTCTCTTGAGATATAAAGATGCCATTGCGTTGTTGCCGTATCTAAAGACCGAGGAAGAATTTCAGCTCCCCCATCATAGACATCTGATATTGCTCTTGCATCATATATCCGAACTCCTCACTATACTTCTGATTGGTGCAGCCATAGATAATGTCATCCACGTATATTTGGCACACAAACAGTTCACCATCATATGTCTTTGTGAAGAGAGTGGGATCCAGGGAACTAGGTATGAAGCCTTTGCCCTTCAGGAAGTATTTGAGTGTATCATACCAGGCCCGAGGGGCTTGTTTGAGGCCATATAGTGCCTTTTTGAGCTTGTACACCATGTCAGGATGTTTTGGATCTTCAAACCCAGGTGGTTGTGCAACATACACTTCTTCTTCAATTTTGCCATTGAGGAAGGCACTTTTTACATCCATTTGATACAGGATTATGTTGTGATGATTTGCATAGGCCAGCAGTATACGGATGGCTTCAAGTCTGGCCACAGGAGCAAATATTTCATCGAAGTCAATGCCTTCCACTTGAGTATATCCTTGAGCAACGAGACGAGCCTTGTTTCTGACGACTTGGCCATGCTCATCTTGCTTGTTGCGGTATATCCATTTGGTGCCTATTATGTTATGCTTCCGTGGATCAGGACGCTTAACCAACTCCCATACATTGTTCAGCTCAAATTGTTGAAGCTCTTCTTGCATAGCTTGAATCCATTCAGGTTCCATAAAGGCTTCATCAATTTTCTCTGGTTCTGTGATTGAAACGAATGCGAAGTGTCCGCAAAAGTTTGCCAGTTGAGTTGCCCTTGAACGAGTCAGTGGACCAGGTGCATTGATGCTATCAATTATTCTGTCAATTTGCACTTCATTGGCAACACGAGGATGTAGGGGTCGAAGACTTTGCTCTTGCTGATCTACGTTGTCATGGGGAGGAATGTCTTCAGGCTGAGCATTGTCTTCATGTGGATCAGGTGCTGAGATGATAAGTTCTTCTTCAGGACGAGCTTCAGAAGGTATAATTTCTCCAGTTCCCATTAGCTTGATTGATTCACTGGCTGGAACTTCATCTAGCACATCTGGTAGTTGCTCTCTTTGTGACCCATTGGTCTCATCGAACCGCACATCCACTGTTTCAACCACTTTGTAGTGAAAGAGATTGAAGACTCTGTAGGAGTGCGAATCCTTTCCATATCCAAGCATGAAGCCCTCATGTGCTTTTGGAGCAAATTTTGAGGTGTGGTGAGGGTCCTTGATCCAGCATCTTGATCCAAATACTCTGAAGTAACTTACATTTGGCTTCTTGCTAGTCAGAAGTTCATAAGATGTCTTGTTCAGCAGCTTGTGAAGATATACACGGTTGATAGTATGGCATGCAGTGTCAATGGCTTCAGTCCAGAATTTTCTTGGTGTCTTGTACTCATCTAACATTGTTCTGGCCATCTCAATGAGTGTTCTGTTCTTGCGTTCGACGATGCCATTCTGTTGTGGCGTGTATGGAGCTGAGAATTCATGAGTGATGCCCAATGTATCAAGATATGTGTCAAGGCCGGTGTTCTTGAATTCTGTGCCATTGTCACTTCTGATATGCTTTATCTTGGCGCCATAATTGTTCATTGCCCGATTTGCGAAGCGTCTGAAAACATCCTGCACTTCAGTCTTGTAAAGGATTATGTGCACCCAAGTATATCTAGAGTAATCATCAACAATGACGAAGCCATAGAGGCAAGCAGTTGTGGAGAAAGTTGAGTAGTGAGTGGGACCGAAGAGATCCATGTGAAGCAGTTCGAAGGGTTGAGTAGTGGTCATGATCGTCTTCGAAGGATGTTTTGCCCTTGTCATCTTCCCAGCTTCACAGGCACCGCATAAGTGATCTTTCTTGAACTTGACGCCCTCGATGCCTATGACATGCTTCTTCTTCGCAAGGGTGTGGAGGTTCCTCATGCCAGCATGCCCAAGTCTTCGATGCCAAAGCCAGCATTCTGAAGCCTTTGTGAGAAGACAAACTGCAAGCTGTGGCCCTGCTGAGAAATCTACCACGTACAAATCATCTTTTCGATACCCTTCAAACACTAGAGACTTGTCAGATTCCATTAGTACCAGACAACGGTATTTTCCAAAGATTACAATCATGTTTAAATCGCAAAGCATTGAGACAGACATTAAGTTGAAGCCAAGGGATTCAACAAACATGACTTTATCCATGTGTTGATCCTTTGAGATTGCAACTCTACCTAGACCCAGTACCTTACTTTTACCAGTGTCAGCGAATGTGATGTGGCTCTTGTCAGATGGACGTAAGGTTGAATCCATAAAGAGACTTCTCTTGCCAGTCATGTGATTTGTACACCCACTAGCAATAATCCATTCTGAAGACTCTGAAGTCACTGGTGTCATACCCTACAGTGCAGTTAGGGGGATAGGCTTCACGAAGAGTGTTGTGAAGCAAAAACATTTGACGAACCAGTGGATTATGAAAACTTAGATCCAGGTTAGGACAAGTAGGGAGAGTAGCATGCGATTCAGGTATGAAATACATAGTGATGCCATTCGGGCATTTGATCTTGCGCCCCACAAGATTTGTAAGGTCCCCAACAATAGCATCAGAAGATATGGCCGACCGGCCACCTCGTGGCCGCGACAGAGAGGCCCCTCGGCCCTCCACTCAAGCCGCACCCCGTACCAAGGCACGGGAAAATGCGCCAACCTGCGAGCTATGTTGGAGGACAAAGCAAGGCAAACAAGATCGATCTACGAATCGCGTGGGCGCCCCACGACTCGAGACGGTAACCGTCACGCCGGACACAAATCCGGTAGGACCGAACACAGTAGACAAAGCTCATTGGAGCTACGTCATGATATAGCCCAGTACAGAGGCGCCGCACACCCACTATGCTTCACAAATGAAGTAATGGATCATCAAATCTCCGAGGGTTTCAAACCCGTAAACATCGAATCATATGATGGCACAACAGATCCTGCGGTATGGATCGAGGATTATCTCCTTCATATCCACATGACCCGCGGCGATGATCTCCACACCATCAAATACCTCCCACTCAAGCTTAAAGGACCAGCTCGGCATTGGCTTAATAGCTTGCCAGCGGGATCAATCAGTTGTTGGGAGGACCTGGAAGCTACATTCCTCGACAATTTCCAGGGCACTTATGTGCGACCACCAGACGCCGATGACCTAAGCCACGTAATTCAGCAGCCAGAGGAATCGGCCAGGCAATTCTGGACACGGTTCCTAACAAAGAAAAATCAAATAGTCGCTGTCCGGACGCAGAGGCCCTAGCAGCCTTCAAGCACAATATCCGTGACGAGTGGCTTGCCCGGCACCTTGGACAGGAAAAGCCGAAATCTATGGCAGCACTCACGACACTCATGACCCTCTTTTGCACGGGAGAAGACAGCTGGCTTGCTCGTAGCAACAATATGACCAAGAACCCTGGTAATTCGGATACCAGGGACAGTAGTGGTAGGTCGCGTCGCAACAAGTAGAAGCGCCGTATTAACGGCGACAATGCTGAGGATACGGCAGTTAATGCCGGATTCAGAGGCTATAAATCCGGTCAGCGGAAAAAGCCATTCAAAAGAAATCCTAGGGGCACATCCAGTTTGGACCGAATACTCGACCGCTTGTGCCAGATACATGGCACCCCCGAAAAGCCGGCCAATCACACCAATAGGGATTGTTGTGTGTTCAAGCAGGCAGGCAAGTTAAATGCCGAAAATAGAGACACGGGGCTCCATAGCGATGACGACGAAGAGTCCCGGCCGCCGAACAATAGTGGACAGAAGGGTTTTCCCCCACAAGTGCGGACGGTGAACATGATATACGCAACCCACATCCCCAAGAGGGAGCGGAAGCGCGCGTTAAGGGACGTATACGCGGTAGAGCCAGTCGCCCCAAAGTTCAACCCATGGTCCTCATGCCCGATCACCTTTGATCGAAGGGACCATCCCACTAGCACCCGTCATGGCGGATTCGCCGCATTGGTTCTAGACCCAATCATTGACGGATTTCATCTCACTAGAGTCCTTATGGACGGCGGCAGCAGCCTGAACCTGCTTTACCAGGATACATTGCCGAAAATGGGCATAGATCCCTCGAGGATTAAGCCCACCAAAACAACCTTTAGAGGCGTAATACCAGGTGTAGAGGCCAACTGTACAGGCTCAGTCACACTTGAAGTGGTCTATCACGCACTGCTCGAGTGAACCACATTCGCCAAGTTCAATGCGGTACCGCACTACGCATACCTTAAGCTCAAGATGCCAAGCCCTCGAGGAGTAATTACGGTCAATGGAAATACCGAACGCTCTCTCCGAACGGAGGAGCACACGGCGGCCCTTGCAGCGGAAGTACAAAGCAGCCTCTCCAGGCAGTTCTCCAGTCCGGCCATTAAACGTCCAGACACCATCCAGCGCGCCCGGAGTAACCTACAACAAGACCGCCTGGCACGTTCCGAGCAGGCGTAGCAGTGCGGCCCCAACCCCAACCCTCGCAAAAATGCGACACCAGTACTTCGCGTACATAACTACGCTCTAGAAATACCATGGGTACAGGGGGAGGGGCACCATCACGGCACGCCCGAAACACGGCTTAAACCGCACCAGGGGCTGCCAATTTTTTAATTTTCTCTTACTTTCAGGACTCCACTCTTTAGAAGGCCTGTTCGGCAGTTCAATTGCCGCACAAACGATGCAAGAACCAGGGAAGCAGACAAGCCATGCCGCATTATGGAACTCCCAGGTGGTCTCTATCACGAGCAGTATACCTGTTTCACATACCATTCCACAGCCTGCCCTTGGAACGGACATGTTAAATAGTCCAACCTTTTGCTTATCGCATTATTTGTATCGTTCTGCTTTGATCACACCCCTTTCTAATAAACAATGCATAGCTTTTGTCTCTCTTTGCATTACTCTTTTTTTACAAATGTATGTTCCTTAATGACATGTTGCACCCGTACACTTTGGTACGGCCAAAATACGCCAGGGGCTTTAGTACCCCTCAATATGGTGTGAGAAGTCCGAACACTTTAACAAGTGCGGCACCCCGAACTTATAGCATTATATGTATCGGCTCCGAATCATGTCTTGGGTCAATAGTTGGGTTTACCCGGCTCCTATGTTTTGGTGCCTTACGTTCCGCTGTGTTGGCTAAGGTAGCACTAGGAGAACTACTGCGATTGTGCCCCAGTTGAGCTGGGTCGAGCACCTTAGTAGAGAAAGCTAAAACTGACTATCATGATGAAGCGAGAGTTGGTCGCTGTTCGAGATGTTTTTGAGTCCCTAAAGACTTATGCCGCTTAGAGCGAGGAGTCGGCTCTGTCCGGCCAAGGCGTGGATAGCGCCCCGAACTTGGTCTTCCGAATACCAGGGGCTTCGCCGAAATTTAAAATTCTAGAATTCTATGGCTAAGTGAGAGTGTTCACGCATTATAGTCCGATTGCCTTGTTCGCTGTGCAGAGCGCCTCCCTCGAAGGACCCAAACATGGGAAAAAGAGCGCTCAGGTTTACCCCCAAACACCCCAGCACTAGCGGCACGGGGGAAGAAGCCGACGACTCGCCATCTCTCAGAATTGATAAACAGCCGCACAGAAGGTAATATTTTAAATTCTAGCAGCATTGCTTAGCGCATATGAACAAGTTTTCAGCGCAAAGGACAAAACGAGCCAGTTTTACTCAAAAATTACATCCCTGGAACATTCATCCGCCACAAGGCGGGCACCCTTCAGAACATCCGTATAATAATTCTCGGGCTTGCAATCCTCTTTCCCCGGCGGTGGCCCGTCCTTCACAAGCTTCTCAGCATCCAGCTTGCCCCAGTGCACCTTAGCACGGGAAAGGGCCCTACGGGCACCTTCAATGCAGACAGAGCGCTTGATGACTTCGAGCCTTGGACAGGCCCCCACCAGCCGCTGCACTAGCCCGAAATAGCTCCCAGGCAGAGCCTCTCCAGGCCATGGACGAACTATAAGGCCCTTCATGGCCTGTTCGGCCGCCTTGTGGAGCTCGACCAGTTGCTTCAGCTGGTCGCTCAGGGGCACGGGGTGTCTGGCCTCAGCATACTGAGACCAGAACACCTTCTCTGTCGAGCTGCCCTCCTCGGCTCGATAGAATACGGCGACATCGGACACGCTACGGGGAAGATCTGCGAACGCTCCTGGAGAGCTCCGGATTTGGGTAAGTAACAAGTAACTCACCTTTATGTGTTTGCTTTGCATAAAGAATGCCTTACCTGTCACAATCTTTTTCACCTCATCCAACTCCTGGAGGGTCTTCTGGGATTCGGCCTGGGCAAACTTGGCATTTTCAATAGCCATCGCAAGCTCGGACGCTCGCGTCTTTGAGTCAAGCTCCAAGCTCTCATGTTTTTTCATGAGAGCCTGGAGCTCTTGCCGCACCTTGCCAACCTGGGCCTCATACTTCTCCCGCTCGGTGTGCTCCGTGGCCGCCCTCTTCTCGGCCTCGGACAACGCTTGCTTAAGGGTCGCCACCTCAGACGTGGCCCCTACAATAGCCATGATAATCCTGTCATTTTTTGCAATTGCACTTTTTTTTATATATATTTAAAACAAGGTATTTCTTACCTTCGTTGTCCTTGAGCTGCTTCTTGGCACACCCGAGCTCTTGCTTGGACTGCTCGAGGTTCTTCTTTAGCGTGTCCACTTCCACAGTCAGTGCAGCGGATGCCAGCAGAGAAGCCTGCATACGCATATTGACTTCTTTTTGTTAGACTCCTGTGAATTTTATTTGATCCTCTATTCGGCTTTTCTTCCCGAACGCCAAATAGAGCATCAAGGGCTACTATCTATGCGGTAATATTATTTACACATTCTTTACTTACCTCAAAGCCTGTTAAAAGGCTAGCACAAGCTTCAGTCAGTCCGCTCTTGGCGGACTGAACCTTCTGGACCACCTCACTCATAATGGTGCGGTGCTCCTTGTCGATGGAGGCGCCTTTGAGCACCTCCAATAGATTGTCCGGCGCCTCTGGTTGGATGGGGTCACCGGCATGATGGGCTTGCTCCTCTTGGAAGGAGGTCGCCCGCCGGACTTTGGAACCCTTGAAGGTTCCGGAGCGGTGTCCGGCCTAGGGCCGGACTTGGAGCCCTGGGGTTTTTATCCCCTTTACTCTTGGAGTCCGGGAGGTCGCCTTGCGGCGCCTCCAGGACCACCTCCTCCTGGCTTGGAACCTGTTGGGACAATACTTCGGCATCGTCCGTAGGGCGGGGGGAGGTGGCCCTCGGAAGCGAATTCACATACGACGAGTCCAGTGAACCGCTCGACGATGCGTCGAGCTGGTCTTTGGGTGGGCTGCATAATCATATTCAACATAAGGGAAAGCTTTGCAATAAAGGAATACTATGAATTACTCTGGTATCCGGATACTTACGATTTCGCCAGGGGCTTGGCCCTGAGCGGCCACTCCTCTACGCCATCGTCGGCGTCGGTGGAGTAGTCCGGAGGAAGGGTTTTCCACTTCTTGGACCCTTCAGGCTCCCCAGTGAGGGCGGCCTTCCTTTTCTTCTCTCCCCCCGCTGGAGGGGGAGAGGTCTCTTCTTCCTCCTCCTCGTCTTTACGGGAGGAATGCGACTTGGAGCCGTCGGATGATGAACCCGACACCTCCTGGCACCGGGCACTTTTTCAAGTCCCCGTGGCCTTCTTCGTGGCCTTCTTCTCGGGCACCACATAGGGTGCCAGAACCAGCAGCTTCGCCAAGCGGGCATCGGCTGGGTCTTCGGGCAAAGGAGCCAGACA
The DNA here is from genome assembly GCA_034509565.1 of Triticum monococcum. Lineage (NCBI taxonomy): Eukaryota > Viridiplantae > Streptophyta > Magnoliopsida > Poales > Poaceae > Triticum > Triticum monococcum. The sequence goes on from CM067845.1 coordinate 491,708,733, forward strand.
GTCGATATGTCCGGACTTCGCTGCCAAACCTGTCAAAGGTAAGGGAGCTTAGATCCCGCATAGAGTTAAACTATGAAAAACTAATACCCTGTAAAAGGTACAAACAACTTACCACGCTAGCGTGACGCTGCACACTGAATCCGCGATCCTCGGTAGCGGATGCGGGAGCCTCAGCGCCCTTGAAAACCACCTTCCAGGCATCTTCGTACGTCGTGTCGAAGAGCCTGGTCAGAGTTCGGTGCTGCGCCGGGTTGAACTCCCACAGATTGAAGGCCCGTTGTTGACACGGGAGGATCCGGCGGATGAGCATGACCTGGACTACATTGACAAGCTTGAGCTGCTTGTCCAACAGGGTTTGGATGCATGTTTGCAGTCCAGTCACCTCTCCTTTGCTGCCCCACGACAGGCCCGTCTCTTTCTAGGACGTGAGCCGCGTTGGGGGTCCGGACCGGAACTCGGGGGCTGCAACCCACTCAGGGTCGTGCGGCTTAGTGATGTAAAACCACCCCGATTGCCACCCCTTCAGGGTCTCCACAAAGGAGCCCTTGAGCCATAAGACGTTGGGCATCTTGCCCACCATGGCGCCTCCGCACTCCGCCTGGTTGCCGCGCACCACCTTCGGCTTGACATTGAAAGTCTTGAGCCATAGGCCGAAATGGGGGCGGATGCAGAGGAAAGCCTCGCATACGACGATAAACGCCGAGATGTTGAGGATGAAGTTCGGGGCCAGATCATGGAAATCCAGGCCGTAGTAGAACATGAGTCCCTGGACAAATGGGTGGATAGGAAAGCCCAGTCTGTGGAGGAAGTGGGGAAGGAACACTACCCTCTCATGGGGCCTTGGGGTGGGGAGGAGCTGCCCCTCTTCGAGAAGCCTGTACGCGATGTCGTTAGACAAGTATCCGGCCTTCCTCAGTTTTTTGATGTGTCCCTCCGTGACGGAGGAGACCATCCACTTGCCTCCCGCTCCGGACATGGCTGGAGAAGGTTGAGGTGGGGAGTGTGGACTTGGGCACTGGAGCTCGAGTGCGCGAGAATGGATAGGCAAAGGAGGAAGAAGGCGTAGGTGAAAAGGTGGATCCTTATCCCCTTATATGGGTGGACGCAACTACGTGTCCCCACCAGCCTGGTCAAACTCGCTTATCCCCAAACGCCGTAATCAATGGCGCGGTTGGGTTACCCACGCCCGTATTGATGAGAATCCCGGAATAATGGGACACGGTCTCTGCTTTAACAAGACGTGCCAAGGAAACCGCCTCGCATGACACGCTGAGGTGGGACAATAAAATGATTCGAATAAAGGCTTGGCCGTGGTGCGAAGTCACACTACGGAATACGTAAGGAAATTAGATTTGTGTAAATATTATTCTCTCTATGGCAATATGTGGAAACTTATTTTGCAGAGCCGGGCACTATCTTTGTGTTCAAAATCTTCTATGAAGTACTTGGAGGAGGAACCCGCCTTGCAATGCCGAAGACAATCTGCGCGCCGGACTCGTCGTCATTGAAGCCTGGTTCAGGGGCTACTGGGGGAGTCCTGGAATAGGGGGTGTCCGGATGGCCGGACTATACCTTCAGCCGGACTCCTGGACTATGAAGATACAAGATTGAAGACTTCGTCCCGTGTCCGGAAGGGACTTTCCTTGGCGTGGAAGGCAAGCTTGGCGATACGGATATGTAGATCTCCTACCACTGTAACCGACTTTGTGTAACCCTAACCCTCTCCGGTGTCTATATAAACTGGAGGGTTTTAGTCTGTAGGACAACATATAGAACAACAATCATACCATAGGCTAGCTTCTAGGGTTTAGCCTCTCCGATCTCGTGGTAGATCTACTCTTGTACTACCCATATCATCAATATTAATCAAGCAGGACATAGGGTTTTACCTCCATCAAGAGGGCCCGAACCTGGGTAAAACTTCGTGTCCCTTGCCTCCTGTTACCATCCGGCCTAGACGCACAGTTCGAGACCCCCTACCTGAGATCCGCCGGTTTTGACACCGACAGTCGCCTTGAGGTGCCTCCGGGACTACCTCCCCCCGTCTCGGTGCCCCTTGAGACAATACCTCGGCATTATCCATAGGGCGAGGAGAGGAGGCGGATGGAAGCGGATCGCTATCCATATCTGATGAGTCCAAAGAACCGTCCGACGAAGATACATCGATACGGGCTTGGGGCGGACTGCATAATCATATTCGACGTTAGGAGAAGCAGTGCGACAAAGGTATGCTATGAGTTATTCTGGTATCCGAATACTTACGACTTCGCCAGGGGCTTGGCCCTGAGCTGCCACTCGTCTTCGCCGTCGGTGGCGGTGATGGAGCAGTCCGGAAGGAGAGTCCTTCCCTTCTTGGACACTTCAGCCTCCTCGGTTGGGGCGGCCTTCCTTTTCTTGTCTCCCCCAGCTGGAGGGGGAGAATCTTCGTCTTCCTTCTCCTCGTTTTCACGGGAGGAGTGCGTCTCGGTTTTATCGGACGATGAGTCCGATACCACATGGCGCCGGGAACTCTTTCGGGTTCCCTTGGCCTTCTTCTTGGCCTTCTCCAGCACCTCATAAGGAGCCGGAGTCCGCATCTCCGTCAGGAGAGCATCCACAGGGTCTTCGGGCAGAGGGGCCGAACAGTTAATCTGCTCCGATGTCTCTACCCAGTCTTGTCAAAGGCATGGGAGCTCAGACCCTGCACATGGTTAAGCTATGGGAAATAAATTACCCTGCCAGATGTACAAAACTTAATAGATTCACAGAGCGCTCCACGCTTAGCCCGCGGTCCTCGGTAAGGGAAGGAGGGACCTCGGCGCCCTTGAACAGCACCTTCCAGACCTCCTTATGTATCGTGTCGAAGAGCTCGCATAGAGTCTGGTGCTGGGCCGGGTCGAACTCCCATAAGTTCAAAGCCCGTTGTTGACACGGGAGGATCCGACGGAAGAGCATGACCTGGACAATGTTGACAAGCTTAAGTTTTTTGCTTGTCATGTTCCAGATACACTTCTGGAGTCCGTCCAACTCCACCAATGAACCCCAGGGCAGGCCCTTCTCCTTCCAGGAAGTGAGCCGCGTGGGGATTCCGGATCGAAACTCGGGGGCCGCCACCCAGTTGGTGTCGCACGGCTCGGTGATGTAGAACCACCCTGATTGCCACCCCTTTATGGTCTCCAGGAAGGAGCCCTCGAGCCATGTAACGTTGGGCATTTTACCCACCATGGCTCCACTGCATTCCGCTTGTTGGCCACCTACCACCTTCGGCTTGATATTGAAGGTCTTTAGCCATAGGCCGAAGTGGGGCCGGATGCGGAGGAAAGCCTCGCACATGACGATGAACGCCGAGATGTTGAGGATGAAATTCGGGGCCAGATCATCGAAGTCCAGCCCGTAATAGAACATGAGGCCGCAGACGAATGGATGGAGGGGAAACCCCAATCCACGAATGAAATGGGGGAGGAAAACTACCCTTTCATGAGGTTCCGGGTATGGACGATCTACCCCGCGGCTGGCAGCCAGTGCGCGATATCCGCGGCTAAGTATCCGGCTCCATGTAGCTTTTTGATGTGTCCCCACGTAGCTTTTTGATGTGTCCCTCCATGACGGAGGAGGACATCCACTTGCCCCCTGCTCCGGACATGTTTGGAGAGAGTTGAGGAGAAGGATGTGGACTTGGGCGTTGGAGCTCGAGTGCGTGAGAATGGATGAGCGAGGAGGAAGAAGGCGTGGGTAGAAAAAGGTGAGATCTTATCCCTTTATAAGGGCGGACTAAACTATGCGCCCCCACTAGCCTGGTAAAACTCGCTTATCCCCCAAGCGCCGTAATTGATGGCGTGGTTGGGTTACCCACGTCCGCATTGAAGAGAATCCCGTAATAAGGAGAACACGATCTCTGCTTTGACAAGACGTGTCAAGAAACTGCCTCGCGTTATGTGCGGGGCTGGTTAAAGAAAACGGTTCAAATAATTACCGGGCCGTGGCGTGATGTCATGCTGCCAAAACGTGTCAGCAGATTAGATTTGTGGTAATATTATTCTCTCTATGGTGGTATGTGGAACTTATTTTGCAGGGTCGGACACTATCCGTGTATTCAAACTCTTCCGTGGTGTATTCGGAGGAGGAACCCGCCTTGCAATGCCGAAGACAACACTGCGCGCCGGACTCATCGTCATTGAAGCCTGGTTCAGGGGCTACTGAGGAAGTCCTGGATTAGGGGGTATCCGGACAGCCGGATTATATCCTTTGGCCGGACTGTTGGACTATGAAGATACAAGATTGAAGACTTCGTCCCGTGTCCGGATGGGACTCTACTTGGCGTGGAAGGCAAGCTAGGCAATACGGATATGTATATCTCCTCCTTTGCAACCGACCTTGTGTAACCCTAGCCTCCTCCGGTGTCTATATAAACCGGAGGGTTTTAGTTCGTAGGACAACAGACAATCATACCATAGGCTAGCTTCTAGGGTTTAGCCTCTCCGATCTCGTGGTAGATCTACTCTTGTACTACTCATATTATCAAGAACAATCAAGCAGGACGTAGGGTTTTACCTCCATCAAGAGGGCCTGAACCTAGGAAAATAAAGCCCAATAATGTCTAAAACAGTAGATAATATAGCATGGAGCAATCAAAAATTATAGATACGTTGGAGACGTATCAAGCATCCCCAAGCTTAATTCCTGCTCGTCCTCGAGTAGGTAAATGATAAAAACAGAATTTTTGATGCGGAGTGCTACTTGGCATAATTTTAATGTAATTCTTCTTAATTGTGGTATGAATATTCAGATCCGAAAGATTCAAGACAAAAGTTCATATTGACATAAAAATGATAATACTTCAAGCATACTAACTAAGCAATTATGTCTTCTCAAAATAACATGGCCAAAGAAAGTTCATCCCTACAAAATCATATGGTTTAGTCATGTTTCATTTTCATCACACAAGAATGCTATCATCATGCTCAACCCCGATGACAAGCCAGTCAATTGTTTCATACTTTAGTAATCTCAAACCTATAAACTTTCACGCAATACATGAGCGCGAGCCATGGGCATAGCACTATGGGTGGAATAGAATATAATGAGGGGGTTATGTGGAGAAGACAAAAAAAGGAGAAAGTCGCACATCAATGAGCCTAATCAATGGGCTATGGAGATGCCCACCGATTGATGTTAATGCAAGGAGTAGGGATTGCCATGCAACAGATGCACTAGAGTTATAAATGTATGAAATCTCAACAAAAGAAACTAGTGGGTGTGCATCCAACTTGCTTGCTCACGAGAATTAGGTCACTTGAGGAGGCCCATTGTTGGAATATACAAGCCAAGTTCTATAATGAAAAATTCTCACTAGTATATGAAAGTGATAACATGAGAGACTCTCTACTATGAAGATCATGGTGCTACTTTGAAGCACAAGTGTGGTAAAAGGATAGTAACATTGTCCCTTCTCTCTTTTTCTCTCATTTTTTTGGGCCTTCTCTTTTTTTATGTCCTTTCTTTTTTGGGGCCTTCTCCTTTTTTATGGCCTTTCTTCTTTTTTTATACCTCACTTGGGACAATGCTCTAATAATGATGATCATCACACTTCTATTTATTTACAACTCAATGATTACAACTCGATACTAGAACAAAGATGACTCTATATGAATGCCTCCGGCGGTGTACCGGGATATGCAATGAACCAAGAGTGACATGTATGAAAGAATTATGAAGGTGGCTTTGCCACAAATACTATGTCAACTACATGATCATGCTAAGCAATATGACAATGATGAATGTGTCATGATGAACGGAATGGTGGAAAGTTGCATGGCAATATATCTCAGAATGGCTATGGAAATGCCATAATAGGTAGGTATGGTGGCTGTTTTGAGGAATATATAAGGAGGTTTATGTGTGAAAGAGCGTATCATATCACGTGGTTTGGATGCACCGGCGAAGTTTGCGCCAACTCTCAATGTGAGAAAGGGCAATGCACGGTACTGAAGAGGCTAGCAAGGATGGAAGGGTGAGAGTGCGTATAATCCATGGACTCAACATTAGTCATAAAGAACTCACATACATATTGCAAAAATCTACAAGTCATCAAAAACCTCGGCACTACGTGCATGCTCCTAGGGGGATAGATTGGTAGGAAAAGACCATTGCTCGTCCCCGACCGCCACTCATAAGGAAGACAATCAAATAACACCTCATGTTTCAAATTTGTTGCATAACGTTTACCATACGTGCATGCTACGGGACTTTCAAACCACAACACAAGTATTTCTCAATTTCACAACTACTCAACTAGCATGACTTTGATATTATTACCTCCATATCTCAAAACAATCATCAAAAATCAAACTTTTCTTAGTATTCAACACACTCATAAGAAAGTTTTATTATTAATCTTGCATACCAAGCATATTAGGATTTTAAGCAAATTACCATGCTATTAAGACTCTCAAAATAATCTAAGTGAAGCATGAGAGATCAATATTTTCTATAAAACAAATCCACCACCGTGCTCTAAAAGATATAAGTGAAGCACTAGAGTAAAATTATAAAGCTCAAAAGATATAAGTGAAGCACATAGAGTATTTTATCAAATTCCAAATCATGTATGGCTCTCTCAAAAGGTGTGTACAGCAAGGATGATTGTGGTAGACTAACAAGCAGAGACTCGAATCATAAAAGACGCTCCAAGCAAAACACATATCATGTGGTGAATAAAAATATAGCTCCAAGTAAAGTTACCGATAGAAGTAGACGAAAGAGGAGATGCCTTCCAGGGCATCCCCAAGCTTTGGCTTTTAGTTTTCCTTAGGTTATCTTGGGGGTGCCATGGGAATCCACAAGCTTAGGTTCTTGCCACTTCTTGTTCCATAATCCATCAAATCTTTACCCAAAACTTGAAAACTTCACAACACAAAACTTAAAGTAGAAAATTTCATGATCTCTGTTAGCGAAAGAAAACAAAAGACCACTTCAAGGTACTGTAATTAACTCATTATTTATTTATATGGGTGTTATACCTACTGTATTCCAACTTCTCTATGGATTATAAACTATTTTACTAGCCATAGATTCATCAAAATATGCAAACAACACACGAAAAACAAAATCTGTCAAAAACAGAACAGTCTGTAGTAATCTGTAGCTAGCGCAAGATCTGAACCCCAAAAATTCTAAAATAAATTTATGGATGTGAGGAATTTATCTATTAATCATATGCAAAAATAATTAACTAAATATCACTTTCCAAATAAAAATTACAGCAGTTTTCGTGAGCGCTAAAGTTTCTGTTTTTTACAGCAAGTTCAACAAGACTTTCCCCAAGTCTTCCCAACGGTTCTACTTGGCACAAACACTAATTAAACACAAAAAACACAACCAAAACAGAGGCTAAATAATTTATTTATTAATAAACAGGAGAAAAAAGCAAGGAATAAAAATAAAATTGAGTTGCCTTCCAACAAGCGCTATCGTATAACGCCCTTAGCTAGGCATAACAAGCAAGAATAGATCTAGATATTGCCATCTTTGGTAGGCAATACATAAGTGGCTCTCATGATAGATTCATATGGTAATTTTATTTTCTTTCTAGGAAAGTGTTATATGCCCTTTTTTAATGGAAATTGGAATATAATATTCCCTTCCTTCATATCAATAATTGCACTAACCGTTCTAAGGAAAGGTCTACCAAGAATAATAGGGCAAGAAGGATTGCAATATATATCAAGAACGGTAAAATCTACGGGCACATAATTCATATTTTAAACAATAAGAACATCATTAATTCTTCCCATAGGTTTCTTAATAATGGAATCCGCAAGATGCAAGTTTAGAGAGCAATCATCAAAATCACGGAAATCTAGTAAATCACACAAAGTTTTGGGAATAGTAGAGACACTAGCACCCAAATCACACAAAGCATAAAACTCATAATTTTTAATTTTAATTTTAATAGTTGGTTCCCACTCATCATAAAGTTTTCTAGGGATATAAACTTCCAATGCAAGTTTTTCTTCATAAGATTGCATCAAGGCATCAACGATATGTTTAGTAAACGCTTTATTTTGACTATAAGCGTGAGGAGATTTTAGCACGGATTGCAACAAGGAAATACAATCAATGAAAGAGCAATTTTAATAGTTAAATTCCTTGAAATCCATAATAGTGGGTTTAGCAACATCTAGGGTTTTAATTTCTTCAATCCCACTTTTATCAAATTTAGCATCAAGATCAACAAATTTTGAATTCTTAGAACGCCTTCTAGGTAAAGGTGGATCATAATCAGTTCCATCATTATCAAGATTCATATTGCAAAACAAATATTTAATAGGGGACACATCAATAAATTTTATATCTTCATCATTATTTTCATAGGAACTAGAAGAACACGCTTTTATAAAGGCATCTTTCTTAGCACGCATCCTAGCGGTTCTTTTTTTTGCACTCGTCAATGGAAATTCTCATGGCTTTGAGAGACTCATTGATATCATGCTTAGGTGGAATAGATCTAAGTTTCAAAGAATCAACATCAAGAGCAATTATATCAATGTTCCTAGCCAAATCATCAATCTTAAGCAATTTTTCTTCAATCATAGCATTAAAATTCTTTTGCGAAGAAATAAATTCTTTAATATTAGATTAAAAATCAAAGGGCGTCTTATTATAATTTCTATAAGAATTGTTGTAGGAATTACCACAATTATTAGAAGGATTACTAGGATAAGGCCTAGGATTGAAATTTCCTCTATACGCGTTGTTACCACAATTGTTCCTACCAACAAAATTCACATCCATAGATTCATTATTATTCTCAATCAAAGTAGACAAGGGCACATCATTAGGATCAGAAGAAACACTCTTATTAGCAAATAATTTCATAAGTTCATCCATCTTTCCACTCAAAACATTAATTTCTTCTATCGCATGCACCTTTTTAGTAGATCTTTCAGTATGCCATTGAGAATAATTAACCATAATATTATCTAGGAGTTTAGTAGCTTCTCCTAAAGTGATTTCCATAAAAGTGCCTCCCATGGCCGAATCTAAAAGATTTCTAGAAGCAAAATTCAATCCGGCATAAAATTTTTGTATAATCATCCACAAATTCAAACCATGAGTAGGGCAATTACGTATCATTAATTTCATTATCTCCCAAGCTTGTGCAACATGTTCATGATCAATTTGTTTAAAATTCATAATATCGTTTCTAAGAGAGATGATCTTAGCAGGAGGAAAATAATTAGAGATAAAAGCATCTTTGCACTTGTTCCGTGAATCAATACTATTTTTAGGCAAAGATGAAAACCAAGCTTTAGCACGATCTCTAAGAGAAAAAGGAAATAGCTTCAATTTAACAATAACATTATCGACATGTTTCTTCTTTTGCATGTCACACAAATCAACGAAGCTATTAAGATGGGTAGCGACATCTTCACTAGGAAGGCTGGAGAACGGATCTTTCATGACAATATTCAACAAAGCAGTATTAATTTCACAAGATTCAGCATCGGTAAGAGGAGCAATCGGAGTGCTAAGGAAATAATTATTATTGGTATTGGTGAAGTCACACAATTTAGTATTATCTTGAGCCATCGCGACAAACAAGCAAACTAACACACGAGCAAACAAAAAGCAAATGGGCAAAAAGGCAAACGGAGAAAGAGAGGGAGGATAGAGAGAGAGGGCGAATAAAACGGCAAGGGTGAATTGGGGGAGAGGAAAACGAGAGGCAAATGGCAAATAATGTAATGCGGGAGATAGGGATTGTGATGGATACTTGGTATGTTGACTTTTGCGCAGACTCGCCGGCAACGGCGCCATAAATCCTTCTTGCTACCTCTTGAGCATGTGTTGGTTTTCCCTTGAGGAGGAAAGGGTGATGCAGCAAAGTAGCATAAGTATTTCCCTCGGTTTTTGAGAACCAAGGTATCAATCCAGTAGGAGGCTACGCTCGAGTCCCTTGTACCTACACAAAAACAACAGCTCAATGCAACCAACGCGCTTAGGGGTTGTCAATCCCTTCACGGTCACTTACGAAAGTGAGATTTGATAGAGATGATAAATAATATTTTTGGTATTTTTGGTATAGAGATGCAAAGTAAATAAAGTAAAAGCAAAGCAATAATAAAAGTGATGGAGATTGATATGATGAGAAAGAGACCCGGGGGACCCGGGGGCCATAGGTTTCACTAGTGGCTTCTCTCAAGAGCATAAGTATTCTACGGTGGGTGAACAAATTACGGTTGAGCAATTAACAGAACTGAGCATAGTTATGAGAATATCTAGGTATGATCATGTATATAGGCATCACGTCCGAGACAAGTAGACCGAAACGATTCTGCATCTACTACTACTACTCCACTCATCGACCGCTATCCAGCATGCATCTAGAGTATTAAGTTAAAACTAGAGTAATGCCTTAAGCAAGATGACATGATGTATAGGGATAGTTTCATGCAATATGATAAAAAAACCCATCTTGTTATCCTCGATGGCAACGATAAAATACGTGCCTTGCTGCCCCTTCTGTCACTGGGAAAGGACACCGTAAGATTGAAACCAAAGCCAAGCACTTCTCCCATGGCAAGAAAAACCAATCTAGTAGGTCAAACCAAACTGATAATTCGAAGAGACTTGCAAAGATAACCAATCATACATAAAAGAATTCAGAAAAGATTCAAATATTATTCATAGATAGACTGGATCATAAACCCACAATTCATCGGTCTCAACAAACACACCGCAAAAAGAAGATTACATCGAATAGATCTCCACGAGAGAGGGGGAGAACATTGTATTGAGATCCAAAAAGAGAGAAGAAGCCATCTAGCTACTAGCTATGGACCCGTAGGTCTGAAGTAAACTACTCATACTTCATTGGGGGCACTTGGATGATGATTTAGAAGCCCTCCGTGACCGATGCCCCCTCCGCGGAGCTCCGGAATAGGCCCCAAGATGGGATCTCGTGGATACAGAAAGTTGCGGTGGTGGAATTAGGTTTTTGGCTCCGTCCCCGATCGTTTGGGGGTACGTGGATATATATAGCAGGAAGAAGTACGTCGGTGGAGCTTCGAGGGGCCCTCGAGGCAGGGGGCGCGCCCTAGGGGGGCGCCCCCTACCCTCATGACCACCTCGTGGCTTTCTTGACGGAGGGTCCAAGTCTCTTGGATCTTATCTGATGAGAAAATCACGTTTCCAAAGGTTTCATTCCGTTTTGACTCCGTTTGATATTCCTTTTCTTCGAAACCCTAAAACAGACAAAAAACAACAATTCTGGTATGGGCCTCCGGTTAATAGGTTAGTCCCAAAAATAATATAAAAATGGAAAATAAAGCCCAATAATGTCTAAAACAGTAGATAATATAGCATGGAGCAATCAAAAATTATAGATATGTTGGAGACGTATCAGTAGTTAAGTAAATGGGTAGCTAATTGAGGACTCTCTCTTATTTAAAAGTTTCAAATCTAAGTATTTTATTAAAACAGCAAGCAAAGCAAAACAAAACGAAATGAAATTCTAAGAATGGCACACATCATGTGAAGAAGCAAAAACTTAGGCTCTACCGAGGTTTACCGATAATTGTTGATGAAGAAAAGTGGGATGCCTACCGGGGCATCCCCAATCTTAGATGTTTGAGACTTCTTGCAATATTAACTTGGGATGCCTTGGGCATTGACGGTGTCCTGGACTAGGGGGTACTCACCACGTCGTCTCCCGACCAGCTGGATCGGGCCGAGGACCCCCATGGCGGTTCACTCATGGGCCACTTCGGGCAGCCCATGCCGCACACGAGGAAGATTCCACAAGACTTGATGATCAAGACAAGGACTCCTCTCCACCAACGTATTCGACTAGGACTCTTGTTATCCTAGGCCTCCGATACATTATATAAGCCGAGGCCAAGCTAGTCGCTAGATTATTATGACATTATTCATCATACCCTCAGGTTTTAGACCACAACATATGGTCTCGAGGTAGATCAACTCTGTACTTGATACTCCACCAATATAAACAAGAGCAGGACATAGGGTTTTACCTCCATCAAGAGGGCCCAAACCTGGGTAAAACATCGTCTCCTTCATTCCTGTTACCATTGATCCGAGAATCCACAGCTCGGGACCCCCTACCCCGAGATCTGCCGGTTTTGACACTGACAATGGTGCTTTCATTGAGAGTTCCGCTGTGAGATCGACAAAGGATCAATGGCTCACCTGCAGATCAACTACGACATCGGCGTCTTTGTCGCCGGCTCGACTGGTCACCTTGGCTTGACCAAGGACTGTGCCCCGCCTCCAATCGTCATGTTTGGACGTGGGCCTTCATCAAACATCAACTCCAATCTCTATCATGATCATGGAGGAATCATCCTTGGAGCTCGGGGGCTCAACATCAACATTGCCCTCGGGCGACCGTGCTGTTCTTCCGGACAGCAAACTTGTATCCCCAAGCTTGAGCTCTTGTGTCTTCTTCATTCTTCTCATAACACGGTTTCTCTAATTCTTAAAACTTCATCCACACAAAAATCAACAAGAACTCGCAAGATACGTTAGTATAAATCAATGCAACACCTTATCATTCTCTATTGTAGCAAATCACTAAAATTCTAATTTAACATTGCATACTAAATGCCTCTGCATATTTAATACTCCTATCCTCAAATAGAATCATTAAACAAGCAAACATATGCAAACAATGCAACCATAATAGCAATCTACCAAAACAGTACAGTCTATAAAGAATGCAAGAACATTCATACTTATGTAACTCCAAAAATTCTAAAAATTTACCACATTGTAGGAAATTTATCATAGCTTATTGTGCAAAAAGCTTCAACATTTTATCACATTCTGACTTTTCTAGATAATTTTTGCAACAGGGATAAACTTTCTGTTTTCAAACAGCAACACGTAGACTTGCAAAATAAGCATAGTAAAGGCTATCATTGCCACTTTTATTGAAATAAAAGATGCAAAACATTATTCTAAATAACAGCAAGCAAAAACTAGTAAAATAAAATGATGCACTAAGCAGAACTTATAGCATGTGACGAATGAAAATATAGCTCCAAGTGAGGTTACCGATAATGATGGAGACGAAAGAGGGGATGCCTTCCGGGGCATCCCCAAACTCCTCATTCTCCTCATATCGATGTCTCACCCAAAACTTGAAAACTTAAATCACACAAAACTTAACGGAACTTCGTGAGATAGGTTAGTATGATAAAGAGCAAACCATTCACTTTGGTACTATCAAAGACAAGATTCATAATTGTTCTCACACAATTCTTACTGCACCCTATCATTTCTACAAGTTATATTGAGCAATATAAGCCGTAGGAACTAGAATACAAGCAAACTATGCATTGAAAACAGAATATGCCAAAAAAGAACAGTGTGTAGTAATCTGTACTCCAACCATACTTCTGCTACTCCAAAAATTCTGAAAAATTAGGACAACCTGGGAAATTTGTATACAAATCTTGTGCAAAAAGAATCAGGATTTTATCACGCTTCTGTAAAAAAATGAAAATTAATTTACTGGGCGCAAAAGTTTCTGTTTTTCAGCAAGATCAAATCAACTATCACCATAGACCATCCCAAAGGTCTTACTTGGCACTTTATTGAAACAAAAGCTATAAAAGATGAATACTACAGTAGCCTAATCATGTGAACACACAAAAACCGTAGGTAAAAGTGTTGGGTTGTCTCCCAACAAGCGTTTTTCTTTAATGCCTTTTAGCTAGGCATGACGATTTCAATGATGCTCGCAAAAAAGATCAGAATTGAAACACAAAGAGAGCATCATGAAGCACATGGCAAACACATTTAAGCTTAACCCACTTCCTATGCATAGGGTTTTTGTGAGAAAACTACTTATGGGAACAAGAATCAACTAGCATGGGAAGGCAAAACAAGCATAACTTCAAGATTTTCAACACATAGAGAGGAAACTTGATATTATTGCAATATGCAAAAGCATATGTTCCTCTCTCATAGTAATTTTCAGTAGCATGAATGAATACAACAATATAACTATGACATAAAGCATTATTTTCATGACACAAAAGCATACAAAACTTATTACTCTCCACATAAACAAATTTCTTCTCATCAATAGTAGTGGGAGAAAACTCAACAAAATAACTATCATGAGTGAAAATTAAAATCATGATGACAAGTTTCATGGTTATCATTATTCTTTACAGCATACATGTCATCACCATAATCATCATAGATAGCAACTTTGTTATCATATCAATTGAAGCCTCATACAAAATGGTGGATTCATCACTAAATAAAGTCATGACCTCTCCAAATTCACTTTCATCATTATAATCATCATAAATAGGAGGCATGCAATCATTATAACAAATTTGCACATCAAATCTTGGGGGACTAAAAATATCATCTTCACCAAAACATAGCATCCCCAAGCTTATGGCTTTGCATATCGTTAGCATCATGGATATTCTAAGAGTTCATACCAACAACATTGCAATCATGCGCATCATTCAAAGTTTTTTTGTCAGACATTTTATAGAATTATTCTTCTATCAATTGAGCACAATTTTCCTTTCCATCATTTTCACGAAAGACATTATAAAGATGAATAATATGATGCAACCTCACATTCATTTTTTTGTAGTTTTATTTTTATAAACCAAACTAGTGATAAAACAAGAAACTAAAAGATTCAATTGCAAGATCTAAAGGTATACCTTCATGCACTCACCTCCCCGGCAACGGCACCAGAAAAGAGCTTGATGTCTACTACGCAACTTTATTCTTGTAGACACGTGTTGGGCCTCCAAGCGCAGAGTTTTGTAGGACAGTAGCAATTTTACCTCAAGTGGATGACCTAGGTTTATCAATCCATGGGAGGTGTATAGGATGAAGATGGTCTCTCTCAAACAACCCTGCAACCAAATAATAAAAAGTCTCTTGTGTCCCCAACACACCAAATACAATGGTAATTTGTACAGGTGCACTAGTTCGGCGAAGAGATGGTGATAAAAGTGTAATATTGATGGTTAAAATATATTTTTATAATCCAAATAAATAAAAACAGCAAGGTAGCAAATAGTAAACGGGCACAAAAACGGTATTGCAATGCTTGAAAATGAGGCCTAGGGTCCATACTTTTGCTAGTGCAATCTCTTAACAATGCTAATATAATTGGATCATATAACCACCCCTCAAAGTGTGATGAAGAATCCCTCCAAAGTTCCTATCTAGTGGAGAACATGCAAAGAAATCGTTTGTAGGGTACGAAACCACCTCAAAACTATTCTTTCCGATCGATCTATCCAAGAGTTCGTACTAAAATAACACCAAATAATTTCAGATTCATAATACTCAATCCAACACAAAGAAACTCAAAGAGTGCCCCAAGATTTCTACTAGAGAAACAAAGACAAGAACGTGCATCAACCCCTATGCGTACATTACCCCAATGTCACCTCGGGAATCCGCGAGTTGAGTGCCAAAACACATATCAAGTGAATCAATATGATACCCCATTGTCACCACGAGTATTCATATGCAAGACATCTATCAAGTGCTCTCAAATCCATAAAAGTATTCAATCCGATAACAACGAAATCTGAAAGGGAAAAGCTCAGTTCATCACAACACGATAGAGAGGGTAAAACACCATATGATCTGACTATATTAACAAAGCCCACGATACATCAAGATCGTGACATGTCATGAACACGAGAGAGAGAGAGAGAGAGAGAGAGAGAGAAATTAAACACATAGCTACTGGTACAAACCCTCAGCCCCGAGGGTGGGCTACTCCCTCCTCATCCTGGTGGCCGCCGGGATGATGAAGATGGCCACCGGTGATGATTCCCCCCTCCGGCAGGGTGCCAGAATAGGGTCTAGATTGGTTTTCGGTGGCTACAGAGCCTTATGGCCGTCAAACTTCTGATCTAGGGTTATTTTTGATGGTTTCTCTATTTATAGAATTTTTTGGCGTCGGTTTCACAAAAAGATGGGCCTCGAGGTGAGCACAACCCACCACAACATGGACAAGGGCCTAGGCGCGCCTGGTGTCTTGTGCCCTACTCCTTCACCTTCTGGTCCTTCCATGAAGCTTCGGGGGTCTCTTTTGTTCCAAAAAAATCTTCAAGAAGTTTCAGCTCATTTGGAGAACTTTCATTTCTGCACAAAAAATAACACCACGGTAGTTCTGCTGAAAACAACATTAGTTTGGGTTAGTTCCATACAAATCATACCAAAACCATATAAAATTGTTGTAAACATGGCATACTTGTAGATGATGTAGCGACCAGACCTCAAACGGTCCAATCTCTGTGCTCCGGTGTCATCCCTGGATCAGTAATGCTGACACCACACAGTACTTGAAGGCTTAATAACAGAGTAGCAATCACACACTTATTACATCGAGTGCAATAAATATGGCTTAAGGCCATCTAATAACGATAACAGCGGAAGGCTTGGAAGATAAGTGAGTCCATCAACTCCAATGGCATCACTGAGTATAGAACCACGACCTAAAGGCACCTTACTCGTCGTCTGAAAAGTCTGCAACATGAACGTTGCAGCCCGAAACGGGTCAGCACATGGAATATGTTGGCAATGTAACACATAGAGAGCAATGAGAGAATAGGCTATACTACATGCATATTTGGCTGGTGGAAAGCTCTATGGTTACAATTTTGCGTAAAGCCAATTTTTCCCTACTTCAAAGGAATACATTTTATTTAACTATCATGGTGGTTGTTAAACATTGAGAGTGTAGACACGCTCTCAATCCCAATTAAGCATCATCATTAAAACCCAACAAAATTAATTAGAGTAACATGATGGGATTCACATGATAATCCAAGTACTAGATACTCAAGAGGTCCATAACCGAGGACACGGCTAACCATGATTAGTTTATACACTCTGCAGAGGTTTGCGCACTTTTCCCCACAAGACTCGATCTCTTCCATTGGGATTCTCGCACTACATGGTGTTTGAGAAACGGATGACCGAGACATAGTCTTTCAGAAGCGCTAGCACCTTACGATCGGGTAGACCGTTACACCTACTTTCCCCTACATCTGCTAGTCTACCACTGTAAGAGTTCGCACAACTTAGTCAACTATGCTAGAGCCCATAGTAGCTTGTGGTTGCACACGGAAGTTTCTAGTATGAATAATCTCATGATCCCTTTGAGTCTGGGTGGCGGTCCAAAAGAAAAATAGGCAATCACTGGAATACCCAGGTGCCTCAATCCACCTAGATGTGTATTTAAGTTGCCACCTTAGATAAACCATTAATTTAACAAACTCACATCTGTCATGGATACACTCACCCAATCCACGTCTATTAGCATAGCATGGCATAATACGCAAACGTAGATGTAACTCCCAAAGGTTTGATAATAAAAGGTAATAGGTACTACCTCATCTACTTCCCAGACCCACAATTTAATTAGATCCTAATCATGCAATGTGTGAGGATTTATCTAATGCAATAAAAACTGGGTAATAGAAAGTATGATCACAGTGTTACTTGCCTTGCTGATGATCCGCAAAACCTAGCGATTCGAAGTAGCAAGCGGTGCACTCCGGGTACTCTATCACAAACAAACAAGCATACAATAAGTACTCAACTAATGCACAGGTAAAACTCAAATAAGAGATCTAACCAGAAAGTTCAACTTAAGAACTCCGGTTGGCAAAAAGAATCAAATTGAACGAATAAACGAAAGACAAACGACGAAAGAAACAGACTTCGTTTACTATTCTAGATCTAGGTCAAATTTTACAGAGGCAAAAACTTGTTTGAGTTGTTTAAACGGAAAGAGGGTTTCGAGACGAAACTCTAGGCGCTTGAATCGCCTGATTCCGATAAACGAGCGAAAAGATATACTAGAACGAAAATCGGATCAGAAATCACGATCAGAAAAATCGTGGAATAAACCCGAGAAAAAAAGAAAAATGATGAACAGATTAACGAACGAACGTTCGTTATCTGGATCTAAACGATGAACACATTCGTTAAAACGAACGAACGAGCGAACGCTCGCTAATTAAACTAAACTAGAAAAAAATTGATCTATCTAAAAAACGGATCTAAAAAACCCGAACGAAAACCAGCGAAAACCAACGGTTTTCTAAAAAACCGGCGGCAGCGAGATCGACCTCGTCGGCGGCGGCGGAGCTCTAGCGGGCGGCTTGGGGATAGGGTTTGGGGGCGGCGGCGGCTTTGGGCTGGTCGGGCCCCGGGGTCGCGCTATATAAAGGCCCCGGCCAGGGAGTCCTGGC
Source organism: Triticum monococcum (assembly GCA_034509565.1). Lineage (NCBI taxonomy): Eukaryota > Viridiplantae > Streptophyta > Magnoliopsida > Poales > Poaceae > Triticum > Triticum monococcum. The sequence continues at coordinate 491,726,993 of CM067845.1, forward strand.
CGAAACCGGCCCATAGTCGGTTCGCTCTTTTTTTAATTATTACGCGCAGAAAAACAAACAAAAGGAATACTAACGGAATCCAAAAATCCCGAAATAAATTTTCCCCGGCTTCTATAATCAAGCCGCACAGGATGAACATTTAGTTGGAGCCTAAATGCAGTTTTGAAAACGCGCATTTTTCCTAACTTCAAATAAAATAGCAAATAAAACCAAAATAAAATCTTATTTGATTTTATTATCAAATCCTCAATATTTCTTTATTTTGGGAAAGTCATTTTATTCCCTCTCTCATATTTTTATAATAGAAATAATTGAAGATAAAATAAATAAAATCAAATGATCCTATTTTCAAATTTCAAGAAAACTCAAATATGAAAATAACGAAATCCCCAACTCTCTCCGAGGGTCCTTGAGTTGCGTGAAATTTCTAGGATCAACCAAAATGCAATAAAATATGATATGCAATGATGATCTAATGTATAACATTCCAAATTGAAAATTTGGGATGTTACAGACCTACCCCCCTTAAGATGAATCTCGCCCTCGAGATTCGGGTTGGCTAGAAAATAGGTGAGGGTGGTCCTTCAGCAATTCTTCCTCTCGTTCCCAGGTGGCTGCATCCTCCGTGTGGTGGCTCCACTGAACTTTGCATAACTTGATAACCTTGCTGCGGGTGACTCGGCTGGCATACTCAAGAATCTTAACTGGTTTCTCCTCGTAGGTCAAATCACTGTCCAACTAAATCACTTCCAGCGGCATTGTATCTCTCAGCGGTATATCAGCCATCTCCGCGTGGCACTTCTTCAACTGTGAAACGTGGAACACGTCGTGAACTCCTGACAATCCTTCGGGCAATTCCAACTTATAAGCTACTTCTCCCATACGCTCCAAAACCTTGTATGGTCCTACAAAACGTGGCGCTAACTTTCCCTTAACTCCAAAGTGCTTAACTCCTCGAAGTGGAGATACTCGAAGATAAACTTGGTCTCCGACTTCGTAAACTATCTCCTTGCATTTAGAATCTGCATAGCTCTTCTGCCTGGACTGGGCTACCATGAGCCTATCGCGAATCAATTTCACTTTTTGTTCTGACTCCTTAATCAAATCTGGTCCAAACAAATGCCGGTCTCCAACTTCATCCCACGACAATGGGGTCCTGCACCTCCTTCCGTACAAGGCTTCGAAAGGGTCCATCTTCAAACTGGATTGATAACTGTTGTTATAAGAGAACTCTGTGTATGGCAAATTCTCGTCCCAGCTGGATCCATAATCTAGCGCACAAGCTCTCAGCATATCCTCCGAAATCTGATTGACTCTCTCGATCTATCCATCTGTCTGCGGATGGAAAGTTGTACTGAACTCTAGTCTGGTACCAAAGTTTCATGCAACTAATTCCAGAACTTTGAGGTAAATTGGGTTCCTCTATCTGATACAATGCTCCTTGGAACTCCATGCAGACATACGATCCTGGTCATGTATATTTTTGCCAACTTGGCACTAGTGTAAGTAGTCTTCACTGGAATGAAATGAGCTACCTTTGTCAAATGATCGACTACAACCCAAATTGAGTCATAGCCTGAATGAGTTGTGGGCAATCCTGTAATAAAATCCATGCCTAACTTATCCCACTTCCATTCGGGTATCGGCAATGGCTGTAGCAATCCTGCTGGCTTCTGATGCTCTGCATTTACTCTCCGACATACATCACAAACTGCTACATACTCCGCAATATCTTTCTTCATTCCGGTCCACCAGAAAGTATCCTTCAAATCCAAATACATCTTGGAATTTCCTGGGTGAATCGAATATGGTGAATCCTGGGCCTCCTGCAGAATTAACTTCCTGATCTCCAGGTCATTGGGCACATAAACACGGTCTTCAAACCATAAGGTATCATGCTCATCCTCACGAAATCCTTTAGCTTTTCCTTTGCTCATTTTCTCTTTAATAGAAGCAATCTCCTTGTCATTCTTCTGGGCTTCTCTGATCTTATCCATCAAGGTAGAGTGAATCTCTAATGCTGCTACATAGCCTCTCGGGACTATCTCCAAACATAGCTCATGAAGATTTTCGGCTAACTCCCTTGGTAAATCTACCGTCATTAGGGTGTTGACATGACTTTTACGGCTCAGCGCATCGGCTACTACGTTAGCCTTTCTGGGATGATAATGCAATCTCATATCATAATCCTTGATGAGCTCCAACCATCTCCTTTGCCTGAGATTCAACTCCTTCTGCGTGAAAATATACTTCAAACTCTTGTGATCCGTGTACACCTCACAATGATTTCCAATGAGAAAGTGTCTCCAAGTCTTCAATGCATGCACTACAGCTGCTAACTCCAAATCATGCGTGGCATAATTTAACTCATGAGTCTTAAGCTGTCGTGAGGCATATGAAACAACTCTTCCTTCCTGCATAAGCACTGCTCTAAGTCCTCGACGTGAAGCGTCACAATACACCTCATAATCCTTGGTCTGATCTGGCAAAATCAACACTGTTGATGTAACCAAACATTTCTTCAACTCCTGGAAACTGGCCTCACATTCCTTGATCCATATGAACTTGGTATCCTTCTTCAACAACTCCATCATAGGCTTCGCAATCTTCAAGAAATTTTTAACGAATCTCCGGTAGTATCCTGCAAGTCCAAGAAAACTCCGGATCTCTCCAACTGTTGTTGGCGCTTCCCAATTTGTCACAGTGTCAACCTTGGTGGGATCTACTGCTATACCTTCTCCGGATATAACATGTCCGAGAAATCCAACTTCCTTCAACCAAAATTCACATTTGCTAAACTTGGCATATAACCGATGTTCTCTGAGTTTACCAAGTACCAAACGCAAATGCTCCTTATGCTCGTCTTCATTTTTCGAGTAAACCAGGATATCATCAATGAACACTACGACGAACTTATCCAAAAACTCCCATAAATACTTTGTCCATCATGTTCATAAAATATGCAGGTGCGTTAGTCAGACCAAATGACATAACGGTATACTCGTACGACCCATACGTGGTGGTAAAAGCCGTCTTAGGTATATCCTGTTCTCGAATCTTCAACTGATGGTATCGTGATCGCAGATCGATCTTGGAAAATACCTTAGCTCCTTGCAATCGATCAAACAGATCATTGATCATCGGTAGTGGGTACTTGTTCTTGATGGTTACTTCATTCAATCCTCGATAATCAACAACCATCCTTAACAATCCATCCTTCTTCTCCACTAGAAGTACTGGCGATCCCCAAGGCGAAGAACTTGGGCGGATATATCCTTTATCCAGTAACTCCTTAATCTGCTTCTTAATCTCTTCCAAATCCTTTGCGGGCATCCTATATGGTCTCTTAGATATTGGCCCTGTGCCTGGCAAAAGCTCAATAAAAAACTCAATATCTCTATCCGGTGGCATGCCTGGCAACTCCTCTAAAAATACATCAGGGAAATCCTTCACTACTGGTACTTCCTCCTGCACAACTCCTGTTAACGAATTTACTTGAGTCCTTTTAGGCACATGCCGGGATACATACTTGATCCTTCTTCCTTTTGGGGTGGTAAGCAAAATTGACTTACTGGCGCAATCAATGTTCCCTCCATACATCGATAGCCAATCTGTACCCAAAATTACATCCAAACCTTGTGATTCCAAAATGATTAAATCCGAGGGAAACACATGCCTACCTATACTCAATGGCACTTGAAAACATCCCTTACTAGCCATATACTCCGCTCCTGGTGAGCTTACTAACATGGGTGTTCTAAGAACCTTAGTGGGCAGGTTATACTTATCCACAAATTCCCTTGATATGTATGAATGCGATGCACCAGTATCGAAAAGAACGATTGCAGTAAATGACTTAACCAAAAACTTACCGATTACTGCATCCGGCTGCTCTTCAACCTCCTCCACGTTACCGTGGTTCACCTGTCCCCTATTGAAAGGGTTCAGCTTCTTCCTAGAGCTTCCATTGCCATTTCCATTCTGAGATTCAGGGCATTCATTGGCATAATGTCCGGTCTTCTGGCACTTAAAGCAAGTGACTTGGCTCAGGTCTCTTTTGGCTGGGGTTGATGGGTTGGTACGGTTCTGGCCGTTGCTTCCTCCATTCCCATTACCATTCTTGGAGCCATTATGATTGTGCGAGCTACCTCCTCCATGGGTATGCTGGAAGTGTCCTCCCGGTCTAGGGGTAAAACGTGGCTTCTGCTGAGCTCCTAAATTGTACTTCCCTTGTCCATACTTCCTCTTGCAGTTCTCAATTTGTTGCTGCTTCCCTTCAATCATAAGAGCATGATCTACCAACTCCTGATAGTTGTTGAAGGTTGCTACCATCAACTGCATGCTCAACTCATCATTCAGTCCTTCCAGAAACTTCTCCTGCTTATCTGCATCCGTAGCAACGTCATCTGGGGCATAACGTGCTAACTTACTAAAGTCCTCCATATACTGGCCAACTGTCCGTCCTCCTTGGCGCAAGTTGTGAAACTCTCGCTTCTTCATGGACATAGCTCCTGCTGAAACATGGGCAGTACGGAAAGCCTGCTAGAACTGGTCTCATGTGACAGTGTCGATAGGGAAAGTGGCTGTGAAATTCTCCCACCATGATGTTGCGGGTCCGTCAAGCTGATGGGCGGCAAACTTCACCTTTTTCGCATCTGTGCATCCTGCCGTGGTCAACTCCCTTGTTGTCTTGCAGAGCCAATCATCTGCTACTATAGGCTCGGTGCTACTGGAAAACACCGGCGGATTCAGCCTAAGAAAATGGGCTAAGTGATCAACAGGTCGTGGTGGTGGGTTGTTGTTGTTGTTTCCCTCATTTTGATTCTGGACTAGCAACTGCATCAATGTGTTCTGCTGCTGGATCAACTGAGTGAGCTCCGGTGGGAAGGTAAATCCGGGGTCACGTCTCGGAGGCATCTAAGGGATTTAGAAAAGATAAGATTTAAGAATAGAGAGGGGGTCTAAAGAGAAAACACTACCCATATGCACATGAGGCAAAAGCAAACAATTTCACTTCATTCAATCAAACAAGGGCATACAATCGGTCTAACTATCGCAAAAGTGCTCGAACTATTATATTTACATGGTGGACTACTACTACTGTTGGGGTGGTCTACTAGAAATATTCTTTGGTTGCAGACTCCATGATATCTGCTCCAGCTTCATCAACATAGTCATCATCCCTATAATCTGGATCCATGAAAGTGCAACTATCCCTAGGTGGTTTTGGTAATTCATAACAACATATAGCTCATTGAGCTAATGCTATTCCAAGATGATTATTTTAGGAAAGCTCAATGATTGGCATGGCATGGATGGTGAAAGTGGAACCCTCAAAATGCTAAGGACAAAGGATTGGCTCAAGCTCAAAAGCTCAAGACTCTTCATTTTATATTTTAGTGATCCAAGATCACATTGAGTCTTTAGGAAAAGCCAATACTATCAAGGAGGGGTGAGGTGTTGCTTAATGAGCCTCTTGCTTCATGTGCTTAGTGATATGCTCCAAAACCCTCAACTACTTTCCCATATCCACATTTGACCTAAACCCTAAGTCAAACTCGGCCCTACCAATTCTTTCAACCCGGCGTCACCGAGTTTCACTTGTCATAGCCATTCCAAACCCTAGCAAATCGGTTTTACCGATAGGGATCTCGGTCTCACCGAGATGGGATTGCAAACTCTCTGTTTCCCTTTCGTAACTTTTCGGTCTCACCGAAAGAGTGGATCGGTCCCACCGAGATTGCAATGTAAATTCAGTGTTTCCTTTTTGTAACTTTTTGGTCTCACCGAAAGAGAAAATCGGTCCCACCGAGTTTACCTGACCAACTCTCTAGTTAGATTATTACCAAAATCGGTCTCACCGAGTTTGTGTAATCGGTCTCACCGAGATTACGTTATGCCCTAACCCTAACAAAATCGGTCCTACCGAGTTGCATGTCAGTCCCACCGAAAATCTCTAACGGTCACTAGGTTTACTATTTCGGTCTGACCGAGTTTGTTGATTCGGTCCCACCGAGATTGGTAAATTGTGTGTAACGGTTGGATTTTGTGTGGAGGCTATATATACCCCTCCACCTCCTCTTCACTCATGGAGAGAGCCATCAGAACACATCTACACTTCCAACTCATATGTTCTGAGAGAGAACCACCTACTCATGTGTTGAGACCAAGATATTCCATTCCTACCATATGAATCTTGATCTCTAGCCTTCCCCAAGTTGCTTTCCACTCAAATCTTCTTTCCACCAGATCCAAATCCTATGAGAGTTGAGTGTTGGGGAGACTATCATTTGAAGCACAAGAGCAAGGAGTTCATCATCAACACACCATTTGTTACTTCTTGGAGAGTGGTGTCTCCTAGATTGGCTAGGTGTCACTTGGGAGCCTCCGACAAGATTGTGGATTTGAACCAAGGAGTTTGTAAGGGCAAGGAGATCACCTACTTTGTGAAGATCTACCGCTAGTGAGGCAAGTCCTTCATGGGTGATGGCCATGGTGGGATAGACAAGGTTGCTTCTTCGTCGACCCTTCGTGGGTGGAGCCCTCCGTGGACTCGCGCAACCGTTACCCTTCGTGGGTTTAAGTCTCCATCAACGTGGATGTAGGATAGCACCACCTATCTGAACCATGGGAAAAACATCCGTGTCTCCAATTGCGTTTGAATTCTCCAAACCCTTCCCTTTACATTCTTGCAAGTTGCATGCTTTACTTTCAGCTGCCAATATACTCTTTGCATGCTTGCTTTAATTGTGTGATGATTGCTTGACTTGTCCTAAAATAGCTAAAATCTGCCAAGAACTAAAATTGGGAAAAGGTTAAGTTTTTATTTGGTCAAGTAGTCTAATCACCCCCCCTCCTCTGGACATACTTTCGATCCTACAAGTGGCATCAGAGCCTTGGTCTCCATTTGCTTTGATTTCCATAGCTTTTTGTGGTCATAGCCTTGGTTTCACAACCTAGGAGAGTATGGCGTCTAGCGAGGGAAATTATCACCGCAGAGGTCCTTACTTTGATGGTACTAATTTTGCTAGTTGGAAGCATAAAATGAAAATGCATATTCTTGGACATAACCCCGCCGTTTGGGCTATTGTGTGTGTTGGTTTGCAAGGTGACTTCTTTAATGGGAGAGAACCAAACCGTGAAGCTACCGCGGATGAGTTGAAGATGTTGCAATACAATGCTCATGTTTGTGATATTCTCTTCAATGGATTGTGCCCCGAAGAATTCAACAAAATCAGCCGTCTTGAGAATGCAAAGGAAATTTGGGACACTTTGATTGATATGCACAAAGGTACCGACTCCGTCAAGGAATCCAAATTGGATGTGCTTCAAAGTCAACTTGACAAGTTCAAAATGAAGGATGGTGAAGGTGTTGCTGAAATGTACTCTAGGCTTGCTCTCATCACAAATGAGATTGCCGGCTTAGGAAGTGAAGAGATGACCGATAGATTCATCATCAAGAAGATTCTAAGAGCCTTGGATGGAAAATATGATACCGTGTGCACATTGATCCAAATGATGCCCAATTACAAAGATGTCAAGCCAACGGAGGTAATTGGAAGAATTGTTGCTCATGAGATGTCACTTAAGGATAAAGAGCAACTTCACAACAAATCAAGTGGTGCCTACAAAGTCTCATGTGAAGCCCCTACATCATCAAGTGAGAAACAAAACTTCAATGAAGAATTGAGCTTAATGGTGAAGAACTTCAACAAGTTCTACAAGAGTAGAAGCAAAGATAGAAGCTCCAAGTCAAGGTCCTACAATGACAAAAGATCTTCTAGTCGAGAGCGAAACTGCTACAATTGTGGAAGACCCGGACACTATTCCAATGAGTGTACGGCTCCCTACAAGAGAAGAGAAGACTCTCCAAAAAGAAGAAGCAAAAGAGAAGAATCGCCACCAAGAGAGAGAAGGAGTAGAGATGATCGTTATGAACAAAGATACTCACGGAGAAGCAAGAATTCGGAAAGGAAGGAAAAATCATCAAGGAGCTACACAAAACGAAGACATCAAGCTCATGTTGGTGAATGGGTATCCGGCTCCGACTCCGACAACCACTCCGAGAGAAGTTATCACTCCGATTCCGAATATACTCAAGATGAAGGTGTTGCCGGTCTAGCACTTGTGTCAACCAACTCCTACGACATATTTGACTCACCAAATGAAGGAATTGGAAGATGCTTCATGGCCAAAGGTCCTAAGGTAACACACCCCGAGTATGTTGATTTTAATAGTGATGAAGATGACCTGTTAGGTGATGATGATTTACTTGTTGACAACTCTAGTGATGAATACTATGATGAAACGTCAATTAATCATGCTAATCAAGATAAAACGAATGACAATGATAAGGAGAAGATTGAGGCTCTAACTAAAGAAATAAACACTCTTAAGTTAGCTCATGAAACTATCTTCGAAGATCATCGAGAACTTTTAAGAGCTCATGAGAAGTTACGCTTTGAAAAGCTCAATCTTGAGCAAGAGCATGAGTTTTTAAAGGAAATCAATGATGATCTCCGCAAGAAAAGTTCTTCTTACATTGCCAAGCATTTACTCTTATCCACTTACATGCCTCAAGTCAAGTCTAGTAACAAGAACAAGAAAGATTCTTCCTCTAGTAGTAACAATGATCATGCTAAATCCAATATTGTTGCTTCTAGTAGTTCTCTTGATTCCACTAATGATTCTCTTAGCCAAGTTACACTTGAGCAATAAAATAGCTTATTGAAGGGAATTATAGAGAAAGGAGTGTACAAAAGCCTTGCCGGGAGTAAGCAATTCGAGGAAATTGTGCGCAAGCAAGGAAGGCACCGGAAGAATCAAGGTGTTGGTTTTGAACGAAAGTTCAATGCCAATGGAGTTGAGTGGGAAGAAGATCAATACCCCAAGACAAAGTTTGTTCCTCAACAAGAGAAGTATGATACTTCCTTCAAGGGGACACAAGCTCAAGATGATCTTCCACCACAAGACTACAAGCAAAAAGGCAAGGACAAGCTTCAAGAGGAAATTGATGCATTTAAAGAAGCTCCTAAGACCTTAGTCAAGTGGATTCCCAAGACCACTTCAAGTTCCACTTCATCAAGTACGACTACAACTCCAAGGATTCCCATCAAGATGGTGTGGATCCAAAAGAAGAAGAACTAGAGAGTTCTTGAGGGTGACTCCGCCAACATACTTCACTCTTATCATTTTGGCAAGAACAAGTGCAATCAACTTCCACATCTTGCACTAGTTCAAGGAGTCACAAACCCTCTTGTTGGTAAGACAAGGGACAAGGTAACCTAAAAGTTTTCATGGATCATCTTGTGTGTTCATCACTCTATGTCTATTGATATCCTTGTTTGTTCCTTGTGGGACTAACCCATGTAGGTATTGAAAGTGCAATTCACTCAAATGGATAGCTCCAAGTGATCTACATCAACATTGAGCATCCACATCTTCAACATCTACATGAAGTCATCATCGACAAAACTCAAGGTTAGTTCATCCCTCTTAGGGGGGATATCACATCTATGGGGAGCTTTACTCTAAACTTGACCTAAAGCAACTCTAAAGATGTGAACACAACAATGCTTTATGTAAAAGTGGTAACCCCACTTGAGCTTAAACGATGAGTATGACCTATGATCAAGTGTTCTCACTTGACTCCTAAGTCAATATACTCATATATAGATGACCTAGTCATCGCAAATTGCTTGATAGATGCTAGAATTGGTTGTGCATGCTTTGTCACATATTTCAATTGCCATCTTATTGTGTGAGCATGTTGGTTGCATATTTTACTCATTCGAGGACATCCACTTGTTGTTTTGATTGTTTGGTTTTATTTCCTTTTTCCAAGTGGATGGACAAGAATGCCTAAGAACCTCCTCTAGCTATCTATGCTTTTCTCGTCTCAAAGTCTATTCATGCTACATCACAAAATTTGATCAAGTCAGATTCGAACCACTCTGTGTGAGGAGCACTCGGAGTCCCCGATTCGTCATAGACTTAAACTTCCAAAACCTCTTTGTGATTCTTGGTCTGACCGATATCCTACTTTTGGTCCTACCAAGATCATTAAGTTGATCTGAATTTTCGATCTCGGTGCAACCGATTTGAATCATTCGGTCGCACCGAGTTGCAACAACTGTATATAGTTTTGCATCTCGGTGCCACCGAGTTGTTCCACTCGGTCACACCGACAGGGTCGGGCTATATATAGTCACGGGCAAAATTTTGGAAATTTCTTCGAACCCCTTCGCCCGCGCGATAGCTCGCTCTGCCAACGTGGTCTCCGGATCGTCTCCTCGCCGCCAGCCGCCTCCAGTCGCTGGTCTCCATCACCGTCAACGGAATTCAACCCCGCCATTGCCGCAGCAGCGAGTCTCCGCCGAACTAGGGTATGGACTCGATCTTTGTGCTATCCCCAATCTGATTCCTAGCACATTGTGTTCTTAATGATTCTTGGCACGATTGAAACACTCTTATCCAGTCAATGCGTTCGTAGAATAGGATTGATTCGAAAATTTTAGGGCTAGGTTTCCGCCGAAACCATCTCGGACCCACCGAGTTGAAAAACTCGGTCCCACCGATTTGGCTCATGCCATTGCACAAATGAGACTCGGTCTGACCGAGAATGACTTATCGGTGTGACCGATTTTGGAACTTTGTGAAACCCTAGCAGTCTCGGTGCCACCAAACTGTGACTCGGTCTGACCGAGTTCACTAGTTTAGGTTCCAAAACTGCTTCGGTATCACCGAGTTTAAAAATCGGTAGATCCGAGATGATTTCAGTGGGAAACTAAAACCAAGTTTTTGAATCGTTCTTTTGCAAAAATCTCTGCACTTTGTGATGCTCATCCACTCTACCTCATCTATAAACTCTTCACAGGGTCAGTAGTCAGCTTTTACATCATGTCTGATTAGAGTGACAGCCAGAACAGATCAGAAGAGCAGGTGCTCATGAGTGAGGGCACTAGTCCCTCCAGCTCTTTAGATGATGGCAGCAGAAGTACCCCAAGCAATTTGCCAAAAGCTGCCACCAGACAGAGGAAGAAGAGAACTTCATATTCTGAGGATGAAGATTATGTGGCAAAGGAAGAGGAAGCCACATCAAAGAGAGTTGTGCTCAAGAAGGAATATGGCTCAGCTCAAGGCACAAAGCCAGGCTTAAAAATCAAAAGGCCAGCAGGTAGGCAGCCTATGCCAAAGGCCAGAGCTTCAACTCAGATTCCTGAAAAGCCTGCAACCATAGAGCCAGTTGCTGCTGAAGGAAAGAAAAGGAAGGAAAGGGTCAAGAAGACCGTAGCCAGAGTGCTTGGAAAGGCTTCCATCATGGAAGAAGAGGAAGAAGAAGAGGTTGCTGTACCAGCACCTAAGGCACCTAAGCTTATGGGTGATGCTATCAGGACAGGGGCTGCTGCATCCAAGCCCAAAGAAGCACCCAAAGCTGCCTCCAAGCCCAAGTCTGCCCCAAAGAGAAATACGAGGAGCATACCTGCAACTAAGAAGAACAAGGCCCCAGTGCCTGAAGCTGCTGAAGAAGATGATGAAGAGCATGTTCTGAGAAAGCTCAAGCCCAAGATCCCAGACCACAATGATGCTCATCCTGTGGCTGAGGACATGAAGCTCAGAAGAGACTCGGGGCTGAGGAAGTGGAGAGAAGCAGATCCATATGCTTCAAGGAGAAGAACTGTTGTTGATTATAGGTTCCACACTAAGGAACAGCAGGACTTCTATGAGACAGTTTTGTTGGACAAGAAGCCCATAGTTTGTGACATGAGATGGGTCAATTGGGAGTACATCAAGGAAAATGAAGAACACTACCCTGGAGTGTATGATAGCTTCAATGCTTGTGGAGTAGCAGACTTTGTTGGGCAGAAGCTCACAAAGTGGAATGAGGAACTCATTATGCAATTCTACTCCACAGCACATTTCTACCCAGATGGAAAGATCACATGGATGTCTGAAAGTACGAGGTACAGATCTACTGTTGCTGAGTGGGCACAGCTCATCAATTCCCCAGAGGAGCATGAGGATAACTTGGATATCTATGCCAAGAAGAAGATGGACCACAACTCTATGTCCAATATGTACAAGGAAATTCCAAACGAGGCACTTGATACTTTCAAGTTTGGGTCTGTGCGTTATCTTCTGTCAGGGCTGCCAACCATTAACTGGATCCTTAGGCACACTCTGTTGCCCAAGTCAGGTGATCACAAGATGATCAGAGGCCATGCAATCAATTTGCTTCATGTATTTGATGTGCCTCAGAAATTCAAGGTCATGAGCCTCATAGTAGAAACTATCAAGAGGACTGCAGCAGATCAGAAGAGGAGCTGTGGTTATGCCCCTCAGATTCAGGAGTTAATCAACTCAAAGATGGGCACAGGCATATACTTGTTGGACAAGGAACACTTGCCTATTCATCCAGACTTTGAGGACAACCAAGTTGTGATGAATGAGAATGAACCATCATCAGTTCAAGCACAAGCAAAGAAGGAGCAGGCAAGGAAGGAGAAAGCTGCCAAGATGCCAACTCAAGAGGAGGCATCTGAGTATTTCTTGAAAACTAAACAAGAGCAGCTTGGTTACTTGATTGCATACACACCGAGGATTGAGCAAGGACTGGCCACCCTCACTCAGAATCAGCAGAGCTTAGAGAGGATCATGGAACAAAAGTTCTATGACTTGGATGTCAAAGTAACAGAGATTCAGTCTGCAGTGAAAAAACTTCAGGATGACATGCAGGAGAGGAGAGGCAAGACTACAACTGATGCATTTGCCAGAGTGCCAAGAGCTCAGAGATCACATGTAGTGCCAGTTGCTGACACCAGAGCCACCACTTCTGCACCAGCTACAGCTTCAGTTCCACCAGCTCCAGCATCTACTTCAGCCTCAACTCCAACCATGTCTACAGAAGGCTTCGTCCTTGGAGTGCTCCGGACTCCACCACCACCAAAAGATCAAGCCTGAGAGTCGATCTAGCACTATGCATTTTCTAGGAACTTTTTGGTAACTTGTTGCCAAAGGGGGACAAAAATGTATAGATCATAGGCTTCGAGAGAGAGTGTGTTGCTTTTATTCTCTCCTGCTTTATTTGGTGGTTCTTCGAACTTTGTTTGCTTTTGAGTGCTTGAGATACTATGCCGTTATCTGTGAGACATTGATGATCATGTGTTTGATCATAAGCTACACTTAATGCTTGGTGAATGCTATTATCTTATCTATCTTATGTGATCATTCACTTTTCTTGGTGATGAGTGCTGGTATTTCATTCTTATCATTTTAAGCGCTCCACCAAGATGTATGTGACATGGAAGAGTAACCCATGACTCTAACTCTTTGTGCATTTGCAGTCCAAAGAAAATCTTAAATATGCACAAATTTAGGGGGAGCTCTTACTTATCACATACTTCTCAAAGTGACGATATTTTTCATGCTTATTATCATTTGTCGAAGCTTTGATCTATATGTTGTCATCAATTACCAAAAAGGGGGAGATTGAAAGTGCAACTATCCCTAGGTGGTTTTGGTAATTCATAACAACATATATCTCATTGAGCTAATGCTATTCCAAGATGATTATTTCAGGAAAGCTCAATGGTTGGCATGGCATGGATGGTGAAAGTGGAACCCTCAAAATGCTAAGGACAAAGGATTGGCTCAAGCTCAAAAGCTCAAGACTCTTCATTTTATATTTTAGTGATCCAAGATCACATTGAGTCTTTAGGAAAAGCCAATACTATCAAGGAGGGATGAGGTGTTGCTTAATGAGCCTCTTGCTTCATGTGCTTAGTGATATGCTCCAAAACCCTCAACTACTTTCCCATATCCACATTTGACCTAAACCCTAAGCCAAACTCGGCCCTACCGATTCTTTCAACCCGGCGTCACCGAGTTTCACTTGTCATAGCCATTGCCAAACCCTAGCAAATCGGTTCTACCGATAGGGATCTCGGTCTCACCGAGATGGGATTGCAAACTCTCTATTTCCCTTTCGTAACTTTTCGGTCTCACCGAAAGAGCGGATCGGTCCCACCGAGATTGCAATGTAAATTCAGTGTTTCCTTTTTGTAACTTTTCTGTCTCACCGAAAGAGCAAATCGGTCCCACCGAGTTTACCTGACCAACTCTCTAGTTAGATTATTACCAAAATCGGTCTCACCGAGTTTGTGTAATCGGTCTCACCGAGATTAGGTTATGCCCTAACCCTAACAAAATCGGTCCTACCGAGTTGCATGTCAGTCCCACCGAAAATCTCTAACGGTCACTAGGTTTACTATTTCGGTCTGACCGAGTTTGTTGATTCGGTCCCACCGAGATTGGTAAATTGTGTGTAACGGTTGGATTTTGTGTGGAGGCTATATATACCCCTCCACCTCCTCTTCACTCGTGGAGAGAGCCATCAGAACACATCTACACTTCCAACTCATATGTTCTGAGAGAGAACCACCTACTCATGTGTTGAGACCAAGATATTCCATTCCTACCATATGAATCTTGATCTCTAGCCTTCCCCAAGTTGCTTTCCACTCAAATCTTCTTTCCACCAGATCCAAATCCTATGAGAGAGAGTTGAGTGTTGGGAAGACTATCATTTGAAGCACAAGAGCGAGGAGTTCATCATCAACACACCATTTGTTACTTCTTGGAGAGTGGTGTCTCCTAGATTGGCTAGGTGTCACTTGGGAGCCTCCGACAAGATTGTGGAGTTGAACCAAGGAGTTTGTAAAGGCAAGGAGATCGCCTACTTCATGAAGATCTACCGCTAGTGAGGCAAGTCCTTCATGGGCGATGGCCATGGTGGGATAGACAAGGTTGCTTCTTCGTGGACCCTTCGTGGGTGGAGCCCTCCGTGGACTCGCGCAGCCGTTACCCTTCGTGGGTTGAAGTCTCCATCAACGTGGATGTAGGATAGCACCACCTATCCGAATCACGGGAAAAACATCCGTGTCTCCAATTGCGTTTGAATTCTCCAAACCCTTCCCTTTACATTCTTGCAAGTTGCATGCTTTACTTTCCGCTGCCAATATACTCTTTGCATGCTTGCTTGAATTGTGTGATGATTGCTTGACTTGTCCTAAAATAGCTAAAATCTGCCAAGAACTAAAATTGGGAAAAGGTTAAGTTTTTATTTGGTCAAGTAGTCTAATCACCCCCCCTCTAGACATACTTTCGATCCTACAATCCGAGTCGGTGTCGTCGATGATGATGTAGTCTTCCGGGCGAATCTCCTTGGGTTCTTCGTCTTCTTCTACTAGTATAGGGCCTCCCATAAATATTCCGATCTTCTTGATCAGGTCATCATTCTTCTTCACTAGTACTTCGATTTCATCTTCATAATCTTCATGTGTAGCCTTGAGTTCTTCCTCCAGTTCCATGATTCTTGTCCTTGCCTTCTTCAGATCTATCATATCTGCGAACATCCGGTTCTCCTGACGTCGAATGTGCTGGTTTAACTCCTAGATAAAAGCTGTAGTTGATCTATCCTTCCTGGTGCCGATCATCTCCCAGTGCTCATCTCAGCGCCCACAAATCTGGTAGATGGTATCCTTGAGATCATTGCGGTAAACTTCTCCAATGCATCCCATGGCGATGTCAGCTGCCATGCTCTTTCCTAGACTCCAGGTTGGTGCATCAAAGGAAAACTTTATGGGCTCAGTGACTGGCATGAACGTCCTTCCTGGAACTTGAACTTGAATCATCCAGCGCTCCTCTTCAGGTAAAGTGGCGTTGTAGGTTCCGGTGAAGCTTGGTACTCCGATGTTCATATATCGAGTGACTTCCTTCAAGTGACGTCCAAAGGGTGTATCTTCATCCGGTTGTGTGAACTTGTTCCTTGCATTCGCCATCCTAAAAGAGTAGAAAAGATGAGGAGTCAGAATGTGAAGAGGGAGTAGTGATCTAGGGCTTTAGCTTAGTGGTCATGTCCTACAGTCACTGTGTGCTCTGATACCATCTTGTAGCGACCAGACCTCAAACGGTCCAATCTCTATGCTCCGGTGTCATCCTTGGATCAGTAATGCTGACACCACATAGTACTTGAAGGATTTATAACAGAGTAGCCATCACACACTTATTACATCGAGTGCAATAAATATGGCTTAAGGCCATCTAATAACGATAACAGCGAAAGGCTTGGAAGATAAGTGAGTCCATCAACTCCAACGGCATCACTAAGTATAGAACCATGACCTAAAGGCACCTTACTCGTCGTCTGAAAAGTCTGCAACATGAACGTTGCAGCCTGAAACGGGTCAGCACATGGAATATGCTGGCAATGTAACACATAGAGAGCAATGAAGGAATAAGGCTATACTACATGCTTATTTGGCTGGTGGAAAGCTCTATGGTTACAATTTTGCGTAAAGCCAATTTTTCCCTACTTCAAAGGAATACATTTTATTTAACTATCATGGTGGTTGTTAAACATTGAGAGTGTAGACACGCTCTCAATCCCAATTAAGCATCGTCATTAAAACCCAACAAAATTAATTAGAGTAACATGATGAGATTCACATGATAATCCAAGTACTAGATACTCAAGAGGTCCATAACCGGGGACACGGCTAACCATGATTAGTTTATACAGTCTGCAGAGGTTTGCGCACTTTTCCCCACAAGACTCGATCTCCTCCGTTGGGATTCTCGCACTACATGGTGTTTGAGAAATGGATGACCGAGACAGTCTTTCAGAAGCGCTAGCACCTTACGATCGGGTAGACCGTTACACCTACTTCCCCTACATCTGGTAGTCTACCACTATAATGTTGGAGAACGTTGCAGAAAACAAAAATTTTCCTACGGTTTCACCAAGATCCATCTATGAGTTCATCTAGCAATGACTGATCGGATGCATCTACATACCTTTGTAGATCGCGAGCGGAAGCGTTCAAAGAACGGGGATGAGGTAGTCGTACACGACGTGATCCAAATCACCGGAGATCCTAGCGCCGAACGGACGGCACCTCCGCGTTCAACACACGTACGGTCAGTGTGACGTATCCTCCTACTTGATCCAGCAAGGGGGAAGGAGAGGTTGACGATGATCCAGCAGCACGACGGCGTGGTGGTGGATGCAGGGCGTCACAGCAGCAGGGCTTCGCCGTATACTATGAGAGGAAGAGGTGTAGCAGGGGAGAAGGAGGCGCCAAGACTCAAGGTGTCGCTGCCCCCTCCCTCCCCCTCATATATATAGGCTCCCCTAGGGGGGCGCCGGCCCTAGGAGATGAGATCTCCTAGGGGGGCGGCGGCCA
This sequence comes from Triticum monococcum, assembly GCA_034509565.1. Taxonomy (NCBI): domain Eukaryota; kingdom Viridiplantae; phylum Streptophyta; class Magnoliopsida; order Poales; family Poaceae; genus Triticum; species Triticum monococcum. The sequence continues at coordinate 491,744,236 of CM067845.1, forward strand.
GGGCTGGAGTGGCCCCCAAGGCAAGGTGGGGCGTCCCCCCACCCCTAGGGTTTCAACCCTAGGCACATGGGGTGGGCCTAGGGGGGCGCACCAGCCCACTATGGGCTGGTTCCCCTCCCCACTTTGGCCCATGGGGCCCTCCGGGATGGGTGGCCCCACCCGGTGGACCCCCGGGACCCTTCTGGTGGTCCCGGTACAATACCGATGACCCCGAAACTTGTCCCGATGGCCGAAACAGCACTTCCTATATATAATTCTTTACCTCCGGACTATTCCGAAACTTCTCGTGACGTCCGGGATCTCATTTGGGATTCCAAACAACATTCGGGTTACTGCATATACATATCTTCACAACCCTAGCGTCACTGAACCTTAAGTGTGTAGACCCTATGGGTTCGGGAGACATGTAGACATGACCGAGACGACTCTCCGGTCAATAACCAACAGCGGGATCTGGATACCCATGTTGGCTCCCACATGCTCCTCGATGATCTCATCGGATAAACCACGATGTCGAGGATTCAAGCAACCCCGTATACAATTCCCTTTGTCAATCGATATGTTACTTGCCCGAGATTCGATCGTCGGTATCCCAATATCTTGTTCAATCTCGTTACCGGCAAGTCACTTTACTCGTACCGTAATGCATGATCCCGTGACCAGACACTTGGTCACTTTGAGCTCATAATGATGATGCATTACCGAGTGGGCCTAGTGATACCTCTCCATCATACGGAGTGACAAATCCCAGTCTTGATCCGTGTCAACCCAACAGACACTTTCGGAGATACCTGTAGCATACCTTTATAGTCACCCAGTTACGTTGTGACGTTTGGTACACCCAAAGCACTCCTACGGTATCCGGGAGTTACACAATGTCATGGTCAAAGGAAAGGATACTTGACATTGGAAAACTCTAGCAAATGAACTACACGATCTTGTGCTATGTTTAGGATTGGGTCTTGTCCATCACATCATTCTCCTAATGATGTGATCTCGTTATCAACGACATCCAATGTCCATAGTCAGGAAACCATGACTATCTGTTGATCAACGAGCTAGTCAACTAGAGGCTTACTAGGGACATGTTGGTGTCTATTATTCACACATGTATTACGATTTCCGGATAACACAATTATAACATGAATAAAAGACAATTATCATGAACAAGGAAATATAATAATAATGCTTTTATTATTGCCTCTAGGGCATATTTCCAACATGTAAGAGTTCGCACAACTTAGTCAACTATGCTAGAGCCCATAGTACCTTGTGGCTGCACACGGAAGTTTCTAGTATGAATAATCTCATGACCCCTTTGAGCCTGGGTGGCGGTCCAAAAGAAAAACAGGCAATCGCTGGAATACCCAGGTGCCTCAATCCACCCAGATGTGTATTTAAGTTGCCACCTTAGATAAACCATTAATTTAACAAACTCACATCTGTCATGGATACACTCACCCAATCCACGTGTACTAGCATAGCATGGCATAATAAGCAAACGTAGAAGTAACTCCCAAAGGTTTGATAATAACAGGTAATAGGTACTACCTCATCTACTTCCCAGACCGACAATTTAATTAGATCCTAATCATGCAATGTGTGAGGATTTATCCAATGCAATAGAAACTGGGTAATAGGAAGTATGATCAAAGTGTTACTTGCCTTGCCGATGATCCGCAAAACCTAGCGATTCGTAGTAGCAAGCGGTGCACTCCGGATACTCTATTGCAAACAAATAAGCATACAATAAGTACTCAACTAATGCACAGGTAAAACTCAAATAAGAGATCTACCAGAAAGTTCAACTTAAGAACTCCGGTTGGCAAAAAGAATCAAATCGAACGAATCAAAGAAAGACAAACGACGAAAGAAACAGACTTCGTTTACTATTCTAGATCTAGGTCAAATTTTACACAGGCAAAAACTTGTTTGAGTTGGTTAAACAGAAAGAGGGTTTCCAGACGAAACTCTAAGTGCTTGAATCGCCTGATTTTGATAAACGAGCGAAAATCGGATCAAAAATCGCGATCAGAAAAATCGCGGAATAAACCCAAGAAAAAAAAAGAAAAACGACGAACAGATTAACGAACGAACGTTCGTTATCTGGATCTAAATGATGAACGTGTTCGTTAAAACGAACGAACGCTCGCTAATTAAACTAAAACGAAAAAAAATCGATCTATCTAAAAAAGGATATAAAAAACCGAACGAAAACTGGCGAAAACCAACGGTTTTCTAAAAAAAACCGACAGCGGCGAGATCGAAATCGTCGGCGGCGGCGGGGCGGCGGCGCGGTAGCGGCGGCGACGGGCGGCTTGGGGCTAGGGTTCGGGGGCAGTGGCGGCTTTGGGCTGGTCAGGCCCCGGGGTCGCGCTATATAAAGGCCCTGGCCAGGGAGTCCTGGCCGAAACCGACCCGTAGTCAGTTCGCTCTTTTTTAAAAAAAAATTATTACGCGCAAAAAAATAAACAAAACTAATACTAAACGGACTTAAAAATCCCGAAATAAATTTTCCCCGGCTTCTAGAATCAAGCCGCACAGGATGAACATATATTTGGGGCCTAAATGCAATTTTGAAAAACGCGCATTTTTCCTAACTTCAAATAAAATAGCAAATAAAACCAAAATAAAATCTTATTTGATTTTATTATTAAATCCTCAATATTTCTTTATTTTGGAAAAGTCATTTTATTCCCTCTCTCATATTTTTATAATAGAAATAATTGAAGATAAAATAAATCAAATCAAATGATCCTATTTTCAAATTTTGAGAAAACTCAAATATGAAAATAACGAAATCCCCAACTCTCTCCGAGGGTCCTTGAGTTGCGTGAAATTTTTAGGATCAACCAAAATGCAATAAAATATGATATGCAATGATGATCTAATGTATAACATTCCAAATTGAAAATTTGGGATGTTACAGATACGTTGGGGACGTATCACACACTTGTGCTTCAAAGTAGCACCATGATCTTCATGATAGAGAGTCTCCTATTTTGTCACCTTCATATACTAGTGGGAATTTTTCATTATAGAACTTGGCTTGTATATGCCAATGATGGGCTTCCTCAAATTGCCCTAGGTCTTCATGAGCAAGCGAGTTGGATGCACACCCACTTATTTGATTTTTGAGCTTTCATACACTTAAAGCTCTAGTGCATTCGTTGCATGGCAAACCCTACTCACTCACATTGATATCTATTGATGGGCATCTTGATAGCCCGTTAATACGCCTAGTTGATGTGAGACTTTCTCCTTCTTTTTTGTCTTCTCCACAACCACCATATTCTATTCCACCTATAGTGCTATATCCATGGCTCACCCTCATGTATTGCCTGAAAGTTGAAAAAGTTAGAGAACATCAAAAGTATGAAACAATTGCTTGGCTTGTCAACGGGGTTGTGCATGATAAAATATTTTGTGTGATGAAGATGGAGCATAGCCAGATTGTATGATTTTGTAGGGATAACTTTCTTTGGCCATGTTATTTTGAAAACACTTGATTGCTTTATTAGTATGCTTGAAGTATTATTATTTTTATGTCAATATTAAACTTTTGGTTTGAATCTTATGGACCTGAATAGTCATGCGACAATAAAGAAAAATTACATGGATAAATATGTTAGGTAGCATTCCACATCAAAAATTCTATTTTTATCATTTACCTACTCAAGGACGAGCAGGAATTAATCTTGGGGATGCTTGATACATCTCCAACGTATCTTTAATTTTTTTATTGTTCCATGCTATTATATTATCTGTTTTGGATGTTTTATATGCATTAATATGCTATTTTATATTATTTTGGGACTAACTTATTAACCTAGAGCCAGTGCCAGTTTCTGTTTTTTCCTTGGTTTTGAGTTTTACAGAAAAGGAATGTCAAATGGAGTATAAACGGAATAAAACTTCCGCGATGATTTTTCTTGGACCAAAAGACACCCAGAAGACTTGGAGAGGAGGCCAGGAGACCTACAAGGTGGCCACAAGCCCTAGGGGGCGCCCCCAGGCTTGTGGGCCCCCGTAGACCTCCTAACCCTAATCATTGCTCCATAAATACCCAAATATTCCCCCAACATCAGAGGCATCCACCAAAATACTTTTCAGCCGCCGCAAGCCTCTGTTTCCATGAGATCCCATCTTGGGGCCTTTTCCGGCACCCTGCTGGAGGGGATTCAATCACGGAGAGCATCTACATCAACTCTATTGCCCTTTCGATGAAGCGTGAGTAGGTTACCACAGACCTACGGGTCCATAGCTAGTAGCTAGATGGCTTCTTCTCTCTCTATGATCTTCAATACCATGTTCTCCTTGATGTTCTTGGAGTTCTATCCTATGTAATATTCTTTTGCAGTGTGTTTGTCGAGATCCGGTGAATTGTGGATTTATGATCAGATTATCTATGAATATTATTTGAGTCTTTTCTAAAATCTTTTATGCATGATTAAATATCTTTGTATTTCTCTTCGAATTATCAGTTTGGTTTGGCCAACTAGATTGGTTCCTCTTGCAATGGGAGAGATGCTTAGTTTTGGGTTCAATCTTGCGGTGTCCTCACCCAGTGACAAAGTAGGGATAGCGAGGTATGTATTGTATTGTAGCCATCGAGGGTAAAAAGATGGGGTTTTCATCATATTGCTTGAGTTTAAAGTCTAGATCATGTCATCTTACTTAAGGCGTTACTCCGTTCTTATGAACTTAATACTCTAGATGCATGCTGGATAGCAGTCGATGTGTGGAGTAATAGTAGTAGATGCAGAATCATTTTGGTCTACTTGACACTGAAGTGATGCCTATATTCATGATCATTGCCTTGGATATTGTCATAACTTTGCGGTTTTCTATCAATTGCTCGTCAGTAATTTGTTCACCCACTGTATGTTTTCTTTCAAGACAGAAACCTCTAGTGAAACCTATGCCCCTCGGGTCTATTTTCCATCATATTTTTTCAGATCTATAAACCAAAAAACCCAAAAATACCTTGCTGCAATTTATTTGTTTTTACTTTGTTTTACGTTTTAGTGATCTTTTATACTAATCTCTATCAGATCTCATCCTTGCAAGTGACCGTGAAGGGATTGACAACCCCTTTATCGCGTTGGGTGCAAGTGTTTGATTGTTTGTGCAGGTACATAGATTAGAGACTTGCTTGTACCTCCTACTAGATTCATACCTTGGTTCTCAAACTGAGGGAAATACTTATCTCTACTTTGCCGCATTAGCCTTTCCTCTTCAAGGGAAAAGCCAATGCAAGCTCAAGAAGTAGCAATACCCGGAATTACCCAATAGTCACCGAAATGTTTCCGGAACCTCTCGGGACTATTCGAATATTAATGAAACCATTTCACGAATATATTCTCATCACTCCCGTACTACCAACACTCAGTAGATTGTGATTACCTTAAGCTTGTGACCCCATAGGTTCGGTAAATCATATACATGAACGAAACTCCTTCGTTCAATTATCGATAGTGGAACCGTGGACATCCATATCGGTCCCTATGATTACATGAATGATATTCAAGTGAACCTTTGGTTATCATGTGATGTTACCTTTTCTTCATGATACTTTACAAAACCCGGTATGGATCGATATCCTCCAGAGTCATCACCATGCTCACTATACCGTTGCTCCCGTTACCGGTTTTGTTCTTCTTTCTCGTTGACGTGTTCCGGCATCCCCGTGGCGTAGTCACCTGTGTCTAGCCAGACAATGATGAATGCCATCACACCGAGTCAAACTTTCCAGTGTGCCTCAAAGTTGTCATTATGATCACCTTGTTACAGATGATGTTTGAGCAACCCCAAAGCCCACAATCCAGTAGGAAGTGACCGAGACACTCTCATGGTCTGAGGAACTAAAACACATGCTAATACTCTATTTTATAACAGATGATTTCAAACAATATGATCACATGGTATAATAGACAAGTATTGGGTCGATTCAATATGATAGTTCTTCTAACATCATACCCTCAATGTTGTTTTAGGACTATCGTTACACTTAACAATATCCTAAGATCCAGAAAACATGATCACCAACAACACTTGAGCCGGTCTTAGAGGCGAGACCGGAACCTATTGTTTACTTTTTATCATTCCACATGTGCATATGAGTTTTCCACTGAATCGCATATTCCAGGATCATATCAGTTATAGCATGGAATATAAACTCTTAACTATGAATAATGGAAATATAATAATACAATATTATTGCATCTAGGGCATATTTCCAACAAGGAGAACATTGTATTGAAGATCAAAAAGAGAGAAGAAGCCATCTAGCTACTAACTATGGACCCGTAGGTCTGTGGTAAACTACTCACGCATCATCGCCGGGGTAGCAAGGTTGATGAAGAACCCCTCCGTTATCGATTCCCCCTCTAGTGGAGTACCGAAGAAAGCCTCTAGATGGGATCTTGTGGTTCTGGAACTTGTGGCGGCGGGAAAGTATTTCGGGTATCTCTCTGATGTCAGGGGAATATTTGAGTATTTATAGAGGTGGAATTAGGGTTTTATGTGCCACAAGGGGCCCACAAGCCTAGGGGTCGCGCCATCCCCTGGGGGGCGCCCCTAGGTCTTGTCGCTCCCTCGTGGCTCCTCTGGCCTCCTCCCAAAGCTTCTAGGGTATCTTCTAGTTCAGAAAAATTAACCCATATTTTTTATCCATTTAGACTTCGTTTGATATTGATTTCCTGAAAAGCCAAAAACATATGTAGAAAACAGCAACTGACACTGGGCACTAAGTTAATAGGTTAGTCCAAAAAGATGATATAAAGTTTCTTGTAAATGTATATAAAACATCCAAGATTGATACTATAATAGCATGGAACAATAAAGGAGAGGCCCTCCGGATCCGGAGAGGCCCTCTATGATGACACTTCGGGGTCGCCCGCTTCTTGAGCTGAGGAGTCCGGGGGAGGCGTTTCGCTCTCCATCATCTCCGGAAGAAGATCCCCCGAAGACGAGCTTGGCTGAAAGGGGCTAAGGCCCGAACTGCAAGATATATGAGGTGGTCATTTTCTCAGAAGAAAGATAGTATACCTTCACTATTAAAGTATTTTTTGGATCACTTACGACTCGTTGGAGGGCTGATCCCCCCGCGGACTTTGTGCGGCAAGAGCACCCCCCGAGGCAGGACCCTGTGTTGGAGACTTCTTCTCCCGTTTGGAGGCCTCGGCTTCCGGATCCTCGGAAGCAGTCCTTTTCCTCCCCCGGTTATCCTCCTTCATGGAGGCGCTTAATCCCTCGGTTGGAACTGGCAGCGATGGGGGCCCGCGTCTGCCCGTATTATTCCCCCATGTATCTTCCTTCGAGGGCTCCGGGCAAGGTGCGAGCTCGAGCATCTTTTCCAATACCAGATTTCCAAACCCTCAGGGAGAGGGGCCAAACACCGAATCATCTTCGCCTTTGTTAGCTAGTCCTGGTCAAAGAGCGAACTCTCAGAAATAACTTCATGATGAATAAAAGACGGTGTGTTCGGCTAGAGGATTTCTTACTTGTTCGGCGGCGTGATTACTGCTCAGGCCCACGTCCTCGGTAGTATCCGGACACTCTATTTGAGGTCCAAAGAATGACTTGTACATCTCCTCGTGCGTCAGGCCGAGGAAACTTTGAATGGCACGCGGTCCTTCTGGGTTGAACTCCCACAAGCGAAGGGCCGGCGTTTGCAAGGCTGGACTTGACGAACCAGCATAACTTGCATTACCACAACCAAATTAAAATCTCCCTCGAAGAGATCTTGAATGCGGCTTTGCAGTATAGGAACGTCCTTGGCTGTACCCCAGCTCAGACCTCTGCTAATCCATGACATCAGTTGTGGTGGGGGGCCCGAGCGGAAAGCGGGGGCAGCCGCCCACTTGGCACTTCTGTGAGCCATGACGTAAAACCACTCCCGTTGCCATAATCGGACACCTCTGGAAAGGAACCTTTCGGACATGGAGCTCCTACCATCTTGCCTATTGATGCACCTCCGCACGCTGCATGTTGCCCCTCGATCATCTTCGGCTTCACTTCAAAGGTCTTGAGCCACAGGCCGAAGTGAGGGGTAATGCGGAGGAAGGCCTCACACACAACAATAAACGTCGAGATGTGGAGAAAGGAGTCCGGAGCTAGATCGTGGAAATCTAGCACGTAATAGAACATCAAACCCCTGACGAAGGGATCCAGAGTGAGGCCTAGGCCTCGGAGGAAGTGGGAGACGAACACGATGTTCTCATTGGGTTCGGGAGTAGGGACGACCTGCCCTCGAGCAGGCAGCCGATGCGAAACCTCGGCGGTTAGGTATCTGGCCTCCCTCAACTTCTTGATATCCTCTTCCGTAACGGAGGAGGGCATCCATCGGCCTTGAAGGCTGGATCCGGACATGATTGAAGATCCGAAGCACCTGACCTGGGCTTTGGGTGTTAGAACTTGAGGCGGGGGAGGGGTTCGATTGAGCACGAGAGGGAAAAAGCGAAAACCTTGTCCCTTTATAAAGAGCATGAATATCAAGCGTCCTCTCTGTAGCCGTCTGGGACTTGCCTATAATCTACGAGTCCTAGACACGGTTGGGTTACCCACGACCGTATTAATGAGAATCCCGTAATTGGGGGGACACCATCTCTGCTTTGACAAGACTTGTTGAAAAACTGCCTCGCTGTCGTGGTATTTCTCACGGGGGGCTTGCGAGTCGACAGATGCCACAAGGGCTTAGTGTGTGGGTAGGACTGCTGCTGATAGGACCGGGAGCGGGTATGCGAGTAGCACATGGTGGTTTACCCAGGTTCGGGGCTCTCTGGAGAGATAACACCCCTACTCCTGCATGTCTGAGTATATCTGGTACATCTGGTACAGAGTCGCTCCTAGAGTTGTATCTAAGATCAGTGCCATAGGCATCTGACTTGGTATGTGCCTATATGAGGCATGCTAGTGGCCGGCCATGCTCATGGCCGTGAGCATATGTGCTCATGTGGATGGATGGATGGATAGCTAGCTAGTGCTTGTGTGTGTGCGTGAGGGAATCCATCCTCCCTGGATGGATGGATGTGAGCCCATATATATAGTGTGGAGCTAGCTTGGTATGTAAGCTATATGGGTAGCTTAGGAAGTAAGCTAGGTAGTGGCTTTGGACGTAAGCTACCTTGGGTAGCTTACATGCCAAGCCAGGTAGGCATGGCTAGTGGCATGGTACATGTCATGCTTGTCCCCTAGGATACTTTATAAATCAGTACCCAGGGGACACGGTACACTGTAGATGACGTCGCAGTATGGTTGTCTTGTCCGCGGTATGGCCGTCTCGCCGGGGTCTTGTCGGTGTCGGGTCGGGCTGCAGTCGGCAGCCGACTGGTTGGCGTAGTCGGCGGCCAGCAGTCGGTGGCCGTCCGGGTAGTGCAGTCGGACGGGGAGCCGGCAGGAGCGGCCGGGCAGTCGGACTGAGGGGCTTTGCTAGCCCCGATGTCTTGAAATATCATCTTGCCGTCTTCGGGGTATCCGTGTCCCATTACTCCGACAGTAGCCCCCAAGCCTCCGGGCAACTTGGCAAAGTTGGGCGGAGGTTTTTTGGCAAATGTTCATGGAAATGATCATAAAAAAGGACAAAGTTAGTCCACGCAAATATATCATATGCTTTTTTAGTATTGCAAGTTTTATGCTGAGGGTGCCGACTCGGTTTCGTCCGAGCCCCCATCAATCTTTTTCGTGTTCCCTCCACTCTTTGGCTTGTGCTCTTGCTTGCCGGACAGCCGCTCTGCGGTCTGTGGCTGAGAGTGGGCCGCGAAGTGGAGTGTACAGTACTCAGAGTCTAGGAGCAGATTCAACCGAGTAGATACTCATAAAAGAAACGACCGGGTCGCCCGAACCGTTTTTCTTCCCGGACGTTTTTTCGTGGGTGGCCTCCAGCGTTCACTCTTGCTAGTCGGACAGCCGCTCTGCGGTCTTTGACTAAGAGTGGGCCTTTGGCACCGCGCACGGTACTAAGCCACCTGCGGGAACTAACATCTCAGGCCAGGCGGCCAGCCCCCGGGCCAACTCTGGCTGGCGCCGGGGCGAATAGTGATGCTACTGTAATAAAATGCGGAGACAGCCCCCGAGCAACGCTCGGGGTTATCCGTGCTTGCGCACTGCAAAAATATGCGGATGAGGAGCTCACATTGATTTTTGTGTAGTCGCGGTCGTTGAAGACAGCCGGCGCGACTCGGCGCTCGCGGAGCGCGTCGGCGCACCCGCTGGGTGTAGCCCTCGAGCCCCCGGGTGCTCGAAGGCGGTCCTGGCCGGTCAGGCTCGACCGGCCAGGTGGCGAGGCATCTTGCAACGCCCTTTATTCTTCTTTTTCTCTTCTGCCGTCTGTTCGGAGTCGGACAAAATTCTTCTCTTGTCAGCAGTCTTCTGTGGGGGCGCGCCAGCGCACCCACTGGGTGTAGCCCCCGAGATTCGGGCCGACTGCTGAGCAGTCGGGCCGGATCTTCCGGCAACTATTTTGTCTTCTTCTTCGCGGGGGCGTGTCAGCGCACCCGCTGGATGTAGCCCTCGAGATTCAGGCCGACTGCTGAGCAGTCGGGCCGGATCTTCCAGCAACTGCTTTGTCTTCTTTCTCGTGGGGGCGCGTCAGCGCACCCGCTGGGTGTAGCCCCCGAGATTCGGGCCGACTGCTGAGCATTCGGGCCGGATCTTCCGGCAACTGCTTTGTCTACTTTCTCACGGGGGCGCGTCAGCGCACCCGCTGGGTGTAGCCCCCGAGATTCGGGCCGACTGCTAAGCAGTCGGGCCGGACCTTCCGGCAACTACTCTGTCTTCTTTCTCGCGGGGCGCGTCAGCGCACCCGCTGGGTGTAGCCCCCGAGATTCGAGCCGACTGCTGAGCAGTCGGGCCGGATCTTCCGGCAACTGCTTTGTCTTCTTCTTTTTCTTCTTCAGGCGGCTGGGCGGGCGGACCCCGACATAGCGGTCAGACTCTTTGCAGCCGGCCAGGCAGTCCGCGGTCGGACGCATATCTGGTAGTCGGACGCATTTTTTCAGACAGCCGGCTCCCTCTTTTTTTTCTATTGCTTCTTTTCTTCAGCCGATCAGCCGTCCTCCCCTAGCCGCCCCCGCCCCTTCTCTGTCTTCTGGGCGGCCGGGCAGCGAAGGCCACGGCCTAGGCGGGAGGCGGCCGTCGCGGGCGCGAGTCGACGCAGGGCTCAGCCGGCCTTCGACTGGCGCGACTCAGCCGGCCACGGGGCGCGCAAGCAGAGGAGTCCGCGAGGCGGGTAGGCAACGGGCGCGGGAGCAGACGGCCGGGTGCAGGGGCGAGACGGCAGGGCCGGCACGGGCAACCGGCCGAGTACCGGAGGCGGCTCGACGCAGAGCAGCCCGGGGCAGAGGGCGAGCACAGCGCGGAGGGATCCGGCGGCTGCCGCTCGGGCGCAGGAGCCGGCCTTGGGCAGCGGGCACGCCTGCGGTCGAGGCGGAGCAGTCGGACGGCAGCAGGCGCAAGGCGCAGCCGGGTTGGCGAGGAGGAGGAGGCCGCAGGGGGTGGGGCCGGGCCTGGAGCAGCGCACGGAGGCGGAGCCAAGGGGGTCGGCCACAGGGCGGGGCAGGCGCAGCGACCCGGCAGACCTGGGGAGCCGGTAGGGGGCGTCGAGCTGGCACGCGCGGAGCGGGGAGCCGAGGCCGGACCACGCGGGCGTAGCGGCAGCAGACGGCCAGAACAGGCGAGCCGGCCTCCTGGAGGCAGAGCCCGCGCGGGGGCGGACCCGGCGGCCGGGTCGGAGGCGGAGCCGGCGGGCGGCCGGGGCGCGGCAGAAGCCGGCGCCGGGGCGAAACCGGCAGGCCGAGTTGAGAGGAAGCCGGCACGGCCGGGTCGGAGGACTCCAACGGATGGGGCCGAACCCGGTGCCGCAGGCGGAGGCGGCGGGAGGCGAGCCGGCGAGGTGCGAGCGGGGCCAGGCGGCAGAACACGGGGGATCCGTGTGCGGGGAAGCTGGCGGGAGGAGACGGCACGCGCGGAGCCGGCAGGCGAGCAGCAGACGGACGGGGTGCGAGGGCCTCGCGGCGGCCGGGTTCATGGAGGAGGCGGTTGGGTGCGGGTGCTGGTGGAGCTGCGCATGGGGTTGGAGCAATGCCGGCGACCCGAAGCCGGCTGCGGGCAGGGAGCCGGGGCGTCGAGGCGGCAAGCCCGCTGCGGCGCGGGTGCAGAGCCGGCAGGAGCGGGATGAGCGGAGACAGCCATAGCAGGGACGCGGCCGAGGCCGGCTGCAGCGGCGAGCAGGCGGCTACGGGCGGAGTCGGCCCGGTGCGGCGGCCGCCGGCGCAGCCGGATCCGGAGTCGGTGGCCAGCGCGGGTCGACTGGCGCGGCGGGGCGGCAGCCGGCAGGCGCGAGTCAGAGCCGGCTGGAGCGGCGAGGCGCAGGCGGCGTGGCGTGGCGTGGGAGGCCGGCAGGTGCTAGGGGTGCCGGGTCCTTACGGAGCAGCTGGCCAGTGTGAAGCCGGCAGGCAGCCGGAGCGACAGGCGCAGGAGCCAGCATGCCGCAGGCGCGACCAGACGGCGGGAGGGGATTCGGCCGTGGGCGCGCACGAAGTCGGCAGGGCCGGGCCTGCCCGAAGGGTGCGGGAGAGCCGGCACACGCTGGCGTGGGCCACAGGTCGGGGTAGAGCAGCGCGCAGGGGTGTGCGAGGTGGCCGGACATGCCCGCAGGCGGCGACGGAGCAAGTGCCAGAGCGAGGCGCATGGTTGGCTAATGGTTGACTGATGCATGGTTAGCTTAGAATGGTGTATGAGCATTGTATGACATGTATCTAAGAAATGTATGAGTAGAGTATGGCTATGGTTTGACCATGATTTTGACTTGCATCTAGCTAGCTCGCAAAGATGGCATGTGGAGGAACAAACGAGTGTTTTTGCTGGAGCAAAGCGCAACACGGAGGGAAGCAGACGCGAGCAGCGCGTGGACGGACGCAGCCGACCGAGACGAAGCATCGCGCGCGGCGCACGCGCGCACGGACGGACGGCCGGTGCTGAGTTGGTGAAGACGAAGATGGCGAAGCCGACGGCGAGGACGCGCCGTCCCACACGGCCGCTCCGAGGGCGGGTCGAAGTCGAGCCCCCGAGCGCCACCGGAGAGACGGCGCGACGCCGCGGCGGAGATGACGAAGATGGTCCCACCCGGACCGCGAAACCAGCAGCAGCGCGGTAGCATAGTAGTAGTACCGCCCCACGGTGGGCGCCAACTGTCGTGGTATTTCTCACGGGGGGCTTGCGAGTCGACAGATGCCACAAGGGCTTAGTGTGTGGGTAGGACTGCTGCTGATAGGACCGGGAGCGGGTATGCGAGTAGCACGCGGTGGTTTACCCAGGTTCGGGGCTCTCCGGAGAGATAACACCCCTACTCCTGCATGTCTGAGTATATCTGGTACATCTGGTACAGAGTCTCTCCTAGAGCTGTATCTAAGATCAGTGCCATAGGCATCTGACTTGGTATGTGCCTATATGAGGCATGCTAGTGGCCGGCCATGCTCATGGCCGTGAGCATATGTGCTCATGTGGATGGATGGATGGATAGCTAGCTAGCTTGCTAGCTAGTGCTTGTGTGTGTGCGTGAGGGAATCCATCCTCCCTGGATGGATGGATGTGAGCCCATATATATAGTGTGGAGCTAGCTTGGTATGTAAGCTATATGGGTAGCTTAGGAAGTAAGCTAGGTAGTGGCTTTGGATGTAAGCTACCTTGGGTAGCTTACATGCCAAGCCAGGTAGGCATGGCTAGTGGCATGGTACATGTCATGCTTGTCCCCTGGGATACTTTATAAATCAGTACCCAGGGGACACGGTACACTGTAGATGATGTCGCAGTATGGTTGTCTTGTCCGCGGTATGGCTGTCTCGCCGGGGTCTTGTCGGTGTCGGGTCGGGCTGCAGTTGGCAGCCGACTGGTTGGCGTAGTCGGCGGCCAGCAGTCGGTGGCCGGCCGGGTAGTGCAGTCGGACGGGGAGCCGGCAGGAGCGGCCGGGCAGTCGGACTGAGGGGCTTTGCTAGCCCCGATGTCTTGAAATATCATCTTGCCGTCTTCGGGGTATCCGTGTCCCATTACTCCGACACTCGCGTTATGTGCGGGGCTAGTTAAAGGAAACGGTTCGAATAATCACCGGGCCATGACATAATGTCATACTGTCAAAACAAGTCAGCAAATTAGATTTGCGAAAATATTATTCTCTCTACGGAAGTATGTAGAACTTATGTTGGAGGGTCGGACACTATCCTCGTATTCAAATTCTTCTGTGATGTATTCGGAGGAGGAACCCGCCTTGCAATGCCAAAGACAATACTGCGCGCGGACTCATCGTCATTGAAGCCTGGTTCAGGGGCTATTGAGGGAGTCCTGGATTAGGGCGTCTCCGGACAGCTGGACTATATCCTTCGGCCGGACTATTAGACTATGAAGATACAAGATTGAAGACTTCGTCTCGTGTCCGGATAGGACTCTACTTGGCGTGGAAGGCAAGCTAGGCAACACGGATATGGATATCTCCTCCTTTGTAACCGACCTTGTGTAACCCTAACCCTCTCCGGTGTCTATATAAGCCGGAGGGTTTTAGTCCGTAGGATGACAGACAATCATACCATAGGCTAGCTTCTAGGGTTTAGCCTCTCTGATCTCGTGGTAGATCTACTCTTGTACTACCCATATCATCAATATTAATCAAGCAGGATGTAGGGTTTTACCTCCATCAAGAGGGCCCGAACCTGGGTAAAACATCGTGTCCCCTACCTCCTGTTACCATCCGGCCTAGACGCACAGTTCGGGACCCCCTACCCGAGATCCGCCGGTTTTGACACCGACACTCCTTTTAATAGAGTACCGGACCAAAGCATTAACACTTAGTGAATACATGAACTCCTCAAACTACGGTCATCATTGGTAAGTATCCTGATTATTGTCACTTCGGGGTTAACGGATCATAACACATAATAGGTGACCATAGACTTGTAAGATAGGATCAAGAACTTAAATATATTCATGAAAACATAATAGGTTCAGATCTGAAATCATGGCACTCGGGCGCTACTGACAAGCATTAAGCATAGCAAAATCATCGCAACATCAATCTCAGAACATAGTGGATACTAGGGATCAAACCCTAACAAAACTAACTCGATTACATGATAAATATCATCCAACCCATCACCGTCCAGCAAGCCTACAATGGAATTACTCATGCATGGCGGTGAGCATCGCGAAATTGGTGATTGAGGAAGGTTGATGATGACGATGGCGACGGATACCCCTCTCCGGAGCCCCGAACGGACTCCAGATCAGCCCTCCCGGGAGAGTTTAGGGCTTGGCGGCGACTCCATATTGTAAAACGCGAGGAATCCTTCTCTTTGGTTTTTCTCCCCTAATGTGAATATATGGAGTCAGGATGAACGTCGGTGGAGCATCAGGGGGCCCACGAGGCAGGGGGCGCACCGAGGGGGGTAGGCGCGCCCCCACCCTTGTGGACAGGGTGTGGGCCCCCTGACGTACATTCTTCCGCCAGTATTTTTTATATATTCCAAAAATAATCTCCGTTGATTTTCAGGTCCCGCCGTTCACCGGGGCTTCGGTCGCCGGCTTCCCTATCATTAGTTCACCAACTTCCTTGACCTTCCGGCACTGGGCAGGCGTCAGCCCCCATACATGGTCTTACGCCTTTGCGGAGACCTGTGTTTTTGGTAAACAGACGAGAACTTTTATTTCTGCACAAAAATAACACCATGGCAATTCTGCTGAAAACAGCGTCAGTCTGGGTTAGTTCCATTCAAATCATGCAAGTTAGAGTCCAAAACAAGGGCAAAAGTGTTTGGAAAAGTAGGTACGTTGGAGACGTATCAGTGAGGAGGGGCTGGCCGGCGCATAATGCGAGGTGGAGGCGGTGGCTGTGGGTTGGGGGCATGGAAAACAAGGAGGGGAGGAAGGAATGTCCAGAATTGGAAGGGGGATCTCCTTTTATAGGCAGGGTTCGGGTTTGGGGGGATTTGTGGGGTTTTCGGACCCTCCATTGACGATCCGACGGCTCCGGGGAGAGGGGGAGTTCAGGTCGGTGATGATGGGTTGTGCAAGTGGACTAGTGGGCTGAGAAGAGAGGAAGATGGGTGGCCCAACACATGTTTCCGGATACCGGAAACGTCCGACGTTTGACCGGCTATACTGCTGCTATAGTTATCCGTTGGAGCCTCAAACGGACTCCGAATGCGACGAAACTTGGCAGACGGCCTACCTACACTATAACAAGACCGCACGCCAACTTTCTCCCTATTTCGAGAAAATTTTCTGGCCACTTATAAAATAATATTTCGAACGTGCCACGGGCGCGTGCAAGTGTGTCTGGGCTCAGAACGGACCACGAAAAGAACTTGGAGATCGGACGGATGCAAGTTTTGAAAACATGATGATGCAATGCACATGATGACATGGCAGGATGCAACACGCAAGTGAATGACATGGAAACGACGGCGAATAACTAGGAGACACCTGGCGCAACGTTCTCGGGGCATTACACATTGCAAACACGAATCTAATACAAAAAACCCTCTAACCAACTATACTAACACAGGAATCATAATCTAACTAACTCTATATTCTTAATCTTAGCTCTAACTACAAAAAGGAAATGAAAAGAAGTACCTCCTAGACCACCTGCTCGTCGCCGGACTATGGAGCTGCACGCACTGGATGCCTTCACCTCTAGCTCTGGCATGGCCAGTCCGAGCCCGCCACCTCCTTCTCCACCAGATATGCCGTAACAACTGTAGCTGCAGCTCCAGCAACTACCGTGGACATAGCGGTTGTAGCATCTCCCGCGCCACCACGGACATAGGCAACTTCCTGCACGGCATCTGGCATGGTCCCTGCGACCTTATCCTCCAGCACATCTCCGGACGAAGCGGCTGCAACGCCACGAGCGTCCTCCACTAGAGGCGGAAACAAGCGGCCGGACGAAGGGTAGTGCGGTGGGGTGAGGGTTTTGCTGCGGTAAGCGAGCCGATTTGGGGGGAAATGATTGGGAAAATGCGTCCGTTGGTGGTTCCCCTCCTCTTATAAGATGGGATGTTTTTGGACATTTTCCATTGACACGTGCACACCCACGACCGCGATATGTTGCACAAGAAAGCAAAACGGCCAGGCCCACATGTCATACGCGGCCCACATATGTACCTCCAGCCCCATGCGTCAGTAACTGAGGAGGTAACGGTCAACTACGTTGACCCAACGGCAATGCTCCGCTTGCGCTTTTGTGAGAGTGGGAAAGTGGCGGAGGGCAAAAGTGAGAAAATTTAGACTCCTTGGACAAAAATGAGCACAACTAAGAAACTAGGGGCATAGAAATAGAAAACCCCTTTATAATATGGTTTTTGTGCATTAGTGTGTCCCACTGTTTTGATATGTTTGCTTTGCATTTGTTTTACTTAGCATGTGGAAATCTTGTTATCTTTTGGAAAACATTGCCATGTTCTTTCAAAAACCCAATAAAGAAGTCCATTGAAATGTTGCCTTTCTTTCACCTAATACTTAAGTTGGGGACTCTAGTGGTGGCTTGATTAGTGATTGAATGATTGCAGAGATTTTTTTTGCTGATGAACCCAACATATTTGGTTGATCTAGGATGCACAATTTATCTCTGCCAAACTATCCCCTCGGGATACTTAGCTTTTGAGTCTTATGCATCACACTGTGATACTCTTATGTAGGATTTGACTTCTTTATGACTAAAGCAAGTTCGAAACCTTTGCACTTCATTTCATCTTTTATTGCTAGCCTCTATGGTACCATGCATTGCCCACTCTCACATTGAGACATGGCGCATACTTCGCAGGTACATCCAAACTCGTGGGAGGATGATACGTCTCCCACGTCTCTATAATTTTTGATTGTTCCATGCTATTATATTATCTGTTTTGGATGTTTAATGGTCTTTAATATACCTTTTATACTCCCTCCATTTTTATATACAAGGCCACTATGGAACATACATTTTGCATCTATACAAGGCCACTAACAGTAATCGAGGCAAAATTAATGATATTTTCTCGTACTAACAACCTGTTTAATATTTGCATGCATGTAGTCATAATGACAGTCAGCTACTTCCTCCACTCAGTTTTTTTGCATGCATGCAGAGTATTAATAATCCCGGTAAACAAGAAGAAAAGTTGACTTGTAAAATAGGCATTAAATTTTACATTGGTACCTATAATCCGAGTTTGTGGCTTTGTATACAAAAATGGAGGGAGTATTATTTTTGGGACTAACCTACTAACCAAAGGCCCAGTGCAAATTGATGTTTTTTTGCCTACTTCGGTGTTTCGCATAAACCAAACGGAATCTAAATGGAATGAAACCTTTGGGAGAGTTATTTTTGTAACAAATGTGATCCAGAAGACTTGGAGTGAACGTCAAGAAAGAAGCAGGAGGGCGCACCCCCCACCCTCGTGGGGCCCTCGCAGCTCCACCGACCTACTTCTTCCTCCTATATATATCCATATACCCCGAAAACATCCAGGGCACCACGAAACCCTATTTCCACCGCCGCAACCTTTTGTACCCATGAGATCCCATCTTGGGGCCTTTTCGGCACTCCGCCAGAGGGGGAATCGATCACGGAGGGCTTCTACATCAACACCATAGCCTCTCTGGTGATGTGTGAGTAGTTTACCATAGACCTTCGTGTCCATAGTTATTAGCTAGATGGCTTCTTCTCTCTCTTTGGGTCTCAATACAAAGGTCTCCTCGATTCTCTTGGAGATCTATTTAATATAATTCTTTTTGCGGTGTGTTTGTCGAGATCTGATGAATTGTGGGTTTATGATCAAGATTATCTATGAACAATATTTGACTCTCCTCTGAAATCTTTTATGCATGATTTAATATCTTTGCAAGTATCTTTGAATTATCAGTTTGGTTTAGCCTACTAGATTGATCTTTCTTGCAATGGGAGAAGTGCTTAGCTTTGGGTTCAATCTTGCGGTCTCCTTTCCTAGTGACAGTAGGGGCAGCAAGGCATGCATTGTATTGTTGCCATCGAGGATAAAAAGATGGGGTTTCTATCATATTGCTTGAGTTTATCCCTCTACATCATGTCATCTTGCCTAATGCATTACTCTGTTCTTATGAACTTAATACTCTAGATGCATGCTGGATAGCGGTTGATGTGTGGAGTAATAATAGTAGATGCAGAATCGTTTCGGTCTACTTGTCGTGGATGTGATGCCTATATACATGATCATGCCTAGATATTCTCATAACTATGCGCTTTTCTATCAATTGCTCGACATTAATTTGTTCATCCACCGTAGAATTTGCTATCTTGAGAGAAGCCAATAGTGAAACCTATGGCCCCCAGGTCTATCTTCCATCATATTATTTAGATATCTACTTGCTATTTTTATCGTTGTTTATTTTGCAATCTTTATTTTCCAATCTATACCACAAAAATACCAAAAATATTTATCTTATTATCTCTATCAGATTTCACTTTCATAAGTGACTGTGAAGGGATTGACAACCCCTTTATCGCGTTGGTTGCGAGCTTCTTGTTTGTTTGTGCAGGTACTAGGCGACTTGCGTGCTACCTCCAACTGGATTGATACCTTGGTTCTCAAAAACTAAGGGAAATACTTACGCTACTTTGATGAAGGAAATATGCCCTAGAGGCAATAATAAAGTTATTATTTATTTCCTTATATCATGATAAATGTTTATTATTCATGCTAGAATTGTATTATCCGGAAACATAATACTTGTGTGAATACATAGACAAACTAAACGTCACTAGTGTGTCTCTACTTGACTAGCTCGTTAATCAAAGATGGTTATGTTTCCTAACCATAGACATGTGTTGTCATTTAATTAACGGGATCACATCATTAGGAGAATGATGTGATTGACATGACCCATTCCATTAGCTTAGCACCCGATCGTTTAGTATGTTGCTATTGCTTTCTTCATGACTTATACATGTTCCTATGACTATGAGATTATGCAACTCCCGTTTGCCGGAGGAACACTTTGTGTGCTACCAAGCGTCAAAACGTAACTAGGTGATTATAAAGGAGCTCTACAGGTGTCTCCAAAGGTACATGTTGGTTTGGCGTATTTCGAGATTAGGATTTGTCACTCCGATTGTCGGAGAGGTATCTCTGGGCCCTCTCGGTAATGCACATCACATAAGCCTTGCAAGCATTGCAACTAATGAGTTAGTTGCGAGATGATGTAATACGAGACGAGTAAAGAGACTTGCCGGTAACGAGATTGAACTAGGTATTGAGATACCGACGATCAAATCTCGGGCAAGTAACATATCGATGACAAAGGGAACAAAGTATGTTGTTATGCGGTCTGACCGATAAAAGATCTTCATATAATATGTGGGAGCCAATATGAGCATCCAGGTTCCGCTGTTGGTTATTGACCGGAGACATGTCTCGGTCATGTCTACATTGTTCTCGAACCCGTAGGGTCCGCACGCTTAACGTTATGATGACAGTTTCATTATGAGTTTATATATTTTGATGTACCGAAGTTTGTTCGGAGTCCCGGATGTGATAACGGACATGACGAGGAGTCTCAAAATGGTCGAGACATAAAGATTGATATATTGGACGGCTATATTCGGACACCGGAAGTGTTCCGGGTGATTTCGAAGAAAACCGAAGTGCCGGAGGGTTACCGGAACCCCCCCCCCCCCCCGGAGAAGTAATGGGCTTTACGGGCCCTAGTGGAGAGAGAGGGGCGGCCAGGGTGGGCCGCATGCCCCCTTTACTCTGGTCCGAATTGGACTAGGAGAGGGGGGCGGCGCCCCCTTTCCTTCTCCCTCTCCCCTTCCTTTCCCCCTCCTAGTAGGAGTAGGAAAGAGGGGAGTCCTACTCCTACTAGGAGGACGATTCCTTCTCCTTAGCGCGCCCCAAGGGCCGGCCGGCCTCCCCCGTTGCTCCTTTATATACGGGGGCAGGGGGCACCTCTAGACACAAGTTGATCTTCAAGATCGTTGGTCGCTTGATGGCATTCTTCTCAGCATATTCCTTTGTCACAAACCTGTATTTGAACCACTGTTCTGCCCAATATCGTCTAATCCATTGGATTCGTGTCTTGCACTGATTGTAATCCTCTTCTGGATCTGTCTTGTACAGCTTTGAGAGGTCAGTGGGCAGATCTCTTGATGTTTCACCTCGACGCTTTCTGCCACCCTTCCTTGCTGATTTCTCTGCAGCCATGAACTTTAAACTGGATGGCTTCAATACGTGCAAAGGCTTCAAAGGCTTTCGCTTGCTGGACAAATAGGAACTAGCTTCGGGAGAATTTATATGATGCTGTAAGAATTCTGCAAATGAATGCAGACTATGAGAACCAAGGGATTCTCCCACGGACATGTACCTGTGACAGCATTAAGGTGCGAGGGAAGGGGAAGAGGTCATATGCATTCTCAGAAGATTTTGAAGATAAATCAGTTTAGAAGACATTGACCTCATCCTGCAAAGACATTCACTCATAGATAAGGAGTTGGTTCCAGATTTGTATGAATCCACGGATCAGTACAAGTGAGGAATCTAACTACTTTGTGAAGCATAAGTGAACATACTAGGCATTTTATGAGATGCAGTATGAAATAGATCCGACTTGTGTGAACAGAAACTGCTTGTGGTAGAAAGTGACGAATCTATAGGATCAAAGAGGCCATAAAAAGGAAGTTTTATTTACCACACAAAGAACTGCTAGATGGAGTGGAAGAGGAGGCCGAGCAGTTCGATCGTCCATGCCCTAACTTGGCGACGGAGGACACCTACGGCAACGGCGGAGAAGACGATGTCTGCGGCCGACGTGAAGAAGGTGTCGGAGAGGTCGCGGCAGCAAAGCGCTCCGTCGCCGGCGTCGTCGAGGGCTAGCGGTGGCGCTAGGGTTTGTGCGAGAGTGGAAGAAAGAATAATGACTGTGGTGAGGCATGTATTTATAGGGACAGGGATGGCATAGCGTTATTGCACAGGTGCCCCTGGCGATTCACATCTGAAGAACACGTGGCCATCATGCAACATATCGGAGGATGTTCCACGTTCCCACGCACGCCTGGATTGTCGGGTGGTCGTTCCCACTTCTCCGGGTTTCAGGTGAAGGAATTAGCACTGAAAGCGGACTTAATGTTTGTCTCTGTATCTTCTGCTGACAAGGACGCAGAGAAGACATTCGATAGTTTCAAGAGAATGCATATGATTTGGAGAGATGGAGCTTGAGATAGAAAGCACAGAGAGGTTAGGGTTAGGGTCCGATCACATTCACTTAGTTCAAAAGATTCAGCAAGAAGACATAGCTATAAGTGAATGCTGTAGAGGACAGAACACTAGTATATATATATGTATGTATATATAAGAAAAGCAATCAAATCAACATCGTGAAGATAATCATGAACAAGTTGAGATTGAAGCCAAACCAAATGTGAAGACATACCAAACGTAACGCCATGAGTGAAACACTTCAAACATAAAAATTTGGTGGTGGCGTTACCCACCGTATAGGAAGTATTAGACCCAGACACGGCGCACAATTATCATGGCGCTCCGAAGTCAAATTCCACATTAATGTATTCACACTTAGAATGTATGTCTTCATTGATTGAAGATATACTTTACATCGTGTGTTGCACATCTAAGTCATCAATATGCATAAGTGTTAGGATGTGTGCCTGATCACAGGACATTTGAGGATTCCAAGATATTTAGCTCACACCGTAACTTGCAAAAATCTCTTCTCATCCAAGGGCTTGGTGAAGATATCTGCCAATTGCTCTTCAGTGTTGACGTGTATGATATCAATATCTTCCTTTACAACATGATCTCTGAGAAAGTGATGATGAATTTCAATGTGCTTTGTCTTCGAGTGCTGAACTGGGTTGTTGGCAATCTTGATGGCGCTTTCGTTGTCGCAGTAGAGTGGCACTTGCTTCAGATGAATGCCATAGTCTTTGAGTGTTTGCTTCATCCACAGAAGATGAGCGCAGCAAGATCCAGCAGCAATGTATTCAGATTCAGCAGTGGAGAGAGATACACAATTCTGCTTCTTTGAAGACCAACATACAAGTGATCGTCCCAGAAAATGACATGTGCCTGATGTAGACTTGCGATCCACCTTGTCACCAGCATAATCAGCATCCGAGAATCCAACCAGATCAAACTCTGAGCCCTTTGGATACCATAATCCTAGAGTTGGGGTGTAAGCCAAATATCGAAGAATTCGCTTCACAGCTAAGTGATGCGATTCCTTTGGTGCCGCTTGGAATCGAGCACACATGCAAACACTAAGCATAATATCTGGCCTAGATGCACATAGATAAAGTAAAGAACCAATCATGGAGCGGTATACCTTTTGATCGAACTCTTTACCATTATCATCGGGACCCAGATGATGTTTGGCTGGCATTGGCGTCATGAAGCCTTTGCAGTCTTGCATACCAAACTTCTTCAGGCAATCTTTGAGATACTTCTCTTGAGATATAAAGATGCCGTTGCGTTGCTGACGTATTTGAAGACCAAGGAAGAACTTCAGCTCACCCATCATGGACATCTGATATTGCTCTTGCATCATATATCCAAACTCTTCACTGTATTTCTGATTGGTGCAGCCGAAAATAATGTCATCCACATATATTTGGCACACAAACAGTTCACCATCATATGTCTTCGTGAAGAGAGTGGGGTCGAGGGAAACAGATTTGAAGCCTTTGCTCTTCAGGAAGTCTTTGAGTGTGTCATACCAAGCCCGAGGGGCTTGTTTGAGGCCATACAGTGCCTTGTTGAGCTTGTACACCATGTAAGGATGTTTTGGATCTTCAAAGCCAGGCGGTTGTGTAACATACACTTCTTCTTCAATCTTGCCATTAAGAAAAGCGCTCTTCACATCCATTTGATATAGAAGTATGTTATGATGATTTGCATAGGCCAGCAGTATGCGTATGGCTTCAAGTCTAGCCACAGGAGCAAATGTTTCATCGAAGTCAATCCCTTAAACTTGAGTGTATCCTTGAGCAACGAGACGAGCTTTGTTTCTGACAACTTGACCATGCTCATCTTGCTTGTTGCGATATATCCATTTGGTGCCTATTATATTGTGCTTCCGAGGATCAGGACGCTTAACCAGTTCCCATACATTATTTAGCTCAAACTGTTGAAGCTCTTCTTGCATAGCTTGAATCCATTAAGGTTCCATGAAGTCTTCTTCAACTTTCTTGGGTTCTGTTATTGAGACGAATGCGAAGTGCCCACAGAAATTTGCTAGTTGTGTTGCCCTTGAACGAGTGAGTGGACCTGGTGCATTGATGCTATCAATTATTCTCTCAATCTCCACTTCATTTGCAACATGAGGATGTACAGGACGAAAATTTTGCTCTTGCTTATCATTGTCATTGTTAGAGGGATTGTCTTCAGGCTGAGCATTGTCTTCAGGTTGATCAGGTGCAGAGATGATAAGTTCTTCTTCAGGTTGAGCTTCAGAAGGTATGATTTCTCCAGTTCCCATAAGTTTGATTGATTCACTGGATGGAACTTCATCTAGCACATTTGGCAGGTGCTCTTTTTGTGAGCCGTTAGTCTCATCGAACCGCACATCCACTGTTTCAACCACTTTATAATGAAAGAGATTGAAGACTCTGTAGGAGTGTGAATCCTTTCCATATCCAAGCATAAAACCCTCATGTGCTTTTGGTGCAAATTTTGAAGTGTGATGTGGATCCTTGATCCAGCACCTGGCGCCAAATACTCTGAAGTAACTGACATTTGGCTTCTTGCCAGTAAGGAGCTCATAGGATGTCTTGTTCAGAAGCTTGTGAAGATAAACACGGTTGATGATATGTCATGCAGTGTCAATGGCTTCAGGCCAGAATTTTCTTGGAGTCTTGTATTCATCAAGCATCGTCCGAGCCATCTCAATAAGTGTTCTGTTCTTGCGTTCAACGACGCCATTCTGCTGTGGCGTCTACGGAGCTGAGAATTCATGTGTGATGCCCAAAGTATCAAGATATGTATCTAGGCCAGTGTTCTTGAATTCAGTGCCATTGTCACCTCTGATGTGCTTTATCTTGGCGCCATAGTTGTTCATTGCTCGATTGGTGAAGCATCTGAAGACATCCTGCACTTCAGTCTTGTAAAGGATTATATGCATCCAAGTATATCTTGAATAATCATCAACAATGACAAAGCCATAGAGACAAGCAGTAGTAGTAAGAGTTGAGTAATGAGTGGGACCGAAAAGATCCATGTGTAGCAGTTCGAAGGGTTGAGTCGTTGTCATGATTGTCTTCGAGGGATGCTTGGCCCTCGTCATCTTTCCTGCTTCATAGGCACCGCATAAGTGATCCTTCTTGAACTTGACGCCCTCGATGCCTATGAAATGCATCTTCCTTGCAAGGGTGTGGAGGTTCCTCATGCCAGCATGCCCTAGCCTTCGATGCCAGAGCCAGCATTCAGAAGCTTTTGCTAGAAGACATACGACAAGTTGTGGTCCTGCTGAGAAATCTACCACATACAAATCATCTTTCCGATACCCTTCAAACACTAGAGACTTGTCAGATTCCATTAGTACAAGGCAACGATATTTTCCAAACATCACAATTATGTTTAAATCGCAAAGCATTGAGACAAACATTAAGTTGAAACCAAGGGATTCAACAAGCATGACTTTATCCATGTGTTGATCCTTTGAGATTGTAACTCTACCTAGACCCAATACCTTGCTTTTACCAGTGTCAGCAAATGTGATGTGACTTTTGTCTGATGGACGTAAAGTTGAGTCCATGAGAAGGCTTCGCTTGCCAGTCATGTGATTTGTACACCCACTATCAATAATCCATTCTGAAGCAGCTGGTATCGTACCCTACAGTGCAGTTAGGGGGATAGGCTTCACGAAGAGAATTGTGAAGCAAAAACATTTGACGAACCAGTGGATTACTAAAGCTTAGATCGAGATTAGGACTGATAGGGCAAGTTGCAAGCGATTCAGGAACAAAGTATATAATAAGACCATTTGGGCATTTGATCTTACGCCCTACAAGATGTTTAAGGTCCCCAGCAATAGTGTCATACAATTTTGGTTTTCGGCTGGAGACCTTTCCTTGCAAAAGAGAGTTAAGCTTTCTTAGCCACCCACATCTTTAGGGGTGGCTTTGAAGCAATAAGTCTAAGTGCAGCATCTGAGAACTTTGGCTTTGGAGCCCTAGCAAAAAGTCTTGCAGGTGGAAAATAGTACTCATAAGAATAAGCAGAATAGTTCTTGGTCTTATGAACATGGCGGTTTGATGGACCGCGCTCATGTTCATAGGCCTGAGTATGGCTTCCCTGCAAAACATTTGCGTTAGTGTGACTCAGGTGAGTCCTTTGTCTGTATGAAGCCTTTGGACCGTATGAAGCCCGTGGTCTGGGGTTTGTCTTCTTCACTTATGGTGTCATGATGACATTCACAGGAAGATTCTCCAAACACCTTTTCGGCACCCAGATCTTCTTCATAGGCGGTCCATTCCTGCAGTTAGTACCAATGTACCTGGCAAACACTTCACCATTCTGATTCTTAAACAGTTTATAGTTTGCATCAAAGGATTCATCAATAATAATGGGATTAGCACAAGTGAAGCCAGATAGGGTGGATGGATCCGCTGAAGGTTCCTTTGCAGCAACCCATGTGGTTTTGGGGTACTGCTCAGGTTTCCAATAGGAGCCATCAGCATTCATTTTCCTTTCGAACCCGACACCCTCTTTCCTAGGGTTTCGGTTCAGGATCTGCCTTTTGAGGACATCACATAGTGTCTGATGCCCTTTGAGACTTTTGTACATCCCTATTTCAAGCAGTGTCTTCAACCTGGCATTCTCATCAGCAATAGCAGTGGTGTCCTCAGCAGAGGGGTTAGTTACCACATCAACAGTTGAAGATATTGCAACAGTAGCAGCAGTAGAACATTCAGCAACAGAAGTAGCGTTATCACGCTCAATGCATTTAAGACATGGTCGTTCAAATCCTTCCTGAGCTGAATTGATCTGTTCGGTGCGAAGTGACTCGTTTTCCTGTTGAAGATCTTCATGAGCCGCTCTCAATTTCTCAAGATCTTGCTTCCTTTGAAGATAATCATAGGAAAGCCTTTCATGAGTTCTTGAGAGCGTTTCATGGCGACTTTCAAGTTCCTCATACTTAACGTGAAGATTTTTTATGTCTTCAATTAAGGAATGAGATCGAGTCATTTCAGCGTCTAGCAGATCATCACTTTTGTCTAACAGTTTTTGAATGTGTTCCATAGCTTTCTGTTGTTCAGTTGCAATTTTAGCAAGTGTTTTGTAGCTGGGTTTGGAACCACAATCAGAGTCATCGTCACTAGATGTTTGATAGTGAGTAGTGCGTGTGTTTACCTTGGCACCACGTGCCATGAAGCAGTAGGAAGGAGCGGAGTAGTCCTTGTCATTTGCATCGGTGTTGGTGATGAAGCCATTGTCTTCAGTGTTGAACATGGACTTGGCAACATATGCTGTAGCCAGACTTGCAATGCCAGAATCGGACTCCTCCTCAGACTCCACCTCCGCCTCCTCAGAAGCTGACTCCTCCTCAGAGTCCATTTCCTTGCCAACAAACGCACGTGCCTTGCCAGATGAGCTCTTCTTGTGTGATGAAGACTTGGAGGAAGACTTGGAAGAAGATTTTGAGTATTTCTTCTTCTTCTTATCGTCAGAGTCATACTCCTTGCTCTTCTTCTTCTTGTTGTTCTCATTGTCCCACTGTGGACACTCAGAGATGTAGTGGCCAGGTTTCTTGCACTTGTGACATGTTCTCTTCTTGTAGTCATGAGCAGAAGCTTCATCATTCCTTGTGCTTGATCGTGAAGACTTTCTGAGGCCTTTCTTCTTGGTGAATTTTTGGAACTTCTTCACAAGCATAGCAAGCTCCCTTCCAATGTCTTCAGGATCATCAGAACTGCTGTCAGATTCTTCTTCAGATGAGGAGACAGCCTTTGCCTTCAAGGCACGAGTTCGCCCATAGTTGGGACCGTAGATGTCTCTTTTCTCAGAAAGATGAAATTCGTGTGTGTTGAGCCTCTCAAGTATGTCAGACGGATCGAGTGTCTTGAAATCAGGACGTTCTTGAATCATCAGGGCTAGGGTGTCAAACGAACTGTCAAGTGATCTCAGGAGTGTCTTGACGACTTCATGCTTGGTGATCTCAGTAGCGCCAAGGGCTTGAAGCTCATTTGTGATGTCAGTGAGTCGATCAAACGTGAGTTGGACATTCTCATTGTCATTTCTCTTGAAGCAGTTGAAGAGGTTGCGAAGGACACTGATTCTCTGATCTCTCTGGGTTGAGACACCTTCGTTGACCTTGGATAGTCAGTCCCGGACTAGCTTAGATGTTTCCAAAGCACTCACGCGGCCATACTGTCCTTTGGTCAAATGACCACAGATGATATTCTTCGCTGTAGAGTCCAGTTGAACAAACTTCTTGACATCAGCGGCAGTGACACCTTCTCCAGCCTTGGGAACGCCGTTCTTGAAGACATACCATAGGTCGACATCAATGGCTTCAAGATGCATGCACATCTTATTCTTCCAGTAGGGATATTCAGTTCCATCGAAGACGGGGCATGCAGCGAAGACTTTAATTATCCCTGCAGTCGACATAGCTAAAACTCCAGGTGGTTAAACCGAATCACACAGAACAAGGGAGTACCTTGCTCTGATACCAATTGAAAGTGCTAGTGATCGACTAGAGGGGGGGTGAATAGGCGATTTTTATGAAAGTCTTCAAAACATGTAAGTTTCGAAGACAAACGATAGAAATAAACCTATTACCATGCAGCGAAAGATAGACTACACTAGGCAAACCATAGTCACGTAATAAATGAAGTGAAAGCACAATGGCAAATAGCAGCTAGGCAGTAAGGATCAAGTAGGAAGATATTGAGAAGCCAATCAGTACACGTAATCACTTAGTGAAGTCGAATGGTGATGCTACCGTACAATGACTTCACAAGAACCAACAGTAAGTAAAGGGAAGGGAAGGATGAAACTAGTGAGTCATTGAAGACAATGATTTGTTGGACCAGTTCCAGTTGCTGTGACAACTGTACGTCTGGTTAGGGAGGCTGAGATTCAACTCAGAAAACCTCGTCTTCACCTTATTCCCCTTGAGCTAAGGACACCCAGTCCTCGCCCAATCACTCTGGTAAGTCTTCAAGGTAGACTTCCAAACCTTCACAGACTTCGTTCACCGGCGATCCACAATGACTCTTGGATGCTCAGAACGCGACGCCTAACCGGCTGGAGGATTCACAGTCCTCAAGTGTAATAAGTCTTTAGATCACACAGACAAGAAGACTTAAGTGATGCCTAACACTCTTTGGCTCTGGGTGGTTAGGGCTTTATCCTCTCAAGGAATTATCTCTCAAAGGCTTCGAGGTGGGTTGCTCTCAAACGACAAAAGTCGTACTTTAACTCTGAGCAGCCAACCGTTTATGGTTGTAGGGGGTGGGCTATTTATAGCCACTAGGCAACCCGACCTGATTTGTCCGAAATGACCCTGGGTCACTAAGGAACTAACACGTGTTCCAACGGTCAGATTTCAAACACACACGGCAACTTTACTTGGGCTACAAGCAAAGCTGACTTGTCCAACTCTGGACAAGATTCGCTCTCATAGTCTTCACTCGAAGACATAGGATTTTAGTTAAGCATCACTTCAGTCATTCTAACTGGTTCTCTTGGACCCCACTTAACAGTACGGTGGTTCCTATGACTCAACAAAGAAGAAAAAGAACTACGAAAGATCTAAGTCTTCGCGCTTCATAGTCTTCATGCGATGTCTTCTCTTGTCATAGTCTTCACTGCGAATGTCTTCACATACCACCTTTGACTTCAATGTCTTCATACATTTTTAGGGGTCATCTCTGGTAGGAAAACCGAATCAATGAGGGACATCTACCTGTGTTATCCTGCAATTCTCACAAACACATTAGTCCCTCAACTAGGTTTGTCGTCAATACTCCAAAACCAACTAGGGGTGGCACTAGATGCACTTACAGCGACGAGCTTGGCAGCGGACGGGCGACGCGTACGCGCGTGGTGAGGCAGAGGCCACGGCAGAGCGGGACGAGGGGAGCAGGGGGTCCTGGGGCAGCAGTGAGCGGGGCGAGGGCTACACGGTGATCGCCGAAGAGGGACACCGGCGGGAGAACAGCGGCGGGCGCGGGATGACGCGCAGCGGCAGGCGGCGACGGGAGGCAAGCGGGGGAGGGCGTGAAGATGAGCGTGACTCCACGGCACCGGGCGGCGGCTTCGCGGCGAGGTCGTGGCGGATGGGGAGGGGCCGCAGCAGCAGGGGGCGCGAGAGAGTGACGGGCGACGCGTGCGACAAACCGCAGCGGCCAGCGGCAATGTAGCGGTCGGGCGTGGGCGCGCACCGGTGAGCCGTGGCGCAGCCAAGCGCGGACGCGCGTGCACAGGCGCGCCCAGCGGCGTCGAGCGGCCAGTGGGGCGAATCCGGGTGGCGCGGCAGGGGCTCGCGCACGAGCGTGCGTCACAACCACGCAGCGAGGCGCCGGGCGTGCGGTGACGTTGACGCGCGCGCATAGAGGAGGAGGGGGAGGAGGAGGGAGGTGGCGGCTCACAAGGGGAGCGGGAGGGGCATGGCAGCGTGCTCGGGGCGACCCGTGGGGAGGAGGACGACGGCGGTGGTCGGCGACGGGGTGGTCCGGCGTAGGCGAGCGGCGAGGTGCTGGGCGTCATGGGCGGCGGCTGCCCCGACTGGATCCACACGGGGCGGAGGGTTGAGGTGTCGGGCGCCGGCGATGGTGGGGTAGCGTCGTGCGGAGTCGGCAAGATGGCGGCGGGGTCATCGCGGTGACGGGCGACGTGGCCGGCCCCGATCCAGATTGGATCGGGATGAGCGACGAGGGAATCGTGGGTGAGCGATGAGGGGATCGTGGGTGAGCGAGTGGGGGAGGGGGTAGCGGATAGGGTTCGATCGGGGTGGGGTTAATGGGGAAAGTGGGTGGCCGGTTGGGCCGGCCAGGCGACCTGGTGGCCTTCTGGGCCCAAGCCCACTAAGGGAGGGGGGTTCCTTTTACTTTCTTTTGTTTTTGTTTTGTTTTATTTTTTTACTTATTTTGTTTTATGTTTTCTTTCTTTTATTTAATACTTTATAGTTTTATAAGAAGCAAGACCCACACCTAAAATAGAGTTACAATTCTAACTACAGTCTCAAAAGTTTTACCTCTGAACAAAATAGTTTAGTATTTTATAAAATTCAAAAAGCATTTATTTAATTGTTTTAGCTACGGTTTTATTCATTTAGATTATTTAAGCATTTTATAAATATGTGGTTTTTCTACCATAATTATCTATGCAATATTTGGTTCACTCCGAACATTTTAGTTTTAATATTTGAAAACATTTATTGTTTACCTGTTTTTTTGAATTTGAATTTGAATCGGTTTCGAACTAACTCGAGATTAGCAACTATAAACGAGGTGACGTGGCATCATTAGCAGAGGATCACTGTAGCTTAATTACCCGGGCGTCACACGGTGCCTGTGAAGAAGGCAAGGCCTATGAAGCCGCCGTGTTTTGGGAAAGGTCCGGTGCCTGTGAAGAAGGCCAACGCCTGTGAAGCTTGCCGCCCGTGACACTCTCACGTAATAATGAGTCACGGAGTCTCCGGAGTCTCCGGAGTGCCGCCCTCGGGCCTCGGGGGCTCCCGCCCACACCCTGTGGCAGCACTTAGCTCCGCGCTGGTGAGAAGACGTCGAAAACTAGAATAGGTGTCGGACGTGGCTTTTTCATTTGCTTTCTGCAGTTGGCTTGGTTATCCCGTTTGATGTTTTATTGAAGTTGTTGACGTTCTTGATTTGCGACTCTTTGTCTTTCTCGCTTGCTTGCCTCATTTTCTCTCACACAAGTCTCGCGAGGGAGGTTCGCGGGCGCCCTCACGAGTGTTTTTCTGCCCCGATCATTTGGAGCTTTCCTATCCGAGTCCTCTGCGGGAGCACCCCTCCCAGTCCGTGCCTCACGGGCATCGCGACACGAGCGCAGGACCTGGGTCGATCGCCCCCATAAGTAAGACCGAAAGTTACCCCTCCTACTGATCCTTGCAGGGCACAAAGCACACGGCGAGGCCACGGCCTCGGGAGGCGAGGACCGCGTCAAGCCCCACCGAGCTAAAATAATTCCCGCACACGGGTGCACAACGCGGGAACACAGCGCGGAAATAGTGGAAGCAGCACGATGGTTAACAGCAGCAGTTCTAACACGCCCCCGCGGGGCCCTATACTACCTTTTATTTCTGCGCAGAAAAAGAAGGAAAACAAAATGGCGCGATTCGTCGTGCACCAACCCACAACAAAGGTTCGAGCTGCTCCTGAGGCTCAGGCGGATCCCTCATCTCGCTTTGCCGGGGCGCGACGGCGGGCTGACCCGCTACCTTCACCCAGGCGGGCGCGACGGCGCGGGGGCTGGTCGCGGCGACCGCTAGAGCAGCTGCTGCCTGAGAGGGAGTCATCGAAGCTCAGCGAACCCCGAGCACCGCCGCCTGTCCGCCCATCGCCGTCTTCATCCTGGTCAGTACCGGGGCTGGGCAGGCGGCCGCGTCGTCGTCTCCGGGGCAGCACCCAGCACGGCGATCGTCTTCCCCGAACACCCTCACGTAAAGGGTGGCGTCGCCATCGAACTTGAAGTGCAGGGTGCACCACCGGCCCAGGCCACGCGCGCGGGCAAACGTTTGTCAACCGCGGGTCATGGCCTCATTCCCAGAAACGGAGACCTCCAACGAAGCCCAGGAGGCCCTGCTGCAGCAGCCGTCTGCCTGGAGCCAGAAGCCGCACCGGGCGCTGGCCGGCAGATCACCTACGAAGAAACGGGGGAGCCGGAGCCGGGTGCTGGTTGGGTCCGCTGACCACATGACGAACTCCGGCAGCACCTCCGCAGAGCGAAAGCGTGGCCTGGGGGGGCGCACAGCCACGGCGTGCCCCCCATCGGCGGCCGGGCGCTCACCACCGCGCAGGGAACCACCTCCATGGCCGCGGGAAGCCACTACGGGGACCGTGGAATACTTGCGAGGGCGGCCTCGGCCGCGCTTGGCCGGGGGGGAGTCAGGCCCAGCCTGGGGGGCCTTTCCTTTCTCCGCGGCCGAGAATCTCTTTTGAGCCATGGGAGCGGCGAGTAGCCAAGAAGAAGAAAAGGAGCAGCAAGAAGGGACGGGCTGAGGGGACTCGCGCAGCCCTGTACTTAAGCCGGAGGAGGCCAACCGCCGAGCACCACGATCGCAGGTAATCATGACCGGTTTCTCTGCATGCAGGGACTTATCAAGTCGTGCGGTCATCGATGCATCGTGGGGAAGCGCAGACGCCCACATCCAATCAATCGCCACGCGGCGCCCAAGGCTGCAGGCTGTTGGGGCCCGCGGCGCTTCGCGCTCGCCCCTTCGCTTCCCTGCTAGGCCAAGCCCGGGCGCGCCGTGGGCCCGGGGTCTACTGTCAGCTTTCTGGGAACGGGGGTCCCCAGACTTGCCTGCCTGCGGCCTGCGGCGTGGCTCAAGTGGGGCCCCAGCGCGGCCCATCTTCATCAGCTCAACCTCAAGACCCTCGCGAGGGGCCAAGCCTCGCGGGACGGACGACCGGAAGCTTCCTCAGAGGTAGCTTTATCAGGCAGGCTCGCGAGGAGGCGGAGAGATCAAGGTAGGGGTACCTCGCGAGGAGCCCGTGACGCAAGCCATGACGATCGAAACCAGGCGGGCACCAGGCGGGCGCCGGCTTGCGCAGTGTCCTTGTTTTCCCTTTGGTGCAAAGGGGGCAAGCACAGGCCAAGGCACCGGATAAAGATTACCATTCCGGTGCAACGAGACCAAAACCAACAGAGCGGCAGGACGGAGGTCACCGTGGAGTCCAAGACAACGTCATCACCAGTGCTTTTGGCAGCCGAAGACCACCTTTGGTCAGGATAACTTGTACTAGATGTCCCCTTTAAAATAGCCAATTGTTAACGCCCTTCCCGCTCATTATTTAGGGAGAGGCCCAGGGCCTCTATAGAAGGACCGAAAAAGAGAGATAGAGAGAGAGAAGCGATTGAACTCACCCAAGCAGTTCATCGCACCAGCTCAAGAACACCTCTCGCGAGGCTGTTCCTCCCTTGTACTGTTCCTCATCAACCCTTGAGGTAATCCACCTCACCACACACTGGAGTAGGGTATTACACAACAACGGTGGCCCGAACCAGTATAAACCTTGTGTCCCTTGTGTTGTTCGTTGTTTTCAGCTTAGATCACGCGAGAAGATTGGACGTAGATCGGTAGGGGAGAGATCTCCGCGCGCACCCCAGTGTTCGAACCTCATGGGCCTGCCGGAACCTGATATCCGATAAATCCAAGCAATTTTTAAAAAAAATTTCAATTATCGATACAACTCTAGACCACTTTGGACTATGACTACGTGAAAAGACGTGTGCTGCACGTGGGCCCCACACGCCCTCGGTCAACAAGACCGACCGCATCCATCCGCGTGTCGCTGCGGGTGGACAAGAACCGGGTCCGGTCAGCGCCGCTCCACGCTCACAAAAGTTGGCAGGTCACCACAGCTTAGCACGATGACACTTAGCCGGAGCTAGGGCACGCCGCGGCGGCGACGACGGTAGGGTCGGAGAGGCGGCGCGACAGGAGGGAGTATCGTCGATTGCTGCCGAGGAGGAGTCGCCAGCGGAGGGGTACAGGCGATGGGGTTTGACAGGAAGGAGGCGGCGGAGGAGGAGGTGAAGTGGCTGAAGCATTACTCCTCGACGCAAAGCATACTGATCGTCGGCGACGGAGATCTCTCCTTCTCGCGGGCCCTCGCCATCGCATTCTGCTCCGCGGAGAACCTCGTCGCCACCTCCATCGACTCCTATGGTCTGTTCATCTTCTTCTTCACAACCCCTGCGGGTTGGTTTCAGCTTCCTCTCGCGATGCAAACTCACATGCCCCTCCCTTGTTAAATGCTAGCACTAAATTGTAGTACCAGTAAAGAAGCCGGATGATGCTTTTTTGGCCTTTAATTTGCGATTTCTCGATGGGAACGCGAGATTTAGGTATACAAGAACGGTGAATCATTGTGAACATTCATACAGTATTCAGCAAAACGAATACTGTCAGCCTGCCTCATATAAGTGCCCCTTTTTACCTTCATAATGAACCTTTTTATGTCAGCTTCTTCAGTAAAAGTTGTTGTCTTTCAGGAAGTATCCTATTTCCTTCATTTCTTTGTCTGCAGTCAGCTGTTGCTTAACTTAAAAATCTCAAATTGATGATAATGTTTTTAGGATTTTGTGATCGTTATTGGTGGTATTTATCTATTTCATCTGTACTTATTGTGGGTAATCCTCTTGGCCAGAGACTCTGACGGGGAAGTATAGCAAAGCAGAGTCCAATATATTTGTACTAAAAATGATGGGAGCCACAATTTTGCATGGTATTGATGCCAATACTATGAAGCTTCACAATGACCTGAAGATGAGACGCTTCGATCGGATTGTCTTTAATTTTCCTCATGCTGGGTTCAAAGGAAAAGAAGACCACATGGATGTGATCAAGTATGTGCACTCTCTTTGTTAGTTGCTGCTAGATTTTGAATAATTCGCTTGTCATGTGTATTGGTTGTGCCATTAAATGTATCTCATGTCTCCTTATCTCAGAGTTACTTGAGTATTCCTAAGGCACATATGTATGTTACTAGTTTTGCTGTATCACTGTCTCTGTCTTCTTTTAGAAAACATGTAAGCAGATGCAAATGACATTGAATATAAATACTACTCCCTCCGTAAACTAATATAAGAGCGTTTAGAATACTAAAATAGTGATCTAAACGCTCTTATATTAGTTTACAGAGGGAGTACTATTTATGGGAGAAGTTGTTTCCTTTTTTGATTTTTGATTCTAGCCACAGTTGTCCACTACTGAACTTATTTTGAGCTCTCCATCGTCACATAGTTCCATAATTGGAAACGAACTGTAGGAGCAGTTTGTTTAATTCTTGTATATTTGCATCTACCCCTTTATGTGGCTCTTCATGGTAACTTTTGCTAGTTTCTATGTGCCCACTCTCTAGTCTCTACGAATGGAAGACATTCTTACAACAGCACAAAATTCTTGTTGTAGCTTGCTTATAGAGATTTTTTTTCCGTACTTATGAAAGAAGATGAATTGGTTTGACCATAAGTATCTTAAATTTCTTCTGACAGTGCCAATAAAGTAGTTAGCTGGTGGTTTCTTATTGTGTTTGGTCAACCCAATAACCTTTCATTCAAAATGTACTCTTATAAAGGTCTGTTGTTTTAGGGCCTTTTATTCTTAATTAACTTGATACTGACCTTCTGTGCTAATTGAACCTTTAGCGCGCACAAAAAGTTGGTGAGGGGGTTCCTTCACAATGCAAGCCACCTGATTCGCCCAAATGGTGAAATCCATGTTAGCCACAAGACAGGGAATCCATATGATAAATGGGATATTGAGGAATTGGCATTGGGATCTTCTCTTATTAAGGTTGATCAAGTTAGTTTCCGAATAGAGGATTACCCTGGGTACAACCAAAAGAGGGGAGATGGTGCGAATTGCGATGAACCTTTCGCTTTAGGTGCTTGCTGCACATTCAAATTTTGTATCAGAGGCTCGAAGAAACTGAAGAGTGCGCACAGAAACATGATTTCGTCACATGGAAGCAGCACACTGTCTGAACCAATCAGCACAGTTCAGATAGCAAAAAAAGCTCATGAGCCTTACAGCCTCGGATTAGCTCAAAGGCATGAACCGTGTTTTCCGGTTAGCATCGGTGGCATGGTGGTTTCTCCTTCCTTTGATCGGCATGGGACTAGTCAGCCATTGTGCAGCATTGCAGGGTCATCACCGAATGCTCTGCCGATCCTTGGTGGCAATCTCCCTGCGCCACCTCAGCAGCAGCCTTGGTACCAACACGGGCCCATTCTTCAGCTGCTATGGAGCGGCGGCTACTCACACTTCGCCCGGGAATACCTTCGGAGTCTACTCAGGGAGTATGAAGCGCATAGGCAAATGACGCCCGGAGGAAGAGCAACCAATGTGAATTACTCTGTCTTGCTGGAACATTGCTTCAGGGAATCCATTGCGTGCGCGTTACTCCAGGAGTGGCTGCAGAGAGCGGTTGTGTTGCACGGTAGACGTTGAAGGATCGCGTGGAGGTATAAGTGTGTGTTGTAAGGATCACTAGATATTTCAAGATGTGCTGTGTCATCTGATATTCTTGCATATGTTCTCTTTGTGTCCAAGAACTACACGCAGGGCATTTTGTGTACTGGGAATGCTGTTTTCTCTACCTGTGTAGTGTAAAGAAGTAGTAATCCTGGACAAGAGTCTCACTTTGCAGCGTAACTCTCTTTTAAGAGACTCAAGACTTGTTATCTCAATTATCACTGGTACTGTGCCTAAGATGTAACGGGATCAGGCAGTGATTGATACTTGCAAACATATTTGGTTCGAACCGGATCAATCTCTTTTTGAATTGAAGATCAGGGGATTTTTTCCCTGGTGACTGATTTAAAAAAACTGCTAAGATTTTTTTTTGGTTTGCTATATGTTTGTTGAGTTTCGGTCAACCATGTTGTATTTGGTCCTACTCTGATCTTGTTCAGATCAGAACGACTAGAAGGTAGCCCTTGTGACGCCTCCCCAGGGCGCCACCAGGTGCAAAACCCAGCGCCGCCAGCAGCCCTACCAAGCCACTGCCTTCCCTTCTGCTGTTTGCAGCCAGCGTAGGTTGCGGTGGCGGCGGGCTCGATGCCGAAGGAGCCGGGGTGTTGGACGCGGCGGGATCCCCTTGGATCAGCTGGGGCGAGACCAGCGGGGAGCGCGCGCAGTGGCCAGGGCGGCATCCCTAGTCGTGCAGTGGCGGAGCTCGCCCCCATGGCCGGCGGGATCACGCATGCTCTACCGATGGTGGGCGCGGAGGCGGCCGTGGATCTAGATCACATCCAGATCCGTCGTCGGCTTTGCCCATGAGCCGCTGACAACGCGATAAGGGATCTAAGAGGGAGGCGGGCTCCCTGCCAGCGATAGGGCGGTTGGAGGTTCAGAGTGTCGCAATTGCCGATGAAAATCGTGTTGATCTCGGTCACGGAGGATAATGGTGGCGTCTTGGGCGTCGTCTCCTTGTCGAAGGCATCATCAGCTGCAATCGCCGTCACCTCGTTCCGAACGTTTCGGGAAAACCTAGATCCGAGATTATCGGATAGGACAATGACGGGCAGGGGCGGACTCAGGGAAAAATCTAAGAGGGGGCAAAAAAAAAATGCCCATATTCTTGAACCAACAAGGCAAAAACATTCATGTAAACCAAACAAGGGCATAATAACTTCATTTTTCAAGCATTAACCAAATTCATCAAATGTGAAAGAAGACTAACCATTTGAGACGAATTAATTAGATCTGATGATA
This sequence comes from Triticum monococcum, assembly GCA_034509565.1. Classification (NCBI taxonomy): domain Eukaryota; kingdom Viridiplantae; phylum Streptophyta; class Magnoliopsida; order Poales; family Poaceae; genus Triticum; species Triticum monococcum. Next base: position 491,782,669 of record CM067845.1, read on the forward strand.
TCTTGTTTCGAAATTGCCAAAGTGTCCCTGCAAAAAAAAGTTGCCAAAGTGAACATTGGCGTTCTAATTTTTTTTTTGTGAATAGACGTTCTAATAATCTAACCTACAAGAAAAACATTATCAAATTGAGAAACAATGAAAATATTGAAGAGGGCCGGTGCGTTGAAAAAGCAAAGAAATCTTTAGCGCATTACCTTCCATTTGACGCATGATGATCTTTGATTGTATTATAAAATGTTTTAGCAGATTACCTTCAATATATAAAAATGTTTAACTACCAATTTGAGCAGGAATTCCAGTCGTTTACATGGATCCTTAGGAAGCTTTTCCAAATCAACTAGTACCGGCATCTTGAAGTTGTTGATTTTTGAGAGAAAAAAAAGCTCCATTTTATTTCCCTGCAATTTAAGTGAAAAAAATGAAAGTTAAATTAACGGTGGAATTTCCGTACATCATACATGAAGATGAAATGTGCTACAAACTAGGAAGTAATAATAGATGATGTGAAGTAAATTAGAGATTTTAGGTACAGACTAGCCACTAGTGGTAATTAGAAAGTTGCATACAAAAATTTAAGTGTTACAAAAAAGATGTTTAAACTGGCGTAATCATCCAAATTGATAAACTATACACACATATATTGATAAGAAATTAGGGAATTAGATGGCATACCTTGATGTCAGTAGAATTAGGGAATTGCGTATTGAGAACTCTGTTCGCTGATGGAGTAGTGCAAGGCCGTCAATGGAGCAAGGGGCCGGCGACGGCAAGTCAGTGATTAGTCGCAGCGAGCAGGCGATGTGATGACTCCGTGGCGGCGTGAGACGCGAGGTCAAGGCTTCCCGAAGTCCATCCCGTGTCTGGCTGCGTGTGCAAGTACATGAAATCTGGCCATTGGATTAAGCTAGGGAATTACGCACGGGAAAAGAGGCATCTGACGTACGCTAAAGGCCTTAGCAATTCTATTTCTTATATATTCGACTTCTTATCTAGACTTGGCTTTCCAAAATAAAGAAATACTGGGCCGAGTGGGGGCAGAGGATTCGGCCGAGTGGGGGCACGATAAATACACGTCGGACCAACTCTAATCGGCTAAAAAATCGAGTGGGGGCAGTTGCCCCCACAACCTATAACCTGGGTCCGCCGTCCTCCTTCTTGGGGGCATCATTTTAGAATAGGTGTTGTCTGAAGGGGATAAGATGAGGAGCGGTGTTGCATCTACCACAACGACAACAGGTCTCGGCGGCATGGTGCAACACACCCTTGATGACGAACATGTGTTGACGGACGCGCACACGTTGTGGTGTTGTCTGGCGTCGTGGACTCGTGGTGGCGTCGACGGCAGAATGGCCTCGCAAGGTAAATGTGTTGATTGCTTGGCGGCTGCTGATTTTAGAGCGTGTGTATGCAATGCGGGTAGAGGGTCTACTAGATTGATTGGTGCTCTCGGTTTGCTGGCGGGCGGCTTGATGAGGCCACCGAATTAGATGATATGTGTTGATATGAAGTGAGGGCATATCATCAAGCTTGCAGGTGTAGCATGTGTTGTCCCAAAAGTGGCTTTGAATTGATCCATGTAGTATTTATTTTGTTGAATAATATTCCCTCTGTTTCTAAATATTTGTCTTTTTTAGAGATTTCAAATAAACTACCACATACGAATGTATATAGACATATTTTAAGAGTTTAGATTACTTGTTGAAATCTCTAAAAAAACAAATAATTAAAAACGGGAAAGTAACATAATAAAATGCTTGTGTGCATTGCAGTTTGGTCCTAGCCTGGTGTGCACGTTAGGGCATCTTCAATGGTTGTAAGATAGTTGTTGGTAGATTTTGCCACATAGGATTTTTGATGATGTGTCATGCAATAAATGAGGAAAGAGAAGAAGGTTGTATGTACATGAACCAACACCCATTGCACAAGCTCCAATGTAGAATGAGAGAGCACCTTATTTATTATCTCACATCCTATTGGACATACTAGATACAACCCATTGAAGATGTTGTATGTTAAGATGTTGAGGCTGGTCACAATAGGCAAGAACATAAGCTAGTAACTTACACACTTCCCTAGACTATGTTACTACCTCCATAGTGGGTAGGAACATCTATATAGTGTCATGCAACGATATATTTATTAGATTATAGACTTATTGTTTCTTGGAGTGTGTGATGTTCCGGTAACTTAGCTAGTTACCACAAGCACCTCTCTCTTCATTAGATATGTGCCACATAAGCAAAGTTGTATTGGAGTGTGTGATGTTACTCCTAAGTTCCTCCTCATTGTGACCAGCCTGATATGGCAGATTTTACGAACAAGCTATGCTCTTACACGGAGTGGTTGTCAATTCGGGTCGTTGAAAAATCAAGCAATGGTCACTGAAGACGAGAAGTCGTCTTCCATCCCATCCGATCCCGCGAACCAGCGAGAATAAAACGAAAAAAAAACTGTGCTGAGGAAACCTGAAAAGCTACTGACACGCGGGCCCGACACAAGCCCCTCGCGGCGTACACAGAAAGGAACCTCCGTTTTCTCAAAAAAGAAAAGAAAAAAAGAAAGGAACCTCCGAGTCTTCGGCAAAGACTCGTCGATACGAGAATCGCTTCCGCCGCTGCACCGCAGCAGCGCTGCTCCCTGCTACTCCTCCCTTGCCGCCGCCGCCGAAGAGGATACGAGGAGGCGCGCATGGCGGGGGCTTCGCCGGAGAGTGGCGCGCAAAATGCCGCGGTTAAGCGGGTGGGGCACTACCCGGCGATTCAGACCATCCTGCTCGTCGGCGAAGGGGACCTCTCCTTCTCCCGGGCTATCGCCGCCGGGTTCGGCTCCGGCGCCAACCTCGTCGTCACTTCCCTCGAAGACTACGGTTAGTTCCATACCTCTGGTTTTCATCTTTCTTCGTAGCGCGGGTCAGTCATATAAGCATTGTGCGCTCGGGCTGCGCTCGTTAGGGCCAGGGCATGGGGAAGTCACATTGCGAAACTCTGATTAGCTTAGCTCGATTCCGAATAGCGTGGCAATACTCTGCATCCTCAACGCAACGGCTTAATTTCTGAAATATTTTGATGGCTGGGTTTATTTCTCTGCCTGCAATTCTTCTGCAAAACTGTTTTGGACAGATTCTCTGACGGACAAGTACCCTGAAGCAAAATCGAATTTGGCAGAGCTCGAAAAGCTGGGGGCAGTAATTTTGCATGGAGTGGATGCACATACCATGAGGCTTCATCCTGATCTCAAGCTGAAAAGGTTCGATAGGATCCTTTTTAATTTCCCCCATGCTGGATTCAGATTCAGGTTGAAAGAAGACGACGAGCGTTTAATCAAGTATGTGCATTGGCTTACTTTGGTTTTGCATACTCTGTTGATATGTAGCAATTGCAATGTCCTTGCTACTTAGGCGTACCTACACCTATGATTGATCAAAATACCTTTTACTATAAAATTCCAAAAATCTACAGTACATGTTAGTGAAACAATACATGAAAATGCTGTATTTTTTTACATGTACTGGCACACTGAAAAACAACATTTATTTTGTCCTTTTTGTTCAACACGTTGTAGAAGTCTGTTTGTACAGTTGTGCGTATTGTATCCTTACATCATTTTACGACTGCCTTGAAATTAAAAGCAATTTCTACTAAACATTTGCCAACTTTATTTTTTGCTTCATTTAATGCCGAGATGTCTCCACTCAAATGAGAAATAGGATTCATCCTAGACCCTAAACTATGGTCAGTGGTTCAACATGCATGGACCCTGAACAATACAATTGTTTATATTAAACCCTAAACTATCTTAACTGTGTAACTTAAGGGTTGCAATAGTGAGTGAATGTAAGAATTCTAGCCCTATAGTGCAACCCTTATACCCCTTGCAATTGCATGCATGCGGATAGGGGGAAATTGATGTCATCTAGATTCTTTTGAAACATCAATCAAATTTTAAAATGTTTAACTCCCCAACAGTGAACCCGATTTACTATCCGTCTTCACGGCCGTCTTAGTCTTGGAGAGTTTTGATACTAGATTCCACAGTATATGTTTCGACAATAAAAAAACACGCTAAAAGTTGTCAACCAGATTTTTATGAAGTTGTCACTGTCTTAGTACAAAAATTTGCCTACCAATACAGTGGCAACTTCATGAATCATGGGATGACAACTTTTAGACTGTTTCTCTTGCCAAAACATACTCATATGGGTTCTAGTTTTGAAGCCCTAGTCAACACAAAGCCAACATTGAAAACGGATTGTGTATCTGACGGACAGCTTAGTCTACAAAACATATTTAGTTCACTCAATTGGTGGTCATGAGTTTTGTTTCTTCCCCTGTAGCCTCGGTAATTTTCATCTTTTCTCATATGTACACGTAGTGATTGGATTTTTGCAAGCAGTTTTTTCAAAATAATCTTTTGCATGCAATTGATTGAATTGGATGTCAGTTCTACATGCAAGTGATTAGCACCGAGCAGCCAGGAAACATATCAGCACATGAGAGACATGGTGCAGACGCTTCTGCGTTACTTTTTCTGTTAATATCGGGTTTCCACGAGATATGAAATGGAAACTAAAAAATTCATTGAAGAAAAATGCCAACTTTTGGTATATGCAAAATTGACAAGAAATAAATAGATTCCTATTGTCTTTTTTGTATAAAATACTCAAATGATCATATTTGTGGATGAACATTTTACAGTTCTCATTTTGTAGCACTCCCTAAGTTGATGTTTTTATTTCTGATTTTTCCTGAAACTTCGGAGGTGCAAAACTACTCAGAACTGATGCTATAAAATGAGAACCCACAAAAATTATCAAAATATATGATTACCTGTTTCAAATAAAAATACAGGAGATAAGTTCCCTTGACATTTTTTCACAGGACAATGATAGCCATGTTTTTGATGATGTTTTTTCATGTTATCAACTTATCATTCCATAGCATTTCCTACACTGTGGGTTTAATTTTCATATTGTTTGAAAAGTTGGAAATTCAAAAGCACTATACAAAATCGGACTGGGGCTGGACTGCCTTACAAAGTTTCATAGTTCTGAATTCAAGTCAGGGCTGGCTGTAGTTTAGGAGTCAAAATGAAGTTTTTCCCTAGAATAATAACATGTTCAAAGTGATGGATCATGCTAAAGGCATTTCCATTTACTGTGTGCAATTGTTACTACAGCGGTAGAAGGTCTCAAGATATATGTGTCGTATACTCGTAGTATGTTGACTGGTAGCATTTTACCATAAGAAGCCTTTTTTTCATTTCTGGTTTTGTGAACATTTTGTATTACTCACAATCACTTCGCCACTTCAATCTTACTGCCCAATAGCTCCGACCACCAGGGAGCACCAAAAGGTAGTGAAGGCCTTCTTCGAAAGCGCGGGCCACCTCCTTCGTCCTTACGGTGAAGTTCATGTCAGCCACAAGACAAAACCCCCTTACGACAAGTGGGACCTTCGAAGACTTGCCGCGGATTCTGGTCTTTATCAGGTCAAAGAAGCCCCCTTCCGTGCAGCAGACTATCCTGGCTACAACAACAAAAGAGGAGATGGCAAGGATTGCGACCAACCTTTCATGCTTGGGGAATGCAGCACGTTCATGTTCAGAAAGGGGTATCTGAACATGATTGAAAGGTCAGTGCATATGTTTGGCTCGACGCCACTGACATCCATTGAGAATCGTAGAGTATATCCTAACATCTCGGTTTGTTTCTGCTGGTTTAGGCCTTCCCATTCACTTCCACTTGCTCCAGTGTGGCAGGGGTGTCACGCTTATATTCCGTTTAACATGTATGGCATGCCGCCAGGCTCAGGATTCCTCCCACAATATGCTACTGCTCAACCAGGTACTATTATGTTTTAGTTCACCATGGATTGTACCCTGATTTTCATTCCATTGTCGTTCATTTCCCTTGTATTTTCGTCTTAACTGAACGAACTTACAACACCGTGTTGATCATGTGGTCTCCAGTGCACAAATGTTATTTCTTACTGACTCATGTTTCCTTTTCCCTTAATGTTCCAGGATATGCTCTAGAATACGCTCCCCAGCAGAATAGCAACATGGCAGGTATCATGCAACAGGACCAATTTTCGCATCAGAGAATGCTGATACGGAAGTTTGGTACACATCCCTGCTGAAGAGTGAAGATACTGTGGCTTGAAGTTTGAGCTGCCGCTGGAAGATTCTTCTGTGGGAAAGTTTGATGGTGCCAGGATTTAGTTTGCGCTTTGATAAAATAGCACGCATGGTGCCATTGACATATGGCGACCCCACATATCATTGACATAATGTGTGGCGTTTTATCAAAGGCAAAGTAAAACATGGCATTTTATCAGGGGCGGACCCAGGGAAAAATTTAAGAGGGGGCAAAAAAAGAATGTCCATATTCTTGAACCAACAAGGCAAAAACATTCATGTAAACCAAACAAGGGCATAATAACTTCATTTTTCAAGCACTAACCAAATTCATCAAATGTGAAAGAAGACTAACCATTTGAGACGAATTAATTAGATCTGATGATATCTTGTTTCGAAATTGCCAGAGTGTCCCTGCAAAAAAAAAGTTGCCAAAGTGAACATTGGCGTTCTATTATTTTTTTGTGAATAGACATTCTAATAATCTAACCTACAAGTAAAACATTATCAAATTGAGAAACAATGAAAATATTGAAGAGGGCCGGTGCGTTGAAAAAGCAAAGAAATCTTTAGCGCATTACCTTCCATTTGACGCATGATGATCTTTGATTGTATTACAAAATGTTTTAGCACATTACCTAAAATATATAAAAATGTTTTAACTATCAATTTGGGCAGGAATTCCAGTCGTTTAGATGGATCCTTAGGAAGCTTTTCCAAATCAACTAGTACCGGCATCTTGAAGTTGTTGATTTTTGAAAGAAAAAAAAAGCTCCATTTTATTTCCCTGCAATTTAAGTGAAAAAAATGAAAGTTAAATTAACGGTGGAATTTCCATACATCATACATGAAGATGAAATGTGCTACAAACTAGGAAGTAATAATAGATGATGTGAAGTAAATTGGAGATTTTAGGTACAGACTAGCCACTAGTGGTAATTAGAAAGTTGCATACAAAAATTTAAGTGTTACAAAAAAGATGTTTAAACTAGCGTAATCATCCAAATTGATAAACTATACACACATATGTTGATAAGAAATTAGGGAATTAGATGGCATACCTTGATGTTAGTAGAATTAGGGAATTGCGTATTGAGAACTCTGTTCGCTGATGGAGTAGTGCAAGGCCGCCAATGGAGCAAGGGGCCGGCGACGGCAAGTCAGCGATTGGTCGCAGCGAGCAGGCGATGTGATGACTCCGTGGCGGCGTAAGACGCGAGGTCAAGGCTTCCCGAAGTCCATCCTGTGTCTGGCTGCGTGTGCGAGTACGTGAAATCTGGCCATTGGATTAAGCTAGGGAACTACGCACGGGAAAGGAGGCATCTGACGTACGCTAAAGGCCTTAGCAATTTTATTTCTTATATATTCGGCTTCTTATCTAGACTTGGGCTTCCCAAAATAAAGAAATACTGCGCCGAGTGGGGGCAGAGGATTCGGCCGAGTGGGGGCACGATAAATACACGTCGGACCAACACTAATCGGCTGGAAAAATCGAGTGGGGGCAGTTGCCCCCACAGCCTATAACCTGGATCCGCCCCTGCATTTTATCAAATGTCCATACGATGCCATTTTTGTTGGCAACAGGCAAACATTGATTGCAACCAACGTTATTTCCTCTAAATCTAGTTGTAGACTCACGAACAGTCAAATTCTCTACTTTTAGCAGCTCGGTGGTTATACTTTTCATGTCAATCGATAATAGGCTTAAATTGTGAATCAGGCACTTTGCAAGCACTAGTTGTGTCTCTATATCTTATTTTCAGCTTATGTTTTCATTTATCCTTTTGCATGTGGTTTTGCAAGGATTGTTTTCTTTGTCAGGGATCATTTTGAACAATGGCTCACTTGTCTTGAGATTTTCTTGAAAATGTTTGTTTTGTGATGGCCATCCATAATGTTGCTCCCTGCCGGTGTTCCGGAGGCTGCATGAGCCTCCATAGCGCGGCTTCGCACGGATTCAGCCAGCTGCTGGTTTGGAGTGGTGCGACTGCCAGTGAAAACCGTGCCGATTTCGGTCATGGCGAACGATGATGGCATCTTAGGTGGGGTTGCGTGCGCCTCCATGCGCGGCTTCGCACAGATCCAGTGGTGTGGCGCGACTGTTAGTGAAAACCATGCTGATTTCGGTCATGGCGAATGACGACGGCGTTTTAGGCGTTGTTTCCTTGTCGAAGGCTTCGGCGTTGCAATTGTCGTCACGTTGCTCTGGTCGTTCCAGGGCAAACCTTAGATCTTGGTCTCCTGGATCAGATGATGACGGCGTCTTTGTCGTTGCAATCGTCATCACCTCACCCTAGCGGTTTCGGAGCAAAACCTAGATCTAGATCTCCTGAATCGGATGGTGATGGTGTCTTCGGACCGCTCGCATCTGCGCCCTGCATGGAGGCCTTTGTGTTGCCACCACCACCCGCGCCCGGCATGCAACACACCTACCAATGGACGGTCACCGTGCCCATCTAAGTTTCGTGCCCGCCTGTTTGGGTGGGCGCGACGGAGGAGGAGGGACATCGGCATATCCTGGAGTGGGAGGCATGGGCGTTGGCTAGGGAGCGGGCAAAGGCGAAGTGACTGATGTAGGTGGAGCGCGACGAGAAGCGACGCGAGCTCATGGAGCAGGCAGCATGTGCGCAGCAGCCTGATGCGGCCCAGCAAGCGGCGACTCTGACTACCTATCAACAAGCTTTTCCCTGGGCGCAGACGCCAGAGTAGGTCAACCTTACCAACGAGGACGAGGACGCCTACATGCGCCCGATCCGCTAGTCGCCACAGTTTTTTTTTATGTTTTTAATATAATTTATTATTAATGTAAGTGGACTTTAGGGGTGTTTGAAGTGTTATTAAGTTTATATATTTTAGATTTTTGTTTCTTTTTTTTTGTTTTCTGTCCATAAGTTTGGGATGCGTCCACCGGCCAAACACTGCTTGGCCGATTAATGGACAAAAACCGTGCCACTTGGATGGTAAATTTTCGTATTTTGACCTTTTTATGAAACCTATTCGAGATTTAACCCTAGTTTGAACTTTTTTTTGAGATCTGACCCTTTTGCTATCGCCAGAGTCCATGGCGGTAGGGTCTAACAGCCTACCGCCAGGGACTTTGGCGGTAGAAAACATCGCTACCGCCAACCGGACTGGCGGTAGCCTGCACAACTCTACCGCCAAGGTACTTGGCGATAGGCACGAGCACGCACTGTGTTCAATACTTAGGAGGTTTTTGACGGTAGGGCATGCTACCCTACCGTCAGAGACCTTGGCGGTAGGCTGTTATACCCTACCGCCATGATCCCTGACGGTAGCAAAAGGGTTAGATTTTGAATTTTTTTCAAACTAGGATCAAATCTTGAATAGTTTTTAGAAAAAGGGCAAAACAGGAAATTTAGTCTCCTTGGTCGGTACGTTGGTGTTGCCGCCGTCCTGCATCTTCACTGGGCCTTCGAAAGCATGCTTGCTCCGTTCCCCTCTTGTTTGCTAGCGATCGGACGCGCGCGCGCCTGGGTCAACTGCTTGCTGCTGCCGGTTTCAGGTTTGCGTCATCATATGCATCCGTCCATCTCGCGTAGTTGCCGCCTTTTTTCAGCACAAGCCATGGGGCAGAAGGAGAGAGAGGAGAGTCTAGCTGCTTGATGTGACACGAGAGACGTTGCGTTGACGAATGGGCATGCCTCGACTAGACTGCGCCCATGCTTGAGTGGTTGGGCAGGTCTCTCGCCTCGGCTCGTGTGCGTCCTTGACCCGTTATTTTATGTGATCTTTATCGCTCATGACGTGACATTCCATCACGGATCACTGTGTATATCTACTCGTATCCAGAGCCTGTGCTATGGAGTACGGAGTTTTTTACTTGACCTCGAAGGCTCGAAGTCGTGTGTCACAGTTTTACTTGACCCTAACCTACCGTCGACATAGGTAGAGATAGTAAGCATTTTCTTTGGAACGACTACGAGATTTTACAAACGCGGACGCTCATTCATTATTTTTGTGCATGATTAAGGTTTTTTTGAGGAACGCCTGATTAAGTACTGACCTGCAAAGCACGTGCAACTAACTAGTATTATATAGTATGCGAGTAACTTTCAATATGGACCGTTGGATAATTTCAATCGAATGGCTCACGTTTGTTTGCTCGGATTTGAGTGCAATATATACCGTTGGATAGGAAAATCCTACAGCTGTTATTGCAGGGATTCGCCGGGGGTGCATACAGCTCCTGCATGCGCACATGACAGCCTCCACACTGGTACTATAAGCATGTGACTATTGGGCCCATCCTACATCGTTCCAGTAAACTCCGGTGGATTCTTTCTTCGATAGAAAAAATGACACCTACTCTGCTGAGTTCTCACCACAACTTGCAAAGGGAAGTAAAGGCCAGCTCCGTAGAAACCTCTAGAGAAAAGTCAACCTCAAAATGCTAAGTGTCCACGATTTGCGTGTATAATAAAAAATAAAACACCTATCTGTGTTGATGTGTTCGCCAAAAAGAAGAAGAAAATGTCCTACTGGTCCACCTGCCAATAAAATTTTCTGTTTCTTAGTTTTTGGATTATGAACTTCTCTAAGGTCAATATAATTTAAAGAAATATGTGCACATAATTAAATATGTATTATCACCACCAAAATATGTTTACGTTTCTAACCTTCCAAAATGCATACATCATATGGACATAATATGAATAGAAGATTTTTTGTATTATATAAATCAATAATTGAACGGATATATGTTGATGATACTATTATTTCATAAAGGAAAACACGTGTCTTAGATAAAACGCGAATCACATATTTGAGAACGTCCCAAAATAATTTTATCATCGTTTTCGTGTTTAGATTGAAAGATCGTGGATGTCGCCTAGGGGGGGGGGGTGAATAGGCGTTTTAAAATAATTACGGTTTAGGCTTGAACAAATGCGGAATAAACCTAGCGGTTAATTTGTCAAGCACAAAACCTACAACAATTAGGCTCACCTATGTGCACCAACAACTTATGCTAAGCAAGATAGACTACTAGGTGATAGCAAGATATATGATAAGAAACAATATGGCTATCACAAAGTAAAGTGCATAAGTAAAGAGCTCGGGTAAGAGATAACCGAGGCACGCGGAGACGACGATGTATCCCGAAGTTCACACCCTTGCGGATGCTAATCTCCGTTTGGAGCGGTGTGGAGGCACAATGCTCCCCAAGAAGCCACTAGGGCCACCGTAATCTCCTCACGCCCTCGCACAATGCAAGGTGCCGTGATTCCACTAAGGGACCCTTGAGGGCGGTCACCGAACCCGTACAAATGGCAACCCTTGGGGGCGGTCACCGAACCCGTACACTTTGGCAACCCTTGGGGGCGGTCACCGGTACCCGTCAAATTGCTCGGGGCGATCTCCACAACCTAATTGGAGACCCCGACGCTTGCACGGAGCTTTACACCACAATGATTGAGCTCCGAACACCACCAACCGTCTAGGGCGCCAAGGCACCCAAGAGGAACAAGCTCTAGGGTGCCCAAACACCCAACAGTAATAAGCTTCTCAAACTTCACTTCCACGTATCACCGTGGAGAAATCAAACCCATGCACCAAATGCAATGGCAAGGGCACACGGAGTGTCCAAGTCCTTCTCTCCCAATCCCACCAAAGCAACTAATGCTAGGGAAGAAAATGAGAGGAAGAACGAAAGAAGAACACGAAGAACTCCAAGATCTAGATCCAAGGGGTTCCCCTCACTTAGAGGAGAAAGTGATTGGTGGAAACGTGGATCTAGATCTTCTCTCTATTTTCCCTCAAGAACTAGCAAGAATCATTGGAGGGATTGAGAGTTAGCAAGCTCGAAGAAGGTCAACAATGGGGGAAGAACACGAGCTGAAAGGATAAGGTTCATTGGGGAAGAAGACCCCCTTTTATAGGTGGGGAAAAAATCCAACCATTATGCTCACAGCCCGCACAGAGCGGTACTACCGCTCCAAGGAGCGGTACTACCGCTAGGGCGGAAGTACCCCTTTGAAAAACAACAGCGAGGAGGCAAAAGGCCAGTAGAACCGCCGGAGCGGTACTACCGCTCGTCCTCACGGTACTACCGCTCGACCTCACGATACTACCGCAAATGGTAGCGGTACTACTGCTTGCGAGTGGTACAAAAAAAATACTTCCGTGCCTACTTCCGCTGAGCAAAACACGAGATTTTGGTCCGGAGCGGTACTACCGCTTAGGAGCCGCGGTAGTACTGCTCTGGAGCGGTACTACCGCTCAGGAGCCACGGTAGTACTGCTCTAGAGCGGTACTACCGCTCAGGAGCCGCGGTAGTACTGCTCTAGAGCGGTAGTAAAAAATTGTTGGGGAACGTAGTAATTACAAAAATTTCCTACGCACACGTAAGATCATGGTGATGCATAGCAACGAGAGGGGAAAGTGTTGTCTACGTACCAACGCAGACCGACTGCGGAAGCGATCACACAACGTATAGGAAGTAGTCGTACGTCTTCCCGATCCGACCGATCCAATCACCGTTACTCCGGTACCTCCGAGTTCTTAGCACACGTTCAGCTCGATGACGATCCTCGGGCTCCGATCCAGCAAAGCGTCGAGGAAGAGTTCCGTCAGCACGACGGCGTGGTGACGATCTTGATGTATTACCGACGCAGGGCTTCGCCTAAGCACTGCAACAATATGATCGAGGTGGAATTTGGTGGCAGGGGGCACCGCACACGGCTAAGGAACGATCACCAAGGATCAACTTGTGTGTCTAGAGGTGCCCCCTGCCCCCGTATATAAAGGTTTCAAGGGGAGGGGCTGGCCGGCCAAGGTGGGAGGCGCAGGAGGAGTCCTACTCCTACCGGGAGTAGGACTCCCCCCTCCAATCCTAGTCCAACTAGGTTTCCTCAAGTGGGAAAGAGAGAGGGGGTGGCCGGCCACCTTCCCTAGTCCTAATAGGAGTAGGGGAAGGGGGGGAGGCACGCAGCCCATGGGGCAGCCCTTTCATCTTTCCACTAAGGCCCATGTTGGCCCATTTGGCTCCCGGGGGGTTCCGGTAACCCTCCCGGTAATCCGGTAAAATCCCGATTTCACCCGGAACACTTCCGATGTCCAAACATAGCACTAGTAGAAAAAGGGGCTATGGTCCAGGCCGCCTCAGCCCATTAGTCCCGGTTCAGTCTTGAACCGGGACCAATGTGGGCATTGGTCCCGGTTCGTGAGCCCAGGGGGCCGGCCGGGCCACGTGGGCCATTGGTCCCGGTTTGTATGGACCTTTTGGTCCCGGTTGGTGGGCTGAACCGGGACCAAAGGGCCTTCCTCCTGGCCCACCACCATTGGTCCCAGTTGGTGGCATGAACCGGGACCAAAGGCTCCCCTTTAGTCCGGGTTCATGCCACAAACCGGGACCAATGAATTGTCTATATATACCCCCTCGCGCAAGGGCAGAGCACAGTGCTCTGTTTTTTCTGGCCAAGGGGGAGAGGCCTTTGTGGTGCTCTAGCTCACCTCCTATGCACATGAGGTGTTCGATGGAATGCCCGAGCCACACTACTTAAGCTTTCTCCTCTCGAAGCTCGACCTCCAAGCTCCATTTTCCTCGAGATTTGTCTAGATTTAGCGGTCCGTCACGCCCCGTCCCCGTCTTCACCGCCGTCGATCACCCGCGCCGATCTCATCACCGACACCACCGTGGTGAGCCTCTTGTTCTTATCTTCTTTCTGAAAGGAAAAATATTCTTACTTGTATGTTTAGATAGATACTTGTATCATTTTCTTACATTTATTATTGCATCTTATATAGTGCGATGGTTTTGGTATCCGCCCCCGTCGGCCCTCGTCCTGTCTATGATTCGGATGTGGTATGTATATTATCTTTATAACTATTGGTTCATTTATTGCTTATGAAAATTATGCCGACCAACGTGACATAGATTTTATTTATCTAGGATGTATGTGAATCGGAAATGCCAATCGACCCTATTGTCGAGAGGTTAAATTTAGTTGAAGAAGAAAACAATTTGTTGAAGGAAAAAATAAAAAAAATTGAGGAGGAGAAGATGATATTGGAGTTGCATGTTGCGGATGTCGTCGATGATCACAAGATCAAGATGGATGCAATGCGCTTGAAGATTAGAAAGATTAGAAAATATGCCATTCATACCGAGGCTTGGTATCATTATGTCGTTGGATCAATTGTTACCTTGGTTGCGATTATGATCGCATTTGTTTTCGCATTGAAATGTTTTACATAGTTTCAATGTATGGTTTAATTAATTAGATGCTCTGGAGAGCTATATGTTGTTAGATGAGAACTATGTATGTACTTTGGTTTTAATGTGATGATGAACTTCTATTAATTTGGACACTTAATTATATATAATGCACGCAGATGAACCGGCAATGGATGTACGGTGACAAACACACCCGCGAGTACATTAAGGGCGTGCATGAATTTCTCGATGCGGCTGAGGCAAACAAGCAGAATGGTTTTATGTGTTGTCCATGCACTGAATGTGGGAATACGAGGTCTTACTCTAACCGGAAAATCCTTCACTCCCACCTGCTTTACAAGGGTTTCATGCCACACTATAATGTTTGGACGAGGCACGGAGAAATAGGGGTTATGATGGAAGACGGCGAAGAAGAAGAGTACGATGACAACTATGTGCCCCCTGAATACGGTGATGCTGCAACGGGGGGAGCTGGTGAAGATCAAGAGGAACCAGACGATGTGCCCAATGATGCTGCCACGGGTGAAGCTGCTGAAGATCAAGAGGAACCAGACGATGTGCCCGATGATGATGATCTCCGCCGGGTCATTGTCGATGCAAGGACGCAATGCATTAGTCAAAAGGAGAAGCTGAAGTTCGATCGCATGTTAGAGGATCACAAAAAAGGGTTATACCCCAATTGCGAAGATGGCAACACAAAGCTCGGTACCGTACTGGAATTGCTGCAGTGGAAGGCAGAGAATGCTGTGGCTGACAAAGGATTTGAGAAGCTACTGAAAATATTGAAGAAGAAGCTTCCAAAGGATAACGAATTGCCCGACAGTACATACGCAGCAAAGAAGGTCGTATGCCCTCTAGGATTGGAGGTGGAGAAGATACATGCATGCCCTAATGACTGCATCATCTACCGCGGTGCATACAAGGATCTGAACGCATGCCCGGTATGCGGTGCGCTGCGGTATAAGATCAGACGAGATGACCCCGGTGATGTTGACGGCGAGCCCCTCGGGAAGAGGGTCCCTGCAAAGGTGATGTGGTATGCTCCTATAATACCACGGTTGAAACGTCTGTTCAGAAACGAAGAGCATGCCAAGTTGATGCGATGGCACAGTGAGAACCGAAAGAAAGATGGGAAGTTGAGAGCACCCGCTGACGGGTCGCAGTGGAGAAAAATCGAGAGAAAGTACTGGGATGAGTTTGCAAAGGACCCAAGGAATGTATGGTTTGCTTTAAGCGCGGATGGCATTAATCCTTTCGGGGAGCAGAGCAGTAATCACAGCACCTGGCCCGTGACTCTATGTATGTATAACCTTCCTCCTTGGATGTGCATGAAGCGGAAGTTCATTATGATGCCAGTTCTCATCCAAGGCCCTAAGCAACCCGGCAACGAAATTGATGTGTGCCTAAGGCCATTAGTTGAAGAACTTTTACAGCTATGGAATGGAGACGGTGTACGTACGTGGGATGAGCACAGACAGGAGGAATTTAACCTTAAGGCGTTGCTGTTCGTGACCATCAACGATTGGCCCGCTCTCAGTAACCTTTCAGGACAGACAAACAAAGGATACCACGCATGCACGCACTGTTTAGATGACACTGAAAGTATATACCTGGACAAATGCAGGAAGAATGTGTACCTGGGCCATCGTCGATTTCTTCCGACCAACCATCAATGTCGAAAGAAAGGCAAGCATTTCAAAGGCGAGGCAGATCACCGGAAGAAGCCCGCCATGCGCACCGGTGATCACGTGCTTGCTATGGTCAATGATTTACCCTACGTCATCTTTGGAAAGGGTCCCAGTGGACTAGCTGTTCCGAATGACGCTGAGGGACACGCACCCATGTGGAAGAAGAAATCTATATTTTGGGACCTACCCTACTGGAAAGACCTAGAGGTCCGCTCCTCAATCGACGTGATGCACGTGACGAAGAACCTTTGCGTGAACCTGCTAGGCTTCTTGGGCGTGTATGGGAAGACAAAAGATACGCCGGAGGCACGGGAGGACCTGCAACGTTTGCACGAAAAAGACGACATGCCTCCGAAGCAGTATAAAGGTCCTGCCAGCTACGCTCTTACGAAAGAAGAGAAAGAAATCTTCTTTGAATGCCTGCTTAGTATGAAGGTCACGACTGGCTTCTCATCGAATATAAAGGGAATAATAAATATGCCAGAGAAAAAGTTTCAGAACCTAAAGTCTCATGACTGCCACGTGATTATGACGCAACTGCTTCCGGTTGCATTGAGGGGGCTTTTACCGGAAAACGTCTGATTAGCCATTGTGAAGCTATGTGCATTCCTCAATGCAATCTCTCAGAAGGTGATCGATCCAGAAATGGTACCAAGGCTAAGGAGTGATGTGGCGCAATGTCTTGTCAGTTTCGAGCTGGTGTTCCCACCATCCTTCTTCAATATCATGACGCACGTCCTAGTTCATCTAGTCGACGAGATTGTCATCCTGGGGCCCGTATTTCTACACAATATGTTCCCCTTTGAGAGGTTCATGGGAGTCCTAAAGAAATATGTCCGTAACCGCGCTAGGCCAGAAGGTAGCATCTCCATGGGCCATCAAACAGAGGATGTTATCGGGTTTTGTGTTGACTTCATTCCTGGCCTTAACAAGATAGGTCTCCCTAAATCGCGGTATGAGGGGAGACTGACTGGAAAAGGCACTCTTGGAAGAGACTCAATAATATACAGGGACGGATATTCTTGGTCTCAAGCACACTACACAGTTCTACAGAACTCTACCTTGGTGACCCCGTATGTCGATGAACACAAGAACAGTCTGCGCTCCAAACACCCGGAGCAATGCGACGACTGGATTACATGTGAACACATCAGGACTTTCAGCAGTTGGTTGGAAACACGTCTCAGAGGTGACAACACTGTTTGTGATGAGTTGTATTTGTTGTCCAGGGGACCATCTTTGACTGTATTGACTTACAAAGGATACGAGATAAATGGAAATACATTTTACACGATCGCCCAAGATCAAAAGAGCACCAACCAAAACAGCGGTGTCCGCTTTGATGCAGCAACCGAGAGCGGAAAGGACACATATTATGGTTACATAGTGGACATATGGGAACTTGACTACGGACCTGATTTTAAGGTCCCTTTGTTTAAGTGCAAATGGGTCATTCTGTTTGGCGGCGGCGTACAGGTAGACCCACAGTACGGAATGACAACAGTGGATCTGAAAAATCTTGGGTACACTGACGAACCGTTCGTCCTAGCCAATGATGTGGCACAGGTTATCTATGTGAAGGACATGTCTACCAAACCGAGAAAAAGAAAAGATAAGGAAGCGAATACATCATACGATGAGCCAAAGCGCCACATAGTTCTTTCAGGAAAAAGGGACATCCTGGGAGTGGACGGCAAGACAGACATGTCTGAAGATTATGAAAAGTTTCATGAAATTCCTCCCTTCAATGTCAAGGCTGACCCAAGCATCCTGATAAACAATGAAGATTATCCATGGTTACGGCGCAATAAGAAAATGACACAAGCGAAGAAAAAGTGAAGACTTTCTCCCGCAACTATTATGATGATACCATGCCAACTTTGTAACAGATGATCTTTCGTCCGAAACTCTGATACTTCGAAAGAGATTGTTCGTTTTGTACACGAAGTGCATCCAGTTTTTTCTGTAACCATCTCAACTTTGTTGCACATGCTATGTGGGTGAAATGATGATACCATGCCAACTTTCAACCTTTTCGGAGTTCATTTGAAATGCTTTTCAATTTCAGGGTCTTATAGCTCAAAAAAAAATCAATAAATCCATGAAAAATAACAAATGAAGTCAGAAAGGGTTGAAAATTGATGATGTGTCTTTGAATGGTGCATTTTGAACACAGAAAAAATATGGAGTTCAAATAAGTTCAAGAAAATGAAATCCCTTTGTAACAGATGATCTTTCGTCCGAAACCCTGATACTTCGAAAGAGATTGTCCGTTTTGTACACGAAGTGCATCCAGTTTTTGCCGTAACCATCTCAACTTTGTTGCACATGCTATGTGGGTGAAATGATGATACCATGCCAACTTTCAACCTTTTCGGAGTTCATTTGAAATGCTTTTCAATTTCAGGGTCTTATAGCTCAAAAAAATCAATAAATGCATGAAAAATAACAAATGAAGTCAGAAAGGGTTAAAAATTGATGATGTGTCTTTGAATGGTGCATTTTGAACACAGAAAAAATATGGAGTTCAAATAAGTTCAAGAAAATGAAATCCCTTTGTAACAGATGATCTAACTTCATAGTAAAGTTATTCATAAACTAGCGATTCACATACATTTTAAAACTATAAGTATTTAGTACAAATAAAAAAATAAAAAGCAAAAAATAAAACAAAAGAAGAAAACAAAAAATTAAATTATAAGTAAAATAAAACTATAAGTATCACTAAAAAACTGTAAGTAATTAAACTAAAATAAAACTATAATATTCTTCAAATTTTTAAAAATTCAAATTTAAACTATTTAAAATTTAAAACTAATGGCACTAACAGAAAGTTTATAATTTTTGTGACCTAAAAGCAAAAAGAAATCACCAAAAAACTGTAAGTATTTAGTTTTAAGTAGAAATAAAAAATAAATATAAAAAAATTTCTAATTTCATAGTAAAGTTATTCATAAACTAGTGATTCACACAAATTTTTTAAAATTCAAATTTAAACTATTTAAAATTTAAAACTAATGGCACTAATAGAAAGTTTATAATTTTTGTGACCTAAAAGCAAAAAATAAAAAACCAAAAAATGTAGAAATAAAAAAGAAAAAAAATGCCACCTACTGGGCCTCCACGGCCTGAATACGACTAGAAACCCTACATGGGCCAGGATTCAGGCCCGCAGCAGGCACAGTAGGCCCACAGGCATTACAATGACAGGTTAGGCCCGAAAGCCTGCAGTTGAGAGGAGCTCAGGAGGGTGGGCGCAGCAGCGCTTATAAACCACTCCAGAGCCCTCTCAACTAGCGATGTGGGACTAAACTTTTGGACGCGGGGCGCAGGGGGGCATTGGTCCCGGTTGGTGGCACCAACCGGGACTAAAGGTGGCATTGGTCCCGGTTGGTGGCACCGGCCGTGACCATTGCCACCCTTTAGTCCCGGTTGGTGCCACCAACCGGGACCAATGGGCTTCGCTTCCCGCCCTTTGGGCTGCTGAAAGTTGGCCTTTGGTCCCGGTTCGTGGCTCCAACCGGGACTACAGGGTGGCATTGGTCCCGGTTGGTGCCACGAACCGGGACCAATGCCCTTGCTATATAACCAGGACTTGTGAAAATTTCACATCTCCCTCGCCTCCCTAGCCAGTTGCCCCCGCCGCCAGGCTGCCCAAATCGCTCGCGCGCTCCTCGTCGCCGTCGCCGCCGCCGGCCGCCATCCCCGTCTCCCCGTCCCCCTGCCCCGCGCCCGAGCCCAAGCCGGCCGCCGCCCCGTGCCCCTGCCCCGTCCCCGAGCACGCACGGCCGCGCCCCTGCGCCCCGGCCCGCCCCCACCATTGTCGTCGTTGCCGGCGCCCGCCCCCACTGCCGCCCCTGCCTCGACGCCGCCCCTCCTCCCCGTTCGGTCCGGCTCCGGCGACCCCCTTTCCTCCCTGTCCCCTCGATCCTCTTCATATAATTTTTTTTCATATAATTTTTTTTCATATGCATATGTTGATTATATGGATGGATGGATGATGTATATGTTCATTATATGGATGGATGGATGATGTATGCTTTTTTTCATATAATTTTTTTAGGCAGATTTTTAGATTTTTTAGGCAGATTTTTAGAATTTTTTGTGTATGTATGTTATGTTTATATGTATGTATGTATGTTCATATGTATGTATGTTTATGTTCAGATTTTTAGAAAATGTATGTATGTATGTTTATATGTATGTATGTTCAGATTTTTAGAAAATATATGTATGTATGTTCATATGAAAGAAAAATGTATGTATGTATGTTCATATGCATATGCAAAGAAAATGTATGTTCATATATATGATGATATGTTCAAATGTTTGTATATTCATATGAACAATGAATTAGGCAAAACCTTTACTTTTTTCTAAAATTTATATTTGATCATTATTTTAAAAAAAACAAGCAATACTACTTCATGTATTTTTAAGAAAGGACGAAGAAGAAAAAGAATGAGAGGAAAAAGGAAATAAGAAGAGGAAGAAAGGAGAAGAAGAGGGGAGAGGAAGAAGAGGAGAAATAAATAAGAAGAAGAAAAAAGAAGAAAAAGAAGAGGAGAAGAAGAAAGGAATAGAGGAGAAGAAGAGAAAAATAGAATATATATTCTATTTTTCTCTTCTTCTCCTCTATTCCTTTCTTCTTCTCCTCTTTTTTTTCTTCGACACGTGGGGGGGGGGGGGTCGAGAACGCCGGACATTCATGAGAGAGGCGAGGAAGAAGGGGAAGAAGAGGGAGAAGAAGAGGAGAGGAAGAAGAGGAAGTCTTCTCCTCTATTCTTTCTTCTCTTCTTTTTTCTTCTTCTTCTTCTTCCTCTTTATTTTATCGGGAACGAGGGTCGTCGAGAGGTCAAGGAGCGATAGAGGAGAAACCCTAAATAGAAAGTATCGTCGGTGTGAGATACATGTACCGTCGGTGTCAGACACTACACCCACATCCCACAAGTGGCGCGGGCTTCGACGCCCACGTCACTTGTGGGACGTGGATGTAGTGTCCGACACCGAAGGCCACATGTATCTCACACCCACGAAACTTGCTAGCTATTTAGGGTTTCCTCTACCGAAAAGAAGAGGAGAAATAAATAAGAAGAAGAAAAAAGAAGAAAAAGAAGAGGAGAAGAAGAAAGGAATAGTGGAGAAGAAGAGAAAATAGAATATATATTCTATTTTCTCTTATTCTATTTTCTCTTCTTCTCCACTATTCCTTTCTTTTTCTCCTCTTTTTTTTTTCTTCTTTTCTTCTTCTTCTTCTTCTTCTTCTTCTTCTTCTTCTTCTTCTTCTTCTTCTTCTTATTAGCCGGAAGTAGAGAGAGGTTTCCTAGTGTCAAAGTATTGAAGAAATCCATGCCTTCATCATTAGCCGAAAGTAACCAGGGCATGTTGGTACGAAGTTCTGCAAAGTTGTTTTGGAATGGAGTCCCGGATAGAATAATCCGCCTTTTGGTACCAATTCAGCAAAGGCCTTCCAAATAGCGATATTCGGAAGGCTCTTGCTGAACTTTGTACCAAAAGGCGGATTATCCTATCTGGGAGTCCGTTCCAGAACAAGTTTGAAGAGCTTCGTACCATCATGCACATGTTACTTTCGCCTAATGATGAAGACATGGTTTTGTTGAATCCTGAGACACTACGCAACCTCCCGACCCCTCGGCGATCCTATCGAACATGAGAGGAAGAAGAGGATAAAAAAAGAAGAGGAAGAAGAAAAAAAGAGGAGAAGAAAGAATAGAGGAGATCTTCTCCTCTATTCTTTCTTCTCCTCTTTTTTTCTTCTTCTTCCTCTTTTTTTATCGGGAACGAGGGTCATCGAGGGACATATATAGATGTAGTGTCGTCGTTGTCGATATATACCCCCTCCCGATAGCTTACTATGATTAGGTAGCTAGTTCTACGTTTGGCACTAATATATCCATCTGTCATGTTTGAATAATAATTGCCATGTTGTAAATATTTGTAGAAACTATGGACACCGCCCTAGATGAAGCAAGAAAAGAAGCGTTGTTGAGGGAGATAATCACAGAAGGAAGTGATGCCATCTCGTACTATCTCAACGATATCATCGATGGTCCGGAAGGAGAGGGTGAACAAGCTGGCTACGGTGACCTAATGCCGGTGCAAGAAGAAGAACATGAGGACGGCGCCGGTGACCCAATGCCGGTGCAAGAAGGAGACTGTGATGACGGCTCCGGTGACCGAACCGAGTCCGGCCAGGTATATATATTAGTTAAGCCTATGCTGACTAGCTGATTGATGCATTCATTGTTTTGGTATGTACACATATTAATTAAGTCTTTGTTCTTTTTTCTAGCCCTCCGGATCGAGCACAACTTCGGTAAAGAGACGAGGCCCGAAGAAAAAGTTGAGCTCGGATGAAAAGCTTGAGATCACAGCAATCGCGCCCGACGGCCAACCTATTGAACCCCTCCGGACAAAGAGGGCATTTGTTGCTCAGTGCGGGGTTCTGGTTAGGGACAAGATCCCGATAAGCATCCAGCAATGGTTTAAGCCGGCTAAAGAAGACCCTGAGGTGTCTTATGTCAATGATATGCAGAAAATTGATCTTTGGACTAAGCTGAAGTCAAATTTCACCCTACCGCCAGAGGATAATCCAGAGAACCCAATTAAAGAGAAATTAATCAAGTCTTTTGCTCTGAAGAGGATGGCAGATCTATTCAGGAGGTGGAAGAAAGAGCTCAATAGGTTTTTCGATAAAAAAGAGACACCAGAATTCAAGGGCAGATATGAGAAGATCAGAGATCACTGGCCCGCATTTGTGGCCTACAAGACATCGGAAAAGAGTAAGAAGATGTCGGCGACAAACAAGCAGAATGCCGCGAAGAAGAAGCTTCACCATCGCACGGGGTCAGGTGGCTACCTCGTAGCCCGGCCTAAGTGGTCCAAGGTTGAGAATGATCTGCTTCATAAAGGGATCAGACCAGAGACATATAACTGGCCAGACCGTTGCCGGACTTGGTTCTTCGGGGCTGGCGGAACCTTGGACCCTGAAACAGGGGGATGCATTTGGACGAACGTGAAGGAAATATGCCCTAGAGGCAATAATAAAGTTATTATTTATTTCCTTATATCATGATAAATGTTTATTATTCATGCTAGAATTGTATTAACCGGAAACATAATACATGTGTGAATACATAGACAAACAGAGTGTCACTAGTATGCCTCTACTTGACTAGCTCGTTAATCAAAGATGGTTATGTTTCCTAACCATGAACAAAGAGTTGTTATTTGATTAACGAGGTCACATCATTAGTAGAATGATCTGATTGACATGACCCATTCCATTAGCTTAGCACCCGATCGTTTAGTATGTTGCTATTGCTTTCTTCATGACTTCTGCATGTTCCTATAACTATGAGATTATGCAACTCCCGTTTACCGGAGGAACACTTTGGGTACTACCAAACGTCACAACGTAACTGGGTGATTATAAAGGAGTACTACAGGTGTCTCCAATGGTAGATGTTGGGTTGGCGTATTTCGAGATTAGGGTTTGTCACTCCGATTGTCGGAGAGGTATCTCTGGGCCCTCTCGGTAATGCACATCACTTAAGCCTTGCAAGCATTGCAACTAATGAGTTAGTTGCGGGATGATGTATTACGGAACGAGTAAAGAGACTTGCCAGTAACGAGATTGAACTAGGTATTGGATACCGACGATCGAATCTCAGGCAAGTAACATACCGATGACAAAGGGAACAACGTATGTTGTTATGCGGTCTGACCGATAAAGATCTTCGTAGAATATGTAGGAGCCAATATGGGCATCTAGGTCCCGCTATTGGTTATTGACCGGAGACGTGTCTCGGTCATGTCTACATTGTTCTCGAACCGTAGGGTCCGCACGCTTAACGTTACGATGACAGTTATTATGAGTTTATGCATTTTGATGTACCGAAGGTTGTTCGGAGTCCCGGATGAGATCACGGACATGACGAGGAGTCTCGAAATGGTCGAGACGTAAAGATTGATATATTGGAAGCCTATGTTTGGACATCGGAAGTGTTCCGGGTGAAATCGGGATTTTACCGGATTACCGGGAGGGTTACCGGAACCCCCCGGGAGCCAAATGGGCCAACATGGGCCTTAGTGGAAAGGTGAGAGGGCAGCCCACATCAGGCTGTGCCTCCCCCCCTCTCCCTAGTCCTATTAGGACTAGGAGAGGGGCCGGCCACCTCTCCCTCTCTCCCCTTTAAGGATTCCTAGTTGGACTAGGATTGGAGGGGGGAGTCCTACTCCCGGTAGGAGTAGGACTCCTCCTGCGCCTCCTCCTCTTTGGCCGGCCAGCCCCCCTCCCTCCAACCTTTATATACGGGGGCAGGGGACACCCCAAGACACACAAGTTGATCCTTGAGATCGTTCCTTAGCCGTGTGCGGTGCCCCCTGCCACCAAATTCCACCTCGATCGTACCGTTACAGTGCTTAGGCGAAGCCCTGCGTCGGTAGTACATCAAGATCGTCATCACGCCGTCGTGCTGACGGAACTCTTCCTCGACGCTTTGCTGGATCGGAGCCCGAGGAACGTCATCGAGCTGAACGTGTGCTAAGAACTCGGAGGTGCCGGAGTAACGGTGCTTGGATCGGTCGGATCGAGAAGAAGACGTACGACTACTTCCTCTACGTTGTGTGATCGCTTCCGCAGTCGGTCTGCGTTGGTACGTAGACAACACTCTCCCCTCTCGTTGCTGTGCATCACCATGATCTTGCGTGTGCGTAGGAAAATTTTCGAAATTACTGCGTTCCCCAACAGTGGCATCCGAGCCTAGGTTTTATGGTTTGATGTTATTTGCACGAGTAGAACACAAGTGAGTTGTGGGCGATACAAGTCATACTGCCTACCAGCATGTCATACTTTGGTTTGGCGGTATTGTTGGGTGAGACGATCCGGACCAACATTACGCGTACTCTTACGCGAGACCGGTTCCCTCGACGTGCTTTGCACATAGATGGCTTGCGGAAGACTGTCTCTCCAACTTTAGTTGAACCAAGTGTGACTACGCCCGGTCCTTGAGAAGGTTAAAACGGAGTCTATTTGACGAACTATCGTTGTGGTTTTGATGCGTAGGTGAGATGAGTTCTTACTTAAGCCCGTAGCAGCCACGTAAAACTTGCAACAACAAAGTAGAGGACGTCTAACTTGTTTTTGCAGGGTATGTTGTGATGTGATATGGTCAAGGCATGATGCTGATTTTATTGTATGAGATGATCATGTTTTGTAACCGAGTTATCGGCAACTGGCAGGAGCCATATGGTTGTCGCTTTATTGTATGCAATGCAATCGCGATGTAATGCTTTACTTTATTACTAAACGGTAGTGATAGTCGTGGAAGCATAAGATTGGCGAGACGACAACGATGCTATGATGGAGATCAAGGTGTCGCGCCGGTGACGATGGAGATCATGACGGTGCTTCGGAGATGGAGATCACAAGCACAAGATGATGATGGCCATATCATATCACTTATATTGATTGCATGTGATGTTTATCCTTTTATGCATCTTATCTTGCTTTGATTGACGGTAGCATTATAAGATGATCTCTCACTAAATTATCAAGAAGTGTTCTCCCTGAGTATGCACCGTTGCCAAAGTTCTTCGTGCCCAGACACCACGTGATGATCGGGTGTGATAAGCTCTACGTTCAAATACAACGGGTGCAAAACAGTTGCACACGCAGAATACTCAGGTTATACTTGACGAGCCAAGCATATACAGATATGGCCTCGGAACACGGAGACCGAAAGGTCGAGCGTGAATCATATAGTAGATATGATCAACATAACGATGTTCACCATTGAAAACTACTCCATCTCACGTGATGATCGGTTATGGTTTAGTTGATTTGGATCACGTGATCACTTAGAGGATTAGAGGGATGTCTATCTAAGTGGGAGTTCTTAAGTAATATGATTAAATTGAACTTAAATTTATCATGAACTTAGTCCTGGTAGTATTTTGCAAATCATGTTGTAGATCAATAGCTCGCGTTGTTGCTTCCCTGTGTTTATTTTGATATGTTCCTAGAGAAAATTGTGTTGAAAGATGTTAGTAGCAATGATGCGGATTGGATCCGTGATCTGAGGTTTATCCTCATTGCTGCACAGAAGAATTATGTCCTTGATGCACCGCTAGGTGACAGACCTATTGCAGGAGCAGATGCGGACGTTATGAACGTTTGGCTAGCTCAATATGATGACTACTTGATAGTTTAGTGCACCATGCTTAATGGCTTAGAATCGGGACTTCAAAGACGTTTTGAACGTCATGGACCATATGATATGTTCCAGGAGTTGAAGTTAATATTTCAAGCAAATACCCGAGTTGAGAGATATGAAGTCTCCAACAAGTTCTATAGCTAAAAGATGGAGGAGAATCGCTCAACTAGTGAGCATATGCTCAGATTGTCTGGGTACTACAATCGCTTGAATCAAGTGGGAGTTAATCTTCCAGATAAGATAGTGATTGACAGAATTCTCTAGTCACCATCATCAAGTTAGTAGAACTTCGTGATGAACTATGATATGCGAGGGATAACAGAAACAACTCCCAAGCTCTTCGTGATGCTGAAATCAACGAAGGTAGAAATCAAGAAAAACATCAAGTGTTGATGGTTGACAAGATCACTAGTTTCAAGAAAAGGGCAAAGGGAAGAAGGGGAACTTCAAAAACGGCAAGCAAGTTGCTACTCATGTGAAGAAGCCCAAGTCTGGACCTAAGCCTGAGACTAAGTGCTTCTACTGCAAAGGGACTGGTCACTGGAAGCGGAACTACCCCAAGTGATTGGCGGATAAGAAGGATGGCAAAGTGAACATAAGTATATTTGATATACATGTTATTGATGTGTACTTTACTAGTGCTTATAGCAACCCCTTAATATTTGATGCTAGTTCAGTTGCTAAGAGTAGTAACTCGAAACGGGAGTTGCAGAATAAACAGAGACTAGTTAAGGGTGAAGTGACGATGTGTGTTGGAAGTGGTTCCAAGATTGATATGATCATCATCGCACACTCCCTATAATTTCGGGATTAGTGTTGAACCTAAATAAGTGTTATTTGGTGTTTGCGTTGAACATGAATATGATTTGATCATGTTTATTGTAATACGGTTATTCATTTAAGTAAGAGAATAAATTGTTGTTCTGTTTACATGAATAAAACCTAATATGGTTTCACACCCAATGAAAATAGTTCATTGGATCTCGATCTTAATAATACACATAATCATAATATTGAAACCAAAAGATGCAAAGTTAATAATGATAGTGCAACTTATTTGTAGCACTGCTGTTTAGGTCATATTGGTGTAAAGCGCATGAAGAAACTCCATGCTGATGGGATTTTGGAATCACTTGATTATGAATCACTTGATGCTTGCGAACCGTGCCTTTTTGGCAAGATGACTAAAACGCCGTTCTTCGGAACAATGGAGCGAGCAACAGATTTGTTGTAAATCATACATACTGATGTATGTGGTCCGATGAATATTGAGGCTCGCGACAGGTATCATTATTTTTTGATCTTCACAGATGATTTGAGCAGATATGAGTATATCTACTTGATGAAACATAAGTCTGAAACATTTGAAAAGTTCAAAGAATTTCAGAGTGAAGTGGAAAATCATCGTGACAAGAAAATAAAAGTTTCTACGATATGATCGCAGAGGTAAAATATTTGAGTTACGAGTTTGGTCTTCAATTGAAACAATGTGGAATAGTTTCACAAAATCATGCCATATGGAACACCACAACATAATGGTGTGTCCTAACGTCATAACCGTACTTTATTGGATATGGTGCAATCTATGATGTATCTTACCGATCTACCACTATCGTTTTGGGGTTATGCATTAGAGACAGCTGCATTCACGTTAAATAGGGCACCATC
This sequence comes from Triticum monococcum, assembly GCA_034509565.1. Lineage (NCBI taxonomy): Eukaryota > Viridiplantae > Streptophyta > Magnoliopsida > Poales > Poaceae > Triticum > Triticum monococcum. The sequence continues at coordinate 491,810,592 of CM067845.1, forward strand.
TAAATCCGTTGAGACGACACCGTGTGAACTATGGTTTGGCAAGAAACCTAAGCTGTCGTTTCTTAAAGTTTGGGGTTGCGATGCTTATATGAAAAAGTTTCATCCTGATAAGCTCAAACTCAAATCGGAGAAGTGCGTCTTCATAGGATATCCAAAGGAAACTATTGGATACACCTTCTATCACAGATCCGAAGGCAAGACTTTTGTTGCTAAAATTCGGAAACTTTCTGGAGAAGGAGTTTCTCTCGAAAGAAGTGGGTGGGAGGAAAGTAGAACTTGACGAGGTAACTGTACCTGCTCCCTTATTGGAAAGTAGTACATCACAGAAAACTGTTTCTGTGACACCTACACCAGTTAGTGAGGAAGCTAATGATGATGATCATGAAACTTCAGAACAAGATACTACTGAACCTCGTAGATCAACCAGAGTAAGATCCGCGCCAGAGTGGTACGGTAATCCTTTTCTGGAAGTCATGCTACTAGATCATGATGAACCTACGAACTATGAGGAAGCGATGATGAGCCCAGATTCCGCGAAATGGTTTGAGGCCATGAAATTTGAGATATGATCCATGTATGAGAACAAAGTATGGACTTTGATGGATTTGCCCGATGATCGGCAAACCATAGAAAATAAATGGATCTTCAAGAGGAAGACGGACGCTGATAGTAGTGTTACTATCTACAAAGCTAGAATTGTCGAAAAAGGTTTTCGACAAGTTCAAGGTGTTGACTACGATGAGTTTTTCTCACTCGTATCTATGCTTAAGTCTGTCCGAATCATGTTAGCAATTGCCGCATTTTATGAAATCTGGCAAATGGATAAACAAAACTGCATTCCTTAATGGATTTATTAAAGAAGAGTTGTATGTGATGCAACTAGAAGGTTTTGTCAATCCGAAAGGTGCTAACAAAATGTGCAAGCTCCAGCGATCCATCTGTGGACTGGTGCAAGCATCTCGGAGTTGGAATATACGCTTTGATAAGTTGATCAAAGCATATAGTTTTATACAGACTTGCGGTGAAGCCTGTATTTACGAGAAAGTGAGTGGGAGCACTACAGCATTTCTGATAAGTATATGTGAATGACATATTGTTGATCGGAAATAATGTAGAATTATTCTGTAAAGCATAAAAGGAGTGTTTGAAAGGAGTTTTTCAAAGAAAGACTTCGGTAAAGCTGCTTACATATTGAGCTTCAAGATCTATAGAGATAGATCAAGACGCTTGATAAGTTTTTCAATAAGTACATACCTTGACAAGATTTTGAAGTAGTTCAAAACGGAACAGTCAAAGAAAAAGTTTCTTGCCTGTGTTACAAGGTGTGAAGTTGAGTAAAGACTCAAAGCCCGACCACGGCAGAAGATAGAAAGAGAATGAAAGTCATTCCCTATGCCTCATTCATAGGTTCTATAAAGTATGCCATGCTGTGTACCAGATCTATTGTATACCCTGCACTGATTTGGCAAGGGAGTACAATAGTGATCTAGGAGTAGATCACTGGACAGCGGTCAGAATTATCCTTAGTGAAATAAGGATGTGTTTCTCGATTATGGACGTGACAAAAAGGTTCGTCGTAAAGGGTTACGTCGATGCAAGTTTTTGACACTGATCCAGATGAATCTAAAGTCACAATCTGGATACATATTGAAAGTGGGAGCAATTAGCTAGAGTAGCTCCGTGTAGAGCATTATAGACAAAGAATTTTGCAAAATACTTACGGATCTGAATGTGACAGACCCGTTGACTAAAATACATGATCACACCTTAGTACTCTTTGGGTGTTAATCACATAGAGATGTGAACTAGATTACTGACTCTAGTAAACCCTTTGAGTGTTGGTCACATGACGATGTGAACTATGGGTGTTAATCACATGGTAATGTGAACTATTGCTGTTAAATCACATGGCGATGTGAACTAGATTATTGACTCTAGTGCAAGTGGGAGACTGAAGGAAATATGCCCTAGAGGCAATAATAAAGTTATTATTTATTTCCTTATATCATGATAAATGTTTATTATTCATGCTAGAATTGTATTAACCGGAAACATAATACATGTGTGAATACATAGACAAACAGAGTGTCACTAGTATGCCTCTACTTGACTAGCTCGTTAATCAAAGATGGTTATGTTTCCTAACCATGAACAAAGAGTTGTTATTTGATTAACGAGGTCACATCATTAGTAGAATGATCTGATTGACATGACCCATTCCATTAGCTTAGCACCCGATCGTTTAGTATGTTGCTATTGCTTTCTTCATGACTTCTGCATGTTCCTATAACTATGAGATTATGCAACTCCCGTTTACCGGAGGAACACTTTGGGTACTACCAAACGTCACAACGTAACTGGGTGATTATAAAGGAGTACTACAGGTGTCTCCAATGGTAGATGTTGGGTTGGCGTATTTCGAGATTAGGGTTTGTCACTCCGATTGTCGGAGAGGTATCTCTGGGCCCTCTCGGTAATGCACATCACTTAAGCCTTGCAAGCATTGCAACTAATGAGTTAGTTGCGGGATGATGTATTACGGAACGAGTAAAGAGACTTGCCAGTAACGAGATTGAACTAGGTATTGGATACCGACGATCGAATCTCAGGCAAGTAACATACCGATGACAAAGGGAACAACGTATGTTGTTATGCGGTCTGACCGATAAAGATCTTCGTAGAATATGTAGGAGCCAATATGGGCATCCAGGTCCCGCTATTGGTTATTGACCGGAGACGTGTCTCGGTCATGTCTACATTGTTCTCGAACCGTAGGGTCCGCACGCTTAACGTTACGATGACAGTTATTATGAGTTTATGCATTTTGATGTACCGAAGGTTGTTCAGAGTCCCGGATGAGATCACGGACATGACGAGGAGTCTCGAAATGGTCGAGACGTAAAGATTGATATATTGGAAGCCTATGTTTGGACATCGGAAGTGTTCCGGGTGAAATCGGGATTTTACCGGATTACCGGGAGGGTTACCGGAACCCCCCGGGAGCCAAATGGGCCAACATGGGCCTTAGTGGAAAGGTGAGAGGGCAGCCCACATCAGGCTGTGCCTCCCCCCCTCTCCCTAGTCCTATTAGGACTAGGAGAGGGGCCGGCCACCTCTCCCTCTCTCCCCTTTAAGGATTCCTAGTTGGACTAGGATTGGAGGGGGGAGTCCTACTCCCGGTAGGAGTAGGACTCCTCCTGCGCCTCCTCCTCTTTGGCCGGCCAGCCCCCCTCCCTCCAACCTTTATATACGGGGGCAGGGGACACCCCAAGACACACAAGTTGATCCTTGAGATCGTTCCTTAGCCGTGTGCGGTGCCCCCTGCCACCAAATTCCACCTCGATCGTACCGTTACAGTGCTTAGGCGAAGCCCTGCGTCGGTAGTACATCAAGATCGTCATCACGCCGTCGTGCTGACGGAACTCTTCCTCGACGCTTTGCTGGATCGGAGCCCGAGGAACGTCATCGAGCTGAACGTGTGCTAAGAACTCGGAGGTGCCGGAGTAACGGTGCTTGGATCGGTCGGATCGAGAAGAAGACGTACGACTACTTCCTCTATGTTGTGTGATCGCTTCCGCAGTCGGTCTGCGTTGGTACGTAGACAACACTCTCCCCTCTCATTGCTGTGCATCACCATGATCTTGCGTGTGCGTAGGAAAATTTTCGAAATTACTGCGTTCCCCAACAGAACGAACAAATGGACATACCAGTCAGTAGGCTTAAGCACTATATTGACGCAGCGCAGGAAGGGATGTTCTTTCCAGACAGAGAGCACGACGAGCTCACAATGGCCCTCGGGAATCCTGAGCACCCTGGACGGACACGAGGCACGCCAGGCTCCCTTCCATGGAATGTTGGGTTTCCGGACGCAGGCGGTTACAAATCCCATGAGAGGAGGAAAAAAGTGCAGCAGACCGAACTGCAGGCGCTGCACGCAAGGGTACAAGCGATAGAGGACGAGAAGCAAATCGCAGCAAACGTACTGCCGAAGCCTCCCCCGAAGCTACCCCGCCATCTCAGCGCAGAAGCAGCGTGGCTTCCACCGAGCAGCTTCAGCTGCAGCATGCCTTGACGGCTCCTGCCAGCTATCCTGTGGATGCTATAACGGAGTCTCAAAATTGCCACCTTATGACGCAATGGATGAATTTGAAGGTCAAGGCGGCTGTTGGCTCTGTTTATCCTACTGAACCCGGCGCAACTTTTCACTGCATGCCGATTCCAGAAGGATATGCTAGGGTGATTGTGGATGAGATAACAGAGGGATTTGAGGACCTCCAGCTTGACCACCCTACCGGTGAAGGGGAGACTCGGCTGGGGTCTGCTCTGAAGACTCCATGCCTATGGCGGAAGGACCTCATCAATCTTCCGAACTGGACGCCTCCGCCTCCTCCTCCTCCTCCGGCGAGTCAGGGCACTCCGCCTCCTCCACCGCCTCCTCCTCCGGCGAGTGACGATCAGGGCCCTCGGCCGGCTCCTTCTCCGGCGCGTGGCGGCACTCCGCCTTCGTCTCCGCCTGCGCCGACGCGCCCGAGCAGCCAACCTCCTCCTTCTCCGCCTCGTCAGCAAGGGCAGAAGAGACCTGCCGCCGCTCCAGCTGCTCCGGCGGGTCGTAGTCCTTCTCCTCCGCCTCTTAAGCAAGTAAAGAAGACAACCGCTTCGTCTGCTCGGTCGGCGTCTAGCAGTACAACCAGAGGCGGGAGGACATACAGATTCGGTCCTTCTCTGAAGACTCCAGAGAAGTTACCATACGAGAGGACCCAGGAGGAGAACGCCGAGATCGCGCGAGAAGAAGTGAGGAAATTCTTTGAAGGGGTGAAAGCAAAGCAACATCCACCTCCGGAGGAGAAGGTAGATGGGGTGAAAGTGAAGCGCACTCTGGCTGCCCTGACAAAACCACCATAGTCTGATCCGCCGAAAGGAAACTATGACCGCATTATTGGAAAGGAATTTGCCGAAGCGGAGCGGTCGGGAACTACTGTCAGTGATGAAAGGCTGAAAAAACGACGAGCTGGGAAACAAATTGCCCAGCTCGGCAAACAAGCGAAGCAATCATGCCCCCCGCTCAAGGTGCCCAGCCACAACGTCGCTAATGACCCGAGGATGGTGCCCGGTTATAATAATCTTGCAGATTACCTGCCCGACGAAGTACATTATGAACCCATGGACATGCGGATGCAAAGATACGAGTACGGGAAGCCTCTCGTCAAAGATGAAAGATCTCTATCAACGATGATGCGAAGATTGCATGATTGGTACTTGAAAATCTGCAGAGACTCTGGGGGGAGGAGTACTTTGTATGTGAGAGTTAAAAAGGAGCATGACCTCATTGGAATTGATCTGTTGCCTGTTCCATTTGAGGAGTTCTATCAGTTTTTCAATCAATTGGCCCTCGATAAAACAACGATCGCCTGCTACTGTCTGTAAGTAGTACTACTTCTGTCATTAAGTTTCTCTATATAGCTTAGCTCTTTCATTGCATGTATTTATAATCATCCTCACTATATTATGCAGATTGAAGATCGTCGAATTGAAGAAAAGACAAGTCGGTGATATTGGGTTCATTAACACATATCTCATAGATGCAACTGAGGTTAAACTTCATGCCGCAGCTACCGAGGCCAACATGCTACAATCGTTCGTAATAAATCAAAACAAAGATATAATACTCTTTCCTTACAACTTCAAGTGAGTGTTACTGTCTTGTGCGTATTCGGTTTCCCTTAATTATATATTACTCAAGGTTATAGTAATGTAATTCATGAGTTATGCATGCGTGTGCAGTTACCACTATATTCTCCTAGAGATTAAGCTTGAGCAGGGACTAGTAACCGTCTTAGACTCAAGACGAAAAGATCCCCAGGACTATGCAGACATGACTGAAATCCTCAAGAAGTAAGTTAAATCGATCATTATCCACCATATCAGCAACTTTGTTCATTTCCTGATATCAAGTAATTGTTTTCTTTGTCCGGCAGGGTTTGGAGAAAATTCACCAAAAAAGTTCCGGGACTGCCGAAGGAGCTGGAATTTAGACACCCGAAAGTAAGTACTATAGTAGCATGTTCCGCGCATCTCCTAGTGATTCAAGCGCTAGTTTCATCAATACCATTTAGCATTCTTGCTTATCAGTTTGATTGACCTCTATTTCTTGTAAAGTGGTTGTGGCAGGAACAAGGGAATGATTTCTGTGGATACTACATCTGCGAGTCCATCCGCCACACGACGTGTGAGCGGGGCGGGTACTCTAACGAGCAATATGAAGTACGTAAATAACAATATTCACAATTTTATTTTATTACCATCATTTGTGTTGAGTTTCATTCATTCATATATATATATGTATTGACCCCCTTCTTCAAATTAGATGTTTCGGAAGCGGGATGAACTCCTAGCACCAGCTCGCATGCGAGCAATTCAAGAGGAATTGGCGGCAGTCTTTCTTGACCACGTGATCCCTGAAGACGGAGAATTCTATGTTAAACCTGAGTCCGTATGATTATATTTGTAAGAGATAATTACTGTATATATGTAGCCGGTACTGTCAGATAGATATACGAGAACTTGTTGTTCGACCAATCTCTCGGAGAAGGAGAGGTGGTCGATATCACTTCTCTCTGTATGCATATATGTTCATGACGATCTTCTGTTTCCTTCGTTTGCTTTACTAGCTAGCCAGCGTGTCTAGTCCTCTCTATACGTATGTATAGTACGTAGCGTCGACCAAGCACGGACATAAGAGAGGACACTTCTCTATATTAATTATAGCTAGCTAACACAATATATGAAACACCTAAATTAACCCCCCAAAACCCCCAACCCCCCCGCCCCTTTAAAAAAAAACAAAAACCCTAGCCACAGAAATGCTGACGCGTGGATGCCTATTGGTCCCGGTTGGTGCCACCAACCGGGACCAAAGGGTCTCCTGACTGGGCTCTGCGCACTGCCCACGTGGATGGGCTTTAGTCCCGGTTCTGGATTGAACCGGGACTAAAGGTGGGAGGTATTAGTACCGACACTTTAGTCCCGGTTCAGGAACCGGGACTAAAGGCCCTTACGAACCGGGACTATAGGCCCTTTTTCTACCAGTGTAGGCTTCCAATATATCAATCTTTATGTCTCGACCATTTCGAGACTCCTCGTCATGTCCCCGATCTCATCCGGGACTCCGAACTCCTTCGGTACATCAAAACTCATAAACTCATAATACAATTGTCATGGAAACCTTAAGCGTGCGGACCCTACGGTTCGAGAACAATGTAGACATGACCGAGACACGTCTCCGGTCAATAACCAATAGCGGGACCTAGATGCCCATATTGGCTCCTACATATTCTACGAAGATCTTTATCGGTCAGACCGCATAACAACATACGTTGTTCCCTTTGTCATCGGTATGTTACTTGCCCGAGATTCGATCGTTGGTATCCAATACCTAGTTCAATCTCGTTACTGGCAAGTCTCTTTACTCGTTCCGTAATACATCATCCCGCAACTAACTCATTAGTTGCAATGCTTGCAAGGCTTAAGTGATGTGCATTACCGAGAGGGCAAAGAGATACCTCTCCGACAATCGGAGTGACAAATCCTAATCTCGAAATACGCCAACCCAACATCTACCTTTGGAGACACCTGTAGTACTCCTTTATAATCACCCAGTTACGTTGTGACGTTTGGTAGCATCCAAAGTGTTCCTCCGGCAAATGGGAGTTGCATAATCTCATAGTCATAGGAACATGTATAAGTCATGAAGAAAGCAATAGCAACATACTAAACGATCGTGTGCTAAGCTAATGGAATGGGTCATGTCAATCAGATCATTCAACTAATGATGTGACCTCGTTAATCAAATAACAACTCTTTTGTCCATGGTTAGGAAACATAACCATCTTTGATTAACGAGCTAGTCAAGTAGAGGCATACTAGTGACACTCTGTTTGTCTATGTATTCACACATGTATTATGTTTCCGGTTAATACAATTCTAGCATGAATAATAAACATTTATCATGATATAAGGAAATAAATAATAACTTTATTATTGCCTCTAGGGCATATTTCCTTCAGTCTCCCACTTGCACTAGAGTCAATAATCTAGTTCACATCGCCATGTGATTTAGCAGCAATAGTTCACATCACCATGTGATTAACACCCATAGTTCACATCGTCATGTGACCAACACTCAAAGGGTTTACTAGAGTCAGTAATCTAGTTCACATCTCTATGTGATTAACACCCAAAGAGTACTAAGGTGTGATCATGTTTTTGCTTGTGAGATAATTTTAGTCAACGGGTCTGTCACATTCAGATCCGTAAGTATTTTGCAAAATTCTTTGTCTATAATGCTCTGCACGGAGCTACTCTAGCTAATTGCTCCCACTTTCAATATGTATCCAGATTGTGACTTTAGATTCATCTGGATCAGTGTCAAAAACTTGCATCGACGTAACCCTTTACGACGAACCTTTTTGTCACGTCCATAATCGAGAAACACATCCTTATTTCACTAAGGATAATTCTGACCGCTGTCCAGTGATCTACTCCTAGATCACTATTGTACTCCCTTGCCAAATCAGTGCAGGGTATACAATAGATCTGGTACACAGCATGGCATACTTTATAGAACCTATGAATGAGGCATAGGGAATGACTTTCATTCTCTTTCTATCTTCTGCCATGGTCAGGCTTTGAGTCTTTACTCAACTTCACACCTTGTAACACAGGCAAGAAACTTTTTCTTTGACTGTTCCGTTTTGAACTACTTCAAAATCTTGTCAATGTATGTACTTATTGAAAAACTTATCAAGCGTCTTGATCTATCTCTATAGATCTTGAAGCTCAATATGTAAGCAGCTTTACCGAAGTCTTTCTTTGAAAAACTCCTTTCAAACACTCCTTTTATGCTTTACAGAATAATTCTACATTATTTCCGATCAACAATATGTCATTCACATATACTTATCAGAAATGCTGTAGTGCTCCCACTCACTTTCTCGTAAATACAGGCTTCACCGCAAGTCTGTATAAAACTATATGCTTTGATCAACTTATCAAAGCGTATATTCCAACTCCGAGATGCTTGCACCAGTCCACAGATGGATCGCTGGAGCTTGCACATTTTGTTAGCACCTTTCGGATTGACAAAACCTTCTAGTTGCATCACATACAACTCTTCTTTAATAAATCCATTAAGGAATGCAGTTTTGTTTATCCATTTGCCAGATTTCATAAAATGCGGCAATTGCTAACATGATTCGGACAGACTTAAGCATAGATACGAGTGAGAAAAACTCATCGTAGTCAACACCTTGAACTTGTCGAAAACCTTTTTCGACAATTCTAGCTTTGTAGATAGTAACACTACTATCAGCGTCCGTCTTCCTCTTGAAAATCCATTTATTTTCTATGGTTTTCCGATCATCGGGCAAATCCATCAAAGTCCATACTTTGTTCTCATACATGGATCATATCTCAGATTTCATGGCCTCAAACCATTTCGCGGAATCTAGGCTCATCATCGCTTCCTCATAGTTCGTAGGTTCATCATGATCTAGTAGCATGACTTCCAGAAAAGGATTACCGTACCACTCTGGCGCGGATCTTACTCTGGTTGATCTACGAGGTTCAGTAGTATCTTGTTCTGAAGTTTCATGATCATCATCATTAGCTTCCTCACTAACTGGTGTAGGTGTCACAGAAACAGTTTTCTGTGATGTACTACTTTCCAATAAGGGAGGAGGTACAGTTACCTCATCAAGTTCTACTTTCCTCCCACTCACTTCTTTTGAGAGAAACTCCTTCTCCAGAAAGTTTCCGAATTTAGCAACAAAAGTCTTGCCTTCGGATCTGTGATAGGAGGTGTACCCAACAGTAACTTTTGGGTATCCTATGAAGACATATTTCTCCGATTTGAGTTTGAGCTTATCAAGATGAAACTTTTTCACATAAGCATCGCAACTCCAAACTTTAAGAAACGACAGCTTAGGTTTCTTGCCAAACCATAGTTCACATGGTGTCGTCTCAACGGATTTAGATGGTGCCCTATTTAACGTGAATGCAGCTGTCTCTAATGCATAACCCCAAAACGATAGTGGTAGATCGGTAAGATACATCATAGATTGTACTATATCCAATAAAGTATGGTTATGACGTTCGGACACACCATTATGTTGTGGTGTTCCAGGTGGCGTGCGTAGTGAAACTATTTCACATTGTTTTAACTGAAGACCAAACTCGTAACTCAAATATTTGTCTCCGCGATCAGATCGTAGAAACTTTATTTTCTTGTCATGATGATTTTTCACTTCACTCTGAAATTCTTTGAACTTTTCAAATGTTTCAGACTTATGTTTCATCAAGTAGATATACTCATATCTGCTCAAATCATCTGTGAAGATCAGAAAATAATGATACCTGTCGCGAGTCTCAATATTCATCGGACCACATACATCAGTATGTATGATTTCCAACAAATCTTTTGCTCGCTCCATTGTTCTGAAGAACAGAGTCTTAGTCATCTTGCCCATGAGGCATGGTTCGCAAGCATCAACTGATTCATAACCAAGTGATTCCAAAAGCCCATCAGCATGGAGTTTCTTCATGCGCTTTACACCAATATGACCTAAACGGCAGTGCTACAAATAAGTTGCACTATCATTATTGACTTTGCATCTTTTGGTTTCAATATTATGATTATGTGTATCACTACGATCGAGATCCAACGAACTATTTTCATTGGGTGTGTAACCATATAAGGTTTTATTCATGTAAACAGAACAACAATTTATTCTCTTACTTAAATGAATAACCGTATTACAATAAACATGATCAAATCATATTCATGTTCAACGCAAACACCAAATAACACTTATTTAGGTTCAACACTAATCCCGAAATTATAGGGAGTGTGCGATGATGATCATATCAATCTTGGAACCACTTCCAACACACATCATCACTTCACCCTTAACTAGTCTCTGTTCATTCTGCAACTCCCGTTTCGAGTTACTACTCTTAGCAACTGAACTAGCATCAAATACTGAGGGGTTGCTATAAACACTAGTAAAGTACACATCAATAACATGTATAAATATACTTATGTTCACTTTGCCATCCTTCTTATCCGCCAATCACTTGGGGTAGTTCCGCTTCCAGTGACCAGTCCCTTTGCAGTAGAAGCACTTAGTCTCAGGCTTAGGATCAGACTTGGGCTTCTTCACTTGAGAGCAACTTGTTTGCCGTTCTTCTTGAAGTTCCCCTTCTTCCCTTTGCCCTTTTCTTGAAACTAGTGGTCTTGTCAACCATCAACACTTGATGTTTTTCTTGATTTCTACCTTCGTCGATTTCAGCATCACGAAGAGCTTGGGAATCGTTTCCGTTATCCCTTGCATATTATAGTTCATCACGAAGTTCTACTAACTTGGTGATGGTGACTAGAGAATTATGTCAATCACTATCTTATCTGGAAGATTAACTCCCACTTGATTCAAGCAATTGTAGTACCCAGACAATCTGAGCACATGCTCACTAGTTGAGCGATTCTCCTCCAATTTTTAGCTATAGACCTTGTTGGAGACTTCATATCTCTCAACTCGGGTATTTGCTTGAAATATTAACTTCAACTCCTGGAACATCTCATATGGTCCATGACGTTCAAAACGTCTTTGAAGTCCCGATTCTAAGCCATTAAGCATGGTGCACTAAACTATCAAGTAGTCATCATATTGAGCCAGCCAAACGTTCATAACGTCTGCATCTGCTCCTGCAATAGGTCTGTCACCTAGCGGTGCATCAAGGACATAATTCTTCTGTGCAGCAATGAGGATAAACCTCAGATCACGGATCCAATCCGCATCATTGCTACTAACATCTTTCAACATAATTTTCTCTAGGAACATATCAAAATAAACACAGGGAAGCAACAACGCGAGCTATTGATCTACAACATAATTTGCAAAATACTACCAGGACTAAGTTCATGATAAATTTAAGTTCAATTTAATCATATTACTTAAGAACTCCCACTTAGATATATATCCCTCTAATCCTCTAAGTGATCACGTGATCCAAATCAACTAAACCATAACCGATCATCACGTGAGATGGAGTAGTTTTCAATGGTGAACATCGTTATGTTGATCATATCTACTATATGATTCATGCTCGACCTTTCGGTCTCTGTGTTCCGAGGCCATATCTGTATATGCTTGGCTCGTCAAGTATAACCTGAGTATTCCGCGTGTGCAACTGTTTTGCACCCGTTGTATTTGAACGTAGAACCTATCACACCCAATCATCACGTGGTGTCTCAGCACGAAGACCTTTCGCAACGGTGCATACTCAGGGAGAACACTTCTTGATAATTTAGTGAGAGATCATCTTATAATGCTACCGTCAATCAAAGCAAAAATAAGATGTATAAAAGATAAACATCATATGCAATCAAAATATGTGACATGATATGGCCATCATCATCTTGCTTCTATGATCTCCATCTCCAAAGTACTGTCATGATCTCTGTCATCACCGGCATGACATCATGATCTCCATCATCTTGATCTATATCAATGTGTCGTCACACGGTCGTCTCGCCAACTATTGCTCTTGCAACTATTGCTATCGCATAGCGATAAAGTAAAGCAATTATTTGGCGCTTGCATCTTATGCAATAAAGAGACAACCATAAGGCTTTTGCCAGTTGCCGATAACTTCAACAAAACATGATCATCTCATACAACAACTTATATCTCATCACGTCTTGACCATATCATATCACAACATGCCCTGCAAAAACAAGTTAGACGTCCTCTACTTTGTTGTTGCAAGTTTTACGTGGCTGCTACGGGCTTAAGCAAGAACCAATCTCACCTACGCATCAAAACCACAACGATAGTTTGTCAAATAGACTCCGTTTTAACCTTCGCAAGGACCGGGCGTAGCCACACTCGGTTCAACTAAAGTTGGAGAAACAGTCACCCGCAAGTCACCTATGTGCAAAGCACGTCGGGGAAACCGGTCTCGCGTAAGCATACGCGTAATGTCGGTCCGGGCCGCTTCATCCAACAATACCGCCGAACCAAAGTATGACATGCTGGTAGGCAGTATGACTTATATCGCCCACAACTCACTTGTGTTCTACTCGTGCATATAACATCAAACCATAAAACCTAGGCTCGGATGCCACTGTTGGGGAACGTAGTAATTTCAAAAATTTCCTACGCACACGTAAGATCATGGTGATGCATAGCAACGAGAGGGGAGAGTGTTTTCTACGTACCAACGCAGACCGACTGCAGAAGCGATCACACAACATATAGGAAGTAGTCGTACGTCTTCCCGATCCGACCGATCCAAGCACCGTTACTCCGGCACCTCCGAGTTCTTAGCACACGTTCAGCTCGATGACGATCCTCTGGCTCCGATCCAGCAAAGCGTCGAGGAAGAGTTCTGTCAGCACGACGGCGTGGTGACGATCTTGATGTATTACCGACGCAGGGCTTCGCCTAAGCACTGCAACAATATGATTGAGGTGGAATTTGGTGGCAGGGGGCACCGCACACGGCTAAGGAACGATCACCAAGGATCAACTTGTGTGTCTAGAGGTGCCCCCTGCCCCCGTATATAAAGGTTTCAAGGGGAGGGGCTGGCCGGCCAAGGTGGGAGGCGCAGGAGGAGTCCTACTCCTACCGGGAGTAGGACTCCCCCCTCCAATCCTACTCCAACTAGGTTTCCTCAAGTGGGAAAGAGAGAGGGGGTGGCCGGCCACCTTCCCTAGTCCTAATAGGACTAGGGGAAGGGGGGAGGCGCGCAGCCCATGGGGCAGCCCTTTCATCTTTCCACTAAGGCCCATGTTGGCCCATTTGGCTCCCGGGGGGTTCCGGTAACCCTCCCGGTAATCCGGTAAAATCCCGATTTCACTCGGAACACTTCCGATGTCCAAACATAGCACTAGTAGAAAACATCATAGAAGACGCATGCTAACTCCGTTTTCGATGAAACCAAGTTTGTCATCAAGATGACCAAAAGCTCTAAGACTCACAAAGAGAACCAAACAAGAACCAAGAAACATTATGCAAGGATGCAATGGTTTGAGCTCTCGACGAACGATACGATCAAGCTACTCACTTGAGAGCCCCCCTTGATAGTACGGCTATCTATCCTATAACCCGGTCTCCCAACTACCACCATGAGACCGGTAATAGAAAACCTATCAAGGGAAAACCTTTGCCTTGCACATGATCCACTTGAGTTAGATGATGACGATCTTGTCCTCCTCAAGATGGACCACCTTTCTTGATTGCGTTGGGTCGATGAAGACTAGATGATTGCTCCCCCATACTACACTATGGGTGAGCCACTCTTCGGCACATCTTCATAAGTCCATTGACACCACAATGGATGGAAAACTTCAAGCACTTGATCTCTTCGTGATTCTCCACTTGAAATTGCACACGGCAATCTTGATGACGATCACCACTTGATGTCATCCTTCCCATGGGTTGTATGATATCATCCTCTTGACGCAAGCCCATGGACACGTACCTAACCCCACATAGACTCTCACATAGACCATGGGTTAGTATACAAAGTGCAATGGACAATGCTTACCATACCATGGGATCACTTGATCCCTCTCGGTACATCTTCTACTCTTTGTGAGTTGATCAACTTGATTCACTCTTGACTTAGTCTTGATCAACCTTGAATCTTTCCAACTCTCTTCGTTTGAATGATGTCTTGAAGGTAAACATGAATGATCACACAATCTTCTTTTTCAAGACATGCTTGCAATAAGCTCAACTCTCACATGACCAAGCTTTGGATAATTCCTTAATAGCACCTTGGTCAACACAAATTCTCCTTGAAACCAACACATGTACTCCAAGAAAAGCCTATGGACAAAACCTTCAAATATAACTCAAGACAACCATTAGTCCATAGAGATTGTCATCAATTACCAAAACCAAACATGGGGGCACCGCATGTTCTTTCATCAAGATGAGTGTGTTGTTATTATTTTGATATTTAAGAAAATTTCTCAAAACATTGTTAATACTTTGTTATGTTGCACCTGCGCACCTTTGCATAGTTCGCTATATGGTCCTGACATAAGGATCAACTTTACATGTTGGAAATCTTTATGAAAGGGTAATCAAAATAATATAACACAGGTATAGGATAAAGAGATTAATGATTTATTTTGGGTTTTAGTGACAATGTGTGCTCCGCTAAATGGGCAAAGGGCATGTGAAAAAATCTCTATATAAAATGGCAAGGAAAAAGAAATTTAACAACTCCCTTAAATGTTGAATCTCCCACGTGCCTAAAAACAATTTATTATAGTAAGTTATGTCCACAATCCGATTCAGGTCTAGTGGCCACAATTTCATAATCCTCCTCATTTTGGTGGTGGTGTTATTATTTCTAGAACCATTGCCTGGCGGCGGCCCAACAGCGCACCGCCACGCCCTCTACCCTGCTCGACTCCACCTCCTTTGCCACCCTCGGCCTCCCTCTAAACCTTGCTAGATTTCATCTCCGGCGAGCTCCCCGTGCCCCCAATATTCCACCTGAACCCATCAACCTATTGACTCCCCTCCACAGATAATAATGTTGTTGCGTAGTCCCGGGCTCTAGGTCACTCCTAGCTCGGAATCAGCGGCACACCCGTATCGGCATCAGACGCTAGGTAAAATCAATTGGTTTGTTTTGCAATTTCATGGAACAGATAAATACAAAAATATTTGAATTAATTAATTACTGAGTAATTTGTCTATGGTATCGTCACTCCTATGTTATGCTTTATTTATAACATTCATGGACCTTTTTTGCAATACTCATTGAAAAATGAAAATGTTGTGTGAGTCATGCCCTGCTGAGTTATTCATTATTTTTGTGCATGATTAAGGTTTTTTTGAGGAACACCTGATTAAGTACTGACGTGCAAAGCACGTGCAACTAACTAGTACACACATATGCTTATCCTATGAACACGCTCACACGTCCTAGCACCTTCAAGAGAATGGCACACGACACATATCGACGAAGTCGCCACAAACGCCTTCGTAGTCGACGGAAATATTTTCTTCCACTGAAGCACATCGCCGGAAGGCCTGAACTAAATCCAGAAAAATGCAAGCATCAATGTCAAGTCTAGGATTTGAACCACCATCCAACCACAGGTTGGTTCACGCTGTGGCTAGAATTTTGTTAGAGCATGTTCTACTCCCTCTTATGCACAAATATAAGATATGTTTTGGATATTTCAACATAGACTACATACAAAGAAAAATAAGTGGACAAACAGACTAAAACGTGTATATATACATCCGGTTCAGAAAAAGGTTTAAACATCTTATATTTGTAACGGAGTGGTTTTCCACTGCAGTTACTGTTGGGGAACGTAGTAATTTCGAAAATTTTCCTACGCACACGCAAGATCATGGTGATGCACAGCAACGAGAGAGGAGAGTGTTGTCTACGTACCAACGCAGACCGACTGCGGAAGCGATCACACAACGTAGAGGAAGTAGTCGTACGTCTTCTTCCCGATCCGACCGATCCAAGCACCGTTACTCCGGCACCTCCGAGTTCTTAGCACACGTTCAGCTCGATGACGTTCCTCGGGCTCCGATCCAGCAAAGCGTCGAGGAAGAGTTCCGTCAGCACGACGGCGTGATGACGATCTTGATGTACTACCGACGCAGGGCTTCGCTTCCAGTGACCAGTCTGCTTGCAGTAGAAGCACTCAGTTTCAGGCTTAGGTCCAGACTTGGGTTTCTTCTCCTGAGCAGCAACTTGCTTGCTGTTCTTCTTGAAGTTTCCCTTCTTCTTCCCTTTGCCCTTTTTCTTGAAACTAGTGGTTTTGCTAACCATCAACACTTGATGCTCCTTCTTGATTTCTACCTCCGCAGCTTTCAGCATTGCGAAGAGCTCGGGAATAGTCTTGTTCATCCCTTGCATATTATAGTTCATCACGAAGCTCTTGTAGCTTGGTGGTAGTGATTGGAGAATTCTGTCAATGACGCAGTCATCTGGAAGATTAACTCCCATCTGAATCAAGTGATTATTATACCCAGACATCTTGAGTATATGCTCACTGACAGAACTGTTCTCCTCCATCTTACAGCTATAGAACTTATTGGAGACTTCATATCTCTCAATTCGGGCATTTGCTTGAAATATTAACTTCAACTCCTGGAACATCTCATATGCTCCATGACGTTCAAAACGTCGTTGAAGTCCCGATTCTAAGCCGTAAAGCATGGCACACTGAACTATCGAGTAGTCATCAGCTTTGCTCTGCCAGACGTTCATAACATCTGGCGTTGCTCCAGCAGCAGGCCTGTCACCCAGCGGTGCTTCCAGGACGTAATTCTTCTGTGCAGCAATGAGGATAATCCTCAGGTTACGGACCCAGTCCGTGTAGTTGCTACCATCATCTTTCAACTTTGCTTTCTCAAGGAACGCATTAAAATTCAACGGAACAATAGCACGAGCCATCTATCTACAATCAACATAAACAAGCAAGATACTATCAGGTACTAAGTTCATGATAAGTTTAAGTTCAGTTAATCAAATTACTTAGGAACTCCCACTTAGATAGACATCCCTCTAATCCTCTAAGTGATCACGTGATCCAAATCAACTAAACCATAACCGATCATCACGTGAGATGGAGTAGTTTTCAATGGTGAACATCGTCATGTTGATCATATCTACTATATGATTCACGCTCGACCTTTCGGTCTCTGTGTTCCGAGGCCATATCTGCATATGCTAGGCTCGTCAAGTATAACCTGAGTATTTTGCGTGTGCAAAACTGGCTTGCACCCATTGTAGATGGACGTAGAGCTTATCACACCCGATCATCACGTGGTGTCTGGGCACGACGAACTTTGGCAATGGTGCATACTCAGGGAGAACACTTCTTGATAATTTAGTGAGAGATCATCTTATAATGCTACCGTCAATCAAAGCAAGATAAGATGCATAAAAGGATAAACATCACATGCAATCAATATAAGTGATATGATATGGCCATCATCATCTTGTGCTTGTGATCTCCATCTCCGAAGCACCGTCATGATCACCATCGTCACCGGCGCGACACCTTGATCTCCATCGTAGCATCGTTGTCGTCTCGCCAATCTTATGCTTCCACGACTATTACTACCGTTTAGTAATCTAGTAAAGCATTACATCGCGATTGCATTGCATACAATAAAGCGACAACCATATGGCTCCTGCCAGTTGCCGATAACTTAGTTACAAAACATGATCATCTCATACAATAAAATCAGCATCATGCCTTGACCATATCACATCACAATATACCCTGCAAAAACAAGTTAGACGTCCTCTACTTTGTTGTTGCAAGTTTTACGTGGCTGCTACGGGCTTAAGTAAGAACTCATCTCACCTACGCATCAAAACCACAACGATAGTTCGTCAAATAGACTCCGTTTTAACCTTCTCAAGGACCGGGCGTAGTCACACTTGGTTCAACTAAAGTTGGAGAGACAGTCTTCCGCAAGCCATCTTTGTGCAAAGCACGTCGAGGGAACCGGTCTCGCGTAAGAGTACGCGTAAGGTTGGTCCGGATCGTCTCACCCAACAATACTGCCGAACCAAAGTATGACATGCTGGTAGGCAGTATGACTTGTATCGCCCACAACTCACTTGTGTTCTACTCGTGCATATAACATCAAACCATAAAACCTAGGCTCGGATGCCACTGTTGGGGAACGCAGTAATTTTGAAAATTTTCCTACGCACACGCAAGATCATGGTGATGCACAGCAACGAGAGAGGAGAGTGTTGTCTACGTACCAACGCAGACCGACTGCGGAAGCGATCACACAACGTAGAGGAAGTAGTCGTACGTCTTCTTCCCGATCCGACCGATCCAAGCACCGTTACTCCGGCACCTCCGAGTTCTTAGCACACGTTCAGCTCGATGACGTTCCTCGGGCTCCGATCCAGCAAAGCGTCGAGGAAGAGTTCCGTCAGCACGACGGCGTGATGACGATCTTGATGTACTACCGACGCAGGGCTTCGCCTAAGCACTGTAACGGTACAATCGAGGTGGAATTTGGTGGCAGGGGGCACCGCACACGGCTAAGGAACAATCTCAAGGATCAACTTGTGTGTCTTGGGGTGCCCCCTGCCCCCGTATATAAAGGTTGGAGGAGGGGGAGCCGGCCGGCCAGGGATAGGAGGCGCAGGGACTCCGAACAACCTTCGGTACATCAAAATGCATAAACTCATAATAACTGTCATCGTAACGTTAAGCGTGCGGACCCTACGGTTCGAGAACAATGTAGACATGACCGAGACACGTCTCCGGTCAATAACCAATAGCGGGACCTGGATGCCCATATTGGCTCCTACATATTCTACGAAGATCTTTATCGGTCAGATCGCATAACAACATACGTTGTTCCCTTTGTCATCGGTATGTTACTTGCCTGAGATTCGATCGTCGGTATCCAATACCTAGTTCAATCTCGTTACTGGCAAGTCTCTTTACTCGTTCCGTAATACATCATCCCGCAACTAACTCATTAGTTGCAATGCTTGCAAGGCTTAAGTGATGTGCATTACCGAGAGGGCCCAGAGATACCTCTCCGACAATCGGAGTGACAAACCCTAATCTCGAAATACGCCAACCCAACATCTACCATTGGAGACACCTGTAGTACTCCTTTATAATCACCCAGTTACGTTGTGACGTTTGGTAGTACCCAAAGTGTTCCTCCGGTAAACGGGAGTTGCATAATCTCATAGTTATAGGAACATGTATAAGTCATGAAGAAAGCAATAGCAACATACTAAACGATCGGGTGCTAAGCTAATGGGATGGGTCACGTCAATCAGATCATTCAACTAATGATGTGACCTCGTTAATCAAATAACAACTCTTTGTTCATGGTTAGGAAACATAACCATCTTTGATTAACGAGCTAGTCAAGTAGAGGCATACTAGTGACACTCTGTTGGTCTATGTATTCACACATGTATTATGTTTCCGGTTAATACAATTCTAGCATGAATAATAAACATTTATCATGATGTAAGGAAATGAATAATAACTTTATTATTGCCTCTAGGGCATATTTCCTTCAGTTACGGCTTAAATTCAACTTATGTTCTAATTGTCTCTTTAACCGCCAATAGATGCTCATTTGGCCATTCTTAAGCTGCTCATGAGTTGCTTGATGCTGGATCGATTGATGCATTTGGACAAAAGTCTCAAACATGACAGGATTTTGGGCTGAAAGTTGGATAAGATCAGCTATGTACTCAAATTACATACCTCCGGCAGCTTCTTGACCCTCATCATCTACAATCATGTTGTGTATGATGACACAAGTTGTCATCGTCTCTGAATCCCATATTTTTACAGGTTCTCAAACAATTGCAAAACAAACTTTGAACACTTCAAATGCCCTATTTGAAGGAAATATGCCCTAGAGGCAATAATAAAGTTATTATTTATTTCCTTACATCATGATAAATGTTTATTATTCATGCTAGAATTGTATTAACCGGAAACATAATACATGTGTGAATACATAGACCAACAGAGTGTCACTAGTATGCCTCTACTTGACTAGCTCGTTAATCAAAGATGGTTATGTTTCCTAACCATGAACAAGGAGTTGTTATTTGATTAACGAGGTCACATCATTAGTAGAATGATCTGATTGACATGACCCATTCCATTAGCATAGCACCCGATCGTTTAGTATGTTGCTATTGTTTTCTTCATAACTTATACATGTTCCTATAACTATGAGATTATGCAACTCCCGTTTACCGGAGGAACACTTTGGGTACTACCAAACGTCACAACGTAACTGGGTGATTATAAAGGAGTACTACAGGTGTCTCCAATGGTAGATGTTGGGTTGGCGTATTTCGAGATTAGGGTTTGTCACTCCGATTGTCGGAGAGGTATCTCTGGGCCCTCTCGGTAATGCACATCACATAAGCCTTGCAAGCACTGCAACTAATATGTTAGTTGTGAGATGATGTATTACGGAACGAGTAAAGAGACTTGCCGGTAACGAGATTGAACTAGGTATTGGATACCGATGATCGAATCTCGGGCAAGTAACATACCGATGACAAAGGGAACAACGTATGTTGTTATGCGGTCTGACCGATAAAGATCTTCGTAGAATATGTAGGAGCCAAAATGGGCATCCAGGTCCCGCTATTGGTTATTGACCGGAGACGTGTCTCGGTCATGTCTACATTGTTCTCGAACCGTAGGGTCCGCACGCTTAACGTTACGATGACAGTTATTATGAGTTTATGCATTTTGATGTACCGAAGGTTGTTCGGAGTCCCGGATGAGATCACGGACATGACGAGGAGTCTCGAAATGGTCGAGACGTAAAGATTGATATATTGTAAGCCTATGTTTGGACATCGGAAGTGTTCCGGGTGAAATCGGGATTTTACCGGAATACCGGGAGGGTTACCGGAACCCCCCGGGAGACTAATGGGCCTATTGGGCCTTAGTGGAAAAAAAGAGAAAAAGGGAAAAGGCCCAAGCTGGCCGGCGCCCCCCTTCCCCAAGTCCTATTAGGAATAGGATAAGGGGCCGGCCCCCCTTCTCTCTCTTTTCCCCCCGGGAGTCCTAATTGGATTAGGATTGGGGGGAGGAGTCCTACTCCCGGTGGGAGTAGGACTCCCCTGCGCCTCCCCTCCCTTGGCCGGCCAGCCCCCCTCCTCCAACCTTTATATACGGGGGCAGGGGGCACCCCAAGACACACAACTTGATCCTTGAGATCGCTCCTTAGCCGTGTGCGGTGCCCCCTGCCACCAAATTCCACCTCGATCGTACTGTTGTAGTGCTTAGGCGAAGCCCTGCGTCGGTAGTACATCAAGATCGTCATCACGCCGTCGTGCTGACGGAACTCTTCCTCGACGCTTTGCTGGATCGGAGCCCGAGGAACGTCATCGAGCTGAACGTGTGCTAAGAACTCGGAGGTGCCGGAGTAACGGTGCTTGGATCGGTCGGATCGGGAAGAAGACGTACGACTACTTCCTCTACGTTGTGTGATCGCTTCCGCAGTCGGTCTGCGTTGGTACGTAGACAACACTCTCCCCTCTCGTTGCTGTGCATCACCATGATCTTGCGTGTGCGTAGGAAATTTTTTGAAATTACTGCGTACCCCAACAGTGGCATCCGAGCCTAGGTTTTATGGTTTGATGTTATATGCACGAGTAGAACACAAGTGAGTTGTGGGCGATACAAGTCATACTGCCTACCAGCATGTCATACTTTGGTTCGGCGGTATTGTTGGTTGAGACGATCTGGACCAACCTTACGCGTACTCTTACGCGAGACCGGTTCCCTCGACGTGCTTTGCACATAGATGGCTTGCGGAAGACTGTCTCTCCAACTTTAGTTGAACCAAGTGTGACTACGCCCGGTCCTTGAGAAGGTTAAAACGGAGTCTATTTGACGAACTATCGTTGTGGTTTTGATGCGTAGGTGAGATGAGTTCTTACTTAAGCCCGTAGCAGCCACGTAAAACTTGCAACAACAAAGTAGAGGATGTCTAACTTGTTTTTGCAGGGTATATTGTGATGTGATATGGTCAAGGCATGATGCTGATTTTATTGTATGAGATGATCATGTTTTGTAACTAAGTTATCGGCAACTGGCAGGAGCCATATGGTTGTCGCTTTATTGTATGCAATGCAATCGCGATGTAATGCTTTACTAGATTACTAAACGGTAGTAATAGTCGTGGAAGCATAAGATTGGCGAGACAACAATGATGCTACGATGGAGATCAAGGTGTCGCGCCGGTGACGATGGTGATCATGACGGTGCTTCGGAGATGGAGATCACAAGCACAAGATGATGATGGCCATATCATATCACTTATATTGATTGCATGTGATGTTTATCCTTTTATGCATCTTTTCTTGCTTTGATTGACGGTAGCATTATAAGATGATCTCTCACTAAATTATCAAGAAGTGTTCTCCCTGAGTATGCACCATTGCCAAAGTTCGTCGTGCCCAGACACCACGTGATGATCGGGTGTGATAAGCTCTACGTCCATCTACAACGGGTGCAAGCCAGTTTTGCACACGCAGAATACTCAGGTTATACTTGACGAGCCTAGCATATGCAGATATGGCCTCGGAACACAGAGACCGAAAGGTCGAGCGTGAATCATATAGTAGATATGATCAACATGACGATGTTCACCATTGAAAACTACTCCATCTCATGTGATGATCGGTTATGGTTTAGTTGATTTGGATCACGTGATCACTTAGAGGATTAGAGGGATGTCTATCTAAGTGGGAGTTCCTAAGTAATTTGATTAACTGAACTTAAACTTATCATGAACTTAGTACCTGATAGTATCTTGCTTGTTTATGTTGCTTGTAGATAGATGGCTCGTGCTATTGTCCCGTTGAATTTTAATGCGTTCCTTGAGAAAGCAAAGTTGAAAGATGATGGTAGTAATTACACGGACTGGGTCCGTAACCTGAGGATTATCCTCATTGCTACACAGAAGAATTACGTCCTGGAAGCACCGCTGGGTGACAGGCCTGCTGCTGGAGCAACGCCAGATGTTATGAACGTCTGGCAGAGCAAAGCTGATGACTACTCGATAGTTCAGTGTGCCATGCTTTACGGCTTAGAATCGGGACTTCAACGACGTTTTGAATGTCATGGAGCATATGAGATGTTCCAGGAGTTGAAGTTAATATTTCAAGCAAATGCCCGAATTGAGAGATATGAAGTCTCCAATAAATTCTATAGCTATAAGATGGAGGAGAACAGTTCTGTCAGTGAGCATATACTCAAAATGTCTGGGTATAATAATCACTTGATTCAGATGGGAGTTAATCTTCCAGATGATTGCGTCATTGACAGAATTCTCCAATCACTACCACCAAGCTACAAGAGCTTCGTGATGAACTATAATATGCAAGGGATGAACAAGACTATTCCCGAGCTCTTCGCAATGCTGAAAGCTGCGGAGGTAGAAATCAAGAAGGAGCATCAAGTGTTGATGGTTAGCAAGACCACTAGTTTCAAGAAAAAGGGCAAAGGGAAGAAGAAGGGAAACTTCAAGAAGAACAGCAAGCAAGTTGCTGCTCAGGAGAAGAAACCCAAGTCTGGACCTAAGCCTGAAACTGAGTGCTTCTACTACAAGCAGACTGGTCACTGGAAGCGGAACTGCCCCAAGTATTTGGCGGATAAGAAGGATGGCAAGGTGAACAAAGGTATATGTGATATACATGTTGTTGATGTGTACCTTACTAGAGCTCGCAGTAGCACCTGGGTATTTGATACTGGTTCTGTTGCTAATATTTGCAACTCGAAACAGGGACTACGGAATAAGCGGACGCTAGCAAAGGACGAGGTGACGATGCGCGTGGGAAACGGTTCCAAAGTCGATGTGATCACGGTCGGCACGCTACCTCTACATCTACCTTCGGGATTAATATTAGACCTAAATAATTGTTATTTGGTGCCAGCGTTGAGCATGAACATTATATCTGGATCTTGTTTAATGCGAGACGGTTATTCATTTAAATCAGAGAATAATGGTTGTTCTATTTATATGAATAATATCTTTTGTGGTCATGCACCTTTGAAGAGTGGTCTATTCTTGTTGAATCTCGAAGATAGTAACACACATATTCATAATGTAGAAGCCAAAAGATGCAAAGTTAATAATGATAGTGCAACTTATTTGTGGCACTGCCGTTTAGGTCATATCGGTGTAAAGCGCATGAAGAAACTCCATACTGATGGGCTTTTGGAACCACTTGATTATGAATCACTTGGTACTTGCGAACCGTGCCTCATAGGCAAGATGACTAAAACGCCGTTCTCCGGTACTATGGAGAGAGCAACAGATTTGTTGGAAATCATACATACCGATGTATGTGGTCCGATGAATATTGAGGCTCGTGGCGGATATCGTTATTTTCTCACCTTCACAGATGATTTAAGCAGATATGGTTATATCTACTTAATGAAACATAAGTCTGAAACATTTGAAAGGTTCAAAGAATTTCAGAGTGAAGTTGAAAATCATCGTAACAAGAAAATAAAGTTTCTACGATCTGATCGTGGAGGAGAATATTTGAGTTACGAGTTTGGTATACATTTGAAAAATTGTGGAATAGTTTCGCAACTCACGCCACCCGGAATACCACAACGTAATGGTGTGTCCGAACGTCGTAATCGCACTTTACTAGATATGGTGCGATCCATGATGTCTCTTACTGATTTACCGCTATCATTTTGGGGTTATGCTTTAGAGACGGCCGCATTCACGTTAAATAGGGCACCATCAAAATCCGTTGAGACGACGCCTTATGAACTATGGTTTGGCAAGAAACCAAAGTTGTCGTTTCTTAAAGTTTGGGGCTGCGATGCTTATGTGAAAAAGCTTCAACCTGATAAGCTCGAACCCAAAGCGAAGAAATGTGTCTTCATAGGATACCCAAAGGAAACTGTTGGGTATACCTTCTATCACAGATCCGAAGGCAAGACATTCGTTGCTAAGAATGGATCATTTCTAGAGAAGGAGTTTCTCTCGAAAGAAGTGAGTGGGAGGAAAGTAGAACTTGACGAGGTAACTGTACCTGCTCCCTTATTGGAAAATAGTACATCACAGAAAACTGTTTCTGTGACACCTATGCCAATCAGTGAGGAAGCTAATGATGATGATCATGAAGCTTCAGATCAAGATACTACTGAACCACGTAGATCAACCAGAGTGAGATCCGCACCAGAGTGGTATGGTAATCCAGTTCTGGAAGTCATGATGCTAGATCATGATGAACCTACGAACTATGAAGAAGCGATGATGAGCCCAGATTCCGCAAAGTGGCTTTAGGCCATGAAATCTGAGATGGGATCCATGTATGAAAACAAAGTATGGACTTTGGTTGACTTGCCCGATGATCGGCAAGCAATTGAGAATAAATGGATCTTCAAGAAAAAGACTGACGCTGACGGTAATGTTACTGTCTATAAAGCTCGACTTGTCGCAAAAGGTTTTCGACAAGTTCAAGGGGTTGACTACGATGAGACTTTCTCACCCGTAGCGATGCTTAAGTCCGTCAGAATTATGTTAGCAATTGCCGCATTTTATGATTATGAAATATGGCACATGGATGTCAAAACTGCATTCCTGAATGGATTTCTGGAAGAAGAGTTGTATATGATACAACCAGAAGGTTTTGTCGATCCAAAGGGAGCTAACAAAGTATGCAAACTCCAGCGATCCATCTATGGACTGGTGCAAGCATCTCGGAATTGGAATAAACGCTTTGATAGTGTGATCAAAGCATTTGGCTTTATACAGACTTTTGGAGAAGCCTGTATTTATAAGAAAGTGAGTGGGAGCTCTGTAGCATTTCTAATATTATATGTGGATGACATATTACTGATTGGAAATGATATAGAATTTCTGGATAGCATAAAGGGATACTTGAATAAAAGTTTTTCGATGAAAGACCTCGGGGAAGCTGCTTACATATTAGGCATAAAGATCTATAGAGATAGATCAAGACGCTTAATTGGACTTTCACAAAGCACATACCTGGACAAGATTTTGAAGAAATTCAAAATGGATCAAGCAAAGAAAGGGTTCTTGCCTGTGTTACAAGGTATGAAATTGAGTAAGACTCAATGCCCGACCACTGCAGAAGATAGAGAGAAAATGAAAGATGTTCCCTATGCTTCAGCCATAGGCTCTATCATGTATGCAATGCTGTGTACCAGACCTGATGTGTGCCTTGCTATAAGTTTAGCAGGGAGGTACCAAAGTAATCCTGGAATGGATCACTGGACAACGGTCAAGAACATCCTGAAATACCTGAAAAGGACTAAGGATATGTTTCTCGTATATGGAGGTGACAAAGAGCTCACCGTAAGAGGTTACGTTGATGCAAGCTTTGACACTGATCCGGACGATTCTAAATCGCAAACCGGATACGTGTTTACTTTAAACGGTGGAGCTGTCAGTTGGTGCAGTTCTAAACAAAGCGTCGTAGCGGGATCTACATGTGAAGCGGAGTACATAGCTGCTTCGGAAGCAGCAAACGAAGGAGTCTGGATGAAGGAGTTCATATCCGATCTAGGTGTCATACCTAGTGCATCGGGTCCAATGAAAATCTTCTGTGACAATACTGGTGCAATTGCCTTGGCAAAGGAATCCAGATTTCACAAGAGGACCAAACACATCAAGAGACGCTTCAACTCCATCTGGGATTTAGTCCAGGTGGGAGACATAGAGATTTGCAAGATACATACGGATCTGAATGTTGCAGACCCGTTGACTAAGCCTCTTCCACGAGCAAAACATGATCAGCACCAAGGCTCCATGGGTGTTAGAATCATTACTGTGTAATCTAGATTATTGACTCTAGTGCAAGTGGGAGACTGAAGGAAATATGCCCTAGAGGCAATAATAAAGTTATTATTTATTTCCTTACATCATGATAAATGTTTATTATTCATGCTAGAATTGTATTAACCGGAAACATAATACATGTGTGAATACATAGACCAACAGAGTGTCACTAGTATGCCTCTACTTGACTAGCTCGTTAATCAAAGATGGTTATGTTTCCTAACCATGAACAAGGAGTTGTTATTTGATTAACGAGGTCACATCATTAGTAGAATGATCTGATTGACATGACCCATTCCATTAGCATAGCACCCGATCGTTTAGTATGTTGCTATTGTTTTCTTCATAACTTATACATGTTTCTATAACTATGAGATTATGCAACTCCCGTTTACCGGAGGAACACTTTGGGTACTACCAAATGTCACAACGTAACTGGGTGATTATAAAGGAGTACTACAGGTGTCTCCAATGGTAGATGTTGGGTTGGCGTATTTCGAGATTAGGGTTTGTCACTCCGATTGTCGGAGAGGTATCTCTGGGCCCTCTCGGTAATGCACATCACATAAGCCTTGCAAGCACTGCAACTAATATGTTAGTTGTGAGATGATGTATTACGGAACGAGTAAAGAGACTTGCTGGTAACGAGATTGAACTAGGTATTGGATACCGACGATCGAATCTCGGGCAAGTAACATACCGATGACAAAGGGAACAACGTATGTTGTTATGCGGTCTGACCGATAAAGATCTTCGTAGAATATGTAGGAGCCAATATGGGCATCCAGGTCCCGCTATTGGTTATTGACCGGAGACGTGTCTCGGTCATGTCTACATTGTTCTCGAACCGTAGGGTCCGCACGCTTAATGTTACGATGACAGTTATTATGAGTTTATGCATTTTGATGTACCGAAGGTTGTTCGGAGTCCCGGATGAGATCACGGACATGACGAGGAGTCTCGAAATGGTCGAGACGTAAAGATTGATATATTGGAAGCCTATGTTTGGACATCGGAAGTGTTCCGGATGAAATCGGGATTTTACCGGAATACCGGGAGGGTTACCGGAACCCCCCGGGAGACTAATGGGCCTATTGGGCCTTAGTGGAAAAAAAGAGAAAAAGGGAAAAGGCCCAAGCTGGCCGGCGCCCCCCTTCCCCAAGTCCTATTTGGAATAGGATAAGGGGCCGGCCCCCCTTCTCTCTCTTTTCCCCCCCGGGAGTCCTAATTGGATTAGGATTGGGGGGAGGAGTCCTACTCCCGGTGGGAGTAGGACTCCCCTGCGCCTCCCCTCCCTTGGCCGGCCGGCCCCCCTCCTCCAACCTTTATATACGGGGGCAGGGGGCACCCCAAGACACACAACTTGATCCTTGAGATCGCTCCTTAGCCGTGTGCGGTGCCCCCTGCCACCAAATTCCACCTCGATCGTACCGTTGTAGTGCTTAGGCGAAGCCCTGCGTCGGTAGTACATCAAGATCGTCATCACGCCGTCGTGCTGACGGAACTCTTCCTCGACGCTTTCCTGGATCGGAGCCCGAGGAACGTCATCGAGCTGAACGTGTGCTAAGAACTCAGAGGTGCCGGAGTAACGGTGCTTGGATCGGTCGGATCGGGAAGAAGACGTACGACTACTTCCTCTACGTTGTGTGATCGCTTCCGCAGTCGGTCTGCGTTGGTACGTAGACAACACTCTCCCCTCTCGTTGTTGTGCATCACCATGATCTTGCGTGTGCGTAGGAAATTTTTTGAAATTACTGCGTTCCCCAACACTATTCACATCCTTTCCAGCTCCTTCTTGTTTTTGACCAGAGTGGACTCCTTTCTAACCAACTGTCTCATAGATTGTCTTGATGAAGGTCGCCCACAGAAGAATAGATACCATCAACCAGATAGTAGTCCATATTGTAGTTATGACCATTGAGAATATAGTTGCACGGAATAGATCCCATATTTTTACAGGTTCTCAAACAACTACAAAAACAAACTTTGAACACTTCAAATGCCCTCTTCACATCCTTTCTAGCTCCTTCTTGTTTTTGACCAGAGTGGACTCCTTTCTAACCAACTGTCTCATAGATTGTCTTGATGAAGGTCGTCCACAGAAGAATAGATACCATCAACCAGATAGTAGTCCATATTGTAGTTATGATCATCGATAATATAGTTGCACAGAATAGATCCCATATTTTTACAGGTTCTCAAACAACTACAAAACAAACTTTGAACACTTCAAATGCCCTCTTCACATCCTTTCCAGCTCCTTCTTGTTTTTGACCAGAGTGGACTCCTTTCTAACCAACTGGCTCATAGATTGTCTTGATGAAGGTCGTCCACAGAAGAATAGATACCATCAACCAGATAGTAGTCCATATTGTAGTTATGACCATTGATAATATAGTTGCACGGAATAGATCCCATATTTTTACAGGTTCTCAAACAACTGCAAAACAAACTTTGAACACTTCAAATGTCCTCTTCACATCCTTTCTAGCTCCTTCTTGTTTTTGACCAGAGTGGACTCCTTTCTAACCAACTGGCTCATAGGTTGTCTTGATGAAGGTCGCCCACAGAAGAATAGATACCATCAACCAGATAGTAGTCCATATTGTAGTCATGATCATTGATAATATAGTTGCGCGAAAGAGTTTGTCCTTCAATCAACCTAACAAACAATGGAGACCGCTCCAACACGTTGATATCATTGTGAGACATAAATATGTCAAAGAAAGCATGCAAAATCCAAAGGCCATGTGATGCACTTGCTTTAAAAAATGATGATGGTCTTTTTAACACGGCCCTGATATTGCCCGTGTAAAGCTTAT
Organism: Triticum monococcum; assembly: GCA_034509565.1. Taxonomy (NCBI): domain Eukaryota; kingdom Viridiplantae; phylum Streptophyta; class Magnoliopsida; order Poales; family Poaceae; genus Triticum; species Triticum monococcum. The sequence continues at coordinate 491,840,830 of CM067845.1, forward strand.
GGGCAGTTCCTCCATCTCTAGTGCATGCAATTAAGGGATTCGTGCATACCTGTCCACCCTCTTGCTTCGGACATCGCTGTGTCCATGATGGTCGGTTCCATCAAGTACTATCATCCAAACACCTTGACTGCTACAATAGCAAACCTCATGATGGCAACTGCGCATGTGCTTTCAGACATCCAGAGGTACTCATCCCACGAATCAGCAAATGTGTCATAAGCAAGCATCCTCAATGCAGACATGCACTATTGGTAACTAGAGAATCCAATTTTTCTAATGGCCTTCAAGATGAAGTAGTCGCCATAGGGAACTTTTCATGTCATTCGACTTAAACTGTGAAGCGGGAACTTTGCAACTTGCAAACCACTAGTTGCATGTCCCTATCTTATTTTCAATTTATGTTTTCATTTATCTTTAGCATGTGGTTTTGCGAGCATTGTTTTCTTTTGTTAGGGATCATTTTGAACAATAGAAATGTTTGAAACATGAATTAATTTATAGCCCACTTGTCTTGAAATTTTCTTGAAAATGTTTTTCTTGTGAGGGCAACCCCCTTCCGCAATTTTGTTGTGGTGTGTATAGTCCATGCTATGCACTCACAACTTTGTCGATCGTCACACACAAAGCCACAACCACACACAACATGACATGCACTACCCATGCAGACGCAAGGCCAATCCCTGACATGCCAGGGGCCATAGTGCAAGATGCCAAGATGACAAACTAGGCCTTTTTGTATAATACACCTAGTTATAGAAGTACCACCAGGGAGATCCACCTCCAGGCGGAGATGTGATGTGTGTCTGGGAGGAGGCCCGCGCGTCACGCCACATGCATTGCGGCTGGCTTGCCTCTGGATAGTCTAAAGGAGGAGCTGCGAGAACACATGAAGGTTGAGGCGCCGGAGCAGGAGAAGGTGGGGGTGGAGCAGGAGGCAGTGGGGATGGAGATGGTGGCGCTGGAGCAGGATGATTAATAGGAGCCACCGTCAAATGAGGAGGAGGAGGCACCGCACCGACAATGAAATTCAGGATGGAGGACACACTCACTGAGTTCGAGCTCGCGCAAGCGGAGGAGGTGGCGCCATCTTCGACTCCATCCACTTCGAGACGGAGGTGGAGGCCAACCGCCGCTTCCTTCGTGAAGCGGACATGAAGCATGAGAAGCTGTTCGCCGACAAGGAGGACGCGCCGGACTTTTGCCCTGATGCTGCCGGCTCCGGCATGAACGCGTCATCGACATATCCGATGACAAGTAGTGTAGATCTTAAATGTTGCATTGCTTTGTATGAAAATGAAGATTGTCAAATGGGAGTATAATTGTGATGTGTGGTATGGGTATGACCGGGCGTTGTGCGTGGACCGGACCGGACACTTCACATTCGGATTCCCACGCCCAAAACGAAAACCCCAAGCATCCAAAGAAAAAAAAGAATCCCAGCCCTGCCAAGTAGGCCCCACTGCGGAGGACTGCAATATATTTTTCCCAACGGAGCCTTCTTCAGGAAGACAAGACTCGAGTCCACAGTCCACAGTCCCGCAGCGTCACTGTCAGACACCCACGCACGCACGCACGCACGGTCTCAGCGTGCTCGTCCCGGTCTCGCCGGCGGAGGGAGAGAGCCGGAGAAAGGGGAATGCCGCGGCGGTGATCGCGTCTGATTGAAGGGGCAAGGCGCCGGTTCAAGGGGTTCCGGCGTCGGCCGCCGTCGACGGGTTAAGGGGCGCCAAGCGCCGGCGGTGGAGCGGGCCTAGGCGACCGCCGTGTAGGGGAATGGCAAGGCTGCGGAAGAGGAAGAGGGGGACGGGGAGGGGGAGGGGCGTGAGGTGGCTGAGCCACTACTCATCGGGGCAAAGCATTCTGATCGTCGGAGACGGGGATTTCTCCTTCTCGCTGGCTCTCGCCGCCGCGTTCGGGACGGGCCGGAACATCGTCGCGACGTTGCTGGACTCCTATGGTTCGATCCTTTACGCTCTCTCTTTCAGCAGGACTAATGCTGCTTTCATTTAATAACAGTACTAGTTAGACCTAGGGTTTCAAGAAATGGAATCCTGGAGGCGTAGGGTGCATACAGGAGCACAATGTGTTGCTTTGAGGCCTACTTCTATTTGCCATTTTGTGTGGGTTATAGAGGGAGTTCATGTGCTTTACTCCGTGGAGATCGAAATCACCATAAAAAGTTGGCTAATTGCGGTGATAAATGGAACCATGGAGGTGGAGGGGTAGGGGGGAAGCGGGGGAGAGTGAATACATGACCTGCCACATGTTAATTTTAGGAATGTAGGAGAATTTTGCATCCTCTCTTGATTAAGAAGGATTTGATTTACTTTATACTGCTGTGGTAAAGTTCACTGTGAAATTGCTGACTGGTCGTTTAACAGCTAGCATAGAGTATGCTATACAATGAGGTGGAAGAGATTTTATGATGGAAAAATCTATCTTGTTATTCGCTGCCATTTGCTTACTTTCATCAGCGTATTATTGAATTTGTTAACGATTTTCATGATCTAATCGAAACTAATTGGGAGTCCTATTTGAGTGATCTGTTGACTGTTGTTGGTTACTGTCAAAAATTGTTTGTCGTAGGGCGGGCACATTAAGATACATGATTTATACTTCTATTTATCTCTTCATTGCCATTGTATAATCAGATATTCTGGACACTGTAATTTGGATAATTTTCGTGTGTGCATATGAGCATTGTTTTCATATGGTTTCTCACCCTGCAGCCCAATATGAACAAAATTTATGTTTTCAGCAACTACATTATGTCAAAACTCAAAAGTGATTTAGCAAGTTCGTGGTGAAAGGGCCATTTAGGACCTAACAAGTCTTTGGAACTTGGAAACGTGAATTAGGAATTAACCCGTGAGAACACACATTCAGCAAAACTCTGTGTCAGGCTGGCGTTAAAAGAACATCCTCTTTTATTTCCATGTAACCACCACTTTTTCTTTGGCTCCTTAGCAACTTTTTATCTTTTAATAATTGTTATTTACTTCATTCCTAATTCCTCCTTGAGGCCTTAATATGCTATGCATTAAACTGCCCCTACTTACCTTATATGCTCAGAGGGATAATTTGTAGTGTGATTTTGTGGTCATTTTTACATTCTTTGTTATATTTATCTGTTTTGTTTCTGTTCTTGTTGCCAATTTTCTGCAGAGGCTCTGTCTCGCAAGTATATCAAAGCACAATCAAATTTAATGCGGTTGAAGAGAATGCATGCCACGGTTTTGCATGGTATCGATGCAAATACAATGAAGGGACATACTGATCTGAAGATGAGACTATTTGATCGGATTGTCTTTAATTTTCCTCATGCTGGATTCAGTGGGAGAGAGTGTGAGATGCACGTCATCAGGTATGAGCACTCCTCTTTGATGGTTATCTTTAGTTATCACAGCTAATAATTGATTGTTCCTGGATTTTGTAAGTTACAGTCATTTTTCTTGTAAACTGGTTGCCTCATAATCTTTGTTTGTGAGTTAGAGTTGGTTCAGTAGTCCTAGGGTCACATCTCTGTTAGGAGCTAGGAGTTATTCTCTTGGGCATTTTTGCTTAGAGTGCAAAGGAAGCTGTTATCTTTTCCAGTTTTGCTTTTTCACCTCAAGTTATTTTTGCTTGCTGCTAAAATTTATTAGTATGAGTTCTCCCATGTTGACAGCGTCGTTATTTGAAATGCACCGTAATTATGTACTTATGTATGCTCAGTATATGCCTCTTTATGGTAGTTTTTGCTAGTTCATTCTTTTCATTTACTCCACAATTGAAAGACATTTGAGTTACAATTTACAACATGAAATTGTTCTTATCAGTCGCACGCATAGAATTTGTCAACACCTATGTAGTAAGGCTGATATGATTGACCACAAGAACAATAATTTCTTTTCGTGACCCACTGCTTTTTTTAACCCATAACGGTTGTGGCAACCTATTTTCGAAAATGTGAACAAATTCTGGGATATAAAAATATGCCGTAACATGTATGTGAATCTATAAAATAATAATGCACTAGTATGAACGTTTCTGTTTTGTGCGAAAAAGATGAGAAGAGATAAGTGAATATGATGTGCCCATACTGTAATTGACATTTTGCATGGTTTTCTATAGGTGCATGTTACAGCATGGCCTACATACATGTTTTTTTTCCATATTTCTGGGGAACCTTGTTCTTGGATCTGGTGGTTTCCTGCTTAGTTAACCCTAGAACCCTTTTGATAAGATAATGCTTCAGCAAGCCACCTTTTGTATCATCTTCTTAACCTTTTATTCCGATCTATAGATCGCACAGGGAGCTGGTGCGGGGGTTCTTTGGCAATGCACGAGAGCTGCTTCAGCCGTATGGTGAAATCCACATTAGCAACAAGACATGACATCCTTACGATGGGTGGGATATTGAGCAACTCGCCTCAGAAACTTCTCTGGCTATGATTGACATAGTTAGCTTCCAGAAACAAGACTACCGCGGCTATAACCCGAAGAGAGGAAGCGGTGCAAAGCCCAACAAACCATTCCCTCTTGGTGACTGCAGCACATACAAGTTTGTTGCAAAACATAATGGTGCTCAAGAAGAACATGCGTGTTACTGCCACATTTGCCAAGATAAATATGTCTCGCCGTACTTCGGCTATGCGAGCAGTCTCGCCACATTCGGAGCTGGGAATGTGGGGCACCTTGCATACTGATGAAATGTAGTGAACTGGTCGTCGTACTAAGGGTGTGTTAACAAACTAGTTCTGAAACCTGGGATGCTTTTGGTTAACAAACTAGCAGTTCTGAAACCTGGGATGCTTTTGGTGAACTTGATGTGGAACGACTTTTCATGTGGTGGAGTACCTTTCAAACTTACCTAGACATGGCATGGTGCGTGTTGATGAGGTGCACTGTGTAACTGCCTAGATGTAACGTTGTATTAAAGTAGTATGAACAATATTGTGGTGATGTGAATGCAAGCACTTCTGTTGTGATGGTTTGTTTCCCCCTGTTTCCAGCTGCCAAGTTTGGAGCTGCTTTATTCACTGTATGTTCATTTTGCGGTTTGTATGAGGTGCCTTCCAGCAAAGGTTGAGGATTCAGTGAAAACATGGCAGAAAAAACCCTCTAAATTACTCCCATGTAGTATATCCTGGTGAGACGGTTTTGTGGTTTCTAGGATTGAGTTATAATTTGACTGATAACAATATTGTGGTGATGTAAATGCAAGCACTTCTGTTGTAATGGTTTGTTTTTCCCTGTTTCCAGTTGCCAAGTTTGGAGCTGCTTTATTCACTGGCCTGCCTATTGATTTTGTGGGTTGTTATCCCTTCCAGCAAAGGTTGCAGATTCAGTGAAAACATGGCAGAAAAAACCCTCTAAATTACCCCCATGTATGCTCTAGTGAGACGGTTTTGTGGTTTTTAGGATCTAGTTATATATAATTTGACCGATAATGATAATCCGACTTTCCTTTTTAAATTAAAGGATCTTCGATTGCTCCCCAGCGTCATCGTGCGTCACGTACGTATTTTTTTCCCTTCAAAAGTAGGCGTTTTTTTCGAAAAGGGGACTCCCCGACCTTCAAAAGTAGGCATGGCGGTGACAAACTGCTACATTTGCGTTTCGAACGAACTGTTCACACATCACTGTATCACAAATTTTCCTTTAAAAGTACGCATGCGTGCATCCCTTGGCGTTTCAGATTCCCATTACTGTATCACAATTAATGGAAGCTCCATCCCAAGAGACGCGCGATGCGAGAGCACAACCCAAGGCGACACATCACACATGCAGCTAGCTACTATAGTAACTAGCTCTTCGTCTCCCCGCCATCTACAAATAAAAAGCCCTCGTTGTTCTGATTCGAACTGGACCCGAGTCAACACTCTTCCTCACCTTATCACACACACTGCTGAGCCTGAGTGCTGACACATAGCTGTGGCCTCGCTCTCGCGAGTCTCGCCGGTGGAGCGGAATGACGTCGCCGGTGGTGGAGGTGGCGCAGGCCATCGCCGTGGAGGGGAAGAAGGACGCGAAGGGGCAGGTGAAGCGGCTGAAGCACTACTCCTCGGCGCAGAGCATCCTGGTCGTCGGCGACGGGGACTTCTCCTTCTCTCTGGCGCTCGCCACCGCCTTCGGCTCCGGCGAGAACCTCGTCGCCACGTCCCTCGACTCCTACGGTTCGACCATTTATTACCTCTTTCATTCCAACCTGCCTCTGCTTGATCTAATGTTATATGATCTTGTTGGCAATCCTCTTGGCTCTTGCATATGACAGGTTATCTGAGAATCATGTACAGCCATGCGGAATCGAACGTAACGTCGCTGAAAAAGATGGGCGCCACAGTCTTGCATGATGTCGACGCGACCGAGATGAAGAGGCACGCCCATCTGAAGCTTAGTCGCTTCGATCGGATCGTGTTCAATTTTCCTCATGCTGGTTTCACTGGGCGCGAGACCACGTCCAACATGGTCAAGTATGCGCACACCCCTGCCATCGCAGCTTCACTTATTTTTATTTTTATAAAATAGCTAATGCGTAATGCGGACTAGTTACTGTCGTTGCAAATTTCTTTGGTTTAAATTTCATCATGTACGTACGTATTCCGAGAGCTACATCTTATTAGTCTTTGACACTTTTGATCGCAGCTGTTTATTTTCCATATCTTGTAATGGTTTGACCATGGTTGCATTTGTTCTTTACTCTGTTTAATAATTAATATGAATGGTTGTGTGCATCACAATGGTGTAGAGACGGCGGGTTTAACCTCCTTTTCAAAAAAAAAATCAATTGTTGACGCTTTTGCTCTCATGTGTAGTTCGCACAAAAAGCTCGTGAAGGCCTTCTTCCGCAGTGCAAGTGGCCTGCTTCGTCCTGACGGCGAAATCCACGTCACTCACAGGACGGGGCATCCGTACTACAGATGGGAGATCGAGCAATTGGCCTCTGAGTCTGCACTTGTCATGTTTGAGAAGGACTTTTTCTGGAAATACGATTACCCTGGTTATAACCAAAAGAGAGGATCTGGCTCAAGGTGCAACGAAGACTTCCCTATAGATGGTAGCTACACTTTCAAGTTCCGCATGGAGCGCAAGGAAGATGAAAGCGCGTCGATTCCTCTCACTGCTGCATTGAATTTGATGATGAAGCTTGAGGCTGTGACCAGCGCCGCCTAGCTACCTAGCTAGCTAGTGTGCTTGAGCAAATAAGATGTATCAAGACCGTATCAGAGCCAGCTTTTAGGACGGCTGGTGGATCTCTAGTTGGTGGCCAAAGTATGAAATGCCCCTGAATGTTTAAGTATTGATTTTATGTTCAAGTACTGATTTGGCGTAGTTATCTGATTATGTTGTATGCCAGTTTGAATGATATGATATGCACCTATTTTTTCAGGGTTTTCCTTTATTGTTAAGTGATTATAATAGATATAAAACAATACCAACACTTTGATAATATATAATGAAGTTGTAAATGTATAATCTTATTTCACTGTATTCTAATAAGTAATTGTTGTCATGTATGTACCGTTCTATATTGGTGGACATATCGGGCTAGATATCGGCCATATCGGTCAATATATTGGTCCATATCAAATGATATGTTTGGAAATGATATTTACAAAGTGATATGGTATGTTTATATCGGTAGAGCCCCAAAAGTGATATATCGGCCTATATATCGGTCGTATCGGCCTAGATTTAAAAGTTTGAGTACCAACCAAGTATATTTGCACTATCTTATAACAACTCTACAGAATTGCAATGCTTTCATTCCATCCCAACAGGTTCTGATTTATTTGTTCGCATTGCTATACGTAAGTTGCCTGAAAAAGAATACAGATCGGATGATCTCGGGAGACAAGGAGGATAGCTCCGAGGCTGAAACGAGGGTGCAACATTTTAATTATTAAGTTAAAGACTCATTTTGTCTTGATTATTAAGCCCAGACATATGAGGCCGGTTTGAGAAGCTTGAGTCATGATTTTTTGACCAATCACCGACTGGCCGTTCGCCGAAACGTATAACGGGTGTTTGAGGAGTCCGATTGCAGATGCTTTAACACTCTACATGATTCCTGTTACTCATAATTGCTTGCTTGTTAGTGCTACCTCGGCATGGGTTTATTAGTTCCCATTGTATTCTTCTAAAATTTTGATCACATAGTGACTGGCAAAATACTGACGCATGTAATTACGAACTATATTGATGGATTTGTATTTAAATATAATTTTCAATATGTATAACTTATTATTTATTAAAATCATGGCCAAAAATATAAGGGGTTGATAAATGGGGATAGTAACTCCAACTGCTAGCATTGTTACAACTCTCAACGGCTCCGTTTCACAACTCAAAGAGCCTCTTCATAGGGGAAGTGCATGGATAAATCCGAGTACACATGAACCCACTTTGAAAAACATATTTTTAAATGCTAAAAAATCTGAAAAAAGTTTGCACCGGTATGTCTTCATTTTCTATGTGCGTGCATGAAGTTTCATAAAAAAAAATAATTTTTTGTGACATGTACAAAAAAGACAAAAAATTGTGTCGTGAAATGTTATTTAGAAGCACTGAAATTTATCTTTTTTTGCCGAGATAAAACAAAAAGATATTTTCTTACAAAACTTTATACCGCACACATAGATTTGCGAACATGTATTCGTGAAATTTTCTTTGAATTTTTTGACATCTTAAAACATGCTTAAAATGATTTTTTTTAAATGGGTGTAGATGCCCATGCGTTCAGGACTCCAGCACTCTCCAAGTTACAAGATTCAAACGGGATAAAATGTGTGTGAATAGGACAACAACAAAAATGATTTCAATATTTTATGGCACTTGTCGCTTGCGCTCTATCAAATACCAAAAGACTGGACACATTAACTTGTTTTTTTTAAGAATGTTATTATTTTTTATTTCTTTTTCCTTGTGAACGGATTTCTTTTCTGTTTTAACTCCATAAAAATGAATTTACTGAAATGCCAGTGAACTACGCATTTATTATGGATCGGAGCGAGTACAATATACTTCTACTACAAAAGTACCAAAAAAATATCGCTGGGCTACATTGTTTTCCCACTAGACGGAGGAGAACAGTCAAGGGCACTTGAGGCGTGTTTGGTTGCCCGCATGCAGCCCAACCAGGCCCGCACGAGATGTGCGCAGCCTGTTTGGTAGTCCGCATACACTATTGGGCCTGCATCACACGCTTCTTAAAATATCTCAGGGCCTGGCTCATTGGGAACGCACGAATCGACAGTTTTTCCAGGGCCAGGCTCGAGTGGTGCACGTGGGCAGGCGCGGCTGCACGCGCGCGGCCACCCTCGAGAAGCCGCGTTGCTTCCCGAAGCACCGACAATTATTAGCCTCACCGCCCCTCACCGCTCCCTGTCCCCACTCTTCCCAACTCTCACCGGCGGCGGCAGATCGGAGCAGAGGAAGAAGACCACCGGACTCCATCACCGGCGGCGGCGGATCAGAGCAGAGGAAGAAGACCACCGGACTCCATCAATGGCGGCAAGCACTTCTCTCTCTTCGACATGCACGCCAGATTCGATCCACGGCGATAGATTCGATCCACGGTGGAGGGGAATGGGGAATAGAGGTAGATAAGCATAGGGGTAGTTCATACTAGTTCATAGCAGTTCATATGAGTTCATACATGCAAGATCGGAATGCATAAGGTAGATTTTGGCATTGAGGGATAGGGGAATAGGGGGAAAGGGGGTGCACAACGGACACCGGCTGACCGCGGTGGCAGTCACCGGCGTGCGGAGCGGCTGGTCGAGCCGCTGGCCTTCATATTCTTCTTCATCACCGTGCGGGCCGGTGGGTCGTCCTCGTCGTCCTCCGCGGAGTCAAGGTCGATCTGCCAGGTAGGACGGACTGGCTCCGACGCCCTAGCTGGCATGTGCACCGCCTCTTCTTCCTCCTCCTTAGGCTCCCCGCCGATGACCGCCGGCGGCTCGATAGCCGTCTCCCAATACACTGCGACACGACGGTCATTAGGAGCCCAGTAGGTCTTGTACTTGCACCACTTCTTCCTCTGTTTAGGGTCATCGGAGACGGCCTGATTCATGGCCCAGCGAATGATGTCAACTACCATCGCGCCCTTCGTTGGGTCAGGAATCAGCGTCTTCAGCTCTTCTTTAGTGGCCTTCATGAGTATGGCATTAGATTCGTTCTGCATGTCCAGCATGGAGCCGAAGTTCAAGCAAACCTTCATGGTGTTCTCGAACTTGGTCCGGTCACCAGCCGTCCACCCGAGGAAGAAGACCCTCCCGCCAATACCCCAAGGGAAGGGGTTGGCATTGGAGCTAGAGCTAAAGCTCATGGCGATGGGGAGGAGGAAGGTTGACAGTGAGAGAAGAGAGGAGGTGGGTAAATAGTGGTGGGCAGGGTGAGTAAATATAGAGGGGGTGGAGAGGAGGAGAAGAGTGACAATCATGCCGCTTTAACTACAAGCTCTTGAATTAGCCATGAACTCTGTGCAATGCCTGACTCCATGACTTGTGCGCAGATCAAGGATAACAATGAGATGGGCACGGAGGTGCTCCCGGCCGTTGACAGCAAGGGCAAGCAGCCCCTTCACCCAATGCCCGACGAGGTTGAGTTGCCGCCCACCGTCGAGGAAGACCCGAAGACGCCTGAGGGTGGCGACGACGAGGGCATGGAGGAGCCCCCCAGCAACAAGCGCCGCAACTACGACCACTATCATCAGGAGGATGGACCAACTCACTTCTGCAAGGTCATCCTTGCACCGAAGTTTGAGTGCATCCCCATGCCCCTGGACTTCACCAAGCACTTCGTCGCGGTGCCGACAGAGTTCAAGCTCAGGAACAACACCGGTTGCTCCTGAAAGGTGACGGTCAAGCTGATGAACGGCAAGGTGACCCTGGATCAGGGTTGGACCACCTATGCAGCCGTTCATCAGATCAAGATCGGCTACATGGTGACGTTCAAGCTCCTCACTCCCGACACCCTCAAGGTCATCATCTTCGACGACGATGGCATTGAGGTTGTCAACAAGTGCGGGAAGCACGACGAACCCTTCGCCGCCAAGGAGTAGGGTCGGGCCACCTCTTTTGAGCGTACTATCGAGTCTGCTTTGAACATGTTTACGGTTTATGCATTGAACTGTTATATCTGTGGTGCTGCTTATATCTGAATTATGCTAGTTGATGCTCTGTTTATACTCTATTGTGTTTATGATGTGTGCTGCCGAAGTGTGGTGGTAACCTCACCAACTAGCCAAAGAAGTTACCACACATCAGGCCTTGCATACAACCAAACACCATGCCTTGGGTTTGTGGACTAACATGCAGACAACCAAACACCAGACGATGTGATTCAGCCCATGCAGGTAAGAGGGCATGCAGGCAACCAAACAACATGCATATGAGACTACATTTGCATCTCCAGGTTAGATGGAGAAGTGTATGCAATGCGGGTACTGTAGCACCGCAACCAAACACGCCCTTGAGTACTCCACGGTACCTCCGCTGGGTCGATTGCCAGATAGGCTGCGAGACCTACGATCGTCGAATTAATGGAGAATCCACCCTAGCTAGGATCACGCCAGAGCAAAAGACCCAAGGCGCTCCACCCTCACCTCACCTCCACGGCTCCACCCCTCCGTCCCTTCACCCTGCCATGTAGGGACTAGGCCCCATCTCCTTCGGTCCTCCAAATCTTTTTCAAACGGAGCCTTCTCCGGGAAGCCTCGAACCCACACTCCACTTCAGTCCAGAGGCTCCAGACGCGCTTCACACACACACACACACACACCACCGTCCACGGGAAAAGGGCGAGGCGCCGGCGGTGGTGGAGTCGCGGAGAGGGTGCGGGCGATCGCCGTGGAGGGGAATGGCAGGGAAGGGGGTGCGGTGGCTCCACCACTACTCCTCGGTGCACAGCATCCTGATCGTCGGCGACGGCGACTTCTCCTTCTCGCTGTCCCTCGCCGCTGCGTTCGGCTCCGGCTACAACCTTGTCGCGACATCCCTCGATTCCTACGGTTAGATTCTTCCCACTCCCTCTCGCCGAATGGCTAAAAGTTGCAGTTTATTTTTTTCATACTAGCACTGCAGATTTGGTGCAGAGTACCCTGATGTAGTGACTGGAACCCTAGATGGGTTCTAGGATTCTAGGAATGCCGTGTGCTAATTTGTGGATTGTTAGAGTTTTTGATGTCTAGTGTTACTTAAGGTAGGATTCGATGTGCATTTCAAAGGTTAATTATGGTCCTTGCAAAAACAAGAAGACGCTTCTGTTACTGATTGTGCATGACCTGGCTAGTTGATTCAGTTTTACTAGTATATACACCAGAACATAATTGATTAAGCTAAGGATCTGTGTGACCTCGCGGAAACTAATTATGAAGTAGAATGACACAAGTGCTATGATAAATTGATTCTCACTGCTGGAAATTGTATGCCATGGTCTCATGGACAGACACGCGCAATGAGCAAACGCTGCTTTTTTGTTGTAATTTTTCTTCATTTGCGTAATTGGAACCGGCGCCTTTGCAGTTGGATAAGTTCCATGTGTTCATATGAGCATTGTTGCACTGTTGAACGAGCCTAGGTTTCGTTAATGAGTTTCATCTGTTGACATCAATCCTTTGTTCTTGCGTCAACGGTTCAGAGTAGCCCGTTGTCCAATATACCATATATTAGAAATGTAGCAAATAAACTGTATCCCTGGTTACTAAACCAATAAAAGGAATTGTTTAGGACCCTAAGAAATGTTTTTGGAGACATGAAGCGGGAATAAACGAGTAGGACCGTTAGCATCAGAAAAACATTATCAGGCTATTCCACAAAAATATCCTGTTTTAATTCCATGTAAGCACCACTTCTTCTTTGATCCGTTATACTGAACTTGTCAAGTTGTCATCTTTCAATAGTTGTTCAGTTCTTATTTGCATCATTCCTAATTCTATGTTATTGTCTGTATGCATCAACCTGCCGTTTGTGATTCTGTGATCATTTTTAATATGTTATATTTATCTATTTTATCTAAATTTCCCGTTGGCAATTCTGTTGGACAGAGGCTCTGATTGGCAAATATAGCGAAGCAGAAGCAAATGTAAGAGAATTGAAGAGAATGGGGGCCAAAGTTTTGCATGGTATCAATGCAAAAAGCATGCAGCGCCACTCTTATCTCGTGATGAGACGGTTTCATCGGATTGTCTTTAACTTTCCTCATGCTGGGTTCATAGGAAAGGAGTATGAGCTGCATATGGTCAAGTATGTGTATTCCCTTTCTATATTTAGATTTCTGCATCGTTGTTAATATTTGGTCAATCGTTGGATAACTTAAATTAATGTTAGTTTTCGTGCGGACTTATTGTATTGCCTACTTCTTGGTGATTTTCTTTATTTAGAATTGACTCAGTATCCCTAGTGACACATATCTGTTTATGAGTTATCCTACTGTGTGACTTGTTAGAAAACTCGGTGAAAGTGGTACTGAAAAGATTCTATGGGTAGCTCTTTATGCTTACATATGAACTAAATCATTTGGGTTAAATTATACGTTTTCCATCTAAATGCAAAGGTTGTGTCTCGGTGTATTGATAGAAGAAATAGATTGCCCAGGGACTTCTTACTTAAATTAGTCTTCGTGTTCTTCGAATGGATCTCCTAATTGTTGCAAAATTGACTTCTAGGCTCTCTTCTCATATTAAACATGCTGCATGGAACCGGGGTTCCCCTTGCTTGCTTGGCCAGGATAGATCATAGAACCAGCGTTTAGGTTGTGGCTAGACAAGGTTACAGCTGCATGAAACCGCAATGCAAGATGAGAAGCCAGACTTGTGGCACCACGTTCAAACCTGGAGCTCTAACAGTGTACCAGGAGTCCATGAGCTGATGATGAGCACCCTTCAGACTCGATAATGGCTATTTGTTCTTCATGAACGTTTCTCTTCTGTGCAAAAAGGAAGAGAAGAGATAAGTGAATGATACGACAATACTGTAATGCATATTTTACCATGATTTTTGTAGGTGCATGGCCCACGTACATGTTTTTTCCTATATTCTTGGGGACCCCCTTTTTTTTGGTCTGGTGGCCGCCCATGGCTGGTGGCTTCCTATTTAGAGTTAACCCCAAAATCCCTTTGGTTGGTCTAAAAAACCCAAAAGTCCCTTCCTAATAGCTAATGCTTCAACAAATTGACCTTTTGTATCGCCATCTTGACCTTTTTGGTTCTGATCTTAGCTTGCATAGGGAGCTGGTGAAGGGGTTCTTTGGCAATGCACGAGAGCTGCTTCAACCTAAGGGTGAAATCCACATCAGCCACAAGACAGGATATCCTTACGACGCGTGGGATATTGAGCAGCTCGCCTCGGAATCTTCTCTAGTCATGATTGACATAGTTAGTTTCGAGAAACAAGACTACCCCGGCTATAACCAGAAGAGAGGAGACGGTCCAAAGTCCAACAGACCTTTCCGCCTTGGTGACTGCAGCACATACAAGTTCATCGCGAAACGTAATGACGTTGAAGAAGAATGCCAATGCTACTGCTACATTTGCCAAGATATGAATATGTCCGGCCGTACTTTGACTACATGAGCGGTGGCAAAGCAATGTTGGGAATTAGTAACTGGTGGCACCTTACATAGCAGTGAAATTAGGTGAACTTGTAGTGCATCAACAAACTAGACGTGGAGCTTGAGAGCTATTTTGGTGAGTTGCTAGTGTTATTTTGGTGAACTTGATGTCGCGAAGCACTTTTGAACACTTTTGAACTTCCAAGGGCACGGCATTGTAAGTGCTGATGAGGCATCATTCCTGCATTCTGTAACCGATTAGGTGTACTATATTAAAGGTATGAACAACATTCTGGTAATGAAGATGCAATCACTTTCCTTGCATTGATTCGCACGGCATTTCTCCCTGTTTTCAATTTACCCAAGTTTGGGGTGCTTCATCCACTCGTCTCACCTGTATGTGTTGTTGCTGTTTGTTTTCTCTACCTGCAAATATTGCAAATTTGGTTTGAAAACAGAAAGGGAACTCTAAAATACTCCCTCATGAATTCTGATGAGCGGTTACGTGGTCTTTGGGGGTGTTTTATTTTGATAATCTGAGACCGAACCAACCAATCAATAACCCCTATAAGAATCGAATGTATCGCTATAACAATTTGTTCCAAATTCTTGGTCGAACCGATAAGCTGCATTTCCCTAAAAAAACGATAAGGCAATTGTTCTGTTCACTTTGAAAAGCTAAGCTCGTGAATTTTTTAGACGAAAGGGACCTTCCGGTCTTCCATGAAAAAAGAGAAGCTAGTGATTCACTCTTACTCCCACTCCCAGCAGAAATAAACTCGTGCCTGGCGGGCATCGAGGGCTGGCATCCGGGGCGGCGGCCCCAGGAAGGTGGTTGACGTGTCGGCGGCTGTGGAGTTCGCGTGGGCGAGGCAGCGGCCGCGGTGTGCTGGTGGTCGGAGGCTCGTCCTGCCTGTCTAGGCAGCTCGGCGACGGCTTCTTCGGCGGGTCACAGCTCCGACGGCTCGCGCTGTGGCGTCTGCGTTCTATGCGGTCTCTGGACCACCAGATCTGGCCAGCGGGAGGATGCAGGGTGGTAATCTGCCCTTCCTGCTCGGAGGACGTGCATCAATCTGCTGTCTACGTGCTGGTGGTTTGCCGTGGTTGACTCGACAGCAAGGCATGGTGGTGGTCCTTGCACGGGCATGGCGCTGTGATTGTGTAGGTGTGTGTGTGGGTCAGTGGAGTTGCTTGCATGAGAGTACTGGTGTCAATGATCCGAGCGAAAGCTTGGCCGGTTCTTGCTGGCCGGCAGTGGCGGCGCCCGTGGGCGTCGCTTTCTTCCTTGGAGGCGCCGTCGAGGTGATTTGGGCTCCCTGCGTTGTCGGGTCAGGATCCTCGGGCGAAAGTGATGATCTTGGTTGGATCAGGCGGCGGCGGCGTCTTCATCGTCGTATTCCCTCTTGGGGGTGTTGTCTTAAAGATCTTGGTCCCATTTGTGATTCTTGCAGGCTGGATGTGCACTACATTGCGGTCGGCAGGTGCCCGACCGGTGATGAGGTGGTGTGGCGTTGCGACGTGTGTGGTAACGACGATGGTGGCGAGGAGAGCTGGGTCACGACTTGTCCTTTCGATGCCGAAGGTCCGGTGTGCCAATGAGTGTGCCTATGTTGGCTTCTGGCTGTGACAAAGAATTCGGAGCTGCGGGCGGCGGGGCCACTGCAGCAACGATGACTCCGTAAGGGCGGTTTTCAACAAGCGGTGCTCTTCGGGTGTTGCGCTGGACTAGGTCTGTGTGAGGCTTGTAACTTTCTCTTGTGATGCTCGTCAGCAAAATCGGAGCTGCCATGTCCTTGACGTTGTGGTCGACTGTTTGGTGTTGCTTTGTTGTTCGGTGCTATCTCCCGACGGTTGTGTCGTGATCTTGTTGGTGGCCAGGTCGTCCGTGTGTGCCCCTTGAGGGGTTTGTAATTTAGTTTTTCGTCCGGTTTTTCTATAATTAACCGGACAACTCTCTTTTTAATCAATGAAAATGATAAATCTTTTGCCTTGTTTAAAAAAAAGAACATCTCATCTCTATAGCCTGCCTACCGATCGAACACTCCAAACTGTTCGATTCCTCTAGGAAGCAAACGTTGCATTCCATTCCGTTAATGATAATTGATAATGGTTCTGTTGAAAGCACGCATCAATGTGACAAACTTCTGGACATTATTAGCATTTCAGAATAGTTTCCCTAAAATAAAACAGTTCACGCATGCACGTGTGTATCCCTTGGCGTTTCAGATTCCCAATGATTAATGGAGTAGTGGATGATCAGAACCCAAGGGCCGGCCGAGGCGTCCCATGCAAGACGCTGCTAGCCATTGGTCTCCCTGCCATCCAATTCAAAACCCCTCGCCGGCACCTCTCGGTTCAAAGACTGGACGCCAGTCCAGACGCTTTGTCACACACACACGCACACCGCGTAGTGTCTCTGGCCTCGCTCTCTCCAGGGAAGGGGAGTGGCGACGCCGATGGTGCAGCTAGTGGAGATCCCCCTGGAGGAGAAGAAGGATGAGAAGCTGGTCAAGTGGCTATGTCACTACTCGTCCGCACAGAGCATACTGATCGTCGGCGACAGCGACTTCTCCTTCTCGCGGGCGCTGGCCACCGCCTTCGGCTCCGGCGAGAACATCGTCGCAACGTCCCTTGACTCGTACGGTTCGACGCCCTTTCCGCTTCCTCTTGCCTCTCGCTCGTACTATATGTTAGTACTCCCTCCGTCCAGAAATACTTGTCATCAAAATGGACAAAAAATGATGTATTTAGAACTAAAATATGTCTAGATACATCTCCTTTTATTCATTTTGATGACAAATATTTCCGGATGGAGGGAGTAGCATTCATCAAAGGGTCAGGGTCTTAATTTTTGATCCGTTTCTCTGTTGTTTTCTCTGGCATTTCATCTGTTGGAATACAGTTCATCTGATCAGCATGTATAGCAAAGCGGAACCAAATGTAACGTAGCTGAAGAGACTGGGCGCCACGGTCTTGCATGGCGTCTTGCATGAAAGAACACACTGATCTCAAGACTAAACGGTTCGATAGGATCGTCTTCAATTTTCCCCATGCTGGATTCATAGGAAAGGAGAATCAGGTGCCTATGATCAAGTATGTTTACTGCGCTGCAATGTTTACTCTCTGCCTCTCTGGATATGGTTTTCCTTATCTATCATTTTTTCCTGATATAAAGGGAGTATTTGTTTGCCACTTTACACAGAACTTGTAAACAATCATAATAACATTTTCTTGTGTCGTTGTAGCGCCCATAAGCTGCTGGTGCAGAGGTTCTTCCGCAATGCGAGTCACCTTCGCCGTCCTCTCGGCGATATACACGTCAACCACAAGACGGGGCAGCCATACGACAAATGGGGGATCGAGGAGCTTGCCTCAGAGTTTGCGCTTGCTATGTTTCAGATTGTCCCCTTCAGAAAAGAAGATTACCCCGGGTATAACCAAAAGAGAGGAGACGGTGACAGGTGCGACGAGGAATTCCCTCTGTGCAATGGCTGCACTTTCAAGTTCCGCGTCCGAAGCCTAAACGAGGAAGAAATTGCGTCTCTACTGGCCTCGGTGGCGGTCCAATGCCGCGTTGATTTGAGCCTTCGCCGCGTTGAAATGTTGAACTGACCTGGCATTGACGAGCACCTCTTGCTTATCTGCCACCGACTTCCATGGACATGGCGTGCATGCTGATGGGACATCTATCCATGGCGTGCCTGTAGATTTTTTTTGAAAAGGAGTTACCCCGGCCTCTGCATCAGAACGATGCATACGGCCATAGATAACTGCATACTTTATTAATTATGATGGACACTGTGGTAATGGCAAATGCATGCATGGGTGCACTTCTCTCCTTCTCATGCTGGTTTGTTTGCATGAATTGTTGTGTTTTTCTTTACGAAATTTGAACACGATGAAATTTTATCTGTTTCCATGATTACGATTCTTCCTATTTTATCAATCAATAAATAAAAAATATATGGAATGTGTTAACTCTTTGTACCCTTCAAATAGGTTTTCGTCCTACTTTATAAATAGAGCACCATTCGAATTTGTGGTACAATTTGTAAAATTCTTATTGTTGAAATCCAAAATTCAAGTCATGGCTCTTTTCAATCTTTCTCATAAACGGATTAAAAATAAATTTTTATTTTTGAAGTTTGGATAAACCATTACTTCGTCTAGTGTCTATACAATACATATGACTCATATAGTGTACTAATTTCAGAGTTCATACATCACGCAAGCAAAGTTCGAAAGAAAGAAAGACAACGAAGCCCCCGCGTACCCTAGTTTCCATTGGGCCATGGTACCCTGGTTTCCATAGGACCAACAATAGCCATCGGGCTCATGTCCTGCACGCGGCCAGCGGAAGGCAACGGCGGCAGGCTGGGGTTTCCATGACTCTACTCTTATAGGCCGTTATGCAATCTCAAGGCGGTGAAAATGATGCCTCTCCTCCATAAGCTTAACCCTATGGAAATGACGCCCCTCCTCCTCCTCAAGGCAGTGTCCAAGCATGTGAACTTTCATGAATTAACCCTATGTATGAATATGTGAACTTGTGTGTGATGTGCTCGAGCAATGTTTATTGCTCTATGAACTTGTATGAATCATTAGACTATGTGAACTTGTTTGAGTTATGCCTATGTGAAATAGTTTGAATTATGCATATATATGAGTATATGTGTGACGTGCTTGAGGAATTTCTAGGTAGCTAGGTGCTCCCACATTCATTTGATATGTGTTTGATGTGCTCGAGGAATTTCTAGACAAAAAAATGTATGTAGTTATTTTCAATTGCAGGGAATAGATAAGAAACAGATTGACAACAAAAGCAATGGGACATATTTCCGAGAGAAACACTCGGAAACACTCACTTTCACGAGCGTGGCGCTTGGAATAGGGATCACCGAAGCACTTTAACTACTGGAGTGACATTTTTTCTGAGGGCCCCTCTCGGAAAAGGGGCCACATGAGTACTTTAGCTATTGGAGTACCATTCTTCTTCAAGGGCTACTCACGGAAAAGAATGGCACTCCAATAGTGCCATTTTTTCCGAGGGCCGTAACACTCGGTAAATGACACGTGGGCCCACACATCAGGTTCAAAGGTTTCAATCAACGGTCAGATGCCAAGTGGTACCAGATAGCTCTCGGTAAAGAGCGTGCTATATTATTCTTTTTGAAAAATTCAACAAATATTATTCTTCACTGATAACTGGTCCAGTGGGTCTACCTGTCATGTCACAATGTTTCTTTGACAGGTGTTTTACCGAGTGGGCTCTCCGTAGATAACAGAAAGTCACAGAGCCATCAGTTGCAAACGGACATGCCACATGGCTAGTCTTTGCCGTGTGGTGCTCTCGGCGTCTGTGCAGTTTGCCGATCGTGCTTTGTTCACCGTGATGCAGTGTCGGCAACATTATGTAGTTGCAGTGAACCCGTAGTTGCCGAGTGTAAGAAAGTTCCAGTAGTGGGGTTGTACTGAAGCAAAGTTCATCAGTGAAATTAAGCGAACTTGTCGTGCATTAAGAACGTTTGAACTTCCGTGGACATGGCATTGTGCGTGCTGACCAGACACCAACCATCACTGTAACCGAGTAAATGTATTGTTAAAAGTATGAACATCCAACATTGTGGTGATGAAAATGCAAGCACTGCTGGTCTTGAAATGGTTTGGGTGGCCTTTCTCCCTGTTTCCAGTTAGGCCCTGCTTGGCATGGGTGTAAATTTAGACACCGGATTTAATTTACAACTGTATATTACCGGTTGTATATGATTTTCGCCTGGAAAAAGAAACAGCCCCCTTGAAGTGTGTATTTTTTTGACAGCAAATAAACTTTATTTCTCAAATGATGGACAAGTCGTTTACAATAGCATGGGAAATAAAGTCAGGGATAGAATCTTCCCAGAGATGAGAGGATCTACTATGAGTAAAATGCTTTGCTAAGAGATCAGCAACCTCATTCGCTTCCCTAAAGCAATGAAGGTAGGAAACTGCTGCAAATTCGGTGCATGCATGCTTGCCTTCCAACACCACAGCTGCATCTGTACCATTATATGTCTCCTGTTGATTGAAGGCCTGCACAACACTTAGATTGTCTGACTCCAGTATGAGAGAGTTGCATCCAATGTGTTGCGCTAACCAAGCCCCGTTCCTCATGGCTTGTATTTCCGCTGATTCGGCGGTGATCACATGTGGCAGGAACCACGCTGCCGCTGCAATGAACTCTCCTCTGTCATCCCGAGCAATCGCTCCCGCTGCACCTGACATAGTTTCAGCGCTGAACGAGGCATCAACATTGACCTTCACCCGTCCTCTAGATGGTTTCCTCCACATCTGCTCTCGCTTCCTAACTGGTATATTAGGTTTTGATGCTTGAAGGAAGTTTGTACACAATACCTTAATAGTAGTAGCTGTACGATCCGGAGACAGTATACTTTCTCTCTTAACAAGCTGGCGCCGCTGTACACAATACCTTAATAGTGTGTATTCTTCACGGGGGTATTTAGGGTCCAACCAAGGATTCAAGCGGGGTCTTAGGGCATCACCAAGGGAGACCCATAAAATACCGGTATATATTCGGTCGGACACATCTGTCACTTTTGCAATCTAACGGAGACCTGTATCGGTCTATGAAGCTGTCTGGATGTCCAAATTCCGGTATTTCGAAGACAAAGACGGAGAGGTTTGCCGGAATCCGGACATGCAATTGACCGATCACATGCATGGCTTCCCTCTTCTCTCTCTTCTCCCAACCGTATATGCATGGCCCCCTCTTCTCTCTGCTCCTAATCAATCGGATACTAAATCACAAATATCCCAGCACATGTAGAACGAAGGCTCAAGAAGAGCCCGGCTTTGAATTAACAAAGCCATCAACCGGTCAGGATTACATCGAACAAACAAAGGAAACAAAGAACAAAACAGCAAGCCGATACATGGTGTTGTGTAAAAGCTATCAGGCTACAACAAACTACTAGCAAAGATATGGAAACTAAAGCACAAGTCCAGCTAGAAGTCGAAGGAGCCCTCCACAGCGAGCAGAACACCACGCATGGCACCAACAAAGCTTGGGGATGAAACAAACAGTAGTTGGAGGAGCTCCGTTGTCAGCTCCATGGGCTCTGGCCGTCGATGTCGCCCTCCTCCACCTCAGAAGGGGGCTCCCTGCCCCCTCGCCCTGGCACGAAGGGCGGCGATCCGTCGAAAGGTGGAGATGCCCACCCGAGGGCTAAAGAGCGGCCGACGCCATTGCCAACCGGAAGACCACACCAGGACACCACCGCCAAACTACTTGGAGCTCATCCAAGGAAAGCATTGGCAATGCATGATATCTGCACACGAGGAGAAGCAAGCTACACGGCAAGGTTGCTGAAGACCGAGCAACCCCCAACCGGAACAAGCACACTTCCCCCAAAGCTCACCAAAGACGGCACCCCCTTGAGGGTGACGGCGCCCACGGCGTCGCTGCCGCCCAATCCCGAGGGATTTGGGTTTTCACCTGGTCCACGAGCAACACGGGAGGAAGTGGAGGGGGAAAGGGGGCATTTTTACTAGCGCCTACAGGTAGGGGACAGCGCCCATGGGCGTCGCCGCCGGCAGGCTGGCATAGCCAGCCATGGATTTCTCCGGTCCCCTCTCCCAACCCCCACCTCGAGAGGAGACATGGCTATGGTGCCCGGAGGCCGCCGGAGAACGGATATGAGACGAGGGTGACAAGAGGTTGAAGAGGAAGATGCCTTCAGATCTGATGCGGGTGCCCCGAAGCCACCACGCACCACAACAATCGCCCACCGTCACCATGCCGCCCACACGGCCGAGATGGGCGGCCAGCACCCGCTGCCGCCGTTTGCTGAGGACGACGCAGCACCACCGCCCGAGGTCGCCACCTCGGCTCCGAGATCCTCCACAGGGGCGGAGCGACCAGATCCTCGCCGCCACCATCCCCAGCGGCCGCGCGGCGCTCCGGCGGTGACGAGGGAGAGGAAAAGGGGGAGGGAGCCCCGGCGGCGGGCTAGGGTTTGAGCCGCCCGAGTCGCCCCTGCGGGAGCGACGCGGGGGCCTTGGGGGAGAGGGGGGGGGGGGTTCACAAATAGGTTACTACTAAGATGTGTTAGCACATGTATGGTCTTCACCTACTTTTTCTCCTCTCAGCCGGATATTTTGTAATTAGCATCGAATGACTTCCTCCCATTTCATATCCGCAGACCACGTCTGGACATAAAAACAGACATATACGAAAGGAATTTGTGGATCGGCATTGAAGATGCCCTTACACAGTTCCGTGGGGTGGTTTATCCCCTCGCATGTTTTGTTGCTGTTGGCTTTCTCTTCCTGCAAAGATTGCAGATTGATTCGAAAATAGAAAGCGAGCTACATACCCCCCCCATGCCGCGCATTGTTCAAACAAAAATGCTAGACGTGGGGTGGTTTATCCTTTCACATGCCCCTCCCCCCCCACACCTATTTTAATGGGGGTGGGCCCGTGCATCTACTAATGACCAATTAGAAACTGCCATGACACCATGTAATCCCCTCATCCCGTAGCCATCATACGTGTAGCAAAGCTCTTGTTCAAAAGGCGCCTTCTGGTCTTTCATATATAAAGCCCGAGAGAAAAGCTAGTGATTCACTCTTACTCCCAGTCACAGCAGAAATAAACTTGTGGCCATCAAATATTCGAAGAACATCTCATCTCTAGTAACCTGCCTACCGAACACTCCAAACTGTTCAATTTCGTTAGGAAGCAAACGTTGCATTCCATTCCGTTAATGATAATTGATTAATGGTTCTGTTGAAAGCACGCATCAATGTGACAAACTTCTGCCAAATTAGCATTTCAAAATAGTTCACCCTAAATAAAACATTGATGCATGCATGTATATATCCCTTCGCGTTTCAGATTCCCAGCATGGTCGCAGAGTTAATGGAGAATCCATCCCAAGAGATCGCACGTACGTAGTGGATGATCAGAACCCAAGGGCCAAGGCGACCCATGCAGGATGCTGCTAGCCATTCGTCTCCCCGCCATCTAATTCAAAAACCCCTCGGCCCTCGCGGGACCGTTCGGTTCCAATCCAACTGGACGCCAGTCCAGACGCTTCGCCACACACACTGCACGTAGCTCTGGCCTCGTTTTCTGTGGGGAAGTGAGACGGCGATGCCGATGGTGAAGCTGGTGACGATCCCCGTGGAGGCGAGGGAGGATGAGAAGGCGATCAAGTGGCTGGGGCACTACTCGTCGGCGCAGAGCATCCTGGTCGTCGGCGACGGCGACCTCTCCTTCTCGCTTGCGCTCGCCACCGCCTTTGGCTCCGGGGAGAAACTCGTCGCCACGTCCTTCGACTCCTACGGTTCGACACACTTTCCGCTTTCTCCTGCATAAAAGCGTGCCTTAATTTGTGACTCGATCGTTGTATACTTATCTATTTTCTCGGCCGTTTGGCAATCATCTTGGAGACGGGACAGTTCATCTGATCAGCATGTACAGCAAAGCAGAATCAAACGTAGCGCAGCTCAAGACACTGGGTGCCACGGTGCTACATAGTGTCAGTGTGAAGAAGATGAAGAAACGCACCGATCTCATGTCTAGACGGTTCGACCGAATAGTCTTCAATTTTCCTCACGCCGGGTTCATAGGGAAGGAGAATCAGGTGCATATGATCAAGTACGCATGCTCACTCTCTCGATACATAATAATATGTCCATCTTCTTCACTTGTCTATTTCTTTCCCATTATTTGTCTGACACCTCACACACTTGCAAGAGAGTTAACTTCGTATTAACATTTTCCTGTGTCGTGTAGCGCCCATCGGCTGCTGGTGCAAAGGTTCTTCCGCAACGCGAGCAAGATGCTCCGTCCTCTCGGCGAGATACACGTCAGCCACAAGACGGGGCAGCCGTACGACAGATGGGAAATCGAGGGTCTCGCCCTTGAGTTTTCGCTTCTCAAGTTTGAGATGGTCGCCTTCCATAAAGAGGATTACCCCGGGTATAACCAGAAGAGAGGCGACGGTGACAGGTGCGACGAGGAATTCCCTCTACGCAACGACTGCACTTTCAAGTTCCAGCGCTGGCCTCGCTAAATTTCCCTCGCTGGCGCCGACGTAAATTGGGCCTTTTACGAGCACCTTGAGCCGCTGCTTGACCGTCGCATCGCATGTACTGCGACCCACTTCCATGGACATGGCGTGCATGCTCACGAGACATCGACCCATCACTGTGTAGATTACTATACTCCTTGTAGACTTCCATGTAGTACGTATTTTATGAATTGTGATGGCCATCGTGGTAAAAAATATTTCACTTGCGTATCTTTTCACTCATAGACTTCCATGGAGTACATATTTTATGAATTATGCTAGCCATCGTGGTATTTTTTTTTCACTTGCGTATCTTTTCATTCGTAGGTAGAGACAATAATACAAGAAGAAAACCTTGCATAGAGAAGGAAGAGAGGGCACCACACCAAAATGTGGGAAGCAGAACAAGGAAAACAACATAACCTGAACTAGCCTAGGCCAACCTCAGGAAAGGCAAGGAAATGAGACAGAGGACACCAAGGTCGCATCACGACAAATGCGGGGCACCCACCACGTGTAGCTATGACTCAAGAACCGACCAAATCAACGCACCCCCACCAAAACGCCTAGAAGAGTCGGCAAGTGGACTGTAAAACTTCATAAGTTGCTTCATGACTTTATATAGTCAGAGAATTATATTGTAGTACTACCGACTAAATGAGTACTTTCTTGCAAAGAAATTCTCAAATAATGATGCTTGTTTATGTGTTTAATAAATGAATATAAAACTTGATTTTGGTGCATTACCTTAGTGTATATCGATGAACTCATCATTAATGTCCATACAAGACCTAAACATACACAAAATGATCTTAAGATGAAAATTTCAGATTCAAAAAAATTGTGTTTAAATTTATAACTGGAGCATTCTCTAAGAATACATACATATCAGTCTACATATATCCGAAACGTATATGGAAAGTTCAATATGGATATATCATACCAATAAATTACATCTATGGTCATATTATCTCTTATAGGGATACAAATCCTTTCCTACCTAGGGGTGATAATGAAGTGATATCAGGACCTGAAGTTCCGTATCTCACTAACATCGGAGACTCCTGTAATTGCAAACTACGTTAGACCTGAAACTATATTTTGCTATCCTTGTTCAATGTGGAACCCCCAACAAAGGTATTTGGTTGGTGTAAGGGACATCCACTTATATCTCAAGCTCACAACATGACTTGGTTATTTCTGTTAGTAAAATCAAGATACGACCATGATGTGATATACTCGTACTGACAACTTATCTGATCCCTACCATGCAAAATGACAGATTGAATTCACTTGAATTAGCCTCCTCATGGAAGTCATCTAAATACACTATTAGGAAAAAGCCTAGTAGTAGCATGGGTTAAAAGCTATTACTAGCGCGGTGCCTGCGCTACTGCTACGGCGCTACAGCTAACTAGTAGTAGTAGTGCGGTGCATCCCGCGCTACTAGTACGTGTGTTAGTAGTAGCGCGGGTTCGACATACGCTACTACTGTTGGAAATATGCCCTGGAGGCAATAATAAATTAGTTATTATTATATTTCATTGTTCATGATAATCGTTTATTATCCATGCTAGAATTGTATTGATAGGAAACTCAGATACATGTGTGGATAGATAGACAACACCATGTCCCTAGTAAGCCTTTAGTTGACTAGCTCGTTGATCAATAGATGGTTACCGTTTCTTGACCATGGACATTGGATGTCGTTGATAACGGGATCACATCATTAGGAGAATGATGTGATGGACACGACCCAATCCTAAGCCTAGCACAAGATCATGTAGTTCGTTTGCTAAAGCTTTTCTAATGTCAAGTATCATTTCCTTAGACCATGAGATTGTGCAACTCCCGGATACCGTAGGAGTGCTTTGGGTGTGCCAAACGTCACAACGTAACTGGGTGGCTATAAAGGTACACTACAGGTATCTCCGAAAGTGTCTGTTGGGTTGGCACGAATTGAGACTGGGATTTGTCGCTCCGTGTAAACGGAGAGGTATCTCTGGGCCCACTCGGTAGGACATCATCATAATGTGCACAATGTGACCAAGGAGTTGATCACGGGATGATGTGTTACGGAACGAGTAAAGAGACTTGCCGGTAACGAGATTGAACAAGGTATCGGGATACCGACGATCGAATCTCGGGCAAGTACAATACTGCTGGACAAAGGGAATTGTATATGGTATTGATTGAATCCTCGACATCGTGGTTCATCCGATGAGATCATCGTGGAACATGTGGGAGCCAACATGGGTATCCAGATCCTGCTGTTGGTTATTGGCCGGAGAGTTGTCTCGGTCATGTCTGCATGGTTCCCGAACCCGTAGGGTCTACACACTTAAGGTTCGGTGACGCTAGAGTTGTTATGGGAAATAGTATTTGGTTACAAAAGGTTGTTCGGAGTCCCGGATGAGATCCCAGACATGACGAGGAGCTCCAAAATGGTCCGGAGGTGAAGATCGGTATATTGGACGAAGGGTCTTGGAGTCCGGAATTGTTCCGGGGGTACCAGGTGATGACCAGCGTGTCCGAAAGGGGTTTCGGAGGCCCCGACAAGCATTGGGGGGCCTTATGGGCCAAGGGGAGAGGGCACATCAGCCCACTAAGAGGCTGAGCGCCCCTCCCACCCCATCTCACGTAACCAGGAGAGGTAGGGGCCCCACCGCTAGGGCAGCCGCCCCTCCCGGCTTGGGGGGCAAGTTTCCTAGGGGGTGGGGGCGCCCAAACCCATCTAGGGTTTCCCCTGTGGCCACCGCCCCTCCCCTAGGGAACCCTAGGGCGCCTCCCCCTCCTCCCTTCCCCCTATATATAGTGAGGGAGAGAGAGGGCAGCCGCACCCTTCCCCTGGCGCAACCCTCTTCCTCCTCCAACACCTCATCCTCCTCCGTAGTGCTTGGCGAAGCCCTGCCGGAGAACCACGAGCTCCATCACCACCACGCCGTCGTGCTGTCGGAGTTTTCCCTCAACTTCTCCTCTCACCTTGCTGGATCAAGAAGGAGGAGACGTCTCCCAACCGTACGTGTGTTGAACGCGGAGGTGTCGTCCGTTCGGCGCTAGGATCATCGGTGATTTGGATCACGACGAGTACGACTCCATCAACCCCGTTCACTTGAACGCTTCCGCTTAGCGATCTACAAGGGTGTGTAGATGCACTCTCCTTCCCCTCATTGCTAGATTACTCCATAGATTGATCTTGGTGATGCGTAGATAATTTTGAATTTCTGCTACGATCCCCAACAGTGGCATCATGAGCTAGGTCTATGCGTAGTTTCTATTCATGAGTACAACACAAAGCAGTTGTGGGCGTCGATGTTGTCAATTTACTTGCCGTTACTAGTCTTATCTTGATTCGGCGGCATCGTGGGATGAAGCGGCCCGGACCGACCTTACACGTACGCTTACGTGAGACTGGTTCCACCGACTGACATGCACTAGTTGCATAAGGTGGCTAGCAGGTGTCTGTCTCTCCCACTTTAGTCGGATCGGATTCAATGAAAAGGGTCCTTATGAAGGGTAAATAGAAATTGGCATATCACGTTATGGTTTTGGCGTAGGTAAGAAACGTTCTTGCTAGAAACCTATAGCAGCCACGTAAAAACTTGCAACAACAATTAGAGGACGTCTAACTTGGTTTTGCAGCATATGCCTTGTGATGTGATATGGCCAAAAGGATGTGATCACTGATATATGTGATGTATGAGATTGATCATGTTCTTGTAATAGGAATCACGACTTGCATGTCGATGAGTATGACAATCGGCAGGAGCCATAGGAGTTGTCTTAATTTATTTATAACCTGCGTGTCAACATAAATGTCATGTAATTACTTTACTTTATTGCTAAAGCGTTAGCCATAGTAGTAGAAGTAATAGATGACGAGACAACTTCAAGAAGACACGATGATGGAGATCATAGTGTCATGCCGGTGACAATGATGATCATGGAGCCCCGAAGATGGAGATCAAAAGGAGCAAAATGATATTGGCCATATCATGTCACTATTTGATTGCATGTGATGTTTATCATGTTTTACATCTTATTTGCTTAGAACGACGGTAGCTTAAATAAGATGATCCCTCTCTAAAATTTCAAGAAAAGTGTTCCCCCTAACTGTGCATCGTTGCGAAGGTTTGTCGTTTCGAAGCACCACGTGATGATCGGGTGCGATAGATTCTAACGTTCAAATACAACGGGTGTTGACGAGCCTAGCATGTACAGACATGGCCTCGGGACACATGCGAAACACTTAGGTTGACTTGACGAGCCTAGCATGTACACACATGGCCTCGGAACACGGAAGACTGAAAGGTCGAACATGAGTCGTATAGAGGATACGATCAACATGAGATGTTCACCATTGATGACTAGTCCGTCTCACGTGATGATCGGACACGGCCTAGTCGGTTCGGATCATGTTTCACTTAGATGACTAGAGGGATGTCTATATGAGTGGGAGTTCATTAAATAATTTGATTAGATGAACTCAATTATCATGAACATAGTCTAAATTGTCTTCGCAAATATGTTGTAGATAAATAGCTCACGTTGTAGCTCCCTGTTTCAATACGTTCCTAGAGAAAGATTAAGTTGAAAGATATTGTAAGCAATGATGCGGACTAGGTCCGTAATCCGAGGAGTGTCCTCACTGCTACACAGAAGGCTTACGTCTTTGATGCACCACTCGATGTGCAAACCCCTACAACGTCGTCTGTGGATGTTGTGAACACCTGATAGACATATTCTGATGACTACCTGATAGTTTAGTGCACCATACTTTACGGCTTATAATCGGGATTCCAATGACGTTTTGAACGCCCTAGAACATATGAGATGTTCCAAGAGCTGAAATTGGGATTTCAGGCTCATGCCCGTGTTGAGAGGTGTGAGACCTCTGACAAGTTCTTTTTGAAGGAAATATGCCCTAGAGGCAATAATAAAGTTATTATTTATTTCCTTATATCATGATAAATGTTTATTATTCATGCTAGAATTGTATTAATCGGAAACATAATACATGTGTGAATACATAGACCAACAGAGTGTCACTAGTATGCCTCTACTTGACTAGCTCGTTAATCAAAGATGGTTATGTTTCCTAACCATGAACAAAGAGTTGTTATTTGATTAACGAGGTCACATCATTAGTTGAATGATCTGATTGACATGACCCATTCCATTAGCTTAGCACCCGATCGTTTAGTATGTTGCTATTGCTTTCTTCATGACTTATACATGTTCCTATAACTATGAGATTATGCAACTCCCGTTTACCG
The DNA here is from genome assembly GCA_034509565.1 of Triticum monococcum. Classification (NCBI taxonomy): domain Eukaryota; kingdom Viridiplantae; phylum Streptophyta; class Magnoliopsida; order Poales; family Poaceae; genus Triticum; species Triticum monococcum. Next base: position 491,870,714 of record CM067845.1, read on the forward strand.
GAGGAACACTTTGGGTACTACCAAACGTTATAACGTAACTGGGTGATTATAAAGGAGTACTACAGGTGTCTCCAATGGTAGATGTTGGGTTGGCGTATTTCGAGATTAGGGTTTGTCACTCCGATTGTCGGAGAGGTATCTCTGGGCCCTCTCGGTAATGCACATCACATAAGCCTTGCAAGCACTGCAACTAATATGTTAGTTGTGAGATGATGTATTACGGAACGAGTAAAGAGACTTGCCGGTAACGAGATTGAACTAGGTATTGGATACCGACGATCGAATCTCGGGCAAGTAACATACCGATGACAAAGGGAACAACGTATGTTGTTATGCGGTCTGACCGATAAAGATCTTCGTAGAATATGTAGGAGCCAATATGGGCATCCAGGTCCCGCTATTGGTTATTGACCGGAGACGTGTCTCGGTCATGTCTACATTGTTCTCGAACCGTAGGGTCCGCACGCTTAACGTTACGATGATAGTTATTATGAGTTTATGCATTTTGATGTACCGAAGGTTGTTCGGAGTCCTGGATGAGATCACGGACATGACGAGGAGTCTCGAAATGGTCGAGACGTAAAGATTGATATATTGGAAGCCTATGTTTGGACATAGGAAGTGTTCCGGGTGAAATCGGGATTTTACCGGAATACCGGGAGGGTTACCGGAACCCCCCGGGAGACTAATGGGCCTATTGGGCCTTAGTGGAAAAGAGAAAAGGGGCAGCCCACAGCTGGCCGGCGCCCCCCCCTTCCCCAAGTCCTAGTAGGACTAGGAGAAGGGGCCGGCCCCCCCCTCTCTCCTTTCCCCCTTGAGAGTCCTAGTTGGAATAGGATTGGAGGGGGGAGTCCTACTCCCGGCCAGCCCCCCTCCTCCAACCTTTATATACGGGGGCAGGGGACACCCCAAGACACACAAGTTGATCCTTGAGATCGTTCCTTAGCCGTGTGCGGTGCCCCCTGCCACCAAATTCCACCTCGATCATACCGTTGTAGTGCTTAGGCGAAGCCCTGCGTCGGTAGTACATCAAGATCGTCACCACGCCGTTGTGCTGACGGAACTCTTCCTCGACGCTTTGCTGGATCGGAGCCCGAGGATCGTCATCGAGCTGAACGTGTGCTAAGAACTCGGAGGTGCCGGAGTAACGGTGCTTGGATCGGTCGGATCGGGAAGAAGATGTACGACTACTTCCTCTATGTTGTGTGATCGCTTCCGCAGTCGGTCTGCGTTGGTACGTAGACAACACTCTCCCCTCTCGTTGCTGTGCATCACCATGATCTTGCGTGTGCGTAGGAAAATTTTCGAAATTACTATGTTCCCCAACAGTGGTATCAGAGCCTAGGTTTTATGGTTTGATGTTATTTGCACGAGTAGAACACAAGTGAGTTGTGGGCGATACAAGTCATACTGCCTACCAGCATGTCATACTTTGGTTCGGCGGTATTGTTGGGTGAGACGATCCGGACCAACCTTACGCATACTCTTACGCGAGACCGGTTCCCTCGACGTGCTTTGCACATAGATGGCTTGCGGAAGACTGTCTCTCCAACTTTAGTTAAACCAAGTGTGACTACGCCCGGTCCTTGAGAAGGTTAAAACGGAGTCTATTTGACGAACTATCGTTGTGGTTTTGATGCGTAGGTGAGATGAGTTCTTACTTAAGCCCGTAGCAGCCACGTAAAACTTGCAACAACAAAGTAGAGGACGTCTAACTTGTTTTTGCAGGGTATGTTGTGATGTGATATGGTCAAGGCATGATACTGATTTTATTGTATGAGATGATCATGTTTTGTAACCGAGTTATCGGCAACTGGCAGGAGCCATATGGTTGTCGCTTTATTGTATGCAATGCAATCGTGATGTAATGCTTTACTTTATTACTAAGCGGTAGTGATAGTCGTGGAAGCATAAGATTGGCGAGACGACAACAATGCTACGATGGAGATCAAGGTGTCGCGCCGGTGACGATGGTGATCATGACGGTGCTTCGGAGATGGAGATCACAAGCACAAGATGATGATGGCCATATCATATCACTTATATTGATTGCATGTGATGTTTATCCCTTTTATGCATCTTATCTTGCTTTGATTGACGGTAGCATTATAAGATGATCTCTCACAAAAATTATCAAGAAGTGTTCTCCCTGAGTATGCACCGTTGCCAAAGTTCGTCGTGCCCAGACACCACGTGATGATCGGGTGTGATAAGCTCTACGTCCAAATACAACGGGTGCAAAACAGTTGCACACGCAGAATACTCAGGTTATACTTGACGAGCCAAGCATATACAGATATGGCCTCGGAACACAGAGACCGAAAGGTCGAGCGTGAATCATATAGTAGATATGATCAACATAACGATGTTCACCATTGAAAACTACTCCATCTCACGTGATGATCGATTATGGTTTAGTTGATTTGGATCACGTGATCACTTAGAGGATTAGAGGGATGTCTATCTAAGTGGGAGTTCTTAAGTAATATGATTAATTGAACTTAAATTTATCATGAACTTAGTCCTGGTAGTATTAGCATATCTATGTTGTAGATCAATAGCTCGCGTTGTTGCTTCCCTGTGTTTATTTTGATATGTTCCTAGAGAAAATTGTGTTGAAAGATAGTAGCAATGATGCGGATTGGATCCGTGATCTGAGGTTTATCCTCATTGCTGCACAGAAGAATTATGTCCTTGATGCACCGCTAGGTGACAGACCTATTGCAGGAGCAGATGCAGACGTTATGAACGTTTGGCTAGCTCAATATGATGACTACTCGATAGTTTAGTGCACCATGCTTAACGGCTTAGAATTGGGGCTTCAAAGACGTTTTGAACGTCATGGACCATATGAGATGTTCCAGGAGTTGAAGTTGATATTTCAAGCAAATACCCGAGTTGAGAGATCTGAAGTCTCCAACAAGTTCTATAGCTAAAAGATGGAGGAGAATCGCTCAACTAGTGAGCATATGCTCAGACTGTCTGGGTACTACAGTTGCTTGAATCAAGTGGGAGTTGATCTTCCAGATAAGATAGTGATTGACATAATTCTCTAGTCACCATCACCAAGTTAGTAGAACTTCGTGATGAACTATAATATGCAAGGGATAACGGAAACAACTCCCAAGCTCTTCGTGATGCTGAAATCAACGAAGGTAGAAATCAAGAAAAACATCAAGTGTTGATGGTTGACAAGACCACTAGTTTCAAGAAAAAGGGCAAAGGGAAGAAGGGGAACTTCAAGGAGAACGGCAAGCAAGTTGCTGCTCAAGTGAAGAAGCCCAAGTCTGGTCCTAAGCCTGAGACTAAGTGCTTCTACTGCAAAGGGACTGGTCACTGGAAGCGGAACCACCCCAAGTGATTGGCGGATAAGAAGGATGGCAAAGTGAACATAAGTATATTTGATATACATGTTATTGATGTGTACTTTACTAGTGTTTATAGAAAACCCTAAGTATTTGATACTAGTTCAGTTGCTAAGATTAGTAACTCGAAACGGGAGTTGCAGAATAAACAGAGACTAGTTAAGGGTGAAGTGACGATGTGTGTTGGAAGTGGTTCCAAGATTGATATGATCATCATCGCACACTCCCTATAATTTCGGGATTAGTGTTGAACCTAAATAAGTGTTATTTGGTGTTTGCGTTGAGCATGAATATGATTTGATCATGTTTATTGCAATACGGTTATTCATTAAAGTAAGAGAATAAATTGTTGTTCTGTTTACATGAATAAAACCTTATATGGTTACACACCCAATGAAAATAGTTCGTTGGATCTCGATCATGGTGATACACATAATCATAATATTGAAACCAAAAGATGCAAAGTTAATAATGATAGTGCAACTTATTTGTGGCACTGCCGTTTAGGTCATATTGGTGTAAAGCGCATGAAGAAACTCCATACTGATGGGATTTTGGAATCACTTGATTATGAATCAGTTGATGCTTGCAAACCATGCCTCATGGGCAAGATGACTAAGACTTTGTTCTTCGGAACAATGGAGCGAGCAAAAGATTTGTTTGAAATCATACATACTGATGTATGTGGTCCGATGAATATTGAGGCTCACGACAGGTATCATTATTTTCTGATCTTCATAGATGATTTGAGCAGATATGAGTATACCTGCTTAATGAAACATAAGTCTGAAACATTTGAGAAGTTCAAAGAATTTCGGAGTGAAGTGAAAAATCATCGTGACAAGAAAACAAAGTTTCTACGATCTGATCGCGGAGACAAATATTTGAGTTACGAGTTTGGTCTTCAATTAGCATCAGAAAAACATTATCAGGCTAAGAAATGTTTTTGGAGACATGAAGCGGGAATAAACGAGTAGGACCGTTAGCATCAGAAAAACATTATCAGGCTATTCCACAAAAATATCCTGTTTTAATTCCATGTAAGCACCACTTCTTCTTTGATCCGTTATACTGAACTTGTCAAGTTGTCATCTTTCAATAGTTGTTCAGTTCTTATTTGCATCATTCCTAATTCTATGTTATTGTCTGTATGCATCAACCTGCCGTTTGTGATTCTGTGATCATTTTTAATATGTTATATTTATCTATTTTATCTAAATTTCCCGTTGGCAATTCTGTTGGACAGAGGCTCTGATTGGCAAATATAGCGAAGCAGAAGCAAATGTAAGAGAATTGAAGAGAATGGGGGCCAAAGTTTTGCATGGTATCAATGCAAAAAGCATGCAGCGCCACTCTTATCTCGTGATGAGACGGTTTCATCGGATTGTCTTTAACTTTCCTCATGCTGGGTTCATAGGAAAGGAGTATGAGCTGCATATGGTCAAGTATGTGTATTCCCTTTCTATATTTAGATTTCTGCATCGTTGTTAATATTTGGTCAATTGTTGGATAACTTAAATTAATGTTAGTTTTCGTGCGGACTTATTGTATTGCCTACTTCTTGGTGATTTTCTTTATTTAGAATTGACTCAGTATCCCTAGTGACACATATCTGTTTATGAGTTATCCTACTGTGTGACTTGTTAGAAAACTCGGTGAAAGTGGTACTGAAAAGATTCTATGAGTAGCTCTTTATGCTTACATATGAACTAAATCATTTGGGTTAAATTATACGTTTTCCATCTAAATGCAAAGGTTGTGTCTCGGTGTATTGATAGAAGAAATAGATTGCCCAGGGACTTCTTACTTAAATTAGTCTTCGTGTTCTTCGAATGGATCTCCTAATTGTTGCAAAATTGACTTCTAGGCTCTCTTCTCATATTAAACATGCTGCATGAAACCGGGGTTCCCCTTGCTTGCTTGGCCGGGATAGATCATAGAACCAGCGTTTAGGTTGTGGCTAGACAAGGTTACAGCTACATGAAACCGCAATGCAAGATGAGAAGCCAGACTTGTGGCACCACGTTCAAACCTGGAGCTCTAACAGTGTACCAGGAGTCCATGAGCTGATGATGAGCACCCTTCAGACTCGATAATGGCTATTTGTTCTTCATGAACGTTTCTCTTCTGTGCAAAAAGGAAGAGAAGAGATAAGTGAATGATACGACAATACTGTAATGCATATTTTACCATGATTTTTGTAGGTGCATGGCCCACGTACATGTTTTTTCCTATATTCTTGGGGACCCCCTTTTTTTTGGTCTGGTGGCCGCCCATGGCTGGTGGTTTCCTATTTAGAGTTAACCCAAAAATCCCTTTGGTTGGTCTAAAAAACCCAAAAGTCCCTTCCTAATAGCTAATGCTTCAACAAATTGACCTTTTGTATCGCCATCTTGACCTTTTTGGTTCTGATCTTAGCTTGCATAGGGAGCTGGTGAAGGGGTTCTTTGGCAATGCACGAGAGCTGCTTCAACCTAAGGGTGAAATCCACATCAGCCACAAGACAGGATATCCTTACGACGCGTGGGATATTGAGCAGCTCGCCTCGGAATCTTCTCTAGTCATGATTGACATAGTTAGTTTCGAGAAACAAGACTACCCCGGCTATAACCAGAAGAGAGGAGACGGTCCAAAGTCCAACAGACCTTTCCGCCTTGGTGACTGCAGCACATACAAGTTCATCGCGAAACGTAATGACGTTGAAGAAGAATGCCAATGCTACTGCTACATTTGCCAAGATATGAATATGTCCGGCCGTACTTTGACTACATGAGCGGTGGCAAAGCAATGTTGGGAATTAGTAACTGGTGGCACCTTACATAGCAGTGAAATTAGGTGAACTTGTAGTGCATCAACAAACTAGACGTGGAGCTTGAGAGCTATTTTGGTGAGTTGCTAGTGTTATTTTGGTGAACTTGATGTCGCGAAGCACTTTTGAACACTTTTGAACTTCCAAGGGCACGGCATTGTAAGTGCTGATGAGGCATCATTCCTGCATTCTGTAAACGATTAGGTGTACTATATTAAAGGTATGAACAACATTCTGGTAATGAAGATGCAATCACTTTCCTTGCATTGATTCGCACGGCATTTCTCCCTGTTTTCAATTTACCCAAGTTTGGGGTGCTTCATCCACTCGTCTCACCTGTATGTGTTGTTGCTGTTTGTTTTCTCTACCTGCAAATATTGCAAATTTGGTTTGAAAACAGAAAGGGAACTCTAAAATACTCCCTCATGAATTCTGATGAGCGGTTACGTGGTCTTTGGGGGTGTTTTATTTTGATAATCTGAGACCGAACCAACCAATCAATAACCCCTATAAGAATCGAATGTATCGCTATAACAATTTGTTCCAAATTCTTGGTCGAACCGATAAGCTGCATTTCCCTAAAAAAACGATAAGGCAATTGTTCTGTTCACTTTGAAAAGCTAAGCTCGTGAATTTTTTAGACGAAAGGGACCTTCCGGTCTTCCATGAAAAAAGAGAAGCTAGTGATTCACTCTTACTCCCACTCCCAGCAGAAATAAACTCGTGCCTGGCGGGCATCGAGGGCTGGCATCCGGGGCGGCGGCCCCAGGAAGGTGGTTGACGTGTCGGCGGCTGTGGAGTTCGCGTGGGCGAGGCAGCGGCCGCGGTGTGCTGGTGGTCGGAGGCTCGTCCTGCCTGTCTAGGCAGCTCGGCGACGGCTGTTCTTCGGCGGGTCACAGCTCCGACGGCTCGCGCTGTGGCGTCTGCGTTCTATGCGGTCTCTGGACCACCAGATCTGGCCAGCGGGAGGATGCAGGGTGGTAATCTGCCCTTCTTGCTCGGAGGACGTGCATCAATCTGCTGTCTACGTGCTGGTGGTTTGCCGTGGTTGACTCGACAGCAAGGCATGGTGGTGGTCCCTGCACGGGCATGGCGCTGTGATTGTGCAGGTGTGTGTGTGGGTCAGTGGAGTTGCTTGCATGAGAGTACTGGTGTCAATGATCCGAGCGAAAGCTTGGCCGGTTCTTGATGGCCGGCAGTGGCGGCGCCCGTGGGCGTCGCTTTCTTCCTTGGAGGCGCCGTCGAGGTGATTTGGGCTTCCTGCGTTGTCGGGTCAAGATCCTAGGGCGAAAGTGATGATCTTGGTTGGATCAGGCGGCGGCGGCGTCTTCATCGTCGTATTCCCTCTTGGGGGTGTTGTCTTAAAGATCTTGGTCCCATTTGTGATTCTTGCAGGCTGGATGTGCACTACATTGCGGTCGGCAGGTGCCCGACCGGTGATGAGGTGGTGTGGCGTTGCGACGTGTGTGGTAACGACGATGGTGCCGAGGAGAGCTGGGTCACGACTTGTCCTTTCGATGCCGAAGGTCCGGTGTGCCAATGAGTGTGCCTATGTTGGCTTCTGGCTGTGACAAAGAATTCGGAGCTGCGGGCGGCGGGGCCACTGCAGCAACGATGACTCCGTAAGGGCGGTTTTCAACAAGCGGTGCTCTTCGGGTGTTGCACTGGACTAGGTCGGTGTGAGGCTTGTAACTTTCTCTTGTGATGCTCGTCAGCAAAATCGGAGCTGCCATGTCCTCGACGTTGTGGTCGACTGTTTGGTGTTGCTTTGTTGTTCGGTGCTATCTCCCGACGGTTGTGTCGTGATCTTGTTGGTGGCCAGGTCGTCCGTGTGTGCCCCTTGAGGGGTTTGTAATTTAGGTTTTCGTCCGGTTTTTCTATAATTAACCGGACAACTCTCTTTTTAATCAATGAAAATGATAAATCTTTTGCCTTGTTTTAAAAAAAAGAACATCTCATCTCTATAGCCTGCCTACCGATCGAACACTCCAAACTGTTCGATTCCTCTAGGAAGCAAACGTTGCATTCCATTCCGTTAATGATAATTGATAATGGTTCTGTTGAAAGCACGCATCAATGTGACAAACTTCTGGACATTATTAGCATTTCAGAATAGTTTCCCTAAAATAAAACAGTTCACGCATGCACGTGTGTATCCCTTGGCGTTTCAGATTCCCAATGATTAATGGAGTAGTGGATGATCAGAACCCAAGGGCCGGCCGAGGCGTCCCATGCAAGACGCTGCTAGCCATTGGTCTCCCTGCCATCCAATTCAAAACCCCTCGCCGGCACCTCTCGGTTCAAAGACTGGACGCCAGTCCAGACGCTTTGTCACACACACACGCACACCGCGTAGTGTCTCTGGCCTCGCTCTCTCCGGGGAAGGGGAGTGGCGACGCCGATGGTGCAGCTAGTGGAGATCCCCCTGGAGGAGAAGAAGGATGAGAAGCTGGTCAAGTGGCTACGTCACTACTCGTCCGCACAGAGCATACTGATCGTCGGCGATGGCGACTTCTCCTTCTCGCGGGCGCTGGCCACCGCCTTCGGCTCCGGCGAGAACATCGTCGCAACGTCCCTTGACTCGTACGGTTCGACGCCCTTTCCGCTTCCTCTTGCCTCTCGCTCGTACTATATGTTAGTACTCCCTCCGTCCAGAAATACTTGTCATCAAAATGGACAAAAAATGATGTATTTAGAACTAAAATATGTCTAGATACATCTCCTTTTATTCATTTTGATGACAAATATTTCCGGATGGAGGGAGTAGCATTCATCAAAGGGTCAGGGTCTTAATTTGTGATCCGTTTCTCTGTTGTTTTCTCTGGCATTTCATCTGTTGGAATACAGTTCATCTGATCAGCATGTATAGCAAAGCGGAACCAAATGTAACGTAGCTGAAGAGACTGGGCGCCACGGTCTTGCATGGCGTCTTGCATGAAAGAACACACTGATCTCAAGACTAAACGGTTCGATAGGATCGTCTTCAATTTTCCCCATGCTGGATTCATAGGAAAGGAGAATCAGGTGCCTATGATCAAGTATGTTTACTGCGCTGCAATGTTTACTCTCTGCCTCTCTGGATATGGTTTTCCTTATCTATCATTTTTTCCTGATATAAAGGGAGTATTTGTTTGCCACTTTACACAGAACTTGTAAACAATCATAATAACATTTTCTTGTGTCGTTGTAGCGCCCATAAGCTGCTGGTGCAGAGGTTCTTCCGCAATGCGAGTCACCTTCGCCGTCCTCTCGGCGATATACACGTCAGCCACAAGATGGGGCAGCCATACGACAAATGGGGGATCGAGGAGCTTGCCTCAGAGTTTGCGCTTGCTATGTTTCAGATTGTCCCCTTCAGAAAAGAAGATTACCCCGGGTATAACCAAAAGAGAGGAGACGGTGACAGGTGCGACGAGGAATTCCCTCTGTGCAACGGCTGCACTTTCAAGTTCCGCGTCCGAAGCCTAGACGAGGAAGAAATTGCGTCTCTACTGGCCTCGGTGGCGGTCCAATGCCGCGTTGATTTGAGCCTTCGCCGCGTTGAAATGTTGAACTGACCTGGCATTGACGAGCACCTCTTGCTTATCTGCCACCAACTTCCATGGACATGGCGTGCATGCTGATGGGACATCGATCCATGGCGTGCCTGTAGATTTTTTTTTGAAAAGGAGTTACCCCGGCCTCTGCATCAGAACGATGCATACGGCCATAGATAACTGCATACTTTATTAATTATGATGGACACTGTGGTAATGGCAAATGCATGCATGGGTGCACTTCTCTCCTTCTCATGCTGGTTTGTTTGCATGAATTGTTGTGTTTTTCTTTACGAAATTTGAACACGATGAAATTTTATCTGTTTCCATGATTATGATTCTTCCTATTTTATCAATCAATAAATAAAAAATATATGGAATGTGTTAACTCTTTGTACCCTTCAAATAGGTTTTCGTCCTACTTTATAAATAGAGCACCATTCGAATTTGTGGTACAATTTGTAAAATTCTTATTGTTGAAATCCAAAATTCAAGTCATGGCTCTTTTCAATCTTTCTCATAAACGGATTAAAAATAAATTTTTATTTTTGAAGTTTGGATAAACCATTACTTCGTCTAGTGTCTATACAATACATATGACTCATATAGTGTACTAATTTCAGAGTTCATACATCACGCAAGCAAAGTTCGAAAGAAAGAAAGACAACGAAGCCCCCGCGTACCCTAGTTTCCATTGGGCCATGGTACCCTGGTTTCCATAGGACCAACAATAGCCATCGGGCTCATGTCCTGCACGCGGCCAGCGGAAGGCAACGGCGGCAGGCTGAGGTTTCCATGACTCTACTCTTATAGGCCGTTATGCAATCTCAAGGCGGTGAAAATGATGCCTCTCCTCCATAAGCTTAACCCTATGGAAATGACGCCCCTCCTCCTCCTCAAGGCAGTGTCCAAGCATGTGAACTTTCATGAATTAACACTATGTATGAATATGTGAACTTGTGTGTGATGTGCTCGAGCAATGTTTATTGCTCTATGAACTTGTATGAATCATTAGACTATGTGAACTTGTTTGAGTTATGCCTATGTGAAATAGTTTGAATTATGCATATATATGAATATATGTGTGACGTGCTTGAGGAATTTCTAGGTAGCTAGGTGCTCCCACATTCATTTGATATGTGTTTGATGTGCTCGAGGAATTTCTAGACAAAAAAATGTATGTAGTTATTTTCAATTGCAGGGAATAGATAAGAAACAGATTGACAACAAAAGCAATGGGACATATTTCCGAGAGAAACACTCGGAAACACTCACTTTCACGAGCGTGGCGCTTGGAATAGGGATCACCGAAGCACTTTAACTACTGGAGTGGCATTTTTTCTGAGGGCCCCTCTCGGAAAAGGGGCCACATGAGTACTTTAGCTATTGGAGTACCATTCTTCTTCAAGGGCTACTCACGAAAAAGAATGGCACTCCAATAGTGCCATTTTTTCCGAGGGCCGTAACACTCGGTAAATGACACGTGGGCCCACACATCAGGTTCAAAGGTTTCAATCAACGGTCAGATGCCAAGCGGTACCAGATAGCTCTCGGTAAAGAGCGTGCTATATTATTCTTTTTGAAAAATTCAACAAATATTATTCTTCACTGATAACTGGTCCAGTGGGTCTACCTGTCATGTCACAATGTTTCTTTGACAGGTGTTTTACCGAGTGGGCTCTCCGTAGATAACAGAAAGTCACAGAGCCATCAGTTGCAAACGGACATGCCACATGGCTAGTCTTTGCCGTGTGGTGCTCTCGGCGTCTGTGCAGTTTGCCGATCGTGCTTTGTTCACCGTGATGCAGTGTTGGCAACATTATGTAGTTGCAGTGAACCCGTAGTTGCCGAGTGTAAGAAAATTCCAGTAGTGGGGTTGTACTGAAGCAAAGTTCATCAGTGAAATTAAGCGAACTTGTCGTGCATTAAGAACGTTTGAACTTCCGTGGACATGGCATTGTGCGTGCTGACCAGACACCAACCATCACTGTAACCGAGTAAATGTATTGTTAAAAGTATGAACATCCAACATTGTGGTGATGAAAATGCAAGCACTGCTGGTCTTGAAATGGTTTGGGTGGCCTTTCTCCCTGTTTCCAGTTAGGCCCTGCTTGGCATGGGTGTAAATTTAGACACCGGATTTAATTTACAACTGTATATTACCGGTTGTATATGATTTTCGCCTGGAAAAAGAAACAGCCCCCTTGAAGTGTGTATTTTTTTGACAGCAAATAAACTTTATTTCTCAAATGATGGACAAGTCGTTTACAATAGCATGGGAAATAAAGTCAGGGATAGAATCTTCCCAGAGATGAGAGGATCTACTATGAGTAAAATGCTTTGCTAAGAGATCAGCAACCTCATTCGCTTCCCTAAAGCAATGAAGGTAGGAAACTGCTGCAAATTCGGTGCATGCATGCTTGCCTTCCAACACCACAGCTGCATCTGTACCATTATATGTCTCCTGTTGATTGAAGGCCTGCACAACACTTAGATTGTCTGACTCCAGTATGAGAGAGTTGCATCCAATGTGTTGCGCTAACCAAGCCCCGTTCCTCATGGCTTGTATTTCCGCTGATTCGGCGGTGATCACATGTGGCAGGAACCACGCTGCCGCTGCAATGAACTCTCCTCTGTCATCCCGAGCAATCGCTCCCGCTGCACCTGACATAGTTTCAGCGCTGAACGAGGCATCAACATTGACCTTCACCCGTCCTCTAGATGGTTTCCTCCACATCTGCTCTCGCTTCCTAACTGGTATATTAGGTTTTGATGCTTGAAGGAAGTTTGTACACAATACCTTAATAGTAGTAGCTGTACGATCCGGAGACAGTATACTTTCTCTCTTAACAAGCTGGCGCCGCTGTACACAATACCTTAATAGTGTGTATTCTTCACGGGGGTATTTAGGGTCCAACCAAGGATTCAAGCGGGGTCTTAGGGCATCACCAAGGGAGACCCATAAAATACCGGTATATATTCGGTCGGACACATCTGTCACTTTTGCAATCTAACGGAGACCTGTATCGGTCTATGAAGCTGTCTGGATGTCCAAATTCCGGTATTTCGAAGACAAAGACGGAGAGGTTTGCCGGAATCCGGACATGCAATTGACCGATCACATGCATGGCTTCCCTCTTCTCTCTCTTCTCCCAACCGTATATGCATGGCCCCCTCTTCTCTCTGCTCCTAATCAATCGAATACTAAATCACAAATATCCCAGCACATGTAGAACGAAGGCTCAAGAAGAGCCCGGCTTTGAATTAACAAAGCCATCAACCGGTCAGGATTACATCGAACAAACAAAGGAAACAAAGAACAAAACAGCAAGCCGATACATGGTGTTGTGTAAAAGCTATCAGGCTACAACAAACTACTAGCAAAGATATGGAAACTAAAGCACAAGTCCAGCTAGAAGTCGAAGGAGCCCTCCACAGCGAGCAGAACACCACGCATGGCACCAACAAAGCTTGGGGATGAAACAAACAGTAGTTGGAGGAGCTCCGTTGTCAGCTCCATGGGCTCTGGCCGTCGATGTCGCCCTCCTCCACCTCAGAAGGGGGCTCCCTGCCCCCTCGCCCTGGCACGAAGGGCGGCGATCCGTCGAAAGGTGGAGATGCCCACCCGAGGGCTAAAGAGCGGCTGACGCCATTGCCAACCGGAAGACCACACCAGGACACCACCGCCAAACTACTTGGAGCTCATCCAAGGAAAGCATTGGCAATGCATGATATCTGCACACGAGGAGAAGCAAGCTACACGGCAAGGTTGCTGAAGACCGAGCAACCCCCAACCGGAACAAGCACACTTCCCCCAAAGCTCACCAAAGACGGCACCCCCTTGAGGGTGACGGCGCCCACGGCGTCGCTGCCGCCCAATCCCGAGGGATTTGGGTTTTCACCTGGTCCACGAGCAACACGGGAGGAAGTGGAGGGGGAAAGGGGCATTTTTACTAGCGCCTACAGGTAGGGGACAGCGCCCATGGGCGTCGCCGCCGGCAGGCTGGCATAGCCAGCCATGGATTTCTCCGGTCCCCTCTCCCAACCCCCACCTCGAGAGGAGACATGGCTATGGTGCCCGGAGGCCGCCGGAGAACGGATATGAGACGAGGGTGACAAGAGGTTGAAGAGGAAGATGCCTTCAGATCTGATGCGGGTGCCCCGAAGCCACCACGCACCACAACAATCGCCCACCGTCACCACGCCGCCCACACGGCCGAGATGGGCGGCCAGCACCCGCTGCCGCCGTTTGCTGAGGACGAACATCTCCAAACTTGTGGCCATCAAATATTCGAAGAACATCTCATCTCTAGTAACCTGCCTACCGAACACTCCAAACTGTTCAATTTCGTTAGGAAGCAAACGTTGCATTCCATTCCGTTAATGATAATTGATTAATGGTTCTGTTGAAAGCACGCATCAATGTGACAAACTTCTGCCAAATTAGCATTTCAAAACAGTTCACCCTAAATAAAACATTGATGCATGCATGTATATATCCCTTCGCGTTTCAGATTCCCAGCATGATCGCGGACTTGGAGAACCCACCACAAGAGATCGCACGTAGTGGATGATCAGAACCCCAAGGGCCAAGGCGCCCCATGCAGGATGCTGCTAGCCATTCGTCTCCCTGCCATCTAATTCAAAAACCCCTAGCCCCTCGCCGGGACCGTTCGGTCCAATCCAACTGGACGCCAGTCCAGACGCTTCGCCACACACACTGCACGTAGCTCTGGCCTCGTTTTCTCTGGGGAAGTGAGACGGCGATGCCGATGGTGAAGCTGGTGACGATCCCCGTGGAGGCGAGGGAGGATGAGAAGGCGGTCAAGTGGCTGGGGCACTACTCGTCGGCGCAGAGCATCCTGGTCGTCGGCGACGGCGACCTCTCCTTCTCGCTGGCACTCGCCACTGCCTTTGGCTCCGGGGAGAAACTCGTCGCCATGTCCTTCGACTACTACGGTTCGACACACTTTCCGCTTTCTCCTGCATAAAAGGGTGATAATGATCGATGATTACTTGCGTGCCTTAATTTGTGAGTTGTGACTTGATCGTTGTATACTTATCTATTTTCTCGGCCGTTTGGCAATCATCTTGGGGACGGTACAGTTCATCTGATCAGCATGTACAGCAAAACGGAATCAAACGTAGCGGAGCTGAAGAGACTGGGCGCCACGGTGCGACATGGTGTCAGTGTGAAGAAGATGAAGAAACGCACCGATCTCATGTCTAGACGGTTCGACCGAATAGTCTTCAATTTTCCTCACGCCGGGTTCATAGGGAAGGAGAATCAGGTGCATATGATCAAGTAGGCATGCTCACTCTCTCGATACATAATAATATGGCCATCTTCTTCACTTGTCTATTTCTTTCCCATTATTTGTCTGGATACACGTCAGCCACAAGACGGGGCAGCCATACGACAGATGGGAAATCGAGGGTCTCGCCCTTGAGTTTTCGCTTCTCAAGTTTGAGATGGTCGCCTTCCGTAAAGAGGATTACCCCGGGTACAACCAAAAGAGAGGCGACGGTGACAGGTGCGACGAGGAATTCCCTCTACGCAACGGCTGCACTTCCAAGTTCCAGCGCTGGCCTCGCTAAATTTCCCTCGCTGGCGCCGCCGCAAATTGGGCCTTTTACGAGCACCTTGTGACACTGCTTGACCGTCCTATCGCATGTACTGCGACCGACTTCCATGGACATGGCGTGCATGCTCATGAGACGTCGACCCATCACTGTGTAGATTACTACTCCTTGTAGACTTCCATGGAGTACGTATTTTATGAATTACTAGTACAACCAGCTTCATGTGCCACTGTGCATCAGTTTTTATATCCAAATTTAATAAACATCTATAATAAGATTAAACATCAAAATATTAGTGCTCATCAGAAAAGGAAGGAGTGCTATAAAATATTATAACAGGACACAAGAAAAAAGGAGAAGGAGTTGCCTGCTCCCATATCCGAGCAGGCAAGTCTCGTCCTTCTTCAAGACCGAAATCCCTCTCTCTTTTTCCTTCTATTAATTTAATTCCATTTGCTTGTCTGCTCTTCCCTCTTTCCTTCTCCATTTGCTTCCTTATTTACCTATCCACTCTTTCCTTTCTTTTCCCTCTCTTCCCATCATTATTTCTTCCTCTTTTCCTTCCTTATTGGGCAATTTATTTCCTTCCTTATTGATTCCCGAAACTGCTCCTTGATTCTGAGGAAACTCGAAGATCCTTTTAAATTACGAAGTTTGGTTTGGAGGGAGCGATGTGGGACTATTTGAAACCTGAATGAACTTTCCTTATAGCACAGATGGAGCTAACTTAGTTGGTTGTGTCAAAGATTGTTGGGCACGAGGTTGCAAGCTCGATTCTGCGCGCAACTATTATTATTTTTGCACGGTTGGGCTGGATGGGCCGGAAAAATAGCCCAGGACGTGGATTATAAACAGATCGATCGACTTTGGCGGATGAAAGAAAACAAAATTTAATACCACCTCGCATATGTTTTTAATTCAAAGTGAAAGCGTAAAATCACGAGAATAAGCGTATTATGACGGTGAATCCACGGAGTCAATCCATGCTTTATTATATATAAATGCCCGTGCGTTGCAACGGGGAAAAAGTTTAATTCATATGGACACGGGACAATGGTTCTTATGTCAAAAAACATATGCATCATTTGAGCATCATGAGTTCACTACATGGAGTTTAAGACATGGGGTATGATTCAGATTAAATTGATTTGATTGTCAATGTTTTCTTATGGAAAAACTTTTGATGTATTCATAATTTCATTGCAATATAAAGAACATCAAAAATAATAAAAATGTAATAATTTAAAAAATACATCGTGCGTTTCAACGAAAAATAAAATTAATGCAAATTTAGTCAGGAATATTAATGCCAATGGCAATGTCCGGGAAGAGAATTCTAGTTCCTATGAACAAAGGTTGGCTGGGTCAATGAACCATGTCACGGGACAACGGACGATTATGAAGAAAGATGCATCAATTGAAGATCACGACACGGAGTTTGGAACATGGGTAGGATTCGAAGTAAATTGATCTGATTGACAACATCTTTTACGGAAAAACTTTGATTTATTTGTGCATCATGACAATATAAAGATCATTAAAAGTAATGAAATATAAATAAGTAATAAAAACTAAATCGTGTGTTTGAACAAAAAATTTGAGATAAACAAATTTTGGCTCTGTGATTAGATAGTTAGGAGGACAGTGTTATTCCTAACCCATCAGGATTCAAGTCGTAGACTTGACATAGGTGCTCGTATTATTTTAAATTTATTTCAGACTTCCACGAAAGTTCGTTCAGTGGGAGGAGATGTTCCTCCCACTAAAGATTCCAACAGGGTTAAGGTGTGCATATGTGCGTTTATAGGAATGAGTATATGCTCGTGTTTGTGAGAGACTTCAATTATACTGTGTTAAAACCCCTAAAATATGCATCATGCATGTCCTCCTTTTCTTAATTAACAGGAAAGGATTAAAAAATTGAGGTAAACAACTTTTGGCTGTGTGTGTTCCAGCCGGCACGTACACCTTAATCGTCACGTGGAAGCCTCGCTCTAGAAAAAAGGACACGCTTGAAAGCTTATCCACTCATCTCCACCCTCCACCGCTCTCGTTCTACTTTTCGTCGCTCCATCTGCCTTGGCTAGTGGCGCCTGTTGAGGGGCGAGCTGGAAGCCCGGCGATGCAAGGGCCGGCTGCGACCCCGCGCTTGTTGCGGTGAGCGGCGATGCCCGATCGTAGTTTGGTGTCTTGCCTCTTGCCGTTCCTCTCCGGGGAAGGAAGCCAAGCATTTTCCTGCTGCTCTTCAGCTCTCTGAAGCCGATTCAGCGCAGCATCCTTAAGCCAAGGATGTTCCCCACGATCTAGCCCCCTTTTCAGCCTTGAGATCATTTCTTTCGCCTTCTTTTCCGATATACGACCAAAACACACATCTCATCTTCTTTGCTTATTTTCAAGGCAGCTTATTTCTGGTACAACTGCGGCGTATATAAATTGATGATTTTCGATGCAAAAGGGCGATATGGGACTACTTGTTTAACCGGTATAGTTGGCAGCTATTTTTTGCACTCCGATGGAAAAAAGGTACCCAGCTTGCCCAGCTTGGCCCACGCACAAAAATCAAAAAACGACAACCAATGTCTGGGACAGACGAACTAAAGCCCACTTGCGTGGTCATGAGAAAGCCAACAGGCCCAAGTCGAGGAGGGAAACGTCTTTGACTTACGGGCAGCGACATACAAATAGATTAGTACCACCTCGCGTATATGTTTTAAGTTTAAACTGAAAGCGTAAAATCACGGGAAAAAGTGTATTGTGACGGTGAACCCACGGAGTCAATCCATGCTTTATTATTAGGGAAAGATATTATATTATTATATATTATTATTATAATAATATACTAGCAAAAATGTCCGTACGTTGCAACGGGAGAAACAAATCCTTACACTTCCCTACTGACCCATCTGCATTACCACTTCTTTCCCTTCGCCATCATTGTTCATGGTGGTCTTGTTGTGCGCATATTCATAACAAACATGATCAATCCCAAGGCGATAAGCTTGATCATCATACTCGAACATGATGTTTCAACAGCCCCTTCTCGTGCCGACTTGTAATTTTGCGAACTTGTAATGATGGTGAGTTATTTTCTCAACTGCACTTGGTGCATGCACCATCACCACACCCATGCCCCCTAGCACAACGCATGTGTTTTGCAACGGTGAAAACACTGGTTCATATGATCCACAATTGGTCTGGTCAAGGAACTGCCCCGCTGCACAGTTAGCATCAAATTTAAGGATAATGTGGTCTAACATTAAATGTAAGTTTATGAATAAGTTCAGGTTCAGACATTTCATGAAGCATCTCAAAGAAATCTAGCAAGTGTGAATTAATTGTCTCAAAATAATTTTGTACCTGACTAAACATATGTTTACAATATCAAAACAAAATATGGAACATCATTTGAATCAATTTTAATTCAGAGTACAAATTTTAGAATAAATATTAGGTAAATCTTTTTAACTTTATAGTTGATCTCCGGTCAGTTGCATGACACATTTTGTACATGAATATGAATAAAGTTTACGATATCAAAACAAAATATGGAACATCATTTGAATCAATTTTAATTCAGAGTACAAATTTTAGAATAAATATTAGGTAAATCTTTTTAACTTTATAGTTGATCTCCGGTCAGTTGCATGACACATTTTGTACATGAATATGAATAAATATGGTTATGATATCAAAAAAAATATGGAACATCGTTTGGATCAAAAGCAAAATAGCAATTCAAAAAATAGAGAATCTTTTTAATTGACCTAAAATATTAGGTAAATCTCGCATAGGTGACAACCTGAATCCAATGGACTTCCATCTTCCTTCAGACTTCACACCACCTACCCCAAATTCATCACCTTCGTTCATGCTCATAGATAATTATTTCCTTCCTTGCTCTTTTATTAGCGCATGTACAATGGTGCTATCTTAGGAGTGCCATGTAGGATAAATGATGAGGTGGAGGAGAGAGAACTCATAAGAGAAGGCTTGTCTTCTCTTATTTAAGATAAGACAAGAGATGATCTCTTAGCATAATATGTCTCATCAGTGGTTTGGCCCCGTGGCTAGAGATTGCAACCCCAAAGGTGCTGGTCGTGTGTTCAACTCTTGTGCGTGCCATTTTGCCATTAGTTTTTTTCTTTTTCCAGCAGCTGCGTGTGGCCTGTGAAAAAAAAAACAGTTAACATGAGGTGGTACTATTTGTTAAGAAAACCAAGCGAATATAAATAACATAGGTCAATCTAGTTCAGTTGGATGGTGCTAGGGGTATTGGGTGGAAGGTTGCGAGTTCAAATCCTATCACAAGCATGTATTTTTTACCTCCCTGCGTTGCACTGAAGATGGGCCAACGTACAGCCAGAAGGCCCAAGTGTTTTTTCCTCCCTGAGTTGCAAGCTGGGCCTTTTTTCCTCCCTGCGTTGCAAGCTGGGCCAACGTACAGAGGACCAAGTTTTAATCATACCGGCAGGATCGTAATGTTTTTGACCTACAGGAATAGTACCACCTCGAATAAGTTTTAAAATTCAAAGTGAAAGCGTAAAATAACGGGAAGAAGCGCATTGTGACGGTGAACCCATGGAGTCAATCCATGCTTTATTATTAGAGAGAGATAATATATATATATATATAATACTAATAGTAATATATATTATATTATATTATATATTATATATATAATTAATTAGGGAAAGATGATGGCCATCGTGGTAAAAAAAATCACTTGCCTATCTTTTCATTAGTAGACTTCCATGGAGTGCGTATTTTATGAACTAGCAAAAGAGCCCGTGCGTTGCAACTGGAGAAAAAAATGTCACACGCTCTTATAGTCTATAAATGGTGATTTAGAGTTTGACAATATGTAGTTGCAGCCGAAACAAAGTTGTTCTTAGATTTCTTCATGACGTGCGTGAAATGGGGTGTTGTTATGGATAAAGGAAAACGATAAAAATAAACATTATACATTTGCACACTACGGAGACATACATGCATCGTGGGCGGTTAAGCATAACCAACTTAGGGCATGTTGAACATCATTTCAGCTCTTGGCTTCGCTCCACGACCTCAAGCTTATCGCACCGCCGCGCCGAGCTCGTCCTTGTTTCCCTCTAACGTGAAACATCGCTATGAAATTCTTCATGCATCCTCTATCATGTTTATTTTTTATGTGCAAATATTTTTGTTGCAACTCTTGAAAAAAATCCACATGCATATTAATTAAAGGCGTGAAGATTAAAAAAACATAAACAACATTTTTTTGTGTCAAATTATGGGCATATACATCGGATTTTCTTGCCATTCTTTTATAGCGTACCAACATGGCATCTTTAGGCCTCTTTTTTATTTCTTGCCATGCATGTCCTTATTTATTTACACATTCCATATTTGTCGGATCTCCACACGTTCTCTCTTTTATTTCTTTTATAGCGCAACACATTCCTTCTTTTATTCGGGCAACACAATCAACCATTATTCCGACATTAATTGGATCTCCTTGCATGTCCCCTCTTTATTCCTATTATAGCGCAACACAATCCATCCTTATTCAGGCATCTCTTTTATTTCTTGCCTAGCTTGTTCCTTGTGTACTTGCGGACATATATAAATTGGTGTAATTTCATGTAAAGCAGCGATGTGGTACTATTGATTAATATGAGCGAATACTACCTTTTCATAGAACTGAATCATAGGCGAGCTGGTTCCTTACTTACCTGCGAAAACTGGAGGCGCGGGTTCGATACTCCCACACCACATTGCTTTTGGCTGATTTGAGCGATGCATCATCAATGGGCCGGCCCACGTGCGAGATGTACACTTTTTCCATACAGACGGACGAAAAATCTAACGACGGACCGTCGATCAGTTCGGTTTTGACCACGAATTAATACCACCTCGCGTATATGTTTTAAATTCAAACTGAAAGCATAAATTCACCGGAAGAAGCGTATTACGACGGTGAACCCACGGAGTCAATCCGTGCTTTATTATTAGGGATAGATTATGCTAGCCATTGTGGTAACTTTTTTTCACATGTGCATCTTTTCATTCGTAGGTAGGAGACAACAATACAAGAAGAAAACATTACATAGAGAAGAGAGAGAGGGCACCACACCAAAATGTGGGACACCGCGAGTAACCAAGACATCACCTTCATGAAGGGGACGGCGTCATGACGCCACCGCTGTTTGATCCGATGAACTGGATCTAGGGTTCCCCCAATGCTTGAAGAGGGGCATGGAGGAGGCCATGGAAATGCCTTCAAGAAGGAGACGACACCCGCACGTGTCGCCGCTGCCAGCATTAGAGCAGGGATTTCACCCTAGCCTCTGACCAAACAATCCTAAATGCACACTGGATCAGGACCAGAAGATGTGAAAACTAAAATGCCGGTTGGCTTTACTGCCAGAAGGCAAGTTCTGCCCATCATTGAACGAAGGAGACACCAGGCGGCGCCGAACCCACCACCAGCACTAACCCTGCTGCTAATGCATGAGCCACCACCAAATGCGCAGAACCGCCACCACCAGTTAGCCTGGCAGCGAGCAAGGCATGGTTGGGCCAAGTCATCGGGAGATTCACATGCTGGTGGACCTGCCTGTAGCAAGCGCCGGAGATCAGAGGTCGGTCGAGGTAGAGCAGCCGAAGATTGAGTGTCGGGAGCAGGGAGACCGACATCGTGGTGCGGGAGAGAGGTGTGTCAGTGCTAAAACCGGCGAATCTCGGGTAGGGGTCCCAAGCTAGTGATCTTGAAACGATTGTAACAGGAAAAATAGGGACATGGTATTTACCCAAGTGCCCTCTTGAAGAGGTAAAACCCTACATCCTGCTCTTATTGCATTTAATTATGGATGGGGTACAAAGTACAATATGATCTACCTCGAGATCGTATGAACGAGTTCTAACCTCTAAACCTTGTAAAAAAACTGCCTCTACGAACTAAACCCCTCATCTTATATAGGCACCGGGGGTATCTAGGGTTCACACATGGTCGGTAACAATCTAGGATAAACATGTCAATTATTACACTCCTTGAAATGTACGGCAAGTTTGAAGAACTCCATCTTGATCACGCCGAGGGCCAGGGCACGCGTGGCCCAATCTCTAATTACTGATGGGTCCTCGGCCCGACCTATGAATGGCGGGCCGACGTGGTGTGCGCCCCCTAGTCCAGGACACCGTTAGTAGCCCCTGAACTTGTCTTCAAACCGAGGACATAGGCTCCTTCCTCAAGACATCTTCATTATCTTGGTCATCGATTTGTATGTGAGTTCGATCTTCAACATGAAGACAACAATAGTAACACCTAGCAGCACCACAACACCAAGCAACATCTTCATGAGAACCACCGGCTTTCTCCCTAGTATCATGAGTGCACAAGCTTACTGCCTAGTCATCACATTTGCACTTTCATTCTTGAGAGCATTCTTACACTTGCTGGTAGATGCATTCATAAGGCTAAGCTCCTGTACATTCAGAAGTTCCTCCCTTCAGTCCTTCACAACACCAATAGTATCCACAGTGGCATCGCCAATGAGATACTATTTGTCAACAAGGTACTGAACATATTCCAATTCCCTACACCAGAAATCCCAAGTAACCTATCCCAAAATACATGTCAAGCTCAAAAACTTGAATCTTTTCAGCCAAAATGGAAGAGAAACCATGGAAAGGAAAAGAAATCAAATCACTAACCATGCTTCTGGCATTTGTAAAAGATCCACCAGACGTGCTTCTCTGTCATGTAGACGTACATGTGCGCCTTCTCCTTGCAGCTTGGACAACAGATCAGGGGCAGCGGCTATGCCATGCGGCGGGCAGTAGAGACAAAGGAGCTTTGCGGCAGACATGAGCACCAGAGCGGAAGGAACTACCAGGGAGACGGGATCTCGCGGTATTCGGCGGATTCAACGACGACCGGCGAAAAACATAGTGAGGGAGTTTTTTTAGAAATGGAGGAGGACCCCTGGCCTCTGCATTTGGACGATGCATGCAACCACTTTATTAATTGTTCACACAAGGCAATACAAAGTAATACAACA
This sequence comes from Triticum monococcum, assembly GCA_034509565.1. Lineage (NCBI taxonomy): Eukaryota > Viridiplantae > Streptophyta > Magnoliopsida > Poales > Poaceae > Triticum > Triticum monococcum. Next base: position 491,894,046 of record CM067845.1, read on the forward strand.
GCAAGACTAAAGCCATCATCTAGGCCACATCTGTCGCTATTCCTATCCAAATGATTAAAGGATACTGATAGTTTGGGCCTAATACCAAACAGACCTCACAGCCAAACCTAACATACAAAACTAGAGGTCCCATCCAGGATGCCTGCCGGGTATGGGGCACCCACTGGTCCGGCGCACTACTCAACCAGGACGCCTGCTGGGTATGAGGCCGCCGCAGCCACCTGCCACCAATCCATCTTCAGAGCTGTGCTGCCACATCTACCTTGCATAGTCTAGCCGTCGTCGATGTCACCATGACGCGAGATAGCTTCCTCCTCCTACGCGAGTCCATCTCCGCGCATCGGACGTCGAGTCTCCACTGCGGCATGCCGCCGAGACCCACCGTGGATGATACTGTTGATGCCACACTGCTCCACCTACATGCCATCTCGCGTCGACTCCGAACTACCAGCAACTCCACCACCTTGAGTAGTCCTCGGCCGACGCCTTCAGGAAGGAACACGACACCAAAGTGCCATCATCGCCCAAACAGAGGAACAAGAGGCTTTCGCCGACGCTCATGGCAGAGGTGGGGGCATAGGATCCACACCGAAGCCTCCAGGAAGTGAATCGGGGCCGAGGGCGTCGACTTTTGTGTGGCCGCCACGCCGGCCTGGAGTTTCCCTGGATCCATGCCCACCTGCCAGATCTGTCTAGCCAGCACCGGGTAGGTATTGGAACTAGCACGAACCGGAGCATATCGAGTCGGAGATGACACTACCGGGATTCACAGCCGGCCGCCGCCTGCCAGATTCCCACCGCCGCGCACGTCAGAGCCGACTCCGAATGATGTCGGTCTCACTCACACACCACTGGCCACCCCCAACCACGCCGGTGAGTGGGGGCAACCTTGGCGCGCGCCCACTGCCGCTCAGGGCCGCCAGGACGGCGCCCGAGCCCACACCATCTGGAGGGGAACCGATCTGGGGTGGGGGGCCCAGATCAGCCGCCGCCAGCCGCCATAGCCGGCCCCACGCTGCCCCCGCAGCCGTGGAGGCACAACCGCCGCCGGAATCCGATCGGGCCACCGCCCCATCACGCCCACTCCGCCTCCACACCAGGAGACCAGGTTCTCCATGATGCTTCGGCCAGAGGATCCCCTCGCGAGGAGAGGAGGAAGGTCCGTCGGACGAGCTTCACTCGCCGGCCTCCTCCGGCGGTGGCGGAGAATCAGGGGGGTGGTGGGGAGGGAGGGCCTGGAGGTGATGGCTGCTAGGGCGCCCAAGCCGCCCCCTGGAGGCGACACGAGCGCTAGGTTTGATGTCTAAAATTGGGGGAGAATTTCACTTCCCCGGCCTCTGCACCAACTAGGGATGGATACGGCCATTTTAGTATGAGTACCAAGATAAACATGGTCCTTGGATTTTTTTTAAATGAGTATCAAGATATTTTTTGATGAGTGATTCGACCACACACCAAACTTGATCCTCAATAAATGAGGGAAAACCCATGTGCATCACCTGTCAATTCTAGAAACTGAACTCGGGTCGTTAGGCTGCATAACTGCATGCCCAACCACTGAGCCAGGGCCCAACCGCTTAAAAATGGGGGAGAACTTCACTTCCCCGGCCTCTGTACCAACTAGGGATGCATACGGCCATTTTAGTATGAGTACCAAGATAAACATGGTCCTCAGAATTTTTAAAATGAGTATCAAGATATTTTTTGATGGGTGGTTCCATCACACACCAAACTTGATCCTCAATAAATTGGGGAAAACCCCTGTGCATCATCTGTCAATTCTAGGAATAGAACTCGGGTAGTTAGGCTGCACAACCGCATGCCCAACCACTGAACCAAGGCTCTCTTTGCAAGGTAGTGAGGGAGTAGTCGCACACGAGGACGGAAGGAGGCTAGGGGTTGAGGAGGGGGCTGCCGCGGCTTAGGGATTTGATGAAATGAGGAATTTTGGCCTCTTTTACTTAAAATCCCTCCATGCAAGATTGGCCTAATAAGAGAAGAGTATGTGGCGGTCAACAAGTGCATACATGTGAGAGTGGCCGTATTTTCACTTCAAATCGTATATAGTGACCGTAATAAGCGTAGTCAGAACCAATGACCATATCATGCTCCTGCTTTAAATATAGTGATCGCCGGCATATTTATTTCTTTTGAAGACATATTTTCTCCAAAGAAATGTAAATTAATTTTTAGAGAAAAGGCTCGGCCAAGCCCGAGAAGTGGACCTAACCCGGCTTTGAAGTAACAAAGCCATCAATAGGCCAGGATACAATCGACAGTACAAGCTAAACCGAAAAGAAGAACGGGGGATGCAACCCCAAACAGCAGGTACAAGGTAAGGAAGGTAAGCAAGCAACTATGGAGCATGAAGCAGAGGCAACAGCCACAAGGTCTCGCCCATCAGTGCACCCGAGGAGTCACCGACGCCCCAAGCACGACGCACAACAGGAAGCTGCAGAAGGGTGAGGTCGCCATCGGAGACACGGCCGAAAGAGGAGCACCGTAACCACATGACAGAATCAGAGCTCTCCAAGGCCAGCTGCCCTCGCCACCAACACATCACAGTGGCAGGAGAGGGGACCACTATCCCCTCTCGCCCAGGCTCGAGGGCGCCGCACCGCCGGACTCAGTAGAGCACTTGGGGAAGGAGCACACCACCTGGATGAAACATCAGACCTGCCTGGAACTGCGACACAGTAGATCAGATGGACCGCCACCAGGAACCAGACGAGCTCTCCATGCACGCCCACCATCCCCATGCCCAAGTCGGCGCCTTCAAGAAGGTGACGACGTTGTGGCGCCGCCGTTGCTTAGCCACCGGGGCTAGGGTTTTCACCCGGGCGTAGGGGAAGGGGGGAGGCAGGGGAAGATGAGCCTCGGCGCCGCCACCAAGGAGGGAATGGCATCCAGGACGCCATCGAACGCCACCCACGGCCAAGGGTTTCCCCCAGCCAAGCACCCTGCCGCCACCTCCGAACCAGCCACAGCATCAGCAGGCGCGTGCATGCCGGAGATCCAGGCCGGCCGGAGGTCATGCGTCGCGAGCGGACCAGAACGCCTCAGATCTGACGAGGGTAGCCTGGGGCCTCCCCGCGCCATGACCAACGCCCACCAGGACCTCGTTGCCCGCGTAGCCGAGGGGATCCGGCCAAGCTCACCGACGAGCACTCCCCGCTGCTGGAGGAGCGCCGTCCGCACCAGCGAGGCCGCCGCCTTAGATCTGAGCCCTCACCACCGAAAGGGAGCGGCCAGAGGCCTCGCCGCTGCCCTCACAGGCAGCCGCGCGGGGGCCCCGGCGACCGCCTCCGGCATCGGCGAGGAGGAAGGGAAGGGGGGTGGCAGCGCGAGGGAACCCTAGGTCGCCCCCGAGTCGCCCTTGGGAGAGCGACGCGGGGGGGGGGGGTCTCATTAAGTAATTACCCAGCTCAAGAAATGTAAATTAATGGGTGAAAAGAGCTACAAAAAACATTTGGGGACGTTGACACTCTTCACTTCTTCATTCTTCACATTCCGTAGCTCAACCAGCGTTTCGAATTCCCATGAGCACCGTATTAATGGAGAATCCAACCCAGGATCGCCCCGGACAGAACCCAAGGCGTTCTCTGTCACCCTGACCCGTCGCAGTATCGACTAGATTGATCAAGTCGACACGCAGGTTTCACACACTGACACACGTACACCCACACTCCCCTCACTCTCGACTATTGTGGAGGGGGGAGAAGCAAGGCACCACCAGAGGACGGGGTTCCGTCTTTGATCGCGCTCGATTGGAAGGAGAAGGCGCCGATTGCAGAGTGTGCCCCAGCCATTTCTGGATGGAAGAGACCAGGCGGAGAAACATATGGAGCGGGGTGAGGTGGCTGAAGCACTACTCGTCGGTGCAAAGCATCCTGATCATCGGGGACGAGGACTTCTCCTTCTCGCTGGCGGTCACGACCGCCTTCGGCTCCGGCGAGAACATCATCGCCACATCCCTCGACTCCTACGGTTTGCTCCTTTCCGCTCGCTCTCTCTCTCTCTCTCTCTCTCGCTGCTTGAAGGTTGCAGATTTATGCAGCTACTTTGATTTAGATACTGCCTAGATTTTTGGCTGCGATGGAGAAATTTAAATGATGCACATAACCATTAGAGGGCTGGGAAGCACCATGTTCTTCTAATATGAAGATTAGCTTTACTCTGTTGAGATCCAAATTTACCCTAACATGGTTGATTGCGGCGATAAAATGGGGTGGGGGGAAACCCCTTTCCATAAATAAGAGCCACACGGCATATTATATCAAAATGTGCTGGACATAATTTTATTACTAGTACTACTACAGAGGAACAATGCTGATTCATTCAAGAATTCGCGTGGTCTTACTAAACTAAGTTTTTTTAACAGAACTTCTCTAATTTGTATGCCATGGAAGGAACTCGAGTGTTTAGTAACAACTACTGCTATTTTAGTGTTTTTGCTGCAAATTTGATAGGTTGAACGCCAGCTATGATTCATGTTGGTCGTAAGACTAAATATGAGAAAGGCATTGCGCTCTGCCTAATTCATTATGATCTGGTAAGTGACAAATATACAAATGTCAGTTATTGGGGCACGACCCAATAACTGCCCATGGTCATTGCCGAGCAAGCCCCAACAAGAGCCCTCTGGCCTTTGCCAACGCGAGCTTGCATGACGCCACATCCGTGGCCATTGAAGTTGTCCGTTCGCTGGCAACGATGTCCCAACCTCCACAATTGACCACTGCGTTTGTGAGGAGAGAAGCCTCACCAACCGCAGACACCATCCAGACCACACCTAATATGGCACAGGATCCGGACGACGACAGTACATTTACCAGGGTCGATAAGTACTTCAACGAACATGGGTACGGTGATGAATTCCTGGGGCCTCCTTCTCAAGAACCCAACCCTGCAAAAGACGATCGCGATCTAGCTGGTACCGCGAAGAAACCCAATTGCAACAGGCGTCGTCTGGCGTTCAGTTCTCAGGAGACGCCTCCAGCTGCCGCCTTCACCGAGCCTCAGATAGCCGAGGTGCAAAATATTATCAGCCCCAACACACTCAAGAAGATGGTCTCTGAGTAGAACTCGATCCCATTACAGCAGAAGAAGAAGGGACGGAAAAGAAAGAATAACAAGGGTGCGAGCCAGCCGGCATCGAGTATGATCCGTGCTCAGGACGGGCCACCTTCATCTAAGGATATCTCGAGGAGGGTGCATATGGCGGGTGGGCCGATGCTACCGACTAATCTGCTCAATGCTGCAACTGGTCAAGTATGCACACACCCCTGCCATCGCAGCTTCACTTATTTTTATTTTTATAAAATAGCTAATGCGTAATGCGGACTAGTTACTGTCGTTGCAAATTTCTTTGGTTTAAATTTCATCATGTACGTACGTATTCCGAGAGCTACATCTTATTAGTCTTTGACACTTTTGATCGCAGCTGTTTATTTTCCATATCTTGTAATGGTTTGACCATGGTTGCATTTGTTCTTTACTCTGTTTAATAATTAATATGAATGGTTGTGTGCATCACAATGGTGTAGAGACGGCGGGTTTAACCTCCTTTTCAAAAAAAAATCAATTGTTGACGCTTTTGCTCTCATGTGTAGTTCACACAAGAAGCTCGTGAAGGCCTTCTTCCGCAGTGCAAGTGGCCTGCTTCGTCCTGACGGCGAAATCCACGTCACTCACAGGACGGGGCATCCGTACTACAGATGGGAGATCGAGCAATTGGCCTCTGAGTCTGCACTTGTCATGTTTGAGAAGGACTTTTTCTGGAAATACGATTACCCTGGTTATAACCAAAAGAGAGGATCTGGCTCAAGGTGCAACGAAGACTTCCCTATAGATGGTAGCTACACTTTCAAGTTCCGCATGGAGCGCAAGGAAGATGAAAGCGCGTCGATTCCTCTCACTGCTGCATTGAATTTGATGATGAAGCTTGAGGCTGTGACCAGCGCCGCCTAGCTACCTAGCTAGCTAGTGTGCTTGAGCAAATAAGATGTATCAAGACCGTATCAGAGCCAGCTTTTAGGACGGCTGGTGGATCTCTAGTTGGTGGCCAAAGTATGAAATGCCCCTGAATGTTTAAGATAATGTTTAAGTATTGATTTTATGTTCAAGTACTGATTTGGCGTAGTTATCTGATTATGTTGTATGCCAGTTTGAATGATATGATATGCACCTATTTTTTCAGGGTTTTCCTTTATTGTTAAGTGATTATAATAGATATAAAACAATACCAACACTTTGATAATATATAATGAAGTTGTAAATGTATAATCTTATTTCACTGTATTCTAATAAGTAATTGCTGTCATGTATGTACCGTTCTATATTGGTGGACATATCGGGCTAGATATCGGCCATATCGGTCAATATATTGGTCCATATCAAATGATATGTTTGGAAATGATATTTACAAAGTGATATGGTATGTTTATATCAGTAGAGCCCCAAAAGTGATATATCGGCCTATATATCGGTCGTATCGGCCTAGATTTAAAAGTTTGAGTACCAACCAAGTATATTTGCACTATCTTATAACAACTCTACAGAATTGCAATGCTTTCATTCCATCCCAACAGGTTTTGATTTATTTGTTCGCATTGCTATACGTAAGTTGCCTGAAAAAGAATACAGATCGGATGATCTCGGGAGACAAGGAGGATAGCTCCGAGGCTGAAACGAGGGTGCAACATTTTAATTATTAAGTTAAAGACTCATTTTGTCTTGATTATTAAGCCCAGACATATGAGGCCGGTTTGAGAAGCCTGAGTCATGATTTTTTGACCAATCACCGACTGGCCGTTCGCCGAAACGTATAACGGGTGTTTGAGGAGTCCGATTGCAGATGCTTTAACACTCTACATGATTCCTGTTACTCATAATTGCTTGCTTGTTAGTGCTACCTCGGCATGGGTTTATTAGTTCCCATTGTATTCTTCTAAAATTTTGATCACATAGTGACTGGCAAAATACTGACGCATGTAATTACAAACTATATTGATGGATTTGTATTTAAATATAATTTTCAATATGTATAACTTATTATTTATTAAAATCATGGCCAAAAATATAAGGGGTTGATAAATGGGGATAGTAACTCCAACTGCTAGCATTGTTACAACTCTCAACGGCTCCGTTTCACAACTCAAAGAGCCTCTTCATAGGGGAAGTGCATGGATAAATCCGAGTACACATGAACCCACTTTGAAAAACATATTTTTAAATGCTAAAAATCTGAAAAAAGTTTGCACCGGTATGTCTTCATTTTCTATGTGCGTGCATGAAGTTTCATAAAAAAAATAATTTTTTGTGACCTGTACAAAAAAGACAAAAAATTGTGTCGTGAAATGTTATTTAGAAGCACTGAAATTTATCTTTTTTTGCCGAGATAAAACAAAAAGATATTTTCTTACAAAACTTTATACCGCACACATAGATTTGCGAACATGTATTCGTGAAATTTTCTTTGAATTTTTTGACATCTTAAAACATGCTTAAAATGATTTTTTTTAAATGGGTGTAGATGCCCATGCGTTCAGGACTCCAGCACTCTCCAAGTTACAAGATTCAAACGGGATAAAATGTGTGTGAATAGGACAACAACAAAAATGATTTCAATATTTTATGGCACTTGTCGCTTGCGCTCTATCAAATACCAAAAGACTGGACACATTAACTTGTTTTTTTTAAGAATGTTATTATTTTTTATTTCTTTTTCCTTGTGAACGGATTTCTTTTCTGTTTTAACTCCATAAAAATGAATTTACTGAAATGCCAGTGAACTACGCATTTATTATGGATCGGAGCGAGTACAATATACTTCTACTACAAAAGTACCAAAAAAATATCGCTGGGCTACATTGTTTTCCCACTAGACGGAGGAGAACAGTCAAGGGCACTTGAGGCGTGTTTGGTTGCCCGCATGCAGCCCAACCAGGCCCGCACGAGATGTGCGCAGCCTGTTTGGTAGTCCGCATACACTCTTGGGCCTGCATCACACGCTTCTCAAAATATCTTAGGGCCTGGCTCATTGGGAACGCACGAATCGACAGTTTTTCCAGGGCCAGGCTCGAGTGGTGCACGTGGGCAGGCGCGGCTGCACGCGCGCGGCCACCCTCGAGAAGCCGCGTTGCTTCCCGAAGCACCGACAATTATTAGCCTCATCGCCCCTCACGGCTCCCTGTCCCCACTCTTCCCAACTCTCACCGGCGGCGGCAGATCGGAGCAGAGGAAGAAGACCACCGGACTCCATCACCGGCGGCGGCGGATCAGAGCAGAGGAAGAAGACCACCGGACTCCATCAATGGCGGCAAGCACTTCTCTCTCTTCGACATGCACGCCAGATTCGATCCACGGCGATAGATTCGATCCACGGTGGAGGGGAATGGGGAATAGAGGTAGATAAGCATAGGGGTAGTTCATACTAGTTCATAGCAGTTCATATGAGTTCATACATGCAAGATCGGAATGCATAAGGTAGATTTCGGCATTGAGGGATAGGGGAATAGGGGGAAAGGGGGTGCACAACGGACACCGGTTGACCGCGGTGGCAGTCACCGGCGTGCGGAGCGGCTGGTCGAGCCGCTGGCCTTCATATTCTTCTTCATCACCGTGCGGGCCGGTGGGTCGTCCTCGTCGTCCTCCGCGGAGTCGAGGTCGATCTGCCAGGTAGGACGGACTGGCTCCGACGCCCTAGCTGGCATGTGCACCGCCTCTTCTTCCTCCTCCTTAGGCTCCCCGCCGATGACCGCCGGCGGCTCGATAGCCGTCTCCCAATACACTGCGACACGACGGTCATTAGGAGCCCAGTAGGTCTTGTACTTGCACCACTTCTTCCTCTGTTTAGGGTCATCGGAGACGGCCTGATTCATGGCCCAGCGAATGATGTCAACTACCATCGCGCCCTTCGTTGGGTCAGGAATCAGCGTCTTCAGCTCTTCTTTAGTGGCCTTCATGAGTATGGCATTAGATTCGTTCTGCATGTCCAGCATGGAGCCGAAGTTCAAGCAAACCTTCATGGTGTTCTCGAACTTGGTCCGGTCACCAGCCGTCCACCCGAGGAAGAAGACCCTCCCGCCAATACCCCAAGGGAAGGGGTTGGCATTGGAGCTAGAGCTAAAGCTCATGGCGATGGGGAGGAGGAAGGTTGACAGTGAGAGAAGAGAGGAGGTGGGTAAATAGTGGTGGGCAGGGTGAGTAAATATAGAGGGGGTGGAGAGGAGGAGAAGAGTGACAATCATGCCGCTTTAACTACAAGCTCTTGAATTAGCCATGAACTCTGTGCAATGCCTGACTCCATGACTTGTGTGCAGATCAAGGATAACAATGAGATGGGCACGGAGGTGCTCCCGGCCGTTGACAGCAAGGGCAAGCAGCCCCTTCACCCAATGCCCGACGAGGTTGAGTTGCCGCCCACCGTCGAGGAAGACCCGAAGACGCCTGAGGGTGGCGACGACGAGGGCATGGAGGAGCCCCCCAGCAACAAGCGCCGCAACTACGACCACTATCATCAGGAGGATGGCCCAACTCACTTCTGCAAGGTCATCCTTGCACCGAAGTTTGAGTGCATCCCCATGCCCCTGGACTTCACCAAGCACTTCGTCGCGGTGCCGACAGAGTTCAAGCTCAGGAACAACACCGGTTGCTCCTGAAAGGTGACGGTCAAGCTGATGAACGGCAAGGTGACCCTGGATCAGGGTTGGACCACCTATGCAGCCGTTCATCAGATCAAGATCGGCTACATGGTGATGTTCAAGCTCCTCACTCCCGACACCCTCAAGGTCATCATCTTCGACGACGATGGCATTGAGGTTGTCAACAAGTGCGGGAAGCACGACGAACCCTTCGCCGCCAAGGAGTAGGGTCGGGCCACCTCTTTTGAGCGTACTATCGAGTCTGCTTTGAACATGTTTACGGTTTATGCATTGAACTGTTATATCTGTGGTGCTGCTTATATCTGAATTATGCTAGTTGATGCTCTGTTTATACTCTATTGTGTTTATGATGTGTGCTGCCGAAGTGTGGTGGTAACCTCACCAACTAGCCAAATAAGTTACCACACATCAGGCCTTGCATACAACCAAACACCATGCCTTGGGTTTGTGGACTAACATGCAGACAACCAAACACCAGACGATGTGATTCAGCCCATGCAGGTAAGAGGGCATGCAGGCAACCAAACAACATGCATATGAGACTACATTTGCATCTCCAGGTTAGATGGAGAAGTGTATGCAATGCGGGTACTGTAGCACCGCAACCAAACACGCCCTTGAGTACTCCACGGTACCTCCGCTGGGCCGATTGCCAGATAGGCTGCGAGACCTACGATCGTCGAATTAATGGAGAATCCACCCTAGCTAGGATCACGCCAGAGCAAAAGACCCAAGGCGCTCCACCCTCACCTCACCTCCACGGCTCCACCCCTCCGTCCCTTCACCCTGCCATGTAGGGACTAGGCCCCATCTCCTTCGGTCCTCCAAATCTTTTTCAAATGGAGCCTTCTCCGGGAAGCCTCGAACCCACACTCCACTTCAGTCCAGAGGCTCCAGACGCGCTTCACACACACACACACACACACCACCGTCCACGGGAAAAGGGCGAGGCGCCGGCGGTGGCGGAGTCGCGGAGAGGGTGCGGGCGATCGCCGTGGAGGGGAATGGCAGGGAAGGGGGTGCGGTGGCTCCACCACTACTCCTCGGTGCACAGCATCCTGATCGTCGGCGACGGCGACTTCTCCTTCTCGCTGTCCCTCGCCGCTGCGTTCGGCTCCGGCTACAACCTTGTCGCGACATCCCTCGATTCCTACGGTTAGATTCTTCCCACTCCCTCTTGCCGAATGGCTAAAAGTTGCAGTTTATTTTTTTCATACTAGCACTGCAGATTTGGTGCAGAGTACCCTGATGTAGTGACTGGAACCCTAGATGGGTTCTAGGATTCTAGGAATGCCGTGTGCTAATTTGTGGATTGTTAGAGTTTTTGATGTCTAGTGTTACTTAAGGTAGGATTCGATGTGCATTTCAAAGGTTAATTATGGTCCTTGCAAAAACAAGAAGACGCTTCTGTTACTGATTGTGCATGACCTGGCTAGTTGATTCAGTTTTACTAGTATATACACCAGAACATAATTGATTAAGCTAAGGATCTGTGTGACCTCGCGGAAACTAATTATGAAGTAGAATGACACAAGTGCTATGATAAATTGATTCTCACTGCTGGAAATTGTATGCCATGGTCTCATGGACAGACACGCGCAATGAGCAAACGCTGCTTTTTTGTTGTAATTTTTCTTCATTTGCGTAATTGGAACCGGCGCCTTTGCAGTTGGATAAGTTCCATGTGTTCATATGAGCATTGTTGCACTGTTGAATGAGCCTAGGTTTCGTTAATGAGTTTCATCTGTTGACATCAATCCTTTGTTCTTGCATCAACGGTTCAGAGTAGCCCGTTGTCCAATATACCATATATTAGAAATGTAGCAAATAAACTGTATCCCTGGTTACTAAACCAATAAAAGGAATTGTTTAGGACCCTAAGAAATGTTTTTGGAGACATGAAGCGGGAATAAACGAGTAGGACCGTTAGCATCAGAAAAACATTATCAGGCTATTCCACAAAAATATCCTGTTTTAATTCCATGTAAGCACCACTTCTTCTTTGATCCGTTATACTGAACTTGTCAAGTTGTCATCTTTCAATAGTTGTTCAGTTCTTATTTGCATCATTCCTAATTCTATGTTATTGTCTGTATGCATCAACCTGCCGTTTGTGATTCTGTGATCATTTTTAATATGTTATATTTATCTATTTTATCTAAATTTCCCGTTGGCAATTCTGTTGGACAGAGGCTCTGATTGGCAAATATAGCGAAGCAGAAGCAAATGTAAGAGAATTGAAGAGAATGGGGGCCAAAGTTTTGCATGGTATCAATGCAAAAAGCATGCAGCGCCACTCTTATCTCGTGATGAGACGGTTTCATCGGATTGTCTTTAACTTTCCTCATGCTGGGTTCATAGGAAAGGAGTATGAGCTGCATATGGTCAAGTATGTGTATTCCCTTTCTATATTTAGATTTCTGCATCGTTGTTAATATTTGGTCAATCGTTGGATAACTTAAAATAATGTTAGTTTTCGTGCGGACTTATTGTATTGCCTACTTCTTGGTGATTTTCTTTATTTAGAATTGACTCAGTATCCCTAGTGACACATATCTGTTTATGAGTTATCCTACTGTGTGACTTGTTAGAAACTCGGTGAAAGTGGTACTGAAAAGATTCTATGAGTAGCTCTTTATGCTTACATATGAACTAAATCATTTGGGTTAAATTATACGTTTTCCATCTAAATGCAAAGGTTGTGTCTCGGTGTATTGATAGAAGAAATAGATTGCCCAGGGACTTCTTACTTAAATTAGTCTTCGTGTTCTTCGAATGGATCTCCTAATTGTTGCAAAATTGACTTCTAGGCTCTCTTCTCATATTAAACATGCTGCATGGAACCGGGGTTCCCCTTGCTTGCTTGGCCGGGATAGATCATAGAACCAGCGTTTAGGTTGTGGCTAGACAAGGTTACAGCTGCATGAAACCGCAATGCAAGATGAGAAGCCAGACTTGTGGCACCACGTTCAAACCTGGAGCTCTAACAGTGTACCAGGAGTCCATGAGCTGATGATGAGCACCCTTCAGACTCGATAATGGCTATTTGTTCTTCATGAACGTTTCTCTTCTGTGCAAAAAGGAAGAGAAGAGATAAGTGAATGATACGACAATACTGTAATGCATATTTTACCATGATTTTTGTAGGTGCATGGCCCACGTACATGTTTTTTCCTATATTCTTGGGGACCCCCTTTTTTTTGGTCTGGTGGCCGCCCATGGCTGGTGGCTTCCTATTTAGAGTTAACCCCAAAATCCCTTTGGTTGGTCTAAAAAACCCAAAAGTCCCTTCCTAATAGCTAATGCTTCAACAAATTGACCTTTTGTATCGCCATCTTGACCTTTTTGGTTGTGATCTTAGCTTGCATAGGGAGCTGGTGAAGGGGTTCTTTGGCAATGCACGAGAGCTGCTTCAACCTAAGGGTGAAATCCACATCAGCCACAAGACAGGATATCCTTACGACGCGTGGGATATTGAGCAGCTCGCCTCGGAATCTTCTCTAGTCATGATTGACATAGTTAGTTTCGAGAAACAAGACTACCCCGGCTATAACCAGAAGAGAGGAGACGGTCCAAAGTCCAACAGACCTTTCCGCCTTGGTGACTGCAGCACATACAAGTTCATCGCGAAACGTAATGACGTTGAAGAAGAATGCCAATGCTACTGCTACATTTGCCAAGATATGAATATGTCCGGCCGTACTTTGACTACATGAGCGGTGGCAAAGCAATGTTGGGAATTAGTAACTGGTGGCACCTTACATAGCAGTGAAATTAGGTGAACTTGTAGTGCATCAACAAACTAGACGTGGAGCTTGAGAGCTATTTTGGTGAGTTGCTAGTGTTATTTTGGTGAACTTGATGTCGCGAAGCACTTTTGAACACTTTTGAACTTCCAAGGGCACGGCATTGTAAGTGCGGATGAGGCATCATTCCTGCATTCTGTAACCGATTAGGTGTACTATATTAAAGGTATGAACAACATTCTGGTAATGAAGATGCAATCACTTTCCTTGCATTGATTCGCACGGCATTTCTCCCTGTTTTCAATTTACCCAAGTTTGGGGTGCTTCATCCACTCGTCTCACCTGTATGTGTTGTTGCTGTTTGTTTTCTCTACCTGCAAATATTGCAAATTTGGTTTGAAAACAGAAAGGGAACTCTAAAATACTCCCTCATGAATTCTGATGAGCGGTTACGTGGTCTTTGGGGGTGTTTTATTTTGATAATCTGAGACCGAACCAACCAATCAATAACCCCTATAAGAATCGAATGTATCGCTATAACAATTTGTTCCAAATTCTTGGTCGAACCGATAAGCTGCATTTCCCTAAAAAACGATAAGGCAATTGTTCTGTTCACTTTGAAAAGCTAAGCTCGTGAATTTTTTAGACGAAAGGGACCTTCCGGTCTTCCATGAAAAAAGAGAAGCTAGTGATTCACTCTTACTCCCACTCCCAGCAGAAATAAACTCGTGCCTGGCGGGCATCGAGGGCTGGCATCCGGGGCGGCGGCCCCAGGAAGGTGGTTGACGTGTCGGCGGCTGTGGAGTTCGCATGGGCGAGGCAGCGGCCGCGGTGTGCTGGTGGTCGGAGGCTCGTCCTGCCTGTCTAGGCAGCTCGGCGACGGCTGTTCTTCGGCGGGTCACAGCTCCGACGGCTCGCGCTGTGGCGTCTGTGTTCTATGCGGTCTCTGGACCACCAGATCTGGCCAGCGGGAGGATGCAGGGTGGTAATCTGCCCTTCCTGCTCGGAGGACGTGCATCAATCTGCTGTCTACGTGCTGGTGGTTTGCCGTGGTTGACTCGACAGCAAGGCATGGTGGTGGTCCCTGCACGGGCATGGCGCTGTGATTGTGTAGGTGTGTGTGTGGGTCAGTGGAGTTGCTTGCATGAGAGTACTGGTGTCAATGATCCGAGCGAAAGCTTGGCTGGTTCTTGCTGGCCGGCAGTGGCGGCGCCCGTGGGCGTCGCTTTCTTCCTTGGAGGCGCCGTCGAGGTGATTTGGGCTTCCTGCGTTGTCGGGTCAAGATCCTCGGGCGAAAGTGATGATCTTGGTTGGATCAGGCGGCGGCGGCGTCTTCATCGTCGTATTCCCTCTTGGGGGTGTTGTCTTAAAGATCTTGGTCCCATTTGTGATTCTTGCAGGTTGGATGTGCACTACATTGCGGTCGGCAGGTGCCCGACCGGTGATGAGGTGGTGTGGCGTTGCGACGTGTGTGGTAACGACGATGGTGGCGAGGAGAGCTGGGTCACGACTTGTCCTTTCGATGCCGAAGGTCCGGTGTGCCAATGAGTGTGCCTATGTTGGCTTCTGGCTGTGACAAAGAATTCGGAGCTGCGGGCGGCGGGGCCACTGCAGCAACGATGACTCCGTAAGGGCGGTTTTCAACAAGCGGTGCTCTTCGGGTGTTGCGCTGGACTAGGTCGGTGTGAGGCTTGTAACTTTCTCTTGTGATGCTCGTCAGCAAAATCGGAGCTGCCATGTCCTCGACGTTGTGGTCGACTGTTTGGTGTTGCTTTGTTGTTCGGTGCTATCTCCCGACGGTTGTGTCGTGATCTTGTTGGTGGCCAGGTCGTCCGTGTGTGCCCCTTGAGGGGTTTGTAATTTAGGTTTTCGTCCGGTTTTTCTATAATTAACCGGACAACTCTCTTTTTAATCAATGAAAATGATAAATCTTTTGCCTTGTTTAAAAAAAAAGAACATCTCATCTCTATAGCCTGCCTACCGATCGAACACTCCAAACTGTTCGATTCCTCTAGGAAGCAAACGTTGCATTCCATTCCGTTAATGATAATTGATAATGGTTCTGTTGAAAGCACGCATCAATGTGACAAACTTCTGGACATTATTAGCATTTCAGAATAGTTTCCCTAAAATAAAACAGTTCACGCATGCACGTGTGTATCCCTTGGCGTTTCAGATTCCCAATGATTAATGGAGTAGTGGATGATCAGAACCCAAGGGCCGGCCGAGGCGTCCCATGCAAGACGCTGCTAGCCATTGGTCTCCCTGCCATCCAATTCAAAACCCCTCGCCGGCACCTCTCGGTTCAAAGACTGGACGCCAGTCCAGACGCTTTGTCACACACACACGCACACCGCGTAGTGTCTCTGGCCTCGCTCTCTCCGGGGAAGGGGAGTGGCGACGCCGATGGTGCAGCTAGTGGAGATCCCCCTGGAGGAGAAGAAGGATGAGAAGCTGGTCAAGTGGCTACGTCACTACTCGTCCGCACAGAGCATACTGATCGTCGGCGATGGCGACTTCTCCTTCTCGCGGGCGCTGGCCACCGCCTTCGGCTCCGGCGAGAACATCGTCGCAACGTCCCTTGACTCGTACGGTTCGACGCCCTTTCCGCTTCCTCTTGCCTCTCGCTCGTACTATATGTTAGTACTCCCTCCGTCCAGAAATACTTGTCATCAAAATGGACAAAAAATGATGTATTTAGAACTAAAATATGTCTAGATACATCTCCTTTTATTCATTTTGATGACAAATATTTCCGGATGGAGGGAGTAGCATTCATCAAAGGGTCAGGGTCTTAATTTGTGATCCGTTTCTCTGTTGTTTTCTCTGGCATTTCATCTGTTGGAATACAGTTCATCTGATCAGCATGTATAGCAAAGCGGAACCAAATGTAACGTAGCTGAAGAGACTGGGCGCCACGGTCTTGCATGGCGTCTTGCATGAAAGAACACACTGATCTCAAGACTAAACGGTTCGATAGGATCGTCTTCAATTTTCCCCATGCTGGATTCATAGGAAAGGAGAATCAGGTGCCTATGATCAAGTATGTTTACTGCGCTGCAATGTTTACTCTCTGCCTCTCTGGATATGGTTTTCCTTATCTATCATTTTTTCCTGATATAAAGGGAGTATTTGTTTGCCACTTTACACAGAACTTGTAAACAATCATAATAACATTTTCTTGTGTCGTTGTAGCGCCCATAAGCTGCTGGTGCAGAGGTTCTTCCGCAATGCGAGTCACCTTCGCCGTCCTCTCGGTGATATACACGTCAGCCACAAGATGGGGCAGCCATACGACAAATGGGGGATCGAGGAGCTTGCCTCAGAGTTTGCGCTTGCTATGTTTCAGATTGTCCCCTTCAGAAAAGAAGATTACCCCGGGTATAACCAAAAGAGAGGAGACGGTGACAGGTGCGACGAGGAATTCCCTCTGTGCAACGGCTGCACTTTCAAGTTCCGCGTCCGAAGCCTAGACGAGGAAGAAATTGCGTCTCTACTGGCCTCGGTGGCGGTCCAATGCCGCGTTGATTTGAGCCTTCGCCGCGTTGAAATGTTGAACTGACCTGGCATTGACGAGCACCTCTTGCTTATCTGCCACCGACTTCCATGGACATGGCGTGCATGCTGATGGGACATCGATCCATGGCGTGCCTGTAGATTTTTTTTTGAAAAGGAGTTACCCCGGCCTCTGCATCAGAACGATGCATACGGCCATAGATAACTGCATACTTTATTAATTATGATGGACACTGTGGTAATGGCAAATGCATGCATGGGTGCACTTCTCTCCTTCTCATGCTGGTTTGTTTGCATGAATTGTTGTGTTTTTCTTTACGAAATTTGAACACGATGAAATTTTATCTGTTTCCATGATTATGATTCTTCCTATTTTATCAATCAATAAATAAAAAATATATGGAATGTGTTAACTCTTTGTACCCTTCAAATAGGTTTTCGTCCTACTTTATAAATAGAGCACCATTCGAATTTGTGGTACAATTTGTAAAATTCTTATTGTTGAAATCCAAAATTCAAGTCATGGCTCTTTTCAATCTTTCTCATAAACGGATTAAAAATAAATTTTTATTTTTGAAGTTTGGATAAACCATTACTTCGTCTAGTGTCTATACAATACATATGACTCATATAGTGTACTAATTTCAGAGTTCATACATCACGCAAGCAAAGTTCGAAAGAAAGAAAGACAACGAAGCCCCCGCGTACCCTAGTTTCCATTGGGCCATGGTACCCTGGTTTCCATAGGACCAACAATAGCCATCGGGCTCATGTCCTGCACGCGGCCAGCGGAAGGCAACGGCGGCAGGCTGAGGTTTCCATGACTCTACTCTTATAGGCCGTTATGCAATCTCAAGGCGGTGAAAATGATGCCTCTCCTCCATAAGCTTAACCCTATGGAAATGACGCCCCTCCTCCTCCTCAAGGCAGTGTCCAAGCATGTGAACTTTCATGAATTAACACTATGTATGAATATGTGAACTTGTGTGTGATGTGCTCGAGCAATGTTTATTGCTCTATGAACTTGTATGAATCATTAGACTATGTGAACTTGTTTGAGTTATGCCTATGTGAAATAGTTTGAATTATGCATATATATGAGTATATGTGTGACGTGCTTGAGGAATTTCTAGGTAGCTAGGTGCTCCCACATTCATTTGATATGTGTTTGATGTGCTCGAGGAATTTCTAGACAAAAAAATGTATGTAGTTATTTTCAATTGCAGGGAATAGATAAGAAACAGATTGACAACAAAAGCAATGGGACATATTTCCGAGAGAAACACTCGGAAACACTCACTTTCACGAGCGTGGCGCTTGGAATAGGGATCACCGAAGCACTTTAACTACTGGAGTGGCATTTTTTCTGAGGGCCCCTCTCGGAAAAGGGGCCACATGAGTACTTTAGCTATTGGAGTACCATTCTTCTTCAAGGGCTACTCACGGAAAAGAATGGCACTCCAATAGTGCCATTTTTTCCGAGGGCCGTAACACTCGGTAAATGACACGTGGGCCCACACATCAGGTTCAAAGGTTTCAATCAACGGTCAGATGCCAAGCGGTACCAGATAGCTCTCGGTAAAGAGCGTGCTATATTATTCTTTTTGAAAAATTCAACAAATATTATTCTTCACTGATAACTGGTCCAGTGGGTCTACCTGTCATGTCACAATGTTTCTTTGACAGGTGTTTTACCGAGTGGGCTCTCCGTAGATAACAGAAAGTCACAGAGCCATCAGTTGCAAACGGACATGCCACATGGCTAGTCTTTGCCGTGTGGTGCTCTCGGCGTCTGTGCAGTTTGCCGATCGTGCTTTGTTCACCGTGATGCAGTGTCGGCAACATTATGTAGTTGCAGTGAACCCGTAGTTGCCGAGTGTAAGAAAATTCCAGTAGTGGGGTTGTACTGAAGCAAAGTTCATCAGTGAAATTAAGCGAACTTGTCGTGCATTAAGAACGTTTGAACTTCCGTGGACATGGCATTGTGCGTGCTGACCAGACACCAACCATCACTGTAACCGAGTAAATGTATTGTTAAAAGTATGAACATCCAACATTGTGGTGATGAAAATGCAAGCACTGCTGGTCTTGAAATGGTTTGGGTGGCCTTTCTCCCTGTTTCCAGTTAGGCCCTGCTTGGCATGGGTGTAAATTTAGACACCGGATTTAATTTACAACTGTATATTACCGGTTGTATATGATTTTCGCCTGGAAAAAGAAACAGCCCCCTTGAAGTGTGTATTTTTTTGACAGCAAATAAACTTTATTTCTCAAATGATGGACAAGTCGTTTACAATAGCATGGGAAATAAAGTCAGGGATAGAATCTTCCCAGAGATGAGAGGATCTACTATGAGTAAAATGCTTTGCTAAGAGATCAGCAACCTCATTCGCTTCCCTAAAGCAATGAAGGTAGGAAACTGCTGCAAATTCGGTGCATGCATGCTTGCCTTCCAACACCACAGCTGCATCTGTACCATTATATGTCTCCTGTTGATTGAAGGCCTGCACAACACTTAGATTGTCTGACTCCAGTATGAGAGAGTTGCATCCAATGTGTTGCGCTAACCAAGCCCCGTTCCTCATGGCTTGTATTTCCGCTGATTCGGCGGTGATCACATGTGGCAGGAACCATGCTGCCGCTGCAATGAACTCTCCTCTGTCATCCCGAGCAACCGCTCCCGCTGCACCTGACATAGTTTCAGCGCTGAACGAGGCATCAACATTGACCTTCACCCGTCCTCTAGATGGTTTCCTCCACATCTGCTCTCGCTTCCTAACTGGTATATTAGGTTTTGATGCTTGAAGGAAGTTTGTACACAATACCTTAATAGTAGTAGCTGTACGATCCGGAGACAGTATACTTTCTCTCTTAACAAGCTGGCGCCGCTGTACACAATACCTTAATAGTGTGTATTCTTCACGGGGGTATTTAGGGTCCAACCAAGGATTCAAGCGGGGTCTTAGGGCATCACCAAGGGAGACCCATAAAATACCGGTATATATTCGGTCGGACACATCTGTCACTTTTGCAATCTAACGGAGACCTGTATCGGTCTATGAAGCTGTCTGGATGTCCAAATTCTGGTATTTCGAAGACAAAGACGGAGAGGTTTGCCGGAATCCGGACATGCAATTGACCGATCACATGCATGGCTTCCCTCTTCTCTCTCTTCTCCCAACCGTATATGCATGGCCCCCTCTTCTCTCTGCTCCTAATCAATCGGATACTAAATCACAAATATCCCAGCACATGTAGAACGAAGGCTCAAGAAGAGCCCGGCTTTGAATTAACAAAGCCATCAACCGGTCAGGATTACATCGAACAAACAAAGGAAACAAAGAACAAAACAGCAAGCCGATACATGGTGTTGTGTAAAAGCTATCAGGCTACAACAAACTACTAGCAAAGATATGGAAACTAAAGCACAAGTCCAGCTAGAAGTCGAAGGAGCCCTCCACAGCGAGCAGAACACCACGCATGGCACCAACAAAGCTTGGGGATGAAACAAACAGTAGTTGGAGGAGCTCCGTTGTCAGCTCCATGGGCTCTGGCCGTCGATGTCGCCCTCCTCCACCTCAGAAGGGGGCTCCCTGCCCCCTCGCCCTGGCACGAAGGGCGGCGATCCGTCGAAAGGTGGAGATGCCCACCCGAGGGCTAACGAGCGGCCGACGCCATTGCCAACCGGAAGACCACACCAGGACACCACCGCCAAACTACTTGGAGCTCATCCAAGGGAAGCATTGGCAATGCATGATATCTGCACACGAGGAGAAGCAAGCTACACAGCAAGGTTGCTGAAGACCGAGCAACCCCCAACCGGAACAAGCACACTTCCCCCAAAGCTCACCAAAGACGGCACCCCCTTGAGGGTGACGGCGCCCACGGCGTCGCTGCCGCCCAATCCCGAGGGATTTGGGTTTTCACCTGGTCCACGAGCAACACGGTAGGAAGTGGAGGGGGAAAGGGGGCATTTTTACTAGCGCCTACAGGTAGGGGACAGCGCCCATGGGCGTCGCCGCCGGCAGGCTGGCATAGCCAGCCATGGATTTCTCCGGTCCCCTCTCCCAACCCCCACCTCGAGAGGAGACATGGCTATGGTGCCCAGAGGCCGCCGGAGAACGGATATGAGACGAGGGTGACAAGAGGTTGAAGAGGAAGATGCCTTCAGATCTGATGCGGGTGCCCCGAAGCCACCACGCACCACAACAATCGCCCACCGTCACCACGCCGCCCACACGGCCGAGATGGGCGGCCAGCACCCGCTGCCGCCGTTTGCTGAGGACGACGCAGCACCACCGCCCGAGGTCGCCACCTCGGCTCCGAGATCCTCCACAGGGGCGGAGCGACCAGATCCTCGCCGCCACCATCCCCAGCGGCCGCGCGGCGCTCCGGCGGTGACGAGGGAGAGGAAAATGGGGAGGGAGCCCCGGCGGCGGGCTAGGGTTTGAGCCGCCCGAGTCGCCCCTGCGGGAGCGACGCGGGGGCCTTGGGGGAGAGGGGGGGGTTCACAAATAGGTTACTACTAAGATGTGTTAGCACATGTATGGTCTTCACCTACTTTTTCTCCTCTCAGCCGGATATTTTGTAATTAGCATCGAATGACTTCCTCCCATTTCATATCCGCAGACCACGTCTGGACATAAAAACAGACATATACGAAAGGAATTTGTGGATCGGCATTGAAGATGCCCTTACACAGTTCCGTGGGGTGGTTTATCCCCTCGCATGTTTTGTTGCTGTTGGCTTTCTCTTCCTGCAAAGATTGCAGATTGATTCGAAAATAGAAAGCGAGCTACATACCCCCCCCATGCCGCGCATTGTTCAAACAAAAATGCTAGACGTGGGGTGGTTTATCCTTTCACATGCCCCTCCCCCCCCCACACCTATTTTGATGGGGGTGGGCCCGTGCATCTACTAATGACCAATTAGAAACTGCCATGACACCATGTAATCCCCTCATCCCGTAGCCATCATACGTGTAGCAAAGCTCTTGTTCAAAAGGCGCCTTCTGGTCTTTCATATATAAAGCCCGAGAGAAAAGCTAGTGATTCACTCTTACTCCCAGTCACAGCAGAAATAAACTTGTGGCCATCAAATATTCGAAGAACATCTCATCTCTAGTAACCTGCCTACCGAACACTCCAAACTGTTCAATTTCGTTAGGAAGCAAACGTTGCATTCCATTCCGTTAATGATAATTGATTAATGGTTCTGTTGAAAGCACGCATCAATGTGACAAACTTCTGCCAAATTAGCATTTCAAAATAGTTCACCCTAAATAAAACATTGATGCATGCATGTATATATCCCTTCGCGTTTCAGATTCCCAGCATGGTCGCAGAGTTAATGGAGAATCCATCCCAAGAGATCGCACGTACGTAGTGGATGATCAGAACCCAAGGGACAAGGCGACCCATGCAGGATGCTGCTAGCCATTCGTCTCCCCGCCATCTAATTCAAAAACCCCTCGGCCCTCGCGGGACCGTTCGGTTCCAATCCAACTGGACGCCAGTCCAGACGCTTCGCCACACACACTGCACGTAGCTCTGGCCTCGTTTTCTGTGGGGAAGTGAGACGGCGATGCCGATGGTGAAGCTGGTGACGATCCCCGTGGAGGCGAGGGAGGATGAGAAGGCAATCAAGTGGCTGGGGCACTACTCGTCGGCGCAGAGCATCCTGGTCGTCGGCGACGGCGACCTCTCCTTCTCGCTTGCGCTCGCCACCGCCTTTGGCTCCGGGGAGAAACTCGTCGCCACGTCCTTCGACTCCTACGGTTCGACACACTTTCCGCTTTCTCCTGCATAAAAGCGTGCCTTAATTTGTGACTCGATCGTTGTATACTTATCTATTTTCTCGGCCGTTTGGCAATCATCTTGGAGACGGGACAGTTCATCTGATCAGCATGTACAGCAAAGCGGAATCAAACGTAGCGCAGCTCAAGACACTGGGTGCCACGGTGCTACATAGTGTCAGTGTGAAGAAGATGAAGAAACGCACCGATCTCATGTCTAGACGGTTCGACCGAATAGTCTTCAATTTTCCTCACGCCGGGTTCATAGGGAAGGAGAATCAGGTGCATATGATCAAGTACGCATGCTCACTCTCTCGATACATAATAATATGTCCATCTTCTTCACTTGTCTATTTCTTTCCCATTATTTGTCTGACACCTCACACACTTGCAAGAGAGTTAACTTCGTATTAACATTTTCCTGTGTCGTGTAGCGCCCATCGGCTGCTGGTGCAAAGGTTCTTCCGCAACGCGAGCAAGATGCTCCGTCCTCTCGGCGAGATACACGTCAGCCACAAGACGGGGCAGCCGTACGACAGATGGGAAATCGAGGGTCTCGCCCTTGAGTTTTCGCTTCTCAAGTTTGAGATGGTCGCCTTCCATAAAGAGGATTACCCCGGGTATAACCAGAAGAGAGGCGACGGTGACAGGTGCGACGAGGAATTCCCTCTACGCAACGACTGCACTTTCAAGTTCCAGCGCTGGCCTCGCTAAATTTCCCTCGCTGGCGCCGACGTAAATTGGGCCTTTTACGAGCACCTTGAGCCGCTGCTTGACCGTCGCATCGCATGTACTGCGACCCACTTCCATGGACATGGCGTGCATGCTCACGAGACATCGACCCATCACTGTGTAGATTACTATACTCCTTGTAGACTTCCATGTAGTACGTATTTTATGAATTGTGATGGCCATCGTGGTAAAAAATATTTCACTTGCGTATCTTTTCACTCATAGACTTCCATGGAGTACATATTTTATGAATTATGCTAGCCATCGTGGTATTTTTTTTTCACTTGCGTATCTTTTCATTCGTAGGTAGAGACAATAATACAAGAAGAAAACCTTGCATAGAGAAGGAAGAGAGGGCACCACACCAAAATGTGGGAAGCAGAACAAGGAAAACAACATAACCTGAACTAGCCTAGGCCAACCTCAGGAAAGGCAAGGAAATGAGACAGAGGACACCAAGGTCGCATCACGACAAATGCGGGGCACCCACCACGTGTAGCTATGACTCAAGAACCGACCAAATCAACGCACCCCCACCAAAACGCCTAGAAGAGTCGGCAAGTGGACTGTAAAACTTCATAAGTTGCTTCATGACTTTATATAGTCAGAGAATTATATTGTAGTACTACCGACTAAATGAGTACTTTCTTGCAAAGAAATTCTCAAATAATGATGCTTGTTTATGTGTTTAATAAATGAATATAAAACTTGATTTTGGTGCATTACCTTAGTGTATATCGATGAACTCATCATTAATGTCCATACAAGACCTAAACATACACAAAATGATCTTAAGATGAAAATTTCAGATTCAAAAAAATTGTGTTTAAATTTATAACTGGAGCATTCTCTAAGAATACATACATATCAGTCTACATATATCCGAAACGTATATGGAAAGTTCAATATGGATATATCATACCAATAAATTACATCTATGGTCATATTATCTCTTATAGGGATACAAATCCTTTCCTACCTAGGGGTGATAATGAAGTGATATCAGGACCTGAAGTTCCGTATCTCACTAACATCGGAGACTCCTGTAATTGCAAACTACGTTAGACCTGAAACTATATTTTGCTATCCTTGTTCAATGTGGAACCCCCAACAAAGGTATTTGGTTGGTGTAAGGGACATCCACTTATATCTCAAGCTCACAACATGACTTGGTTATTTCTGTTAGTAAAATCAAGATACGACCATGATGTGATATACTCGTACTGACAACTTATCTGATCCCTACCATGCAAAATGACAGATTGAATTCACTTGAATTAGCCTCCTCATGGAAGTCATCTAAATACACTATTAGGAAAAAGCCTAGTAGTAGCATGGGTTAAAAGCTATTACTAGCGCGGTGCCTGCGCTACTGCTACGGCGCTACAGCTAACTAGTAGTAGTAGTGCGGTGCATCCCGCGCTACTAGTACGTGTGTTAGTAGTAGCGCGGGTTCGACATACGCTACTACTGTTGGAAATATGCCCTGGAGGCAATAATAAATTAGTTATTATTATATTTCATTGTTCATGATAATCGTTTATTATCCATGCTAGAATTGTATTGATAGGAAACTCAGATACATGTGTGGATAGATAGACAACACCATGTCCCTAGTAAGCCTTTAGTTGACTAGCTCGTTGATCAATAGATGGTTACCGTTTCTTGACCATGGACATTGGATGTCGTTGATAACGGGATCACATCATTAGGAGAATGATGTGATGGACACGACCCAATCCTAAGCCTAGCACAAGATCATGTAGTTCGTTTGCTAAAGCTTTTCTAATGTCAAGTATCATTTCCTTAGACCATGAGATTGTGCAACTCCCGGATACCGTAGGAGTGCTTTGGGTGTGCCAAACGTCACAACGTAACTGGGTGGCTATAAAGGTACACTACAGGTATCTCCGAAAGTGTCTGTTGGGTTGGCACGAATTGAGACTGGGATTTGTCGCTCCGTGTAAACGGAGAGGTATCTCTGGGCCCACTCGGTAGGACATCATCATAATGTGCACAATGTGACCAAGGAGTTGATCACGGGATGATGTGTTACGGAACGAGTAAAGAGACTTGCCGGTAACGAGATTGAACAAGGTATCGGGATACCGACGATCGAATCTCGGGCAAGTACAATACTGCTGGACAAAGGGAATTGTATATGGTATTGATTGAATCCTCGACATCGTGGTTCATCCGATGAGATCATCGTGGAACATGTGGGAGCCAACATGGGTATCCAGATCCCGCTGTTGGTTATTGGCCGGAGAGTTGTCTCGGTCATGTCTGCATGGTTCCCGAACCCGTAGGGTCTACACACTTAAGGTTCGGTGACGCTAGAGTTGTTATGGGAAATAGTATTTGGTTACAAAAGGTTGTTCGGAGTCCCGGATGAGATCCCGGACATGACGAGGAGCTCCGAAATGGTCCGGAGGTGAAGATCGGTATATTGGACGAAGGGTCTTGGAGTCCGGAATTGTTCCGGGGGTACCAGGTGATGACCAGCGTGTCCGAAAGGGGTTTCGGAGGCCCCGACAAGCATTGGGGGGCCTTATGGGCCAAGGGGAGAGGGCACATCAGCCCACTAAGAGGCTGAGCGCCCCTCCCACCCCATCTCACGTAACCAGGAGAGGTAGGGGCCCCACCGCTAGGGCAGCCGCCCCTCCCGGCTTGGGGGGCAAGTTTCCTAGGGGGTGGGGGCGCCCAAACCCATCTAGGGTTTCCCCTGTGGCCACCGCCCCTCCCCTAGGGAACCCTAGGGCGCCTCCCCCTCCTCCCTTCCCCCTATATATAGTGAGGGAGGGAGAGGGCAGCCGCACCCTTCCCCTGGCGCAACCCTCTTCCTCCTCCAACACCTCATCCTCCTCCGTAGTGCTTGGCGAAGCCCTGCCGGAGAACCACGAGCTCCATCACCACCACGCCGTCGTGCTGTCGTAGTTTTCCCTCAACTTCTCCTCTCACCTTGCTGGATCAAGAAGGAGGAGACGTCTCCCAACCGTACGTGTGTTGAACGCGGAGGTGTCGTCCGTTCGGCGCTAGGATCATCGGTGATTTGGATCACGACGAGTACGACTCCATCAACCCCGTTCACTTGAACGCTTCCGCTTAGCGATCTACAAGGGTGTGTAGATGCACTCTCCTTCCCCTTGTTGCTAGATTACTCCATAGATTGATCTTGGTGATGCGTAGATAATTTTGAATTTCTGCTACGATCCCCAACAGTGGCATCATGAGCTAGGTCTATGCGTAGTTTCTATTCATGAGTACAACACAAAGCAGTTGTGGGCGTCGATGTTGTCAATTTACTTGCCGTTACTAGTCTTATCTTGATTCGGCGGCATCGTGGGATGAAGCGGCCCGGACCGACCTTACACGTACGCTTACGTGAGACTGGTTCCACCGACTGACATGCACTAGTTGCATAAGGTGGCTAGCAGGTGTCTGTCTCTCCCACTTTAGTCGGATCGGATTCGATGAAAAGGGTCCTTATGAAGGGTAAATTGAAATTGGCATATCACGTTATGGTTTTGGCGTAGGTAAGAAACGTTCTTGCTAGAAACCTATAGCAGCCACGTAAAAACTTGCAACAACAATTAGAGGACGTCTAACTTGGTTTTGCAGCATATGCCTTGTGATGTGATATGGCCAAAAGGATGTGATCACTGATATATGTGATGTATGAGATTGATCATGTTCTTGTAATAGGAATCACGACTTGCATGTCGATGAGTATGACAATCGGCAGGAGCCATAGGAGTTGTCTTAATTTATTTATAACCTGCGTGTCAACATAAATGTCATGTAATTACTTTACTTTATTGCTAAAGCGTTAGCCATAGTAGTAGAAGTAATAGATGACGAGACAACTTCAAGAAGACACGATGATGGAGATCATGGTGTCATGCCGGTGACAATGATGATCATGGAGCCCCGAAGATGGAGATCAAAAGGAGCAAAATGATATTGGCCATATCATGTCACTATTTGATTGCATGTGATGTTTATCATGTTTTACATCTTATTTGCTTAGAACGACGGTAGCTTAAATAAGATGATCCCTCTCTAAAATTTCAAGAAAAGTGTTCCCCCTAACTGTGCATCGTTGCGAAGGTTTGTCGTTTCGAAGCACCACGTGATGATCGGGTGTGATAGATTCTAACGTTCAAATACAACGGGTGTTGACGAGCCTAGCATGTACAGACATGGCCTCGGGACACATGCGAAACACTTAGGTTGACTTGACGAGCCTAGCATGTACACACATGGCCTCGGAACACGGAAGACTGAAAGGTCGAACATGAGTCGTATAGAGGATACGATCAACATGAGATGTTCACCATTGATGACTAGTCTGTCTCACGTGATGATCGGACACGGCCTAGTCGGTTCGGATCATGTTTCACTTAGATGACTAGAGGGATGTCTATATGAGTGGGAGTTCATTAAATAATTTGATTAGATGAACTCAATTATCATGAACATAGTCTAAATTGTCTTCGCAAATATGTTGTAGATAAATAGCTCACGTTGTAGCTCCCTGTTTCAATACGTTCCTAGAGAAAGATTAAGTTGAAAGATATTGTAAGCAATGATGCGGACTAGGTCCGTAATCCGAGGAGTGTCCTCACTGCTACACAGAAGGCTTACGTCTTTGATGCACCACTCGATGTGCAAACCCCTACAACGTCGTCTGTGGATGTTGTGAACACCTGACAGACATATTCTGATGACTACCTGATAGTTTAGTGCACCATACTTTACGGCTTATAATCGGGATTCCAATGACGTTTTGAACGCCCTAGAACATATGAGATGTTCCAAGAGCTGAAATTGGGATTTCAGGCTCATGCCCGTGTTGAGAGGTGTGAGACCTCTGACAAGTTCTTTTTGAAGGAAATATGCCCTAGAGGCAATAATAAAGTTATTATTTATTTCCTTATATCATGATAAATGTTTATTATTCATGCTAGAATTGTATTAATCGGAAACATAATACATGTGTGAATACATAGACCAACAGAGTGTCACTAGTATGCCTCTACTTGACTAGCTCGTTAATCAAAGATGGTTATGTTTCCTAACCATGAACAAAGAGTTGTTATTTGATTAACGAGGTCACATCATTAGTTGAATGATCTGATTGACATGACCCATTCCATTAGCTTAGCACCCGATCGTTTAGTATGTTGCTATTGCTTTCTTCATGACTTATACATGTTCCTATAACTATGAGATTATGCAACTCCCGTTTACCGGAGGAACACTTTGGGTACTACCAAACGTTACAACGTAACTGGGTGATTATAAAGGAGTACTACAGGTGTCTCCAATGGTAGATGTTGGGTTGGCGTATTTCGAGATTAGGGTTTGTCACTCCGATTGTCGGAGAGGTATCTCTGGGCCCTCTCAGTAATGCACATCACATAAGCCTTGCAAGCACTGCAACTAATATGTTAGTTGTGAGATGATGTATTACGGAACGAGTAAAGAGACTTGCCGGTAACGAGATTGAACTAGGTATTGGATACCGACGATCGAATCTCGGGCAAGTAACATACCGATGACAAAGGGAACAACGTATGTTGTTATGCGGTCTGACCGATAAAGATCTTCGTAGAATATGTAGGAGCCAATATGGGCATCCAGGTCCCGCTATTGGTTATTGACCGGAGACGTGTCTCGGTCATGTCTACATTGTTCTCGAACCGTAGGGTCCGCACGCTTAACGTTACGATGATAGTTATTATGAGTTTATGCATTTTGATGTACCGAAGGTTGTTCGGAGTCCCGGATGAGATCACGGACATGACGAGGAGTCTCGAAATGGTCGAGACGTAAAGATTGATATATTGGAAGCCTATGTTTGGACATAGGAAGTGTTCCGGGTGAAATCGGGATTTTACCGGAATACCGGGAGGGTTACCGGAACCCCCCGGGAGACTAATGGGCCTATTGGGCCTTAGTGGAAAAGAGAAAAGGGGCAGCCCACAGCTGGCCGGCGCCCCCCCCTTCCCCAAGTCCTAGTAGGACTAGGAGAAGGGGCCGGCCCCCCCTCTCTCTCCTTTCCCCCTTGAGAGTCCTAGTTGGAATAGGATTGGAGGGGGGAGTCCTACTCCCGGCCAGCCCCCCTCCTCCAACCTTTATATACGGGGGCAGGGGACACCCCAAGACACACAAGTTGATCCTTGAGATCGTTCCTTAGCCGTGTGCGGTGCCCCCTGCCACCAAATTCCACCTCGATCATACCGTTGTAGTGCTTAGGCGAAGCCCTGCGTCGGTAGTACATCAAGATCGTCACCACGCCGTTGTGCTGACGGAACTCTTCCTCGACGCTTTGCTGGATCGGAGCCCGAGGATCGTCATCGAGCTGAACGTGTGCTAAGAACTCGGAGGTGCCGGAGTAACGGTGCTTGGATCGGTCGGAACGGGAAGAAGATGTACGACTACTTCCTCTATGTTGTGTGATCGCTTCCGCAGTCGGTCTGCGTTGGTACGTAGACAACACTCTCCCCTCTCGTTGCTGTGCATCACCATGATCTTGCGTGTGCGTAGGAAAATTTTCGAAATTACTACGTTCCCCAACAGTGGTATCAGAGCCTAGGTTTTATGGTTTGATGTTATTTGCACGAGTAGAACACAAGTGAGATGTGGGCGATACAAGTCATACTGCCTACCAGCATGTCATACTTTGGTTCGGCGGTATTGTTGGGTGAGACGATCCGGACCAACCTTACGCGTACTCTTACGCGAGACCGGTTCCCTCGACGTGCTTTGCACATAGATGGCTTGCGGAAGACTGTCTCTCCAACTTTAGTTGAACCAAGTGTGACTACGCCCGGTCCTTGAGAAGGTTAAAACGGAGTCTATTTGACGAACTATCGTTGTGGTTTTGATGCGTAGGTGAGATGAGTTCTTACTTAAGCCCGTAGCAGCCACGTAAAACTTGCAACAACAAAGTAGAGGACGTCTAACTTGTTTTTGCAGGGTATGTTGTGATGTGATATGGTCAAGGCATGATACTGATTTTATTGTATGAGATGATCATGTTTTGTAACCGAGTTATCGGCAACTGGCAGGAGCCATATGGTTGTCGCTTTATTGTATGCAATGCAATCGCGATGTAATGCTTTACTTTATTACTAAGCGGTAGTGATAGTCGTGGAAGCATAAGATTGGCGAGACGACAACAATGCTACGATGGAGATCAAGGTGTCGCGCCGGTGACGATGGTGATCATGACGGTGCTTCGGAGATGGAGATCACAAGCACAAGATGATGATGGCCATATCATATCACTTATATTGATTGCATGTGATGTTTATCCCTTTTATGCATCTTATCTTGCTTTGATTGACGGTAGCATTATAAGATGATCTCTCACAAAAATTATCAAGAAGTGTTCTCCCTGAGTATGCACCGTTGCCAAAGTTCGTCGTGCCCAGACACCACGTGATGATCGGGTGTGATAAGCTCTACGTCCAAATACAACGGGTGCAAAACAGTTGCACACGCAGAATACTCAGGTTATACTTGACGAGCCAAGCATATACAGATATGGCCTCGGAACACAGAGACCGAAAGGTCGAGCGTGAATCATATAGTAGATATGATCAACATAACGATGTTCACCATTGAAAACTACTCCATCTCACGTGATGATCGATTATGGTTTAGTTGATTTGGATCACGTGATCACTTAGAGGATTAGAGGGATGTCTATCTAAGTGGGAGTTCTTAAGTAATATGATTAATTGAACTTAAATTTATCATGAACTTAGTCCTGGTAGTATTAGCATATCTATGTTGTAGATCAATAGCTCGCGTTGTTGCTTCCCTGTGTTTATTTTGATATGTTCCTAGAGAAAATTGTGTTGAAAGATAGTAGCAATGATGCGGATTGGATCCGTGATCTGAGGTTTATCCTCATTGCTGCACAGAAGAATTATGTCCTTGATGCACCGCTAGGTGACAGACCTATTGCAGGAGCAGATGCAGACGTTATGAACGTTTGGCTAGCTCAATATGATGACTACTCGATAGTTTAGTGCACCATGCTTAATGGCTTAGAATCGGGGCTTCAAAGACGTTTTGAACGTCATGGACCATATGAGATGTTCCAGGAGTTGAAGTTGATATTTCAAGCAAATACCCGAGTTGAGAGATCTGAAGTCTCCAACAAGTTCTATAGCTAAAAGATGGAGGAGAATCGCTCAACTAGTGAGCATATGCTCAGACTGTCTGGGTACTACAGTTGCTTGAATCAAGTGGGAGTTAATCTTCCAGATAAGATAGTGATTGACAGAATTCTCTAGTCACCATCACCAAGTTAGTAGAACTTCGTGATGAACTATAATATGCAAGGGATAACGGAAACAACTCCCAAGCTCTTCGTGATGCTGAAATCAACGAAGGTAGAAATCAAGAAAAACATCAAGTGTTGATGGTTGACAAGACCACTAGTTTCAAGAAAAAGGGCAAAGGGAAGAAGGGGAACTTCAAGGAGAACGGCAAGCAAGTTGCTGCTCAAGTGAAGAAGCCCAAGTCTGGTCCTAAGCCTGAGACTAAGTGCTTCTACTGCAAAGGGACTGGTCACTGGAAGCGGAACCACCCCAAGTGATTGGCGGATAAGAAGGATGGCAAAGTGAACATAAGTATATTTGATATACATGTTATTGATGTGTACTTTACTAGTGTTTATAGAAAACCCTAAGTATTTGATACTAGTTCAGTTGCTAAGATTAGTAACTCGAAACGGGAGTTGCAGAATAAACAGAGACTAGTTAAGGGTGAAGTGACGATGTGTGTTGGAAGTGGTTCCAAGATTGATATGATCATCATCGCACACTCCCTATAATTTCGGGATTAGTGTTGAACCTAAATAAGTGTTATTTGGTGTTTGCGTTGAGCATGAATATGATTTGATCATGTTTATTGCAATACGGTTATTCATTAAAGTAAGAGAATAAATTGTTGTTCTGTTTACATGAATAAAACCTTATATGGTTACACACCCAATGAAAATAGTTCGTTGGATCTCGATCATGGTGATACACATAATCATAATATTGAAACCAAAAGATGCAAAGTTAATAATGATAGTGCAACTTATTTGTGGCACTGCCGTTTAGGTCATATTGGTGTAAAGCGCATGAAGAAACTCCATACTGATGGGATTTTGGAATCACTTGATTATGAATCAGTTGATGCTTGCGAACCATGCCTCATGGGCAAGATGACTAAGACTCTGTTCTTCGGAACAATGGAGTGAGCAAAAGATTTGTTGGAAATCATACATACTGATGTATGTGGTCCGATGAATATTGAGGCTCACGACAGGTATCATTATTTTCTGATCTTCACAGATGATTTGAGCAGATATGAGTATACCTGCTTAATGAAACATAAGTCTGAAACATTTGAGAAGTTCAAAGAATTTCGGAGTGAAGTGAAAAATCATCGTGACAAGAAAACAAAGTTTCTACGATCTGATCGCGGAGACAAATATTTGAGTTACGAGTTTGGTCTTCAATTAGCATCAGAAAAACATTATCAGGCTAAGAAATGTTTTTGGAGACATGAAGCGGGAATAAACGAGTAGGACCGTTAGCATCAGAAAAACATTATCAGGCTATTCCACAAAAATATCCTGTTTTAATTCCATGTAAGCACCACTTCTTCTTTGATCCGTTATACTGAACTTGTCAAGTTGTCATCTTTCAATAGTTGTTCAGTTCTTATTTGCATCATTCCTAATTCTATGTTATTGTCTGTATGCATCAACCTGCCGTTTGTGATTCTGTGATCATTTTTAATATGTTATATTTATCTATTTTATCTAAATTTCCCGTTGGCAATTCTGTTGGACAGAGGCTCTGATTGGCAAATATAGCGAAGCAGAAGCAAATGTAAGAGAATTGAAGAGAATGGGGGCCAAAGTTTTGCATGGTATCAATGCAAAAAGCATGCAGCGCCACTCTTATCTCGTGATGAGACGGTTTCATCGGATTGTCTTTAACTTTCCTCATGCTGGGTTCATAGGAAAGGAGTATGAGCTGCATATGGTCAAGTATGTGTATTCCCTTTCTATATTTAGATTTCTGCATCGTTGTTAATATTTGGTCAATCGTTGGATAACTTAAATTAATGTTAGTTTTCGTGCGGACTTATTGTATTGCCTACTTCTTGGTGATTTTCTTTATTTAGAATTGACTCAGTATCCCTAGTGACACATATCTGTTTATGAGTTATCCTACTGTGTGACTTGTTAGAAAACTCGGTGAAAGTGGTACTGAAAAGATTCTATGAGTAGCTCTTTATGCTTACATATGAACTAAATCATTTGGGTTAAATTATACGTTTTCCATCTAAATGCAAAGGTTGTGTCTCGGTGTATTGATAGAAGAAATAGATTGCCCAGGGACTTCTTACTTAAATTAGTCTTCGTGTTCTTCGAATGGATCTCCTAATTGTTGCAAAATTGACTTCTAGGCTCTCTTCTCATATTAAACATGCTGCATGAAACCGGGGTTCCCCTTGCTTGCTTGGCCGGGATAGATCATAGAACCAGCGTTTAGGTTGTGGATAGACAAGGTTACAGCTACATGAAACCGCAATGCAAGATGAGAAGCCAGACTTGTGGCACCACGTTCAAACCTAGAGCTCTAACAGTGTACCAGGAGTCCATGAGCTGATGATGAGCACCCTTCAGACTCGATAATGGCTATTTGTTCTTCATGAACGTTTTTCTTCTGTGCAAAAAGGAAGAGAAGAGATAAGTGAATGATACGACAATACTGTAATGCATATTTTACCATGATTTTTGTAGGTGCATGGCCCACGTACATGTTTTTTCCTATATTCTTGGGGACCCCCTTTTTTTTGGTCTGGTGGCCGCCCATGGCTGGTGGTTTCCTATTTAGAGTTAACCCAAAAATCCCTTTGGTTGGTCTAAAAAACCCAAAAGTCCCTTCCTAATAGCTAATGCTTCAACAAATTGACCTTTTGTATCGCCATCTTGACCTTTTTGGTTCTGATCTTAGCTTGCATAGGGAGCTGGTGAAGGGGTTCTTTGGCAATGCACGAGAGCTGCTTCAACCTAAGGGTGAAATCCACATCAGCCACAAGACAGGATATCCTTACGACGCGTGGGATATTGAGCAGCTCGCATCGGAATCTTCTCTAGTCATGATTGACATAGTTAGTTTCGAGAAACAAGACTACCCCGGCTATAACCAGAAGAGAGGAGACAGTCCAAAGTCCAACAGACCTTTCCGCCTTGGTGACTGCAGCACATACAAGTTCATCGCGAAACGTAATGACGTTGAAGAAGAATGCCAATGCTACTGCTACATTTGCCAAGATATGAATATGTCCGGCCGTACTTTGACTACATGAGCGGTGGCAAAGCAATGTTGGGAATTAGTAACTGGTGGCACCTTACATAGCAGTGAAATTAGGTGAACTTGTAGTGCATCAACAAACTAGACGTGGAGCTTGAGAGCTATTTTGGTGAGTTGCTAGTGTTATTTTGGTGAACTTGATGTCGCGAAGCACTTTTGAACACTTTTGAACTTCCAAGGGCACGGCATTGTAAGTGCTGATGAGGCATCATTCCTGCATTCTGTAACCGATTAGGTGTACTATATTAAAGGTATGAACAACATTCTGGTAATGAAGATGCAATCACTTTCCTTGCATTGATTCGCACGGCATTTCTCCCTGTTTTCAATTTACCCAAGTTTGGGGTGCTTCATCCACTCGTCTCACCTGTATGTGTTGTTCCTGTTTGTTTTCTCTACCTGCAAATATTGCAAATTTGGTTTGAAAACAGAAAGTGAACTCTAAAATACTCCCTCATGAATTCTGATGAGCGGTTACGTGGTCTTTGGGGGTGTTTTATTTTGATAATCTGAGACCGAACCAACCAATCAATAACCCCTATAAGAATCGAATGTATCACTATAACAATTTGTTCCAAATTCTTGGTCGAACCGATAAGCTGCATTTCCCTAAAAAAACGATAAGGCAATTGTTCTGTTCACTTTGAAAAGCTAAGCTCGTGAATTTTTTAGACGAAAGGGACCTTCCGGTCTTCCATGAAAAAAGAGAAGCTAGTGATTCACTCTTACTCCCACTCCCAGCAGAAATAAACTCGTGCCTGGCGGGCATCGAGGGCTGGCATCCGGGGCGGCGGCCCCAGGAAGGTGGTTGACGTGTCGGCGGCTGTGGAGTTCGCGTGGGCGAGGCAGCGGCCGCGGTGTGCTGGTGGTCGGAGGCTCGTCCTGCCTGTCTAGGCAGCTCGGCGACGGCTGTTCTTCGGCGGGTCACAGCTCCGACGGCTCGCGCTGTGGCGTCTGCGTTCTATGCGGTCTCTGGACCACCAGATCTGGCCAGCGGGAGGACGCAGGGTGGTAATCTGCCCTTCCTGCTCGGAGGACGTGCATCAATCTGCTGTCTACGTGCTGGTGGTTTGCCGTGGTTGACTCGACAGCAAGGCATGGTGGTGGTCCCTGCACGGGCATGGCGCTGTGATTGTGTAGGTGTGTGTGTGGGTCAGTGGAGTTGCTTGCATGAGAGTACTGGTGTCAATGATCCGAGCGAAAGCTTGGCCGGTTCTTGCTGGCCGGCAGTGGCGGCGCCCGTGGGCGTCGCTTTCTTCCTTGGAGGCGCCGTCGAGGTGATTTGGGCTTCCTGCGTTGTCGGGTCAAGATCCTAGGGCGAAAGTGATGATCTTGGTTGGATCAGGCGGCGGCGGCGTCTTCATCGTCGTATTCCCTCTTGGGGGTGTTGTCTTAAAGATCTTGGTCCCATTTGTGATTCTTGCAGGCTGGATGTGCACTACATTGCGGTCGGCAGGTGCCCGACCGGTGATGAGGTGGTGTGGCGTTGCGACGTGTGTGGTAACGACGATGGTGGCGAGGAGAGCTGGGTCACGACTTGTCCTTTCGATGCCGAAGGTCCGGTGTGCCAATGAGTGTGCCTATGTTGGCTTCTGGCTGTGACAAAGAATTCGGAGCTGCGGGCGGCGGGGCCACTGCAGCAACGATGACTCCGTAAGGGCGGTTTTCAACAAGCGGTGCTCTTCGGGTGTTGCGCTGGACTAGGTCGGTGTGAGGCTTGTAACTTTCTCTTGTGATGCTCGTCAGCAAAATCGGAGCTGCCATGTCCTCGACGTTGTGGTCGACTGTTTGGTGTTGCTTTGTTGTTCGGTGCTATCTCCCGACGGTTGTGTCGTGATCTTGTTGGTGGCCAGGTCGTCCGTGTGTGCCCCTTGAGGGGTTTGTAATTTAGGTTTTCGTCCGGTTTTTCTATAATTAACCGGACAACTCTCTTTTTAATCAATGAAAATGATAAATCTTTTGCCTTGTTTAAAAAAAAGAACATCTCATCTCTATAGCCTGCCTACCGATCGAACACTCCAAACTGTTCGATTCCTCTAGGAAGCAAACGTTGCATTCCATTCCGTTAATGATAATTGATAATGGTTCTGTTGAAAGCACGCATCAATGTGACAAACTTCTGGACATTATTAGCATTTCAGAATAGTTTCCCTAAAATAAAACAGTTCACGCATGCACGTGTGTATCCCTTGGCGTTTCAGATTCCCAATGATTAATGGAGTAGTGGATGATCAGAACCCAAGGGCCGGCCGAGGCGTCCCATGCAAGACGCTGCTAGCCATTGGTCTCCCTGCCATCCAATTCAAAACCCCTCGCCGGCACCTCTCGGTTCAAAGACTGGACGCCAGTCCAGACGCTTCGTCACACACACACGCACACCGCGTAGTGTCTCTGGCCTCGCTCTCTCCGGGGAAGGGGAGTGGCGACGCCGATGGTGCAGCTAGTGGAGATCCCCCTGGAGGAGAAGAAGGATGAGAAGCTGGTCAAGTGGCTACGTCACTACTCGTCCGCACAGAGCATACTGATCGTCGGCGACGGCGACTTCTCCTTCTCGCGGGCGCTGGCCACCGCCTTCGGCTCCGGCGAGAACATCGTCGCAACGTCCCTTGACTCGTACGGTTCGACGCCCTTTCCGCTTCCTCTTGCCTCTCGCTCGTACTATATGTTAGTACTCCCTCCGTCCAGAAATACTTGTCATCAAAATGGACAAAAAATGATATATTTAGAACTAAAATATGTCTAGATACATCTCCTTTTATTCATTTTGATGACAAATATTTCCGGATGGAGGGAGTAGCATTCATCAAAGGGTCAGGGTCTTAATTTGTGATCCGTTTCTCTATTGTTTTCTCTGGCATTTCATCTGTTGGAATACAGTTCATCTGATCAGCATGTATAGCAAAGCGGAACCAAATGTAACGTAGCTGAAGAGACTGGGCGCCACGGTCTTGCATGGCGTCTTGCATGAAAGAACACACTGATCTCAAGACTAAACGGTTCGATAGGATCGTCTTCAATTTTCCCCATGCTGGATTCATAGGAAAGGAGAATCAGGTGCCTATGATCAAGTATGTTTACTGCGCTGCAATGTTTACTCTCTGCCTCTCTGGATATGGTTTTCCTTATCTATCATTTTTTCCTGATATAAAGGGGAGTATTTGTTTGCCACTTTACACAGAACTTGTAAACAATCATAATAACATTTTCTTGTGTCGTTGTAGCGCCCATAAGCTGCTGGTGCAGAGGTTCTTCCGCAATGCGAGTCACCTTCGCCGTCCTCTCGGCGATATACACGTCAGCCACAAGATGGGGCAGCCATACGACAAATGGGGGATCGAGGAGCTTGCCTCAGAGTTTGCGCTTGCTATGTTTCAGATTGTCCCCTTCAGAAAAGAAGATTACCCCGGGTATAACCAAAAGAGAGGAGACGGTGACAGGTGCGACGAGGAATTCCCTCTGTGCAACGGCTGCACTTTCAAGTTCCGCGTCCGAAGCCTAGACGAGGAAGAAATTGCGTCTCTACTGGCCTCGGTGGCGGTCCAATGCCGCGTTGATTTGAGCCTTCGCCGCGTTGAAATGTTGAACTGACCTGGCATTGACGAGCACCTCTTGCTTATCTGCCACCGACTTCCATGGACATGGCGTGCATGCTGATGGGACATCGATCCATGGCGTGCCTGTAGATTTTTTTTTGAAAAGGAGTTACCCCGGCCTCTGCATCAGAACGATGCATACGGCCATAGATAACTGCATACTTTATTAATTATGATGGACACTGTGGTAATGGCAAATGCATGCATGGGTGCACTTCTCTCCTTCTCATGCTGGTTTGTTTGCATGAATTGTTGTGTTTTTCTTTACGAAATTTGAACACGATGAAATTTTATCTGTTTCCATGATTATGATTCTTCCTATTTTATCAATCAATAAATAAAAAATATATGGAATGTGTTAACTCTTTGTACCCTTCAAATAGGTTTTCGTCCTACTTTATAAATAGAGCACCATTCGAATTTGTGGTACAATTTGTAAAATTCTTATTGTTGAAATCCAAAATTCAAGTCATGGCTCTTTTCAATCTTTCTCATAAACGGATTAAAAATAAATTTTTATTTTTGAAGTTTGGATAAACCATTACTTCGTCTAGTGTCTATACAATACATATGACTCATATAGTGTACTAATTTCAGAGTTCATACATCACGCAAGCAAAGTTCGAAAGAAAGAAAGACAACGAAGCCCCCGCGTACCCTAGTTTCCATTGGGCCATGGTACCCTGGTTTCCATAGGACCAACAATAGCCATCGGGCTCATGTCCTGCACGCGGCCAGCGGAAGGCAACGGCGGCAGGCTGAGGTTTCGATGACTCTACTCTTATAGGCCGTTATGCAATCTCAAGGCGGTGAAAATGATGCCTCTCCTCCATAAGCTTAACCCTATGGAAATGACGCCCCTCCTCCTCCTCAAGGCAGTGTCCAAGCATGTGAACTTTCATGAATTAACCCTATGTATGAATATGTGAACTTGTGTGTGATGTGCTCGAGCAATGTTTATTGCTCTATGAACTTGTATGAATCATTAGACTATGTGAACTTGTTTGAGTTATGCCTATGTGAAATAGTTTGAATTATGCATATATATGAATATATGTGTGACGTGCTTGAGGAATTTCTAGGTAGCTAGGTGCTCCCACATTCATTTGATATGTGTTTGATGTGCTCGAGGAATTTCTAGACAAAAAAATGTATGTAGTTATTTTCAATTGCAGGGAATAGATAAGAAACAGATTGACAACAAAAGCAATGGGACATATTTCCGAGAGAAACACTCGGAAACACTCACTTTCACGAGCGTGGCGCTTGGAATAGGGATCACCGAAGCACTTTAACTACTGGAGTGGCATTTTTTCTGAGGGCCCCTCTCGGAAAAGGGGCCACATGAGTACTTTAGCTATTGGAGTACCATTCTTCTTCAAGGGCTACTCACGGAAAAGAATGGCACTCCAATAGTGCCATTTTTTCCGAGGGCCGTAACACTCGGTAAATGACACGTGGGCCCACACATCAGGTTCAAAGGTTTCAATCAACGGTCAGATGCCAAGCGGTACCAGATAGCTCTCGGTAAAGAGCGTGCTATATTATTCTTTTTGAAAAATTCAACAAATATTATTCTTCACTGATAACTGGTCCAGTGGGTCTACCTGTCATGTCACAATGTTTCTTTGACAGGTGTTTTACCGAGTGGGCTCTCCGTAGATAACAGAAAGTCACAGAGCCATCAGTTGCAAACGGACATGCCACATGGCTAGTCTTTGCCGTGTGGTGCTCTCGGCGTCTGTGCAGTTTGCCGATCGTGCTTTGTTCACCGTGATGGAGTGTCGGCAACATTATGTAGTTGCAGTGAACCCGTAGTTGCCGAGTGTAAGAAAATTCCAGTAGTGGGGTTGTACTGAAGCAAAGTTCATCAGTGAAATTAAGCGAACTTGTCGTGCATTAAGAACGTTTGAACTTCCGTGGACATGGCATTGTGCGTGCTGACCAGACACCAACCATCACTGTAACCGAGTAAATGTATTGTTAAAAGTATGAACATCCAACATTGTGGTGATGAAAATGCAAGCACTGCTGGTCTTGAAATGGTTTGGGTGGCCTTTCTCCCTGTTTCCAGTTAGGCCCTGCTTGGCATGGGTGTAAATTTAGACACCGGATTTAATTTACAACTGTATATTACCGGTTGTATATGATTTTCGCCTGGAAAAAGAAACAGCCCCCTTGAAGTGTGTATTTTTTTGACAGCAAATAAACTTTATTTCTCAAATGATGGACAAGTCGTTTACAATAGCATGGGAAATAAAGTCAGGGATAGAATCTTCCCAGAGATGAGAGGATCTACTATGAGTAAAATGCTTTGCTAAGAGATCAGCAACCTCATTCGCTTCCCTAAAGCAATGAAGGTAGGAAACTGCTGCAAATTCGGTGCATGCATGCTTGCCTTCCAACACCACAGCTGCATCTGTACCATTATATGTCTCCTGTTGATTGAAGGCCTGCACAACACTTAGATTGTCTGACTCCAGTATGAGAGAGTTGCATCCAATGTGTTGCGCTAACCAAGCCCCATTCCTCATGGCTTGTATTTCCGCTGATTCGGCGGTGATCACATGTGGCAGGAACCACGCTGCCGCTGCAATGAACTCTCCTCTGTCATCCCGAGCAATCGCTCCCGCTGCACCTGACATAGTTTCAGCGCTGAACGAGGCATCAACATTGACCTTCACCCGTCCTCTAGATGGTTTCCTCCACATCTGCTCTCGCTTCCTAACTGGTATATTAGGTTTTGATGCTTGAAGGAAGTTTGTACACAATACCTTAATAGTAGTAGCTGTACGATCCGGAGACAGTATACTTTCTCTCTTAACAAGCTGGCGCCGCTGTACACAATGCCTTAATAGTGTGTATTCTTCACGGGGGTATTTAGGGTCCAACCAAGGATTCAAGCGGGGTCTTAGGGCATCACCAAGGGAGACCCATAAAATACCGGTATATATTCGGTCGGACACATCTGTCACTTTTGCAATCTAACGGAGACCTGTGTCGGTCTATGAAGCTGTCTGGATGTCCAAATTCCGGTATTTCGAAGACAAAGACGGAGAGGTTTGCCGGAATCCGGACATGCAATTGATCGATCACATGCATGGCTTCCCTCTTCTCTCTCTTCTCCCAACCGTATATGCATGGCCCCCTCTTCTCTCTGCTCCTAATCAATCGGATACTAAATCACAAATATCCCAGCACATGTAGAACGAAGGCTCAAGAAGAGCCCGGCTTTGAATTAACAAAGCCATCAACCGGTCAGGATTACATCGAACAAACAAAGGAAACAAAGAACAAAACAGCAAGCCGATACATGGTGTTGTGTAAAAGCTATCAGGCTACAACAAACTACTAGCAAAGATATGGAAACTAAAGCACAAGTCCAGCTAGAAGTCGAAGGAGCCCTCCACAGCGAGCAGAACACCACGCATGGCACCAACAAAGCTTGGGGATGAAACAAACAGTAGTTGGAGGAGCTCCGTTGTCAGCTCCATGGGCTCTGGCCGTCGATGTCGCCCTCCTCCACCTCAGAAGGGGGCTCCCTGCCCCCTCGCCCTGGCACGAAGGGCGGCGATCCGTCGAAAGGTGGAGATGCCCACCCGAGGGCTAAAGAGCGGCCGACGCCATTGCCAACCGGAAGACCACACCAGGACACCACCGCCAAACTACTTGGAGCTCATCCAAGGAAAGCATTGGCAATGCATGATATCTGCACACGAGGAGAAGCAAGCTACACGGCAAGGTTGCTGAAGACCGAGCAACCCCCAACCGGAACAAGCACACTTCCCCCAAAGCTCACCAAAGACGGCACCCCCTTGAGGGTGACGGCGCCCACGGCGTCGCTGCCGCCCAATCCCGAGGGATTTGGGTTTTCACCTGGTCCACGAGCAACACGGGAGGAAGTGGAGGGGGAAAGGGGGCATTTTTACTAGCACCTACAGGTAGGGGACAGCGCCCATGGGCGTCGCCGCCGGCAGGCTGGCATAGCCAGCCATGGATTTCTCCGGTCCCCTCTCCCAACCCCCACCTCGAGAGGAGACATGGCTATGGTGCCCGGAGGCCGCCGGAGAACGGATATGAGACGAGGGTGACAAGAGGTTGAAGAGGAAGATGCCTTCAGATCTGATGCGGGTGCCCCGAAGCCACCACGCACCACAACAATCGCCCACCGTCACCACGCCGCCCACACGGCCGAGATGGGCGGCCAGCACCCGCTGCCGCCGTTTGCTGAGGACGATGCAGCACCACCGCCCGAGGTCACCACCTCGGCTCCGAGATCCTCCACAGGGGCGGAGCGACCAGATCCTCGCTGCCACCATCCCCAGCGGCCGCGCGGCGCTCCGGCGGTGACGAGGGAGAGGAAAAGGGGGAGGGAGCCCCGGCGGCGGGCTAGGGTTTGAGCCGCCCGAGTCGCCCCTGCGGGAGCGACGCGGGGGCCTTGGGGGAGAGGGGGGGGTTTCACAAATAGGTTACTACTAAGATGTGTTAGCACATGTATGGTCTTCACCTACTTTTTCTCCT
Source organism: Triticum monococcum (assembly GCA_034509565.1). Classification (NCBI taxonomy): domain Eukaryota; kingdom Viridiplantae; phylum Streptophyta; class Magnoliopsida; order Poales; family Poaceae; genus Triticum; species Triticum monococcum. Next base: position 491,937,012 of record CM067845.1, read on the forward strand.
CTCAGCCGGATATTTTGTAATTAGCATCGAATGACTTCCTCCCATTTCATATCCGCAGACCACGTCTGGACATAAAAACAGACATATACGAAAGGAATTTGTGGATCGGCATTGAAGATGCCCTTACACAGTTCCGTGGGGTGGTTTATCCCCTCGCATGTTTTGTTGCTGTTGGCTTTCTCTTCCTGCAAAGATTGTAGATTGATTCGAAAATAGAAAGCGAGCTACATACCCCCCCCCATGCCGCGCATTGTTCAAACAAAAATGCTAGACGTGGGGTGGTTTATCCTTTCACATGCCCCTCCCCCCCCCCCCACACACACCTATTTTAATGGGGGTGGGCCTGTGCATCTACTAATGACCAATTAGAAACTGCCATGACACCATGTAATCCCCTCATCCCGTAGCCATCATACGTGTAGCAAAGCTCTTGTTCAAAAGGCGCCTTCTGGTCTTTCATATATAAAGCCCGAGAGAAAAGCTAGTGATTCACTCTTACTCCCAGTCACAGCAGAAATAAACTTGTGGCCATCAAATATTCGAAGAAGATCTCATCTCTAGTAACCTGCCTACCGAACACTCCAAACTGTTCAATTTCATTAGGAAGCAAACGTTGCATTCCATTCCGTTAATGATAATTGATTAATGGTTCTGTTGAAAGCACGCATCAATGTGACAAACTTCTGCCAAATTAGCATTTCAAAACAGTTCACCCTAAATAAAACATTGATGCATGCATGTATATATCCCTTCGCGTTTCAGATTCCCAGCATGATCGCGGACTTGGAGAACCCACCACAAGAGATCGCACGTAGTGGATGATCAGAACCCCAAGGGCCAAGGCGCCCCATGCAGGATGCTGCTAGCCATTCGTCTCCCCGCCATCTAATTCAAAAACCCCTAGCCCCTCGCCGGGACCGTTCGGTCCAATCCAACTGGACGCCAGTCCAGACGCTTCGCCACACACACTGCACGTAGCTCTGGCCTCGTTTTCTCTGGGGAAGTGAGACGGCGATGCCGATGGTGAAGCTGGTGACGATCCCCGTGGAGGCGAGGGAGGATGAGAAGGCGGTCAAGTGGCTGGGGCACTACTCGTCGGCGCAGAGCATCCTGGTCGTCGGCGACGGCGACCTCTCCTTCTCGCTGGCGCTCGCCACTGCCTTTGGCTCCGGGGAGAAACTCGTCGCCATGTCCTTCGACTACTACGGTTCGACACACTTTCCGCTTTCTCCTGCATAAAAGGGTGATAATGATCGATGATTACTTGCGTGCCTTAATTTGTGAGTTGTGACTTGATCGTTGTATACTTATCTATTTTCTCGGCCGTTTGGCAATCATCTTGGGGACGGTACAGTTCATCTGATCAGCATGTACAGCAAAACGGAATCAAACGTAGCGGAGCTGAAGAGACTGGGCGCCACGGTGCGACATGGTGTCAGTGTGAAGAAGATGAAGAAACGCACCGATCTCATGTCTAGACGGTTCGACCGAATAGTCTTCAATTTTCCTCACGCCGGGTTCATAGGGAAGGAGAATCAGGTGCATATGATCAAGTAGGCATGCTCACTCTCTCGATACATAATAATATGGCCATCTTCTTCACTTGTCTATTTCTTTCCCATTATTTGTCTGGATACACGTCAGCCACAAGACGGGGCAGCCATACGACAGATGGGAAATCGAGGGTCTCGCCCTTGAGTTTTCGCTTCTCAAGTTTGAGATGGTCGCCTTCCGTAAAGAGGATTACCCCGGGTACAACCAAAAGAGAGGCGACGGTGACAGGTGCGACGAGGAATTCCCTCTACGCAACGGCTGCACTTCCAAGTTCCAGCGCTGGCCTCGCTAAATTTCCCTCGCTGGCGCCGCCGCAAATTGGGCCTTTTACGAGCACCTTGTGACACTGCTTGACCGTCCTATCGCATGTACTGCGACCGACTTCCATGGACATGGCGTGCATGCTCATGAGATGTCGACCCATCACTGTGTAGATTACTACTCCTTGTAGACTTCCATGGAGTACGTATTTTATGAATTACTAGTACAACCAGCTTCATGTGCCACTGTGCATCAGTTTTTATATCCAAATTTAATAAACATCTATAATAAGATTAAACATCAAAATATTAGTGCTCATCAGAAAAGGAAGGAGTGCTATAAAATATTATAACAGGACACAAGAAAAAAGGAGAAGGAGTTGCCTGCTCCCATATCCGAGCAGGCAAGTCTCGTCCTTCTTCAAGACCGAAATCCCTCTCTCTTTTTCCTTCTATTAATTTAATTCCATTTGCTTGTCTGCTCTTCCCTCTTTCCTTCTCCATTTGCTTCCTTATTTACCTATCCACTCTTTCCTTTCTTTTCCCTCTCTTCCCATCATTATTTCTTCCTCTTTTCCTTCCTTATTGGGCAATTTATTTCCTTCCTTATTGATTCCCGAAACTGCTCCTTGATTCTGAGGAAACTCGAAGATCCTTTTAAATTACGAAGTTTGGTTTGGAGGGAGCGATGTGGGACTATTTGAAACCTGAATGAACTTTCCTTATAGCACAGATGGAGCTAACTTAGTTGGTTGTGTCAAAGATTGTTGGGCACGAGGTTGCAAGCTCGATTCTGCGCGCAACTATTATTATTTTTGCACGGTTGGGCTGGATGGGCCGGAAAAATAGCCCAGGACGTGGATTATAAACAGATCGATCGACTTTGGCGGATGAAAGAAAACAAAATTTAATACCACCTCGCATATGTTTTTAATTCAATGTGAAAGCGTAAAATCACGAGAATAAGCGTATTATGACGGTGAATCCACGGAGTCAATCCATGCTTTATTATATATAAATGCCCGTGCGTTGCAACGGGGAAAAAGTTTAATTCATATGGACACGGGACAATGGTTCTTATGTCAAAAAACATATGCATCATTTGAGCATCATGAGTTCACTACATGGAGTTTAAGACATGGGGTATGATTCAGATTAAATTGATTTGATTGTCAATGTTTTCTTATGGAAAAACTTTTGATGTATTCATAATTTCATTGCAATATAAAGAACATCAAAAATAATAAAAATGTAATAATTTAAAAAATACATCGTGCGTTTCAACGAAAAATAAAATTAATGCAAATTTAGTCAGGAATATTAATGCCAATGGCAATGTCCGGGAAGAGAATTCTAGTTCCTATGAACAAAGGTTGGCTGGGTCAATGAACCATGTCACGGGACAACGGACGATTATGAAGAAAGATGCATCAATTGAAGATCACGACACGGAGTTTGGAACATGGGTAGGATTCGAAGTAAATTGATCTGATTGACAACATCTTTTACGGAAAAACTTTGATTTATTTGTGCATCATGACAATATAAAGATCATTAAAAGTAATGAAATATAAATAAGTAATAAAAACTAAATCGTGTGTTTGAACAAAAAATTTGAGATAAACAAATTTTGGCTCTGTGATTAGATAGTTAGGAGGACAGTGTTATTCCTAACCCATCAGGATTCAAGTCGTAGACTTGACATAGGTGCTCGTATTATTTTAAATTTATTTCAGACTTCCACGAAAGTTCGTTCAGTGGGAGGAGATGTTCCTCCCACTAAAGATTCCAACAGGGTTAAGGTGTGCATATGTGCGTTTATAGGAATGAGTATATGCTCGTGTTTGTGAGAGACTTCAATTATACTGTGTTAAAACCCCTAAAATATGCATCATGCATGTCCTCCTTTTCTTAATTAACAGGAAAGGATTAAAAAATTGAGGTAAACAACTTTTGGCTGTGTGTGTTCCAGCCGGCACGTACACCTTAATCGTCACGTGGAAGCCTCGCTCTAGAAAAAAGGACACGCTTGAAAGCTTATCCACTCATCTCCACCCTCCACCGCTCTCGTTCTACTTTTCGTCGCTCCATCTGCCTTGGCTAGTGGCGCCTGTTGAGGGGCGAGCTGGAAGCCCGGCGATGCAAGGGCCGGCTGCGACCCCGCGCTTGTTGCGGTGAGCGGCGATGCCCGATCGTAGTTTGGTGTCTTGCCTCTTGCCGTTCCTCTCCGGGGAAGGAAGCCAAGCATTTTCCTGCTGCTCTTCAGCTCTCTGAAGCCGATTCAGCGCAGCATCCTTAAGCCAAGGATGTTCCCCACGATCTAGCCCCCTTTTCAGCCTTGAGATCATTTCTTTCGCCTTCTTTTCCGATATACGACCAAAACACACATCTCATCTTCTTTGCTTATTTTCAAGGCAGCTTATTTCTGGTACAACTGCGGCGTATATAAATTGATGATTTTCGATGCAAAAGGGCGATATGGGACTACTTGTTTAACCGGTATAGTTGGCAGCTATTTTTTGCACTCCGATGGAAAAAAGGTACCCAGCTTGCCCAGCTTGGCCCACGCACAAAAATCAAAAAACGACAACCAATGTCTGGGACAGACGAACTAAAGCCCACTTGCGTGGTCATGAGAAAGCCAACAGGCCCAAGTCGAGGAGGGAAACGTCTTTGACTTACGGGCAGCGACATACAAATAGATTAGTACCACCTCGCGTATATGTTTTAAGTTTAAACTGAAAGCGTAAAATCACGGGAAAAAGTGTATTGTGACGGTGAACCCACGGAGTCAATCCATGCTTTATTATTAGGGAAAGATATTATATTATTATATATTATTATTATAATAATATACTAGCAAAAATGTCCGTACGTTGCAACGGGAGAAACAAATCCTTACACTTCCCTACTGACCCATCTGCATTACCACTTCTTTCCCTTCGCCATCATTGTTCATGGTGGTCTTGTTGTGCGCATATTCATAACAAACATGATCAATCCCAAGGCGATAAGCTTGATCATCATACTCGAACATGATGTTTCAACAGCCCCTTCTCGTGCCGACTTGTAATTTTGCGAACTTGTAATGATGGTGAGTTATTTTCTCAACTGCACTTGGTGCATGCACCATCACCACACCCATGCCCCCTAGCACAACGCATGTGTTTTGCAACGGTGAAAACACTGGTTCATATGATCCACAATTGGTCTGGTCAAGGAACTGCCCCGCTGCACAGTTAGCATCAAATTTAAGGATAATGTGGTCTAACATTAAATGTAAGTTTATGAATAAGTTCAGGTTCAGACATTTCATGAAGCATCTCAAAGAAATCTAGCAAGTGTGAATTAATTGTCTCAAAATAATTTTGTACCTGACTAAACATATGTTTACAATATCAAAACAAAATATGGAACATCATTTGAATCAATTTTAATTCAGAGTACAAATTTTAGAATAAATATTAGGTAAATCTTTTTAACTTTATAGTTGATCTCCGGTCAGTTGCATGACACATTTTGTACATGAATATGAATAAAGTTTACGATATCAAAACAAAATATGGAACATCATTTGAATCAATTTTAATTCAGAGTACAAATTTTAGAATAAATATTAGGTAAATCTTTTTAACTTTATAGTTGATCTCCGGTCAGTTGCATGACACATTTTGTACATGAATATGAATAAATATGGTTATGATATCAAAAAAAATATGGAACATCGTTTGGATCAAAAGCAAAATAGCAATTCAAAAAATAGAGAATCTTTTTAATTGACCTAAAATATTAGGTAAATCTCGCATAGGTGACAACCTGAATCCAATGGACTTCCATCTTCCTTCAGACTTCACACCACCTACCCCAAATTCATCACCTTCGTTCATGCTCATAGATAATTATTTCCTTCCTTGCTCTTTTATTAGCGCATGTACAATGGTGCTATCTTAGGAGTGCCATGTAGGATAAATGATGAGGTGGAGGAGAGAGAACTCATAAGAGAAGGCTTGTCTTCTCTTATTTAAGATAAGACAAGAGATGATCTCTTAGCATAATATGTCTCATCACATTTTTAGGAATTGCTAGTTATTGAAGATAAGGCTAAGAGATGACCCATTATAGACATTTTTCTTTGTCATCTCTAAATTACATGCAAAACTTAAGATAAGACTATCTTATCAACCATTGTACATGCCCTTACGTGGCCTCATGCCTCTTTAAATCCAAATTCATCACATTTGTTCCTGCTCATGGATAATTATTTCCTTCCTTGCTTGGATTAAATCTCGTTGAATTAGCCAATGGGAGCAGGCAAGTCTCGTCCCCCCCCCCTCATGCATTAATTCCTTCCTGACTCATTTTGTGGCCTCCCTTCCTTAAATCTCGTTTAATTAGCCCATGAATCAAGGCCTTCCGTTCCTGGAAGGTAACTATGTGTTTCCATACGCCTCATATTGCTCCTGAGCCAGCTTGTTACCTAGGCCACTTGCGGACATATTTACTTTTTTTATTATGTGGGCGAGGTGGGATTATTTACTTTTTTTATGCTATCTCGCATATGTATAAATATATATATGTTCCCTCTTTAATAAGACACATCAGTGGTTTGGCCCCGTGGCTAGAGATTGCAACCCCAAAGGTGCTGGTCGTGTGTTCAACTCTTGTGCGTGCCATTTTGCCATTAGTTTTTTTCTTTTTCCAGCAGCTGCGTGTGGCCTGTGAAAAAAAAACAGTTAACATGAGGTGGTACTATTTGTTAAGAAAACCAAGCGAATATAAATAACATAGGTCAATCTAGTTCAGTTGGATGGTGCTAGGGGTATTGCGTGGAAGGTTGCGAGTTCAAATTCTATCACAAGCATGTATTTTTTACCTCCCTGCGTTGCACTGAAGATGGGCCAACGTACAGCCAGAAGGCCCAAGTGTTTTTTCCTCCCTGAGTTGCAAGCTGGGCCTTTTTTCCTCCCTGCGTTGCAAGCTGGGCCAACGTACAGAGGACCAAGTTTTAATCATACCGGCAGGATCGTAATGTTTTTGACCTACAGGAATAGTACCACCTCGAATAAGTTTTAAAATTCAAAGTGAAAGCGTAAAATAACGGGAAGAAGCGCATTGTGACGGTGAACCCATGGAGTCAATCCATGCTTTATTATTAGAGAGAGATAATATATATATATATAATACTAATAGTAATATATATTATATTATATTATATATTATATATATAATTAATTAGGGAAAGATGATGGCCATCGTGGTAAAAAAAATCACTTGCCTATCTTTTCATTAGTAGACTTCCATGGAGTGCGTATTTTATGAACTAGCAAAAGAGCCCGTGCGTTGCAACTGGAGAAAAAAATGTCACACGCTCTTATAGTCTATAAATGGTGATTTAGAGTTTGACAATATGTAGTTGCAGCCGAAACAAAGTTGTTCTTAGATTTCTTCATGACGTGCGTGAAATGGGGTGTTGTTATGGATAAAGGAAAACGATAAAAATAAACATTATACATTTGCACACTACGGAGACATACATGCATCGTGGGCGGTTAAGCATAACCAACTTAGGGCATGTTGAACATCATTTCAGCTCTTGGCTTCGCTCCACGACCTCAAGCTTATCGCACCGCCGCGCCGAGCTCGTCCTTGTTTCCCTCTAACGTGAAACATCGCTATGAAATTCTTCATGCATCCTCTATCATGTTTATTTTTTATGTGCAAATATTTTTGTTGCAACTCTTGAAAAAAATCCACATGCATATTAATTAAAGGCGTGAAGATTAAAAAAACATAAACAACATTTTTTTGTGTCAAATTATGGGCATATACATCGGATTTTCTTGCCATTCTTTTATAGCGTACCAACATGGCATCTTTAGGCCTCTTTTTTATTTCTTGCCATGCATGTCCTTATTTATTTACACATTCCATATTTGTCGGATCTCCACACGTTCTCTCTTTTATTTCTTTTATAGCGCAACACATTCCTTCTTTTATTCGGGCAACACAATCAACCATTATTCCGACATTAATTGGATCTCCTTGCATGTCCCCTCTTTATTCCTATTATAGCGCAACACAATCCATCCTTATTCAGGCATCTCTTTTATTTCTTGCCTAGCTTGTTCCTTGTGTACTTGCGGACATATATAAATTGGTGTAATTTCATGTAAAGCAGCGATGTGGTACTATTGATTAATATGAGCGAATACTACCTTTTCATAGAACTGAATCATAGGCGAGCTGGTTCCTTACTTACCTGCGAAAACTGGAGGCGCGGGTTCGATACTCCCACACCACATTGCTTTTGGCTGATTTGAGCGATGCATCATCAATGGGCCGGCCCACGTGCGAGATGTACACTTTTTCCATACAGACGGACGAAAAATCTAACGACGGATCGTCGATCAGTTCGGTTTTGACCACGAATTAATACCACCTCGCGTATATGTTTTAAATTCAAACTGAAAGCATAAATTCACCGGAAGAAGCGTATTACGACGGTGAACCCACGGAGTCAATCCGTGCTTTATTATTAGGGATAGATTATGCTAGCCATTGTGGTAACTTTTTTTCACATGTGCATCTTTTCATTCGTAGGTAGGAGACAACAATACAAGAAGAAAACATTACATAGAGAAGAGAGAGAGGGCACCACACCAAAATGTGGGACACCGCGAGTAACCAAGACATCACCTTCATGAAGGGGACGGCGTCATGACGCCACCGCTGTTTGATCCGATGAACTGGATCTAGGGTTCCCCCAATGCTTGAAGAGGGGCATGGAGGAGGCCATGGAAATGCCTTCAAGAAGGAGACGACACCCGCACGTGTCGCCGCTGCCAGCATTAGAGCAGGGATTTCACCCTAGCCTCTGACCAAACAATCCTAAATGCACACTGGATCAGGACCAGAAGATGTGAAAACTAAAATGCCGGTTGGCTTTACTGCCAGAAGGCAAGTTCTGCCCATCATTGAACGAAGGAGACACCAGGCGGCGCCGAACCCACCACCAGCACTAACCCTGCTGCTAATGCATGAGCCACCACCAAATGCGCAGAACCGCCACCACCAGTTAGCCTGGCAGCGAGCAAGGCATGGTTGGGCCAAGTCATCGGGAGATTCACATGCTGGTGGACCTGCCTGTAGCAAGCGCCGGAGATCAGAGGTCGGTCGAGGTAGAGCAGCCGAAGATTGAGTGTCGGGAGCAGGGAGACCGACATCGTGGTGCGGGAGAGAGGTGTGTCAGTGCTAAAACCGGCGAATCTCGGGTAGGGGTCCCAAGCTAGTGATCTTGAAACGATTGTAACAGGAAAAATAGGGACATGGTATTTACCCAAGTGCCCTCTTGAAGAGGTAAAACCCTACATCCTGCTCTTATTGCATTTAATTATGGATGGGGTACAAAGTACAATATGATCTACCTCGAGATCGTATGAACGAGTTCTAACCTCTAAACCTTGTAAAAAAACTGCCTCTACGAACTAAACCCCTCATCTTATATAGGCACCGGGGGTATCTAGGGTTCACACATGGTCGGTAACAATCTAGGATAAACATGTCAATTATTACACTCCTTGAAATGTACGGCAAGTTTGAAGAACTCCATCTTGATCACGCCGAGGGCCAGGGCACGCGTGGCCCAATCTCTAATTACTGATGGGTCCTCGGCCCGACCTATGAATGGCGGGCCGACGTGGTGTGCGCCCCCTAGTCCAGGACACCGTTAGTAGCCCCTGAACTTGTCTTCAAACCGAGGACATAGGCTCCTTCCTCAAGACATCTTCATTATCTTGGTCATCGATTTGTATGTGAGTTCGATCTTCAACATGAAGACAACAATAGTAACACCTAGCAGCACCACAACACCAAGCAACATCTTCATGAGAACCACCGGCTTTCTCCCTAGTATCATGAGTGCACAAGCTTACTGCCTAGTCATCACATTTGCACTTTCATTCTTGAGAGCATTCTTACACTTGCTGGTAGATGCATTCATAAGGCTAAGCTCCTGTACATTCAGAAGTTCCTCCCTTCAGTCCTTCACAACACCAATAGTATCCACAGTGGCATCGCCAATGAGATACTATTTGTCAACAAGGTACTGAACATATTCCAATTCCCTACACCAGAAATCCCAAGTAACCTATCCCAAAATACATGTCAAGCTCAAAAACTTGAATCTTTTCAGCCAAAATGGAAGAGAAACCATGGAAAGGAAAAGAAATCAAATCACTAACCATGCTTCTGGCATTTGTAAAAGATCCACCGGACGTGCTTCTCTGTCATGTAGACGTACATGTGCGCCTTCTCCTTGCAGCTTGGACAACAGATCAGGGGCAGCGGCTATGCCATGCGGCGGGCAGTAGAGACAAAGGAGCTTTGCGGCAGACATGAGCACCAGAGCGGAAGGAACTACCAGGGAGACGGGATCTCGCGGTATTCGGCGGATTCAACGACGACCGGCGAAAAACATAGTGAGGGAGTTTTTTTAGAAATGGAGGAGGACCCCTGGCCTCTGCATTTGGACGATGCATGCAACCACTTTATTAATTGTTCACACAAGGCAATACAAAGTAATACAACAGCAAGACTAAAGCCATCATCTAGGCCACATCTGTCGCTATTCCTATCCAAATGATTAAAGGATACTGATAGTTTGGGCCTAATACCAAACAGACCTCACAGCCAAACCTAACATACAAGACTAGAGGTCCCATCCAGGATGCCTGCCGGGTATGGGGCACCCACTGGTCCGGCGCACTACTCAACCAGGACGCCTGCTGGGTATGAGGCCGCCGCAGCCACCTGCCACCAATCCATCTTCAGAGCTGTGCTGCCACATCTACCTTGCATAGTCTAGCCGTCGTCGATGTCACCATGACGCGAGATAGCTTCCTCCTCCTACGCGAGTCCATCTCCGCGCATCGGACGTCGAGTCTCCACTGCGGCATGCCGCCGAGACCCACCGTGGATGATACTGTTGATGCCACACTGCTCCACCTACATGCCATCTCGCGTCGACTCCGAACTACCAGCAACTCCACCACCTTGAGTAGTCCTCGGCCGACGCCTTCAGGAAGGAACACGACACCAAAGTGCCATCATCGCCCAAACAGAGGAACAAGAGGCTTTCGCCGACGCTCATGGCAGAGGTGGGGGCATAGGATCCACACCGAAGCCTCCAGGAAGTGAATCGGGGCCGAGGGCGTCGACTTTTGTGTGGCCGCCACGCCGGCCTGGAGTTTCCCTGGATCCATGCCCACCTGCCAGATCTGTCTAGCCAGCACCGGGTAGGTATTGGAACTAGCACGAACCGGAGCATATCGAGTCGGAGATGACACTACCGGGATTCACAGCCGGCCGCCGCCTGCCAGATTCCCACCGCCGCGCACGTCAGAGCCGACTCCGAATGATGTCGGTCTCACTCACACACCACTGGCCACCCCCAACCACGCCGGTGAGTGGGGGCAACCTTGGCGCGCGCCCACTGCCGCTCAGGGCCGCCAGGACGGCGCCCGAGCCCACACCATCTGGAGGGGAACCGATCTGGGGTGGGGGGCCCAGATCAGCCGCCGCCAGCCGCCATAGCCGGCCCCACGCTGCCCCCGCAGCCGTGGAGGCACAACCGCCGCCGGAATCCGATCGGGCCACCGCCCCATCACGCCCACTCCGCCTCCACACCAGGAGACCAGGTTCTCCATGATGCTTCGGCCAGAGGATCCCCTCGCGAGTAGAGGAGGAAGGTCCGTCGGACGAGCTTCACTCGCCGGCCTCCTCCGGCGGTGGCGGAGAATCAGGGGGGTGGTGGGGAGGGAGGGCCTGGAGGTGATGGCTGCTAGGGCGCCCAAGCCGCCCCCTGGAGGCGACACGAGCGCTAGGTTTGATGTCTAAAATTGGGGGAGAATTTCACTTCCCCGGCCTCTGCACCAACTAGGGATGGATACGGCCATTTTAGTATGAGTACCAAGATAAACATGGTCCTTGGATTTTTTTTAAATGAGTATCAAGATATTTTTTGATGAGTGATTCGACCACACACCAAACTTGATCCTCAATAAATGAGGGAAAACCCATGTGCATCACCTGTCAATTCTAGAAACTGAACTCGGGTCGTTAGGCTGCATAACTGCATGCCCAACCACTGAGCCAGGGCCCAACCGCTTAAAAATGGGGGAGAACTTCACTTCCCCGGCCTATGTACCAACTAGGGATGCATACGGCCATTTTAGTATGAGTACCAAGATAAACATGGTCCTCAGAATTTTTAAAATGAGTATCAAGATATTTTTTGATGGGTGGTTCCATCACACACCAAACTTGATCCTCAATAAATTGGGGAAAACCCCTGTGCATCATCTGTCAATTCTAGGAATAGAACTCGGGTAGTTAGGCTGCACAACCGCATGCCCAACCACTGAACCAAGGCTCTCTTTGCAAGGTAGTGAGGGAGTAGTCGCACACGAGGACGGAAGGAGGCTAGGGGTTGAGGAGGGGGCTGCCGCGGCTTAGGGATTTGATGAAATGAGGAATTTTGGCCTCTTTTACTTAAAATCCCTCCATGCAAGATTGGCCTAATAAGAGAAGAGTATGTGGCGGTCAACAAGTGCATACATGTGAGAGTGGCCGTATTTTCACTTCAAATCGTATATAGTGACCGTAATAAGCGTAGTCAGAACCAATGACCATATCATGCTCCTGCTTTAAATATAGTGATCGCCGGCATATTTATTTCTTTTGAAGACATATTTTCTCCAAAGAAATGTAAATTAATTTTTAGAGAAAAGGCTGGGCCAAGCCCGAGAAGTGGACCTAACCCGGCTTTGAAGTAACAAAGCCATCAATAGGCCAGGATACAATCGACAGTACAAGCTAAACCGAAAAGAAGAACGGGGGATGCAACCCCAAACAGCAGGTACAAGGTAAGGAAGGTAAGCAAGCAACTATGGAGCATGAAGCAGAGGCAACAGCCACAAGGTCTCGCCCATCAGTGCACCCGAGGAGTCACCGACGCCCCAAGCACGACGCACAACAGGAAGCTGCAGAAGGGTGAGGTCGCCATCGGAGACACGGCCGAAAGAGGAGCACCGTAACCACATGACAGAATCAGAGCTCTCCAAGGCCAGCTGCCCTCGCCACCAACACATCACAGTGGCAGGAGAGGGGACCACTATCCCCTCTCGCCCAGGCTCGAGGGCGCCGCACCGCCGGACTCAGTAGAGCACTTGGGGAAGGAGCACACCACCTGGATGAAACATCAGACCTGCCTGGAACTGCGACACAGTAGATCAGATGGACCGCCACCAGGAACCAGACGAGCTCTCCATGCACGCCCACCATCCCCATGCCCAAGTCGGCGCCTTCAAGAAGGTGACGACATTGTGGCGCCGCCGTTGCTTAGCCACCGGGGCTAGGGTTTTCACCCGGGCGTAGGGGAAGGGGGGAGGCAGGGGAAGATGAGCCTCGGCGCCGCCACCAAGGAGGGAATGGCATCCAGGACGCCATCGAACGCCACCCACGGCCAAGGGTTTCCCCCAGCCAAGCACCCTGCCGCCACCTCCGAACCAGCCACAGCATCAGCAGGCGCGTGCATGCCGGAGATCCAGGCCGGCCGGAGGTCATGCGTCGCGAGCGGACCAGAACGCCTCAGATCTGACGAGGGTAGCCTGGGGCCTCCCCGCGCCATGACCAACGCCCACCAGGACCTCGTTGCCCGCGTAGCCGAGGGGATCCGGCCAAGCTCACCGACGAGCACTCCCCGCTGCTGGAGGAGCGCCGTCCGCACCAGCGAGGCCGCCGCCTTAGATCTGAGCCCTCACCACCGAAAGGGAGCGGCCAGAGGCCTCGCCGCTGCCCTCACAGGCAGCCGCGCGGGGGCCCCGGCGACCGCCTCCGGCATCGGCGAGGAGGAAGGGAAGGGGGGTGGCAGCGCGAGGGAACCCTAGGTCGCCCCCGAGTCGCCCTTGGGAGAGCGACGCGGGGGGGGGGGGGGTCTCATTAAGTAATTACCCAGCTCAAGAAATGTAAATTAATGGGTGAAAAGAGCTACAAAAAACATTTGGGGACGTTGACACTCTTCACTTCTTCATTCTTCACATTCCGTAGCTCAACCAGCGTTTCGAATTCCCATGAGCACCGTATTAATGGAGAATCCAACCCAGGATCGCCCCGGACAGAACCCAAGGCGTTCTCTGTCACCCTGACCCGTCGTAGTATCGACTAGATTGATCAAGTCGACACGCAGGTTTCACACACTGACACACGTACACCCACACTCCCCTCACTCTCGACTATTGTGGAGGGGGGAGAAGCAAGGCACCACCAGAGGACGGGGTTCCGTCTTTGATCGCGCTCGATTGGAAGGAGAAGGCGCCGATTGCAGAGTGTGCCCCAGCCATTTCTGGATGGAAGAGACCAGGCGGAGAAACATATGGAGCGGGGTGAGGTGGCTGAAGCACTACTCGTCGGTGCAAAGCATCCTGATCATCGGGGACGAGGACTTCTCCTTCTCGCTGGCGGTCACGACCGCCTTCGGCTCCGGCGAGAACATCATCGCCACATCCCTCGACTCCTACGGTTTGCTCCTTTCCGCTCGCTCTCTCTCTCTCTCTCTCTCTCGCTGCTTGAAGGTTGCAGATTTATGCAGCTACTTTGATTTAGATACTGCCTAGATTTTTGGCTGCGATGGAGAAATTTAAATGATGCACATAACCATTAGAGGGCTGGGAAGCACCATGTTCTTCTAATATGAAGATTAGCTTTACTCTGTTGAGATCCAAATTTACCCTAACATGGTTGATTGCGGCGATAAAATGGGGTGGGGGGAAACCCCTTTCCATAAATAAGAGCCACACGGCATATTATATCAAAATGTGCTGGACATAATTTTATTACTAGTACTACTACAGAGGAACAATGCTGATTCATTCAAGAATTCGCGTGGTCTTACTAAACTAAGTTTTTTTAACAGAACTTCTCTAATTTGTATGCCATGGAAGGAACTCGAGTGTTTAGTAACAACTACTGCTATTTTAGTGTTTTTGCTGCAAATTTGATAGGTTGAACGCCAGCTATGATTCATGTTGGTCGTAAGACTAAATATGAGAAAGGCATTGCGCTCTGCCTAATTCATTATGATCTGGTAAGTGACAAATATACAAATGTCAGTTATTGGGGCACGACCCAATAACTGCCCATGGTCATTGCCGAGCAAGCCCCAACAAGAGCCCTCTGGCCTTTGCCAACGCGAGCTTGCATGACGCCACATCCGTGGCCATTGAAGTTGTCCGTTCGCTGGCAACGATGTCCCAACCTCCACAATTGACCACTGCGTTTGTGAGGAGAGAAGCCTCACCAACCGCAGACACCATCCAGACCACACCTAATATGGCACAGGATCCGGACGACGACAGTACATTTACCAGGGTCGATAAGTACTTCAACGAACATGGGTACGGTGATGAATTCCTGGGGCCTCCTTCTCAAGAACCCAACCCTGCAAAAGACGATCGCGATCTAGCTGGTACCGCGGAGAAACCCAATTGCAACAGGCGTCGTCTGGCGTTCAGTTCTCAGGAGACGCCTCCAGCTGCCGCCTTCACCGAGCCTCAGATAGCCGAGGTGCAAAATATTATCAGCCCCAACACACTCAAGAAGATGGTCTCTGAGTAGAACTCGATCCCATTACAGCAGAAGAAGAAGGGACGGAAAAGAAAGAATAACAAGGGTGCGAGCCAGCCGGCATCGAGTATGATCCGTGCTCAGGACGGGCCACCTTCATCTAAGGATATCTCGAGGAGGGTGCATATGGCGGGTGGGCCGATGCTACCGACTAATCTGCTCAATGCTGCAACCGGTCAAGTATGCACACACCCCTGCCATCGCAGCTTCACTTATTTTTATTTTTATAAAATAGCTAATGCGTAATGCGGACTAGTTACTGTCGTTGCAAATTTCTTTGGTTTAAATTTCATCATGTACGTACGTATTCCGAGAGCTACATCTTATTAGTCTTTGACACTTTTGATCGCAGCTGTTTATTTTCCATATCTTGTAATGGTTTGACCATGGTTGCATTTGTTCTTTACTCTGTTTAATAATTAATATGAATGGTTGTGTGCATCACAATGGTGTAGAGACGGCGGGTTTAACCTCCTTTTCAAAAAAAAAATCAATTGTTGACGCTTTTGCTCTCATGTGTAGTTCACACAAGAAGCTCGTGAAGGCCTTCTTCCGCAGTGCAAGTGGCCTGCTTCGTCCTGACGGCGAAATCCACGTCACTCACAGGACGGGGCATCCGTACTACAGATGGGAGATCGAGCAATTGGCCTCTGAGTCTGCACTTGTCATGTTTGAGAAGGACTTTTTCTGGAAATACGATTACCCTGGTTATAACCAAAAGAGAGGATCTGGCTCAAGGTGCAACGAAGACTTCCCTATAGATGGTAGCTACACTTTCAAGTTCCGCATGGAGCGCAAGGAAGATGAAAGCGCGTCGATTCCTCTCACTGCTGCATTGAATTTGATGATGAAGCTTGAGGCTGTGACCAGCGCCGCCTAGCTACCTAGCTAGCTAGTGTGCTTGAGCAAATAAGATGTATCAAGACCGTATCAGAGCCAGCTTTTAGGACGGCTGGTGGATCTCTAGTTGGTGGCCAAAGTATGAAATGCCCCTGAATGTTTAAGATAATGTTTAAGTATTGATTTTATGTTCAAGTACTGATTTGGCGTAGTTATCTGATTATGTTGTATGCCAGTTTGAATGATATGATATGCACCTATTTTTTCAGGGTTTTCCTTTATTGTTAAGTGATTATAATAGATATAAAACAATACCAACACTTTGATAATATATAATGAAGTTGTAAATGTATAATCTTATTTCACTGTATTCTAATAAGTAATTGCTGTCATGTATGTACCGTTCTATATTGGTGGACATATCGGGCTAGATATCGGCCATATCGGTCAATATATTGGTCCATATCAAATGATATGTTTGGAAATGATATTTACAAAGTGATATGGTATGTTTATATCGGTAGAGCCCCAAAAGTGATATATCGGCCTATATATCGGTCGTATCGGCCTAGATTTAAAAGTTTGAGTACCAACCAAGTATATTTGCACTATCTTATAACAACTCTACAGAATTGCAATGCTTTCATTCCATCCCAACAGGTTTTGATTTATTTGTTCGCATTGCTATACGTAAGTTGCCTGAAAAAGAATACAGATCGGATGATCTCGGGAGACAAGGAGGATAGCTCCGAGGCTGAAACGAGGGTGCAACATTTTAATTATTAAGTTAAAGACTCATTTTGTCTTGATTATTAAGCCCAGACATATGAGGCCGGTTTGAGAAGCCTGAGTCATGATTTTTTGACCAATCACCGACTGGCCGTTCGCCGAAACGTATAACGGGTGTTTGAGGAGTCCGATTGCAGATGCTTTAACACTCTACATGATTCCTGTTACTCATAATTGCTTGCTTGTTAGTGCTACCTCGGCATGGGTTTATTAGTTCCCATTGTATTCTTCTAAAATTTTGATCACATAGTGACTGGCAAAATACTGACGCATGTAATTACGAACTATATTGATGGATTTGTATTTAAATATAATTTTCAATATGTATAACTTATTATTTATTAAAATCATGGCCAAAAATATAAGGGGTTGATAAATGGGGATAGTAACTCCAACTGCTAGCATTGTTACAACTCTCAACGGCTCCGTTTCACAACTCAAAGAGCCTCTTCATAGGGGAAGTGCATGGATAAATCCGAGTACACATGAACCCACTTTGAAAAACATATTTTTAAATGCTAAAAAATCTGAAAAAAGTTTGCACCGGTATGTCTTCATTTTCTATGTGCGTGCATGAAGTTTCATAAAAAAAATAATTTTTTGTGACCTGTACAAAAAAGACAAAAAATTGTGTCGTGAAATGTTATTTAGAAGCACTGAAATTTATCTTTTTTTGCCGAGATAAAACAAAAAGATATTTTCTTACAAAACTTTATACCGCACACATAGATTTGCGAACATGTATTCGTGAAATTTTCTTTGAATTTTTTGACATCTTAAAACATGCTTAAAATGATTTTTTTTAAATGGGTGTAGATGCCCATGCGTTCAGGACTCCAGCACTCTCCAAGTTACAAGATTCAAACGGGATAAAATGTGTGTGAATAGGACAACAACAAAAATGATTTCAATATTTTATGGCACTTGTCGCTTGCGCTCTATCAAATACCAAAAGACTGGACACATTAACTTGTTTTTTTTAAGAATGTTATTATTTTTTATTTCTTTTTCCTTGTGAACGGATTTCTTTTCTGTTTTAACTCCATAAAAATGAATTTACTGAAATGCCAGTGAACTACGCATTTATTATGGATCGGAGCGAGTACAATATACTTCTACTACAAAAGTACCAAAAAAATATCGCTGGGCTACATTGTTTTCCCACTAGACGGAGGAGAACAGTCAAGGGCACTTGAGGCGTGTTTGGTTGCCCGCATGCAGCCCAACCAGGCCCGCACGAGATGTGCGCAGCCTGTTTGGTAGTCCGCATACACTATTGGGCCTGCATCACACGCTTCTTAAAATATCTTAGGGCCTGGCTCATTGGGAACGCACGAATCGACAGTTTTTCCAGGGCCAGGCTCGAGTGGTGCACGTGGGCAGGCGCGGCTGCACGCGCGCGGCCACCCTCGAGAAGCCGCGTTGCTTCCCGAAGCACCGACAATTATTAGCCTCACCGCCCCTCACGGCTCCCTGTCCCCACTCTTCCCAACTCTCACCGGCGGCGGCAGATCGGAGCAGAGGAAGAAGACCACCGGACTCCATCACCGGCGGCGGCGGATCAGAGCAGAGGAAGAAGACCACCGGACTCCATCAATGGCGGCAAGCACTTCTCTCTCTTCGACATGCACGCCAGATTCGATCCACGGCGATAGATTCGATCCACGGTGGAGGGGAATGGGGAATAGAGGTAGATAAGCATAGGGGTAGTTCATACTAGTTCATAGCAGTTCATATGGGTTCATACATGCAAGATCGGAATGCATAAGGTAGATTTCGGCATTGAGGGATAGGGGAATAGGGGGAAAGGGGGTGCACAACGGACACCGGTTGACCGCGGTGGCAGTCACCGGCGTGCGGAGCGGCTGGTCGAGCCGCTGGCCTTCATATTCTTCTTCATCACCGTGCGGGCCGGTGGGTCGTCCTCGTCGTCCTCCGCGGAGTCGAGGTCGATCTGCCAGGTAGGACGGACTGGCTCCGACGCCCTAGCTGGCATGTGCACCGCCTCTTCTTCCTCCTCCTTAGGCTCCCCGCCGATGACCGCCGGCGGCTCGATAGCCGTCTCCCAATACACTGCGACACGACGGTCATTAGGAGCCCAGTAGGTCTTGTACTTGCACCACTTCTTCCTCTGTTTAGGGTCATCGGAGACGGCCTGATTCATGGCCCAGCGAATGATGTCAACTACCATCGCGCCCTTCGTTGGGTCAGGAATCAGCGTCTTCAGCTCTTCTTTAGTGGCCTTCATGAGTATGGCATTAGATTCGTTCTGCATGTCCAGCATGGAGCCGAAGTTCAAGCAAACCTTCATGGTGTTCTCGAACTTGGTCCGGTCACCAGCCGTCCACCCGAGGAAGAAGACCCTCCCGCCAATACCCCAAGGGAAGGGGTTGGCATTGGAGCTAGAGCTAAAGCTCATGGCGATGGGGAGGAGGAAGGTTGACAGTGAGAGAAGAGAGGAGGTGGGTAAATAGTGGTGGGCAGGGTGAGTAAATATAGAGGGGGTGGAGAGGAGGAGAAGAGTGACAATCATGCCGCTTTAACTACAAGCTCTTGAATTAGCCATGAACTCTGTGCAATGCCTGACTCCATGACTTGTGTGCAGATCAAGGATAACAATGAGATGGGCACGGAGGTGCTCCCGGACGTTGACAGCAAGGGCAAGCAGCCCCTTCACCCAATGCCCGACGAGGTTGAGTTGCCGCCCACCGTCGAGGAAGACCCGAAGACGCCTGAGGGTGGCGACGACGAGGGCATGGAGGAGCCCCCCAGCAACAAGCGCCGCAACTACGACCACTATCATCAGGAGGATGGCCCAACTCACTTCTGCAAGGTCATCCTTGCACCGAAGTTTGAGTGCATCCCCATGCCCCTGGACTTCACCAAGCACTTCGTCACGGTGCCGACAGAGTTCAAGCTCAGGAACAACACCGGTTGCTCCTGAAAGGTGACGGTCAAGCTGATGAACGGCAAGGTGACCCTGGATCAGGGTTGGACCACCTATGCAGCCGTTCATCAGATCAAGATCGGCTACATGGTGACGTTCAAGCTCCTCACTCCCGACACCCTCAAGGTCATCATCTTCGACGACGATGGCATTGAGGTTGTCAACAAGTGCGGGAAGCACGACGAACCCTTCGCCGCCAAGGAGTAGGGTCGGGCCACCTCTTTTGAGCGTACTATCGAGTCTGCTTTGAACATGTTTACGGTTTATGCATTGAACTGTTATATCTGTGGTGCTGCTTATATCTGAATTATGCTAGTTGATGCTCTGTTTATACTCTATTGTGTTTATGATGTGTGCTGCCGAAGTGTGGTGGTAACCTCACCAACTAGCCAAATAAGTTACCACACATCAGGCCTTGCATACAACCAAACACCATGCCTTGGGTTTGTGGACTAACATGCAGACAACCAAACACCAGACGATGTGATTCAGCCCATGCAGGTAAGAGGGCATGCAGGCAACCAAACAACATGCATATGAGACTACATTTGCATCTCCAGGTTAGATGGAGAAGTGTATGCAATGCGGGTACTGTAGCACCGCAACCAAACACGCCCTTGAGTACTCCACGGTACCTCCGCTGGGCCGATTGCCAGATAGGCTGCGAGACCTACGATCGTCGAATTAATGGAGAATCCACCCTAGCTAGGATCACGCCAGAGCAAAAGACCCAAGGCGCTCCACCCTCACCTCACCTCCACGGCTCCACCCCTCCGTCCCTTCACCCTGCCATGTAGGGACTAGGCCCCATCTCCTTCGGTCCTCCAAATCTTTTTCAAACGGAGCCTTCTCCGGGAAGCCTCGAACCCACACTCCACTTCAGTCCAGAGGCTCCAGACGCGCTTCACACACACACACACACACACCACCGTCCACGGGAAAAGGGCGAGGCGCCGGCGGTGGCGGAGTCGCGGAGAGGGTGCGGGCGATCGCCGTGGAGGGGAATGGCAGGGAAGGGGGTGCGGTGGCTCCACCACTACTCCTCGGTGCACAGCATCCTGATCGTCGGCGACGGCGACTTCTCCTTCTCGCTGTCCCTCGCCGCTGCGTTCGGCTCCGGCTACAACCTTGTCGCGACATCCCTCGATTCCTACGGTTAGATTCTTCCCACTCCCTCTTGCCGAATGGCTAAAAGTTGCAGTTTATTTTTTTCATACTAGCACTGCAGATTTGGTGCAGAGTACCCTGATGTAGTGACTGGAACCCTAGATGGGTTCTAGGATTCTAGGAATGCCGTGTGCTAATTTGTGGATTGTTAGAGTTTTTGATGTCTAGTGTTACTTAAGGTAGGATTCGATGTGCATTTCAAAGGTTAATTATGGTCCTTGCAAAAACAAGAAGACGCTTCTGTTACTGATTGTGCATGACCTGGCTAGTTGATTCAGTTTTACTAGTATATACACCAGAACATAATTGATTAAGCTAAGGATCTGTGTGACCTCGCGGAAACTAATTATGAAGTAGAATGACACAAGTGCTATGATAAATTGATTCTCACTGCTGGAAATTGTATGCCATGGTCTCATGGACAGACACGCGCAATGAGCAAACGCTGCTTTTTTGTTGTAATTTTTCTTCATTTGCGTAATTGGAACCGGCGCCTTTGCAGTTGGATAAGTTCCATGTGTTCATATGAGCATTGTTGCACTGTTGAATGAGCCTAGGTTTCGTTAATGAGTTTCATCTGTTGACATCAATCCTTTGTTCTTGCATCAACGGTTCAGAGTAGCCCGTTGTCCAATATACCATATATTAGAAATGTAGCAAATAAACTGTATCCCTGGTTACTAAACCAATAAAAGGAATTGTTTAGGACCCTAAGAAATGTTTTTGGAGACATGAAGCGGGAATAAACGAGTAGGACCGTTAGCATCAGAAAAACATTATCAGGCTATTCCACAAAAATATCCTGTTTTAATTCCATGTAAGCACCACTTCTTCTTTGATCCGTTATACTGAACTTGTCAAGTTGTCATCTTTCAATAGTTGTTCAGTTCTTATTTGCATCATTCCTAATTCTATGTTATTGTCTGTATGCATCAACCTGCCGTTTGTGATTCTGTGATCATTTTTAATATGTTATATTTATCTATTTTATCTAAATTTCCCGTTGGCAATTCTGTTGGACAGAGGCTCTGATTGGCAAATATAGCGAAGCAGAAGCAAATGTAAGAGAATTGAAGAGAATGGGGGCCAAAGTTTTGCATGGTATCAATGCAAAAAGCATGCAGCGCCACTCTTATCTCGTGATGAGACGGTTTCATCGGATTGTCTTTAACTTTCCTCATGCTGGGTTCATAGGAAAGGAGTATGAGCTGCATATGGTCAAGTATGTGTATTCCCTTTCTATATTTAGATTTCTGCATCGTTGTTAATATTTGGTCAATCGTTGGATAACTTAAAATAATGTTAGTTTTCGTGCGGACTTATTGTATTGCCTACTTCTTGGTGATTTTCTTTATTTAGAATTGACTCAGTATCCCTAGTGACACATATCTGTTTATGAGTTATCCTACTGTGTGACTTGTTAGAAACTCGGTGAAAGTGGTACTGAAAAGATTCTATGAGTAGCTCTTTATGCTTACATATGAACTAAATCATTTGGGTTAAATTATACGTTTTCCATCTAAATGCAAAGGTTGTGTCTCGGTGTATTGATAGAAGAAATAGATTGCCCAGGGACTTCTTACTTAAATTAGTCTTCGTGTTCTTCGAATGGATCTCCTAATTGTTGCAAAATTGACTTCTAGGCTCTCTTCTCATATTAAACATGCTGCATGGAACCGGGGTTCCCCTTGCTTGCTTGGCCGGGATAGATCATAGAACCAGCGTTTAGGTTGTGGCTAGACAAGGTTACAGCTGCATGAAACCGCAATGCAAGATGAGAAGCCAGACTTGTGGCACCACGTTCAAACCTGGAGCTCTAACAGTGTACCAGGAGTCCATGAGCTGATGATGAGCACCCTTCAGACTCGATAATGGCTATTTGTTCTTCATGAACGTTTCTCTTCTGTGCAAAAAGGAAGAGAAGAGATAAGTGAATGATACGACAATACTGTAATGCATATTTTACCATGATTTTTGTAGGTGCATGGCCCACGTACATGTTTTTTCCTATATTCTTGGGGACCCCCTTTTTTTTGGTCTGGTGGCCGCCCATGGCTGGTGGCTTCCTATTTAGAGTTAACCCCAAAATCCCTTTGGTTGGTCTAAAAAACCCAAAAGTCCCTTCCTAATAGCTAATGCTTCAACAAATTGACCTTTTGTATCGCCATCTTGACCTTTTTGGTTGTGATCTTAGCTTGCATAGGGAGCTGGTGAAGGGGTTCTTTGGCAATGCACGAGAGCTGCTTCAACCTAAGGGTGAAATCCACATCAGCCACAAGACAGGATATCCTTACGACGCGTGGGATATTGAGCAGCTCGCCTCGGAATCTTCTCTAGTCATGATTGACATAGTTAGTTTCGAGAAACAAGACTACCCCGGCTATAACCAGAAGAGAGGAGACGGTCCAAAGTCCAACAGACCTTTCCGCCTTGGTGACTGCAGCACATACAAGTTCATCGCGAAACGTAATGACGTTGAAGAAGAATGCCAATGCTACTGCTACATTTGCCAAGATATGAATATGTCCGGCCGTACTTTGACTACATGAGCGGTGGCAAAGCAATGTTGGGAATTAGTAACTGGTGGCACCTTACATAGCAGTGAAATTAGGTGAACTTGTAGTGCATCAACAAACTAGACGTGGAGCTTGAGAGCTATTTTGGTGAGTTGCTAGTGTTATTTTGGTGAACTTGATGTCGCGAAGCACTTTTGAACACTTTTGAACTTCCAAGGGCACGGCATTGTAAGTGCGGATGAGGCATCATTCCTGCATTCTGTAACCGATTAGGTGTACTATATTAAAGGTATGAACAACATTCTGGTAATGAAGATGCAATCACTTTCCTTGCATTGATTCGCACGGCATTTCTCCCTGTTTTCAATTTACCCAAGTTTGGGGTGCTTCATCCACTCGTCTCACCTGTATGTGTTGTTGCTGTTTGTTTTCTCTACCTGCAAATATTGCAAATTTGGTTTGAAAACAGAAAGGGAACTCTAAAATACTCCCTCATGAATTCTGATGAGCGGTTACGTGGTCTTTGGGGGTGTTTTATTTTGATAATCTGAGACCGAACCAACCAATCAATAACCCCTATAAGAATCGAATGTATCGCTATAACAATTTGTTCCAAATTCTTGGTCGAACCGATAAGCTGCATTTCCCTAAAAAACGATAAGGCAATTGTTCTGTTCACTTTGAAAAGCTAAGCTCGTGAATTTTTTAGACGAAAGGGACCTTCCGGTCTTCCATGAAAAAAGAGAAGCTAGTGATTCACTCTTACTCCCACTCCCAGCAGAAATAAACTCGTGCCTGGCGGGCATCGAGGGCTGGCATCCGGGGCGGCGGCCCCAGGAAGGTGGTTGACGTGTCGGCGGCTGTGGAGTTCGCATGGGCGAGGCAGCGGCCGCGGTGTGCTGGTGGTCGGAGGCTCGTCGTGCCTGTCTAGGCAGCTCGGCGACGGCTGTTCTTCGGCGGGTCACAGCTCCGACGGCTCGCGCTGTGGCGTCTGCGTTCTATGCGGTCTCTGGACCACCAGATCTGGCCAGCGGGAGGATGCAGGGTGGTAATCTGCCCTTCCTGCTCGGAGGACGTGCATCAATCTGCTGTCTACGTGCTGGTGGTTTGCCGTGGTTGACTCGACAGCAAGGCATGGTGGTGGTCCCTGCATGGGCATGGCGCTGTGATTGTGTAGGTGTGTGTGTGGGTCAGTGGAGTTGCTTGCATGAGAGTACTGGTGTCAATGATCCGAGCGAAAGCTTGGCTGGTTCTTGCTGGCCGGCAGTGGCGGCGCCCGTGGGCGTCGCTTTCTTCCTTGGAGGCGCCGTCGAGGTGATTTGGGCTTCCTGCGTTGTCGGGTCAAGATCCTCGGGCGAAAGTGATGATCTTGGTTGGATCAGGCGGCGGCGGCGTCTTCATCGTCGTATTCCCTCTTGGGGGTGTTGTCTTAAAGATCTTGGTCCCATTTGTGATTCTTGCAGGTTGGATGTGCACTACATTGCGGTCGGCAGGTGCCCGACCGGTGATGAGGTGGTGTGGCGTTGCGACGTGTGTGGTAACGACGATGGTGGCGAGGAGAGCTGGGTCACGACTTGTCCTTTCGATGCCGAAGGTCCGGTGTGCCAATGAGTGTGCCTATGTTGGCTTCTGGCTGTGACAAAGAATTCGGAGCTGCGGGCGGCGGGGCCACTGCAGCAACGATGACTCCGTAAGGGCGGTTTTCAACAAGCGGTGCTCTTCGGGTGTTGCGCTGGACTAGGTCGGTGTGAGGCTTGTAACTTTCTCTTGTGATGCTCGTCAGCAAAATCGGAGCTGCCATGTCCTCGACGTTGTGGTCGACTGTTTGGTGTTGCTTTGTTGTTCGGTGCTATCTCCCGACGGTTGTGTCGTGATCTTGTTGGTGGCCAGGTCGTCCGTGTGTGCCCCTTGAGGGGTTTGTAATTTAGGTTTTCGTCCGGTTTTTCTATAATTAACCGGACAACTCTCTTTTTAATCAATGAAAATGATAAATCTTTTGCCTTGTTTAAAAAAAAAGAACATCTCATCTCTATAGCCTGCCTACCGATCGAACACTCCAAACTGTTCGATTCCTCTAGGAAGCAAACGTTGCATTCCATTCCGTTAATGATAATTGATAATGGTTCTGTTGAAAGCACGCATCAATGTGACAAACTTCTGGACATTATTAGCATTTCAGAATAGTTTCCCTAAAATAAAACAGTTCACGCATGCACGTGTGTATCCCTTGGCGTTTCAGATTCCCAATGATTAATGGAGTAGTGGATGATCAGAACCCAAGGGCCGGCCGAGGCGTCCCATGCAAGACGCTGCTAGCCATTGGTCTCCCTGCCATCCAATTCAAAACCCCTCGCCGGCACCTCTCGGTTCAAAGACTGGACGCCAGTCCAGACGCTTTGTCACACACACACGCACACCGCGTAGTGTCTCTGGCCTCGCTCTCTCCGGGGAAGGGGAGTGGCGACGCCGATGGTGCAGCTAGTGGAGATCCCCCTGGAGGAGAAGAAGGATGAGAAGCTGGTCAAGTGGCTACGTCACTACTCGTCCGCACAGAGCATACTGATCGTCGGCGATGGCGACTTCTCCTTCTCGCGGGCGCTGGCCACCGCCTTCGGCTCCGGCGAGAACATCGTCGCAACGTCCCTTGACTCGTACGGTTCGACGCCCTTTCCGCTTCCTCTTGCCTCTCGCTCGTACTATATGTTAGTACTCCCTCCGTCCAGAAATACTTGTCATCAAAATGGACAAAAAATGATGTATTTAGAACTAAAATATGTCTAGATACATCTCCTTTTATTCATTTTGATGACAAATATTTCCGGATGGAGGGAGTAGCATTCATCAAAGGGTCAGGGTCTTAATTTGTGATCCGTTTCTCTGTTGTTTTCTCTGGCATTTCATCTGTTGGAATACAGTTCATCTGATCAGCATGTATAGCAAAGCGGAACCAAATGTAACGTAGCTGAAGAGACTGGGCGCCACGGTCTTGCATGGCGTCTTGCATGAAAGAACACACTGATCTCAAGACTAAACGGTTCGATAGGATCGTCTTCAATTTTCCCCATGCTGGATTCATAGGAAAGGAGAATCAGGTGCCTATGATCAAGTATGTTTACTGCGCTGCAATGTTTACTCTCTGCCTCTCTGGATATGGTTTTCCTTATCTATCATTTTTTCCTGATATAAAGGGAGTATTTGTTTGCCACTTTACACAGAACTTGTAAACAATCATAATAACATTTTCTTGTGTCGTTGTAGCGCCCATAAGCTGCTGGTGCAGAGGTTCTTCCGCAATGCGAGTCACCTTCGCCGTCCTCTCGGCGATATACACGTCAGCCACAAGATGGGGCAGCCATACGACAAATGGGGGATCGAGGAGCTTGCCTCAGAGTTTGCGCTTGCTATGTTTCAGATTGTCCCCTTCAGAAAAGAAGATTACCCCGGGTATAACCAAAAGAGAGGAGACGGTGACAGGTGCGACGAGGAATTCCCTCTGTGCAACGGCTGCACTTTCAAGTTCCGCGTCCGAAGCCTAGACGAGGAAGAAATTGCGTCTCTACTGGCCTCGGTGGCGGTCCAATGCCGCGTTGATTTGAGCCTTCGCCGCGTTGAAATGTTGAACTGACCTGGCATTGACGAGCACCTCTTGCTTATCTGCCACCGACTTCCATGGACATGGCGTGCATGCTGATGGGACATCGATCCATGGCGTGCCTGTAGATTTTTTTTTGAAAAGGAGTTACCCCGGCCTCTGCATCAGAACGATGCATACGGCCATAGATAACTGCATACTTTATTAATTATGATGGACACTGTGGTAATGGCAAATGCATGCATGGGTGCACTTCTCTCCTTCTCATGCTGGTTTGTTTGCATGAATTGTTGTGTTTTTCTTTACGAAATTTGAACACGATGAAATTTTATCTGTTTCCATGATTATGATTCTTCCTATTTTATCAATCAATAAATAAAAAATATATGGAATGTGTTAACTCTTTGTACCCTTCAAATAGGTTTTCGTCCTACTTTATAAATAGAGCACCATTCGAATTTGTGGTACAATTTGTAAAATTCTTATTGTTGAAATCCAAAATTCAAGTCATGGCTCTTTTCAATCTTTCTCATAAACGGATTAAAAATAAATTTTTATTTTTGAAGTTTGGATAAACCATTACTTCGTCTAGTGTCTATACAATACATATGACTCATATAGTGTACTAATTTCAGAGTTCATACATCACGCAAGCAAAGTTCGAAAGAAAGAAAGACAACGAAGCCCCCGCGTACCCTAGTTTCCATTGGGCCATGGTACCCTGGTTTCCATAGGACCAACAATAGCCATCGGGCTCATGTCCTGCACGCGGCCAGCGGAAGGCAACGGCGGCAGGCTGAGGTTTCCATGACTCTACTCTTATAGGCCGTTATGCAATCTCAAGGCGGTGAAAATGATGCCTCTCCTCCATAAGCTTAACCCTATGGAAATGACGCCCCTCCTCCTCCTCAAGGCAGTGTCCAAGCATGTGAACTTTCATGAATTAACACTATGTATGAATATGTGAACTTGTGTGTGATGTGCTCGAGCAATGTTTATTGCTCTATGAACTTGTATGAATCATTAGACTATGTGAACTTGTTTGAGTTATGCCTATGTGAAATAGTTTGAATTATGCATATATATGAGTATATGTGTGACGTGCTTGAGGAATTTCTAGGTAGCTAGGTGCTCCCACATTCATTTGATATGTGTTTGATGTGCTCGAGGAATTTCTAGACAAAAAAATGTATGTAGTTATTTTCAATTGCAGGGAATAGATAAGAAACAGATTGACAACAAAAGCAATGGGACATATTTCCGAGAGAAACACTCGGAAACACTCACTTTCACGAGCGTGGCGCTTGGAATAGGGATCACCGAAGCACTTTAACTACTGGAGTGGCATTTTTTCTGAGGGCCCCTCTCGGAAAAGGGGCCACATGAGTACTTTAGCTATTGGAGTACCATTCTTCTTCAAGGGCTACTCACGGAAAAGAATGGCACTCCAATAGTGCCATTTTTTCCGAGGGCCGTAACACTCGGTAAATGACACGTGGGCCCACACATCAGGTTCAAAGGTTTCAATCAACGGTCAGATGCCAAGCGGTACCAGATAGCTCTCGGTAAAGAGCGTGCTATATTATTCTTTTTGAAAAATTCAACAAATATTATTCTTCACTGATAACTGGTCCAGTGGGTCTACCTGTCATGTCACAATGTTTCTTTGACAGGTGTTTTACCGAGTGGGCTCTCCGTAGATAACAGAAAGTCACAGAGCCATCAGTTGCAAACGGACATGCCACATGGCTAGTCTTTGCCGTGTGGTGCTCTCGGCGTCTGTGCAGTTTGCCGATCGTGCTTTGTTCACCGTGATGCAGTGTCGGCAACATTATGTAGTTGCAGTGAACCCGTAGTTGCCGAGTGTAAGAAAATTCCAGTAGTGGGGTTGTACTGAAGCAAAGTTCATCAGTGAAATTAAGCGAACTTGTCGTGCATTAAGAACGTTTGAACTTCCGTGGACATGGCATTGTGCGTGCTGACCAGACACCAACCATCACTGTAACCGAGTAAATGTATTGTTAAAAGTATGAACATCCAACATTGTGGTGATGAAAATGCAAGCACTGCTGGTCTTGAAATGGTTTGGGTGGCCTTTCTCCCTGTTTCCAGTTAGGCCCTGCTTGGCATGGGTGTAAATTTAGACACCGGATTTAATTTACAACTGTATATTACCGTTGTATATGATTTTCGCCTGGAAAAAGAAACAGCCCCCTTGAAGTGTGTATTTTTTTGACAGCAAATAAACTTTATTTCTCAAATGATGGACAAGTCGTTTACAATAGCATGGGAAATAAAGTCAGGGATAGAATCTTCCCAGAGATGAGAGGATCTACTATGAGTAAAATGCTTTGCTAAGAGATCAGCAACCTCATTCGCTTCCCTAAAGCAATGAAGGTAGGAAACTGCTGCAAATTCGGTGCATGCATGCTTGCCTTCCAACACCACAGCTGCATCTGTACCATTATATGTCTCCTGTTGATTGAAGGCCTGCACAACACTTAGATTGTCTGACTCCAGTATGAGAGAGTTGCATCCAATGTGTTGCGCTAACCAAGCCCCGTTCCTCATGGCTTGTATTTCCGCTGATTCGGCGGTGATCACATGTGGCAGGAACCACGCTGCCGCTGCAATGAACTCTCCTCTGTCATCCCGAGCAACCGCTCCCGCTGCACCTGACATAGTTTCAGCGCTGAACGAGGCATCAACATTGACCTTCACCCGTCCTCTAGATGGTTTCCTCCACATCTGCTCTCGCTTCCTAACTGGTATATTAGGTTTTGATGCTTGAAGGAAGTTTGTACACAATACCTTAATAGTAGTAGCTGTACGATCCGGAGACAGTATACTTTCTCTCTTAACAAGCTGGCGCCGCTGTACACAATACCTTAATAGTGTGTATTCTTCACGGGGGTATTTAGGGTCCAACCAAGGATTCAAGCGGGGTCTTAGGGCATCACCAAGGGAGACCCATAAAATACCGGTATATATTCGGTCGGACACATCTGTCACTTTTGCAATCTAACGGAGACCTGTATCGGTCTATGAAGCTGTCTGGATGTCCAAATTCTGGTATTTCGAAGACAAAGACGGAGAGGTTTGCCGGAATCCGGACATGCAATTGACCGATCACATGCATGGCTTCCCTCTTCTCTCTCTTCTCCCAACCGTATATGCATGGCCCCCTCTTCTCTCTGCTCCTAATCAATCGGATACTAAATCACAAATATCCCAGCACATGTAGAACGAAGGCTCAAGAAGAGCCCGGCTTTGAATTAACAAAGCCATCAACCGGTCAGGATTACATCGAACAAACAAAGGAAACAAAGAACAAAACAGCAAGCCGATACATGGTGTTGTGTAAAAGCTATCAGGCTACAACAAACTACTAGCAAAGATATGGAAACTAAAGCACAAGTCCAGCTAGAAGTCGAAGGAGCCCTCCACAGCGAGCAGAACACCACGCATGGCACCAACAAAGCTTGGGGATGAAACAAACAGTAGTTGGAGGAGCTCCGTTGTCAGCTCCATGGGCTCTGGCCGTCGATGTCGCCCTCCTCCACCTCAGAAGGGGGCTCCCTGCCCCCTCGCCCTGGCACGAAGGGCGGCGATCCGTCGAAAGGTGGAGATGCCCACCCGAGGGCTAAAGAGAGGCCGACGCCATTGCCAACCGGAAGACCACACCAGGACACCACCGCCAAACTACTTGGAGCTCATCCAAGGGAAGCATTGGCAATGCATGATATCTGCACACGAGGAGAAGCAAGCTACACAGCAAGGTTGCTGAAGACCGAGCAACCCCCAACCGGAACAAGCACACTTCCCCCAAAGCTCACCAAAGACGGCACCCCCTTGAGGGTGACGGCGCCCACGGCGTCGCTGCCGCCCAATCCCGAGGGATTTGGGTTTTCACCTGGTCCACGAGCAACACGGGAGGAAGTGGAGGGGGAAAGGGGGCATTTTTACTAGCGCCTACAGGTAGGGGACAGCGCCCATGGGCGTCGCCGCCGGCAGGCTGGCATAGCCAGCCATGGATTTCTCCGGTCCCCTCTCCCAACCCCCACCTCGAGAGGAGACATGGCTATGGTGCCCAGAGGCCGCCGGAGAACGGATATGAGACGAGGGTGACAAGAGGTTGAAGAGGAAGATGCCTTCAGATCTGATGCGGGTGCCCCGAAGCCACCACGCACCACAACAATCGCCCACCGTCACCACGCCGCCCACACGGCCGAGATGGGCGGCCAGCACCCGCTGCCGCCGTTTGCTGAGGACGACGCAGCACCACCGCCCGAGGTCGCCACCTCGGCTCCGAGATCCTCCACAGGGGCGGAGCGACCAGATCCTCGCCGCCACCATCCCCAGCGGCCGCGCGGCGCTCCGGCGGTGACGAGGGAGAGGAAAAGGGGGAGGGAGCCCCGGCGGCGGGCTAGGGTTTGAGCCGCCCGAGTCGCCCCCGCGGGAGCGACGCGGGGGCCTTGGGGGAGAGGGGGGGTTCACAAATAGGTTACTACTAAGATGTGTTAGCACATGTATGGTCTTCACCTACTTTTTCTCCTCTCAGCCGGATATTTTGTAATTAGCATCGAATGACTTCCTCCCATTTCATATCCGCAGACCACGTCTGGACATAAAAACAGACATATACGAAAGGAATTTGTGGATCGGCATTGAAGATGCCCTTACACAGTTCCGTGGGGTGGTTTATCCCCTCGCATGTTTTGTTGCTGTTGGCTTTCTCTTCCTGCAAAGATTGCAGATTGATTCGAAAATAGAAAGCGAGCTACATACCCCCCCATGCCGCGCATTGTTCAAACAAAAATGCTAGACGTGGGGTGGTTTATCCTTTCACATGCCCCTCCCCCCCCCCCCACACCTATTTTGATGGGGGTGGGCCCGTGCATCTACTAATGACCAATTAGAAACTGCCATGACACCATGTAATCCCCTCATCCCGTAGCCATCATACGTGTAGCAAAGCTCTTGTTCAAAAGGCGCCTTCTGGTCTTTCATATATAAAGCCCGAGAGAAAAGCTAGTGATTCACTCTTACTCCCAGTCACAGCAGAAATAAACTTGTGGCCATCAAATATTCGAAGAACATCTCATCTCTAGTAACCTGCCTACCGAACACTCCAAACTGTTCAATTTCGTTAGGAAGCAAACGTTGCATTCCATTCCGTTAATGATAATTGATTAATGGTTCTGTTGAAAGCACGCATCAATGTGACAAACTTCTGCCAAATTAGCATTTCAAAATAGTTCACCCTAAATAAAACATTGATGCATGCATGTATATATCCCTTCGCGTTTCAGATTCCCAGCATGGTCGCAGAGTTAATGGAGAATCCATCCCAAGAGATCGCACGTACGTAGTGGATGATCAGAACCCAAGGGACAAGGCGACCCATGCAGGATGCTGCTAGCCATTCGTCTCCCCGCCATCTAATTCAAAAACCCCTCGGCCCTCGCGGGACCGTTCGGTTCCAATCCAACTGGACGCCAGTCCAGACGCTTCGCCACACACACTGCACGTAGCTCTGGCCTCGTTTTCTGTGGGGAAGTGAGACGGCGATGCCGATGGTGAAGCTGGTGACGATCCCCGTGGAGGCGAGGGAGGATGAGAAGGCAATCAAGTGGCTGGGGCACTACTCGTCGGCGCAGAGCATCCTGGTCGTCGGCGACGGCGACCTCTCCTTCTCGCTTGCGCTCGCCACCGCCTTTGGCTCCGGGGAGAAACTCGTCGCCACGTCCTTCGACTCCTACGGTTCGACACACTTTCCGCTTTCTCCTGCATAAAAGCGTGCCTTAATTTGTGACTCGATCGTTGTATACTTATCTATTTTCTCGGCCGTTTGGCAATCATCTTGGAGACGGGACAGTTCATCTGATCAGCATGTACAGCAAAGCGGAATCAAACGTAGCGCAGCTCAAGACACTGGGTGCCACGGTGCTACATAGTGTCAGTGTGAAGAAGATGAAGAAACGCACCGATCTCATGTCTAGACGGTTCGACCGAATAGTCTTCAATTTTCCTCACGCCGGGTTCATAGGGAAGGAGAATCAGGTGCATATGATCAAGTACGCATGCTCACTCTCTCGATACATAATAATATGTCCATCTTCTTCACTTGTCTATTTCTTTCCCATTATTTGTCTGACACCTCACACACTTGCAAGAGAGTTAACTTCGTATTAACATTTTCCTGTGTCGTGTAGCGCCCATCGGCTGCTGGTGCAAAGGTTCTTCCGCAACGCGAGCAAGATGCTCCGTCCTCTCGGCGAGATACACGTCAGCCACAAGACGGGGCAGCCGTACGACAGATGGGAAATCGAGGGTCTCGCCCTTGAGTTTTCGCTTCTCAAGTTTGAGATGGTCGCCTTCCATAAAGAGGATTACCCCGGGTATAACCAGAAGAGAGGCGACGGTGACAGGTGCGACGAGGAATTCCCTCTACGCAACGACTGCACTTTCAAGTTCCAGCGCTGGCCTCGCTAAATTTCCCTCGCTGGCGCCGACGTAAATTGGGCCTTTTACGAGCACCTTGAGCCGCTGCTTGACCGTCGCATCGCATGTACTGCGACCCACTTCCATGGACATGGCGTGCATGCTCACGAGACATCGACCCATCACTGTGTAGATTACTATACTCCTTGTAGACTTCCATGTAGTACGTATTTTATGAATTGTGATGGCCATCGTGGTAAAAAATATTTCACTTGCGTATCTTTTCACTCATAGACTTCCATGGAGTACATATTTTATGAATTATGCTAGCCATCGTGGTATTTTTTTTTCACTTGCGTATCTTTTCATTCGTAGGTAGAGACAATAATACAAGAAGAAAACCTTGCATAGAGAAGGAAGAGAGGGCACCACACCAAAATGTGGGAAGCAGAACAAGGAAAACAACATAACCTGAACTAGCCTAGGCCAACCTCAGGAAAGGCAAGGAAATGAGACAGAGGACACCAAGGTCGCATCACGACAAATGCGGGGCACCCACCACGTGTAGCTATGACTCAAGAACCGACCAAATCAACGCACCCCCACCAAAACGCCTAGAAGAGTCGGCAAGTGGACTGTAAAACTTCATAAGTTGCTTCATGACTTTATATAGTCAGAGAATTATATTGTAGTACTACCGACTAAATGAGTACTTTCTTGCAAAGAAATTCTCAAATAATGATGCTTGTTTATGTGTTTAATAAATGAATATAAAACTTGATTTTGGTGCATTACCTTAGTGTATATCGATGAACTCATCATTAATGTCCATACAAGACCTAAACATACACAAAATGATCTTAAGATGAAAATTTCAGATTCAAAAAAATTGTGTTTAAATTTATAACTGGAGCATTCTCTAAGAATACATACATATCAGTCTACATATATCCGAAACGTATATGGAAAGTTCAATATGGATATATCATACCAATAAATTACATCTATGGTCATATTATCTCTTATAGGGATACAAATCCTTTCCTACCTAGGGGTGATAATGAAGTGATATCAGGACCTGAAGTTCCGTATCTCACTAACATCGGAGACTCCTGTAATTGCAAACTACGTTAGACCTGAAACTATATTTTGCTATCCTTGTTCAATGTGGAACCCCCAACAAAGGTATTTGGTTGGTGTAAGGGACATCCACTTATATCTCAAGCTCACAACATGACTTGGTTATTTCTGTTAGTAAAATCAAGATACGACCATGATGTGATATACTCGTACTGACAACTTATCTGATCCCTACCATGCAAAATGACAGATTGAATTCACTTGAATTAGCCTCCTCATGGAAGTCATCTAAATACACTATTAGGAAAAAGCCTAGTAGTAGCATGGGTTAAAAGCTATTACTAGCGCGGTGCCTGCGCTACTGCTACGGCGCTACAGCTAACTTGTAGTAGTAGTGCGGTGCATCCCGCGCTACTAGTACGTGTGTTAGTAGTAGCGCGGGTTCGACATACGCTACTACTGTTGGAAATATGCCCTGGAGGCAATAATAAATTAGTTATTATTATATTTCATTGTTCATGATAATCGTTTATTATCCATGCTAGAATTGTATTGATAGGAAACTCAGATACATGTGTGGATAGATAGACAACACCATGTCCCTAGTAAGCCTTTAGTTGACTAGCTCGTTGATCAATAGATGGTTACCGTTTCTTGACCATGGACATTGGATGTCGTTGATAACGGGATCACATCATTAGGAGAATGATGTGATGGACACGACCCAATCCTAAGCCTAGCACAAGATCATGTAGTTCGTTTGCTAAAGCTTTTCTAATGTCAAGTATCATTTCCTTAGACCATGAGATTGTGCAACTCCCGGATACCGTAGGAGTGCTTTGGGTGTGCCAAACGTCACAACGTAACTGGGTGGCTATAAAGGTACACTACAGGTATCTCCGAAAGTGTCTGTTGGGTTGGCACGAATTGAGACTGGGATTTGTCGCTCCGTGTAAACGGAGAGGTATCTCTGGGCCCACTCGGTAGGACATCATCATAATGTGCACAATGTGACCAAGGAGTTGATCACGGGATGATGTGTTACGGAACGAGTAAAGAGACTTGCCGGTAACGAGATTGAACAAGGTATCGGGATACCGACGATCGAATCTCGGGCAAGTACAATACTGCTGGACAAAGGGAATTGTATATGGTATTGATTGAATCCTCGACATCGTGGTTCATCCGATGAGATCATCGTGGAACATGTGGGAGCCAACATGGGTATCCAGATCCCGCTGTTGGTTATTGGCCGGAGAGTTGTCTCGGTCATGTCTGCATGGTTCCCGAACCCGTAGGGTCTACACACTTAAGGTTCGGTGACGCTAGAGTTGTTATGGGAAATAGTATTTGGTTACAAAAGGTTGTTCGGAGTCCCGGATGAGATCCCGGACATGACGAGGAGCTCCGAAATGGTCCGGAGGTGAAGATCGGTATATTGGACGAAGGGTCTTGGAGTCCGGAATTGTTCCGGGGGTACCAGGTGATGACCAGCGTGTCCGAAAGGGGTTTCGGAGGCCCCGACAAGCATTGGGGGGCCTTATGGGCCAAGGGGAGAGGGCACATCAGCCCACTAAGAGGCTGAGCGCCCCTCCCACCCCATCTCACGTAACCAGGAGAGGTAGGGGCCCCACCGCTAGGGCAGCCGCCCCTCCCGGCTTGGGGGGCAAGTTTCCTAGGGGGTGGGGGCGCCCAAACCCATCTAGGGTTTCCCCTGTGGCCACCGCCCCTCCCCTAGGGAACCCTAGGGCGCCTCCCCCTCCTCCCTTCCCCCTATATATAGTGAGGGAGAGAGAGGGCAGCCGCACCCTTCCCCTGGCGCAACCCTCTTCCTCCTCCAACACCTCATCCTCCTCCGTAGTGCTTGGCGAAGCCCTGCCGGAGAACCACGAGCTCCATCACCACCACGCCGTCGTGCTGTCGTAGTTTTCCCTCAACTTCTCCTCTCACCTTGCTGGATCAAGAAGGAGGAGACGTCTCCCAACCGTACGTGTGTTGAACGCGGAGGTGTCGTCCGTTCGGCGCTAGGATCATCGGTGATTTGGATCACGACGAGTACGACTCCATCAACCCCGTTCACTTGAACGCTTCCGCTTAGCGATCTACAAGGGTGTGTAGATGCACTCTCCTTCCCCTCGTTGCTAGATTACTCCATAGATTGATCTTGGTGATGCGTAGATAATTTTGAATTTCTGCTACGATCCCCAACAGTGGCATCATGAGCTAGGTCTATGCGTAGTTTCTATTCATGAGTACAACACAAAGCAGTTGTGGGCGTCGATGTTGTCAATTTACTTGCCGTTACTAGTCTTATCTTGATTCGGCGGCATCGTGGGATGAAGCGGCCCGGACCGACCTTACACGTACGCTTACGTGAGACTGGTTCCACCGACTGACATGCACTAGTTGCATAAGGTGGCTAGCAGGTGTCTGTCTCTCCCACTTTAGTCGGATCGGATTCGATGAAAAGGGTCCTTATGAAGGGTAAATAGAAATTGGCATATCACGTTATGGTTTTGGCGTAGGTAAGAAACGTTCTTGCTAGAAACCTATAGCAGCCACGTAAAAACTTGCAACAACAATTAGAGGACGTCTAACTTGGTTTTGCAGCATATGCCTTGTGATGTGATATGGCCAAAAGGATGTGATCACTGATATATGTGATGTATGAGATTGATCATGTTCTTGTAATAGGAATCACGACTTGCATGTCGATGAGTATGACAATCGGCAGGAGCCATAGGAGTTGTCTTAATTTATTTATAACCTGCGTGTCAACATAAATGTCATGTAATTACTTTACTTTATTGCTAAAGCGTTAGCCATAGTAGTAGAAGTAATAGATGACGAGACAACTTCAAGAAGACACGATGATGGAGATCATGGTGTCATGCCGGTGACAATGATGATCATGGAGCCCCGAAGATGGAGATCAAAAGGAGCAAAATGATATTGGCCATATCATGTCACTATTTGATTGCATGTGATGTTTATCATGTTTTACATCTTATTTGCTTAGAACGACGGTAGCTTAAATAAGATGATCCCTCTCTAAAATTTCAAGAAAAGTGTTCCCCCTAACTGTGCATCGTTGCGAAGGTTTGTCGTTTCGAAGCACCACGTGATGATCGGGTGTGATAGATTCTAACGTTCAAATACAACGGGTGTTGACGAGCCTAGCATGTACAGACATGGCCTCGGGACACATGCGAAACACTTAGGTTGACTTGACGAGCCTAGCATGTACACACATGGCCTCGGAACACGGAAGACTGAAAGGTCGAACATGAGTCGTATAGAGGATACGATCAACATGAGATGTTCACCATTGATGACTAGTCCGTCTCACGTGATGATCGGACACGGCCTAGTCGGTTCGGATCATGTTTCACTTAGATGACTAGAGGGATGTCTATATGAGTGGGAGTTCATTAAATAATTTGATTAGATGAACTCAATTATCATGAACATAGTCTAAATTGTCTTCGCAAATATGTTGTAGATAAATAGCTCACGTTGTAGCTCCCTGTTTCAATACGTTCCTAGAGAAAGATTAAGTTGAAAGATATTGTAAGCAATGATGCGGACTAGGTCCGTAATCCGAGGAGTGTCCTCACTGCTACACAGAAGGCTTACGTCTTTGATGCACCACTCGATGTGCAAACCCCTACAACGTCGTCTGTGGATGTTGTGAACACCTGACAGACATATTCTGATGACTACCTGATAGTTTAGTGCACCATACTTTACGGCTTATAATCGGGATTCCAATGACGTTTTGAACGCCCTAGAACATATGAGATGTTCCAAGAGCTGAAATTGGGATTTCAGGCTCATGCCCGTGTTGAGAGGTGTGAGACCTCTGACAAGTTCTTTTTGAAGGAAATATGCCCTAGAGGCAATAATAAAGTTATTATTTA
This sequence comes from Triticum monococcum, assembly GCA_034509565.1. Taxonomy (NCBI): domain Eukaryota; kingdom Viridiplantae; phylum Streptophyta; class Magnoliopsida; order Poales; family Poaceae; genus Triticum; species Triticum monococcum. Next base: position 491,975,801 of record CM067845.1, read on the forward strand.
TTTCCTTATATCATGATAAATGTTTATTATTCATGCTAGAATTGTATTAATCGGAAACATAATACATGTGTGAATACATAGACCAACAGAGTGTCACTAGTATGCCTCTACTTGACTAGCTCGTTAATCAAAGATGGTTATGTTTCCTAACCATGAACAAAGAGTTGTTATTTGATTAACGAGGTCACATCATTAGTTGAATGATCTGATTGACATGACCCATTCCATTAGCTTAGCACCCGATCGTTTAGTATGTTGCTATTGCTTTCTTCATGACTTATACATGTTCCTATAACTATGAGATTATGCAACTCCCGTTTACCGGAGGAACACTTTGGGTACTACCAAACGTTACAACGTAACTGGGTGATTATAAAGGAGTACTACAGGTGTCTCCAATGGTAGATGTTGGGTTGGCGTATTTCGAGATTAGGGTTTGTCACTCCGATTGTCGGAGAGGTATCTCTGGGCCCTCTCAGTAATGCACATCACATAAGCCTTGCAAGCACTGCAACTAATATGTTAGTTGTGAGATGATGTATTACGGAACGAGTAAAGAGACTTGCCGGTAACGAGATTGAACTAGGTATTGGATACCGACGATCGAATCTCGGGCAAGTAACATACCGATGACAAAGGGAACAACGTATGTTGTTATGCGGTCTGACCGATAAAGATCTTCGTAGAATATGTAGGAGCCAATATGGGCATCCAGGTCCCGCTATTGGTTATTGACCGGAGACGTGTCTCGGTCATGTCTACATTGTTCTCGAACCGTAGGGTCCGCACGCTTAACGTTACGATGATAGTTATTATGAGTTTATGCATTTTGATGTACCGAAGGTTGTTCGGAGTCCCGGATGAGATCACGGACATGACGAGGAGTCTCGAAATGGTCGAGACGTAAAGATTGATATATTGGAAGCCTATGTTTGGACATAGGAAGTGTTCCGGGTGAAATCGGGATTTTACCGGAATACCGGGAGGGTTACCGGAACCCCCCGGGAGACTAATGGGCCTATTGGGCCTTAGTGGAAAAGAGAAAAGGGGCAGCCCACAGCTGGCCGGCGCCCCCCCCCTTCCCCAAGTCCTAGTAGGACTAGGAGAAGGGGCCGGCCCCCCCTCTCTCTCCTTTCCCCCTTGAGAGTCCTAGTTGGAATAGGATTGGAGGGGGGAGTCCTACTCCCGGCCAGCCCCCCTCCTCCAACCTTTATATACGGGGGCAGGGGACACCCCAAGACACACAAGTTGATCCTTGAGATCGTTCCTTAGCCGTGTGCGGTGCCCCCTGCCACCAAATTCCACCTCGATCATACCGTTGTAGTGCTTAGGCGAAGCCCTGCGTCGGTAGTACATCAAGATCGTCACCACGCCGTTGTGCTGACGGAACTCTTCCTCGACGCTTTGCTGGATCGGAGCCCGAGGATCGTCATCGAGCTGAACGTGTGCTAAGAACTCGGAGGTGCCGGAGTAACGGTGCTTGGATCGGTCGGATCGGGAAGAAGATGTACGACTACTTCCTCTATGTTGTGTGATCGCTTCCGCAGTCGGTCTGCGTTGGTACGTAGACAACACTCTCCCCTCTCGTTGCTGTGCATCACCATGATCTTGCGTGTGCGTAGGAAAATTTTCGAAATTACTACGTTCCCCAACAGTGGTATCAGAGCCTAGGTTTTATGGTTTGATGTTATTTGCACGAGTAGAACACAAGTGAGATGTGGGCGATACAAGTCATACTGCCTACCAGCATGTCATACTTTGGTTCGGCGGTATTGTTGGGTGAGACGATCCGGACCAACCTTACGCGTACTCTTACGCGAGACCGGTTCCCTCGACGTGCTTTGCACATAGATGGCTTGCGGAAGACTGTCTCTCCAACTTTAGTTGAACCAAGTGTGACTACGCCCGGTCCTTGAGAAGGTTAAAACGGAGTCTATTTGACGAACTATCGTTGTGGTTTTGATGCGTAGGTGAGATGAGTTCTTACTTAAGCCCGTAGCAGCCACGTAAAACTTGCAACAACAAAGTAGAGGACGTCTAACTTGTTTTTGCAGGGTATGTTGTGATGTGATATGGTCAAGGCATGATACTGATTTTATTGTATGAGATGATCATGTTTTGTAACCGAGTTATCGGCAACTGGCAGGAGCCATATGGTTGTCGCTTTATTGTATGCAATGCAATCGCGATGTAATGCTTTACTTTATTACTAAGCGGTAGTGATAGTCGTGGAAGCATAAGATTGGCGAGACGACAACAATGCTACGATGGAGATCAAGGTGTCGCGCCGGTGACGATGGTGATCATGACGGTGCTTCGGAGATGGAGATCACAAGCACAAGATGATGATGGCCATATCATATCACTTATATTGATTGCATGTGATGTTTATCCCTTTTATGCATCTTATCTTGCTTTGATTGACGGTAGCATTATAAGATGATCTCTCACAAAAATTATCAAGAAGTGTTCTCCCTGAGTATGCACCGTTGCCAAAGTTCGTCGTGCCCAGACACCACGTGATGATCGGGTGTGATAAGCTCTACGTCCAAATACAACGGGTGCAAAACAGTTGCACACGCAGAATACTCAGGTTATACTTGACGAGCCAAGCATATACAGATATGGCCTCGGAACACAGAGACCGAAAGGTCGAGCGTGAATCATATAGTAGATATGATCAACATAACGATGTTCACCATTGAAAACTACTCCATCTCACGTGATGATCGATTATGGTTTAGTTGATTTGGATCACGTGATCACTTAGAGGATTAGAGGGATGTCTATCTAAGTGGGAGTTCTTAAGTAATATGATTAATTGAACTTAAATTTATCATGAACTTAGTCCTGGTAGTATTAGCATATCTATGTTGTAGATCAATAGCTCGCGTTGTTGCTTCCCTGTGTTTATTTTGATATGTTCCTAGAGAAAATTGTGTTGAAAGATAGTAGCAATGATGCGGATTGGATCCGTGATCTGAGGTTTATCCTCATTGCTGCACAGAAGAATTATGTCCTTGATGCACCGCTAGGTGACAGACCTATTGCAGGAGCAGATGCAGACGTTATGAACGTTTGGCTAGCTCAATATGATGACTACTCGATAGTTTAGTGCACCATGCTTAATGGCTTAGAATCGGGGCTTCAAAGACGTTTTGAACGTCATGGACCATATGAGATGTTCCAGGAGTTGAAGTTGATATTTCAAGCAAATACCCGAGTTGAGAGATCTGAAGTCTCCAACAAGTTCTATAGCTAAAAGATGGAGGAGAATCGCTCAACTAGTGAGCATATGCTCAGACTGTCTGGGTACTACAGTTGCTTGAATCAAGTGGGAGTTAATCTTCCAGATAAGATAGTGATTGACAGAATTCTCTAGTCACCATCACCAAGTTAGTAGAACTTCGTGATGAACTATAATATGCAAGGGATAACGGAAACAACTCCCAAGCTCTTCGTGATGCTGAAATCAACGAAGGTAGAAATCAAGAAAAACATCAAGTGTTGATGGTTGACAAGACCACTAGTTTCAAGAAAAAGGGCAAAGGGAAGAAGGGGAACTTCAAGGAGAACGGCAAGCAAGTTGCTGCTCAAGTGAAGAAGCCCAAGTCTGGTCCTAAGCCTGAGACTAAGTGCTTCTACTGCAAAGGGACTGGTCACTGGAAGCGGAACCACCCCAAGTGATTGGCGGATAAGAAGGATGGCAAAGTGAACATAAGTATATTTGATATACATGTTATTGATGTGTACTTTACTAGTGTTTATAGAAAACCCTAAGTATTTGATACTAGTTCAGTTGCTAAGATTAGTAACTCGAAACGGGAGTTGCAGAATAAACAGAGACTAGTTAAGGGTGAAGTGACGATGTGTGTTGGAAGTGGTTCCAAGATTGATATGATCATCATCGCACACTCCCTATAATTTCGGGATTAGTGTTGAACCTAAATAAGTGTTATTTGGTGTTTGCGTTGAGCATGAATATGATTTGATCATGTTTATTGCAATACGGTTATTCATTAAAGTAAGAGAATAAATTGTTGTTCTGTTTACATGAATAAAACCTTATATGGTTACACACCCAATGAAAATAGTTCGTTGGATCTCGATCATGGTGATACACATAATCATAATATTGAAACCAAAAGATGCAAAGTTAATAATGATAGTGCAACTTATTTGTGGCACTGCCGTTTAGGTCATATTGGTGTAAAGCGCATGAAGAAACTCCATACTGATGGGATTTTGGAATCACTTGATTATGAATCAGTTGATGCTTGCGAACCATGCCTCATGGGCAAGATGACTAAGACTCTGTTCTTCGGAACAATGGAGTGAGCAAAAGATTTGTTGGAAATCATACATACTGATGTATGTGGTCCGATGAATATTGAGGCTCACGACATGTATCATTATTTTCTGATCTTCACAGATGATTTGAGCAGATATGAGTATACCTGCTTAATGAAACATAAGTCTGAAACATTTGAGAAGTTCAAAGAATTTCGGAGTGAAGTGAAAAATCATCGTGACAAGAAAACAAAGTTTCTACGATCTGATCGCGGAGACAAATATTTGAGTTACGAGTTTGGTCTTCAATTAGCATCAGAAAAACATTATCAGGCTAAGAAATGTTTTTGGAGACATGAAGCGGGAATAAACGAGTAGGACCGTTAGCATCAGAAAAACATTATCAGGCTATTCCACAAAAATATCCTGTTTTAATTCCATGTAAGCACCACTTCTTCTTTGATCCGTTATACTGAACTTGTCAAGTTGTCATCTTTCAATAGTTGTTCAGTTCTTATTTGCATCATTCCTAATTCTATGTTATTGTCTGTATGCATCAACCTGCCGTTTGTGATTCTGTGATCATTTTTAATATGTTATATTTATCTATTTTATCTAAATTTCCCGTTGGCAATTCTGTTGGACAGAGGCTCTGATTGGCAAATATAGCGAAGCAGAAGCAAATGTAAGAGAATTGAAGAGAATGGGGGCCAAAGTTTTGCATGGTATCAATGCAAAAAGCATGCAGCGCCACTCTTATCTCGTGATGAGACGGTTTCATCGGATTGTCTTTAACTTTCCTCATGCTGGGTTCATAGGAAAGGAGTATGAGCTGCATATGGTCAAGTATGTGTATTCCCTTTCTATATTTAGATTTCTGCATCGTTGTTAATATTTGGTCAATCGTTGGATAACTTAAATTAATGTTAGTTTTCGTGCGGACTTATTGTATTGCCTACTTCTTGGTGATTTTCTTTATTTAGAATTGACTCAGTATCCCTAGTGACACATATCTGTTTATGAGTTATCCTACTGTGTGACTTGTTAGAAAACTCGGTGAAAGTGGTACTGAAAAGATTCTATGAGTAGCTCTTTATGCTTACATATGAACTAAATCATTTGGGTTAAATTATACGTTTTCCATCTAAATGCAAAGGTTGTGTCTCGGTGTATTGATAGAAGAAATAGATTGCCCAGGGACTTCTTACTTAAATTAGTCTTCGTGTTCTTCGAATGGATCTCCTAATTGTTGCAAAATTGACTTCTAGGCTCTCTTCTCATATTAAACATGCTGCATGAAACCGGGGTTCCCCTTGCTTGCTTGGCCGGGATAGATCATAGAACCAGCGTTTAGGTTGTGGATAGACAAGGTTACAGCTACATGAAACCGCAATGCAAGATGAGAAGCCAGACTTGTGGCACCACGTTCAAACCTAGAGCTCTAACAGTGTACCAGGAGTCCATGAGCTGATGATGAGCACCCTTCAGACTCGATAATGGCTATTTGTTCTTCATGAACGTTTCTCTTCTGTGCAAAAAGGAAGAGAAGAGATAAGTGAATGATACGACAATACTGTAATGCATATTTTACCATGATTTTTGTAGGTGCATGGCCCACGTACATGTTTTTTCCTATATTCTTGGGGACCCCCTTTTTTTTGGTCTGGTGGCCGCCCATGGCTGGTGGTTTCCTATTTAGAGTTAACCCAAAAATCCCTTTGGTTGGTCTAAAAAACCCAAAAGTCCCTTCCTAATAGCTAATGCTTCAACAAATTGACCTTTTGTATCGCCATCTTGACCTTTTTGGTTCTGATCTTAGCTTGCATAGGGAGCTGGTGAAGGGGTTCTTTGGCAATGCACGAGAGCTGCTTCAACCTAAGGGTGAAATCCACATCAGCCACAAGACAGGATATCCTTACGACGCGTGGGATATTGAGCAGCTCGCCTTGGAATCTTCTCTAGTCATGATTGACATAGTTAGTTTCGAGAAACAAGACTACCCCGGCTATAACCAGAAGAGAGGAGACAGTCCAAAGTCCAACAGACCTTTCCGCCTTGGTGACTGCAGCACATACAAGTTCATCGCGAAACGTAATGACGTTGAAGAAGAATGCCAATGCTACTGCTACATTTGCCAAGATATGAATATGTCCGGCCGTACTTTGACTACATGAGCGGTGGCAAAGCAATGTTGGGAATTAGTAACTGGTGGCACCTTACATAGCAGTGAAATTAGGTGAACTTGTAGTGCATCAACAAACTAGACGTGGAGCTTGAGAGCTATTTTGGTGAGTTGCTAGTGTTATTTTGGTGAACTTGATGTCGCGAAGCACTTTTGAACACTTTTGAACTTCCAAGGGCACGGCATTGTAAGTGCTGATGAGGCATCATTCCTGCATTCTGTAACCGATTAGGTGTACTATATTAAAGGTATGAACAACATTCTGGTAATGAAGATGCAATCACTTTCCTTGCATTGATTCGCACGGCATTTCTCCCTGTTTTCAATTTACCCAAGTTTGGGGTGCTTCATCCACTCGTCTCACCTGTATGTGTTGTTCCTGTTTGTTTTCTCTACCTGCAAATATTGCAAATTTGGTTTGAAAACAGAAAGTGAACTCTAAAATACTCCCTCATGAATTCTGATGAGCGGTTACGTGGTCTTTGGGGGTGTTTTATTTTGATAATCTGAGACCGAACCAACCAATCAATAACCCCTATAAGAATCGAATGTATCACTATAACAATTTGTTCCAAATTCTTGGTCGAACCGATAAGCTGCATTTCCCTAAAAAAACGATAAGGCAATTGTTCTGTTCACTTTGAAAAGCTAAGCTCGTGAATTTTTTAGACGAAAGGGACCTTCCGGTCTTCCATGAAAAAAGAGAAGCTAGTGATTCACTCTTACTCCCACTCCCAGCAGAAATAAACTCGTGCCTGGCGGGCATCGAGGGCTGGCATCCGGGGCGGCGGCCCCAGGAAGGTGGTTGACGTGTCGGCGGCTGTGGAGTTCGCGTGGGCGAGGCAGCGGCCGCGGTGTGCTGGTGGTCGGAGGCTCGTCCTGCCTGTCTAGGCAGCTCGGCGACGGCTGTTCTTCGGCGGGTCACAGCTCCGACGGCTCGCGCTGTGGCGTCTGCGTTCTATGCGGTCTCTGGACCACCAGATCTGGCCAGCGGGAGGACGCAGGGTGGTAATCTGCCCTTCCTGCTCGGAGGACGTGCATCAATCTGCTGTCTACGTGCTGGTGGTTTGCCGTGGTTGACTCGACAGCAAGGCATGGTGGTGGTCCCTGCACGGGCATGGCGCTGTGATTGTGTAGGTGTGTGTGTGGGTCAGTGGAGTTGCTTGCATGAGAGTACTGGTGTCAATGATCCGAGCGAAAGCTTGGCCGGTTCTTGCTGGCCGGCAGTGGCGGCGCCCGTGGGCGTCGCTTTCTTCCTTGGAGGCGCCGTCGAGGTGATTTGGGCTTCCTGCGTTGTCGGGTCAAGATCCTAGGGCGAAAGTGATGATCTTGGTTGGATCAGGCGGCGGCGGCGCCTTCATCGTCGTATTCCCTCTTGGGGGTGTTGTATTAAAGATCTTGGTCCCATTTGTGATTCTTGCAGGCTGGATGTGCACTACATTGCGGTCGGCAGGTGCCCGACCGGTGATGAGGTGGTGTGGCGTTGCGACGTGTGTGGTAACGACGATGGTGGCGAGGAGAGCTGGGTCACGACTTGTCCTTTCGATGCCGAAGGTCCGGTGTGCCAATGAGTGTGCCTATGTTGGCTTCTGGCTGTGACAAAGAATTCGGAGCTGCGGGCGGCGGGGCCACTGCAGCAACGATGACTCCGTAAGGGCGGTTTTCAACAAGCGGTGCTCTTCGGGTGTTGCGCTGGACTAGGTCGGTGTGAGGCTTGTAACTTTCTCTTGTGATGCTCGTCAGCAAAATCGGAGCTGCCATGTCCTCGACGTTGTGGTCGACTGTTTGGTGTTGCTTTGTTGTTCGGTGCTATCTCCCGACGGTTGTGTCGTGATCTTGTTGGTGGCCAGGTCGTCCGTGTGTGCCCCTTGAGGGGTTTGTAATTTAGGTTTTCGTCCGGTTTTTCTATAATTAACCGGACAACTCTCTTTTTAATCAATGAAAATGATAAATCTTTTGCCTTGTTTAAAAAAAAGAACATCTCATCTCTATAGCCTGCCTACCGATCGAACACTCCAAACTGTTCGATTCCTCTAGGAAGCAAACGTTGCATTCCATTCCGTTAATGATAATTGATAATGGTTCTGTTGAAAGCACGCATCAATGTGACAAACTTCTGGACATTATTAGCATTTCAGAATAGTTTCCCTAAAATAAAACAGTTCACGCATGCACGTGTGTATCCCTTGGCGTTTCAGATTCCCAATGATTAATGGAGTAGTGGATGATCAGAACCCAAGGGCCGGCCGAGGCGTCCCATGCAAGACGCTGCTAGCCATTGGTCTCCCTGCCATCCAATTCAAAACCCCTCGCCGGCACCTCTCGGTTCAAAGACTGGACGCCAGTCCAGACGCTTCGTCACACACACACGCACACCGCGTAGTGTCTCTGGCCTCGCTCTCTCCGGGGAAGGGGAGTGGCGACGCCGATGGTGCAGCTAGTGGAGATCCCCCTGGAGGAGAAGAAGGATGAGAAGCTGGTCAAGTGGCTACGTCACTACTCGTCCGCACAGAGCATACTGATCGTCGGCGACGGCGACTTCTCCTTCTCGCGGGCGCTGGCCACCGCCTTCGGCTCCGGCGAGAACATCGTCGCAACGTCCCTTGACTCGTACGGTTCGACGCCCTTTCCGCTTCCTCTTGCCTCTCGCTCGTACTATATGTTAGTACTCCCTCCGTCCAGAAATACTTGTCATCAAAATGGACAAAAAATGATATATTTAGAACTAAAATATGTCTAGATACATCTCCTTTTATTCATTTTGATGACAAATATTTCCGGATGGAGGGAGTAGCATTCATCAAAGGGTCAGGGTCTTAATTTGTGATCCGTTTCTCTATTGTTTTCTCTGGCATTTCATCTGTTGGAATACAGTTCATCTGATCAGCATGTATAGCAAAGCGGAACCAAATGTAACGTAGCTGAAGAGACTGGGCGCCACGGTCTTGCATGGCGTCTTGCATGAAAGAACACACTGATCTCAAGACTAAACGGTTCGATAGGATCGTCTTCAATTTTCCCCATGCTGGATTCATAGGAAAGGAGAATCAGGTGCCTGTGATCAAGTATGTTTACTGCGCTGCAATGTTTACTCTCTGCCTCTCTGGATATGGTTTTCCTTATCTATCATTTTTTCCTGATATAAAGGGAGTATTTGTTTGCCACTTTACACAGAACTTGTAAACAATCATAATAACATTTTCTTGTGTCGTTGTAGCGCCCATAAGCTGCTGGTGCAGAGGTTCTTCCGCAATGCGAGTCACCTTCGCCGTCCTCTCGGCGATATACACGTCAGCCACAAGATGGGGCAGCCATACGACAAATGGGGGATCGAGGAGCTTGCCTCAGAGTTTGCGCTTGCTATGTTTCAGATTGTCCCCTTCAGAAAAGAAGATTACCCCGGGTATAACCAAAAGAGAGGAGACGGTGACAGGTGCGACGAGGAATTCCCTCTGTGCAACGGCTGCACTTTCAAGTTCCGCGTCCGAAGCCTAGACGAGGAAGAAATTGCGTCTCTACTGGCCTCGGTGGCGGTCCAATGCCGCGTTGATTTGAGCCTTCGCCGCGTTGAAATGTTGAACTGACCTGGCATTGACGAGCACCTCTTGCTTATCTGCCACCGACTTCCATGGACATGGCGTGCATGCTGATGGGACATCGATCCATGGCGTGCCTGTAGATTTTTTTTTGAAAAGGAGTTACCCCGGCCTCTGCATCAGAACGATGCATACGGCCATAGATAACTGCATACTTTATTAATTATGATGGACACTGTGGTAATGGCAAATGCATGCATGGGTGCACTTCTCTCCTTCTCATGCTGGTTTGTTTGCATGAATTGTTGTGTTTTTCTTTACGAAATTTGAACACGATGAAATTTTATCTGTTTCCATGATTATGATTCTTCCTATTTTATCAATCAATAAATAAAAAATATATGGAATGTGTTAACTCTTTGTACCCTTCAAATAGGTTTTCGTCCTACTTTATAAATAGAGCACCATTCGAATTTGTGGTACAATTTGTAAAATTCTTATTGTTGAAATCCAAAATTCAAGTCATGGCTCTTTTCAATCTTTCTCATAAACGGATTAAAAATAAATTTTTATTTTTGAAGTTTGGATAAACCATTACTTCGTCTAGTGTCTATACAATACATATGACTCATATAGTGTACTAATTTCAGAGTTCATACATCACGCAAGCAAAGTTCGAAAGAAAGAAAGACAACGAAGCCCCCGCGTACCCTAGTTTCCATTGGGCCATGGTACCCTGGTTTCCATAGGACCAACAATAGCCATCGGGCTCATGTCCTGCACGCGGCCAGCGGAAGGCAACGGCGGCAGGCTGAGGTTTCCATGACTCTACTCTTATAGGCCGTTATGCAATCTCAAGGCGGTGAAAATGATGCCTCTCCTCCATAAGCTTAACCCTATGGAAATGACGCCCCTCCTCCTCCTCAAGGCAGTGTCCAAGCATGTGAACTTTCATGAATTAACCCTATGTATGAATATGTGAACTTGTGTGTGATGTGCTCGAGCAATGTTTATTGCTCTATGAACTTGTATGAATCATTAGACTATGTGAACTTGTTTGAGTTATGCCTATGTGAAATAGTTTGAATTATGCATATATATGAATATATGTGTGACGTGCTTGAGGAATTTCTAGGTAGCTAGGTGCTCCCACATTCATTTGATATGTGTTTGATGTGCTCGAGGAATTTCTAGACAAAAAAATGTATGTAGTTATTTTCAATTGCAGGGAATAGATAAGAAACAGATTGACAACAAAAGCAATGGGACATATTTCCGAGAGAAACACTCGGAAACACTCACTTTCACGAGCGTGGCGCTTGGAATAGGGATCACCGAAGCACTTTAACTACTGGAGTGGCATTTTTTCTGAGGGCCCCTCTCGGAAAAGGGGCCACATGAGTACTTTAGCTATTGGAGTACCATTCTTCTTCAAGGGCTACTCACGGAAAAGAATGGCACTCCAATAGTGCCATTTTTTCCGAGGGCCGTAACACTCGGTAAATGACACGTGGGCCCACACATCAGGTTCAAAGGTTTCAATCAACGGTCAGATGCCAAGCGGTACCAGATAGCTCTCGGTAAAGAGCGTGCTATATTATTCTTTTTGAAAAATTCAACAAATATTATTCTTCACTGATAACTGGTCCAGTGGGTCTACCTGTCATGTCACAATGTTTCTTTGACAGGTGTTTTACCGAGTGGGCTCTCCGTAGATAACAGAAAGTCACAGAGCCATCAGTTGCAAACGGACATGCCACATGGCTAGTCTTTGCCGTGTGGTGCTCTCGGCGTCTGTGCAGTTTGCCGATCGTGCTTTGTTCACCGTGATGGAGTGTCGGCAACATTATGTAGTTGCAGTGAACCCGTAGTTGCCGGGTGTAAGAAAATTCCAGTAGTGGGGTTGTACTGAAGCAAAGTTCATCAGTGAAATTAAGCGAACTTGTCGTGCATTAAGAACGTTTGAACTTCCGTGGACATGGCATTGTGCGTGCTGACCAGACACCAACCATCACTGTAACCGAGTAAATGTATTGTTAAAAGTATGAACATCCAACATTGTGGTGATGAAAATGCAAGCACTGCTGGTCTTGAAATGGTTTGGGTGGCCTTTCTCCCTGTTTCCAGTTAGGCCCTGCTTGGCATGGGTGTAAATTTAGACACCGGATTTAATTTACAACTGTATATTACCGGTTGTATATGATTTTCGCCTGGAAAAAGAAACAGCCCCCTTGAAGTGTGTATTTTTTTGACAGCAAATAAACTTTATTTCTCAAATGATGGACAAGTCGTTTACAATAGCATGGGAAATAAAGTCAGGGATAGAATCTTCCCAGAGATGAGAGGATCTACTATGAGTAAAATGCTTTGCTAAGAGATCAGCAACCTCATTCGCTTCCCTAAAGCAATGAAGGTAGGAAACTGCTGCAAATTCGGTGCATGCATGCTTGCCTTCCAACACCACAGCTGCATCTGTACCATTATATGTCTCCTGTTGATTGAAGGCCTGCACAACACTTAGATTGTCTGACTCCAGTATGAGAGAGTTGCATCCAATGTGTTGCGCTAACCAAGCCCCGTTCCTCATGGCTTGTATTTCCGCTGATTCGGCGGTGATCACATGTGGCAGGAACCACGCTGCCGCTGCAATGAACTCTCCTCTGTCATCCCGAGCAATCGCTCCCGCTGCACCTGACATAGTTTCAGCGCTGAACGAGGCATCAACATTGACCTTCACCCGTCCTCTAGATGGTTTCCTCCACATCTGCTCTCGCTTCCTAACTGGTATATTAGGTTTTGATGCTTGAAGGAAGTTTGTACACAATACCTTAATAGTAGTAGCTGTACGATCCGGAGACAGTATACTTTCTCTCTTAACAAGCTGGCGCCGCTGTACACAATGCCTTAATAGTGTGTATTCTTCACGGGGGTATTTAGGGTCCAACCAAGGATTCAAGCGGGGTCTTAGGGCATCACCAAGGGAGACCCATAAAATACCGGTATATATTCGGTCGGACACATCTGTCACTTTTGCAATCTAACGGAGACCTGTGTCGGTCTATGAAGCTGTCTGGATGTCCAAATTCCGGTATTTCGAAGACAAAGACGGAGAGGTTTGCCGGAATCCGGACATGCAATTGACCGATCACATGCATGGCTTCCCTCTTCTCTCTCTTCTCCCAACCGTATATGCATGGCCCCCTCTTCTCTCTGCTCCTAATCAATCGGATACTAAATCACAAATATCCCAGCACATGTAGAATGAAGGCTCAAGAAGAGCCCGGCTTTGAATTAACAAAGCCATCAACCGGTCAGGATTACATCGAACAAACAAAGGAAACAAAGAACAAAACAGCAAGCCGATACATGGTGTTGTGTAAAAGCTATCAGGCTACAACAAACTACTAGCAAAGATATGGAAACTAAAGCACAAGTCCAGCTAGAAGTCGAAGGAGCCCTCCACAGCGAGCAGAACACCACGCATGGCACCAACAAAGCTTGGGGATGAAACAAACAGTAGTTGGAGGAGCTCCGTTGTCAGCTCCATGGGCTCTGGCCGTCGATGTCGCCCTCCTCCACCTCAGAAGGGGGCTCCCTGCCCCCTCGCCCTGGCACGAAGGGCGGCGATCCGTCGAAAGGTGGAGATGCCCACCCGAGGGCTAAAGAGCGGCCGACGCCATTGCCAACCGGAAGACCACACCAGGACACCACCGCCAAACTACTTGGAGCTCATCCAAGGAAAGCATTGGCAATGCATGATATCTGCACACGAGGAGAAGCAAGCTACACGGCAAGGTTGCTGAAGACCGAGCAACCCCCAACCGGAACAAGCACACTTCCCCCAAAGCTCACCAAAGACGGCACCCCCTTGAGGGTGACGGCGCCCACGGCGTCGCTGCCGCCCAATCCCGAGGGATTTGGGTTTTCACCTGGTCCACGAGCAACACGGGAGGAAGTGGAGGGGGAAAGGGGGCATTTTTACTAGCACCTACAGGTAGGGGACAGCGCCCATGGGCGTCGCCGCCGGCAGGCTGGCATAGCCAGCCATGGATTTCTCCGGTCCCCTCTCCCAACCCCCACCTCGAGAGGAGACATGGCTATGGTGCCCGGAGGCCGCCGGAGAACGGATATGAGACGAGGGTGACAAGAGGTTGAAGAGGAAGATGCCTTCAGATCTGATGCGGGTGCCCCGAAGCCACCACGCACCACAACAATCGCCCACCGTCACCACGCCGCCCACACGGCCGAGATGGGCGGCCAGCACCCGCTGCCGCCGTTTGCTGAGGACGATGCAGCACCACCGCCCGAGGTCACCACCTCGGCTCCGAGATCCTCCACAGGGGCGGAGCGACCAGATCCTCGCTGCCACCATCCCCAGCGGCCGCGCGGTGCTCCGGCGGTGACGAGGGAGAGGAAAAGGGGGAGGGAGCCCCGGCGGCGGGCTAGGATTTGAGCCGCCCGAGTCGCCCCTGCGGGAGCGACGCGGGGGCCTTGGGGGAGAGGGGGGGGTTTCACAAATAGGTTACTACTAAGATGTGTTAGCACATGTATGGTCTTCACCTACTTTTTCTCCTCTCAGCCGGATATTTTGTAATTAGCATCGAATGACTTCCTCCCATTTCATATCCGCAGACCACGTCTGGACATAAAAACAGACATATACGAAAGGAATTTGTGGATCGGCATTGAAGATGCCCTTACACAGTTCCGTGGGGTGGTTTATCCCCTCGCATGTTTTGTTGCTGTTGGCTTTCTCTTCCTGCAAAGATTGTAGATTGATTCGAAAATAGAAAGCGAGCTACATACCCCCCCCCCCATGCCGCGCATTGTTCAAACAAAAATGCTAGACGTGGGGTGGTTTATCCTTTCACATGCCCCTCCCCCCCCCCACACACACCTATTTTAATGGGGGTGGGCCTGTGCATCTACTAATGACCAATTAGAAACTGCCATGACACCATGTAATCCCCTCATCCCGTAGCCATCATACGTGTAGCAAAGCTCTTGTTCAAAAGGCGCCTTCTGGTCTTTCATATATAAAGCCCGAGAGAAAAGCTAGTGATTCACTCTTACTCCCAGTCACAGCAGAAATAAACTTGTGGCCATCAAATATTCGAAGAACATCTCATCTCTAGTAACCTGCCTACCGAACACTCCAAACTGTTCAATTTCGTTAGGAAGCAAACGTTGCATTCCATTCCGTTAATGATAATTGATTAATGGTTCTGTTGAAAGCACGCATCAATGTGACAAACTTCTGCCAAATTAGCATTTCAAAACAGTTCACCCTAAATAAAACATTGATGCATGCATGTATATATCCCTTCGCGTTTCAGATTCCCAGCATGATCGCGGACTTGGAGAACCCACCACAAGAGATCGCACGTAGTGGATGATCAGAACCCCAAGGGCCAAGGCGCCCCATGCAGGATGCTGCTAGCCATTCGTCTCCCCGCCATCTAATTCAAAAACCCCTAGCCCCTCGCCGGGACCGTTCGGTCCAATCCAACTGGACGCCAGTCCAGACGCTTCGCCACACACACTGCACGTAGCTCTGGCCTCGTTTTCTCTGGGGAAGTGAGACGGCGATGCCGATGGTGAAGCTGGTGACGATCCCCGTGGAGGCGAGGGAGGATGAGAAGGCGGTCAAGTGGCTGGGGCACTACTCGTCGGCGCAGAGCATCCTGGTCGTCGGCGACGGCGACCTCTCCTTCTCGCTGGCGCTCGCCACCGCCTTTGGCTCCGGGGAGAAACTCGTCGCCATGTCCTTCGACTACTACGGTTCGACACACTTTCCGCTTTCTCCTGCATAAAAGGGTGATAATGATCGATGATTACTTGCGTGCCTTAATTTGTGAGTTGTGACTTGATCGTTGTATACTTATCTATTTTCTCGGCCGTTTGGCAATCATCTTGGGGACGGTACAGTTCATCTGATCAGCATGTACAGCAAAGCGGAATCAAACGTAGCGGAGCTGAAGAGACTGGGCGCCACGGTGCGACATGGTGTCAGTGTGAAGAAGATGAAGAAACGCACCGATCTCATGTCTAGACGGTTCGACCGAATAGTCTTCAATTTTCCTCACGCCGGGTTCATAGGGAAGGAGAATCAGGTGCATATGATCAAGTAGGCATGCTCACTCTCTCGATACATAATAATATGGCCATCTTCTTCACTTGTCTATTTCTTTCCCATTATTTGTCTGGATACACGTCAGCCACAAGACGGGGCAGCCATACGACAGATGGGAAATCGAGGGTCTCGCCCTTGAGTTTTCGCTTCTCAAGTTTGAGATGGTCGCCTTCCGTAAAGAGGATTACCCCGGGTACAACCAAAAGAGAGGCGACGGTGACAGGTGCGACGAGGAATTCCCTCTACGCAACGGCTGCACTTCCAAGTTCCAGCGCTGGCCTCGCTAAATTTCCCTCGCTGGCGCCGCCGCAAATTGGGCCTTTTACGAGCACCTTGTGACACTGCTTGACCGTCCTATCGCATGTACTGCGACCGACTTCCATGGACATGGCGTGCATGCTCATGAAACGTCGACCCATCACTGTGTAGATTACTACTCCTTGTAGACTTCCATGGAGTACGTATTTTATGAATTACTAGTACAACCAGCTTCATGTGCCACTGTGCATCAGTTTTTATATCCAAATTTAATAAACATCTATAATAAGATTAAACATCAAAATATTAGTGCTCATCAGAAAAGGAAGGAGTGCTATAAAATATTATAACAGGACACAAGAAAAAAGGAGAAGGAGTTGCCTGCTCCCATATCCGAGCAGGCAAGTTTCGTCCTTCTTCAAGACCGAAATCCCTCTCTCTTTTTCCTTCTATTAATTTAATTCCATTTGCTTGTCTGCTCTTCCCTCTTTCCTTCTCCATTTGCTTCCTTATTTACCTATCCACTCTTTCCTTTCTTTTCCCTCTCTTCCCATCATTATTTCTTCCTCTTTTCCTTCCTTATTGGGCAATTTATTTCCTTCCTTATTGATTCCCGAAACTGCTCCTTGATTCTGAGGAAACTCGAAGATCCTTTTAAATTACGAAGTTTGGTTTGGAGGGAGCGATGTGGGACTATTTGAAACCTGAATGAACTTTCCTTATAGCACAGATGGAGCTAACTTAGTTGGTTGTGTCAAAGATTGTTGGGCACGAGGTTGCAAGCTCGATTCTGCGCGCAACTATTATTATTTTTGCACGGTTGGGCTGGATGGGCCGGAAAAATAGCCCAGGACGTGGATTATAAACAGATCGATCGACTTTGGCGGATGAAAGAAAACAAAATTTAATACCACCTCGCATATGTTTTTAATTCAAAGTGAAAGCGTAAAATCACGAGAATAAGCGTATTATGACGGTGAATCCACGGAGTCAATCCATGCTTTATTATATATAAATGCCCGTGCGTTGCAACGGGGAAAAAGTTTAATTCATATGGACACGGGACAATGGTTCTTATGTCAAAAAACATATGCATCATTTGAGCATCATGAGTTCACTACATGGAGTTTAAGACATGGGGTATGATTCAGATTAAATTGATTTGATTGTCAATGTTTTCTTATGGAAAAACTTTTGATGTATTCATAATTTCATTGCAATATAAAGAACATCAAAAATAATAAAAATGTAATAATTTAAAAAATACATCGTGCGTTTCAACGAAAAATAAAATTAATGCAAATTTAGTCAGGAATATTAATGCCAATGGCAATGTCCGGGAAGAGAATTCTAGTTCCTATGAACAAAGGTTGGCTGGGTCAATGAACCATGTCACGGGACAACGGACGATTATGAAGAAAGATGCATCAATTGAAGATCACGACACGGAGTTTGGAACATGGGTAGGATTCGAAGTAAATTGATCTGATTGACAACATCTTTTACGGAAAAACTTTGATTTATTTGTGCATCATGACAATATAAAGATCATTAAAAGTAATGAAATATAAATAAGTAATAAAAACTAAATCGTGTGTTTGAACAAAAAATTTGAGATAAACAAATTTTGGCTCTGTGATTAGATAGTTAGGAGGACAGTGTTATTCCTAACCCATCAGGATTCAAGTCGTAGACTTGACATAGGTGCTCGTATTATTTTAAATTTATTTCAGACTTCCACGAAAGTTCGTTCAGTGGGAGGAGATGTTCCTCCCACTAAAGATTCCAACAGGGTTAAGGTGTGCATATGTGCGTTTATAGGAATGAGTATATGCTCGTGTTTGTGAGAGACTTCAATTATACTGTGTTAAAACCCCTAAAATATGCATCATGCATGTCCTCCTTTTCTTAATTAACAGGAAAGGATTAAAAAATTGAGGTAAACAACTTTTGGCTGTGTGTGTTCCAGCCGGCACGTACACCTTAATCGTCACGTGGAAGCCTCGCTCTAGAAAAAAGGACACGCTTGAAAGCTTATCCACTCATCTCCACCCTCCACCGCTCTCGTTCTACTTTTCGTCGCTCCATCTGCCTTGGCTAGTGGCGCCTGTTGAGGGGCGAGCTGGAAGCCCGGCGATGCAAGGGCCGGCTGCGACCCCGCGCTTGTTGCGGTGAGCGGCGATGCCCGATCGTAGTTTGGTGTCTTGCCTCTTGCCGTTCCTCTCCGGGGAAGGAAGCCAAGCATTTTCCTGCTGCTCTTCAGCTCTCTGAAGCCGATTCAGCGCAGCATCCTTAAGCCAAGGATGTTCCCCACGATCTAGCCCCCTTTTCAGCCTTGAGATCATTTCTTTCGCCTTCTTTTCCGATATACGACCAAAACACACATCTCATCTTCTTTGCTTATTTTCAAGGCAGCTTATTTCTGGTACAACTGCGGCGTATATAAATTGATGATTTTCGATGCAAAAGGGCGATATGGGACTACTTGTTTAACCGGTATAGTTGGCAGCTATTTTTTGCACTCCGATGGAAAAAAGGTACCCAGCTTGCCCAGCTTGGCCCACGCACAAAAATCAAAAAACGACAACCAATGTCTGGGACAGACGAACTAAAGCCCACTTGCGTGGTCATGAGAAAGCCAACAGGCCCAAGTCGAGGAGGGAAACGTCTTTGACTTACGGGCAGCGACATACAAATAGATTAGTACCACCTCGCGTATATGTTTTAAGTTTAAACTGAAAGCGTAAAATCACGGGAAAAAGTGTATTGTGACGGTGAACCCACGGAGTCAATCCATGCTTTATTATTAGGGAAAAATATTATATTATTATATATTATTATTATAATAATATACTAGCAAAAATGTCCGTACGTTGCAACGGGAGAAACAAATCCTTACACTTCCCTACTGACCCATCTGCATTACCACTTCTTTCCCTTCGCCATCATTGTTCATGGTGGTCTTGTTGTGCGCATATTCATAACAAACATGATCAATCCCAAGGCGATAAGCTTGATCATCATACTCGAACATGATGTTTCAACAGCCCCTTCTCGTGCCGACTTGTAATTTTGCGAACTTGTAATGATGGTGAGTTATTTTCTCAACTGCACTTGGTGCATGCACCATCACCACACCCATGCCCCCTAGCACAACGCATGTGTTTTGCAACGGTGAAAACACTGGTTCATATGATCCACAATTGGTCTGGTCAAGGAACTGCCCCGCTGCACAGTTAGCATCAAATTTAAGGATAATGTGGTCTAACATTAAATGTAAGTTTATGAATAAGTTCAGGTTCAGACATTTCATGAAGCATCTCAAAGAAATCTAGCAAGTGTGAATTAATTGTCTCAAAATAATTTTGTACCTGACTAAACATATGTTTACAATATCAAAACAAAATATGGAACATCATTTGAATCAATTTTAATTCAGAGTACAAATTTTAGAATAAATATTAGGTAAATCTTTTTAACTTTATAGTTGATCTCCGGTCAGTTGCATGACACATTTTGTACATGAATATGAATAAAGTTTACGATATCAAAACAAAATATGGAACATCATTTGAATCAATTTTAATTCAGAGTACAAATTTTAGAATAAATATTAGGTAAATCTTTTTAACTTTATAGTTGATCTCCGGTCAGTTGCATGACACATTTTGTACATGAATATGAATAAATATGGTTATGATATCAAAAAAAATATGGAACATCGTTTGGATCAAAAGCAAAATAGCAATTCAAAAAATAGAGAATCTTTTTAATTGACCTAAAATATTAGGTAAATCTCGCATAGGTGACAACCTGAATCCAATGGACTTCCATCTTCCTTCAGACTTCACACCACCTACCCCAAATTCATCACCTTCGTTCATGCTCATAGATAATTATTTCCTTCCTTGCTCTTTTATTAGCGCATGTACAATGGTGCTATCTTAGGAGTGCCATGTAGGATAAATGATGAGGTGGAGGAGAGAGAACTCATAAGAGAAGGCTTGTCTTCTCTTATTTAAGATAAGACAAGAGATGATCTCTTAGCATAATATGTCTCATCACATTTTTAGGAATTGCTAGTTATTGAAGATAAGGCTAAGAGATGACCCATTATAGACATTTTTCTTTGTCATCTCTAAATTACATGCAAAACTTAAGATAAGACTATCTTATCAACCATTGTACATGCCCTTACGTGGCATCATGCCTCTTTAAATCCAAATTCATCACATTTGTTCCTGCTCATGGATAATTATTTCCTTCCTTGCTTGGATTAAATCTCGTTGAATTAGCCAATGGGAGCAGGCAAGTCTCGTCCCCCCCCCTCATGCATTAATTCCTTCCTGACTCATTTTGTGGCCTCCCTTCCTTAAATCTCGTTTAATTAGCCCATGAATCAAGGCCTTCCGTTCCTGGAAGGTAACTATGTGTTTCCATACGCCTCATATTGCTCCTGAGCCAGCTTGTTACCTAGGCCACTTGCGGACATATTTACTTTTTTTATTATGTGGGCGAGGTGGGATTATTTACTTTTTTATGCTATCTCGCATATGTATAAATATATATATGTTCCCTCTTTAATAAGACACATCAGTGGTTTGGCCCCGTGGCTAGAGATTGCAACCCCAAAGGTGCTGGTCGTGTGTTCAACTCTTGTGCGTGCCATTTTGCCATTAGTTTTTTTCTTTTTCCAGCAGCTGCGTGTGGCCTGTGAAAAAAAAAACAGTTAACATGAGGTGGTACTATTTGTTAAGAAAACCAAGCGAATATAAATAACATAGGTCAATCTAGTTCAGTTGGATGGTGCTAGGGGTATTGCGTGGAAGGTTGCGAGTTCAAATCCTATCACAAGCATGTATTTTTTACCTCCCTGCGTTGCACTGAAGATGGGCCAACGTACAGCCAGAAGGCCCAAGTGTTTTTTCCTCCCTGAGTTGCAAGCTGGGCCTTTTTTCCTCCCTGCGTTGCAAGCTGGGCCAACGTACAGAGGACCAAGTTTTAATCATACCGGCAGGATCGTAATGTTTTTGACCTACAGGAATAGTACCACCTCGAATAAGTTTTAAAATTCAAAGTGAAAGCGTAAAATAACGGGAAGAAGCGCATTGTGACGGTGAACCCATGGAGTCAATCCATGCTTTATTATTAGAGAGAGATAATATATATATATATAATACTAATAGTAATATATATTATATTATATTATATATTATATATATAATTAATTAGGGAAAGATGATGGCCATCGTGGTAAAAAAAATCACTTGCCTATCTTTTCATTAGTAGACTTCCATGGAGTGCGTATTTTATGAACTAGCAAAAGAGCCCGTGCGTTGCAACTGGAGAAAAAAATGTCACACGCTCTTATAGTCTATAAATGGTGATTTAGAGTTTGACAATATGTAGTTGCAGCCGAAACAAAGTTGTTCTTAGATTTCTTCATGACGTGCGTGAAATGGGGTGTTGTTATGGATAAAGGAAAACGATAAAAATAAACATTATACATTTGCACACTACGGAGACATACATGCATCGTGGGCGGTTAAGCATAACCAACTTAGGGCATGTTGAACATCATTTCAGCTCTTGGCTTCGCTCCACGACCTCAAGCTTATCGCACCGCCGCGCCGAGCTCGTCCTTGTTTCCCTCTAACGTGAAACATCGCTATGAAATTCTTCATGCATCCTCTATCATGTTTATTTTTTATGTGCAAATATTTTTGTTGCAACTCTTGAAAAAAATCCACATGCATATTAATTAAAGGCGTGAAGATTAAAAAAACATAAACAACATTTTTTTGTGTCAAATTATGGGCATATACATCGGATTTTCTTGCCATTCTTTTATAGCGTACCAACATGGCATCTTTAGGCCTCTTTTTTATTTCTTGCCATGCATGTCCTTATTTATTTACACATTCCATATTTGTCGGATCTCCACACGTTCTCTCTTTTATTTCTTTTATAGCGCAACACATTCCTTCTTTTATTCGGGCAACACAATCAACCATTATTCCGACATTAATTGGATCTCCTTGCATGTCCCCTCTTTATTCCTATTATAGCGCAACACAATCCATCCTTATTCAGGCATCTCTTTTATTTCTTGCCTAGCTTGTTCCTTGTGTACTTGCGGACATATATAAATTGGTGTAATTTCATGTAAAGCAGCGATGTGGTACTATTGATTAATATGAGCGAATACTACCTTTTCATAGAACTGAATCATAGGCGAGCTGGTTCCTTACTTACCTGCGAAAACTGGAGGCGCGGGTTCGATACTCCCACACCACATTGCTTTTGGCTGATTTGAGCGATGCATCATCAATGGGCCGGCCCACGTGCGAGATGTACACTTTTTCCATACAGACGGACGAAAAATCTAACGACGGACCGTCGATCAGTTCGGTTTTGACCACGAATTAATACCACCTCGCGTATATGTTTTAAATTCAAACTGAAAGCATAAATTCACCGGAAGAAGCGTATTACGACGGTGAACCCACGGAGTCAATCCGTGCTTTATTATTAGGGATAGATTATGCTAGCCATTGTGGTAACTTTTTTTCACATGTGCATCTTTTCATTCGTAGGTAGGAGACAACAATACAAGAAGAAAACATTACATAGAGAAGAGAGAGAGGGCACCACACCAAAATGTGGGACACCGCGAGTAACCAAGACATCACCTTCATGAAGGGGACGGCGTCATGACGCCACCGCTGTTTGATCCGATGAACTGGATCTAGGGTTCCCCCAATGCTTGAAGAGGGGCATGGAGGAGGCCATGGAAATGCCTTCAAGAAGGAGACGACACCCGCACGTGTCGCCGCTGCCAGCATTAGAGCAGGGATTTCACCCTAGCCTCTGACCAAACAATCCTAAATGCACACTGGATCAGGACCAGAAGATGTGAAAACTAAAATGCCGGTTGGCTTTACTGCCAGAAGGCAAGTTCTGCCCATCATTGAACGAAGGAGACACCAGGCGGCGCCGAACCCACCACCAGCACTAACCCTGCTGCTAATGCATGAGCCACCACCAAATGCGCAGAACCGCCACCACCAGTTAGCCTGGCAGCGAGCAAGGCATGGTTGGGCCAAGTCATCGGGAGATTCACATGCTGGTGGACCTGCCTGTAGCAAGCGCCGGAGATCAGAGGTCGGTCGAGGTAGAGCAGCCGAAGATTGAGTGTCGGGAGCAGGGAGACCGACATCGTGGTGCGGGAGAGAGGTGTGTCAGTGCTAAAACCGGCGAATCTCGGGTAGGGGTCCCAAGCTAGTGATCTTGAAACGATTGTAACAGGAAAAATAGGGACATGGTATTTACCCAAGTGCCCTCTTGAAGAGGTAAAACCCTACATCCTGCTCTTATTGCATTTAATTATGGATGGGGTACAAAGTACAATATGATCTACCTCGAGATCGTATGAACGAGTTCTAACCTCTAAACCTTGTAAAAAAACTGCCTCTACGAACTAAACCCCTCATCTTATATAGGCACCGGGGGTATCTAGGGTTCACACATGGTCGGTAACAATCTAGGATAAACATGTCAATTATTACACTCCTTGAAATGTACGGCAAGTTTGAAGAACTCCATCTTGATCACGCCGAGGGCCAGGGCACGCGTGGCCCAATCTCTAATTACTGATGGGTCCTCGGCCCGACCTATGAATGGCGGGCCGACGTGGTGTGCGCCCCCTAGTCCAGGACACCGTTAGTAGCCCCTGAACTTGTCTTCAAACCGAGGACATAGGCTCCTTCCTCAAGACATCTTCATTATCTTGGTCATCGATTTGTATGTGAGTTCGATCTTCAACATGAAGACAACAATAGTAACACCTAGCAGCACCACAACACCAAGCAACATCTTCATGAGAACCACCGGCTTTCTCCCTAGTATCATGAGTGCACAAGCTTACTGCCTAGTCATCACATTTGCACTTTCATTCTTGAGAGCATTCTTACACTTGCTGGTAGATGCATTCATAAGGCTAAGCTCCTGTACATTCAGAAGTTCCTCCCTTCAGTCCTTCACAACACCAATAGTATCCACAGTGGCATCGCCAATGAGATACTATTTGTCAACAAGGTACTGAACATATTCCAATTCCCTACACCAGAAATCCCAAGTAACCTATCCCAAAATACATGTCAAGCTCAAAAACTTGAATCTTTTCAGCCAAAATGGAAGAGAAACCATGGAAAGGAAAAGAAATCAAATCACTAACCATGCTTCTGGCATTTGTAAAAGATCCACCAGACGTGCTTCTCTGTCATGTAGACGTACATGTGCGCCTTCTCCTTGCAGCTTGGACAACAGATCAGGGGCAGCGGCTATGCCATGCGGCGGGCAGTAGAGACAAAGGAGCTTTGCGGCAGACATGAGCACCAGAGCGGAAGGAACTACCAGGGAGACGGGATCTCGCGGTATTCGGCGGATTCAACGACGACCGGCGAAAAACATAGTGAGGGAGTTTTTTTAGAAATGGAGGAGGACCCCTGGCCTCTGCATTTGGACGATGCATGCAACCACTTTATTAATTGTTCACACAAGGCAATACAAAGTAAGACAACAGCAAGACTAAAGCCATCATCTAGGCCACATCTGTCGCTATTCCTATCCAAATGATTAAAGGATACTGATAGTTTGGGCCTAATACCAAACAGACCTCACAGCCAAACCTAACATACAAGACTAGAGGTCCCATCCAGGATGCCTGCCGGGTATGGGGCACCCACTGGTCCGGCGCACTACTCAACCAGGACGCCTGCTGGGTATGAGGCCGCCGCAGCCACCTGCCACCAATCCATCTTCAGAGCTGTGCTGCCACATCTACCTTGCATAGTCTAGCCGTCGTCGATGTCACCATGACGCGAGATAGCTTCCTCCTCCTACGCGAGTCCATCTCCGCGCATCGGACGTCGAGTCTCCACTGCGGCATGCCGCCGAGACCCACCGTGGATGATACTGTTGATGCCACACTGCTCCACCTACATGCCATCTCGCGTCGACTCCGAACTACCAGCAACTCCACCACCTTGAGTAGTCCTCGGCCGACGCCTTCAGGAAGGAACACGACACCAAAGTGCCATCATCGCCCAAACAGAGGAACAAGAGGCTTTCGCCGACGCTCATGGCAGAGGTGGGGGCATAGGATCCACACCGAAGCCTCCAGGAAGTGAATCGGGGCCGAGGGCGTCGACTTTTGTGTGGCCGCCACGCCGGCCTGGAGTTTCCCTGGATCCATGCCCACCTGCCAGATCTGTCTAGCCAGCACCGGGTAGGTATTGGAACTAGCACGAACCGGAGCATATCGAGTCGGAGATGACACTACCGGGATTCACAGCCGGCCGCCGCCTGCCAGATTCCCACCGCCGCGCACGTCAGAGCCGACTCCGAATGATGTCGGTCTCACTCACACACCACTGGCCACCCCCAACCACGCCGGTGAGTGGGGGCAACCTTGGCGCGCGCCCACTGCCGCTCAGGGCCGCCAGGACGGCGCCCGAGCCCACACCATCTGGAGGGGAACCGATCTGGGGTGGGGGGCCCAGATCAGCCGCCGCCAGCCGCCATAGCCGGCCCCACGCTGCCCCCGCAGCCGTGGAGGCACAACCGCCGCCGGAATCCGATCGGGCCACCGCCCCATCACGCCCACTCCGCCTCCACACCAGGAGACCAGGTTCTCCATGATGCTTCGGCCAGAGGATCCCCTCGCGAGGAGAGGAGGAAGGTCCGTCGGACGAGCTTCACTCGCCGGCCTCCTCCGGCGGTGGCGGAGAATCAGGGGGGTGGTGGGGAGGGAGGGCCTGGAGGTGATGGCTGCTAGGGCGCCCAAGCCGCCCCCTGGAGGCGACACGAGCGCTAGGTTTGATGTCTAAAATTGGGGGAGAATTTCACTTCCCCGGCCTCTGCACCAACTAGGGATGGATACGGCCATTTTAGTATGAGTACCAAGATAAACATGGTCCTTGGATTTTTTTTAAATGAGTATCAAGATATTTTTTGATGAGTGATTCGACCACACACCAAACTTGATCCTCAATAAATGAGGGAAAACCCATGTGCATCACCTGTCAATTCTAGAAACTGAACTCGGGTCGTTAGGCTGCATAACTGCATGCCCAACCACTGAGCCAGGGCCCAACCGCTTAAAAATGGGGGAGAACTTCACTTCCCCGGCCTCTGTACCAACTAGGGATGCATACGGCCATTTTAGTATGAGTACCAAGATAAACATGGTCCTCAGAATTTTTAAAATGAGTATCAAGATATTTTTTGATGGGTGGTTCCATCACACACCAAACTTGATCCTCAATAAATTGGGGAAAACCCCTGTGCATCATCTGTCAATTCTAGGAATAGAACTCGGGTAGTTAGGCTGCACAACCGCATGCCCAACCACTGAACCAAGGCTCTCTTTGCAAGGTAGTGAGGGAGTAGTCGCACACGAGGACGGAAGGAGGCTAGGGGTTGAGGAGGGGGCTGCCGCGGCTTAGGGATTTGATGAAATGAGGAATTTTGGCCTCTTTTACTTAAAATCCCTCCATGCAAGATTGGCCTAATAAGAGAAGAGTATGTGGCGGTCAACAAGTGCATACATGTGAGAGTGGCCGTATTTTCACTTCAAATCGTATATAGTGACCGTAATAAGCGTAGTCAGAACCAATGACCATATCATGCTCCTGCTTTAAATATAGTGATCGCCGGCATATTTATTTCTTTTGAAGACATATTTTCTCCAAAGAAATGTAAATTAATTTTTAGAGAAAAGGCTCGGCCAAGCCCGAGAAGTGGACCTAACCCGGCTTTGAAGTAACAAAGCCATCAATAGGCCAGGATACAATCGACAGTACAAGCTAAACCGAAAAGAAGAACGGGGGATGCAACCCCAAACAGCAGGTACAAGGTAAGGAAGGTAAGCAAGCAACTATGGAGCATGAAGCAGAGGCAACAGCCACAAGGTCTCGCCCATCAGTGCACCCGAGGAGTCACCGACGCCCCAAGCACGACGCACAACAGGAAGCTGCAGAAGGGTGAGGTCGCCATCGGAGACACGGCCGAAAGAGGAGCACCGTAACCACATGACAGAATCAGAGCTCTCCAAGGCCAGCTGCCCTCGCCACCAACACATCACAGTGGCAGGAGAGGGGACCATTATCCCCTCTCGCCCAGGCTCGAGGGCGCCGCACCGCCGGACTCAGTAGAGCACTTGGGGAAGGAGCACACCACCTGGATGAAACATCAGACCTGCCTGGAACTGCGACACAGTAGATCAGATGGACCGCCACCAGGAACCAGACGAGCTCTCCATGCACGCCCACCATCCCCATGCCCAAGTCGGCGCCTTCAAGAAGGTGACGACGTTGTGGCGCCGCCGTTGCTTAGCCACCGGGGCTAGGGTTTTCACTCGGGCGTAGGGGAAGGGGGGAGGCAGGGGAAGATGAGCCTCGACGCCGCCACCAAGGAGGGAATGGCATCCAGGACGCCATCGAACGCCACCCACGGCCAAGGGTTTCCCCCAGCCAAGCACCCTGCCGCCACCTCCGAACCAGCCACAGCATCAGCAGGCGCGTGCATGCCGGAGATCCAGGCCGGCCGGAGGTCATGCGTCGCGAGCGGACCAG
The DNA here is from genome assembly GCA_034509565.1 of Triticum monococcum. Classification (NCBI taxonomy): domain Eukaryota; kingdom Viridiplantae; phylum Streptophyta; class Magnoliopsida; order Poales; family Poaceae; genus Triticum; species Triticum monococcum. The sequence continues at coordinate 492,003,836 of CM067845.1, forward strand.
AACGCCTCAGATCTGACGAGGGTAGCCTGGGGCCTCCCCGCGCCATGACCAACGCCCACCAGGACCTCGTTGCCCGCGTAGCCGAGGGGATCCGGCCAAGCTCACCGACGAGCACTCCCCGCTGCTGGAGGAGCGCCGTCCGCACCAGCGAGGCCGCCGCCTTAGATCTGAGCCCTCACCACCGAAAGGGAGCGGCCAGAGGCCTCGCCGCTGCCCTCACAGGCAGCCGCGCGGGGGCCCCGGCGACCGCCTCCGGCATCGGCGAGGAGGAAGGGAAGGGGGGTGGCAGCGCGAGGGAACCCTAGGTCGCCCCCGAGTCGCCCTTGGGAGAGCGACGCGGGGGGGGGGTCTCATTAAGTAATTACCCAGCTCAAGAAATGTAAATTAATGGGTGAAAAGAGCTACAAAAAACATTTGGGGACGTTGACACTCTTCACTTCTTCATTCTTCACATTCCGTAGCTCAACCAGCGTTTCGAATTCCCATGAGCACCGTATTAATGGAGAATCCAACCCAGGATCGCCCCGGACAGAACCCAAGGCGTTCTCTGTCACCCTGACCCGTCGCAGTATCGACTAGATTGATCAAGTCGACACGCAGGTTTCACACACTGACACACGTACACCCACACTCCCCTCACTCTCGACTATTGTGGAGGGGGGAGAAGCAAGGCACCACCAGAGGACGGGGTTCCGTCTTTGATCGCGCTCGATTGGAAGGAGAAGGCGCCGATTGCAGAGTGTGCCCCAGCCATTTCTGGATGGAAGAGACCAGGCGGAGAAACATATGGAGCGGGGTGAGGTGGCTGAAGCACTACTCGTCGGTGCAAAGCATCCTGATCATCGGGGACGAGGACTTCTCCTTCTCGCTGGCGGTCACGACCGCCTTCGGCTCCGGCGAGAACATCATCGCCACATCCCTCGACTCCTACGGTTTGCTCCTTTCCGCTCGCTCTCTCTCTCTCTCTCTCTCTCTCTCGCTGCTTGAAGGTTGCAGATTTATGCAGCTACTTTGATTTAGATACTGCCTAGATTTTTGGCTGCGATGGAGAAATTTAAATGATGCACATAACCATTAGAGGGCTGGGAAGCACCATGTTCTTCTAATATGAAGATTAGCTTTACTCTGTTGAGATCCAAATTTACCCTAACATGGTTGATTGCGGCGATAAAATGGGGTGGGGGGAAACCCCTTTCCATAAATAAGAGCCACACGGCATATTATATCAAAATGTGCTGGACATAATTTTATTACTAGTACTACTACAGAGGAACAATGCTGATTCATTCAAGAATTCGCGTGGTCTTACTAAACTAAGTTTTTTTAACAGAACTTCTCTAATTTGTATGCCATGGAAGGAACTCGAGTGTTTAGTAACAACTACTGCTATTTTAGTGTTTTTGCTGCAAATTTGATAGGTTGAACGCCAGCTATGATTCATGTTGGTCGTAAGACTAAATATGAGAAAGGCATTGCGCTCTGCCTAATTCATTATGATCTGGTAAGTGACAAATATACAAATGTCAGTTATTGGGGCACGACCCAATAACTGCCCATGGTCATTGCCGAGCAAGCCCCAACAAGAGCCCTCTGGCCTTTGCCAACGCGAGCTTGCATGACGCCACATCCGTGGCCATTGAAGTTGTCCGTTCGCTGGCAACGATGTCCCAACCTCCACAATTGACCACTGCGTTTGTGAGGAGAGAAGCCTCACCAACCGCAGACACCATCCAGACCACACCTAATATGGCACAGGATCCGGACGACGACAGTATATTTACCAGGGTCGATAAGTACTTCAACGAACATGGGTACGGTGATGAATTCCTGGGGCCTCCTTCTCAAGAACCCAACCCTGCAAAAGACGATCGCGATCTAGCTGGTACCGCGAAGAAACCCAATTGCAACAGGCGTCGTCTGGCGTTCAGTTCTCAGGAGACGCCTCCAGCTGCCGCCTTCACCGAGCCTCAGATAGCCGAGGTGCAAAATATTATCAGCCCCAACACACTCAAGAAGATGGTCTCTGAGTAGAACTCGATCCCATTACAGCAGAAGAAGAAGGGACGGAAAAGAAAGAATAACAAGGGTGCGAGCCAGCCGGCATCGAGTATGATCCGTGCTCAGGACGGGCCACCTTCATCTAAGGATATCTCGAGGAGGGTGCATATGGCGGGTGGGCCGATGCTACCGACTAATCTGCTCAATGCTGCAACCGGTCAAGTATGCACACACCCCTGCCATCGCAGCTTCACTTATTTTTATTTTTATAAAATAGCTAATGCGTAATGCGGACTAGTTACTGTCGTTGCAAATTTCTTTGGTTTAAATTTCATCATGTACGTACGTATTCCGAGAGCTACATCTTATTAGTCTTTGACACTTTTGATCGCAGCTGTTTATTTTCCATATCTTGTAATGGTTTGACCATGGTTGCATTTGTTCTTTACTCTGTTTAATAATTAATATGAATGGTTGTGTGCATCACAATGGTGTAGAGACGGCGGGTTTAACCTCCTTTTCAAAAAAAAATTCAATTGTTGACGCTTTTGCTCTCATGTGTAGTTCACACAAGAAGCTCGTGAAGGCCTTCTTCCGCAGTGCAAGTGGCCTGCTTCGTCCTGACGGCGAAATCCACGTCACTCACAGGACGGGGCATCCGTACTACAGATGGGAGATCGAGCAATTGGCCTCTGAGTCTGCACTTGTCATGTTTGAGAAGGACTTTTTCTGGAAATACGATTACCCTGGTTATAACCAAAAGAGAGGATCTGGCTCAAGGTGCAACGAAGACTTCCCTATAGATGGTAGCTACACTTTCAAGTTCCGCATGGAGCGCAAGGAAGATGAAAGCGCGTCGATTCCTCTCACTGCTGCATTGAATTTGATGATGAAGCTTGAGGCTGTGACCAGCGCCGCCTAGCTACCTAGCTAGCTAGTGTGCTTGAGCAAATAAGATGTATCAAGACCGTATCAGAGCCAGCTTTTAGGACGGCTGGTGGATCTCTAGTTGGTGGCCAAAGTATGAAATGCCCCTGAATGTTTAAGATAATGTTTAAGTATTGATTTTATGTTCAAGTACTGATTTGGCGTAGTTATCTGATTATGTTGTATGCCAGTTTGAATGATATGATATGCACCTATTTTTTCAGGGTTTTCCTTTATTGTTAAGTGATTATAATAGATATAAAACAATACCAACACTTTGATAATATATAATGAAGTTGTAAATGTATAATCTTATTTCACTGTATTCTAATAAGTAATTGCTGTCATGTATGTACCGTTCTATATTGGTGGACATATCGGGCTAGATATCGGCCATATCGGTCAATATATTGGTCCATATCAAATGATATGTTTGGAAATGATATTTACAAAGTGATATGGTATGTTTATATCGGTAGAGCCCCAAAAGTGATATATCGGCCTATATATCGGTCGTATCGGCCTAGATTTAAAAGTTTGAGTACCAACCAAGTATATTTGCACTATCTTATAACAACTCTACAGAATTGCAATGCTTTCATTCCATCCCAACAGGTTTTGATTTATTTGTTCGCATTGCTATACGTAAGTTGCCTGAAAAAGAATACAGATCGGATGATCTCGGGAGACAAGGAGGATAGCTCCGAGGCTGAAACGAGGGTGCAACATTTTAATTATTAAGTTAAAGACTCATTTTGTCTTGATTATTAAGCCCAGACATATGAGGCCGGTTTGAGAAGCCTGAGTCATGATTTTTTGACCAATCACCGACTGGCCGTTCGCCGAAACGTATAACGGGTGTTTGAGGAGTCCGATTGCAGATGCTTTAACACTCTACATGATTCCTGTTACTCATAATTGCTTGCTTGTTAGTGCTACCTCGGCATGGGTTTATTAGTTCCCATTGTATTCTTCTAAAATTTTGATCACATAGTGACTGGCAAAATACTGACGCATGTAATTACGAACTATATTGATGGATTTGTATTTAAATATAATTTTCAATATGTATAACTTATTATTTATTAAAATCATGGCCAAAAATATAAGGGGTTGATAAATGGGGATAGTAACTCCAACTGCTAGCATTGTTACAACTCTCAACGGCTCCGTTTCACAACTCAAAGAGCCTCTTCATAGGGGAAGTGCATGGATAAATCCGAGTACACATGAACCCACTTTGAAAAACATATTTTTAAATGCTAAAAATCTGAAAAAAGTTTGCACCGGTATGTCTTCATTTTCTATGTGCGTGCATGAAGTTTCATAAAAAAAATAATTTTTTGTGACCTGTACAAAAAAGACAAAAAATTGTGTCGTGAAATGTTATTTAGAAGCACTGAAATTTATCTTTTTTTGCCGAGATAAAACAAAAAGATATTTTCTTACAAAACTTTATACCGCACACATAGATTTGCGAACATGTATTCGTGAAATTTTCTTTGAATTTTTTGACATCTTAAAACATGCTTAAAATGATTTTTTTTAAATGGGTGTAGATGCCCATGCGTTCAGGACTCCAGCACTCTCCAAGTTACAAGATTCAAACGGGATAAAATGTGTGTGAATAGGACAACAACAAAAATGATTTCAATATTTTATGGCACTTGTCGCTTGCGCTCTATCAAATACCAAAAGACTGGACACATTAACTTGTTTTTTTTAAGAATGTTATTATTTTTTATTTCTTTTTCCTTGTGAACGGATTTCTTTTCTGTTTTAACTCCATAAAAATGAATTTACTGAAATGCCAGTGAACTACGCATTTATTATGGATCGGAGCGAGTACAATATACTTCTACTACAAAAGTACCAAAAAAATATCGCTGGGCTACATTGTTTTCCCACTAGACGGAGGAGAACAGTCAAGGGCACTTGAGGCGTGTTTGGTTGCCCGCATGCAGCCCAACCAGGCCCGCACGAGATGTGCGCAGCCTGTTTGGTAGTCCGCATACACTATTGGGCCTGCATCACACGCTTCTTAAAATATCTTAGGGCCTGGCTCATTGGGAACGCACGAATCGACAGTTTTTCCAGGGCCAGGCTCGAGTGGTGCACGTGGGCAGGCGCGGCTGCACGCGCGCGGCCACCCTCGAGAAGCCGCGTTGCTTCCCGAAGCACCGACAATTATTAGCCTCACCGCCCCTCACGGCTCCCTGTCCCCACTCTTCCCAACTCTCACCGGCGGCGGCAGATCGGAGCAGAGGAAGAAGACCACCGGACTCCATCACCGGCGGCGGCGGATCAGAGCAGAGGAAGAAGACCACCGGACTCCATCAATGGCGGCAAGCACTTCTCTCTCTTCGACATGCACGCCAGATTCGATCCACGGCGATAGATTCGATCCACGGTGGAGGGGAATGGGGAATAGAGGTAGATAAGCATAGGGGTAGTTCATACTAGTTCATAGCAGTTCATATGAGTTCATACATGCAAGATCGGAATGCATAAGGTAGATTTCGGCATTGAGGGATAGGGGAATAGGGGGAAAGGGGGTGCACAACGGACACCGGTTGACCGCGGTGGCAGTCACCGGCGTGCGGAGCGGCTGGTCGAGCCGCTGGCCTTCATATTCTTCTTCATCACCGTGCGGGCCGGTGGGTCGTCCTCGTCGTCCTCCGCGGAGTCGAGGTCGATCTGCCAGGTAGGACGGACTGGCTCCGACGCCCTAGCTGGCATGTGCACCGCCTCTTCTTCCTCCTCCTTAGGCTCCCCGCCGATGACCGCCGGCGGCTCGATAGCCGTCTCCCAATACACTGCGACACGACGGTCATTAGGAGCCCAGTAGGTCTTGTACTTGCACCACTTCTTCCTCTGTTTAGGGTCATCGGAGACGGCCTGATTCATGGCCCAGCGAATGATGTCAACTACCATCGCGCCCTTCGTTGGGTCAGGAATCAGCGTCTTCAGCTCTTCTTTAGTGGCCTTCATGAGTATGGCATTAGATTCGTTCTGCATGTCCAGCATGGAGCCGAAGTTCAAGCAAACCTTCATGGTGTTCTCGAACTTGGTCCGGTCACCAGCCGTCCACCCGAGGAAGAAGACCCTCCCGCCAATACCCCAAGGGAAGGGGTTGGCATTGGAGCTAGAGCTAAAGCTCATGGCGATGGGGAGGAGGAAGGTTGACAGTGAGAGAAGAGAGGAGGTGGGTAAATAGTGGTGGGCAGGGTGAGTAAATATAGAGGGGGTGGAGAGGAGGAGAAGAGTGACAATCATGCCGCTTTAACTACAAGCTCTTGAATTAGCCATGAACTCTGTGCAATGCCTGACTCCATGACTTGTGTGCAGATCAAGGATAACAATGAGATGGGCACGGAGGTGCTCCCGGCCGTTGACAGCAAGGGCAAGCAGCCCCTTCACCCAATGCCCGACGAGGTTGAGTTGCCGCCCACCGTCGAGGAAGACCCGAAGACGCCTGAGGGTGGCGACGACGAGGGCATGGAGGAGCCCCCCAGCAACAAGCGCCGCAACTACGACCACTATCATCAGGAGGATGGCCCAACTCACTTCTGCAAGGTCATCCTTGCACCGAAGTTTGAGTGCATCCCCATGCCCCTGGACTTCACCAAGCACTTCGTCGCGGTGCCGACAGAGTTCAAGCTCAGGAACAACACCGGTTGCTCCTGAAAGGTGACGGTCAAGCTGATGAACGGCAAGGTGACCCTGGATCAGGGTTGGACCACCTATGCAGCCGTTCATCAGATCAAGATCGGCTACATGGTGACGTTCAAGCTCCTCACTCCCTACACCCTCAAGGTCATCATCTTCGACGACGATGGCATTGAGGTTGTCAACAAGTGCGGGAAGCACGACGAACCCTTCGCCGCCAAGGAGTAGGGTCGGGCCACCTCTTTTGAGCGTACTATCGAGTCTGCTTTGAACATGTTTACGGTTTATGCATTGAACTGTTATATCTGTGGTGCTGCTTATATCTGAATTATGCTAGTTGATGCTCTGTTTATACTCTATTGTGTTTATGATGTGTGCTGCCGAAGTGTGGTGGTAACCTCACCAACTAGCCAAATAAGTTACCACACATCAGGCCTTGCATACAACCAAACACCATGCCTTGGGTTTGTGGACTAACATGCAGACAACCAAACACCAGACGATGTGATTCAGCCCATGCAGGTAAGAGGGCATGCAGGCAACCAAACAACATGCATATGAGACTACATTTGCATCTCCAGGTTAGATGGAGAAGTGTATGCAATGCGGGTACTGTAGCACCGCAACCAAACACGCCCTTGAGTACTCCACGGTACCTCCGCTGGGCCGATTGCCAGATAGGCTGCGAGACCTACGATCGTCGAATTAATGGAGAATCCACCCTAGCTAGGATCACGCCAGAGCAAAAGACCCAAGGCGCTCCACCCTCACCTCACCTCCACGGCTCCACCCCTCCGTCCCTTCACCCTGCCATGTAGGGACTAGGCCCCATCTCCTTCGGTCCTCCAAATCTTTTTCAAACGGAGCCTTCTCCGGGAAGCCTCGAACCCACACTCCACTTCAGTCCAGAGGCTCCAGACGCGCTTCACACACACACACACACACACCACCGTCCACGGGAAAAGGGCGAGGCGCCGGCGGTGGCGGAGTCGCGGAGAGGGTGCGGGCGATCGCCGTGGAGGGGAATGGCAGGGAAGGGGGTGCGGTGGCTCCACCACTACTCCTTGGTGCACAGCATCCTGATCGTCGGCGACGGCGACTTCTCCTTCTCGCTGTCCCTCGCCGCTGCGTTCGGCTCCGGCTACAACCTTGTCGCGACATCCCTCGATTCCTACGGTTAGATTCTTCCCACTCCCTCTTGCCAAATGGCTAAAAGTTGCAGTTTATTTTTTTCATACTAGCACTGCAGATTTGGTGCAGAGTACCCTGATGTAGTGACTGGAACCCTAGATGGGTTCTAGGATTCTAGGAATGCCGTGTGCTAATTTGTGGATTGTTAGAGTTTTTGATGTCTAGTGTTACTTAAGGTAGGATTCGATGTGCATTTCAAAGGTTAATTATGGTCCTTGCAAAAACAAGAAGACGCTTCTGTTACTGATTGTGCATGACCTGGCTAGTTGATTCAGTTTTACTAGTATATACACCAGAACATAATTGATTAAGCTAAGGATCTGTGTGACCTCGCGGAAACTAATTATGAAGTAGAATGACACAAGTGCTATGATAAATTGATTCTCACTGCTGGAAATTGTATGCCATGGTCTCATGGACAGACACGCGCAATGAGCAAACGCTGCTTTTTTGTTGTAATTTTTCTTCATTTGCGTAATTGGAACCGGCGCCTTTGCAGTTGGATAAGTTCCATGTGTTCATATGAGCATTGTTGCACTGTTGAATGAGCCTAGGTTTCGTTAATGAGTTTCATCTGTTGACATCAATCCTTTGTTCTTGCATCAACGGTTCAGAGTAGCCCGTTGTCCAATATACCATATATTAGAAATGTAGCAAATAAACTGTATCCCTGGTTACTAAACCAATAAAAGGAATTGTTTAGGACCCTAAGAAATGTTTTTGGAGACATGAAGCGGGAATAAACGAGTAGGACCGTTAGCATCAGAAAAACATTATCAGGCTATTCCACAAAAATATCCTGTTTTAATTCCATGTAAGCACCACTTCTTCTTTGATCCGTTATACTGAACTTGTCAAGTTGTCATCTTTCAATAGTTGTTCAGTTCTTATTTGCATCATTCCTAATTCTATGTTATTGTCTGTATGCATCAACCTGCCGTTTGTGATTCTGTGATCATTTTTAATATGTTATATTTATCTATTTTATCTAAATTTCCCGTTGGCAATTCTGTTGGACAGAGGCTCTGATTGGCAAATATAGCGAAGCAGAAGCAAATGTAAGAGAATTGAAGAGAATGGGGGCCAAAGTTTTGCATGGTATCAATGCAAAAAGCATGCAGCGCCACTCTTATCTCGTGATGAGACGGTTTCATCGGATTGTCTTTAACTTTCCTCATGCTGGGTTCATAGGAAAGGAGTATGAGCTGCATATGGTCAAGTATGTGTATTCCCTTTCTATATTTAGATTTCTGCATCGTTGTTAATATTTGGTCAATCGTTGGATAACTTAAAATAATGTTAGTTTTCGTGCGGACTTATTGTATTGCCTACTTCTTGGTGATTTTCTTTATTTAGAATTGACTCAGTATCCCTAGTGACACATATCTGTTTATGAGTTATCCTACTGTGTGACTTGTTAGAAACTCGGTGAAAGTGGTACTGAAAAGATTCTATGAGTAGCTCTTTATGCTTACATATGAACTAAATCATTTGGGTTAAATTATACGTTTTCCATCTAAATGCAAAGGTTGTGTCTCGGTGTATTGATAGAAGAAATAGATTGCCCAGGGACTTCTTACTTAAATTAGTCTTCGTGTTCTTCGAATGGATCTCCTAATTGTTGCAAAATTGACTTCTAGGCTCTCTTCTCATATTAAACATGCTGCATGGAACCGGGGTTCCCCTTGCTTGCTTGGCCGGGATAGATCATAGAACCAGCGTTTAGGTTGTGGCTAGACAAGGTTACAGCTGCATGAAACCGCAATGCAAGATGAGAAGCCAGACTTGTGGCACCACGTTCAAACCTGGAGCTCTAACAGTGTACCAGGAGTCCATGAGCTGATGATGAGCACCCTTCAGACTCGATAATGGCTATTTGTTCTTCATGAACGTTTCTCTTCTGTGCAAAAAGGAAGAGAAGAGATAAGTGAATGATACGACAATACTGTAATGCATATTTTACCATGATTTTTGTAGGTGCATGGCCCACGTACATGTTTTTTCCTATATTCTTGGGGACCCCCTTTTTTTTGGTCTGGTGGCCGCCCATGGCTGGTGGCTTCCTATTTAGAGTTAACCCCAAAATCCCTTTGGTTGGTCTAAAAAACCCAAAAGTCCCTTCCTAATAGCTAATGCTTCAACAAATTGACCTTTTGTATCGCCATCTTGACCTTTTTGGTTGTGATCTTAGCTTGCATAGGTAGCTGGTGAAGGGGTTCTTTGGCAATGCACGAGAGCTGCTTCAACCTAAGGGTGAAATCCACATCAGCCACAAGACAGGATATCCTTACGACGCGTGGGATATTGAGCAGCTCGCCTCGGAATCTTCTCTAGTCATGATTGACATAGTTAGTTTCGAGAAACAAGACTACCCCGGCTATAACCAGAAGAGAGGAGACGGTCCAAAGTCCAACAGACCTTTCCGCCTTGGTGACTGCAGCACATACAAGTTCATCGCGAAACGTAATGACGTTGAAGAAGAATGCCAATGCTACTGCTACATTTGCCAAGATATGAATATGTCCGGCCGTACTTTGACTACATGAGCGGTGGCAAAGCAATGTTGGGAATTAGTAACTGGTGGCACCTTACATAGCAGTGAAATTAGGTGAACTTGTAGTGCATCAACAAACTAGACGTGGAGCTTGAGAGCTATTTTGGTGAGTTGCTAGTGTTATTTTGGTGAACTTGATGTCGCGAAGCACTTTTGAACACTTTTGAACTTCCAAGGGCACGGCATTGTAAGTGCGGATGAGGCATCATTCCTGCATTCTGTAACCGATTAGGTGTACTATATTAAAGGTATGAACAACATTCTGGTAATGAAGATGCAATCACTTTCCTTGCATTGATTCGCACGGCATTTCTCCCTGTTTTCAATTTACCCAAGTTTGGGGTGCTTCATCCACTCGTCTCACCTGTATGTGTTGTTGCTGTTTGTTTTCTCTACCTGCAAATATTGCAAATTTGGTTTGAAAACAGAAAGGGAACTCTAAAATACTCCCTCATGAATTCTGATGAGCGGTTACGTGGTCTTTGGGGGTGTTTTATTTTGATAATCTGAGACCGAACCAACCAATCAATAACCCCTATAAGAATCGAATGTATCGCTATAACAATTTGTTCCAAATTCTTGGTCGAACCGATAAGCTGCATTTCCCTAAAAAACGATAAGGCAATTGTTCTGTTCACTTTGAAAAGCTAAGCTCGTGAATTTTTTAGACGAAAGGGACCTTCCGGTCTTCCATGAAAAAAGAGAAGCTAGTGATTCACTCTTACTCCCACTCCCAGCAGAAATAAACTCGTGCCTGGCGGGCATCGAGGGCTGGCATCCGGGGCGGCGGCCCCAGGAAGGTGGTTGACGTGTCGGCGGCTGTGGAGTTCGCATGGGCGAGGCAGCGGCCGCGGTGTGCTGGTGGTCGGAGGCTCGTCGTGCCTGTCTAGGCAGCTCGGCGATGCCTGTTCTTCGGCGGGTCACAGCTCCGACGGCTCGCGCTGTGGCGTCTGCGTTCTATGCGGTCTCTGGACCACCAGATCTGGCCAGCGGGAGGATGCAGGGTGGTAATCTGCCCTTCCTGCTCGGAGGACGTGCATCAATCTGCTGTCTACGTGCTGGTGGTTTGCCGTGGTTGACTCGACAGCAAGGCATGGTGGTGGTCCCTGCACGGGCATGGCGCTGTGATTGTGTAGGTGTGTGTGTGGGTCAGTGGAGTTGCTTGCATGAGAGTACTGGTGTCAATGATCCGAGCGAAAGCTTGGCTGGTTCTTGCTGGCCGGCAGTGGCGGCGCCCGTGGGCGTCGCTTTCTTCCTTGGAGGCGCCGTCGAGGTGATTTGGGCTTCCTGCGTTGTCGGGTCAAGATCCTCGGGCGAAAGTGATGATCTTGGTTGGATCAGGCGGCGGCGGCGTCTTCATCGTCGTATTCCCTCTTGGGGGTGTTGTCTTAAAGATCTTGGTCCCATTTGTGATTCTTGCAGGTTGGATGTGCACTACATTGCGGTCGGCAGGTGCCCGACCGGTGATGAGGTGGTGTGGCGTTGCGACGTGTGTGGTAACGACGATGGTGGCGAGGAGAGCTGGGTCACGACTTGTCCTTTCGATGCCGAAGGTCCGGTGTGCCAATGAGTGTGCCTATGTTGGCTTCTGGCTGTGACAAAGAATTCGGAGCTGCGGGCGGCGGGGCCACTGCAGCAACGATGACTCCGTAAGGGCGGTTTTCAACAAGCGGTGCTCTTCGGGTGTTGCGCTGGACTAGGTCGGTGTGAGGCTTGTAACTTTCTCTTGTGATGCTCGTCAGCAAAATCGGAGCTGCCATGTCCTCGACGTTGTGGTCGACTGTTTGGTGTTGCTTTGTTGTTCGGTGCTATCTCCCGACGGTTGTGTCGTGATCTTGTTGGTGGCCAGGTCGTCCGTGTGTGCCCCTTGAGGGGTTTGTAATTTAGGTTTTCGTCCGGTTTTTCTATAATTAACCGGACAACTCTCTTTTTAATCAATGAAAATGATAAATCTTTTGCCTTGTTTAAAAAAAAAGAACATCTCATCTCTATAGCCTGCCTACCGATCGAACACTCCAAACTGTTCGATTCCTCTAGGAAGCAAACGTTGCATTCCATTCCGTTAATGATAATTGATAATGGTTCTGTTGAAAGCACGCATCAATGTGACAAACTTCTGGACATTATTAGCATTTCAGAATAGTTTCCCTAAAATAAAACAGTTCACGCATGCACGTGTGTATCCCTTGGCGTTTCAGATTCCCAATGATTAATGGAGTAGTGGATGATCAGAACCCAAGGGCCGGCCGAGGCGTCCCATGCAAGACGCTGCTAGCCATTGGTCTCCCTGCCATCCAATTCAAAACCCCTCGCCGGCACCTCTCGGTTCAAAGACTGGACGCCAGTCCAGACGCTTTGTCACACACACACGCACACCGCGTAGTGTCTCTGGCCTCGCTCTCTCCGGGGAAGGGGAGTGGCGACGCCGATGGTGCAGCTAGTGGAGATCCCCCTGGAGGAGAAGAAGGATGAGAAGCTGGTCAAGTGGCTACGTCACTACTCGTCCGCACAGAGCATACTGATCGTCGGCGATGGCGACTTCTCCTTCTCGCGGGCGCTGGCCACCGCCTTCGGCTCCGGCGAGAACATCGTCGCAACGTCCCTTGACTCGTACGGTTCGACGCCCTTTCCGCTTCCTCTTGCCTCTCGCTCGTACTATATGTTAGTACTCCCTCCGTCCAGAAATACTTGTCATCAAAATGGACAAAAAATGATGTATTTAGAACTAAAATATGTCTAGATACATCTCCTTTTATTCATTTTGATGACAAATATTTCCGGATGGAGGGAGTAGCATTCATCAAAGGGTCAGGGTCTTAATTTGTGATCCGTTTCTCTGTTGTTTTCTCTGGCATTTCATCTGTTGGAATACAGTTCATCTGATCAGCATGTATAGCAAAGCGGAACCAAATGTAACGTAGCTGAAGAGACTGGGCGCCACGGTCTTGCATGGCGTCTTGCATGAAAGAACACACTGATCTCAAGACTAAACGGTTCGATAGGATCGTCTTCAATTTTCCCCATGCTGGATTCATAGGAAAGGAGAATCAGGTGCCTATGATCAAGTATGTTTACTGCGCTGCAATGTTTACTCTCTGCCTCTCTGGATATGGTTTTCCTTATCTATCATTTTTTCCTGATATAAAGGGAGTATTTGTTTGCCACTTTACACAGAACTTGTAAACAATCATAATAACATTTTCTTGTGTCGTTGTAGCGCCCATAAGCTGCTGGTGCAGAGGTTCTTCCGCAATGCGAGTCACCTTCGCCGTCCTCTCGGCGATATACACGTCAGCCACAAGATGGGGCAGCCATACGACAAATGGGGGATCGAGGAGCTTGCCTCAGAGTTTGCGCTTGCTATGTTTCAGATTGTCCCCTTCGGAAAAGAAGATTACCCCGGGTATAACCAAAAGAGAGGAGACGGTGACAGGTGCGACGAGGAATTCCCTCTGTGCAACGGCTGCACTTTCAAGTTCCGCGTCCGAAGCCTAGACGAGGAAGAAATTGCGTCTCTACTGGCCTCGGTGGCGGTCCAATGCCGCGTTGATTTGAGCCTTCACCGCGTTGAAATGTTGAACTGACCTGGCATTGACGAGCACCTCTTGCTTATCTGCCACCGACTTCCATGGACATGGCGTGCATGCTGATGGGACATCGATCCATGGCGTGCCTGTAGATTTTTTTTTGAAAAGGAGTTACCCCGGCCTCTGCATCAGAACGATGCATACGGCCATAGATAACTGCATACTTTATTAATTATGATGGACACTGTGGTAATGGCAAATGCATGCATGGGTGCACTTCTCTCCTTCTCATGCTGGTTTGTTTGCATGAATTGTTGTGTTTTTCTTTACGAAATTTGAACACGATGAAATTTTATCTGTTTCCATGATTATGATTCTTCCTATTTTATCAATCAATAAATAAAAAATATATGGAATGTGTTAACTCTTTGTACCCTTCAAATAGGTTTTCGTCCTACTTTATAAATAGAGCACCATTCGAATTTGTGGTACAATTTGTAAAATTCTTATTGTTGAAATCCAAAATTCAAGTCATGGCTCTTTTCAATCTTTCTCATAAACGGATTAAAAATAAATTTTTATTTTTGAAGTTTGGATAAACCATTACTTCGTCTAGTGTCTATACAATACATATGACTCATATAGTGTACTAATTTCAGAGTTCATACATCACGCAAGCAAAGTTCGAAAGAAAGAAAGACAACGAAGCCCCCGCGTACCCTAGTTTCCATTGGGCCATGGTACCCTGGTTTCCATAGGACCAACAATAGCCATCGGGCTCATGTCCTGCACGCGGCCAGCGGAAGGCAACGGCGGCAGGCTGAGGTTTCCATGACTCTACACTTATAGGCCGTTATGCAATCTCAAGGCGGTGAAAATGATGCCTCTCCTCCATAAGCTTAACCCTATGGAAATGACGCCCCTCCTCCTCCTCAAGGCAGTGTCCAAGCATGTGAACTTTCATGAATTAACACTATGTATGAATATGTGAACTTGTGTGTGATGTGCTCGAGCAATGTTTATTGCTCTATGAACTTGTATGAATCATTAGACTATGTGAACTTGTTTGAGTTATGCCTATGTGAAATAGTTTGAATTATGCATATATATGAGTATATGTGTGACGTGCTTGAGGAATTTCTAGGTAGCTAGGTGCTCCCACATTCATTTGATATGTGTTTGATGTGCTCGAGGAATTTCTAGACAAAAAAATGTATGTAGTTATTTTCAATTGCAGGGAATAGATAAGAAACAGATTGACAACAAAAGCAATGGGACATATTTCCGAGAGAAACACTCGGAAACACTCACTTTCACGAGCGTGGCGCTTGGAATAGGGATCACCGAAGCACTTTAACTACTGGAGTGGCATTTTTTCTGAGGGCCCCTCTCGGAAAAGGGGCCACATGAGTACTTTAGCTATTGGAGTACCATTCTTCTTCAAGGGCTACTCACGGAAAAGAATGGCACTCCAATAGTGCCATTTTTTCCGAGGGCCGTAACACTCGGTAAATGACACGTGGGCCCACACATCAGGTTCAAAGGTTTCAATCAACGGTCAGATGCCAAGCGGTACCAGATAGCTCTCGGTAAAGAGCGTGCTATATTATTCTTTTTGAAAAATTCAACAAATATTATTCTTCACTGATAACTGGTCCAGTGGGTCTACCTGTCATGTCACAATGTTTCTTTGACAGGTGTTTTACCGAGTGGGCTCTCCGTAGATAACAGAAAGTCACAGAGCCATCAGTTGCAAACGGACATGCCACATGGCTAGTCTTTGCCGTGTGGTGCTCTCGGCGTCTGTGCAGTTTGCCGATCGTGCTTTGTTCACCGTGATGCAGTGTCGGCAACATTATGTAGTTGCAGTGAACCCGTAGTTGCCGAGTGTAAGAAAATTCCAGTAGTGGGGTTGTACTGAAGCAAAGTTCATCAGTGAAATTAAGCGAACTTGTCGTGCATTAAGAACGTTTGAACTTCCGTGGACATGGCATTGTGCGTGCTGACCAGACACCAACCATCACTGTAACCGAGTAAATGTATTGTTAAAAGTATGAACATCCAACATTGTGGTGATGAAAATGCAAGCACTGCTGGTCTTGAAATGGTTTGGGTGGCCTTTCTCCCTGTTTCCAGTTAGGCCCTGCTTGGCATGGGTGTAAATTTAGACACCGGATTTAATTTACAACTGTATATTACCGGTTGTATATGATTTTCGCCTGGAAAAAGAAACAGCCCCCTTGAAGTGTGTATTTTTTTGACAGCAAATAAACTTTATTTCTCAAATGATGGACAAGTCGTTTACAATAGCATGGGAAATAAAGTCAGGGATAGAATCTTCCCAGAGATGAGAGGATCTACTATGAGTAAAATGCTTTGCTAAGAGATCAGCAACCTCATTCGCTTCCCTAAAGCAATGAAGGTAGGAAACTGCTGCAAATTCGGTGCATGCATGCTTGCCTTCCAACACCACAGCTGCATCTGTACCATTATATGTCTCCTGTTGATTGAAGGCCTGCACAACACTTAGATTGTCTGACTCCAGTATGAGAGAGTTGCATCCAATGTGTTGCGCTAACCAAGCCCCGTTCCTCATGGCTTGTATTTCCGCTGATTCGGCGGTGATCACATGTGGCAGGAACCATGCTGCCGCTGCAATGAACTCTCCTCTGTCATCCCGAGCAACCGCTCCCGCTGCACCTGACATAGTTTCAGCGCTGAACGAGGCATCAACATTGACCTTCACCCGTCCTCTAGATGGTTTCCTCCACATCTGCTCTCGCTTCCTAACTGGTATATTAGGTTTTGATGCTTGAAGGAAGTTTGTACACAATACCTTAATAGTAGTAGCTGTACGATCCGGAGACAGTATACTTTCTCTCTTAACAAGCTGGCGCCGCTGTACACAATACCTTAATAGTGTGTATTCTTCACGGGGGTATTTAGGGTCCAACCAAGGATTCAAGCGGGGTCTTAGGGCATCACCAAGGGAGACCCATAAAATACCGGTATATATTCGGTCGGACACATCTGTCACTTTTGCAATCTAACGGAGACCTGTATCGGTCTATGAAGCTGTCTGGATGTCCAAATTCTGGTATTTCGAAGACAAAGACGGAGAGGTTTGCCGGAATCCGGACATGCAATTGACCGATCACATGCATGGCTTCCCTCTTCTCTCTCTTCTCCCAACCGTATATGCATGGCCCCCTCTTCTCTCTGCTCCTAATCAATCGGATACTAAATCACAAATATCCCAGCACATGTAGAACGAAGGCTCAAGAAGAGCCCGGCTTTGAATTAACAAAGCCATCAACCGGTCAGGATTACATCGAACAAACAAAGGAAACAAAGAACAAAACAGCAAGCCGATACATGGTGTTGTGTAAAAGCTATCAGGCTACAACAAACTACTAGCAAAGATATGGAAACTAAAGCACAAGTCCAGCTAGAAGTCGAAGGAGCCCTCCACAGCGAGCAGAACACCACGCATGGCACCAACAAAGCTTGGGGATGAAACAAACAGTAGTTGGAGGAGCTCCGTTGTCAGCTCCATGGGCTCTGGCCGTCGATGTCGCCCTCCTCCACCTCAGAAGGGGGCTCCCTGCCCCCTCGCCCTGGCACGAAGGGCGGCGATCCGTCGAAAGGTGGAGATGCCCACCCGAGGGCTAAAGAGCGGCCGACGCCATTGCCAACCGGAAGACCACACCAGGACACCACCGCCAAACTACTTGGAGCTCATCCAAGGGAAGCATTGGCAATGCATGATATCTGCACACGAGGAGAAGCAAGCTACACAGCAAGGTTGCTGAAGACCGAGCAACCCCCAACCGGAACAAGCACACTTCCCCCAAAGCTCACCAAAGACGGCACCCCCTTGAGGGTGACGGCGCCCACGGCGTCGCTGCCGCCCAATCCCGAGGGATTTGGGTTTTCACCTGGTCCACGAGCAACACGGTAGGAAGTGGAGGGGGAAAGGGGGCATTTTTACTAGCGCCTACAGGTAGGGGACAGCGCCCATGGGCGTCGCCGCCGGCAGGCTGGCATAGCCAGCCATGGATTTCTCCGGTCCCCTCTCCCAACCCCCACCTCGAGAGGAGACATGGCTATGGTGCCCAGAGGCCGCCGGAGAACGGATATGAGACGAGGGTGACAAGAGGTTGAAGAGGAAGATGCCTTCAGATCTGATGCGGGTGCCCCGAAGCCACCACGCACCACAACAATCGCCCACCGTCACCACGCCGCCCACACGGCCGAGATGGGCGGCCAGCACCCGCTGCCGCCGTTTGCTGAGGACGACGCAGCACCACCGCCCGAGGTCGCCACCTCGGCTCCGAGATCCTCCACAGGGGCGGAGCGACCAGATCCTCGCCGCCACCATCCCCAGCGGCCGCGCGGCGCTCCGGCGGTGACGAGGGAGAGGAAAAGGGGGAGGGAGCCCCGGCGGCGGGCTAGGGTTTGAGCCGCCCGAGTCGCCCCTGCGGGAGCGACGCGGGGGCCTTGGGGGAGAGGGGGGGTTCACAAATAGGTTACTACTAAGATGTGTTAGCACATGTATGGTCTTCACCTACTTTTTCTCCTCTCAGCCGGATATTTTGTAATTAGCATCGAATGACTTCCTCCCATTTCATATCCGCAGACCACGTCTGGACATAAAAACAGACATATACGAAAGGAATTTGTGGATCGGCATTGAAGATGCCCTTACACAGTTCCGTGGGGTGGTTTATCCCCTCGCATGTTTTGTTGCTGTTGGCTTTCTCTTCCTGCAAAGATTGCAGATTGATTCGAAAATAGAAAGCGAGCTACATACCCCCCCCATGCCGCGCATTGTTCAAACAAAAATGCTAGACGTGGGGTGGTTTATCCTTTCACATGCCCCTCCCCCCCCCACACCTATTTTGATGGGGGTGGGCCCGTGCATCTACTAATGACCAATTAGAAACTGCCATGACACCATGTAATCCCCTCATCCCGTAGCCATCATACGTGTAGCAAAGCTCTTGTTCAAAAGGCGCCTTCTGGTCTTTCATATATAAAGCCCGAGAGAAAAGCTAGTGATTCACTCTTACTCCCAGTCACAGCAGAAATAAACTTGTGGCCATCAAATATTCGAAGAACATCTCATCTCTAGTAACCTGCCTACCGAACACTCCAAACTGTTCAATTTCGTTAGGAAGCAAACGTTGCATTCCATTCCGTTAATGATAATTGATTAATGGTTCTGTTGAAAGCACGCATCAATGTGACAAACTTCTGCCAAATTAGCATTTCAAAATAGTTCACCCTAAATAAAACATTGATGCATGCATGTATATATCCCTTCGCGTTTCAGATTCCCAGCATGGTCGCAGAGTTAATGGAGAATCCATCCCAAGAGATCGCACGTACGTAGTGGATGATCAGAACCCAAGGGACAAGGCGACCCATGCAGGATGCTGCTAGCCATTCGTCTCCCCGCCATCTAATTCAAAAACCCCTCGGCCCTCGCGGGACCGTTCGGTTCCAATCCAACTGGACGCCAGTCCAGACGCTTCGCCACACACACTGCACGTAGCTCTGGCCTCGTTTTCTGTGGGGAAGTGAGACGGCGATGCCGATGGTGAAGCTGGTGACGATCCCCGTGGAGGCGAGGGAGGATGAGAAGGCAATCAAGTGGCTGGGGCACTACTCGTCGGCGCAGAGCATCCTGGTCGTCGGCGACGGCGACCTCTCCTTCTCGCTTGCGCTCGCCACCGCCTTTGGCTCCGGGGAGAAACTCGTCGCCACGTCCTTCGACTCCTACGGTTCGACACACTTTCCGCTTTCTCCTGCATAAAAGCGTGCCTTAATTTGTGACTCGATCGTTGTATACTTATCTATTTTCTCGGCCGTTTGGCAATCATCTTGGAGACGGGACAGTTCATCTGATCAGCATGTACAGCAAAGCGGAATCAAACGTAGCGCAGCTCAAGACACTGGGTGCCACGGTGCTACATAGTGTCAGTGTGAAGAAGATGAAGAAACGCACCGATCTCATGTCTAGACGGTTCGACCGAATAGTCTTCAATTTTCCTCACGCCGGGTTCATAGGGAAGGAGAATCAGGTGCATATGATCAAGTACGCATGCTCACTCTCTCGATACATAATAATATGTCCATCTTCTTCACTTGTCTATTTCTTTCCCATTATTTGTCTGACACCTCACACACTTGCAAGAGAGTTAACTTCGTATTAACATTTTCCTGTGTCGTGTAGCGCCCATCGGCTGCTGGTGCAAAGGTTCTTCCGCAACGCGAGCAAGATGCTCCGTCCTCTCGGCGAGATACACGTCAGCCACAAGACGGGGCAGCCGTACGACAGATGGGAAATCGAGGGTCTCGCCCTTGAGTTTTCGCTTCTCAAGTTTGAGATGGTCGCCTTCCATAAAGAGGATTACCCCGGGTATAACCAGAAGAGAGGCGACGGTGACAGGTGCGACGAGGAATTCCCTCTACGCAACGACTGCACTTTCAAGTTCCAGCGCTGGCCTCGCTAAATTTCCCTCGCTGGCGCCGACGTAAATTGGGCCTTTTACGAGCACCTTGAGCCGCTGCTTGACCGTCGCATCGCATGTACTGCGACCCACTTCCATGGACATGGCGTGCATGCTCACGAGACATCGACCCATCACTGTGTAGATTACTATACTCCTTGTAGACTTCCATGTAGTACGTATTTTATGAATTGTGATGGCCATCGTGGTAAAAAATATTTCACTTGCGTATCTTTTCACTCATAGACTTCCATGGAGTACATATTTTATGAATTATGCTAGCCATCGTGGTATTTTTTTTTCACTTGCGTATCTTTTCATTCGTAGGTAGAGACAATAATACAAGAAGAAAACCTTGCATAGAGAAGGAAGAGAGGGCACCACACCAAAATGTGGGAAGCAGAACAAGGAAAACAACATAACCTGAACTAGCCTAGGCCAACCTCAGGAAAGGCAAGGAAATGAGACAGAGGACACCAAGGTCGCATCACGACAAATGCGGGGCACCCACCACGTGTAGCTATGACTCAAGAACCGACCAAATCAACGCACCCCCACCAAAACGCCTAGAAGAGTCGGCAAGTGGACTGTAAAACTTCATAAGTTGCTTCATGACTTTATATAGTCAGAGAATTATATTGTAGTACTACCGACTAAATGAGTACTTTCTTGCAAAGAAATTCTCAAATAATGATGCTTGTTTATGTGTTTAATAAATGAATATAAAACTTGATTTTGGTGCATTACCTTAGTGTATATCGATGAACTCATCATTAATGTCCATACAAGACCTAAACATACACAAAATGATCTTAAGATGAAAATTTCAGATTCAAAAAAATTGTGTTTAAATTTATAACTGGAGCATTCTCTAAGAATACATACATATCAGTCTACATATATCCGAAACGTATATGGAAAGTTCAATATGGATATATCATACCAATAAATTACATCTATGGTCATATTATCTCTTATAGGGATACAAATCCTTTCCTACCTAGGGGTGATAATGAAGTGATATCAGGACCTGAAGTTCCGTATCTCACTAACATCGGAGACTCCTGTAATTGCAAACTACGTTAGACCTGAAACTATATTTTGCTATCCTTGTTCAATGTGGAACCCCCAACAAAGGTATTTGGTTGGTGTAAGGGACATCCACTTATATCTCAAGCTCACAACATGACTTGGTTATTTCTGTTAGTAAAATCAAGATACGACCATGATGTGATATACTCGTACTGACAACTTATCTGATCCCTACCATGCAAAATGACAGATTGAATTCACTTGAATTAGCCTCCTCATGGAAGTCATCTAAATACACTATTAGGAAAAAGCCTAGTAGTAGCATGGGTTAAAAGCTATTACTAGCGCGGTGCCTGCGCTACTGCTACGGCGCTACAGCTAACTAGTAGTAGTAGTGCGGTGCATCCCGCGCTACTAGTACGTGTGTTAGTAGTAGCGCGGGTTCGACATACGCTACTACTGTTGGAAATATGCCCTGGAGGCAATAATAAATTAGTTATTATTATATTTCATTGTTCATGATAATCATTTATTATCCATGCTAGAATTGTATTGATAGGAAACTCAGATACATGTGTGGATAGATAGACAACACCATGTCCCTAGTAAGCCTTTAGTTGACTAGCTCGTTGATCAATAGATGGTTACCGTTTCTTGACCATGGACATTGGATGTCGTTGATAACGGGATCACATCATTAGGAGAATGATGTGATGGACACGACCCAATCCTAAGCCTAGCACAAGATCATGTAGTTCGTTTGCTAAAGCTTTTCTAATGTCAAGTATCATTTCCTTAGACCATGAGATTGTGCAACTCCCGGATACCGTAGGAGTGCTTTGGGTGTGCCAAACGTCACAACGTAACTGGGTGGCTATAAAGGTACACTACAGGTATCTCCGAAAGTGTCTGTTGGGTTGGCACGAATTGAGACTGGGATTTGTCGCTCCGTGTAAACGGAGAGGTATCTCTGGGCCCACTCGGTAGGACATCATCATAATGTGCACAATGTGACCAAGGAGTTGATCACGGGATGATGTGTTACGGAACGAGTAAAGAGACTTGCCGGTAACGAGATTGAACAAGGTATCGGGATACCGACGATCGAATCTCGGGCAAGTACAATACTGCTGGACAAAGGGAATTGTATATGGTATTGATTGAATCCTCGACATCGTGGTTCATCCGATGAGATCATCGTGGAACATGTGGGAGCCAACATGGGTATCCAGATCCCGCTGTTGGTTATTGGCCGGAGAGTTGTCTCGGTCATGTCTGCATGGTTCCCGAACCCGTAGGGTCTACACACTTAAGGTTCGGTGACGCTAGAGTTGTTATGGGAAATAGTATTTGGTTACAAAAGGTTGTTCGGAGTCCCGGATGAGATCCCGGACATGACGAGGAGCTCCGAAATGGTCCGGAGGTGAAGATCGGTATATTGGACGAAGGGTCTTGGAGTCCGGAATTGTTCCGGGGGTACCAGGTGATGACCAGCGTGTCCGAAAGGGGTTTCGGAGGCCCCGACAAGCATTGGGGGGCCTTATGGGCCAAGGGGAGAGGGCACATCAGCCCACTAAGAGGCTGAGCGCCCCTCCCACCCCATCTCACGTAACCAGGAGAGGTAGGGGCCCCACCGCTAGGGCAGCCGCCCCTCCCGGCTTGGGGGGCAAGTTTCCTAGGGGGTGGGGGCGCCCAAACCCATCTAGGGTTTCCCCTGTGGCCACCGCCCCTCCCCTAGGGAACCCTAGGGCGCCTCCCCCTCCTCCCTTCCCCCTATATATAGTGAGGGAGAGAGAGGGCAGCCGCACCCTTCCCCTGGCGCAACCCTCTTCCTCCTCCAACACCTCATCCTCCTCCGTAGTGCTTGGCGAAGCCCTGCCGGAGAACCACGAGCTCCATCACCACCACGCCGTCGTGCTGTCGTAGTTTTCCCTCAACTTCTCCTCTCACCTTGCTGGATCAAGAAGGAGGAGACGTCTCCCAACCGTACGTGTGTTGAACGCGGAGGTGTCGTCCGTTCGGCGCTAGGATCATCGGTGATTTGGATCACGACGAGTACGACTCCATCAACCCCGTTCACTTGAACGCTTCCGCTTAGCGATCTACAAGGGTGTGTAGATGCACTCTCCTTCCCCTCGTTGCTAGATTACTCCATAGATTGATCTTGGTGATGCGTAGATAATTTTGAATTTCTGCTACGATCCCCAACAGTGGCATCATGAGCTAGGTCTATGCGTAGTTTCTATTCATGAGTACAACACAAAGCAGTTGTGGGCGTCGATGTTGTCAATTTACTTGCCGTTACTAGTCTTATCTTGATTCGGCGGCATCGTGGGATGAAGCGGCCCGGACCGACCTTACACGTACGCTTACGTGAGACTGGTTCCACCGACTGACATGCACTAGTTGCATAAGGTGGCTAGCAGGTGTCTGTCTCTCCCACTTTAGTCGGATCGGATTCGATGAAAAGGGTCCTTATGAAGGGTAAATAGAAATTGGCATATCACGTTATGGTTTTGGCGTAGGTAAGAAACGTTCTTGCTAGAAACCTATAGCAGCCACGTAAAAACTTGCAACAACAATTAGAGGACGTCTAACTTGGTTTTGCAGCATATGCCTTGTGATGTGATATGGCCAAAAGGATGTGATCACTGATATATGTGATGTATGAGATTGATCATGTTCTTGTAATAGGAATCACGACTTGCATGTCGATGAGTATGACAATCGGCAGGAGCCATAGGAGTTGTCTTAATTTATTTATAACCTGCGTGTCAACATAAATGTCATGTAATTACTTTACTTTATTGCTAAAGCGTTAGCCATAGTAGTAGAAGTAATAGATGACGAGACAACTTCAAGAAGACACGATGATGGAGATCATGGTGTCATGTCGGTGACAATGATGATCATGGAGCCCCGAAGATGGAGATCAAAAGGAGCAAAATGATATTGGCCATATCATGTCACTATTTGATTGCATGTGATGTTTATCATGTTTTACATCTTATTTGCTTAGAACGACGGTAGCTTAAATAAGATGATCCCTCTCTAAAATTTCAAGAAAAGTGTTCCCCCTAACTGTGCATCGTTGCGAAGGTTTGTCGTTTCGAAGCACCACGTGATGATCGGGTGTGATAGATTCTAACGTTCAAATACAACGGGTGTTGACGAGCCTAGCATGTACAGACATGGCCTCGGGACACATGCGAAACACTTAGGTTGACTTGACGAGCCTAGCATGTACACACATGGCCTCGGAACACGGAAGACTGAAAGGTCGAACATGAGTCGTATAGAGGATACGATCAACATGAGATGTTCACCATTGATGACTAGTCTGTCTCACGTGATGATCGGACACGGCCTAGTCGGTTCGGATCATGTTTCACTTAGATGACTAGAGGGATGTCTATATGAGTGGGAGTTCATTAAATAATTTGATTAGATGAACTCAATTATCATGAACATAGTCTAAATTGTCTTCGCAAATATGTTGTAGATAAATAGCTCACGTTGTAGCTCCCTGTTTCAATACGTTCCTAGAGAAAGATTAAGTTGAAAGATATTGTAAGCAATGATGCGGACTAGGTCCGTAATCCGAGGAGTGTCCTCACTGCTACACAGAAGGCTTACGTCTTTGATGCACCACTCGATGTGCAAACCCCTACAACGTCGTCTGTGGATGTTGTGAACACCTGACAGACATATTCTGATGACTACCTGATAGTTTAGTGCACCATACTTTACGGCTTATAATCGGGATTCCAATGACGTTTTGAACGCCCTAGAACATATGAGATGTTCCAAGAGCTGAAATTGGGATTTCAGGCTCATGCCCGTGTTGAGAGGTGTGAGACCTCTGACAAGTTCTTTTTGAAGGAAATATGCCCTAGAGGCAATAATAAAGTTATTATTTATTTCCTTATATCATGATAAATGTTTATTATTCATGCTAGAATTGTATTAATCGGAAACATAATACATGTGTGAATACATAGACCAACAGAGTGTCACTAGTATGCCTCTACTTGACTAGCTCGTTAATCAAAGATGGTTATGTTTCCTAACCATGAACAAAGAGTTGTTATTTGATTAACGAGGTCACATCATTAGTTGAATGATCTGATTGACATGACCCATTCCATTAGCTTAGCACCCGATCGTTTAGTATGTTGCTATTGCTTTCTTCATGACTTATACATGTTCCTATAACTATGAGATTATGCAACTCCCGTTTACCGGAGGAACACTTTGGGTACTACCAAACGTTACAACGTAACTGGGTGATTATAAAGGAGTACTACAGGTGTCTCCAATGGTAGATGTTGGGTTGGCGTATTTCGAGATTAGGGTTTGTCACTCCGATTGTCGGAGAGGTATCTCTGGGCCCTCTCAGTAATGCACATCACATAAGCCTTGCAAGCACTGCAACTAATATGTTAGTTGTGAGATGATGTATTACGGAACGAGTAAAGAGACTTGCCGGTAACGAGATTGAACTAGGTATTGGATACCGACGATCGAATCTCGGGCAAGTAACATACCGATGACAAAGGGAACAACGTATGTTGTTATGCGGTCTGACCGATAAAGATCTTCGTAGAATATGTAGGAGCCAATATGGGCATCCAGGTCCCGCTATTGGTTATTGACCGGAGACGTGTCTCGGTCATGTCTACATTGTTCTCGAACCGTAGGGTCCGCACGCTTAACGTTACGATGATAGTTATTATGAGTTTATGCATTTTGATGTACCGAAGGTTGTTCGGAGTCCCGGATGAGATCACGGACATGACGAGGAGTCTCGAAATGGTCGAGACGTAAAGATTGATATATTGGAAGCCTATGTTTGGACATAGGAAGTGTTCCGGGTGAAATCGGGATTTTACCGGAATACCGGGAGGGTTACCGGAACCCCCCGGGAGACTAATGGGCCTATTGGGCCTTAGTGGAAAAGAGAAAAGGGGCAGCCCACAGCTGGCCGGCGCCCCCCCCCCTTCCCCAAGTCCTAGTAGGACTAGGAGAAGGGGCCGGCCCCCCCTCTCTCTCCTTTCCCCCTTGAGAGTCCTAGTTGGAATAGGATTGGAGGGGGGAGTCCTACTCCCGGCCAGCCCCCCTCCTCCAACCTTTATATACGGGGGCAGGGGACACCCCAAGACACACAAGTTGATCCTTGAGATCGTTCCTTAGCCGTGTGCGGTGCCCCCTGCCACCAAATTCCACCTCGATCATACCGTTGTAGTGCTTAGGCGAAGCCCTGCGTCGGTAGTACATCAAGATCGTCACCACGCCGTTGTGCTGACGGAACTCTTCCTCGACGCTTTGCTGGATCGGAGCCCGAGGATCGTCATCGAGCTGAACGTGTGCTAAGAACTCGGAGGTGCCGGAGTAACGGTGCTTGGATCGGTCGGATCGGGAAGAAGATGTACGACTACTTCCTCTATGTTGTGTGATCGCTTCCGCAGTCGGTCTGCGTTGGTACGTAGACAACACTCTCCCCTCTCGTTGCTGTGCATCACCATGATCTTGCGTGTGCGTAGGAAAATTTTCGAAATTACTACGTTCCCCAACAGTGGTATCAGAGCCTAGGTTTTATGGTTTGATGTTATTTGCACGAGTAGAACACAAGTGAGATGTGGGCGATACAAGTCATACTGCCTACCAGCATGTCATACTTTGGTTCGGCGGTATTGTTGGGTGAGACGATCCGGACCAACCTTACGCGTACTCTTACGCGAGACCGGTTCCCTCGACGTGCTTTGCACATAGATGGCTTGCGGAAGACTGTCTCTCCAACTTTAGTTGAACCAAGTGTGACTACGCCCGGTCCTTGAGAAGGTTAAAACGGAGTCTATTTGACGAACTATCGTTGTGGTTTTGATGCGTAGGTGAGATGAGTTCTTACTTAAGCCCGTAGCAGCCACGTAAAACTTGCAACAACAAAGTAGAGGACGTCTAACTTGTTTTTGCAGGGTATGTTGTGATGTGATATGGTCAAGGCATGATACTGATTTTATTGTATGAGATGATCATGTTTTGTAACCGAGTTATCGGCAACTGGCAGGAGCCATATGGTTGTCGCTTTATTGTATGCAATGCAATCGCGATGTAATGCTTTACTTTATTACTAAGCGGTAGTGATAGTCGTGGAAGCATAAGATTGGCGAGACGACAACAATGCTACGATGGAGATCAAGGTGTCGCGCCGGTGACGATGGTGATCATGACGGTGCTTCGGAGATGGAGATCACAAGCACAAGATGATGATGGCCATATCATATCACTTATATTGATTGCATGTGATGTTTATCCCTTTTATGCATCTTATCTTGCTTTGATTGACGGTAGCATTATAAGATGATCTCTCACAAAAATTATCAAGAAGTGTTCTCCCTGAGTATGCACCGTTGCCAAAGTTCGTCGTGCCCAGACACCACGTGATGATCGGGTGTGATAAGCTCTACGTCCAAATACAACGGGTGCAAAACAGTTGCACACGCAGAATACTCAGGTTATACTTGACGAGCCAAGCATATACAGATATGGCCTCGGAACACAGAGACCGAAAGGTCGAGCGTGAATCATATAGTAGATATGATCAACATAACGATGTTCACCATTGAAAACTACTCCATCTCACGTGATGATCGATTATGGTTTAGTTGATTTGGATCACGTGATCACTTAGAGGATTAGAGGGATGTCTATCTAAGTGGGAGTTCTTAAGTAATATGATTAATTGAACTTAAATTTATCATGAACTTAGTCCTGGTAGTATTAGCATATCTATGTTGTAGATCAATAGCTCGCGTTGTTGCTTCCCTGTGTTTATTTTGATATGTTCCTAGAGAAAATTGTGTTGAAAGATAGTAGCAATGATGCGGATTGGATCCGTGATCTGAGGTTTATCCTCATTGCTGCACAGAAGAATTATGTCCTTGATGCACCGCTAGGTGACAGACCTATTGCAGGAGCAGATGCAGACGTTATGAACGTTTGGCTAGCTCAATATGATGACTACTCGATAGTTTAGTGCACCATGCTTAATGGCTTAGAATCGGGGCTTCAAAGACGTTTTGAACGTCATGGACCATATGAGATGTTCCAGGAGTTGAAGTTGATATTTCAAGCAAATACCCGAGTTGAGAGATCTGAAGTCTCCAACAAGTTCTATAGCTAAAAGATGGAGGAGAATCGCTCAACTAGTGAGCATATGCTCAGACTGTCTGGGTACTACAGTTGCTTGAATCAAGTGGGAGTTAATCTTCCAGATAAGATAGTGATTGACAGAATTCTCTAGTCACCATCACCAAGTTAGTAGAACTTCGTGATGAACTATAATATGCAAGGGATAACGGAAACAACTCCCAAGCTCTTCGTGATGCTGAAATCAACGAAGGTAGAAATCAAGAAAAACATCAAGTGTTGATGGTTGACAAGACCACTAGTTTCAAGAAAAAGGGCAAAGGGAAGAAGGGGAACTTCAAGGAGAACGGCAAGCAAGTTGCTGCTCAAGTGAAGAAGCCCAAGTCTGGTCCTAAGCCTGAGACTAAGTGCTTCTACTGCAAAGGGACTGGTCACTGGAAGCGGAACCACCCCAAGTGATTGGCGGATAAGAAGGATGGCAAAGTGAACATAAGTATATTTGATATACATGTTATTGATGTGTACTTTACTAGTGTTTATAGAAAACCCTAAGTATTTGATACTAGTTCAGTTGCTAAGATTAGTAACTCGAAACGGGAGTTGCAGAATAAACAGAGACTAGTTAAGGGTGAAGTGACGATGTGTGTTGGAAGTGGTTCCAAGATTGATATGATCATCATCGCACACTCCCTATAATTTCGGGATTAGTGTTGAACCTAAATAAGTGTTATTTGGTGTTTGCGTTGAGCATGAATATGATTTGATCATGTTTATTGCAATACGGTTATTCATTAAAGTAAGAGAATAAATTGTTGTTCTGTTTACATGAATAAAACCTTATATGGTTACACACCCAATGAAAATAGTTCGTTGGATCTCGATCATGGTGATACACATAATCATAATATTGAAACCAAAAGATGCAAAGTTAATAATGATAGTGCAACTTATTTGTGGCACTGCCGTTTAGGTCATATTGGTGTAAAGCGCATGAAGAAACTCCATACTGATGGGATTTTGGAATCACTTGATTATGAATCAGTTGATGCTTGCGAACCATGCCTCATGGGCAAGATGACTAAGACTCTGTTCTTCGGAACAATGGAGTGAGCAAAAGATTTGTTGGAAATCATACATACTGATGTATGTGGTCCGATGAATATTGAGGCTCACGACAGGTATCATTATTTTCTGATCTTCACAGATGATTTGAGCAGATATGAGTATACCTGCTTAATGAAACATAAGTCTGAAACATTTGAGAAGTTCAAAGAATTTCGGAGTGAAGTGAAAAATCATCGTGACAAGAAAACAAAGTTTCTACGATCTGATCGCGGAGACAAATATTTGAGTTACGAGTTTGGTCTTCAATTAGCATCAGAAAAACATTATCAGGCTAAGAAATGTTTTTGGAGACATGAAGCGGGAATAAACGAGTAGGACCGTTAGCATCAGAAAAACATTATCAGGCTATTCCACAAAAATATCCTGTTTTAATTCCATGTAAGCACCACTTCTTCTTTGATCCGTTATACTGAACTTGTCAAGTTGTCATCTTTCAATAGTTGTTCAGTTCTTATTTGCATCATTCCTAATTCTATGTTATTGTCTGTATGCATCAACCTGCCGTTTGTGATTCTGTGATCATTTTTAATATGTTATATTTATCTATTTTATCTAAATTTCCCGTTGGCAATTCTGTTGGACAGAGGCTCTGATTGGCAAATATAGCGAAGCAGAAGCAAATGTAAGAGAATTGAAGAGAATGGGGGCCAAAGTTTTGCATGGTATCAATGCAAAAAGCATGCAGCGCCACTCTTATCTCGTGATGAGACGGTTTCATCGGATTGTCTTTAACTTTCCTCATGCTGGGTTCATAGGAAAGGAGTATGAGCTGCATATGGTCAAGTATGTGTATTCCCTTTCTATATTTAGATTTCTGCATCGTTGTTAATATTTGGTCAATCGTTGGATAACTTAAATTAATGTTAGTTTTCGTGCGGACTTATTGTATTGCCTACTTCTTGGTGATTTTCTTTATTTAGAATTGACTCAGTATCCCTAGTGACACATATCTGTTTATGAGTTATCCTACTGTGTGACTTGTTAGAAAACTCGGTGAAAGTGGTACTGAAAAGATTCTATGAGTAGCTCTTTATGCTTACATATGAACTAAATCATTTGGGTTAAATTATACGTTTTCCATCTAAATGCAAAGGTTGTGTCTCGGTGTATTGATAGAAGAAATAGATTGCCCAGGGACTTCTTACTTAAATTAGTCTTCGTGTTCTTCGAATGGATCTCCTAATTGTTGCAAAATTGACTTCTAGGCTCTCTTCTCATATTAAACATGCTGCATGAAACCGGGGTTCCCCTTGCTTGCTTGGCCGGGATAGATCATAGAACCAGCGTTTAGGTTGTGGATAGACAAGGTTACAGCTACATGAAACCGCAATGCAAGATGAGAAGCCAGACTTGTGGCACCACGTTCAAACCTAGAGCTCTAACAGTGTACCAGGAGTCCATGAGCTGATGATGAGCACCCTTCAGACTCGATAATGGCTATTTGTTCTTCATGAACGTTTCTCTTCTGTGCAAAAAGGAAGAGAAGAGATAAGTGAATGATACGACAATACTGTAATGCATATTTTACCATGATTTTTGTAGGTGCATGGCCCACGTACATGTTTTTTCCTATATTCTTGGGGACCCCCTTTTTTTTGGTCTGGTGGCCGCCCATGGCTGGTGGTTTCCTATTTAGAGTTAACCCAAAAATCCCTTTGGTTGGTCTAAAAAACCCAAAAGTCCCTTCCTAATAGCTAATGCTTCAACAAATTGACCTTTTGTATCGCCATCTTGACCTTTTTGGTTCTGATCTTAGCTTGCATAGGGAGCTGGTGAAGGGGTTCTTTGGCAATGCACGAGAGCTGCTTCAACCTAAGGGTGAAATCCACATCAGCCACAAGACAGGATATCCTTACGACGCGTGGGATATTGAGCAGCTCGCCTCGGAATCTTCTCTAGTCATGATTGACATAGTTAGTTTCAAGAAACAAGACTACCCCGGCTATAACCAGAAGAGAGGAGACAGTCCAAAGTCCAACAGACCTTTCCGCCTTGGTGACTGCAGCACATACAAGTTCATCGCGAAACGTAATGACGTTGAAGAAGAATGCCAATGCTACTGCTACATTTGCCAAGATATGAATATGTCCGGCCGTACTTTGACTACATGAGCGGTGGCAAAGCAATGTTGGGAATTAGTAACTGGTGGCACCTTACATAGCAGTGAAATTAGGTGAACTTGTAGTGCATCAACAAACTAGACGTGGAGCTTGAGAGCTATTTTGGTGAGTTGCTAGTGTTATTTTGGTGAACTTGATGTCGCGAAGCACTTTTGAACACTTTTGAACTTCCAAGGGCACGGCATTGTAAGTGCTGATGAGGCATCATTCCTGCATTCTGTAACCGATTAGGTGTACTATATTAAAGGTATGAACAACATTCTGGTAATGAAGATGCAATCACTTTCCTTGCATTGATTCGCACGGCATTTCTCCCTGTTTTCAATTTACCCAAGTTTGGGGTGCTTCATCCACTCGTCTCACCTGTATGTGTTGTTCCTGTTTGTTTTCTCTACCTGCAAATATTGCAAATTTGGTTTGAAAACAGAAAGTGAACTCTAAAATACTCCCTCATGAATTCTGATGAGCGGTTACGTGGTCTTTGGGGGTGTTTTATTTTGATAATCTGAGACCGAACCAACCAATCAATAACCCCTATAAGAATCGAATGTATCACTATAACAATTTGTTCCAAATTCTTGGTCGAACCGATAAGCTGCATTTCCCTAAAAAAACGATAAGGCAATTGTTCTGTTCACTTTGAAAAGCTAAGCTCGTGAATTTTTTAGACGAAAGGGACCTTCCGGTCTTCCATGAAAAAAGAGAAGCTAGTGATTCACTCTTACTCCCACTCCCAGCAGAAATAAACTCGTGCCTGGCGGGCATCGAGGGCTGGCATCCGGGGCGGCGGCCCCAGGAAGGTGGTTGACGTGTCGGCGGCTGTGGAGTTCGCGTGGGCGAGGCAGCGGCCGCGGTGTGCTGGTGGTCGGAGGCTCGTCCTGCCTGTCTAGGCAGCTCGGCGACGGCTGTTCTTCGGCGGGTCACAGCTCCGACGGCTCGCGCTGTGGCGTCTGCGTTCTATGCGGTCTCTGGACCACCAGATCTGGCCAGCGGGAGGACGCAGGGTGGTAATCTGCCCTTCCTGCTCGGAGGACGTGCATCAATCTGCTGTCTACGTGCTGGTGGTTTGCCGTGGTTGACTCGACAACAAGGCATGGTGGTGGTCCCTGCACGGGCATGGCGCTGTGATTGTGCAGGTGTGTGTGTGGGTCAGTGGAGTTGCTTGCATGAGAGTACTGGTGTCAATGATCCGAGCGAAAGCTTGGCCGGTTCTTGCTGGCCGGCAGTGGCGGCGCCCGTGGGCGTCGCTTTCTTCCTTGGAGGCGCCGTCGAGGTGATTTGGGCTTCCTGCGTTGTCGGGTCAAGATCCTAGGGCGAAAGTGATGATCTTGGTTGGATCAGGCGGCGGCGGCGTCTTCATCGTCGTATTCCCTCTTGGGGGTGTTGTCTTAAAGATCTTGGTCCCATTTGTGATTCTTGCAGGCTGGATGTGCACTACATTGCGGTCGGCAGGTGCCCGACCGGTGATGAGGTGGTGTGGCGTTGCGACGTGTGTGGTAACGACGATGGTGGCGAGGAGAGCTGGGTCACGACTTGTCCTTTCGATGCCGAAGGTCCGGTGTGCCAATGAGTGTGCCTATGTTGGCTTCTGGCTGTGACAAAGAATTCGGAGCTGCGGGCGGCGGGGCCACTGCAGCAACGATGACTCCGTAAGGGCGGTTTTCAACAAGCGGTGCTCTTCGGGTGTTGCGCTGGACTAGGTCGGTGTGAGGCTTGTAACTTTCTCTTGTGATGCTCGTCAGCAAAATCGGAGCTGCCATGTCCTCGACGTTGTGGTCGACTGTTTGGTGTTGCTTTGTTGTTCGGTGCTATCTCCCGACGGTTGTGTCGTGATCTTGTTGGTGGCCAGGTCGTCCGTGTGTGCCCCTTGAGGGGTTTGTAATTTAGGTTTTCGTCCGGTTTTTCTATAATTAACCGGACAACTCTCTTTTTAATCAATGAAAATGATAAATCTTTTGCCTTGTTTAAAAAAAAGAACATCTCATCTCTATAGCCTGCCTACCGATCGAACACTCCAAACTGTTCGATTCCTCTAGGAAGCAAACGTTGCATTCCATTCCGTTAATGATAATTGATAATGGTTCTGTTGAAAGCACGCATCAATGTGACAAACTTCTGGACATTATTAGCATTTCAGAATAGTTTCCCTAAAATAAAACAGTTCACGCATGCACGTGTGTATCCCTTGGCGTTTCAGATTCCCAATGATTAATGGAGTAGTGGATGATCAGAACCCAAGGGCCGGCCGAGGCGTCCCATGCAAGACGCTGCTAGCCATTGGTCTCCCTGCCATCCAATTCAAAACCCCTCGCCGGCACCTCTCGGTTCAAAGACTGGACGCCAGTCCAGACGCTTCGTCACACACACACGCACACCGCGTAGTGTCTCTGGCCTCGCTCTCTCCGGGGAAGGGGAGTGGCGACGCCGATGGTGCAGCTAGTGGAGATCCCCCTGGAGGAGAAGAAGGATGAGAAGCTGGTCAAGTGGCTACGTCACTACTCGTCCGCACAGAGCATACTGATCGTCGGCGACGGCGACTTCTCCTTCTTGCGGGCGCTGGCCACCGCCTTCGGCTCCGGCGAGAACATCGTCGCAACGTCCCTTGACTCGTACGGTTCGACGCCCTTTCCGCTTCCTCTTGCCTCTCGCTCGTACTATATGTTAGTACTCCCTCCGTCCAGAAATACTTGTCATCAAAATGGACAAAAAATGATATATTTAGAACTAAAATATGTCTAGATACATCTCCTTTTATTCATTTTGATGACAAATATTTCCGGATGGAGGGAGTAGCATTCATCAAAGGGTCAGGGTCTTAATTTGTGATCCGTTTCTCTATTGTTTTCTCTGGCATTTCATCTGTTGGAATACAGTTCATCTGATCAGCATGTATAGCAAAGCGGAACCAAATGTAACGTAGCTGAAGAGACTGGGCGCCACGGTCTTGCATGGCGTCTTGCATGAAAGAACACACTGATCTCAAGACTAAACGGTTCGATAGGATCGTCTTCAATTTTCCCCATGCTGGATTCATAGGAAAGGAGAATCAGGTGCCTATGATCAAGTATGTTTACTGCGCTGCAATGTTTACTCTCTGCCTCTCTGGATATGGTTTTCCTTATCTATCATTTTTTCCTGATATAAAGGGAGTATTTGTTTGCCACTTTACACAGAACTTGTAAACAATCATAATAACATTTTCTTGTGTCGTTGTAGCGCCCATAAGCTGCTGGTGCAGAGGTTCTTCCGCAATGCGAGTCACCTTCGCCGTCCTCTCGGCGATATACACGTCAGCCACAAGATGGGGCAGCCATACGACAAATGGGGGATCGAGGAGCTTGCCTCAGAGTTTGCGCTTGCTATGTTTCAGATTGTCCCCTTCAGAAAAGAAGATTACCCCGGGTATAACCAAAAGAGAGGAGACGGTGACAGGTGCGACGAGGAATTCCCTCTGTGCAACGGCTGCACTTTCAAGTTCCGCGTCCGAAGCCTAGACGAGGAAGAAATTGCGTCTCTATTGGCCTCGGTGGCGGTCCAATGCCGCGTTGATTTGAGCCTTCGCCGCGTTGAAATGTTGAACTGACCTGGCATTGACGAGCACCTCTTGCTTATCTGCCACCGACTTCCATGGACATGGCGTGCATGTTGATGGGACATCGATCCATGGCGTGCCTGTAGATTTTTTTTTGAAAAGGAGTTACCCCGGCCTCTGCATCAGAACGATGCATACGGCCATAGATAACTGCATACTTTATTAATTATGATGGACACTGTGGTAATGGCAAATGCATGCATGGGTGCACTTCTCTCCTTCTCATGCTGGTTTGTTTGCATGAATTGTTGTGTTTTTCTTTACGAAATTTGAACACGATGAAATTTTATCTGTTTCCATGATTATGATTCTTCCTATTTTATCAATCAATAAATAAAAAATATATGGAATGTGTTAACTCTTTGTACCCTTCAAATAGGTTTTCGTCCTACTTTATAAATAGAGCACCATTCGAATTTGTGGTACAATTTGTAAAATTCTTATTATTGAAATCCAAAATTCAAGTCATGGCTCTTTTCAATCTTTCTCATAAACGGATTAAAAATAAATTTTTATTTTTGAAGTTTGGATAAACCATTACTTCGTCTAGTGTCTATACAATACATATGACTCATATAGTGTACTAATTTCAGAGTTCATACATCACGCAAGCAAAGTTCGAAAGAAAGAAAGACAACGAAGCCCCCGCGTACCCTAGTTTCCATTGGGCCATGGTACCCTGGTTTCCATAGGACCAACAATAGCCATCGGGCTCATGTCCTGCACGCGGCCAGCGGAAGGCAACGGCGGCAGGCTGAGGTTTCCATGACTCTACTCTTATAGGCCGTTATGCAATCTCAAGGCGGTGAAAATGATGCCTCTCCTCCATAAGCTTAACCCTATGGAAATGACGCCCCTCCTCCTCCTCAAGGCAGTGTCCAAGCATGTGAACTTTCATGAATTAACCCTATGTATGAATATGTGAACTTGTGTGTGATGTGCTCGAGCAATGTTTATTGCTCTATGAACTTGTATGAATCATTAGACTATGTGAACTTGTTTGAGTTATGCCTATGTGAAATAGTTTGAATTATGCATATATATGAATATATGTGTGACGTGCTTGAGGAATTTCTAGGTAGCTAGGTGCTCCCACATTCATTTGATATGTGTTTGATGTGCTCGAGGAATTTCTAGACAAAAAAATGTATGTAGTTATTTTCAATTGCAGGGAATAGATAAGAAACAGATTGACAACAAAAGCAATGGGACATATTTCCGAGAGAAACACTCGGAAACACTCACTTTCACGAGCGTGGCGCTTGGAATAGGGATCACCGAAGCACTTTAACTACTGGAGTGGCATTTTTTCTGAGGGCCCCTCTCGGAAAAGGGGCCACATGAGTACTTTAGCTATTGGAGTACCATTCTTCTTCAAGGGCTACTCACGGAAAAGAATGGCACTCCAATAGTGCCATTTTTTCCGAGGGCCGTAACACTCGGTAAATGACACGTGGGCCCACACATCAGGTTCAAAGGTTTCAATCAACGGTCAGATGCCAAGCGGTACCAGATAGCTCTCGGTAAAGAGCGTGCTATATTATTCTTTTTGAAAAATTCAACAAATATTATTCTTCACTGATAACTGGTCCAGTGGGTCTACCTGTCATGTCACAATGTTTCTTTGACAGGTGTTTTACCGAGTGGGCTCTCCGTAGATAACAGAAAGTCACAGAGCCATCAGTTGCAAACGGACATGCCACATGGCTAGTCTTTGCCGTGTGGTGCTCTCGGCGTCTGTGCAGTTTGCCGATCGTGCTTTGTTCACCGTGATGGAGTGTCGGCAACATTATGTAGTTGCAGTGAACCCGTAGTTGCCGAGTGTAAGAAAATTCCAGTAGTGGGGTTGTACTGAAGCAAAGTTCATCAGTGAAATTAAGCGAACTTGTCGTGCATTAAGAACGTTTGAACTTCCGTGGACATGGCATTGTGCGTGCTGACCAGACACCAACCATCACTGTAACCGAGTAAATGTATTGTTAAAAGTATGAACATCCAACATTGTGGTGATGAAAATGCAAGCACTGCTGGTCTTGAAATGGTTTGGGTGGCCTTTCTCCCTGTTTCCAGTTAGGCCCTGCTTGGCATGGGTGTAAATTTAGACACCGGATTTAATTTACAACTGTATATTACCGGTTGTATATGATTTTCGCCTGGAAAAAGAAACAGCCCCCTTGAAGTGTGTATTTTTTTGACAGCAAATAAACTTTATTTCTCAAATGATGGACAAGTCGTTTACAATAGCATGGGAAATAAAGTCAGGGATAGAATCTTCCCAGAGATGAGAGGATCTACTATGAGTAAAATGCTTTGCTAAGAGATCAGCAACCTCATTCGCTTCCCTAAAGCAATGAAGGTAGGAAACTGCTGCAAATTCGGTGCATGCATGCTTGCCTTCCAACACCACAGCTGCATCTGTACCATTATATGTCTCCTGTTGATTGAAGGCCTGCACAACACTTAGATTGTCTGACTCCAGTATGAGAGAGTTGCATCCAATGTGTTGCGCTAACCAAGCCCCATTCCTCATGGCTTGTATTTCCGCTGATTCGGCGGTGATCACATGTGGCAGGAACCACGCTGCCGCTGCAATGAACTCTCCTCTGTCATCCCGAGCAATCGCTCCCGCTGCACCTGACATAGTTTCAGCGCTGAACGAGGCATCAACATTGACCTTCACCCGTCCTCTAGATGGTTTCCTCCACATCTGCTCTCGCTTCCTAACTGGTATATTAGGTTTTGATGCTTGAAGGAAGTTTGTACACAATACCTTAATAGTAGTAGCTGTACGATCCGGAGACAGTATACTTTCTCTCTTAACAAGCTGGCGCCGCTGTACACAATGCCTTAATAGTGTGTATTCTTCACGGGGGTATTTAGGGTCCAACCAAGGATTCAAGCGGGGTCTTAGGGCATCACCAAGGGAGACCCATAAAATACCGGTATATATTCGGTCGGACACATCTGTCACTTTTGCAATCTAACGGAGACCTGTGTCGGTCTATGAAGCTGTCTGGATGTCCAAATTCCGGTATTTCGAAGACAAAGACGGAGAGGTTTGCCGGAATCCGGACATGCAATTGACCGATCACATGCATGGCTTCCCTCTTCTCTCTCTTCTCCCAACCGTATATGCATGGCCCCCTCTTCTCTCTGCTCCTAATCAATCGGATACTAAATCACAAATATCCCAGCACATGTAGAACGAAGGCTCAAGAAGAGCCCGGCTTTGAATTAACAAAGCCATCAACCGGTCAGGATTACATCGAACAAACAAAGGAAACAAAGAACAAAACAGCAAGCCGATACATGGTGTTGTGTAAAAGCTATCAGGCTACAACAAACTACTAGCAAAGATATGGAAACTAAAGCACAAGTCCAGCTAGAAGTCGAAGGAGCCCTCCACAGCGAGCAGAACACCACGCATGGCACCAACAAAGCTTGGGGATGAAACAAACAGTAGTTGGAGGAGCTCCGTTGTCAGCTCCATGGGCTCTGGCCGTCGATGTCGCCCTCCTCCACCTCAGAAGGGGGCTCCCTGCCCCCTCGCCCTGGCACGAAGGGCGGCGATCCGTCGAAAGGTGGAGATGCCCACCCGAGGGCTAAAGAGCGGCCGACGCCATTGCCAACCGGAAGACCACACCAGGACACCACCGCCAAACTACTTGGAGCTCATCCAAGGAAAGCATTGGCAATGCATGATATCTGCACACGAGGAGAAGCAAGCTACACGGCAAGGTTGCTGAAGACCGAGCAACCCCCAACCGGAACAAGCACACTTCCCCCAAAGCTCACCAAAGACGGCACCCCCTTGAGGGTGACGGCGCCCACGGCGTCGCTGCCGCCCAATCCCGAGGGATTTGGGTTTTCACCTGGTCCACGAGCAACACGGGAGGAAGTGGAGGGGGAAAGGGGGCATTTTTACTAGCACCTACAGGTAGGGGACAGCGCCCATGGGCGTCGCCGCCGGCAGGCTGGCATAGCCAGCCATGGATTTCTCCGGTCCCCTCTCCCAACCCCCACCTCGAGAGGAGACATGGCTATGGTGCCCGGAGGCCGCCGGAGAACGGATATGAGACGAGGGTGACAAGAGGTTGAAGAGGAAGATGCCTTCAGATCTGATGCGGGTGCCCCGAAGCCACCACGCACCACAACAATCGCCCACCGTCACCACGCCGCCCACACGGCCGAGATGGGCGGCCAGCACCCGCTGCCGCCGTTTGCTGAGGACGAAGCAGCACCACCGCCCGAGGTCACCACCTCGGCTCCGAGATCCTCCACAGGGGCGGAGCGACCAGATCCTCGCTGCCACCATCCCCAGCGGTCGCGCGGCGCTCCGGCGGTGACGAGGGAGAGGAAAAGGGGGAGGGAGCCCCGGCGGCGGGCTAGGGTTTGAGCCGCCCGAGTCGCCCCTGCGGGAGCGATGCGGGGGCCTTGGGGGAGAGGGGGGGGTTTCACAAATAGGTTACTACTAAGATGTGTTAGCACATGTATGGTCTTCACCTACTTTTTCTCCTCTCAGCCGGATATTTTGTAATTAGCATCGAATGACTTCCTCCCATTTCATATCCGCAGACCACGTCTGGACATAAAAACAGACATATACGAAAGGAATTTGTGGATCGGCATTGAAGATGCCCTTACACAGTTCCGTGGGGTGGTTTATCCCCTCGCATGTTTTGTTGCTGTTGGCTTTCTCTTCCTGCAAAGATTGTAGATTGATTCGAAAATAGAAAGCGAGCTACATACCCCCCCCCATGCCGCGCATTGTTCAAACAAAAATGCTAGACGTGGGGTGGTTTATCCTTTCACATGCCCCTCCCCCCCCCCCCCCACACACACCTATTTTAATGGGGGTGGGCCTGTGCATCTACTAATGACCAATTAGAAACTGCCATGACACCATGTAATCCCCTCATCCCGTAGCCATCATACGTGTAGCAAAGCTCTTGTTCAAAAGGCGCCTTCTGGTCTTTCATATATAAAGCCCGAGAGAAAAGCTAGTGATTCACTCTTACTCCCAGTCACAGCAGAAATAAACTTGTGGCCATCAAATATTCGAAGAACATCTCATCTCTAGTAACCTGCCTACCGAACACTCCAAACTGTTCAATTTCGTTAGGAAGCAAACGTTGCATTCCATTCCGTTAATGATAATTGATTAATGGTTCTGTTGAAAGCACGCATCAATGTGACAAACTTCTGCCAAATTAGCATTTCAAAACAGTTCACCCTAAATAAAACATTGATGCATGCATGTATATATCCCTTCGCGTTTCAGATTCCCAGCATGATCGCGGACTTGGAGAACCCACCACAAGAGATCGCACGTAGTGGATGATCAGAACCCCAAGGGCCAAGGCGCCCCATGCAGGATGCTGCTAGCCATTCGTCTCCCCGCCATCTAATTCAAAAACCCCTAGCCCCTCGCCGGGACCGTTCGGTCCAATCCAACTGGACGCCAGTCCAGACGCTTCGCCACACACACTGCACGTAGCTCTGGCCTCGTTTTCTCTGGGGAAGTGAGACGGCGATGCCGATGGTGAAGCTGGTGACGATCCCCGTGGAGGCGAGGGAGGATGAGAAGGCGGTCAAGTGGCTGGGGCACTACTCGTCGGCGCAGAGCATCCTGGTCGTCGGCGACG
The DNA here is from genome assembly GCA_034509565.1 of Triticum monococcum. NCBI lineage: Eukaryota > Viridiplantae > Streptophyta > Magnoliopsida > Poales > Poaceae > Triticum > Triticum monococcum. Next base: position 492,044,880 of record CM067845.1, read on the forward strand.
GCGACCTCTCCTTCTCGCTGGCGCTCGCCACCGCCTTTGGCTCCGGGGAGAAACTCGTCGCCATGTCCTTCGACTACTACGGTTCGACACACTTTCCGCTTTCTCCTGCATAAAAGGGTGATAATGATCGATGATTACTTGCGTGCCTTAATTTGTGAGTTGTGACTTGATCGTTGTATACTTATCTATTTTCTCGGCCGTTTGGCAATCATCTTGGGGACGGTACAGTTCATCTGATCAGCATGTACAGCAAAGCGGAATCAAACGTAGCGGAGCTGAAGAGACTGGGCGCCACGGTGCGACATGGTGTCAGTGTGAAGAAGATGAAGAAACGCACCGATCTCATGTCTAGACGGTTCGACCGAATAGTCTTCAATTTTCCTCACGCCGGGTTCATAGGGAAGGAGAATCAGGTGCATATGATCAAGTAGGCATGCTCACTCTCTCGATACATAATAATATGGCCATCTTCTTCACTTGTCTATTTCTTTCCCATTATTTGTCTGGATACACGTCAGCCACAAGACGGGGCAGCCATACGACAGATGGGAAATCGAGGGTCTCGCCCTTGAGTTTTCGCTTCTCAAGTTTGAGATGGTCGCCTTCCGTAAAGAGGATTACCCCGGGTACAACCAAAAGAGAGGCGACGGTGACAGGTGCGACGAGGAATTCCCTCTACGCAACGGCTGCACTTCCAAGTTCCAGCGCTGGCCTCGCTAAATTTCCCTCGCTGGCGCCGCCGCAAATTGGGCCTTTTACGAGCACCTTGTGACACTGCTTGACCGTCCTATCGCATGTACTGCGACCGACTTCCATGGACATGGCGTGCATGCTCATGAGACGTCGACCCATCACTGTGTAGATTACTACTCCTTGTAGACTTCCATGGAGTACGTATTTTATGAATTACTAGTACAACCAGCTTCATGTGCCACTGTGCATCAGTTTTTATATCCAAATTTAATAAACATCTATAATAAGATTAAACATCAAAATATTAGTGCTCATCAGAAAAGGAAGGAGTGCTATAAAATATTATAACAGGACACAAGAAAAAAGGAGAAGGAGTTGCCTGCTCCCATATCCGAGCAGGCAAGTTTCGTCCTTCTTCAAGACCGAAATCCCTCTCTCTTTTTCCTTCTATTAATTTAATTCCATTTGCTTGTCTGCTCTTCCCTCTTTCCTTCTCCATTTGCTTCCTTATTTACCTATCCACTCTTTCCTTTCTTTTCCCTCTCTTCCCATCATTATTTCTTCCTCTTTTCCTTCCTTATTGGGCAATTTATTTCCTTCCTTATTGATTCCCGAAACTGCTCCTTGATTCTGAGGAAACTCGAAGATCCTTTTAAATTACGAAGTTTGGTTTGGAGGGAGCGATGTGGGACTATTTGAAACCTGAATGAACTTTCCTTATAGCACAGATGGAGCTAACTTAGTTGGTTGTGTCAAAGATTGTTGGGCACGAGGTTGCAAGCTCGATTCTGCGCGCAACTATTATTATTTTTGCACGGTTGGGCTGGATGGGCCGGAAAAATAGCCCAGGACGTGGATTATAAACAGATCGATCGACTTTGGCGGATGAAAGAAAACAAAATTTAATACCACCTCGCATATGTTTTTAATTCAAAGTGAAAGCGTAAAATCACGAGAATAAGCGTATTATGACGGTGAATCCACGGAGTCAATCCATGCTTTATTATATATAAATGCCCGTGCGTTGCAACGGGGAAAAAGTTTAATTCATATGGACACGGGACAATGGTTCTTATGTCAAAAAACATATGCATCATTTGAGCATCATGAGTTCACTACATGGAGTTTAAGACATGGGGTATGATTCAGATTAAATTGATTTGATTGTCAATGTTTTCTTATGGAAAAACTTTTGATGTATTCATAATTTCATTGCAATATAAAGAACATCAAAAATAATAAAAATGTAATAATTTAAAAAATACATCGTGCGTTTCAACGAAAAATAAAATTAATGCAAATTTAGTCAGGAATATTAATGCCAATGGCAATGTCCGGGAAGAGAATTCTAGTTCCTATGAACAAAGGTTGGCTGGGTCAATGAACCATGTCACGGGACAACGGACGATTATGAAGAAAGATGCATCAATTGAAGATCACGACACGGAGTTTGGAACATGGGTAGGATTCGAAGTAAATTGATCTGATTGACAACATCTTTTACGGAAAAACTTTGATTTATTTGTGCATCATGACAATATAAAGATCATTAAAAGTAATGAAATATAAATAAGTAATAAAAACTAAATCGTGTGTTTGAACAAAAAATTTGAGATAAACAAATTTTGGCTCTGTGATTAGATAGTTAGGAGGACAGTGTTATTCCTAACCCATCAGGATTCAAGTCGTAGACTTGACATAGGTGCTCGTATTATTTTAAATTTATTTCAGACTTCCACGAAAGTTCGTTCAGTGGGAGGAGATGTTCCTCCCACTAAAGATTCCAACAGGGTTAAGGTGTGCATATGTGCGTTTATAGGAATGAGTATATGCTCGTGTTTGTGAGAGACTTCAATTATACTGTGTTAAAACCCCTAAAATATGCATCATGCATGTCCTCCTTTTCTTAATTAACAGGAAAGGATTAAAAAATTGAGGTAAACAACTTTTGGCTGTGTGTGTTCCAGCCGGCACGTACACCTTAATCGTCACGTGGAAGCCTCGCTCTAGAAAAAAGGACACGCTTGAAAGCTTATCCACTCATCTCCACCCTCCACCGCTCTCGTTCTACTTTTCGTCGCTCCATCTGCCTTGGCTAGTGGCGCCTGTTGAGGGGCGAGCTGGAAGCCCGGCGATGCAAGGGCCGGCTGCGACCCCGCGCTTGTTGCGGTGAGCGGCGATGCCCGATCGTAGTTTGGTGTCTTGCCTCTTGCCGTTCCTCTCCGGGGAAGGAAGCCAAGCATTTTCCTGCTGCTCTTCAGCTCTCTGAAGCCGATTCAGCGCAGCATCCTTAAGCCAAGGATGTTCCCCACGATCTAGCCCCCTTTTCAGCCTTGAGATCATTTCTTTCGCCTTCTTTTCCGATATACGACCAAAACACACATCTCATCTTCTTTGCTTATTTTCAAGGCAGCTTATTTCTGGTACAACTGCGGCGTATATAAATTGATGATTTTCGATGCAAAAGGGCGATATGGGACTACTTGTTTAACCGGTATAGTTGGCAGCTATTTTTTGCACTCCGATGGAAAAAAGGTACCCAGCTTGCCCAGCTTGGCCCACGCACAAAAATCAAAAAACGACAACCAATGTCTGGGACAGACGAACTAAAGCCCACTTGCGTGGTCATGAGAAAGCCAACAGGCCCAAGTCGAGGAGGGAAACGTCTTTGACTTACGGGCAGCGACATACAAATAGATTAGTACCACCTCGCGTATATGTTTTAAGTTTAAACTGAAAGCGTAAAATCACGGGAAAAAGTGTATTGTGACGGTGAACCCACGGAGTCAATCCATGCTTTATTATTAGGGAAAAATATTATATTATTATATATTATTATTATAATAATATACTAGCAAAAATGTCCGTACGTTGCAACGGGAGAAACAAATCCTTACACTTCCCTACTGACCCATCTGCATTACCACTTCTTTCCCTTCGCCATCATTGTTCATGGTGGTCTTGTTGTGCGCATATTCATAACAAACATGATCAATCCCAAGGCGATAAGCTTGATCATCATACTCGAACATGATGTTTCAACAGCCCCTTCTCGTGCCGACTTGTAATTTTGCGAACTTGTAATGATGGTGAGTTATTTTCTCAACTGCACTTGGTGCATGCACCATCACCACACCCATGCCCCCTAGCACAACGCATGTGTTTTGCAACGGTGAAAACACTGGTTCATATGATCCACAATTGGTCTGGTCAAGGAACTGCCCCGCTGCACAGTTAGCATCAAATTTAAGGATAATGTGGTCTAACATTAAATGTAAGTTTATGAATAAGTTCAGGTTCAGACATTTCATGAAGCATCTCAAAGAAATCTAGCAAGTGTGAATTAATTGTCTCAAAATAATTTTGTACCTGACTAAACATATGTTTACAATATCAAAACAAAATATGGAGCATCATTTGAATCAATTTTAATTCAGAGTACAAATTTTAGAATAAATATTAGGTAAATCTTTTTAACTTTATAGTTGATCTCCGGTCAGTTGCATGACACATTTTGTACATGAATATGAATAAAGTTTACGATATCAAAACAAAATATGGAACATCATTTGAATCAATTTTAATTCAGAGTACAAATTTTAGAATAAATATTAGGTAAATCTTTTTAACTTTATAGTTGATCTCCGGTCAGTTGCATGACACATTTTGTACATGAATATGAATAAATATGGTTATGATATCAAAAAAAATATGGAACATCGTTTGGATCAAAAGCAAAATAGCAATTCAAAAAATAGAGAATCTTTTTAATTGACCTAAAATATTAGGTAAATCTCGCATAGGTGACAACCTGAATCCAATGGACTTCCATCTTCCTTCAGACTTCACACCACCTACCCCAAATTCATCACCTTCGTTCATGCTCATAGATAATTATTTCCTTCCTTGCTCTTTTATTAGCGCATGTACAATGGTGCTATCTTAGGAGTGCCATGTAGGATAAATGATGAGGTGGAGGAGAGAGAACTCATAAGAGAAGGCTTGTCTTCTCTTATTTAAGATAAGACAAGAGATGATCTCTTAGCATAATATGTCTCATCACATTTTTAGGAATTGCTAGTTATTGAAGATAAGGCTAAGAGATGACCCATTATAGACATTTTTCTTTGTCATCTCTAAATTACATGCAAAACTTAAGATAAGACTATCTTATCAACCATTGTACATGCCCTTACGTGGCCTCATGCCTCTTTAAATCCAAATTCATCACATTTGTTCCTGCTCATGGATAATTATTTCCTTCCTTGCTTGGATTAAATCTCGTTGAATTAGCCAATGGGAGCAGGCAAGTCTCGTCCCCCCCCTCATGCATTAATTCCTTCCTGACTCATTTTGTGGCCTCCCTTCCTTAAATCTCGTTTAATTAGCCCATGAATCAAGGCCTTCCGTTCCTGGAAGGTAACTATGTGTTTCCATACGCCTCATATTGCTCCTGAGCCAGCTTGTTACCTAGGCCACTTGCGGACATATTTACTTTTTTTATTATGTGGGCGAGGTGGGATTATTTACTTTTTTTATGCTATCTCGCATATGTATAAATATATATATGTTCCCTCTTTAATAAGACACATCAGTGGTTTGGCCCCGTGGCTAGAGATTGCAACCCCAAAGGTGCTGGTCGTGTGTTCAACTCTTGTGCGTGCCATTTTGCCATTAGTTTTTTTCTTTTTCCAGCAGCTGCGTGTGGCCTGTGAAAAAAAAACAGTTAACATGAGGTGGTACTATTTGTTAAGAAAACCAAGCGAATATAAATAACATAGGTCAATCTAGTTCAGTTGGATGGTGCTAGGGGTATTGCGTGGAAGGTTGCGAGTTCAAATCCTATCACAAGCATGTATTTTTTACCTCCCTGCGTTGCACTGAAGATGGGCCAACGTACAGCCAGAAGGCCCAAGTGTTTTTTCCTCCCTGAGTTGCAAGCTGGGCCTTTTTTCCTCCCTGCGTTGCAAGCTGGGCCAACGTACAGAGGACCAAGTTTTAATCATACCGGCAGGATCGTAATGTTTTTGACCTACAGGAATAGTACCACCTCGAATAAGTTTTAAAATTCAAAGTGAAAGCGTAAAATAACGGGAAGAAGCGCATTGTGACGGTGAACCCATGGAGTCAATCCATGCTTTATTATTAGAGAGAGATAATATATATATATATAATACTAATAGTAATATATATTATATTATATTATATATTATATATATAATTAATTAGGGAAAGATGATGGCCATCGTGGTAAAAAAAATCACTTGCCTATCTTTTCATTAGTAGACTTCCATGGAGTGCGTATTTTATGAACTAGCAAAAGAGCCCGTGCGTTGCAACTGGAGAAAAAAATGTCACACGCTCTTATAGTCTATAAATGGTGATTTAGAGTTTGACAATATGTAGTTGCAGCCGAAACAAAGTTGTTCTTAGATTTCTTCATGACGTGCGTGAAATGGGGTGTTGTTATGGATAAAGGAAAACAATAAAAATAAACATTATACATTTGCACACTACGGAGACATACATGCATCGTGGGCGGTTAAGCATAACCAACTTAGGGCATGTTGAACATCATTTCAGCTCTTGGCTTCGCTCCACGACCTCAAGCTTATCGCACCGCCGCGCCGAGCTCGTCCTTGTTTCCCTCTAACGTGAAACATCGCTATGAAATTCTTCATGCATCCTCTATCATGTTTATTTTTTATGTGCAAATATTTTTGTTGCAACTCTTGAAAAAAATCCACATGCATATTAATTAAAGGCGTGAAGATTAAAAAAACATAAACAACATTTTTTTGTGTCAAATTATGGGCATATACATCGGATTTTCTTGCCATTCTTTTATAGCGTACCAACATGGCATCTTTAGGCCTCTTTTTTATTTCTTGCCATGCATGTCCTTATTTATTTACACATTCCATATTTGTCGGATCTCCACACGTTCTCTCTTTTATTTCTTTTATAGCGCAACACATTCCTTCTTTTATTCGGGCAACACAATCAACCATTATTCCGACATTAATTGGATCTCCTTGCATGTCCCCTCTTTATTCCTATTATAGCGCAACACAATCCATCCTTATTCAGGCATCTCTTTTATTTCTTGCCTAGCTTGTTCCTTGTGTACTTGCGGACATATATAAATTGGTGTAATTTCATGTAAAGCAGCGATGTGGTACTATTGATTAATATGAGCGAATACTACCTTTTCATAGAACTGAATCATAGGCGAGCTGGTTCCTTACTTACCTGCGAAAACTGGAGGCGCGGGTTCGATACTCCCACACCACATTGCTTTTGGCTGATTTGAGCGATGCATCATCAATGGGCCGGCCCACGTGCGAGATGTACACTTTTTCCATACAGACGGACGAAAAATCTAACGACGGACCGTCGATCAGTTCGGTTTTGACCACGAATTAATACCACCTCGCGTATATGTTTTAAATTCAAACTGAAAGCATAAATTCACCGGAAGAAGCGTATTACGACGGTGAACCCACGGAGTCAATCCGTGCTTTATTATTAGGGATAGATTATGCTAGCCATTGTGGTAACTTTTTTTCACATGTGCATCTTTTCATTCGTAGGTAGGAGACAACAATACAAGAAGAAAACATTACATAGAGAAGAGAGAGAGGGCACCACACCAAAATGTGGGACACCGCGAGTAACCAAGACATCACCTTCATGAAGGGGACGGCGTCATGACGCCACCGCTGTTTGATCCGATGAACTGGATCTAGGGTTCCCCCAATGCTTGAAGAGGGGCATGGAGGAGGCCATGGAAATGCCTTCAAGAAGGAGACGACACCCGCACGTGTCGCCGCTGCCAGCATTAGAGCAGGGATTTCACCCTAGCCTCTGACCAAACAATCCTAAATGCACACTGGATCAGGACCAGAAGATGTGAAAACTAAAATGCCGGTTGGCTTTACTGCCAGAAGGCAAGTTCTGCCCATCATTGAACGAAGGAGACACCAGGCGGCGCCGAACCCACCACCAGCACTAACCCTGCTGCTAATGCATGAGCCACCACCAAATGCGCAGAACCGCCACCACCAGTTAGCCTGGCAGCGAGCAAGGCATGGTTGGGCCAAGTCATCGGGAGATTCACATGCTGGTGGACCTGCCTGTAGCAAGCGCCGGAGATCAGAGGTCGGTCGAGGTAGAGCAGCCGAAGATTGAGTGTCGGGAGCAGGGAGACCGACATCGTGGTGCGGGAGAGAGGTGTGTCAGTGCTAAAACCGGCGAATCTCGGGTAGGGGTCCCAAGCTAGTGATCTTGAAACGATTGTAACAGGAAAAATAGGGACATGGTATTTACCCAAGTGCCCTCTTGAAGAGGTAAAACCCTACATCCTGCTCTTATTGCATTTAATTATGGATGGGGTACAAAGTACAATATGATCTACCTCGAGATCGTATGAACGAGTTCTAACCTCTAAACCTTGTAAAAAAACTGCCTCTACGAACTAAACCCCTCATCTTATATAGGCACCGGGGGTATCTAGGGTTCACACATGGTCGGTAACAATCTAGGATAAACATGTCAATTATTACACTCCTTGAAATGTACGGCAAGTTTGAAGAACTCCATCTTGATCACGCCGAGGGCCAGGGCACGCGTGGCCCAATCTCTAATTACTGATGGGTCCTCGGCCCGACCTATGAATGGCGGGCCGACGTGGTGTGCGCCCCCTAGTCCAGGACACCGTTAGTAGCCCCTGAACTTGTCTTCAAACCGAGGACATAGGCTCCTTCCTCAAGACATCTTCATTATCTTGGTCATCGATTTGTATGTGAGTTCGATCTTCAACATGAAGACAACAATAGTAACACCTAGCAGCACCACAACACCAAGCAACATCTTCATGAGAACCACCGGCTTTCTCCCTAGTATCATGAGTGCACAAGCTTACTGCCTAGTCATCACATTTGCACTTTCATTCTTGAGAGCATTCTTACACTTGCTGGTAGATGCATTCATAAGGCTAAGCTCCTGTACATTCAGAAGTTCCTCCCTTCAGTCCTTCACAACACCAATAGTATCCACAGTGGCATCGCCAATGAGATACTATTTGTCAACAAGGTACTGAACATATTCCAATTCCCTACACCAGAAATCCCAAGTAACCTATCCCAAAATACATGTCAAGCTCAAAAACTTGAATCTTTTCAGCCAAAATGGAAGAGAAACCATGGAAAGGAAAAGAAATCAAATCACTAACCATGCTTCTGGCATTTGTAAAAGATCCACCGGACGTGCTTCTCTGTCATGTAGACGTACATGTGCGCCTTCTCCTTGCAGCTTGGACAACAGATCAGGGGCAGCGGCTATGCCATGCGGCGGGCAGTAGAGACAAAGGAGCTTTGCGGCAGACATGAGCACCAGAGCGGAAGGAACTACCAGGGAGACGGGATCTCGCGGTATTCGGCGGATTCAACGACGACCGGCGAAAAACATAGTGAGGGAGTTTTTTTAGAAATGGAGGAGGACCCCTGGCCTCTGCATTTGGACGATGCATGCAACCACTTTATTAATTGTTCACACAAGGCAATACAAAGTAATACAACAGCAAGACTAAAGCCATCATCTAGGCCACATCTGTCGCTATTCCTATCCAAATGATTAAAGGATACTGATAGTTTGGGCCTAATACCAAACAGACCTCACAGCCAAACCTAACATACAAGACTAGAGGTCCCATCCAGGATGCCTGCCGGGTATGGGGCACCCACTGGTCCGGCGCACTACTCAACCAGGACGCCTGCTGGGTATGAGGCCGCCGCAGCCACCTGCCACCAATCCATCTTCAGAGCTGTGCTGCCACATCTACCTTGCATAGTCTAGCCGTCGTCGATGTCACCATGACGCGAGATAGCTTCCTCCTCCTACGCGAGTCCATCTCCGCGCATCGGACGTCGAGTCTCCACTGCGGCATGCCGCCGAGACCCACCGTGGATGATACTGTTGATGCCACACTGCTCCACCTACATGCCATCTCGCGTCGACTCCGAACTACCAGCAACTCCACCACCTTGAGTAGTCCTCGGCCGACGCCTTCAGGAAGGAACACGACACCAAAGTGCCATCATCGCCCAAACAGAGGAACAAGAGGCTTTCGCCGACGCTCATGGCAGAGGTGGGGGCATAGGATCCACACCGAAGCCTCCAGGAAGTGAATCGGGGCCGAGGGCGTCGACTTTTGTGTGGCCGCCACGCCGGCCTGGAGTTTCCCTGGATCCATGCCCACCTGCCAGATCTGTCTAGCCAGCACCGGGTAGGTATTGGAACTAGCACGAACCGGAGCATATCGAGTCGGAGATGACACTACCGGGATTCACAGCCGGCCGCCGCCTGCCAGATTCCCACCGCCGCGCACGTCAGAGCCGACTCCGAATGATGTCGGTCTCACTCACACACCACTGGCCACCCCCAACCACGCCGGTGAGTGGGGGCAACCTTGGCGTGCGCCCACTGCCGCTCAGGGCCGCCAGGACGGCGCCCGAGCCCACACCATCTGGAGGGGAACCGATCTGGGGTGGGGGGCCCAGATCAGCCGCCGCCAGCCGCCATAGCCGGCCCCACGCTGCCCCCGCAGCCGTGGAGGCACAACCGCCGCCGGAATCCGATCGGGCCACCGCCCCATCACGCCCACTCCGCCTCCACACCAGGAGACCAGGTTCTCCATGATGCTTCGGCCAGAGGATCCCCTCGCGAGGAGAGGAGGAAGGTCCGTCGGACGAGCTTCACTCGCCGGCCTCCTCCGGCGGTGGCGGAGAATCAGGGGGGTGGTGGGGAGGGAGGGCCTGGAGGTGATGGCTGCTAGGGCGCCCAAGCCGCCCCCTGGAGGCGACACGAGCGCTAGGTTTGATGTCTAAAATTGGGGGAGAATTTCACTTCCCCGGCCTCTGCACCAACTAGGAATGGATACGGCCATTTTAGTATGAGTACCAAGATAAACATGGTCCTTGGATTTTTTTTAAATGAGTATCAAGATATTTTTTGATGAGTGATTCGACCACACACCAAACTTGATCCTCAATAAATGAGGGAAAACCCATGTGCATCACCTGTCAATTCTAGAAACTGAACTCGGGTCGTTAGGCTGCATAACTGCATGCCCAACCACTGAGCCAGGGCCCAACCGCTTAAAAATGGGGGAGAACTTCACTTCCCCGGCCTATGTACCAACTAGGGATGCATACGGCCATTTTAGTATGAGTACCAAGATAAACATGGTCCTCAGAATTTTTAAAATGAGTATCAAGATATTTTTTGATGGGTGGTTCCATCACACACCAAACTTGATCCTCAATAAATTGGGGAAAACCCCTGTGCATCATCTGTCAATTCTAGGAATAGAACTCGGGTAGTTAGGCTGCACAACCGCATGCCCAACCACTGAACCAAGGCTCTCTTTGCAAGGTAGTGAGGGAGTAGTCGCACACGAGGACGGAAGGAGGCTAGGGGTTGAGGAGGGGGCTGCCGCGGCTTAGGGATTTGATGAAATGAGGAATTTTGGCCTCTTTTACTTAAAATCCCTCCATGCAAGATTGGCCTAATAAGAGAAGAGTATGTGGCGGTCAACAAGTGCATACATGTGAGAGTGGCCGTATTTTCACTTCAAATCGTATATAGTGACCGTAATAAGCGTAGTCAGAACCAATGACCATATCATGCTCCTGCTTTAAATATAGTGATCGCCGGCATATTTATTTCTTTTGAAGACATATTTTCTCCAAAGAAATGTAAATTAATTTTTAGAGAAAAGGCTCGGCCAAGCCCGAGAAGTGGACCTAACCCGGCTTTGAAGTAACAAAGCCATCAATAGGCCAGGATACAATCGACAGTACAAGCTAAACCGAAAAGAAGAACGGGGGATGCAACCCCAAACAGCAGGTACAAGGTAAGGAAGGTAAGCAAGCAACTATGGAGCATGAAGCAGAGGCAACAGCCACAAGGTCTCGCCCATCAGTGCACCCGAGGAGTCACCGACGCCCCAAGCACGACGCACAACAGGAAGCTGCAGAAGGGTGAGGTCGCCATCGGAGACACGGCCGAAAGAGGAGCACCGTAACCACATGACAGAATCAGAGCTCTCCAAGGCCAGCTGCCCTCGCCACCAACACATCACAGTGGCAGGAGAGGGGACCACTATCCCCTCTCGCCCAGGCTCGAGGGCGCCGCACCGCCGGACTCAGTAGAGCACTTGGGGAAGGAGCACACCACCTGGATGAAACATCAGACCTGCCTGGAACTGCGACACAGTAGATCAGATGGACCGCCACCAGGAACCAGACGAGCTCTCCATGCACGCCCACCATCCCCATGCCCAAGTCGGCGCCTTCAAGAAGGTGACGACGTTGTGGCGCCGCCGTTGCTTAGCCACCGGGGCTAGGGTTTTCACCCGGGCGTAGGGGAAGGGGGGAGGCAGGGGAAGATGAGCCTCGGCGCCGCCACCAAGGAGGGAATGGCATCCAGGACGCCATCGAACGCCACCCACGGCCAAGGGTTTCCCCCAGCCAAGCACCCTGCCGCCACCTCCGAACCAGCCACAGCATCAGCAGGCGCGTGCATGCCGGAGATCCAGGCCGGCCGGAGGTCATGCGTCGCGAGCGGACCAGAACGCCTCAGATCTGACGAGGGTAGCCTGGGGCCTCCCCGCGCCATGACCAACGCCCACCAGGACCTTGTTGCCCGCGTAGCCGAGGGGATCCGGCCAAGCTCACCGACGAGCACTCCCCGCTGCTGGAGGAGCGCCGTCCGCACCAGCGAGGCCGCCGCCTTAGATCTGAGCCCTCACCACCGAAAGGGAGCGGCCAGAGGCCTCGCCGCTGCCCTCACAGGCAGCCGCGCGGGGGCCCCGGCGACCGCCTCCGGCATCAGCGAGGAGGAAGGGAAGGGGGGTGGCAGCGCGAGGGAACCCTAGGTCGCCCCCGAGTCGCCCTTGGGAGAGCGACGCGGGGGGGGGGTCTCATTAAGTAATTACCCAGCTCAAGAAATGTAAATTAATGGGTGAAAAGAGCTACAAAAAACATTTGGGGACGTTGACACTCTTCACTTCTTCATTCTTCACATTCCGTAGCTCAACCAGCGTTTCGAATTCCCATGAGCACCGTATTAATGGAGAATCCAACCCAGGATCGCCCCGGACAGAACCCAAGGCGTTCTCTGTCACCCTGACCCGTCGCAGTATCGACTAGATTGATCAAGTCGACACGCAGGTTTCACACACTGACACACGTACACCCACACTCCCCTCACTCTCGACTATTGTGGAGGGGGGAGAAGCAAGGCACCACCAGAGGACGGGGTTCCGTCTTTGATCGCGCTCGATTGGAAGGAGAAGGCGCCGATTGCAGAGTGTGCCCCAGCCATTTCTGGATGGAAGAGACCAGGCGGAGAAACATATGGAGCGGGGTGAGGTGGCTGAAGCACTACTCGTCGGTGCAAAGCATCCTGATCATCGGGGACGAGGACTTCTCCTTCTCGCTGGCGGTCACGACCGCCTTCGGCTCCGGCGAGAACATCATCGCCACATCCCTCGACTCCTACGGTTTGCTCCTTTCCGCTCGCTCTCTCTCTCTCTCTCTCTCGCTGCTTGAAGGTTGCAGATTTATGCAGCTACTTTGATTTAGATACTGCCTAGATTTTTGGCTGCGATGGAGAAATTTAAATGATGCACATAACCATTAGAGGGCTGGGAAGCACCATGTTCTTCTAATATGAAGATTAGCTTTACTCTGTTGAGATCCAAATTTACCCTAACATGGTTGATTGCGGCGATAAAATGGGGTGGGGGGAAACCCCTTTCCATAAATAAGAGCCACACGGCATATTATATCAAAATGTGCTGGACATAATTTTATTACTAGTACTACTACAGAGGAACAATGCTGATTCATTCAAGAATTCGCGTGGTCTTACTAAACTAAGTTTTTTTAACAGAACTTCTCTAATTTGTATGCCATGGAAGGAACTCGAGTGTTTAGTAACAACTACTGCTATTTTAGTGTTTTTGCTGCAAATTTGATAGGTTGAACGCCAGCTATGATTCATGTTGGTCGTAAGACTAAATATGAGAAAGGCATTGCGCTCTGCCTAATTCATTATGATCTGGTAAGTGACAAATATACAAATGTCAGTTATTGGGGCACGACCCAATAACTGCCCATGGTCATTGCCGAGCAAGCCCCAACAAGAGCCCTCTGGCCTTTGCCAACGCGAGCTTGCATGACGCCACATCCGTGGCCATCGAAGTTGTCCGTTCGCTGGCAACGATGTCCCAACCTCCACAATTGACCACTGCGTTTGTGAGGAGAGAAGCCTCACCAACCGCAGACACCATCCAGACCACACCTAATATGGCACAGGATCCGGACGACGACAGTACATTTACCAGGGTCGATAAGTACTTCAACGAACATGGGTACGGTGATGAATTCCTGGGGCCTCCTTCTCAAGAACCCAACCCTGCAAAAGACGATCGCGATCTAGCTGGTACCGCGGAGAAACCCAATTGCAACAGGCGTCGTCTGGCGTTCAGTTCTCAGGAGACGCCTCCAGCTGCCGCCTTCACCGAGCCTCAGATAGCCGAGGTGCAAAATATTATCAGCCCCAACACACTCAAGAAGATGGTCTCTGAGTAGAACTCGATCCCATTACAGCAGAAGAAGAAGGGACGGAAAAGAAAGAATAACAAGGGTGCGAGCCAGCCGGCATCGAGTATGATCCGTGCTCAGGACGGGCCACCTTCATCTAAGGATATCTCGAGGAGGGTGCATATGGCGGGTGGGCCGATGCTACCGACTAATCTGCTCAATGCTGCAACCGGTCAAGTATGCACACACCCCTGCCATCGCAGCTTCACTTATTTTTATTTTTATAAAATAGCTAATGCGTAATGCGGACTAGTTACTGTCGTTGCAAATTTCTTTGGTTTAAATTTCATCATGTACGTACGTATTCCGAGAGCTACATCTTATTAGTCTTTGACACTTTTGATCGCAGCTGTTTATTTTCCATATCTTGTAATGGTTTGACCATGGTTGCATTTGTTCTTTACTCTGTTTAATAATTAATATGAATGGTTGTGTGCATCACAATGGTGTAGAGACGGCGGGTTTAACCTCCTTTTCAAAAAAAAAATCAATTGTTGACGCTTTTGCTCTCATGTGTAGTTCACACAAGAAGCTCGTGAAGGCCTTCTTCCGCAGTGCAAGTGGCCTGCTTCGTCCTGACGGCGAAATCCACGTCACTCACAGGACGGGGCATCCGTACTACAGATGGGAGATCGAGCAATTGGCCTCTGAGTCTGCACTTGTCATGTTTGAGAAGGACTTTTTCTGGAAATACGATTACCCTGGTTATAACCAAAAGAGAGGATCTGGCTCAAGGTGCAACGAAGACTTCCCTATAGATGGTAGCTACACTTTCAAGTTCCGCATGGAGCGCAAGGAAGATGAAAGCGCGTCGATTCCTCTCACTGCTGCATTGAATTTGATGATGAAGCTTGAGGCTGTGACCAGCGCCGCCTAGCTACCTAGCTAGCTAGTGTGCTTGAGCAAATAAGATGTATCAAGACCGTATCAGAGCCAGCTTTTAGGACGGCTGGTGGATCTCTAGTTGGTGGCCAAAGTATGAAATGCCCCTGAATGTTTAAGATAATGTTTAAGTATTGATTTTATGTTCAAGTACTGATTTGGCGTAGTTATCTGATTATGTTGTATGCCAGTTTGAATGATATGATATGCACCTATTTTTTCAGGGTTTTCCTTTATTGTTAAGTGATTATAATAGATATAAAACAATACCAACACTTTGATAATATATAATGAAGTTGTAAATGTATAATCTTATTTCACTGTATTCTAATAAGTAATTGCTGTCATGTATGTACCGTTCTATATTGGTGGACATATCGGGCTAGATATCGGCCATATCGGTCAATATATTGGTCCATATCAAATGATATGTTTGGAAATGATATTTACAAAGTGATATGGTATGTTTATATCGGTAGAGCCCCAAAAGTGATATATCGGCCTATATATCGGTCGTATCGGCCTAGATTTAAAAGTTTGAGTACCAACCAAGTATATTTGCACTATCTTATAACAACTCTACAGAATTGCAATGCTTTCATTCCATCCCAACAGGTTTTGATTTATTTGTTCGCATTGCTATACGTAAGTTGCCTGAAAAAGAATACAGATCGGATGATCTCGGGAGACAAGGAGGATAGCTCCGAGGCTGAAACGAGGGTGCAACATTTTAATTATTAAGTTAAAGACTCATTTTGTCTTGATTATTAAGCCCAGACATATGAGGCCCTTTTGAGAAGCCTGAGTCATGATTTTTTGACCAATCACCGACTGGCCGTTCGCCGAAACGTATAACGGGTGTTTGAGGAGTCCGATTGCAGATGCTTTAACACTCTACATGATTCCTGTTACTCATAATTGCTTGCTTGTTAGTGCTACCTCGGCATGGGTTTATTAGTTCCCATTGTATTCTTCTAAAATTTTGATCACATAGTGACTGGCAAAATACTGACGCATGTAATTACGAACTATATTGATGGATTTGTATTTAAATATAATTTTCAATATGTATAACTTATTATTTATTAAAATCATGGCCAAAAATATAAGGGGTTGATAAATGGGGATAGTAACTCCAACTGCTAGCATTGTTACAACTCTCAACGGCTCCGTTTCACAACTCAAAGAGCCTCTTCATAGGGGAAGTGCATGGATAAATCCGAGTACACATGAACCCACTTTGAAAAACATATTTTTAAATGCTAAAAAATCTGAAAAAAGTTTGCACCGGTATGTCTTCATTTTCTATGTGCGTGCATGAAGTTTCATAAAAAAAATAATTTTTTGTGACCTGTACAAAAAAGACAAAAAATTGTGTCGTGAAATGTTATTTAGAAGCACTGAAATTTATCTTTTTTTGCCGAGATAAAACAAAAAGATATTTTCTTACAAAACTTTATACCGCACACATAGATTTGCGAACATGTATTCGTGAAATTTTCTTTGAATTTTTTGACATCTTAAAACATGCTTAAAATGATTTTTTTTAAATGGGTGTAGATGCCCATGCGTTCAGGACTCCAGCACTCTCCAAGTTACAAGATTCAAACGGGATAAAATGTGTGTGAATAGGACAACAACAAAAATGATTTCAATATTTTATGGCACTTGTCGCTTGCGCTCTATCAAATACCAAAAGACTGGACACATTAACTTGTTTTTTTTAAGAATGTTATTATTTTTTATTTCTTTTTCCTTGTGAACGGATTTCTTTTCTGTTTTAACTCCATAAAAATGAATTTACTGAAATGCCAGTGAACTACGCATTTATTATGGATCGGAGCGAGTACAATATACTTCTACCACAAAAGTACCAAAAAAATATCGCTGGGCTACATTGTTTTCCCACTAGACGGAGGAGAACAGTCAAGGGCACTTGAGGCGTGTTTGGTTGCCCGCATGCAGCCCAACCAGGCCCGCACGAGATGTGCGCAGCCTGTTTGGTAGTCCGCATACACTATTGGGCCTGCATCACACGCTTCTTAAAATATCTTAGGGCCTGGCTCATTGGGAACGCACGAATCGACAGTTTGTCCAGGGCCAGGCTCGAGTGGTGCACGTGGGCAGGCGCGGCTGCACGCGCGCGGCCACCCTCGAGAAGCCGCGTTGCTTCCCGAAGCACCGACAATTATTAGCCTCACCGCCCCTCACGGCTCCCTGTCCCCACTCTTCCCAACTCTCACCGGCGGCGGCAGATCGGAGCAGAGGAAGAAGACCACCGGACTCCATCACCGGCGGCGGCGGATCAGAGCAGAGGAAGAAGACCACCGGACTCCATCAATGGCGGCAAGCACTTCTCTCTCTTCGACATGCATGCCAGATTCGATCCACGGCGATAGATTCGATCCACGGTGGAGGGGAATGGGGAATAGAGGTAGATAAGCATAGGGGTAGTTCATACTAGTTCATAGCAGTTCATATGGGTTCATACATGCAAGATCGGAATGCATAAGGTAGATTTCGGCATTGAGGGATAGGGGAATAGGGGGAAAGGGGGTGCACAACGGACACCGGTTGACCGCGGTGGCAGTCACCGGCGTGCGGAGCGGCTGGTCGAGCCGCTGGCCTTCATATTCTTCTTCATCACCGTGCGGGCCGGTGGGTCGTCCTCGTCGTCCTCCGCGGAGTCGAGGTCGATCTGCCAGGTAGGACGGACTGGCTCCGACGCCCTAGCTGGCATGTGCACCGCCTCTTCTTCCTCCTCCTTAGGCTCCCCGCCGATGACCGCCGGCGGCTCGATAGCCGTCTCCCAATACACTGCGACACGACGGTCATTAGGAGCCCAGTAGGTCTTGTACTTGCACCACTTCTTCCTCTGTTTAGGGTCATCGGAGACGGCCTGATTCATGGCCCAGCGAATGATGTCAACTACCATCGCGCCCTTCGTTGGGTCAGGAATCAGCGTCTTCAGCTCTTCTTTAGTGGCCTTCATGAGTATGGCATTAGATTCGTTCTGCATGTCCAGCATGGAGCCGAAGTTCAAGCAAACCTTCATGGTGTTCTCGAACTTGGTCCGGTCACCAGCCGTCCACCCGAGGAAGAAGACCCTCCCGCCAATACCCCAAGGGAAGGGGTTGGCATTGGAGCTAGAGCTAAAGCTCATGGCGATGGGGAGGAGGAAGGTTGACAGTGAGAGAAGAGAGGAGGTGGGTAAATAGTGGTGGGCAGGGTGAGTAAATATAGAGGGGGTGGAGAGGAGGAGAAGAGTGACAATCATGCCGCTTTAACTACAAGCTCTTGAATTAGCCATGAACTCTGTGCAATGCCTGACTCCATGACTTGTGTGCAGATCAAGGATAACAATGAGATGGGCACGGAGGTGCTCCCGGCCGTTGACAGCAAGGGCAAGCAGCCCCTTCACCCAATGCCTGACGAGGTTGAGTTGCCGCCCACCGTCGAGGAAGACCCGAAGACGCCTGAGGGTGGCGACGACGAGGGCATGGAGGAGCCCCCCAGCAACAAGCGCCGCAACTACGACCACTATCATCAGGAGGATGGCCCAACTCACTTCTGCAAGGTCATCCTTGCACCGAAGTTTGAGTGCATCCCCATGCCCCTGGACTTCACCAAGCACTTCGTCGCGGTGCCGACAGAGTTCAAGCTCAGGAACAACACCGGTTGCTCCTGAAAGGTGACGGTCAAGCTGATGAATGGCAAGGTGACCCTGGATCAGGGTTGGACCACCTATGCAGCCGTTCATCAGATCAAGATCGGCTACATGGTGACGTTCAAGCTCCTCACTCCCGACACCCTCAAGGTCATCATCTTCGACAACGATGGCATTGAGGTTGTCAACAAGTGCGGGAAGCACGACGAACCCTTCGCCGCCAAGGAGTAGGGTCGGGCCACCTCTTTTGAGCGTACTATCGAGTCTGCTTTGAACATGTTTACGGTTTATGCATTGAACTGTTATATCTGTGGTGCTGCTTATATCTGAATTATGCTAGTTGATGCTCTGTTTATACTCTATTGTGTTTATGATGTGTGCTGCCGAAGTGTGGTGGTAACCTCACCAACTAGCCAAATAAGTTACCACACATCAGGCCTTGCATACAACCAAACACCATGCCTTGGGTTTGTGGACTAACATGCAGACAACCAAACACCAGACGATGTGATTCAGCCCATGCAGGTAAGAGGGCATGCAGGCAACCAAACAACATGCATATGAGACTACATTTGCATCTCCAGGTTAGATGGAGAAGTGTATGCAATGCGGGTACTGTAGCACCGCAACCAAACACGCCCTTGAGTACTCCACGGTACCTCCGCTGGGCCGATTGCCAGATAGGCTGCGAGACCTACGATCGTCGAATTAATGGAGAATCCACCCTAGCTAGGATCACGCCAGAGCAAAAGACCCAAGGCGCTCCACCCTCACCTCACCTCCACGGCTCCACCCCTCCGTCCCTTCACCCTGCCATGTAGGGACTAGGCCCCATCTCCTTCGGTCCTCCAAATCTTTTTCAAACGGAGCCTTCTCCGGGAAGCCTCGAACCCACACTCCACTTCAGTCCAGAGGCTCCAGACGCGCTTCACACACACACACACACACACCACCGTCCACGGGAAAAGGGCGAGGCGCCGGCGGTGGCGGAGTCGCGGAGAGGGTGCGGGCGATCGCCGTGGAGGGGAATGGCAGGGAAGGGGGTGCGGTGGCTCCACCACTACTCCTCGGTGCACAGCATCCTGATCGTCGGCGACGGCGACTTCTCCTTCTCGCTGTCCCTCGCCGCTGCGTTCGGCTCCGGCTACAACCTTGTCGCGACATCCCTCGATTCCTACGGTTAGATTCTTCCCACTCCCTCTTGCCGAATGGCTAAAAGTTGCAGTTTATTTTTTTCATACTAGCACTGCAGATTTGGTGCAGAGTACCCTGATGTAGTGACTGGAACCCTAGATGGGTTCTAGGATTCTAGGAATGCCGTGTGCTAATTTGTGGATTGTTAGAGTTTTTGATGTCTAGTGTTACTTAAGGTAGGATTCGATGTGCATTTCAAAGGTTAATTATGGTCCTTGCAAAAACAAGAAGACGCTTCTGTTACTGATTGTGCATGACCTGGCTAGTTGATTCAGTTTTACTAGTATATACACCAGAACATAATTGATTAAGCTAAGGATCTGTGTGACCTCGCGGAAACTAATTATGAAGTAGAATGACACAAGTGCTATGATAAATTGATTCTCACTGCTGGAAATTGTATGCCATGGTCTCATGGACAGACACGCGCAATGAGCAAACGCTGCTTTTTTGTTGTAATTTTTCTTCATTTGCGTAATTGGAACCGGCGCCTTTGCAGTTGGATAAGTTCCATGTGTTCATATGAGCATTGTTGCACTGTTGAATGAGCCTAGGTTTCGTTAATGAGTTTCATCTGTTGACATCAATCCTTTGTTCTTGCATCAACGGTTCAGAGTAGCCCGTTGTCCAATATACCATATATTAGAAATGTAGCAAATAAACTGTATCCCTGGTTACTAAACCAATAAAAGGAATTGTTTAGGACCCTAAGAAATGTTTTTGGAGACATGAAGCGGGAATAAACGAGTAGGACCGTTAGCATCAGAAAAACATTATCAGGCTATTCCACAAAAATATCCTGTTTTAATTCCATGTAAGCACCACTTCTTCTTTGATCCGTTATACTGAACTTGTCAAGTTGTCATCTTTCAATAGTTGTTCAGTTCTTATTTGCATCATTCCTAATTCTATGTTATTGTCTGTATGCATCAACCTGCCGTTTGTGATTCTGTGATCATTTTTAATATGTTATATTTATCTATTTTATCTAAATTTCCCGTTGGCAATTCTGTTGGACAGAGGCTCTGATTGGCAAATATAGCGAAGCAGAAGCAAATGTAAGAGAATTGAAGAGAATGGGGGCCAAAGTTTTGCATGGTATCAATGCAAAAAGCATGCAGCGCCACTCTTATCTCGTGATGAGACGGTTTCATCGGATTGTCTTTAACTTTCCTCATGCTGGGTTCATAGGAAAGGAGTATGAGCTGCATATGGTCAAGTATGTGTATTCCCTTTCTATATTTAGATTTCTGCATCGTTGTTAATATTTGGTCAATCGTTGGATAACTTAAAATAATGTTAGTTTTCGTGCGGACTTATTGTATTGCCTACTTCTTGGTGATTTTCTTTATTTAGAATTGACTCAGTATCCCTAGTGACACATATCTGTTTATGAGTTATCCTACTGTGTGACTTGTTAGAAACTCGGTGAAAGTGGTACTGAAAAGATTCTATGAGTAGCTCTTTATGCTTACATATGAACTAAATCATTTGGGTTAAATTATACGTTTTCCATCTAAATGCAAAGGTTGTGTCTCGGTGTATTGATAGAAGAAATAGATTGCCCAGGGACTTCTTACTTAAATTAGTCTTCGTGTTCTTCGAATGGATCTCCTAATTGTTGCAAAATTGACTTCTAGGCTCTCTTCTCATATTAAACATGCTGCATGGAACCGGGGTTCCCCTTGCTTGCTTGGCCGGGATAGATCATAGAACCAGCGTTTAGGTTGTGGCTAGACAAGGTTACAGCTGCATGAAACCGCAATGCAAGATGAGAAGCCAGACTTGTGGCACCATGTTCAAACCTGGAGCTCTAACAGTGTACCAGGAGTCCATGAGCTGATGATGAGCACCCTTCAGACTCGATAATGGCTATTTGTTCTTCATGAACGTTTCTCTTCTGTGCAAAAAGGAAGAGAAGAGATAAGTGAATGATACGACAATACTGTAATGCATATTTTACCATGATTTTTGTAGGTGCATGGCCCACGTACATGTTTTTTCCTATATTCTTGGGGACCCCCTTTTTTTTGGTCTGGTGGCCGCCCATGGCTGGTGGCTTCCTATTTAGAGTTAACCCCAAAATCCCTTTGGTTGGTCTAAAAAACCCAAAAGTCCCTTCCTAATAGCTAATGCTTCAACAAATTGACCTTTTGTATCGCCATCTTGACCTTTTTGGTTGTGATCTTAGCTTGCATAGGGAGCTGGTGAAGGGGTTCTTTGGCAATGCACGAGAGCTGCTTCAACCTAAGGGTGAAATCCACATCAGCCACAAGACAGGATATCCTTACGACGCGTGGGATATTGAGCAGCTCGCCTCGGAATCTTCTCTAGTCATGATTGACATAGTTAGTTTCGAGAAACAAGACTACCCCGGCTATAACCAGAAGAGAGGAGACGGTCCAAAGTCCAACAGACCTTTCCGCCTTGGTGACTGCAGCACATACAAGTTCATCGCGAAACGTAATGACGTTGAAGAAGAATGCCAATGCTACTGCTACATTTGCCAAGATATGAATATGTCCGGCCGTACTTTGACTACATGAGCGGTGGCAAAGCAATGTTGGGAATTAGTAACTGGTGGCACCTTACATAGCAGTGAAATTAGGTGAACTTGTAGTGCATCAACAAACTAGACGTGGAGCTTGAGAGCTATTTTGGTGAGTTGCTAGTGTTATTTTGGTGAACTTGATGTCGCGAAGCACTTTTGAACACTTTTGAACTTCCAAGGGCACGGCATTGTAAGTGCGGATGAGGCATCATTCCTGCATTCTGTAACCGATTAGGTGTACTATATTAAAGGTATGAACAACATTCTGGTAATGAAGATGCAATCACTTTCCTTGCATTGATTCGCACGGCATTTCTCCCTGTTTTCAATTTACCCAAGTTTGGGGTGCTTCATCCACTCGTCTCACCTGTATGTGTTGTTGCTGTTTGTTTTCTCTACCTGCAAATATTGCAAATTTGGTTTGAAAACAGAAAGGGAACTCTAAAATACTCCCTCATGAATTCTGATGAGCGGTTACGTGGTCTTTGGGGGTGTTTTATTTTGATAATCTGAGACCGAACCAACCAATCAATAACCCCTATAAGAATCGAATGTATCGCTATAACAATTTGTTCCAAATTCTTGGTCGAACCGATAAGCTGCATTTCCCTAAAAAACGATAAGGCAATTGTTCTGTTCACTTTGAAAAGCTAAGCTCGTGAATTTTTTAGACGAAAGGGACCTTCCGGTCTTCCATGAAAAAAGAGAAGCTAGTGATTCACTCTTACTCCCACTCCCAGCAGAAATAAACTCGTGCCTGGCGGGCATCGAGGGCTGGCATCCGGGGCGGCGGCCCCAGGAAGGTGGTTGACGTGTCGGCGGCTGTGGAGTTCGCATGGGCGAGGCAGCGGCCGCGGTGTGCTGGTGGTCGGAGGCTCGTCCTGCCTGTCTAGGCAGCTCGGCGACGGCTGTTCTTCGGCGGGTCACAGCTCCGACGGCTCGCGCTGTGGCGTCTGCATTCTATGCGGTCTCTGGACCACCAGATCTGGCCAGCGGGAGGATGCAGGGTGGTAATCTGCCCTTCCTGCTCGAAGGACGTGCATCAATCTGCTGTCTACGTGCTGGTGGTTTGCCGTGGTTGACTCGACAGCAAGGCATGGTGGTGGTCCCTGCACGGGCATGGCGCTGTGATTGTGTAGGTGTGTGTGTGGGTCAGTGGAGTTGCTTGCATGAGAGTACTGGTGTCAATGATCCGAGCGAAAGCTTGGCTGGTTCTTGCTGGCCGGCAGTGGCGGCGCCCGTGGGCGTCGCTTTCTTCCTTGGAGGCGCCGTCGAGGTGATTTGGGCTTCCTGCGTTGTCGGGTCAAGATCCTCGGGCGAAAGTGATGATCTTGGTTGGATCAGGCGGCGGCGGCGTCTTCATCGTCGTATTCCCTCTTGGGGGTGTTGTCTTAAAGATCTTGGTCCCATTTGTGATTCTTGCAGGTTGGATGTGCACTACATTGCGGTCGGCAGGTGCCCGACCGGTGATGAGGTGGTGTGGCGTTGCGACGTGTGTGGTAACGACGATGGTGGCGAGGAGAGCTGGGTCACGACTTGTCCTTTCGATGCCGAAGGTCCGGTGTGCCAATGAGTGTGCCTATGTTGGCTTCTGGCTGTGACAAAGAATTCGGAGCTGCGGGCGGCGGGGCCACTGCAGCAACGATGACTCCGTAAGGGCGGTTTTCAACAAGCGGTGCTCTTCGGGTGTTGCGCTGGACTAGGTCGGTGTGAGGCTTGTAACTTTCTCTTGTGATGCTCGTCAGCAAAATCGGAGCTGCCATGTCCTCGACGTTGTGGTCGACTGTTTGGTGTTGCTTTGTTGTTCGGTGCTATCTCCCGACGGTTGTGTCGTGATCTTGTTGGTGGCCAGGTCGTCCGTGTGTGCCCCTTGAGGGGTTTGTAATTTAGGTTTTCGTCCGGTTTTTCTATAATTAACCGGACAACTCTCTTTTTAATCAATGAAAATGATAAATCTTTTGCCTTGTTTAAAAAAAAAGAACATCTCATCTCTATAGCCTGCCTACCGATCGAACACTCCAAACTGTTCGATTCCTCTAGGAAGCAAACGTTGCATTCCATTCCGTTAATGATAATTGATAATGGTTCTGTTGAAAGCACGCATCAATGTGACAAACTTCTGGACATTATTAGCATTTCAGAATAGTTTCCCTAAAATAAAACAGTTCACGCATGCACGTGTGTATCCCTTGGCGTTTCAGATTCCCAATGATTAATGGAGTAGTGGATGATCAGAACCCAAGGGCCGGCCGAGGCGTCCCATGCAAGACGCTGCTAGCCATTGGTCTCCCTGCCATCCAATTCAAAACCCCTCGCCGGCACCTCTCGGTTCAAAGACTGGACGCCAGTCCAGACGCTTTGTCACACACACACGCACACCGCGTAGTGTCTCTGGCCTCGCTCTCTCCGGGGAAGGGGAGTGGCGACGCCGATGGTGCAGCTAGTGGAGATCCCCCTGGAGGAGAAGAAGGATGAGAAGCTGGTCAAGTGGCTACGTCACTACTCGTCCGCACAGAGCATACTGATCGTCGGCGATGGCGACTTCTCCTTCTCGCGGGCGCTGGCCACCGCCTTCGGCTCCGGCGAGAACATCGTCGCAACGTCCCTTGACTCGTACGGTTCGACGCCCTTTCCGCTTCCTCTTGCCTCTCGCTCGTACTATATGTTAGTACTCCCTCCGTCCAGAAATACTTGTCATCAAAATGGACAAAAAATGATGTATTTAGAACTAAAATATGTCTAGATACATCTCCTTTTATTCATTTTGATGACAAATATTTCCGGATGGAGGGAGTAGCATTCATCAAAGGGTCAGGGTCTTAATTTGTGATCCGTTTCTCTGTTGTTTTCTCTGGCATTTCATCTGTTGGAATACAGTTCATCTGATCAGCATGTATAGCAAAGCGGAACCAAATGTAACGTAGCTGAAGAGACTGGGCGCCACGGTCTTGCATGGCGTCTTGCATGAAAGAACACACTGATCTCAAGACTAAACGGTTCGATAGGATCGTCTTCAATTTTCCCCATGCTGGATTCATAGGAAAGGAGAATCAGGTGCCTATGATCAAGTATGTTTACTGCGCTGCAATGTTTACTCTCTGCCTCTCTGGATATGGTTTTCCTTATCTATCATTTTTTCCTGATATAAAGGGAGTATTTGTTTGCCACTTTACACAGAACTTGTAAACAATCATAATAACATTTTCTTGTGTCGTTGTAGCGCCCATAAGTTGCTGGTGCAGAGGTTCTTCCGCAATGCGAGTCACCTTCGCCGTCCTCTCGGCGATATACACGTCAGCCACAAGATGGGGCAGCCATACGACAAATGGGGGATCGAGGAGCTTGCCTCAGAGTTTGCGCTTGCTATGTTTCAGATTGTCCCCTTCAGAAAAGAAGATTACCCCGGGTATAACCAAAAGAGAGGAGACGGTGACAGGTGCGACGAGGAATTCCCTCTGTGCAACGGCTGCACTTTCAAGTTCCGCGTCCGAAGCCTAGACGAGGAAGAAATTGCGTCTCTACTGGCCTCGGTGGCGGTCCAATGCCGCGTTGATTTGAGCCTTCGCCGCGTTGAAATGTTGAACTGACCTGGCATTGACGAGCACCTCTTGCTTATCTGCCACCGACTTCCATGGACATGGCGTGCATGCTGATGGGACATCAATCCATGGCGTGCCTGTAGATTTTTTTTTGAAAAGGAGTTACCCCGGCCTCTGCATCAGAACGATGCATACGGCCATAGATAACTGCATACTTTATTAATTATGATGGACACTGTGGTAATGGCAAATGCATGCATGGGTGCACTTCTCTCCTTCTCATGCTGGTTTGTTTGCATGAATTGTTGTGTTTTTCTTTACGAAATTTGAACACGATGAAATTTTATCTGTTTCCATGATTATGATTCTTCCTATTTTATCAATCAATAAATAAAAAATATATGGAATGTGTTAACTCTTTGTACCCTTCAAATAGGTTTTCGTCCTACTTTATAAATAGAGCACCATTCGAATTTGTGGTACAATTTGTAAAATTCTTATTGTTGAAATCCAAAATTCAAGTCATGGCTCTTTTCAATCTTTCTCATAAACGGATTAAAAATAAATTTTTATTTTTGAAGTTTGGATAAACCATTACTTCGTCTAGTGTCTATACAATACATATGACTCATATAGTGTACTAATTTCAGAGTTCATACATCACGCAAGCAAAGTTCGAAAGAAAGAAAGACAACGAAGCCCCCGCGTACCCTAGTTTCCATTGGGCCATGGTACCCTGGTTTCCATAGGACCAACAATAGCCATCGGGCTCATGTCCTGCACGCGGCCAGCGGAAGGCAACGGCGGCAGGCTGAGGTTTCCATGACTCTACTCTTATAGGCCGTTATGCAATCTCAAGGCGGTGAAAATGATGCCTCTCCTCCATAAGCTTAACCCTATGGAAATGACGCCCCTCCTCCTCCTCAAGGCAGTGTCCAAGCATGTGAACTTTCATGAATTAACACTATGTATGAATATGTGAACTTGTGTGTGATGTGCTCGAGCAATGTTTATTGCTCTATGAACTTGTATGAATCATTAGACTATGTGAACTTGTTTGAGTTATGCCTATGTGAAATAGTTTGAATTATGCATATATATGAGTATATGTGTGACGTGCTTGAGGAATTTCTAGGTAGCTAGGTGCTCCCACATTCATTTGATATGTGTTTGATGTGCTCGAGGAATTTCTAGACAAAAAAATGTATGTAGTTATTTTCAATTGCAGGGAATAGATAAGAAACAGATTGACAACAAAAGCAATGGGACATATTTCCGAGAGAAACACTCGGAAACACTCACTTTCACGAGCGTGGCGCTTGGAATAGGGATCACCGAAGCACTTTAACTACTGGAGTGGCATTTTTTCTGAGGGCCCCTCTCGGAAAAGGGGCCACATGAGTACTTTAGCTATTGGAGTACCATTCTTCTTCAAGGGCTACTCACGGAAAAGAATGGCACTCCAATAGTGCCATTTTTTCCGAGGGCCGTAACACTCGGTAAATGACACGTGGGCCCACACATCAGGTTCAAAGGTTTCAATCAACGGTCAGATGCCAAGCGGTACCAGATAGCTCTCGGTAAAGAGCGTGCTATATTATTCTTTTTGAAAAATTCAACAAATATTATTCTTCACTGATAACTGGTCCAGTGGGTCTACCTGTCATGTCACAATGTTTCTTTGACAGGTGTTTTACCGAGTGGGCTCTCCGTAGATAACAGAAAGTCACAGAGCCATCAGTTGCAAACGGACATGCCACATGGCTAGTCTTTGCCGTGTGGTGCTCTCGGCGTCTGTGCAGTTTGCCGATCGTGCTTTGTTCACCGTGATGCAGTGTCGGCAACATTATGTAGTTGCAGTGAACCCGTAGTTGCCGAGTGTAAGAAAATTCCAGTAGTGGGGTTGTACTGAAGCAAAGTTCATCAGTGAAATTAAGCGAACTTGTCGTGCATTAAGAACGTTTGAACTTCCGTGGACATGGCATTGTGCGTGCTGACCAGACACCAACCATCACTGTAACCGAGTAAATGTATTGTTAAAAGTATGAACATCCAACATTGTGGTGATGAAAATGCAAGCACTGCTGGTCTTGAAATGGTTTGGGTGGCCTTTCTCCCTGTTTCCAGTTAGGCCCTGCTTGGCATGGGTGTAAATTTAGACACCGGATTTAATTTACAACTGTATATTACCGGTTGTATATGATTTTCGCCTGGAAAAAGAAACAGCCCCCTTGAAGTGTGTATTTTTTTGACAGCAAATAAACTTTATTTCTCAAATGATGGACAAGTCGTTTACAATAGCATGGGAAATAAAGTCAGGGATAGAATCTTCCCAGAGATGAGAGGATCTACTATGAGTAAAATGCTTTGCTAAGAGATCAGCAACCTCATTCGCTTCCCTAAAGCAATGAAGGTAGGAAACTGCTGCAAATTCGGTGCATGCATGCTTGCCTTCCAACACCACAGCTGCATCTGTACCATTATATGTCTCCTGTTGATTGAAGGCCTGCACAACACTTAGATTGTCTGACTCCAGTATGAGAGAGTTGCATCCAATGTGTTGCGCTAACCAAGCCCCGTTCCTCATGGCTTGTATTTCCGCTGATTCGGCGGTGATCACATGTGGCAGGAACCACGCTGCCGCTGCAATGAACTCTCCTCTGTCATCCCGAGCAACCGCTCCCGCTGCACCTGACATAGTTTCAGCGCTGAACGAGGCATCAACATTGACCTTCACCCGTCCTCTAGATGGTTTCCTCCACATCTGCTCTCGCTTCCTAACTGGTATATTAGGTTTTGATGCTTGAAGGAAGTTTGTACACAATACCTTAATAGTAGTAGCTGTACGATCCGGAGACAGTATACTTTCTCTCTTAACAAGCTGGCGCCGCTGTACACAATACCTTAATAGTGTGTATTCTTCACGGGGGTATTTAGGGTCCAACCAAGGATTCAAGCGGGGTCTTAGGGCATCACCAAGGGAGACCCATAAAATACCGGTATATATTCGGTCGGACACATCTGTCACTTTTGCAATCTAACGGAGACCTGTATCGGTCTATGAAGCTGTCTGGATGTCCAAATTCTGGTATTTCGAAGACAAAGACGGAGAGGTTTGCCGGAATCCGGACATGCAATTGACCGATCACATGCATGGCTTCCCTCTTCTCTCTCTTCTCCCAACCGTATATGCATGGCCCCCTCTTCTCTCTGCTCCTAATCAATCGGATACTAAATCACAAATATCCCAGCACATGTAGAACGAAGGCTCAAGAAGAGCCCGGCTTTGAATTAACAAAGCCATCAACCGGTCAGGATTACATCGAACAAACAAAGGAAACAAAGAACAAAACAGCAAGCCGATACATGGTGTTGTGTAAAAGCTATCAGGCTACAACAAACTACTAGCAAAGATATGGAAACTAAAGCACAAGTCCAGCTAGAAGTCGAAGGAGCCCTCCACAGCGAGCAGAACACCACGCATGGCACCAACAAAGCTTGGGGATGAAACAAACAGTAGTTGGAGGAGCTCCGTTGTCAGCTCCATGGGCTCTGGCCGTCGATGTCGCCCTCCTCCACCTCAGAAGGGGGCTCCCTGCCCCCTCGCCCTGGCACGAAGGGCGGCGATCCGTCGAAAGGTGGAGATGCCCACCCGAGGGCTAAAGAGCGGCCGACGCCATTGCCAACCGGAAGACCACACCCGGACACCACCGCCAAACTACTTGGAGCTCATCCAAGGGAAGCATTGGCAATGCATGATATCTGCACACGAGGAGAAGCAAGCTACACAGCAAGGTTGCTGAAGACCGAGCAACCCCCAACCGGAACAAGCACACTTCCCCCAAAGCTCACCAAAGACGGCACCCCCTTGAGGGTGACGGCGCCCACGGCGTCGCTGCCGCCCAATCCCGAGGGATTTGGGTTTTCACCTGGTCCACGAGCAACACGGGAGGAAGTGGAGGGGGAAAGGGGGCATTTTTACTAGCGCCTACAGGTAGGGGACAGCGCCCATGGGCGTCGCCGCCGGCAGGCTGGCATAGCCAGCCATGGATTTCTCCGGTCCCCTCTCCCAACCCCCACCTCGAGAGGAGACATGGCTATGGTGCCCAGAGGCCGCCGGAGAACGGATATGAGACGAGGGTGACAAGAGGTTGAAGAGGAAGATGCCTTCAGATCTGATGCGGGTGCCCCGAAGCCACCACGCACCACAACAATCGCCCACCGTCACCACGCCGCCCACACGGCCGAGATGGGCGGCCAGCACCCGCTGCCGCCGTTTGCTGAGGACGACGCAGCACCACCGCCCGAGGTCGCCACCTCGGCTCCGAGATCCTCCACAGGGGCGGAGCGACCAGATCCTCGCCGCCACCATCCCCAGCGGCCGCGCGGCGCTCCGGCGGTGACGAGGGAGAGGAAAAGGGGGAGGGAGCCCCGGCGGCGGGCTAGGGTTTGAGCCGCCCGAGTCGCCCCCGCGGGAGCGACGCGGGGGCCTTGGGGGAGAGGGGGGGTTCACAAATAGGTTACTACTAAGATGTGTTAGCACATGTATGGTCTTCACCTACTTTTTCTCCTCTCAGCCGGATATTTTGTAATTAGCATCGAATGACTTCCTCCCATTTCATGTCCGCAGACCACGTCTGGACATAAAAACAGACATATACGAAAGGAATTTGTGGATCGGCATTGAAGATGCCCTTACACAGTTCCGTGGGGTGGTTTATCCCCTCGCATGTTTTGTTGCTGTTGGCTTTCTCTTCCTGCAAAGATTGCAGATTGATTCGAAAATAGAAAGCGAGCTACATACCCCCCCCATGCCGCGCATTGTTCAAACAAAAATGCTAGACGTGGGGTGGTTTATCCTTTCACATGCCCCTCCCCCCCCCCACACCTATTTTGATGGGGGTGGGCCCGTGCATCTACTAATGACCAATTAGAAACTGCCATGACACCATGTAATCCCCTCATCCCGTAGCCATCATACGTGTAGCAAAGCTCTTGTTCAAAAGGCGCCTTCTGGTCTTTCATATATAAAGCCCGAGAGAAAAGCTAGTGATTCACTCTTACTCCCAGTCACAGCAGAAATAAACTTGTGGCCATCAAATATTCGAAGAACATCTCATCTCTAGTAACCTGCCTACCGAACACTCCAAACTGTTCAATTTCGTTAGGAAGCAAACGTTGCATTCCATTCCGTTAATGATAATTGATTAATGGTTCTGTTGAAAGCACGCATCAATGTGACAAACTTCTGCCAAATTAGCATTTCAAAATAGTTCACCCTAAATAAAACATTGATGCATGCATGTATATATCCCTTCGCGTTTCAGATTCCCAGCATGGTCGCAGAGTTAATGGAGAATCCATCCCAAGAGATCGCACGTACGTAGTGGATGATCAGAACCCAAGGGACAAGGCGACCCATGCAGGATGCTGCTAGCCATTCGTCTCCCCGCCATCTAATTCAAAAACCCCTCGGCCCTCGCGGGACCGTTCGGTTCCAATCCAACTGGACGCCAGTCCAGACGCTTCGCCACACACACTGCACGTAGCTCTGGCCTCGTTTTCTGTGGGGAAGTGAGACGGCGATGCCGATGGTGAAGCTGGTGACGATCCCCGTGGAGGCGAGGGAGGATGAGAAGGCAATCAAGTGGCTGGGGCACTACTCGTCGGCGCAGAGCATCCTGGTCGTCGGCGACGGCGACCTCTCCTTCTCGCTTGCGCTCGCCACCGCCTTTGGCTCCGGGGAGAAACTCGTCGCCACGTCCTTCGACTCCTACGGTTCGACACACTTTCCGCTTTCTCCTGCATAAAAGCGTGCCTTAATTTGTGACTCGATCGTTGTATACTTATCTATTTTCTCGGCCGTTTGGCAATCATCTTGGAGACGGGACAGTTCATCTGATCAGCATGTACAGCAAAGCGGAATCAAACGTAGCGCAGCTCAAGACACTGGGTGCCACGGTGCTACATAGTGTCAGTGTGAAGAAGATGAAGAAACGCACCGATCTCATGTCTAGACGGTTCGACCGAATAGTCTTCAATTTTCCTCACGCCGGGTTCATAGGGAAGGAGAATCAGGTGCATATGATCAAGTACGCATGCTCACTCTCTCGATACATAATAATATGTCCATCTTCTTCACTTGTCTATTTCTTTCCCATTATTTGTCTGACACCTCACACACTTGCAAGAGAGTTAACTTCGTATTAACATTTTCCTGTGTCGTGTAGCGCCCATCGGCTGCTGGTGCAAAGGTTCTTCCGCAACGCGAGCAAGATGCTCCGTCCTCTCGGCGAGATACACGTCAGCCACAAGACGGGGCAGCCGTACGACAGATGGGAAATCGAGGGTCTCGCCCTTGAGTTTTCGCTTCTCAAGTTTGAGATGGTCGCCTTCCATAAAGAGGATTACCCCGGGTATAACCAGAAGAGAGGCGACGGTGACAGGTGCGACGAGGAATTCCCTCTACGCAACGACTGCACTTTCAAGTTCCAGCGCTGGCCTCGCTAAATTTCCCTCGCTGGCGCCGACGTAAATTGGGCCTTTTACGAGCACCTTGAGCCGCTGCTTGACCGTCGCATCGCATGTACTGCGACCCACTTCCATGGACATGGCGTGCATGCTCACGAGACATCGACCCATCACTGTGTAGATTACTATACTCCTTGTAGACTTCCATGTAGTACGTATTTTATGAATTGTGATGGCCATCGTGGTAAAAAATATTTCACTTGCGTATCTTTTCACTCATAGACTTCCATGGAGTACATATTTTATGAATTATGCTAGCCATCGTGGTATTTTTTTTTCACTTGCGTATCTTTTCATTCGTAGGTAGAGACAATAATACAAGAAGAAAACCTTGCATAGAGAAGGAAGAGAGGGCACCACACCAAAATGTGGGAAGCAGAACAAGGAAAACAACATAACCTGAACTAGCCTAGGCCAACCTCAGGAAAGGCAAGGAAATGAGACAGAGGACACCAAGGTCGCATCACGACAAATGCGGGGCACCCACCACGTGTAGCTATGACTCAAGAACCGACCAAATCAACGCACCCCCACCAAAACGCCTAGAAGAGTCGGCAAGTGGACTGTAAAACTTCATAAGTTGCTTCATGACTTTATATAGTCAGAGAATTATATTGTAGTACTACCGACTAAATGAGTACTTTCTTGCAAAGAAATTCTCAAATAATGATGCTTGTTTATGTGTTTAATAAATGAATATAAAACTTGATTTTGGTGCATTACCTTAGTGTATATCGATGAACTCATCATTAATGTCCATACAAGACCTAAACATACACAAAATGATCTTAAGATGAAAATTTCAGATTCAAAAAAATTGTGTTTAAATTTATAACTGGAGCATTCTCTAAGAATACATACATATCAGTCTACATATATCCGAAACGTATATGGAAAGTTCAATATGGATATATCATACCAATAAATTACATCTATGGTCATATTATCTCTTATAGGGATACAAATCCTTTCCTACCTAGGGGTGATAATGAAGTGATATCAGGACCTGAAGTTCCGTATCTCACTAACATCGGAGACTCCTGTAATTGCAAACTACGTTAGACCTGAAACTATATTTTGCTATCCTTGTTCAATGTGGAACCCCCAACAAAGGTATTTGGTTGGTGTAAGGGACATCCACTTATATCTCAAGCTCACAACATGACTTGGTTATTTCTGTTAGTAAAATCAAGATACGACCATGATGTGATATACTCGTACTGACAACTTATCTGATCCCTACCATGCAAAATGACAGATTGAATTCACTTGAATTAGCCTCCTCATGGAAGTCATCTAAATACACTATTAGGAAAAAGCCTAGTAGTAGCATGGGTTAAAAGCTATTACTAGCGCGGTGCCTGCGCTACTGCTACGGTGCTACAGCTAACTTGTAGTAGTAGTGCGGTGCATCCCGCGCTACTAGTACGTGTGTTAGTAGTAGCGCGGGTTCGACATACGCTACTACTGTTGGAAATATGCCCTGGAGGCAATAATAAATTAGTTATTATTATATTTCATTGTTCATGATAATCGTTTATTATCCATGCTAGAATTGTATTGATAGGAAACTCAGATACATGTGTGGATAGATAGACAACACCATGTCCCTAGTAAGCCTTTAGTTGACTAGCTCGTTGATCAATAGATGGTTACCGTTTCTTGACCATGGACATTGGATGTCGTTGATAACGGGATCACATCATTAGGAGAATGATGTGATGGACACGACCCAATCCTAAGCCTAGCACAAGATCATGTAGTTCGTTTGCTAAAGCTTTTCTAATGTCAAGTATCATTTCCTTAGACCATGAGATTGTGCAACTCCCGGATACCGTAGGAGTGCTTTGGGTGTGCCAAACGTCACAACGTAACTGGGTGGCTATAAAGGTACACTACAGGTATCTCCGAAAGTGTCTGTTGGGTTGGCACGAATTGAGACTGGGATTTGTCGCTCCGTGTAAACGGAGAGGTATCTCTGGGCCCACTCGGTAGGACATCATCATAATGTGCACAATGTGACCAAGGAGTTGATCACGGGATGATGTGTTACGGAACGAGTAAAGAGACTTGCCGGTAACGAGATTGAACAAGGTATCGGGATACCGACGATCGAATCTCGGGCAAGTACAATACTGCTGGACAAAGGGAATTGTATATGGTATTGATTGAATCCTCGACATCGTGGTTCATCCGATGAGATCATCGTGGAACATGTGGGAGCCAACATGGGTATCCAGATCCCGCTGTTGGTTATTGGCCGGAGAGTTGTCTCGGTCATGTCTGCATGGTTCCCGAACCCGTAGGGTCTACACACTTAAGGTTCGGTGACGCTAGAGTTGTTATGGGAAATAGTATTTGGTTACAAAAGGTTGTTCGGAGTCCCGGATGAGATCCCGGACATGACGAGGAGCTCCGAAATGGTCCGGAGGTGAAGATCGGTATATTGGACGAAGGGTCTTGGAGTCCGGAATTGTTCCGGGGGTACCAGGTGATGACCAGCGTGTCCGAAAGGGGTTTCGGAGGCCCCGACAAGCATTGGGGGGCCTTATGGGCCAAGGGGAGAGGGCACATCAGCCCACTAAGAGGCTGAGCGCCCCTCCCACCCCATCTCACGTAACCAGGAGAGGTAGGGGCCCCACCGCTAGGGCAGCCGCCCCTCCCGGCTTGGGGGGCAAGTTTCCTAGGGGGTGGGGGCGCCCAAACCCATCTAGGGTTTCCCCTGTGGCCACCGCCCCTCCCCTAGGGAACCCTAGGGCGCCTCCCCCTCCTCCCTTCCCCCTATATATAGTGAGGGAGAGAGAGGGCAGCCGCACCCTTCCCCTGGCGCAACCCTCTTCCTCCTCCAACACCTCATCCTCCTCCGTAGTGCTTGGCGAAGCCCTGCCGGAGAACCACGAGCTCCATCACCACCACGCCGTCGTGCTGTCGTAGTTTTCCCTCAACTTCTCCTCTCACCTTGCTGGATCAAGAAGGAGGAGACGTCTCCCAACCGTACGTGTGTTGAACGCGGAGGTGTCGTCCGTTCGGCGCTAGGATCATCGGTGATTTGGATCACGACGAGTACGACTCCATCAACCCCGTTCACTTGAACGCTTCCGCTTAGCGATCTACAAGGGTGTGTAGATGCACTCTCCTTCCCCTCGTTGCTAGATTACTCCATAGATTGATCTTGGTGATGCGTAGATAATTTTGAATTTCTGCTACGATCCCCAACAGCGGCATCATGAGCTAGGTCTATGCGTAGTTTCTATTCATGAGTACAACACAAAGCAGTTGTGGGCGTCGATGTTGTCAATTTACTTGCCGTTACTAGTCTTATCTTGATTCGGCGGCATCGTGGGATGAAGCGGCCCGGACCGACCTTACACGTACGCTTACGTGAGACTGGTTCCACCGACTGACATGCACTAGTTGCATAAGGTGGCTAGCAGGTGTCTGTCTCTCCCACTTTAGTCGGATCGGATTCGATGAAAAGGGTCCTTATGAAGGGTAAATAGAAATTGGCATATCACGTTATGGTTTTGGCGTAGGTAAGAAACGTTCTTGCTAGAAACCTATAGCAGCCACGTAAAAACTTGCAACAACAATTAGAGGACGTCTAACTTGGTTTTGCAGCATATGCCTTGTGATGTGATATGGCCAAAAGGATGTGATCACTGATATATGTGATGTATGAGATTGATCATGTTCTTGTAATAGGAATCACGACTTGCATGTCGATGAGTATGACAATCGGCAGGAGCCATAGGAGTTGTCTTAATTTATTTATAACCTGCGTGTCAACATAAATGTTATGTAATTACTTTACTTTATTGCTAAAGCGTTAGCCATAGTAGTAGAAGTAATAGATGACGAGACAACTTCAAGAAGACACGATGATGGAGATCATGGTGTCATGCCGGTGACAATGATGATCATGGAGCCCCGAAGATGGAGATCAAAAGGAGCAAAATGATATTGGCCATATCATGTCACTATTTGATTGCATGTGATGTTTATCATGTTTTACATCTTATTTGCTTAGAACGACGGTAGCTTAAATAAGATGATCCCTCTCTAAAATTTCAAGAAAAGTGTTCCCCCTAACTGTGCATCGTTGCGAAGGTTTGTCGTTTCGAAGCACCACGTGATGATCGGGTGTGATAGATTCTAACGTTCAAATACAACGGGTGTTGACGAGCCTAGCATGTACAGACATGGCCTCGGGACACATGCGAAACACTTAGGTTGACTTGACGAGCCTAGCATGTACACACATGGCCTCGGAACACGGAAGACTGAAAGGTCGAACATGAGTCGTATAGAGGATACGATCAACATGAGATGTTCACCATTGATGACTAGTCCGTCTCACGTGATGATCGGACACGGCCTAGTCGGTTCGGATCATGTTTCACTTAGATGACTAGAGGGATGTCTATATGAGTGGGAGTTCATTAAATAATTTGATTAGATGAACTCAATTATCATGAACATAGTCTAAATTGTCTTCGCAAATATGTTGTAGATAAATAGCTCACGTTGTAGCTCCCTGTTTCAATACGTTCCTAGAGAAAGATTAAGTTGAAAGATATTGTAAGCAATGATGCGGACTAGGTCCGTAATCCGAGGAGTGTCCTCACTGCTACACAGAAGGCTTACGTCTTTGATGCACCACTCGATGTGCAAACCCCTACAACGTCGTCTGTGGATGTTGTGAACACCTGACAGACATATTCTGATGACTACCTGATAGTTTAGTGCACCATACTTTACGGCTTATAATCGGGATTCCAATGACGTTTTGAACGCCCTAGAACATATGAGATGTTCCAAGAGCTGAAATTGGGATTTCAGGCTCATGCCCGTGTTGAGAGGTGTGAGACCTCTGACAAGTTCTTTTTGAAGGAAATATGCCCTAGAGGCAATAATAAAGTTATTATTTATTTCCTTATATCATGATAAATGTTTATTATTCATGCTAGAATTGTATTAATCGGAAACATAATACATGTGTGAATACATAGACCAACAGAGTGTCACTAGTATGCCTCTACTTGACTAGCTCGTTAATCAAAGATGGTTATGTTTCCTAACCATGAACAAAGAGTTGTTATTTGATTAACGAGGTCACATCATTAGTTGAATGATCTGATTGACATGACCCATTCCATTAGCTTAGCACCCGATCGTTTAGTATGTTGCTATTGCTTTCTTCATGACTTATACATGTTCCTATAACTATGAGATTATGCAACTCCCGTTTACCGGAGGAACACTTTGGGTACTACCAAACGTTACAACGTAACTGGGTGATTATAAAGGAGTACTACAGGTGTCTCCAATGGTAGATGTTGGGTTGGCGTATTTCGAGATTAGGGTTTGTCACTCCGATTGTCGGAGAGGTATCTCTGGGCCCTCTCAGTAATGCACATCACATAAGCCTTGCAAGCACTGCAACTAATATGTTAGTTGTGAGATGATGTATTACGGAACGAGTAAAGAGACTTGCCGGTAACGAGATTGAACTAGGTATTGGATACCGACGATCGAATCTCGGGCAAGTAACATACCGATGACAAAGGGAACAACGTATGTTGTTATGCGGTCTGACCGATAAAGATCTTCGTAGAATATGTAGGAGCCAATATGGGCATCCAGGTCCCGCTATTGGTTATTGACCGGAGACGTGTCTCGGTCATGTCTACATTGTTCTCGAACCGTAGGGTCCGCACGCTTAACGTTACGATGATAGTTATTATGAGTTTATGCATTTTGATGTACCGAAGGTTGTTCGGAGTCCCGGATGAGATCACGGACATGACGAGGAGTCTCGAAATGGTCGAGACGTAAAGATTGATATATTGGAAGCCTATGTTTGGACATAGGAAGTGTTCCGGGTGAAATCGGGATTTTACCGGAATACCGGGAGGGTTACCGGAACCCCCCGGGAGACTAATGGGCCTATTGGGCCTTAGTGGAAAAGAGAAAAGGGGCAGCCCACAGCTGGCCGGCGCCCCCCCCTTCCCCAAGTCCTAGTAGGACTAGGAGAAGGGGCCGGCCCCCCCTCTCTCTCCTTTCCCCCTTGAGAGTCCTAGTTGGAATAGGATTGGAGGGGGGAGTCCTACTCCCGGCCAGCCCCCCTCCTCCAACCTTTATATACGGGGGCAGGGGACACCCCAAGACACACAAGTTGATCCTTGAGATCGTTCCTTAGCCGTGTGCGGTGCCCCCTGCCACCAAATTCCACCTCGATCATACCGTTGTAGTGCTTAGGCGAAGCCCTGCGTCGGTAGTACATCAAGATCGTCACCACGCCGTTGTGCTGACGGAACTCTTCCTCGACGCTTTGCTGGATCGGAGCCCGAGGATCGTCATCGAGCTGAACGTGTGCTAAGAACTCGGAGGTGCCGGAGTAACGGTGCTTGGATCGGTCGGATCGGGAAGAAGATGTACGACTACTTCCTCTATGTTGTGTGATCGCTTCCGCAGTCGGTCTGCGTTGGTACGTAGACAACACTCTCCCCTCTCGTTGCTGTGCATCACCATGATCTTGCGTGTGCGTAGGAAAATTTTCGAAATTACTACGTTCCCCAACAGTGGTATCAGAGCCTAGGTTTTATGGTTTGATGTTATTTGCACGAGTAGAACACAAGTGAGATGTGGGCGATACAAGTCATACTGCCTACCAGCATGTCATACTTTGGTTCGGCGGTATTGTTGGGTGAGACGATCCGGACCAACCTTACGCGTACTCTTACGCGAGACCGGTTCCCTCGACGTGCTTTGCACATAGATGGCTTGCGGAAGACTGTCTCTCCAACTTTAGTTGAACCAAGTGTGACTACGCCCGGTCCTTGAGAAGGTTAAAACGGAGTCTATTTGACGAACTATCGTTGTGGTTTTGATGCGTAGGTGAGATGAGTTCTTACTTAAGCCCGTAGCAGCCACATAAAACTTGCAACAACAAAGTAGAGGACGTCTAACTTGTTTTTGCAGGGTATGTTGTGATGTGATATGGTCAAGGCATGATACTGATTTTATTGTATGAGATGATCATGTTTTGTAACCGAGTTATCGGCAACTGGCAGGAGCCATATGGTTGTCGCTTTATTGTATGCAATGCAATCGCGATGTAATGCTTTACTTTATTACTAAGTGGTAGTGATAGTCGTGGAAGCATAAGATTGGCGAGACGACAACAATGCTACGATGGAGATCAAGGTGTCGCGCCGGTGACGATGGTGATCATGACGGTGCTTCGGAGATGGAGATCACAAGCACAAGATGATGATGGCCATATCATATCACTTATATTGATTGCATGTGATGTTTATCCCTTTTATGCATCTTATCTTGCTTTGATTGACGGTAGCATTATAAGATGATCTCTCACAAAAATTATCAAGAAGTGTTCTCCCTGAGTATGCACCGTTGCCAAAGTTCGTCGTGCCCAGACACCACGTGATGATCGGGTGTGATAAGCTCTACGTCCAAATACAACGGGTGCAAAACAGTTGCACACGCAGAATACTCAGGTT
The DNA here is from genome assembly GCA_034509565.1 of Triticum monococcum. Taxonomy (NCBI): domain Eukaryota; kingdom Viridiplantae; phylum Streptophyta; class Magnoliopsida; order Poales; family Poaceae; genus Triticum; species Triticum monococcum. The sequence goes on from CM067845.1 coordinate 492,085,130, forward strand.
ATACTTGACGAGCCAAGCATATACAGATATGGCCTCGGAACACAGAGACCGAAAGGTCGAGCGTGAATCATATAGTAGATATGATCAACATAACGATGTTCACCATTGAAAACTACTCCATCTCACGTGATGATCGATTATGGTTTAGTTGATTTGGATCACGTGATCACTTAGAGGATTAGAGGGATGTCTATCTAAGTGGGAGTTCTTAAGTAATATGATTAATTGAACTTAAATTTATCATGAACTTAGTCCTGGTAGTATTAGCATATCTATGTTGTAGATCAATAGCTCGCGTTGTTGCTTCCCTGTGTTTATTTTGATATGTTCCTAGAGAAAATTGTGTTGAAAGATAGTAGCAATGATGCGGATTGGATCCGTGATCTGAGGTTTATCCTCATTGCTGCACAGAAGAATTATGTCCTTGATGCACCGCTAGGTGACAGACCTATTGCAGGAGCAGATGCAGACGTTATGAACGTTTGGCTAGCTCAATATGATGACTACTCGATAGTTTAGTGCACCATGCTTAATGGCTTAGAATCGGGGCTTCAAAGACGTTTTGAACGTCATGGACCATATGAGATGTTCCAGGAGTTGAAGTTGATATTTCAAGCAAATACCCGAGTTGAGAGATCTGAAGTCTCCAACAAGTTCTATAGCTAAAAGATGGAGGAGAATCACTCAACTAGTGAGCATATGCTCAGACTGTCTGGGTACTACAGTTGCTTGAATCAAGTGGGAGTTAATCTTCCAGATAAGATAGTGATTGACAGAATTCTCTAGTCACCATCACCAAGTTAGTAGAACTTCGTGATGAACTATAATATGCAAGGGATAACGGAAACAACTCCCAAGCTCTTCGTGATGCTGAAATCAACGAAGGTAGAAATCAAGAAAAACATCAAGTGTTGATGGTTGACAAGACCACTAGTTTCAAGAAAAAGGGCAAAGGGAAGAAGGGGAACTTCAAGGAGAACGGCAAGCAAGTTGCTGCTCAAGTGAAGAAGCCCAAGTCTGGTCCTAAGCCTGAGACTAAGTGCTTCTACTGCAAAGGGACTGGTCACTGGAAGCGGAACCACCCCAAGTGATTGGCGGATAAGAAGGATGGCAAAGTGAACATAAGTATATTTGATATACATGTTATTGATGTGTACTTTACTAGTGTTTATAGAAAACCCTAAGTATTTGATACTAGTTCAGTTGCTAAGATTAGTAACTCGAAACGGGAGTTGCAGAATAAACAGAGACTAGTTAAGGGTGAAGTGACGATGTGTGTTGGAAGTGGTTCCAAGATTGATATGATCATCATCGCACACTCCCTATAATTTCGGGATTAGTGTTGAACCTAAATAAGTGTTATTTGGTGTTTGCGTTGAGCATGAATATGATTTGATCATGTTTATTGCAATACGGTTATTCATTAAAGTAAGAGAATAAATTGTTGTTCTGTTTACATGAATAAAACCTTATATGGTTACACACCCAATGAAAATAGTTCGTTGGATCTCGATCATGGTGATACACATAATCATAATATTGAAACCAAAAGATGCAAAGTTAATAATGATAGTGCAACTTATTTGTGGCACTGCCGTTTAGGTCATATTGGTGTAAAGCGCATGAAGAAACTCCATACTGATGGGATTTTGGAATCACTTGATTATGAATCAGTTGATGCTTGCGAACCATGCCTCATGGGCAAGATGACTAAGACTCTGTTCTTCGGAACAATGGAGTGAGCAAAAGATTTGTTGGAAATCATACATACTGATGTATGTGGTCCGATGAATATTGAGGCTCACGACAGGTATCATTATTTTCTGATCTTCACAGATGATTTGAGCAGATATGAGTATACCTGCTTAATGAAACATAAGTCTGAAACATTTGAGAAGTTCAAAGAATTTCGGAGTGAAGTGAAAAATCATCGTGACAAGAAAACAAAGTTTCTACGATCTGATCGCGGAGACAAATATTTGAGTTACGAGTTTGGTCTTCAATTAGCATCAGAAAAACATTATCAGGCTAAGAAATGTTTTTGGAGACATGAAGCGGGAATAAACGAGTAGGACCGTTAGCATCAGAAAAACATTATCAGGCTATTCCACAAAAATATCCTGTTTTAATTCCATGTAAGCACCACTTCTTCTTTGATCCGTTATACTGAACTTGTCAAGTTGTCATCTTTCAATAGTTGTTCAGTTCTTATTTGCATCATTCCTAATTCTATGTTATTGTCTGTATGCATCAACCTGCCGTTTGTGATTCTGTGATCATTTTTAATATGTTATATTTATCTATTTTATCTAAATTTCCCGTTGGCAATTCTGTTGGACAGAGGCTCTGATTGGCAAATATAGCGAAGCAGAAGCAAATGTAAGAGAATTGAAGAGAATGGGGGCCAAAGTTTTGCATGGTATCAATGCAAAAAGCATGCAGCGCCACTCTTATCTCGTGATGAGACGGTTTCATCGGATTGTCTTTAACTTTCCTCATGCTGGGTTCATAGGAAAGGAGTATGAGCTGCATATGGTCAAGTATGTGTATTCCCTTTCTATATTTAGATTTCTGCATCGTTGTTAATATTTGGTCAATCGTTGGATAACTTAAAATAATGTTAGTTTTCGTGCGGACTTATTGTATTGCCTACTTCTTGGTGATTTTCTTTATTTAGAATTGACTCAGTATCCCTAGTGACACATATCTGTTTATGAGTTATCCTACTGTGTGACTTGTTAGAAACTCGGTGAAAGTGGTACTGAAAAGATTCTATGAGTAGCTCTTTATGCTTACATATGAACTAAATCATTTGGGTTAAATTATACGTTTTCCATCTAAATGCAAAGGTTGTGTCTCGGTGTATTGATAGAAGAAATAGATTGCCCAGGGACTTCTTACTTAAATTAGTCTTCGTGTTCTTCGAATGGATCTCCTAATTGTTGCAAAATTGACTTCTAGGCTCTCTTCTCATATTAAACATGCTGCATGGAACCGGGGTTCCCCTTGCTTGCTTGGCCGGGATAGATCATAGAACCAGCGTTTAGGTTGTGGCTAGACAAGGTTACAGCTGCATGAAACCGCAATGCAAGATGAGAAGCCAGACTTGTGGCACCACGTTCAAACCTGGAGCTCTAACAGTGTACCAGGAGTCCATGAGCTGATGATGAGCACCCTTCAGACTCGATAATGGCTATTTGTTCTTCATGAACGTTTCTCTTCTGTGCAAAAAGGAAGAGAAGAGATAAGTGAATGATACGACAATACTGTAATGCATATTTTACCATGATTTTTGTAGGTGCATGGCCCACGTACATGTTTTTTCCTATATTCTTGGGGACCCCCTTTTTTTTGGTCTGGTGGCCGCCCATGGCTGGTGGCTTCCTATTTAGAGTTAACCCCAAAATCCCTTTGGTTGGTCTAAAAAACCCAAAAGTCCCTTCCTAATAGCTAATGCTTCAACAAATTGACCTTTTGTATCGCCATCTTGACCTTTTTGGTTGTGATCTTAGCTTGCATAGGGAGCTGGTGAAGGGGTTCTTTGGCAATGCACGAGAGCTGCTTCAACCTAAGGGTGAAATCCACATCAGCCACAAGACAGGATATCCTTACGACGCGTGGGATATTGAGCAGCTCGCCTCGGAATCTTCTCTAGTCATGATTGACATAGTTAGTTTCGAGAAACAAGACTACCCCGGCTATAACCAGAAGAGAGGAGACGGTCCAAAGTCCAACAGACCTTTCCGCCTTGGTGACTGCAGCACATACAAGTTCATCGCGAAACGTAATGACGTTGAAGAAGAATGCCAATGCTACTGCTACATTTGCCAAGATATGAATATGTCCGGCCGTACTTTGACTACATGAGCGGTGGCAAAGCAATGTTGGGAATTAGTAACTGGTGGCACCTTACATAGCAGTGAAATTAGGTGAACTTGTAGTGCATCAACAAACTAGACGTGGAGCTTGAGAGCTATTTTGGTGAGTTGCTAGTGTTATTTTGGTGAACTTGATGTCGCGAAGCACTTTTGAACACTTTTGAACTTCCAAGGGCACGGCATTGTAAGTGCGGATGAGGCATCATTCCTGCATTCTGTAACCGATTAGGTGTACTATATTAAAGGTATGAACAACATTCTGGTAATGAAGATGCAATCACTTTCCTTGCATTGATTCGCACGGCATTTCTCCCTGTTTTCAATTTACCCAAGTTTGGGGTGCTTCATCCACTCGTCTCACCTGTATGTGTTGTTCCTGTTTGTTTTCTCTACCTGCAAATATTGCAAATTTGGTTTGAAAACAGAAAGTGAACTCTAAAATACTCCCTCATGAATTCTGATGAGCGGTTACGTGGTCTTTGGGGGTGTTTTATTTTGATAATCTGAGACCGAACCAACCAATCAATAACCCCTATAAGAATCGAATGTATCACTATAACAATTTGTTCCAAATTCTTGGTCGAACCGATAAGCTGCATTTCCCTAAAAAAACGATAAGGCAATTGTTCTGTTCACTTTGAAAAGCTAAGCTCGTGAATTTTTTAGACGAAAGGGACCTTCCGGTCTTCCATGAAAAAAGAGAAGCTAGTGATTCACTCTTACTCCCACTCCCAGCAGAAATAAACTCGTGCCTGGCGGGCATCGAGGGCTGGCATCCGGGGCGGCGGCCCCAGGAAGGTGGTTGACGTGTCGGCGGCTGTGGAGTTCGCGTGGGCGAGGCAGCGGCCGCGGTGTGCTGGTGGTCGGAGGCTCGTCCTGCCTGTCTAGGCAGCTCGGCGACGGCTGTTCTTCGGCGGGTCACAGCTCCGACGGCTCGCGCTGTGGCGTCTGCGTTCTATGCGGTCTCTGGACCACCAGATCTGGCCAGCGGGAGGACGCAGGGTGGTAATCTGCCCTTCCTGCTCGGAGGACGTGCATCAATCTGCTGTCTACGTGCTGGTGGTTTGCCGTGGTTGACTCGACAGCAAGGCATGGTGGTGGTCCCTGCACGGGCATGGCGCTGTGATTGTGCAGGTGTGTGTGTGGGTCAGTGGAGTTGCTTGCATGAGAGTACTGGTGTCAATGATCCGAGCGAAAGCTTGGCCGGTTCTTGCTGGCCGGCAGTGGCGGCGCCCGTGGGCGTCGCTTTCTTCCTTGGAGGCGCCGTCGAGGTGATTTGGGCTTCCTGCGTTGTCGGGTCAAGATCCTAGGGCGAAAGTGATGATCTTGGTTGGATCAGGCGGCGGCGGCGTCTTCATCGTCGTATTCCCTCTTGGGGGTGTTGTCTTAAAGATCTTGGTCCCATTTGTGATTCTTGCAGGCTGGATGTGCACTACATTGCGGTCGGCAGGTGCCCGACCGGTGATGAGGTGGTGTGGCGTTGCGACGTGTGTGGTAACGACGATGGTGGCGAGGAGAGCTGGGTCACGACTTGTCCTTTCGATGCTGAAGGTCCGGTGTGCCAATGAGTGTGCCTATGTTGGCTTCTGGCTGTGACAAAGAATTCGGAGCTGCGGGCGGCGGGGCCACTGCAGCAACGATGACTCCGTAAGGGCGGTTTTCAACAAGCGGTGCTCTTCGGGTGTTGCGCTGGACTAGGTCGGTGTGAGGCTTGTAACTTTCTCTTGTGATGCTCGTCAGCAAAATCGGAGCTGCCATGTCCTCGACGTTGTGGTCGACTGTTTGGTGTTGCTTTGTTGTTCGGTGCTATCTCCCGACGGTTGTGTCGTGATCTTGTTGGTGGCCAGGTCGTCCGTGTGTGCCCCTTGAGGGGTTTGTAATTTAGGTTTTCGTCCGGTTTTTCTATAATTAACCGGACAACTCTCTTTTTAATCAATGAAAATGATAAATCTTTTGCCTTGTTTAAAAAAAAAGAACATCTCATCTCTATAGCCTGCCTACCGATCGAACACTCCAAACTGTTCGATTCCTCTAGGAAGCAAACGTTGCATTCCATTCCGTTAATGATAATTGATAATGGTTCTGTTGAAAGCACGCATCAATGTGACAAACTTCTGGACATTATTAGCATTTCAGAATAGTTTCCCTAAAATAAAACAGTTCACGCATGCACGTGTGTATCCCTTGGCGTTTCAGATTCCCAATGATTAATGGAGTAGTGGATGATCAGAACCCAAGGGCCGGCCGAGGCGTCCCATGCAAGACGCTGCTAGCCATTGGTCTCCCTGCCATCCAATTCAAAACCCCTCGCCGGCACCTCTCGGTTCAAAGACTGGACGCCAGTCCAGACGCTTCGTCACACACACACGCACACCGCGTAGTGTCTCTGGCCTCGCTCTCTCCGGGGAAGGGGAGTGGCGACGCCGATGGTGCAGCTAGTGGAGATCCCCCTGGAGGAGAAGAAGGATGAGAAGCTGGTCAAGTGGCTACGTCACTACTCGTCCGCACAGAGCATACTGATCGTCGGCGACGGCGACTTCTCCTTCTCGCGGGCGCTGGCCACCGCCTTCGGCTCCGGCGAGAACATCGTCGCAACGTCCCTTGACTCGTACGGTTCGACGCCCTTTCCGCTTCCTCTTGCCTCTCTCTCGTACTATATGTTAGTACTCCCTCCGTCCAGAAATACTTGTCATCAAAATGGACAAAAAATGATATATTTAGAACTAAAATATGTCTAGATACATCTCCTTTTATTCATTTTGATGACAAATATTTCCGGATGGAGGGAGTAGCATTCATCAAAGGGTCAGGGTCTTAATTTGTGATCCGTTTCTCTATTGTTTTCTCTGGCATTTCATCTGTTGGAATACAGTTCATCTGATCAGCATCTATAGCAAAGCGGAACCAAATGTAACGTAGCTGAAGAGACTGGGCGCCACGGTCTTGCATGGCGTCTTGCATGAAAGAACACACTGATCTCAAGACTAAACGGTTCGATAGGATCGTCTTCAATTTTCCCCATGCTGGATTCATAGGAAAGGAGAATCAGGTGCCTATGATCAAGTATGTTTACTGCGCTGCAATGTTTACTCTCTGCCTCTCTGGATATGGTTTTCCTTATCTATCATTTTTTCCTGATATAAAGGGAGTATTTGTTTGCCACTTTACACAGAACTTGTAAACAATCATAATAACATTTTCTTGTGTCGTTGTAGCGCCCATAAGCTGCTGGTGCAGAGGTTCTTCCGCAATGCGAGTCACCTTCGCCGTCCTCTCGGCGATATACACGTCAGCCACAAGATGGGGCAGCCATACGACAAATGGGGGATCGAGGAGCTTGCCTCAGAGTTTGCGCTTGCTATGTTTCAGATTGTCCCCTTCAGAAAAGAAGATTACCCCGGGTATAACCAAAAGAGAGGAGACGGTGACAGGTGCGACGAGGAATTCCCTCTGTGCAACGGCTGCACTTTCAAGTTCCGCGTCCGAAGCCTAGACGAGGAAGAAATTGCGTCTCTACTGGCCTCGGTGGCGGTCCAATGCCGCGTTGATTTGAGCCTTCGCCGCGTTGAAATGTTGAACTGACCTGGCATTGACGAGCACCTCTTGCTTATCTGCCACCGACTTCCATGGACATGGCGTGCATGCTGATGGGACATCGATCCATGGCGTGCCTGTAGATTTTTTTTTGAAAAGGAGTTACCCCGGCCTCTGCATCAGAACGATGCATACGGCCATAGATAACTGCATACTTTATTAATTATGATGGACACTGTGGTAATGGCAAATGCATGCATGGGTGCACTTCTCTCCTTCTCATGCTGGTTTGTTTGCATGAATTGTTGTGTTTTTCTTTACGAAATTTGAACACGATGAAATTTTATCTGTTTCCATGATTATGATTCTTCCTATTTTATCAATCAATAAATAAAAAATATATGGAATGTGTTAACTCTTTGTACCCTTCAAATAGGTTTTCGTCCTACTTTATAAATAGAGCACCATTCGAATTTGTGGTACAATTTGTAAAATTCTTATTGTTGAAATCCAAAATTCAAGTCATGGCTCTTTTCAATCTTTCTCATAAACGGATTAAAAATAAATTTTTATTTTTGAAGTTTGGATAAACCATTACTTCGTCTAGTGTCTATACAATACATATGACTCATATAGTGTACTAATTTCAGAGTTCATACATCACGCAAGCAAAGTTCGAAAGAAAGAAAGACAACGAAGCCCCCGCGTACCCTAGTTTCCATTGGGCCATGGTACCCTGGTTTCCATAGGACCAACAATAGCCATCGGGCTCATGTCCTGCACGCGGCCAGCGGAAGGCAACGGCGGCAGGCTGAGGTTTCCATGACTCTACTCTTATAGGCCGTTATGCAATCTCAAGGCGGTGAAAATGATGCCTCTCCTCCATAAGCTTAACCCTATGGAAATGACGCCCCTCCTCCTCCTCAAGGCAGTGTCCAAGCATGTGAACTTTCATGAATTAACCCTATGTATGAATATGTGAACTTGTGTGTGATGTGCTCGAGCAATGTTTATTGCTCTATGAACTTGTATGAATCATTAGACTATGTGAACTTGTTTGAGTTATGCCTATGTGAAATAGTTTGAATTATGCATATATATGAATATATGTGTGACGTGCTTGAGGAATTTCTAGGTAGCTAGGTGCTCCCACATTCATTTGATATGTGTTTGATGTGCTCGAGGAATTTCTAGACAAAAAAATGTATGTAGTTATTTTCAATTGCAGGGAATAGATAAGAAACAGATTGACAACAAAAGCAATGGGACATATTTCCGAGAGAAACACTCGGAAACACTCACTTTCACGAGCGTGGCGCTTGGAATAGGGATCACCGAAGCACTTTAACTACTGGAGTGGCATTTTTTCTGAGGGCCCCTCTCGGAAAAGGGGCCACATGAGTACTTTAGCTATTGGAGTACCATTCTTCTTCAAGGGCTACTCACGGAAAAGAATGGCACTCCAATAGTGCCATTTTTTCCGAGGGCCGTAACACTCGGTAAATGACACGTGGGCCCACACATCAGGTTCAAAGGTTTCAATCAACGGTGAGATGCCAAGCGGTACCAGATAGCTCTCGGTAAAGAGCGTGCTATATTATTCTTTTTGAAAAATTCAACAAATATTATTCTTCACTGATAACTGGTCCAGTGGGTCTACCTGTCATGTCACAATGTTTCTTTGACAGGTGTTTTACCGAGTGGGCTCTCCGTAGATAACAGAAAGTCACAGAGCCATCAGTTGCAAACGGACATGCCACATGGCTAGTCTTTGCCGTGTGGTGCTCTCGGCGTCTGTGCAGTTTGCCGATCGTGCTTTGTTCACCGTGATGGAGTGTCGGCAACATTATGTAGTTGCAGTGAACCCGTAGTTGCCGAGTGTAAGAAAATTCCAGTAGTGGGGTTGTACTGAAGCAAAGTTCATCAGTGAAATTAAGCGAACTTGTCGTGCATTAAGAACGTTTGAACTTCCGTGGACATGGCATTGTGCGTGCTGACCAGACACCAACCATCACTGTAACCGAGTAAATGTATTGTTAAAAGTATGAACATCCAACATTGTGGTGATGAAAATGCAAGCACTGCTGGTCTTGAAATGGTTTGGGTGGCCTTTCTCCCTGTTTCCAGTTAGGCCCTGCTTGGCATGGGTGTAAATTTAGACACCGGATTTAATTTACAACTGTATATTACCGGTTGTATATGATTTTCGCCTGGAAAAAGAAACAGCCCCCTTGAAGTGTGTATTTTTTTGACAGCAAATAAACTTTATTTCTCAAATGATGGACAAGTCGTTTACAATAGCATGGGAAATAAAGTCAGGGATAGAATCTTCCCAGAGATGAGAGGATCTACTATGAGTAAAATGCTTTGCTAAGAGATCAGCAACCTCATTCGCTTCCCTAAAGCAATGAAGGTAGGAAACTGCTGCAAATTCGGTGCATGCATGCTTGCCTTCCAACACCACAGCTGCATCTGTACCATTATATGTCTCCTGTTGATTGAAGGCCTGCACAACACTTAGATTGTCTGACTCCAGTATGAGAGAGTTGCATCCAATGTGTTGCGCTAACCAAGCCCCGTTCCTCATGGCTTGTATTTCCGCTGATTCGGCGGTGATCACATGTGGCAGGAACCACGCTGCCGCTGCAATGAACTCTCCTCTGTCATCCCGAGCAATCGCTCCCGCTGCACCTGACATAGTTTCAGCGCTGAACGAGGCATCAACATTGACCTTCACCCGTCCTCTAGATGGTTTCCTCCACATCTGCTCTCGCTTCCTAACTGGTATATTAGGTTTTGATGCTTGAAGGAAGTTTGTACACAATACCTTAATAGTAGTAGCTGTACGATCCGGAGACAGTATACTTTCTCTCTTAACAAGCTGGCGCCGCTGTACACAATGCCTTAATAGTGTGTATTCTTCACGGGGGTATTTAGGGTCCAACCAAGGATTCAAGCGGGGTCTTAGGGCATCACCAAGGGAGACCCATAAAATACCGGTATATATTCGGTCGGACACATCTGTCACTTTTGCAATCTAACGGAGACCTGTGTCGGTCTATGAAGCTGTCTGGATGTCCAAATTCCGGTATTTCGAAGACAAAGACGGAGAGGTTTGCCGGAATCCGGACATGCAATTGACCGATCACATGCATGGCTTCCCTCTTCTCTCTCTTCTCCCAACCGTATATGCATGGCCCCCTCTTCTCTCTGCTCCTAATCAATCGGATACTAAATCACAAATATCCCAGCACATGTAGAACGAAGGCTCAAGAAGAGCCCGGCTTTGAATTAACAAAGCCATCAACCGGTCAGGATTACATCGAACAAACAAAGGAAACAAAGAACAAAACAGCAAGCCGATACATGGTGTTGTGTAAAAGCTATCAGGCTACAACAAACTACTAGCAAAGATATGGAAACTAAAGCACAAGTCCAGCTAGAAGTCGAAGGAGCCCTCCACAGCGAGCAGAACACCACGCATGGCACCAACAAAGCTTGGGGATGAAACAAACAGTAGTTGGAGGAGCTCCGTTGTCAGCTCCATGGGCTCTGGCCGTCGATGTCGCCCTCCTCCACCTTAGAAGGGGGCTCCCTGCCCCCTCGCCCTGGCACGAAGGGCGGCGATCCGTCGAAAGGTGGAGATGCCCACCCGAGGGCTAAAGAGCGGCCGACGCCATTGCCAACCGGAAGACCACACCAGGACACCACCGCCAAACTACTTGGAGCTCATCCAAGGAAAGCATTGGCAATGCATGATATCTGCACACGAGGAGAAGCAAGCTACACGGCAAGGTTGCTGAAGACCGAGCAACCCCCAACCGGAACAAGCACACTTCCCCCAAAGCTCACCAAAGACGGCACCCCCTTGAGGGTGACGGCGCCCACGGCGTCGCTGCCGCCCAATCCCGAGGGATTTGGGTTTTCACCTGGTCCACGAGCAACACGGGAGGAAGTGGAGGGGGAAAGGGGGCATTTTTACTAGCACCTACAGGTAGGGGACAGCGCCCATGGGCGTCGCCGCCGGCAGGCTGGCATAGCCAGCCATGGATTTCTCCGGTCCCCTCTCCCAACCCCCACCTCGAGAGGAGACATGGCTATGGTGCCCGGAGGCCGCCGGAGAACGGATATGAGACGAGGGTGACAAGAGGTTGAAGAGGAAGATGCCTTCAGATCTGATGCGGGTGCCCCGAAGCCACCACGCACCACAACAATCGCCCACCGTCACCACGCCGCCCACACGGCCGAGATGGGCGGCCAGCACCCGCTGCCGCCGTTTGCTGAGGACGATGCAGCACCACCGCCCGAGGTCACCACCTCGGCTCCGAGATCCTCCACAGGGGCGGAGCGACCAGATCCTCGCTGCCACCATCCCCAGCGGCCGCGCGGCGCTCCGGCGGTGACGAGGGAGAGGAAAAGGGGGAGGGAGCCCCGGCGGCGGGCTAGGGTTTGAGCCGCCCGAGTCGCCCCTGCGGGAGCGACGCGGGGGCCTTGGGGGAGAGGGGGGGGTTTCACAAATAGGTTACTACTAAGATGTGTTAGCACATGTATGGTCTTCACCTACTTTTTCTCCTCTCAGCCGGATATTTTGTAATTAGCATCGAATGACTTCCTCCCATTTCATATCCGCAGACCACGTCTGGACATAAAAACAGACATATACGAAAGGAATTTGTGGATCGGCATTGAAGATGCCCTTACACAGTTCCGTGGGGTGGTTTATCCCCTCGCATGTTTTGTTGCTGTTGGCTTTCTCTTCCTGCAAAGATTGTAGATTGATTCGAAAATAGAAAGCGAGCTACATACCCCCCCCCCCCCATGCCGCGCATTGTTCAAACAAAAATGCTAGACGTGGGGTGGTTTATCCTTTCACATGCCCCTCCCCCCCCCCCCCCCACACACACACCTATTTTAATGGGGGTGGGCCTGTGCATCTACTAATGACCAATTAGAAACTGCCATGACACCATGTAATCCCCTCATCCCGTAGCCATCATACGTGTAGCAAAGCTCTTGTTCAAAAGGCGCCTTCTGGTCTTTCATATATAAAGCCCGAGAGAAAAGCTAGTGATTCACTCTTACTCCCAGTCACAGCAGAAATAAACTTGTGGCCATCAAATATTCGAAGAACATCTCATCTCTAGTAACCTGCCTACCGAACACTCCAAACTGTTCAATTTCGTTAGGAAGCAAACGTTGCATTCCATTCCGTTAATGATAATTGATTAATGGTTCTGTTGAAAGCACGCATCAATGTGACAAACTTCTGCCAAATTAGCATTTCAAAACAGTTCACCCTAAATAAAACATTGATGCATGCATGTATATATCCCTTCGCGTTTCAGATTCCCAGCATGATCGCGGACTTGGAGAACCCACCACAAGAGATCGCACGTAGTGGATGATCAGAACCCCAAGGGCCAAGGCGCCCCATGCAGGATGCTGCTAGCCATTCGTCTCCCCGCCATCTAATTCAAAAACCCCTAGCCCCTCGCCGGGACCGTTCGGTCCAATCCAACTGGACGCCAGTCCAGACGCTTCGCCACACACACTGCACGTAGCTCTGGCCTCGTTTTCTCTGGGGAAGTGAGACGGCGATGCCGATGGTGAAGCTGGTGACGATCCCCGTGGAGGCGAGGGAGGATGAGAAGGCGGTCAAGTGGCTGGGGCACTACTCGTCGGCGCAGAGCATCCTGGTCGTCGGCGACGGCGACCTCTCCTTCTCGCTGGCGCTCGCCACCGCCTTTGGCTCCGGGGAGAAACTCGTCGCCATGTCCTTCGACTACTACGGTTCGACACACTTTCCGCTTTCTCCTGCATAAAAGGGTGATAATGATCGATGATTACTTGCGTGCCTTAATTTGTGAGTTGTGACTTGATCGTTGTATACTTATCTATTTTCTCGGCCGTTTGGCAATCATCTTGGGGACGGTACAGTTCATCTGATCAGCATGTACAGCAAAGCGGAATCAAACGTAGCGGAGCTGAAGAGACTGGGCGCCACGGTGCGACATGGTGTCAGTGTGAAGAAGATGAAGAAACGCACCGATCTCATGTCTAGACGGTTCGACCGAATAGTCTTCAATTTTCCTCACGCCGGGTTCATAGGGAAGGAGAATCAGGTGCATATGATCAAGTAGGCATGCTCACTCTCTCGATACATAATAATATGGCCATCTTCTTCACTTGTCTATTTCTTTCCCATTATTTGTCTGGATACACGTCAGCCACAAGACGGGGCAGCCATACGACAGATGGGAAATCGAGGGTCTCGCCCTTGAGTTTTCGCTTCTCAAGTTTGAGATGGTCGCCTTCCGTAAAGAGGATTACCCCGGGTACAACCAAAAGAGAGGCGACGGTGACAGGTGCGACGAGGAATTCCCTCTACGCAACGGCTGCACTTCCAAGTTCCAGCGCTGGCCTCGCTAAATTTCCCTCGCTGGCGCCGCCGCAAATTGGGCCTTTTACGAGCACCTTGTGACACTGCTTGACCGTCCTATCGCATGTACTGCGACCGACTTCCATGGACATGGCGTGCATGCTCATGAGACGTCGACCCATCACTGTGTAGATTACTACTCCTTGTAGACTTCCATGGAGTACGTATTTTATGAATTACTAGTACAACCAGCTTCATGTGCCACTGTGCATCAGTTTTTATATCCAAATTTAATAAACATCTATAATAAGATTAAACATCAAAATATTAGTGCTCATCAGAAAAGGAAGGAGTGCTATAAAATATTATAACAGGACACAAGAAAAAAGGAGAAGGAGTTGCCTGCTCCCATATCCGAGCAGGCAAGTTTCGTCCTTCTTCAAGACCGAAATCCCTCTCTCTTTTTCCTTCTATTAATTTAATTCCATTTGCTTGTCTGCTCTTCCCTCTTTCCTTCTCCATTTGCTTCCTTATTTACCTATCCACTCTTTCCTTTCTTTTCCCTCTCTTCCCATCATTATTTCTTCCTCTTTTCCTTCCTTATTGGGCAATTTATTTCCTTCCTTATTGATTCCCGAAACTGCTCCTTGATTCTGAGGAAACTCGAAGATCCTTTTAAATTACGAAGTTTGGTTTGGAGGGAGCGATGTGGGACTATTTGAAACCTGAATGAACTTTCCTTATAGCACAGATGGAGCTAACTTAGTTGGTTGTGTCAAAGATTGTTGGGCACGAGGTTGCAAGCTCGATTCTGCGCGCAACTATTATTATTTTTGCACGGTTGGGCTGGATGGGCCGGAAAAATAGCCCAGGACGTGGATTATAAACAGATCGATCGACTTTGGCGGATGAAAGAAAACAAAATTTAATACCACCTCGCATATGTTTTTAATTCAAAGTGAAAGCGTAAAATCACGAGAATAAGCGTATTATGATGGTGAATCCACGGAGTCAATCCATGCTTTATTATATATAAATGCCCGTGCGTTGCAACGGGGAAAAAGTTTAATTCATATGGACACGGGACAATGGTTCTTATGTCAAAAAACATATGCATCATTTGAGCATCATGAGTTCACTACATGGAGTTTAAGACATGGGGTATGATTCAGATTAAATTGATTTGATTGTCAATGTTTTCTTATGGAAAAACTTTTGATGTATTCATAATTTCATTGCAATATAAAGAACATCAAAAATAATAAAAATGTAATAATTTAAAAAATACATCGTGCGTTTCAACGAAAAATAAAATTAATGCAAATTTAGTCAGGAATATTAATGCCAATGGCAATGTCCGGGAAGAGAATTCTAGTTCCTATGAACAAAGGTTGGCTGGGTCAATGAACCATGTCACGGGACAACGGACGATTATGAAGAAAGATGCATCAATTGAAGATCACGACACGGAGTTTGGAACATGGGTAGGATTCGAAGTAAATTGATCTGATTGACAACATCTTTTACGGAAAAACTTTGATTTATTTGTGCATCATGACAATATAAAGATCATTAAAAGTAATGAAATATAAATAAGTAATAAAAACTAAATCGTGTGTTTGAACAAAAAATTTGAGATAAACAAATTTTGGCTCTGTGATTAGATAGTTAGGAGGACAGTGTTATTCCTAACCCATCAGGATTCAAGTCGTAGACTTGACATAGGTGCTCGTATTATTTTAAATTTATTTCAGACTTCCACGAAAGTTCGTTCAGTGGGAGGAGATGTTCCTCCCACTAAAGATTCCAACAGGGTTAAGGTGTGCATATGTGCGTTTATAGGAATGAGTATATGCTCGTGTTTGTGAGAGACTTCAATTATACTGTGTTAAAACCCCTAAAATATGCATCATGCATGTCCTCCTTTTCTTAATTAACAGGAAAGGATTAAAAAATTGAGGTAAACAACTTTTGGCTGTGTGTGTTCCAGCCGGCACGTACACCTTAATCGTCACGTGGAAGCCTCGCTCTAGAAAAAAGGACACGCTTGAAAGCTTATCCACTCATCTCCACCCTCCACCGCTCTCGTTCTACTTTTCGTCGCTCCATCTGCCTTGGCTAGTGGCGCCTGTTGAGGGGCGAGCTGGAAGCCCGGCGATGCAAGGGCCGGCTGCGACCCCGCGCTTGTTGCGGTGAGCGGCGATGCCCGATCGTAGTTTGGTGTCTTGCCTCTTGCCGTTCCTCTCCGGGGAAGGAAGCCAAGCATTTTCCTGCTGCTCTTCAGCTCTCTGAAGCCGATTCAGCGCAGCATCCTTAAGCCAAGGATGTTCCCCACGATCTAGCCCCCTTTTCAGCCTTGAGATCATTTCTTTCGCCTTCTTTTCCGATATACGACCAAAACACACATCTCATCTTCTTTGCTTATTTTCAAGGCAGCTTATTTCTGGTACAACTGCGGCGTATATAAATTGATGATTTTCGATGCAAAAGGGCGATATGGGACTACTTGTTTAACCGGTATAGTTGGCAGCTATTTTTTGCACTCCGATGGAAAAAAGGTACCCAGCTTGCCCAGCTTGGCCCACGCACAAAAATCAAAAAACGACAACCAATGTCTGGGACAGACGAACTAAAGCCCACTTGCGTGGTCATGAGAAAGCCAACAGGCCCAAGTCGAGGAGGGAAACGTCTTTGACTTACGGGCAGCGACATACAAATAGATTAGTACCACCTCGCGTATATGTTTTAAGTTTAAACTGAAAGCGTAAAATCACGGGAAAAAGTGTATTGTGACGGTGAACCCACGGAGTCAATCCATGCTTTATTATTAGGGAAAAATATTATATTATTATATATTATTATTATAATAATATACTAGCAAAAATGTCCGTACGTTGCAACGGGAGAAACAAATCCTTACACTTCCCTACTGACCCATCTGCATTACCACTTCTTTCCCTTCGCCATCATTGTTCATGGTGGTCTTGTTGTGCGCATATTCATAACAAACATGATCAATCCCAAGGTGATAAGCTTGATCATCATACTCGAACATGATGTTTCAACAGCCCCTTCTCGTGCCGACTTGTAATTTTGCGAACTTGTAATGATGGTGAGTTATTTTCTCAACTGCACTTGGTGCATGCACCATCACCACACCCATGCCCCCTAGCACAACGCATGTGTTTTGCAACGGTGAAAACACTGGTTCATATGATCCACAATTGGTCTGGTCAAGGAACTGCCCCGCTGCACAGTTAGCATCAAATTTAAGGATAATGTGGTCTAACATTAAATGTAAGTTTATGAATAAGTTCAGGTTCAGACATTTCATGAAGCATCTCAAAGAAATCTAGCAAGTGTGAATTAATTGTCTCAAAATAATTTTGTACCTGACTAAACATATGTTTACAATATCAAAACAAAATATGGAACATCATTTGAATCAATTTTAATTCAGAGTACAAATTTTAGAATAAATATTAGGTAAATCTTTTTAACTTTATAGTTGATCTCCGGTCAGTTGCATGACACATTTTGTACATGAATATGAATAAAGTTTACGATATCAAAACAAAATATGGAACATCATTTGAATCAATTTTAATTCAGAGTACAAATTTTAGAATAAATATTAGGTAAATCTTTTTAACTTTATAGTTGACCTCCGGTCAGTTGCATGACACATTTTGTACATGAATATGAATAAATATGGTTATGATATCAAAAAAAATATGGAACATCGTTTGGATCAAAAGCAAAATAGCAATTCAAAAAATAGAGAATCTTTTTAATTGACCTAAAATATTAGGTAAATCTCGCATAGGTGACAACCTGAATCCAATGGACTTCCATCTTCCTTCAGACTTCACACCACCTACCCCAAATTCATCACCTTCGTTCATGCTCATAGATAATTATTTCCTTCCTTGCTCTTTTATTAGCGCATGTACAATGGTGCTATCTTAGGAGTGCCATGTAGGATAAATGATGAGGTGGAGGAGAGAGAACTCATAAGAGAAGGCTTGTCTTCTCTTATTTAAGATAAGACAAGAGATGATCTCTTAGCATAATATGTCTCATCACATTTTTAGGAATTGCTAGTTATTGAAGATAAGGCTAAGAGATGACCCATTATAGACATTTTTCTTTGTCATCTCTAAATTACATGCAAAACTTAAGATAAGACTATCTTATCAACCATTGTACATGCCCTTACGTGGCCTCATGCCTCTTTAAATCCAAATTCATCACATTTGTTCCTGCTCATGGATAATTATTTCCTTCCTTGCTTGGATTAAATCTCGTTGAATTAGCCAATGGGAGCAGGCAAGTCTCGTCCCCCCCCCCTCATGCATTAATTCCTTCCTGACTCATTTTGTGGCCTCCCTTCCTTAAATCTCGTTTAATTAGCCCATGAATCAAGGCCTTCCGTTCCTGGAAGGTAATTATGTGTTTCCATACGCCTCATATTGCTCCTGAGCCAGCTTGTTACCTAGGCCACTTGCGGACATATTTACTTTTTTATTATGTGGGCGAGGTGGGATTATTTACTTTTTTTATGCTATCTCGCATATGTATAAATATATATATGTTCCCTCTTTAATAAGACACATCAGTGGTTTGGCCCCGTGGCTAGAGATTGCAACCCCAAAGGTGCTGGTCGTGTGTTCAACTCTTGTGCGTGCCATTTTGCCATTAGTTTTTTTCTTTTTCCAGCAGCTGCGTGTGGCCTGTGAAAAAAAAAACAGTTAACATGAGGTGGTACTATTTGTTAAGAAAACCAAGCGAATATAAATAACATAGGTCAATCTAGTTCAGTTGGATGGTGCTAGGGGTATTGCGTGGAAGGTTGCGAGTTCAAATCCTATCACAAGCATGTATTTTTTACCTCCCTGCGTTGCACTGAAGATGGGCCAACGTACAGCCAGAAGGCCCAAGTGTTTTTTCCTCCCTGAGTTGCAAGCTGGGCCTTTTTTCCTCCCTGCGTTGCAAGCTGGGCCAACGTACAGAGGACCAAGTTTTAATCATACCGGCAGGATCGTAATGTTTTTGACCTACAGGAATAGTACCACCTCGAATAAGTTTTAAAATTCAAAGTGAAAGCGTAAAATAACGGGAAGAAGCGCATTGTGACGGTGAACCCATGGAGTCAATCCATGCTTTATTATTAGAGAGAGATAATATATATATATAATACTAATAGTAATATATATTATATTATATTATATATTATATATTATATATATAATTAATTAGGGAAAGATGATGGCCATCGTGGTAAAAAAAATCACTTGCCTATCTTTTCATTAGTAGACTTCCATGGAGTGCGTATTTTATGAACTAGCAAAAGAGCCCGTGCGTTGCAACTGGAGAAAAAAATGTCACACGCTCTTATAGTCTATAAATGGTGATTTAGAGTTTGACAATATGTAGTTGCAGCCGAAACAAAGTTGTTCTTAGATTTCTTCATGACGTGCGTGAAATGGGGTGTTGTTATGGATAAAGGAAAACGATAAAAATAAACATTATACATTTGCACACTACGGAGACATACATGCATCGTGGGCGGTTAAGCGTAACCAACTTAGGGCATGTTGAACATCATTCCAGCTCTTGGCTTCCCTCCACGACCTCAAGCTTATCGCACCGCCGCGCCGAGCTCGTCCTTGTTTCCCTCTAACGTGAAACATCGCTATGAAATTCTTCATGCATCCTCTATCATGTCTATTTTTTATGTGCAAATATTTTTGTTGCAACTCTTGAAAAAAATCCACATGCATATTAATTAAAGGCGTGAAGATTAAAAAAACATAAACAACATTTTTTTGTGTCAAATTATGGGCATATACATCGGATTTTCTTGCCATTCTTTTATAGCGTACCAACATGGCATCTTTAGGCCTCTTTTTTATTTCTTGCCATGCATGTCCTTATTTATTTACACATTCCATATTTGTCGGATCTCCACACGTTCTCTCTTTTATTTCTTTTATAGCGCAACACATTCCTTCTTTTATTCGGGCAACACAATCAACCATTATTCCGACATTAATTGGATCTCCTTGCATGTCCCCTCTTTATTCCTATTATAGCGCAACACAATCCATCCTTATTCAGGCATCTCTTTTATTTCTTGCCTAGCTTGTTCCTTGTGTACTTGCGGACATATATAAATTGGTGTAATTTCATGTAAAGCAGCGATGTGGTACTATTGATTAATATGAGCGAATACTACCTTTTCATAGAACTGAATCATAGGCGAGCTGGTTCCTTACTTACCTGCGAAAACTGGAGGCGCGGGTTCGATACTCCCACACCACATTGCTTTTGGCTGATTTGAGCGATGCATCATCAATGGGCCGGCCCACGTGCGAGATGTACACTTTTTCCATACAGACGGACGAAAAATCTAACGACGGACCGTCGATCAGTTCGGTTTTGACCACGAATTAATACCACCTCGCGTATATGTTTTAAATTCAAACTGAAAGCATAAATTCATCGGAAGAAGCGTATTACGACGGTGAACCCACGGAGTCAATCCGTGCTTTATTATTAGGGATAGATTATGCTAGCCATTGTGGTAACTTTTTTTTCACATGTGCATCTTTTCATTCGTAGGTAGGAGACAACAATACAAGAAGAAAACATTACATAGAGAAGAGAGAGAGGGCACCACACCAAAATGTGGGACACCGCGAGTAACCAAGACATCACCTTCATGAAGGGGACGGCGTCATGACGCCACCGCTGTTTGATCCGATGAACTGGATCTAGGGTTCCCCCAATGCTTGAAGAGGGGCATGGAGGAGGCCATGGAAATGCCTTCAAGAAGGAGACGACACCCGCACGTGTCGCCGCTGCCAGCATTAGAGCAGGGATTTCACCCTAGCCTCTGACCAAACAATCCTAAATGCACACTGGATCAGGACCAGAAGATGTGAAAACTAAAATGCCGGTTGGCTTTACTGCCAGAAGGCAAGTTCTGCCCATCATTGAACGAAGGAGACACCAGGCGGCGCCGAACCCACCACCAGCACTAACCCTGCTGCTAATGCATGAGCCACCACCAAATGCGCAGAACCGCCACCACCAGTTAGCCTGGCAGCGAGCAAGGCATGGTTGGGCCAAGTCATCGGGAGATTCACATGCTGGTGGACCTGCCTGTAGCAAGCGCCGGAGATCAGAGGTCGGTCGAGGTAGAGCAGCCGAAGATTGAGTGTCGGGAGCAGGGAGACCGACATCGTGGTGCGGGAGAGAGGTGTGTCAGTGCTAAAACCGGCGAATCTCGGGTAGGGGTCCCAAGCTAGTGATCTTGAAACGATTGTAACAGGAAAAATAGGTACATGGTATTTACCCAAGTGCCCTCTTGAAGAGGTAAAACCCTACATCCTGCTCTTATTGCATTTAATTATGGATGGGGTACAAAGTACAATATGATCTACCTCGAGATCGTATGAACGAGTTCTAACCTCTAAACCTTGTAAAAGAACTGCCTCTACGAACTAAACCCCTCATCTTATATAGGCACCGGGGGTATCTAGGGTTCACACATGGTCGGTAACAATCTAGGATAAACATGTCAATTATTACACTCCTTGAAATGTACGGCAAGTTTGAAGAACTCCATCTTGATCACGCCGAGGGCCAGGGCACGCGTGGCCCAATCTCTAATTACTGATGGGTCCTCGGCCCGACCTATGAATGGCGGGCCGACGTGGTGTGCGCCCCCTAGTCCAGGACACCGTCAGTAGCCCCTGAACTTGTCTTCAAACCGAGGACATAGGCTCCTTCCTCAAGACATCTTCATTATCTTGGTCATCGATTTGTATGTGAGTTCGATCTTCAACATGAAGACAACAATAGTAACACCTAGCAGCACCACAACACCAAGCAACATCTTCATGAGAACCACCGGCTTTCTCCCTAGTATCATGAGTGCACAAGCTTACTGCCTAGTCATCACATTTGCACTTTCATTCTTGAGAGCATTCTTACACTTGCTGGTAGATGCATTCATAAGGCTAAGCTCCTGTACATTCAGAAGTTCCTCCCTTCAGTCCTTCACAACACCAATAGTATCCACAGTGGCATCGCCAATGAGATACTATTTGTCAACAAGGTACTGAACATATTCCAATTCCCTACACCAGAAATCCCAAGTAACCTATCCCAAAATACATGTCAAGCTCAAAAACTTGAATCTTTTCAGCCAAAACGGAAGAGAAACCATGGAAAGGAAAAGAAATCAAATCACTAACCATGCTTCTGGCATTTGTAAAAGATCCACCGGACGTGCTTCTCTGTCATGTAGACGTACATGTGCGCCTTCTCCTTGCAGCTTGGACAACAGATCAGGGGCAGCGGCTATGCCATGCGGCGGGCAGTAGAGACAAAGGAGCTTTGCGGCAGACATGAGCACCAGAGCGGAAGGAACTACCAGGGAGACGGGATCTCACGGTATTCGGCGGATTCAACGACGACCGGCGAAAAACATAGTGAGGGAGTTTTTTTAGAAATGGAGGAGGACCCCTGGCCTCTGCATTTGGACGATGCATGCAACCACTTTATTAATTGTTCACACAAGGCAATACAAAGTAATACAACAGCAAGACTAAAGCCATCATCTAGGCCACATCTGTCGCTATTCCTATCCAAATGATTAAAGGATACTGATAGTTTGGGCCTAATACCAAACAGACCTCACAGCCAAACCTAACATACAAGACTAGAGGTCCCATCTAGGATGCCTGCCGGGTATGGGGCACCCACTGGTCCGGCGCACTACTCAACCAGGACGCCTGCTGGGTATGAGGCCGCCGCAGCCACCTGCCACCAATCCATCTTCAGAGCTGTGCTGCCACATCTACCTTGCATAGTCTAGCCGTCGTCGATGTCACCATGACGCGAGATAGCTTCCTCCTCCTACGCGAGTCCATCTCCGCGCATCGGACGTCGAGTCTCCACTGCGGCATGCCGCCGAGACCCACCGTGGATGATACTGTTGATGCCACACTGCTCCACCTACATGCCATCTCGCGTCGACTCCGAACTACCAGCAACTCCACCACCTTGAGTAGTCCTCGGCCGACGCCTTCAGGAAGGAACACGACACCAAAGTGCCATCGTCGCCCAAACAGAGGAACAAGAGGCTTTCGCCGACGCTCATGGCAGAGGTGGGGGCATAGGATCCACACCGAAGCCTCCAGGAAGTGAATCGGGGCCGAGGGCGTCGACTTTTGTGTGGCCGCCACGCCGGCCTGGAGTTTCCCTGGATCCATGCCCACCTGCCAGATCTGTCTAGCCAGCACCGGGTAGGTATTGGAACTAGCACGAACCGGAGCATATCGAGTCGGAGATGACACTACCGGGATTCACAGCCGGCCGCCGCCTGCCAGATTCCCACCGCCGCGCACGTCAGAGCCGACTCCGAATGATGTCGGTCTCACTCACACACCACTGGCCACCCCCAACCACGCCGGTGAGTGGGGGCAACCTTGGCGCGCGCCCACTGCCGCTCAGGGCCGCCAGGACGGCGCCCGAGCCCACACCATCTGGAGGGGAACCGATCTGGGGTGGGGGGCCCAGATCAGCCGCCGCCAGCCGCCATAGCCGGCCCCACGCTGCCCCCGCAGCCGTGGAGGCACAACCGCCGCCGGAATCCGATCGGGCCACCGCCCCATCACGCCCACTCCGCCTCCACACCAGGAGACCAGGTTCTCCATGATGCTTCGGCCAGAGGATCCCCTCGCGAGGAGAGGAGGAAGGTCCGTCGGACGAGCTTCACTCGCCGGCCTCCTCCGGCGGTGGCGGAGAATCAGGGGGGTGGTGGGGAGGGAGGGCCTGGAGGTGACGGCTGCTAGGGCGCCCAAGCCGCCCCCTGGAGGCGACACGAGCGCTAGGTTTGATGTCTAAAATTGGGGGAGAATTTCACTTCCCCGGCCTCTGCACCAACTAGGGATTGATACGGCCATTTTAGTATGAGTACCAAGATAAACATGGTCCTTGGATTTTTTTTAAATGAGTATCAAGATATTTTTTGATGAGTGATTCGACCACACACCAAACTTGATCCTCAATAAATGGGGGAAAACCCCTGTGCATCACCTGTCAATTCTAGAAACTGAACTCGGGTCGTTAGGCTGCATAACTGCATGCCCAACCACTGAGCCAGGGCCCAACCGCTTAAAAATGGGGGAGAACTTCACTTCCCCGGCCTCTGTACCAACTAGGGATGCATACGGCCATTTTAGTATGAGTACCAAGATAAACATGGTCCTCAGAATTTTTAAAATGAGTATCAAGATATTTTTTGATGGGTGGTTCCATCACACACCAAACTTGATCCTCAATAAATTGGGGAAAACCCCTGTGCATCATCTGTCAATTCTAGGAATAGAACTCGGGTAGTTAGGCTGCACAACCGCATGCCCAACCACTGAACCAAGGCTCTCTTTGCAAGGTAGTGAGGGAGTAGTCGCACACGAGGACGGAAGGAGGCTAGGGGTTGAGGAGGGGGCTGCCGCGGCTTAGGGATTTGATGAAATGAGGAATTTTGGCCTCTTTTACTTAAAATCCCTCCATGCAAGATTGGCCTAATAAGAGAAGAGTATGTGGCGGTCAACAAGTGCATACATGTGAGAGTGGCCGTATTTTCACTTCAAATCGTATATAGTGACCGTAATAAGCGTAGTCAGAACCAATGACCATATCATGCTCCTGCTTTAAATATAGTGATCGCCGACATATTTATTTCTTTTGAAGACATATTTTCTCCAAAGAAATGTAAATTAATTTTTAGAGAAAAGGCTCGGCCAAGCCCGAGAAGTGGACCTAACCCGGCTTTGAAGTAACAAAGCCATCAATAGGCCAGGATACAATCGACAGTACAAGCTAAACCGAAAAGAAGAACGGGGGATGCAACCCCAAACAGCAGGTACAAGGTAAGGAAGGTAAGCAAGCAACTATGGAGCATGAAGCAGAGGCAACAGCCACAAGGTCTCGCCCATCAGTGCACCCGAGGAGTCACCGACGCCCCAAGCACGACGCACAACAGGAAGCTGCAGAAGGGTGAGGTCGCCATCGGAGACACGGCCGAAAGAGGAGCACCGTAACCACATGACAGAATCAGAGCTCTCCAAGGCCAGCTGCCCTCGCCACCAACACATCACAGTGGCAGGAGAGGGGACCACTATCCCCTCTCGCCCAGGCTCGAGGGCGCCGCACCGCCGGACTCAGTAGAGCACTTGGGGAAGGAGCACACCACCTGGATGAAACATCAGACCTGCCTGGAACTGCGACACAGTAGATCAGATGGACCGCCACCAGGAACCAGACGAGCTCTCCATGCACGCCCACCATCCCCATGCCCAAGTCGGCGCCTTCAAGAAGGTGACGACGTTGTGGCGCCGCCGTTGCTTAGCCACCGGGGCTAGGGTTTTCACCCGGGCGTAGGGGAAGGGGGGAGGCAGGGGAAGATGAGCCTCGGCGCCGCCACCAAGGAGGGAATGGCGTCCAGGACGCCATCGAACGCCACCCACGGCCAAGGGTTTCCCCCAGCCAAGCACCCTGCCGCCACCTCCGAACCAGCCACAGCATCAGCAGGCGCGTGCATGCCGGAGATCCAGGCCGGCTGGAGGTCATGCGTCGCGAGCGGACCAGAACGCCTCAGATCTGACGAGGGTAGCCTGGGGCCTCCCCGCGCCATGACCAACGCCCACTAGGACCTCGTTGCCCGCGTAGCCGAGGGGATCCGGCCAAGCTCACCGACGAGCACTCCCCGCTGCTGGAGGAGCGCCGTCCGCACCAGCGAGGCCGCTGCCTTAGATCTGAGCCCTCACCACCGAAAGGGAGCGGCCAGAGGCCTCGCCGCTGCCCTCACAGGCAGTCGCGCGGGGGCCCCGGCGACCGCCTCCGGCATCGGCGAGGAGGAAGGGAAGGGGGGTGGCAGCGCGAGGGAACCCTAGGTCGCCCCCGAGTCGCCCTTGGGAGAGCGACGCGGGGGGGGGGGGTCTCATTAAGTAATTACCCAGCTCAAGAAATGTAAATTAATGGGTGAAAAGAGCTACAAAAAACATTTGGGGACGTTGACACTCTTCACTTCTTCATTCTTCACATTCCGTAGCTCAACCAGCGTTTCGAATTCCCATGAGCACCGTATTAATGGAGAATCCAACCCAGGATCGCCCCGGACAGAACCCAAGGCGTTCTCTGTCACCCTGACCCGTCGCAGTATCGACTAGATTGATCAAGTCGACACGCAGGTTTCACACACTGACACACGTACACCCACACTCCCCTCACTCTCGACTATTGTGGAGGGGGGAGAAGCAAGGCACCACCAGAGGACGGGGTTCCGTCTTTGATCGCGCTCGATTGGAAGGAGAAGGCGCCGATTGCAGAGTGTGCCCCAGCCATTTCTGGATGGAAGAGACCAGGCGGAGAAACATATGGAGCGGGGTGAGGTGGCTGAAGCACTACTCGTCGGTGCAAAGCATCCTGATCATCGGGGACGAGGACTTCTCCTTCTCGCTGGCGGTCACGACCGCCTTCGGCTCCGGCGAGAACATCATCGCCACATCCCTCGACTCCTACGGTTTGCTCCTTTCCGCTCTCTCTCTCTCTCTCTCTCTCTCTCTCGCTGCTTGAAGGTTGCAGATTTATGCAGCTACTTTGATTTAGATACTGCCTAGATTTTTGGCTGCGATGGAGAAATTTAAATGATGCACATAACCATTAGAGGGCTGGGAAGCACCATGTTCTTCTAATATGAAGATTAGCTTTACTCTGTTGAGATCCAAATTTACCCTAACATGGTTGATTGCGGCGATAAAATGGGGTGGGGGAAAACCCCTTTTCATAAATAAGAGCCACACGGCATATTATATCAAAATGTGCCGGACATAATTTTATTACTAGTACTACTACAGAGGAACAATGCTGATTCATTCAAGAATTCGCGTGGTCTTACTAAACTAAGTTTTTTTAACAGAACTTCTCTAATTTGTATGCCATGGAAGGAACTCGAGTGTTTAGTAACAACTACTGCTATTTTAGTGTTTTTGCTGCAAATTTGATAGGTTGAACGCCAGCTATGATTCATGTTGGTCGTAAGACTGAATATGAGAAAGGCATTGCGCTCTGCCTAATTCATTATGATCTGGTAAGTGACAAATATACAAATGTCAGTTATTGGGGCACGACCCAATAACTGCCCATGGTCATTGCCGAGCAAGCCCCAACAAGAGCCCTCTGGCCTTTGCCAACGCGAGCTTGCATGACGCCACATCCGTGGCCATTGAAGTTGTCCGTTCGCTGGCAACGATGTCCCAACCTCCACAATTGACCACTGCGTTTGTGAGGAGAGAAGCCTCACCAACCGCAGACACCATCCAGACCACACCTAATATGGCACAGGATCCGGACGACGACAGTACATTTACCAGGGTCGATAAGTACTTCAACGAACATGGGTACGGTGATGAATTCCTGGGGCCTCCTTCTCAAGAACCCAACCCTGCAAAAGACGATCGCGATCTAGCTGGTACCGCGGAGAAACCCAATTGCAACAGGCGTCGTCTGGCGTTCAGTTCTCAGGAGACGCCTTCAGCTGCCGCCTTCACCGAGCCTCAGATAGCCGAGGTGCGAAATATTATCAGCCCCAACACACTCAAGAAGATGGTCTCTGAGTAGAACTCGATCCCATTACAGCAGAAGAAGAAGGGACGGAAAAGAAAGAATAACAAGGGTGCGAGCCAGCCGGCATCGAGTATGATCCGTGCTCAGGACGGGCCACCTTCATCTAAGGATATCTCGAGGAGGGTGCATATGGCGGGTGGGCCGATGCTACCGACTAATCTGCTCAATGCTGCAACCGGTGCTATGCGGAGTCTGCATGACAATGTTCTTTCTTTGGAGAAGCGGTGTCTCTCCGAGAATGATGTGGCATACCCGGTTTTCGTGGCCAAGGTGCCAGAGGGCAAGGGCTTTGTCGATAGCGCCATCGGGGGTATGATCGTCTTGCGGTTTGATGACATCTTTGCTATGTTTAACCTTCAACCGCTGCACTACACCTTCATTCGGCTATTTTCGCTAAGTATGGAGATGCAGATCATTAGAGAAAAGACCCCGGACATCGTGATAGTCGACCCATTCTACATGCATGCCAAGCTCTTGGGCAGCGATGGGGACCGGCAAGTTGCGAGTTCATACATCGAAGGCCTCATTCTGGCGAACCCAGATAACGATAACTTCCTCGTGCCTTACTTTCCCGAGTAAGTCATCCCCTCACCGCCCCGTAACATATGATTTCTTAGATTTTGATCGTTCTTTTCTCTCTCTAACATTCCGTGTTTTGTGCAGTGACACACGTTGCACACTCATCCTCTTAAGCCCGAACTATTCCATGGTCACATATTTTGACTCGGACCGTCAGTCGAATAAAGAGTACACAAATATTAAGAAAGTTCTTCATGATGTTCTCCCCGGCTACGCCAAATCTGGAGGCACCTTCAGGAGGCCAATTTTTAAGTACGGCAAGCACGTGTTCACCCACATAACGACGTTCCCCTGCATCAAGCAGCCGCTTGGCGGTCAGAAGGATGCCTACTACGCCCTCCATCACATGCGGGCGATCGTACGGGACCATAATCACCTTCTACTACCAAATAGTCTCAAAGATTGGGCTGCACGCTTGTCGGCAATCCAGGACGCGGACCTCAGACAAGAATTCTTTCGCATCCAGTCAGAGTTTGCGGAAATCATCCATCAAGATGTCCTTCGTACCTCGGGGCAGTTCTACCTCGGATATCAACCGTCCAACAGTGAAATAGAAACAACGCTACAAATGCAGACTGACAACGATCACGATTTCATGACCATCACGAAAGACAGTGGCTTCATCCACGCTCCGGTCCCTAAGTCGAGTCGAAAGTAGTGATACTATGCAGTTCTGAAATATCGATTAGCTCATGTTGTAATTAAACTTTAATGAACTTTTATGTCTCTTTGGTTTGGACAGTCGTTCAACTTATATGTAATCGATGCTATGTATTAGTAGGACCATGATGTCGGGACCCCGATTCTAAGTCACACCAATCTAGCATGTAACACCTCATATCACTTTGCGGCCTCACGCACGGTATCCCCATGGGTGTCGCCTTACCATGGCCCGGGACCGTTTGCGTTTTTTGGCTCGCGTATATGATTGTGTCGCTAGCATCCATATGACAGAGAACCCGGGCCGACATGGCTAGTCGTGAACCCAAAGCGGCCCTAACCTATGGGAACAGGCATACATGATTCACATCGAGCATGTCGGTCAGCAGCGTGTGAATCCGGGCTGTAGCACCGGGCTAACAGGACTCCGGGGAACCCGGGCTGTAGCAGGCTAGGCAGGACTCCGGTCGTCACCGCGTGACATTTCCCTGAAGGGACAGACACAGGAACGAAGTGAAACACATGCCGGCCAGTCAAGTGTCCTAAGCAGTAGCACTGGGCTAGCAGGACTCCGGTGGACCGGGCTGTAGCGGACTACTATTGCTCAGAAAACACTAGACTACATTTCCCCATATGATAGGCTGCCAAGGATAAACAACCAGATTGTCGGACCCCACACATAGCAATACACGCTACACGTACGCATAACATGCAAGTATGTGCTGTACAACATGGCATCACAACATAACGCAAACTCATATAGATAAAGGCTCAGAAGAGCCACATAGCATAAATACAAGCAGGGGTCACATGACCCATCATTCAGAGCATACAGGCAACGGAAGCATTACATGTCTGAGTACAGACAACTACAAAAGAAAAGAGCTGGAAAGCCTGACTATCTACAAGACCCTCCCAAGGGTACAAGATCGTGGCTGAGGTAACAAGCTACTCGTCGAAGTCCAAGCGGAACTACTAGTAAGACAGATGTCTCATCTGCAAAACATAAATAAAGCAAACGTGAGTACAAAGGTACTCAGCAAGACTTACATCAGATCCTATCATATATGCATTAGTATCAAGAAGGTAATGTGGGGTTTAGTTGCAGCAAGCCAGCTTTGACTCAGTGGCTATCCTGTTCTACGACAACGAGAAACTTCTTTGAGATGAGGCAGCGCACACGAGCCCACTAATCACCACATCAATACACCACTAAGGATTCATCCTCGTCTCCCTCCGAGAAGGCCATCCATAGCACTCACACTTGTCTTGAGCATTTTAGAGTATCCACTTTAAGTTGTCTATGTACCACGTAAGCATCCAAGAAGTCCATAACCGAGGATACGACCCGTTTGTGTTCTGTTAATACGTTGGGTCGTTTTCATAGCATCATCAAATACGGCCTATTAACGATGGCCCGTTACGGTCGGCCTATGAATGGACGATTCCAACTCTAGCCCGTTTACGGCCATAATGCGGCCTGTTATTGGCCCATGTTTGGCCAATTGATCATACGGCCCGTATAAGGCCCATTGATGATACGACCCGTACAAGGCCCATTGTTTCTACGGCCCGTAGAAGGCCTACTGTATCTACGGCACGTAGAAGGCCCACTGTTTCTACGGCCCATAGGAGGCCCAGTGTCACTACAGTAAATATTAGCCCATGGTTATTGTGGCCTAGTTTTAAAAAATAGGTTATTGCAGGCACTAGATAACCGCGGAAAAAGAACTGCAATGACTATAAGCAAACAAATAAACAAGACAACAAGGAAATAAATAAGCAAGCAACTAATGCTAGGCTATCACCGCTATTACACATATTACATCCACTGGGCATCAAAGTTCGCCACCAGTGCAAATATAGGGAACAAAGCAGCATATCATATACACTGGCCGTCAAAATTGGCCACCAGTGCAAATAAACGCGGCAGCAAAACAAGAGCATAACTGAAACAACTTCAGAAGAGCTCAAGAAACGTTATCCTAGGTATCCACCATGCTGGCAATAAGCTTAGCAAGCTGATTAGCTTTGCCATGTTTGGCGCTAAAATCCTCCAACGCTTGCTGTTGCACCAGAAAGTATGCATATGAATGCTCCAGGGACTCCTGCAGTCCTTCCGCTTCTTGTCGCAGCACAGCTGATCGATGTCTTTCAGCTTGTAGTTGAGACTCAAGAAACCAAACTGATTCAAACAGTGAGTTTGAATAGCTTGTGCAAGTGTTAGTGGCCAGTAACTCCAACACTAAACCAAGATAGGATGTGTCACTATCCTGAACCTTATCTGCATTACTTCCTTTACCGTTGCTTAATAAGGCACTCTTCCCCAATATTCTGTCAGCATTCTAAAAGAAGAAACAAGCAGACACATAACAAGTTTAGCATGTACTAGTATATGAAACTCATTTCGGTGAACCAGTTCATTAGTAAGGTGGACAGGATTAAACTACCAAGTCTTCTATTGCCAAGTACTAGTACGTAATAAAAGCATCAAACAAACATATATCTATGTCCTATGGTAGCAATGGAATCTTAAATTAGAACAGTTGTTCTTCAGGTTTAGGCACTTGTTCTACATGAACAGAGTACAGTAAGATGCAAGAATATAATACGTAAAAATAGAAAATGAGCTCATAGACCTTACCACATTCTTGGTTCGGGACCAGTACAGAACAAGGCGTTCCCAGTCATCGTCCAGTAAATGTGTCTCAGGAGAACGTAAGGGAATTTGATGAGTTTCTTTGCCGGTGAAGTACATATTCTTCAGGTAATTCCGATACTGCCACCAAGCATTCTTGAAGATAGCAGAGGTATTAGCATAGGTTACCTCATCCCGAGTTTCCAAATCGGTCCTTCTCTATAGAGAAAAATGGGAAAATTTGCTGTATTATAACCATCATGGAGGTAGGATGTGTGGGACGAAGCAAAGTAATTGCCATGAATAACATTACTTACACATAACTCCTGGACAAACACCTGCAACTGGCATTTTCCTTCATCTTCGGTATAATATTTTCAAGATGGGAAGATACGCACATACGATTTAACAACATCAAATGCGATAGATGCTAAACTACGACTAGCTGGTTGTGCTTCCTCCACAGGAATAAGCGTACTAACTGGTGGAGTTGGGGTTCGCCGTGATAGTACTGGCCCTTTGGACACTGGATTTGCCTTACTAACTGCTCTTGTTTGGGAGCTCTGTGGTGGAGATGGTGTTGTGTCAACAGGAACTGGGTTACTATCGGCTGGGGTTGGGGTTAGATTGGGTGAAGCTGGTTCTCTGTCCATCGTAGTAGGGGTACAATATGCGAGAGTTTGGGTTATGTGTGGTACGGCTGGTTCTTGTGCATGTACAATCGGGGTGCTATCTCCACCAAGAGGTAGCACTATTTTATTTGAAGACCGTGTTTTTAGTCTGCTAGATACTGGCATCACCCGCTCCAATTCAAATGGCTGATAAACAGGAAATGTAGTTGAATGTACAGACATTGTATGAGAGACATATGCAATAGATAGTGTGGAAAAAGAGGGCATGAAATAGTTGACATGTATATTGTTTAACTAAAACGGATAGCATAACATAATTTCACATATATGATGTCTATCTAAACTGGATAGCATAGCATAACATAATTCAAAGATATGATTAATAACTAAACAGGATCGCATGACATAATTCACCTACATGTTATCTAAGTAATCAGGATTGCATCATTTAATTCACATATGTGATTTATATGCTAAACAGAGGGCATTCGATATGATGTCTGAACTAAGAACATGGTGTTGAATATTGTGTATATGATGTATAAACTATGCAATGCAAGACACCGTATGCATGATATGAGCAGCATAACCATGCCAAGTTAGAGCATACACCTCAGTGAGGGAATAGGACTGGTCATCTGTCTATGAATCCATCTCCGAGGAGCTATCGGGACCCAACAAGAGATCTGCTTCGACAGGTAGCACTGTCTGGTCTGAAGGCCTTGTTTTCACTCCAGATTTTTCCATCTCCCACCCAAATGGCTGATTCACAGGAAGAGTAGTTTAATGTACAAACATTGTCGACAAATGGAAATGTAATGAAGAAAAGGATGGGCAAGATATCATTCAAATATATGATGCCTGGTTAAACAGGATGGCATTGCACATTTCACATATATTATGGCTGGCTAAAAGACATGAGACTGCATAATTCCCATATATGATATAGAAACTAAACATGTGGCATTACAGAACATGTCTAAACTAAGCAGATGACATATATGATGTCAAAAGTAGGCACTGCAAGGCATCATATGCATGATATGACTAACATCATCATGCCAAGGTAGAGCAAACACCTTGGGGGGTAAATAGGAGTGGTCAGCGGCGTCCGAATCCACCTTAGAACAGATATCTTCCTTTGGATTACAATCTGGAGAGGGGTGGGGAGGGTTTGCCATTGAACCCACCATGGAGCGATGTCTGCATGACATTGTATTGCCGCGCAAAACTCTTCTCTTTTTCTCTACATGTTCAGCATGACTGTGTACAATATCTGACATGCATACGAAAAAAATATGGTGAGATTATGTAAGGGGAGCATGCAGAAATTTAGAGTGATGGTAACAACTAGTGGATCGATATTTTTCTGTTGAACCAAAATAGCCCCAATGGATCGACGTGAATGTATAGTAATAAGTGATGCAACAAGTGTAGAACCTCTTTGCCGTAGCCGTGTCGACCTCAGCATCATTGGGTTGGTCGCTGAAGCAGTTGAGGCAGAGGTGGCTGTCGGAGGTGTGGAGGAAGATCTGAGGAATCTGTAGACGGCGTCCATGGCACTGCTCTGTTGTGACGGATCGTTCTGTCGTTGGAGCAGCTCCGGTGAGCCGTAAGACGTCAAGGCTGAAGCAGCACAAGACAGACATTGTCAATCTCAAGTGGGATTCTAATAGCATCTCCAATAGATGATGTAAAATGGATGTAAAATTAACATCACCAAAAGCCACCTGACGACAACAGATGAGGTAAAAACTGTTGACTCTGAACTTAACTATCGAAACTGAAATTTACTGTGGAATCTGAATGCTACTGTCAAAACTGAACGCAATGGTAGCAGAGAGGCACTTGACATGTAGTTTGGGGAGGGCCTGCAGTTCATCTTCAACCTGCACCCCCCTGAGCCGCCAGCCACCACCGGCCGAACTGCCGGCCCCAGCGCCGCCTCGCCGCCCCGAAACAACTCGCCACCGCCACCCCGGCCAGCCCTCTAGGCCCCCACCCCCACCCTGAACCCTAAGATAGATAGTGGGGTACCTCTCGAGCGAGCACCCATCCCCGCTACGGGTTGTTCTTCCTTAACTCCGGCAAGCCCCCCTAACCCCTGAAAATTGACTGACCCAAAATCAATTCAGTCGACTGAAGTGTGGCTTAATCGGAGCAGAGCAGCAGCATGAGCGAGGGGGAGAGCAGCAGCAGCAGCTGGGCGAGCGAGCGATCGAGCGAGAGCCGGAGCAGCAGCAGCAGATCCGGTTGGTATGGACGCCGCCGCCGAAGGGGCCTCACACTTGGGGGAGAGCCGCCGTGGAGATGTCGCCCGCGGCGCCGGCTTCAAGGTACCCGCTCCATGGGGGTGCGGGATGGAGCACCATCGGCGCCGGGAGATCGAGTTAAGGAGAAGGTGCGATGCGATGAGTGTACAACCTCTTTGGTGGCGCCGAGTAGGCCTCGGCTTTGTCTGAGGAGTCGTTGAGGATGTTACGGTTTCGGTGGAGCAGGTTAAGGCGGCGCTGTGGGGATGGAGCAGTCGCGATAGACGAGGCAATCGTCGAAGCAGCTCCTTGGAGGTGGAGGACGGGGCGGTTGAACCGGCGGGACGGCGAGATGGATGACGGATCCTCATCCGGGGAGGTGGACGAGGGACGTCGAGCTGTTGCGCTGGACGACGTCGTCGGGGAAGAGGCTCCGGCTAGGCAGCAGTGACGTCGCGGACGAAGGAGGGTGGGGTTTCGCGGCTGGAACGGAGAGGTTATGGCGGCCTGGGATTTCGAATGGCGAAAAGGGGCGATGGGAGGGGGTGAAGCATGACTTAGAAACGCGCTTGACCAAAATGTAGGGTGTGTTACAAAAGTACCCCCCACCGATTTGAACTAGCGGCCCTTTCGGCTCATGGTTAGAAGGAGGATTTCACGTGTCGGGATTTGGCAGCTGGAGGGAGTTTTCGCACGCGTTGTAATTTCGGGATAGCAAGGCACGGGTTGTGAAGGCACCAGTTTTGGGAGCACGATATCTGAATTTTCGGGATATAACAAGACGCGGGTTGAATTTTAGGGACAAGCCTAACGTGTAGTAATATTGTACTTGTACATACCAAATCAATTCGCACTTCCCTCAACCAAAAAGAAAACGAAAAAAATAAAACTATTCACACCACACAAAGAGAGAGTCTTGCCCCGTTTTACTATACAAATGCTATTCAAAGCTACTCCCTCCTTCCATCTATATAGGGCCTAATGCGTTTTTCGACGCTTACTTTGACCAAATATTAGAGCAATGATATATGACATGCAACTTACACAAAGCACACCGTTAAATTCGTCTGTGAAAGGTTCTTTCAATGATATAATTTTCACATTGTGCATGCCATGTACTATTAATCTTGTCAATAGTCAAAGGCGGTCTTAAAAATCTCATTACGCCCTATATAGATGGAAGGAGGGAGTATGAATCCATGTTATGTCCGATTAAATTTTTTCGCTTCCTGTATAATGCATGTAACCTACTCATACCAACATTTTAGTGCATTCCAAATGTCTACACTACCGCTGCAATTCGAACTAAATTTGAATTCGTTTCTCCATTTCAATAAGAATCTACAATCATGATTGTTGCCAACTTCAACCATCATAGTTTCCTTGCTATCCGCTAGATATAAATCAGACGGCCTATAATGCAGGATGGCAGGCACACCATCATCAACAACTCCGTTTTTATAAGTGTAGAGATAAAACATATTAAATGTAGTATACCATGTTCATAACCACACCATGTGTATCACCGTTATATATATTCACACATCCGTCGGTTTGAAACACTATGATAAATTCTTCAAATATCCGAATTCGCTTTTTATAATGAAGTATATATGATCTCTATTCGTCTTTTACACCCACACAACCCTCTTATCTTTGTAGCTAGCGCTAACTTTCTCTTATGCATGCACACGCCCGCATCCCTCTCACCCTCCCTCAGCATTCTCTAGCTCCATCGCGCAAATTCGTATTTTCACTATAGGTCGTTCACCCACGGTGTGTGTAGGCCCCCCAGCTCCTTCTTTACAGCACACATCGATATGCCTCTCTAGACAGGTGTGTCTAGCACAAACACAAGCTTCCCCTCTTCTCTTGTCACCGTCCATGCCTCACTCCCACCACTCTTTTCATCGTTCTCGTACTCGCACACTCCTCCCCCTCGATATAGTATGCCTCTCGTACCACCTCCTACATGCATCCCTCTCTCTCCATCCTTCTCCTCGTGCCTCATTTGCTTCTAACACACACATGCATGTATACCGATCGATCTCCCAACATATACCTAGATCGACTTTAACTACCCCCCCATCGATCGACGTACCTCACAAGTTATGTCTCTCCTTTCTCTTACAAAGGGCGATTGATCTTCCTATGTAGTTACGTCTGCTTACCACAGCCACATCGTTCCCCCTCATCATTCGTGCAGGCTTCCTGACCCGTCTCTCACATGCACGTGCACAGACAACAAGCAGCCATCTCCTCTCTTATTGATATTGCGGGCGTGCCCTCCGTTTGTCTAGCAAGCCTATCCCACCATTTGTTAGAAGCAACTCCACTACCACCCCCTCCAACACTCTAGCTCTGTCTCTCTCCCAACCTTATTCATCTCCTGCACATATGCATGGATGCCGATCGATCTTCCTTAATACATGAGGCAGATCGATCTCCTTAATACATAAGGTAGGCCTCTCTCCTCCTCCACACATATACCAGCCATTGTACCTCTATAGTTAATTGGGCCTCCCTCTTCCCCCACCACACACCGATAGTCGAGCGCTTTAGGTAGGTATCCATGCCACAGAGACAAACTGCACATGTCCCATCTCACGTTCAAGTAGGGCAACCACTCTATATCTTTGACGTGGGCACACACAAATTCGATGGCACTCTTTATCGATCGCGCGCGCGCACACACACACACATCATCCCTCTCTTCGATTCTATGGACACCTCAAGCCGATGATACCTCCACTCTCTTCTCGTGGATCGTCCCCTCTATATATATGTTATATCCAGGAGTCTATTTCACACACATTGCATATGTTAATTTTTTTGATTGACCCCCCCCCCCCACAAAAAAAACTCTCAAGAACCCACACACTATATCTCTCTAGGTTTGT
This sequence comes from Triticum monococcum, assembly GCA_034509565.1. Lineage (NCBI taxonomy): Eukaryota > Viridiplantae > Streptophyta > Magnoliopsida > Poales > Poaceae > Triticum > Triticum monococcum. The sequence goes on from CM067845.1 coordinate 492,122,283, forward strand.
ATCTCTCTCACACAACCCCACGTAGGTGGTGTACGTATACAAGAAGAGAATAGGTGCACCGTGCACGTGCTCACGCTTCGTGCCCAGCCACACCCGCGCGGGTACACGGTGGAGCTCATTTCTTCGCAGAAGCTGAATTTGTTTTTGAAACATAAAGTGGCCAGAGACTCAAAAACTTATTTGCCCATTAGTGATTTGTCAGGTCGGTGGATTTTAGTTTGTACGATAATGCTACATCCACGTAAAGTAACGAAAGTTCTTACGTAAACTTCCTAGTAATTCCCTCTTCGTAGGTGCAGCATTACTCCTAACATTTGTAATATCAGTTTGAAACTTGTAATATTGCCGTGTCCTATTCCTGCGTTTTCAAAATCCTGCGAACCAAACAGGTCCTGAGTTGGTGATGATGTTGTGCCTCCCATCTTTCACCAATAGCCGTCGGATCTAGATCTGACGCATACAAACCAAGCTTCTCCATTTTTGCAAAAAGATGCCCGCACTTGCTCCCTATTTACAAACAACTCCTTGTCTCTCACAATCTAGGAGTAGAAGGCCGTGGAAAAATTTGGCGCGATGGCTGCTGCCGGAGCCGTCCACCCCCAATCTTGGTGTTCCGTGCAATGCACGGGCATCTACACACGAGAAATTATGTCGAACAGGGCTAGTTGTAAGCAGGCTAACTCTACAGCCATGATCATAGTGACTGCAGACGGTGAGGCTGACTATGCTATGCCGAACACGGCGCCTATACTCAGGTGTCATCTCCGGCGCAGGGTCTTGTCACTTCACTATGAGGAGCAGCACGTAATAATTTGACCAACGAGTACTACGGTGCTAGTACTCCTACTACTACATTGGTAGTACTACTACTAGTACTAGTCGCACCACCGTCTGGATTTAGGAGTACTACCACGTCCGCCGGCACCGAGGAACATCTCCAGGTAGTATTGCTTGAGGCCGCCAGGGCGAGGGGCCGCTTGGACGACAGCTTCGTCTCCCTGTTCGACGAGGTCCTCGTCGGTTTCCTCGACAAGTTCACCATCGTCAAGAAGCTTGTGGATGACTTTGACGTAAGCCTCCAGCCGACGCGCCCAGGCTCTGCGATGCCCGCCACCCTCAACGGCCACTATGGTAACAACCTCTTCGATGCACTGGTGGCCCTGCGACTGCCCGCCGTCGCACCGGAGAATGTCCACCTCGAGGTCGCGCTCGCCGTGCAGCGCCTGGCGCAGCAAGACACCATCGACATAATCACCCACGTCTACGCGCAAATGATCCACAAGGACTACTACATGCAAGAGGAGGACGATAGGATGCTAGCCTTCTTGGAGTGCAAGGCAACCTTGGACGACACTGTTCAGAAGCACGTTGAGCTCGCCGCCAACGCCGTTGCTCCTCACACGTCGGTTGGTGACCCGGCGCACTAGGGCATGAGGATGTTGTTGAACGTTGATTGATCCGTATGTATTTTTATATTTCCGTCAAATCCATGTAGTAGTATATTATACTACAGTAATTATCTTGTCGGATGGCTGAGAAAACATGAGGGAGAAGAGATGGCTGTAGCACGGACTCCTAGAAAATTGGTGTCGTATGGGACTCGTGTGGGTGGCGTGTGCCGTACTACTAGACGTGAATGCTACTGAGTTATGGCACATGCCACCCCACTATATCGAGCCTATATCAAGGTATGTAGAACAAATTTCCTACAGTCCGAGCTCAGCCCTCCTCTATCTCTCTTCTCAGCCAGCCAGCGGACGCGCGGAGCCCATCGTCTGTTTGCTCACATGCGGGCCCACATGTCAGTGAAAACGCAAGAGGACCCACTGAACCTGCACATCTTTCACCTCGACGTGCTGGTGATGAAAAACAAATCCAATAAAGATCTTCGGTGGCCGCTTTTGGAGTTACTCAAGAGTAGTAAGATTCTATTTACAGTTTAACCCAAGACGCACATCTCGTGGCTTCAACTACCACTCTATTTTCTTTCATGACACGACCTGGATGATGGATGTCCCACGTGTCGGCAAAAGGAGGAAGAACCCGACCAAATCTTCGGTTCTGCTATCGGATGAGATTAGTGCACTTGTTGATACTCCTACTAGAATAGAGGCTAGACATGAGGCTAGATGCGAGGAAGCAACGTATACTTCTTTACACTCGAAGAAGAAAGAAGCACGCAAGATCGAGCCTCCGCAGATCAACAATGAATGCATCGAGAAGGCACTAATCCAACTTACAGGAGTAGTAAAATGTATTCTTGTGGTTCTTGTTTTCTTTGGTCTTGCTTTTCTAGTCAAAATTGTCATTGGAGTTCGTGCAAAACGGAGGTCCGTTTGGGGTCGTGTGTTGGAGTTGGCCTTTCAAGTGGGACCGCAGTTAAGCAAACCAACTATCGGCAAACCCCCACCTCACCTGCCGCGCGATGGCTGAAGTTAGAGAAACGACGAGGTTGAAGAGATTGCTCTAGCACAGACTCCAAGAAATAATATGGTGTTAGATGGATGTCGTGGTGGTGGCGTGTGCCGTACTCCTAGACGTGAATGCTTGTTCTGGCCCATGCCACCCTACTACTCCTACTACTTACTCCTACTAGTATATAGTATACTAGTATCGAGGATTCGAGGTGCTGGTTACGTACAACGAACACATTAACATATGGCTACAGTAAAAACACCCGCCCGACGCGCGAAGCATGTGAAGCTAGTACAAATTTAGAGAAGCGACTCGAAAGCCTTTCATAAATTTCGTAAGTTTATCACAGGCATATCATTTTATTACATACAACATGTCATCAACCCACATCGACAATGAGGATACATTATAAATACTAAAGTTTTCACCACACAACAAATAACAAGCCATGAAATGAACTTCAACTCAACCATTCCGCAGCGTTGGAAACGCTTGCTTTGAACCACAAGTGATTCTCTGGGGCGGGCCATCTGTTGTCGATCTGGAGACCAATGCAGGACCGATTGATGAAGCTATGTACCTAGGGTAGGGGCACGGACCCGCCTAAAAAGCCCTACCCAAGGACATCCCTAGAATGAGTCACCTCTCAAACAACTGGAAGGCATCCCACTCGACGGGTTCAAGACACTCGACTAAAGAACGACCACTCGACCATGAAACCAACCACTCGACTGCCAGAAGACCTAAAGTCACTCCGCAGGCAAACGGTCGGCTATTAAGTAGTCTTTATGGTTATTATAACACTTTATTAGGGATGTTATCAGTAACGCCCGACCTTAAATGTACCTAAAACCCTGCATTACTGAGGGTAGGAGGGGGCCGACGAACTCTATATAAGCCACCCCCCTCCTCAGTATGAAGGGTTCGCACCCTTGTTATCTACACACGCATAACCCAATCGACCGCCTCCGGGCACCGAGACGTAGGGTTGTTACTTCCTCCGAGAAGGGCCTGAACTCGTAAACCTTGCGTGCTTACAGCTTCCCAATAGCTAAGATCTAGCCTCTCCATACACACCCCCTACCTCACTGTCAGACTTAGAACCACGCTAGTTGGCCCCCACCGTGGGGCATTAGTCTTAGCGCCTAATTGGAGAATTTGTGATCTTTCCGACCCATTTGATCATGGTTTCCTGTGGAGTTTTGGTGGAGGGCCGCGAGATCCATCTCGGCGTGCTCACCTTCATCGCCGACGACTCCGCCTGGCTTCAGGAGGCGCCGCTCGACATCGACGCGCTCCTCGTCCGCGGTGCGACGCACTTCCGCGCGTGCATTCGTGGCGTCCTCCTGCGGCAGCCATCTACCCAATATCGGTTGGCCCCCGTGTCGTCTCCCCGCCCCGTCTCCCACCAGCGCAAGCGCTCAGGTCGGTCAAGACTCCAGCGGTGGGTGAGGCACGCCGTGGCCCGCCAGTCGGCGGCCCCACAAGTCACGGCAATCGAGCCCGGCGAATCCCTCTGCGGCCTATTCGACCTGTCGACTGGCTCTGCGGAGACCGCATCCGAGTGCGATAGCAGTGACCCTTTAGCTGAGGTTCTGGCGGTCGAGGGGACACACAGTCCTCCCGGATTCCATCGCGCTGATGGTGGTGCGGAAAGAGGCGACCCGTCGCATCCCCACGACGAGTACCTCCCCGAACCTCTCACGTCATTGCAGCGAGAGGAGCTTCGCCGCCGGAACATGGACGCGCTCCACACTCCTATTGTTGGAGAAACCCCGAGGCCCGGGCCTTGGAGGACGTGCGCTTGGCTAACCTGGCCGAGCGCACTCGGCTGGAAAATCTACAGCGAATACTCGATGAGCAAGCGCGTCAGCGAGCTCCCGAGTCCAGTCGACGACAGCAAGCTCCTGAATCCAGTCGACTTCAGCTCTTCCCGCCGCGGCAGGTGTACCGAACTCCGGTTCAGAATTTGGCCGCCGCGGCCCGTATAGCGGAGTCAATTCAGCCTTCCCAGTCGGAGGCTGGCAGGGGCTTGTTGCAGATCAGAGTGTTGCTCCGAGCGGCAGGAAAACAGAATTCCGCCGTCTCTCAGTCGCGGAACAGGATCCACAGTCGATCCGTTGCAACAGAAACAGTCCAGTCGGCTCACAGCCCGAGACCGCCCCCGAGGCGTGAGGGACATGGGGACCGGCACGATCAGTACCGGAGAAATGAGCAGTATGATCACCGACCCGACCGCGATGATCGACGCCGAGTGCCATCCCCTCCCCCGAGGAGTGGGTCATATGCGCCTCGACATCGAGATGACAGGCGCCCCCATAATGTTGGGCAGAGGATTCCAGTTGACCCCAGGGACCCAGGCTTTGACGCGAGATCCATCCTCGTTCAAGGTTTGGTGGACAGGAACAGGGCTCATCGAGAGGGCCACAACAGAGATGCGCCCGCCGGCAGCAGAGCACATGCTTCGGGGCCAGAATGTTTCAGTCGAGCCATCAGGGCCGCGGTGATTCCTCCCAACTTCAGGCTGGCGACTGGAGTCAGCAAGTTCACCGGTGAATCCAAGCCGGACACATGGCTTGAAGATTACCAAGTGGCTGTGCAGATTGGCGGTGGCAATGATGAGGTGGCCATGAAGCATTTGCCTCTCATGTTAGAAGGCTCAGCCAGAGCATGGCTGAATCAGTTGGCGCTCGGCAGCATTTACACTTGGGAGGACCTCGCCCGAGTGTTTATCACAACCTTCGAAGGAACATGCAAGCGACCCGCAGGCCTCACAGAGTTGCGGTCTTGCGTACAGAAGCCGAATGAAACACTGAGGGAATACATCCAGAGGTGGATCACACTGCACCACTCGGTTGAGAATGTGCCAGACCATCAAGCAGTTTGCCCTTTCAAGGAAGGCGTCAAATACAAAGAGTTGAATTTGAAATTCGGTCGAACTGGAGAGATGTCTCTGAATCAGATGATGGAGATTGCCACCAAGTATGCTAATGGTGAAGACGAAGAACGACTCCGAAGTGGCAAACTCAAATCAGTCGCCCAAGAAACCGGAGGATACTCCAGTCGGAAGCAGAAGCGGAAGGCCGAGCCAGCCGCCCCTGGGGAGGCCCTGGCCGTGGCCCAGGGAAACTTCAAGGGGAAACCCAAGGGCACCTGGAAGCCCAAGAAAGTTAAGGATCAGGATGGGAATGATGTTTTGGACCTGCCATGTCACATCCACACCAAGAAAGATGAAGAGGGTAATTTTATTTTCCCAAAACATACCACTTGATAGTGCCAGCTCCTGATCCAGCAGTTTCAGGGAAAGCAGCCCAAAGATAAGGAAAAGGAGCCAGACAGAGTTGAGGACAAGGATGATAGTGACGATGGATACCCCCAAGTCAATTCCACCTTGATGATTTTTGCTGATGTCGAAAGAAAAAGTCGACTGAAAGTCATTAACCGTGAGGTGAACATGGTTGCTCCGGCAACACCCAGTTACGTGAAGTGGTCTCAGACTGCCATCACATTCGACCAGTCTGATCACCCGACGCACATTGCCACCCCAGGGAGGCAAGCTTTGGTGGTCGACCCAGTTGTCGAAGGCACTCGATTGACCAAAGTCCTGATGGATGGCGGCAGTGGCCTGAACATACTATATGCTGAAACTTTGAAAGGAATGGGCATTCCAATGTCCAGACTTAGTACCAGTAACATGAGCTTCCACGGAGTCATTCCTGGGAAGAAAGCCGAGTCACTCGGCCAGATTGCTCTTGATGTGGTTTTTGGTGATTCAAAGAATTACCGCAAGGAAAAGTTGACATTTGAGGTTGTGGACTTTCAGAGTGCTTATCACGCCATTTTGGGCAGGCCAGCTTACGCATGCTTCATGGCTCGACCATGTTACGTGTATCTTAAATTTAAGATGCCTGGCCCCAAGGGTGTGATCACTGTTACGGGCAACCGAAAGAAAGAAGAAGAGTGTTTTCAGAAGGGATCAAAGATCGCTGATGCTCAGATGGCAGTGGTCGAGCTTAAAGAGTACCAAAAGACTGCCGATCCGAGTGAATTGCTGCGAGCTAAGAAGCCTGCCTCCGAGTCAGCTTTTCAGTCGGCTGGTGAAACAAAGACTGTCCACATTCACCCGACCGACCCCGACGCTGCTCCGACTCACATCTCGACGATGCTCGACTCCAAATAGGAAGAAGCGCTCATCCAGCTCCTCCATGAGAACTGGGACATCTTCGCATGGAAACCCTCTGACATGCCTGGAGTTCCCAGGGGGCTGGCTGAGCACCGTCTGCGAGTCGACCCAAAATTCAAGCCCGTGAAGGAACATCTTCAACGGTCCGCCGTCCAGAAGAAGCAAGCCATTGGCGAGGAGGTGGCTCGGCTCTTAGCAGCTGAGTTCATCCGAGAGATTTACCACTCCGAGTGGCTCGCCAATGTTGTCATGGTCCCCAAGAAGGACAAGTCACTCCGCATGTGCATTGATTTCAAACATATCAATCGGGCCTGCCCGAAAGATCATTTTCCTCTCCCTCGCATCGACCAAATAGTCGACTCAACTACGGGGTGCGAGAGATTGTCTTTTCTAGATGCCTATTCCGGGTACTGTCGTGGTTCTAAGTCTGACAGTGAGGTAGGGGGTATGTATGAAGAGGCTAGACCTTAGCTATTGGGAAGTTGTAAGCACGCAAGGTTTACGAGTTCAGGCCCTTCTCTGAGGAAGTAACAGCCCTATGTCTCAGTGCCCGGAGGCGGTCGATTGGATTATGCATGAGTAAGATGACAAGGGTGCGAACCCTTGATACTGAGGAGGGGGGTGGCTTATATAGAGTTCGCCAGCCCTCTCCTGCCCTCAGTAATGCAGGGTTTAAGGTACATTTAAGGTGGGCGTTACTGATAACGTCCCTAATAAAGCGTCATAATGATCATAAAGGCTACTTAATAACCGACCGTTTGCCCCACGGAGTGACTTGAGGTCTTCTGGCAGTCGAGTGGTTGGCTCCTTGGTCGAGTGACAGCTCTTGGTCGAGTGTCTTCAATCCGTCGAGTGGGATATCTCCGAGTTGTCTGAAAGGTGACTTCCTCTAAGGATGTCCTACGGTAGGGCTCTTAGGACGGGTCCGTGTCCCTACCGTAGGTACATGACTACATCATTAGCCCCCGAACGGATCGAGGCTGGAGTGGAAAAAAAGGTTAGGGACCTTTTCATCCGACCTCTCGGGTGATTATGGGTGCTTCATTCTGGGTCGACTGTCACGGATGACGTCACTAACCTTTTTCAGTCGTCTTGATCCGTTCCAGGTCTTTCGTCGAATGGATTTCTTCACCCGCGAGGCATCGAGCGCTGGCGTGCACGGGATTGCCGTTTCGTCAAGTTGTTCTGCAGCTGGCGGAGATCGCGGGATTTGGATTTTTTGGGAAGCGCGCGGAATGGGGGCGGCCGCAGTAATCGGGAGCGACAGTGCGAAGGCTCCTCGATCCCCGCGCCGCCTTTTTTGCCACGTATAGTGCGCGCGCCTGCCATGGGATTTGATTGGATAGCTCGGGCCTACCTGCCAGCCACTCGGGAGCGGCCCCTTATAAATAGTTGGCCCGGAGCCCCTCTTTAGTACGCGTGCTCATCTCTTCCTCTTCCTCCTCTGTTTCTCCGTCGTCTCCTCCGCTTCCTTCGCTCTCGCCCCGTCACCACAAAACCAGCCCGAGACCTCGCCGGCGACAACGGTGAAGGGCAAGACGACCGCACTGGAGCGCACAAAGAAGGCTGCGGCGGCGGGGAAGGGAAAGAAGTCTGCGCGCGGGGGTTCTTCCTCTCGGACGGCCCTGCCCAAGGGGTGGATCCAGGGCGACTGGATGCCCTCGGTGCTTCGTCAGGAGGACCTCGACGACCTGGTCGAGGGAGGAGTCATCCCCCACAAGGCGGCGCGTCTCCCGGGGAGAGAAATCGAGCCCCAGCCATGCGACGGTGAGCGCGTTCTCCTGGCGACTCACATTGACCGTGGTTTCTCTCTGCCGCCCCACTCTTTTTTCCGCAATTTCCTGAACTTCTTCGGGGCGCAGCTCCATCACTTCACTCTGAACTCCATAGTCTACCTTGCTGCTTTTATTTCTATGTGTGAGGCGTTCCTGGGGTGCCGCCCACATTGGGGACTTTTCAAGCACATCTTCACCGTTCGTTCTCAGTCGGTGAAGAAGGCTAAGTCGAGTGACGAGAGGACACAGGTGATCCAGCTGTGCGGGGGTTTGGCGATCAAGACAAGCGGGAAAAGTTGTTTTCCCTCCATCACCTTTCTGGAGTCAGTTCGAGGGTGGCAGGCGACGTGGTTCTACTGCCAGGATCAAGTGACCCCAGGGCAGTCGACTGGACTTCCACCCTTCACCCTCGACCGAGCCGAAAAGCCGGCTTCTCTGAAGGTGACGCCCGAAGAAAAGGCCCAGGTCAAGACACTGGCGGGTCGAGTGGTCGAACTTGTCCGCGAGGGCGTGACAGGGATGGACCTGCTCGAAGTCTTCCTCAAGAGGAGAATCCAACCACTCCAGGCCCGGGACCACCCGATGTGGCTGTACTCCGGCCTCGAGGACTCCACTCGGATCAACCCGGAGGAGGTCACCGACGAGATGTTGGAGGGGTGGCTGTCAAGCATTACAGGGAACAAAGACAACCCCCGAGGAGCTAGGAGGGTCATTCCACTCGACAACTCATATGAGGTCGACCAGGTGTGTCTTTATGTTTCCGACTGAAATCTTGCTTTCTGCATTGGTCTTCTTTTGAGCGAGTCGACTGACTTTCCATTTTGCCTGCTGTCTTTCAGGCGACTACTGAGATGTATTCGATGCCCAACGGGGCGCAGGGGTCGACTGAGGAAGGTGAGGGGAGCGGAGGTGAGAGCGGGGACGACCAGGGCGAGTGGGAGTCAGACGGCGAAGGAGAGGAAGGCGATGACATCTTCTCCAGCGAGGAGGAGGAGGAAGAGGCCGAACCTCCCGCCCAGAGAGGCGATCCAAGCTCGTGCACGATCCGGCGCAGGGACATGGTCAGGCGACTGCCTCCGTCGGGCCATCGTCGAAACGCCCTCGGACCTCTTCCCCAACACCGACTGGGAAGGTTCCCAAGCAACCGCGCACGACGCAGTCCAAGCCGCCCAAGACTCTGCCGAAGATGAAGATAGCTGTCCCTGTCATCTCCGGGTAACAAGCCTTGACTTCTTTCGTCGATTAGAGGACAGATCCTCAGTTGACTCATTATGCTGAACTAGCTGATTCTTCGAAATTTGCAGTGCTGCTACCTCCGAGGTCTCAGCCAAGGATGACGACCAAGAGATGGGGGACGCTGCAACCTCCAACCCTGGTACGATCATCGACGTTTTTTTTGAGTTGGCTTGGTCGTTTCTTGGAATTCTGGTCGATTGAAAGTTCTTCCTGCAGCTCCTCCTCAAGTTATCGACCTCCCGGATGACGATGACAACGAGCCGCTGAGGATAGGGAGGACCAAGAGGCCATCGACTGACAGGGCTCCCCAGCCTGCTCTGGCGCCTGAGGCCGCGGCTCGGGACAGCGGTGATGCCCCTCGGGCCTCTGTGTCCTTCGCCAATCCCCTATCGAGTGCGCAGCCCTCGGCGTCGGCTGCCAATCCGACTGCCAATCCCCTGTCGAGTGCGCAGCCCTCGGCGTCGACTGCCGATCCGATTTCACTCTTTGTCGCATACTCTGTCCCTGAAGACGAAGTGGCCGCTGCGAAGGAGGCCATACACCAGGCAGGGGTCATGATGGAACAGGTGAAGAAGGCTCGGGAGGCCAGCCAGGCGGCTTACGACGCGAGTTCGGCGCTTCGGAGTAACGTCCAGGTTAGTTGACTTGATGTTTGTTTGTTTGAAGAGTCTTTCTCTCTCTTTCTTTTCTTTTTGAAGATCTTTGTATCCGTACTTGTACACCCACTGGGTGTGTTTTCTCTTTGGTCGAACCAGTGGGGGCACGCTGAGTGCACCCACTGGGTGTAGTCCCCGAGACTACGGTGGACTGCTGGCAGTCGAATGTAGTCTGTATATTGTGTTTGTGAATCCGTACTTCTTCATTCGTTTGGTCTGCCAGGTCGAGTGGTCCGTGTCCTGTCGACTGTGGGCAGTCGTTTTTTTGGTCGAACCAGTGGGGGCACGCTGAGTGCACCCACTGGGTGTAGTCCCCGAGACTACGGTCGAATGTTTTTGATTCGGCTGTGGTCTTAAAACGTCACCATTGTTCCTTAGTTACTCGGAAGCAACTTATTTCGAACGTTTGTCGGCTGGTTTTTCCTTTTGCAGAGATCCTGCGAACTTGCCGCTCGTTATGCTGAATTGGAGAAACAGAAGATCCAACTGGACCTTGATCTAGAGCTGGCCAGGACGGAGTTGTAGAAGGTCAGGGAGGGCGCCGCAGGTAAAGCGACTTTGTCGACTGATTTTGTTTTCAGACTTGGGCATTCCTTTGCTGTTTCCGATTCAATCGCCGTTTCTTTGTAGGAGAATTGGAAAGAGCTTTGGCGAGGAAGGACCAGGACCTGGCTGTTGCCCGCAAGGCGGCTGACGACAAGATGGCTCTGGCCGAACAGAAGCTGGCTTCGGTCGACCAGTTGGAACAAGAGAACATTAGGTTGCAGACCGCTCTGACCGATGCCAACAAGCTGACTGCCGGTTGGAAGAAGAAGAACCTCCTCTTGGGCGAGGAGATGGAAGGCATCGCCCGTAGGAGGGACGACCTGGAGAGCTACCTGAGGAGCCTCGCCAAGAGGCTGTACATCAAACTTGAAGGTGCACGTCTAATTTTGACTGTTTTGTACTTTTTGTGTCGACTCAATCTTGTGATCGTTGGCTTATCTTTAGGTCTTGTGTGCAGAATTCTGTCAGAACTTCGAAGAGGAGACCAGGCGGATCGAAACGGGTCTGGACCCAATCAATTCTCCGGTGAAAGACGATACTGCCATGAACCTGCTCCGACTGGAATCTCGAATTGACGGCGCCGTGGATTACTTGGCTCGACTGAAGGTTGCCGTGTCGCGGATCGACTCGACACTTTGGCCAGAATCCGCGCTCCAGAATGATCTCGAGTCTCTTATGGCTCGACTTGACAAAATCCCCGATCGAGTGCAGGAGTGGAAGAAGTCCTCTGCCCGGTGCGGCGCTGACGTGGCTCTATCCTTAGTCCGCGTTCATTGCAAGGAGGCACGAGAAGAAAAGCTGGCCGCCATCCAAGTCGCCAATACCAAGAGGCACAGCTTCCAGGACTTCATGGAGACCTTCATCGCTGCAGCTACTCGCATGGCGGACGGAATCGACCTGGATGAGTTCGTCGCTCCTGCCAGCCCTCCTCTTGAGGAGTGAGAAAACTTTTTATGCTTTTCCTTAAATTAGCCTCGGAATGCCGAGTGGACTTGTAATCGTTTAAACTCTGCCGAGCTGAGGGCTCGAGTACTTTGATTCGGGGCCCGGGGCCTTTTAAGCTTTATCCGAACTTTATTTTTGCTGAATGTCTCCGTGGTCTGGAACTGTCGTGAGAGGCTTGATGGCCGACCCCCACCCTGTCGTTGTACATTGTATTTGTGGCGGAGCTCTCGGGAAAAGGTGGCAGTCGACCCACCCACACCCTGTTGTTATACATTGTATTTGTGGCGGAGCTCTCGGGAGAAGGTGGCAGTCGACCCACACCTCGTTGTTGTACATTGTATTTGTGGCGGAGCTCTCCACTCGGTAGGATTTTTCAAACTTAGGCGAGTGTCTGACCGCAGCTAAGTCTCTTCGTGGAGAACTTAGACGAGTGCTGAACTGCAGCTAAGCCCCCGAGTGGGAGGATTGCTCTCCACTCGGTAGGATTTTTCAAACTTAGGCGAGTGTCTGACCGCAGCTAAGTCTCTTCGTGGAGAACTTAGGCGAGTGCTGAACTGCAGCTAAGCCTCCGAGTGGGAGGATTGCTCTCCACTCGGTAGGATTTTTCAAACTTAGGCGAGTGTCTGACCGCAGCTAAGTCTCTTCGTGGAGAACTTAGGCGAGTGCTGAACTGCTGCCAAGCCTCCGAGTGGGAGGATTGCTCTCCACTCGGTAGGATTTTTCAAACTTAGGCGAGTGTCTGACCGCAGCTAAGTCTCTTCATGGAGAACTTAGGCGAGTGCTGAACTGCAGCTAAGCCCCCGAGTGGGGGGATTGCTCTCCACTCGGCAGGGTTTTTCAAACTTAGGCGAGTGTCTGTCTGCAGCTAAGTCTCTTCACGGAGAACTTAGGCGAGTGCTGAACTGCAGCTAAGCCCTCGAGTGGGGGGATTGCTCTCCACTCGGTAGGATTTTTCAAACTTAGGTGAGTGTCTGACTGCAGCTAAGTCTCTTCGCGGAGAACTTAGGCGAGTGCTGAACTGCAGCTAAGCCCCCGAGTGGGAGGATTGCTCTCCACTCGGTAGGATTTTTCAAACTTAGGCGAGTGTCTGACTGCAGCTAAGTCTCTTCGTGGAGAACTTAGGCGAGTGCTGAACTGCAGCTAAGCCCCCGAGTGGGAGGATTGCTCTCCACTCGGTAGGATTTTTCAAACTTAGGCGAGTGTCTGACTGCAGCTAAGTCTCTTCGTGGAGAACTTAGGCGAGTGCTGAACTGCAGCTAAGCCCCCTAGTGGGAGGATTGCTCTCCACTCGGTAGGATTTTTCAAACTTAGGCGAGTGTCTGACTGCAGCTAAGTCTCTTCGTGGAGAACTTAGGCGAGTGCTGAACTGCAGCTAAGCCCCCGAGTGGGAGGATTGCTCTCCACTCGGTAGGATTATTCAAACTTAGGCGAACCGGATTCGCAGCTAAGTCACCCACTGGGGGATTTCGGATACATACAACAGTGACAACAATTATTGGAACACTCTTATTTCTGATAAAAATGAACCTTAGGAGTTTTTCTTATTACATCTGGTTTGAGAGCGGACTTAAGTGTAAAAGGGGCGGAGAAGCTCCGCGTTCCAAGCTCGAGGTTCGTCGATTTTCGATCAACATTGTAAAGGTGATATGCTCCGTTGTGGAGGACTCTGGTGATGATGAAGGGGCCTTCCCAAGTGGGAGCGAGCTTGTGAGGTTTCTGTTGATCCACTCGGAGGACCAAATCTCCTTCTTGAAAGGCTCGACTCTTCACATTCCGGGCGTGGAATCGACGCAAGTCCTGCTGGCAAATGGTCGATCTGATCATTGCCATCTCCCTTTCTTCCTCCAAGAGGTCGACTGCGTCTTGCCGGGCCTGCTCTGCTTCATCTTCGGTGTAAAGTTCAACTCGAGGCGCATTGTGAAGGAGATCGCTTGGCAGGACAGCTTCGGCTCCATAAACCAGAAAGAACGGGGTCCTTCCAGTCGACCGGTTAGGGGTAGTCCTTAATCCCCACAGCACTGACGGAAGCTCGTCGACCCAAGCGCCTGCCGCGTGCTTGAGATCGCGCATCAGCCGAGGTTTTAGCCCTTTGAGGATCAGACCATTTGCCCTCTCAGCCTGTCCGTTCGACTGGGGGTGAGCGACCGAGGCGTAGTCGACTCGTGTGCCTTGAGAAGCGCAAAATGCCCTGAATTCGTCCGAATCAAAGTTTGACCCGTTATCAGTGATGATGCTGTGTGGGACTCCATATCTGAATGTCAACCCTCTGATGAAACTGATAGCGGTGCTAGCGTCAAGGCTCTTTATGGGCTTAGCTTCGATCCATTTGGTAAACTTGTCGACTGCCACAAGCACATGAGTGAACCCACTCCTGCCCATTCTCAAGGGGCCGACCATGTCCAATCCCCAGACGGCAAAGGGCCAGACGAGCGGAATGGTTTTCAGGGCTGACGCGGGCTTGTGTGACATGTTGGAGTAGTACTGGCAGCCTTCGCACTTGTCGACTATCTCTTTTGCCATCTCATTTGCCCTTGGCCAATAAAATCCAGCTCGGTATGCTTTAGCCACAATGGTCCGAGAGGACGCATGGTGACCGCAGGTTCCCGAGTGGATATCGTTGAGGATTATTTGACCTTCTTCTGGCGTTATGCATTTCTGGCCGACTCCGGTCGCACTTTCTCTGTACAGCTGTCCCCTTATGATTGTGAAGGCCTTAGATCGGCGGACGATCTATCGAGCCTCCTCTTCGTCCTCCGGGAGTTCTTTCCTTAGGATATATGCAATGTATGGTATCGTCCAGTCGGGGGTGACTGCCAAGACTTCCATGATTAGGTCGACTACTGCAGGCACTTCAACTTCAGTCGGGTCCGCGACACTTTTCGGCTGCGGGGCTTCTTCTGTGAAAGGATCTTCTTGGACTGACGGCGAGTGAATGTGTTCCAAGAACACGTTGCTTGGAATGGCTTCTCTCTTGGAGCCTATCTTTGCCAAATCGTCAGCTGCCTGGTTTTTCAGTCGGGGGATGTGGTGGAGTTCCAACCCCTCGAACTTCTTCTCTAGCTTCCGTACTGCATTGCAGTACCCAGTCATTGCCGGACTCCCGACGTCCCATTCCTTCATCACTTGATTAACCACCAGATCTGAGTCGCCATAGACCATGAGGCGACGGACGCCGAGTGAAATGGCCATGCGCAACCCATACAAAAGTGCTTCATACTCTGCTTCGTTATTGGAGGAATCGAAGTGAATCTGGAGAACGTATTTGAGCTTATCTCCTCGGGGGGAGACCAGAACTACCCCCGCGCCCGAACCATTCAGCATCTTGGATCCATCGAAGAACATAGTCCAGTGTTCCGAGTGAACTTGAGTCGGAAGTTGTTGTTCAATCCACTCGACGATAAAATCCGCGATCGCTTGAGACTTGATGGCTTTCTTTGCTTCAAACTTGATGTCTAAAGGAAGGAGTTCAATCGCCCACTTGGCCACTCGACGAGTTGCATCTCTATTATGCAGGATCTCCGATAATGGGGCGTCGCTGACGACTGTAATGGAGTGGTCAGAGAAATAATGTGCAACTTTCTTCGTGGTCATGTAAATCCCATATACAAGCTTCTGGTAGTGGGGGTATCTTTGTTTTGAAGGGGTCAAAACTTCAGACACATAATAAATAGGGCGTTGAACTTTGAAGGCCTTCCCTTCCTCTTCTCTCTCGACCGGAAGTACTGTACTGACAACTTGTCCTGTGGCTGCAATATAAAGCAGCAGAGGCTCTTTGCTGATTGGAGCAGCTAGCACCGGCTGGGTGGAGAGCAGAGCTTTGAGCTCTGCAAATGCTGCATCAGCTTCTGGAGTCCATTCGAACTTGTCAGACTTTTTCATCAGTCGGTAAAGAGGCAACGCTTTTTCACCGAGTCGAGAGATGAATCGACTTAAGGCGGCCAAGCAGCCTGTAAGTTTTTGGACATCATGCACACGTACGTGACGCTTCATCCGGAGTATGGTGCCAATTTTTTCAGGATTGGCGTCGATTCCCCGTTCGGAAACGAGAAAACCGAGTAGCTTGCCACCTGGAACTCCGAAAGTGCATTTTGACGGATTGAGCTTGATATCGTACCTCCTGAGGTTGGCGAAGGTTTCAGCAAGGTCAGCCCGTAGGTCGAAACCTTTCTGGGACTTGACTACGATATCGTCCATGTACGCCTCCACATTCCGACTGATTTGAGTGAGTAAACACTTCTGGATCATTCTCATGAATGTGGCTCCGGCGTTCTTGAGGCCGAACGGCATGGTGACGTAACAGAAGCATCCGAATGGAGTGATGAAAGCTGTTTTGATTTCGTCGGGCCCATACAGACGGATCTGATGGTACCCGGAGTAGGCATCTAGAAAAGACAATCTCTCACATCCCGCAGTTGAGTCGACAATTTGGTCGATGTGAGGGAGAGGAAAATGATCTTTTGGGCAGGCCCGATTGATATGCTTGAAATCAATGCACATGCGGAGTGACTTGTCCTTCTTGGGGACCATGACAACATTGGCAAGCCACTTAGAGTGGTAGATCTCTCGAATGAACTCAGCTGCTAAGAGCCGAGCCACTTCTTCGCCGATAGCTTGTTTTTTCTGGACGGCGGACCGCCGCAGATGTTCCTTCACGGGTTTGAACTTTGAGTCGACTCGCAGGTGTGTAGAGCGCGTCCATGTTCCGGCGACGAAGCTCCTCCCGTTGCAACGACGTAAGAGGCTCGGGGAGGTATTCGTCGTGAGGGTGCGACGGATCACCCCTGTCGGCACCATCGTCAGCGCGAGGGAATCCGGGGGGACTGCGTGTCCCCTCGACCGCCAGGACCTCCGCCAGGGGGTCGCTGCTGTCGCACTCGGAAGCGGACTCCATGGAGCCAGTCGACAGGTCGAACAGGCCGCAGAGGGATTCGTCAGGCTCGATTGTAGCGACCTGCTGGGTCGCCGACTGGCGGGCCACGGCGTGCTTCATCCACCGCTGGAGCCTCGACCGAACCGAGCGCTTGCGCTGGTGGGAGACAGGACGGGGAGATGGCACGAGAGTCGACCGATATGGGGTCGATGGCTGCCTCAGGAGGACGCCACGGACGCACGCGCGGAAGTGCGTTGCACCGTGGACGGGGAGCGCGTCGACGTCAAGCGGCGCCTCCTGGAGCCAAGCGGAGTCGTCGGCGACGAAAGCAAGTCGGCCGAGACGGATCTCGCGGCCCTCCGCCAAAGCTCCGCAGGAAAACATGATCGAGTGGATCGGAAAAATCGCAACTTCTCCAATTAGGCGCTAAGACTAATGCGCCATGGTGGACGCCAACTGTCGTGGTTCTAAGTCTGACAGTGAGGTAGGGGGGTATGTATGAAGAGGCTAGACCTTAGCTATTGGGAAGTTGTAAGCACGCAAGGTTTACGAGTTCAGGCCCTTCTCTGAGGAAGTAACAGCCCTACGTCTCAGTGCCCGGAGGCGGTCGATTGGATTATGCGTGAGTAAGATGACAAGGGTGCGAACCCTTGATACTGAGGAGGGGGGTGGCTTATATAGAGTTCGCCAGCCCTCTCCTGCCCTCAGTAATGCAGGGTTGAAGGTACATTTAAGGTGGGCGTTACTGATAACGTCCCTAATAAAGCATCATAATGATCATAAAGGCTACTTAATAACCGACCGTTTGCCCCACGGAGTGACTTGAGGTCTTCTGGCAGTCGAGTGGTTGGCTCCTTGGTCGAGTGACAGCTCTTGGTCGAGTGTCTTCAATCCATCGAGTGGGATATCTCCGAGTTGTCTGAAAGGTGACTTCCTCTAAGGATGTCCTACGGTAGGGCTCTTAGGACGGGTCCGTGTCCCTACCGTAGGTACATGACTACATCAGGTACCATCAAATCCGTCTGTATGGGCCCGACGAGATCAAAACAGCTTTCATCACTCCATTCAGATGCTTCTGTTACGTCACCATGCCGTTCGGCCTCAAGAACGCCGGAGCCACATTCATGAGAATGATTCAGAAGTGTTTACTCACTCAAATCAGTCGGAATGTGGAGGCATACATGGATGATATTGTGGTCAAGTCCCGGAAAGGTTCCGACCTACGGGCTGACCTTGCCGAAACCTTTGCCAACCTCAGGAGGTATGATATCAAGCTCAATCCATCAAAGTGCACCTTCGGGGTTCCAGGTGGAAAGTTACTCGGTTTTCTCATTTCCGAACGGGGGATCGACGCCAATCCTGAAAAAATTGGCACCATACTCCGGATGAAGCGTCCTGTACGCATGCACGATGTCCAAAAGCTTACAGGCTGCTTGGCCGCTTTAAGTGGATTTATTTCTCGACTCGGTGAAAAGGCGTTGCCTCTTTACCGACTGATGAAGAAGTCTGACAAGTTCGAGTGGACTCCAGAAGCTGATGCAGCGTTTGCAGAGCTCAAAGCTCTGCTCTCCACCCAGCCGGTGCTTGCTACCCCAATCAGCAAAGAGCCTCTGCTGCTTTACATTGCAGCCACAGGACAAGTTGTCAGTACAGTACTTACGGTCGAGCGGGAAGAGGAAGGAAAGGCCTTCAAAGTTCAACGCCCAGTATATTATGTGTCTGAGGTTTTGACCCCTTCAAAACAAAGATACCCTCACTACCAGAAACTTGTATATGGGATTTATATGACCACAAAGAAAGTTGCACATTACTTCTCTAACCACTCCATTACAGTCGTCAGCGACGCCCCACTATCAGAGATCCTGCATAACAGAGATGCAACTGGTCGAGTGGCCAAGTGGGCGATTGAACTCCTTCCCTTAGATATCAAGTTTGAAGCAAAGAAGGCTATCAAGTCCCAAGCAATCGCAGATTTCATCACCGAGTGGATTGAACAGCAACTTCTGACTCAAGTTCACTCGGAGCACTGGACCGTGTTCTTCGATGGATCCAAGATGCTGAATGGTTCGGGTGCGGGGGTAGTCCTAGTCTCCCCCCGAGGAGATAAGCTCAGATATGTTCTCCAGATTCACTTCGATTCCTCCAATAACGAAGCAGAGTATGAAGCACTTTTGTATGGGTTGCGCATGGCCATTTCACTCGGCGTCCGTCGCATCATGGTCTATGGCAACTCAGATTTGGTGGTTAATCAAGTGATGAAGGAGTGGGACGTCAGGAGTCCGGCAATGACTGGGTACTGCAATGCAGTGCGAAAGCTGGAAAAGAAATTCGAGGGGTTAGAACTTCATCATATCCCCCGACTGAAAAATCAGGCAGCTGACGATTTGGCAAAGATAGGCTCCAAGAGAGAATCCATTCCCAGCAACGTGTTCCTGGAACACATTCACTCGCCGTCAGTCCAAGAGGATCCTTTCACAGAAGAAGCCCCGCAGCCAAAAAGTGCCACAGATCCGACTAAAGTTGAAGTACCTGCAGTGGTCGACCTAATCATGGAAGTCTTGGCAATCACCCCTGACTGGACGATACCGTACATCACATATATCCTAAGGAAAGAACTCCCGGAAGACAAGGAAGAGGCTCGACAGATCGGCCGCCGATCCAAGGCCTTCACAGTCATAAAGGGACAGCTGTATAGAGAGAGCGTGACTGGAGTCGGTCAGAAATGCATAACACCAGAAGTGGGTCAGATAATCCTTAATGATATCCACTCGGGGACCTGTGGTCACCATGCGTCCTCTCGGACTATTGTGGCTAAAGCATACCGAGCCGGATTTTACTGGCCAAGAGCAAATGAGATGGCAAAAGAGATAGTCGACAAGTGTGAAGGGTGCCAATTCTACTCCAACATGTCACACAAGCCTGCATCAGCCCTGAAGACCATTCCACTCATCTGGCCCTTTGCCGTCTGGGGATTGGACATGGTTGGTCCACTAAGAACGGGCAGGAGTGGATTCACTCATGTGCATGTGGCAGTCGACAAATTTACCAAATGGATCAAAGCTAAGCCCACCAAGAACCTCGATGCTTGCACTGCTATCAGTTTCGTCAGAGGGTTAACATTCAGATATGGAGTCCCGCATAGCATCATCACTGACAATGGGTCAAACTTTGATTCGGACAAGTTTAGAGCTTTTTGCGCCTCTCAAGGCACACGAGTCGACTACGCATCGGTCGCCCATCCCCAGTCGAATGGACAAGCTGAGAGAGCAAATGGCCTGATTCTCAAAGGGCTAAAGCCTCGACTGATGCGCGATCTCAAGCACGCGGCAGGCGCTTGGGTCGACGAGCTTCCATCAGTTCTATGGGGATTAAGGACCACCCCTAACAGGTCGACTGGAAGAAGTCCATTCTTTCTGGTTTATGGAGCCGAAGCAGTCCTGCCGAGTGATCTTCTTCATAATGCACCCCGAGTCGAACTTTACACCGAAGATGAAGCAGAACAGGCCCGGCAGGACGCAGTCGACCTCTTAGAAGAAGAAAGGGAGATGGCCATGATCAGATCGACCATTTATCAGCAAGACCTGCGCCGTTTTCACGCCTGGAATGTGAAAAGTCGAGCCTTCCAAGAAGGAGATCTGGTCCTCCGAGTGGATCAACAGAAACCACACAAGCTTGCTCCTACTTGGGAAGGCCCCTTCATAGTCACCAGAGTCCTCCACAATGGAGCGTACCACCTCTACAATGTTGATCGCCAGATCGATGAGCCATGAGCTTGGAACGCGGAACTGCTCCGCCCCTTTTACACCTGAGTTCTCCCTTAGACGAGATGTAATAAGAAAAAATAATTTCTACAGTTCATTTTTATCAAAGACAAGAGTGTTCCAATAATTGCTGTCACTTTGTTTGCATACAAAAGCCCCCAGTGGGTGACTTGGCTGCGAATCCGTTTCGCCTAAGTTTGAAAAAATCCTACCGAGTGGAGAGCAAACCTCCCACTCGGGGGCTTAGCTACAGTCCAGTACTCGCCTAAGTTCTCCCACTCGGAAGCTTAGCTGCAGTCGAGCACTCGCCTAAGTTTGAAAAAATCCTACCGAGTAGAGAGCGATCCTCCCACTCGGGGGCTTAGCTGCAGTCCAGTACTCGCCTAAGTTCTCCCACTCGGAAGCTTAGCTGCAGTCGAGCACTCGCCTAAGTTTGAAAAAAAATCCTACCGAGTAGAGAGCAATCCTCCCACTCGGGGGCTTAGCTGCAGTCCAGTACTCGCCAAAGTTCTCCCACTCGGAAGCTTAGCTGCAATTGAGCACTCGCCTAAGTTTGAAAAAATCCTACCGAGTGGAGAGCAAACCTCCCACTCGGGGGCTTAGCTGCAGTCCAGTACTCGCCTAAGTTCTTCCACAAAGAGACTTAGCTGCAGTCAGCACTCGCCTAAGTGTTTAAGAAATCCTACCGAGTAGAGAGCAATCCTCCCACTCGGGGGCTTAGCTGCAGTCCAGTACTCACCTAAGTTCTCCCACTCGGAAGCTTAGCTGCAGTCGAGCACTCGCCTAAGTTTGAAGAAATCCTACCGAGTAGAGAGCAATCCTCCCACTCGGGGGCTTAGCTGCAGTCCAGTACTCGCCTAAGTTCTCCCACTCGGAAGCTTAGCTGCAGTCGAGCACTCGCCTAAGTTTGAAAAAATCCTACCGAGTGGAGAGCAAACCTCCCACCCGGGGGCTTAGCTGCAGTCCAGTACTCACCTAAGTTCTTCCACAAAGAGACTTAGCTGCAGTCAGCACTCACCTAAGTGTTTAAGATATCCTACCAAGTGGAGAGGAAACCTCACACTCGGGGACTTAGCTGCAGTCCGGCACTCGTCTAAATACAGGACCCGACCGGATCCGCAAGAAGTTATGCCGCAAATACAAAGAATACTCCGAGTAAAGACCAAAGTTCCACACGACAGATCAAAACCACAAAGATATTCAGCAAAAAAATCAAGTTCGGATAAAGCCTAAAAGGTCCCAGACCTCAGATCAAAGTACTCGAGCCCTCGGCTCGGCAGAGTTTAAACGGTTACAAATCCACTCGGCATTCCGAGGCAAATTGAAGGAGAAGCATAAAAGTTTTTCATTCCTCAGGTGGAGGACTGGCAGGGGCGATGAACTCATCCAAGTCGATTCCGTCCGCAATACGGGTGGCAGCAGCAATAAAGGTCTCCATGAAGTCTTGAAAGCTGTGCCTCTTGGTATTGGCGACTTGGATGGCGGCCAGCTTCTCTTCTCGCGCCTCCTTGCAATGGACGCGGACTAGAGACAAAGCCACATCAGCGCCGCACCGAGCAGAAGACTTCTTCCACTCCTGCACTCGGTCAGGGATTCCGTCAAGTCGAGTCATCAGAGACTCAAGATCGTTCTGGAGCATAGACTCTGGCCAAAGTGTTGGGTCGATCCGCAACATGGCAACCTTCAGCCGAGCCAAGTAACCCACGATGCCGTCAATACGAGATTCCCGTCGGAGCAGATTCATGGCAGCGTCGTCATTCACCGGAGAGTTGATTGGATCCAAACCTGTTTCAATCCGCCCAGTGTCCTCCTCAAAGTTCTGGCAAAACTCTGCATACACGATCCAAGGATAAGTCAATTTTCATAGACTGAGTCGACACAAAAAGAAAACCAGTCGGAATTGAATGTGCACCTTCAAGCTTGATGTACAACTTCTTGGCGAGGCTCCTCAAGTAGCCCTCCAGGTCGTCCCTCCTGCGAGCAATGCCTTCCATCTGCTCGTTCAGGGAGAGGTTCTCCTTCTTCCAACATGTGCACTCCCTGTTGGCTTCATTCAGAGCGGTCTTCAGCCTGGTATTCTCATCTTCTAATTGGCCGACCGAAGCCAACTTCTGTTCAGCCAGAGCAATCTTGTCGTCAGCCTCCTTGTGGGTAGCAGCCAAGTCCCGGTCCTTCTTCACCAGGGCCTCGCTCAGTTCTCCTGCAAAAGAAACGATGATTGGTTCGGAAACAGCAGAAGGGTACTCAAGCCTAAAAACAAAATCAGTCGACAAAGTCGTCTTACCAGCAACGCCGTCTCTGACATTCTGCAGCTCTGTTCTGGCCAGCTCCAGATCAAGGGTCAGTTGAATCCGCTGCTTCTCCAACTCAGTATAGCGAGATGCAAGTTTGCAGGATTTCCGCAAAAGGAAAAATCAGTCGACAGACATCCAAGATAAGTTGCTTCCGAGTAACTGAGAGAAAAAGATGACGTTTCTAAGACTACAACCGAATCAAAAACATTCGACAGTAGTCTCGGGGACTACACCCAGTGGGTGCACTCAGCGTGCCCCCACTGGTTAAAAAAAGAAGCGAAAAGTCGACTGTCCGCAGTCGACCGGATACAGCTCCATTCGACGTGGCCTGAGCAGACCAAGAAAAGAAATACAGATACAGAAACACAATGTAAAGACTATAGTCGACTGCCAGCAGTCCACCGTAGTCTCGGGGACTACACCAAGTGGGTGCACTCAGCGTGCCCCCACTACTCCAAGAAGGAAACACACCCAGTGGGTGTACAGATACAAAGATCTTCAAAAAAAGGGGGAAAGACTCTTCAAACGATCAAGTGTCAAGTCGACTGACCTGGACGTTGCTCTGAAGCGCCGAACTCGCGTCATAGGCTGCCTGGCTGGCCTCCCGAGCCATCTTCACCTGCTCCATCATGACCCCCGCCAGGCGTATAGCCTCCTTCGCAGCAGCCACTTCGTCCTCAGGGACGGGATACTCGGCAAAAAGCGAGGATGGATCTGTAGTCGACGCTGAAGGCCGCACACTCGACAGAGGGTTGGCAAAAGACACAGAAGCCCGAGGGGCATCGCCACCATCCCGAGCCACGGTCTCAGCCGCCGAAGTAGGCTGGGGAGTCCTGTCGGCTGACGACCTCTTGTTCCTCCTCACCCTCAGCGGTTCGTTGTCGTCGTCATCCGGGAGGTCGATAACATGAGGAGGAGCTGCAAGGGAAACATTCAATCGACCGGAACTACAAGAAAGGACCAGTCGACTCAAAAATAGAACGTCAGTAATCGTACCAGGGTTGGAGGTAACAGCGTCCCCCATCTCTTGGTCGGCGTCCTTGGCAGAGACCTCAGAGGTAGTAGCGCTGCAAATCTCGAAAAGTCAGTCTGTTGGCTCGATGAATCGACCAAGGATCCGTTCACAATCGACAAAGGAAAACAAGCTTTATTACCCGGAAATGGTAGGGACGGCTATCTTCATCTTGGGCAGAGCCTTGGGCTGCTTGGACAGCGTCATGGGTGGTTGCTTGGAGACCTTCCCAGTCGGTGTTGGAGAAGAAGTCCGAGGGCGTTTTGATGACGGCCCAACGGAGGCAGTCGCCTTGCCACGTTCCTGTGCTGGGTCGTGTGCGAGCTTGGATCGCCTCTCCGGGCGAGGGGGTTCGACCTCCTCCTCCTCCTCCTCTTCGCTGGAGAAGATGTCATCGCCTCCCTCTCCATCACCATCAGACTCCCACTCGCCTTGGTCATCCCCGCTCTTGCCTCCGCTTCCTTCCCCTTCCTCAGTCGACCCCTGTGCCCCGTTGGGCGTCGAGTACATCTCAGTGGTCGCCTGGAAAATAGCAGACAAAACGAAAGTCAATCGACCTGCTCAAAAGAAGACCAATGAAGAAAGCGAAGATTTCAGTCGGGAGCATAAAGACATACCTGGTCGACCTCGTACGAATTGTCGAGTGGGATGACCCTCCTGGCTCCTCGGGGGTTGTCTCTGTTCCTCGTGATGCTCGACAACCACCCCTCCAACATCTCGTCGGTGACCTCCTCCGGGTGGATCCGAGTGGTGTCCTCGAGGCCGGAGTACAGCCACATCCGGTGGTCACGAGCCTGGAGCGGTTGGATTCTCCTTTGGAGAAAGACTTCCAGCAAATCCATTCCTGTCACACCCTCACGGACAAGCTCAACCACTCGACCCGCCAGCACCTTGACCTGGGCCTTTTCTTCTGGCGTCACCTTCAGAGAAGCAGGTTTTTCGGCTCGGTCGAGTGAGAAAGGCGGGAGACCAGTCGACTGCCCTGGGGTCACCTGGTCCTGGCAGTAGAACCAAGTTGCCTGCCAAGCTCGGACCGACTCCAGAAAAGTGATGGACGGAAAACAGCTCTTCCCCCTTGTTTGGATCACCAAACCCCCGCACAACTGGATCACTTGCGTCCTCTCATCACTCGACTTGGCCTTCTTGACCGACTAAGAGCGACAAGTGAAAATGTGCTTGAAAAGCCCCCAATGTGGGCGGCAACCCAGGAACGCCTCACACATGGAAATGAAAGCAGCGAGGTAGACAATGGAGTTTGGAGTAAAATGATGGAGCTGCGCTCCGAAGAAGTTCAAGAAATTTCGGAAGAAAGGATGGGGCGGCAGAGAAAACCCTCGGTCGATGTGAGTGGCCAGGAGCACGCACTCACCGTCGCGAGGTTGAGGTTCGACCTCTCCCCCCGGAAGATGCGCGGCTTTGTGGGGAATGGCTCCCCCCTCGACCAAGTCGTCGAGATCCTCCTGCCGGAGCACCGACGGCATCTAGTCGCCCTAGATCCAACCTTTGGGCAGGGCCGTCCTGGAGGAAGATCCACCACGCGCAGACTTCTTCCCCTTCCCCGCCGCCGCCGCCTTCTTCGCGCGCTCCAGAGCGGTAGTCTTGCCCTTCACCATCGTCGCCGGCGAAATCTCGAACAAGGTCTTGCGGTGGTTGGGCGAGAGCGGAAGTAGCGGAAGAGGTTGCGAGGAAGAAGGAGAAGAAAGGAGCACGTGCACTGTTGGGGGACTCCGAGCCGGCAACTTATAAGGGACCGCTTCCGAGTGGCTGACAGGTAGGCCCACGCTATCCAGTCAAATCCTGTGGCAGGCGCGCGCGCAGTACGTTGCGAAAAAGGTGATGCGGAGATCGAGGAGCCTCCGCATTGTCACTTCCGATTACTGCGGCCGCCCCCGTCTCGCACGCTTCCCAAAAAATCTGAATCCCGTGATATCCGCCGGCTGCAGAACAACTTGTCAAAACAGAAAACCCCGCGCGCACCGGCGCTTGGTACATCACAGGTAAAGAAATCCACTCGACGAAAGGCCTGGAATGGATCAAGGCGACTGAAAGAGGTTGATGACGTCATCCGTGACGGTCGATCCAGAACGAGGCACTCATATAATCCAAAGACCCAGTCGGAAAGGTCGCCAACCCTTTCTCACTCTAACCTCGATCCATTCGGGGGCTAATGATGAAGCTATGTACCTAGGGTAGGGGCACGGACCCGTCCAAAAAAGCCCTACCCAAGGACATCCCTAGAATGAGTCACCTCTCAAACAACTGGAAGGCATCCCACTCGACGGGTTCAACACACTCGACTAAAGAACGACCACTCGACCATGAAGCCAACCACTCGACTGCCAGAAGACCTAAAGTCACTCCGCAGGCAAACGGTCGGCTATTAAGTAGTCTTTATGGTTATTATAACACTTTATTAGGGATGTTATCAGTAACGCCCGACCTTAAATGTACCTAAAACCCTGCATTACTGAGGGTAGGAGGGGGCCGACGAACTCTATATAAGCCACCCCCCTCCTCAGTATGAAGGGTTCGCACCCTTGTTATCTACACACGCATAATCCAATCGACCGCCTCCGAGCACCGAGACGTAGGGTTGTCACTTCCTCCGAGAAGGGCCTGAACTTGTAAACCTTGCGTGCTTACAACTTCCCAATAGCTAAGATCTAGCCTCTCCATACACCCCCCCTACCTCACTGTCAGACTTAGAACCACGACACCGATCATCCAGGTTGAAGCAGCCTACTATATCAGTACGAGGGTAGGGAACCACCCAAATGTCCGAGGTATAGACACAATTGCTTCTCATAAATGTGTCAACAGCAGTTGGATCGCCTTTCACCATCATCGGATAGTTTTGTCCAAGGAAGAGCGAGTTTCCTCCAAGACTATCAATTCTGTGCCAGGGAGAAGGAGTTGGCGCTAGCAAACTAGTATCCATCCCGAATACCATGCAACGGGTGTTGGAATAGGTCCGGAGAGTGCGACCATGGGAGACACCTGCTTCCTTAGCAGTAACATCATCAGTGGGCTGTATACACACAAGAAGAGGTGATCCATCGGAATTAGTTGCCAGGCGCCACAGAGTATATCGGCGCTGCTCGTCCTCATGCTCGTGATCATCACCATCGTCATCTCCCCCTTGGTTATAAAAATTTTCAAGTATAGGTGGTGGGATGTTCACAGGACATTGGAAACACAAGAAGAAGGTTAATTAGTAAAGGGAAACTTGCTAACCCGCATGCATGTGGATGAAACAATTATAATTATGGTGGAAGACAAACGTACCGAAACTACTAGGATGCCATGCAAAAATAGTGCCACGAGTGGTGGCAGCAAACACAAGGCCCTCGTATTGAATTGCATCACAGTACTCATCCATGTACAGAAACTGATTTTTGAGCAATATCCATCGAGTCGAACCACGAAGGACGGCAACAAGCTTGTCGAAGATAGCAACAACTTGATAGTTGTTGTAATCCAAGAGCGGTTGGGAACTCGACAAATTGCTATCTTCCGTAGAAGACAGTCACCATGATCGTATTTGAATGTGTGTACATTACCGGTGTGCTCAACCTTTGGGCAGTGTGCTGATATTTTTGGAAGTGGAACCCGGTGATGAGTGTACACATTCACAAGTTCCCACTCGCAGTTGGACCCAATGTAAACAACCCAATCTCCATTTGCGCCCGCCCAAGCCTTGCCCTCGAGCGATGGAATCTTAACATCATAAGTATCATTATCAGGTGGCATCAACTGGCACAGGGCGAGGCCTCCGTCGTGCCAGCGCCAGTCATCAGGGTCACGACGAAGAAGATAGGGGAGATCAAACCGCTCCTTGAATCTTGGGTTCCTTGTAATGATGTTATTAGTTGAGTCGAGAATGGGCTTGAACGAACCTACCATGCTAGCCGAGGTGATGACGTCGCACCGATCAATGAGTTCCTCCACCACCTCATCTTTCAGATTGGGGCAAGAATAACGGGGTCGTTTCCGGCCTGTTCCCTCCATGGAGAAGACGATCGAACAATGGCTGAAGAAAGGGTGAAGAGCTAAAGGAAAATGGAGGAGGGAGAGGAAGAGCGTGCGGCAGCAGTTCCAAATCAAGAGGGAAAGGCGAAGAGTCGGTGGACGGTTGCGAGTTTGCCACGGTTCACGAAGAGGCGCCCCGGCCTACACGTCCGTTCGGAAATACTCCTACTACTCGCCATCGTCTCACTAATATGTTGGAACAGGACCACATGTCAACGAAACATGGTGTGTAATTTCTCGTGCAAAATGCGATCTGGCCGCGTTGGCCCGAGGTGCCGCATTAGTTATCGACCTTTATTTTTTTAATGGCGTGCCGATCAGTTTTGAAGCACGACTAACTGGTACTGTACATGGAGAGGATGACAGCAGGGACCCGCCAAGGTCATGGCAGTATGCAAGCAAGTGCCTCCTTATTTCAAGCTAATATAAAAAATGGCTCCTCCTAGTGGATTTCTAACATCTGGGTCCCATGCCATTGTCAACATAGTCAATAAACGAGAGAATTGCACAACGAGCGGCTGACACCAGGGACCCAACAGCTCGCCCAGTTATTTTTGTTTTGGGTTAATTTGATAAATGCCACTCCAAATCTGGTGTATCCGAGAAATGCCACTGCAAT
This sequence comes from Triticum monococcum, assembly GCA_034509565.1. Classification (NCBI taxonomy): domain Eukaryota; kingdom Viridiplantae; phylum Streptophyta; class Magnoliopsida; order Poales; family Poaceae; genus Triticum; species Triticum monococcum. Next base: position 492,150,624 of record CM067845.1, read on the forward strand.
TTCCAAACTTTGAAAAATGCCATTTCATGCCATTTCTAGTGGCATTTTTTGAAGTCTGGAGTGGCGTTTTTTAAAGTTTGCAAATTGCAGTGGCGTTTTTCAAAGTTTGCAAAAATTGTAATGGCGTTTTTCAAAGTTTGGAAATTATAGTGGCATTTTTATGAATCGCCATAATTGGAGTGGCATTTATCTAATTTGTTTATGAGATGGAAGCAGGGTGTCAACTGGGCTGTGCTGGACACTTTGGCCTGTCTAGACAACCTTTTCTTTTATGTTTACCACAGACCAGCCCAGTAGTTTTTTCTTTCTGAAAATGGCTAGCCCAGTTCTTTTATGATTTGTCAAGTAAGTCGCTTTATCAGGCCTGCTGGGCTGCAAATCTTTCAAGACGAGGAGAGCTTCATTCGGCTGCCAAGAAAATGGCCTATCGGTAATGAGAAAATGGGTTGTACATTTTTAAAACACATCAAACCGGCAATTATTTTCAAATATCTTTTTTTCATTTCGAGATTTTAAATTGCATTGATTTTTATGCATTGACAATTTATTGGATTTTATATAGATATACATTTTTTTTAAAATCAGTCTGAATGTGACTCGAAATGTCGGAATTAAAAACAGTTCAGACCGCACCGACATATGCAAAATTTCGTATAATTTTTTAACCGTGGCCACAATATGGGCTGTAATGCTAACATAAAGAATATGGGCTCCAAAAAACCCCGTAAGAATTAGCAAATGGGCTGTAAATTATTTGAAATAATGGCAGATGGGTTGTATGCTCTTTTCCACAGATTTGAGGCTTTCCACAGATGGCATGTATACTATTGGATGTCCATCCAACGGCCGTCGTGCTTCTTCAATCTCTGCTCTTCCTGTTCCAGCCGCTCAAACAAGTGCCAGTGGGACTGCCTGCTCCCTCCTCCTCGCGGCCGACTGTGCTGCCGCACAGGCCTCATCACCCCACCGTACTCTCATCGCTGGCCTAGCCATCCCTCTACTCACCCACACATGCTGTTATTCTCTGGCGATGACAGACGAGCCAGTAAACCCTCGTACAGTCGTACTCCCTCCGCGTGGGAAACAAAAACAATGACCGAGTCTTCCCTGCCTCCGTGTCGTTCCCTTCCTAGGCCTCACCCCGTCCACCGCCCTGGTGCTCTCAGCGTGGCGTGGTCAGCGTGGTCAACGATCGACATGCATCTGAAGTGGACTGTACGTGGAGAGGCTGACAGCTGGGTCCATGGCCGCACTCAAGGAAATGCCTCCTTATTACGCGCAAAATAATGATTTCCTCCACCTGACATCTGGGACCCACCGAAACAGCCTCTGTATTTCACAAAAAAACGTTACAACCGCTGACAGCTCAGACCCACCAGCTATATCTTCGCATGCAAGCAAGTGCCTCCTTATTACGCACAAAAAATGAATACTCCCCCTGCTAGCTGGGACCCAGTATAGTGGGCCTACTAAGTTGACGGGGACGAAGGGCTTTGTCAACTTAGTCAATATGCACGATTCTAGCTCGACTGACCGTATGATGTCCATCCAACGGCCGTAGTGCTTCTTCAACCTCTGGTCTTCGTGCTCCAGCCACCCAAAGCAGTGCCGGTCGTGCCGCCTGCTCCTGCCTCCTGTGGCCGGCTGTGCTGCCGCGGAGGCCTCACTGCCCCCATACTACTCCCACCGTTGGCCAGGCCGTCCCTCCACTCCACTCACCCACACCCCCTGTTATTCTGCGGCGACAGCAGCGCAACCGAATTAGTGAACCCTCATACTCCTCTCCGCGTGGGCATCCACTGCCGCGTTTTCCCCGGCTCCGCGTCGTCCCCTTCCTAGGCCTCACCGTCGTCCACCACCATGGTGCTGTCGGCGTGGCATGGTCAATGTGGTCAACGACTGAATTCCATCGGAAGACACTACAAGAAACCTGCTTATCTGTGACGGTTTATGGGTGACGGTCCTATAATCCGTTACAGTCTGTGACGGTCCTCACTTTGCCGTCACAGAAACTATCACCGATCAGTGAGCCGTGGATGGGCCTGCGTTGGGCATCCCAGTAATGACGGCCCGACCGAAACTGTCATGCAAATCATCAGGGATTGAACAATTGGGCCAGATCGGGTTTAGTTTTTATTTTATATATATAAGTCAGACCGTTATGGATTACCACTTACGCTAACGTGGCGTGCATCGCCTTGTGTGGCCCACATGTAAGTTGGATAATACAAGAGGATTAAAAAAATAGTTCGTGTATATTCCTCGATTAGCCTGAGACTAGAAGAACGAAAAGAAAACCACCGCTCAATCCCCTCGGCCCTCGGTGCTGCCAGCGCCGCCGCCGACTGCCGCCACTACTGTCGGTGCCGCCAGCGCCGCCGCCGACTGCCCGGGCGAGGGTTCTTAGATCCGGCGAGTTGGGAGTGTGGGCGCCATCTTCCAGATCATGTCCAAGTCGCCGCCAGCGCTGACGAGCCAATCGCCAACCGCCGCCCACCAATTGTCTCGTGCGTAGGAGTCAGCCACCGGTCGCCGTTTCTACAACAGTCACTCCTCGTTGCCCTGCCTCAACATCGGCCAAGTTAGGTACGTCTCAGATTAAAATCTGAATTTGATCTGTTTCTGAATGATTGAGCGTACAGAGAGAAATAAGATGGTTTTCTCCTTGGTATTGTTATTCCATTGTACTAGTTGATTTATTGACCCGAATGTCTTTTTGGGTACTGCAAATTCGAGTGGTGTCGTTCAAAAACAAATTCCTCTTGCTGATTCCAGTGGTGTTGATAGACTGTAGAATAGGAAAAGTACTTTGCAGTCACCATGTTCTCAGTTTCTCACAAATCAGCAATATTGTGTGTTAGTACAGACTAGCCAATTCGTATGAAAGTTTATCGATTTGAACTAATCTTCATGTAAGATGGAGCGATTGTGTCGTAGCTTATAATAATACCACCAGTCAGTTAGTCGTATCTACATGTAAGATGGAGAGATTGTGAAGTTTCAGAAATACACCTACTGGAGTATGCTTCAGAAATACACCTACAGTTTGTTTAATCTCGAGAAATACACGTACAGTTTGTTTAATCTCCTTGAGAAATACACCTATAGTTTCAGAAATACACCTACTGGAGTATGCATCAGAAACAAGCAAAATATTTAATCTCCTTGAAGAGGATCCCATTAATTGCCAAATCAATATTAACCTTCAGTACATCATATCCTGGAGGAATCCATCTGTCCTCTAGCAGCGTAGTAGTATCCTTCTTTTCCTCAACCAACATAATATCCTATACTGCACTCTTGACTCGCTTGATTACAATTGTGGCATTTCTCAGCGGCTCGCCAGCGTTCCTTTTATTTCTCGTGTCACACCACACCCAAAGCATCGTGATGCACTTATAAACATGTAAATTTTACTATACATTTGTGTTGTGATTTTGTACATTATGTAACAGTAAGTGAACTTGCTTTTCCTCCTCTGTGCAAGTTTTTTTGTAGGTCATGTATCTTACTGTGAATTGATGTTTTGCAGAGCATGTTTCCTGGGAACTGCTAGTAAACATGTTTCCTCATTGATTATTTACCTTTGATTAAGTTTGTCCTTTTTCTATAATGCAGATGGATAGATCTTGGATTCATGGCACACTGTTCTCTCGAGAGTATGTCAATGGTGTCAAAGAGTTTATGAACTTAATTCTAGCAAAATTCAGCGAGGATGAAGAAATACTATGCCCATGTAGAGAATGCCTTAATCGCAAATACTGGCATCAAGCTGTTGTGAACAAGAACATATTGACGCATGGCATGGAAAGTACATATACTCGCTGGATATATCATGGAGAAGACTTCAATGCAGATGTTATTGAGCATCCTGTTGATGTGCATGACTCCGAGGATGGTAACAATGGTGCTGACTGATTTGAAGAGATGTTTGGCGACCTACGCACAGCAGTAGAACAAGATCAGAAGGAAACTGAAAATGAAGACGGTAACAATGATGCAAATCCTTCTGAGACAGAGTCCTTTTTGAAGAACGTGAGGAAATAGGCAAAGCGGCACCTTTATCATGGTTGTACCAAGTTTTCAAGGTTCTCATTTGTGGTGAATCTTCTTCATTTGAAATCATGCCATAGGATCACAAATAGTGCATTTACTGACATTTTGAAGCTACTGGCTGAAGCATTCCCTCAACCCAATACACTCCCAAAATCTTATGACGAAGCAAAGAATCTTCTAAAGGAATTAGGCCTTGGGTATGAGTCTATACATGTGTGCATCAATAATTGTGTTTTGTTCAGAAAGCAATATGCCAAGCATGACAACTGCCCAGATTGTGGCATGTCAAGGTGGAAAGACCCTGCTAGAAAGAAGATACCACAGAAAGTTCTAAGGCATTTTCCATTGGCGCCTAGGCTGAAGAGGATGTTTCTTTCCAAAAAAGCATCAGAAGAAGCATAGTGGCACAAGCTAAAGAGGCAACCCAGTGAGAAGGAAATGAGCCATCCAGGTGACGGTGATGCGTGGCAAGATTTTGATAAAAAATATCCAAAATTTGTAGAAGATGCCAAAAACATGAGGCTTGGCATTGCCACTGATGGGTTCAATCCTTTTGGAAACTTTACCACAACCTATAGTATGTGGCCTGTATTTGTTGTGCCATACAACCTTCCACCTTGGGCATGCATGGACCAGTCAAATTTCATGATGGCTCTGCTAATTCCAGGTCCTAAATCACCTGGCAAGCACTTTGACGTCTTCCTACAGCCACTTGTAGAAGGTTTACTTGAGCTTTGGAAGGGTGTGCGTACATATGATGCTCGTGAAGGAAAAATGTTTGATCTTCATGCTGCAGTTCTATGGTGCATTCACGATTACCCAGCTCTGAGCACTCTTTCAGGGTGTACCACAAGAGGCTATGCTGCATGTATTCATTGTGACAAACACCCTCTTTCCTACGGCCTAAGGCACAAAATTGGGTATATTGGGCATTATTGATTCCTTCCAAAGGGACATCGTTTGCGAAGAAACAATGAATTTGTTGGTCTTCATGAACGCAATGATGAGCTAGGTAAATTCTCAAAGGAAGAGCTACAAGCAGAATTGGAGAAGGTTAGACCTGGGCGACAAGAAGAAAGCAGGAAAAGAAAGCGTTCTGACTTGGGCAGCAAGAAGGCTCATGTGCCAGTTTGGAGTCGGAGGGTTTGTTTGTGGGATTTGGATTATTGGGATAAATTGAAGCTGAGACATAATCTTGATGTCATGCATATCGAGAAAAGCATTTGTGAAAACCTCATTGGGACAATTCTCAACGTGGAGGGGAAGACGAAGGACACACTTAATGCTAGGCTTGATCTCCAAGATTTGAATATTAAAGAGGAGTTGCATTTGAGGAAGGATGGAAACTCATATGAGATGCCTCGGGCCCGGTATACCTTGTCTAAAGAACAAGTTGTTGCATTTTGTCAATTTTTACGAGAGTTAAAGTTTCCAGATGGGTTTGCTTCCAACATATCCAGATGTACAAGTGCTGATGGAACCAAGGTCCAAGGCCTAAAAACACATGATTGTCACATTCTTTTGCAAAGAATCTTACCTGCTGGCATGAGAGGATTTCTAGATAGTGATATATATGAAGCAATAGCTGAGTTGGGCAAGTTTTTTAGGGAACTATGCAGCAAAACTCCTAACACGGATGTGTTGGCTGAAATGAAGAAAGAAATCCATGTAATTTTGTGCAAGCTTGAGAAAATTTCCCCTCCTGTTTTCTTTGATGTGATGGTGCACCTTGCCGTACATTTACCCGAAGAGGCATTACTCCAAGGTCCGGTACAATATGGGTGGATGTACCCAGTTGAAAGGAGGTTGTATACTTTAAAGCGGTATGTGAGGAATAGGGCAAGACCAGAAGGTTCAATTGCTGAGGCATATATTGCCGATGAATGCCTGACATTTTGCTCCAAGTACATGGATGATTTCGAAACCATATCTTATCAGAAACCAAGAAATGTAGGTTATTCAGATGAAGAAGCCTATGGTGTTGATGTTTTTGGACATGGAGTAAATTTTACTTCAGGATATGAATATCAATATGTATATGACAAAAAAGAATTTGATCAAATGATGTGGTATGTGTTGAACAATTGTGGTCAAGCTCAGAAATATATCGAGTATGTTCCCACTCCTGAACTTGCGTATGTTGCATTTTTGTGGTACACATGTATTCTATTGACTAATATGTTTTATCCTATTTTACAGAATGTTCAGAGATGAGTTAAAAAGAAAACGGGTGCCAAACATTGATAAAGAGCTTCGGAAAGAATTCCAGACATGGTTCAAGAACTATGTTAGTTTTCATTCACATCTAGTTATAATATTTGGTTGTTAGACTTCACTACAGTTTCTAATGTATAAATTTGTGTGTTGTAGATCATGAGGTTGCGGGATGAACATAGCGAAGAAATAGATGAAGATCTCTTTTCCTTGGCATGTGAACCTGATCGGAGAGTCAGAAAATACTCATCATGCATAGTGAATGGTATTAGATATAGCACTGTTGACCGTGATAGCAACAAGAGAACACAGAACAGTGGAGTCATAGCCGAAGGTGAACATGGCAGTAAGGTCATAGATTTTTATGGGACCTTGAAAGAGATCATCCAGTTGGACTATAACTCCAACGATAGCTTGGACGGCAGGTCAGTTATTTTGTTTAAACGTGACTGGTTTAAACTTGATGGAAAGAAGAAGGAGCTAAAAAATGACCGGTTTTTCAAAAGCATCAATGTTGAAAGTTTATGGTACAAGGATGATTCTCTTATTCTGGCTACTCAGGCAAGAAAGATCTTTTATTTGCCAGACACAAAGTATGGGAAAAATTGGCAAGTTGTGCAAACATTTGACCATAGGCATCTCTTTAATATTAGTGAAACTGAGGGTGCACCTTTTACTAGTCCTGCATATCAAGAGGAGGAGTGTTGTGATGAGGAGGGTACGAGAACGTCGGTTTCTGAAGATACATCTGAAAAGCCTTTGCATAGAGACAATGAGCAAGGAATTATTTTTGAAGCTGATGTAATTGCACGCTTGATGAAAGAAAAGAACACAGAAGTGTATGAAGGTGGCAATGAAGACGAAGATGATACAGGTATGGAGTATTGCAGCGAAGACGAAGGAGGCGGAATGATGGATGTTGACAGCGATGATGAGTAGATGATTTACATTGATTTTGTGCACTTCCGTTTTTATCGAAAGATGTTGTGTCACTTTTGTTTTACTGAAAGATGTTGTGTCACTTTGCAAAACCTGCATGATGTGGATGTTGTTATCTAAATGTTTCTGTTGGGAGATGATTGTTAGCTGCTGCACACTTGAATTTTTCTGTGTATATTTGAATCCCTTATGTGGTTTCTTCAGTGCATACAGTATGTGTATCTGAATGTGTGCTGTGCTGAAGTACAGCAACACACCAAGTCAGACACCTTGTCTGGTTAGGCGCGCGAGCAGCCGAAATGTTTCTGTTGGAAGATGATACGATATTGACCCAGCATAGTGAACATATTAACTGGTGGCGTAGTGGCAACAGGCTGTTTCTCCCACTCTGACGACCAGGGATCGAATCCTGCTACCATCGTTTTTTCTCACCCACCTCATCCCCGTGTATGTCTTCATGGGCCGGCCCGCGGGGCGTGGCAACCCTATTTTTTTCATTTCGTTTTTTTACTTTTCTTTTCTTATTTCTGTTTTTAATTTTTTTCGAATTAATTCGAGATTGACACATTTTAAAAAGTTGCGACTTTTCGAAAAAATGGTCAAGAAATCATAAAATGTCTACTGATTTTAAAATGTTTGAAAAATCATAAAATCTTCGTGGTTTCAAAAAATGTCGGTAATTTTACAAAAAAATGGCAAATTATAAAAAAAATACAATTTGGAAAAAAATTTGTTCGGAAATAAAACCATGTTCGTGATTTTGAAGAAATGATCATGTATACAAAACATATTCACGAATCTAGAAGTCTTTTATGTCTAGGTTTTGATCATTTTTTGAAAGTCATGTAAGGTGTCATCACACCAATCCGAAGTGCCAAGGCGTAATCAAGTGATTCTCGTCTTCTTCTTTGACACAACGACAACCACCTCTTCGTACTACAACCTTTGAGTGGTGGGACACCCCAGTATCCTTACCCTTTTTTGCGTTCCTCCTCATCATGCAAGGTGTCGTCACACCAAACCGAAGTGCCAAGGCATAATCAAGCGATTCTCGTCTTCTTCTTTGATGTTGGCCATAGTAGTCGACGATCCAAGATTGTACATGTGTCCTCGTGTGTGGTGAGGAAGACGTGGGTTGATCTGTTACCGCTCGGTAGGTGACACAGCGACAACCACCTATCCGTACTACAACCTTCGAGTGGTGGGACACCCCAGTATCCTTACCGCTTTTTGCGTTCCTCCTCATCATGAAAGGTGTCGTCACATCAATCCAAAGTGCCAAGGCGTAATCAAGTGATTCTCGTCTTCTTCGTTGATGTGGGCCATAGTAGCCGCCTATCCAAGATTGTACATGTGTCCTCGTGTGCGGTGAGGAAGACGTGGGTTGATCTGTGGCCGCTCGGCGCGTGACACAAGGACAACCACCACTCCGTACTACAACCTTTGAGTGGTGGGACACCCCATTATCCTTACCCTTTTTTGTGTTCCTCCTCATCATGCAAGGTGTCATCACATCAATCCGAAGTGCCAAGGCGTAATCAAGCGATTCTCGTCTTCTTCTTTGATGTGGGCCATAGTAGCCGACGATCCAAGAATGTACATGTGTCCTCGTGTGCGGTCAGGAAGACGTGGGTTGATCTGTTGCCACTCAGCGGGTGACACAGCGACAACCACCTCTCCATACTACAACCTTCAAGTGTTGGGACACCCCAGTATCCTCACCGCCTTTTTGTGTTCCTTCTCAACATGCAAGGTGTCGTCACACCAATCTGAAGTCGATTCTCATCTTGATTTTCGACACGGGCCATAGGAGTTGACGATCCAAGATTGTACATGTCTCCTTTTGTGTGGTTAGGATGCCGGTGTCATGGCGATCGATTTGAGAAGGCATGTCGGTAACTAGCTTCATTGGAGTTGGCTAATACATAGTGTGTAAACAAACATATGCTTTACCAATTCTAGTAACACATAATTTGGCGGCAAGAATACCCGCGCGCATGTACAATTTTAGCTCCAACGGCGCCAAGCCAAAAAGTCCACCATCGTAAATTGACCGAATGACCCATCAAGGTGCCTGACAATTGCACAGAACCATTCTTCCACTAGGTGCCATCCGAAGGGCATGTTAGTAATTTGACACGCAAGAAATACTAAATCCCCACCGCACGCCCGTCCCTACCCCACAGTTCGCCAAATCCCCTCCACATTCCCCTTTTGCCTCCACTGCCGCCGGCCACAGCTTCACCACCTCCACCACCGGCCACCGCTTCACCTCTTCCACCACCAAGCACGACCGTCCTCCCTCTTCCACATCCATGGCCGGTCACGACCCCACCCCCACTGCCGGGTAAGACCCCCCTCCTCCCCACCAGCCACCTTCATCGAACCCTAGAACACGCCATCACCTCCTCTACCGCCGAGCAAGACTCCCTCTTCCGCATCCACGACAGGTCACCAACCCACCCGACTATCGGACAAGATTCCCCCTCCCCTCACCTTCCGCTCCACCGAACCCTAGAACCCCGACCATGGGGAAGAAGACCGCAGGGAAGAAACACCGAGGAGGCAAGACAGCAGTAGCAGGTATAACCCCTCCCCATGCCTTTAATATTCTTTATTTTTGCTTGTGCTTGATTTAAATTGATAGTGATTCTGGCTCTAATATTGTACTGCTAGTGTTCTGGTTCTAGTAAATGCTGCAATGGCCAAATGGATAGTGCTACTGGTTTTGGCCAAATTGATAGTGCTTGATTTAAATAGACACTGAACATTTTTATGGTGCTAGTGCTTCTGGCCAAATTGATAGTGCTTGATTTAAATAGACACTGAACATTTTTATGGTGCTAGTGCTTCTGGCCAAATTGATAGTGCTTGATTTAAATTGGTAGTGCTTCTGGTTCTAATACAGTATACAAATTGATAGTGCTTGATTTAAATTGGTAGTGCTTCTGGTTCTAATACAGTATACAAATTGATAGTGCTTCTGGTTCTAGTAAATATTGCAATGGCCAAATACTGAAGAATACCAAAGTATTTGTATAGTGTGGTATTTCTTGCCTACAAGTTCTAATACTGTGGTTTCTTAATACTATGGTTTTCTAAATATTGTGCATCCAAACACAGCCGAATAAGATCCTTGTGCTTCCAAGTGTAGATTTGGTTCCCATATTGATGCAAACTCAATAAAAACAGTAATTTGTTATTACTCTTATGCACATAGTAATTCGTGTTTACATCTGTACTCGTCTTAGAACGACCACTACATCCTATGGAAGTGTCGCGCCTCAAAACGTTCATGAGGAACAACGCAAGGCTGCAATCACTTGGACTTCCTACATTATCAACATTGTTTGCAAACAAAGCTGTCATTTCACCTGAAAAAGAAAGCCCGAGCACACTAGTGATGAATCTGAAGCTGAGTACCATCCTAACGAGGAGGATACCAGTGAAGGAGACTCGTCTGATGATAGTTTAATAGACGAGAGAGAAGTACTACAAGACTTAAAGTCCACACCATCTCCTAGCTCAAAGTTGAAGGTGCTGAAATCCTCCAAGTAGTCATTCCTACATATGTTGCTTGTTTGCTATTGCAACAGAATTTTTGTTACATTTTGTTGATTTAACCATGTTTTCATTTCTATCAGGGGTTGAACGACTGTAAGAAGACCAGTCAGGAAACAAATAAGAAAAGATCTGCTGACATGGCCCCTGGTGGAATCAAGCCTCAGCCCCCTAAAAGAATTCATGCGGAGCTTCCAACAAATGCGCGAGTCACAAGGTCAAACAAAAGACCATTACTAGATGTTGATGCAAGTCCTCAAAGTGAAGGGGTGTCGGATCCTAAACACCAAACACCAATTGCAATCCAGAAGCCATCTATTTCTGTGCCTGAAGATGAAGAAACCGTTCCCAACTTTGATAACAACACACATGGTCTTGAAGGCAAGTTTTCTATCATACTCATGTTCTGTCTTATGGATCGTTAGCCCTATTCATTAACATTGATTGCAATATGAGCATACTCTCATCTGATGCCTTTTTTAATAGATGGCGACCATGCCCATTCTGATGATGACCACTGGATGAATAATGGATCTGATCTCATTGCCCGTCATGATGATGGCAATCAGATGCACTTCGAAGCTGGTGGTAGTGTCGAACCTCGCGAGCAAACACAAAGTGAACCTGATAATGACACTCAAGGCATGTTGTTCTAGTTACTGATTTTGAAATGATGTTCTCCATTTATCAATCCACCTTTTTACTTTCTAATTTTTATTGATATATGTATCCTTTCTTGATTTACCTTCTTTGTAGAGCCACGCTCCTATGAGGAGACAAGGGAAAGGGGGGTCAATATTGGAAAAGGCCTTGAAAGGATCAGTCGACGTCGGGGGGCAAACTGCCGGTCGTCATTCCAAAAGGGAGGTTAAGGCCGGAGACACCTCTTCTTGCTGCAAAGTTTGCAACTGAATGCAACGTCATAGTCAGAGGCCATGTGCCTGTGTTTAAACGCTGGAAGGATTACAAGGACCCAGACGGAAATGACCGAGAAGGGATGTTCCAGAACTTCGTAGGCAAAGTTGGTGTAAGTACATGATCCAACCCTTTCTCAATCAAATTGCTAGTAACCTGTCAATTTTGTGCTATTTTAATTATGTGCAATCATGATTCTTACACATGTTCTTTCATCTTACTAGAACAAGTTTGAGATGGACGTACAAGCTGTACCAGTTAGGAAGGCTTATACGCAAATGTTGAAAGGTGCGATTCGCCAACAACGATACAGACTCACGCAGAAGTATTTTGATCCTATCCCACTCAATTTGGTGACGAAAACTTCTCCAGTCCGCTCGATGACTGATGAACAATGGAATGAGCTTGTGGAAAGCTGGAAGGATCCCAAAAAAATGGTACATTTCTTCTTAGAGACAAATAATATCTTCGTGCTGCCAACCACCCTTTCTTGCCACATTCAAAGAAGGAAAAAAATAGAAACAATAAGCATGTATATCAGCAACTTATTATTGTTTCTTGTACTTCAGTACCGAACACAACACTCCACTACATCCTGTATTAGCTGGTAGCATCAAAATTGGATGGTTCTAACTCATTACTCATGAGTCAGAGGTCCTCCAAGGTACCAGACTTACATTTAGGAAATAATATAAGTCAATATATATGTAAAAGCAAAAAATTATGACTTATTTAATTCTTTGCGTGCTTGTCAATTAGCTTTGTCATCCATCTATTGATTATGACAACTCAACATATGATCAAAATGTCTACTCTTGTGTAACACACTGCCGTAAAGCTCCTGATCTGGAAGTACTTGAAAACAGCCTTCTGTACAATATAGCTCATATTTTAGCATGAGGTTGTCTGTCAGAAGATCAGTCAATTAAAGTTACAATGTTATTGTGTGAGCATCAACCTCTGAAAGGTCGGGGCGTGTATATAAGATGAATCCTTCTCGAATGTTTTAGTTTTTTCTATAATAACTCCTGAATAAATGCATTTAGCTAACCAAATCACTGATCCATGCAGGAGATATGTGGAATTAACAAAAATAACCATGCTCAAGTCAAGTTTCACCAAACTACTGGTTCGCGCAGCTACCCTGTGCACTGTGCTAACCTGGTAAGTTAAACATGTGTCTGGATGTGCAAACTGTTTACGTGAAAGTAACTGGCACCTGTTTTCATGAGAATTTTTTGCATGGTCTTGACAAATGTTATTGACCATAAGTTCATGTAAAACTTGCCATTGCAGCTATTGTTCTTCTCTATATTAAATTTTTGATGCTAGCATGTTAAGGTTCAGTGTTTCGGGCTCGAACTATATTCTGACCTCTGCTGCTCCTGCTATTGTTAGGTACATTAGGTACAATATTTTCTTAGTTTGCTAGCAGTAATGAATATAAATGTATATGATGCTTCCTTGCCTACAACCCATACATGCTTTTTCCCCTTAATGGTATATCATACTGAATAAATGAATAAAGTAGAGTTCAATATTGGTACTGTACATGTGTTTCTTCACAAATGTTAGCTTGATGCATATCCGTTGTTTTCAGGGAGACAAATACAAGGAGAAAGAACCTACTGCACTGGATTTATTCAAGGAGTGCCACTACAGCAGCAAAAAGAAAGGCTACACTGATGCTGTGCAAGCTGCAATTGTAAGTCAGCTTTCAAAGATCACCAACCATCAAAATGTTAACCTTTTGCCATAGATCCAGTAGTAGGATAATAAATAATTGCAAAAAATACATGTTATTTTCTGTCCTTGTGCTAGAATACTAGTTGTGTTCTGTCCTTGTGCTATAATACTTGCAACATTTTGTCCTTGTGTAAAGTACTTGCTATTTTCAGTCCTTGTGCTAAAATACTTGATGTCATTGGCCTACAGTACTTGCAGCATACATGTAGTGACTAGAGTATAACTACATGTCTACATCTGTACATGTAAATGTGGCATACCTATAGGCAAATAACCTATTTGTCTCCTGTTTTGCTCACCGTGTTTGTTTGCTTGCATGGCTAGGTTGAAATGGAAAAGAGTGCTTCTCAGCCTACAGAAGATGGCCAACAATCCAACTCTGCAACCAAGGCTGTGGCTGAAGTTCTTATAAGCACACTAAGAAGCCAATGTTTCTTAAGCATGTGGGGGTCCAACACGTGCATGAGAGATCCAGTCGTAGCGACCGTGAGGCAGAACAGGAAGCGCAGAAGAGGGGAACAGCCGAGCTTCGGGCCCTTGTTGAAATCTTGACCAATCAGTTAAAGGAATCAGAAGAAGCAAGGATCAGGCAAGAAGAAGCAAGGACCAAGCAAGAAGAGGAGAACAGGAAAAAGCAAGCGGAGCTGGAAACTAAATTAGACTTCTTACTAAATTAGATTACTCCAAGATGAGCTCAAGAGTAAGTTGTTTGTCCAAGCAAAATTCTGCTGGAAGCTCTGAATGTGCTGGAACCTGCCTTTTGCTAAATGTTAGTTTATAGTGGAAACTGCTTATGATGTTTCTGGATGCAAACTATTTTGCTAGTAGGTGGAAGTTGTGTTATGTTTGATGGTTAGTGGATTTGGACAGGAAGTTTATTTATGTTGGATGTGTAATGCTGGATCAGTACTTATCTTATTGTAATGCTGGAGTTTAATTTGTGTTGTGTGGTGATGTGCATCTTTTCTGTCTATTTGACATTGTTGTTGTACCAAAAGATAAGTTCTTCATTGTGATGGAGCAAAATTGGTTATTGAGCACTAATGGGCTGGAGTATAAACAGGCTGACAAATAGCATAATGGTCGAGCAGAAACAGGCTACCAGATAGAAGTTCAAAAAAAATATGGGCCCAAAAAAATTAATGGGGCAAACAGTCCTGTATGCCTTAAGTTTTTTCGACTATTCAGTGTGGCTTGACAAATTAACTGGGCCAAAATTATATAGGCCCAAAGGCTAGAGGCCCAGATGATGCCACATCAGATCCACGTGGATGCCACGCAATACATCAGGGCATTCAAATCCATGACGGATTTGTCCGTCACCGAAACCCGGGCCGAGGGCGGGCCGGGCGGGGCCGGAGGCTGGATCAATGACGGTCTGACACCGTCATAAATTTGTGACGGCTAGGCATTTCCGTCACAGCTTGTGCTGTTGGCAAATTATGACGCGCGATACATGACAGATATCGTATCCGTCACCGATGCCAAGGCCTGATGGTTTTCTGCTCTGCTGTGACGGTTTGTATCTGTCACAGATAAGCAGGTTTCTTGTAGTGAGAATACTGTACGTGGAGAGGCTGACAGCTGGGTCCACGGCAGCCGCAAGGAAGTGCCTCCTTATTAAGTGGAAAATAATTATTCCTCCACCTCACAGCAGGGACCCACCGGGCTCCCACCAGTATATCGCGAAAAAAACATTTGCCCCTTACTGCTGGGACCCACCCAACGGGCCACCGTATTTCGTGAAAAAAACGTTCCCCCTGCTGTCAGCTCGGACCCACCGGAAGTGCCTCCTTATTACGCACAAAAAAACGAATACCAACTGCTAGCTGGGACCCACCTTAGTAGCGGGCTGACTTGTGGGCCAACTAAGTTGACGGGGACGGAGGGCCTTGTCAACTTAGTCAATATGCACGATTCTAGCTCCAGTGACTGTACGATGTCCATCCAACGGCCGTAGTGCTTCTTCAACCTGTGGTCTTCTTGCTCCAACCGCCCAAACTAGCGCCGATCGTGCCTCGTGCTCCTGCCTCCTGTGGCCGGCTGCGATGCGGCGGAGGCCTCACCACCCCCTACTACTCCCATCGCTGGCCAGGACATCCCTCTACTCACCCACACCCCCTTGTTATTCTGCGGCGACGGCAACCTCACACCGCAGCGAACCAGTGAACCCTCGTACTCCTCTATGCGTGGGCATACACTATCGCGTCTTCCCCGGCTCCGCGTCGTCCCGTTCCTAGGCCTCGCTGTCGTCCACCGCCCTGGTGCTCTCGGCGCGGCGTGGTCAACGTGGTCAAGGAACGACTTCCATCGGACATGGACTGTACGTGGAAAGGCTGACAGCTGGGTCCACGGCCGCAGAAAGGAAGTGCCTCCTTATTATGTACAAAATAATTATTCCTCCACCTAACAGCGGGGACCCACCGGACGGGCCACCAGTATTTTGCAAAAAAATCATTTCCCACTGACTGCTACGACCCACCGGACGGGCCACCGTATTTCGCGAAAAAACGTCCCCCCCCCCGCTGTCAGCTCGGACCCACCGGAAGTGCATCCTTATTACGCACAAAAAATGAATACTCCCCCGGCTAGCTGGGACCACCTTGCTGGGAGGCTGACTTGTGGGCCTACTAAGTTGACGGGGACAAAGGGCTTTGTCAACTTAGTCAATATGAACGATTCTAGCTCCAGTGACCGTACGATGTCCATCCAACGGCCGTAGTGCTTCTTCAACCTCTGGTCTTCTTGCTCCAGCCGCCCAAAGCAGCGCCGGTCGTGCCGCATGCTCCTGCCTCCTGTGGCCGGCTGTGCTGCCGCAGAGGCCTCACCGCCCCCTACTATTCCCACCGCTGATCAGGCCCTGCGGCGACGGCAGCCTCACACCGTAGCCGAACTAGTGAACCCTCGTAGTCCTCTTCGCGCGGGCTTCCACTGCCGGGTCTACCCCTTCCTAGGCCTCGCCATCGTCCACCGTCGTGGTGCTCTCCGCGCGGCATGGTCAAAGTTGTCAAGGAATGACTTCCATCGGAAGAGTACTGTACGTGGAGAGGCTGACAGCTGGGTCCACGGCCACAGCCCAGTTTTTTGTGATTTGCCAAGTAAGTCGCTTTGTCAGGCCTGTTGGGCTGCAAATCTTTCAAGACGAGGAGAGCTTTCATTCAGCTGGCCGAGAAAATGGACCATCAGTAATGAGAAATGGGTTGTACATTTTTAAAACACATCAAACCGGCAATTAGTTTCAAATATCTTTTTTTTCATTTCAAGATTTTAAATTACATTAATTTTTATGCATGGAGAATTTGTTGGATTTTATATTGATATACATTTATTTTCAAAAGCAGTTTGAATGTGAGTGGAAATTTCGGGATTAAAAATAGTTCGGACCGCACCGAAATATGCAAAATTTTGTATAATTTTTTAACCGTTGCCACAATATGGGTTGTAATGCTAACAAAAAGAATATGGGCTCCAAAAAAAACCTTAAGAATTAGCAAATGGGCTGTAAATTATTAGAAATAATGGCAGATGGGCTGTATGCTGTTTTCCATAGATTTGAGGCTTTCCTAAAAAAAGGTTGACGCACAAACACTGACTGTTTGATGTCCATCCAACGGCCATCGTGCTTCTTCAATCTCTACTCTTCCTGCTCTAGCCGCTCAAACAAGCGCCGGCGGGACTGCCTACTGCCTCCTCCTCGTGGCCGGCTATGCTGCCGCGCAGGCCTCACTGCCCGACCGTACTCCCATCGCTGGCCTAGCCATCCCTCTACTCACCCACACCTGCTGTTATTCTCCGGCGACGGTAGACGAACCAGTAAACCCGCGTACAGTCTTACTCCCCTCCGCGTGGGAAACAACTGTCGAGTCTTCCCTGCCTCCGTGCCGTCCCCTTCCTAGGCCTCGCCGTCGTCCACCGCCCTGGTGCTCTCGGCACGGCGTGGTCAACATGGTCAAGGAACGACTTCCATCGGACATGGACTATACATGGAGAGGCTGACAGCTGGGTCCACGACCGCAGCAAGGAAGTGCCTCCTTATTACGCGGAAAATAATGATTCCTCCACCTGACAGCTGGGACCCACCGGACGGGCCACTGTATTTCACGAAAAAACGTTTCCCCCTGACTGCTCGGACCCACCAGCTACATCTTCGCACGCAAGGAAGTGTGTCCGGGAAAAAACAAACAATTTGCCCCCTGACTGCCGGGACCCACCAGCTACATCTTTGCAGGCAAGGAAGTGCCTGAGAGTCAGGACCCACCTGGTCGAAGCGTACGTAGTGTTGTCATTTTGGTCGCGAACGTGTACGTACATACTGGTCGATGTAGAGGCGCGCACGTGTCGTAGTAGAGGCGCGCACGTGTCATAGTAGAGGCGCGCACGTAGCATGTACACGTACGTACATCGGCCAGGGTGCAAGAAAGAAAATACGGCCACGTATGTGTACATATGGGCGGGGTCTCAAACGCCTACTCGCGCATACGTACGGCGAGGGCTCCTGTACATGGCTGGGGCGGAACGGAGAAACATCGTCGTCGTCGTGTTCATGGGGAGGCAACGAAATGCGTCGTGTTCATGGGGAGGCAACGGAATGCGTCGTGTTCATCGGGAGGCAACAGAACGCGTGGGAGCCAACCGGTTGGGTCGGAACGGAATGCGTGGTCGTGTTCATCAGGAGGGCTTGGACGGAACAGGCGATGGAAACGAGGCCTGGTGTACCGCACAACGCAAGAAATGGACCTCCTACATTCGGAACAGGGTCCTGTTGATCGGGAGGGGTCTGGCGTACCGCAAAACGGAGGAAACAGACCTCCTATGGTCGAAACGGGGGTCCTGTTCATCAGGAGGGGTGTGGTGTACCGCAAAACGGAGGAAACAGACTTGTGTTGGAGCGCTACGGTCGAAATGGGGGTCATGTTCATCGGGAGGGGTGTGGCGTACCGCAAAACGGGAGTCCACGGGATACTGTTCATCAACACCATCGACCCCGCCAGCCTCCACGAGCTACTGTTTATCCACCGTCGACCTCCTCCAGCCTACACCTGCGACTGTTCATCCACGGGCTCTTGTTCATCCAGCCTCCACCGCGCGCTACTGCACCGGCTATTGTTCAACCAGCCCTCTCCACGGGCTCCTGTTCAACCACCCCTCCACGGGCTACTGTTCATCCTGCCCTCCACCGTCTACTGTTCATCCTGCCCTCCACAGGGTGGTCCTATTCATCCAGCCCTCCACGGGGTCCCGTTCATCCAGCCCCAACCGGCTCGATCAATCGGGGTCCTGTTCATCCAGAGGCAACACAACGGGGTCCTGTTCATCCACCCCCACCGGGAACTGTTCATCCACCCCCCCCCCCCGCAACGCTCACTGTTCATCCAGAGGCAGCATCGATCGGCTTCAGTTAGCAGCAGTATCGAAGGAATCGCTCGATCGGGTTCAGTTAACAGCCATTGATCGATCGCTCGGGTTCAGTAACGCATAGCCTGCAGTGCAATCACTCGGGTTCAATAATGCGTAGACTGCAGTGCAATCGCTCGAGTTCAGTTAGAGCCCAACGCCTCGCTCGGGTTCAGTTAGAGCCAACGCCTTGCACACACGCGCGTGCGTGTACGAGAGAAACGTGCATCGCTCAGCCCCGACCTCCCACCGTAACCGGGAACTCCCCGAAATTTTCCTCCCCCTCGCTTCTACCATGGTTTTTTCTGTCATGGACGGCCCAAAGAATGTCATGCAGCTGCGTCTCCGGCCCACCCAGGACGAAAAGCCCATTTTCTGTCATGATTTTTTGTCATAGAAGTAGGAGCCCACCACATCTATGATGATACCGGGTTTTGTCACAATTATCGTCATAGAACTGTCATTTGTATGACAGAAAAAAATTTCGTTCGGCCCGAAATGTCACGGATGTGTCTTTTTTTTGTAGTGAACACGGCAGAACCCTCGTCAAAGAGGTAAGGCTTTTCTTTTCAAGAATACCCTTTCTGATCATCACATCAAATTGTAATGTCATTCACTGCATCCTATCAGGAAAAGTATCTGCTGGACTGTGTCCAGGGATCCGGCTGGACGTGCCTCCACTAGTCAGGTTCCGAACCCTGCCCAAAGGACGGGGGCTGACATGTCCATCACGAACTCTGAAGTGGAGAGCGCTATGAATCATCATCGTCGGAGGGCCGTTCTTCGTAACCCCGGTTTTTCAAAAGAGGCATTTGATGCCTTTAATTCGACCGATGCGTACATCCGAGCTGCTCGGGATGGGCTTGTCAGAGCCACATACCAGCATCTGAAAGATATGCGGGTAAGCATAGATTTAATAATCATACACCAGTAGCCCCCGAGACTTAAAGTAGTTGATACACCTTATTTAAGTGAAAGTGCGTTATATCGACTAGAGGGGGGTGAATAAGCGATTTTTATGAAAGTCTTCAAAACGTGGAAGTTATGAAGACAAACAGAGTGGACAAGCCTATCACTATGCAGCGGAAGTTAGATTACACAAGGCAAGCCATAGTCAAGTATACAATATAGTGAAAGCACAGTGACAAACAGCTTCAGTGTAATGAGGATCAGGTAGGAAGAAGTTATCAAGCCAAACAGATCATACAGTCAAGTTGTGAAGACAGAAGATAAAGCAAGCATGCAATGGCTTCACAATGTGTACTGGTAAGTAAAGGGAGGTGAAGATGAAACCAGTGACACGCTGAAGACAATGATATGTTGGACCAGTTCCAGTTGCTGTGACAACTGTACGTCTGGTTGGAGCGGCTAGGTATTTAAACCAAAGGACACACAGTCCCGGACACCCAGTCCTGAACACGCAGCTCAGGACACCCAGTCCTCACCGTTTTCTCCTTGAGCTAAGGTCACACAGACCTCGCCCAATCACTCTGGTAAGTCTTCAAGGTAGACTCCCAAACCTTCACAGACTTTGTTCACCGGCAATCCACAATTTCTCTTGGATGCTCAGAACGCGACACCTAACCGTCTGGAGGATGCACAGTCCTCAAGTGTAATAAGTCTTCATATCACTCAGACAAGAAGACTTAAGTGATGCCTAATTACTCTGGCTCTGGGTGGTTAGGGCTTTTCTCCTTGCTAGGGATTTTCTCTCAAAGGCTTCGAGGTGGGTTGCTCTCAAACGACAAAAGCCGTGCACTGAAATCTGAGCAGCCAACCGTTTATAGTTGTAGGGGTGGACTATTTATAGCCACTTGGCAACCCGACCTGATTTGTCCGAAATGACCCTGGGTCACTAAGGAACTGACACGTGTATCAACGGTCGAATTTCGAACTCACACGGCAACTTTACTTGGGCTACAAGTAAAGCTGACTTGTCTGACTCTGGACAAGATTTTCTCTCATTGTCTTCACTCGAAGACATAGGATGTGAATTAGGCATCACTTCAGTCATCCTGACTGGTTCTCTTGGACCCCACTTAACAGTACGGTGGTTCCTATGACACAACATGAATGAAGTAAAGCTACGAAGGATCTAAGTCTTCGAGTTCCATAGGCTTCAATGGGAGTCTTCACATGTCATTGTCTTCAACATGAATGTCTTCATAAACCACCATTGTCTTCAATGTCTTCGTACATTTTTAGGGGTCATCTCTGGTAGCTAAACCGAATCAATGAGGGACTTCTACCTGTGTTATCCTGCAATTCTCACAAACACATTAGTCCCTCAACTAGGTTTGTCGTCAATACTCCAAAACCAACTAGGGGTGGCACTAGATGCACTTACAATCTCCCCCTTTTTGGTGATTGATGACAAACTAGTTGAAGTTTTCAACGGGGAATATAATTTGTGAAATTGTAAAGGAATTGTCTTCATAAGCTGCAAGGGCTCCCCCTGAAGATGTGCATATAAGTGATTTGCTTCTGGAACGCAAATGCACATAGCAAGTTGTACTTGTGGGAATCCACTTCAACTTATGATGACAATCCACCATGCATGTAAAGGTATATGAAGAGAATGACATGCATAATGAAAAATGGACGTCTGCGAAATGATATAAGTGCGGAATTTATCGTCGTACATGCGGAATTTATCTTCGCAAAAACATAGTGGCAAACAAGTAGCAGACGACCATCAAGTTTAAGTGTTACAACTCAAAGAACCAAATGTAGCAAAACGAGAGTTGTAAGCACGAAGCAAAATGCAAAAATATAAAGCACCCGCCCATATTATTGACCCGCTTGAAGACTATAAACATCATATGCTTCTCCCCCTTTTGTCAGTGATGACCAAAAAGGTTTGAAGACATAGAGTTTTCTATGCGTTCCCAAGCGCAGCAGGGTCGGTGGAGGCGTTTGGTGGTGCAGACGAGCTTGGTGCAGGGTCGACGCGCGCTGAAGAAGGCGGTGGTGATGTAGCGTCGTCTTCTTCCTCAATGATTCTTCCAGTCACTGTGGCAGCAGAGGAAGAGAACTCTGAATCTTCAAGCGACGGAGTCCCGCGCAGCACAGCTCTTCTGGGGGTTGTGGAGTCAAACTTGAATCTCTCTCTGAAGCCATCCTCTTGAAGTTTAGCTTCAGTGCACATCATGGTGAGGCCTTTCCAAGTGCGGCGACAGGTTTCATGTGCGACAAAAGCATTTTTGGTGGCCAGATTTCTGATGCGATTGACGTCTTGCATGATACTGCGCATCTGCCTTTTGAGCCAGTCGTGATGCCTATCTTGCTTTTGGTGTAGAGCCACAAGAAGTTCACGGTCATTGAGTGTACGAGCGCGTTTCTTGGGTCTCTGTGCAGCTATGCTGTCAGTGGCCTCAGTTGATGCAGGGGCACGTGTGGTGCTAGCCATTGGATACACTCTTGAGATGGCTTCAACACCTTCATCATTCTGAGTGAAGCTCTGGTGTTCTGCATTCTGAAGACTTAATGGCTGCTTGGCAGGCTCAGGATATATTGCTTCAGCAGAGGTGTCCACATCAGGTAAGAAGATTCTGTGGTTGCGGGCAGAGGGCTGATAGGAGATAGCAGAGTGGAGCTTGATTAGCCTCATAACCCATGGAGCATAAATCTTCAAACCAAAGAGATTTGAGCCAGACGCTGCAAGTTGGCGTATAAAGAGATCCTGGGCGTTGAAGCATTTGCCATGCAGGATACAGAAGATGAGAGTCTTCATGGCACCTTCAATCTTGGCATATGGGGAGTGCCCCTTAATGGGCCATAGAGTCCGCCTGACGATGTGATAGATAGTTCTGGGCAGGTACTCTAAGTCTTCAACGAAGAACTCATTTGGATAAGGTGCATCCAGAGGCAATGGCTTCATCATTGAGAGCATCTAACTCATATTGGGCTCAGGTCGCTGGAAGATGCTCTCAATAGCTTCTGCATGGAGTTGGCAGCCTTCTTCGAAGAGTTCGCCGGGAGTGGGTAGGCCGGTAAGCTCAATGATATCGAATGCACTGGCTTCATGGTGGACATTGCCGGTCATCCACTCCAGGACCCAAGTCTTCGGATCTCTGTTGTAGCCTTTGATATGCAGTGTGGCATAGAACTGGAGCAGAAGCTCTTCATTCCAGTGCTCTTCATCTGTGATAAACGGCAGCAGACCAACTTGCTTGAAGCAGTCCAGTGCTTCTTCCAGACCAGGCAGACCAGCAACAGCTTCAACCTCAAGGCGTTGGTGAGAAAAGATACGGCCTTGGTTGTATAGGACGCAGGAGTAGTAGCTGCGCTGTGGGTAGCTCCAGAACCTATCAGATACAATCTGTTCCCTTGAATAAGGGTTCTTGGAGCTGTTGAAGAAGGTGTTGTCTTCCCTGAAGCTATTGACATTAAAGGAGCCTGGAGCTGATGCAGGACCTGGGAACCTTGGCAGTCGTGGGATTGGCTTCTGGACCTGGGGCCTGTGCGCAACATGATAGTTGTACTGTGGACCGGCAGCAGACGCAGGCACAGAAGGTTCAGACGCAGTAGCTTCAGTGTCTCTTGAAGCTGTTGGTTGGTCGGGCTCCACAAATGCTTCAGTGTTGGGTGTGGCAGCCACAATGTTGTCAGCCTCAACACATGTAGTGAGACGGACGGATTCAGGTACGTTCTCCTTGAGAACTTCTTCTTGTTGGTTCGGGGGAGACGGAGCTTGTGGTTCTTCTTCATGTTCTTCGGCTGATGCAGCCGGAATGTCTTCAGCAGCCTGAGCCCTTGGCCCTTTGTGAAGCCTACGGAATGCAGGCGACGCCGGTGGAGTTGCAGTGGGCTGGGGCTCATTCTCTTCCTCCTGCGGGCGATCTTCCCACGATGCATCTTGGGTGATTGGCGTCAAGGGACGACCAATGCTGATTATTTCGCTTGTTTCAAGCTGAGGAAGGACTGCATCACCTTGCACATTGTCTTGGAGACCAATGTCTTCAGCAGCGTTGGGGTCGGCTGCTAAAATGTCTTCAGCGTGTGGAGCCTCTGTGAAAGCAGGCTCATGCACGGTCAGCTGACGATCTTCGTCAGGATAGCGGACGGAGAGGGGTTCGACTATCAGGGGCTCTGTGGGAGCAGCCCGAGATTTCTTGGTCTTGCGCTTCTTGATGGTGGGGTCAGAAGGAGAGGCTTCAGGGTGTTTCCTCTTCCTTGCTTCAGCTTCGGCTGTCCTTGTCTTCTTAAGTTCTGAAGCGGTTGAGCGGTGCTTTGGCTTCGAGCCAGTCTTAGCAGTGGGGAAGACAATCGGAACAGCTTCTTGCCTTGGTGCCTCTTGTTCAGCCACAGTGGGCTTCTTCTTTTTCTTCGCGGCCATCCTGGGGTCGATGTCGGGACGCCCAAGTGCCTTGCGCTTCTCGGCCTCATTGTAGGCCTGCACACAGAGGTCAGCCAAATTCTTCATTCGCTCACGCGAACCCTGAGCTTCTGCACGTTTCTTTATAAAGTTTTCCTTCAACTCATGCATCATGACCTTGAAGTCCTTGACTTCTTGGACGCTGAGCTTGGCCATATTCTGCTTGAATTGAGCCTTTTCAAAATCTATCTTCTGCTTCAGTTCAACTATGCGCTGGGCAATTGCGAGTTCTGAAGAAATAGCGCCTTGGAAGGCTACGCTGAGGCCAATGGGCAGCTGCAGATCATCGAAGCTGATATTGGGTGTATCAAACCACTCATCAATGAAGTTGTGGATGATTGCTGCATCAAACAGAGGCAGATTGTTGAAGATTTCAGCCTCCTCCTTGCTCTTGATGAGTTGTTCAAGAGCTTCATCGCCAAGATCTTCGTCACTGGACAGATCAATAGCATCGCTGCGCAGAATGGCAGCAGCTGTGAGCTCTTTGCCAGTGTGTGGCTGAGGCTTCTTGGCTTCTTGGGGCTTGGAGACTCGTGATAAGTCTTCAGACTGCACACTTGCTTCAGGAGGTGCAGTGGCCAATGGCTTCGCTCTGGAGATTTTGGGAGAGGCGGCTGGCTTTGAAGCTTTTGGCTTCTTCTTCGTCTGCTTTGGCTCTGGTGCAGCAGGAGCGTCATCAGACTCAGTGTCTGTTGGAGGGTCATTCACAGCAGTCCCTTGGACTAGAATGCGAGTGATGAGGCCTTCGAGATTGGCATACGGCCCGATGATATTGGGATTTGCGTTGCGTGTGCCATCTTCCCTTGGTTTAGAGCGACCAGGGTTGAAGTCCAACCCCCACTCCTTCTTGTTTTGCTTCACAGAGTTCTGAGCAAATTGGAAGTTGCGCTTGAACAGAGTGTCATCGCGACACCAGAGAAGTGATGACGGATGTGCGTCAGCTGGCTGTGGTCCTCTGACCATGCATGGAAAGAAGCCTTGAGCAATGGCTTCATCTCTGGACCGGGGTACGAGGTTTCTGTATAGAACGTCTCCCCATGGTCTCTTGATGGTGCACTTTTCTACATATTCCTTGGTGACGAAGCGGTATTGGAACCACTGCTCTGCCCAATATCTTCGAATCCATTGGATTCGTGTCTTGCGCTGACCATAGCTCTCTTCGGGATCAGTTTGGTACATTTCTGCCAAGTCATCAGGCAGATCTTTAGACGTTTCACCACGTCTCTATCTGCCTCCCTTCCTTGCTGGTTTTTCTGCTGCCATGAAGCTTAACTTGGAAGGCTTCAAGAGATTCAAAGTCTTCAGAGGCTTCCTTTTGCTTGACCAACAGGAACTCGCTTCGGGAGAATTGATGTGACGCTGTAAGAATTCTGCAAATGAATGCAGACTATGAGAACCAAAAGATTCTCCCACGGACATGTACCTGTGAAAGCATTAAGGTGCGAGGGAAGGGGAAGAGGTCATATGCATTCTCAGAAGATTTTGAAGACAAATCAGTTTAGAAGTTATTGACCTCATCATGCGAAGACATTCACTTTATAGAAAAGAAGTTGGTTCCAGATTTGTACGAACCCATAGATCAGTACAAGTGAGGAATCTAACTACTTCATGAAGAACAAGTGAATATACTAGGCAAGTTATGAGATGCAGATGAGAGAGATGAAACTTGTGTGAATAGAAACTTCTTATGGCAGAAAGTGATGGAGCTATAGGATCAAAAGAGGCTGTAAAAATACGTTTTATTTACCAGACTTGGAACTGCTAGACGAAGAGAGAGTTGAGGCCGAGAAGTTCGATCCTCCGTGCCCTAACTTGGCGACGGAAGACACCTACGGCGACGGCGGAGAGACCGATGTCCGCAGTCGGCGTGAAAACGGCGTCGGAGAGGTTGCGGCAGTGAAGCACTTCGTCGCCGGCGTCGTTGAGAGTTAGCGGTGGCGCTAGGGTTCGTGCGAGGGTGGAAGAAGGGATAATGACCGCAGTGAATCGTGTATTTATAGGGATAGGGGCGGCACTGCGCTATTACTCAGGTGCCCCTGGCGATTCGCATCTGATCAGTATGTGGCCAGCGTGTGGTATTGTGGGGGCAGCTCCACACCCCACGCACGCCTTGTTTGTCGGGTGTCGTTCCTACTTCTCCGGATTTCTTGTTTATGTAATAACATTGAAAACAGTTTTAAAGTTTGTCTCTGTGTCTTCTGCTGACAAGGATGCAGTGAAGACATTCGACAGTTTCAATAGAATGCATACGACTTGGAGAGATAGAGTTTGAGGTAGGAAGCATGGAGAGGTTAGGGTCCGATCACATTCACTTAGTTCAAAAGATTCAAACAAGAAGACATAGCTATAAGTGAATGCTGTAGAGGACAGAACACTAGTACATATATATAATCAACACAGTGAAGATAATCATGAAGACATGTTGAGATTGAAGCCAAACTAAATGTGAAGACATAGCAAATGTAACGCCATGAGTGAAACACTTCAAGCAGAAAATTTGGTGGTGGCGTTACCCACCGTATAGGAAGTATTAGACCCAGACACGGCGCACAATTATTGTGGCGCTCCGAAGTCAAATTCCATGTTAATGTATTCACACTTAGAATGTATGTCTTCATTGATTGAAGATATACGTTACTTCGTGTGTTGCACATCTAAGTCATCAACATGCATAAGTGTTAGGATGTGTGCCTGATCACAGGACATTTGAGGATTCCAAGATATTTAGCTCACACCGTAACTTGCAAAATCTCTTCTCATCCAAGGGCTTGGTGAAGATATCTGCCAATTGCTCTTCAGTGTTGATGTGTATGATATCAATGTCTTCCTTTGCAACATGATCTCTGAGAAAATGATGACGAATTTCAATGTGCTTTGTCTTCGAGTGCTGAACTGGGTTGTTGGCGATCTTGATGGCGCTTTCGTTGTCGCAGTAAAGTGGCACTTGCTTTAGATGAATGCCATAATCCTTGAGGGTTTGCTTCATCCATAGAAGCTGAGCGCAGCAGGATCCAACAGCAATGTATTCAGATTCAGAAGTGGAGAGAGATACACAGTTTTGCTTCTTTGAAGACCAACATACAAGTGATCGGCCCAGAAAGTGACATGTGCCTGATGTGGACTTCCGATCAACCTTGTCACCAGCGTAATCAGCATCCGAAAATCCAACCAGATCAAACTCTGAGCCCTTTGGATACCATAACCCTAGAGTTGGGGTGTGAGCCAAATATCGAAGAATTCGCTTCACAGCTAAGTGATGCGACTCCTTTGGTGCCGCTTGGAATCAAGCACACATGCAAACACTAAGCATAATATCTGGCCTAGATGCACATAAATAAAGCAAAGAACCAATCATGGAGCGGTATACCTTTTGATCGAACTCTTTACCATTGTCCTCAGGACCCAGATGATGTTTGGCTGGCATTGGTGTTGTGAAGCCTTTGCAGTCTTGCATACCGAACTTCTTCAGGCAATCTTTGAGATATTTCTCTTGAGATATGAAGATGCCATTGCGTTGTTGCCGTATCTGAAGACCGAGGAAGAATTTCAGCTCCCCCATCATAGACATCTGATATTGCTCTTGCATCATATATTCGAACTCCTCACTGTACTTCTGATTGGTGCAGCCGAAGATAAGGTCATCCACATATATTTGGCACATAAACAGTTCACCATCATATGTCTTCGTGAAGAGAGTGGGATCTAGGGAACCAGGTATGAAGCCTTTTCTCTTCAGGAAGCATTTGAGTGTATCATACCAGGCCCGAAGGGCTTGTTTGAGGCCATATAGTGCCTTATTGAGCTTGTAAACCATGTCAGGATGTTTTGGATCTTCAAACCCAGGTGGTTGTGCAACATACACTTCTTCAATTTTGCCATTGAGAAAGGCACTCTTCACATCCATTTGATACAGAATTATGTTGTGATGATTTGCATAGGCCAGCAGTATACGGATGGCTTCAAGTCAGGCCACAGGAGCAAATGTTTCATCGAAGTCAATGCCTTCCACTTGAGTATATCCTTGAGCAACAAGACGAGCCTTGTTTCTGACGACTTGACCATGCTCATCTTGCTTGTTGCGGTATATCCATTTGGTGCCTATTATGTTATGCTTCCGTGGATCAGGACGCTTAACCAACTCCCATACATTGTTCAGCTCAAACTGTTGAAGCTCTTCTTGCATAGCTTGAATCCATTCAGGTTCCATAAAAGCTTCTTCAATTTTCTTGGGGTCTGTGATTGAAACGAATGCAAAGTGTCCGCAGAAATTTGCCAGTTGAGTTGCCCTTGAACGAGTCAGTGGACCAGGTGCATTGATGCTATCAATTATTCTGTCAATCTGCACTTCATTGGCAACACGAGGATGTAAGGGTCAAAGACTTTGCTCTTGCTGATCTACGTTGTCACGGGGAGGAATGTCTTCAGGCTGAGCATTGTCTTCGTGTGGATCAGGTGCTGAGATGATAAGTTCTTCTTCAGGATGAGCTTCAGAAGGTATAATTTCTCCAGTTCCCATTAGCTTGATTGATTCACTGGCTGGAACTCCATCTAGCACATTTGGCAGTTGCTCTCTTTGTGACCCATTGGTCTCATCGAACCGCACATCCACTGTTTCAACCACTTTGTAGTGAAAGAGATTGAAGACTCTATAGGAGTGTGAATCCTTTCCATATCCAAGCATAAAGCCCTCATGTGCTTTTGGAGCAAATTTTGAGGTGTGGTGAGGGTCCTTGATCCAGCATCTTGAGCCAAATACTCTGAAGTAACTGACATTTGGCTTCTTGCCAGTTAGAAGTTCATAAGATGTCTTGTTCAGAAGCTTGTGAAGATATACACGGTTGATAGTATGGCATGCAGTGTCAATGGCTTCAGTCCAGAATTTTCTTGGAGTCTTGTACTCATCTAGCATTGTTCTGGCCATCTCAATGAGTGTTCTGTTCTTGCGTTCGACGATGCCATTCTGCTGTGGCGTGTACGGAGCTGAGAATTCATGAGTGATGCCCAATGTATCAAGATATGTGTCAAGGCCAGTGTTCTTGAATTCAGTGCCATTGTCACTTCTGATGTGCTTTATCTTGGCGCCATAATTGTTCATAGCCCGATTTGCGAAGCGTCTGAAGACATCCTGCACTTCAGTCTTGTAAAGGATTATGTGCACCCAAGTATATCTAGAGTAATCATCAACAATGACGAAGCCATAGAGGCAAGCAGTAGTGGAGAGAGTTGAGTAGTGAGTGGGACTAAAGAGATCCATGTGAAGCAGTTCGAAGGGTTGAGTAGTGGTCATGATTGTCTTCGAAGGATGTTTTGCCCTTGTCATCTTTCCTGCTTCACAGGCACCGCATAAGTGATCTTTCTTGAACTTGACGCCCTCGATGCCTATGACATGCTTCTTCTTCGCAAGGGTGTGGAGGTTCCTCATGCCAGCATGCCCAAGCCTTCGATGCCAAAGCCAGCATTCTAAAGCCTTTGCCAGAAGACATACTGCAAGCTGTGGCCCTGCTGAGAAATCTACCACGTACAAATCATCTTTCCGATACCCTTCAAACACTAGAGACTTGTCAGATTCCATTAGTACCAGGCAACGAAATTTTCCAAAGATTACAATCATGTTCAAATCACAAAGCATTGAGACAGACATTAAGTTGAAGCCAAGGGATTCAACAAACATGACTTTATGCATGTGTTGATCCTTTGAGATTGCAACTCTACCTAGACCCAATACCTTACTTTTACCAGTGTCAGCAAATGTGATGTGGCTCTTATCAGATGGACGTAAGGTTGAGTCCATAAAGAGACTTCTTTTGCCAGTCATGTGATTTGTACACCCACTGTCAATAATCCATTCTGAAGACTCTGAAGTCGCTGGTGTCGTACCCTATAGTGCAGTTAGGGGGATAGGCTTCACCAAGAGTATTGTGAAGCAAAAACATTTGACGAACCAGTGGGTTATGAAAACTTAAATCCAGGTTAGGGCAAGTAGGGAGAGTAGCATGCGATTCAGGTATGAAATACATAGTGATGCCATTCGGGCATTTGATGTTGCGCCCCACAAGATTTTTAAGGTCCACAGCAATAGCATCAGAAGATTTTGGTTTTCTGCTGGAGACCTTTCCCTGCAAAAGAGAGTTAAGATTTCTTAACCACCCACATCTTCAAGGGTGGCTTAGAAGCAATAAGTCTAAGTGCAGCATCTGAGAATTTTGGCTTTGGAGCCCTGGCAAACAGTCTAGCAGGCGGGCAATAGTACTCATAAGAATAGGCAGAATAGTTCTTGGTCATATGAGCAGGACGGTTTGAAGAACCGCTCTCATATGCCTGAGCATGGTTTCCCTGCAAAACATTTGCGTTAGTGCGACTCAGGTGAGTCCTCTGCCTGTATGAATCCTTTGGACCATATGAAGCCTTTGGTCTGAGGTTTGTCTTCTTCATGTGAGGTGTCATGAGGACATTCACAGGAAGATTCTCCAGACACATTTTTGGAACCCAGATCTTCTTCATAGGCGGTCCATTCCTGCAGTTAGTACCAATGTACCTGGCAAATACTTCACCATTCTGATTTTTAAACAGTTTATAGTTTTAATCAAAGGATTCATCAATGATAATAGGATCAGCACAAGTGAAGCCAGATAGATTGGATGGATCTGCTGAGGATTCCTTTGCAGCAACCCATGTGGTTTTGGGGTACTGCTCAGGTTTCCAGCAAGATCCATCTGCATTAATTTTCCTCAAGAACCCAACACCCTCTTTCCTAGGGTTTCGGTTCAGAATCTGCTTCTTGAGGACATCACATAATGTCTGATGTCCTTTGAGACTTTTGTACATCCCTGTTTCAAGCAATGTCTTCAACCTAGCATTCTCATCAGCAATAACAGTGGTATCCTCAGCAGAGGGGTTAGTTACCACTTCAACAGTTGAAGATATTGCAACAGTAGTAGCAGTGGAACATTCAGCAACAGAAGTAGCATTATCACGCTCAATGCATTTAAGGCATGGTGGTTCAAATCCTTCCTGAGCAGAACTGATCTGTTCGGCTCGAAGTGACTCGTTTTCCTTTTGAAGATCATCATGATCCGCTCTCAACTTCTCAAGATCTTGCTTCTTTTGAAGATAATCATAGGAAAGCTTTTCATGAGTAGTTGAGAGAGTCTCAAGACGATCTTCGAGTTCCTGATACTTAACATGAAGATTTTTTATGTCTTCAATTAAGGATTCAGAACGAGTCATTTCAGCACCCAACAGATCATCGCTTCTGTCTAACAGTTTTTGAATATGTTCCATGGCCTTTTGTTGTTCAGTTGCAATTTTAGCAAGTGTTTTGTAGCTAGGTTTTGAATCACAATCAGAGTCATCATCACTGGATGTTTGATAATGAGTAGTGTGTGTGTTTACCTTGGCACCGCGTGCCATGCAGCAGTAGGTAGGAGTAGAGTCGTCCTTGTCATTTGCATCGGTGTTGGTGATGAAGTCATTGTCTTCAGTGTTGAAGATGGACTTGGCGACATAGGCTGTAGCCAGACTCGCAATGCCTGAATTAGACTCCTCCTCAGACTCCACCTCTGCCTCCTCAGAAGCGGACTCCTCCTCTGAATCCATTTCCTTTCCAACAAATGCACGAGCCTTGCCAGATGAACTCTTCTTGTGTGATGAAGACTTTGAGGAAGACTTGGACGAAGACTTTGAGTATTTCTTCGTCTTCTTATCGTCAGAGTCATATTCCTTGCTCTTCTTCTTCTTTCTGTTCTCATTGTCCCACTGTGGACACTCAGAGATGAAGGGTCCAGTTTTCTTGCACTTGTGACATGTTTTCTTCTTGTAGTCATGAGCAGAAGCTTCATCATTCCTTGAGCTTGATCGTGAAGACTTTCTGAAGCCTTTCTTCTTGGTGAATTTCTGGAACTTCTTCACTAGCATTGCAAGTTCCCTTCCAATGTCTTCAGGATCATCAGAACTGCTGTCAGATTCTTCTTCAGATGAGGATACAGCTTTTGCCTTCAAGGCACGAGTTCGCCCATAGTTTGGACCGTAGATATCTCTTTTCTCAGAAAGCTGAAACTCATGTGTGTTGAGGCTCTCAAGTATGTCAGACGGATCGAGTGTCTTGAAGTCTGGACGTTCTTGAATCATCAGGGCTAGGATGTCAAACGAACTGTCAAGTGATCTCAGCAGCGTCTTGACGATTTCATGTTTGGTGATCTCAGTGGCGCCGAGGGCTTGAAGCTCATTTGTGATGTCAGTGAGCCGGTCAAATGTGTGCTGGACATTCTCATTGTCATTTCGCTTCAAGCGGTTGAAGAGGTTGCGAAGAACACTGATTCTCTGATCTCTCTGGGTTGAGATGCCTTGATTGACCTTGGAGAGCCAGTCCCAAACCAGCTTGGATGTCTTCAAGGCACTCACACGGCCGTACTGTCCCTTGGTCAGATGACCACAGATAATATTCTTGGCAGTAGAGTCCAGTTGAGTGAACTTCTTGACATCAGCAGCAGTGACACCTTCTCCAGCCTTGGGAACGCCGTTTTCGACGACATACCATAGGTCGACGTCAATGGCTTCAAGATGCATGTGCATCTTATTCTTCCAGTAGGGATATTCAGTTCCATCAAAGACGGGGCACGCAGCGGAGACTTTAATTATCCCTGCAGTCGACATAGCTAAAACTCCAGGTGGTTAAACCGAATCACACAGAACAAGGGAGCACCTCGCTCTGATACCAATTGAAAGTGCGTTATATCGACTAGAGGGGGGGGTGAATAGGCGATTCTTATGAAAGTCTTCAAAACGTGGAAGTTATGAAGACAAACAGAGTGGACAAGCCTATCACTATGCAGCGGAAGTTAGATTACACAAGGCAAGCCATAGTCAAGTATACAATATAGTGAAAGCAGAGTGACAAACAGCTTCAGTGTAATGAGGATCAGGTAGGAAGAAGTTATGAAGCCAAACAGATCATACAGTCAAGTTGTGAAGACAGAAGATAAAGCAAGCATGCAATGGCTTCACAATGTGTACTGGTAAGTAAAGGGAGGTGAAGATGAAACCAGTGACACGCTGAAGACAATGATATGTTGGACCAGTTCCAGTTGCTGTGACAACTGTACGTCTAGTTGGAGCGGCTAGGTATTTAAACCAAAGGACACACAGTCCCGGACACCCAGTCCTGAACACGTAGCTCAGGACACCCAGTCCTCACCATTTTCTCCTTGAGCTAAGGTCACACAGACCTCGCCCAATCACTCTGGTAAGTCTTCAAGGTAGACTCCCAAACCTTCACAGACTTCGTTCACCGGCAATCCACAATTTCTCTTGGATGCTCAGAACGCGACGCCTAACCGTCTGGAGGATGCACAGTCCTCAAGTGTAATAAGTCTTCAGATCACTCAGACAAGAAGACATAAGTGATGCCCAATTACTCTGGCTCTGGGTGGTTAGGGCTTTTCTCCTCGCTAGGGATTTTCTCTCAAAGGCTTCGAGGTGGGTTGCTCTCAAACGACAAAAGCCGTGCACTAAAATCTGAGCAGCCAACCGTTTATGGTTGTAGGGGTGGACTATTTATAGCCACTTGGCAACCCGACCTGATTTGTCCGAAATGACCCTGGGTCACTAAGGAACTGACACGTGTATCAACGGTCGAATTTCGAACTCACACGGCAACTTTACTTCGGCTACAAGTAAAGCTGACTTGTCTGACTCTGGACAAGATTTTCTCCCATTGTCTTCACTTGAAGACATAGGATTTGAATTAGGCATCACTTCAGTCATCCTGACTGGTTCTCTTGGACCCCACTTAACAGTACGGTGGTTCCTATGACACAACATGAATGAAGTAAAGCTATGAAGGATCTAAGTCTTCGAGTTCCATAGGCTTCAATGGGAGTCTTCACATGTCATTGTCTTCAACATGAATGTCTTCATAAACCACCATTGTCTTCAATGTCTTCGTACATTTTTAGGGGTCATCTCTGGTAGCTAACCCGAACCAATGAGGGACTTCTACCTGTGTTATCCTGCAATTCTCACAAACACATTAGTCCCTATCCTACGTTTGTCGTCAATACTCCAAAACCAACTAGGGGTGGCACTAGATGCACTTACATTAAGGATTAATGTATAACCAGGTGCTTGTGGAGAAGAACAGTCTGTTATCTCAGGAACTAGAATAGTGTCGGAGCCAGCTAACTGCTCCCAATGTCGAACTGGAGAAATCCAAGAAGGCATCTCCTGGTAATGTTTCCCTCCATCGAGAAAACATAATGGTATACCAATAATGCTAACACGGTTGGTTACCTATTAATTGGATCATTAGGTCAACTACAAGAACAACTGGAAGCCGCTCGAAGCGAAGAACGAGGATCCAAAAAGCTGCTAGTCGCGGGCGACCGTGTGTTAACAAAGGTCATTGTGGAGAAAAACAAGCTCCGGGATTCGAGCACCCAACTGGGCGAGGAACTGAAGGATGTTCGAGCCGAGCTGGCGGACTCCGTAAAGGAGAATAAAAGGCTGCGAGGCGGCATATTCAGTATGTCGTCCAACTTACCTTTGAATTAATCGGAGGCAGAAGGGTCGATAGAGTTATATCTGCAGGTATGCTGACCGGTCGTCCCGAAGAGGAGATGTCCGGATCTTCGAGCGATCTACTACAAGAGTTCTCGCATGTGCACGAGCAAGCTCGGCAGGCGATGTGAAGTGTTGCCAAGGCCCTATGGCCATCCGCCTCCCCTTCGGGAAAGATGGAGGAGCAGATACAGCTATTCAAGGGAGCGTGGTGGCGCTTTCAACTGTGGAAGATATCGGCCTGTCGGGAAGGTGCACGGGAAGCCAAGGCCATGGTGAAAACACGGTATACCAAGCTTGATCCGAATCATATGGCTTGGGTCGGACCTCTAGGGTCAGATGGAAAAGAACTTCCCGTTAATTTGGTATATGACGAAGAAGTAGCCGCCAAGTATTCCCAGCAGGATTGTAAGTTAGACCGCCTGCTGGATGGCATAAAGGAGGAAATTTTTGAGTCCTAGTGACTATGTACTTTCCTTGACATATGTGACTCTAGCTGAATTATAAAAACAATTGTCATGGCAGACCTTTTTGCTTCGACCTCTAGAACCGAAGGTGCGGAGTGTTTCCGAATACCTTAGCGATAAAATAGACCGGGGCCGGTATGCGTGGGAACCAGGCGTAGGGGTCATAGTTGCTTGAACAGACAACGTGTATCCGGCTAGTTGTGTTATATTACATTATGATTGTAAGAAACATCTTCCAGGGAGAATTAGTTCTGTTAGGGGTTCCTTTCCCTGGTTGTGCATGCATTAAAATGCATGTCCGAACTGTGATTGATAACATTACAGTATAGGTAATCATCTGGGGTTCATAATGGAAATAATATAAAGCATTTTTAGTCCGCCGACTGAGTATGCTCTTAAGAACGCTAGCTTTCGGCTTCACCCAGTCTGAGGTACACATCCGGATGACCCGGCAGTAACAATCGCAGAGGTGCTCCCTTTATGCCCTAGCCGAACTAACGTGAACGTAGGGCATAAGCACAGGAGCCAGGCAACCCAGCTTGGCCAAAAATTAAGTCATATTGATGCATATAATGGCGAAAAAAGGTACATATGAGAAGAAATGCATATGTGATGAGCTTGATGCTCGGAAAATAAGCTTCTGTCCAGGAATCCCCCAGGTATAGTGGACGTACATGCTCAAGGATGTGTACATCACAGGTGCACGGTTTAGCCGTGCGAAAGATTTTAAGTTCTAGAAAAAATAAAAAATGAAAAGAGAGGAAAAAATAAAGGAGACAACAGGGAGAAGGAGACAAATGCATAGTTCGATGGTAGGCATAGAATCTTCGGAGTCTGGCCGTGTTCCAGGGGTTCGGCTCTAGGCGATTGTCTAATGCAGCACACAAGCGGTACGCTCCTCCTGTGAGAACCTCGTCAATTATGAAGGGACCCTCACACTTGGGCTTGAGTTTGTCCTTTTTCTTCTCCAGCAAGCGTAGGCTGAGTTCGTCAACATTATAAGTCTTGGCCTGTACTTCTCTGCTATGGTATCTGCGGGCCTGTTGTTGATAAAATGTGGAACAGGCTTTTGCAACATCACTCTCCTCCTCCAGGGTATCTAGGTTGTCCTACCGATCAAGCTTGGCTTCTCTCTCCTCGTACATGCGCACTCGAGATGAGTCATGGATAATGTCGCAGGGCAACACAACTTCCGCACCGTACACCATGAAGAAATGTGTATATCCAGTAGTGCAGTTGGGCGTGGTCCGCAGCCCCCAGAGTACGAAGTCAAGTTGCTCAACGTAGTGATTGTCTGATTCTTTCAAAGACCACACTAGTCTAGGTTTAATGCCGCTCATAATTAGACCATTAGCCCGTTCGACTTTACCGTTTTTTTGCGGGTGATAGACAGAGGCGTAATCGAGCTTAAAGCCCAGATTAGCACACCAAGTTTTCTCCTCATCGACTGTGAAATTGGAGCCGTTATCGGTGATGATGTTGTGTGGAACACCATAACGGTGCACCACACTGGATATGAAGTCTATTATTGGCCCCGCCTCAGCCGTTTTGACTGGTTTGGCCTCTATCCACTTAGTGAATTTATCCACCATGACTAGCAGATACTTTCTCTTATGGCTTTCTCCTTTAAGGGGTTCGACCATATCGAGCCCCCACACCACGAAAGGCCAAGTGATGGGGATCATTTGTAGAGCGGTGGGGGGCATGTGGCTTTGGTTGGCGAATAGCTGGCATCCGATGCAATGTTGGACAAGGTCCTGTGTATCTGCTCGGGTCGTTGGCCAGTAAAAACCTGTACAGAAGGCCTTGCTAACAAGGGCCCGAGCTGCAGCATGGTGACTGCCGAGTTCGGCGTGAATTTCAGCCAAGAGCTGTCGCCCCTCTTCATCAGAGCTACATCTTTGAAGAACTCCTCTAACGCTTTTCTTGTAGAGATCTCCTTCATGAACCATGTAGGCCTTCGAGCACCGAAAAATGCGGCGAGCCTCATTCTGGTTCTCTGGGAGTTCTTTCCTATTAAGGTAGGCAAAGAAGGGTTCGGTCCATGGGGCAATGACCTCCATGATTAGATGGGCCCACGGTGTTATTTTGCTGGTTGAGTCCACGATGATATCGTTGTGTTCGGAGGCTGGGGTGGTGTTTGGATCTGGACTAGTGTTACCGCTCTCCCCTTGCCACACCACGGACGGCTTAAAGAGCCTTACCAGGAAGATATTAGGTGGGACGGGGTCGCACTTGGCGCAAATGCGAGCGACGACGTCCGGCGCTTGATTACTTTCTCGAGCCACATGATGAACCTCAAGGCCCTCGAATCGAGCCAAGATTTTTAGGACAGCGTTGCGGTAAGCCGCCATCTTCGGATCTTTGGCATCAAAATCTCCATTTATTTGAGATATTGCGAGGTTTGAGTCCCCGCGCACTTCCACGCGTTGTATGCTGATATGTCTCCAACGTATCTATAGTTTATGAAGTATTCATGCTATTATATTATCAACCTTGGATGTTTTATATGCATTTATATGCTATTTTATATGGTTTTTGGGACTAACCTATTCACCTAGAGCCCAGTGCCAGTTTCTGTTTTTCCCTGTTTTAGAGTATCGCAGAAAAGGAAAACCAAACAGAGTCCAATTGACCTGACACTTGACGGAGCTTATTTTTGGACTAGAAGAAGGCCTTGGAGTAAAAGAGTTGGGCCAGAAGAGTCCCGGGCTGCCCACGAGGGTGGGAGGCGCGCCCACCAGAGACCCCCTGACTTGTTCTCGACGCCAAAACCTCTTGTATATACAGAAACCTCCAGAAATTAACCTAGATCGGAAGTTTCGCTGTCGCAAGCCTCTGTATCCATGAGAAATCAATCTAGACCCTCTCTGGCACCCTGCTGGAGGGGGCCCTCATCACAGGAGGGCATGGAGGAGGATCCCGGAGGGGCCATCATCACCATGAAGGCCGAGGACCAGAGGGAAAACCTCCGCCCTTCCAGGGGAGGCCATGGAGGAGGAAGCACAAGGGGGAGAACCTCTCCTCCTCTCTCTTGGTGGCACCAGAGTGCCATCGAGAGGGGAATCATCGCCGTGGTGATCGTCTTCATCAACATCACCACCACCATCATCCTCATATCTTTTACGCAGTCCACTCTCCCGCACCCCGTTGTAATCCCTACTTGAACATGGTGCTTTATGCCACATATTATGATCCAATGATGTGTTTCCAACATATGATGTTTTGAGTAGATATCCTTTGTCTTTGGGTTGATTGATGATCTAGATTGGTATGAGTTGTATGTTTTACTTTGGTGATGTCCTATGGTGCCCTCCATGTCACGCAAGTGTGAGGGATTCTCACTATAGGGTGTTGCACTATGTCCATGGTTTGCTTATTGTCTGTGTTGCATGAGTGACTGAAACACAAACACGAATAAGCGGGACATGGCGTTTGGGTATAAAGAGGACTTGATACTTTAATGCTATGGTTGGGGTTTACCTTAAAGATTTTTAGTAGGTGCGGATGCTTGCTAGAGTTCCAATCATAAGTGCATATGATCCAAGAAGAGAAAGTATGTTAGCTTATGCCTCTCCCTCATATGAAACTGCAATAGTGATTACCGGTCTTGTTAACAATTGCCTAGGACAATTCCACACACCGATCCACCATTATTCCACACCCGCTATTTATAATATTTAGTAATATATTCTAACTTTATGATAACAGCCCCTACTTTTATATTTTATCTCTCTAATATCATGCAAAGTTACCCTCTTCATACCCACAACGTAGTTTTATTTCTCGTTTCTAGTTGGAAGCAAACGTTCGGTGTACGTAGAGTCGTATCAGTGGCAGATAGGGCTTGAGAGAATATTGATCTTACCTTTAGCTCCCTGTGGGTTCGACACTCCATACTTATCACTTCCACCATTGGGAAATGCTACGATGATTCCCTGCACTTCGGGATTATCATCCCCACTCACTCGCTGCGGACTCCTCCGCAACTCTGCACCCTAACCTCGACGGTTGTTGGCGGCGGGCATAGGTCGCGCTGCAAACGGCACGACATTTCACCCCTACTACTTTCCGCCGCCTATCTGGACCGACATTCTAGACTCTGTTCGACTGGGGTTTTCTGCGGATTGGGCCGGGGATTTTTCTCATGGAGAAGGTAATCAACTTAGAGAAATATTCACTCGTCTCTTATCGCAATCCGTCCGTCGCTATTAATCAACCGGTGGAAATCGCTGTGGAATCATTTTTGTTCTAGCTGATTCGTGGGTGTTCAATCATGTGTCCATAGTGCGAGCACAAGTCGGGCAACTGTGGTCGTGGCCAATCGGAAATGAAGTTCTATCTAACCATTCCGGATAACTTCAGAGAGCGCTCGGTATGTTCAATCTCTATGTGCTTAAAGTTCTAAAGTTATACTTGTTTTGCCTTACTATGGTAGTGTTGGGGAACGTTGCAGAAAACAAAAAAAAATTCCTACTCGTTTCACCAAGATCCATCTATGAGTTCATCTAGCAACGAGTCATCGGATGCATCTACATACCTTTGTAGATCGCGAGCGGAAGCGTTCAAAGAACGGGGATGATGTTGTCGAACACGACGTGATCCAAATCACCGATGACCAAGCACCGAACGGACGGCACCTCGGCGTTCAACACACGTACGGGACGGGAGACGTCTCCTCCTTCTTGATCCAGCAAGGGGGGAGGAGAGGTTGATGATGATCCAGCAGCACGACGGCGTGGTGGTGGATGCAGGGCGTCACAGTAGCAGGGCTTCGCCTATACTACGAGAGAGAGAGAGACGTAACAGGGAGAGAGGGATGCACCAAAGGCTATGGTATGAAATCCCTCCTCTCCCCCACTATATATAGGGGTGCCTAGGGGGGCGACGTCCCTAGGAGATGGGATCTCCTAGGGGGGGCGGCGGCCTAGGGGTGGGGGCTTGCCCCCCAAGCAAGCGGGCGCCCCCTTTAGGGTTTCCCCTCAACGCTAGCCGCATGGGCCCTAGGGGAGTGGTGCCCCAGCCCACTTTGGGCTGGGTCCCTTCCCACTTCAGCCCATGGGGCCCTCCGGGATAGGTGGCCCCACCCGGTGGACCCCCGGGACCCTTCCGGTGGTCCCGGTACAATACCGGTGACCCCGAAACTTGTCCCGATGGCCGAAATAGCACTTCCTATATATAATTCTTTACCTCCGGACCATTCCGGAACTCCTCGTGATGTCCGGGATCTCATCCGGGACTCCGAACAACATTCGGGTTACTGCATGTACATATCTTCACAACCCTAGCGTCACCGAACCTTAAGTGTGTAGACCCTACGGGTTCGGGAGACATGTAGAGATGACCGAGATGACTCTCCGGTCAATAACCAACAGCGGGATCTGGATACCCATGTTGGCTCCCACATGCTCCACGATGATCTCATCGGATGAACCATGATGTCGAGGATTCAATCAACCCCGTATGCAATTCCCTTTGTCAATCGATATGTTACTTGCCCGAGATTCGATCGTCGGTATCCCAATACCTCGTTCAATCTTGTTACCGACAAGTCACTTTACTCGTACCGTAATGCATGATCCCGTGACCAGACACTTGGTCACTTTGAGCTCATTATGATGATGCATTACCGAGTGGGCCCAGTGATACCTCTCCGTCATCCGGAGTGACAAATCCCAGTCTTGATCCATGTCAACCAAACAGACACTTTCGGAGATACCCGTAGTCTACCTTTATAGTCACCCAGTTACGTTGTGACGTTTGGTACACCCAAAGCACTCCTACGGTATCCGGGAGTTACACGATCTCATGGTCTAAGGAAAAGATACATGACATTGGAAAAACTCTAGCAAACGAACTATACGATCTTTATGCTATGTTTAGGATTTGGGTCTTGTCCATCACATCATTCTCCTAATGATGTGATCTCGTTATCAATGACATGCAATGTCCATAGTCAGGAAACCATGACTATCAGTTGATCAACGAGCTAGTCAACTCGAGGCTTACTAGGGACATGTTGGTGTCTGTTATTCACACATATATTACGATTTCCGGATAACACAATTATAACATGAATAAAGACAATTATCTTGAACAAGGAAATATAATAATAATGCTTTTATTATTGCCTCTAGGGCATATTTCCAACAGTCTCCCACTTGCACTAGAGTCAATAATCTAGTTACATTGTGATGAATCGAACACCCATGGAATTCTGGTGTTGATCATGTTTTGCTCTTGGGAGAGGTTTAGTCAACGGATCTGCTACATTCAGGTCCGTATGTACTTTACAAATATCTATGTCTCCATCTTGAACATTCACTAGTAGAAAAAGGGGCTATGGTCCAGGCCGCCTCAGCCCATTAGTCCCGGTTCAGTCTTGAACCGGGACCAATGTGCGCATTGGTCCCAGTTCGTGAGCCCAGGGGGCCAGCCGGGCCACGTGGGCCATTGGTCCCGGTTCGTATGGACCTTTTGGTCCCGGTTGGTGGGACGAACCGGGACCAAAGGGCCTCCTTCCTGGCCCACCACCATTGGTCCCGGTTGGTGGCTTGAACCGGGACCAAAGGCTCTCCTTTAGTCCCGGTTCATGCCACGAACCGGGACCAATGAATTGCCTATATATACCCCCTCGCGCAAGAGCAGAGCATAGTGCTCTGTTTTTTCTGGCCGAGGGGGAGAGGCCTCTGTGGTGCTCTAGCTCACCTCCTATGCACATGAGGTGTTCGATGGAATGCCCGAGCCACACTACTTAAGCTTTCTCCTCTCGAAGCTCGACCTCCAAGCTCCATTTTCCTCGAGATTTGTCTAGATTTAGCGGTCCGTCATGCCCCGTCCCCGTCTTCACCGCCGTCGATCACCCGCGCCGATCTCATCACCGACACCACCGTGGTGAGCCTCTTATTCTTATCTTCTTTTTGAAAGGAAAACTATTCTTACTTGTATGTTTAGATAGATACTTGTATCATTTTCTTACATTTATTATTGCATCTTATATAGTGCGATGGTTTTGGTATCCGCCCCCGTCGGCCCTCGTCCTGTCTATGATTCGGATTTGGTATGTATATTATCTTTATAACTATTGGTTCATTTATTGTTTATGAAAATTATGCCGACCAACGTGACATAGATTTTATTTATCTAGGATGTATGTGAATCGGAAATGCCAACCGACCTTGTCGAGAGGTTAAATTTAGTTGAAGAAGAAAACACTTTGTTGAAGGAAAAAATAAAAAAATTGAGGAGGAGAAGATGATATTGGAGTTGCATGTTGCGGATGTTGTCGATGATCACAAGATCAAGATGGATGCAATGCGCTTGAAGATTAGAAAGATTAGAAAATATGCCATTCATACCGAGGCTTGGTATCATTATGCCGTTGGATCAATTGTTACCTTGGTTGCGATTATGATCGCATTTGTTTTCGCATTGAAATGTTTTACATAGTTTCAATGTATGGTTTAATTAATTAGATGCTCTGGAGAGCTATATGTTGTTAGATGAGAACTATGTATGCACTTTGGTTTTAATGTGATGATGAACTTCTATTAATTTGGACACTTAATTATATATAATGCACGCAGATGAACCGGCAATGGATGTACGGTGACAGACACACCCGCGAGTACATTAAGGGCGTGCATGAGTTTCTCGATGTGGCTGAGGCAAACAAGCAGAATGGTTTTATGTGTTGTCCATGCACTGAATGTGGGAATACGAGGTCTTACTCTATCCGGAAAATCCTTCACTCCCACCTGCTTTACAAGGGTTTCATGCCACACTATAATGTTTGGACGAGGCAAGGAGAAATAGGGGTTATGATGGAAGACGGCGAAGAAGAAGAGTACGATGACAACTATGTGCCCCCTGAATACGGTGATGCTGCAACGGGGGGAGCTTGTGAAGATCAAGAGGAACCAGACGATGATGTGCCCAATGATGCTGCCACGGGTGAAGCTGCTGAAGATCAAGAGGAAACAGACGATGTGCCCGATGATTGTGATCTCCGCCGGGTCATTGTCGATGCAAGGACGCGATGCATTAGTCAAAAGGAGAAGCTGAAGTTCGATCGCATGTTAGAGGATCACAAAAAAGGGTTATACCCCAATTGCGAAGATGGCAACACAAAGCTCGGTACCGTACTGGAAT
This sequence comes from Triticum monococcum, assembly GCA_034509565.1. Taxonomy (NCBI): domain Eukaryota; kingdom Viridiplantae; phylum Streptophyta; class Magnoliopsida; order Poales; family Poaceae; genus Triticum; species Triticum monococcum. The sequence continues at coordinate 492,193,998 of CM067845.1, forward strand.
TGCTGCAGTGGAAGGCAGAGAATGCTGTGGCTGACAAAGGATTTGAGAAGCTACTGAAAATATTGAAGAAGAAGCTTCCAAAGGATAACGAATTGCCCGACAGTACATACGCAGCAAAGAAGGTCGTATGCCCTCTAGGATTGGAGGTGGAGAAGATACATGCATGCCCTAATGACTGCATCCTCTACCGTGGTGCATACAAGGATCTGAATGCATGCCCGGTATGTGGTGCGTTGCGGTATAAGATCAGACGAGATAACCCCGATGATGTTGACGGTGAGCCCCTCAGGAAGAGGGTCCCTGCAAAGGTGATGTGGTATGCTCCTATAATACCACGGTTGAAACGTCTGTTCAGAAACGAAGAGCATGCCAAGTTGATGCGATGGCATAGTGAGAACCAAAAGAAAGATGGGAAGTTGAGAGCACCCGCTGACGGGTCGTAGTGGAGAAAAATCGACAGAAAGTACTGGGATGAGTTTGCAAAGGACCCAAGGAATGTATGGTTTGCTTTAAGCGCGGATGGCATTAATCCTTTCGGGGAGCAGAGCAGTAATCACAGCACCTGGCCCATGACTCTATGTATGTATAACCTTCCTCCTTGGATGTGCATGAAGCAGAAGTTCATTATGATGCCAGTTCTCATCCAAGGCCCTAAGAAACCCGGCAACGAAATTGATGTGTACCTAAGGCCATTAGTTGAAGAACTTTTACAGCTGTGGAATGGAAACGGTGTACGTACGTGGGATGAGCACAGACAGGAGGAATTTAACCTTAAGGCGTTGCTGTTCGTGACCATCAACGATTGGCCCGCTCTCAGTAACCTTTCAGGACAGACAAACAAAGGATACCACGCATGCACGCACTGTTTAGATGACACTCAAAGTATATACCTGGACAAATGCAGGAAGAATGTGTACCTGGGCCATCATCGATTTCTTCCGACTAACCATCAATGTCGAAAGAAAGGCAAGCATTTCAAAGGCGAGGCAGATCACCGGAAGAAGCCCGCCATGCGCACCGGTGATCACGTGCTTGCTATGGTCAATGATTTACCCTACGTCATCTTTGGAAAGGGTCCCGGTGGATTAGCTGTTCCGAATGACGCTGAGGGACATGCACCCATGTGGAAGAAGAAATCTATATTTTGGGACCTACCCTACTGGAAAGACCTAGAGATCCGCTCGTCAATCGATGTGATGCACGTGACGAAGAACCTTTGCGTGAACCTGCTAGGCTTCTTGGGCGTGTATGGGAAGACAAAAGATACGCCGGAGGCACGGGAGGACCTGCAACGTTTGCACGAAAAAGATGACATGCCTCCGAAGCAGTATAAAGGTCCTGCCAGCTACGCTCTTACGAAAGAAGAGAAAGAAATCTTCTTTGAATGCCTGCTTAGTATGAAGGTCACGACTGTCTTCTCATCGAATATAAAGGGAATAATAAATATGCCAGAGAAAAAGTTTCAGAACCTAAAGTCTCATGACTGCCACGTGATTATGACGCAACTGCTTCCGGTTGCATTGAGGGGGCTTTTACCGGAAAACGTCCGATTAGCCATTGTGAAGCTATGTGCATTCCTCAATGCAATCTCTCAGAAGGTGATCGATCCAGAAATGGTACCAAGGCTAAGGAGTGATGTGGCACAATGTCTTGTCAGTTTCGAGCTGTTGTTCCCATCATCCTTCTTCAATATCATGACGCACGTCCTAGTTCATCTAGTCGACGAGATTGTCATCCTGGGGCCCGTATTTCTACACAATATGTTCCCCTTTGAGAGGTTCATGGGAGTCCTAAAGAAATATGTCCGTAACCGCGCTAGGCCAGAAGGAAGCATCTCCATGGGCCATCAAACAGAGGATGTTATCGGGTTTTGTGTTGACTTCAATCCTGGCCTTAACAAGATAGGTCTCCCTAAATCGCGGTATGAGGGGAGACTGACTGGAAAAGGCACTCTTGGAAGAGACTCAATAATATGCAGGGATGGATATTCTTGGTCTCAAGCACACTACACAGTTCTACAGAACTCTACCTTGGTGACCCCGTATGTCGATGAACACAAGAACAGTCTGCGCTCCAAACACCCGAAGCAATGCGACGACTGGATTACATGTGAACACATCAGGACTTTCTGCAGTTGGTTGGAAACACGTCTCAGAGGTGACAACACTGTTTGTGATGAGTTGTACTTGTTGTCCAGGGGACCATCTTTGATTGTATTGACTTACAAAGGATACGAGATAAATGGGAATACATTTTACACGGTCGCCCAAGATCAAAAGAGCACCAACCAAAACAGCGGTGTCGCTTTGATGCAGCAACCGAGAGTGGAAAGGACACATATTATGGTTACATAGTGGACATATGGGAACTTGACTACGGACCTGATTTTAAGGTCCCTTTGTTTAAGTGCAAATGGGTCATTCTGTTTGGCGGCGGGGTACAAGTAGACCCACAGTACGGAATGACAACAGTGGATCTGAAAAATCTTGGGTACACTGACGAACCGTTCGTCCTAGCCAATGATGTGGCACAGGTTATCTATGTGAAGGACATGCGTACTAAACCGAGAAAAAGAAAAGATAAGGAAGCGAATACATCATACGATGAGCCAAAGCGCCACATAGTCCTTTCAGGAAAAAGGGACATCCTGGGAGTGGACGGCAAGACAGACATGTCTGAAGATTATGAAAAGTTTCATGAAATTCCTCCCTTCAATGTCAAGGCTGACCCAAGCATCCTGATAAACAATGAAGATTATCCATGGTTACGGCGCAATAAGCAAATGACACAAGCGAAGAAAAAGTGAAGACTTTCTCCCGCAATAAGAAAATGCTATGTGGGTGAAATTATGATACCATGCATCCCAACTTTCAACTTTTTCAGAGTTCATTTGAAATGCTTTCATGTCTTATGGTTTGAAACTTTGATACTTCGAAAGTGATTGTCCATTTTGTACACGAAGTGCATCAAGTTTTTGTCGTAACCCTCTCTACTTTTTGGAACATGCTATGTGGGTGAAATGATGATACCATGCCAACTTTCAACCTTTTCAGAGTTCATTTTGAAATGCTTTCCAATTTCAGAGTCATTTAGCTCAAAGAATGAATTAATAGCAAACAGAATGAACTACAAATCTTTTATGAAAATAAAAACAATCCATTAAAATATTATGTTATGATCAACTAAAATAAAACTATAATATTATTCAATAGCAAAAAGAATATAATTTGTGTGACCTAAAAGCAAACTATAAGTATTTAATTGTAAGTATAAATAAAAAATAAATAGCAAAGAAGAAAAAAATTCATAAACTAGTGATTCACACAAATTTTTAAAAATTGAAATTTAAACTATTTAAAATTTAAAACTAATGGCACTAACAGAAAGTTTATATTTTTTGTGACCTAAAAGCAAAAAGAAATCACTAAAAAACTGTAAGTATTTAGTTGTAAGTAGAAATAAAAAAAATAGAAAAAAAATTCTAATTTTATAGTAAAGTTATTCATAAACTAGTGATTCACACAAATTTTTAAAAATTCAAATTTAAACTATTTAAAATTTAAAACTAATGGCACTAATAGAAAGTTTATAATTTTTGTGACCTAAAAGCAAAAAGAAATCACTAAAAAGCTGTAAGTATTTAGTTGTAAGTAGAAATAAAAAAATAAAAAACCAAAAAATATAGAAACAAAAAAGAAAAAACCAAAAAAAATGCCTCCTACTGGGCCTCCACGGCCTGAATACGACTAGAAACCCTACATGGGCCAGGATTCAGGCCCGCAGAGGCCCAATAGGCCCACAGGCAGTAGCAGTTTAGGCCCGAAAGCCTACATTTGAGAGGAGCTCGAAAGGAGAGGCAGAGCAGCGCTTATAAACCAGTATCGGCGCCCTTCAGCTAGCGATGTGGGACTAAACTTCTGGGCGCGGGGCGCACAAGGGCATTGGTCCCGGTTGGTGGCACCAACCGGGACTAAAGGTGGCATTGGTCACGGTTCGTGGCACCAACCGTGACCATTGCCCCCCTTTAGTCCCGGTTCGTGCCACCAACCGGGACCAAAGGCCGCCGCTTCCCGCCCTTTGGGCTGCTGAAAATTGGCCTTTGGTCCCGATTCATGGCACCAACCGGGACCAAAGGGGGGCATTGGTCACGGGTCGTGCCATGAACCGGGACCATTGCTCTGCCTATATATACAGCACTTGCGAAATTTTCGGCAACTGCTCCATTCCCCATCGCCGCCGCCGCCAGGCTGCTCGTCCTCCTCGTCGCCGTCGCTGCGCCCTACCCCGTCGTCGCCCCGCGCCCCTGCCCCGTGCTCGCCGTCACCGTCGCCCCTGCCCCCGCGCGCCGGTGCCCTCACCGCCCCCGCCGTCCTCGTCGCGCCCCCGCGCGCCTTGCTCGCCGTCGCCGCCCCGTGCTCGCCGTCCCTTCCCCGTCGCCGTCGCCCTCCCGCGCGCCGCCCCGCCATCGCCGTCGCCCGCCCGCCCCCATCGTCGCCGTCGCGGTCCTCCTCTGGTCCGGCCGTGGCGCCCTTTTTTCCGTTATATGCTTTTTTTCTGCTATATGCTTTTTTTCATGTATATATGCAAAAAATATATATGTATATATATGCTTGTTAGGATTTTTCTGTTCATAGCTATATTAGGATTTTTTTCTGTTCATAGATATTTTTTCATATATATGCTTGTTTTTTATATATATGTGTATATATGTTCTCTGTGTATATATCTATGTTCATGTATATATGCAAAAAATAGTTCTTTAGAAAAATTAGGATTTTTTTGGTGATATTAATTATTGTAAATATGAAATTGTTTTTATATTCATATGAACAAATGAATTAGAAGAGGGAGAAGAAGAGGGGGTCGAGAGGGGGTCTAGGGTCGCCGAGGGGTCGAGGGTCGTCGAACATGAGAGGAGGAAGAGGATAAAAAAAAGAGGAAGAAGAAGAAAAAAAAGAGGAGAAGAAAGAATAGAGGAGACTTCTCCTCTATTCTTTCTTCTCCTCTTTTTTTTCTTCTTCTTCCTCTTTTTTTATCGGGAACGAGGGTCGTCGAGGGTCGCCGAGCGGTAGAGGAAGAAGAGGATAAAATAGAAGAGGAAGAAAAAAAAGAGAGGGGTCGACGGTCGCCTAGGGGTTGAGGGTCGAGAGGGGGTCTAGGGTCGCCGAGAGGGGAGAGGAAGACGAGGAGAAATAAATAGGAAGAAGAAAAAAGAAGAAAAAAAAAGAGGAGAAGAAGAAAGGAATAGAGGAGAAAAGAGAAAAATAGAATATATTCTATTTTTCTCTTTTCTCCTCTATTCCTTTCTTCTTCTCCTCTTTTTTTTCTTCTTTTTTTTCTTCGACACGTGGGGAGGGGGGGGGGGTCGAGAACACCGGACATTCATGAGAGAGGCGAGGAAAGAATAGAGGAGACTTCTCCTCTATTCTTTCTTCTCTTCTTTTTTCTTCTTCTTCTTCCTCTTTATTTTATCGGGAACGAGGGTCGTCGAGAGGGCCGCCGAGTGGTAGAGGAGAAACCCTAAATAGAAAGTATCGTCGGTGTGAGATACATGTACCGTCGGTGTCGGACATTACATCCACATCCCACAAGTGGCGCGGGCTTCGACGCCCACGTCACTTGTGGGACGTGGATGTAGTGTCCGACACCGAAGGCCACATGTATCTCACACCCACGATACTTGCTAGCTATTTAGGGTTTCCTTTGACACTAGGCAACCTCCCGACCCCTCGGCGATCCTCTCGAACATGAGAGGAAGAAGAGGGTCGTCTAGGGTTCGAGGGTTCGAGGGTTCTTCTCCTCTATTCTTTCTTCTCTTCTTTTTTCTTCTTCTTCTTCCTCTTTATTTTATCGGGAACGAGGGTCGTCGAGAGGGCCGCCGAGTGGTAGAGGAGAAACCCTAAATAGAAAGTATCGTCGGTGTGAGATACATGTACCTTCGGTGTCGGACACTACATCCACATCCCACAAGTGGCGCGGGTTTCGACGCCCACGTCACTTGTGGGACGTGGATGTAGTGTCCGACACCGAAGGCCACATGTATCTCACACCCACGATACTTGCTAGCTATTTAGGGTTTCCTCTACCGAAAAGAAGAGGAGAAATAAATAAGAAGAAGAAAACAAAAGAAAAAGAAGAGGAGAAGAAGAAAGGAATAGTGGAGAAGAAGAGAAAATAGAATATATTCTATTTTCTCTTCTTCTCCACTATTCCTTTCTTCTTCTCCTCTTTTGTTTCTTCTTTTTTTTCTTCGATCTTCTCCTCTAGCTATTCCTTTCTTCTTCTCCTCTATTGGTCGAGGGTCGGGAACTAGGGTAGAGGGTCGAGGGTCGTTAAGGGGTCAAGGGTCGAGGGTTTCAGGTTCGTTGAGGGTTCGAGGGGTCAAGAATCGCCGAGGGGTCGAGAGAGGTTTCCTAGTGTCAAAGTATTGAAGAAATCCATGCCTTCATCATTAGCCGGAAGTAACCAGGGCATGTTGGTACGAAGTTCTGCAAAGTTGTTCTGGAATGGAGTCCCGGATAGAATAATCCGCCTTTTGGTACGAATTCAGCAAAGGCCTTCCAAATAGGGATATTCGGAAGGCTCTTGCTGAACTTTGTACCAAAAAGCGAATTATCCTATCTGGGACTCCGTTCCAGAACAACTTTGAAGAGCTTCCTACCATCAAGCACATGTTACTTTCGCCTAATGATGAAGACATGGTTTTGTTGAATCCTTTGACACTAGGCAACCTCCCGACCCCAAGGCGATCCTCTCGAACATGAGAGGAAGAAGAGGATAAAAAAAGAAGAGGAAGAAGAAGAAAAAAGAGGAGAAGAAAGAATAGAGGAGTTCTTCTCCTCTATTCTTTCTTCTCCTCTTTTTTTCTTCTTCTTCCTCTTTTTTTATCGGGAACGAGGGTCATCGAGGGACATATATAGATGTAGTGTCGTCGTTGTCGATATATACCCCCTCCTGATAGCTTACTATGATTAGGTAGCTAGTTCTACGTTTGGCACAAATATATCCATCTATCATGTTTGAATAATAATTGCCATGTTGTAAATATTTGTAGAAACTATGGACACCGCCCTAGACGAAGCAACAAAAGAAGCGTTGTTGAGGGAGATAATCGCACAAGGAAGTGATGCCGTCTCGTACTATCTCAACGATATCATCGATGGTCTGGAAGGAGAGGGTGAACAAGCTGGCTACGGTGACCTAATGCCGATGCAAGAAGAAGAACATGAGGACGGCGCCGGTGACCCAATGCCGGTGCAAGAAGGAGACCGCGATGACGGCTCCGGTGACCGAACCGAGTCCGGCCAGGTATATATTAGTTAAGCCTATGCTGACTAGCTGATTGATGCATTCATTGTTTTGGTATGTACACATATTAATTAAGTCTTTGTTCTTTTTTCTAGCCCTCCGGATCGAGCACAACTTCGGTAAAGAGATGAGGCCCGAAGAAAAAGTTGAGCTCGGATGAAAAGCTTGAGATCACAGCAATCGCGCCCGACGGCCAACCTATTGAACCCCTCCGGACAAAGAGGGCATTTTTTGCTCAGTGCGGGGTTCTGGTTAGGGACAAGATCCCGATAAGCATCCGGCAATGGTTTAAGCCGGCTACAGAAGACCCTGAGGTGTCTTATGTCAATGATATGCAGAAAAATGATCTTTGGACTGAGCTGAAGTCAAATTTCACCCTACCGCCAGAGGATAATCCAGAGAACCCAATTAAAGAGAAATTAATCAAGTCTTTTGCTCTGAAGAGGATGGCAGATCTATTCAGGAGGTGGAAGAAAGAGCTGAATAGGTTTGTCGATAAAAAAGAGACACCAGAATTCAAGGGCAGATATGAGAAGATCAGAGATCACTGGCCCGCATTTGTGGCCTACAAGACATCGGAAAAGAGTAAGAAGATGTCGGCGACAAACAAGCAGAATGCCGCGAAGAAGAAGCTTCACCATAGCACGGGGTCAGGTGGCTACCTCGTAGCCCGGCCTAAGTGGTCCAAGGTTGAGAATGATCTGGTTCATAAAGGGATCGAACCAGAGACAAATAACTGGCCAGACCGTTGCCGAACTTGGTTCTTCAGGGCTGGCGGAACCTTGGACCCTGAAACAGGGAAATGCATTTGGACGAATGAACAAATGGACATACCAGTCAGTAAGCTTAAGCACTATATCGACGCAGCGCAGGAAGGGACGTTCTTTCCAGACAGAGAGCACGACGAGCTCACAATGGCCCTCGGGAATCCTGAGCACCCTGGACGGACATGAGGCACGCCAGGCTCCGTTCCGTGGAAGGTTGGGTTTCCGGACGTAGGCGGTTACAAATCCCATGAGAGGAGGAAAAAAGTGCAGCAGACCGAACTGCAGGCGCTGCACGCAAGGGTACAAGCGATAGAGGAACGAGAAGCAAATCGCAGCAAACGTACTGCCGAAGCCTTCCCCGAAGCTACCCCGCCATCTCAGCGCAGAAGCAGCGTGGCTTCCACCGAGCAGCTTCAGCTGCAGCATGCCTTGACGGCTCCTGCCAGCTATCCTGTGGATGCTATAACGGAGTCTCAAAATTGCCACCTTATGACGCAATGGATGAATTTGAAGGTCAAGGCGGCTGTTGGCTCTGTTTATCCTACTGAACCCGGCGCAACTTTTCACTGCATGCCGATTCCAGAAGGATATGCTAGGGTGATGGTGGATGAGATAACGGAGGGATTTGAGGACCTCCAGCTTGACCACCCTACCGGTGAAGGGGAGACTCGGCTGGGGTCTGCTCTGAAGACTCCATGCCTATGGCGGAAGGACCTCATCAACCTTCCGAACTGGACGCCTCCGCCTCCTCCTCCTCCTCCGGCGAGTCAGGGCACTCCTTCTCCTCCACCGCCTCCTCCTCCGGCGAGTGACGATCAGGGCCCTCGGCCGGCTCCTTCTCCGACGCGTGGCGGCACTCCGCCTCCTTCTCCGCCTGCGCCGACGCGCCCGAGCAGCCAACCTCCTCCTTCTCCGCCTCTTCAGCAAGGGCAGAAGAGATCTTCCGCCGCTCCAGCTGCTCCGGCGGGTCGTAGTCCTTCTCCTCCGCCTCTTAAGCAAGTAAAGAAGAAAACCGCTTCGTCTGCTCGGTCGGTGTCTAGCAGTACAACCAGAGGCGGGAGGACATACAGATTCGGTCCTTCTCTGAAGACTCCAGAGAAGTTACCATACGAGAGGACCCAGGAGGAGAACGCCGAGATCGCACGAGAAGAAGTGAGGAAATTCTTTGAAGGGGTGAAAGCAAAGAAACATCCACCTCCGGAGGAGAAGGTAGATGGGGTGAAAGTGAAGCGCACTCTGGCTGCCCTGACAGAACCACCAAAGTCTGATCCGCCGAAAGGAAACTATGACCGCATTATTGGAAAGGAATTTGCCGAAGCGGAGCGGTCGGGAACTACTGTCAGTGATGAAAGGCTGAAAAAACGACGAGCTGGGAAACAAATTGCCCAGCTCGGCAAACAAGCGAAGCAATCATGCCCCCCGCTCAAGGTGCCTAGCCACAACGTCGCTAATGATCTGAGGATGGTGCCCGGTTATAATAATCTTGCAGATTACCTGCCCGACGAAGTACATTATGAACCCATGGACATGCAGATGCAAAGATACGAGTACGGGAAGCCTCTCGTCAAAGATGAAAGATCTCTATCAACGATGATGCGAAGATTGCATGATTGGTACTTGAAAATCTGCTGAGACTCTGGGGGGAGGAGTACTTTGTATGTGAGAGTTAAAAAGGAGCATGACCTCGTTGGAATTGATCTGTTGGCTGTTCCATTTGAGGAGTTCTATCAGTTTTTCAATCAATTGGCCCTCGATAAAACAACGGTCGCCTGCTACTGTCTGTAAGTAGTACTACTTCTTTCATTAAGTTTCTCTATATAGCTTAGCTCTTTCATTGCATGTATTTATAATCATCCTCACTATATTATGCAGATTGAAGATCGTCGAATTGAAGAAAAGACAAGTCGGTGATATTGGGTTCATTAACACATATCTCATAGATGCAATTCAGGTTAAACTTCATGCCGCAGCTACCGAGGCCAACTTGCTACAATCGTTCGTAATAAATCAAAACAAAGATATAATACTCTTTCCTTACAACTTCAAGTGAGTGTTACTGTCTTGTGCGTATTCGGTTTCCCCTATATATTACTCAAGGTTATAGTAATGTAATTCATGAGTTATGCATGCGTGTGCAGTTTCCACTATATTCTCCTAGAGATTAAGCTTGAGCAGGGACTAGTAACCGTCTTAGACTCAAAACGAAAAGATCCCCAGGACTATGCAGACATGACTGAAATCCTCAAGAAGTAAGTTAAATCGATCATTATCCACCATATCAGCAACTTTGTTCATTTCCTGATATCAAGTAATTGTTTTCTTTGTCCGGCAGGGTTTGGAGAAAATTCACCAAAAAAGTTCCGGGACTGCCGAAGGAGCTGGAATTTAGACACCCGAAAGTAAGTACTATAGTAGCATGTTCCGCGCATCTCCTAGTGATTCAAGCGCTAGTTTCATCAATACCATTTAGCATTCTTGCTTATCAGTTTGATTGACCTCTATTTCTTGTAAATTGGTTGTGGCAGGAACAAGGGAATGATTTCTGTGGATACTACATCTGCGAGTCCATCCGCCACACGACGTGTGAGCGGGGCGGGTACTCTAACGAACAATATGAAGTACGTAAATAACAATATTCACAATTTTATTTTATTACCATCATTTGTGTTGAGTTTCATTCATTCATATATATATATATATATATATATGTATTGACCCCCTTCTTCAAATTAGATGTTTCGGAAGCGGGATGAACTCCTAGCACCAGCTCGCATGCGAGCAATTCAAGAGGAATTGGCGGCATTCTTTCTTGACCACGTGATCCCTGAAGATGGAGAATTCTTTGTTAAACCTGAGTCCATATGATTATATTTGTAAGAGATAATTACTGTATATATGTAGCCGGTACTGTTAGATAGATATACGAGAACTTGTTGTTCGACCAATCTCTCGGAGAAGGAGAGGTGGTCGATATCACTTCTCTCTGTATGCATATATGTTCATGATGATCTTCTGTTTCCTTCGTTTGCTTTACTAGCTAGCCAGCATGTCTAGTCCTCTCTATACGTATGTATAGTACGTAGCGTCGACCAAGCACGGACATAAGAGAGGACACTTCTCTATATTAATTATAGCTAGCTAACACAATATATGAAACACCTAAATTAACCCCCCAAAACCCCCAACCCCCCCCCTTTCAAAAAAAACAAAAACCCTAGCCACAGAAATGCTGACGCGTGGATGCCTATTGGTCCCGGTTGGTGCCACCAACCGGGACCAAAGGGTCTCCTGACTGGGCTCTGCACACTGCCCACGTGGAGGGGCTTTAGTCCCAGTTCTGGATTGAACCGGGACTAAAGGTGGGAGGTATTAGTACCGACACTTTAGTCCCGGTTCAGGAACCGGGACTAAAGGCCCTTATGAACCGGGACTATAGGCCCTTTTTCTACCAGTGATTTTCACGAATGGAGTTGAAGCGACGCTTGATGTGCCTTGTCTTCTTGTGAAACCTGGGCTCCTTGGCAAGTGCAATAGCTCCAGTGTTGTCACAAAAGAGCTTGATCGGCCCCGACGCATTGGGTATGACTCCAAGGTCGTTGATGAACTCCTTCACCCAAATTGCTTCATGTGCTGCCTCCGAGGCTGCCATGTACTCCGCTTCACATGTAGATCCCGCCACGACGCTCTGCTTGCAACTGCACCAGCTTACTGCTAGAGTCTCGGTCTAGATACATATTGAAAGTGGGAGCAATTAGCTAGAGTAGCTCCGTGCAGAGCATTATAGACAAAGAATTTTGCAAAATACTTGCGGATCTGAATGTGACAGACCCGTTGACTAAAATTATCTCACAAGCAAAACATGATCACACATTAGTACTCTTTGGGTATTAATCACATAGAGATGTGAACTAGATTACTGACTCTAGTAAACCCTTTGAGTGTTGGTCACATAACGATGTGAACTATGGGTGTTAATCACATGGTGATGTGAACTATTGCTGCTAAATCACATGGCGATGTGAAACTAGATTATTGACTCTAGTGCAAGTGGGAGACTGAAGGAAATATGCCCTAGAGGCAATAATAAAGTTATTATTTATTTCCTTATATCATGATAAATGTTTATTATTCATGCTAGAATTGTATTAACCGGAAACATAATACATGTGTGAATACATAGACAAACAGAGTGTCACTAGTATGCCTCTACTTGACTAGCTCGTTAATCAAAGATGGTTATGTTTCCTAACCATGAACAAAGAGTTGTTATTTGATTAACGAGGTCACATCATTAGTTGAATGATCTGATTGACATGACCCATTCCATTAGCTTAGCACACGATCGTTTAGTATGTTGCTATTGCTTTCTTCATGGCTTATACATGTTCCTATAACTATGAGATTATGCAACTCCCGTTTACCGGAGGAACACTTTGGGTACTACCAAACGTCACAACGTAACTGGGTGATTATAAAGGAGTACTACAGGTGTCTCCAATGGTGGATGTTGGGTTGGCGTATTTCGAGATTAGGGTTTGTCACTCCGATTGTCGGAGAGGTATCTCTGGGCCCTCTCGGTAATACACATCACATAAGCCTTGCAAGCATAATAACTAAGATGTTAGTTATGAGATGATGTATTACGGAACGAGTAAAGAGACTTTCCAGTAACGAGATTGAACTAGGTATTGGATACCGACGATCGAATCTCGGGCAAGTAACATACCGATGACAAAGGGAACAACGTATGTTGTTATGCGGTCTGACCGATAAAGATCTTCGTAGAATATGTAGGAGCCAATATGGGCATCCAGGTCCCGCTATTGGTTATTGACCGGAGACGTGTCTCGGTCATGTCTAAATTGTTCTCGAACCGTAGGGTCCGCACGCTTAACGTTACAATGACAATTATTATGAGTTTATGCATTTTGATGTACCGAAGGTTGTTCGGAGTCCCGGATGAGATCACGGACATGACGAGGAGTCTCGAAATGGTCGAGACGTAAAGATTGATATATTGGAAGCCTATGTTTGGACATCGGAAGTGTTCCGGGTGAAATCGGGATTTTACCGGAATACCGGGAGGGTTACCGGAACCCCCCGGGAGACTAATGGGCCTATTGGGCCTTAGTGGAAAAGAGAAAAGGGAAGCCCACTAGCTGGCCGGCGCCCCCCAAGTCCTATTAGGAATAGGATAAGGGGCCGGCCCCCCTTCTCTCTCTTTTCCCCCGGGAGTCCTAATAGGATTAGGATTGGGGGGAGGAGTCCTACTCCCGGTGGGAGTAGGACTCCCCTGCGCCTCCTCTCCCTTGGCCGGCCGGCTCCCCTCCTCCAACCTTTATATACGGGGGCAGGGGGCACCCCAAGGCACACAAGTTGATCCTTGAGATCGTTCCTTAGCCGTGTGCGGTGCCCCCTGCCACCAAATTCCACCTCGATCATACCGTTGTAGTGCTTAGGCGAAGCCCTGCGTCGGTAGTACATCAAGATCGTCACCACGCCGTCGTGCTGACGGAACTCTTCCTCGACGCTTTGCTGGATCGGAGCCTGAGGAACGTCATCGAGCTGAACGTGTGCTAAGAACTCGGAGGTGCCGGAGTAACGGTGCTTGGATCGGTCGGATCGGGAAGAAGACGTACGACTACTTCCTCTACGTTGTGTGATCGCTTCCACAGTCGGTCTGCGTTGGTACGTAGACAACACTCTCCCCTCTCGTTGCTGTGCATCACCATGATCTTGCGTGCGCGTAGGAAAATTTTCGAAATTACTACGTTCCCCAACAGTGGCATCCGAGCCTAGGTTTTATGGTTTGATGTTATTTGCACGAGTAGAACACAAGTGAGTTGTGGGCGATACAAGTCATACTGCCTACCAGCATGTCATACTCTGGTTCGGCGGTATTGTTGGGTGAGACGATCCGGACCAACCTTACGCGTACTCTTACGCGAGACCGGTTCCCTCGACGTGCTTTTCACATAGATGGTTTGCGGAAGACTGTCTCTCCAACTTTAGTTGAACCAAGTGTGACTACGCCCGGTCCTTGAGAAGGTTAAAACGGAGTCTATTTGACGAACTATCGTTGTGGTTTTGATGCGTAGGTGAGATGAGTTTTACTTAAAGCCCGTAGCAGCCACGTAAAACTTGCAACAACAAAGTAGAGGACGTCTAACTTGTTTTTGCAGGGCATGTTGTGATGTGATATGGTCAGGGCATGATGCTGATTTTATTGTATGAGATGATCATGTTTTGTAATCGAGTTATCGGCAACTGGCAGGAGCCATATGGTTGTCGCTTTATTGTATGCAATGCAATCGCGATGTAATGCTTTACTTTATTACTAAGCGGTAGTGATAGTCGTGGAAGCATAAGATTGGCGAGACGACAACGATGCTATGATGGAGATCAAGGTGTCGCGCCGGTGACGATGGTGATCATGACGGTGCTTCGGAGATGGAGATCACAAGCACAAGATGATGATGGCCATATCATATCACTTATATTGATTGCATGTGATGTTTATCCTTTTATGCATCTTATCTTGCTTTGATTGACGGTAGCATTATAAGATGATCTCTCACTAAATTATCAAGAAGTGTTCTCCCTGAGTATGCACCGTTGCCAAAGTTTGTCGTGCCCAGACACCACGTGATGATCGGGTGTGATAAGCTCTACGTCCATCTACAACGGGTGCAAGCCAGTTTTGCACACGCAGAATACTCAGGTTAAACTTGACGAGCCTAGCATATGCAGATATGGCCTCGGAACACAGAGACCGAAAGGTCGAGCGTGAATCATATAGTAGATATGATCAACATAACGATGTTCACCATTGAAAACTACTCCATCTCACGTGATGATTGGTTATGGTTTAGTTGATTTGGATCACGTGATCACTTAGAGGATTAGAGGGATGTCTATCTAAGTGGGAGTTCTTAAGTAATATGATTAAATTGAACTTAAATTTATCATGAACTTAGTCCTGGTAGTATTTTGCAAATCATGTTGTAGATCAATAGCTCGCGTTGTTGCTTCCCTGTGTTTATTTTGATATGTTCCTAGAGAAAATTGTGTTGAAAGATGTTAGTAGCAATGATGCGGATTGGATCCGTGATCTGAGGTTTATCCTCATTGCTGCACAGAAGAATTATGTCCTTGGTGCACCGCTAGGTGACAGACCTATTGCAGGAGCAGATGCAGACGTTATGAACGTTTGGCTAGCTCAATACGATGACTACTTAATAGTTTAGTGCACCATGCTTAAATGCTTAGAATCGGGACTTCAAAGACGTTTTGAACGTCATGGACCATATGAGATGTTCCAGGAGTTGAAGCTAATATTTCAAGCGAATACCTGAGTTGAGAGATATGAAGTCTCCAACAAGTTCTATAGCTAAAAGATGGAGGAGAATCGCTCAACTAGTGAGCATGTGCTCAGATTGTCTGGGTACTACAATCGCTTGAATCAAGTGGGAGTTAATCTTCCAGATAAGATAGTGATTGACAGAATTCTCTAGACACCATCACCAAGTTAGTAGAACTTCGTGGTGAACTATAATATGCAAGGGATAACGGAAACAACTCCCAAGCTCTTCGTGATGCTGAAATCAACGAAGGTAGAAATCAAGAAAAACATCAAGTGTTGATGGTTGACAAGATCACTAGTTTCAAGAAAAGGGCAAAGAGAAGAAGGGGAACTTCAAAAAGAACAGCAAGCAAGTTGCTGCTCAAGTGAAGAAGCCCAAGTCTGGACCTAAGCCTGAGACTGAGTGCTTCCACTGCGAAGGGACTGGTCACTGGAAGCGGAACTACCCCAAGTGATTGGCGGATAAGAAGGATGGCAAAGTGAACATAAGTATATTTGATATACATGTTATTGATGTGTACTTTACTAGTGTTTATAGCAACCCCTTAGTATTTGATGCTAGTTCAGTTGCTAAGAGTAGTAACTCGAAACGGGAGTTGCACGAACAGAGACTAGTTAAGGGTGAAGTGACGATGTGTGTTGGAATTAGTTCCAAGATTGATATGGTCATCGTCGCATACTCCCTATACTTTCGGGATTAGTGTTGAACCTAAATAAGTGTTATTTGGTTTTTGCGTTGAGCATGAATATGATTTGATCATGTTTATTGCAATACGGCTATTCATTAAAGTAAGAGAATAAATTGTTGTTCTGTTTACATGAATAAAACCTTATATGGTTACACACCCAATGAAAATAGTTCATTGGATCTCGATCTTGGTGATACACATATTCATAATATTGAAACCAAAAGATGCGAAGTTAATAATGATAGTGCAACTTATTTGTGGCACTGCCGTTTAGGTCATATTGGTATAAAGAGCATGAAGAAACTCCATGCTGATGGGCTTTCGAAATCACTTGATTATGAATCACTTGATGCTTGCGAACCATGCCTTTTGGGCAAGATGACTAAAACTCCGTTCTTCGGAACAATGGAGCGAGCAACAGATTTGTTGGAAATCATACATACTGATGTATGTGGTCCGATGAATATTGAGGCTCGCGACAGGTATCATTATTTTCTGATCTTCACAGATGATTTGAGCAGATATGAGTATATCTACTTGATGAAACATAAGTCTGAAACATTTGAAAAGTTCAAAGAATTTCAGAGTGAAGTGGAAAATCATCATGACAAGAAAATAAAAGTTTCTACGATATGATCGCAGAGGTAAAATATTTGAGTTACGAGTTAGGTCTTCAATTAAAACAATGTGGAATAGTTTCACAAAATCATGCCATATGGAACACCACAGCATAATGGTGTGTCCTAACGTCATAACCGTACTTTATTGGATATAGTGCAATCTATGATGTATCTTACCGATCTACCACTATCGTTTTGGGGTTATACATTAGAGACAGCTGCATTCACATTAAATAGGGCACCATCAAAATCCGTTGGGACGACGCCTTATGAACTATGGTTTGGCAAGAAACCAAAGTTGTCGTTTCTTAAAATTTGGGGTTGCGATGCTTATATGAAAAAGTTTCATCCTGATAAGCTCAAACTCAAATCGGAGAAGTGCGTCTTCATAGGATATCCAAAGGAAACTATTGGATACACCTTCTATCACAGATCCGAAGGCAAGACTTTTGTTGCTAAAATTCGGAAACTTTCTGGAGAAGGAATTTCTCTCGAAAGAAGTGAGTGGGAGGAAAGTAGAACTTGACGAGGTAACTGTACCTGCTCCCTTATTGGAAAGTAGTACATCATAGAAAACTGTTTCTGTGACACCTACACCAATTAGTGAGGAAGCTAATGATGATGATCATGTAACTTCAGATCAAGTTACTACCGAACCTTGTAGGTAAACCAGAGTAAGATCCGCGCCAGAGTAGGTACGGTAATCCTTCTCTGGAAGTCATGCTACTAGATCATGATGAACCTACGAACTATGAGGAAGCGATGATGAGCCCAGATTCCGCGAAATGGTTTGAGGCCATGAAATCTGAGATATGATCCATGTATGAGAACAAAGTATGGACTTTGATGGATTTGCCCGATGATCGGCAAGCCATAGAAAATAAATGGGTCTTCAAGAGGAAGACGGACGCTGATAGTAGTGTTACTATCTACAAAGCTAGAATTGTCGCAAAAGTTTTCGACAAGTTCAAGGTGTTGACTACGATGAGTTTTTCTCACTCGTATCTATGCTTAAGTCTGTCCGAATCATGTTAGCAATTGCCGCATTTTATGAAATCTGGCAAATGGATAAACAAAACTGCATTCCTTAATGGATTTATTTAAGAAGAGTTGTATGTGATGCAACTAGAAGGTTTTGTCAATCCAAAAGGTGCTAACAAAAATGTGCAAGCACCAGCGATCCATCTGTGGACTGGTGCAAGCATCTCGGAGTTGGAATATACGCTTTGATAAGTTGATCAAAGCTTATAGTTTTATACAGACTTGCGGTGAAGCCTGTATTTACAAGAAAGTGAGTGGGAGCACTACAGCATTTCTGATAAGTATATGTGAATGACATATTGTTGATCGGAAATAATGTAGAATTATTCTGTAAAGCATAAAGGAGTGTTTGAAAGGAGTTTTTCAAAGAAAGACTTCGGTGAAGCTGCTTACATATTGAGCTTCAAGATCTATAGAGATAGATCAAGACGCTTGATAAGTTCTTTCAATGAGTACATACCTTGACAAAGATTTTGAAGTAGTTCAAAATGGAGCAGTCAAAGAAAGAGTTCTTGCCTGTATTATAAGGTGTGAAGTTGAGTAAGACTCAAAGCCCGACCACGGCAGAAGATAGAAAGAGAATGAAAGTCATTCCCTATGCCTTGGCCATAGGTTCTATAAAGTATGTCATGCTGTATACCAGATCTATTGTATACCCTGCACTGATTTGGCAAGGGAGTACAATAGTGATCTAGGAGTAGATCACTGGACAGCGGTCAGAATTATCCTTAGTGAAATAAGGATATGTTTCTCGATTATGGACGTGATAAAAAGGTTCGTCGTAAAGGGTTACGCCGATGCAAGTTTTGACACTAATCTAGATGACTCTAAGTCTCGGTCTAGATACATATTGAAAGTGGGAGCAATTAGCTAGAGTAGCTCCGTGCAGAGCATTATAGACAAAGAATTTTGCAAAATACTTGCGGATCTGAATGTGACAGACCCGTTGACTAAAATTATCTCACAAGCAAAACATGATCACACATTAGTACTCTTTGGGTATTAATCACATAGAGATGTGAACTAGATTACTGACTCTAGTAAACCCTTTGAGTGTTGGTCACATAACGATGTGAACTATGGGTGTTAATCACATGGTGATGTGAACTATTGCTGCTAAATCACATGGCGATGTGAAACTAGATTATTGACTCTAGTGCAAGTGGGAGACTGAAGGAAATATGCCCTAGAGGCAATAATAAAGTTATTATTTATTTCCTTATATCATGATAAATGTTTATTATTCATGCTAGAATTGTATTAACCGGAAACATAATACATGTGTGAATACATAGACAAACAGAGTGTCACTAGTATGCCTCTACTTGACTAGCTCGTTAATCAAAGATGGTTATGTTTCCTAACCATGAACAAAGAGTTGTTATTTGATTAACGAGGTCACATCATTAGTTGAATGATCTGATTGACATGACCCATTCCATTAGCTTAGCACACGATCGTTTAGTATGTTGCTATTGCTTTCTTCATGACTTATACATGTTCCTATAACTATGAGATTATGCAACTCCCGTTTACCGGAGGAACACTTTGGGTACTACCAAACGTCACAACGTAACTGGGTGATTATAAAGGAGTACTACAGGTGTCTCCAATGGTGGATATTGGGTTGGCGTATTTCGAGATTAGGGTTTGTCACTCCGATTGTCGGAGAGGTATCTCTGGGCCCTCTCGGTAATACACATCACATAAGCCTTGCAAGCATAATAACTAAGATGTTAGTTATGAGATGATGTATTACGGAACGAGTAAAGAGACTTGCCAGGAACGAGATTGAACTAGGTATTGGATACCGACGATCGAATCTCGGGCAAGTAACATACCGATGACAAAGGGAACAACGTATGTTGTTATGCGGTCTGACCGATAAAGATCTTCGTAGAATATGTAGGAGCCAATATGGGCATCCAGGTCCCGCTATTGGTTATTGACCGGAGACGTGTCTCGGTCATGTCTAAATTGTTCTCGAACCGTAGGGTCCGCACGCTTAACGTTACGATGACAATTATTATGAGTTTATGCATTTTGATGTACCGAAGGTTGTTCGGAGTCCCGGATGAGATCACGGACATGACGAGGAGTCTCGAAATGGTCGAGACGTAAAGATTGATATATTGGAAGCCTATGTTTGGACATCGGAAGTGTTCCGGGTGAAATCGGGATTTTACCGGAATACCGGGAGGGTTACCGGAACCCCCCGGGAGACTAATGGGCCTATTGGGCCTTAGTGGAAAAGAGAAAAGGGAAGCCCACTAGCTGGCCGGCGCCCCCCCAAGTCCTATTAGGAATAGGATAAGGGGCCGGCCCCCCTTCTCTCTCTTTTCCCCCCGGGAGTCCTAATAGGATTAGGATTGGGGGGAGGAGTCCTACTCCCGGTGGGAGTAGGACTCCCCTGCGCCTCCTCTCCCTTGGCCGGCCGGCTCCCCTCCTCCAACCTTTATATACGGGGGCAGGGGGCACCCCAAGGCACACAAGTTGATCCTTGAGATCGTTCCTTAGCCGTGTGCGGTGCCCCCTGCCACCAAATTCCACCTCGATCATACCGTTGTAGTGCTTAGGCGAAGCCCTGCGTCGGTAGTACATCAAGATCGTCACCACGCCGTCGTGCTGACGGAACTCTTCCTTGACGCTTTGCTGGATCGAAGCCCGAGGAATGTCATCGAGCTGAACGTGTGCTAAGAACTCAGAGGTGCCGGAGTAACGGTGCTTGGATCGGTCGGATCGGGAAGAAGACGTATGACTACTTCCTCTATGTTGTGTGATCGCTTCCGCAGTCGGTCTGCGTTGGTACGTAGACAACACTCTCCCCTCTCGTTGCTGTGCATCACCATGATCTTGCGTGCGCGTAGGAAAATTTTCGAAATTACTACGTTCCCCAACAAATAGAACCTATGGCTGAGGCATAGGGGATGACACTCATCTCTTCTATCTCTTCTGCCGTGGTCGGACATTGAGCTAAGCTCAATTTCACACCTTGCAACACAGGCAAGAACCCCTTCTTAGACTGGTCCATATCGAACTTCTTCAATATCTTATCAAGGTATGTGCTTTGTGAAAGACCTATGAGGCGTCTCGATCTATCTCTATAGATTTTGATGCCTAATATATAAGCAGCTTCTCCAAGGTCCTTCATTGAAAAACTCTTATTCAAGTAGGCCTTGATGCTGTCCAAGAGTTCTATATCATTTCCCATCAAAAGTATGTCATCTACATATAGTATGAGAAATGCTACAGAGCTCCCACTCACTTTCTTGTAAACGCAGGCTTCCCATAAGTCTGTGTAAACCCAAACTCTTTGATCATCTCATCAAAGCGAATGTTCCAACTCCGAGATGCTTGCACCAGCCAATAAATCGAGCGTTGGAGCTTGCACACCTTGTCAGCAATCTTAGGATCGACAAAACCTTCTGGCTGCATCATATACAATTCTTCCTTAAGGAAACCATTAAGGAATGCCGTTTTGACGTCCATTTGCCATATTTCATAATCGTAGAATGCGGCAATTGCTAACATGATTCGGACGGACTTCAGCTTCGCTACCGGTGAGAAAGTCTCATCGTAGTCAACCCCTTGAACTTGTCGATAACCCTTAGCGACAAGCCGAGCTTTATAGATGGTCACATTACCATCCGCGTCTGTCTTCTTCTTAAAGATTCATTTATTTTCTATGGCTCGCCGTTCAACGGGCAAGTCAGTCAAAGTCCATACTTTGTTTTCATACATGGATCCTATCTCGGATTTCATGGCTTCTAGCCATTTGTCGGAATCCGGGCCTGCCATCGCTTCTTCATAGTTCGAAGGTTCACCGTTGTCTAACAACATGATTTCCAAGACAGGGTTGCCGTACCACTCTGGTGCGGAACGTGTCCTTGTGGACCTTCGAAGTTCAGTAGCAACTTGATTTGAAGTTTCATGATCATCATCATTAACTTCCTCTCTAAACGGTGCAGGCACCTCAGAAACATTTTCTTGAGTTGCGCCATTTTCCGGTTCAAGAGGTAATACTTCATCAAGTTCTATTTTCCTCCCACTCACTTCTTTCGAGAGAAACTCCTTCTCTAGAAAGAATCCATTCTTGGCAACAAAGACCTTGCCTTCGGATCTGAGGTAGAAGGTATACCCAATAATTTCTTTAGGGTATCCTATGAAGACACATTTTTCCGACTTGGGTTCGAGCTTTTCAGGTTGAAGTTTCTTGACATAAGCATCGCATCCCCAAACTTTTAGAAACGACAGCTTAGGTTTCTTCCCAAACCACAATTCATACGGTGTCGTCTCAACGGATTTCGACGGAGCCCTATTTAAAGTGAATGCGGCAGTCTCTAAAGCATAGCCCCAAAAGGATAGCGGTAAATCGGAAAGAGACATCATAGACCGCACCATATCTAATAGAGTGCGATTACGACGTTCGGACACACCGTTACGTTGAGGTGTTCCAGGCGGCGTTAGTTGTGAAACTATTCCACATTTTCTTAAGTGTGTGCCAAATTCGTGACTCAAGTATTCTCCTCCACGATCTGATCGTAGAAACTTGATTTTCCTGTCACGTTGATTCTCAACCTCATTCTGAAATTCCTTGAACTTTTCAAAGGTTTCAGACTTGTGTTTCATTAAGTAGACATACCCATATCTACTCAAGTCATCAGTGAGGGTGAGAACATAACGATAGCCACCACGAGCCTCAACACTCATTGGACCGCACACATCAGTATGTATGATTTCCAATAAGTTGGTTGCTCGCTCCATTGTTCCTGAGAACGGAGTCTTGGTCATTTTACCCATAAGGCACGGTTCGCACGTGTCAAATGATTCATAATCAAGAGACTCTAAAAGTCCATCTGCATGGAGCTTCTTCATGCGTTTGACGCCTATGTGACCAAGGCGGCAGTGCCACAAGTATGTGGGACTATCATTATCAACCTTACATCTCTTGGTACTCACACTATGAACATGTGTAGCATCACGTTCGAGATTCATAAAGAATAAACCATTCACCATAAGAGCATGACCATGAAACATATCTCTCATATAAATAGAACAACCATTATTCTCGGATTTAAATGAGTAGCCATCTCGAATTAAACGAGATCCTAATACAATGTTCATGCTCAAAGCTGGCACTAAATAACAATTATTGAGGTTTAAAACTAATCCCATAGGTAAATGAAGAGGCAGCGTGCCGACGGCGATCACATCGACTTTGGAACCATTCCCGACGCGCATCGTCACCTCGTCCTTCACCAGTCTCCGCTTATTCCGTAGTTCCTGCTGTGAGTTACAAATGTGAGCAACTGCACCGGTATCAAATACCCAAGAGCTACTACGATTACTGGTAAGGTACACATCAATTACATGTATATCACATATACCTTTTGTTTTGCCGGCCTTCTTGTCTACTAAGTATTTGGGGCAGTTCCGCTTCCAGTGACCGTTTCCCTTGCAATAAAAGCACTCAGTCTCGGGCTTGGGTCCATTCTTTGGCTTCTTCCCAGCAGCTTGCTTGCCGGGCGCGGCAACTTCCTTGCCGTCCTTCTTGAAGTTCTTTTTACCCTTGCCTTTCTTGAACTTAGTGGTTTTATTGACAATCAACACTTGATGTTCCTTCTTGACTTCTATCTCCGCAGATTTCAGCATTGAAAACAACTCAGGAATGGTCTTTTCCATCCCCTGCATGTTGAAGTTCATCACAAAGCTCTTGTAGCTTGGTGGAAGCGACTGGAGGATTCTGTCCATGACCGCATCATCCGGGAGATTAACTCCCAGCTGAGACAAGCGGTTATGTAACCCAGACATAGTGAGTATGTGCTCACTGACAGAACTATTTTCCTCCATCTTACAGCTGAAGAACTTATCGGAGACTTCATATCTCTCGATCCGGGCATGAGCTTGAAAAACCATTTTCAGCTCTTCAAACATCTCATATGCTCCATGTCTCTCAAAACGCTTTTGGAGCCCCGGCTCTAGGCTGTAAAGCATGCCGCACTGAACGAGGGAGTAGTCATCAACACGTGTCTGCCAAGCGTTCTTAACATCTTGGTTCTGTGGGACGGGAGGGTCACCTAGCGGTGCTTGTAGGACATAATCTTTCTTGGCAGCTATGAGGATGATCCTCAGGTTCCGGACCCAGTCCGTGTAGTTGCTGCCATCGTCTTTCAGCTTGGTTTTCTCTAGGAACGCGTTGAAGTTGAGGACTATGTTGGCCATTTGATCTACAAGACATATTGTAAAGATTTTAGACTAAGTTCATGATAATTAAGTTCATCTAATCAAATTATCAATGAACTCCCACTTAGATTAGACATCCCTCTAGTCATCTAAGTATTACATGATTCGAGTTAACTAGGCCGTGTCCGATCATCACGTGAGACAGACTAGTCAACGTCGGTGAACATCTTCATGTTGATTGTATCTTCTATACGACTCATGCTCGACCTTTCGGTCTTCTGTGTTCCGAGGCCATGTCTATACACATGCTAGGCTCGTCAAGTTAACCCTAAGTGTTTTGCATGTGTAAAACTGTCTTACACCCGTTGTATGTGAATGTAAGGATCTATCACACCCGATCATCACGTGGTGCTTCGAAACGACGAACTTTAGCAACGGTGCACAGTTAGGGGAGAACACTTCTTGAAATTGTTATGAGGGATCATCTTATTTACTACCGTTGTTCTAAGTAAACAAGATGCATAAACATGATAAACATCACATGCAATCAAATAATAAACGTGACATGATATGGCCAATATCACATAGCTCCTTTGATCTCCATCTTGGGGCTCCAAGATCATCTTGTCACTGGCTTGACACCATGATCTCCATCATCATGATCTCCATCATCGTGTCTCCATGAATTTGCTCGCCAACTATTACTTCTACTACTATGGCTAACGCATTTAGCAATAAAGTAAAGTAATTTACATGGCGTTTCTCAATGACACGCAGGTCATATAAAATAAAGACAACTCCTATGGCTCCTGCTGGTTGTCATACTCATCGACATGCAAGTCGTGATTCCTATTACAATAGCATGAACATCTCATACATCACATATAGATCATTCATCATTCATCACAACTTTGGCCATATCATATCACAAAGCACTTGCTGCAAAAACAAGTTAGACGTCCTCTAATTGTTGTTGCAAGTTTTACGTGGTTGAATTAGGGTTCTAGCAAGAACGTCTTCTTACCTACGTGAAAGCCACAACGTGATTTGTCAACTTCTATTTACCCTTCATAAGGACCCTGTTCATCGAATCCGCTCCAACTAAAGTGGGAGAGACAGACACCCGCCAGCCACCTTATGCAACTAGTGCATGTTAGTCGGTGGAATCGGTCTCACGTAAGCGTACGTGTAAGGTTGGTCCGGGCTGCTTCATCCCACAATACCGCTGAAGCAAGAAAAGACTAGTAGCGGCAAGAAAGTTGACAAATCTACACCCACAACAAATTGTGTTCTACTCGCACAAGAAGAACTACGCATAGACCTAGCTCATGATGCCACTGTTGGGGAACGTTGTAGAAAACAAAAAAAATTCCTACTCGTTTCACCAAGATCCATCTATGAGTTCATCTAGCAACGAGTCATCGGATGCATCTACATACCTTTGTAGATCGTGAGCGGAAGCGTTCAAAGAACGGGGATGATGTTGTCGAACACGACGTGATCCAAATCACCGATGACCAAGCGCCGAACGGACGGCACCTCCGCGTTCAACACATGTACGGGACGGGAGACATCTCCTCCTTCTTGATCCAGCAAGGGGGGAGGAGAGGCTGATGATGATCCAGCAGCACGACGGCGTGGTGGTGGATGCAGGGCGTCATAGTAGCAGGGCTTCGCCTCTACTACGAGAGAGAGAGAGAGAGAGAGACGTAACAGGGAGAGATGGATGCACCAAAGGCTATGGTATGAAATCCCTCCTCTCCCCCACTATATATAGGGGTGCCTAGGGGGGGCGCCGGCCCTAGGAGATGGGATCTCCTAGGGGGGCGGCGGCCTAGGGGTGGGGGCTTGCCCCCCAAGCAAGGGGGCGCCCCCTTTAGGGTTTCCCCTCAACCCTAGCCGCATGGGCCCTAGGGGAGTGGTGCCCCAGCACACTTTGGGCTGGGTCCCTTCCCACTTCAGCCCATGGGGCCCTCCAGGATAGGTGGCCCCACCCGGTGGACCCCCGGGACCCTTCCGATGGTCCCGGTACAATACCGGTGACCTCGAAACTTGTCCCGATGGCCGATATAGCACTTCCTATATATAATTCTTTACCTCCGGACCATTCCGGAACTCCTCATGACATCCGGGATCTCATCCGGGACTCCGAACAACATTCGGGTTACTGCATATACATATCTTCACAACCCTAGCGTCACCTAACCTTAAGTGTGTAGACCCTACGGGTTCGGGAGACATGTAGACATGACCGAGACGACTCTCCGGTCAATAACCAACAGCGGGATCTGGATACCCATGTTGGCTCCCACATGCTCCACGATGATCTCATCGGATGAACCACGATGTCGAGGATTCAATCAACCCCGTATGCAATTCCCTTTGTCAATCGATATGTTACTTGCCCGAGATTCAATCGTCGGTATCCCAATACCTCGTTCAATCTCGTTACCGACAAGTCACTTTACTCGTACCGTAATGCATGATCCCGTGACCAGACACTTGGTCACTTTGAGCTCATTATGATGATGCATTACCGAGTGGGCCCAGTGATACCTCTCTATCATACGGAGTGACAAATCCCAGTCTTGATCCATGTCAACCCAACAGACACTTTCGGAGATACCCGTAGTCTACCTTTATAGTCACCCAGTTACGTTGTGACATTTGGTACACCCAAAGCACTCCTACGGTATCCGGGAGTTACACGATCTCATGGTCTAAGGAAAAGATACTTGACATTGGAAAAACTCTAGCAAACGAACTATACGATCTTTATGCTACGTTTAGGATTTGGGTCTTGTCCATCAAATCATTCTCCTAATGATGTGATCTCGTTATCAATGACATCCAATGTCCATAGTAAGGAAACCATGACTATTTGTTGATCAACGAGCTAGTCAACTAGAGGCTTACTAGGGACATGTTGGTGTCTGTTATTCACACATATATTACGATTTCCGGATAACACAATTATAGCATGAATAAAGACAATTATCATGAACAAGGAAATATAATAATAATGCTTTTATTATTGCCTCTAGGGCATATTGCCAACAGGTAGTTGATTCTTGTTCCCATAAATTGTGTGCTAAAAAAATCCCTAAGCATAGGAAGTGGTTTAGGTTTAAATATGCTAGTCATATTCTTCATGATGCTCTCTTTATGTTTCAATTCTTATCCTTTATGTGAGCATCATTGAAATCATCATGCCTAGCTAAAAGACGTTAAAGAAAAGTGCTTGTTGGGAGACAGCCCAATATTTACCCTTACTGTTTTTATGTGTTTACATGATTAAGCTACTGTATTAATCATATTTTATAGCTTTTGTTTCAATAAAGTGCCGAGTAAGACCTTTGGGAAGACTTGGGTGAAAGTTAATGTGATCTTGCTGTAAAAAACAGAAACTTTGCGCTCACCAGATTAGCTGTTATTTTCTACAGAAGAGTGCGATTGAGTTGATTCTTTTTTCAGAAGATTAATAGAAACATTCCTCACGTCCACCAATTTATTTCATAATTTTTGGTGTAGCATAAGTATGGTTGGTGTTCAGATCATTACAGATTGTTCTGTTTCTGACAGATTCTGTTTTCATTGCATAGTTTGCTTGTTTTCTAGTTTCTATGGCTTATATTTCTCAATATAAATTGTAGAAATGATTTGGTACAGTAGGCATTGTGTGAGGACAATTATGAACCTTGTCTTTGACAGTACCAAAGTAAATGGTTTACTCTTTATCATACTAACCTATCTCACAAAGTTCCGTTAAGTTTTGTGTGATTGAAGTTTTCAAGCTTTGGGTGAGATATCGATATGAGGAGTGGAAAGACCCTAAGATTGGGGATGCCCAAGGCACCCCAAGGTAATATGCAAGTAAGACTCAAGCGCCTAAGCTTGGGGATGCCCCGGAAGGCATCCCCTCTTTCGTCTTCAAAACTATCGGTATGCCTTACTCAGAGATATATTTTTATTCGTCACATGATATGTGTTTTGCTTGGAGCATATTTTCAATTTTACTTGTTGTTTGAATAAAATTATTGGATCTGAAATCTTGAATGAAAAAGAATCCTCCCATGGCTATTTAATTATTTGACTACTCAGTATTCTTCACTTATATCTTTTTGGAGTAGTTTGTCATTTACTCACGTGCTTCACATATATCCTATGAGTAAATGGATGAATGAATTGAATATCATAAATCTAAATTTAAATACGTTTCATATGATTAAAACATGGGGAGTAATGACTTCACACATAATAAGTATAGGTAGTAAACTTATTGGAAGTTAGCAAACGCAGAACTGGTCACTTGAACAATTCATGAAAGAATATTGAAGGAAGAGAGATTTCACATCGCCACCTTTGAGGACGGTAATGATGTGAGTGATGGCATAGAGAGAAAACCAGTGGCGCCGCCATTCGAGGTCATGGTCAGGGATAGCGAAGGTGGAGGTACCCAAGATCGGTTGAC
This sequence comes from Triticum monococcum, assembly GCA_034509565.1. Lineage (NCBI taxonomy): Eukaryota > Viridiplantae > Streptophyta > Magnoliopsida > Poales > Poaceae > Triticum > Triticum monococcum. The sequence continues at coordinate 492,222,440 of CM067845.1, forward strand.
CATGGTGAGGCGCCGCAACGCGAGGGTGCGAGCGAAAGAGACCAGTGTCGCGAGCGTCTGGTTTTAGGGTTTTGCATTTTGCATTGGACCGGATCCTAATACAAGCCCAGTAGGCCCAATTGAATCTCGGATGGCCGAAAAAACCACAGGTGCAGCGGCCCGAGAGGGTTAGCGCTTGTCGTGAAGTCTGTAGGCGCGATGTGGGTGCCATTAGGAGCAAATCTGACGGCCAATGAAGCATGAAAGTGATGATCCAACGGTTAGAAATGCTAATGGCCTAGGAGGGCAGGAAAAGTGCTCAGTTATAATGTATTTAAATATACTATCTTGGACATCTTTGGTAATTGTGAGCACTCATTAAAATATGACATGCTAAAAAGTTGATGTTGGACAAGGAAGACAACTTAATGGGTTATGGTTTCCTATATTCGAAACGTTATATTGTCTTGGATCATCCAACATGTTGAGCCTGCCTTTCCATCTCATGCTAGCCAAATTCTTTGCACCAAGTAGAGATACTACTTGTTCATCCGAATATCCTTAAACCCAGTTTTGCCATGAGAGTCCACCATATCTACTTATGGATTGAGTAAGATCCTTTAAGTAAGTTGTCATTGTTGCAAGCAATAGAAATTGCTCTCTAAATATGTATGATCTATTAGTGTGGAGAAAATAAGCTTTATACGATCTTGTGATGTGGAAGAAATAAAAGCGATGGACTGCATAATAAAGGTCCATATCACAAGTGGCAATATAAAGTGACATTCTTTTGCACTAAGATTTCGTGCATCCAACCATAAAAACACATGACAACCTCTGCTTCCCTCTGCGAAGGGCCTATCTTTTACTTTTATCTTCTACCCTTATACAAGAGTCATGGTGGTCATCACCTTTCCTTTTTACAGTTTTTCCTTTGGCAAGCACTTTGTATTGGAGCAATCCGGATATATAATCCACTTGGAAGTAGGTTTTCATAAATTATTATTGTGGACACTACCCTTGAGGTAAAAGGTTGGGAGGCGAAACTATAAGCCCCTATCTTTCTTTCTGTCCGATTAAAACTTTGAGCCCATAAATACCACATGAGTGTTAGCAATTGTGAAAGATTAAATGATAGTTGAGTATGTGGAGTTTGCTGAATCAAAGCTCTTAGATAGACCCTTGCCGAAAATAAGATTAATTGCAATTGTTTGATGACTTAGAGCACGGTTTGTTAGTTTTCAAGAATGTTTATGATCTATACTTTAACATGTGAATAGCTTGTTACTTGATCATCAGAAGTTTTACGAGTTGAGCTACTGTTATGATATATAATGATGCTAGGAAAAGTGATTGGAACTATCAGCGATCAAACTTCTACACTTGCTAGCATTCACACTTCATAAATTATTTCTTTTATCATTTACCTACTCGAGGACGAGCAGGAATTAAGCTTGGGGATGTTGATACGTCTCCAACGTATCTATAATTTATGAAGTATTCATGCCAAGTTTACAATAGTTTTATATGATTTCGATATGATTTGATTAGAACTAACCCGGACTGACGCTGTTTTCAGCAAAACTACTGTGGTATTGTTTTTGTGCAGAAATAAAAGTTCTCGGAATGCGATGAAAATCAACGGAGAATTTTTCTAGAAAATATAAAAAATACTGGAACAAATATCTACCGGAGGGGAGTCCCGTGGCCCCACGAGGGTGGGGGCGCACCCACCCCCTGGGTGCGCCCCTGTGCCTCGTGGACTTCCCGTGGGGCCCCCTAACTTGTTCTCGATGCCAACCTCTCCTATAAATGCCCAATCGTCTAGAAAATAACCTAGATCGAAAGTTCCGCCGCCGCAAGCCTCTGTAGCCATGAGAAATCAATCTAGGCCCTCTCTGGCACCAAGCTGGAGTGGGCCATCATCATCGGAGGGCATGGAGGAGGATCCCGGAGGGGCCATCATCACCATGAAGGCCAAGGACCAAAGGGGGAACCTCTCCCCATCCAGGGGGGGCATGGAGGAGGAACCACAAGGGGGAGAACCTCTCCTCCTCTCTCTCGGTGGCGTCGGAGTGCCATTGGGAGGGGAATCATCACCACGGTGATCGTCTTCATCAACATCACCATCCTCATCTCTTTTACGTTGTCCACTCTCCCGCACCCCGCTGTAATCCCTACTTGAACATGGTGCTTTATGCCACATATTATGATCCAATGATGTGTTGCCATCCTATGATGTTTTGAGTGGATATCCTTTGTCTTTGGGTTGATTGCTGATCTAGATTGGTATGAGTTGTATGTTTTATTTTGGTGCTATCCTATTGCACCCTCTGTGTCGCGCAAGCATGAGGGATTCCCGCTGTAGGGTGTTGCAATACGTTAATTATTCGCTTATAGTGGGTTGCTTGAGTGACAGAAACATAAACCCGAGTAAGGGGGTTGTTGCGTATGGGATAAAGGGGACTTGATGCTTTAATGCTATGGTTGGGTTTTACCTTAATGATCTTTAGTAGTTACGGATTCTTGCTTGAGTTCCAATCATAAGTGCATATGATCCAAGAAGAGAAAGTATGTTAGCTTATGCCTCTCCCTCATATGAAATTGCAATGATGACCACCGGTCTTTATCAATTGCCTAAGACAATTCCGCACACCGATCCATCATTATTCCACACCCGCTATTTATAATATTTAGTAATATATTCTAACTTTATGATAACAGCACCTACTTTTATATTTTATCTCTCCGATACCATGCAAAGTTATCCTCTTCATACCCACAATGTAGTTTTATTTTTCGTTTCTAGTTGGAAGCAAACGTTCGGTGTACATAGAGTCACATCAGTGGCAGATAGGGCTTGAGAGAATATTGATCTTACCTTTAGGTCCTTGTTGGTTCGACACTCCATACTTATCACTTCCACCATTGGGAATTGCTATGATGTTTCTCTGCACTTGGGGATTATCATCCCCACTCACTCGCTGCGGACTCCTCCGCAACTCTGCACCCTAAGCTTGACGGCTGTTGGCGGCGGGCATAGGTCGCGCTGCAAACGGCACGGGATTTCGCCCCTACCACTTTCCTCCGCCTATCTGCACCGACATTCTAGACTCTTGTCGACTGGGGTTTTCTGCGGATTGGGTCAGGGATATTTCTCATGGAGAAGGTAATCCACTTAGCAAAATATTCACTCATCTCTTATCGCAGTCCGTCCGTTGCTATTAATCAACCGGTGGAAATCATTGTGGAATCATTTTTGTTCTAGCTGATTCGTGGGTGTTCATTCATGTGTCCACAATGCAAGCACAAATCGGGCAACCTGTGGTCGTGGCCAGTCAGAAAAGAAGTTCTATCTCACCATTCCGGATCACTTCAGAGAGCGCTTGGTATGTTCAATCTCAACCTACCACGGTCGGCATGGCCTAAATTTGTGAACATATACCGTCTGTTGCTACATTATCTATATATTTGCATCAAATCTTTGTTACATTATCTATTTTTAATTCTATATTTTTGTACTTTTCTTTCATCTATATATTGATCTGTTCTATTAGTTACTCCCATATTTGCATCTTGCTCTGTTATTTCAATATATCTAATTTACAATCTTAATTTTCATTTCAAGTAGTACATCCCTTGCTTTGCAAGAACAAGAGTAGAAGGAAATCTTGGGCTTTACTTTGTTGATGACTCCCAGGATGTCATATTGACAACGCAGCATGGATTTACAATGACGGTTAGCGTGAAACTTGATAAAGATGGTCACTCCTATTTTAATGCGGACCTTTGGAGAAAAATGTCTAAGTGTTATGAATTAAAAGCTGGCAATAAAATTCTAGTGCTTGCACCACAACCTGGTCTAATTAATATGGATGTTTACTTCCCAACGTCATCAGCCGATCAAAGTCTGATCGAGGTTAGTGTCCTTTCAACTTTCTCCATGCTGTCATATTACTTAGCAAAATCAGGGTATTTGTTCTGACTAATTGATCACTCTTTGAGAAATCAATTGTGATATAATATTCTGACTCCCTTCCTAGGCAATAACAAATTCTATTTACCAATTTATGCCCACTATATATTCTTCTGCCATGTTTTGAATAAATAATATATTTCCACCTTTTAAGCAGGATATGTTGGATGCATAGTGAATGATCCGTATGTTACTAAGCGTACCAAATTTCACTGGAAGGACTTGAAGCATGTCATAAACTTTGTTGATAATCTGACACAGATAGCACAACGTATGAACGCTGTATTTCGAATGGGATTAATTAGACCTATGGTGCACACACTAAACAAGACCAATTGAGTGCACAAAACGCTGGTAAAAGGTCTTACTTTAATGTTGATGCTCATAAACTATATATATCTTCAACGATATGTTACAATTGGTTTTTATTCTACATGTCAACAGAAATTGCCCCCTGTAGCAGTTCATGGATCGATTTCCTGGCATGGTCGAATTACACTTGTGCCTGCTAATAACGCCAAAGTAATTGCAAGGTACTGCATTTCCTACAGAAATGGAACCATTCAAATTAACAAGTTCTCGCTTCTCGTGGCAATGCATCAATATTGGAAAATTGGAGACACTGTTCTACTCATGCTCTACCAAGGCAGAGGAGGTCTCTTCCTTTTCATTGACGAGATTTCGAGTTGCCGTGATCAAGATGCTTCTAGTGGATAGTTGTGGTTGTTGGCCCTCAGCCTCTTAAAATGTGCTAGCTATTACTATATATGTTAAGCATGTAGATATCGACCATATGCTTGTTGGCCCTTAGCCTCTTAAAATGTGATAGTTGTTACTATGTTAAGTATGTAGATATGGACCATATGGTTGTCAAAACTGTGTTATGAATATCCTCCTTATGTCAAATAGTGTAACCACTATATATATGTTAATCAAATGTTGTTACCCAAGTTCACAAATTTTCATGGAAAGTATTAGTATCGTACATGGTTCATTGAGTTTTAGCGTGTGCTCGATGTCTAGAAGGCATTTGCATCTTAACTGTCCATATTGCAAATTCACACACATGTTAATATAAGGAAACGTATGTGTAACATACTAATCATCGCACACGAGTACTCACAGACACATCGTGTGCGATACTCCTATCCACCGCAAGCAACTAGTTTGCATTTTTAAAGTTTTTTGTACACACAGAATTGCACACGAACTAACTATATTGACCATCTGTGTTGTAATTTCTCATCGCAAACAGTTCATCCGAGTCGACAGTTTGCTACGTATCACACACATCTTGTTTACACGACTCATTTGTGTTCTTTTGGCTTATCGCAAACAGTTCATCCATGTGAACTTTATGCCGCATATCACACACATCTTGTGAAGTTGAACCGTTTCTGTTGTGTTCCCTAATCGAAAACAGTTCGTCCGAGTGAACCATATGCCGTATATCGCACACACATTGATATGGCTGCCTGTTTCTATTATTCTACCTCATCGAACATCTCTAATGGATTAACTGTGTGTCCTGCATCGCAAACTGTTACATCCATTTTGCATCATGTTTTCTTACTGTTATTTATATTTTTTTATCCATAATAATGCTTTTTGGAGTAATTCTAATGCCTTTTCTCTCATAATTTGCAAGGAACGCACCAAGAAGGAGAATTTCGGCAGCTGGAAATCTGGACCTGGAAAAGCTACGTCAGGCCACCTATTCTGCACAACTCCAAATGAGTTGAAACTTTACGAGAATTTTTATGAATTATTTACAGAATATTGGAGTCAATAAACACCAGAGGGGGCCACTAGGTGGGCACAACCCACATGGGCGCGCCAGCCCCCCCCCCCCCCCTCCCCCCCGGCGCGCCCTGGTGGGTCGTGGCCTCCTCGGCCAACCTCCAGTGCCCATCTTCAAGTATATAAGTGGTTTTGACCTAGAAAAAATAAGAGGACTTTCGGGACGAAGCGCCGCCGCCTCGAGGCGGAACTTGGGCAGGAGCACTTTTGCCCTCCGGCGAAGCGATTCTGCCGGGGGAACTTCCCTCCCGGAGGGGGGAAATAATCATCATCACCAACAACTCCCCCATCCCGGGGAGGACAATCTCCTTTAACATCTTCACCAGCACCATCTCATCTCAAACCCTAGTTCATCTCTTGTATTCAATCTTGTTACCGGAACTATAGATTGTTGCTAGGGGGCGACTAGTAGTGTTGATTACATCTTGTAGTTGATTACTATATGGTTTATTTGGTGGAAGATTATATGTTCAGATCCATTATGAACATTAATACCCTTCTGATCATGAGCATGTTTGTTGTTTGTGACTAGTTACCTTCGTTCTTGAGGTCACGGAATAAATCATGTTGCAAGTAATCATGTGAATTTGATATGTGTTCGATATTTTGATAGTATGTATGTTGTGATACCCTTAGTGGTGTCATGTGAACGTCGACTACATGACACTTCACCATATTGGGGCCTAAGGGAATGCATGGTGGAGTAGTAAATAGATGGCGGGTTACGAGAGTGACAGAAACTTAAACCCCGGTTTATGCACTATTCCGTAAGGGACCGATTGGATCCTAGAGTTTAATCCTATGGTTAGAGTTTATTCTTAATACTTTTCTCGTAGTTGCAGATTCTTGCGGGAGGGTTAATCATAAGTAGGAGGTTTGTTCAAGTAAGAACAGCACCTAAGCACTGGTCCACCCACATATCAAATTATCAAAGTAGCGAACACAAATCAAACCAATATGATGAAAGTGACTAGATGAAATTCCCGTGTACCCTCAAGAACGCTTGCTTATTATAAGAGACCGTTCTGGCCTGTCCTTTGCCTCAAAAGGATTGGGCTACCTTGCTGCATACTTGTTACTATTATCGTTACTTGCTCATTATAAACTATCTTACTATCAAACTACTCGCTACTTACAATTTCAGCACTTGCAGACATCACCTTACTGAAAACTACTTATCATTTCCTTCTGCTCCTCGTTGGGTTCGACACTCTTACTTATCTAAAAGAGCTACAATTGATCCCCTATACTTGTGGGTCATCAAGGCTATTTTCTGGCGCCGTTGCCGAGGAGTGAAGCGCCTTTGGTCAATGGAATTCGGTAAGGAAACAATTATATAGTGTGCTGAAATTTATTGTCACTTGTTACTATGGAAAACAATCCTTTGAGGGGTATGCTCGGGGTATCTTCACCTCATTCGGAACCACAATTAATTGCCCCTCAACCTTCAACACCTACTGAAAATGTTGAATATGAAATTCCTTCGAGTATGATAGAACAACTGCTAGCTAATCCTTATGCAGGAGATGGAACTGAACATCCTGATATGCACTTGATATATGTGGAACAAATTTGTGGATTGCTTAAGCTTGCTGGTTTACCTTGGGATGAGGTGATGAGAAAGGTTTTCCCTTTATCTTTGAAGGGAAAATCATTGGCATCGTATAGGCTATGCGATGATATTGGATCATGGAATTGGAATCGTCTGAAATTGGAGTTCCACCAAAAAAATTATCCTATGCATCTAGTTCATCGTGATCGGAATTATATATATAATTTTTGGCCTTGTGAAGGAGAAAGTATCGGTCTATCTTGGGGGAGGCTTAAGTCAATGTTATATTCATGCCCCGATCATGAGCTCTCAAGAGAAATTATTATCCAGAATTTTTATGCTCGGCTTTCTCGTAATGATCAAACCATGCTTGATACTTGTTATGTTGGTTCTTTTATGAAGAAGACTATTGAATTCCAGTGGCATCTTTTGGAAAGAATTAAACGCAACTCTGAAGATTGGGAACTCGACGAAGGTAAAGAGTCAGATATTAAACTTAAGTATGATTGTGTTAAATATTTTATGGATACCGATGCTTTTCAAAAGTTTAGCACTAAGGCCTCTTTTGGTTCATAGGATAGGATTATCATAGGAATAGGAATCTTGTAGGAAATGAGATGACATGTATCTCAAATCCTATGAGTAAGAATAGGAAACAAGATGTCATTTGGTTGACACCAAAGGAATTTTTCCATTGAGTCTAGGCTCTTTTTTATTTTCCTATGAAATATGGAGGATAGGAACCAATCCTATGTAGGAATAGGAATCCATTCCTATGAACCAAAGGGCTCTAAAGGAAAAAATCCTATAAAAATCCTATCCTCTAGAATTCCTATGAAATTCCTCTAAACCAAAGGAGGCCTAAGTATGGACTTGACTCTGAGATAGTAGCCTCCTTTTGTGAATCATTTGCTACTCATGTTGAACTCCCTAAGGAGAAGTGGTTTAAATATTACCCACCTATTAAAGAAGAAATTAAAGAACCGGTACCAGTAAAAGAAGATACTATACTTTATAATGTTGATCGAGTTGTTCCTACTACTTATTTTGAGAAACCTCCTTTTCCTGTTAGGATAAAGGAACATGTTAAAGTTTCAACTATGGTTAACAAAAGCTCTGTTAGAACACCTAAACCAGATGAACAAATTAGAGTTGAACCTAATATTGCTATGGTTAAAGATCTCTTGGAAGAATATGTGGATGGGCATGTCATCTACTTCTGTGCAAAAGCTGCTAGAATTTCCAAACCCGAAAAGGGATAAAAATAGACAAGTTGTTGCCTACCTGTCATTTCAGTTAAAATAGGAGATCACTGTTATCATGGTTTATGTGATATGGGTGCTAGCATGAGTACTATTCCTTATAAGTTATATCAAGAAATTAGGGAAGACATAGCACCTACAGAGTTAGAAGACATAGATGTCACTATTAAACTTGCAAATAGAGACACCATGTCACCTTGTGGGATTATTAGAGATGTTGAAGTCTTGTGCGGGAAAATAAAGTACCCTACTGATTTTATTGTTCTTGGTTCCCCACAAGATGACTTCTATCCCATTATCTTTGGTAGACCTTTCTTGAGCACCGTTAATGCTAGGATAGATTGTCAGAAACAATCTGTGGGAGTTAGATTTGGAGATGAGTCTCATGAGTTTAATTTTTCCAAGTTTAGTAGGAACCATGATGAAAAAGAATTGCCTAGTAAGGATGAATTAATTGGTCTTGCTTCTATTGCTATGCCACCTACTGATCCTTTAGAACAATATTTGCTAGACCATGAGAATGATTTACATATGCATGAAAGAAATGAAATAGATAATATTTTCTTTAAACAACGTCCTCTGCTTAAACACAATTTTCCTATTCAAACTCTTGGAGGTCCTCCTCCACCTAAGGGTGATCCTGTGTTCGAATTAAAACAATTGCTAGACACTTTGAAATATGCTTATCTTGATGAAAAGAAGATATATCATGTTATTATTAGTGCTAACCTTATAGAACATGAAGAAGAAAGATTATGGAAAGTTCTAAGGAAGCATCGGGCTGCTATTGGATATACTCTTGATGATTTAAAGGGCATTAGTCCCACTCTATGTCAGCACAAAATTAATATGGAGCCTGATTAAACCCGTTGTTGATCACCAACGTCGATTAAATCCGAAGATGAAAGAGGTGGTAAGAACGGAAATATTAAAACTTCTGGAAGCAGGTATAATTTATCCAATAGCTGATAGTAGATGGGTAAGTCATGTTCATTGTGTCCCTAAGAAAGGAGGTATTACTATTGTTCCTAATGATAAAAATGAACTTATTCCACAAAGAATTGTTATAGGCTATAGAATGGTAATTGACTGCAGAAAATTAAATAAAGCAACTAGAAAAGATCATTACACTTTTCCTTTTATCGATCAAATGCTTGAAAGATTATCTCAGCACACACACTTTTGCTTCCTTTATGGATATTCTGGCTTTTGACAAATACCTGTTTCTCAACCTGATCAAGAAAAGACCACTTTTACTTGTCCTTTCGAAACCTATGCTTATAGACGTATGCCTTTTGGTTTATGTAATGCACCTGCTACCTTGCAAAGATGTATGACTGCTATATTCTCTGACTTTTGTGAAAATATTGTTGAGGTTTTCGTGGATGACTTCTCTGTTTATTGGAAGTCTTTTGATGATTGTTTAAGCAATCTTGATCGAGTTTTGCAGAGATGTGAACAAAAAAATCTTATCTTGAATTGGGAGAAATGCCACTTTATGGTTAATGAAGGCATTGTCTTGGGTCATAAAATTTCTGAAAGAGGTATTGAATTGGACCAAGCTAAGGTTGATGCTATTGAGAAAATGCCATGTCCTAAAGACATCAAAGGTATTCGTAGTTTCCTAGGTCATGCTGGTTTCTATAGGAGATTTATTAAAGACTTCTCTAAAATTTCGAGACCTCTTACTAGTCTCTTGCAAAAGGATATTCCTTTTGTTTTTGATCATGATTGTCTTGAAGCCTTTGAAACTCTCAAGAAATCCTTAATTTCTTCACCTATTGTTCAACCACCTGATTAGAACTTGCCTTTTGAAATTATGTGTGATGCTATTGATTATGTTGTTGGTGTTGTCCTAGGACAAAGAGTTGATAAGAAATTGAATGTTATTCATTATGCTAGTAAAACTCTAGACAGTGCTCAAAGAAATTATGCTACTATTGAAAAATAATTATTAGCAGTGGTGTTTTCTTGTGATAAGTTTACACCTTATATTGTTGATTCCAAAGTAACTGTTTACATAGACCATGCTGCTATTAAATATCTTATGGAAAAGAAAGATGCTAAACCTAGACTTATTTGTTGGGTTCTCTTGTTACAAGAATTTGATTTGCATATCATTGATAGAAAAGGAGCTGAGAACCCCATTGCTGATATTTTGTCTAGGCTTGAAAATGTGCTTGATGACCCACTTCCTATTGATAATAGTTTTCCTGATGAGCAGTTAGCTGCAATAAATTTTGCTAATGGTACTCCTTGGTATGCTGACTATGCTAATTACATTGTTGCTAAATATTTGCCACCTAGCTTCACATATCAACAAAAGAAAAAAAATCTTCTATGATTTAAGACATTACTTTTGGGATGACCCACATCTTTATAAATAAGGAGTAGATGGAATTATTAGATGTTGTGTACCTGAGCATGAACAGGGACAAATCCTACTGAAATGTCACTCCGAGGCTTATGGAGGGCATCATGCTGGAGATAGAACTGCTCACAAGGTATTGCAGTCTGGATTTTATTGGCCTACTCTCTTCAAGGATGCTCGTAAGTATGTCTCATCTTGTGATGAATGTCAAAGAATAGGTAATATCGGTAAGCGTCAAGAAATGCCTATGAATTACTCACTTGCTGTTGAACCATTTGATGTTTGGGGGTTTGATTACATGGGACCTTTTCCTTCCTCTAATGGGCATACACATATTGTGGTTGATGTTGATAATGTTACTAAATGGGTAGAAGCTATTCCAACCAGTAGTGTTCATCACAACACCTCTATTAAAATGCTTAAGGAAGTTAATTTTCCAAGGTTTGGAGTCCCTCGATATTTATTGACTGATGGTGGTTCACACGTTATTCATGGTGCTTTCCATAAAATGCTTGCGAAGTATGATGTTAACCATAGAATTGCATCACCCTATCATCCTCAGTCTAGTGGTCAAGTTGAACTTAGCAATAGAGAAATAAAATTAATTTTGCAAAAGACTGTCAATAGGTCCAGGAAGAATTGGTCTAAGAAATTAGATGATGCACTTTGGGCTTGTAGAAGAGCTTATAAAAATCCTATGGGTATGTCTCCTTATAAAATGGTTGATGGAAAAGCTTGTCATTTGCCCTTGAGTTAGAACATAAAGCATATTGGGCAATTAAAGAACTCAATTATGATTTCAAACTTGCTGGTGAAAAGAGGTTATTTGATATAAGCTCATTAGATGAATGGAGAACCCAAGCTTATGAAAATGCAAAGTTATTCAAAGAAAAAGTTAAAAGATGGCATGACAAAAGAATCCAAAAGCATGAGTTTAAAGTTGGAGAATATGTTCTTTTGTACAACTCACATTTTAGATTTTTTGTAGGAAAGCTCCTCTCGAAATGGGGAGGCCCCTATGTCATCAAGGAGGTTTACCGGTCTGGAGCCATCAAAATACGTAATTTTGAAGGCACTAACCCGAAGGTTGTCAATGGGCAACGAATAAGGCATTATATCTCAGGTACGCCTATTAATGTTCAAAGTAATATTATTCAAACCTTGACACCGGAAGAACACATAAAATAGTCCTTCTAGAACACTCCAGAATCGTGAAAATAAGGAGGTACGTGATACGGTAAGTAAACGGACTCCGAAAAATCTGCAAAAAATATTTTTTATCAGTTTTGGAATATTTTAAAATTTTGAAAATAAAGGAACTTCCAGGAACCATACCCTGGTGGGCACAAGACACCAGGGCGCGCCAGCCTGGTGCGCCCAGGTGGGTTGTGCCCACCAGGGACACCTCCCATACTCCGTTTTTCTTCCATATACTTGCCCTGCAAGGTAAAAAATCTATATATACTTACCGAACCTGTTAACCACCGTATCACCGAGAAATCCTCTGTTCTCTTTTCTTGCTGATTTCTGTCAGATCTGTTGGGCCACTGCCATGGAAATCCGAGGACAAGATCTCTCCTTCACCACCACCATTATCTTCTTCACCACCAAAAGAGAATTGAGTATCGGGTATGGGCACTCCCCTTGGCTTCCGCCAAGCTTGGGGGAGATGCCCCGATATCGTATCATCTCGCTATCTTTTTGCTTTTATTTATCTTAGTTCAATCTTTTGCTTTAGATGAAATAAAGTTTAGTTCGATCCCTTTTTCTTTGAGAGTTTGCTTAGTGATCTATCCTTGTAATTGTGTGCAAGTTATATAATAAAGTTAGTTTTAGTTTTTGCTTTCTTTACTTTCATGTTGCAAATGAAGAAAAGAATTAAGGAAGAAATAAAAAGAGAACGGAAATAAATAAAGAAAGGATAGAGATAATGAAAATATTATATACTAATCCTATGGTAAGTGATACCACCACATAAGGAAAAGTATAAGTAAGAAAATTTTATTAGAGATTGACAAACATAGCATTAGTCAATGATGCAACTCATGAAAGAATTAATAAGGGAAGAGAAGATTCACATATAAATATACTATCCTAGAAATCTTTTGTGATTGTGAGCCCTCATCAAAATATTATATGCCAAAATTATCGACATTGGACAAGGAAGACAACTTAATGGTTCATGTTTGTTTATATTCACATAGAAGTCATATTGTCATAGATCCTTCAACATGTGGTGTTTGCCCCCTATCTTTGCTAGCCAAAAATTTTGCGCTAAGTAGAGATACTACTTGTGCATCCAAAAACCCTTAAACCCAAATCTTTTTCAAGTGTCCACCATACCTACCTAGGGATTGAACAATATCCCTCAAGTAAGTTGTCATCGGTGCAAAAAGGCAATAAAAATTGCTTCTAAATATGTGAGATAATTTAGAGTAAGAGAAAATTGAGCGTTGTACGAACTTGTGTGACAAAGAATAAAAGCGATAGACTACATAATAAAGGTTGTCATCTTAAGGGGCAATACAACGTGACGTTCTCTTGCACTAAGGATTGAGCATGCAAACAAATAAGCGCATGGCAACCTCTAATTCCTTCTGCGAAGGGCATATCTTTTACTTTTATGCAAAGAGTCAAAGTTTTCCTTCTATTCCTTTTTATTTTCACTTTTTGGCAAGCATCATGTGGCGAGGAAAGATCTAGGCACATATGTCCAGTTGAATATAGATAGCATGAGTTATTATTGTTGACATCACCCTTGAGGTGAGTATGTTGGGAGGCGAAACTATAAGCCCCTATCTTTTTGTGTCTGGTTAAAATGTTTTGCTCATGGGTACAAGGAGAGTGTTAGCAATCATAGAAGACTATATGATGGTTGAGTACGTGGACTTGCCTAAAGGCTCTGACACGTGACTCTTCCTGAAAAGATGATGAATTGTAGTTGCAAAGTTGACTGAGAACATAGTTTGTTGGTTTCCAATAGATTTTTTGCTTTATACTTCAATTATGTGATGAACTATTACTTATTCATAGGAAGTATATGATGCAAGTTCTATGATAAAAGTCCTATGTTAAATTTTGTTGTTGTTATAATAATCAACATGATGCTTCTATGTCCATATTGTGTTTTTATCGACACCTCTCTCTCAAAGCATGTGGACATGTTTTTTGATTTCGGTTTTCGCTTGAGGAGAAGCGAGGTCTAAGCTTGGGGGAGTTGATACATCCATTTTGCATCATGTTTTATTACTGTTATTTATAATGTTTTTATCCATAATAATGCTTTTTGGAGTAATTCTAATGCCTTTTCTCTCATAATTTGCAAAGAACACACCAAGAGGGAGAATTCTGGTAGCTGGAAATCTAGACCTGGAAAAGCTACGTCAGGCCACCTATTATGCACAACTCCAAATGAGCTGAAACTTTACGGAGAATTTTTATGAATTTTTTGAGGAATATTGGAGTCAATAAATAGCAGAGGGGGGCCACCAAGTCGGCACAACCCACATGGGCGCGCTAGTCCCCCCAGGCGCGCCCTGGTGTGTTCTGGCCTCCTCGGCTGACCCCTGATGTCCATCTTCTGGTATATAAGTGGTTTTGACCTAGAAAAAATAAGAGGAGTACTTTAGGGATGAAGCGCCACCGCCTCGAGGCGGCACTTGGGAGGAGCACTTTTGCCCTCCCGCGGAGCGATTTTATTGAGGGAACTTCCCTCCCGGAGGGGGGGAAATCATCGTCATCATCATCACCAACAACTCTCCCATCTTGGGGAGGACAATCTTCATCAACATCTTCAGCAGCACCATCTCATGTCAAACCTTAGTTCATATCTTGTATTCAATCTTGTTACTGGAACTATAGATTTTTGCTAGGGGGTGACTAGTAGTGTTGATTACATCGTGTAGTTGATTACTATATGGTTTATTTGGTGGAATATTACATGTTCAGATCCATTATGCATATTACTTACCCTCTGATCATGAGCATGTTTGTTGTTTTTGAGTAGTTACCTTCGTTCTTGAGGTCATGGGATAAATCATGTTGCAGGTAATCATGTGAATTTGATATGTGTTTGATATTTTGATACTTTGTATGTTGTGATTCCCTTAGTGGTATCATGTGAACGTAGACTACATGACACTTCACCATATTTGGGCCTAAGGGAATGCATTGTGGAGTAGTAAATAGATGGTGGGTTGCGAGAGTGACAGAAACTTGAGCCCAGTTTATGCACTATTCCATAATGGACCGATTGGGTCCTAGAGTTTAATGCTATGGTTAGAATTTATTCTTAATACTTTTCTTGTAGTTGCGGATGCTTGCGGAAGAGTTAATCATAAGTAGGAGGTTTGTTCAAGTAAGAACATCACCTAAGCACCGGTCCACATATCAAATTATCAAAGTAGCGAACACAAATCAAACCAATATGATGAAAGTGACTAGATGAAATTCTCGTGTACCCTCAAGAACGCTTGCTTATTGTAAGAGACCGTTTTGGCATGTCCTTTGCCTCAAAAGGATTGGGCTACCTTGCTGCATACTTGTTACTATTATCCTTACTTGCTCGTTACAAACTATCTTTCTGTCAAACTACTCGCTACTTACAATTTCAGCACTTGCAAACATCACCTTACTGAAAACTACTTGTCATTTCCTTCTGCTCCTTGTTGGGTTCGACACTCTTACTTATCGAAAAGAGCTACAATTGGTCCCCTATACTTGTGGGCCATCACACACACATTGATATGGCTGCCCGCTTCTGTTGTTCTGCCTCATCGCAAACAGCTGGAATGGATTAACCGTGTGCCCTGCATCGCAGACGCAAGTAAAATCTGAACAGTGTTTGATGGCTCCACCATCGCAAACGTTTTGCACCTTTTTTGACGGGTTTTTTACACCACCGTTTGCGATTATTGCAGCGCACATAGTTTTGGCAAAGGGTGTCAATCGTAGTGTCACGTTAGCAGCATCCTGCAGTAGTGACATATTCCTTCGACTATGAGATTATGCAACTCCCGAATACCGAAGGAATGAATTGTGTGCTATCAAACGTCACAACATAACTGCATGATTCTAAAGATGCTCTATAGGTATATCCGAAGGTGTTTGTTGGGTTGGCATAGATTGTGATTAGGATTTGTCACTCCGAGTATCGGAGAGGTATCTCTGGGCCCTCTCGGTAATACACATCAGAAGAAGCCTTGCAAGCAATGTGACTAATGATTTAGTTGCGGGATGATGTATTACGGAATGAGTAAGGAGACTTACCGGTAACGAGATTGTACTAGGTATGAAGATACACGATCGAATCTCGGGCAAGTAACATACCAATGACAAAGGAAATAACGTATGTTGTCATTACGGTATGACCGATAAAGATCTTCGTAGAATATGTGGGAACCAATATGAGCATCCAGGTTCCGCTGTTGGTTATTGACCAGAGAGGTGTCTCGGTCATGTCTACATAGTTCTCAAACCCGTAGGGTCCGCACGCTTAACATTAGATGATGATTTTGTATTATATGAGTTATGTGATTTGGTGACTGAATGTTGTTCGTAGTCCCGGATGAAATCACGGACATGACGAGGAGTCTTGAAATGGTCGAGAGGTAAATATTGATATATAGGACGATAGTATTCGGACACCGGAAGTGTTTTGAAGAGTATCGGACTACCGGAGGGGTTACCAGAACCCTTGGGGGGTTAATGGGCCACATGAGCCAAAGGAGAAGGGGCACACCAGCCCACACGGGGTTGGCGCACCCATCCTAGGCCACCGGCCAAGTGGGAGAAGGAAAGGGGGGAGTCGGCCTCCCCCTTCCTTTCCTCCCCCCTCTTCCTTTCACCCCCGGTAAATATGGTAGAGTGCCGAATTGGAATAGGGCCCCCAAGTAGGATTCCTCCTACTTGGGGCGCCCAAGGCAGCTCCCATCCCCCTCCCACCAATATATACATGGGGAGGGGCGCCTAGAAGACACACCAACAATTGTTAGCCATGTGCGGCGCCCCCCTCCATAGTTTACGCCTCCGGTCATATTCACGTAGTGCTTAGGCGAAGCCCTGCGCGGATCACTTCACCATCACCGTCACCAGGACGTCGTGCTGATGGAACTCTCCCTCGACACTTTGCTGGATCAAGAGTTCGAGGGACGTCATCGAGCTAAACGTGTGCAGAACTCGGAGGTGTCATGCGTTCGGTGCTTGATTGGTCGGAACGAGAAGAAGTTCGACTACATCAACCGCGTTGTCAAACGCTTCCGCTTTCGGTCTACAAGGGTACGCGGACACACTCTCCCCGTCCCGTTGCTATGCATCTCCTAGATAGATCTTGCGTGAGCGTAGTAATTTTTTTGAAATTGCATGCTACGTTCCCAACAACCCTCAGGTACAACAGACAATTCATATCTAGGGGGAGAATCATAATCTTCAGTTTGAGTAATTTCATTCTCTCTAACCCTAGCAAGTTGTTCATCAAGAAATTCACCTCATGGAACAGTATTATCAAGCAAAGTAGTTTCATCATAAGCATCATGCATAGCAGAAGTGGCATCATCAATAGCATGTGACATATCAGAATCAATAGCAGGCGTAGGTGTCGCAAGTTTACTCAAAACAGAAGGAGAATCAAGTGCAGAGCTAGATGGCAGTTCCTTACCTCCCCTCTTAGTTGAGGGAAAAATCTTAGTTCTTTGATCTTTCCAATTCCTCATAGTGATCAACAAATATAAATCCCAAGTGACTCAAAGAATAGAGCTATGCTCCCCGGCAACGGCGCCGGAAAAAGGTCTTGATAACCCACAAGTATAGGGGATCGCAATAGTTTTCGAGGGTAGAGTATTCAACCCAAATTTATTGATTCGACACAAGGGGAGCCAAAGAATATTCTCAAGTGTTGGCAGCTGAGTTGTCAATTCAACCACACCTGATAAACTTAATATCTGTAGCAAAGTATTTAGTAGCAAAGTAGTATGGAAGTAACAGTAATAGTGGCAAAAGTAATAGTAGCAGTTTTGTACCAATCGTGACAGTGTCAACGGAAAAGTAACTGAGAAAACATATGAAACGAGCTCGTAGGCAATGGATAAATGATGGATAATTATGTCGGATGGCATTCATGATGCAACAGTTATAACATAGGGTGACATGGAACTAGCTCCAATTCATCAATATAATGTAGGCATGTATTCTGAATATAGTCATACGTGCTTATGCAAAAGAACTTGCATGACATCTTTTGTCCTACCCTCCCGTGGCAGCGGGGTCCTATTGGAAACTAATGGATATTAAGGCCTCCTTTTAATAGAGAACCAGACCAAAGCATTAGAAGTTAGTGAATACATGAACTCCTCAAACTATGGTCATCACCGGGAAGTGTCGGATCATAACACGTAGTAGATGACTATAACTTGCAAGATAGGATCGAGAACACAAATATACTCATAAAAACATAATAGGTTCAGATCTGAAATCATGGCACTTGGGCCCTAGTGACAAGCATTAAGCATAGCAAAGTCATAGCAACAACAATCTTAGAACATAGTGGATACTAGGGATCAAACCCTAACAAAACTAACCCGATTACATGGTAAATCTCATCCAACCCATCACCGTATAGCAAGCCTACGATGGGATTACTCACGCGCGGCGGTGAGCATCATGAAATTGGTGATGGAGGATGGTTGATGATGACGATGCCAACGGATTCCCCTCTCCGTATCCCACAACGGACTCCAAATCTGCCATCCCGAGGAAGAACAGGGCTTGGCGGCGACTCCATATCATAAACGCGATGAATCCTTCTACCTGATTATTTTTCTCCCCGAACATGAATATATGGCTTTGGAGTTGAGGTTGGTGGAGGTCCAAGGGGCCCACAAGGACGGAGGGCGCGCCCCCCACCCTTATGGCCAGGGTGTGCGCCCTCTTCGGTTGATTCTTTCGCCAATATTTTTTATTAATTACAAAAATCATCTCCATGAAGTTTCATGTCATTGCGAGAACTTTTATTTCTGCACAAAAATAACACCATGGCAATTCTGCTGAAAAGAGCGTCAGTCCGGGTTAGTTCCATTCAAATCATGCAAGTTAGAGTCCAAAACAAGGGTAAAAGAGTTTGGAAAAGTAGATACGATGGAGACGTATCAGCCACTTCTAAATACTTCAAACAAACATATGTTTTTGTGTGCCTGGATTGTTCATAGAGCGACAGGGCCAGGGGTACTAGATATCTTCCATGCTAAGCGGGTTATTCTCATGATGAGTGTTTATTCACTCGTCCTTGCACGAGAGGGGCGGTAATAGGGATTCCCAGTCCCAAAATAAAAATTGCAAATAATTAAACAAAACTCCCCCAGGATTGATGTTGGTATGGATGGTACCTGTGGATTCGGCTAGCCGTGGAGTGTGTTTGTTGGTGGAGGGGGGTAAACCTTTACTTTTATCGCTTGGGAACCACCACTAATGTGTCTAGCATTGAAGGTATTGATAACTTTTGGTCGTGACGTAAACAGGAAGGGTGCAGTTCCCAAAATTCATTTATCTCTGTTTTCAAAACTTTGAGCTCTGGCACCGCTGCAAATCCCTGCTTCCCTCTGCGAAGGGACTATCTATTTAATTTTATGTTGAGTCATCACCTTCTCAAATAAGTCCCAGATGTGAGAGCACTATTGTCATCCTCGTGCATTGTCTATAGTTTATGTTGGATGCATCATGACACGATCTTTTATACCATGAATTACAATGTTTAGTCGCTGCTTGAACTTTGGAGGTGCTCTGCATTTATGTTTTGCGGTCTCAGAAAGGGCTAGCGAGATACCACTGTTGTCATATTATATCTAGGTTGTTTTGAAAAAATGTTGTCATGTGAGATATTTTATTATTGCTCACTAGTTGCTTATGCCATTCATATAAGTTAATATAATTTCTAAGAGTTATTGTTGACATGGTTAGTCATAATCTTTGCTGAAAACCTAGGTGCTACTTAAGCTTATTTATCTAAATAAGAACAAAATAGTTCGTAATTTTTTTCTTTTTCACTTTTAGTTTATCAACTGAATTGCTTGAGGACAAGCAAAGGTTTAAGCTTGGGGGTGTTGATACATCTCCGTCATACCTACTTTTCCCAACGCGTTTGCTCTTGTTTTGGACTCTAATTTGCATGATTTGAGTGAAACTAACCCGGACTGACGCCGTTTTCAGCAGAATTGCCATGTTGTTGCTTTTGTGCAGAAATAAAAGTTCTCGGAATGGAACAAAACTTTTTGGAGAATTATTTTACAATAATAGAAAAATACTAGAGCCAAGAACCACCAGAGGGGGTCCCCTGGTTGAGCACAACCCACCAGGGCACGCCACACCCTCCAAGCATGCCCAAGTGGGTTGTGCCCACCTGGTGGCCCCGCAGACCCTAATTCCAACTCCTTAAATACCTATTTTCGAAGAGAAAAATCAGGGAGGAAGTTTCATCGCATTTCACACAATACGGAGTCGTCGCCGCCTCCTGTTCTTCATCGGGAGGCCAGATCTGGAGTCCGTTCAGGGCTCCGGAGAGGTGGATCTTTGATCTTCGTCATCACCAACCCTCCTTCATTGACAATTCCATGATGCTCCCCACCGGGCATGAGTAATTCCTTCATAGGCTCGCTGGTTGGTGAGGAGTTGGATGAGATTCATCATGTAATCGAGTTAGTTTTGTTAGGGCTTGATCCCTAGTATCCATAATGTTCTGAGATTGATGTTGCTATGACTTTGCCATGCTTAATGCTTGTCACCTTGGGCCCGAGTGCCGTGATTTTAGATCTGAACCATTTATGTTTTCATCATTATATCTATGTACTAGATCTGATCTTGCAAGTCATATTCACCAATTACGTGTTATGATCCGTAAACCCCGCGGTGACAGTAATCGGGATACTTGTCGGTGATGACCGTCGTTTGGGGAGTTCATGTATTCACTATGTGTTAATGCTTTTTTCTGGTTGTCTATTAAAAGGAGACCTTAATATTCCTTCGTTTACTTATGGACCCCGCTGCCACGGGAGGGTAGGACAAAAGATGTCATACATGTTCTTTCCATAAGCTCATATGACTATTTACGAAATACATGCCTACATTATATTTATGAACTAGAGCTAGTTTTGCAAAGCCCTAGGTTATGACTGTTATATGAATATCATCCATCGAATTCGCCGATCCAATGCCTACAAATTTTCCACATATTTCTCTTGATAAGTTACTACTGTTGTTGTTACTGTTACACTTGCTACAAAATCATTGCTATCACTGTTACCATTACTGCTACTATCATTAGTGCTCTCAAAACTATCATATTACTGTGCTACTGATCATATTGCTGCGGATATTTAATCTCCTGGTGTGGTTGAATTGACAACTCAACTGCTAATACTTGCAAATATTCTTTGTCTCCCCTTGTGTAAAATCTATAAATTTGGGTTGAATACTCTACCCTCGAAAATAGTTGCGATCCCCTATCCTTGTGGGTTATTAGTTAACTACTCCTTCCGTCCCATAATGTAAGACATTTTTTGACACTACACTAGTGTCAAAAAAATGTCTTACATTACGGGACAAAGGGAGTAATATTTAGTGGATCCCAATCATTGTGGCCCACTGTAACAACGGCTCTTACCAGGCCGTTAATAGGCTGGAAGCTTGATAGGGCCGTATAAATGGAAACGGACCGCGGGCCTCTAGCAGGCCGAAATAAGCTTCAATTTTGTCTAGGCCCTTTTGCTTGATGGGCCAGTAAGAGGCCGAAAGTGTTTTGGGCCAAAAGAGGCCCAATTTACATACTAGGCTTTTAACAGGCCGAAAGTCGCGTCGGGCTGAAATTGTGCCCTGGGGAACATGGGCCGTTAATGGACCCAAAATCAGGTGGCACCATCAAAGGCCCAACTATTGTGCGGGCTGTTAACATGTCGAAAGACAAAACAGGCTAGAAGTCGTCCCATGTACAGAATGGGACGAGAAAAGGCCGAAAGTCACAATGGACTAGAAGTTGGCACAACTACAGAATGGGCCGAGAAAAGGCTGAAAGACGTACCGGGAATTCATTGGTCCATATCTATAATGGGTTGCTATCAAACCGAAAGAAGGTGAGGCCGTAATTGATCCCAAAGACGTAGCGAGTTGTTAACTGGCTGGAACTGACGATGGGATGGAAATTGTCAAATCTAGCATGGGCCTTTGATGGGTCGATTCTGTGTAACTCATATTGTTCGTGGTTGTGTATGGGCCTGACGCAAGTAGGCCGCTAATGGGCCGGCCCGCTTATTATGACAGGCCCAGCCTTTTAACCTAAACAGGCCACTGTTGGGCCGTGCCATGACGTATCATAGGGACCTGTTGTCCATTGGACGACTGACATCTGTCCCGGGCCGGAGCTAACACGTGGTTCCGTTGGCCAATGTGAATTTTACACATGGAAAATCGTCATTGGTCTGTGCTATTAGCGGGTTATCGGATCCAAAACTTGACCAGATAGCTTAACGGCGACCCGTTGCATTGGAGGCCACGTGTCAGTTACCCTTGACGAAAGCACTTCCATGTGCGTCATTAATCGTCAGGGAAGTGGACACTTCCATGATGATAATTTTAGTATTGTCATGGAACACTTCTACGACAGCACAGGTATGACTCTTGATTCTTTCATAAAATCGTCATGGATATACATGCATGACAACAAAAGTGACCTACTGTGACAAACACGTATCATCAGGGAAGTGATTTTTTTGTAGTGAATGCGAGCTTCCTTCTGAGTTGAAACACCCTCAATTATGTTTTCGAGAATATCCCTCAAATCCTTTGCAGTTTCACAATGATGATAGCAAAAAAATTGAGCTGAAGAGAGATGGCCACCAATTTCATCTTTAGCTTGAGCGTCCATCTGAATGAGCTTCTTCTCGTGGTCAGTAGGGGGCTGGGGTATTTCAACCGTAAAACCAAACTACACCACGTTCCACATATCATCATCAATAGCTCGGAGACGGATCTTCATATTATCTTTCCAGAAGGGATAGTCCGTCCCATCAAAGATGAGAATCTTAAGATGCAACTTGTAGCTCATTGAAGACATACTTAAACTCCAAGGTGGTTAGACCAAAATGAGCAGAGACAAGGAGTACCTTGCTCTCATACCAATTGTAGGAAGGAAGTATGTCTACCAGAGGGGGTGAATGGGAGTTTTAAAATTTCTTCGGCAATATCAAAACTCTCGTAACCCAGCAGCGGAGCGAATGAAAAACAGTTTTGTCGGCGTTCTGGGAACGGGGGTCCCCAGACTTGCCTGCCTGCGGCCTACGGCGTGGCTCAAAGGGGCCCCAGCACGGCCCATCTTCATCAACACAAGACTCAAGACCCTCGCGAGGGGCCAAGCCTCGCGAGGCAGACGACACGGAGCTTCCTTAGGCACGGCCTCGTCAGGCTAGCTCGTGAGGAGGCGGAGAGATCAAGGTGGGGTACCTCGCAAGGCACCCGTGACGCAAGCCATGACAACTACGGGCGCCAGGCGGGTGCCAGCCCGCGCAGCGTCCTTCTTTCCTCTTTGGTGCAAAGGGGGCAAGCGCAGCCGCGGAGTACCGAGGCATCAGGCAAAGGTTGCCATTTTGGTGCAACGAGACCAAGACCAGGAGGACTACGAAACAGAGGTCACCGTGGAGCCCAGGACGGCGTCATCACCAGAGCTTTGCGCAGGCGAAGACTGCTTTTGTCAGGATAGTTGATACTTGCTGTCCCCCTTCAAATTAGCCCGCCATTGTTGGCTCCCTTGCCGCTCAATATTTGGGAAGAGGACCAGGGCCTCTATAAATAGGACCAGCCGCCCACATAGCAAGGGGGTTGGAAGGTTAGTTGCCAGCAAGAGAGTGTACGGCAGCTAGATTGAGAGAGAGAGAGAGAAAGGTGGTTGAACGCCTCCCAGCAGTTCATCACCCTAGCCAAGAACAGACCCTCGCGAGGCTTTTTTTCCTTGTATTGTTCATCATCATCAGCCCCAAGAGGCAATCCACCCACCACACAGTGGAGTAGGGTATTACACCACAACGGTGGCCCGAACCAGTATAAACCTTGTGTCTCTTGTGCAGTTCTTTCAGTAGTCTAGGTCTTTGCGAGACGGAGAGGTAGAAGGCGTAATCTCCGCATGCACCCCAGTGTTCGAACCTTAAGGGTCTGCCGGAACCCGAAATCTGACATTTGGCGCGCCAGGTAGGGGTGTGTCGGAATTCGTCGTCCACCGCCCCGTTCTCCTCCGACCGTCGCATCCATGTCCGATGCTCGCCGGGCCCGCACCGAGCGCCGTTGTAGGATCGAAAGTATGTCTAGAGGGGGGTGATTAGACTACTTGACCAAATAAAAACTTGAACTTTTCCCAATTTTAGTTCTTGGCAGATTTTAGCTATTTTAGGACAAGTCAAGCAATCATCACATAATTCAAGCAAGCATGCAAAGAGTATATTGGCAGTGGAAAGTAAAGCATGCAACTTGAAAGAATGTAAAGGGAAGGGTTTGGAGAATTCAAACGCAATTGGAGACACGGATGTTTTTCTGGTGGTTCGGATAGGTGGTGCTATCCTACATCCACGTTGATGGAGACTTCAACCCACGAAGGGTAACGGTTGCGCGAGTCCACGGAGGGCTCCACCCACGAAGGGTCCACGAAGTAGCAACCTTGTCTATCCCACCATGGCCATCGCCCACGAAGGACTTGCCTCACTAGCGGTAGATCTTCACGAAGTAGGCGATCTCCTTGCCCTTACAAACTCCTTGGTTCAACTCCACAATCTTGTCGGAGGCTCCCAAGTGACACCTAGCCAATCTAGGAGACACCACTCTCCAAGAAGTAACAAACGGTGTGTTGATGATGAACTCCTTGCTCTTGTGCTTCAAATGATAGTCTCCCCAACACTCAACTCTCTCTCATAGGATTTGGATCTGATGGAAAGAAGATTTGAGAGCAACTTGGGGAAGGCTAGAGATCAAGATTCATATGGTAGGAATGGAATGTCTTGGTCTCAACACATGAGTAGGTGGTTCTCTCTCAGAACATATGAGTTGGAACGGTGTATGTGTTCTGATGGCTCTCTCTTCGAATGAAGAGGGGGTGGAGGGGTATATATATAGCCTCCACACAAAATCCAACCGTTACACACAATCTACCAATCTCGATGGGACCAAATAAATAAACTCGGTCAGACCGAAAAGGTAAACCTAGTGACCGTTAGGGATTTTCAGTGGGACTGACATGCAACTCGGTAGGACCGACTCTGCTAGGGTTTGGGCATAACGTAATCTCGGTGAGACCGATTACACAAAATCGGTGAGACCGAGTTTGGTAATAAGCTAACCAGAGAGTTGGTCAGGTGAACTCGGTGGGACCGATTTGCTCTTTCGGTGAGACCGAAAAGTTACAAAAGGGAAACACAGAGTTTACATTGCAATCTCGGTGGGACCGATTCGCTCTTTCGGTGAGACCGAAAAGTTACGAAAGGGAAACAGAGAGTTTGCAACCCCATCTCGGTGAGACCGAGATCCCTATCGTTAGGACCGAATTGCTAGGGTTTGGCAGTGGTTTATGACATATGAAACTCGGTGGCGCCGGATAGATAGAATCGGTATGACCGAGTTTGGCTTAGGGCTTAGGTCATTTGTGGATATGGGAAAGTAGCTGAGGATTTTGGAGCATATCACTAAGCACATGAAGCAAGAGGCTCATTAAGCAACACCTCATCCCTCCTTGATAGTATTGGCTTTTCCTAAAGACTCAATGTGATCTTGTATCACTAAAATATAAAATGAAGAGTCTTGAGCTTTTGAGCTTGAGCCAATCCTTTGTCCTTAGCATTTTGAGGGTTCCACTTTCACATCCATGCCATGCCAATCATTGAGCTTTCTTGAAATAATCATCTTGGAATAGCATTAGCTCAATGAGCTATATGTTGTTATGAATTACCAAAACCACCTAGGGATAGTTGCACTTTCAATCTCCCCCTTTTTGGTAATTGATGACAACATATAGATCAAAGCTTCGACGAATGATAATAAGCATGAAATGTATCGTCGCTTTGAGAAGTATGTGAAAAGTAAGAGCTCCCCCTAAATTTGTGCATATTTAAAATTTGCTTTGGACTGTAAATGCACAAAGAGTTAGAGTCATAGGTTACTCTTCCATGTCACATACATCTTGGTGGAGCGCTTAAAATGATAAGAATGAAATACATGCACTCATCACCAAGAATAGTGAGTGATCACATAAGATAGATAGGATAAAAATAGCATTAAGCAAACATTAAGTGTAGCTTATGATCAAACACATGATCATCGATGTCTCACACAGATAATGACGTAGTATCTCACACAAAAGCAAATGAAGTTTGAAAAACCACCAAATAAAACAAGAGAGAATAAAAGCAACACTCTCTCTCGAAGTCTATGATCTATACATTTTCTCCCCCTTTGGCAACAAGTTACCAAAAAGTTCCTAGAAAATGCATAGTGCTAAGTTGACACTCAGGCTTGATCTTCACGTGGTGGTGGAGTCCGTATCACTCCAAGTACGAAGGCTTCCATACATGCTGAAGTAGATGCTGGAGCTGAAGTAGATGGTGGAGTTGGAGCTGATGCTGCGGCTGGAGCTGAGGCGGTTGCCCTTGTGTCATGAAATGGCACTGCAGACGACCTCGGAGCTCGGGGCACTCTGGCAAAGGCATCAGTTGTAGTCTTGCCTCTCCTCTCCTGCATGTCATCCTGGAGCTGCTCCACTGCAGACTGAATCGCTGTCACTTTGACATCCAAGTCATAGAACTTTTGTTCCATGATCCTTTCTAAGCTTGCCTGGTTTTGAGTTAGGGTGGCTAGTCCTTGCTCAATCCGCAGGGTGGATGCAATCAAGTAACCAAGCTGCTCTTGTTTGGTTTTTAGGAAATACTCAGATGCCTCCGCTTGAGTAGGCATCTTGGCAGCTTTCTCCTTCCTAGCCTTCTCCTTCTTGGCTTGTGTTTGGGCAGATGATGGCTCATTCTCAGTCATGACCACTTGGTTATCTTCAAAGTCCGGACGGATAGGCAGGTGTTCCTTGTCCAAGAGGTATATGCCCGTGCCCATCTTGGAGTTGATGAGCTCCTGAATCTGTGGGGCATATCCACAGCTCCTCTTCTGGTCTGCTGCGGTCCTCTTAATGGTCTCTACCATTAGGCTTATCACCTTGAATTTCTGAGGCACGTCAAAGATATGAAGCAAATTGATCGCGTGGCCTCTGATCATCTTGTGATCTCCAGACTTGGGCAATAAGGTGTGCCTTAGTATCCAGTTGACAGTGGGCAGCCCTGATAGAAGATAATGTACTGAGCCAAACTTGAAAGTCTCAAGTGCTTCATTTGGAATCTCCTTGTACATGTTGGACATAGAGTTGTGGTCCATCTTCTTCTTAGCATAAACGTCCAAGTCATCTGCTTGCTCCTCTGGGGCATGTATCAGCTGAGCCCATTCAGCAACTGTGGACTGGTACCTCGTACCCTCTGACATCCAAATTATCCTACCATCTGGATAAAAATGGGCTGTGGAGTAGAACTGCATGATGAGTTCCTCGTTCCACTTTGTGACCTTCTGCCCAACAAAGTCCTCTACTCCACACACCTTGAAGCTGTCATGCACTCCAGGGCTTCGTTATCCTTGATATATTGCCAATCAACCCATCTCATGTCATAGATAATGGGCTTCTTGTCTAACAGCACTGTCTCATAGAAGTCTTGCTGCTCCTTGGTATGAAACCTGTAGTCCACTGCAGTCCTTCTCCTTGAAGCATACGGGTCTGCTTCTCTCCACTTCCGGAGCCCTGAATCTCTCCTGAGTTTCATATCCTCAGCCACAGGATGAGCATCATTGTGGTATGGGATCTTGGGCTTGAGCTTTCTGAGGACATTCTCTTCCTCTTCTTCTGCAGCTTCAGGCACTAGGGCCTTGTTCTTCTCAGCAGCTGGGATGCTTCTTGTATTCCTCTTTGGCTTGGGCTTTGGAGCAGGCTTGGCCTTGGAAGCAGCTCCCCCCTGACCTTATGGCATCACCCATCAGCTTGGGTGCTTTTGGTGCTGGTGCAACCACCTCTTCTTCTTCCTCCTCATCTTCCATGATGGAAGCTTTGCAAAACACTCTGGCTACAGTTTTCTTCACCCTTTCTTTCCTCTTCTTGCCCTCAACAGCAACTAGCTCGGTGGGAGTGGGCTTCTCAGTTGAAGCTCTTGCCTTGGACATAGGCTGCCTGCCTGTTGGCCGTTTCAACTTCAACCCTGGCTTTGTACCCTGTGCTGGCTCAACTCTCTTGGAGGTTGCTTCCTCTTCTGCCACATAATCCTCATCTTCTGAGTCTGAGGTTCTCTTCTTTCTCTGTCGTGTGGCAGCCTTAGGCAGATTGCTAGGGGTGCTCCTGCTGCCATCATCTGAGGAACTTGAGGGACTAGTGCCCTCACCCAGCTGCACTTGCTGTTCTGACAGGTTCTGGCTATCACTTTGGTCTGACATGACGCAAACTCTGACTGCTGACCCTGTGAATCGGTTATAGATGAGATAGAGTACATGAGCATCACAAAATGCAGAGATTTTTGCAAAAGAATAATCCAAAAACTTAGTTTTAGTTTCCCACTGAAAGCATCTCGGATCTACTGATTTTTAAACTCGGTGATACCGAAGCAGTTTTGGAACCTAAACTAGTGAACTCGGTCAGACCGAGTCATAGTTCGGTGGCACCGAGACTGCTAGGGTTTCACAGAATTCCAAAATCGGTCACACCGATATGTAATTCTCGGTCAAACCGAGTCTCACTTGTGCAATGGCATAAGCCAAATCGGTGGGACCGAGTTTTTCAACTCGGTGGGTCCGAGATGGTTTCGACGGAAACCTAACCCTAAAATTTTCGAATTAAACCTAATCTACGAGTTCATTGACTGGATAGGAGTTTATCAAACGTGGCAAGAATCATGATGATCACAATGTGCTAGGAATCGGATTGGAGAATAGCACAAAGATCGAGTCCATACCCTAGTGTGGCGGAGACTCGCTACAGCGGCAACGGTGGGGTAGAATTCCCGTTGACGGCGATGGAGACCAGTGACAGGAGGCTGCTGGCGGCGAGGAGACGATCCGGAGACCAAGTTGGCAGAGCAGGCTATCGCGCGGACGAAGGGGTTCTGAGAAATTTCCAAATTTTTGCCCGTGACTATATATAGCCCGACCCTGTCGGTGTGACCGAGTGGAACAACTCGGTGGCACCGAGATGCATAACTGTGAGTAGTTACTGCAACTCGGTGTGACCGAAAGGTTCAAATCGGTTGCACCAAGATCGAAAACCTAGATCAACTTAATGATCTCGGTAGGACCAAAAGTGGGGAATCGGTCAGACCGAGAATCACGAAGAGGTTTTGGAAGTTTAAGTCTATGACGAATCGGGGACTCCGAGCGCTCCTCACACAGAGTGGTTCGAATCTGACTTGATCAAATTTTGTGATGTAGCATGAATAGAGTTTGAGACGAGAAAAGCATAGATAGCTAGAGGAGGTTCTTAGGCATTCTTGTCCATCCACTTGGCAGAAAGAAATAAAGCCAACCATTCAAAACAACAAGTGGATGTCCTCGAATGAGTAAAATATGCAACCAACATGCTCACACAATAAGATGGCAAATGAAATATGTGACAAAGCATGCACAACCAATTCTAGCATCTATCAAGCAATTTGCGATGACTATGTCATCTATATATGAGTATATTGACTTAGGAGTCAAGTGAGAACACTTGATCATAGGTCATACTCATCGTTTAAGCTCAAGTGGGGTTACCACTTTTACAGAAAGTATTGTTGTGTTCACATCTTTAGAGTTGCTCTAGCTCAAGTATTAGAGTAAAGCTCCACCTAGATGTGATATCCCCCCTAAGAGGGATGAACTAACCTTGGGTTTTGTCGATGATGACTTCATGTAGATGTTGAAGATGTGGATGCTCAATGTTGATGTAGATCACTTGGAGCTATCCATTTGAGTGAATTGCACTTTCAATACCTACATGGGTTAGTCCCACAAGGAACAAACAAGGATATCCATAGACATAGAGTGATGCACACACAAGATGATGTCCATGAAAACTTTTAGGTTACCTTGTCCCTTGTCTTACCAACAAGAGGGTTTGTCACTCCTTGAACTAGTGCAAGATGTGGAAGTTGATTGCACTTGTTCTTGCCAAAATGATAAGAGTGAAGTATGTTGGCGGAGTCACCCTCAAGAACTCTCTAGTTCTTCTTCTTTTGGATCCACATCATCTTGATGGGAATCCTTGGAGTTGTAGTCATACTTGACGAAGTGGAGCTTGAAGCAGTCTTGGGAATCCACTTGACTAAGGTCTTAGGAGCTTCTTTAAATGCATCAATTTCCTCTTCAAGCTTGCCCTTGCCTTTTTGCTTGTAGTCTTGTGGTGGAAGATCATCTTGAGCTTGTGTCCCCTTGAAGGAAGTATCATACTTCTCTTGTTGAGGAACAAACTTTGTCATGGGGTATTGATCTTCATCCTACTCAACTCCATTGGCATTGAACTTTCGTTCAAAACCAACACCTTGATTCTTCCGGTGTATCCCTTGCTTGCGCACAATTTCCTCGAATTGCTTACTCCCGGCAAGGCTTTTGTACACTCCTTTCTCTATAATTCCCTTCAATAAGCTATTTTCTTACTCAAGTGTAACTTGGCTAAGAGAATCATTAGTGGAATCAAGAGAACCACTAGAAGCAACAATATTGGATTTAGCATGATCATTGTTACTACTAGAGGAAGAATCTTTCTTGTTCTTGTTACTAGACTTGACTTGAGGCATGTAAGTGGATAAGAGTAAACGCTTGGCAATGTAAGAAGAACTTTTCTTGCGGATATCATCATTGATTGCTTTTAAAAACTCATGCTCTTGCTCAAGATTGAGATTTTCAAAGCATAACTTCTCATGAGCTCTTAAAAGTTCTCGATGATCTTCGAAGATAGTTTCATGAGCTAACTTAAGAGTGTTTAGTTCTTTAGTTAGAGCCTCAATCTTCTACTTATCATTGTCATTCATTTTATCTTGATTGGCATGGTTAGCTGACGTTTCATCATAGCATTCATCACTAGAGTTGTCAACAAGCAAATCATCATCACCTAACAAGTCATCTTCATCACTATTAAAATCAACATACTCGGGGTGTATTACCCTAGGACCTTTGGCCATGAAGCATCTTCCAATTCCTTCATTTGGTGAATCAAATATGTCGTAGGGGTTGGATGACACAAGTGCTAGACCGGCAACACCTTCATCTTGAGTATCTTCGGAGTCGGAGTGATAACTTCTCTCGGAGTGGCTGTCGGAGTCGGAGCCGGATACCCATTCACCAACATGAGCTTGATGTCTTCGTTTTGTGTAGCTCCTTGATGATTTTTCCTTCCTTTCCGAATCCTTGCTTCTCCGTGAGTACCTTCGTTCATAACGATCATCTCTACTCCTTCTCTCTCTTGGTGGTGAATCTTTGCTTCTTCTTTTTGGAGAATCTTCTCTTCTCTTGTAGGGAGCCGTACACTCATTGGAATAGTGTCCGGGTCTTCCACAATTGTAGCAGTTTCGCTCTCGACTAGAAGATCTTTTGTCATTGTAGGACCTTGACTTGAAGCTTCTATCGTTGTTTCTACTCTTGTAGAACTTGTTGAAGTTCTTCACCATTAAGCTCAATTCTTCGTTGAAGTTTTGTCTCTCACTTGATGATGTAGGGGCTTCACATGAGGCTTTGTAGGCACCACTTGATTTGTTGTGAAGTTCCTCTTTATCCTTAAGTGACATCTCATGAGCAACAATTCTTCCAATCACTTCTGTTGGCTTGAGATCTTTGTAATTGGGCATCATTTGGATCAACGTGCACACGATATCATACTTTCCAACCAAGGCTCTTAGGATCTTCTTGATGATGAATCTATTGGTCATCTCTTCACTTCCTAAGCCGGCAATCTCATTTGTGATGAGAGAAAGCCTAGAGTACATTTCAGGGACACCTTCACCATCCTTCATTTTGAACTTGTCAAGTTGACTTTGAAGCACATCCAACTTGGATTCCTTGACGACAGGGTTATGTCCAAGAATACGCATTTTCATTTTATGCTTCAACCTAGCAAAATTAATACCATCAAAGTAAGGACCTCTACGGTGATAATTTCCCTCGCTAGACGCCATACTCTCCTAGGTTGTGAAACCAAGGCTATGACTACCAAAAGCTATGGAGCTCAAAGCAAATGGAGACCAAAGCTCTGATACCACTTGTAGGATCGAAAGTATGTCTAGAGGGGGGTGATTAGACTACTTGACCAAATAAAAACTTGACCTTTTCCCAATTTTAGTTCTTGGCAGATTTTAGCTATTTTAGGACAAGTCAAACAATCATCACATAATTCAAGCAAGCATGCAAAGAGTATATTGGCAGCGGAAAGTAAAGCATGCAACTTGCAAGAATGTAAAGGGAAGGGTTTGGAGAATTCAAACGCAATTGGAGACACGGATGTTTTTCCCGTGGTTCGGATAGCTGGTGCTATCCTACATCCACGTTGATGGAGACTTCAACCCACGAAGGGTAACGGTTGCGCGAGTCCACGGAGGGATCCACCCACGAAGGGTCCACGAAGTAGCAACCTTGTCTATCCCACCATGGCCATCGCCCACGAAGGACTTGCCTCACTAGCGGTAGATCTTCACGAAGTAGGCGATCTCCTTGCCCTTACAAACTCCTTGGTTCAACTCCACAATCTTGTCGGAGGCTCCCAAGTGACACCTAGCCAATCTAGGAGACACCACTCTCCAAGAAGTAACAAACGATGTGTTGATGATGAACTCCTTGCTCTTGTGCTTCAAATGATAGTCTCCCCAACACTCAACTCTCTCCCATAGGATTTGGATCTGATGGAAAGAAGATTTGAGTGGAAAGCAACATGGGGAAGGCTAGAGATCAAGATTCATATGGTAGGAATGGAATGTCTTGGTCTCAACACATGAGTAGGTGGTTCTCTCTCAGAACATATGAGTTGGAACGGTGTATGTGTTCTGATGGCTCTCTCTTCGAATGAAGAGGGGGTGGAGGGGTATATATATATAGCCTCCACACAAAATCCAACCGTTACACACAATCTACCAATCTCGATGGGACCAAATAAATAAACTCGGTCAGACCGAAAAGGTAAACCTAGTGACCGTTAGGGATTTTCAGTGGGACTGACATGCAACTCGGTAGGACCGACTCTGCTAGGGTTTGGGCATAACGTAATCTCGGTGAGACCGATTACACAAAATCGGTGAGACCGAGTTTGGTAATAAGCTAACCAGAGAGTTGGTCAGGTGAACTCGGTGGGACCGATTTGCTCTTTCGGTGAGACCGAAAAGTTACAAAAGGGAAACACAGAGTTTACATTGCAATCTCGGTGGGACCGATTCGCTCTTTCGGTGAAACCAAAAAGTTACGAAAGGGAAACAGAGAGTTTGCAACCCCATCTCGGTGAGACCGAGATCCCTATCGCTAGGACTGAATTGCTAGGGTTTGGCAGTGGCTTATGACATATGAAACTCGGTGGCGCCGGATAGATAGAATCGGTATGACCGAGTTTGGCTTAGGGTTTAGGTCATTTGTGGATATGGGAAATTAGCTGAGGATTTTGGAGCATATCATTAAGCACACGAAGCAAGAGGCTCATTAAGCAACACCTCATCCCTCCTTGATAGTTTGGCTTTTCCTAAAGACTCAACGTGATCTTGGATCACTAAAATATAAAATGAAGAGTCTTGAGCTTTTGAGCTTAAGCCAATCCTTTGTCCCTAGCATTTTGAGGGTTCCACTTTCACATCCATGCCATGCCAATCATTGAGCTTTCCTGAAATAATCATCTTGGAATAGCATTAGCTCAATGAGCTATATGTTGTTATGAATTACCAAAACCACCTAGGGATAGTTGCACTTTCAGCCGGGCCGCCATCGCTTCCCGCATCGCCCAGACGGCGCCCGTCGGCGGACGTCCACATCGTTCCCCATCACCCGCCATCAACGCCACCACCGGCCCAGCGGGGGGCGAGTAGCAAGCGTCGTCCCAGCATCCATCCATGCGGCAAGACGGCCGCACCGCTACTCCACCGCTCACACCAGCTGGTTCTTCGTCCCGCGTGCTCCGCACCCCCTTGGAGGCTCGAGCTGCGCTCCTCGCGGCAAACGAGCTCCTGCGCTGTCGCCCCGCCGACTACGTCTATGGGGAATGGCTCGACCGCGTCGCCGAGCTCGTCCGCGTGGCAGGGGGCTCCCCTGCGCCGTCCCATCACGCTGCACCAACACCCCCGGTCGTCGCGGCCCTCTTGGGCGGCTCGCAGGTGCCGCCCACAAGTCACCATGTCAAGCCGTTCATCCGCCAGGTCAGCGCCGCTTCCACGCAGCAGGGGGCTCCCCCGGATCGGGCAAAGCCCGAGGCCGGCCCGACCTTCAGTTCAGAGGACCACCCCTCCAACTCAGCCTGCTCGGGCGCGCTCCCCATGTTGTGCACCCCCACCATCTGCCAGGTGGCCGTCACCAAAACCCTTGTTGATGGCGGCGCGGGCCTCAGCGTGCTCTCGGTCGAGGCCTTCAACCTCCTCCGCATACCCCTGGAATGGCTGCAACCCAGCCGGCCCTTCTCAGGCGTTGGGGGCAAGTCGTCTAGTTCCTTGGGGCAGATCCGGCTCCCAGTGACCTTCGGCACCTACGACAACTTCCGCACGGAGCTGGTTGACTTCGACATCGCCCCCATCGGCCTCCCCTACAACGCCATCCTCGACTACCCAACGCTGGCCCAATTCATGGCTGCGACGCACCCAGCGTACAACCTCATGAAGATGCCCGGGAGCAGTGGTGTCCTCACTGTGCACGGGGACACCGGGGACGCGCTGCGGGCGCTCAAGCTTGACTTCAAGACGGCGGCGTCAGCACAGCCTGCCAACTCGGAGACCCCCGGGCCCAAGGGGGCTGCACCCGCCAAGAAGAAGCAGTTGTTCACCCAAGACAAGGCAGAAACCAAGCAGATACCCGTCGATGAGGACGGGTCCACCGACGCCACTTTCACCATAGGCACCCACCTCAAACCCGAGCAGGAGGAGGCCCTGGTTGGGTTCCTGCGCGCAAACAAGAAGCTATTCGCTTGGGAGCCGGACCAGTTGGTAGGGATCCCCAGGAGTGTAATCGAGCATCACCTCAACATGTGCCCCAACATGCGCCCTGTGAAGCAGAAGGCCAGGCGGCAGTCCACAGAAAAGCAGGCCTTCATCATCTAGGAGACCCGCAAATTAGAGGCCGCCGGGTCATCTGCGAGGTCCGATACCCAGATTGGTTGGCCAACCCTGTCGTTGTGCCAAAGAAGGGAGGGAAAGAGCATATGTGTGTCGACTTCACCAACCTCAACAAAGCATGCCCGCAAGATCCATTCCCGCTCCCCCGCATCGACCAGATCATCGATTCCACTGCGGAATGCGACCTGTTATGCTTCCTGGATGCTTTCTCTGGGTATCACCAGATCAAGATGGCGGTAGAAGACATCGAGAAGACAGCCTTCCTAACCCCGTGTGGGGTATACTTCTACACGTGCATGCCATTCGGGTTGCGTAACGCAGGGGCGACCTTTCAGCGGCTGATGCACATCACCTTGGGCCCGCAGCTCGGGAAGAATGTTGAAGCTTACGTCGATGACATTGTGGTAAAGTCTCGGGAGGCCGGGACCTTGATACAGGACTTGGAGGAAACCTTCGCGAGCCTCAACGCAGTGAACCTACGGCTCAACCCAGAGAAGTGTGTGTTCGGAGTCCCCTCGGGCAAGCTCCTGGGTTTCCTCGTGTCCCACCGAGGCATCGAGGCTAACCCAGAGAAGGTCAAGGTGGTGGAAGACATGAGCCCGCCAAAGACCCTCAGAGAAATGCAGAAGCTCACGGGGCGCGTAACCGTGCTAGGGCGCTTCATCTCCAAGTTGGGAGAACGAGCCCTGCCCTTCTTCCAGCTAATGAAGAAGAAAGGGCCCTTCGAGTGGACTGAAGAGGCTGACAAGACGTTCCAGGATCTCAAGAGATACCTGACCAGCCCACCGGTCATGGTTGCACCACGCCCTTAGGAGCCCCTGGTGCTTTACCTCGCCGCCACTCCTTACTCCGCCAGCGCAGCCTTGGTGGTAGTCAGAGAGGAGAACCGAACCAAAACCACGGCAGTAGCCTGGGGCAAGGCAGAACAGGGACAAGGAAGGCTTACAGAAACCACCACCGCGGCTGAGGAGGATCAGCCGCCGCAGAGGGGCGCACCAGAGGCGGAAGAGGCCCCTCTTCCAGATGGCCAGTCTCAGGAGGCCTCATTGCCTCAAGAGGCGCCATGGTCTCTAGAAGGAGCCAACAGCACCGACACACTCCACCTTGTTGAGCACCCAGTGTACTTCGTCAGCACAGTGCTGCGGGATGCAAGAGCGCGGTACCCCATGCCTCAGAAACTCCTCCTCACGCTACTGGTGGCTTCGCGCAAGCTATGGCACTATTTTCAGGGTCACCCCATCAAGGTCGTCTCGTCATACCCCCTGGAGAGAGTGCTCAAGAGCCCTAATTCAGCTGGAAGGGTCGCTGAGTGGAACATAGAAGTCCAAGCGTTTTAGCTCGAATTCAGCACGACCAAGGTCATCAAGGGAGCAGCGTTGGCAGATTTTGTGGCAGAGTGGACGAAGGCGCCAGGCCTCAAGGCCGATGAGGATCAGTCCCTATCCCTGGGAAGCGAGGCGCCAGAAGGCTGGGTCATGTCTTTGATGGGGCGTTCTCCAGACACGGTGCTGGAGCTGGGGCGGTGCTTATATCGCCCACATGGGACAAGCTCTATTACGCCGTGCAACTCTGTTTCCAGCAAGGCGAAAAGGTCTCCAACAACATAGCGGAGTATGAAGGTTTAATAGCGGGCTTGAAGGCCGCGGCCGCCCTGGGAGTGGAACGCCTCACCATCAAGGGCGATTCGCAGCTCCTGGTCAATTTCTCCAACAAGGTGTACGAGCCGAAGGATGAGCACATGGAAGCCTACCTTGCGGAAGTCCGCAGGATGGAGAAGCAATTCTGGGGGTTGGAGTTGCAGCATGTGCCCCGTGGCACCAATCAGGAGGCCGATGACATCG
Organism: Triticum monococcum; assembly: GCA_034509565.1. Lineage (NCBI taxonomy): Eukaryota > Viridiplantae > Streptophyta > Magnoliopsida > Poales > Poaceae > Triticum > Triticum monococcum. The sequence goes on from CM067845.1 coordinate 492,259,574, forward strand.
CCAAACGCGCGTCCAGATGGTTACCCCAGGAGCCTGGCATTTTCGAGGAACGGCTCTTCAATCCCTCAGCTCTGCCATCATTATCAAACACGGCTCAGCCCTTGGAGGAGCTCCCCCAGCCACCTGCCTCAGGAGCTCCGACCTGTGGCCCAGCCTCAGGAGCGCGCCTGCTCCTGACGATGGAACCTCAGGAGGGATGTTGGATCACCGAGCTCCGGAGCTACTTAGCACAAGGGACCTTGCCGAAGAAGGAGGAGGAAGCGGAGCGAGTGGCACGCCAGGCCACGGCATACTGCATCAGAGACGGAGAGCTCTACCGGAAGCGACCAAATGATGTATCCCTGCGCTGCATCTCCAGGGAGCAAGGGAAGGAGCTACTGGAAGATACACACGGAGGAGACTACGGACATCATTCATCATCGCGGACCCTCATCGGCAAGGCGTTCCGCAGTGGGTTTTATTGGCCCACCGCGCTCAATGACGCCGTGGAACTTGTGAAAGCTTGTGAAGCCTGCCAGTTCCACGCCAAGCAGATCCATCAGCCAGCAGGAGGCTTGCAGACTATTCCCCTTTCGTGGCCATTCGTAGTCTGGGGGCTAGACATCTTGGGCCTGTTTCCTCGGGCGCCAGGGGGCTACCGCTACCTCTACGTTGTCGTGGACAAATTCACCAAGTGGGCTGAAGTAGAGGCGGTCCGCACCATCCCCGCGGGTTCCGCGGTCAAGTTCATCACGGGCATCGTAAGCCGGTTCGGGGTGCCGAATCGCATCATCACAGACAACGGTTCACAGTTCACCAGTAACCTCTTCAAAACATACTGTGCTAACCTTGGAACGCAGATATGCTACACCTCAGTGGCGCACCCCCGCAGCAGCGGCCAGGCCGAGCGAGCCAACGCGGAGGTCCTGAGGGGCCTCAAGACCAGGACGTTCAAGAAGAAGCTGGAGGCCTGTGGCAGAGGTTGGTACGACGAGCTTCAGTCCATGTTGTGGTCCATCCACACCACCGCGACCAAACCGACTTGGGAGACCCCGTTCTTCCTGGTCTACGGAGCGGAAGCGGTCCTCCCTCACGAGGTCAGACGTTGCTCCACGCGGGTCCTGGTGTTCGACGAGGCATAGCAGGACGCCATGCAGGGGATGGACCTCGTGCTGGGGGAGGAACGTCGCCGAGAAGCCGCGCTGCGAGCGGCGAGGTACCAGCAAGCGCTGCGGCGATATCACTGCCGCAACATCCGTCCCAGGACCCTTGAGGTAGGAGACCTCGTGCTCAGGCAGGTTCTCTCCAGGGAGGGACTGCACAAGCTCTCTCCCATGTGGGAGGGCCCGTTCAAGGTTGTTCATGTTTCCAGGCCCGGCTCCGCGCGCTTGGAGACTCAGGAGGGAGTGCCGGTCCAGAATGCATGGAACATCCAGCACCTCCGGAGGTTCTACCCCTGAAAAGGCCCAGAGCCTGTGAAGCAAGGTGAGTGCCTGTGAAGCTATCGCGTTTTGGAAAAGGCCCAGATCCTGTGAACCAAGGCGAGTGCCTGTGAAGCTATCGCGTTTTGGAAAAGGCCCAGAGCGTGTGAAGCAAGGCGAGTGCCTGTGAAGCTATCGTGTTTTGGAAAAGGCCCAGAGCCTGTGAAGCAAGGCGAGTGCCTGTGAAGCTATCGCGTTTTGGAAAAGGCCCGGAGCCTATGAAGAAGGCCAATGCCTGTGAAGCTCGCCGCCCATGACACTCTCACGTAATAATGAGTTGGGGCTGTACCCGCCCCGGAGTCTCAGGAGCGCTGGCCTCAGGCCCTGGGGCTCCCTCCCACGCCCAGTGGCAGCACTTAGCTCCGCGCTGGTGAGAAGACGTCGAAGACTAGATTAGGTGCCGGACGCGGCTTTTCATTTGCTTTCCGCAATTGGCTTGTTCCTTCTCATTTGAAGTTTTATTGAAGTTGTTGTCGTCTTTGGCTTGCGGTTCTTCGGCTTTTCACTCTCCTGCCTCGGTTTCTCTTGCGCAAGGCCTCGCGAGGGGGGCAGCTGAGCGCCCTCGCGAGCGTTCCTATCCTAGTCATTCAAAGAGTTCGCGACCTGGGCCCCTTACAGGAGCACCCCTCCAGTCCGTGCCCCACGGGCATCGCGACACAAACAAAGGGCCTGGGTCGGTCGCCCCCCCACGGCCGGGGTCGGGAACTATCCACGCTCAGGCACATAGCCGGAAGGAACGGTAACGAAAGCAAAACGATGATTAACGGCAATAACCCAAACACGCCCCCGCGGGGCTCCGCACTATTGTCTTTGTTATGCAGGAAAAAGGGAAAAGGAAGAACAAATCCGGCGCAGCTCGCCTCACACCGGCCCGCGGGGAAGGCTCGAGCTGCCTTCGGAGCTCAGGCGGACTCCCTCTCGCGCCTCACTAGGGCGCGGCGGCGTGGAGGCTAATCGCGGCCGCCGCTGGAGGAGTCGTCGCCTGAAGAAGAACCAGAGAAGCTTGAGGAACTCCGAGCACCGCCAGCCGCGCGAGCGCTGCTCCCTCCATCATCATCGGAGCTGGGTTCCTAGCCGCGGTCGTCACCCTCGGGGCAGCACCCCGCGTGGAGACCATCTTCCCCAAACACCCTCACATAGAGGGTGGCGTCGTCGTCGAACTTGAAGTGTAGGGTGCACCGGTGGCCCAGGCCACGCGCACGGGCAAACGTCTGCCAACCGCGGGCCAGGGACAGGCTCCCGGCTGCGGAGACCTCCAGGGAGACCCATGAGGCCCGGCTGCAGCAGCCGTCGGCCTGGAGCCAGAGGCCGCCCGGGGCGCCGGCCGGGAGCTCGCCTAGGAGGAAGTGAGGAAGCGGGAGCCAGGTGCTAGCCGGCTCCGCCGACCACACGACGAACTCCGGCAGCACTTCAGCAGCACGAACGCGCGGCCTGGGGGGACGCGCGGCCTGGGGGGACGCGCAGCCGGAGCGCGCCCCCCGGCTGCAGCAACCCGCCCATCGCCGTGCTGAAGATCACCACCACGGCCGTGGGGAGCCACCGTGGTGGCCACAGGATGCTTGCGAGGGCACCCTCTGCCGCGCTTGGGTGGGGGAGAGGCGGGCTCAACCCGGCAAGCCTTCCCCTTCTCGGCGGCCGAGAACCTCCTCGACGGGGCCATGAAGAAGAAGGAGAAGCAAGGAGGAATGGACTAGAAGGGCACCCGCAGTTCCGTACTTATAGCCGGCGAAGGCCAACCGCTGGCCTCCACGACCACAGGTAATCATGACATGATCTGCATGTAGGGACTTGTCCAACTCGCGCGATCACCGAGGCGTCATGGGGAAGCGGAGACGCTCACGTCCCATCAACCGCCACGCGGCGCCCAAGGCCGCAGGCTGTTAGGGCCCGCGGCGCTTCGCCCTTGCCCTTTCGCTTCTCGGCATGGCCAAGTCCGGGCGCGCCTTGGGCCCGGGGGCTACTGTCGGTGTTCTGGAAACGGGGGTCCCCAGACTTGCCTGCCTGCGGCCTGCGGCGTGGCTCAAAGGGGGCCCAGCACGGCCCATCTTCATCAACACAAGACTCAAGACCCTCGCGAGGGGCCAAGCCTCGCGAGGCGGACGACACGGAGCTTCCTCAGGCACGGCCTTGTCAGGCTGGCTCGCGAGGAGGCAAAGAGATCAAGGCGGAGTACCTTGCGAGGCACCCATGACGCAAGCCATGACGACTCAGGGCGCTAGGCGGGTGCCAGCCCGCGCAGCGTCCTTCTTTCCTCTTTGGTGCAAAGGGGGCAAGCGCAGCCGCGGAGTACCGAGGCATCAGGCAAAGGTTGCCATTTCGGTGCAACGAGACCAAGACCAGGAGGACTACGAGACAGAGGCCACCATGGAGCCCAGGACGGCGTCATCACCAGAGCTTTGCGCAGGCGAAGACTGCTTTTGTCAGGACAGTTGATACTTGCTGTCTCCCTTCAAATTAGCCCGCCATTGTTGGCTCCCTTCCCGCTCAATATTTGGGAAGAGGACCAGGGCCTCTATAAATAGGACCAGCCGCCCACATAGCAAGGGGGTTGGAAGGTTAGTTGCCGGCAAGAGAGTGTATGGTAGCTGGAGTGAGAGAGAGAGAGAGAAAGGTGGTTGAACGCCTCCCAGCAGTTCATCACCCCAGCCAAGAACAGACCCTCGCGAGGTTGTTCTTCCTTGTATTGTTCATCATCATCAGCCCCAAGAGGCAATCCACCCACCACACACTGGAGTAGGGTATTACACCACAACGGTGGCCCGAACCAGTATAAACCTTGTGTCTCTTGTGCAGTTCTTTCAGTAGTCTAGATCTTTGCGAGACGGAGAGGTAGAAGGCGTAATCTCTGCGCGCACCCCAGTGTTCGAACCTTAAGGGTCTGCCGGAACCCGAAATCCGACAAGTTTACAGTGAGCGAATACAAACTACCGAATGGAAATTAAAGGCATGCGTCGAGACAAACCACATGATTGAAACCATTGGAATGTAAAGAGGAGAGTAGAGGTAACAAGTGATGCTCGATGGCGACAAGGAATTTGGTAGACCAGTTTGTCCTTCTGTACAAGGACTACGTCTGGTTGGAGGGTGTCGGTGTCAAAACCGGCGGATCTCGGGTAGGGGGTCCCGAACTGTGCGTCTAAGGCGGATGGTAACAGGAGGCAGGGGACACGATGTTTTACCTAGGTTCTTGCCCTCTTAATGGAGGTAAAACCCTACGTCCTGCTTGATTTATTTTTGATGATATGAGTATTACAAGAGTTGATCTACCACGAGATCGGAGAGGCTAAACCCTAGAAGCTAGCCTATGGTATGATTGTATGTTGTCCTACGGACTAAAACCCTCCAGTTTATATAGACACCGGAGGGGGCTAGGGTTACACAAGGCCGGTTACAAAGGAGGAGATATACATATCCGTATTGCCTAGCTTGCCTTCCACGCCAAGTAGAGTCCCATCCGGACACGGGACAAAGTCTTCAATCTTGTATCTTCATAGTCCAACAGTCCGGCCGAAGGATATAATCCGGCTGTCCGGATACCCCGTAATCCAGGACTCCCTCAGTAGCCCCCGAACCAGGCTTCAATGACGATGAGTCTGGCACGCAATGTTGTCTTCGGCATTGCAAGGCGGGTTCTTCTCCAATTTTCGAATGTTCGTAAGCAGTGTCCGGCCTCATAAATGTTGAACCTCTTGGCATCTGTGCCCAATAAGGGCTATCTCCCACGCGTCGAATGAATACAAGGCGCCAGGGCATTTTTACATTCGCCCCCCTAGCCAGATAAATAAATTATCTATTAAAGGGATGGGGATTCTTAGATCCGATCCATACCATCCTCCCCCCAGCGAGAATCCATCAGAGCGTGTTTCGGAAAGATCCATTCCAGCATGGCCAACCTCCGCAGCTCCTCCTCCCGCCCCCGCAGCCCTATGCCCGGTGATTGGGAGAGGTGTTCAGTCCCACACAGTCGATTAGTCGAGCTGCAGACTAAGGGATTTCTCCTTCCGGCATATATGGTGCCCGTTCGGGCCGGGCTTGCCACCTACAATGGCGGGGAGCGGGTCTGCCTTGTTCCTTACTTATTAAGGGGACTCTGATTTTCAATTCATCCATTCCTCCGCAGGCTCCTGGAGTTCTTCGGCCTCCAATTACACAATTTCACCCCTGCCTCCATTCTACACATCACCGGCTATGTCGCTCTTTGCGAGTTGTTCCTGGGCTGCCAGGCTCATTTCTAGCTGTGGAAAAGGTTGTTTTGCCTCATCCGTCGCACACAGAGGGGGTCACTTTATCAAGTGGGCGGAGCCAAAATATGGCGCATCGCCAGAACCGGATACCTGTCAGGTACCCCGAAGAAGTCGTCCGAAGACTGGCCTTCGGAATGGTTTTATATGGAGGACGTTCCCCTTCCGGACCCTGTTCCGTGAGGTCTTCCTGAATTCAGCAATGCTCCTCTGAAGAAACGCCGAAGTTGGCACCCACGGAGCCCCCAGGAGGAAGACAACGGAGAAGTCCTTTACCTGATGAACCGGATTAAAGCACTGGCTCAATCAGGATTTACAGTAGTCGAAGTTATGTCAATTTGCATAATGTGGGGAGTGCAACCACTACAATATCGTGGGCACCCCTTGTGGTGCTTTAACGGGGCGGACGATGCCACCCGTTGCGGGCGCAAGGGTCCGGACAATGTTGCCGCTTTAGCAAAAATTCTGTCTGAATTGTTCAAGGGAGAGGAAGAGGAGTTCATCTGTATCAAGCCACTGGATGGATTCTCCATGTACAATCCTCCAAGCTGGGTAAGTTATATCCCCTTACTCCCATTCTCCCCACATTCTTTGTCATAAGTATTCATCTTGCCATTTTGCGGCAGGAACTGCGAAAAGCCATAAAGGAGGTCAGCAGCCCCTCTCCACAACCGAAGGACCCTGACCGGGCCCTCGACTCCAGACTCGAAGAAGATCCGGTCATATTCGTGGAGCTGATAGACCGGCAGTTCTACCAGCTAAGCTGCGATGATGCCATGGTGGCCATTACGGCCGACTATCCCAGACTGCTTCCTACATCGCACGTAAGAAAAACCAAAAATCCCAACTCCAAAAACTAGGATCCCCTTTTAGACACTTCACCTACCATATACACATGGCATTTTTACAGGGAAGGCATTCGGGATGCCCTGCCGAACCCGCAGCAACTTGCTAACAAGAGGCACCGAGGCCGGGCAGGCCAAAAAGGAAGGCGGTTAGGACGGAGACACCGGCGCAAAGGTATAACAGAAACCCCGCTCCGTGTGTTGGAAATATGCCCTAGAGGCAATAATAAATTGGTTATTATCATATTTCCTTGTTCATGATAATCGTTTATTATCCATGCTAGAATTGTATTGATAGGAAACTCAGATACATGTGTGGATACATAGACAACACCATGTCCCTAGTAAGCCTCTAGTTGACTAGCTCGTTGATCAATAGATGGTTATGGTTTCCTGACCATGGACATTGGATGTCGTTGATAACGGGATCACATCATTAGGAGAATGATGTGATGGACAAGACCCAATCCTAAGCCTAGCACAAGATCGTGTAGTTCGTATGCTAAAGCTTTTCTAATGTCAAGTATCATTTCCTTAGACCATGAGATTGTGCAACTCCTGGATACCGTAGGAGTGCTTTGGGTGTGCCAAACGTCACAACGTAACTGGGTGGCTATAAAGGTGCACTACGGGTATCACCGAAAGTGTCTGTTGGGTTGGCACGAACCGAGACTGGGATTTGTCACTCTGGAGAGGTATCTCTGGGCCCACTCGGTAGGACATCATCATAATGTGCACAATGTGACCAAGGAGTTGATCACGGGATGATGTGTTACGGAACGAGTAAAGAGACTAGCCGGTAACGAGATTGAACAAGGTATCGGGATACCGACGATCGAATCTCGGGCAAGTATCGTACCGATAGACAAAGGGAATTGTATACGGGATTGATTGAATCCTTGACATCGTGGTTCATCCGATGAGATCATCGTGGAGCATGTGGGAACCAACATGGGTATCCAGATCCCGCTGTTGGTTATTGACCGGAGAGTTGTCTCGGCCATGTCTGCATGACTCCCAAGCCCGTAGGGTCTACACACTTAAGGTTCGATGACGCTAGGGTTATAGGGAAAATATGTACGTGGTTACCGAATGTTGTTCAGAGTCCCGGATGAGATCCTGGACGTCAGGAGGAGTTCCGGAATGGTCCGGAGGTAAAGATTTATATATGGGAAGTCCCGTTTTGGTCATCGGAAAAGTTTCGGGTGCTATCGGTAACGTACCGGGACCACCGGGAGGGTCCCGGGGGTCCACCAGGTGGGGCCACCAGCCCTAGAAGGCTGCGTGGGCCAAGTGTGGGAGGGGACCAGCCCCAGGTGGGCTGGTGCGCCCCCCCCCCCTCCCCCCCACCAAGGCCCAAGGCGCAAGGGAGAGTGGGAGGGGGCAAACCCTAGGTCCAGATGGGCCTTAAGGCCCACCCTAGGTGCGCCCCCCTCTCTCCCCCCTTGGCCGCAACCCTAGATGGGTTTTGGGGCTGCCGCCACCCCTAGGGAGGGAACCCTAGATGGGGGCGCAACCCCTCCCCTCCCCTTCCCCTATATATACTTGACGTATTGGGGGCTGCAAGACACACGAGATCATCTCCCTCTTGGCGCAGCCCTACCTCTCTCCCTCCTCGTCTCTCGTAGTGCTTGGCGAAGCCCTGCTGGAGTCCCGCGCTCCTCCACCACCACCACGCCGTCATGCTTCTGCTGGACGGAGTCTTCCCCAACCTCTCCTTCTCCCCTTGCTGGATCAAGGCGTAGGAGACGTCACTGGGCTGCACGTGTGTTGAACGCGGAGGCGCCGTTGTTCAGCGCTTAGATCGGAATCAACCGTGATTTGAATCGCTATGAGTACGACTCCTTCATCCGCATTCTTGTAACACTTCCGCTTAGCGATCTACAAGGGTATGTAGATGCACTCTCCTTCCCCTCGTTGCTAGATTACTCCATAGATTGATCTTGGTGATGCATAGAAAATTTTAAATTTCTGTTACGATCCCGAACAGTGGCATCATGAGCTAGGTCTATGCGTAGTTTCTATGCACGAGTAGAACACAAGTTGTTGTGGGCGTCGATTTGTCAATTTACTTGCCGTTACTAGTCTTATCTTGATTCGGCGGCATCGTGGGATGAAGCGGCCCGGACCGACCTTACATGTACTGTTACGTGAGACAGGTTCCACCGACTGATATGCACTAGTTGCATAAGGTGGCTAGCGGGTGTCTGTTTCTCCCACTTTAGTCGGATCGGATTCGATGAAAAGGGTCCTTATGAAGGGTAAATAGAAATTGGCATATCACGTTGTGGTTTTGGCGTAGGTAAGAAATGTTCTTGCTAGAAACCTATAGCAGCCACGTAAAAACTTGCAACAACAATTAGAGGACGTCTAACTTGTTTTTGCAGCATGTGTCGTGTGATGTGATATGGCCAAAAGGATGTGATGAATGATATATGTGATGTATGAGATTGATCATGTTCTTGTAATAGGAATCACGACTTGCATGTCGATGAGTATGACAACCGGCAGGAGCCATAGGAGTTGTCTTAATTTATTTATGACCTGCTTGTCAACATAAACGTCATGTAATTACTTTACTTTATTGCTAAAGCGTTAGCCATAGTAGTAGAAGTAATGGATGACGAGACAACTTCAATAAGACACGATGATGGAGATCATGATGATGGAGATCATGGTGTCATGCCGGTGACAACGATGATCCTGGAGCCCCGAAGATGGAGATCAAAAGGAGCAAATGATATTGGCCATATCATGTCACTATTTGATTGCATGTGATGTTTATCATGTTTTACATCTTATTTGCTTAGAACGACGGTAGCTTAAATAAGATGATCCGTCGTAATAATTTCAAGAAAGTGTTCCCCCTAACTGTGCACCATTGCGAAGGTTCGTTGTTTCAAAGCACCACGTGATGATCGGGTGTGATAGATTCTAACATTCGAATACAAAGGATGTAAGCCAGATTTACACACGCAATACACTTAGGTTGACTTGACGAGCCTAGCATGTACAGACATGGCCTCGGAACACGGAAGACCGAAAGGTTGAGCATGAGTTGTATAGAAGATACGATTAACATGAAGATGTTCACCGATGTTGACTAGTCCGTCTCACGTGATGATCGGACATGGCCTAGTTGACTCGGATCATGTTTCACTTAGATGACTAGAGGGATGTCTATCTGAGTGGGAGTTCATTGAATAATTTGATTAGATGAACTTAATTATCATGAACATAGTCTAAATTGTCTTTGCAAATATGTTGTAGATAAATAGCTCACGTTGTAGCTCCCTGTTTCAATACGTTCCTAGAGAAAGACTAAGTTGAAAGATATTGCAAGCAATGATGCGGACTGGGTCCGTAGTCCGAGGAGTGTCCTCACTGCAACACAGAAGGCTTAGTCTTTGATGCACCACTCGATGTGCAAACCCCTACAACGTCGTCTATGGATGTTGTGAACACCTGACAGACACATTCTGATGACTACTTGATAGTTTAGTGCACCATACTATACGGCTTAGAATCGGGATTCCAATGACGCTTTGAATGCCATAAGACATATGAGATGTTCCAAGAGCTGAAATTGGGATTTCAGGCTCATGCCCGTGTTGAGAGGTATGAGACCTCTGACAAGTTCTTTTGCCAACAAGATGGAGGAGAATAGCTCAGCTAGTGAGCATGTGCTCAGAATGTCTGGGTGCTACAATCACTTAAATCAAGTGGGACTTAAACTTCCAGATAAGATAGTGATTGATAGAGTTCTCTAGCCACTATCACTAAGCTACTAGATCTTCGTGATGAACTATGACATGCAAGGGATGTAGTTGATCCCGGAGCTGTTCGTGGTGCTTAAGACGGCAAAAGGTAGAAATCAAGAAGGAGCATCAAGTGTTGATGGTTTAACAAGACCACTGGTTTCAAGAAGGGCAAGGGCTAGAAGGGAAACTTCATGGATGGCAAACCAGTTGCCGCTCCAGTGAAGGAACCCAAGGTTGAACCCAAACCCGAGACTAAGTGCTTCTATTGTAAGGGGAACGGTCACTGGTAGCGGAATTACCCCAAATGCATGGTAGATAAGAAGGCTGGCAACTTCAACAAAGTATATACATGTTATTAATGTGTACCTCACTAGTACTCCTGGTAGCACCTAGGTATTGGATACCGGTTCAGTTGCTATTATTGATGACTTGAAGCAAAAGCTATGGACTAAACGGAGACTGGCTAAGGCCGAGGTGACAATGTGTGTTGGAAGTGTTTCCAAAGTTGATGAGATCACCATCGCACACTCCATCTGCCTTCAGGATTAGTATTGAACCTAGATATATGTTATCAGGTGTCTACGTTGAGCATGAATATGATTAGATCATGCTCATTGCAATACGGTTATTCATTTAAGTTAGAGAATAATGGTTATTATATTTACATGAATAATGCCTTTCATGGTCATGCACCCTATGTGAATGGTTCAGTGAATCTCGGTCGTGGTAATACACATGTTCACGCAAAAGGATGTAGATAGTACCACTTTCTTGTGGCACTACCGCTTGGGTCATATTGGCATAAGATGCATGAAGAAACTCTGTGTCGATGGATGTTTGGAGTCACTTGATTTTGAATCACTTGACACATGCGAGCCATGCCTCATGGGTAGGGTGACTAAGACCCCATTTTCAGGTACAATGAAACGGGCAAGTGACTTGTTGGAAATCATACATGCTGATGCGTGTGATCCAATGAGAATTGAAGCGTGCGGTGGATATCGCTATTTTCTCATCTTCACTGACGATTTGAGTAGATATAGGTATATTTACTTAACGAAGCACAAGTCTGAAACATTTGAAAAGTTCAAGCGGTTTCAGAGTGAAGTTAAGAACCATCATAAGAAGAAGATCAAATTCCTACGATCTGATCGATGAGAATTTCTGAGTTATGAGTTTGGCAATCACTTAAGACATTGTAGAATTGTTTCACAGTTGAAGGCACCAGGAACACCACAGGGTAATGGTGTGTCCGGACGTCGTAATCGAACCTTATGAGATATGGTGTGATCTATAATGTCTATTACCGATCTACCGTTTTCATTTTGAGGATATGCGTTCGAGACATCTGCATTCACTTTAGATAGGACACCATCTAAGTCCGTTGAGACGATGTCGTATGAATATGGTTTGGCAAGAAACCAAAAATTGTTGTTTCTTAATGTTTGGGGCTGCGATGCTTAAGGCTTCAGTCGGAGAAGCTCGAACCCAAAAGCGGACAAACAAATCTTCATAGGATACCCAAAGGTGACAGTTGGGTATACCTTCTATCTCAGATCCGAGGGCAAATTGTTTGTCGCTAAGAACGGGTCCTTTCTCGAGAAGGAGTTTCTCTCGAAAGAATTGAGTGGGAGGAAGATAGAACTTGATGAGGTTGTCGAACCTTTACTTCAACCAGAGAGTGATGCAACACAGAAAGATGTTTTCTGTGGCGCCTACGTCTGTTGAATAGGAAGTTAATGATAGTGATCATGAGGCTTCGGATCAAGTTGCTATCGAACCTCGTAGGTCGACAAGGATATGTACTATTCCTGAGTGGTATGGTAATCCTGTCTTAGATATCATGTTGTTAGACAACAATGAACCTACGAGCTATGGAGAAGCGATGGTGGGCCCGTATTCCGACAAATGGTTAGAAGCCCTGAAATCCGAGATAGGATCCATGTATCAGAACAAAGTATGGACTTTGGTGGACTTGCTCAATGATCGGCAAGCCATTGAGATAAATGGATCTTTAAGAAGAAGACGGACGTGGGCGGTAATGTTACCGTCTATGAAGCTCAACTTGTGGGAAAGATTCTTTTCACAAGTTCAAGGAGTTGACTACGATGAGAATTTATCACCCGTAGCGATGCTTAAGTCCGTCGGAATCATATTAGCATTAGCTGTATTTTTCGATTATGAAATTTGAAAGATGGATGTCAAAACAAGTTTTCTTACCAGTTTTCGTAAGAAAAGTTGTATCTGATACAATAAAAGGTTTTGTCGATCCTAAGGATGCTAAAAGGTATGCTGGCTCTAGCAATCCTTCTATGGACTAGAGCAAGCATCTCGGAGTCAGAATATATGCTTTGATGGAGTGATCAAAGCTTTTAGGTTTATACAATGTTTGCTAGAAACTTGTATTTACAAGAAAGTGAGTGGGAGCACTACAACATTTCTGATAAGTATATGTGGATGACATATTGTTGATTCGAAATAATGTAGAATTTCTGGAAAGCATAAATGGTTGTTTGAAGAGTTATTTTCAAAGGAAGACCTAGATAAAGCTACTTACATATTGGGCATCAAGATCTATAGAAATAGATCAAGACGCCTGATGATACTTTCAAAGAACGCACACCTTGACATGTTTTCGAAGGAGTTCAAAATAGACCAGTCAAAGAAGGGGTTCTTACCTGAGTTGCAAGGTGTGAAGTTGAGTAAGACTCAAAGCTTGACCACAGCAGAAGAAAGAGGAAGGACGAAGGTCGTCCCCTATGCTTTTGTCATAGGCTCTATATGGTATGCCATGCTGAGTACCGCACCTGATGTGTTCCTTGCCACACGTCTGGCAAGATGGTACAAAGGTGATCTAGGAGTGGATCACCAGATAGCGGTCAAAATTATCCTTAGAGGAATAAGGAAATGTTTCTCGGTTATGGAGGTGATAAAGAGTTCGACGTAAAGAGTTACGACGATGCAAGCTTAACACCTATCCGGATAGCTCTGAGTAGAGATACCGAATACGTATAATGGAGCAACAATTTGGAATTGCTCCAAGTGGATCGTGGTAGCAGCATCTATGATATGACATAAAGTTTTGCGAAATACATAGGGATCTGAATATTGCAGACCCGTTGACTACAACCTCTCTCACAAGCATAACATGATCAAACCCAGAACTCATTGAGTGCTAATCACATAGTGATTTGAACTAGATTGTTGAGTCTAGTAAACTCTTTGGATGTTGGTCACATGGCGATGTGACCTGTGAGTGTTAATCACATGGCGATGTGAACTAGATTATTGACTCTAGTGCAAGTGGGAGACTATTGGAAATATGCAATAGACGCAATAATAAATTGGTTATTATCATATTTCCTTGTTCATGATACTCGTTTATTATCCATGCTAGAATTGTATTGATAGGAAACTCAGATACATGTGTGGATACATAGACAACACCATGTCCCTAGTAAGCCTCTAGTTGACTAGCTCGTCGATCAATAGATGGTTACGGTTTCCTGACCATGGACATTGGATGCGTTGATAACGGGATCACATCATTAGGAGAATGATGTGATGGACAAGACCCAATCCTAAGCCTAGCACAAGATCGTGTAGTTCGTATGCTAAAGCTTTTCTAATGTCAAGTATCATTTCCTTAGACCATGAGATTGTGCAACTCCTGGATACTGTAGGAGTGCTTTGGGTGTGCCAAACGTCACAACGTAACTGGGTGGCTATAAAGGTGCACTAGGGGTATCTCCGAAAGTGTCTATTGGGTTGGCACAAATCGAGACTGGGATTTGTCACTCCGTGTAACGAAGAGGTATCTCTGGGCCCACTCGGTAGGACATCATCATAATGTGCACAATGTGACCAAGGAGTTGATCACGGGATGATGTGTTACGGAACAAGTAAAGAGACTTGCCGGTAACGAGATTGAACAAGGTATCGGGATACCGACGATCGAATCTCGGGCAAGTATCGTACCGATAGACAAAGGGAATTGTATACGGGATTGATTGAATCATTGACATCGTGGTTCATCCGATGAGATCATCGTGGAGCATGTGGGAACCAACATGGGTATCCAGATCCCGCTGTTGGTTATTGACCGGAGAGTTGTCTCGGCCATGTCTGCATGACTCCCGAGCCCGTAGGGTCTACACACTTAACACTACTAGGAAAAGGGCTATAGATAGGATTGATACTAATGGCGCACCAGGGAAGTAGTGCGCCACTACTATATACTAATGGTGCACCTGTTGGTGATGCGCCATTAGTGTGGAAGACACTAATGGCACACCAGAAACAGTGTGCGCCACTAGTATTATTTTTTTCCATTTTTCCATACATACTAATGGCGCATCAGGTCGACAATGCGCCATTACTAGTTATAACTAGTAATGGCGCACCAGGAAGAGAGTGCGCCATTACTGTAAAAAAATTCTTATTCTTTTTTTTTTTGCAAAACTACTAATGGCGCACCGTTTGACAGTGCGCCATTACTAGTTTAAACTAGTAATGGCGCACTATTACATGGTGCGCCATTAGTGTATATATTTATATTTTTTACTTTTTGCAAAACTTCTAATGGTGCACCACCTGCAGGTGCGCCATTAGTAACCTGGGACCCCAACAAGATATTTTGGACAGCCCCACACCTACCCACTCACTTTCCCCACTTCATTCCCTCCACCTCTTTCTCCAAGCTTTCGGCTGCCTCCTCCTCCTCACCTCATTTCCACCATAGATTCATCAAAATTAAGTGGTGAAATTACCTTTTTTGATAGGTAAGTAAGGGGAAAGATATCTTCATGATGTAGATCTACTTTTTTCTCCCTAGCTCGCTCCAACAACGTGCACATGCACTTTTTGTGGCCTAGCTAGATCTATGTATGTTTGTGGTGTTGCATGTGTTTGTGGTGTTGCATATATGTTTGTGTTTGAAGGTACCGATATTTGAAATGCGATAGTTGCCAATATTTTGCCGGAATGTTTTGATTCATTTCCGTTTTGGCGAGAATGTTGGCACTATGCATTCTTTTTGGTCCTATTTTTAGGGAAGGTCATTCCAAATTTTTTTCTTGGTTCTAAAATATCGTTTTGCTCTACCCCGCGGGCGACCATGGTCCGCACGATGACTGAAGGCATCATGAATAGGTTTTTGAGCTCCACGAAGGCCGAGATGCTTCAAAAGAACGAGACGGAGATAAGATGTCCGTGTCGAAGATGCAAGCTGAAGAGCCTTATTGCGGACCCGGATTCCGGGCACGTGCGGGACCACCTGCTCTTGCGTGGTTTCATGGATGGCTATCGGTGGCAAGGTGATGAAGATGACTATGAAGTCGTCCATGGCCGGGGCCGGGCAAGAAATGAGGAAGGGCAACAAGACAAGTACCACCACGGCGAGGGCGGGCGAGAAGACGAAGAATCTCCAGGACATGATCACGACGGTGATGCTGTACACAGTCATCATGTAGGAGATGTCATACATGATGATGAGGAAGATCAAGACGAAGGGCATGATCATGAAGATGAAGATGCCGGAGCAGACGACGATGGAGGCTGGGTGCAGGACCCTCATATTCAAGAGCTGCTTCTCAAGCAGACGGATAACGCAAGAGCTGCCGCCCCAGAGAAAGCCAAGCTGGATCAACTGGAGATAGACGTGGTTACTCCATTGTATGAAGGATGCAGGTCCGAGGATACCCGCCTGAAAGTAACGCTCATGGCTCTGGAGATGAAGGTAAAACACAAAATGACCGACGCATGCTTCGACGAGAACATGTCATTCTGGCACGAACGTCTTCCCAAGGGGAACAAGTCCCCGACCAGTTTCAAGGAGGCAAAGAAAATCGTGTGTCCTCTGGATTTACCGAACGTGAAATACCATGTGTGCATGAACAATTGTATCATTTATCGGGATGAGCACGCGGCGTCTACCATATGTCCGGTGTGCGGCGTCACTTGATACAAGAAGAGGAAGAAAGCTCCTCGAAAATTGGTGTGGTACTTTCCGATCACTCCTCGTCTGCAGCGGTATTTCGCGGACCCTAAGGTAGCAAAGCTCCTGCATTGGCACGCGGATAGGGAGAAGAAGAAGCGGGAAGATGACGGAAATGATCCGGAGATAAATAAAAAGACAAGATGCTGAGTCACCCTAAGGATGCGAGCCAGTGGCAAGCGTTGAACTTCGAATACCCAGAATTTGGGAAGGATCAAAGGAACATCGTGCTGGGCGCGAGCACCGATGGATTCAATCCGTTTGGCAGCTAGAGTAGCACACATAGCACCTGGCCTGTGTTTGTCTGGATGTACAACCTTCCCCCTGGTTGTGCATGAATAGGAAGTACATTCACATGAGTATGCTAATTGAAGGGCCGAAACAACCAGGGAACGACATCAATCTGTATCTGGGGCTGCTGAAGGAGGAGCTAGACACGCTATGGAAAACGCCAGCCAATACATGGACGCCGCAGAGAAAGAATATTTCCCTATGGGAGCCGCACTGCTCACGATGGTGCACGACTATCTCGGTTACGGATATCTCGCGGGGCAGGTAGTCCACGGGTTTTCTGGATGCGTAAGGTGCATGGATGACACAACGTATCGGCAGCTAGATAGAGATCCCGGGTCTTCGAAAACCGTGTTCATGGGACATCGAAGGTGGCTTCGCGATAATGACCCGTGGAGGAAACGCAAGGCTCTGTTTGATGGTGAAACCGAACCCCGAAAACGCCCGTGTACGAGGAGCGGCGAGGAAATAGACGAGCTGTTGAAAAATTGGAAAGACTGCCCACTGTCGGGAAAGAAGCAAAAGGCGCCAGAGCCGGGAAAGAAGCGAAAGGCGCCAAGCCGCTGCTGAAGGTATGGAAAACGAGGTCTGTTTTCTGGGACTTGCCGTACTGGAAGATCCACCGTGTGCCTCACAGCCTTGATGTCATGCATATCACGAAGAACATGTGCGAGAGTCTGCTTGGTACCCTGCTCAACATGCCAGAGAGGACCAAAGATGGGCCGAAAGCAAGGGAAGACTTGAAATCAATGGGCATCAGGCAGGAGCTTCATGCTAATTATGATGATGATGATGATGATGATGATGATGAGGCGAAGCAGGACACAGAAAGTCGTCGCAAAGGCAAAAAGGCCAAGAAGACCGGAAATGACTACCCTCCCGCATGCTTCACTCTAAGTCAGGAGGAGATCGAGCAGTTTTTCACCTGCCTCCTAGGAGTAAAAGTTCTTTACGGTTACGCGGGGAAGATAAGCAGATACCTAGACCCAGCGAAGCAGAAGTTCAGCGGGATGAAGTCTCACGACTGTCACGTGCTGATGACGCAGATACTTCCAGTTGCAATCCGTGGGATCATGGATGCGCACGTCCGTGAAATGCTATTTGGCCTATGCAACTTTTTCGACGTCATCTCTTGGAAGTCGATTGGTGTGAGGCAACTCAGAAGGCTACAGGAAGAGATCGTGGTGATACTATGCGAGCTTGAGATGTACTTCCCGCCCGCATTCTTCGACGTTATGGTGCATCTGCTGGTCCATATCGTGGAGGATATCATCCAACTCGGGCCGACGTTCCTGCACAGCATGATGCCGTTCGAAAGGATGAACGGTGTCATCAAAGGATACGTTCGCAACATGTCACGTCCATAGGGAAGTATAGCCAGGGGCTTTCTGACCGAAGAGTGCATCTCCTACTGCATGAATTATCTAGGCATCGATAACCCCATTGGTCTGCCCGTCAACAGGCACCTCGGCAGGCTCGCTGGATGGGGTCACCGTGAGGGTCGCCGCAAAATGCATGTCAACTTCAAGGGGCGACTCGCCGACTTTGAAAGAGCAAACCTAGTCGCGCTACAACACATAGACGTGGTCGATCCTTGGGTGGTAGAGCACAAAACCTTTATTGAGAAGACGTACAATGAACGAGGCCAATAGAGGACGGATGGAGATATACTCAAAGAGCACAACTCATGTTTCACGCGTTGGTTCAAGCAGAAGTTTCTATCGTACCCTTTACATGAGGATTCTTCCGCGGAAGAACAACTCATATTCGCCTTGTCACAGGGTGCTGAGCACAACCTGATGACCTATGAGGCGTACAATATCAACGGCTACACATTCTACACCGAGGACAAGGACATGAAGAGCGATGGTTATCAGAACTCCGGGGTAATGATGGAATCCTACACCAGCAACGACAAGGACAGATACTACGGAAGGATCGGGGAGATCTGGGAGCTGAGCTACACTGGAGAGAAGGTCCCGATGTTCCGTGTCAGATGGGCCAAGAGCGTCCTAAAAGAAGACCGGTATTTCACCACCATGGTTATACCCGAAGCCAAATCCAAGACTGCGGGCGCAAATGTCACCGTGAAAAATGAGCCATGGGTACTGGCTTCCCAAGTGGACCAATGCTTCTTCATTACCGACCCGTCAAAGCCCAGTCGTGTTGTCGTGAGGAGAGGCAAAAGGAAGATCATTGGAATGGATGGAGTAGCCAATGAGCAAGACTTCAACAAGTACAGCGACCCGAAGATCGAACATGACGACGACGATGAAGTAGCAGCACACACCACAAGAAGAAGCAGGACGACCCTACCTAAAGGACGTCCGTTCCACAGAAGAACTCCATTTGCGAAAAAGAAGGGCAAGAAGATTGTGAACAGATAGCTAGCTAAGATCGATTGTATTTAAATCGTAGTCTTCATTTCTCGATTGTATTTCATGGGCACTTTTTGATATCATGAATATTTTTAAATTTCATGGGCACTTTTTGAATTCATGAGGACACTTGATCTCGATCCCCCTCCATCTCGATCTCGATTCCCCCTCCATCTCGATCTCGATCCCACCCGCACCCTCCCCCGCTAGCTAGCTCCACCGCCGCCGACGACCCACCGCAACCCTCCCCCGCTCCACCGCCGCCGACGAGCACTTGGCCCCCCGCACCCCTGGGGGGGGGGGTTATTACTGTTTTTATAAAAAAAATATTACTGTTATGATTTAAACAAGTTTGAACATATTTAAACACAAATAAATATCAAACAGGATTTAAAATGCATAAAAAATATTGGGGAGCCTAGGAATCGAACCCAGGACCTCCTGCTGTGCGTGTTGCGTATTGACCAGTCGGGCTACTGGGCGGGGTCTGTTGTAGATAGGGTTAGGTTGTATATAACCTGACAAGTCGGGCTAGATTAAATTACTTATGGCGCACCCCTCGGTGGTGCGCCATTGCTATGGATGTACTTATGGCGCACCCCTAGGTGGTGCGCCATTGCTAAGCCTCCCCCCACACTAAAATCCCCAATCTCCATTTCTCTCTAATCCCTCTCCTGCCTCGTCTCACCCGTGCCTGACCACCACCGCCCACCACTTCCCCCGTGCTCGCCGTCCCCGGCCGTGCTCGCTTCCCCCGCCGCACCCGACCACCTCCCTCACCGTCCCCCTCCGCCCGCGCCCGCGCCCTCGCCGTCCCCCTCCCCCCGCGGCCCCGCCTGTGTCAACCTCCCTCCCGAGCGCGACAGCTAGGGTTCCTAGCCGCCGCCGCGGCGCGCCCAGCCGGCCGAACCCTCCGCTGCCCCGCCTCCGGTATAGGACCCCAGCAGCCGCTCCCACCCGCGGCGCCCCCCTCCCTGGAGCAGGCGCTCCTGCCCAGCAACGCTGCCGCCTGGAGCTACGCCGGCGACCAGTCCGTAGGCAGGTAGCCACCACTCCTTCGTCTTTCCTCCTTCTTCCCTCATCCCCCCTCCCTCCTTCCTCTTGCATCCTCTGTTCAATTTTTTGCTTGCTGCGTGATTTTTCCAGAGCATGCTCAAGTTTACATGTGAAAGGATTGTGCTTGATAGGTGTTTGTGATAATGCCTCTAAGGGAGGGGGGCATCGCATCATTAGTCTCTGTATCAGAGTCTTTTTTTCCTAGCCGTGTTGTCACCGAAAAATGCAATAAATTCTCATGGTTCGAAACCTTTGATACTTGGCTTCTCCAAATGAGAAATTTATGCGTGTAATAATTGGTTTACCTTAGTTTGCAGAAATATGAAATTAAGCCTTACTTAGTAACAATGTTTCAAGAAGATCAATTTGGAAGCTCTGCTTCACAGGATGCCTTCAGACACTTGCACATATCTTTCTAACTCATGCATTATTTCATCTATTAGACACTTCAAAGTGATGGCTATTTCCTTTACCTTAGAGGAAAAACAAAATAATATCTTCTACTTTGCCTAGAGGAAATATAATTTCATGGACTACTTGTTATATCAAATTTTTAGCTAAGTTTTGTCTCCCTGCGAAAATTGGGCAAATTCCTTCTCAAAATCACATGTTTTAACTAGGAAGAACCTGAGACACTATGGCATCAACACTTGTAAGAAAAGAAATAGCAGGAGAATGAAGATTATATTAAAAAATGGTATTAGTAGTGGTAAACAAGCATATAATCCCTCCCAGGTAGTAACAAACTAACAATAACTTTATGCAGGAGAGTGAAACAAGAAGCATAGGCGATCAGGTTCGATCACGGTTGGAGAAAAATTGAGGCGTTTGTTGGCTCCAAGATAGTGATACAAGTATATGCATGTGCTCTGCTTACTTGATCATACAGAAGATTTTCATATAAGAGTTACGTTTCAAGTTGCTGAACCTTTTCATATAAGTTTGCTTCCATGGAGTTGTTCTCTGTCTGGTCCAATTCTGAAGAAATAAAAAGTGAATAGTTTGTTTGTTCCCCGTGTGGTCACTCTATTTTTTGAGTACTGACATTAGTTATGTTTGTTAGCAGCAAGATATTTAAATGAAGCTTGTTCTTTTTCAAATGTTCAACTGATGCCATGAAACTGAATATAGTAGTTGAAAACCCTGTTTTTCTTCCTGATCGTGAAAATTTGAAGTCATGTTTGTGTTTTGGTTTTGTTGGTTGACAATTATGTTTAGTTTTTCATTTCATGGGTGTTGTAAAATGTGCAGGTGGTGAGTTGAGGCTCAGCATACAGCTTGTTTGGACTAACCAAGAGGACGAGGTATGTTGCTTACCCAAGCTAAGTGACACGTACGTGCCAAGTTTTCTGTTATATAATTACCCGTTAGTGCTTAGTTAAACTGCATGATACGGCCATAGCAGATGGATGGTACTAGGTGTTGTTTTGTTTCTTGCCAATGTATTCAGAGAGCGGATGTGCCACTGTAGATTTCTTTTCTTGAAGGCAGCTCACATAAGTTGAGCTACAAGTGAACAACTTGCTGCTATTAGATCTGGAATGGAAGCTCACATAAGTTGAGCTGATTTTTGTCCATATGAAAGCAGAGGACCATATGGTTTGTGGCCTTTTCATCCATATGAAAGTAGAGGCACATTGTGGTGCTAGTTTGCTGGGTTTTGTCTCCGACTATCGTGTCGTGATGAATTTGCAGGTACCCCGAGAGGCCCTTGAGTTTGCCGGAATGTCAATTAACTTCCGTTCCGACAAATTCGGGTACTCCATATGTCCTATTTTCAGCAAAGGTCATGCTGAAATTTTCCGTGACTTTGCTAAAAATAGGACATATGGGGTACTTGCGTTAACGCATGGGCCGGGGTATCTTAGTACTTAATTAAGTAGGATCAACTGCCCCTTTATTCTTCCTGCATTAAACCATAGGTGGCAATAGAGCCAAGTGATTAGGCCCAACTTAGAATTCTCCTTAGCATCAATAAACCCTAGATGATAAACCCAACATAGGTGGCAATAGAGCCAAGTGATTAGTGCCTAGTGATTAGGCCCAACCTAGGGTGCCTCGGCATCGATAAACCCTAAATGAAGAAAACTTAACTTGGCTGCCCCGGATGCCTCGGTGTCGATGAGAACCTAAATGATGTATGCTTAGGCTTTTAGGGTGCCTCGGCATCGACAAACCCTAAATGATGAAAGCTTAGGCTTTTAGGGTGCCTCGGTGTCGACAAACCCTAAATGATGAGACCATGATCTTGTTCCTTGACAATAACCAACTTTTTGACCAAACTTTTTTCCTATTTAGAGCGAAACATGGCCCACAACAATGAGGCCAGTGGTTCGGGCGGCAAGCAATTCTGGGAGCTGTCCCAGGAGATGGAGGAACAACCTCACCGCTATGAGGATGCCGCGGAAGACACAGATCCTGATTACACAACCCCTAGTGGCGTCGGGGATGACACCACTGATGGTGCCGCCGAGGATGCCACCACTGATGATGGCGGCGCACACACAGATGGCAGCTAACCGAAGAAGCAAAGGAAGGACCGGTGCCCGAATGCGCTCCGCACCCTCAAGGAGGAATTCACTCAAGTGGACTCCGACAGGAATCCAACGGAGCCCAAACATATAGTCAACGGGTACACGCTTCAGCTCGGGTGCATTCTCTGGAGCACCGTCTCGATCAACACCGAGAACCTTAGGCATAAGGACCGAGGGAATTTGCGCAACCTCCTCTTCACGAAGCTGCATGAACGATACAAGTTCCCCGCCAAATTTGAAAACACACGCCTCTTAGGGAATAAAGTGAACAGTGCCGCCCTCACGAAGATGAGCACGGCCCTGTCTACTTGGAAAAGCGCGGTGAAGAGAATGATTGATAAAGATGATAGTTATGAGAAGATCAATGCGAAATATCTTTTGATGAGCAAAGATGAGTACAAGGAGTCCAAGATCAACTGCGAGAGCAGTGCAACCTCCGCATCAAGTCAGTGGGGGAAAGAAATGCGGGAGTTGAACTTAGGGGAACACAAACTCGGTCCCGGCGGTTAAAGAGTGGCGGAGCCTATATGGGACAAGGAGGACGCAGAGCGTGCCGAGCAAGGCCTACCGCCCCGCTTCGAGAAATACAGCGGTGACAAGCAGACCAGGAACTATGTCAGGGCCCGGTACAAGGAGGACCCGATAACAAAGGAGCTTACCACGGATCCGAAGACCAGGGCGCTTGAGCTTCTTCTGGTAAGGAATACACCCCTGCGTAATTAGCTCCATATGGTTGCACTCTAATTAATCCCCAATATTCTAAATGGTTCACATTCCTTTCGCAGGACACTGAAAGCAGTAGCGCGGGGTCGTCTAAGAGCTCCCCTTTCGACACCCCTTTAAATAGGGCGTTGAACGTAATGAAAAATAAGGATAAGCTCACTAAGCTAACGTCAGCTGGTCGTGTGGCCAGCAAAGGCTTGTCCACAAAATGGGGGTCATACTATACCGCTGGTGTGCGGAAGGAGAAAAAGACCAGCTCGGAAAGCCAGACGCGCGAGGTTGAAGAACTCAAGGCACAAGTGGCGCGGATTCCGGGGCTTGTCCAAGAGAAAGTGCAACAACAACTTGGAACGACGCTCAACGCCATGGTGCCTACATTGATTCATAGGCTGACGACGTGGATTGCGGGCGGCCAACAGGGGCCTCCCCCGGTTCCCAGCTTCACGGCCAGCAACTCGCATAGTGCGCAGGCGGCTCCATTGGTGTCTCCGGCGGCGCCATTGGTGTCTCTGGCGGAGGCGGTATTTGTGTCTCCAGCGCCGGCACGGGCATTGGAGCTTAATGCACCCGGGTGTACGCCGGTCGGCACCTCGCCAGCAAGTGCCCCCTCCGTCAGTTGCACGCCCGCCGTTGGCGATGCCTCGACATTAGTCGAACTCGACAGCATCACAGTAACTAAGCCTCTCGGCCGATGACTTCATCTCCTTGCCTTTGACTGGGCATCCCTGACGCCCTGTACATGTTTTCGCAGGGCACCGCCGACGTTCCTTGCACTCTTCTGCACTTCGTGGGCGCCGAGTTGGTCGATGTCGCCAAGGGCAGAATCGTTCAAACGGGCAACCCCAGGTTCCACGGTAATCCGATGCAACCCACAATGTATAGGGTTCAAGTGGTTCGGGTGCTGCCAGGCTGCGACGAGCTGTTACCTCCGATTCGACCCGCTGGGCTGACGAAGAAGATGAGATGACCCTCAGCACCTGCGTAAACTGGCCCCTGCTTTGTCCGAAGAGCCAGATTCGTTTGGGGGCGGGGGACACCACCCCACAAACAAGACCGCCAGTTGTGCCGGCGCCAAGCCATGGCAAGAACGCCGCAACGCTACTGGACCTGTCGGACATCCCTATGGCACAGGATCCGGACAGCCCTATGGCACAGGATCCGGACGGCGACAACAACGACGACGGTACATTTACCAAAGTTGATAAGTACTTTGCCGAACATGGGTACGCTGACGAGTTCTGCGGGCCTCTTTCTCAAGAACCCAACCAAGACGACCGCGATCTAGCTCGTACAGCGGAGAAATCCAATTGCAACAGGCGTCGTCTGGCGTTCAGTTCTCAGGACACGCCTCCAGCTCCTGCCTTCACCGAGCCTCAGATAGCTGAGGTGCGAAATATCATCAGCCCCAACACGCTCAAGAAGGCGGTCTGTGAGCAGAACTCGGTCCCATTACAGGAGATCAAGAAGAAGGGACGAAAATGAAAGATTAACAAGGGCGCCGGTGCGAGCCAGCCGGCACCAAGTTCGATCCGTGCTCAGGACGGGCCACCTTCACCTAAGGATATCTCGAGGAGGGTGCATGTGGCGGGTAGCGTGATGCTACCGCCAAATATGTTGAATGCTGCAACCGATGCTATGCGGAGTCTGCACGATAGTGTTCTTTCTTTGGAGAAGCAGCGCCTCAGAGAGAAGGATGTGGCATACCTGGTTTTCATGGCCAAGGTGCCAGAGGGCAAGGCTTTGTGGATGGCGACATCGGGGGTACGATCGTCCTGCGGTTTGATGACATCTTTTCTATGTTTAACCTTCATCCGCTGCACTACACCTTCGTTCAGCTGTTTTTGCTGAGTATGGAGATGCGGATCATTAGAGACAAGACCCCGGACATCGTGATAGTCGACCCCTTCCACATGCGTGCCAAGCACTTAAGCAGCGCTGGGGACCGCCAAGTTGCGAGTTCACACCTCGAAGGCGTCATTCTGGCAAATCCAGATAAGGATAACTTCCTTGTGGCTTACTTTCCCGAGTAAGTCATCCCTTAACCGCCCCATAACATATGATTTCTTAGATTTCGATCGTTCTTTTTTTTTCTAACATTCCGTGTTCTGTGCAGTGACACACATTGCACACTCATCGTCTTAACCCCGAAATATTCTATGACCACGTATTTAGACCCGAACCTTAACTCCAAGATATACTACACAAATGTCAAGAAAGTTCTTGATGATGTTCTCCCCGCCTACGCCAAATCTGGAGGCACCTTCACCAGGGCAGTTCGTAAGTACGGCAAGCACATGTTCTCACACAATACGAAGTTCTACTGCGTTAAGCAGCCGCCTGGCGGTCAGAAGGATGCCTACTATGCCCTCCATCACATGTGGGCGATCGTAAGGGACCATCATCAACTTCTGCTACCAGATAATCTCAAAGATTGGGCCGCGAGCTTATCGGCAGTCCAGGACGCGGACCTCAGACAAGAATTCTTTCGCATCCAGTCGGAGTTTGCGGACATCATCCATCAAGATGTCCTTCATACCTCGGGGCAGTTCTTCCTTAGATATCAACCATCCAAGAGTGAGATAGATGAAATGCTACAAATGCAGGGTGACAACGACCGCGATTTCATGACCATCACGACAGACGGCGGCTTCATCCACATTCTTGTCCGATGAGTCGAGTCGAAAGTAGTGATGTGTAGTTCTGAAACATTGATTGGCTCATGTTGTAATTATACTTTAATGAATTCGTATGTCTCTTTGGTTTGGACAGTCGTTCAACTTAGATGTAATCGATGCTATTTATTAGTAGGACCATGAATCGTGCTATTAATGTCTTGCTTTTCTCTTCCGATCCTTTTGTTGCATACTTACATATTGCTTATGTATTGTCTGTTGTTTGGCTTGTGCATAGAGATGCCGTCGTATGTCGTGTACAAGGGTAAAGTTCCCGGAGTCTACAACGACCTGGGAGGAGTGTCGGAGACAGGTTCACCATTTTAGCGGTAATAGTTACAAAGGGTACACCACTAGGGCGGAGGCCAAATCTAGATACGCCCGCTATCTAGCGGGAGAGAGGAGGGAGCGTTGGAGGAACCGGATGAAGACCAGTTTGATCACGATGATGCTCATCGTGATGACCACAACTCTCTTCTATGTGATGGTAGTTTAGATGATCGATATCGACTTGTAATGTGAAGACAAACTCGATACTCGCGGTCTTGAGACTTGTAATGTTTTATCTTTGTTCGGTCTCTTGAATTCGGAGACTAATATGATGAATTGTATTCGCAGACTAATCTTCTATTGTATTCGATGAATCTGATGTTGTTGTGTGCTACTGTCTATATTCTGTCTAATAATATATTTTATATTCTGTCTAATAATATATTTTGTAACCTGCACAAAAATCAGAAAAGGAAAAAAACCAAATATTCATACTAATGGCGCATCACCACCAGGTGCGCCATTAGTATGCCAAAGGATACTAATGGCGCATCAGCAGAGAATGCGCCATTAGTATGACAAAGCCATGCTTACATATGGCCCCCGGGAGGCACACTAATGGCGCATGCTGTTACATACTAATGGCGCACTAGTTGGTGCGCCATTAGTATACCAGATACTAATGGCGCACCTGTGGTGCGCCATTAGTAAGATATACTAGTGGTGTGCTACTAATGGCGCACTCGTAATGCGCCATTAGTAGGCAAAACCAGTGCGCCATTAGTAGGCCTTTTCCTAGTAGTGTAAGGTTCGATGACGCTAGGGTTATAGGGAAAGTATGTACGCGGTTACCGAATGTTGCTCGGAGTCCCGGATGAGATCCCGGACGCCACGAGGAGTTCCGGAATGGTCCGGAGGTAAATATTTATATATGGGAAGTCCCGTTTTGGTCACCGGAAAAGTTCTGGCTGCTATCGATAACGTACCGGGACCACCGGGAGGGTCCCGGGGGTCCACCAGGTGGGGCCACCAGCCCTAGAAGGCTGCGTGGGCCAAGTGTGGGAGGGGACCAGCCCCAGGTGGGCTGGTGCACCCCCCACCAAGGCCCAAGGCGCAAGGGAGAGTGGGAGGGGGCAAACCCTAGGTCCAGATGGGCCTTAAGGCCCATCCTAGGTGCGCCCCCCTCTCTCCCCCCTTGGCCGCCACCCTAGATGGGTTTTGGGGCTGCCGCCACCCCTAGGGAGGGAACCCTAGATGGGGGCGCAGCCCATCCCCTCCCCTTCCCCTATATATACTTGAGGTATTGGGGGGCTGCAAGACACACGAGATCATCTCCCTCTTGGCGCAGCCCTACCTATCTCCCTCCTCGTCTCTCGTAGTGCTTGGCGAAGCCCTACTAGAGTCCCGCGCTCCTCCACCACCACCACGCCGTCGTGCTGCTGCTAGACAGAGTCTTCCCCAACCTCTCCTTCTCCCCTTGCTGGATCAAGGTGTAGGAGACGTCACCGGGCTGCACGTGTGTTCAACGCGGAGGCGCCGTTGTTCGGT
The DNA here is from genome assembly GCA_034509565.1 of Triticum monococcum. Lineage (NCBI taxonomy): Eukaryota > Viridiplantae > Streptophyta > Magnoliopsida > Poales > Poaceae > Triticum > Triticum monococcum. The sequence goes on from CM067845.1 coordinate 492,287,348, forward strand.
GCTTAGATCGGAATCAACCGCGATCTGAATCGCTACGAGTACGACTCCTTCATATGTGTTCTTGCAACGCTTCCTCTTAGCGATCTACAAGGGTATGTAGATGCACTCTCCTTCCCCTCGTTGCTAGATTACTCCATAGATTGATCTTGCTGATGCGTAGAAAATTTTGAATTTCTGCTACGATCCCCAACACCGTGCTTGTCGTCTTTCTCAAAATGTAATGACGCCCTTGTTTCTTTAACAGAAAAAAAGCTCGTCAGAATATGTCCGGCGATGTTACTAATCATGCTTCCACCAGTCGGGCGCCAGGACCGGACATAGAGGCGGAAGCCGATATGGGGCGGGCGCAGGATAATCCTCCTATAGAGGATGTGGATAGATTATCCGCCACAAATTCAGAAGTGGAAAGCGCCATGAATCATAGGCGGCGCCGGGCCGTACTCCGTGACGCTTGTTTCTGACCAGAGGCATTTGATGCCTTCAATTCTGGAGAGGCATACCTCCGTGCTGCTCAAGATGGTCTAGCCAGAGCCATGGATCAGTATGTAAAGGATGTACGAGTAAGTAAATCTGACGATTATATGTATCAGTAGCCCCTGAGACTTGAAACAGTTAGCAGAACTGATTTAAGGATCATCTTTATTGTGCAGGTTCTTACAGAGAAGAATACTCGGCTGTCACAGGAGCTGGAGGAATGCAAGACCCAACTGCGGGCCGCTGTTGCCGCATTGAAGGAACCAAAAAAGTCCCCTGCCGGTAACATTTACTTTTAAATAATGATGGTTACCATATAGTGTGCGGCGTGGCTTCAGATCTAACAATAGATGTTGCAGATGAATCCAAAGAGAATCCGGAGTACCAGCATGTCATGCGATAGCTACAGGCTGGCGAACGCGTGCTGACTGAGGTCAGGCGGGAGAAAAACAATCTCCAAGATGCCAATACCAAGCTGAGCGTGGAACTAAAATACGTCCGAGCCCAGCTTGTAGACTCCGAGAAGGAGAATAAGCGGCTTCGACGCGGCATTTTCAGTAAGTGCTTGAACGAATCCTTTTGAAGGAGTTCGGCGAAGCAGCCGGCTAACAGCGTTATGTCTATAGGTATGCTGATGGGTCATCCCGTGGAGGAAATGCCCGGGTCTACGGGTGATCTTCTATCCGAGCTCTCACAACTACACGAACAAGTTCGGCAGGTGATGCAAAGTGTTGCCCAGGCCTTGTGTCCATCCGACTCCTTGCCAGAAGGCGTTGCAGAGCTTACGGAGAAGCTCAAGGGAGCACGGCGGCGCTTCCGATTATGGAAGATATCGGCCTGCCGTCAAGGTGCCAGGGAAGCCTGGGCCATGGTGAAGACGCGGTATACCAAGGCTGACCCAAATCACATGGCCGAGGTCGGACCTGTGGGGCCTGACGGAAAAGAGATTCCCGTTAGCTTAGTTTATGGGCAAGTAGAATTAGCCGCAAAGTATTCCCAACAGGATTGTAAGCTAGACCGCCTGTTGGATGGTATAGAAGAGGAATTTAGTCAGTCTGCATGACTATGTAATTAAAGTGACATGTATAATGCCTTCTAGCCGGATTGTAGATCGTTTGTCATGGCGAACCTTTTCGCTTCAACCTCGGGACCCGATAGTCTGGAGCGTATCCGAATACCCGCTCAGTTATATAAGAACCGGGGTATGCGTGGAGACCAGACGTAGGGTGTAACGCCCTCGATGCGGCTATATGTCCCACGTGTCGAGGCACGACTTAGAGGCATAACCGCATTGAAAGCAATGTCGCAAGTTAGGAAATCATCACACATCCCATGTACATAAATAATATAAAGGTGAGGTACATAGTTGGCTTACACTCGCCACGTCACATCAAAGTACATAAATAACATACATCATCCAAACACTCATGGCCCAACAATGGCGCCAAAATAAAAGACAACCCAACAAGCGACATAGGTACCGATCACCCCAACTGGGCTCCACTACTGATCATCAGGAAAAGACACATAGTAACGCTGAGAGTCCTCGTCGTACTCCCACTTGAGCTCAAGCGCGCCATCTGGAGCTGTATCCTCTGTCCCTGCATCTGGTGTAATAGTAATCTGTGAGCCACAGGGACACAGCAATCTCGCACCCTCGCGATCAAGACTATTTAAGCTTAATAGGTAGGAAAGGGGTAATGTAAGTGGAGCTGCAGCAAGCGACTAGCATATATGGTGGCTAACTTATTCGCAAAAGAGAGTGAGAAGAGGGGGCAAAGCACGAGCGGAAAACTAGAGAGCAACCTGCGCAAACATAACTCCAACATCGTGTCCACTTCCCGGACTCCGCCGAGAAGAGGCCATCACGGCAACACACTCAGTTGATTCATTTTAATTAATTAAGGTTCAAGTTATCTACAACCGGACATTAACAAATTCCCATATGCCCATAACCGCGGGCACGGCTTTCGAAAGATCTATCCCTGCAGGGGGGTCCCAACTTAGCCCGTAACAAGCTGTCACGGTCAACGAAGGAATAGACCTCCACCCAAGATACACCGATCAGATTCGGTATCTCGGTACAACAAGATGATTCGACAGGTTAAAACAAGTCCAGCAACACCGCCCGAATGTGACGACAAATCCCGATAGGAGCTGCACATATCTCGTTCTCAGGGCACACTCAGATGAGACATCCTACGAGTAAAACCAACCCTCAAGTTGCCCCGAGGTGGCCCCGCAGTCTACTCGGTCGGACCAACACTCAGAGGAGCACTGGCCCAGGGGGGTTAAAATAACATGACCCTCGGGCTCCGGAAACCCAAGGGAAAAAGAGGCTAGGTGGAAAATGGTAAAACCAATGTTGGGCATTACTGGAAAAGCTTTAATCAAGGCGAACTATCAAGGGGTTCCCATTATAGCCCAACCGCGTAAGGGACGCAACAATCCGGGAACATAACACCGATATGACGGAAACTAGGGCGGCAAGAGTGGAACAAAACACTAGGCGAGAGGCCGAGCCTTCCACCCTTTACCAACTATATAGATGCATTAAGATAACATGGCAATATAATGATATCCCAACAAGTAAATAAATGTCCCAACAAGGAACGGCTCCAATCTTCACCTGCAACTAACAACGCTATAAGAAGGGCTGAGCAAAGCGGTAACATAGCCAGTCAACGGTTTGCTAGGACAATGGTGGGTTAGAGGCTGAACATGGCAATTGGGAGGCTGACAAGCAAGTGGTAGGCATCATAGCATTGGCATAGCAAAAGAGCGAGCAAACTAGCATAGCAAAGATAGTAGTGATTTCGAGGGTATGCTCATCTTGCCTGCACAGTTGTCAAAGTTGACTGGATCCTCAAAAGCAAACTCAACGGGCTCCTCGTTAGCGAACTCCTCTCCCGGCTCTACCCAACAACACAAACAAGCAACAAGGATACAATCAACCACGTGAAAACTCAAGCAATAAGATGCAATGATGGTATGCTATGCGGGATGCGATGCGGGATGCAAAATGCAAGACGTGATAGGAAATGCATGAACCTGGCCTCAACTTGGAAAACCAAGTGTGCCACTGGATATAGGGGATGAAATCACCTGAAAACGATATAAAGATCATAGGAATCGGAGCTACGGTTTGGAAATGGCAAGCGTTTTAAGAAATGAACCGGTCTGCGATTTACAGCAAGTAGGCTCCTAAATGCAATGAAATGAACATGCTACAGCCACCAAACATGAGAACAAAATACATGGCAGGGATGTACACAAGATTCTTAACAAAACACTAGCACTGATCCACAGCCAAATTCATCCATTATGAGGTTCAAACAAGCATGGCAAAAACGCAAATGCAAAACAGATTTCAGACTTAGTGAAATTAACACTAGTCTGAAATCTCAGACCACGATGCTCTCTTCGGAGCAGCAAAACAACATGATACACAACCTGATTATGACAAGTAAGAACATGGCATGGAGCTACTCAATAAGCTTAACAAAACAACCAAAGTGACCTGGGGCCAAAAGGGTTCACAAAATACTCTAACGAGCACACGAACATAGCTCACGCACAATCAGTTTTCAGACTTAGTGAAAACTGAGACATGCTGAAATTTAACTCACGAAGGCATGTAAACAAGCTCGATGCACTCACCATGGTGCAAGTCATAGCAAGGCAAGCATATATCCATAAAGAAGGCACAAAATGCTAGCTAGACATGGCAAGAACAATGGCATAGCATACACGGATCACTAACAATAGCATCGGCAAAATCGCAAACAAGTTGATGATCTGCCCAGATTTACCACGAAGCAAAAGTAGAGCTCGATTGCCTCAAGCTAGAGCACTCCACATATGAAAAAAAAGACATGGATGGATAGAGCATAACATGAATAACAAAACTCCCTTACTGATCATCCTCAAAAGAGGCACGGATCACTAGGAAACAAGCTGATCATATGGCATCATGAACTAAAATATCCCAGACTTCGTGAAAATCACTAAGTCCCTGAAAACAGAATTCTCAGGTGCCTCTCTTTGCAAGCTTGCACGAGTCACCACACACAACCTAAAAATGCATGGGGGGCACCTCTGGAAAGAAGACAAAATGCTTAACAATTCATCCCACAGACTCACAGGCATATCATGCACACAATAATCATGGCAAAAATGACAAAAGTCTATGAACTAACGGATCTGCAATTTAACTCATGAAGCCTCCTTCTAACAGCATTTTGGGCATCAAGATGGACTGAAATGCAAATGATGCAATGGAATGAAATGATGTACATGTCGAGACGAACATTTTGATATATATAATAAGTCCAAAACGGAGTCACGGATGCGGAGATATGATCAGTCGAAGATAGCATAAAAATACTGAGATTAGGGTTTCGGGGAGAGAGGTCAACCCTCAGATCCAGATCCGGATCGGTTAATGTAGCCGGGCGCGCGCTACGAGGATGGCCGGCCGGAGCTGTGCTCGCCGGAGATGGAGTGGAGGCGGCAGCGGACGCCGGTGGGATGGCCGCGGGCGCCGGTGGCCGGAGCTGCGGCGGCGGTGGCGGATGACGACCGACCGGCAACGAGGCGGGTGGGCGGCGCGGCGGGCGGCGACCGACGACGAGGGGGCGTCGGGACGCGGCGGTCATCGGCGATGGTGACGGTGGCTCGACCCACCGGAGCTGGAAGCGAGGAGGCGCTGGGGCGTCGGGGTCAGCGCGCGGGCAACCGGACCGGGAGGGCCGACGATGGGCCCCACGGGCCCTGGCGGCTGAGGCGGCAAAGCGGTCCCCCGCGGGACAGGTGGCGGCGTGATGTTGGTCCGGGCGGAGCGGCGGACGTGTCCGGCGCGTCCGGACGTTGTCCGGCGCGCGGAGAGGAAGGGGATCTAGGGTTTCGGGGAAGAAGACCCGCGAATTAGGAATGGAGGGTGTATATATAGGCATAGAGGAGGCTAGGAGAGTCCAAATGAGGCGCGGTTTTCGGCCACGTGATCGTGATTGAACGCTCTAGGACATGGAGCAGAGTTTGGTGGGTTTTGGGCCAAAATAGAGGGGTGTTGGGCTGCAACACACATGAGGCCTTTTCGGTCCCTCGGTTAACCGTTGGAGTATCAAACGAAGTCCAAATGATACAAAACTTGACAGGCGGTCTACCGGTAGTAAACCAAGGCCGCATGGCAAGTCTTGGTCCAATCTGGAAATGTTTAATCCCCACACACGAAAGAAAGCTAGAAATGGCCACCGGAGGAGAACGAAGCGCCGGAATGCAAAACGGACAACGGGGAAAATGCTCGAATGCATGAGATGAACATGTATGCAAATGCAATGCACATGATGACATGATATGAAATGCACGAAAAACGAAAACAACACACGGAGACAAAGACCCAAACCCGAGAAATAAATATAACTTAACGCCGGAAACGGCAAGAGTTGGAGTACAAATTGGGAAAGTTATATCTGGGCGTTACAACACTCCACCACTACGAAAAGATCTCGTCCCGAGATCTAGGACTGAAAGAACTCCGGGTACTCAGAACGGAGGTGATCCTCGCGTTCCCAGGTAGCTTCACGGTCGGAATGGTTTGACCACTTGACTTTGAGAAATTTGATTGCCTTGTTGCGAGTCCTGCGTTCAGTCTCTTCAAGGATTGCAACTGGGTGCTCACGATAAGAGAGATCTTCTTGGAGCTCAATGCCCTCGAAGTTGACGGTGCGTTCAGGTGTCTTGAAGCACTTTCGGAGTTGGGAGACATGGAACACATCATGAACATTTGCGAAGTTTGACGGAAGCTCGAGTTGATAGGCGAGGTCGCATCTCTTGCTGACAATCTTGAAAGGTCCGATGTATCTAGGGGCAAGCTTCCCTTTGATACCGAAGCGACGAGTCCCTTTCATAGGAGAGACGCGGAGGTAAACATGATCTCCGATCTCGAAAGCCAAATCACGGTGCTTACTATCATAGTAGCTCTTCTGGCGGGATTGGGCTGCTTTGAGGTTATCACGAATGACCTTGCACATTTCTTCTGCCTCTGTGATTAAGTCATTACCCAGCAGCTGACGTTCACCGGTTTCAGACCAGTTGAGAGGTGTACGGCACTTCCTACCATACAGAATTTCAAATGGGGCCTTGCCCGAACTTGCTTGAAAACTGTTGTTGTATGAGAATTCAGCATAAGGAAGACAATCCTCCCACTTCATGCCGAAGGAGATAACACAAGCCCTAAGCATATCTTCAAGAATCTGGTTGACACACTTGACTTGACCGCTTGTTTGAGGACGGAAAGCAGTGCTGAAGCGGATGTTGGTGCCCATGGCCTTCTGAAAAGAATCCCAAAACTTGGAGGTAAAGATGCTGCCACGGTCTGAAGATATCACTTGAGGAATACCATACAGAGAGACAATTCGAGAGGTATAGAGTTCTACCAATTGAGCTGCAGTGATCGACTCTTTGATAGGCAGAAAGTGAGCCAATTTGGTGAGCTTGTCGATGACAACGAATATAGCATCATTGCCACGCTTGGACTTTGGAAACCCAGTCACGAAGTCCATTTCAATGTGGTCAAACTTCCATTCTGGAATGGCAAGAGGTTGGAGGAGACCTGCTGGCCTTTGGTGTTCTGCCTTCACTCTTCTGCAGACATCACATTCATTCACGAATTGAGCGATCTCACGCTTCATTCGAGTCCACCAATAAGTTTGCTTCAGATCCTGATACATCTTCGTGCTCCCAGGGTGGATGGAGAGGAGAGAGTTGTGAGCCTCGTTCATGATCACTTTACGAAGTTCACCTTTGGATACCACAATTCGATCCTCGAAGAAGAGAGTGTCCTTGTCATCAAGGCGGTAGCACTTGTACTTGGACTGACTCTTTGCGATACCAATCTTCACCTTTTTCACCATACAATCAAGAAGCTGGGCTTGGCGAATTTGGTCTTCCAAGGTAGGAGAAACTTGAAGGTTGGTGAGGAAACCTTGAGGAACAATTTGCAGATTAAGTTTGCGGAAAGCTTCACAAAGCTCGGGTTGATAAGGCTTCAGAATCAGACTGTTGCAATATGCTTTTGTGCTCAAAGCGTCAGCAATCACATTGGCCTTGCCTGGAGTATACTCAATACTCGGATTGTACTCTTGAATCATTTCGACCCATTGAGTCTGCCTGAGGTTGAGATTAGGCTGGGTGAAGATGTACTTGAGACTCTTGTGATCAGTGAAAATGTCCACTTTCCTTCCCAAGAGAAGATGTCTCCAAGTCAACAAAGCATGCACAACTGCCGCCAACTTGAGATCATGAGTGGGGTAGTTCTTCTCTTTAGGCTTCAACTGGCGAGAGGTATAAGCAACAACTTTCTTCTCTTGCATCAGTACAGCACCGAGACCTTGGAGAGAGGCATCACAAAAGACCTCGTACGGCTTGGTTTCATCAGGCGGAGTCAGAACTGGAGCAGTGATCAACTTCTCTTTCAAAGTGTTGAAAGCAATATCACACTCCGGAGACCAAACGTACTTGACGTGCTTCTGAAGAAGATTTGAGAGAGGCTTAGCGATCTTGGAAAAGTTTTCAACGAATCTTCGGCAGTAGCTTGCGAGACCGAGGAAGCTACGGAGTTGCTTCACGTTCTGAGGAGGTTCCCAATTAACAATTGCAGACACCTTCTCAGGATTTACGGCAATGCCCTTGGCAGAGATGATATGGCCAAGATAAAGCACCTCATCGAGCCAAAATTCACACTTGGAGAACTTGGCGTAGAACTGATGTTCTCTGAGCTTGTCAAGAACAAAACGCAAGTGCTTGGCATGATCTTCCTTGTTCTTGGAGAAAACCAGAATGTCGTCGAGATAGACCAAAACGAAGTCATTGGTGTAGGGGTTGAAGATGAAGTTCATCATGCGAGAGAACGTCGGAGGAGCGTTGGCGAGGCCAAAAGACATGACAGTGTATTCATATGACCCATAGCTTGTCCTGAAAGCCGTCTTGGGAATATCTTGTTCACGAATACGAATTTGATGATAACCCATACGGAGATCAAGCTTGGAGAATACTTTGGCACCCTTGAGTTGTTCGAACAGCTCATTGATGTTGGGAAGTGGGTATTTGTTCTTGATGGTCTTCTTGTTCAATGGACGATAATCAACACAAAGTCGGTCCGTTCCATCCTTCTTCTTCACAAAAAGAACACCACAACCCCACGGAGAAGAACTAGGCCGAATGAGACCCATTCTTTCTTGAACATCGAGTTGTTTCTTCAACTCCTTCAACTCTTCAGGGCCGAGCTTGTAAGGACGTTTGCACACAGGTTCCGTACCTGGCTCAAGTTCAATAACAAATTCAACGGGCCGGTGCAGAGGCATTCCTGGGAAGACGTCTTGATACTCACAAACAACTGGGATTTGGGAAATAGCATCCAATTCACCCTTCTCATTGAGAGAAAACAACCGGATTGTATCATCATGAGCGGCAAAGAAAATGACATCCTCAGACGAATGAGTCAGTTGAATCTGCCTGGCTGCATAATCGAGGTGAGCCTTGTGCTTAGAGAGCCAGTCCATCCCCAGAATAAGATTGATATCCGAATTACCAAGAACCACCAGAGAAGAGAGAAACTTGTAATCGCCCAACGTGATAGAGATATCGGGAGCAACCAAACTTGAAGTCAAAAGCTTGCCCGGAGAAACAACTTGCATGGCTTTGGGCATAATCTCAGTATCAACATTGTGCTTCGATGCAAATGGGCATGACAAGAAAGAATGCGATGCACCAGTATCAAAAAGTACTTTTGCGGGAACATCGTTAACAGGAAGGTTACCCATGATGACATCTGACGAATCCTCTGCCTGAGCTGCGTTCATCAAGTTGACCTTGGCGGACTTGGGTTTATGCTTGACCACAGTTGTACTTGCCGATCTGATAGGAGGAGCAGGAGGAACACGCCTCTGGTTGAAACACTTGTTGGCGTAGTGACCCTTCTGTTGGCACTTGTTGCACGTGACCTCTGAAAGCGGACGATGGTACGGAGCACTCGATCTTGGAACTTGAGACGAAGTCTTGTTCTAAAAGCCTGGGTTGGGTGGGTGGGAAGAACCACTGCCACCTTTGCTCTTTTGCTGATACGGCTGATGGAACGGAGGAGGAGGAAGCCAATACTTCTGCTGCTTGGCCACTTGAGTAGAGGAAGAAGGCGTAGTGTCTCTGACTCGCTTCCTGGAAGCATCACACCTCAACTGAGCAGCCTCTTGCTTCAGTGCCATGTTGTAGAACTCATCGTACCTCAATGGCTCAAAAAGGACAAGAGCGAGCTGAATTTCTTCACGGAGACCACCCCTGAACTGATATATCATGCTCTTCTCATCAGGAACATCCTGCTTGGCAAAACGGGCGAGCTTCTGGAACAACTTGTTGTAGTCATAGACAGACAAAGAGCCTTGCTTCAGATTGCGGAATTCCTCACATTTGCTTTCAGTCACACTCTGAGGGATGTGATGAGCTCGGAAATCTCGACGGAAATCATCCCAAGTGATCAAACGTCCACCTCTGGAATCCTTGTACTCCTGGAACCACTCTGCAGCCTGATCTTTGAGCTGGAAAGAAGCGAACTTGACGAAATCTTCAGGCCTGACGTTGCTGCATTCAAAATGCTTGCCCAGATCCACTAGCCAATCATCAGCATCGGTAGCCTCAACACAATTGCTGAACGTCTTTGGACCATTAGTGAGGAACTGGTTCAGAGTAGAAAAATGGTTCTGATTGTTGCCTTGATTCCCTTGACTGCCTTGATTGCGTTCTTGGAGGATTTGCATGATCAACTGTGTATTTGCACTAGTTGCGGCCATCACAGCTTGCCAAGCCTCCGAAGGAGGTGGAGGTGGTGGCGGATCAGGATTCGGAGTCGTGCGCGTTGGAGGAGCCATCCTGAAGAGGTTGACCACCGTTGGCACATAGATAGACAAATATTGAAGGTGAATCCAACGGAATGAAAAAATTGCAACATAAAGTCTTCACATCCGAACAAAATGAACGAATGCACTTCTCTTGAAGTGGTCACATATCCCTAAATTGCGAAGCCACGAAGAATTAGGTAGAAGAGGTAAATCAACAAGGGATGAAATCAACATATGACTTCGAAGCAACTCGGATACCACAACTCAAAATAAAACCAAGGATTGGCTTGCGGAATAAGCCGGAACAAACATATGATAGAGATTTCGTCCGAAGTTTTCGTGGTGGGACCTACACGGGCTCGATCGTACAGCACCATCATGTACAAGGCAGTGCACATGACATACGAAGCGTCCCCGAGTCAGCATAGCCAAGGACTCTTTAAGACGCAACGAGACCACTGTAAAATCGACCGTGAATAGGCGAACCACTAGACGTCGAACCCCAATTTCATATCATACATCTGTCGGAAGGATATCCTAAGAGCTACTTGAATTCCCACCTATGAAACTCCCGAAACTTTCCGGTTATGCAATCAGGTGTTGGGGATACAGGGGAAGCATAATATCTCACCCAAACTAGCAAATCCTACATCCAGCTGTATCCATCCTTCAACACATAACCAAGAAACCTTCGGAAACCATCTACCTCAACCTTCGAAAAGCATCCGTTATACAAGTTATGGCGATACTCCCGAACTCCCGCCCCAGTACTGGGTGGCGTCGAGGTTATCTCACCAACGAACTGCATAAAGGAGATTTTCGATGTCGACGAACATATCTCAAGTATTCCAGAATTGCAACGATAAAATTATGATGACAACACCTCAGAGCTCAACTCCCTGGGACACTTCCACTAAACCCCTGACAAGAGGCACCAAGACAGTATTCTCATCATAAGCCATCGGAACAAATCCAAAATACTCGCGTGATCCTAAAAAAAATTTAGTGAAATTTGAGAACAGAAGAGTCAAAACTCTACGTCAGGATGCCTTACCAGAGCGATGAGGAGACTGGGAAGTAAAAAAGAATTCCTAAGCTCTCTGATATATAATTCCTAAAGGACTCAAAACATTTTTCTAGACACAACTCGGCTGCTAAAAACGATCAAGCAATGGGGGCTCCTAAGGTCGGGGAAGGCTCTGATTACCAACTTGGTTCCAGGATCGAAACCTGGCTCTGATACCAACTTGTAATGCCCTCGATGCGGCTATATCTCCCACGTGTCGAGGCACGACTTAGAGGCATAACCGCATTGAAAGCAATGTCGCAAGTTAGGAAATCATCACACATCCCATGTACATAAATAATATAAAGGGGAGGTACATAGTTGGCTTACACTCGCCACGTCACATCAAAGTACATAAATAACATACATCATCCAAACACTCATGGCCCGACTACGGCGCCAAAATAAAAGACAACCCAACAAGCGACATAGGTCCCGATCACCCCAACTGGGCTCCACTACTGATCATCAGGAAAAGACACATAGTAACGCTGAGAGTCCTTGTCGTACTCCCACTTGAGCTCAAGCGCGCCATCTGGAGCTGTATCCTCTGTCCCTGCATCTGGTGTAATAGTAATCTGTGAGCCATAGGGACTCAATAATCTCGCAGCCTCCCGATCAAGACTATTTAAGCTTAATAGGTAGGAAAGGGGTAATGTAAGTGGAGCTGCAGCAAGCGACTAGCATATATGGTGGCTAACTTATTCGCAAAAGAGAGCGAGAAGAGGGGGCAAAGCACGAGCGGAAAACTAGAGAGCAACCTGCGCAAACATAACTCCAACATCGTGTCCGCTTCCCGGACTCCGCCGAGAAGAGGCCATCATGGCAACACACTCAGTTGATTCATTTTAATTAATTAAGGTTCAAGTTATCTACAACCGGACATTAACAAATTCCCATATGCCCATAACCGCGGGCACGGCTTTCGAAAGATCTATCCCTGCAGGGGGGTCCCAACTTAGCCCATAACAAGCTCTCACGGTCAACGAAGGAATAGACCTCCACCCAAGATACACCGATCAGACTCGGTATCTCGGTACAACAAGATGATTCGACAGGTTAAAACAAGTCCAGCAACACCGCCCGAATGTGCCGACAAATCCTGATAGGAGCTGCACATATCTCGTTCTCAGGGCACACTCAGATGAGACATCCTACGAGTAAAACCAACCCTCAAGTTGCCCCGAGGTGGCCCCGCAGTCTACTCGGTCGGACCAACACTCAGAGGAGCACTGGCCCGGGGGGGGTTAAAATAACATGACCCTCGGGCTCCGGAAACCCAAGGGAAAAAGAGGCTAGGTGGAAAATGGTAAAACCAATGTTGGGCATTGCTGGAAAAGCTTTAATCAAGGCGAACTATCAAGGGGTTCCCATTATAGCCCAACCGCGTAAGGGACGCAACAATCCGGGAACATAACACCGATATGACGGAAACTAGGGCGGCAAGAGTGGAACAAAACACTAGGCGAGAGGCCGAGCCTTCCACCCTTTACCAACTATATAGGTGCATTAAGATAACATGGCAATATAATGATATCCCAACAAGTAAATAAATGTCCCAACAAGGAACGGCTCCAATCTTCACCTACAACTAACAACGCTGTAAGAAGGGGCTGAGCAAAGCGGTAACATAGCCAGTCAACGGTTTGCTAGGACAATGGTGGGTTAGAGGATGAACATGGCAATTCGGAGGCTGACAAGCAAGTGGTAGGCATCATAGCATTGGCATAGCAAAAGAGCGAGCAAACTAGCATAGCAAAGATAGTAGTGATTTTGAGGGTATGCTCATCTTGCCTGCACAGTTGTCAGAGTTGACTGGATCCTCAAAAGCAAACTCAACGGGCTCCTCGTTAGCGAACTCGTCTCCCGGCTCTACCCAACAACACAAACAAGCAATAAGAATACAATCAACCACGTGCAAACTCAAGCAATAAGATGCAATGATGGTATGCTATGCGGGATGCGATGCGGGATGCAAAATGCAAGACGTGACAGGAAATGCATGAACCTAGCCTCAACTTGGAAAACCAAGTGTGCCACTGGATAGAGGGGATGAAATCACCTGAAAACGATATAATGATCATAGGAATCGGAGCTACGGTTTGGAAATGGCAAGCGTTTTAAGAAATGAACCGGTCTGCGACTTACAGCAAGTAGGCTCCTAAATGAACATGGTACAGCCACCAAACATGAGAACAAAATACATGGCAGGGATGTACACAAGATGCTTAACAAAACACTAGCACTGAGCCACGGCCAAATTCATCCATTATGAGGTTCAAACAAGCATGGCAAAAACGCAAATGCAAAACAGATTTCAGACTTAGTGAAATTAACACTAGTCTGAAATCTCAGACCACGATGCTCTCTTCGGAGCAGCAAAACAACATGATACACAACCTCATTATGACAAGTCAGAACATGGAATGGAGCTACTCAACAAGCATAACAAAACACCCAAAGTGACCTGGGGCCAAAAGGGTTCACAAAATAATCTAACGAGCACACAAACATAGCTCACGCACAATCAGTTTTCAGACTTCGTGAAAACTGAGACATGCTGAAATTTAACTCACGAAGGCATGTAAACGAGCTCGATGCACTCACCATGGTGCAAGTCATAGCAAGGCAAGCATATATCCATAAAGAAGGCACAAAATGCTAGCTAGACATGGCAAGAACAATGGTATAGCATACATGGATCACTAACAATAGCATCAGCAAAATCGCAAACAAGTTGACGATCTGCCCAGATTTACCACGAAGCAAAAGTAGAGCTCGATTGACTCAAGCTAGAGAACTCCACATATGCAAACAAAGACATGGATGGATAGAGCATGACATGAATAACAAAACTCCCTTACTGATCATCCTCAAAGGAGGCACGGATCACTAGGAAACAAGCTGAACATATGGCATCATGAACTAAAATATCCCAGACTTAGTGAAAATCACTAAGTCCCTGAAAACAGAATTCTCAGGTGCCTCTCTTTGCAAGCTTGCACAAGTCACCACACACAGCCTAAAAATGCATGGGGGGCACCTCTGGAAATAAGACAAAATGCTTAACAATTCATCCCAAAGACTCACAGGCATATCATGCACACAATAATCATGGCAAAAATGAAAAAAGTCTATGATGAACTAACGGATCTACAATTTAACTCATGAAGCCTCCTTCTAACAGCATTTTGGGCATCAAGATGAACTCAAATGCAAATGATGCAATGGAATGCAATGATGTACATGTCGATACGAACATTTTGATATCTAATAAGTCCAAAACGGAGTCACGGATGCGGAGATATGATTAGTCGAAGATAGCATAAAAATACTGAGATTAGGGTTTCGGGGAGAGAGGTCAACCCTCAGATCCAGATCCGGATCGGTTACTGTAGCCGGGCGCGCGCGACGAGGATGGCCGGCCGGAGCTGTGCTCGCCGGAGACGGAGTGGAGGCGGCAGCGGACGCCGGTGGGATGGCCGCGGGCGCCGGTGGCCGGAGCTGCGGCGGCGGTGGCGGACGACGACCGACAGGCGACGAGGCGGGTGGGCGGTGCGGCGGGCGGCGACCGGCGACGAGGGGGCGTTGGGACGCGGCGGTCGTCGGCGATGGTGACGGTGGCTCGACCCACCAAAGCTGGAGGCGAGGAGGCACTGGGGCGTCGGGGTCGGCGCGTGGGCAACCGGGCCGGGAGGGCCGGGAGGGCCGACGATGGGCCCCGCGGGCCCTGGCGGCTGAGGCGGCGAAGCGGTCCCCCACGGGACAGGTGGCGGCGCGCTGTTGGTCCGGGCGGAGCGACGGACGTTTCCGGCGCGTCCGGACGTTGTCCGGCGCGCGGAGAGGAAGGGGATCTAGGGTTTCGGGGAAGAAGACCCGCGAATTAGGAATGGAGGGTGTATATATAGGCATAGAGGGGGCTAGCAGAGTCCAAATGAGGTGCGGTTTTCGGCCACGTGATCGTGGTCGAACGCTCTAGGACATGGAGCAGAGTTTGGTGGGTTTTGGGCCAAAATGGAGGGGTGTTGGGCTGCAACACACATGAGGCCTTTTCGGTCCCTCGGTTAACCGTTGGAGTATCAAACGAAGTCCAAATGATACGAAACTTGACAGGCGGTCTACCGGTAGTAAACCAAGGCCGCATGGCAAGTCTTGGTCCAATCCGGAAATGTTTAATCCCCACACACGAAAGAAAGCTAGAAATGGCCACCGGAGGAGAACGAAGCGCCGGAATGCAAAACGGACAATGGGGAAAATGCTCGAATGCATGAGATGAACATGTATGCAAATGCAATGCACATGATGACATGATATGAGATGCACGAAAAATGAAAACAACACACGGAGACAAAGACCCGAACCCGAGAAATAAATATAACTTAACGCCGGAAACGGTAAGAGTTGGAGTACAAATTGGGAAAGTTATATCTGGGGCGTTACATAGGGGTCATTAGTGCTTGAACAGACAAGTGCCCAACTAGTTATGTTATATTACATGGGTAGTAAGAAACATCTTCCAGGGAGAATAGTTCCGTTAAGGGTTCCTTTCCCTAGGTACGCATGCCCTAAAGTGCATGTACGGACTGCGATGGGAAACGTAGGAAAAAACATCTGGGGGCACATATGGAAAATAAGTAAAAATCATCTTTTATTCACCGACCGAATATTCCCTTAAGAACGCTAGCTTTCGGCTTCACCCAGTCTGAGGTACACATCCGGCTGACCCGGTAGTAACAATCGCATAGGTGCTCCCCTTATGCCCTAACCGAATTAACGGGAACGTAGGGCATAAATACAAGAGCTAGGCAACCCAGCTTGGCCAAAACTTAAGTCATATCGATGCATGTAATGGCGAAAAAAGGTACATGCGGAAGTATAACACATGTGCGGGGCATAAGGCCCAGATAAATAATTAAGCTTCTGTGAAAGAAGCCCCCAGGTATGATGAGCGCGGCTAGCGCATCTATAATGTGCAAGCGAGGCACAAGTTGGCCCTTGAAGGCCTAGATAAAGAATAAAGGAAAGAAAGAAAGAAAAACAAAACAGATACTGTATATGCAAAAAATGGACAGAGGAAGGGGACAAACATAGAGTCCGGCGCCAGGCGTAGAATCTTCGGAGCCTGGCCGCGTTCCATGGGTTCGGCTCGAGTCGATTAGTCGATGCTTCCCGCAGTCGGTATGCTCCACCGGTCAGAAGTTGGTCAATAATGAAGGGACCTTCCCATTTGGGCTCGAGCTTGTTCTTTTTCTTATCCGGCAGGCATAGAACTAGTTCGCCAACGTTATAAGTTTTGGCCCGTACTTCTCTGCTTTGGTATCAGCAAGCCTGTTGCTGATAAAATGTTGAATGGGCTTTTGCTACGTCACGCTCCTCCTCCAGGGTGTCCAGACTGTCCTGCCGATCGAGCTCGGCTTCTCTTTCTTCGTACATGCGCACTCGAGGTGAGTCATGAATTATGTCACAGGGCAAGACTACCTCTGTGCCGTACACCATAAAGAAGGGTGTATATCTGGTACTACGGTTCGGCATGGTCCGCAGCCCCCAGAGTATGGAGTCGAGCTCCTCTACCCAGTGCGTGTTAGACTCCGTTAAGGACCGCACTAATCTGGGTTTAATGCCGCTCATTATAAGACCGTTTGCTCACTCAACTTGGCTGTTGGTCTGTGGGTGATAGACTGAAGCATAATCGAGCTTGATGCCCATCTTGCTACACCAGAGTTTTACCTCATCGGCCATAAAGTTCGTGCCGTTGTCAGTGATGATGCTATGGGGGACGCCATAACGGTGTACGACCCCGGATATGAAGTCTATCACCGGTCCGGATTCGGCTATTTTAACAGGTTTGGCTTCTATCCATTTGGTGAATTTATCCACCATGACTAGTAAGTATTTTTTCTTGTGGGTTCCCCCTTTAAGGGGTCCAACCATGTCAAGCCCCCAGACCGCGAAGGGCCACGTAATGGGGATTGTTTGGAGGGCGGTGGGTGGCATGTGGCTTTGATTTGCAAAAGGATGGCAACCGGCGCAGCGTTGGACCAAGTCATGTGCATCTGCCCGGGCCGTCAGCCAATAAAATCCTGTACGGAAGGCCTTGCTTACAAGAGTCCGGGCTGTGGCGTGGTGGTCGCCGAGTCCGGCATGAATTTCTGCCAAAAGGTTCCGCCCTTCCTCCTCAGAGATGCACTTTTGAAGGACTCCGGTAGTACTTTTTTTATACAATTCTCCCTCATGGACCCTGTAGGCCTTGGATCACCGCACTATGCAGCGTGCCTCATTTTGGTCCTCCGGAAGTTCCTGCCTAGTTAGGTAGGCCAGGAATGGTTCTGTCCACGGGGCTATGATGGCCATTATTACATGAGCTGAAGGTGTTATTTCGGTGGCAGAGCCTCCGATTATGTCAGAGTGTTCGGTATCAAGTGTTGTGGCTGGGTCCGGACTAATATTGCCGGTGTCCCCCTCCCATACCACGGATGGCTTAAACAACCTCTCTAAAAAGATGTTGGGGGACCGCATCGCATTTTGCGCCAATGCGGGCGAGGATATCCGCCGCCTGATTGTTTTCTCGAGCCACATGGTGAAATTCGAGCCCGTGAAACCGAGCTGACATCTTTAGGACGGTGTTACGCTAGGCCGCCAGCTTCGGGTCCTTGGCATCAAAGTCTCCATTTATTTGGGATATTGCGAGGTTCGAATCCCCATGCACCTCCAGGCGCTGAATGCCCATGGAAACTGCCATCCGAAGACCATGTAACAAGGCTTCGCATTCGGCTACATTGTTGGAGTCTGTGTACAGTATCTGCAGTACGTATCGAACTGTATCTCCGGTTGGGACGTCAGGACGATGCCAGCCCCCAGTCCAGCCAGCATTTTGGAGCTGTCGAAGTGCATAATCCAATTGGAGTATGCGCCGTACTCTTTAGGGAGTTTGTCTTCCGTCCATTCGGCGACAAAGTCAGCCAATACTTGCAATTTAATGGCTCACCGGGGTTTGTATGTTATGTCGAACGGGAGGAGCTCAATGGCCCATTTGGCAATCCGGCCTATGGCATCGCAGTTGTTTATAATGTCATTGAGTGGCACCTCCGAGGCTACTGTAATTGAACACTCTTGAAAGTAGTGTCGTAGTTTCTGGGATGCCATGAATACCGCATAGGCTATCTTTTGATAATGTAGGTACCATGATTTGCATGGAGTGAGGACAGTGGATACATAATATACCGGTTTTTGAAGAGGGAATTTATGTCCGTCCGCTTCTCGTTCGACGACGAGCACTGCGCTTACAACTTGATGAGTTGCCGTGATGTATAATAGCATTGGTTCGCCGATGTTTGGCGCGGCCAGGATTGGGTTGGTTGCCAGTATGGCTTTTATTTCTTCCAATCTGGCTGTGGCAGCGTCTGTCCACTCGAAGTGTTCGGTGTGCCGAAGGAGGCGATAAAGGGGTAATGCCTTTTCTCCTAAGCGGGAGATAAAGCGGCTGAGAGCTGCCACACATCCAGTTAACTTCTGGATTTGTTTGAGGTCTGTTGGGGTAGCCAACTGTGACAAAACTCGGATTTTGGCCGGATTAGCTTCAATACCTCTACTGGAGACAATGAAACCTAGGAGCTTTCCGGCTGGTACGCGAAAAACGCATTTTTCCGGATTGAGCTTGATGTCGTATGTTCGGAGGTTGTCGAATGTGAGCCTCAAGTCATCTATCGGAGAGTCGACGTGTTTAGTTTTGACGACCACATCATCTACGTATGCTTCTGCTGTTTTGCCGATTTGTTTCTCCAGACATGTCTAAATCATGCGTTGATATGTTGCGCCGGCGTTTTTGAGCCCGAAAGGCATTGTGTTGAAACAGAAGGGGTCGTATGGTGTGATGAATGCCGTTGCGGCTTGGTCGGACTCCGCCATGTTGATTTGGTGGTAACCGGAGTATGCGTCGAGGAAACACAATGACTCGTGTCCTACGGTAGCATCAATAATTTGATCTATGCGGGGGAGGGGGAAGGGATCCTTTGGACAAGCTTTATTGAGGTCCTTGAAATCGACACAAAGGCGCCAGGATTTATCCTTCTTTGGTACCATCACCAGGTTTGCTAGCCAGTCCGGGTGTTTTATTTCTCTGATGAATCCGGCCTCCAATAACTTGGCTAGTTCCTCTCCCATGGCCTGTCTCTTAGGTTCGGAGAAACGCCGAAGAGCCTGCTTGACCGGCTTGAATCCCTTTAGGATATTGAGGCTATGCTCGGCCAGCTTGCATGGGATTCCTAGCATGTCTGAGGGATGCCAGGCGAATATGTCCCAATTCTCGCGCAGGAACTCTCGTAGTGCGGCATCCACGGCGGGGTTTAACTGTGCCCCAATGGAGGCTGTTTTTGTAGGGTCCATTGGGTGGACTTGGAATTTGACTATTTCATCCGCTGGTTTAAAAGAGGTGGACTTGGATCTCTTCGAGTATCACGTCGTCCCTGTCCATCGTGGAGCGTAGCGTGGTTAATTCCTCTACCGAGAGGGCTTCGGATAATTCCTCGAGGGCCAGTGCGGCTGTTTTGTTTTCGGCGCGGAGTTCTATGTCCGGATCACTGGCGAGAGTGATGATTCCGTTGGGCCTGGGCATTTTGAGCTTCATGTACCCATAATGGGGTACAGCTTGGAAGATCGTGAACGCCTCACATCCTAAAAGGGCATGGTATCCACTACTGAACGGGGCCATTTGAAATGTGATTTCTTCTGACCTATAGTTCTCTGGCGTACCGAATACCACATCTAGTGTGATTTTCCAGCGCATCGTGCTTCCCGACTGGGTATGATTCCTCTGAAGGTTGTGCTACTTTGCTTAATGCGGTTCCAGTCTATTTCCATTTTTTGAAGAGTTTCCTCATAGATGAGGTCTAATCCGCCGCCGCCGTCCATGAATACTTTGGTGAGTCGAAAGCCGTCCACGATTGGACTGAGGACCAGTGCGGCTAGTGCTCTGGCTGTTTGGAATTTAGGTTCGTCACTGGTATTGAAGGTAATAGCCATGTCACTCCATGGATTTATTGCTGCTACATGGCAGATTTTGGCAATGTTGCGGAGTGTTCGCTTCCGCCTATTATTTGACGCGAACGTCTCAAAGACTGTTAAAACCGTATTGTCATCCACGGGATGGTGCTCTATGGTATTTGGGATAAGAAGATCCTCACCACTTTTGGCCACCTGCCGGAGTATCCAACATGCTCTAAGGTTGTGTGTTGGTATGGTATCCGCTGTACTATGAATTTTGTAGGGTCCGTTAAGCCATCCCTCCAGTACGGTTCCATGCCCTGTAGAGGGTTTTTGTTTCTTTGCAACTAGCTCGGGTGTCTTATGATAGTGCACCCTTTTACTTCGGATTGGGTGTATATTCGGAGCCGGATTATCCCAAAATTTCGTTTCTGTTTTCCAGGCACTTTCCATCGCACAGTACTTTCGTACTATGGACGCCAAGTCAGTGAAGCATGATATGTCACGGTGACTTAAGGCGTTAAGGATTCCCTTGTCCATACAATTATTGCAGAAAAGTGAGACTGCATCTTCCTCGCACTACAGGAATCAGCTAATTTGCCGTCTGTGGCTGTCTTTGCCGTCAGTTTTTGGTCGGGCCTGACGGCAAAGACCAATTTTGCCGTCAACTACAAACGGCAAAGAAATACAGACGGCAAACAGCTCACTTTGCCGTCTACTAAAAATTTACTAACGGCAAAACGGACTTTGCCGTCTGTGAAAAAAAATGCAGACAGCCAAGAGCATACTTTGCCGTCTGTAATAAAAAACATAGACGGCAAAGATATTTGTCGTCTGCTTTCTTTTACAGACGGCAAAGCGCATACTTTGTCGTTTGTAACAAAAAACGCAGACGGCAAAGATCTAGAGACTCACAGGGCTTGCTTCAAATGACGGCGGCAGGGTGCTGCAGTAGGCGAAGGCATAGGGATGCAAGGGGGAGGCTTCGTGGCGCCGCCGAAGAAGCATCGGAGGGTGCCGGGGGGCACCTCGTCGGAGCGGCCTTCGGGCCGGCGCCGGCTGACATAGGCGAACACACAGAGCAGCGATGGGTAAGCCTCGACGGTGGCGCCGTAGCTACGTCGGAGGAATCCGAAGGTGTCATGGGGATGGGACTCCTTGTCGGAGTGGTCGAGATCGCCGATTGCGGCCCGCCGGAGACGACGAAGTTGGCCGCCGTGACGGAGGACCACAGATGATGGCTGGCGGAGTCAGTGGAAAGTTTTTTTTCGAGGAGAAGACTTAAGTTTTTTTAGACACAGGAGAAGAGTTAAGTGGAAAGACGTCCAACAAAATTAATTAAGTGGAAAGAGTTGTTCTATGGTTCTCTTCTCGAGCTAGCAAAGAAATACAGACGTAAAAAAAATCTTTGCCGTCTGCGAAAAAAATACAGACGGTAAAGAGGTCATTTTGCCGTCTGCGGAAAAAATACAGACGGTAAAGATCCTTTGCCGTCTGTATTTTTTGTGCAGACGGCAAAGTGACCTCTTTATCGTCTGTATTTTTTTAGCAGACGGCAAAATGCTCTTTGCCGTCTGTAAAAAATAATGCAGACGGCAAAGAGAAAGCACATCTCGCGGATCGACCCCACGGATCGATGAGGTGGCACGATCGTAGCCGACCACTACCACTGCCTCTCCTTGCTCTCTCACCGACGCTGTCCCCACCACGTTCTCTCTCTCCCTTATCCTCCACTCATGCACTCACGTCCACACCCACCCACGCCTTATCCTCTCACGCACGCACCACACAACACATGCACATGCCACCACCAGCTACCCATGCGGATGGCGACCAGCGCGGGCAAGGGCGGCGGCCAGTGCGGGCGAGGATGGGCGAGCGGCGCGAGCCAGCGCTGGACGGCGGCCAGTGCAGCGGCAGGCGAGCGCGGCTGGCAGCCGGCGTGGGTGAGGGTGCAGGCGGCTGGTCGGCCAGTGCAGGCCGGACGGGCGAGCGGCGCGGGCCAGCGCTGGGCGACGACGAGTGCAGTGGCAGGCGAGCGCGGCTGGCAGCCGGCGCGGGTGAGGGTGCGGGCGGCCGACGCGGGCCAGCGCGGGCGAGGGCGGCGGCGGGCGGGCGCGGGCGAGTGCGACTTGCATCCGGCATGGCAGAGGGCAGTGGCGTGCGCGGCTGGGCAGCGGCGCGGCGAGCAGTGCCGGGCGGCCGCGGGATCTACCTCCTTCCTGTCGCGGGCCCTTCCCTCCTCTGCGCTCGCCCTCGACCTCCTCGTCTATGGACGAGCTGTGACCATGGCAGGGGAACGGAGCCCTCCACTTCTTCGGCCGGCGCGGATCTCAACCTCCCCGGCGACGCGTGCGCTGCAAGGGCCAGTTGCCCAGTTTGTCATTGTAAATTAGAGTGTTTTTTCAGAAGTTGAAATAGAGTAGTTTTTTGATTGATAAGTAAGTGATGATCAATATACTGTGTAAATAGACTAGTTCTATCTTGTAAAATCTGTTCTTTAGTCATTGATTCTTATACTGTTAGTTGTGGGTTTTGCCTACGCCTTTGACCAAGAAACATTGACCACACCCAGCGCACCTGAACTGTTGTTCTTTTTTTATAAATAATAAAACATCCTTTGCCGTCTTGGGTGACCGAGGCTGACAGCAAAGGCACAGCCTAGCTGACGGCAAAGATGCGTTTTTTGCCGTCTGCTATTATTGGGCTTGACGGCAAAGATAGAGTTCGGCTGATGGCAAAGTATTTTCCATCTGCCCGATAAAAAGATGACGGCAAAGAATTCTTTGCCGACATTCTCTTTGCCGTCTGACTTTGCCGTCTGTATTCAGGTCTTTGCCGTCTGTGATCCACAGACGGCAAATATCCTGATTCCTATAGTGTCGCGACAGTCCTTAACCTTGTTCATCACAAGGAGGAATCTAGCCCAATAATGATGTGTTGTTTCATGGGGCTCTTGCCTGATGTGGGAAAGATCGTTTATGTATGGGTGGGTGGGTGGATTTGAGTCCGAACCCCTACCCGATCTGAGACCCAGGGGCCGAGGAGTTTCCAATCCTAGAAGTTCGGGTTCCAGAGTGCTACCCGATAAGTCTGGCCCGCTGCCTGATTCTAGGTTCAGGGCTTGGGTGATGTCCTCCCGTACGCGGGTATCCGGCTCGGAGAGCTCAGGAATCCGGACATAGTTAGTCCTCAAAATAGAGGAAGAATTGCCGCATTGTTCCTCCACCACCGCAATGTGATGGGTGACCGATGGAGAGTTAATCTCCCTTTGATCGGGTTTAAGCCCAATCCGATCATAGTCCGTAGCGACTCCCAGGGCGGCGATGCGATCCAAGAGCTCGTTTAGGGAAGAGAGATCCATTGGATCCATCTGCTCGGCGAATTCCGAGCTGACGTGGAGGCTGTTTTGAATGACCCGAGGAGTCATCGTCAGTGCAGCAGCCGAACAGGCGGTCATGACGAAACTACCTAGACGGAGAGTTTGGCCGACAGCCAGGGCTCCCCCGGCGGTAATGTTGTTTTTAACAACGAGATGAGGCATCCTTCCTTACGGCGACGTCATAGAGGAACTCTCAATGAAAGTACCAATGTTGGTGTCAAAATCGGCGGATCTCGGGTAGGGGGTCCCGAACTGTGCGTCTAAGGCGGATGGTAACAGAAGGCAGGGGACACGATGTTTTACCCAGGTTCGGGCCCTCTTAATGGAGGTAAAACCCTACGTCCTGCTTGATTTATTCTTGATGATATGAGTATTACAAGAGTTGATCTACCATGAGATCGGAGAGGCTAAACCCTAGAAACTAGCCTATGGTCCTACGGACTAAAACCTTCCGGTTTATATAGACACCGGAGGGGGCTGGGGTTACACAAGGTCGGTTGCAAAGGAGGAGATATACATATCCGTATTGCCTAGCTTGCCTTCCACGCCAAGTAGAGTCCCATCCGGACACGGGACGAAGTCTTCAATCTTGTATCTTCATAGTCCAACAGTCCGGCCGAAGGATATAATCCGGCTGTCCGGATACCCCCTAATCCAGGACTCCCTCAGAGGGGTTGTGATTTAACACGGAAGATAAACTCTCTTCACCCTATTCTCCTGGACAATTGGTTCGTCAACCAATGTCGATCACTCGTGGTAGATTCTTGAGGCGATCTCCAAACCTTTACAGACTTCTTCTTTGAGAACCACAATTACTCTTGTATCTAAAGAGATTGACAGCTAACCGTTTAGAGAGTTTGCAGCTCTCAAGAGTAATAGGCAGAGCGTATTGGACTTAGATTCGAGTGATGTTGAACCACTGTCTAATTTTTCGGCTCTAGGGGTTTTCTCTCGGTGGATTTTAAACTCAAATCACTCTAGAGAGGGGGTTGCTCAACAATATTCTCACGATCAAATGGAGCAACCACCGGACAACGCCGGTGCGGGGTGGCTATTTATAGCCGCAACATTCCCTGGTGGGAAATGACCATTTTGGGCACGCGGTTCAGCCAATGGCCAACCGACATGTTTACAACGGTTGGATTTCACGAGCAACGGTAACATTACTTGAGGAACAAGTAATGCTAACTCCTCGGTCAGAGACAAATCTCTCGCGGCGAAGAAGATCATAGTCTCTTGCTGGCAAGTATTTGCTCGGAACACAAAGAGATTTCTCTCACAACTTTCATAGGATTTGGGTTTAGCATCAGAGAATCAAAGCTTCGAATGCTGCACCCCTCTTAATAGTACGGTGGTCCTGTGACTCAATAAAGAGTAGAGAAACAATGAAATAAATGCTACTTCTTCACTTTGTATTCAATCTTCTCAGTCGCTGTCACTTACTTCAGATGAGCACCAAACCAATTGCTTCTCGTCAGCAATTTT
This sequence comes from Triticum monococcum, assembly GCA_034509565.1. Classification (NCBI taxonomy): domain Eukaryota; kingdom Viridiplantae; phylum Streptophyta; class Magnoliopsida; order Poales; family Poaceae; genus Triticum; species Triticum monococcum. The sequence goes on from CM067845.1 coordinate 492,312,624, forward strand.
TGAGTGGTCACTCTTGTTATCATAATCTTCGGTGTTAACCTTCACTGCCACGCAGGGGATTAACTTCGGCATTTGAATCAAACTCCTCTTGATTCCAGGGACCTGTTACTCTGTGCGCACTAGCAAACACATAGGTCTCATACCATTCATGTCAACAAACTCCAGAACATAAGGAGGCAGATTATTGCACCAACACAATTAATACATGGTTAGTTGGTCAATATCCTTCCAGAGCATGAATTTGAATTGTGTGAATGCATATTATGACCTGCAAAAGAATGACAGAGGTCATCCACCATAGATATACATCCATTCGTCAGGATAAATTGTTTATTTTTTCTTTGAAGAGAAACATTAGCATATACATTCACATGGATCTATTTGTGAGTCAATACATGACAAGGAGTAGCACACAGAAACCTGGTCAGCGGAAATCCGTTTTGGCTCTCATGACGATGGCAGTTTGGTCTAGATGAATCACGCGTGTCCTCATCCACGAAGACCCATGAAGAGGCTCGGGTATTCAAAACTACATTGGGTAGCTACACAGATCAAACAAGATGTTGATAAGGTTACTTACCCATCAATCGGATAGACATGGAAATCCGTCCATGGTTCTTACGGTCGTGGAGGCGGCGGCACAGGGCGGCGCGGGAGGCAAAATCTCACCAATAGGCCGACATAACAGATCACAAGGAATCCCTATCAATCACTGATAGTGTGCTCTATGTTCTTGCCGCAATCAACAAGCCCTCCCCGTGGTGGAGAGCACGAGACGTTGCCGGAGCCTGGATGTGGGTGCGAACCTTTCGTACGAGGATGGCAGAGTTTCATCCATCTCCAAAAATTGCTTGAGGTACTTTTCACGAGGTTAGTTGTTATGTAGACGGTTAGATCTATATAAGTAGGCTGATCGTGACCCTTTATTTCATGTGTTTCTTTCCGTGTGTGTTAGGCGGGGTGCGTTTAGGGTAATTAATGTTTTCTTGTTTAACAGTAGTAGAGATACATTGTGCTTCCTAATTTTTATGTCCTCACAATTAATAAAAATATTCCATTTAGAATTGGGTCATCTGATTTTGACCAGGTCAACAACTTGTCAAGCTCTCCCATTCAATTCTTTTAATCCACTATGTTTCTAAATTTTGAAGCTCTTTCATTCAATTGAAATATTCAATTTTGATTTGGTTTATGATTTTGATTGGGCAAATGATTTTCCAAATCAATCCGCAGAAACCAACCTATAAAAACATATCAATCCCACGCACCCTTCCACCACCTAAAAAAATGAAGCGCCACCATGTGATATTGTGGCATCAATGTAGTACATGCAACCACAGACACAGCAATTTTCCCACATAAATATAGGTTGGTTCACAGATAACACGGAATGACACCACGAAAGGCCCACCAAATCACCGCGTTATAAATAAAAACAAAACACTATCTATGGTCTCCCCATCCGCCAAACTAAATATTCCATCAATTATAAAATATAAGGGGTATTAGTTTTTTAGAAAGTCAAATTCTTTAACTTTGATCAAGTTCAGAGCAAAAATATCGATATCCATAGTATTAAACAAAAAGGTATGAAAATTCATTTCGTGGTGAATCTAAGAATACCGATTTGATATTATGGATTTTGATATATTTCTCTGCAAATTTGATTAAACTTAAAAGGTTTGACTTTAAAAAAAAGTAATACACCTTATATTTTGAAATGGAGTGATTTTTTTAAGAAACCCAACAACACAAGCAACCCTTCTATATGTAACACTGGAGCAGGACACTAGCATCACCGTCAGATGTCCAGCAAAAAGCACATGGATATACATTGAATTGGAAGCCAATAGAGAAACTGACAGGACTTGTTACCTTCTTCTTTGGCCATTAGCATTTATATGACCAAATTCACCTCATTAGCAAGATATCTGCTAATTAATCGAGGGACTCCTGTATGTCAAAAGTAAAGAACAACGTTGATGAGCCTTGAGAAATTGACAGCCTAAGAAATGGTCCCAAACATCAGTAGTTGAAGATCTAACTGACTCACTAGGAACACAAATACATAAGTTTTGAGTACAAACTAGATATCATTGTAAGCCGGAAGCAAATCGCCCATGCATGGAGTGCAGATGAATTTCCTTTGAGCCAAATAAACCCTAAATATCATTGTGAGCCGGAAGCAAATCATCCATACAAGGAGTGTAGATGAATGACTCGAACATGGGTGCACGGGGACGGATATCTAGACTAAAACTTGGGAAAAGTGATCCCAAATACTCTAATTTTGAGTTGTCTAGGTAGTAGGCAAAACCTTTGAAACTGTTGCCTAAAAGTGCAATCTCCTTGTGAGGATGGTAACCTAACAGGTCTAGGCCGTAGTAGTGATAGTGCTTTTTGTAGCCCTCGAGGTTGTTGATCTCCTCTTCTTCCATATCAGCAACATTATCTTCACTATCATCACTAGAGTCCCATTCATGTTCTTTTCTGTCCTCTGATACTTTGTCGCGAGGGTTCAAAACCCAAGTGGCACTATTTTCTCCTATCTTGTGTTTGTTGTAGTGCCGCACAAATGCAAGCTTGAGGTTAGCTTGGTGCTTCACCTCCCACTCCGGTGCTTGATGTAGCCCTGATGCTTCACGCAATATCCATACCTGAAATTGGTACCCACGAATGGCGGTGTAGTATACCCTATTGTTGGATTTTCCGAGATATCCAAAGGTTTTAGCATCGTCGTCTTCTTCGTTGTACTCGGCTACATGTAGTCTTGGGGTTTTGATCACTCGATAATTCTCCTCCACTAATGACAACCTAGTGTATGACATGAAAAAATTGATTAAACATGTTGGTTAGATTGAACGCCGCATCAAGAACGAGACATAATAAAAACAGATCAACATAGCATGAATTGTCCATGCCTCATAACAAAAAAACCGCGACAGTGGACGTAGAGCGCTCCTCGCCAGTGCACGCCATGGCGTCGAACCGCGTTGAAACCACTAGTTGGTGGCGTTGGATCTGACCAAACGTCCATCATGGTACCCGTCACATTGCCTTCTCGGACAAAAGTTCTGTCAGCCCACTGCCCGGTTATTGACGAGTAGATTTGCACGGGGTACAAGTATGGTGGCCACTCCATCGAGCTGGTGGTGTTATACTCATGCTCGTAATGTGTTTCTGAAGACGACGACCCCGGCTGATCCTCGGGGAGAGTGGTACCAACGTAATTAGGTTTCTTTGGCGCATCGGGGAGGAACAAGACGTCATAGTGCAGCGTCCTGGTTGGATCGAACAAGAGGTACATACGACGGCGGTAGAGAGGCTGGCGGAGGCAGATGGGCGGCACACGCGGCGGGGGCAGCGCCGCCCAACGTCGTGTCGCGGGGTTGCACACATGCATCTCCAGCGCGTTCTCGTAGAGGAGGAGGCCGTTGCTGTGATCCAGGACACCCCGGTAATTTGTCGGCCGGCCAGGCAGGAAATGGAGCCCGCCGTCGATGGATGGGCTCCCCTGCGCCGGCGCAACTCGGGAGAAGAAGCCGTTCCTCCATTTATAAATGTAGTTGACGAAGAGACCTCGCACGGGACCCACTGGAAGAAGCAGTAACCCGTGTAAGTCGATGGCTGTGCGCCAGTCCTTGCGTACGCAACGGCACACGGCGACGTCCCTTGGCCGCAGGCGGCCGAGGATGTCCACCACCAACTCGTCGGGAAGATCCATCGGGTTAGGGTTTTTTTTCAGTGGATCTGTGGGTTTTTTTTCTTGAAGGCGGATCTGTGAGTTAGGTTTAGATTACCTGTTGGCGGCGTGGCGCATATATAGTGTTTTATCTTTCGACTTCGAAGCTGAACCGGTAGAGACAACCCAACAGGTTTACGACTTGTAGGAGGGCCCGTTTCACGAGTCCAAAAAAAGGGGGGGGGGGGGGGGGGGGGGGGGGGGGGGGGAACACCTCTTTGGGAAACGCTTTGTATATGTAGTCTGATAAAACTACCAGCGCCAGACCAGCCCTACATTGTCGATGTACATTTGAGATCCGATGATTGAGAGTTATCTTTGTTTTGTAATTAAGGAAATAGAAAAACAACGGGAAGCACTTACATATACATACAGATGTCTGATGTGTAGCGGTCTTCAGCCCGATCCTCTGCCGTTGATTCATCTTCCATCTGACGGCCAAGGAAACCCATCAAAATCGTGCGCCAATGTTTTTCTAAACTTTCCAATCTTCACGCCTATGCTCCCGTGGTATCTGCTTATCCCGAATTAATTGCAACGAACCAAACCGACCACATCTAGGCGTCGTGCTCGCCGCTCCAGCTCTCCCCAAGCCACGCCGTTCTACCGCCTTCGTCTCCGTGCCTATTGCCTGTGGCCGTCACGTTTCTTTTTAAGAAAAAACTAAATCATGCTTCCCTGAATTTCACATGTACTACTATGGACAAGATGCGTGTTGCCCCTTTCATTGTCTTAACTTCAACGACTATGCATAAATCTTTTGTATCCCCATTAAAATAATTTGGTTCCACTATGTAGAAATTATGTTGAGATTGCATGAATATGATGCATCCAATTTGTCATGAGTCATTTTGTATCATACATGTTCTTCTTCACGGTGCAAGGTTTGCTTCATATGCACTATGCATCTTCACTGTCTACGGTTTGCTTCATGGGCTTCACAATTGTGCTTCTAGTTTGTGTTCCTTGCTTCATTTTCATGATTCATACTGTTCTGTAGGCGTCATGTTTGTATCCTAATCAAACTACTGATGCTTCGTACATTTCTGCAGGCCTAACAAGAGCAAGAAATCATGATTTGTCGACGATGAGCATGTCATGGCCATCGATGGTCGGCATTGCCTGGGACGTCAGATCGAGCATCTCAGTACCCAATGTTTTCACATAGTTTCGGAAGCAAACTAGCAAGGCACGAACTCACTTGTCGAAGGTTAAGGGCATTGTCCCCTCGATGGCGCCAGCCTTGCTGCTCCTCACCAAACTCTTATGGCTCGTCATGTCAACACCCGTAGATTTATTAAGGGACAAATGGAGGTCATTACCAGGCAGCAAGCCTGGTAAGCTACCTCAAAAAACAACAACCAGCGAAATGGAGGTCATCAAGTCCAAGTCAGACACAGTGGATGGAGTAGGGAGGGACTGGGATGGGACTGTAGCGGTGGTGCGACAAAGTAGGCAGAAAGTGTACAAGCTATGTACAAAGAAATTGAATTGCTAGTAAGCCAAACATTTGTAAACATAACACATGGATCCTACGAGCTGAAAAATAAAGCAAGCATACTACACGACATTACTTGGAGAGAAAAATGAGACTATGTATTATGAAGCATAGTTTGTAGTGTTCGAAGCATGGTTTTCATATGATGGAAGCAAATTCAGCACATTTCCATTTTTTGGAATCATCTCCTAATATGCTTGAAGAATGTGCTATGTGTACTGTGTATGCATGATATTGCTTATTTTTAATAGAAAGAAGACCTAATCAGGTAAGAGAAATCCTCTGATCTATTGAATTTTGTTCAATTAGGTACTAGAAAACTAATTTCTATTCACCGTAGCAAGTTTAATTCACCGTGGAAGCAAATTCATTGGTAAACGGAAGCATGTTTATTTCTGCATTATATTGGACGAAATTGTAAGCAGTCACACAGGACTCATGGAAGCAAATCTAACTAATAAAGGAATCAAGATCTGTTAATAAGGAAGCAAATAGCCTGAGGCGGAAAAAAAACAGAGAATCCGGATATTGGTTTCTGAGCTCGGGCTCAGATGCTCCCGAAATCTACACCACTAGCCCACATCTAGATCCGTGCTCCCCAGTGTATTTGCCAACCGTATATACACATATTAAGGGAAATCTTTGTTTCAAACCGACTGATGTTTGGCTCGCGTAAACCGTGTCGCGAGCCGTGCGATCGAAGCCGATCGTGCGGCGCTTTGTCTCACGCGCGTGCGTCACCTCTCCCACTACACGTGTAGAATGTGGGGCCCGCTCACCGCTCTCCATCCCAGCCTTATCATCTCCCATTCTCGTCTTCTTCATTCGTTCCCCATCCCCTCTCTCTCATTTTTCACAGGCTTGACAAGGAAGAGAGGGCCTCGATCCAATAGCTCGCCATTGTTGCTTCCAACCATGGGAGCCGGTGCACATCCCGCCGCAAGCACCAGCTGCTGCTGCAAGCTAAAGCACGACAGACGATGTTGCCGCAGGCGGGGAAAAGCTGCATGCTGCCGATCTGCAATGATGCGCTGCTTGTGCTTCAAGCAGGCTGCAGGAGCTGCAACGAGGGGCTCGTCGGTGCTGAGTCGTGGGGGCCACCGGTGCTGCGGTGCAACATCGCGGGGGTCGCCGCCTTGCCGGTGTTGCTATGCCGCATCGCCGGGCGGCAGGTGTTTCTATGTAGCGCGCGCCGGGGCCGCCGGGGCTGCAATGCAGCGTCGCCGGGGCCGCGGTGTTTCTATGTAGCGCCGTCAAGGATGCGATGCAGTGTCGCCGGGGCTGCCGGTGTTGCTATGCAGCGTCGCTCGAGCTGCATTGGAGTGCCGCCGGGTCATTAAAGCTGCTATGGGGATGGAACAGACTCCGTCGGGGCTGCAATGAAGCTTTCGTTGGAGCTGCAAGGAAGCTTTGTCGAAGGCGTCGCACTTGGTGTTGCCATGAAGCAGCCCCCGGTGGCTCCCGGTGCTCGCTGGCGGCTCCGTCCACCCGTAGCACTGGTGGTGTTGCAACGCAGCACGTCAGTGGCGTTCGCCGGAGTTCAGGAAGATGCTCCGGCTTGTGTCTCGGTGAGCGTACATGCAGCAGCAGTAGGCCAGATCGGACGTCTAGCTGATCTGTAGCAGCCGCCCATATTAAGTCTGACCTCGGGCGCGCAATTAATGCAATGGCATGTCGAACTGGGCACGCGGACAGACAAAGGTCGCACGGCTCAACCTTTAACTAAGCTGGCCTGGCCCGTGCACGGGGGCCAGACTCACAAACGGCAACCAGCCTGCGCCCATGTTAAATGCATCTCGCAGCCACATCCGATCCAACCACACGCAGAAAATATCAGGCTAGCCATAGTGGGGTAACTTAGGTAGTAACTTAACACATCTCAAAACAATTTTGTTTATGTGGCAAGTATTTAATGAAGGGAGAGATGCTTGGAGTAACATAAGGCTGGTCACAATGGGCAGGAACTTAGGAGTAACATCACACACTCCAATGCAACTTTGCTTATGTGGCACATATTCAATAAAGAGAGAGCTGCTTGTGGTAACTAGCTAAGTTACCGGAACATCACATACTCCAAGAAACAATGAGTCTATGACCTAATAAATACATCGTTGCGTGACACTACATACATGTTCCTACCCACTATGGAAGTAGTAACATAGTCTAGAGAAGTGTGTAGGTTACTAGTTTATGTTCCTGCCCATTGTGACCAGCCTAATATGTTACTGTAACATAGCGCTTCCCGAAGTAAAATGAGTCTATAAGGCAATAAATGAAACAAACTATGGCACTGCTACTAAGATACTTTACACTATGGGGATAGTAACTTAGACTAGTGTCATGCATATGACACTAGTCTAAGTTACTCCCCACTATAACCAGCCTCACCATCTCCTTCCTGCTCACATAGCTTGCAAATCTTGCGCCATGTCCGAGGCCCATGGACGCAGAGGCAGCTTACTATAAATGGAGACTGATAAGAAACGAAAGCCTTCTCGAACAACTAAAACATGTATTCCCTCTTTTCATTTATATAGGGTCTAATGCATTTTTCAAAACCGCCTTTGACTATTGACAAGATTAATATTACATGAGATGTATAATGTGAAAATTATATCATTGGAAACTCCTTTCACATACGAATTTGACCGTACACTTTGTGTAAGTTGCATGTCATATATTATTACTTTAACATTTAATCAACGTTAGTTTTCGAAAACACATTAGGCCCTGTATAGATGGAAGAAAGGAATAGATGATTAGAGTTAGCAGTCGTACATGAATCTCCACTCCACCGCCGGTGTCACCCACTTCAGACCTCCCTGTTGTGCCCCTCCTTGCCAATTCAGGAGAGTGTCGTGCCATCTTTGAGCATTCGCTATCCCCGCTACTTTTGTCCATTTGACCAACCATCATAGCTATATAATCTATTTTAACAAAGAAGTAAATAACTCGAGTCTCCCTCTGGGGGGTTGTTACGCGACCTATTCCAGACAAGGAGTCTGAGCCAGGAAGAAAACCGGGGAATCTAGATTCCATTGATGGTCAGGATAGCTCGGTTGGTATATCCTTAAAGATCTTAGTTCTTTCACGAACTATCAATATTGTAAAGTCAAGGTACTTGAATTCAGGAATTTCATTGACCTGGAACAAGAAGAATTCTCGCGACCGTGTCTGAGCCCTCTTTTCCAAATCTTGTACTTCTACAGATTATATAATTTATATCGATTCGAAAGAATCAAATCAGATGGTTTCATTTCTCAACCTTTCTGACTTGCTCCTACGGAACCAAGGTCGAAAGGATTGAAAAAGTCAGTCATTCACAACCAGTGATGAAGGATTCCTCGAAAAGTTAAGAATTAGTAGTTCTTTTTCAAAATCGATTTCGAAAAAGAATGGATTCGGTCTTATACATACGCGAGAAAGGTAATCAAAAAGAGAGAAGACGATTTCTTCTTTCTTTTATCACTTAGGAGCCGTGCGAGATGAAAGTCTCATGCACGGCTTTGCATGAGAGAAAAAAGCGAGGAATCCTCTTTTCGATGCTGACTCCCCCACTCCAGTCGTTGCTTTTCTTTCTGTTACTTCGAAAGTAGCTGCTTCAGCTTCAGCCACGCGAATTCTCGATAGTCCTTTTTATTTCTCATCAAACGAATGGCACCTTTTTTTGTAAATCCTAGCTATTCTTAGCATGATTTTGGGGAATCTCATTGCTATTACTCAAACAAGCATGCTTGCATATTCATCCATAGAGCAAATCGGATATGTAATTATTGGAATAATTGTTGGAGACTCAAATGATGGATATGCAAGCATGATAACTTATATGTTGTTCTATATCTTTATGAATCTAGAAACTTTTGCTTGCATTGTATTATTTGGTCTACGTACCGGAACTGATAAGGACTGAATTCCAAACAATGGTGAAGGCAGAATGGCAGCAGCCGGTCTTTCATTCTTACACTGGTTCTAATTTCTACTAATATGCCACACTTCCCTTGTCTTTCAGTCCTTGCATTTACTCCTTCGACCATTTCGAAATTTGAATCTCCACCCAAGAACAGCCATGCATTGCTGGTATCACACATGCAGGCCACGTGTCAGCAGTTACACATGGAGGATACAAGTTAACCATCAACCCAATTGATCGAACTCCATTAGGCTGAGTAGTCAGCACGGAGACGACGGCATCACCCCAATGACAAGCTGATTCATCATCCCACAAAACACAAGTCGAAACATTATAAAAAATTAACCATACATACTGGGAATGAAGTATAACAAAATTCTCAATTAAGTGTACAGATAATTATGAATTCGCATCTACATGATCTACTATTTTCTGCCTCTGGTTTCCCCTACATGCGTTCCAACAAAAAGAAAATTAGCGACCGTGCACACGAATTGCACAGCAGAAGGCCACTCCTAGCATTTTTGCTTGATACGTACATCAGGAGGTAACCAAAAAAACAAAACTCACCGAGCAACCGAATACTACCTCCTGCATGCATTTAGCCTCTCGACGTTCAGTCTGCTCTTACCATATCTAATAACGAAACCGATTTCCCAAGAGTACAAATTGTACAAGTCATACACCTCACCAAGCAAATCGAAAGTCAACCCAAGTGCCAGGCGTACAACACTCTTTGTAGGTTCCTCCGCATACTTCCGAATAGACTTTCGAGAACACTCATCCTTGACGGGCATGGTGTCCGAGGAGGTGCACTACCCAGCGGTAACCTGAACTTAACCAACACATACATGTTCAGTATACTGTGCACACTGCGAACAATTCTACAAGGGCAACGAGTGCAGTTCTGACAGTAAAAACAGTTAACACCAACTAGCACATGCTCAATTTTCTAACTGAACTAGACCACACAGACATTTTTTGATAGAACCTTTTACTAATCTGAACAAAGTTATACAGTTAAATGGAACACAGTACAATTATTTTAGCCTGAAGGTGCTGGGTTCACACCTTTTTGTCCATCCTGGCATTTTCCGGGCTAACAGTACATTTTATTTCTGCCCCTTTTTTGTTTTTTTAATAACCTTATATATTTCATTAGACAAACGTATTACAAAGAGTACACATGTGGTCATTACAAAAGACATACATAGATGTCTTGCAATATTGCAACAAAGACTTCACAAGAAGTAAAACCAGAATTTCAATTCGGCAGAATCTTGTGCCATGCCCAAACATCGCCCACCATCGTCCTTCTCCGCCGCTGAGGCAACGTCGAAGAAAGAGGGGAACCGCCTTCATACCAAGATCTAGAGGAGCACCTTTGCAAACAACGATGCTTTTCGAGCCGATGAATCGGACCGCTACAAGCGACGGGATCGAGACTTTGTGGCACGTCGGCCGGGGTTCTTCCACGTGTCTGCTAGATCCCAGCATCGTCAACTTCATTCGACTAGGTCGAAGAAGAAGAACACCGCTGCATTCCTCCATCCACGTACCCCACTGCAAGACACTAAACACAACCGCAACAGCCGGCATCAACGCCACCCGAGAAAGTGTGAAGCGCCGACCATTAGACACAAATCTTACCGGATCGGAAGACCGGCAAGAAGACCGAGCCACCTGCTCCCCAGCGCCGCCCATTAGAGCACCACCGAGATGGAGGAAGAGCAGAAGCAAATTATTTCAACGCGGCGTCGTCCACACCATTGATGCAACACCTCTGAAAATAAATTATGTCTATCCTATATTCCTACCAGACAGAAACAGCAAGGGTCCCCGCCCGCTCCTGCCCTGGAGCGGCAGACGGAGACGAACGAGGACCCACTGTCGCCGCCGATGTAGAGGAAAGCAGGAGAGTCGCCTCCTGTTTAGGTCCAAGCAGCGGTCCCAGCCCTTCTAGAAACCCTCAGTTCATACCTTTTTGTCCGTATTGGCCTACGTCCCAACGCCCCGGGCCAGGGTGCCTCCCAATTGTTCGCATCTGGAACCGCTCCAGAGCGGCGATACAGGAGGCGACTCTCCTGCTTTTCTGATGTGGACATGGCTACTTCAGATACGATCAAAAGTATTACACGCATTCATATTTTACAGGTTGATTCTAGTAGTAATTATGAAATATATTATTTTGTTAATAAAGAAAAATTACTACATCTCTATTTATTTCATGCAGAGAATTGTTGGAGATTTATTCAAACCACGTGCCAAGATACAGTTAGTGTATATGTACACATACATGCTTGTGTGTACACACATCCATATACTACAGATGACTTGGTGCAGCCATGCATGCTACAGGCCTTATGTGTGCATGCTTCATTATCAAAGACATGCATGCCCTCAACCACCGAACGTTCCGTCCCGTCCATCATGCATGCATGCATGCAAGAAGGCAACACTATAGGGGTCAGACAATTTTGTTTTGGTTCAATGGAGCAAGAGGAGTAACGTGTACTTTTTGATGCGCTACACCACAACGTGCTTACACGTCATCAAGTCAACCGATGCATTCTTAAGTGTCCGGTCTTGTATGGCACGGCGACCGTGGCACAGGGAACCGACTTAGGCGCACATCATTCTTTAATAAATAGCTAGCTTAGGTTAGGGTTAAGACTCGGGTTTTATTATATTGTCTAGCCATCGCTATAATTCGCATCCACGAGATGTGTAGGACTATCGTCTTGTCAGATCCACAGTGGAATTCCAATTTTTTCATCTAGTTCGTGTGCTCAGTTTATTATCCGCAATTTCAGTTGCAATTCACCTTTGTTCTTGCCGGTTATTCGGTTGCTTGCAGGAACTCGAACCTTGTTGTTCGGGTTGATCGTGTCTACGGCAAGGTCAATATCCATCGGAGATTGGTTTAGCGGTTGTCGAGGCGTATCGTCGGGTACGATATAACCGGATTGTCAAGGTCAAAATCCTCTAAATCGATAGTTATCCCCACTCTCATCGAAAGATTGGGCCGACGTCACATCAAGTGGTATCAAAGCCAAAAGAAAAATAAGATTCGATCTTCTTTTGTTCGTATCTCCAAGCCAATATGCTTTCTGGACATATTTATTTCGTTCCTGCCTTTATCCTTTGACACTCCACCACAAAGATTGACACATATCCATCCGAGAGTCTTGCAGGTTTTCAGTACGCATAGCTGAGACGACGTATCACGCTTAGCAAGTTCCCACACATTAGCCACCGGTGTTTGTCCCTCCGCGCCGCTCATTACACGCAGACGCGAGACACCAGACATCTAGCGTTTTGTGTCTGCCTCCACGCGTGCCACAAACAACACTCTCCGCCAGCAGCCAGTCGTTCTAGTGCATTAGTACCACGTACTAGTCCTAGCTAATCTCAAGTTCTCAACACCAAATCACTTGTAGCTAGCTTTTGTAGCACCTTGTCCAGCAGCTTTGCATTGTTTATTTTTAATGTGACTTGAATTGTGTCTGTGATTTTGAAGGAAATATGCCCTAGAGGTAATAATAAAGTTGTTATTTATATTTCCTTATATCATGATAAATGTTTATTATTCATGCTAGAATTGTATTAACCGGAAACTTGATACATGTGTGAATACATAGACAAACAGAGTGTCCCTAGTATGCCTCTACTTGGCTAGCTCGTTAATCAAAGATGGTTAATTTTCCTAGCCATAGACATGTGTTGTCATTTGATGAATGGATCACATCATTAGAGAATGATGTGATGGACAAGACCCATCTGTTAGCTTAGCACCTTAATCGTTTAGTTTATTGCTACTCTTTCTTCATAACTTATAAATGTTGCTATGACTATGAGATTATGAACTCCCGAATATTGGAGGAACACCTTGTGTGCTATCAAACGTCACAACGTAACTGGGTGATTATAAAGATTCTCTACAGGTGTCTTCGATGGTGTTTGTTGAGTTGGCATAGATCTTGATTAGGATTTGTCACTCCGATTGTCGAAGAGGTATCTCTGGGCCCTCTCGGTAATGCTCATCACTATAAGCCTAGCAAGCAATATGACTAAAGAGTTAGTTACAGGATGATGCATTACGGAACGAGTAAAGATACTTGCCGGTAACGAGATTGAACGAGGTATGAGGATACCGACGATCGAATCTCGGGCAAGTAACATACCGATGATAAAGGAACAACGTATGTTGTTATGCGCTTTGACCGATAAAGATCTTCGTAGAATATGTAGGAGCCAATATGAGCATCCAGGTTTCGCTATTGGTTATTGACCGGAGATGTGTCTCGGTCATGTCTACATAGTTCTCGAACCCGTAGGGTCCACACGCTTAATGTTTGATGATGATTTGTATTATGAGTTATGTGATTTGATGTACCAAAGGTTGTTTGGAGTCCCAGATGAGATCACGGACATGACGAGGAGTCTCGAAATGGTCAAGATGTAAAGATCGATATATTGGAAGGCTATATTCGGATATTGGAAAGGTTTCAAGTGATTCGGTTATTTTTCGAAGTACCGGAGAGTTACCGGAATTCACCGGGGGAAGTATTGGGCCTTAATGGGCCATACAGGAAAGGAGAGAAGGGCCCACTACAAGAAATATGTCAACTTGTGACCTTGACTATTGGTCACTGAAAGGTCATAGTTTTTCATTTGCGACCTTTTTTGACCAAAAACAGAAGGTCAAAAGCTGGCGGTCATAAACTGACTATAGTGACCTTCTCTGTGAGAAGGTCGTGGACGTTTACGACCAAAATATTCCTACTATGGCGTTTTGGTCACTACCAACCTCCCCACACTAGTAGAAAATAGGGCTATGGTCCAGGCCGGCTCAGCCCATTAGTCCCGGTTCAGTCTAGAACCGGGACCAATGTGGGCATTGGTCCCGGTTCGTGAGCCCAGGGGGCCGGCCGGGCCCCGTGGGCCATTGGTCCCGGTTCATCTGGACCTTTTGGTCCCGGTTGGTGGGACGAACCGGGACCAATGGGCCTCGCTCCTGGCCCACCGCCATTGGTCCCGGTTGGTGGCTTGAACCGGGACCAAAGGCTTCCCTTTAGTCCCGGTTCTTGTCATCAACTGGGACCAATGAGGTGCCTATATATACCCCCCTCGCGCAAGAGCAGAGCACAGTGCTATGTTTTTTCTGGCCGAGGGGGAGAGGGCTTTGTGGTGCTCTAGCTCACCTCCTATGCACATGAGGTGTTCCAGGGAATGCCCGAGCCACACTACTTAAGCTTTCTCCTCTCGAAGCTCGACCTCCAAGCTCCATTTTCCTTAAGATTTGTCTACATTTAGCGGTCCGTCACGCCCCGTACCCGTCTTCACCGCCGTCGATCACCCGCGCCGATCTCATCACCGACACCACCGTGGTGAGCCTCTTGTTCTTATCTTCTTTCTGAAAGGAAAAATATTCTTACTTGTATGTTTAGATAGATACTTGTATCATTTTCTTACATTTTTTATTGCATCTTATATAGTGCGATGGTTTTGGTATCCGCCCCCGTCGGCCCTCGTCCTGTCTATGATTCGGATTTGGTATGTATATTATCTTTATAACTATTGGTTCATTTATTGTTTATGAAAATTATGCCAACCAACGTGACATAGATTTTATTTATCTAGGATGTATGTGAATCGGAAATGCCAACCGACCCTATTGTCGAGAGGTTAAATTTAGTTGAAGAAGAAAACAATTTGTTGAAGGAAAAAATAAAAAAATTGAGGAGGAGAAGATGATGTTGGAGTTGCATGTTGCGGATGTCGTCGATGATCACAAGATCAAGATGGATGCAATGCGCTTGAAGATTAGAAAGATTAGAAAATATGCCATTCATACCGAGGCTTGGTGTCATTATGCCGTTGGATCAATTGTTACCTTGGTTGCGATTATGATCGCATTTGTTTTCACATTGAAATGTTTTACATAGTTTCAATGTATGGTTTAATTAATTAGATGCTCTGGAGAGCTATATGTTATTAGATGAGAACTATGTATGCACTTTGGTTTTAATGTGATGATGAACTTCTATTAATTTGGACACTTAATTGTATATAATGCACGCAGATGAACCGGCAATGGATGTACGGTGACAGACACACCCGCGAGTACATTAAGGGCGTGCATGAGTTTCTCGATGCGGCTGAGGCAAACAAGCAGAATGGTTTTATGTGTTGTCCATGCACTGAATGTGGGAATACGAGGTCTTACTCTAACCGGAAAATCCTTCACTCTCACCTGCTTTACAAGGGTTTCATGCCACACTATAATGTTTAGACGAGGCACGGAGAAATAGGGGTTATGATGGAAGACGGCGAAGAAGAAGAGTACGATGAGAACTATGTGCCCCCTGAATACGGTGATGCTGCAACGGGGGGAGCTGGTGAAGATCAAGAGGAACCAGACGATGTGCCCAATGATGCTTCCACGGGTGAAGCTGCTGAAGATCAAGAGGAACCAGACGATGTGCCCGATGATGATGATCTCCGCTGGGTCATTGTCGATGCAAGGACGCAATGCATTAGTCAAAAGGAGAAGCTGAAGTTCGATCGCATGTTAGAGGATCACAAAAAAGGGTTATACCCCAATTGCGAAGATGGCAACACAAACCTCGGTACCGTACTGGAATTGCTGTAGTGGAAGGCAGAGAATGCTGTGGCTGACAAAGGATTTGAGAAGCTACTGAAAATATTGAAGAAGAAGCTTCCAAAGGATAACGAATTGCCCAACAGTACATACGCAGCAAAGAAGGTCGTATGCCCTCTAGGATTGGAGGTGGAGAAGATACATGCATGCCCTAATGACTGCATCCTCTACCGTAGTGCATACAAGGATCTGAACGCATGCCCGGTATGTGGTGCGTTGCGGTATAAGATCAGACGAGATGGCCCTGGTGATGTTGACGGCGAGCCCCTTAGGAAGAGGGTTCCTGCGAAGGTGATGTGGTATGCTCCTATAATACCACGGTTGAAACGTCTGTTCAGAAACGAAGAGCATGTCAAGTTGATGCGATGGCACAGTGAGAAACGAAAGAAAGATGGAAAGTTGAGAGCACCCGCTGACGGGTCGCAGTGGAGAAAAATCGAGAGAAAGTACTGGGATGAGTTTGCAAAGGACCCAAGGAATGTATGGTTTGCTTTAAGCGTGGATGGCATTAATCCTTTCGGGGAGCAGAGCAGCAATCACAGCTCCTGGCCCGTGACTCTATGTATGTATAACCTTCCTCCTTGGATGTGCATGAAGCGGAAGTTCATTATGATGCCAGTTCTCATCCAAGGCCCTAAGCAACTCGGCAACGAAATTGATGTGTACCTAAGGCTATTAGTTGAAGAACTTTTACAGCTGTGGAATGGAAACGGTGTACGTACGTGGGATGAGCACAGACAGGAGGAATTTAACCTTAAGGCGTTGCTGTTTGTGACCATCAACGATTGGCCCGCTCTTAGTAACCTTTCAGGACAGACAAACAAAGGATACCATGCATGCACGCACTGTTTAGATGACACTGAAAGTATATAGCTGGACAAATGCAGGAAGAATGTGTACCTGGGCCATCCTCGATTTCTTCCGACCAACCATCAATGTCGAAAGAAAGGCAAGCATTTCAAAGGCGAGGCAGATCACCGGAAGAAGCCCGCAATGCGCACCGGTGATCACGTGCTTGCTATGGTCAATGATTTACACTACGTAATCTTTGGAAAGGGTCCTGGTGGACTAGCTGTTCCGAATGACGCTGAGGGACACGCACCCATGTGGAAGAAGAAATCTATATTTTGGGACCTACCCTACTGGAAAGACCTAGAGGTCCACTCCTCAATCGACGTGATGCACGTGACGAAGAACCTTTGCGTGAACCTGCTAGGCTTCTTGGGCGTGTATGGGAAGACAAAAGATACACCTGAGGCACGGGAGGACCTGCAACGTTTGCACAAAAAAGACGGCATGCCTCCGAAGCAGTATAAAGGTCCTGCCAGCTACGCTCTTACGAAAGAAGAGAAAGAAATCTTCTTTGAATGCCTGCTCAGTATGAAGGTCGCGACTGGCTTCTCGTCGAATATAAAGGGAATAATAAATATGCCAGAGAAAAAGTTTCAGAACCTAAAGTCTCATGACTGCCACGTGATTATGACGCAACTGCTTCCGGTTGCATTGAGGGGGCTTCTATCGGAAAACGTCCGATTAGCCATTGTGAAGCTATGTGCATTCCTCAATGCAATCTCTCAGAAGGTGATCGATCCAGAAATCGTACCAAGGATAAGGAGTGATGTGGCGCAATGTCTTGTCAGTTTCGAGCTGGTGTTCCCACCATCCTTCTTCAATATCAGGACGCACGTCCTAGTTCATCTAGTCGACGAGATTGTCATCCTGGGGCCCGTATTTCTACACAATATGTTCCCCTTTGAGAGGTTCATGGGAGTCCTAAAGAAATATGTCCGTAACCGCGCTAGGCCAGAAGGAAGCATCTCCATGGGCCATCAAACAGAGGATGTTATCGGGTTTTGTGTTGACTTCAATCCTGGCCTTAACAAGATAGGTCTCCCTAAATCGCGGTATGAGGGGAGATTGACTGGAAAAGGCACTCTTGGAAGAGACTCAATAATATGCAGGGATGGATATTCTTGGTCTCAAGCACACTACACAGTTCTACAGAACTCTACCTTGGTGACCCCGTATGTCGATGAACACAAGAACAGTCTGCGCTCCAAACACCCGGAGCAATGCGACGACTGGATTACATGTGAACACATCAGGACTTTCAGCAGTTGGTTGGAAACACGTCTCAGAGGTGACAACACTGTTTGTGATGAGTTGTACTTGTTGTCCAGGGGACCATCTTTGACTGTATTGACTTACAAAGGATACGAGATAAATGGGAATACATTTTACACGATGGCCCAAGATCAAAAGAGCACCAACCAAAACAGCGGTGTCCGATGCAGCAACCGAGAGTGGAACGGACACATATTATGGTTACATAGTGGACATATGGGAACTTGACTACGGACCTGATTTTAGGGTCCCTTTGTTTAAGTGCAAATGGGTCAATCTGTTAGGCGGCGGGGTATAGTGGATCTGAAAAATCTTGGGTACACTGACGAACCGTTCGTCCTAGCCAATGATGTGGCACAGGTTATCTATGTGAAGGACATGTCTACCAAACCGAGAAAAAGAAAAGATAAGGAAGCGAATACATCATACGATGAGCCAAAGCGCCACATAGTTCTTTCAGGAAAAAGGGACATCCTGGGAGTGGACGGCAAGACAGACATGTTTGAAGATTATGAAAAGTTTCATGAAATTCCTCCCTTCAATGTCAAGGCTGACCCAAGCATCCTGATAAACAATGAAGATTATCCATGGTTACGGCGCAATAAGCAAATGACACAAGCGAAGAAAAAGTGAAGACTTTCTCCCGCAATAAGCAAATGCTATGTGGGTGAAATTATGATACCATCCCAACTTTCAACTTTTTCAGAGTTCATTTGAAATGCTTTCATGTCTTATGGTTCGAAACTTTGATACTTCGAAAGTGATTGTCCATTTTGTACACGAAGTGCATCAAGTTTTTGTCGTAACCCTCTCTACTTTTTAGCTCAAATAATGAATTAATAGCAAACAAAACGAACTACAAAACTTTTATGAAAATAAAAACAATCAATTAAAATATTATGTTATGATCAACTAAAATAAAACTATAATATTCTTCAATAGCAAAAAGAATATAATTTTTGTGACCTAAAATCAAACTATAAGTATTTAATTGTAAGTATAAATAAAAAATAAATAGCAAAGAAGAAAAAAAATTCTATTTTTATAGTAAAGTTATTCATAAACTAGTGATTCACACAAATTTTACAAAATTCAAATTTAAACTATTCAAAATTTTAAAACTAATGGCACTAACAGAAAGTTTATAATTTTTGTGACCTAAAATCAAAAAGAAATCACTAAAAAAATTATAAGTATTTAGTTGTAAGTATAAATAAAAAATAAATAGAAAAACAATTCTATTTTGATAGTAAAGTTATTCATAAACTAGTGATTCACACAAATTTTTAAAAATTCAAATTTAAACTATTCAAAATTTAAAACTAATGGCACTAACAGAAAGTTTATAATTTTTGTGACCTAAAAGCAAAAAGAAATCACTAAAAAACTGTAAGTATTTAGTTTTAAGTAGAAATATAAAAAATAAAAATCCAAAAAAATGTAGAAATAAAAAAGAAAAAACCAAAAAAATGCCACCTACTGGGCCTCCATGGCCTGAATACGACTAGAAACCCTACATGGGCCAGGATTCAGGCCCGCAGAGGCCCAATAGGCCCACAGGCAGTAGCAAGTTTAGGCCCGAAAGCCTGCATTAGAGAGGAGCTCGAATGGGGAGGCACAACAACGCTTATAAACAAGTGTCGGCGCCCTTCAGCTAGCGATGTGGGACAAAACTTCAGCTAGCGATGCAGCACAAGGCCATTGGTCCCGGTTGGTGGCACCAACCGGGACTAAAGGGGGGCAATGGTCACGGTTCGTGGCACCAACCGTGACCATTGCCCCCCTTTAGTCCCGGTTGGTGGCACCAACCGGGACTAAAGGGGGGCAATGGTCACGGTTCGTGCCACCAACCGGGACCAATGGCCTTCGCTTCCCGCCCTTTCGGCTGCCGAAAATTGGCCTTTGATCCCGGTTCGTAGCACGAACCGGGACTAAAGGGTGCATTAGTCCCGGGTCGTAGCACGAACCGGGACCATTGCTCTGGCTATATAAACCAACACTTGTGAAATTTTGGCCAACCGCTCCCATTCGCCCCGACGCCCCCAGGCCGTTCGTCGTCGTCGTCGCCGCCCCGAGACCGTCGTCGCCCCGCCCCGCCGTCGCCCCGCCGTCGCCCCGCCCCGCCCATCGCCGCCCCGAGCCCGTACGTCGTCGCCCCGCGCCGTCGCCCCGAGCCCGTCGTCGCCCCGCGCCCGCCGCCGTCGCCCCGCCCCGTCGCCGCCCCGAGCCCGCCGCCGTCGCCCCGCCCCGTCGCCGCCCCGAGCCCATCGCCGCCCCGCCCCGTCGTCGCCCCGCGCCAGCGCCGGCCCTTTAGGTTGATGATATGATGATGTTGATGATGTTTTTTTTCTATTGATGATATGATGCTGTTTTTTTTTCTGTTGATGATATGATGATGTTTTTTTCTTTTGATGATATGATGATGTTTTTTTTTCATATATGCATTTTTTTCATATATGTATTAATTTTTTTAAGTTGTTAGTAGATATCGATTTTAGGTTAGTGCATTTTATCACTGATTTTAGGTTAGTTGAGCCTCTTTAGTGCATTTTATGTTTGTTGCATTTTAGATTAGTGCATTTTATGTTAGTGGAGAGGAAAAAGTAAAATAAGGAAAAGGAAAATAAGTAGAGAAAGAAGGAGAAGAAGAAGGAGAAGACGAGGAGAGGAAGAAAAGGAAGAGGAGAAGAAGAAAAAATAGATTTTTTTTTCTATTTTTTCTTCTTCTTCTCCTCTTTTTCTTCTTCTTTTTTTTCTTCGATCTTCTCCCCCTCCCTCTACCCTAGTTCTCGACCCTCGACCCCTCGGGGTCGAGAGAGGTTTCCTAGTGTGAAAGTATTGAAGAAATCCATGCCTTCATCATTAGCCGGAAGTAACCAGGGCATGTTGGTACGAAGTTCTGCAAAATTGTTCTGGAATGGAGTCCCGGATAGAATAATCCGCCTTTTGGTACGAATTCAGCAAAGGCCTTCCAACTAGCGATATTCGGAAGGCTCTTTCTGAACTTTGTACCAAAAAGCGAACTATCCTATCTGGGACTCCATTCTAGAACAACTTTGAAGAGCTTCGTACCATCATGCACATGTTACTTTCGCCTAATGATGAAGACATGGTTTTGTTGAATCCTTTGACACTAGGCAACCTCCCGACCCCTCGGCGATCCTCTCGAACATGAGAGGAAGAAGAGGGTCGTCTAGGGGTCGAGGGTTTCAGGGTCTTCGAGGGTTCGAGGGGTCGAGGATGGCCAAGGGGTCGAGAGAGGTTTCCTAGTGTCAAAGTATTGAAGAAATCCATGCCTTCATCATTAGCCGGAAGTAACCAGGGCATGTTGGTACGAAGTTCTGCAAAGTTGTTCTGGAATGGAGTCCCGGATAGAATAATCTGCCTTTTGGTACGAATTCAGCAAAGGCCTTCCAAATAGCGATATTCGGAAGGCTCTTTCTGAACTTTGTACCAAAAAGCGAATTATCCTATCTGGGACTCCGTTCCAGAACAACTTTGAAGAGCTTCGTACCATGATGCACATGTTACTTTCGCCTAATGATGAAGACATGGTTTTGTTGAATCCTTTGACACTAGGCAACCCCCCGACCCCTCGGTGATCCTCTCGAACATGAGAGGAAGAAGAGGATAAAAAAGAAGAGGAAGAAGAAAAAAAAAGAGGAGAAGAAAGAATAGAGGAGTTTAGAGGAGAAGAAAGAATAGAGGAGAAGAACTCCTCTATTCTTTCTTCTCCTCTTTTTTTCTTCTTCTTCCTCTTTTTTTATCGGGAACGAGGGTCGTCGAGGGACATAGATGTAGTGTCGTTGTTGTCGATATATACCCCCTCCCGATAGTTCTACGTTTGGCACTAATATATCCATCTGTCATGTTTGAATAATAGTTGCCATGTTGTAAATATTTGTAGAAACTATGGACACTGCCCTAGATGAAGCAACAAAAGAAGCGTTGTTGAGGGACATAATCGCAGAAGGAACTGATGCCAACCTATTGAACCCCTCTGGACAAAGAGCGCATTTGTTGCTCAGTGCGGGGTTCTGGTTAGGGACAAGATCCCGATAAGCATCCAGCAATGGTTTAAGCCGACTACAGAAGACCCTGAGGTGTCTTATGTCAATGATATGCAGAAAAATGATCTTTGGACTGAGCTGAAGTCAAATTTCACCCTACCGCCTGAGGATAATCTAGAGAACCCAGTTAAAGAGAAATTAATCAAGTCTTTTGCTCTGAAGAGGATGGCAGAACTATTCAGGAGGTGGAAGAAAGAGCTGAATAAGTTTGTCGAAAATAATGAGACACCAGAATTCAAGGGCAGATATGAGAAGATCAGAGATCACTAGCCCGCATTTGTGGCCCACAAGACATCGGAAAAGAGTCAGAATATGTGGGCGACAAACAAGCAAAATGCTGCGAAGAAGAAGCTTCACCATCGCACGGGGTCAGGTGGCTACCTCGTAGCCCGGCCTAAGTGGTCCAAGGCTGAGAATGATCTGGTTCATAAAGGGATCGATTAACTGGCCAGACCGTTGCCGGACTTGGTTCTTCGGGGCTGGCGGAACCTTGGACCCTGTAACAGGGAAGTGCATTTGGACGAACGATCAAATGGACATACCAGTCAGTAAGCTTAAGCAGTATATCGAAGCAGCGCAGGAAGGGACGTTCTTTCTAGACAGAGAGAACGATGAGCTCACAATGGCCCTCGGGAATCCTGAGCACCCTGGACGGACACGAGGCACGCCAGGCTCCGTTCCGTGGAAGGTTGGGTTTCCGGACGCAGGCGGTTACAAATCCCATGAGAGGAGGAAAAAAGTGCAGCAGACCCAAATGCAGGCGCTGCAAGCAAGGGTAGACGCGATAGAGGAACGAGAAGCAAATCGCAGCAAACGTACTACCGAAGCCTCCCCCGAAGCTACCCCGCCATCTCCGCGCAGAAGCAGCGTGGCTTCAACCGAGCTGCTTCAGCCGGAGCATGCCTTGACGGCTCCTGCCAGCTATCCCGTGGATGCTATAACAGAGTCTCAAAATTGCCACCTTATGACGCAATGGATGAATTTGAAGGTCAAGGCGGTTGTTGGCTCTGTTTATCCTACTGAACCCGGCGCAACTTTTCACTGCCGGCCTATTCCAGAAGGATATGCTAGGGTGATGGTGGATGAGATAATGGAGGGATTTGAGGACCTCCAGCTTGACCACCCTACCGGTGAAGGGGAGACTCGGCTGGGGTCTGCTGTAAAGACTCCATGCCTATGGCGGAAGGATCTCATCAACCTTCCGAACTAGACGCCTCCGCCTCCTCCTCCTCCTCCGGCAAGTCAGGGCACTCCGCCTCCACCGCCTCCTCCTCCGGCGAGTGACGATCAGGGTCCTCGGCCGTCTCCTTCTCCGGCGCGTGGCGGCACTCCGCCTCCTTCTCCGCCTGCGCCGACGCGCCCGAGAAGCCAGCCTCCTCCTTCTCCGCCTCGTCAGCAAGGGCGGAAGAGACCTGCCGCCGCTCCAGCTGCTCCGGCGCGTCGTAGTCCTTCTCCTCCGCCTCTTAAGCAAGTAAAGAAGACAACCGCTCCGTCTGCTCGGTCGGCGTCTAGCAGTACAACCAGAGGCGGGAGGACATACAGATTCGGTCCTTCTCTGAAGACTCCAGACAAGTTACCATATGAGAGGACCCTGGAGGAGAACACCGAGATCGCGCGAGAAGAAGTGAGGAACTTCTTTGAAGGGGTGAAAGCAAAGAAACATCCACCTCCGGAGGAGAAGGTAGATCGGGTGAAAGTGAAGCGCACGCTGGCTGCCCTAACAAAACCACCGAAGTCTCCGCCGAAAGGAAACTATGACCGCTGTTGGGGAACGTAGCAGAAATTCAAAATTTTCCTACGTGTCACCAAGATCTATCTATGGAGAGACTAGCAACAAGGGGAAGGAGAGTGCATCTACAGACCCTTGTAGATCGCTAAGCGGAAGCGTTCAAGAGAACGGGGTTGATGGAGTCGTACTCGTCGTGATCCAAATCACCGATGATCCTAGTGCCGAACGGACGGCACCTCCGCGTTCAACACACGTACAGCCCGATGACGTCTCCCACGCCTTGATCCAGCAAGGAGAGAGGGAGAGGTTGAGGAAGACTTCATCCAACAGCAGCACAACGGCGTGGTGGTGGTGGAGGAGCGTGGCTATCCTGCAGGGCTTCGCCAAGCACCACAGAAGAGGAGGAAGAAGAGACGCAGGGCTGCACCAACGAGAGATTGAATCGCATGTTGTGGGCAGCCCCCTAGGCCTCATATATATAGGGGAGGGGGAGGGCTGCGCCCCCTCTAGGGTTCCCACCCCTAGGGGGGGGGCAGCCCTAGATGGGGTCAAGGGTGGCGGCCAAGAGGGGGAGGGGAGAGGGAGGCGCCCCAATATGGGCCCTAAGGCCCATATCCCATTAGGGTTTGCCCCCTTTCCACCTCTTGGGCACCTTGGGCCCTTGTGGGAGGCGCACCAGCCCACTAAGGGGCTGGTCCCTCACCACTCTTAGCCCACGCAAGCCTCCGGGGCAGGTGGCCCCACTCGGTGGACCCCCGGGACCCTCCCGGTGGTCCCGGTACGTTACCGATAAATCCCGAAACTCTTCCGGTGTCCAAAACAGGACTTCCCATATATAAATCTTTACCTCCGGACCACTCCGGAACTCCTCGTGACGTCCGGGATCTCATCCGGGACTCCGAACAACATTCGGTAACCACATACTAACTTCCTTTATAACCCTAGCGTCATCGAACCTTAAGTGTGTAGACCCTACGGGTTCGGGAGACATGCAGACATGACCGAGACGTTCTCCGGTCAATAACCAACAGCGGGATCTGGATACCCATGTTGGCTCCCACATGTTCCACGATGATCTCATTGGATGAACCACGATGTCAAGGACTTAATCAATCCCGTATACAATTCCCTTTGTCTATCGGTACGATACTTGCCCGAGATTCGATCGTCGGTATTACGATACCTTGTTCAATCTCGTTACCGGAAAGTCTCTTTACTCGTTCCGTAACACATCATCCCGTGATCAACTCCTTGATCACATTGTGCCCATTATGATGATGTCCTACCGAGTGGGCCCAGAGATACCTCTCCGTCACATGGAGTGACAAATCCCAGTCTCGATTCGTGCCAACCCAACAGACACTTTCGGAGATACCTGTAGTGCACCTTTATAGTCACCCAGTTACGTTGTGACGTTTGGTACACCCAAAGCATTCCTACGCTATCCGGGAGTTGCACAATCTCATGGTCTAAGGAAATGATACTTGACATTAGAAAAGCTTTAGCATACGAACTACACGATCTAGTGCTATGCTTAGGATTGGGTCTTGTCCATCACATCATTCTCCTAATGATGTGATCCCGTTATCAATGACATCCAATGTCCATGGTCAGGAAACCGTAACCATCTATTGATCAACGAGCTAGTCAACTAGAGGCTTACTAGGGACATGGTGTTGTCTATGTATCCACACATGTATCTGAGTTTCCTATCAATACAATTCTAGCATGGATAATAAACGATTATCATGAACAAGGAAATATAATAATAACTAATTTATTATTGCCTCTAGGGCATATTTCCAACAGTCTCCCACTTGCACTAGAGTCAATAATCCAGTTCACATCGCCATGTGATTAACACTCACAGATCACATCGCCATGTGACTAACACCCAAGAGTTTACTAGAGTCAGTAGTCTAGTTCACATCACTATGTGATTAACACTCAATGAGTTCTAGGTTTGATCATGTTGCTTGTGAGAGAGGTTTTAGTCAACGGGTCTGAACCTTTCAGATCCGTGTGTGCTTTACAAATCTCTATGTCATCTCCTAGATGTAGCTACCACGTTCTATTCGGAGCTATTCCAAATAACTGTTCTACTTGGAGCTATTCTAAATTGTTGCTCCATTATACGTATCCGGTTTCTCTACTCAGAGCTATCCGGATAGGTGTTAAGCTTGCATCGACGTAACCCTTTACGACGAACTCTTTTACCACCTCCATAATCGAGAAAAATTCTTTAGTCCACTGGTTACTAAGGATAACTTTGACCGCTGTCCTGTGATCCATTCTTGGATCACTCTTGTACCCCTTGACTGACTCATGGCAAGGCACACTTCAAGTGCGGTACACAGCATAGCATACTGAAGAGCCTACGTCTTAAGCATAGGGGACGACCTTCGTCCTTTCTCTCTATTCTGCCGTGGTCGAGCTTTAAGTCTTAACTTCATACCTTACAACTCAGGCAAGAACTCCTTCTTTGACTGATCCATCTTGAACACCTTCAAGATCACGTCAAGGTATGTGCTCATTTGAAAGTACCATTAAGCATTTTGATCTATCCTTATAGATCTTGATGTTCAATGTTCAAGTAGCCTAATCCAGGCTTTCCATTGAAAAACACTTTCCAAATAACCCTATATGCTTTCTTTAGAAATTCTACATCATTTCTGATGAACAACATATACTCATCAGAAATTCTATAGTGCTCCCACTCACTTCTTTGGAAATACAAGTTTCTCATAAACTTTGTATACACCAAAATCTTTGATCATCATCAAAGCATACATTCCAACTCCGAGATGCTCACTCCAGTCCTCAGAAGGATTGTTGGAGCTTTGCATACTTATTAGCATATTTCAGGATAGACAAAAACTTTCCGGTTGTATCACATACAACCTTTCCTCAAAAATTGTCGAGGAAACAATGTTTTGACATCCTATCTGCAAGATTTCATAAATGATGCAGTAATTGCTAATATAATTCCAACAGACTCTTAGCATCGCTACGAGTGAGAAAGTCTCATCGTAGTCAACTCCTTGAACTTGTCGGAAAACATCTTAACGACAAGTCGAGCTATCTCAATGGTGACACTTACCATCATTGTCTGTCTTCCTTTTAAAATCCGTCTGTACTCAACAGCTTTACGACCATCGAGCCATTCTGCCAAAGTCTACACTTTGTTTTCATACATGGATCCTCTCTCGGATTGTATGGCCTCGAGCCATATATCGGAATCCAGGCCCACCATCGCTTCTCCATAGCTCGTAGGTTCATTGTTGTCTCGCAACATGACTTCCAAGACAGGATTACGTACCACTCAGAAGTAGTACGCATCCTTGTCATCCTACGAGGTTTGGGAGTGACTTGATCCGAAGTCTCATGATCAATATCATAATCTTCCACTTCAATTGGTGTAGGTGCCACAGGAACAATTTCCTGTGCCCTGCCACACACTAGTTGAAGAGACGGTTCAATAACCTCATCAAGTCTCTACCATCCTCCCACTCAATTCTTTCGAGAGAAACTTTTCCTCGAGAAAGGACCCGATTCTAGAAACAATCCCTTATTGCTTTCGGATCTGAGACAGGAGGTATACCCAACTGTTTTGGGTGTCCTACGAAGATGCATTTATCCGCTTTGGGTTCGAGCTTATCAGCCTGAAACTTTTCACATAAGCGTCGCAGCCCCAAACTTTTAAGAAATGACAGCTTAGGTTTCTCTAAACCATAGTTCATATGGTGTCATCTCATCGGAATTACGTGGTGCCCTATTTAAGATGAATGTGGTTGTCTCTAATGCCTAACCCATAAACTATCATGGTAATTCGATAAGAGACATCATGGTATGCATCATATCCAATAGGGTGCAGTTATGATGTTCGGACACACCATCACACTATGGTGTTCCAGGCTGTATTAGTTGTGAAACAATTTCCACAATGTCTTAATTCTGTGCCAAACTCGTAATTCAGATATTCATCTCTATGATCATATCATAGATCTTTTATCCTCTTGTCACAATGATCTTTCAACTTCACCCTGAAATTACTTGAACCTTTCAATAATTCAGACTCGTGATTCATCAAGTAAATATACTCAACATCTACTCAAATCATCTGTGAAGTAAGAACATAACGATATCCACTACACGCCTCAGCACTTATTGGACTGCACACATCAAAATGTATTACTTCCAGCAAGTTGCTTTCTGGTTCCATTTTACTGAAACCGAGGCTTTCAGTCATCTTGCCCATGTGGTATGATTTGCATATCTCAACTGATTCAAAATCAAGTGAGTCCAAACGGTCCATTTGCATGGAGTTTCTTCATGCGTATACACCAATAGACATGGTTCGCATGTCTCAAACTTTTCAAAAATGAGTGAGCCCAAAGATCCATCAACATGGAGCTTCCTCATGCGTTTTATACCGATATGACTTACGTGGCAGTGCCACAAGTAGGTGGTACTATCATTACTATCTTTTGGCATGAACATGTGTATCACTACGATCGAGATAACCATTCATTTTAGGTGTAAGACCATTGAAGGTATTATTCAAATAAACAGAGTAACCATTATTCTCCTTAAATGAATAACCGTATTGCGATAGACATAATCCAATCATGTCTATGCTCAACGCAAACACCAATCTCGATGGTAGAGGGAGCGTACGATATTTGATCAACCTTGGAAATACTTCCAACACATATCGTTATCTCACCTTTAGCTAGTCTCCGTTTATCCCGCAGCTTTTATTTCGAGTTACTAACACTTAGCAACCGAACCGGTATCTAATGCCCTGGTGCTACTAGGAGTACTAGTAAAGTACATATTAACATAATGTATATCCAATATACTTCTATCGACCTTGCCAGCCTTCTTATCTACCAAGTATCTAGGGTAATTCTGCTCCAGTGGTTGTTCCTCTTATTACAGAAGCACTTAGTCTCGGGTTTGGGTTCAACCTTGGGTTTCTTCACTAGAGCAGCAGCTGAATTGCCGTTTCATGAAGTATCCCTTATTGCCCTTGCCCTTCTTGAAACTAGTGGTTTCACCAACCATCAACAATTGATGCTCCTTCTTGATTTCTACTTTTGTGGTGTCAAACATCGCGAATATCTCAAGGATCATCATATATGTCCCTGATATATTATAGTTCATCACGAAGCTTCAGCAGCTTGGTGGTAATGACTTCGGAGAAACATCACTATCTCATCTGGAAGATCAACTCCCACTTGATTCAAATGATTGTTGCACTCAGACAATCTGAGCACAAGCTCAACAATTGAGCTTTTCTCCTTAGTTTGTAGGCTAAGAAAATCGTCGGAGGTCTTATACCTCTTGACATGGGCACGAGCCTGAAATCCCAATTTCAGCCCTCAAAACATCTCATATGTTTCGCGACGTTTCAAAACTGTCTTTGGTGCCTCAACTCTAAACCGTTTAACTGAACTATCATGTAGTTATCAAAACGTGTATGTCAGATGTTCGCAACATCTACAGACGACGTTCGAGGTTCAGCACACTGAGCGGTGGATTAAGGACATAAGCCTTCTAAGAAGCAATGAGGACAATCCTCAGTCTACGGACCTAGTCCGCATAATTGCTACTATCAACTTTCAACTAATTTTTCTCTAGGAACATATCTAAACAGTAGAACTAAAGCGTGAGATACGACATAATTTGCAAAATCCTTTTGACTATGTTCAGGATAATTAAGTTCATCTTATGAACTCCCACTCAGATAGACATCCCTCTAGTCATCTAAGAGATTACATGATCCGAGTCAACTAGGCCGTGTCCGATCATCACGTGAGATGGACTAGTCAACATCGGTGAACATCTTCATGTTGATCGTATCTTCTATACGACTCATGCTCGACCTTTCGGTCTTCTGTGTTCCGAGGCCATGTCTGTACATGCTAGGCTCGTCAAGTCAACCTAAGTGTTTGCATGTGTTCCGAGGCCATGTCTGTACATGCTAGGCTCGTCAACACCCGTTGTATGTGAACGTTAGAATCTATCACACCCGATCATCACGTGGTGCTTCGAAACGACGAACTTTAGCAACGGTGCACAGTTAGGGGAGAACACTTCTTGAAATTTTAATGAGGGATCATCTTATTTACTACTGTCGTTCTAAGCAAATAAGATGTATAAACATGATAAACATCACATGCAATCAAATAGTGACATGATATGGCCAATATCACTTTGCTCCTTTTGATCTCCATCTTCGGGGCTCCATGATCATCATCGTCACCGGCATGACACCATGATCTCCATCATCATGATCTCCATCATCGTGTCTTCTTGAAGTTGTCACGTCATCTATTACTTCTACTACTACAGCTAACGGTTAGCAATAAAGTAAAGTAATTACATGACGTTTATGTTGACACGCAGGTCATAAATAAATAAAGACAACTCCTATGGCTCCTGCCGGTTGTCATACTCATCGACATGCAAGTCGTGATTCCTATTACAAGAACATGATCAATCTCATACATCACATATCATTCATCACATTCTTCATGGCCATATCACATCACATAGCATACCCTGCAAAAACAAGTTAGACGTCCTCTAATTGTTGTTTGCATGTTTTACGTGGCTGCCATGGGTTTCTAGCAAGAACGTTTCTTACCTACGCAAAACCACAACGTGATATGCCAATTGCTATTTACCCTTCATAAGGACCCTTTTCATCGAATCCAATCCGACTAAAGTGGGAGAGACAGACACCCGCCAGCCACCTTATGCAACTAGTGCATGTTTGTCGGTGGAACCGGTCTCACGTAAGAGTACGTGTAAGGTTGGTCCGGGCCGCTTCATCCCACGATGCCGCCGAATCAAGATAAGACTAGTAACGGCAAGCATATTGAACAAAATCAACGCCCACAACTACTTTGTGTTCTACTCGTGCATAGAATCTACGCAATAGACCTAGCTCATGATGCCACTGTTGGGGAACGTAGCAGAAATTCAAAATTTTCCTACGTGTCACCAAGATCTATCTATGGAGAGACTAGCAACGAGGGGAAGGAGAGTGCATCTACATACCCTTGTAGATCGCTAAGCGGAAGCGTTCAAGAGAACGGGGTTGATGGAGTCGTACTCGTCGTGATCCAAATCACCGATGATCCTAGTGCCGAACGGACGGCACCTCCGCGTTCAACACACGTACAGCCCGGTGACGTCTCCCACGCCTTGATCCAGCAAGGAGAGAGGGAGAGGTTGAGGAAGACTTCATCCAACAGCAGCACAACGGCGTGGTGGTGGTGGAGGAGCGTGGCTATCCTGCAGGGCTTCGCCAAGCACCACAGAAGAGGAGGAAGAAGAGACGCAGGGCTGCACCAACGAGAGATTGAATCGCATGTTGTGGGCAGCCCCCTAGGCCTCATATATATAGGGGAGGGGGAGGGCTGCGCCCCCTCTAGGGTTCCCACCCCTAGGGGGGGGGGCGGCAGCCCTAGATGGGGTCAAGGGTGGCGGCCAAGAGGGGGAGGGGAGAGGGAGGCGCCCCAATATGGGCCCTAAGGCCCATATCCCATTAGGGTTTGCCCCCTTTCCACCTCTTGGGCACCTTGGGCCCTTGTGGGAGGCGCACCAGCCCACTAAGGGGCTGGTCCCTCACCACTCTTAGCCCACGCAAGCCTCCGGGGCAGGTGGCCCCACTTGGTGGACCCCCGGGACCCTCCCGGTGGTCCCGGTACGTTACCGATAAACCCCGAAACTCTTCCGGTGTCCAAAACAGGACTTCCCATATATAAATCTTTACCTCCGGACCACTCCGGAACTCCTCGTGACGTCCGGGATCTCATCCGGGACTCCGAACAACATTCGGTAACCACATACTAACTTCCTTTATAACCCTAGCGTCATCGAACCTTAAGTGTGTAGACCCTACGGGTTCGGGAGACATGCAGACATGACCGAGACGTTCTCCGGTCAATAACCAACAGCGGGATCTGGATACCCATGTTGGCTCCCACATGTTCCACGATGATCTCATTGGATGAACCACGATGTCAAGGACTTAATCAATCCCGTATACAATTCCCTTTGTCTATCGGTACGATACTTGCCCAAGATTCGATCGTCGGTATTACGATACCTTGTTCAATCTCGTTACCGGAAAGTCTCTTTACTCGTTCCGTAACACATCATCCCGTGACCAACTCCTTGATCACATTGTGCACATTATGATGATGTCCTACCGAGTGGGCCCAGAGATACCTCTCCGTCACACGGAGTGACAAATCCCAGTCTCGATTCGTGCCAACCCAACAGACACTTTCGGAGATACCTGTAGTGCACCTTTATAGTCACCCAGTTACGTTGTGACGTTTGGTACACCCAAAGCATTCCTACGGTATCCGGGAGTTGCACAATCTCATGGTCTAAGGAAATGATACTTGACATTAGAAAAGCTTTAGCATACGAACTACACGATCTAGTGCTATGCTTAGGATTGGGTCTTGTCCATCACATCATTCTCCTAATGATGTGATCCCGTTATCAATGACATCCAATGTCCATGGTCAGGAAACCGTAACCATCTATTGATCAACGAGCTAGTCAACTAGAGGCTTACTAGGGACATGGTGTTGTCTATGTATCCACACATGTATCTGAGTTTCCTATCAATACAATTCTAGCATGGATAATAAACGATTATCATGAACAAGGAAATATAATAATAACTAATTTATTATTGCCTCTAGGGCATATTTCCAACAACCGCATTATTGGAAAGGAATTTGCCGAAGCGGAGCGGTCGGGAAGTACTGTCAGTGATCAAAGGCTGAAAGAACGACGAGCTGGGAAACAAATTGCCCAGCTCGGCAAACAAGCGAAGCAATCGTGCCCCCGCTCAAGGTGCCTAGCAACAACGTCGCTAATGATCCGAGGATGGTGCCCGGTTATAGCAATCTTGCAGATTACCTGCCCGACGAAGTACATTATGAACCCATGGACATGCAGATACAAAGATACGAGTACGGGAATGTGACGCCCGGATAATCATGCTACAGTAATCTCACGTTAATGGTGCCATGTCACCTCGGTCACTGTAGTTAATCTCAGGTTGATTCAAAAATGTTCAAATTCAAATTCAAATTAATGTCAAACGACTAAGTTTTCAAAATATTAAACTAAAATGTTCGGGGTGTGCAATTAAATGCCTAGGTAATTAAAATAAAGCAAACACATTTTTATAAAATGCCTAGATAATTTAAAATGATTTAAAACAGAAAAGAAAATAAATAAATAAAAGAAAAGAAACTACAAAAACAAAAAAAACAAAACGAAAAAAAAGAAGAAAGACCCCCCCCCACGCTGGGCCTCGGCCCAGCTGGCCACCCACCCTCAGCCCACCAGGCCCAGCTGGCCACCCAACCTCGGCCCAGCCAGTGGCCTGCCAGGCCGGCCCACTCCCTCCCCTAGCCTATAACCCCGTGGGGGCACCGAACCCTAGCACGATCCCCATTCCCCCTCGCACTCCTCTCTCTCCCTCCTCTGCCTGATCTGGATCGGGGCGAATCCCGATCCCATCGGCCCGACGCCGCCGTCGATCCCCGCGGCCACTACGTCGGGTCCCCCTCGCCGGGACGCCCTCCCGCCCCTGCGCGAATGCCCCAACGCCGCGGAGCTTTGTCACCAACCCGCCGGAAGCCGCGGCCTTGACCCGGTGCCGCCTCGCCGTGCCGCCGCCTCCACCTCGCCGGACCCCCCCCACTGCCCCGTCCCTACTCCCCGCAGTGAGCACGCGCCCCTCTCCTCCTGTCTCCCTTGCTGCACTACACCGTTGCGCTCACCGCCAGGTCCCGTGCGCCCGCTGCTCGCCGTCCCGCACCCGCGCATGCCGCTCGGGGCCACGCCCCTCGCCCCGCCCTATCTCGCTGCTGCGGCTGGCCGCCGCGCTCGACAACGCCCACGTTGGCGGCCCCGCTCCGCTGCTCTGCTCCTCTGCCGCCCGAGCCATCGCATCGCCTTGCCTCGCGCCACAGCCGCTCGTCGCCCGCTCGCCCATGGCCTGCTTCCCCGCCGCCGGGCCCGCCTCCGTTGACGCCTGCAGGCCCGCGCGCCGCTGCTAGGCCCCGCCAGCCGTGACCCCTGCCCTGGTCGGCGACCTCCTCAGTCCCGGCCGGCGTCTAGGGCCATCCGGGCTGCGCCCATCCCTGGCCGGCGCCGTGCCCCGCCGTGGCCGCCAGCGCCCACGCCCGCGTGCCCCTGCGCATGCGCCCGAACGGGGCGTGCCCGTAACCGTCGCCCGCGCCCTGTATGGCCTGGGCCTATGACACATGGGCCCTGCCCAGAGAACGATTAAAAAAAATAAAAATTTAAAAATAAATAAATACTAATAATAAAATTAATTAATTAATTAAGGAATTAATTAAGTTAATTAATTACAATTTGATTAACCTAATCACTAATTAACCTAATTAACTGTTAGTTAATTAAAATAGAGTATGACAACGGGACCCACCTGTCAGGTTGACCAAGTCAACTACTGACGTCATGCTGACGTCATGATGACATCAGCAGACACTATTCTGGATAATGTTGATTAAATTAAATAAATAAATCCTAAAATGATTTAAATCTTTTAAAATTAATATAAAATAAACCGTAGCTCGGATGAAAAAACTTTGTACATGAAAGTTACTCAGAACGACGAGACGAATCCGGATACGCAGTCCGTTCGTCCACTACACACCCTATCATAGCAAACACGCAAGTTTCCCCCTCCGGTTCATCTGTCCGAAAACGCGAAACACCGGGAATACTTTCCCGGATGTTTCCCCCCTTCGCCGGTATCACCTATCCCTGCGTTAGATCACCTCTAGCACCACGTTTGCCATGTTATGATTTGATTGCTCTGTTATTTATTGTGTTCCTCCCCCGTTACTTCTTCCGCTAGACATCGAGACCGACGCCGCTGCTACCCAGTACGACTACGTTGTTGATGACCCCTCTCTCTTGCATTAGAGTAGTGTAGCATGTTACTGCTTTCCGTTATTCCTATCCTGATGCATAGCCTGTCCTTGCTACTACTGTTGTTACCATTACCTGCTATCCTACTGCTTAGTGTAGGATGCTAGTGTTCCATCAGTGGCCCTACACTCTTGTCCGTCCACCATGCTATACTACTGGGCCGTGATCACTTCGGGAGGTGATCACGGGCATATACTATATACATTACACTGCTACATTACCTGTGATACTGTTCAGAGATGGGGGCTGAAGGGGCAGGTGGCTCCATCCCGGTAGAGGTGGGCCTGGGTTCCCGACGGCCCCCGACTGTTACTTTGTGGCGGAGCGACAGGGCAGGTTCCGACCACCTAGGAGAGGGGTGGGCCTGGCCCTGGTCGGTGTTCGCGGATACTTAACACGCTTAACGAGATCTGGGTATTTGATCTGAGTCTGGCCATTTGGTCTATACGCACTAACCATCTATGCGGGAGTAGTTACGGGTATCCCGGCGTCGTGGTATCAGCCGAAGCCTTCGTGACGTCAGCGACTGAGTGGCGCGCGCCGGATTGGACCGTAAGCCTGCTCTTGTATTAAGGGGGCTAGTTCTGCTTCTGGCCGCGTTCGCAACGTGCAGGTGTGCAAAGGGCGATGGGCCCAGACCCCTGCGCCATAGGGTTTAGACCGGCGTGCTGACCTCTCTGTTGTGCCTAGGTAGGGCTGCGACATGTTGATCTTCCGAGGCCGGGCATGACCCAGAAAAGTGTGTCCGGCCAAATGGGATCGAGCGTGTTGGGGTATGTGGTGCACCCCTGCAGGGAAGTTTATCTATTCGAATAGCCGTGTCCCTCGGTAAAAGGACGACCCGGAGTTGTACCTTGACCTTATGACAACTAGAACCGGATACTTAATAAAACACACCCCTCCAAGTGCCAGATATAACCCGGTGATCGCTCTCTAACAGGGCGACGAGGAGAGGATTATCGGGTAGGATTATGCTTTACGATGCTACTTGGAGGACTTCAGTCTACTCTCTTCTACATGCTGCAAGACGAAGGCTGCCAGAAGCGTAGTCTTCGAAAGGACTAGCTATCCCCCTCTTATTCTGGCATTCTGCAGTTCAGTCCACCGATATGGCCTTTACACATGTACCCATGCATATGTAGTGTAGCTCTTTGCTTGCGAGTACTTTGGATGAGTACTCACGGTTGCTTTCTCCCTCTTTTCCCCTATCCCTTCTACCTGGTTGTCGCAACCAGATGTTGGAGCCCAGGATCCAGACGCCACTGTCGACGACGACTCCTACCACACCGGAGGTGCCTACTACTACGTGCAGCCCGCTGACGACGACCAGGAGTAGTTTAGGAGGATCCCAGGCAGGAGGCCTACGCCTCTTTCGATCTGTATCCCAGTTTGTGCTAGCCATCGTATGGCAACTTGTTTAACTTATGTCTGTACTCAGATATTGTTGCTTCCGCTGACTCGTCTATGATCGAGCTCTTGTATTCGAGCCCTCGAGGCCCCTGGCTTGTAATATGATGCTTGTATGACTTATTTTATTTGTAGAGTTGTGTTGTGATACCTACCCGTGAGTCCTTGATCTTGATCGTACACATTTGCGTGCATGATTAGTGTACGGTCAAATCGGGGCGTCACAAGTTGGTATCAGAGCCGACTGCCTGTAGGAATCCCCCTACCACACTCCTTGGCCGAAGTCGAGTCTAGACATTACAAAACTTTTACTAACATGGCTGTGCGGCTTACGGGCCCACATCGCCATTTGGGTGGTATTAGAATCTTTTATTCCTCGCCTTTACTCTGGGACCCTGATCTCTCTTCTATTCGAGTTAAATGGTTTTGCTAACTCTAACTCTAGGTTCTCGTAAATACTTTCTCCCGGAGAGCCCCTTCATTCCAGATGTTGGCCTGCTTCACCAGAAGATTCCGAAGATACTCTTTGCTATTCCTCTCGAGACTTTGTGCCCATCACTTTTGCTATTCCCGACCACCGATAAATCCTTATGGAGAACTACTTACACTTGCCATTTATACGATCATCCCCATTGATCTTGTTATTACAAGATACCCCGAAGTCTTCTCTATTGTTTTGATAATCCTTTGAGCTTACTGACTTGCTGTTCTTTATCACCCGAATACCCCTACGGATAATTCTCGCACTTATCGAGTATCCGCTCATCCCCCAGTTGTTCATGTGTTTCACAATGGTCTTCGAAATACTATTCGATCCTCCAAAAATCCTTAGTAGCTTATTGCTCTGCAATACTTGCCTGCTTGCATTATGGATGCTTTCCATATGTCTGGCAATATTCGTTAGTATCCTTAGGCATCGTCTTTTTGATCCCATTGATTCAACATGAGTGTGAATGCACGCAATCATCAGTTGATCCTTTTAAATTATCTTTCCGGCTCAGACGTTATTTTAAAGCATGAGCTGGATCTCGACCAATCAAATTGCTGTCGATTGTACCCCTAAGGCTATTCAACTTATCCATCCCTAATCAGAGCATTGCTTCTGATCCCTTGTCTTGGAAGTGATAATTCCTTTGCATTTGAACTTTGAGTTAGTCAGTTGTTTCCATAAACTGATCTCCTTGTATTCCTTCTTCCTCGGGTTGAGTACCGATGCTCACATCAGACCCCTTGTGGACCGCCAGATCCTTTGTTGGATTTTATCCGACAGATTCCTTCATATTCTATAAGCTTGTGAGCCCTTTCCTCGGATACATAATGCCTTTGGTAAATTGTATCATCTGCTTTCTCTAGCATGCTCTACTTTCGGGCTTGTGATAATTACTCATGAAACTTGTGGTATATGTTTCTAAGAAGCCCCTATGGGTTGAACATATGCCTTCTCTAAACTGTGTGAACTCGAAAGTTTTCACGAGTCATACTCTTCTGGTGATTTACCAGATAAAATCCAACACTACAGTTTTATCAAAGCGAGAGGCGAATGAAATGATATGCATTAAAGAAGTGGGAGTCGACCTTGAACTTTGTGTTCATGCCCATGAAAATGATGTAGCCCGTCTCGGAAGCTTCTTGCAAACTGATTATCCAGATGTATGATTCTTTAGGTATTCTTGAAATTAATTCCTTACAATCATGGTCCCGACCATGCTATCCTGATCTGATATATCTGATGGGAATTCATTCCAGTGCCTCGTCTATTTTTGGCAAGGTTAAAGTATCTACTGTCATAGGCCAATGACCCGGTTCTACTTCTATCATGTTCTACCTTCGAGTATTACCCCCTGGTATCTCGAAGATGTCTTGCCATTGCACCACATCTTACTAACTTTGTTGAGTAATGTCTTTCCTTGTCATAATCACTCTGCGGGTTCTGGGTTGTTGTCAACCGAGGACACCGACTAGTGAAGTTATTGCATGCTACAAATCAAATACCCCTAGTATTTTCACTAGGATATTCCGAACTCAATTTGGTCATTCCTAGACTATCGGCGGCATCCTGGTCATGCTATCTTGACTGTGCTACCTCATCCTTCTCTGGTGCATGAATTCTTCAGTGTGTAAGCACGACTTACGTCGGGCTTTCAACATCATGTTGCTTGTCTTGAAAGGCAACCTTGGTTCCGAGCTTGCATCTTATATATTGATCATATAACTTGCCACTTCGTCATTCCCTTGCTTGTTGACGTTGTTGTTTGATTGCATCCTCTTGAAACCTCCCGGCAAATGTGTTGGATCACCTTCAACACTTTGACTTCTTTCGAGATGTCAACTTTGTTCATGATGAGAAATACCATCCTTGCCCTCGATGACTTTATTATCATCAACAACGCCCTTGACTTCCTTTCATCGCGAACTTGTCCACATTATGAATACAACTTGCCCTCCAGCTAGTGTTGTGTTCTGCCTTGAAGTATTACTGTATTTTCTGTCGAGAATGATGTGGGGATTGCTCCACCTCTTAGAAATTCTCGGTATGATGATACTTCATATCATCACCATTCTTCCTTGGTCCCCGTGTTGTTTTTAACCAGGATACCAATATGCTAATGATGTTGTTTGAGTTTTGTTCCTCTAGCAACCCCATTGCTTGTAAGTTAATGAACGATAGTTACATTCTTTGTGTATTGGATATCGGATCCCCATTCAAACATTGATCGTGCTACCTAAGCCCATATGTCGGGTGCACCTTTCAACAAATGTTTAAATTGTGTATGTTTTCCTCAAGCATACATCATTATATCATTTGATCTGACAAATGTTGTCTCCTTGTTCACCGAATTGTGGGGATCCATCTTTTGGAAATCTCAATGAATTGTCGCTAAGTTCATCAGCCACCTTTTTATCCTCTCCTTCTTTAATGATGAACTATGATTCATAACTTACTTCCATATTTCATTTCCCGAGAATCTTGGAACACCATCTCGACAAATTGTGTTGCACCCCTTCCTTCTCAGGCATCATGAGTCTGTGGTATCCTGACACCAATCGGATCTGACCTCGGTCAGATATGATGGTTGGAACATATATCCAAGAGTTATAACACTGGTCTTTTATGATCCAACAAGGTGATGTCATGCCTAGCACACCTGGCCGGGGGGCCTACTGCTATAATTTCCTTTTAGCAAGGTTAACCATTCTTTCATGAGGAAATCATAGGACTTATTCTATGAGTTGTTCATGATGGATGCCTTGTGTGTCCAAAGTCCGAACTTTGCTTAAAGACCATGTCAATGCTATCTCGAAGCATGTATGTGGTACTCCTATCATCAATAAGAACACTTGAAGCACAATGCTAAATGTTTTCTTGCTCAATTATCCAAACACCGTTGTATGGGTAATGTCATGAAATTTATCTCCCCTTACCTAAAGAGTTTTCTACATTATATCCTGCCATGGATATCTTGCTCTGCTTGTCCTTGGGAAGGATATACCCTTGAATAATGTGTTTAAACACATTTTCCTTTCCATTGTTCTATTCAATCTGATGATCGCATCTTTCTTTCCATTGGTTTGTTTAACCTTTCTAGTGATCACTATGATCTAAGCAGTATTAATTCCCTGCTTATGTAAACCCCTCGGTGTACAATTCTGTCAGTAAGACCCTGTTACTTTTGTTGATGACATTCCGATAGCCACCGATGGACGAGAACTTTGCCTACTGGTCCGCCTTGTTTCAACGAGCAGGAAAATGGTCCTCTTCGTCCCTCGCCCTTGGTACCAATGATGCAGCCAACATAACTGACCGGTTATTCTCTGACATGCCTTACTATCATGATCGTGCAGGATGTCAACGCCCTTCCTACTTTTACCCCACATGGTGGGCCCATAACCCACAGGTCCCAGGATCGAAACCTGACTCCTGTACACCCCTTGTTCCCAAAGTTATTCCTCCCGCGTGGACTCGTATGTAACTCATGAGCCACCTTCCGATGAGATCATCAATTCTGACATCGGAAACAATAATTATTTCGTTGCTTGAAACCCCTTTCACCTTCTGACTAGGCATTGAACGATTGCCTGGCTGCCTGAAACTTCTTGTTGTACCTTCCAACTTTACTCTCGATGTGTTCTATTTGTTCAACTCGAGAGGTACTCATATGCTCATTCATGGGCTAATCCCAGGCTATGACCCTTATAGCATTCTGTCGTTTCCGATCTACCCCGTTACCTATTCGTAAATACAATGAAGATCCCGAAGAAAGGATGCTGACTTCATCATAAGGGCCTGAAGCAGAAAAATGAAGACATCGATGTATTGGAC
Organism: Triticum monococcum; assembly: GCA_034509565.1. Lineage (NCBI taxonomy): Eukaryota > Viridiplantae > Streptophyta > Magnoliopsida > Poales > Poaceae > Triticum > Triticum monococcum. Next base: position 492,353,093 of record CM067845.1, read on the forward strand.
TGGTTCTCTTCGAGAAGAGCAAGCCAGAATGGGAAGACCCGCTAGATTCGTAACCAAACCTTCCCCCCTTTTCACTACCTCTTAAATCTCGGGACGAGATTTCTTGTAGTGGAGGAGAATTGTGACGCCCGGATAATCATGCTACAGTAATCTCACGTTAATGGTGCCATGTCACCTCGGTCACTGTAGTTAATCTCAGGTTGATTCAAAAACGTTCAAATTCAAATTCAAATTAATGTCAAACGACTAAGTTTTCAAAATATTAAACTAAAATGTTCGGGGTGTGCAATTAAATGCCTAGGTAATTAAAATAAAGCAAACACATTTTTATAAAATGCCTAGATAATTTAAAATGATTTAAAATAGAAAAGAAAATAAATAAATAAAAGAAAAGAAACTACAAAAACAAAAAAAACAAAACGAAAAAAAAGAAGAAAGACCCCCCCCACGCTGGGCCTCGGCCCAGCTGGCCACCCACCCTCAGCCCACCAGGCCCAGCTGGCCACCCAACCTCGGCCCAGCCAGTGGCCTGCCAGGCCGGCCCACTCCCTCCCCTAGCCTATAACCCCGTGGGGGCACCGAACCCTAGCACGATCCCCATCCCCCCTCGCACTCCTCCCTCTCTCCCTCCTCTGCCCGATCTGGATCGGGGCGAACCCCGATCCCATCGGCCCAACGCCGCCGTCGATCCCCGCGGCCACTACGCCGGGACGCCCTCCCGCCTCTGCGCGAATGCCCCAACGCCGTGGAGCTTCGTCACCAACCCGCCGGAAGCCGCGGCCTTGACCCGGTGCCGCCTCGCCGTGCCGCCGCCTCCACCTCGCCGGACCCCCCACGCCCCGTCCCTACTCCCCGCAGTGAGCACGCGCCCCTCTCCTCCTGTCTCCCTTGCTGCACTGCACCGTCGCGCTCACCGCCAGGTCCCGTACGCCCGCTGCTCGCCGTTCCGCACCGGCGCACGCCGCTCGGGGCCACGCCCCTCGCCCCGCCCCTATCTCGCTGCTGCGGCTGGCCGCCGCGCTCGACGGTGCCCACGTTGGCGGCCCCGCTCCGCTGCTCTGCTCCTCTGCCGCCCGAGCCATCGCCTCGCCTTGCCTCGCGCCACAGCCGCTCGTCGCCCGCTCGCCCGTGGCCTGCTTCCCCGCTGCCATGCCCGCCTCCGTTGACGCCTGCAGGCCCGCGCGCCGCTGCTAGGCCCCGCCAGCCGCGACCCCTGCCCTGGTCGGCGACCTCCTCCGTCCCGGCCGGCGTCTAGGGCCATCCGGGCTGCGCCCATCCCTGGCCGGCGTCGTGCCCCGCCGTGGCCGCCAGCGCCCACGCCCGCGTGCCCCTGCGCCCGAACGGGGCGCGCCCGTAACCGTCGCCCGCTCCCTGTATGGCCTGGGCCTATGACACATGGGCCCTGCCCAAAGAACGATTAAAAAAAATAAAGAAATAAAAATTTAAAAATAAATAAATACTAATAATAAAATTAATTAATTAATTAATTAAGGAATTAATTAAGTTAATTAATTACAATTAGATTAACCTAATTAATTGTTAGTTAATTAAAACAGAGTATGACGAACGGGACCCACCTGTCAGGTGGACCAAGTCAACTACTGACGTCATGCTGACGTCATGATGACGTCAGCAGGCACTATTCTGGATAATGTTGATTAAATTAATTAAATAAATCCTAAAATGATTTAAATCTTTTAAAATTAATATAAAATAAACCGTAGCTCGGATGAAAAAACTTTGTACATGAAAGTTACTCAAAACGACGAGACGAATCCGGATACGCAGTCCGTTCGTCCGCTACACATCCCTAGCATAGCAAACACGCAAGTTTCCCCCTCCGGTTCATTTGTCCGAAAACACGAAACACCGGGAATACTTTCTCGGATGTTTCCCCCCTTCGCCGGTATCACCTATCCCTGCGTTAGATCACCTCTAGCACCATGTTTGCCATGTTATGATTTGATTGCTTTGTTATTTATTGTGTTCCTCCTCCGTTACTTCTTCCGCTAGACATCGAGACCGACGCCGCTGCTACCCAGTATGACTACGGTGTTGATGACCCCTCTCTCTTGCCAGAGCAACCAGGCAAGCCCCCCCTTTGATCACCAGATATCGCCTACTCTTCTCTATACTGCTTGCATTAGAGTAGTGTAGCATGTTACTGCTTTCCGTTATTCCTATCCTGATGCATAGCCTGTCCTTGCTACTACTGTTGTTACCATTACCTGCTATCCTACTGCTTAGTATAGGATGCTAGTGTTCCATCAGTGGCCCTACACTCTTGTCCGTCCGCCATGCTATACTACTGGGCCGTGATCACTTCAGGAGGTGATCACGGGCATATACTATATACATTACACTGCTACATTACCTGTGATACTGTTCGGAGATGGGGGCTGAAGGGGCAGGTGGCTCCATCCCGGTAGAGGTGGGCCTGGGTTCCCGACGGCCCCCGACTGTTACTTTGTGGCGGAGCGACAGGGCAGGTTCCGACCACCTAGGAGAGGGGTGGGCCTGGCCCTGGTCGGTGTTCGCGGATACTTAACACGCTTAACGAGATCTGGGTATTTGATCTGAGTCTGGCCATTTGTTCTATACGCACTAACCATCTACGCGGGAGTAGTTATGGGTATCCCGGCGTCGTGGTATCAGCCGAAGCCTTCGTGACGTCAGCGACTGAGTGGCGCGCGCCGGATTGGACCGTAAGCCTGCTCTTGTATTAAGGGGGCTAGTTCTGCTTCTGGCTGCGTTCGCAACGTGCAGGTGTGCAAAGGGCGATGGGCCCAGACCCCCGCGCCATAGGGTTTAGACCGGCGTGCTGACCTCTCTGTTGTGCCTAGGTAGGGCTGCGACGTGTTGATCTTCCGAGGCCGGGCATGACCCAGAAAAGTGTGTCCGGCCAAATGGGATCGAGCGTGTTGGGGTATGTGGTGCAACCCTGCAGGGAAGTTTATCTATTCGAATAGCCGTGTCCCTCAGTAAAAGGACGACCCGGAGTTGTACCTTGACCTTATGACAACTAGAACCGGATACTTAATAAAACACACCCTTCCAAGTGCCAGATATAACCCGATGATCGCTCTCTAACAGGGCGACGAGGAGAGGATTATCGGGTAGGATTATGCTTTACGATGCTACTTGGAGGACTTCAGTCTACTCTCTTCTACATGCTGCAAGACGAAGGCTGCCAGAAGCGTAGTCTTCGAAAGGACTAGCTATCCCCCTCTTATTCTGGCATTCTGCAGTTCAGTCCACCGATATGGCCTTTACACATGTACCCATGCATATGTAGTGTAGCTCTTTGCTTGCGAGTACTTTGGATGAGTAGTCACGGTTGCTTTCTCCCTCTTTTCCCCTATCCCTTCTACCTGGTTGTCGCAACCAGATGTTGGAGCCCAGGATCCAAACGCCACTGTCGACGACGACTCCTACCACACCGGAGGTGCCTACTACTACGTGCAGCCCGCTGACGACGACCAGGAGTAGTTTAGGAGGATCCCAGGCAGGAGGCCTCCGCCTCTTTCGATCTGTATCCCAGTTTGTGCTAGCCATCTTATGGCAACTTGTTTAACTTATGTCTGTACTCAGATATTGTTGCTTCCGCTGACTCGTCTATGATCGAGCTCTTGTATTCGAGCCCTCGAGGCCCCTGGCTTGTAATATGATGCTTGTATGACTTATTTTATTTGTAGAGTTGTGTTGTGATACCTACCCGTGAGTCCTTGATCTTGATCGTACACATTTTCATGCATGATTAGTGTACGGTCAAATCGGGGGCGTCACAGGGAAGCCTCTCGTCAAAGATGAAAGATCTCTATCAACGATGATGTGAAGATTGCATGATTGGTACTTGAAAATCCGCAGAGACTCTGGGGGGAGGAGTACTTTGTATGTGAAAGTTAAAAAGGAGCATGACCTCGTTGGAATTGATCTGTTGCCTGTTCCATTTGAGGAGTTCTATCAGTTTTTCAATCAATTGGCCCTCGATAAAACAACGGTCGCCTGCTACTGTCTGTAAGTAGTACTACTTCTATCATTAAGTTTCTCTATATAGCTTAGCTCTTTCATTGTATGTATTTATAATCATCCTCACTATATTATGCAGATTGAAGATCGCCGAATTGAAGAAAAGACAAGTCGGTGATATTGGGTTCATTAACACATATCTCATAGATGCAACTCAGGTTAAATTTCATGCTGCAGATACCGAGGCCAACTTGCTACGATCGTTGGTAATAAATCAAAACAAAGATATAATACTCTTTCCTTACAACTTCAAGTGAGTCTTACTGTCTTGTGCGTATTCGGTTTCCCTTATATATTAGTCAAGGTTATAGTAATGTAATTGATGAGTTATGCATGCGTGTGCAGTTTCCACTATATTCTCCTACATATTAAGCTTGAGCAGGGACTAGTAACCGTCTTAGACTCAAGACGAAAAGATCCCCAAGACTATGCAGACATGACTCAAATACTCGAGAAGTAAGTTAAATCGATCATTATCTACCATATCAGCAACTTTGTTCATTTCCTGATATATCAAGTAATTGTTTTCTTTCTCTGGCAGGGTTTGGAGAAAATTCACCAGAAAAGCTCCGGGACTGCCGAAGGAGCTGCAATTTAGACACCCGAAAGTAAGTACTATAGTAGCATTTTAAGCGTATCTACTAGTCATTCAAGCGCTAGTTTCATAAATACCATTTGGCATTCTTGCTTATCAGTTTGATTAACCTCTATTTCTTGTAAAGTGGTTGTGGCAGGAACAAGGGAATGATTTCTGTGGATACTATGTTTGCGAGTCCATCCGCCACACGACCTGTGAGCGGGGCTACACTGAAGAACAATATGAAGTACGTAAATAACAACATTCACAATTTTATTTTATTACCATCATTTGTGTTGAGTTTCATTCATTCATATATATATATATGTATTGACCCCCTTCTTTAAATTAGATGTTTCAGAAGCGGGATGAACTCCTAGCACCAGCTCGCATGCAAGGAATTCAAGAGGAATTGGCGGCATTCTTTCTTGACCACGTGATCCCTGAAAACGGAGAATTCTATGTGGACCCTGAGTCCGTATGATTATATTTGTAAGAGATAATTATTGTATATATATAGCCGGTAGTGTTAGATAGATATACGAGAACTTGTTGTTCGACCAATCTCTCGGAGAAAGAGAGGTGGTCGATATCACTTCTCTCTGTATGCATATATGTTCATCACGATCTTCTGTTTCCTTCATTTGCTTACTAGCTAGCCGGCGTGTCTAGTCCTCTCTATACGTATGTATAGTACGTAGCGTCGGCCAAGCACGGACATAAGAGAGGACACTTCTCTCTATTAATTATAGCTAGCTAACACAATATATGAAACACCTAAATTAACCCCCCAAAACCCCCAAACCCCCCCTTCAAAAAAAAACTAAAACCCCAGCCACAGAAATGCTGACGCGTGGATGCCTATTGGTCCCGGTTGGTGCCACCAACCGGGACCAAAGGGTCTCCTGCCTGGGCTCTGCGCACTGCCCACGTGGAGGCCCATCAGTCCCGGTTCTGGATTGAACCGGGACTAAAGGGTCGGGGCATTAGTACCGACACTTTAGTCCCGGTTCAGGAACCGGGACTAAAGGCCCTTACGAACCGGGACTATATGCCCTTTTTCTACCAGTGCCAGGCCACATAGGCATCCAGCGTGGCAAGCTGAATCTGGAGCTCCTGCTCTACAAATAACACATAATAGAATGGCCCTCCTACACTACCAACAGACAGGGCACTACCAACTACCAACTGTAGTAACCAATACTATACTTTACAACCTCTACACGATGGAGCCCCTACTCTACCAACTGTGATATATTCTTCATGATGGAGCTACTTTGATAGCATTACAAACTAGGCACCTGATCCTGTCATGAACAACATGCAACCTCAGTCACCCTGTTACATGAATCAGCAAAGAAAAATCAGAAAACTGGAGCCAATATATTATAAAGAGACCACTCAAAAAAGACAAGTTATTTAGAATGATAACATAAATTCAACTAGTACAATGCTTTTATTATCCAGCTAGTCAAAACAAGATACTCATTCATACAAGAAAGGTGACTCATGAAAATAGAGCATTCTACTCATAGCTCGCAGAGTATCAATATTCTATTCTTATAAGCTTATTCTTATGCCTGAAGCAAGTAAGGAAATCTGATCAAATACGCAACACCTCCATAAACAAAAACATCATGACTGGCCCTGGGTTCTAATTCTGTTTTTTTCTTGTGGGCCATGATTATGATGATATAGCCTAATAAACTGTATGCCAAAATGTAAAGAAGATAAATATGGTTATACAGCAAAACCATGATTATCTTCTAATGTGAAACCCAGGACTCGTACCACAAAGAGCAGCAGCATGGGCGGTCAGCAGAGCAAAACTCGTCAAGATTAGCCAATAGATTCTGCACAAGTGAAATCAACAGCATGAGACAACATATTAAGCCATAATCTTAAAATCCAAATTTCACATGAACTAACGAGAAGGACAACCACATGGCAACAGCAATATGAAAAGGGAATCAAGTACTGCTGAAACATGAGAAACCATATGTAGAATTTATAAAAGGAGCATAATTTCTAAAAGAAGTACACCATTACGCAGTGCTACAGCAAATGTGAAATGCTTGTCGATGTACATGAATTCACATTTAGAAGGAAAGAAATGTACTATAAAAGGTTCCATATCTGAAAGATATTCACTCAACTAAAAGAAGGGCGAGTTTGACTTGCAAATGAAAACATGCTAGAACCTTTCTGTCAATTTATGAGAAGTAGAACCATTGTGCCACATGGTTGTTCTTTAAATAAACAAAATGAGCTGCAACGCAGGCTAACGGAAAAGCTATGAGCATCTTTTGGGCAGACCATCCACGATGATGTACAAATCAGAATGAAAGCATGATTATATATTTCAGGGAGACATTGGGTAACCAAACATTTCAACTGATCGAGAAAAACCTTGCAGAAATGGCCTCGTCCATGCCTTTTCTTGGCCCCAAACTGAGGCCTTCCATCATCCGCTCGAATTCGCCGTTGCTGTTCAACGTACGATAGATGCCTGCCAGGAGGACGGAATCAAATGAATAAGAACCCCACATTATGCAACAGCAATACAACATCAGTATGTGTGTGTGAGTGTGTGTGTGTGTGTGCGTCATGGTTACCTACAGATCCTACTAAGCAACATTGTTGTAAGTGTCAAACTCGAAGATTTTATAGGGCTGCTTTTAGTGGGTAACTTAATTTGAGACTGACACATCCAGCTAATGTAAGTGTGGGTAACCAGAAAAACTGAAAGGGGGGTAGCCATGCGGGTTTAGTACCTTGGGAGAGGGAGCACCAGCAGGTGGAGTCAACAGCGACGCAGGACTGGAGGCGCGTCGACGCGACCATGGTGTGCAGGGGCAACATCGTCTTGAACGGATTCCTTCAAAGGCAGGCAACCTGCAAACAAATAATTAAGCAGACCAAGACATGTTCGTTTCAGAATCGGAATTCACATGATGGAACATAGAGCCAATGTCTGTCATTTGTTGGAAAATGCACAATGAAGGTAGTGACTGGTAATTACAGGAAATTCCAGATTGAGGTGGTGGTGGGATGAGATCCTGGAATCCACATTAGTCCAACTTATGGCAATTATGTATGACAAACTAAAACAATTTCTGCTCAACAAGTGTAGTGGGTTTAACTTTTACAATAAAGTAAATTACAAGATATATCATAAGAATTAATATCCCAAGGAGCAGATCATTGTAGTTTTTTTGTCCAACAAAACATGTATGCAAGAGCATGACTAGTGTATTCAACAAGGTGTGGTGTAGCTAGGGAGTTCAAGCGAGGTGACATGTAGTTTCTCACAAGCACAAGCTCAGAGCAAGAAAACGGAGGCAGGGAGAAGCGAGCTCACCATGGCTCTCATGTAGCCGACGCCGAAGAGGCGGCATGTCCGTTCAACAGAAGATGTTGGGGCCGAGCTAGCCTACCACGGCACACCTCGATGAGCCCACCCTTGTACTCTGCAAATCCTGTTGCCGCTGCACATGACGAACAAGAGACATAACAAGATAATGTTGATCAAATCGAAGGATAAATCATGTCCAGGAACAAAGGAGCAGCTTAGATAGCTCACATTTCATGTCCTGGAAATCATGTCGAAGTACACCGAACAACACCTATCAATGCTCAGCAGCTGCACCTTGATACACATAGTGAAAAAAAGAGGTCAATCACCTCCACAAAGAGCAGCACCTTGAGAAGGAATTGTACAAGGAATTGTGCCAGCTGCCAAAGAAGAAAGGACTCTCTGCTTCATTCATTCTAGACTATTTGCAATTTCAGTTTGGTTTAGAATTAGAAATGAATCTTGAACAAAAAGGAAAAGACAATGGAAGAACTTTGAGAGAACTATTTTTTCTCAAGTTTGTAGAGCTATCACTATATATTTTGGAGGCAAGGTTGTCCCTGTACTAAGGAGAGTAAGCTAGCTCAAATGCATAAGAACACCTTTAAGCTTTATATTGAATCCCTGATTTGTTGGAACTACGAAATCGCTAGTTCTGAATTCCAACATGATAGCTGCATAGTCCAGCTAGCTACACTAGGAGCTACAGAGTATGCCTACTCATACTATCTTGAGATCGAGCTAATTTCATGGCACACATGGCTGATGCAATCAAATTTGGGCAAATAAACTAAATAGTAATCGAATCTTCCTTTCTCTGCTTCCCCTAGTTCCACACTAAAAGAGGAGGTAGCCTATGTTTCGGCCGCAACAGAGAGGAGAGAGCAGGGGGCAGAGAGACGTGGTACCGAAGAGGAGGCAGTCGCAGTCAGGGCGGCCGTCGTCGTCGTACTTGGTGCAGAGGGCGGCGAAGGAGTTTGGTGTCGCCGTTGTCCAGCCAACATGCGCGAGCGCACCAAGCTATGGGGGGTGCCATCCAAGAGGCGCAAAGGGCACCAGGGGGCACGGTGGGCGACGGAGACGAGCTGCCTGAGACGCGTCGTCGATGGACGCAACACCGAAGCCGGAACCCTAGCCACGGGCTAGGGGTCACGACGAGCTTCGTATAGTGGGAGGGGCGGATCCAGTCGACCTCGAGGACGGAGGGGTCAGAGAGCGGCAGATCTGGCTGCTATGGAGCCGCGAGGAGGGGAGAGGGAGGCTCGGCGGCAAGCTATGGGGCTGGCAGGGAGGGCGCGACACTAGGGTAGGGGAGGGAGGGATGAGGTCGGCGTCGGTGGGTGAGGAGGACGACAAGGTCGGCGGTGGGTGGGAGGAGGTGGATCGGGAGGGGCCGGGGACAGAGAGGAGGAGGTGGCGGCGGCGGCGAGGAGACTGGGAGGAGGAAGGAGGGAGGAGGGGTGCGATGGGGGAAGGGGTTTGATCTAGGGTTGGGGGTGCGTGGGGTATCTCTTTTTCTTTTTTGTTTCTTTTTTTCTGTAGATGGATGGATGGATGGATGTGGGATGGAGAGACGGATGGATGGATGGATGGACGCCATGTCATCAATCTGTGGGAAGAGCCCTGATTGGTTCGGAAAATCAGTGATTTAAAATAGTTTCTAAGTACTAGAAATAGGGAAATTTTGTGAAGCAACTATCAAAATATTTTGCAAAATGGCAGAACTAAATTTTTCACTCAAGTTAGACCCCATTTTTACGGATGATCATCCATTTGCATGCATTTTTTATCTTTCTAGATATTTTTAATCATTTTCTTGTGGCAAAAATGGTTTTTTTGTGAAGAACCTACTAAATATTTGTTGTAAAATTGGACCAAATCAATTTTCTAAAATACTAGGTCATATTTAATGCATAGTTGACCAAATGGTTGGGTGTCAAAAGTTTTGATCCACCTCTCGTGAAAAAGACAAATTTCCGCCGATTCAGCTGGAAGTGGGTCAAATTTGAACTGCAGCTGCCTCATAGTTTGCTATTTATTTTTTTTCAAAAATCATTTCTAGGTACATAAGTATCTATTTAATCAGAGAAACACCAAAAAAATTCCAAGATTCAACCACTAGCTAGGAATGGTCAAGCCCGCCGTTTTGACCGCATTTTGAAATGGGCATAAAAAATTCAAAAAAAAATCAAAAAATTGGGAAACCTTCGCATTGTGTCATTATATGTGGCCAAGTTCCCAGGAAAAATAATAAACTTGTAATACGGCAATTATTTTTAAAAAATGTTCTTAGAAACGAGCTATCAGGTGCGGAGATCAATGACTTTCAAGCCAAATGATCAATCTTATGGCCACATTCATGCCATAGTTTGTTCAAATGATCTCATATTGTGCACGAGGGTGCATATTGGAATGGCAAATAATGTTGCCTAAGGAAGTTTTCATTTTCTTTGGATGAAAAAACCATTTTCCATTTTTCGAGTGCCCAAAAGGAGGTTTTTTTGTGAAGAACCTCCAAAATAATTGTTGCAAAATTGGACCAAATCATTTTTCTAAAATACTAGGCCATATTTAATGCACAATTGACAAAATGGTTGGGTGTAAAAAGTTTTGATCCACCTCTCGTGAAAAAGACAAATTTCCGCCGATTCAGTTGGAAGCGGGTCAAATTTGAACTGCAGCTGCCTCATAGTTTGCTATTTATTTTTTACAAAAATCATTTCTAGGTACATAAGTATCTATTTAATCAGAGAAACACCAAAAAATTTCAAAATTCAACCACTAGCTAGGAACGGTCAAGCCCGACGTTTTGACCGCATTTTGAAACGGGCATAAAAAATTCAAAAAAAATCAAAAAATTGGAAAACCTTCGCATTGTGTCATTATATGTGAACAAGTTCCCAGGAAAAATAACAAAATTGTAATATAGTAATTATTTTAAAAAAGTGTTCTCAGAAATGAGCTATCAAGTATGAAGATTCATGGCTTTCAAGCCAAATGATCAATCTTATGGCCACATTCATGGCATAGTTTGTTCAAATGATCTCATATTGTGCACAAGGGTGCATATTGAAATGGCAAACAATGTTGCCTAAGGAAGTTTTCATTTTCTTTGGACGAAAAAACTATTTTCCATTTTCCGAGTGCCTGAAATGAGTTTTTTTTGTGAAGGACCTACCATATATTTGTTGCAAAATTGGACCTAATCAATTTTATAAAATACTAGGCCATATTTAATGCACAATTGACAAAATAGTTGGGTGTCAAAATTTTTGATCCACCTCTGGTGAAAAAGACAAATTCCCGTCAATTCAGTTGGAAGCGGGTCAAATTTGAACTACAGCTGCGTCATAGTTTGCTCTTTATTTTTTTCAAAAATCATTTCTAGGTAAATAAGTATCTATTTAATCAGAAATACATGGTTTGATGGAGAGACATCGAGATTTGGACAGTGGCCGAGGGCCCCAACTCTAGAGCGCGTAAGCTCGCATGCCCGCCGCGTGGTCACCACGTGATCGTGGCATTGCCTTGTGTTCTGGGCGGCATAGGCATGTCTAGTGGGTTGGGCACTCCCCAGGTAGGTGCTAGGAAGAAAATCACAGCATAAGATTCTCACGAGGAGACCGATCGATGCTCAAACATGAATAAGCAGCCAAGTGTTTGATTAGCGGTACGGGAAATGTACATGGATAATGGGCGTGAGTTTTGGCTGAGGATGATCAGTTACTAAGAAGACCGTCTTCACAAATTTTCAGCTCAAAAGGAGGAGCCTAGGTGGTACTTGCTTTGCAAACCACCACACTAGACATAAATACGAATGTTGAAGCTCGGCTCAAAATAATGAATGGATTGAGATGGAATTTGGTGGAGGATGGTTATTTGGGCATAGGAAAGCACTGTAGAAAATGGATACTATTTGGACATGCCAAAGTGGTACTTCCTTCACAAACTATTACTCTGAACAGAATAGGAAAATGAATATTTTTGAATTATTTTTGAACTAGGCAAGGAAGGTTTTTACATATTTGACGAAGATATGACCCAAAGAATTTATGAGATTTTTTTGGGAATTTTGGGAATGACAGAAATATAGGTTGCTTCACAACCTAGGGCAAAAACTGCCACATGGACATGACACATAGGCAAAACTGATGAGGTGGCGCCTAGTCATAGCAACCCACCACAATTTACAAGGCTATGACCATCTATATTGGTCGTTAACAACTAGAAATAAGGTAGCGGACTAGCGCTGTTTGCTTTATGACCATTTCGTGTAAGGAAATTACGACCTTTCTGACCAAAATGGTCGCAGTGGTTTAGGGTTTGGAGCCCCCCGAACAGCTTTTGACCAATTGGTCTGAAATGGTCATAGATCTATGACCAATTATTCCAGGGTCACTGACAGAAGGTGACAAGTTGTCATATTTCTTGTAGTGGCCTCAAGGGGTGGCCGCCCCCCATGGGCTGGTCCGAATTGGACTAGGGAGGGGGTGTCACCCCCCTCTTTCCTTCTCCCTCTCCTCTCCTTCATTCTTCTCCTACTTGGACTAGGAAAAGGGGAAACCTACTCCTACTAGGAGTAGGAATCCTCCCTTTGGGCGCGCCCCTTGTGGCCGGCCCTCCTCCTCCTTCCCTCCTTTATATACAGGGGAAGGGGGCACCCTATAGACACACAAGTTGATCTTTAGCCGTGTGCGGTGCCCCCCTCCACAGTTTTCCACCTCTGTCATATTGTCATAGTGCTTATGCGAAGCCCTGTGTCGGTAACTTCATCATCACCGTCACCACACCGTCGTGCTGACGAAACTCTCCCTCGGCCTCAACTGGATCAAGGGTTCAAGGGACGTCACCGAGCTAAAAGTGTGCAGATCATGGAGGTGTCATGCGTTCGGTACTTGGATTGGTTGGATCACGAAGATGTTCGACTACATCAACCGCGTTACTAAACGCTTCCGCTTTCGGTATACGAGGGTACGTAGACACACTCTCCTCTCTCGTTGTTATGTATCTCCTAGATAGATCTTGCGTGTTCGTAGGAATTTTTTTGAAATACTGCGTTCCCCAATAGTGGCATCCGAGCCAGGTCTATGCGTAGATGTTATATGCATGAGTAGAACACAAAGAGTTGTGGGCGATAATAGTCATACTGCTTACAGCATGTCATACTTTGATTCGGCGGTATTATTGGATGAAGCGGCCCAGACCGACATTACATGACCACGTTCATGAGACTGGTTCTACCGCCGTGCTTCGCACATAGGTGGCTAGTGGGTGTCTGTTTCCCCAACTTTAGTTGAATCGAGTTTGACTACGCCTGGTCCTTGTTGAAGGTTAAAACAGCACACTTGACGAAAAATCGTTGTGGTTTTGATGCGTAGGTAAGACCGGTTCTTGCTAGAAGCCCGTAGCAGCCACGTAAAACTTGCAACAACAAAGTAGAGGACGTCTAACTTGTTTTTGCAGGGCATGTTGTGATGAGATATAACTTTTTGTATGAGATGATTATGTTTTGTTAAAGTTATCGGCAACTGGCAGAAGCCTTATGGTTATCTCTTTATTGCATAAGATGCAAGCGCCATATAATTGCTTTACTTTATCGCTATCCGATAGCAATAGTTGTAAAAGCAATAGTTGGCGAGATGACCATGTGATGACACGTTGATAAAGATCAAGATGATGGAGATCATGGTGTCATGCCGGTGACGATGGAGATCATGACAGTACTTTGGAGATGGAGATCAAAGGCACAAGATGATGATGGCCATATCATGTCACATATTTTGATTGCATTTGATGTTTATTTTTTTATGCATCTTATTTTGCTTAGTACGATGGTAGAATTATAAGATGGTCCCTCACTAAATTTCAAGGTATAAGTGTTCTCCCTGAGTATGCACCATTGCGACAGTTCGTCGTGCCAAGACACCACATGATGATCGGGTGTGATAAGCTCTACGTTCACATATAACGGGTGCAAGCTAGTTTTGCACACGCGTAATACTCGGGTTAAACTTGACGAGCCTAGCATATGCAGATATGGCCTCAGAACACTGAGACCGAAAGGTCGAGCGTGAATTATATAGTAGATATGATCAACATAGTGATGTTCACCATTGAAAAATTCTCCATATCACGTGATGATCGGACATGGTTTAGTTGATATGGATCACATGATCATTTAGATGACTAGAGGGATGTCTATCTAAGTGGGAGTTCTTAAGTAATATGATTAATTGAACTTAAATTTATCATGAACTTAGTCCTGATAGTATTTGCATATCTATGTTGTAGATCAATTGCTCGCGTATAGCTTCCCCGTTTTATTTATGATATGTTCCTAGAGAAAACTATGTTGAAAGATGTTAGTAGCAATGATGCGGACTAGCTCCGTGATCTTAGGATTATCCTCATTGTTGCACAGAAGAATTATGTCCTTGATGCACCGCTAGGTGACGGACCTTTTGCAGGAGCAGATGCAGACGTTATGAACGTTTGGCAAGCTCGGTATGATGACTACTTGATAGTTTAGTGCATCATGCTTTACGGCTTAGAACCGGGACTTCAAAAACGTTTTGAAAGCCACAGAGCATATAAGATGTTCCAAGAGATGAAATTGGTATTTCAGACTCATGTCCAAGTCAAGAGGTATGAGAACTCTGACAAGTACTTTGCCTACAAGATGAAGGAGAATAGCTCAACCAGTGAGCATGTGCTTAGAATGTCTGAGTACTACAATCGCTTGAATCAAGTTGGAGTTAATCTTCTAGATAAGATAGTGATTGATAGAGTTCTCTAGTCACTATCACCAACTTACTGGAACTTTGTGATGAACTATAATATGCAAGGGATGACAAAAACGATTCCCGAGCTCTTCACGATGCTCAAATTAGCGAAGGTAGAAATCAAGAAAGAGCATCAAGTGTTGATGGTTAACAGGACCACTAATTTCAAGAAAAGGGGAAAAGGAAAAGAAAGGGAACTTCAAGAAAGAATGGCAAGCAAGTTACCACTCCCATGAAGAAACCCAAAGCTAGACCTAAGCTTGAAACTGAGTGCTTCTACTGCAAAGGGAATGGTCACTGGAAGCGGAACTACCCCAAATACTTGGCGGATAAGAAGGATGGCAAAGTGAACAAACGTATATTTGATATACATGTTATTGATGTCTAATTTACTAGTGTTCATAGTAGCCCCTGGGTATTTGATACCGGTTCAGTTGCAATGATTTATAACTCGAAAGGAGGAGTTGCAAAATGAACAGATACTCGTTGAGGGCGAGGTGGCGATGTTTGTTGGAAGTGATTCCAAGGTTGACAAGATCACCATCGCACACTCCTTTTACCTTCGGGATTAGTGTTGCACCTAAAATAAATGTTATTTGGGGTTCTACGTTGAGCATGAATATGATTGGTTCATGTTTATTGCAAGACGGTTATTCATTTAAGTCAAAGAATAATTGTTGTTCTGTTTACATGAATAAAACCTTCTATGGTCATACACTTAATATAAATGGTTTATTGAATCTCGATCGTAGTGATACACATACTCATAATATTGATGCCAAAAGATGCAAAGTTGATAATGATAGTGCAACATACTTATGGAACTGCCGTTTAGGTCATATTGGTGTAAAGTGCATGAAGAAACTCCATGTCGATGGACTTTTGGAATCACTTGATTATGAATCATTTGATGCTTGCGAGCCATGCCTCATGGGCAAGATGACTAAGACTCCGTTCTCCGGAACAATGGAGCGAGCCACTGACTTATTGGAAATAATACATACCGATGTATGCGGTCCGATGAGTGTTGAGGCTTGCAGCGAGTATCGTTATTTTCTGACCTTCACAGATGATTTGAGCAGATATGAGTATATCTACTTAATGAAACACAAGTCTGAAATGTTTGAAAAGTTCAAAGAATTTCAGAGTGAAGTGGAGAATCATCGTAACCAGGAAATAAAGTTTCTACAATCTGATCGCGGAAACGAAATATTTGATTTACGAGTTTGGCATTCAGTTGAAACAATGTTGAATAGTTTCGCAACTCACGCCACCTGGAACAACATAGCGTAATGGTGTGTCCGAATGTCGTAACCGTACTTTATTATATATGGTGCGATCTATGATGTCTCTTACCAATTTACCACTATCGTTTTGGGGTTATGCATTAGAGACAGTTGCATTCACGTTAAATAGGGCACCGTCTAAAAATCCGTTGAGATGACACCGTATGAACTGTGGTTTAGCAAGAAACCTAAGCTGTCGTTTCTTAAAGTTTGGGGTTGCGATGCTTATGTGAAAAAGTTTCAGCCTGATAAGCTCAAACCCAAATCAGAGAAGTGCGTGTTCATAGTATACCCAAAAGAAACTGTTGGGTACACCTTCTATCACAGATCCGAAGGCAAGATCTTTGTTGCTAAGAGTGGACCTTTCTAGAGAAGGAGTTTCTCTCGCAAGAAGTGAGTGGGAGGAAAGTAGAACTTGATGAGGTAATTGGACCTTCTCCTGAATTGGAAAGTGGTTCATCACAGAAATTAGTTCTAGTGATGCCTACACCAATTAGTGAGGAAGTTAATGATGATGATCATGAAACTTCATATCAAGTTACTACCGAACCTTGTAGGTCAACCAGAGTACGTTCCGCACCAGAGTGGTATGGTAATCTTGTTCTGGAAGTCATGTTACTAGACCATGACGAACCTACGAACTATGAGGAAGCGATGATGAGCCCAGATTCCGCGAAATGGCTTAAGGCCATGAAATCTGAGATGGGATCCATGTATGAGAACAAAGTGTGGACTTTGGTTGACTTGCCTAATGACCGGCAAGCCATTGAGAATAAATGGATCTTCAAAAGGAAGACAGACGCTGATAGTAGTACTATATACAAAGCTCGAATTGTCACAAAAGGTTTTCGACAAGTTCAAGATGTTGACTACGATGAGATTTTCTCACTCATAGCGATGCTTAAGTCTGTCCGAATCATGTTAGCAATTGCCACATTTTATGAAATATGTTAAATGGATGTCAGAACAGCATTCCTTAATGGATTTCTTAAAGAAAAGTTGTATATGATGCAACAAGAAGGTTTTGTCAATCCTAAAGGTGCTAACAAAGTGTGCAAACTCCAGCGATCCATCTATGGACTGGTGCAAGCATCTCGGAGTTGGAATATATGCTTTGATAAAGTGATCAAAGCATATGGTTTTATACAGACTTGCGGTGAAGCCTGTATTTACAAGAAAGTGAGTGGGAGCACTACAGCTTTCTGATAAGTATATGTGAATGACATATTGTTGATTAGAAATGATGTGGAATTTTCTATAAAGCATAAAGTAGTATTTGAAAGGAGTTTTTATTTTCAAAGAAAGACCTCGGTGAAGCTACTTACATATTGAGCATCAAGATCTATAGAGATAAATCAAGACGCTTGATATATTTTTCAATGAGTACATACCTTGGCAAGATTTTGAAGTAGTTCAAAATGGAACAGTCAAAGAAGGAGTTCTTGCATGTGTTGCAAGGTGTGAAGTTGAGTAAAGACTCAAAACCCGACCACGACATAAAATAAAAAGAGAATGATAAGTCATTCCCTATGCCTCAGCCATAGGTTTTATAAAGTATGTTATGCTGTGTACCCAGACCTATTATGTACCTCACCAAGAGTTTGGCAAGAGGGTATAATAGTGATCCAGGAGTGGATCACTGGACATCGGTCAAAATTATCCTAGTGGAATAAGGATATGTTTCTCGGTTATGGAGGTGACAAAAAGTTCGTCGTAAAGAGTTACATCGATGCAAGTTTTGACACCGGTCTAGATGACTCTGAGTCTCAATCTGGATACATATTGAAAGTGGGAGCAATTAGCTAGAGTAGCTCTGTGCAGAGCATCGTAGACATAGACAAATTTGCAAAATACACACGGCTCTGAATGTGGCAGACCCGTTGACTAAATTTCTCTCACAAGCAAAGCATGATCACTCTTTGGCTGTTAATCACATAGTGATGTGAACTAGATTATTGACTCTAGTAAACCCTTTGGGTATTAGTCACATGGAGATGTGAACTAATCACATAAAGATGTGAACTATTGGTGTTAAATCACATGACGATGTGAACTAGGTTGTTGACTCTAGTGCAAGTGGGAGACTGAAGGAAATATGACCTAGAGGCAATAATAAAGTTGTTGTTTATATTTCCTTATATCATGATAATACTTATTATTCATGCTAGAATTGTATTATCCGAAAACTTGATACATGTGTGAATACATAGACAAATAGAGTGTCCCTAGTATGCCTCTACTTGACTAGCTCGTTAATCAAAGATGGTTAAGTTTCCTAGCCATATACATGTGTTGTCATTTGATGAACGGGATCACATCATTAGAGATTGATGTGATGGACGAGACCCATCCGTTAGCTTAGCAATTTGATCTTTTAGTTTATTGCTACTGCTTTCTTCATAACTTATACATGTTCCTATGACTATGAGATTATGCAACTCCTGAATACCGAAGGAATACCTTGTGTGCTATCAAATGTCACAACGTAACAGGGTGATTATAAAGATTCTCTACAGGTGTCTCCGATGGTGTTTGTTGAGTTGGCATAGATCGAGATTAGGATTTGTCACTCCGATTGTTGGAGAGGTATCTCTGGGCCCTCTCGGTAATGCTCATCACTATAAGCCTTCCAAGCAATGTGACTAAAGAGTTAGTTACGGGATGATGCATTACGGAACGAGTAAAGAGACTTGCCGGTAACAAGATTGAACTAGGTATGAGGATACCGACGATCGAATCTCGGGCAAGTAACATACCGATGACAAAGGGAATGCTACCTCTTGAGCACTGCGTTGGTTTTCCCTCGAAGAAGAAAGGGTGATGAAGCAAAGTAGCGTAAGTATTTCCCTCTGTTTTTGAGAACCAAGGTATCAATCCAGTAGGAGACTACACGCAAGTCCCTCGTACCTACACAAATAAACAAGAACCTCGCAACCAACACGATAAAGGGGTTGTCAATCCCTTCACGGTCACTTACGAGAGTGAGATTTGATAGAGATAATAATAATAAGATAAATATTTTTGGTATTTTTATGATATAGATTGAAAGTAAAGATTGCAAAGTAAAATAGATTGGAAACTTATATGATAAAAGATAGATCCGGGGGCCATAGGTTTCACTAGTGGCTTCTCTCAAAATAGCATAAGTATTATGGTGGGTGAACAAATTACTGTTAAGCAATTGATTGAAAAGTTCATAATTATGAGACTATCTAGGCATGATCATGTATATACACTACAAAAAAAGACACATCCGTGACATTTTGGGTCGAACGAAAAAAAATTATGTCATACGTATGACACTTCTATGACGATAATTGTGACAAAACCCGGTATCATCATAGATGTGGTGGGCTCCTACTTCTATGACAAAAAATCATGACAGAAAATGGGCTTTTCATCCTGGGCGGGATGGAGACGCAGCTGCATGACATTCTTTGGGCCTTCCATGACGGAAAAAACCGTGGTAGAAGTGAGGGCGAGGAAAATTTCGGGGAGTTCCCGGTTACGGTGAGAGGTCGGGGGCCGAGCGATGCGCGTTTCTCTCGTACACGTACGCGCGTGTGTGCGAGGCGTTGCCTCTAACTGAACCCGAGTGAGGCGTTGGGCTCTAACTGAACCCGAGCGATTGCACTGCAGGCTACGCGTTACTGAACTCGAGCGATCGATCGATGGCTGTTAACTGAACCCGATCGAGCGATTCCTTTGCTACTACTGCTAACTGAGGCCGATCGATTGGATGAACAGTGAGCGTTGCGGGGGGGGGGGGGGGGGGGTGGATGAACAATGAGCGGTGGTGTTGCCTCTGAATGAACAGGACCCCGTGGTGTGGAGGGCTGGATGAACAGTAGACGGTGGAGGGGTGCCCGTGGAGGGGTGGTTGAACAGGACCCCGTGGTGTGGAGGGCTGGATGAACAGTAGACGGTGGAGGGGTGGTTGAACAGTAAACGCTGGAGTAGCGTGCGGTGGAGGCTGGATGAACAGGAGCCCGTGGAGGCTGGAGGAGGTCGACGGTAGCCCATGGAGGCTGGAGGAGGTCGACAGTGGAGATGAACAATATCCCGTGGAGTCCCGTTTTGCGGTACGCCACACCCCTCCTGATGAACAGGACCCCCGTTTCGACCGTAGGAGGTCGTTTCGTCCGTTTTGCGGTACGCCACACCCCTCCCGATCAACAGGACCCCCGTTTCGATCGTAGGAGGTCCATTTCCTTAGTTTTGCGGTACGCCACACCCTCCCGATCAACAGGACCCCCGTTTCGACCGTAGGAGGTCCGTTTCCTCCGTTCTGCGGTACACCAGGCCTCGTTTCCATCGCATGTTCTGTCCAAGCCCTCCCGATGAACACAACCACGCATTCCGTTCCGACCCAGCCGGTTGACTCCCACGCGTTCCGTTGCCTCCCAATGAACACGACGCATTCCGTTGCCTCCCGAGGAACACGACGCATTCCGTTGCCTCCCCATGAACATGACGCATTCCGTTGCCTCCCCATGAACACGACGCATTCCGTTGCCTCCCCATGAACACGACGGTGACGCTGTTTCTCCATTCCAACCCAGCCATGTACACGAGCCCTGGCCGTACGTATGCGCGAGTAGGCGTTCGAGACCCTGCCCGTATGTACACATACGTGGCCGTATTTTCTTTCTTGCACCCTGGCCGATGTACGTACGTGTACATGCTACATGCGCGCCTCTACTACGACACGTGCGCGCCTCTACATCGACCAGTATGTACACACACATTCGCGACCAGAATGACAACGCTACGTACGCTTCGACCAGGTGGGTCCCGACTGTCGGGCACTTCCTTGCCTGCGAAGATGTAGCTGGTGGGTCCCAGCAGTCAGGGGGGCGAATCGTTTTGTTTTTTTGCTCGGATTCACTTACTTGCATGCGAAGGTGTAGCTGCTGGGTCCCAGTAGTCAGGGGGGCGAATCATTTATTTTTGCCCGGACGCACTTCCTTGCGTGCGAAGTTGTAGCTGGTGGGTCCCAGCAGTCGGGGGCGAATCGTTTTTTTCGAACGCACTTCCTTGCGTGCGAAGATGTAGATGGTGGGTCCCAGCAGTCAGGGGGGCGAATTGTTTTTTTCAGACGCAATTCCTTGCATGCGAAGATGTAGCTCGTGGGTCCCAGCAGTCAGGGGGCGAATCATTTTTTTGCGAAATACGATGGCCCGTCCGGTGGGTCTCCGCTGTCAGGTGGAGGAATAATTATTTTGCGCGTAATAAGGAGGCACTTCCTTGCGGCTGGCGTGGACCCAGCTATCAGCCTCTCCACGTACAGTCCACGTCAGATGGAAGTCGTTCCTTGATCACGTTGACCACGCCGCGCCGAGAGCACCAGGGCAGTGGACGACGGCGAGGCCTAGGAAGGGGACGACGCGGAGCCGGGGAAGACACGGCAGTGGATGCACACGCGGAGAGGAGTACGAGGGTTCACTGGTTCGGCTGCGCTGCCGTCGCCACAGAATAACAGGGGGTGTGAGTGAGTGGAGGGATGGCCTGGCCAGCGGTGGGAGTAGTAGGGGGCGGTGAGGCCTCCGCGGCAGCACAGCCGGCCACGGGAGGCAGGAGCAGGCGGCACAACCGGCACTGCTTTGGGCGGCTGGATCAAGAAGACCAGAGGTCGAAGAAGCATGACGGTCGTTGGATGGACATCGTACGGTCACTGCAGCTAGAATCGTTTTATATTGACTAAGTTGACAAAGCCCTTGGTACATCAACTTACTAGGCCCACAGGTCAGCTTCCGAAACGGTGCGCCCAGATGTCCGGGGGAGGAATCTTTTTTTGGGCGGGTGAAGCTAGAATATCCGAGATTGAAGAAGAAGCACGGCATCCATTGGATGCACATCCAACGGCCACTGCTGCTAGAACCGTATGTTGACTATAAGTTGACAAAGCCTTGCATACGCGTCAACTCTGTTTTTTAGGGGACGCGTCAACTTAGTAAGGCCAGAAGTGTGTGGCAGAGAACTTATAGCCCATTTGAGATTTGTAAGAATGTGTAGCCCATTTTTGAATTCTAATGGAATTTACTACAACCCATTTACAGTTTGTTAAAATTACATCCCATTTCAACCAACCGTTCAAAACAGAATTCAATAAAATTTCCCACATTTTGATGGGATCCGAAATATTTGTATCCCGAAATTTCTATTCAGATTAAATACAATTTTAATATAAATTTATATTATGTAAAAATCCAATGAAACATTGCGCTCGCAACAATTAATGAAATTAAAATTTTCAATATCCAAAAATAATATTTTATAAAGTAATCACGTGTTTGGTGCATTTTTTTATAGTTACTGCCCAGTTTTTATAATTACATCTCATTTATTATTTCTTAAAGCCCATTTTCTTGTTAAGCCTAATGCATCCCTCCTAGGAAAGATTTGCAGCCCAGCGGGGCGGAGAATAACACCTTGACCTTGCGTGGGTATTCCTAAAAAAAGTATAGCTAGGCTAGCCATTTTCAGCTTGAAAAAAATTAATATCTGGGCTGGATATCTGGCCTGGGCTAGACGGGCCACAGCCCACCCAGTTAAAACCTGCAGCGATGTTATTGTTGTTGTTCAGAGGAGAAAAATTAATATCTGGGCTAAACATCGAAAAAACTCTACAGTGCTCACACCTCAAAAACACAAATACTGCTCGAGCTGCTTGGTCCCAGCTGTCGGCTGCTTCTTGTGCAATTCTCTCGTTTATTGACTACTACATAGGTTGACAATGGTGTGGGACCGTGATGTCAGGAAACCAGGAGCAAGCAAAATAAATTATAGTTATATATATAGTTATATAACTATAATTTATTTTGCTTGCTCCTGGTTTCCTGACATCATGGTCCCACACCATTTAATAAGGAGGCACTTGCGTACGTGAGGCTATGGACCTGGTGGGTCCCCATTGTCATCCTCTCCAAGTAAAGTCATCTCCTCGCCCGCGCGCGCTTTCCGCCCAAACAATCAGCGCCGCCCGCCCCGCTTCCCGGTGCAGGCGATTGCTCTGCCTTCAAACGACACAAGTGTCGTCCGTCCGTCCATCTGCCGCCCACATTAATGATACATAGTTGACGAGGCGGCTACTCCGGTGCCACACGTCCGTCCCTCCGCCCGCCCACCATTGCTATATAAACTGCTGCGCCGGCCATAGCCGTAGTCATCCGCATCCGTTCCCTTTCTCCTGTCCACACCACTACTGCCCACCATGGCTTCCTTGTGCTCCAGCGCTCTTCGGGACGGGCGGACGACGGACCACAAGGAGATGGCAGCCATTGCTGCCGACCGGCTGGCCGGCAGGCAGCCGAAGGACGACGACGTCCTAATGCAGAACATGGTAGTCGACAATCTGGCGCCAAGACCCTCCTCCGCGCCATCCGCGCCGGTGCATTGCACCATGACCATCGGCGAGGCCCATGCCCAATATATGGACAGGGTGAGGCAGATGCGTGAGGAGCAGTTCCGGGAGGCATAGGCTGATGCTGCCTACAACCACCATCTCCTCCAGGACAACCTGCAGGCGGAGGAGCAGATCACTGCGGAGCGGGCGGAGCAGGAGGCGCTGCTCGACTCGTACCACTCCGCCCACAAGGGCCGCCTCGAGCGCTGGCGGTACCGCATGCGGGTGGCCGAGGCTGCGACCGCCTACAAAGAGGCTAGTAAAGAGGGCGATGAAGCGGGCGAGGCGCTGTTTGGCGAGACCGAGGACGAGGCAAAGGACAATGCCGGCTCCGCCGAGTCCTCGCTCCGCTGGCGTCGATGAAGCCCTGCTCCGCCGAGGCCCCGCGGTGCCAACAATGAGGCAGAGGACACCGCCGGCTCCGTCGAGGCCCCGCCCCGCCAACAACGAGGCAGAGGACATCGCCGGCTCAGCCGAGGCCCCACCCTGCCGGCAACGTGGGGGAGGTTTTCCACCGTTGCGTTGAGGCGCCGCCCGCCGGCAACGAGACAGAGGACATCGCCGGCTCCGCCGAGGCCCCGCCTCGCAACCAATGAGGCAGCACCACATAGAAAACGAGGAAGAGTAGAACACGGTAGGTCGCCGCCGCTCTGGTCCAAGTAAGGCCGCCGCTACTACCCTCCGGTTGAAGCCAAGCTAGGTGGGTTGACCATTGACGGCTGGTTAGCTTCTTGGCGGCGACGTGGAGTCGGAGAGCTGCGCTTGAGAAGAACACTGCTTCTACTTAACTGCTGGTGCAGTTGGCTGACTGACACGTGGGCCCAACAAGCCACATGTCAGTTACGCAACTTCACCTGTAGTTAAGTCACTGAAGCTTCTGTTCGTCTCAGCGGGACACAGGTGGGTAGCTTTGGTTAATTAATTATACCTCCAGCACACCCCTTTTTAGTTGAAGAATGTATGAAATGTAATGAAATCTGGCATGTTTATATGAAATCCGACCGTGTATGAATGAATTTATTTCGATTAGTTCGAATTCCAGTATCACTGGCATTGGATGAACATGCAAAACAATATGTACTAGCATTATTCCTAGGGTGATCACCTCGTTTGCAGCAGTTTCACATGTACTCCCTCCAGTCCTTTCTAGTTTGCATACAAGTTTTGTCTGCAGTCAAAGTATCTCTACTTTGACCAATCTTATACAAAAAAGTATGTTTCACAATGTGCGAAGTAAAAAGGAACAGAAGGAGTACAAAGAGTTTGAGCAGCTTTTTAGCGTTTCTGTACATTGCAATCAAACAGACAGGCCTAACAATTCATAGAGAACATTCAAAACAATCGATGATTATGCATCTCAGCGACTCACATGTCAGAGGCAATATTTACTTCACAACTAAAGAATAAAGAAAAAATAGATCGACGCTGCTGACAGCAAAGGGCATCCCATTTGAAAATATCAAACGCATGTCTTGCTAAAATCAGTGAGCAAAATTTGACAAGGTTGTCTCATTCCAAAGTATCAAATGCCTACGATTGTGGAATGGGCAGGGTTTGCCATCAGTTCGGACATTGACATGGCACCTCGTGCTAAATAAACCAGCTGTTCTTTTTGTGCAGTTCCACCAAAATCAACCAAATTCGCGCGTAGCTTGTATGATTTCGCCCTTATATGTTGCAACGCCTTGAACTTATCGGCACCTCCTTTCTTGTGGTGGAAATGAATGATTCGATGTATTCATGAACATTTTGTGCAGTTCCCATTGAAATCAAGCTGAGCACCCCTGTTTGCACAAATACAAAAAAGTGATTAGTATAAAGCAAACTATACTATGAATTGACAATTTCAACAGGCACATACATGGTCCATGTAGAGCACACTTTTAGAAAAACGGAACTCACCAGAAAGAATCCTAGAACAACATTGTACTCGCGCATCACAGCAAAAAAATGGAGATTTGTCAGTCCTTCTGAGCTGAAGTTAGTTATGTCTTGTGGGGACTAATGTAACCATCCTTCAACTGCTCCTTCTGATGAGAAGATAGACAGGGCTTCTTCATCCTGGTATAGTCGGAACTAGTCACTTCACGTACTCCATATTCTTCTTTAGAGGAAGATGATCCTGTTGTGCAAAGACAAGAGGACTACTAAATGCTAGCATCCCCATTTGCTCGAACAAAAGGAAAGGAAATATTTAAAACAGCACAGATGAAGCACTTCTCAAGGACAATACCACTTTTTCATGACAGTATCAAAACAGTAGCACAACACCAATAGAGATGACAAAGCTCAATCATATGGATGAAATCAGTGGGCGAGTACCAACCTTTGTCAGGAGGCTTATTGTGTAGAGCATACAGATGAAGCACTTCTCCGGAACCATCTGTTGCTATCTACGGTGGTGGCCATGCTTACTATATACTCCTCGATTAGTTTAATGTTTCCAACATCTTCTTGTGCAGTTCCACTAAAATATATGGTATCTTGAAAGAAGATCCCTGTTTGCACAAGTAGAGATAATTACATATTACATTAAGAGTGGCATCAAATCAGTGGCAAAACAATTGCTCGTTCCAGCCATAGCAATAAATTAAGATGCAAAACTATATCTTTACTTGTGTCATCATAGTTCCAGTGCTTCATTACAGCACCAGGAGTTGATTTTTGTTTTTCTTCCGCTTGTTCTTCCCCTTCATCACTTGGTTCAATAACAGACAAGCTTTGCCTTCAATGTAAGATTTGGCATGTCAATTAGGGAGCACAAGTATAGTACTAAACTTAATTTTTTGATGAAAGTGGCAAAATACAGACCAGCAGTTATGAAATATCCTTATCTTACCTCAATGGGATATTATGGTGCACATACAGATTGGAAGTCTTGTCTTCATTTGTGCAGTTCACTAAAATCAAGCAACATTATCGTACAAGTAGCACAACATATGGAAGCACACTGCAGAATCATGTGAAAGAAGGCTACTACTGACCTCTCATGATGCGGAATTCAAACAACTCACAAGAAGAAGATCTGAACCAAATTCGCCTTATCGGATAGGAAGTAAGATCTCCTCTTGTGCAGTTCCACTAAGATCAAGCAATCAAGCAACATTGTCGGTGTGACATTTTGGTTGAACTGCACAAAACACTCTTAAAACAAAAGTGTTTTGTGCAGTGCAACAAAAGGTCACAATGGCAACGAGGTGAAGTAGATAACCCTGTTTACACAGAGGTGCAAAGTAAACACTTAGTGGTCAATAACGATGCATGACATAGAAGCCAACAAAAAGAAGCATCTACCTTATCTAAATGGGAAAGAAAGCAAGACAGTAGCATTTCTCAAACGGTGGCATTGATTAATATTAACATAGAGATTATATTAACAATAAAATTCGTTAAACATGTAATTTGCTTTTAACTATGGCATTGCATCAATTTTCCAGCGACATTATTAGAGGGTGTTTGTTTACAGGGACATTTTGGTGTAGGGACTAAAAAAACTCCGTGTCAGTCCCATCTAAACCAAACAGGAGGGACTTTTTGGGACTAAAAGTGGGCATTTGGGACTAAAGAAAGAAGACCTCGAGGGAGTCTTTTTGGGACTTTTTCCAATAGTTGCCCCTGCGATGCATCACACCTTGTCTCTATTAGTTCATTGCTAGGGGTAACATGGTCTTTTAGCATGTCATTTAATAACCTCTAGTCCATGTTTAGTCCCTGGAACCAAGCAGGTAGGGACTAGGGAGTTTTTAACCAAACAGGGCCTTAGATTAACAACAGCTAATGAGTTGCACGGGACAGTGGATGCACCAGCACCATGTGCATCTACCCATGTACTGTGGTCATGCATAGTCTGTTGCAACAAAGAACAAACAACCAAGGAGCATATTTGTGTTGGTCCCAGTTTTGTTATCTTTAGACACCTTACCCTATGTGAGCGCAGCAAATCTAGTCCTGCTCAAACTCTACAGCCTTGTCCCTTCCTTTCCTTTTTGAACTAGTACTTTCGCCCTTCCTTTCCTCTTTGAACCACATCCTAGATTTATGCGATACAACTTTTCCCACTACTTTCCCCCATTCCTTTCATCTTGAACCACGTTCTAGATTTATGCTATACAACTTTCCCCCTTCATTTCCTCTTTGAACCACGTCCTAGATTCATGCTATATACAACTTTTCCCACTACTTTCCCCCACTCCTTTGCTCTTTGAACCACGTCCTAGATTCATGGTATACATGCAGCTAGAACAATGCATGTGGAGTAAGTAGATTATACCTGAAGGTTCTTGGGGCGTGGTTCGATGGGCGATGGGACGGCAGCGAAGAAGAAGGGGCCGGAGGCCCTCCCACTCCGCCGTTGGGTGGAAAGTGAACAGCTGCACCGATAGTCCCTCGCCGACGGCGACGACGTTAAGCCTCCTTCCGTTCCCGGCAGACGGATCCTGCCGGCTCTTTGAGCAGCAGTGAGGGGAGAGAGAGAGACCAACAAAGTCTTGTTTAGATCTGGAGTGAGCGAGAGAGTGTGAAGAGAGAAACTACAAGCGCTGAGGCTCCAACGAGGGAGGGCGAGAGAGTGTGAAGAGAGCAACTACAAGCGTTGAGGCTGCAGCATGTATATATATAATGGAGAGAGAGTGTGAAGCATGCAAACCCTAGAAAACATTTTGACCAGTCAAAGAATCCTCCTGGCACAAATTATGCTCAAGTGTAGTTATCAAACCCGAGACCTCAAGTTTGATGAGCGAACAGGCTAACCAGCTACAGAACCCTCCCGTTATGTTCAACGAGAGGGAAATAACCTTTTATACATTCTTGCATTCGTGTGACAAGCATGCCGTGTTTTTTTGTGTGTGTGGGAGTCATTGGGATTTCAATCATAATCGTGTCATGTGGCTTTGGTGGTAAGACTATCCAAAGTGGTGCAGAAATAATGCATCCTTAGTCACCTTACCTCTGTCCACGTAGTACGTTGGGTCCCACCAGTCAGAGGGTGAAACAAACAAATTAATAAGAAAAATTAAAAGCGCCAGCGGTGTTTCTTACCTCACACATCTCGCTACTACTCGGGAACACTGTCCAATTGATCCCTCTGTTCGGTCACATACTATTTTAAGTGAATCCTTATTATAACATGCACACAAATTTTGGGCACTTGTATTCGACTTAAGTCAGTGTGCCACCGTATCTCGTATACTTACTACTCCCTCCATCTAGGTGTAATAAGTCACGTTAGAAGGTGCAACGGGACCAAGGTGTGTGCGTGTGTGTGTGTGTGTGTTTAACAGCATGTGTGTGTTAGAGAGAGCAACAGATCGACCTAATCCTACAGAGAGATGTTGTGTAGTGTACGATTTTAGCCACGAGAGTCGGTGCATCCTCTCGTTTCTGGGCGTGTTCGGTAGGGACATGCGGACAGCTGCCACGCCCGCTCCTGACCAGCCTGGCCCACCCAAAGCCCCTCCATCGCCCGCGCGCGCTTCTTGCCTGAAACGGTCAACGCCGCTCCAAAGAATTGGTGCTGCATTCATGCCCGGGCAGAGCGGACGTGACCTCTCACTGGCGCAAGAGTGGTGGTTGCTTCGTCCACCCAACTTACTGCTGGGTCTATGTGATTTGATGGCTCATTGGTCTTTATTACTGAGGTGGTAGGACTGCTGGATGTCCCATGCTTTCGGCGAAAGGAGGTACCACTACTAGATTACAATTTTCTCCATTCTTACAGCGGAGGTGTGCAAGAGCAGTGAAAACACGCACGCTCAGTGATTACATGGCCCACCTCACACTATCACCGTGCGACACCTAACTCTTTACATAGTACTCCCTCCGTTCCTAAATATTACTAGATGAGTCCCCGCGCGTTGCCGCGGAATAGCGGTATATCTCTCTGCGCAAAATTATTGATTTCATCGAACTAAAAAACTCTATAACCGCATGACAAATGTGGTAGCCAAACTAAATAAACTCCCATCATCATTTAGATCATCCCACGCAAGGAAAAAATATCAGCCAACTCCTACTGCATAATGGGATTATATTTTTCTTTTTGACATGTTAATGGGACTTAAAAGCTCACTTACATGCATGCTACCAGTGCATGCTTGCATGCAGACATGTTGATGTGATTTAAAACCCACTCACATGCATGTGCCATGGTATTTCTTCATGCTTGCATGTGGCTTAGTGCGGAGCCTCTCAACGTCTAGATCAGACGGCTATTATGGACTGATTTACTTCATCTAACGGCTACATCAATTTTGATTATGTAGCTCAAGGAGAGGATAGAGAATTCCTAGTAGTGGGGGCTAGCTATTACTAGTAGATAAGTCTTTGTAGAGATTCCACTACATACGGAACAAAATGAATGAATCTACACTTAAAATGCATCTATATACATCCGCATGTGGTTCATGGTGAAATCTCTACAAAGACTTATATATAGGAACGGGGGAGACGGCGTACTAAGCAAGCTTCTCCTCGTTCTGCAAGTTAACGGGACACATCAAAAGTACTCCAGTGTATAGAGCCTTGCTGATACGTCCATTTTGCATCATGCTTTTATATCGATATTTATTGCATTATGGGATGTTATTTCACATTATGTCACAATACTTATGGCTATTCTCTCTTATATTATAAGGTTTACATAAGGAGGGAGAATGCCAGCAACTCGAATTTTGGGCTAGAAAAGGAGCAAATATTAGAGACCTATTCTGCACAACTCCAGAAGTCCTGAAACTCCACGGAATACCTTATAATAAATAATGAAAAATCCTCACCAAAGATGAAGACCAGGGGGCCCACACCCTGTCCACGAGGGTGGGGGGCGCCCCCCCCCCCAGGACGCGCCCCCTACCTCGTGGGCCCCCTGGTGGCTCTCCGATGACCATCTTCTGCTATATGAAGTCTTTCATCGAGAAAAAAACCAGAAGCAACCTTTCGGGACGAAACTCCACCGCCACAAGGCGGAACCTTGGTGAAACCAATCTAGGGCTCCGGCAGAGCTGTTCTGCCGGGGAAACTTCTCTCCCGGAAGGGGAAATCATCGCCATCGTCATCACCAATGCTCCTCTCATCGAGAGAGGGCAATCTCCATCAACATCTTCATCAGCACCATCTCATCTCAAAACCCTAGTTCATCTCTTGTATCCAATTCTTGTCTCCAAGTCCGGGATTAGTGCTAGTAGGTTGCTAGTAGTGTTAATTACTCCTTGTAGTCGATGCTAGTTGGTTTAATTGGTGGAAGATCATATGTTCAGATCCTTCATGCATATTATTACCCCTCTTATTATGAACATGAATATGCTTTGTGAGTAGTTACGTTTGTTCCTGAGGACAAGGGAGAAGTCTTGCTATTAGTAGTCATGTGAATTTGGTATTCGTTCGATATTTTGATGAGATGTATGTTGTCTAGCCTCTAGTGGTGTTATGTGAACATCGACTACATAACACTTCACCATTATTTGGGCCTAGAGGAAGGCATTGGGAAGTAATAAGTAGATGATGGGTTGCTAGAGTGATAGAAGCTTAAACCCTAGTTTATGCGTTGCTTCATAAGGGGCTGATTTGGATCCATATGTTTCATGCTGTGGTTAGGTTTACCTTAATACTTTTGTTGTAGTTGCGGATGTTTGCAATAGAGGTTAATCATAAGTGGGATGCTTGTTCAAGTAAGAACAGCACCCAAGCACCGTTCCACCCGCATGTCAAACTATCAAAGTACCGAATGCGAATCATATGAACGTGATGAAAACTAGCTTCATGATATTCCCATGTGTCCTCGGGAGCGATTTTCCTTATATAAGAGTTTGTCCAGGCTTGTCCTTTGCTACAAAAAGGATTGGGCCACCTTGCTGCACTTTATTTACTTTTGTTACTTGTTGCTCGTTACAAATTACCTTATCACAAAACTATCTGTTACCACTTATTTCAGTACTTGCAGAGAATACCTTGCTAAAAACCGCTTATCATTTCCTTCTGCTCCTTGTTGGGTTCGACACTCTTACTTATCGAAAGGACTAAGATAGATCCCCTATACTTGTGGGTCATCAAGACTCTTTTCTGGCGCCGTTGCCGGGGAGTGAAGCGCCTTTGGTAGGTGGAATTTGGTAAGGAAAAATTTATATAGTGTGCTGAAATTTACTGCCACTTGTTACTATGGAAAGTAATCCTCTGAGGGGCTTGTTCGGGGTATCTTCACCCCGACCAGTAGAGCAAAGAGTTGCTCCTCAACCTACTGAACCTATTGAAAATGAAATTCCTTATGAGTATCCTTCGGGTATGATAGAAAAACTGCTAGCTAATCCTTTTACAGGACATGGAACAAAGCATCCTGATGAACACCTAATATATGTGGATGAAGTTTGTGGATTATTTAAGCTTGCAGGTATACCCGATGATGTTGCTAAGAAGAAGGTCTTCCCTTTATCTTGTTCATCGTGACCGCAATTATATATATAATTTTTGGCCTCGCGAAGGAGAAAGCATCGCTCAAGCTTGGGGGAGGCTTAAATCAATGTTATATTCATGCCCCAATCATGAGCTCCCAAGAGAAATAATCCTTCAAAAAATTTATGCTCGGCTTTCTGAAAATAATCGCACCATGCTTGATACTTCTTGTGCTGGCTCTTTTATGATGAAGACTATTGGATTTATATGAGATTTATTGGATAGAATTAAACGCAACTCTGAAGATAGGGATCTCGACGAAGGTAAGGAGTCAGGTATGACACCTAAGTTTGATTGTGTTAAATCTTTTATGGATACCGATATTTTCCGTAAGTTTAGCACTAAATATGGACTTGATTATGAGATAGTAGCTTCTTTCTATAAATCTTTTGCTACTTATGTTGATCTCCCTAAGGAGAAGTGGTTTAAATATCATCCTCCCATAGAAGTAAAAGTAGCTGCACGTATTAAAGTTGAAGAAAAGACTATCACTTATAAAGATCCTATTCCTCCTACTTGTTATGTTGAGAAACCACCTTTCCCTGTTAGGATAAAGGATCATGCTAAAGCTTCAACTGTGGTTCGTAAAAGCAATATTAAAACATATACACCTCCTAAGCAAGTTAAAGTTGAACCTAATATTGCTATTGTTAAAGATCTCTTGTCTGATAATATAGATGGGCCTGTTATTTACTTCTGTAATGAAACTTCTAGAATTGCTAAACCCTGTGATACCGATAAACCTAGAGCTGTGGTAGGCATGCCTGTTATTTCTGTTAAAATAGGAGATCATTGTTATCATGGCTTATGTGATATGGGTGCTAGTGCTAGTGCAATACCTATTGACTTATCCAAAGAAATTATGCATGACATTGCACCTGTTGAGTTAGAAGAAATTGATGTCACTATTAAACTTGCTAATAGAGATACTATTGCACCAATGGGAATTGTTAGAGATGTTGAAGTCTTGTGTGGGAAAACTAAATATCCTGCTGATTTCTTGTTCTTGGTTCCCCACAAGATAGCTTTTGTCCCATTATATTTGGTAGACCCTTCTTGAATACTGTTAATGCTACCATAGATTGCACAAGGGATGTTGTTACTGTCGGCTTAGATGATATGACTCATGAGTTTATTTTTTCTAAATTTAGTAAACAACGCCATGAAGAAGAATTGCCTAGTAAGGATGAAATTATTGGTGTTGCTTCTATTGCCGTACCTCCTAGTGATCCTTTAGAACAATATTTGCTAGACCATGAGAATGATATGTTTATGAATGAAAGAAGGGAAATAGATGAAGTATTCTTTAAACAGGAACCTATTCTGAAACACAATTTGCCTGTTGAAATCCTAGGGGATCCCCCTCCACCTAAGGGTGATCCCATGTTTGAGCTTAAACCATTGCCTGATAATCTTAAATATGCTTATCTTGATGAAAAGAAGATATATCCTGTTATTATTAGTGCTAACCTTTCAGAGCATGAAGAAGAAAGATTATTGAAAACTCTAAAGAAGCACCGTGCTGCTATTGGATATACTCTTGATGATCTTAAGGGCATTAGTCCCACTCTATGTCTACATAAAATAAATTTGGAAGCAGATGCCAAACCAGTTTGTGATGCTCACGACGTCTGAATCCTAACATGAAAAAAGTGGTAAGAAAACAAATACTAAAGCTTCTGGAGGCAGGTATAGTTTATCCCGTTGCTGATAGTCAGTGGGTAAGTCCTGTTCATTGTGTCCCTAAGAAGGGAGGTATTACTGTTGTTCCTAATGATAAAGATGAATTGATTCCACAAAGAATTATTACAGGTTATAGGATGGTAATTGATTTCCGCAAATTAAATAAGGCTACTAAGAAAGATCATTACCCCTTACCTTTTATCGATCAAATGCTAGAAAGATTATACAAACATACACACTACTGCTTTCTAGATGGTTATTCTGGTTTCTCTCAAATACCTGTGTCGGCTAAAGATCAATCAAAGACTACTTTTACATGACCTTTTGGTACTTTTTCTTATAGACGTATGCCTTTTGGTTTATGTAATGCACCTGCTACCTTTCAAAGATGCATGATGGCTATATTCTCTGACTTTTGTGAAAAGATTTGTGAGGTTTTCATGGATGACTTTTCCGTCTATGGATCTTCTTTTGATGATTGCTTGAGTAATCTTGATCGAGTTTTGCAGAGATGTGAAGAAACTAATCTTGTCTTGAATTGGGAAAAGTGCCACTTTATGGTTAATGAAGGTATTGTCTTGGGGCATAAAGTTTCTGAAAGAGGTATTGAAGTTGATAAAGCCAAGGTTGATGCTATTGAAAAGATGCCGCGTCCCAAGGACATCAAAGGTATAAGAAGTTTCCTTGGTCACGCCGGATTTTATAGGAGGCTCATTAAGGACTTCTCAAAATTTCTCGGCCTCTGACTAATTTATTACAAAAAGAAATACCATTTGTCTTTGATGATGATTGTGTAGAAGCATTTGAAATACTTAAGAAAGCATTAGTCTCTACACCTATTGTTCAGCCACCTGATTGGAATTTACCCTTTGAAATTATGTGTGATGCTAGCGATTATGCTGTAGGTGCTGTTCTAGGGCAAAGAGTTGATAAGAAATTAAATGTTATCCATTATGCTAGTAAGACTCTAGACAATGCTCAAAGAAATTATGCTACTACTGAAAAAGAACTTTTAGCAGTTGTATTTGCTTGTGATAAGTTCAGACCTTATATTGTTGATTCTAAAGTAACTATCCACACTGATCATGACTGATCATGTTGCTATTAAATATCTTATGGAGAAGAAAGATGCTAAACCTAGACTTATTAGATGGGTTCTCTTGCTACAAGAATTTGATTTGCATATTGTTGATAGAAGAGGAGCTGAGAACCCCGTTGCAGACAACTTATCTAGGCTAGAGAATGTTCTTGATGACCCACTACCTATTGATGATAGCTTTCCTAATGAACAATTAAATGTCATAAGTGCTTCTCGTAGTAGTCCTTGGTATGCTGATTATGCTAATTACATTGTTGCTAAATTCATACCACCTAGCTTCACATACCAACAAAAGAAAAAGTTCTTCTATGACGTGAGACATTACTTTTGGGATGACCCACATCTTTATAAAGAAGGAGTAGATGGTGTTATTAGACATTGTGTACCTGAGCATGAACAGGAACATATCCTACGCAAGTGCCACTCCGAAACTTATGGAGGACACCACGCGGGAGATAGAACTGCACATAAGGTATTGCAATTCGGTTTTTATTGGCCTACTCTCTTCAAGGATGCCCGTAAGTTTGTCCTATCTTGTGATGAATGTCAAAGAATTGGTAATATTAGTAGACGTCAAGAAATGCCTATGAATTATTCACTTGTTATTGAACCATTTGATGTTTGGGGCTTTGATTATATGGGACCTTTTCCTGCCTCTAATGGATATACACATATTTTAGTTGCTGTTGATTACGTTACTAAGTGGGTAGAAGCTATTCCAACTAGTAGTGCTGATCATAACACTTCTATTAAAATGCTTAAAGAAGTTATTTTTCCGAGGTTTGGAGTCCCTAGATATTTAATGACTGATGGTGGTTCACATTTTATTCATGGTGCTTTCCGTAAAATGCTTGCTAAATATGACGTCAATCATAGAATTGCATCTCCGTATCACCCATAGTCTAGTGGTCAAGTAGAATTGAGTAATAGAGAACTAAAATTAATTTTGCAAAAGACTGTCAGTAGGTCTAGAAAGAATTGGTCCAAGAAACTTGATGATGCATTATGGGCCTATAGAACTGCATATAAAAATCCTATGGATATGTCTCCATATAAAATGGTATATGGAAAAGCATGTCACTTACCTCTTTCGACTAGAACATAAGGCATATTGGGCTATTAAAGAGCTCAACTATGATTTCAAACTTGCCGGTGAAAAGAGGTTATTTGATATTAGCTCACCTGATGAATGGAGAACCCAAGCTTATGAAAATGCCAAGTTGTTTAAAGAAAAGGTTAAAAGATGGCATGACAAAAGGATACAAAAGCGTGAGTTTAATGTAGGTGATTATGTATTGCTATACAACTCTCCTTTAAGATTTTTTTGCAGGAAAACTTCTCTCTAAATGGGAAGGCCCCTATGTTATCGAGGAGGTCTATTGTTCCAGTGCCATAAAAATCAACAACTTCGAAGGCACAAATCCGAAGGTGGTAAACGGTCAGAGAATTAAACACTATATCTTAGGTAATCCCATAAATATTGAAACCAATATTATTGAAACCGTACCCCGGAGGAATACATAAGGGACACTTTCCAGAATGTTTCAGACTCCAAAAAGGAATATGTATGTGGTACGGTAAGTAAACCGACTCCATAACAATTTTTAAGGCAATATTTCTCCGTTTTGGAATATCTAGAAAAATAGAAAATTAAGTAGCAGTCCGGGAAGGACACGAGGGCCCCACGAGGGTGGAGGGCGTGCCCTACCCCCCTGGGCACGCCCCCTACCTCGTGAGCACCTCGTGTGCCTTCCGGACTCCGTTTTCTTGCTCGATACGTATTTTGGTCGGTAAAAATTCACTATATATATTCTCCCGAAGGTTTTAACTCCCGTATCACGCAAATATTCTCTGTTCTTGTTTCGAGCTGTTTTCTGACAGATCTAGATTATCATGACGTCTCCAAGTGCTTCCAATGACAAGTTCTTCGAGAAGGTCATCAACCCTTACCCCGCGGAGGTGCTGCGACACCCTCAAACCATTGAGATGCGTGATGGGTTACTGCACATCCGCGATGCTGAGGGACCAAAGGGAACCGGAAGCGTGGAGACGAGGCTCGAAGCAATGGAGCAACAAGTTTTCAAGTGCCAAGGGATGGTGGAGCGTGGGATCAACGCTAGCCAGACGATGCTCGCGGAGTTTACTAACAACTAGAAGCTGGATGCCAAGAACACCGAGGAGGCCATCTTCAAGCTACATGAGAAGATCGAGCACCTCCAAGCCCAAATCTATGACCTGCAAAACCAAAACTGTGAGTATGAATATAGATTCAAAAGAATGAGTTTGGCTGCAGATTCGAGGATTCCGGAGACTCGATCATCCTTCTATGATGGTGAACCCATGCCTTGGAAGATGGATGACAAGCCCGCATCATCAACAACACCTCCACCTTCTTCACCAACCAAGGAGATATAATCACATGGGTATGGGCACTCCCCTTGGCAACAGCCAAGCTTGGGGGAGGTGCCCCGGTATTGTATCACAATCACAACTCCTATCTTTACCTTTTCCTTAGTTCGATCCTATTAGTAGTGTTTTGATCTAGTAGAATAAAGTTTATGGCATGATCTAGTTTTGAGTTTTGCCTTATGATCTCTCTATGTAATCGAGTCTGTGAGCTATATAATAAAGATTAGTGTTGAGTCAAGGGCTTGATTTTCTTGCTCTGATCTTGGGTGAATAAAAGAAAAGAGAAAAAGAATAAGAAGAAACAAGAGATCATATTGATCTTATTGATAGTAATGACTTCACATAGAAAGAGTGTGACGATTAAAAGTTGTTGGGAGTTGGTAGACATAGCTTTGGTCATCGTTGCAATTAATAGGAAGTAATAAGGAAAGAGAGGTTTGACATATAAATATACTATTATTGACATCTTTTATGATTGGGAGCACTCATCAAAATATGACATGCTAAAGAGTTGATGTTGGACAAGGAAGACAACGTAATGGGTTATGTTTTCTTATATCTGAGATAAAGTATGTTGTCATGGATCATCCAACATGTTGAGCTTGCCTTTCCCCCTCATGCTAGCCAAATTCTTAGCACCAAGTAGAGATACTAGTTGTGCTTCCAAATACCCTTAAACCAGTTTTGCCATGAGAGTCCACCATATCTACCTATGGATTGAGTAAGATCCTTCAAGTAAGTTGTCATCAATGCAAAGCAATAAAAATTGCTCTAAATATGTATGATTAGTGTGGGAGAAATAAGCTTTATACGATCTTGTGATGTGGAAGTAATAAAAGCGACGGACTGCATAATAAAGGTTCATATCACAAGGGGTAATATAAAGTGACATTCTTTCGCATTAAGATTTTGTGCATCCAACCATAAAAGCGCATGGCAACAGCTGCTTCCCTCTGCGAAGGGCCTATATTTTATTATTATCTTCTACCTTATGCAAGTGTCATGGTGATCTTCACCTCTTCCTTTTTCATTTTATCCTTTGGCAAGCCCAGCATGTTGGAAAGAACCTGATATATATATATATATAATTGGATGTAGGGGGGCATGAGTTATTATTGTTGACCTTACCCTCAAGGTAAAAGGTTGTGGGGCGAAACTATAAGCCCCTATCTTTCTCTGTGTCCGATTAAAACTCTGTAACCACAAGTATTGCATAAGTGTTAGCAATTATGAAGGACTAGATGATAGTTGAGTATGTGGACTTGCTTTTTAGCTCTGACATAGACTCTTTCCGATGTTATGATAAATTGCAATTGCTTCAATGACTGAGGTTATAGTTTGTTGGTTCCCAATAAGGTTTCGGATTCATACTTTTGCATTGTGAATAGATCATCACTTGAACATAAGTAATCATATGACAATATATATATATGTTCCTGTTATGAGAATAATCATGATGCCTTCATGTCCGTATTTTATTTTTATCGACGCCTCTACCTCTAAACATGGGGACATATTTATTGTTATCGGCTTTCACTTGAGGACAAGCGAGGTCTAAGATTGGGGGAGTTGATACGTCCATTTTGCATCATGCTTTTATATCGATATTTATTGCATTATGGGCTGTTATTTCACATTATGACACAATACTTATGGCCATTCTCTCTTATTTTATAAGGTTTCCATAAGGAGGGAGAATGCCGGCAGCTGGAATTCTGGGCTGGAAAAGGAGCAAATATTAGAGACCTATTCTACACAACTCTAAAAGTCTTGAAACTACACGGAATACCTTATAATAAATAATGAAAAATCCTCGCCAATGATGAAGACCAGGGGGCCCACACCCTATCCACGAGGGTGGGGGCGCACCCCCTAGGGTGCGCCCCCTACCTCGTGGGCCCCCTGGTGGCTCTCCGATGACCATCTTCTGCTATATGAAGTCTTTCGTCGAGAAAAAAACCAGAAGCAACCTTTCAGGATGAAACTCCGCCGCCACGAGGCGGAACCTTGGCGGAACCAATCTAGGGCTCCGGCAGAGCTGTTCTGCTGGGGAAACTTCTCTCCCGGAGGGGGAAATCATCGCCATCGTCATCACCAATGCTCCTCTCATCGGGAGATGGCAATCTCCATCAACATCTTCATCAGCACCATCTCATCTCAAAACCCTAGTTCATCTCTTGTATCCAATTCTTGTCTCCAAGTCCGGGATTGGTGCTAGTAGGTTGCTAGTAGTGTTAATTACTCCTTGTAGTTGATGCTAGTTGGTTTAATTGGTGGAAGACCATATGTTCATATCCTTTATGCATATTATTACCCCCCTGATTATGAACATGAATATGCTTTGGGAGTAGTTACATTTGTTCCTGAGGACAAGGGAGAAGTCTTGCTATTAGTAGTCATGTGAATTTGGTATTCGTTGGATATTTTGATAAGATGTATGTTGTCTAGCCTCTAGTGGCGTTATGTGAACGTCGACTACATAACACTTCACCATTATTTGGGCCTAGAGGAAGGCATTGGGAAGTAATAAGTAGATGATGGGTTGCTAGAGTGACAGAAGCTTAAACCCTAGTTTATGCGTTGCTTCGTAAGGGGCTGATTTGGATCCATATGTTTCATGCTATGGTTAGGTTTACCTTAATACTTTGGTTGTAGTTGCGGATGCTTGCAATAGAGGTTAATCATAAGTGGGATGCTTGTTCAAGTAAGAACAGCACCCAAGCACCGGTCCACCCACATGTCAAATTATCAAAGTACTGAACGTGAATCATATGAACGTGATGAAAACTAGCTTGACGATAATTCCCATGTGCCCTCGGGAGCACTTTCCTTCATATAAGTGTTTGTCCAGGCTTGTCCTTTGCTACAAAGAGGATTGGGCCACCTTGCTGGACTTTATTTACTTTTGTTACTTCTTGCTCATTACAAATTATCTTATCACAAAACTATCTGTTACCACTTATTTCAGTACTTGCGGAGAATACCTTGCTGAAACCGCTTATCATTTCCTTCCACTCCTCGTTGGGTTCGACACTCTTACTTATCGAAAGAACTACGATAGATCCCCTATACTTGTGGGTCATCACTTGCCTCTAAGGTAGGCCCCACATGGTTTGCCTCTTTTTTAACATAACACGTCAAGTCGCAATTTGTTTGTTCACCCGTGGTAGACGATCCTCCCTCCACCAAGTGGAAAACCAGTACATGTGCCAAATTACCACGTGGGCTGCCTTTTTCGTACAGAAATGAGCTCCACCATGTACCCGCGCGGGTGTGGTTGCGAAAGAGACGGGAGTACGTGCGTCGTGCATGCACCTCTTCTCTTCGTGCATGTACCCCACCTACGTGAGTGTGTGTGAGAGATACAAACCGCGT
Source organism: Triticum monococcum (assembly GCA_034509565.1). Taxonomy (NCBI): domain Eukaryota; kingdom Viridiplantae; phylum Streptophyta; class Magnoliopsida; order Poales; family Poaceae; genus Triticum; species Triticum monococcum. The sequence continues at coordinate 492,393,532 of CM067845.1, forward strand.
ACGTGAGTGTTTTTTGTTTTGGGGTGGGGGTGGGGTGGGGGTTGATTTAGTGAATTATTTGTGGGAATATGTGTCGATGACATCTCAAACAAAATTTTGCATGCAATGTGTGTGAAATGGAGGCCTATCCATATCACACATAGAGGGTCGGGCAATCCACGAGAAGAGAGGGAGGGGTCATAGCTATCGATAGAGTCTAAGAGAGGATCTGGTGGGTGGGTGCGAGATCGATGAAGAGAGCCATCGAAATTGTCTGTGTGTGTGTGTGTGTGTGTACAAGTCAAAGATATAGGGCGACTGGCCTACCAGAATGTTAGAGGGCACATGTCATGTTTGTGTGTGGCAGGGAGACATGACTAGAGCGCTCGATGTATCGGTGTGTGTGGGGGGTGGGGGCAGGGGTAAGCAGAGGCCTAACTATAGAGGTAGAACGACTCGTATATGTGTTGAGAAGGAGAGACCCAGCTATGTCTTGAGGGAGATCGGTTGACATCCATACATAACTGAAGGATGGGAAATATGATGGGACAGAGAGAGAGAGGAGAGAGGGAGGGAGAGGGGTAGAGTGCTGGATGGGTGATGGAGTTGCTTCTCGAAGATGGTGGGAGAGGCCTACTAGACAAACTAAGGGTGGAACTGCAATGTTATCAATAAGAGTGGGGATGTGTTTCTTTGTGTGCCTGTGCGTGATACATCTGTCGGGACACGTCCATGGATGATGAAGGGGAACCATGTGTTTGGTAAGCAAACCTAACTAGATCGGTAGATCAATTGTTGTTTGTCGGAGGAAGGGAGAGACAGAACTAATGAGGTAGATCGATTGACGTGTGGGTAAAAACGAGTTATAAGGACCTAGCTAGCTATATGTATAGCGAGAGATCGGTCGGTGTACGCCCATTTGTTAGAGGTAAATAAGGCCCGGTGAGACGGGTAGACAGAGAGAATGGAGCTAGGAGGTGGTGCGAGAGGCCCAACTACTAGCTAGATAGGGGGAGGAGTCTGCGGTTGTGAGATCGATGAAAAGAGGGGCGAGAGTTTACACGTGTGTCTGACTGTATGAGAGAGACGAGGCAAGGACACATAAAGGAGGAGATTGAAGGTGTGTGTGTGTGTATGTTGTAGGCAGGCATCGCTGGAGAGGTTTATCGATCGGTGTGTGTCGGAAAGGAGTTGTGGAGACTCTGGGAGAACGATCTAAAGAAAAAAATAATGTGCCCGGTGGATAGAATGCCGAGGGAGGGGAGGGCGAGGAGGGCGTGTGCATGCACGAGAGAAAGTTAGTGGTAGCTATAAATGTTGGAGGATTGTGTGTGTATAAGAGAGTAACAAAGATCATAATTTGATATGAAAGCGGATTCATATATTTGAATAGGAGATCATAGTGTTTTAAACATTGCATGCATGAATATAGCGGTGATACACGTGCTGTGCACATGTTATACCATAATGTGATAATGCATGGTGTTTGCAACTCACAGCTAAATGCCGAACAATCTAAACCATACTATACATCAAACAATCTCACATTTTATTTGAATTTGTGATAATGTGTGGCATTTGTAGCTTACAACTAAATATCGAACAATCTAAACAATACTATATATCGAACATTGTTACATTTTATTTGAATTTGTGGTAATGTGTGGTGTTTGCAACTCACATCTAAATACTTGTAGGCGTAGGGGGCGGAGCACCATACATAATGTGATAAACACATTATACATATGAGACATGGTTTAGACTATGAAGATCTAGCTAGAGCTAGAAATGTAATGTGATTTGAAATCAAAATAAAGTGGATTCAAAAAATCTAGTTCGAGTTCATATAGTACACATAGTTCATATGTAACTCGAGACTAATCATGTGGTTTAACTTGACAATAATGATGATTGTAGATCTTATTAAAATAGAGAAACAAATTCAAATGCTTTGACTTCACAACAATCATTACTGTAGATCTTATTCAAATAGAGAAACGAATTCAAATTTAGTTAATATTGAGCGGTAATATATACGTCTGGAATGCACTAAAATGTTCATTTGAGTAGTAGGTTGCGTGCATTATACACGTAGCGAAATATTTTAATTGAACATAACATGAATTCAAAGTTTTGAATGACATTTGTAGTGCACATTGATTTGGTACAGTACACGTTAGGCTTGTCCAGAAATTTCAACCCGCGCCTTGTTAGCCTGAAATATTTAAGATATATCTTTGTCTCGTTGTGCTCCGACAAATCCCTCCATCTCAACCCGCACCTTGCTATTCCAAAATTACAACGCGCGCGAAAACTCCCACCTCCTGTGAAATCCCGACACGCGAAATGCCCGTGGTACCCCTGAACCGAAAGAACCGCCTCAAATCAGTGGGGGTACTTTTGTAACTTACCCCACATTTCGGACAAGCGCGTCTCTAAGCCATGGTTCCCCACTGCCATCCCATCCGCCCACCCATTCGTACACCAAGGCCGCGAAAACCCGCGACGAAACCCTACACCCTGCTCCATCCGCCACCCAGCCGGAGCCACTTCCCCGATGACGTCGTCCACAGCAACACCTCGACGTCCCTCATCCACCGTACCGGATGAGGATCCGTCGCCGATCTCATTATCCCATCGGTACAGCCACCCCGTCCTCCACCTCCAAGGAGCTGCCCCGATGTTCCCCTCATCTTTCGCGCCACCTCCATTCCCACACCGCCGTCCTCACCTGCACCACCGGAAGAGCATCATCATCACCGTTTCCTCGGATGAACTTGCGGCCTAATCGGCGCCACCAAAGAGGTTGTACACTAATCACCACAGTTTCTTCTTGATTCGATCTCACGGTGCTGCCAGCGCTCGGTCCCGAGCCGACACGTTGCGGCTCCATCCACGGCGGCGTCGCCGGCCACTTCCTCCACGGTGTCGCTCCCTCGGTGGCGACGTCCACATCAGTAGGAGTTGCTGCTGCTTTAGCTCTCGCTCGCGCTGCTGCTCTGCTCTTGCTCTCGGTCCCCCGCCTGGTCTGCTCTTGCTATTGCTCTTGCTCGCGCTGCTGCTCTCGCTCTTGCTCTTGCTTGCGATGCTGCTCCGATTTAGTTACACTTCAATCGACTGAATCTACTTTTGGGTCAATCGATTTTCAGGGGGTGGGGGCTCGCCGGGGTGAAGGAAGAACCAGCCGCAGTGGGGAGGGGGGCTCGCCGGAGAGGTACCCCACTATTTATCTTAGGGTTCAGGATGGGGGCGGTGGTTGCCGGCGGTGGCGGGGCGTTGGTGGGGTGGTGGTGTGGGGATCACCGGAGAAAAAGCTCGGCATGGGGGGGGGGGGTCCTAGAGGGATGGTCGGGGCGGCGGCGGACCGGCGGTGGGGAGTGTTTTCGGGGCGGGCGGCGGGGGGCTGCTGTTTGGCCGGTGGTGGCTGGCGGCTCTGGGGGGTGGAGGTTGAAGATGAACCGCAGGCCCTTGATTTCGTATCCAACGGCTGCAAAATCGACTGACCAGAGATGAAAAAGTCAGTCAACCGACGTGTAGCCTCACCTTGCTAGTGCGCTCAGTTTCGACAGCAAAATTCAGTTTCGATAGCAAAATTCAGTTTCGACAGTTAAGTTCAGTTTCGATAGTTAAATTCAGTTTCGACAATAAAGTTCAGTTTCGACAGTTAAGTTCAGAGATGAGCGGCTGATGTATTTTACGTCTAGCACTTTGTGGTTATGTATTTTACGTTATGTATTGGAGATGCTATTAGAATTCCACTCAGATTAACGTTGTTCGTTGTCTCTCTTGTCCTGCTTCAGCCTCGGCGTCGTACAACTCACCGGAGCTGCTCCAACGATGAAACCCTCCATCACAGCGAAGCGGTACCTCGGGGCCCATCTCTAGACGCCTAAGATCTTCTTCCCCTCCTCCGACAGCAAAGTCAGCCGGAGCATCCTCACCGGCCAACCCAATCACGCTGAGATCGACATGGCTTCGCCAAAGAGGTTGTACACTTGTTGCATCTCTTTTTTACTCTACATGTTATATATATATATATTGTCCACTGAGCACACAGATGTGTTCCTTTAGTGTCTCCTTGAAAGAAAAAACGTAGGAATTTTAATTTTCACTTGTCCTCCTTTTCAAATTCCTATTCATGGAGCACAAGACTAAGAGATAGTAGCATAATAGCATTATAGCCGTACATTTTCTTGTGGTTTGACTTAATCTCACCATGCTTCTTTGCATCCTGTGATATTCCAATAGTTGTGAATCAAACACCCAGATTGGCAGAAATCCTGTGTTTTTAAATTCTCTGTTTTGCACGTGCATTCCTATCCTATTCCTGTCTATTTCCTATCCCTGCATTGTTGGAATCCTCCAATTCAAATGAGCCCTTACAGAACTACTTCTCTTACAGATAGTTGTCAAAGAAAACCTTGCGTGGTTTGTCCCGCTCCTGCTGCGCCGTCGTCCACCCTAGCTCAACCGCTCCAACGACAGAAGGGTCCAGCACAACAGGGATCCGGCGTCCAGACTGTCTTTCGCTGCCTCAGATCTTCTTCCCCGCCGCTGGCAGCCATGAAAACTGCATTACCATCATCAACCGAGCTGATGACCTCGAGGACTACACGGGTCCGCAAGAGAGGCAACACTCTTTCGTGTCTGCTTACGTTATGCATCGCTTAATATTACATGCTACTTTATCGTCCTATTCACCGCTTAGACTCTGAGTTAGCTCCAAACTAATGGTCAAACTTGAGTTTTTAAATGGTTGTGGGGTACATATTGGGGCCGCTATCAATAGTATCTACCTACTATCTGCTTAATCTTTGGTGTCTACTATGAGTTTCATGTTGGGTGGGAAACAAACAGTAAAGAAGCCATTATCTGTATTTTTTAACTGAAGCCATTATCTGTCTGCTATTATTGGTTTTGGGTCTATCCACAGGTTGCTACCATCACTCTGGATTTCTGCATGCACTCCTTACATAATCTCACTATGTTTTATTCCTATGCATGACAGTTATTGTAAACAATGGAACTGAACATGTATAGCAAAAGAGACGAGCCTTGCGTGGCAATAAAATTTCATGCAGACGTCGCTCCATGGTAGGCGCAAAGGCAGCCCCCCTCCATGCATTTCGGATTGTAATCAAGAGGAAGATATCTGTTCTGAGGGGGATTCAGAAGGAGAAGACAACTCCTATTTACCCCCTGAGGTCTTCGCTCTAACTTGGCACGCTGATGTCGATTATATCATGCATATGGTGTCTTGAATTTCTTACTTTATACATCAAATATGTCATCTGCTTAGTTTAGACATCCTTTGTGCGAATGCGATCTGTTTAGTTTATTCATCATTTATGTGAATTATGCAACGCCATCTTGTTTAGCCAGGCATCATATATGTGAATTTTGCAATGCCATCCTGCTTAGCCAGTCATCTTATATGTAAATTATATCAGGCCATCCTTTTTTTCGTTACATATTACATTTGTCAACAATGTTAGTACATTCAACTGCTCTTCGTGTGCATCAGCCATTTGGCACGGTGATGGCATATTCTGGAGTGAAAACAAGGTCTTCAGAGCAGACTATGCTATCTGACGAAGCACATATCTCGCTAGTTACGGATAGCTCCTCAGAGGAGGATTCAGAGACAGATGACCAGTCCTATTCCCCCCGAGGTGTATGCTCTAACTTGGCAGGGTTATGTTGCTCATATCGTGCGTATGGTGTCTTGCATTGCTATGTCATTTGATTAGTTTAGACATGCTTTGTGTGAATGCCACCTGTTCAGTGTCTAATTACCATATATGTGAATTATGCATTGCCATCTTGTTGCAAGACATTATATATGTGAATTATACAATGCTATCTTGTTGCAAAGGCATTATATATGTGAATTATGCAATGATATGCTATTTAGCCAATCATCATGTATGTGAATTATATCATGCTATCATTTTTTTGTATTACGTGTTCCATTTATCGACAACGTTTGTATATTCAACTACTCTTCCTGTGCATCAGCCATTTGAAGCGGTGATGGAAGTATCTGGAGTGAAAACAAGGTATTCAGAGCAGACAATGCTACCTGTTGAAGCAGACATCTTGCTGGTTACAGAGAGCTCCTCAGAGGAGGATTCAGAGACTGATGACCAGTCCTATTTCCCATGTCATGCATGTTGTCTTGCATTGCTTAGTTTTTACATCATATATGGATTGCCATATGCTTACTTGCTTACTATATAAATCATATATTTGAATTATATCATGCCATCATGTTTACATAGTACATACACATCATCTATCTAAATTATGGCATGGCAACCCATTTAATAAAGACATCATATAGTTATATCATCTCATCCTGTTTAGTGTTTCCAGTCATCATATTTTGAATTATGGCATTCTATCCATGAATGTATGTGAATTATGGCATGCCAACCTATTTAATAAACACATTATATAGTTATGTCATGTCATCCTGTTTACATAGTCTCATATTTTGAACTATGTCTTTCCATCTTTTTTAGTTAGCCATCATAATGTGAAATTGTGTCATGCTATCCTGTTTAGTTAGCCATCATCTATGTGAAATTGTGTCATGCTATCCTGTTTGGTTAGACAACATAAATATGAATTATTTCATGCCCTCTTTTATTCCCCACTATCCATTGCACTTGTCTATCATACAATGTCTATACTTTCAATTACTTTTCTTGTTTATCAGCCATTTGAATTAGAGAGCGTGATGGCAGTATCTAAGGGAGTAACAACACGGTCTTCAGAAAAGATAGTGCTACCAGTTGATGCAGATAGAACCACGGTTGTACTTGCCCAAGGACCAGATCCACCACACATAACCCAGACTCTCGCAGATTGTACCCCTACCCAGTTGGACAGAGAACCAGCTACACCCCTTCTAACCCCAACCCCGGCAGATAGTAACCCAGTTCCAGTTGACACAGCACCGTCTCCACCACAGAGCACCCAAACACGAGCGGTTAGTAAGGGAACTGCAGTGCCCAAAGAACAAGGACCACCACTCTGAATCCCAACTCAACGCTCAAAGGAGAAGAAGATTTGTTCTTAGGTCAGGCTCTGTAGCTATGGTTCATACTCCTTTGCTCTTGCATTACTGTATTTCCTCATACCAACTATTTTCAAATTTGAAGGATGGAATTGAAACTCCAATGGCTCAACAGGTATGTTTTAAACCCGTTTCTTTAACTGGTTTGCTGTTGTAACCTGCTCTATGTTGATTTCAGTTTCAATTGATAAACAGTTATGTTCTCATGTCATGCACATTACAAGTGTTGTTATTACTCTATAGTTACCCACACTTATATTCTGTCTATTCTGCTTTGTCTTGAACAAATATTATTTGAACTGTGTCTCTATCTTGATTTGGCAACAAAAACTAGAATGATATAGACCATAAAGTGACCATGGTACATAGATATATGTTTGTTTCATGTTGTTATCCTGGCCACTTTACTACTGAACTCATTTACCTAAATGAGTTTCATATACAACATGGTAAACATGTGATGTGTCTGCTTGTTTCTCTTTTAGAATGCGGACAAAATATTGGAGAACAGTACCGCAGATAAGGTTCAAGATAGTGAGACATCCCTGTTGGTCTCCAAGAAAGCTGATAAAATCTATCTTGACGACAGTGAGGGAACCCAAAAGTCCTGTATTGATGTAGTGTTCGAGTTACTGGCCACTACTGCTGGCACAAGCTCTTCGAACTCGCTGCCTGAATCAGTTCGTCTTCTTGAGTCTCAACTTCAAGTTAAAGGACATTGATCAGACGTGCTGCGATAGGAAGCTGAAGGACTGAGGAAGTCCCTGCAGAATTCAGATGCATATTTTCTGGTGCAACAGCAAGCGCTAGAGGATTTAAGTGCCAAACAAGATAAAGTCAATAAGCTTGCTAAGCATCTTGCCAGCATTATGGGTACCCAGGATATTGTTTCTTGAGATCTTCTGAAGTGGTTTTAGTTCTGGATTTGTTTTGCTGCGGCATTTATTTGCGTTGGTCGCCAACTTTGACAACCAGTGTATATGATATGCTGCTTTGTTCCCTATATTTGCACTGGTGGCGAACTTTGATGCCCAGTGGATATAATATGTGTAATAGCCGTGATAGCCTAGCGTTAGTTGCTTGCTTATTTATTTCCTTGTTGTCTTGTTTATTTGTTTGCTTGTAGTCATTGCAGTTCTTTTTCTGCGGTTAGCTACTGGCTGCAATAATCTATTTTTTAAAACTAGGCCACAATAACCATGGGCTAATATTTACTGTGGTGACATTGGGCCTCCTACTGGCCGTAGAAACAGTAGGCCTTCTATGGGCCGTAGAAACAATGGGCCTTCTACGGGCCATAGAAACAATGGGCCTTCTACGGGCCATAGAAACAATGGGCCTTCTATGGGCCATATCATCAATGGGCCTTATACGAGCCGTATGATCGATTGGCCAAACATGGGCCAAACAGACCGCATTATGGCCGTAAACGGGCTAGAGTTGGAATCATCCGTTCATGGGCCGACCATAATGGGCCATCATTAATAGGCCGTATTTGATGACGCTATGAAAATGGCCCAACGTATTAACGGACCACAAACGGGCCGACTGTAACCACGGGCTGAATTTGGCCCATAAGCAGAAAATGACAGTAATGGGCCGTAAGTAAACAAATGCTGGAAACGGGCCCAAGAATAAATGGGTTCTGAGAAGGCCGAAAGATAACAAGGGCTGGAAACGGCCCAACAGAATAACGGGCCATTAATGGGTATAAAGTGATACACTGTTCATTACGGGCCAGTTTCACCACGGGCCGTTAATGGGTGTAAAGTGATACACTGTTCATTACGGGCCAGTTTCACCACGGGCCATTAATAGGCCAAGAGTTACATAGGGTCGAAAGACGTCATGGGCCATACATGTGCCAGAAGTGAAAATGGGCTGGAATCATATTAGATGGCCCAGATGACGCTATTGGGCCTAATTCGGATAGGGCGTAACAGGCGTTGGGTTAGCGGGCTGTAAATGGGCTATATGCGAACAGGCCGTTAACAGGCTTTCCATGGGCCGGCCCCCACCTTTTGACCAAGTCAAATGTGACGGACTTTTCACAGGAATGGGCCTTTGTTGGGCCGTGTCATGTGTCGACGTATCATAGGCGCCTTCCGTCCAATGAGTGGATGACATCTGTCCCAACGATGAGCCGACACGTGTTTTCTCCAGCCAATGATGATTTTACACGTGGAAAATCCCCATTGGTCGGGGCTGTTAATGGGTTATCGGATCCAAAACCAGACCCGATAGCTTAACGGTGTTCCGTTACGGTGGATGCCACGTGTTGGTCACCCTTGACCAAAGCACTTCTATGACGCGCAATTTATCGTCATGGAAGTGGACACTTCTGTGATGATAATTTTGGTAATGTCATGGAACAATTCTACGACAGCACAGGTATGACTATCTTGATTCTGTCATAAAATCGTCATGGATGTACATGCATGACAAAAAACGCGACCTACTGTGACAAACATGTATCATCACGGAAGTGTATTTTTTTGTAGTGATAGGCATCACGTCCACGACAAGTAGACCGAAACGATTATGCATTGTGACGCCCCCGATTTGACCGTACACTAATCATACACGCAAATGTGTACGATCAGGATCAGGGACTCACGAGAAGATATCACAACACAACTCTACAAATAAAATAAGTCATACAAGCATCATATTACAAGCCAGGGGCCTCGAGGGCTCGAATACAAGAGCTCGATCATAGACAAGTCAGCGGAAGCAACAATATCTGAGTATAGACATAAGTTAAACAAGTATGCCTTAAGAAGGCTAGCACAAACTGGGATACAGATCGAAAGAGGCGCAGGCCTCCTGCCTGGGATCCTCCTAAACTACTCCTGGTCGTCGTCAGCGGGCAGCACGTAGTAGTAGGCACCTCCAGTGTAGTAGGAGTCGTCGTCGACGGTGGCGTCTGGCTCCTGGGCTCCAACATCTGGTTGCGACAACCAGGTAGAAGGGATAGAGGGAAAAGAGGGAGAAAGCAACCGTGAGTACTCATCCAAAGTACTCGCAAGCAAGGAGCTACACTACATATATATGCATTGGTATCAAATGGAATAAGGGTATCATATGTGGACTGAACTGCAGAATGCCAGAATAAGAGGGGGATAACTAATCCTGTCGAAGACTACGCTTCTGGCAGCCTCCGTCTTGCAGCATGTAGAAGAGAGTAGACTGAAGTCCTCCAAGTAGCATCGCATAGCATAATCCTAACCAATGATCCTCCCCTCGTCGCCCTGTGAGAGAGCGATCACCGGTTGTATCTGGCACTTGAAAGGGTGTGTTTTATTAAGTATCCGGTACTAGTTGTCATAAGGTCAAAGTACAACTCCGGGTCGTCCTTTTACCGAGGGACACGGCTATTCGAATAGATTAACTTCCCTGCAGGGGTGCACCACATACCCCAACACGCTCGATCCCATTTGGCCGGACACACTTTTCTGGGTCATGCCCGGCCTCGGAAGATCAACACGTCGCAGCCCTACCTAGGCACAACAGAGAGGTCAGCACACCGGTCTAAATCCTATGGCGCAGGGGTCTGGACCCATCGCCCTTTGCACACCTGCACGTTGCGTACGCGGCCGGAAGCAGACCTAGCCTAGTGGCTTTCCAGTCCAATCCGGCACGCGCCACTCAGTCGCTGACGTCACGAAGGCTTCGGCTGATACCACGACGCCGGGATACCCATTAGTGCTCCCACGTAGATGGTTAGTGCGTATAGACCAAATGGCCAGACTCAGATCAAATACCCAGATCTCGTTAAGCGTGTTAAGTATCCGCGAACACCGACCAGGGCCAGGCCCACCTCTCTCCTAGGTGGTCGGAACCTGCCCTGTCGCTCCGCCTCAAAGATCCACTCGCGGGTGCTCCTACGAGCCTACCCGTCTTTAGTCACCACATGTATCATGTATAAAGTATATAGTATATACCCGTGATCACCTCCCGAGTGATCACGGCCCAATAGTATAGCATGGCAGACGGACAAGAATGTAGGGCCACTGATGATAAGCTAGCATCCTATACTAAGCATTAGGTTTGCAGGTAAAGGTAGCAACAATAGTAGCAAGGACAGGCTATGCATCAGTATAGGATTAACGGGAAGCAGTAACATGCTACACTACTCTAATGCAAGCAGTATAGAGAAGAGTAGGCGATATCTGGTGATCAAAGGGGGGGCTTGCCTGGTTGCTCTGGCAAGAGAGAGGGGTCGTCAACTCCGTAGTCGTACTGGGTAGCAGCGGCGTCGGTCTCGGTGTCTATCGAGAGAAGAGGGGGGAGAAACAATAAATATTTAAACAAGCATATGCATAGTGATGCATGACATGATAAGTAACTGCGTTAGAGGTGCCCTAACGCGGTAGTAGGTGATACCAGTGAAGGGGGATGACATCCGGGAAAGTATCCCCGGTGTTTCGCGTTTTCGGGCAGAGGAGCCGGAGTGGGAAAGTTACGTGTTTGATAGGTTAGGGGGGTGTGGCGGATGAACGGGTTGCGTATCCGTAATCGTCTCGTCGTTCTGAGCAACTTTCATGTAGAAAGTATTTTCATCTAAGCTACGGTTTATTTTATATGATTTTCTAAAGTTTTATTAAATTTTGGAATTAATTATTTAATTCAACATTATCCAGAATAGTAAAAGACGACGTCAGCATGACATCATGCTGACATCAGCAGTCAACTGAGCAGTTGACTCGGTCAACTATGTGTGGGTCCCGCATGTCATTCACTATTAGTTAATTAATCACAGTTAATTAGGTTAACTAGTTAATTAGGCTAATCTAATCAGGATTAATTAATTTAATTAATTAATTAATTAATATTTTTATTTTTATTTTTATTTTTTTAATATCTTTTTTTATTAAACGTTCTGGGGGGGCAAGGGCCCCACTTGTCATTGGCCCAGGGGGCCTTAACGGGCATGGGCATGCGGGAACTGGGGATACGGGCGTATCCCGGTTGTCCCCGGGCGCCGGCCGGTGCGGCCAAGGGGCGCCGAGCGCGGCCACGAGGAGCAGGGGCAGGGCAGCGCGCCGACGTGGAGCTCCGGCGGCTGAGTTCACGCGGAGTAGGTGGGGGGGGGGCACCGCGGCGAGCAGATGCAGCGAGGCACGGCGAGTGATCCAGGGGCTCCGACGACAGGCGCCATCCCCAGGCGCCTGAGGAGGTGCGCGTGTGGGGTCAAGCACCGGCGGCCAGCGACGCAGCGCGGTGCGGGGAGGGGGCCGTGGCGAAAGGCAAGCTGGCGCGCGCGTGCGCTGGACGAGGCAGCAGCGGGAGGGAGAGGGCGCGGCCACGGCGCGTGCGGAGGCACGCCGGTCACGACGAGGCCGCGTTGAGCAGAGGTGCGAGAGAGAGGAGCGCGGAGATGAGCGCGGCAGCGGGCTCACATTGGGGCGTAGGGAACGGGGCAGTGGGGGTTGGGGAGGGCGACGGCGACGACGTGCGTGGCGGAGACGAGGTGCAGGCCGGTGAGGAGGCGCGGGCTCCGGGCGCGGCGTCCTGGCGCGGGATGGCGAGGTCGTCGCGGCGACGGGCGTCGGGATCGGGGGTGTAGGGCGGCGTGGGATCGGGCCCCTCCCGATCCAGAACCAGCCGAGTGTGGGGGCGCCGGGAAAGACGGTTGGGGAGGAGGGCGTTGGGCGGTGGTGGCGATGGTGAACGGCGGCGGGGCGACGGGGACGGCCCGATCCGATCTGGATCGGATGAGAGGGAGAGATGAGGGAGTGGGGGGGGGGGGGTGGTTGCGGTCGTGGGGGAGTGGGGGGATGGGGTTAGGGTTTCTGGTAGCGGGGGTTATGCAGGGGGGCAGCTGGGCCTACCAGGTGGATGGCCCAATGGCCTGCTGGGCCGGAGCCCAGTGGGGGGGTGTTTCCCTTTTTTTTCTATTTTGTTAGTTTTCTTTTGTTTTCCTTTTCTTTTTTTCTTTTTTTAACCTTAATTGCTTTAGTTTAAGTAAAACACAATAAGAGTCTCTAAATTAGTGTTACTAAATATTCCACTACCACAATTAACTTGGCACATTAATTAAAGTCAACTGCTCAGATTTCTGCACCAACATTTATTATGGATTATTTGACACATTAGGAACAATTTAGTTTTGACTTTTGAAAACTTTAATTGTTTTGACTTTAATTCAAATTTGAATTTGGATCGGTTCTGAACTAACTCGAGATTATCAACAATGATCGAGGTGACGTGACATCATTACTAGAGGGTTACTGTAGCTTGATTACCCGGGCGTCACATGCATCTACTACTATTACTCCACACATCGACCGCTATCCAACATGCATCTAGAGTATTAAGTTCATAAGAACAGAGTAACGCATTAGGCAACATGAGATGATATAGAGGGATAAACTTCAAGCAATATGATATAAACCCCATCTTTTTATCCTCGATGGAAACAATACAATACGTGCCTTGCTGCCTGCTGTCACTAGGAAAGGACACCGCAATATTGAACACAAAGCTAAGCACTTCTCCCATTGCAAAAAAGATCAATCTAGTAGGCCAAACCAAACTAATAATTCTAAGAGACTTGCAAAGATAACCAATCATACATAAAAGATTTCAGAGAAGAATCGAATATTGTTCATAGAAAAACTTGATCATAAACCCACAATTCATCAGATTTCAACAAACACACCGCAAAAAGAGTTACATCAAATAGGTCTCCAAGAAGATCGAGGAGAACATTGTATTGAGATCCAAAGAGAGAGAAGAAGCCATCTAGCTAATAATTATGGACCCGAAGGTCTGTCGTAAACTACTCACACATCATCGGAGAGGCTATGGTGTTGATGTAGAAGCCCTCCATGATTGATTGCCCCTCCGACGGAGCTCCGGAAAATGCCCGAAGATGGGATCTCTTGGGTACAGAAGGTTGTGGCGGTGGAAATAGGGTTTCATGGTGCTCCTGGATTTTTTCGGGGTATATGGATATATATATAGGAGGAAGAAGTCGGTCGGTGGAGCTGCGAGGGGCCCACGAGGGTGGGGGCGTGCCTAGGGGGGCAGGCGCGCCTCCCTACCTCGTGGCTCCCTCGTTTCTTTCTTGACGACCACTCCAAGTCCCCTGTACCAGGTTTGTTCCAAAAATAACTCTCCCGAAGGTTTTATTCCATTTGGATTCCGTTTGATATTCCTTTTCTGCGAAACACTAAAATAGGCAAAAAACAGCAATTTGCACTGGGCCTTGGGTTAGTAGGTTAGTCCCAAAAATAATATAAAAGTGTATAAATAACCCCATTAACATCAAAAAACAGATAATATAATAACATGGAACAATAGAAAATTATAGATACGTTGGAGACGTATCAAGCATCCCCAAGCTTAATTCCTGCTCGTCCTCGAGTAGGTAAATGATAAAAACAGAATTTTTGATGTGGAATGCTACCTAGCATAATTCTCAATGTAATTTTCTTTATTGTGACATGAATGTTCAGACCCGAAAAATTCAAGAAAAAAGTTTAATATTGACATAAAAATAATAATACTTCAAGCATACTAACTAAGAAATCATGTCTTCTCAAAATAACATGGCAAAAGAAAGTTCATCCCTACAAAATCGTATAGTTTGGTCATGCTCCATTTTCGTCACACAAGAATGCTCTCGTCATGCACAACCCCGATGACAAGCCAAGCAATTGTTTCATACTTTAGTAATCTCAAACTTTTTTCAACTTTCACGCATTACATGAGCGTGAGCCATGGATATAGCACTATGGGTGGAATAGAATATGATGATGGGGTTATGTGGAGAAGAAAAAAAGGAGAAAGTCTCACATCGACGTGGCTAATCAACGGGCTAGGGAGATTCCCATCAATTGATGTCAATGCAAGGAGTAGGGATTGCCATGCAACAGATGCACTAGAGCTATAAATGTGTGAAAGCTCAACAAAAGAAACTAAGTGGGTGTGCATCCAACTTGCTTGCTCACGAAGACCTAGGGCATTTGAGGAAGCCCATTGTTGGAATATACAAGCCAAGTTCTATAATGAAAAATCCCCACTAGTATATGGAAGTGACAAAACAAGAGACTCTCTATCATAAAGATCATGGTGCTACTTTGAAGCACAAGTGTGGAAAAAGAGGATAGTAGCATTGTCCCTTTTTATTTCTTTTTTTTCTTTTTGGCACTTTTTCTGGCCTTTCTTTTTTTATTTGGGACAATTCTCTATTAATGATGATCATCACACTTCTATTTATTTACAACTCAATGATTACAACTCGATACTAGAACAAAATATAACTCTATATGAATGCCTCCGGCTGTGTACCGGGAAGGGCAATGAATCAAGAGTGACGTGTATGATAAATTATGCATGGTGGCTTTGCCACAAATACGATGTCAACTAGATGATCATGCAAAGCAATATGGCAATGATGAAGTGTGTCATAAATGAAAAGGTGGAAATTTGCATGGCAATATATCTCAGAATGGCTATGTAAATTCCATAATAGGTAGGTATGGTGGCTGTTTTGAGGAAGATATAAGGAGGTTTATGTGTGAAAGAGTGTATCATATCATGGGGTTTGGATGCACCGACGAAGTTTGCACCAACTCTCAAGGTGAGAAAGGGCAATGCACGGTACCGAAGAGGCTAGCAATGATGGAAGGGTGAGAGTGTGTATAATCCATGGACTCAACATTAGTCATAAAGAACTCACATACTTACTGCAAAAATCTAAAAGTCATCAAAAACCAAGCATTACACGCATGCTCCTAGGGGGATAGATTGGTAGGAAAAGACCATCGCTCGTCCCCTACCACCACTCATAAGGAAGACAATCAAATAACACCTCATGTTTCAAATTTGTTACACAACGGTTACCATACGTGCATGCTACGGGACTTGCAATCTTCAACACAAGTATTTATCAAATTCACAACTAATCAACTAGCACACTCTAATATCACCATCTTTATATCTCAAAACAATTATCAAGTATAAAACTTCTCATAGTATTCAATGCACTTTCTATGATATCTTTTATTTTACCCATCTTGGATGCCTATCATATTAGGACTAAATTCATAACCGAAGCAAATTACCATGCTATTCTAAAGGACTCTCAAAATAATATAAGTGCAGCATGAGAGATCAATAATTCTATAAAATAAAACCACCATCGTGCTCTAAAAGATATAAGTGAAGCACTAGAGCAAAATTATCTAGCTCAAAAGATATAAGTGAAGCACATAGAGTATTCTAATAAATTCCAATTCATGTGTGTCTCTCCCGAAAGGTGTGTACAGCAAGTATGATTGTGGTAAACTAAAAAGCAAAGACTCAAATCATACAAGACGCTCCAAGCAAAACACATATCATGTGGTGAATAAAAATATAGCCTCAAGTAAAGTTACCGGTGGAAGAAGACGAAAGAGGGGGTGCCTTCCGGGGCATCCCCAAGCTTAGGCTTTTGGTTGTCCTTGAATTTTACCTTGGGGTGCCTTGGGCATCCCCAAGCTTAGGCTATTGCCACTCCTTATTCCATAATCCATCAAATCTTTACCCAAAACTTGAAAACTTCACAACACAAAACTCAACAGAAAATCTCATGAGCTCCGTTAGTATAAGAAAACAAACCACCACTTAAGGTACTGTAGTGAACTCATTCTTTATTTATATTGGTGTTAAACCTACTGTATTCCAACTTCTCTATGGTTCATACCCTCCGATACTAACCATAGATTCATCAAAATAAGAAAACAACACACGAAAAATAGAATCTGTCAAAAACAGAACAGTCTGTAGTAATCTGTAGGTTTCGAATACTTCTGTAACCCCAAAAATTCTGAAATAAATTTGTGGACGTGAGTAATTTTTCTATTAATCATCTGCAAAAATAATTAACCTAATCGCTCTCTCCAGTAAAAATGGCAGCAAATCTCGTGAGCGCTAAAGTTTCTGTTTTTTATAGCAAGATCGCAAAAACTTCCCCCAAGTCTTCCCAAAGGTTCTACTTGGCACAAACACTAATTAAAAGCATAAAATAACATCTAAACAGAGGCTAGATGAATTATTTATTACTAAACAGAATCAAAAATCAAGCAACAAAAGTAAAATTGGGTTGCCTCCCAACAAGCGCTATCGTTTAACACCCCTAGCTAGGCATAAAAGCAAGAATAGATCTAGGTATTATCATCTTTGGTATGCAATCCATAAGTGGCTCTCATAATAGATTCATAAGGTAATTTAATTTTCTTTCTAGGAAAGTGTTCCATGCCCTTCCTAACAGAAATTGGAATATAATATTCCCTTCTTTCATATCAATAATAGCACCAATTGTTCTAAGGAAATGTTTATTATTCATGCTAGAATTGTATTAACCGGAAACTTGATACATGTGTGAATACATAGACAAACAGAGTGTCCCTAGTATGCCTCTACTTGACTAACTCGATAATCAAAGATGGTTCAGTTTCCTAGCCGTAGACATGTGTTGTCATTTGATGAACATGATCACATCATTAGAGAATGATGTGATGGACAAGACCCATCCTTCAGCTTAGCACTTTGATCGTTTAGTTTATTTGTATTGCTTTCTTCATAACTTGTACATGTTCCTATGACTATGAGATTATGCAACTCCCGAATACCGGAGGAACACCTTCTGTGCTATCAAATGTCACAACGTAACTGGGTGATTATAAAGATTCTCTACAGGTGTCTCCGATGGTGTTTGTTGAGTTGGCATAGATCGAGATTAGGATTTGTCACTCCGATTGTCGGAGGGGTATCTCTGGGCCCTCTCGGTAATGCTCATCACTATAAGCCTTCCAAGCAATGTGACTAAAGAGTTAGTTACGGGATGATGCATTACGGAACGAGTAAACAGACTTGTCGGTAACGAGATTGAACTAGGTATGAGGATACCGACGATCGAATCTCGGGCAAGTAACATACCGATGACAAAGGGAATGCTACCTCTTGAGCACTGCGTTGGTTTTCCGTTGAAGAGGAAAGGGTGATGCACCAAAGTATCGTAAGTATTTCCCTCGGTTTTGAGAACCAAGGTATCAATCCAGTAGGAGACAACACGCAAGTCCCTCGTACCTACACAAACAAATAAGAACCTCACAACCAACGCGATAAATGGGTTGTCAATCCCTTCATGGTCACTTGAGAGTGAGATCTGATAGAGATAATAATAATAAGATAAATATTTTTGGTATTTTTATGATATAGATTGAAAGTAAAGATTGCAAAGTAAAATAGATTGGAAACTTATATGATAAAAGATAGACCCGGGGGCCATAGGTTTCACTAGTGGCTTCTCTCAAAATAGCATAAGTATTACGGTGGGTGAACAAATTACTGTCGAGCAATTGATAGAAAAGTGCACAATTATGAGAATATCTAGGCATGATCATGTATATAGCCATCACGTCCGCGACAAGTAGACCGAAACGATTCTGCATCTACTATTATTACTCCACACATCGACTGCTATCCAGCATGCTTCTAGAGTATTAAGTTCATAAGAACAAAGTAACACATTAGACAAGATGAAATGATGTAGAGGGATAAACTTCAAGCAATATGATATAAACCCCATCTTTTTATCCTCGATGGCAATAATACAACACATGCCTTGCTGCCCCTGTTGTCTCTGGGAAAGGACACCGCAAGATTGAACCCAAAGCTAAGCACTTCTCCCATTGCAAAAAAGATCAATCTAGTAGACCAAACCTATAACGCCCACGATGCGGCTATATCTCCCACGTGTCGAAGCACAACTTAGAGGCATAACCGCATTGTAAGCAATGTCGCAAGTGAGGTAATCTTCACACAACCCATGTAATGAATAAGGAAAATAGGTACATAGTTGGCTTACACTCGCCACATCACACAATAGCATAAATATCATTACATTCATCCAGATACAATCAAGGTCCGACTATGGAACCAAAATAAAGAACAACCCCAAATGCGACAAAGTCCCTGATCGCCCCAACTGGGCACCACTACTGATCGTCTGGAAAGGAAACGTAGTATCATCCTGAGTCCTCGTCGAACTCCCACTTGAGCTCAGTCGAATCTCCTGGAGCGGTATCATCGGTCCCTACATCTGGTTTTGAAGTAATCTGTGAGTCACGGGGACTCAGCAATCTCACACCCTCGCGATCAAGACTATTTAAGCTTATAGGAAGGGTAAGGTATGAGGCGGAGCTGCAGCAAGCACTAGCATATATGGTGGCTAACATACGCAAATTAGAGCGAGAAGAGAAGGCAAAGGCACGGTCGATAAACTATGATCAAGAAGTGATCCTAGAACAACCTGCGTTCAAGCATAACTCGAGACTGTGTTCTCTTCCCGTACTCCGCCAAAAAGAGACCATCACGGCCACACACTCTGTTGATTCATTTTAATTAAGTTAAGGTTCAAGTTATCTACAACCGGACATTAACAAATTCCCATCTGCCCATAACCGCGGGCACAGTTTTCGAAAGTTCAAAACCCTACCGGGGTGTCCCAACTTAGCCCATCACAAGCTCTCACGGTCAACGAAGGATATTCCTTCTCCCAAGACAATCCGATCAGACTCGGAATCCCGGTTACAAGACATCTCGACAATGGTAAAACTAAACAAGCAAAGCCACCCGAATGTGCCGACAAATCCCGATAAGAGCTGCACATATCTCGTTCTCAGGGCACAACGGATGAGGTGGCCCCGCAGGCAGCTCAGTTTGGACCAACACTCAGAGGAGCACTGGCCCGGGGGGGTTAAAATAAAGATGACCCTTGAGTCCGCGAAACCCAAGGGAAAAGGCTAGGTGGCGAATGGTAAAACCAATGTTGGGCATTGCTGGAAGAGTTTTATTCAAGGCGAACTGTCAAGGGGTTCCCATTATAACCCAACCGTGTAAGGAACGCAAAATCAAGGAACATAACACCGGTATGACGGAAACTAGGGCGGCAAGAGTGGAACAAAACACCAGGCATAAGGCCGAGCCTTCCACCCTTTACCAAGTTTATAGATGCATTAAAATAGAAAAGATATAATAACGATATCCCAACAATAAACATGTTCCAACAAGGAACAAACTCCAATCTTCACCTACAACTAGCAATGCTATAAGAGGGGCTGAGCAAAGCGGTAACATAGCCAAACAACGGTTTGCTAGGACAAGGTGGGTTAGAGGTTTGACATGGCAATATGGGAGGCATGATAAGCAAGTGGTAGGTATCGTAGCATAGGCATAGCAAAAGAGCGAGCATCGAGCAAGCAGAGATAGAAGTGATTTCGAGGGTATGGTCATCTTGCCTGCAAAGTTCTCCGAGTTGACATTAGCTTGATCCTCGTAAACATACTCAACGGGCTCCTCGATCACGTACTCATCTCCCGGCTCTACCCAAAGCAAGAACATAAGCAAAGGGAGACACAATCAACCACGTGCAATGCACAAACAACATGATGCAAAACATGTCATGATATTCAGGATGCGATATGCGATGCATATGCATGTTTCGGAAAGGAGAGACTGAACCTGGCCTCAACTTGGAAATCCAAGAGTGCCACTGGAAAGATGGGTTGATTTCGGTCAAAATCGATATAAAGATCACCGGAAACGGATGCATGGTTTGCAAATGACAAGTAAAACAAATATGACACTGATCTGCAATTAACAGCACGAGACCATCTAAATGAATCAAGAACAACAAGCTACTGCACTCTAACATAACAACAAAATACATGGAAGTGATCCACTCACGATGCTTGAAAAAAGATGAACACTGAGCTATGGCTAATTCACTCAATAGCAGGTTCAAACAAGCATGTCAAAAGTGCAAAAGATATCAGGTTACAGACTTGGTGAAAATAACATGTCAGGAATTTAACATCAGGAAGCAATGCTTAGAGCAAGATAACAACATGCTACATGAAAATAACATGGCAAAGCAAAACATGGCATGAAGCTGCTCAAAGCATACAACAAAAGTCCCTTACTGACCATAAGCCAAAAGGGATCAGAAAATACAATGGCATCCATGTGAACATAGCAATTATCGTTAATAGATTCAGACTTGGTAGAAAACTGGAACATGGCAAAACAGATATTAAGTAGGCATGTTTACGAGCTCGATGCACTCACCACAAGGCATTGCATGACAAACTAAGCACCCAGCAAGTATACATGGCATAGAAGCTAAACATGGCAAGAACACACTCATAGCATGCATGGATCAACTATAACAAGCTCGGCAAAAATGCTTAACGCGTAAACATTCTGCGAGGAACATTTTATAGCAAAAGTAGAGCTTGATTGACTCAAGCTATGGTGCTCCATAATTGCAAACAAAGACATGGATGGATAGAGCACAACAATATCTAGAAAACATCCTTACTGATCATGCTCAAAAGAGGCATGGATCACTCTGTAGCAACATGAATACATGGCATAAAAATATTAACAAGGCAAAGACTTAGCAGAATTTCTAAGTCCATGACATCATCAACATTACGAGAGCTACTTTGCATGCTTGTGCTAGTCACCACAAAGATCACAAAAATACATGGCATACACCCCTGTAAAGATGGCATGGCATACTTCAAAACTCATGTAGGGCTCAAGTTCATAGGAGGCACACATTAATCATGGCAAAAATGACAAATGCCCAATTACTGATATGAATCTGAAACTAATATAAACTAGCACTCTTACAACAGCATTTAGGGCATCAAGATGAGCTCAAATGAACGTGGTGCAATGGAATGAAATGAAGAACTCGTCGAGGCGAACAATTTGATATGCTACACGCCCAAACGGAGCCACGGATGCAGAGTTATGGCATGACGAAAAACGCTAAAAAATACTGGGAGTTAGGGCAAAAGTCAACCCTCGAGATTTTGGATCCAGATTTGCACGCTTCCCGAGGATGAACTCGAGCACTCCGGAGTCGGGGTGATGGCGGCCAGAGTCGGGGACGCGGTGGCCGGCCGAGAGGTGGAGGGCGGCGGCCGGAGTCGGGGACGGCGCAGGCGAGGACCCGCGGCGGCGCGGCGAGGCAATGGAGGGCGGCGCGGAAGCCGAGGGGCGGAGAACGGGGGATCCGGCGCGGTGGCGGACGGCGATGCGGGGCGGACCGGCAACGGTGGTAGTGAGGCGGCGCGCGGGCGGCGGCGGGAGGCCGAGGGGCGGCGGATCCGGCGCGCGGGCCTCGGGGGCTCTCCTCGGGCCCGGGTGGGCCGGCGAAGTGGGGCGCGCGGGCGGTGATGTGGTGTTGCGCGATTGGCGCGGAGGCGGCGGCGGACGCGTCCGGTCGGAGCGGACGTGTCCGTCGTGGAGAGGGAGCGGGGCTAGGGTTTTGGGATCCGGAATTTTCGAGGGAGTGATCGAACGATCTAGATGAGCTAGGAGGCTCCAAATTGAGCACGGCTTGCGGCCACACGATCGTCATTGAACGATCTAGATGATGGAGGGGTTTTAGATGGGTTTTGGACCACTTTGGAGGGGTTTTGGGCTGCAACACACACGAGGCCTTTTCGGTCCCTCGGTTAACCAGTGGAATATCAAACAAAGTCCAAACGGCACGAAACTTGACAGGCGGTCTACCGGTAGTAAACTAATGCCGCTTGGCAAGTCTCGGTCCAATCCGAAAACGTTTAACACCCGCACACGAAAAGAGGTAGAAAGGGACACCGGAGGACATAGGATGCATGAGACGAACACGTATGAAAATGCGATGCACATGATGACATGACATGAGATGCATGACAGACAAAACAACACGAAGACAAAAACCCGACAAAAAGGAAATATCATAACTTAGTGCCGGAAATGGCAAGAGTTGGAATACAAATCTGGCAGGCTACATACGGGGTGTTACGACACTCCACCACTACGAAAGGATCTCGTCCCGAGATCTAGGACTGGAAAAACTCCGGGTACTCAGAACGGAGATGATCCTCGCGTTCCCAGGTGGCTTCACGGTCGGAATGATGTGACCACTTGACTTTCAGGAATTTGATAGACTTGTGGCGAGTCTTGCGCTCAGTTTCTTCAAGAATAGCAACGGGGTGCTCATGATAAGACAAGTGTCAGTGTCAAAACCGGCGGATCTCGGGTAGGGGGTCCCGAACTATGCGTCTAGGCGGATGGTAACATGAGACAGGGGACAGGAAGTTTTACCCAGGTTCAGGCCCTCTTGATGGAGGTAAAACCCTACGTCCTTCTTGATTAATATTGATGATATGGTTAGTACAAGAGTAGATCTACCACGAGATCAGAGAGGCTAAACCCTAGAAGCTAGCCTATGGTACGATTGTATGTTGTCCTATGGACTAAAACCCTCCGGTTTATATAGACACCAGAGAGGGCTAGGGTTACACAAGGTCGGTTACAAAGGAGGAGATATGAATATCCGTATTGCCTAGCTTGCCTTCCACGCCAAGTAGAGTCCCATCCGGACACGAGATGAAGTCTTCAATATTGTATCTTCATAGTCCAACAATCCGGCCAAAGGATATAGTCTGGCTGTTCGGAGACCCCCTAATCCAGGACTCCCTCAGTAGCCCCTGAACCAGGCTTTCAATGACGATGAGTCCGGCGCGCAGTATTGTCTTCGGCATTGCAAGGAGGGTTCCTCCTCTGACTACATCACGGAAGAATTTGAATACAAGGATAGTGTGCGACCCTGCAAAATAAGTTGCACGTACCACCATAGAGAGAATAATACTTCCACAAATCTAATCTGCTGAGACGTCTTGGCAACACGACATTATGTCATGGCCCGGTGATTATTCGAACCGTTTCCTTTAACTAGCCCCGCATATAACGCGAGGCAGTTTTTTGACACGTCTTGTCAAAGCAGAGATCGTGTTCCCCTAATTACGGGATTCTCATCAATACGGTCGTGGGTAACCCAACCGTATCTAGGACTCCTAGATTATAGGCAAGTCCCAAACGGCTACGAAGAGGACGCTTGATATTCACCCTCTTTATAAAGGGACAAGGCTTTTACTCTTTCCCTCCCGTGCTCAATCGAATCCTTCCCCCGCCTCGAGTTCTAACACCCAAAGCCCAGGTCAGGTGCTTCGGACCTTCAATCATGTCCGGATCTAGACTTCAAGGCTGGTGGATGTCCTCCTCCATTACATAAGAAGATATCAAGAAGTTGAGGGAGGCCGGATACCTGACCGCCGAGGTTTCGCATCGGCTGCCTGCCCGAGGGCAGGTCGTCCCTACTCCTGAACCCAACGAAGACGTCGTGTTCATCTCCCACTTCCTCTGAGATCTAGGCCTCACTCTGGATCCCTTCGTTAGGGGGCTGATGTTTTATTACGGGCTAGATTTCCATGATCTAGCACCGGACTCCTTTCTCCACATCTCATCATTTATTGTTGTATGTGAGGCTTTCCTCCGCATTACCCCTCACTTCGGCCTATGGCTCATGACCTTTGACGTGAATCCGAAGATGGTCGAGGGGCAGCATGTAGCGTGCGGAGGCGCATTAATAAGCAGGATCACCGGAGCTCCATGGCCAAAGGGTTCTATTCCAGAGGTGTTCGGATTATGGCAACGGGAGATGTTTTACATCACAGCTCCCAGAAGTGCCAAGTGGGCGGCTGCCCCTGCTTTTTGCTCAGGCCCTCCACCACAACTGATGTCATGGATTAGCAGAGGGCTAAGCTGGGGTCCCGCCAAGGACATGCCTGTACTGCAAAACCGCATTCAAAATCTCTTCGAAGGAGATTTCAGTTTGATTATGGTAATGCAAGTCATGCTGGTTCGACGAATCCAGCCATGCAAATGTCGGCCTCTTCGCATGTGGGAGTTCAACCCAGAAGGACCGCGCGCCATTCAGAATTTCTTCGGCCTGACGCACGAGGAGATGTATAGATCATTATTCGGACCCCAGATAGAGTGTCCGAATACTACCGAGGTGAAGGAAATATGCCCTAGAGGCAATAATAAAGTTATTATTTATTTCCTTATATCATGATAAATGTTTATTATTCATGCTAGAATTGTATTAACCGGAAACATAATACATGTGTGAATACATAGACAAACAGAATGTCACTAGTATGCCTCTACTTGACTAGCTCGTTGATCAAAGATGGCTATGTTTCCTAACCATAGACATGAGTTTTCATTTGATTAATGGGATCACATCATTAGGAGAATGATGTGATTGACTTGACCCATTCTGTTAGCTTAGCACTTGATCGTTTAGTTTGTTGCTATTGCTTTCTTCATGACTTATACATGTTCCTATGACTATGAGATTATGCAACTCCCGTTTACCGGAGGAACACTTTGTGTGCCACCAAACGTCACAACGTAACTGGGTGACTATAAAGGTGCTCTACAGGTGTCTCCGAAGGTACTTGTTGGGTTGGCGTATTTCGAGATTAGGATTTGTCACTCCGATTGTCGGAGAGGTATCTCTGGGCCCACTCGGTAATGCACATCACTATAATCCTTGCAAGCATTGCAACTAATGAGTTAGTTGCGGGATGATGTATTACGGAAAGAGTAAAGAGACTTGCCAGTAACGAGATTGAACTAGGTATTGAGATACCGATGATCGAATCTCAGGCAAGTAACATACCGATGACAAAGGGAACAATGTATGTGGTTATGCGGTTTGACCGATAAAGATCTTCACAGAATATGTAGGAGCCAATATGAGCATCCAGGTTCCACTATTGGATATTGACCGGAGACGTGTCTCGGTCATGTCTACATAGTTCTCGAACCTGTTTATGTGTTCGATGACGGTTATATTATGAGTTTATGTGTTTTGATGTACCGAAGGAGTTCGGAGTCCCGGATGAGATCAGGGACATGACGAGGAGTCTCGAAATGGTCGAGACATAAAGATCGATATATTGGACGACTATATTCGGACATCGGAAAGGTTCCGAGTGATTTGGTATTTTCGAGAGTACCGGGGAGTTACGGGAATTCGTATTGGGCCTTAGTGGCCCATACGGAAAAGGAGAGAAAGGCCTCAAAGGGTGGCCGCACCCCTCCCCATGGGCTGGTCCGAATTGGACTAGGGAGGGGGGGCGCCCCCTTCCTCCCTTCTCCTTTTCCCTTCCCTTTCCTTCTCTTCTACTCCTACTACTTGGAAGGGCTCCTAGTTCTACTAGGAAAGGGGGGATCCTACTCCCGGTGGGAGTAGGACTCCCCTAGGGCGCTCCATAGAGAGGGACGGCCCCTCCCCTCCTCCACTCATTTATATATGTGGCCAGGGGGCATCCCATAGACACAACAGTTGATCTCTTGATCTCTTAGTCGTGTGCGGTGCCCCCCTCCACCATAATCCACCTTGATCATATCATAGTGGTGCTTAGGCGAAGCCCTGCGTTGGTAGAATATCATCATCGTCACCACGCCATCGTGCTGACAAAACTCTCCCTCAACACTCGGCTGGATCGGAGTTCGAGGGACGTCATCGAGTTGAACGTGTGCAGAACTCGGAGGTGTCGTGCGTTCGGTACTTGATCGGACGGATCGTGAAAACGTACGACTACATCAACCACGTTGTGCTAACGCTTCTGCTTTCGGTCTACGAGGGTACGTGGACAACACTCTCCCCTCTCGTTGCTATGCATCACCATGATCTTGCGTGTGCGTAGGAATTTTTTTGAAATTACTACGTTACCCAACAGTGGCATCCGAGCCTGGTTTTATGCGTTGATGTAATATGCACGAGTAGAACACATGTGAGTTGTGGGCGATATAAGTCATACTGCTTACCAGCATGTCACACTTTGGTTCGGCGGTATTGTTGGATGAAGCGGTCCGGGCCGACATTACGCGTACACTTACGCGAGACTAGTTTTACCGCCGTGCTATGCACATAGGTGACTAGCGGGTGTCAGTTTCTCCAACTTTAGTTGAACTGACTATGGCTACGCCCGGTCCTTGCGAAGGTTAAAACAGCACCAACTTGACAAACTATTGTTGTGGCTTTGATGTGTAGGTAAGAACAGTTCTTGCTAAGCCCGTAGCAGCCACGTAAAATTTGCAACAACAAAGTAGAGGACGTCTAACTTGTTTTTGCAGGGCATGTTGTGATGTGATATGGTCAAGACATGATGCTAAATTTTATTGTATGAGATGATCATGTTTTGTAACCGAGTTATCGGCAACTAGTAGGAGCCATATAGTTGTCTCTTTATTGTATGCAATACAATCGCCCTATAATGCTTTACTTTATAACAAAGCGGTACCGATAGTCGTAGAAGCATAAGATTGGCGAGACGACAACGATGCTACGATGGAGATCAAGGTGTCGCGCCGGTGACGATGGTGATCATGATGGTGCTTCGGAGATGGAGATCACAAGCACAAGATGATGATGGCCATATCATATCACTTATATTGATTGCATGTGATGTTTACCTTTTTATGCATCTTATCTTGCTTTGATTGACGGTAGCATTATAGGATGATCCCTCACTAAATTATCAAAGTATAAGTGTTCTCCCTGAGTATGCACCGTTGCGAAAGTTCTTCGTGCTGAGACACCACGTGATGATCGGGTGTGATAGGCTCTACGTTCAAATACAAGGGGTGCAAAACAGTTGCATATGCGGAATACTCTGGTTAAACTTGACGAGCCTAGCATATAACAGATATGGCCTCGGAACACGGAGACCGAGAGGTCGAGCGTGAATCATATAGTAGATATGATCAACATAGTGATGTTCACCATTGAAAGTACTCCATCTCACGTGATGATCGGACATGGTTTAGTTGATTTGGATCACGTGATCACTTAGAGGATTAGAGGGATGTCTATCTAAGTGGGAGTTCTTAAGTAATATGATTAATCGAACTTAAATTTATCATGAACTTAGTCCTGGTAGTATTAGCATATCTATGTTGTAGATCAATAGCTCGCGTTTAGCTCCCCTATTTTATTTTTTATATGTTCCTAGAGAAAACTAAGTTCAAAGATGTTCGTAGCAATGATGCGGATTGGATCCGTGATCTGAGGTTTATCCTCATTGCTACACAGAAGAATTATGTCCTTGGTGCATCGCTAGGTGACAAACCTATTGCAGGAGCAAATGCAGATGTTATGAACGTTTGGCTAGCTCAATATGATGACTACTTGATAGTTTAGTGCACCATGCTTAAACGGCTTAGAATCGGGACTTCAAAGACGTTTTGAACGTCATGGACCATATGAGATGTTTCAGGAGTTGAAGTTAATATTTCAAGCAAATACCCGAGTTGAGAGATATGAAGTCTCCAACAAGTTCTATAGCTAAAAGATGGAGGAGAATAGCTCAAGCAGTGAGCATGTGCTCAGATTGTCTGGGTACTACAATCGCTTGAATCAAGTGGGAGTTAATCTTCGAGATAAAATAGTGATTGATAGAATTCTCTAGTCATCATCACCAAGTTAGTAGAAATTCGTGATGAACTATAATATGGAAGGGATAACGGAAACGATTCCCAAGCTCTTCGTGATGCTGAAATCGACGAAGGTAGAAATCAAGAAAAGCATCAAGTGTTGATGGTAAAGAAAAACCACTAGTTTCAAGTAAAGGGACAAAGGGAAGAAAGGGGAACTTCAAGAAGAACGGCAAGCAAGTTGCCACTCAAGTGAAAAAACCCAAGTCTGGACCTAAGCCTGAAACTGAGTGCTTCTACTGCAAAGGGAATGGTCACTGGAAGTGGAACTACCCCAAGTAATTGGTGGATAAGAATGATGGCAAAGTGAACATAGGTATATTTGAAATACATGTTATTGATGTGTACTTACTAGTGTTTATAGCAACCCCTCAGTATTTGATACTAGTTCAGTTGCTAAGAATAGTAACTCGAAACGGGAGTTGCAGAAAGAACAAAGACTAGTTAAGGGTGAAGTGACGATGTGTATTGGAAATGGTTCCAAGATTGATATGATCATCATCGCACACTCCCTATTCTTTCGGGATTAGTGTTAAACCTAAAATAAATGTTATTTAGTGTTTGCGTTGAGCATGAATATGATTGGATCATGTTTATTGCAATACGGTTATTCATGTAAGTTAGAGAATAATTGTTGTTCTATTTACATGAATAAAACCTTCTATGGTCATACACCCAATGAAAATGGTTTGTTGGATCTCGATCGTGGTGATACATATTTTCATAATATTGAAGCCAAAAGATGCAAAGTTAATAATGATAGTGCAACTTATTTGTGGCACTGCCGTTTAGGTCATATTGGTGTAAAGCGCATGCAGAAAATCCATGCTGATGGGCTTTTGGAATCACTTGATTATGAATCAGTTGATGCTTGCGAAACATGCCTCATGGGCAAGATGACTAAGACTCCGTTCTCCGGAACAATGGAGCGAGCAACAGATTTGTTGGAAATCATACATACGGATGTGTGTGGTCTGATGAATATTGAGGCTCGCAGCGGGTATCATTATTTTCTGATCTTCATAGATGATTTGAGCAGATATGAGTATATCTACTTGATGAAACACAAGTCTGGAACATTTGAAAAGTTCAAAGAATTTCAGAGTGAAGTGGAGAATCATCGTAACAAAAATAAAAGTTTCTACGATATGATCGCAGAAGTAAAATATTTGAGTTACGAGTTTGGCCTTCAGTTAAAACAATGTGAACTAGTTTCACTACACACGCCACCTGGAACACCACAGTGTAATGGTGTGTCCGAACGTCGTAACCGTACTTTATTAGATATGGTGCGATCTATGATGTCTCTTACCAAATTTACCACTATCGTTTTGGGGTTCTGCATTAGAGACATCTACATTCACGTTAAATAGGGCACCATATAATCCGTTGAGACGACACCGTATGAACTATGGTTTGGTAAGAAACCTAAGTTGTCATTTCTTAAAGTTTGAGGTTGCAATGCTTATGTGAAAAAGTTTCAACCTGATAAGCTCAAATCCAAATCGGAGAAGTGCGTCTTCATAGGATACCTAAAAGAAAATGTTGGGTACAACTTCTATCACAGATCCGAAGGCAAGATATTCATTGCTGAGAATGGATCCTTTCTAGAGAAGGAGTTTCTCACGAAAGAAGTGAGTAAGAGGAAAGTAGAACTTGATGAGGTAACTGTACCTGCTCCCTTATTGGAAAGTAGTTCATCACAGAAATTTGTTCTTGTGACTACTACACCAATTAGTGAGGAAGCTAATGATGATGATCATGTAACTTCAGATCAAGTTACTACCGAACCTCATAGGTAAACCAGAGTGACATCCGCACCAGAGTGGTACGGTAATCCTGCTCTAGAGGTCATGTTACTTGACCATGACGAACCTACGAACTATGAGGAAGCGATGATGAGCCAGATTCCGCGAAATGGCTTGAGGCCATGAAATCTGAGATGAGATACATGTATAAGAACAAATTGTTGACTTTGAATTGACTTGCTCAAAGATCAGCGAGCCATTGAGATATAATGGATCTTCAAGAGGAAGACGGACACTGATAGTAGTGTTACTATCTACAAAGCTAGAATTGCCACAAAAGATTTTCGACAAGTTCAAGGTGTTGACTACGATGAGAGTTTCTCACTCGTATCTATTATTAAGTCTGCCCGAATCATGTTAGCAATTGCCACATTTTATGAAATCTGGCAAATGGACGAACAAAACTACATTCCTTAATGGATTTATTAAAGAAGAGTTGTATATGATGCAACAAGAAAGTTTTGTCAATCCTAAAAGTGCTAACAAAATATGCAAGCTCCAGCGATCCATCTATGGACTGGTGCAAGCATCTCGAAGTTGGAATATACGCTTTGATAAGTTGATCAAAGCACATAGTTTTATACAGACTTGTGGTGAAGCCTGTATTTACAAGAAAGTGAGTGGGAGCACTACAGCATTTCTGATAAGTATATGTGAATGACATATTGTTGATCGGAGATAATGTAGAATTATTCTGCAAAGCATAAAGGAGTGTTTGAAAGGAGTTTTTCAAAGAAAGACCTCAGTGAAGCTGCTTACATATTGAGAATCAAGATCTATAGAGATAGATCAAGACGCTTGATAAGTTTTTCAATGAGTACATACCTTGACAAGATTTTGAAGTAGTTCAAGATGGAATAGTCAAAGAAAGAGTTCTTGCCTATGTTACAAGGTGTGAAACTGAGTAAGACTCAAAGCCCGACCACGGCAGAAGATAGAAAGAGAATGAAAGTCATTCCCTATGCCTTGGCCATAGGTTCTATAAAATATGCCCTACTATGTACTAGATCTATTGTATACCCTACACTGTTTTTGGCAAGGGAGTACAATAGTGATCTAGGAGTAGATCATTGAATAACACTCAAAATTATCCTTAGTGGAATAAGGATATGTTCCCCGATTATGGAGGAGACAAAAAAAGGCTCATCGTAAAGGGTTACGTCGATGCAAATTTTGACACTGATCCAGATGACTCTAAATCTCAATCTGGACACATATTGAAAGTGGGGGCAATTCGCTAGAGTAGCTCCGTGCAGAGCATTGTTGGCATAGAAATTTGCAAAATACTTACGGATCTGAATGTGGCAGACCCATTGACTAAACTTCTCTCACAAGCAAAACATGATCACACCTTAGTACTCTTTGGGTGTTAATCACTTAGCGATGTGAACTAGATTATTGACTCTAGTAAACCCTTTGGGTGTTGGTCACATGTCGATGTGAACTATGGGTGTTAATCACATGATGATGTGAACTATTGGTATTAAATCACATGGCGATGTGAACTAGATTATTGACTCTAGTGCAAGTGGGAGACTAAAGGAAATATGCCCTAGAGGAAATAATAAAGTTATTATTTATTTCCTTATATCATGATAAATGTTTATTATTCATGCTAGAATTGTATTAACCAGAAACATAATACATGTGTGAATACATAGACAAACAGAGTGTCACTAGTATGCCTCTACTTGACTAGCTCGTTGATCAAAGATGGTTATGTTTCCTAACCATAGACATGAGTTTTCATTTGATTAACGAGATCACATCATTAGGAGAATGATTTGATTGACTTGACCCATTCCGTTAGCTTAGCACTTGATCGTTTAGTTTGTTGCTATTGCTTTCTTCATGACTTATACATGTTCCTATGACTATGAGATTATGCAACTCCCGTTTACCGGAGGAACACTTTGTGTGCCACCAAACATCACAACGTAACTGGGTGATTATAAAGGTGCTCTACAGGTGTCTCCGAAGGTACTTGTTGGGTTGGTGTATTTCGAGATTAGGATTTGTCACTCCGATTGTCGGAGAGGTATCTCTGGGCCCACTCGGTAATGCACATCACTATAAGCCTTGCAAGCATTACAAGTAATGAGTTTGTTGCGGGATGATGTATTACGGAACAAGTAAAGAGACTTGCCAGTAACGAGATTGAACTAGGTATTGAGATACCGATGATCAAATCTCGGGCAAGTAACATACCGATGACAGAGGGAACAACGTACGTTGTTATGCGGTTTGACCGATAAAGATCTTCGTAGAATATGTAGGAGCCAATATGAGCATCCCGGTTCCATTATTGGTTATTGACCGGAGACGTGTCTCGGTCATGTCTACATAGTTCTCGAACCCGTAGGGTCCGCACGCTTAAAGTTCGATGCCGGTTATATTATGAGTTTATGTGTTTTGATGTACCGAAGGAGTTTGGAGTCCTGGATGAGATCGGGGACATGACGATGGGTCTCGAAATGGTCAAGACGTAAAGATCGATATATTGGACGGCTATATTCGGACATCGGAAAGGTTCCGAGTGATTCGGGTATTTTCGGGAGTACCGGGGAGTTACGGGAATTCGTATTGGGCCTTAATGGCCCATACGGAAAAGGAGAGAAAGGCCTCAAAGGGTGGTCGCACCCCTCCCCATGGGCTGCTCTGAATTGGACTAGGGAGGGGGTGCCCCCTTCCTTCCTTCTCCTTTTCCCTTCCCTTTCCTTCTCTCCTACTCCTACTACATGGAAGGGCTCCTAGTTCTGCTAGGAAAGGGGGAATCCTACTCCCGGTGGGAGTAGGACTCCCCTAGGGCGCGCCATAGAGAGGGACGGCCCCTCCCCTCCTCCGCTCGTTTATATACGTGGCCAGGGGGCACCCCATAGACACAACAATTGATCCCTTGATCTCTTAGCCGTGTGCGGTGCCCCCCTCCACCATAATCCACCTTGATCATATCATAGCGGTGCTTAGGCGAAGCCCTGCATTGGTAGAACATCATCATCGTCACCACGCCGTCGTGCTGACGAAACTCTCCCTCAACACTTGGCTGGATCGGAGTTCGAGGGACGTCATCGAGTTAAACGTGTGTAGAACTCGGAGGTGTCGTGTGTTCAGTACTTGATCGGTCGGATCATGAAGACGTACGACTACATCAACCGTGTTGTGCTAACGCTTCCGCTTTTGGTCTACGAGGGTACGTGGACCACAGTCTCCCCTCTCGTTGTTATGCATCACCATGATCTTGCATGTGCGTAGGAAATTTTTTGAAATTACTACGTTACCCAACACGAGGAGGTGGGCCTGAGCAGCAACTGCATCGCCGACCAAGTAAGTTATCCTCTAGCCGAACACACCATCTTTCATTTATCACGACATTATTCTGAGAGATCGCTCTTTGACCAGGACTGGATAACAAAGGCAAAGATGATTCGGTGTTCGGCCCCCCTTCCTGAGGGTTTGGAAAATCCGGTACTGGAAAAGATGCTCGAGCTAGCACTTTTCCCAGAGCCCTCAAAGGAAGACAAAGGGGGAATAATGACGGCGAAAGCGGGCCTCCTCCGCTACCTATTCCGACCGAGGGAATGAGCGCCTCTGGGAGGGAGGATAACCGAGGGGAGGAATCTGACATTCTCTCACCCCGGGGAAGGAAGAGGACTACCTCTGAAGATCCGGAAACCAAGGTTTCCAAGCGGGAGAAGAAATCTCCACCAGAGGGTCCGGCCTTGGAGGGTGCTCTTGCCGCACAAACTCCATGTGGGGATCAGCCCTCTAACGAGCTGTAAGTAATTAAAAAGTACTTTAATAGTGAAGATATATTACCTTACCTTTGAGGAAAATAACCGAAGTATTTATCTTGCAGTTCAGATCTTAGCCCTTCTCAGCAGAGCTCGTCTTCGGGGGATCTTCTTCCGGAGATGATGGAGAGCGAAACGCCTCCCTTGGACTCCTCCACTCAAGAAACGGGCGACCTTGAAGTGTCATCACGGAGGGCCTCTCCGGATTCGGTGAGGCCAGAAGATAATCCTATAGTCACCTGAAGTCCCCAGCGTCCGGCTCTCGAAGAGAGCAAAGAGAAGAGTCCGGCACCGTCTGGTATGCGGTCGGTCGTACTGAGAGAGCTGTTGGAGCGAGCGGCCATCTCAGAAGAACACCGTACATTGATGGGTACGGTGATGGGAAGGATTTCATCCGCCGAAAGCGGGTTGCATGATGCCTTTATGAGTGTACTGACGGGCTTTGAGGTACGTAAAATGATGTACATTTGTGATGCTACCGCACATTTTTAGGTGTGCCCTGTGTAGATAGTAGCCCCTGAGACTCTGGTTGTTGCCGAGAACGACGGCAAACAGAGGATCGTAGTCCCAGGCAATAACCATACCACTTTAATGTGCAGGTAGTCAGAGCTCTGGTGGCTAGCTGGACTCATGAGTTTGCCGAACTGAAGTGGCAATTGGATGCGGCGGATGCCGACATCGAGCTTGTCAACAAGAGGCTTGACGAGGCACAGGGTAAGTGGTATTTTCGGGTGAATGCCACATAGTAAGAGCAGCATGATGCCAGTATCTTTAATATGTTGTGACTGTAGATGGAGCTGCCAGCGTGGAAACCCTACGGGCGAAGCTTGCCTAAGCCAAAGAACAAGCAAGGATTAGTAATGCGGCCGCTTTGAAGGCGGCCGAAGAGTTGAAAGCCGAGAAGGCCGCGCATTGCGAGAGCAAAGAGAAGATGGCCAAGATGGCCGTAAAGTTAAAAGACACTGCCGACCATTGCCAGTTCCTTGAAAAAGAAAACCAAGCGAAGGCAACGGACCTTGAAAAGGCCATGATGGCGAACAAAGACACCCGCTCTGCTATGAGAGCGAAGAAGGAGGAGCTGGGTGAAGCCGGGGATATTGCGGCTGGGAAGCCCTTTATGCTGCGGAGGAACTTCGAAGATCCGCGGTATGCCCCTCTGGATCGGCTGTGGAGTTCGGTAGACGCATATATTGACTTGGCGGCGAGCGCTATCGATGCGGCCAAATACTTCCAAGATCAAACAGATCGTGAAGTGGACAAGTTGTTCTGGTCGCAATTTAACGTTCCAGAGCGTCCGCTTCCGTTGACTGATCAGCTAGCCGAATGGGCCGAACTCAATAGGTTGTCCGGACTCGCCATGAGGTCTGTCATGGATCATCTGTGGCCAGAAAAGCCGAAGCCGAACAATTATTTCAGCTTAGTGCAGCGGTTCCTTGGTGCGGTGTCGCGCATCAATGCGATGAAGAGATCGGCGTGCATAGAAGGCTCGCGGGTGGCCCTTGCCCGTGTTAAAGCATACTGGGCGGAGATGGATGCTACCATTGTTGCGGCGCAGGGTTCGGCCATAGGCCGAGTGGCTGCCGAGCACTATTTTGAAGAGGTTCTCGAGGGTGCTCGTTTGATAGAGGCCCAATGCTCGAAGAATATTATGTTTGAGTGACATGTATTCCCATTGTAAACACAATGTTTTTATGAAATTTATTAAGGCTGTATTTATACTTTTGCCTGAAAGTAATATGATGCCTCCTGTGCGGCCGTTTATGTATACATGTGTATAACCTGAAAGATTGCAGTCGTCGGCTTCAGCCCCCACGCATATAATGCGCAGGTGTTCGCAGAAGATGCGTGTTCACACTTAACCCAATGTCTTGGTCCTATTAAGGAGGTGATAGAGCAGCGAACAAGGCAACCGGACTATAATGCTTTAACACTTTCACTTAGCCATAGGAGTTTGATGGTGGGGCTACTATATAGCCCCTGGTGGCTCCACACTCTCCCGAATTTGGGGTGCGTACATGCCTGGCCGGCAAATGGCCCTTCGTTAAGGCGGAGGAATTCTAACATTCCGATAGGTCATCGAGTGGTTAACCAGCCTCATGCTATATCATGACAGTTAGTTTTCGGCTTTCTCTACTGAGGTGCTCGTCCGGATGACCCAGGGCACAATCGCAGTAGTTCTCCTAGTGCTACCTTAGCCGATAGAGCGGAACGTAAGGTGCCAAAACATAGGAGCCGGGCAAACCCAACATTTGACCAAAGACATGATTCGGAGATGATGCATATAGGGCCAAACTCGCGACGCCGAACACTCCCTAAGGTATTCGGTCTTTATGGTATGAACCGGGCCTAATCAGTGCCCTTTGTAAGAAGCCCCTAGTGTTCAGGTACGTGCAGTATTCTGACGTGGCCACATGCCAAGATGCCAGCATCCTTCCCAATTGTACTGAGAATCCGAGGGATGTGTATCAACAAGAGACAGTAAAAAAGGTTGACGCAGGGTCTTAATCTAAAAAGAATCCTTGGAACGGGTCCCTGCTGCACGTCTGCGCCTGTGTCTCCATGGTGCCATATCCTGGACAGGTGTAGCATGATGGTCATCTATAAAAGAGAGGAACTTAGGTGAAAAGTTGTCGTGCAAAAAGGTAGGTTTTTGAAAAAACCATGTATAACTCAAGATGAGTAAAAATTGCCACTTGTCTGCGCGCATTGAGCCCCTTGTATTTGTGATAGGGGGTGTGGCCATCAAACCTGTACGAATTACATACAGCTACGCCGGACTCGTTTAACCATGTCCGTGGTCTTGACGACCTATCGAATACTTTAGTTGGTGAGCCCGTTTTAGTGTGCGGCTGCCCAGGCAGCCGCATTCTCTTCGGCGCGCAGGGATCGCTCCATATTTCCATTTACTGTAATGATGCCACGTGGACCGGGCATCTTAGGCATGAGGGAAGCGTAGTGCGGTATTGCGTTAAAGCAAACGAAAGCTTCGCGTCCAAGTAGTGCTTGATAGCCACTTTGGAATGGAGCAATGTGGAAGGTTAAATTTTCGCTACGGAAGTTATCGGGGGAGCCGAATATAACTTCTAGTAGCAGGGAGCCCGTGCAGTGAGCCCCTGGGCCCGGCGTTACTCCTTTAAAGGTAGTATTGTTGTGGAAAATTTTCGTTGGGTCTATCCCCATTTTGCGGATTGTGTCCTGATATATCAGGTTTAGACTGCTACCACCGTCCATCAGGACTTGTGTGAAATGGTATCCGTCAATTGTTGGGTCTAATACCAAGGCAGCCCATCCTACATGCCGGATAATTGCTGAGTAATCCCGGTGGTCGATAGTGATCAGTTGAGCCGACGAGTGGCAGGACTCCGCGGTGATAGGCCCTTGGGCATATTTCTCTGGTAGTGCCGCTTTATTTCTCCCCTTGATCACGTGTAACACGTTTACTGTTCTGACTTCTGGTGGAAATTTCTTTTGTTCCCCAGTGTCTTGCTTGAGAGTCTCATCCTCGTCTTCGCTTGGTGTATCCTCCCCCTTGTGTACGGCGTTTAGCTTGCCGGACTGCTTGAAGACCAAACATTCTCTGTGGGT
The DNA here is from genome assembly GCA_034509565.1 of Triticum monococcum. Taxonomy (NCBI): domain Eukaryota; kingdom Viridiplantae; phylum Streptophyta; class Magnoliopsida; order Poales; family Poaceae; genus Triticum; species Triticum monococcum. The sequence continues at coordinate 492,431,181 of CM067845.1, forward strand.
ATGATTAGTGGGTTTACCAGGGGTGCTATGGATCTGACATATTTGGTCCAGAATTTTGTTCAGGCTGGACAGTTCATCTCTAGCGCCTTTAGGGGGCGGCTTTTGCTGACCTGGCCGAGAGCTTCTGAATCCGGCGTTTACTGCCGTGCTCTTCGGGCTGTCTTCTTTATTCTGGCGGTTATTATTTTTGCTGTGTCATGATATCCCATTTTCATCTCTAACTTCGGATGTACTTGGGTCGCTGGTGCTGCATCTCGCTAGCCAGCTGTCCTCACCTGCGCAAAAGCGGGTCATGAGGCTTGTTAATGCTGCCATTGTTCTCGGCTTTTCTTGGCCGAGGTGTCTGGCAAGCCATTTGTCGCGGACGCTATGCTTAAAAGCTGCCAAGGCTTCGGTGTCCGGACAGTCGACTATTTGGTTCTTTTTAGTAAGAAACATGTTCCAAAGCATTCGGGCTGACTATCCGGGTTGTTGAGTTATATGACTCAAATCATCCGCATCCGGAGGTCGGACATAAGTCCCTTGAAAATTTGCCCAAAAAGCATCTTCGAGCTCTTCCTAGCTTCCAATGGAGTTTTCAGGGAAGCTTTTAAGCCAGTGCCGAGATGGCCCTTTGAGCTTGAGGGGTAAGTACTTGATGGCGTGGAGATCCTCTCCTCGAACCATATGGATATGGAGGATATAGTCCTCAATCCAGACCCCAGGGTCTGTTGTTCCGTCGTATGCCTCTATGTTTATGGGTTTGACTCCCTCTGGAAATTCATGGTCCAGCACGTCATCGGTGAAACATAGGGGGTGTGCGGCACCCCTATATCTTGGTTTACCGTGTTGTTCGGATGTTTGTTGTGTTGCATCGTATGCTGGAGCGCACTTGCGTGGTCCATAGATGGATCTGGTTGCACCGTCTTTTGATGCGAGCCCTCACGTGGATCACGTATTGGCTTATGTGCGGCGTTGTTTGCCGCTCTATGTTGGCCGTGAGGTCATCTATCCGGCCAGGTGGCCATTTTAATTTTTGGTTGCGGGGGATCTAAGGCCTCCTCATCGAATTCAGGTAGCAACTTTCGCTTCAGGTAGCTCTTTGTGGGGCAATTACCGACGTACTTCACTGCTGTATTGAGTACTTTACTCCATATGATTTTAAGTGTGTCTTGCGCAGCCTTGAGCCTTTGCTTCTGCTTTTTTAGACTCCTCGCGGTGGCAACGAGCCTTTGACGGGCATTCTGTTGCTCCGGGTGTCTGTCCAGTGTGATGTCATCCGGACTGTTATCTTTGACAGAATCGGGTTGTTCGGTTTGATTCTCCGTGTTGCCGTGGTCCGGCGATGGTTCACCCTGCTCCAATGTTGGGTCTGTATGATCGTTGTTTCTGCCGAGGCGGGATTTGGAGTGGCGCTTACGCCGCAGCTTTGACTGCTTCTCGAGGGGAGAACCCTTCATTGCGTCCTTCTGTTCCTCGTGGTCGTTTTCTTTTGGTGTGTCCACCATGTATACGTCATGTGATGAAGTGGGCGTCCAGTGCCCTGTGGGCAGTGGTTCCTGTTCGTCTCCTGCATCATTGTCCATACTGTCGATGTCTTCGGAGTCGAAGTTGAGCATGTCGATTAGGTCATCGACAGTGGCTACTAAGTGGGTGGTGGGTGGGCAGTGAATTTTGACGCCATCCGCATCCCAATCATGCCGGACATAGTTCGGCCAGGATTCTCCTGACAAGAAGAGAGATACCTTAATGAGTTCAGTATGTCACCAAGGGGCGAGTGCTGAAAAATATCCGCGGAGCTAAACTCCATGATCGGCGCCCAATTGGATTCGCTAGGAACGGGAGCAGGCGGTTCGGAGTCCGTGGCCGAAGAGAGATCCGGCAGTTTGTCAACACGGCTCTCATGCAGAGTAAGGTCGATGTTCGGCTCGATCGCCGATGGGGGTAAGGCCTCCGTGGCGGGGTCCATCCACCCGTCCATGGACGGCGCAACTGGCTCTGAATTGAGGGTCGGAGCGGCTGCCCGTGCGATCTCCTGAACACTGTCGGATGGTAGAGCTAAATCGTACTCATCATGACCATGTGACGCACAAGGCAGAGGCTCGAATCCATCAAAGATCAAGTATCCGCGGATATCGGCAATGTAGCTTAAGCTTCCAAACCTGACCTGATGGCCAGAGGCATAGCTTTCAATCTGCTCCAGATGGCCAAACGAATTGGCCCGCGGTGCAAAGCCGCCAAATACAAAAATCTGTCCGGGGAGAAAAGTCTCACCTTGGACTGCATCGCTAACAATGATAAGGAGCCATCAAGCCTAACGGCGACAACACAGAGGAACTCTCAATGAAAGCACCAATGTCGGTGTCAAAACCGGCGGATCTCAGGTAGGGGGTCCCGAACTATGCGTCTAGGCGGATGGTAACAGGAGGCAGGGGACACGAAGTTTTACCCAGGTTCGGGCCCTCTTGATGGAGGTAAAACCCTACGTCCTGCTTGATTAATATTGATGATATGGGTAGTACAAGAGTAGATCTACCACGAGATCAGAGGGGCTAAACCCTAGAAGCTAGCCTATGGTATGATTGTATGTTGTCCTATGGACTAAAACCCTCTGGTTTATATAGACATCGGAGAGGTCTAGGGTTACACAAGGTCGGTTACAAAGGAGGAGATATGCATATCCGTATTGCCTAGCTTGCCTTCCACGCCAAGTAGAGTCCCATCCAGACACGAGACAAAGTCTTCAATCTTGTATCTTCATAGTCCAACAGGCCGGCCAAAGGATATAGTCCGGCTGTCCAGAGACCCCCTAATCCAGGACTCCCTCAACAAGTCTTCTTGGAGATCAATCTCTTCAAAGTTGATAGTGCGGTCAGGAGTCTCGAAACACTTGCGGAGTTGAGACACGTGAAACACGTCGTGCACGTTTGCAAAGTTGGATGGAAGTTCAAGTTGATAGGCGAGATTGCCCCTTTTGCCAATGATCTTGAAAGGACCCACGTATCTAGGGGCAAGCTTCCCTTTGATACCAAAGCGACGAGTACCTTTCATTGGAGAGACGCGGAGGTAGACATGGTCTCCGATCTCGAAAGCCAAGTCACGATGCTTTCTATCATATTAACTCTTCTGGCGCGATTGCGCGGCTTTGAGATTTCGCGAATGACTTTGCACATTTCTTCAGCTTCTGTGATTAAGTCATTGCCAAGAAGTTGACGTTCACCAGTCTCTGACCAATTTAGAGGAGTACGGCACTTCCTGCCATAGAGCATCTCGAATGGGGCCTTACCCGAACTCGCTTGGAAGCTGTTGTTGTAGGAGAACTCGGCATATGGAAGACAATCTTCCCACTTCATACCGAAAGAGATGACACAAGCCCTGCGCATATCTTCAAGAATCTGATTGACTCACTCGACCTGGCCACTATTTTGAGGATGAAAAGTTGTGCTAAAGCGAATGTTGGTGCCCATGGCCTTCTGAAAAGAATCCCAGAACTTAGAGGTGAAGATGCTTCCACGATCTGAAGATATCAACTACGGAATGCCATGCAGAGAGACAATCCTAGAGGTATATAGCTCTGCCAACTGAGCTACTGTGATAGATTCTTTGGTAGGAAGAAAATGAGCCACTTTAGTGAGCTTGTCGATGACAACAAAGATAGCATCATTGCCATGCTTGGACTTTGGAAACCCAGTCACGAAGTCCATCTCAATATGGTCAAACTTTCATTCTGGAATAGCAAGAGGTTGGAGGAGACCAGCTGGTCGTTGGTGTTCTGCCTTCACTCTTCTGCGGACATCACATTCGTTCACGAACTGAGCAATCTCGCGCTTCATTCGACTCCACCAATATGACTGCTTGAGGTCATGGTACATCTTTATACTTCCAGGGTGAATAGAGAGGAGTGAATTGTGAGCCTCGTTCATAATGACTTTACGAAGGTCACCCTTAGGAACAACAATGCGATCCTCGAAGAATAGAGTATCCTTGTCATCAAGACGATAGCACTTGTACTTGGGTTGACTCTTGGCGATCCCAATCTTCACCTTCTTCACCATAGCATCAAGAAGTTGAGCCTCACGAATCTGATCTTTCAAAGTAGGAGAGACTTGGAGGTTGGCAAGGAATCCTTGAGGAAAACCTTGGAGATTCAGTTTGCAGAAAGCTTCACAAAGCTCTGGTTGGTAAGGCTTGAGAATCAAACTGTTGTAGTAAGCCTTCCTGCTCAATGCGTCAGCAATTACATTGGCCTTGCCCGGAGTATATTCAATACTCGGATTATACTCTTGAATCATTTAGACCCAACGAGTATGCCTGAGGTTGAGGTTTGGCTGAGTGAAGATGTACTTGAGACTCTTGTGATCAGTTAAGATGTCCACTTTTCTGCCCAATAAGAGATGTCTCCATGTTAAAAGAGAATGGACAACTGCCGCCAACTCGAGGTCATGAGTGGGGCAGTTCTTTTCATTGGGCTTCAACTGGCGAGAGGTATAGGACACAACTTTCTTCTCTTGCATCAACACTGCACCGAGACCTTGAAGGGAAGCATCACAGAAAACCTCAAACGGTTTGGATTCATCAGGAGGAGTCCGAACTGGAGCAGTGACTAACTTCTCTTTCAGGGTGTTGAAAGCGATGTCACATTCAGGCGACCAGACGTACTTCACATGCTTCTGGAGAAGGTTGGAAAGAGGCTTCGCGATCTTAGAGAAGTTCTCAACGAACCTTCAACAATAACTTGCGAGCCCAAGGGAGCTGCGGAGTTGCTTCACATTCTGAGGTGGTTCCCAATTCACAATTGCAGACACCTTCTTAGGATTAACAGCTATGACCTTGGCGGAGATGATATGTCCAAGGTAGAGAACCTCATCGATCCAAAACTCGCACTAAGAAAACTTCGCATAGAACTGATGTTCTCTGAGTTTGTCCAGCACCAATCTCAAATGCTTGGCATGATCCTCCTTGTTCTTGGAAAAGACCAAAATGTCATCGAGGTAGACCAAGACAAAGTCATCTGTGTAGGCATTGAAGATGAATTTCATCATGCGAGAGAATGTTGGATGAGCGTTGACAAGACCGAAAGACATGACAGTGTATTCATATGAACCATAGCTTGTTCTGAATGCTGTCTTGGGGATATCTTCTTCACGAATGCGAATCTGATGATAGCCCATACGAAGGTCAAGCTTGGAGAATACTTGAGCACCTTTGAGTTGTTCGAAAAGCTCATTGATGTTGGGAAGTGGGTACTTGTTCTTTATGGTCTTCTTGTTCAATGGACGCTAGTCGACACAAAGTCGGTCCGCTCCATCCTTCTTCTTGACGAAAAGAACACCACAACCCCAAGGAGAAGAACTTGGTCGAATGAGACCCATACGCTCTTGAATATCGAGTTGCTTCTTCAGCTCCTTCAACTCTTCAGGTCCAAGCTTGTAAGGACGTTTGCAAACAGCTTCCGTGCCAGGCTCAAGATCGATGAAAAATTCAACTGGCCAGTGAGGAGGCATTCCTGGAAGCTCTTCTGGAAAGACGTCTTGGTATTCACAAACGACTGGAATCTGAGAAATGGCATCCAACTCGCCCTTCTCATTGAGAGAAAACAGTCGAATGGTATTATCACGAGCGGCAAAGATGATTACATCCTCAGACGAATGTGTCAATTGAATCTTTCTGGCAGCACAATCAAGCTGAGCCTTGTGGATAGAAAGCCAGTCCATTCCGAGAATAAGATCAATATCCGAGTTACCAAGGACCATTGGAGAAGCCAGAAACTTGAAGTCGCCCATCATGATTGAAATATCCGGGACCATCATGCTAGAACTCAAACGCTTAGCCGAAGAAACAACTTGCAATGCTTTAGGTAATGCCTTAGTGCCAAAGTTGTGCTCCGATGCAAATGGGAATGACATGAAAGAATGCGATGCACCAGAGTCAAAGAGATTTTCGATGTCGGCGAAACTCAGGTATTCCAGAATTGCAACGATAAAATTGTGACGACAACACCTCGGAGCTCAACTCCCCGGGACACTGCCACAACCCCTAAATGTCAAGAGCCACCAAGAACAATGTTCTCATCACAAAACCATCGGAACGATTCCAAGATACCCGCGTGATCCTCAAAAAAAATTTAGTGAAATTTGAGAAGAGAAGAGTCAAAACTCTATGTTAGGATGCCTCACCAGAGCGACGAAGGGACTGAGGAGTAAAAAGAATCCTACTCTCCGATATATATAATCCTAAATGACTCAAAACATTTTTCTAGACTCAACAACACCAGCGATTAGATCAAGCAGGGGGCTCCTAAGTCGGGGAAGACTCTGATTACCAACTTGTAACAAAAGTCCCTTACTGACCATAAGCCAAAAGGGATCAGAAAATACAATGGCATCCATGTGAACATAGCAATTATCATTAACAGATTCAGACTTAGTAGAAAACTGGAACATGGCAAAACAGATATTAAGTAGGCATGTTTACGAGCTCGATGCACTCACCACAAGGCATTGCATTACAAACTAAGCATACACCCAGCAAGTAGACATGGAATAGAAGCTAAACATGGCAAGAACACACTCATAGCATGCATGGATCAACTATAACATGCTCGGCAAAAATGCTTAACACGTAAACACTCTGCTAGGAACATTTTATAGCAAAATTAGAGCTCGATTGACTCAAGCTAGGGTGCTCCATAATTTCAAACAAAGACATGGATGGATAGAGCACAAAAATATCTACAAAACATCCTTATTGATCATGCTCAAAAGAGGAATGGATCACTCTGTAGCACCATGAATACATGGCATAAAAATATTAACAGGGCAAAGACTTTGCAGAATTTCTAAGTCCCTGAAATCAGCAACATTACGTGAGCTACTTTGCATGCTTGTGCTAGTCACCACAAAGATCACAAAAATACATGGCATACACCCCTGTAAAGATGGCATGGCATACTTAAAAACTCATGTAGGGCTCAAGTTCATAGGAGACACACAATAATCATGGCAAAAATGACAAATGCCCAATTACTGATATGAATCTGAAACTAATATAAACTAGCACTCTTGTAACAACATTTAGGGCATCAAGATGAGCGCAAATGAACATGGTGCAATGGAATGAAATGAAGTACTCGTCGAGACGAACAATTTGATATGCTACACACCCAAAATGGAGCCACGGATGCAGAATTATGGCATGACAAAAAACGCTAAAAATACTGGGAGTTAGGGCAAAAGTCAACCCTCGAGATTTTGGATCCAGATCTGCACGCTTCCCGAGGATGAACTCGAGCTCGCCGGAGTCGGGGCGACGGAGGCCGGAGTCGGGGACGCAGTGTCCGGCCGGGAGGTGGAGGGCGGCGGCCAGAGTCGGGGACGGCGCCGGCGAGGACCCGCGGCGGCAAGGCGATGGTGGGCGGCGCGGAAGCCGAGGGGCGGCGAACGGTGGATTCGGCGTGGCGGCGGATGCTACGTCTCGAGCTAGCGTTGGTTTTCCTCGAAGAGGAGGGGGTGATGCAGCACAGTAGCGTAAGTATTTCCGTCAGTTTTTGGGAACCAAGGTATCCATCCAGTAGGAGGTCACGCGCAAGTCCCTCGTACCTGCACAAAACGGTAGCAACTCGCAACCAACGCTTAGGGGTTGTCAATCCCTTCACGGTCACTTACGAGAGTGAGATCTGATAGAGATAATATTTTTGGTATTTTTGGTATAAAGATGCAAAGTGAAAAGTAAAAGTAAAACAAGTAAAATAAAGTAATGGAGATTGATATGATGAGAATAGACCCGGGGGCCATAGGTTTCACTAGTGGCTTCTCTCAAGAGCATAGATATTCTACGGTGGGTGAACAAATTACTGTTGAGCAATTAATAGAATTGATCATAGTTATGAGGTTATCTAGGTATGATCATGTATATAGGCATCACGTCCGTGACAAGTAGACCGACTCCTGCCTGCATCTACTACTATTACTCCACTCATCGACCGCTATCCAGCATGCATCTAGAGTATTAAGTAAAAAACAGAGTAACGCCTTAAGCAAGATGACATGATGTAGAGGAATAAATTCATGCAATATGATAAATACCCCATCTTGTTATCCTTGATGACAACAATACAATACGTGCCTTGCAACTCTTTCTGTCACTGAGTAAGGACACCGCAAGATTGAACCCAAAGCTAAGCACTTCTCCCATTGCAAGAACTACCAATCTAGTTGGCCAAACCAAACGGATAATTAGAAGAGACTTGCAAAGATAACTCAATCGTACATAAATTAATTCAGAGAAGATTCAAATATTATTCATAGATAAGTTGGATCATAAACCCACAATTCATCGGTCTCAACAAACACACCGCAAAAAGAAGATTACATCGAATAGATATCCACGAGAGAGGGGGAGAACATTGTATTGAGATCCAAAAAGAGAGAAGAAGCCATCTAGCTACTAGCTATGGACCCGAAGGTCTGAAGTAAACTACTCACACTTCATCGGAAGGGCTATGGTGTTGATGTAGATGCCCTCCGTGATGGATGCCCTCTCCGGCGGAGCTCCAAAACATGCCCCAAGATGGGATCTCGTGGATACAGGAAGTTGCAGTGGTGGAATTAGGTTTTTGGCTCTCTCTTTGGTCTAATGGGGGTACGTAGGTATATATAGGAGGAAGGAGCACGTCGATGGAACTCCAAGGGGCCCACGAGGCAGGGGGGCGCGCCCTCCACCCTCGTGACCTCCCCGGAAACTTCTTGGAGTAGGTTCCAAGTCTCCTGGATCACGTTCGGTGAGAAGATCACGTTCCCGAAGGTTTCATTCCGTTTGGACTCCGTTTGATATTCTGTTTCCTCGAAATACTAAAATAGGCAAAAAAACAACAATTCTGGGCTGGGCCTCCGGTTAATAGGTTAGTCCCCAAAAATAATATAAAGGTGGAAAATAAAGCCCAATATAGTCCAAAACAGTAGATAAAGTAGCATGGAGCAATCAAAAATTATAGATACGTTGGAGACGTATCAGGCATCCCCAAGCTTAATTCCTGCTCGTCCTCGATTAGGTAAATGATAAAAAGAGAATTTTTGATGCGGAGTGATACTTTGGCATAATTTCAATGTGAATCTTCTTAATCATGGTATGAATATTCAGATCCGAAAGGTTCAAGACAAAAGTTCATATTGACATAAAAAATGGCAATACTTCAAGCATACTAATCAAACAATTATGTCATCTCAAAATAACATGGCCAAAGGAAGTTCATCCCTACAAAATCATATAGTTAGGCTATGCTTCATTTTCGTCACACAAAGATGTTCCCAACTTCTATACCCCTGATGACAAGCCAAGCAATTGTTTCATACTCAAATAATCTCAAACTTTTTCAACCTTCACGCAATACATGAGCGCGAGCCATAAACATAGCACTATGGGTGGTATAGAATATGGTGATGGGGATTGTGTGGAGAAGACAAAAAAAGGAGAAAGTCTCATGTCAACGAGGCTAATCAATGAGCTATGGAGATGCCCATCAATTGATGTTAATTCAAGAAGTAGCGATTGCCATGCAACGGATGCACTAGAGCTAAGAATGCTCAACAAAACAAAACTAGTGGGTGTACATCCAACTTGTTTTCTCATGAAGACCTAGGGCATTTTGAGGAAGCCCGTCGTTGCAATATACAAGCCAAGTTCTATAATGAAAAATTCCCACTAGTATGAACAAGACAACTTATGAGACTCACTATATGAAAATCATGGTGCTACTTTGAAGCCCAATATATGAGACTCACTACATGAAGAACAAGGTGCTACTTTGAAGCACAAGTGTGGAAAAAGATATAGTAGCATTGCCCTTTTTATTTTCTCTTTTTTTTGGGCCTTTCTTTTTTTTGATTGGTCAATGCTCTAATAATGATGATCATCACACTTCTATTGATTACAACATAATGATTACAACTCGATACTAGAACAAGATATGACTCTATATGAATGCCTCCGGCGGTGTACTGGGATGGTGCAATGAATCAAGAGTGACATGTATGAAAAATAATGCATGGTGGATTTGCCACAAATACAATGTCAACTACAAGATCATGCAATGGCAATATGACAAAAGTAAAGCATGTCATGATGATGATGATGATGATGATGATGATGATGGAAGTTGCATGGCAGTATATCTCGGAATGGCTATGGAAATGCCATGATAGGTAGGTATGGTGGCTATTTTGAGGAAGATATACGGAGGTTTATGTGTGAAAGAGCGTATCATATCACGGGGTTTGGATGCACCGGCGAAGTTTGCACCAACTCTCAATGCGAGAAAGGGCAATGCATGGTACCGAAGAGGCTAGCAAATGGCGGAAAGGTAAAAGTGCGTATAATCCATGGACTCAACATTAGTCAAAAGAACTCATATGCTTATTGCAAAAATTTAGAAGTCATCAAAAATAAAGTACTATGTGCATGCTCCTAGGGGGATAGATTGGTAGGAAAAGACCATCGCTCATCCCCGACCGCCACTCATAAGGATGCACAAGCCAGGTACACTTCATGCTTCAAATTTGTTACATAACTTTAACCATACGTGCATGCTACGGGACTTGCTAACTTCAACACAAGTATTTCTCAAATTCACAAGTACTCAACTAGCATGACTATGATATTATCACCTCCATATCTCAAAACAATTATCAAGCATCAAACTTATCTTAGTATTCAACCCACTAAAAGAAAGTTTCACATATCTTGAATACCAAGTATATTAACATTAAGCAAATTACCATGCTATTAACGACTCTCAAAATAATCTAAGTGAAGCATGAGAGATCAAGTTTCTTTAAAACAAACCACCACCGTGCTCTAAAAGATCTAAGTGGAGCACCAGAGCAAAAATTATCACGCTCAAAAAGATATAAGTGAAGCACATAGAGTAAAGTATCAAGCTCAAAAGATATAAGTGAAGCACACAGAGTATTCTAACAAATTTCAATTCATACATGGCTCTCTCAAAAGGTGTGTACAGCAAGGATGATTGTGGTAGACTAACAAGCAAAGACACAAATAATACAAGACGCTCCAAGCAAAACACATATCATGTGGTGAATAAAAATATAGCTCCAAGTAAATTACCGATGGAAGTGGACGAAAGAGGGGATGCCTTCCGGGGCATCCCCAAGCTTTGAATTTTTGGTGTCCTTGGATTATCTTGGGGGTGCCATGGGCATCCCCAAGCTTAGGCTCTTGCCACTCTTTGTTCCATAATCCATCAAAAGAATTCACCCAAAACTTGAAAACTTCACAACACAAAACTCAATAGAAATCTCGTGAGCTCCGTTAGAGAAAGAAAACAAAAGACTACTTTAAGGTACTGTAGTGAACTTGTTCTTTATTTGTATTGGTGTTAAACCTACTGTATTCCAACTTCTCTATGGGTTATAAACTATTTTACTAGCCATAGATTCATCAAAATAACCAAACAACACACGCAAAACAGAATCTGTCAAAAAAAGAACAGTCTGTAGTAATCTGTTACTAACGCAAACTTCTGGAACCCGAAAAATTCTACCAAAATTAGACGACCTGGGTAATTTGTTTATTGATCAGAAGAAATTGGAATCACTATTTTATCACGTCCTGGTGATTTTTGACAATTCGGGCACTGAGCGCAAAGATTCTGGAAATTACAGCAAGATCAAATAACTATCTTCCAAGAAAATCTAATAGGTTTAACTTGGCACAAACACTAATTAAAAGATAAAACCACATGTAAACATAATCTAGATGGATTATTTATTCCTAAACAAAACCAAAAACAAAAAACACAAAATAAAATTGGGTTGCCTCCCAACAAGCGCTATCGTTTAACGCCCCTAGCTAGGCATAAAAGCAAGGATAGATCTAGGTATTGCCATCTTTGGTAGGCAATCCATAAGTGGCTATCATGATAGATTCATATGGTAATTTTATTTTCTTTCTCGGAAAGGCTTCCATGCCCTTCTTTAAGGGAAATTGGAATTTAATATTCCCTTCCTTCATATCAATAATTGCACCAATCGTTCTAAGGAAAGGTCTACCAAGAATAATAGGACATGAAGGATTGCAATCTATATCAAGAACGATAAAATCTATGGGCACATAATTCCTATTTGCAATAATAAGAACATCATTAATTCTTTCCATAGGCTTTTTAATAGTGGAATCCGCAAGATGCAAGTTTAGAGAGCAATCATCAAAGTCACGGAAATCTAGCAAATCATACAAAGCTTTGGGGATAGTAGAGACACTAGCACCCAAATCACACAAAGCACAAAACTCGTAATTTTTAATTTTAATCTTAATTGTAGGTTCCCACTCATCATGGAGTTTTCTAGGGATAGAAACTTTCAACTCAAGCTTTGCTTCATAAGATTGCATTAAGGCGTCAACAATGTGTTCGGTAAAGGCCTTATTTCGACTATAAGCATGAGGATATTTTAACACGGATTGCAACAAGGAAATACAATCAATTAAAGAGCAATTTTCATAGTTAAATTCCTTGAGATCCAAAATAGTGGGTTTAGCAATATCTAGATTTTTATTTCTTTCAATCCCTTTTTTATCAATTTCATCATTAGGATCTAAAAACTCAGATTTCTTAGAACGCCTTCTAGGTAAGGGAAGATCATAATCAGATTCATCAAGATTCATATTGCAAAACAAAGATTTAATAGGGGACACATCAATAACTTTCAGATCTTCATCTTGATTTTCATAGGATTTAGAATAACACGCTTTAATAAAGGCATCTTTGTAAGCACGCATCCTAGCGGTTCTTTCTTTGCACTCATCAATGGAAATTCTCATGGCTTTGAGAGACTCATTGATATCATGCTTAGGAGGAATAGATCTAAGCTTTAAAGAATCAACCTCAAGATAAATTCTATCAACGTTCCTAGCCAAATCATCAACTTTAAGCAATTTCTCTTCAAGCAAAGCATTGAAATTCTTTTGCGAATTCATAAATTCTTTAACACTACTCTCAAATTCAGAGGGCATCTTATTAAAATTTCCATAAGAGTTGTTGTAGGAATTTCCATAATTATTAGAAGGATTACTAGGATAAGGCCTAGAATTAAAATTCCCTCTATACGCGTTGTTACCAAACTATTCCTACCAACAAAATTCACATCCATAGATTCATTATTATTCTCAAGCAAAGTAGATAAAGGCATATTATTGGGATCAGAAGAAACACTCTTAACAAATAAATTCCTAAGTTCATCCATCTTTTCACTCAAAACATTGATTTCTTCTATAGCATGCACTTTTTTATTAGTAGATCTTTCAGTATGCCATTGAGAATAATTGACCATAATATTATCTAGGAGTTTAGTAGCATGTCCTAAAGTGATTTCCATAAAAGTGCCTCCCGCGGCCGAATCTAAAAGATTTCTAGAATCTAAATTCAATCCAGCATAAAAATTTTGTATAATCATCCATAAGTTCAAACCATGAGTAGGACAATTACGTAGCATTAATTTCATTCTCTCCAAAGCTTGTGCAACATGTTCATGATCAAGTTGCTTAAAATTCATAATATCATTCCTAAGAGAGATAATCTTAGCGGGAGGACAATACTTAGAGATAAAAGCATCTTTGCACTTGTTCCAAGAATCAATACTATTTTTAGGCAAAGATGAAAACCACGCTTTAGCACGATTTCTAAGCGAAAAAGGAAATAGCTTCAATTTAACGACATCATTATCGACATCCTTTTTCTTTTGCATATCACATAAATCAACAAAGCCATTTAGATGAGTAGCAGCATCTTCACTAAGAAGGCCGGCGAATTGATCTTTCATAACAAGATTCAACAAAGTAGTATTGATTTCACAAGATTCAGTATTGGCAAGAGGAGCAATTGGAGTGCTAAGGAAATCATTGTTATTGGTATTGGTGAAGTCACACAATTTGGTAGCATCTTGGGCCATCACGACAAGCAAGCAAACTAACACACAAGCAAACAAAAGGCAAAGGGAAAGAGAGGGCAAATAAAATGACAAGGGTGAAGTGGGGGAGAGGAAAACGAGAGGCAAATGGCAAATAATGTAATGCGAGAGATAGAGATTGTGATGGGTACTTGGTATGTTGACTTTTGCGTAGGCTTCCCTGGCAACGGCGCTAGAAATGGCTCGTTGACGGGAGAGTAAATCTTGACTTGACTTGGCGTAGGCCTCCCCGGCAATGGCACCAGAAATCCTTCTTGCTACGTCTCGAGCTAGCATTGGTTTTCCCCGAAGAGGAGGGGGTGATGCTGTTGGAAATATGCCCTAGAGGCAATAATAAATTGGTTATTATTATATTTCCTTGTTCATGATAATCGTTTATTATCCATGCTAGAATTGTATTGATAGGAAACTCAGATACATGTGTGGATACATAGACAACACCATGTCCCTAGTAAGCCTCTAGTTGACTAGCTCGTTGATCGATAGATGGTCACGGTTTCCTGACCATGGACATTAGATGTCATTGATAACGGGATCACATCATTAGGAGAATGATGTGATGGACAAGACCCAATCCTAAGCCTAGCACAAAGAACGTGTAGTTCGTATGCTAAAGCTTTTCTAATGTCAAGTATCATTTCCTTAGACCATGAGATTGTGCAACTCCCGGATACCGTAGGAGTGCTTTGGGTGTGCCAAACGTCACAACGTAACTGGGTGGCTATAAAGGTACACTACAGGTATCTCCGAAAGTGTCTGTTGGGTTGGCACGAATCGAGACTGGGATTTGTCACTCCGTGTGACGGAGAGGTATCTCTGGGCCCACTCAGTAGGAAATCATCATAATGTGCACAATGTGATCAAGGAGTTGATCATGGGATGATGTGTTACGGAACGAGTAAAGAGACTTGCCGGTAACGAGATTGAACAAGGTATTGGGATACCGACGATCGAATCTCGGGCAAGTATCGTACCGCTAGACAAAGGGAATTGTATACGGGATTGATTAAGTCCTTGACATCGTGGTTCATCCGATGAGATCATCGTGGAACATGTGGGAGACAACATGGGTATCCAGATCCCGCTGTTGGTTATTGACCGGAGAACGTCAAGGTCATGTCTGCATGGTTCCCGAACCCATAGGGTCTACACACTTAAGGTTAGGTGACGCTAGGGTTATAAAGGAAGTTAGTATGTGGTTACCGAATGTTGTTCGGAGTCCTGGATGAGATCCCGGACGTCACGAGGAGTTCCGGAATAGTCCGGAGGTAAAGATTTATATATGGGAAGTCCTGTTTTGGTCACCGGAAAAGTTTCGAGGTTTATCGGTAACGTACTGGGACCACCGGGAGGGTCCCGAGGGTCCACCAAGTGGGGCCACCAACCCCGGAGGCTTGCACGGGCTAAGTGTGGGAGGGGACCAGCCCCAGGTGGGCTGGTGCGCCCCCCCCCCCCCCACAAGGGCCCAAGGCACATGGGAGAGTGGAAGGGGGCAAACCCTAGGTCCAGATGGGCCTTAAGGCCCACCCTAGGGGGCGCCTCCCCTCTTCCCCTCTTGGCCGCCCCCCTTTCCCATCTAGGGCTGCCGCCCCTCCTAGTGGTGGGAACCCTAGAGGGGGTGCACCCTCCTCCCTCTCCCCTATATATAGTGAGGCCTAGGGGCTGCCCATAACACGTGATCTGATCTCTGCCTGTTGGTGCAGCCCTCCCTCTCTTTCTCCTCATATCCCGTGGTGCTTGGCGAAGCCCTGCAGGATTGCCATGCTCCTCCATCACCACCACGCCATTGTGCTGCTGCTGGATGGAGTCTTCCTCAACCTCTCCCTCTCTCCTTGCTGGATCAAGGCGTGGGAGACGTCACCGGGCTGTACGTGTGTTGAACGCGGAGGTGCCGTCCGTTCGGCACTAGGATCATCGGTGATTTGGATCACGACGAGTACGACTCCATCAACCCCGTTCACTTGAACGCTTCCGCTTACTGATCTACAAGGGTATGTAGATGCACTCTCCTTCCCCTCGTTGCTGGTCTCTCCATGGATAGATCTTGGTGATACGTAGGAAAATTTTGAATTTCTGCTACGTTCCCCAACAGTGGCATCATGAGCTAGGTCTATTGCGTAGATTGTATGCACGAGTAGAACACAAAGTAGTTGTGGGCGTTGATTTTGTTCAATATGCTTGCCGTTACTAGTCTTATCTTGATTCGGCGGAATCGTGGGATGAAGCGGCCCGGACCAACCTTACACGTATGCTTACGTGTGACCGGTTCCACCGACAAACATGCACTAGTTGCATAAGGTGGCTGGCGGGTGTCTGTCTCTCCCACTTTAGTCGGATCGGATTCGATGAAAAGGGTCCTTATGAAGGGTAAATAGCAATTGGCATATCACGTTGTGGTCTTTGCGTAGGTAAGAAACGTTCTTGCTAGAAACCCATAGCAGCCACGTAAAACATGCAAACAACAATTAGAGGACGTCTAACTTGTTTTTGCAGGGTATGCTATGTGATGTGATATGGCCAAAAGGATGTGATGAATGATATATGTGATGTATGAGATTGATCATGTTCTTGTAATAGGAATCACGACTTGCATGTCGATGAGTATGACAACCGGCAGGAGCCATAGGAGTTGTCTTAATTTATTTATGACCTGCGTGTCAACATAAACGTCATGTAATTACTTTACTTTATTGCTAAAGCGTTAGCTGTAGTAGTAGAAGTAATAGATGACGTGACAACTTCAAGAAGACACGATGATGGAGATCATGGTGTCATGCCGGTGATGATGATGATCATGGAGCCCCGAAGATGGAGATCAAAAGGAGCAAAGTGATATTGGCCATGTCATGTCACCTTTGATTGCATGTGATGTTTATCATGTTTTTGCATCTTGTTTACTTAGAACGACGATAGTAAATAAGATAATCCCTCATAAACAATTTCAAGAATGTGTTCTCCCCTAACTGTGCACCGTTGCTAAAGTTCGTCGTTTCGAAGCACCACGTGATGATCGGGTGTGATAGATCCTTACGTTCACATACAACGGGTGTAAGACAGTTTTACACATGCAAAACACTTAGGGTTAACTTGACGAGCCTAGCATGCATAGACATGGCCTCGGAACACAGAAGACCGAAAGGTCGAGCATGAGTCGTATAGAAGATACGATCAACATGAAGATGTTCACCGACGTTGACTAGTCCGTCTCACGTGATTATCGGACACGGCCTAGTTGACTCGGATCATGTAATCACTTAGATGACTGGAGGGATGTCTATCTGAGTGGGAGTTCATAAGATGAACTTAATTATCCTGAACATAGTCAAAAGGTCTTCGCAAATTATGTCGTAGCTCGCGCTTTAGTTCTACTGTTTAGATATGTTCCTAGAGAAAAATTAGTTGAAAGTTGAGAGTAGCAATTATGCGGACGAGGTCCATAAACTGAGGATAGTCCTCATTTGCTTCATAGAAGGCTTATGTCCTTAATGCACCGCTCAGTGTGCTGAACCTCGAACGTCGTCTGTGGATGTTGCAAACATCTGACATACACGTTTTGATAACTACGTGATAGTTCAGTTAAACGGTTTAGAGTTGAGGCACCGAAGACGTTTTGAAACGTCACGAAACATATGAGATGTTTCGAGGTCTGAAATTGGAGTTTCAGGCTCGTGCCCACGTCAAGAGGTATAAGACCTCCGACGATTTTCTTAACCTACAAACTAAGGGAGAAAAGCTCAATTGTTGAGCTTGTGCTCAGATTGTCTGAGTACAACAATCATTTGAATCGAGTGGGAGTTGATCTTCCAGATGAGATAGTGATGTTTCTCCGAAGTCATTACCACCAAGCTACTAGAGCTTCGTGATGAACTATAATATATCAGGGACATATATGATGATCCTTGAGATATTCGCGATGTTTGACACCACAAAAGTAGTTTCAAGAAGGAGCATCAATTGTTGATGGTTGGTGGAACCACTAGTTTCAAGAAGGGCAAGGGCAAGAAGGGATACTTCATGAAACGGCAATTCAGCTGCTGCTCTAGTGAAGAAACCCAAGGTTGAACCCAAACCCGAGACTAAGTGCTCCTGTAATAAGGGGAACAGCCACTGGAGCAGAATTACCCTAGATACTTGGTAGATGAGAAGGCTTGTAAGGTCGATAGAAGTATATTGGATATACATTGTGTTGATGTGTACTTTACTAGTACTCCTAGTAGCACCAGGGTATTAGATACCGGTTCGGTTGCTAAATGTTAGTAACTCGAAATAAAAGCTACGGATTAAACGGAGACTAGCTAAAGGTGAGCTGACGATATGTGTTGGAAGTGTTTCCAATGTTGATATGATCAAGCATCGTACGCTCCCTCTACCATCGAGATTGGTGTTTGCGTTGAGCATAGACATGATTGGATTATGCCTATCGCAATACAGTTATTCATTTAAGGAGAATAACGGTTACTCTGTTTATTTGAATAATACCTTCAAGGGTCTTGCACCTAAAATAAATGGTTTATTGAATCTCGATCGTAGTGATACACATGTTCATGCCAAAGATATAGGATAGTAATGATAGTACCACCTACTTGTGGCACTGCCACGTAAGTCATATCGGTATAAAACGCATGAAGAAGCTCCATGTTGATGGATCTTTGGGCTCACTCGTTTTTGAAAAGTTTGAGACATGCGAACCATGTCTATTGGTGTATATGCATGAAGAAACTCCATGCAAATGGACCGTTTGGACTCACTTGATTTTTGAATCACTTCAGACATGCAAATCATACCACATGGGCAAGATGACTGAAAGCCTCGTTTTCAGTAAAATGGAAAGCAACTAGTTGGAAGTAATACATTTTGATGTGTGCAGTCCAATGAGTGCTGAGGCATGTAGTAGATATCATTATGTTCTTACTTCACAGATGATTTGAGTAGATGTTGAGTATATTTACTTGATAAATCACGAGTCTGAATTATTGAAAGGTTCAAGTAATTTCAGGGTGAAGTTGAAAGATCGTCGTGACAAGAGGATAAAAGATCTATGATATGATCATAGAGATGAATATCTGAATTACGAGTTTGGCACAGAATTAAGACATTGTGGAAATTGTTTCACAACTGATACAGCCTGGAACACCATTGTGTGATGGTGTGTCCGAACATCATAACTGCACCCTATTCGATATGATGCATACCATGATGTCTCTTATCGAATTACCACAATAGTTTATGGGTTATGCATTAAAGACAACCACATTCACTTTAAATAGGGCACCACGTAATTCCGATGAGATGACACCGTATGAACTATGGTTTAGAGAAACCTAAGCTGTCATTTCTTAAAAATTTGGGGCTGCGACGCTTATATGAAAAAGTTTCAGGCTGATAAGCTCGAACCCAAAGCGGATAAATGCATCTTCATAGGACACCCAAAACAGTTGGGTATACCTCCTGTCTCAGATTCGAAAGCAATAAGGGATTGTTTCTAGAATCGGGTCCTTTCTCGAGGAAAAGTTTCTCTCGAAAGAATTGAGTGGGAGGATGGTGGAGACTTGATGAGGTTATTGAACCGTCACTTCAACTAGTGTATAGCAGGGCACAAAGAATTGTTCCTGTGGCACCTACACCAATTGAAGTGGAAGCTTATGATAGTGATCATGAAACTTCAGATCAAGTCACTACCAAACCTCGTGGGATGACAAGGATGCGTACTACTTCAGAGTGGTACGTAATCCTGTCTTGGAAGTCATGTTGCTAGACAACAATAAACCTACGAGCTATGGAGAAGCGGTGGTGGGCCTGGATTCTGATAAATGGCTCGAGGCCATATAATCCGAGAGAGGATCCATATATGAAAACAAAGTGTAGACGTTGGCAGAATAGCTCGATGGTCGTAAGGTTGTTGAGTACAGATGGATTTTAAAAGGAATACGGACAATGATGGCAAATGTCACCATTAAGAAAGCTCGACTTGTCGTTAAGATGTTTTCCGACAAGTTCAAGGAGTTGACTACGGTGAGACTTTCTCACTCATAGCGATGCTAAGAGCCTGTTGGAATTATGTTAGCGATTACTGCATTATTTATGAAATCTTGCAGATAGGATGTCAAAACATTGTTTCCTCGACGATTTTCTTGAGGAAAGGTTGTATGTGATACAACCGAAAGGTTTTGTCAATCCTGAAAGATGCTAATAAGTATGCAAAGCTCCAGCAATCCTTCTAAGGACTGGAGTAAGCATCTCAGAGTTGGAATGTATGCTTTGATGAGATGATCAAAGCTTTTGGTGTATACAAAGTTTATGAGAAACTTGTATTTCCAAAGAAGTGAGTGGGAGCACTATAGAATTTCTGATGAATATATGTTGTCGACATATCATAGATCAGAAATGATGTAGAATTTCTGGAAAGCATATAGGGTTATTTGAAAAGTATTTTTCAATGGAAAGCCTAGATTAAGCTACTTGAACATTGAGCATCAAGATCTATAAGGATAGATCAAAACGCTTAATGGTACTTTCAAATGAGCACATACCTTGACATGATCTTGAAGGTGTTCAAGATGGATCAGTCAAAGAAGGAGTTCTTGCCTGAGTTGTAGGGTATGAAGTTAAGACTTAAAGCTCGACCGCGGCAGAATAGAGAGAAAGGACGAAGGTCGTCCCCTATGCTTAAGACGTAGGCTCTACAGTATGCTATGCTGTGTACCGCACCTGATGTGTGACTTGCCACATGTCTGGCTAGAGGGTACAAAGGTGATCTAGGAGTAGATCACCAGATAGCGGTCAAAATTATCCTTAGAGGAATAAGGATATGTTTCTCGGTTATGGAGGTGATAAAGAGTTCGACGTAAAGAGTTATGTCGATGCAAGCTTAACACCTATCCGGATAGCTCTGAGTAGAGATACCGGATACGTATAATGGAGCAACAATTTGGAATAGCTCCAAGTAGAACTGTTTTTTGAAATGGCTCTAAATGTAGCGTAGTAGTTGCATCTACAAGATGACATAGAAATTTGCGAAGTACATACGGATCTGAATGTTGCAGACCCGTTGACTAAAACCTCTCTCACAAGCAACATGATCAAACCTAGAACTCATTGAGTGTTAATCACATAGTGATGTGAACTAGACTACTGACTCTAGTAAACTCTTGGGTGTTAGTCACATGGCGATGTGACCTGTGAGTGTTAATCACATGGCGATGTGAACTAGATTATTGACTCTAGTGCAAGTGGGAGACTGTTGGAAATATGCCCTAGAGGCAATAATAAATTGGTTATTATTATATTTCCTTGTTCATGATAATCGTTTATTATCCATGCTAGAATTGTATTGATAGGAAACTCAGATACATGTGTGGATACATAGACAACACCATGTCCCTAGTAAGCCTCTAGTTGACTAGCACGTTGATCGATAGATGGTCACGGTTTCCTGACCATGGACATTAGATGTCATTGATAACAGGATCACATCATTAGGAGAATGATGTGATGGACAAGACCCAATCCTAAGCCTAGCACAAATATCGTGTAATTCGTATGCTAAAGCTTTTCTAATGTCAAGTATCATTTCCTTAGACCATGAGATTGTGCAACTCCCGGATACCGTAGGAGTGCTTTGGGTGTGCCAAACGTCACAATGTAACTGGGTGGCTATAAAGGTACACTACAGGTATCTCCGAAAGTGTCCGTTGGGTTGGCACGAATCGAGACTGGGATTTGTCACTCCGTGTGACGGAGAGGTATCTCTGGGCCCACTCGGTAGGACATCGTCATAATGTGCACAATGTGATCAAGGAGTTGATCGTGGGATGATGTGTTATGGAACGAGTAAAGAGACTTGCCGGTAACGAGATTGAACAAGGTATCGGGATACCGACGATCGAATCTCGGGCAAGTACTGTACCGCTAGACAAAGGGAATTGTATACGGGATTAATTAAGTCCTTGACATCGTGGTTCATCCGATGAGATCATCGTGGAACATGTGGGAGCCAACATGGGTATCCAAATCCCGCTGTTGGTTATTGACCGGAGAACGTCTCGGTCATGTCTGCATGGTTCCCGAACCCGTAGGGTCTACACACTTAAGGTTTGATGACGCTAGGGTTATAAAGGAAGTTAGTATGTGGTTACCGAATGTTGTTCGGAGTCCCGGATGAGATCCAGGACGTCACGAGGAGTTCCGGAATAGTCCGGAGGTAAAGATTTATATATGGGAAGTCCTGTTTTGGTCACCGGAAAAGTTTCGGGGTTCATCGGTAACGTACCGGGACCACCGGGAGGGTCCCGGGGGTCCACCAAGTGGGGCCACCAACCCCGGAGGCTTGTGTGGGCTAAGTGTGGGAGGGGACCAGCCCCAGGTGGGCTGGTGTGCCCCCCCCACAAGGGCCCAACGCACATGGGAGAGTGGAAGGGGGCAAACCCTAGGTCCAGATGGGCCTTAAGGCCCACCCTAGGGGGCGCCTCCCCTCTTCCCCTCTTGGCCGCCCCCCCCCCTTTCCCATCTAGGGCTGCCGCCCCTCCTAGTGGTGGGAACCCTAGAGGGGGTGCACCCTCCTCCCTGTCCCCTATATATAGTGAGGCCTAGGGGCTGCCCATAATACATGATCTGATCTCTGCCTGTTGGTGCAGCCCTCCCTCTCTTTCTCCTCATATCCCGTGGTGCTTGGCGAAGACCTGCAGAATTGCCACGCTCCTCCATCACCACCACGCCGTTGTGCTGCTGCTGGATGGAGTCTTCCTCAACCTCTCCCTCTCTCCTTGCTGGATCAAGGCGTGGGAGACGTCACCGGGCTGTACGTGTGTTGAACGCGGAGGTGCCGTCCGTTCGGCACTAGGATCATCGGTGATTTGGATCACGATGAGTACGACTCCATCAACCCCGTTCACTTGAATGCTTCCGCTTAGCGATCTACAAGGGTATGTAGATGCACTCTCCTTCCCCTCGTTGCTGGTCTCTCCATGGATAGATCTTGGTGATACGTAGGAAAATTTTGAATTTCTGCTACGTTCCCCAACAGTGGCATCTTGAGCTAGGTCTATTGCGTAGATTCTACGCATGAGTAGAACACAAAGTAGTTGTGGGTATGATCATGTATATAGGCATCACGTCCGTGACAAGTAGACCGGCTCCTACCTGCATCTACTACTATTACTCCACTCATCGACCGCTATCCAGCATGCATCTAGAGTATTAAGTAAAAACTAGAGTAACGCCTTAAGCAAGATGACATGATGTAGAGGAATAAATTCATGCAATATGATAAATACCCCATATTATTATCCTCGATGGCAACAATACAATACGTGCCTTGCAACTCTTTCTGTCACTGAGTAAGGACACCGCAAGATTGAACCCAAAGCTAAGCACTTCTCCCATTGCAAGAACTACCAATCTAGTTGGCCAAACCAAACGGATAATTCGAAGAGGCTTGCAAAGATAACTCAATCATACATAAAAGAATTCAGAGAAGATTCAAATATTATTCATAGATAAGTTGGATCATAAACCCACAATTCATCGGTCTCAACAAACACACCGCAAAAAGAAGATTACATCGAATTGATCTCCACGAGAGAGGGGGAGAACATTGTATTGAGATCCAAAAAGAGAGAAGAAGCCATCTAGCTACTAGCTATGGACCCGAAGGTCTGAAGTAAACTACTCACACTTCATCGGAAGGGCTATGGTATTGATCTAGAAGCCCTCCGTGATGGATGCCCTCTCCGGCGGAG
The DNA here is from genome assembly GCA_034509565.1 of Triticum monococcum. Taxonomy (NCBI): domain Eukaryota; kingdom Viridiplantae; phylum Streptophyta; class Magnoliopsida; order Poales; family Poaceae; genus Triticum; species Triticum monococcum. Next base: position 492,454,876 of record CM067845.1, read on the forward strand.
CTCCGGAACAGGCCCCAAGATGGGATCTCGTGGATACAGGAAGTTGCGGCGGTGGAATTAGGTTTTTTGCTCTCTCTTTGGTCTAATGGGGGTATGTAGGTATATATAGGAGGAAGGAGCACGTCGGTGGAGCTCCGAGGGGCCCACGAGGTAGGGGGCGCGCCCTCCACCCTCGTGACCTCCCCGGAAACTTCTTGGAGTAGGGTCCAAGTCTCCTGGATCATGTTCAGTGAGAAGATCACGTTCCCAAAGGTTTCATTCCGTTTGGACTCCGTTTGATATTCTGTTTCCTCGAAATACTGAAATAGGCAAAAAACAACAATTCTGGGCTGGGCCTCCGGTTAATAGGTTAGTCCCCAAAAATAATATAAAAGTGGAAAATAAAGCCCAATATAGTCCAAAACAGTAGATAAAGTAGCATGGAGCAATAAAAAATTATAGATACGTTGGAGACGTATCAGCGGACGGCGATGCGGGGCGGTGCGGCGGACCGTCTACGGCAGCGGCGAGGCGGCGCGCGGGCGGCGGCGAAGCGGCGCGAGGCGGCGAGAGGCCGAGGGGCGGCGGATCCGGCGCACGGGCCTTGACGGCTCTCCTCGGGCCCGGGCGAGCCGGTGAAGTGGGGCGCCCGGGCGGTGACATGGCGCAGCACGATTGGCGCGGAGGCGGCGGCGGACACGTCCAGCCGGAGCGGACGTGTCCGGCGCGGAGAGGGAGCGGGGCTAGGGTTTCGGGATCCGGAATTTTCGGGGGAGTGCCCTTTTTATAGGTAGGAGGACCTAGGAGGCTCCAAATTGAGCACGATTTGCGGCCACGTGATCGTGATCGAATGATCTAGATGATGGAGGGGTTTTAGGTGGGTTTTGGGCCACTTTGGAGGGGTGTTCGGCTGCAACACACACGAGGCCTTTTCGGTCCGTCGGTTAACCGTTGGAGTATCAAACGAAGTCCAAATGGCACGAAACTTGACAGGCTGTCTACCGGTAGTAAACCAAGGCCGCTTGGCAAGTCTCGGTCCAATCCGAAAACTTTTAATACCCGCATAGGAAAATAGGTAGAAAGGGACACCGGAGGACATAGGAGCGCCGGATGCAAAATGGATAACGGGGAAAATGCTCGGATGCATGAGACGAACACGTATTGAAATGCGATGCACATGATGACATGACATGAGATGCATGACAAAGACAAAACAACACGAAGACAAAAACCCGACAACGAGGAAATATCATAACTTAGTGCCGGATATGGCAAGAGTTGGAATACAAATATGGCAGGTTACATACGGGGTGTTACAAAACCAAACTGATAATTCGAAGAGACTTGCAAAGATAACCAATCATACATAAAGATTTCAGAGAAGAATCAAATATTGTTCATAGATAAACTTGATCATAAACCCAGAATTCATCGGATCTTGACAAACACACTGCAAAAAGAGTTACATCAAATAGATCTCCAAGAAGATCGAGGAGAAAATTGTATTGAGATCCAAAGAGAGAGAAAAAGCCATCTAGCTAATAACTATGGACCCAAAGGTCTATGGTAAACTACTCACAGATCATCGGAGAGGCTATGGTGTTGATGTAGAAGCCCTCCGTGATTAATTCCCCCTTCGGCGGAGCTCCGGAAAAGGCCCCAAGATGGGATCTCTTGGGTATAGAAGTTTGCGGCGGTGGAAATAGGGTTTCGTGGTGATCCTAGATGTTTTTGGGGTATATGGATATATAGGAGGAAGAAGTCGGTCGGTGGAGCTGTGAGGGGCCCACGAGGGTGGGGGCATGCCCAGGGGGCAGGCGCACCTCCCTGCCTCGTGGCTCCCTTGTTTCTTTCTTAATGTCCACTCCAAGTCCCCTTGATCACGCTTGTTCCAAAAATAACTCTCCCGAAGGTTTTATTCCGTTTGGATTCCGTTTGATATTCCTTTTCTGTGAAACACTAAAATAGGCACACAAAAAACAACAATTTGCATTGGGCCTTTGGTTAGTAGGTTAGTCCCAAAAATAATATAAAAGTGTATAAATAAGCCCATTAACATCAAAAACAGATATGATAATAGCATGGAACAATCAAAAATTATAGATACGTTGGAGACGTATCAGGGAACAACGTATGTTGTTGTGCGGTTTGTACGATAAAGATCTTCGTAGAATATGTAGGAGCCAATATGAGCATCCATGTTCTGCTATTAGTTATTGACCGGAGATGTGTCTCGGTCATGTCTACATAGTTCTCGAACCCGTAGGGTCCGCATGCTTAACGTACGATGACAATTTGTATTATGAGTTATGTGATTTGATGTACCGAAGGTTGTTCAGAGTCCTGGATGAGATCACGGACATGACGAGGAGTCTCGAAATGGTCGAGATGTAAAGACCGATATATTGGAAGGCTATATTCAGACATTGGAAAGGTTCCGAGTGATCCGGGTATTTTTCGGAGTACCGAAGAGTTACTTGGAATTCGCCGGGGGAAGTAGTGGGCCTTAATGGGCCATACGGGAAAGGAGAGAAGGACCTCAAGGGGTGGCTGCGCTCCCCCCCCCCATGGGCTGGTTCGAATTGGACTAGGGAGGGGGCGGCACCCCCCCCCTCTTTCCTTCTCCCTCTCCTCTCCTTCCTTCTTCTCCTACTTGGACTAGGAAAAGGGGAAACCTACTCATACTAGGAGTAGGAATCCCCCCTTTGGGCGCGCCCCTTGTGGCCGGCCCTCCTCCTCCTCCCCTCCTTTATATACAGGGGAAGGGGCACCCCATAGACACACAAGTTGATCTTTAGCCGTGTGTGGTTCCCCCCTCCACAGTTTTCCACCTCGGTCATATTATCGTAGTGCTTAGGTGAAGCCCTGTGTCGGTAACTTCATCATCACCGTCACCATGCCGTCGTGCTAACGAAACTCTCCCTCGGCCTCAACTGGATCAAGAGTTCGAGGGACATCACCGAGCTAAACATGTGCAAATCATGAAGGTGTCGTGCGTTCGGTACTTGGATCAGTTGGATCACGAAGACGTTCGACTACATCAACCGTGTTACTAAACGCTTCCGCTTTCGGTCTACGAGGGTACGTAGGCACACTCTCCCCTCTCGTTGCTATGCATCTCCTAGATAGATCTTGCATGTTCGTTGGAATTTTTTTGAAATACTGTGTTCCCCAACAGACTTGTGCTAGTAGCCGGCCTAAAAGAAAGAAAAAAAGATGAGCAAAAGAAAGCAAAAAAGAGCAAAAAGAAAGAAAAGGGTTAAACGAAGAAGTCGTAAAAATCAGGCCGGCTAGCATCTGTTTTGGGCTGATATTTTCTTTTCTAGACTTTCAGTTATTGCTACAGTGTTGATCACCGCATCATTTATCATCTGCTTTCGAGCTTTGTTATAGATGGCATTTATACCTCACTTTTATCTAGCTACTTAGGGCTATCATATTTTTTCATCGGTTTCCACTCACTTGATTCAGTATCTGGGCTTAAATTGTTTTATCTCTGACTAGTCGACTGCCAACACTAGTTAGGAGTTTGAGCAATTATTTAACTTGCATTTATTTGTGCAAAATTGTGCCACTGGTATTGTTTGTTGAGGAAACCTTAACCAAGCTCCACTACCTATATTGTACCTTGTTCAGTCACTTGGCAATCGTTATATCCAACTTCGATAACTTTTGATTGCTCCAAAGGCTAACAACCACTGCAGAGCGGTAAGAACTAGTAAGAGCTTGGTCATTGCTAGAGAGTTGAACGACATTTTTCACCACCTCTGAGTAGTATTATAGGAACATTATACTTGTGATTTTGTTTTTCTATGGTACTAACCATGGAAGATTCTAGAGTGGCTAATAGTTGGTTACGTCTATTGGGGGAAATGACTTGCCATATATTGATACATATCACTCTTTTCCACCACAGAAGGTACAATGATTGTCACAAGATGTACGTCATGGTAGAAACACACATTATCAGGTTACCTCTTTGTCAACTTTCAAGGGTAAATATGACCCCGAATCGCATATTGATTGGGAAATGGAGGTAGAAGAAATCTTTGGTAGTCATGATTATTCCGAGCATAATAAAATAAATGATATCACTAAAAGCTTTTTTGGTTTTGCTTCCATTTGGTGGAGAAATTATTGTAGGGAAAATATTTCTCATAGACGGACTACTTGGAAAGCTTTAAAACTTGTTATGCGAGACCGACTTGTTCCTTCATATCATGTCAGTGATTTGCTTAGAAAATTGCAATGTTTAGCACAAGGCAGTTGTAAGTGCATCTAGTGCCCCTTAGTGATTTTGGTGTATTGAAGACTGATGACCCACAAGTATAAGGGATCTATCGTTGTCCTTTTGATAAGTAAGAGTGTCGAACCCAACGAGGAGTAGAAGGAAATGATAAGCAGTTTTCAGTAAGGTATTCTCTACAAGCACTGAAATTATCGGTAACAAATAGTTTTGTGATAAGGTAATTTGTAACAAGAAGCAAGTAATAAAAGTAAATAAGGTGCAGCAAGATGGCCCAATCCTTTTTGTAGCAAAGGACAAGCCTGGACAAACATTTATATGAAGGAAAGCGCTCCCGAGGGCACATGGGAATTATCGTCAAGCTAGTTTTCATCACGTTCATATGATTCACGTTCGGTACTTTGATAATTTGATATGTGGGTGGACCGGTGCTTGGGTACTGTACTTACTTAGACAAGCATCCCACTTATGATTAACCCCCATTGCAAGCATCCACAACTACAATAGAAGTATTAAGGTAAACCTAACCATAGCATGAAACATATGGATCCAAATCAGCCCCTTACGAAGCAACGCATAAACTAGGGTTTAAGCTTCTGTCACTCTAGCAACCCATCATCTACTTATTACTTCCCAATGCGTCCCTCTAGGCCCAAACAATGGTGAAGTGTCATGTAGTCGACGTTCACATGACACCATTAGAGGGATAACCACATACATCTCATCAAAATATCGAACAAATACCAAATTCACATGACTACTAATAGCAAGACTTCTCCCATGTCCTCGGGAACAAACGTAACTACTCACAAAGCATATTCATGTTCATAATCAGAGGGGTATTAATATGCATAATGGATCTGAACATATGATCTTTCGCCAACTAAACCAACTAGCATCAACTACAAGGAGTAATCAATACTACTAGCAACCCACAGGTACCAATCTGACGTTTGGATACAAAGATTGCATACAAGAGATAAACTAGGGTTTGAGATGAGATGGTGCTGGTGAAGATGTTGACGGAGATTGACCCCCTCCCAATGAGAGGACCGTTGGTGATGACGATGGTGATGATTTCCCCCTCCCGGAGGGAAGTTTCCCCGGCAGAACAGCTCCGCCAGAGCCCTAGATTGGTTCCGCCAAGGTTCCGCCTCGTGGCGGCGGAGTTTCGTCCCGTAAGTTTGCTTATGATTTTTTCTCGGACGAAAGACTTCATATAGCAGAAGATAGGCATCGGAGGGCCACGAGGCAGGGGGCGCACCCCCCACCCTCGTGGCTGGTAGGTGGCCCCCCTCTGGTACTTCTTGCACTCAGTATTTTATATATATTATGGAAATAACTTCCGTGAAGTTTCAGGACTTTTGGAGCTGTGCAGAATAGGTCTATAATATTTGCTCCTTTTCCAGCCCAGAATCCCAGCTGCCGGCATTCTCCCTCTTCATGTAAACCTTGTAAAATAAGAGAGAATAGGCATAAGTATTGTGACATAATGTGTAATAACAGCCCATAATGCAATAAATATTGATATAAAAGCATGATGCAAAATGGATGTATCAACTCCCCCAAGATTAGACCTCGCTTTTCCTCAAGCGAAAGCCGAAACCGAAAAATATGTCCACATGTTTAGAGATAGAGGTGTCGATAAAATTAAAATATGGACATGAGAGCAGCATGACCATTCTTAGAACAGCAACACATATATATATATACATACATACATATATATATATATATATATATTGTCATATGATCTCTTATGCTAAAGTAACAATTCAATCACAATTTCAAGTATGAATCATAAACTTCATTGAGAACCAACAAACTCTAATCTCAGTCATTGAGGCAATTGCAATTTATCATAACATAGGAAAGAGTCAATATAAGAGCTTTTCAGCAAGTCCACATACTCAACCATCTTTTAGGCTTTCACAATTGATAACACTCACGCAATATTTATGGGTATGAAGTTTTAATCGGACACACAGAAAGATAGGGGCTTATAGTTTTGCCTCCCAACGTATTACCTCAAGGGTAATGTCAACAATAATAATTCATGAAGACTCACATCCAGTTAGCTATATATATCAGGATCTTTCCAACACATTGTGCTTGCCAAAGGATAAAATGTAAAAAGGAAAGGTGAAGATCACCATGACTCTTATGTAAGGTAGAAGATAAAAGTAAAAGATAGGCCCTTCGCAGAGGGAAGCAGAGGTTGTCATGTGCTTCTATGGTTGAATGCACAAAATCTTAATGCGAAAGAACGTCACTTTATATTGCCATTTGTGATATGGAACTTTATTATGCAGTCCATCGCTTTTATTTATTCCACATCACAAGAGCGTATAAAGCTTATTTTCTCCACACTAATAAGTCATACATATTTAGAGAGAAATTTTTATTGCTTGCACCGATGACAACTTACTTGAAGGATCTTACTCAATCCATAAGTAGATATGGTGGACTCTCATGGCAAAACTGGTTTTAAGGGTATTTGGAAGCACAAGTAGTATTTCTACTTGGTGAAAAGAATTGGCTAGCATGAGGGAGAAAGGCAAGCTCAACATGCTGGATGATCCATGACAATATAATTTATCTCAGATGTAAGAAAACATAACTCATTACGTTGTCTTCCTTGTCCAACGTCAACTCTTAGCATGTCATACTTTAATGAGTGCTCACAATCATAAAAGATGTCCAAGATAGTATATTTATATGTGAACCTCTCTTTCTTTATTACTTTTTATTAATTGCAACGATGACCAAAACTATGTTTGTTAACTCTCAACAACTTTTATTCATCATACTCTTTATATGTGAGCTCATTACTCTCCATAAGATCCATATGATCTCTTTATTTCTTTTTATTCTTTCTCTTTTATTTTATTCCCTCAAGATCATAGCAAAATAATCAATCCCTTAACTCAACACTAATCTTTATTATATATAGCTCACGGACTCGATTACATAGAGGGATCATAAAGCAAAACTCACAACTAGATCATACTAAAACTTTATTTTACTAGATCAAGATATTACCAAAAGGATCGAACTAAGAAAAATGGTAAAGATAAAAGTGATGGTGATACGATACCGGGGCACTCCCCCAAGCTTGGCAGTTGCCAAGGGGAGTGCCCATACTCATGTGTTTATATCTCCTTTGTCGGTGAAGAGGGTGTTGGTGATGATGGATAGTCGCATATCGAGCGTAGGAGGTCCACCAACTTGCGGATAATGCCCATGAGTGCGATGATATGCTCCTTCAACAAAATATTTTCACGTGTGAGATAGTTGTTTTGTATATGAGCTAACTCAATCATCTTGAAAGCTTCGATCTCAGTTGGGGTAAGAAGATTGTGATCAACTTGAAGGATGTCTTCTGCTGCCAGAACTTGGTCCTCCGTGGCCTTCTTGATCCCTTCATCCTTGTTGATCTCCATAGGTTCTTCCCTCTTTGGTTCTATCTTCATTAGACAAGCATCGTTGTCACCATTGTTGGAGGAGGGGGACGGCATGATGCCTGGCCTTGACAGCCCTGACAGAAAACAGCTCGAAACAAGAACAGAGGATATTTGCGTGGTACGGTGGTCAAAACCTTCGGGAGATTATATAATGAATCTTTACCGACTAAAATAAGTAGCATGCAAGAAAACGGAGTCCGGAGAGCACACGAGGTGTCCACGTGGCAGGGGGGCGCGCTCAGGGGGGTAGGGCGCGCCCTCCACCCTTGTGGAAGCCCCGTGTCCTTTTCGGTCTGCTTCTTATTTTCCTATTTTTCTAAATATTCCAAAATGGAGAAAAATTGCCATTAGAACTATTTTGGAGTCGGTTTACTTACCGTACCACATACCTATTCCTTTTCGGGGTCTGAAACGTTCTGGAAAGTGTCCCTTATGTATTCCTCCAGGGTTACGGTTTCGATAATATTAGTTTCAACATTTATAGGATTACCTGAGATATAATGTTTGATTCTTTGACTGTTCACCACCTTCGGATTTGTGCCTTCTAAGTTGTTGATTTTTATGGCACCGGAACAATAGACCTCCTCGATAACGTAAGGACCTTCCCATTTAGAGAGAAGTTTGCCTGCAAAAAAACTTAAACGAGAGTTGTATAGCAATACATAATCACCTACATTGAACTCACGCTTTTGTATCCTTTTGTCATGCCATCTTTTAACTTTTTCTTTAAACAATTTGGCATTTTCGTAGGCTTGGGTTCTCCATTCGTCAAGTGAGCTAATGTCAAAAAGCCTCTTCTCACCAGCAAGTTTGAAGTCATAGTTGAGCTCTTTAATAGCCCAATATGCCTTATGTTCTAATTCAAGAGGTAAGTGACATGCTTTTCCATAAACCATTTTATGCGGATACATACCCATAGGATTTTTATATGCAGTTCTATAAGCCCATAATGCATCATCAAGTTTCTTGGACCAATTCTTTCTAGATCTATTAACAGTCTTTTGCAAAATTAATTTGAGCTCTCTATTACTTAATTCTACTTGACCAATAGACTGTGGGTGATATGGAGATGCAGTTCTATGATTAACATCATACTTAGCAAGCATTTTACGAAAGGCACCATGAATAAAATGTGAACCACCATCAGTCATTAAATATCTAGGGACTCCAAACCTCGGGAAAATATCTTCTTTAAGCATCTTAATAGAGGTGTTATGATCAACACTACTAGTTGGAATAGCTTCTACCCAGTTAGTAACGTAATCAACAGCGACTAAAATATGTGTATACCCGTTAGAGGAAAGAAATGGTCCCATATAATCAAAGCCCAACAAGAACAACAACAACAATAACAAAGCCTTTAGTCCCAAACAAGTTGGGGTAGGCTAGAGGTGAAACCCATAAGATCTCGCAACCAACTCATGGCTCTGGCACATGGATAGCAAGCTTCCACGCACCCCTGTTCATAGCTAGCTCTTTGGTGATACTCCAATCCTTCAGGTCTCTCTTAACGGACTCCTCCCATGTCAAATTCGGTCTACCCCGCCCTCTCTTGACATTCTCCGCATGCTTTAGCCATCCACTATGCACCGGAGCTTCTGGAGGCCTGCGCTGAATATGCCCAAACCATCTCAGACGATGCTGGACAAGCTTCTCTTCAATTGGTGCTACGCCAACTCTATCTCGTATATCATCATTCCGGACTCGATCCTTCCTCGTGTGGCCACAGATCCATCTCAACATATGCATCTCCGCCACACCTAACTGTTGAACATGTCGCCTTTTAGTCGGCCAACACTCAGCGCCATACAACATTGCGGGTCGAACCGCCGTCCTGTAGAACTTGCCTTTTAGCTTTTGTGGCACTCTCTTGTCACAGAGAATGCCAAAAGCTTGGCGCCACTTCATTCATCCGGCTTTGATTCGATGGTTCACATCTTCATCAATACCCCCATCCTCCTGCAGCATTGACCCCAAATACCGAAAGGTGTCCTTCTGAGGTACCACCTGGCCATCAAGGCTAACCTCCTCCTCACACCTAGTAGTACTGAAACCGCACATCATGTACTCGGTTTTAGTTCTACTAAGCCTAAACCCTTTCGATTCCAAGGTTTGTCTCCATAACTCTAACTTCCTATTTACCCCTGTCCGACTATTGTCAACTAGCACCACATCATCCTCAAAGAGCATACACCATGGGATATCTCCTTGTATATCCCTTGTGACCTCATCCATCACCAATGCAAAAAGATAAGGGCTCAAAGCTGACCCCTGATGCAGTCCTATCTTAATCAGGAAGTCATCAGTGTCGACATCACTTGTTCGAACACTTGTCACAACATTATCGTACATGTCCTTGATGAGGGTAATGTACTTTGCTGGGACTGTGTGTTTCTCCAAGGCCCACCACATGACATTCTGCGGTATCTTATCATAGGCCTTCTCCAAGTCAATGAACACCATATGCAAGTCCTTCTTTTGCTCCCTGTATCTCTCCATAAGTTGTCGTACCAAGAAAATGGCTTCCATGGTCGACCTCCCAGGCATGAAACCAAAATGTTTTTTGGTCACACTTGTCATTCTTCTTAAGCGGTGCTCAATGACTCTCTCCCATAGCTTCATTGTATGGCTCATCGGCTTAATTCCGCGGTAATTAGTACAACTCTGAACATCCCCCTTGTTCTTAAAGATTGATACTAATATACTCGGTCTCCATTCTTCTGGCATCTTGTTTACCCGAAAAATGAGGTTGAAAAGCTTGGTTAGCCATACTATCGCTATGTCCCCGAGACCTTTCCACACCTCAATGGGGATACAATCAGGGCCCATCGCCTTGCCTCCTTTCATCCTTTTTAAAGCCTCCTTGACCTCAGACTCCTGGATTCGCCGCACAGAACGCATGCTAGTCTCATCAAAGGAGTCATCCAGTTCAATGGTAGAACTCTCATTCTCCATGAACAACTTGTCGAAGTACTCCCGCCATCTATGCTTAATCTCCTCGCCCTTCACCAAGAGTTGGCCTGCTCCGTCCTTGATGCATTTGACTTGGCCAATATCCCTCGTCTTCCTCTCTCGGATCTTGGCCATCTTATAGATGTCCCTTTCACCTTCCTTCGTGCCTAACCGTTGGTAGAGTTCCTCATATGCCCGACCCCTTGCTTCACCAACAGCTCGCTTTGCGGCCTTCTTCGCCATCTTGTACTTCTCTATGTTGTCTGCACTCCTATCCAGGTATAGGCGTTTGAAGCAATCTTTCTTCTCTTTAATCGCCTTCTGGACATCATCATTCCACCACCAGGTATCCTTATCTTCGCTTCTCCTTCCCCTGGACACTCCAAGCTCCTCCGAGGTCACCTTACGAATGCAAGTCGCCATCTTCGTCCACACATTGTTCGCATCTCCTCCTTCCTCCCAAGGGCCTTCCTTAATGACCCTCTCCTTGAACGCTAGAGCTACCTCCCCCTTGAGCTTCCACCACTTCGTTCTAGCGACTTTGGCACGCTTATCCCGCTGGACACGAATCCGAAAGCGGAAGTCAGCAACCACCAGCTTATGCTGGGGTACAACACTCTCTCCAGGTATCACCTTATAGTCTAGGCACGCACGCCTATCTTCTCTTCTCGAGAGGATGAAATCAATCTGGCTAGAGTGTTGGCCACTACTAAAAGTCACCAGATGTGATTCTCTCTTTCTAAAGAGGGTGTTAGCTACAATCATGTTGTAGGCTAGAGCAAAGCTTAAGACATCTTCTCCTTCTTGATTCCTGATGCCATAGCCAAAGCCCCCGTGCGCCCCTTCAAAACCTGTGTTAGATGTACCCACGTGGCCATTGAGGTCTCCTCCTATGAAGAGCTTCTCACCAATCGGTACACTCCTAACCATGTCTTCCAGGCCTTCCCAGAACTCCCTCTTGGTGTTCTCATTGTGGCCTACTTGCGGGGCATACGCACTGATAACATTGAGAACCAAGTCCTCAACTACCAGCTTGACCAGGATAATCCGGTCCCCACGTCTCTTGATGTCTACCACTCCATACTTGAGGCTCTTGTTGATCAAGATGCCTACACCATTTCTGTTTGCAGCCGTCCCTGTGTAACATAGCTTGAAGCCGGTATCCTCCACCTCCTTCGCCTTCTGTCCTCTCCATTTGGTTTCTTGGACGCAAAGGATATCAACACCTCTCCTCACCGCTGCATCAACTAGCTCCTGAAGCTTCCCTGTCAGAGACCCTACATTCCAGCTACCTAAGCGAATCCTCCTAGGCTCGGCTAGCTTCCTTACCCTTCGCACTCGTCGAGTCAAATGCGAAGACCCTTGCCCATTTTCCACCACATCCGGGCGCCGATGTAGCGCGCCACTAAGGATGCGACAACCCGATCCTCGCTCACTTGCCACCGTATCCGGATCAAGATATAGCGCGCCACCTTGGGGGTGACGGCCCGACCCTTGCCCATTTTCCACCACACCCGGGTTCCGATGTAGCGCGTCGCTGAGAGGGTTACGCCCCAACGAAAATCTTTTGGGTTTCATCTGCATATAATCAAAGCCCAAAACATCAAATGGTTCAATAACAAGTGAATAATTCATAGGCATTTATTGACGTCTACTAATATTACCAATTCTTTGACATTCATCACAAGACAAGACAAACTTACGGGCATCCTTGAAGAGAGTAGGCCAATAAAAACCGGATTGCAATACCTTATGTGCAGTTCTATCTCCAGCATGGTGTCCTCCATAAGCCTCAGAGTGACACTTGCGTAGGATCTGTTCCTGTTCATACTCACGTACGCAACGTCTAATAACACCATCTACTCCTTCTTTATAAAGATGTGGGTCATCCCAAAATTAATGCCTTAAATCATAGAATAACTTTTTCTTTTGCTAGTATCACTACAAGAAATATGTCAACTTATGACCTTCTGTCAGTGACCCTCGAAGAATTGGTCATAAATTTATGACCATTTTAGACCAATTGGTCAAAAGCTGTTCAGGGGGCTCCAAACCCTGAACCATTGCGACCATTTTGGTCAGAAAGGTCATAATTTCCTTACATGAAATGATCACAAAGCAAATAGTGCTAGTCCGCTACCTTATTTCTAGTTGTTAATGACCAATATAGATGGTCATAGCCTTGTAGATTGTGGTGGGTTGTGATGACTAGGCGCCATCTCATCAGTTTTGCCTATGTGTCATGTCCATGTGGCAGTTTTTGCCCTAGGTTGTGAAGCAACCTATATTTCTATCATTCCCAAAATTCCCAAAAAAATCTCATAAATTCTTTGGGGCATATCTTCATCAAATATGTAAAAATCCTTCCTTGCCTAGTTCAAAACTAATTCAACAATATTCATTTTCCTATTCTATTCACAACAACACTTTATGAAGGAAGTGCTATTTATATATTACTTATTGCCCTTGGAATTTTTGGGCACTCTTTCCTATCCAAATCATTACCGCATGACAAAATTCAGCTCCATTTGCCTAGCAAATCTTCTTCGGCAAATTTCCAAAGTTTTTGTCCACCTAGAAGCATTGTGAAGGAAGTACCTTTTTATATCTCTAAATGACATGAAATTTATACAGTTCCTTCATATGCCCAAATTATCACCCTCCTCCAAATTGCAGCTCAGTCAAATAATCTATGTGAGCCCAGGTTCAATTTATATTTTATGGCCAAATTGGCACGTTGCAAAGCAAGTGTTATATAGACCCCTCCTATTACCGTCAAACTTTTCGGGCACTCTTCCATACCCAAATCATTGCCACATGATAAAATTCAGCTCAATTTTCCTAGTAAATCTTTCTCGGGAAATTTCCAAAGTTTCTACCTTGAGAGAAGCTTTGTGAAGTAAGTACTAGCTAGGCTTACCCAAATGATCTGAAAATTTTCCAGCGCATGACCATACCTAAGTAACTTACCTACACCAATTTTGAGCTCATTTCATTCACCCAATCTCTCTCACCAGTTTAACCAAGTTTTTGTCCATAGAAGAGCATTGTGAAGGAAGTACTACTTTGGCATGTCCAAATGGTATCAATTTTCTACAATGCTTTCCTATGCCCAAATAACCATCCTCCACAAAATTTCAGCTCACTCCATTCATTATTTTGAGCCCAGCTTCAACATTCATATTTTTGTCCAGTGTGGTACTTTGCAAAGCAAGTACCACCTAGGATCCTCCTTTTGAGCTCAAAATTTGTGAAGACATTCTACTTAGTAGATGATCATCCTCAGCCAAAACTCACGCCCATTGGCCATGTGCATTTCCCGTACCGCTAATCAAACACTTGGCTGCTAATTCATGTTTGAGCATCGATCGGTCTCCTCATGAGAATCTTATGTTGTAATTTTCTTCCTAGCACCAACCTGGGGAGTGCCCAACCCAATATACATGCCTCGGCTGCCCAGAACACATGGCAACATTACGGTCACGCGGTGACCACGCGACGGGCATGCGAGTTTACGCGCTCTAGAGTTGGAGCCCTCGGCCACCACCCAAACCTCGACGTATCGCCACCAAACCATGTATTTATGATTAAATAGGTCCTTATGTAACTAGAAATGATTTTTGGAAAAAATAAATAGCAAACTATGAGGCAGCTGCAGTTCAAATTTGACCCGCTTCCACCTCAATCGGCGGAAATTTGTCTTTTTCACGAGAGGTGGATCAAAAACTTTTACACCAATTGTGCATTAAATATGGCCTAGAATTTTTAAAAATGATTTGGTCCAATTTTGCAACAATTATTTGGTAGTTCCTTCACAAAAAAACCTCCTTTCGGGCACTCGAAAAATGGAAAATGGTTTTTTCGTCCAACGAAAATGAAAACTTCCTTAGGCAACATTGTTTGCCATTCCAATATGCACCCTTGTGCACAATATGAGATCATTTGAACAAACTATGCCATGAATGTGGCCATAAGATTGATCATTTGGCTTGAAAGCCATTGATCTCCACACATGATAGCTCGTTTCTGAGAACACTTTTTTAAAATAATTGCTGTATTACAAGTTTGTTATTTTTCCTAGGAACTTGGCCACATATAATGACACAATGCAAAGGTTTCCCAATTTTTTGTTTTTTTGAATTTTTTATGCCCGTTTCAAAATGCGGTCAAAACGGCGGGAATGACCGTTCCTACCTAGTGGTTGAATCTTGGTATTTTTTTGGTGTTTCTCTTATTAAATAGATACTTATGTACCTATAAATGATTTCTGGAAAAAATAAATAATAAACTATGAGGCACCTGCAGTTCAAATTTGACCCGCTTCCAACTGAATCGGCGGAAATTTGTCTTTTTCACGAGAGGTGGATCAAAAAATTTTACACCCAACCATTTTGTCAATTGTGCATTAAATATGGCCTAGTATTTTATAAAAATGATTTGGTCCAATTTTGCAACAATTATTTGGTAGTTCCTTCACAAAACAACCTCCTTTCGGGCACTCGGAAAATGGAAAATGTATTTTCCGTGCAAATAAAATGAAAACTCCCTTAGGCAACATTGTTTGGAATTCCAAGATGCACCCTTGTGCATAATATGAGATCATTTGAACAAACTATGCCAAGAATGTGGCCATAAGATTGCTCATTTGGCTTGAAAGCCATGAATCTTCACGCATGATAGCTCATTTCTGAGAACACTTTTTTAAAATAATTGCCGTATTACAAGTTTGTTATTTTTCCTAGGAACTTGGCCACATATAATGACACAATGCGAAGGTTTCCCAATTTTTTGATTTTTTTTGAATTTTTTATGCCCGTTTCAAAATGCGGTCAAAACGGCGGGAATGACCGTTCCTAGCTAGTAGTTGAATCTTGGAATTTTTTTGGTGTTTCTCTGATTAAATAGATACTTATGTACCTAGAAATGATTTTTGTAAAAAATGAAGAGCAAACTATGAGGTAGCTACAGTTCAAATTTGACCCGCTTCCAACTGAATCAACGGGAATTTGTCTTTTTCACCAGAGGTGGATCAAATCTTTTGACACCCAACCATTTTGTCAATTGTGCATTAAATATGGCCTAGTATTTTATAAAAATGATTTGGTCCAATTTTGCAATAATTATTTGGTAGTTCCTTCACAAAAAAACCTCCTTTCGGGCACTCGGAAAATGGAAAATGTATTTTCCGTGCAAATAAAATGAAAACTCCCTTAGGCAACATTGTTTGGAATTCCAAGATGCACGCTTGTGCATAATATGAGATCATTTGATCAAACTATGCCAAGAATGTGGCCATAAGATTGATCATTTGGCTTGAAAGCCATGAATCTTCACGCATGATAGCTCATTTCTGAGAACACTTTTTTAAAATAATTGCCATATTACAAGTTTGTTATTTTTCCTAGGAACTTGGCCACATATAATGACACAATGCGAAGGTTTCCCAATTTTTTGATTTTTTTGAATTTTTTATGCCCGTTTCAAAATGCGGTCAAAACGGCGGGAATGACCGTTCCTAGCTACTGGTTGAATCTTGGAATTTTTTTGGTGTTTCTCTGATTAAATAGATACTTATGTACCTAGAAATGATTTTTTGAAAAAATAAAGAGCAAACCATGAGGTAGCTGCAGTTCAAATTTGACCCGCTTCCTGCTGAATCAGCGGGAATTTGTCTCTTTCACCAGAGGTGGATCAAATCTTTTTACACCCAACCATTTGGTCAATTGTGCATTAAATATGGACTAGTATTTTAGAAAAATGATTTGGTCCAATTTTGCAATAATTATTTGGTAGGTTCTTCACAGAAAAACCTCATTTCGGGCACTCGGAAAATGGAAAATGTCTCTTTTGTGCAATGAAAGTGAAAACTCCCCATATCAACATTGTTTGTCATCACAAGATACACACAAGTGTACAATATTAATTTATCTTAACAAACTATACGTAGTTAATATGTTGAATGTTTGCCCTAAATAAGAGGATAAAAACTATAAGAGAATATAAGCTGAATTCTGATTGGTGGAATCCATTGTGGCATGGATCGATGACGTGGCAAACATCCGTCCATCCGCCCATCCATACATCCATCCATCCGTCCATCCAACCCACTGCAGCCTCTCTCTCTCTCTCACGCGCGTGGACCCTAGCCGATCCAGATCCCTCCCCACCTCCATTCCTCTCCCCCGATCCAGATCCCTCCGCCGCCGCCCCGTCCTCCTCTCCCCTCGCCTCCGCCACCCACCTCTCCCCTCGTCGCCGGTCTGCAGCTGTCTGCACCCTCCCCTCCCCTCCACTCATCACAAGACAAGAGAAGAAGAAAGGGAGGTAGCTCTATCGCCGGTGGCCATGGCGCGCCTCTTCCCCGTCCCAGATCAGATCCAGCACGCCCCCAACCGCATCCACAGCCCACACCACGGCAGCTCCCAATCCCTCCCACGCAGCCGCCGCCGATGCCTCCTGGACAGCCACCTCGACGGGACGACGACGACTAGGACGTTTTCCTCCCCCAGCGATGGCGACGTTCTTCGCCATCGCTGTGGTCGGGCTGCGGCGACCAGCAGAGGAACTCCTCCGGTAGAGGGGGAGTCCTCCCTTGCTTCCTTGTCCACCACGAAGCACACACAGGCAGGGGAGGAGCCGCGGCGACCAACCTCCACCGCCGCTCGAAGCCGGCAAATCATCTGATGTGTGAGTGCCTTCTCTCCTTCTCCCTCCTCTGCTTCTTCCTTCTTCCCCCGAACTGATGTGTGATGTGCACGCAGATGCAGTTGAAGGGGCCAGGCCCTGGAGAGCCTGCAGGGCCATGGACATGCCAGAGAGCAGGACATTCTTGGCCGATGTAGAAGCTGCGGGAGAGGAGGGCTCTGACCTTGACGGATGCCATACAATGGAAGGTAGCTCTCTCTCTCTCTGTCCCTTTGTGACGCCCGGATAGTCAAGCTACAGTAACCTCTGCTAATAATGCCACGTCACCTCGATTACGGTTGCTAATCTCGCGTTAGTTCGAAATCGATTCAAATTCAAATTCAAAAGAAAAGCAAACAACAAAAGTAACAAAAAAATTCAAAACTAAAATGTTCGGGTTGTTTCAAATAAATCGTAAGCAATTATGGTGGAGAAACCAAGCTTTTAAAAAAATGCTTAAATGAACTATAAGGGTTTAAACAGTAGCAAAAACAATTAATTAAATGCCCTTTTTAATTAATAAATTACTAAACTATTTTATTTTGTCACCACACTTTTTGTGGCATTGGGGTATTTTGTAACACTAATTTAGGTACTACTTGTATATTTTATAAAACAAAAATATATAGAAAATAAAATAGAAAACTAATAAACAGAAAACAAAACAATACAAAAAAAAAGAAAAAGGAAAAGGGAGAGAAAGGCCCCCCCCCCCACTGGGCTACGGCCCAGCAGGCCGGCCCATTCGGCCGCAGGCCAACCGGCCTCCCCCCACGCCTCCCTTATCCCTCCCACGACCGAACCCTAACTAACCCCACCCCGTCACCCACTCCCCCACTCGCCCCCCCACCCCCACGATCCCCTCTCCCCCGATCCAGATCTAGATCGGGCCACGAACGCGTCCCCGACGCCAACGGTGCCCCGACCGTCACGCCCGTCGCCGTCCCTTCGCGCCCATCCTCTCCCTCGCGCGGCGCCCGCCGGAAGCCGCGGCCTAGACCCGTCGCTGCCCGGAGCTCGACGCGCCTCCGCCTCCCCGCGGGAACTGCCTCCCCGTCTCCGTCGCGCGTCCCCGACCTCCACCTCGCCCCCCGCTGCCCGAATCCCTACCGGCCCCGTGAGCTTCCCCCGCCCTCCTCTCTGATGCCGTGTCGCGCGCACGCTCTTTCGTGGCCACGCCCTCTCCCCCCAAGCTCGGCTCCGCCGCCGGACGGTGCTCGTGGACAGCCGCACCCGACCAACCCGCGGCGCCCGCGCCCTCACCACCCCGCAGCTTGCCGCGCGCGCATGCCCCGCGCCTAGCGTGGCCTCCTTCCCCTCACCGCGCTCCGCCCCTGGCCTCCTCCTCCTGCTGCCTCAGGCCGCTGTCGTTCGCCGCCGCGTGCGCGCCCGCTACCACTGCCCCTGTCTGCCTCCCCCCCTCCCCCCCGCCCCCCCCCCCCCCGCTCGCTGCTGCTGCCCGCTGTGGGCTCGGCCGTGCGCTTGCGCCGGTCGCAGCCGCCGCCGCCCTTCCCCGTGGCAGCCCCGCCTTCTGCCACGGCTCCGTCGCGCCGCCCGCCCGCTCCCCGGCCGGCGCCCCATGGCCCGTGCCTCGTCTCCGCTCGCCGTGGCCCCGACTGGCCACGACCAGTTCGGGCGCCCCGCAGCGCCCCAGTGCTCGTGCCCGCAATGGCCATGGGCCTATGACAGCCGGGCCCCGCGGCCCCAAAACATTTACAAAAAATATAAATATTAAAAACAAAGAAAAATAATAATTAAATAAATAGAATTAATTAAATAATTAATTAAAGAATTAATTAACTTAACTTAACTTGGATTAATTAAACTAAACAATTAATTAAACTACTTAATCACAATTAGATTAACCTAATAACTAATTAAGCTAACAACTGTTAGTTAATTAAATAGTCAATGACAGTGGGGCCCACCCCCCTAATTAATCATGTTTAGGTTAATTAAAATTGGTTAATCAAATGTGGCACTGACAGGTGGGACCCATGCGTCAGGTTGACCAGGTCAACTGCTGACGTCATGATGACGTCAGCAAACACTATTCTGGATAATGTTGTTTTAAATAATTAAATAAATCCTAAAAATAATTTAAATCTTTTAAAAAATTAATATAAAATAAACCGTAGCTCAAATGGAAAAACTTTGTACATCAAAGTTGCTCAGAACGACGAGACGAATCCGGATACGCAGCCCGTTCGTCCATCACGCATCCCTAGCATAGCAAACACGCAACTTTTCCCTTCCGATTCATCTGTCCGAAAACGCGAAACACCGGGGATATTTTCACGGTTGATTCCCCCCTTCACCAGTATCACCTCATACCGCGTTAGAACACGTCTAGCTCTGTATGTTGTCCTGTTATGCACTTGCTTGCTATGTATTTACTGTTTCTCCCCCCTCTTCTCTTCGGTAGACCCCATGACGATGATGATGTCCCTGTGGTCGACTACGTCACCGATGACCCCTCCTTCTTGTCTGAGCAACCAGGCAAGCCCCCCCTTGATCACCAGATATCGCCTACTCTCTTCTATACTGCTTGCATTAGAGTAGTGTAGCATGATACTGCTTTCCGTTTTATTCCTATCCTGATGCATAGCCTGTCCTTGCTACTATTGTTGTTACCTTTACCTGCAATCCTAAATGCTTAGTATAGGATGCTAGTGTTCCATCAGTGGCCCTACACTCTTGTCCGTCTGCCATGCTATACTACTGGGCCGTGATCACTTCGGGAGGTGATCACGGGCATATACTATATACTTTACACTGTTACATTACCGGAGAAACTGTTCGGAGATGGGGGCTGAAGGGACAGGTGGCTCCATCCCGGTAGAGGTGGGCCTGGGTTCCCGATGGCCCCCGACTGTTACTTTGTGGCGGAGCGACAGGGCAGGTTCCAACCACCTAGGAGAGAGGTGGGCCTGGCCCTGGTCGGCGTTCGCGAATACTTAACACGCTTAACGAGATCTGGGTATTTGATCTGAGTCTGGCCATTTGGTCTATACGCACTAACCATCTACGTGGGAGTAGTTATGGGTATCCCGGCGTCGTGGTATCAGCCGAAGCCTTCGTGACGTCAGCGACTGAGTGGCGCGCGCCGGATTGGACTGGAAAGCCACTAGGCTAGGTCTGCTTCCGGCCGCGTACGCAACGTGCAGGTGTGCAAAGGGCGATGGGCCCAGACCCCTGCGCCATAGGATTTAGACCGGCGTGCTGACCTCTCTGTTGTGCCTAGGTAGGGCTGCGACGTGTTGATCTTCCGAGGCCGGGCATGACCCAGAAAAGTGTGTCCGGCCAAATGAGATCGAGCGTGTTGGGGTATGTGGTGCACCCCTGCAGGGAAGTTTTATCTATTCGAATAGCCGTGTCCCTCGGTAAAAGGACGACCCAGAGTTGTACCTTGACCTTATGACAACTAGAACCGGATACTTAATAAAACACACCCTTCCAAGTGCCAGATGCAACCGGTGATCGCTCTCTCACAGGGCGGCGAGGGGAGGATCATCGGTTAGGGTTATGCTATGCGATGCTACTTGGAGGACTTCAGTCTACTCTCTTCTACATGCTGCAAGACGGAGGCTGCCAGAAGCGTAGTCTTCGAAAGGACTAGCTATCCCCCTCTTATTCCGGCATTCTGCAGTTCAGTCCACATATGATACCCTTATTCCATTTGATACCAATGCATACATATGTAGTGTAGCTCCTTGCTTGCGAGTACTTTGGATGAGTACTCACGGTTGCTTTCCCCTTCTTTTCCCTCTATCCCTTCTACCTGGTTGTCGCAACCAGATGTGGGAGCCCAGGAGCCAGACGCCACCGTCGATGACGACTCCTACTACACCGGAGGTGCCTACTACTACGTGTTGCCCGCTGACGACGACCAGGAGTAGTTTAGGAGGATCCCAGGCAGGAGGCCTGCGCCTCTTTCGATCTGTATCCCAGTTTGTGCTAGCCATCTTATGGCAACTTGTTTGACTTATGTCTGTACTCAGATATTATTGCTTCCGCTGACTCGTCTATGATCGAGCTCTTGTATTTGAGCCCTCGAGGCCCCTGGCTTGTAATATGATGCTTGTATGACTTATTTTATTTGTAGAGTTGTGTTGTGATATCTTCCCGTGAGTCCCTGATCTTGACCGTACACGTTTGCGTGTATGATTAGTGTACGGTCAAATCGGGGGCGTCACAAGTTGGTATCAAAGCCGACTGCCTGTAGGAATCCCCCTTTCCAACTCCTTGGCCGAAGTCGAGTCTAGACATTACAAAACTATTACTAACATGGCTGTGCGGCTTACGGGCCCATGTCACCATTTGGGTGGTATTAGGATCTTTTATTGCTCGCCTTTACTCTAGGACCCTGATCTCTCTTCTATTCGGGTTAAATGGTTTTTCTAGCTCTAACTCTAGGTTCTCGTAAATACTTTCTCCCGGAGAGCCCCTTCATTCCAGATGATGGCCTGCTTCACCAGAAGATTCCGAAGATACTCTTTACTATTCCTCTCGAGACTTTGTGCCCATCACTTTTGCTATTCCCGACCACCGATAAATCCTTATGGATAACTACTTACACTTGCCATTCATACGATCATCCCCCATTAATCTTGTTATTACAAGATACCCCGAAGTCTTCTCTATTGTTCCGAGAATACTTTGTGCCTACTGCCTAGCAGTTCCTTGCCACATGAATACCCCTTCAATTAAATCCTCGCACTTGTCGAGTATCCACTCATCCCCAGTTGTTCATGTGTTTCACAATGGTCTTCGAAATACTATTCGATCCTCCAAAAATCCTTAGTAGCTTATTGCTCTGCAATACTTGCCTGCTTGCATTATGGATGCTTTCCATATGTCTGACAATATTCGTTAGTATCCTTAGGCATCATCTTTTGATCCTATTGATTCAACTTGAGTGCGAATGCACGCAATCATCAGTTGATCCTTTTAAATTATCTTTCCGGCTCAGACGTTATTTTAAAACATGAGCTGGATCTCGACCAATCAAATTGCTGTCGATTGTACCGTTAAGGCTATTCAACTTATCCATCCCTGATCAGAGCATTGCTTCTGATCCCTTGTCTTGGAATTGATAATTCCTTTGCATTTGAGCCTTGAATTAGTCAGTTGTTTCTAAAGTCTGATCTCCTTGCATTGTTTCTCCCTCTGGTTGAGTACCGATGCTCACACCAGATCCCTTGAGTACCACCAAATCATTTGCTGGATTTTATCCGACAGCGTCCTTCATATTCAATAAGTCTGTGAACCTTTCCTCGGATACATAATACCTTTGGTAAATTGTATCCTCTGCTTTCTCAAACATGCTCTACTGTTGAGCTGGTGTTATTTATTCTTGAAACTTGTGGTATATGTTTCTAAGAAGCCCCTATGGGTTGAACATATGCCTTCTCTAAACTGTGTGAACTCGAAAGCTTTCACGAGTCATACACCTCGGGTATTTTGCCAGATAAAATTTCAAACACTACAACTTCTTCGAAAGTGAGAAGTGAATGAAAGGTTATGCATTGGAGAAGTGGGAGTCGACCTTGAACTTGTGTTCATGCCCATGGACATGATGTAGATCTTATCGTTAAAGCTTCTCTTAAATTAAATTATTCCTTTGGTATAAGTTCATCTTATATCTGGGATCTGACCTTTTGCAATCATGGTTCCGACCATGTTCTCCTTTAAATACCGTTTCGCGTGCAAGTTTAAGCGCTCATCTTTTGTAGAGCAATAACCCAGTCCAACCTCTACTTTGATCTGTCATCAAGTATTACCCCCTCTGGTATCTCGAGATTATCACGGAACTGCATAACTTCTTAAGAGTTCTTCTTCAGGTATTATTTGACTTTCGCTGCATCATCATTTGACTTGATGTCATCGCCAACCGATTACATCTTCATGAAATTTCTCGACAAATGTGTCGTGGTCATCATCAACATCCTGAGCTCTTCCAAGATATATATCAAATTCTTGATGAGAAATACCATCCTCGCCCCTCAATGGTTTGTATTATCACCGACCACTTTATTGCCTTCCGTTCAACACAAACTTATTCGTGTTTTGTGTTATACCTTGAGATCCTTGCTATCCAGCAATTGTTCTTCTCTACCTTGAAGTATTACTATCTTTTATGTCAAGGATGTTGTGAGACTTGCTCCACCTCATAACAAATTCTTGATACGGTGATACTTATCGCCGTATCCCTTTGTTTCTTGGTCCCCGTGTTGATTCTAACCGGGATGCAGTGAACGGAACTGCTGTGATTCTGCACTTCTAGCAACCCTAATGCTTCGATATTAATGATCGATAATTCATTCTTAGACTATTGATCACTGAATCACCATTCTAACATTTGATCATGCTACCTAAGGCCATATTTTGGGCACACTTTTCAACTAATGTATAATTGTGTATGTTTTTCCTTGAGCATACATCATTATATCATTTGAACTGACAAATGATATTTCCTTGTTCACATAATTGTGGAAATCAATCCTTTGGAAAACTCGATGATTTGTCGCTGAGCCTATCAGCCACCTCCTCGTCTTCTCCTTGGTTTAATGATGAACTCTTGTTTCAGAGCTCACTTCCATAGATCATTTCTGAGAATCTCACAATGTCTTCTCGTCAAATTGTGTTGCACCTTTTCTTCTCAGGCATCCAAATGTCTGAGGTATCCTGACACCAATTAGATCTGAATCTCGGTCAGATATGGTGGTTGGAACATTTTTCCAAGAGTTATAACACTGGTCTTTTATGACCCGGTAAGGGATGGCATGCCCAGCACACCTGTCCGGATGACCTGCTGTTATAGTTTCCTTTTTAGCAAGGTTATTCATTCTTCCATGAGGAAATTGTAAGGCTTATTCTACGAGTTTTCCTGATGGATCATTTGTGTATCTTAAGTCTGATCCTTACCTGATGACCATGTCAATACTATCTCGAAGCATATCAGTGGTACTCCGATTTTCAACAAGAACATTTGAAGCCCAATGCTAAATGTTACCTGCTCAATTATCCAAACACCGTTGCATGAGTAATGTCATGAAATTTCTTTCCCCTTTCCTAAAGAGTTTTTATTATATCCTGCCAAGGTTATCATGCTCTGCTTGTCCTTGGGGAGGATATACCCCTGAAATATGTGTTTAATCACATTTTCCTTTCCATTCTTCTGTTTAATCTAAGAATCACATTTTTCCTTTCCATTGTTTTGTTTCACCTTTCTTGTGATCTATATGATCCAAGCAGAAATATTCTCCTGTTTATGTAAACACCATGGTGTACAATTCTGTTAGCATGACCCTGTTACTATTGCTGGTGACATTCCGGTAGCCACCGATGGACGAGAACTTTGCCTAATGGCTCGCCTCGTTCAACGAGCAGGAAAATGGTTCTCTTCGTCCCTTCTATACACACCCGGTTTCCAAATTTAATTCCTCGCACTTGGCCTCGTTTGTGATTCACGAGCCACCTTCCGAGAAATCATCAATTCTGGTATCGGACACAATACTTATTCCCATTGCTTTGGACCCCATTTCACCCCCTGTTTCAGGCATCAAGCGATTGCATGCCCGCTCGCAACTTCCCATGTTACCTCCTTACCTTGCTCTCGATATTTTCGTAAATTCCAATTCGAGAGTTACTTTTCGCCACGTTCCCTAATGATTATCTACCGGATAAGCAACCATGCAGAATTCCATTCTTCCGGTATACCCATCCTTTACTCCTCTGTAAGTACGATGGAGTTCCCAAAGGAAGGACGACAGCTTCCTCATGATGCATTGATGTAGAGAAATGAAGACATCAACGCTATGGATCAACCTCTTCAAGAAGGGCAACCAGGACCGAGAAGACACGTTAGAATTTCGTAACCAGAACTTCCCTCCTACTCCCCTCTTAAATCTCAGGACGAGATTTCTTGTAGTGGAGGAGAATTGTGACGCCCGGATAGTCAAGCTACAGTAACCTCTACTAATAATACCACGTCACCTCGATTACGGTTGCTAATCTCGCGTTAGTTCGAAATCGATCCAAATTCAAATTCAAAAGAAAAGCAAACAACAAAAGTAACAAAAAAATCAAAACTAAAATGTTCAGGTTGTTTCAAATAAATCGTAAGCAATTATGGTGGAGAAACCAAGCTTTTAAAAAAATGCTTAAATGAACTATAAGGGTTTAAACAGTAGCAAAAACAATTAATTAAATGCCCTTTTTAATTAATAAATTACTAAACTATTTTATTTTGTCACCACACTTTTTGTGGCATTGGGGTATTTTGTAACACTAATTTAGGTACTACTTGTATATTTTATAAAACAAAAATATATAGAAAATAAAATAGAAAACTAATAAATAGAAAACAAAACAATACAAAAAAAGAAAAAAGGAAAAGGGAGAGAAAGCCCCCCCCCACTGGGCTACGGCCCAGCAGGCCGGCCCATTCGGCCGCAGGCCAACCGGCCTCCCCCCACGCCTCCCTTGTCCCCCCCACGACCGAACCCTAACTAACCCCACCCCGTCACCCACTCCCCCACTCGCCCCCCCACCCCCACAATCCCCTCTCCCCCGATCCAGATCTGGATCGGGCCACGAACGCGTCCCCGACGCCAACGGTGCCCCGACCGTCACGCCCGTCGCCGTCCCTTCGCGCCCATCCTCTCCCTCGCGCGGCGCCCGCCGGAAGCCGCGGCCTCGACCCGTCGCCGCCCGGAGCTCGACGCGCCTCCGCCTCCCCGCGGGAACTGCCTCCCCGTCTCCGTCGCGCGTCCCCGACCTCCACCTCGCCCCCCGCTGCCCGAATCCCTACCGGCCCCGTGAGCTTCCCCCGCCCTCCTCTCTGCTGCCATGTCGCGCGCACGCTCTTTCGTGGCCACGCCCTCTCCCCCCGAGCTCGGCTCCGCCGCCGGACGGTGCTCGAGGACAGCCGCACCCGACCAACTCGCGGCGCCCGCGCCCTCACCGCCCCGCAGTTTGCCGCGCGCGCAGGCCCCGCGCCTAGCATGGCCTCCTTCCCCTCACCGCGCTCCGCCCCTGGCCTCCTCCTCCTACTGCCTCAGGCCGCCGTCGTTCGCTGCCGCGTGCGCGCTTGCTACCACTGCCCCTGTCTGCCTCCCCCCTCCCCCCTGCTCACTGCTGCTGCCCGCTGTGGGCTCGGCCGTGCGCTTGCGCCGGTCGCAGCCGCCGCCGCCCTTCCCCGTGGCAGCCCCGCCTTCTACCACGGCTCCGTCGCGCCGCCCGCCCGCTCCCCAGCCGGCGCCCCATGGCCCGTGCCTCGCCGTGCCTCGTCTCCGCTCGCCGTGGCCCCGACTGGCCACGACCAGTTCGGGCGCCCCGCAGCGCCCCAGTGCTCGTGCCCGCCATGGCCATGGGCCTATGACAGCCGGGCCCCGTGGCCCCAAAACGTTTACAAAAAATATAAATATTAAAAACAAAGAAAAATAATAATTAAATAAATAGAATTAATTAAATATTAATTAAAGAACTAATTAACTTAACTAAACTTGGATTAATTAAACTAAACAATTAATTAAACTACTTAATCACAATTAGATTAACCAAATAACTAATTAAGCTAACAACAGTTAGTTAATTAAATAGTCAATGATAGTGGGGCCCACCCCCTAATTAATCATGTTTAGGTTGCTAGTGTTCCATCAGTGGCCCTACACTCTTGTCCGTCTGCCATGCTATACTACTGGGCCGTGATCACTTCGGGAGGTGATCACGGGCATATACTATATACTTTACACTGTTACATTATCGGAGAAACTGTTCGGAGATGGGGGCTGAAGGGACAGGTGGCTCCATCCCGGTAGAGGTGGGCCTGGGTTCCCGACGGCCCCTGACTGTTACTTTGTGGCGGAGCGACAGGGCAGGTTCCGACCACCTAGGAGAGAGGTGGGCCTGGCCCTGGTCGGCGTTCGCGAATACTTAACACGCTTAACGAGATCTGGGTATTTGATCTGAGTCTGGCCATTTGGTCTATACGCACTAACCATCTACGTGGGAGTAGTTATGGGTATCCCGGCGTCGTGGTATCAGCCGAAGCCTTCGTGACGTCAGCGACTGAGTGGCGCGCGCCGGATTGGACTGGAAAGCCACTAGGCTAGGTCTGCTTCCGGCCGCGTACGCAACGTGCAGGTGTGCAAAGGGCGATGGGCCCAGACCCCTGCGCCATAGGATTTAGACCGGCGTGCTGACCTCTCTGTTGTGCCTAGGTAGGGCTGCGACGTGTTGATCTTCCGAGGCCGGGCATGACCCAGAAAAGTGTGTCCGGCCAAATGAGATCGAGCGTGTTGGGGTATGTGGTGCACCCCTGCAGGGAAGTTTTATCTATTCGAATAGCCGTGTCCCTCGGTAAAAGGACGACCCAGAGTTGTACCTTGACCTTATGACAACTAGAACCGGATACTTAATAAAACACACCCTTCCAAGTGCCAGATACAACCGGTGATCGCTCTCTCACAGGGCGGCGAGGGGAGGATCATCGGTTAGGGTTATGCTATGCGATGCTACTTGGAGGACTTCAGTCTACTCTCTTCTACATGCTGCAAGACGGAGGCTGCCAGAAGCGTAGTCTTCAAAAGGACTAGCTATCCCCCTCTTATTCCGGCATTCTGCAGTTCAGTCCACATATGATACCCTTATTCCATTTGATACCAATGCATACATGTGTAGTGTAGCTCCTTGCTTGCGAGTACTTTGGATGAGTACTCATGGTTGCTTTCCCCTTCTTTTCCCTCTATCCCTTCTACCTGGTTGTCGCAACCAGATGTTGGAGCCCAGGAGCCAGACGCCACCGTCGATGACGACTCCTACTACACCGGAGGTGCCTACTACTACGTGCTGCCCGCTGACGACGACCAGGAGTAGTTTAGGAGGATCCCAGGCAAGAGGCCTGCGCCTCTTTTGATCTGTATCCCAGTTTGTGCTAGCCATCTTATGGCAACTTGTTTGACTTATGGCTGTACTCAGATATTGTTGCTTCCGCTGACTCGTCTATGATCGAGCTCTTGTATTCGAGCCCTCGAGGCCCCTGGCTTGTAATATGATGCTTGTATGACTTATTTTATTTGTAGAGTTGTGTTGTGATATCTTCCCGTGAGTCCCTGATCTTGATCGTACACGTTTGCGTGTATGATTAGTGTACGGTCAAATCGGGGGCGTCACACCCTTCTTCTTCCTCTTTGTGTAAGTTAGCAACCCCGAAGATCGATCTACCTCATGTGGTGTTTATGAAACATTTATGCTGATAATGCAAATGCTAACTAGTTGCCATCCGGTTGATTGCTTATTTTATTCAGGTCGGCAAGGCAGCCAGTGGGATGGAGGCGACGAACTCTGCTGCAGCCACGGCCGGCTGTGCTTCTGCCTTCGTGGTGGCCTTGGACTTGTGATTGTGGTGTTGTGCTTTGACCAGTGGCATGATTTACACATTATGGCAATGTTAGGTTTAGGGAAATATGTATTGTTGCTCCTGATTGAACCAGTTGACCAGTACATTGCAGCTAGAACAAGAATATATCTATTTCTTTGCTGCCTCCCAGCCCTTCTGTTGATCTTTTCAACACGATTTTCTGATAATTGAAAACCAGCAACAATTGCACTAAAAAGATTATAGTGAAACCATATTATATCATATGCTCCGTGTTGTATACATATTAAAACCAAAAATAGGAGCAGTTTCAGTCATGCAGATTAGAAATGAATTCTGCTCTGCTTTGCTGTAGGTGTATGCTCTTATTGCTGAATAGTTTGGTGGTATTGTGATGTCACATTTCACCTGTCATAACATGACAGAGAGCTCATGAGTTACAACAAAGTAATCTTAGTTCTTAGTCTGTGTTATTTCAATATAAGTAATCTTCTATACAGTCAAAAACTGATGCACGTGCTACTACCAGTAGTGTTTGTGATTTTGTTTTCCTCTACCAACTGTCAATTAATTCCCTGGTTACTACTATGTAGGGGATGTTACTATTTTAAGTTTCTATACTACTATTTGTGCTGCTGCTGTTTTGTCGGTGTTATGCATATAGGCATGGGAGATGCTATCCTAGAATTATGCACTGCTTGAGCTCATATATCTCCATTTAACTACTGTGGTTTATGTTTCTGTCTTGGTGATATAGGAATCGGTGCTTGCTATGTCTTGTGTAGTGGTTTGATTACTTTCTAGTAGATACACATGTACTGGCTATTTATAGTGCTTCATTTGCTACCGCTCCTCCAGGCTCTGCACCATGCCGAGACATACGTGTCCCGACTCTCCCTCCTCCCTGACGGGCTCTCATCCAAGCTGGAGATAGCCGTGTCCCCGACGGCTGCTGCTGGACCCCACCCCTCCTTGTTGCTTGGATGTATCTCGACACCCTCATTGTCGACGACGTCTGCATCGATAGCTACCTCACCAGGTCCCTCAATCTGCCTGTGGCCAGTACCGTTGCTTACATTTTTCATCTGCCCATAGCGTACAATCTTCAACTATACTGGATTGTTGCATATTCGTGGTAGACAAGGGCAACTACCCTGTCAACGCCCCACTCAAGGAGACCGTCGCCAGCATCCAGTCCCAGGTCGCCAAGATTGAGGACGGCATGAAGGTCTGCTTATGTGTGTCTTCATTAGTCCTGTTATTCTTCATACTGACCAAATTAATATGAATATAGCATTGAGTTTAATCCACTAAGAGTTCAATTTGTATGTATGAGAGTCCTTGTATAACAACTGGATAGCACAAACCTCGTCTATTTTTATGTCTAGTCCTTTCATGTCTGCTCGCTCTCACATCTGTTGAAATGTACTTAATGGCTCACCACACCCCCTGATTACATGGTGCTTTTTCTGGCAGCAACAATGCAGGGATGATGGCAACACCTTTCTCCCTCAAAGGATGGCAAGATTGCAACCAACCATGTCGGTATGGCTACAAACTCACATCTACCTTTTACTAGCTAATGATGAACCATTTACATACCCTGATTACATCTCTTCAACAGGGAAATAGATAAATCCCTCACTTGTTATTGTGTCATTTGCTGATTACTTCTTCTATTAATCGCCAAGTGCTCTTGTTAGTGAGATTCATCTAGTATTTTCTTTGCAAAGCACGGAATGGTTTTGAGTAGTTGATCATTGCTCGATGGAACCTTCATGTCGTTAGCTTCCACTACAGTAACTAGATGCAATCCATTTTTATTAAATGCATTCTGGTTAGGATTTTGTTGTGGCTGTTCTGTTTCCTATAGATCTAGATCTGGTCACTACTGAAATTTCATTCTAGGACTTCATCATGTGATTATTAGTTATTTTTAACCAATGCTATTCCTAGCATGTGTACACACTAATCTCTAATGATGTTTGTCTTTGTGTTCAGGAGCTCGAGGTCTACAAAATTTGAAGATCGAAACCATATAGCTCTACTCAGCAAAGAGCCGTCTCTTCTGTTTGATTGTAATAGAATGTAAATATTGCAATATTGTAATAGTAGGCATATCTGGGTTGTAATAACTATGTACAAATTGTAGTAGACTTAGTGTTATTTGACATACTACATCTGTACTGTTCCGTTTGAAATAATGATTATGTATGTGATTTGAAAATGTGTGGAATGGAAACCTGACTTGTGGGATCCACTTATGAAAATAATCTAAGCATTTTTGAATTTTCTGTCAAGTGGGCCCAATGTGTGAGAAGATGACAAGTGGGACCAGCTCCAAAATATAATGGCCCAAACAGTGTTAAAAGACCCGGCCCAGAAATAAATAAAAGGCTGAAATGGGCTTGGCCCGTGTAACTTACAGAAAAAATACATTAAAAGGCCGAATTGTTGGGCTAGGCCCATGTAGAAAACCGAATTGGACCGGGCTGAATCTTGTGCCACATCAGCTTGCCACGCTGGATGCCTACGTGGCCTGTGGAGGTTGCTAGTGACCAAAACGCCACAGTGGACATATTTTGGTCATAACGTTTGCGACCATTCCAGAAGAAAGGTCGCTATAGTAAATTTACGACGGCCAGCTTTTGACCTTATGTTTTTGGTCACAAAAAGGTCACAAATGGAAATTTGTGACCATTCAGTGACCAATAGTGGTGGTCACAAGTTGACATATTTCTTGTAGTGTATGTGAAACTAGGTGGTATCAATTTAGCAACAATGTAATTAGCATAATCAGCATACCATGGAGCAAGACGAGAAGCATTTATGACATTTAATTGTTCATCAAGAAAGCTATCATCAATAGGTAGTGGGTCATCAAGAACATTCTCTAACCTATACAAGTTATCTGCAATGGGGTTCTCAGCTCCCTTCCTATCAATAATATGCAAATCAAATTCTTGTAGCAAGATAACCCATCTAATAAGTCTAGGTTTAGCATCTTTCTTTTCCATAAGAAATTTAATAGCAGCATGATCAGTGTGAATAGTTACTTTAGAATCAACAATATAAGGTCTGAATTTATCACAAGCAAATACAACTGCTAAAAATTCTTTTTCAGTAGTAGCATAATTTCTCTGGGCATTGTCTAGAGTTTTACTAGCATATTGTATAACATTTAATTTCTTATCGACTCTTTGCCCTAGAATAGCACCTACAACATAATCACTAGCATCACACCTAATTTCAAAGGGTAAATTCCAATCAGGTGGCTCAACAATAGGTGCAGAAATCAATGCTTTCTTAAGTATTTCAAATGCTTCTACACAATCATCATCAAAGACAAAAGGAATATCTTTTTGTAATAGGTTAGTTAGAGGCCGAGAAATTTTTGAGAAGTCCTTAATGAACCTCCTATAAAAACCGGCAAGACCAAGGAAACTTCTTATACCTTTGATGTCCTTGGGACATGACATCTTTTCAATAGCATCAACTTTAGCTTTGTCAACTTCAATACCTCTTTCAGAAATTTTATGCCCCAAGACAATACCTTCATTAACCATAAAGTGGCACTTCTCCCAATTCAAGACAAGATTAGTTTCTTCACATCTCTGCAAAACTCGATCAAGGTTGCTCAAGCAATCATCAAAAGAGGATCCATAAACAGAGAAATCGTCCATGAAAACCTCACAAATCTTTTCACAAAAGTCAGAGAATATAGCCATCATGCATCTTTGAAAGGTAGCAGGTGCATTACATAAACCAAAAGGCTGCTGGGGAACATAGTAATTTCAAAAAAAAATCCTACGCACACGCAAGATCTTGGTGATGCATAGCAACAAGAGGGGAGAGTGTTGTCCACGTACCCTCATAGACCGAAAGAGGAAGCGCTAGCACAACGCGGTTGATGTAGTCGTACGTCTTCACGATCCGACCCAT
This sequence comes from Triticum monococcum, assembly GCA_034509565.1. Lineage (NCBI taxonomy): Eukaryota > Viridiplantae > Streptophyta > Magnoliopsida > Poales > Poaceae > Triticum > Triticum monococcum. Next base: position 492,487,526 of record CM067845.1, read on the forward strand.
CAAGTACCGAACGCACGGCACCTCTGAGTTCAGCACATGTTCAGCCTGATGACGTCCCTCGAACTCCGATCCAGCCGAGTGTTGAGGGAGAGTTTCATCAGCACGACGGCATGGTGATGATGATGATGTTCTACAGACGCAGGGCTTCGCCTAAGCACCACTACAGTATTATCGAGGTGGACTATGGTGGAAGGGGGCACCGCACACGGCTAAAAGATCAAATCAATTGTTGTGTCTATGGGGTGCCCCCTGCCCCCGTATATAAAGGAGCAAGGGGGGAGGTGCAGCCGGCTAGGAGGAGGCGCGCCAGGAGGATTCCTACTCCCACCGGGAGTAGGACTCCCTCCCTTCCTTGTTGGATTAGGAGAAGGGGGAAAGAGGAGGGAGAGAGGAAGGAAAGGGGGGCGCCGCCCCTCTCGTTGTCCTATTCAGACTAGAGGGGGGGGCACGCGGCCCTGCCCTAGCCGCCTCTCCTCTTTCTCCACTAAGGCCCACTATGGCTCATTAAGACCTCGGGGGGTTCCGGTAACCCCTCGGTACTCCAGTAAAATCCCGATTTCCCCCGGAACATTTCCGATATCCAAATATAGGCTTCCAATATATGAATCTTCATGTCTCGGCCATTTTGAGACTCCTCGTCATGTCCATGATCACATCCAGGACTCCGAACAACCTTCGGTACATCAAAACTCATAAACTCATAATATAACCGTCATCGAAACTTTAAGCGTGCGGACCCTACGGGTTCGAGAACTATGTAGACATGACCGAGAAACATCTATGGTCAATAACCAATAGCGGAACCTGGATGCTCATATTGGCTCCCACATATTCTACGAAGATCTTTATCGGTCAGACCACATAACAACATACGTTGTTCCCTTTGTCATCGGTATGTTACTTGCCCGAGATTCGATCGTCGGGATCTCAATACCTAGTTCAATCTCGTTACCGGCAAGTCTCTTTACTCATTCCGTAATACATCATCCCGCAACTAACCCATTAGTTGCAATGCTTGCAAGGCTTTAATTGATGTGCATTACCGAGTGGGCCCAGAGATACCTCTCCGACAATCGGAGTGACAAATCCTAATCTCGAAATACGCCAACCCAACTGTGGGAGTCCTGGATTAGGGGGTCTCCGGACAGCCGGACTATCTCCATTGGCCGAATTGTTAGACTATGAAGATACAGGATTGAAGACTTCGTCTCGTGTATGGATGGGACTCTACTTGGCGTGGAAGGCAAGCTAGGCAATACGGATATGTGTATCTCCTCTTTTGTAACCGACCTCGTGTAACCCTAACCTCTGCGGTGTCTATATAAACCGGAGGATTTTAGTCCGTAGGACAAAATACAATCATACCATAGGCTAGCTTCTATGGTTTAGCCTCTCTGATCTCGTGGTAGATCTACTCTTGTACTACCCATATCATCAATATTAATCAAGCAGGACGTAGTGTTTTACCTCCATCAAGAGGGCCCGAACCTGGGTAAAGCATTGTGTCCCCTGCCTCCTGTTACCATCCGCCTTAGACGCACAGTTCGGGACCCCCAACCCAAGATCCGCCGGTTTTGACACCGATATTGGTGCTTTTATTGGGAGTTCCTCTGTGTCGTTGCCGTTAGGCTTGATGGTTCCTACTATCATCGATAGTGATGCAGTCCAGGGTGAGACTTTTCTCCCCGGACAGATCCTCATGTTCGGTGGCTTTGCACTGCGGGCCAATTTGCTTGGCCATTTGGAGCAGATTGAAAGTTACGCCCCTGGCCACCAGGTCAGGCTTGGAAGCTTAAACTACACGGCCGATATCCGTGGAGACTTAATCTTCGACGGACTTGAGCCTCTGCCTTGTGTGTCACGCGGTCACGATGAGTATGATCTAGCTCTACCATCGGACAATGTTCAGGAGATCGCACAGGCAGCCGCTCCGACCCTCAATTCGGAGCCAGTTGCGCCATCCATGGACGGGTGGATGGACCCCGCCATGGAGGCCTTACCCTCAGCGGCGCTCGAGCCAAACATCGACCTTACCTTGCACGAGAGACGTGTTGTTAAACTGCCGGATCCTTCTCCGGCCACGGACTCCGAGCCGCCTGCGCCCGTTCCTATCGAATCTGATTGGGTGCCGATCATGGAGTTTACCTCCGCGGATATTTTTCACCACTCGCCCTTTGGCGACATACTAAACTCATTAAGGTATCTCTCCTTGTCAGGAGGATCCTGGCCGAACTATGTCCGGTAGGGCTGGGATACGGACGACGAAGAAATTCGCGACCCACCCACCACCCACTTAATAGCCACTGTCGATGACTTAACCGACATGCTCGACTCCGACTCCGAATACATCGACAGCATGGACGACGATGCAGGAGACGAACAGGAACCACTGCCCCCAGGGCACTGGACGCCCACTTCACCACATGACGTATAAATGGTGGACACACCAAAGGAAAATGACGACGAGGAATGAAAGGACGCGACGAAGGGTTGTTCCCTCGAGAAACAGTCAAAACGGCGGTGTAAGCGCTGCCCCAAATCCCGCCTCGGCAGAAACAACGATCATACAAACCCACCGTTATAGCTGGGGGAACCATTGCCGCACCACGGCAACACGGAGAATCAAGCCGAACAAGCCGACTCTGTCAAAGATCATAGTCCAGATGACGTCACATCGGACGGACACCCAGAGCAACAGAATGCCCATCAAAGGCTCGTTGCCACCACGAGGAGTCTAAAAAAAATATAAGCAAGGGCTCAAAGCTGCGCAAGACACACTCCAAATCAGATGGAACAAAGTACTAAACACAGAAGCGAAGTACGGTGGTAATCGCCCTACCAAGAGCTACCCGAAGCGGAAGTTGCTACCTGAATTCGATGAGGAGGCCTTAGATCCCCCACAACCAAAAATCAAAACAGCCATCTAGCTGGATAGGCGACCTCACAGCCGACATAAAGCGGCAAACAACGCCGCACATAAGCCAATACGTGATCCACGCGAGGACTCGCATCAAAAGGACGGCACAACCAGATCCATCTATGGACCACGTAAGCGCGCTCCAGCATACAACGCAACACATCAAATATCCGAAGAACGTGGTACACCCGGATACAGGGGTGCAGCACACCCCCTATGTTTCACCGATGAGGTGTTGGATCATGAATTTCCAGAGGGATTCAAACCTGTAAATATAGAGGCATACGACAGAACAACAGACCCTGGTGTCTGGATTGAGGATTATATCCTCCATATCCATATGGCTCAACGAGATGACCTCCACGCCATTAAGTATTTACCCCTCAAACTCAAAGGGCCAGCTCGGCACTGGCTTAAGAGCCTCCCCGAAAGTTCCATTGGAAGCCGGGAAGAGCTCGAAGATGCTTTTCAGGCAAATTTTCAGGGGACTTACGTCCGACCTCCGGACGCGGACGATTTGAGTCATATAACTCAACAGCCTGGAGAGTCAGTCCGAAAGCTTTGGAACAGGTTTCTTACTAAAAAGAACCAAATAGTCGACTGTCCGGACGCCGAAGCCTTGGCAGCTTTTAAGCATAGCATCCGTGACGAATGGCTTGCCAGACACCTCGGCCAAGAAAAGCCGAGAACAATGGCAGCATTAACAAGCCTCATGACCCGCTTTTGTGCGGGCGAGGATAGCTGGCTAGCTAGATGCCACATCAGTGATCCCAGTACATCCGAAGTTAGAGATGGAAAACGGTGCAACAACAATAACAAATGCCGGAATAAAGAAGACAGCACGAAGAACACGACAGTAAATGCTGGATTCAAAAGCTCTCAGCCAAGTCAGCAAAAGCCGCCCTCTAAAGGCGCCAGAGACGAACTGTCCAGCCTAAACAAAAATTCTAGACCAAGTATGTCAGATCCATAGCACCCCTGGTAAACCCGCTAATCATACCGACAGAGAATGTTGGGTCTTCAAGCAGTCCGGCAAGCTCAACGCCTTACACAAGGGGGAGGATACACCAAGCGAAGATGAGGATGAGCCTCCCAAGCAAGACATTGGGGAACAAAAGAAGTTTCCACCAGAAGTCAAAACAGTCAACATGTTACACGTGATCAAGGGAAGAAACAAAGCGGCACTCCCAGAAAAATATGCCCAAAGGCCTATCACCGTGAAGTCCTGCCACTGGTCGTCTCAACCGATCACTTTCGACCATCGTGATTACTCAGCAAGTATCCGGCATGCAGGATGGGCTGCCCTGGTATTAGACCCAATAATTGACGGATACCACTTTACACGAGTCCTGATGGACGGTGGCAGCAGTTTAAACCTGATATACCAGGATACAATCCGCGAAATGGGGATAGATCCAACGAAAATTTGCCATAGCAACACTACCTTTAAAGGAGTAACGCCAGGCCCAGGGGCTCACTACACGGGCTCCCTGCTACTAGAGGTTATAGTCGGCTTCCCCGATAACTTCTGTAGCGAACATTTAACCTTCCACATTGCTCCGTTCCAAGGTGGCTATCAAGCACTACTTGGACGCAAAGCTTTCACTCGCTTTAATGCAATACCGCATTACGCTTCCCTCACACTCAAGATGCCCAGTCCACATGGCATCATTACAGTGAATGGAAATATTGAGCGATATTTGCGCGTCGAAGAGAGTGTGACTGCCTTGGCAGCCGCACACTAAAAACGGCCTCACCAACTAAAGCACTTGATAGGTCGTCAAGACCACGGACACGGTTAGACGAGTCCGGCGCAGCTATATGTAATTCATACCGGATTGATGGACACACCCCTATTACAAATACAAGGGGCTCCACGCGCGCAGACAAGTGGCAATGTTTACTCATCTTTAATTATACATGGTTTCTTTAAAAACTACCTTTCTGCACGACAACTTTTCACCTAAGTTCCTCTCTTTTACAGATGACCATCATGCTACACCCATCCAAGATACGGCACAACGGAGACACAGGCGCAGACATGTAGCAGGGACCCGCTCCAAGGATTCTTTTTAGATTAAGACACTGCGTAAACCTTTTTTACTGTCTCTTGTTGATACACATCCCTCGGATTCTCAAATACAATTGAGAAGGATGCTGACGTCTTGGCATGTGGCCACGTCAGAATAAACGCCCGTACCTGGACACAAGGGGCTTCTTTCAAAGGGCACTATTTAGGCCCGGTTTATACCATAAAGACCGAATACCTTAGGGAGTGTTCGGCATCGTGAGTTTGGCCTTATATGCATCAGCTCCGAATCATGTCTTTGGTCAAATGTTGGGTTTGCCCGGCTCCTGTGTTTTGGTGCCTTACGTTCCGTTCTATCGGCTAAGGCAGCACCTGGAGAACTACTATGATTGTGCCCTGGTTCTCCCGGATGAGCACCTCGGTAGAGAAAGTCGAAAACTGACTGTCATGATATAGCGCGAGACTGGTCAACCACTCGATGACCTATCGGAATGTTAGAATTCCTACGCTTTAATGAAGGGCCGTTTCCCGGCCAGGCATATACGCACCCCGAGTTTGGGAGAGTGCGGAGCCACCAAGGGCTATATAGTAGCCCCACCGTCAAACTCCTATGGCTAAGTGAAAGTGTTAAAGCATCATAGTCCGGTTGCCTAGTTTGCTGCACTATCACCTCCTTAATAGGACCAAGACGTTGGGTTAAGTGTGAACACGCGTTTTCTGCAAACACCTCCGCATTATATGCATGGGGGTTGAAGCCGACGACTGCAATCTTTCAGGTTATATACATATATACATAAACGGTCGCACAGGAGGCATCATATTACTTTCCAGCAAAAGTATAAATACAGCCTTACTACATTTCATAAAAACATTGTGCTTACAATGGGAATATATGTCACTCAAACAAAATATTCTTCGAGCACTAGGACTCTATCAAACGAGCACCCTCAAGAACCTCTTCAAAATAGTGCTCGGCAGCTACTCGGCCTATGGCCGAACCGTGCGCCGCAACAGTGGTATCATCCATCTCCGCCTAGTATGCCTTGACACGGGCAAAGGCCATCCGCGAGCCTTCTATGCACGCCGACCTCTTCATCGCATTGAAGCGCGGCACCACATCAAGGAACTGCTGCACTAAGCTGAAATAGTTTTTCGGCTTCGGCTTCTCCGGCCACAAATGATCTACGACGGACCTCATGGCAAGTCCAGACAACCTATTAAGTTTGGCCCATTCAGCTAGTTGATCAGACAAGGGAAGCGGATGCTCTAGAACGTTAAATTGCGACCAGAACAGCTTGTCCACTTCATGATCTGTCTGATCTCGGAAGTATTCGACCGCATCAACAGCGCTTGCCGCCAAGTCCATATATGCGTCTGCCGAACTCCACAGCCGATCCAGAGGGGCATACCGCGGATCTCCGAACTTCCTCTGCAGTAGAAAGGGCTTCCCAGCCGCAATATCCCCGGCTTCGCGCAGCTCCTCCTTCTTCGCCCTCATAGCAGAGCGAGTGTCTTTGGTCACCATCGTGGCCTTTTCAACATCTGCTGTCTTCACTCGGTTCTCCTTTTCACGGAACTGGCAACGGTCGGCAGTGTCTTTTAATTCTACGACCATCTTGGCCATCTTCTCTTTGCTTTCGCAATGCGCGGCCTTCTCGGCTCTTAACTCTTCGACCGCCTTCAAAGCAGCCGCATTACTAACTCTTTCTTGTTCCTTGGCTCGGGCAAGTTCTGCCCGAAGGGTCTCCACGGTGGCAGCTCCATCTGCAGTCACAACATATTAAAGATACTGGCATCATGCTGCTCTTACTATGTGATGTTGACTGGAAAAACATTACTTACCTTGTGCCTCGTCAAGCCGCTTGTTAACAAGCTCGATGTCAGCATCTGCCGCATCTAGTTGCTGCTTTAGTTAGGCAAACTCATTAGTCCGGCCAGCCACTGGAGCTCCCATCACCTGCACATAAAGTTGTATGATTATTACCTGGGACTACGATCCTCTGTTCGCCGCCGTTCTCGACGACGACCACAGTCTCAGGGGCTACTATCTACACAGGGCACACCTAAAAATGTGTGGTACTATCAAAAAGTATATCGTTTCACGTACCTCAAAGCCCGTCAGTAGACTCATAAAGGCTCCATGCAATCCACTTTCGGCGGACGAAATTCTTTCCATCACTGTACCCATCAACGTATGGTGTTCTTCTGAGATGGCCGCTCGCTCCAACAGCTCCCTCAGTATGTCCGACCGCATACCATATGGTGCCAGACTCTTTTGTTTGCTCTCTTCAAGAGCCGGATGCTGGGGACTTTGGGTGACTATAGGATTATCTTCTGGCCTCACAGGATTTGGAGAGGCCCTCCGCAACGACACTTCAAGGTCGCCCGCTTCTTGAGCGGGGCAGTCCGGGGGAGGCATTTCGCTCTCCATCATCTCCGGAAGAAGATCCCCTGAAGACGAGCTCTACTGAGAAGGGCTAAGATCCGAACTGCAAGATAAACGCTTCGGTTATTTTCCTCAGAGGTAAGGTAGTATATCTCCACTATTAAAGTACTTTCTGATTACTTACAGCTCGTTGGAGGGCTGATCCTCGCGCGGAGTTTGCGTGAAAAAAGCACCCTCCAAGGCAGGACCCTCTAGTGGAGACTTCTTCTCCCGTTTGGAAGCCATGGTTTCCGGATCTTCAGAGGCAGTCCTCTTCCTTCCCCGAAGTAAGAGAAGGTCGGATTCTTCTCCTTGGTTATCCTCCTTCACGGAGGTGCTCATTCCCTCGGTTGGAATTGGTAGCGATGGGGGCCCGCTTTCGACCTCATTATTCCCCCCTTTATCTTCCTTTGAGGGCTCTGGGAAGCATGCTAGCTCGAGCATCTTTTCCAGTACCTGATTCTCCAAACCCTCAGGAAGGGGGACCGAACACCGAATCATCTTCGCCTTTGTTAGCCAGTCCTGGTCAAAGAGCGACTTCTCAGAATGACGTCATGGTAAATAAAAGATGGTGTGTTCGGCTAAAGGATTACTTACTCGGTCGGCGGTACGGTTGCTGCTCAGGCCCACATCCTCGGTAGTATCCAGACAGTCTATTTGGGGTCTGAAGAATGATTTGTACATCTCCTCGTGCGTCAGGCCGAGGAAATTCTGAATAGTACGCGGCCCTTCTGGGTTCAACTCCCACATGCAGAGGGGCCGGCGTTTGCAAGGCTGGACTCGACGAACCAGCATGACTTGCGCCACCATAACGAGACTGAAATCTCCTTCGAAGAGATCACGAATGCGGCTCTGCAGTATAGGCATGTCCTTGGCTGGACCCCAACGCAGTCCTCTGCTAATCCATGACATCAGTTGTGGTGGAGGGCCCAAGCGGAAAGCAGGGGCAGCCACCCACTTGGCACTTCTGGGAGCTGTGATGTAAAACCACTCTTGTTGCCATAATTCGGACACCTCTGGAAAGGAACCTTTGGGCCACGGAGCTCCTGCTATCTTGCTTATTAATGCGCCTCCACACGCTGCATACTGCCCCTCGACCATCTTCGGCTTCATGTCAAAGGTCTTGAGCCACAGGCCGAAGCGACGGGTAATGCGGAGGAAGGCCTTGCACACGACAATGAATGTCGAGATGTGGAGAAAGGAGTCTGGGGCTAGATTGTGGAAATCTAGCCCATAATAGAACATCAAACCCCTAACAAAGGGATCTGGGGTGAGGCCTAGACCTCGGAGGAAGTGGGAGATGAACACAACGTTCTCGTTGGGTTCAGGAGTAGGGACGACCTGCCCTCGGGCAGGCAGCCGATGCGAAACCTCGGCGGTCAGGTATCTGGCCTCCCTCAACTTCTTGATATCCTCTTTCGTAATGGAGGAGGGCATCCACCGGCCTTGAAGGCTAGATCCGGACATGATTGAAGGTCCGAAGCACCTGACCTGGGCTTTGGGTGTTAGAACTCGAGGCGGGGGGAGGATTTGATTGAGCACGGGAGGGAAAAAAGTAAAAGCCTTGTCCCTTTATAAAGAGGGTGAATATCAAGCGTCCTCTCCGTAGCCGTTTGGGACTTGCCTATAATCTAGGAGTCCTAGACATGGTTGGGTTACCCACGACCGTATTGATAAGAATCTCGTAATTAGGCCGACACGATCTCTGCTTGGACAAGACGTGTCAAAAAACTGCCTCGCGTTATGTGCGGGGCTAGTTAAACGAAACGGTTCGAATAATCACCGGGCCGTGACGTAATGTCGTGTTGCCAAAACAAGTCAGAAAATTGGATTTGTGGAAATATTATTCTCTCTACGGTGGTATGTGGAACTTATTTTGCAGGGTCGGACACTATCCTTATGTTCAAATTCTTCTGTGGTATATTCGGAGGAGGAACCCGTATTGCAATGCCGAAGACAATACTGCGCGCCAAACTCATCGTCATTGAAAGCCTAGTTCAGGGGCTACTATGGGAGTCCTGGATTAGGGGGTCTCCGGACAGCCGGACTATCTCCATTGACCGGATTGTTAGATTATGAAGATACAGGATTGAAGACTTCGTCTCGTGTCCGGATGGGACTCTACTTGGCGTGGAAGGCAAGCTAGGCAATACGGATATGTGTATCTCCTCTTTTGTAACCGACCATGTGTAACCCTAACCTCTCCAGTGTCTATATAAACTGGAGGATTTTAGTCCGTAGGACGACATACAATCATACCATAGGCTAGCTTCTAGGGTTTAGCCTCTCTAATCTCGTGATAGATCTACTCTTGTACTACCCATATCATCAATATTAATCAAGCATGACGTAGGGTTTTACCTCCATCAAGAGGGCCCGAACCTGGGTAAATTCTATATCATTTCCAATCAGTAATATGTCATCCACATATAATATCAGAAATGCTACAGAGCTCCCACTCGCTTTCTTATAAATACAGGCTTCTCCAAAAGTCTGTACAAAACCAAATGCTTTGATCACACTATCAACGCGTTTATTCCAACTCCGAGAGGCTTGCACCAGTCCATAAATGGATCGCTGGAGCTTGAACACTTTGTTAGCTCCCTTTGGATCGACAAAACCTTCCAATTGCATCATATACAACTCTTCTTCCAGAAATCCATTCAGGAATGCAGTTTTTACATCCATTTGCCAAATTTCATAATCATAAAATGCGGCAATTGCTAACATGATTCGGACAGACTTAAGAATCGCTACTGGTGAGAAGGTCTCATCGTGTCAATCCCTTGAACTTGTCGAAAACCTTTCGCAACAAGTCGAGCTTTATAGGCAGTAATATTACCGTCACCGTCAGTCTTCTTCTTGAAGATCCATTTATTTTTAATGGCTTGCCGATCATCGGGCAAGTCAACCAAAGTCCACACTTTGTTCTCATACATGGATCCCATCTCAGATTTCATGGCCTCAAGCCATTTTGCGGAATCTGGGATCACCATCGCTTCTTCATAGTTCATAGGTTCGTCATGGTCTAGTAACATAACCTCCAGAACAGGATTACCGTACCACTCTGGTGCGGATCTTACTCTGGTTGACCTACGAGGTTCAGTAACAACTTGATCTGAAGTTCCATGATCATCATCATTAACCTCCTCACTAATTGGTATAGACGTCACAGGAACCGGTTTCTGTGATGAACTACTTTCCAATAAGGGAGCAGGTATGGTTACCTCATCAAGTTCTACTTTCCTCCCACTCACTTCTTTCGAGAGAAACTCCTTCTCTAGAAAGGATCCATTCTTAGCAACGAAAGTCTTGCCTTCGTATCTGTGATAGAAGGTGTACCCAATAGTTTCCTTTGGGTATCCTATGAAGACACATTTCTCCGATTTGGGTTCTAGATTATCAGGTTGAAGCTTTTTCACATAAGCATCGCGGCCCCAAACTTTAAGAAATGACAACTTTGGTTTCTTGCCAAACCACAGTTCATAAGGCGTCATCTCAACGGATTTCGATGGTGCCCTATTTAACGTGAATGCGGTCGTCTCTAAAGCATAACCCCAAAATGATAGCGGTAAATCAGTAAGAGACATCATAGATCGCACCATATCTAGTAAAGTACGATTATGACGTTCAGACACACCATTACGCTGTGGTGTTCCGGGTGGCGTGAGTTGCGAAACTATTCCGCATTGTTTCAAATGTAGACCAAACTCGTAACTCAAATACTCTCCTCCACGATCAGATCGTAGAAACTTTATTTTCTTGTTACGATGATTTTCAACTTCACTCTGAAATTCTTTGAACTTTTCAAATGCTCCAGACTTATGTTTCATTAAGTAGATATACCCATATCTGCTTAAATCATCTGTGAAGGTGAGAAAATAACGATACCCGCCGCGAGCCTCAATATTCATTGGTCCACATACATTAGTATCTATGATCTCCAATAAATCAATTGCTCGCTCATAGTTCTGGAGAATGGTGTTTTAGTCATCTTGCCCATGAGGCACGGTTCGCAAGTACCAAGTGATTCATAATCAAGTGGTTCCAAAAGTCCATCAGTATGGAGTTTCTTCATGCGCTTTACACAGATATGACCTAAACGGTAGTGCCACAAATAAGTTGCACTATCATTATCAACTCTGCATCTTTTGGCTTCGACATTATGAATATGTGTATCACTACTATCGAGATTCATCAAAAATAGACCAGTCTTCAAAGGTGCATGACCATAAAAGATATTACTCATATAAATAGAACAACAATTATTCTCTAATTTAAATGAATAACCGTCTCGCATCAAACAAGATCCAAATATAATGTTCATGCTTAACACTGGCACCAAACAACAATTATTTAGGTCTAGTACTAATCCCGAAGGTAGATGTAGAGGTAGCATGCCGACGGCGATCACATCGACTTTGGAACTGTTTCCCACGCACATCGTCACCTCGTCCTTGGCCAGTGTTCGCTTAATCCACAGTCCTTGTTTTGAGTTGCAAATATTAGCAACAGAACCAGTATCAAGTACCCAGGTGCTACTGCGAGCTCTGGTAAGGTACACATCAATAACATGTATATCACATATACCTTTGTTCACCTTCCCATCCTTCTTATCCGCCAAATATTTGGGGCAGTTCCGCTTCCATTGACCAGTCTGCTTGCAGTAGAAGCACTCGATCTCAGGCTTAGGTCCAGACTTGGGTTTCTTCTCTTGAGCAGCAACTTGTTTTTTGTTCTTCTTGAAATTCCCCTTCTTCTTCCCTTTGCCCTTTTTCTTGAAACTGGTGGTCTTATGACCATCAACACTTGATGCTCCTTTTTGATTTCTACCTCCGCGGCCTTTAGCATTGCGAAGAGCTCGGGAATTGTCTTATCCATCCCTTGCATGTTATAGTTCATCACGAAGCTCTTGTAGCTTGGTGGCAGTGATTGAAGAATTCTGTCAATGACGCTATCATTCGGAAGATTAACTCCCAGTTGAATCAAGTGATTATTATACCCCAGACATTTTCAGTATATGCTCACTGGCAGAACTATTCTCCTCCATCTTGTAGTTGTAGAACTTATTGGAGACTTCATATCTCTCAATCCGGGCATTTGCTTGAAATATTAACTTCAACTCCTGGAACATCTCATATGCTCCATGACGTTCAAAACGCCGTTGAAGTCTCGGTTCTAAGTCGTAAAGCATGGCACACTAAACTATCGAGTAGTGAAAGTGCGTTATATCGACTAGAGGGGGTGAATAGGCAATTTTTATGAAAGTCTTCACAACGTGGAAGTTATGAAGACAAACAGTAGAAATAAACCTATTACCCTGCAGCGGAAGGTAGACTACACTAGGCAAGCCATAGTCAAGTATTCAATAGAGTGAAAGCACAATGACAAATAGCTGCAATGTAGTAAGGATCGGGTAGGAAGATATTATGAAGCCAAACAGAACAAGCAGTCACTCAGTGATGATAAACGATAGTGCAATCATACAATGACTTCACAAGGAATAACAGTACGTAAAGAGAAGGGAAGGATGAAACCAGTGAATCGTTGAAGACAATGATGTGTTGGACCAGTTTCGGTTGCTGTGACAATTGTACGTCTGGTTAGGGCGGCTAGGTATTTAAACCTAAGGACACACAGTCCCGGACACGCAGTCCTGAACACGTAGCTCAGGACACCCAGTTCTCACCGTATTCCCCTTGAGCTAAGGTCACACAGACCTCGCCCAATCACTCTGGTAAGTCTTCAAGGTAGACTCCCAAACCTTCACAGACTTCGTTCACCGGCGATCCACAATGTCTCTTGGATGCTCAGAACGCGACGCCTAACCGGGTGGAGGATGCACATTCCTCAAGTGTAATAAGTCTTCAGATCACACAGACAATAAGACTTAAGTGATGCCTAATTCTCTTTGGCTCTGGGTGGTTAGGGCTTTATCCTCACAAGGAATTCTCTCTCAAAGGCTTCGAGGTGGGTTGCTCTCAAACGACAAAAGCGGTACTCTAAATCTGAGCAGCCAACCGTTTATGGTTGTAGGGGGTGGGCTATTTATAGCCACTAGGCAACCCGACCTGATTTGTCCGAAATGACCCTGGGTCACTATGGAACTGACACGTGTTCCAACGGTCAGATTTCAAACTCACACGGCAACTTTACTTGGGCTACAAGCAAAGCTGACTTGTCCGACTCTGGACAAGATTCGCTCTCATAGTCTTCACTCAAAGACATAGGTTTTGTTTAAGCATCACTTCAGTCATTCTGACTGGTTCTCTTGGACCCCACTTAACAGTACGGTGGTTCCTATGAATCAACACAGAAGAAAAAGAACTACGAAAGATCTAAGTCTTCGAGCTCCATAGGCTTCATGCGGTGTCTTCTCTTTTCATAGTCTTCAATGTGAATATCTTCATATACCACCTTTGACATCAATGTCTTCATACATTTTTAGGGGTCATCTTTGGTAGGAAACCAGAATCAATGAGGGACTTCTACCTGTGTTATCCTGTAATTCTCACAAACACATTAGTCCCTCAACTAGGTTTGTCGTTAATACTCCAAAACCAACTAGGGGTGGCACTAAATGCACTTACAATCTCCCCCTTTTTGGTGATTCATGACAAACTAGTTGAAGTTTTCAACAAGGAATATAATATGTGTAATTGTAAAGGATAAGGAATTGTCTTCATAAGTTGCAAGGGCTCCCCCTGAAGATGTGCATATAAGTAATTTGCTTTTGTAATGCAAATGCACATGGCAGGTTGTGCTTGTGGAGATCCACTTCAACTTATGATGACAATCCACTATGCATGTGAAAGTATGTGAAGGTAATGACATGCATAATGGAAAATGGACGTCTGCAAAATGATCGAAGTGCGGAATTTATCGTCGCACATGTGGAATTTATCGTCGCATCGCAAGGTGGCAAATAAGTAGCAGACGACCATCGAGTTTAAGTGTTACAACTCAAAGAACCAAATGTTTCAAAACGAGAGTTGTAAACACGAAGCAAAATATAAAGCACCCGCCCATATGGACCCGCTTGAAGACTATCAAACTCATATGCTTCTCCCCCTTTTGTCAAAGGACCAAAATGGTTCGAAGACATAGAGCATCTACTCGTTCCCATGAAGAGTAGGTGAAGTAGGAGGGTCATCAGTGGTGTTCGGCGGTGCAGAAGAACTTGGAGCAGTGTCGACGCGTGCTGAAGGAGGTGGCGGTGAAGTAGCATCGTCTTCATCTTCGATCACTTTGGCATTCATAGTTGCAGCAGAGGAAGAGAACTCAGAGTCTTCAAGAGATGGAGTTCGTCGCAGCACTGCCCTTCGAGGAGGTGTGGAGTCAAACTTGAAGCGCTCAGAGAAGCCATCCTCTTGAAGATCATCTTCAGAACACATCAGCGTCAGCCCTTTCCATGTGCGTCGAGAGGTTTCATGAGCAACAAAGGCATTCTTGGTGGCAAGATTGCGAATGCGATTAACATCCACCAAGAGGCTTTGCATTTGACGCTTCAGCCAGTCATGATGCCTATCCTGTTTCTGATGAAGAGCCACCAGAAGCTCTTGGTCATTGAGAACACGAGTGCGCTTCTTGGGTCGTTGGGCAATGGTGCTATCAGTGGCTTCAGTGAGAGCAGGATGCGGTGCACGTGTAGTGCCAGCCAAAGGATACACACGAGTTACTGCTTCGATGCCTTCAACGTTCTGAGAAAAACTTTGATACTCTGCATTCTGAAGACTTAGAGGTTCCTTGGCAGGCTCAGGATAGATGGCTTCAATAGACATGTCCACATCAGGCAAGAAGATCCGATGATTGTGAGTAGATGGCTGATATGAGATAGCGGAGTGAAGTTTGATCAGCCGCATTACCCATGGGGCATAGAACTTCAAGCCAAACAGATCGGAGCCTGATGCAGCAAGTTGGCGAATGAAGAAGTCCTGTGCATTGAAGCATTTTCCATGAAGAATAGAGAAGACCAAAGTCTTCATTGCACCTTCCGGCTTGGCATGTGGAGAGTGCCCTTTGATGGGCCAGAGAGTTCGCCTTATGATATGATAGATAGTCCTTGGCAGATACTCTAGGTCTTCAACGAAGAACTCTGTGGGATATGCAGCATCTTGGGGCAATGGCTTCATCATACTGAGCATCTGACTCATGTTAGGTTCAGTCTTCTGAAAGATGCTCTCAACAGCTTCACTATGAAGCTGACAGCCATGTTCGTAGAGATCTCCAGGAGTGGGCAAACCAGTGAGCTCAAGGATGTCAAAGGCTTTGGCTTCGTGATGAACGTTTCCTGTCATCCACTCCAGGACCCAAGTCTTTGGATCTCTGTTATACCTGCGGATGTGAAGTGTGGCATAGAATTGGAGGAGCAACTCTTCATTCCAATGCTCTTGGTCGGTGACGAACGGCAGCAATCCAACCTCTTTGAAGCAATCCAGAGCTTCTTCCAAACAGGGCAGACCAGCTATTGCTTCAATGTCAAGGCGCTTGTGTGGGAAGATGCGACCTTGGTTGTAAAGAACGCAGGAGTAATAGCTTCGCTGCGGATAGCTCCAGAACCGATCAGATGATATTCTTTCCCTTGAGTAGGGGTTCCTGGAGCTATTGAAGAATGTGTTGTCTGCTCTAAAGCCATTGATATTGAAGGAGCCAGGTGCTGATGCAGGACCTGGGAACCTGGGCAGTCTTGGGATTGGCTTCTGTACCTGAGGCCTGTGCTCAACATGATAGTCGAACTGGGGACCAGCAGCAGACGCAGGAACAGAAGCAGCGGGATCAGTGGCTTCTGGTGCTTTTGTTGGTGAGGGCTCCACATTAGCTTCAGCCATGACAGCGTCAGTGGCTTCAGTGGTGTTGGTGGTGGCAGCCTCAAGATTTTCAACCTCCACTTGACGAGCTGGAGGGTCACTCACAATCACGTTCTCCTTGAGAACCGCTTCTTGGTGGGACAGAGGAGTAGCAGCTTGCGGTACTTCTTCTTCATCGGCTGATGCATCCGGAATGTCTTCAGTAGTTTTAGCTTTAGACGCAGAGACTTGAGGCCTTGGACCTTTACGAAGCCTGCGCAATGCGGGCGACGCCTGTGGAGTTGGTGTTGGCTGGGCCTTAGAGTCTGCTTCCTCTTGTGGGCGATCAGCCCATGAAGCATCCTGCACAATTGGCGTCAGTGGACGACCAATGCTGATGAGTTTGCTGTGTGTTAGCACAGGCGATGATACCTGTTGGTGCTCGAGCTGAGGAAGAACTGCAACATCTTCAACATGGTCATGGTGACCAATGTCTTCAGCAGCGATGGGATCAGCTGCTGGAATGTCTTCAGCTTCATGAGCCCCTGTGAAAGCAGGCTCATGGACAATTAGTTGGCGTTCTTGTGGTTCAGCGTCAGGGTGAATCATGGAAATGGGTTCAACAATCAAGGGCTCTATGGGAGCAGCCCGTTCCTTCTTTGTCTTTCTTTTCTTCTTGGAGGGGGCAGTAACAGAGGCTTGAGGATGTTTCATCTTCCTTGCTTCAGCCTCAGCAGTCCTCGTCTTCTTCAGTTCTGAAGCGGTTGACCTGGCCTTGGGCTTCGGGCCAGTCATGCTAGTTGGGAAGATAATGGGATCTGCTTCCTGCCTTGCTGCGTCGGGTTCAGCAGTAGCGGGCTTCTTATTCTTCTTTGTAGCCATCCTGGGGTCGATGCCAGGACGCCCAAGGGCCTTGCGCTTCTCAGCCTCATTGTAGGCTTGCACACATCTGTCAGCCAGAACCTTCATGCGCTCACGAGAGCCCTGAGCTTCGACACGTTTCTGGAGAAAGGCTTCCTTGAGTTCATGCAGCATAACCTTGAAGTTCTTCACGTCTTGCACGCTGAGCTCGGCCATATGCTTCTGGAACTGAGATTACTCAAAGTCAATCTTCTGCTTCAGTTCAACAATGCGTTGGGCGATAGCTAACTCTGAAGCAATGGCGCCATGGAACGCGACACTGAGGCCAATGGGTAGTTGTAGATCATCTAAGCTGATGTTTGGCGTGCCAAACCACTCATCAATGAAGTTGTGGATGATTGTTACATCAAAGAGAGGCAGATCATTGAATATTTCTGCTTCTTCTTTGCTCTTGATGAGTTGCTCAAGAGCGTCATCTGCAAGATCTTCATCACTTGACAGATCAATGGCATCATTGCGCAGAATGGCAGCAGCTGTTAGCTCTTGGCCGGTGTGTGGCAGAGGCATCTTGACCTTTTGGGGCTTGGAGATGCGTGACAAATCTTCAGACTGCACACTGTCTTCAAGAGGTGCAATTGCCAGTGGCTTTGCCCGTGAGATTTTTGGTGAAGAGGCAGGCTTTGAAGCTTTAGGCCGCTTCAACTTCTTTGGCTTCGACGCTGCAGGTGCTTCATCTGATTCAGCGTCAGCTGCAGGCTCATTCACGGCTGTCCCTTGAACCAAGATATGGGTGATGAGACCTTCAAGGTTGTAGAAAGGACCGACGACATTGGGTTCTACATCTCGTGTGCCATCAGCCCTTGGAGCAGAGGGACCAGGGTCGAAGTCTAATCCCAAAGACTTCTTGTTCTGCTTCGCTGAGTTCTTGGCAAACTGGAAGTTGCACCTGAACAGATTGTCGTCACGACACCATAGTAGTGACGAGGGGTGTGCATCAGCAGGCTGTGGCCCACGGACCATGCAGGGATAGAAGCCTTGTTCAATGGCTTCTTCTCTGGACCTGGGTTGAAGAGTCTTGTATAGGATGTCTCCCCACGGTCTCTTGATGGCATTTTTCTCAGCATATTCCTGGGTCACAAACCGGTATTTGAACCATTGTTCTGCCCAATATCTTCGAATCCATTGGATTCGGGTCTTGCGTTGATTGTAATCCTCTTCAGGATCTGTCTTGTAAAGCTCTGAGAGGTCATCAGGAAAATCTCTTGATGTTCCCCCACAACGCCGTCTGCCACCCTTCCTTACAGATTTCTCTACAGCCATGAACTTCAAACTGAATGGCTTCAACACGTTCAAAGGCTTCAAAGGTTTTCGCTTGCTGGACAAACAGGAACTGGCTTCGGGAGAATTTATATGATGCTGTAAGAATTCTACAAATGAATGCAGACTATGAGAACCAAGGGATTCTCCCACGGACATGTACCTGTGACAGCATTAAGGTGCGAAGGAAGGGGAAGAGGTCATATGCATTCTCAGAAAATTTTGAAGATAAATCGGTTTAGAAGACATTGACCTCATTGTGCGAAGACATTCACTCATAGATAAGGAGTTCGTTCCAGATTTGTACGAATCCAGAGATCAGTACAAGTGAGGAATCTAACTACTTTGTGAAGCACAAGTGAATATACTAGGCATGTTATGAGATGCAGTATGAAAGAGATCCAACTTGTGTGAATAGAAACTGCTTGTGGTAGAAAGTGACAAAGCCATAGGATCAAAGGGGCCATAAAAAGGAAGTTTTATTTACCACACTAAGAACTGCTAGACGGAGTGGGAGAGGAGGTCGAGCAGTTCGATCTTCCGTGCCCTAACTTGGCGACGGAGGACACCTACGGCGACGGCGGAGAGGACGATGTCTGTGGTTGGCGTGAAGACGGCGTCGGAGAGGTTGCGGCAGCGAAGCGCTTCGTCGCCGGCGTCGTCGAGGGCTAGCGGTGGCGCTAGGATTCGTGCGAGAGTGGAAGAAGAGATAATGACCGTTGTGAGGTGTGTATTTATAGGTATAGGGGCGGCACTGCGTTATTACACAGGTTCCCCTGGCAATTCGCATCTGAGGAACACGTGGCCATCATGCAGCATATTGGGGTTTGTTCCATGTCTCATGCACGCCTGGATTGTCGGGTGGTCGTTCCCACTTCTCCGGGTTTCAGGTGAAGGAATGAGCATTGAAAACGGACTTAATGTTTGTCTTTGTATCTTCTGCTGACAAGGACGCAGAGAAGACATTCGACAGTTTCAATAGAATGCATATGATTTGGAGAGATAGAGTTTGAGATAGAAAGCATAGAGAGGTTAGGGTCCGATCACATTCACTTAGTTCAAAAGATTCAACAAGAAGACATAGCTATAAGTGAATGTTGTAGAGGACAGAACACTAGTATATATATATAATCAACATAGTGAAGATAATCATGAAGACATGTTGAGATTGAAGCCAAACCAAATGTGAAGACATAGCAAATGTAACGCCATGAGTGAAACACTTTAAACAGAACATTTGGTGGTGGCGTTACCCACCGTATAGGAAGTATTAGACCCAGACACGGCGCACAATTATCGTGGTGCTCCGAAGTCAAATTCCACATTAATGTATTCACACTTAGAATGTATGTCTTCATTGATTGAAGATATACTTTACTTTGTGTGTTGCACATCTAAGTCATCAATATGCATAAGTGTTAGGATGTGTGCCTGATCACAGGACATTTGAGGATTCCAAGATATTTAGCTCACACTGTAACTTGCAAAATCTCTTCTCATCCAAGGGCTTGGTGAAGATATCTGCCAATTGCTCTTCAGTGTTGACGTGTATTATGTCAATATCTTCCTTCACAACATGATCTCTGAGAAAGTGATGACGAATTTCAATGTGCTTTGTCTTCGAGTGCTGAACTGGGTTGTTGGCAATCTTGATGGCGCTTTCGTTGTCGTAGTAGAGTGGCACTTGCTTCAGATGAATGCCATAGTCCCTGAGTGTTTGTTTCATCCACAGAAGCTGAGCGCAGCAAGATCCAGCAGCAATGTATTCAGATTCAGCAGTGGAGAGGGATACACAATTCTGCTTCTTTGAAGACCAACATACAAGTGATCGTCCCAGAAAGTGACATGTGCGTGATGTAGACTTGCGACCAACTTTGTCACCAGCATAATCAGCATCCGAGAATCCAACCAGATCAAACTCTGAGCCCTTTGGATACCATAATCCTAGAGTTGGGGTGTGAGCCAAATATCGAAGAATTCGCTTCACAGCTAAGTGATGCGACTCCTTTGGTGCCGCTTGAAATCGAGTACACATGCAAACACTAAGCATAATATCTGGCCTAGATGCACATAGATAAAGCAAAGAACCAATCATGGAGCGGTATACCTTTTGATCGAACTCTTTACCATTGTCGTCGGGACCCAGATGATGCTTGGCTGGCATTGGCGTCGTGAAGCCTTTGCAGTCTTGCATACCGAACTTCTTCAGGCAATCTTTGAGATACTTCTCTTGAGATATGAAGATGTCGTTGTGTTGCTGTCGTATTTGAAGACCGAGGAAGAACTTCAGCTCTCCCATCATGGACATCTGATATTGCTCTTGCATCATATATCCAAACTCTTCACTGTACTTCTGATTGGTGCAGCCGAAGATAATGTCATCCACATATATTTGGCACACAAACAGTTCACCATTATATGTCTTCGTGAAGAGAGTGGGGTCGAGGGAACCAGGTATGAAGCCTTTGCTCTTCAGGAAGTATTTGAGTGTGTCATACCAGGCCCGAGGGGCTTGTTTGAGGCCATACAGTTCCTTATTGAGCCTGTATACCATGTCAGGATGTTTTGGATCTTCAAAACTAGGTGGTTGTGCAACATACACTTCTTCTTCAATCTTGCCATTGAGGAAGGCACTCTTCACATCCATTTGATATAGAAGTATGTTGTGATGATTGGCATAGGCCAGTAGTATGCGTATGGCTTCAAGTCTAGCCACAGGAGCAAATGTTTCATCGAAGTCAATGCCTTCCACTTGAGTGTATCCTTGAGCAACGAGACGAGCTTTGTTTCCGACAACTTGACCATGCTCATCTTGCTTGCTGCGGTATATCCATTTGGTGCCTATTATGTTGTGCTTCCGAGGATCAGGATGCTTAACCAGTTCCCATACATTATTCAGCTCAAACTGTTGAAGCTCTTCTTGCATAGCTTGAATCCATTCAGGTTCCATGAAGGCTTCTTCCACTTTCTTGGGTTCTGTTATTGAGACGAATGCGAAGTGCCCACAGAAATTTGCCAGCTGAGTTTCCCTTGATCGAGTGAGCGGACCAGGTGCATTGATGCTGTCAATTATTCTCTCAATCTGCACTTCATTGGCAACACAAGGATGTACAGGGCAAAGATTTTGCTCTTGCTGATCATTGTCGTTGCTAGAGGGATTCCCTTCAGGTTGAGCATTGTCTTCAGGTTGGTCTGGTGCGGAGATGATAAGTTCCTCTTCAGGTTGGGCTTCAGAAGGTATGATTTCTCCAGTTCCCATTAGCTTGATTGATTCACTGGATGGGACTTCATTTAGCACATCTGGTAGGTGCTCTCTTTGTGAACCGTTAGTCTCATCGAACCGCACATCCACTATTTCAACCACTTTATAATGAAAGAGATTGAAGACTCTGTAGGAGTGCGAACCCTTTCCATATCCAAGCATAAAACCCTCATGTGCTTTTGGTGCAAATTTTGAAGTGTGATGTGGATCCTTGATCCAGCACCTTGCACCAAGTTCTCTGAAATAACTGACATTTGGCTTCTTGCCAGTAAGGAGCTCATAAGATGTCTTGTTCAGAAGCTTATGAAGGTAAACACGATTGATTGTATGGCATGCAGTATCAATGGCTTCAGGCCAGAATTTTCTTGGAGTCTTGTATTCATCTAGCATCGTTCTGGCCATCTCAATGAGTGTTCTGTTCTTGCGTTCGACGACGCCATTCTGCTGTGGCGTGTACGGGGCTGAGAATTCATGTGTGATGCCCAAGGTATCAAGATATGTATCAAGGCCAGTGTTCTTGAATTCAGTGCCATTCTCACTTTTGATGTGCTTTATCTTGGCACCATAGTTGTTCATTGCTCGATTGGCGAAGCGTCTGAAGACATCCTGCACTTCAGTCTTGTAGAGGATTATGTGCACCCAAGTATATCTAGAATAATCATCAACAATGACAAAGCCATAGAGGCAAGCAGTAGTAGTAAGAGTTGAGTAATGAGTGGGACCGAACAGATCCATGTGGAGCAGTTCGAAGGGTCGAGTAGTAGTCATGATTGTCTTCGAGGGATGTTTGGCCCTCGTCATCTTTCCTGCTTCACAGGCACTGCATAAGTGATCTTTCTTGAACTTGACACTCTCGATGCCTATGACATGCTTCTTCTTTGCAAGGGTGTGGAGGTTCCTCATGCCAGCATGCCCAAGCCTCCGATGCCAGAGCCAGCATTCTGAAGCTTTTGCTAGAAGACATACGGCAAGCTGTGGTCCTGCTGAGAAATCTACCATGTACAAATCATCTTTCCGATACCCTTCAAACACTAGAGACTTGTCATATTCCATCAGAACAAGGCAGCGATATTTTCC
This sequence comes from Triticum monococcum, assembly GCA_034509565.1. Lineage (NCBI taxonomy): Eukaryota > Viridiplantae > Streptophyta > Magnoliopsida > Poales > Poaceae > Triticum > Triticum monococcum. Next base: position 492,510,200 of record CM067845.1, read on the forward strand.
AAATATTACGATCATGTTCAAATCGCAAAGCATTGAGACAGACATTAAGTTGAAGCCAAGGGATTCAACAAGCATGACTTTATCCATGTGTTGATCCTTTGAGATTGCAACTCTACCTAGACCCAATACCTTACTTTTACCAGTGTCAGCAAATGTGATGTGGCTCTTGCCGGATGGACGTAAGGTTGAGTCCATAAGAAGGCTTCTTTTGCCAGTCATGTGATTTGTACACCCACTATCAATAATCCATTCTGAAGACACTGGTGTCGTACCCTACAGTGCGGTTAGGGGGATAGGCTTCACGAAGAGAATTGTGAAGCAAAAACATTTGACGAACCCGTGGGTTATGAAAGCTTAGATCCAGATTAGGACTAATAGGGAGAGTAGCATGCGATTCAGGAACAAAGTACATAGTAATGCCATTCGGGCATTTGATCTTGCGCCCTACAAGATGTTTAAGGTCCCCAGCAATAGCGTCAGACGATTTTGGTTTTCTGCTGGATACCTTTCCCTGCAAAAGAGAGTTAAGCTTTCTTAGCCACCCACATCTTCAAGGGTGGCTTAGAAGCAATAAGTCTAAGTGCAGCGTCTGAGAACTTTGGCTTTGGAGCCCTAGCAAAAAGTCTCGCAGGCGGACAATAGTACTCATAAGAATAAGCAGAATAGTTCTTGGTCTTATGAACATGGCGGTTCGATGAACAGCGCTCATATTCATAGGCCTGAGTATGGTTTCCCTGCAAAACATTTGCGTTAGTGCGACTCAGGTGAGTCCTCTGTCTGTATGAAGCCTTTGGGCCATATGAAGCCTATGGTCTGGGGTTAGTCTTCATCTGTGGTGTCATGACGACATTCACAGGAAGATTTTCCAAACACCTTTTGGGCACCCAGATCTTCTTCATAGGCGGTCCATTCCTGCAGTTAGTACCAATGTACCTGGCAAACACTTCACCATTCTGATTCTTAAACAGTTTATAGTTTGCATCAAAGGATTCATCAATGATAATGGGGTTAGCACAAGTGAAGCCAGATAGATTGGATGGATCTGCTGAAGGTTCCTTTGCAGCAACTCATGTGGTTTTGGGGTACTGCTCAGGTTTCCAGTAAGAGCCATCAGCATTCATTTTCCCTACGAACCCAACACCCTCTTTCCTCGGGTTTCGGTTCAGAATCTGCCTTTTGAGGACATCACATAGTGTCTGCTGCCCTTTAAGACTTTTGTACATCCCTGTTTCAAGCAATGTCTTCAACCTAGCATTCTCATCAGCAATAGCAGTGGTATCCTCAGCAGAGGGGTTAGTTACCACATCAACAGTTGAAGATATTGCAACAGTAGCAGCAGTAGAACATTCAGCAACAGAAGTAGCATTATCACACTCAATGCATTTAAGACATGGTGGTTCAAATCCTTCCTGAGCGGAACTGATCTGTTCGGCGTGAAGTGACTCGTTTTCCTTTTGAAGATCTTCATGAGCCACTCTCAATTTCTCAAGATCTTGCTTCCTTTGAAGGTAATCATAGGAAAGCTTTTCATGAGTTGTTGAGAGCGTTTCATGATGACTTTCAAGTTCCTCATACTTAACATGAAGCTTTTTTATGTCTTCAATTAAGGACTCAGATCGAGTCATTTCAGCGCCCAACAGATCATCGCTTTTGTCTAATAGTTTTTGAATATGTTCCATGGCTTTCTGTTGTTCAGTTGCAATTTTAGGAAGTGTTTTGTAGCTGGTCTTGAACCACAAACAGAGTCATCGTCACTAGATGTTTGATAGTGAGTAGTGCGTGTGTTTACCTTGGCACCGCGTGCCATGAAGCAGTAGGTAGGAGCAGAGTAGTCCTTGTCATTTGCATCGGTGTTTGTGGTGAAGTCATTGTCTTCAGTGTTGAAGATGGACTTAGCAACGTATGCTGTAGCCAGACTTGCAACGCCAGAATCGGACTCCTCCTCGGACTCCACCTCCGCCTCCTCAGAAGCGGATCCTCCTCTGAATCCATTTCCTTGCCAACAAGCGCACGTGCCTTGCCAGATGAGCTCTTCTTGTGTGATGAAGACTTTGAGGAAGACTTGGAAGAAGACTTTGAGTATTTCTTCTTCTTCTTGTCGTCAGAGTCATATTCCTTGCTCTTCTTCTTCTTTCTGTTCTCATTTGCCCACTGCGGACACTCAGAGATGAAGTGGCCAGTTTTCTTGCACTTGTGGCATGTTTTCTTCTTGTAGTCATGAGCAGAAGCTTCATCATTCCTTGAGCTTGATCGTGAAGACTTTCTGAAGCCTTTCTTCTTGGTGAATTTTTGGAACTTCTTCACAAGCATAGCAAGTTCCTTTCCAATGTCTTCAGGATCATCAGAACTACTGTCAGATTCTTCTTCAGATGAGGAGACAGCTTTTGCCTTAAAGGCACAAGTTCGCCCATAGTTTGGACCATAGATATCTCTTTTCTCAGAAAGCTGAAACTCATGTGTGTTGAGCCTCTCAAGTATGTCAGATGGATCGAGTGTCTTGAAATCAGGACGTTCTTGAATCATCAGGGCTAGGGTGTCAAATGAGCTGTCAAGTGATCTCAGTAGTGTCTTGACGACTTCATACTTGGTGATCTCAGTGGCACCTAGGGCTTGAAGCTCATTTGTGATGTCAGTGAGTCGATCAAACGTGAGCTGGACATTCTCATTGTCATTTCGCTTGAGGCGTTTGAAGAGGTTGCGAAGGACACTGATTCTCTGATCTCTCTGGGTTGAGACGCCTTCGTTGACCTTGGAGAGCCAGTCCTAGACCAGCTTAGATGTTTCCAAAGCACTCACATGGCCATACTGTCCTTTGGTTAGATGACCACAGATGATGTTCTTGGCGGTAGAGTCCAGTTGAACGAACTTCTTGACATCAGCAGCAGTGACACCTTCTCTAGCCTTTGGAACGCCGTTCTTGACGACATACCATAGGTCGACGTCAATGGCTTCAAGATGCATGCGCATCTTATTCTTCTAGTAGGGATATTCAGTTCCATCGAAGACGGGGCACGCAGCGGAGACTTTAATTATCCCTGTAGCCGACATAGCTAAAACTCCAGGTGGTTAAACCGAATCACACAGAACAAGGGAGCACCTTGCTCTGATACCAATTGAAAGTGTGTTATATCGACTAGAGGGGGGTGAATAGGCGATTTTTATGAAAGTCTTCACAACATGGAAGTTATGAAGACAAACAGTAGAAATAAACCTATTACCCTGCAGCGGAAGGTAGACTACACTAGGCAAGCCATAGTCAAGTATTCAATAGAGTGAAAGCACAATGACAAATAGTTGCAATGTAGTAAGGATCAGGTAGGAAGATATTATGAAGCCAAATAGAACAAGCAGTCACGCAGTGAAGATAAACGATAGTGCAATCATACAATGACTTCACAAGGAGTAACAGTACGTAAAGAGAAGGGAAGGATGAAACCAGTGACTCGTTAAAGATAATGATGTGTTGGACCAGTTCCAGTTGTTGTGACAACTGTACGTCTGGTTAGGGCTGCTAGGTATTTAAACCTGAGGACACACAGTCCCGGACACCCAGTCCTGAACACGTAGCTCAGGACACCCAGTCCTCACCGTATTCCCCTTGAGCTAAGGTCACACAGACCTCGCCCAATCACTCTGGTAAGTCTTCAAGGTAGACTCCCAAACCTTCACAGACTTTGTTCACCGGCGATCCACAATGTCTCTTGGATGCTCAGAACGCGACTCCTAACCGGCTGGAGGATGCACAGTCCTCAAGTGTAATAAGTCTTCAGATCACACAGACAATAAGACTTAAGTGATGCCTAATTCTCTTTGGCTCTGGGTGGTTAGGGCTTTATCCTCGCAAGGAATTCTCTCTCAAAGGCTTCGAGGTGGGTTGCTCTCAAACGACAAAAGCCATACTCTAAATCTAAGCAGCCAACCATTTATGGTTGTAGGGGGTGGGCTATTTATAGCCACTAGGCAACCCAACCTGATTTGTCCGAAATGACCCTGGGTCACTAAGGAACTGACACGTGTTCCAACGGTCAGATTTCAAACTCACACGACAACTTTACTTGGGCTACAAGCAAAGCTGACTTGTCCGACTCTGGACAAGATTCGCTCTCATAGTCTTCACTCGAAGACATAGGTTTTGTTTAAGCATCACTTCAGTCATTCTAACTGGTTCTCTTGGACCCCACTTAACAGTACGGTGGTTCCTATGACTCAACACAGAAGAAAAAGAACTACGAAAGATCTAAGTCCTCGAGCTCCATAGGTTTCATGAGGTGTCTTCTCTTGTCATAGTCTTCAATGTGAATATCTTCATATACCACCTTTGACATCAATGTCTTCGTACATTTTTAGGGGTCATCTCTGGTAGGAAAACCGAATAATTGAGGGACTTCTACCTGTGTTATCCTGCAATTCTCATAACATCTGGTGTTGCTCCTGCAGCAGGTCTGGCACCTAGCGGTGCTTCCAGGATGTAATTCTTCTGTGCAGCAATGAGGATAATCCTCAAGTTACGGACCCAGTCCGTGTAATTGCTACCATCATCTTTCAACTTTGCTTTCTCAAGGAATGCATTAAAATTCAACGGAACAACAGCACGGGCCATCTATCTACAATCAACATAGACAAGCAAGATACTATCAGGTACTAAGTTCATGATAAATTTAAGTTAAATTAATCATATTACTTAAGAACTCCCACTTAGATAGACATCCCTCTAATCCTCTAAGTGATCACGTGATCCAAATCAACTAAACCATAACTGATCATCACGTGAAATGGAGTAGCTTTCAATGGTGAACAACACTATGTTGATCATATCTACTATATGATTCACGCTCGATCTTTCAGTCTCAGTGTTCGGAGGCCATATCTGCATATGCTAGGCTCGTCAAGTTTAACCTGAGTATTCTGCATGTGCAAAACTGGCTTGCACCCGTTGTAGATGGACGTAGAGCTTATCACACCCGATCATCACGTGGTGTCTGGGCACGACGAACTTTGGCAACGATGCATACTTAGGGAGAACACGTTTATCTTGAAATTTAGTGAGAGATCATCTTATAATGCTACCATCAATCAAAGCAAGATAAGATGCATAAAAGATAAACATCACATGCAATCAATATATGGCCATCATCATCTTGTGCTTGTGATCTCCATCTCCGAAGCACCATTATGATCACCATCATCACCGGTGCGACACCTTGATCTCCATCGTAGCATCGTTGTCGTCTCGCCAATCTTATGCTTCCATGACTATCGCTACCGCTTAGTGATAAAGTAAAGCATTACAGGGTGATTGCATTGCATACAATAAAGCGACAACCATATGGCTCCTCCCAGTTGCCGATAACTCGGTTACAAAACATGATCATCTCATACAATAAAATTTAGCATCATGCTTTGACCATATCACATCACAACATGCCCTGCAAAAACAAGTTAGACATCCTCTACTTTGTTGTTGCAAGTTTTACGTGGCTGCTACGGGCTGAGCAAGAACCGTTCTTACCTACATATCAAAACCACAATGATAGTTTGTCAAGTTGGTGCTATTTTAACCTTCGCAAGGACTGGGCGTAGCCACACTCGGTTCAACTAAAGTTGGAGAAACTGACACCCGCCAGCCACCTGTGTACAAAGCACGTCGGTAGAACCAGTGTCGCGTAAGCATACGCGTAATGTCGGTCTGGGCCGCTTCATCCAACAATATCGCCGAACCAAAGTATGACATGCTGGTAAGCAGTATGACTTATATCGCCCACAACTCACTTGTGTTCTACTCGTGCATATGACATCTACGCATAAAACCTGGCTCGGATGCCACTGTTGGGGAACGTAGTAATTTCAAAAAAAATCCTACGCACACGCAAGATCATGGTGATGCATAGCAACGAGAGGGGAGAGTGTTGTCCACGTACCCTCGTAGACCGAAAGAGGAAGCGTTAGCACAACGCGGTTGATGTAGTTGTACGTCTTCACGATCCGACCGATCAAGTACCGAACACACGGCACCTCCGAGTTCAGCACACGTTCAGCCCGATGACGTCCCTCAAACTCCGATCCAGCCGAGTGTTGAGGGAGAGTTTTGTCAACACGACGGCGTGGTGACGATGATGATGTTCTACCGACGCAGGGCTTCGCCTAAGCACCGCTACAGTATTATTGAGGTGGACTATGGTGGAGGGGGGCACCGCACACGGCTAAAAGACCAAATCAATTGTTGTGTCTATGGGGTGCCCCCTACCCCCATATATAAAGTAGCAAGGGGGGAGGTGCGGCCGGCTAGGAGGAGGCGCGCCAGGAGGAGTCCTACTCCCACCAGGAGTAGGACTCCCTCCCTTCCTTGTTGGATTAGGAGAAGGGGGAAAGAGGAGGGAGACAGGAAGGAAAGGGGGGCGCCGCCCCCCTCTCCTTGTCCTATTCGGACTAGAGGGGGAGGGGCGCGTGGCCCTGCCCTAGCCGCCTCTCCTCTTTCTCCACTATGGCCCACTATGGCCCATTAAGACCCCGGGGGGTTCCGGTAACCCTTCGGTACTCCGGTAAGATCCCGATTTCACACGGAACATTTCCGATATCCAAATATAGGCTTCCAATATATCAATCTTCATGTCTCGACCATTTTGAGACTTCTTGTCATGTCCGTGATCACATCCGGGACTCCGAAAACCTTTGGTACATCAAAACTCATAAACTCATAATATAACCATCATCGAAACTTTAATCGTGCGAACCCTACGGGTTCGAGAACTATGTAGACATGACCGAGACACCTCTCCGGTCAATAACCAATAGCGGAACCTGGATGCTCATGTTGGCTCCCACATATTCTACGAAGATCTTTATCGGTCAGACCGCATAACAACATACGTTGTTCCCTTTGTCATCGGTATGTTACTTGCCTGAGATTCGATCATCGGTATCTCAATACCTAGTTCAATCTCGTTACCGGCAAGTCTCTTTACTTGTTTCGTAATACATCATCCCGCAACTAACTCATTAGTTGCAATGCTTGCAAGGCTTGAATTGATGTGCATTACTGAGTGGGCCCAGAGATACCTCTTCGACAATTGGAGTGACAAATCCTAATCTCGAAATATGCCAACCCAACAAATACCTTCGGAGACACCTGTAGAGTGCCTTTATAATCACCCAGTTATGTTGTGACATTTGGTAGCACACAAAGTGTTCCTTCGGTAAACGGGAGTTGCATAATCTCATAGTCATAGGAACATGTATAAGTCATGAAGAAAGCAATAGCAACATACTAAACGATTGAGTGCTAAGCTAACGGAATGGGTCAAGTCAATCACATCATTCTCCTAATGATGTGATCCCTTTAATCAAATGACAACTCATGTCTATGGCTAGGAAACATAACCATCTTTGATCAACGAGCTAGTCAAGTAAAGTCATACTAGTGACACCCTGTTTGTCTATGTATTCACACAAGTATTATGTTTCCCATTAATACAATTCTAGCATGAATAATAAACATTTATCATGATATAAGGAAATAAATAATAACTTTATTATTGCATCCAGGGCATATTTCCTTCAAAGGCATACGTCTATAAGAAAAGGTACCAAAAGGGCAAGTAAAAGTGGTCTTAGCTTGATCATCAGCTGACACATGTATTTGAGAGAAACCAGAGTAACCATCTAGAAAGAAAAAGTTTGTATGTTTACATAATCTTTCTGGCATTTGATCAATAAAAGGAAAAGGGTAATGATCTTTTTAGTAGATTTATTTAATTTGCGGAAATCAATTACCATCCTATAACTTGTAATAATTCTTTGCGGAATCAATTCATCTTTATCATTAGGAACGACAGTGATACCTCCCTTCTTAGGGACACAATGGACATGACTTACCCACTGACTATCAGCAACACGATAAATTATACCCGCCTCAAGGAGCTTTAGTATTTATTTTCTTGCCACTTCTTTCATCTTAGGATTTAGCCGTCGTTGGTGATCAATAACTGGTTTGGCGTCTTTCTCTAAGTTTATTTTGTGTTGACATAGAGTGGGACTAATGCCCTTAAGATCATCAAGAGTATATCCAATAGCAGCACGGTGCTTCTTCAGAGTTTTCAATAATTTTTCTTCCTCCTTCTCTGAAAGGTTAGCACTAATAATAACAGGATATATCTTCCTCTCCTCAAGATAAGCATATTTAAGAGTATCAGGCAATGGTTTAAGCTCAAACACAGGATCACCCTTGGGTGGAGGAGGATCCCCTAGGATTTCAACAGGCAAATTGTGTTTCGGAATGGGTCCTTGTTTAATGAATACTTCATCTATTTCCCTTCTTTCATTCATAAACATATCAGTCTCATGGTCTAGCAAATATTTTTCTAAAGGATCATTAGGAGGCACAGCAATAGAAGGAAGACCAATAATTTCATCTTTACTAGGCAATACTTCAACACGGGGTTGTCTATGAAATTTAGAGAAGTTAAACTCATGAGACATATCAACCAAACCAATAGTAACAACATCCTTTTCGCAGTCTATCCTAGCATTAACAGTATTTAAGAAGGGTCTACCAAATATAATGGGACAAAAGCTATCTTGTGGGGAACCAAGAACAAGAAAATCAATAGGATATTTAACCTTCCCACACAAGACTTCAACATCTCTAACAATCCCAATTGGTGAAATAGTATCTCTATTAGCAAGCTTAATGGTAACATCGATATCTTCTATCTCAGCTGGTGCAATATCATGCATAATTTATTTGTATAAGGAAATAGGTATTGCACTAGCACTAGCACCCATATCACACAAGCCATGATAACAATGATCTCCTATTTTAACAGAAATAACAGGCATGCCTACCACAAGTCTATGTTTATCTTTAGCACCAGGTTTAGCAATTCTAGCAGTCTCATCACAGAAGTAAATAACATGCCCATAAATATTATCAGCCAAGAGATCTTTAACAATAGAAATATTAGGTTCAACTTTAACTTTCTCAGGGGGTGTATAAGTTCTAATATTACTTTTATGAACCATAGTGAAGCTTTAGCATGATCCTTTATTCTAACAGGGAAAGGTGGTTTCTTAACATCAGCAGTAGGAACAATAGGATCATTACAGGTGATAGTCTTTTCTTCAACTTTAATAGGTTCAAGTACTTTTACTTCTATCGGATAATGATATTTAAACCACTTCTCCTTAGGGAGATCAACATGAGTAGCAAAGGATTCATAGAAAGAAGCTACTGTCTCAGAGTCAAGTCCATATTTAGTGCTAAATTTACAGAAAACATCGGTATCCATAAAAGATTTAACACAATCAAACTTAGGTGTTATACCTGACTCCTTACCTTCGTCGAGATCCCAATCTTCAGAGTTGTGTTTAATTCTCTCCAATAAATTCCATTTGAATTCAATAGTCTTCATCATAAAGGAACCAGTACAAGAAGTATCGAGCATGGAGCGATTGTTGTCAGAAAGTCAAGCATAAAATTTTTGAATAATCATTTCTCTTGAGAGCTCATGATTGGTGCATGAATATAACATTGACTTAAGCCTCCCCCAAGCTTGAGCAATGCTTTCTCCTTTGCGAGGCCAAAAATTATATATATAATTATGATCACGATGAACAAGATGCATAGGATAAAACTTCTGATGGAATTCCACTTTCAACCGTTTGTAGTCCCATGATCCCATATCATCACATAGCCTATACCATGTCAATGCATCTCCCTTCAAAGATAAAGGGAATACCTTCTTCCTGATAACATCATCGGGCATACCTGCAAGCTTAAATAATCCACAAACTTCATCCACATAGATTAAGTGTAAGTCGGGATGTAATGTTCCATATCCTGCAAAAGGATTAGCTAGCAGTTTCTCTATCATACCCGAAGGAATTTCAAAGTAAACATTTTCAGTAGGTTTACTCTACCAGTCGGGGTGAAGATACCCCAAACAAGCCCCTCAAAGGATTACTTTCCATAGTAACAAGTGACAGTAAATTTCAGCACACTATATAAATTTTTCCTTACCAAATTCCACCTACCAAAGGCGCTTCACTCCCCAGCAACGGTGCAAGAAAAGAGTCTTGATGACCCACAAGTATAGGGAATCTATCGTAGTCCTTTTGATAAGTAAGAGTGTCGAACCCAACGAGGAGCAGAACGAAATGATAAGCAGTTTTCAGTAAGGTATTCTCTGCAAGCACTGAAATTATCGGTAACAGATAGTTTTGTGATAAGGTAATTTGTAATGAGTAGCAAGTAATAAAAGTAAATAAGGTGCAGCAAGCTGGCCCAACCCTTCTTGTAGCAAAGGACAAGCCTGGAGAAACTCTTATATGAAGGAAAGCGCTCCCGAGGACACATGGTAATTATCGCCAAGCTAGTTTTCATCACGTTCATATGATTCATGTTCGGTACTTTGATAATTTGATATGTGGGTGGACCGGTGCTTGGGTACTGTCCTTACTTGGACAAGCATCCCACTTATGATTAACCCCCATTGCAAGCATCCGCAACTACAACAGAAGTATTAAGGTAAACCTAACCATAGCATGAAACATATGGATCCAAATCAGCCCCTTACGAAGCAATGCATAAACTAGGATTTAAGCTTCTATCACTCTAGCAACCCATAATCTAATTATTACTTCCCAATGCCTCCCTCTAGGCCCAAACAATGGTGAAGTGCCATGTAGTCGACGTTCACATGACACCAACATACATCTCATCAAAATATCGAACGAATACCAAATTCACATGACTACTAATAGCAAGACTTCTCCCATGTCCTCAGGAACAAACGTAACTACTCACAAAGCATATTCATGTTCATAATCAGAGGGGTATTAATATGCATAATGGATTTGAACATATGATCTTCCACCAAGTAAACCAACTAGCATCAACTACAAGGAGTAATCAACACTACTAGCAACCCGCAGGTACCAATCTGAGGTTTGGATACAAAGACTGGATACAAGAGATGAACTAGGGTTTGAGATGAGATGGTGTTGGTGAAGATGTTGATGGAGATTGACCCCCTCCCGATGAGAGGATCGTTGGTGATGACGATGGTGATGATTTCCCCCTCCCGGAGGGAAGTTCCCCCGGCAGAACAGCTCCGCCAGAGCCCTAGATTGGTTCCGCCAAGGTTCCGCCTTGTGGCGGCGGAGTTTCGTCCCGTAAGCTTGCTTATGATTTTTTCTCGGATGAAAGACTTCATATAGCAGAAGATGGGCATCGGAGGGCCACCAGGGGGCCCACGAGGTAGGGGGTGCGCCCAGGGGGGTAGGGTGTGCCCCCCACCCTCGTGGCTGGTGGGTGGCCCCCTCTGGTACTTCTTGCGCTCAGTATTTTTTATATATTCTGGAAATAACTTCCATAAAGTTTCAGGACTTTTGGAGCTGTGCAGAATAGGTCTCTAATATTTGCTCCTTTTCCAGCCCCGAATCCCAGCTGTCGGCATTCTCCCTCTTCATGTAAACCTTGTAAAATAAGAGAGAATAGGCATAAGTATTGTGACATAATGTGTAATAATAGCCCATAATGTAATAAATATCGATATAAAAAGCATGATGCAAAATGGACGTGTCAAAGACTTATAAGTTGAGAGACTAATGTGTTTATGAGTGTACACAGGTTTTATAAGTCTATGAGAAGTTTGATATTTACGATGAAAGTCGACCCCTAAAAATGAATGTCTTCATTTGAAGACTTTGAAAATGAGGAAATTGGTGTGACCTTGAAGACTTTGATATTGATGTGAGGATTATGAAGCGTGAAGACTTTTGTTTTCGTAGTTTTATTTTCTCTTTCTTGAGTCATAGGAAACACCGTATTGTTAAAGGGGGTCGAGGTAAAACTAAGGAAACACTTTCCACATGATGCTCATCTCAAACCCTACACGTTCCCAATCCTTTCGAGTAAAGCCATTGGAAATCTCATACAACAGCCAATTTCTTCAATGATAGAGACGAAGTTTTTCTGTTCTCTGAGGAATTTGTTCTGACTAAGGAGTTATGAAATTGCCAGTGCGGATTGCCTACAAGTGAGGAACATGATAGCCCTGAGGAATTTGAGAGCTCAAATTTCCGACCATTGTTGTGCAGCACGTCAGCTATCCCAAATATCTTATCCACCTAACGATCATATCATTGAAGGGCATTTATGTCTTATCATGTCGGGCTGCTCCCCGGCTATAAATAGCCGCCCCTACAACCACTAGATGGTTGGATGCTCCGAGAGAAACCAACACTTGTCATTGAGAGCATCCCATCCTCCGAGGACTTTGAGCGAAAATCATCAGTGAAGAAAAACCCAAACCCAAACACCTACAACCCAAAGTGATTGAGCATCACTGAATAGATTGTTCCTGCGTGGAAGCGAAGCTTGTTACCTTTGAAGAATGTGCATCCTCTAGACGGTTATGCGTCATGGTTAGAGCATCCAAGAGGAACTATGGATCGCCGAGTAACCGGGTCTGTGAAGGTTTGGAAGTCATCTGAAGACTTACCACGTGTAACGCCCTCGATGCGGCTATATCTCCCACATGTCGAAGCACGACTTAGAGGCATAACCACATTGAAAGCAATGTCGCAAGTGAGGTAATCTTCACACAACCCATGTAATACATAAGGGAAAGAGATACATAGTTGGCTTACACTCGCCACTTCACACAATACATGAATAAAGCATTACATCATCCAAATACACTCAATGTCTGACTACGGAACCAAAATAAAAGAAGACTACCCCAAATGCTACACAGATCCCCGATCGTCCCGACTGGGCTCCACTACTGATCGACTGAACGAAACAACACAATGGACAAGATCTTCATCGAGCTCCTCCTTGAGCTCGGTTGCGTCACATGTACGGTTTCATCGGCACCTACAAACTGGTTTTGGAAGTATCTATGAGTCACGGGGACTCGGCAATCTCACACCCTCGCGATCAAGACTATTAAAGCTTTTAGGAAGGGTAAAAGGTATGAGGTGGAGCTGCAGCAAGCGACTAGCATATTTGGTGGCTAACATATTCGCAAAAGAGAGCGAGAAGAGAAGGCAAAAGCACGGTCGAGAAACTATGATCAAGAAGTGATCCTAGAACAACCTACGTCAAGCATTACTCCAACACCGTGTTCACTTCCCGGACTCCGCCGGAAAGAGACCATCACGGTTACACACGCGGTTGATGTATTTTAATTAAGATCAACTTCAGGTTTTCTACAACCGGACATTAACAAATTCCCATCTGCCCATAACCGTGGGCACGGCTTTCAAAAGTTCAAATCCCTGCAGGGGTGTCCCAACTTAGCCCATCACAAGCTCTCACGGTCAATGAAGGATATTCCTTCTCCCAAGACAATCCGATCAGGCTCGACATCCAGGTTACAAGACATCCTCGGCAATGGTAAAACAATTCCAGCAACACCGCCCGAATGTGCCGACAAATCCCGATAGGAGCTGCACATATCTCGTTCTCAGGGCACACTCAGATAGGTCAAGCTACGAGTAAAACCAACCCTCAAGTTTCCCCGAGGTGGCCCCGCAGGCTGCCTAGTTCGGACCAACACTCAGAGGAGCACTAGCCCGGGGGGTTTAAATAAAGATGACCCTTGAGTCTGCAGAACCCAAGGGAAAGAAAAGGCTAGATGGTGAATGGTAAAACCAAGGTTGAGCATTGCTGGAGGAGTTTTATTCAAGGCGAACTGTCAAGGGGTTCCCATTATAACCCAACCGCGTAAGGAACGCAAAATCCGGGAACATAACACCGATATGACGGAAACTAGGGCGGCAAGAGTGGAACAAAACACCAGGCATAAGGCTGAGCCTTCCATCTTTTACCAAGTATATAGATGCATTAATTAAATAAGATATATTGTGATATCCCAACAAAATATCCATGTTCCAAACATGGAACAAGCTCCAATCTTCACCTGCAACTAACAACGCTATAAGAGGGGCTGAGCAAAGTGGTAACATAGCCAAACAACGGTTTGCTAGGACAAGGTGGGTTAGAGCCTTGGCTTAACAATTTGGGAGGCATGATAAGCAAGTGGTAGGTATCGTAGCATAGGCATAGCAATAGAGTGAACAACTAGAAAGCAAAGACAGAAGTGATTTCGAGGGTATGGTCATCTTGCCTGAGATCCCGCAAGGAAGAACAACGAGTCCATGAAGAAGACAAACAGACGTAGTCGAACGGGTCCTCACAAACTCGATGTTATCGGAACCAACCCGAAGAAGCAACACCGGAAAGAAGCACACAACATAGTAAACAACCACCACATAATCATGGCATGATGCACAATCAAGTATGATGCATGTCCGGTTTAATGAAGCATGGCATGGCAAAATGCACAAACAATCCTACAAATTAAGTGGAGCTCAATATGCAACGGGTTGCATATCGACGAAACACCACATCAAGTTATTTAGTTCGATCTTGTTTATGTACCCAACAATATTAAATGTTGTTAAACATGGCAAGAGGGTGAAGCAAATGAAAATTGCCTATCTAGGCAAGATTAAATGAGGCCGGAACGACAAACAACAAGTCCGGAAACTCCTCATGTGCATATTTTGGTTATGGTACCGTTCTGCCCTAAACACAATTTTAGGGTTGTTAAACATGCAAAGAGATGCCACCATGTTAAACTATGCATTTTTTCCACCCCATTTACATATAAAGTTTATTAGATTCCGAGTTACGGTTATTTAGTTATGAATTAAAGCATTTTCGCATGGCATAGGAGCAAATTTAATCAAACAGCATTTAAACATTTAAACATAGATGAAAGTGGCATATTATTAAACTAGACAAAATTCTAGATATATTACATATAAAGTTTGTTTTAATCCGATGCACGGTTATTAAGTTATTATATGCATGAAGTTTGGGGACCTTTCTGCAAAACGGTAAAACTCCGGATAAATAGACAGATCGCCTGATAAAAAAACAGAAGTTGGGCCGAAAGTGGCTGGCCCAACTGTGCACAGTCAAAAGGGGCTGGGCGGAGCTCACACTGGGCCTTAGCAGGCCGGCTGGACTAGCGGATCTGGCGCGACCGCTGGGCTTGCGCGGATGGGCCAAGGGGAGGCTGGGCCTTGCCAGCAGCAGGCCGGCTGTAGCACTGCGTGTGCGTTTGATCTGGTCAACGCGCGGCCGCTGCGCTGGAGTGGCTCGAGGCTGGGGAAGCAAAGGCCGGCGACGGTGAACTTGGCATGGGGGAAGGAGGTCCTGCGGTGGCTCGAGGGTGCAGGGCGTCTGGAAGGCCGGATCTGGCCGCGGGAGGTCGCCGTCGAAGCAGCTGGACGTGGTCAACGAAGCAGGGACGAGCGGGCATCCTCTGCTGGACAAAAGCAGAGCCGCGATGGCGCCTGGAGCAGAGCTCCGGCGAGCGAGGCGAAGGGGCGGCAAGGCGAGGGACTTGGCGCGGGCTCCCGGCGACTCCAGACGACGAAAGACGACGAGGAGGAGGGCGCGAGGCAGGGGCCCTGTTTCTGCTGGTGGCGGAGGGCGTGAGGACGCCGGCGAGCTTGTTCGGCATCCAGGACGGGAAGCATGGCCGGGAGGCGAGGCGCTGCAAGGTACTCCGGCGAGGAGCAGGCATACGGCGGATCTGCAGTTCCATGGCAGCGATTTCGACCTGCAGAGGGCGACGGAACGATGGCCATGGCAGCAGGGGCATCCTCCTGTTGCTCCTGCTCCTGGCGAGAGAGAGAAAGAAAGAGAGAGAGAGAGAGAGAGAGAGAGAGAGAGAGAGAGAGAGAGAGAGAGAGAGAGAGAAGGGAACCAGAGGAAGGGAAAGGCGCGCTGCGACCTGGAGGGACGAGGCGACCGGACTGATGGATGGATGGATCGAAGGAACTGGGTTGGCTCGGCGCTGAAAACCAGGAAGGTGGTTGGCTGCGGGTTTGGATCTGGGAGGATCCCGAGGTGGGAGGCGAGTGAGGGGTTGGCTGGCGGCGGCGTGGTGGGAAAGGGTGGATTGGATAGGGTAGGCTAGGGTTAGACTGATATATTTATAGCAGATGAAATCAGTATAGGGCGGTTAGGTCCCTCTGATCGTAATCGGACGGGCGGGAAAAATAGGTTAGGTAGCCCAAAAAGAAAAACGGAGACGTTTTGTAAACGTTTGGGGATGATCCGGATCCAATGGTGACGACTGTCCGGGTCGGGTCCGGGACAACTATCGGACGCGCGCGCGAGGAGGGCCGCGGGCAGACGAGAAAGGTTAGGTTGGAACTGGCAGTAGGTAGTGGGCTGTGTAGACGGTGTCGAGCTGAGAGAAGAGAAGATAAGGGAGGCCCGGCGACTGTTTCCGGAGACCGGAAACGTCCGACGTTAGACCGGCTATATTGCCGCTATAGTTATCCGTTGGGGCGTCAAACGGACTCTGAACGCGATAAAACTTGGCAGGCGGCCTACCTACTCTAAAATAAGACCGCACGCCAACTCTCATCCCATTCCGAGAACATTTTCCGGCCACTTATAAAATAATATTTCGGACATGCCGCGGGCGCGTGCAAGTGTGACTGGGCTCAGAACGGACAACAGACGAAACGAGGAGACTGGGACGGATGCAAGTTTCAAAAACATGATGATGCAATGCACATGATGACATGATGAAATGCAACACCCAAGCAAATGACATGGCAACGCCGGCGAATAACTGGAAGACACCTGGCGCAACGGTCTCGGGGCGTCACACCACGAGTGATTGGGCGAGGTCTGTGTGACTTTAGCTCGAGGAGAATACTGTGAGGACTGTGTGTCCTCAGGTTTAAATACCTAGCCGCTCCAACCACACATATGATTGTCACAACAATTGTAACTGGTCTACCAAATCATTGTCTCCACCAAGCTACTAGTTCTATTTCCTCAACTCTTTCATTTCCTCATTCATGTGTTGATGAGCTTGATCGTTACTATTTGAAGACTTTATCAATTTCCCCAATCCTAATTCTTTGGTCATTTTATCTTCAGCCTGCTTATCCTGTTTTCACGCTACCTATGCTATGTGTATGTTTCATTTCATCATGATGACTATGCTACTGCTTTGTTATGCATGCACTTGAGTACTTATTCCGCTGCTTGAAGTTCATTGCTTAGGAAATTCCTCAAGTTGAATTTCCTCAGTGACGAATATGTAAAAATCGCCTATTCACCCTCCCCCCTCTTGTCGATATAATGCACTTTCAATTGGTATTTGTACTCCCTTGTTCTGTGTGATTTTGGTTTAACCACCTGGAGTTTTAGTTATGTCGACCACATGTATGAAGAAAGTGTTGTGCCCCATCTTTGACGGACACGATTATCCCAAGTGGAAGGCCATGATAAGGAAGTGCCTCATGGCGATTAACATCGAGCTGTGGACCATCACTGAGATTGGCCTTACCAATCTATGCAAGATGGCGCATGCTGATGATATTCGCAAGTACACTTGGCTGGACACTATGGCGAGGGATATCATCTGCTCTTGCCTATCCAGAGATGAATTCAGGCGCATTATGCATCTTTGCAATGTGAAGCTTATCTAGGATGGAATCTTTGACATCTATGAAGGTCATCAAACTCGTCATGATCCCTGGTTTGATGAGTTCAAGGAATCACTCAAAACGATGACTTTCAAACCAGAACCATCATCTTCAGCACCATGCCTCATGGCCAAAGGTGCAAAGGTATCCGAATACTCCTTGTCTGAATCTAGTGATGATGAATCTAATGATTTCGGACCTAGCTATTCCAAGCTTGCTAGTATTGCCAGTAAACAACAAAAGGCTTTGGAAAGGGTTCAAAATCTGCTAGATAAAAGCGATGACATGTTGGGTGAGGAAATGGATCGAGTGCAAACTCTAACTGATGATCTAAAAGTCTTCAGTCTAAGTTTGATAACCTTCAAAGTCATCATAACACTCTCTTAGCTGATTATGAAAAGCTTTCTTATGAATTTCTTCAAAGAAAGCAAGATTTTGAGAAGCTAAGTGTGACTTGGTGCAACCATGCATGCTCCAGGCACTTACTTGTGCATGCTTCATTATCAAAGACATGCATGCCCTCAACCACCGAACCTTCCGTCCCATCCACCATGCATGCATGCAAGAAGGCAATGCTACAGGGTCAGACAATTTTGTTTTGGTTCAATGGAGCAAGAGGAGTAACGTGTACTTTTTGGTGCGCTACACCATAACGTGCTTACACGTCATCAAGTCAACCGATGCATTCTTGAAGTGTATGGTCATGGTACGGCATGGCGACCGTGGCACAGGGAACCGACTCAGGCGCACATCGTTTTTTAATAAATAGCTAGCTTAGGTTAGGGTTAAGACTTGGGTTTTATTGTATTGTTTAGCCATCGTTGCAATTCGCATCTACGAGACGTGTAGGACTACCGCCTTGTCAGATCCATAGTGGAACCCCAACATTTCCATCTAGTTTGTGTGCTCAGTTTATTATCCGCAATTTCAGTTGCAATTCACCTTTGTTCTTGCCGGTTATTCAGTTGCTTGCAGGAACTCGAACCTCGTTGTTCAGGTTGATCATGCCTACGGCAAGGTCAATAACCATCGGAGATTGGTTTGGTGATTGTCGAGGCGTACCGTCGGGTACAGTATAGACGGATCGTCAAGGTCAAACTCCACCAAATCGATAGTTATTCCTACTCTCATCGAAAGATCGGGCCGCCGTCACATCATTTCCTCTACATCGCTGGTGACAGTGGGTCCTCGTCCGTCTTCGTCTGCCACTCCAGCAGTGGGAGCGGGCAGGGACCCTGGCTGTTTCTGTCCGGTAGGGATATATGATAGGCATAGTTTGTTTTCAGAGGTACTACATCAATGGTATGGACGGCGCCGCGTCAAAATAATTTGCTTTTGCTCTTCCTCCATCTCGGTGGCGCTCTAATGGGCGACGCTGGGGAGCAGGTGGCTCGGTCTTCTTGCCGGTCTTCAGATCCAGTAAGATTTGTGTCTGATGGTCGGTGCTTCACGCTTTCTCGAGTGGCGTTGGTGCCGGCTGTTGCGGTTGTGTTTGGTGTCTTGCTGTGGGGTACGTGGATGGCGGAATGCAGTGGCGTTCCTCTTCTTTGACCTAGTCGAATGAAGTTGACGACGCTGGGATCTAGTGGACACGGGGAAGAACCCCGGTCGACGTGCCACAAAGTCTCGGTCTCGTTGCTTGCGGCGGTCCGGTTCATCGGCTCGAAAAGCATCGTTATTTGCAAAGGTTCTCCTCTGGATCTTGGTATGAAGGCGGTTCCCCTCTTTCTTCGACGTTGCCTCAGCGGCGGAGGAGGATGATGGTGGGCGATGTTTGGGCGTGGCACAAGATTCTACCGAAGTGAAATTCCAGTTTTACTTCTTGTGAAGTCTTTGTTGTGATATTGCAAGACATCTGTGTATGTCTTCTGTAATGACCACGTGTGTACTCTTTGTAATATGTTTGTTTGATGAAATATATGTGGTTATTCAAAAAAATGGCTCGCCTTTTCCGTAACGTCTTGGACTCTTTATCTGTTCCACGTCTCGGTAAATATCCCAATGTCCGTGCGCGTCCTCCGTCGCGACCATACGCTGCAGACCCACCAACGAACCACTATTTCCTACCGTATTTTGCCGTACGCCTCTTTTCCGCGTGCTTGTGTCAGATGCGTTGGCGCAATTTCTCCCAATCCCGAGAGTGGAACGTGCGATGAAGATTTCAGGAGCATCTGCGCTCGGGCGCCGAATCGCCGCTTCTAGATAATCGTGTTATTTATAGAAGTAGGTGATGCCTGATTTACGAAAGTGAAAACAAACTAGGGAAGCAACGTTTATGGAGGAACGAACGGCCGGATAGAGGCGTCAGAGTTGGCAGGGGGTGTGCTTTGCAGAAGGAAGCAATCAATTAACAAAGGAAACAATCAATTAACAAATACTTCATTCGTCCGGGTTTATTAGGCCTCTCAGCATCACAAGCATGTCCTTTTTTATAAGGCTTTGCTTTGAAAAGATGCATGCATGCAACTATTTCATTGATTGTATTGAAAGTCATTGTTATTTGCGCCATGGCTGGGAAATTAATACACTTCATGCATATTTTTTTATTGGTTGCATGCATGTGAGAGAGTGCATTGAGAGTGGAATGAAAGAATTAATGTGAGTAAATTACTATGTGTCTTGGTCTAAGAGAAGTTGTCTTTAGGCCTGATAAACCCGGACGGAGGGAGTAAGTCAATAAATCTCTCGCGTGGGCCTGATTAGGATCGGACGACCTAGATGCTCCTCAAGCTAGTCATAGTGGGAGTAACTTAGCTAGTAACATAGCGCACTTCAAAAAATTTTTGCTTATGTGGTAAGTAATTAATGAGAGGTGGTAACATAATATTTTACTGTAACATAGCGCTTTCTAAGACAAGATGAGTCTATAAGCTAATAAATGAAGCCATCTAAGGCTGATCATAGTGGGAGTAACTTAGCTAGTAACATAGCGCACTTTAAAAAATTGTTACTTATGTGGCAAGTAATTAATGATAGGTGGTAACATAATATGTTACTGTAACATAGTGCTTTTTAAGACAAGATGAGTCTGCAAGCTAATAAATAAAGCTATCTAAGAAACTACTATTATGTTACTTTGCATTATGAAGATAGTAACTTAGGCTAGTGTCATATACATGACACTAGTCTAGGTTACTCCCCACTATGACCAGCCTAAGATACTATTATTATGTTACTTTGCATTATGAAAATAGTAACTTAAACTAGTGTCATATGCATTATACTAGTCTAAATTACTCCCCACTATGACCAGCCTCAAGGCGTGTACAATGATGCTATCTTAAAAATGCCACGTAGGATAAATAATGGGGTGGGGGGAGAGATAACTCATAAAAAAGGCTTGTTTTCTTTTTTTTAAGAAAAGACAAGAAATGATCTGTTAGCACAATATGTCTCACCATGTTTTTAGGAATAACTAGTTATTAAAGATAAGGCTAAGAAATGACCCATTGTAGATATTATTTTTTGTCATCTTTAAATTGCATGCAAGACTTGAGATAGGACTATTTTATCAACAATTGTACATGCCCTCATCGGACGGCCTCCCCACTAGTCTGATAGATACAAATTGGTTATAATTTGATGCCTGGTGGTGTTCAATTTTATAGGAGTAGAGATATCATGGATACAAGAGGGCAGCACCCACGCAAGCAAGAGTTAAGCTGCAACTTAATAGGCCGAAGATGGATGGACCAGTCAGGTCACCTGTCGGCATTCCAAGAAACCCCCAGCTAGAAAATCAGGCAGAACCCATGACCAGTGCTCGAAAAAGCATATGCTGATACGCTGCGACGAAAACGGCGGTGGATTCTCTTGGTATCAACTATCAAGTCGCAACGACCCGGTGGCTGGTGAGATACCACAAAGATCTCTATATTTATAAGCAGACAAAGGATTCAGATTTCAGAATGAACGGTGGACTCCGCTGGCACCAAATAGTGTGCTCTTTACAGCAGATAAACATCTTCACACCCTTATTCCAGCAACTTGGGATTTTTGGCACTACGGTCTTCGCTAACGACACGGATAAAACTGGGTCCAAATGCACATTTAGTGTCAGACGCTCGTAAAAAACACCAACATCATAGAAGGGCATGGCATGTATGAAAATTTGCACGGAACTTTTGCACGAGAAAACATGGATACAAGGATGTGGATACCATCATAACATATAGGATAAGATCAGGCTGCCCATAATGGGAGTATCATGCATGTCAACTAAGCAAGTTTAGTGAGGTGGCATAGAATTAAATGAAGAAAGAGAGGCTTGAGTATCATATCATGATACCGTGTCATATTAAATGATGTGCTACTTTGTGTCATGCATGGCAATAAATGTAGTCTTTTATGATACTAACTTATGATACTATGCATTAGGGATGTAGTATCATAGACTAACATCATATGCATGATACTAGTATATGATACTTCCCATTACAACCAGCCTCATGCCGGTTAATAAATTACAGATATGCAACACTAATGATAATAGAAAAATAATTGGGCTTCACTCCACATCACCATCAATAAAAACATGATAAGTGCTAATAAAGATGAGTGATCACCGGCAACAACAACTACGACCAAATGCAATGCAACCGGATGCTATGAATTGGTCTTATGGCAAGCAGGTACGCAAAGATAAACGAAACTACTGGGCAGACTACAGTGACCGGCCAAACTACGCACGATGCTGCATTGAACGGTGCTATCTACTTTTACTCTACGTATGGACGGCTTGATGTGTGGCATCATGCGAAAAGCGTCCAAAATCTGTCATGTCTGTAGCAGCACTCAAAGATAAATGGTCGACAAGTGATGCAATCCTAATTTTGACAAGGCAGGAATGAAGATGAAAATCAGATATGCGCACCTTCAGTCACCACACAAAGAGATAATACCGTTCGAGGATATGACCAATGCCAAGGTGGATAACGGATACTACTATAGCATAACAAAGTGTATTTCAGAAATCATGGTCAGGTAGGAGTTTCATGAAATGCAGAGTTATCCTTGTTACAAACGTTGCGTGATAATTACTGCTAGACCATTGTAGAAGCTGTTGGGCTAAAAGAAATGCATAACATATCAGTTTGACCACAGCTACCCGAAAAAAACTTCCAGACATTACTAAAATTATAGTACAGCCGGTAATTGCTGGTAACTAAAGCTAAAGACTTCAACAACCACTCATCCAAAATGTAATGGGACTCCGGCACAATGGTACCTCCCCGTAATAACATTGGTACCTCCCCGTAATCAATTTTGTGCACATTCTTCAACTCAGAGCTGAGCAAACATTGAACCCAGTCCAAAGTCAAAACTCATTAGCGTACAGGGCATCAGGGCTTGCTTTTTTTGCTTCATACATACAAAATTGTAACTAATGGTAAATGTAGGATCATTGGGCATCACTAAACATCATCATAGATAAATCATAAATACTAACATGGATGGGGTTTCTTAGGTACCATGTAAAATAAAAGTGTATTTCAACCACATACGTATGAATAGTCTTGTGGCAAGCAGGGAAACAAAGATGACCGGCAGACAAGTGATACCCCTCTGTTCCCGAATATAAGGTGCATCTGTTTTCGTAAAATATCAAAATTTACAATACAAAAATAAATAAAATATGAAAATACTTTTCCTGGTGGATCTAATGATACAAATTTGGTGCTGTGGATATTGATACTTTTTTTTCTAAAAAACTTGGTCATGATTGACTTCTGAAAAAACTAATACACCTTATATTTTGGAACGGAGAGAGTATATCCTAATTTTGACAAGCAAGGAAGGAAGAAAGCTGAACAAATATGTTCACTGTTAGCGACTACACTTAGGCTTGAAAGGCGGTACTAGTGTGCCTTGCCTCACCCTACCGGCTTAAAAGCATTGATGCTAAGAAGCTGTGCTGAAGATGGCGGTGGTTGCTTTTGAAATCAAGAAAGCCATTTTCAGGTTCGCAATAACTTGGTGGCTGGTGGTGGGATACTTAATTATCTCTGATTTATAATCAGAGAAAGGATTCGTAATCAATGATGGACTCCCCTAGCCCCCTGGGACTGAATGTTTGCTGCTTAGAGTACTTAAAACAGTTTTGGCCTCACTCAGACTTTTTGGCACTATATGTCATTGCTAACAGCACAGATAAAACATTATAACCAGTCACTGATTCCTAATGCACATAATTATCAGAAGCCCATACCAAACAGTCATTATACTTATAGACTGGCATGCCATTTATGAAATCACACAGAACTTCTACACGAGAAAACATGGATACCAGGATGTAGATAACATCATAACATACAGAATAAGATCTTGCTGATTAAAAAATAATGTGCAATAAAAATGGTAATTGAAGAATAATTGGGCTTCACTCCACATCATGATAAACAAATCATAAGTACTAATGAAGATGGGTACCAAAAAGCGAACAGCTGTGTGTCCAATTGTGGGCCATGGATAGATATACAAAATGCATATACGCCACAGTCTATTGGATTATGAGCAAGAATGCACAGGGTAATAAATGCCAGGTGGGAATCCAGAGGAGAACAAGTGAAGAGGATACCGGGACCCGAGGGTGTCATCCGCCAAAACGACTGTTTGGTGCAAAAATGGACAAGTTAGTGGTACCACCATGTTGGTGGAGCCTGATCGGACAAACAAGGTACAGGAAGTCGATTTGACGTGAAAATAGGCCAGTCAGAGACCTTCCAAAGGTTAGCTATGCCTGAATCAGTACGCCAAGACAAATCAGCCCCTTCCATCTTTGTGGCCCTGTCATGGAAGAAATATACCTTCACTGCATCGTCTTTCCCAGTATGGTAAGATCTCGAACATCCATGTCCGATAAACAACACCTGTCCAGGTAAGTCGTCAACCTCTGTCCACTGGAAGACACCACCATCAGGTTGAAGTTTGAAGAGTTGGAATCCCACCGTTCGGCGCCCCTTGATGTGTCTGATAACCATGATGGGCTTGCCACATGACTCGACAATGTAACGCCAAGTGCTTTTCCCGCTGTCCTCCCAGAAAATCTCTTCTTCATTGAATACTTCATCCGGGTCATAATCTTTCCTCATCTGAACATTCTGAACAGTGGCGACCAAGCCAATTTGCCCATTTTGGTCTGCCCTCGCAATTAATCTGACAGCCTCCTCCTCAGATGTGAGGAACCAGAAAGTTCCTCTGATATGCACCAAGTCAACTAATTCAAGATCCAGGGGTAAGTAACCATTGCTCTCTAACCTCTGGAACGCCACATGGCCGCAATCACTCCACATCATCGGCATCTTATCGTGCCAGAAAGCAGCTCGCCGAGTGGCCCCTTCTACGAGCAAGATTGCTGCCACCAGGTATCTTTCACTATCTGGAGAACCTGAAAGAATAGCAGACTGAACACTCACACTGGCTAGCCCCGTATCAATCATCATTGTAACTGGTAAGTCAATCATTCGCTGGCTAGTCAAGTGGAACATAACGTGTCTTCGGGGGTTTTCAACCGCAAGAAAAACCCAATCTTTTTCAGATGCACCAGAGAACCTAGCACGCCGTACTTCGAAAGGAAGCGGGTGAAGGTTGTTGAATGTTTCTCCAAGAACACTGTAATACATGGGTTGTGTAGTTGAGGGTAGCAACAGCCATGGGAGTTGGAGTGGCTCGGTTGAGTTCTTGACAACACCTTGCCAGAACTTGTTACAGCAGCTAAGACGGACACGATCCACGCGGCAGGGCAATCTACTCAACACCTCCTCGATCATCTCGCTGGGCAGCTCGGACAAAGCCATTGTCATGACGACTGCCTCGTTGAACGCTGATCCTTCAACCCTGCTGAACAAATCATCGGTCAACATGGGTTAAGTAATATAAATTGTAATGCAACGGCATACATATGATACAATCCTAATTCTGACAAGGCAGGAAGCAAGCTCAAAATCAGATATGTTCACTTTTAGTCACCACAAATACAGATACTACCATTTGAGGATATTACCAATGACAAGGTGGAAATGGAGAATAAATATAGATGCTTAGGCATCAAATATTCACCAAGATGCTATAGCATAACAAAGTGCATTTCAGAACTCACTGATCAGATACGCCTTTCATTAACTACTGAGCTAATCCTTATCACAAACCGTGTGTACTAATTAGAGCTTGAACATTGTAGGAAACTGCTGGCTAAAAGGTCCACAACAATATCAATTTGACCAGAACTACCAAAAAAAACTTCCCAACAATACCAAGACTACAGTACAGCCGATAATTGGTGGTAAGTGGTGACTAAAGCTTAAGACTTCAACAACCACACAACAAAATGTAATGGTGGTCTCCCGCGGCACGTTTCCATCATGAATTTTGTATGCGGCCTCAGCTCAGAACAGAGCCAACATTGAGCCCAGTCCAAAGTCAAAACTCATTAGCGTACATAGCATGATCTGATTTTTTGGTTGATGCATATCCAGAATTGCAACTTGGTAACTGGGCATCACTCAATGTCATCATAATTAAATCATGAATACAAACAATAATGAGTTGTCTTAGGTAGCAACTAAATAAGATTAATAAAAGTGTTGCAACCCCGATATGTATGAATGGTCTTACGGCAAGCAGGAAAACCAATATAATTGGCAAACAAGTGATACTATCCTAATTTTGACAAGCATTCATGATAACACCAGTTACAGGGTGGATAATTGTAACATCCCAAATTTTCAATTTGGAATGTTATACATTAGATCATCATTGCATATCATATTTTGTTTTGCTTTTGGGTTTGATCCTAGAAATTTCTACGCAACTCAAGGACCCACGGAGAGAGTTGGGAAATTCTTTATTTTCATATTTGAGTTTTCTCAAATTTTGAGAATAGACTCATTTGATTTTATTATTTTATCATTAATTATTTCTATTACAAAAATATGAGAGAGGGAATAAAATGCCAAAATAAAGAAATATTGAGGATTTAATAATAAAATCAAATAATATTTTATTTCGGAGTTTTTCGTTATTTTATTTGAATTTAGGAAAAATGTGCGTTTTTCAAAATTGCATTTAGGCTCCGAATAAATGTTCATCTTGTGCGGCTCGATTTTAGAAGCCCGGGAAAATTTATTTCGGGATTTTTGAAGTCAGTTTAGTATTTCTTTTTATTCTTTTTCTTCTGCGCGTAATTATTTAAAAAAACGAACCGACCTACGGGCCGTGTCCGACTGGGACTCCAGCCTGCTAGGCTTTGTAAGCCGGGGGGGAGCCCAGCCGAAGCAAGCCCGCCCGCGCCCCCAAAACCCTAGCCGCCGCCTCACCGACCGAGGTTCGCCTCGCCTCGAAATCCGCGCCGCCTTTTTTTTCGAAAAATCGTTCGGTTTTTCGTCGGTTTTTCTTTAGTTTCGGTTTTTTTAAATAGATCGGTTTTTCCGATTTATTTAAATAGTGAGCGTTCGTCCGTTCGATCGTTCTAGCGAACGTTCGTCATTTTTTTTTCTCGAATTAAATCCGCGATTTTTCTGATCGCTATTTTTGATCCGATTTTCGTTTTAGTATAACTTTTCGCTCGTTTATCGGAATCAGGCGATTCAAGCGCCTGGAGTTTCGTCTCGAAACCCTCTATCCGTTTAACCAACTTAAACAAGTTTTTGCTACTGTAAAAATTGCCCTAAATCCAGATTAGTAGAACGAAGTTGTTTTCTTTCGCCGTTTGACTTTCGTTGCTTCATTCGATTTGATTTTTTCTGCCAACCGGAGTTCTTAAGTTGAACTTTCTGGTTAGTTTCTCTTATTTGAGTTTTACCCGTGCATTAGATGAGTACTTATTGTATGCTTGTTTGTTTGTCTGTAATAGAATACCTGGAGTGCGCCGCCTGTTACTTCGAATCTCTAGCTTTCACGGATCATCAGCAAGGCAAGTAACACTTTGATCATACCTTTCCTACTATCCAGTTTTATTGCATTAGATCAAATCCTCACACTTTGCATGATTAGGATCTAATTAAATTGTGAGATGGGAAGTAGTTGAGGTAGTATCTATTACCTGTTTATTATCAAACCATTGGGAGTTACTTCTATGTTTGCCATTATGCCATGCTATGCTAGTAGACGTGGATTAGGTGAGTGATATCCATGACAGACATGAGTTTGTTAATTAATGGTTTATCTAAGGTGGCAACTTAAACACACATCTGGGTGGATTGAGGTACCTGGGTATTCCAGGATTGCCTGGTTTTTTTCGGACCGCCACCCAGACTCAAAGGGATCATGAGATTATTCATACTAGAGAATTTCCGTGTGCAGCCACAAGCCATTATGGGCTCTGGCATAGTTGATTAAGTAATGCAAACTCTTACAGGGTAGACTAGCAGATGTAGGGGAAAGTAGGTGTAACGGTCTATCCATCGTAAGGTGCTAGCGCTTCTGAAAGACGGTGTCTCGGCCATCCGTCTTCTCAAACACCATGTAGTGCGAGAAACCAAACGGAGGCGATCGAGTCTTGTGGGGAAAAGTGCGCAAACATCTGCAGAGTGTAATAAACTAATCATGGTTAGCCGTGTCCCCGGTTATGGACATCTTGAGTATCTAGTACTTGGATTATCATGTGAATCTCAACATGTTACTCTAAATTAATTTTGTTGGGTTATGTAATGATGATGTTTAATTGGGATTGAGAATGCTGTCAACCATTCTCAATGTTTAACAACTACCATGATAGTTAAATAAATTTATTCCTTTGTAGTAGGTGTCGGGGAACGTAGTAATTTCAAAAAAATTCCTACGCACACGCAAGATCATGGTGATGCATAGCAACGAGGGGGAGAGTCTGATCTACGTACCCTTGTAGATCGCAACGGAAGCGTTGACACAACGTAGAGGAAGTAGTCGTACGTCTTCTTCCCGGTCCGACCGATGCAAGCACCGTTACTCCGGCACCTTCGAGTTCTTAGCACACGTACAGCTCGATGAAGATCCCCGGGCTCCGATCCAGCAAAGCTTCGGGGAGGAGTTCCGTCAGCACGACGGCGTGGTGACGATCTTGATGTTCTACCGACGTAGGGCTTCGCCTAAGCACTGCAACGATATTATCGAGGTGGATTATGGTGGCAGGGGGCACCGCACACGGCTAAGGAACGATCTCAAGGATCAACTTGTGTGTCTAGAGGTGCCCCCTGCCCCCGTATATAAAGGTTTCAAGGGGAGGGGCTGGCCGGCCAAGGTGGGAGGCGCAGGAGGAGTCCTACTCCCACCGGGATAGGACTCCCCCCTCCAATCCTATTCCAACTAGGATTCCTTAAAGGGGAGAGAGAGAGAGAGAGAGAGAGAGAGAGAGAGGTGGCCGGCCCCTTCTCCTAGTCCTAATAGGACTAGGGGGAGGGGGAAGGTGTGCAGCCCTTCTGGGCAGCCCTCTCACCTTTCCACTAAGGACCATGTAGGCCCATTTGGCTCCCGGGGGGTTCCGGTAACCCTCCCGGTAATCCGGTAAAATCCCGATTTCACCCGGAACACTTCCGATGTCCAAACATAGGCTTCCAATATATCAATCTTTATGTCTCGACCATTTCGAGACTCCTCGTCATGTCGTGATCACATCCGGGACTCCGAACTACCTTCGGTACATCAAAATGCATAAACTCATAATAACTGTCATCGTAACGTTAAGCGTGCGGACCCTACGGTTCGAGAACAATGTAGACATGACCGAGACACGTCTCCGGTCAATAACCAATAGCGGGACATGGATGCCCATATTGGCTCCTACATATTCTACGAAGATCTTTATCGGTCAGACCGCATAACAACATACGTTGTTCCCTTTGTCATCGGTATGTTACTTGCCCGAGATTCGATCGTCGGTATCCAATACCTAGTTCAATCTCGTTACTGGCAAGTCTCTTTACTCATTCCGTAATACATCATCTCACAACTAACATCTTAGTTATAATGCTTGCAAGGCTTATGTGATGTGTATTACCAAGAGGGCCCAGAGATACCTCTCCAACAATCGGAGTGACAAACCCTAATCTCGAAATACGCCAACCCAACATCTACCATTGGAGACACCTGTAGTACTCCTTTATAATCACCCAGTTACGTTGTGACATTTGGTAGTACCCAAAGTGTTCCTCCGGTAAACGGGAGTTGCATAATCTCATAGTTATAGGAACATGTATAAGTCATGAAGAAAGCAATAGCAACATACTAAACGATCGGGTGCTAAGCTAATGGAATGGGTCATGTCAATCAGATCATTCAACTAATGATGTGACCTCGTTAATCAAATAACAACTCTTCGTTCATGGTTAGGAAACATAACCATCTTTGATTAACGAGCTAGTCAAGTAGAGGCATACTAGTGACACTCTGTTTGTCTATGTATTCACACATGTATTATGTTTCCGGTTAATACAATTCTAGCATGAATAATAAACATTTATCATGATATAAGGAAATAAATAATAACTTTATTATTGCCTCGAGGGCATATTTCCTTCAGTCTCCCACTTGCACTAGAGTCAATAATCTAGATTACACAGTAATGATTCTAACACCCATGGAGCCTTGGTGCTGATCATGTTTTTCTCGTGGAAGAGGCTTAGTCAACGGGTCTGCAACATTCAGATCCGTATGTATCTTGCAAATCTCTATGTCTCCCACCTGGACTAGATCCCGGATGGAGTTGAAGCGTCTCTTGATGTGTTTGGTCTTTTTGTGAAATCTGGATTCCTTTGCCAAAGCAATTGCACCAGTATTGTCACAAAAGATTTTCATTGGGCCCGATGCACTAGGTATAACACCTAGATCGGATATGAACTCCTTCATCCAGACTCCTTCGTTCGCTGCTTCCGAAGCAGCTATGTACTCCGCTTCACATGTAGATCCCGCTACGACGCTTTGTTTAGAATTGCACCAACTGACAGCTCCACCGTTTAAAGTAAACACGTATCCGGTTTGCGATTTAGAATCGTCCGGATCAGTGTCAAAGCTTGCATCAACGTAACCTCTTACGGTGAGCTCTTTGTCACCTCCATATACGAGAAACATATCCTTAGTCCTTTTCAGGTATTTCAGGATGTTCTTGACCGCTGTCCAGTGATCCACTCCTGGATTACTTTGGTACCTCCCTACTAAACTTATAGCAAGGCACACATCACGTCTGGTACACAGCATTGCATACATGATAGAGCCTATGGCTGAAGCATAGGGAACATCTTTCATTTTCTCTCTATCTTCTGCAGTGGTCGGGCATTGAGTCTGACTCAACTTCACACCTTGTAACACAGGCAAGAACCCTTTCTTTGCTTGATCCATTTTGAACTTCTTCAAAATCTTGTCAAGGTATGTGCTTTGTGAAAGTCCAATTAAGCGTCTTGATCTATCTCTATAGATCTTAATGCCCAATATGTAAGCAGCTTCACCGAGGTCTTTCATTGAAAAACTCTTATTCAAGTATCCCTTTATGCTATCCAGAAATTCTATATCATTTCCAATCAGCAATATGTCATCCACATATAATATCAGAAATGCTACAGAGCTCCCACTCACTTTCTTGTAAATACAGGCTTCTCCAAAAGTCTGTATAAAGCCAAATGCTTTGATCACACTATCAAAGCGTTTATTCCAACTCCGAGATGCTTGCACCAGCCCATAAATGGATTGCTGGAGTTTGCATACTTTGTTAGCTCCCTTTGGATCGACAAAACCTTCTGGTTGCATCATATACAACTCTTCTTCCAGAAATCCATTCAGGAATGTAGTTTTGACATCCATCTGCCAAATTTCATAATCATAAAATGCGGTAATTGCTAACATGATTCTGACAGACTTAAGCATCGCTACGGGTGAGAATGTCTCATCGTAGTCAACCCCTTGAACTTGTCGAAAACCTTTTGCAACAAGTCGAGCTTTATAGACAGTAACATTACCGTCAGCGTCAGTCTTTTCCTTGAAGATCCATTTATTCTCAATTGCTTGCCGATCATCGGGCAAGTCAACCAAAGTCCATACTTTGTTCTCATACATGGATCCCATCTCAGATTTCATGGCCTCAAGCCACTTTGCGGAATCTGGGCTCACCATCGCATCTTCATAGTTCGTAGGTTCATCATGATCTAGTAGCATGACTTCCAGAACTGGATTACCGTACCACTCTGGCGCGGATCTTGCTCTGGTTGATCTACGAGGTTCAGTAGTATCTTGTTCTGAAGTTTCATGATCATTATCATCAACTTCCTCACTTATTGGTGTAGGTGACGCAGAAACAGTTTTTTGTGATGTACTACTTTCTAATAAGGGAGCGGGTACAGTTACCTCGTCAAGTTCTACTTTCCTCCCACTCACTTCTTTCGAGAGAAACTCCTTCTCAATAAAGTTTCCGAATTTAGCAACAAAAGTCTTGCCTTCGGATCTGTGATAGAAGGTGTATCCAATGGTTTCCTTTGGATATCCTATGAAGACACATTTCTCCGATTTGGGTTCGAGCTTATCAGGTTGAAGCTTTTTCACATAAGCATCGCAACCCCAAACTTTAAGAAACGACAACTTTGGTTTCTTGCCAAACCACAGTTCATAAGGCGTCGTCTCAACGGATTTTGATGGTGCCCTATTTAACGTGAATGCGGCCGTCTCTAAAGCGTATCCCCAAAACGATAGCGGTAAATCAGTAAGAGACATCATAGATCGTACGATATCTAGTAAAGTACGATTACGACGTTCGGACACACCATTACGCTGTGGTGTTCCGGGTGGCGTGAGTTGCGAAACTATTCCACAATTTTTCAAATGTATACCAAACTCGTAACTCAAATATTCTCCTCCACGATCAGATCGTAGAAACTTTATTTTCTTGTTACGATGATTTTCAACTTCACTCTGAAATTCCTTGAACTTTTCAAATGTTTCAGACTTGTGTTTCATCAAGTAGATATACCCATATCTGCTTAAATCATCTGTGAAGGTGAGAAAATAACGATATCCGCCACGAGCCTCAATATTCATCGGACCACATACATCGGTATGTATGATTTCCAATAAATCTGTTGCTCTCTCCATAGTACCGGAGAACGGTGTTTTAGTCATCTTGCCCATGAGGCACGGTTCGCAAGTACCAAGTGATTCATAATCAAGTGGTTCCAAAAGTCCATCAGTATGGGGTTTCTTCATGCGCTTTATACCGATATGACCTAAACGGCAGTGCCACAAATAAGTTGCACTATCATTATCAACTCTGCATCTTTTGGCCTCTACATTATGAATATGTGTATCACTACTATCGAGATTTAACAAGAATAGACCACTCTTCAAGGATGCATGACCATAAAAGATATTACTAATATAAATAGAACAACCATTATTCTCCGATTTAAATGAATAACCGTCTCGCATTAAACAAGATCCAGATATAATGTTCATGCTCAACGCTGGGTCCAGACTTGGGTTTCTTCTCCTGAGCAGCAACTTGCAGTAGAAGCACTCAGTTTAAGGCTTAGGTCCAGACTTGGGTTTCTTCTCCTGAGCAGCAACTTGCTTTCCGTTCTTCTTGAAGTTCCCCTTCTTCTTCCCTTTGCCCTTTTTCTTGAAACTAGTGGTTTTGTTAACCATCAACACTTGATGCTCCTTCTTGATTTCTACCTCTGCAGCTTTCAGCATTGCGAAGAGCTCGGGAATAGTCTTGTTCATCCCTTGCATATTATAGATCATCACGAAGCTCTTGTAGCTTGGTGGCAGTGATTGGAGAATTCTGTCAATGACGCAATCATCTGGAAGATTAACTCCCATCTGAATCAAGTGATTGTTATACCCAGACATTTTGAGTATATGCTCACTGACAGAACTGTTCTCCTCCATCTTGCAGCTATAGAACTTATTGGAGACTTCATATCTCTCAATCCGGGCATTTGCTTGAAATATTAACTTCAACTCCTGGAACATCTCATATGCTCCATGACGTTCAAAACGTCGTTGAAGTCCCGATTCTAAGCCGTAAAGCATGGCACACTGAACTATCGAGGAGTCATCAGCTTTGCTCTGCCAGACGTTCATAACATCTGGTGTTGCTCCAGCAGCAGGCCTGGCACCCAGCGGTGCTTCCAGGACGTAATTCTTCTGTGCAGCAATGAGGATAATCCTCAAGTTACGGACCCAGTCCGTGTAATTGCTACCATCATCTTTCAACTTTGCTTTCTCAAGGAATGCATTAAAATTCAACGGAACAACAGCACGAGCCATCTATCTACAATCAACATAAACAAGCAAGATACTATCAGGTACTAAGTTCATGATAAATTTAAGTTCAATTAATCATATTACTTAAGAACTCCCACTTAGATAGACATCCCTCTAATCCTCTAAGTGATTACTTGATCCAAATCAACTAAACCATGTCCGATCATCACGTGAGATGGAGTAGTTTCATCGGTGAACATCATTATGTTGATCATATCTACTATATGATTCACGCTCGACCTTTCGGTCTCCGTGTTCCGAGGCCATATCTGTATATGCTTGGCTCGTCAAGTATAACCTGAGTATTCCGCGTGTGCAACTGTTTTGCACCCGTTGTATTTGAACGTAGAGCCTATCACACCCGATCATCACGTGGTGTCTCAGCACGAAGAACTTTCGCAACGGTGCATACTCCGGGAGAACACTTCTTGATAATTTAGTGAGAGATCATCTTATAATGCTACCGTTAATCAAAGCAAGATAAGATGCATAAAAGATAAACATCACATGCAATCAATATAAGTGATATGATATGGCCATCATCATCTTGTGCTTGTGATATCCATCTCCGAAGCACCGTCATGATCACCATCGTCACTGGCACGACACCTTGATCTCCATCGTAGCATCGTTTTCGCCAATCTTATGCTTCCACGACTATCACTACCGCTTAGCAATAAAGTAAAGCATTACATCACGATTGCATTGCATACAATAAAGCGACAACCATATGGCTCCTGCCAATTGCCGATAACTTGGTTACAAAACATGATCATCTCATACAATAAAATCAACATCATGCCTTGACCATATCACATCACAACATGCCCTGCAAAAACAAGTTAGACGTCCTATACTTTGTTGTTGCAAGTTTTACGTGGCTGCTACGGGCTTAAGCAAGAACTCATCTCACCTACGCATCAAAACCACAACGATAGTTTCTCAAATAGACTCCGTTTTAACCTTCTCAAGGACCGGGCGTAGCCACACTCGGTTCAACTAAAGTTGGAGAGACAGTCGCCCGCAAGCCATCTATGTGCAAAGCACGTCAAGGGAACCGGTCTCGCGTAAGCGTACGCGTAAGGTTGGTCCGGGTCGTCTCGTCCAACAATACCGCCGAACCAAAGTATGACATGCTGGTAGGCAGTATGACTTGTATCGCCCACTACTCACTTGTGTTCTACTCGTGCAAATAATATCAAACCATAAAACCTAGGCTCGGATGCCACTGTCGGGGAACGTAGTAATTTCAAAAAAATTCCTACGCACACGCAAGATCATGGTGATGCATAGCAACGAGGGGGAGAGTCTGATCTACGTACCCTTGTAGATCGCAATAGAAGCATTGACACAACGTAGAGGAAGTAGTCGTACGTCTTCTTCTCGGTCCGACCGATCCAAGCACCGTTACTCCGGCACCTCCGAGTTCTTAGCACACGTACAGCTCGATGACGATCCCCGGGCTCCGATCCAGCAAAGCTTCGGGGAGGAGTTCCGTCAGCACGACGGCGTGGTGACGATCTTGATGTTCTACCGACGCAGGGCTTCGCCTAAGCACTGCAACGATATTATCGAGGTGGATTATGGTGGCAGGGGGCACCGCACACGGCTAAGGAACGATCTCAAGGATCAACTTGTCTGTCTAGAGGTGCCCCCTGCCCCCGTATATAAAGGTTTCAAGGGGAGGGGCTGGCCGGCCAAGGTGGGAGGCGCAGGAGGAGTCCTACTCCCACCGGGAGTAGGACTCCCCCCTCCAATCCTATTCCAACTAGGATTCCTTAAAGGGGAGAGAGAGAGAGAGGTGGCCGGCCCCTTCTCCTAGTCCTAATAGGACTAGGGGGAGGGGGAAGGTGCGCAGCCCTTGTGGGCTGCCCTCTCACCTTTCCACTAAGGCCCATGTAGGCCCATTTGGCTCCCAGGGGGTTCCGGTAACCCTCCTGGTAATCCGGTAAAATCCCGATTTCACCCGGAACACTTCCGATGTCCAAACATAGGCTTCCAATATATCAATCTTTATGTCTCGACCATTTCGAGACTCCTCGTCATGTCCGTGATCACATCCGGGACTCCGAACTACCTTCGGTACATCAAAATGCATAAACTCATAATAACTGTCATCGTAACGTTAAGCGTGCGGACCCTACGGTTCGAGAACAATGTAGACATGACCGAGACACGTCTCCGGTCAATAACCAATAGTGGGACCTGGATGCCCATATTGGCTCCTACATATTCTACGAAGATCTTTATCGGTCAGACCGCATAACAACATACGTTGTTCCCTTTGTCATCGGTATGTTACTTGCCCGAGATTCGATCGTCGGTATCCAATACCTAGTTCAATCTCGTTACTGGCAAGTCTCTTTACTCGTTCTGTAATACATCATCTCACAACTAACATCTTAGTTATAATGCTTGCAAGGCTTATGTGATGTGTATTACCGAGAGGGCCCAGAGATACCTCTCCGACAATCAGACTGACAAACCCTAATCTCGAAATACGCCAACCCAACATCTACCATTGGAGACACCTGTAGTACTCCTTTATAATCACCCAGTTACGTTGTGACGTTTGGTAGTACCCAAAGTGTTCCTCCGGTAAACGGGAGTTGCATAATCTCATAGTTATAGGAACATGTATAAGTCATGAAGAAAGCAATAGCAACATAATAAACGATCGGGTGCTAAGCTAATGGAATGGGTCATGTCAATCAGATCATTCAACTAATGATGTGACCTCGTTAATCAAATAACAACTCTTTGTTCATGGTTAGGAAACATAACCATCTTTGATTAACGAGCTAGTCAAGTAGAGGCATACTAGTGACACTCTGTTTGTCTATGTATTCACACATGTATTATGTTTCTGGTTAATACAATTCTAGCATGAATAATAAACATTTATCATGATATTAGGAAATAAATAATAACTTTATTATTGCCTCTAGGGCATATTTCCTTCAGTAGGGGAAATTTGGCTTTACGCAAAACTGTAACCATAGAGCTTTCCACCAGCCAAATATGCATATAGTATAGTTGTTTCATTCCATTATTCTCTATGTGTTACTTTGCCAGCATATTCCATGTGCTGACCCGTTTCGGGCTGCAACATTAATGTTGCAGACTTTTCAGACGACGATTAAGGAGTTTTTAGGTCATGGTTCTATACTCAGTGATGCCGTTGGAGTTGATGGACTCACTTATCTTCCACGCCTTCCGCTGTTATCGTTATTAGATGGCCTTAAGCCATATTTGTTGTAATAAGTTCTCTATTGAGACACTCGATGTAATAAATGTGTGATTGCTACTCTGTTATAAATCCTCCGAGTGTTGTGTGGTGTCAGCATTACTGATCCAGGGATGACACCGGAGCACAGAGATCAGACTGTTTGAGGTCTGGTCGCTACAGAGATGGTACCAGAGCACACGCTGACTATAGGACACGACCACTAAGCTAAAGACCTAGATCACTATTCATTCTCTTCTTTTCTGACCTCTTATCTTTTCTACTCTTTAGGATGACGGATGCAAAGAACAAGTTCACGCAACCGGATGACGATACACCTTTTGGACGTCACTTGAAGGAAGTCACTAGATACCTGAACATAGGAGTACCAAGCTTCACCGGAACCTACAACGCCACTTTACCTGAAGAAGAGCGCTGGATGGTTCAAGTTTAAGTTCCAGGAAGGACGTTCATGCCAGTCACTGAACCCATAGAGTTTTCTTTTGATGCACCAACTTGGAGTCTAGGAAAGAGCATGGCAGCACACATCGCCATGGGACGCATTGGAGAAGTCTACCGCAATGATCTCAAGGATACTATCTACCAGATTTGTGGGCGCCGAGATGAGCATTGGGAGATGATCAACACCAGAAAGAATAGATCAATTGTAGCTTTTATCCAGGAATTAAACCAGCACATTCGACGACAGGAGAACCAGATGTGCGCTGACATGATAGACCTGAAGAATGCATGGACAAGAATCAAGGAACTGGAGGAAGAACTTAAGGCTACACGTGAAGATTATGAAGAAGAAATTGAAATATTAGTGGATAAGAATGCCAACCTAACAATGAAGATCGGAATATTTATGGGAGGCCCTACACCAGTAGATGAAGACGAAGAACCCAAGGAGATTTGCCCGGAAGACTACATCATCATCGACGACACCGACTCGGACCCAGATGATAGCGATGATGACTATGTTGATGAAGCCGGAGCAGATATCATGGAGTCTGCAACCGAAGAATATTTCTAGTAGACCACCTCATTAGTAGTAGTAGTCCACCATGTAAATATAGTAGTCCGAGCACTTTTGCGATAATTAGATCGATTGTATGCCCTGTTTGATTGAATGAAGTGAATTGTTTGCTTTGCCTCATGTGCATATGGGTAGTGTTTTCTCTTTAGACCCCCTCTATTATTACATCTCATCTTTTCTAAACCCTCAGATGCCTCCGAGATGTGACCCCGGATTTACCTTTCCACCGGAGCTCACCCAGTTGATCCAGCAGCAGAACACATTGATGCAGTTGCTAGTCCAGAATCAGAATTAGGGGAACAACAACAACAACCCACCACCACCACCACATGTTGATCACTTAGCCCATTTTCTTAGGCTGAATCCGCCGGTGTTTTCCAGTAGCGCCGAGCCGATAGTAGCAGATGATTGGCTCCGCAAGACAGCTAGAGAGTTGACCACAGCAGGATGCACAGATGCGGAGAAGGTTAAGTTTGCCGCACATCAGCTTGAAGGACCCGCAGCATCATGGTGGGAGAATTTCACAGCCACTTTCCCTGTCGACACTGTCACATGGGACCAGTTTCAGCAGGCCTTTCGTACTGCCCATGTTTCAGCAGGAGCTATGGCCATGAAGAAGCGTGACTTTCGCAACTTACGCCAAGGAGGACGGACAGTTGGCCGGTATGTGGAGGACTTTAGTAAGCTAGCACGTTATGCCCCAGATGACGTTGCTACGGATGCAGCTAAGCAGGAGAAGTTTCTGGAAGGACTGAATGATGAGTTGAGCATGCAGTTGATGGTAGCAACCTTCAACAACTACCAGGAGTTGGTAGATCATGCTCTTATGATTGAAGGCAAGCAACAGCAAATTAAGAACCGCAAGAGGAAGTATCGACAAGGAAAGTACAATTCAGGAGCTCAGCAGAAGCCACGTTTTACCCCTAGATCGGGAGGACATTTTCAGCATACCCATGGAGGAGGTAGCTCGCACAATCACAATGGCACCAAGAATGGTAATGGGAATGGAGGAAGCAACGGCCAGAATCGCACCAACCCATCAACCCCAGCCAAGAAGGACATGAGCCAAGTCACTTGCTTTAAGTGTCAGAAGACCGGACATTATGCCAATGAATGTCCTGAAGGCCAAAATGGCAATGGAAGTTCTGGGAAGAAGCCGAACCCTTTCAACAGGGGACAGGTGAACCACGTTAACGTGGAGGAGGTTGAAGAGCAGCCGGATGCCATAATCGATAAGTTTTTGGTTAAGTCATTTACTGCACTCGTTCTTTTTAATACTGGTGCATCGCATTCATACATATCAAGGGGATTTGTGGATAAGTTTAACTTGCCCACTAAGATTCTTAGAACACCTATGCTAGTAAGCTCACCAGGAGCGGAGTATATGGCTAGTCAAGGATGTTTTCAAGTGCCATTGAGTATAGGTAGGCATGTGTTTCCCTCGGATTTAATCATTTTGGAATCACAAGGATTGGATGTAATTCTGGGTATGGATTGGCTGTCGATGTACGGAGGAAACATCGATTGCGCCAGTAAGTCAATTTTGCTTACCACCCCAGAAGGGAGAAGGATCAAGTATGTATCCCGACATGTGCCAAAAGGGACTCAAGTAAATTGTTTAACAGGAGTTGTGCAGGAGGAAGTACCAGTGGTAAGGGATTTCCCTGAAGTATTTCTAGAAGAGTTGCCAGGCATGCCACCGGATAGAGATATTGAGTTTTTGATTGAGCTATTGCCAGGCACAGGGACAATATCTAAGAGACCATATAGGATGCCTGCAAAGGATTTGGTGGAAATTAAGAAGCAGATTAAGGAGTTACTGGATAAGGGATATATTCGCCCAAGTTCTTCGCCTTGGGGATCGCCAGTACTTCTAGTGGAGAAGAAGGATGGATTGTTAAGGATGGTTGTTGATTATTGAGGATTGAATGAAGTAACCATCAAGAACAAGTACCCACTGCCAATGATCAATGATCTGTTTGATTGATTGCAAGGAGCTAAGGTATTTTCCAAGATCGATCTGCGATCAGGATACCACCAGTTGAAGATTCGAGAACAGGATATTCCTAAGACAGCTTTTACCACCAGGTATGGGCTATACGAGTATACCGTTATGTCATTTGGTCTGACTAACGCACCTGCTTATTTTATGAACATGATGAACAAAGTATTTATGGAGTTCTTGGATAAGTTCGTCATGGTGTTCATTGATGATATCCTGGTTTACTCGAAGAATGAAGAGGAGCATAAGGAGCATTTGCGTTTGGTACTTGAGAAGCTCAGAGAACATCAGTTGTATGCCAAGTTCAGCAAATGTGAGTTTTGGTTGAAGGAAGTAGGATTCCTCGGACACGTTATATCCGGAGAAGGTATATCAGTAGATCCCACTAAAGTTGATACCGTGACCAAGTGGGAAGCACCAACCACAGTTGGAGAGATACGGAGTTTTCTTGGACTCGCAGGATACCACCGGAGATTCATTGAGAATTTCTCCAAGATTGCAAGGCCTATGACGGAGTTATTAAAGAAGGATACCAAGTTCAAATGGACTGAGGAGTGTGACGCTAGTTTCCAGGAGTTGAAGAAACGTTTGGTTACTTCACCATTGTTGATTTTACCAGATCAGACCAAAGATTATGAGGTGTACTGCGACGCTTCACGTCGAGGACTTGGAGCAGTGCTTATGCAGGAAGGGAGAGTTGTTTCATATGCCTCAAGACAGCTTAAGCCTCATGAGTTGAATTATGCTACGCATGATTTGGAATTAGCAGTCATAGTGCATGCACTGAAGACTTGGAGACATTTTCTGATTGGAAGTGGGATAAGTTAGGCATGGATTTTATCACAGGATTACCCAGGACTCGTTCAGGCTATGACACGATT
This sequence comes from Triticum monococcum, assembly GCA_034509565.1. Classification (NCBI taxonomy): domain Eukaryota; kingdom Viridiplantae; phylum Streptophyta; class Magnoliopsida; order Poales; family Poaceae; genus Triticum; species Triticum monococcum. Next base: position 492,551,098 of record CM067845.1, read on the forward strand.
TGGGTTGTAGTCGATCGGTTGACGAAAGTAGCTCATTTCATCCCAGTAAAGACCACTTACACCAGTGCTAAGTTGGCAAAGATATACATGACCAGGATCGTATGTCTGCATGGAGTTCCGAGGAGTATAGTATCAGATAGAGGAACCCAGTTTACCTCAAAGTTCTGGAAGCACTTGCACGAAACTTTGGGTACCAGGCAAGAATTCAGTACAGCTTTTCATCCACAGACAGATGGACAGACCGAGAGAGTCAATCAGATTTTGGAGGATATGCTGAGAGCTTGTGCGCTAGATTATGGATCTAGTTGGGACGACAATTTGCCATATGCAGAGTTCTCTTACAACAACAGTTACCAAACCAGTTTAAAGATGGCCCCTTTTGAAGCTTTGTACGGAAGGAGGTGCAGGACACCGTTGTCATGGGACGAAGTTGGAGACCGCTAGTTGTTTGGACCTGATTTGATTAAAGAAATCTGAACAGAAGGTGAAGTTGATTCGCGATAGGCTCAAGATAGCCCAGTCCAGGCAGAAGAGTTATGCAGATTCTAAACGCAAGAAGACAGTTTATGAAGTCAGAGATAGAGCTTATCTTTGAGTATCACCACTTCGGGGAACAAAGCGTTTTGGTGTTAAGGGAAAGTAGCGCCACGATTTGTAGGACCATATCGAGTTTTGGAGCGTATGGGAGAAGTGGCCTACAGGTTGGAATTGCCTGAAGAATTGTCAGGAGTTCATGATGTGTTCCACGTTTCTCAGTTGAAGAAGTGCCACGCAGAGATGGTTGACATACCTTTGAGAGACACAGTGCCATTGAAAGCAATTCAGTTGGATAACGATTTGACCTATGAGGAGAAACCAATTAAGATTCTCGAGTTTGCCAGCCAAGTCACTCGCAGCAAGGTTATCAAGTTTTGCAAAGTTCAGTGGAGCGACCACACAAAGGATGAAGCCACCTGGGAGCGAGAGGAAGATTTGCTCAAGGACCACCCTCACCTATTTTCTAGCCAACCCGAATCTCGAGGGCGAGATTCATCTTAAGGGGGGTAGGTTTGTAACATCCGAAATTTTCAATTTGGAATGTTATACATTAGATCATCATTGCATATCATATTTTGTTTTGCTTTTGGGTTTGATCCAAGAAATTTCTACGCAACTCAAGGACCCACAGAGAGAGTTGGGAAATTCTTTATTTTCATATTTGAGTTTTCTCAAATTTTGAGAATAGAATCATTCGATTTTATTATTTTATCATCAATTATTTCTATTACAAAAATATGAGAGAGGGAATAAAACGACGTTCCCAAAATAAAGAAATATTAAGGATTTAATAATAAAATCAAAAAAGATTTTATTTCGGAGTTTTTCGTTATTTTATTTGAATTTAGGAAAAATGTGCGTTTTTCAAAATTGCATTTAGGCCCCAAATAAATGTTCACCTTGTGCGGCTTGATTTTAGAAGCCCGAGAAAATTTATTTCGGGATTTTTGGAGTCTGTTTAGTATTTCTTTTTATTTTTTTCTTCTGCGCGTAATTATTTTAAAAAACGAACCGACCTACGAGCCGTGTCCGACCGGGACTACGGCCCGCTAGGCTTTATAAGCCGGGGGGGAGCCCAGCCTAAACCAGCCGCCCGCGCCCCCGAAACCCTAGCCGCCGCCTGCTGCCGTCACCGCCAGCGCCGGAGCCGCCGCGCCGCCGCCTCGCCGACCGAGGATAGCCTCGCCTCGAAATCCGCGCCGCCGTTTTTTTCCGAAAAACCGTTCGGTATTTCCTTCGTTTTTTTAGTTTCGGTTTTTTTAAATAGATCGGTTTTTCTGATTTATTTAAATAGCGAGCGTTCGTCCGTTCGTTCGTTCTAGCGAACTTTCATCGTTTTTCTTTTCTCGGATTAAATCCGCTATTTTTCTGATCGCGATTTCTGATCCGATTTTTGTTTTAGTATAACTTGCTCGTTTATCGGAATCAGGCGATTCAAGCACCTGGAGTTTCGTCTCCAAACCCTCTATCTGTTTAACCAACTTAAACAAGTTTTTGCTACTATAAAAATTGCCCTAGATCCAGATTAGTAGAATGAAGTTGTTTTCTTTCGTCGTTTGACTTTCGTTGCTTTGTTCAATTTGATTCTTTTTGCCAACCGGAGTTCTTAAGTTGAACTTTCTGGTTAGTTTTTCTTATTTGAGTTTTACCCGTGCATTAGATGAGTACTTATTGTATGCTTATTTGTTTTTCTGCGATAGAATACCTGGAGTGCGCCGCCTGTTACTTCGAATCTCTAGGTTTCGCGGATCATCAGCAAGGCAAGTAACACTTTGATCATACCTTTCCTACTACCCAGTTTTATTGCATTAGATCAAATCCTCACACTTTGCATGATTAGGATCTAATTAAATTGTGGGATGGGAAGTAGTTGAGGTAGTACCTATTACTTGTTTATTATCAAACCTTTGGGAGTTACTTCTACGTTTGCCATTATGTCATGCTATGCTAGTAGACGTGGATTGGGTGAGTGATATCCATGACAGTTGTGAGTTTGTTAATTAATGGTTTATCTAAGGTGGCAACTTAAACACACATCTGGGTGGATTGAGGTACCTGGGTATTCCAGGATTGCCTTTTTTTTGGACCGCCACCCAGGCTCAAAGGGATCATGAGATTATTTATAGTAGAAACTTCCGTGTGCAGCCACAAGCCATTATGGGCTCTGGCATAGTTGATTAAGTCGTGCAAACTCTTATAGGGTAGACTAGCAGATGTAGGGGAAAGTAGGTGTAATGGTCTATCCATCGTAAGGTGCTAGCGCTTCTGAAAGACGGTGTCTCGGTCATCCGTCTTCTCAAACACCATGTAGTGCGAGAAACCAAACGGAGGTGATCGAGTCTTGTGGGGAAAAGTGCGCAAACATCTGCAGAGTGTAATAAACTAATCATGGTTAGCCGTGTCCCCGGTTATGGACATCTTGAGTATCTAGTACTTGGATTATCATGTGAATCTCAACATGTTACTCTAAATTAATTTTGTTGGGTTATGTAATGATGATGTTTAATTGGGATTGAGGATGCTGTCAACCATTCTCAATGATTAACAACTACCATGATAGTTTAATAAATTTATTCCTTTGTAGTAGGGAAAAATTGGCTTTACGCAAAACTGTAACCATAGAGCTTTCCACCAGCCAAATATGCATATAGTATAGTTGTTTCATTCCATTATTCTCTATGTGTTACTTTGCCAGCATATTCCATGTGCTGACCCGTTTTGGGCTGCAACGTTAATGTTGCAGACTTTTCAGATGACGATTAAGGAGTTTTTAGGTCGTGGTTCTATACTCAGTGATGCCGTTGGAGTTGATGGACTCACTTATCTTCCAAGCCTTCCGCTGTTATCATTATTAGATGGCCTTAAGCCATATTTGTTGTAATAAGTTCTCTGTTGAGACACTCGATGTAATAAGTGTGTGATTGCTACTCTGTTATAAATCCTCCGAGTACTGTGTGATGTCAGCATTACTGATCCAGGGATGACACCGGAGCACAGAGATCAGACTGTTTGAGGTCTGGTCGCTACAATAATGTACTGGGCGTACTCAGGCCCCAGGCAACTAGGGCCATGGCCTGGGGTGTGACTGTGCACCCATTCGTTGACTGTAGCAATTTTTAGTACTACGGGAATTGTAGCTAGTGTAGCTTAGGCTGTTGGCCCGGGGCATCGGCCGGCGCTGGCTACGCCAGTTATGTACATGTACACATCAAACAAAGCGAGTGGACGTTTTCATGAAAGCGAGTAGACGTTTTATGAAAGCGAGTAGAAGTTTTCACCAAAGCGACATTACCTCAAACACTTGGTGGGCACCGTGGAATCAGATCAGCAGCAACAGCAGGGTGGCGTCTCTGGCGCGGGGAGGACGGCCGCTGATGCGCACGTGGCTTGCAGCACCTTCTCCCTCCACTCCGGCGACTCTTTTTCCTTACTGAAGGAGTGCGGCGCCAGCGTGGGACAGTGGCTCCACAAAGGAGCAGTTTCGTCTATGGCGGCTCCACACGATGGTACGTCGGCGGCTACGGTGTGCGGCACCGGTGGCGGAGGAGCCTCCGATGGTGGGGGCAGATGCGGTGAGGATGGCAGCGTTGCAGTATTTGAGAAGCACGGCAAATTTAAGAGACGGACACACCACTAAAATTCCGAGGAGATCTGGCCAGCCCGGCACGGAACAGTACGTCCCACGGAGGCAGGACTAGTTAGTCCAGGCACGACCCTTTGATAATCGGGCCGGCCCACCGGCACGCCAGACACCTAGGTCTATGATTTGTTTGGCATGTTGGGCTGGTCTTGAGCCATTTTTGGTCTATTCGGTTGTTTTCAGATCATATATATATATATATATAATAAAAAGATAAACGGGTCGTGACGTGTCGGCCCGCGTGCCTAGCCTCCAGGCCCATGCATGATCCATTTAACTTGGGTAGTGTCAAAGATTCCCCTCTCCGAAAGCCCCGACTGGGCTCTAAATTTGGCTTTCCGTTGAAGAACAGGAAGTGGCAGCGGCTCCGTATCATAAAATGCGATTAAACTTTCTCTTATATTTTTTTGAAAAAAATAGGATTTTATAGCGTCAGAATTAAGGTCAGCGAAGCCTTGTGGGCCCACTACCCACCAGGGCGTGCTAGAGGAGGGTGGTGCCCCTGGTGCCTTGTGGACAGCTGCCCCCCCCCCCCTCCAGTGGGTCTTGGTTCCAGTATTTTTTATTTATTCTAGAATAATTCTTTAAAAAAGTTTCGTCCAATTCTGAGAACTTTTATTTTTGCATGAAAACAACACCATGGTAGTTCTGTTGAAAACAACGTCAGTCCGGGTTAGTTTCATTCAAATCATGCAAAATAGAGTCCAAAACAAGAGCAAAAGCGTTAGGAAAAGTAGATACGATGGAGACGTATCAACGTTCATTTTGCATCATGTTTTTATGTTGACTATGGACTATTATTACACTTTAAGATACAATTTTTATGTCTTTTCTCTCTTGTTTTACAAGGTTTACATATAAAGAGAGAATGCCGGCAGCTGGAATTCTGGACTGAAAAGGAGCAAATCTGAGATACCTATTCTGCACAACTTCAAATGTCCTAAAACTTTATGGAGAATTGTTTTGTAATATATAAAAAAATATTGGACGAAGAAACAACCTGGGTTAGTTTTATGAAGTTTCCAAAGCCTGGGGGCGCCCTACTCCCCAAGGTGCGGCTCCCAAGCTTGTGGACCCCCTGGCCAGCCCCGATGTCCATCTTCTGCTATATGAAGGGTTTTGACCTAGAAAAAAATCATAAGGAAGCTTCCGGATGAAGCCCGCTATCTCGAGTCGGAACCTAGGCAGAAGCAATCTAGGGCTCTAGCGAAGCTATTCTGCTGGAGAAACTTTCCTCCAGGAAGGGGAAATCAAAGCCATCGTCATCATCAATGATCCTATCATTGTGGGAGGGTCAATCTCATCATCATCTTCACCAGCACCATCTTCTCTCAAACCCTAGTTCATCTCTTGTATTCAATCTTTGCCTCAAAACCTCAGATTGATACCTGTGGGTTGCTAATAGTGTTGATTACTCTTTGTAGTTGATGTTAGTTGGTTTACTTGGTGGAAGAACATATATTCAAATCCTTAATGATATTCAATACCCCTCTGATTTTGAACATTAGCATGCTTTGTGAGTAGTTACGTTTATTCCTGAGAACATGGGAGAAGTCTTGTTATAAGTAATCATGTGAATTTGGTATTCGTTTGATATTTTGATGAGATGTATGTTCTCTTTCCTCTAGTGGTGTTATGTGAACGTCGACTACATGATACTTCACCATGATTTGGGGCCTGGGGAAAGGTGATACGTCTCCAATGTATCTATAATTTTTGATTGCTCCATGCTATATTATCTACTGTTTTGGACATTATTGGGCTTTATTATCTACTTTTATATTATTTTTGGGACTAACCTATTAACCGGAGGCCTAGCCCAGAATTTATGTTTTTTGCCTGTTTTAGGGTTTCGAAGAAAAGGAATATCAAACGGAGTCCAAACGGAATGAAACCTTCGAGAACGTGATTTTCTCAATGAATAAGACCCAGGAGACTTGGACCCTACGTCAAGGCACAAGAGAGGAGGCCACGCGGTAGGGGGGCGCGCCTGCCTACCCCAGGCGCGCCCTCCACCCTCGTGGGCCCCCTGTTGCTCCACTGACGTACTCCTTCCTCCTATATATATCCACGTACCCCCAAACGATCAGATACGAAGCCAAAACCCTAATTCCACCGCCGTAACTTTCTTTATCCACGAGATCCCATCTTGGGGCCTGTTCCGGAGCCCCGCCAGAGGGGGCATCGATCACGGAGGGCTTCTACATCAACACCATAGCCCCTCCGATGAAGTGTGAGTAGTTTACCTTGGACCTACGGGTCCATAGTTAGTAGATAGACGGCTTCTTCTCTCTTTTTGGATCTCAATACAATGTTCTCCCCCTCTCTTGTGGAGATCTACTCGATGTAATCTTCTTTTTGCGGTGTGTTTGTTGAGACCGATGAATTGTGGGTTTATGATCAAGTCTATCTATGAACAATATTTGAATCTTCTCTGAATTCTTTTATGTATGATTGGTTATCTTTGCAAGTCTCTTCGAATTATCAGTTTGGTTTGGCCTACTAGATTGATCTTTCTTGCAATGGGAGAAGTGCTTAGCTTTGGGTTCAATCTTGCGGTGTCCTTTCCCAGTGACAGTAGGGGCAGCAAGGCATGTATTGTATTGTTGCCATCAAGGATAACAAGATGGGGTTTTCTTCATATTGCATGAGTCTATCCCTCTACATCATGTCATCTTGCTTAAGGCGTTACTCTATTTTTAACTTAATACTCTAGATGCATGCTGGATAGCGGTCGATGAGTGGAGTAATAGTAGTAGATGCAGGCAGGAGTCGGTCTACTTGTCTCGGACGTGATGCCTATATACATGATCATACCTAGATATTCTCATAACTATGCTCAATTCTGTCAATTGCTCAACAGTAATTTGTTCACCCACCGTAGAATACTTATGCTCTTGAGAGAAGCCACTAGTGAAACCTATGGCCCCCGGGTCTATCTTTATCATATTAATCTCCTACTACTTAGTTATTTCCTTTCCTATTTACTTTGCCTTTATTTTACTTTGCATCTTTATCATAAAAATACCAAAAATATTATCTTTATCATATCTATCAGATCTCACTCTCGTAAGTGGCCTTATAGGGATTGACAACCCCTATTTGCGTTGGTTGCGAGGATTTATTTGTTTTGTTCAGGTACGAGGGACTCGCGCGTAGCCTCCTACTGGATTGATACCTTGGTTCTCAAAAAACTGAGGGAAATACTTACGCTACTTTGCTGCATCATCCCTTCCTCTTCGGGGAAAACCAACGCAGTGCTTAAGAGGTAGCAAGAAGGATTTCTGGTGCCGTTGCCGGGGAGGTCTTCGCAAAAGTCAACATACCAAGTACCCATCACATACTCTTATCTCCCGCATTACATTATTGGTCATTTGCCTCTCGTTTTCCTCTCCCCCACTTCACCCTAGAGTAGACACATCCATCTTCCTCCACTGGTGATTAAACCAAGGCAATGGATACCAAAGCTCTGATACCACTTGTAGGACCTTGAAGTAGATGTGTCTAGAGGGGGGTGATTAGACACTTAATGCTAAAGTTGCAGTTTTTAAGCTTTTTCGGTTTAAGTGGAGTTTAGGCACAATTTCAATATTCACAATACATATCAAGCAAGCATGCAAAGAGTATATAGGCAGCGGAAAGTAAAGCATGCAACTTGCAAGAATGTAAAGGGAAGGGTTTGGAGAATCCAAACGCAATTGGAGACACGGATGTTTTTCCCGTGGTTCGGATAGGTGGTGCTATCCTACATCCATGTTGATGGAGACTTCAACCCACGAAGGGTAACGGTTGCGCGAGTCCACGGAGGGCTCCACCCACGAAGAAGCAACCTTGTCTATCCCACCATGGCCATCACCCACGAAGGACTTGCCTCACTAGCGGTAGATCTTCACGAAGTAGGCGATCTCCTTGCCCTTACAAACTCCTTGGTTCAACTCCACAATCTTGTCGGAGGCTCCCAAGTGACACCTAGCCAATCTAGGAGACACCACTCTCCAAGAAGTAACAAATGGTGTGTTGATGATGAACTCCTTGCTCTTGTGCTTCAAATGATAGTCTCCCCAACACTCAACTCTCTCTCGCGGGATTTGGATTTGGTGGAAAGAAGATTTGAGTGGAAAGAAACTTGGGGAAGGCTAGAGATCAAGATTCATATGGTAGGAATGGAATATCTTGGCCTCAACACATGAGTAGGTGGTTCTCTCTCAGAACATATGAGTTGGAAGTGTAGATGTGTTCTGATGGCTCTCTCCACGAATGAAGAGTGGGTGGAGGGGTATATATAGCCTCCACACAAAATCTAACCATTACACACAATTTACCAATCTCGGTGGGACCGAATCAACAAACTCGGTCAGACCAAAATAGTAAACCTAGTGACCGTTAGAGATTTTCGGTGGGACCGACTGGATCAACTCGGTGGGACCGATGTGCTAGGGTTAGGGTAAATCCAAAACTCGGTTTGACCGATTACTCAAACTCGATGGGGCCGATTTGGGTAACAAGCAAAACAGAGAGTTGGCCAAGCAAACTCGGTGGGGCCAATTGCATATCTCGGTGGGACCGAAAATATTGCAGTAGGTAACAGAGAGTTTGCAAGCCCATCTCGGTGAGATCGAGATCCCATCGGTGAGACCGAATTGATTAGGGTTTTGGCAGTGGCTATGACGTCTGAACTCGGTGGCGCCGGATAGAAGGAATCGGTGGGGCCGAGTTTGATTTTTGGTTTAGGTCATATGTGGATGTGGGAAGGTAGTTGAGGGTTTTGGAGCATATCATTAAGCACTTGAAGCAAGAGGCTCATTAAGCAACACCTCATCCCTCCTTGATAGTATTGGCTTTTCCTATGGACTCAATGTGATCTTGGATCACTAAAATGTAAAATTAAGAGTCTTGAGCTTTAATCTTTAGCCAATCCTTTGTCCTTAGCATCTTGGAGAATTTCCCACAACCTTTAGTCCATGCCACTCCATTCTTGAACTTATCTGAAACATACTAGATAAAAACGTTAGTCCAACAAGAGATATGTTGTCATTAATTACCAAAACCACCTAGGGAGCACTTGTGCTTTCAATCTCCCCCTTTTTGGTAATTGATGGCAACATACATCAAAGCTTTAGATAAAGATATAAAGAATAGCAAGTAAAGCTTTGGAAGGACATGTAACAAGCATAGGCTCCCCCTACATGTATGCACTCATGTAAATGTGAAATATAGAGGCATGTGAGAGCATAACCACAACACAGTGGGCAATGTGTTACATGTATCTTGGCCATATGCATCAGAGCAAAAGATTATCAAGGAAAATACCTTCATGCTCATGAGTCCTTCTTGCAAACAGTATGTACATAAGCAAGAATTCCTCATACTCATGATTTTGATGCATACACTTACCTTGTAGTCTTTAGCTGGCTTAGGATGGAATGAACCTGCACAAACAAGGTTAGATAACACAGGTACATCCACTAGCCAGAGCAAACCAAAGAAGCCACAAGAGTACCAAGACTGGGATGACATGTGGAGAGTGAGTACAAGGTACCACAATGGATTCAACATGTCCCCAAGAGTAAAGATATGCAATGAATTTGACTGATTTCTTTCCCTTATGTGTCTTGCTCCCCCCGAATCTTACATGGGATATTGGGAGAAGATAGGGAACAGAAAATCAGAGCTGAAAGATACAAATGGATAGAACTTAATGCAAATAAGCACATATGAACATGTCTTTCCGACAAAAAGACATGTGACATCTCTTCTCTTGAACATCAAGCATCTGGGATCCTTGAGTATTCTCTCCCCCTAGAAATATCTTTCTCCCCCTTAATACTTTCTCCCTTGTAGGTGATAAGCTTTGATGTGATCTCTCTCTCCCCCTTTGACATCAATTTCCAAGAAGGGCTTTCTGGAATCCGTCGTATAGGTTTGGTCCTTGAGACTCAGCATAAAGCAATGGATAAAACTGTGATGCTTGTAGAGGACAAGATTCATTGAGTAGAGCTGGATCAGAAGAAATATAGAACAAGTGGCAAACTGTTTTTCCTGTTGTGAAGTCGGTGGCACCGAGTGGCATGTTTTGGTGGTACCGAAAAGATTCGGTTGGACCGAAAACTACAAGTCGGTGAAACCGAGTTCAACACAGAGAAAACACTTGTCACCTCAGCTCACTAAACATGTAGGATCTCACAAAGATTTGCAATGAATTAAATGCAAAAAATGCAGAAGAAAAACAAAAAGAAAAGAGAAGAAACTGAAAGATCTAGATGAAGTTGAAAAAGAGAAAGAAAATAAATATGCATGAGACAAATGCAATAACACAGAAAAGAACACAGAAAGGAACACAAGAGAACTTCATCTAGAGTTGGGCGGTGACATAGTCACCTATGTTAGAGTATATTGACTTAGGAGTCAAGTGAGAACACTTGATAATAGGTCATACTCATCGTTTAAGCTCAAAATGGGGTTACCATTTTTCGTTTAAGCATCTTAATGTATTCACATCTTGTTGAGTTGCTTTGACTCATGTCTTGGAGTAAAGCTTCTTTAAGATGGAATAACATACCTTGGGTGGTGGTGTGGTTCTTGCTCATGTAGTTGAACTTGTGTGGGTGCTCAAGGTTGATGTAGCTCATCAAGAGTTGGGAGCACCACTTGGTGTTTGAGTTCATCTACCTACATGGGTTAGTTCTTGCAAGGAAGAGCACTTGTGTATCCAAAAATGACAATCATGAAGTTCAACGTAGAATTTGTCAAAGGATATGTTTGAATGGTTTTGTGCTTCCTTGTCTTCAACCACCATTGTGTAGAGACTTGGTGATGTAGAGATTGCTCAAGATGTGAGTGAGTCGCAATCTCATGGAATTAGATTCAACCAAGCACCTACATGGGTTAGACAACATGCAAGGTACAAATATATCCAAGACATAAGATAGTCATCATAAGAGATATATCATGGATTAGTCATAAGCTCATGTCTTGCATGTATCCAATGGAGTTCCTACTCCAAGTTCGAAGCATCAATAATGTTCAATTCACCTCTCAACCTGCAAAATACTTTCTCATCAAGAGGTTTAGTAAATATATCCGCTAATTGCTTATCGGTGCGAACATGCTTAAGATCAATGTCTCCCTTAGCAACATGGTCTTGAATGAAATGATGACGAACTTCAATATGCTTAGTTCGAGAATGTTGTATAGGATTATGACCAATTTTGATAGCACTTTCATTGTCACAAAGCAGTGGAACATGTTTCACATAGATCCCATAATCTTTAAGAGTTTGGGTCATCCAAAGTAATTGAGCACAACATGAACCAGCGGCAATGTATTCCGCTTCGGCGGTGGATAAGGATACCGAGTTTTGTTTCTTGGAAGACCAAGACACAAGAGATCTACCAAGAAATTGACAAGTACCCGAAGTGGACTTTCTATCAACCTTATCTCCGGCATAATCCGAGTTGGAATAGCCAACAAGATCAAAAGAAGACCTCTTAGGATACCAAATGCCAAAGTTTGGTGTGTGAATTAAGTATCTCACTATCCTTTTCACGGCCTTAAGATGACATTCTTTAGGAGCAGCTTGATAACGTGCACACATGCACACACTTAGAATAATGTCGGGACGTGAAGCACATAGGTATAACAAAGAACCAATCATAGAGCGATAAACCTTTTGATCAACCGGTTCACCATCTTTGGTCAAATCAAGATGTCCACTAGTAGGCATGGGTGTAGACATACCTTTGCATTCTTGCATATTGAAATTCTTGAATAAGTCCTTGGTGTACTTCGTTTGAGAGACAAATGTACCTTCCTTAGTTTGCTTGATTTGCAAACCGAGAAAGAATTTGAGTTCACTCATCATAGACATCTCAAACTTCTCTGACATTAGCTTTCCAAACTTTTCACTAAAGAGAGGGTTGGTTGAACCAAATATGATATCATCGACATAAATTTGGCATACAAATAGTTCTCCATTAACCCTTTTAGTAAAAAGAGTAGAATCAATTTTACCAATTTCAAAACCACTTGCAATAAGGAACTTGGTCAAGCATTTATACCATGCTCTAGGAGCTTGTTTAAGACCATAAAGAGCTTTGTGAAGTTTGTAAACATGATTTGGTTTCTTAGGATTGATAAAGCCGGGAGGTTGTTTGACATAAACTTCCTCCTCTATTTCACCATTTGGAAAAGCACTTTTAATATCCATTTGGTACAAGGTGATATTATGGTGATTAGCATAGGCAAGTAAGATGCGAATGGACTCAAGTCTAGCAACGGGAGCATATGTCTCACCATAGTCCATACCTTCGACTTGTGTGTACCCTTGGGCGACAAGACGTGCTTTGTTGCGAACCACTTGTCCATCTTCATCTTGCTTGTTGCGAAACACCCATTTGGTACCAATGATGTTGTGGTTGTTGTCGGGCTTCTCAACCAATGTCCAAACTTGGTTTCTCTCAAAGTTGTGTAGCTCTTCATGCATAGCGTTTATCCAATACGGATCTTCCAATGCTTCTTCAACCTTCATAGGTTCAATGCTAGAGATGAATGAATAGTTTTCACAAAAGTTAGCTAAACGAGTTTTTGAGCGAGTGATTCTCCCGGTTTGTATATCATTGTAGATTTGCTCGACGGGATGATCTTTGGCAATTCTTGCTCGAACTCGTGAGAGCTTTTGCTTGGGTCTTTGTTGAACATATTCTTCATCTTGTTCTTCTTCTTGGCCTTCTTCATTGTTGATGTTGTCGTTCTCTTGTCGTGGTGGAGAAGGAGGTTGTTGATGTTTGTCTTGATGCATTTCCTTGTCTTCTTCATCTTGGTGTGTCCCACTTGTGGATGCTTCCGTATCAATTCTTGGTTCACCTTGTCGTGAAGTAGAAGCTTACACTTGGACAGACGAGGTACTCTCCTTCACCTTCGTTGGACGAATTTTGCCAATAGACAAGTCTTGGATTGCTTCTGAAGGGTCTTTGTCTCCTACATCGATTGGCAATTGCTCTACTTGCGAGCCATTAGATTCATCAAACTTCACATCTACTATCTCTTCAACCTTTCGGGTGAAATTGTTGTAGACACGGTAAGTGTGAGAGTTTGAGCCATAACCAAGTAGAAAACCTTCATGAGATTTAGGAGCAAACTTTGAACGGCGATGCTTGTCAAGAATGTAGCACTTTGAGCCGAATACTTGAAAGTATCCAACTTGGGGTTTGTTACCGGTGAGGAGCTCGTGTGCCGTCTTGCCGAGTAGCTTGTGAAGATACAAGGGATTTGTTGCATGACAAGCTGTCTCAACCGCTTCTGCCCAAAAGTGCTTCGGCGTCTTGTACTCATCAAGCATCGTTCTTGCCATTTCGATGAGCGTCCGATTCTTCCTCTCAACAACTCCATTTTGTTGAGGTGTGTACGTAACCAAGAACTCGTGTGAAATCCCTTCTTCGTCAAGAAAGGTGTCCACATTTGCGGTCTTGAACTCCATTCCGTTGTCACTCCGAACCTTCTTGATCTTCACGTCAAACTGATTTTGGGCTTTCCTAGCGAAGTTTTTGAAGATCTTCTGGACCTGTGACTTGTCATCAAGAAAGAACACCCACGTAAATCTTGAAAAATCATCAACTATAACTAGACCAAAAGAATTTCCACCGAGACTCTTGTAGGCGTTGGGACCAAAAAGATCCATATGAAGTAGCTCGAGTGGCCTCCTTGTGGTCATGATGTTCTTCATGGGATGCCTTCCTCCAACCTGTTTACCTGCTTGACAAGCACTGCAAAGTCTATCCTTATCAAATATGACATCGTTAACTCCAAGGATATGATTTCCTTTAATAAGCTTGTCAAGGTTTCTCATGCCAACGTGACCTAGTCGTCTATGCCACAACCAACCTTTTGAGGATTTAGCAATAAAGCAAGTTTTAGGTTGTGCCTTTTTAGAGAAATCGACAATGTAAAGATCACCTCTACGTATACCGGTAAAGACCATTTTATGATTGTCTCGACGAAACACTTGGCAATCTACCTCAGTAAATAGGACATTCAAACCGAAATCAGCAAGTCTAGATACTGAAAGTAAGTTGTAGCCGAGAGATTCAACGAGCATGACATTTTGAATGGAACTATCATGTGAGATGGCCACCTTACCAAGGCCAACCACTTTACCCTTTGAATTATCACCAAAGGTGACATATTTTCGAGGGCCATCATTTTCAGCAAGCTCACGGAACATCTCTTCATTTCCGGTCATATGATCAGTACATCCACTATCAAGAACCCATTCCTTTCCTCCTGACACATATCCCCGAAGATTTTCCGTAAGACCAAAATGTCTCATTGCATCATCAAGATCGAAGTCACTATCATCATCATCATCATAGTATCCATGTTCACCATGATCTTGTGACTCATCATTTCCTAGAGAGGGTAATTCATTAGATAAATGATCATCAAAGTGGTCACCTTTATGAATTCTTATAGCTTCAGATATAATGATTCCAACATCTCCTTTAGCACGCTTGAGATTGGTAAGCTCAAATAGACAATCACCAAAACTAGGATCACTAGAGTTCATCTTACTCAAGGCAATAGATTTATGGAGAATTTCATCCAAATTTTTCAAGGAATAATCGGGAAATCGTTCCTCAAGAAATTTCCATATAGTATAGGCACAATTAAGAGTAGGCAAACTAGCAATCAAATTTTTGGGCAATCCTCTAATGATGAGTTCAATAGTTCTAAGATTGCGAATTATGTCAATATCTTCATCTAGGGTAGGATGCAAAGGATCAATATGAGGTGCACAAGGGCTAGCAATATACTTGTTCAAATGATATTGATTGAAAATTACAAGTATCTCATTTTTCCACTCATGAAAATACTCTCCATCAAGAATAGGCACTCTATGTCTAAGACTCCCTAGAGTAGACACATCCATCTTCCTCCACTAGTGATTAAACCAAGGCAATGGAGACCAAAGCTCTGATACCACTTGTAGGACCTTGAAGTAGATGTGTCTAGAGGGGGGGTGATTAGACACTTAATGCTAAAGTTGCAGTTTTTAAGCTTTTTCGGTTTAAGTGGAGTTTAGGCACAATTTCAACATTCACAATACATATCAAGCAAGCATGCAAAGAGCATATAGGCAGCGGAAAGTAAAGCATGCAACTTGCAAGAATGTAAAGGGAAGGGTTTGGAGAATCCAAATGCAATTGGAGACACGGATGTTTTTCCCGTGGTTCGGATAGGTGGTGCTATCCTACATCCACGTTGATGGAGACTTCAACCCACGAAGGGTAACGGTTGCGCGAGTCCATGGAGGGCTCCACCCACGAAGGGTCCACGAAGAAGCAACCTTGTCTATCCCACCATGGCCATCGCCCATGAAGGACTTGCCTCACTAGCGGTAGATCTTCACGAAGTAGGCGATCTCCTTGCCCTTACAAACTCCTTGGTTCAACTCCACAATCTTGTTGGAGGCTCCCAAGTGACACCTAGCCAATCTAGGAGACACCACTCTCCAAGAAGTAACAAATGGTGTGTTGATGATGAACTCCTTGCTCTTGTGCTTCAAATGATAGTCTCCCCAACACTCAACTCTCTCTCACAGGATTTGGATTTGGTGGAAAGAAGATTTGAGTGGAAAGCAACTTGGGGAAGGCTAGAGATCAAGATTCATATGGTAGGAATGGAATATCTTGGCCTCAACACATGAGTAGGTGGTTCTCTCTCAGAACATATGAGTTGGAAGTGTAGATGTGTTCTGATGGCTCTCTCCACGAATGAAGAGTGGGTGGAGGGGTATATATAGCCTCCACACAAAATCTAACCGTTACACACAATTTACCAATCTCGGTGGGACCGAATCAACAAACTCGGTCGAACCGAAATAGTAAACCTAGTGACCGTTAGCGATTTTCGGTGGGACTGACTAGATCAACTCGGTGGGACTGATGTGCTAGGGTTAGGGTAAATCCAAAACTCGGTTTGATCGATTACTCAAACTCGGTGGGACCGATTTGGGTAATAAGCGAAACAGAGAGTTGTCCAAGCAAACTCGGTGGGGCCAATTGCATATCTCGGTGGGACCGAAAATATTGCAGTAGGTAATAGAGAGTTTGCAAGCCCATCTCGGTGAGACCGAGATCCCATCGGTGAGACCGAATTGATTAGGGTTTTGGCAGTGGCTATGATGTCTGAACTCGGTGGCGCCGGATAGAAGGAATCGGTGGGGCCGAGTTTGATTTTTGGTTTAGGTCATATGTGGATGTGGGAAGGTATTTGAGGGTTTTGGAGCATATCATTAAGCACTTGAAGCAAGAGGCTCATTAAGCAACACCTCATCCCTCCTTGATAGTATTGGCTTTTCCTATGGACTCAATGTGATCTTTAAGCTTTTGCCAATCCTTTGTCCTTAGCATCTTGGAGAATTTCCCACAACCTTTAGTCCATGCCACTCCATTGTTGAACTTATCTGAAACATACTAGATAGAAACGTTAGTCCAACAAGAGATATGTTGTCATTAATTACCAAAACCACCTAGGGAGCACTTGTGCTTTCAGTCCCGGATGTGATCACGGACATGACAAGGAGTCTCGAAATGGTCGAGACATAAAGATTGATATATTGGAAGCCTATATTTGGATATCGGAATCGTTCTGGGTGAAATCGGGATTTTACCGGAGTACCGGGGGTTACCGGAACCCCCCCCCCCCCCCCCCCGAGGTTAATGGGCCTACATGGGCCCTCAGTGACAAGAGGAGGGCCGACCAGGGCAGGCCGCGCGCCCCCTCCCCCCTAGTCCGAATAGGACAAGGAAGGGGGGCGGCGCCCCCTTTCCTCTTTCCCCCTTCCCCTTTCCTTCTCCAACAAGGCAAGAGGGGGGAGTCCTACTCCCGGTGGGAGTAGGACTCCTCCAGGCGCACCCCTAGGGGCCGGCCACACCTCCCCCCTCCCTCCTTTATATACGGGGGCAAGGGGGCACCCCATGACAAACATGTCGATCTTCGTGATCGTTCCTTAGCCGTGTGTGGTGCCCCCTTCCACCATATTCCACCTCGGTCATATCGTAGCGGTGCTTAGGTGAAGCCCTGCGTCGGTAGAACATCATCACTGTCATCACACCGTCATGCTGACGAAACTCTCCCTCAACACTCGGCTGGATCGGAGCTCGAGGGATGTCACCGAGTTGAACGTGTGCAGAACTCGGAGGTTCCGTACCTTCGGTACTTGGATCGGTCGGATCAGGAATACGTACGACTACTTCCTCTACGTCGTGTCAACGCTTCCGTTGCCGGTCTACAAGGGTACGTAGACAACACTCTCCCCTCTCGTTGCTATGCATCACCATGATCTTGCGTGTGCGTAGGAATTTTTTTGAAATTACTACGTTCCCCAACAATGGCATCCGAGCCAGGTTTTATGCGTTGATGTTATATGCATGAGTAGAACACAAGTGAGTTGTGGGCGATATAAGTCATACTGCTTACCAGCATGTCATACTTTGGTTCGGCGGTATCGTTGGATGAAGCGGCCCGGATCGACATTACGCATACGCTTACGCGAGACTGGTTCTACCGACGTGCTTTGCACACAGGTGGCTGGCGGGTGTCAGTTTCTCCAACTTTAGTTGAATCGAGTGTGGCTACGCCCGGTCCTTGCGAAGGTTAAAACAACACCAACTTTACAAACTATCATTGTCGTTTTGATGCGTAGGTAAGAACGGTTCTTGCTAAGCCCGTAGCAGCCACGTAAAACTTGCAACAACAAAGTAGAGGATGTCTAACTTGTTTTTGCAGGGCATGTTATGATGTGATATGGTCAAGACATGATGCTAAATTTTATTGTATGAGATGATCATGTTTTGTAACCGAGTTATCGGCAACTGGCAGGAGCCATATGGTTGTCGCTTTATTGTATGCAATGCAATCGCGCTGTAATGCTTTACTTTATCACTAAGCGGTAGCGATAGTCGTGGAAGCATAAGATTGGTGAGACAACAATGATGCTACGATGGAGATCAAGGTGTCGCGCCGGTGACGATGGTGATCATGACGGTACTTCGGAGATGGAGATCACAAGTACAAGATGATGATGGCCATATCATATCACTTATATTGATTGCATGTGATGTTTATCTTTTATGCATCTTATCTTGCTTTGATTGACGGTAGCATTATAAGATGATCTGTCACTAAATTTCAAGATAAAACTGTTCTCCCTGAGTATGCACCGTTGCCAAAGTTCGTCGTGCCCAGACACCACGTGATGATCGGGTGTGATAAGCTCTACGTCCATCTACAACGGGTGCAAGCCAGTTTTGCACACGCAGAATACTCAGGTTAAACTTGACGAGCCTAGCATATGCAGATATGGCCTCGGAACACTGAGACCGAAAGGTCAATCGTGAATCATATAGTAGATATGATCAACATATTGATGTTCACCATTGAAAGCTACTCCATTTCACGTGATGATCGGTAATGGTTTAGTTGATTTGGATCACATGATCACTTAGAAGATTAGAGGGATGTCTTTCTAAGTGGGAGTTCTTAAGTAATATGATTAAATGTACTTAAATTTATCATGAACTTAGTACCTGATAGTATCTTGCTTGTCTATGTTTGATTGTAGATAGATGGACCGTGCAGTTGTTCCGTTGAATTTTAATGCGTTCCTTGAGAAAGCAAAGTTGAAAGACGATGGTAGCAATTACACGGACTGGGTCCGTAACTTGAGGATTATCCTCATTGCTGCATAGAAGAATTACGTCCTGGAAGCACCGTTGGGTGCCAGACCTGCTACTGGAGCAACACCAGATGTTATGAACATATGGCAGAGCAAAGCTGATGACTACTCGATAGTTCAGTGTGCCATGCTTTACGGCTTAGAATCGGGACTTCAACGACGTTTTGAACGTCATGGAGCATATGAGATGTTCCAGGAGTTGAAGTTAATATTTCAAGCAAATGCCCGAATTGAGAGATATGACGTCTCCAATAAGTTCTATAGCTGCAAGATGGAGGAGAATAGTTCTGTCAGTGAACATATACTCAAAATGTCTGGGTATCATAATCACTTGACTCAACTGGGAGTTAATCTTCCTGTTGATAGTGTCATTGACAGAGTTCTTCAATCACTGCCACCAAGCTACAAGAGCTTCGTGATGAACTATAACATGCAAGGTATGGATAAGACGATTCCCGAGCTCTTCGCAATGCTAAAGGCTGCGGAGGTAGAAATCAAGAAGGAGCATCAAGTGTTGATGGTCAACAAGACCGCCAGTTTCAAGAAAAAGGGCAAAGGGAAGAAGAAGGGGAACTTCAAGAAGAACAACAAGCAAGTTGCTGCTCAGGAGAAGAAACCCAAATCTGGACCTAAGCCTAAAACTGAGTGCTTCTACTGCAAGCAGACTGGACACTGGAAGCGGAACTGCCCCAAGTATTTGGCGGATAAGAAGGATGGCAAGGTGAACAAAGGTATATGTGATA
Source organism: Triticum monococcum (assembly GCA_034509565.1). Taxonomy (NCBI): domain Eukaryota; kingdom Viridiplantae; phylum Streptophyta; class Magnoliopsida; order Poales; family Poaceae; genus Triticum; species Triticum monococcum. The sequence goes on from CM067845.1 coordinate 492,570,752, forward strand.
TACATGTTATTGATGTGTACCTTACTAGACCTCGCAGTAGCACCTGGGTATTTGATACTGGTTCTGTTGCTAATATTTGCAACTCGAAATAGGGACTACGGACTAAGCGAACACTAGCGAAGGACGAGGTGACGATGCGCGTGGGAAATGGTTCCAAAGTCGATGTGATCGCAGTCGGCACGCTACCTCTACATCTACCTTCGGGATTAGTATTAGACCTAAATAATTGTTATTTGCTGCCAGCGTTGACCATGAACATTATATCTGGATCTTGTTTGATGCGAGACGGTTATTCATTTAAATAAGAGAATAATGGTTGTTCTATTTATATGAGTAATATCTTTTATGGTCATGCACCCTTGAAGAGTGGTCTATTTTGATGAATCTCGATAGTAGTGATACACATGTTCATAATGTTGAAGCAAAAAGATGCAGAGTTGATAATGATAGTGCAGCTCATTTGTGGCACTGCCGTTTAGGTCATATTGGTATAAAGCGCATGAAGAAACTCCATACTGATGGACTTTTGGAATCACTTGATTTTGAATCACTTGGTACTTGCGAACCGTGCCTCATGGGCAAGATGACTAAAATGCCGTTCTCCGGTACTATGGAGAGAGCAACAGATTTGTTGGAAATCATACATACAGATGTATGTGGTCCAATGAATGTTGAGGCTCGTGGCGGATATCGTTATTTTCTCACCTTCACAGATGATTTAAGCAGATATGGGTATATCTACTTAATGAAACATAAGTCTGAAACATTTGAAAATTTCAAAGAATTTCAGAGTGAAGTTGAAAATCATCGTAACAAGAAAATAAAGTTTCTACGATCTAATCATGGAGGAGAATATTTGAGTTACGAGTTTGGCATTTGAAACAATGCGGAATAGTTTCGCAACTCACGTCACCCGGAACACCATACCGTAATGGTGTGTCCGAACATCGTAATCGTACTTTATTAGATATGGTGCGATCTATGATGTCTCTTACTGATTTACCGCTATCGTTTTGGGGTTATGGTTTAGAGACGGCTGCATTCACGTTAAATAGGGCAACATCGAAATCCGTTGAGATGACGCCTTATGAACTGTGGTTTGGCAAGAAACCAAAGTTGTCGTTTCTGAAAGTTTGGGGCTGCAATGCTTATGTGAAAAAGCTTCAACCTGATAAGCTCGAACCCAAATCGGAGAAATGTGTCTTCATAGGATACCCAAAGGAGACTGTTGGGTACACCTTCTATCATAGATCCGAAGGCAAGGCATTCGTTGCTAAGAATGGATCCTTTGTAGAGAAGGAGTTTCTCTCGAAAGAAGTGAGTGGGAGGAAAGTAGAACTTGATGAGGTAACTTTACCTGCTCCCTTATTAGAAAGTAGTACATCAAAGAAACCGGTTTCTATGACACCTATACCAATTAGTGAGGAGGCTAATGATAATGACCATGAAACTTCAGATCAAGTTACTACCGAACCTCGTAGATCAACCAGAGTAAGATCCGCACCAGAGTGGTACGGTAATCCTGTTCTGGAAGTCATGCTACTAGATCATGATGAACCTGCGAACTATGAAGAAGCGATGGTGAGCCCAGATTCCGCAAAATGGCTTGAGGCCATGAAATCTGAGATGGGATCCATGTATGAGAACAAAGTGTGGACCTTGGTTGACTTGCCCGTTGATCGACAAGCAATTGAGAATAAATGAATCTTTAAGAAGAAGACTGGCACTTACGGTAATGTTACTGTCTACAAAGCTCGACTTGTTGCGAAAGGTTTTCGACAAGTTCAAGGGATTGACTACGATGAGACCTTCTCACCTGTAGCGATGCTTAAGTCTGTCCGAATCATGTTAGCGATTGCCGCATTTTATGATTATGAAATTTGGCAGATGGATGTCAAAACTGCATTCCTGAATGGATTTCTGGAAGAAGAGTTGTATATGATGCAACCGGAAGGTTTTGTCGATCCAAAGGGAGCTAACAAAGTGTGCAAGCTCCAGGGATCCATTTATGGACTGGTGCAAGCCTCTCGGAATTGGAATAAATGCTTTGATAGTGTGATCAAAGCATTTGGTTTTGTACAGACTTTTGGAGAAGCCTGTATTTACAAGAAAGTGAGTGGGAGGTCTGTAGCATTTCTGATATTATATGTGGATGACATATTACTCATTGGAAATGATATAGAATTTCTGGATAGCATAAAGGGATACTTGAATAAGAGTTTTTCAATGAAAGACCTCGGCGAAGCTGCTTGCATATTGGGCATTAAGATCTATAGAGATAGATCAAGACGCTTAATTGGACTTTCACAAAGCACATACCTTGACAAAGTTTTGAAGAAGTTCAAAATGGATCAAGCAAAGAAAGGGTTCTTGCCTGTGTTACAAGGTGTGAAGTTGAGTAAGACTCAATGTCCGACCACCGCAGAAGATAGAGAGAAAATGAAAGATGTTCCCTATGCTTCAGCCATAGGCTCTATCATGTATGCGATGCTGTGTACCAGACCTGATGTGTGCCTTGCTATAAGTCTAGCAGGGAGGTACCAAAGTAATCCAGGAGTGGATCACTGGACAGCGGTCAAGAACATCCTGAAGTACCTGAAAAGGACTAAGGATATGTTTCTCGTATATGGAGGTGACAAAGAGCTCATCGTAAATGGTTAGATAGATGCGAGCTTTGACACTGATCCAGACGATTCTAAATTGCAAACCGGATACGTGTTTATATTGAACGGTGGAGCTGTTAGTTGGTGCAGTTCTAAACAAAGCGTCGTGGTGGGATCTACATGTGAAGCGGAGTACATAGCTGCTTCGAAAGCAGCAAATGAAGGAGTCTGGATGAAGGAATTCATATCTGATCTAGGTGTCATACCTAGTGCATCGGGTCCAATGAAAATCTTTTGTGACAATACTGGTGCAATTGCCTTGGCGAAGGAATCCAGATTTCACAAGAGAACCAAGCACATCAAGAGATGCTTCAATTCCATTTGGGATTTAGTCCAAGTGGGAGACATAGAAATTTGCAAGATACATACGGATCTGAATGTTGCAGACCTGCTGACTAAGTCTCTTCCACGAGCAAAACATGATCAGCACCAAGGCTCCATGGGTGTTAGAATCATTACTGTGTAATCTAGATTATTGACTCTAGTGCAAGTGGAAGACTGAAGGAAATATGCCCTAGAGGCAATAATAAAGTTATTATTTATTTCCTTATATCATGATAAATGTTTATTATTCATGCTAGAATTGTATTAACCGGAAACATAATACATGTGTGAATACATAGACAAACAGAGTGTCACTAGTATGCCTCTACTTGACTAGCTCGTTGATCAAAGATGGTTATGTTTCCTAGCCATAGACATGAGTTGTCATTTGATTAACAGGATCACATCATTAGGAGAATGATGTGATTGACTTGACCCATTCCGTTAGCTTAGCACTTGATCGTTTACTTTGTTGCTATTGCTTTCTTCATAACTTATACATGTTCCTATGACTATGAGATTATGCAACTCCTGTTTACCGGAGGAACACTTTGTGTGCTACCAAACGTCACAACGTAACTGGGTGATTATAAAGGTGCTCTACAGGTGTCTCCGAAGGTACTTGTCGGTTTGGCGTATTTCGAGATTAGGATTTGTCACTCCGATTGTCGGAGAGGTATCTCTGGGCCCTCTCGGTAATACACATCACTTAAGCCTTGCAAGCATTGCAACTAATGAGTTAGTTGCGGAATGATGTATTACGGAACGAGTAAAGAGACTTGCTGCTAACGAGATTGAACTAGGTATTGGAATACCGACGATCGAATCTCGGGCAAGTAACATACCAATGACAAAGGGAACAACGTATGTTGTTATGCGGTTTGACCGATAAAGATCTTCGTAGAATATGTAGGAACCAATATGAGCATCCAGGTTCCGCTATTGGTTATTGACCGGAGACGTGTCTCGGTCATGTCTACATAGTTCTCAAACCCGTAGGGTCCACACGCTTAAAGTTCGACGATGATCGTAATTAGGGTTTTTGTGTTTTGATGTATCGAAGGTTGTTCGGAGTCCCGGATGTGATCACGGACATGACGAGGAGTCTCTAAATGGTCGAGACATAAAGATTGATATATTGGAAGCCTATATTTGGATATCGGTATCGTTCCGGGTGAAATCGGGATTTTACCGGAGTACCGGGGGGTTACCGGAACCCCCCGGAGTTTAATGGGCCTACATGGGCCCTAAGGGAGAAGAGAAGGGCCGGCCAGGGCAGGCCGCACGCCCCCTCCCCCCCCTAGTCCGAATAGGACAAGGAAGGGGGGGCGGCGCCCCCCTTTCCTCTTTCCTCCTTCCCCTTTCCTTCTCCAACAAGGCAAGAGGGGGAGTCCTGCCAGGCGCACCCCTAGGGGTCGGCCGCACCTCCCCCTCGCTCCTTTATATATGGGGGAAATGGGGCACCCCATGACACACAAGTTGATCTTCGTGATCGTTCCTTAGCCGTGTGCGGTGCCCCCTTCCACCATATTCCACCTCGGTCATATCGTAGCGGTGCTTAGGCGAAGCCCTGCATCGGTAGAACATCATCACCATCATCACGCCGTCGTGCTGATGAAACTCTCCCTCAACACTCGGCTGGATCGGAGCTCGAGGGACGTCACCGAGTTGAACGTGATCAGAACTCAGAGGTGACGCACGTTCGGTACTTGGATCGGTCGGATCGGGAAGACGTACGACTACTTCCTCTACGTTGTGTCAACACTTCCGTTGCCGGTCTACGAGGGTACGTAGACAACACTCTCCCCTCTCGTTGCTATGCATCACCATGATCTTGCGTGTGTGTAGGATTTTTTTTGAAATTACTACGTTCCCCAACAAAAATCTAAAAGATGCTTGGTATAGAATTTGCAATGCTCAAAATAGATCTACTAGGAAGCAATCTACTTCCGTTCTTCTTCGCAATTTTTATGTAGGCATTACTCCTTGGCACCGTTATGTTCTTTATACTATTACCGGAGGGAATTTTTTGGGTAGCCATACTTTTGATTCTTATAATGCTATGTTAGATTTATTTGGCTCACCTCCTCTCTTGGTTAATGGAACTATCTTAACTTTGGAGCATGTAATGAAAAGGCTTGAAATTATTGAAAATAAGGTTGCTACCATAGAATTAATTGAAAATTTGGATAAAAAGATCCACAGCCGAATCTCTCAATATGGATCTAAAGTAGGAGTTGCTTTGAAAGATATTAAAGAAGAGGAACCCATAGTTAATGAGAAAATAAATCACGATTCCTTTAGGATCGATAAACTTGAGAATATCATTACCAACTTGGGAACCGCTTTTTCTTCCATAAAGAATACTCCAAGTCCTTCCACTAAAGTTGCCAAGCTTATGTACGTTCCTAAAAATAAGGGTGAATCTTCCAGTAAGGATGCGGATCTCAAATCTATAAGTATTCATCCCAATCTTTTTTCTATCATTAAGGAACCATTTGTTACAAATGAATTTTTAGATCTTGTGCCTAAAAGTTTGATAATTAATAAAAAGAAAGAAATCCCTAAAGATGGTAGATGCCTAATTGAAGAATTGCCTACCAAAGATGGCAATACTTAGATCTATTCTTGCTTGTTATGCCTAGCTAGGGGCGTTAAACGATAGCGCTTGTTGGGAGGCAACCCAATTTTCTTTTTATTCCTTAATTTTTGCTCCTTTTTAGTAATAAATAATTTATCTAGCCTGTATTTTGGTTGTGTTTTTTGTGTGTTTGTGCCAAGTAGAACTGTTGGGAAGACTTGGGGAAAGTCTTGTTGAACTTGCTGTAAAAAAACAGAAACTTTAGCGCTCACGAGAACTGCTGCCATTTTTATTTGGAAAGTGCTATTTAGTTAATTCTTTTTGCAGATTACTAATAGATAAATTCCTCACGTCCAGGAATTTATTTTAGAATTTTTGGGGTTCCAGATCTTGCGCTAGCTACAGATTACTACAGACTGTTCTGTTTTTGACAGATTCTGTTTTTCGTGTGTTGTTTGCTTATTTTGATGAATTTATGACTAGTAAAATAGTTTACAAACCATAGACAAGTTGGAATAAAGTATGTATAACACCAACGGAGCTCACGAGATTTTCTACTTTAAGTTTTGTGTTGTGAAGTTTTCAAGTTTTGGGTAAAGATTTGATGGATTGTGGAACAAGGAGTGGCAAGAGCCTAAGCTCGGGGATGCCCATGGCACCCCTAAGATAATCTAAGGACACCTAAAAGCCAAAGCTTGGGGATGCCCCAGAAGGCATCCCCTCTTTTTTCTACTTCTATTGGTAATTTTACTTGGAGCTATATTTTTATTCGCCACATGATATGTGTTTTGCTTGGAGCGTCTTGTATTATTTGAGTATTTGCTTGTTAGTTTACCACAATCATCCTTACTGTACACACCTTTTGAGATAGCCATACATGATTTGGAATTTGTTAGAATACTCTATGTGCTTCACTTATATCTTCTGAGTTATATAGTTTTGCTCTAGTGCTTCACTTATATTTTTTAGAGCACGGTGGTGGATTTGTTTTATAGAAACTATTGATCTCTCATGCTTCACTTAGATTATTTTGAGAGTCTTTAATAGCATGGTAATTTGCTTAAAATCCTAATATGCTTGGTATACAAGATTAATAATAAAACTTTCTTATGAGTGTGTTGAATACTATGATAAGTTTGATACTTGATAATTGTTTTGAGATATGAAGATGGTGATATTAAAGTTGTGCTAGTTGAGTAGTTGCGAATTTGAGAAATACTTGTGTTGAAGCTTGTGATTCCCGTAGCATGCACGTATGGTGAACCGTTATGTGATGAAGTCGAAGCATGATTTATTTATTGATTGTCTTCCTTATGAGTGGCGGTCGGGGACGAGCGATGGTATTTTCCTACCAATCTATCCCCCTAGGAGCATGCGCGTAATACTTTGCTTTGATAACTTGTAGATTTTTGCAATAAGTATATGAGTTCTTTATGACTAATGTTGAGTCCATGGATTATACGCACTCTCACCCTTCCACCTTTGCTAGCCTCTCTAATACCGCACACCTTTCGCCGGTATCACACACCCACCATATACCTTTCTCAAAACAGCCACCATACCTACCTATTATGGCATTTCCATAGCCATTCCGAGATATATATTGTCATGCAACTTTACACCGTTCCGTTTATTATGACACACTCCATCATTGTCATATTGCTTAGCATGATCATGTAGTCGACATCGTATTTGTGGCAAAGCCACCGTTCATAATTATTTCATACATGTCACTCATGAGTCATTGCATATCCCGGTACACCGCCAGAGGCACTCATATAGAGTCATATTTTGTCCTAAGTATCGAGTTGTAATTGTTGAGTTGTAAGAAAAATAAAAGTGTGATGATCATCATTATTAGAGCATTGTCCCAGTGAGGAAAGGATGATGGAGACTATGATTCCCCCACAAGTCGGGATGAGACTGCGGACGAAAAAAAAGAGAAAATGCCATAAAAAGAGAAAAGGCCCAAATAAAAAAATGAGAGAAAAAGGGAGAAGGGACAATGCTACTATCCTTTTACCACACTTGTGCTTCAAAGTAGCACCATGATCTTCATAGTAGAGAGTCTCTCATGTTATCACTTTCATATACTAGTGGGAATTTTTCATTATAGAACTTGGCTTGTATATTCCAATGATGGGCCTCCTAAAATTGCCCTAGGTCTTCATGAGCAAGCAAGTTGGATGCACACCCACTTAGTTTATTTTTGAGCTTTCACATACTTATAGCTCTAGTGCATCCGTTGCATGGAAATCCCTACTCACTCACATTGATATCTATTGATGGGCATCTCCATAGCCCGTTGATACGCCTAGTTGATGTGAGACTATCTTCTCCCTTTTTGTCTTCTCCACAAGCACCATTCTATTCCACCTATAGTGCTATATCCATGGCTCACGCTCATGTATTGCATGAAAATTGAAAAAGTTTTGAGAATGTCAAAAGTATGAGACAATTGCTTGGCTTGTCATTGGGGTTGTGCACGATTTAAATATTTTGTGTGGTGAAGATAGAGCATAGCCACACTATATGATTTTGTAGGGATAACTTTCTTTAGTCATGTTATTTTGAGAAGACATAATTGTTTTGTTAGTATGCTTGAAGTATTATTATTTTTATGTCAATATGAACTTTTGTCTTGAATCTTTCGGATCTGAATATTCATACCACAATTAAGAAGAATTACATTAAAATTATGCCAAGTAGCACTCCGCATCAAAAATTCTGTTTTTATCATTTACCTACTCGAGGACGAGCAGGAATTAAGCTTGGGGATGCTTGATACGTCTCCAACGTATCTATAATTTTTTATTGCTCCATGCTATATTATCTACTGTTTTGGACATTATTGGGCTTTATTATCTACTTTTATATTATTTTTGGGACTAACCTATTAACCGGAGGCCCAACCTAGAATTTATGTTTTTTGCCTGTTTTAGGGTGTCGAAGAAAAGGAATATCAAACGGAGTCCAAACAGAATGAAACCTTCGGGAACGTGATTTTCTCAACGAATAAGACCCAGGAGACTTGGACCCTACGTCAAGGCACAAGAGAGGAGGCCACGCGGTAGGGGGGCGCGCCTGCCTACCCCAGGCGCGCCCTCCACCCTCGTGGGCCCCCTGTTGCTCCACCGACGTACTCCTTCCTCCTATATATATATCCACGTACCCCCAAACGATCAGATACGGAGCCAAAACCCTAATTCCACCGCCGTAACTTTCTGTATCCACGAGATCCCATCTTGGGGCCTGTTCCGGAGCTCCGCCGGAGGGAGCATCGATCACAGAGGGCTTCTACATCAACACCATAGCCCCTCCGATGAAGTGCAAGTAGTTTACCTCAGACCTACGGGTCCATAGTTAGTAGCTAGATGGCTTCTTCTCTCTTTTTGGATCTCAATACAATGTTCTCTCCCTCTCTTGTGGAGATCTATTCGATGTAATCTTCTTTTTGCGGTGTGTTTGTTGAGACCGATGAATTGTGGGTTTATGATCAAGTCTATCTATGAACAATATTTGAATCTTCTCTGAATTCTTTTATGTATGATTGGTTATCTTTGCAAGTCTCTTCGAATTATCAGTTCAGTAGCAACTTGATCTGAAGATTCATGATCATCATCATTAACTTCCTCTCTAGTTGGTGCAGGCACCTCAGGAACATTTTCTTGAGCTGCGCCACTTACCGGTTCAAGAGGTAATACTTCATCAAGTTCTACTTTCCTCCCACTTATTTCTTTTGAGAGAAACTCTTTCTCTAGAAAGGACCCATTCTTGGCAACAAAGATCTTGCCTTCGGATCTGAGGTAGAAGGTATACCCAATAGTTTCTTTAGGGTATCCTATGAAGACGCATTTTTCCGATTTGGGTTCGAGCTTTTCAGGTTGAAGTTTCTTGACATAAGCATCGCATCCCCAAACTTTTAGAAACGACAGCTTAGGTTTCTTCCCAAACCATAATTCATACGGTATCGTCTCAACGGATTTCGACGGAGCCCTATTTAAAGTGAATGCAGCAGTCTCTAAAGCATAGCCCCAAAATGACAGCGGTAGATCGGTAAGAGACATCATAGATCGCACCATATCCAATAGAGTGCGATTACGACGTTCTGACACACCATTACGCTGAGGTGTTCCAGGCGGCGTGAGTTGTGAAACTATTCCACATTTTCTTAAGTGTGTGCCAAATTCGTGACTCAAGTATTCTCCCCCACGATCCGATCGCAAGAACTTGATTTTCCTGTCACGTTGATTCTCAACCTCACTCTGAAATTCCTTGAACTTTTCAAAGGTCTCAGACTTGTGTTTCATTAAGTAGACATACTCATATCTACTCAAGTCATCAGTGAGGGTGAGAACATAACGATAGCCACCGCGAGCCTCAACACTCATTGGACCGCACACATCAGTATGTATGATTTCCAATAAGTTGGTTGCTCGCTCCATTGTTCCTGAGAACGGAGTCTTGCTCATTTTACCCATGAGGCATGGTTCGCACGTGTCAAATGATTCGTAATCAAGAGACTCCAAAAGTCCATCGGCATGGAGCTTCTTCATGCATTTAACACCTATGTGACCAAGGCGGCAGTGCCACAAGTATGTGGGACTATCATTATCAACCTTACATCTTTTGGTATTCACACTATGAATATGTGTAACATTACGCTTGAGATTCATTAAGAATAAACCATTCACCAGCGGAGCATGACCATAAAACATATCTCTCATATAAATATAACAACCATTATTCTCGGATTTAAATGAGTAGCCATCTCGAATTAAATGAGATCCTGATACAATGTTCTGTTGGACATATGCCCTAGAGGCAATAATAAAATGGTTATTATTATATTTCTTTGTTCATGATAATTGTCTATTATTCATGCTATAATTGTGTTATCCGGAAACCGTAATACATGTGTGAATACATAGACCACAACACGTCCCTAGTGAGCCTCTAGTTGACTAGCTCGTTGATCAAAAGATAGTCATGGTTTCCTGACTATGGACATTGGATGTCATTGATAACGGGATCACATCATTAGGAGAATGATGTGATGGACAACACCCAATCCTAAGCATAGCTCAAAGATCGTGTAGTTCATTTGCTGTAGCTTTTCCAAATGTCAAGTATCATTTCCTTAGACCATGAGATTGTGAAACTCCCGGATACCGTAGGAGTGCCTTGGGTGTGCCAAACGTCACAACGTAACTGGGTGACTATAAAGGTACATTACAGGTATCTCCGAAAGTGTCTGTTGGGTTGACACGAATCGAGACTGGGATTTGTCACTCCGTGTGATGGAGAGGTATCTCTGGGCCCACTCGGTAATGCATCATCATAATAAGCTCAATGTGACCAAGTGGTTGATCACGGGATCATGCATTATGGCACAAGTAAAGTGACTTGCCGGTAACGAGATTGAACGAGGTATTGGGATACCGACGATCGAGTCTTGGGCAAGTAACGTACCGATTGACAAAGGGAATTGTATACGGATTGATTGAATCCACGACATCGTGGTTCATCCAATGAGATCATCGTGGAGCATGTGGGAGCCAACATGGGTATCCAGATCCCGCTATTGGTTATTGACCGGAGAGGCGTCTCGGTCATGTCTGCATGTCTCCCGAACCCGTAGGGTCTACACACTTAAGGTTCGGTGATGCTAGGGTTGTAGAGATATTAGTATGCAGTAACCCGAAAGTTGTTCGGAGTCCCAGATGAGATCCCGGATGTCACGAGGAGTTCTGGAATGGTCCGGAGGTAAAGATTTATATATAGGAAGTCCAGTTTCGGCCATCGGGACGGTTTCGGGGGTCATCGATATTGTACCGGGGCCACCGGAAGGGTCCCGGGGGTCCACCGGGTCGGGCCACCTATCCCGAAGGGCCCCATGGGCTGAGTTGGGAGGGGAACCAGCCCCTAGTGGGCTGGTGCGCCCCCCTTGGGCCTCCCCTGCGCCTAGGGTTGGGAAACCCTAGGGGTCGGGGCGCCCCCCACTTGCCTTGGGGGGAAGCCACCCCTTGGCCGCCGCCCCCTTGGAGATCCATCTCCTAGGGCCGGCGCCCCCCAAGGCCCCTATATAAAAAGGGGGGAGGGCAGCTGCACACCCTTGCTCTTGGCGCCTCCCTCTCCCTCCGTTACACCTCTCCTCCCCACTTGCGCTTGGCGAAGCCCTGCCGGGATCCTGCTGCATCCACCACCACGCCGTCGTGCTGCTGGATCTTCATCAACCTCTCCTTCACCCTTGCTGGATCAAGAAGAAGGAGACGTCTCCCAACCGTATGTGTGTTGAACGCGGAGGTGCTGTCCGTTCGGCACTTGGTCATCGGTGATTTGGATCACGTCGAGTACGACTCCATCAACCCCGTTCTCTTGAACGCTTCCGCGCGCGATCTACAAGGGTATGTAGATGCACTCCTCTCTTCCTCGTTGCTAGATGACTCCATAGATTGATCTTGGTGATGCGTACAAAATTTTAAAATTCTGCTACGTTCCCCAACAGTGGCATCATGAGCTAGGTCTATGTGTAGTTACTATGCACGAGTAGAAAACAAAGTAGTTGTGGGCGTCGATATTGTCAATTATCTTGTCGTTACTAGTCTTATCTTGATTCGGCGGCATTGTGGGATGAAGCAGCCCGGAACGACCTTACACGTACGCTTACGTGAGACTGGTTCCACCGACTGACATGCACTAGTTGCATAAGGTGGCTGGCAGGTGTCTGTCTCTCCCACTTTAGTCGGATCGGATTCGATGAACAGGGTCCTTATGAAGGGTAAATAGAAATTGGCAATTCACATTGTGGTTTTGGCATAGGTAAGAAACGTTCTTGCTAGAATCATAAAGCAGCCACGTAAAAACTTGCAACAACAATTAGAGGACGTCTAACTTGTTTTTGTAGCAAGTGTTTTGTGATGTGATATGGCCAAAGGATGTGATGAATGATATATGTGATGTATGAGATGATCATGTTCTTGTAATAGGAATCACGACTTGCATGTCGATGAGTATGACAACCGGCAGGAGCCATAGGAGTTGTCATTATTTATTTATGACCTGCATGTCAACATAAACGTCATGTAATTACTTTACTTTATTGCTAAAGCATTAGCCATAGTAGTAGACGTAATAGATGACGAGACAACTTCAAGAAGACACGATGATGGAGATCATGGTGTCATGCCGGTGACAACGATGATCATGGAGCCCCGAAGATGGAGATCAAAAGGAGCAAATGATATTGGTCATATCATGTCACTATTTGATTGCATGTGATGTTTATCATGTTTTACATCTTATTTTCTTAGAACGACGGTAGCTTAAATAAGATGATCCCTCGTAATAATTTCAAGAAAGTGTTCCCCCTAACTGTGCACCGTTGCGAAGGTTCGTTGTTTCGAAGCACCACGTGATGATCAGGTGCGATAGATTCTAACATTCGAATACAACGGGTGTAAGCCAGATTTACACACGCAATACACCTAGGTTGACTTGACGAGCCTAGCATGTACAGACATGGCCTCGGAACACGGAAGACCGAAAGGTCGAGCATGAGTCGTATAGAAGATACGATCAACATGAAGATGTTCACCGATGTTGGCTAGTCCGTCTCACGTGATGATCGGACACGGCCTAGTTAACTAGGATCATGTTTCACTTAGATGACTGGAGGGATGTCTATCTGAGTGGGAGTTCATTGAATAATTTGATTAGATGAACTTAATTATCATGAACTTAGTCTAAAATCTGTACAATATGTCTTGTAGATCAAATGGCCCACGTTGTCCTCAACTTCAACGTGTTCCTAGAGAAAACCAAGCTAAAAGACGATGGCAGCAACTATACGAACTGGGTCCGGAACCTGAGGATCATCCTCATAGCTGCCAAGAAAGATTATGTCCTAGAAGCACCGCTAGGTGATGCACCTGTCCCAGAGAACCAAGACGTTATGAATGCTTGGCAGTCACGTGCTGATGATTACTCCCTCGTTCAGTGCGGCATGCTTTACAGCTTAGAACCGGGGCTCCAAAAGCGTTTTGAGAGACACGGAACATATGAGATGTTCGAAGAGCTGAAAATGGTTTTTCAAGCTCATGCCCGGGTCGAGAGATATGAAGTCTCTGACAAGTTCTTCAACTGTTAGATGGAGGAAAATAGTTCTGTTAGTGAGCACATACTCAAAATGTCTGGGTTGCATAACCGCTTGACTCAGCTGGGAGTTAATCTCCCGGATGACGCGGTCATTGACAGAATCCTTCAGTCGCATCCACCAAGCTACAAGAGCTTTGTGATGAACTTCAATATGCAGGGGATGGAAAAGACCATTCATGAGGTATATTCAATGCTGAAATCAGCAGAGGTGGAAATCAAAAAGGAACATCAAGTGTTGATGGTGAATAAAACCACTAAGTTCAAGAAAGGCAAGGGTAAGAAGAACTTCAAGAAGGACGGCAAGGGAGTTACCGCGCCCGGTAAGCAAGCTGACGGGAAGAAGCCAAAGAATGGACCCATGCCCGAGACTGAGTGTTTTTATTGCAAGGGAAGTGGTCACTGGAAGCGGAACTGCCCCAAATACTTAGCGGACAAGAAGGCCGGCAACACTAAAGGTATATGTGATATACATCTAATTGATGTGTACCTTACTAGTACTCGTAGTAGCTCCTGGTATTTGATACCGGTGCGGTTGCTCACATTTGTAACTCAAAACAGGAGCTGCGGAATAAACGGAGACTGGTGAAGGACGAGGTGATGATGCACGTCGGGAATGGTTCCAAGGTCGACGTGATCGCCGTCGGCACGCTGCCTCTACATTTACCTACGGGATTAGTTTTAAACCTCAATAATTGTTATTTAGTGCCAGCTTTGAGCATGAACATTGTATCAGGATCTCGTTTAATTCGAGATGGCTACTCATTTAAATCCGATAATAATGGTTGTTCTATTTATATGAGAGATATGTTTTATGGTCATGCTCCGTTGGTGAATGGTTTATTCTTAATGAATCTCAAGCGTAATGTTACACATATTCATAGTGTGAATACCAAAAGATGTAAGGTTGACAATGATAGTCCCACATACTTGTGGCACTGCCGCCTTGGTCACATAGGTGTCAAATGCATGAAGAAGCTCCATGCAGATGGACTTTTAGAGTCTCTTTATTATGAATCATTTGACACGTGCGAACCATGCCTCATGGGTAAAATGACCAAGACTCCATTCTCAGGAACAATGGAGCGAGCAACCAACTTATTGGAAATCATACATACTGATGTGTGCGGTCCAATGAGTGTTGAGGCTCGCGGTGGCTATCGTTATGTTCTCACCCTCACTGATGACTTGAGTAGATATGGGTATGTCTACTTAATGAAACACAAGTCTGAGACTTTTGAAAAGTTCAAGGAATTTCAGAGTGCGGTTGAGAATCAACGTGACAGAAAAATCAAGTTCTTGTGATCAGATCGTGGGGAAGAATACTTGAGTCACAAATTTGGCACACACTTAAGAAAATGTGGAATAGTTTCACAACTCATGCCGCCTGGAACACCTCAGCGTAATGGTGTGTCTGAACATCGTAATCGCACTCTATTAGATATGGTGCGATCTATGTTGTCTCTTACCGATTTACCACTGTCATTTTGGGGCTATGCTTTAGAGACTGCCGCATTCACTTTAAATAGGGCTCTTTCGAAATCCGTTGAGACGACACTGTATGAATTATGGTTTGGGAAGAAACCTAAGCTGTCGTTTCTAAAAGTTTGGGGATGCGATGCTCATGTCAAGAAACTTCAACTTGAAAAGCTCGAACCCAAATCGGAAAAATGCGTCTTCATAGGATACCCTAAAGAAACTATTGGGTATACCTTCTACCTCAGATCCGAAGGCAAGATCTTTGTTGCCAAGAATGGGTCCTTTCTAGAGAAAGAGTTTCTCTCGAAAGAAATAAGTGGGAGGAAAGTAGAACTTGATGAAGTATTACCTCTTGAACCGGTAAGTGGCGCAGCTCAAGAAAATGTTCCTGAGGTGCCTGCACCGACTAGAGAGGAAGTTGATGATGATGATCATGAAACTTCATATCAAGTTGCTACTGAACTTCGTAGGTCCACGAGGACACGTTCTGCACCAGAGTGGTACGGCAAACCTGTCTTGGAAGTCATGTTGTTAGACAACGGTGAACCTTCGAACTATGAAGAAGCGATGGCGGGCCCGGATTCTGACAAATGGCTCGAAGCCATCAAATCCAAGATAGGATCCATGTATGAAAACAAAGTATGGACTTTGACTGACTTGCCCGATGATCGGCGAGCCATAGAAAATAAATGGATCTTTAAGAAGAAGACAGACGCGGATGGTAATGTGACCATCTATAAAGCTCGGCTTGTCGCTAAGGGTTATCAACAAGTTCAAGGGGTTGACTACGATGAGACTTCCTCACCCGTAGAGAAGCTGAAGTCCGTCCGAATCATGTTAGCAATTGCCGCATTCTATGATTATGATATATGGCAAATGGACGTCAAAACGGCATTCCTTAATGGTTTCCTTAAGGAAGAATTGTATATGATGCAGCTGGAAGGTTTTGCCGATTCTAAGAATGCTGACAAGGTGTGCAAGCTCCAACGCTCGATTTATGGGCTGGTGCAAGCATCTCGGAGTTGGAACATTCGTTTTGATGAGATGATCAAAGCGTTTGGGTTTACGCAGACTTATGGAGAAGCCTGCATTTACAAGAAAGTGAGTGGGAGCTCTATAGCATTTCTCATATTGTATGTGGATGACATACTGTTGATGGGAAATGATATAGAATTCTTGGAAAGCATAAAGGCCTACTTGAACAAGTGTTTTTCAATGAAGGATCTTGGAGAAGCTGCTTATATATTAGGCATCAAGATCTATAGAGATAGATCGAGATGCCTCATTGGTCTTTCACAGAGTATGTACCTTGACAAGATATTGAAGAAGTTCAAAATGGATCAGTCAAAGAAGGGGTTCTTGCCTGTATTGCAAGGTATGAGATTGAGCACGGCTCAATGCCCGACCACGGCAGAAGATAGAGAAAAGATGAGTGTCGTCCCCTATGCCTCGGCCATAGGGTCTAACATGTATGCTATGTTGTGTACCAGACCTGATGTAAACCTTGCCGTAAGTTTGGTAGGAAGGTACCAAAGTAATCCCGGCATGGAACACTGGATAGCGGTCAAGAATATCCTGAAGTACCTGAAAAGGACTAAGGAAATGTTTCTTGTTTATGGAGGTGACAAAGAGCTCGTCGTAAAGGGTTACGTCGATGCTAGCTTCGACACAGATCTGGATGACTCTAAGTCACAAACCGGATACGTGTATGTTTTGAATGGTGGGGCAGTAAGCTGGTGCAGTTGCAAGCAAAGTGTTGTGGCGGGATCTACATGTGAAGCGGAGTACATGGCAGCCTCGGAGGCAGCACAAGAAGCAGTCTGGGTGAAGGAGTTCATTACCGACCTAGGAGTCATACACAATGCCTCGGGCCCGATGACTCTATTCTGCGACAACACTGGAGCTATTGCCCTTGCCAAGGAGCCCAGGTTTCACAGGAAGACCAGGCATATAAGGCGTCGCTTCAGCTCCATTCGTGAAAGTGTTCAAAATGGAGACATAGAGATTTGTAAAGTACATACAGACCTGAATGTGGTAGATCCGTTGACTAAACCTCTCCCTAGAGCAAAACATGATCAACACCAGAACTGCATGGGTGTTCGATTCATCACAATGTAACTAGAATATTGACTCTAGTGCAAGTAGGAGACTGTTGGAAATATGCCCTAGAGGCAATAATAAAATGGTTATTATTATATTTCTTTGTTCATGGTAATTGTCTATTATTCATGCTATAATTGTGTTATCCGGAAATCGTAATACATGTGTGAATACATAGACCACAACACGTCCCTAGTGAGCCTCTAGTTGACTAGCTCGTTGATCAAAAGATAGTCATGGTTTCCTGACTATGGACATTGGATGTCATTGATAACGGGATCACATCATTAGGAGAATGATGTGATGGACAAGACCCAATCCTAAGCATAGCTCAAAGATCGTGTAGTTCGTTTGCTGTAGCTTTTCCGAATGTCAAGTATCATTTCCTTACACCATAAGATTGTGCAACTCCTGGATACCGTAGGACTGCCTTGGGTGTGCCAAACATCACAACATAACTGGGTGACTATAAAGGTACATTACAGGTATCTCCGAAAGTGTCTGTTGGGTTGACACGAATCGAGACTGGGATTTGTCACTCCGTGTGACGGAGAGGTATCTCTGGGCCCGCTCGGTAATGCATCCTCATAATGAGCTCAATGTGACCAAGTGGTTGATCACGGGATCATGCATTACGGCACGAGTAAAGTGACTTGCCGTTAATGAGATTGAACGAGGTATTGGGATACCGACGATCGAGTCTCGGGCAAGTAACATACAGATTGACAAAGGGAATTGTATACGGATTGATTGAATCCTCGACATCGTGGTTCATCCGATGAGATCATCGTGGAGCATGTGGGATCCAACATGGGTATCCAGATCCCGCTGTTGGTTATTGACCGGAGAGGCATCTCGGTCATGTCTGCATGTCTCCCGAACCCGTAGGGTCTACACACTTAAGATTCGGTGACGCTAGGGTTGTAGAGATATTAGTAGCAGTAACCCGAAAGTTGTTCGGAGTCCCGGATGAGATCCCAGACGTCACGAGGAGTTCCGGAATGGTTCGGAGGTAAAGATTTATACATAGGAAGTCCAGTTTCGGCCATCGGGAAGGTTTCGGGGGTCATCGGTATTGTACCGGGACCACCGGAAGGGCCCCGGGGGTCCACCGGGTGGGGCCACCTATCCCGGAGGGCCCCATGGGCTGAGTTGGGAGGGGAACCATCCCCTAGTGGGCTGGTGCGCCCCCCTTGGGCCTCGCCTGCGCCTAGGGTTGGGAAACCCTAGGGGTGGGGTTGCCCACCCCCCCACTTGGCTTGGGGGGAAGCCACCCCTTGGCCACCGCCCCCTTGGAGATCCATCTCCTAGGCCCCCCCCCAAGGCCCCTATATAAAGAGGGGGGAGGGAGGGCAGCCGCACACCCTTGATCTTGGCGCCTCCCTCTCCCTCCGTTACACCTCTCCTCCCCGCTTGCGCTTGGCGAAGCCCTGCCGGGATCCTGCTGCATCCACCACCACGCCGTCGTGCTGCTGGATCTTCATCAACCTCTCCTTCCCCCTTGCTGGATCAAGAAGAAGGAGACGTCTCCCAACCGTACGTGCGTTGAACGCGGAGGTGCTGTCCGTTCAGCACTTGGTCATCAGTGATTTGGATCACGTCGAGTACGACTCCATCAACCCCGTTCTCTTGAACGCTTCCGCACGCGATCTACAAGGGTATGTAGATGCACTCCTCTCTCCCTCGTTGCTAGATGACTCCATAGATTGATCTTGGTGATGCGTAGAAAATTTTAAAATCCTGCTACGTTCCCCAACATGTTCATGCTCAAAGCTGGCACTAAATAACAATTATTGAGGTTTAAAACTAATCACGTAGGTAAATGTAGAGGTAGCGTGCCGACGGCGATCACATCGACCTTGGAACCATTCCCAACGCGCATCATCACCTCGTCCTTCGCCAGTCTCCGCTTATTCCGCAGCTCCTGCTTTGAGTTACAAATGTGAGCAACCGCACCGGTATCAAATACCCAGGAGCTACTACGAGTACTAGTAAGGTACACATCAATTACATGTATATCACATATACCTTTAGTGTTGCCGGCCTTCTTGTCCGCTAAGTATTTGGGGTAGTTCCGCTTCCAGTGACCACTTCCCTTGCAATAAAAACACTCAGTCTCGGGCTTGGGTCCATTCTTTGGCTTCTTCCCGGCAGCTTGCTTACCGGGCGCGGCAACTCCCTTGCCGTCCTTCTTGAAGTTCTTATTACCCTTGCCTTTCTTGAACTTAGTGGTTTTATTCACAAACAACACTTGATGTTCCTTTCTGATTTCCACCTCTGCTGATTTCAACATTGAATATACCTCGGGAATGGTCTTTTCCATCCCATGCATATTGAAGTTCATCACAAAGCTCTTGTAGGTCGGTGGAAGCGACTGAAGGATTCTGTCAATGACCGCGTCATCCAGGAGATTAACTCCCAGCTGAGTCAAGCGGTTATGCAACCTGGACATTTTGAGTATGTGCTCATTGACAGAACTATTTTCCTCCATCTTATAGCTGAAGAACTTGTTAGAGACTTCATATCTCTCGACCCGGGCATGAGCTTGAAAAACCATTTTCAGCTCTTTGAACATCTCATATGCTTCGTGTCTCTCAAAACGCTTTTGGAGCCCCGGTTCTAAGTTGTAAAGCATGCCGCACTGAACAAGGGAGTAATCATCAGCACGTGACTGCCAAGCGTTCATAACGTCTTGGTTCTATGGGATGGGTGTGTCACCTAGCGGTGCTTCTAGAACATAATCTTTCATGGCAGCTATGAGGATGATCCTCAGGTTCTGGACCCAGTCCGTATATTTGCTGCCATCATCTTTCAGCTTGGTTTTCTCTAGGAACGCGTTGAAGTTGAGGGCAACATTAGTGTGGGCCATTTGATCTACAAGACATAGTGTAAAGATTTTAGACTAAGTTCATGATAATTAAGTTCATCTAATCAAATTATTCAATGAACTCCCACTCAGATAGACATCCCTCTAGTCATCTAACTGAAACATGATCCGAGTCAACTAGGCCGTGTCCGATCATCACGTGAGACGGACTAGTCAACATCGGTGAACATCTTCATGTTGATCGTATCTTCTATATGACTCATGCTCGACCTTTCGGTCTTCTGTGTTCCGAGGCCATGTTTGTACATGCTAGGCTCGTCATGTCAACCTAAGTGTATTGCGTGTGTAAATCTGGCTTACACCCGTTGTATTCGAACGTTAGAATCTATCACACCCGATCATCACGTGGTGCTTCGAAACAACGAACCTTCGCAACGGTACACAGTTAGGGGGAACACTTTCTTGAAATTATTACGAGGGATCATCTTATTTAAGCTACCGTCGTTCTAAGCAAATAAGATGTAAAACATGATAAACATCACATGCAATCAAATAGTGACATGATATGGCCAATATCATTTGCTCCTTTTGATCTCCATCTTCGGGGATCCATGATCATCGTTGTCACCGGCATGACACCATGATCACCATCATCGTGTCTCCTTGAAGTTGTCTCATCATCTGTTACTTCTACTACTATGGCTAACGCTTTAGCAATAAAGTAAAGTAATTACATGACGTTTATGTTGACACGCAGGTCATAAATAAATAAAGACAACTCCTATGGCACCTGCCTGTTGTCATACTCATCGACATGCAAGTCGTGATTCCTATTACAAGAACATGATCAATCTCATACATCACATATATCATTCATCACATCCTTTTGGCCATATCACATCACACGGCACATGCTACAAAAACAAGTTAGACGTCCTCTAATTGTTGTTGAAAGTTTTTACGTGGCTGCTATAGGTTTCTAGCAAGAACGTTTCTTACCTACGCCAAAACCACAACGTGATATGCCAATTTCTATTTACCCTTCAGAAGGACCCTTTTCATCAAATCCGATCCGACTAAAGTGGGAGAGACAGACACCCGCCAGCCACCTTATGCAACTAGTGCATGTCAATCGGTGGAACCAGTCTCACGTAAGCGTACGTGTAAGGTCGGTCCGGGCCGCTTCATCCCACGATGCCGCCGAATCAAGATAAGACTAGTAACGGCAAGCAAATTGATAATATCGACGCCCACAACTGCTTTGTGTTCTACTCGTGCATAAAAACTACGCATAGACCTAGCTCTGATACCACTGTTGGGGAACGTAGCAGAATTTTAAAATTTTGTACGCATCACCAAGATCAATCTATGGAGTCATCTAGCAATGAGGGAGAAAGGAGTGCATCTACATACCCTTGTAGATCGCGCGCGGAAGTGTTCAAGAGAACGGGGTTGATGGAGTCGTACTCATCGTGATCCAAATCACCGATGACCTAGCGCCGAACGGACGGCACCTCCGTGTTCAACACATGTACGGTTGGGAAGACGTCTCCTCCAACTTGATCCAGCAAGGGGAAAGGAGAGGTTGATGAAGATCCAGTAGCACGACGGCGTGGTGGTGGAAGCAACGGTGATCTCGGCAGGGCTTCGCCAAGCACAGGGAGAGGGAGGAGTGTCACGGGAGGGAGAGGGAGAGGCCAGGGGCTAGGGTGCGGCTGCCCTCCCTCCCTCCCTCCCACTATATATAGGGTCCCTAGGGGGGGCGCCGGCCCTAGGAGATCCAATCTCCAAGGGGGGCGGCGGCCAAGGGGGTGGCTTGCCCCTAGCCAAGTGGGGCGCCCCCCACCCCTAGGGTTTCCAACCCTAGGCGCAGGGGGGGCATAGGGGGGCGCACCAGCCCACTAGGGGCTAGTTCCCCTCCCACTTCAGCCCATGGGGCCTGTCGGCGTTCTGGGAACGGGGGTCCCTAGACTTGCCTGCCTGCGGCATGCAGCGTGGCTCAAAGGGGGGCCCAGCACGGCCCATCTTCACCAACACAAACTCAAGACCCTCGCGAGAGGCCAAGCCTCGTGGGGCGGATGATGCGGAGCTTCCTCAGGCACGGCCTCGTCAGGCTGGCTCACGAGGAGGCGAAGAGATCAAGGCGGGGTACCTCACGAGGTGCCCGTGATGCAAGCCATGACGACCGAGGGTGCCAGGCGGGTGCAAGCCCGTGCAGTGTCCTCCCTTCCTCTTTGGTGCAAAGGGGGCAAGCACAGCCGCGGAGTACCGAGGCATCAGACAAAGGTTGCCATTTTGGTGTAACGAGACCAAGACCAGGAGGACTATGAGACGGAGTTCACCGTGGAGCCCAAGACGGCGTCATCACCAGAGCTTTGCGCAGGCGAAGACTACTTTTGTCAGGATAGCTGATACTAGCTGTCCCCCTTCAAATTAGCCCGCCATGGTTGGCTCCCTTCCCGCTCGATATTTGGGAAGAGGACCAGGGCCTCTATAAATAGGATCAGCCACCCGCAAGAGGGAGGGACAGAGACAGACACACACATAGACAGAGAGCTGAGGGGTTCGGAGAAGGAGGCCCTTGAGAGAGGGGTTTAGATCAGATAGAGAGAGAGAGAGAGAGAGAGAGAAGGGTGACTGAGCTCCTCCCGGCAGTTCATCACCCCAGCCAAGAACATACCCTCGCGAGGCCGTTCTCCCTTGTATTGTTCATCATCATCAGCCCAAGAGGCAATCCACCACACCACACACTGGAGTAGGGTATTACACCACAATGGTGGCCCGAACCAGTATAAACCCTGTGTCTCTTGTGTTGTTCTTTCTTTAGTTTAGATCCTAGCAAGGCGGAGGAGTGCAGGTAGGTAGGAGGCGAAATCTCCACACGCACCCCAGTGTTCGAACCTCAAGGGTCTGCCGGAACCCGAAATCCGACATTTGGCGCGCCAGGTAGGGGTGCGCCGGGATTCGTCTTCCACCACCCCGTCCTCCTTCGACCATCACGCCATGTCTGACGCTCGTCGGGCCCGCGCCGAGCGCCGGGCCGCACTCGCTTTCCTCGGCGCCCAGACGGCCCCTGTCGGCGGGCGTCCTCGTCGTTCCCTGCCACCTGCCGTCAACGCCGCCACCGGCCCGGCGGGGGACGAGCAGCAAGCATCGTCCCGGCATCTGTCCATGCGGCAAGACGGCCGCACCGCAACTCCCTCGCTCACCATAGCTGGTTCTTCGTCCCGCGCCCTCCGCGCGCCCATGGAGCCCCGCAACATCGTCGCGGCCCTCTTGGGCGGCTCGCAGGCGCCTACAAGTCACCACGTCAAGCCGTTCATCCACCGGGTTAGTGCCGCTTCCACGCGGCAGGGGGCTCCCCTGGACCGGGCAGCGCCCGAGACCGGACTGACCTTCAGCTCGGAGGACCACCCCTCCAACTCGGCCTGCTCGGGTGCGCTCCCCATGCTGTGCACCCCCACCATCTGCCAGGTGGCCTTCACCAGGACTCTCATTGATGGCGGCGCGGGCCTCAGCATGCTCTCGGTCGAGGCCTTCAACGCATACCCCTGGAACGGCTGCAACCCAGTCGGCCCTTCTCAGGCATTGGGGGCGAGTCGTCCAGCTCCTTGGGAGAGATCCGGCTCCCAGTAACCTTCGGCACCTACGACAACTTCCGCACGGAGCTAGTCGACTTCGACATCGCCCCCATCGACCTCCCCTACAACGCCATCCTCGGCTACCCAGCGCTAGCCCAGTTAATGGCCGCGACGCACCCAGCGTACAACCTCATGAAGATGCCCGGGAGCAGCGGTGTCCTCACTGTGCACGGGGATACCGGGGACGCACTGCGGGTGCTCAAGCTCGCCTTCAAGACGGCGGCGTCGGCACAGCCCGCCGACTTGGAGACCCCCGGGCCCAAGGGGGCTGCACCCGCCAAGAAGAAACAGTTGTTCACCCAAGACAAGGCAGAAACCAAGCAGATACCCATCGATGAGGACGGCTCCACCAACGCCACTTTCACCATAGGCGCCCACCTCGAACCCGAGCAGGAGAAGGCCCTGGTTGGGTTCCTGCGTGCAAACAAGAAGGTATTCGCTTGGGAGCCTGACCAGTTGGCAGGGATCCCTAGGAGTATAATCGAGCATCACCTCAACGTGTGCCCTAACGTGCGCCCTGTGAAGTAGAAGGCCAGGCGGCAATCCACAGAAAAGCAGGCCTTCATCATCCAAGAGACCCGCAAATTAGAAGCCGCTGGGGTCATTCGCGAGGTCCAGTACCCGGATTGGTTGGCCAACCCTGTCGCTGTGCCAAAGAAGGGAGGGAAGGAGCACATGTGTGTCGACTTCACCAACCTCAACAAAGCATGCCCGCAAGATCCGTTCCCGCTTCCCTGCATCGACCAGATCATCAATTCCACTGCGGAATGCGACCTGTTATGCTTCTTGGATGCCTTCTCTGGGTATCACCAGATCAAGATGGCGGTAGAAGACGTCGAGAAGACCACCTTCCTAACCCCATGTGGAGTGTACTGCTACACATGCATGCCATTTGGGCTGCGTAACGCAGGGGCGACCTTCCAGCGGCTGATGCACATCACCTTGGGCCCGCAGCTCGGGAAGAATGTTGAGGCTTACGTCGATGACATTGTGGTAAAGTCTCGGGAGGCCAGGACCTTGATACAAGACTTGGACGAAACCCTCGCGAGCCTCAACGCAGTGAACCTACGGCTCAACCCAAAGAAGTGTGTGTTCGGAGTCCCCTCGGGCAAGCTCGTGGGTTTCCTCGTGTCCCACCGAGGCATCGAGGCTAACCCGGAGAAGGTCAAGGCGGTGGAAGACATGAGCCCGCCAAAGACCCTCAGAGAAATACAGAAGCTCACGGGGCGCGTGACCGTGCTAGGGCGCTTCATCTCCAAGTTGGGGGAACGAGCACTGCCTTTCTTCCAGCTAATGAAGAAAAAGGGGCCCTTCGAGTGGACTCAAGAGGCCGACAAGGCGTTCCAGGACCTCAAGAGATACCTGACCAGCCCACCGGTCATGGTGGCTCCGCGCCCTCAAGAGCCCCTGGTGCTTTACCTCGCCGCCACTCCCTACTCCGCCAGCGCAGCCTTGGTGGCAGTCAGAGAGGAGCGCCGAATCAAAACCGCGGCAGCAGCCCGAGACAAGGCAGAACAGGGACAAGGAAGGCCCACAGAAACTGCCACCGCGGCTGAGGAGGATCAGCCGCCGCAGAGGGGCGCACCGGAGGCGGAAGGGGCCCCTCTCCCAGATGGCCAGTCTCAGGAGGCCTCATTGCCTCAAGAGGCGCCATGGTCTCCGAAGGGAGCCACCAGCACTGACGCACTCCACCTCGTTGAGCACCCAGTGTACTTTGTCAGCACGGTGTTGCGGGATGCAAGGGCGCGGTACCCCATGCCTCAGAAACTCCTCGCGCTACTGGTGGCCTCACGCAAGCTGCGGCACTATTTTCAGGGTCACCCCATCAAGGTCGTCTCGTCATACCCCCTGGAGAGAGTGCTCAGGAGCCCTAATTCAGTTGGAAGGGTCACTAAGTGGAACATAGAACTGCAGGCGTTTCAGCTCGACTTCAGCACGACCAGAGACATCAAGGGAGCAGCGTTGGCGGATTTTGTGGCAGAATGGACGGAGGCGCCAGGCCTCAAGGCCGACGAGGATCGGTCCCTGTCCCCGGGAAGTGAGGCGCCAGAAGGCTGGGTCATGTACTTCGATGGGGCATTCTCCAGGCAAGGCGCTGGGGCTGGGGTGGTGCTTATATCGCCCACTCAGGACAAGATCTACTACACCGTGCAGCTCTGCTTCCAGCAAGGTGAAAAGGTCTCCAATAACATAGCGGAGTATGAAGGTTTAATAGCGGGCTTGAAGGCCGCGGCTGCCCTGGGGGTGAAACGCCTCACCATCAAGGGCGATTCGCAGCTCCTTGTCAATTTCTCCAACAAGGTGTACGAGCCGAAGGATGAGCACATGGAAGCCTACCTAGCGGAGGTCCGCAGGATGGAAAAGCAGTTCTGGGGGCTGGAGTTGCAGCATGTGCCCCGTGGCACCAACCAGGAGGCCGACGACATCGCCAAACAGGAGTCCAGGCGGTTACCTCAGGAGCCTGACATTTTCGAGGAGCGGCTCTTCAAGCCCTCAGCCCTGCCGTCATTATCGAACACGGCTCAGCCCCGGGAGGAGCTCCCCCAGCCACCTGCCTCAGGGGCTCCGGCCTGTGGCCTGGCCTCAAGAGCACGCCTGCTCCTGATGATGGAACCTCAGGAGGGATGTTGGATCATGGAGCTCCGGAATTACCTAACGCAAGGGACCCTGCAGGAGAAGGAGGAGGAAGCGGAGCGAGTGGCACGCCAGGCCATGGCATACTGCATCAAGGATGGAGAGCTCTACCGGAAGCGGCCAAACGATGTATCCCTGCGCTGCATCTCCAGGGAGCAAGGGAAGGAACTGCTGGAAGATATACACGGCGGAGACTGTGGACATCATTCATCATCACGGACCCTCGTCGGCAAGGTGTTCTGCAGTGGGTTTTATTGGCCCACCGTGCTCAATGACGCCGTCGAACTAGTGAAAGCTTGTGAGGCCTGCCAGTTCCATGCCAAGAAGATCCATCAACCAGTAGGAGGCTTGCAGACTATACCCCTTTCGTGGCCATTCGCAGTCTGGGGCCTGGACATCTTGGGCCCGTTTCCTTGGGCGCCCGAGGGCTACCGCTACCTCTACGTCGCCGTGGACAAGTTCACCAAGTGGGCTGAAGTAGAGGCTGTCCGCACCATTCCCGCGGGTTCCGCGGCCAAGTTCATCAAGGGCATCGTGAGCCGGTTCGGGGTGCCGAATCGCATCATCACGGACAATGGTTCGCAGTTAACCAGTAACCTCTTCAAAACATACTGTGCTAACCTTGGAACGCAGGTATGCTACACTTCGGTGGCGCACCCTCGAAGCAACGGCCAGGCCGAGCGAGCCAACGCGGAGGTCCTGAGGGGCCTCAAGACCAGGACGTTCAAGAAGAAGCTGGAGGCCTGTGGCAGAGGTTGGTACGATGAGCTTATGTCCGTGTTGTGGTCCATCCGCACAACCGCGACCAAGCCGACTGGAGAGACCCCGTTCTTCCTGGTCTACGGAGCCGAAGCGGTCCTCCCTCACGAGGTCAGACGTCACTCCGCGCGGGTCCTGGCGTTCGACGAGGCGCAGCAGGACGCCATGCGGGGGATGGACCTCGTGCTGGGGGAGGAACGTCGCCGAGAAGCCGCGCTACGAGCGGCGAGGTACCAACAAGCACTGTGGCGATATCACTGCCGCAACATCCGCCCCAGAACTCTCGAGGTAGGAGACCTCGTGCTTAGGCGGGTCCCCTCCAGGGAGGGGCTGCACAAGCTCTCTCCCATGTGGGAGGGCCCGTTCAAAGTTGTTCATGTTTCCAGGCCCGGCTCCGCGCGCTTGGAGACTTAGGAGGGGGTGCCAGTCCAGAACGCATGGAACATCCAGCACCTCCGGAGGTTCTACCCCTAAAAAGGCCCGGAGCCTGTGAAGAAGGCGAATGCCTGTGAAGCTATCGCGTTTTGGAAAAGGCCCGGAGCCTATGAAGAAGGCGAATGCCTGTGAAGCTATCGCGTTTTGGAAAAGGCCCGGAGCCTGTGAAGAAGGCGAATGCCTGTGAAGCTATCGCGTTTTGGAAAAGGCCCGGAGCCTGTGAAGAAGGCCAACGCCTGTGAAGCTCGCCGCCCGTGACACTCTCACGTAATAATGAGTTAGGGCTGTACATGCCCCGGAGTCTCAGGAGCACCGGCCTCAGGCCCTGGGGCTCCCTCCCACGCCCAGTGGCGGCACTTAGCTCCGCGCTGGTGAGAAGACGTCGAAGACTAGATTAGGTGTCGGACGCGGCTTTTCATTTGCTTTCCGCAGTTGGCTTGTCCCTTCTCATTCGAAGTTTTATTGAAGTTGTTGTCGTCTTTGGCTTGTGGTTCTTCGACTTTTCGCTCTCCTGCCTCGATTTCTCTTGTGCAAGGCCTCACGAGGGGGGGCAGCCGAGCGCCCTCACGAGTGTTCCTATCCTAGTCATTCAAAGGGTTCGCAACCTGGGCCCATCACAGGAGCACCCCTCCAGTCCGTGCCCCACGGGCACTGCGACACAAACAAAGGGCCTGGGTCGGTCACCCCCAACGGCTGGGGCCAGGAACTATCCACGCGCGGGCACGTAGCCAGAAGGTACAATAACGAAAGCAAAACGATGATTAACAGCAATGACCCAAACACGCCCCCGCGGGGCTCCACGCTATTGTCCTTGTTATGTAGGGAAAAGGAAAAGAAAGGACAAATCTGGTGCAGCTCGCCTCACACTGGCCCGCAGGGAAGGCCCGAGCTGCCTTCGGAGCTCAGGCGGACTCCCTCTCGCGCTTCACCAGGGCGTGACGGCGGGCGGACACGTTACCACCTCCCAAGCAGATACGATGGCGTGGGGGCTGACCGCGGCCACCGCTAGAAAAGTCGCCGCCTGAAGAAGAGCCGGAGAAGCTTGAGGAACCCTGAGCGCCGCCAGCCGCGCGAGCGCTGCCCTCTCCATCATCGCCGGAGCTGGGTTCCCAGCCGCCGTCGTCACCTTTGGGGCAACACCCTGTGCGGCGACCATCTTCCCCAAACACCCTCACATAGAGGGTGGCATCGCCGTCGAACTTGAAGTGTATGGTGCATCGACGACTCAGGCCAAGCGCGCGGGCAAACGTTTGCCAACCGCGGGCCAGAGACAGGCTCCCGGCCGCGGAGACCTCCAGTGAGACCCATGAGGCTCGGCTGCAGCAGCCGTCGGCCTGGAGCCAGAGGCCGCCCAGGGCGCCGGCCGGGAGCTCGCCGAGGAGGAAGCGAGGAAGTGGAAGCCGGGTGCTAGTCGGCTCCGCCGACCACACACGAACTCCGGCAGCACTTCAGCAGTGCGAAAGCGCAGCCTAGGGGGACGCGCAGCCGGAGCGCGCCCCCCGGCCATAGCAACCCGCCCGTCGCTGTGCTGAATATCGCCTCCACGGCAGCGGGGAGCCACCGTGGTGGCCACAGGATGTTTGCGAGGGCGCCCTCGGCCGCGCTTGGGCGGGGGAGAGGCGGGCACAACCTGGCGAGCCTTCCCCTTCTCTGCGGCCGAGAACCTCCTCGAAGGGGCCATGAAGAAAAAGGAGAAGCAAGGGGGAATGGACTGGAAGGGCGCGCGTTGGTCCATATTTATAGCTGGCGATGGCCAACCAACGGCCCCCATGATCGCAGGTAATTATGACCTGCTTTGCATGCAGGGACTTGTCCAATCCGTGCAGTTGCCGAGGTGCCATGGGGAAGTGGAGACGCCCACGTCCCATCAACCGCCACGCGGCGCCCAAGGCCGCAGGCTGTTAGGGCCCGCGGCGCTTCGCTCTTGCCCTTCCGCTTCCCTGCACGGCCAAGCCCGGGCGCGCCTTGGGCCCGGGGGCTACTGTCGGCGTTCTGGGAACGGGGGTCCCCAGACTTGCCTGCCTGCGGCGTGGCTCAAAGGGGGGCCCAGCGTGGCCCATCTTCACCAACACAAACTCAAGACCCTCACGAGGGGCCAAGCCTCGCGGGGCGGACGACGCGGAGCTTCCTCAGGCACGGCCTCGTCAGGCTGGCTCACGAGGAGGTGGAGAGATCAAGGCGGGGTACCTCACGAGGTGCCCGTGATGCAAGCCATGACGACCGAGGGCGCCAGGCGGGTGCCAGCCCGCGCAGTGTCCTCCCTTCCTCTTTGGTGCAAAGGGGGCAAGCGCAGCCGCGGAGTACCGAGCCATCAGGCAAAGGTTGCCATTTCGGTGCAACAAGACCAAGACCAGGAGGACTACGAGATGGAGGTCACCGTGGAGCCCAAGATGCGTCATCACTAGGGCTTTGCGCAGGCGAAGACTACTTTTGTCAGGATAGCTGATACTAGCTGTCCCCCTTCAAATTAACCCGCCATTGTTGGCTCCCTTCCCGCTCGATATTTGGGAAGAGGACCAGGGCCTCTATAAATAGGATCAGCCACCCACAAGAGGGAGGGACAGAGACAGACACACACACAGACAGAGAGCTGAGGGGTTCGGAGAAGGAGGCCCTTGAGAGAGGGGTTTAGATCAGATAGAGAGAGAGAGAGAGAGAAGGGTGACTGAGCTCTGTTGGGGAACGTAGTAATTTCAAAATTTTCCTACGCACACGCAAGATCATGGTGATGCATAGCAACAAGAGGGGAGAGTGTGATCTACATACCCTTGTAGATCGACAACGGAAGCGTTTGGTTGATGTAGTCGTACGTCTCCACGGCCCGACCGATCAAGCACCGAAACTACGGCACCTCCGAGTTTTAGCACACGTTCAGCTCGATGACGATCCCCGGACTCCGATCCAGCAAAGTGTCGGGGAAGAGTTCCGCCAGCACGACGGCGTGGTGATGATCTTGATGTACTACTATCGCAGGGCTTCGCCTAAGCACCGCTACAATATTATCGAGGACTATGGTGGCAGGGGGCGCCGCACACGGCTAAGAATATGATCACGTGGATCAACTTGTGTTCCTCTGGGGTGCCCCTGCCTCCATATATAAAGGCTCAAGGGGGGGTGCGGCCGGCCTAGGAGAGGCGCGCCAGGAGGAGTCCTACTCCCTCTGAGAGTAGGATTCCCCCCGCCCCCAATCCTAGTTGGAATAGGATTCGCGGAGGGGGGGGAAAGAGAAAGGGGGCCGACCCCCTCTCCTTGTCCAATTCGGACCAAGGGAGGGGAGGGGCGCGCGGCCCATCTAGGCTGCCTCTTCTCTTTTCCACTAAGGCTCACTAAGGCCCATATAGCTCCCGGGGGGTTCCGGTAACCTCCCGGTACTCCGGTAAAATCCCGATTTCACCCGAAACACTTCCAATATCCAAACATAGGCTTCCAATATATCAATCTTTATGTCTCGACCATTTCGAGACTCCTCATCATGTCCGTGATCACATCCGGGACTCCGAACAACCTTCGGTACATCAAAATGTATAAACTCATAATATAACTGTCATCGAAACCTTAAGCGTGCGGACCCTACGGGTTCGAGAACAATGTAGACATGACCGAGACATGTCTCCGGTCAATAACCAATAGCGGGACCTGGATGCCCATATTGGCTCCTACATATTCTAAGAAGATCTTTATCGGTCAGACCGCATAACAACATACGTTGTTCCCTTTGTCATCGGTATGTTACTTGCCCGAGATTCGATCGTCGGTATCCAATACCTAGTTCAATCTCGTTACCGGCAAGTCTCTTTACTCGTTCCGTAATACATCATCTCGCAACTAACTCATTAGTTACATTGCTTGCAAGGCTTAAGTGATGTGCATTACCGAGAGGGCCCAGTGATACCTCTCTGACGATCGGAGTGACAAATCCTAATCTCGAAATACGTCAACCCAACATGTACCTTTGGAGACACCTGTAGAGCACCTTTATAATCACCCAGTTAAGTTGTGACATTTGGTAGCACACATAGTGTTCCTCCGGTAAACGGGAGTTGCATAATCTCATAGTCATAGGAACATGTATAAGTCATGAAGAAAGCAATAGCAACATACTAAATGATCGAGTGCTAAGCTAATGGAATGGGTCATGTCAATCAGATCATTCACCTAATGATGTGATCCCGTTAATCAAATAACAACTCTTTGTCCATGGTTAGGAAACATAACCATCTTTGATTAACGAGCTAGTCAAGTAGAGGCATACTAGTGACACTCTGTTTGTCTATGTATTCACACATGTATTATTTTTCCGGTTAATACAATTCTAGCATGAATAATAAACATTTATCATGATATAAGGAAATAAATAATAACTTTATTATTGCCTCTAGGCCATATTTCCTTCAAGCTCCTCCCAGCAGTTCATCGCCCCAACCAAGAACAGACCCTCGCGAGGCCGTTCTCCCTTGTATTGTTCATCATCATCAGCCCAAGAGGCAATCCACCACACCACACACTGGAGTAGGGTATTACACCACAACGGTGGCCCGAACTAGTATAAACCCTGTGTCTCTTGTGTTGTTCTTTCTTTAGTTTAGATCCTAGCAAGGCAGAGGAGTGCGGGTAGGTAGGAGGCGAAATCTCCGCGCGCACCCTAGTGTTTGAACCTCAAGGGTCTGCCGGAACCCGAAATCCGACAGGGCCCTCTGGGATAGGTGGCCCCACCCGGTGGACCCCCGGGACCCTTCCGGTGGTCCCAGTAGAATACCGATTACCCCCGAAACTTTCCCGATGGCCGAAACTTGACTTCCTATATATAAATCTTCACCTCCGGACCATTCCGAAACTCCTCGTGACGTCTGGGATCTCATGCGGGACTCCGAACAACTTTCGGGTTACCGTATACTAATATCTCAACAACCCTAGTGTCACCGAACCTTAAGTGTGTAGACCCTATGGGTTCGGGAGACACCAACCCAACAAGTACCTTTGGAGACACCTGTAGAGCACCTTTATAATCACCCAGTTACGTTGTGACATTTGGTAGCACACAAAGTGTTCCTCCGGTAAACAGGAGTTGCATAATCTCATAGTCATAGGAACATGTATAAGTCATGAAGAAAGCAATAGCAACATACTAAACGATCGGGTGCTAAGCTAATGGAATGGGTCATGTCAATCAGATCATTCACCTAATGATGTGATCCCGTTAATCAAATAACAAATCTTTGTCCATGGTTAGGAAACATAACCATCTTTGATTAACGAGCTAGTCAAGTAGAGGCATACTAGTGACACTCTGTTTGTCTATGTATTCACACATGTATTATGTTTCCGGTTAATACAATTCTAGCATGAATAATAAATATTTATCATGATATAAGGAAATAAATAATAACTTTATTATTGCCTCTATGGCATATTTCCTTCAGTCTCCCACTTGCACTAGAGTCAATAATCTAGATCACATCACCATGTGATTAACATCGATAGTTCACATCATCATGTGATTAACACCCATAGTTCACATCGCCATGTGATCAACACCCAAAGGGTTTACTAGATTCAGTAATCTAGTTCACATCGCTATGTGATTAACACTCAAAGAGTACTAAGGTGTGATCATGTTTTGCTTGTGAGAGAATCTTAGTCAACGGGTCTTTCACATTCAGATTTTCTATGTCTACAATACTCTGCACGGAGCTACTCTAGCTAATTGCTCCCACTTTCAATATGTATCTAGATCGAGACTTAGAGTTATCCAGATCTGTGTCAAAACTTGCATCGACGTAACTCTTTACGACGAACCTTTTGTCACCTCCATAACCGAGAAACATATCCTTATTCCAGTAAGGATAATTTTGACCGATGTGCATTGATCTACTCCTAGATCACTATTGTACTCCCTTGCTTAACATAGTGTAGGGCATACAATAGATCTGGTACACAGCATGGCATACTTTATAGAACCTATGGCTGAGGCATAGGGAATGACTTTCATTCTCTTTCTATCTTCTGCCGTGGTCGGGCTTTGGGTCTTACTCAACTTCACACCTTGTAACACAGGCAAGAACTCTTTCTTTGACTGTTCCATTTTGAACTACTTAAAAATCTTGTCAAGGTATGTACTTATTGAAAAAACTTATCAAGCATCTTGATCTATCTCTTATAGATCTTGATGCTCAATATGTAAGCAGCTTTACCGAGGTCTTTCTTTGAAAAACTCCTTTCAAACATCCCTTTATGCTTTGCAGAATAATTCTACATTATTTCCGATCAACAATATGTCATTCACATATACTTATCAGAAATGTTGTAGTACTCCCACTCACTTTCTTGTAAATACAGGCTTCACCGCAAGTCTGTATAAAACTATATGCTTTGATCAACTTATCAAAGCGTATATTCCAACTCCGAGATGCTTACACCAGTCCATAGATGGATCGCTGGAGTTTGCACATTTTGTTAACACCTTTAGGATTGACAAAAACTTCTGGTTGCATCATATACAACTCTTCTTTAAGAAATCCATTAAGGATTGCAGTTTTGTTATCCATTTGCCAGATTTCATAAAATGCGGCAATTGCTAACATGATTCAGACAGATTTAAGCATAGATACGAGTGAGAAACTCTCATCGTAGTCAACATCTTGAACTTGTCGAAAACCTTTTTGCGACAATTTTAGCTTTGTAGATAGTAACACTACTATCAGCGTCCGTCTTCCTCTTGAAGATCCATTTATTTTCTATGGCTTGCCGATCATCGGGCAAGTCAACCAAAGTCCATACTTTGTTCTCATACATGGATCCCATCTCAGATTTCATGGCCTCAAGCCATTTTGCGGAATCTGGGCTCACCATCGCTTCTTCATGGTTCGTAGGTTCATCATGATCTAGTAGCATGATTTCCAGAACAGGATTACCGTACCACTCTGGCGCGGATCTTACTCTGGTTGATCTACGAGGTTCAGTAGTATCTTGTTCTGAAGTTTACATGATCATCATCATTAGCTTCCTCACTAATTGGTGTAGTAGTCACAGGAACAGATTTCTGTGATGAACTACTTTCCAATAAGGGAGAAGGTACAATTACCTTATCAAGTTCTACTTTCCTCCCACTCACTTCTTTCGAGAGAAACTCCTTCTCTAGAAAGGATTCATTCTTAGCAACGAATGTCTTGCCTTCGGATCTGTGATAGAAGGTGTACCCAACAGTCTCCTTTGGGTATCCTATGAAGACATATTTCTCCGATTTGGGTTTGAGCTTATCAGGATGGAACTTTTTCATATAAGCATCGCAACTCCAAACTTTAAGAAACGACAACTTTGGTTTCTTGCCAAACCACAGTTCAGATTGTGTTGTCTCAACAGACTTAGATGGTGCCCCTTTTTAACGTGAATGCAGCTGTCTTTAATGCATAACCCCAAAAACTATAGTGGTAAATCGGTAAGAAACATCATAGATTGTACTATATCCAATAAAGTACGGTTATGACGTTCGGACACACCATTATGCTGTGGTGTTCCAGGTGGCACGAATTTGTGAAACTATTCCACATTATTTTAATTGAAGACCAAACTCGTAACTCAAATATTTGTCTCCGTGATCAGATCGTAGAAACTTTATTTTCTTGTTACGATGATTTTCCACTTCACTCTGAAATTCTTTGAGCTTTTCAAATGTTTTAGACTTATGTTTCATCAAGTAGATATACCCATATCTGCTCAAATCATTTGTGAAGGTCAGAAAATAACGATACCCGCCGCGAGCCTTAACACTCATCGGATCGCATACATCAGTATGTATTATTTCCAATAAGTCAGTTGCTCGCTCCATTGTTCCGGAGAACGGAGTCTTAGTCATCTTGCCCATAAGGCATGGTTCGCAAGCATCAAGTGATTCTAAAATCCCATCAGCATGGAGTTTCTTCATGCGCTTTACACCAATATGACCTAAACGGCAGTGCCACAAATAAGTTGCACTATTATTATTAACTTTGCATCTTTTGTCTTCAATATTATGAATATGTGTATCACTACGATCGAGATCCAATGAACCATTTTCATTGGGTGTGTAACCATATAAGGTTTTATTCATGTAAACAGAACAACAATTATTCTCTAACTTAAATGAATAGCCGTATTGCAATAAACATGATCAAATCATATTCATGCTCAACGCAAACACCAAATAACACTTATTTAGGTTCAACACTAATCCCGAAAGTATAGGGAGTGTGCGATGATGATCATATCAATCTTGGAACTACTTCCAACACACATCGTCACTTCACCCTTAACTAGTTTCTGTTCATTCTGCAACTCCCGTTTCGAGTTACTACTCTTTAGCAACTGAACCAGTATCAAATACTGAGGGGTTGCTACGAACACTAGTAAAATACACATTAATAATCTGTATATCAAATATACCTTTGTTCACTTTGCCATCCTTCTTATCCGCCAAATACTTGGGGCAGTTCCGCTTCCAGTGACCAGTCCCTTTGCAGTAGAAGCACTTAGTCTCAGGCTTAGGACCAGACTTGGGCTTCTTCACTTGAGCGGCAACTTGCTTGCCGTTCTTCTTGAAGTTCCCCTTCTTCCCTTTGCCCTTGTATTGAAACTAGTGGTCTTATCTACCATCAACACTTGATGTTTTTCTTGATTTCTACCTTTGTTGATTTCAGCATCACGAAGAGCTTGGGAGTTGGTTCCGTTATCCCTTGCATATCATAGTTCATCATGAAGTTCTACTAACTTGGTAATGGTGACTAGAGAATTCTGTCAATCACTATCTTATCTGGAAGATTAACTCCCACTTGATTCAAGCGATTGTAGTACCCAGACAATCTGAGCACATGCTCACTAGTTGAGAGATTCTCCTCCATCTTTTAGCTATAGAACTTGTTGGAGACTTCATATCTCTCAACTCGGGTATTTGCTTGAAATATTAACTTCAACTCCTGGAACATCTCATATGGTCCATGACGTTCAAAACGTCTTTGAAGTCCCGATTCTAAGCCGTTAAGCATGGTGCACTAAACTATCAAGTAGTCATCATATTGAGCTAGCCAAACGTTCATAACGTCTGCATCTACTCCTGCAATAGGTCTGTCACCTAGCGGGGCATCAAAGATATAATTCTTCTGTGCAACAATGAGGATAAACCTCAGATCACGGATCCAATCCGCATCATTTCTACTAACATCTCTCAACACAATTTTCTCTAGGAACATATCAAAATAAACACAGGGAAGCAACAACGCGAGCTATTGATCTACAACATGATTTGCAAAATACTACCAAGACTAAGTTCATGATAAATTTAAGTTCAATTAATCATATTACTTAAGAACTCCCACTTAGACAGACATCTCTCTAATCATCTAAGTGATCACGTGATCCAAATCAACTAAACCATAACCGATCATCACGTGAAATGGAGTAGCTTTCAATGGTGAACATCTTTATGTTGATCATATCTACTATATGATTCACGCTCGACCTTTCGGTCTCAGTGTTCCGAGGCCATATCTGCATATGCTAGGCTCGTCAAGTTTAACCTGAGTATTCTGCGTGTGCAAAACTGGCTTGCACCTGTTATAGATGGACGTAGAGCTTATCACACCCGATCATCACCTGGTGTCTGGGCACGACAAACTTTGGCAACGGTGCATACTCAGGGAGAACACTTTTATCATGAAATTTAGTGAGAGATCATCTTATAAAGCTACCGTCGAACTAAGCAAAATAAGAAGCATAAAAGATAAACATCACATGCAATCAAAATATGTGACATGATATGGCCATGATCATCTTGCGCCTTTGATCTCCATCTCCAAAGTACCGTCATGATCTCTATTGTCACCGGCATGACACCATGATCTCCATCATCTTGATCTATATCAATGTGTCGTCACGTGGTCGTCTCGCCAACTATTGCTCTTGCAACTATTGCTATCGTATAGCGATAAAGTAAAGCAATTATTTGGCGCTTGCATCTTATGCAATAATGAGACAATCGTAAGGCTTCTGCCAGTTGCCGATAACTTCAACAAAACATGATCATCTCATACAACAACTTATATCTCATCACGTCTTGACCATATCACATCACAACATGCCCTGCAAAAACAAGTTAGACGTCCTCTACTTTGTTTGTTGCAAGTTTTACGTGGCTGCTACGGGCTTAAGCAAGAACCAATCTTACCTACGCATCAAAACCACAACGATAGTTTGTCAAGTTGGTGCTGTTTTAACCTTCGCAAGGACCGGGCGTAGCCACACTCGGTTCAACTAAAGTTGGAGAAACTGTCACCCGCAAGCCACCTATGTGCAAAGCACGTCGGGAGAACCGGTCTCGCGTAAGCATACGCGTAATGTCGGTCCGGGCCGCTTCATCCAACAATACCGCCGAACCAAAGTATGACATGCTGGTAAGCAGTATGACTTATATCGCCCACAACTCACGTGTGTTCTACTCGTGCATATAACATCAACACATAAAACCAGGCTCGGATGCCACTGTTGGGGTACATAGTAATTTCAAAATTTTCCTACGCACATGCAAGATCATGGTGATGCATAGCAACGAGAGGGGAGAGTGTGATCTACGTACCCTTGTAGATTGACAATGGAAGAGTTTGGTTGATGTAGTCGTACGTCTCCACGGCCCGACCGATCAAGCAACGAAACTACGGCACCTCCGAGTTTTAGCACACGTTCAGCTCGATGACGATCCCCGGACTCCGATCCAGCAAAGTGTCGGGGAAGAGTTCCGTCAGCACGACGGCGTGGTGACGATCTTGATGTACTACTGTCGCAGGGCTTCGCCTAAGCACCGCTACAATATTATCGAGGACTATGGTGGCAGGGGGCGCCGCACACGGCTAAGAATATGATCACGTGGATCAACTTGTGTTCCTCTAGGGTACCCCTGCCTCCGTATATAAAGGCTCAAGGGGGGGTGCGGCCGGCCTAGGAGAGGCGCGCCAGGAGGAGTCCTACTCCCTCTAGGAGTAGGATCCCCCCCCCCAATCCTAGTTGGAATAGGATTCGCGGAGGGG
This sequence comes from Triticum monococcum, assembly GCA_034509565.1. Classification (NCBI taxonomy): domain Eukaryota; kingdom Viridiplantae; phylum Streptophyta; class Magnoliopsida; order Poales; family Poaceae; genus Triticum; species Triticum monococcum. Next base: position 492,609,400 of record CM067845.1, read on the forward strand.
GGAAAAGAGAAAGGGGGCCGGCCCCCTCTCCTTGTCCTATTCGGACCAAGGGAGGGGAGGGGCGCGCGGCCCATCTAGGCTACCTCTTCTCTTTTCCACTAAGGCCCACTAAGGCCCATATAGCTCCCGGGGGGTTCCGGTAACCTCCCGGTACTCTGGTAAAATCCCGATTTCACCCGGAACACTTCCGATATCCAAACATAGGCTTCCAATATATCAATCTTTATGTCTCGACCATTTCGAGACTCCTCGTCATGTCCGTGATCACATCCGGGACTCTGAACAACCTTCGGTACATCAAAACGTATAAACTCATAATATAACTGTCATCGAAACCTTAAGCGTGCGGACCCTACGGGTTCGAGAACAATGTAGACATGACCGAGACATGTCTCCGGTCAATAACCAATAGCGAGACCCGGATGCCCATATTGGCTCCTACATATTCTACGAAGATCTTTATCGGTCAGACCGCATAACAACATACGTTGTTCCCTTTGTCATCGGTATGTTACTTGCCCGAGATTCGATCGTCGGTATCCAATACCTAGTTCAATCTCGTTACCGACAAGTCTCTTTACTCGTTCCGTAATACATCATCTCGCAACTAACCCATTAGTTACCCAGAGATACCTCTCCGACGATCGGAGTGACAAATCCTAATCTCGAAATACGTCAACCCAACATGTACCTTTGGAGACACCTGTAGAGCACCTTTATAATCACCCAGTTACGTTGTGACGTTTGGTAGCACACAAAGTGTTCCTCCGGTAAACGGGAGTTGCATAATCTCATAGTCATAGGAACATGTATAAGTCATGAAGAAAGCAATAGCAACATACTAAACGATCGGGTGCTAAGCTAATGGAATGGGTCATGTCAATCCGATCATTCACCTAATGATGTGATCCCGTTAATCAAATAACAACTCTTTGTCCAAGGTTAGGAAACATAACCATCTTTGATTAACGAGCTAGTCAAGTAGAGGCATACTAGTGACACTCTGTTTGTCTATGTATTCACACATGTATTATGTTTCCGGTTAATACAATTCTAGCATGAATAATAAACATTTATCATGATATAAGGAAATAAATAATAACTTTATTATTGCCTCTAGGGCATATTTCCTTCAAGCTCCTCCCAGCAGTTCATCGCCCTAGCCAAGAACAGACCCTCGCGAGGCCGTTCTCCCTTGTATTGTTCATCATCATCAGCCCAAGAGGCAATCCACCACACCACACACTGGAGTAGGGTATTACACCACAACGGTGGCCCGAACCTGTATAAACCATGTGTCTCTTGTGTTGTTCTTTCTTTAGTTTAGATCCTAGCAAGGCGGAGGAGTGCAGGTAGGTAGGAGGCGAAATCTCCGCGCGCACCCCAGTGTTCGAACCTCAAGGGTCTGCCGGAACCCGAAATCCGACAGGGCCCTCCGGGATAGGTGGCCCCACCCGGTGGACCCCCGGGACCCTTCCGGTGGTCCCAGTACAATACCGATTACCCCCGAAACTTTCCCGATGGCCGAAACTTGACTTCCTATATATAAATCTTCATCTCCGAACCATTCCGAAACTCCTCGTGACGTTTGGGATCTCATGCGGGACTCCGAACAACTTTCGGGTTACCGTATACTAATATCTCAACAACCCTAGTGTCACCGAACCTTAAGTGTGTAGACCCTACGGGTTTGGGAGACACGCAGACATGACCGAGGCGAGTCTCCGGTCAATAACCAACAGCGGGATCTGGATACCCATGTTGGCTCCCACATGCTCCTCGATGATCTCATCAGATGAACCACGATGTCGAGGATTCAGTCAATCTGTATACAATTCCCTTTGTCAATCGGTACGTTACTTGCCCGAGACTCGATCGTCGGTATCCCAATACCTCGTTCAATCTCGTTACCGGCAAGTCACTTTACTCGTACCATAATGCATGATCCCATGATCAACCACTTGGTCACATTGAGCTCATTATGATGATGCATTACCGAGTGGGCCCAGAGTTACCTCTCCGTCATACGGAGTGACAAATCCCAGTCTCGATTCGTGCCAACCCAACAGACACTTTCGGAGATACCTGTAGTGTACCTTTATAGTCACCCAGTTACGTTGTGACGTTTGGCACACCCAAAGCACTCCTACGATATCCGGAAGTTGCACAATCTCATGGTCTAAGGAAATGATACTTGACATTCGGAAAAGCTATAACAAACGAACTACACGATCTTTGAGCTATGCTTAGGATTGGGTCTTGTCCATCACATCATTCTCCTAATGATGTGATCCCGTTATCAATGACATCCAATGTCCATAGTCAGGAAACCATGACTATCTTTTGATCAACGAGCTAGTCAACTAGAGGCTCACTAGGGACGTGTTGTGGTCTATGTATTCACACATGTATTACGATTTTCGGATAACACAATTATATCATGAACAATAGACAATTATCATGAACAAAGAAATATAATAATAACCATTTTATTATTGCCTCTAGGGCATATTTCCAACATCTACATCAACACCATAACCCCTCCGATGAAGTGCAAGTAGTTTACCTCAGACCTACGGGTCCATAGTTAGTAGCTAGATGGCTTCTTCTCTCTTTTTGGATCTCAATACAATGTTCTCTCCCTCTCTTGTGGAGATCTATTCGATGTAATCTTCTTTTTCCGGTGTGTTTGTTGAGACCGATGAATTGTGGGTTTTTGATCAAGTCTATCTATGAACAATATTTGAATCTTCTCTGAATTCTTTTATGTATGATTGGTTATCTTTGCAAGTCTCTTTGAATTATCAGTTTGGTTTGGCCTACTAGATTGATCTTTCTTGCAATGGGAGAAGTGCTTAGCTTTGGGTTCAATCTTGCGGTGTCCTTTCCCAGTGACAGTAGGGGCAGCAAGGCACGTATTGTATTGTTGCCATCGAGGATAACAAGATGGGGTTTTCTTCATATTGCATGAGTCTATCCCTCTACATCATGTCATCTTGCTTAAGGCGTTACTCTATTTTTAACTTAATACTCTAGATGCATGCTGGATAGCGGTCGATGAGTGGAGTAATAGTAGTAGATGCAGGCAGGAGTCGGTCTACTTGTCTCGGACGTGATGCCTATATACATGATCATACCTAGATATTCTCATAACTATGCTCAATTTTGTCAATTGCTCAACAGTAATTTGTTCACCCACCATAGAATACTTATGCTCTCGAGAGAAGCCACTAGTGAAACCTATGGCCGCCGGGTCTATCTTTATCATATTAATCTCCTACTACTTAGTTATTTCATTTCCTATTTACTTTGCATCTTTATCATAAAAATACCAAAAATATTATCTTTATCATATCTATCAGATCTCACTCTCGTAAGTGGCCTTATAGGAATTGACAACCCCTATTTGCGTTGGTTGCGAGGATTTATTTGTTTTGTGCAGGTACGAGGGACTCGCGCGTAGCCTCCTACTGGATTGATACATTGGTTCTCAAAAACTGAGGGAAATACTTACGCTACTTTGATGCATCATCCCTTCCTCTTCGGGGAAAACCAACGCAGTGCTCAAGAGGTAGCAAAAGACATTGAAAAGTAATAAGTAGATGATGGGTTGCTAGAGTGATAGAAGCTTAAACCCTAATTTATGTGTTGCTTCATAAGGGGCTCATTTGGATCCACATGTTTGCCAAAGATTTCATACCAAAGATTTGGATTGCATTGATCGCTGGTGTGCATGAGATTGTATATTGGTCGAATATATCTTTGGGCTGCAAACTGGCGCGTCCGCACACTAGCGATCAATGCAATCCAAATCCTACTCTATATATACAATTTTGCCACAAATAGTTCCAAACTATTCCAAAATCAATTGTGTTAAACAGAAGCCCAAAATAGTCTTTGCAGTAGTTAGAGATCAGGCTGAAGCATCGACGTCGTTGGCGAACCATGAGACGCGCAGTACCGTGCAGCGAAAGAAGAGTTGGTGCAGCGCATCCGCGTGGATCGTCTCCTCCTCGTCCGATCTCTCTCGAACAGCCGGTCGCCGGATCCCACGTACAAGTTTGCCAGAGCGACGCAGGTGCACTATCTCTAACGGTATCCGCGCGTGCAAGAGGAACGTCATGCGGTGAACTGCTAGGTCCGATCACACAATCGGCGGCGAGTGGAGGTGTCTATTCACAACACATGCAAATCCTAGTGATAACGCCAAAGCGATCAATCGCATGAGTGTGCGGCACCTTCACTTTATATAGGCATCCGTCGCGGGCTCAACACTTGGGCCTCGCATGAACCCTAAAGCCCATAAGTCTACTCGGCCACAATCCAAATACAGCTCGGATCACATCCGACCAGCGTCCTCGGATCCGACCTCATAGGTTCCTTCCCTTAAGCGCACGACCCCTTAGGTTCAAGACGGCTTGGTCGCAGTTCGGATCACCTCCGAACTGCACGGTTGGTAGCGGCCCCTAGCAAGGCATGCCGAACACCAAGCAGACTATGAAGCTGGTTAGGCGAACCGTACATCATGCTTCTGTTCCCTTTGCCACACTATACATGTTGTCGGGCTCAAGGCAAGTCTGTCATCCTTGTGCTAGCCTGACCTCTTTCTCGTTCCAGTGATGCCGACCATAAACCAGATTATCTCATAATCCTTGTCGCATGGTCATGCTTATCCTGATCGGATCACACGAGGGGCCTAGAGTATATCTCTCCTGATCGGGGGGGCAAATCCCATCTTGCTCGACCATGTCTCGCGGCATGGGTCTGGACAAGCCCGAAACCTACCTTTGTAACTACCCAGTCACGGAGTAGCGTTTGGTTGGCCCAAATCAAGTCTGTCACCATCCCGAGTACATGCGCCAGCTCAGGTCTTAGGACATAGAACGTATGTTGTACTAGAAACTCACAAATGACATATCGCTGTGTCTCATAGTTGGGTCTGTCCGACTCGGACCGTATCTCAACTCGGATCCGACTACGTCGAATCCGACCAGATCCTCCCGAGTCCATATTATCCGGTTAGCATCCAATGCTCCATGACTAGTGAGACCAAGCCATCGACCGTGTCATATGCTAGTCTAGTCGGCTGCGCGTCCACACAGCCCTTTCGACTAGGGACCTTTTAGGACGTTCATCATATAATGCATAGTCCCACAAACAAGTCACGTACTTTCTAATACAGATCATTGATAATGTCCAAGAACTATCTTTATTCATAAACACATAGAAAATATCATCATACATGATTGCCTCTAGGGCATATCTCCAACCCCCCCCCCCCCCCCCTCACTAGGCGTGCGTGCCCCGAAGGTAATCTTCCAAGGTGTGTACTTTGTCCGTGCGGCCCTCCTCGGGCCTGTCGGGACATGCAACACATGCATGGGGTCCTCCACAGCACGCAGCGCCTTGATAAGGCACCTCCTCTCACTCGTGGTCAAGTGCGGATGCATTAGTTTTCAGCCAAAAGGCACTCCCTTTATTTTGATTTAGTCCACATATTAGCTTTGGTCAAAGTCAAGCTTGGTAAATTTTGACAAAGTGTATAGACAAAGTTATTAACATATACAATAATAAATCAATACTATTAGGTTTATTATTGAATGCATTTTCACATCATATAGATTTGTTATGATAATTGTTTATATTATTTTCTATAAACTTGGTCAAACTTTATGAGGTTGGACTTCGGTCGACTCTAATGTGCAGAGTAAATAAAAACGGAAGAAGTATATTCGAGGATCAGGTGACTTGCCCATGGCCAGTCACGCTGTAACATGCAGCCACCAATCCATCGTTCATTCAACATCCAATGGAGAGGACTGATCCATGAGGAAACCAGCCAACACTTAGTAGTGTTTAGGACGCCTACAGTTGTAGTTTTATGTTCTTGCAACAAGCTATACACCAAGTGCTCTTCACTTGACCAACATACAATCTCATGCACATTTGTGATCAACGCAATACAAATCATTGGTGACGTTGGCGAACCATGGTCGCCTGAGCGCGGTGGTGGCCGACAACCTCTTGTCGACGTTGCACGAGAGGAGCCCCTTGAGGACTTCGAAGCCTTCTTTGGAGAGGAGGTCCTCTGGGAAGTGCTCACGGAGCTTGTTGCGGGAAATGACATGCGGCGGCGTCACCAGCTTCCCGGCGAGCGGCAATGACTCGTAGTCTGGCCAGGTGGTGAACAATGGCACGCCGAGAACACGAAAGATGGCGAGGAGCTGTTGGGCGTCGTCGTCCCCGTCGAAGAGCGGCTTCCCGGAGAGGAGCTCGGCCATGACGCAGCCGAGGGACCACATATCAACCGTGGCGTCGTAGTCGGTCTTGCCGAGGAGCATCTCCGGCGCCATGTATCGGCGTGTGCCGTGCTGGCCGTACGGCGCGGGCTCGGACATGGACACCGCGAGCCCTAGGTCGCAGATCTTGACGCTGCTGATGCCGTCTGCGCCGACGAGGATGTTCCCCGGCTTGATGTCGCGGTGGATGATGCGCAGCCCGTGCATGTGCTTGGCGGCGCCAAGGAGCTGCTCCATGATGCAGCGCACGTCGGCCTCGGGGAACGGCCGGCCGCAGCGGTGCTCGTGGAGGACGTCGTGCAGGTTGGGCCCGACGCACTCCATCACGACGGAGAGCTTCCGGGCGAAGGGGTCGAGCGAGAGCGCCCGGAGCTCGACGATGGCGCGGTGGCGGTGGCACGCGGCGAGGAACGCCGCCTCGCGCAGCGTACGGGCGTCGGCGCAGCCGCACGCGATGCCAGCGCCCTCGTGCGCGCAGGGGAGCGGTTTCTTGACGGCGACGGTCCAGCCGTTGGTGAGGTGGCGCGCCTCCACAACGCCGCCGTAGGCGCCCACGCCGAGCGCGCGCGTCTCCTGGTAGTCGGTGGAGCTCCAGTAGCGCGCCCTGTTGCAGAAGGTGAGCCTCGGGGCGCCGCCGCTCATGTCCACCTTGAAGTCGGGGTGGTCGCCGGGGAAGACGCGCTTGATGGCCATCGATCGGGAACGGAGGAGGAGGTCGATGGAAGAAGCGGCGCGGCAGAAAAGGAAAGGAGACGAGCAGAGCAGAGGAGAGGAGAGGATCGCATGGTGGCGGCCGTATATATAGAGGTTGGGATGCCCAGCGTCAGCGAGACGTGCTCGACTGCTCCCCGGACTCGAAGTCAACCCGCTGCGTGGCTTGGGCGAGACCGAGACTGCAACGGGATCATGTACGCGTTCGGATTCCTAGCCGCAGAGGAGGAAAAAGGAACTGCCTACGGTCACTTGCCCGATTTCGGTTTTGCTGGAGAGTGGTTCATCTACGGGGCTGCACAGATTACCTAGTGCATGGACCCAACGTCCGTGGTTCCTTTGAGATTCATGCTATTTTATTTTTTGTTGTCACAATTTATCTCGTTTCAGAATGTTTTGTTCATTTTTTTTAATTTCACTGTGTATCATCACTTTTCATTATGTGCTAATAAAAAAATGCTCTTATTTTGGATCGTTTTTAATATACACGATAATATACAACAATGAGACATTAATGTACACTTTGGAACAAGAGGAAAAAGCAAATGTAACGCTAACAAATTTTGAAAATGGTCAAAAAAACAAAGCATGAATCTCAAAGTAACCACAGACGATGGATCCGTGCATGATAGAATTGCTTTCTCCGGGAAATATATTTTGGTTCCTGGTTGTATATGCACTCTATATGGGGATTTTTTTTAATATTTTTGACAAAACACTTGACTTACTTTTGCACTGATATATAAATGTCGATGAAAAAAACAACAAAAGTTGACCTCACAGCAAAAAGGACAAAATGTATTTGCTATTGTAGGTCACTATTTACATTATTTTAGCCAAAAATTTGTCTTTTTTGAAAAGAAGTCAAAAGGATATATTTTTTGTGGATTTTATTTCATGAGTACAATAGAAGGTCAAATTTATTTCAAAAATATTTTCAGGAATTTTCGACTTTTTGTTGAATTACTAAAAAAATTCCCATATAAGGTGCATATGTCCCCACAGACCAAAAGTTCTCCTCCTACTTTCTCCCCCATCTATTATGTCCATCTTCTTCCCACCCTTCAATCCTTCCCCCAATCCAAGCCTAACCGATGGCCATCATCAACCACGGTTGACTACACTACCGCGCGTCTCGTTGCCCCAATTTGCAAGAGCCATCATCTCTAATGTTCTACCACCACCTCGGCCATGCCTGTAAAAGCATTTCTAATGCACCCTCAAACCTCCCACAACCTTTGGACCGAGCTGTCCGGACATATTTTGGCATCCAGCGTAGACCCATATCTGTCCGACGATGCGTCCAACTGTCTGTTTTCGGCAAACCAAAAACAAATTGGGGCGGGGGCTTTGCGAGAGTCCGGACCACCGCCACATATGACTCTGACAACCCCAGCCTACTCAAATCTCCCTCCCAATCCACTTTTCTTCCACTCCACCCTTGCTCCCCCTTGCTTTCATCTGCACCATCTGCCGTTGTACCTCTCCGGCCGCCGCCCAGGCATCCTCTGACGTTTACAGCCCCCACCCACGCGCCTACATGCGGTCCACCCAGGATCCCTCTGCAGCCAGGTATCATCCGCCCCCTCTCGACACCGTCTACGGCAGACACCACGCCCGACAGGTCTTCAGTCAAATGTTATTGAGCTTTTTTGTTGAACTTGTTGTTTTCTGGAGTAAGCACGATGGCGGTGTGCTCGGTTATTGATGATGAGTTGTTGTGTGATACGTGGTTTGTCGTATCTGCGGACTTTATAGGCATGAACAAGGGCTCGACATTTTGGCAAAACGTGCAGGCTTCATTTCATGAGCAAAAAAACTCCGCACCCAACGACATGCACATCATCTATAAACGCAATGCAAAGTCACTAACGTATCAGGTTGTACATCATCTCCAATGATGTCATGAAGTTTTGTGGTGTGATTGCACGAGAGGAGACAATGTGACCATCGGGCTCGTCAACCCGTAAGTTTTGCTTGTTATTCTACATAATGTTGATCTTTTTTTTTGGCAGGAAGTTGGTCAGTTTATTGATTCACTCAGTTTTGCAACTTGATAACCATCAGGTTGTATAGCCTGGACGCTTGTCACCCTGTACTACAAGACCAAGGGCGAGCTATTTACGCTCATACATTGTTAGGTGAAGTTCAAGAGAAACTATGTACGAAATGACATGTGTCAGTTTTGACTCGAGTACCGCTGAATTCAAAATCAGTGAATTCTTGTGAACATCCTAAACTATTGTTATACTAGGGATATTGAAAGAAAAATGGATGAATTGTGCTATTTTCTATTATTATTTTGAGTGTTGCGGAATTAGAAAAGAAATACAGACAATTAGGGGACATGGTTAGATGGCCCATCAGCGTCCGCGCCCTATCATCAATTTTTCCAACAATGTAGTAAGTTGCAATGTTACAGTGAAGGCCTTCAAACAATTTCTCGACACTAGAACATTGATATACTCGCATGAGAAGTATTTGCCGCTTTACAACAGAGCATTCGACAGAGAAGCATTCTCTGTCAATGAATCGCAGCTAGCTCTAGCCTATAAGAGGTCCCTGAGAGTTGTGGTGGAAGATGTCCTGGCAGTCTTCTTCTTCCCCTGGAGAAAAACAGGTCAAAAGCGTACATTAATCTGAACTCCTGTATTGCTCAGGAAGAAACTAACTACCTGTCGAGCTAAGCTTAGTCTGCCTGGCTGCCTGCTGCGTACCTGGCGGTGGTTCCTTCTGCCCGGGGTGCCGACCTGGATGGGCCGGCCGTGCTCGTCGTACAGCACGAGCCCGCTGAACCGCGGCAGCTCGCACCGCATCCCCATCAGTATCCTCCTCTGCCACACCGGCCGGCCCGGCGTCATGGCTGCCGAGGCCGGCGTACTCGGTGCCGCTGGCGCCCCACCCATGGGTGTCATGGCCGGCGTCGCCGTCGCTGGGGCCGTTGGTGGCGTCCAGCGCGGCCCTGGCAGGCCCCCTCGGTCTGCCGCCGCCGTCGTCTTGCGCGTATACAACGGCGCGTCCGGCTCGACCCCGAGCCCTGGTGGGGCACCTCGCTCCGCCGACGCCGTCTCACGCGTGCGCAACGCCGCGTCCGGCTCGACCCCGACGGTCCCGCTGCCCGCGCAAGGCAGCCGGGGCATCCGAGCGCGAGTGATCATCCTGTCCAGCGCGTCCGTGCCTTGCTGCCAGCACCCCCCGCGTCCTCCACTCTCCTCCCTGCCAGTGCCATGTCTCCGGAGCTGTGTCCGACCGGAGTCCTGCACGCGGACCACCAGCGCCTCTGGGTTCGACGGCCGGCGGTCGCCTCTGACGACGAACAGCGCCCTCGCCGTGCCGCGCCTCGGCTCGGGGTACCGCCCCTCCGTCCTCCGCTGCAGCATCGACGCGCAGAGCCCCATGGCCTCGGACGGTAGCTTCGAATCAGGAGCTCAGATGGATCGGGATGTGCTTGTTCGATACTGCTCCTGCTAATGTGCATCGATTTCTTTATCATGGGTGGCGAGCAAGCTAGAGCGGGATGGAGTGAGCCGGGTTGGGAAGTAAAAGGAGGGAAGGTTTAACAATCTTCTTTTTCTTGCTTGCATCTGAGTGATATCTCTCGCGCCATGCTAAGGAATAATCGCGGGTTTCGGTCGATAGAATTGCTTCGTGGACGGGGGTAAGACAAGAATTGCTTGTTGCTTGTGAAATAAGTGGTCTGTGTTTAGCGTGGTCGGTCGGGTTTTTTTCGCGGTGGCTGTCCATTAACTCCGATCAAGGGATTCTCAAGGTGTAATAGGTACGGAGCCACAAGCAATAGGTTCACGATGCATTTGGCTTCACATTGGCGTACTACTAAAGTATGTTTCATTAGTTTTTTTTAGCAGAGTATGTTTCATTAGTTATTTATATGTGAACTGTCATGCTAATGAAATGTGTGAAAAAGGAAAACTTGCATGATGACGAGATGGAATTTAACAAGGCTAGCTATGGATTAATAGGCACGTACAAGCTTGAAACAAATTTTCCGCTCAAAAGAAAAAACTTGAAACAAAGGTACGTACAAGCTTCACCATGTTCATTGGGAAAATATCAAGTGATACCATGTCTTATATGCTACCACGATACCAATTTAAAATATTGAAATTTAAACTTGTCAAAAAATTCTGAAAAAAATCATGGATGTTCACGACACCCCCTTCAGATCAAAATTCAAAATATACATGGAGAAACAAAAAAGATAAATTCAGATGTGAATAGTGCCATTTTTGCTTTTGCCTTCTTTTGACATTATTCATCATGGATTTGTCTTGTTTCTCAATGTGTATGTCGATTTTTGATATGAATTCTTTAGGGGTTGTCGACATATATGTCATGAACATTCATGACTTTTTTAGAATTTTTTGACAAGTTTAAATTTGAATTTTTGAAGATGGTATCATGGTAGTATATAAGGGCTGGTAGGACCTGATACTTTCTCCATGTTCATGGTGTCGTCTCCTGGTTCAGAAGACCCATCATGAAGATGGCAAGTGGAACATTGTCGGCCTTGTTGTGCAAAAAGTCTGACTTAGTCGTAGATGGTATATTCATATGTTGTAATGGCCTCAATGCTTTTTATCAACTTTAATAAAAAAATGATTATGCACATTGATGCATAGATCGGGGTTTCACTCTCCTTTCTAGGAAAGAAAGTTCATATTGGTGTCGTCACCGCAACCGTTTTTTTTCTACACATGAGTATATATAATTTTTAAAATGCTTGGTTGTATTTCTAGTGCTATATAATTGGTGCCCAGTAAACACTACTTTCTATGTTTGACAATGTTCCCGTCAATTATGAGGTTGAAATGCTCATAGGGGTGAGTGCTCACGTGTGTATATTAGCGTCTACATTTAAAAATAATAATCAATAATTAGTCGGGTGAGTAGGAATGCCAATGTTATCCATTGGCCCAGGTGTCCATGAATATCCAGCCCGTTGGGCAAAGGTTTCACAAGTGGATGTTTAGCGCATGGATCTTTTTAATATTTGAAAAGAGGATCAAATTTGAAAAGAGGATCAAATTTGATTTTAATATTTTTCTCTTCAATTATTTCCAATATTAAGAAGAAAAGAGAGAAGATAATATGACTTCTTCAAAAGAGAGGAATATTGAAGAAATTTTTTAAAATCAAATTAATATTTTATTTAGATTTTATTTGTTATTTTATTTGAATTAGAAAAATATGTATTTTTGAAAATTGCATTTTTAGGCCAGAAAAATGTTCACTTGTTCTAAATATTATGTTTAGACGGTAAAAATTGTTTCTGGTATCTTTATAATTTTTTTATATTTTATTAGAATTTTTCTTTTGACGAAATTTATTTTAAAAATGTTTCAGACCGACCGGGCCAAAGGCCCAGCCGGCCCACCAGGCCGCCGCCGCCTTCCTCCCGGGCGGGAGGTTTCCCGCTGCCGCACGGACGCCGAGGAGTCCGAGCCGGACTCCCGTCGCGCCACCCCCTCGCCCAAGGCAGCCGCCGTCCCACCCACCCCTTTATAACCGGACCCCCCTTTCTCTCCTCACCACCGCCGCCGCTGCAGCTGCCTCCACCACAAGCCGCCGCAGCTGCTGCGCCGCCTCGTGCCGCCGCCCGCACCGCCCGCTGCCCCGCCCGATGTCGCGCCGCCTGCCGCAGCTCCGCGCCGCCGTCCGCCGGAGCCACCGCCTCGCCGTCTCGCCGGATTTCCGCCGCCGCCGTTTCCGCCGGTTTTTACGTATAAACCTAGATCGGTTTTTTTAGGTTTCAACGGTTTATTTTTTTCTGTTCAACGGTTTTAATATCTGTTTTTAGGTTTCGCTAGTTAGCGAACGCTTTCTGTTTAGTTCGTTTTAACGAACGCATTCGTTAGTTAGGTCTTCATAGCGAACGTTCGTTCGTTAGGTTTTTCATTTTATTTTATTTTCGGTCAGGGACCTATCCGCGAATACTTTTCTCACAGATTAGTCCCCAGTCTTTGAACCCTCGTTACTTTTTGCTCGCTTGTCCAAATCCAATGAAACCAACGCCAAAATCTTCATCTTGATCCCCTCTTTCCAGATAATAAACTTGAACATGGTTTTGACAATTTAAAATTGGGTTTCAAGCAGATTTGAATTCAAACTTTTTTTGGTCGTAGGTTGAGTTTCGTAGCTCCGATTCGATTGATTCTTTTGCAAATCGAAGCTCTTCAGTTGAACTTTCAGTTTGGATCTTTTTATTTGAGTTTTGCCGTTGCATATTATGCTTGAGTGCTTATGTATGTTATTGTTTGTTCACGATAGAGTTTCTGGAGTGCGAAACGTGCTACTACGAGTCACTAGGGTTTTCAGATCGTCAGCAAGGTAAGTAACACTTTGATCATACCCCTTTACTACCCAGTTTTTATGTATTAGTTCCAATCCTCAAACACTGCATGGTTAGGACTTGATAACATGTGGGTATTGGGAAGTAGTTGATGAGGTAGAACCTATTGTCTTTTATACAAACCTTGGGAGTTACTACGTTATGTTTATACTGCTATGCTATGCTTATAGACGTGGTTTGGGTTGAGTGGTCCATGACAGATGTGAGAATTTTAATTAATGGTTAAACTTGAGGTAGCTACTTTAATACATATCTGGGTGGATTAGTTGAGGCACCCTGGAGCACCCAGTGGTTGTCTGGGCACCTGAAGCAATCCAGTGTTGTCCTGGGATATCCTGGAGTACCCGTGTGATCATTCTATGGAATGCCACCAAGACTCAAAGGGATCATAAGATTATTCATGCTGGAAACTTCCGTGTGCAGCCACAAACCATTATGGGCTCTGGCATAGTTGAGTATGTTGTGTGACCTCTTTCAGTGGTATGTTAACAGATGTAGGGGATGTAGGTGGTACTGTCTACCCAAAATAAAGAGTTAATGCTTCTGAAAGACTGTGTCTCGGTCATCCGTTTCACAAACATCATGTAGTGCGAGAAATCCAACGAAGGAGATCGAGTCTTGCGGCGAAAAGTGCGCAAACCTCTGCAGAGTGTATAAACTAATCATGGTTAGCCGTGTCCCCAGTTATGGACATCTTGAGTATCTGGTACTTGAATTATTGATTTGATCTCATCACTCTACTTAATTAATTGTTGGGTTGATAATTATTATTTTAGGATTTAGTTGGAGGAACCTTCTCAATGTTTTCAACAAACTTTGTAGTTAAATAAAATCTATTCCTTTATTGTAGGGAAAACTAGCTTTCTGCAAAAATAACCATAGAGCCTCCACCAGCCATATATGCATATAGTTATAGTTGTTACATGTTCATTGCTCTATAGTGTTATTTTGCCAGCATATTTCATGTGCTGACCTACACAGGCTGCAACGTATTATGTTGCAGTGTTTTTAGACGAAGAGTAAGGTGTGCTAGGTCATTGTCGTGCACTCAACTATTGTTGGGGAACGTTGCAGAAAACAAAAAATTTCCTACTCGTTTCACCAAGATCATCTAGGAGTTCATCTAGCAACGAGTCACGAGATGCATCTACATACCTTTGTAGATCGCGAGCGGAAGCGTTCGTTAGAACGAGGTTGATGTAGTCGTACACGACGTGATCCAAATCACCGATGACCAGCGCCGAACGGACGGCACCTCCGCGTTCAACACACGTACGGGACGGGAGACGTCTCCTCCTTCTTGATCCAGCAAGGGGGAAGGAGAGGTTGATGAAGATCCAGCAGCACGACGGCGTGGTGGTGGATGCAGGGCGTCACGACAGCAGGGCTTCGCCGTGTACTACGAGAAAGGGAGATGTAACAGGGAGAGAGGGGAGCACCAAAAGCGTGGGCCTCAAGTCCCTCCTCTCCCCCACTATATATAGGGGTGCCAGGGGGGCGCCGGCCCTGGTAGATGGGATCTACCAGGGGGGGCGGCGGCCAAGGGGTGGGGGGGCTTGCCCCCCAAGCAAGGGGTGGCCCCCCTTAGGGTTCCCCCCCAACCCTAGGCGCATGGGCCTTGGGGGGGCTGGCGCCCCAGCCCACTATGGGCTGGGTTCCCTCCTATTTCAGCCCAAGGGGCCCTCCGGGATAGGTGGCCCCACCCGGTGGACCCCCGGGACCCTTCCGGTGGTCCCGGTACAATACCGGGTACCCCGAAACTTGTCCCGATGGCCGAAACTGCACATCCTATATATAATTTTTTACCTCCGGACCATTCCGGAACTCCTCGTGACGTCCGGGATCTCATCCGGGACCCCGAACAACATTCGGGTTACTGCATATACATATCTTCACAACCCTAGCGTCACCGAACCTTAAGTGTGTAGACCCTACGGGTTCGGGAGACAAGCAGACATGACCGAGACGACTCTCCGGTCAATAACCAACAGCGGGATCTGGATACCCATGTTGGCTCCCACATGCTCCACGATGTTCTCATCGGATGAACCACGATGTCGAGGATTTCAATCAACCCCGTATGCAATTCCCTTTGTCTATCGATATATTACTTGCCCGAGATTCGATCGTCGGTATCCCAATACCTCGTTCAATCTCGTTACCGGCAAGTCACTTTACTCGTACCGTAATGCATGATCCCGTGACCAGACACTTGGTCACTTTGAGCTCATTATGATGATGCATTACCGAGTGGGCCCAGTGATACCTCTCCGTTATACGGAGTGACAAATCCCAGTCTTGATCCGTGTCAACCCAACAGACACTTTCGGAGATACCCGTAGTATACCTTTATAGTCACCCAGTTACGTTGTGACGTTTGGTATACCCAAAGCACTCCTACGGTATCCGGGAGTTACACGATCTCATGGTCTAAGGAAAAGATACTTTGACATTGCAAAACTCTAGCAAAACAAACTACACGATCTTTATGCTATGTTTAGGATTGGGTCTTGTCCATCACATCATTCTCCTAATGATGTGATCTCGTTATCAATGACATCTTATGTCCATAGCCAGGAAACCATGACTATCTGTTGATCAACGAGCTAGTCAACTAGAGGCTTACTAGGGACATGTTGGTGTCTGTTATTCACACATGTATTACGATTTCCGGATAACACAATTATAGCATGAATAAAGACAATTACCATGAACAAGGAAATATAATAATAATGCTTTTATTATTGCCTCTAGGGCATATTTCCAACAGTCTCCCACTTGCACTAGAGTCAATAATCTAGTTACATTGTGATGAATCGAACACCCATGGAATTCTGGTGTTGATCATGTTTTGCCCTAGGGAGAGGTTTAGTCAACGGATCTGCTACATTCAGGTCCGTATGTACTTTACAAATTTCTATGTCTCCATCTTGAACATTTTCACGAATGGAGTTGAAGCGACGCTTGATGTGCCTTGTCTTCTTGTGAAACCTGGGCTCCTTGGCAAGTGCAATAGCTCCAGTGTTGTCACAGAAGAGCTTGATCGGCCCCGACGCATTGGGTATGACTCCGAGGTCGGTGATGAACTCCTTCACCCAGATTGCTTCATGTGCTGCCTCCGAGGCTGCCATGTACTCCGCTTCACATGTAGATCCCGCCACGACGCTCTGCTTGCAACTGCACCAGCTTACTGCCCCACCATTCAAAATATACACGTATCCGGTTTGTGACTTTGAGTCATCCAGATCTGTGTCGAAGCTAGCGTCGACGTAACCCTTTACGACGAGCTCTTCGTCACCTCCATAAACGAGAAACATCTCCTTAGTCCTTTTCAGGTACTTCAGGATATTCTTGACCGCTGTCTAGTGTTCCTTGCCGGGATTACTTTGGTACCTTCCTACCAAACTTACGGCAAGATTTACATCGGGTCTGGTACACAGCATGGCATACATAATAGAACCTATGGCTGAGGCATAGGGGATGACACTCATCTCTTCTATTTCTTCTGCCGTGGTCGGACTTTGAGCCGAGCTCAATTTCATACCTTGTAGTACAGGCAAGAATCCCTTCTTAGACTGATCCATATTGAACTTCTTCAATATCTTATCAAGGTATGTGCTTTGTGAAAGACCTATGAGGCGTCTTGATCTATCTCTATAGATCTTGATGCCCAATATATAAGCAGCTTCTCCAAGGTCCTTCATTGAAAAACTCTTATTCAAGTAGGCCTTGATGCTGTCCAAGAGTTCTGTATCATTTCCCATCAAAAGTATGTCATCTACATATAATATGAGAAATGCTACAGAGCTCCCACTCACTTTCTTGTAAACACAGGCTTCTCCATAAGTCTGCGTAAACCCAAACGCTTTGATCATCTCATCAAAGCGAATGTTCCAACTCCGAGATGCTTGCACCAGCCCATAAATCGAGCATTGGAGCTTGCACACCTTGTCAGCATTCTTAGGATCGACAAAACCTTCCGGCTGCATCATATACAATTCTTCCTTAAGGAAACCATTAAGGAATGCCGTTTTGACGTCCATTTGCCATATTTCATAATCGTAAAACGCGGCAATTGCTAACATGATTCGGACGGACTTTAGCTTCGCTACTGGTGAGAAAGTCTCATCGTAGTCAACCCCTTGAACTTGTCGATAACCTTTAGCAACAAGCCGAGCTTTATAGATGGTCACATTACCATCTGCGTCTGTCTTCTTCTTAAAGATCCATTTATTTTCTATGGCTCGCCGTTCAACGGGCAAGTCAGTCAAAGTCCATACTTCGTTTTCATACATGGATCCTATCTCGGATTTCATGGCTTCTAGCCATTTGTCGGAATCCGGGCCCGCCATTGCTTCTTCATAGTTCGAAGGTTCACCGTTGTCTAACAACATGATTTCCAAGACAGGGTTGCCGTACCACTCTGGTGCGGAACGTGTCCTTGTGGACCTTCGAATTTCAGTAGAAGCTAGATCAGAAGTATCTTGATCATTATCATTAACATCCTCTCTAGTCGGTGCTGGCACCTCAGGAACATTTTCTTGAGTTGCGCCATTTTCCGGTTCAAGAGGCAATACTTCATCTAGTTCTACTTTCCTCCCACTTACTTCTTTCGAGAGAAACTCCTTCTCTAGAAAGGATCCATTCTTGGCAACAAAGACCTTGCCTTCGGATCTGAGGTAGAAGTTATACCCAATAGTTTCTTTAGGGTATCCTATGAAGACGCATTTTTCCGACTTGGGTTCGAGCTTTTCAGGTTGAAGTTTCTTGACATAAGCATCGCATCCCCAAACTTTTAGAAACGACAACTTAGGTTTCTTTCTAAACCATAATTCAAACGGTGTCGTCTCAACAGATTTCGACGGAGCCCTATTTAAAGTGAATGCAGCAGTCTCTAAAGCATAGCCCTAAAAGGATAGCGGTAAATCGGTAAGAGACATCATAGACCGCACCATGTCTAATAGAGTGCGATTACGACGTTCGGACACACCGTTACGCTGAGGTGTTCCAGGCGGCGTTAGTTGTGAAACTATTCCACATTTTCTTAAGTGTGTGCCAAATTCATGACTCAAGTATTCTCCTCCACGATCTGATCGTAGAAACTTGATCTTCCTATCACGTTGATTCTCAACCTCACTCTGAAACTCCTTAAACTTTTCAAAGGTTTCAGACTTGTGTTTCATTAAGTAGATATACCCATATCTACTCAAGTCATCAGTGAGAGTGAGAACATAACGATAGCCACCGCGAGCCTCAACACTCATTGGACCGCACACATCAGTATGTATGATTTCCAATAAGTTGGTTGCTCGCTCCATTGTTCCTGAGAACGGAGTCTTGGTCATTTTACCCATGAGGCATGGTTCGCACGTGTCAAATGATTCATAATCAAGAGACTCTAAAAGTCCATCTGCATGGAGCTTCTTCATGCGTTTGACACCTATGTGACCAAGGCGGCAATGCCACAAGTATGTGGGACTATCGTTATCAACCTTACATCTTTTGGTACTCACACTATGAACATGTGTGTCATTACGTTCGAGATTCATAAAGAATAAACCATTCACCATAGGAGCATGACCATAAAACATTTCTCTCATATAAATAGAACAACCATTATTCTCGGATTTAAATGAGTAGCCATCTCGAATTAAACGAGATCCCGATACAATGTTCATGCTCAAAGCTGGTACTAAATAACAATTATTGAGGTTTAAAACTAATCCCGTAGGTAAATGAAGAGGTAGCGTGCCGACGGCGATCACATCGACTTTGGAACCATTCCCGACGCGCATCGTCACCTCGTCCTTCGCCAGTCTCCGCCTATTCCGTAGTTCCTGCTGTGAGTTACAAATGTGAGCAACTGCACCGGTATCAAATACCCAAGAGCTACTACGATTACTGGTAAGGTACACATCAATTACATGTATATCACATATACCTTTTGTTTTGCCGGCCTTCTTGTCTGCTAAGTACTTGGGGCAATTCCGCTTCCAGTGTCCGCTCCCCTTGCAATAAAAGCACTCAGTCTCGGGCTTGGGTCCATTCTTTGGCTTTTTTTTCCCGGCAGCTTGCTTGCCGGGCGCGGCAACTTCCTTGCCGTCCTTCTTAAAAGCTTTCTTACCCTTGCCCTTCTTGAACTTAGTGGTTTTATTGACCATCAATACCTGATGTTCCTTCTTGACTTCTACCTCTGCTGATTTCAACATAGCAAATACTTCAGGAATGGTCTTTTCCATCCCCTGCATATTGAAGTTCATCACAAAGCTCTTGTAGCTTGGTGGAAGCGACTGGAGGATTCTGTCAATGACCGCATCATCCGGGAGATTAACTCCCAGCTGAGTCAAGCGGTTATGTAATCCAGACATCGTGAGTATGTGCTCACTGACAGAACTATTTTCCTCCATCTTACAGCTGAAGAACTTGTCGGAGACCTCATATCTCTCGACTCGGGCATGAGCTTGGAAAACCATTCTCAGCTCTTCGAACATCTCATATGCTCCATGTCTCTCAAAACGCTTTTGGAGCCCCGGTTCTAAACTGTAAAGCATGCCGCACTGAACGAGGGAGTAGTCATCGGTACGTGCCTGCCAAGCGTTCATAACGTCTTGTTCAGCAGGCAGGACAGGTGCGTCACCCAGCGGTGCTTGTAGGACATAATCTTTCTTGGCAGCTATGAGGATGATCCTCAGGTTCCGGACCCAGTCCGTGTAGTTGCTGCCATCGTCTTTCAGCTTAGTTTTCTCTAGGAACACATTGAAGTTGAGGACTACGTTGGCCATTTGATCTACAAGACATATTGTAAATATTTTAGACTAATGTTCATGATAATAAAGTTCATCTAATCAAATTATATAATGAACTCCCACTTAGATTAGACATCCCTCTAGTCATCTAAGTATTACATGATCCGAGTTAACTAGGCCGTGTCCGATCATCACGTGAGACGGACTAGTCAACGTCGGTGAACATCTTCATGTTGATCGCATCTTCTATACGACTCATGCTCGACCTTTCGGTCTTCTGTGTTCCGAGGCCATGTCTATGCACATGCTAGGCTCGTCAGGTTAACCCTAAGTGTTTTGCATGTGTAAAACTGTCTTACACCCGTTGTATGTGAACGTAAGAATCTATCACACCCGATCATCACGTGGTGCTTCGAAACGACGAACTTTAGCAACGGTGCACAGTTAGGGGAGAACACTTCTTGAAATTGTTATGAGGGATCATCTTATTTACTACCGTCGTTCTAAGTAAACAAGATGCAAAACATGATAAACATCACATGCAATCAAATAATAAACGTGACATGATATGGCCAATATCACATAGCTCCTTTGATCTCCATCTTGGGGCTCCATGATCATCTTGTCACCGGCTTGACACTATGATCTCCATCATCATGATCTCCATCATCGTGTCTCCATGAAGTTGCTCGCCAACTGTTACTTCTACTACTATGGCTAACGCGTTTAGCAATAAAGTAAAGTAATTTACAAGGCGTTTCTCAATGACACGCAGGTCATATAAAAGAATAAAGACAACTCCTATGGCTCCTGCCGGTTGTCATACTCATCGACATGCAAGTCGTGATTCCTATTACAATAACATGAACATCTCATACATCACATATAGATCATTCATCATTCATCACAACTTTGGCCATATCATATCACAAAGCACTTGCTGCAAAAACAAGTTAGACGTCCTCTAATTGTTGTTGCAAGTTTTACGTGGCTGAATTAGGGTTCTAGCAAGAACGTTTTCTTACCTACGTTAAAGCCACAACGTGATTTGTCAACTTCTATTTACCCTTCATAAGGACCCTGTTCATCGAATCCGCTCCAGCTAAAGTGGGAGAGACAGACACCCGCCAGCCACCTTATGCAACTAGTGCATGTTAGTCGGTGGAACCGGTCTCACGTAAGCGTACGTGTAAGGTTGGTCCGGGCCGCTTCATCCCACAATACCGCTGAAGCAAGAAAAGACTAGTAGCGGCAAGAAGGTTGACAAATCCACGCCCACAACGAATTGTGTTCTACTCGCGCAAGAAGAACTACGCATAAACCTGGCTCTGATACCACTGTTGGGGAACGTTGCAGAAAACAAAAATTTTCCTACTCGTTTCACCAAGATCATCTAGGAGTTCATCTAGCAACGAGTCACGAGATGCATCTACATACCTTTGTAGATCGCGAGCGGAAGCGTTCGTTAGAACGAGGTTGATGTAGTCGTACACGACGTGATCCAAATCACCGATGACCAGCGCCGAACGGACGGCACCTCCGCGTTCAACACACGTACGGGACGGGAGACGTCTCCTCCTTCTTGATCCAGCAAGGGGGAAGGAGAGGTTGATGAAGATCCAGCAGCACGACGGCGTGGTGGTGGATGCAGGGCGTCACGACAGCAGGGCTTCGCCGTGTACTACGAGAAAGGGAGATGTAACAGGGAGAGAGGGGAGCACCAAAAGCGTGGGCCTCAAGTCCCTCCTCTCCCCCACTATATATAGGGGTGCCAGGGGGGGCGCCGGCCCTGGTAGATGGGATCTACCAGGGGGGGCGGCGGCCAAGGGGTGGGGGGGCTTGCCCCCCAAGCAAGGGGTGGCCCCCCTTAGGGTTCCCCCCCAACCCTAGGCGCATGGGCCTTGGGGGGGGCTGGCGCCCCAGCCCACTATGGGCTGGGTTCCCTCCTATTTCAGCCCAAGGGGCCCTCCGGGATAGGTGGCCCCACCCGGTGGACCCCCGGGACCCTTCCGGTGGTCCCGGTACAATACCGGGTACCCCGAAACTTGTCCCGATGGCCGAAACTGCACATCCTATATATAATTCTTTACCTCCGGACCATTCCGGAACTCCTCGTGACGTCCGGGATCTCATCCGGGACCCCGAACAACATTCGGGTTACTGCATATACATATCTTCACAACCCTAGCGTCACCGAACCTTAAGTGTGTAGACCCTACGGGTTCGGGAGACAAGCAGACATGACCGAGACGACTCTCCGGTCAATAACCAACAGCGGGATCTGGATACCCATGTTGGCTCCCACATGCTCCACGATGTTCTCATCGGATGAACCACGATGTCGAGGATTTCAATCAACCCCGTATGCAATTCCCTTTGTCTATCGATATATTACTTGCCCGAGATTCGATCGTCGGTATCCCAATACCTCGTTCAATCTCGTTACCGGCAAGTCACTTTACTCGTACCGTAATGCATGATCCCGTGACCAGACACTTGGTCACTTTGAGCTCATTATGATGATGCATTACCGAGTGGGCCCAGTGATACCTCTCCGTTATACGGAGTGACAAATCCCAGTCTTGATCCGTGTCAACCCAACAGACACTTTCGGAGATACCCGTAGTATACCTTTATAGTCACCCAGTTACGTTGTGACGTTTGGTATACCCAAAGCACTCCTACGGTATCCGGGAGTTACACGATCTCATGGTCTAAGGAAAAGATACTTTGACATTGCAAAACTCTAGCAAAACGAACTACACGATCTTTATGCTATGTTTAGGATTGGGTCTTGTCCATCACATCATTCTCCTAATGATGTGATCTCGTTATCAATGACATCTTATGTCCATAGCCAGGAAACCATGACTATCTGTTGATCAACGAGCTAGTCAACTAGAGGCTTACTAGGGACATGTTGGTGTCTGTTATTCACACATGTATTACGATTTCCGGATAACACAATTATAGCATGAATAAAGACAATTACCATGAACAAGGAAATATAATAATAATGCTTTTATTATTGCCTCTAGGGCATATTTCCAACAACTATACCGTTAGAGTTGATGGACTCATTTACCCTCGAAGCTTCCACAGTTATCTTATTTAGATGGTCTTCAGCCATAGCATTGTAATAAGTACTTTTTTGAGACATTCGATGTAATAAATGTGTGACTGCACTCTGTTATAAATTCTCGAGTAATATGTGTGTCAGCTTTATCGATCTAGGGATGACACTTATACACAGAGATTTGACCATCTAAGATCAGATTGCTACAATCTTTGCTACTCATATGAGTCCATATATTTTTCTATTTCGTCAATTGTTGATATCCACCGGGTATGAGTATGGACCACATTTGTGACCCATGGATATTTCATGGGCGGCCATGAACGGACTTGTGGGTATCAGTATGGATCTGCTTTAACTCTACCCATCCAAACTCATTCGATTACCATCCATGCGGGTGAGTGGGCAAACTTTGCACACAGTAATCATCAGTGCATCACTTTTGTTTGTCACACACACTCATGTGCAATCTTGCTACATAATTAACAATCAGACTTCTAGCCAGATTTATGCAGAAGGAAAGCTGGATTGGAAAATTTATGGCGTGAAAGTGTTTAGAGCATTTGCAATCGGACCCCTCACCCCCCCCCCTACATGTCTGGGCGGACAACCTACACACTGCCCGGGCCAAATTTAGCCACCCAATTGGACCCCTCAAATGCAGCCAAAACATTAGGGTTGTCCTCCGCCCCTCGTATATATAACTCATATGTGGGTGGATAGGGAGGAGGAGGCGCAAACCCCCGAGATGCACATTGTCTCTGACGAGGAGGAGAAAGCACACTACGGTGCTGCGGGGAGGGATAGGGTTTACATGGATTAGTTTGCCGAGGCCAAACCACACCTCGTGGAGGCGGAACTTCAATTCTTTGCTAAGACGAAAAAGGCAAAGCAGAATGAGTAGAAAGACGAGATGTATCACAAAATCTCCAATGATGTCGACGAGATGTTTGACGGGTTCGAGAAGGAAGCGTACTACGTACCCGAGAAGGAGGAGGATGTGAGGCCGTCTACCGGCAACGACCACAACATAGGACCCTCCGACAGACCCTCCAGGGTGATCAACCACGACGACGAGAAACTCATTGAGTTCTGTATGCGTCTTGCTTTTTTTTTGATGATCTACTATTTTTTTAATAGTTTGGATTGTTTACCACATGTGTCGCATGGTGATACTCTACTGTTCTAGCATATGCCCACGTTGATGTGAAATTTTCTCTCTGCGACCCTATGTGGAATTTTTTACATCATCAAATTTCTTGTCACCCGTTAGAGATTCTCTAGGTTGCCTATGTTCTGTACCTTTGTTTGTTATTAATCACTTACCTTGTTTGCTTGCATCAAGTCCAGAAACCAAACCGTACGTGACAACGATGCATGTACCAATACTAGTTTCGTCCTCTTTCTTTCTGAAAGAAAAAAAAAATCCCCACATCAGGCGTCGCTCCCCGAAGCGCCACCACGCCCCGCCCCTACCCCTGCCGCAGCCTCCACGTGGTGGCGCTGCCGTGGCCCGCGTCCAATCAGGCGCCAGCGATGGCAGTGAAGGCCGGGGGTGCGAATCACGCGACGCGACCCTCGCTCAACAAGCCACCGAGAAACGTTGCGACGACAGCGAGTCCCAAACCTGTGTAAGCAGTTCAAATTTCAAACCCCGTCAACACAGAGTCCACAAGGCCGGCGTCCGCGCAAAATCCGGCACCCTTTCGCCGAGCCCGCAGCTCACTCACCGCCATTCGGGTCCCACGCCCCCCCGGGCCCGCCGCCGCAGCTCCAACGGGTTAACCCCCCCCTTCGGCTCGTCCCCTCGCCGGAGCGGTCTGATTGCAACTTGGGGTTCGGAGGTGGACCCGAGTCCACGCGCTTTAGCCTCTTCGCCTCGCACGAGCGCACAGCGACTGCTCTGCTTTGCTCTCGCCGCTGTGGGAGAGAGAGAGAGAGAGAGGGAGAATGCGGCGGCCACGGCGAGCCGGGAAGCCCGGGGGCGGCGGCGGGTGCAGGGGGAAGGCGGCGCCGGGGGCCGAGGCTGCGGCGGGAGCCGAGGAGGCTGAAGGGGGCACCGTGATCGCCGTCGGCGGGGAGGGCGACGCGTCGGTGGTAGGGATCCCGGTGGCTGGGGATGGCGGCGGGGAGAAGGCGCCGCTGGGGACGGCTGTCGCGGTTGCCCTGAAGAGCGCCGAGGGGGTGCCGGTGATCGCCGTCGTCAGTGATGCGGAGCCGGCGGTGCTAGGGATTCCGGTGGCTTCGCCGGCTGGGGGCGTCGGCGAGGAGAAGGCGCCACTGGGGGCGGAGGTCGCGGTGGCCGTGAAGGACGAGCCGCCCGTGAAAGGGGATCCGGCGGCCCCCGCCGCTGATCGGGAGGCCGATGCGCCGGCGGCGAAAGGTGTGGCGGAGAAGGATGACGAGGGGGTGAGGTGGCTCAAGCACTACTCGTCGATGCACAGCATACTCGTCGTCGGGGACGGGGATTTCTCCTTCTCGCTGGCGCTCGCCACCGCGTTCGGCTCCGGCGAGCACATCGTCGCCACGTCCTACGACTCCTACGGTTCGATCCATTCCATTCCATACCCTCTTGCTGCTCCTAATATAGGAGTATAGGACCAGATATGTGTGCTTCGTGTTCCTACTAGTAGTACTAATTTGGTTGATACTTGATACTTGATGCTACATTTTTGGCATTTCGTGCCCTGGACACGGGGAATAAATGGGGCCATGGGGGTGTACGGTACACACAAGAATACCATGTGCCTTGGACAATTTGGTATCTTGTGCTAGTTAAAAAGGATTAGATGCACTTTACTCGGTTAGGAACTTAGGATCAAAGTTATCATAAATTGGCTTCACATTCTGTGATAAAGGAACTAATCCTGCATACTCTAAGTTGACAAGGTAGTAATTTTCTTAAGCTGTATGGGGAAGACAAGGTGCTATACATATATAGTACATTTGAACATGAAGAAGGTAACGATTGTATGTGATATTGCTGAAAGTAATCATGAAGACCGTGTGTTATACTGTTTTTTACTGCTAGGAATTGTGTGTCATGGAAAAACCGCATCCATTCATGTATTGGGAATCACTGTTGCTATTTTGAGTTTTGTTTTTCTTCATATAGTTCGATTATGAACTGAACAAGTTAAGTGTGTACTACGTCTTGTTGGTTAGTCTGTTTCACTCTTAGGTTCCCTGCTTTGCTGATCAGAACTGTTTAGAGTAACCTGTTGTTTTGATATGGTCTGCACCTTGTAGACCAGATATATCCACACCATTATTATTTTTCCTTTTGTCACTCTGTTGTGTCAATGATCACTCACTCAACGAACTGTGACAAAATGTCCTTGGAGCAGGAAACGGGAAATGAATGAGTGAGAAATTAATTCAGTGAACATACTATATTAGGGCGTCAGGGTAGCTCAGAAAAATATCTTGATTTCATTCCATGTAACAACCACTCTTTCTTGTTTTTCCCCCTAAATATTTCGTATTTAAATCGTTTTTTACTTTATATATTTCTTATTTGCTCCACTCCTGAACCTACATTAATCTCCAAGAGATTTTGTTGTTCTGTGATCATTTTTCGATGAACTTATCTGTTTGGTCTGCATATCTTGTTTGCAATCTTCTCGGGCAGACGCTTTAAAGAGGAAGTATGGCAACGCTGAGGCAAATATAACAGAGCTGAAAAGGTTGGAATCTACAGTGTTGCATGATGTTGATGCAAAACTGATGAAGCTTTACCCTTCTCTGAAGATGAGACGGTTCGATCGGATCGTCTTTAACTTTCCCCATGCTGGGTTCAACGGAAAAGAGGATAACCCGCTAGTCATCAAGTATGTGCACTAATCTTTGGTAAATTTATGGATTACAAAATTGCTATCTATTTTCATATTGGCTGGTTGCATGATAATTGGTCTTAGTGACTTTCTTTCGTTTAAGTTTAATTTAGTATTCATGGGGCTGCATCTGTGTATGAGGAGTTTCATTGTTGGTGGTTCCGTTTGTGCATGTGTCATTGGATGGAATCTATAGGAATTTTTATTTTATTTTTTAGTTATGGCCAATGAGGACTCTCACGTTGCACAGTCTCATTGGTTGAAATGTGCTGTTTTTTATGGTTGCAGTAAGAATAGATAGCATTTTAGATATATTTTACATGCCATAGCTACATGTATTCAAGATGAAATTTATCTTATCATGAAGGCAGAAATATCTCCATGTACCAAATGCAAGAAAACTAAACTAGAATGTTTTCATTCGATTCCTGAACCTTCACGTAAACCTTATACATCACTCTGTTTGCTAGTTCCTTCTCTGCATCTACTACTACCTCCATACCAGAATATAAGACTTTTTGTAGGCTAAACTAGCCTACAAAAACATCTTATATTTTGATATGGAGGTAATAGTATTGACAAATCCAAGGCATTTGAACTGTAACATCAAACTGTTTTTGTAACTTGTAAGCAGAAGTTTCTATGCATATGAACTGTGAAGATTGGTTCGCTTATCCGTAAGGAGCTTAATGTTTGTCTGCTAATGGTAGTTAACTGATGGTTTCTTATTTAGTTTAGTTAACCCAAGAAACTTCTCAAAATCTAATGCTTTAACAGACTTCTTTGATCGTTGGTTTCTTAGCTAACTTCTTATTAACATGTTACTTTGACCTGTAGCTTGCATAAGCAGCTGGTAACTGGATTTTTTGCCAATGCACGACACCTGCTTCGGCCCTTTGGTGAAATCCACCTTAGCCACAAGACAGGATATCCTTACGACGCATGGGATATCGAGCAACTAGCCACTGAGTCTTGTCTTATTATGTTTGATAAAGATGTTTTCTGCAAAGAGGAGTACCCTGGTTATAACCAAAAGAGAGGAGATGGTGCTAAGTGCGATCAATCTTTTGCTCTAGGTCCTTGCTACACGTTTAAGTTCTGCATCGGAGACGTAAAGAAACTGAAGAAAGCACGTGGAAACGTTGGTTCAATCTCATCCCTTGGAGGCAGTAAATTCTATCCTGGCATCTTGGCAACTGACACGAGGCCATTTGATCTGCATCCACTTGCTCCAGCATGGCCTCGACCACACTTTCCTCCAGCCAACAGAGTTGACATGCCAATCATGTTTGATCCTTACCCCTTTGGAGGTCCTCCAATGGAACGTCCAGGTTTGCCACTCAACTTCTATGGCCCAGAGAGAGCTCCTTACTTTCATCACCAGGACATGATCCAGCCACTGTGCAGAGGGCCACCACTGCATGTTTTGCCCAACCAAGGCAGCTTTCATCCACCAATGGACATGATCCAGCCACTGTGCAGAGGGCCACCGCTGCATGTTTTGCCCAGCCAAGGCGGCGGGTTTCATCCGCCAATGCCCCGCCTCGTGCATCCGGAGCAGCCTTGGCACCAAGAGAGGCCTCCAGTTGTGCCACCATGGAGAAGCAACGACTACTACTCAGGAGAATATCAGAGGAGTCTGCAGCGGGAGTATGAGATTGAGAGGCAACTGATGCCTGGAGGAGCCAGCCTGGGTTACTCTGATTTCCTCGAGAATCGCTACAGGGAGTCGGATCAGAGGCGGGGGAGGCTGGAAATGCTGATTCAGTTCTACGGTGGGCGGTGAAGGATCGTTTTGGAGGCTGTGTCTCTGCTGCAAGGGTCTCACTAGAGCAGAGAAACTCTGTCCTTCCAAGATGACGATGCAACGTTCGACATGAGGTGTTTTGTACAGTTAGGGCCATTTTGCGTGGCGAACACCGACCACGAGTCCAGAACAGCACAAGTAATGCTGTTTTCTACTACTACTATCTGCTATCTAGTCGAAACGAATACCCCTCCCTATAGACAGCCAAGCCTCATTTTGCAATGGAGCTGTCTTCAGGGGCTCAAAACAGTCCGCGGTTATCTCGGTTTATCAACGGTAAGCCTGAACCTGGGGTATGTAACTGGCATCACTTTTGCTTCAGGTCTTACTTGTAAGACTTTCCTAATCTATCACTACCCCCTTATATGCAAGAAAATATTGCTTATGACTTGTGTGCTGCTGTCGTTTTTTCTTTTTGAACTTTGGAATTTGAACCGCCTGAGAAACTGCCACTGTTGTTATCTTAAACATAGAATTCGAACACCGATGCAAGGTAGAAAACACACTGCAGCCAGGTTGACAATTTTATGAAGTTGTTAGATGTGATACTCGTTTTTTTCTTCTCAGGTTTACGGGCTGTTTGGTTGGTGACCTGAGCAGCGAGCCTGAGAAAAGTAGACAGAGCAGCCGGAGATTCTTGCGACTTTAGCCTAGCGAGGCAACCTAGCTAAGATGCACTTTGGTTCGTGCCTGAGCGTACCTGAGCATTATGCAATAAAAAATGATAGTTGTTTCATTTTAAAATATAGTGCGCCTGTGCTTTTCGAAGTTTAACTTTGATCATAAATTTAACCAACAAGACCGACTGTGGCGGGAGCAACAATTATATTGCTCCCATTGCAGTCGGTCTCGTTGGTTATATTGCTCCTATCACAGTCGGTCTCGTTAGTTAAATTTATGGTCAAAATTGAAGCATGGAAATCAAGGATGCACTATATTTGAAACAGAGGGAGTATCAAGCTTTCATCGCTACATGCATGCACCCATCAATACGCTAAGCTGCATGCGCGCGTCTGAGTCTCATGCCTCCGATTCTGGTGGCCTGACTCCGGCTAATCATTTTTTTTCGATAAAGGATGAATTTTGAATTATTTTTTTGATAAAGGATGAATTTTGCTGATTCAAAGTGAAGCATCAAATAGATACAAAACATAATAAATATATATCCGTCCTCTGCATAATTAGGATGTATATAGTCAACACCAACACGCACACATACACAAAAACATGCCGGCAAATATCAAAGTCATACAAGACCAAAGCTATGCCTTAGCGAGAGAAAAAAAACCCGAATTGATCAAAACAATAGCCGACAAACTACGAAAACAACCATATATGCACCAATCTTCTCTTGACATCACACTGACAAGTAACAACAAGATTCTTCAACAACAACGCCTTCAAAAAAGAAATGACGCTCAAGCGTCACCATCATCGGATCCAACCACCAAAGGTTAGACTTTAGGTTTCACTCTGAAGAACAACTTCGAGCATATCTAAGCAATGCCTTCAACACTTCGACTAATCACATGCCTATGCGCATGCACAAATGCTCAGACCAGTGTCTGGCTTGCTACACTGGCTTGCTTGTGGCCAGGCACGTTTATCTCAAGGTAGCAACCAAACAACCCCTTAGTATTTGTGCGAATTAACCTGTGGTTGAGATGGTTAGGTGGACAGTGGTATCCCCAACCCACCAGGGTTCAAATCCTGGTGCTCGCATTATTCCTGGATTTATTTCAGGATTTCCGGCAATGCGCTTTCAGTGGGAGGAGACGTTCCCGTCGATGACGAGGTGCCTACGGTGACTTCGTAAATCTCAAGATGATGTGCCGGCTCAGTCTTTCGGAGGTGCTCATAGGGATAGGGTGTGCGTGTGTGCGTTCATAGGAGTGAGTGTATGCGCGTGTATATGAGCGCTTGTGTCTGTACTGATGCTCAAAAAAAAAACCCCTTAGTATTTGTCAAGTGCCTGAGAATTTAGCTTGCATTGGTCAGTGGATTCTGTGTGGTGGAGCGGCAACACTCCAAGGCTGAGACGGGGAGGCCGGCGTCTGGTTGCGGCATCCCTGACAAGGCCTCACTAAGGACCTCACCGGTGGAAGGGAGGCAACGATTGACGGTGCAGGGTAGGGTGCGGTAATCGGCACCCAGAGGTGGACGGGGCCTAAAGTCACGTCTAGGGCGGTGGTAGCATGGTAGAGGCGGTGGCAAGGCGTGTGTGGCGGATAGAGGGTGATATTATGGACGGTATGCCCGTGTAGCGGATTTATAAAAAACATTTAAATTGTTGTATACTCTTTCCGTCCGAGAAAAGTTGTCCACGGCGTAGTTCATTATGATTTTTACAAATAAACCCTTAGAATTTTAAATCTCCTGCTAATTACCCCTTTGCTTCTTCCTCCTCCGGACGCCCGCGGCAGGAACAAGCCCAGCGCGCTGTCGGCAGCCACCGTAGAGCCCAGCGCGCTGCCGTCCACCTGCGCCGCCGCTGCCAATCCGCGGCGCCCCTGCCCGCCTGCGCCGCCTGCACGAAGGCGAGCTGCGCCGCCGCCCACACGAAGGTGACTGCTCCTCCGCGGCGACCAACTGGACGCCCGCCTCCTCCACGGCT
Organism: Triticum monococcum; assembly: GCA_034509565.1. Classification (NCBI taxonomy): domain Eukaryota; kingdom Viridiplantae; phylum Streptophyta; class Magnoliopsida; order Poales; family Poaceae; genus Triticum; species Triticum monococcum. The sequence goes on from CM067845.1 coordinate 492,640,856, forward strand.
GAAGGCACCTCCCTCGTCGCCCTGCTCGCGTCCCTAGCCGGTGCGGCCCGCGCCCTCATCCTCTGCCCGCTTCCTCGCGCCCGCGGCCGCCGGTGCGGGATTTGGGCAAGTCGCCGGCCGCCGCTTCCTTCTGCTGCCGCCGCGATTCCCTCCAGCCTCTGATGCTGCAGCTGTTGGGCGAAGCCAACGCCCCCAGATCGAGTCCTCGCCGTCTGATGCTTCTGCTCCTCCTCGCCGTCTGATGCTTCTGCTCATCCTCGCCGTCTGACTTCTCTGCCCCGCGTCTGCTGTTGAAAAGGTGAATTTGTAGTAGAAATTGAAGTAGATATGTGAAGTGGAAATTTAATTGGGCAGTGCTACACCTTCACAATAGTGTGCAACATCCACATTCGCCTGAAAGGGAGAAGGAAGGTTAAAAAGTCCAGGTTCTGTTAACTGAACATGTTCAGGTTCAGGTTCTGTTAACTGAAAAAGTTTAGATTCAGAAACATTGTTGGACTGATAGGAAGTTTGTTAAACAGAGCAATCTATACCTGTAATTTGTACTGTTATGCCTCTGTTACTCCAGTCAAAATTTTCCTGTGAAAATTTTCAGTCAAGCACAACTGATCATGTAACTTGAGAAGATTACTCCAGATTTTGGAAATAATCAATTACTCCAGATTCTGTCCCTCCTTTGGAATGTGAAGTCCACTGGAAATGAGCACAAGTCAGGTCCGTCAAACTAAGATTAGTCGAAAGCAACAGAAGAGCATTAACCAACCAAAGTTCCACTAGAATTAGGCCACTAGAGAGGAAATAAACAAGTGTGCACCATTTATCCAATTGCAAACATGCCTAAAGTTTCCAATTGCAAACTAAGATTATTTGAATCATTTGAATTTATTTGATTTATTTGGATTTATACACCATTTGTCCAATTGCAAACATGCCTAAAGTTTCCAATTGTCCAATTTCAGTCATTCATTTTAGTCCAATTTTGTCTTCTTATTTCTAGCACACTGACATAGAAGATTTTTGCTCTGATTCACTTTTAGTCTAAAAAAAGACATGACACACCAGAGAAAAAAGAAGAAGAAAAAAGAAATCATGCCTTGCAGAAGAAAAAAGAAATCCCAGAAACACTTAACTGTTTTAGACACTTTCAGTTAACTGTTTTGAATTGTCCAAGTGGCGGTATTGTTTCAGAAATCCCAGGTGACTCCCAGGTGACTGTATATTGTCCCGGTGACTAAAGTTTCAGAAATCCCAGAAAGTTGCTGCACCTCTTTACTAAAAAGGGGCAAAACTGATCATGTACTCTGAAGAAATGTTGCAATGTTGTCACAGTAATTACTTGATCAAAATAATTCTGTCCTTAACTGAATAAACTTGATTTAGTTAACTGAATAAACTTGATTTAAGTATATTCTTACAGAAACTTTGCCTACTTTTGTGTACTAAGGCACTGAAAACATGATCCTCCTCCTACATTACGTATATCCATCCATTTTCTTTTGGCCACAACAAGAAAGATCTCCTTTCATCTTTTGTACTCTTGGTATGATTTTCTAGACATAGCCCTAAAATCTCTAAACACTCTTTTGACAAGCAATACTTCTAATAAAACTATGCATAAAAGATCAAAAAACAGCATAAATTGGAAAACAAGCAATACTTCTAAAACCAGTTGCAAGCAAATCTACAGTAAAATAAAATGATCCCATAGTGTACTTAATTCAGAACACATGGAAGAAACTTGACTAAATGTACAGATTTTGGAAAAAAATCCAAGTTAACTAAATGACTGATTCAATTTTAGGCAACTTGGAGAAGAGATCACTTGATCATTGACTGTACTTAATTCAGAACACATGGAAGAAACTTGTTAGAAACTGAAACGGTTAATATTGAGAATTAAGTTACTCTAATGGAGTACCAAATTTTGAGAACAAGCCATCTGAAAAGAGCACTAGCTAAGATCTAATCCTTATGTCCAGTTAACCACTAATTTACTGTAACCAATGTTCAGAGACAAATCAGACTTGACAGTAAAGATCAAAATTTCAGACTTGACAGTAAATATAGTGGAAACTGAAGATTATTTAGGAACACACACTTGTTCCTAAACTTGATGTCGATTTAGCAACACAGTCTTCAGTGAGAGTATAAAAAATAACTACCCCATCTACTTAAGTGATTCTACACTAAACCAGAACAAGTTGATGTTCAGTCAAGTTGATTTCAAACTTGACACATAAATAAAATTTGACATCAATGAAATTTAGATTATGAGTGCCTGCCCATGACATCTGCATGGTTCTCTACACCACACACCATCAACACTGCTAGCTACTCCTACTCGATCGCCCCAGCTTTTGCCACGGACAGCAAGAACCTAACATGTTCTCCACCTAGGAGCTAGCTAGGATGGCCATGAATCCTCTCTCCCAGGAGCGCCCCAATGCATATCCATGGGGGGTGGCCATGTACACGAACCTGCACTATTGATTTGAACTCTTAACACTACTGAAAACCAAATTCAGTGAACATACACTTCAGAAAATTTAGTAAACATGCACTCGAGAAAATTCAGTGACTGCAGAACATACACTCCAGAAAATTTTCCGTGATCTTGTACTCAATTTTACAGTGAACTTGCTAAAGAAGCTCCCAAGCTTCAAGATAGACTAAATTGACAGCTAATGTACTCAAAAGAAGCATTTTGGAGTACAAGAAGGGGAAAGCGGAAGGCAAGAAGAGGGGGGAGCCGCACCTTGGCAGGAGGGGGGCGAGGGGACTGGGTTGGGCTATGGGCAGACGGAGGCAGGGGCGGGTGCCTTGGACCAGTCTGGGAGTTGGCGGCGCTTGCCGGACTCGGCGGCGTATGCGACCTCGATGGCCTGGAGCTCCGCCTCGGCCTCGGCGTCTCGGCGACCCACACAGCGGCGTGCGCTTGGAGAATACTGGGTTCGTGGTCGACGGCGTCCAGCCAATGAGGAGGTGGTCGACGACGCGTAGGGGAAGCTCCGGCTCGCCGCCCTCGGGGAAGGACGCCATCGGATAGCAGATCAAAAAAAGTCGAGCCTTCCTCGCCGTGATTCGCCATGGGGGGACGATGAGAGGAACGAGGAGGGGGGAAGCAACGCGGCAGTGGCGTGGGGAGAGGGAGCTCCGGCGACGCGCCGGAGAGCTGTGCGGGGGAGTAGAGGAGGTGAGCTCTGGCGCGGGGGAGCTCCGGCGAGGGGGAGACGAGCAAGGGAGCTCTGGCTCTGGCACGGGGAGTGTGTTGTTTGTCGGAGGAAAGGGGAGGTGATTTTCGCAAAATATCGTTGGAGACAACTTTTCCCGGACGGAGGGAGTATATTTCTAGACTATTAGCAAAAAGTAATGACATTTAATTTGTTTGCTATTTAAAAACTATGGGTGTGGGTGTCGATCGGTAATTCTAAACACACGGACGCTTACGGGGCCATTACGGGGTCTCTCTTCTAACTAATCTCTGCCCCCCCCCCCCCGCCTTCACCTGATTTGATCTAATCGGAAGATCCCATACAAACCTCTCCGTTGATCCCGTAATACCCCGTCCGTGTGTGTAGCATTGCTCGGGTGTCGATGGCGTGCGAGGCCGTGTAGCCTCCGTGGGTGATGAAGGTCATTGGTTAGTGAAAGTGCGTTATATCGACTAGAGGGGGGGTGAATAGGCGATTTTTATGAAAGTCTTCAAAACGTGAAAGTTATGAAGACAAACAGTACAGATATGCCTATCACTTAAGCAGCGGAAGTTAGATTACACTAGACAAGCCATGGTCAAGTATTCAATAGAGTGAAAGCACAAGACAAGTAGCTGCAGTGTAATAAGGATCAGGTAGGAAGAAGTTATGAAGCCAAACAAATCATACAGTTATGATGTGAAAACAGTAGATACAACAAGCATGCAATGGCTTCACAATGTGTAACAGTAAGTAAAAGGAAGTGAAGATGAAACCAGTGACACGCTGAAGACAATGATTTGTTGGACTAGTTCCAATTGCTGTGACAACTGTACGTCTGGTTGGAGCGGCTAGGTATTTAAACCAAAGGACACACAGTCCCGGACACCCAGTCCTGAACACGCAGCTCAAGACACCCAGTCCTCACCGTTTTCTCCTTGAGCTAAGGTTACACAGACCTCGCCCAATCACTATGGTAAGTCTTCAAGGTAGACTCCCAAACCTTCACAGACTTCGTTCACTGGCAATCCACAATTTCTCTTGGATGCTCAGAACGCGACGCCTAACCGGCTGGAGGATGCACGGTCCTCAAGTGTAATAAGTCTTCAGATCACTCAGACAAGAACACTTAAGTGATGCCCAATTTACTCTGGCTCTGGGTGGTTAGGGCTTTTCTCCTCGCTAGGAATTTTCTCTCAAAGGCTTCGAGGTGGGTTGCTCTCAAACGACAAAAGCCGTGCACTGAAATCTGAGCAGCCAACCGTTTATGGTTGTAGGGGATGGACTATTTATAGCCACTGGGCAACCCGATCTGATTTGTCCGAAATGACCCTGGGTCACTAAGGAACTGACACGTGTACCAACGGTCAGATTTCAAACTCACACGGCAACTTTACTTGGGCTACAAGTAAAGCTGACTTGTCCGATTCTGGACAAGATTTGCTCTCATAGACTTCGCTCAAAGATATAGGTTTTGAATTAGGCATCACTTCAGTCATTCTGACTGGTTCTCTTGGACCCCACTTAACAGTACGGTGGTTCCTATGACTCAACACAAATGAAATAAAACTACGAAGAATCTAAGTCTTCGAGTTCCATAGGCTTCACGTGGTGTCTTCTCTTGTCATAGTCTTCAATGTAAATATCTTCAAATACCACCATTGTCTTCAATGTCTTCGTACATTTTTAGGGGTCATCTCTGGTAGTAAAACCGAATCAATGAGGGACTTCTATCTGTGTTATCCTGCAATTCTCACAAACACATTAGTCCCTCAACTAGGTTTGTCGTCAATACTCCAAAACCAACTAGGGGTGGCACTAGATGCACTTACAATCTCCCCCTTTTTGGTGATTGATGACAAACTAGTTGAAGTTTTCAACGAGGAATATAATTTGTGAAATTGTAAAGGAATTGTCTTCATAAGCTGCAAGGGCTCCCCCTGAAGATGTGCATATAAGTAATTTGCTTCTGGAAGGCAAATGCACATGGCAGGTTATACTTGTGGAGATCCACGTCAACATATGATGACAATCCACTATGCATGTAAAAGTATATGAAGAGAATGACATGCATAATGAAAAATGGACGTCTGTGGAATGATATAAGTGCGGAATTTATCGTCGTACATGCGGAATTTATCTTCGCAAAAACATAGTGGCAAACAAGTAGCAGACGACCATCGAGTTTAAGTGTTACAACTCAAAGAACCAAGTGTAGCAAAACGAGAGTTGTAAGCACGAAGCAAAATGTAGCAAAATATAAAGGCACCCGCCCATAGTGACCCGCTTGAAGACTATAAACATCATATGCTTCTCTCCCTTTTGTCAGTGATGACCAAAAAGGTTTGAAGACATAGAGTTTTCTACGCGTTCCCAGGCGCAGCAGGGTCGGTGGAGACGTTTGGCGGTGCAGACGAGCTTGGTGCAGATTCGACGCACGCTGAAGGAGGTGGAGGTGATGTAGCGTCGTCTTCTTCTTCGATGATCCGGGCAGTTACGGTGGCAGTAGAGGAAGAGAACTCCGAATCTTCAAGTGAGGGAGTTCTGCGAAGCATTGCCCTTCGAGGAGGCGTGGAGTCAAATTTGAAGCGCTCTGTGAAGCCATCCTCTTGAAGTTCAGCTTCAGGACACATCATCGTGAGTCCTTTCCAAGTGCGGCGACAGGTTTCGTGTGCAACAAATGCATTCTTGGTTGCAAGATTTCGGATACGATTGACGTCCTCCATGATGCTTTTCATCTGCCTCTTGAGCCAGTCGTGATGCCTGTCCTGCTTTTGGTGAAGAGCCACAAGAAGCTCTCGGTCATTGAGGGCACGAGCGCGCTTCTTGGGTCGCTGATCAGTTGGGCTGTCAGTGGCTTCAGTAGATGCAGGCGCACATGTGGTGCCAGTCAACGGATACACTCTGGAGATGGCTGCAACACCTTCATCATTCTGAATGAAGCTTTGGTGTTCTGCATTCTGAAGACTTAATGGTTGCTTGGCAGGCTCAGGATATATAGCTTCCGCAGAGGTGTCCACATCTGGCAAGAAGATCCGATGGTTGCGGGCTGAGGGCTGATATGAAATCGCAGAATGAAGCTTGATCAGCCGCATAACCCAAGGAGCATAAAACTTTAAGCCAAATAAATCTGAGCCGGATGCCGCAAGCTGGCGTATGAAGAAGTCCTGCGCATTGAAGCATGTGCCATGAAGGATGTAGAATATGAGAGTCTTCATTGCACCCTCAACCTTGGCATGTGGGGAGTGTCCCTTGATGGGCCAGAGAGTCCGCCTGATGATGTGATATATGGTTCTGGGCAGGTACTCTAAGTCTTCAACGAAGAACTCTGTTGGATAGGGTGCATCATGGGGCAATGGCTTCATCATTGAGATTATCTGACTCATATTTGGTTCAGGCCTCTGAAATATGCTCTCAATTGCTTCAGCATGTAGTTGGCAGCCTTCTTCGAAGAATTCGCCAGGAGTGGGCAGGCCGGTAAGCTCAATGATATTGAATGCATTGGCTTCATGATGGACATTTCCGGTCATCCACTCCAGGACCCAAGTCTTCGGATCTCTGTTGTAGCCTTTTATATGAAGAGTGGCATAGAATTGAAGCAGAAGCTCTTCATTCCAGTGCTCTTCATCTGTGATAAAAGGCAGCAAACCCACTTGCTTGAAGCAGTCCAGTGCTTCTTCCAGGCCGGGCAGACCAGCAACAGCTTCAACCTCAAGGCGCTTGTGCGGGAAGATGCGGCCTTGGTTGTATAGGATGCATGAGTAATAGCTACGTTGTGGATAGCTCCAGAACCTATCTGATACAATCCGTTCCCTTGAGTAAGGGTTCTTGGAGCTGTTGAAGAACGTGTTGTCTGCCCTGAAGCCATTGACATTAAAGGAGCCAGGTGCTGATGCAGGACCTGGGAACCTTGGTAGTCGTGGGATCGGCTTCTAAACCTGAGGCCTGTGCGCAACATGATAGTTGAATTGTGGACCGATAGCAGACTCAGGCGCAGAAGTGTCAGGAGCAGTAGCTTCAGTGTCTTCGGAAGCTGTTGTTGGGGAGGGCTCCACATTGGCTTCAAGGTTGGTGGTGGCAGCCTCCATATTTTCCTCCTCCACTTGACTAGCTGGAGGGTCAGACGCAGGCACGTTCTCCTAGAGAACTGGTTCTTGGTGGAGCGGGGGAGTGGGTTCTGGTGGTACTTCTTCAGTATCTTCGGCTGATGCAGCCGGAATGTCTTCAGCCGAATCTTGAGGCCGTGGTCCTTTGCGAAGCCTGCGGAATGCAGACGGCGCCTTTGGAGTTGGAGTGGGCTGGGCTTCAGATTCTTCTTCTTGTGGGCGATCCGCCCATGATGCAGCTTGTGCGATTGGCGTCACAGGACGACCAATGCTGATCAGTTCTCTTGTCTCAAGCTGAGGAAGGGCTACATCATCTTGTACATTGTCCTGATAACCAATGTCTTCAGCAGTGTTGGGGTCGGCCGCTGGAATATCTTCAGCTTCAGGAGCCTCTGTGGGAGCAGGCTCATGAACTGTCAGCTGACGATCTATGTCAGGATAGATGACAGATAGAGGTTCAACTATCAAGGGCTCTGTGGGAGCAGCCCGAGCTTTCTTGATCTTGCGCTTCTTCTTGGTGGGGTCAGAAGGAGAGGCTTCAGAGTGTTTCCTCTTCCTTGCTTCAGCTTCGGCTGTCCGTGTCTTCTTGAGCTCTGAAGCGGTTGACCGGCTCTTTGGCTTCGAGCCAGTCATAGCAGTGGGGAAGACAATCGGAGCAACTTCTTGTCTTGGTGCCTCTGGTTCAGGCACAACATGCTTCTTCTTCTTCTTCGCGGCCATCCTGGGGTCGATGCCGGGACGCCCAAGTGCCTTGCGCTTTTCGGCCTCATTGTAGGCCTGCACACAGCGATCAGCCAGAGTCTTCATTCGCTCCCGCGAACCTTGAGCTTCAGCACGCTTCTTTAGAAAGTTCTCCTTTAGTTCGTGCAACATGATTTTGAAGTTCTTCACTTCTTGCACGCTGAGCTTGGCCATATGCTGCTTGAACTGAGCCTTTTCAAAATCAATTTTCTGCTTCAGTTCAACAATGCTCTGGGCAATTGCAAGTTCTGAAGCAATAGTGCCTTGGAAGGCGACGCTGAGGCCAATGGGCAGCTGCAGATCATCGAAGCTGATATTTGGTGTAGCAAACCACTCATCGATGAAGTTGTGGATGATTGCTACATCAAACAGAGGCAGATTGTTGAAGATTTCAGCCTTCTCCTTGCTCTTGATGAGCTGCTCAAGAGCGTCATCTCCAAGATCTTCGTCGCTGGACAGATCAATGGTTTCGCTGCGCAGAATGGCAGCAGCTGTGAGCTCTTTGCCTATGTGTGGCTGAGGCTTCTTGGCTTCCTGGGGCTTGGAGACTCGAGATAAGTCTTTAGACTGCGCACTGGCTTTAGGAGGTGCAGTTGCCAATGGCTTCGCCCTTGAGATTTTGGGTGAAGGGGTCTGCTTTGAAGCTTTTGGCTTCTTTGCCTGCTTTGGCTTTGGTGCAGCAGGCGCTTCATCAGATTCAGAGTCAGCAGGAGGGTCATTGACGGCAGTCCCTTGGCCTAAGATGCGGGTGATGAGGCCCTCAAGATTTGCATACAGACTGATGATATTGGGGTCGGCCTCACGTGTGCCATCTGCCCTTGGTGCTGAGGGACCAGGGTTGAAGTCTAAGCCCAATTTCTTCTTGTTGTGCTTCGCAGACCTCTGGGCAAACTGGAAGTTGCGCTTGAACAGATTGTCGTCACGACACCAGAGTAGTGACGACGGATGAGCATCAGCAGGCTGCGGTCCTCTGACCATGCATGGATAGAAGCCTTGAGCAATGGCTTCGTCTCTGGACCTGGGCACGAGATTTTTGTATAGCACGTCTCCCCATGGTCTCTTGATGGCGCTTTTCTCAGCGTACTCCTTGGTGACGAAGCGGTATTGGAACCATTGCTCCGCCCAATAGCGTCGAATCCATTGGATTTGTGTCTTGCGCTGATTGTAATCCTCTTCAGGATCTGTATTGTACAGCTCTGAGAGGTCATCGGGCAGATCTCTTGATGTTTCCCCTCGACGCTTTCTGCCACCCTTCCTTGCTGGTTTTTCTGCAGCCATGAAGCTTAACTTGGAAGGCTTCAAGATGTTCAAAGGCTTCAAAGGCTTTCTTTTGCTGGACCAACAGGAACTGGCTTCAGGAGAATTGATGTGACGCTGTAAGAACTCTGCAAATGAATGCAGACTATGAGAACCAAAAGATTCTCCCACGGACATGTACCTGTGACAGCATTAAGGTGCGAGGGAAGGGGAAGAGGTCATATGCATTCTCAGAAGATTTTGAAGATAAATTAGTTTAGAAGATATTGACCTCATCGTGCGAAGACATTCACTTATAGAAAAGAAGTTGGTTCCAGATTTGTACGAACCCATAGATCAGTACAAGTGAGGAATCTAATTACTTCATGAAGCACAAGTGAATATACTAGGCAAGTTATGAGATGTAGACTGAGACAGATCTAACTTGTGTGAATAGAAACTTCTTATGGCAGAAAGTGACCGAACTATGGGATCAAAAGAGGCTGTAAAAAGAGGTTTTATTTACCACACTTGGAACTGCTAGACGGAGTGGGAGATGAGGCCGAGAAGTTCGATCCTCCGTGCCCTAAATTGGCGACGGAAGGCACCTACGGCGACGGCGGAGAGAGTGATGTCCGCGGTCGGCGTGAAAACGGCGTCGGAGAGGTTGTGGCAGTGAAGCGCTTCGTCGCCGGCGTCGTCGAGAGCTAGCGGTGGCGCTAGGGTTCGTGCGAGGGAGAAAGAAGGAGAAGGAGATAATGACCATGGTGAGTCTGTACTTATAGTCACAAGGGCTGCACTGCGCTATTACACAGGTGCCCCTGGCGATTCGCATCTAAACAGCACGTGGCCATCATGCGGAGTCTCGGGGGCAGTTCCACATGCCACGCACGCCTGGATTGTCGGGTGGTCGTTCCTACTTCTCCGGATTTCTTGTGGATGAATGAGCATTGAAAACGGTTTCAAAGTTTGTCTTTGTGTCTTCTGCTGACAAGGACGCAGAGAAGACATTCGATAGTTTCAATAGGATGCATATGACTTGGAGAGATAGAATTTGAGATAGAAAGCACAGAGAGATTAGGGTCCGATCACATTCACTTAGTTCAAAAGATTCAGAACAAGAAGACATAGCTATAAGTGAATGTTGTTGAGGACAGAACACTAGTATATATATATATATATATATATCTATATAATCCACGTAGTGAAGATAATCATGAAGACATGTAGAGATTGAAGCCAAACCAAATGTGAAGACATTGCAAGGTAACGCCATGAGTGAAGCACTTCAAAAATAGAACGTTTGGTGGTGGCGTTACCCATCGTATAGGAAGTATTAGACTCAGACACGGCGCACAATTATCGTGGCGCTCCGAAGTCAATTTCCACATTAATGTATTCACACTTAGAATGTATGTCTTCATTGATTGAAGATATACGTTACTTTGTGTGTTGCACATCTAAGTCATCAATATGCATAAGTGTTAGGATGTGTGCCTGATCACAAGACATTTGAGGATTCCAAGATATTTAGCTCACACCGTAACTTGCAAAATCTCTTCTCATCCAAGGGCTTGGTAAAGATATCTGCCAATTTCTCTTCAGTGTTGACGTGTATGATATCAATATCTTCTTTTGCAACATGATCTCTGAGAAAGTGATGACGAATTTCAATGTGCTTTGTCTTCGAGTGCTGAACTGGGTTGTTGGCGATCTTGATGGCGTTTTCGTTGTCGCAGTAAAGAGGCACTTGCTTCAGTTGAATGCCATAGTCCTTGAGGGTTTGCTTCATCCACAGAAGCTGAGCGCAGCAAGATCCAGCAGCAATGTATTCAGATTCAGCAGTGGAGAGGGATACATAGTTCTGCTTCTTTGAAGACCAACATACAAGTGATCGTCCCAGAAAGTGACATGTGCCTGACGTAGACTTCCGATCAACCTTGTCACCAGCATAATCAGCATCCGAGAATCCAACCAGATCAAACTCTGAGCCCTTTGGATACCACAATCCTAGAGTTGGGGTGTGAGCCAAATATCGTATATCCAAACTCCTCACTGTACTTTTGATTGGTGCAGCCGAAGATAATGTCATCCACATATATTTGGCACACAAACAGTTCACCATCATATGTCTTCGTGAAGAGAGTGGGATCTAGGGAGCCAGGTATAAAGCCTTTGCTCTTCAGGAAGTATTTGAGTGTGTCATACCAGGCCCGAGGGGCTTGTTTGAGGCCATACAGTGCCTTCTTGAGCTTGTAAACCATGTCAGGATGTTTTGGATCTTCAAACCCAGGTGGTTGTGCAACATATACTTCTTCTTCTTCAATCTTGCCATTGAGAAAGGCACTCTTCACATCCATTTGATATAAAAGTATGTTATGATGATTTGCATAGGCCAGTAGTATACGGATGGCTTCAAGTCTGGCCACAGGAGCAAATGTTTCATCGAAGTCAATGCCTTCCACTTGTGTGACGCCCCCGACTTAATCATACACTAATCATACACGCAAATGTGTACGATCAAGATCAGGGACTCATGGGAAGATATCACAACACAACTCTACAAATAAAATAAGTCATACAAGCATCATATTACAAGGCAGGGGCCTCGAGGGCTCGAATACAAGAGCTCGATCATAGACGAGTCAGCGGAAGCAACAATATCTGAGTACAGACATAAGTTAAACAAGTTGCCATAAGATGGCTAGCACAAACTGGGATACAGATCGAAAGAGGCGCAGGCCTCCTGCCTGGGGTCCTCCTAACTACTCCTGGTCGTCGTCAGCGGGCAGCACATAGTAGTAGGCACCTCCGATGTAGTAGGAGTCGTCGTCGAAGGTGGCGTCTGGATCCTCGGCTCCAACATCTGGTTGCGACAACCAGGTAGAAGGGATAGAGGGAAAAGAAGGAGAAAGCAACCGTGAGTACTCATCCAAAGTACTCGCAAGCAAGGAGCTACACTACATATGCATGGGTAAATGTGTAAAGGGCCATATCGGTGGACTAAACTGCAGAAAGCCAGAATAAGAGGGGGATAGCTAATCCTGTCGAAGTCTATGCTTCTGGCAGCCTCCATCTTGCATCATGTAGAAAAAAGTAGACTGAAGTCCTCCAAGTAGCATCGTGTAGCATAATCCTACCCGATGATCCTCTCCTCGTCTCCCTGTTAGAGAGCGATCACCGGGTTATATCTGGCACTTGGAAGGGTGTGTTTTATTAAGTATCCGGTTCTAGTTGTCATAAGGTCAAGGTACAACTCCGGGTCGTCCTTTTACCGAGGGACACGGCTATTCGAATAGATAAACTTCCCTACAGGGGTGCACCACATAACCCAACACGCTCGATCCCATTTGGCCGGACACACTTTTCTGGGTCATGCCCGGCCTCGGAAGATCAACACGTCGCAGCCCTACCTAGGCACAACAGAGAGGTCAGCACGCCGGTCTAAATCCTATGGCGCAGGGGTCTGGGCCCATCGCCCATTGCACACCTGCACGTTGCGAACGCGGCCGGAAGCAGACCTAGCCTAGTGGCGTTCCAGCCCAATCCGGCGCGCGCCACTCAGTCTCTGACGTCACGAAGGCTTCAGTTGATACCACGACGTCGAGTGCCCATAACTGTCCTCGCGTAGATGGTTAGTGCGTATAAGCCAGTGGCCAGACTCAGATCAAATACCAAGATCTCGTTAAGCGTGTTATGTATCCGCGAACGCCGACCAGGGCCAGGCCCACCTCTCTCCTAGGTGGTCTGAACCTGCCCTGTCGCTCCGCCTCAAAGTAACAGTCGGGGGCCGTCGGGAACCCAGGCCCACCTCTACCGGGATGGAGCCACCTGCCCCTTCAGCCCCCATCTCCGAACAGTATCATAAGTAATGTAACTGTGTAAAGTATATAGTATATGCCCGTGATCACCTCCCGAAGTGATCACGGCCCAGTAGTATAGCATGGCAGACGGACAAGTGTAGGGCCACTGATGGAACTCTAACATCCTATACTAAGCAGTAGGATAGCAGGTAATGGTAACAACAGTAATAACAAGGACATGCTATGCATCAGGGTAGGAATAACGGAAAGCAGTAACATGCTACACTACTCTAATGCAAGCAGTATAGAGAAGAGTAGGCGATATCTGGTGATCAAAGGGGGGGCTTGCCTGGTTGCTCTGGCAAGAGAGAGGGGTCGTCAACACCGTAGTCGAACTGGGTGTCATCGGCAGTCTCGGGGTATACCGGAAAGAAGTAACGGAGGGGGAACACAATAAATAACAGAGCAATCAAAGTATAACATGGCAATGCGCGATGCTAGAGGTGACCTAACGCGGTAGTAAGTGATACTGGTGAAGGGGGGCAAACGTCCGGGAAAGTATTCCCGGTGTTTCGCGTTTTCTGATAGACAGGCCGGAGGGGAAAAGTTGCAGGTTTGATATGCTAGGGACGCATGGCTGACAAACGGATTGCGTATGCGGATTCGTCTCGTCGTTCTGAGCAACTTTCATGTACAAAGTATTTTCATCTGAGTTACGGATTATTTTATATTAATTTATAAAGATTTAATCATTTTCTAGATTTCCTGGATTTAATTTAATTCGAAATTCATTTAAATAATAAATGCTATGGGTACACAGAAGTGTACCCAAAGAGGTGCTAGTGAGGCTGACAGGTGGGGCTAGTTGACTGAGTCAACTGCCCAGTCAGCAGATGCTGATAGTGGGGTCCAGGGGCTGAGTCAGCAGTCCAGTTGCGGTCAACATATGGACCGTTGACTGGTCAAACTGGCTGGTGGGACCCAGCTGTCATAGAGACAGTGTAAATTAATTGTTTAATTAATTTTAATAGATTAGGTGGGGGGCCACATGTCATTGACTTAGATAATTTTAAACAGGCTTTTAAAAGAAAAGGGTCCACATGTCATTTCCAGTTATTCAACTAACATTTTTATTAGGTTCTATCTAATTACATGGTTAGGGGATTGGTTAAACTGGGCGGGCCCACACGTCAGTGGGTCAATCCACTATTAGAACGTGCGTGTGTGCGTGCGCGTGTGCCCGTGGGTGAGTTCAGAGGACGGCGGCGCGCGCGGAGCTGGGTGCTCCGGCGACCAAAAGGGGCACCCCGGGTGCCAAACGGATAAGCGGGAGGCGCCGCGTCGAGCTGCCTTCGTCTGTAGCTAGGAGCGGCTGAAACAGCCGGGGGCGGCGGCTACGGCGGAGCTAGCGGCAAACGGCGCTGGAGGGCACGGGGAGGAGGGGAAAAAGGCTGTGGAGGGCCGGAGGCTCATAGCGGAAGCAGCAGGGTGTTCGATGGAGCCGGTGGAGGTTGGGGTCGAGCGGATCGACGACGAGGTTAGCGGCGGCGTCCGACGGTGTCGGAGTAGGGGGCGCCGGTCGATGAGAGGAATCCGGCGAGGGAAGCATGGTGAGAGAGGCCGGATCCGCGATGAGGCCTCCGGGGTCCGTCCTCTCCGGCGAGGAGGCGGCTTGGCGCGGCACGGACGCGGAGGACCAGGCGGGTGTGGCCATGGCAGGGGCTTCTGCGTAACAGTGGCACGAGGACGACGATAGGCGGCGGATCCCCGGGCGCGGGTGCGGGGACGGCGACGGCGGTGGGGCTCCGGCGCGGCAGGGGATGGGGCGCAGGGGCCTGGTGCTGGAGAACGAGAGGGAGTGGGGTATCGATCGGGGCAGTTGGGGTCAACCCCGATCTAGATCGGATCGGGGGAAGAGCGTAGTGGGGGGGGGGGGGAGGGTGCGACGGGCTAGGGTTTGGTGGGGAGGGGGTTATACAGGGGGGGCGACTGGGCCGGCCTGGGGGCCCGATGGCCAGTTGGGCCACGGCCCATCAGGGGGTCTCCTTCTTTCTTTTTGCTTTTGCTTTGCTTTTTTTCCTATTTTATTTATAGTTTCTGTTTTCATATTAGTTTTACTTTACTTTTAGTTTTATAAAATATACCACTAGCTCCTAAATTAGTGTTTATAAATACTCTATTGCCACATGAATTCCTCATACCTAATAAAATAGTTTAATGTTTTAATATTTATAAAATGCATTTAATTATTTGTTTAAGCCACTGTTTTATTTAGTTTAGTGCTTTTAATTATTTTATAAAAATGTGATCCTCCACCATAATTACCTAAGCATTATTTGCCACCTCTAGAACATTTAAATTTTAATGTTTGAAAACTTTACTGTTTGACTTGATTTTGAATTTTGAATTCGAACGGGATTGAATCATCGCAAGATTAACAACAGTAATCATGGTGACGTGGCAACATTAGCGGAGGGTTACTATAGCGTAACTATCCGGGCGTCACAACTTGAGTATATCCTTGAGCAACGAGACGAGCTTTGTTTCTGACAACTTGACCATGCTCATCTTGCTTGTTGCGGTATATCCATTTGGTGCCTATTATGTTATGCTTCCGTGGATCAGGACACTTAACCAATTCCCATACATTGTTCAGCTCAAACTGATGAAGCTCTTCTTGCATTGCTTGAATCCATTCAGGTTCCATAAAAGCTTCTTCAACTTTCTTGGGTTCTGTGATTGAAACGAATGCGAAGTGTCCGCAGAAATTTGCCAGTTGAGTTGCCCTTGAACGAGTCAGTGGACCAGGTGCATTGATGCTGTCAATTATTCTGTCAATCTGCACTTCATTGGCAACACGAGGATGTATAGGTCGAAGACTTTGCTCTTGCTGATCTATGTTGTCGCGAGGAGGAATGTCTTCAGGCTGAGCATTGTCTTCATGTGGATCATGTGCTGAGATGATAAGTTCTTCTTCAGGATGAGCTTCAGAAGGTACAATTTCTCCAGTTCCCATTAGCTTGATTGATTCACTGGCTGGAACTTCATCTAGCACATCTGGCAGTTGCTCTCTTTGTGAACCATTGGTCTCATCGAACCGCACATCCACTATTTCAACCACTTTGTAGTGAAAGAGATTGAAGACTCTGTAGGAGTGCGAATCCTTTCCATATCCAAGCATAAAACCCTCATGTGCTTTTGGTGCAAATTTTGAGGTGTGGTGTGGGTCCTTGATCCAGCATCTTGCGCCAAATACTCCGAAGTAACTGACATTTGGCTTCTTGCCAGTTAGAAGTTCATAAGATGTCTTGTTCAGAAGCTTGTGTAGATAAACACGGTTGATTGTATGGCATGCAGTGTCAATGGCTTCAGGCCAGAATTTTCTTGGAGTCTTGTACTCATCTAGCATTGTTCTGGCCATCTCAATGAGTGTTCTGTTCTTGCGTTCGACGACTCCATTCTGCTGTGGCGTGTACGGAGCTGAGAATTCATGTGTGATGCTCAATGTGTCCAGATATGTATCAAGGCCAGTGTTCTTGAATTCAGTGCCATTGTCACTTCTGATGTGCTTTATCTTGGCGCCATAATTGTTCATGGCCCGATTTGCGAAGCGTCTGAAGACATCCTGCACTTCAGTCTTGTAAAGGATTATGTGCACCCAAGTATATCTAGAGTAATCATCAACAATGACAAAGCCATAGAGGCAAGCAGTAGTGGAAAAAGTTGAGTAGTGAGTGGGACCAAAAAGATCCATGTGAAGCAGTTCGAAGGGTCGAGTGGTGGTCATGATTGTCTTCGAAGGATGTTTTGCCCTTGTCATCTTCCTGCTTCACAGGCACCGCATAAGTGATCTTTCTTGAACTTGACGCCCTCGATGCCTATGACATGCTTCTTCTTCGCAAGGGTGTGGAGGTTCCTCATGCCAGCATGCCCAAGCCTCCGATGCCAAAGCCAGCATTCTGAAGCCTTTGCCAGAGGACATACTGCAAGCTGTGGCCCTACTGAGAAATCTACCACGTACAAATCATCTTTCTGATACCCTTCAAACACTAGAGACTTGTCAGATTCCATTAGTACAAGGCAACGATATTTTCCAAAAATTACAATCATGTTCAAATTGCAAAGCATTGAGACAGACATTAAGTTGAAGCCAAGGGATTCAACAAACATGACTTTATCCATGTGTTGATCCTTTGAGATTGCAACTCTACCTAGACCCAATACCTTACTTTTACCAGTGTCAGCAAATGTGATGTGGCTCTTGTCGGATGGACGTAAGGTTGAGTCCATGAAAAGACTTCTTTTGCC
Organism: Triticum monococcum; assembly: GCA_034509565.1. NCBI lineage: Eukaryota > Viridiplantae > Streptophyta > Magnoliopsida > Poales > Poaceae > Triticum > Triticum monococcum. Next base: position 492,658,241 of record CM067845.1, read on the forward strand.
AGTCATGTGATTTGTACACCCACTGTCAATAATCCATTCTGAAGACTCTGAAGGCGCTGGTGTCGTACCCTACAGTGCAGTTAGGGGGATAGGCTTCACGAAGAGAATTGTGAAGCAAAAACATTTGACGAACCAGTGGGTTATGAAAACTTAGATCCAGGTTAGGACTTAGAGGAAGAGTAGCATGCGATTCAGGTACGAAATACATAGTGATGCCATTCGGGCATTTGATCTTGCGCCCACAAGATTTTTAAGGTCCACAGCAATAGCGTCAGAAGATTTTGGTTTTCTGCTGGAGACCTTTCCCTGCAAAAGAGAGTTAAGCTTTCTTAACCACCCACATCTTCAAGGGTGGCTTAGAAGCAATAAGTCTAAGTGCAGCATCTGAGAATTTTGGCTTTGGAGCCCTAGCAAACAGTCTAGCAGGCGGGCAATAGTACTCATAAGAATAGGCAGAATAGTTCTTGGTCATATGAACATGACGGTTTGAAGAACCGCTCTCATATGCCTGAGCATGGTTTCCCTGCAAAACATTTGCGTTAGTGCGACTCAGGTGAGTTCTCTGTCTGTATGAAGCCTTTGGACCATATGAAGCCTTTGGTTTGAGGTTTGTCTTCTTCATGTGAGGTGTCATGAGGACATTCACAGGAAGATTCTCCAGACACGTTTTTGGAACCCAGATCTTCATCATAGGCGGTCCATTCCTGCAGTTAGTACCAATGTACCTGGCAAATACTTCACCATTCTGATTCTTAAACAGTTTATAGTTTGCATCAAAGGATTCATCAATGATAATGGGATTAGCACAAGTGAAGCCAGATAGATTGGATGGATCTGCTGAGGACTCCTTTGCAGCAACCCATGTGGTTTTGGGGTACTACTCAGGTTTCCAGTAAGAGGCATCTGCATTAATTTTCCTCACGAACCCAACACCCTCTTTCCTAGGGTTTCGGTTCGGAATCTTCTTCTTGAGGACATCACATAATGTCTGATGTCCTTTGAGACTTTTGTACATCCCTATTTCAAGCAATGTCTTCAACCTAGCATTCTCATCAGCAATAGCAGTGGTATCCTCAGCAGAGGGGTTAGTTACCACTTCAACAGTTGAAGATATTGCAACAGCAGTAGCAGTGGAACATTCAGCAACAGAAGTAGCATTATCATGCTCAATGCATTTAAGGCATGGTGGTTCAAATCCTTCCTGAGCGGAACTGATCTGTTCGGCGCGAAGCGACTCATTTTCCTTTTGAAGATCTTCATGAGCCGCTCTCAATTTCTCAAGATCTTGCTTCCTTTGAAGATAATCATAGGAGAGCTTTTCATGAGTTGTTGAGAGAGTATCATGACGATCTTCAAGTTCCTGATACTTAACGTGAAGATTTTTTATGTCTTCAATTAAGGATTCAGACCGAGTCATTTCAGCACCCAACAGATCATCGCTTCTGTCTAACAGTTTTTGAATATGTTCCATGGCTTTCTGTTGTTCAGTTGCAATTTTAGCAAGTGTTTTGTAGCTGGGTTTTGAATCACAATCAGAATCATCGTCACTGGATGTTTGATAGTGAGTAGTGCGTGTGTTTACCTTGGCACCGCGTGCCATGAAGCAGTAGGTAGGAGTGGAGTCGTCCTTGTCATTTGCATCGGTGTTGGTGATGAAGTCATTGTCTTCAGTGTTGAAGATGGACTTGGCGACGTAAGCTGTAGCCAGACTCGCAATGCCAGAATCAGATTCCTCCTCAGACTCCACCTCTGCCTCCTCAGAAGCGGATTCCTCCTCTGAATCCATTTCCTTGCCAACAAACGCACGAGCCTTGCCAGTTGAGCTCTTCTTGTGTGATGAAGACTTTGAGGAAGACTTGGAAGAAGACTTTGAGTATTTCTTCTTCTTCTTGTCGTCAGAGTCATATTCCTTGCTCGTCTTCTTCTTTCTGCTCTCATTGTCCCATTGTGGACACTCAGAGATGAAGTGTCCAGTTTTCTTGCACTTGTGACATGTTTTCTTCTTGTAGTCATGAGCAGAAGCTTCATCATTCCTTGAGCTTGATCGTGAAGACTTTCTTCTTGGTGAATTTCTGGAACTTCTTCACAAGCATTGCGAGTTCCCTTCCAATGTCTTCAGGATCATCAGAACTGCTGTCAGATTCTTCTTCAGATGAGGACACAACTTTTGCCTTCAAGGCACGAGTTCCCCCATAGTTTGGACCGTAGATATCTCTTTTCTCAGAAAGCTGAAACTCATGTGTGTTGAGCCTCTCGAGTATGTCAGACGGATCGAGTGTCTTGAAGTCTGGACGTTCTTGAATCATCAGGGCTAGGATGTCAAACGAACTGTCAAGTGATCTCAGCAGCGTCTTGACGATTTCATGTTTGGTGATCTGAGTGGCGCCGAGGGCTTGAAGCTCATTTGTGATGTCAGTGAGCCGGTCAAATGTGTGCTGGACATTCTCATTGTCATTTCGCTTGAAGCGGTTGAAGAGATTGCGAAGAACACTGATTCTCTGATCTCTCTGGGTTGAGATGCCTTCATTGACTTTGGAGAGCCAGTCCCAGACTAGCTTGGATTTCTTCAAGGCACTCACACGGCCGTACTGTCCCTTGGTCAGATGAGCACAGATGATATTCTTGGCAGTAGAGTCCAGTTGAGTGAACTTCTTGACGTCAGCAGCAGTGACACCTTCTCCAGCCTTGGGAACGCCGTTTTCGATGACATACCATAGGTCGACGTCAATGGCTTCAAGATGCATGCGCATCTTATTCTTCCAGTAGGGATATTCAGTTCCATCGAAGACGGGGCACGCAGCGGAGACTTTAATTATCCCTGCAGTCGACATAGCTAAAACTCTAGGTGGTTAAACCGAATCACACAGAACAAGGGTGCACCTTGCTCTGATACCAATTGAAAGTGCGTTATATCGACTAGAGGGGGGTGAATAGGCGATTTTTATGAAAGTCTTCAAAACGTGAAAGTTATGAAGACAAACAGTATAGATATGCCTATCACTTAAGCAGTGGAAGTTAGATTACACTAGGCAAGGCATGGTCAAGTATTCAATAGAGTGAAAGCACAAGACAAGTAGCTGCAGTGTAATAAGGATCAGGTAGGAAGAAGTTATGAAGCCAAACAAATCATACAGTTATGATGTGAAAACAGTACATATAGCAAGCATGCAATGGCTTCACAATGTGTAACAGTAAGTAAAAGGAAGTGAAGATGAAACCAGTGACACGCTGAAGACAATGATTTGTTGGACCAGTTCCAGTTGCTGTGACAACTGTATGTCTGGTTGGAGCGGCTAAGTATTTAAACCAAAGGACACACAGTCCTGAACACGCAGCTCAGGACACCCAGTCCTCACCGTTTTCTCCTTGAGCTAAGGTCACACAGACCTCGCCCAATCACTCTGGTAAGTCTTCAAGGTAGACTCCCAAACCTTCACAGACTTCGTTCACTGGCAATCCACAATTTCTCTTGGATGCTCAGAACGCGACACCTAACCGGCTGGAGGATGCACAGTCCTCAAGTGTAATAAGTCTTCAGATCACTCAGACAAGAAGACTTAAGTGATGCCCAATTTACTCTGGCTCTGGGTGGTTAGGTCTTTTCTCCTCGCTAGGAATTTTCTCTCAAAGGCTTCGAGGTGGGTTGCTCTCAAACGACAAAAGCCGTGCACTGAAATCTGAGCAGCCAACCATTTATGGTTGTAGGGGATGGACTATTTATAGCCACTGGGCAACCCGACCTGATTTGTCCGAAATGACCCTGGGTCACTAAGGAACTGACACGTGTACCAACGGTCAGATTTCAAACTCACACAGCAACTTTACTTGGGCTACAAGTAAAGCTGACTTGTCCGATTCTGGACAAGATTTGCTCTCATAGTCTTCGCTCGAAGATATAGATTTTGAATTAGGCATCACTTCAGTCATTCTGACTGGTTCTCTTGGACCCCACTTAACAGTACGGTGGTTCCTATGACTCAACACAAATGAAATAAAACTACGAAGAATCTAAGTCTTCGAGTTCCATAGGCTTCACGTGGTGTCTTCTCTTGTCATAGTCTTCAATGTAAATATCTTCAAATACCACCATTGTCTTCAATGTCTTCGTACATTTTTAGGGGTCATCTCTGGTAGTAAAACCGAATCAATGAGGGACTTCTACCTGTGTTATCCTGCAATTCTCACAAACACATTAGTCCCTCAACTAGGTTTGTCGTCAATACTCCAAAACCAACTAGGGGTGGCACTAGATGCACTTACAGTTAGGCCTAGATTGAAGGAAGGTTTTGCGAGGCCGGAAGAAGATGAATTATAGCATGTATGTGTCTATGTTTTTTTTACCATGTTCAGAGTTTGTCTTTGTTTCAAAGTGTTACATTCGTTTTTTGTTCTCGTTCCAAAGTGTATATTAATGTCTCATCATATATTATCGTGCATATTAAAACCGACCCAAAACAGGAGCATCTTTTTATTGGCACATGATGATACTGACTGAAATAAAGAAGGAACAAACATTTTGAGACGAGATAAATTTTGACAACGACAAAAATGGTTAGCGTGAATCTTAAAGCAGCCACAGATATCCATGCACGGGTATCCCGTTTACGATATGTACGAAGCAAAATCGAAATCAGGTAAGTCACCCGTAGGCAGTTCCTTTTGTAGGGAAACCAGGCCACCACGAGGGTGGCGGTGGCTAGCGCACGAAGCGCTCGGGATAGCCCTCCCGTTTCCCCTCTTTACGTTAAGTGGGTATTTATCTCTTGACTCTCTAGTTCCTATATAAAGCAATGAGGAGCCATCATTGTAACACCTCATCATTGATTAATAAAGCTGGTCTTCTCCATATCTCCCTGCGTAATTTATTTTCACGTGTTCGACTACTTCGTCTACGACACTCGCTCTCGCTCTGCAACCTTGGACCGGACCCGCCGGCGGAGTTGCAGAACACGTTATCAGCACGCTTCGCTCCATCAACTCTCCGTCAAGCCTGCGTCACGCAGGCGCTTTCGTCGATCACGCGGAGGTATAAGATCCGATCTCCATTTTTGCAAAAATGGATTCCTCTCGTTACTGAGATTCTGTTTTTGCGATTAGTTTATTTTTCGGATTTCTTCTATCTATGGTGTGGATTTTCCTCCCAAGAACCGAGCGGACGAATACATCGCCGACCAATGTCGATGTTCTTGGACTAGGAACTTGTTGATTGCACTATAGGGAGTCGGTACAGATCGCGATCCAGATGGTCCCGGTACCGCTGCAAAAGCACCAGATGTGCCATGCGCCGTCGGAGTTCCGGATGAACGCGACGAAGATTCTCATCCCGAGGCCGGCGTCCAGATGACGCCATGCTGTCCGCGACCCCGGTGGTCGCGCGTGAAGCGCCGCGTCTTGCTGACGCCGTCGTCGCCGTCGCGCCCTGCTGACGCGTACTCACGCGCAGCCCCCCCGCAGCCGCTGGCACGTGCCCTCTGCACGTCCGCACCGCCGCATGCCCAGCTGGCCGCGGCTTCGCTGGTCGCCGCCCGGCTGCAGGTCGCCGCTGCGTTCGCGCCGTGGCCATAGCCGTGGCCGCCCGCCGCCCGCCGTGGACGTCGCTGTGGCCGCGCGCCGTGTCCGCGCCGTCCCGTGGCCGTGCTACGCCCTGACTGCTAGCCGCGCCGCGCCGTGGCCGCTGGCCGCGTCGCGCCACTGGCCGCGTCGCGCCACTGGCCATCGCCTCGTCCGGCCCTGACCGCTACAGGCCGCCGCTCCCGCGAGCGCGCGCGCCTGGCCAGCCCCGGCCGCGCCCGCGTGCGAGCCGCCGCCGCTCGAGCCCACTGGCCGCCGCCGCACCCCGATGCGGACGCTAGGGTTTTCCCCTAGCCTCGCTACGGGAAAGGTCGCCGGCTCCTGGGCCGGCCCGCTAGCTCCTAGGCCGGATGGACCGTGGCTGTGGGGATCCCTCCATAAAAAAACAGAGGGGCGCCGGCTGTAGCGTGGAAAAATTGCGGTTTAGCCCCTGTAGTTTTCAGCTTTTACGTGAGTTTTATTCTTGCAGCAATATTTCACGTAGAACCCCCTGAAACCGTCTGTTTTCACTGAAAACGTGTATTTGGACTTTAAAATGTCTCGAGAATTCAATTTTTGGGTTATTTTCACGTACTAAATGCACTTAACATGCTATACTTTGTAAACATGTTTTTATTATATGATTTTACTACTGTAGATTAATTGTTTTGCACTCTTAATCATTAAGTACGTCATATAAGAATGTGCTTTAAATAATGAAACGTCATTTTATTGAATAAGTTTATCAACATCGCATTTGTGCAAAAGATTACCTGCTGTAATATCATAATTTTTGCATAAATTGCAGATGGCCGAAATTGTCAACAAGGAGTTTGCTGAGTTGGCCCAGACGGGGATGAACTACCTGTCATGGGCCTCGGACTGTGAGATCTTTCACCAGGGAAAAACCCTCCTGAGGGCGATCGATAAGGGGACCCAGCTGTTGGGGAATGTAGTAATTTCAAAAAATTTCCTACGCACACGCAAGATCATGGTGATGCATAGCAACAAGAGGGGAGAGTGTTGTCTACGTACCCTCGTAGACTGACAGCGGAAGCATTATGACAACGCGGTTGATGTAGTCATACGTCTTCACGGTCCGACCGATCAAGCACTAAAACTACGGCACCTCCGAGTTTTAGCACACGTTCAGCTCGATGACGATCCCCGGACTCCGATCCAGCAAAGTGTCGGGGAAGAGTTCCGTCAGCACGACGGCATGGTGACGATCTTGATGTTCTACCGTCGCAGGGCTTCGCCTAAGCACCGCTACAATATTACCGAGGAGTATGGTGGAGGGGGGCACCGCACACGGCTAAGAAAACGATCACGAGGATCAACTTGTGTGTCTAGAGGTGCCCCCCTGCCCCGTATATAAAGGAGCAAGGGGGGAGGCCGGCCGGCCCTTGGGCGCGCCAAGGAGGAGTCCTCCTCCTAGTAGGAGTAGGACTCCCCTCTTTCCTACTCCTATTAGGAGGGGGAAAGGAAGGGGGAGAGGGAGAAGGAAAGGGGGGCACTGCCCCCCCTCTCCTAGTCCAATTCGGACCAGAGGGGGAGGGGCGCGCGGCCCACCCTGGCCGCCCCTCTCTCTCTCCACTAGGGCCCATAAGGCCCATTATTTCTTCCGAGGGGGTTCCGGTAACCCTCCGGCACTCTGGTTTTCTCCGAAATCACCCGGAACACTTCCGGTGTCCGAATATAGCCGTCCAATATATCAATCTTTATGTATCAACCATTTCGAGACTCCTCATCATGCCCGTGATCACATCCAGGACTCCGAACAAACTTCGGTACATCAAAATATATAAACTCATAATGAAACTGTCATCGTAATGTTAAGCGTGCGGACCCTACGGGTTCGAGAACAATGTAGACATGACCGAGACATGTCTCCGGTCAATAACCAATAGCGGAACCTGGATGCTCATATTGGCTCCCACATATTCTACGAAGATCTTTATCGGTCAGACCGCATAACAACATACTTTGTTCCCTTTGTCATCGGTATGTTACTTGCCCGAGATTCGATCGTCGGTATCTCAATACCTAGTTCAATCTCATTACCGGCAAGTCTCTTTACTTGTTTCGTAATACATCATCTCACAACTAACTCATTAGTTGCAATGCTTGCAAGGCTTATGTGATGTGCATTAGCGAGAGGGCCCAGAGATACCTCTCCGACAATCAGAGTGACAAATCCTAATATCGAAATACGCCAACCCAACATGTACCTTTGGAGACACCTGTAGAGCTCCTTTATAATCACCCAGTTACGTTGTGACGTTGGTAGCACACAAAGTGTTCCTCCGGCAAACGGGAGTTGCATAATCTCATAGTCATAGGAACATGTATAAGTCATGAAGAAAGCAATAGCAACATACTAAACGATCGGGTGCTAAGCTAATGGAATGGGTCATGTCAATCATATCATTCTCTTAATGATGTGACCCCGTTAATCAAATGACAACACATGTCTATGGTTAGGAAACATAACCATCTTCGATTAACGAGCTAGTCAAGTAGAGGCACACTAGTGACGTTTAGCTTGTCTATGTATTCACACAAGTATTATGTTTCCGGATAATACAATTCTAGCATGAATAATAAACTTTTATCATGATATAAGGAAATAAATAATAATTTTATTATTGCCTCTAGGGCATATTTCCTTCACCAGCTGGCCCCCACTGATCCCAAGTTCGAAACTGAGAATGCGCAGGCTCTGCATTTTCTGCGTCATCACTTGTCACCTACTCTGAAAGACGAGTATATGGCTGAGCGGAGTGCTTCTGGACTTTGGACCGCTCTTAAGCAGCGGTTTGAGCGGCTGAAGTACATTGTTAAGCCACATGCAGAGGCGGAGTGGATCCGTCTGTGGTTTGCGGACTTCAAGACGGTTGGGGAGTACAATTCGGCTCTGCACCGGATTTGTACGACCCTTCAGATGTGTGGTACTGATATTACCGACACTCAGAAGATTGAGAAAACCCTATCCACTTTCCACCCCGACGTGGTCTTGTCCGCACGGAACTATCGCCAGGGCAACTACACGAGGTATTCAGAGTTGATTGACGTCCTCCAGGTGGCAGAGGCACATGACGAGGTTCTGAAAAAGAACTTTGTCACGCAACCACTTGGGAGGAGTTCTCGCCGGGAGGTGAACGCTCTCAAAGTCCGCAAGCCTCAACAGAAGAAGAGGGGCCGCAAGGGCAAGAAGAAGGGCCCTCAGCCCTCCGCCCCGGCTAAGCAGCAAAAGCCGAACAAGGGGGGGGGGCAGAGGCCTCAGCACTGCTTTCGGTGTGGCTCGGTGGAGCATTTCTCCCGCCAGTGTCGCACACCACATGAGGTCGTTGATGCATATAAGGCTCGGAAGGCGCGTGAGACGCACCTCACCTTGGTTCAGGAGGGAGCACCACTGGCGCCCATGGTGGCACCCGTGATGATCTCTACGCCCCCTGCTGCGCCCATCGGGGCGATCCCCGTGGTGCCCATCGTGGCGGCTTTGGCGGTCTCTAGTGACGCCAACGTTGCCATGGAGGTTGACCATGTGGTCGCCTCGGCGGTGCCGCAACTAGATGTTGATGCTGCCTCCAACATGATTTCTAAGGAGGATCAGCTCACTAGTATGGAGATTGCGGCTGAGGTCAATGGCTTCTTCACTGAGTCTACTTAGCATACCTCTTTGGTTATCATGATTCCGTTATTTGATATAAATTCAAATAAATTCGATTTGGTTGTCAGCTCTATGAGAGCATAAACTTATTCTTTACTTTGGCGATTGGATGACATTTATTCATTTATTCCATTATTTATACATGATAGTATGTTATGTCCTGGAATGTATGCATTTATTATTAATGTAGCATCTTCCTCATTACATTAATTATATGTCATATTTTAGAATGCGTGTGGCACCCGAATGGAGGAAACGTGCCTTGCCGATAGCGCAACTACACATACCATTTTACGAGAAACTAAGTACTTTGAGTCTATTAAAAAATCTCCGGGAAGTATTATGACAATCGCCGGCTGCGGTTCGCACATAGTTGGCTCCGGACGAGCCACTATTATACTTCCTATGGGAACAAATTTGATTATTAATGATGCGTTGTTGTACCCGGAGTCGACTCGTACTCTTTTGAGCTTTAGAGACATCCACGCCAATGGTTTTCATGCTGAGACTGATGATGAGAACGGCAAGGAGTGCCTACTTATCACAAAGCGGGATGCAAATGGTAAACATGTTATCGAAAGGCTTCCTCCGTTCGACACAGGGCTATACTACACTAAAATAGTAGCACCGCCTGTGTACACTACCCTCAAGACCGTTTTTAGAAGTTCTGAATTCTTCTACCTCTGGCACGATAGGTTAGGCCACCCCGGACTTAGGAGGATGAGAAATATAATAAACAACTCACATGGTCATAATGTTAACGTGAAGAACTTCCTGAATCCCGATGATTTTGTGTGATCCGCATGCGCTAAGGGGAAGTTAGTCATTAGACCATCGTCCCTCAAGGTGAGGGATGAAATCCCCGCGTTCTTGGAGCGTATCCAAGGGGACATATGCGGTCGAATTCAGCCCCTCACGGGGCCTTTTCGGTACTTCATGATGCTCATTGATGCTTCCTCTAAATGGTCCAATATTTGCTTGCTGTCAACACGGAACCATGCCTTTGCAAAGATGGTCTCTCAGATCATAAAGATGAGGAATAACTTCCCTGATTATCGTATAAAGTCTATTCGAATGGACAACGCCGGAGAATCTACTTCAAAGGTGTTCGATGATTATTGCATGGCAATGGGAATCAAAGTTGAGCACTCGGTACCGCATGTTCATACACAAAATGGACTTGCCGAGGCATTGATTAAAAGAATTAAATTCATTGCCCAACTGCTCCTTCAGGGTTGTAATTTACCAACTGCATGTTGGGGCCACGCAGGGTTACACGCGGCCAATCTCATCAACTTTAGACTGTCGGCCTACAACATCCACTCTCCTGTTCAGCTTGCGCAAGGGTCGTCACCGAAAATTTCCCACCTTCGTAGGTTCGGTTGCCAGGTATATGTACCAATACCACCACCTCAGCGATCGGCGATGGGCTCGCTCCGTAAGTCGGGGATATACGTTGGTTATGAGACTGTGTCCATAATCAGGTATCTGGACCCCATGACAGGTGACTGTCACACGGCTCGTTTTGCTGATTGCATTTTTGACGAGGATCTTTTCCCGATTTTACGGGGAGAGAATCAACCCCTTGATGCTAAAAGTCGAGAAATCACGTGGCAAGCCACGAGAATCCACACTCATGACCCGCGCACTGCTGAGACTGAGAGAGAAGTCCAAAAGATAATAGATTTGCAGTCATTAGAAAATCAACTGCCTAGCCACTTTAGTGACTTAAAGACTGACAAAATCGCATGTGCACGCGCGCAATGCACCGGAAAGGGTTGAAATACCAAAGAAAAATGATGGAATACCCGCTCCCGTCCAAAGGCTTAAAAGGACGAGAGATCTGGCTTCTCAAATCCCAAGTACTCGGGGACGCCCGACGAAAAAGGATAAGAGAGATTTATTACAGCCTGTCGCCAAAGTACCCCAAATTGAAACGGGGAGGCAGTCGAGACCTGGCACAAGTACGGAAAATTCAGTGCACGAAATTCCGGACTTAAACTTTCTCATAGGAGAAACACCCAGCGAAGATGTGAGCGCACACATCGGCGCGGGAAATCTAAAGGACCTTGCTCCCATAATGGGAAATTTGGTAGAGCAAGTGTTAGCGCTAGATGCGCTCCATGATGAAATGACCATAAATTATATTTACACGGGGGAGTCGATGAACCGAGCAACGGTGATTGTCGACATTAACTTTGCTACGAAAATTGCCTCAATCATAGATCTTGACCCTGAGCCTAACACACTCGCTGATTGCAAGAAAAGGTCGGATTGGAAAGATTGGCAGCACACAATTACTACCGAATTATTATCTCTCAACAAAAGGAAGGTGTTCGGACCAGTTTGTCAAACTCCTCCCCACATTTGCCCTATTGGCCATAGGTGGGTTTTTGTTCGAAAGAGAGATGAAAATAATAAGGTAGTATGGTACAAAGCAAGGCTCGTCGCTCAAGGGTTCACTCAACGACCAGCTGTCGATTTTGAGGAGACTTATTCCCCGGTCATGGATGGAGTTACCTTTAGATACTTGATCTCGATGGCAGTAAACATGGGCTTGAAAATGAAACTAATGGACATTGTCACTACTTACCTGTATGGTAACTTGGATTCGAACATATACATGAAGGTTCCAGAAGGTATCCCTGTTCCGAACCATGATAGAGCAAACAGGGGTCTATACAGTGTTCAACTTCAAAAGGCATTGTACGAACTCAGACAGTCTGATAGAATGTGGTACAACCGCTTAAGTGATTTCCTTCATGAGAAGGGCTACACGAGCAATAAAGATTGCCCATGTGTTTTTATACAGCGATCCCAAGATGGATTCTATATAATCTCGGTGTACGAGGACGATTTAAACATAATCGATACGCCTAAGGATATTGAGGAAGCGAGTTCCTACCTGATGTCGGAATTCGAGATGAAGGATTTGGGTAAAACCAAGTTCTGTCTAGGTCTGCAACTTGAACATTCCCCTGATGGGATCCTAGTGCACTAGTCGGCCTACACCCAGAAGGTGTTGGAGAGATTTGGATTTGATAAGGCATACCCTTCGAAGACCCCGATGGTCGGAAGATCTTTACAGCCAGACAAGGACCCGTTCAGGCCAAAGGAAGAGGGGGGGGGGCTCTGGGACCAGAGGTTCCTTACCTGAGTGCAGATGGAGGACTCATGTACCTCGCAAATTGTACACGACCAGACATTGCGTTCGCCATCTGTTTGCTTGCTTGGTACAGTTCTGAACCTACCAAGAGGCATTGGAAATGTGTCAAGGACGTCTTCCGTTACCTGCAAGGGACCAAAGATCTTGGCCTGTTTTATAAAAGAAATCAAGACCTATCTATTATAGGCTATGCCGATGCTGGGTACCTATCGGACCTGCATGATTGCAAATCGCAGAATGGATATGTTTTCCTTTGTGGTCGAACTGCGTTTTCCTGGAAATCGTCCAAGCAAACACTTGTGTCGACTTCCATGAACCACTCGGAAATCATGGCACTATTCGAAGCGTCAAAAGAGTGTGTATCGCTTCGGCGGATGATCGGCCACATTCAACAGACATGTGGGTTGAACACTGTACAAACCCCTACCATTATCTATGAAGATAATGCTACTTGTATTGCACAAGTCCAGATGGGTTATGTAAAGAGTAACCTCACAAAGCATATTAGTCCCAAGTTCTTCTATGCACATGAGCTGCAACAGTTGAACGAGGTGAGAGTTTTGCATACTAAGTCCCGTGACAATCTTGCTGATAGGTTCACTAAATCATTACCGGCATCAACCTTAGAGAGGTGTGTGCGTGGAACCGGTATGATGAGACTTAGAGAGATGCAAGGTTCAGGGGGAGAAACTTCACAAATTCGTCGTTAAAATCTCGATCCTGATGATCGAGTACTCAACTTGATGGTTGAGTGGATTATACTCTTTTTTCCTTGAGTGAGTTTTCCTGATGTTTCTCACACGAGGTTTTTGACGAGACAATTCGTGCAATAAAACAACGTATACTGTGTGCTCTTTCTCCATATTTTTTCCCACTGGGTATTTCGGAGTTTTGAGGCATGAATATACGGATAATTACCCAAGGAGTGTTGGGAAACCGGGGCCACCACGAGGGTGGCGGCGGCTAGCGCATGAAGCGCTCGGGATAGTCCCTCCCGTTTCCCCTCTTTACGTTAAGTGGGTACTTATCCCTTAACCCCCTAGTCCCTATATAAAGCAACGAGGGGACGCATCTAGTGGGCGGCCGGCTGCCCACTAGTGTGATCGAGTGGCCGGCCAGAAAAGGTAGCACTCAATGGCAGCCTTCCCTTTTTAGTATATTTATGTCCCAATCAAATAGATTAAAATATATTATGTCCTCCTAGTGCTAGAAAAAGCCAAAGGCCATGCACGTGCATAACAAAATTGCTAATACACACATGCAAACAGGTGTGAACACACTTTATTTTGGATTTCAAGAAAGTTAAAAAGCTATAACTTTTGAACTGAACATGAAAACTAAGATCCGCTTTCACCATTGGAATCCTCGCGACGTGCTCTTCGAAACTAGACCCCGCATGAGTATGTTTTGATGAATTTTTTTGTGTGCAACTTATGCCCCGTTTTATGCAATTGTCTAGCAGTCGATGTGCAACGAAATGATAGTCGATGTGCAACTTTCTTCCTACTCATGGACGTATAGTTTACACTTGGAGGGAGTAGCAACAGTAATCTGATGTCTGTTTAATTAAACACCACACTGTGCAACTAGACCTAGTAGCAACACCAACTTCTGCCTGGATGCGTGCAAATAGACACAAGGGAGTAGCTCTGTAAAAAAATGTGCAACAAACAGACAGGCAAGAAACATGGAGCGGATGTACTGTTTGTGTAAAAGGAGTACATATTTGTGCAAGTAAATCATGGATCCAAGCCATCTTTTCCTGCAATGTGTGCAACCACAGCCAAAACTATAAAAGAGTAAATATATGTGCACACTAAGCATTAATCCAAGGACAACTTTCATGCAAAATGTGTGCAAAAAACAACCCAGACTAGAAAGATGGACTAGGTGTACTGTTTGTGTAAAAAGAGCACATATTTGTGTAACTGAAAACTGGTCCAAAACCAACTTTCCTGCAGCATGTGTGCAAAAAAACATCCCAGACTAGAAAGATGGACTGTGTGCATTGTTTCTGCAAAAAGAAGAACATATTTGTGCAACTAAGCATGGTCCAAGACAACCTTTTTATGCAAATATGTGCAACAAAACAACCCAGACTGGAGTCCATCTGTTCTATCTTTTGGCTGTTGGTTGCACACATTGCAGGAAAAAGATGGTTTTGGATCCATGTTTAGTTGACACAAATACGGGCTTCTATTTGCACAAACACTACATTCAGTCTATCTTTTCCTACAAAAAATGTGTGCAATAGTATGTGTGCAATCAACACATAGACTAGATGAAACTAAAAAAGACTGGATTTGTTGTCTGTGCAAATATAAACATGTAATTGTGCAGCTAAACTTGTATCCAAAGCCAACTTTTACTGCAAATGTGTGCAGCAAAGAAACCAGACTAAAAAAGCACAAGAACAATATTAAAAACGAGCGTACAAATTGTCTTGTCTCACACAAATTGCAACAGGGGAAATATGTTCTATAGGATGTTCTATATACTAAAAGTGAAACAGAAAAGGAGATGAAATTCTATTTCATGTCATCCGAAAACGATGCCAAAGGTGATCACATTCGACGTGATCACCTAAGGTTTTGCAAACAAAAGGTGCCAAAGGTGATTAGTTAACACTGCATACAAAAAATATTTGTTGTTCTTTAAAAAACCGGATAAAAAAGGTTGACGATGCCAACTTGATATTATGTTAGTTGTGCAACTAATGCAGAGGATGCCAAGTAAAATAGTTACTCTTGTGCAACTAGAAAGACTGAGGATGTCAACTAGTTAGATGGTATTGTGTAACTAGAAAATGCTCAGGATGCCAACTAATTAAATACTCCTGTGCAATTAGAAATGCTGAGGATGCCAACTAATTGAATACTCTTGTGCAACTATAAATCTTGAGGATGCCAATTAATTAGATACTCTTGGGAAAAGATATATTCAGCACTTACATGACCAATCAAAAAATTGCACATTCAGGTTTCAGGCTTCTAGAATAAGAGGGTGTCAATGCAGCTACAAAAAGACTGAGGATGCAACTAGTTGGATGGTATTGTGCAACTAGAAATGTTGAGGATGCCAACTAATCAGGTACTCTTGTGCAACTAGAAAAAGCCTGAGGATGCCAGCTGATTTATATACTCTCTGGGACACATCATCATCCTCTCCATCCCCGTCATTATCAGCGCCATGTGGTTGCCGCTTAGCCGCCCATTTTGAGTTCCGCTGAGAGGTCCTATTTGAAGAACCCTACAATGAACAAAAAATATTGAACTACTGAGAGGGTAAAAGAAAGGAGCATAAAATAAATGGCCATAGGATAAAAAGAAAAAGAAAATATGAACCTCTGTTTCACTACCAGGCACATTTTCTTTGGTTGCACAGTAATATATCCCTAGTTGCGCAGGATCCCAGACCCTAGTTGCGCAGAACTAAAATAAAATTATTTGCCTAGTTTGCTTACAAATTTGGCTAGAAGATATGATAGATTGCACAGGAAGGCTCCCCAAGTTGCACAGAACTGACACCAAAAACTGATATACAGATAATGAAAATTATTTGCCTAGTTTCCTTACAAATTGGGCTACAAAGATATGATAGATTGCTAAGGAACCCCTAGTTGCACAGAACTAACACCAAAAAAACTGATATACTGAGAACATAATTTACTTTGCCTAGTTTGCTTACAAAATTTGGCTACCAGATGTAATAGATTGCACAGGAAGGCACCCTAGTTGCACAGGGAGGCATCCCTAGTTGCATAGAACTAACACCAAAAACTGACTTACAAATTTGGCTAGTGGCTATGATAAATTGCACAGGAACGGCGCCCTAGTTGCACAAAAAAACAGACTGACTACACATAGCAATTCCCCCTCTCAAAATCAGCAAAAATCATGTGAAAAGCCGTTGGGGCTAGTGCTCTACCTTCCCCTAGCAGATCAACTACAGATCCATGGATGTTAATCCACGGGGACGAACCTGGTTGGCAATCTGAAGATTCTCTGGCTATGTGTTCATCACGGCCGCGAGGGGGCTGGATCTGGTTGGGGAAGGAGCAACGAGACAGGTTGTCGATGATGCTGTGGTGGCCTGGGCCGTCGTTCTTGGCCGCGCCGCACATGCCGCCCTCTACGGCAGACGCTCCGTCGTCCTTGGCCCAGCCATCTGCAGCAGCAGCAACATCGACTATGGTGAGGAAGGGAAGGAGCAGGCGGGCGCCATGGGGAGGAAGGGGAAGAGCAGGGCGGCGCCATGGGGAGGAAGGGAAGGAGAGCAGCAGGGGGCGCCATGGGGAGGAAGGGAAGGAGAGCAGCAGGGCGGCGCCATGGGAAGGAAGGGAAGGAGAGCAGCAGGGCGGCGCCATGGGGAAGGAAGGCGAGAAGCAGGGGCAGCGCCGCAGAAGGGAACCAGTCGAGAAAAAAGGACGAGAGAGTAATCACGTGTCGCGTAGCGAGTGTCTTCCCCGACCAAGTAGCACCTGCAGGTGGGACTCGTGACGACACCGACAAGATAGTGCGGCCAGGAGCCGGCCGCTCGGTCTTGCCAAATAGTGCGCGTGCACTTTTAAGATTTTAGGATCATTGTAACACCCGATCATTGATTAATAAAGCTGATCTCCTTCATATCTCCCTGTGTTATTTACTTTCACGTGTTCGACTACTTCAACTACTTCATCTACGACGCTCGCTCTCTCTTCGCAACCTCGAACCGGACCCGCCGGCGGATTTGTGGAACACCTTTTTCGTCCCGTTTCCGGTTGCCACTTCGTCTCCGGCTACGAATCCAAACGCGTACATGCTCCGGTTGCAATCTCGCCCAAGCCATAGCCACGCAGCGCGTTGACCTCGTCCTCCAATCCGGAGACCACTCGAGCACGTCTCGTTGACGCTGAGCAGCCCAACCTCTATATATACGACCGCCACCATGCGATCCTCTCCTCGTTTCCTTCCATCGACCACCACCACCTCCTCCTCCGTTCCCGATTGATGGCCATCAAGCGCGTCTTCCCCGGCGACCACCCCGACTTCGAGGTGGACACTAGCGGCAACGCCCCGAGGCTCGCCTTCTGCAAGAGGGCGCACTGCTGGACCTCCACCGACTATCGGGTAACGCGCGCGCTCGGCGAGGGCGGCTTCGGCGGCGTCGTCGAGGCGCGCCACCTCACCAATGGCTGGACCGTCGCCGTGAAGAAGTCGCTCCCCTGCGCGCACGAGGCCGCCGGTGTCGCCTGCTGCGGCTGCGCTGACGCCGTACGCTGTGCGAGGTGGCGTTCCTCGCCGCGTGCCACGGCCACCGCGCCATCGTCGAGCTCTAGGCGCTCTCGCTCGACCCCTTCGCCCGGAAGCTCTCCGTCGTGATGGAGTGCATCGGTCCCAGCCTGCACAACGTCCTCCACGAGCACCGCCTCGGCGGGCCGTTCCCCGAGGCCAAGCACATGCACGGGCTCCGCATCATCCACTGGGACATTAAGCCGGGGAACATCCTCGTTGGTGCAGACGGCATCAACAACGTCAAGATCTGCGACCTAGGGCCCGTGGTGTCCATGTCAGATCCCGCGCCGTACGGCCAGCACGGCACACGCCGATACATGGCACCGGAGATGCTCCTTGGCAAACCCGACTACGACGCCACGGTTGACATGTGGTCCCTTGGTTGCGTGAGAGGCATGATTCTGGACCATGGTTCAGTCGAATTTATGGTCGACGCCGTACGATTCAACATCCTGCTACATATGGATCCGCGTCATACATTATTTAACATGCAAACAGCTTTCATCATGCATTTTTTAATCAATCATGCACGGATCCTTATAAAAAGTGTCCAGAGATCAATGGTGTCAAGCGTAGGTTCGGCTGAACCATGGTTCCGTATAACATTTTCGTTGGTTGCGTCATGGCCGAGCTCCTCTCCGGGAAGCCGCTCTTCGACGGGGACGACGACGCCCAGCAGCTCCTCGCCATCTTCCGCGTTCTCGGCGTGCCATTGTCCATGATCTGGCCAGACTACGAGTCATTGCCGCTCGCCGGGAAGCTGGTGACACCGCCGCATGTCATTTCCCGCAACAAGCTCCGTGAGCACTTTCCCGAGGACCGCCTCTCCAAAGAAGGCTTCAAAGTCCTAAGGGACTCCTCTTGTGCAACACCGACAAGAGGTTGTCGGCCACCACCGCGCTCAGGCGACCATGGTTCGCCAACGTCGTTGATGCTTCAGTTGATCTCTAACTGCTGTAAAAACTAATTTTGGGATTCAATCAACACAATTTTTTGCGTCAAAATTGGATATATATGTCCTTTGTGTTGGGATTATGTGTCCTGCAGCGATATTCAAATACTTATTATCTTTAATATTCAGAATACATCGTATGGAATTATACATGTGTTTTGTGCATAGAATTACTCTTACTGAAATGTACTTAAGTGTTGCATGCTTAAGGAAGCCGGTCAATTATCGATGGAGTACAATATGTTTTATATATTGAAAAGACTACCCGGGTACGTTGATAACTCGAAGAAGATAGATCGTGTAATTAGATTACGGCCCTAATGTTGATTTACATAAATAGAGGAATTTATACTCTATTATGACGCGTTGCTCACAGGTGCGTGCTTCAGGGACTTGACGGATAGGATCCGCTAACAGACAAATTATATCATGGTTGGTAGTTTGATCTGGACTCTATCCGGAAACTAGTTTTAAGACTAGGAATCTTATAATTGTATAAGAGGCGGACTCTTTGGAAACGCACTATAAGAAGGTCCCTATCATTTAGCCTCGTATATGCGATTGTGAGTGGCACCACGGAAAAGCATGGAGGAATAGGGGGTAGACCATAAGATATTTCTAATACTTTGATTTCATACCAAAGATTTGGATTGCATTGATCACAAGTGTGCATGAGATTGTATGTTGGTCGTCGGTCGCGTATACCTTTTGTTGAAAATTGATGCATCCGTAGTTGACCATGAGTGAGAGGAGGCGCCTTATCGGGGTGCCGCGTGCTGTGGAGGACCCCATGCACGACGTGTTGCATGTCCCGGCAAGCCCGAGGAGGGCTGCACGGAAGAAGCGTGCATGTTGGCAGATTACCTTCGGGATACGCATGCCTAGTGGGGGCGGGGGGGGGGGGGGGGGGGGTAAGGTAACCTACCGCAAGGCCATAACAATTTTTTCCCTTTTTTCCTTTTTTGTGAAGTTCCTAGAAAATGAACATCCCAAATTTAGGGGGTTCAAATTTCATATTTTATGAAAGTTCTTAAAAGTTGATTATTCTAAAAGTTTGAATTTTTGAACATTTGAAAGGATTGAAATTCCATTTTTGTGGAAAATTTCAAAACTAAAAGATCCTACAAGTTCCTACAGGAGATTTCTAGAAGCTTATGTTGGGTAACGTAGCAGAATTTTAAAATTTTCTACGCATCACCAAGATCAATCTATGGAGTCATCTAGCAACGAGGGAGAGAGGAGTGCATCTACATACCCTTGTAGATCGCGCGCGAAAGCGTTCAAGAGAACGGGGTTGATGGAGTCGTACTCGAC
Organism: Triticum monococcum; assembly: GCA_034509565.1. Taxonomy (NCBI): domain Eukaryota; kingdom Viridiplantae; phylum Streptophyta; class Magnoliopsida; order Poales; family Poaceae; genus Triticum; species Triticum monococcum. Next base: position 492,678,169 of record CM067845.1, read on the forward strand.
GTGATCCAAATCACCGATGACCAAGTGCCGAACGGATGGCACCTTCGCGTTCAACACACGTATGGTCGGGAAGACGTCTCCTCCAACTTAATCCAGCAAGGGGGAAGGAGAGGTTGATGAAGATCCAGCAGCACGACGGTGTGGTGGTGGAAGCAACGGTGATCTCGGCAGGGCTTCGCCAAGCGCAGGGAGACGGAGGAGTGTCACGGGATGGAGAGGGAGAGGCCAGGGGCTTGGGTGCGGCTGCCCTCCCTCCCCCCAATATATATAGGGTGCCTAGGGGGCGCCGGCCCTAGGAGATCCAATCTCCTAGGGGGCGGCGGCCAAGGGGGTGCCTTGCCCCCCAAGGCAAGGGTGGCGCCCCCGACCCCTAGGGTTTCCAACCCTAGGCACAGGGGGAGGCCCAAGGGGGGCGCACCAGCCCACTAGGGGGTGGTTCCCCTCCCACTTCAGCCCATGGGGCCCTCTGGGATAGGTGGCCCCACTCGGTGGACCCCCGGGACCCTTCCGGTGGTCCCGGTACAATACCGATTACCCCCGGAACTTTCCCGATGGCCGAAACTTGACTTCCTATATATAAATCTTCACCTCCGGACCATTCTGGAACTCCTAGTGACGTCCGGGATCTCATCCGGGACTCCGAGCAACTTTCGGGTGACCGTATGCTAATATCTCTACAACCCTAGCGTCACCGAACCTTAAGTGTGTAGACCCTACGGGTTTGGGAGACATGCAGACATGACCGAGATGCCTTTCCGGTCAATAACCAACAGCAGGATCTGGATACCCATGTTGGCTCCCACATGCTCCACGATGATCTTATCAGATGAACCACGATGTCGAGGATTCAATCAATCCGTATACAATTCCCTTTGTCAATCAGTACGTTACTTGCCCAAGACTCGATCGTGGTATCCCAATACCTAGTTCAATCTCGTTACCGGCAAGTCACTTTACTCGTACCGTAATGCATGATCCCGTGATCAACCACTTGGTCACATTGAGCTCATTATGATGATGCATTATCGAGTGGGCCCAGAGATACCTCTCCGTCATACGGAGTGACAAATCCCAGTCTCGATTCGTGCCAACCCAACAGACACTTTCGGAGATACTTGTAATGTACCTTTATAGTCACCCAGTTACGTTGTGACATTTGGCACACCCAAGGCACTCCTACGGTATCCGGGAGTTGCACAACCTCATGGTCTAAGGAAATGATACTTGACATTCAGAAAAGCTATAGCAAACGAACTACACGATCTTTGAGCTATGCTTAGGATTGGGTCTTGTCCATCACATCATTCTCCTAATGATGTGATCCCGTTATCAATGACATCCAATGTCCATAGTCAGGAAACCATGACTATCTTTTGATCAACGAGCTAGTCAACTAGAGGCTCACTAGGGACGTGTTGTGGTCTATGTATTCACATATGTATTCCGATTTCCGGGTAACACAATTATAGCATGAACAATAGACAATTATCATGAACAAAGAAATATAATAATAAGCATTTTATTTTTGCCTCTAGGGCATATTTCCAACAGTCTCCCACTTGCACTAGAGTCAATAGTCTAGTTATATTGTGATGAATCGAACGCCCATGCAGTCCTGGTGTTGATCATGTTTTGCTCTAGGGAGAGGTTTAGTCAACGGATCTGCCACATTCAGGTCCGTATGTACTTTACAAATCTCTATGTCTCCATTTTGAACACTTTCACGAACGGAGTTGAAGCGACGCTTGATATGCCTGGTCTTCCTGTGAAACCTGGGCTCCTTGGCAAGGGCAATATCTCCAGTGTTGTCACAGAAGAGAGTCATCGGGCCCGACGCATTGGGTATGATTCCTGGGTCGGTAATGAACTCCTTCACCCAGACTACTTCTTGTGCTGCCTCCGAGGCTGCCATGTACTCCGCTTCACATGTAGATCCCGCCACAACGCTTTGCTTGCAACTGCACCAGCTTACTGCCCCACCATTCAAAATATACACGTATCCAGTTTATGACTTAGAGTCATCCAGATCTGTGTCGAAGCTAGCATCGACGTAACCCTTTACGACGAGCTCTTCGTCACCTCCATACATGAGAAACATGTCCTTAGTCCTTTTCAGGTACTTTAGGATATTCTTGACCGCTGTCCAGTGTTCCATGCCGGGATTACTTTGGTACCTTCCTACCAAACTTACAGCAAGGTTTACATCAGGTCTGGTACACAACATAGCATACATGATAGACCCTATGGCCGAGGCATAGGGGATAACACTCATCTTTTCTCTATCTTCTGCCGTGGTCGGGCATTGAGGCGTGCTCAATCTCATACCTTGCAATACAGGCAAGAACCCCTTCTTTGGCTGATCCATTTTGAACTTCTTCAATATCTTGTCAAGGTATGTACTCTATGAAAGACCAATGAGGCATCTCGATCTATCTCTATAGATCTTGATGCCTAATATATAAGCAGCTTCTCCAAGGTCCTTCATTGAAAAACACTTGTTCAAGTAGGCCTTTATGCTTTCCAAGAATTCTATATCATTTCCCATCAACAGTATGTCATCCACATACAATATGAGAAATGCTACAGAGCTCCCACTCACTTTCCTGTAAATGCAGGCTTCTCCATACGTCTGCATAAACCCAAACGCTTTGATCATCTTATCAAAACGAATGTTCCAACTCCGAGATGCTTGCACCAGCCCATAATCGAGCGTTGGAGCTTGCACACCTTGTCAGCATTCTTAGGATCGACAAAACCTTCCGGCTGCATCATATACAATTCTTCCTTAAGGAAACCATTAAGGAATGCCGTTTTGACGTCCATTTGCCATATCTCATAATCATAGAATGCGGCAATTGCTAACATGATTCGGACGCACTTCAGCTTCGCTACGGGTGAGAAAGTCTCATTGGAGTCAACCCCTTGAACTTGTTGATAACCCTTAGCGACAAGCCGAGCTTTATAGATGGTCACATTACCATCCACGTCTGTCTTCTTCTTAAAGATCCATTTATTTTCTATGGCTCACCGTTCAACGGGCAAGTCAGTCAAAGTCCATACTTTGTTCTCATACATGGATCCTATCTCGGATTTCATGGCTTCCAGCCATTTGTCGGAATCCGGGCCCGCCATCGCTTCTTCATAGTTCGAAGGTTCACCGTTGTCTAACAACATGATTTCCAGGACAGGGTTGCCGTACCACTCTGGTGCGGAACGTGTCCTTATGGACCTACGAAGGTCAGTAGCAACTTGATCTGAAGTTTCATGATCATCATCATTAACTTCCTCTCTAGTCGGTGCAGGCACCTCAGGAACATTTTCTTGAGTTGCGCCACTTACCGGTTCAAGAGGTAATACTTCATCAAGTTCTACTTTCCTCCCACTTATTTCTTTCGAGAGAATTCTTTCTCTAGAAAGGACCCATTCTTTTCAACAAAGATCTTGCCTTCGGGTCTGAGGTAGAAGGTATACCCAATAGTTTCTTTAGGGTATCCTATGAAGACGCATTTTTCCGACTTGGGCTCGAGCATTTTAGGTTGAAGTTTCTTGACATAAGCATCGCATCCCCAAACTTTTAGAAATGACAACTTAGGTTTCTTCCCAAACCATAATTCATACGGTGTCGTCTCAACGGATTTTGATGGATCCCTATTTAAAGTGAATGCGGCAGTCTCTAAAGCATAGCCCCAAAATGACAACGGTAAATCGGTAAGAGACATCATAGATCGCACCATATCCAATAGAGTGGGATTACGACGTTCGGGCACACCATTACGCTGAGGTGTTCCAGGCGGCGTGAGTTGTGAAACTATTCCACATTTTCTTAAGTGTGTGCCAAATTCGTGACTCAAGTATTCTCCCCCACGATCTGATCGCAAGAACTTGATTTTCTTGTCACGTTGATTCTCAACCTCACTCTGAAATTCCTTGAACTTTTCAAAGGTCTCCGACTTGTGTTTAATTAAGTAGACATACCCATATTTACTCAAGTCATCAGTGAGGGTGAGAACATAACAATCGCCACCGCGAGCCTCAACACTCATTGGACCGCACACATCAGTATGTATGATTTCCAATAAGTTGGTTGCTCGCTCCATTGTTCCTGAGAATGGAGTCTTGGTCATTTTACCCATGAGGCATGGTTCGCACGTGTCAAATGATTCGTAATCAAGAGACTCTAAAAGTCCATCTGCATGGAGCTTCTTCATGCGTTTGACACCTATGTGACCAAGGCGGCAGTGCCACAAGTATGTGGGACTATCATTATCAACCTTACATCTTTTGGTATTCACACTATGAATATGTGTAGCATTACGCTCGAGATTCATTAAGAATAAACCATTCACCATCGGAGCATGACCATAAAACATATCTCTCATATAAATAGAACAACCATTATTCTCGGATTTAAATGAGTAGCCATCTCGAATTAAACAAGATCCTGATACAATGTTCATGCTCAAAGCTGGCACTAAATAACAATTATTGAGGTTTAAAACTAATCCCGTAGGTAAATGTAGAGGCAGCATGCCGATGGCGATCACATCGACCTTGGAACCATTCCCGACGCGCATCGTCACCTCGTCCTTCGCCAGTCTCCGCTTATTCCGCAGCTCCTGCTTTGAGTTAAAAATGTGAGCAACCGCACCGGTATCAAATACCCAGGAGCTACTATGAGTACTGGTAAGGTACACATCAATTACATGTATATCACATATACCTTTAGTGTTGCCGGCCTTCTTGTCCAATAAGTATTTGGGGCAGTTCCGCTTCCAGTGACCACTTCCCTTGCAATAAAAACACTCAGTCTCGGGCTTGGGTCCATTCTTTGGCTTCTTCCCGGCAGCTTGCTTACCGGGCGCGGCAACTCCCTTGCCGTCCTTCTTGAAGTTCTTCTTACCCTTGCCTTTCTTGAACTTGGTGGTTTTATTCACCATCAACACTTGATGTTCCTTTTTGATTTCCACCTCTGCTGATTTCAGCATTGAATACACCTCAGGAATGGTCTTTTCCATCCCCTGCATATTGAAGTTCATCACAAAGTTCTTGTAGCTCGGTGGAAGCGACTGAAGGATTCTGTCAATGACCGCGCCATCCGGGAGATTAACTCCCAGTTGAGTCAAGCGGTTATGCAACCCAGACATTTTGAGTATGTGCTCACTGACAGAACTATTTTCCTCCATCTTACAGCTGAAGAACTTGTCAGAGACTTCATATCTCTCGACCCGGGCATGAGCTTGAAAAACCATTTTCAGCTCTTCGAACATCTCATATGCTCGGTGTCTCTCAAAACGCTTTTGGAGCCCCAGTTCTAAGCTGTAAAGCATGCCGCACTGAACGAGGGAGTAATCATCAGCACGTGACTGCCAAGCGTTCATAATGTCTTGGTTCTCTGGGACAGGTGCGTCACCTAGCGGTGCTTCTAGGACATATTCTTTCTTGGCAGCTATGAGGATGATCCTCAGGTTCCGGACCCAGTCCGTATAGTTGCTGCCATCATCTTTCAGCTTGGTTTTCTCTAGGAACGCGTTGAAGTTGAGGATAATGTGGGCCATTTGATCTACAAGACATATTGTAAAGATTTTAGACTAAGTTCATGATAATTAAGTTCATCTAATCAAATTACTCGATGAACTCCCACTTAGATAGACATCCCTCCAGTCATCTAAGTGAAACATGATCCGAGTTAACTAGGCCGTGTCCGATCATCACGCGAGATGGACTAGCCAACATCAGTGAACATCTTCATGTTGATCGTATCTCCTATACGACTCATGCTCGACCTTTCGGTCTTCCGTGTTCCGAGGCCATGTCTGTACATGCTAGGCTCGTCAAGTCAACCTAAGTGTATTGCGTGTGTAAATCTGGCTTACACCCGTTGTATTCGAACGTTAGAATCTATCACACCCGATCATCACGTGGTGCTTCGAAACAACGAACCTTCGCAACGGTGCACAGTTAGGGGGAACACTTTCTTGAAATTATTACGAGGGATCATCTTATTTAAGCTACCGTCGTTCTAAGCAAATAAGATGTAAAACATGATAAACATCACATGCAATCAAATAGTGACATGATATGGCCAATATCATTTGCTCCTTTTGATCTCCATCTTCGGGGCTCCATCATCATCGTTGTCACCGGCATGACACCATGATCTCCATCATCGTGTCTTCTTGAAGTTGTCTCGTCATCTATTACTTCTACTACTATGGCTAACGCTTTAGCAATAAAGTAAAGTAATTACATGACGTTTATGTTGACATGCAGGTCATAAATAAATAAAGACAACTCCTATGGCTCCTGCCGGTTGTCATACTCATCGACATGCAAGTCGTGATTCCTATTACAAGAACATGATCATCTCATACATCACATATATCATTCATCACATCCTTTGGCCATATCACATCACAAAACACTTGCTGCAAAAACAAGTCAGACGTCCTTTAATTGTTGTTGCAAGTTTTTACGTGGCTGCTATAGGTTTCTAGCAAGAACGTTTCTTACCTACGCCAAAAACCACAACGTGAATTGCCAATTTCTATTTACCCTTCATAAGGACCCTGTTCATCGAATCCGATCCGACTAAAGTGGGAGAGACAGACACCCGCCAGCCACCTTATGCAACTAGTGCATGTCAGTCGGTGGAACCAGTCTCACGTAAGCGTACGTGTAAGGTCAGTCCGGGCCGCTTCATCCCACGATGCCGCCAAATCAAGATAAGACTAGTAACGGCAAGCAAATTGACAATATCGACAACCACAACTGCTTTGTGTTCTACTCGTGCATAGTAACTACGCATAGACCTAGCTCATGATGCCACTGTTGGGTAACGTAGCAGAATTTTAAAATTTTCTACGCATCACCAAGATCGATCTATGGAGTCATCTAGCAACGAGGGAGAGAGGAGTGCATCTACATACCCTTGTAGATCGCGCGCGGAAGCGTTCAAGAGAATGGGGTTGATGGAGTCGTACTCGACGTGATCCAAATCACCGATGACCAAGTGCCGAACGGACGGCACCTCCGCGTTCAACACATGTACGGTTGGGAAGACGTCTCCTCCAACTTGATCCAGCAAGGGGGAAGGAGAGGTTGATGAGGATCCAGCAGCATGACGGCGTGGTGGTGGAAGCAACGGTGATCTCGGCAGGGCTTCGCCAAGCGCAGGGAGACGGAGGAGTGTCACGGGAGGGAGAGGGAGAGGCCAGGGGCTTGGGTGCGGCTGCCCTCCCCCCAATATATATAGGCTGCCTAGGGGGGGCGCCGGCCCTAGGAGATCAAATCTCCTGGGGGGGCAAGGGGGTGCCTTGCCCCCCAAGGCAAGGGTGGCGTCCCCCACCCCTAGGGTTTCCAACCCTAGGCGCAGGGGAGGCCCAAGGGGGGCGCACCAGCCGACTAGGGGCTGGTTCCCCTCCCACTTGAGCCCATGGGGCCCTCCGGGATAGGTGGCCCCACCCGGTGGACCCCCAGGACCCTTCCGGTGGTCCCGGTACAATACTGATTACCCCCGAAACTTTCCCGATGGCCGAAACTTGACTTCCTATATATAAATCTTCACCTCCGGACCATTCCGGAACTCCTCGTGACGTCCGGGATCTCATCCGGGACTCTGAACAAGTTTTTGGTTACCATATGCTAATATCTCTACAACCCTAGCGTCACCGAACCTTAAGTGTGTAGACCCTATGGGTTCGGGAGACATGCAGAGATGACCGAGATGCCTTTCCGGTCAATAACCAACAACGGGATCTGGATACCCATGTTGGCTCCCACATGCTCCATGATGATCTCATCAGATGAACCACGATGTCGAGGATTCAATCAATCCGTATACAATTCCCTTTGTCAATCGGTACGTTACTTGCCCGAGACTCGATCGTCGGTATCCCAATACCTAGTTCAATCTCGTTACCGGGAAGTCACTTTACTCGTGCCTTAATGCATGATCCCGTGATCAACCACTTGGTCACATTGAGCTCATTATGATGATGCATTACCAAGTGGGCCCAGAGATACCTCTCCATCATACGGAGTGACAAATCCCAGTCTCGATTCATGCCAACCCAACAGACACTTTCGGAGATACCTGTAATGTACCTTTATAGTCACCCAGTTACGTTGTGACGTTTGGCACACCCAAGGCACTCCTACGGTATCCGGGAGTTGCACAACCTCATGGTCTAAGGAAGTGATACTTGACATTCAGAAAAGCTACAGCAAACAAACTACACGATCTTTGAGCTATGCTTAGGATTGGGTCTTGTCCATCACATCATTCTCCTAATGATGTGATCCCGTTATCAATGGCATCCAATGTCCATAGTCAGGAAACCATGACTATCTTTTGATCAACGAGCTAGTCAACTAGAGGCTCACTAGGGACGTGTTGTGGTCTATGTATTCACACATGTATTACAATTTCCGGATAACACAATTATAGCATGAACAATAGGTAATTGTCATGAACAAAGAAATACAATAATAACCATTTTATTATTGCCTCTAGGGCATATTTCCAACAACTTAAAATTCTGAGTCGGATTTTTTTTGAGTTGTAGGCACACATTTCTGGAAGTTGCTAGTAAGGAAATATGCCAAAAAGGAAGTTTGGCGAGGCATGGGACTTTCCCAAAATGGTAAAAAAGAGCATGGTCTAAATCTTCCGCCCCTCCTTTGCTTTGCGCCTCCTATGCTCTTATGAAATAGGAGCCCCATTTTTTTGACTTATTACGTGTGTCACAATTAGGATTGTATGTTATACATGTTACATGTATAACCTTGACATGGGGTTGTCATTAATGATAATACACATTCTGGTTGTAGGAAGGCCTTACTTCACATTAGCAACCAAACTTTGTGAGCATGTTGTTTTAGAAACAATGCGATTGCCCGACTTTAAATTAGTACAACCAACAGAACAACACAACACCACAACATAAATAAAAGACAATGACAAGATACAAGGGTGCTCAAGTGGAGTGACAAAGAACCCAGATAACCCAAGGAGATAACAAGAAAGGGATGAGCACCGCTCAGAGTCATCGGAGCCGTCGTGCGGGATCGGAGGACTGAAACAACAAATGAGGTAAACTCGAGAAGAAGACTATACGTCAACAAAGGTCATGCCATCACCATCATTTCGTTTTCCAAAATTTGAGCGCCTTCTAGTTCCATTGTCGAAGTGAAGGAAATATGCCCTAGAGGCAATAATAAAGTTATTATTTATTTCCTCATATCATGATAAATGTTTATTATTCATGCTAGAATTGTATTAACCGGAAACATAATACATGTGTGAATACATAGACAAACAGAGTGTCACTAGTATGCCTCTACTTGACTAGCTCGTTAATCAAAGATGGTTATGTTTCCTAACAATGAACAAAGAGTTGTTATTTGATTAACGAGGTCACATCATTAGTTGAATGATCTGATTGACATGACCCATTCCATTAGCTTAGCACCCGATCGTTTAGTATGTTGCTATTGCTTTCTTCATGACTTATACATGTTCCTATAACTATGAGATTATGCAACTCCCGTTTACCGGAGGAACACTTTGGGTACTACCAAATGTCACAACGTAACTGGGTGATTATAAAGGAGTACCACAGGTGTCTCCAATGGCAGATGTTGGGTTGGCGTATTTCGAGATTAGGGTTTTGTCACTCCGATTGTCGGAGAGGTATCTCTGGGCCCTCTCGGTAATACACATCACATAAGCCTTGCAAGCATTATAACTAAGATGTTAGTTATGAGATGATGTATTACGGAACGAGTAAAGAGACTTGCCAGTAACGAGATTGAACTAGGTATTGGATACCGACGATCGAATCTCGGGCAAGTAACATACCGATGACAAAGGGAACAACGTATGTTGTTATGCGGTCTGACCGATAAAGATCTTCGTAGAATATGTAGGAGCCAATATGGGCATCCAGGTCCCGCTATTGGTTATTGACCGGAGACGTGTCTCGGTCATGTCTACATTGTTCTCGAACCGTAGGGTCCGCACGCTTAACCTTACGATGACAGTTATTATGAGTTTATGCATTTTGATGTACCGAAGGTAGTTCGGAGTCCCGGATGTGATCACGGACATGACGAGGAGTCTCGAAATGGTCGAGACATAAAGATTGATATATTGGAAGCCTATGTTTGGACATCGGAAGTGTTCCGGGTGAAATCGGGATTTTACCGGAATACCGGGAGGGTTACCGGAACCCCCCGGGAGGCAAATGGGCCTATTGGGCCTTAGTGGAAAAGAGAAAAGGGGCAGCCCATAGCTGGCCGCGCCCCCCCCTTCCCCAAGTCCTATTAGGACTAGGAGAAGGGGCCGGCCCCCCTCTCTCTCCTTTTCCCCTTGGGAGTCCTAGTTGGAATAGGATTGAGGGGGGGAGTCCTACTCCCGGTAGGAGTAGGACTCCTCCCGCGCCCTCTCCTTGGCCGGCCGAACCCCTCCCCCTGCTCCTTTATATACGGGGGCAGGGGGCACCCCAAAGACACACAAGTTGATCATTGTTGATCGTTCCTTAGCCGTGTGCGGTGCCCCCTGCCACCAAATTCCACCTCGGTCATATCGTTGTAGAGCTTAGGCGAAGCCCTGTGTTGGTAGAACATCAAGATCGTCACCACGCCGTCGTGCTGACGGAACTCTTCCTCGACGCTTTGCTGGATCGGAGCCCGAGGATCGTCATCGAGCTGAACGTGTGCTAAGAACTCGGAGGTGCCGGAGTAACGGTGCTTGGATCGGTCGGATCGGGAAGAAGACGTACGACTACTTCCTCTACGTTGTGTCAACGCTTCCGTTGCGATCTACAAGGGTACGTAGATCAGACTCTCCCCCTCGTTGCTATGCATCACCATGATCTTGCGTGTGCGTAGGAAAATTTTCGAAATTACTACGTTCCCCAACAGTGGTATCAGAGCCTAGGTTTTATGGTTTGATGTTATTTGCACGAGTAGAACACAAGTGAGTTGTGGGCGATACAAGTCATACTGCCTACCAGCATGTCATACTTCGGTTCAGCGGTATTGTTGGACGAGACGATCCGGACCAACCTTACGCGTACTCTTACGCGAGACCGGTTCCCTCGACATGCTATGCACACAGATGGCTTATGGAAGACTGTCTCTCCAACTTTAGTTGAACCAAGTATGGCTACGCCCGGTCCTTGAGAAGGTTAAAACGGAGTCTATTTGACAAACTATCGTTGTGGTTTTGATGCGTAGGTGAGATGAGTTCTTACTTAAGCCCGTAGCAGCCACGTAAAACTTGCAACAACAAAGTAGAGGACGTCTAACTTGTTTTTGCAGGGCATGTTGTGATGTGATATGGTCAAGGCATGATGCTGATTTTATTGTATGAGATGATCATGTTTTGTAACCAAGTTATCGGCAACTGGCAGGAGCCATATGGTTGTCGCTTTATTGTATGCAATGCAATCGCGATGTAATGCTTTACTTTATTACTAAGCGGTAGTGATAGTCGTGGAAGCATAAGATTGACGAGACGACAATGATGCTACGATGGAGATCAAGGTGTCGCGCCGGTGACGATGGTGATCATGATGGTGCTTCGGAGATGGAGATCACAAGCACAAGATGATGATGGCCATATCATATCACTTATATTGATCGCATGTGATGTTTATCCTTTTATGCATCTTATCTTGCTTTGATTGACGGTAGCATTATAAGATGATCTCTCACAAAATTATCAAGAAGTGTTCTCCCTGAGTATGCACCGTTGCCAAAGTTCGTCGTGCCCAGACACCACGTGATGATCGGGTGTGATAAGCTCTACGTCCATCTACAACGGGTGCAAGCCAGTTTTGCACACGCAGAATACTCAGGTTAAACTTGACGAGCCTAGCATATGCAGATATGGCCTCGGAACACAGAGACCGAAAAGTCGAGCGTGAATCATATAGTAGATATGATCAACATGACGATGTTCACCATTGAAAACTACTCCATCTCACGTGATGATCGGTTATGGTTTAGTTGATTTGGATCACGTGATCACTTAGAGGATTAGAGGGATGTCTATCTAAGTGGGAGTTCCTAAGTAATTTGATTAACTGAACTTAAACTTATCATGAACTTAGTACCTGATAGTATCTTGCTTGTTTGTGTTGATTGTAGATAGATGGCTCGTGCTATTGTTCCGTTGAATTTTAATGCGTTCCTTGAGAAAGCAAAGTTGAAAGATGATGGTAGCAATTACACGGACTGGGTCCGTAACTTGAGGATTATCCTCATTGCTGCACAGAAGAATTACGTCCTGGAAGCACCGCTGGGTGCCAGGCCTGCTGCTGGAGCAACGCCAGATGTTATGAACGTCTGGCAGAGCAAAGCTGATGACTACTCAATAGTTCAGTGTGCCATGCTTTACGGCTTAGAATCGGGACTTCAACGACGTTTTGGACGTCATGGAGCATATGAGATGTTCCAGGAGTTGAAGTTGATATTTCAAGCAAATGCCCGAATTGAGAGATATGAAGTCTCCAATAAGTTCTATAGCTGCAAGATGGAGGAGAATAGTTCTGTCAGTGAGCATATACTCAAAATGTCTGGGTATAATAACCACTTGATTCAGATGGGAGTTAATCTTCCAGATGATTGCGTCATTGACAGAATTCTCCAATCACTGCCACCAAGCTACAAGAGCTTCGTGATGAACTATAATATGCAAGGGATGAACAAGACTATTCCCGAGCTCTTCGCAATGCTGAAAGCTGCGGAGGTAGAAATCAAGAAGGAGCATCAAGTGTTGATGGTTAACAAAACCACTAGTTTCAAGAAAAAGGGCAAAGGGAGGAAGAAGGGGAACTTCAAGAAGAACAGCAAGCAAGTTGCTACTCAGGAGAAGAAACCCGAGTCTGGACCTAAGCCTGAAACTGAGTGCTTCTACTGCAAGCAGACTGGTCACTGGAAGCGGAACTGCCCCAAGTATTTGGCGGATAAGAAGGATGGCAAGGTGAACAAAGGTATATGTGATATACATGTTATTGATGTGTACCTTACTAGAGCTCGCAGTAGCACCTGGGTATTTGATACTGGTTCTGTTGCTAATATTTGCAACTCGAAATAGGGACTACGGAATAAGCGGACGCTAGCAAAGGACGAGGTGACGATGCGCGTGGGAAACGGTTCCAAAGTCGATGTGATCGCGGTCGGCACGCTACCTCTACATCTACCTTCGGGATTAATTTTAGACCTAAATAATTGTTATTTGGTGCCAGCGTTGAGCATGAACATTATATCTGGATCTTGTTTAATGCGAGACAGTTATTCATTTAAATCGGAGAATAATGGTTGTTCTATTTATATGAGTAATATCTTTTATGGTCATGCACCTTTGAAGAGTGGTCTATTCTTGTTGAATCTCGATAGTAGTAATACACATATTCATAATGTAGAAGCCAAAAGATGCAGAGTTGATAATGATAGTGCAACTTATTTGTGGCACTGCCGTTTAGGTCATATCGGTGTAAAGCGCATGAAGAAAACTCCATACTGATGGGCTTTTGGAACCACTTGATTATGAATCACTTGGTACTTGCGAACCGTGCCTCATAGGCAAGATGACTAAAACACCGTTCTCCGGTACTATGGAGAGAGCAACAGATTTATTGGAAATCATACATACCGATGTATGTGGTCCGATGAATATTGAGGCTCGTGGCGGATATCGTTATTTTCTCACCTTCACAGATGATTTAAGCAGATATGGGTATATCTACTTGATGAAACATAAGTCTGGAACATTTGAAAAGTTCAAAGAATTTCAGAGTGAAGTTGAAAATCATCGTAACAAGAAAATAAAATTTCTACGATCTGATCGTGGAGGAGAATATTTGAGTTACGAGTTTGGTGTACATTTGAAAAATTGTGGAATAGTTTCGCAACTCACGCCACCCGGAACACCACAGCGTAATGGTGTGTCCGAACGTCGTAATCGTACTTTACTGGATATGGTGCGATCTATGATGTCTCTTACTGATTTACCGCTATCGTTTTGGGGTTATGCTTTAGAGACGGCCGCATTCACGTTAAATAGGGCACCATCAAAATCCGTTGAGACAACGCCTTATGAACTATGGTTTGGCAAGAAACCAAAGTTGTCGTTTCTTAAAGCTTGGGGCTGCGATGCTTATGTGAAAAAGCTTCAACCTGATAAGCTCGAACCCAAAGCGGAGAAATGTGTCTTCATAGGATACCCAAAGGAAACTGTTGGGTATACCTTCTATCACAGATCCGAAGGCAAGACATTCGTTGCTAAGAATGGATCATTTCTAGAGAAGGAGTTTCTCTCGAAAGAAGTGAGTGGGAGGAAAGTAGAACTTGATGAGGTAACTGTACCTGCTCCCTTATTGGAAAATAGTACATCACAGAAAACTGTTTCTGCGACACCTATACCAATTAGTGAGGAAGCTAATGATGATGATCATGAAACTTCAGGGCAAGATACTACTGAACCACGTAGATCAACCAGAGTGAGATCCGCACCAGAGTGGTACGGCAATCCAGTTCTGGAAGTCATGCTACTAGATCATGATGAACCTACGAACTATGAAGAAGCGATGGTGAGCCCAGATTCCGCAAAGTGGCTTGAGGCCATGAAATCTGAGATGGGATCCATGTATGAGAACAAAGTATGGACTTTGGTTGACTTGCCCAATGATCGGCAAGCAATTGAGAATAAATGGATCTTCAAGAAAAAGACTGACGCTGACGGTAATATTACTGTCTATAAAGCTCGACTTGTCGCAAAAGGTTTTCGACAAGTTCAAGGGGTTGACTACGATGAGACCTTCTCACCCGTAGCGATGCTTAAATCCGTCAGAATCATGTTAGCAATTGCCACATTTTATGATTATGAAATATGGCAGATGGATGTCAAAACTGCATTCCTGAATGGATTTCTGGAAGAAGAGTTGTATATGATGCAACCAGAAGGTTTTGTCGATCCAAAGGGAGCTAACAAAGTATGCAAACTCCAGCGATCCATTTATAGACTGGTGCAAGCATCTCGGAGTTAGAATAAACACTTTGATAGTGTGATCAAAGGATTTGGCTTTATACAGACTTTTGGAGAAGCCTGTATTTACAAGAAAGTGAGTGGGAGCTCTGTAGCATTTCTGATATTATATGTGGATGACATATTGCTGATTGGAAATGATATAGAATTTCTGGATAGCATAAAGGGATACTTGAATAAAAGTTTTTCGATGAAAGACCTCGGGGAAGCTGCTTACATATTAGGCATAAAGATCTATAGAGATAGATCAAGACGCTTAATTGGACTTTCACAAAGCACATACCTTGACAAGATTTTGAAGAAGTTCAAAATGGATCAAGCAAAGAAAGGGTTCTTGCCTGTGTTACAAGGTGTGAAGTTGAGTCAGACTCAATGCCCGACCACTGCAGAAGATAGAGAGAAAATGAAAGATGTTCCCTATGCTTCAGCCATAGGCTCTATCATGTATGCAATGCTGTGTACCAGACCTGATGTGTGCCTTGCTATAAGTTTAGCAGGGAGGTACCAAAGTAATCCAGGAGTGGATCACTGGACAGCGGTCAAGAACATCCTGAAATACCTGAAAAGGACTAGGGATATGTTTCTCGTATATGGAGGTGACAAAGAGCTCACCGTAAGAGGTTACGTTGATGCAAGCTTTGACACTGATCCGGACGATTCTAAATCGCAAACCGGATACGTGTTTACTTTAAACGGTGGAGCTGTCAGTTGGTGCAGTTCTAAACAAAGCGTCGTAGCGGGATCTACATGTGAAGCGGAGTACATAGGTGCTTCGGAAGCAGCAAACGAAGGAGTCTGGATGAAGGAGTTCATATCCGATCTAGGTGTCATACCTAGTGCATCGGGTCCAATGAAAATCTTTTGTGACAATACTGGTGCAATTGCTTTGGCAAAGGAATCCAGATTTCACAAAAGGACCAAACACATCAAGAGACGCTTCAACTCCATCCGGGATCTAGTCCAGGTGGGAGACATAGAGATTTGCAAGATACATACGGATCTGAATGTTGCAGACCCGTTGACTAAGCCTCTTCCACGAGCAAAACATCATCAGCACCAAGGCTCCATGGGTGTTAGAATCATTACTGTGTAATCTAGATTATTGACTCTAGTGCAAGTGGGAGACTGAAGGAAATATGCCCTAGAGGCAATAATAAAGTTATTATTTATTTCCTTATATCATGATAAATGTTTATTATTCATGCTAGAATTGTATTAACCGGAAACATAATACATGTGTGAATACATAGACAAACAGAGTGTCACTAGTATGCCTCTACTTGACTAGCTCGTTAATCAAAGATGGTTATGTTTCCTAACCATGAACAAAGAGTTGTTATTTGATTAACGAGGTCACATCATTAGTTGAATGATCTGATTGACATGACCCATTCCATTAGCTTAGCACCCGATCGTTTAGTATGTTGCTATTGCTTTCTTCATGACTTATACATGTTCCTATAACTATGAGATTATGCAACTCCCGTTTACCGGAGGAACACTTTGGGTACTACCAAACGTCACAACGTAACTGGGTGATTATAAAGGAGTACTACAGGTGTCTCCAATGGCAGATGTTGGGTTGGCGTATTTCGAGATTAGGGTTTTGTCACTCTGATTGTCGGAGAGGTATCTCTGGGCCCTCTCGGTAATACACATCACATAAGCCTTGCAAGCATTATAACTAAGATGTTAGTTATGAGATGATGTATTACGGAACGAGTAAAGAGACTTGCCAGTAACGAGATTGAACTAGGTATTGGATACCGACGATCGAATCTCGGGCAAGTAACATACCGATGACAAAGGGAACAACGTATGTTGTTATGCGGTCTGACCGATAAAGATCTTCGTAGAATATGTAGGAGCCAATATGGGCATCCAGGTCCCGCTATTGGTTATTGACCGGAGACGTGTCTCGGTCATGTCTACATTGTTCTCGAACCGTAGGGTCCGCACGCTTAACGTTACGATGACAGTTATTATGAGTTTATGCATTTTGATGTACCGAAGGTAGTTCGGAGTCCCGGATGTGATCACGGACATGACGAGGAGTCTCGAAATGGTCGAGACATAAAGATTGATATATTGGAAGCCTATGTTTGGACATCGGAAGTGTTCCAGAAGAAATCGGGATTTTACCGGAATACCGGGAGGGTTACCGGAACCCCCCGGGAGGCAAATGGGCCTATTGGGCCTTAGTGGAAAAGAGAAAAGGGGCAGCCCATAGCTGGCCGCGCGCCCCCCCTTCCCCAAGTCCTATTAGGACTAGGAGAAGGGGCCGGCCCCCCTCTCTCTCCTTTTCCCCTTGGGAGTCCTAGTTGGAATAGGATTGAGGGGGGGAGTCCTACTCCCGGTAGGAGTAGGACTCCTCCCGCGCCCTCTCCTTGGCCGGCCGAACCCCTCCCCCTGCTCCTTTATATACGGGGGCAGGGGGCACCCCAAAGACACACAAGTTGATCATTGTTGATCGTTCCTTAGCCGTGTGCGGTGCCCCCTGCCACCAAATTCCACCTCGGTCATATCGTTGTAGAGCTTAGGCGAAGCCCTGCGTCGGTAGAACATGAAGATCGTCACCACGCCGTCGTGCTGACGGAACTCTTCCTCGACGCTTTGCTGGATCGGAGCCCGAGGATCGTCATCGAGCTGAACGTGTGCTAAGAACTCGGAGGTGCCGGAGTAACGGTGCTTGGATCGGTCGGATCGGGAAGAAGACGTACGACTACTTCCTCTACGTTGTGTCAACGCTTCCGTTGCGATCTACAAGGGTACGTAGATCAGACTCTCCCCCTCGTTGCTATGCATCACCATGATCTTGCGTGTGCGTAGGAAAATTTTCGAAATTACTACGTTCCCCAACACGAAGTGACCCCCCTGCTCCTTCACCCCAGCTCGAAGGATTTCACATCGTCCGACGATGGGATGCTTTCACTAGAGCATGGATGGAAATTAACGCCATGACACAATGGGAGGCCTGGTACGTCCATTTCGCATCATATTTTCCTACTGTTATTTTTATTGTTTGAAAGTTATATTTCACTTTTAGATGCAATTCTAATGCATTTTCTCTCTTAAAGTGCAAGTTACATCAGAAGAGGGACATTTTCGGCAGTTGGAAATCTGTACCTAAAAGGAGCTACAATAGAGATAGCTATTCTACGCTGCTCCAAATGGCCTGAAAACTTACGGAGATTTAACTGGAAGAAAAATCTACTAGAGGGGGCCCTGGGCACGCCAAGTGAGCTTGTGGGGTCCACATCAGGCCTCCAAGGCCCATCTTTTGCTATATGAAGCCATTTGCCCTAGAAAAAAAAGAAGAAGACTTTTGGGATGAAGGGTCGCCGTCTCGAGGCAAAATTTGGGCGGGAGCACTTTTGCTCTCTGACGGAGCGATTCTGCAGGGATACTTCCCTCCGAGAGAGGAAAATCGAAGCCATCTTCATCCCCAGTGTTTCTCTCATCATGGGAGGGCTCATCTCTGTCAACATCTTCACTAGCACCATCTCATCTCGAGACCCTCGTTCATCTCTTGTATTCAATCTTTGTTCCAAACCTTATATTAGTACCTATGGGTTGCTACTGTGTTGATTACATCTTTTAGTTGATGCTAGTTGGTTTATTTGGTGAAAGATCATATGTTCAGATTGTTAATCATATATTATTCTCCTCTGATCATGAACATGATTTGTGAGTAGTCTTGTTGTTCTTGAGGACATGTGAGAAGTCTTGCTATAAGTAATCATGTGAAGTTGGTTTCCGTTTAATGTTTTGATGATGTGTTATGTTGTTCTTCCTCTAGTGGTGACGTATGAGCATCGACTACATGACGCATAACCATGTTTGGGCCTAGGGTATGCCATTGTGGGTTTTGTAAGTAGATGATGGGTTGCGAGAGTGACAGAAGCTTAAACCCTAGTTTGTGCGCTATTCCGTAAAGGGCTGATTTGGATCCATATGTTTCATGCTATGGTTAGATTTATCTTAATTCTTATTTCGTAGTTGTGAATGCTTGCGAGAGGGAGTAATCATAAGTAGGTTGTTTGTTCAGGTAAGAATAACACCTTAGCACCCGTCCACCCACATAAAAACTTAGCAAAGTAGTAAACGCGAGTCGGCGAATCATGATGAAGTTAACTAGAAGAGATTCCCATGTGTCTTTGAGAATGTTTTGCTCACTATAAGAAGTACTTCCGGCTTGTCCTTTGCAATGCAAAGGATGGGGCCACTTTGCTGCACCTTGTCACTTTTGTTACTTGTTACGAATTATCTTGCTATCTAACTATCCGTCACCACTACTTTACAGCACTTGCAGAGAATACCTTGCTAAAAACCGCTTATTGATTCCTTCTGCTCCTCGTTGGATTCAACACTCTTACTTATCGAAAGGACTACGATTGATCTCCTATACTTGTGGGTCATCAAGGCCTCGGAACATAGCCATCCCACTGAACCTAGCCTCCATTGAGAGCACCGCCACCAAGACCACAAAACCGTCACCACAAAGAGAAAAACTACCATCCATGGACCACGATCCTAATAATCGACAAAGAGGGGCCTTGCTCAAGCGTTTCCATCCAAAGCCCGTGGTGGAGGCCAACCCACGATGGTGCCTCCAAGAAGGGAGAGCGGCGCTCAAGAACGTCGCCGCATCACTCGCACCAACACCATCAGACAGAGCTTTTGCCCGGGACACGACCTCTATCACACGAAGTCCATTAACCACTATTGTACGCTGGAACGTGCTGCACAACAACAAAATATACTACACGATCACACCAATGAGCACTATGAAGATAACGTGTAATGATGATCTCACCTACGAGCAGAGTAGTGGAAGCAGTGTAATATGTCAATGCACCGCGATGATCCCATAGCTAGGTTATACCTCCCAGCTGTAGCGTAGCCCCGGGCCTTAGACGGGGAGGTCCTGGCTGGTCCCGGCATACGTGACAAGGCTTTGTTAAGGACCAAATCGGTGGAAGGGAGGTGGCGGTTGATGGTGCCAATGCAGGGTGGGTGTGCGGTAGCCGGCCCTGGAGGCGGACGGGGCCTAAAGGCATGACCGGGATGGCGGTAGCGCAGTAGAGGCAGCAACTCGAGCAAGTTGAAGCGATGAGGGGTGCGAGGAAGTGTAGCCAGTCGTAGGTGATGAAGGTCAGTGGTTAGGCCTAGATTGGAGGAGGAAGGTTTTTGCGGGGCGAGAAGAAGATGAATGGTACCAGATTGGGGGGGGGGGGGGGGGGGAGGGGGGGAGCAATTCTATAGTGTACGGATCCATCGTCTATGGTTGCTTTGAGATTCATGTTACGTTTTTTTTACCATTTTCAGCATTTGAGATTCATGTTACATTCGGCTTTTCTTCGCGTTCCATAGTGTATATTAATGTCTCATCGTATATTATCGTGCATATTAAAACCGATCCAAACAAGAGCATCTTTTTTATTGGCACATAAAGAAACACGATTAATACACATTGAAATAAAGAATGAACGCGAACCAACATGTGGTTGGATGGTTAGAGGGACTGTGGTATCCCAGCCCACAAGGGTTCAAAACCTGGTGCTCGTATTTATTCCTGGATTTATTTCATGATTTTCGGCGATGCGCATTCAGTGGGAGGAGACGTTCCCGTCGATGACGAGGCGTCTACGGTAACTTCGTAAATCTCAAAATGATATGCCGGCTCAGTCTTTCGAATGTGCTCGTAGGAGAAGAGTGTGCGTGTGTGCGTTTATAGGGGCGACTGTATGCGCGTGTATATGAGCGTTTGTGTCTGTACTAATGTTAAAAAAAATAATGAACAAACATTTTGAAACTAGATAAGTTTCTACAACAACAAAAAAAATTAGCGTGAATATTAAAGCAACCACATATATCCATGCACGGATATCCCGTTTACAATAGGTACGCAGCAAAATCGAAATCGGGCAGTCCCTTTTCCACTTCGTCTCCGGCTACGAATCCGAACGCGTACGTACAAGCTTCCGTTGCAGTCTCGCCCACGCCAGGCAGCGCGTTGACCTCGTCCTCCAGTCCGGGCACCAGTCGAGCACGTCACGCTGACGCTGAGCATCCCAGCCTCAATATATACCTCCGCGGCTCCGCCACCATGCGATCCTCTCCTCGTTTCCTTTCCTTTTCGGCCGCGCTTCCATCGACCTCCTTCTCCTCCCTGATGGCCATCAAGCGCGTCTTCCCTGGCGACCACCCCGACTTCAAGGTGGACACCAGCGGCGGCGCCCCGAGGCTCGCCTTCTGCAAGAGGGCGCGCTACTGGAGCTCCACCGACTACCAGGAGACGCGCGTGCTCGGCGAGGGCGGCTTTGGCGGCGTCGTGGAGGCGCGCCACCTCACCAACGGCTGGACCGTCGCCGTCAAGAAGCCGCTCCCCTGCGCGCACGAGGCCGTCGGCGTCGCCTGCTGCGGCTGCGCCGACGCCCGTACGTTGCGCGAGGCGGCGTTCCTCGCCGCGTGCCACCGCCACCGCGCCATCGTCGAGCTCCGGGCGCTCTCGCTCGACCCCTTCGCCCGGAAGCTCTCCGTCGTGATGGAGTGCGTCGGGCCCAGCCTGCACGACGTCCTCCATCAGCACCGGCAAGGCCGGCCGTTCCCCGAGCCCGACGTGCGCTGCATCATGGAGCAGCTCCTCGGCGCCGCCAAGCACATGCACGGGCTCCGCATCATCCACCGCGACATCAAGCCGGGGAACATCCTCGTCGGCGCGGACGGCATCCGCAACATCAAGATCTGCGACCTAGGGCTCGCGCTGTCCATGTCCGAGCCCGCGCCGTATGGCCAGCACGGCACACGCCGGTACATGGCCCCGGAGATGCTCCTCGGCAAGACCGACTACGACGCCACGGTTGACATGTGGTCCCTCGGCTGCGTCATGGCCGAGCTCCTCTCCGGGAAGCCGCTCTTCGACGGGGACGACGACGCCCAACAGCTCCTCGCCATCTTCCGCGTTCTCGGCGTGCCATTGTTCACCATCTGGCCAGCCTACGAGTCATTGCCGCTCGCCGGGAAGCTGGTGACGCCGCCGCATGTCATTTCCCGCAACAAGCTCCGTCAGCACTTTCCCGAGGACTGCCTCTCCAAAGAAGGCTTCGAAGTCCTCAAGGGGCTCCTCTCGTGCAACATCGACAAGAGGTTGTCGGCCACCACCGCGCTCAGGCGACCATGGTTCGCCAACGCCGTCGTCGATGCTTCAGCCTGATCTCTAACTGCTGCTGCAAATACTATTTTTCGGCTTCAGTTAACACAATTGTTTTTTGGAATAGTTTAGAATTGCTTGTGGCAAAATTGGATATATATGTACTTTGATTTCATACCAAAAATTTGGATTGCATTGATCACTACTGTGCATGAGATTTTGTATGTTGGTCAAATATAAAGTATCTTTTAGCTGAAAACTGACGCATCCGCAGTTGACCACGAGCAAGAGAATGCACCTTAGGGCATGTACAATAGAGACATCACCTTCCTAGTGCCTAACCCTTTCCACATAAGTAAAGATGGATGGGACACTATTTAATTTCTCAAATACTCAACGCATACAGCTGCCCCAGCAGGCCCATAGTATGACATATACATCGTCTTTTTGCTGTACTTCACAGTCACGAGCAGGGCTGGCTCCTCTCATTTCCCTTGCTTTTGCCCCTTCTCCCATACTTTTGGCAGCCAAGATCCTACCTCTTCCAGATCCCACTTTAGTCTACAAACAGTAGGTTGAGCCTAGCTGGACATTTGAGAGTAACGTATAGTGTTGGGGCATCAGTCCACAGTGGAGCGTTGGCCATGCCCTTATAGGTGTGCCACATGCTGTGGAGGACCCCATGCACGTGTTGCATGTCCGGACATGCTCGAGGAGGGCCGCGCGCAAGCACGTAGTGCACACGTTGAAAGATTACCTTCACGACACGCGCTATAGCTTGGGGGAGGCCTACCGCAGGGGGAAAGTATCTAGTGCTCCCAGGCTTGGGGTTCTCCCGATGCTCCAAATGTACGAAAAACATTTTTAAAATGTTCAAAAATTCTGAAAAAATATAGCAGATCGACGGAACATCGATGTCTCTTGTCACAAAATTTCAAATCAAAATTCGAAACATTGCTCGAGATACAAAAATGACAAATTTTTGTACATAACATAAGCTGGGCTTTAGTTTTGGCCAATTATCACATTGATGTCAAATTTATCATTTTTGTATCTCGAGCAATGTTTCGATTTTTTATTTGAAATTTTGTGACAAGAGACATTGATGTTCCGTCGATGCGCTGCCTTTTTTTTCAGAATTTTTTGAGCATTTAAAAAAAATATTTTTCGCATCGGAGCAACGGGAGCACCCTAGGCCTGGGAGCACTAGATACTTTCCCCTACCGCAGGGACCATGGCATTTTTTTCATTTTCCTCTTTCAAAAAATGAACATCCAAAATCTAGGGGTTCAAATTTTCATAATTTATGAAAGTTCTTGAAAGTTGAATATTCTAAAAGTTTGAATTTTTGAAAATTCAAAAAGACTAAAATTCCATTTTTGTGGAAAATTTCAAAACTAAAAGATCCTACAAGTTTGTTCGGAAAATTTATAGAAGCTTGCAATTTCAAAATTCAGTTTTTTTAAGTTGTAGACACACATTTCTGGAAGTTTGGCGAGGCATTGGACTTCATAAGAGGCCCATTTTTTTTTACTTATTACGTGTGTCACAATTAGGATTGTTTGTTATACGTGTAACATGAATAACCTTGACGTGGGATTGTCATTAATGATAATACATATTCTAATTGCAGGGAGGCCTTACTCCACATTAGAAACCAACTTTGTGAGCACGTGTTTTTTTTTAGAAAAAAGGCTACCGCCTGGCTTTAAATTAGTACAACCAACAGAACAACACAACACCACAACATAAATAAAAGACAATGACAAGATACAAGGATGCTCAAGTGGAGTAACAAAGAACCCATATGACCCAAAGAGATAACAAGAAAGAGTTGAGCATCGCTCCGAGTCATCGGAGCCCTCATACGGGATTAAAGGACTGAAGCAACAGACGAGGTAAACTCGAGAAGAAGACTATATGTCAACAAAGGTCATACCATCACCATCGCTTGGTTTTCCAACACTTGAGCGCCTTCCAGTTCCATTGTGGAAATGACCCCCCCTGCTCCCTCACACCGTCTCGAAGGGTGTCATGTCGTCCGATGATGGGATGCTTTCACTCGAGCGTGGATGGAAACTAACGCCATTACCCAATGGGAGGCATGATACGTCGATTTTGCATCATGTTTTCGTATTGTTATTTTTATTGTTTTAAAGTTATATTTCACTTTTAGATGTAATTCTAATGCTTTTTCTCTCTTAAATTGCAAGTTGCATCATAAGGGGGAGATTGCCGGCAGCTGGAATTCTGGACTTGAAAAGAGCTACAACAGAGATAGCTATTCTTTGCAGCAAATGACCTGAAAACTTACAGAGATTTATTTTGGAACATAAAAAAATACTGGAAGAAAAATCTACTGTAGGGAGCCCAACAGGGACCCACAAGCTCCGGTGCCCCCAGGCACGCCATGTGTGCTTGTGGGATACACAACAGGCCTCCGAGGCCCATCTTTTGTTGTATGATACCATCTTCCCTAGAAAAATTAATAAGAAGACTTTTGTGACGAAGCGCCGCAGTCTCGAGGCAAAACCTGGGCAGGAGCACTTTGGCTCTCTAGTGGAACGATTTCACTGGGGATACTTCCCTCCGGGAGGGGGAAATCGAAGCCCTCATCATCACCAACATTCTTCTCATCCCCATCAACATCTTCACTAGCACCATCTTATCTACAAACCCTAGTTCATCTCTTGTATTCAATCTTTGTTTCAATCCTCAGGTTGATACCTACAGGTTGCTAGTAGTGTTTACATATTGTAGTTGATGTGCTAGTTGGTTTATTTGGTGAAAGATCATATGTTCGTATTGTTAATCATATATTATTCTCCGCTGATCATTAACATGAACATGACTTGAGAGTAGTCACATTTGTTCTTGAGGACATGGGAGAAATCTTGTTATAAGCAATCATATGAAGTTGGTTTTTGTTTAATGTTTTGATGATGTGTTATGTTGTTCTTCCTCTAGTGGTGTCGTGTGAACGTTGACTACACAAATTTCTCTAAGACGATTCTCCGATCAAGATTTGAAGTAGACGACCCCTCTGAGGTATCGACATGTTTCAAAGTAGTAATCTGGCAACACTTTGACATCTAGGAAGAAGAGCTCCGAAAAACTAGAGAGAGAGAAGCTTAGAGGCGTTCCCGTCTAATTAGGACCAGGAGAGCAAACAATGGAAGTTTGGCGAGGCATTGGACTCTCCCAAAACGATTAAAAACATTGTCGGAATCTTTCGCCCCTCCTTTGTTGCGCGCCTCCTATGCTCCTATGAAATATGACCATTTTTGACTTATTATCACTCATTGTTGATAATACATATTCTGGTTGTAGGGTGGTAGGGAGGCCTTACTTCACACTGGCAACCAAAATTTGTGAGCGCGTGTTTTTTTAGAAAAAATGCTATCCCCCGGCTTTAAATTGGTGAAACCCTTACAGCCAACAGAACAACACAACACCACAACATAAAATAGAAGACAATGACAAGATACAAGGGTGCTCGGGGGGACTAACAAAGAACCCATATGACCCAAGGAGGTAACAAAAATTTCCCTTTTAGCCGGCAAAATAACATCAAGCTCAAACATATTTTTGCAGCGAAGACCCAATAGGTTTGTTTCTCTCAAAAAAAGACCCTAGCATTTTGGAGTGGAGACCGAAAAGTTTTTGTGTCTACAAACAAAGCCAAAATTTGAACAAGTCATGGCTTGAAATTTTGGCAGCATAACACGTCGGAAAGAATCCAAATCAACAAGAATGGTGTGGTGTTGTTGATTCCAAAATTCATTCATGCACTCCAAGTGCAAGTCAGTCAACACATTGGATGAAACATTCCATACCATCACCCTACCAAATTGTTTCCCCAACAGCAGCACCACAAACTAAAAAAAATAAGCTCGCGAGATGAATCTAACAGCTTCCACCACTCACTGCTGGCCCATCCTTCCTTCTGATGCCATTCTTCTTCTGTTGGAATGAATGGTCACAGCATAGGCATCGAGTCATTGTTTGCAACAGGGGCATCGTAGGAAGTGTGTATTGAAAATGTATGCGGCTAGCGTTGGATGGCTGTCTCCCGCATCCATGTCTATGGACTGGTCCACCCTGTCCGTGGATGGATGCGGGAGGTTTTTTGCGGGTTACCTTTGAAGATGCCCTTAGAAGTACTTTGACAACCTTATTATGTGGAAATGAGCTTGACTAGATATGTTGATTCATTGGTTTTATTATGAATGCCCTTGTATTGTCCTTTTCGCTACAAGTATTGAAGGAAATATGCCCTAGCGGCAATAATAAAGTTTTTATTTATATTTACTTATATCATGATAAATATTTATTATTCATGCTAGAATTGTATTAACCGGAAACTTAGTACATGTGTGAATACATAGACAAACAGAGTGTCCCTAGTATGCCTTTACTAGAGTAGCTCGTTAATCAAAGATGGTTAAGTTTTCTGACCATAGACATGTGTTGTCATTTGATGAACAGGATCACATCATTAGAGAATGATGTGATGGACAAGACCCATTCGTTAGCTTAGCATTATGATCGTTTAGTTTTATTGCTATTGCTTTCTTCATGACTTATACATATTCCTCTGACTATGAGATTATGCAACTCCCGAATACCGGAGGAACACTTTGTGTGCTATCAAACGTCACAACATAACTGTGTGATTATAAAAATGCTCTACAGGTGTCTCAGATGGTGTTTGTTGAGTTGGCATAGATCAAGATTAGGATTTGTCACTCCGAGTATCGGAGAGGTATCTCTAGGCCCTCTCCGTAATGCACATCGCTATAAGCCTTGCAAGCAATGTGACTGATGAGTTAGTTACGGGATGATGCATTACAGAACGAGTAAAGATACTTGCCGGTAACAAGATTGAACTAGGTATGATGATACCGACGATCAAATATCGGGCAAGTAACATACCGATGACAAAGGGAATGATGTAAGTTGTTATGTGGTTTGACCGATAAAGATCTTCGTAGGATATGTAGGAGCCAATATGAGCATCCAGGTTCCGCTATTGGTTATTGGCCGGAGATGTGTCTCGGTCACTTCCACATAGTTCTCGAACCCGTAGGGTCCGCACGCTTAACGTTCGATGACGTTTTGCATTATGAGTTATGTGATTTGATGACCGAAGTTTGTTCGGAGTCCCGGATGAGATCACGGACATGACGAGGAGCCTCTAAATGGTCGAGAGGTAAAGATTCATATATTGGAAGGTTATATTCAGACATCGGAATGGTTTCGAGTGATTTAGATATTTTACTGGAGTACCGAGGGGTTACCAGAACCCCCCGGGGGTAGTATTGGGCCTTATTGGAGGAGAGGAGAAAGGCCACGTGAGGAGGAGCACGCCCTCCCTTACCCAAAACGAATTGGACTAGGGGAGGGGGCGGCCCCCCTCTTTCCTTCTCCCTCTCTCCCCCTTCCCTTTTCCCTCTCCGATGGAAGGAAGGAGGAGGGGCCGAATCCTACTTGGACTAGGAGTCCAAGTAGGACTCCCCCCATGGCGCACCCCCCTTGGCCGGCCACCTCCTCCTCCCCCCTTTATATACGGAGGCGGGGGGCACCCCAAAGGCACAACAGACAATCTCTTAGCCGTGTGCGGTGCCCCCCTCCATAGTTCAACACCTCGGTCATATCGTCGTAGTGCTTAGGTGAAGCCCTGCGCCAGTAACTTCATCATCGCCGTCTGAAAGTGCTAGTTATCGACCAGAGGGGGTGAATAGGCGATTTTTATGAAAGTCTTAAAAACACGGGGGCTTTGAAGACAAATGGTAGAAATGAACCTATTGATATGCAGCGGGAGGTAGACTACACTAGACGAGTCATAGTCAAGTAAGCAATGAAATGAAAGCACGAAGAATCTCAGCAGCTAGGTAGTATGGATCAGGATGGAAGATACTATGAAGCCAAACAACAACAGCCTTCACACAATGAAGTCAATCAGATCATGCAAGCAGGCAATGACTTCACGAAGACAAACTGTAAGTAAAGAGAGGTAGAGGATAGAACTAGTTGCTTGGTTAGGACAAGGATTTGTTGGACCAGTTCCAGTTGTTGTGACAATTGTACGTCTGGTTAGGGATGCTGAGATTCAACTCAGAAGACCGCATCTTCACCTTATTCCCCTTGAGCTAAGGACACACAGTCCTCGCCCAATCACTCTGGTAGGTCTTCAAGGGAGACTTCCAAACCTTCATAGACTTCGTTCACCGGCAATCCACAATGACTCTTGGATGCTCAGAACGCGACGCCTAACTGGCTGGAGGATTCACGGTCCTCAAGTGTAACAAGTCTTCAGGTCACGCAAACAGAAAGACTTCGGTGATGCCTAACACTCTTTGGCTCCGGGTGTTTAAGGCTTTGTCCTCGCAAGGATTTCTCTCTCAAATGCTTCGGAGGTGGGTTGCTCTCAAACGACAAAAGCCATGCACTAACTCTGAGAAGCCACCAATTTATGGTGTAGGGGGTGGGCTATTTATAGCCAGGAGGCAACCCGACCTGATTTGTCTGAAATGACCCTGGGTCACTAAGGAACTGACATGTGTCTAACAGTCAGATTTCAAACACACGTGTTAGCTTGACTTGGGCTACAAGTAAAGCTGACTCATCCAACTATGGATAAGATTTGCTCTCATTGTCTTCACTCGAAGACATAGGATTTGGTTGAGCATCACTTCAGTCACTCTGACTTTGTTCACTTGGACCCCACCTAACAGTGTGGTGGTTCCTATGACTCAACAAAGAAGAAAAGGAAACTACGCAACAACTATGTCTTCACACTCCATAGTCTTCACATGAATGTCTTCTCGAGTCACAATCTTCATTGTGAATATCTTCACAGACCACCATTGTCTTCAATGTCTTCACACATTTTTAGGGGTCATCTCTGGTAGGTAAACCAAATCAATGAGGGACTACTACATGTGTTATCATGCAATTCTCACAAACACATTAGTCCCTCAACCAAGTTTGTCGTCAATACTCCAAAATCAACTAGGGGTGGCACTAGATGCACTTACAATCTCCCCCTTTTTGGTGATTGATGACAAACTGGTTAAAGTTTTCAATGTGGATAAAAGTATGTGAAAGTTGGGAATTACGGCATTGTCTTCGTAAGTAGCAAAAGGCTCCCCCTGAAGATGTGCATATAAGTAGTTTGCTTTTGAATGCAAATGCACATGGCAGGTTTTACTTTGTGGAGATCCTCTTCAACTTATGAAGACAATTCATCATGCATATATGGATATGACGAAGATAATGACATGCATAATGGACGTCTGCGGAATGACTTCATGCGGAATTTATCATCGCATCACAGAGTAGCAGGAAACATAGCAGACCACCATCAAGTTTAAGTGTTACAACCTAAAGAACGAAATGTATAAAAAACGAGAGTTGTAACCACTTGGCAAAAAATATAGCAACCACCCATATGGACCCGCTTGAAGATTATCAACTGATATGCTTCTCCCCCTTTTGTTAGTAATGACCAAAAAGGTTTGAAGACATAGAGTATCTACTCGTTCCCTTCAGGAGTAGATGCAGGAGCAGGGTCAACGTTGGATTTTTGTGGTGCAGAGGGGCCTGGTGCAGTGTCGATACGTAGTGAAGCCATGGTTGGTGAAGTGGCATCGTCTTCTTCATCAACGACTCTCGCAACAGTTGTAGCCGAATTTGAATACTCAAAATCTTCAATGGAAAGAGTCCGACGCCAGCTTGCATTCTAAGGAGGCTTGGAGTCAAATTTGAAGCCCTCTGTGAAGTTGTCTTTGCGAAGATCGTCTTCAGAGCATAACAGTGTGAGACTCTTCCAAGACCACTGACAGGCTTCATGAGCCATGAATGAGTTCTTGGTGGCAAGATTGCGAATGCAATTGACATCCACCAAGATGCTCTACATCTGACACTTTAGCCAGTCATGATGCTTGTCCTACTTCTGATGTAATTCCATAAGAAGCTCTCGGTCATTGAGTGGACGAGAATGCTTCCGAGGCCTTTGAGCAATGGTGTTGTCAGTGGCTTCAGTGTTTGCACGGTGAGGCACACGTATATTGCCAGCCAGAGGATAAGCATGAGTTTCAGCATTGGGGACATGAGTGCCTTCAATTGGTTGCATGAAGCTTTGGCAATCAACATTATGAAGATAAAGTGGCTCCTTGCAGGCTCAGGGTAGATGGCTTCAACTGATAGATCAACCTCAGGCAAAAAGACAAGATGGTTGCACGCTGATGGCTGATAGTCGACAGAAGAGTGAAGCTTGATTAAGCGCATCACCCATGGAGCATAAAACTTCAAGCCAAACAGATCAATTCCAGATGCAGCAAGTTGTCTCATGAAGAAATCCTGGGAATTGAATCTGATGCCATTGACAATATAGAATACCAAAGTCTTCATGGCTCCTTCAAGTTTGGCTTCAGCTGAGTATCCCTTGATGGGCGAGAGAGTGCGCCTCAGAATATGATAGACTGTGCGGGGCAGGTACTTAAGGTCCTTGACGAAGAACTCCTTGGGATAATTAGCATCTTGAGGCAATGGCTTCATCATGCTGAGCATCTGACTCATATTTGGTTCAGGCCGTTGGAAGATATTCTGCAGTTCATTTTGGTGTAGCTGACAACCATGCTTATAGAGTTCACCTAGAGTGGGCAGGGAAGTAAGCTCAATAATGTTTTGAGCTTTGGCTTCGTGGTGCACATCTCCTGACATCCACTCAAGGAACCATGTCTTCGGATCCCTATTGTAGCCACGAATGTGAAGTGTGGCGTAGAACTACAGCAGGAGCTCTTCATTCTAGTGTTCATTGTCAGTGACGAACTGTAGAAGACCAACCTCCCAGAAGCAGTCAAGGGCTTCTTCCAGACAGGACAGCCCAGCAATGGCTTCACAATCAAGACGCATGTGTTAAAAGATTCTCTCGTAATTGTATAGGATGCACGAGTGGTAGTTGCGCTGCTGATAGCTCCAGAAGCGATCAAAAGAGATCGTTGGCTTCGAGTAGGGATTCTTGGCGCTATCAAAGAAGGTGTTGTGGGCTCTGAAGCTGTTCACACTGAACGATCCTGGGGAGGTTGCAACTCCTGGAAGCCTGGGCTTTGGCTTCTGAACCTGGGGCCTTTGCTCCACATGATAGTCATACCGAGGTCCAGGAGCAGTGGGAGGCACCATGATTGGCCATTTCACAGTGACCAGCTGTCCATGATCGAAGGCATGTTCAATTGTGTGAGGCCTAGGAGATGGAACAGTGGCTTCAACATCCACATGGGCTTCAGGTTGCACATGAGCTTCAGGCACAACATTAGCTTCAGGCTCCATAATATCTTCAGCCATGACAACGTCATTGGCTTCAGTACTCCCTCCGTCTAGGTGTGTAAGTCATCTTACGAAAATCAAATAATCCCAAAACACTTAGGCATGGTACATTAACTCTCATCTCGTTTCTTGTTTCGTGACATATCAACCAATAAGAGATGTAGGCCATGCATGCTTTAAATGACTTGAGCTACCAAACACGACATGCAATGGTTAGTTCATTGCATGCAATGTTATTAATTAGCAAAAAAATTTAAGTTCTCCCATTTTCCCCTCCACTTTGGTCGTGATGCGCAACCTAAGATGACTTACACACCTAGACGGAGGGAGTATCATTGTTGGTAGCAGCCTCAGTGTTCTCAACCTCCGTGTCTTCAATGACAGGAGGGTCGGGCACAGACACATTCTCCTTGAGAGTGACTTCTTCAGTGGTAGGGGGTGTGGCAACGCTTTTTTCTTCTTGACGTGGTTCTTGATTTTCTTCGGCTGATGCAGCCGGAATGTCTTCAACGACTTTGGCTTCAGACTCGGAGACATTCACAGTGGGAGTGGCATCAGGAGACACTTCGCGTGCTACTGAGTGTTGCACTTCTCCTTCTGGAATGCTCGACATGGTGACCTGTGGCCTAGGGCCTTTGCAAAGCCTGCGGATTGCGGGCGGCGCCTGTGGTGATGGAGTGGTCTACACCATGTAGTCGTCGTCAAGCACCAGAGTGGTGACTTGAGGGGTTGGAGTTCTGGGAGTTTCATCTTGAATGGGGGTGTCTTGTTGGGGGTGATCATCCCACGAATCATTCTGAGGAATTGGCGTCAAAGGACGACCAATGCTTATGAGTTCGTTGTTCGTGAGAACAGGCGATGATACTGGTTGGTGGTCGATTTGAGGAAGGACTTCATCATCTTCTACATTGTCTTCACGACCAATGTATTCAGTTGTGGTGGGGTCAACAACTGGTACTTCTTTATCTTCAAGGGCCTCTGTGGTAGCAGGCTCCTGAATCACTAGACGACGCTCTTGGCTCGTGGAGGCAGGACGAGCAACGGAAATGGGCTCGACCACAAGAGGCTCAGAGGCCGCAGCGCGCTCTTTCTTTGAAGCCTTTTTCAGTTTCTTCTTTGACAGAGCATCATCAGAATCATTCTTGTGCTTGTGCTTCTTGGCTTCGGCTTCAGCTGCCCTTGTTTTCTTCAGCTCTGAAGCTGCTGAGGGGACCTTAGGCTTCGAGCCTGTCATGCTGGCAAGGAAGAAAATGCGAGGTTCTTACTGCCATGGTGCTTCAGTTCAGGCCGCAGCAGACTTCTTCTTCTATTTGGCAGCCATTCCGGAGTCGATACTGTTGGGGAACGTAGTAATTTCAAAACAAATCCTACGCACACTCAGGATCATGGTGATGCATAGCAACGAGAGGGGAGAGTGTGTCCACGTACCCTTGTAGATTGAAAGCGTAAGCGTTAGCACAACGCGGTTGATGTAGTCGTACGTCTTCACAATCCGACCGATCCAAGTACCGAACGTACGACACCTCCGAGTTCAGCACACATTTAGCTTGATGACGTCCCGCGAACTCCGATCCAGCAGAGCTTCATGGGAGAGTTCCGTCAACACGACGGCGTGATGACGTTGCTACTGATGCAGGGCTTCGCCTAAGCACCGCTACGATATAACCCAGGTGGAATATGGTGGAGGGGGGCACCGCACACGGCTGGAATAGATCAATAGATCAACTTGTGTGTTCTAGGGTGCCCCCTGCCCCCGTATATAAAGGAGCAAGGGGGAGGCGGCCGACCAGGAGGAGGGCGCACCAGGGGCGAGTCCTACTCCCACCGGGAGTAGGACTCCTCCTTTTCCTTGTTGGAGTAGGAGAGGGAAGGAAGGGAGAGAGGAAGAGAAGGAAAAGGGGCCCCCCTCCTTGTCCAATTCAGACTAGAGGGGGAGGGGCACGCGGCTGCCCTGGCCGCCCCTCCTCTTCTCCCACTAAGGCCCATGAGGCCCAATTAACTCCCCGGGGGGTTCCGGTAACCCCCCGATACTCCAGTTTTTATCCGAAACCACTCAAAACACTTCCGGTGTCCAAATACAGTCGTCCAATATATCGATCATTATGTCTCGACCATTTTGAGACTCCTCGTCATGTCCGTGATCATATCTGGGACTCTGAACTACCTTCGGTACATCAAAACACAAAAACTCATAATACCGATCGTCACCAAACTTTAAGCGTGCGGACCCTACGGGTTCGAGAACTATGTAGACATGACCGAGACGCGTCTCCGATCAATAACCAATAACGGAACCTGGATGCTCATATTGGCTCCTACATATTCTACGAAGATCTTTATCGGTCAAACCGCATAACAACATACGTTGTTCCCTTTGTCATCGGTATGTTACTTGCCCGAGATTCGATCGTCGGTATCTCAATACCTAGTTCAATCTCGTTACCGGCAAGTCTCTTTACTCGTTCCGTAATGCATCATCTTGCAACTAACTCATTAGTCACATTGCTTGCAAGGCTTATAGTGATGTGCATTACCGAGAGGGCCTAGAGATACCTCTCTGACAATCGGAGTGACAAATCCTAATCTCGAAATACGTCAACTCAACAAGTATCTTTGGAGACACCTGTAGAGCACCTTTATAATCACCCAGTTACGTTGTGATGTTTGGTAGAACACAAAGTGTTCCTTCGGTAAATGGGACTTGCATAATCTCATAGTCATAGGAACATGTATAAGTCATGAAGAAAGCAATAGCAACATAGTCAAACTCAAATATTCTGCATTGTTTCAAATGAAGACCAAACTCGTAACTCAAATATTCTCCTCCACGATCAGATCACATAAACTTTATTTTCTTGTTACGATGATATTCCACTTCACTCTGAAATTCTTTGAACTTTTCAAATGTTTCAAACTTATGTTTCATCAAGTAGATATACCCATATCTGCTCAAATCATTTGTGAAGGTCAGAAAATAACGATACCCGCCGCGAGCCTCAACACTCATCGGACCGCATACATCTGTATGTATTATTTCTAATAAGTCAGTTGCTCGCTCCATTGTTCGGAGAACGGAGTCTTAGTCATCTTGCCCATGAGGCATGGTTCACAAGCATCAAGTGATTCATAATCAAGTGATTCCAAAAACCCATCAACATGGAGTTTCTTCATGCGCTTTACACCAATATGACTTAAACGGCAGTGCCACAAATAAGTTGCACTATCATTATTAACATTGTATCTTTTGGCTTCAATATTATGAATATGTGTATCACTACAATCGAGATTCAATAAACCATTTATATTGAGTGTATGACCATAGAAGGTTTTATTCATGTAAATAGAACAACAATTATTCTTTGACTTAAATGAATAACCGTATTGCAATAAACATGATCCAATCATATTCATGCTTAACGCAAACACCAAATGACATTTATTTAGGTTTAACACTAATCCCGAAAGTATAGGGAGTGTGCGATGATGATCATATCAATCTTGGAACCACTTCCAACACACATCGTCACTTCACCCTTAACTAGTCTCTGTTCATTCTGCAACTCCCGTTTCGAGTTACTAATTTCAGTAGCTGAAAAAGTATCAAATACTGAGGGGTTGCTATAAAAAAGTACACATCAATAACATGTATATTAAATATACCTTTGTTCACTTTGCCATTCTTCTTATCCGCCAAATACTTGGGGCAGTTTTGCTTCCAGTGACCAGTCCCTTTGCAGTAGAAGCACTTAGCTCAGGCTTAGGTCTAGACTTGGGCTTCTTCAATTGAGCAGCAACTTGCTTGCCATTCTTCTTGAAGTTCCCCTTCTTCCCTTTGCCCTTTTCTTGAAACTAGTGGTCTTGTCAACCATCAACACTTGATGCTTTTCTTGATTTCTACCTTCGTCAATTTCAGCATCACGAACAACTTGCGAATCGTTTCTGTTATCCCTTGCATATTATAGTTCATCACGAAGTTCCAGTAACTTGGTGATAGTGACTAGAGAACTCTGTCAATCACTATCTTATCTAGAAGATTAGCTCCCACTTGATTCAAGTGATTGTAGTACTCAGACATTCTGAGCACATGCTCACTAGCTGAGCTATTCTCCTCCATCTTGTAGGCAAAGTGCTTGTCAAATGTCTCATACCTTTCGACATGGGCATGAGTCTGAAATACTAATTTCAACTCTTGGAACATCTCATATCCTCTGTAGCGTTCAAAACGTCTTTGAAACCCCGATTCTAAGCCATAAAGCATGGTGCACTAAACTATCAAGTGAAGGAAATATGCCCTAGAGGCAATAATAAAGTTATTATTTATTTCCTTATATCATGATAAATGTTTATTATTCATGCTAGAATTGAATTAACCGGAAACATAATACATATGTGGATACATAGACAAACAGAGTGTCACTAGTATGCCTCTACTTGACTAGCTCGTTGATCAAGGATGGTTAAGTTTCCTAACCATTGACATGGGTTGTCATTTTATTAATGGGATCACATCATTAGGAGAATGATGTGATTGACTTGACCCATTCCGTTAGCTTAGCACTTGATTGTTTAGTTTGTTGCTATTGCTTTCTTCATGACTTATACATGTTCCAATGACTATGAGATTATGCAACTCCCGTTTACCGGAGGAACACTTTGTGTGCTACCAAACGTCACAACGTAACTGGGTGATTATAAAGGTGCTCTACAGGTGTCTCCAAAGGTACTTGTTGGGTTGGCGTATTTCGAGATTAGGATTTGTCACTTCAATTGTCGAAGAGGTATCTCTGGGCCCTCTCGGTAATGCACATCAGTTAAGCCTTGCAAGCATTACAACTAATGAGATAGTTGCGGGATGATGTATTACGGAACGAGTAAAGAGACTTGCCGGTAACGAGATTGAACTAGGTATTGAGATACTGACGATCGAATCTCGGGCAAGTAACATACCGATGACAAAGGGAACAACATATTTTGTTATGCGGTTTGACCGATAAAGATCTTCGTAGAATATGTAGGAGCCAATATGAGCATCCAGGTTCCGCTATTGGTTATTGACCGGAGACGTGTCTCGGTCATGTCTACATAGTTCTCGAACCCGTAGGGTCCGCATGCTTAACGTTTCAATGATGGTTGTATTATGAGTTTATGAGTTTTGATGTACTGAAGGTTGTTTGGAGTCCCGGATGTGATCAAGGACATGATGAGGAGTCTCGAAATGGTCGATACATGAAGATTGATATATTGGACGACTATATTCGGACACCGGAATGGTTCCGGGGGTTATCGGATATATACCAGAGTACCGGGGGGTTACCGGAACCCCCCCTCCCCGGGGGGGGGGGGGGGGGTATTGGGCCTCATGGGCCCAAAGTGGTGGAAGAGGAGAGGCAGCAGGAGGTGGCGCACGGTCTCCCTTGCCCCAATCCGAATTGGGAAAGGGGAGGGGGCGCGGCCCCCCTTCTCTTTCCTTCTCTCCACCTCCTCCTTCCCCCTTCTCCTAGTTGGAATAGGAAAGGGGGCAAAACCTACTTGGAGTAGGATTGCCCCCCCTTGGGTGCGCCTCCTCATCTTGGCCGGCCCCCTCCTCCTTCCCCCTTTATATACGGAGGAGGGGGGCACCCCATAGACACAACAATTGATCTCTTGATCTCTTAGCCGTGTGCGGTGCCCCCCTCCACCATAGTCCACCTCGATAATACTGTAGTGGTGCTTAGGCGAAGCCCCGCGTCGGTAGAACATCAACATCGTCACCACGCCGTCGTCCTGACAAAACTCTCCCTCAACACTCAGCTGGATCGGAGTTCGATGGACGTCATCGGGCTAAACGTGTGCTGAACTCGGAGGTGCCGTACGTTCGGTACTTGATCGGCCGGATCATGAAGACGTACGACTACATCAACCGCGTTGTGCTAGCGCTTCCGCTTTCGGTCTACGAGGGTACGTGGACAACACTCTCCCCTCTCGTTGCTATGCATCACCATGATCTTGCGTGCGCGTAGGATTTTTTTTGAAATTACTACGTTCCCCAACAGTGGCATCCGAGCCAGGTTTTATGCGTAGATGTCTTATGGACGAGTAGAACACAAGTGAGTTGTGGGCGATATAAGCCATACTACTTACCAGCATGTCATACTTTGGTTTGGCGGTATTGTTGGATGAAGCAGCCCGGACCGACATTACGCGTACGCTTATGCGAGACTGGTTCTACCAACGTGCTTTGCACACAGGTGGCTGGCGGGTGTCAGTTTCTCTAACTTTAGTTGAACCGAGTGTGGCTACGCCCGGTCCTTGCAAAGGTTAAAACATCACCAACTTGACAAACTATCGTTGTGGTTTTGATGCGTAGGTAAGAGCGGTTCTTGCTAAGCCCGTAGCAGCCACGTAAAATTTGCAACAACAAAGTAGAGGGCGTCTAACTTGTTTTTGCAGGGCATGTTGTGATGTGATATGGTCATGACATGATGCTAAATCTTATTGTATGAGATTATCATGTTTTGTAACCGAGTTATCGGCAACTGGCAGGAGCCATATGGTTGTTGCTTTATTGTATGCAATGCAATCGCCCTGTAATGCTTTACTTTATCACTAAGCGGTAGCGATAGTCGTGGAAGCATAAGATTGGCGAGACGACAATGATGCTACGATGGAGATCAAGGTGTCGCACCGGTGACGATGGTGATCATGAAGGTGCTTCAGAGATGGAGATCACAAGCACAAGATGATGATGGCCATATCATATCACTTATATTGATTGCATGTGATGTTTATCTTTTATGCATCTTATCTTGCTTTGATTGACGGTAGCATTATAAGATGATCCCTCACTAAATTATCAAAGTATAAGTGTTCTCCTTGAGTATGCACCGTTGCGAAAGTTCTTTGTGCTGAGACACCACATGATGATCGGGTGTGATAGGCTCTACGTTCAAATACAACGGGTGCAAAACAGTTGCACACGCGGAATACTCAGGTTAAACTTGACGAGCCTAGCATATAACAGATATGGCCTCGGAACACGGAGACCGAAAGGTCGAGCGTGAATCATATAGTAGATATGATCAACATAATGATGTTCACCGTTGATACTACTCCATCTCACGTGATGATCAGACATGGTTTAGTAGATATGGATCACGTGATCACTTAGAGGATTAGAGGGATGTCTACCTAAGTGGGAGTTCTTAAATAATATGATTAATTGAACTTAAATTTATCATGAACTTAGTACCTGATAGTATCTTCCTTGTCTATGTTGATTGTAGATAGATGGCCCGTGTTGTTGTTCCGTTGAATTTTAATGCGTTCCTTGAGAAAGCAAAGTTGAAAGATGATGGTAGCAATTACACGGACTGGGTCCATAACTTGAGGATTATCCTCATTGCTGCATAGAAGAATTATGTCCTGGAAGCACCGCTAAGTGCCAAGCCTATTGTAGGAGCAACACTAGATGTTATGAACGTCTAGCAGAGCAAAGCTGATGACTACTCGATAGTTCAGTGTGCCATGCTTTACGGCTTAGAACCGGGTCTTGAACGACGTTTTGAACGTCATGGAGCATATGAGATGTTCCAGGAGTTGAAGTTAACATTTCAAGCAAATGCCCGGATCGAGAGATATGAAGTCTCCAATAAGTTCTATAGCTGCAAGATGGAGGAGAATAGTACTGTCAGTGAACATATACTCAAAATGTCTGGGTATCATAATCACTTGACTCAACTGGGAGTTAATCTTCCTGTTGATAGTGTCATTGATAGAGTTCTTCAATCACTGCCACCAAGCTACAAAAGCTTCGTGATGAACTATAATATGCAAGGGATGAATAAGACTATTCCCGAGCTCTTCGCGATGCTAAAGGCCGCCAAGGTAGAAATCAAGAAGGAGCATCAAGTGTTGATGGTCAATAAGACCACCAGCTTCAAGAAAAAGGGCAAAGGGAAAAAGAAGGGGAACTTCAAGAAGAACAACAAACAAGTTGCTGCTAAGGAGAAGAAAACCAAGTCTGGACCTAAGCTTGAACTGAGTGCTTCTACTGCAAGCAGACTGGTCACTGGAAGCGGAACTACCCCAAGTATTTGGCGGATAAGAAGGATGGCAAAGTGAAAAAAGGTATATGTGATATACATGTTATTGATGTGTACCTTACTAATGCTCGCAGTAGCACCTGGGTATTTGATACTGGTTCTGTTGCTAACATTTGCAACTCGAAACAGGGGCTACGGATTAAGTGAAGATTGGCTAAGGACGAGGTGAAGATGCGTGTGGAAATGGTTCCAAAGTCGATGTGATCGAAGTCGGCACGCTACCTCTACATCTACCTTCGGGATTAGTATTAGACCTAAATAATTATTATTTGGTGCCAGCATTGAGCATGAACATTATATCTGGATCTTGTTTGATGTGATACGGTTATTCATTTAAATCAGAGAATAATGGTTGTTCTATTTATATGAGTAATATCTTTTATGGTCATGCACCCTTAAAGAGTGGACTATTTTTACTAAATCTCGATAGTGGAGATACACATATTCATAATATTGAAACCAAAAGATGCAGAGTTGATAATGATAGTGCAACTTATTTGTGGCACTGCCGTTTAGGTCATGTCGGAGTAAAGCGCATGAAGAAACTCCATACTGATGGACTTTTGGAACCACTTGATAATGAATCACTTGGTACTTGCGAACCGTGCCTCATGGGCGACTAAAACGCCGTTCTCCGGAACTATGGAGAGAGCAACGGATTTGTTGGAGATCGTACATACAGATGTATGTGGTCCAATGAATGTTGAGGCTCGTGGCAAATATCGTTATTTTCTCACCTTCACAGATGATTTAAGCAGATATGGGTATATCTACTTAATGAACCATAAGTCCGAAACATTTGAAAAGTTCAAAGAATTTCATAGTGAAGTTGAAAATCATTGTAACAAGAAAATAAAGTATCTACGATCTGATCGTGGAGGAGAATATTTGAGTTATGAGTTTGGTCTTCATTTGAAACAATGCAAAATAGTTTCGCAACTCACGCCACCCGAAACACCACAGCGTAATGGTGTGTCTGAATGTCGTAATCGTACTTTACTAGGTATGGTGCTTTCTATGATGTCTCTTACTAATTTACCGCTATCGTTTTGGGGTTATGCTTTAGAGACGGCCGCATTCACGTTAAATAGGGCACCATCGAAATCCGCTGACACGACGCCTTATGAACTGTGGTTTGGTAAGAAACCAAAGTTGTCGTTTCTGAAAGTTTGGGGCTGCGATGCTTATGTGAAAAAGCTTCAACCTGATAAGCTCGAACCCAAATCGGAGAAATGTGTCTTCATAGGATACCCAAAGGAGACTGTTGGGTACACCTTCTATCACAGATCCGAAGGCAAGACTTTTGTTGCTAAATTCGGAGTTTTTCTAGAGAAGGAGTTTCTCTCGAAAGAAGTGAGTGGGAGGAAAGTAGAATTTGATGAGGTAACTGTACCTTCTCTCTTATTGGAAAGTAGTTCATTGCAGAAACCGGTTTCTACGACACCTACACCAATTAGTGAGGAAGTTAATGATGATGATCATGAAACTTCAGATCAAGTTGTTACTGAACCTCGTAGATCAACCAGAGTACGATCCGCACCAGAGTGGTAGGGTAATCCTATTCGGGAAGTTATGTTACTAGACCATGACGAACCTACGAACTATGAAGAAGCGATGGTGAGCCCAGATTCCGCAAAATGGCTTGAGGCCATGAAATCTGAGATGGGATCCATGTATGAGAACAAAGTGTGGACTTTGGTTGACTTGCCCATTGATCGGCAAGCAATTGAGAATAAATGGATCTTCAAGAAGAAGACTGACGCTGACGGTAATGTTACTGTCTATAAAGCTCGACTTGTTGCAAAAGGTTTTCGACAAGTTCAAGGGATTGATTACGATGAGACCTTCTCACCCGTAGTGATGCTTAAGTCTGTCCAAATCATGTTAGCGATTGCCGCATTTTATGATTATGAAATTTGGCCAATGGATGTCAAAACTGCATTCCTGAATGGATTTATGGAAGAAGAGTTGTATATGATGCAACCGGAAGGTTTTGTCGATCCAAAAGGAGCTAACAAAGTGTGCAAGCTCCAGAGATCCATTTATGGACTAGTGCAAGCCTCTCGGAGTTGGAATAAACGCTTTGATAGTGTGATCAAAGCATTTGGTTTTATACAGACTTTTGGAGAAGCCTGCATTTACAAGAAAGTGAGTGGGAGCTCTGTAGCATTTCTGATATTATATGTGGATGACATATTGCTGATTGGAAATGATATAGAATTTCTGGATAGCATAAAGGGATACTTGAATAAGAGTTTTTCTATGAAAGACCTCGGTGAAGCTGCTTACATATTGGGCATCAAGATCTATAGAGATAGATCAAGACTCTTAATTGGACTTTCACAAAGCACATACCTTGAAAGTTTTGAAAAAGTTCAAAATGGATCAAGCAAAGAAAGGGTTCTTGCCTGTGTTACAAGTTGTGAAGTTGAGTAAGACTCGATGCTCGGCCTCTGCAGAAGATAGAGAGAATATGAAAGATATTCCCTATGCTTCAGCCATAGGCTCTATCATGTATGCAATACTGTGTACCAGACCTGATGTGTGCCTTGCTATAAGTCTAGCAGGGAGGTACCAAAGTAATCCAGGAGTGGATCACTGGACAGGGTCAAGAACATCCTGAAATACCTGAAAAGGACTAAGGATATGTTTCTCGTTTATGGAGGTGACAAAGAGCTCATCATGAATGGTTACGTTGACGCAAGCTTTGATACCGATCCGGACGATTCTAAATCACAAACCGGATACGTGTTTACATTGAACGGTGGAGTTGTCAGTTGGTGCAGTTCTAAACAAAGCGTTGTGACGGGATCTACATGTGAAGCAGAGTACATAGCTGCTTCGGAAGCAGCAAATGAAGGAGTCTGGATGAAGGAGTTCATATCCGATCTAGGTGTCATACCTAGTGCATCTGGTCAAATGAAAATCTTTTGTGACAATACTGGAGCTATTGCCTTGGCGAAGGAATCCATATTTCACAAGGGAACCAAGCACATCAAGAGACGCTTCAATTCCATCCGGGATTTAGTCCAGGTGGGAGACATAGAAATTTGCAAGATACATACGGATCTGAATGTTGTAGACCCGTTGACTAAGCCTCTTCCACGAGCAAAACATGATCAGCTCCAAGCCTCCATGGGTGTTAGAATCATTATTGTGTAATCTAGATTACTGACTCTAGTGCAAGTGGGAGACTGAAGGGAATATGCCCTAGAGGCAATAATAAAGTTATTATTTATTTCCTTATATCATGATAAATGTTTATTATTCATGCTAGAATTGTATTAACCGGAAACATAATACATATGTGAATACATAGACAAACAGAGTGTCACTAGTATGCCTCTACTTCACTAGCTCATCGATCAAAGATGATTAAGTTTCCTAACAATTGACATGGGTTGTCATTTTATTAACGGGATCACATCATTAGGAGAATGATGTGATTGACTTGACCCATTCCGTTAGCTTAGCACTTGATCGTTTAGTTCGTTGCTATTGCTTTCTTCATGACTTATACATGTTCCTATGACTATGAGATTATGCAACTCCCATTTACCGGAGGAACACTTTGTGTGCTACCAAATGTCACAACGTAACTGGGTGATTATAAAGGTGCTCTACAGGTGTCTCCAAAGGTACTTGTTGGGTTGGTGTATTTTGAGATTAGGATTTATCACTTCGATTGTCGGAGAGGTATCTCTGGGCCCTCTCGGTAATGCACATCACTTAAGCCTTGCAAGCTTTACAACTAATGAGATAGTTGCGGGATGATGTATTACGGAACGAGTAAAGAGACTTTCCGGTAACGAGATTGAACTAGGTATTGAGATACCGACGATCGAATCTCGGGCAAGTAACATACCGATGACAAAGGGAACAACGTATGTTGTTATGCGGTTTGACCGATAAAGATCTTCGTAGAATATGTAGAAGCCAATATGAGCATCCAGGTTCCGCTATTGGTTATTGACCGGAGACTTGTCTTGGTCATGTCTACATAGTTCTCGAACCCATAGGGTCCACACGCTTAATGTTTCGATGACAGTTGTATTATGAGTTTATGAGTTTTGATGTACCGAAGGTTGTTCGGAGTCCCGGATGTGATCAAGGACATGATGAGGAGTCTCGAAATGGTCGATACATGAAGATTGATATATTGGACGACTATATTCGGACACCGGAATGGTTCCGGGGGTTATCGGATATATACCGGAGTACCGGGGGGTTACCAGAACCCCCCCCCCCCCCCCCCGGGGGTTATTGGGCCTCATGGGCCCAAAGTGCTGGAAGAGGAGAGGCAGCAGGAGGTGGTGTGCGGCCCCCTTTGCCCCAATCCGAATTGGGAAAGGGGAGGGGGCGCAGCCCCCCTTCTCCTTCCTTCTCTCCACCTCCTCCTTCCCCCTTCTCCTAGTTGGAATAGGAAAGGGGGGCAAAACCTACTTGGAGTAGGATTGCCCCCCCCCTTGATCGCGCCTCCTCCTCTTGGCCGTCCTCCTCCTCCTCCCCCCTTTATATACGGAGGAGGGGCACCCCATAGACACAACAATTGATCTCTTGATCTCTTAGCCGTGTGCGGTGCCCCCCTCCACCATAGTCCACCTCGATAATACTGTAGCGGTGCTTAGGCGAAGCCCTGCGTCGGTAGAACATCAACATCGTCACCACGCCGTCGTGCTGACGAAACTCTCCCTCAACACTTGGCTGGATCGGAGTTCGAGGTACGTCATCGGGCTGAACGTGTGCTGAACTCGGAGGTGCCGTACATTTGGTACTTGATTGGTCGGATCGTGAAGACGTACGACTACATCAACCGCGTTGTGCTAACGCTTCCGCTTTCGGTCTACGAGGGTACGTGGACAACACTCTCCCCTCTCGTTGCTATGCATCACCATGATCTTGCGTGTGCGTAGGATTTTTTTTGAAATTACTACGTTCCCCAACATCAAGTAGTCATCATATCGAGCTCGCCAAACGTTCATAACGTCTGCATCTGCTCCTGCAATCGGTCTGTCACCTCGCGGTGCATCGAGGACATAATTCTGCTATGCAACAATGAGGAAAATCCTCATATCACGGACATAGTCCGCATCATTGCTACTAACATCTTTCAACATAGTTTTTCTCTAGGAAC
This sequence comes from Triticum monococcum, assembly GCA_034509565.1. Taxonomy (NCBI): domain Eukaryota; kingdom Viridiplantae; phylum Streptophyta; class Magnoliopsida; order Poales; family Poaceae; genus Triticum; species Triticum monococcum. The sequence continues at coordinate 492,722,919 of CM067845.1, forward strand.
ATATCAGAATAAACGAGGAGCAACATCGCGAGCTATTGATCGAAAACATAGTTATGCAAATACTATCAGGACTAAGTTCATGATAAATTAAAGTTCAATTAATCATATTACTTAAGAACTCCCACTTAGATAGACATCCCTCTAGTCATCTAAATGATCACGTGATCCAAATCAACTAAACCATGTCCGATCATCACGTGAGATGGAGTAGTTTTCAATGGTGAACATCACTATGTTGATCATATCTACTATATGATTCACGCTCGACCTTTCGGTCTCCAGTGTTCCGAGGCCATATCTGCATATGCTAGGCTCGTCAAGTTTAACCCGAGTATTCTGCATGTGCAAAACTGGCTTGCACCCGTTGTAGATGAACGTAGAGCTTATCACACCCGATCATCACGTGGTGTCTCGGCACGACGAACTTTGGCAACGGTGCATACTCAGGGAGAACACTTTTACCTTAAAATTTAGTGAGAGATCATCTTATGAAGCTACCATAGAACTAAGCAAAATAAGATGAATAAAAGATAAACATCACATGCAATCAAAATATGTGACATGATATGGCCATCATCATCTTGTGCTTTTGATCTCCATCTCCAAAGTACCGTCATGATCTTCATTGTTACCGATATGACACCATGATCTCCATCATCTTGATCTCTATCAACGTGTCGTCACATGGTCGTCTTGTTGGAAATATGCCCTAGAGGCAATAATAAAAGCATTATTATTATATTTCCTTGTTCATGATAATTGTCTTTATTCATGCTATAATTGTGTTATCCGGAAATCGTAATACATGTGTGAATAACAAACACCAACATGTCCCTAGTAAGCCTCTAGTTGACTAGCTTGTTGATCAACAGATAGTCATGGTTTCCTGACTATGGACATTGGATGTCATTGATAACGAGATCACATCATTAGGAGAATGATGTGATGGACAAGACCCAATCCTAAACATAGCATAAAGATCGTATAGTTCATTTGCTAGAGTTTTTCCAATGTCAAGTATCTTTTCCTTAGACCATGAGATCGTGTAACTCCCGGATACCGTAGGAGTGCTTTGGGTGTACCAAACGTCACAACGTAACTGGGTGACTATAAAGGTGCACTACAGGTATCTCCAAAAGTGTCTGTTGGGTTGACACGGATCAAGACTGGGATTTGTCACTCCGTATAAACGGAGAGGTATCACTGGGCCCACTCGGTAATGCATCATCATTATGAGCTCAGAGTGACCAAGTGTCTGGTCACGGGATCATGCATTACGGTACGAGTAAAGTGACTTGCCGGTAACGAGACTGAACGAGGTATTGGGATACCGACGATCGAGTCTCGGGCAAGTAACATACCGATTGACAAAGGGAATTGCATACGGGGTTGATTGAATCCTCGACATCGTGGTTCATCCGATGAGATCATCGTGGAGCATGTGGGAGCCAACATGGGTATCCAGATCCCGCTGTTGGTTATTGACCGAAGAGTCGTCTCGGTCATGTCTGCTTGTCTCCCGAACCCGTAGGGTCTACACACTTAAGGTTCGGTGACGCTAGGGTTGTAGGGATATGTATATGCAGTAACCCGAATGTTGTTCGGAGTCCCGGATGAGATCCCGGACGTCACGAGGAGTTCCGGAATGGTCCGAAGGTAAAGAATTATATATAGGAAGTGCTGTTTTGGCCATCGGGACAAGTTTCGGGGTTATCGGTATTGTACCGGGACCACCGGAGGGGTCCCGGGGGTCCACAGGGTGGGGCCACCTGCCCCGTGGGGGCCACATGGGCTGTAGGGGGCGCCCCTTGGCCTACATGGGCCAAGGGCACCAGCCCCAAGGGCCCATGCGCCTAGGGTTTCCCAAAGGGGAAGAGTCCCACTTGTGGAAGGCACCCCTAGGTGCCTTGGGGGGAGGGAAACCTCCCCTTGGCCGCCGCCCCCCCTAGGAGATTGGATCTCCTAGGGCCGGCGCCCCCCCCCCCCTTGGCCCTCCTATATATAGTGGGGGAGGGAGGGCTTTTCTCCCACGCCTTTGGTTGCCTCCCTCTCCCTCTCCAACATCTCCTCCTCCTCCATAGTGCTTGGCGAAGCCCTGACGAAGTACTGCAGCTCCACCATCACCACGCCGTCGTGCTGTTGCTGGAGCCATCTTCCTCAACCTCTTCTTCCCTCTTGCTGGATCAAGAAGAAGGAGACGTTACGCTAACCGTACGTGTGTTGAATGCGGAGGTGCCGTCCGTTCGGCGCTTGGTCATCGGTGATTCGGATCACGTCGTGTACGACTACCTCATCCCCGTTCTTTGAACGCTTCCGCTCGCGATCTACAAAGGTATGTAGATGCATCCGATCACTCGTTGCTAGATGAACTCATAGATGGATCTTGGTGAAACCGTAGGAAAATTTTTGTTTTCTGCAACGTTCCCCAACAGTGGCATCATGAGCTAGGTCTATGCGTAGTTCTTCTTGTGCGAGTAGAACACATTTGGTTGTGGGCGTAGATGTTGCCAACTTTCTTGCCGCTACTAGTCTTATCTTGCTTCAATGGTATTGTGGGATGAAGCGGCCCGGACCAACCTTACACGTATGCTTACGTGAGACCGGTTCCACCGACTGACATGCACTAGTTGCATAAGGTGGCTGGCGGGTGTCTGTCTCTCCTACTTTGGTTGGAGCGGATTCGATGAACAGGGTCCTTATGAAGGGTAAATAGAAGTTGACAAATCACGTTGTGGCTTTCACGTAGGTAAGAAAACGTTCTTGCTAGAACCCTATTTCAGCCACGTAAAACTTGCAACAACAATTAGAGGACGTCTAACTTGTTTTGCAGCAAGTGCTTTGTGATATGATATGGCCAAAGTTGTGATGAATGATGAATGATATATATGTGATGTATGAGATGTTCATGCTATTGTAATAGGAATCACGACTTGCATGTCGATGAGTATGACAACCGGCAGGAGCCATAGGAGTTGTCTTTATTTTATGACCTGCGTGTCATTGAGAAACGCCATGTAAATTACTTTACTTTATTGCTAAATGCGTTAGCCTTAGTAGTAGAAGTAATAGTTGGCGAGCAACTTCATGGAGACACGATGATGGAGATCATGATGATGGAGATCATGGTGTCAAGCCGGTGACAAGATGATCATGGAGCCCCAAGATGGAGATCAAAGGAGCTACGTGATATTGGCCATATCATGTCACGTTTATTGCTTGATTGCATGTGATGTTTATCATGTTTTTGCATCTTGTTTACTTAGAACGACGGTAGTAAATAAGATGATCCCTTACAACAATTTCAAGAAGTGTTCTCCCCTAACTATGCACCGTTGCTAAAGTTTGTCGTTTCGAAGCACCACGTGATGATCGGGTGTGATAGATCCTTACGTTCACATACAACGGGTGTAAGACAGTTTTACACATGCAAAACACTTAGGGTTAACTTGACGAGCCTAGCATGTACAGACATGGCCTCGGAACACAGAGACCGAAAGGTCGAACACGAGTCGTATGGAAGATACGATCAACATGAAGATGTTCACCGACGATGGCTAGTCCGTCTCACGTGATGATCGGACACGGCCTAGTCGGCTCGGATCGTGTAACACTTAGATGACTAGAGGGATGTTTAATCTGAGCGGGAGTTCATTAATAATTTGATTAGATGAACTTAATTATCATGAACTTAGTCTAAATCCTTTGCAAATATGTCTTGTAGATCAAATGGCCAACGTAGTCCTCAACTTCAACGCGTTCCTAGAGAAAACCAAGCTGAAAGACGATGGCAGCAACTACACGGACTGGGTCCGAAACCTGAGGATCATCCTCATAGCTGCCAAGAAAGATTATGTCCTACAAGCACCGCTAGGTGAAGCTCCCGTCCCACAGAACCAAGACGTTATGAACGCTTGGCAGACACATGCTGATGACTACTCCCTCGTTCAGTGCGGCATGCTTTACAGTTTAGAGCCGGGGCTCCAAAAGCATTTTGAGAGACATGGAGCATATGAGATGTTCGAAGAGCTGAAAATGGTTTTTCAAGCTCATGCCCGGGTCGAGAGATATGAAGTCTCCGACAAATTCTTTAGCTGTAAGATGGAGGAAAATAGTTCTGTCAGTGAGCACATACTCACTATGTCTGGGTTACATAACCGCTTGACTCAGCTGGGAGTTAATCTCCCGGATGATGCGGTCATTGAGAGAATTCTCCAGTCGCTTCCACCAAGCTACAAGAGCTTTGTGATGAACTTCAATATGCAGGGGATGGAAAGGACCATTCTTGAGGTATTTGCAATGCTGAAATCAGCAGAGGTAGAAGTCAAGAAGGAACATCAAGTGTTGATGGTCCATAAAACCACTAAGTTCAAGAAGGGCAAGGGTAAAAAGAACTTCAAGAAGGACGGCAAGGGAGTTGCCGCGCCTGGCAAGGGAGTTGCCGCGCCTGGCAAGCAAGCTGCCGGGAAGAAGTCAAAGAATGGACCCAAGCCCGAGACTGAGTGCTTTTATTGCAAGGGAAGCGGTCACTGGAAGCGGAACTACCCCAAATACTTAGCGGACAAGAAGGCCGGCAACACCAAAGGTATATTTGATATACATGTAATTGATGTGTACCTTACCAGTACTCGTAGTAACTCCTGGGTATTTGATACCGGTGCCGTTGCTCATATTTGTAACTCATAGCAGGAGCTGCGGAATAAACGGAGACTAGCGAAGGACGAGGTGACGATGCGCGTCGGGAATGGTTCCAAGGTCGATGGGATCGCCGTCGGCACGCTACCTCTACATTTACCTACGGGATTAGTTATAAACCTCAATAATTGTTATTTAGTGCCAGCTTTGAGCATGAACATTGTATCGGGATCTCGTTTAATTCGAGATGGCTACTCATTTAAATCCGAGAATAATGGTTGTTCTATTTACATGAGAGATATGTTTTATGGTCATGCTCCTATGGTGAATGGTTTATTCTTAATGAATCTCGAGCATAATGCTACACATATTCATAGTGTGAGTACCAAAAGATGTAAGGTTGATAATGATAGTCCCACATACTTGTGGCACTGCCGCCTTGGTCACATAGGTGTCAAACGCATGAAGAAGCTCCATGCAGATGGACTTTTAGAGTCTCTTGATTATGAATCATTTGACACGTGCGAACCATGCCTCATGGGTAAAATGACCAAGACTCCGTTCTCAGGAACAATGGAGCGAGCAACCAACTTATTGGAAATCATACATACTGATGTGTGCGGTCCAATGAGCGTTGAGGCTCGCGGTGGCTATCATTATGTTCTCACCCTCACTGATGACTTGAGTAGATATGGGTATGTCTACTTAATGAAACACAAGTCTGAAACCTTTGAAAAGTTCAAGGAATTTCATAGTGAGGTTGAGAATCAACGTGACAGGAAAATCAAGTTTCTACGATCAGATCGTGGAGGAGAATACTTGAGTCACGAATTTGGCACACACTTAAGAAAATGTGGAATGGTTTCACAACTCACGCCGCCTGGAACACCTCAGCGTAACGGCGTGTCCGAACGTCGTAATCGCACTCTATTAGATATGGTGCGATCTATGATGTCTCTTACCGATTTACCGCTATCTTTTTGGGGCTATGGTTTAGAGACTGCTGCATTCACTTTAAATAGGGCTCCGTCGAAATCCGTTGAGACGACACCGTATGAATTATGGTTTGGCAAGAAACCTAAGCTGTCATTTCTAAAAGTTTGGGGATGCGATGCTTATGTCAAGAAACTTCAACCTGAAAAGCTCGAACCCAAGTCGGAAAAATGCGTCTTCATAGGATACCCTAAAGAAACTGTTGGGTATACCTTCTACCTCAGATCCGAAGGCAAGATCTTTGTTGCTAGGAATGGATGCTTTCTAGAGAAGGAGTTTCTCTCGAAAGAAGTAAGTGGGAGGAAAGTAGAACTTGATGAAGTGTTACCTCTTGAACCAGAAAATGGCGCAGCTCAAGAAAATGTTCCTGAGGTGCCTGCACCGACTAGAGAGGAAGTTAATGATGATGATCATGAAACTTCTGATCAAATTGCTACTGAACTTCGAAGGTCCACAAGGACACGTTCCGCACCAGAGTGGTACGGCAACCCTGTCTTGGAAATCATGTTGTTAAACAACGGTGAACCTTCGAACTATGAAGAAGCGATGGCGGGCCCGGATTCCGACAAATGGCTAGAAGCCATGAAATCCGAGATAGGATCCATGTATGAAAACGAAGTATGGACTTTGACTGACTTGCCCGTTGAACGACGAGCCATAGAAAATAAATGGATCTTTAAGAAGAAGACAGACGCGGATGGTAATGTGACCATCTATAAAGCTCGGCTTGTCGCTAAGGGTTATCGACAAGTTCAAGGGGTTGACTACGATGAGACTTTCTCACCAGTAGCGAAGCTGAAGTCCGTCCGAATCATGTTAGCAATTGCCGCATTCTATGATTATGAGATATGGCAAATGGATGTCAAAACGGCATTCCTTACTGGTTTCCTTCAGGAAGAATTGTATATGATGCAGCCGGAAGGTTTTGTCGATCCTAAGTATGCTGACAAGGTGTGCAAGCTCCAACGCTCGATTTATGGGCTGGTGCAAGCATCTCGGAATTGGAACATTCGCTTTGATGAGATGATCAAAGCGTTTGGGTTTACGCAGACTTATGGAGAAGCCTGCGTTTACAAGAAAGTGAGTGGGAGCTCTGTAGCATTTCTCATACTATATGTAGACGACATACTTTTGATGGGAAATGATATAGAACTTTTTGACAGCATTAAGGCCTACTTGAATAAGAGTTTTTCAATGAAGGACCTTGGAGAAGCTGCTTATATATTAGGCATCAAGATCTATAGGGATAGATCGAGACGCCTCATAGGTCTTTCACAAAGCACATACCTTGGTAAGATTTTGAAGAAGTTCAAAATGGATCAGTCCAAGAAAGGGTTCTTGCCTGTTTTGCAAGGTGTGAGATTGAGCTCGGCTCAATGCCCGACCACGGCAAAAGATAAAGAAGAGATGAGTGTCATCCCCTATGCTTCAGCCATAGGTTCTATTATGTATGCCATGCTGTGTACCAGACCTGATGTAAACCTTGTCGTAAGTTTGGTAGGAAGGTACCAAAGTAATCCCGGCAAGGAACACTGGACAGCGGTCAAGAATATCCTGAAGTACCTGAAAAGGACTAAGGAAATGTTTCTCGTTTATGGAGGTGATGAAGAGCTCGTTGTAAAGGGTTACGTCGACGCTAGCTTTGACACAGATCTGGATGACTCTAAGTCACAAACCGGATACGTGTATATTTTGAATGGTGGGGCAGTAAGCTGGTGCAGTTGCAAGCAGAGCGTCGTGGCGGGATCTACATGTGAAGCGGAGTACATGGCAGCCTCGGAGGCAGCACATGAAGCAATTTGGGTGAAGGAGTTCATCACCGACCTAGGAGTCATACCCAATGCGTCGGGGCCGATCAAGCTCTTCTATGACAACACTGGAGCTATTGCACTTGCCAAGGAGCCCAGGTTTCACAAGAAGACAAGGCACATCAAGCGTCGCTTCAACTCCATTCATGAAAATGTTCAAGATGGAGACATAGATATTTGTAAAGTACATACGGACCTGAATGTAGCAGATCCGTTGACTAAACCTCTCCCTAGGGCAAAACATGATCAACACCAGAATTCCATGGGTGTTCGATTCATCACAATGTAACTAGATTATTGACTCTAGTGCAAGTGGGAGACTGTTGGAAATATGCCCTAGAGGCAATAATAAAAGCATTATTATTATATTTCCTTGTTCATGATAATTGTCTTTATTCATGCTATAATTGTGTTATCCGGAAATCGTAATACATGTGTGAATAACATACACCAACATGTCCCTAGTAAGCCTCTAGTTGACTAGCTCGTTGATCAACAGATAGTCATGGTTTCCTGACTATGGACATTGGATGTCATTGATAACGAGATCACATCATTAGGAGAATGATGTGATGGACAAGACCCAATCCTAAACATAGCATAAAGATCGTATAGTTCGTTTGCTAGAGTTTTTCCAATGTCAGGTATCTTTTCCTTAGACCATGAGATCGTGTAACTCCCGGATACCGTAGGAGTGCTTTGGGTGTACCAAACGTCACAACGTAACTGGGTGGCTATAAAGGTGCACTACAGGTATCTCCGAAAGTGTCTGTTGGGTTGACACGGATCAAGACTGGGATTTGTCACTCCGTATAAACGGAGAGGTATCACTTGGCCCACTCGGTAATGCATCATCATTATGAGCTCAGAGTGACCAAGTGTCTGGTCACGGGATCATGCATTACGGTACGAGTAAAGTGACTTGCCGGTAACAAGACTGAACGAGGTATTGGGATACCGACGATCGAGTCTCGGGCAAGTAACATACCGATTGACAAAGGGAGTTGCATACGGGGTTGATTGAATCCTCGACATTGTGGTTCATCCGATGAGATCATCGTGGAGCATGTGGGAGCCAACATGGGTATCCAGATCCCGCTGTTGGTTATTGACCGGCGAGTCGTCTCGGTCATGTCTGCTTGTCTCCCGAACCCGTAGGGTCTACACACTTAAGGTTCGGTGACGCTAGGGTTGTAGGGATATGTATATGCAGTAACCCGAATGTTGTTCGGAGTCCCGGATGAGATCCCAGACGTCACGAGGAGTTCCGGAATGGTCCAGAGGTAAAGAATTATATATAGGAAGTGTTGTTTTGGCCATCGGGACAAGTTTCGGGGTTATCGGTATTGTACCGGGACCACCGGAGGGGTCCCGGGGGTCCACGGGGTGGGGCCACCTGCCTCGTGGGGGCCACATGGGCTGTAGGGGCGCCCCTTGGCCTACATGGGCCAAGGGCACCAGCCCCAAGGGCCCATGCGCCTAGGGTTTCCCAAAGGGGAAGAGTCCACTTGTGGAAGGCACCCCTAGGTGCCTTGGGGGGGAGGGAAACCTCCCCTTCGCCGCCGCCCCCTAGGAGATTGGATCTCCTAGGGCCGGCGCCCCCCCTTGGCCCTCCTATATATAGTGGGGGAGGGAGGGCTTTTCTCCCACGCCTTTGGTTGCCTCCCTCTCCCTCTCCAACATCTCCTCCTCCTCCATAGTGCTTGGCGAAGCCCTGACGGAGTACTGCAGCTCCACCATCACCACGCCGTCGTGCTGTTGCTGGAGCCATCTTCCTCAACCTCTTCTTCCCTCTTGCTGGATCAAGAAGAAGGATACGTTACGCTAACCGTACGTGTGTTGAACGCGGAGGTGCCGTCCGTTCGGCGCTTGGTCATCGGTGATTCGGATCACGTCGTGTACGACTACCTCATCCCCGTTCTTTGAACGCTTCCGCTCGCGATCTACAAAGGTATGTAGATGCATCTGATCACTCGTTGCTAGATGAACTCATAGATGGATCTTGGTGAAACCGTAGGAAATTTTTTGTTTTCTGCAACGTTCCCCAACATGTCTCGCCAACTATTGCTCTTGCAACTATTGCTATCGCATAGCGATAAAGTAAAGCAATTATTTGGCGCTTGCATCTTATACTATAAAGAGACAACCATAAGGCTTCTGCCAGTTGCCGATAACTTCAACAAAACACGATCAACTCATACAACAACTTATATCTCATCACGTCTTGACCATATCACATCACAACATGCCCTGCAAAAACAAGTTAGACGTCCTCTACTTTGTTGTTGCAAGTTTTACGTGGCTGCTCCGGGCTGAGCAAGAACCGTTCTTACCTACGCATCGAAACAACAACGATAGTTCATCAAGTTAGTGTTGTTTTAACCTTCTCAAGGACCGGGCTTAGCCACACTCGGTTCAACTAAAGTTGGAGAAACTGACACCCGCCAGCCACCTATGTGCAAAGCACGTCGGTAGAACCAGTCTCGCATAAGTGTACGCGTAATGTCGGTCTGGGCCGCTTCATCCAACAATACCGTCGAACCAAAGTGTGACATGCTGGTAAGTAGTATGACTTGTATCGCCCACAACTCACTTGTGTTCTACCTGTGCATATAACATCTACGCATAAAACCAGGCTCTGGTACCACTGTTGGGGAACGTAGTAATTTCAAAATATTTCCTACGCACACTCAGGATCATGGTGATGCATAGTAACGAGAGGGGAAAGTGTGTCCACGTACCCTCGTGGACCGAAAGCGGAAGCGTTAGCACAACGCGGTTGATGTATTTGTACATCTTCACAATCTGACCGATCCAAGTACCGAACGTACGACACCTCCGAGTTCAGCACGCATTCAACTTGATGACATCCTGCGAACTCCGATCCAGCAGAGCTTCACGGCAGAGTTCCATCAGCACAACGGTGTGATGACGGTGATGATGTTGCTACCGACGCAGGGCTTCGCCTAAGCACCGCTACGATATAATCGAGGTGGAATATGGTGGAGGGGGGCACCGCACATGGCTGGAATAGATCAACAGATCAACTTGTGTGTTCTAGGGTGCCCCCTGCCCCCGTATATAAAGGAGCATGGGGGGAGGCGGTCGGCCAGGAGGAGGGCGCGCCAGGGGGGAGTCCTACTCCCACCAGGAGTAGGACTCCTCCTTTTCCTTGTTGGAGTAGGAGAGGGAAGGAAGGGAGAGAGGAGGAGAAGGAAAAGGGGACGCCGCCCCCTCCTTGTCCAATTAGGACTAGAGGGGGAGGGGCGCGCGGCTGCCCTGGCCGCTCCTCCTCTTCTCCCACTAAGGCCCATGAGGCCCAATTTACTCCCTGGGGGGTTCCGGTAACCCCCCCGGTACTCTGGTTTTTATCCGAATACAGTCATCTAATATATCGATCTTTATGTCTCGACCATTTTGAGACTCCTCGCCATGTCCGTGATCATATCCGGGACTCCGAACTACCTTCGATACATCAAAACACAAAAACTCATTATACCGATCGTCACCAAACTTTAAGCGTGCGGACCGTACGGGTTCGAGAACTATGTAGACATGACCGAGACACGTCTCCGGTCAATAACCAATAGCGGAACCTGGATGCTCATATTGGCTCCTACATATTCTACAAAGATCTTTATCGGTCAAACCACATAACAACGTACGTTGTTCCCTTTGTCATCGGTATGTTACTTGCCCGAACTTCGATCGTCGGTATCTCAATACCTAGTTCAATGTCGTTACCGTCAAGTCTCTTTACTCGTTCCGTAATGCATCATCCCGCAACTAACTCATTAGTCACATTGCTTGCAAGGCTTATAGTGATGTGCATTATCGAGAGGGCCTAGAGATACCTCTCCGACAATCGGAGTGACAAATCCTAATCTCGAAATACGCCAACTCAACTAGTACCTTCAGAGACACATGTAGAGCACCTTTATAATCACCCAGTTATGTTGTGCCATTTGGTAGCACACAAAGTGTTCCTCCGGTAAACGGGAGTTGCATAATCTCATAGTCATAGGAGCATGTATAAGTCATGAAAAAGCAATAGCAGTAAACTTAAACGATCAAGTGCTAAGCTAACAAAATGGGTCAAGTCAATCACATGATTCTCTAATGATGTGATCCCGTTAATCAAATGACAACTCATGTATATGGTTAGGAAACATAACCATCATTGATTCAACGAGCTAGTCAAGTAGAGGCATACTAGTGACGCTTTGTTTGTCTATATATTCATACATGTACTAAGTTTCCGGTTAATACAATTCTAGCATGAATAATAAACATTTATCATGATATAAGGAAATATAAATAACAACTTTATTATTGCCTCTAGGGCATATTTCCTTCAGATACCAGGGCACCCCAGTGCCCTGCGCTTCTCTGCCTCATTGTGTGCTTGAACACATTTCTCTGTGAAGTATTTCATCCGCTCTCTTGAACCTTTTGCTTCTTCACATTTCTTGTGAAACTTTTCCTTGAGCTCATGCAACATCTTCTTGAAGCTTTGAACATCACCACGCTGAGCTTTGCCATGTGCTTCTTGAACTGTTCCTTCTCAAAATCAATTTTGTTCTTTAGCTCGACAATCTTCTGAGCCAAGTCCAATTCATTAGCAATGGTTCCATGGAAGGTGACGCTGATGTCGACTGGCAGTTGAAGATAATCAATACTGAGGCTCGGGTCATCAAACCATTCATCAATGAAGTGGTTTAGAATATCCACATCAAAGAGGGGCAGATCGTTGAAGATCTCCGCCTCTTGCTTGATCTTGATCAGCAGCTCAAGGGCATCATCACTAAGATCTTCATCATTGGAGAGATCAATGGTTTCATCTTCATTCCGCAGAACGGCAGCTGGAGTAAGTTCATGCCCAGAAATATTCTTGGGCTTCTTCTTCTTGGGCTTCTCCGTCTTCTTGGAGACACGAGAGAGATCTTCAGATTGCACACTGAGTTCAGGAGGTGCAGTTGCCAATGGCTTCGCACGTGAAACTTTCGGTGCGGCAGAGGGCTTTGAAGCCTTTGATTTCTTTTGCTTCTGTGGCTTTGGTGGAGCTGGCGCTTCTTCAGAATCTGCGTCCTCAGCTGAGTAATCCACCATAGCCCCCTGTACAGCAATGTGAGTGATGAGGCCTTCGAGGTTGTAGAAGGGTCCGATATCATTGGGATTGGCATCGCGGGTGCCATCAGCCCTTGGAGCAGGCGGACCAGGGTTGAATTGAGTCCAAGGTCCTTCTTGTTCTTCTTTGCTGACTCTTTTGGAAACTGATAGAAGCTGAGCACAACAAGATCCAGCAGCAATGTAATCATATTCAACAGTTGAGAGAGACACACGGTTATGCTTCTTTTAAGACCAACAGACAAGAGAACGTCCGAGAAAGTGACATGTGCCTGATGTAGACTTGCGATCAACCTTGTCACCAGCATAATCAGCATCTGAGAATCCAACTAGATCAAACTCTGAGCCCTTTGGATACCATAATCCTAGTGTTGGGGTGTAAGCCAAATATCGAAGAATTCGCTTCACAGCTAAGTGATGTGACTCCTTTGGTGCCGCTTGGAATCGGGCACACATGCAAACGCTAAGCATTATATCTGGCCTAGATGCACACAAGTAGAGTAAAGAACCAATCATGGAGTGGTATACCTTTTGATTGAACACTTTACCATTGTCGCCGGGACCCAGATGACTTTTGGTTGGTATTGGCGTCGTGTATCCTTTGCAGTCTTGCATTCCAAACTTCTTCAGGCAATCTTTGAGGTATTTCTCTTGAGATATGAAGATGTCATTGCTCTACTGAAGGATTTGAAGACCAAGGAAGAACTTCAGCTCACCCATCATGGACATCTGATATTGCTCTTGCATCATGTGTCCAAACTCATCACTGTATCTGTTGTCAGTGCAGCCGAAGATAATGGCATCCACATAGATTTGGCACACAAATAGTGCACCATCGTATGTCTTCGTGAAGAGAGTGGGATCCAGGGAACCAGGTTTGAAGCCTTTGCTCTTCAGGAAGTCTTTGAGTGTGTCATACCAAGCACGAGGGGCTTGTTTGAAGCCATACAGTGCCTTGTTGAGCTTGTATACTGATGTCTACTACACAACCTTCTTCTTGTAGACGCTGTTGGGCCTCCAAGTGCAGAGGTTTGTAGGGCAGTAGCAAATTTCCCTCAAGTGGATGACCTAAGGTTTATCAATCCGTAGGAGGCGTAGGATGAAGATGGTCTCTCTCAAGCAACCATGCAACCAAATAACAAAGAGTCTCTTGTGTCCCCAACACACCCAATACAATGGTAAATTGTATAGGTGCACTAGTTCAGCGAAGAGATGGTGATACAAGTGGTATATGGATAGTAGATAAATGTTTTTGTAATCTGAAAATATAAAAACAGCAAGGTAACTGATGATAAAAGTGAGCGTAAACAATATTCCAATGCGTCGAAACAAGGCCTAGGGTTCATACTTTCGCTAGTGCAAGTTCCCTCAACAATAATAACATAATTGGATCACACAACTATCCCTCAACATGCAACAAAGAGTCACTTCAAAGTCACTAATAGCGGAGAACGAATGAAGAGATTATGGTAGGGTACGAAACCACCTCAAAGTTATTCTTTCCAATCAATCCGTTGGGCTATTCCTATAAGTGTCACAAACAGCCCTAGAGTTCGTACTAGAATAACACCGTAAGACACAAATCAACCAAAACCCTAATGTCACCTAGATACTCCAATGTCACCTCAAGTATCCGTGGGTATGATTATACAATATGCATCACACAATCTCAGATTCATTTATTCAAGCAACACATAGGACCTCAAAGAGTGCCCCAAAGTTCCTAAAGGAGAATCACGACGAAAACGTGTGCCAACCCCTATGTATAGGTTCATGGGCGGAACCTGCAAGTTGATCACCAAAACATACATCAAGTGAATCACGTGATATCCCATTGTCACCACAGATACGCACGGCAAGACATACATCAAGTGTTCTCAAATCTTTAAAGACTCAATCCGATAAGATAACTTCAAAGGGGAAACTCAATTCATTACAAGAGAGTAGAGGGGGAGAAAACATAATAGGATCCAACTATAATAGCAAAGCTCGCGATACATCAAGATCGTACCACCTCAAGAACACGAGAGAGAGAGAGAGAGGTCAAACACATAGCTACTGGTACATACCCTCAGCACCGAGGGAGAACTACTCCCTCCTCGTCATGGAGAGCACCGGGATGATGAAGATGGCCACCGGAGAGGGATTGCCCCCTCCGGCAGGGTGCCGGAACGGGTCTAGATTTGTTTTTGGTGGCTACGGAGGCTTCTGGCGACGAAACTCCCGATCTATTGTCAGTTTTGGAAGTTTTAGGGTACGTGAGTATATATGGGTGCAGGAAGTACGCCGGTGGAGCTTTGGGGGCCCCACGAGGCAGGGGGCGCGCCCTTGGGGGGGGCGCCCCCCACCCTCGTGAGCACCTCCCTTGGCTCCTGACATGGGGTCCAAGTCCATCCGGTAGCTTTCCTTCCAAAAATAACTTCTCCAGTTGATTTCATTCCGTTTCGACTCCGTTTGATATTCCTTTTCTTCGGAACACTGAAATAGGCAAAAAACAGCAAATCTGGGCTGGGCCTCCGGTTAATAGGTTAGTCCCAAAAATAATATAAAAGTGGATAATAAAGCCCAATATTGCCCAAAACAGTAGATAACATAGCATGGAGCAATCAAAAATTATAGATACGTTGGAGACATATCAAGCATCCCCAAGCTTAATTCCTGCTCGTCCTCGAGTAGGTAAATGATAACAACAGAATTTTTGATGTGGAGTGCTACTTGGCATAATTTTAATGTAATTCTTCTTAATTGTGGCATGAATATTCAGATCCATAAGATTCAAGACAAAAGTTCATATTGGCATAAAAATAATAATACTTCAAGCATATTAACAAGGCAATCATGTCTTCTCAAAAACATGGCCAAAGAAAGCTATCCTTACAAAATCATATAGTCTGTCTATGATCCATCTTCACCACACAAAGTATTTAAATCATGCACAACCCCGATGATAAGCCAAGCAATTGTTTCATACTTTTAATGTTCTCAAACTTTTTCAATCTTCACGCAATACATGAGCGTGAGCCATGGACATAGCACTATAGGTGGAATAGAATGGTGGTTGTGGAGAATACAAAAAGGAGAAGATAGTCTCACATCAACTAGGCGTATCAATGGGCAATGGAGATGCCCATTAATAGATATCAATGTGAGTGAGTAGGGATTGCCATGCAACGGATGCACTAGAGCTATAAGTGTATGAAAGCTCAATAAAACAAACTAGTGGGTGTGCATCCAACTTGCTTGCTCATGAAGACCTAGGGCATTTTGAGGAAGCCCATCATTGGAATATACAAGCCAAGTTCTACAATGAAAGATTCCCACTAGTATATGAAAGTGACAACATAGGAGACTCTCTATCATGAAGATCATGGTGCTACTTTGAAGCACAAGTGTGGTAAAAGGATAGTAGCATTGCCCCTTCTCTCTTTTTCTCTCATATTTTTTTATTTGGGCCCTCTCTTTTTTTTATGGCCTCTTTTTTCTTTTTTTTTATTTGGGCTTCTTTGGCCTCTTTTATTTATTTATTTTCGTCCGGAATCTCATCCCGACTTATGGGGGAATCATAGTCTCCATCATCCTTTCCTCACTGGGACAATGCTCTAATAATGATGATCATCACACTTTTATTTACTTACAACTCAGGAATTACAACTCGATTCTTAGAACAAAATATGACTCTATATGAATGCCTCCGGCGGTGTACCGGGATTGCGATGACTCATGAGTGACATGTATAGAATAATTATGAACGGTGGCTTTGCCACAAATACGATGTCAACTACATGATCATGCAAAGCAATATGACAATGATTGAGCGTGTCATAGTAAACGGAACGGTGGAAAGTTGCATGACAATATATCTCGGAATGGCTACGGAAATGCCATAAAGGTAGGTATGGTGGCTGTTTGGGGGAAGGTATATGGTGGGTTTATGGTACCGGCGAAAGTTGCGCGATACTAGAGAGGCTAGCAATGATGGAAGGGTGAGAGTGCGTATAATCCATGGACTCAACATTAGTCATAAAGAACTCACATACTTATTGCAAAAATCTATTAGTTATCAAAACAAAGTACTACGTGCATGCTCCTAGGGGGGTAGATTGATAGGAAAAGACCATCGCTTGTCCCCGACCGCCACTCATAAGGAATACAATCAAATAAATAAATCATGCTCCGACTTCATCACATAACGGTTCACCATACGTGCATGCTATGGGAATCACAAACTTCAACACAATTATTTCTCAATTTCACAACTACTCAACTAGCATGACTCTAATATTACCATCCTCACATCTCAAAACAATCATCAAGTATCAAACTTCTCATAGTATTCAATGCACTTCATATGAAAGTTTTTATTATATCCCTCTTGGATGCCCATCATATTAGGACTAAATTCATAACCAAAGAAAATTACCATGCTGTTTAGAGACTCTCAAAATAATGTAAGTTAAGGATGAGAGTTCATCTATTTCTATAAAATAAAACTACCACCGTGCTCTAAAAAGATATAAGTGAAGCACTAGAGCAAATGACAAACTACTCCGAAAGATATAAGTGAAGATCAATGAGTAGTCGAATAATTATGCAACTATATAAAGACTCCCTAACATTTAAGAATTTCAGATCTTGGTATTTTATTCAAGCATCAAGAAAAACTAAATAAAATAAAATGACGCTCCAAGCAAAACACATATCATGTGGTAAATAAAAATATAGCTCCAAGTAAAGTTACCGATGAACGAAGACGAAAGAGGGGATGCCTTCCGGGGCATCCCCAAGATTAGCTCTTGGTTGTCCTTGAATATTACCTTGGGGTGCCTTGGGAATCCCCAAGCTTAGGCTCTTGCCACTCCTTATTCCATAGTCCATCGAATCTTTACCCAAAACTTGAAAACTTCACAACACAAAACTTAAAGTTGAAAACTCATAAGCTCCGTTAGTATAAGAAAACAAATCACCACTTAGGTACTGTAATGAACTCATTCTTTTATTTATATTGGTGTTAAACATACTGTATTCCAACTTCTCTATGGTTTATAAACTCTTTTACTAGCCATAGATTCATTAAAATAAGCAAACAACACACGAAAAACAGAATCTGTCAAAAACAGAACAGTCTGTAGTAATCTGTAACTAACGCAGACTTCTGGAACCCCAAAAATTCTAAAATAAATTTATGGACGTGAGGAATTTATCTATTAATCATATTCAAAAATAATTAACTAAATAGCACTCTCCAATAAAAAATGGAAGCAATTCTCGTGAGCGCTAAAGTTTCTGTTTTTTACAGCATGATCGCAAAGACTTTCCCCAAGTCTTCCCAACGGTTCTACTTGGCACAAACACTAATTAAAAGAATAAAACCAAATCTAAACATAGGCTAGATGAATTATTTATTACTAAACAGGAACAAAAAGCAAGGAATGAAAATAAAATTGGGTTGCCTCCCAACAAGCGCTATCGTTTAACGCCCCTAGCTAGGCATGATGATTTCAATGATGCTCACATAAAGGATAAGAATTGAAACATAAAGAGAGCGTCATGAAGAATATTGCTAACACATTTAAGTCTAACCCACTTCCTATGCATAGGGATTTTGTGAGCAAACAACTTATGGAAACAATAATTAGCATAGGAAGGTAAAGCAAGCAAAACTTCAAGATTTTAAGCACATAGAGAGGAAACTTGGTATTATTGCAATTCCTACAAGCATATATTCCTCCCTCATAATAATTTTCAGTAGCATCATGAATGAATTCAACAATATAACTATCACACAAAGCATTCTTTTCATGATCTACAAGCATAGAATTTTTATTACTCTCCACATAAGCAAATTTCTTCTCATGAATAATAGTGTGAGCAAACTCAACAAAATAACTATCATGTGATTGAAAATTAAGATCAAGATGACAAGTTTCATGGTTATCATTATTCTTTAAAGCATACGTTTCATCACCATAATCATCATAGATAGGAGGCATGCTTTCATCATAGTAAATTTGCTCATCAAAGCTTGGGGAACAAAAAATATCCTCTTCATCAAACATAGATTCCCCAAGCTTGTGGCTTTGCATATCATTAGCATCATAGATATTCAAGGAATTCATACTAACAACATTGCAATCATGCTCATCATTCAAAGATTTAGTACCAAACATTTTAATGCATTCTTCTTCTAACACTTTGGCATAATTTTCCTTTCCATCATACTCACGAAAGATATTAAAAAGATGAAGCATATGAGGTAGACTCAATTCCATTTTTTATATAAACTAAACTAGTGCTAAAACAAGAAACAAAAAGACTCAGTTGCAAGATCTAAAGATATACCTTCAAGCGCTAACCTCCCCGGCAATGGTGCCAGAAAAGAGCTTGATGTCTACTACACAACCTTCTTCTTGTAGACGTTCTTGGGCCTCCAAGTGCAGAGGTTTGTAGGACGGTAGCAAATTTCCCTCAAGTGGATGACCTAAGGTTTATCCATCCGTAGGAGGCATAGGATGAAGATGGTCTCTCTCAAGCAACCCTGCAACCAAATAATGAAGAGTCTCTTGTGTCCCCAACACACCCAATACAATGGTAAATTGTATAGGTGCACTAGTTCGGTAAAGAGATGGTGATACAAGTGGTATATGGATAGTAGATAAAGGTTTTTGTAATCTGAAAATATAAAAACAGCAAGGTAACTAATGATAAAAGTGAGTGTAAATGGTATTGCAATGCGTCGAAACAAGGCCTAGGGTTCATACTTTCGCTAGTGCAAGTTCCCTCAACAATAATAACATAATTGGATCACATAACTATCCCTCAACATGCAACAAAGAGTCACTCCAAAGTCACTAATAACGGAGAACGAACGAAGAAATTATGGTAGGGTACGAAACCACCTCAAAGTTATTCTTTCCAATCAATCCGTTGGGCTATTCCTATAAGTGTCACAAACAGCCCTAGAGTTCGTACTAGAATAACACCTTAAGACACAAATCAACCAAAACCCTAATGTCACCTAGATACTCCAATGTCACCTCAAGTATCCGTGGGTATGATTATACGATATGCATCACACAATCTTAGATTCATCTATTCAACCAACACAAAGGACCTCAAAGAGTGCCCCAAAGTTCTACCGGAGAATCACGACGAAAACATGTGCCAACCCCTATGCATAGGTTCATGGGCAGAACCCACAAGTTGATCACCAAAACATACATCAAGTGAATCACGTGATATCCCATTGTCACCACAGATACACATGGCAAGACATACATCAAGTGTTCTCAAATCTTTAAAGACTCAATCCATTAAGAAAACTTCAAAGGGGAAATTCAATTCATTACAAGAGAGTAGAGGGGGGAGAAAACATCATAGGATCCAACTATAATAGCAAAGCTCGCGATACATCAAGATCGTACCACCTCAAGAACACGAGAGAGAGAGAGAGAGAGAGAGAGAGAGGTTTAACACATAGCTACTGGTACATACCCTCAGCCCCAAGGGAGAACTACTCCCTCCTCGTCATGGAGAGCACCGGGACGATGAAGATGGCCACCAGAGAGGGATTGCCCCCTCCGGCAGGGTGCCGGAACGGGTCTAGATTGGTTTTCGGTGGCTACGGAGGCTTCTGGCGACGGAACTCCCGATCTATTGTCAGTTCTGGAAGTTTTAGGGTACGTGAGTATATATGGGTGCAGGAAGTACGCCGGTGGAGCTTCGGGGGCCCCACGAGGCAGGGGGCGCGCCCTTGGGGGGGGGGGCGCCCCCCACCCTCGTGAGCACCTCCCTTGGATCCTGACGTGGGGTCCAAGTCCATCCGATAGCTTTCCTTCCAAAAATAACTTCTCCAGTTGATTTCGTTCCGTTTCGACTCCGTTTGATATTCCTTTTCTTCGGAACACTGAAATAGGCAAAAAACAGCAAATCTGGGCTGGGCCTCCGGTTAATAGGTTAGTCCCAAAAATAATATAAAAGTGGATAATAAAGCCCAATATTGCCCAAAACAGTAGATAACATAGCATGGAGCAATCAAAAATTATAGATACGTTGGAGACTTATCATATACCATATGGGGATGCTTTGGATCTTCAAAGCCAGGTGGTTGTACAACATACACTTCTTGTTCAATCTTGCCATTGAGAAAGGCACTCTTCACATCCATTTGGTACATGAGGATATTGTGATGGTTGGCATAGGCTAGTAGTATGCAAATGGCTTCAAGCCTATCCACCGAAGCAAATGTTTCATCGAAGTCAATCCCTTCAACTTGAGTGTATCCTTGAGCAACGAGACGAGCCTTGTTTCTGACAACTTGACCATGCTCATCTTGTTTATGGCGATAGATCCATTTTGTGCCTATGATATTATGCTTGTGAGGATCAGGACGCTTCACCAGTTCCCATACATTGTTCATCTCGAACTGTTGAAGCTCTTCTTGCATAGCTTGAATCCATTCAGGTTCCATGAAGGCTTCAGTAACTTTCTTGGGTTCAGACATACAGACAAATGCAATGTGCCCACAGAAATTTGCTAGCTGTGTTGCTTTTGAACGAGTGAGGGGACCAGGTGCATTGATGCTATCAATTATCTTCTCAATCTGTACTTCATTTGCAACATGAGGATGAACTGGATGAAGATTTTGCCCTTGCTGGTCATTGTCTTGTCTTCAGCATGGGCTTTAGGCTGAGCAGTGTCTTCAGGTTGGCTTGGCGCAAAAATGATAAGTTCTTCTTCAGCCTGTGCCTCTGAAGGTATGATTTCTCCAGTACCCATAAGCTTGATGGATTCACTTGGTGAGACTTCATCTAGCACATTTGGTAGGTGCTCTCTTTGCAAGCCGTTAGTTTCATCGAACCGCACATCCACAGTTTCAACCACTTTATAGTGAAAGAGGTTGAAGACTCTGTAGGAGTGTGAATCCTTTCCGTAACCAAGCATAAAACCTTCATGTGCTTTCAGTGCAAATTTTGAAGTGTGATGTGGATCCTTGATCTAGCACCTAGCACCAAATACTCTGAAGTAGCTTACGTTTGGCTACTTACCAGTCAGTAGCTCATATGATGTCTTCTTTAGAAGCTTATGAAGATAAACACGGTTGATGACGTGGCATGCAGTATCAATAGCTTCAGGCCAGAACTTCCTTGGAGTCTTGTATTCATCAAGCATCGTCCGAGCCATCTCAATGAGTGCTCTGTTCTTGCGCTCCACGATGCCATTCTGCTGAGGTGTGTATGGAGCTGAGAACTCATGAGTGATGCCCAATGTATGAAGACAAGTGTCGAGGCTGGTGTTTTTGAACTCTGTGCCATTGTCACTTCTGATGTGCTTGATCTTGATGTCATAGTTCGTCATGGCACGGTTGGCAAATCGTCTGAAGACATCCTGCACTTCAGTCTTGTAAGGAATTATATGCACTGAGGTATATCTTAAGTAATCATCAACAATGACGAAGCCATATAGGCAAGCAGTGGTAGTGAGAGTAGAGTAGTGAGTAGGGCCAAATAAGTCCATGTGAAGCAGCTCGAAGGGTTGGCATGTCGTCATTATTATCTTCGAGGGATGTTTGGCCCTTGTCATCTTTCCAGCTTTGTAGGCACCACATAGATGATCCTTCTTGAACTTGATGCCCTCGATGCCTATGATGTGTTTCTTCTTCGCGAGAGTGTACAAGTTACTCATGCCAGCATGCCCTAGCCTCCGATGCCAGAGCCAGCACTCTGAAGCTTTTGCTAGAAGACATACGACCAACTGTGGTCCTGCTGAGAAATCTACCATGTACAGATCATCTTTTCTATACCCTTCAAAGACTAGAGATTTGTCAGATTCCATAAGAACAAGGCAATGATATTTTCCAAATATTACTACCATATTCAGATCACAAAGCATTGAGACAGACATTAAGTTGAAACCAAGGGATTCAACAAGAATCACTTTATCCATGTGTTGATCCTTTGAGATTGCAACTCTAGCTAGACCCAATACCTTGCTTTTACCAGTGTCAGCAAATGTGATGTGACTCTTGTCAGATGGACGTAAGGTTGAGTCCATGAGAAGACTTCGATCACCAGTCATGTGGTTGGTGCATCCACTGTCCATAATCCATTCAGAAGCCTTTGGTATCGTACCCTATAGTGCAGTTAGGGGGATAGGCTTCACCAAGGGAAATGTGAAGCATAAACATTTGACAAACGAGTGGATTATGAAAGTTCAGATCCTGGTTAGGGTAGATAGGATGACTGTCAAGAAAACCAGGAACAAAATACATAATAAGACCATTTGGGCATTTTATCTTGTGCCCCACAAGATGTTTTAGGTCCCCAGCAATAGCATCTGACGCCCTTGATTTCCAGCTAGAGACCCTTCCCTGCAAAAGAGAGTTAAGTTTTCTTAACCACCCACATTTTTAGGGGTGGCTTCGAAGCAATGAGTCTAAGTGCAGCATCTGAGAACTTTGGCTTTGGAGCCCTAGCAAATAGCCTTGCAGGAGGTGAATAATAATCATAAGAATAAGCAGAGTAGTTCTTGGTCTTATGAACATGGCGGTTTGATGAAACACGCTCATATTCATAGGCCTGAGTATGGTTTACCTGCAAAACATTTGTGTTAGGGTGACTCTGGTGAGTCCTCTGTTTGTATGAAGCCTTTGGTCTGGGTTTTGTCTTCTTCCCAGGTGGTGTCATGATGACATTCACCTGAAGATTTTCAAGACAACTCTTGGCCACCCAGATCTTCTTCAAAGGTGGTACATTCCTGCAGTTAGTACTGAAAGTGCGTTATATCGACTAGAGGGGGGTGAATAGGTGATTTTTATGGAAGTCTTCAATACGTGAAGGTTATGAAGACAAACAGTACAGATATGCCTATCACTTAAGCAGCGGAAGTTAGATTACACTAGGCAAGCCATGGTCAAGTATTCAATAGAGTGAAAGCACAATGACAAGTAGCTGCAGTGTAATAAGGATCAGGTAGGAAGAAGTTATGAAGCCAAACAAATCATACAGTTATGTTGTGAAGACAGAAGATAAAGCAAGCATGCAATGGCTTCACAATGTGTGACAGTAAGTAAAAGGAAGTGAAGATGAAACCAGTGACACGCTGAAGACAATGATTTGTTGGACCAGTTCCAGTTGCTGTGACAACTGTACGTCTGGTTGGAGCGGCTAGGTATTTAAACCAAAGGACACACAGTCCCGGACACCCAGTCCTGAACACGCAGCTCAGGACACCCAGTCCTCACCGTTTTCTCCTTGAGCTAAGGTCACACAGACCTCGCCCAATCACTCTGGTAAGTCTTCAAGGTAGACTCCCAAACCTTCACGGACTTCATTCACCGACAATCCACAATTTCTCTTGGATGCTCAGAACGCGACGCCTAACCGGGTGGAGGATGCACAGTCCTCAAGTGTAATAAGTCTTCAGATCACTCAGACAAGAAGACTTAAGTGATGCCCAATTTACTCTGGCTCTGGGTGGTTAGGGCTTTTCTCCTCGCTAGGAATTTTCTCTCAAAGGCTTCGAGGTGGGTTGCTCTCAAACGATAAAAGCCGTGCACTGAAATCTGAGCAGCCAACCATTTATGGTTGTAGGGGGTGGACTATTTATAGCCACTAGGCAACCCGACCTGATTTGTCCGAAATGACCCTGGGTCACTAAGGAACTGACACGTGTACCAACGGTCAGATTTCAAACTCACACGGCAACTTTACTTGGGCTACAAGTAAAGCTGACTTGTCCGACTCTCGACAAGATTTGCTCTCATAGTCTTCGCTCGAAGACATAGGATTTGAATTAGGCATCACTTCAGTCATTCTGGCTGGTTCTCTTGGACCCCACTTAACAGTACGGTGGTTCCTATGACTCAACACAAATGAAATAAAACTACGAAGGATCTAAGTCTTCGAGTTCCATAGGCTTCACGTGGTGTCTTCTCTTGTCATAGTCTTCAATGTGAATATCTTCATATACCACCATTGTCTTCAATGTCGTACATTTTTAGGGGTCATCTCTGGTAGTAAAACCGAATCAATGAGGGACTTCTACCTGTGTTATCCTGCAATTCTCACAAACACATTAGTCCCTCAACTAGGTTTGTCGTCAATACTCCAAAACCAACTAGGGGTGGCACTAGATGCACTTACAATCTCCCCCTTTTTGGTGATTGATGACAAACTAGTTGAAGTTTTCAACGGGGAATATAATTTGTGAAATTGTAAAGGAATTGTCTTCATAAGCTGCAAGGGCTCCCCCTGAAGATGTGCATATAAGTAATTTGCTTCTGGAACGCAAATGCACATGGCAGGTTGTACTTGTGGAGATCCACTTCAACATATGATGACAATCCACTATGCATGTAAAAGTATATGAAGAGAATGACATGCATAATGAAAAATGGACGTCTGCGGAATAATCTAAGTGCGAAATTTATCGTCGTACATGCGGAATTTATCTTCGCAAAACATAGTGGCAAACAAGTAGCAGACGACCATCGAGTTTAAGTGTTACAACTCAAAGAACCAAATGTAGCAAAACGAGAGTTGTAAGCACAAAGCAAAATGTAGCAAAAATATAAAGGCACCCACCCATAGTGACCCACTTGAAGACTATAAACATCATATGCTTCTCCCCCTTTTGTCAGTGATGACCAAAAAGGTTTGAAGACATAGAGTTTTCTACGCGTTCCCAGGCGCAGCAGGGTCGGTGGAGGTGTTTGGCGGTGCAGACGAGCTTGGTGCAGATTCGACGCACGCTGAAGGAGGTGGAGGTGATGTAGCGTCGTCTTCTTCTTCGATAATCCGTGCAGTCACTGTGGCAGCAGAGGAAGAGAACTCCGATTCTTCAAGTGATGGAGTTCTGCGTAGCATAGCCCTTCGAGGAGGCGTGGAGTCAAATTTGAAGCGCTCTGTGAAGCCATCCTCTTGAAGTTCAGCTTTAGGACACATCATCGTGAGTCCTTTCCAAGTGCGGCGACAGGTTTCGTGTGCAACAAATGCATTCTTGGTTGCAAGATTTCTGATACGATTGACGTCCTCCATGATGCTTTTCATCTGCCTCTTGAGCCAGTCGTGATGCCGATCTTGCTTTTGGTGAAGAGCCACAAGAAGCTCTCAGTCATTGAGGGCACGAGCTCGCTTCTTGGGTCGCTGAGCAGCTAGGCTGTCAGTGGCTTCAGTAGATGCAGGTGCACGTGTGGTGCCGGCCAACGGATACACTCTGGAGATGGCTTCAACACCTTCAACATTCTGAGTGAAGCTCTGGTGTTCTGCATTCTGAAGACTTAATGGTTGCTTGGCAGGCTCAGGATATATAGCTTCAGCAGAGGTGTCCACATCTTGCAGGAAGATCCGATGGTTGCGGGCTGAGGGCTGATATGAAATCGCAGAGTGAAGCTTGATCAGCCTCATAACCCAAGGAGCATAAAACTTCAAGCCAAATAAATTTGAGCCGGATGCCGCAAGCTGGCGTATGAAGAAGTCCTGCGCATTGAAGCATTTGCCATGAAGGATGTAGAATATGAGAGTCTTCATTGCACCCTCAACCTTGGCATGTGGAGAGTGTCCCTTAATGGGCCAGAGAGTCCGCCTGATGATGTGATATATGGTTCTGGGTAGGTACTCTAGGTCTTCAACGAAGAACTCAGTTGGATAGGGTGCATCATGGGGCAATGGCTTCATCATTGAGAGCATCTGACTCATATTTGGTTCAGGCCTCTGGAATATGCTCTCAGTTGCTTCAGCATGTAGTTGACAGCCTTCCTCGAAGAATTCGCCAGGAGTGGGCAGGCCAGTAAGCTCAATGATATCAAATGCATTGGCTTCATGATGGACATTGCCGGTCATCCACTCTAGGACCCAAGTCTTCGGATCTCTGTTGTAGCCTTTGATATGAAGTGTGGCATAGAATTGAAGCAGAAGCTCTTCATTCCAGTGCTCTTTGTCTGTGATAAATGGCAGCAAACCCACTTGCTTGAAGCAATCCAGTGCTTCTTCCAGGCCGGGCAGACCAGCAACAGCTTCAACCTCAAGGCGCTTGTGCGGGAAGATGCGACCTTGGTTGTATAGGATGCATGAATAATAGCTGCATTGTGGATAGCTCCAGAACCTATCTGATACAATCCGTTCCCGTGAATAAGGGTTCTTGGAGCTGTTGAAGAACGTATTATCTGCCCTGAAGCTATTGACGTTAAAGGAGCCAGGAGCTGATGCAGGACCTGGGAACCTTGGCAGTCGTGGGATCGGCTTCTGGACCTGAGGCCTGTGCACAACATGATAGTTGAATTGGGGACCGGCAGCAGACTCAGGCACAGAAGTGTCAGGAGTAGTAGCTTCAGTGTCTTCTGAAGCTATTGTTGGGGAGGGCTCCACATTGGCTTCAATGTTGGTGGTGGCAGCCTCAATATTTTCCGCCTCCACTTGACTAGCTGGAGGGTCAGACTCAGGCACGTTCTCCTGGAGAACGGCTTCTTGTTGGAGCGGGGGAGTTGGAGCTTGTGGTATTTCTTCATGCTCTTCGGCGGATGCAGCCGGAATGTCTTCAGCCGAACCATGAGGCCGTGGTCCTTTGCGAAGCCTTTGGAGTTGGAGTGGGCTGGACCTTAGATTCTTCTTCTTGTGGGCGATCCGCCCATGATGCAGCTTGTGCGATTGGCGTCAAAGGACGACCAATGCTGATCAGTTCGCTTGTCTCAAGCTGAGGAAGGGTTGCATCATCTTGTACATTGTCTTGGTGACCAATGTCTTCAGCAGCATTGGGGTTGGCTGCTGGAATGTCTTCAGCTTCAAGAGCCTCTGTGGGAGCAGGCTCATGAACTGTCAGCTGACGATCTGCGTCAGGATAGATGACAGAGAGAGGTTCAACTATCAAGGGCTCTGTGGGAGTAGCCCGAGCTTTCTTGATCTTGCGCTTCTTCTTGGTGGGGTCAGAAGGAGAGGCTTGAGAGTGTTTCCTCTTCCTCGCTTCAGCCTCGGCTGTCTGTGTCTTCTTGAGCTCTAAAGCGGTTGACCGGCTCTTTGGCTTCGAGCCAGTCATAGAAGTGGGGAACACAATCGGAGCAGCTTCTTGTCTTGGTGCCTCTGGTTTAGGCACAGCAAGCTTTTTCTTCTTCTTCGCGGCCATCCTGGGGTCGATGCCGGGACGCCCAAGTGCCTTGCACTTCTCGGCCTCATTGTAGGCCTGCACACATCGATCAACCAGAGTCTTCATTCGCTCCCACGAACCCTGAGCTTCTGCACGCTTCTTCAGAAAGTTTTCCTTTAACTCGTGCAACATGATCTTGAAGTCCTTGACTTCTTGCACGCTGAGCCTGGCCATATGCTACTTGAACCGAGCCTTTTCAAAATCAATTTTATGCTTCAGTTCAACAATGCTCTGGGCAATTGCAAGTTCTGAAGCAATAGCGCCTTGGAAAGCGACGCTGAGGCCAATGGGCAGCTGCAGATCATCGAAGCTGATATTTGGTGTAGCAAACCACTCATCGATGAAGTTGTGGATGATGGCGACATCAAATAGAGGCAGATTGTTGAAGATTTCAGCCTCCTCCTTGCTCTTGATGAGCTGCTCAAGAGCGTCATCTCCAAGATCTTCATCGCTTGGCAGATCAATGGTTTCGCTGCGCAGAATGGCAGCAGCTGTGAGCTCTTTGCCTGTGTGTGGCTGAGGCTTCTTGGCTTCCTGGGGCTTGGAGACTCGTGATAAGTCTTCAGACTGCACACTGGCTTCAGGAGGTGCAGTTGCCAATGGCTTCGCCCTTGAGATATTGGGTGAAGGGGTCTGCTTTGAAGCTTTTGGCTTCTTCATCTGCTTTGGCTTCGGAGCAGCAGGCGCTTCATCAGATTCAGAGTCGGCAGGAGGGTCATTGACTGTTGTCCCTTGGACTAAGATGCGGGTGATGAGGCCCTCAAGATTTGCATACGGACCGATGATATTGGGGTCTGCCTCGCGTGTGCCATCTGCCCTTGGTGCGGAGGGACCAGGGTTGAAGTCTAAGCCCAATTTCTTCTTGTTTTGCTTCGCTGACCTCTGGGAAAACTGGAAGTTGCGCTTGAACAGATTGTCGTCACGACACCAGAGTAGTGACGACGGATGAGCATCAGCAGGCTGCGGTCCTCTGATCATGCATGGATAGAAGCCTTGAGCAATGGCTTCATCTCTGGACCTGGGCACGAGATTTTTGTATAGTATGTCTCCCCATGGTCTCTTGATGGCGCTTTTCTCAGCGTACTCCTTGGTGACG
Organism: Triticum monococcum; assembly: GCA_034509565.1. Lineage (NCBI taxonomy): Eukaryota > Viridiplantae > Streptophyta > Magnoliopsida > Poales > Poaceae > Triticum > Triticum monococcum. The sequence continues at coordinate 492,751,710 of CM067845.1, forward strand.
AAGCGGTATTGGAACCATTGCTCCGCCCAATAGCGTCGAATCCATTGGATTCGTGTCTTGCGCTGATTGTAATCCTCTTCAGGATCTGTCTTGTACAGCTCTGAGATGTCATCGGGCAGATCTCTTGATGTTTCCCCTCGACGCTTTCTGCCACCCTTCCTTGCTAGTTTTTCTGCAGCCATAAACCTTAACTTGGAAGGCTTCAAGACGTTCAAAGGCTTTCTTTTGCTGGACCAACAGGAACCGGCTTCAGGAGAATTGATGTGACGCTGTAAGAACTCTGCAAATGAATGTAGACTATGAGAACCAAAAGATTCTCCCACGAACATGTACCTGTGACAGCATTAAGGTGCGAGGGAAGGGGAAGAGGTCATATGCATTCTCAGAAGATTTTGAAGATAAATCAGTTTAGAAGACATTGACCTCATCGTGCGAATTCACTTATAGAAAAGAAGTTGGTTCCAGATTTATACGAACCCATAGATCGGTACAAGTGAGGAATCTAACTACTTCATGAAGCACAAGTGAATATACTAGGCAAGTTATGAGATGCAGACTGAGAGAGATCTAACTTGTGTGAATAGAAACTTCTTATGGCAGAAAGTGACCGAACTATAGGATCAAAAGAGGCTGTAAAAAGAGGTTTTATTTACCACACTTGGAACTGCTAGACGGAGTGGGAGATGAGGCCGAGCAGTTCAATCCTCCGTGCCCTAACTTGGCGACGGAAGACACCTACGGCGACGGTGGAGAGAATGATGTCCGCGGTTGGCGTGAAAACGGCGTCGGAGAGGTTGCGGCAATGAAGCGCTTCGTCGCCGGCGTCATCGAGAGCTAGCGGTGGTGCTAGGGTTCGTGCGAGAGAGGAAGAAGGAGATAATGACCACGGTGAGTGTGTATTTATAGTCACAGGGGCGGCATTGCGCTATTACACAGGTGCCCCTGGCGATTCGCATCTGAACAGCAGGTGGCCATCATGCGGAGTCTCGGGGGCAGTTCCACATCCCACGCACGCCTGGATTGTCGGGTGGTCGTTCCTACTTCTCCGGATTTCTTGTGGATGAATGAGCATTGAAAACGGTTTTAAAGTTTGTCTCTGTGTCTTCTGCTGACAAGGACGCAGAGAAGACATTTGACAGTTTCAATAGGATGCATATGACTTGGAGAGATAGAATTTGAGATAGAAAGCATAGAGAGATTAGGGTCCGATCACATTCACTTAGTTCAAAAGATTCAAAACAAGAAAACATAGATATAAGTGAATGCTGTAGAGGACAGAACACTAGTATATATATATATATATATATATATATATATATATATATATATCTATATAATCCACGTAGTGAAGATAATCATGAAGACATGTTGGGAATGAAACCAGACCAAATGTGAAGACATTGCAAGGTAACGCCGTGAGTGAAACACTTCAATATAGAACGTTTGGTGGTGGCGTTACCCACCGTATAGGAAGTATTAGACCCAGACACGGTGCACAATTATCGTGGTGCTCCGAAGTCAATTTCCACATTAATGTATTCACACTTAGAATGTATGTCTTCATTGATTGAAGATATATGTTACTTCGTGTGTTGCACATCTAAGTCATCAATATGCATAAGTGTTAGGATGTGTGCCTGATCACAGGACATTTGAGGATTCCAAGATATTTAGCTCACACCGTAACTTGCAAAATCTCTTCTCATCCAAGGGCTTGGTGAAGATATCTGCCAATTGCTCTTCAGTGTTGACGTGTATGATATCAATATCTTCCTTTGCAACATGATCTCTGAGAAAGTGATGACGAATTTCAATGTGCTTTGTCTTCGAGTGCTGAACTGGGTTGTTGGCGATCTTGATGGCGCTTTCGTTGTCGCAGTAAAGAGGCACTTGCTTCAGATGAATGCCATAGTCCTTGAGAGTTTGCTTCATCCATAGAAGCTGAGCGCAGCAAGATCTAGCAGCAATGTATTCAGATTCAGCAGTGGAGAGGGATACACAGTTCTGTTTCTTTGAAGACCAACATACAAGTGATCGTCCCAGAAAGTGACATGTGCCTGATGTAGACTTCCGATCAACCTTATCACCAGCATAATCAGCATCCGAGAATCCAACCAGATCAAACTCTGAGCCCTTGGGATACCATAACCCTAGAGTTGCGGTGTGAGCCAAATATCGAAGAATTCGCTTCACTGCTAGGTGATGCGACTCCTTTGGTGCCGCTTGAAATCGAGCACACATGCAAACACTAAGCATAATATCTGGCCTAGTGCACATAAATAAAGCAAGGAACCAATCATGGAGCGGTATACCTTTTGATTGAACTCTTTACCATTGTCATTTGGACCCAGATGATGTTTGGCTGGCATTGGTGTTGTGAAGCCTTTGCAGTCTTGCATACCGAACTTCTTCAGGCAATCTTTGAGATACTTCTCTTGAGATATGAAGATGCCATTGCGTTGTTGCCGTATCTAAAGACCGAGGAAGAACTTCAGCTCCCCCATCATAGACATCTGATATTGCTCTTGCATCATATATCCAAACTCCTCACTGTACTTCTGATTGGTGCAGCCGAAGATAATGTCATCCACATATATTTGGCACACAAACAGTTCACCATCATGTGTCTTCGTGAAGAGAGTGGGATCTAGGGAGCCAGGTATGAAGCCTTTGCTCTTCAGGAAGTATTTGAGTGTGTCATACCAGGCCCGTGGGGCTTGTTTGAGGCCATACAGTGCCTTATTAAGCTTGTAAACCATGTCAGGATGTTTTGGATCTTCAAACCCAGGTGGTTGTGCAACATACACTTCTTCTTCAATCTTGCCATTGAGAAAGGCACTCTTCACATCCATTTGATATAAAAGTATGTTATGATGATTTGCATAGGCCAGCAGTATACGGATGGCTGCAAGTCTGGCCACAGGAGCAAATGTTTCATCGAAGTTAATGCCTTCCACTTGAGTATATCCTTGAGCAACGAGACGAGCTTTGTTTCTGACAACTTGACCATGCTCATCTTGCTTGTTGCGGTATATCCATTTGGTGCCTATTATGTTATGCTTACGTGGATCAGGACGCTTAACCAGTTCCCTTAAGCTTGATTGATTCACTAGCTGGAACTTCATCTAGCACATTTGGCAGTTGCTCTCTTTGTGAACCATTGGTCTCATCGAACCGCACATCCACTGTTTCAACCACTTTGTAATGAAAGAGATTGAAGACTCTGTAGGAGTGCGAATCCTTTCCATATCCAAGCATAAAACCCTCATGTGCTTTTGGTGCAAATTTTGAGGTGTGGTGTGGGTCCTTGATCCAGCATCTTGCGCCAAGTACTCTTAAGTAACTGACATTTGGCTTTTTGCCAGTTAGGAGTTCATAAGATGTCTTGTTTAGAAGCTTGTGAAGATAAACACGGTTGATTGTATGGCATGCAGTGTCAATGGCTTCAGGCCAGAATTTTCTTGGAGTCTTGTACTCATCTAGCATCGTTCTGGCCATCTCAATGAGTGTTCTGTTCTTGCGTTCGACGACGCCATTCTGCTATGGCGTGTACGGAGCTGAGAATTCATGTGTGATGCCCAAGGTATCAAGATATGTGTCAAGGCCAGTGTTCTTGAATTCAGTGCCATTGTCACTTCTGATGTGCTTTATCTTGGCGCCATAGTTGTTCATAGCTCGATTGGCGAAGCGTCTGAAGACATCCTACACTTCAGTCTTGTAAAGGATTATGTGCACCCAAGTATATCTAGAGTAATCATCAACAATGACAAAGCCATAGAGGCAAGCAGTAGTGGAAAAAGTTGAGTAGTGAGTGAGACCAAAAAGATCCATGTGAAGCAGTTCGAAGGGTCGAGTAGTGGTCATGATTGTCTTCGAAGGATGTTTTGCCCTTGTCATCTTCCCTGCTTCACAGGCACCGCATAAGTGATCTTTCTTGAACTTGACGCCCTCGATGCCTATGACATGCTTCTTCTTCGCAAGGGTGTGGAGGTTCCTCATGCCAGCATGCCCAAGCCTCCGATGCCAAAGCCAGCATTCTGAAGCCTTTACCAGAAGACATACTGCAAGTTGTGGCCCTGCTGAGAAATCTACCACGTACAAATCATCTTTCCGATACCCTTCAAACACTAGAGACTTGTCAGATTCCATTAGTACCAGGCAACGATATTTTCCAAAAACTACAATCATGTTCAAATCGCAAAGCATTGAGACAGACATTAAGTTGAAGCCAAGGGATTCAACAAGCATGACTTTATCCATGTGTTGATCCTTTGAGATTGCAACTCTACCTAGACCCAATACCTTACTTTTACCAGTGTCAGCAAATGTGATGTGGCTCTTGTCGGATGGACGTAAGGTTGAGTCCATAAAAAGACTTCTTTTGCCAGTCATGTGATTTGTACACCCACTGTCAATAATCCATTCTGAAGACTCTCAAGACGCTGGTGTCGTACCCTACAGTGCAATTACGGGGATAGGCTTCACAAAGAGAATTGTGAAGCAAAAACATTTGATGAACTAGTGGGTTATGAAAACTTAGATCCAGGTTAGGACTAATAGGGAGAGTAGCATGCGATTCAGGTACGAAATACATAGTGATGCCATTCAGGCATTTGATCTTGCGCCCCACAAGATTTTTAAGGTCCCCGGCAATAGCGTCAGAAGATTTTGGTTTTCTGCTGGAGACCTTTCCCTGCAAAAGAGAGTTAAGCTTTCTTAACCACCCACATCTTCAAGGGTGGCTTAGAACCAATAAGTCTAAGTGCAGCATCTGAGAATTTTGGCTTTGGAGCCCTAGCAAACAGTCTAGCAGGCAGGCAATAGTACTCATAAGAATAGGCAGAATAGTTCTTGGTCATATGAACATGACGGTTTGAAGAACCGCTCTCATATGCCTGAGTATGGTTTCCCTACAAAACATTTGCGTTAGTGCGACTCAGGTGAGTCCTCTGTCTGTATGAAGCCTTTGGGCCATATGAAGCCTTTGGTCTGAGGTTTGTCTTCTTCATGTGAGGTGTCATGAGGACATTCACAGGAAGATTCTCCAGACACGTTTTTGGAACCCAGATCTTCTTCATAGGCGGTCCATTCCTGCAGTTAGTACCAATGTACCTGGCAAATACTTCACTATTCTGATTTCTAAACAGCTTATAGTTTGCATCAAAGGATTCATCAATGATAATTGGGTTAGCACAGGTGAAGCCAGACAGATTGGATGGATCTGCTGAGGATTCCTTTGCAGCAACCCATGTGGTTTTGGGGTACTGCTCAGGTTTCCAGTAAGAGCCATCAGCATTTATTTTCCTCACGAACCCAACACCCTCTTTCCTAGGGTTTCGGTTCAGAATCTGCTTCTTGAGGACATCACATAATGTCTGATGTCCTTTGAGACTTTTGTACATTCATGTTTCAAGCAATGTCTTCAACCTAGCATTCTCATCAGCAATAGCAGTGGTATCCTCAGCAGAGGGGTTAGTTACCACTTCAACAGTTGAAGATATTGCAACAGCAGTAGCAGTGGAACATTCAGCAACAGAAGTAGCATTATCACGCTCAATGCATTTAAGGCATGGTGGTTCAAATCCTTCCTGAGCAGAACTGATCTGTTCGGCACGAAGTGACTCGTTTTCCTTTTGAAGATCTTCATGAGCCGCTCTCAATTTCTCAAGATCTTGCTTCCTTTGAAGATAATCATAGGAGAGCTTTTCATGAGTTGTTGAGAGAGTATCACGACGATCTTCAAGTTCCTGATACTTAACGTGAAGATTTTTTATGTCTTCAATTAAGGATTCAGATCGAGTCATTTCAGCACCCAACAGATCATCGCTTCTGTCTAACAGTTTTTGAATATGTTTCATGGCTTTCTATTGTTCAGTTGCAATTTTAGCAAGTGTTTTGTAGCTGGGTTTTGAATCACAATCAGAATCATCGTCACTGGATGTTTGATAGTGAGTAGTGCGTGTGTTTACCTTGGCACCGTGTGCCATGAAGCAGTAGGTAGGAGTGGAGTCGTCCTTGTCATTTGTATCGGTGTTGGTGATGAAGTCATTGTCTTCAGTGTTGAAGATGGACTTGGCGACGTAAGCTGTAGCCAGACTCGCAATGCCAGAATCAGATTCCTCCTCAGACTCCACCTCTGCCTCCTCAGAAGCGGACTCCTCCTCTGAATCCATTTCCTTGCCAACAAACGCATGAGCCATGCCAGTTGAGCTCTTCTTGTGTGATGAAGACTTTGAGGAAGACTTGGAAGAAGACTTTGAGTATTTCTTCTTCTTCTTGTCGTCAGAGTCATATTCCTTGCTCTTCTTCTTCTTTCTGTTCTCATTGTCCCACTGTGGACACTCAGAGATGAAGTGTCCAGTTTTCTTGCACTTGTGACATGTTTTCTTCTTGTAGTCATGGGCAGAAGCTTCATCATTCCTTGAGCTTGATCGTGAAGACTTTCTGAAGCCTTTCTTCTTGGTGAATTTCTGGAACTTCTTCACTATCATTGCAAGTTCCCTTCCAATGTCTTCAGGATCATCAGAACTGCTGTCAGATTCTTCTTCAGATGAGGACACAGCTTTTGCCTTCAAGGCACGAGTTCGCCCATAGTTTGGACCGTAGATATCTCTTTTCTCAGAAAGCTAAAACTCATGTGTGTTGAGCCTCTCAAGTATGTCAGACGGATCGAGTGTCTTGAAGTCTGGACGTTCTTGAATCATCAGGGCTAGGATGTCAAATGAACTGTCAAGTGATCTCAGCAACGTCTTGACGATTTCATGTTTGGTGATCTCAGTGGCGCCGAGGGCTTGAAGCTCATTTGTGATGTCAGTGAGCCGGTCAAATGTGTGCTGGACATTCTCATTGTCATTTCGCTTGAAGCGGTTGAAGAGGTTGCGAAGAACACTGATTCTCTGATCTCTCTGGGTTGAGATGCCTTCATTGACTTTGGAAAGCCAGTCCCAGACCAGCTTGGATGTCTTCAAGGCACTCACACGGCCGTACTGTCCCTTGGTCAGATGACCACAGATAATATTCTTGGCAGTAGAGTCTAGTTGAGTGAACTTCTTGACATCAGCAGCAGTGACACCTTCTCCAGCCTTGGGAATGCCGTTCTCGACGACATACCATAGGTCGACGTCAATGGCTTCAAGATGCATGCGCATCTTATTCTTCCAGTAGGGATATTCAGTTCCATCGGAGATGGGCCATGCAGCGGAGACTTTAATTATCCCTGCAGTCGACATAGCTAAAACTCCAGGTGGTTAAACCGAATCACATAGAACAAGGGAGCACCTTGCTCTGATACCAATTGAAAGTGCGTTATATCGACTAGAGGGGGTGAATAGGCGATTTTTATGAAAGTCTTCAATACGTGAAGGTTATGAAGACAAACAGTACAGATATGCCTATCACTTAAGCAGCGGAAGTTAGATTACACTAGGCAAGCCATGGTCAAGTATTCAATAGAGTGAAAGCACAATGACAAGTAGCTACAGTGTAATAAGGATCAGGTAGGAAGAAGTTATGAAGCCAAACAAATCATACAGTTATGTTGTGAAGACAGAAGATAAAGCAAGCATGCAATGGCTTCACAATGTGTGACAGTAAGTAAAAGGAAGTGAAGATGAAACCAGTGACACGCTGAAGACAATGATTTGTTGGACCAGTTCCAGTTGCTGTGACAACTGTACGTCTGGTTGGAGCGGCTAGGTATTTAAACCAAAGGACACACAGTCCCGGACACCCAGTCCTGAACACGCAGCTCAGGACACCCAGTCCTCACCGTTTTCTCCTTGAGCTAAGGTCATACAGACCTCGCCCAATCACTCTGGTAAGTCTTCAAGGTAGACTCCCAAACCTTCACAGACTTCGTTCACCGGCAATCCACAATTTCTCTTGGATGCTCAGAACGCGACGCCTAACCGGCTGGAGGATGCACAGTCCTCAAGTGTAATAAGTCTTCAGATCACTCAGACAAGAAGACTTAAGTGATGCCCAATTTACTCTGGCTCTGGGTGGTTAGGGCTTTTCTCCTCGCTAGGAATTTTCTCTCAAAGGCTTCGAGGTCGGTTGCTCTCAAACGACAAAAGCCGTGCACTAAAATCTGAGCAGCCAACCATTTATGGTTGTAGGGGGTGGACTATTTATAGCCACTGGGCAACCCGACCTGATTTGTCCGAAATGACCCTGGGTCACTAAGGAACTGACACGTGTACCAACGGTCAGATTTCAAACTCACACGGCAACTTTACTTGGGCTACAAGTAAAGCTGACTTGTCCGACTCTCGACAAGATTTGCTCTCATAGTCTTCGCTCGAAGACATAGGATTTGAATTAGGCATCACTTCAGTCATTCTGACTAGTTCTCTTGGACCCCACTTAACAGTACGGTGGTTCCTATGACTCAACACAAATGAAATAAAACTATGAAGGATCTAAGTCTTCGAGTTCCATAGGCTTCACGTGGTGTCTTCTCTTGTCATAGTCTTCAATGTGAATATCTTCATATACCACCATTGTCTTCAATGTCTTCGTACATTTTTAGGGGTCATCTCTGGTAGTAAAACCGAATCAATGAGGGACTTCTACCTGTGTTATCCTGCAATTCTCACAAACACATTAGTCCCTCAACTAGGTTTGTCGTCAATACTCCAAAACCAACTAGGGGTGGCACTAGATGCACTTACAAGTACCAATATACCTGGCAAACACTTCACCATTTTGATTCTTAAACAGATTATAGTTTGCATCAAAGGATTCATCAATGATAATCGGATTAACACAAGTGAAGCCAGATAAGGTAGATGGATCCACTGAAGGTCCCTTTGCAGCAACCCATGTGGTTTTGGGGTACTGCTCAGGCTTCCAGTAAAAACCATCAACATTCATTTTCCTCTTGACCCAACACCCTCTTGCTACCTCTTGAGCACTGCATTGGTTTTCCCTTGAAGAGGAAAGGGTGATGCAACAAAGTAGTGTAAGTATTTCCCTCAGTTTTTGAGAACCAAGGTATCAATCCAGTAGGAGACTACACTCAAGTCCCTCGTACCTACACAAACAAATAAGAACCTCACAACCAACGCGATAAATGGGTTGTCAATCCCGAGAGTGAGATCTGATAGAGATAATAAGATAAATATTTTTGGTATTTTTATGATATAGATTGTAAGTAAAGATTGCAAAATAAAATAGATGGAAAACTTGTATGATAAAAGATAGACCCGGGGGCCATAGGTTTCACTAGTGGCTTCTCTCAAGATAGCATAAGTATTACGGTGGGTGAACAAATTACTGTCGAGAAATTGATAGAAAAGTGCATAATTATGAGAATATCTAGGCATGATCATGTATATAGGCATCACGTCCACGACAAGTAGACCGAAACAATTCTGCATCTACTACTATTACTCCACACATCGACCACTATCCAGCATGCATCTAGAGTATTAAGTTCATAAGAACAAAGTAATGCATTAGGCAAGATGACATGATGTAGAGGGATAAACTCAAGCAATATGATATAAACCCCATCTTTTTATCCTTGATGGCAACAATACAATACGTGCCTTGCTGCCCTTGCTGTCACTGGGAAAGGACACCGCAAGATTGAACCCAAAGCTAAGCACTTCTCCCATTGCAAGAAAGATCAATCTAGTAGGCCAAACCAAACTGATAATTCGAAGAGACTTGCAAAGATAACCAATCATACATAAAAGATTTCATATAAGAATCAAATATTGTTCATAGATAAACTTGATCATAAACCTACAATTCATCGGATCTCGACAAACACAACGCAAAAACAGTTACATCGAATAGATCTCCAAGAAGGTCGAGGAGAACTTTGTATTGAGATCCAAAGAGAGAGAAGAAGCCATCTAGCTAATAACTATGGACCCGAATGTCCGTGGTAAACTACTCACACATCATCGGAGAGGCTATGGTGTTGATGTAGAAGCCCTCCGTGATCGATTCCCCCTCCGGCGGAGCTCCGGAAAAGGCCCCAGGATGGGATCTCTTGGGTACATAAGGTTGCGGTAGTGGAAATAGGGTTCCGTGGTGCTCCTGGATGTTTTCGGGGTATATGGATATGTTGGAAATATGCCCTAGAGGCAATAATAAAAGCATTATTATTATATTTCCTTGTTCATGATAATTGTCTTTTTTTCATGCTATAATTGTGTTATCCGGAAATCGTAATACATGTGTGAATAATAGACACCAACATGTCCCTAGTAAGCCTCTAGTTGACTAGCTCGTTGATCAGCAGATAGTCATGGTTTCCTGACTATGGACATTGGATGTCATTGATAACGAGATCACATCATTAGGAGAATGATGTGATGGACAAGACCCAATCCTAAACATAGCACAAGATCGTATAGTTCGTTTGCTAGAGTTTTCCAATGTCAAGTATCTTTTCCTTAGACCATGAGATCATGTAACTCCCGGATACCGTAGGAGTACTTTGGGTATACCAAACGTCACAACGTAACTGGGTGACTATAAAGGTATACTACGGGTATCTCCGAAAGTGTCTGTTGGGTTGACACGGATCAAGACTGGGATTTGTCACTCCGTATGACGGAGAGGTATCACTGGGCCCACTCGGTAATGCATCATCATTATGAGCTCAAAGTGACCAAGTGTCTGGTCACGGGATCATGCATTACGGTACGAGTAAAGTGACTTGCCGGTAACGAGATTGAACGAGGTATTGGGATACCGACGATCGAATCTCGGGCAAGTAACATACCGATTGACAAAGGGAATTGTATACGGGGTTGCTTGAATCCTCGACATCGTGGTTCATCCGATGAGATCATTGAGGAGCATGTGGGAGCCAACATGGGTATCCAGATCCCGCTGTTGGTTATTGACCGGAAAGCAATCTCGGTCATGTCTACATGTCTCCCGAATCCGTAGGGTCTACACACTTAAGGTTCGGTGATGCTAGGGTTGTAGGGATATGTATATGCAGTAACCCGAATGTTGTTCGGAGTCCTGGATGAGATCCCGGACGTCACAAGGAGTTTCGGAATGGTCCGGAGGTAAAGAATTATATATAGGAAGTGCTATTTCGGCCATCAGGACAAGTTTTGGGGTCACCGGTGTTGTACCGGGACCACTGGAAGGGTCCCGGGGGTCCACCGGGTGGGGCCACCTATCCCAGAGGGCCCCATGAGCTGAAGTGGTAAGGGATCCAGCCCAAAGTGGGCTGGGGCGCCACTTCCCCCTAGGGCCCATGCGCCTAGGGTAGGGGAAACCCTAAAGGGGGGCGCCCCCTTGCTTGGGGGGCAAGCCCCCCACCCCTTGGCCGCCGCCCCCCTAGGAGATTGCATCTCCTAGGGCCGCCGCCCCCCTAGGCTCCCTATATATAGAGGGGGGAAGGGAGGGCAGCCGCACCCCAATGCCCCTGGCGCCTCCCTCTCCCTCTCCAACACCTCCTCGTCCTCCATAGAGCTTGGCGAAGCCCTGCCGGAGTACTGCAGCTCCATCACCACCACGCCGTCGTGCTGCTGCTGGAGCCATCTTCCTCAACCTCTCCTTCCCCCTTGCTGGATCAAGAAGGAGGAGACGTTACGCTGACCGTACGTGTGTTGAACGCGAAGGTGCCGTCCGTTCGGCGCTAGGATCTCCGGTGATTCGGATCACGTCGAGTACGACTCCCTCATCCCTGTTCTTTGAACGCTTCCGCTCGCGATTTACAAGGTACGTAGATGCATCCAATCACTCGTTGCTACATGAACTCATAGATGGATCTTGGTGAAACCGTAGGAAATTTTTTGTTTTCTGCAACGTTCTCCAACAGTGGCATCATGAGCTAGGTCTATGCGTAGTTCTCTTTGCACGAGTAGAACACAATTTGTTGTGGGCGTAGATGTTGTCAACTTTCTTGCCGCTACTAGTCTTATTTTGCTTCAACGGTATTGTGGGATGAAGCGGCCCGGACCAACCTTACACGAACGCTTACGTGAGACCGGTCCCACCGACTGACATGCACTAGTTGCATAAGGTGGCTGGCGGGTGTTTGTCTCTCCCACTTTAGTTGGAGCGGATTCGATGAAAAGGGTCCTTATGAAGGGTAAATAGAAGTTGACAAATCACGTTGTGGCTTTCACGTAGGTAAGAAAACGTTCTTGCTAGAACCCTATTGCAGCTACGTAAAACTTGCAACAACAATTAGAGGACGTCTAACTTGTTTTTGCAGCAAGTGTTTTGTGATGTGATATGGCCAAAGTTGTGATGAATGATGAATGATATATATGTGATGTATGAGATGTTCATGCTATTGTAATAGGAATCACGACTTGCATGTCGATGAGTATGACAACCGGCAGGAGCCATAGGAGTTGTCTTTATTTTTTGTATGACCTGCGTGTCATTAAGAAACGCCATGTAAATTACTTTACTTTATTGCTAAACGCGTTAGCCATAGTAGTAGAAGTAATAGTTGGCGAGCAACTTCATGGAGACACGATGATGGCGATCATAATGATGGAGATCATGGTGTCATGCCGGTGACAAGATGATCATGGAGCCCCAAGATGGAGATCATAGGAGCTATGTGATATTGGCCATATCATGTCACTATTATTATTTGATTGCATGTGATGTTTATCATGTTTTTGCATCTTGTTTACTTAAAATGACGGTAGTAAATAAGATGACCCCTCATAATAATTTCAAGAAAGTGTTCCCCCTAATTGTGCACCGTTGCGACAGTTCGTTGTTTCGAAGCACCACGTGATGATCGGGTGTGATAGATTCTAACATCCACATACAACGGGTGTAAGACAGATTTACACATGCAAACACTTAGGTTGACTTGACGAGCCTAGCATGTACAGACATGGCCTCGGAACACAGAAGACCGAAAGGTCGAGCATGAGTCGTATAGAAGATACGATCAACATGAAGATGTTCACCGATGTTGACTAGTCCGTCTCACGTGATGATCGGACACGGCCTAGTTAACTCGGATCATGTTATACTTAGATGACTGGAGGGATGTCTATCTAAGTGGGAGTTCATTGAATAATTTGATTAGATGAACTTAATTATCATGAACTTAGTCTAAAATATTTACAATATGTCTTGTAGATCAAATGGCCAACGTAGTCCTCAACTTCAACGCGTTCCTAGAGAAAACCAAGCTGAAAGATGATGGCAGCAACTATACGGACTGGGTCCGGAACCTGAGGATCATCCTCATAGCTGCCAAGAAAGATTATGTCCTAGAAGCACCGCTAGGTGACGCACCCATCCTAGAGAACCAAGACATTATGAACGCTTGGCAGGCACGTACCGATGACTACTCCCTCGTTCAGTGTGGCATGCTTTACAGCTTAGAGTCGGGGCTCCAAAAACGTTTTGAGAGACACGGAGCATATGAGATGTTCGAATAGCTGAAAATGGTTTTCCAAGCTCATGCCCGGGTCGAGAGATATCAAGTCTCCGACAAGTTCTTCAGCTGTAAGATGGAGGAAAACAGTTCTGTCAGTGAGCACATACTCACTATGTCTGGGTTGCATAACCGCTTGACTCAGCTGGGAGTTAATCTCCCGGATGACGCGGTCATTGACAGAATCCTTCAGTCGCTTCCACCGAGCTACAAGAGCTTTGTGATGAACTTCAATATGCAGGGGATGGAAAAGACCATTCCTGAAGTATTTGCAATGCTGAAATCTGCAGAGGTAGAAGTCAAAAAGGAACATCAAGTGTTGATTGTGAATAAAACCACTAAGTTCAAGAAAGGCAAGGGTAAGAAAACCTTCAAGAAGGACGACAAGGGAGTTGCCGCGCCCGGCAAGCAAGCTGCCGGGAAGAAGCCAAAGAATGGACCCAAGCCCGAGACTGAGTGTTTTTATTGCAAGGGAAGTGGTCACTGGAAGCGGAACTGCCCCAAATACTTAGCGGACAAGAAGGCCGGCATCACGAAAGGTATATGTGATATACATGTAATTGATGTGTACCTTACCAGTACTCGTAGTAGCTCTTGGGTATTTGATACCGGTGCAGTTGCTCACATTTGTAACTCAAAGCAGGAGCTGCGGAATAAACGGAGACTGGCGAAGGACGAGGTGACGATGCGCGTCGGGAATGGTTCCAAGGTCGATGTGATCGCCGTCGGCACGCTACCTCTACATTTACCTACGGGATTAGTTTTGAACCTCAATAATTGTTATTTAGTACCAAGTTTGAGCATGAACATTGTGTCAGGATCTCGTTTAATACGAGATGGCTACTCATTTAAATCCGAGAATAATGGTTGTTCTATTTATATGAGAGAAATGTTTTATGGCCAAGCTCCGATGGTGAATGGTTTATTCTTAATGAATCTCGAGCGTAATGCTACACATATTCATAGTGTGAGTACCAAAAGATGTAAGGTTGATAATGATAGTCCCACATACTTGTGGCACTGCCGCCTTGGTCACATAGGTGTCAAACGCATGAAGAAGCTCCATGCAGATGGACTTTTAGAGTCTCTTGATTACGAATCATTTGACACGTGCGAACCATGCCTCATGGGTAAAATGACCAAGACTCCGTTCTCAGGAACAATGGAGCGAGCAACCAACTTATTGGAAATCATACATACTGATGTGTGGGGTCCAATGAGTGTTGAGGCTCGCGGTGGCTATCATTATGTTCTCACCCTCACTGATGACTTGAGTAGGTATGGGTATATCTATTTAATGAAACACAAGTCTGAGACCTTTGAAAAGTTCAAGCAATTTCAGAGTGAGGTTGAAAATCAACGTGACAGGAAAATCAAGTTCCTGCGATCAGATCGTGGAGGAGAATACTTGAGTCACGAATTTGGCACACACTTAAGAAAATGTGGAATAGTTTCACAACTCACGCCGCCTGGAACACCTTAGCGTAATGGTGTGTCCGAACGTCATAATCGCACTCTATTAGATATGGTGCGATCTATGATGTCTCTTACCGATTTACCGCTATCTTTTTGGGGCTATGCTTTAGAGACTGCCGCATTCACTTTAAATAGGGCTCCGTCGAAATCCGTTGAGACGACACTGTATGAATTATGGTTTGGGAAGAAACCTAAGCTGTCGTTTCTAAAAGTTTGGGGATGCGATGCTTATGTCAAGAAACTTCAACCTGAAAAGCTCGAACCCAAGTCGGAAAAATGCGTCTTCATAGGATACCCTAAAGAATCTATTGGGTATACCTTCTACCTCAGATCCGAAGGCAAGATCTTTGTTGCCAAGAATGGATCCTTTCTAGAGAAAGAGTTTCTCTCGAAAGAAGTAAGTGGGAGGAAAGTAGAACTTGATGAAGTATTACCTCTTGAACCGGAAAATGGCGCAACTCAAGAAAATGTTCCTGAGGTGCCTGCACCGACTAGAGAGGAAGTTAATGATGATGATCATGAAACTTCAGATCAAGTTGCTACTGAACTTCGTAGGTCCACAAGGACACGTTCCGCACCAGAGTGGTACGGCAACCCTGTCTTGGAAATCATGTTGTTAGACAACGGTGAACCTTCAAACTATGAAGAAGCGATGGCGGGCCCGGATTCCGACAAATGGCTAGAAGCCATGAAATCCGAGATAGGATCCATGTATGAAAACAAAGTATGGACTTTGACTGACTTGCCCGTTGAGCGGCGAGCCATAGAAAATAAATGGATCTTTAAGAAGAAGACAGACGCGGATGGTAATGTGACCATCTATAAAGCTCGGCTTGTCGCTAAGGGTTATCGACAAGTTCAATGGGTTGACTACGATGAGACTTTCTCACTGGTAGCGAAGCTAAAGTCCGTCCGAATCATGTTAGCAATTGCCGCATTCTATGATTATGACATATGGCAAATGGACGTCAAAACGGCATTCCTTAATGGTTTCCTTAAGGAAGAATTGTATATGATGCAGCCGGAAGGTTTTGTCGATCCTAAGAATGCTAACAAGGTGTGTAAGCTCCAACGCTCGATTTATGGGCTGGTGCAAGCATCTCGGAGTTGGAACATTCGCTTTGATGAGATGATCAAAGCGTTTGGGTTTACACAGACTTATGGAGAAGCCTGCGTTTACAAGAAAGTGAGTGGGAGCTCTGTAGCATTTCTCATATTATATGTAGATGACATACTTTTGATGCGAAATGATATAGAACTCTTGGACAACATTAAGGCCTACTTGAATAAGAGTTTTTCAATGAAGGACCTTGGAGAAGCTGCTTATATATTAGGCATCAAGATCTATAGAGATAGATCAAGACGCCTCATAGGTCTTTCACAAAGCACATACCTTGATAAGATATTGAAGAAGTTCAATATGGATCAGTCTAAGGAGGGGTTCTTGCCTGTGTTACAAGGTGTGAAATTGAGCTCAGCTCAATGTCCGACCACGGCAGAAGATATAGAAGAGATGAGTGTCATCCCCTATGCCTCAGCCATAGGTTCTATTATGTATGCCATGCTGTGTACTAGACCTGATGTAAACCTTGCTGTAAGTTTGGTAGGTAGGTACCAAAGTAATCCCGGCAAGGAACACTGGACAACGGTCAAGAATATCCTGAAGTACCTGAAAAGGACTAAGGAAATGTTTCTCGTCTATGGAGGTGACGAAGAGCTCGTCGTAAAGGGTTACGTCGACGCTAGCTTCGACACAGATCTGGATGACTCTAAGTCACAAACCGGATACGTGTATATTTTGAATGGTGGGGCAGTAAGCTGGTGCAGTTGCAAGCAGAGCGTCGTGGCGGGATCTACATGTGAAGCGGAGTACATAGCAGCCTCGGAGGCAGCGCATGAAGCAATTTGGGTGAAGGAGTTCATCACCGACCTAGGAGTCATACCCAATGCGTCGGGGCCGATCAAACTCTTCTGTGACAACACTGGAGCTATTGCACTTGCCAAGGAGCCCAGGTTTCACAAGAAGACCAGGCACATCAAGCGTCGCTTCAACTCCATTCGTGAAAATGTTCAAGATGGAGACATAGATATTTGTAAAGTACATACGGACCTGAATGTAGCAGATCCGTTGACTAAACCTCTCCCTAGAGCAAAACATGATCAACACCAGAATTCCATGGGTGTTCGATTCATCACAATGTAACTAGATTATTGACTCTAGTGCAAGTGGGAGATTGTTGGAAATATGCCCTAGAGGCAATAATAGCATTATTATTATATTTCCTTGTTCATGATAATTGTCTTTTATTCATGCTATAATTGTGTTATCCGGAAATCGTAATACATGTGTGAATAATAGACACCAACATGTCCCTAGTAAGCCTCTAGTTGACTAGCTCGTTGATCAACATATAGTCATGGTTTCCTGACTATGGACATTGGATGTCATTGATAATGAGATCACATCATTAGGAGAATGATGTGATGGACAAGACCCAATCCTAAACATAGCACAAGATCGTATAGTTCGTTTGCTAGAGTTTTCCAATGTGAAGTATCTTTTCCTTAGACCATGAGATCGTGTAACTCCCGGATACCGTAGGAGTACTTTGGGTATACCAAACGTCACAACGTAACTGGGTGACTATAAAGGTATACTACGGGTATCTCCGAAACTGTTTGTTGGGTTGACACGGATCAAGACTGGGATTTGTCACTCCGTATGACGGAGAGGTATCACTGGGCCCACTCGGTAATGCATCATCATTATGAGCTCAAAGTGACCAAGTGTTTGGTCACGGAATCATGCTTTACGGTACGAGTAAAGTGACTTGCCAGTAACGAGATTGAACGAGGTATTGGGATACCGACGATCGAATCTCGGGCAAGTAACATACCGATTGACAAAGGGAATTGTATACAGGGTTGCTTGAATCCTCGACATCGTGGTTCATCCGATGAGATCATCGAGGAGCATGTGGGAGCCAACATGGGTATCTAGATCCCGCTGTTGGTTATTGACCGGAGAGCAATCTCGGTCATGTCTACATGTCTCCCGAACCCGTAGGGTCTACACACTTAAGGTTCGGTGACGCTAGGGTTGTAGGGATATGTATATGCAGTAACCCGAATGTTGTTCGGAGTCCTGGATGAGATCCTGGACGTCACGAGGAGTTTCGGAATGGTCCGTAGGTAAAGAATTATATATAGGAAGTGCTATTTCGGCCATCGGGACAAGTTTCGGGGTCACCGATATTGTACCGGGACCACCGGAAGGGTCCCGGGGGTCCACCGGGTGGGGCCACCTATCCCGGAGGGCCCCATGGGCTGAAGTGGGAAGGGATCCAGCCCAAAGTGGGCGGGGGCTCCACTTCCCCCTAGGGCCCATGCGCCTAGGGTAGGGGAAACCCTAAAGGGGGGCGCCCCCTTGCTTGGGGGGCAAGCCCCCCACCCCTTGGCCGCCGCCCCCCTAGAGGGGGAAGGGAGGGCAGCCGCACCCAAATGCCCCTGGCGCCTCCCTCTCCCTCTCCAACACCTCGTCCTCCTCCATAGAGCTTGGCGAAGCCCTGCCAGAGTACTGCAGCTCCATCACCACCACGCCGTCATGCTGCTGCTGGAGCCATCTTCCTCAACCTCTCCTTCCCCCTTGCTAGATCGAGAAGGAGGAGACGTTACGTTGACCGTACGTGTGTTGAACGCGGAGGTGCCATCCATTCGGCGCTAGGATCTCCGGTGATTCGGATCACGTCGAGTACGACTCCCTCATCCCCGTTCTTTGAACGCTTCCGCTCGCGATCTACATGGTACGTAGATGCATCCAATCACTCGTTGCTAGATGAACTCATAGATGGATCTTGGTGAAACCATAGGAAATTTTTTGTTTTCTGCAACGTTCTCCAACAGAATATATATAGGAGGAAGAAGTAGGTCGGTGGAGCTGCGAGGGGCCCACGAGGGTGGGGGCGCGCCCAGGGGGGGCAGGCGCGCCTCCCTGTCTCGTGGCCACCTCGTTTCTTCTTGACGTCTACTCCAAGTCCCCTGGATCATGTTTGTTCCAAAAATAACTCCCCCGAAGGTTTCATTCCTTTTGGATTCCGTTTGATATTCCTTTTCCGCATAACACGGAAATAGGCAAAAACAGCAATTTGCACTGGGGCTTGGGTTAGTATGTTAGTCCCAAAAATAATATAAAAGTGTATAATAAAGCCCATTAAACATCCAAAAACAGATAATATAATAGAATGGAACAATCAAAAATTATAGATACGTTGGAGACGTATCACCTCTTTTCTACGGTTTTGGTTCAGAATCTGTTTCTTGAGGACATCGCACAGTGTCTGATGCCCTTTGAGACTTTTGTACATTCCTGTCTCAAGCAATGTCTTCAACCTGGCATTCTCATCTGCAATAGTAGTGGTATCCTCGGCAGAGGGGTTAGTTGCCACATTAGCAGTTGAAGATATTGCAATAGTAGTAGCAGTAGAACATCCAGCAACAGAAGCAGCATTATCACGCTCAATACATTTTAGACATGGTGGTTCAAATCCTTCCTAAGCGGAACTGATCTGTTGAGCGCGGAGTGACTTGTTCTCCTTTTGAAGATCTTCATGAGCCAATCTCAAGTTCTCAAGCTCTTGCTTCCTTTGAAGATAATCATAGGAGAGCTTTTCATGAGTAGTTGAGAGCATTTCATGATGACTTTCAAGTTCCTCGTACTTAATATGAAGAATTTTAATGTCTTCAATTAAGGACTGAGTTCGAGTCATTTCCGCGTCCAACAGGTCATCGCTTTTGTCTAACAGTTTTTGAATATGTTGCATGACATTCTGTTGTTTAGTTGCAATTCTAGCAAGTGTTCTGTAGCTAGGTTTAGATTCACATTCAGAGTCATCTTCACTTGATGTTTGATAGTAAGCATCGCGTGAGTTTACCTTGGCACCACGTGCCATGAAGCAATAGGTGGGTGCAGAGTCATCCTCATCATTAGCATCAGCGTTGGTGACGAGGCCGTTGTCTTCAGTGTTGAAGATGGACTTGGCGACGTATGCTGAAGCTAGAGCCAGGCTTGCCACGCCTGAATCAGATTCCTCTTCAGACTCCACCTCCACCTCCTCAGATGCAGACTACTCCTCTGAATCCATCTCCTTGCCAACAAACACACGAGCCTTGCTGGATGAGCTCTTCTTGTGTGATGAAGACTTCGACGAAGACTTGGAAGAAGACTTTGAGGATTTCTTCTTCTTCTTGTCATCAAAATCATATTCCTTCCTCTTCTTCTTCTTTTTGTTCTCATTTTCCCATTGAGGACATTCATAGATGTAGTGACCAGGTTTCTTGCACTTGTGGCATGTTCTCTTCTTGTAGTCACGGGAGGAAGCTTCATCATTTATTGAGCTGGATCTCGAAGACTGTCTCGAGCCTTTCTTCTTGGTGAACCTCTGAAACTTCTTCACTAGCATGGCGAGTTCCTTTCCAATGTCTTCAGGATCCTCAAAACTATAGTCAGATTATTCTTCAGATGAGGAAACAACCTTTGCCTTCAAAGAACGAGTTCGGCCATAGTTGGGACCATAGATATCTCTTTTCTCAGATAACTGGAACTCATGTGTGTTGAGCCTCTCAAGTATGTCAGACGGATCGAGAGTCTTGAAGTCAGGGCGTTCTTGAATCATCAGGGCCAGGGTGTCAAATGAGCTATCGAGTGATCTCAAGAGTGTCTTGACGATTTCATGTTTGGTGATCTCAGTGGCGCCGAGTGCATGAAGCTGATTTGTGATGTCAGTGAGGCGATCAAATGTCAGTTGAACATTCTCATTGTCATTTCTCTTGAAGTGGTTGAAGAGGTTGCGAAGAACACTGATCCTTCAGTCTCTCTGGGTTGAGACGCCTTCGTTGACCTGGGAGAGCCAGTCCCAGACTAGCTTCGCAGTTTCAAGAGCACTCACACGACCATACTGTCCTTTGGTCAGATGACCACAGATGATGTTTTTTGCAGTAGAATCCAGTTGAATGAACTTCTTGACATCAGCGGGGTGACACCTTCACCGGCCTTGGGAACGACGTTCTTGATGACATACCAGAGGTCGACATCAATGGCTTCAAGATGCATGCGCATCTTATTCTTTCAGTAGGGGTAATCAGTGCCATCGAAGACAGGGCACGCAACGGAGACTTTGATTATCCCTGCAGTCGACATAGCAAAAACTCTAGGTGGTTAAACCAAATCAAACAAAACAAGGGAGCACCTTACTCTGATACCAATTGAAAGTGCTAGTTATCGACTAGAGGGGGTGAATAGGCGATTTTTATGAAAGTCTTCAAAACACGGGGGCTTTGAAGACAAACAGTAGAAATGAACCTATTGATATGCAGCGGAAGGTAAACTACACTAGACGAGCCATAGTCAAGTAAGTAATGAAATGAAAGCACGAAGACTATCAGCAGCTAGGTAGTATGGATTAGGATGGAAGATAGTATGAAGCCAAACAACAACAGTCTTCACACAGTGAGGTCAATCAGATCATGCAAGCAGGCAATGACTTCACGAAGACAAACTGTAAGTAAAGAGAGGTAGAGGATAGAACCAGTTGCTTGGTGAGGACAAAGATTTGTTGGACCAGTTCCAGTTGCTGTGACAACTGTACGTCTGGTTAGGGAGGCTAAGATTCAACTCAGAAGACTGCGTCTTCACCTTATTCCCCTTGAGCTAAGAACACATAGTCCTCGCCCAATCACTCTGGTAAGTCTTCAAGGGAGACTTTCGAACCTTCACAGACTTCGTTCACCGGCAATCCACAATGACTCTTGGATGCTCAGAACGCGACGCCTAACCGGCTGGAGGATTCACAGTCCTCAAGTATAACAAGTTTTCAGGTCACGCAAACAGAAAGACTTTAGTGATGCCTAACACTCTTTGGCTCTGGGTGTTTAGGGCTTTTTCCTCGCAAGGATTTCTCTCTGAAATGCTTCGGAGGTGGGTTGCTCTCAAACGACAAAAGCCGTGCACTAACTCTGAGCAGCCACCAATTTATGGTGTAGGGGTGGGTTATTTATAGCCAGGAGGCAACCCGACCTGATTTGTCCGAAATGACCCTGGGTCACTAAGGAATTGACACGTGTCTAACGGTCAGATTTCAAACACATGCGGCAGCTTGACTTGGGCTACAATTAAAGCTGACTCATCTAGCTATGGATAAGATTTGCTCTCATTGTCTTCACTCGAAGACATAGGATTTGGTTGAGTATCACTTCAGTCACTCTGACTTTGTTCACTTGGACCCCACTTAACAGTGCGGTGGTTCCTATGACTTAACAAAGAAGAAAAGGAAACTACAAAACAACTATGTTTTCGCACTCCATAGTCTTCACGTGAATGTCTTCTCGAGTCATAATCTTCGTTGTGAATATCTTCACAAACCACCATTGTCTTCAATGTATTCACACATTTTTAGGGGTCATCTCTGGTAGGTAAACCGAATCTATAAGGGACTACTACCTGTGTTATCCTGCAATTCTCACAAACACATTAGTCCATCAACCAAATTTGTCGGCAATACTCCAAAATCAACTAGGGGTGGCACTAGATGCACTTACACCATCGCCACGTCGTCATGCTGACGGAACTCTCCCTCGTCCTCAACTAGATCAAGAGCTCGAGGGACGTCATCATGTTGAAAGCGTGCTGAACACGAAGGTGCCATACGTTCGGTACTTTGTTCGGTTAGACCGTGAAGACGTTCGGCTACATCAACCGCGTTACTAAACGCTTCCGCTTTTGATCTACGAGGGTATGTGGACACACTCTCCCCTCTCGTTGCTATGCATCTGCTGGCTAGATCTTGTGTGATTGTAAGAATTTTTTTTGAATTACTACGTTCCCCAACAAGTATATCATTTCAGACGCGTATTACACGTGTAAGCTTACTAGTACCTGAAACAAACATTGCTTTGGATATCTCATATCTTTTAGCTTTTGTTTTTGAAAACAACTTTCAGTTTCATGAATATCACATAACTATCCCCAAACTTTTTGAAGTTCGGGTCTCGTGGAAGCAAGCATAGTGTACTTGCCCGTGAGCAATTAATCTCTAAATGTAGTGCAAGTTATACTTGAGATTGTTCATAAGTAATTGCACTTGTAATTAACAATTTAATTTCAATGTGCACTCTCACTCAAACCAATATCTCTCATAATTGATTCAAGCGATTCAAGATTGATTATCAGCTTTTTGTCATTGATGTGACATTATGCATTAAAAGATCAATCAGTAGTCCAACAGGCCAATCACCTCTCTATACGACTATTGTTCATCTTTCGCTGGGCGTGTTTAGAGCTCAAGACTCTCTTGCCATGAATGTCAAGACAACTAAGCGATCTCGCTGCACGGTCCCACCGCACAGGCCTTAAACAGTTCAAGTCGTTCATACCAATGTGACAAGGCGCACCCCAAAGTGACACATATTTAAGATGACGCTATGATTGGGAGAACACTAACCACTTGATATTTTAGTGTGAGAGATCACCCTACAAGATCACGACTACTACACGTCAATCAAGGTGCATGAAATGGGATTAACATCACATGCAATTCATAAAAGTGTGATATGGCATAGCCCCTTTTGTTGGAGAAGTTTGTGTCGTCTTCGTGCAGTTTTTGCAAAAAAATTGTCGTGGCAACCGCTTTCAAGAGAATCAATTTTCATCCATACTTATCGTCGTAGCAACCAGAAATGCTTTTTTTCAAAAAATCATGAATGTTTTCTAATTCATAAAAGTGTGATGTGTCATAGCTCCTTTATTTGGAGAAGTCTGTGTCGTCTTGGAGCAGGTTTAGCAAAAATCTGCCATGGCAGCCATTTTCTGCTGTTATGGCAGCAGTTTTTAGCCAAATCTTTCGTCATGGCAGGAAGAAAATACTCTAAAAAATACATGAATGTCGTGAGAGATGTTGTAAACTTTTTTGAAATTCATGAAAACTTAATGAAATTATGTGAATAATTTTAAAAATCAAGATTTTTTTAGAAATTTTGTGAACGGTTTCTAACTTCTTTGACTTTTAAAATTGAAAAACTTTTTTTAAAATTCCTGAACCTTTTAGGTTCATGAAAATTTTAACATTCATGGACTGTTTTCCAAGTTTGTGAACTTAAAAAAAATTGCTATCATTTTTTCCAAATCCATTAATTTTTTTCACCTTCAAAACATTATTTCAAATATCTAGTTTTTAAAATTTCATGAATTTTGTTTCAAACTTGTGAACGTTTATCAAACATGTAAATATTTTTTCATTCAAAAATATTTTTTTCAAACTCATGAACGTTTTGAAAATTCATGAATAGTTTTTTCAAATTTATGAACTTTTTTGAATGCAAACTTTAAATCTGTAATAAAGTGATAGTCAATTATTTTTCTTAATGAAGCCAGACAACCTAGTAGTACTCCTAAGCTAGGTAAACACTAATGGGTCCTGACCCATACCGTTTTGCGCGCGCCAACACGACGAATCTGGGCGCTTGAAGCCTAGACTATTTGCCGCCCGAGGGCGCCAACGTTTTGCTTCCTTTTTTGGTTTACGTATCTTATTTTATTTTTAAATTTTGGTTCATTTTTATGTTTTCTTCTCTTTATTGAGTATTATATAAAAGGTTCACCACATATTACAAAATAAATTCATTGTATATTAAGGAAAATGTTCACCATATATTATAAAAAAGTTTACCATGCATTATAAAAAAAATTCATCGTATATTAAGACATTGTTCAACTTATACTACAAAATTTTCGTTGTGTATTTAAAAGCAATCCATTGTATTTTAAGAAATTGCTCAACTCATACTACAAAATGTTCATTGTGTACTTGAACTTTGTTCAGTATTGTTCTGCCAAAAAGTTTGCAGTATTTTAGAAAGTGTTCAATGTATATTACAAAAAAATTCAATGTGTATCCGGAAATTGTTCAGCATATATATTCATATTTTCATAAGCTGCTCGAAATAAGAGTCGACAAAAAAAACCAGGCTGCTACAGTTAACCGGTTGGTGTTTTCCGCAAAAAAAACAGATGGTGCCCTACCATTTTTCTACAGTACGGGAATACTACAGTGTCTCTACATTGCCTTTTTTTTAGTTAAACTGCAAACACCCTCGCCCAGTTCGAGCGCCCCTGTGCGAAGCCAGAGCTCCTTGATGCACACTGGCGTCCTATTGGGACTCTCCCTCTCTTTTTTTTTCTTTTTGAGGATTGACTCTCCATCTTAGTGGAGGCTCCGCTTTGTGAGGTACGATGGGCCTGGCTGTTCTGGCAAGCTTGCCTGTGTAGCGTTTGCATTTCTAGTTGGCTTATGTTATCCTTGATTTTTTGGTCAGTTCTTCTCAAAGAAAAAGCGAATGTTGGATGTTTTTGTTCGTATATATATTTAAAAGATATTTCATATTTATTAAAAAGATCAATGCATACTTAAGAATATCTCACCATATATTAAAAAAGTTAACCAATTATTAAATAAATGTTCATCATATATTAGGAATGTTTATTGTAAAATAAACCTATAAAAAAGAAAGATGGAAAATAAGTAAAAAGAAAAAGAAAAAACCAAAAGCCAAAAGGTATCAGAAAAAAAACAGAAAATTAAAATCTACATAAACCAGAATAAATACCAAAAGCAAAACAACACATAAATTGAAAAGACAAATAAAACAAATGAGAGAAGGACAAACTAGAAAAACAAACGCAAAACCATAAAAAGAAAATAAAAACCATTTTTTTAACAATGCCATGTGCCGGCCTAGGGGTTTTTTTTTTTTGAGACAATGCCGGCCTGGGGGTGAGCACCCGCATGCGTCGTGTCAACTATTCGCCGCCTTCGGGCTTCGATTAGGAATAGCCGGGGAAGCGTTCCCCCTGCTCTCGCTCGGCTATGAGTGTGTTGGGTCCAGCTTGCATGAATTCGGTAGGCCCAAGCCAAATGGGAGGCCCATATCTTAGCAGGGCCAGTTATGAGAACACATAGGTTGTTCGCGCCTAAGTTTTTATGTCTATTATTTACATGTATACATCTTAATCTTGATTTATCATCATTTAAGATGCCCCAAATTATCTCTTAGGAGTAGAAGGTGTATTTAATCTTAGCCATGTTGGTCATAAGTAGTGATTTTGTTCATTTGTGGCAATTTATTTTGATGTGTCAAAAATGAAAAGGTTTTAAATATACTTAGCAATTACTCCCTTTGTTCCTTTATACGAGGTGTATTTATTTTTTGAAAAAATTCACAATGTAAGATGTATTTCTTCCCATTCCTCAGAAATCCATTTTTAGCCCTTCAGAGAAAAGGAAAGTATCTCTCACCCGATTGTTTGTGTCTCTTCTTGTAGCAAAAGAAGGAAAATATCCTCTCTCGCTTGCATGTACTCCTATTTCTTAATTTCGTAGACTAGTTGATTTACTCCCTCCATGAATTTGTTTTTTGAAAAGTCAAATTTGTGCATGTTTGATCAAGTTTTTTGAAAAATATATCAATATCCACAATACCAAATTTATATCATTTGATCCATCATGATAAGTAGTTTCATATTTTATCTAATAGATATTGTGGATGTAGATATTTTATTTTATAATCTTGGTCAAACTTTCAAATGATTGACTTGAATGGAAATCAATACACCTTATATTCTGGAACAGAGGGAGTACTTGCCACTAACCAATAAATTTGCCAAGGGTAATTTTGTCCTAACTTCTTTATATTTATGTGCCTTGGTCACTGTGCTGAAAGAAATACCTTATGTAAAGAAACAGAGGGAGTATTATGTAATATAGATGGTGGTAAAAGACCACTTCTAGTTTTATACCGTACCACAAATGGATCGTACGGCTAGATGTATCTTCATGCTTTTGTCGTGCAACCTCTAAAGCTAGAGAGATGATTTACAAATAAAATGTTTGTATTTTTACGGAAAAAATTGTTAAGATGTCATGTGTTCATAATATATTTGTAATCACATATGCTATCAATACAAACTAGATTCTAAAGTGAAACTTAGTAGAACAAAGAAGAAACTCGCACATACGAATCACCCCAGAATCACTATGAAGATGAAATGAATGATTGTATCTAGATTATATTGCTCGCCAACAAGAACACAACGGAGAGGAGAGTTGGTGAAGTGAGTTGATGCCGATTCCCCACTGCTAGGATTTCTAAGCTCCCAACCGCAAGAATTATTCCCTCGCACGAAAGATCAAATGTATGATCTCTCTGCCGGTATCCACATGTGTTGCAATAGTGGACCTCTTATTCCTGTGTGACTCTTTTCCTTCGTTATACTTTACAAAACCCGAAGCAAGACTTATCGGCATCCCTGTGAAACAACTCTTGATCAATGTGCACCGTTATCCTCGTTGACTGTTTTGTTATCTTTTCTCATTTCCCTATTTCAACATCATCATGATTATATCGCGTTGTGTCTAGTCAGACGACGATGGATGTTGTAATACCGTGATAATATCTTTCTATTAATTTGCCGGTTTTATTAAATTTCTTACTTATCATGATGTGTTATTTTCTTCCTTGTTTGTGCACATACGTCAAAAAATCTCATACCAAATATCAATAGCATTAATTATTCTTTTGTCGTTCCCTTATTTATTATGAGTCATCAATGAAATATTATTTCATTTCTTATTTGAACGAGATGAAGATTACAGAATTAATATCATTAATTAACCACATTACTAGTATACATCAATTATGTATTTATTTCCTTACCGATTTGTATCCATTGGTGGAGAAGCAACCATCACAAAGACCGCCAACTCTCTTTGTTAATAGTAAAAATACTATATTTTTTCATTTATTTCCTTATTAGTCACCACATAGGAGTATTATTTTCATCCTTATTTGTGCACGACGAAAAGTCGGAATTAACCCTATGCGGTCACTTTTTCTGTTTTTTCACCATTTAGGGTCGGCATGAACCCATTGTGAGGAACCAAGGTCTAGGGATACACGAACTACTCTCCTCTGTTCCAACGATGGTTGGTTCCCAAGTCCCTGCGTGCACCACATGATGTATGGTCAAACCGAATTGTGCTCTCTATATTATGAAGAAGAAAACGCCATTTTCCAAACAAACTCTGAGCAAACGCAACAACAGCCCATAGGTGGCCGGTGGAACGTTACTGCGGAACATAAATAGCAGCAGCATCCAAAAATCTCTCCAAATGGATATGCAGTATTCAAGAGTTGGCGTCTATCCATGTCGCGAGCTGAGCACATCGCTCACTCATCATCGCCATATCTTCAGTTAAAACCTGCCAAAAAGGCTTCCGTATGCCACCACAGCCGAGGAAATAATAACTGAACCGAAAGGCACGCCGCTGCTCCTGGCCAAAAGGCCCTTTTGGCGCACACAAAAGCTCCCACACTTTCAGTTACAGAGAGAGAGGACAAAACTCGCCCCCATGCCGCTATAAAAAACCAACAGTGCCCACGCACATTCCTTCCCAAGTACCCATTGCCTCGCAGCGCCCCAAGAACCGACCCCGGCCCCGAATCCATCCCCAATCCCCTCTCGACAACAACAATCATCCAGTACTCAGTGCACCGTCGGAAAAGGAGATGCGCGGCAGCATGCGTTCCTCTGGGAAGAAGAGGAGCCCCCGTGCTCCTCCTCCTCTTGCTCCGGTGCTCCTGCTGGTCTGCGGCCTCGCGCTGCTGCAGCGCCCGGCCTCTGCCGAGATAAAGGCGAGTGGAGCGGCCGGTGGCTGGCTGCTAGCTCCTGGCCATCTTCTTCTTGGTTCGCTTCTCCGTGTGTCTCTTTTCGCTGGTGGTGGTAAAGGTTTGCCGATTTGCTGCAGTCGTATGTTGTGTACCTCGGATGCCACTCGCATGGCAGGGAGGGCGCGGCGCTCGCCTCCAACCAGGAACGCGCCAAGAGCTCCCACTACCAGTTCTTGGGCTCCGTCCTCGGAAGGTAAGTGAGTCGAATCCAAGCGCCCTCCAGCCGATCACTGCAAACTTGTAGATTAACATCTGGAGGCAATCCATGCAGCGAGGAGAAGGCGCAGGACGCCATCTTCTACTCCTACACCAGGTACATCAATGGCTTCGCCGCCACGCTGGAGGAGGAAGACGCAATGCAGATCTCAAGTGCGTCCTCAACTCTTCATCGTCATCTTCTTCGCTTGTCTTCTTCCTGCACTACTGGATAATTTATATTTCCATCTACACGGCACTTGCATGTGGTTTTTGCTGGGTGTGGGATTCTGTTTTCGATGGGTTCTTGGTATTAAGCCGTGTGTTTACGCTGCGCGTGCAGAGCACCCGAGCGTCGTCTCTGTTTTCCCCAACAGAGGGCATAAGCTGCACACCACCCGCTCATGGGAGTTCCTCGGGATGGAGAAGGACGGCCGGGTGAGGCCCGACTCCATCTGGGCAAAGGCAAGGTACGGCGACGGCGTCATCATCGGCAACCTAGACACCGGTACGTACATGATCTCTTCGCCGTGTTTCACAAATTATTACTCGCCGAGTCAGCCGGTGCTGATCATTTTGGGCCCAAGAACTTGAAAAATGCCACCCGGTGATGAGATTCACTCCATTTCTTGACGTCAGTACAGTAGTAAATGGCCATCCCTCTCAGCAGTATAGAGTAGAGTGGACACTGTAAATGGATCAGACCTTCCGACCCGAAGGTGTAGCGTATAGGCACCAGGCAGGCAGCCGGTGCCTGCGCTCTGTGCAGCGGGTGTGTGCGGTGCGGTGCACGCAGAGCGCGCAGGCGCAGCCGCTGCCTGCGACTGCATTGCAATCGGAATCGAGAATCTGACCCAGACGCACAGCGGTTTCGGCTTTTGGCCTCCCGTGTTCCTGGTGGATGGATGGCAGGCTCGCCGCTGAGGAACGATTTATCACGGCCCTGCGCTTGCCTTGAGCCGGTTTTTTATGAGCCGTTGGGACTCGGAACTACCACGGCCGTAGTTCAAAGGCCGCTTGGGTCCTAGCAGTGCAGGTGTCAGAAAATCTCATTGGTGCCACTGGTATTTTTACGATCTCCTTGGAGGCAAATTTTCTCGAGAAAATGTTATCTCGTTCTTCAAGTGAAAATGGTGCTAACAGGGTTGCAACCGCCCGATGAAGTACCTAGGCCTCCTTTGGTTTATATATGATAAAAAAATTATAGGAATAGGAAAGCTGCTGCTGCTTGGCGCGCTTGCACAGGTCGGGCGAGGGCGACAGGCCCGGCGTCGTCGACAGGGAATCCGGGACGCCGAGTCAAATCCCTCCTCATCCACGGCCCCCGGCTCCGGCTCCGGCGACCACGCTACTCCTACTACTACTGTACCACGCAGCAGCGCGGGGCCACCGCCCGGCATGCACGTGACTGAAACTAACTGAGTATGTTTACACCGGTTCATGCATGCAGGGGTGTGGCCGGAGGCCGGCAGCTTCAGCGACGACGGCATGGGCCCGGTGCCGGCGCGGTGGCGGGGCGTCTGCCACGACCAGTCCTCCTCCGACGACGCCCAGGTCCGCTGCAACAGGTCCGTCCGTGCGCGCGTCTCCCTCCTCCTCCCCTCGGTTTCTCCTTTGCTTGCACTCTAGAGTAAGTATACCGTCTGCACTGCAGCTAGCGGCTGCTCACGCCGCACGGGCACACGGCCCTCCGTGCCTCCATGCGTCGCCGCCTCGGGCGCGGCGGTTCAAGCTCTGTAGTACGTGCGTTATCCCGACGTGGTTTGGTTTTTGTCCGGGCGTTGGTTGGTTCGTGTTGTTTAGCGTTTCGCCAACGTGGGCTTGACTTGACCACTGTCGCTGTGCAATGTACAGGGCTTTGTAGAGCGTAAACTAACTATTACCCCACCTACTGGCTGTCTTCTTTAGTGACAAGAGGTCGACTGCGGTTCGAGAGACATGTCTTGACCTAACTAAGATTTGTCCCATAAGTTCAGGCAAGTGCCTATGGTTAGCCTATGGTTATTTTAAGCAACGATCTCGACATGCCGTGCCCTAGGACTTGGAGCCAGGCTAGTAGTATACACTTGTGCCTCTATTCTGATTCTGAATAATAGGCTTAAACTGAAGTAGAGTTGTGCTGGCCTAATCAGGCTACGAACGGGCAGTGCATCAGTGGTAAATGCTCATGCTAACAATATCTGAAACCGCTGGAACTGTGCAACATAACCACAAGAAAAAGTCAGCCATGCCCATGCAAGTGCAACAATGTCCACAGTTTCAGACACATGGTATTGGCATTGCACTATTTCTGGTGTGCCGCCATGCTAACAAGGTGCGAAATGGAAAATAAACTAAAACAAAAAACCTCTAGCACTGCACTGTCCTAGCGCACTAGCATGCTTGCCTCTGCACAACTGTGGCCTCTCCTGCCCTCCTTTCCGCTGAGCATCTGCCCCTACCAGTAATCCACCAGTCCACGCCGCGAGTCATGCATGTGAGCGAGCGTAGGCAGGGGGGCAGAGCTCGCATCCTCAGTCATCGTCAACAGATCGATGGCACCTTTCCGCTGTTGGCTGCCAGGGTCAGTGTGGTGGCGCCACAGATTGCAGCCATGATTCAGCTTCAAAATTAGAGCCCGACTCAACTGCATGCATCCCGGCCTACCAGAGAGATTTCCTCCGTCTCTCTGCCCTGCGCTTTCCCATGATTACATGTTGCCCCGGGCATCGTGCTTGTCCCTACGCATCCCCTGTTTGCATCCAGCTCGATCGGCCTGCTTCAGGTACCGTATCGATCCACGAGCAGCTGATGAGCAAGCCGCTAGGCACCACGCTCTTCGTTCAGACCTCCGAAAAGCTCCAAAAGGGCGCCCTGGTCCACGCACAGCGCAAGCTTGGCTTCGCTCTCCACCCTTTCTGCGTCGGGGTCCATGCATGGCTCCTGCGCGAGCTTAGCATGTGCTGTGCGATCATCTGCCGCGGCTAGGGCCAGGCCAGCCCGCTCGCTCGACAACCTATAATGCAGCGTGCCTGATGAAACGCAGTCGCGGGAGGAAACATGCCAAGAGTGCGATCTTGTCCGCATGCACGCACGCTAGGACCATCCTCATCACACCGAGGAAATTCCTCCTCCAAATCACCCGTTGGCTGCTGCTCCTCCAAGCAAGATTCTCCTGGAAACATCATGGTGTTGCTGATAGTTACACAATCATTAGCCTAACCTTTCAAGCGGCTCATCATGGCGTCTCATGCATGGCGTTGACGTGAACTGTGGCTGTGAATCGTGATTGTGATTGTGATGAGCGCGCGCGCCGCATGCAGGAAGCTGATCGGCGCGCGGTACTTCAACAAGGGGTACGCGGCGACGGTGGGGCGAGCGGGCGCGGCCGCGAGCCCGAGCCCGGCCAGCACGCGGGACAGCGACGGGCACGGCACGCACACGCTGTCCACCGCCGCGGGCCGCTTCGTGCCGGGCGCCAACCTGTTCGGCTACGGCAACGGCACGGCCAAGGGCGGCGCCCCCGGCGCGCGCGTCGCGGCGTACAAGGTGTGCTGGCGCCCCGTGAACGGCAGCGAGTGCTTCGACGCCGACATCATCGCCGCCTTCGACGCCGCCATCCACGACGGCGTGGACGTCCTCTCCGTCTCCCTCGGCGGCGCGCCCACGGAGTACTTCAGGGACGGCGTCGCCATCGGGTCGTTCCACGCCGTCAGGAACGGCGTCACCGTGGTCTCCTCGGCGGGGAACTCCGGGCCCGGGGCCGGCACGGTGTCGAACACCGCGCCGTGGCTCGTCACCGTCGGGGCCAGCACCATGGACCGCGAGTTCCCGGCGTACCTGGTCCTCGGCAACAAGAAGCAGATGAAAGTATGTTGCTTCTGCCCGAGTTATCTTCAGTCGAGTCTGCTACTCCCTCCGTCCGTGAATAAGTGTACATCTAGCTTTTGTCCTAAGTTAAAGTCTTAAAATTTTAACCAACTTTGTGGAAAAAATAATAGCATATATGACATCAAATTGATATATTATAAAAGTACATTTCAAAATAAATCTATCGACACTAATTTAGTGCCATAAATGCTGCTACATTTTTCTATAAAGTTGATCAAAGTTTTAAAATTTTGACTAAAGACAAAAGCTAGATGTACACTTATTTACGGACGGAGGAAGTATGTGTCCATCTCTCCCGTGGTAATGTAACACTTTATCTTTTGCTCAGGGACAGAGCCTGTCGCCGGTGCCCCTGCCTGCCAACAAGCATTACCGGCTGATCAGCTCAGTAGAAGCCAAGGCAGAAGATGCAACAGTGGCCCAAGCGTAAGAAAACTCGATCAAATTGCTGCTGAAATTTACTTGCAATGATTTGTCAGAGATGAAACTGTAACCATGTTATGTTATCATTGCAGGCAAGTGTGCATCGAGGGGTCGCTGGACAAGAAGAAAGTGAGGGGGAAGATCGTGGTGTGCATGCGAGGGAAGAACGCGCGAGTGGAGAAAGGCGAGGCGGTGCATCGTGCCGGCGGGGTCGGGCTGGTGCTGGCGAACGACGAGGCCACCGGGAACGAGATGATCGCCGACGCACACGTGCTCCCGGCCACCCACATCACCTACTCTGACGGAGTCGCGCTGCTCGCCTACTTGAATTCAACCAGGTAAGCCATCTGATATGTGCACCTAGTTTGGCATAGCAACCAGCAGGGCCTATTAGCTCAGCTGGTTAGAGCGTCGTGCTAATAACGCGAAGGTCACAGGTTCGAGACCTGTATGGGCCAATCGTTTTTTTGCTCGACCATTTTTTGAATCCACAACATCAAAATGTCATGCAGGTCTGCGTCGGGCTACATCACCCTGCCAAACACCGCGCTGGAGACGAAGCCGGCGCCGTTCATGGCCGCCTTCTCCTCTCAGGGCCCAAACACGGTCACTCCCCAGATCCTCAAGGTCCGCCCGGCTTTTCTGCCACAAACTCGCCCGTGCCTTAATAATCGTGTAGTAACATCACGACCATGCTGAGCATCTTACCGTATGTGTCGCAGCCCGACATCACCGCGCCGGGGGTGAGCATCCTGGCGGCGTTCACCGGCCTGGCCGGCCCGACCGGCCTCACCTTCGACAGCCGCCGCGTCCTCTTCAACTCCGAGTCCGGCACCTCCATGTCCTGCCCGCACGTCGCCGGCATCGCCGGCCTCCTCAAGGCCCTCCACCCCGACTGGAGCCCCGCCGCCATCAAGTCCGCCATCATGACCACCGGTACAAATTAACGTGACATTTCAGACCAATCTCTTGCTGCTGCCGCGCGCTGACAAAAAGAGTTGTCGTCGTTTTGGCCTTGTGCAGCCAGGGTGCAGGACAACACGCGGAGGCCGATGAGCAACTCGTCGTTCCTGCGCGCCACGCCCTTCGCCTACGGCGCCGGCCACGTGCAGCCCAACCGCGCCGCCGACCCGGGCCTCGTCTACGACACCAACGCCACGGACTACCTCCACTTCCTCTGCGCGCTGGGCTACAACTCCACCGTGATCGGCACGTTCATGGGCGGCCCGCGCGCCTGCCCGGCGACGCCGCGGAGGCCGGAGGACCTCAACTACCCGTCCGTCACGGTGCCCCACCTGCCCGCCTCCGGCGAGCCGCGCACCGTCACGAGGCGGGTGCGGAACGTGGGCGCGGCGCCGGCGGCTTACGACGTGCGGGTCCGCGCGCCGCGCGGCGTGTCCGTGACCGTGCGCCCGAGCCGGCTGGAGTTCGCCGCGGCCGGGGAGGAGAAGGAGTTCGCCGTGACGTTCAGGGCCAGGGCGGGGCGTTTCGCGCCCGGCGAGTACGTGTTCGGGCAGATGGTGTGGTCGGACGGCGCCGGGCGGCGCCGCCACCGCGTCCGGAGCCCCGTCGTCGTCAGGGTCGCCGGCCGGAGGACGGGCAAAACCGGTGTCCCCGTCGCCTGACGAGCTTCCTTCGTTAGGATCCGTTTGGTTATTCTATTAGCAAGCGATGCGCTGAACAAAGAAGTTCGGTCCGTCGACAAGAAAGGTGTCAATATGTGGCAGTACCAAAACTGTTCTTTGAGCGGTTAATGAAGTTGGATTTGGATGTACTTCATCACAAAGAAAAAAGAAGAAGTTACTTCTCTACTCAAACAAACTTAAGATTGGGCGTCAACTCTACTATCTCTATTATACCTACACTGAAACAAATCTCTACTATGCCTTGTAAATTACAGCTGGTGATGGTGGTGATAAATTCACTCCTCACTTCACACATATCTCTCCCGTCTATCTACAAAATGCATCAGACCCGGAGAATGGGCCAGTCTGCAAGAGGAGAACGAACCAGGAAGGCTAGGACCTGGTTGAGAAAAACGGTGCAAAAAGCCATGTTTTTTTTTTGAGAAACTGCAAAAAGCCATGTGTGCATGAACTTTGGTCACCTGCATGGTGGTTGGTGGGATTTGGCATCATAGAGCCCGGCACTTAGAGCATGGTTAGTAACATAGCCAGCAGCTTACCATGGCAAACACGGCAAACTTTCCATGGCAAACTTAAGATGTTCAAAAACATGACAAACATGTCAAATTATTTATTTATGATGTTCAAAAACATGGCAAACTCAAAAAATATAGCAACCTACGATATTGAAAGATATGGCAAACTTGCCATGGCAACTAAAATCAGTTGTTTGTTGTAGATGTGTTTTTTGCCATGGCAACTAAAATCATGTTTTGCCATGGTTCGTTGAGTATTTTGCAAAGTCCATCCAACGAATGGTTTGCCATGGCAATTACAATTTTATGGGACGATGGGAAATAGTCATGCCAATTTTTTTATGCATCATGCCATTTCTAGTGCCCCATGTTAATTTATTTTTTTGTAATGGCAAATTTAGTTTTATAGCCATGGCAAATTCACCCTATTTTTCCCATGGTAATATTACCTTTCTTTTGCCAATGGCAAATTTGCCTTTTTAAATGTGCTATGCCAAATTAACTATTTATTTTTGCCATGGAAAATTTACCTGAATCGCCATGACACACGAGAGAAAAAACAGCCGCAGAAAAAGAAAGGGGGAGAAAAGCTAGAGAAGTGCCCGCGTACGAGAGAAAAACAAACCACGGATAAGAAAAGGAAACGGGCAGCGCTACGATCGGGATCACATAGTACGTACGAGTACGAGACTAGAGAAAAAACAAACTTCTAGAATAAAAAAAAGGAAAACGGGATTAGGGAGATCGACGGGGAAGGAGGATCGCGCTAGATAATCCAACGTGGGTCGACGCCTTCGGTACTTTTTTTTTACACAAAAAAAGATTTGGTGTGCGCCGTCGCCGTCGCCGTCAAATCTAAAGCGAGAAGCAGCGCCCGGGTGCTTGGACTCTGAATTTGGGAGCGATGTCGTTCGCTTACAAGTTCAGGTACATCGTCGTCGGCGACACAGGTGCGTGCCTTCTTCTCGACCCGGCACCGCCTCGCGCGCTCTCGATGTCCATCTGCTCTCTTTCGTTTCTAGTCCATCGTGCCCTGATTTTATCATCGGTTCGTTGCGTGATCTCGTACGCGAATCCACTTCCGGTTATAAGTAGAAACTCGAAATCTTGTTCGTTTTTCATCGACGGCCGCCGTCCAACAACGTGCTGCCGCGCGGCTCGGATCGTACTTGCTATATCATGGCTACAGTTTCGATCGACGCAACTGTAGGGTTTTATCTTTCCAGTCGAAAGCCTTGTATATGCTTGCGTTGGCCTAGGCCAGAAGCCAAGAAGAAACCATGACCATGTTAATTATGAATTTGCTGTCCCAGGAGTTGGAAAGTCATGCCTCCTGCTGCAGTTCACTGACAAGCGGTTCCAGCCCGTGCACGACCTGACCATCGGCGTCGAATTTGGGCAGCGGATGGTCACCATCGGCAAGAAGAAAATAAAGCTTCAGATCTGGGACACGGTCTGTTAACTGTTCCTCTATGAACCTTCAGACGAAACTAAATGCATTCCCTACTGTCAAACCTTTACTGAAGTGAACTGCATGATGCAGGCAGGCCACGAGGATTTCAGTTCAATCACAAAATCCTACTACAGAGGTGCGGCCGCGGCTCTCCTCGTTTATGACATCACCAGGTACATTCACCAGATTAAGCATGCATTTTAAGTTGCTGTCGTCTTAGAATTTTACCAGTAGACTTAGAATGTCGATCCTTTCCTCTGGTGATGAGCAGGAGGGAGACCTTCAACCACGTCGCGAGCTGGCTGGAAGAAATGAGGGAGCAGGCGGACGGCAACAACAACATCACCATCATGCTGGTCGGAAACAAATCAGATTTAGGTCAGAGGCGAGCAGTTCGCCAAGGAGAACGGCCTCGCCTTCATGGAGACCTCGGCCAGGACCCGGCACAACGTGGAGGAGGTAACTCGAAGCACCGAATCGCACCGCAGCGGCGCGCAATTTGCCATGGCCTTTTTCTGACATGACATGACCCTATATGCACGCAGGCATTCCTTCAGAGCTCGTCCATGGTGTACGAGAAGATCCAGGAAGGCGCCATCGATCTCTCCAAGGTGGGTGTCTGCATAGTGTTTTGCTAGCAGCTGCTTATCGGGTTAATTTTTTTAAAACAAGATTATCG
Organism: Triticum monococcum; assembly: GCA_034509565.1. Classification (NCBI taxonomy): domain Eukaryota; kingdom Viridiplantae; phylum Streptophyta; class Magnoliopsida; order Poales; family Poaceae; genus Triticum; species Triticum monococcum. The sequence continues at coordinate 492,789,133 of CM067845.1, forward strand.
TGTTAATTTGTCCACTGTTGTTTCTCTTGCGGTGTAGTGGTGTCACGCCCGGAGTTGATGAAGTATGCAACCTTGACAGGGACACGCTGCCGTCTGGAGCCTACGGCTGCTGCAGCAGCTGAGGAGCGTAACTTGGACGACACAGTTCCGTCTCTCAGATGTTGTTTGATACGAGTGCAAATCTGTAGTATATATGTAGATCACTTGGCAGTTAAAAATGATGTACAGCGTTTTATAGTCTTCCAATGTTATATTTTTTCTAGTGTCTTGATTTTTACTTTGCTATACCTTTTGTCTTGTATTAAGAAACAAGAGAGCGAGAACTTGGAAATTGCTTTTGGCTCCCGGCTCCATGGAGCCTGGATATTGAAAAATTTCATGATGAAACATGATTTTTAAGTTTTAAAAATTTCTGAAAACACACACATACATATGGATGTATACTAATTTTTGTAAACTTTCATGATGAAATACATTTTGGTGTTGGGTACACAAAAAAGACAAATTCAGGCATTTCTAGCACATGCTATTCAGTATAAAAACTAGACGACACCACACGAGTTTTTCTGCAAAGAAAAAGACACCGCACGAGTTGCTGCATGGACTTTTAATAAGCATAAATGAGGACTTGATGAAATGAAAAAATTGACTCTGAACGGCAGGTGCTCTGCCTTTTCATTGAAGATTTACAGGAAGGAGCAGAGGTAAGGAAGAGAACGAAGTCATCAGAGATGCTGCATCCTGCATGTGCAAAAAGACTACATTAAAGAGCTACAACTATCATTTCTAAATCAGCTTTGATCAAAGCGATCACCCTATCAGCAGTGATGCATTTTCTGGTGAATACTCTTCTGTTTCACTCATTCCAAATGTGCCACGCAAAGTACGCCGCGGTGGCAGTGTTCTTCTTGGGGCCCTGGTAGCAGAAATGCCACCAAGTCTGGATGGAGTCCAAGGAGCTAGGTAAGATCGGACAACGTTGTGGCAAGGTATAGCGCAGTTTGAACCAAACTTCCTGGGCAAAAGCGCAAGTGCTGAAGAGGTGCAGCGCAGACTCAAGCTCCTGATCGCAGAAGGAGCACACATTGTTATAATCGGAGCCTTGGGCACGCAATCTGCTGCAGTGGGAAGTCGATTTTGCACCAAGGTCCTAATGATTTTTTTTTTTACTTTCCTCTCAATCTTCAGCCTCCAGATCATCTCAAGGTCTGGCCTAGAAATGGATCCAATGAATTGACTCGAGTAGGACAAGCTGGCAGAGTATTGTTTTGAAGACGTCCAATTCCAGTTGATTTTATCCTGGACATGAGTGAGGCATACATTCTGATTTTTTTTGCCAAAGGGATAGAAAAGCATCAAGGTCAGCCGAGGAATTCAGTCTTTCAATCCCTTTCATCCATCTTCTGTCTTGGAGGGCCACAGCAACCGTGTGATTCTTCCTGCGGGCCAACAAGAAGTCTGAGAGCACCTCGGCAATCAACTGATCATCACAGCAGATGGGATAGGCGGAGGATTTGCTAAAGTTATTAGTGGACAGGCCAGAGATTTTCCCAAAAGCCAAGAGGATTGCTTGGGTGGCGTCCAGCTCTTTTTTGCAGGGGTTTATGAACAATGCCGCGGCATCAGCATAGAGGCTCACGCGGATGGAGGCAAACTTATGCGAAATGGGCTTGAGGATACCAGCTTTGCTTGCACGCGCGAAGCTGCGCTGCAGAGGTTCGATTTGATGAAATAAATGGTACAGCAACGTGCATGACATTTTTGAATTTCGGATTATCACATCATGCACGTCAATCTGAAGAGCAACATATTTCTATGTTAGTGACAAGTGACCTAAGCAACATTGTACAGATAATTTGTGCACAGGAAGCCAATGAAGCATGTAGGTAGGTTGTGTGTGGCATTGTGGATGTTTAACATTGTGGCATTGTGGATGTTTATCAACGAGCGATTAAGCGCGCATGTTTATCTGTCATTAGCTGCTTCATTTGGTCAGCTGGTACTGCAAATCTGGTGTCCAACTAGCTTAGCAGGACAATAGGCTTACATCCATAGGTAAATGGTTCTAGTTATCATGAACCACATTCAGGCGTCCCATATCATGACGACCGCGATGACACCGACGCCAAGCGCAACGGCGAGCCACCGGCCGACGGGCGTGTCGGCGGCAACGGGCCTCTGGGGCCTGTACCCCTTGGCGACGAGGTGGTTGATGGAGACGTAGACAAAGATGCCCGTGGCGAGGCCCATGGAGATGGCATAGATCCAGTCGGCCACCCGGCCCTCCGTGGTGGCGTCGACGAGTATGCCGACGGCGACGCCGATGGGGCTGGAGACGGCGAAGGCGAAGGCGTAGCCGAAGCAGGAGAGGAGGGGCCGGTCGGGGAGCATCCGGAGCAGCGCGATGCCCATGGCGATCGCGGCCAAGATCTTGTGCAGGCTGATGGTCCACAGCGCCTTCCACGCGTCGGCTTCCGTCTCTGCGAGAAATCGTCGATTCGTAGACCGGATCAAGTAGAAGTAGGCATGAAAATCAGTGACTGAAGCAGGGTCGAGAGGTACACACACATCTAGTAAGATGCAGAGATCCTCTCATTAATGGCAGTCAAAATCCAGGAAATTTCAAGCTCTGTCTCTGTCTTACCGGCAACTCCAATGGCGATGCCTTCGAAGACGGAGTGGAAGCAGAGCGCGGCGATGAGGAGCACGCCGTCGCCGATGGTGCTCGCGTTGCGCAGCATGGATGCAGTCGACAGTCCGTGCGCGTCCTGCACGCGCGGCACCGCCAAGTTATTACATACTGCACGCGCGAGTACACAGAGCTGTGTGGTAGTTTGAACGACTGCCAAATCAACACCGGACTCGGAGGCTGCACTTACAGATGTTTGTGGTTCGATGCTGTTGTCATCGGTGCTGCTCAGCTTGCCCTCCTCCAGCGCTCCTGGAAGTTTGTAAACAGGGTTGGATTCTCAAGTGAACGTTTAAACCATGACTAATAAGATCGCAGGAGTAACAGTAAGACCGTGAAAATGCGCATCGAAAGATTGCCAATCACGTAGCACGTAGCGCCCGCCCCGGAATAGAAAGGGAGCAAATTTGCATTTAGATTTAACCAAACGTACGCGCACGGCGCAGCTGCCACCTTTACACCGCCGGCCAGCTGGTGTATGCGCAGATATAGCAGTTAGTTTCAGCGGAGAACATGCGACCTGCTGCGCTCACCTGCACTCGGGGCGGCGGGTGTGGTCTGGCCGGGGCCGCGCGCGACGACGGAGGAGACGACGCACTCGGCGAGCATGGTGAGGACGTACCCGGCGCAGGCCAGCATGGAGGCGAACGGGTAGGCGCTGTGGGGGACGAGGTCCCCGAAGGTCTCGTCGGCGTCGCTGAGGAAGTGCATCATGGCGGTGCCGAGGATGACCCCGCCGGCGAACTGCGTGCCCAGCGCCAGGAACGCCTCGTTCCACCGCATGAAGTAGGGGGACACGCCGCCGGCCAGGGTGCCCGCGAACACCAGCGCCAGGCACCACAGCTTCACCGCCACCAGCCCCGGCGCCCGCAGATCCGGCTTCGCCTTCGCGCCGCCGTCCGCGTCGCCGTCGCCGTGTCCGCCACCTCCATGGGCCCAGGCAGTGCTCGCGGACGCGCTGAGCCAAAGGACGAGAAGGAGGAGGTGGCGGGAGCTGGTGGCCGATCCCATGCCGTTGCTGTGCTGGGCAGTGCGGGAACCATGCGGAAGGTACGTAGATAGGAGCCGAGGACGAGGAGGGGATTTATACGTGGGCGGGAAGCTTGCAAGGAGCTGATGTGTGGGCCCATGTGTTGCCGGAGTACACTTCTTCTCGGGCTAGTACTCTTTCTCTTCTTAAATTGTTCTCGTTTTGACAATCAAAGCCTCCTTTATTCAGTCATAACAACCATTGCATCCTTTACAATCAAAGGAATCACTGCATATTCCAACCAAGTATTCGATTGAGAAAATCTAGCTAGTCTAGCCAGTTCGTGAGCTACCTGATTACTCTCTTTATTACAATTATCAAAGATAACATGACGAAAACTAAAGACTTAAAATAACAGTCGGCAGTGGCCAATGAAGAAGAAGAACCATTTTTTAATGCCGCGACCACCTCCACGCTGTCTGAGTCGATCTCAATTTTACTGCAACCAACAGTTTGCGGCCTAGCTTGATCAGTACATGGGAGGTCGGGGACGGCTGGTCCTACTTCAACGACTTGATCTTGGACTTGCGTGCTATATAAAGCATGAGGCGGTAAAATCGGGATTGTACACTTTGACACGGCTCCGCTCATGTGCATCTCTTCCTTTTTGGTGCTCAATTATTTAAAGTGGAAAAATTATCGTACCAGTATAGGTAGCATGCATGAACCAATCTGCCTCATACGTGTTGCTTGAGAGCCTTTTGGCTCACTGTGACTGCTAAGATTCCTTTTAAAAATCAGATATTTTTGTTGTTGATAGGTTTTTGCCCTATGAGAAACTTTCGTAAATGTAGGTTTTGCCGTCGATAGGTTTTTGCCCTATGACATGTGTTGGCACATGCAGTGGCTTTTTTTGCCAATGTGTTGAACTCACTCTTCATTCTTCCCTTCCTAGACATTGCTCTCGTACTGATTAAGTTGTTAATGAAAAGGAGCAGAGCCCGGTTCAAAAAAGAAATGTTGCATGACAGAGCGAGAGATAATGATGCAGTTGTGTGCAAATGAATATACGAAGTCATAGCTCTCGCTAGAGGCGACCGACCCGAGTGACGTCGGTTGCCCAATCAGAATTGTTACCCCACAATTTTACTCATGTAATTCACGAACCAGGAAGTCATTTAACCCACGACATTGAGCAGCTCATATAACATCATGTTATCATCACACTCATGGCGTGAACACACGTTTGAGCAAATAACCATGTGCTAGAGCTAGAATGAAGATATGCTGCAACAAGGCAACAATGTATAGTATTATCATGTAAATACTTCAGTTCAAAATTTTGTCTTCTTACATCAGTTATTTCGAAACAGGGGGAGTAACTGACAAATTAAGAGGGCACAATTCACTTAGCCCACTCACTGCCAGCAAGCCGGAAATTGGGCTACCGAGGCCGTTTATCCGTGCTGCCGTCAGAATCCTGGCAAGATGCTGAGATGTTTGGCGACCCTGTTTACCTGCTGCAGTGTTGCACGCATCCAGCTTTAGACGTGGACGTCCGGACATTGGAGCACTGAACCGGAATGTTGCACGAAGCCTTGCTAGAAGCTGCGGCGCGGAGTCAATTTAGCTGCAGTCTTCTTCTCTCTGGCCGGAAGTTTTCTCCCACTAAGAGTTGCAGTCGAACGGATGTCGTCGATGAGATCCTGGTCCGCGGCATCCATGAACTCCTCAAAATCCTCAGGAATCTCGTACATCTTGCCGAAGTCCACAAGCAGCCTCACGCATGTCCTTCTGAGCGCCGGTAGGCCGTAGGTGTGTGCTGTCTGCAGCCTCTCCAGCACGTTCTCCGTGCTCACGTCCCTCCTAAGGCTCTCCTCGCACGCCTTCTTGAGGTCCGTGATGCCATACTTGTCACCCGCAGGCCGCAGCGAGCAGCTCGCCCCGGTGCGCGAGCAGCTCTTCCTCCGATGCGATGACACCGTAGAGGTAGCCGACCAAGGCCTGGCACGCATCGATGGACATGTCGGAGATGTCCACCTTGGAGAGCTTCTTCTCCCCGAGGTTGTGCGAGAACATCCTCAAGAACACCGGTGACCGTGCCGCCAGGACGGCACGGTGGGCCTTGATGCTGCCACCAATGGTGTTTATGGTGATGTCGGTGAGGATGCCTTCTCGCAGCATGCGCGCAAAACCAGACTGTGCTTGCTCCACTGACGTCCTCGTTTCTCTAGAGCGCAAAACAGACTCTGGTTTGCCACGCTGTATAGAAAAAACTGCATTTTACACTAGTTGTAATATATCTTCCTGCTTCATCGTTATTCTTAAGGTTTCAATGTATTTAGATAGCAAACTCAAAATTCACACAATTGCTTTAAGGAAGAAAATTAAAATGAAGGAAAGGAAATGTGAGTTTTACCCTAGTCATTTTGATAAACTCGATGTCAATCAAGCATCTTCTTGATTTACATCCATCGGTCACTGTCCATGTATAAGGACAGGTGAGAGGCACGCTAACCACTGCATGTGTGTGCTACTTGTTAGCAACGTTTGAAAAAATCCACCCATGTTAAAGAGTAAAGAAGTACATTAGCAAAATAGAGTGGTTTGTAAATACCAAATGTGCACCAGTATACTTGGAAAAAGATACCCCTCCAATTCAAATTAATTAACGCAACCTCTATGTTGGATCGGAGGGAGTACAAAGTTCGAAACACTATAAAAGGGGAAAAAATACAGTAAATTGTTCGAGGCTTAGGACCCATGATTTGAAGTAAACATCACAAAGACATATATATTGTAAAAAACCATAAGTACGAAATTAGAAACTATTATCCGCATTTGAGTGATTAAGCATGTTATGCCTTAAGGGACTTAGTTCACAAGACTGATCAATGCGTCTCTTTCTGGCAGGAAAGAGAAGGCTATTGGTAAATATCACGCCATACACACTCACAACAGAAAGGTGAACATGATTGGATTCCGATAGAGAAGTGCAGTTTGCTAATTAATCATTAAAAGAGAAGTGCAGTTTGCTAATTACAAACCACTTAGTCAAATGTTTAGTATTGAGTGTTGATAACCATCCGATCAAGATCCTCTCATTCTTTTTATACATGTACTCTTTGTTCAAGATCGAATGATACTAGTTTTTATTTTTGAAAACAGATACTAGTTATTCATCAATCGAATAGCAAAACCAAAAACCATATAGCAATACATATAGTTTGTCCTACAAAATTTTTGCAAAATTTACTCATATTTGTGAACCAAACCATAAACAGTTTAAAATTTATTTTTTTCCAATTGCAGAAAAGGGCATGACCATAGTGTACACTAGAAAATTTTACCTTCAAGATTCTGAACTACGCCTGGTCGATTTTCAGGAAAATGTACAAGTTTCAGGGAAACACAGGCAGCATATTCGTCAGAAGATCGTGAAGATGGCGAAAGCGTCACTGAAGTATGCCCGTTCGCTCGGACTGCAGATAGTTGCCTACACAATTCAGATAGAACAATTACAAACCATATAATATTTGGAAAACATGTATAGAAATAATGCGTAATCATCGGATGCTGGGGAATCCTAGCTAGCTAGCCCACAGCAACAGCCACCATAGGATGCTCCTTTTGAAATCGGATTAATCTGTTTAAACACTCATAACAGCAGTACCCCTGTCGTTTGGAAATCATCCCTGTAAGGTGTATAACCATAACATCAAAGAATATACTGTTCAGTTAAAAAATTGAATATAGTGTTCCGCTAGAAATTTTGTTGAAGAAGGAACATAAGGGAAAAGGGGAGCAGAGGCAATACCATCTCCAGCTCCCAACATAGAAGTCTTCCTTGGATCTTTTGGTTTGCTCATCGGGTCCGAGCTCCATCAGCACAAATCTTCCTTCAACTTCCACGTCGTTCCCCGTGGTCGATCTTGACATCTCTCGGATGGACTCTTGGATTAAAGGCGGCGTGCTGTTCAGAGAAGAAGGCCGGTAACCCTAGAACTGGAACCGTGAATTTCGGAAGGAAGCAGAGGCCATCCAAAAAGGGTTTAGGGGGTCCGTGCACGGTGATATGCGGGTAGGTGAGTAAATTACGCGGCGGGGTTTGAGATAAGCGAGATATTGTTCCTCACTTGATGCTGAATTCGTTTCCTGGGCATCCTGTTTTCATGCTGATTCTGGTGCTGACTGCATCTAGCATTTGGCAAATATTTGATTCGCCAGCGAGATTTCTTCCCTCCTCGTCTCCATTTGATTTGTCTTGCAAACTTGCATGAAAAGTAATATGTACTCACTTCGTTCCTAAATATAAGTCTTTGTAAAGATTTCATTAGGTGAACTACATACGAAACAAAATGAATGAATCTACATTTAAAATACATCTACATATATCTGTACGTAATTCATATTGAAATCTCTACAAAGACTTAGAGCAACTTCAACGGGCCGACCCAAACGGACGGCAATTTCGTCCGCTTTTTGTCCGTTTGGGTCGGCCGCCCGCCCGGCGTCCGCCCTGTTTTTCATATGGGTCGGCAGCGCGCCCAACGCGACGACCCATATGTGCAGGCGTGGCCGGCCGGCCGCCCAATTTTGCATTGCACTCTCACATATAGTGAAATGAAAATTTAACAAACAAAATAGTCCGCCCAAATAAATAGTATAGTTTACATGCCAAATAAAAATAAAAATGTTTTACATAGTTTTGCAAAACGAATAAAAAATATACATCTATTGGTTGCCAATATGAGTCCACATATGCTCAACCAAATCATTTTGCAGTTGCACGTGAGTTTCCCAATCATGCATGTCTTCATGAAACTGAGTGAACTGCTCAAATGTTGCCGCTACTCCATGCTCAGGCACAACATTCTCACCCTGAAACTGAAAGCCTTGATCGTACAGACGTTACGGGCGCTCGTCTTCTACGATCATGTTATGCATGATCACGCAAGCAGTCATCACCTCCCATAGTTTCTGCGTGCTGCAAGTATTAGCAGGATACCGAACGATGCCCCATCGAGATTGCAAAACACCAAAGGCACGCTCGACATCCTTTCTAGCACTCTCTTGCTCTTGGGCAAATCTTTTCCTTTTCTCTCCGACAGGGTTGGGTATTGTCTTAACAATAGTGGTCCACTGAGGATAGACACCGTCACCTAGATAATACCCTTTGTCATAGGTGTGGCCGTTGACAGTAAAGTTCACCGGTGGGCTGTTGCCTTCAGCAAGCCTAGCAAACACTGGCGAGCGTTGAAGCACGTTGACATCATTGTGTGATCCAGCCATGCCAAAGAAAGAGTGTCAGATCCAGAGATCTTGAGATGCCACGGACTCTAGTATGAAAGTGCAAGCCCTGACATGTCCCTTATACTGCCCTTGCCAAGCAGAAGGGCAGTTCTTCCACTCCCAGTGCATGCAGTCTATGCTGCCAAGCATCCCCGGGAAGCCCCTGCTAGCATTCATCGCCAACAAACGGGCTGTATCTTCAGCTGTCGGCTCTCTCAAGTACTCAGGGCCAAACACAGCAATCACAGCCTTGCAAAACTTATACAGGGACTCTAGGCATGTAGACTCGCTCATACGGACGTACTTGTCAATGAGATCACCGGGCACTCCGTATGCAAGCATTCGGATGGCGGCAGTGCATTTCTGATAAGAGAAGAAACTAATCTTGTCAACGGCATCCTCTTTGCACTCGAATCAACCTGTGGTTGAGTTGGTTAGGTGGACAGTGGTATCCCCAACCCGCCAGGGTTCAAATCCTGGTGCTCGCATTATTTCTGAATTTACTTCAGGATTTCCGGTGATGCGCTTTCAGTGGGAGGAGACGTTCCCGTCGACGACGAGGCGCCTACGGTGACTTCGTAAATCTCAAGATGATATGCCGGTTCAGTCTCTCGGAGGTGCTCATAGGGATAGGGTGTGCGTGTGTGCGTTCATAGGGGTGAGTGTATGCGCGTGTATATGAGCGCTTGTGTCTATACTGATGCTCAAAAAAAACAAGCGCAACATTTCTTTTTTTTTGAGGGAAAGCGCAACATTTTCTTGGTTTGCCTATATGTTTCATCTGTATCCTCCCCCTCTTGTGCTGGTCTTGACCCTCAATTCTTTTTCTTACTACCCATTTAAGTTATGTCCAATTTTAATTAAAAAATTGTACTCCAGAAAGACATTACACAAAAGCTGATTTGCTTGATGTGCCTTTCTATGTGGAAACTGGCTGGAGCATTGAGTATTTGATTAAGAAAAAATGGTGGTTACTTGGCTATGCTTTAGCACATAAATTGTTTTTTTATCAATGATTTTTCTTACCGTCTGGCCTATACGTTTGATTGCTTTAATAAAGCATACTGTACTTTGTTAGTCAGGGAAATTAAAGGATTAAGATCTGATTGAAGAATTTCCAACTACTGACCAGCAACATCTTCTGTAAGCAAGCCACCACTGAAGGGATGTCACAACGTCAAAAAAGAAGAAGGGATGTCACTTTAGGTTTGAGCGGGGGTTTGGGAAGATTGTGAATATCGTGATATCAGCTTTTCAGAGAAAATTTGTGCTATACATATATAAATTCAGGTTGTTATAAGACATTTTCCTCTTTAACAGTGATGTGTACCGTTGATGTTTATCAATTGTTGAATGGAGATGTATCCTTGAATAAGTTGTGACATTTTTGAATGATTCGGTATTTTTACGCAATCTTATGGATCACATCTCGACGACACTTCCAGATGTGTTATGCATATTAAGAACAGATTACGGTATTGGGGAAATTATTAAAGGGAAGATGCTGGTAGTGAATCTCCCTGTTGAACCTACCATTGTTAGAAAGAAACAATTACCCTGGCCTAAACCACCAACTGGATGGGTTGCTCTATCAACTGATGGTCCTTATGTCAAGGAAATTGGGTTGGCAGGTACGGGTATGGGTCTGAAAGACTCGGTAGGGATAGTTATCATCTCAGCCTACAGATACCTCTTCCATTGCAAAGATGCTTTAGAATCCGAAATCAGCGCCGTGTTGGAATTTGGAAGGTATCTCAATCAATTTGCAGAGGACGGGGCTTCCTATTATTATTCAATCTGACTGTTTTGTCCTGGTTGCTGCATTAACTAACGAGTCATTGGACAAATCTGCTCATGGGCATTTGATTTTGGAAATTAAGAGGCTCCAGGAACCGCGTAGGTTTATTTCACAGAAATTAGATCATCATCAAAATTATGTTGCTCATTGTTTAGCTAATACTAGTCGTTCTGGAGGTAGCACCATATGTTGGTTGCACCATGTGCCAGACAATGTCTACTTTTGTATTAGCATATTGTAACACTATTTTAGAGGAATAAACCAAATATTTTGCACGCAATTTTTTTTAAGAACAGATTGCGTAATATTATGGTTTATCTTTGTTCAATTTATTTTTGGACAATGCATGAAGACAATAAAGATGTTGCTAGCGCGAATATTATATAAATACAATCTAACTAATTCATATAATTTTTCAAAAAAAAAACCTTATAGTAAAGAAACCACTGAACATTAGCAAATTTACCAGAAAAGAATAAGAATTATTATATTGGTTTTTAAATAAAAATATATTCCAATGCAACATGATAAAAATACTGAAAATGCTAAAAATATATAATTTGCACAATGCTATTGATCATATAGTATGCATATGTAACCAAAAATACATAAGACAAAAGTATGTTCTAGAAATCTTATATTTGTAAAGGTCATCATATATGGCTCCAATTTCTTTACACAAGTCAAATAATAGGTTTTCACTATTAAAATTTATAGAATTTTAGCCAGCGCACCGAGCGGACCACTTTAGTATAATTATTATAAAGGCATAAACATTAAAGTTGTAATTTAGTTAGCAAATAAAGTCTTAATACATCATTTATATGTGATTATATGATGCAAATAATGCTTATAAGATAAATGTACTTAATCATAAATAACTATTGAATAAATACAACGTGGTTAATTGTGCGCGGAAGATGGGGGCATATGCCCCCACTCTGCCGTAGGACTTTAACATCGTAGGCATCACCCTGATTTCTCAAAAGAAAAAGCATCACCCTGATATAGAGGAAAGGTCGATGTCAGTGTTGAGCTGGGCAGACCTCCAGACAAGAGGATGACTGCTCGCCTACGCAGTAGTTGGTGGTTAACTCTGCATCCTCATACTGTTATGTTGGCTATTAACTCTGTCATTCGTGACTTTATTATAAAGTCGGGTATGTGTATTTCTTCTAAAAAAATACAGATCATAAATGGACTTAGCAATCTTTTGTCAAACAAAAAAAGGAAACATGCAATCCATCACACCCTGATGCACAAAGCTTGGGCAACACAATTTATACTTATGCAATTCACGAACCGGGAATGCAGTACTCATCTAGCCCACTCATCGCCTACAAAGCCCCGACATTGAACAGCTTGCACACACGTTTGAGCAAACTCGTGCGAGACCTAGAATGGAAATCTTGTAACTGATGACTAAGCGGGCACAATTCACTTGGCCCACTCGTCGCCTGCAAGCCGGACATTGAGCCGCCGAGGCCGTTTATCCGGAGCGGCGCCGTCGGGATCCTGGCTTGGCGTGGACTTCCGCCGGCGACCCCGTTTACCTGCGGCAGTGTTGCTCGCATCCAGCTTAGGCGTGGACATCGGGACTTTTGACCTCCTAGACGGAATGCTGCTGCCTGAAGCCTTGCTAGGCGGAGACTTCCTCACACTGGGGCGCCGAGTCTTCTTAGCTGCAGGCTTCTTCTCTCTGGCCGCGAGCTTTCTCCCTCTGAGAATCGCAGTCGAGCGGACCTCGTCAGCAAGGTCCTGGTCCGCGGCCGCCATGAACGCCTCGAAGTCCTCGGGGATCTCGTACATCTTCCCGAAGTCCACGAGCAGCCTGACGCACGTCCGCTTGAGCGCCGGCAGGCTGTAGGTGTGCGCCATCTGCAGCCTGTTCAGCACGTTCTCCACGCCCACGTCCTCCCTCAGGCTCTCCTCGCAGGCCTTCTTCAGGTTGGCGATGCCGTACTTGTCGCCGGCAGCGACGAGCTCGCTCCGGTGCTCCAGCAGCTCCCACTCGGACCTGGCGTCGCCGTAGAGGTAGCGGACCAGGGCCTTGCACGCGCCGATGGACATGTCGGAGATGTCCACCGTGGAGAGCTCCTTCTCCCTGAGGTTGTGCGAGAACATGCTCAGGAACACCGGCGACCGCGCGGCCAGGACGGCGCGGTGGGCCCTCATGCTGCCGCCCGCCGCGTTGACGGTGATGTCCGTGAGGATGCCTTCTCGCAGCATGCGCGCCACGCCAGACTGGGCTTGCTCCACTGACGCCGTCCTCATTTGTGTAGAGCGCAAAAAGGATTCTGTTTTGCCATACTGTAATATAGAAAAATGCATCGTTAGTTCGTTACACTAGCAGCAATATATCCTCCTGCTTCATTGTTGTCCTTCAGGTTCCACTCTATTCAGACAATAAATCATCTAAATAAAGCAGAAAACGGATGTGCGCCGGCAATGACATACATTCGGTCCCATTCATATATGAGGGATATTCTCTCTAAACTCAACGCAATCTAGCCTTCAAGTACAATCATCCATGTGATGTAAATTAAATTGGTAAAGGAACATTATTTTAAATAATTTAACAGCATTATAATTATCCTAAAATCTAATATAGCACAAATTTTGAAATCCAATTTCGATCACACTGACAAACTCAGGTGCTATATAGTATAATTTGTGGGTGTTCTGTTTTTCTATGTTATTTTGTATTTTATTCAATCTTAAAATTGCCAAATTTAGGCTAAAGACTGCTCATAGATGGTGGTGAAGTTACTTTGTGTCTTCCTCATTTCTCTGTTGTGACTTTTGTCTCTCTATTGTGAGCGCTAATGTCATGATTTCCATCTCTTTGAACAATCAGGGGAATGAGGAAGTTATCTTCGGATCTCTTCAATTTTGTGTCAGGTAAATTTCTTATCTCTAGACCATCAGAAAAGTCCTTCAACTATGATGTCGAATAGTCTTAGTCTCTAACTTATACTCTTACAATATCCGGAGAGCTCAAGAGTATCCGGAAAAAGAAAGTTTAAGGGGCTGACTTAGAGTCTTACTCCCTCCGTCCCAAAATAAATGTCTCAGCTTTATTACAATTTTGTACTAAAGTTAGTAAAAAGTTAAGACACTTATTTTCGGAACGAGGGAGTATAATATTAGAAGTTGACAAATAGCCATATGTACTTTAAGGAAGAAAAAGAAAAGAAAAAATATGTGACATTTACCTCAGTAATGTTGCGAAACTCGATTTCAACCAAGCATCTTGTAGATTTACATCCATCTGTCACTGTCCATGTATGAGGACCATTGAGAGGTAGGTCAACTTCTGCATGTGTGTACAACTTGTTAGTAATGTTAGAAATTTTTTGCCCATGTTAAATACGTAAAATAAGTGATACAAAGCCGTTCGAAATTACCAATTGCAAATGCATGTATGTGGAAAATACAAAGTCTAAAAAGAGAAAAAAAAATACAGTATATTGTTTGAGATTAGAACCCACGATATGGAGTACACATTGCAAACAGGTAGGCCACGGATAAGTATCATGTCATACACATTGTTTGTAACGAAAGAGTCAACATGATTAGAGTGATTAATCCACCAATAAATAGACCCGAGAAGAGTAGTTTACAATGTATCTAGTTTTACGAAGTAGTACAAAACATTTAGTTGAGTGTTTAGTCTCAAGTATCAATGACCGCCTGATAAAGATCCTGTCATTTTCGTATACTTGAACAAATCTCGGTTCTAGATCGGACGGCTCTAGTTATTTATCCGTCGTCTAAGGAGAACATTTCATAGCAAGATAGGGGAAATAGGCTACCCTACAATATTTTGCAAACTACACATTGGTCGGTGCTAACCATAGTTCACACAAGAAAATTTTACCTTGACGATTATGAACTACCACCGGTTGATTTTCAGGAAAGAGCACAAGTTTTAGGGTAACGGAAGCCAAGCATTTGTCCCAAAACAGTGAAGATGTCGAAAGCGTCACCGAAGTATGCTCGTCGACTCGGACCGCAGACAGTTGCCTGCACAATTCAAACGGAACGATCAGGAACATTCAGAAAGAACAAAAATACCAACCGAAAACCCGTCCGCTGCAAGGATTTTGTTGAAGAACGAAGAATAAAGGCAAATATATAGGAGGAGCGGCAATACCATCTCCGTTTCCCGACAGAGAATTCTTTCTTGGATCTCTTGGTTTGCTCATGGGGTCCGAGCTCCAGCAGCACGAATCTTCCTTCGATCTCCACGTCGTTCCTCGGGACCGGTCTCGACATCTCTCGGATGGAACTTTGTTCTTTGTCGGGCGAAAGGCGGCGTGCTGTTGAGACTTGAGAGAGAAGAACCCTAGAACCGGAAACGTCAGATTTCGAATGGCAGGAGCCAGGAGGGAGGAGGGAGGAAGCAGAAAGGCTAAAACGGTTTAGGGGGACGTGCACGGGGACGTGCGGGTAGGTGAGGAAATTACGGGGTGGAATTCGAGACGAGAGAGATCTTGCTCCTCGCTGACGCTGGCCTTGGTTTCCTCGGCATGCTGTTATCACGCTAATTGTAGTGTTCCAAAACTTGGCTGCGCTGATTAAATGGTTTAGCTTTTCTTTTTTTGGAGGAACGATTAAATGGTTTAGCTTTGGGCAAGTATTTGTTTCACCATGAAATTTCTGGCGAGGTTCCTTTCCCCTCCTCTCTGTTTTAATTGTCTTGCCAAACTTCCATCCAATATTTCTTGCCAAACTTACTTTTTTTTTTTTGAGGATATGCCAAACTTACTTGGTAACTGCCGCTTGCCCAGCACTATGGCTGGACCTGTGTGAAGTATGGAATCGTTGTGTTCCATTTCAAAAAAAGAACTTGGTAACTGAAATGTTGTCACCATCCCTGACATGGCGGACCCAGCTGGCAGCGACCTTGCCAACTCGTCGACCAGGGCCGCAAGGCCATCTCCCATGTGGTTGGGCCGGACTAGGTGTAGTTGAGGCCCAGCCCAGTCTCTTCGCTACTTATTTTCCTTCCGCACGAAGAAAGATGTCATCTAGTGGATCAGGATTCGCTCAAAAAAATCCAGTAGACCAGGATAAATTGGTTATGGCACAACTTGTTATTCTTTGTGTTCATTTGGTTTTGTTCCCCATTTGTGTAACCCAAATTTGTGCTTGTAATCGCTGCCAACTACTCAAATTCATCAGAATGTGGAACACATACACACAAAGGTCACTGGGATCATAACATTTGGTATCAGAGATCAATCACCACTCCTTCCTCTTGCGCTATCACAATTCAGGGAGACCAGGAGCCTTCAGCAGGTTCGTCTTCATCTAGAAGCCATTGATCCGTCGAAAGAGGAGTACTTCTAGTGGTTCAATGTCGCGCTCAAGGACTTCTGCGTCGACCTCCACATGAAAACGGCCGCCGTCAAGTCCCACACCGTCAAGCTCGACGACCTAGTCGCTTTGTATCCGGATCTGGAGAAGAGGGTCACCAAGATTGGCATGGTCGTCGCTGCTTAGCAGTAGAAGAGTGCCTCTTCATCAGAGTCGATCTCGTGGCTATTCTGTTGGAAATATGCCCTAGAGGCAATAATAAAATGGTTATTATTATATTTCCTTGTTCATGATAATTGTCTATTGTTCATGCTATAATTGTGTTATCCGGAAATCGTAATACATGTGTGAATACATAGACCACAACACGTCCCTAGTGAGCCTCTAGTTGACTAGCTTGTTGATCAAAAGATATTCATGGTTTCCTGACTATGGACATTAGATGTCATTGATAACAGGATCACATCATTAGGAGAATGATGTGATGGACAAGACCCAATCCTAAGCATAGCTCAAAGATCGTGTAGTTCGTTTGCTAGAGTTTTTCCGGATGTCAAGTATCATTTCCTTAGACCATGAGATTATGCAACTCCCGGACACCGTATGAGTGCTTTGGGTGTGCCAATCGTCACAACGTAACTGGGTGACTATAAAGGTGCACTATGGGTATCTTCGAAAGTGTCTGTTGGGTTGGCACGAATCGAGACTGGGATTTGTCACTCCGTATGACAAAGAGGTATCTCTGGACCCACTCGGTAATGCATCGTCATAATGAGCTCAATGTGACCAAGTGGTTGATCACGGGATCATGCATTACGGTACGAGTAAAGTGACTTGCCGGTAATGAGATTGAACGAGGTATTGGGATACCGACGATCGAGTCTCGGGCGAGTAACGTACCGATTGACAAAGGGAATTGTATACGGGATTGATTGAATCCTCGACATCGTGGTTCATCCGATGAGATCATCGTGGAACATGTGGGTGTTGGAAATATGCCCTAGAGGCAATAATAAAAGGATTATTATTATATTTCCTTGTTCATGATAATTGTCTTTTATTCATGCTATAATTGTGTTATCCGGAAATCGTAATACATGTGTGAATACATAGACACCAACATGTCCCTAGTAAGCCTCTAGTTGACTAGCTCGTTGATCAACAGATAGTCATGGTTTCCTGACTATGGACATTGGATGTCATTGATAACGAGATCACATCATTAGGAGAATGATGTGATGGACAAGACCCAATCCTAAACATAGCACAAGATCGTATAGTTCATTTGCTAGAGTTTTTCCAATGTCAAGTATCTTTTCCTTAGACCATGAGATCGTGTAACTTCCGGATACCGTAGGAATGCTTTGGGTGTACCAAACGTCACAACGTAACTGGGTGACTATAAAGGTATACTACGGGTATCTCTGAAAGTGTCTGTTGGGTTGACACGGATCAAGACTGGGATTTGTCACTCTATATGACGGAGAGGTATCTCTGGGCCCACTCGGTAATGCATCATCATAATGAGCTCAAAGTGACCAAGTGTCTGGTCACGGGATCATGCATTACGGTACGAGTAAAGTCACTTGCCGGTAACGAGATTGAACGAGGTATTAGAATACCGACGATCGAATCTCGGGCAAGTAACGTACCGATTGACAAAGGGAATTGTATACGGGGTTGCTTGAATCCTCGACATCGTGGTTCATCCGATGAGATCATCGAGGAGCATGTGGGAGCCAACATGGGTATCCAGATCCCGCTGTTGGTTATTGACCGGAGAGCCGTCTCAGTCATGTCTAGATGTCTCCCGAACCCGTAGGGTCTACACACTTAAGGTTCGGTGACGCTAGGGTTGTAGAGATATGAATATGCAGTAACCCGAAAGTTGTTCGGAGTCCCGGATGAGATCCCGGACGTCACGATGAGTTCCGTAATGGTCCGAAGGTGAAGAATTATATATAGGAAGTGCAGTTTCGGCCATCGGGAGAGTTTCGGGGGTCACCGGTATTGTACCGGGACCAACAGATGGGTCCCGGGGGTCCACCGGGTGGGGCCACCCATCCCGGAGGGCCCCATGGGCTGAAGTGGGGAGGGGAACCAGCCCATAGTGGGCTGGTGCGCCCCCCTTGGCCCACGCCCTGCGCCTAGGGTTGGAAACCCTAGGGTGGGGGGCGCCCCACTTGCCTTGGGGGCCACTCCACCCTTGGCCGCCGCCCCCCTAGGAGATCCCATCTCCTAGGGACGGCGCCTCCCCTTGGGGAGCCTATATAAAGGGGGGAGGGGCAGCCGCACCCTTGACTCTTGGCGCCTCCCTCTCCCCTGCTACACCTCTCCCTCTTGCAGTAGAACGGCGAAGCCCTGCTGCGGTGACTCCTGCATCCACCACCACGCCGTCGTGCTGCTGGATCTTCATCAACCTCTCCTTCCCCCTTGCTGGATCAAGAAGGAGGAGACATCACGCTGCCCGTACGTGTGTTGAACGCGGAGGTGCTGTCCGTTCGGCGCTAGGATCTCCGGTGATTTGGATCACGTCGAGTACGACTCCCTCATCCCCGTTCTCTTGAACGCTTCCGCTAGCGATCTACAAAGGTATGTAGATGCAATCCGATCACTCGTTGCTAGATGAACTCATAGATGGATCTTGGTGAAACCGTAGGAAATTTTTTGTTTTCTGCAACATTCCCCAACAGTGGCATCATGAGCTAGGTCTATGCGTAGTTCTCTTTGCACGAGTAGAACACAATTTGTTGTGGGCGTAGATGTTGTCAACTTTCTTGCCGCTACTAGTCTTATTTTGCTTCAACGGTATTGTGGGATGAAGCGGCCTGGACCAACCTTACACGTACGCTTACGTGAGACCGGTTGCACCGACTAACATGCACTAGTTGCATAAGGTGGCTGGCGGGTGTCTGTCTCTCCCACTTTAGTTGGAGCGGATTCGATGAAAAGGGTCCTTATGAAGGGTAAATAGAAATTGACAAATCACATTGTGGCTTTCACGTAGGTAAGAAAACGTTCTTGCTAGAACCCTATTGCAGCCACGTAAAACTTGCAACAACAATTAGAGGACGTCTAACTTGTTTTTGCAGCAAGTGTTCTGTGATGTGATATGGCCAAAGTTGTGATGAATGATGAATGATATATATGTGATGTATGAGATCATGTTCTTGTAATAGGAATCACGACTTGCATGTCGATGAGTATGACAACCGGCAGGAGCCATAGGAGTTGTCTTTATTTTTTGTATGACCTGCGTGTCATTGAGAAACGCCATGTAAATTACTTTACTTTATTGCTAAACGTGTTAGCCATAGTAGTAGAAGTAATAGTTGGCGAGCAACTTCATGGAGACACGATGATGGAGATCATGGTGTCATGCCGGTGACAAGATGATCATGGAGCCCCAAGATGGAGATCAAAGGAGCTATGTGATATTGGCCATATCATGTCACTATTATTATTTGATTGCATGTGATGTTTATCATGTTTTACATCTTGTTTACTTAGAACGACGGTAGTAAATAAGATGATCCCTCATAATAATTTCAAGAAAGTGTTCCCCCTAACTATGCACCGTTGCGACAGTTCGTTGTTTCGAAGCACCACGTGATGATCGGGTGTGATAGATTCCAACGTTCACATACAACGGGTGTAAGACAAATTTACACATGCAAACACTTAGGTTGACTTGACGAGCCTCGCATGTACAGACATGGCCTCGGAACACAGAAGACCGAAAGGTCGGGCATGAGTCGTATAGAAGATACGATCAACATGAAGATGTTCACCGACGTTGACTAGTCCGTCTCACGTGATGATCGGACACGACCTAGTTAACTCGGATCATGTCATACTTAGATGACTGGAGGGATGTCTATCTGAGTGGGAGTTCATTGAATAATTTGATTAGATGAACTTAATTATCATGAACTTAGTCTAAAACCTTTACAACATGTCTTGTAGATCAAATGGCCAACGTTGTCCTCAACTTCAACGCGTTTCTAGAGAAAACAAAGCTGAAAGACGATGGCAGCAACTATACGGAGTGGGTCCGGAACCTAAGGATCATCCTCATAGCTGCCAAGAAAGATTATGTCCTACAAGCACCGCTAGGTTAAGCACCTGTTCTCCCTGCAGAACAAGACGTTATGAACGCTTGGCAGACACGTTCCGATGATTACTCCCTCGTTCAGTGCGGCATGCTTTACAGCTTAGAACCGGGGCTCCAAAAGCGTTTTGAGAGACACGGAGCATATGAGATGTTTGAAGAGCTGAAAATGGTTTTTCAAGCTCATGCCCGGGTCGAGAGATATGAAGTCTCTGACAAGTTCTTCAGCTGTAAGATGGAGGAAAATAGTTCTGTCAGTGAGCACATACTCACTATGTCTGGGTTACATAACCGCTTGACTCAGCTGGGAGTTAATCTCCCGGATGACGCGGTCATTGACAGAATCCTTCAGTCGCTTCCACCGAGCTACAAGAGCTTTGTGATGAACTTCAATATGCAGGGGATGGAAAAGACCATTCCTGAAGTATTTGCAATGCTAAAATCAGCAGAGGTAGAAGTCAAAAAGGAACATCAAGTGTTGATGGTGAATAAAACCACTAAGTTCAAGAAAGGCAAGGGTAAGAAGAACTTCAAGAAGGACGACAAGTGAGTTGCCGCGCCCGGTAAGCAAGCTGCCGGGAAGAAGCCAAAGAATGGACCCAAGCCCGAGACTGAGTGCTTTTATTGCAAGAGAAGTGGTCACTGGAAGCGGAACTGCCCCAAATACTTAGCGGACAAGAAGGCCAGCATCACGAAAGGTATATGTGATATACATGTAATTGATGTGTACCTTACTAGTACTCGTACTAGCTCCTGGGAATTTGATACCGGTGCAGTTGCTGACATTTGTAACTCAAAGCAGGAGCTGCGGAATAAGCGGAGACTGGCGAAGGACGAGGTGACGATGCGTGTCGGGAATGGTTCCAAGGTCGATGTGATCGCCGTCGGCACGCTACCTCTACATTTACCTACGGGATTAGTTTTAAACCTCAATAATTGTTATTTAGTGCTAGCTTTGAGCATGAACATTGTATCAGAATCTCATCTAATTCGAGATGGCTACTCATTTAAATCCGAGAATAATGGTTGTTCTATTTATATGAGAGATATGTTTTATGGTCATGCTCCAATGGTGAATGGTTTATTCTTAATGAATCTCGAGCGTAATGCTACACATATTCATAGTGTGAATACCAAAAGATGTAAAGTTGATAATGATAGTCCCACATACTTGTGGCACTGCCGCCTTGGTCACATAGGTGTCAAACGCATGAAGAAGCTCCATGCAGATGGACTTTTAGAGTCTCTTGATTATGAATCATTTGACATGTGCGAACCATGCCTCATGGGTAAAATGACCAAGACTCTGTTCTCAGGAACAATAGAGCGAGCAACCAACTTATTGGAAATCATACATACTGATGTATGCGGTCCAATGAGTGTTGAGGCTCGCGGTGGCTATCGTTATGTTCTCACCCTCACTGATGACTTGAGTAGATATGGGTATGTCTATTTAATGAAACACAAGTCTGAGACCTTTGAAAGGTTCAAGGAATTTCAGAGTGAGGTTGAAAATCAACGTGACAGAAAAATCAAGTTCTTGCGATCAGATCGTGGGGGAGAATACTTGAGTCACAAATTTGGCACACACTTAAGGAAATGTGGAATAGTTTCACAACTCACGCCGCCTGGAACACCTCAGCGTAATGGTGTGTCCGAACATCATAATCGCACTCTATTGGATATGGTGCGATCTATGATGTCTCTTACCGATCTACCACTGTCATTTTGGGGCTATGCTTTAGAGACTGCCGCATTCACTTTAAATAGGGCTCCGTCGAAATCCGTTGAGACGACACCGTACGAATTATGGTTTGAGAAGAAACCTAAGTTGTCGTTTCTAAAAGTTTGGGGATGCGATGCTTATGTCAAGAAACTTCAACCTGAAAAGCTCGAACCCAAATCGGAAAAATGCGTCTTCATAGGATACCCTAAATAAACTATTGGGTATACCTTCTACCTCAGATCCGAAGGCAAGATCTTTGTTGCCAAGAATGGATCCTTTCTAGAGAAAGAGTTTCTCTGGAAAGAAGTAAGTGGGAGGAAAGTAGAACTTGATGAAGTATTACCTCTTGAACCGGAAAATGGCGCAACTCAAGAAAATGTTCCTGAGGTGCCTCCACCGACTAGAGAGGAAGTTAACGATGATGATCATGAAACTTCAGATCAAGTTGCTACTGAACTTCGTCGGTCCGTAAGGACACGTTCCGCACCAGAGTGGTACGGCAACCCTGTCTTGGAAATCATGTTGTTAGACAACGGTGAACCTTCGAACTATGAAGAAGCGATGGCGGGCCCGGATTCTGACAAATGGCTGGAAGCCATGAAATCCGAGATAGGATCCATGTATGAAAACGAAGTATGGACTTTGACTGACTTGCCCGATGATCGGCGAGCCATAGAAAATAAATGGATCTTTAAGAAGAAGACAGACGCGGATGTTAATGTGACCATATATAAAGCTAGGCTTGTCGCTAAGGGTTATCGACAAGTTCAAGGGGTTGACTACGATGAGACTTTCTCACCCGTAGCGAAGCTGAAGTCCGTCCGAATCATGTTAGCAATTGCCGCATTCTATGATTATGGGATATGGCAAATGGACGTCAAAACGGCATTCCTTAATGGTTTCCTTAAGGGAGAATTGTATATGATGCAGCCGGAAGGTTTTGTCGATCCTAAGAATGCTGACAAGGTGTGCAAGCTCCAACGCTCGATTTATGGGCTGGTGCAAGCATCTCGGAGTTGGAGCATTCGCTTTGATGAGATGATCAAAGCGTTTGGGTTTATGCAGACTTATGGAGAAGCCTGCGTTTACAAGAAAGTGAGTGGGACCTCTGTAGCATTTCTCATATTATATGTAGATGACATACTTTTGATGGGAAATGATATAGAATTTTTGGACAGCATTAAGGCCTACTTGAATAAGAGTTTTTCAATGAAGGACCTTGGAGAAGCTGCTTATATATTAGGCATCAAGATCTATAGACATAGATCAAGACGCCTCATAGGTCTTTCACAAAGCACATACCTTGATAAGATATTGAAAAAGTTCAATATGGGTTAGTCTAAGAAGGGGTTCTTGCCTGTGTTGCAAGGTGTGAAATTGAGCTCAGCTCAATGTCCGACCACGGCAGAAGATATAGAAGAGATGAGTGTCATCCCCTATGCCTCAGCCATAGGGTCTATTATGTATGCCATGCTGTGTACCAGACCTAATGTAAACCTTGCCGTAAGTTTGGTAGGAAGGTACCAAAGTAATCCCGGCAAGGAACACTGGACAGCGGTCAAGAATATCCTGAAGTACCTGAAAAGGACTACGGAAATGTTTCTCATTTATGGAGGTGACGAAGAGCTCGTCGTAAAGGGTTACGTCGATGCTAGCTTCGACACAGATCTGGATGACTCTAAGTCAGAAACCGGATACATGTATATTTTGAATGGTGGGGCTGTAAGCTGGTGCAGTTGCAAGCAGAGCGTCGTGGCGGGATCTACATGTGAAGCGGAGTACATGGCAGCCTCGGAGGCAGTGCATGAAGCAATTTGGGTGAAGGAGTTCATCACCGACCTAGGAGTCATACCCAATGCGTCGGGGCCGATCAAACTCTTCTGTGACAACACTCGAGCTATTGCACTTGCCAAGGAGCCCAGATTTCACAAGAAGACCAGGCACATCAAGCGTCGCTTCAACTCCATTCGTGAGAATGTTCAAGATGGAGACATAGATATTTGTAAAGTACATACGGATCTGAATGCAGCAGATCCATTGACTAAACCTCTCCCTAGAGCAAAACATGATCAACACCAGAATTCCATGGGTGTTCGATTCATCACAATGTAACTAGATTATTGACTCTAGTGCAAGTGGGAGACTATTGGAAATATGCCCTGGAGGCAATAATAAAAAGATTATTATTATATTTCCTTGTTCATGATAATTGTCTTTTATTCATGCTATAATTGTGTTATCCGGAAATCGTAATACATGTGTGAATACATAGACACCAACATGTCCCTAGTAAGCCTCTAGTTGACTAGCTCGTTGATCAACAGATAGTCATGGTTTACTGACTATGGACATTGGGTGTCATTGATAACGAGATCACATCATTAGGAGAATGATGTGATGGACAAGACCCAATCCTAAACATAGCACAAGATCGTATAGTTCATTTGCTAGAGTTTTTCCAATGTCAAGTATCTTTTCCTTAGACCATGAGATCGTGTAACTCCCGGATACCGTAGGAATGCTTTGGGTGTACCAAACATCACAACGTAACTGGGTGACTATAAAGGTATACTACGGGTATCTTCGAAAGTGTCTGTTGGGTTGACACGGATCAAGACTGGGATTTGTCACTCCGTATGACGGAGAGGTATCTCTGGGCCCACTCGGTAATGCATCATCATAATGAGCTCAAAGTGACCAAGTGTCTGGTCACGGGATCATGCATTACGGTACGAGTAAAGTGACTTGCCAGTAATGAGATTGAACGAGGTATTAGGATACCGACGATCGAATCTCGGGCAAGTAACGTACCGATTGACAAAGGGAATTGTATACGGGGTTGCTTGAATCCTCGACATCGTGGTTTATCCGATGAGATCATCGAGGAGCATGTGGGAGCCAACATGGGTATACATATCCCGCTGTTGGTTATTGACCGGAGAGTCGTCTCGGTCATGTCTAGATGTCTTCCGAACCCGTAGGGTCTACACACTTAAGGTTCGGTGACGCTAGGGTTGTAGAGATATGAATATGCAGTAACCCGAAAGTTGTTCGGAGTCCCGGATGAGATCCCGGACGTCACGAGGAGTTCCGGAATGGTCCGGAGGTGAAGAATTATATATAGGAAGTGCAGTTTCGGCCATCGGGAGAGTTTCGGGGGTCACCGGTATTGTACCGGGACCACCGGATGGGTCCCGGGGATCCACCGGGTGGGGCCATGCATTCCGGAGGGCCCCATGGGCTGAAGTGGGGAGGGGAACCAGCCCATAGTGGGCTGGTGCGCCCCCCTTGCCCCACCCCCTGCGCCTAGGGTTGGAAACCCTAGGGTGGGGGCGCCCTAGTTGCCTTGGGGGCCACTCCACCCTTGGCCGCCGCCCCCCCCTAGGATATCCCATCTCCTAGGGCCGGCGCCCCCCCCCCTTGGGGAGCCTATATAAAGGGGGGGAGGGAGGGGCAGCCGCACCCTGGACTCTTGGCGCCTCCCTCTCCCCTGCTACACATCTCCCTCTTGCAGTAGAACGGCGAAGCCCTGCTGCGGTGACTCCTGCATCCACCACCACGCCGTCGTGCTGCTGAATCTTCATCAACCTCTCTTTCCCCCTTGCTGGATCAAGAAGGAGGAGATGTCACGCTGACCGTACGTGTGTTGAACGTGGAGGTGCCGTCCGTTCGGCGCTAGGATCTCCGGTGATTTGGATCACGTCGAGTACGACTCCCTCATCCCCGTTCTCTTGAACGCTTCCGCTCGCGATCTACAAAGGTATGTAGATGCAATCCGATCACTCGTTGCTAGATGAACTCATACATGGATCTTGGTGAAACCGTAGGAAAATTTTTGTTTTCTGCAACATTCCCCAACAGTGGGAGCCAACATGGGTATCCAGATCCCGCTGTTGGTTATTGGCCGGAGAGTCGTCTCGGTCATGTCTGCGTGTCTCCCAAACCCGTAGGGTCTACACACTTAAGGTTTGGTGACGCTAGGGTTGTTGAGATATTAGTATGCGGTAACCCAAAAGTTGTTCGGAGTCCCGGATGAGATCCCGGACGTCACGAGGAGTTCCGGAATGGTCCGGAGGTGAAGAATTATATATAGGGAGTCCAGTTTCAACCATCGGGAAAGTTTCGGGGATCACCAGTATTGTACCGGGACCACCGGAAGGGTCCCGGGGGTCCACCGGGTGGGGCCACCTATCTCGGAGGGCCCCATGGGCTGAAGTGGGGAAGGGAACTAGCCCCTGGTGGGCTGGTGCGCCCCCCTTGGGCCTCCCCCTGTGCCTAGGGTTGGAAACCCTAGGGGTGGGGGCGCCCCACTTGGCTTGGGGGGCAAGCCCCCCCCCCCCCCCCCCGCCTTGAGATCCAATCTCTAGGGCCGGCGCCCCCCTTAGGGGTCGTATATATAGTGGGGGGAGGGAAGGCAGCCGCACCCTAGCCCCTGGCGCCTCCCTCTCCCTCCCGTGACACCTCTCCCTCTCGCTGAGCTTGGCAAAACCCTGCCGAGATCACTGTTGCTTCCACCACCATGCCGTCGTGCTGCTAGATCTCCATCAACCTCTCCTCCCCCCTTGCTGGATCAAGTTGGAGGAGACGTCTTCCCAACCATACGTGTGTTGAACGCGGAGGTGTCGTCCGTTCGGCGCTCGGTCATCGGTGATTTGGATCACGACGAGTACGACTCCATCAACCCCGTTCTCTTAAACGCTTCCGCTCGCGATCTACAAGGGTATGTAGATGCACCCCCTTTCCCTCGTTGCTAGATAACTCCATAGGTTGATCTTGGTGATGCGTAGAAAATTTTAAATTCTGCTACGTTCCCCAATAGTGGCATCATGAGCTAGGTCTATGTGTAGTTTCTATGCACGAGTCGAACACAAAGCAGTTGTGGGCGTCGATATTGTCAATTAATTGCTGTTACTAGTCTTATCTTGATTCGGCGGCATCATGGGATGAAGCGGCCCGGACCGACCTTACACATACGCTTATGTGAGACTGGTTCCACCGACTGACATGCACTAGTTGCATAAGGTGGCTAGCGGGTGTCTATCTCTCCCACTTTAGTCGGATCGGATTCGATGAAAAGGGTCCTTATGAAGGGTAAATAGAAATTGGCATATCACGTTGTGGTTTTGGCGTAGGCAAGAAATGTTCTTGCTAGAAACCTATAACAGCCATGTAAAAACTTGCAGCAACAATTAGAGGACGTCTAACTTGTTTTTGCAGCATGTGCCGTGTGATGTGATATGACCAAAAGGATGTGATGAATGATATATGTGATGTATGAGATTGATCATGTTCTTGTAATAGGAATCACGACTTGCATGTCGATGAGTATGACAACCGGCAGGAGCCATAGGAGTTGTCTTAATTTATTTATGACCTGCGTGTCAACATAAACGTCATGTAATTACTTTACTTTATTGCTAAACCGTTAGCCATAGTAGTAGAAGTAATAGATGACGAGACAACTTCATCAAGACACGATGATGGAGATCATGATGATGGAGATCATGGTGTAATTCCGGTGACGATGATGATCATGGCGCCCCGAAGATGGAGATCAAAAGGAGCAAATGATATTGGTCATATCATGTCACTATTTGATTGCATGTGATGTTTATCATGTTTTACATCTTATTTGCTTATAACGACGGTAGATTAAATAAGATGATCCCTCGTAATAATTTCAAGAAAGTGTTCTCCCTAACTGTGCACCGTTGCGAAGGTTCGTTGTTTCGAAGCACCACGTGATGATCGGGTGTGATAGATTCTAACGTTCGAATACAACGGGTGTAAGCCAGATTTACACACGCAATACACTTAGGTTGACTTGACGAGCCTAGCATGTACAGACATGGCCTCGGAACACGGAAGACCGAAAGGTCGAGCATGAGTCATATAGAAGATACGATTAACATGAAGATGTTCACCGATGTTGACTAGTCCGTCTCACGTGATGATCGGACACGGCCTAGTCGAATCGGATCATGTTTCACTTAGATGACTAGAGGGATGTCTATCTGAGTGGGAGTTCATTGAATAATTTGATTAGATGAACTTAATTATCAAGAACTTAGTCTAAAATCTTTATAATATGTCTTGTAGATCAAATGGCCCACGCTAATCTTGCCCTCAACTTCAACGCGTTCCTAGAGAAAACCAAGTTGAAAGATGATGGCGGCAACTATACGGACTGGGTCCGGAACCTGAGGATTGTCCTCATAGCTGCCAAGAAAGATTATGTCCTAGAAGCACCGCTAGGTGACGCACCCATCCCAGAGAACCAAGACGTTATGAACGCTTGGCAGTCATGTGCTGATGATTACTCCCTCGTTCAGTGCGGCATGCTTTACATCTTAGAACCGGGGCTCCAAAAGCGTTTTGAGCAACACGGAGCATATGAGATGTTCGAAGAGCTGAAAATGGTTTTCCAAGATCATGCCCGGGTCGAGAGGTATGAAGTCTCCGACAAGTTCTTCAGTTGTAAGATGGAGGAAAATAGTTTTGTCACTGAGCACATACTCAAAATGTCTAGGTTGCATAACCGCTTGACTCGGCTGGGAGTTAATCTCCCGGATGACGCGGTCATTGACAGAATCCTTCAGTCGCTTCCACCGAGCTACAAGAGCTTTGTGATGAACTTCAATATGCAGGGGATGGAAAAGACCATTCCTGGGGTATATTCAATGCTGAAATCAGCGGAGGTGGAGATCAAAACGGAACATCAAGTATTGATGGTGAATAAAACCACTAAGTTTAAGAAAGGCGAGGGTAAGAAGAACTTCAAGAAGGACGGCAAGGGGGTTGCCGCGCCCGGTAAGCAAGCTGCCGGGAAGAAGCCAAAGAATGGACCCAAGCCCGAGACTGAGTGTTTTTATTGCAAGGGAAGTGGTCACTGGAAGCGGAACTGCCCCAAATACTTAACGGACAAGAAGGCCGACAACACTAAAGGTATATGTGATATACATGTAATTGATGTGTACCTTACTAGTACTCGTAGTAGCTCTTGGGTATTTGATACCGGTGCGGTTGCTCACATTTGTAACTCAAAGCAGGAGCTGCGGAATAAGCGGAGACTAGCGAAGGACGAGGTGACGATGCGCGTCGGGAATGGTTCCAAGGTTGATGTGATCGCCGTCGGCACGCTACCTCTACATTTACCTACGGGATTAGTTTTAAACCTCAATAATTGTTATTTAGTGCCATCTTTGAGCATGAACATTGTATCAGGATCTCGTTTAATTTGAGATGGCTACTCATTTAAATCCGAGAATAATGGTTGTTCTATTTATATGAGAGATATGTTTTATGGTCATGCTCCGCTGGTGAATGGTTTATTCTTAATGAATCTCGAGCGTAATGTTACACATATTCATAGTGTGAATACCAAAAGATGTATGGTTGATAATGATAGTCCCACATACTTGTGGCACTGCCGCCTTGGTCACATAGGTGTCAAACGCATGAAGAAGCTCCATGCAGATGGACTTTTTGAGTCTCTTCATTATGAATCATTTGACACGTGTGAACCATGCCTCATGGGTAAAATGACCAAGACTCCATTCTCAGGAACAATGAAGCGAGCAACCAACTTATTGGAAATCATACATACTAATGTGTGCGGTCCAATGAGTGTTGAGGCTCGCGGTGGCTATCGTTATGTTCTCGCCCTCACTGATGATTTGAGTAAATATGGGTATGTCTACATGATGAAACACAAGTCTGAGACCTTTGAAAAGTTCAAAGAATTTCAGAGTGAGGTTGAGAATCAACATAACAGGAAAATCAAGTTCTTGCGATCAGATCGTGGGGGAGAATACTTGAGTCACGAATTTTGCACGCACTTAAGGAAATGTGGAATAGTTTCACAACTCACGCCGCCTGGAACACCTCAGCGTAATGGTGTGTCCGAACATCGTAATCACACTCTATTGGATATGGTGCGATCTATGATGTCTCTTACCGATCTACCACTGTCATTTTGGGGCTATGCTTTAGAGACTGCCGCATTCACTTTAAATAGGGCTCTGTTGAAATCCGTTGAGACGACACCGTATGAATTATGGTTTGGGAAGAAACCTAAGCTGTCGCTTCTAAAAGTTTGGGGATGCGATGCTTATGTCAAGAAACTTCAACCTGAAAAGCTCGAACCCAAGTCAGAAAAATGCGTCTTCATAGGATACCCTAAAGAAACTATTGGGTATACCTTCTACCTCAGATCCGAAGGCAAGATCTTTGTTGCCAAGAATGGATCCTTTCTAGAGAAAGAGTTTCTCTCGAAAGAAGTAAGTGGGAGGAAAGTAGAACTTGATGAAGTATTACCTCTTGAACCGGAAAGTGGCGCAACTCAAGAAAATGTTCCTGAGGTGCCTCCACCGACTAGAGAGGAAGTTAATGATGATGATCATGAAACTTCAGATCAAGTTGCTACTGAACTTCGTAGGTCCACAAGGACACGTTCCGCACCAAAGTGGTACGGCAACCCTGCCTTGGAAATCAAGTTGTTAGACAACGGTGAACCTTCGAACTATGAGGAAGCGATGGCGGGCCCAGATTCCGACAAGTGGCTGGAAGCCATGAAATCCGAGATAGGATCCATGCATGAAAATGAAGTATGGACTTTGACTGACTTGCCCGATGATCGGCGAGCCATAGAAAATAAATGGATCTTTAAGAAGAAGACAGACGCGGATGGTAATGTAACCATCTATAAAGCTCGGCTTGTCGCTAAGGGTTATCGACAAGTTCAAGGGGTTGACTACGATGAGACTTTCTCACCCGTAGCGAAGCTGAAGTCTGTCCGAATCATGTTAGGAATTGCCACATTCTATGATTATGAGATATGGCAAATGGACGTCAAAACGGCATTCCTTAACGGCTTTGTTAAGGAAGAATTGTATATGATGCAGCCGGAAGATTTTGTCGATCCTAAGAATGCTAACAAGGTGTGCAAGCTCCAACGCTCAATCTATGGGCAGGTGCAAGCATCTCGGAGTTGGAACATTCGATTTGATGAGATGATCAAAGCATTTGGGTTTACACAGACTTATGGAGAAGCCCGTGTTTACAAGAAAGTGAGTGGGAGCTCCGTAGCATTTCTCATATTATATGTGGATGACATACTGTTGATGGGAGATGATATAGAATTCTTGGAAAGCTTAAAGGCCTACTTGAACAAGTGTTTTTCAATGAAGGACCTTGGAGAAGTTGCTTATATATTAGGCATCAAAATCTATAGAGATAGATTGAGACGCCTCATTGGTCTTTCACAAAGTACGTACCTTGACAAGATATTGAAGAAGTTCAATATGGATCAGTCCAAGAAGGGGTTCTTGCCTGTATTGCAAGGTATGCAATTGAGCACGGCTCAATGCCCGACCACGGCAGAAGATAGAGAAAAGATGAGTGTCATGCCCTCTACCTCGGCCATAGGGTCTATTATGTATGCCATGCTATGTACTAGACCTGATGTAAATCTTGCCGAAAGTTTGGTAGGAAGGTACCAAAGTAATCCCGGCATGGAACACTGGAGAGCGGTCAAGAATATCCTGAAGTACCTGAAGAGGACTAAGGATATGTTTCTCGTTTATGGAGGTGACGAAGAGCTCGTCGTAAAGGGTTACGTCGATGCTAGCTTCGACACAGATCTGGATGACTCTAAGTCACAAACCGGATACGTGTATATTTTGAATAATGGGGCAGTAAGCTGGTGCAGTTGCAAGCAAAGAGTTGTGGCGAGATCTACATGTGAAGCGGAGTACATGGCAGCCTCGGAGGCAGCACAAGAAGCAATCTGGGTGAAGGAGTTCATTACCGACCTAGGAGTCATTCCCAATGCGTCGGGCCTGATGACTCTCTTCTGTGACAACACTGGAGCTATTGCCCTTGCCAAGGAGCCCAGGTTTCACAGGAAGACCAGGCATATCAAGCGTCGCTTCAAACTCCATTCGTGAAAGTGTTCAAAATGGAGACATAGATATTTGTAAAGTACATACGGACCTGAATGTGGCAGATCCGTTGACTAAACCTCTCCCTAGAGCAAAACATGATCAACACCAGAACTCTATGGGTGTTCGATTCATCACAATGTAACTAGATTATTGACTCTAGTGCAAGTGGGAGACTGTTGGAAATATGCCCTAGAGGCAATAATAAAATGGTTATTATTATATTTCCTTGTTCATGATAATTGTCTATTGTTCATGCTATAATTGTGTTATCCGGAAATCGTAATACATGTGTGAATACATAGACCACAACACGTCCCTGGTGAGCCTCTAGTTGACTAGCTCATTGATCAAAAGATATTCATGGTTTCCTGACTATGGACATTAGATGTCATTGATAACGGGATCACATCATTAGGAGAATGATGTGATGGACAAGACCCAATCCTAAGCATAGCTCAAAGATCGTGTAGTTCGTTTGCTAGAGCTTTTCCGAATGTCAAGTATCATTTCCTTAGACCATGAGATTGTGCAACTCCCGGACACCGTAGGAGTGCTTTGGGTGTGCCAAACGTCACAACGTAACTGGGTGACTATAAAGGTGCACTACGGGTATCTCCGAAAGTGTCTGTTGGGTTGGCACGAATCGAGACTGGGATTTGTCACTCCGTATGACGGAGAGGTATCTCTGGGCCCACTCGGTAATGCATCATCATAATGAGCTCAGTGTGACCAAGTGGTTGATCACGGGATCATGTATTACGGTACGAGTAAAGTGACTTGCCAGTAACGAGATTGAACGAGGTATTGGGATACCGACGATCGAGTCTCGGGCGAGTAACGTACCGATTGACAAAGGGAATTGTATACGGGATTGATTGAATCCTCGACATCGTGATTCATCCGATGAGATCATCGTGGAACATGTGGGAGCCAACATGGGTATCCAGATCCCGCTGTTGGTTATTGACCGGAGAGCAATCTCGGTCATGTCTACATGTCTCCCGAACCCGTAGGGTCTACACACTTAAGGTTCGGTGACGCTAGGGTTGTTGAGATATTAGTATGCGGTAACCCGAAAGTTGTTCGGAGTCCCGGATGAGATCCCAGATGTCACGAGGAGTTCCGGAATGGTCCGGAGGTGAAGAATTATATATAGGAAGTCCAGTTTCGGCCATCGGGAAAGTTTCGGGGATCACCGGTATTGTACCGGGACCATCGGAAGGGTCCCGGGGGTCCACCGGGTGGGGCCACCTATCCCGGAGGGCCCCATGGGCTGAAGTGGGGAAGGGAACCAGCCCCTGGTGGGCTGGTGCTCCCCCCTTGGGCCTCCCCCTGCGCCTAGGGTTGGAAACCCTAGGGGTGGGGGGCGCCCCACTTGGCTTGGGGGCAAGCCACCCCCCTTGCCCCCCCCCCTTGAGATCCAATATCTAGGGCCGACGCCCCCCTTAGGGATCCTATATATAGTGGGGGGGAGGGAGGGCAGCCGCACCCTAGCCCCTGGCGCCTTCCTGTCCCTCCCGTGACACCTCTCCCTCTCGCTGAGCTTGGCGAAGCCCTGCCGAGATCACCGTTGCTTCCACCACCACGCCGTCGTGCTGTTGGATCTCCATCAACCTCTCCTTCCCCCTTGCTGGATCAAGTTGGAGGAGACGTCTTCCCAACCGTACGTGTGTTGAACACGGAGGTGCCATCCGTTCGGCGCTCGGTCATCGGTGATTTGGATCATGCCGTGGACGACTCAATCAACCCCGTTCTCTTGAACGCTTCCGCTCGCGATCTACAAGGGTATGTAGATGCACCCCCTTTCCCTCGTTGCTAGATAACTCCATAGATTGATCTTGGTGAGGCGTAGAAAATTTTAAATTCTGCTACGTTCCCCAACATATTCCCCCTACCCGCAACAACCGGCCGCCCCATCGGCCCCGGGTACGACGCGACCGGGACTCGTTGAAGGAAATATGCCCTAGAGGCAATAATAAAGTTATTATTTATTTCCTTAAATCATGATAAGTGTTTATTATTCATGCTAGAATTGTATTAACCAGAAACATAATACATGTGTGAATACATAGACAAAACAGAGTGTCACTAGTATGCCTCTACTAGACTAGCTCGTTAATCAAAGATGGTTATGTTTTCTAACCATGAACAAAGAGTTGTTATTTGATTAACGAGGTCACATCATTAGTTGAATGATCTGATTGACATGACCCATTCCATTAGCTTAGCACCCGATCGTTTAGTATGTTGCTATTGCTTTCTTCATGACTTATACATGTTCCTATGACTATGAGATTATGCAGCTCCCGTTTACCGGAGGAACACTTTGGGTACTACCAAACGTCACAACGTAACTGGGTGATTATAAAGGAGTATTACAGGTGGCTCCAAAGGTAGATGTTGGGTTGGCGTATTTCGAGATTAGGATTTGTCACTCCGATTGTCGGAGAGGTATCTCTGGGCCCTCTCGGTAATGCACATCACATAAGCCTTGCAAGCACTGCAACTAATATGTTAGTTGTTAGATGATGTATTACGGAACGAGTAAAGAGACTTGCCAGTAACGAGATTGAACTAGGTATTGGATACCGACGATCGAATCTCGGGCAAGTAACATACCGATGACAAAGGGAACGACGTATGTTGTTATGCGGTCTGACCGATAAAGATCTTCGTAGAATATGTAGGAGCCAATATGGGCATCCAGGTCCCGCTATTGGTTATTGACCGGAGACGTGTCTCGGTCATGTCTGCATTGTTCTCGAACCGTAGGGTCCGCACGCTTAACGTTACGATGACAGTAATTATGAGTCTATGCATTTTGATGTACCGAAGTTAGTTCGGAGTCCCGGATGTGATCACAGACATGACGAGGAGTCTCGAAATGGTCGAGACATAAAGATTGATATATTGGAAGCATATATTTAGACATCGGAATTGTTCCGGGTGAAATCAGCATTTTACCGGAGTACCGGGGGGGGGGGGTTATGGGAACCCCCCGGGGGGTTATTGGGCCAACATGGGCCTTAAGGGAGAAGAGGAGAGGAGGCAAGAGGTGGCCGTGCGCCCCTCCCCTTCCTAGTCCGAATAGGACAAGGGAAGGGGGCCGGCGCCCCCCCCCCCCCCTTTTCCTTCCTCTCTTCCTCCTATTCCCCCCCTTCTCTCCTAGTCCAACTAGGAGTCCTACTCCCGGTGGGAGTAGGACTCCCCTTGGCGCGCCACACCTTGGCCGGCCGCCTCCTCCCCTTTCTCCTTTATATACGGGGGCAGAGGGCACCCCATAGACACACAAGTTGATCCTTGAGATCGTTCCTTAGCCGTGTGCGGTGCCCCCTGCCACCATATTCCACCTCGATCATATCGTTGCAGTGCTTAGGCGAAGCCCTGCGTCGGTAGAACATCAAGATCGTCACCACGCCGTCGTGCTGACGGAACTCCTCCCCGAAGCTTTGCTGGATCGGAGCCCGGGGATCGTCATCGAGCTGTACGTGTGCTAAGAACTCGGAGGTGCCAGAGTAACGGTGCTTGAATCGGTCGGATCGGGAAGAAGACGTACGACTACTTCCTCTACGTTGTGTCAACGCTTCCGTTGCGATCTACAAGGGTACGTAGATCAGACTCTCCCCCTCGTTGCTATGCATCACCATGATCTTGCGTGTGCGTAGGAAATTTTTTGAAATTACTACGTTCCCCAACAGTGGCATCCGAGCCTAGGTTTTATGGTTTGATGTTATTTGCACGAGTAGAACACAAGTGAGTTGTGGGCGATACAAGTCATACTGCCTACCAGCATGTCATACTTTGGTTCGGCGGTATTGTTGGACGAGACGACCCGGACCAACCTTACGCGTACGCTTACGCGAGACCGGTTCCCTTGACGTGCTTTGCACATAGATGGCTTGCGGGCGACTGTCTCTCCAACTTTAGTTGAACCGAGTGTGGCTACGCCCGGTCCTTGAGAAGGTTAAAACGGAGTCTATTTGACAAACTATCGTTGTGGTTTTGATGCGTAGGTAAGATGAGTTCTTGCTTAAAGCCCGTAGCAGCCACGTAAAACTTGCAACAACAAAGTAGAGGACGTCTAACTTGTTTTTGCAGGGCATGTTGTGATGTGATATGGTCAAGGCATGATGCTAATTTTTATTGTATGAGATGATCATGTTTTGTAACCGAGTTATCGGCAACTGGCAAGAGCCATATGGTTGTCGCTTTATTGTATGCAATGCAATCGCGATGTAATGCTTTACTTTATTACTAAGCGGTAGTGATAGTCGTGGAAGCATAAGATTGGCGAGACGACAACGATGCTACGATGGAGATCAAGGTGTCACGCCAGTGATGATGGTGATCATGACGGTGCTTCGGAGATGGAGATCACAAGCACAAGATGATGATGGCCATATCATATCACTTATATTGATTGCATGTGATGTTTATCTTTTTATGCATCTTATCTTGCTTTGATTGACGGTAGCATTATAAGATGATCTCTCACTAAATTATCAAGAAGTGTTCTCCCTGAGTATGCACCGTTGCCAAAGTTCATCGTGCCCAGACACCACGTGATGATCGGGTGTGATAAGCTCTACGTCCAAATACAACGGGTGCAAAACAGTTGCACACGCGGAATATTCAGGTTATACTTGATGAGCCAAGCATATACAGATATGGCCTCGGAACACGGAGACCGAAAGGTCGAGCGTGAATCATATAGTAGATATGATCAACATAACGATGTTCACCATTGAAAACTACTCCATCTCACGTGATGATCGGTTATGGTTTAGTTGATTTGGATCACGTGATCACTTAGAGGATTAGAGGGATGTCTATCTAAGTGGGAGTTCTTAATTAATTTGATTAACTGAACTTAAACTTATCATGAACTTAGTACCTGATAGTATCTTGCTTGTTTATGTTGATTGTAGATAGATGGCTTGTGTTGTTATTCTGTTGAATTTTAATGCGTTCCTTGAGAAAGCAAAGTTGAAAGATGATGGTAGCAATTACACGGACTGGGTCCGTAACTTGAGGATTATCCTCATTGCTGCACAGAAGAATTACGTCCTGGAAGCACCGCTGGGTGCCAGGCCTGCTGCTCGAGCAACACCAGATGTTATGAACATCTGGCAGAGCAAAGCTGATGACTACTCGATAGTTCAGTGTGCCATGCTTTACAGCTTAGAATCGGGACTTCAACGACGTTTTGAACGTCATGGAGCATATGAGATGTTCCAGGAGTTGAAGTTAATATTTCAAGCAAATGCCCAGATTGAGAGATATGAAGTCTCCAATAAGTTCTATAGCTGCAAGATGGAGGAGAACAGTTCTGTCAGTGAGCATATACTCAAAATGTCTGGGTATAATAATCACTTGATTCAATTGGGAGTTAATCTTCCGGATGATTGCGTCATTGACAGAATTCTCCAATCACTGCCACCAAGCTACAAGAGCTTCGTGATGAACTATAATATGCAAGGGATGAACGAGACTATTCCCGAGCTCTTCGCAATGCTGAAAGCTGCGGAAGTAGAAATCAAGAAGGAGCATCAAGTGTTGATGGTTAACAAAACCACTAGTTTCAAGAAAAAGGGCAAAAGGAAGAAGAAGGGGAACTTCAAGAAGAGCGGCAAGCAAGTTGCTGCTCAAGAGAAGAAACCCAAGTCTGGACCTAAGCCTGAAACTGAGTGCTTCTACTGCAAGCAGACTGGTCACTGGAAGCGGAACTGCCCCAAGTATTTGGCGGATAAGAAGGATGGCAAGGTGAACAAAGGTATATGTGATATACATGTTATTGATGTGTACCTTACTAATGCTCGCAGTAGCACCTGGGTATTTGATACTGGTTCTGTTGCTAATATTTGCAACTCGAAACAGGGACTACGGAATAAGCGGACACTAGCAAAGGACGAGGTAACGATGCGCGTGGGAAACGGTTCCAAAGTCGATGTGATCGCGGTCGGCACGCTACCTCTACATCTACCTTCGGGATTAATATTAGACCTAAATAATTGTTATTTGGTGCCAGCGTTGAGCATGAACATTATATCCGGATCTTGTTTAATGCGAGACGGTTATTCATTTAAATCAGAGAATAATGGTTGTTCTATTTATATGAGTAATATCTTTTATGGTCATGCACCTTTAAAGAGTGGTCTATTTTTGATGAATCTCGATAGTAGTGATACACATATTCATAATGTTGAAGCCAAAAGATGCAGAGTTGATAATGAAAGTGCAACTTATTTGTGGCACTGTCGTTTAGGTCATATCGGTGTAAAGCGCATGAAGAAACTCCATACTGATGGACTTTTGAAACCACTTGATTATGAATCACTTGGTACTTGCGAACCGTGCCTCATGGGCAAGATGACTAAAACACCGTTCTCCGGTACTATGGAGAGAGCAACAGATTTATTGGAAATCATACATACCGATGTATGTGGTCCGATGAATATTAAGGCTCGCGGCGGATATTGTTATTTTCTCACCTTCACAGATGACTTAAGCAGATATGGGTATATCTACTTAATGAAACACAAGTCTGAAACATTTGAAAAGTTCAAAGAATTTCAGAGTGAAGTTGAAAATCATCGTAACAAGAAAATAAAGTTTCTACGATCTGATCGTGGAGGAGAATATTTGAGTTACGAGTTTGGTGTACATTTGAAAAATTGTGGAATAGTTTC
Source organism: Triticum monococcum (assembly GCA_034509565.1). Taxonomy (NCBI): domain Eukaryota; kingdom Viridiplantae; phylum Streptophyta; class Magnoliopsida; order Poales; family Poaceae; genus Triticum; species Triticum monococcum. Next base: position 492,827,674 of record CM067845.1, read on the forward strand.
GCAACTCACGCCACCCGGAACACCACAACGTAATGGTGCGTCCGAACGTCGTAATCGTACTTTACTAGATATGGTGCGATCTATGATGTCTCTTACTGATTTACCGCTATCGTTTTGGGGATACGCTCTAGAGACGGCCGCATTCACGTTAAACAGGGCACCATCAAAATCCGTTAAAACGACACCTTATGAACTATGGTTTGGCAAGAAACCAAAGTTGTCGTTTCTTAAAGTTTGGGGCTGCGATGCTTATGTGAAAAAGCTTCAACCTGATAAGCTCGAACCCAAATCGGAGAAATGTGTCTTCATAGGATATCCAAAGGAAACGATTGGATACACCTTCTATCACAGATCCGAAGGCAAGACTTTTGTTGCTAAGTTCGGAAACTTTCTAGAGAAGGAGTTTCTCTCGAAAGAAGTGAGTGGGAGGAAAGTAGAACTTGACGAGGTAACTGTACCTGCTCCCTTATTGGAAAGTAGTACATCACAGAAAACCATTTCTGAGACACCTACACCAATAAGTGAGGAAGCTAATGATGATGATCATGAAACTTTAGATCAAGATACTACTAAACCTCGTAGGTCAACCAGAGCGAGATCCGCACCAGAGTGGTACGGTAATCCTGTTCTGGAGGTCATGCTACTAGATCATGACGAACCTACGAACTATGAAGAAGCGATGGTGAGCCCAGATTCCGCAAAGTGGCTTGAAGCCATGAAATCTGAGATGGGATCCATGTATGAGAACAAAGTATGGACTTTGGTTGACTTGCCCGATGATCGGCAAGCAATTGAGAATAAATGGATCTTTAAGAAGAAGACTGACGCTGATGGTAATGTTACTGTCTACAAAGCTAGACTTGTCGCAAAAGGTTTTCGACAAGTTCAAGGGATTGACTACGATGAGACGTTCTCACCCGTAGCGATGCTTAAGTCTGTCCGAATCATGTTAGCAATTGCCGCATTTTATGATTATGAAATTTGGCAGATGGATGTCAAAACTGCATTCCTGAATGGATTTCTGGAAGAAGAGTTGTATATGATGCAACCGGAAGGTTTTGTCGATCCAAAGGGAGCTAACAAAGTGTGCAAGCTCCAGCGATCCATTTATGGACTGGTGCAAGCCTCTCGGAGTTGGAATAAACGCTTTGATAGTATGATCAAAGCATTTGGTTTTATACAGACTTTTGGAGAAGCATGTATTTACAAGAAAGTGAGTGGGAGCTCTGTAGCATTTCTAATATTATATGTGGATGACATATTACTGATTGGAAATGATATAGAATTTTTGGATAGCATAAAGGGATACTTGAATAAAAGTTTTTCAATGAAAGGCCTCGGTGAAGCTGCTTACATATTAGGCATAAAGATCTATAGAGATAGATCAAGACGCTTAATTGGACTTTCACAAAGCACATACCTTGACAAGATTTTGAAGAAGTTCAAAATGGATCAAGCAAAGAAAGGGTTCTTGCCTGTGTTACAAGGTATGAGATTGAGTAAGACTCAAAGCCCGACCACTGCAGAAGATAGAGAGAAAATGAAAGATGTTCCCTATGCTTCAGCCATAGGCTCTATCATGTATGCAATGCTGTGTACCAGACCTGATGTGTGTCTTGCTATAAGTTTAGCAGGGGGGTACCAAAGTAATCCAGGAGCGGATCACTGGACAGCGGTCAAGAACATCCTGAAATACCTGAAAAGGACTAAGGATATGTTTCTCGTATATGGAGGTGACAAAGAGCTCACCGTAAGAGGTTACGTTGATGCAAGCTTTGACACTGATCCGGACGATTCTAAGTCGCAAACCGGATACGTGTTTACATTAAACGGTGGAGCTGTCAGTTGGTGCAGTTCTAAACAAAGCGTCGTAGCGGGATCTACATGTGAAGCGGAGTACATAGCTGCTTCGGAAGCAGCGAACGAAGGAGTCTGGATGAAGGAGTTCATATCCGATCTAGGTGTCATACCTAGTGCATCGGGTCCAATGAAAATCTTTTGTGACAATACTGGTGCAATTGCCTTGGCAAAGGAATCCAGATTTCACAAAAGGACCAAACACATCAAGAGACGCTTCAACTCCATCCGGAATCTAGTCCAGGTGGGAGACATAGAGATTTGCAAGATACATACGGATCTGAATGTTGCAGACCCGTTGACTAAGCCTCTTCCACGAGCAAAACATGATCAGCACCAAGGCTCCATGGGTGTTAGAATCATTACTGTGTAATCTAGATTATTGACTCTAGTGCAAGCGGGAGACTGAAGGAAATATGCCCTAGAGGCAATAATAAAGTTATTATTTATTTCCTTAAATCATGATAAGTGTTTATTATTCATGCTAGAATTGTATTAACCGGAAACATAATACATGTGTGAATACATAGACAAAACAGAGTGTCACTAGTATGCCTCTACTAGACTAGCTCGTTAATCAAAGATGGTTATGTTTTCTAACCATGAACAAAGAGTTGTTATTTGATTAACGAGGTCACATCATTAGTTGAATGATCTGATTGACATGACCCATTCCATTAGCTTAGCACCCGATCGTTTAGTATGTTGCTATTGCTTTCTTCATGACTTATACATGTTCCTATGACTATGAGATTATGCAGCTCCCGTTTACCGGAGGAACACTTTGGGTACTACCAAACGTCACAACGTAACTGGGTGATTATAAAGGAGTATTACAGGTGGCTCCAAAGGTAGATGTTGGGTTGGCGTATTTCGAGATTAGGATTTGTCACTCCGATTGTCGGAGAGGTATCTCTGGGCCCTCTCGGTAATGCACATCACATAAGCCTTGCAAGCACTGCAACTAATATGTTAGTTGTTAGATGATGTATTACGGAACGAGTAAAGAGACTTGCCAGTAACGAGATTGAACTAGGTATTGGATACCGACGATCGAATCTCGGGCAAGTAACATACCGATGACAAAGGGAACGACGTATGTTGTTATGCGGTCTGACCGATAAAGATCTTCGTAGAATATGTAGGAGCCAATATGGGCATCCAGGTCCCGCTATTGGTTATTGACCGGAGACGTGTCTCGGTCATGTCTGCATTGTTCTCGAACCGTAGGGTCCGCACGCTTAACGTTACGATGACAGTAATTATGAGTTTATGCATTTTGATGTACCGAAGTTAGTTCGGAGTCCCGGATGTGACCGCGGACATGACGAGGAGTCTCAAAATGGTCGAGACATAAAGATAGATATATTGGAAGCATATATTTGGACATCGGAATTGTTCCGGGTGAAATCGGCATTTTACCGGAGTACCGGGGGGTTATCGGAACCCCCCGGGGGGTTATTGGGCCAACATGGGCCTTAAGGGAGAAGAGGAGAGGAGGCAAGAGGTGGCCGCGTGCCCCTCCCCTTCCTAGTCCGAATAGGACAAGGGAAGGGGGCCGGCGCCCCCCCCCCCCTTTTCCTTCCTCTCTTCCTCCTATTCTCCCCCTTCTCTCCTAGTCCAACTAGGAGTCCTACTCCCGGTGGGAGTAGGACTCCCCTTGGCGCGCCACACCTTGGACGGCCGCCTCCTCCCCTTGCTCCTTTATATACGGGGGCAGAGGGCACCCCATAGATACACAAGTTGATCCTTGAGATCGTTCCTTAGCCGTGTGCGGTGCCCCCTGCCACCATATTCCACCTCGATCATATCGTTGCAGTGCTTAGGCGAAGCCCTGCGTCGGTAGAACATCAAGATCGTCACCACGCCGTCGTGCTGACGGAACTCCTCCCCGAAGCTTTGCTGGATCGGAGCCCGGGGATCGTCATCGAGCTGTACGTGTGCTAAGAACTCGGAGGTGCCGGAGTAACGGTGCTTGGATCGGTCGGATCGGGAAGAAGACGTACGACTACTTCCTCTACGTTGTGTCAACGCTTCCGTTGCGATCTACAAGGGTACGTAGATTAGACTCTCCCTCTCGTTGCTATGCATCACCATGATCTTGCATGTGCGTAGGAAATTTTTTGAAATTACTACGTTCCCCAACACTCGTCGTGAGTCAATGACCACGACAATGTGTTTCTTCACCAGAGTAGGTGCAAGTGACCACACTGATGCCCCTCCTGGTCACTAGTCAGTTTCCTCTATAGTCCAAACTATCTTTTCCTTCTCCATTCGATCATGATAGCCAGCTCCTCGCAGCTGGAGGAGGTCCTGTTCGTGCTCACGACACGGCAGGGGCGGAGGGAAACAGCGGGGGCGAAGGGGACTAGCGAGGGCAGAGGGGATCGGCGGGTGCTGGATCTGCTACTCTCCGTCCATGTCTTGGCGGTGGGGGGACGACGAGGGAGGGCGGTGGCGGCAGCGACGACGACGGGCGGCTGGGCGACGAGGCGGTCGAGTCTACGCGCTATCGAGTCTTTTCAGTTTTTTTACCAACAAAAATATCCATGCGTTGCAACAATATAAATAGAAATATTATTATATGTCCTTAGCTTAATCAGCATAGCTTAAGGGCATGTACAATGGTTGATAAGATAATCTTATCTTAAGTCTTGTATATAATTTAGAGATGACAAAAAGAAATGTCTACAATGGATCATTTTTTAGCCTTATTTTCAATAACTAGTTATTCCTAAAAAATATGATGAGACATATTATGCTAAGAGATCATCTCTTGTCTTCTCTTAAATAAGAGAAGACAAGAATTTTCTTATGAACTCTCTCTCCTCCAAAGATAACACCATTGTACATGCCCTAAGACCCCCTCCACAAACATGACCATGTCTTGTACTTTCAACACAGCACCATCCTTCTCGTCGTTTATCCTTCACTTGAGGGTTCATAAGCATCTGATCAAGATCCTCTCACTCTTTTCATACTTGCACGAATCTCGGTTCTAGACCGGACGGTTCTAGTTATTCATCGATTATCGTAAAACAATATAGAAATGTATGTTATCCTGCAATATTTTGCAAGCTATGTGTGGATCCGCAGAAATTACTCTTATACTTGTGAACCAAAGTATGCGAAAGTTGTTTCCATTTCCGATTTCTACTTCATAACCGCTTATGTGTAAAAAGAAAGCTACTGCATGACAAGGGCATGGTCGTGAAATTTTACCTTCAAGATTATGAAGTATGACTGGTCGACTTTGAGGACAATATGTAAGTTTGAAGGGAAACAGAAACAACAACTTCGTCCAGATTTGGCAATGGTGAAAGCGTCACCAAATTTTGCTTTTTAGATCGGAGCACCGATAGTTGCCTACACAACTAAGATTGATCAATTAGAAACAATAATACAAGACACTTGAAAGAAAACAGTAATAATAATGAAAAAAAAAAGGAAAATGGGAGTTTCTGTTGGATGCAAAGTTTTGGTGATTATTTCTGTAGGGAGTATAACCAGGAGAACACTGTCTCCGGCAAAGGAATTTTGTGACAAGCAAACGAGAGCAGCGGCAATACCATCTCCTTATCCCAACATAAAAGTCTTTCTTCGATCCTTTTGTTTGCTCATTGGGACCGAGCTCCAGTAGCGCAAATCTTCCTTCAACTTGGACGTCCTTTTCGGGGGCCAAGGTTGACATCTCTCAGGTCAACTTGTTTTGTTTTGTGATTCGAGAGAAGGAGGGAGGGAGGATCGAAAGACGGGGGTGATTCCTGACGTGCTCCGATATCTGTCCGCGCAAAGGAATACGGCAAGGCGATCAAAAAATAATTGTGGGTAGATGAGTAAACTTCACGGACACGGAGGAGTTTGACATGGACACACGGACACGGTGGAGTTCAAGATGGATTCGAGCTGCAGATAAAGTAAAAGGATTACTTTTAATTTTATTTTTCAAGAATAATTCCCCGAGGGTGTTATTTTGATGCCAATTTTCTTTTGAGGGATTTTCACGCCAATTTTCGTGTTACCAAAAATACTTAGGATTGCTGAACTCGTTCGCTATCAGCTGATTTTGGCGAACACTCTCTATTTATTTATTTTCAAAAACAACACACCCAAGGTTTACGTGTTGTGTAGGGTTCGGACCCGCCGGCAAGGAGGGCTTACCACTCGACTTAGTGAAGTTTTTGTGAACATTTGGGACCGAAAACTGCTATATGTTATTTAAAACTAAATTTTGTTCAAAATTCAATTTTCCATTAAAAAATTCGAAAGTCCTGATCTTTGCATTTTTTAAAAGAAAAAAAATCCTTACTCCCTCTTCCATCTATGTAGGGCCTAAAGCGTTTTTCGAGGCTAACTTTGACCAAATATTAGAGCAATAATATATGACATGCAACTTACACAAAACATACCGTTAAAATCGTGTGTGAAAGGAGCTTTCAATGATATAATTTTTACATTGTGCATGTCATGTACTATTAATCTTGTCAATAGTCAAAGACGGTCTTAAAAAACGCATTAGGCCCTATATAGAAGGAAGGAGGGAGTACTTTTTAGGTTTTTTTCGCCGAACTTCCCTATGCAAATTTTATTTATAGGTAGCATGGCATTTTTATTTTTATTTTTATTGTAGGTACCATGTCAATTTTATTATAAGTCACTGGTAGTTTTTATTATTAAGAGATAGGCAATTAGTATTAACATAGCATTTTTTATCATCAAGAGGACGACAGTTTATTATTACGAGCATGACATTTTTATTATTAATAACATGGTATTCTTATTAATAGAAAGATGGCATATTATTATTAACTGGATGATAGTTTTATTATTGAGAACATTTAATTTTCATTATTTGTTGACACAACATTTTTATTATTAGAAGGATGGCAATTTAACTATCAACAGGTTGCCATTTTTATTATATAGAGCATGTCATTTTCATCATTAGGAAGATGGTAGTTTAATTATTAACAAGATGGCAGTTTTATTATATAGAGCATGGCATTTTTCATTATTGTGGACATGGCATTTTTATTATTAGGAAGGTGACAATGTTTATTTCTTTATTGGCATGGCAAAAAAATTACATTTACACACCATTTTTATATGAATTTTTCTACAATGGTGCAACTCAAGCAAAAAAAAGTTACATCATAGCATTTTGTATTTTTGGTCCATGGCATTTTCATTTTTTTTCATAAGAAATGCATTGTTTTTTTTGTTCACGACATTTTTGTTAAGAGGATGGCATTATTAATTTGTAATGGCATGGCAGTTTATAAGAAACAAAATTATAAGAAATGTATTTTCTTATGTTGAAGGCATGATATTTTTTACTTTTAGTGGCATGACAAAATTTTTTAGCACAGTTCAATCGAAGTCGCTTACATATATTAGCATACACTCGCCTACAGAAGACTTAGCCGGCACGTCAATCGTCATCCTCCTAACCATCCAAACTCCATCCATGTCTCTATTTTATTTGCCTTGCCAAACTTCCATCAAAACAGTAATGGTCAACTTGTTGCCAAAATTGGGTCACATTCTTTTTGCCTAAATCAAGCACGGTTTGGTCCATGAGCCTACAACTCGACTTAGGATCAAATACCGTTTCCCAAAAAAAAGGACTTATTGCCTGTTTGTTTGGGGGGAGTTGGAGCTAGGGAATGGGAATTTAAGGTGGCTGGGACTAAAAATCTCTTGATTGGTTCATGGACTTGGGAATTAAGAAGGGAAGGGGAAGGGAAAGGGAAATTAGGAGGCCCAACTCCCATCTATCTCTTCCTTGGGGGACCCTGGTAATTCCGCGAAGGAATGGGAATTGGCGCCTGGAAGAAAATTGTTACAGATTTATTGGCCCACCTCCCACAAAGAAAGGAAAAAACTCCACGGAAATCCTACTTGCAGCGACATCATTTTTCCTCCAAATAAATCGGCCAGCTCTAACTGTTTACTAATCTGCAGATGCAATGCCAAGCACGAGCACATCTCATGCAAGAGGGGCAGCCAGCAGCGTGTAGCCCATCTGATTTTGCTACGTAATTAACAAAGTTTGATTCGTTTATCTTTCCTTCACAGACCGATGCAGATCTATTTTCCTTTTCTACTCTCTTTTTTGCCTTCACATGTTACGATTTTGTTTCAACATTTGCGTGTCCCCTTCTTTCTCCATTGTTCATTAAAATTATTCCCACATATAATTCCCACCCCACACAAAACGTGGGATTAGGACTAATAGTCCACTTGCCAAGCCTAATCCCTCAGGCAACTCCCTCTCATAAATTCCCAATCCCTTTTCCTTAAACAACCAAACGCGCTGTTAGGATCAAACACCATCCGATCGGCCGAGCTGTCATGTGCGCACCACCTGACATATGGCTGAGTTCTATGGTGTGGAGTGCGTCACGCGGTAGCGCATCCATTTTCTTTTGCAAGTGTCAAAATTGGCATGAGACATAGGAGTATTAAGTATGAGCCAAACACTCATGCTTATTCGCCTGAAATGTTAATGCCAACAACGATTTATGGGCAAAGCGTGTCATGGTGAACTTCTCCACTTCTATCCATCTTGTGGGTCGGCAATTGATTTCCAGCAGAATCCGCAAAATATGGATTACCACAAGTGTTAATGGAGGTGTTCGCCAAAAACTAAGAAAGCTCCAACGCCCACGCTCAAACTCAAAAACCGCAAAATACAGCCTTCCAAAGTTCCTTGCGTGTGGGACTCGTATGTTATTAGCTAACTCTTTTCTTCCCTGATTCCCCAACCCACCCATGCACAACACGCGTAAATTTGGCTTCTAGCGATAACATGTTCATATCAGTTAGAACTACAAATAATTTCATTCATAACTAGGGCGAAAAATGAGTCGCACTTTGACTTGTATTACATATAGAAAGTTGAATAAACTAAACTAACTAAAATAGTTACGACGGCGGCGGGACTTGTCAGCGTTGGACATATCGATGTGGAACGGCATTGGCGGCTTCAATTTTGTGGAAGCGGGCTAGGCTGGCCACATCCCGCAATGCACAGCCGAAGGCATTGTGGGCCTCCATTACGCGTAAACGGGCCAACGCGGCCTCGTCCAGGGGCGAAGCAAGGTAGAGCTAGCCGGTGTCACTGGCACCGAGTCCAATTTGCACTTGCTTAATGTAGTCAATTGATTTAGTGTGTAGGTCATTGAATTGTTTGACAGATATGGCCAAGGCGGCCTCGTCCAGGGGCGAAGCAAGGTAGAGCTAGCCGGTGTCACTGGCACCGAGTCCAATTTGCACTTGCTTAATGTAATCAATTGATTTAGTGTGTAGGTCATTGAATTGTTTGACAGACAGGTATATGCTCTTCTATGCGGACACGGGTAATTTTCAGCTTGGGCTCGCCCTGGCCTTGTCTCACTCCGGCCATGCACTTCATCGGCATCAACAACGGATGTGTGGTCCCAAAATGGCGGCCCCTCCCAACGTTCATCTTCCGAGCAGCCTCCACGGCAGGCGCGTGGTCGGCCCACCACTCTTCCTCGTCTTACTCCGCTTCCTCCTGCCCCTGCCCCTGCCCCTTTTTCTCATGCTTGATGAGTGAGGTTTTGCTTGATGTTGGCGGACATGGGGTTGCGACGTGCCATTGAGCAGAGTGAAGAAGTGAAGTGGAAGTTGCCGCAGACAGAAGTGGAGGTGATGTGTCGGCCTTTTAGGGTGGTTTTGGGACCAAAACACCGTATCGGTTATTATGATGATCAACCACATGACAGAGAGTTTTGTGGCACACAGGTGCGGGGGCACTGAGTCCCTCGTGCGTGCTTTTGCTTTTGCCTTTTGATTTTCGATGTTTCATAATTTTGAACAAAAAGTCCAAATTAAATTGTGTTTTTGTATTCATATTTTTTCGTGACCATGGCTTTCAAACAAGATCCATTTTGAATACATTTAGAGTTCTTTAAAAAAAATATCCGTTGAGTTTTAACCTTTTAAACTTAGTATGAGTGATCAACAAAATCACAAATTTTGTATAAAACAATCGCTTGAATTTTCAACTCTAAAACTTGTACGAGGGACCGAAAAATCACAAGTTTCAACTATTAAAAGTTACTATTCCCTCGCGCGGGATGCAACTACTTTGCAAATCACAGAACAAATCGGATGGCTGGGGAGGGCTTGGCAGGTGCGTGCTAAACCACATACCACGCATCTATCAGGCTTTTGCCGTCATGGGTTTATTACGGGGCAGTTAGTAGAGTGATTATGAGTGGCTCACATTACTGCATCGCCGTTTCAACTCAGCAGGTCGAACGTGCAAGGCAACGGAACCACTACAACCTTTTCAGTGGACGGGCAACCAAATCTGCTGACTGACCATGACCCACGACAAGTATCGTAGAGTACACAACAACAACACAGGAACGGATTAGCGTGGACGTCACTCTGCTTCCCCAGAAAGCGTTTGACTCCTTGCGTAGTCCAGTGCAGTTCGTGCGTCAAGCCAAACCGAAAAGCACATGCTGCCAAGTGCCAACTGCCAAGGCCAGACGCCGAGATTATCGCAACTCGCCGGATAACTATCCCGACCATCCATGTGCCTCCATGATGATGGAGCGCTAAACTAATGAGCAGTAATAAACAGGCACAAACGGAGGCATGATGGAGCACTAAACTAATGAGCAGTAAGTTTTTCAACCAATGAGCAGTAATTAACAAAACGCAAAGGGAGGGATATAGTAACGGTAATTATCATCATCAATCTGTAAATATAATCTCTGCTAAAATATCGACATCATCGGAGCCAAGCAACAAACGGGAATTAATCCAGCAGAAAATCAATGCAAATCGACCGGCCCCGGAATCTCCTCTTCGCGGACGGCATGACGCTGTGCGGGGGATCGATCCCCAGGGCGCGGCGGACCGCCGGGGCCGGAGGGGATCGACCCCATGCCGTGCCGTGCTGCTGGCAGAGTAGATCCCGGGGGAGGCTCGAGGCTCTAGTAGTAGGCGGGCGGCGGGGCGAGGTTGAGGTGGCCGTAGGCGCGGTAGGAGGCGCCGTCCTGGAGGTGGATGTTGGAGGAGAGCTTGTGGAAGCCGCGGGTGTAGACGCCGAAGCCGAAGACGAGGCCGACGGCGATGAGCACGAGGATGATGAGCATGCAGATGCAGCACGCCTTGCTCGGGCAGCAGCACATCTTGCTGATCTTCCTCCTCCGGCTTCGGCTCCTGCCTCCGCTCCGCTCCGAGGTAGGGGAAGGAAAAGGCGAGGCGCTTTTGCTGGGGCCGTGGGGGTGGGGGGTGGGGCTTTTGGGAGGCGTGCCTGACCGGCCGCGCGGCCGTTTATAGAGGCCGCTCCGCTCCGCTGCTCGTTGGGTTGGGGGAATCGGGTTGGCTCGGTGTTGAGTCGCGGTGCGGTGCGGTCACGTCCGTGGTTTGGCTGCCGGTCGTGGCTCCGGTCCGGTGCCACTTTTCAAGGGCGAGGTGGTGGCGGTGGGCTGCTGGACGTGGACACCGTTGCGGTTCCGGAGACGGGAACGGCACGGTTTTTACGAGGGTACCTGGTTGGTTCGGTGGGAGGTCGTTTCGGCTTCGGGCTTTGGTCCCACCGTGTCCGAGGATCGTCGGCCTTGCGCCCACGGGATCCAGCCAGGTGCCCGGTAGCAGGGCCAGGGAGCTCTGTTCGCTGCCGACCCCCTGGTGGGCCGGCCCGCTACACGCTGCACAGCGAACAAAAATGCAGCACAACGAACACAAATCGGTACAATCGGAAACCAGGATCCTACTTTTCCCTCACGTCAGGGTTTTATCTTTCTCCTGGGGCGATTGCCGAAACAGAAAGATTGAAGTGAATGGAGTGATCTTTATTGATTGATTCATCCAGGCTTTTATATGTCCTGAACGGATGTTTACAACGTCGATTACAAGAGGCGTCACATCGTTCAGAAGAGGTGCGGCGACGGTTCAGAAAAGCACGACAACGGTTCGTTATGTAATGCGTCTGGACAACGCCAGGATTCTAACCACCGGTTAGAATATTCTAAGGAATCTGTTAACTGCCTAATTAGCCTAATACTAATACTATTAGATTCCTAACACTCCCCCTTGGACAGCGCTGTTTTAATCTTCAATGTCTTGAGAATCTACAGATATCTTCAGTATTAAAAATCTTGTGTCCTCTTGATAGTCCTTGATCTTGTAATTTTGACAATCTTTAATCTTGTACTATTTATGTTTCTGTAGGAAATATAAGAGAAACTATAGAAATTTGATATATTGTTAGTATATTTAATCACTTATTTGAAACCTGAAAGATAGTGGATGTTGCCTAGAGGGGGGGGGGTGAATAGGCGTTTTAAAATAATTACGGTTTAGGCTTGAACAAATGCGGAATAAACCTAGCGATTAATTTGCCAAGCACAAAACCTAAAACAACTAGGCTCACCTATGTGCACCAACAGCTTATGCTAAGAGAGATAAGCAACTATGTGATAGCAAGATATATGACAAGAAACAATATGGCTATCACAAAGTAAAGTGCATAAGTAAAGGGCTCGGGTAAGAGATAACCGAGGCACGAGGAGACGACGATGTATCCCGAAGTTCACACCCTTGCGGATACTAATCTCCGTTTGGAGCGGTGTGGAGACACAATGCTCCCCAAGAAGCCACTAGGGCCATCGTAATCTCCTCACGCTCTCGCACAATGCAAGATGTCGTGATTCCACTAAGGGACCCTTGAGTGCGGTCACCGAACCCGTACAAATGGCAACCCTTGGGGGCGGTCACCGAACCCGTACACTTTAGCAACCCATGGGGGCGGTCATCGGTGAAAGGGCATTTCCCTACTTTATGTTTTGGATGATGATGACAACCCTTTGTGGTCTAATCGTGTGCTATATGTTTTAGGTTCTCGATGCTTAGGCTTACATCGGATTGCTATTGCCTCTCGAAGGAAAAGATCGAAAACGTGTCCTCTACGTTTTTATTTTCTTTGGTCGTAGAGTACCCGTACTATCAAGAGGGAATCCTCATTAGGAAGCTCTGGGGGAATCAGTTCACGTACACTTTTCTCACCCTCTCTTTGCCTTCCTCAGGTGTGTGTGAGAGAGAGCGTTTTCCTTGCCTCTTTCTCTCTTTCCTGCTCACTGTTTCTGCCCAGTGGTTGTACCGCTCTCTGGAGCAGTTGTACCGCTGGGTCTTGTCGCTCACCATCTTTGCTCGAGCGGTTGTACCGCTGCCTCCGGGCGGTGGTACCGCCATCATGCTCTGCAACAGCTGGGGCGGTGGTTCCGTCCATGCACCGCTCAAGTACCGCTCTCGCTTCTGGTTTGATGCAGTTCTTGGGCGGTAGTGGCCCGGTTGGTCCGGTCGTTCCACGATGACCGGTACCACCGGTGGTCCGAGCGGTTCTTCCACTCAGAACTTAGCCGCCCAAGAGCTCAAGGCCATGCGGTTGTTCCGGCCAGGCACCGCTCAAGTACCGGTCAAGCTCCTGTTTTGATGCGGTGGTTGTGCGGTAGCCAGGCGGTTAGTCCGGTTATTTTTCTTAGCCGGTACTACCGCCCGCCTGTCCGGTTGTACCGCTTGGTAGGGTTCTGCAGTTACACCGTGAGTCCCAGTTGTACCGGGACGAGGACTGGTTGTACCGCTGCAGTGCAAAAAACGCAGTAACGGTTGGAAATGTGGGTGACTATTTAAGGGAGCTTCTCCCACCTACCACTCCTATCTTTGACCTCTCTCACTCCACCATTAATGCCCTTCAAGCTCTCTGATGAGGACATCAATACCATTGTTACACCCACAGCCCCTGCTGCTATACACACTGGACCGATTACTAGAGCTCGCGCACGCCAATTGAATTATTAGGTACTTTCGTTTCTTGGTAACGATTCTAATGTTCATGAGAATATGATGCTGCCTAAATTGGATACATTTGTTTTGCTTACAAATGAAGGGCCTAGCTTGGACAAGAAAGGTGAACCTTGAAGCAAGTTCAAGCATGGAGATGATGGCATGCGCAAGGGGAACAAGAACGGAGTTACAAGTGATGATTCCATGACTCTGAAGCCACCATAATGAGTGCATGAAGCATGGGACGAAATATAAAGATGCCACTTCATAAATTTCGTCCAGAGGCTATTTTAGGTGCTGCGTCACCTTATTATTGGGCCAGGCTCATGTATTTTCGAAGTACTTAAGTATAGGCTATTTTTAGAGTCCGTATGTGTGGGGAAACAAGAGTTAGGGTTGGTTTCGGACCCCTCCACCAAGGGCCATGAAATTCCCCCTCTCTCCTCCATATATACAGCCCTTAGGGCATCATTTAGGCTTTGGGTTTTGTTTAGATTAAAAGTTCGCCATAGCTGCAACTTCTCGTACTTCGTTTGTGTCCAACGACCAGACCAAGACGTCACAGAACCCACCTTGATCAATAAAGCTTTCATCTTATATTCGCAATATCCAGATTGCAATCTCAGTTTCTTGCTTGTTCTTCGTTTGCTCGTAGGAAACAGACCCTCGTGGTCAGGTTGATCGTGCTCCGGTGTGGTCAATAACCCTCGGAAGTTGGTTTAGCGATTGCTAAGGCGCGACGTCTCGCACGTTCGTAGTCGGATCGTCAAGGTCGACTCCCATAGAAAACGATAGCCACCATCTCATCGAAACATCGGGACACCTTTGCCTCTATCAAGTGGTATCAGATTTCCAGGTTGCTTGGTGAGATTTTACAGTTTTTCATAGATTAGATCGAGTCTGTTCTTCATACCTACAGTCCACGAAAAGGCCACAAAAAATTAGGGTTAGTTCATCATATCCGAACCAATCTGAGCCTTTGCATAATCTTTTTAGGGTTTTTGCTTTCTTGAATTTGCGGTTGCATCGTCGTGTCAAGTTGCTGGTCTTAGAGTCTAGTCTTTTAGAGTTTCGAGTTCTGGTCATAAGTTGTCACGCCGCCGCCGCACCATCATCATCGCCCATCTTCCACCATTGCTTATCCGCCACCACTCTGAATCCGTATCCATATACCACCACCAGTTCGTATCCATATACCACCACCAATCGGTATCCATATACCACCACCGCTACCATATACCACCACCGCTGCCATATACCACAACCATATATCCACCACCAATCCGAGTTCTTCTCATATTAGGTTTGTTCTTGAGATCAATCTAAATTCCGATTCGTGTTTCCTTGCCTGCGTAGGTCTCGAAAAAAAAAGAGTCTGGAGACCCACGGGCAGTTTTTAGGCCAAAATTTTCACGGGCAAAAATATTTTTCCCTATCCTATTTTTAGGCTTTTCTGAGTCTTTTAAGCCACGTGCCATCATAGTGATTTTTTGTCGCACTTTTTCGTCGTCGCTGCCCTGATTTCCGAAAAAAAGTGAAAAAATAATTCGTGCCCATCCTATCAGTTTGATGAGGGAAGAGTTTTGAGACACTCGCCATTATAGTGATTTTTCGCCAAAAAAAGAGCGCAAAAAAAAGGAGCGTAAAAAAAAGAGCGAAAAAAAAGAGTTCCAGAGTGTGCCTTTTCCCTTATTTACGTGCAGCGCCGTGATTTTGTTAGTGTTCTAGGCTCGCGTCTCTAGCACGGTCTAGCCTAGGACCAGCACAGTACCGTCGTTGAGCGTTTATTCAACTTTGCATCTATGAATTGATTATTGCCGACCCTTTTTGCTACCATACTATAAGCCTTCCCAGCTCCACATACATCTACGCCGTGCGTTTGACTCTCCCTGGCAATCGCTCTATCCAAGCTTTTGAGAGTTTTGACTACAACGGTTGCCGATCACCGCCTGCTGCTGGGTAAGAACTGGTAAGAATTTGAGATTTGCTTGACGGATTTGTGACACCCGCCACCACCACCACTTGTTAGTAGTCTGTAGGATCATATTCTTATGCGTTTCTATTGCTGCTAACCATGCCAGGATCACAAGCCGACGAGACTGACTGGGAGAACTTGACGAACAAGGAGCTTCATGATAAGTTTCAGCAAATGATGAGTGGACAGATGCAAGATGTGCTAAACAGATTTGAAGAGGCCATGGAGAAGATAGATGGCATGGAGAAGACGTTTGAAACAAAGCTCGATAACAAGTTTGCTGAATTGCTTTCACGTTTTCCACCACCACCACCGGCTGCTCCTGCCGCACCTCTGCAACAACAGCAACAACACCGACTACCTCCACGTCGGGAAACAGCCCTCCGCCGAGCGAGCCGTGTTCCTCTTCAGTCGGGCCAAACTGCTGGTGCTGTTGTTGATACTTCTGTGGCTCCTACTACTGATGTGGAGGAGGATGATTATGTGGGAGATTATGAGGATGAGGTTGATCAAAATCATAACTACGTGCCACCATCAGCACAGCAACCACCACGTCGTCCACATGCAAATAATGGCAATGGTAGGGCTCACACTCAGGTACGAGATCATGACCATCTCCCTAAACTAAAATTGAATATTCCATCATTTGAGGGTAGATATGTTCCTGATATATATCTTACTTGGGAGTTAGAAACTGAACAACGATTTACATGTTTACAATATCCCGAGGAGAGACATGTTCCTGCTGCTGTTTGTGCATTCACTAGTTTTGCATGTGTTTGGTGGTCTGAGCATTGTAGATTATATCTGTTGGAAATATGCCCTAGAGGCAATAATAAATAAGTTATTATTATATTTCCTCGTTCATGATAATCGTTTATTATCCATGCTATAATTGTATTGATAGGAAACTCAGATACATGTGTGGATACATAGACAACACCATGTCCCTAGTAAGCCTCTAGTTGACTAGCTCGTTGATCAATAGATGGTTACGGTTTCCTGACCATGGACATTGGATGTCGTTGATAACGGGATCACATCATTAGGAGAATGATGTGATGGACAAGACCCAATCCTAAGCATAGCACTAGATCGTGTAGTTCGTATGCTAAAGCTTTTCTAATGTCAAGTATCGTTTCCTTAGACCATGAGATTGTGCAACTCCCGGATACCGTAGGAGTGCTTTGGATGTGCCAAACGTCACAACATAACTGGGTGGCTATAAAGGTACATTACAGGTATCTCCGAAAGTGTCTGTTGGGTTGGCACGAATCGAGACTGGGATTTGTCACTCCGTGTGACAGAGAGGTATCTCTGGGCCCACTCGGTAGGACATCATCATAATGTGCACAATGTGGTCAAGGAGTTGATCACGGGATGATGTGTTACGGAACGAGTAAAGAGACTTGCCGGTAACGAGATTGAACAAGGTATCGGGATACCGACGATCGAATCTCGGGCAAGTATCGTACCGCTAGACAAAGGGAATTGTATACGGGATTGATTAAGTCCTTGACATCGTGGTTCATCCGATGAGATCATCGTGGAACATGTGGGAGCCAACATGGGTATCCAGATCCCGCTGTTAGTTATTGACCGGAGAACATCTCGGTCATGTCTGCATGTCTCCCGAACCCGTAGGGTCTACACACTTAAGGTTCGATGACGCTAGGGTTATAAAGGAAGTTTGTATGTGGTTACCGAATGTTGTTCGGAGTCCTGGATGAGATCCCGGACGTCACGAGGAGTTCCGGAATGGTCCGGAGGTAAAGATTTATATATGGGAAGTCATGTTTTGGTCACCGGAAAGGTTTCGGGTTTTATCGGTAACGTACCGGGACCACCGGGAGGGTCCCGGGGTTCCACCAAGTGGGGCCACCAGCCCCGGAGGGCTTCATGGGCCAAGTGTGGAAGGGGACCAGCCCCAAGTGGGCTGGTGCGCCCTCCCACAAGGCCCAAGGCGCAAGGAAAGAGGAGAGGGGGCAAACCCTAGGGCAGATGGGCCCTAAGGCCCATCCTGGTGCGCCTCCCTCTCCCCCTCCACTCTTGGCCGCCTCCCCTTTCCCATCTAGGGCTGCCGCCCCCCTAGGGGTGGGAAACCTAGAGGGGGCGCACCCTCCTCCCTCTCCCCTATATATAGTGAGGCCTAGGGGCTGCCCAAGACAGGCGATTTGATCTCTCTCATTGGTGCAGCCCTCCCTCTCTTTCTCCTCATATCTCGCGGTGCTTGGCGAAGCCCTGCAGGATTGCCACGCTCCTCCTCCACCACCACGCCGTTGTGCTGCTGCTGGATGGAGTCTTCCTCAACCTCTCCCTCTCTCCTTGCTGGATCAAGGCGTGGGAGACGTCACCGGGCTGTACGTGTGTTGAACGCGGAGGTGCCGTCCATTCGGCACTAGGATCTCCGGTGATTTGGATCACGACGAGTACGACTCCTTCAACCCCGTTCTCTTGAACGCTTCCGCTTAGCGATCTACAAGGGTATGTAGATGCACTCTCCTTTGAAGGAAATATGCCCTAGAGGCAATAATAAAGTTATTATTTATTTCCTTATATCATGATAAATGTTTATTATTCATGCTAGAATTGTATTAACCGGAAACATAATACATGTGTGAATACATAGACAAACTTAGTGTCACTAGTATGCCTCTACTTGACTAGCTCGTTAATCAAAGATGGTTATGTTTCCTAACCATGAACAAGGTCTTGTTATTTGATTAACGAGGTCACATCATTGTTTGAATGATTTGATTGACATGACCCATTCCATTAGCTTAGCACCCGATCATTTAGTATGTTGCTATTGCTTTCTTCATGACTTATACATGTTCCTATGACTATGAGATTATGCAACTCCCGTTTACCGGAGGAACACTTTGGGTACTACCAAACGTCACAACGTAACTGGGTGATTATAAAGGAGTACTACAGGTGTCTCCAAAGGTAGATGCTGGGTTGGCATATTTCGAGATTAGGATTTGTCACTCCGATTGTCGGAGAGGTATCTCTGGGCCCTCTCGGTAATGCACATCACTTAAGCCTTGCAAGCATTGCAACTAATAAGTTAGTTGCGGGATGATGTATTACGGAACGAGTAAAGAGACTTGCCGGTAATGAGATTGAACTAGGTATTGAATACCGACGATCGAATCTCGGGCAAGTAACATACCGATGACAAAGGGAACAACGTATGTTGTTATGCGGTCTGACCGATAAAGATCTTCGTAGAATATGTAGGAGCCAATATGGGCATCCAGGTCCCGCTATTGGTTATTGACCGGAGACGTGTCTCGGTCATGTCTACATTGTTCTCGAACCGTAGGGTCCGCACGCTTAACGTTACGATGACAGTTATTATGAGTTTATGCATTTTGATGTACCGAAGGTTGTTCGGAGTCCCGGATGTGATCACGGACATGACGAGGAGTCTCGAAATGGTCGAGACATAAAGATTGATATATTGGAAGCCTATATTTGGACATCGGAAGTGTTCCGGGTGAAATCGGGATTTTACCGGATTACCGGGAGGTTACCGGAACCCCCGGGGAGCCATATGGGCCTTATTGGGCTTTAGTGGAAAGGTGAAAGGGGCTGCCCATAGTGGGCTGCGCGCCTCCCCCCTCCCCTAGTCCTATTAGGACTAGGAGAGGTGGCCGGCCACCTCTCTCTCTTTCCCCCTTGGGAGTCCTATTAGGAATAGGATTGGGGGAGGGGGAGTCCTACTCCCGGTAGGAGTAGGACTCCTCCTGCGCCTCCATAGGCTTGGCCGGCCAGCCCTCCCCCTGGCATCCTTTATATACGGGGGCAGGGGGCACCTCTAGACACACAAGTTGATCATTGAGATCGTTCCTTAGCCGTGTGCGGTGCCCCCTGCCACCATATTCCACCTCGATCATATCGTTGTAGTGTTTAGGCGAAGCCCTGCGTCGGTAGAACATCAAGATCGTCACCACGCCGTTGTGCTGACGGAACTCCTCCCCGAAGCTTTGCTAGATCGAAGCCCGGGGATCGTCATCGAGCTGTACGTGTGCTAAGAACTCGGAGGTGCCGGAGTAACGGTGCTTGGATCGGTCGGATCGGGAAGAAGACGTACGACTACTTCCTCTACGTTGTGTCAACGCTTCCGTTGTGATCTACAAGGGTACGTAGATCAGACTCCCCCCTCGTTGCTATGCATCGCCATGATCTTGCGTTTGCGTAGGAATTTTTTTGAAATTACTACGTTCCCCAACAGTGGCATCCGAGCCTAGGTTTTATGGTTTGATGTTATATGCACGAGTAGAACACAAGTGAGTTGTGGGCGATATAAGTCATACTGCCTACCAGCATGTCATACTTTGGTTCGTCGGTATTGTTGGATGAAGCGGCCCGGACCGACATTACGCGTACGCTTACGCGAGACCGGTTTCCCCGACGTGCTTTGCACATAGGTGACTTGCGGGTGACCGTTTCTTCAACTTTAGTTGAACCGAGTGTGGCTACGCCCGGTCCTGGCGAAGGTTAAAACGGAGTCTATTTGACAAACTATCATTGTGGTTTTGATGCGTAGGTAAGATTGGTTCTTGCTAAGCCCGTAGCAGCCACGTAAAATTTGCAACAACAAAGTAGAGGACGTCTAACTTGTTTTTGCAGGGCATGTTGTGATGTGATATGGTCAAGACATGATGAGATATAAGTTGTTGTATGAGATGATCATGTTTTGTTGAAGTTATCGGCAACTGGCAAAAGCCTTATGGTTGTCTCTTTATTGCATAAGATGCAAGCGTCCAATAATTGCTTTACTTTATCGCTATGCGATAGCAATAGTTGCAAGAGCAATTGTTGGCGAGACGACCACGTGACGACACATTGATATAGATCAAGATTATGGAGATCATGGTGTCATGCCGGTGACGATATAGATCATGACAGTACTTTGGAGATGTTGATCAAAGAAGCAAGATGATGATGGCCATATCATGTCACATATTTTGATTGCATATGATGTTTATCTTTTATGCATCTTATCTTGCTTTGATTGACGGTAGCATTATAAGATGATCTCTCACTAAATTATCAAGAAGTGTTCTCCCTGAGTATGCACCGTTGCGAAAGTTCTTCGTGCTGAGACACCACGTGATGATCGGGTGTGATAGGCTCTACGTTCAAATACAACGGGTGCAAAACAGTTGCACACGCGGAATACTCAGGTTATACTTGACGAGCCAAGCATATACAGATATGGCCTCGGAACACGGAGACCGAAAGGTCGAACGTGAATCATATAGTAGATATGATCAACATAGTGATGTTCACCAATGAAACTACTCCATCTCACGTGATGATCGGACATGGTTTAGTTGATTTGGATCACGTGATCACTTAGAGGATTAGAGGGATGTCTATGTAAGTGGGAGTTCTTAAGTAATATGATTAAATTGAACTTAAATTTATCATGAACTTAGTCCTGGTAGTATTTTGCAAATTATGTTGTAGATCAATAGCTCGCGTTGTTGCTTCCCTATGTTTATTTTGATATGTTCCTAGAGAAAATTATGTTGAAAGATGTTAGTAGCAATGATGCGGATTGGATCCGTGATCTGAGGTTTATCCTCATTGCTGCACAGAAGAATTATGTCCTTGATGCACCGCTAGGTGACAGACCTATTGCAGGAGCAGATACAAACGTTATGAACGTTTGGCTAGCTCAATATGATGACTACTTGATAGTTTAGTGCACCATGCTTAATGGCTTAGAATCGGGACTTCAAAGACGTTTTGAACGTCATGGACCATATGAGATGTTCCAGGAGTTGAAGTTAATATTTCAAGCAAATACCCGAGTTGAGAGATATGAAGTCTCCAACAAGTTCTATAGCTAAAAGATGGAGGAGAATCGCTCAACTAGTGAGCATGTGCTCAGATTGTCTGGGTACAACAATCGTTTGAATCAAGTGGGAGTTAATCTTCCAGATAAGATAGTGATTGACAGAATTCTCTAGTCACCATCACCAAGTTAGTAGAACTTCGTGATGAACTATGATATGCAAGGGATAACGGAAACGATTCCCAAGCTCTTCGTGATGCTGAAATTGACGAAGGTAGAAATCAAGAAAAACATCAAGTGTTGATGGTTGACAAGACCACTAGTTTGAAGAAAAGGGCAAAAGGGAAGAAGGGGAACTTCAAGAAGAACGGCAAGCAAGTTGCTGCTCAAGTGAAGAAGCCCAAGTCTGGTCCTAAGCCTGAGACTAAGTGCTTCTACTGCAAAGAGACTGGTCACTGGAAGCGGAACTGCCCCAAGTATTTGGCGGATAAGAAGGATGGCAAAGTGAACAAAAGTATATTTGATATACATGTTATTGATGTGTGCTTTACTAGTGTTTATAGCAACCCCTCAGTATTTGATATTGGTTCAGTTGCTAAGAGTAGTAACTCGAAACAGGAGTTGCAGAATAAACAGAGACTAGTTAAGGGTGAAGTGACGATGTGTGTTGGAAGTAGTTCCAAGATTGATATGATCATCATCGCACACTCCCCTATACTTCGGGATTAGTGTTGAACTTAAATAAGTGTTATTTGGTTTTTGCACTGAGCATGAATATGATTTGATCATGTTTATTGCAATACGGTTATTCATTAAAGTCAGAGAATAATTGTTGTTCTGTTTACATGAATAAAACCTTCGATGGTCATACACCCAATGAAACAAGTTCGTTGGATCTCGATCGTAGTGATACACATATTCATGATATTGAAACCAAAAGATGCAAAGTTAATAATGATAGTGCAACTTATTTGTGCCACTGCCGTTTAGGTCATATTGGTATAAAGCGCATGAAGAAACTCCATGCTGATGGGCTTTCGGAATCACTTGATGCTTGCGAACCATGCCTTTTGGGCAAGATGACTAAAACGCCGTTCTCCGGAACAATGGAGCAAGCAACAGATTTGCTGGAAATCATACATACTGATGTATGTGGTCCGATGAATATTTAAGGCTTGCAGCGGGTATCATTATTTTCTGACCTTCACAGATGATTTGAGCAGATATGGGTATATCTACTTAATGAAATAGAAGTCTGATACATTTGAAAAGTTCATATAATTTCAGAGTGAAGTGGAAAATCATCGTAACAAGAAAATAAAGTTTCTATGATCTGATCATGGAAAAGAGTATTTGAGTTACGAGTTTGGTCTTCAGTTAAAACAATGTGAAATAGTTTCACTACTCACGCCACCTGGAACACCACAGCATAATGGTGTGTCCGAACGTCATAACCGTACTTTATTGGATATAGTGCAATCTATGATGTTTCTTACCGATTTACCACTATCGTTTTTGGGGTCATGCATTAGAGACAGCTGCATTCACGTTAAAAAAGGGGCACTATCTATATCCGTCGAGACGATGCTTTATGAACTATGGTTTGGCAAGAAACCAAAGTTGTCGTTTCTTGAAGTTTGGGGTTGCGATGCTTATGAGAAAAAGTTTCATCCTGATAAGCTCAAACCCAAATCGGAGAAATATGTCTTCATAGGATACCCAAACGAGACTGTTGGGTACACCTTCTATCACAGATCCTAAGGCAACACATTCGTTGCTTATAATGGATCCTTTCTAGAGAAGGAGTTTCTCTTGAAAGAAGTAAGTGGGAGGAAAGTAGAAAACTTGATAAGGTAATTGTACCTTCTACCTTATTGGAAAGTAGTTCATCACAAAAATCTGTTCTTGTGACTACTACACCAATTAGTGAGGAAGCTAATGATGATGATCATGTAACTTCAGATCAAGTTACTACCGAATCTCGTAGGTAAACCAGAGTGAGATCCGCACCAGAGTGGTACGGTAATCCTGTTCTGGGGGTCATGTTACTTGACCATGACGAACCTACGAAGTATGAGGAAACGATGATGAGCCAGATTCCGCGAAATGGTTTGAGGCCATGAAATCTGAGATATGATCCATGTATGAGAACAAAGTTTGGACTTTGGTTGACTTGCCCGATGATCGGCAAGCAATTGAGAATAAATGGATCTTCAAGAGGAAGACGGACGCTGATAGTAGTGTTACTATCTACAAAGCTAGAATTGTCGCAAAAGGTTTTCGACAAGTTTAAGGTGTTGACTACGATGAGAGCTTCTCACTCGTATCTATGCTTGAGTCTGTCCGAATCATGTTAGTAATTGCCGCATTTTATGAAATCTGGCAAATGGATAAACAAAACTGCATTCCTTAATGGATTTATTAAAGAAGAATTGTATATGATGCAACAGAAGGTTTTGTCAATCCAAAAGGTGCTAACAAAATGTGCAAGCTCCAGCGATCCATCTGTGGACTGGTGCAAGCATCTCGGAGTTGGAATATACGCTTTGATGAGTTGATCAAAGCATATAGTTTTATACAGACTTGCGGTGAAGCCTGTATTTACAAGAAAGTGAGTGGGAGCACTACAACATTTCTGATAAGTATATGTGAATGACATATTGTTGATCGGAAATAATGTAGAATTATTCTGTAAAGCATAAAGGAGTGTTTGAAGGAGTTTTTCAAAGAAAGACTTCGGTGAAGCTGCTTACATATTGAGCTTCAAGATCTATAGAGATAGATCAAGACGCTTGATAAGTTTTTTCAATGAGTACATACCTTGACAAGATTTTGAAATAGTTCAAAATGGATCAGTCAAAGAAAGAGTTCTTGCCTGTATTACAAGGTGTGAAGTTGAGTAAGACTCAAAGCCCGACCACGGCAGAAGATAGAAAGAGAATGAAAGTCATTCCCTATGCCTTGGCCATAGGTTCTATAAAGTATGTCATGCTGTGTACCAAATCTATTGTATACCCTGCACTGATTTGGCAAGGGAATACAATAGTGATCTAGGAGTAGATCACCGGACAGCGGTCAGAATTATCCTTAGTGAAATAAGGATATGTTTCTCGATTATGGACGTGACAAAAAGGGTTCGTCATAAAGGGTTACGCCGATGCAAGTTTTTTGACACTGATCCAGATGATTCTAAGTCTCAATCTAGATACATATTGAAAGTGGGAGCAATTAGCTAGAGTAGCTCCATGCAGAGCATTGTAGACATAGAATTTTGCAAAATACATACGGATCTGAATTTGGTAGGCCCGTTGACTAAATTTCTCTCACAAGCAAAACATGATCACTCTTTGGGTGTTAATCACATAGCAATATGAACTAGATTATTGAATCTAGTAAACCTTTTGAGTGTTAGTCACATGGAGATGTGAACCAATCACATAAAGATGTGAACTATTGGTGTTAATCACATAGCGATGTGAACTAGATTATTAACTCTAGTGCAAGTGGGAGACTGAAGGAAATATGCCCTAGAGGCAATAATAAAGTTATCATTTATTTTCTTATATCATGATAAATGTTTATTATTCATGCTAGAATTGTATTAACCGGAAACATAATACATGTGTGAATACATAGACAAACTTAGTGTCACTAGTATGCCTCTACTTGACTAGCTCGTTAATCAAAGATGGTTATGTTTCCTAACCATGAACAAGGTCTTGTTATTTGATTAACGAGGTCACATCATTGGTTGAATGATTTGATTGACATGACCCATTCCATTAGCTTAGCACCCGATCATTTAGTATGTTGCTATTGCTTTCTTCATGACTTATACATGTTCCTATGACTATGAGATTATGCAACTCCCGTTTACCGGAGGAACACTTTGGGTACTACCAAACGTCACAACGTAACTGGGTGATTATAAAGGAGTACTACAGGTGTCTCCAAAGGTAGATGCTGGGTTGGCATATTTCGAGATTAGGATTTGTCACTCCGATTGTCGGAGAGGTATCTCTGGGCCCTCTCGGTAATGCACATCACTTAAGCCTTGCAAGCATTGCAACTAATAAGTTAGTTGCGGGATGATGTATTACGGAACGAGTAAAGAGACTTGCCGGTAACGGGATTGAACTAGGTATTGGATACCGACGATCGAATCTCGGGCAAGTAACATACCGATGACAAAGGGAACAACGTATGTTGTTATGCAGTCTGACCGATAAAGATCTTCGTAGAATATGTAGGAGCCAATATGGGCATCCAGGTCCCGCTATTGGTTATTGACCGGAGACGTGTCTCGGTCATGTCTACATTGTTCTCGAACCGTAGGGTCCGCACGCTTAACGTTACGATGACAGTTATTATGAGTTTATGCATTTTGATGTACCGAAGGTTGTTCGGAGTCCCGGATGTGGTCACGGACATGACGAGGAATCTCAAAATGGTCGAGACATAAAGATCGATATATTGGAAGCCTATATTTGGACATCGGAAGTGTTCCGGGTGAAATCGGGATTTTACCGGATTACCGGGAGGTTACCGGAACCCCCCGGGAGCCATATGGGCCTTATTGGGCTTTAGTGGAAAGGTGAAAGGGGCTGCCCATAGTGGGCTGCGCGCCTCCCCCCTCCCCTAGTCCTATTAGGACTAGGAAAGGTGGCCGGCCACCTCTCTCTCTCTCTCTTTCCCCCTTGGGAGTCCTATTAGGAATAGGATTGGGGGGGGGGAGTCCTATTAGGAATAGGTAGGAGTAGGACTCCCCGGTAGGAGTAGGACTCCTCCTGCGCCTCCATAGGCTTGGCCGGCCAGCCCTCCCCCTGGCATCCTTTATATACGGGGGCAGGGGGCACCTCTAGACACACAAGTTGATCATTGAGATCGTTCCTTAGCCGTGTGCGGTGCCCCCTGCCACCATATTCCACCTCAATCGTATCGTTGTAGTGCTTAGGCGAAGCCCTGCGTCGGTAGAACATCAAGATTGTCACCACGCCGTCGTGCTGACGGAACTCCTCCCCGAAGCTTTGCTGGATCGGAGCCTGGGGATCGTCATCGAGCTGTACGTGTGCTAAGAACTCGGAGGTGCCGGAGTAACAGTGCTTGGATCGGTCGGATCAGGAAGAAGACGTACGACTACTTCCTCTACGTTGTGTCAACGCTTCCGTTGCGATCTACAAGGGTACGTAGATCAGACTCTCCCCCTCGTTGCTATGCATCACCATGATCTTGCGTGTGCGTAGGAATTTTTTTGAAATTACTACGTTCCCCAACATCCTTCCCCTCGTTGCTAGTCTCTCCATAGATAGATCTTGGTGACACGTAGGAAAATTTTGAATTTCTGCTACGTTCCCCAACAGTGGCATCATGAGCTAGGTCTATTGCGTAGATTCTATGCACGAGTAGAACACAAAGTAGTTGTGGGCGTTGATATTGTTCGATATGCTTACCGTTACTAGTCCAATATTGTTTCGACGGCATCGTGGGATGAAGCGGCCCGGACCAACCTTACACGTACGCTTACGTGAGACCGGTTCCACCGACTGACATGCACTAGTTGCATAAGGTGGCTGGCGGGTGTCTGTCTCTCCCACTTTAGTCGGAACGGATTCGATGAAAAGGGTCCTTATGAAGGATAAATAGCAATTGGCATATCACGTTGTGGTTTTGCATAGGTAAGAAACGTTCTTGCTAGAAACCCATAGCAGCCACGTAAAACATGCAAACAACAATTAGAGGACGTCTAACTTGTTTTTGCAGGGTATGCTATGTGATGTGATATGGCCAAAAGGATGTGATGAATGATATATGTGATGTATGAGATTGATCATGTTCTTGTAATAGGAATCACGACTTGCATGTCGATGAGTATGACAACCGGCAGGAGCCATAGGAGTTGTCTTAATTTATTTATGACCAGCGTGTCAACATAAACGTCATGTAATTACTTTACTTTATTGCTAACCGTTAGCTGTAGTAGTAGAAGTAATCGTTGGCGAGACAACTTCATGAAGACACGATGATGGAGATCATGATGATGGAGATCATGGTGTCATGCCACTGACAAGATGATCATAGAGCCCCGAAGATGGAGATCAAAAGGAGCAATATGATATTGGCCATATCATGTCACTATTTGATTGCATGTGATGTTTATCATGTTTATACATCTTGTTTACTTAGAACGACGGTAGTAAATAAGATGATCCCTCATTGAAATTTCAAGAAAGTGTTCGCCCTAACTGTGCACCATTGCGACAGTTCGTTGTTTCGAAGCAGCACGTGATGATCGGGTGTGATAGATTCTAACGTTCACATACAACGGGTGTAAGACAGATTTACACACGTGAAACACTTAGGTTGACTTGACGAGCCTAGCATGTATACAAACATGGCCTCGGAACACAGAAGACCGAAAGGTCGAGCATGAATCGTATAGAAGATACGATCAACATGAAGATGTTCACCGACGTTGACTAGTCCGTCTCACGTGATGATCGGACACGGCCTAGTTGACTCGGATCATGTAATCACTTAGATGACTAGAGGGATGTCTATCTGAGTGGGAGTTCATAAGATGAATTTAATTATCCTGAACATAGTCAAAAGGTCTTCGCAAATTATGTCGTAGCTCGTGCTTTAGTTCTACTGTTTAAATATGTTCCTAGAGAAAATTAGTTGAAAGTTGTTAGTAGCAATTATGCGGACTAGGTCCGTAAACTGAGGATTGTCCTCATTGCTTCATAGAAGGCTTATGTCCTTAATGCACCGCTCAGTGTGCTGAACCTCAAATGTCGTCTGTGGATGTTGCGAACATACACATTTTTGATAACTGCGTGATAGTTCAGTTAAACGGTTTAGAGTTGAGGCACCGAAGACGTTTTAAACGTCGCAAAACATATGAGATGTTTCGAGGGCTGAAATTGGGATTTCAGGCTCGTGCCCACGTCAAGAGGTATAAGACCTCCGATGATTTTCTTAGCCTGCAAACTAAGGGAGAAAGGCTCAATTGTTGAGCTTGTGCTCAGATTGTCTGAGTGCAAAAATCATTTGAATCAAGTGGGAGTTGATCTTCCAGTTGAGACATTGATGTTTCTCCGAAGTCATTACCACCAAGCTACTAGAGCTTCGTGATGAACTATAATATATCAGGGACATATATGATGATCTTTGAGATATTCGTGATGTTTGACACCACAAAAGTAGAAATCAAGAAGGAGCATCAATTGTTGGTGGTTAGTGAAACCACTGGTTTCAAGAGGGGCAAGGGCAAGAAGGGATACTTCATGAAACGGCAATTCAGCTGCTACTCTAGTGAAGAAACCCAAGGTTGAACCCAAACTCGAGACTAAGTGCTTCTGTAATAAGGGGAACAGCCACTAGAGCAGAATTACCTTAGATACTTGGTAGATTAGAAGGCTGGCAAGGTCGATAGAAGTATATTGGATATACATTGTGTTGATGTGTACTTTACTAGTACTCCTAGTAGCACCGGGGTATTAGATACCGGTTCGGTTGCTAAGTGTTAGTAACTCGAAATAAAAGCTACGGAATAAACGGAGACTAGCTAAAGGTGAGCTGACGATATGTGTTGGAAGTTTTTCCAAGCTTGATGTGATCAAGCATCGCACGCTCCCTCTACCATCGAGAGTGGTGTTTGCATTGAGCATAGACATGATTGGATTATGTCTATCGCAATACGGTTATTCATTTAAGAAGAATAATGGTTACTCTGTTTATTTGAATAATACCTTCAATGGTCTTGCACCTAAAATGAATGGTTCATTGAATCTCGATCGTAGTGATACACATGTTCATGCCAAAAGATATAAGATAGTAAGATAGTACCACCTACTTGTGGCACTGCCACGTAAGTCATATCGGTATAAAATGCATGTAAAAGCTCCATGTTGATGGATCTTTGGACTCGCTCGTTTTGAAAAGTTTGAGACATGCGGACCATGTCTATTGGTGTATATGCATGAAGAAACTCCATGCAAATGGACCGTTTGGACTCACTTGATTTTGAATCACTTGAGACATGCAACTCATACCACATGGGCAAGATGACTGAAAGCCTCGGTTTCAATAAAATGGAACTAGAAAGCAACTTGTTGGAAGTAATACATTTTGATGTGTGCAGTACAATGAGTGCTGAGGCATGTAGTGGATATCGTTATGTTCTTACTTCACAGATGATTTGAGTAGATGTTGAGTATATTTACTTGATGAATCACGAGTCTGAATTATTGAAAGGTTCAAGTAATTTCAGGGTGAAGTTGAAAGATCGTCGTGACAAGAGGATAAAATATCTATGATATGATCATAGAGATGAATATCTGAATTACGAGTTTGGCACAGAATTAAGACATTGTGGAAATTGTTTCACAACTAATACAGCCTGGAACACCATAGTGTGATGGTGTGTCCGAACATCATAACTGCACCCTATTGGATATGATGCATACCATGATGTCTCTTATCGAATTACCACGATAGTTTATGGGTTAGGCATTAGAGACAACCACATTCACTTTAAATAGGGCACCACGTAATTCTGATGAGATGACACC
The DNA here is from genome assembly GCA_034509565.1 of Triticum monococcum. Classification (NCBI taxonomy): domain Eukaryota; kingdom Viridiplantae; phylum Streptophyta; class Magnoliopsida; order Poales; family Poaceae; genus Triticum; species Triticum monococcum. Next base: position 492,857,720 of record CM067845.1, read on the forward strand.
GTATGAACTATGGTTTAAAGAAACCTAAGCTGTCATTTCTTAAAAGTTTGGGGCTGCGACGCTTATGTGAAAAAGTTTCAGGCTGATAAGCTCGAACCCAAAGCGGATAAATGCATCTTCATAGGACACCCAAAACAGTTGGGTATACCTCCTGTCTCAGATTCGAAAGCAATAAGGGATTGTTTCTAGAATCGGGTCCTTTCTCGAGGAAAAGTTTCTCTCAAAAGAATTGAGTGGGAGGATGGTGGAGACTTGATAAGGTTATTGAACCGTCTCTTCAAATAGTGTGTGGCAGGGCACAGGAAGTTGTTCCTATGGCACCTACACCAATTGAAGTGGAAGCTTATGATAGTGATCATGAAACTTCAGATCAAGTCACTACCAAACCTCGTAGGATGACAAGGGTACGTACTGCTTCAGAGTGGTACAGTAATCCTGTCTTGGAAGTCATGTTGCTAGACAACAATGAACCTACGAGCTATGGAGAAGTGATGATGGGGCCGGATTCTGATAAATGGCTCGAGGCCATATAATCCGAGAGAGGATCCATATATGAAAACAAAGTGTAGACTTTGGCAGAACAGCTCGATGGTCGTAAGGCTGTTGAGTACAGATGGATTTTAAAAGGAAGACGGACAATGATGGTAAGTATCACCATTAAGAAAGCTCGACTTGTCGTTAAGATGTTTTCCGACAAGTTCAAGGAGTTGACTACGGTGAGACTTTCTCACTCGTAGCGATGCTAAGAGTCTGTTGAAATTATATTAGCGATTACTGCATTATTTATGAAATCTTGCAGATAGGATGTCAAAACATTGTTTCCTCAACGATTCTCTTGAGGAAAGGTTGTATGTGATACAACCGGAAGGTTTTGTCAATCCTGAAAGATGCTAATAAGTATGCAGAGCTCCGGCAATCCTTCTAAGGACTGGAGTAAGCATCTCGGAGCTGGAATATACGCTTTGATGATGATCAAAGATTTTGGGTTTATACAAAGTTTATGAGAAACTTGTATTTCCAAAGAAGTGAGTGGGAGCACTATAGAATTTCTGATGAGTATATGTTGTTGACATATTGTTTCTGGAAAGCATGTAGGGTTATTTGGAAAGTGTTTTTCAATGGAAAGCCTGGATTAAGCTACTTGAACATTGAGCATCAAGATCTATAAGGATAGATCAAAACGCTTAATGGTACTTTCAAATGAGCACATACCTTGACATGATCTTGAAGGTGTTCAAGATGGATCAGTCAAAGAAGGAGTTCTTGCCTGAGTTGTAAGGTATGAAGTTAAGACTTAAAGCTCGACCATGGCTGAATAGAGAGAAAGGACGAAGGTCGTCCCCTATGCTTAAGACGTAGGCTCTACAGTATGCTATGCTATGTACCGCACCTGAAGTGTGCCTTGCTATGAGTCAGTCAAGGGGTACAAGAGTGATCCAAGAATGGATCACAGGACAGCGGTCAAAGTTATCCTTAGTAACTAGTGGACTAAGGAATTTTCTCGATTATGGAGGTGGTAAAAGAGTTCGTCGTAAAGGGTTACGGCGATGCAAACTTTGACACTAATCCAGATTATTCTAAGTAGTAAACTGGATTCGTATAGTAGAACAGTTATTTGGAATAGCTCCAAATAGAGTGTGGTAGCTGCATCTAGGAGATGACATAGAGATTTGTAAAGCACACACGGATCTGAAAGGTTCAAACCCGTTGACTAAAACCTCTCTCACAAGCAACATGATCAGACCCAGAACTCATTGAGTGCTAATCACATAGTGATGTGAACTAGATTATTGACTCTAGTAAACTCTTTGGATGTTGGTTACATGGCGATGTGATCTGTGAGTGTTAATCACATGGCGATGTGAACTAGATTATTGACTCTAGTGCAAGTGGGAGATTGTTGGAAATATGCCCTAGAGGCAATAATAAATAAGTTATTATTATATTTCCTTGTTCATGATAATCGTTTATTATCCATGCTATAATTGTATTGATAGGAAACTCAGATACATGTGTGGATACATAGACAACACCATGTCCCTAGTAAGCCTCTAGTTGACTAGCTCGTTGGCCAATAGATGGTTACGGTTTCCTGACCATGGACATTGGATGTCGTTGATAACGGGATCACATCATTAGGAGAATGATGTGATGGACAAGACCCAATCCTAAGCATAGCACTAGATCGTGTAGTTCGTATGCTAAAGCTTTTCTAATGTCAAGTATCGTTTCCTTAGACCATGAGATTGTGCAACTCTCGGATACCGTAGGAGTGCTTTGGATGTGCCAAACGTCACAACGTAACTGGGTGGCTATAAAGGTACATTACAGGTATCTCCGAAAGTGTCTATTGGGTTGGCACGAATCGAGACTGGGATTTGTCACTCCGTGTGACGAAGAGGTATCTCTGGGCCCACTCGGTAGGACATCATCATAATGTGCACAATGTGGTCAAGGAGTTGATAACGGGATGATGTGTTATGGAACGAGTAAAGAGACTTGCCGGTAACGAGATTGAACAAGGTATCGGGATACCGACGATCGAATCCCGGGCAAGTATCGTACCGCTAGACAAAGGGAATTGTATACGGGATTGATTAAGTCCTTGACATCGTGGTTCATCCGATGAGATCATCGTGGAACATGTGGGAGCCAACATGGGTATCCAGATCCCGCTGTTAGTTATTGACCGGAGAACGTCTCGGTCATGTCTGCATGTCTCCCGAACCCGTAGGGTCTACACACTTAAGGTTCGATGACGCTAGGGTTATAAAGGAAGTTTGTATGTGGTTACCGAATGTTGTTCGGAGTCCCGGATGAGATCCCGGACGTCACGAGGAGTTCCGGAATGATCCGGAGGTAAAGATATATATATGGGAAGTCCTGTTTTGGTCACCGGAAAGGTTTCGGCTTTTATCGGTAACGTACCGGGACCACCGGGAGGGTCCCGGGGGTCCACCAAGTGGGGCCACCAGCCCCGGAGGGCTTCATGGGCCAAGTGTGGAAGGGGGCCAGCCCCAAGTGGGCTGGTGCGCCCTCCCACAAGGCCCAATGCGCAAGGAAAGAGGAGAGGGGGCAAACCCTAGGGCAGATGGGCCCTAAGGCCCATCCTGGTGCGCCTCCCTCTCCCCCTCCCCTCTTGGCCACCTCCCCTTTCCCATCTAGGGCTGCCGCCCCCCCTAGGGGTGGGAACCCTAGAGGGGGCGCACCCTCCTCCCTCTCCCCTATATATAGTGAGGCCTAGGGGCTGCCCAAGACAGGCGATTTGATCTCTCTCATTGGTGCAGCCCTCCCTCTCTTTCTCCTCATATCCTGCGGTGCTTGGCGAAGCCCTGCAGGATTGCCACGCTCCTCCACCACCACCACGCCGTTGTGCTGCTGCTGGATGGAGTCTTCCTCAACCTCTCCCTCTCTCCTTGCTGGATCAAGGCGTGGGAGACGTCACCGGGCTGTACGTGTGTTGAACGCGGAGGTGCCGTCCGTTCGGCACTAGGATCTCCGGTGATTTGGATCACGACGAGTACGACTCCTTCAACCCCGTTCTCTTGAGCTTCCGCTTAGCGATCTACAAGGGTATGTAGATGCACTCTCCTTCCCCTCGTTGCTAGTCTCTCCATAGATAAATCTTGGTGACACGTAGGAAAATTTTGAATTTCTGCTACGTTCCCCAACAATATCCTATTCCAGCTACTTGGGCTGCTTTGAAAACTGCTATGCGTACTCGTTGGGTTCCACCATATTATCAACGTGAATTACTTCAAAAATTGCAGCGCTTAAGATAGGGAAAAAATTCTGTAGAAGAATATTATCAGGAATTACAAACTGGCATGATTAGATGTGGTATTGTTGAGGAGAATGAAGCTATGCTTGCACGTTTTATGGGTGGATTAAATAGAGAGATTCAGACGATTCTAGAGCATAAGGAGTATACTAATATCACTCGTTTATTCCATCTTGCTTGTAAAGCTGAACGTGAAGTGCAGGATCGCCAGGCATTGGCACGGACTAACTTTTCTGCAGGTCGACCTTCATCATGGACACCACATGCATCATCTACTTCCACACGTTCTGCTACACCGGCGCTTCCGTCGGCTGCCACCTCCAACCGTGATACAATAAAGCAGGCACAATCACCATTATCTGCCAAGAGCACACCTTCTGGGCCTGCAAAGAGCTCTTCCTCATCCATGGCATCAACAGGGCAAACACATGATATTATTTGTCGACGTTGCAAGGGTGGAGGTCATTATGCGAGAGAATGTCCATCTAAGCGTGTGATGATTTTTACTAAGGATGGTGGGTATGAGTCCGCTAGTGACTATGATGAGGAGACTTTGGCTCTTATTACACGTGACGAACACGGTGGAGACGATTCTGATCATGAGACGCAATACATGGCTCCTGAAGATGCTGACAGGTATGAATGTTTAGTTGCTCGACGTGTTTTGAGTGTGCAGGTTACACAAGCTGAGCAAAATCAGAGGCATAATTTGTTCCATACAAAGGGAGTTGTGAAGGAACGTTCTGTTCGCGTGATCATAGATGGAGGGAGTTGTAACAACTTGGCTAGCATGGAGATGGTGGAGAAGCTATCTCTCACCACAAGACCACATCCACATCCTTACTACATCCAATGGTTCAACAACAGCGGCAAGGTTAAGGTAACACGTACTGTTCGTGTGCATTTTAGTATCTCTACATATGCTGATTATGTTGATTGTGATGTGGTACCTATGCAAGCATGTTCCTTATTACTTGGTAGACCATGGCAATTTGATAAAAATTCTGTACACCATGGTAGAAACAATCAGTATACTCTTGTTCATAATGATAAAAATATTACTTTGCTTCCTATGACTCCTGATTCCATTTTGAAAGATGATATTAATAGAGCTAATAAAGCAAAACAGGAGACAACTAAGAGTGAAAATCAGATTGTGGCAAAAGAATTTGAGCACCAAATGAAGCCTAATAATAAACCATCTACTGTTGTTTCTAAAATTAAATTGAAAAGTGCATGTTTACTTGCCACAATCTGATATTGATGAGCTAGATTTTAGCAAATCTGTTTGCTATGCTTTTGTGTGCAAAGAGGCATTATTTTCATTCAAGGACGTGCCTTCCTCTTTGCCCCCTACTGTCACTAACATTTTGCAGGAGTTCGCTGACGTCTTTCCACAAGACGTGCCACCGGGATTACCACCTATTCGAGGGATTGAGCATCAAATTGACTTAATTCCCGGTGCTTCGCTACCCAACCGTGCACCATACCGTACCAATCCAGAGGAGACGAAGGAGATTATGCGTCAAGTACAGGAGCTGCTCGACAAAGGTTATATACGCGAATCTCTTAGTCCTTGTGCTGTTCCTATTATACTAGTGCCTAAAAAGGATGGTACGTCGCGTATGTGTGTTGATTGTGGAGGCATTAATAATATTACTATTCGTTATCGTCATCCTATTCCTAGGCTTGATGATATGCTTGATGAATTGAGTGGCTCTACAATATTCTCCAAAGTTGATTTGCGTAGTGGATACCATCAAATTCGTATGAAATTGGGAGATGAATGGAAAACAACATTTAAAACTAAGTTTGGTTTATATGAGTGGTTAGTCATGCCTTTTGGGTTAACTAATGCGCCTAGTACTTTTATGAGATTAATGAACGAAGTTTTACGTGCTTTCATTGGACGATTTGTGGTAGTCTATTTTGATGATATACTGATTTATAGCAAATCTTTGGAAGCACATTTGGAACATTTACGTGATGTTTTTATCGCTCTACGTGATGCACGTTTGTTTGGTAACCTTGGGAAGTGCACCTTTTGCACCGACCGAGTATCTTTTCTTGGCTATGTTGTTACTCCACAGGGAATTGAAGTTGATAAAGCCAAGATTGAAGCTATTGAGAGTTGGCCGTAGCCCAAAACGGTCACACAAGTGAGGAGTTTCCTTGGCCTCGCTGGTTTCTATAGGCGTTTTGTGAGAGATTTCAGCACCATTGCTGCACCTCTCAATGAGCTTACAAAGAAGTATGTGCCTTTTGTTTGGGGTACCGCACAGGAAGAAGCCTTCACGGTATTGAAAGATAAGTTGACACATGCTCCTTTACTCCAACTTCCTGATTTTAATAAGACTTTTGAGCTTGAATGTGATGCTAGTGGAATTGGATTAGGAGGTGTGTTATTACAAGATGGCAAACCTGTTGCATACTTTTCTGAAAAATTGAGTGGGCCTAGTCTGAACTATTCTACTTATGATAAAGAATTATATGCTCTTATTCGGACTTTAGAAACATGGCAACATTATTTGTGGCCCAAAGAATTTGTTATACATTCTGATCATGAATCTTTGAAACACATTAAAAGTCAAGCAAAACTAAACCGTAGACATGCTAAATGGGTTGAATTCATTGAGACTTTCCCTTATGTCATCAAACACAAGAAGGGTAAAGAAAATGTTATTGTTGATGCATTGTCTCGTCGTTATACTATGCTTTCACAACTTGACTTTAAAATATTTTGTTTGGAGACCATCAAAGATCAATATGTGCATGATGCTGAATTTAAAGATATATTGCAGAATTGTAAAGAAGGTAGAACATGGAACAAGTTCGTCGTTAATGATGGATTTGTGTTTCGTTCTAACAAGCTATGCATTCCAGCTAGCTCCGTTCGTCTTTTGTTGTTGCAGGAGGCGCATGGAGGAGGACTAATGGGACACTTTGGCGTGAAGAAGACGGAGGATATACTTGCTACACATTTCTTTTGGCCAAAGATGAGACGGGATGTTGAGCGTTTTGTTGCTCGCTGCACTACATGTCAAAAAGCTAAGTCACGACTCAATCCTCATGGTTTATATATGCCTTTGCCTGTACCTAGTGTTCCTTGGGAGGATATATCTATGGACTTTGTTTTAGGTTTACCTCGAACAAAGAAGGGGAGGGATAGCATATTTGTTGTCGTGGATAGATTCTCGAAAATGGCACACTTTATACCATGTCATAAAAGCGATGATGTTGTTAATGTTGCTGATTTGTTCTTTCGTGAAATTATTCGCTTACATGGTGTGCCAAATACTATTGTTTCAGATCGTGATACTAAATTTCTTAGCCACTTTTGGAGATGTTTATGGGCTAAGTTGGGGACTAAGCTGCTTTTTAGTACTACTTGTCACCCCCAAACTGATGGACAAACTAAAGTAGTCAATAGAACATTGTCTACTATGCTTAGGGCTGTTTTGAAGAATAACAAGAAAATGTGGGAAGAATGCTTGCCTCATATTGAATTTGCTTATAATCGTTCATTGCATTCTACTACTAAGATGTGCCCTTTTGAAATTGTGTATGGTTTCCTACCTCGTGCACCTATTGATTTGTTGCCTCTTCCATCTTCAGAGAAGGTTAATTTTGATGCTAAAAAACGTGCTGAATTTATTTTAAAAATGCATGAGTTAACTAAGGAAAACATTGAGCGTATGAATGCTAAATATAAACTTGCTGGAGATAAGGGTAGAAAACATGTTGCGTTTGCACCTGGAGATCTTGTTTGGTTACATTTGCGTAAGGATAGATTTCCTAATTTGCGCAAATCAAAGCTAATGCCACGTGCTGATGGTCCTTTTAAGGTGTTGGAGAAAATAAATGATAATGCATATAAACTTGAGCTGGCTGCAGATTTTGGGGTTAGTCCCACTTTTAACATTGAAGATTTGAAGCCTTATTTTGGTGAGGACGATGAACTTTCGTCGAGGACGACTTCATTTCAAGAAGGGGAGGATAATGAGGACATCAATACCATTGTTACACCCACAGCCCCTGCTGCTATACACACTGGACCGATTACTAGAGCTCGCGCACGCCAATTGAATTATTAGGTACTTTCGTTTCTTGGTAACGATTCTAATGTTCATGAGAATATGATGCTGCCTAAATTGGATACATTTGTTTTGCTTACAAATGAAGGGCCTAGCTTGGACAAGAAAGGTGAACCTTGGAGCAAGTTCAAGCATGGAGATGATGGCATGCGCAAGGGGAACAAGAACGGAGTTACAAGTGATGATTCCAGCACTCTGAAGCCACCATAATGAGTGCATGAAGCATGGGACGAAATATAAAGATGCCACTTCATAAATTTCGTCCAGAGGCTATTTTAGATGTTGTGTCACCTTATTATTGGGCCAGGCCCATGTATTTTTGAAGTACTTAAGTATAGGCTGTTTTTAGAGTCTGTATGTGTGGGGAAACAAGAGTTAGGGTTGGTTTCGGACCCCTCCACCAAGGGCCACGAAATTCCCCCTCTCTCCTCCATATATACAGCCCTTAGGGCATCGTTTAGGCTTTGGGTTTTGTTTAGATTAAAAGTTCGCCATAGCTGCAACTTCTCGTACTTCGTTTGTGTCCAACGACCAGACCAAGACGTCACAGAACCCCACCTTGATCAATAAAGCTTTCATCTTATATTCGCAATATCCAGATTGCAATCTCAGTTTCTTGCTTGTTCTTCGTTTGCTCGCAGGAAACAGACCCTCGTGGTCAGGTTGATTGTGCTCCAGTGTGGTCAATAACCCTCGGAAGTTGGTTTAGCGATTGCTAAGGCGCGACGTCTCGCACGTTCGTAGTCGGATCGTCAAGGTCGACTCCCACAGAAAACGATAGCCACCATCTCATCGAAACATCGGGACACCTTTGCCTCTATCACTCTCTTGCCCGATCTCTCTCTCTAGCCACTCAAACTTGTTGATTTGCTAGGGATTGAAGGAGGAGACCTAGATCTACACTTCCACCAAAGGATATTTGCTTCCCCCATACTTTCTTGTGTGGATTTTGTTACTCTTGGGTGTTTGAGCACCCTAGACGGTTGAGGTCACTTCGGAGCCATATTCCATTGTGGTGAAGCTTCGTGGTTTTTGTTGGGAGCCTCCAATTAAGTTGTGGAGAGAGCCCAACCTTGTTTGTAAAGGTTCGGTTGCCGCCTTCAAGGGCACCAATAGTGGAATCACGGCATCTCGCATTGTGTGAGGGCGTGAGGAGAATACGGTGGCCCTAGTGGCTTCTTGGGGAGCATTGTGCCTCCACACCGCTCCAACGGAGACGTACTTCCTCTCAAAGGGAAGGAACTTCGGTAACACATCCTCGTCTCCACCGTCTCCACTCTTGGTTATCTCGTACCTTTATTTAAGCAAGCTTACTTGTTTCATATCTCTTGCTTGCTTGTGTACCTATCCTCGTTGCATCATATAGGTTGCTCACCTAGTTGCATATCTAGACAACCTACTTTGATGCAAAGTTTAAATTGTTAAAGAAAAGCTAAAAATTGTTAGTTGCCTATTCACCCCCCTCTAGTCAACCATATCGATCCTTTCAATTGGTATCAGAGCCTCGTCTCTTTATTAAGGACTTTACCGTCCAAAGAGTATGGTTGATACCGTAGACGGTGTGGAGGAACACTCCGGTGTGAATCCGATCTCGTCTACGGGAGATGGGGGAACTTCGGTCTCTCGTGAGGAGTTCAATGTGGCCTTGGAGACACTGAAAACCTCCATGACGACCGAAGTCGAACGCATGTTTACTAAATTTCTTGAGGGGCTTAAACTATCCACCGCACCGTTGAAAGTGGGTGATCCCGCCAACAAGGTGACGGATGCTATCCCCGACAAGGGGGAAGCTAGTAGTGAAAAGGCTCCTTCTTCTAGTGGCAAGAATGGCACTGGCATCTTTTCCCATGTGGAACCACCACTTGTTTATGGTGGACCGGTTCCTTCCACTCATTTGAATCATGCCGGTCCTCCCCCTAAGATTGTGAAAAATGAGGATTTTGATTCTTGGGTTTACCGCTTTAAATGTCATTTAAATCATGTGAACACTAACCTTTGGAGAATCATTGAAGAAGGTTTCTATCCACATGATCCAAGCAACTTCACTCCTCGAGAAGCCGCGGACAATCAATTCAATGAGAATGCTCTCTTCATCATTCAAGATGCAATTCCACCCGAAGACCTACCTCATCTTCGTCCTTTCGCCTTGGCCAAAGATGCATGGCATTGTGTCGTGTCTCTCTACCGGGGAAGCGCAAGCATTCAACGCTCCAACTATGAAGTGGTACAAGATGAGGTCGATGAGTTTGCAATGAAGGAATATGAAGAACCTCGTGAGCTCTATCAGAGAGTAACCAAACTCGCGGTCTCACTACGAGATCACGGGAGCAAGGACACGGATGACAATTGGATCAAGCGCAAATTCTTCAAGGCAATGATGCCCTATCACAAGGCCATGTCCTTCGTCATTCGTCAAAGACCGGACTTCCACACTTTGACCTCAAGCGAAGTGTTGGATGAGTTTGTGGCCATGAACATTTTGGACAAGACCGTCTTCAATGCGGTGCTCCGTTCTCAACGGGCAAAGAAGCCTAACCTTGCATTGAAGGCCAAGCTCATCGTGGAAGACGAAGAAGAGGAAGAAGAGGAGAGCAACCCCGAAGATACAAAGTATGCATATCATGAACACATGGCACTTGCTTCAAGGCAATTTTGGAGCAAGAAAAACTCGAGGCCAAACTTTAGCAAAGACAACTCGAGTGGTACAAGGGGCAAGGAACGTGTAAGGACTTGCTACAATTGCGGCAACGTGAGTCATTTCGTTGCGGAATGCCCGTATGCAAAGAGGGAAGACAATGGTGGCAAGCTCATCCGAAAGGACAAGGCCAAGTCGTTCCCCAACAAGAACAACTTCTCCAAGAAGACTCCTCCCAAGGCTTTGGTTGTGCAAGAAGAGTACAATGAGGATGATGACGATGATGAAGATGATGAGTCGGTTGCCATGGCCTCCGTTGCCATTGCAACAACGTCACGGGTGTCTCTCTTCGACTCACCCAACGAGAGCATCACCGCCAAGTGCCTCATGGCTAAAGCCACCAACAAGGCAACCTCCAACATCAAAACTACCATCATTAATCATCCTTCCCCGACGGATTGAATTAATGAACTTGAGGGAGCTAATGTGGAGGCTAACGAGTTTGAGGCCTTTATGGGAAAACTCAAGAGAAATCCAAGAAGCACTTTGTTGCTCTCTTGGAACAACTTGGTGAAGCCAATGACATGATCGAGGCTCACGAGGACACCATCTCTAAGATGGAAGGGCATAGTCGTGACTATGCCGATGAGATCTCGGATCTTTCCAATGCTCTTGAGGAAGAGCGTGGTCTTCGTTTGGCTCTTGAGGAGTCACACAACGTTGATCATGCTAAGTTAAAGAAAGATTATGATCATGTCCTCATTGTTTCTCGTGTGCTAAATTCCGAGAAGGCCAAACTCGGGGTTGATCTTGCTAGACTCAAAGAGGAGTTTGATATACTTGACAAAGCCCACAAGGCCTTGAAGGGTATTCACGCTAGTCTCAAGGAGTCTCATGATCAACTCCAAGTGAAGCTAACTAAGGAGAAAGCAACTTTTCCTCATATGGTTTTAACTGATAATGCAAATGCTACTAACCCGTGTTGTGAGAATATACATCTTGTTGAGGAAAATGCTAAGTTGAAGGAGAAACTTGAGAGAGGTCTTGCGACTTGCATACAAGGCAAGAAGAACCTCAACGATCTCTTGATCAACCAAAAGGGAGTTGTGGCCAAGGAAGGGGTTGGGTACGTGCCCGACTCCAAGAACAAGAAGAAGAATGACAAGACCAAACCTCATGCAAACCTTTGTGAGGGAGGGAGAGAGTGCCCCCGAGGAGAAGAAGAAGAACAATGTCACCCCTCCCAACAGAGCCGGCGATTTTAATCCTTCTTATGTGTTATGCCATGCTAGTGATGGGCATGTTTATGCCAAATTTGTTGGTTCTCTTCATGAATACATTGAATGGTCTATTTGGGTTCCTAAGACCCTTGTTACTAACATCAAAGGACCCATTACAAAATGGGTACCTAAAACCAAGCATTGATCTATTGTAGGTGTTTGCTTCCGGTGGTGGATCATGGTTGCTCGATAGCGGAGCTACAAATCATATGACCGGAAGCAAGGACTTGGTGGTGGACGTGCACAAGGTTCCATCTATGCCCACCAATGTCGAGTGGGGTGACGCCTCATCTTGTAAGGTATTGGGACTTGGCAAGGTGGTCATCTCTCATGATCTCACGATCGAGAAGGTCATGCTTGTTGAGTCCCTTGCATACAATTTACTTTCCGTTCGTCAACTTGCAATCATGGGCTTTGCCACTTTCTTTGATATCGATACCGTGGCCCTCTTGTGGAGCAAGACTCTTAAAGTAGCCTTTGTTGGGCATGTCGAGAACAGTCTATATGTGATTAACTTTTCGGAGCGACCCACTAAGACCGCGACATGCCTAATGGCTAAAGTTGATGTGGGATGGCTTTTGCATCGCCGTTTAGTCCATGTCAATATGAGATCTTTGCAAAGTCTCCTCAAGGGGGACCATGTCCATGGACTAACGAATGTTAGTTTTGCTAAAGATCGTGCTTGCAGTGCCTGTATCAAAGGAAAGCTACATGAGAAGGCTCACCCTCCCACGACTATCATTTATTCAAAGAGGCCTTTGGAGCTCCTTCACATGGATCTCTTTGGGCCTCCATCCTTCGATAGTCTTGGAGGTAGGAAGTATTGCTTGGTGATTGTGGATGACTACTCAAGGTACACGTGGGTGTATTTCTTCAAGAGGAAGAGCGAGACCCAACAAACCGTCATTGACTTTGCAAATGAAGCACAACGTCAACACACTGCAAAGATCTTGACAATAAGAAGTGACAACGGAACCGAGTTCAAGAACTACACCTTGGATGAATTTCTCAGTGATGAGGGAATCAAGCATCAATATTCCGCACCATACACCCCTCAACAAAACAGTGTTGCGGCGAGGAAGAACCGGACGTTGATGGATGCGGCAAGGACCATGATGGCAGAGTTCAAGTCTCCGTACAACTTTTGGGCCGAAGCCATCAACACCGCGTGTCATGCATCCAATCGGCTCTACCGGTAACAAGCCTCCATATGAGATACTCACCGGTAACAAGCCCAACCTCAAGTACTTCCGGGTATTCGGGTGTAAGTGTTTCATTCTCAAGAAAGGTGTTCGGTTGTCTAAATTTGAGGCTAGAGCTCATGAGGGCATATTTGTTGGTTATGCTACAAACTCTCATGCTTACCGTGTCCTCAATAAATCCACGGGACTTATTGAGGAGACGTGTAACATGGAGTTTGATGAGAATAACGGCTCCCAAGTGGAGCAAAGTGGCACTTGTGATGTAGGTGATGAAATTCCTCCTCAAGCCATAAGAAGAATGGGTGTTGGTTTTATCCTACCCATTGAGGAACCCCTTGTGGCCGAAGGAGAAGGACAATGCTCCACTCAAGTGGAGCCATCACCAACCCAAGGCCCACACGCTTCCGAAGAACAAAGTGAAGGCCCTCAACCTCATGAACAAGACCAAGGGCAAGATCATACTCAAGATGGTTTTGACACACCAAGTGATGCCCAAGGTCAAGTTCTCTCCCCTGAGCAAGTTCAAGATCAAGAACAAGTTCATGACGGTGCTCAAGATGATCAAGTAACCGCTCCTCAACTCACCACCGAGGAGGAATTAGAGCGTCGTGCCACCAGGATTGCATCCAAGCTCTCCACCAAGGATCATCTCATGACGAATGTGCTTGGAAGCTTAAGAAAGGGGGTAAGCACTCATAGACAATTAGCAAATTATTGTGAGCATCACGCATTTGTCTCTTGTGTGGAACCCCACAAGGTCTATGAGGCGCTAGAAGATCCGGATTGGCTCAATGCCATGCACGAAGAACTCAACAACTTCGGGCGCAACAAAGTGTGGAGATTGGTGCCAAGGCCAACGGGGAACCACAATGTCATTGGAACCAAGTGGATATTCAAGAACAAGCAAGATGCCCATGGGATTATCATTCGCAACAAGGCTCGTTTGGTAGCACAAGGCTACTCCCAAGTCGAGGGTATCGACTACGGTGAAACCTTTGCTCCTGTTGCTCGTCTTGAATCCATTCGCATGTTGATTGCATATGCTTCTCATCATAACTTTAAGTTACAACAAATGGATGTGAAGAGTGCTTTTCTTAATGGTCCCATTAATGAATTGGTTTACGTCAAGCAACCCCCCAGGTTCGAGGATCCCTACTTTCCCGATCATGTGTATCAACTCGATAAGGCGCTCTATGGCCTTAAACAAGCCCCACGTGCGTGGTATGACCACCTTACCGAGTTGTTACAAGACCATGGTTTTGAAGTTGGGCTAATCGACCCCACTCTTTTTACTAAGAAGGTCAAAGGGGAGTTGTTTGTGTGCCAATTATATGTTGATGATATTATCTTTGGTTCTCCTAACAAAGCTTTCAATGAGGAAATTGCCACTCTCATGACCTCAAAGTTCGAGATGTCCTCCATGGGAGAGTTGAAGTTCTTTCTAGGGTTCGAAGTGAAGCAAAGAAGAGAAGGAACCTTCATCAATCAATCCAAATACACTCAAGACATGCTCAAGAGATTCAAGCTAAGTGACGTCAAGCCGGCTTCCACTCCAATGCCCACCAACAAGTGCCAACTTGACTTAGATCCCAATGGTAAAGTGGTGGATCAAAAGGTATATCATTCCATGATTGGATCCTTGCTTTACCTTTGTGCATCTAGACCGGACATCATGTTGAGTGTGGGAATTTGTGCACGGTTTCAAGCCGCACCTAAGGAAAGTCACTATGTGGCGGTCAAACGAATCTTTTCATATTTGGCTCATACCCCAAACTTTAGCCTATGGTACCCTAGAGGATCAAACTTCAAGCTTGTAGGGTACTCAGATTCCGATTGGGCGGGAGACAAAGTGGATAGGAAGTCCACTTCCGGAGGGTGCCAATTCCTTGGTTGCTCTTTGGTAAGTTGGTCTTCCAAAAAGCAAAGTTGTGTGTCTCTCTCGTCCACTGAGGCGGACTATGTTGCCGCCGGTAGTTGTTGTGCTCAACTCCTATGGATGAGGCAAACTTTAAAGGATTAGGGTGTCACTTGTGACAAAGTGCCTCTTTGGTGTGACAATGAAAGTGCCATCAAGATCTCTCTCAATCCGGTGCAACATTTCAAGACGAAGCATATTGAGATCCGGTATCACTTCATCCGGGATCACATTAGACGAGGAGAGATCGAGCTCAACTATGTCAACACTCATGACAAACTTGCAGATATTTTCACGAAGCCCTTGGATGAAGCAAGATTTCGCGAGTTAAGGCATGAGCTAAATATCATTGATTCGAGCAATGTGGCTTGAACCCTTGCACACCCTACCACGCTCAATTTGTTGTCTAGTTTAGGTGTAGGCATGGACATAGGGGGAGTGTTGTTCTCTCAATGAACTCTCCCTCTCCCATTATGCATAAATTGATTGTGTCTTTCACATTAGCCATATTTGATGGTACTTGTGCTTCAAAGACGAGTTTTGGTCATGAACCCAAGGATAATTCTTCGCGGTGCCATACCAATTGACGCAAACATAGGTGGCCTCGTCCACCGTCCTCTCTTCGGGAGGTTGGAGTTAGCCTTGTTGTTCTCGTGTTGTTTTCTCTCTTTCTGTGTTTGCTCTTTGTGTTAGGTTCTCCTAGGGTGTTGTTTCTCTCCTGTTTTGTGCCCCTTCTTCCTCCCTTCGATTTGCACTCATTTGATCTTGGCTTGGGCTTAGGTGGTCGGGCGGTACAACCGGTACCACGAGCGGTTCTACCGCTGGTACCGAGTTGTGCAGTCCCAAGGGTCTCCATTCGGTGCTTGGGCGGTTCCACCGCACAAACCCACGGTAACCCACGTCCGGTACTACCGGTTGATGCAGTACTACCGCTGCCTCCCAGGCACCGGAAGTACCGCCTCCATCCACCGGTCTGTACCAGATGAGAGGTACAACCGCTCCCCTAAGCGGTTCTACCGAGGCGTGTGTACGGGCCTATATATACTCGACGGGGCTGAAGGGTTGTCTTTTTCCCTTCGTCCTCGCTCCTCTTCTTTTTTGCCCTAGCCGCCGGCCATCTCTACCCCTGCCCCGGAGTGCGTCTCGCGCTTCAGATCCTTGGCTCTCCGTGGATTCTCTTCGTGGAGGCCTCGCGATCTCTTCCCATAGATGGTGGTAATGCCTCGTGTTCTTTGCCTCTAGATTTTTTTTAGGGTTCTTCCTTGTCTAGGGCTTTTCTTATCTTTCCGCGTTTAGTGTTTGATCTATGGCTTAGAAGAGTTCTTTGTTAGCCTCCTGTCTTGTTTGCAGCACTTAGAATTCGGAATATTACTTGTGTGATTCGTATGCCTCGGTTAGATCTATCTTCCCTGGTAGTGCCACTGTCAGCGGTTCTACCATCCCTACGGGCGATACAACCGCTGGAGCGGTACTACCGGCGGAAGATCCGGTACAACTGGAGTATATCAACCACTAAGCACTATTCTATCTTCTCTGTTGTTGCAACTTGTTCCTTTTCTGCTAGTGGGTGCAATCCTCTCATCCTTGTTGGGTTTTTGTGTGTTCTTTTCGTGTGTGTGTTCAGGTGGCTCTAGTTCTCGCTCTGCTCCTCGCAAGACCAAGAAGAGGGCACGAAGGACCTTGCGCCCGGTTGTGTCTGATGAAGAAGAAGAAGTTGTGATTCCCACCAAGCCCACTCGCCGTGAAAAGTCTGCAGCTGCTAAGCAACGTGTGGTTATGCCGTTGCATCGTTGGAAAGCTAAGGATTGGGAAGCCTTCCGCTCAAAGAATCCGTATGAGGTTCCCATTGCTCCCCGTTGGACTACTGTTCAGTTCCGGAATGAGATGCAAGTGTGGATTGTTCATGAACTCTTTGAGCACAACAAGAACAAATATGCCAAGCAGTGGACAATTGATTTTGATCATTGGAGAAACAACATGGAGTATTTTGGTGAGGCGCTAGCTCTCTGCGATGAGTTTGATCTTGTCAAGGTCATGTCTGTCAACTGTGACTTTGATGTTCAACTTATCCATCAGTTCTATGCGACGGTTCATTTTGGGGAAGATGATGCGCGCACTCTCACCTTCATGTGTCGCGATGAATTGTTTCACGTTCCCTGGAGGGCTTTTTGCAATGCTATTGGGTACGACGATACCGATCTGGAAGGAAGGGGTGGCATTCACCCTCATGATTTTCCTGAGTCCATGCCTAAGGACAAGCTTGCCCCTCTGTAAATTCAGGGCCGTGGGATTATTGGAGAATCCAAGGATTTGGAGAAGGTCTATGACATCATGCACCGAGTGTTCCGCAATGTGCTCTTGCCCAAGGTGGGCAATCAAGATGAGATTCATGGCTATCTGGTTGATTTAATGGTTGCTATGAAGACCATGGTGGGGACAGGGGCAATGTTTGATGTGTCAAATTGGCTGTGGCATGAGATGTACAACATGGTCATCTACCGTAAAGTCCCAATCTATGCTCCGTTTGTCATGTGCTTTCTGAACTCTGTGTGGGCTGTTCGTCGTCCTGGAGAACTCCTCACTTCTCCAGACAACCTCACTGTTCATGAGGTCAAGCTCCTTAAGAAGAAGAAGCATGCCGAGCCTTGCTTCCCTGAACATGCTCCTGAGGATGTCAATGCTACTTCTGACGATGAGGACTTTGAGCTGGAGCCAGGGGCCAAGCCTTCGTGGGTGGCCAAACTTACTGCCAAGATGAAGAAGACCTTTTGTCTCCAGGCTGACATCCAGAAGAAGATGTATGAGGCACATGTCAATGAGAATCTTGCACGGCGTCGCCAAATTGCCATGATGAAGCACCTCAACATGCAGGTTCAGAGTGGCTCTGAGAAGAGCATCACCCCAAAGGAGCGTTGGATCTCTACCCATAGCACCTGGACTGATGATGAAGCCCCTCCCCAGCCATCATCCTCGTTTGCAGCAGCTGACAATGCCATGGAAGAATCTGATCACGACGACGATGACGACTCTGATGATGAAGATCCAGATGCGACCGAGGAGTCAGAGGAGGACGCCTGAGCTTTGGGTCGCTAGCTTCGCTCTTTTCCTTTTTGGTGTCTTGTTGCCAAAGGGGGAGAGGGTTCTATAGGTCTCGGGGATTTGCTTGGTTTTTTCTCTTGTTCTCGTGTTTTGTGTTTGTTTGCGGACTTGTTTCGTTCCGTGCTGTGTGTGAGACTTGTTACTCCGTTTACCTTTCTGTTCGTAGGTCATTATCGTTATTATTGCCTCTAAGTATTATATTGTCTATCCTTTTGAGCTCAGAGTGATGAGTCTATAAAATCTAGGGGGGAGTCTAGTCCTGAAAGTGTGCCCATCCTTTCTAACAGCTAGTACTTGTTGGGGCACACATTCAGGGGGAGTTCCGTCTAGATTTCATTGACTTATCTCTTGCAAATCATGTTGTTGTCATCATCCACCAAAAAGGGGGAGATTGAAAGGGCATTTCCCTACTTTATGTTTTGGATGATGATGACAACCCTTTGTGGTCTAATCATGTGCTATATGTTTCAGGTTCTCGATGCTTAGGCTTACATCGGATTGCTATTGCCTCCCGAAGGAAAAGATCGAAGACGTGTCCTCTACGCTTTTATTTTCTTTGGTCGTAGAGTACCCGTACTATCAAGAGGGAATCCTCATTAGGAAGCTCTGGGGGAATCAGTTCACGTACACTTTTCTCACCCTATCTTTGCCTTCCTCAGGTGTGTGTGTGAGCGAGAGTTTTCCTTGCCTCTTCCCCTCTTTCCTGCTCACTGTTTCTGCCCAGCGGTTGTACCGCTCTCTGGAGCGGCTGTACCGCTGGGTCTTGTCGCTCACCATCTTTGCTCGAGCGGTTGTACCGCTGCCTCCGGGCGGTGGTACCGCCACCATGCTCTGCAACAGCTGGGGCGGTGGTTCCGTCCATGCACCGCTCAAGCACCGCTCTCGCTTCTGGTTTGATGCGGTTTTTGGGCGGTAGTGGCCCGGTTGGTCCGGTCGTTCCACGATGACCGGTACCACCGGTGGTCCGAGCGGTTCTTCCGCTCAGAACTTAGCCGCCCAAGAGCTCAAGGCCATGCGGTTGTTCCGGCCAGGCACCGCTCAAGTACCGGTCAAGCTCCTATTTTGATGCGGTGGGTGTGCGGTAGCCAGGCAGTTAGTCCGGTTATTTTTCTTAGCCGGTACTACCGCCCGCCTGTCCGGTTGTACTGCTTGGTAAGGTTCTGCAGTTACACCGTGAGTCCCGGTTGTACCGGGACGAGGACCGGTTGTACCGCTGCAGTGCAAAAAACGCAGTAACGGTTGGAAATGTGGGTAACTATTTAAGGGAGCTTCTCCCACCTACCACTCCTACCTTTGACCTCTCTCACTCCACCATTAATGCCCTTCAAGCTCTCTTGCCCGATCTCTCTCTCTAGCCACTCAAACTTGTTGATTTGCTAGGGATTGAAGGAGGAGACCTAGATCTACACTTCCACCAAAGGATATTTGCTTCCCCCATACTTTCTTGTGTGGATTTTGTTACTCTTGGGTGTTTGAGCACCCTAGACAGTTGAGTTCACCTCGGAGCCATATTCCATTGTGGTGAAGCTTCATGGTTTTTGTTGGGAGCCTCCAATTAAGTTGTGGAGAGAGCCCCAACCTTGTTTGTAAAGATTCGGTCGCCGCCTTCAAGGGCACCAATAGTGGAATCACGGCATCTCGCATTGTGTGAGGGCGTGAGGAGAATACGGTGGCCCTAGTGGCTTCTTGGGGAGCATTGTGCCTCCACACCGCTCCAACGGAGACGTACTTCCTCTAAAAGGGAAGGAACTTCGGCAACACATCCTCGTCTCCACTCTTGGTTATCTCATGCCTTTATTTAAGCAAGCTTACTTGTTTCATATCTCTTGCTTGCTTGTGTACCTATCCTCGTTGCATCATATAGGTTGCTTACCTAGTTGCATATCTAGACAACCTACTTTGATGCAAAGTTTAAATTGTTAAAGAAAAGCTAAAAATTGTTAGTTGCCTATTCACCCCCCCCCCTCTAGTCAACCATATCGATCCTTTCATACGGTACCCGTCAAATTGCTCGGGGCGATCTCCACAACCTAATTGGAGACCCCAACGCTTGCCCGGAGCTTTGCACCACAATGATTGAGCTCCGAACACCAACAACCGTCTAGGGCGCCCAAGCACCCAAGAGGAACAAGCTCAAGGGTACCAAGCACCCAAGAGTAATAAGCTTCTCAACTTGTAACTTCCACGTATCACGTGGAGAACTCAAACCGATGCACCAAATGCAATGGCAAGGGCACCCGGAGTGCCCAAGTCCTTCTCTCTCAAATCCCACCGAAGCAACTAATGCTAGGGAGGAAAATGAGAGGAAGAACAAGAAAGAGAACACCAAGAACTCCAAGATCTAGATCCAAGGGGTTCCCCTCACATAGAGGAGAAAGTGATTGGAGGAAATGTGGATCTAGATCTCCTCTCTCTTTTCCCTCAAAAACTAGCAAGAATTCATGGAGGGATTGAGAGTTAGCAAGCTCGAAGAAGGTCAACAATGGAGGAAGAACACGAGCTCAAAGGACAAGGTTCAATGGGGAAGAAGACCCCCTTTTATAGGAGGGGGAAAATCCAACCGTTAAGTGCTCAGCCCGCACATGAGCGGTACTACCGCTCCACGAGCGGTACTACCGCTCAGGTGGAAGAAACAGGGAAAAGGAGCAACAAAACATGAACCTTGGGGCGGTAGTACCATAGGAGATAACGGTACTACCGCTGGGTTAGGCGGTACTACCGCACCCTTCGGTGGTACTGCCGCGCAGAACAAAGGGTAAAGGGAAAGAGGGAATCGGGCGGTACTACCGTGGAGGAAGGGCGGTACTGCCGCTAAGGAGCGGTACTGCCGCACTACTGCCATAGCGAGGTACCGCACAATCCGACACAGAAAAAGACCCCTCGAATCGACGTGGTAGGGACCTGGTAAGCCAACGGTAGTACTGCTGTGGAGTCACCGCCGGTACTACCGCTGCGGAGCGGTACTGCCGCTTGTGACTCCTCAGCGGTACTACCGCTGGGACCCTGACAAAAACCACACTCAAGAAAACCAGAACTTCCATAACTTCTGCATATTAGCTCCGAATTGAGCAAACTCAAGCTTGTTGGAAACAAGACGACGAGTAGCATCAAAACAGCGACAAAAAGAGGAGTGAAACCTCCAACCGAGAAGAACCGGCAAAACCTCCAGCATCGAAAACATCATAGAAGATGCAAGCGAACTCCGTTTTTGATGAACTCAAGCTTGTCAACAAGATGACCGTAAGCTCTAAGACTCACAAAGAGAACCAAACAAGAACCAAGAAAGATGATGCAAGGATGCAATGGTTTGAGCTCTCAACGAACAATACAATCAAGCTACTCATTGAGAGACCCCCTTGATAGTATGGCAATCAATCCTATAACCCGGTCTCCCAACTACCATCATGACCGGTAAAATAGAAAACCTATCAAGGGCAAACCTTTGCCTTACACATGGTCCACTTGAGCTAGATGATGACGATCTTGACTCCCTCAAGTTGGACCACCTTTCTTGATTGTGTTGGCTCGATGAAGACTAGTTGATTGCTCCCCCATACTCCACTATGGGTGAGCCTTTCTTCCGCACATCTTCACAAGTCCATTGTCACCACAATGGACGGCAAGCTTCAAGCATTTGATCTCTTCGTGATGCTCCACTTGAACTTGCACCACAACCTTTCTTGATTGTGTTGAATCGATGAAGACTAGTTGATTGCTCCCCCATACTCTACTATGGGCGAGCTACTCTTCCGCACATCTTCACAGGTCCATTGTCACCACAAAGGACAGCAAGCTTCAAGCATTTGGTCTCTTCGTGGTGCTCCACTTGAACTTGCACACCGCAACCTAACCCCATAAAGAACCCTCACGAAGACCATGGGTTAGTACACAAAGTGTAATTGACAATGCTTACCATACCATGGGATCACTTGATCCCCCTCGGTACATCTTCTACGCTTTGTGGGTTGATCAACTTGATTCACTCTTTAACTTAGTCTTGATCAACCTCTCACAAGACCAATCTTTAGGTAATTCCTTGAATAGCACCTTGGTCGACACAAACTCTCCTTGAAACCAACACATGTACTCCAAGAAAAGCCTATGGACAAAACCTTCAAATATAACTCAAGGCAACCACTAGTCCATAGAGATTGTCATCAATTACCAAAACCAAACATGGGGGCACCGCATGTTCTTTCAAAACCATATGAGAAATCCGTTGGAAAGTTCCTAAGTTTAGTTCTAGGAAATTTCTCCCCCTGAACATTGCAAATTTCGTAGTCGTCTCATACCAATACCATGAATGCATTTTTGAAATGCTGCTCCTGGTAAAGACTTAGTGAACAAATCCGCAAGATTGTCACAAGATTTTATTTGCAATATATCAATCTCTCCATCTTTTTGTAATTCATGAGGAAAACATAGTTTTGGAGAGATATGTTTTGTGATATTACTTTTAATATATCCCATATGCATTTGAGCAATACATGCAGCATTATATTCATAGATAATGGTTGGTGATTGTAATGAACCAATACCACATGATGTCTAAATATGATTTATTACTCTGCGGAGCCATACACATTCTCGTGAGGCTTCGAATAATGCAATTATTTCAGAGGGATTAGTGGAGGTAGCTACTAAAGTCTGTTTTGTTGAATTCCATGAAATAGCGGTTCCACCATATAAAAATACAAACCCTGTTTGTGACCTGGCATTATGGGGATCAGAAAGATATCCAGCGTCACAATAACCAATCAGGGTCATATCTTGATTTTTCCGATAGAATAAACCAAGATCTTTAGTACCTTGTAAATATCTGAAGATATTCTTTACTCCTGTCCAATGACGTTTTGTTGGAGCTGCACTATGTCGAGCCAGTAAATTTACCGCAAAGGCAATGTCTGGTCTAGTACAATTTGCAAGGTACATTAGTGCTCCTATGGCACTAAGGTATGGAAACTCAGGTCCCAATACCTTCTCGTTATCATCCCTTGGTCTAAAAGGATCCTTGTTCATATCAAGGGATCTGACGATCATAGGTGTTTTGGATGGATATGATTTATCCATGTTGAATTTTTCCAAAATTTTCTGAATGTAAGCGGGTTGATAAACGAGTATTCCTGAGGGAAAATGCTCAAGTTGTATACCTAAGCAGAATTTGGTTCTTCCCAAATCTTTCATCTCAAACTCCGTCATTAAATGATTGCGTGCTACAGTTATATCTGATGTGTTGCCAATGATGTTGAGATCATCAACATATACTGAGATGATGCAAAATCCCTTTGAGGATTTCTTTATAAATACACATGGGCAATCATTGTTATTCGAGTACCCTTTACTGAGAAGGAAATCACTGAGTTGGTTATACCACATTTTACCTGACTGCTTCAAGCCATAGAGTGACTTTTGTAGTTTTACACAATACATGTTGCGATTTATATTTGGATTCGGAATTTTAAGTCCATCAGGCACTTTCATATAAATTTCTGCATCGAGTGACCCATATAGATAAGCAGTCACTACATCCATTAACTGCATTGGTAGATTCATTTGTACTGCCAAAGATATTAAGTATCGAAATGTAATTCCATTCATTACAGGAGAATATGTATCGTCGTAGTCGATACCGGGTCTCTGCGTAAACCCTTGAGCTACTAGTCTCGCTTTATATCTCACCACCTCATTTTTTTCGTTCCTTTTTCGAACAAAAACCCATTTTGCTCCCACAGTGAAAACTTTATGAGGAGTAGGTATTATTTTAGAAAATACCTCTCTTTTATTAAGCGAGTGTAATTCTGCCTCAATTGCTTCCTTCCATTTAGGCCAATCCGAGCGCTTGAGGCACTCTTTCATAGATTTTGGCTCTGGATCCAGTTGAAGGGTTTCAACAATTTTCGAGGAGAAATCTGTGTCGACAACTGTAGTGCTTCTATTGTATGTTTCTCCTGAATCAATATAATATATGGATATTTCATTAATTTCTTCAGGCTCCGTATGATTTCCCATAACAACGGAGTCTGATTGTTTCGATACCCCAACATTATAATTTGTGTGCACATTTATGTTGGGTTCTTGATGTAGAACATCAACTTGGTGTCCATCAACTTGAGGTTGATTTGCATTTATTGTCATAGATTTTGATTTTCTTTGTTTCCGTGGAGGCTTTAGAGAAGCCTTTTTCGCTGTGACCAGATTTCCCCCCCTTTTATTTGTAATTGGGAGTTGAGTAGTCTTATTTGGTACCTCTACTCTTTCTGGTGCATTAACTGCGGGGATATAAGATTTAGTGACACCTTTGTGATCAGTAAATGCGTCTGGCAGGTTATTTGCAAAGTGTTGCAAATCTATAATTTTCTGAATTTCAGATTCAGATTCTTTAGTACGTGGATCTAAGGACTGAATGCCTGTTACATTCCAATTTATTTCCTGGCATTCTTTGTGGCTTTTTTCTCCCCCTAATGCCGGGAAATGGTCCTCATCAAAAATTGAGTCAGCATACCGGGCTGTGAACAGGTCCCCTGTTAGGGGTTCTAAATATTTTATAATTGACGGAGAATTATATCCCACATAGATTCCTAATTTTCTATGGGGTCCCATAAAGGTACGCTGCGGTGGTGATATCGGTACGTATACAACGCAATCGAATTTTCGCAGATGGGAAATACTTGGCTGATTGCCACATACTATTTGAAATGGGGAGGTTTCATGATATGCACTTGGTCTGACTTGTATCAGATCTGCGGCGTGTAAAACCGCATGTCCCCAACAAGAGGTTGGTAAATTGCAATTCTGTAATAGTGTTCTAGCAATTAATTTTACTCTTTTGATTAAAGATTCAGCCATTCCATTTTGAGTATGCACATAGGGTATTGAATGTTCAAGATGGATTCCTAAAGCCATACAATAATCATAAAATGCGCGTGAACTAAATTCAGCAGCATTGTCCATTCTTATTGTTTTTATCCTGTGTTCAGGATAATTTGCTCTCAATTTGATAATTTGAGCAATTAATTTGGCAAAGGCATGGTTACGTGTGGATAATAGACACATATGTGACCATCTAGTAGATGCATCGATGAGCACCATGAAGTACCTAAATGGTCCTCATAGAGGTTGTATTGGACCACCTATGTCTCCTTGAATTCTTTCAAGAAAATTAAGCGACTCATTTTTAGCTTTAGGATAAGATGGCTTAATAATTAATTTCCCGGTAGCACAGGCGGTGCATACAAAATCTGATGATTTGGGAAATCTTTTAATTGGTAAATTATGACCAACAAAATTACTTATAATTTTTCTCATCATACCCATTCCAGGATGACCAAGGCGATCATGCCAAGTCTTGAATTTATCAAGATTTTGAAAAATTATTTTGTATGCAACATAAGGTACGGGTTTTATGCATGTAAAGTATAATCCGGATGAGAATGAAGGGAATTTTTCAAGAGTTTGCTCCTCATATCCGTTGCTTTTTGTTAAAAGCAAATATTCTTTGTTATCCACCTCTATTGTTTTTAGATGGAAATTGTTAGATCTGATATCTTTGAAACTTATAAGTGTATGTGTAGATTCAGGATACAAGAGTGCATTCTGAATTACGATAGTAGTACCCATAGGGAGTGTGAATGTGGCTCTTCCTGAACAAATAATTGCTTTGTTACTTCCTGTTATGGTCATAATATTTTCCTTTCTCTTGGTAAGAGTTTGGAAATATTTTGCTTCCCTTAGAATTGTGTTAGTGGTAGCACTATCCACTAAACATAACTCTTCTTCCATCGGATTGTTCCCGTTAAAAT
The DNA here is from genome assembly GCA_034509565.1 of Triticum monococcum. Lineage (NCBI taxonomy): Eukaryota > Viridiplantae > Streptophyta > Magnoliopsida > Poales > Poaceae > Triticum > Triticum monococcum. The sequence continues at coordinate 492,883,525 of CM067845.1, forward strand.
TCTACAGATAGAAAAAAGAATATTTTAGAACAAATTTACTTTTATTCATATATTCATTAAATTACATACATAATATTTATATTGCAATCTCAAATATAAATTTATTACAATATTATGTCTGATTCACATAGTGCATTATACATAGTCTGAAAGACTTTATTCTACTTATTGTTATATAATATATAACATCTTATAGTATTTAAATAGCTAAGTGACATCAATTTGTTTATGGAGATTAACCGAGGTCTCCAAAAACATCTCGGGTGTAATCCACAAGCATGTCTTCATCGAGGATGAGATCGTCCTTTGCCTTGTATACTTGAATAGTGCTTTGAGAAGGACCAGCTTGAGAGTTATCTTGAATGGTGTTGAAGTGAGCTTCAGCTTTATTTCCATGAACTTGTTTGCCTTTTCCTCCATACTTCATGTATAGATCCACAAGGTTCTTGGGAATTCGACATTGATTAGTACGATGATTCATGCATCCACACCTTTGACAAGTTTGAGAGTTGTCATTTTGATCATTTTTCTTGAAATGGCCTTTCCCCTTAGTTTGACCATTGGTCTTTTGACCGTTGTTCTTTTTCCATTTTCCCTTGAATTTCTGGAAGTTCCTTTTACGGTTTCCAAATTTACTAGTAGAATGAGCATTAGCATGTGCTTCAGGGATAGGCATGGCACCCGTTGGGCAAACATTGTGATTCTTCATGAGAAGTTCATCATGCTTCTCGGCCTGAAGTAATGTGTATATGAGCTCAGAATACTTTGTGTATTTCTGTTGGCGATACTGCTGTTGCAATATCCTCATCGAGGGATGAAAAGTGCATAAAGTTTTCTCTATTAAGTCTGCATCTGAAACTTGTTGATTGCAAAATCTTAGTTTGGAGTTAATTTTATGCACAGCAGAATTACATGTAGCAACGGACTTAAAGTCCTGAAACCTTATAAGAGACCATTCTCTTTGGGCTTCCGGCAACATTACTGCTCTTTATTGGTCATATCTCTCCTTGAGGGAGTCCCATAAAGCTAAAGGATCTTCCTCCATCAAATATTCAGTTTTTAATCAGGATGGAGATGGTGACTTATATAGTGCAGTGCTGCATACTTTACCACTTGAGGTATTTCTGGAGCATTTCCGAGGCGTGCGACAATGCAAGGACCGAGGCTGCGTCCACTTAAGAATATTTTCATATCCATGGCCCATGATAGATAGTTACTTCCATCTATTTGTAGTTCTTAGAATTCTTTCTTATTGATGTCAGCCATATTTCCTGCATGTATGATCATGCATTTGATTAATTTTACTTGATAGTAAAATTTATTTTGGTAAACACCAAATATGTTCTCAAAGAACACTTATATTTTGTAAGCCATATGTGTATATCATCGAATTTTGATATATTTGGAAGAGCACTATGGAAACATAAAAAAATGCCTCTGCGTAATAGGCAAACTGTAATATACAGTAGAGATGCCATTACTGTGTGATTGCACAAATATAATTCAAGATAATCACATATTTTATTTGGCCTTTTCATCTCATATTAATGAGAGAATATTGCATGAAAAAATATTTTTTAAATGCAAAATAAAATTGTTGTACCAAATAAAAAGTTATAATATACTAAAACAAATATTAATAAACATGTCATATTACAGATATTAATAGATATACGGGCTACGATATAGGTTTACAACACCATATAAATCTCCAGCTAGGGAATACAAACTGGGAGTACGTCTAATTAGTAATTAGTACGTCTAATACAAACAGGAGTATATTAGTACTATATACTACACATCAAGAGTGATAAGCCCATGTGGCGTGGCCCATGGTTCTGTCGGCACCGCTGAAGCGTGTAAAAGGAATCGAGGAGGGAGTGGATAAGGTATACCCCAAATCACATATCCACTCCACAATCGCTCGTTCGAGCTCTGCTTCAGGCCGGCGCTTAGGGCCGGCTCCTTCAGTGGCGCGGCGCCCCCCCCCCCCCCCCCGGCAGAGGAGGAGGGGGCTTGGGAGGCGGCCTCATGGGGGTGGAGATCCGCGACACGACCGGTGAGGCCGAGTGCCTCGGGCGACCAAGTGCCGGCGCGGGTTCCAGCAGGGCGGACAGCCATGGCTGATGCGAAGCGGCGGAGGAGCACACGGGCTTCCGACGAGGGCGTCGAGAGCGCAGACAGCGGCGCTGCTTCCTGGTGCTCCTCCTCCTCCACTTCCAGCGCCGGGAGGTTGAGGTCGCGGCGTGCTGGGAGAGCGTGGATCGGCGCATCGGCCTCGATCTCCTCCGTCTTCACCTTCGGCAGGAGGTTGATGACGAGTCGGGGCTTGGGCGCGTCCAGAGAGACTGCAGCCGGCGGCGAGGAGAACTCCGGCAGCGGATCGTAGCCCGGTGGGTTGAAGTGCTCCAGGTCCTCGTCAGATGGCGTCGGGGACGGGAGGCCCGACCCGTACCCGTAGCCTGGGCAAGAGTACATCAGCGGAGGCGGCGCCGCGAGTTCCTCGTCAGAGAAGTAGCGGTCTGGGTCATCGACGAGCCATCCGGCGCTTGGTCCGGCAAGCATCCACTCCATGGGCGTGTACACCGGCAGCAGTTCCGCGGCATCCGTGGTGATGTTGGAGGCAGAGGCCTCAATCTCGTGCTCGATCCCGGCCCCTGCAAAACCTATTCGTCGACAGCGTTTGGTGCGGCAGCAGCCTCTTGGGGCATGACCAGGATGTCTTCCCTGGGTGCATCCGCCCTGGTACTCGGTCCTGGCGCTCCAGGGGAGTCACTGCGATGCACCCGGCAATGACCACAGTGAAGGCGCTGGCGATGGGCGTTGCAGCGAAGGAGGCCACCACCAGGACTGTAGCGATGAAGAGGAGCACGGTATGGTGCATTGCGGCGGCGGAGGCCGCCATTCCTGTTCAGGCGACGCTGACGGCGGTGGCCGAAGTTCCGGCGACGAGCAGCAGCCGGACCAAAAATCCGGCGAGGAAAACGGAAGCCCCGGCGTTCCCTGGCCATAAATCGGGCGAAAGCGAAAGCAAGGTCCTGCAGAGAATCCATCTCTTCTCACCTCTCTTTCTCTCTTGTAGCCTATTCTTTGGTTCGAGCAGTGCTGATGACATGAAGAGAAACAGAAAGATTGAAGTGAATGGAGTGATCTTTATTGATTGATTCATCCAGGCTTTTATATGTCCTGAACGGATGTTTACAGCGTCGATTACAAGAGGCGTCGCATCGTTCAGAAAAGGTGCGGCGACGGTTCAGAAAAAACACGACAATGGTTCGCTATGTACTGCGTCTGGACAACGCCAAGATTCTAATCACCGGTTAGAATATTCTAAGGAATTTGTTAACTGCCTAATTAGCCTAAGGTCCTGTTTGGTTTATAAGTTCTAGGACTTTTTTTAGTCCCAACTTATAAGTCTCAAGTCTCTAAAAAGTCCCTACCTGTTTGGTTCCTGGGACTTATAAGTCTCTATAAGGCCATATTATAACTATAAGTCCCTATAAATCCCTCCTTGAAAGTCTTATTTCATAAGTCCCAAATGCCCACTTTAAGCCCCTATAAGTCTCTCCTGTTTGGTTTAGATGGGACTTATAGGGATTTTTTTAGTCCCTAAACCAATAAATCTCTGAAAACAAACACTCTCTAATACTAATACTATTAGATTCCTAACAACGGAAACAGCACGGTTTTACGAGGCAGGGTTTTTCTTTTCTGAGGCCAACGAGGCAGGGTGTTTCGTCTCCGGGCTTTGGTCCCACCGTGACCGAGGACCATGGGCCTTTCGCCGTGGAGTCCACGGGATCCATTAGGTAAAGTGTCCAGACCTCTTCTAGGCTCGGCCAAGATACGGAGGTTTTCATGTTGTCCTGGAACAGTAGTAGGCCGGTCTGCAAAAGTCTCTTTAAGCCTGGCCACATTTTGCTCCCGCCTTCACTAATCCTTCTTTCTGCGCGAGGAACCTCCACTCATTATTAGTTTTAGAGAACCTTCCCTCAATTTTCAGTCAGATGTTGCCACCTCAGTCTATGGATTAATTCCGTGGAATTTAGTCTGTAGGTGTAGCAAAACTTTTTCTTTTAACACAGTAAATTCACAAATGCCCATATATACGCATATACACTCATTCCTATGAACACATGCACATACACCCTACCCTATGAGCACCTTCGAGATATTGAGCCGGCGTCACATCTTCAGATTGAAAAAGTCACCGCACACACCTCGTAGTCGACGGGAACGCCTCTTCCCACCAGGAACATAGCCAAAAATCTCACATAACGGGTGCCAATGACAAATTTAAAATATTTAAGGGGGCCAAACATAAGTATTAGGAGCATTTTGTGTTGATAATGTAGCTAATGTAGGAGTGATTTGAGACCAAAAAAATTAGTATGGGGGAGCCATGGCCCAACCCCTCCCCCCCCCCCCCCCTCCATTGGCTCCATCATTGCCTCCCACTGAAAGAATATCGCCGGAGCCTGAAATAAATCCAAGGAAATGCAAACAAGAATTCCAAGTCTAAATATTGAACCCTGGTGGATTGTCTCATCATAAGGAATCTAACCATCTGAGCTACTCTCAATTCTCTTTTTACAACAAAACCAAGTCTTGAAAACATTGGTATGGACGAAGGTTTGGAGGCGTTGCCCATGCCCTTACTGCGAAGCTTTATGAAACGAACACTTCATCCAATGGAAAAGGCAAGGTGCTTCTGCTTCTATGTCGTTTAAAAAACATTTGAAGATACATTTATGATTGTCATTCAAAATCCTTTTGTGTCCTCTCACCATTTTTGTAATTTTGAATGTTGGTTTGACGATGCTTTGTTCCTTTCCCACGAGATAGTAGAATCCCATTCGAAAAGGATCATATAGGAAACTATAAGGCCATGTCCAACGCATGCGCTTGTTTAGGTGCTCAAGCAACAATAAAATAAAAATATTTTAACCGTGGTGTAGATGTAGAGTCGCTTGCCTGGAGTCCAAATTATTTTGTGTGGGAAAGAAATTAGATTTTTTTTCCAGGGTCACGAAGATTCTGAAAAAACAAACTACTAAGAAATCAATCTTAGAGCTCTTCCTTGATGCCCACATTGGACATGGCCTAATCCTTTATGTTTGCAGATCCAAATACCAATCCTTCTTTTCTATTACATTCCCTACCTATAAAGTTCTAGTGTTTCATCCCATTAGTTACTGAGTTCTTTCGAATGGAATGTCCATTTCTAAGCTGTACCATATTCTTTTTGAATTACTTTCCCGAGTCTAGCGAACCAACATCCAAGTGTCATCTTTCTTACCTTGCTGGCTCACTCTATGCATAAGATCAAGATAAATAGCATATTAATTTAAATATTGTGATGTTGGTGTTTCGTAGAGTCGAATGCATGGGATATAGATTTAATGGCATATCTAGTCCATCCCCTATATTTTAATTTTCCATCACCTCCCCCATCCGTTAATTCCCCATTTTGGGGATTAAACTTTCGATCAACTAGCCCATCAACAAAACTTAATTACCCCACAAATATTCTTTTTCCAATTCATCCATATATTCACATACAAACTCCATTGGAACATATATGGTCACAACATACTAACTCAAAAATTTAGATTTCAAATATGCGCAATTCAAGAGCATATAAAAATCTATATTTTCAAATGTAAACAATCAAATTCAAACACACCATATAGTCCTAATGAACTAATGATTCAAATAAACGTTATAAAAATCATGAAAATCAAGTGTTGTGAAGTTGCCTCAAGTGCTCAACATGACCATCTTGGAGTTGGTTGTGGGGCGAGTTCTCGGTCCTTCATGTATTGCGAGGAAAATCTTGTTTGGGTGACATTATGGCTCCACCATGACACCATTGTAGGGGTTTATCTATCTCATCCTTATGGATCATGTTATGCAAGATAGCAAATGTTGTCATGACCTGTGATAGGCTCTGGGGCTTTCAGTAATCGGTAGGACCATGAATAATCGCAGTTTTTGAAGCACAGTAAAATCTCTCTCAACATCCTTCTTAGCAGATCTCTTGGCACATTGCAATGTGAGATTTATTGTTACGTTGATGGCGTCGGATTATCTTTAAAAATTAATAGTATATGAGATGTATAATGTGAAAATTATATGATTAGAATCTCCTTTCACGTATGAATTTGTCGGCATGCTTTATGTAATTGCATGTCATATATATTGCTCTAACATATGGTCAAAGTTAGCCTCGAAAAACACATTAGGCCTCATTCGGTTTGTAGGATTTTTATAGGAAAAACGCAGGAATAAGAATTCCATAGGAAAATTTCCTATAGATGTATTCGGTTTGTAGAAAACGCGTACGGGAATTTCATAAAAATACTATTCATTTTCTATGTTTTTGAAGGAATCTACATATCCACTCAAAACTTATTTTGTACGTAGGAACGAGGCAAGACAATTTTTAGGATGGCAAATTCCATCCTATCAAATTCCTATACTACTCTTAATTTATATATTTTGATTTCCTCCAAACCGAATGAGGCCTGCCCTCTATATATAGATGGATAGAGGGAGTAATATTCGTTTCAGAAAAAAAGTTAAAACATCTTGTATTTGTGAACGGATGGACTAGTAAAAATGAAACTTACAATTAGCACAAAAAAGAGAGCATATTTTCTCGCTGTTCTTGTCAGACGGACCCTCGTTCCTTCTCGCCTTCTCGGGAGCAAAACGTCGGACACCTGCCCCCTCTTTCGCCACCCCCATGAGAAAGCCCCACAAGCTTCTGCCCAACTACCTTCTCCTCCACCGACACACTACACCCTGCACCTCAACCGCGGCCAGCCCCGTCCCGGCCGCCTCCGCCGTCCACCGTGACCTCGATCTCCTGGACGCCGGCGAGCTCGCCCCGACCCCGCGCGTTTACCACTCGTTCATAACCGCCTGCGCGCAATCCAAGAACCTCGAGGATGCCAGGAAGATCCACGCGCACCTGGCCAGCTCCCGGTTCGCCGGTGACGCCTTCCTCGACAACTCGCTCATCCACCTCTACTGCAAGTGCGGCAGCGTGCTGGAAGCGCAGAAGGTGTTCGACGAAATGCGGAGGAAAGACATGGTTTCCTGGACCTCGCTCATTGCGGGGTACGCGCAGAACGACATGCCGGCGGAGGCCATCGGGCTGCTCCCTGGCATGCTGAAGGGGCGCTTCAAGCCGAACGGGTTCACGTTCGCCAGCCTCCTCAAGGCTGCCGGCGCTCATGCTGACAGCGGCATCGGGAGGCAGATCCATGCTCTTGCTGTGAAGTGTGATTGGCATGAGGATGTCTATGTTGGGAGCGCGCTTCTCGACATGTATGCGCGGTGTGGGAACATGGACATGGCCACCGCAGTGTTTGACAAACTTGACTCGAAGAATGGGGTTTCTTGGAACGCATTGATCTCCGGGTTTGCGAGGAAGGGTGATGGAGAGACTGCTCTGATGACCTTTGCAGAGATGCTGAGAAATGGGTTTGAAGCGACACATTTTACGTACTCAAGCGTCTTCAGTTCTATTGCTCGTTTAGGTGCTCTTGAGCAGGGGAAGTGGGTGCATGCACATGTGATTAAATCTCGGCAGAAACTGACTGCATTTGTTGGAAATACATTGCTTGACATGTATGCAAAATCAGGGAGCATGATCGACGCGAGAAAGGTATTTGACCGTGTGGATAATAAGGATCTGGTTACTTGGAACACAATGCTCACAGCATTTGCACAATATGGACTCGGGAAGGAAGCAGTCTCCCATTTTGAGGAGATGAGGAAATCTGGCGTTTACCTGAATCAGATCACCTTCCTTTGCATTTTGACTACCTGTAGCCATGGAGGACTGGTGAAGGAGGGCAAGCGCTACTTTGAAATGATGAAGGAGTATGATTTAGAACCGGAGATTGATCATTATGTTACGGTTGTTGCTCTTCTCGGCCGAGCTGGTTTACTAAATTATGCTCTGGTCTTTATATTTAAAATGCCCATGGAGCCAACTGCTGCAGTTTGGGGAGCCTTGCTTGCGGCATGCAGAATGCATAAGAATGCTAAAGTAGGGCAATTTGCAGCTGATCATGTCTTTGAACTTGACCCAGATGATAGTGGTCCACCTGTCCTGTTGTATAACATATATGCTTCCACGGGCCAATGGGATGCTGCATCCAGAGTGAGGAGGATGATGAAGACAACTGGTGTGAAGAAGGAACCTGCATGCAGTTGGGTTGAGATGGAGAATTCTGTGCACATGTTTGTGGCAAATGATGATACCCATCCACGAGCGGAAGAGATATATAAGATGTGGGGTGAGATAAGCAAGAAGATTAGGAAAGAAGGATATGTTCCTGATATGGATTATGTGCTTGTGCGTGTAGATGACCAAGAGAGGGAGGCAAACCTACAGTACCACAGCGAGAAGCTCGCGCTTGCATTTGCGCTGATCGAAATGCCTGCAGGGGCAACAATTCGTATCATGAAGAATATTAGGATATGTGGGGATTGCCACTCTGCTTTCAAATACATCTCCAAAGTTTTTGGAAGGGAGATTGTTGTGAGGGACACAAATAGATTTCATCATTTCAGTAGTGGATCTTGTTCCTGTGGAGATTACTGGTGATTCTGCCAAGATGTAGTGCGTTTATGAATCTACAAGGCCGTGGGTTGATTCAGTAACAGCCAACAGGAACCTTTTTATGGACTGATAAAGGGCAAACTATTTCTGCTTGATTGTCTCTGTTGACAGAGCAAACAGCAAGCATGCTGCGGCCCTGAAGATCATTTGGCATCCTTCATGAGGGATGGACTCCAGAAGACATGTGCTTTCATCCTTATAACGCAATCACTAAAATTTCGCAGGTTGCTAAAACAGCATCATTGTCTGCATGATTCCTGGGACAAAAGTAGACCTCCATTTGGAGGCACGATCTCCGACTGGAAACACACTTCAGATGGCTTTATTTTCCAGGTAAACATTCCCAACAACCTATCTTGCTCATACGTGCAAATGAATGATAGTCTGCCGATTTCCGGAACCTAATTTCCGCACCTGATAAATTCCAGAGAGAGAACAATTTAGATATCCGTAGTTCTACAAGTGTAAGGCTGGGTGATTTTGCTACATATGCATGGTGTGCATTTCAGGGTATATCGGTTTCAGCTCAGAGCTCACGAAGCGCAATGCACGGTGATTTTGCTAAGCATTGCCCTCTGGGACTGATGATGGCTCTTTTGTAGTCGCTTGCTTGTCGTTCTTTCGGTCCATGCTCCTTGTGCACTACTCCACAAAATATATCCCTTTTGGAACTGCCAGAAGCCTCTGGGAATACGCGTGGTTGTTCTACTCGGCTACTGGAGGTGATTGTCCAACAAAAGGATGCACTTACGTTCCAGCCATGACTTGTGCAGAGATGTATATATACTGCGTACTCCGCAAAAATATATGCTCCACAGTCCACACAAGTGTGTGGGTGTCGTTGGTATGTTGGTCGTGATCATAGTGGAGGGCCTACTCTACTCCTAGGACGCTTTGGAAGCTGAACTTGGTGCGTGTATGGAGGGCCTTTCTCAGGCCTTGATGAGAAGTAATCTGCCGGTGATGGTAGAATTGTATTCTCTACAAGCTGTTAGAATGATTCAGTCTGGCGATAATGACAGATCGGTTTACTCTTCCTTGGTTGAGGAGATAAAGCTGCTCCTAAACCTACGTAGAACTAGTATTTCCTTGGTTGAGGAGATAAAGCTGCCCCTAAACCTACGTAGAACTAGTATTACTCACGTTAGACGCTCACAACATAAGGTTAGCAATTGTTTGGCTATCTTTGCTTGTGTGGAAGGCAGAACTATGACTTGGCTAGGGTTTGGCCCTCCTTGTGAGGTGATTGAGTTGAACAATGTTGATTGTATTCCTCTTCTGGTTGAGTAATACGAGTGTTTTACCCGCAAAAAACAAGAGATCATGATTATGATGATATTGGGGGAGGTTTTACTTAATCCATCTTCATTTTTTTTTGTTATTGTGTAAAAGGGTGTGGGTACAGGTAAGTCGACTGAGTTTTCAAATAAGGTCAGTGGATTCGTTTGGGACGTCGGATGCAGATCCAACGGTCCGCGGCCCTTCTTCCTCCAGCCCAACGTACCACCGGCCACCACCATGATGCCGCCGCTCCCGGCCATCCATCTAACCTCGGCGATGACTGGTTATTTCTCCAGCGAACCTCCTTCCTTCACTCTGACGTCTTCTTCCTTCCCTCCGGCGCCTGCTTCCTTCTAGCGAAAACCGACCGGCCCCAATTGGATCTTCATGCGACTAACATTTAGCTATTGCATAAAAAAAGGCATCAACGCCCATGTCGTTGGTGCTACTACGATCACGATCAACGTACCAACGACCACACCTTGTTCCATCGACAAGGAACCGAACACCCCGCCCATGTCGCCAACGGATCCAAGCAAAAACGAACGTTTGTTAAACGAGCACTGCGAGTTACCAGCATGCATTCGTTAGAGTTTCAAAAATAAAGAGCATTCGTTAGAGTTTCAAAAAAAAAATGCATTCGTTGGCATTTTTTTTTCCTTCAGCGGGGCATGCACCGGCTGGCAATGCCAGCCCTAGCTGCCCGGGCCGCCTGGGCCTGCCGTGCACGTCTTCATCGGTACATTCTGCATGAACATAATGCATGCTCCCCCACCCTCTCCACCGATCTCCCCGTTATATACTCCCACCACCCCCTTCCCAGGAGCCCGACATCGCGACGTCGACGTACGGGCGCTCTCCTTCGTCGTCTCGATCAGGCCGGCCTCTCGTCTCAGGTACGTGCATGCCGTCGCCGCCATGCATGCGCACGATATGATTTGAAGGTCAGGTCGAGGGGCTGGAATGGATTGATCAATGTCGACATGCATGTTCCATCTCCCGATGCAGCGCCCTCAGCCTGCATGGATCGGCGGCCGGAGGGCGGCAGGGCGAGGAAGCGCGCGCGGGAGGAGCCGGACCAGGCGGCGGACTTCCCCTTCGACGAGGCGGCGGCGGCGGCCGACGCCGGGGAGGCGTGGCGGAGGCCGCCGGGCGTGTTCCAGTTCCCCTGGCAGAAGTGCCGCGGCGGGCTAGGCGTGGCCGGCGGCGGCGGCTGGGAGCTGCGGGACGTCTTCTTCCACTCCCTCGTCGACGGCGGCGCCGCGGCCATCGGCGTGCCGGGCGACCGCCTCGTCTCGCCTCCGCCGCCCAGCAAGCAGCGCGCGCTCTTCGACGACGTCGACGCCTGGCTCGCCGCCGCCGACGACGGCGAGGTCGACCCCGTCTGGCGGTCGGCGATCAGGGGCGCCGGGCCCTCCGCGTCGGCGGTGTGACGAGACGGTGCATGGCGTGGGCCGTGGAGGGCCCCCGTCGCCGGTGGCCCCGCCTGACATTCAGTGCGCGGCGCCGCGTGGCCCATCGGCCTCGTGAAGCTGGCCTGGCCGCCTGGGTTGGCACGGGCCTGTTGATGATCACGATCAATTTGCTCCTGTATATATGATGATTGCTGCGAATAATTATTTACTCTCTCTTCATTTTTAAGCATCACTTTAATAATCACAAGTGTTGTTTCCAAATAGTTACACATTCTCTCTCAAGCCTCTAGGTAAAAATTTCGAAACCACATACATATCCATCTGAAACCTACTCATTTCCCGTATTTAAATATCATGTTTTAGATGACAGTCTTATCTCTCTCTTTTTCTTGGCAAATAAATTCTTGCATTACTCAAGGTTTAAAGATGACAGTCTTATCATATGGTTGCATTAGGAAAAAGTTGAATATATCTCACATGTTGATAGGTTATTGAAGTGTTTTTTTTTTTCCGTTGATATATCTCTTGACACTCTGCGGATTTTCGATTATTTGTGTCTAACGCATAAGGGAAAACAAAACAATAGACAAGTGAGCAATACCACAATAGTACTCATGACCTCAATTTTTCCTGGGTGCAATAACATATTTATAGTTGTAGTTTTTAAAGGCTCTATGTCTCAGAGCATAAAATTTAATGATATCCACGAATTATCCTTTTTATAGTTTCTCGTCATGTCAAAGTGCCTCAAAACTTAAATTGAGATGGAATGAATAGCGATGAATTTCAAAAAACAAATTGCACGAAATCCACACTAATACATTCGTGGCATTCTCCCCCCTTTTGTTGGTCAAACGTCGAATGTATAAGCATGGATTTAGAAAAAAAAATGGAAATATATTACTCTTTGGGATCTTAAAAGTTTGACTATGTTCCTGTACAAAATGATACCTTGCAAAATAGTAGATGGGGTAGTTCAGTACGAATGATGGTTATGGTAGGAATCAAAATATCATCGATCATGCTTGGTTGGAGGTTGTATCCTCTGCCCATCAGATCAAACCCTATGATCGATGCTTTTGTGTGTCCTCCTAATGTGGATTATTTTATCCGTCGAGGGTGACGTTCTCGTGGATAGCGAGATGACAGTGATGACTTCATCAATCTTGAAACTCTGCAACTTTAATCCTTGATAGGTGTTATGTGTGAGTATGTGTGATGGTGGTGGTGTGCGTGTGTTCACTTACGTTGTACTCAATGTTTCTCAAATAAAAATTCTCGCCAATTAAGACACACAGTCTTGACACGCATGCTCATAATGAAAATCTCATCAATTAAGCTACGTGGTCTGGACATCATGCTCCGCCGGCATCTACCAGAGGATTACAAACATTTTCTTGTATCCATGTTGTTGTTTAGTACTACCCCTTGTTAAAACTTTTTTTTTGCGGGGTTAAAGGGATTTCATTGCTCAACTAGGAGGGAGGTCCTCCATACAAAGTTGTGGTACATTAGCAGGACCCGAACTAATTCAGAGAGCCGTACAGGCTTCAACAAGACCAAAAGAAGCGAGTCTATGACTTACAACATTTTGATTCCTACTAATATGAGAAATTGAGCTGTCCCTTGTTAAAACTTGAAACATACAAATCCACAAAGTTACACTCTCGGACTTAGATAAGGTTTTAGTTAGAACAAACTCAGCTATAAATTCAACTTCATCTTCAATTTGTGGAATGTAGCATTTTCCAACTCAATGATTCTACACTGCATTTGCATTTAATTATCAAAACCAACTTTTGTTCTTTGTGAGGCTGGCATCATTGGAATTCCATAGAGCAGATGTAGGACCGTGGGACAAACTTATGCCGAACCTTTGGTGAAAAGAGCTTGCAAAGGTACAAAGACAAGAGACTAAAGACAGTCAAACAAAAAAAAATTACGAAAGACATGGTGAGTGAACGATCAAAGGGTTTTGGTGGAAATCAGATAGGGACGGAAACGGATCGGATGCGGATCGGATAGTGCTCTTACCACTTCCATTTTCATATTTTCAAAACGAATACAAATCCGAATACGGATGTTCTCGGATACAGATGCGGCTCGGATATTATTCGAATACGGATACGTATCGGATATTTTCTTAATTCGGAACGGATATGAATTATATCAACATGTTACTTAAGTAAATTAGTCGATAGCTATGTAACCTAAAATAATCAACTTGTGACATACAATAAGTCAATGATAAATAGGTTTATGAATAAATACTATTGTAATGCATAATAAAGTATAAGTTTAATCATATAAAGAGTAAAATTTGACCACTTATTTGGCTTTTATTTTGGATAATTGAAATATTGGGCCTAGAATTTTAAAAAGAGGCAATATCATTGGAAGTCATAAAACTTGTGTTCGATGTTCAGTTTGGTGCTAAAACTTTAAAAATACGGATTTGTGGTCATCCAACTTACGTTCTTGTGCAAATACGGTCACTTTGGTCATATTCAGACGTATCCCGCGCTTACGTGGCACCCCAGCGTGGCTACAGCCCATTGTTAGTGACTGAAACAGCTCGCAGCATTTTTTCTTTGCAGAAGCACCCTTGCTCTGTATTTAATTAATTTAATTAAGCATAATCCCCTCTGTGTGTCCCACTTGTCAGCATGAGGTGGTGTGAAAAATGAAAATAAAAAGTACACGCACAGGGATTTTAACTCCATACACCTCGGGTACATCCATGCACAAGCAAACCACTACACCAACTACATATTCCTTACTGTAAAGAGGTAAACCTGATTTTATATTAGACGCAGTTCTTCCTAGATCCTGTTTTTTCCAGGTTCGGCTAGTAAAAACTGGATACCGGAAAATCTCACCTTTTTTCACAAAAAGCAATTAAGAAAACTGTTTCAAAATGTATAATGTTTAATCCATACCGTACAAAACTTTGTCATGAGCGAGAATTTTTTATTCCATTTTTGAGGGTTGGAAAAAATCCGGGTTTCAAAATATCTTGGCAATTCCAGTTTTTATCTACCAAAATTTTGAAATGAATTTTGAATTCAAATCTTTTTATCGTCTAAATATATTTAATTTAGCAAAAAGAAAGTGACACCTGTTACAGTGGTCAGCTCAACTCCTCTCTTATGTAGAAGTTTGCATGTTCAATTCATTGTTACAGTTCGAAACCATTTTTATAAATGAGCATGAATAAAGAAAAATATATTTCACAATACAAGAAATAGAATCGCGGCCCCTGCCACTAAGCTAACTATGTCATTATGATATTGTCTGCACACAAAAGTTATTATATTTGACACTGTTTTTGTTGTTTAAATTCAAAATTTCGGGCGACAACATTTTTTCCGGGGACCGCCAAATTTTCTGGGGACTGATCAGTTGTTGAAAATTCGGTCTGAGAGAAAAAGAACCTGAATACGAGTAGTGGTCATGGACAATATATAAAATTGGACTTCTCTGTTTACATGCATTGGTTGGTACTTAGTGTAGCGTTTAGCTGCAGTGTGTCCACGCTTGAGGTTGAGAGATCGAATCTGTTGGGCCACCCTTTTTTGTCATTCAATTCGCGTTGGGGCTTCTGTTTGCGATTAAACGAATTTTAGTTGATCATGTTGAACGTCAATCGGCACTGATGGAATGATGTATGGCGGACTATTTTATTGACAGGTCCCGTGTTTGAACCCCATGTGTGCCATCTTTTTTCATTATATTTGAGGGCTTTGTGCGCATTAAATAAATTGTGAGGGAGTTCTCTGTAAAAAATCCAGCGTGCTATGGTCACCTAGTGCCTTGTGCATTCCCAACCACTGACAAGTGGGCCTCCACCGGGCTGGCACGTCATGTTGACAGGCCATGTGGCTAGATACGAGAGGAAGCACCGTATATGCACGCAGGGACAAGTTATGTTACCATAAATCCGTGTTTTTAAAGTTTTAGCATCAAACTGAACATTGAGCGCAAGTTTTATGACTCCCGGTGATATTACCTCTTTTAAAAAATACCTCACATAATCTTATTCGGATACGGATATATCCACTTCCATATCCATATTTGTGTCAAAATCTCCTACTATATATTTTTTTGTATCTGTTTAATAAATTCGGATACGGACAATTTCCATTTCCATTTTGGTTCGGATGCGGATGTTTCGAATACGAATAGGCATTTTTTCGAATACGAGTATCGGATATTTCGAATTATCCGCTACCACTTTCCACCCCTAAAATCAGAACCAAAAAATACACTTGAACGAGACATTCTTATATTTAAGGTAGCGACATCGGTTGTCGATCTAGTCCAATCTTTGATGTGGATACATCAAAAGAATAATGGCATCAAACCAAAAGACACAAGATTGTAGAACCTCGGTGCCTCGTGACATTGTTTGATATAGACAAATTCAAATGAATTAGATTTAACAAAGCCATATTACGTCGAAATGAGTAATTGCAAGCGTGGGCACGCCGGCCGTGCCCACAGTCCCGCAGCACATTTTCCGGAGAGGTGGTTGTGGGAGGACGGCGGTGGGCGAAAATCCTACACGCACGGACAATTACGGAGCTTTACTTAATTTTTCCAACTAACTAATCTTTCTCCCCCCGATTTTCAGTGGGGTGGGCCTCGCCTCATCTCCAACTTCCAATCCCAAATCCCCACCTCAGCCAATCCGTTGATCCCGTAATTTTTTTGCCCGTGAACCTAGCATTGCTCCGGCGGTGGGTGTACAACTCATGTCGCCGAGGTAGCGCGCTGCACGGGTTCGTGGCGACTAGGATGACTCTCGGTCGTCCGTGCCCCTTTCTCCCCACACACAGCCCGATCATCATTTGCTGCTTTAAAAAAAAGCCGATACACACGGTACGTACGGTACTACGATGCCATGCAATGTAAGCAACCTTTTTGCTTTCTGGTGGCCTGCGTCCTCGTTTTGTTCTCACGCTGTCAGCCGCTACGCGCGCCTCACAACGTACTAATCCGTCCTGATTTATCCGTGCTCCTTTGTATTTTGATGAGTCAAACTTTGACATTTAATTTAACTATTAAAAATAATTTATATAACCTAAAAATAGTACTGTCATTGAAAACCACTTTCAAATTTGAATCCGACAATATAAGTTTTATGACGTACAACTTATAATTTGTTAGTCCAAATCTACTGTCAAAGTTGAGCATAAGATACAAAGGGGACCTTTTGTACGTAGGCATGCACCCTCGCTCCCGCTCTATACAAAAAGGCTTGTACATATCTCAGGTACGAAAACTTCATCATGTTACATTGAAAATTATTTTAGAAATTTTAAATAACGCAAAACAAAAATTATTACTCCCTCTGACCCATATTAATTATCGCCGACTTAGTAGTACAAAGTTATACATAGTTAATAAGGATCGAGGGATAGTATTTTTATTACTCCCACATGAATATTACGTAAACGACAATTCATGTAATTAAGCATGAAAATGAACCTGATGTATATCAGCAATAGAATTAGGAGCCAATGAGTGCAACAATGAGATTATTATTTGAAATTATTAATATTATGGTAAAAGTTAAAAAAGATTAATAATATAGAAGAAAAAAATGTTTAATTCCAATCAAGGACAAAGATGCAATTACGAGTTTTTTTCCTTTGTAACTTTACTGATGTGCTTTCACACACGCTGCAACAGATTGAAGGACATTCATATGGTATTCGCTTCACTCTTCGCTCCTTCTCCTCCAAGAAAGAAAGCTAGGGTTTCTGTCTCTCGCCGGCCCCGCCGCAGGTCCGCCTCGTCTCGGTGGCCCTAGGGCCATGGGGCGCGGTGGATCCTGCCAAGGGCCGGCGGGAGGGCTCCGTTTTCAGTCGTTTTTTCTTGTCTTGTTAGGGTTTGTGTCCTGCTCAGGGAGGCGAGACGGTGGCGGCTTCCTGAAAATGAAATAAAGGTCTTCCCGCCTAGCCCCCGTTCCGGCGGTGCATCTAGCATCGTTGGTGGGCGTATGGAGGTGTGTCTCCGGCGGATCTATCTTTCGTGGATTTGCTCGGATCTCATCGGTGTTCGTCTACGTTCGTGTGTCTTCGGGTTGAATCCTTCCAGCCTACCTTATTTTTTATCGGCGGCGGTTGCTGTTCTAGTGCGCTGGTCCTATGGGGCCTTAGCACGGCGACTTCCCGACTGTCTACTACAACAAGTTGTGCCCGACTCCGGTGATGGAGGGGTCATGACGGCGGCGTGCCTTCGGCTCGCTCCAGTGCATGTAGTCGTCGCTAGGTGGTCTACGGATCTAGATGTTCTTTTTATTTCTGGTATTTATTGTACTGTCATGATTGAAGATGAATATATTGAAAGTTTTTCCGAAAAAAAGAAGGACATTCATATGTGGCCAACATATTTATTTTTTTGGCTGCCTGTTATGCTTAGAGCTCCTAAAAGAACCCAATGCATTAGCTATTTTAAATCTATCTAGGACAAAAAATATAAACAATTCTAAAATAAAATATAAGGGCAACTCCAATGCGGACCCCTTAGACGGACATGATATCCGTCTGCAAACGACAATGATACGACATTGCTACTCAACCGTGCTCGCATACATTTCAAACAAGATTTGAACAAAGATGATTTTCGTGCAAACCGGTTGATTTCTATTTAAAGTGGAATACATTAATTACTTTTTTTTGATATTTTTCATTAAACGTAAGTGTGCGGAAGTTAACCTAGCCAGAATCCTCGCTAGCGTCCCCCCTCCCCCCCGCCCCCCCAATGCTTATCCATTGATGAGTACGTCCGACGTGGTGAAAAAACATTATAGTGGTTGCAGTAAAAGAACATTTCAATAATTTCTTTTAGTTATATATATTTATACGAAACTTGTTTTCGATCTTTTAAAACTTCTAATAGTACGTGAAGAAACTTAGTAGGCGAGAGTTTATCGTCGGGTTTTATGTAGAGGGTGAAAGGGCCTCGATCCGTGTGACATGAATGTGCACTACGTGGTCAATTTTGGTGTTTTGACATTTTGCTATAGTTTAGCCAGATCTAACCCTCATCTGAAAGTATTTCAGGATCTGATCTTTTTTCTACCGCCAGGGTCGATGGTGATAGGTAAGCACTGTGCTACCGTGGATAAGTTGCCTACCTCTAAGTTCTTTGAATCCCCTACTGCCATAAACCCTGACGGTAGCAAAAGGATCAAATTCTGAAATACTTTTGGATAAGGGTTAGATACGGCTAAACTTTAAGGAAAGGGTCAGGGCGTGTACAATGCATAGCCTCAAGGTGATGCCTCGCATGCCATGTAGGATCGGATATGACGTAAAGTAGGTACGGATAGAGAAGCGGGATCCGCGGGTGCTTGAAGAGAAAAGGTGTGATCCGGTGACAAAAGTTGAAAATGTTGGAATGAAAAGTAGAGATGCATGTGTACTAAAGTCTTTATTTTCTAGTATTTCTTAATGAGGCCCACTAGTAATAACTTGCATTGGGGAGAAAAAATAAATATAGATGCTTCAAATTATTTTTTATCATGAAAGCATATGTATTCATATGTCATCATTGTACGTGCCCTCAAAACATGAAAATCAGCCGCACTACTTAGGTAGTAGTACCACGTAAGCATATCCTGGCAGTTGCAACTGCCTGTACGTAGCACGTGGGATCCGCGCACGCGCACGGCACGCGCGGGGCCAGCTGCTGGAATGGGCGCACGGCACACGGGCTTCGGCGGTCCGTCCGTGCCAGTACTACGCCGCGTGATTCGCAGAGCGATGTGATCTGAATGGACGCGCGCACGGGCAGATCTGCAGACGGATCGCCCGGTCGAGGGAGAAAAGCACCAAAGAACGGTGCCGTCTGAATCTTCTGAACGAGAAGCGCGCACTCAAGGATGGATACCTTTCTCATTCTCCTCCGTCTCAGAATGTCACTCGAAAGACATGCTTAACTCACTGGCGTCGCTTTCACTCTTTTGTTCTAGTTGTTGAAGAACATCCACCCATTTAATTCGGCCCATCTCCGCCCTAAAAAACCCCCGGTATATCTATCTGTAGCGCCTGTGCGGTCTCATTTACTCGGTCTATCCACCTCTGCCCGTGTGGCCTGTGACGCCTCTGCTGTCCCGTGCGCCCACAGACCACCGTTCCCAAATCTCCAAACGCCGACTCTGTTTTTCTATCCACAAACGCCGAACCAAATCTGACCAAATGCTTAGCAAATGTAGGAGTAGTAAATACGATCTATATCCCTGTAGCACAGATTATTATTAGGTTGTATCTCCGTACCGTTGCAAATCTGGAGAGAAACATCTCCATGAAACCCGTCTGCCCCACAGGCCACAGGCCACGGGAATAGAAAATTCGTGCGATCCAGCGCGTGAAAGGCAGGCAAAGGTGCCGGTGGAAAGGAGAGAAACCACTCGAGTCCAAACCGGCGCAGCACGCATCGCACCGCATGGGCCGCGCACCGCTCCCACGTTACCCATCCTGAGCCCTGACTGACTCACTGCCGCCCCGGAATTTCGCGTCCGCCGCGCGTGCCGACGCCCGAAGCCCCCCGAACCCTCCCCGAAGCCAAGCACCCGCCGCGCCGGAAAAGCGACCCCCCTCCCCTCGTCCGGCGGCGGCGGTGCAGTGCGCCGTACGAGGCTCTCCGGCCGCCGGCTGCGATGGCGGGGTCCGCGCGGGGCCGGCGGTGCCGGGGCGCGGTGCTGCTGCTGCTCGTCGCGTCCGTGCTCGCGCCCCTCGTGCTCTACGGCCGCTCCCCCGTCCCGTACCTCCCGGACTCCACCGGTACGTGCGGCTCCGGCGCCGGCGGCAATGCGGCGAAGATCCGTTCTTGACTTGATTTGGTTCATGTATTGTCTTGCAGTGGCGAGGGGCGCGTTCGATCGGGGCGACGGGTCCGGCTCCAATCTGGTGTGGCCGCAAATGGCCGCGTCCGAGGTTTCTCTCGCCAAAGGTAGATGCCGCTTTTCCTCCCCCCTTTCGTTTTGCTTGCCTAATCTCGGGAAGGCATGAGTTTCACTGACTGTAGATTAGATCGTGAAAATGGTAGTGATGGATTGAGTCTGTTTTCACCACAGTAGGAACAAATGAACCAACTTCTTGCACTTTTTTTTGGTGAAGCAGTCACCAGTTGAGTCATCCTTCGGCCACCGCATCTGATTTTTGTTGGAACTCTGGGTGAATTGCTTTTGTAGATTTGACGATTGAGAGGCCAGGGGAGCACAAGAACCGGGTGCTGTCGGCGACTGACGACTGGCAAGCAGTTGAGGTAGCCAGGAGCCATCCATCAGAAAAGAAAATTGATACCTGGGAGGACCCTGTGTTGCGAGATGCTGATCAGGTGGTTGCTGTGGGAAATGACAGTGCTCAGTCTACACAGGATGGCTTGATAAAGGAAGTTGTTAGCACCGACGGACAAGCAGATGGATTTCGTGATCCCGGCGATAGCAGGGTAGCTGAAGAGCAGGACGGACAAGGGATGGATGAAAAAGAGTTGCAGGATGCAACTGAGCTAGAGCACAAAGATGGATCTGGCGCATCTGAGAATAACATTGCTGGAACAGATACTGCTGGAAATCTGACATCGTCTTTGAATAAGGTAAAAAGTTATTAGAGAAGCCCTTTCCCTTTCTAAGGGAGGGGTATATTTCTGGAAGACTGAATCCACTTCTAAGGGGGTAAATTAGTGGAAGACTGAATCATGGATACAGACCTGCCTGACATGTCTGGGTCATCTTACCTAAATGTAGGACGCAAAACTAACCTATGACTGAACCTTGCAGCACATCTATATTACTACTCAGTACCTAAGCTCATACTCATCGTATGAAGGTAAAATATTTGTACACTGAATGAACTGGAATGGAGGTGATATTATTTATTGTAAGGGTGTGTCTAGGGCACATCTAGATGTGCTCTAGTTATTGCACATCTAAGTGAGTGAATCAAACACACAAAGGAAAAGAAAAAAGAAAAAGAAAATATTCACACGAATCTCAATGTAAGATCAATGACATAAGACTTAGATGTGCAATACTTATGGCACATCTAGATGTGCTTTAGCAAAACTGTTATTTGTAAAAATCAAATTTATTCTATGACTACTCCCAAAGACATTGCAGCCATCTTAATGGATTGGCAAATATATGCCTATTATTTTCATTCCCATTTAGCAGTGTTACTGTTTTGTGGTCTGTTTCTTACCTTTTTGTGAACATTAGGACTAGAACACTGAGTGACGAGCGATTAGAAGTCCTGAAAGTCTACTCTTATATTGTACACCATATTGATAGTTATGTTTACACTGTAGCTTGTTTATTCAGTCACAACAGAGCATGTTATGTGTTCTGCCAGTTACCATCTTTCAGGGTTGTTCTAACAGCTAATGTTTTAATTGTTCAGGAAAGCATTGCTGATACATCATCTGATCAAACTACACATGCTAGTGCCAATGCTGATCTCGCCACATTAGTGAGTAGCACTGATCATTCCGCAACTTCCCCAGATGCTACAATCCGCATCATCAAGGATCAATTGATAAGAGCAAAGACATATCTTGGTGTTCTAGCTTCTAGAGGAAATCATGGTACCGCCAAGGAGTTACGTGCACGAATGAAGGACATCCAACGAGCACTTGGTGGTGCAACCGATGATGGGATGCTTCCTCAGAAGTACTTTCTCTTTCACTGTACTACTGAATTTCCATTGTCATTATTGGTGTCTTGTACTTTGTATTGCGGTAATTATCTCTGAACTTACAAAACTTTCGGTTGCATGAAGTGTCCATGGCAAAATAAAAGCGATGGAGCAGATGCTGGGTAGGATCAAGAGAATGCATGATGGTTGCTCAGGTGCTGTGAACAGGCTCCGTACAAGCCTTCACTCAACAGAGGAGCGTCTTCAATCTCACAGAAAAGATGCCAACTATCTAGCTCAACTAGCAGCAAAATCTTTACCCAAAGGACTCCATTGTCTCCCATTGCGGCTTACAAATGAATATTATTCCAGCAACTCCAACAATAAGGATTTTCCAAATACGGAAAAGTTGGAAGACCCTCAACTCCATCACTATGCAGTTTTCTCAGATAATGTATTGGCTGCTGCAGTGGTTGTGAACTCCACTCTTGTTCATGCTAAGGTATTACCACTTGGTCAATGAGATAGCTAGCCAGGCAGCTGATTAATGATTGTGAACCGACTTCTGTTTTGTATTACCTCTGTACCAAATTGCCTGTCTTGAATTTTTCTAGATATGGATGTATCTAACACTATAATGTATCTATCAATCTCACTGTATTTAAGTTTGTACCTAAATCACTAATATGTACTCAATACTCTGTTCTGCAGAAACCAGCAAACCATGTCTTCCACATTGTGACAGATAGGCTTAACTACGCTGCAATGAAGATGTGGTTCTTGGCTAATCCCTTGGGTGAAGCTGCGGTTCAGGTTCAGAACATTGAAGAGTTTACCTGGCTGAACTCAAGCTACAGCCCAGTTCTGAAGCAGTTGGAATCCAGTTCGATGATTGATTACTACTTCGGGAGTGGGAAGGCTAGGCCGGGTGAAAATCCCAAATTCCGGAACCCAAAATACCTGTCGATTCTCAATCATCTGAGGTTCTATCTCCCTGAGATATTCCCGAAGCTTAACAAGGTGTTATTTCTAGACGATGATACCGTGGTGCAGCAGGACCTAAGTGCGCTTTGGTCGATAGATCTCAAAGGCAAGGTCAACGGTGCTGTTGAGACCTGTGGAGAGAGCTTCCACAGGTTTGATAAATACCTCAACTT
Organism: Triticum monococcum; assembly: GCA_034509565.1. Taxonomy (NCBI): domain Eukaryota; kingdom Viridiplantae; phylum Streptophyta; class Magnoliopsida; order Poales; family Poaceae; genus Triticum; species Triticum monococcum. Next base: position 492,906,659 of record CM067845.1, read on the forward strand.
CTCCAATCCTCTAATTGCCAGCAATTTTAATCCACATGCCTGTGGTTGGGCATATGGCATGAACATGTTTGATTTGTCCGAGTGGAGAAAGCAAAACATCACCGACGTCTACCACACCTGGCAGAACCTGGTGAGTTTATGAACTTATGAACAACATACTCCATTATAAAAAAGAGTCTTCACCGAGAGCTGAGCAGAGTATATCCTGTAATAATCTTTCAGCTATTCTGTCCTATTTTGATCTACAAGGAAATCCCTGTAGTTGACCGAAACTGTCATTTCCCCATTCTTCAGTGGTATTTGACCCATGACTTATCTCATTTGTGCAGAATGAAGACAGGCTACTATGGAAGCTAGGCAGCCTCCCTGCAGGCCTTGTGACGTTCTGGAACCGCACGTTCCCCCTCGATCGCTCGTGGCATCTATTGGGGCTCGGGTACAACCCAAACGTCAACGAGAAGGAGATCAGGCGGGCATCCGTCATTCACTACAACGGAAACCTGAAACCCTGGCTCCAGATCGGGCTGTCGAAATACCGAAAATACTGGTCGCGGCATGTCAATTACGATCAAGTGTTTATACGGGAGTGCAACATAAACCCCTGAGTGGCAAGCACTTTTTGTGTATGGTTTCGTTATTCTTTTTTCGTTTGCTATAGGTTAATTCTTTATGCTCTAGGTTTTGTAAGATATCTAGAGCATCTTCTATTGTTTTTCAGTGGTAAAGGTGCCCGTTCCTCCTATGTTTGACTAACTGTAAGGGTGCCAGCTGTTTAGTGGTAGGCTTTAGAACCAGACAGACACACGCTCCAGTTAAGAGCCACGTAGGCTATATATTGCGTTTTTATAATTACTGATGTAACAAGTTGGTAGAAAAACTGTGCCCAGTTCCTGCATACTGCAATGCAAGTGTAGTCAGTTTTTTTTTTTTGAAAGTAGTCAGTTCGTTCTCTGTTCTGCCGCCACACATGAAATTTCTTAGTGGTTGCTGTGTTTATGTCGATCAGTTAAATTATCATAATAATCCACACGAAGTTTACAAACCCAGGCTGCAAACGACAGCTCCCAATGGACCGTTCAGAATGTGATCAAATCCAACTGAAAACGAGGTAATCCAATGGATGCCTTATCTTAACAAGATACTGTGGGCCTTAACTTGAAGATGACCCCTAATCCCAACAGAATTCCTTATCCAATCTCTACGTAGACGGCGATTTGTTGAGTTCGTTTCCCCGATCGGCACCCACGGGCATCATATCATATGCCTATATATACGCTCTCTTTGCCGATCCTTCTGAGGTTTTGCAGCGTACGCACATCTCTCGTTCCGATCAGCTTAACTCTAATCCCCGTTCGCGATGGCGAGAGCGCTCCTGGAGTCCGCGGGCGGCGCGGCGTGGGCATTCCTGCCGCCGTGGCTCGCGGCGCTCGGCATGGTCGTGGCGTCGGTCTGGATCGTCTCGTTCGCCGTGTTCCTCTGCGGCCGCAGCAGCTCGCGCGACGACGCCCCCAAGAAGAAGCCCGCCCCTGCTGCCACGGCCCCGAAGGCGACCAGCTCCGTGAGTGTCGCCACGGCCCCGATGGCGAGCCGACCCGCGAGTGTCGCCGCGGCCCCGAAGGCGAGCACGCCCCTGACTGTGGCCACGGCACCGAAGGCGAGCACGCCCGCGAGTGTCGCCGCGGACCCGATGGCGAGCCGGCCCGCGAGTGTCGCCGCGGCAGCGAAGGCGAGCACGCCCGCGAGTGTCGCCGCGGCCCCGATGGAGAGCCGGCCCGCGAGTGTCGCCGCGGCAGCGAAGGCGAGGACGCCCGTGAGTGTCGCCACGGACGCGACGTCGAGATGGCCCGTGAGTGTCGCCACGGCACCGATGGCGAGCCGACCCGCGAGTGTCGCCACGGCCCCGACATCGAGATGGCCCGTGAGTGTCGCCACGGCCCCGATGGCGAGCCGGCCGGCGAGCGTCGCCACGGAAGCGACGGCGAGCAGGCCAGCGATCTTCGCGACCACCACGGTGAGCTCGTCGAGGTCCGGGAGCACGGTGGTGGACACGACGGGGTGGTACGGAGCCGCGTACGCCTCCGGTGGATGCCATGGCCACGGCCACGGCCACTGCCATGGGCAAGGAGGCGGCGGTGGCGGCGGAGGAGGTGGTGGTGGCTGCGGCGGCGGCGGAGGCGGCGGAGGCGGAGGTGGTGGTGGTGGTGGCGGCGGTGGCTGCGGCGGCTGCTAAAGTTCTGGTTGATTCTTCGGTCTTGTGGTGGCATGCATGCAAGGCGTATTAATGGCTGCTTGCATGCGTGGTGGTTTTTTTTTTTAAAGATTCGACAACCTTTATTAAACAATAATCATATTAGTTACAAGGAAAGGGAGTAAGAAAACAGAAGGTTTATCTCGTTACTCTTCAGAAAAATTTTCTTTGTAACTAGCCCGAGCAAGGCCATGCATTGCCGCATTACCTTCCCGAACATAATGAACAACAGTCTAGTCATTCTAGTTTCAAGATCATGTATAACGATCATGGTGTTCTTTTAGCGTACAACCATTGTGCTCGTTAGCTGTGGATTCGTGTTTCGGACTTTTGGTTAGTTACTCCCTCTATAAAGTTTGATCAAAATCAAACTTTATAGTGTTTGACTAATTTTATATTAAAAAAATATAAACATTCATAATATGAAATCAATATTATCAAATGCACCATAAAACGTATATTTATATTATATAGTTTTTAGTATTGCAGATGTTCATAACTTTTTTATATAAATTTGATCAAACTTTGTGCAGTTTGACTTTGATCAAATCTTATATATGGAGTAAAAAGAAACAGATGGAGTATTAGTTAGTCTTCCTATATTGCATCGTGGTGTTATTTGTTCTTGGGGTTTTCCTATGTCAGTGCCTCGATCAGCACCAAATTAAATCCTGCAAATATATTTGTTCTCCAGAAAATTATGGTTTTCAGGAATGTCTTTTTTGCTGTACTTATCTAACACTTGAGTTTATTTGATTTGAATCTGTTAGGGTATCTTCAACAGTTGTAAGATAGGTGTTGGTAAATTTGCCACCTAGAACAGTGATGATGTGGCATGTAATAAATGTAGAAAGAGAGCAAAGTTGTATGTAGTTTAACCAACAACCTTTGCACAAGCTCCTAGATGAAATAGAGAGCAATCACATTTATTTTCTTACCATCTATTGGATAGTTTACATACAATTCATTGGAGTAATTGTATGATAACTTGTTGGTTGATGACATAGACATTCTATCAACAAGACTACCATACAACCTGTTGGAGATGCCCAATTGTAAGATAGTTGTTGGTAATTTGTCATCTAGGACATGGTGATGATGTGGCATGCAATAAATATGGAGAGAGAGCAAAGTTGTATGTAGATTAACAAACAACATTTGCACAAACTCCAAGATGAAATAGAGAGCAATCACATTTATTTTCTCCCCATCTATTGGTTAATTTAGATACAACCCATTGAAATAGTTGTATGATAGCTTGTTGGTTGATGACATGGACATTTTACCAACAAGACTAACGTACAACTTGTTGGAGATGCCCTTATCTCCTCGACGCTGGCCGCTACGGTGCGGCGGCCACCAGCCGTCCTCCCTCGCTGCCCGCTCGCCGCTCGGGCAGTGGCGCCACCAACGCGCACCGTGGGCCATAGCCACATGCACCCCTCCCGTTGCTCGGCTTGACAGCGTCGGATGAGGAACCCACATGTGCTGGATTCGCAGCCCCCTCGTGCGAGTGAACTTTGGATCCCGCCTCTTTTCCGAGTATTTTGCTCCGGGGAGAGAACTCCGGGCCCTAGTTGGGACAGGTCCCACCCTTCCCATGTTGATCCAGTGCGCGAGGCCTTCTTAAGGCGCCTTGATGGCATGTGTCTTTGATACCTCAACTCTCGCCACCTTTGCAAGGATGCAGAGACCACCTTTGCTGCATCATATGCAAGCTTCCTGGCCACTTCGGCAAGGAATGCCCTCAAAATCCTAGGAACAAGGGTAGAGGAGGTAGTGCCAAAAATAGACTAGGTCCTCGGCTGCCGTCGCTCTCGATGCAATATCATCTCCGATAGCCCACTCCACCTCTACCGCCTACTCCGCCTCTTGTCACCATGGCCACCGCGGCCCGTTTCTCCCACACCAACCCATTGCGCCGCCCCCGCTCCAGCCATAAGGGGGTGGTCTCCTCCCCCGCCATGGACCACGAGGTGTTTGCCTTCACCACACGCGGTCACGCTCTCGGCCCTGGGCGGAAAGGGGACAACAGACCCCCTGATTATGGGGCGCGCTCTAGAGGAGCAGTTGCACGTCTCATCGCACCTGCTATGTGTCACAGCGCACCACCTGGAGAACTACTTCGTCCAATTCGACGTGTCGATGCTCCGTGACAACATCGTAGCAAAGGGCTTCGTCATGGTGGACGCGCGCACTTCAACGTCATGCCTTGGCATGAGAATGACCACACGACACTCCAAAAGTTCTCACTCCATGTCCACGTCGTCATCGAGAAGCTGCCTATGGAGTTCCCTTCAATGGAAGGGGCAGAGGAGGCGCTCGGAGACCTCTGCCGCGTCGACAGCGCGACCACACAAAGACATTCGCCTAAGTGTGGATATGGGATGTCGCCCACATCCCGACCAAGCGCACACTCTGCATGATGAAGCACGGCGCATGATGCATCGAGTAGATGATTGGCTACTCGCCGCTGGACCGCAAGGTTGCGCCGCCCCCAGGTTCATACGGAAGTGCAACATAAATCCCTGAGTGGCAAACACTTTGTGTATGGGTTCGTTATTCTTTATTTTTTGCTTGCTAGGCTAAATCTAGAGCATTTACTATATTATTTTTCAGTCGTAAAGGTGTCCGTTGCTCTTATAACCAACTGTAAAAGTGCCAGCTGTTTAGTGGTAGGATTTAGAACCAGACACAGGCTCCGGTTAATAGCCACGTAGGCCGTGTTACGTTTTGTACTTACTGATGTGGATGTAGCTATTTTTTTTCGCAAATAACAAAGTCTTAATGTAGTCCTCTGTTCTGCAACCCCATACGAATTTCATAATCCGCTGTGAAGAAAAGAAGTACTAGCAACAAAACTAGAGATAAGCTGAATCTCTACTCCTAATGAAGCAGTTGGTAGCCTGGTACTCCGGTTTTATTTTCGTCCGGTTTTATTTCATCCCACCTCCCACTACTGACTTTTTTCTTAATTAATAACTCTACCCTCTTGCTGTTTTTTTTCTAATCTAATTCAATCTATTGATCCTTCCTTAGTCACAATGCACTTACATTTAGCCCCAACAGATCGGTTTCCATATGAAATAAAACACAATCATCAATCAATCCTTGATTCTCTTTTATAGGACTTGTTGCCATACATGAACCATACGATAACTTCCATATACAAAATAAAGGGAAACACAATCAGGTTTCCTTCCTTTCCAAAGTTCTAGCCACCGACCCCCTCCCCAGACCGCGTTCTTTTTCCCATGCCACCATCGACAATCTGCTCTCCCATTTCCTCGTCCTCCCCACGTTGTGAAGTTCCAACGCACAACTACACAAACACCAGTGACATAGAAAACCACCGCCTCCTCCTCCGTGCCACCGCCTACTCTATTTTTCCCCTCTGTGTGGCGACCTGAATGGAAGGCGGTGGACCTGGGATGCGCTTGGTTCCACAAGACGTCAGGCGTAAGGAAGGATGGAAAACCACCGGCTGGATGGCCAAGGGTGGCCCATTGAAGGTTTGAAACCTCCTATGGCGTAATTTTGTGCAACCTGCATGAAGATTGTAGGAGCTATCCATGTGGTCGTTCCATCAGCAATAAGTACGTGTTGGATAACACATAATTTGAAATTCTTGACGGAGTTGACTGACCATGACTTTGACTCTCACAATGTTGCATGTTCTTCGGAGTTGACTGGTGGCGTTTTTAGGTTATTACTACCATGAAGATGAGAGGAACATCGAGAAAAATCCTTTCCCTAAAAAATGGATGGGAGGAATATCTTGGTCTATGATTTCATGATGAATAGGACCCTGAGAAAGCAGTGGATGATGCCCCGTTGATTCTCTTTGAATTCGGCTACAGTGGGAATGTGTATAGTCAGGCTTGGAGTGAGCGCTCCATGCATGTGTGTCAGTGGCACTCAGAGATTGGTTGTGCCGCTCTTGTGAGGGTGTGTGGGAGTGGTGTGCTCGAGACAGGCCAATCTCATGAGCAGGTGCGGAGATGAGTTGCACAAGAGAAACATTGGTGGGATGAACCCAAACCTTTATTTTTTTAATATGAATTATCCTTCCTTCTTAGAAAAACATGTTTTGAGTAAAGTTATCTTTACTGTAGGCATATATTGACAATTAATCAAGTATCAACATCATTGCATGCTTATTGTGTGGAATGTGTGTCCCAATGTTGACAGAAGGTATAAAAAGATTGTCTTGGAATTATTATTTTCTTGGGAAGATATTGCCCTGAATTCTCATTTCTCATTAGAAATTTAGTATCCATTTTCGTTGATCTTATTTGCAACATGTACAAGTCAGTAATAATCTAAGGGGGTGCCCTACCAGAGAAGATTATGATAGTTGGATAAGAAACTTGGTACTGTCGTGCAAGGTAGAGGTAAGAGAAATAGGAGATAAAAGCATGCATGGTGGGAGAAGGAAGTCGAGTGTCGCATGGTAGCTCAGACATGAAGTGTGGAAGAAAGACAATGACGAAATGTATGTACCTACTAGATCATGATCATGAGATATCATCCCATAAAAATGGCCTTTGACTCTCATGTCACATGAATTTTCTCTTTATATATATATATATATATATATATATATATATATATATATTTGTTAGTCCGTGACAACGCACAGACATTTAGCTAGTTAGCATAATGATCCACACGAAGTTGTAGAAACTCAGGTTTGCAGACCATGGCTCGCAGTTTATCAGCAATGGACTGTTCACGATGTGATCAAATCGAATTGAAAACGAGGTCCGTCACCCGATGCCTTATCTTAACACAAGACAGTGTAGGCCTTAACAAGAAGATGAGCCCTGATCCCAACGGAGTTCCTTAACTAATCTCTAGTTAGTCGGTGATTACTTGAGATTAGTTTCGCCGATCCGCATCTACGGGCATCATATGCCTATATATACACGCTCTCTTGCTGGCAGTACATCCGAAGTTCCGCTACGTACACATTGTTCTTATCTGTTCAACTCTGCTCCATTCACGATGGCGAGAGCGCCCCTGGAGTCCTCGGGCAGCGCGGCGGCGGCGGCGCCGGGCTTCCTGCCGCCGTGGCTCGCGGCGCTCGGCATGGTCGTGGCGTCGGTCTGGGTCGTCTCGTTCGCGGTGTTCCTCTGCGGTCGCAGCAGCTCGCAAGACGACGTCGACGTCCCCAAGAGGAAGCCCGCCGCTGCTGCCACGGCGGCCAAGGCTAGCAGGCCGGCGAGCGTCGCGCCCATCAAGGTGAGGTCGTCGAGGTCCGGGAGCTCGGCGGTCGGCACGACGGGGTGGCACGGAACCGCGTACGCGTCCGGCGGATGCCATGGCCACGGCCACGGCCACGGTGGTGGCAGCGGCTGCGGTGGCGGCGGAGGTGGAGGTGGTGGTGGCGGTGGCGGTGGCTGCGGCGGAGGCGGCGGCGGAGGCTGCTAAAGTTGGCGGGTTGATTCATTCGGTCTTGTGTTGGCATGCATGCACGGCGTATTAATGGCTGCATGCATGCGTGGTCATGTTAGTTAAGTCAGTCTAGTGGTGTTAATTTCAGGATTATGTGTGTTACGACCATGGTGTTCTTTTTGGCGATACAACCATCGTGTCGGTTAGCTGCGGATTAGTGTTTCGATTAGTTTGTCTTCCTAGATTATTCATTGAAGTGTTATTTGTTCTTGATTTTCTTATTTCAGTGCCTCGAATGTGGACGACCGAATGTAATTCAACAAATGTGTTTGTTGTTCTGAATGTTTTTTGTTGCATGAATGGTATGTTCATGGTAGTTGGCCAAGATTCTAGTTTATTCGAATCTTCTACTATAATCTAGTACTAGTAATCTTTATTATCCTCAATCTCAACCCAGAGTGATCACATCAACGTAAATTAGATATAGGAGAAATTACATTTAAGTCTGCTCTAATCCAATCTGTTTTTCATGAATACGCTGAAGCGTATCATCCCATTAATAAAGGATAGAAAGGGGGGGGGGGGGGGGGGGGGGAGGGGGTCATCTTTCTTTCTTCTCCTTAGTCTTCACACATGTTATAGGACGGTCTAACAAACTTAAAACATAAGAAAACCAACCATAGACAACACTGAAAAACCAAAGTCTTCATGAAGAATAGGCCAACCCATCTTTTTAAGTGAGATTGGCTACTGAAACCAAGCAGAAGTGGCCTTGTCAAATGTCTTTGGCATGCAGTGGGTTATCTCAAACCAAACACACCCTCAAACTCTAGAACAACGGTGTTGTGGTGTTGTCTTTAATAACATACCATTCAACATAGAAATGTTTGACCTCTATAAATATGCTAAAAGGACTTGTATTTTGAATTGAAGAAAGTGCTAACCATTTTTTCTTGCATGGGGGTATCTCACCGCCTCTTTTGTAAGCCCCCGCGGCTAAATATGGCCATCGATTTGGTTAACTTCTAGCTCCATCACTAGCAATACGATACATATAAATTGATACATTTTTTGTGGGTTCACTGTTTTACAATGTTTTGTAAGTTGTTTCACAAAAAAGGTCGAGCGCTATGGAAGAGCAACATTTTTACTCCGCTCCAAACATATTGTTCTAGCATGCACTTTTGCTTCTATGGTGCATTTGGTTGGGGAAATGAGGTGGAATGGAAATGAATGTTTTTGGGGACATTTAGGTGTTTGATTGTGGTAGTGCAATTGAACAAGTTCGGATTGGGTGAGTTATTTCTCTCAAAAGTTCCTATGAAAAGGTATTGCAAAGAATTTTCGAGAGAAATAACTGTTTACATGGTTTTATGGATTGTAATGAACAACAATTGGGTGTTTTTGGATTACTTGTATAGTAGTATGCAGAAAACAGCATTGAATTTTTTTTATATGTAATGCCGTATATTTATTACGCCTGTGAGTGTAAATAATCAATTGTTTTTGTGCTGCAAATGCAAATGAAATAGTGCTGAAAATTTGAATAACATGTTGCTAAAAACACAAAGAGCTATGATGATGGTTGAGACTATACACCATATACATATAAGAGGTAATCTCATCATTCATATGCAACACCCATGGGCTAAATCAGATATGTTCTATTTCATCTCTTCAACCAAACGCTAAAACAAAACCATTTAAATCCCTTATACCGTCTCCAACCAAACACAAGCATGTGGTACCAAGCCGGTATGCCTTGAACGGAATGTCATGGTTCCGTTCCAAATTGGTATTGGTTTTGTTCTTGCATGTAGGGAGTCAAACAAATGGAATGGAACAATTTTGCTTTGTTGTTTGGCTAGAGAGATGGAATGGGACAAATTTGATTCAGCTCACCTGTAGGAATGATGGGTAATCTGGACAAGTATAATCCTTTGCATTTTGTGGCAACGTTATTCAAATTTTCTACAACATTTCATTTGTATTTGAAAGGATCGATATAGTTGACTAGAGGGGGGGTGAATAGGCAACCAACAATTTTTAGCTTTTCTTTGCCAAATTAAACTTTGCATCAAAGTAACTTGTCTAGATGTGCAACTAGGTGAGCAACCTATATGATGCAACAACAACAAGCAAACAAGCAAGCAATGGAAATAATACAAATAAGCTTGCTCAAGTGAAGGTACGAGATAACCAAGAGTGGAGCCGATGAAGACGAGGATGTGTTACCGAAGTTCCTTCCTTTTGAGGGGAAGTACGTCTCCGTTGGAGCGGTGCGGAGGCACAATGCTCCCCAAGAAGCCACTAGGGCCATCGTATTCTCCTCACGCCCTCACACAATGCGAGATGTCGTGATTCCACTATTGGTGCCCTTGGAGGCGGCGACCGGACCTTTACAAACAAGGTCGGGGCAATCTTCACAACTTAATCGGAGGCTCCCAACAACACCATGAAGCTTTGCCACAATGGAATATATGGCTCCATGATGACCTCAACCGTCTAGGGTGCTCAAACACCCAAGAGTAACAAGATCCGTTAGGGATTAGTGGGGGAATCAAATTTCTCTTGATGGAAGTGTAGATCGGGGCCTTCTCAACCAATCCCGAGAAAATCAACAAGTTTGATTAGCTAGGGAGAGAGATCGGGCGAAAATGAAGCTTGGAGCATTAATGGAGCTTTGGGGGAAGAGGTAAGTCAACGTTGAAGAAGAAGAAGACCCCCTTTTATAGAGGGGGGAACAATCCAACCGTTACCCCCTAAAACAGCCCCGCGAAGGGCGGTACTATCGCAGGGGGCAGCGGTACTACCGTTGAGACTAGCGGTACTACCGCTCCCCCTCGCGGTACTGCCATGCAGTCTGGGAGGGCTGGCGAATGAGCAGGAGTCAGACCCAGTGCGGTACTGCCGCGGTGGTAGGGCGGTACTACCGCTCTCGAGCGGTACTACCGCTTCTACTACCGCTGCTTAGTGTCGCACAATCTGACACGAGAGGCGACCCCCTCGAGTCGACGTGGTAGGAGCCTGGTACTGCAGCGGTACTGCAATTGAGGACCCACAAGCGGTACTACCACTGGGCACCGCGGTACTACCGCTCGGACCAAAACAAGCTCATAAAGCAGGAAAAGAGACCTTCATCGACGCGGGAAGGCTTAGAGGGTGCGAAAAGGAAGTGTACGTGTTGATTCCACCCTAGCCTTACCAAAGCGGACCCCCTCTTGATAGCACGGTGACTCCTACGAGACAAGTCCATCAAACCAGAAACGAAAGAGCTGCACCGTCTTGATTAAAAACTCCGAGGGGAAAGAATCGTCTTGTGCCAAAGGATGAATCTCTGAAATGCTCAAAGCACACGATTAGTCCGTAAAAGCATTGTCATCAATCACCAAAACACCTTAGGGATAAATATGCCCTTACAATCTCCCTCTATTTGGTGGATTGATGACAATACGGGATTTGCACAAATGGGAAAATATATGACATAAGAAAACCCCACATCTCTAAAATATAGACGGGCTCCCCCTAGATGTGTGCTATAGAGAAAAGTGCTTTGGACTACACAGCGCACATACTAGGATCAACACTACCCCTATATTTTAGAGACAATGCATATCTTGCAGCACTAAGGCTAACACTAAGCAAAATAGTAGATAAGAGCATAGCATAACTAGTACAAGATAACATAAGCTCAATAAGATGTGATAGAGTGCATATGTCTTACACCATATGATAGAAAAGTCTCACGAGCACAACCAAACCAACGCAAGAAAGGTTCAACACGAGAAAAGAGTTCGTGAGAAAGACAGGCAAGGCAAACACGCCACACAAACACATGCTCGCAACTCGACAACGACACAAATCCCTAAACTCTCCCCCCCTTTGGCATCAAGACACCAAAAAGGCAAAGAGCATTGCTACGGCTCTAGGTGATAGCCAACTAAGGATCTCGAACATCATATCCCAGCGGGATCGTCTGCACCGCCGTCATCGATCGGAAACTGCTCGGTGTCTGAGTCGGTCCACGGGCAGTGCTGCTGAATCCACTCCTCCTCATCAGTGATCTTGCCCTCAGATCCGCTGGCAACAGTCGCACCCAACTGACGCATGAGCTCCTTGTGACGACTCCTGGCCTGCTTCTCAGCCACATGAGTCATGTACTGACCATGAGACTCCATGCAGAAGAGTTTCTTCATCTTGCGCTTGAGCTTCTTTGCCCAAGAGGGCTCTGCTCCAGATGGCTCATAGTCATCGTCATCATCAGCATTAGCCTCGGTCTCCATGTCAGCAGCTCCAGGCGGAACGCCAGAACTCGAAGCTGTGGTGCCCCAGTTCTCCTTCTTCCTCAGACGCTTGATCTCATGAGAAACAAGATCTCCAGTCTCCAGCACCACCCTAGGATACACACGCTCCCAGGCCTTCTCAATTAGCAACATGATAAACGGTCCATAGATAGGGCACTTGCGCTCAGAGACAGCGGAAACCAACTCAGACCACATGACATGAGAGATATCCAAAGAGTCCCTAGTGTTTTCTTCCTTCTCATGTTGACAGAAAAGAAGCATGTCCACAAGATAAGAGTGTACCATATCCTTGCCGATGCAAGGGAAGAGGGTCTCCCTGAAGATGTGATGGAGAATATCCAGAAATGCTGGCAGCTCATAGGTCTCCTTCTGAGTCACTGGGTTAATCTTCAAGGTACAGTATGGCAAGAGAGATTGCTTGTGAGTGGAAGTTGCATTGCGGTGAGGGCGAAAGCCAACTGGGTTCTCAAGACCTTGATCCTCAACTTCAAGAAGCTCCATGAAGGCCTTCCACTTAACAGTAAGCAGCCTTCCATTTGTCATCCAAGTCAGAGTTCTGTCCTCATATGTCCCAAGATGGATGATGGCATAAAACTTGAGCCACCAAATCTGCATCAAAATCCTTGTTGAACTACATGATCCTGGGGATGTTCAACTGAGAGCACATCTGAAGAGTCTCCCCAAAGTAGTCAGGATCCTTCTCCATAAAGGCAACATCGATGGAGCGAACATCAACAAAAAGGTTCTTCTTGTCCTTGATCACATCAAAGTAGATGGCATACTGAAAGCGGTTTCAGAACGCGCGGTTGACCAAGGCAGGCTCTTGATCGACCTCATAGGGGTTGCGCCGACGCTTCTCCTAGAATTCCTTGGCAGACATCTCTGTCACAGACTTGGCCCTTGGCTTGGGCTTGGATGCACTCATCTTCTTCATTTGAGGCGGAACACTTGGCGGAGCACTTGACGAAGTTGTCGTTGTCTCAGAGGTGCGGTATCGCTTGGACGTTGCACGTTCGGGGTTGACACGACGGACTAGCTGCTCAGAATGTTCATCACCTGGAACCAAACACACGAGCAGAAGAAACAACATGAAAGAAAGATCATAAGCCTCCAAAGAAGACAACATGGATCAAAAAGTGGTAGGAGATGATGGAATTGGGCATCCAGCGGTGGTACCGCGACCCCACCGTAGCAGTACCGCTCGAGCGGTAGTACCATGCAAGAAGAGCGGTAGTACTGCTCCAGACCGGGAACGGTGGTTCCCTACTGCCATGGACAGATCCGGCACTACCGGGGATGCCAAATTCAAAAAATAAGCCTACCAATCATCAATCCAAAGGCCCAGATGCCATCTCCATCCTACTCAAGCCTCGACTTAGCCAAAAATCGAGAAAAGCAATGCCTATTTCCCTAACAACTAGATGTGAGATCTAGGCAAAGAGAGAACGGGAACAGGGGCAATACCGGCATCCATGGCAAGAGAACGCGATGGGGATCGACTCCACTGGAGGAACTGGAGAGGGGCGGCACAAAGACGGCGGCCGGCCGAAGCCCTCCTGCGGCGAGACGTCGCTGGAGCGACGAGGAAGACGAGAGAGTGGGGCGAATGGGTATGGGGGAGAAAAGCAACTCCCCCGGCCCAACATAACCCCATCGCCCGCCCCGTAGCGGTAGTACCGCTGGGGTGGGCAGTAGTACCGCTTGACGTTCATCAGTGGTAGTACCGCTCAACCGCAAAAAGACTGGCCAAAACGGCTTAGCTCAAGAAGAGAAAACGACTAGAAAACAAGAGAAAACACACACGCCAAACCAACACAAAGAGTACGAAGAACACACACCTCTCCAAGAGAGGGCGGTGGCCAAGGCCACCTATTTTTGAGTCCGGAGGTATGGCACCGCGAAGATTTTAACCTTGGGCCCATGACCAAAACTCATCTTTGAAGCACAAGAACCATTAAAAATGGCTAGAGTGAAAGAGTTTGATTAGTTTATGCATAATGGGGGGAGGGAAGGTTCATTGAGACAACCACACTCCCCCTATGTCCATGCCTACACCTAAACAAGATATCAAGTTGAGTATGGTGGGGTGTGAAAGGTTCAAGCAACATTGCTCGAATCAATGATATTTAGCCCATGCCTTAACTCGCAAAATCTTGCTTCATCCAAGGGCTTCGTGAAGATATCTGCAAGGTTATCATGAGTGTTGACATAGTTGAGCTCGATCTCCCCTTGCCTAATGTGATCCCGGATGAAGTGATACCGAATCTCAATATGCTTCGTCTTGAAGTGTTGGACCGGGTTGAGAGAAATCTTGATGGCACTTTCATTGTCACACCAAAGAGGCACTTGTCACAAATGACACCGTAATCCTTTAAAGTTTGCCTCATCCAAAGAAGTTGTGCACAACAACTACCGGCCGCCACATACTCCACTTCGATGGACGAGAGAGACACACAACTTTGTTTCTTGGAAGACCAACTCATGAAAGAGCAACCAAGAAATTGGCACCCTCCGGAAGTGGACTTCCTATCCACTTTGTCTCCCGCCCAATCGGAGTCTGAATATCCTACAAGCTTGAAGTTTGCTCCTCTTGGGTACCATAAGCCAAAGTTTGGGGTATGAGCCAAATATAAAAAGATTGGCTTGACCGCCACAAAGTGGCTTTCCTTAGGCGCGGCTTGAAACCGTGCACAAATCCCCACACTCAACATGATATCCGATCTAGATGCACAAAGGTAAAGCAAGGAGCCAATCATGGAGCGATATACCTTTTGATCCATTGCTTTACCATCGGGATCAATGTCAAGTTGACACTTGATGGGCATGGGAGTGGAAGCCGGTTTGACATCACTTAGCTTGAATCTCTTGAGCATGTCTTGAGTGTATTTGGCTTGGTTGATGAAGGTTCCTTCTCTTCTTTGTTTGACTTCGAAGCCAAGGAAGAACTTCAACTCTCCTATCATGGACATCTTGAACTTGGAGGTCATGAGAGCGGCAAATTCCTCATTGAAAGGCTCGACTTGGGAGTAGCCTTGTGCTACCAAACGAGCCTTGTTGCGAATGATAATCCCATGAGCATCTTGCTTGTTCTTGAATATCCACTTGGTTCCAATGACATTATGGTTCCCCGTTGGCCTTGGAACCAATCTCCACACCTTGTTGTGCTCGAAGTTGTTGAGTTCTTCATGCATGGCATTGAGCCAATCCGGATCTTCGAGCGCCTCATAGACCTTTTGGGGTTCAACACAAGAGACAAACATGTGATGTTTAGAATAGTTTGCTAATTGTCTATGAGTGCTTACCCCCTTTCTTAAGCATCCAAGCACATTTGTCATGAGATGGTCTTTGGTGGATAGCTTGGATGCGATCTTGGCGGCACGACGCTCTAATTCCTCCTCTGGGGAGAGCTGATGAGCGTCAACTTGATCATCTTGAGTGTCGTCTTGAGCTTGTTCATGATCTCGAGCTTGCTCTTGATCTTGAACATGCTCGGTGGTGAGAACTTGACCTTGGGCATCCCTTGATGTTTCAACACCATCTTGAGATTGACCTTGCCCTTGATCTTGTTCTTGAGGTTGAGGGCCTTCACTTTGTTCTTCGGAAGCGTGTGGGCCTTGGGTTGGTGATGGCTCCACTTGAGTGGAGCATTGTCCTTCTCCTTGGCCACAAGGAGTTCCTCAATGGGTAGGATAAAACCAACACCTATTCTTTTTATGGCTTGAGGAGGAATTTCATCACCTACATCAAAAGTGCCACTTTGCTCCACTTGGGAGCCGTTATTCTCATCAAACTCCACGTTACACGTCTCCTCAATAAGCCCCGTGGACTTATTGAGGACACGGTAAGCATGAGAGTTTGTAGCATAACCAACAAATATGCCCTCATAAGCTCTGGCCTCAAATTTAGACAAATGACCACCTTTCTTCAGAATGAAACACTTACACCCGAACACCCGGAAGTACTTGAGGTTGGGCTTGTTACCAATGAGTATCTCATATGGAGTCTTGTTCAAGCCTTTGCGGAGATAGAGCCGATTTGATGCATGACACACGGTGTTGATGGCTTCAGCCCAAAAGTTGTATGGAGACTTGAACTCCGCCATCATGGTCCTTGCCGCATCCATCAATGTCCGGTTCTTCCTCTCCGCTACACCTTTGTTGAGGGGTGTATGGTGCGGAATATTGATGCTTGATCCTCTCATCACTAAGAAACTCATCCAAGGTGTAGTTCTTGAACTCGGTGCCGTTGTCACTTCTTATAGTCAAGATCTTTGCATTGTGTTGACGTTGGGCTTCATTTGCAAAGTCAATGACAGTTTGTTGGGTCTCGCTCTTCCTCTTAAAGAAATATACCCAGGTGTATCTTGAATAATCATCCACAATCACCAAGCAATATTTTCTACCCCCAAGACTATCAAAGGATGGAGGCCCAAAGAGATCCATATGAAGGAGCTCCAAAGGCCTCTTCGAGTAGATGATAGTCGTGGGAGGGTGAGCCTTCTCATGTAGCTTTCCTTCGATGCACGCAATGCAAGCACGATCTTTAGCAAAACTAACATTTGTTGGTCCACAGACATGGTCCCCCTTGAGAAGACTTTGCAAAGATCTCATATTGACATGGGCTAGAAGGCGATGCCAAAGCCAACCCATGTCAACTTTAGCCATTAGGCATGTCGCGGTCTTAGTGGGTCGCTCCGAAAAGTTAAGCACATAGAGACCGTTCTCGACATGCCCAACAAAGGCTACTTTAAGAGTCTTACTCCACAAGAGGGCCACGGTATCAATATCAAAGAAAGTGGCAAAGCCCATGAGTGCAAGTTGATGAACGGAAAGTAAATTGTATGAAAGGGACTCAACAAGCATGACCTTCTCGATCGTGAGATCATGAGAAATGACAACCTTGCCAAGCCCCAATACCTTGGAGGACAAGGAATCACCCCACTCGACATTGATGGGCATAGATGGAATCTTGTGAACATCCACCACCAATTCCTTGCTTCCGGTCATATGAATAGTGGCTCCACTATCGAGCAACCATGATCCCCCACCGGAAGCAAACACCTACAAGAGATCAATGCTTGGTTTTAGGTACCCATTTAGTAATGGGCCCTTTGATGTTAGTAACAAGGGTCTTAGGAACCCGAATATACCATTCAATGTACTCATAAGGAGAGCCAACAAATTTGGCATAAACATGTCCATCACTAGCACGACACAACACATAAGAAGGGTTAAAGTTGCCGGCTTGGTTGGGAAGAGAAGTGTTGCCCTTCTTGGCATCACCACTCTTCCCAGTCTTCTTCTTCTTCTTCTCATTAGTAGCATCCTCTCCCTCCTTCACAAAGGTTTGATTGAGAGCGGGAGGTCGTTTGGCCTTGTCACTCTTCTTCTTGTTCTTGGACTCGGGTGCGTACTCAATCCCTTCCTTGGCCACAACCCCCTTTTGATTGCTCAAAAGGTCGTTGAGGTTCTTCTCGCCTTGTATGCAAGAAACAAGGCCTTTCTCAAGTCGCTCCTTCAACTTGGCATTCTCCTCAACAAGATGCACATGCTCACAACATGGGTTAGTAGCATTTGCATTATCAATTAACACCATATGAGGAAATGTGGCTTTCTCCTTGGTTAGCTTTACTTGAAGTTGATCATGAGACTCTTTGAGGCTAGCATGAGTACCCTTCAAGACCTTGTGAGTCTTGTCAAGTAGGTCAAACTCCTCTTTGAGTCTAGCAAGATTAACCCCAAGCTTGGCCTTCTCAGAGTTTAGCACACGAGAAACAACAATAGCATGATCAAGATCTTTCTTTAACGTAACGTGATCATCATTGTGTGACTCCTCAAGAGCCAAACAAAGACCACGCTCTTTCTCAAGAGCATTGGAAAGATCCGAAATCTCATCGACATAGTCACGACTATGCCCCTCCATCCTAGAGATGGTATCTTCACGAGTTTCGATCATGTCATTGGCTTCATCAAGTTGTTCCAAGAGAGCAACGAAGTGTTTCTTGGTTTTACCCTTGAGTTTGCCCATAAAGGACTCAAACTCATTCTCCTCCACATTAGGTCCATCATGTTCATCAATGCAATCCGTCAAAGAAGGATTATTAATGATGGTAGTTTTGATGTTGGGGGTTACCTTGTTGGTGGCTTTAGCATGAGGCACTTGGCGGTGATGCTCTCATTGGGTGAGTCGGAGAGTGACACTCGTGGAGTTGTTGCAATGGCAACGGAGGCCATGGCAACCAACTCATCATCATCATCATCATCATCATCATCATCATCATCATCATCATTGTACTCTTCTTGTACCACCAACGCTTTGGGAGGAGTCTTCTTGGTGAAGTTGCTCTTGTTTGGGAATGACTTGGCTTTGTACTTTCGGATGAGCTTGCCACCATTGTCTTCCCTCTTCTCATACGGGCACTCCGCAACAAAATGGCTCACATTGCCACAATTATAGCAAGTCCTCACATGTTGCTTGCCCTTTGTGCCACTTGAGTTGTTCTTGTAGAAGTTGGGCCTTGAGTTTTTCTTTCTCCAAAATTTCCTTGAAGCAAGAGCCATGTGTTCATGATAGGCATACTTTGTACTTCGGGGTTGCCCTCCTCTTCTTCTTCTTCGTCCTCTTCTTCCGCACTAACCTTGGCCTTTAATGCAAGGTTGGGATTCTTTGCTCTTTGAGAACGTAGCATGACATTGTCGGCGGTCTTGTCCAAGATGCTCATGGCCACAAACTCATCCAACACTTCACTTGAGTACAAAGTGTGGAATTCTGGCCTTTGACGAATGACGGAGGACATGGCCTTGTGGTAAGGCATCATTGCCTTGAGGAATTTCCGCTTGATCCAATTGTCATTCGTGTCCTTGCTCCCATGATCTCGGAGTGAGACCGCGAGTTTGGTTACTCTCCGATAAAGCTCTCAAGATTCGTCATCTTCTTTCATTGCAAACTCATCGGCTTCATCTTGCACTACTTCATAGTTGGAGCGTTGAATGCTTGCGCTTCCCCGATAGAGGGAGACAACACAAAGCCATGCATCTAAAAGTGCGTTATATTGACTAGACGGGGGGTGAATAGGCGATTTTTATGAAAGTCTTCAAAACGTGGAAGTTATGAAGACAAATGGTAGAAACAAACCTATTACCATGCAGCGGAAGGTAGACTACTCTAAGCAAACCATAGTCAAGTATTCAATGGAGTGAAAGCACAATGACTAATAGCAGCAATGTAGTAAGGATCAGGTAGGAAGATATTATGAAGCCAAACAGAACACGCAGTCACTCAGTGAAGACAAAAGATAGTGCAATCATACAATGACTTCACAAGAACCAACAGTAAGTAAAGGGAAGGAAAGGATGAAACCAGTGACTTGTTGAAGACAATGATTTGTTAGACCAGTTCCAGTTGCTGTGACAACTGTATGTCTGGTTAGGGCGGCTAGGTATTTAAACCTGAGGACACACAGTCCCGGACACCCAGTCCTGAACACGCAGCTCAGGACACACCCAGTCCTCACCGTATTCCCCTTGAGCTAAGGTCACACAGACCTCGCCCAATCACTCAGGTAAGTCTTCAAGGTAGACTCCCAAACCTTCACAGACTTCGTTCACCGGCAATCCACAATGTCTCTTGGATGCTCAGAACGCGACGCCTAACCGGCTGGAGGATTCACAGTCCTCAAGTGTAATAAGTCTTCAGATCACACAGATAAGAAGACTTAAGTGATGCCTAACACTCTTTGGCTCTGGGTGGTTAGGGCTTTATCCTCGCAAGAAATTCTCTCTCAAAGGCTTCGAGGTGGGTTGCTCTCAAACGACAAAAGCTGTACTCTAACTCCGAGTAGCCAACCGTTTATGGTTGTAGGGGGTGGGCTATTTATAGCCACTAGGCAACCTGACCTGATTTGTCTGAAATGACCTTGGGTCACTAAGGAACTGACACGTGTTCCAATGGTCAGATTTGAAACTCACGCGGCAGCTTTACTTGGGCTACAAGCAAAGCTGACTTGTCCGACTCTGGACAAGTTTCGCTCTCATAGTCTTCACTCGAAGACATAGGTTTTGGTTAAGCATCACTTCAGTCATTCTGACTGGTTCACTTGGACCCCACTTAACAGTATGGTGGTTCCTATGACTCAACAAGGAAGAAACAGAACTACAAAAGATCTAAGTCTTCGAGCTCCATAGGCTTCATGCGATGTCTTCTCTTGTCATAGTCTTCAATGTGAGTATCTTCACATACCACCTTTGACATCAATGTCTTCATACATTTTTAGGGGTCATCTCTGGTAGGAAAACCGAATCTATGAGGGACTTCTACCTGTGTTATCCTACAATTCCCACAAACACATTATTCCCTCACCTAGGTTTGTTGTCAATACTCCAAAACCAACTAGGGGTGGCACTAGATGCACTTACAGGGTGGCACTAGATGCACTTACAATCTCCCCCTTTTTGGTGATTGATGACAAACTAGTTGAAGTTTTCAACAGGGAATATTATATGTGAAATTGTAAAGGATAAGGAATTGTCTTCATAAGTTGCAAGGGCTCCCCCTGAAGATGTGCATATAAGTAATTTGCTTTTGGAATGCAAATGCACATGGCAGGTTGTACTTGTGGAGATCCTCTTCAACTTATGATGACAGTTCATTATGCATGTGAAGATATATGAAGATAATGACATGCATAATGGAAAATGGACGCCTGCAAAATGATCTAAGTGCGGAATTTATCGTCGCACATGCGGGATTTATCATCGCATCACAAAGTGGCAAATAAGTGGTAGATGACCATTGAGTTTAAGTGTTACAACTCAAAGAACGAAAAGTATCAAAACGAGAGTTGTAAACACGAAGCAAAATATAAAGCACCCGCCCATATGGATCCGCTTGAAGACTATCAAACTCATATGCTTCTCCCCCTTTTGTCAGTAAGGACCAAAAAGGTTTGAAGACATAGAGCATCTACTCGTTCCCATGAAGAGTAGGTGAAGCAACAGGGTCGTCAGTGGTGTTCGGAGGTGCAGAAGCAGTTGGAGCAGTGTCGAAGCATGCTGAAGGAGGTGGCGGTGAAGTGGCATCATCTTCATCCTCGATCACTCTGGCATTCACAGTTGCAGCAGAGGAAGAAAACTCAGAGTCTTCAAGAGATGGAGTGCGTCGCAACACTGCCCTTCGAGGAGGTGTGGAGTCAAACTTGAAGCATTCAGAGAAGCCATCCTCTTGAAGATCATCTTCCGAGCACATCAGCACCAGCCCTTTCCATGTGCGTCGAGATGTTTCATGGGCAACGAAAGCATTCTTGGTGGCAAGATTGCGAATGCGGTTGACATCCACCAGGAGGCTTTGCATTTGGCGCTTCAGCCAGTCATGATGCCTATCATGTTTCTGATGAAGAGTCACCAGAAGCTCTCGGTCATTAAGAACACAAGTGCGCTTCTTGGGTCGTTAGGCAGTTGTGCTGTCGGTGGCTTCAGTAAGGGCAGGATGTGGTGCACGTGTAGTGCCAGCCAAAGGATACACACGAGTGACTGCTTCAACTCCTTCAATGTTCTGAGAAAAACTTTGATGCTCTGCATTCTGAAGACTTAAGGGGTTCCTTGGCAGGCTCAGGATAGATGGCTTCAATAGACATATCCACATCAGGCAGAAAGATCCGATGATTGCGAGCAGATGGCTGGTATGAGATAGCGGAGTGAAGTTTGATCAGCTGCATTACCCATGGGGCATAGAACTTCAAGCCAAAAAGATCAGAGCCTGATGCAGCAAGTTGGCGAATGAAGAAGTCCTGTGCATTGAAGCATTTGCGATGAAGAATATAGAAGACCAAAGTCTTCATTGCACCTTCCAGCTTGGCATGTGGAGAGTGTCCTTTGATGGGCCAGAGAGTTCGCCTTATGATGTGATAAATAGTCCTTGGCAGATACTCAAGGTCTTCAACAAAGAACTCTTTGGGATATGTAGCATCTTGGGGCAATGGCTTCATCATACTGAGCATCTGACTCATGTTAGGTTCAGGCTTCTGAAAGATGCTCTCCACAGCTTCACTGTGAAGTTGACAGCCAGATTCGTAGAGATCGCCAGGAGTGGGTAGACCAGTGAGCTCAATGATGTTAAAGGCTTTGGCTTCGTGATGAACGTTTCCTGTCATCCACTCCAGGATCCACAAGTCTTCGGATCTCTGTTATACCCGCGGATGTGAAGTGTGACATAGAATTGGAGCAACAACTCTTCATTTCAATGCTCTTGATCGGTGACGAACGGCAGCAATCCAACCTCTTTGAAGCAATCCAGAGCTTCTTCCAGACAGGGTAGACCAGCTATTGCTTCAATGTCAAGACGCTTGTGTGGGAAGATGCGACCTTGATTGTATAGAATGCAGGAGTAATAGCTTCGCTGCGGATAGCTCCAGAACCGATCAGATGATATTCTTTCCCTTGAGTAGGGGTTCCTAGAGCTATTGAAGAATGTGTTGTCTGCTCTGAAGCCATTGACATTGAAGGATCCAGGTGCTGATGCAGGACTTGGAAACCTGGGCAATCTTGGGATTGGCTTCTGTCCCTGAGGCCTGTGCTCAACATGATAGTCGAACTAAGGACCGGCAGCAGGCGCAGGAACAGAAGCAGTGGGATCAGTGGCTTCGCTGACTTCTGGTGCTTGGGTTGGTGAAGGCTCCACATTAGCTTCAGCCATGACAGCGTCAGTGGCTTCATTGGTGTTGGTGGTGGCAGCCTCAAGATTTTCAACCTCCACTTGACGAGCTGGAGGGTCGATCACAGTCACGTTCTCCTCGAGAACAGCTTCTTGGTGGGACAGGGGAGTAGCAGCTTTTGGGGCTTCTTCTTCATCGACTGATGCAGCCAGAATGTCTTCAGCAGCTTTAGCTTCAGACACAGAGACTGGAGGCCTTGGTCCTTTGCGAAGCCTGCGCAACGCTGGCGACGCTTGTGGAGTTGGAGTTGGCTGGGCCTCAAAGTCTTCTTCCTCTTGTGGGCGACCAGCCCATGAAGCATCCTGAGCAATTGGCGTCAAAGGACGACCAATGCTGATGAGTTCGCTATGCATTAGCACAGGCGATGATACCTATTGGTGCTCGAGCTGAGGAAGGACTGCATCATCTTCAACATGGTCATGGTGACCAATGTCTTCAGCAGCGATGGGATCAGCTGCTGGAAAGTCTTCAGCTTCATGAGCCTCTGTGAAAGCAGGCTCATGGACAGTCAGTTGACGTTCTTGCGGTTCAGCGTCAGGGTGAACCATGGAGATGGGTTCAACAATTAAGGGCTCTGTGGGAGCAGCCCGTTCCTTCTTGGTCTTCCTCTTCTTCTTGGAGGGGGCAGTAGCAGAGGCTTCAGGATGTTTCCTCTTCCTGGCTTCAGCCTTAGCAGTCCTCGTCTTCTTCAGCTTTGAAGCGGTTGACCGGACCTTTGGCTTCGAGCCAGTCATGCTAGTTGGGAAGACAATGGGACCTGCTTCCTGCCTTGGTGCATTGGGTTCGGCCACAATGGGCTTCTTCTTCTGCTTAGCAGCCATCCTGGGATCAATGCCTGGACGCCCAAGGGCCTTGCGCTTCTTAGCCTCATTGTAGCCTTGCACACACTTGTCAGCCAGGCTCTTTATGCGCTCCCGAGAACTCTGAGCTTCTGCGCGTTTCTTGAGAAAGGCTTCTTTGAGCTCGTGCAGCATAATCTTGAAGTTTTTCACCTCTTGCATGCTGAGCTTGGCCATATGCTTCTTGAACTGAGCCTTTTCATAGTCAATCTTTTGCTTCAGTTCGACGATGCGCTGAGCGAGAGCTAGCTCTGAAGCAATGGCGCCATGGAAGGCGACACTGAGGCCAATGGGTAGTTGCAGATCTTCGAAGCTGATGTTGGGCGTGTCAAACCACTCATTAATGAAGTTGTGGATGATTGTCATGTCAAAGAGAGGCAGGTCATTGAAGATTTCTGCTTCTTCTTTGCTCTTGATGAGTTGCTCAAGAGCGTCAACTGCAAGATCTTCATCACTGGACAGATCAATGGCATCGTTGCGCAGAATGGCAGCAGCTGTCAGCTCTTGGCCGGTGTGTGGTAGAGGCATCTTAACCTTCTGGGGCTTAGAGATGCGTGACAGATCTTCAGACTGCACACTGTCTTCAGGAGGTGCAGTGGCCAGTGGCTTCGCCCGTGAGATTTTTGGTGCAGAGGCAGGCTTTGAAGCTGTAGGCTGCTTTAACTTCTTTGGCTTCGGCACTGCAGGCGCTTCATCTGATTCAGCGTCATCTGCAGGCTCATTCACGACTGTCCCTTGAACCACGATGTGAGTGATGAGACCTTCCAAGTTGTAGAAGGGCCCAAGAAGATTGGGTTCAGTTTCACGAGTTCCATCGGCATGGGGAGCAGAGGGACCAGGGTTGAAGTCTAGTCCCAAAGACTTCTTGTTCTGCTTCGCTGAGTTCTGGGCAAACTGGAAGTTGCGCTTAAACAGATTGTCGTCACGACATCATAGCAGTGACGATGGGTCAGCATCCGCAGGCTGTGGTCCACGGACCATGCAGGGATAGAAGCCTTGTTCAATGGCTTCATCTCTGGTCTTGGGTTGAAGATTTTTGTAGAGGATGTCTCCCCATGGTCGCTTGCTGGCATTCTTTTCAGCATATTCCTTTGTCACAAATCTATACTTGAACCACTGTTCTGCCCAATAGCATCGAATCCATTGGATTCGTGTCTTGCGCTGATTGTAATCCTCTTCAGAATCTGTCTTGTACAGCTCTGAGAGGTCATCGGGCAGATCTCTTGATGTTTCTCCTCGACGCTTTCTGCCACCCTTCCTTGCTGATTTCTTTGAAGCCATGAACTTTAAACTGAAAGGCTTCAATACATTCAAAGGCTTCAAAGGTTTTCGCTTGCTGGACAAACAGGAACTGGCTTCGGGAGAATTTATGTGATGCTGTAAGTATTCTGCAAATGAATGCATACTATGAGAACCAAGGGATTTTCCCACGGACATGTACCTGTGACAGCATTAAGGTGCGTGGGAAGGGGAAGAGGTCATATGTATTCTCAAAAGATTTTGAAGATAAATCAGTTTAGAAGACATTGACCTCATTGTGCAAAGACATTCACTCATAGATAAGGAGTTGGTTCCAGATTTGTACGAATCCATGGATCAGTACAAGTGAGGAATCTAACTACTTTGTGAAATACAAGTGAATATACTAGGCATATTATGAGATGCAGTATGTAAGAGATCCAACTTGTGTGAACAGAAACTGCTTGTGGTAGAAAGTGACGAAGCTATAGGATTAAGGGGGCTGTAAAAAGGAAGTTTTATTTACCACACGAAGAACTGCTAGACGGAGTGGAAGAGGAGGCTGAGCAGTTCGATCGTCCGTGCCCTAACTTGGCGACGGAGGACACCTACGGCGACGGCGGAGAAGACGATGTCCGCGGTCGGCGTGAAGACGGCGTCGGAGAGGTTGCGGCAGCGAAGCGCTTCGTCGCCGGCGTCGTCGAGGGCTAGCGGTGGTGCTAGGGTTCGTGTGAGAGTGGAAGAAGAGATAATGACTGCTGTGAGGTGTGTATTTATAGGTACAGGGGCGGCACTGCGTTATTACACAGGTGCCCCTGACGATTCACATCTGAGGAACACGTGGCCATCATGCAGCATATCGGGGGTTGTTCCACGTCCCATGCATGCCTGGATTGTCGGGTGGTCGTTCACATTTCTCCGGGTTTCAGGTGAAGGAATGAGCATTGAAAACAGACTTAATGTTTGTCTCTGTAGCTTCTGCTGACAAGGACGCAGAGAAGACATTCGACAGTTTCAATAGAATACATGTGACTTGGAGAGATAGAGTTTGAGATAGAAAGCATAGAGAGGTTAGGGTCCGATCACATTCACTTAGTTCAAAAGATTCAACAAGAAGACATAGCTATAAGTGAATGCTGTAGAGGACAGAACACTAGTATATATATATTCAACATAGTGAAGATAAACATGAAGACATGTTGAGATTTAAGCCAAACCAAATGTGAAGACATAGCAAATGTAACGCCATGAGTGAAACACTTCGAACAGAACCTTTGGTGGTGGCGTTACCCACCGTATAGGAAGTATTAGACCCAGACACGGCGCACAATTATCGTGGCGCTCCGAAGTCAAATTCCACATTAATGTATTCACACTTAGAATGTATGTCTTCATTGATTGAAGATATACTTTACTTCGTGTGTTGCACATCTAAGTCATCAATATGCATAAGTGTTAGGATGTGTGCCTGATCACAGGACATTTGAGGATTCCAAGATATTTAGCTCACACCGTAACTTGCAAAATCTCTTCTCATCCAAGGGCTTGGTGAAGATATCTGCCAATTGTTCTTCAGTGTTGACTTGTATAATATCAATGTCTTCCTTCACAACATGATCTCTGAGAAAGTGATGACGAATTTCAATGTGCTTTGTCTTCGAGTGCTGAACTGGGTTGTTGGCAATCTTGATGGCGCTTTCGTTGTCACAGTAGAGTGGCACTTGCTTCAGATGAATGCCATGGTCCTTGAGTGTTTGCTTCATCCACAGAAGCTAAGCGTAGCAAGATCCAGCAGCAATGTATTCAGATTCAGCAGTGGAGAGGGATCCATAGTTCTGCTTCTTTGAAGACCAACATACAAGTGATCGTCCCAGAAAGTGACATGTGCCTAATGTAGACTTGCGATCCACCTTGTCACCAGCATAATCAGCATCCGAGAATCCAACCAGATCAAACTCTAAGCCCTTTGGATACCATAATCCTAGAGTTGGGGTGTGAGCCAAATATCGAAGAATTCGCTTCACAGCTAAGTGATGCGACTCCTTTGGTGCCGCTTGGAATCGAGCACACATGCAAACACTAAGCATAATATCTGGCCTAGATGCACATAAATAAAGTAAAGAACCAATCATGGAGCGGTATACCTTTTGATCGAACTCTTTACCATTGTCGTCGGGACCCAGATGATGTTTGGCTGGCATTGGTGTTGTGAAGCCCTTGCAGTCTTGCATACCGAACTTCTTCAGGCAATCATTGAGATACTTCTTTTGAGATATGAAGATGCTGTTGCGTTGCTGTCGTATTTGAAGACCGAGGAAGAACTTCAGCTCTCCCATCATGGACATCTGATATTGCTCTTGCATCATATATCCAAACTCTTCACTGTACTTCTGATTGGTGCAGCCGAAGATGATGTCATCCACATATATTTGTCACACGAACAGTTCACCATCATATGTCTTCGTGAAGAGAGTGGGGTCGAGGGAACCAGGTATGAAGCCTTTGCTCTTCAGGAAGTATTTGAGTGTGTCATACCAAGCCCGAGGGGCTTGTTTGAGGCCATACACTGCCTTGTTCAGCTTGTATACAATGTCAGGATTTTTGGATCTTCAAAGTCAGACGGTTGTGCAACATACACTTCTTCTTCAATCTTGCCATTGAGAAAGGCGCTCTTCACATCCATTTGATATAGAAGTATGTTATGATGATTTGCATAGGCCAGCAGTATGCGTATGTTTCTGACAATGCCTTCCATCAAAGTCGAGCCACAGGAGAAATGTTTCATCGAAGTCAATGCCTTCCACTTGAGTATATCCTTGAGCAACGAGACGAGCTTTGTTTCTGACAACTTGACCATGCTCATCTTGCTTGTTGCGGTATATCCATTTGGTGCCTATTATGTTGTGCTTCCGAGGACCAGGACGCTTAACCAGTTCCCATACATTATTCAGCTCAAACTGTTGAAGCTCTTCTTGCATGGCTTGAATCCATTCAGGTTCAATGAAGGCTTCTTCAACTTTCTTGGGTTCTGTTATTGAGACGAATGCGAAGTGCCCACAGAAATTTGCTAGTTGAGTTGCCCTTGAACGAGTGAGCAGACCAGGTGCATTAATGCTATCAATTATTCTTTCAATCTGCACTTCATTGGCAACACGAGGATGTACAGGGCGAAGGTTTTGCTCTTGCTGTTCATTGTCAATGTTAGTGGGATTGTCTTCAGGCTGAGCATTGTCTTCAGGTTGATCAGGTGCGGAGATGATAAGTTCCACTTCAGGTTGAGCTTCAGAGGGTATGATTTCTCTAGTTCCCATTAGCTTGATTGATTCGCTGGAAGGAACTTCATCTAGCACATTTGGCAGGTGCTCTCTTTGTGAACCGTTAGTCTCATCAAATCGCACATCCACTATTTCAACCACTTTATAATGAAAGAGATTGAAGACTCTGTAGGAGTGCGAATCCTTTCCATATCCAAGCATAAAACCCTCATGTGCTTTTGGTGCAAATTTTGAAGTGTGATGTGGATCCTTGATCTAGCACCTGGCTCCAAATACTCTGAAGTAACTGACATTTGGCTTCTTGCCAGTAAGGAGCTCATAAGATGTCTTGTTCAGAAGCTTGTGAAGATAAACATGATTGATTGTATGGCATGCAGTATCAATGGCTTCAGGCCAGAATTTTCTTGGAGTCTTGTATTCATCAAGCATCGTTCGGGCCATCTCAATGAGTGTTCTGTTCTTGCGTTCGACGACACCATTCTGCTGTGGCGTGTACGGAGCTGAGAATTCATGTGTGATGCCCAAAGTATCAAGATATGTATCAAGGCCAGTGTTCTTGAATTCAGTGCCATTGTCACTTCTGATGTGCTTTATCTTGGCGCCATAGTTGTTCATTGCTCGATTGGCGAAGCATCTGAAGACATCCTGCAGTTCAGTCTTGTAGAGGATTATGTGCACCCAAGTATATCTAGAATAATCATCAACAATGACAAAGCCATAGAGACAAGCAGTAGTAGTAAGAGTTGAGTAATGAGTGGGACCGAAAGATCCATGTGGAGCAGTTCGAAGGGTCGAGTGGTTGTCATGATTGTCTTCGAGGGATGTTTGGCCCTCGTCATCTTTCCTGCTTCACAGGCACCGCGCAAGTGATCTTTCTTGAACTTGACGCCCTCGATGCCTATGACATGCTTCTTCTTTGGAAGGGTGTGAAGGTTCCTCATGCCAGCATGCCCTAGCCTCCGATGTCAGAGCCAACATTCTGAAGCTTTTGCTAGAAGACATACAGCAAGCTGTGGTCCTGCTGAGAAATCTACCACGTACAAATCATCTTTCCGATACCCTTCAAACACTAGAGACTTGTCAGATTCCATTAGAACAAGGCAGCGATATTTTCCAAACATTACGATCATGTTCAAATCGCAAAGCATTGAGACAGACATTAAGTTGAAGCCAAGGGATTCAACAAGCATGACTTTATCCATGTGTTGATCCTTTGAGATTGCAACTCTACCTAGACCCAATACCTTACTTTTACCAGTGTCAGCAAATGTGATGTGACTCTTGTCGGATGGACGTAAGGTTGAGTCCATGAGAAGGCTTCTTTTGCCAGTCATGTGATTGGTACACCCATTATCAATAATCCATTCTGAAGACGCTGGTGTCGTACCCTATAGTGCAATTAGGGGGATAGGCTTCACGAAGAGAATTGTGAAGCAAAAACATTTGACGAACCAGTGGGTTATGAAAGCTTAGATCCAGATTAGGACTAATAGGGAGAGTAGCAAGCGATTCAGGAACGAAGTACATAGTAAGACCATTCGGGCATTTGATCTTGCGCCCTACAAGATGTTTAAGGTCCCCAGCAATAGCGTCAGACGATTTTGGTTTTCTGCTGGAGACCTTTCCCTGCAAAAGAGAGTTAAGCTTTCTTAGCCACCCACATCTTCAAGGGTGGCTTAGAAGCAATAAGTCTAAGTGCAGCATCTGAGAACTTTGGCTTTGGAGCCCTAGCAAATAGTCTTGCAGGTGGACAATAGTATTCATAAGAATAAGCAGAATAGTTCTTGGTCTTATGAACATGGCGGTTAAATGAACCGTGCTCATATTCATAGGCCTGAGTAGGGTTTCCCTGCAAAACATTTGCGTTAGTGCGACTTAGGTGAGTCCTCTGTCTGTATGAAGCCTTTGGACCGTATGAAGCATGTGGTCTAGGGTTTGTCTTCTTCACGTGTGATGTCATGATGACATTCATAGGAAGATTCTCCAGACACTTTTTCGGAGCACAGATCTTCTTCATTGGCGGTCCATTCCTGCAGTTAGTACCAATGTACCTGGCAAACACTTCACCATTCTGATTCTTAAATAGTTTATAGTTTGCATCAAAGGATTCATCAATGACAATGGGGTTTGCACAAGTGAAGCCAGATAGAGTGGATGGATCTGCTGAAGATTCCTTTGTAGCAACCCATGTGGTTTTGGGGTACTGCTCAGGTTTCCAGTAGGAGCCATCAGCATTCATTTTCCTTATGAACCAAACACCCTCTTTCCTTGGGTTTCGGTTCAAGATCTACTTTTTGAGGACATCACATAGTGTCTGATGCCCTTTAAGACTTTTGTACATCCCTGTTTCAAGCAATGTCTTCAACCTAACATTCTCATCAGCAATAGCAGTGGTATCCTCAGCAGAGGGGTTAGTTTCCACATCAACAGTTGAAGATATTGCAACAGTAGCAGCAGTAGAACATTCAACAATAGAAGTAGTATTATCACGCTCAATGCATTTAAGACATGGTGGTTCAAATCCTTCCTGAGCGGAACTGATCTGTTTGGCGTGAAGTGACTCATTTTCCTTTTGAAGATCTTCATGAGCCGCTCTCAATTTCTCAAGATCTTGCTTCCTTTGAAGATAATCATAGGAAAGCTTTTCATGAGTTGTTGAGAGTGTTTCATGACGACTTTCAAGTTCCTCATACTTAACGTGAAGAACTCAGATCGAGTTTTTTTATGTCTTGAATTAAGGACTCAGATCGAGTCATTTCAGCACCTAACAGATCATCGTTTTTGTCTAACAATTTTTGAATATGTTCCATGGCTTTCTGTTGTTCAGTTGCAACTTTAGCAAGTGTTTTGTAGCTGGGTTTTGAACCACAATCAGAGTCATCATCACTAGATGTTTGATAGTGAGTAGTGCGTGTGTTTACCTTGGCACCGCGTGCCATGAAGCAGTAGGTAGGAGCGAAGCAGTAGGTGATGAAGTCATTGTCTTCAGTGTTGAAGATGGACTTGGCAACGTATGCTGTAGCCAGACTTGCGACGCCAGAATCGGACTCATCCTCAGACTCCACCCCGCCTCCTCAGAAGCGGACTCCTCCTCTGAATCCATTTCCTTGCCAACAAACGTACGTGCCTTGCCAGATGAGCTCTTCTTGTGTGATGAAGACTTTTAGAAGACTTGGAAGAAGACTTTGAGTATTTCTTCTTCTTCTTCTTCTTGTCGTCAGAGTCATATTCCTTGCTCTTCTTCTTCTTTTTGTTCTCATTGTCCCACTGTGGACACTCAGAGATGAAGTGGCTAGGTTTCTTGCACTTGTGACATGTTTTCTTCTTGTAGTCATGAGCAGAAGCTTCATCATTCCTTGAGCTTGATCGTGAAGACTTTCTGAAACTTTTCTTCTAGGTGAATTTTTGGAACTTCTTCACAAGCATAGCAAGTTCCCTTCCAATGTCTTCAGGATCATCAGAACTGCTGTCAGATTCTTCTTCAGATGAGGAGACATCTTTTGCCTTCAAGGCACGAGTTCGCCCATAGTTTGGACCGTAGATATATCTTTTCTCAGAGAGCTGAAGCTCATGTGTGTTGAGCCTCTCAAGTATGTCAGACGGATCGAGTGTCTTGAAATCAGGACATTCTTGAATCATCAGGGCTAGGGTGTCAAACAAACTGTCAAGTGATCTCAGTAGTGTCTTGAGGACTTCATGCTTGGTGATCTCAGTAGCGCCAAGGGCTTGAAGCTCATTCGTGATGTCAGTGAGTTGATCAAATGTGAGCTGGACATTCTCATTGTCATTTCTCTTGAAGCGGTTGAAGAGGTTGCGAAGGACACTAATTCTCTGATCTCTTTGGGTTGAGACGCCTTCGTTGACCTTGGAGAGCCAGTCCCAGACTAGCTTAGATGTTTCCAAAGCACTCACGCGGCCATACTGTCCTTTGGTCAAATGACCACAGATGATATTCTTGGCAGTCGAGTCCAGTTGAACGAACTTCTTGACGTCAGCAGCAGTGACACCTTCTCCAGCCTTGGGAATGCCGTTCTTGACGAGATACCATAGGTCGACGTCAATGGCTTCAAGATGCATGCGCATCTTATTCTTCCAGTAGGGATATTCAGTTCCATCGCAGATGGGGCACGCAGCGGAGACTTTGATTATCCCTACAGTCGACAAAGCTAAAACTCCAGGTGGTTAAACCGAATCACACAAAAAAAGGGAGTACCTTGCTCTGATACCAATTGAAAGTGCGTTATATCGACTAGAGGGGGGTGAATAGGCGATTTTTATGAAAGTCTTCAAAACGTGGAAGTTATGAAGACAAACGATAGAAACAAACCTATTACCATGCAGCTGAAGGTAGACTACTCTAAGCAAACCATAGTCAAGTATTCAATGGAGTGAAAGCACAATGACTAATAGCGGCAATGTAGTAAGGATCAGGTAGGAAGATATTATGAAGCCAAACAGAACACGCAGTCACTCAGTGAAGACAAAAGATAGTGCAATCATACAATGACTTCACAAGACCCAACAGTAAGTAAAGGGAAGGAAAGGATGAAACCAGTGACTCGTTGAAGACAATGATTTGTTGGACCAGTTCCAGTTGCTGTGAAAACTGTATGTCTGGTTAGGGCGGCTAGGTATTTAAACCTGAGGACACACAGTCCCGGACACCCAGTCCTGAACACACAGCTCAGGACACCCAGTCCTCACCGTATTCCCCTTGAGCTAAGGTCACACAGACCTCGCCCAATCACTCAGGTAAGTCTTCAAGATAGACTCCCAAACCTTCACAAACTTCGTTCACCGGCAATCCACAATGTCTCTTGGATGCTCAGAACGCGACGCTGTAAGTGCATCTAGTGCCACCCCTAGTTGGTTTTGGAGTATTGACGACAAACCTAGTTGAGGGACTAATGTGTTTGTGAGAATTGCAGGATAACACAGGTAGAAGTCCCTCATTGATTCGGTTTTACTACCAGAGATGACCCCTAAAAATGTATGAAGACATTGAAGTCAATGGTGGTATATGAAGATATTCACATTGAAGACTATGACAAGAGAAGACACCACATGAAGCCTATGGAACTCGAAGACTTAGATCTTTCGTAGTTCTCTTTCATTTGTGTTGAGTCATAGGAACCACCGTACTGTTAAGTGGGGTCCAAGAGAACCAGTCAGAACGACTGAAGTGATGCCTAATTCAAAACCCGTGTCTTCGAGTGAAGACTATGAGGGCAAATCTTGTCCAGAGTTGGATAAGTCAGCTTTACTTGTATCCCAAGTAAAGTTGCCGTGTGAGTTCGAAATCTGACCGTTGGAACACGTGTCAGTTCCTTAGTGACCCAGGGTCATTTCGGACAAATCGGGTCGGGTTGCCCAGTGGCTATAAATAGTCCACCCCTACAACCATAAACGGTTGGATGCTCAGATTTCAGTGCACGGCTTTTGTCGTTTGAGAGCAACCCACCTCGAAGCCTTTGAGAGAAAATGCCTAGCGAGGAGAAAAGCCCTAACCACCCAGAGCCAGAGAGAATTGGGCATCACTTAAGTCTTCTTGTCTGAGTGATCTGAAGACTTATTACACTTGAGGACTGTGCATCCTCTAGCCGGTTAGGCGTCGCGTTCTGAGCATCCAAGAGACATTGTGGATTGCCGGTGAACGAAGTCTGTGAAGGTTTGGGAGTCTACCTTGAAGACTTACCAGAGAGATTGGGCGAGGTCTGTGTGACCTTAGCTCAAGGGGAATACGGTGAGGACTGGGTGTCCTGAGCTACGTGTTCAGGACTGGGTGTCCGGGACTGTGTGTCCTTTGGTTTAAATACCTAGCCGCCCTAACCAGACGTACAGTTGTCACAGCAACTGGAACTGGTCCAACAAATCATTGTCTTCAATGAGCCACTGGTTTCATCTTCGCTTCCTTTTACTTACCGTTACTCATTGTGAAGCCATTGCATGCTTGCTCTATCTTTTGTCTTCACAACGTAACTGTATGATTTGTTTGGCTTCATAACTTCTTCCTACCTGATCCTTATTACACTGCAGCTACTTGTCATTGTGCTCTCACTTTATTGAATACTTGACCATGACTTGCCTAGTGTAATCTAACTTCCGCTTCTTAGTGATAGGCATATCTCTACTGTTTGTCTTCACAACTTCCACATTTTGAAGACTTTCATAAAAATCGCCTATTCACCCCCCCTCTAGTCGATATAACGCACTTTCAATTAGTATCAGAGCAAGGTGCTACCTTATTCTGTGTGATTCGGTTTAACCACCTGGAGTTTTAGCTATGTCGACTGCATGGATAATCAAAGTCTCTGCTGCGTGCCCCGTCTTCGATGGAACTGAATATCCTACTGGAAGAATAAGATGCGCATGCATCTTGAAGCCATTGACGTCGACCTATGGTACCTCGTCGAGAACGGTGTTCCCAAGGCTGGAGAAGGTGTCACTACTGCTGATGTCAAGAAGTTCACTCAACTGGACTCTACTGCCAAGAATATCATCTGTGGTCATCTGACCAAAGGGCAGTATGGCCGTGTGAGTGCCTTGAAGACATCCAAGCTGGTCTGGGACTGGCTCTCCAAGGTCAATGAAGGCATCTCTACCCAGAGAGACAAGAGAATCAGTGTTCTTCGCAACCTCTTCAATCGCTTCAAGCGAAATGACAATGAGAATGTCCAGCACACATTTGACCCGCTCACTGACATCACAAATGAGCATCAAGCCCTCGGCGCCACTGAGATCACCAAACATGAAATCGTCAAGACGCTGCTGAGATCACTTGATAGTTCGTTTGACATCCTAGCCCTGATGATTCAAGAACGTCCTGATTTCAAGACACTCGATCCGTCTGACATACTTGAGAGGCTCAACACACTTGAGTTTCATCTTTCTGAGAAAAGAGATATCTACGGTCCAAACTATGGGCGAACTCGTGCCTTGAAGGCAAAAGCTGTTTCCTCATCTGAAGAAGAAGAATCTGACAACAGTTCTGATGATCCTGAAGACATTGGAAGGGAACTTGCATTGCTAGTAAAGAAGTTCCAAAAATTCACCAAGAAGAAAGGCTTCAGAAAATCATCACGATCAAGCTCAAGGAATGATGAAGCTTCTCCTCATGACTACAAGAAGAAAACATGTCACAAGTGCAAGAAAACTGGACACTTCATCTCTGAGTGTCCACAGTGGGACAATGAGAACAGAAAGAAGAAGAAGAAGAGCAAGGAATATGACTCTGACGACAAGAAGAAGAAGAAATACTCAAAGTCTTCTTCCAAGTCTTCCTCAAAGTCTTCATCACACAAGAAGAGCTCATCTGGCAAGGCACGTGCGTTTGTTGGCAAGGAAATGGATTCAGAGGAGGAGTCCGCTTCTGAGGAGGCAGAGGTGGAGTCTGAGGAGGAGTCTGATTCTGGCATTGCGAGTCTGGCTACAGCATACGTCGCCAGGTCCATCTTCAACACTAAAGACAATGACTTCATCACCAACACCGATGCAAATGACAAGAACGACTCCACTCCTACCTACTACTTCATGGCACGCGGTGCCAAGGTAAACACACGCACCAATCACTATCAAACATCTAGTGACGATGACTCCGATTGTGATTCAAAACCCAGCTACAAAACACTTGCTAAAATTGCAACTGAACAACAGAAGGCCATGGAACATATTCAAAAACTGTTAGACAGAAGCGATGATTTGTTGGGTGCTGAAATGACTCGATCTGAATCCTTAATTGAAGACATAAAAAATCTTCACGTTAAGTATCAGGAACTTGAAGATCGTCATGATACTCTCTCAACAACTCATGAAAAGCTTTCCTATGATTATCTTCAAAGGAAGCAAGATCTTGAGAAATTGAGAGCGGCTCATGAAGACCTTCAAAAGGAAAATGAGTCACTTCGCGCCGAACAGATCAGTTCCGCTCAGGAAGGATTTGAACCATCATGCCTTAAATGCATTGAGCGTGATAATGCTACTTCTATTGCTGAATGTTCCACTGCTACTGCTGTTGCAATATCTTCAACTGTTGAAGTGGTAACTAACCCCTCTGCTGAGGATACCACTGCTATTGCTGATGAGAATGCTAGGTTGAAGACATTGCTTGAAACAGGGATGTACAAAAGTCTTAAAGGGCATCAGACATTATGTGATGTCCTCAAGAAGCAGATTCTGAACCGAAACCCCAGGAAAGAGGGTGTTGGGTTCGTAAGGAAAATAAATGCAGATGGCTCTTACTGGAAACCTGAGCAGTACCCCAAAACCACATGGGTTGCTGCAAAGGAATCTTCAGCAGATCCGTCCAATCTATCTAGCTTCACTTGTGCTAACCCCATTATCATTGATGAATCCTTTGATGCAAACTATAAACTGTTTAAAAATCAGAATGGTGAAGTATTTGCCAGGTACATTGGTACTAACTGCAGGAATGGACCGCCTATAAAGAAGATCTGGGTCCCAAAAACGTGTCTGGAGAATCTTCCTATGAATGTCTTCATGACACCTCACATGAAGAAGACAAATCTCAGACCAAAGGCTTCATACGGTCCAAAGGCTTCATACAGACAGAGGACTCATCTGAGTCGCACTAACACAAATGCTTTGCAGGGAAACCATACTCGGGCATATGAATATGAGAGCGGTTCATCAAACCGTCATGTTCATATGACCAAGAACTATTCTGCCTATTCTTATGAGTACTATTGTCCGCCTGCTAGACTGTTTGCTAGGGCTCCAAAGCCAAAATTCTCAGATGCTGCACTTAGACTTATTGCTTCTAAGCCACCCTTGAAGATGTGGGTGGTTAAGAAAGCTTAACTCTCTTTTGCAGGAAAAGGTCTCCAGCAAAAAACCAAAATCTTCTGACGCTATTGCTGGGGACCTTAAAAATCTTGCAGGGCGCAAGATCAAATGCCCGAATGGCATCACTATGTATTTTGTTCCTGAATCGCATGCTACTCTCCCTATTAGTCCTAATCTGGATCTAAGTTTTCATAACCCACTGGTTCATCAAATGTTTTTGCTTCAATGTAGGGTACGACACCAGCGTCTTCAGAATGGATTATTGACAGTGGGTGTACAGATCACATGACTGGCAAAAGAAGCCTTCTTATGGACTCAACCTTACGTCCATCCGACAAGAGCCACATCACATTTGCTGACACTGGTAAAAGTAAGGTGTTGGGTCTAGGTAGAGTTGCAATCTCAAAGGATCAACACATGGATAAAGTCATGCTTGTTGAATCCCTTGGCTTCAACTTAATGTCTGTCTCAATGCTTTGCGATTTGAACATGGTCGTAATATTTGGAAAATATCGTTGTCTGGTACTAATGGAATCTGGCAAGTCTCTAGTGTTTGAAGGGTATCAGAAAGATGATTTGTATGTGGTAGATTTCTCAGCAGGGCCACAGCTTGCAGTATGCCTTCTGGCAAAGGCTTCAGAATGCTGGCTTTGGCATCGGAGGCTTGGACATGCTGGCATGAGGAACCTCCACACCCTTGCAAAGAAGAAGCATGTCATAGGCATCGAGGGCATCAAGTTCAAGAAAGATCACTTATATGGTGCCTGTGAAGCAGGGAAGATGACGAGGGCAAAACATCCCTCGAAGACAACCATGACCACTACTCGACCCTTCGAACTGCTTCACATGGATCTTTTTGGTCCCACTCACTACTCAACTTTTTCCACTACCGCGTGCCTCTATGGCTTTGTCATTGTTGATGATTACTCTAGATATACGTGGGTGCACATAATCCTGTACAAGACTGAAGTGCAGGATGTCTTCAGACGCTTCGCCAATCGAGCTATGAACAATTATGGCACCAAGATAAAGCACATCAGAAGTGACAATGGCACTGAATTCAAGAACACTGGCCTTGATACATATCTTGATACTTTGGGCATCATACATGAATTCTCAGCTCCGTACATGCCATAGCAGAATGGCGTCGTCGAACGCAAGAACAGAACACTCATTGAGATGGCCAGAACGATGCTAGATGAATACAAGAC
Source organism: Triticum monococcum (assembly GCA_034509565.1). Lineage (NCBI taxonomy): Eukaryota > Viridiplantae > Streptophyta > Magnoliopsida > Poales > Poaceae > Triticum > Triticum monococcum. The sequence continues at coordinate 492,944,682 of CM067845.1, forward strand.
TCCAAGAAAATTCTGGCCTGAAGTCATTGACACTGCATGCCATACAATCAACCACGTTTATCTTCACAAGCTTCTGAACAAGACATCTTATGAACTCCTAACTGGCAAGAAGCCAAATGTCAGTTACTTCAGAGCATTTGGCTCAAGATGCTGGATCAAGGACCCACACCACACCTCAAAGTTTGCACCAAAAGCACATGAGGGTTTTATGATTGGATATGGAAAGGATTCGCACTCCTACAGAGTCTTCAATCTCTTTCACTACAAAGTGGTTGAAACAGTGGATGTGCGGTTCAATGAGACCAATGGTTCACAAAGAGAGCAACTGCCAAATGTGCTAGATGAAGTTCCAGCTAGTGAATCAATCAAGCTTATGGGAACTGGAGAGATTATACCTTCTGAAGCTCATCCTGAAGAAGAACTTGTCATCTCAGCACCTGATCCACATGAAGACAATGCTCAGCCTGAAGACATTCCTCCCAACGACAACACAGATCAGCAAGAGCAAAGTCTTCGCCCAATATATCCTTGTGTTGCCAATGAAGTGCAGATTGACAGAATAATTGACAGCATCAATGCACCTGGTCCACTCACTCGTTCAAGGGCAACTCAACTGGCAAATTTCTGTGGGCACTTCGCATTCGTCTCAATTACAGAACCCAAGAAAGTTGAAGAAGCCTTTATGGAACCTGAATGGATTCAAGCTATGCAAGAAGAGCTTCAACAGTTTGAGCTGAATAATGTATGGGAACTGGTTAAGCGTCCTGATCCATGGAAGCACAATATAATAGGCACCAAATGGATATACCGCAACAAGCAAGATGAGCATGGTCAAATTGCCAGAAACAAAGCTCGCCTGGTTGCTCAAGGATATACTCAAGTGGAAGGCATTGACTTCGATGAAACATTTGCTCCTGTGGCTAGACTTGAAGCGATACGTATACTGCTGGCCTATGCAAATCATCATAACATACTTTTATATCAAATGGATGTGAAGAGTGCCTTTCTCAATGGCAAGATTGAAGAAGAAGTGTATGTTGCACAACCACCTGGATTTGAAGATCCAAAACATCCTGACATGGTATACAAGCTCAATAAGTCACTGTATGTCCTCAAACAAGCCCCTCGGACCTGGTATGACACACTCAAATACTTCCTGAAGAGCAAAGGCTACATACCTGGTTCCCTAGATCCCACTCTCTTCACGAAGACATATGATAGTGAACTGTTTGTGTGCCAAATATATGTGGATGACATTATGTTCGGCTGCACCAATCAGAAGTACAGTGAGGAGTTTGGATATATGATGCAAAAGCAATATCAGATGTCTATGATGGGGGAGCTGAAGTTCTTCCTCGGTCTTCAAATACGGCAACAACGCAATGGCATCTTCATATCTCAAGAGAAGTATCTCAAAGATTGCCTGAAGAAGTTCGGTATGCAAGACTGCAAAGGCTTCACAACACCAATGCTAGCCAAACATCATCTAGGTCCTGACGACAATGATAAAGAGTTCGATCAAAAGGTATACCGCTCCATGATTGGTTCTTTGCTTTATTTATGTGCATCTAGGCCAGATATTATGCTTAGTGTTTGCATGTGTGCTCGATTTCAAGCGGCACCAAAGGAGTCGCATCACTTAGCTGTGAAGCGAATTCTTCGATATTTGGCTCACACCCCAACTCTAGGGTTATGGTATCCAAAGGGCTCAGAGTTTGATCTGGTTGGATTCTCGGATGCTTATTATGCTGGTGACAAGGTTGATCGGAAGTCTACATCAGGCACATGTCACTTTCTGGGACGATCACTTGTATGTTGGTCTTTAAAGAAGCAGAACTGTGGATCCCTCTCCACTGCTGAATCTGAATACATTGCTGCTGGATCTTGCTGCGCTCAGCTTCTGTGGATGAAGCAAACTCTCAAGGACTATGGCATTCATCTGAAACAAGTGCCACTTTACTGCGACAACGAAAGCGCCATCAAGATTGCCAACAACCCAGTTCAGCACTTGAAGACAAAGCACATAAAAATTCGTCATCACTTTCTCAAAGATCATGTTGTGAAGGAAGATATTGATATCATACACGTCAACACTGAAGAGCAATTGGCAGATATCTTCACCAAGCCCTTGGATGAGAAGAGATTTTGCAAGTTACGGTGTGAGCTAAATATCTTAGAATCCTCAAATGTCCTGTGATCAGGCACACATCCTAACACTTATGCATATTGATGACTTAGATGTGCAACACACGAAGTAACGTATATCTTCAATCAATGAAGACATACATTCTAAGTGTGAATACATTAATGTGGAAATTGACTTCGGAGCGCCACGATAATTGTGCGCCGTGTCTGGGTCTAATACTTCCTATACGATGGGTAACGCCACCACCAAACGTTCTATTTTGAAGTGTTTCACTCATGGCGTTACCTTGCAATGTCTTCACATTTGGTTTGGCTTCAATCTCAACATGTCTTCACTACGTGGATTATATAGATATATATATACTAGTGTTCTGTCCTCTACAGCATTCACTTATAGCTATGTCTTCTTGTTTTGAATCTTTTGAACTAAGTGAATGTGATCGGACCCTAATCTCTCTATGCTTTCTATCTCAAATTCTATCTCTCCAAGTCATATGCATTCTATTGAAACTGTCGAATATCTTCTCTGCGTCCTTGTCAGCAGAAGACACAGAGACAACTTTTAAAACCGTTTTCAATGCTCATTCATCCACAAGAAATCCGGAGAAGTAGGAATGACCACCCGACAATTCAGGCGTGCATGGGATGTGGAACTGCCCCTGAGATTCCGCATGATGGGCACGTGTTGTTCAGATGCGAATCGCCAGGGGCACCTGTGTAATAGCGCAGTGCCGCCCCTGTAACTATAAATACACACTCACCACGGTCATTATCTCCTTCTTCCTCCCTCGCACGAACCCTAGCGCCACTGCTAGCCCTCGACAACGCCGGCGACGAAGCGCTTCGCTGCCGCAACCTCTCCGACGCCGTCTTCACGCCGATCGCGGACATCGTCCTCTCCGCTGTCGCCAAGCTAGGGCACGGAAGATTGAACTGCTCGGCCTCATCTCCCACTCCGTCTAGCAGTTCCAAGTGTGGTAAATAAAACTTCTTTTTACAGCCCCTTTTGATCCTATGGTTCTGTCACTTTCTACCATAAGAAGTTTCTATTCACACAAGTTAGATCTCCCTCAATCTGCATCTCATAACATGCCTAGTATATTCACTTGTGCTCCATGAAGTAGTTAGATTCCTCACTTGTACTGATCTGTGGGTTCGTACAAATCTGGAACCAACTTCTTATCTATGAGTGAATGTCTTCGCATGATGAGGTCAATGTCTTCTAAACTGATTAATCTTCAAAATCTTCTGAGAATGCATATGACCTCTTCCCCTTCCCTCGCACCTTAATGCTGTCACAGGTACATGTCCGTGGGAGAATCCTTTGGTTCTCATAGTCTGCATTCATTTGCAGAATTCTTACAGCATCACATAAATTCTCCTAAAACCAGTTCCTGTTGGTCCAGCAAAAGAAAGCCTTTGAAGCCTTTGAACGTCTTGAAGCCTTCCAAGTTAAGGTTTATGGCTTCAGAGACAGCAGCAAGGAAGGGGGCAGACAGCGTCATGGCGGAACATCCAAAGATCTGCATGATGAACTGGCAGAAATGTATAAAACAGATCCTGAAGAGAATTATGGTCAGCGCAAGACCCGAATCCAATGGATTCGACGCTATTGGGCAGAACAATGATTCCAATACCGCTTCGTCACCCAGGAATATGCTGAGAAAAACGCCATCAAGAGACCATGGGGAGACATCCTATACAAAAACCTCATACCCAGGACCAGAGATAAAGCCATTGCTCAAGGCTTCTACCCATGCATGGTCCGAGGACCACAGCCTGCTGAAGCACATCCATCGTCACTACTCTGGTGTTGTGATGACAATCTGTTCAAGCGCAACTTCCAGTTTGCCCAGAACTCTGCGAAGCAGAACAAGAAGAAGTTGGGGTTAGACTTCAACCCTGGTCCCTCCGCACTAAGGGCAGATGGCTCACACGAAGCAGAACCGAATGTCATCGGTCTGTATGCCAACCTTGAGGGCCTCATCACCCGCATCTTGGTTCAAGGGACTGCAGTGAATGAGCCACCAGCTGACTCTGAATCAGAAGAAGCTCCTGCAGTGCCGAAGCCAAAGCAGTCGAAGAAGCCAAAAGCTTCAAAGCCGGCCCTTCACCCAAAATCTCAAGGGCGAAGCCATTGGCAACTGCACCTCCTGAAGACAGTTTGCAGTCTGAAGACTTATCATGCGTATCCAAGCCCCAGAAGGCCAAGATGCCTCAGCCACACACCGGCAAAGAGCTCACAGCTGCTGCCATTCTGCGCAGTGAAACCATTGATCTGTCAAGTGATGAAGATCTTGGAGATGACGCTCTTGAGCAGCTCATCAAGAGCAAAGAAGAAGCAGAAATCTTCAACAATCTGCCTCTCTTTGATGTCGCCATCATCCACAACTTCATTGACGAGTGGTTTGCCACACCAAACATCAGCTTTGAAGATCTGCAGCTGCCCATTGGCCTCAGCGTCGCCTTCCAAGGCGCTATTGCTTCAGAACTTGCAATTGTCCAGCGCATTGTTGAACTGAAGCAAAAAATTGATTCTGAAAAGGCTCAGTTCAAGAAGCATATGGCCAAGCTCAGTGTGCAAGAAGTGAAGAACTTCAAGCTCATGCTGCACGAGCTAAAGGAAAACTTTCTGAAGAAGCGTGCAGAAGCTCAGGGTTCGCGTGAGCGGATGAAGACTCTGGCTGACAGATGTGTACAAGCCTATAATGAGGCGGAGAAGCGCAAGGCACTTGGGCGTCCTGGCATCGACCCCAGGATGGCCACAAAGAAAAAGAAGAAATCAGTTGCAGCTGAACACGATGCACCACGGCAGGAAGCAGCTCCGATTGTCTTCCCAACTGCAACGACTGGCTCGAAGCCAAAGAGCCGGTCTACCGCTTCAGAGCTCAAGAAGACTAGGATTGCTGAGGCTGAAGCAAGAAAAAGGAAATATCCTGAAGCCTCTCCTACTGCCCCCTCCAAGAAGAAGAGGAAGACCAAGAGAGATCGGGCTGCTCCCCAAGAGCCCTTGATGGTTGAACCCCTTTCTATGGTCTATCCTGACGCAGAACGACAACTGACAGTTCATGAGCCTGCTTCCACAGAGGCTCCTGAAGCTGACGACATTCCAGCAGCCGACCCCATCGCTGCTGAAGACATTGGTCATCAAGACAATGTAGAAGATGATGCCGTCCTTCCTCAGCGTGAAAAAGCGAACTCATCAGCATTGGTCGTCCTCTGACGCCAATTGCACAGGATGCATCATGGGCGGATCGCCCACAAGTGGAAGAAGAATCTGAGGTCCAGCCCACTCCAACTCCACAGGCGTCGTCTGCATTTCGCAGGCTTCGCAAAGGTCCAAGGCCTCAAGACTCTGCTGACGACATTCCGGCTGCATCAGCCGAAGAAGATGAAGAAGCACCACAAGATCCCACTCCCCCGCTCCATCAAGAAGCAGTTCTTACAGAGAACGTGCCTGTGCCTGACCCTCCAGCTAGTCAAGTGGAGGCTCAAAACAATGAGGCTGCCACAACTAACATTGAAGCTAATGTGGATCCCTCCCCACCGAAAGCATCAGAAGCCAGTGAAGCCACTGACCCTGATACTTCTGTTCCTGAGTCTGCTGCCGGTCCCCAATTTGATTATCATGTTGAGCACAGGCCTCAGGTCCAGAAGCCGATCCCAAGACTGCCAAGGTTCCCAGGTCCTGCATCAGCTCCTGGCTCCTTTAACATCACTAGCTTTAGGGCAGATAATACGTTCTTTAATAGCTCCAAGAACCCCTATTCCAGGGAAAGGATTTCATCAGATAGGTTCTGGAGCTATCCTCAGCGCAGCTACTATTCATGCATCCTGTACAACCAAGGTCGCATCTTCCCGCACAAGCGCCTTGATGTTGAAGCTATTGTTGGTCTGCCCTGTCTGGAAGAAGCGTTGGATTGCTTCAAGCAAGTTGGTCTGCTGCAGTTTGTGACTGATGAAGAGCACTGGAATGAAGAGCTTCTGCTACAATTCTATGCCACCCTCCACATCAAAGGATACAACAGAGATCCGAAGACTTGGGTCCTGGAGTGGATGACCGGCAATGTTCATCATGAAGCCAATGCATTTGATATCATTGAGCTCACCGGCCTGCCCACTCCTGGCGAATTCTTCGAGGAAGGCTGTCAACTACACACTGAAGCTCTTGAGAGCATATTCCAGAGGCCTGAACCGAATATGAGTCATATGCTCTCCATGATGAAGCCATTGCCCCACGATGCTCCTTATCCCACAGAGTTCTTTGTTGAAGACCTTGAGTACCTGCCAAGAACCATCTATCACATCATCAGGCGGACTCTCTGGCCTATCAAAGGGCACTCTCCAAATGCCAAGATCGAGGGTGCAATGAAGACTCTGATATTTTATATCCTTCATGGCAAATGCTTCAATGCACAGGACTTCTTCATACGCCAACTTGCCGCATCAGGCTCAGATTTGTTTGGCTTGAAGTTCTATGCCCCTTGGATAATGAGGCTGATCAAACTTCACTCTACAATCTTGTATCAGCCCTCAGCTCGCAACCATCGGATCTTCTTGCCAGATGTGGATACCGCTGCTGAAGCCATATATCCTGAGCCTGCCAAGCAACCCTTGAGTCTTCAGAATGTAGAACACCAGAGCTTCACTCAAAATGTTGAAGGTGTTGAAGCTATCTCTCGGGTGTATCCGCTGGCTGGCACTACACGTGCACCACACCCTGCTTCCACTGAAGCCACTGACAGCACAGTTGCTCCAAGACCCAAGAAGCGAGATCGTGCTCTTACTGACCGAGAGCATCTTGTGGCCCTTCATCAGAAGCAGGATAGGCATCATGACTGGCTGAAAAGGCAGATGAAAAGCCTCTTGGTGGATGTAAATCGCATCCAAAATCTTGCCACCAAGAATGCATTCGTTGCACATGAAACCTGTCGCTGCACCTGGAAAGGACTCACAATGATGTGTTCTGAAGCTGATCTTCAAGAGGATGGCTTCAAAGAGCGATTCAAGTTTGACTCCACACCTCCCAGACGGGCTGTGCTGCAAGGAACTCCATCACTTGAAGACTAAGAGTTCTCTTCATCTGCTGCCACAGTGACTGCAAGGATTATCGAGGAAGAAGACGATACTACATCACCGCCACCTCCTTCAACACGCGTCGAATCTGCACCAAGCTCTTCAGCACCGCCAAACATCTCCAACGACCCTGCTGCTCATGGGAACGAGTAGACAACTCTATGTCTTCAAACCTTTTTGGTCCTCACTGACAAAAGGGGGAGAAGCATATGATGTTGATAGTCTTCAAGCGGGTCAATATGGGCGGGTGCCTTATATTTTGCTACATTTTGCTTCGTGCTTACAACTCTCATTTTGCTACATTTGGTTCTTTGAGTTGTAACACTTAAACTCTATGGTCGTCTGCTACTTGTTTGCCACCGTGTTTTTGCGAAGATAAATTCCGCATGTGCGACGATAAATCCCGCACTTAGATCATTCTGCAGACATCCATTTTTCATTATGCATGTCATTATCTTCATATACTTTTACATGCATAGTGGATTGTCATCATAAGTTGAAGTGAATCTCCACAAGTACAACCTGCCATGTGCATTTGCATTCCAAAATCAAATTACTTATATGCACATCTTCAGGGGGAGCTCTTGCAGCTTATGAAGACAATTCCTTTACAATTTCACAAATTATATTCCACGTTAAAAACTTCAACTAGTTTGTCATCAATCACCAAAAAGGGGGAGATTGTAAGTGCATCTAGTGCCACCCCTAGTTGGTTTTGGAGTATTGACGACAAACCTAGTTGTGGGACTAATGTGTTTGTGAGAATTGCAGGATAACACAGGTAGAAGTCCCTCATTGATTCGGTTTTACTACCAGAGATGACCCCTAAAAATGTACGAAGACATTGAAGTCAATGGTGGTATATGAAGATATTCACATTGAAGACTATGGCAAGAGAAGACACAACGTGAAGCCTATGGAACTCGAAGACTTAGATCTTTCGTAGTTCTCTTTCATTTGTGTTGAGTCATAGGAACCACCATACTGTTAAGTGGGGTCCAAGAGAACCAGTCAGAATGACTGAAGTGATGCCTAATTCAAAACCTATGTATTCGAGTGAAGACTATGAGAGCAAATCTTGTCCAGAGTCGGATAAGTCGGCTTTACTTGTATCCCAAGTAAAGTTGTCGTGTGAGTTCGAAATCTGACCGTTGGAACACGTCTCAGTTCCTTAGTGACCCAGGGTCATTTCGGACAAATCAGGTCGGGTTGCCCAGTGGCTATAAATAGTCCACCCTCTACAACCATAAACGGTTGGCTGCTTAGATTTCAGTGCACGGCTTTTGTCGTTTGAGAGCAACCCACCTCGAAGCCTTTGAGAGAAAATTCCTAGCGAGGAGAAAAGCCCTAACCACCCAGAGCCAGAGAGAATTGGGCATCACTTAAGTCTTCTTGTCTGAGTGATCTGAAGACTTATTATACTTGAGGACTGTGCATCCTCCAGCCGGTTAGGCGTCGCGTTCTGAGCATCCAAGAGACATTGTGGATTGCCGGTGAACGAAGTCTGTGAAGGTTTGGGAGTCTACCTTGAAGACTTACCAGAGTGATTGGGCGAGGTCTGTGTGATCTTAGCTCAAGGGGAATACGGTGAGGACTGGGTGTCCTGAGCTGCGTGTTCAGGACTGGGTGTCCGGGACTGTGTGTCCTTTGGTTTAAATACCTAGCCGCCCTAACCAGATGTACAGTTGTCACAGCAACTGGAACTGGTCCAACAAATCATTGTCTTCAACGAGCCGCTGGTTTCATCTTCACTTCCTTTTACTTACTGTTACTCATTGTGAAGCCATTGCATGCTTGCTCTATCTCTTGTCTTCACAACGTAACTGTATGATTTGTTTGGCTTCATAACTTCTTCCTACCTGATCCTTATTACACTGCAGCTACTTGTCATTGTGCTCTCACTCTATTGAATACTTGACCATGACTTGCCTAGTGTAATCTTACTTCCGCTGCTTAGTGATAGGCATATCTCTACTGTTTGTCTTCACAACTTCCACGTTTTGAAGACTTTCATAAAAATCGCCTATTCACCCCCCCTCTAGTCGATATATCGCACTTTCAGATGCCTAACCGGCTGGAGGATTCACAGTCCTCAAGTGTAATAAGTCTTCAGATCACACAGACAAGAAGACTTAAGTGATGCCTAACACTCTTTGGCTCTGGGTGGTTAGGGCTTTATCCTCGCAAGGAATTCTCTCTCAAAGGCTTCGAGGTGGGTTGCTTTCAAACGACAAAAGCCGTACTCTAACTCTGAGCAGCCAACCGTTTATGGTTGTAGGGGGGTGGGCTATTTATAGCCACTAGGAAACCCGACCTGATTTGTCCGAAATGACCTTGGGTCACTAAGGAACTGACACGTGTTCCAATGGTCAGATTTCAAACTCACGCAGCAGCTTTACTTGGGCTACAAGCAAAGCTGACTTGTCCGACTCTGGACAAGTTTCGCTCTCATAGTCTTCACTCGAAGACATAGGTTTTGGTTAACCATCACTTCAGTCATTCTGACTGGTTCACTTGGACCCCACTTAATAGTACGGTGGTTCCTATGACTCAATAAAGAAGAAACAGAACTACAAAAGATCTAAGTCTTCGAGCTCCATAGGCTTCATGCGATGTCTTCTCTTGTCATAGTCTTCAATGTGAGTATCTTCACATACCACCTTTGACATCAATGTCTTCATACATTTTTAGGGGTCATCTCTGGTAGGAAAACCGAATCAATGAGGGACTTCTACCTGTGTTATCCTGCAATTCTCACAAACACATTAGTCCCTCACCTTGGTTTGTCGTCAATACTCCAAAACCAACTAGGGGTGGCACTAGATGCACTTACAGGGTGGCACTAGATGCACTTACATCATCTTTGGCCAAGGCGAAGGGCCGAAGATGAGGGAGATCTTCGGGTGGAATTGCATCTTGGATGATGAAGAGAGCATTCTCATTGAATTGATTATCCACAGCTTCTCTAGGGGTGAAGTTGCTTGGATCATGCAGATAGAAACCTTCTTCAATGATTCTCCAAAGATTAGTATTCACATGATTTAAATGACGCTTAAAGAGATAAACCCAAGAATCAAAGTCCTTATTTTTCACAATCTTAGGGGGAGATCCGGCATGATTCCAATGAGTAGAGGGAATCGGTCCACCATAGACAAGTGGCGGTTCCACATGGGCAAAGATGTCGGTGCCATTCTTACCACTAGAAGAAGGAGCTTTTTCACTAGTAGCATCCCTCTTGTCGGAGTTAGCATCTGTCATTTTGTTGGTGGGATCACCCACTTTCAACGGTGCGGTGGATAGTTTAAGCCCTTCAATGAATTTAGTAAACATGCTTTCAACCTCGGTCGTCATGGAGGTTTTCAATGTCTCCAATGCCACATTGAATTCCTCACGAGAGATAGAGGTTCCCCCATCTCCTGTAGACGAGACCGGATTCGCACCGGAGTGCTCCTCCACACCGTCTACGACGTCAACCATACTCTTCGGATGACAAAGTCCTTAAAAAGAGACGAGGCTCTGATACCAATTGAAAGGATCGATATAGTTGACTAGAGGGGGGGTGAATAGGCAACTAACAATTTTTAGCTTTTCTTTGCCAAATTAAACTTTGCATCAAAGTAGCTTGTCTAGATGTGCAACTAGGTGAGCAACCTATATGATGCAACAACAACAAGCACACAAGCAAGCAATGAAAATAATACAAATAAGCTTGCTCAAGTGAAGGTACGAGATAACCAAGAGTGGAGCCGATGAAGACGAGGATGTGTTACCGAAGTTCCTTCCTTTTGAGGGGAAGTACGTCTCCGTTGGAGCGATGTGGAGGCACAATGCTCCCCAAGAAGCCACTAGGGCCACCGTATTCTCCTCACGCCCTCACACAATGCTAGATGTCGTGATTCCACTATTGGTGCCCTTGGAGGCAGCGACCGGACCTTTACAAACAAGGTTGGGGCAATCTCCACAACTTAATCAGAGGCTCCCAACAACACTACGAAGCTTCACCACAATGAAATATGGCTCCGTGGTGACCTCAACCGTCTAGGGTGCTCAAACACCCAACAGTAACAATATCCGCTAGGGATTAGTGGGGGAATCAAATTTCTCTTGGTGGAAGTGTAGATCGGGGCCTTCTCAACCAATCCTGAGCAAATCAACAAGTTTGATTGGCTAGGGAGAGAGATCGGGCGAAAATGGAGCTTGGAGCATTAATGGAGCTTTGGGGGAAGAGGTAAGTCAACGTTGAAGAAGAAGACCCCCTTTTATAAAGGGGGGAACAATCCAACCGTTACCCCCTAAAACAGCCCCGCAGAGGGCGGTACTACCGCAGGGGGCAGCGGTACTACCGCTCCCCCTCGCGGTACTGCCGTGCAGTCTGGGAGGGCTAGCGAATGAGCAGGAGTCAGACCCAGTGCGGTACTGCCACGGTGGTAGGGCGGTACTACCACTCTCGAGCGGTACTACCGCTTCTACTGCCGCTGCTTAGTGCCGCGCAATCCGACACGAGAGACGACCCCCTCGAGTCGACGCGGTAGGAGCCCGGTACCGCAGTGGTACTGCGACTGAGGACCCACAAGCGGTACTATCGCTGGGCATCGCGGTACTACCGCTCGGATCAAAACAAGCCCATAAAGCAGGGAAAGAGACCTCCATCGACGCGGGAAGGCTCAGAGGGTGCAAAAAGGAAGTGTACATGTTGATTCCACCCTAGCCTTACCAAAGCGGACCCCCTCTTGATAGTACGGTGACTCCTACGAGACAAGTCCACCAAACCAGAAACGGAAGAGCTACACCGTCTTGATTAAAAACTCCGAGGGGAAAGAATGGTCTCGTGCCAAAGGATGAATCTCTGAAATGCTCAAAGCACATGATTAGTCCGCAAAAACATTGTCATCAATCACCAAATCACCTTAGGGATAAAAATGCCCTTATAGTATTCGTAGCATAACAGGTTTTTCAATACTTTTTCATAAGATAGTAGTAATGAGCATATACAATCATCCAAAGTCAACCAAGTTCATTATAGCCCATACAATCATGAATTGAGGTACCATACAGAGAATCATTACAAAGCTTGTGTTTGGGTCAGTTGGATCACCCGCTTCTTCCTTGGTGTCGAAGCCTGTGGTTTTGATGTAGTTTGCAATGTATATATTTCATTTGGGTTACCCGCTCGATTTCAACTAACAATGCATGGGGACGAAGTTTCTCTTCTCCACCTTTAAGAACAAGTTGCACACATGGAAGGGCTACAAATAACAACATTGCCAACAAGTTGTATATCCGGCCAAATGACCGGCACATAGAGCATATCTGGTCAAATGACCAACACATATAACAACTTGCTTGCTTGGTGATTTGGCCACCACTTGGCCACCGACCGATTAGTTGTTTCAAATAGCCACAATACTTACTCACGTCCTCTTGGATGGTGTACCATCAATGGTTGAGCGACTTTGTCTTACAATTGCAGATGAGTTCGTCGCCATAGGGCTCGAACTTCTTGTGCCCATGGAACCAAGTACTAGTGTTGGCCCAAAATATTGTGCCCTTTTTGTTTGTCATGGACCGGATCAATGCTAATGGCCAAGCACGCATCACACAACAACTCGTCCTGCCGCATGTTGAAGCTTTCTCCTATACCCTCTTCTTTGGATCGGCCGCAAATTCGTCCCGATCAAAGTCGTCGCCGCCGTCCTGCTCCGGCTGGTCGGTGTATGTGCCAGGCTGCTAGGCGTGCACATCCCGAATTCCCGATCCGAGTCATTCACCTGTCCATCGTCGAATCCCTTCGCCCTCCCCCTGTGTCTTGGATCATGTCCATCATCTCCTTGTCCGCGTTGTCGTACACAGCTTGCCCGGTTGAGACATACCCCGAATAGAGAGCAGGCACCGAGCCGCTCCGCGACCGGCGTTCGTGACCGGAAAAGTTGTGGCGATGGAGACTTGAAGAAAAGGAGTAGTGCCACGTTGACGTCAACGCAGTAAGGCACGTGCCTGACGGCGGATGTCGAGGACTGTTCGTCGAGCTGTTGGGAGGCATAGAAGTAGGGAGGCTTGTATTGTCTTGGCCAGGACGATGTGTGCATGGATGCCGACGGCAGCAACGCCCAGCGTCCCAGTCCTTGTCTCCCCCCTGCACCTCGTCTGCCGCCATGCCTGCTGCCCTTCTTTTTGAGCGACGCCTCGTTTGCCTTCCTTTTGAAGCAATGGGCTTGCGGTGTCACTGAGTTTTTTTGGGCGGCCGCCTTCGTCGGATTTCCCCCTAGCCGTCTCCGGCAGCTTTTCGTACAGGTCCATGCGGCGGTGGCGGTGGCAAAAAAGGGCAAAAATTGAGGTGAAAAGTGGCGAGATGATAGCTAAGAGGGCCGAGAAAGGAGGCTTTAAGGATCGGCGTTGGAAATGCTCTAATGTTACGGCATGGTTACACCTTCCACGTCTAGAATAGAAAGTCTCCTCCGTGGTGGAACCAAATCGTTTCATTCTACGCTCGAACCAAGCACGTGGATGACTGTCAAATGCGGAACCGACACCTCATATTTCATCACATGGGCTCAACCAAACGCGCCCCTGATTTGTCAACCAAGCGCACCCTTGATCAGGACGAACATATGAACGTGCACCATCTGCGTTTCTGTTCATAGTCCTTATAATTACTCCGTTTTGGCGTAAAAGAAGAATAACCTTCCCCCGAGCTAGCTTCTCCAGCCTCCCCGTGTTTGATTTTGCCTTTGTCAGGAGATAATTCGGCGCGCCTGCGGAGGGAGACGGACGGCAGCCGGGGTCAAGGTTGAGGACTGGCGCGAGAAAGTCCAGCCCGCTGGCTGCTGCCGAGCCGATGACCACACTGGTTCCTCACACAGTCGCGCTCCGTGACAAGCCTTCCGTGACGGCCGCTGCAATGTCATGTGCAAAAACAACATTTTCCTTGCTTAACTGTTAAGTAAACGGCGCTGATCGCCATCGTGTCACGAGCAAGTAAACTAAAACTAAAACTAGCGCGACGACGACGTCAAAAAAGTACCATCTTTTAAGAGGGGCGTAGTATTTAGCAGTATGTACTAGTAGAAGGCAGTGGTTGTTTTTAGATAGGTAGTAATCCGGTAGTACGCGGTATGCGTGTCAGGTAGCTTAGCTTAGCCCGAACGCCCAACCACTTCTTTTTTAAAGTGAATTACAAAAAACCACCACATTCTAAATTCACTTTCGGATTTGCCACCACATTCCTTGGGGGCCCCAAAAATTTACCGGTTTTCTTACTAATTTTTCCAATAAACACTTATAACCGATTTGGGACAAATTAAACCAATTCCTGACATGTTAGACCCAGTGGTCAGGTCCAAGTGGCACTAAAAGTCAACACAAACCGCATTGACCGTCAAGTTGGATGTAGGACCCATCCGTTAGAACTTGCTACCATATTTCTTTCTATGGCATTTCTTCAAACAGCTTGCACGCAGAGGACCGCTCGGCAGCGGACGGCGGCGGTTCTTGGAGCTGAGCAAGGCCATAGCTTCATCCCGGCCACACCCTACCGAGCCCCTGCTCCCTTCCCTGAAGAACGACACCATGGACGCCACCAAGCTTCGGCCACGCATCCCCTCGGCCATGGCTAGCCCAACACTGTCCACGCGCGTCATAGAAGCAGGAAGCGAGGGGGGCAGTGGCACGGTCTTCCCGGGCCTAAGAAGGCCGACGCAGCGGCTTACGGTGTGGTGGCGAGAGCAGACCATGGCGGGGCCATCTGTCGCTGCGGCGAGCACTGCTCCCGAGCCGTGGCCGCCTCTGCTCGGCAACCGTTGGGCGAGCGGGCGCAGTGTAAGGAGGAGGCGCCAGGGAGAGAGAAGGAGAAGGGGAAAGGGGACGTGGCTGCCGGAGGCGGGCTCACCGGCGGCGCGCCCGGCCGGGGGAGTCGGCAGACCATGCGCAAGGTGGTGGCGCTCGGCTGGGGTGAGGAGCTGGACGAGATTTGTGGATTGGGCCCTGACAGGTGGCCCCTCCTTTTAACTTAACAGTCAACTTCCTTTATGTTGACTTTTAGTGCCGCGTGGACATGACTAGCGGGCCCGGCATGTCAGAAATTGGATTAATTTGTCTTGAACCATCTTCAGTGTTTATTGAGAAAATTAGTAAGGAAACCGGTAGATTTTTGGAGCGCATAAGGAATGTGGTGGCAAATCCGAAAGTGAACTTAGAATATGGTGGTTTTGCAATTCACTCCTTTTTTTACTGCGAGCACCAAAACAATCTTCGGCGTGTCAACGTCGCCGTATTAAGAGCCTGTTCAGAGTCGCTCCGCTACAGGACTCCGCTCTCGGAGCGGGCGGAGCCGACCCGAACACTGCTACTCCCTGGAGTTGACGGAGTGGAGCGGAGCGCTTTGCTGTTGGAAATTACGGAGCGACGAACGAGGTGCTCCACAGATTCTCGAAACAGAGGAGTTCATTCAATTTACGGCAGGCTGCCACCTTTAGGTCAAGCGTACCGGTTCGCTGGTGTTATGTCTCTAGCGCTAGTCATCTTTTCTACTGCACAACCTCCCCATCACATGAACCGGAGCGGAGCAGCAAGCGAACAGTCTCCTGGCTCTCAAAATCGATGGAGGAGTGGGGAGCAACTAGTTAACGAGCGCTCCTTCGGGAGCCTCGCAACGATCAGTGTCACTTGACGCGCTCTCAGCCATTTGCCACGTGTCGCGCTCTGGACGTTTCCTTCCGATTTTTTTTTTATTTTTTCGCACGTGTTTTCGGCTTTTTAAACGGTTTTTTTCGGGTTTTTTCGACGTTTTGATTTTCCTCCGGTCTTTCTTAGCTTTTCAATAAATAAAAATTCGAAGAAAAAAAATTCTTTTGCGTGAAAAAATGCGTTTTCTTTTTTTTTCCTTTCGCGAAAGTCACGGTTTTTCTTCCGCGAGAGGCACGGTTGTGCTTTAGCAAGAGTCACGGCCGTGCCTTCCGAAAACGAAAGAAAAACGCGTTTTCTATTTTTTTTCTTTCGCGAGAGTCATGGTTTTGCTTCCGCGAGAGGCACGGCTGTACTTTCGCGAGAATCACAGCCGTGCCTCTCGGAAAGGGAAAAACAAAACACGTTTTTTTTTCTTTTTCTTTCGGGAGAGTCACGGTTTTGCTTCCGCGAGAGGCACGGTTGTGATTTCGCGAAAGTCACGGCCGTGCCTCTTGGAAAGGGAAAAAAATACGCGTTTTCTAGTTTTTTTTCCTTTCGCGAGAGTCATGGTTTTATTTTCGCGAGAGGCACGGGTGTGCTTTCGCGAGAGTCACGGCCGTGCCTCTCGGAAACGGAAAAAAACGTATTTTTTGTTTTTTTTTCCTTTCACGAGAGTCACGGTTTTGCTTCCACGAGAGGCACGGTTGTGATTTCGTGAGAGGCACGGACGTGCCTCTTTCGGAAAGGGAAAAAAACCATGCTTCCGGTCCGGTTTTTTCATCCAGTTTTTTCGTGAAAAAAAAGTTCGTCAAAACCTATCAACATGGTATCTAGTTTTGAAGATCTCGACGCGAGGAATCCAATGGTGAAAACGGTTCGAGATTTGGACGCACAATTTAAGAGATAAAACGTTTTGAATAAACGGATCTACGAAAAAAGGAAAAACTCCCAGGTTGCGACAAGTGACGCGCTGCATGTGCGCCACTTGTCGCGACCTGTGAAAGTGGAGTGCTCTTTGCAATGAATACTCCTTAATTAATGATTTCGGGAGGAGTGGGAACTCGCATGAAGGAGCCGGGAGCGCAGGATTTTGTGGAGCAGGTGGACTACCAAACAGGCCCTAAATCATTGCAGTAGGAGCGTCACGGGGCTTGACTTGGCCAGCAATGGCGCACTCGATACTGTACAAATATAACCGAGTAAGCCTTCAAAAATTGTATATTGATCATTGCTGTCTTATGGAAATGGCATTGAAAAGTTTCTTATTTTGTTAAGCTTGTGAGTATATTATTAATTGTTTTTGTGCTGTAAATACAAAATGAAACGTCGTTGAACATTTGAACAACATGTTGCTACGAATACATGATTATTGAGACTGTACATCATAGACATGTAAGAGGTAATCTCATCATTCCTATGCAACACGTGAGCTCAATAAAAATATGTAATATTTCATCTCTCCGACCAAACACTAAAATAGAACCGTTTAGATCCACTATGCGGACTCCAACCAAACGCCAAAACATAATCACAGACCAACCAAATTCATGAATGTGTTATCAACCTGGCCAATCTTAAACGGAATTTTATGGTTCCATTACGACGACACAACTTGGGTTTTGTTCCATTCTTACATTTACTAGGTGGAGTAAAAAAATGGAATGGAATATTTTCGCTCCGATGTTTGGCTAGAGAGATGAAATGAAACAAATTTGATTCAATTTACATCTTTCACAAGAGTGGTGAGTTTAACCCCATATGCATATGATGCATAATATGAACAAGTATAGCCCTTCGACTTTTTGACAACATATTATTCGGATTCTCAACACTATTTCATTTGTATTTGCAACATAAACAATTAGCAATGTACAATCACAAACGTAACAAATATATGTCATCACAGATAACACATTTCCCAATACCTTTTCATAAGACAGTAACAATGGGCATATACAACTATACCTGGCCATGGGAAGCCCGGCACAGCCTGCCCGGCCCAACCCGGCCTGGCCCGATGCTGCTCCTGGGCCGGGCTCGGGCCTAGATTTTGAGCCCGATGGTCGGGCCGGGCTGGGCCCGGGCCCGTCGTTTTTGCACTTTTCTTAAGGTCGGGCCGGGTCGGCCCGGAGCCCGACGGGCTTTTACGTGTTCGGACCGGACTCGGGCCTAGAAAACAGGCCCGATGGCCGGGCCCGGGCCTGGGTTTTTTGCGTCGGGCTTGACTAGGCCCGGTCCGAAGCCCGGTCCGGCCCGAGGTATGGCCAGGTATATATACAACACACCTCACCCAAAAGCGACCAAGTTTATAATAAGCCATACAAACATGTCAGTTAGCATGAAGACACGTCCAAATTGTGAATTGGTGCTGGGGTGCAACATACAGTGAGAATCATTACATGCCGAGCTCGACATGAAAAGCCAAGCTAGAGAGCCATGCACGATGGGATTGCCCAAGCAGGAGGAGAGGAAAAATGAATTGTCATTTTTCATCATGTTGTCATTGTTGACCCCACCAGTTTGGCAGGATGCTGCTCCGCTCCACCCAGGCACAGCACAAAACTTCTCCAAAACTAATTTCCCACTCGACAGCCGCTGGCTTCCCTCAGTGATACCGGTACCGCATGTCCTTACTCACACGCCCCAATCGAACCACCCCCCCCCCCCCCCCCCCCCCCCCGCCCCCCTATTTTTGGTCACCTCCTTCTGTCACTGCTACTTTTGTGCTCCACCTTCACATAGACAGGAAGAAGAGGCGAGAGGGGCGTTGTGTTTAGGGATACAGTAAAGGCGTTTGTTCCTCTCTCTTTTTTTCAATTAGTGAGTGAGCGTGGAATACGGTGAGAGTTGGGTCACAGAGATAACGTGAGCGTCGATCGACCAAGCAACCGGTGCATTAGACAAATTTTATGTTATGACATAGTTCCACGTCGAGGAAGAATACTCTTTTCGTGGAACCAATTCTTTTCATTCTACTCACAAATGAATGACTGCCAAATGTGGAACCGACACTTCACATTTCACCACATGGGCTCAAACAAACACGCCCTTGATTTGTCAACCAAGCACACCCTTGAGCGGGAAGATCATGTGGCGTGCACAATCTGTGTTTCTTTTTCTGTGACCCCAAACTGTAGGAGTTTATTCCCACATTTTTAATAGTTTTTGTGTGTAAAGTTTATGCCCAAAAGGGGAAAAAGGAATACAGCTAGTATCAAACTAGCTCAACTAACACCTAACCGAGAAAACTCCAAGGCCTCCTTTGGTTCATAGAATTTTTTTAGTATAAGAACTTTGTAGGAACATCTCCTTCGAAACCCTTTAGTTTGCATGAATGTATTCCTATTTCTACAGGATAGGCATCTATCCTTCATATTTTAAAGGAAAAAATATTAGCCTATACTCAATGAAAAAGTGTATTTTATGCATTAAATGACATGTCTTTTTCTGTATAAATTGAGATGCATGTCATCTCACTTCCTATGATTTTTTTATTCCTATCATGTGAATCAAAGGAGGACTGAGAGCAAAAACCGTACGAGGAAAAAGATCAAATCCAAATAAGATGACCAGAGATGCAAAACTGAATTCCTCCCGGAAAAGGAAACTATCTAAAATCTATATTTCTGTTTTGTACTCCCTTCTGTCCTTTTTAGTCTGCGTATAAGTTTTGTCCAAAATCAAAATATCTCTACTTTGATCAATCTTATAGAAAAAAGTACCAACATTCACAACGCCAAATCAATATTATTTGATTCATTACGAAATGTAGTTTCAAAGTATATATATTTTGCATTGAAGATGTTGATATTTTATAAATTTGGTCAAACTTTATAAAGTTTGACTTTACAAAAATCTAATACGTGAGCGGAGAGAGTAGATTAGTCATAGTCCTGTTTGCAGTGAGTATTCCTCCACTGTTGCGCCTAAAAGAACAATCTGCGTTTCGCCAGCGGCTTGATGTCTTGCCATGCTCCAGCTTTTCCTTCCTCCAAAATTCTCTTCGTCGTGTTTGATTTCTCCATTTCCCTCGAAATTTCAGTGCGCCTGAGGTGAGCAGGCAAGCCGGCAGCGGTCAAGGTCAACTGAGGACTCCCTGCCTGCTGCCGAGCAGATGGACCCACTCCACTGGTTCCTCAGTCCTCGCACAGTCGCACTCCGTGACAAACCTTCCGTGACGGCCGCTGCAATGTCATGCAGAAAAACAACAATTTTCCTTGCTTAATTGTTAAGTAAACGGCACCTCGATCGCCATCGTTTTAGCGCGACGACAACGTCAAAAAAGGACCATAACGTAGTATTTTTTACGTAGTTTTCAATGATATTTTTTGTTACATACATTAACATTTTGTGGACACAGTTGGGTTGGCGTTGACGGTGATATGGATCAGGAGGTGGTGCGGTTTGGCATCTAACGCGTCGGCGACGGCAGGTCTCGGTTGCGTGACGCAGCGGGGTCTCGACGATGGACTTATGTTGATGGACGCGCATATGGTGGTGACACTGTCTGGCGTCATGGTGGCGTCAATCGTCAGCTAGCCCTTGCAAGGTCGATGCGTCAGCACAGTTCTGAAGATGGATCGGTGAAAGACGGCGGCGGCGGCCTCTGAGAGTGCACCAGACCGGTGTGTGCCCCAGGCCTGGCAATGTGGCTTGTGTTGGAATAGTTGTATTGAGATAGGACTAGTGTTTAAACTTGTAATCCTCTTCTATCTCTACTTCTGTCTATCTCTTCCTGTACCGACTTTCTCCTGTAACTTCACGATCAATCTCCTGATCGTCAGACTTGTAAGCCACGGCATCCCCAATATAAATACAATTGCGGCCCGAGAAAAGGGTTTAACGCTTCCACAATATTTACATGGTAATCAGAGCATCTTCTTCCTAGATCGAGAAGAGATCGCATCTAGCGTTCCCCAAAACTTCGTCAAACCTCGCTATGACTTCCGCCTCCACCCAATCCAGCACCTTGAGTGCGCTCACCACCTCCCTCGCCTCCACATCCACCTTCGCCCCTTCATCCAGTAGTTCTCAGGCCATGTCCCTCGGAGCACCACCGCAGGAGAAGCTTACGAGGAACAATTTCCTCATGTGGAAAGCCATCGTGCTGCCACAAATCAAGGGCGCCCAGATGGCGCACCACCTCGATCCGACGAGCCAGGCGCCGCCGGAAACCCTCACCATCACCAAAGATGGGAATGAGGAACAGATTGCAAACTTCGCCAGGCATCTCTGGTACGCACAACAGCAGCAGGTTCAAAGTTTCTTGATGGGCTCCTTGTCTCGCGAGATTCTTGCACAGGTCGTTACCTTGGAGACTCCAGCGGAGGTATGGGCGGCGATCCAAGCTACGTTTGCTGCCCAAACCCAAGCTCAAGCCATCAACACTCGGATAGAGCTCACAAATCTGAAAAAAGGTAACCTAACCATGACTGAATATCTTGCCAAGATTAAGATGCTGTCAGATGAGATTGCATGCACGGGAGCGGCACTAGGCAGTGCTGAGATCGTCTCCCACCTTCTGGCCGGCCTCGACCTCGACTACAACCCGGTCGTGTCGGCCCTCGCAGCGCGGGTTGAGCCCGTGACTGTGCAAGAACTCTTCACCCAACTGCTGAGTTTTGATGCGCGTCTCAACCTGCTCCATGGGACGAACATCCGCCAATCTTCTGCCAACGCCGCCTCACGAGGACGTGGAGCAGGAAGTGGGCGCGATCACCAAGGGCGCGGCCGCTACAGCAGAGGAGGCGGTCGCGGACGCGGCAACAGCCAGAACACGCGCTCTGGTGGGGGCGGCTTCACCACCACCAACAACGCCCCCATGCGCTCTGGAGGAGGTGGCTACTCCAACAACAACAACACCTCCTCTGGATCTTCCTCCTCCAACCGTCCTAGATGCCAGCTATGCAAGAAGGCAGGCCATGAAGTCATGGATTGCTGGCATCGTTACGACGAGGACTTTGTCCCTGATGCACGTCTCGTTGCGGCTGCAATGAGGGAGCAAGGTGGTGGAGATGGCTCTGTTTGGTACGCTGACTCGGGAGCTACTGACCATGTCACCAACAAGCTAGAGAAGCTCTCCATGAGGGAGAGATAATTCGGCAACGACCAGATCCACATCGCTAGCGGAGGAGGTATGGACATACGTCATCTTGGTCAAGCATCTATTAATTCCCCTACTCTTAAACGTGATCTAGTTCTTAAAGATGTCCTTCATGTTCCACAAGCCGATAAAAACCTTGCATCTATGTCTCGTTTGACCGCCGATAACAATGTCTTCTTTGAAACTCATCCTACATATTTTTTATTAAGGGATCGGGCAACAAGGGAGCTCCTCCATCACGGTAGATGCATTGGAGGCTTGTACACCATCACATCCGGAGCATTTAGTCGAAAGCGTCATCGTCAAGTCTACTCCGTCGTCAAGCCCTCATTGGCAAGATGGCATCAAATATTAGGACATCCTTCTTCGATCATAGTCAAGCAAGTAGTGAATAAAGGCAATCTTCCATTGTCATCTAGTCAACATGATGAGTCTGTTTGTGATGCTTGTCAATGTGCTAAAAGTCACCAACTCCCTTATCCTAGGTCAAACAGTGTGTCTCATGCTTCTTTGGAACTTATTTTTAGTGATGTATGGGGTCATGCAAGAGATTCTTTTGGAAGAAAAAAAAATACTATGTTAGTTTTATTGATGATTTTAGCAAATTTACTTGGATATATTTGCTTAAGTTCAAATCTGAAGTTTTCTCCGTATTCCAAGAATTTTAGAAGCTTATTGAACGTCAATTTGATAGAAAAATCATCACAGTCCAGAGTGACTGGGGAGGAGAGTATGAAAAGCTCAACTCTTTCTTTCGTGATATTGGCATTGCTCATCATGTATCTTCTCCTTATGCTCATCAACAGAACAGCTCTGCTGAGCGTAAACACCGTCATATTGTCGAAGTTGGTTTATCCCTTCTTGCTCATGCATCAATGCCATTAAAATATTGGGATGAAGCCTTTATTGCAGCCACTTATCTCATTAATCGTCTTCCTAGCAAAGTTATTGGTAACATCACTCCTTTGGAAAAATTGTTCCAACAAAAGCCAGACTATAATTCTCTCAAAATCTTTGGGTGTGCTTGCTATCCCAATCTTTGTCCTTACAATCGCCATAAACTTGAGTTTCGTTCCACTCAATGTGTTTTTCTTGGCTATAGTAATCTCCATAAAGGATACAAGTGTCTTGAAATTTCTACCGGACGAATATATATTTCTCGTGATGTTGTATTTGATGAAACAATCTTTCCTTTTTCATACCAATGCCGGAGCTTTACTTCGTGCAGAAATTGCACTTCTTCCTGACTATATGTCTAGTCCAGATCACGGGGGAGAGTTAAATAGTGCTGATCTTATGACTAGTCCCAAAGAAGATTTTAATTCTGATGCTAAGTGTGTAGATTCATATTGTCATTTTATGCAAGCAAATGAAGACAAACTGGGCGCTGGATCCCAGGCGGATCTGGCTAGCAGCAATGGCGCGGGATCCACAGGAGACGCGCGATCCCAGGCGGATCTCAGCAGTGCGCTGCATGCGTTGGACGCAATGGCCGACAGCCCCAGCAACACGGGCCCCGCCAGCCCACCCAGCATGGGCCACCGCGAATCACCTAGCGCCACCCATGCGTGGAACGGGCCAGCAGCCTACCGGGCGACAAGGGTGGGGTCTGGCGCAGGAGGCGCGTCCGACCCAACCGAGCGGCTGGCCGCTGCGGATGCCACGCGGTGCTCTCCTACTAGCGCACCGATCGCTAGGAGGATTTCTGTCTCCCCGATTGCCTCGGATCGAGAGCAGGATCAGGAGCTGCACAATGCACGGGATCCGGTGGGATCTTCTGAGGTAGAAAACTCTACTCAAACTTGTGTACCAGCTTCTGCATTGGAACTTCCACGTTGCCACACAAGATCAAAATCTGGTATTGTTAAAGAAAAAGAATACACAGATGGAACTATCAGGTATGATAAGATTAAACGTGCTTTTCTTACTAGTATGGGTGAGCCAACTCATCTACATGATGCACTTGCTAGTAAAGATTGGAAAGAAGCTATGGATAGTGAATATGAGGCACTCATGAAAAATAAAACTTGGCATTTGGTACAACCAGGAAAAGGCAAAAATGTCATTGATTGCAAGTGGGTGTATAAGATTAAAAGAAAGTCTGATGGAAGTATAGTCAGATACAAGGCTAGATTAGTTGCAAAAGGGTTTAAACAAAGGTTTGGTATTGATTATGAAGATACCTTTAGCCCTGTTGTTAAAGCAGCTACTATTCGACTTGTATTGTCCATTGCTGTTTCCAGAGGCTGGAGTTTAAGGCAGCTAGATGTTCAGGACGCGTTTCTTCATGGTGTTCTGGAAGAAGAGGTTTTTATGCGGCAACCACCAGGTTATGAAAACAGGAGCACACCTCACTATATTTGCAAATTGGATAAAGCTTTGTATGGGTTGAAACAGGCCCCAAGAGCCTGGTACTCAAGGTTGAGCACTCAATTACAACAACTTGGATTTATACCATCTAAAGCTGATACTTCGTTATTCTTCTACAACAAAGCCAATATTATTATCTTTGTCTTAGTATATGTTGATGATATAATTGTTGCCACCTCAAGTCCAAGTGCTACTGCTTGTCTGCTTAAGGATTTAAAGATGGAATTTGCTCTTAAGGATCTGGGTGATCTTCATTATTTTCTTGGTATAGAGGTAAAAAAGATGAAAGATGGCATACTTCTGTCTCAGGAAGAATATACCAAAGATATTCTCAAGAGAGTAGGATTGGAAAACTGCAAGCCGGTAAGCACACCAATCTCAACTTCGGAAAAACTTACTATTGATAGTGGAGAAACTCTTGGGCCTGAGGATGCAACAAACTATAGAAGTGTTGTAGGTGCATTACAATACTTGACTCTTACACGTCCTGATATTTCCTATTCTGTTAACAAAGTATGTCAATATCTGCATTGAAAGATCGTGGATGTCGCCTAGAGGGGGGGTGAATAGGCGTTTTAAAATAATTACGGTTTAGGCTTGAACAAATGCGGAATAAACCTAGCGGTTAATTTGTCAAGCACAAAACCTAAAACAACTAGGCTCACCTATGTGCACCAACAACTTATGCTAAGCAAGATAAGCAACTATGTGATAGCAAGATATATGACAAGAAACAATATGGCTATCACAAAGTAAAGTGCATAAGTAAAGGGTGTTGGAAATATGCCCTAGAGGCAATAATAAAAGCATTATTATTATATTTCCTTGTTCATGGTAATTGTCTTTATTCATGCTATAATTGTGTTATCCGGAAATCGTAATACATGTGTGAATAATAGACACCAACATGTCCCTAGTAAGCCTCTAGTTGACTAGCTCGTTAATCAACAGATAGTCATGGTTTCCTGGCTATGGACATAAGATGTCATTGATAACGAGATCACATCATTAGGAGAATGATGTGATGGACAAGACCCAATCCTAAACATAGCATAAAGATCGTATAGTTCGTTTGCTAGAGTTTTGCAATGTCAAGTATCTTTTCCTTAGACCATGAGATCGTGTAACTCCCGGATACCGTAGGAGTGCTTTGGGTGTACCAAACGTCACAACGTAACTGGGTGACTATAAAGGTATACTACGGGTATCTCCGAAAGTGTCTGTTGGGTTGACACGGATCAAGACTGGGATTTGTCACTCCGTATGACGGAG
Organism: Triticum monococcum; assembly: GCA_034509565.1. Lineage (NCBI taxonomy): Eukaryota > Viridiplantae > Streptophyta > Magnoliopsida > Poales > Poaceae > Triticum > Triticum monococcum. Next base: position 492,970,309 of record CM067845.1, read on the forward strand.
AGGTATCACTGGGCCCACTCGGTAATGCATCATCATAATGAGCTCAAAGTGACCAAGTGTCTGGTCACGGGATCATGCATTACGGTACGAGTAAAGTGACTTGCCGGTGACGAGATTGAACGAGGTATTGGGATACCGACGATCGAATCTCGGGCAAGTAATATATCGATTGACAAAGGGAATTGCATACGGGGTTGATTGAATCCTCGACATCGTGGTTCATCCGATGAGATCATCGTGGAGCATGTGGGAGCCAACATGGGTATCCAGATCCCGCTGTTGGTTATTGACCGGAGAGTCGTCTCGATCATGTCTGCTTGTCTCCCGAACCCGTAGGGTCTACACACTTAAGGTTCGGTGACGCTAGGGTTGTGAAGATAAGTATATGCAGTAACCCGAATGTTGTTCGGGGTCCCGGATGAGATCCAGGACGTCATGAGGAGTTCCGGAATGGTCCGGAGGTAAAGAATTATATGTAGGATGTGCAGTTTCGGCCATCGGGACAAGTTTCGGGGTAGCCGGTATTGTACCGGGACCACCGGAAGGGTCCCGGGGGTCCACCGGGTGGGGCCACCTATCTCGGAGGGCCCCATGGGCTGAAATAGGAGGGAACCCAGCCCATAGTGGGCTGGGGCGCCAGCCCCTAGGGGTCCCATGCGGCTAGGGCTAAGGGGAAACCCTAGAGGGGGCGCCCCCCTTGCCTTGGGGAGCAAGCCCCACCCTCGGCCGCCGCCCCCCCTAGTAGATTCCATCTACTAGGGCCGGCGCCCCCTCCATGGCACCCCTATATATAGTGGGGGAGAGGAGGGACTTGACATACCAGCCCCTGGCGCCTCCCTCTCTCCCCGTTACGTCTCTCTTCCTCGTAGTATAGGCGAAGCCCTGCTACTGCGACGCCCTGCATCCACCACCACGCCGTCGTGCTGCTGGATCTTCGTCAACCTCTCCTTCCCCCTTGCTGGATCAAGAAGGAGGAGACGTCTCCCGTTCCGTACGTGTGTTGAACACGGAGGTGCCGTCCGTTCGGCGCTGGTCATCGGTGATTTGGATCACGTTGTGTACGACTACATCATCCCCGTTCGTTGAACGCTTCCGCACGAGATCTACAAAGGTATGTAGATGCATCTCGTGACTCGTTGCTAGATGAACTACTAGATGATCTTGGTGAAACGAGTAGGAAATTTTTTGTTTTCAACAACGTTCTCCAACAGTGGCATCATGAGCTAGGTCTATGCGTAGTTCTTCTTGCGCGAGTAGAACACAATTTGTTGTGGGCGTGGATTTGTCAACTTTCTTGCCGCTACTAGTCTTTTCTTGCTTCAGCGGTATTGTGGGATGAAGCGGCCCGGACCAACCTTACACGTACGCTTACGTGAGACCGGTTCCACCGACTAACATGCACTAGTTGCATAAGGTGGCTGGCGGGTGTCTGTCTCTCCTACTTTAGTTGGAGCGGATTCGATGAACAGGGTCCTTATGAAGGGTAAATAGAAGTTGACAAATCACGTTGTGGTTTTCACGTAGGTAAGAAAACGTTCTTGCTAGAACCCTAATTCAGCCACGTAAAAACTTGCAACAACAATTAGAGGACGTCTAACTTGTTTTTGCAGCAAGTGGTTTGTGATATGATATGGCCAAAGTTGTGATGAATGATGAATGATCTATATGTGATGTATGAGATGTTCATGCTATTGTAATAGGAATCACGACTTGCATGTCGATGAATATGACAACCGGCAGGAGCCATAGGAGTTGTCTTTATTCTTTTATATGACCTGCGTGTCATCGAGAAACGCCATGTAAATTACTTTGCTTCATTGCTAAACGCGTTAGCCATAGTAGTAGAAGTAATAATTGGCGAGCAACTTCATGGAGACACGATGATGGAGATCATGGTGTCAAGCCGGTGACAAGACGGTCATGGAGCCCCAAGATGGAGATCAAAGGAGCTATGTGATAATGGCCATATCATGTCACGTTTATTATTTGATTGCATGTGATGTTTATCATGTTTTGCATCTTGTTTACTTAGAACGGCGGTAGTAAATAAGATGATCCCTCATAACAATTTCAAGAAGTGTTCTCCCCTAACTGTGCACCGTTGCTAAAGTTCGTCGTTTCGAAGCACCACGTGATGATCGGGTGTGATAGATTCTTACGTTCACATACAACGGGTGTAAGACAGTTTTACACATGCAAAACACTTAGGGTTAACTTGACGAGCCTAGCATGTGCATAGACATGGCCTCGGAACACAGAAGACCGAAAGGTCGAGCATGAGTCGTATAGAAGATGCGATCAACATGAAGATGTTCACAGACGTTGACTAGTCCGTCTCACGTGATGATCGGACACGGCCTAGTTAACTAGGATCATGTAATACTTAGATGACTAGAGGGATGTCTAATCTAAGTGGGAGTTCATTATAATTTGATTGGATGAACTTTATTATCATGAACATTAGTCTAAAATATTTTACAATATGTCTTGTAGATCAAATAGCCCACGTAGTCCTCAACTTCAACGCGTTCCTAGAGAAAACCAAGCTGAAAGACGATGGCAACAACTATACGGACTGGGTCCGGAACCTGAGGATCATCCTCATAGCTGCCAAGAAAGATTATGTCCTACAAGCACCGCTGGGTGACGCACCTGTCCTCCCTGCTGAACAAGACGTTATGAACGCTTGGCAGGCACGTACCGATGACTACTCCCTCGTTCAGTGCGGCATGCTTTACAGTTTAGAACCGGGGCTCCAAAAGCGTTTTGAGAGACATGGAGCATATGAGATGTTCGAAGAGCTGAAAATGGTTTTCCAAGCTCATGCCCGGGTCGAGAGATATGAGGTCTCCGACAAGTTCTTCAGCTGTAAGATGGAGGAAAACAGTTCTGTCAGTGAGCACATACTCACGATGTCTGGATTACATAACCGCTTGACTCAGCTGGGAGTTAATCTCCCGGATGATGCGGTCATTGACAGAATCCTCCAGTCGCTTCCACCGAGCTACAAGAGCTTTGTGATGAACTTCAATATGCAGGGGATGGAAAAGACCATTCCTGAAGTATTTGCTATGCTGAAATCAGCAGAGGTAGAAGTCAAGAAGGAACATCAGGTGTTGATGGTCAATAAAACCACTAAGTTCAAGAAGGGCAAGGGTAAGAAAGCCTTCAAGAAGGACGGCAAGGAGGTTGCCGCGCCCGGCAAGCAAGCTGCCGGGAAGAAGCCAAAGAATGGACCCAAGCCCGAGACTCAGTGTTTTTATTGCAAGGGAAGCGGTCACTGGAAGCGGAATTGCCCCAAGTACTTAGCAGACAAGAAGGCCGGCAAAACAAAAGGTATATGTGATATACATGTAATTGATGTGTACCTTACCAGTAATCGTAGTAGCTCTTGGGTATTTGATACCGGTGCAGTTGCTCACATTTGTAACTCACAGCAGGAACTACGGAATAGGCGAAGACTGGCAAATGACGAGGTGACGATGCGCGTCGGGAATGGTTCCAAAGTCGATGTGATCGCCGTCGGCACGCTGCCTGTTCATTTACCTACGGGATTAGTTTTAAACCTCAATGATTGTTATTTAGTACCAGCTTTGAGCATGAACATTGTATCGGGATCTCGTTTAATTCGAGATGGCTACTCATTTAAATCCGAGAATAATGGTTGTTCTATTTATATGAGAGATATGTTTTCTGGTCATGCTCCTATGGTGAATGGTTTATTCTTTATGAATCTCGAACGTAATGCTACACATGTTCATAGTGTGAGTACCAAAAGATGTAAGGTTGATAATGATAGTCCCACATACTTGTGGCACTGCCGCCTTGGTCACATAGGTGTCAAACGCATGAAGAAGCTCCATGCAGATGGACTTTTAGAGTCTCTTGATTATGAATCATTTGACACGTGCGAACCATGCCTTATGGGTAAAATGACCAAGACTCCGTTCTCAGGAACAATGGAGCGAGCAACCAACTTATTGGAAATCATACATACTGATGTGTGCGGTCCAATGAGTGTTGAGGCTCGCGGCGGCTATCGTTATGTTCTCACTCTCACTGATGATTTGAGTAGATATGGATATATTTACTTAATGAAACACAAGTCTGAAACCTTTGAAAAGTTCAAGGAATTTTAGAGTGAGGTCGAGAATCAATGTGACAGGAAAATCAAGTTTCTACGATCAGATCATGGAGGAGAATACTTGAGTCACGAATTTGGCACACACTTAAGAAAATGTGGAATAGTTTCACAGCTCACGCCGCCTGGAACACCTCAGCGTAACGGTGTGTCCGAACGTCGTAATCGCACTCTATTAGATATGGTGCGGTCTATGATGTCTCTTGCCGATTTACCACTATCCTTTTGGGGCTATGCTTTAGAGACTGCTGCATTCACTTTAAATAGGGCTCCGTCAAAATCCGTTGAGACGACACCGTTTGAATTATGGTTTGGAAAGAAACCTAAGTTGTCGTTTCTGAAAGTTTGGGGATGCGATGCTTATGTCAAGAAACTTCAACCTGAAAAGCTCGAACCCAAGTCGGAAAAATGCGTCTTCATAGGATACCCAAAAGAAACTATTGGGTATACCTTCTACCTCAGATCCGAAGGCAAGATCTTTGTTGCCAAGAATGGATCCTTTCTAGAGAAAGAGTTTCTCTCGAAAGAAGTAAGTGGGAGGAAAATAGAACTTGATGAAGTATTACCTCTTGAACCGCAAAATGGCGCAACTCAAGAAAATGTTCCTGAGGTGCCTACACCGACTGGAGAGGAAGTTAATGATGATGATCATGAAACTTCTGATCAAGTTACTACTGAAATTCGAAGGTCCACAAGGACACGTTCCGCACCAGAGTGGTATGGCAACCCTGTCTTGGAAATTATGTTGTTAGACAACGGTGAACCTTCGAACTATGAAGAAGCGATGGCGGGCCCGGATTCCGACAAATGGCTAGAAGCCATGAAATCCGAGATAGGATCCATGTATGAAAACGAAGTATGGACTTTGACTGACTTGCCCATTGAACGGCGAGCCATAGAGAATAAATGGATCTTTAAGAAGAAGACAGACGCGGATGGTAATGTGACCATCTATAAAGCTCGGCTTGTCGCTAAAGGTTATCGACAAGTTCAAGGGGTTGACTATGATGAGACTTTCTCACCGGTAGCGAAGCTGAAGTCCGTCCGAATCATGTTAGCAATTGCCGCGTTTTACGATTATGAAATATGGCAAATGGACGTCAAAACGGCATTCCTTAATGGTTTCCTTAAGGAAGAATTGTATATGATGCAGCCGGAAGGTTTTGTCGATCCTAAGAATGCTGACAAAGTGTGCAAGCTCCAACGCTCGATTTATGGGCTGGTGCAAGCATCTCGGAGTTTGAACATTCGCTTTGATGAGATGATCAAAGCGTTTGGGTTTACGCAGACTTATGGAGAAGTCTGTGTTTACAAGAAAGTGAGTGGGAGCTCTGTAGCATTTCTCATATTATATGTAGATGACATACTTTTGATGGGAAATGATATAGAACTCTTGGACAGCATCAAGGCCTACTTGAATAAGAGTTTTTCAATGAAGGACCTTGGAGAAGCTGCTTATATATTAGGCATCAAGATCTATAGAGATAGATCGAGACGCCTCATAGGTCTTTCACAAAGCACATACCTTGATAAGATATTGAAGAAGTTCAATATGGATCAATCTAAGAAGGGGTTCTTGCCTGTGTTACAAGGTATGAAATTGAGCTCGGCTCAAAGTCCGACCACGGCAGAAGAAATAGAAGAGATGAGTATCATCCCCTACGCCTCAGCCATAGGTTCTATTATGTATGCCATGCTGTGTACCAGACCTGATGTAAACCTTGCCGTAAGTTTGGTAGGAAGGTACCAAAGTAATCCCGGCAAGGAACACTGGACAGCGGTCAAGAATATCCTGAAGTACCTGAAAAGGACTAAGGAGATGTTTCTCGTTTATGGAGGTGACGAAGAGCTCGTCGTAAAGGGTTACGTCGACGCTAGCTTCGACACAGATCTGGATGACTCAAAGTCACAAACCGGATACGTGTATATTTTGAATGGTGGGGCAGTAAGCTGGTGCAGTTGCAAGCAGAGCGTCGTGGCGGGATCTACATGTGAAGCGGAGTACATGGCAGCCTCGGAGGCAGCACATGAAGCAATCTGGGTGAAGGAGTTCATCACCGACCTCGGAGTCATACCCAATGCGTCGGGGCCGATCAAGCTCTTTTGTGACAACACTGGAGCTATTGCACTTGCCAAGGAGCCCAGGTTTCACAAGAAGACAAGGCATATCAAGCGTCGCTTCAACTCCGTTCGTGAAAATGTTCAGGATGGAGACATAGATATTTGTAAAGTACATACGGACCTGAATGTAGCAGATCCGTTGACTAAACCTCTCCCTAGGGCAAAACATGATCAACACCAGAATTCCATGGGTGTTCGATTCATCACAATGTAACTAGATTATTGACTCTAGTGCAAGTGGGAGACTGTTGGAAATATGCCCTAGAGGCAATAATAAAAGCATTATTATTATATTTCCTTGTTCATGGTAATTGTCTTTATTCATGCTATAATTGTGTTATCCGGAAATCGTAATACATGTGTGAATAACAGACACTAACATGTCCCTAGTAAGCCTCTAGTTGACTAGCTCGTTAATCAACAGATAGTCATGGTTTCCTGGCTATGGACATAAGATGTCATTGATAACGAGATCACATCATTAGGAGAATGATGTGATGGACAAGACCCAATCCTAAACATAGCATAAAGATCGTATAGTTCGTTTGCTAGAGTTTTGCAATGTCAAGTATCTTTTCCTTAGACCATGAGATCGTGTAACTCCCGGATACCGTAGGAGTGCTTTGGGTGTACCAAACGTCACAACGTAACTGGGTGACTATAAAGGTATACTACGGGTATCTCCGAAAGTGTCTGTTGGGTTGACACGGATCAAGACTGGGATTTGTCACTCCGTATGACGGAGAGGTATCACTGGGCCCACTCGGTAATGCATCATCATAATGAGCTCAAAGTGACCAAGTGTCTGGTCACGGGATCATGCATTACGGTACGAGTAAAGTGACTTGCCGGTGATGAGATTGAACGAGGTATTGGGATACCGACGATCGAATCTCGGGCAAGTAATATATCGATTGACAAAGGGAATTGCATACGGGGTTGATTGAATCCTCGACATCGTGGTTCATCCGATGAGATCATCGTGGAGCATGTGGGAGCCAACATGGGTATCCAGATCCCGCTGTTGGTTATTGACCGGAGAGTCGTCTCGGTCATGTCTGCTTGTCTCCCGAACCCGTAGGGTCTACACACTTAAGGTTCGGTGACGCTAGGGTTGTAAAGATAAGTATATGCAGTAACCCGAATGTTGTTCGGGGTCCCGGATGAGATCCAGGACGTCACGAGGAGTTCCGGAATGGTCCGGAGGTAAAGAATTATATATAGGATGTGCAGTTTCGGCCATCGGGACAAGTTTCGGGGTACCCGGTATTGTACCGGGACCACCGGAAGGGTCCACCGGGTGGGGCCACCTATCCCGGAGGGCCCCATGGGCTGAAATAGGAGGGAACCCAGCCCATAGTGGGCTGGGGCGCCAACCCCTAGGGGGCCCATGAGGCTAGGGCTAAGGGGAAACCCTAGAGGGGGCGCCCCCCTTGCCTTGGGGAGCAAGCCCCACCCTAGGCCGCCGCCCCCCTAGTAGATTCCATCTACTAGGGCCGGCGCCCCCCCCATGGCACCCCTATATATAGTGGGGGAGAGGAGGGACTTGACATACCAGCCCCTGGCGCCTCCCTCTCTCCCCGTTACGTCTCTCTTCCTCGTAGTATAGGCGAAGCCCTGCTACTGCGACGCCCTGCATCCACCACCACGCCGTCGTGCTGCTGGATCTTCGTCAACCTCTCCTTCCCCCTTGCTGGATCAAGAAGGAGGAGACGTCTCCCGTCCCGTACGTGTGTTGAACGCGGAGGTTCCGTCCGTTCGGCGCTGGTCATCGGTGATTTGGATCACGTTGTGTACGACAACATCATCCCCGTTCGTTGAACGCTTCCGCACGCGATCTACAAAGGTATGTAGATGCATCTCGTGACTCGTTGCTAGATGAACTCCTAGATGATCTTGGTGAAACGAGTAGGAAATTTTTTGTTTTCAACAACGTTCTCCAACAAAGGGCTCGGCTAAGAGATAACCGAGGCACGCGGAGACGATGATGTATCCCGAAGTTCACACCCTTGCGGATGCTAATCTCCGTTTGGAGCGGTGTGGAGGCACAATGCTCCCCAAGAAGCCACTAGGGCCACCGTAATCTCCTCACGCCCTCGCACAATGCAAGATGTCGTGATTCCACTAAGGGACCCTTGAGGGCGGTCACCGAACCCGTACAGATGGCAACCCTTGGGGACAGTCACCGAACCCGTACACTTTGGCAACCCTTGGGGGCGGTCACCGGTACCCGTCAAATTGCTCGGGGCGATCTCCACAACCTAATTGGACACCCCGACGCTTGCCCGGAGCTTTACACCACAATGATTGAGCTCCGAATACCATCAACCGTCTAGGGCGCCAAGGCACCCAAGAGGAACAAGCTCTAGGGTGCCCAAACACCCAAGAGTAATAAGCTTCTCAAACTTCACTTCCACGTATCACCGTGGAGAACTCAAATCGATGCACCAAATGCAATGGCAAGGGCACACGGAGTGCCCAAGTCCTTCTCTCCCAATCCCACCAAAGCAACTAATGCTAGGGAAGAAAATGAGAGGAAGAACTAAAGAAGAACACAAAGAACTCCAAGATCTAGATCCAAGGGGTTCCCCTCACTTAGAGGAGAAAGTGATTGGTGGAAACGTGGATCTAGATCTCCTCTCTCTTTTCCCTCAAGAACTAGCAAGAATCATTGGAGGGATTGAGAGTTAGCAAGCTCGAAGAAGGTCAACAATGGAGGAAGAACACGAGCTAAAAAGGATTGGGTTCATTGGGGAAGAAGACTCCCTTTTATAGGTGGGGAAAAATCCAACCGTTATGCTCACAGCCCGCACAGAGCGATACTACCGCTCCAAGGAGCGGTACTACCGCTAGGGCGGAAGTACCCCTTTGAAAAACAACAGCGAGGAGGCAAAAGGCCAGAAGAACTGCCGGAGCGGTACTACCGCTCGTCCTCACGGTACTACCGCTCGACCTCACGGTACTACCGCAAATGGTAGCGGTACTACTGCTTGCGACCGGTACTAAAAAAATACATGCGGGCCTACCACCGCAAGACTTGGGACGAGTTTTTGGTCCGGAGTGGTACTACCGCTGTAGGAGCCGTGGTAGTACTGCTCTGGAGCGGTAGTAAAAAATTACATCCGCTCCAATTCGCGGTAGTACCGCTCCAGCCGTTTTAGAACACCAAAACAACCACAACTTTTGCAAACGGACTCCGAATTCGATGAAACAAAGTTTGTTGGAAAGCCAGCGACAAGGGCTAACACAATCTTCAAAGAAATATCAATAAGAAGCAAATGAGAAAAGTCCCATAAGAAAATGGTGAGAACCCTTCCTCGGAAAAGACCGGTAAAACCCCCAACACCGAAAACATCATAGAAGATGCATGCGAACTCCGTTTTCGATGAACTCAAGCTTGTCATCAAGATGACCATAAGCTCTAAGACTCACAAAGAGAACCAAACAAGAACCAAGAAAGATTATGCAAGGAAGCAATGGTTTGAGCTCTCAACGAACGATACGATCAAGCTACTCACTTGAGAGCCCCCCTTGATAGTACGGCTATCGATCCTATAACCCGGTCTCCCAACTACCACCATGAGACCGGTAAAATAGAAAACCTATCAAGGGCAAACCTTTGCCTTGCACATGATCCATTTGAGTTAGATGATGACGATCTTGTCCTCCTCAAGATGGACCACCTTTCTTGATTGCGTTGGGTCGATGAAGACTAGATGATTGCTCCCCCATACTCCACTATGGGCGAGCCACTCTTCGGCACATCTTCACAAGTCCATTGACACCACAATGGATGGCAAGCTTCAAGAACTTGATCTCTTTGTGATTCTCCACTTGAAATTGCACACGGCAATCTTGATGACGATCACCACTTGATGTCATCCTTCCCATGCAGATGGACTTTTAGAGTCTCTTGATTATGAATCATTTGACACGTGCGAACCGTGCCTTATGGGTAAAATGACCAAGACTCCGTTCTCAGGAACAATGGAGCGAGCAACCAACTTATTGGAAATCATACATACTGATGTGTGTGGTCCAATGAGTGTTGAGGCTCGTGGTGGCTATCGTTATGTTCTCACCCTCACTAATGACTTGAGTAGATATGGGTATGTCTACTTAATGAAAAACAAGTCTGAAATCTTTGAAAAGTTCAAGGAATTTCAGAATGAGGTTGAGAATCAACGTGACAGGAAAATCAAGTTTCTACAATCAGATCGTGGAGGAGAATACTTGAGTCATGAATTTGGCACACACTTAAGAAAATGTGGAATAGTTTCACAACTCACGCCGCCTGGAACACCTCAGCGTAATGGTGTGTCCGAACATCGTAATCGCACTCTATTAGATATGGTGCGGTCTATGATGTCTCTTACCGATTTACCGCTATCCTTTTGGGGCTATGCTTTAGAGACTGCTGCATTCACTTTAAATAGGGCTCCGTCGAAATCCGTTGAGACGACACCGTTTGAATTATGGTTTGGGAAGAAACCTAAGTTGTCATTTCTAAAAGTTTGGGGATGCGATGCTTATGTCAAGAAACTTCAACCTGAAAAGCTCGAACCCAAGTCGGAAAAATGTGTCTTCATAGGATACCCTAAAGAAACTGTTGGGTATACCTTCTACCTCAGATCCGAAGGCAAGATCTTTGTTGCCAGGAATGGATGCTTTCTAGAGAAGGAGTTTCTCTCGAAAGAAGTAAGTGGGAGGAAAGTAGAACTTGATGAAGTGTTACCTCTTGAACCGGAAAATGGCGCAACTCAAGAAAATGTTCCTGAGGTGCCTGCACCGACTAGAGAGGAAGTTAATGATGATGATCATGAAACTTCTGATCAAGTTGCTACTGAACTTCGAAGGTCCACAAGGACACGTTCCGCACCAGAATGGTACGGCAACCCTGTCTTGGAAATCATGTTGTTAGACAACGGTGAACCTTCGAACTATGAAGAAGCGATGGCGGGCCCGGATTCCGACAAATGGCTAGAAGCCATGAAATCCGAGATAGGATCCATGTATGAAAACAAAGTATGGACTTTGACTGACTTGCCCGTTGAACGGCGAGCCATAGAAAATAAATGGATCTTTAAGAAGAAGACAGACGCGGATGGTAATGTGACCATCTATAAAGCTCGGCTTGTCGCTAAGGGTTATCGACAAGTTCAAGGGGTTAACTACGATGAGACTTTCTCACCAGTAGCGAAGCTAAAGCCCGTCCGAATCATGTTAGCAATTGCCGCGTTTTACGATTATGAAATATGGCAAATGGACGTCAAAACGGCATTCCTTAATGGTTTCCTTAAGGAAGAACTGTATATGATGCAGCCGGAGGGTTTTGTCGATCCTAAGAATGCTGACAAGGTGTGCAAGCTCCAACGCTCGATTTATGGGCTGGTGCAAGCATCTCGGAGTTGGAACATTCGCTTTGATGAGATGATCAAAGCGTTTGGGTTTACGCAGACTTATGGAGAAGCCTGCGTTTACAAGAAAGTGAGTGGGAGCTCTATAGCATTTCTCATACTATATGTAGATGACATACTCTTGATGGGAAATGATATAGAACTCTTGGACAGCATCAAGGCCTACTTGAATAAGAGTTTTTCAACGAAGGACCTTGGAGAAGCTGCTTATATATTAGGCATCAAGATCTATAGAGATAGAGATCAAGACGCCTCATAGGTCTTTCACAAAGCACATACCTTGAGAAGATATTGAAGAAGTTCAATATGGATCAATCTAAGAAGGGGTTCTTGCCTGTGTTACAAGGTATGAAATTGAGCTCAGCTCAAAGTCCGACCACGGCAGAAGAAATAGAAGAGATGAGTGTCATCCCCTATGCCTCAGCCATAGGTTCTATTATGTATGCCATGCTGTGTACCAGACCTGATGTAAACCTTGCTGTAAGTTTGGTAGGAAGGTACCAAAGTAATCCCGGCAAGGAACACTGGACACCGGTCAAGAATATCCTGAAGTACCTGAAAAGGACTAAGGAAATGTTTCTCGTTTATGGATGTGACGAAGAGCTCGTCGTAAAGGGTTACGTCGACGCTAGCTTCGACACAGATCTGGATGACTCTAAGTCACAAACCAGATACGTGTATATTTTTAATGGTGGGGCAGTCAGCTGGTGCAGTTGCAAGAAGAGCGTCGTGGTGGGATCTACATGTGAAGCGGAGTACATGGCAGCCTCGGAGGCAGCACATGAAGCAATTTGGGTGAAGGAGTTCATCACCGACCTTGGAGTCATACCCAATGCGTCGGGGCCGATCAAGCTCTTCTGTGACAACACTGGAGCTATTGCACTTGCCAAGGAGCCCAGGTTTCACAAGAAGACAAGGTACATCAAGCATCGCTTCAAATCCATTCGTGAAAGTGTTCAAGATGGAGACATAGAGATTTGTAAAGTACATACGGACCTGAATGTAGCAGATCCGTTGACTAAACCTCTCCCTAGGGCAAAACATGATCAACACCAGAATTCCATGGGTGTTCGATTCATCACAATGTAACTAGATTATTGACTCTAGTGCAAGTGGGAGACTGTTGGAAATATGCCCTAGAGGCAATAATAAAAGCATTAATATTATATTTCCTTGTTCATGATAATTTTCTTTATTCATGCTATAATTGTGTTATCCGGAAATCGTAATACATGTGTGAATAACAAACACCAACATGTCCCTAGTAAGCCTCTAGTTGACTAGCTCGTTGATCAACAGATAGTCATGGTTTCCTGACTATGGACATTGGATGTCATTGATAACGAGATCACATCATTAGGAGAATGATGTGATGGACAAGACCCAAATCCTAAACATAGCATAAAGATCGTATAGTTCGTTTGCTAGAGTTTTTCCAATGTCAAGTATCTTTTCCTTAGACCATGAGATCGTGTAACTCCCAGATACCGTAGGAGTGCTTTGGGTGTACCAAACATCACAACGTAACTCGGTGACTATAAGGTAGACTACGGGTATCTTCGAAAGTGTCTGTTGGGTTGACATGGATCAAGACTGGGATTTGTCACTCCGTATGACGGAGAGGTATCACTGGGCCCACTCGGTAATGCATCATCATAATGAGCTCAAAGTGACCAAGTGTCTGGTCACGGGATCATGCATTACGGTACGAGTAAAGTGACTTGCCAGTAACGAGATTGAACGAGGTATTGGGATACCGACGGTCGAATCTCGGGCAAGTAACATATCGATTGACAAAGGGAATTGCATACGGGGTTGATTGAATCCTCGACATCGTGGTTCATCCGATGAGATCATCGTGGAGCATGTGGGAGCCAACATGGGTATCCAGATCCCGCTGTTGGTTATTGATCGGAGAGTCGTCTCGGTCATGTCTACATGTCTCCCGAACCCGTAGGGTCTACACACTTAAGGTTCAGTGACGCTAGGGTTGTGAAGATATGTATATGCAGTAACCCAAATATTGTTCGGAGTCCCGGATGAGATCCCGGACGTCACGAGGAGTTCCGGAATGGTCCGGAGGTAAAGAAAATTATATAGGAAGTGCTATTTCGGCCATCGAGACAAGTTTCGGGGTCACCGGTATTGTACCGGGACCACCGGAAGGGTCCCGGGGGTCCACCGGGTGGGGCCACCTATCCCGTAGGGCCCCATGGGCTGAAGTGGGAAGGGACCCAGCCCAAAGTGGGCTGGGGCGCCACTCCCCTAGGGCCCATGCGGCTAGGGTTGAGGGGAAACCCTAAAGGGGGCGCCCCCTTGCTTGGGGGGCAAGCCCCCACCCCTAGGCCGCCGCCCCCCCTAGGAGATCCCATCTCCTAGGGCCGGCGCCCCCCCTTAGGCACCCCTATATATAGTGGGGGAGAGGAGGGATTTCATACCACAGCCTTTGGTGCATCCCTCTCTCCATGTTACGTCTCTCTCTCTCGTAGTATAGGCGAAGCCCTGCTAGTGTGACGCCCTGCATCCACCACCACGCCGTCGTGCTGCTGGATCATCATCAACCTCTCCTCCCCCCTTGCTGGATCAAGAAGGAGGAGACGTCTCCCGCCCCGTACGTGTGTTGAACGCGGAGGTGCCGTCCGTTCGGCGCTTGGTCGTCGGTGATTTGGATCACGTCGTGTTCGACAACATCATCCCCGTTCTTTGAACGCTTCCGCTCGCGATCTACAAAGGTATGTAGATGTATCCGATGACTCGTTGCTAGATGAACTCATAGATGGATCTTGGTGAAACGAGTAGGAATTTTTTTTTGTTTTCTGCAACGTTCCCCAACAGTGGCATCATGAGCTAGGTCTATGCGTAGTTCTTCTTGCGCGAGTAGAACACAATTTGTTGTGGGCGTAGATTTGTCAACTTTCTTGCCGCTACTAGTCTTATCTTGCTTCAGCGGTATTGTGGGATGAAGTGGCCCGGACCAACCTTACACGTACGCTTACGTGAGACCGGTTCCACCGACTAACATGGACTAGTTGCATAAGGTGGCTGGCGGGTGTCTGTCTCTCCCACTTTAGTTGGAGCGGATTCGATGAACAGGGTCCTTATGAAGGGTAAATAGAAGTTGACAAATCACATTGTGGCTTTCACGTAGGTAAGAAGACGTTCTTGCTAGAACCCTAATTCAGCCACGTAAAACTTGCAACAATAATTAGAGGACGTCTAACTTGTTTTTGCAGCAAGTGCTTTGTGATATGATATGGCCAAAGTTGTGATGAATGATGAATGATCTATATGTGATGTATGAGATGTTCATGCTATTGTAATAGGAATCACGACTTGCATGTCGATGAGTATGACAACCGGCAGGAGCCATAGGAGTTGTCTTTATTTTATATGACCTGCGTGTCATTGAGAAATGCCATGTAAATTACTTTACTTTATTGCTAAACGCGTTAGCCATAGTAGTAGAAGTAATAGTTGGCGAGCAACTTTATGGAGACACGATGATGGAGATCATGATGATGGAGATCATGGTGTCAAGCTGGTGACAAGATGATCATGGAGCCCCAAGATGGAGATCAAAGGAGCTATGTGATATTGGCCATATCATGTCACGTTTATTATTTGATTGCATGTGATGTTTATCATGTTTATGCATCTTGTTTACTTAGAACGACGGTAGTAAATAAGATGATCCCTCATAAAAATTTCAATAAGTGTTCTCCCCTAACTGTGCACCGTTGCTAAAGTTCGTCGTTTTGAAGCACCACATGATGATCGGGTGTGATAGATCCTTACGTTCACATACAACGGGTGTAAGACAGTTTTACACATGCAAAACACTTAGGGTTAACTTGACGAGCCTAGCATGTGTATAGACATGGCCTCGGAACACAGAAGACCGAAAGGTCGAGCATGAGTCGTATAGAAGATACGTTCAACATGAAGATGTTCACCGACGTTGACTAGTCTGTCTCACGTGATGATCGGACACGGCCTAGTTAACTCGGATCATGTAATACTTAGATGACTAGAGGGATGTCTAATCTAAGTGGGAGTTCATTGATAATTTGATTAGATGAACTTAATTATCATGAACTTAGTCTAAAATCTTTACAGTATGTCTTGTAGATCAAATGGCCAATGTAGTCCTCAACTTCAACGCGTTCCTAGAGAAAACCAAGCTGAAAGACGATGGCAGCAACTACACGGTCTGGGTCCGGAACCTGAGGATCATCCTCATAGCTGCCAAGAAAGATTATGTCCTACAAGCACCGCTAGGTGACCCTCCCGTCCCACAGAACCAAGACGTTATGAACACTTGGCAGACACGTGTTGATGACTACTCCCTCGTTCAGTGCGGCATGCTTTACAGCCTAGAGCCGGGGCTCCAAAAGCGTTTTGAGAGACATGGAGCATATGAGATGTTCGAAGAGCTGAAAATGGTTTTTCAAGCTCATGCCCGGATCAAGATATATGAAGTCTCCGATAAGTTCTTCAGCTGTAAGATGGAGGAAAATAGTTCTGTCAGTGAGCACATACTCACTATGTCTGGGTTACATAACCGCTTGTCTCAGCTGGGAGTTAATCTCCCGAATGATGCGGTCATTGACAGAATCCTCCAGTCGCTTCCACCAAGCTACAAGAGCTTTGTGATGAACTTCAACATGCAGGGGATGCAAAAGACCATTCCTGAGTTGTTTTCAATGCTGAAATCAGCGGAGATAGAAGTCAAGAAGGAACATCAAGTGTTGATGGTCAATAAAACCACTAAGTTCAAGAAAGGCAAGGGTAAAAAGAACTTCAAGAAGGACGGCAAGGAAGTTGCCGCGTCCGGCAAGCAAGCTGCTGGGAAGAAGCCAAAGAATGGACCCAAGCCCGAGACTGAGTGCTTTTATTGCAAGGGAAACGGTCACTGGAAGCGGAACTGCCCCAAATACTTAGCAGACAAGAAGGCCGGCAAAACAAAAGGTATATGTGATATACATGTAATTGATGTGTACCTTACCAGTAATCGTAGTAGCTCTTGGGTATTTGATACCGGTGCAGTTGCTCACATTTGTAACTCACAGCAGGAACTACGGAATAAGCGGGGACTGGCGAAGGACGAGGTGACGATGCGCGTCGGGAATGGTTCCAAAGTCGATGTGATCGCCGTCGGCACGCTGCCTCTTCATTTACCTACGGGATTAGTTTTAAGCCTCAATAATTGTTATTTAGTGCAGCTTTGAGCATGAACATTGTATCGGGATCTCGTTTAATTCGAGATGGCTACTCATTTAAATCCGAGAATAATGGTTGTTCTATTTATATGAGAGATATGTTTTATGGTCATGCTCCTATGGTGAATGGTTTATTCTTTATGAATCTCGAACATAATGCTACACATGTTCATAGTGTGAGTACCAAAAGATGTAAGGTTGATAATGATAGTCCCACATACTTGTGGTACTGCCGCCTTGGTCACATAGGCGTCAAACGCATGAAGAAGCTCCATGCAGATGGACTTTTAGAGTCTCTTGATTATGAATCATTTGACACGTGCGAACCGTGACTTATGGGTAAAATGACCAAGACTCCGTTCTCAGGAACAATGGAGCGAGCAACCAACTTATTGGAAATCATACATACTGATGTGTGCGGTCCAATGAGTGTTGAGGCTCGTGGTGGCTATCGTTATGTTCTCACCCTCACTGATGACTTGAGTAGATGTGGGTATGTCTACTTAATGAAACAGAAGTCTGAAATCTTTGAAAAGTTCAAGGAATTTCAGAATGAGGTTGAGAATCAACGTGACAGGAAAATCAAGTTTCTATGATCAGATCGTGGAGGAGAATACTTGAGTCATGAATTTGGCACACACTTAAGAAAATGTGGAATAGTTTCACAACTCACGCCGCCTGGAACACCTCAGCGTAATGGTGTGTCCGAACGTCGTAATCGCACTCTATTAGATATGGTGCGGTCTATGATGTCTCTTACCGATTTACCGCTATCTTTTTGGGGCTATGCTTTAGAGACTGCTGCATTCACTTTAAATAGGGCTCCGTCGAAATCCGTTGAGACGACACCGTTTGAATTATGGTTTGGGAAGAAACCTAAGTTGTCGTTTCTAAAACTTTGGGGATGCGATGCTTATGTCAAGAAACTTCAACCTGAAAAGCTCGAACCCAAGTCGGAAAAATGCGTCTTCATAGGATACCCTAAAGAAACTGTTGGGTATACCTTCTACCTCAGATCCGAAGGCAAGATCTTTGTTGCCAGGAATGGATGCTTTCTAGAGAAGGAGTTTCTCTCGAAAGAAGTAAGTGGGAGGAAAGTAGAACTTGATGAAGTGTTACCTCTTGAACCGGAAAATGGCGCAACTCAAGAAAATGTTCCTGAGGTGCCTGCACTGACTAGAGAGGAAGTTAATGATGATGATCACGAAACTTCTGATCAAGTTGCTACTGAACTTCGAAGGTCCACAAGGACACGTTCCGCACCAGAATGGTACGGCAACCCTGTCTTGGAAATCATGTTGTTAGACAACGGTGAACCTTCGAACTATGAAGAAGCGATGGCGGGCCCGGATTCCGACAAATGGCTAGAAGCCATGAAATCCGAGATAGGATCCATGTATGAAAACAAAGTATGGACTTTGACTGACTTGCCTGTTGAACGGCGAGCCATAGAAAATAAATGGATCTTTAAGAAGAAGACAGACGCGGATGGTAATGTGACCATCTATAAAGCTCGGCTTGTCGCTAAGGGTTATCGACAAGTTCAAGGGGTTGACTACGATGAGACTTTCTCACCAGTAGCGAAGCTAAAGCCCGTCCGAATCATGTTAGCAATTGCCGCGTTTTACGATTATGAAATATGGCAAATGGACGTCAAAACGGCATTCCTTAATGGTTTCCTTAAGGAAGAACTGTATATGATGCAGCCGGAGGGTTTTGTCGATCCTAAGAATGCTGACAAGGTGTGCAAGCTCCAACGCTCGATTTATGGGCTGGTGCAAGCATCTCGGAGTTGGAACATTCGCTTTGATGAGATGATCAAAGCGTTTGGGTTTACGCAGACTTATGGAGAAGCCTGCGTTTACAAGAAAGTGAGTGGGAGCTCTATAGCATTTCTCATACTATATGTAGATGACATACTCTTGATGGGAAATGATATAGAACTCTTGGACAGCATCAAGGCCTACTTGAATAAGAGTTTTTCAATGAAGGACCTTGGAGAAGCTGCTTATATATTAGGCATCAAGATCTATAGAGATAGATCAAGACGCCTCATAGGTCTTTCACAAAGCACATACCTTGAGAAGATATTGAAGAAGTTCAATATGGATCAATCTAAGAAGGGGTTCTTGCCTGTGTTACAAGGTATGAAATTGAGCTCGGCTCAAAGTCCGACCACGGCAGAAGAAATAGAAGAGATGAGTGTCATCCCCTATGCCTCAGCCATAGGTTCTATTATGTATGCCATGCTGTGTACCAGACCTGATGTAAACCTTGCCGTAAGTTTGGTAGGAAGGTACCAAAGTAATCCCGGCAAGGAACACTGGACAGCGGTCAAGAATATCCTGAAGTACCTGAAAAGGACTAAGGAAATGTTTCTCGTTTATGGAGGTGACGAAGAGCTCGTCGTAAAGGGTTACGTCGACACTAGCTTCGACACAGATCTGGATGACTCTAAGTCACAAACCAGATACATGTATATTTTGAATGGTGGGGCAGTCAGCTGGTGCAGTTGCAAGCAGAGCGTCGTGGCGGGATCTACATGTGAAGCGGAGTACATGGCAGCCTCGGAGGCAGCACATGAAGCAATTTGGGTGAAGGAGTTCATCACCGACCTCGGAGTCATACCCAATGCGTCGGGGCCGATCAAGCTCTTCTGTGACAACACTGGAGCTATTGCACTTGCCAAGGAGCCCAGGTTTCACAAGAAGACAAGGCACATCAAGCGTCGCTTCAACTCCATTCGTGAAAATGTTCAAGATGGAGACATAGAGATTTGTAAAGTACATACGGACCTGAATGTAGCAGATCCATTGACTAAACCTATCCCTAGAGCAAAACATGATCAACACCAGAATTCCATGGGTGTTCGATTCATCACAATGTAACTAGATTATTAACTCTAGTGCAAGTGGGAGACTGTTGGAAATATGCCCTAGAGGCAATAATAAAAGCATTATCATTATATTTCCTTGTTCATGATAATTGTCTTTATTCATGCTATAATTGTGTTATCCGGAAATCGTAATACATGTGTGAATAACAGACACCAACATGTCCCTAGTAAGCCTCTAGTTGACTAGCTCGTTGATCAACAGATAGTCATGGTTTCCTGACTATGGACATTGGATGTCATTGATAACGAGATCACATCATTAGGAGAATGATGTGATGGACAAGACCCAAATCCTAAACATAGCATAAAGATCGTATAGTTTGTTTGCTAGAGTTTTTCCAATGTCAAGTATCTTTTCCTTAGACCATGAGATCGTGTAACTCCCGGATACCGTAGGAGTGCTTTGGGTTAACCAAACGTCACAACGTAACTGGGTGACTATAAAGGTAGACTACGGGTATCTCCGAAAGTGTCTGTTGGGTTGACATGGATCAAGACTGGAATTTGTCACTCCGTATGACGGAGAGGTATCATTGGGCCCACTCGGTAATGCATCATCATAATGAGCTCAAAGTGACCAAGTGTCTGGTCACGGGATCATGCATTACGGTACGAGTAAAGTGACTTGCCAGTAACGAGATTGAACGAGGTATTGGGATACCGACGATCGAATCTCGGGCAAGTAACATATCGATTGACAAAGGGAATTGCATATGGGGTTGATTGAATCCTCGACATCGTGGTTCATCCGATGAGATCATTGTGGAGCATGTGGGAGCCAACATGGGTATCTAGATCCCGCTGTTGGTTATTGACCGGAGAGTCGTCTCGGTCATGTCTACATGTCTCCCGAACCCGTAGGGTCTACACACTTAAGGTTCGGTGACGCTAGGGTTGTGAAGATATGTATATGCAGTAACCCGAATATTGTTCGGAGTCCCGGATGAGATCCCGGACGTCACGAGGAGTTCCGGAATGGTCCGGAGGTAAAGGAAATTATATAGGAAGTGCTATTTCGGCCATCGGGACAAGTTTCAGGGTCATCGGTATTGTACCGGGACCACCGGAAGGGTCCCGGGGGTCCACCGGGTGGGGCCACCTATCCCGGAGGGCCCCATGGGCTGAAGTGGGAAGGGACCCAGCCCAAAGTGGGCTGGGGCGCCACTCCCCTAGGGCCCATGCGGCTAGGGTTGAGGGGAAACCCTAAAGGGGGCGCCCCCTTGCTTGGGGGGCAAGCCCCCACCCCTAGGCCGCCGCCCCCCCTAGGAGATCCCATCTCCTAGGGCCGGTGCCCCCCCTTAGGCACCCCTATATATAGTGGGGGAGAGGAGGGATTTCATACCACAGCCTTTGGTGCATCCCTCTCTCCCTATTACGTCTCTCTCTCTCTCGTAGTATAGGCGAAGCCCTGCTAGTGTGACGCCCTGCATCCACCACCACGCCGTCGTGCTGCTGGATCATCATCAACCTCTCCTCCCCCCCTTGCTGGATCAAGAAGGAGGAGACGTCTCCCGTCCCGTACATGTGTTGAACGCGAAGGTGCCGTCCGTTCGGCGCTTGGTCAGCGGTGATTTGGATCACGTCGTGTTCGACAACATCATCCCCGTTCTTTGAACGCTTCCGCTCGCGATCTACAAAGGTATGTAGATGTATCCGATGACTCGTTGCTAGATGAACTCATAGATGGATCTTGGTGAAACGAGTAGGAAATTTTTTTGTTTTCTGCAACGTTCCCCAACACTGCTCTGGAGCGGTAGTAAAAAATTACATCCGCTCCAATTCGCGGTAGTACCGCTGCAGCCTTTTCAGAACACAAAAACTGCCACTACTTTTGCAAACGGACTCCGAATTCGATGAAACCAAGTTTGTTGGAAAGCTAGCGACAAGGGCTAACACAATCTTCAAAGAAATATCAATAAGAAGAAAATGAGAAAAGTCCCATAAGAAAATGGTGAGAACCCTTCCTCGGAAAAGACCGGTAAACCCTCCAACACCGAAAACATCATAGAAGATGCATGCGAACTCCGTTTTCGATGAACTCAAGCTTGTCATCAAGATGACCATAAGCTCTAAGACTCACAAAGAGAACCAAATAAGAACCAAGAAAGATTATGCAAGGAAGCAATGGTTTGAGCTCTCAACGAACGATACGATCAAGCTACTCACTTGAGAGCCCCCTTGATAGTACGGCTATCGATCCTATAACCCGGTCTCCCAACTACCACCATGAGACCGGTAAAATAGAAAACCTATCAAGGGCAAACCTATGCCTTGCACATGATCCACTTGAGTTAGATGATGACGATCTTGTCCTCCTCAAGATGGACCACCTTTCTTGATTGCGTTGGGTCGATGAAGACTAGATGATTGCTTCCCCATACTCCACTATGGGTGAGCCACTCTTCGGCACATCTTCACAAGTCCATTGACACCAAATGGATGGCAAGCTTCAAGCACTTGATCTCTTCGTGATTCTCCACTTGAAATTGCACACGGCAATCTTGATGACGATCACCACTTGATGTCATCCTTCCCATGGGTTGTATGATACCATCCTCTTGACGCAAGCCCATGGACACGTACCTAACCCCACATGGACTCTCACATAGACCATGAGTTAGTACACAAAGTGCAATGGACAATGCTTACCATACCATGGGATCACTTGATCCCTCTCGGTACATCTTCTACTCTTTGTGAGTTGATCAACTTGACTCACTCTTGACTTAGATCAACCTTGAATCTTTCCAACTCTCTTCGTTTGGATGATGTCTTGAAGGTAAACATGAATGATCACACAATCTTCTTCTTCAAGACATGCTTGCAATAAGCTCAACTCTCAAATGACCAATCTTTGGATAATTCCTTGAATAGCACCTTGGTCGACACAAACTCTCCTTGAAACCAACACATGTACTCCAAGAAAAGCCTATGGACAAAACCTTCAAATATAACTCAAGGCAACCATTAGTCCATAGAGATTGTCATCAATTACCAAAACCAAACATGGGGGCACCACATGTTCTTTCATGCATGCACCAACCACTGTTCATTGGACTGCAGTTAAAAGAATTGTGAGGTATCTCAGTTTTTCAGGAGATCTTGGACTAAAAATTGTCAAGTCTCCCTCCTTGCTTGTATCTGCTTATTCTGATGCAGATTGGGCAGGATGTCCTGATGATAGAAGATCTACAGGTGGATTTGCTGTCTTTCTGGGATCAAATCTTATATCATGGAGTGCAAGAAAACAGGCTACAGTCTCAAGGTCAAGCACTAAGGCTGAGTATAAGGCTCTAGCAAATGGTACTGCTGAAGTGATGTGGATTCAGACATTACTGTATGAGCTTGGAGTTAAAGCTCCACAAGCTGCAAGATTGTGGTGTGATAATATTGGAGCAACTTATCTTTCAGCTAATCCTGTTTTCCATGCACGTACAAAGCATATTGAGGTTGATTTTCATTTTGTCAGAGAAAGAGTAGCTCGAAAGCTACTGGACATAAGATTCATTCCTACTGGTGATCAACTAGCTGATGGCTTTACAAAACCTCTTACCATGAGAAGGCTCAGTGAATTCAAGTACAATCTCAACCTTGGTGTTCCTTAGGTTCAGATTGAGGGGGAGTGTTGGAATAGTTGTATTGAGATAGGACTAGTGTTTAAACTTGTAATCCTCTTCTATCTCTACTTCTGTCTATCTCCTCTTGTACCGACTTTCTCCTGTAACTTCACGATCAATCTCCTGATCGTCAGACTTGTAAGCCACGACATCCCCAATATAAATGCAATTGCGGCCCGAGAAAAGGGTTTAACGCTTCCACAATATTTACAGCTTGGTTGAGGTCTCCGGTTTTAGATGTTAGGCTATGCTAAGAGGTCTGTTGGTATTCAGGTCGGACTATCGGCACCCCTTCATCAAGTGAATAGGAGTAGCGACACATGTCGCCAAGATGTTGACTTCAATGTACTGATGTATTATTTTGTAAAGTCTTTATGAATAACTAATAAAGTGGCTGCATGCATCGTCCAGATACAGAAGTCTTTTTCTTTTAAAAAAAATTAAGGCCAACGTCTGACACACAAAAAAGAGGATCAATAAATCAGAACGAAGGCGGTAGTTTATTCAAGGTAGGGAGGTAATTTT
Source organism: Triticum monococcum (assembly GCA_034509565.1). Classification (NCBI taxonomy): domain Eukaryota; kingdom Viridiplantae; phylum Streptophyta; class Magnoliopsida; order Poales; family Poaceae; genus Triticum; species Triticum monococcum. Next base: position 492,994,245 of record CM067845.1, read on the forward strand.
TGTATAGTATGGTCTGCTACGCGGTACTCCTATGTCAGGTCGCTTAGCTTAAGCCCGAACGCCCAATCGCTACAGCAAATCTTCGGCTTGTCAACGTCGCCGTATTAAATCGTTGCAGCAGGTGCGTCACGGGGCTTGACTCGGCCAGCAAAGGCGCACCCGATACTGTACAAATATAGTTAGTTGGAGTATAAGCATTGATTAGCCCCGCAGAAACGCGAGGATGGATAGGCCCGCCAGTAGGATACGTACCTGAGGCGACGTGGCCTCGCGCGAAAAACTGGACCGGTTCTTCGATAGGGCGCCCACAGGTAGCCGAGCCGAGCAAACCAAACCCCTCCGCGCTAAGCAAAACCACCCCGCTCCATCCAGTGGCGGCACGCGACCGCGCTCGGACGTCACGTCGCCCGAGCCCAACAAAAACCCCCACCGCCCCCTCCCCCGGCACGGGGCTATAAAGCCGGCGCCCGCCACCACGGGCCGGACGACAACGGCGACACGCACACGCACTCCGCGCTCACCCAGCACAAGAAGCGACACCGCACAGCGCACAGCACAGCTAGCAAGTTGAGTTCAGGTTGGAGGTCGAGTGGGATCGGATGGCGTCGGCGCCGGTGGAGTTCCTGGGCGGGAGGGAGGGCGGGGCCGGCGGGGAGGCGCTCTACTGCGCCATCATCCTCTGGCTCTCCGTCATGTCGTGGATCATCTTCACCTGCGTCGGCGGCGACGACGGCGGCAGGCGCCGGAAGGGCCGCCGCGACACCAAGGTCTTCGTCGGCGCCGAGCGCATGTGCGACGGCACCGGGCCCCACTGCAGCGGCGGATACGGCCTCTGCGGCTCCTGCGTCGACTAGCCTGCCCCTCCGAAATCGTTCGTTTGGTTGGTTGGTAACCTCGTTGTAATCGAGAGTCGAAAGTGCTAGTAGTATCATCTATCTATGGTGTGATGCGGCGAAGAACTCCTCTCCTCTTCTTCTTCTCCGGGGAGCTCCGTTCTTGTAGCCTGTACATAGTTTCAGCGATCGATGATGATCGACGAGATGAGCGAGTATGATCTACTTAGTAGCATGAGTATCTCCCCTTTGTGAAGACAATAAGAGGGAGCTAGCGTCTGATCCTGGTTCCCGGTTTGGCTGCAAGAATTAGTCTCGATTGATTCTTCCTGTTCTTCCCTTTCTCGCTCGATCATGTGCGAATTTCGCAATCAGAAGAGGTGCTTTCTCTTCCGAGAGTGGACGATTTGCGTTTGGTCTAGTGCTACTGCTTTCTGTTGTGGGGAGCATAATTGATAGCGGATAATGGCAGAGATATCATTTTCAAGTGGACTATCTGCACGGGTTGGTTGGGGGGTTGGCCGGATTTAATTTCGGTTAGCAAGCCCAAGCCAAGGGGGCTCCTCTGGTAGTGGTGCATCAGGCGGCAGGAATTAATTGCCGTGGAGTGAAATCCGCGGCCGTGTATAGTAAGCTGTGACTGTGACACCCGGGACATGAGCCTATCGGAATGAGATCCTCTGACGTACAGCAAACAACTGCAGAGGGACGTCCAACATGGATCACCGTCCGTGCAGAATCCAATGGCAATGGGTAAACACCGGAAGGAACATAGCAAAGCCATTGGCCCATGAGCACGATGCGGCCCAGTCGGTGTCCTGCTCATCGTTTTGTACGTAAATTGTAAATTTCTATCTTTCTTTGTGCATGAATTGGTCTCTCTGTCCGTGGACAGATGAGGGATAACATTTGCTGGTTGCGCCCTAAAGCAATGTAATGATGAAAGAATGAACCATTTCAGTGGGCAATTCATGAGGAAGAAGGCTAGAGGAAGATTGATTATTGAGACGTACGCATGATCGAAGAGCACGTCAGCTCGTCACCTCCGGCGATCATTTTCTTCCGCGTCTCTTGCGTGTTTTTCCGCCTCCCCTGCGTTCGACTGGGCTGCAGAGCGTTCGTGGGCTGCACGGCCTCTTTACACAGCTCGTTCTGTTGGCAAGGTTTCACCAGCTTCCGTTGGATGCGCAAGGGACGGCTGCTACGCACCTACTTCCCTCTGCCGTAGTTTCTGTGTACGTCAGACCATCCTGTTCCGAGCCTATCGTGAGTGTCCAGTTGCTACAGAACGTCAGCGCGAAGGCATGTCCATGCTAATTTTAAGAAATTATTATTCACTAGTGCTTGGAAATTATCTGGCATTCCAGATTTATTTTCGTTCTATGGTTGTATGTTCTGTTTGTTTGCAATCCTGACCGGTTGCTGTTTTGTTAATTCAAAGTTGGACGAGAATCGAGCCTTTTCTTGAGCTCTACCTGAGCCTTTTCTCTTAAAAAAAAAATCCAACAGAGAACACCAAGGGGTTAAGCCGTGAAGGCTTATCACTTGTGTAATTTGTTGGACGCTTATCATCTTAGAGATCAGGGTGGTTTGGAGTAGCTTTTTCCCTTTATTGGTTTTAGGCCCTATTTGGTTCATAACTTTTTTAGTCCTAATTTATAAGTCCAAAATCCCTAAAAAGTCCTTACATGTTTGATTCCCAGAATTTATAAGTCTCTATAAGACCATATTACAACTATAAGTCCCTCCTTGAGAGTCTTATTCCATAAAAGCATCTCCAACAGCCGCGCTAAGCGCCGCGCGCAAAAAACCTGTTTACCGCGCGCGCTGCGGCTGGTTTTGCACGCTCGCCTGCGCTGGCTCCAGCAGCCGCACTATAATGCAGCGCGCGCGCGCCGCTCCAGTAGAGCGCAAAAATACAGCGCGCGCGACTCCCCGGACATTTTGCATATATGATATTTTGGACAAAAATGAACATGTGAAATTTGACACAAACAAGTTAATGAATAAAAGTTCATGCCCACAAGTTCATCCAACCAAGTTCGAATGCAAACTAAAGTTCAAGACATGAAAGACACATCAATCTTCATCTTCCTCGTCTTCGTCTTCGTCTTCGTCCTCATCTTTCGAAGACGACTCTTCCGCCTCCGAAGATGAATCTTCCTCCCTCTCCTCATCACGCACCGCATCACGCACCGCATCATGTGAAGCTCCTACGGTGTTGGCAAGATCTTCAACGGCATCTTCATGGGAATGTGTGTGAGAAGGCACATCGAAAGACATTGCACCCATGGCGGTCGAAGGTGCACCCATGCCTTCCATGAGAGAAGCAAAACTCATGCCTCCCATGGCGTCCATAGCATCGGAGGGTGCTCCAAAGCCACCCATGCCTCCCATGTCGGCCGGAGGTGCACCCATGCCTCCCATGGCGGCCGGAGGTGCACCCATGCCTCCCATGGCGGCCGGATGTGCACCGATGCCTCCCATGGCTCTGAAGCCACCCATGCCTCCCATGGCGTCGAGGCCACCGCCACCCATTGCACGAAGCAAGGCTCTTTTTTGGATCAAGACTTCTTGTTGGGCAAGATTGGCATGCTCTTTTTGCGCCGCGGTGGCGACGCCAGCGCTTCCCGCGCTAGGGTTTCCGACGGCGGTGGCGGCGGCGGGGGGGGGGGGGGGGAGGGAGGGGGGGTCGCGGCTGTACAGCGGGGTGAGCGGGGCGCCGGTGTGCTCGTCCATGGGTGGGTGGCAGGGCGCCGGCGCCGGCGCGCGCGGGGCGTAGGACGAGGAGAGGAGAGAGTGCGGCGCGAGCGCTCGAGTGCGCCGCGCGCTGTAGCTGGCGCCCGAAATACGCCGCACGGGTAAGTGTTTTCAACCGCACGCCCAACCCGTTATAGCGCGCGCGCCGTTTTTGCGCGCCCGCTGGAGCGACCCGCCGCGTTGCGCGCGTGCTAAAACGGCCTAATTTGCGGCGCGGTGCTAGTTTAGTGCGGCTGTTGGAGATGCTCTAAGTCTCAAATGCCCACTTTAAGTCCCTATAAATTCCTCATGTTTGATTTAGATGGGACTTATAAAGACTTATTTTCCTAGACCAATAAGTCCCTGGAAACAAAAACCCTCTTAGAAATCAGAAATTGAAATGAGTTTGTTAAGAAATATTTGTTGGCTCTATGCAATAGTGAGCTTGGGCAATCACACTTTTGGCAGAAACGTATGCAGGTAGTAAAAGACATTTTTTGCTAGTTGTTGTCGTAAGGTAGTTGCGAATGGATCCAGAACTTGTTTTTGAAAGATATCTGGTTTGGAGATAGACTCATAAGTTGCCAAAAATTAAAAATGAGATAGACCCATGTGTAAATTGTTTCCTAAACTGTACGTATGTGCAACATCTGCTTGCTGTTTGTAATGGGGCAAAGCTCTCGGAGGAAAGTGATAAATGGGTGTGGAGACTTACCAAGGCTGGTATGTTCTAGTTGAAATTCTTTATCGTTTCTTAAAATATAGATCAATGATTGTTCCATATGCACAAATGTGGTTCCGCTTAAAGGTGGAAGTCTTTATTCGTCGATTATTGGAAAGAGTGTTCGCAAGAGAGGTGATTTTTTGAAAGTGTGGTTGGGACGGTTTAATAGATTGTTTTTTATTTGAAACAAAGACAAAAAAGTTTGCCTCATCCATTAAACGCCGATATCTCTACTTCTAATGGAGCAGTTGATAGTCTCCGCCGGTCAATTTTCGTCCCCCCTTCTCTGGTTTTTTTTGGTACTTCGTCCCACCTCCCGCTTTCCACCGTTCCCCTGCATTTTACCCCCCAACCGATAAAAAAACATCAAGATACAACTACACCTATTCTGAACCGCGCCGGTTCACAGCTAGAAAAAAGACCTAAAACGATCTAACACGGTTAACCTACGAAATGACAGCTGATCGATCTGAAACAGGACCCCTAGGAGCCGGTCCCCCGCATTTTACGTGCCCAGCCGATGTGGGCTCCTCTCGCTGTTGGATCTCGAGGTCCCCGCCGCCGTCTCCTGCAGCTTCTGCCCCGTCGCCTCACCGCCCGAGCTCGCCGTCGCACCAACCTCGGCGCCGCGCCGCCGCCGGCTCTGGTCGCCTCCACCTCCGCTCCAGGCAACCCTCGGTCGCTGGCTCGCTGGAGCACGACGGCAGACGATGGATGCCCTGGTCGCCTATCTCTTCTTGATGCCATTTAATGACAACTGGATTTCTCACATGTTATGAGTTTATAATCCATACAATTTTTTTATTTCGTCATTGTCGATATAGTTGGATGATGCGATGGTGATATCTTTAATTTTGACAGAGGAGCGATGAGGAAGGCGGCAAGCTCCAGCGGGCGACGGCCACAGATTGCAATTTTTCTTCTGTCAATTCTCCATGATCTGAACCATTGCATATTCTGAATATATGAAGTGTACTGAATATGGTTGAGAGAGTCCCTCCCAACTTTGTTGGGCATTGGCGTATTCTGAATAAAATAGATGAAAATTTATGTAGTGACCTTGTACAATAGGGTGGAAAGCTTTTTTATATTCATTCATGATCACTAACAAATTTATGTAGTGTACTGTCCAGATTTAGAATTTAGAACTTAGATGATTATACATGCAAGCTAATAAGATGCCCAACCGGCGCTGTTCTGTCCTGCCAGAAGATGGAAAGAAAGGGGAAGGGACTAGCAATCCAAAGAAAAGGGGCAGAGGTAATTTCTCATTTTCTGAAATTTTGTAGCAATTTTGAATAGCAGTTTGAACCCTGATATTCAAGCAGATTTTAGTCATATATTAATCTTGTCATTGCAGATTTGAAAAAGTATTTTGAATCAGGGGCAGGACCCATGGGAGGGTGTGGTTGTGGGACGCAGCCACCCCCGTCATCGCGGAACCCTAGGGCAGGGCATGGTCGCGTTGCGGGAGTGGCGCAAGGCCGTGCCGGCCGTTCCTTACATCAAGGAGGAACACAGGTATTTACATCTGACTCAATATGATCGTATCTTCTTGATCTATTTGTGTGTTCAACCGCCTCTTCTCTGATCTATTTTTGCGTTCAACTCACGCTAGATACAAGCGGCACGGGGAGGGAGATCTCCACGATGGTGATGGAGCGAATGGGACGGAGGCATTGGGGTCAGGGTGTATGAAGTGGTCGGGGAAGTTCGAGACGGTGGAGTCGATAAGGCCGTGTATGCATCAAAGACCTTGAGCTAGCCGGCGCAGTTGCCATAACCGTTGTGTGCTTCCGTTGAATCACGTTGGTAGTCTCATCAAAGGTTCATGAAATCATCAGGTATGGAAATGCTTCACTATTTCTATAAATTACACCTTGCAAGTACAATATTTCAGTTTCTTTTTCCATCATTTCCCGGTTCTCTTGCAGTACTATTCAACAACCTATCTTCCTGCCTAATGGATAAAAGAGGATTTTTGTTTACTTAACATAGTTTCCTGATTAACAAAGTCATGGTTTCTATTGGCTATTTTTTTCCTACTACATAGACAACAATGTATCTTCCTACCAACCAGATATGCTACCCCTTGATTGCGTATCTCCCAAATTGAGAAGCTCCACCGTTATTCTATATGATCGTCTAGAAATTTTGAGTTCTAATTTGGTGCGAAAACATGCACGGTGATGATGTTCTGAGGGCCGATGTATGTTCATATAGAGGCAAATAATCTCAGATTTCTGGAGTATCCCATCTTTTTTTAGGAACTGTAATCCCATCAAGAAGAACATGTTTTCAGTTTTCCGAGCAAAGAGCGAAATTAACTCTATTGTTTTTTACTTCTTGCAAGATAATTAGTAGATTAATGACTTGTCGCGGGATTAACATTGTTCAAGCTGGGAGTATTGGCTTTGTTTTCTCACCTCTGGGAATTAGAAATGGATGAGTACTGGGTATACATTGGATACATTGCAAACTGCGGAACTGAAGGAAACCTGCATGGTATTCATGTTGGGTAAGTACTTGAAAATTCCCTGTTCTATTGACCTGTTATATACCACAGCTTGTTGTAAAATGTTCTTTTTATACTAAATCTTCTGTATAGACCATTTACAGGATATAGGTATTCCTGATGGAATCTTGTATGCCTTTGGTGAGCCTCACTAGCTATTCAGTATCCAAAGAAGGATGGGATATCAAGCTGGACGCCCATATTCTTGAGAAATATTAAATGGACTAACTCAGATGAACACAATATTGTATGATGGTGGCATGCCCGTCGACTCTTTGGTCTTGGTGATTAGAAGGCATGAAGGACGTGATCGAGCAAGTGAACAAGCAGTTTAAAGATCCAGTAAGACCACTGACCTTGTAGAGACTTACTACTAACCTTGTAGAGAGCCAAATATATTCTATCTAATAAAAATCTAAGATGTTTATTATTTGACTTAACTGGCAGTTCTGTACTACCCCTCATGTTGTCTTTATGATGATACACTATGTTGTTATCCTTTCGTATTATGATATACTTTTACCACTCAATCAAGATGCAAATTAGTGTGAGAGATTACTTCCAGTACTCCTTCTTGTCTTTGTTTCGCTTTATGTAGAGAGGGATCTTGCATTGTTACTTCTTAAAATAGTAGCACTGACAGGGGTCACCGATTTCTGCTTCCCGCACGGTGCACAGACTCCTCCTGGACAAGCACAACGACTAATACATATCACGTCCTGCCAGGAAATATTCTCCCGTTATCCTTTTCCTTTTTTTCCTTGGTAGTGTTAGATAGATTTGTAAAAAGACAGGATCTAACACTTGGCTATATGAATGTATGATGCATGTTCTTGAAGGCCAAAAAGTTCAATGTTGAGAAGACATTGCAGATGTGAGGAGACATTGCGCTCATTTTTTAAGCCATTATGAGGAATAGGGAACAAATACTACAGTTCAGAATTTTGATTTTAAGATTTGGTCATATAGTTCATCCAGGTAAAAGTTGTATGCTTGTTTGTTGTAGAGCTGTTTTAGCAGGTTGTTTTGCCATGCTGGCCTGGGCATCGTTAGTTGCCGAGTAAAGTTTTGGCCTCCCGACCAAAACTCCACTGCTTTGGCCTCTCCATCTATGATGATGTGGCATCTAACGCCCGCTTGACCAGAGAATGTGCGATGGCGAGCAGGTAGTACCCATCCCGTTCACTCCCAATGTTGGTAAAATTTTGATTTTTGGGAAGATTGGGATTGTTTGGCGTTGCGGTTAGGGTAGCGGCCAGAGGGGTTTGGGGCTGGCCGGCTGGAGTTTGAAATCTCTGCCATGTTCTGATTATGGCATCTATGCCATTTACTCTTTATGTCATGTTTGACATGTTGACTGTTTGATCTTTGCCATGTCCTGATCATGACATATGACATTTACTATATGCTAGGAGGTGTATGTCATATATTTCTATCATGTTTGATCCTTGCCAAGTTTTGAAAACAATCATGCTGAATTACATGCCATTTTAGTCTGAAAACAAAGTATATTCAGTCTAAAAACATAGTATATATTCAGTCTAGAAACAGAGTACATTCAGGTTGAACTTTGCTTTCCTAAGTGAAGGACACCAACTGACATGTCAAGTGCTTCATACTTTTTCTTTATATATCAGAAACAAGGAGGACAGGATTCGCATGTTTTGGTACAACATCTTGCTGCTGCCTTTTCGCCATTAGTCAAGTGCTTCCCGATGCCCAATTCTTTTTTGGTTTTGCTATATTCAACCTTGTCTCTGAAATTTTACATATTTCGGTGTTGCTGCTATATGCAGGGTATATACACTAGCTTCCAAAAGCATTCTAACCACACTTAGATGGAAAGTCTTCTACTACTAGCTTCTCAATAGCGAATTTGTGGGGTTGTCTCCAAGTTGAATGGCAATAGTACTAAGATAGATGGATTAGACATTATCAAAAATCATATACTGAGGCATTCATTTTCCTTGAGATAGGCGGAAAGGTTCAAATGGAATAGCAAAAAAGCTTATGGAGGAAAGGAAGGAACTTATTGATTGCCAGGGCTGCTGGTTGACGTAATATACAATGTCTTCAAACCTCTTTCTGCATACATTCAAGCGCATTTAGAGGTACACATTTTTGTTAAATTGCAGCTAAAATACGTGCCTCAGATATGTTGTTTGAAAAAGTACAAACCCTACGCACGGTTGATTTATCGATACAGTCATGAGTCGCATGCCGGGTGTCTGTTTTTGACCTATCACCATTTTGCACGCAGGAGGTCCTGCTGGGTGATGGAGTACCTCTGCCGCCCAGGACCAGCGGCTATGGCAACCTAGACGTTGGCCCCGTCAGGCCGCCATTTGCCCCGCGCGGCGCTTCGGCGAGTCCGGAGTACGCCCCGTCTCTGTACCGCGACTACCGGTCGTCGTCCGGCAGCGTCCACCACTGCCACTCTGCTGCTTACCACGAGTACAGGCTGTAGCAGGCGGAGCCGAGCGACTGACCATGCGCCTAGCTTCATCACCGCGCCTAACCTAACGATCACCACCCGGACCATGCCTGATTAAGCAGGAATTGAATGGAACGGCTTTGCCGTGACGATTGATCATTTTGGGGATGTGATAGTTTCCATGCCGGCTTGTGATGGAAATGCCGTAGATGTTTTACCGAACGCCTCCTTGACTGGATGTTTTAGTATTAGCCGAACGCTGTCTTCGACCCAGCTCTTCTACCTGGCTGGTTCATTCCCCCTTCTTGAGTTTATGTAATATTTTAATATTTTCATTTAACTATTATTAGCTATGTTGTTTGAAAAATTACAAACCCTACACACAAACCCCTTTTTTACGTATGTCAATTGTGTGCAGCCTGAGAATTTAACTTTGAAACATGTTTTGGCACTTAATTTGGTTTTCCATATTATATCTCTACTACAGTGGACTAGGAAATCAGCTTTACCATTTGGCATGCCAGAGAAGTGATTCATTGATTGCTATTTTAGAAAGAAAAGTGAACTCGATTTTTCTATTGTTATCCATTAATTTGTTTGTGTTACATGTAAACCATCTTTGCCATTTGGCAGATCAAATGTTGTTGTTTTCGCCCCCACTGAAACACCCTACCAACGCACCACTTCCTAAGGTTATGTATTCTGATGTTTACAAAATAACTTTATATCTTTTCAAATTTTATATTATAGGAGTTATCTTCTTATAGTTCTCTCTATTTTGAAGTTATGTATTCTGATGTTTCTTGAGTAAATTTAGACCTCTTTACAATTTTACATTATACTTATTGCCATTTCATGTTGCGGTACACATAAAAGGTTGATTTGGAGAATACTCTCGTCGATGCGAACCTAAGATAGTCGAAAGAAAGTATGTATCTTCTGTTGGGGAACGTAGCAGAAATTCAAAATTTTCCTACGTGTCACCAAGATCTATCTATGGAGAGACCAGCAACGAGGGGAAGGAGAGTTGCATCTACATACCCTTGTAGATCGCTAAGCGGAAGCGTTCAAGTGAACGGGGTTGATGTAGTCATACTCGTCGTGATCCAAATCACCGATGACCAAGTGCCGAACGCACGGCACCTCCGCGTTCAACACACGTACAGCCCGGTGACGTCTCCCACGCCTTGATCCAGCAAGGAGAGAGGGAAAGGTTGAGGAAGACTCCATCCAGCAGCAGCACAACGGCGTGGTGGTGATGGAGGATCGTGGCAATCCTGCAGGGCTTCGCCAAGCACCACAGAAGAGGAGGAAGAGAGAGATGCAGGGCTGCACCAACGAGAGATCCAATCGCGTGTCTAATGGGCAGCCCTAGGCCTTATATATATAGGGGAAGGGAGGGGCTGCGCCCCCTCTAGGGTTCCCACCCCTAGGGGGGCGGCAACCCTAGATGGGGAGCAAGGGGGCGGCCAAGAGGGGATGGGAGAGGGAGGCGCACCAATATGGGCCCTAAGGCCCATATCCCCTTAGGGTTTGCCCCCTCTCCACCTCTTAGGCGCATGGGCCTTAGTGGGGCTGATGCCCTTGGCCCATGTAGGCCAAGGAGCACTCCCTACAGCCCATGTGGCCCCCGGGGCAGGTGGCCCCACTTGGTGGACCCCCGGGACCCTCCCGGTGGTCCCGGTACGTTACCGATAAACCCCGAAACTTTTTCGGTGACCAAAACAGGACTTCCCATATATAAATCTTTACCTCCGGACCATTCCGGAACTCCTCGTGACGTCCGGGATCTCATCCGGGACTCCGAACAACATTCGGTAACCACATAGAAACTTCCTTTATAACCCTAGCGTCATCGAACCTTAAGTGTGTAGACCCTACGGGTTCGGGAGACATGCAGACATGACCGAGACGTTCTCCGGTCAATAACCAACAGCGGGATCTGGATACCCATGTTGGCTCCCACATGTTCCACGATGATCTCATCGGATGAACCACGATGTCAAGGACTTAATCAATCCCGTATGCAATTCCCTTTGTCTATCGGTACGATACTTGCCCGAGATTCGATCGTCGGTATCCCGATACCTTGTTCAATCTCGTTACCGGCAAGTCTCTTTACTCGTTCCGTAACACATCATCCCGTGATCAACTCCTTGATCACATTGTGCACATTATGATGATGTCCTACCGAGTGGGCCCAGAGATACCTCTCCGCTTACACGGAGTGACAAATCCCAGTCTCGATTCGTGCCAACCCAACAGGCACTTTCGGAGATACCTGTAGTGCACCTTTATAGTCACCCAGTTACGTTGTGACGTTTGGTACACCCAAAGCATTCCTACGGTATCCGGGAGTTGCACAATCTCATGGTCTAAGGAAATGATACTTGACATTAAAAAAAGCTTTAGCATACGAACTACACGACTAGTGCTATGCTTAGGATTGGGTCTTGTCCATCACATCATTCTCCTAATGATGTGATCCCGTTATCAACGACATCCAATGTCCATGGTTAGGAAACCATAACCATCTATTGATCAACGAGCTAGTCAACTAGAGGCTTACTAGGGACATGGTGTTGTCTATGTATGCACACATGTATCTGAGTTTCCTATCAATACAATTATAGCATGGATAATAAACGATTATCATGAACAAGGAAATATAATAATAACTTATTTATTATTGCCTCTAGGGCATATTTCCAACATCTTCTCGAAGACCAAGGAAAAAGAAGTTTAGTTGTATGCAAAATGGATAATTAGTGTCAATCTTATTGCTACACGTGCATTCTAACCTTTCTGCCTGATAATTTTTATGCAAGAAAATTTGTCAACTATTATGATTCAGCCTTGCTTTTATGAAGGGGATTTTGATATATGTTGTTATATTTGTCATAAAATTCATTTCAATATTAAATTTACGGTTCTGGATACATTCAAGTACATTTCCTCTATTTCAGAAGGAAGTGCAAGCGAATCTCATGACTATAATTCGATGATAACATCTACTCCCTCCGTAAAAAAATATAAGAGTGTTTGGATCACGAAAGTAGTGATCTAAACACTCCTGTATTTCTATTGAGGGAGTATTTTGATACACATTTTTTTTGTGATAACAATTTGTTTTATTTCATCTAGCTCTTTTTAAGAACTACGGATCTGATTTCTGAAATGTTGAAGCTGGTTTAGATGATGAGGGTGACTAGCCGATGGATGGGATTAATTCTTCTATGAAGTCTATTGGCATAAGAAGCTGCCAAGATGCTGCTGAGAAAGAAAAGGTTATGTGTATGTGGTCAATGATCAAGGACGACATAGGAAAGTTACCAAAGTTTGTCTGTTTATTTACTTTAATGAATCACTTCCATCACTAGGAAAGTGTTTTGAGGATATTAAGTATTCCTACCTTATCGACCGTGCATATGAAAGCGGCAAAGTGTATGACTTCTTTCCACTATTTTTGCATCCTCTTCTTTTCTTACTTGACTCAATTTAGTCCAGAGGAGACCATTCTCAATGTTCATTTGAAAGTACCATTAAGCGTTTTGATCTATCCTTATAGATCTTGATGCTCAATGTTCAAGCAGCTTAATCCAGGCTTTCCATTGAAAAACACTTTCTAAATAACCCTATGTGCTTTCCAGAAATTCTACGTCATTTCTGATCAACAATATGTCAACAACATATGCTCATCAGAAATTCTATAGTGCTCCCACTCACTTCTTTGGAAATACAAGTTTCTCATAAACTTTGTATACACCAAAATCTTTGATCATCTCATCAAAGCATACATTCCAACTCCGAGATGCTCACTCCAGTCCTTAGAAGGATTGCTGGAGCTTTGCATACTTATTAGCATCTTTCAGGATTGACAAAAACTTCCGGTTTTATCACATACAACCTTTCCTCAAGAAAATCATCGAGGAAACAATGTTTTGACATCCTATCTGCAAGATTTCATAAATAATGCAGTAATCGCTAATATAATTCCAACAGACTCTTAGCATCGCTACGAGTGAGAAAGTCTCATCGTAGTCAACTCCTTGAACTTGTCGGAAAACATCTTAACGACAAGTCGAGCCTTCTTAATGGTGACACTTACCATCATTGTCTGTCTTCCTTTTAAAATCCATCTGTACTCAACAGCCTTACGACCATCGAGCCATTCTGCCAAAGTCTACACTTTGTTTTCATACATGGGTCCTCTCTCAGATTGTATGGCCTCGAGCCATATATCGGAATCCGGGCCCACCATCGCTTCTCCATAGCTCGTAGTTTCATTGTTGTCTAGCAACATGACTTCCAAGACAGGATTACGTACCACTCTGAAGTAGTACGCATTCTTTTCATCCCACGAGGTTTGGTAGTGACTTGATCTGAAGTTTCATGATTACTATCATAAGCTTCCACTTCAATTGGTGTAGGTGCCACGGGAACAACTCTTTGTGCCCTGCTATACACTAGTTGAAGTGACGGTTCAACAACCTCATCAAGTCTCCACCATCCTCCCACTCAATTCTTTCGAGAGAAACTTTTCCTCGAGAAAGGACCCGATTCTAGAAACAATCCCTTATTGCTTTTGAATCTGAGACAGGAGGTATACCCAACTGTTTTGGGTGTCCTATGAAGATGCATTTATCCGCTTTAGGTTCGAGCTTATCAGCCAGAAACTTTTTTCACATAAGCGTCGCAGCCCCAAACTTTTAAGAAATGACAGCTTAGGTTTCTCTAAATCATAGTTCATACGGTGTCATCTCATCGGAATTACGTGGTGCCCCTTTTAAAGTGAATGTGGTTGTCTCTAATGCCTAACCCATAAATTATTGTGGTAATTCGATAAGAGACATCATGCTATGCATCATATCCAATAGGGTGCATTTATGATGTTCGGACACACCATCACACTATGGTGTTCCAGGCTGTATCAGTTGTGAAACAATTTCCACAATGTCTTAATTCTGTGCCAAACTCGTAATTCAGATATTCATCTCTATGATCATATCATAGATCTTTTATCCTCTTGTCACGATGATCTTTCAACTTCACCCTGAAATTACTTGAACCTTTCAATAATTCAGACTCGTGATTCATCAAGTAAATATACTCAACATCTACTCAAATCATCTGTGAAGTAAGAACATAACGGTATCCACTACACGCCTCAGCACTTATTGGACTGCACACATCAAAATGTATTACTTCCAGCAAGTTGCTTTCTGGTTCCATTTTACTGAAACCGAGGCTTTCAGTCATCTTGCCCATGTGGTATGATTTGCATGTCTCAAGTGATTCAGAATCAAGTGAGTCCAAACGATCCATCTGCATGGAGTTTCTTCATGCATATACACCAATAGACACGGTTTGCATGTCTCAAACTTTTAAAAAATGTGTGAGTCCAAAGATCCATCAACATGGAGCTTCTTCATGCGTTTTATACCGATATGACTTACGTGGCAGTGCCACAAGTAGGTGGTACTATCATTATTATCTTTTGGCATGAACATGTGTATCACTACGATCGAGATTCAATAAACCATTCATTTTAGGTGTAAGACCATTGAAGGTATTATTCAAATAAACAGAGTAACTATTATTCTCCTTAAATGAATAACCGTATTGCAATAGACATAATCCAATCATGTCTATGCTCAACGCAAACACCAATCTCGATGGTATAGGGAGCGTACGATGCTTGACCATATCAACATTGGAAACACTTCCAACACATGTCGTCAGCTCGCCTTTAGCTAGTCTCCGTTTGTTCATAGCTTTTATTTCGAGTTACTAACACTTAGCAACCGAACCGGTATCTAATACCCTGGTGCTATTAGGAGTACTAGTAAAGTACACATCAACACAATGTATATCAATATACTTCTATCGACCTTGCCGGCCTTCTCATCTACCAAGTATCTAGGGTAATTCCGCTCCAGTGGCTGTTCCCCTTATTATAGAAGCACTTAGTCTTGGGTTTGGGTTCAACCTTGGGTTTCTTCACTAGAGCAGCAGCTGAATTGCCGTTTCATGAAGTATCCCTTCTTGCCCTTGCCCTTCTTGAAACTAGTGGTTTCACCAACCATCAACAATTGATGCTCCTTCTTGATTTCTACTTTGTGGTGTCAAACATCGCGAATATCTCAAGGATCATCATATATGTCCCTGATATATTATAGTTCATCACGAAGCTCTAGCAGCTTGGTGGTAATGACTTCGGAGAAACATCACTATCTCATCTGGAAGATCAACTCCCACTCTATTCAAATGATCGTTGTACTCAGACAATCTGAGCACAAGCTCAACAATTGAGCTTTTCTCCCTTAGTATGTAGGCTAAGAAAATCGTCGGAGGTCTTATACCTCTTGACATGGGCACGAGCCTGAAATCCCAATTTCAGCCCTCAAAACATCTCATATGTTTCGCGACGTTTCAAAACGTCTTTGGTGCCTCAATTCTAAACCGTTTAACTGAACTATCACGTAGTTATCAAAATGTGTATGTCAGATGTTCGCAACATCCACAGACAACGTTCGAGGTTCAGCACACTGAGCGGTGCATTAAGGACATAAGCCTTCTATGAAGCAATGAGGACAATCCTCAGTTTACGGACCTAGTCCGCATAATTGCTACTATCAACTTTCAACTAATTTTTCTCTAGGAACATATCTAAACAGTAGAACTAAAGCGCGAGCTACGATATAATTTGTAAAATCCTTTTGACTATGTTCAGGATAATTAAGTTCATCTTATGAACTCCCACTCAGATAGACATCCCTCTAGTCATCTAAGTGATTACATGATCCGAGTCAACTAGGCCGTGTCCGATCATCACGTGAGACGGACTAGTCATCATCGGTGAACATCTTCATGTTGATCGTATCTACCATACGACTCATGCTCGACCTTTCGGTCTTCTGTGTTCTGAGGCCATGTCTATACACATGCTAGGCTCGTCAAGTTAACCCTAAGTGTTTTGCATGTGTAAAACTGTCTTACACCCATTGTATGTGAACGTAAGGAGCAATCACACCCGATCATCATGTGGTGCTTCGAAACGACGAACTTTAGCAACGGTGCACAGTTAGGGGAGAACACTTCTTGAAATTGTTGTGAGGGATCATATTATTTACTACCGTCGTTCTAAGAAAATAAGATGTATAAACATGATAAACATTCACATGCAATCAAATAGTGACATGATATGGCCAATATCACTTTGCTCCTTTTGATCTCCATCTTCGGGGCTCCATGATCATCATTGTCACCGGCATGACACCATGATCTCCATCATCATGATCTCCATCATCGTGTCTTCTTGAAGTTGTCACGTCATCTATTACTTCTACTACTACAGCTAACGGTTAGCAATAAAGTAAAGTAATTACATGACGTTTATGTTGACACGCAGGTCATAAATAAATTAAGACAACTCCTATGGCTCCTGCCGGTTGTCATACTCATCGACATGCAAGTCGTGATTCCTATTACAAGAACATGATCGATCTCATACATCACATATATCATTCATCACATCCTTTGGGCCATATCACATCACATAGCATACCCTGCAAAAACAAGTTAGACGTCCTCTAATTGTTGTTTGCATGTTTTGCGTGGCTGCTATGGGTTTCTAGCAAGAACGGTTCTTACCTACGCAAAGACCACAACGTGATATGCCAATTGCTATTTACCCTTCATAAGGACCCTTTTCATCGAATCCGATCCGACTAAAGTGGGAGAGACAGACACCCGCCAGCCACCTTATGCAACTAGTGCATGTTTGTCGGTGGAACCGGTCTCACGTAAGAGTACGTGTAAGGTTGGTCCGGGCCGCTTCATCCCACGATGCCGCCGAATCAAGATAAGACTAGTAACGGCAAGCATATTGAACAAAATCAACGCCCACAACTACTTTGTGTTCTACTCGTGCATAGAATCTACGCAATAGACCTAGCTCATGATGCCACTGTTGGGGAACGTAGCAGAAATTCAAAATTTTCCTATGTGTCACCAAGATCTATCTATGGAGAGACCAGCAACGAGGGGAAGGAGAGTTGAATCTACATACCCTTGTAGATCTCTAAGCGGAAGCATTCAAGTGAACGGGGTTGATGTAGTCGTACTCGTCGTGATTCAAATCACCGATGACCAAGTGCCGAACGCACGGCACCTCCGCGTTCAACACACGTACAGCCCGGTGACGTCTCCCACGCCTTGATCCAGCAAGGAGAGAGGGAGAGGTTGAGGAAGACTCCATCCAGCAGCAGCACAACGGCGTGGTGGTGATGGAGGATCGTGGCAATCCTGCAGGGCTTCGCCAAGCACCACAGAAGAGGAGGAAGAGAGAGATGCAGGGCTGCACCAACGAGAGATCCAATCGCGTGTCTAATGGGCAGCCCTAGGCCTCATATATATAGGGGAAGGGAGGGGTTAAGCCCCCTCTAGGGTTCCCACCCCTAGGGGCGCGGCAGCCCTAGATGGGGAGCAAGGGGGCGGCCAAGAGGGGATGGGAGAGGGAGGCGCACCAATATGGGCCCTAAGGCCCATATCCCCTTAGGGTTTGCCCCCTCTCCACCTCTTAGGCGCATGGGCCTTAGTGGGGCTGATGCCCTTGTCCCATGTAGGCCAAGGAGCACTCCCTACAACCCATGTGGCCCCCCGGGGCAGGTGACCCCAATTGGTGGACCCCCGGGACCCTCCCGGTGGTCCCGGTACGTTACCGATAAACCCCGAAACTTTTCCGGTGACCAAAACAGGACTTCCCATATATAAATCTTTACCTCCGGACCATTCCGGAACTCCTCGTGACGTCCGGGATCTCATCCGGGACTCCGAACAACATTCGGTAACCACATAGAAACTTCCTTTATAACCCTAGCGTCATCGAACCTTAAGTGTGTAGACCCTACGGGTTCGGGAGACATGCAGACATGACCGAGACGTTCTCCGGTCAATAACCAACAGCGGGATCTGGATACCCATGTTGGCTCCCACATGTTCCACGATGATCTCATCGGATGAACCACGATGTCAAGGACTTAATCAATCCCGTATGCAATTCCCTTTGTCTATCGGTACGATACTTGCCCGAGATTCGATCGTCGGTATCCCGATACCTTGTTCAATCTCGTTACCGGCAAGTCTCTTTACTCGTTCCGTAACACATCATCCCGTGATCAACTCCTTGATCACATTGTGCACATTATGATGATGTCCTACCGAGTGGGCCCAGAGATACCTCTCCGCTTACACGGAGTGACAAATCCCAGTCTCGATTCGTGCCAACCCAACAGGCACTTTCGGAGATACCTGTAGTGCACCTTTATAGTCACCCAGTTACGTTGTGACGTTTGGTACACCCAAAGCATTCCTACGGTATCCGGGAGTTGCACAATCTCATGGTCTAAGGAAATGATACTTGACATTAAAAAAAGCTTTAGCATACGAACTACACGACTAGTGCTATGCTTAGGATTGGGTCTTGTCCATCACATCATTCTCCTAATGATGTGATCCCGTTATCAACGACATCCAATGTCCATGGTTAGGAAACCATAACCATCTATTGATCAACGAGCTAGTCAACTAGAGGCTTACTAGGGACATGGTGTTGTCTATGTATGCACACATGTATCTGAGTTTCCTATCAATACAATTATAGCATGGATAATAAACGATTATCATGAACAAGGAAATATAATAATAACTTATTTATTATTGCCTCTAGGGCATATTTCCAACATCTTCTCGAAGACCAAGGAAAAAGAAGTTTAGTTGTATGCAAAATGGATAATTAGTGTCAATCTTATTGCTACACGTGCATTCTAACCTTTCTGCCTGATAATTTTTATGCAAGAAAATTTGTCAACTATTATGATTCAGCCTTGCTTTTATGAAGGGGATTTTGATATATGTTGTTATATTTGTCATAAAATTCATTTCAATATTAAATTTACGGTTCTGGATACATTCAAGTACATTTCCTCTATTTCAGAAGGAAGTGCAAGCGAATCTCATGACTATAATTCGATGATAACATCTACTCCCTCCGTAAAAAAATATAAGAGTGTTTGGATCACGAAAGTAGTGATCTAAACACTCCTGTATTTCTATTGAGGGAGTATTTTGATACACATTTTTTTTGTGATAACAATTTGTTTTATTTCATCTAGCTCTTTTTAAGAACTACGGATCTGATTTCTGAAATGTTGAAGCTGGTTTAGATGATGAGGGTGACTAGCCGATGGATGGGATTAATTCTTCTATGAAGTCTATTGGCATAAGAAGCTGCCAAGATGCTGCTGAGAAAGAAAAGGTTATGTGTATGTGGTCAATGATCAAGGACGACATAGGAAAGTTACCAAAGTTTGTCTGTTTATTTACTTTAATGAATCACTTCCATCACTAGGAAAGTGTTTTGAGGATATTAAGTATTCCTACCTTATCGACCGTGCATATGAAAGCGGCAAAGTGTATGACTTCTTTCCACTATTTTTGCATCCTCTTCTTTTCTTACTTGACTCAATTTAGTCCAGAGGAGACCATTCTAGGAAATAGGGAGACACTCGGCTTTCTTCATCCGCCACTGGCAATGAGCTGAAACTGATGTCTGCCAATAATGATTAGTTAGGTGAGCTTATTAGTTGTGTGCTCTCCTTAGTGGTGTATGTGGTCTTGTTGGTTCCAGGTCAGCCGGGTGCCCTTCTATGTGGGCATGCTGTAACACTTTTTGCCTGGGTTTTCGTTAATTAATTGGGCAACTCTATTCTTCCTTGTTTAATGAATGGGGCCCTAAGCATGTGATTTATACACTGCATATACTGATATTTTGATATATGTTTTTATAGATAAGTTTTTTGCTTCATGGCATATACTGGCATTTTCATATATGTTTTCATAGATAAGTTTGTTGTTCATGGCAACACATACGCATTCAACTAGATTTAGCTTAATTCCTTATATTAGGAATAGATCTTGAAGGTGATGTGGTCAGATTGTTTTTGTATCATTTTGGACAACAAAACAATGACATGGAAGCTACATGTAAAGTAAAAAGTATATGAAACTCAAACCTAGGTGGGAAGTCAAGAGGCAATAGGTTGAGAGGATGAATGATGTCTAGACAGAGGAGGTGATGAACAACAAGTTCGGTGGAAAAGGGCGGCTAGAGGGATGTGTGGTGTTTGTAAGAATAGAGAGAAGAAGATGCTTGCAGTTATGGTATGGTTGAACATTATGTGCACATGCAATGTGCTCATTGAAGGGGAGGAAAATGATCATTGTTTACAAATTCATTTGTTGGCCCGTGGCACAATGATATATGGAAGAGGATAAAGATATATATGCCACTTTGTATTCTTGCAAAGAAAGGGTGGTTAAGTAGACACAATGATCATCAAGGAGGAAATGAATGGGAGATATGAGGGTCTCGAGACAATGTCATTGAAAGAGGCCGAAAATTCATTGAGTTTTATACAACAATTAGGAAAATATATTATAAAGTCCGTGGCAACGCACGGGCGTTCTACTAATCTACCTAACGTTCGGTCTGGGGATCTCCTAGACCGAACGAATCGCTCGCGCTCGATGGGGGGGCGGATCGAACGATTTTGTTCGATGGGAAAGAAGCCCCAACGCGAACGCCCCATCCCCTTGAGCCCCGTACCCTCGTTGCGATAAAAATCCTTTGCACAAAGACACGTCCCAGTAACAAAAGTGGGTGAAAAACAGGCCCAGCTTGAACATAGTAAAAAAGGCCTTAAAGAAAAGATAATATACTATGCACGACCTATTTCGGCTAAGAAAGCATACAAACTTGACATCCCTTTACAATAAAACAGAATCCATGGTTAAAAAAGATTCAAAATTAATTTATATATATGAAAAAAAATTAAGCTGGGGCAACCTCACTTCTAGCATAAACTTATGCCGGTACTAAAAGACATCTTTGCTAGTTGTTGTTGTAAGGTAGTTGGGAATGGATCCGGAACTTGTTTTTGGAAGATATTTGGATTGGAGATAGACCCATAAGTCGCCAAAAATAAAAAGAGATAGAGCCATGTGCAAGTTGTTTCCAAAATTGTACGTACGTGTAACCATCTGCATGCTGTTTGTGATGGTGCAAGGCTGTAAGAGGAATGTGATAAATGCATGTGGAGACTGGAGACATAGCAAGCCTGGTGTGTTCTAGGTGAAATTCTTTACCGTTTCTCAAAATATGGATCAATGATTGTTCCATATGTGGATGTTGGATTTCCGCTTCAAGGTGGAAGTTATTATTGGTTGATTATTGAAAAGAGTGTTCGCACGAGAGATAATTTTTAGAAAGTGTGGTTGGGCAGTTCAATAGAACAAGAATTATACCATGGCATTTTTATTTGGTTACACCATGATAGTTCTGTTGTATGTACCATGAAAAAAAATAATTATTTAGACCATAGTTATTTTTCTATAGGTAGCATGGCAGTTTCAATATTTAGACCATGGCAATTTTTTGTAGGTACCATGGCAACTTCAATATTTAGACCATGAGAAGTATTGATAAAATTGGGGATCCAAAAACAGTCTTGATCTGATCGTTGGACACAAACAAAATACACGAAGTTGCGTTGGCTCACTTTTAGCTAAATAAATCCTCATAAAAAAGCTGCTAGATTGATTTACCTATATAGAAGCAATGGGTGGTGGCCAAAGAGGTGGAAGGTGTTTCAAGGCAACCTAAAATTAACCCTAGGTCGGACAAGGCCCATGGGACCAAGTGGAGGTGATGCAACACCTTTGGACTTGTAGTTTGACTCAGATTCCGCTGTAAACATCAGATTGTTTCGTCAATATCTCCATGCTCCAGACGAATTTGAAAGTGAATCCAATTGGGTTGGAAAGTTCACGAAATAAATATTCCAACAAAAAAAGAATCATCCAATTTAGAGTCCTGATGCAAAAGTTCTTCACGTTTTAAGTCAGGTATGTTTGAGCAGTCCGAATTTGAGTTCAGAGCGTGGGGTACTTGGCCTCTATCTTCTCTTGACCCAAAAATAACGTGAGAAGACTTCTTGAGCAACATCTAATCATTTCCTTTGACGTACGAGGACTTCTTGAGCAACACCTAACCATTTCCTTTCCCTCTATCTTCACCCGTGGTTGTAGAAGTGTTAAACAATTCTACATTTAGGCATGAAATAAAAATAGGTGAAGTATTTTTGTCCCGATAACATAAATAAATTATTGCATATTTTTTTATAAGAAATCACTTCACAAATATGCATGTATGCAATATTTTTGGTCGTGTTTAATGTAGTCATGTCCTCATCAACTAGAGTGTGCTTAGCGAGGCTATGTGCCTCAATATTAGATTCGCGTCCCTCGAAAATGAAAGTACAAGATGTGAATTGAGCTCAAGTTGATTTGATCTCCTTCGTGATGATGCCATACAAGCCTTCTGCATCGATTTTGATATTTGTAACAACCTCTTTGGCAGTCTAATGCTATTAACATGAGAAATTTGTTAATGGTATTTTTTTTTTGCAAAAAAGTTAACTGAGCCTTGGGCCAACTGGGGTCACGATAGAATCTATTGAAGCGAACACGTGAGATACCCTCGAAGAAAAAAAAATCTCCTCACTATGACCCAAAGATTATCCTCGATATTGACGGAATCTAAGAGGAGGCTAGGATGCATGAATTTGTTGCGAAAAACCCTTGCATTTCTAAGAAAAGCTACTAATTAAAATGTAAAAACTCTACAGAAAAACTACAAAAAATTGAAATGTATAAAATTCCCAAGAAATATTTTTGAGATAAATATGCCTTAAAATATCTTTGAAAGTATTTTTTTATTTGATGGAATTAAACAAACGGAGGTCATGTAAGAGGATCCAGACCAACGCGACATCATAGTATTGTGTTTCAATATTTTGGTGTCTTTACAATTCTACTAATCAAATATGCCCTCAAACATGTTGTAATGTAAATTCATTGGACTGCTTTAACACCACGTCAAGCAATTTTGGTTCTTGTTTAGGAAAAAAAGCGTTAACTAATTTATCTCTGAAACTGAAACAATGTTATTCCTTTGCACTTTTAAAGTGTGAAAATTCAGTAAGTAACTAACAAATCCACCATTTCTCCAGAGAAGAGATAACAGTACCAGCACCCACAAATCCAAACACCAAGACCAGCTCCAGATGAAAAGCATCATCCCCTTCCTTCCCCCAATCCCCAGTCCCCTTCCGCTTCCCACCCACAACCCTAGCTCCCCCGAACCCATGGATCCCACCAAATCCAGCACCCCGCCGCCGCCCCCCGTCCTGGGCGCGCCCGTCGGCTACCCGCCGGGGGCGTACCCTCCTCCGCCGGGCGCCCCCGCGGCCGCCTACCCGCCGCAGCTCTACGCGCCGCCGGGCGCCGCCGCCGCCCAGCAGGCCGCGGCGCAGCAGCAGCAGCAGCTGCAGGTGTTCTGGGCGGAGCAGTACCGCGAGATCGAGGCCACCACCGACTTCAAGAACCACAACCTCCCGCTGGCCCGGATCAAGAAGATCATGAAGGCCGACGAGGACGTCCGCATGATCGCCGCCGAGGCCCCCGTCGTCTTCGCCCGCGCCTGCGAGATGTTCATCCTCGAGCTCACCCACCGCGGCTGGGCGCACGCCGAGGAGAACAAGCGCCGCACGCTCCAGAAGTCCGACATTGCGGCCGCCATCGCCCGCACCGAGGTCTTCGACTTCCTCGTGGACATCGTGCCCCGGGACGACGCCAAGGACGCCGAGGCGGCCGCCGCCGCGGCCATGGCCACGGCGGCGGCCGGGATCCCGCGCCCGGCCGCCGGCGTGCCTGCCACCGACCCGAGTATGGCATACTACTATGTCCCCCAGCAGTAATGTATCATCGATCTAAACTTGCGCATTTCTAATCGGAGAATGTGTTGTTGTTCTGTGACTGTCCTTGGTGCTGTTGTTGCTGCGGCGTAATAAGATTTATGGGCCTCCCCTGAGCTTATGAATTGAGCTGTTCGGTTCTAGTATTACAGTAGGATTGTTGTAATGGGGGAGGCCGTATGATTGCTTCCGTAGTGCATGACTAACTGGCCACCCAGTGTAATCTGATAACTATTATCTGGCGCCTCCCATGGTTACTATGTATTTATGTTCTTCATTTTCCCCGTGCATTAGTTTTTTGTTGTTCTATGATAGTATTGTGCTGTGATTACTCAACATTAGGCTGCAAGGTTCTTCCATGCAATTAGGCCCTTGAAGCAATATGCGGATACTTTGAATAAACTGATAGTAATATTTGACTGGCATAGGATCTTGCTTCATGTGATAGTAAGATAGTGTGGATAGCTAGTGTTCTCTCATGTTTATTTTCAAGCAAGATTTACTATGAAACACTGAAACTCAAAATGCTGGAAGTATAGCTTCCTGCATGCTTTGTATAATATGCGATGACAGGTCTTCAGCTATTTTTCATTTCCTTTTTCTTTTTCGCAATTCAGTTGATCAGCTTTGCAACCAACATATTTACCGGAAGGTCATATTTTATACTCCATCCGTCCCAAAATAAGTGTCTCAACTTTATACGAACTTTAGTACAAAAGTTGAGACACTTATTTCGGGACGGGGCGAGTAACAAGTAGCGTTGCAATATGTTTGCAATTCTAACTGTAAATCTTCAGGGGCACTATTAGTGCAAATAACTGTTGGCTCCAATGGAGAAATGTATAATTGGAAATACATTCTCTATTATCTGAGTTCAAAATCAACTGTTATAATGTGCTAGTGTGGATATTTTTTGGCATATGGACCACTGAATACTTCACCATTACTTTGTCATCGTTCCATTTTCAGTAAATTAGAGTAGCATGTCCTGTTCCACCAAATTTGTGCAATCTTGTATGCATAGTATGTTCATATACTGGAGCAATCAAAGTTTGTAATGGGGGAGTAAGCATTACAAATATACATAGTACTCCCTCCGTTTTTATTTAGTCCGCATATTAACTTTGGTCAAAGTCAAGCTTTGTTAACTTTGACCAAGTTTATAAACAAAACTATTAACATATATATACAATAACAAATTAATATCATTAGATTTATTATTCAATGTACTTTCACATCATATAGATTTGTTATGGTAAATGCTTATATTCTTTTCTATAAACTTGGTCAAACTTTACGAAGTTTGACTTCAGTCAACTCTAATATGCGGAGTAAATAAAAACGGAGGGCCAGTGCCCTGCCAGTGCCTAAAACGGCGAAATTAGGCCCCCAGGAGCCCCCTGGTGCGCTGGGTGTCGCATGGGACCGCTGGCGCAGTTTTTTGCTTTTGACGGCGAAAAACGAGCACTCGGGGGCACGAGTGGGACATTTTTTGCCCGCCGACGCCTAAAATGTGGTTTGGGTAGGCTTGTTGGGGGCATGGGTGGAGATGCTCTAAGTCCGGGTTGTTCTCAGCATAGCCGCTTCTCGTGCATGACATATATACTAGTTGAACGTGGAGAACGATTTTATCCACGGACCATGCTGCTGGTAGCGGTCGGGCTTTGTCCTTCGAGCATCTGTGTTGTGCCTAAATAATTGGTGTTTAGAGCATTTTGACCAAAGAAACAGCTCCAGCAAATGATGTATCACTATTTGATGATGAATTTTTTTTAGGCAACCTCAAATTTTAAATCCAAGTGTTGCATATCTGTAGCAGCACTAGCGGCTACCCATTCTTTTTAATGGCTGTGGCGCAAGCCCAACCGCCAGTGTGAAGTTTCGCCACCGCTGTGCCAGTCGATCTTGGCCACCAACCGCCGCCGCCACCACTCCGCCGATGGCCATGAACACCGGCACCACATCCCGCCCCTCGGCGACCTCCGCCAAGCTCACAACACGACTGTCCCATCCTGTTGACGCCGATTGCCCAATCCCGCTCCTTCGATGTTGTCTGCTCGTCCCACCGAGCTCGCGCATGGCTGCCCTTTCCCGCCCTCGTCCCTGAGCTCCCGCCACCATCCTTCTTAGTTGGCTTATGCGGTGTGCCTCTCCGTGCATAGTTTCCCGAGCTCCCGCTGCCGTCCTTAGTTGGCTTATGCGGTGTGCCTATCGGTGCATAGTTTCGGAAGATCCCACAATAGGATGACATGGATTTTCCACGGCCTCCGGTATTCGCACACACACTAGTTGACAAGTAGGATAATTTCAATTCAACATTGACAAAGAGCGCAGAGAACAAGGAAAAGTTCATAGCATTGGAAAAAAATAAATTTTGTTACATGGTGCACTACCTGATAGCTAGGTTTTTTTTAACATAGTACATACACAAGCACTCATATACACGCGCATACACTCATTCCTATAAACACGCGCACGCACATGAGCACCTCCGAAAGAAACCAGAATTTGAACTCTGGTGGGCTAAGGATACCACAGTCCCTCTAACCATCCAACCATAGGTTGGTTTGCTACCTAATAGCTAGTTGATAGTAACATTTCTTGCAACGATGCACCACATCTAACACTTGTTAGATCTTTTGCATCACTAGGATGCCATGAGCATGATCTAATTGCATATAGAACACCTAGATAACATAAACAGAGAAGGATTTAGGGTTCATTAGGATTCATGAAGGTCAACATGATTGCCTGCCCATTGCAGGCGTGGTGGAGCGATGATCTAGTCGAAGTAGTCGATCTCATGGATGTCCTAATCCCCTCAGGCCGCCACTGACATTGCCCTGCAACGACAACGTGTAGGCTAGGTCTTCCCGTCACTGCATCGCACACTTTGATTGGATAGGGTTTAGGAATATGGAGAGAAGAGTGAACCATACATGAATAAATGATCGCACAGGTAGCCAACTCTTTCCCTTATCCCTTTTATATAATGCTAGTAATAGGGAACCTAAACCATAAGTTGGTTTGGGTGCCCCCGATCAGGCCACATCAGTTTGGTTCAAGGGCCACGTACATTGGTGCGTGAATCCTTTTCCCGTAACATTATCTTTTTGGTTGTTAAACCATTAGATCAACCAACATCCCCCCTCTTGATCGTTACGCTTAACTGCATTTGCTCATTATCCATAGGAATGATATACCAAAGTGAAGTGTTACAACAACTCACAAAACGTCATAAAACCTCAAAACTTATAGCACACCTACCTATTTCGAAATGGAAAACATTTTGCTTATTGAGGACTCTTTATGTTAATGGTCATATTATTCCAGAATCATAAGGATCTCAGTAATCCCATGCCAGCAACCTAATCATGAAAAATACCTATCTGGTAAGCCTTTTGTTAGCGGATCCGCAAGGATATGTGTTGTACCTATGTGTTTAATATTATTTGTTTGATCATGGATTCTATCTTCTGCAACATGAAACTTGATATCAATGTGCTTGGCACTAGCACTTGACTTGTTGTTACTCATATAGAAAACCACATATTCATTATCACAGTACAATACAAGTGGTTTAGATATGTTGTCAACCACTTTAAGCATGGGGATAAAACTCTTTAGCCATACAGCCTACCCGGTGGCCTCAAAACATGCTACAAATTCTGTTTGTGTTGTAGATGCATCATTTAACATTTGGTTGGAGCTTTTCCATGATACGGATCCTCCTATAAGTATGAATCTATAACCTGGCATAAATTTTTTACTATCCACACACCCGGCAAAATCAAAGTACGAAAGACCAACAATTTCTAGGTTACCAGACCTTTTATATGTAAGCATGAGATCTTTAGTTCCTTGCATATAACACAAAACTTTCTTTGCGGCCTTCCAGTGGTCCGGACTTGGATTTGATTGGAATCTGCCAAGCATCTTAGTTACAAAGCCAAATCTGGGCGTGTACAAACTTGAGTCTACATGATTCTTCTGACAACTGAAGCATAGGAATCCCACTTCATCTGATCAATTTCATATTGGTTCCTTGGACATTGAGATGTCCCAAACTTATCACCCTTGAGTATAAGAGAAACTGAGGCTGAGCACATATGCATCTTGAATTTCTTTAGTACTCTCTCAAATTATGCCTTTTGTGATAGTCCTAACATTCCTCTGGACCTACCTCGATGAATCTCGATGCCAAGGACATACGAGGCTCCACCAAGATATTTCATATCAAAAATGGACAACAGAAAATTCTTGGTCTCATGAAGCATATCCTTATCGCTACATGCCTACAATATGTTATCAACATATATGACTAAAATTGTGAACCTACTACCTTTAAATTTAACATATATGGAATTGTCTACAATATTTTCCATGGAACCGAAAGTTCTCATAATGTTATTGAACTTGAGGTACCACTGTCTTGAAGCTTGCTTCAAGCGATAAGTGGATTTCTTTAGACAACATGCTAAATGTTCCTTCCCTTAGACAAAAAACCCTTTCGACTGAGTCATGTAAACGTCTTCGTTGAGCTCACCATTTAGAAATGTCATTTTAACACCCATTTGGTGCAATTCTAGGTCGTAATGAGCTACTAATGCCATGACGATTCTTGATGAATATTTGGTTGACACAGGAGATAAGGTTTCATTATAGTCAATTCCTTCTCTCCATGTGAACCCCCTTTTTAGAACCAAAGCATACACTCATGCATTGGTGGTAGTACATTCCGGCAACATCCTTTGTCTAACACTGTCATGCACCTCAGCTAGGAAGAAGTGGTTCCCATATTCTCTAACCGTCGCAGCAATCTCATGTGCTAGCTTGTTATGATTCCTCTTGACAATGCTTATTTGCACGCTGGCAAACTGTTTCATCTGTTCCTTTATGTCTGTAATTATGCCAAACCAGGGCGATCTGCTCATTCCTTCTCCTTGGAGTTCTCGCCCTATAGTAGCACAGTCTGTCTCTACTATTAGATGCCCATTGAAATATTTGCACATTTCAGATAGGCCCAGCAGAATAGCCGAAGCTTCTGCTTCCTCCACCGCCCTACACTGATGTAACTGGCGCCCCACAGATAGGAAGGGGGTTCCTTGGTGATCCCGGGCGACTGCTCCACCCCATGACCTTGCTGAATCTGGTAAAAGTGTTGCATCCGAGTTTAGCTTGGCTGGATGCCTTGGTGGGGGTGTCCATTGGTTAGTTCCGGGTACAGCCGGTTTGCATATCTTCTCTGCATGCACCGACATACTTTCTTTGTTTCCTGTCTTTTCATCGCCATATGAGGCTATAACCAAGTCTTCACCTAGCTTAACCAACTGTCTCATGGCCACCGACACTGTCCCCTTGCCATCTCCATGGATAACATTATTTCTTAGTTGCCAAGCCTTCCAAAGGGTCATTAGTGTTCTGTTTCTGACTCGATCTGGAAGTGGGATGAGCAGACATTGCAACCAGTCTTCCCCTATTCTACTAAAATATTGCTCTTTTGGGTGATCCTAGACTGACCTCATGGCACTCCACAGAGCCTTACGCGTGTGCATGAGATAACATCGTGGAACTCATCTTCTGGTTCAGTTCCACAGATGTCACATATATCCTCTGGCACAATCGTTCTTTTGTGTGTGTTATGTTTGGTTGCAAGAGACTGAGTAGCAACCCTCCACCCAAATATCTTAATTCTTCCCGGAATCTTCGCTTTCCAGATCACGTCCCAAACCATCATGTCTCCTGGTTCACTAGTTGAGCTTGATGGGCCCTCTGTACCATTTCTTTTCAACATATCTGCTAGTTTGTAAGCGCTTTTTACAGTGAAAACCCCTGTCTTTTCATAGTGCCAGACTATACAATCTTCCACTTCTTTCACTGGGATTCGAATCTTACATATTTCGTCTGCATCGAAGGAGTGGAAGATTTGTCTGATGAGGTCTGCATTCCAATTCTGGAATCTGGTAGTATCAATTGGTTCACCCACCTTAGTCGTGATCTCCGAATGAAACTAGCAGTTTTTAGTCCAACACTCCTTGGGATCCACTGGTCCCTTGAAATTTGTATCTTCCTTCCGTTTCCAACGCGCCAAATCAGCCCTTTTTTAACAGCTCCAGACCAAACTCGATACCACGCCAACCAGGGGATGCATCCGAGGCAAAGACTGTGTCTAATAGTTCTCCGTTTGGGTAGTACTTAGACTTCAGGACTCTGGCGCATAAACTCTCCGGGTTTTGCAGTAGTCTCCACCCTTGTCTCGCTAAAAGTGCTTGGTTAAATAGATGCATATCTCTGAAACCTATGCCCCCCTCTCTTTTTGGTTTTATCATATTATCCCATGCCATCCAGTGCACTTTCTGGTGGACATCTTTATCACCCCACTAGAAATCCCTTATGATTTTCTCATAGCTGTCACAGAAGCTTTGGTTCAACTTAAACACACCCATAACAAATGTTGGCAATCCTTGAGCAACCGACTCTACATGAACTTCCTTGGCTGCTTTGGACATAAATCTCTCATTCCAGTCGTTGCACCTCTTCCCAAATCTATCCATTATTGGTTGGAACATCTCATCTTTCATCCTTCCTTCCGGTGTGGGTAGTCCTAGGTATTTACTCTTAAAGGTAGCTGTTTCCACACCTAGTCTCCTCATGATCGCATCCCTCTCATGCTCGTTGGATGCTTCACTAAACAGTAGGGAGCATTTGCTCTCACTCAAGAGTTGGCATGTGCATTTTTGGAACAAAACCGAAGTCTCTTTGACATGTACTGCTTGCGCAATGGTGGCCTTGAAGAATAGAAGGCGATCATCTGCAAAGAGTAAGTTGGATATTCCCGGGCTTCCGCGTGCTACCTTCGGAGGTGAGATTTCCCCGCTATCCACCTTCTTTTTTAGAAGTGTGGCAAGTCCGTCTACCACAAATAGGAAAAGATAAGGGCTTAAGGGATCGCCCTGTCGCAGTCCTCTGGTTGGCGAGAATGCTTCCAGTAGAGTCCTGTTGCATCTGACCGAGAAAGTAACCGATCTAACACATGTCATCACCCACTTGATCCACTTCTGTTCAAAGCCTAACTTTTCCAGTACCCCTTCCGAAAGCTCCAATCAACTTCTCCAATGTATCTATAATTTTTGATTGTTCCATGCTATTATATTATCTGTTTTGGATGTTTAATGGGCTTTGTTATGCACTTTTATATTATTTTTGGGACTAACCTACTAACCAAAGGCCCAGTGCAAATTGATGTTTTTTTTGCCTATTTTAGTGTTTCGCAGAGAAGGAATATCAAACAGAATCCAAACGGAATGAAACCTTCGGGAGAGTTATTTTTGGAACAAACGTGATCCAGGAGACTTGAAGTGGACGTCAAGAAAGAAGCGAGGAGGCCACGAGGCAGGAGGGCACGCTCCCCACTCTTGTGGGCCCCTCGCAGCTCCACCGACCTACTTCTTCCTCCTATGTATATCCATATACCCTGAAAACATCCAGGAGCACCACGAAACCCTATTTCCACCACTGCAACCTTCTGTACCCATGAGATCCCATCTTGGGGCCTTTTTCGGCGCTGCGCCGGAGGGGGAATCGATCATGGAGGGCTTCTACATCAACACCATAGCCTCTCCGATGATGTGCGAGTAGTTTACCACAGACCTTCAGATCCATAGTTATTATCTAGATGGCTTCTTCTCTCTCTTTGGATCTCAATACAAAGTTCTCCTCGATTCTCTTGAAGATCTATTCGATGTAATTCTTTTTGCGGTGTGTTTGTCGAGATCCGATGAATTGTGGGTTTATGATCAAGATTATCTATGAAAAATATTTGATTCTTCTCTGAATTCTTTTATGCATGATTTAAATATCTTTGCAAGTCTCTTCAAATTATCGGTTTGGTTTGGCCTACTAGATTGATCTTTCTTGCAATGGGAGAAGTGCTTAGCTTTGGGTTCAATCTTGCGGTGTCCTTTCCCAGTGGCAGCAGGGGCAGCAAGGCACGTATTGTATTGTTGCCATCGAGGATAAAAAGATGGGGTTTATATCATATTGCTCGAGTTTATCCCTCTACATCATGTCATCTTGCCTAATGTGTTACTCTGTTCTTATGAACTTAATACTCTAGATGCATGCTGGATAGAGGTCGATGTGTGGAGTAATAGTAGTAGATGCAGAATCGTTTCGGTCTACTTGTCGCGGACGTGATGCCTATATACATGATCATGCCTAGATATTCTCATAAATATGCGCTTTTCTATCAATTGCTCGACAATAATTTGTTCACCCACCGTAGAATTTGCTATCTTGAGAGAAGCCACTAGTGAAACCTATGGCCCCCGGGTCTATTCTCCATCATATTATTTTCCTACCAACTTGGTATTTCTATCATTGTTTATTTTACAATCTTTATTTTCCAATCTATACAACAAAAATACCAAAAATATTTATCTTATTATATCTATCACATCTCACTTTCGTAAGTGACCGTGAAGGGATTGACAACCCCTTTATCGTGTTGGTTGCGAGGTTCTAGTTTATTTGTGCAGGTACGTGGGACTTGCGTGTAATATCCTACCGGATTGATACCTTGGTTCTCAAAACTGAGGGAAATACTTACGCTACTTTGCTGCATCACCCTTTCCTCTTCAAGGGAAAACCAACGCATGCTCAAGAGGTAGCAAGAAGGATTTCTGGCGCCGTTTCCGGGGAGATTTGCACCAAGTCAAGTCGAGATTTGATCTCCCGAAAACTAGCCATTTATGGCGCCGTTGCCGGGGAGATCTGTTGGGGAACGTAGTAATTTCGAAAATTTTCCTACGCACACACAAGATCATGGTGATGCACAGCAACGAGAGGGGAGAGTGTTGTCTACGTACCAACGCAGACCGACTGCGGAAGCGATCACACAACGTAGAGGAAGTAGTCGTACGTCTTCTTCCCGATCCGACCGATCCAAGCACCGTTACTCCGGCACCTCCGAGTTCTTAGCACACGTTCAGCTCGATGACGATCCTCGGGCTCCGATCCAGC
The DNA here is from genome assembly GCA_034509565.1 of Triticum monococcum. Classification (NCBI taxonomy): domain Eukaryota; kingdom Viridiplantae; phylum Streptophyta; class Magnoliopsida; order Poales; family Poaceae; genus Triticum; species Triticum monococcum. The sequence goes on from CM067845.1 coordinate 493,027,387, forward strand.
AAAGCGTCGAGGAAGAGTACCGTCAGCACGACGGCGTGATGACGATCTTGATGTACTACCGACGCAGGGCTTCGCCTAAGCACTACAACGGTATGATCGAGGTGTAATATGGTGGCAGGGGGCACCGCACACGGCTAAGGAACGATCTCAAGGATCAACTTGTGTCTCTTGGGGTGTCCCCTGCCCCCGTATCTAAAGGTTGGAGGGAGGGGGGCTGGCCGGCCAAAGAGAGGGAGGCGCAGGAGGAGTCCTACTCCCGGTAGGAGTAGGACTCCCCCCTCCAATCCTAGTCCAACTAGGAATCCTTTAAAGGGGAGAGAGAGAGAGGTGGCCGGCCCCTCTTCTAGTCCTAATAGGACTAGGGAGAGGGGGGGGGGAGGCGCAGCCCTATGTGGGCTGCCCTCTCACCTTTCCACTAAGGCCCATGTTGGCCCATTTGGCCCCCGGGGGGTTCCGGTAACCCTCCCGGTAATCCGGTAAAATCCCGATTTCACCCGGAACACTTCCGATGTCCAAACATAGGCTTCCAATATATCAATCTTTACGTCTCGACCATTTCGAGACTCCTCGTCATGTCCGTGATCTCATCCGGGACTCCGAACAACCTTCGGTACATCAAAATGCATAAACTCATAATAACTGTCATCGTAACGTTAAGCGTGCGGACCCTACGGTTCGAGAACAATGTAGACATGACCGAGACACGTCTCCGGTCAATAACCAATAGCGGGACCTGGATGCCCATATTGGTTCCTACATATTCTACGAAGATCTTTATCGGTCAGACCGCATAACAACATACGTTGTTCCCTTTGTCATCGGTATGTTACTTGCCCGAGATTCGATCGTCGGTATCCAATACCTAGTTCAATCTCGTTACTGGCAAGTCTCTTTACTCGTTCCGTAATACATCATCCCGCAACTAACTCATTAGTTGCAATGCTTGCAAGGCTTAAGTGATGTGCATTACCGAGAGGGCCCAGAGATACCTCTCCGACAATCGGAGTGACAAATCCTAATCTCGAAATACGCCAACCCAACATCTACCTTTGGAGACACCTGTAGTACTCCTTTATAATCACCCAGTTACGTTGTGACGTTTGGTAGCACCCAAAGTGTTCCTCCGGCAAACGGGAGTTGCATAATCTCATAGTCGTAGGAACATGTATAAGTCATGAAGAAAGCAACAGCAACATACTAAACGATCGTGTGCTAAGCTAATGGAATGGGTCATGTCAATCAGATCATTCAACTAATGATGTGACCTCGTTAATCAAATAACAACTCTTTGTTCATGGTTAGGAAACATAACCATCTTTGATTAACGAGCTAGTCAAGTAGAGGCATACTAGTGACACTCTGTTTGTCTATCTATTCACACATGTATTATGTTTCCGGTTAATACAATTCTAGCATGAATAATAAACATTTATCATGATATAAGGAAATAAATAATAACTTTATTATTGCCTCTAGGGCATATTTCCTTCAGTCTCCCACTTGCACTAGAGTCAATAATCTAGTTCACATCGCCATGTGATTTAGCAGCAATAGTTCACATCACCATGTGATTAACACCCATAGTTCACATCGTCATGTGACCAACACTCAAAGGGTTTACTAGAGTCAGTAATCTAGTTCACATCTCTATGTGATTAACACCCAAAGAGTACTAAGGTGTGATCATGTTTTGCTTGTGAGATAATTTTAGTCAACGGGTCTGTCACATTCAGATCCGTAAGTATTTTGCAAAATTCTTTGTCTATAATGCTCTTCAAGGAGCTACTCTAGCTAATTGCTCCCACTTTCAATATGTATCCAGATTGAGACTTTTAGATTCATCTAGATCAGTGTCAAAAACTTGCATCGACGTAACCCTTTATGACGAACCTTTTTGTCACGTCCATAATCGAGAAACATATCCTTATTTCATTAAGGATAATTCTGACCGCTGTCCAGTGATCTACTCCTAGATCACTATTGTACTCCCTTGCCAAATCAGTGCAGGGTATACAATAGATCTGGTATACAGCATGACATACTTTATAGAACCTATGGCCAAGGCATAGGGAATGACTTTCATTCTCTTTCTATCTTCTGCCGTGGTCGGGCTTTGAGTCTTACTCAACTTCACACCTTATAATACAGGCAAGAACTCTTTCTTTGACTGCTCCATTTTGAACTACTTCAAAATCTTGTCAAGGTATGTACTCATTGAAAAAACTTATCAAGCGTCTTGATCTATCTCTATAGATCTTGAAGCTCAATATGTAAGCAGCTTCACCGAAGTCTTTCTTTGAAAAACTCCTTTCAAACACTCCTTTATGCTTTACAGAATAATTCTACATTATTTCCGATCAATAATATGTCATTGACATATACTTATGAGAAATGTTGTTGTGCTCCCACTCACTTTCTTGTAAATACAGGCTTCACCGCAAGTCTGTATAAAACTATATGCTTTGATCAACTCATCAAAGCGTATATTCCAACTCCGAGATGCTTGCACCAGTCCACAGATGGATCGTTGGAGCTTGCACATTTTGTTAGCACCTTTCGGATTGACAAAACCTTCTGTTGCATCATATACAACTCTTCTTTAATAAATCCAGTAAGGAATGCAGTTTTGTTTATCCATTCGCCAGATTTCATAAAATGCGGCAATTACTAACATGATTCGGACAGACTCGAGCATAGATACGAGTGAGAAGCTCTCATCGTAGTCAACACCTTGAACTTGTCGAAAACCTTTTGCGACAATTCTAGCTTTGTAGATAGTAACACTACTATCAACGTCCGTCTTCCTCTTGAAGATCCATTTATTCTCAATTGCTTGCCGATCATCAGGCAAGTCAACCAAAGTCCATACTTTGTTCTCATACATGGATCATATCTCAGAATTCATGGCTTCAGGCCACTTTGCGGAATCTGGGCTCACCATCGCTTCTTCATAGTTCGTAGGTTCATCATGATCTAGTAGCATGACTTCCAGAAAAGGATTACCGTACCACTCTCGCGCGGATCTTACTCTGGTTGATCTACGAGGTTCAGTAGTATCTTGTTCTGAAGTTTCATGATCATCATCATTAGCTTCCTCACTAACTGGTGTAGGTGTCACAGAAACAGTTTTCTGTGATGTGCTACTTTCCAACAAAGGAGCAGGTACAGTTACCTCGTCAAGTTCTACTTTCCTCCCACTTACTTCTTTCGAGAGAAACTCCTTCTCCAGAAAGTTTCCGAATTTTAGCAACAAAAAGTCTTGCCTTCGGATCTGTGATAGAAGGTGTATCCAATAGTTTCCTTTGGATATCCTATGAAGACACACTTCTCCGATTTGAGTTTGAGCTTATCAGGATGAAACTTTTTCATATAAGCATCGCAACCCCAAACTTTAAGAAACGACAGCTTAGGTTTCTTGCCAAACCATAGTTCACATGGTGTCGTCTCAACAGATTTAGATGGTGCCCTATTTAACGTGAATGCAGCTGTCTCTAATGCATAACCCCAAAACGATAGTGGTAGATCGGTAAGATACATCATAGATTGTACTATATCCAATAAAGTATGGTTATGACGTTCGGACACACCATTATGCTGTGGTGTTCCAGGTGGCGTGCGTAGTGAAACTATTTCACCTTGTTTTAACTGAAGACCAAACTCGTAACTCAAATATTTGTCTCCACGATCATATCGTAGAAACTTTTACTTTCTTGTCACGATGATTTTTCACTTTACTCTGAAATTCTTTGAACTTTTCAAATGTTTCAGACTTATGTTTCATCAAGTAGATATCCCCATATCTGCTCAAATCATCTGTGAAGGTCAGAAAATAATGATACTTGCTGCAAGCCTTAATATTCATCGGACCACATACATCAGTATGTATGATCTTCAACAAATCTGTTGCTTGCTTCATTGTTCCGGAGAACGGCGTTTTAGTCATCTTGCCCAAAAGGCACGGTTCGCAAGCATCAACTGATTCATAATCAAGTGATTCCAAAATCCCATCAGCATGGAGTTTCTTCATGCGCTTTACACCAATATGACCTAAACGGTAGTGCTACAAATAAGTTGCACTATCATTATTAACTTTGCATCTTTTGGTTTCAATATTATGATTATGTGTATCACCATGATCGAGATCCAACGAACTATTTTCATTGGGTGTGTAACCATATAAGGTTTTATTCATGTAAACAGAACAACAATTTATTCTCTTACTTTAATGAATAACCGTATTGCAATAAACATGATCAAATCATATTCATGCTCAATGCAAAAACCAAATAACACTTATTTAAGTTCAACACTAATCCCGAAATTATAGGGAGTGTGCGATGATGATCATATCAATCTTGGAACCACTTCCAACACACATCGTCACTTCACCCTTAACTAGTCTCTGTTTATTCTGCAACTCCCGTTTCGAGTTACTAATCTTAGCAACTGAACTAGCATCAAATACTAAAGGGGTTTCTATAAACACTAGTAAAGTACACATCAATAACATGTATATCAAATATACTTATGTTCACTTTGCCATCCTTCTTATCCGCCAATCACTTGGGGTAGTTCCGCTTCCAGTGACCAGTCCCTTTGCAGTAGAAGCACTTAGTCTCAGGCTTAGGATCAGACTTGGGCTTCTTCACTTGAGCAGCAACTTGCTTGCCGTTCTTCTTGAAGTTCCCCTTCTTCCCTCTGCCCTTTTCTTGAAACTAGTGGTCTTGTCAACCATCAACACTTGATGTTTTTCTTGATTTCTACCTTCGTTGATTTCAGCATCACGAAGAGCTTGGGAGTTGTTTCCGTTATTCCTTGCATATTATAGTTCATCACGAAGTTCTACTAACTTGGTGATGGTGACTAGAGAATTCTGTCAATCACTATCTTATCTGGAAGATTAACTCCCACTTGATTCAAGCGATTGTAGTACCCAAACAATCTGAGCACATGCTCACTAGTTGAGCGATTCTCCTCCATCTTTTAGCTATAGAACTTGTTGGAGACTTCATATCTCTCAACTCGGGTATTTGCTTGAAATATTAACTTCAACTCCTGGAACATCTCATATGCTCCATGACGTTCAAAACGTCTTTGAAGTCCCGATTCTAAGCAATTAAGCATGGTGCACTTAAACTATCAAGTAGTCATCATATTGAGCTAGCCAAACGTTCATAACGTCTGCATCTGCTCCTGCAATAGGTCTGTCACCTAGCGGTGCATCAAGGACATAATTCTTCTGTGCAGCAATGAGGATAAACCTCAGATCACGGATCCAATCCGCATCATTGCTACTAACATCTTTCAACACAATTTTCTCTAGGAACATATCAAAAATAAACACAGGGAAGCAACAACGCGAGCTATTGATCTACAACATAATTTGCAAAATACTACCAGGACTAAGTTCATGATAAATTTAAGTTCAATTAATCATATTATTTAAGAACTCCCACTTAGATAGATATCCCTCTAATCCTCTAAGTGATCACGTGATCCAAATCAACTAAACCATAACCGATCATCACGTGAGATGGAGTAGTTTTCAATGGTGAACATCATTATGTTGATCATATCTACTATATGATTCACGCTCGACCTTTCGGTCTCCGTGTTCCGAGGCCATATCTGTATATGCTTGGCTCGTCAAGTATAACCTGAGTATTCTGCGTGTGCAACTGTTTTGCACCCGTTGTATTTGGACGTAGAGCTTATCACACCCGATCATCACGTGGTGTCTGGGCACGACGAACTTTGGCAACGGTGCATACTCAGGGAGAACACTTCTTGATAATTTAGTGAGAGATCATCTTATAATGCTACCGTCAATCAAAGCAAGATAAGATGCATAAAAGGATAAACATCACATGCAATCAATATAAGTGATATGATATGGCCATCATCATCTTGTGCTTGTGATCTCCATCTCCGAAGCACCGTCATGATCACCATCGTCACCGGCGCGACACCTTGATCTCTATCGTAGCATCGTTGTCGTCTCGCCAATCTTATGCTTCCATGACTATCACTACCGCTTAGTAATAAAGTAAAGCATTACATCGCGATTGCATTGCATACAATAAAGCGACAACCATATGGCTCCTGCCAGTTGCCGATAACTCGGTTACAAAACATGATCATCTCATACAATAAAATCAGCATCATGCCTTGACCATATCACATCACAACATACCCTACAAAAACAAGTTAGACGTCCTCTACTTTGTTGTTGCAAGTTTTACGTGGCTGCTACGGGCTTAAGTAAGAACTCATCTCACCTACGCATCAAAACCACAACGATAGTTCGTCAAATAGACTCCGTTTTAACCTTCTCAAGGACCGGGCGTAGTCACACTTGGTTCAACTAAAGTTGGAGAGACAGTCTTCCGCAAGCCATCTATGTGCAAAGCACGTCGAGGGAACCGGTCTCGCGTAAGAGTACGCGTAAGGTTGGTCCGGATCGTCTCGTCCAACAATACCGCCGAACCAAAGTATGACATGCTGGTAGGCAGTATGACTTGTATCGCCCACAACTCACTTGTGTTCTACTCGTGCAACTAACATCAAACCATAAAAACCTAGGCTCGGATGCCACTGTTGGGGAACGTAGTAATTTCGAAAATTTTCCTACGCACACACAGGATCATGGTGATGCACAGCAACGAGAGGGGAGAGTGTTGTCTACGTACCAACGCAGACCGACTGCGGAAGCGATCACACAACGTAGAGGAAGTAGTCGTACGTCTTCTTCCCGATCCGACCGATCCAAGCACCGTTACTCCGGCACCTCCGAGTTCTTAGCACACGTTCAGCTCGATGACGATCCTCGGGCTCCGATCCAGCAAAGCGTCGAGGAAGAGTACCGTCAGCACGACGGCGTGATGACGATCTTGATGTACTACCGACGCAGGGCTTCGCCTAAGCACTACAACGGTATGATCGAGGTGTAATATGGTGGCAGGGGGCACCGCACACGGCTAAGGAACGATCTCAAGGATCAACTTGTGTCTCTTGGGGTGTCCCCTGCCCCCGTATCTAAAGGTTGGAGGGAGGGGGGCTGGCCGGCCAAAGAGAGGGAGGCGCAGGAGGAGTCCTACTCCTACCGGGAGTAGGACTCCCCCCTCCAATCCTAGTCCAACTAGGAATCCTTTAAAGGGGGGAGAGAGAGAGGTGGCCGGCCCCTCTTCTAGTCCTAATAGGACTAGGGAGAGGGGGGGAGGCGCAGCCCTATGTGGGCTGCCCTCTCACCTTTCCACTAAGGCCCATGTTGGCCCATTTGGCCCCCGGGGGGTTCCGGTAACCCTCCCGGTAATCCGGTAAAATCCCGATTTCACCCGGAACACTTCCGATGTCCAAACATAGGCTTCCAATATATCAATCTTTACGTCTCGACCATTTCGAGACTCCTCGTCATGTCCGTGATCTCATCCGGGACTCCGAACAACCTTCGGTACATCAAAATGCATAAACTCATAATAACTGTCATCGTAACGTTAAGCGTGCGGACCCTACGGTTCGAGAACAATGTAGACATGACCGAGACACGTCTCCGGTCAATAACCAATAGCGGGACCTGGATGCCCATATTGGTTCCTACATATTCTACGAAGATCTTTATCGGTCAGACCGCATAACAACATACGTTGTTCCCTTTGTCATCGGTATGTTACTTGCCCGAGATTCGATCGTCGGTATCCAATACCTAGTTCAATCTCGTTACTGGCAAGTCTCTTTACTCGTTCCGTAATACATCATCCCGCAACTAACTCATTAGTTGCAATGCTTGCAAGGCTTAAGTGATGTGCATTACCGAGAGGGCCCAGAGATACCTCTCCGACAATCGGAGTGACAAATCCTAATCTCGAAATACGCCAACCCAACATCTACCTTTGGAGACACCTGTAGTACTCCTTTATAATCACCCAGTTACGTTGTGACGTTTGGTAGCACCCAAAGTGTTCCTCCGGCAAACGGGAGTTGCATAATCTCATAGTCGTAGGAACATGTATAAGTCATGAAGAAAGCAACAGCAACATACTAAACGATCGTGTGCTAAGCTAATGGAATGGGTCATGTCAATCAGATCATTCAACTAATGATGTGACCTCGTTAATCAAATAACAACTCTTTGTTCATGGTTAGGAAACATAACCATCTTTGATTAACGAGCTAGTCAAGTAGAGGCATACTAGTGACACTCTGTTTGTCTATCTATTCACACATGTATTATGTTTCCGGTTAATACAATTCTAGCATGAATAATAAACATTTAACATGATATAAGGAAATAAATAATAACTTTATTATTGCCTCTAGGGCATATTTCCTTCAAGATCTACGCACAAGTCAAGACATACCAAGTACCCATCATGAACTCTTATCCCTCACATTACATTATTTGCCATTTGCCTCTCGTTTTCCTCTCCCCCACTTCACCTTCGCCTTTTCTTCGCCTTCTTCCCGTATGTCTTTTTGTTTGTGTTTCCATGTGCCTTGTATTTGCTTGCATCTTTGCTTGCTAAAAATCTATTGATATGGATCCACTTAAAGTGTTTTACTTGGATCATGTTTGATCCTTATGCGCTCGTGCTGAAACCCCAACTAGCCTAGTTGATGGAAAATCTTTAGATGAGCATGCTCATTTTGTGCGTCATCGTTTGTCTAAAAAGGGGAAACTCTTATGGTATCAAATAAATAGTTTGCTATGCTATGCTTGGAATCTTTGTGAAATTTATGACTTTACTTGTTGCTCTAAGAACCCTAAAAAACACCTGCCCTACCTATGTGAGTTTAATGATAATGAAATCTTATCTTCTTATGGAAAGGGTGTTTATAGTTACTATGATATCGAACAAATTGAAGAATTTGTCATTTTTAAGGGCGCTCATGAAGTTGCTTCTTTGATTGAAAAGTATGATATTACTCTCTACAAATCTGAAAATTCTGACATACTTAAATATTGCTATGAAAACTATGCTCACAATGCCTATGTTAAGGAATTTATTGAGAGAATGACCGTTGCTTTGGAAGAAAATAATGATATGCACGAATCTATAGATAATTATGATTCTGATGATTTGATTGAAATATCCCTTGATGAACATGATGCTTGCTATTCTTATAGCCATGATGCCAATATTTATGGAGATGAATTTGCTATAGTTCCTTATGTTAAACACAAGATTATTGCTATTGCACCCATACTTGATAGTTTCTTGAATCAAAAGCATGATTGCAATGAATTTACTATAAATTCTATTGATTTCAATTGTGCTAATAATATGCAAAACCCTAAGCTTGGAGATGCTAGTTTTGCTATGACTACTATTTGTTGTAATGATCCTGATTGGGATGATTCTTCTTTAGATATTGATAATTTATTTAAGACCCATGATGAATATGAGATTGATAATAATGTTTGCAATAATATTGAAGGTGGGTTCGGAGAGGTCATGACTTTAGTTACTGTTAATCCCACTATTTTGGAAGAGTGTCAACTTTGCATACATGTGGATCTTGTTAAAAATATGTTTTGTGATATCTTTTTTGTTGAATTTGCTAATGATCCTACATGTAATTATTATGAGAGAGGAAAATATGGTTGTAGAAATTTTCGTGTCACTAAATTACCTCTCGTTATGTTGAGATTGCTATTGTTTCTTTCTCCTTCCTTGCATATGCTAGTTTTTGCTTGTCTTGATAATTTGTTTGCCTATAAGATACCTATGCATAGGAAGTATGTTAGACTTAGATGTGTTTCTCACGTGTTTCATGATGCTCTCTTTGTGCTTCAATTCTTGTCCTTCATGTGAGCATCATTGAAATTTTAATGCCTAGCTAGGGGCGTTAAGCGATAGCACTTGTTGGGAGGCAACCCAATTTTATTTTTGTTTCTTGCTTTTTGTTCCTATTTATTAATAAATAATTCATCTAGATTCTGTTTAGATGTGGTTTTATGTTTTTAATTAGTGTTTGTGCCAAGTAGAACCTTTGGGAAGACTTGGGGGAAGTCTTTGCGATTTTGCTGTAAAAAACAGAAACTTTAGCGCTCACGAGATTTGCTGCCATTTTGTACTGGAGAGTGCGATTAGATTGATTATTTTTGCATATGATTAATAGACGAATTCCTCACGTCCAAAAATTTTTTGGGGTTACAAAAGTATTCGAAACCTACAGATTACTACAGACTGTTCTGTTTTTGACAGATTCTATTTTTCGTGTGTTGTTTGCTTATTTTGATGAATCTATGGCTAGTATGGGGGGGGGAGGTATGAACCATGGAGAAGTTGGAATACAGTAGGTTTAACACCAATATAAATAAATAATGAGTTCATTACAGTACCTTGAAGTGGTGGTTTGTTTTCTTATACTAATGGAGCTCATGAGATTTTCTGTAGAGTTTTGTGTTGTGAAGTTTTCAAGTTTTGGGGTAAAGATTTGATGGATTTTGGAATAAGGAGTGGCAAGAGCCTAAGCTTGGGGATGCCCAAGTCACCCCAAGGTAATATTCAAGGACAACCAAAAGCCTAAGCTTGGGGATGCCCCAGAAGGCATCCCCTCTTTCGTCTTCTTTCATCGGTAACTTTACTTGAGGCTATATTTTTATTCACCACATGATATGTGTTTTGCTTGGAGCATCTTGTACGATTTGAGTCTTTTATTTTTAGTTTACCACAATAATCCTTGCTATACACACCTTTTTGAGAGACACACATAAATCGTAATTTATTAGAATACTCTATGTGCTTCACTTATATCTTTTGAGCTAGATAATTTTGCTCTAGTGCTTCACTTATATCTTTAAGAGCACGGTGGTGGTTTTATTTTATAGAAATTATTGATATCTCAAGCTTCACTTATATTATTTTGAGAGTCTTTTAGAACAGCATGGTAATTTGCTTTGGTTATAAAATTAGTCCTAATATGATAGGCATCCAAGATGGGTGTAATAAAAACTTTCGTAAAAAGTGCATTGAATACTATGAGAAGTTTGATACTTGATGATTGTTTTGAGAAATGAAGATGGTGATATTAGAGTCATGCTAGTTGAGTAGTTGTGGATTTGAGAAATACTTGTGTTAAAGTTTGTGATTCCCATAGCATGCACGTATGGTGAACCGTTATGTGACGAAGTCGGAGCATGATTTATTTATTGATTGTCTTCCTTATGAGTGGCGGTCGGGGACGAGCGATGGTCTTTTCCTACCAATCTATCCCCCTAGGAGCATGCGCGTAGTACTTTGTTTCGATAATTAATAGATTTTTGCAATAAGTATGTGAGTTCTTTATGACTAATGTTGAGTCCATGGATTATACGCACTCTCACCCTTCCACCATTGCTAGCCTCTCTAGTACCGCGCAACTTTCGCCGGTACCATACACCCACCATATACCTTCCTCAAAACAGCCATCATACCTACCTATTATGTCATTTCCATAGCCATTCCGAGATATATTGCCGTGCAACTTACCACCGTTCCATTTGTTATGACACGTTTCATCATTGTCATATTGCTTTGCATGATCATGTAGTTGACATCGTATTTGTGGCAAAGCCACCCTTATAATTCTTCCATACATGTCACTCTTGATTCATTGCACATCCTGGTACACCGCCGGAGGCATTCACATAGAGTCATATTTTGTTCTAAGTATCGAGTTGTAATTTTTGAGTTGTAAGTAAATAAAAGTGTGATGATCATCATTATTGGAGCATTGTCCCAAGTGAGGAAAGGATGATGGAGACTATGATTCCCCCACAAGTCGGGATGAGACTCCAGACGAAAAAGAAAAAAAAGAAAAAAAAGAGGCCATAAAAAAGAGAGAAAAGGCCCAAATAAAAAAATGAGAGAAAAAGAGAGAAGGGACAATGTTACTATCCTTTTACCACACTTGTGCTTCAAAGCAGCACCATGATCTTCATGATAGAGAGTCTCCTATGTTGTCACTTTCATATACTAGTGAGAATTTTACATTATAGAACTTGGCTTGTATATTCCAATGATGGGCTTCCTCAAAATGCCCTAGGTCTTCGTGAGCAAGCGAGTTGGATGCACACCCACTTAGTTTCTTTTGTTGAGCTTTCATACACTTATAGTTGTAGTGTATCTGTTGCATGGAAATCCCTACTCACTCACATTGATATCTATTGATGGGCATCTCCATAGCCCGTTGATACGCCTAATTGATGTGAGACTATCTTCTCCTTTTTGTCTTCTCCACAACCACCATTCTCTTCCACCTATAGTGCTATATCCATGGCTCACGCTCATGTAATGCGTGAAGATTGAAAAAGTTTGAGAACATCAAAAGTATGAAACAATTGCTTGGCTTGTCATCGGGGTTGTGCATGATTTAAATACTTTGTGTGATGAAGATAGAGCATAGCCAGACTATATAATTTTGTAGGGATAACTTTCTTTAGCCATGTTATTTTGAGAAGACATGATTGCTTCGTTAATATGCTTGAAGTATTATTTTATGTCAATATTAAAATTTTGTCTTGAATCTTTCGGATCTGAACATTCATGCCATAATAAAGAAAATTACATTGAGAATTATGCTAGGTAGCATTCCACATCAAAAATTCTGTTTTTATCATTTACCTACTCGAGGACGAGCAGGAATTAAGCTTGGGGGTGCTTGATACGTCTCCAACATATCTATAATTTTTGATTGTTCCATGCTATTATATTATCTGTTTTGGATGTTTAATGGGCTTTTTTATGCACTTTTTTATTATTTTTGGGACTAACCTACTAACCGAAGGCCCAGTGCAAATTGCTGTTTTTTTGTTGCCTATTTCAGTGTTTCATAGAAAAGGAATATCAAACGGAATCCAAACGGAATGAAACCTCCGGGAGAGATATTTTTGGAACGAACGTGATCCAGGAGACCTGGAGTGGATGTCAAGAAAGAAGCGAGGAGGCCACGAGGCAGGATGGCGCGCCCCCCACCCTCATGGGCCCCTCGCAGCTCCACCGACCTACTTCTTCCTCCTATATATATATATATATATATATATATATTCATATACCCTGAAAACATTCAGGAGCACCACGAAACCCTATTTCCACCGCCGCAACCTTCTGTACCCATGAGATCCCATCTTGGGGCCTTTTCCGACGCTCCGCCGGAGGGGGAATCGATCACGGAGGGCTTCTACATCAACACCATAGCCTCTCTGATGATGTGTGAGTAGTTTACCACAGACCTTCGGGTCCATAATTATTAGCTAGATGGCTTCGTCTCTCTCTTTGGATCAAAATACAAAGTTCTTCTCGATTCTCTTGGAGATCTATTCGATGTAATTATTTTTGCGGTGTGTTTGTCGAGATCCGATGAATTGTGGGTTTATGATCAAGATTATCTATGAACAATATTTGATTCTTCTCTGAATTATTTTATGCAAGATTTAAATATCTTTGCAAGTCTCTTTGAATTAACAGTTTGGTTTGGCCTACTAGATTGATCTTTTTTACAATGGGAGAAGTGCTTAGCTTTGGGTTCAATCTTGCGGTGTCCTTTCCCAGTGACAGCAGGGGAAGCAAGGCACGTATTGTATTGTTGCCATGGAGGATAAAAAGATGGGGTTTATATCATATTGCTTGAGTTTATCCCTCTACATCATGTCATCTTGCCTAATGCGTTACTCTGTTCTTATGAACTTAATACTCTAGATGCATGCTGGATAGCGGTGGATGTGTGGAGTAATAGTAGTAGATGCAGAATCATTTCGGTCTACTTGTCGCGGACGTGATGCCTATATACATGATCATGCCTACATATTCTCATAACTATGCCCTTTTCTATCAATTGCTCGACAGTAATTTGTTCACCCACCATAGAATTTTCTATCTTGAGAGAAGCCACTAGTGAAACCTATGGCCCCCGGGTCTATTCTCCATCATATTATTTTACTATCAACTTGGTATTTCTATCATTGTTTATTTTGCAATCTTTATTTTCCAATCTATACAACAAAAAATTCCAAAAAATATTTATCTTATTATCTCTATCAGATCTCACTTTCGTAAAGTGACCGTGAAGGGATTGACAACCCTTTATCGCTTTGGTTGTGAGGTTCTTGTTTGTTTGTGTAGGTACGTGGGACTTGCGTCTAATCTCCTACTGGATTGGTACCTTGGTTCTCAAAACTGAGGGAAACACTTACACTACTTTGCTGCATCACCCTTTCCTCTTCAAGGGAAAACCAACGCATGCTCAAGAGGTAGCAGTTGTCTCCACATCATATCTTCCCTATAGAGCCATTCATCTCACTTGCTTTTTGTTCTTTTAATTTTCTCCTCGACCTCTATCATGTGTTGCAGCGAATGCAACCCCTTCAATCTATCTCGGAGAGCCCTTAATTTACTCTGTACATAATTGAATTCTCTGCTCGCCCATTTGCTCAATACATCCTGCATATTTCTCAGTTTCTTAGTGATATCAGCTAGGGAGCATCCCTTCCCTCAGCTTCATTGATCACCTCAGTCAAGTCTCTTGCTCGTTCCCACATACACTCATACCTGAAGTTTCCTTTGATTAGTCACCACTCTTTCCTGGCCCCAAAGCAGAGCAGTAGAGGTATGTGGTCAAATCTCGATGAGACTAGATGCTCTATCGTAGCCTTCTTAAATAAACTGCTCCAGTCTAGGCTTGCTACTCCTCTATCTAGACGTACCTTCACATTTTCCTGCCCACTTTGTTTGTTATCATAGGTCCATACTGTACCCTTGAATCCCATATCATGTAGATTACATTCTCACAGAAGCTTTTTGAAATCAGGCATACTTTTCTCCGATCTCCTAGCTTTGCCACATAGCCTCATTAAAATCCACTATCATTAGCCACTATTCAGCTGCATTATTTTGAATTCTTCTCAGAAGTTCCCACATATGGTGCCTCTCATGAGTTTTCGGCTCTCCATACACAAAAGTACCTCTCCATTGAACCCCATTAGGACACAAGCGGATCAACACATCGATGTACTTCGGCCCAACGGAAAGTTCTTTTATTTCAACATTCTCATCATAGAAGAGTGTAATGCCGGCACCTTTACCAGAGCCCAGCTGCACAATACAATGCTTGAGGCCCAACCTCCACCTCAAATTATTCACTCTCTCACTGTCTTGCCTTGTCTCCGAGATAAAACTAGTTTGGGCTTGTATGTGCGCACAAGGTGCACTAGTTCATGAACTGTGCGGCCCCTAGACCCTGACAGTTCCAACTTAGGAGTGTCATGGCTCCTGGTGGACGCCCTCCTTGGCATCCACCAGTTGACCGAGAGCCCCAAGCTCGGTTGCTTCCTTTCCGCCTGGCTTACCCTTGTCATCCTTCCCACTGGCCTTGCTAGCCCCATTCTTCTTCTTGTTCTGGATCGTGCCCTTCGCAGCATCACCAACAACATCACTTAAAGTTGCTCCTATCGCATGTTCACCTCTCTTCCCAAGAACTAAAACTTTATCCCCCACTGTCATCTTCAGGTTCATGTCATGTGATGGCCTCTGGATCTTCACTCCTCCCTGCTTCAGATCCACCCTATTCTCTTTTGTTCCTCCTCCATCTGGTTGCATCATCTCTTTGCCTCCATCTTCCATGAGGGTCCTGTTAACTCCCTCCGCATCAGGTTCCCCAAGTATCACCTGCGACACTGGTTCAAAACCTGGGGGTACCTCGTACTTTGGAGGTTTTGTTCGGTGCTATCAGCTGCCTTGGTTTTGACATCATTTACATCTCCGTTTACGAGCCCAGCGCCCAGGAGTGGGGGCGATGGGACTTGAGGGAGACTCATTTGTCCTCCTTTGGCCTGATCTGCAGCTGGGGCGTGGACTGAGGTGGTGGGCGATGGGACTTGAGGGAGACTCATCTGTCCTCCTTTGGCCTGATCTGCATGTCAACCCTTTTGGAACAAGCTTTGCTTTGAACCTTGTGACATTCTCTTTGGAATCATACTGGTTTGGTAGAACCTCTTGTAGCTCCATCATGAATTTCTACTAAGTCCCAAATGTCGTTTGAGCCCATAGATTTCAAGTCGTCTTCCATGGCAACCAACCACTTGGATGAATTTTCACCTTTTAATGGAGGTTGGATCCTCTACCTTCCCAATATCTTTTATACCCTCACTCATGAAAGTGAGATAATCATCTAAGATGTATTTCTTCCACTAGCGTCGTATTCTACTCACACGAGGAGCTGGTGGTGGAATATCATTATTTTGAGGATCATTATGTTGCTGGGTGTAAGTGCATCTAGTGCCCCTTAGTGAGTATGGTGTATTGAAGTCTTATAGTTTAAGGGACTAATGCGTTTGTGAGTGTACACGGGTCTATAAGTCTATGAGGAGTTTGCTATTTAGAGAGAAAGTCGACCCCTAAAAATGAATGTCTTCAACTGAAGACTTTGGCTTTCTGAAGACTTTGAAAGTGAAGAAAGTGGTGTGACCCTGAAGACTTGATATTCATGTGAGGATTATGAAGCGTGAAGACTTTTGTTTTCGTAGTTTCATTTTCTCTTTCTTAAGTCATAGGAAACACCATACTATTAAAGGGGGTCGAGGTAAAACTAAGGAAAAGTTCCTAAGTCATGCTCATCTCAAAATCCTACACCTACCAATCCTTTCGAGTGAAGCCATTGGAAATCTCATACAGTTCAGTTAATTTCTTCAGTGACAGAGACGGAGATCTTCTGGTCTCTGGGGAATTTGTTCTGACTGAGGAGTTAGGAATTTGCCAGTGTAGATTGCCTACAAGTGAGGAACATGATAGCCCTGAGGAATTTGATACTCAAATTTCCGACCGTTGCTGTGCTATGCGCCAGCTGTCCGAAAATATCTACCCACCTAACGGTCATATCATTGAAGGGCATTTATGTCTTATCATGTCAGGCTGCTCCCTAGGCTATAAATAGCCGCCCCTACAACCACTAGCTGGTTGGATGCTCCGAGAGAAACTGACACTTGTCATTGAGAGCATCCCATCCTCCGAGGACTTTGAGAGAAAATCATCAAGTGAGGAAAACCCAAACCCAACACCTACAAACCCAAAGTGATTGAGCATCACTGGAGAGATTGTTCATGTGTGGAACCGACGCTTGTTACCTTTGAGGACTGTGCATCCTCTAGACGGTTAGGCGTCATGGTCTAGAGCATCCAGGAGGAAATTGTGGATCGCCGAGTGACCGAGTCTGTGAAGGTTTGGAAGTCACCTGAAGACTTACCACGAGTGATTTGGCGAGGTCTCTATGACCTTAACTCAAGGACAATACGGTGAGGACTTTGTGTCCTCACGTTAAACACCTAGCTGCTCCAACCAGACGTACGACTGTCACAACAGTTGGAACTGGTCTACCAAATCACTGTCTTCAGCAAGCTACTGGTTCTATTTCCTCAACCCTTACATTTCCTCATTTATATGTAGAAGTACTTGATCGTTATTGTTTGAAGACTTTGACTGAAGACTTTCTCAATTTCCTCAATCTTAATTATTCAGTCACTTTGTCTTTAGCCTGCTTATCCTGTGTTTGTTACTTGTACTCTATGCTTGTTTTCATTTCATCATGATGACTGTGCTACTACTCTGTTATGCTTGCATCTAAGTACTTATTTTACTTCTAAGTAGTTTGTTGCTTAGGAATTTCCTCACCCTGAAATTCCTCAGTGACGAATTTGTAAGGAATTGCCTATTCAACCCCCTCTAGTCGATATACCGCACTTTCAATTGGTATCAGAGCCAGCTTCTCCCTTGTTTTGTGTGATTTTGGTTTAACCGCCTAGAGTTTTAGTTATGTCGACTACATGCATGATCAAGGTCTCTGCTGGGTGTCCTACCTTCAATGGAACGGACTACCCCTACTGGAAGAATAAGATGAGAATGCATCTTGAGGCAATTGACAACGATCTCTGGTATGTTGTGGAAAATGGCGTTCCCTCTATCACTCCTACCATCAACGTTGCTGATGTGAAGAGATTCAAGCAACTCGACTCTCAAGCGAAAAATATCATTTGTGGCCATCTGAGCAAAGGGCAATATGGCAGAGTGAGTGCTTTGGAGACAGCTATGCTTATCTGGGATAGGCTGTCCAAGGTCAACGAAGGAGTCTCAACACAGCGTGACTCTCGAGTTGACATTATTTGCAATCTCTTCAACCACTTCAAAAGACTTGACAATGAAAATGTTCAGCAAACCTTCGATTGCCTCACTGACATCTCAAATGAGCTTCAAGCACTTGGTGCCACTGACATCACCGACCATGAGGCGGTGAAGAAATTGTTGAGATCGCTTGATTCCTCATTTGACACCCTTGCACTGATGATACAAGAACGTGGAGACTACAAGTCACTTGATCCCGCTGATATCCTTGAGAGGCTAAACACTCATGAGTTCTAACTTGCTGAGAAGAGAGATCTCTATCGGCCGAGCTATGGCTGATCACGCACACTGAAGGCCAAGGCAGTCTCTGAATCTGAAGGTGAGGATTCTGGTAGCAGTCTTGGTGATCCTGAGGAACTGAGTTAGGAGCTAGCAATGCTCGTGAGGAAATTCCAGAAGTTCTCAAGGCATGGTCGCTTTGGTAAATCCTCAAGAAGTGATGACATGAGATCAGATTCCTCATCCCATGACTGTAAGAAAAGATATGCTAGACAAAAGCAATGACCTGTTGGGTGAAGAAATGGATCAAACTCAAACTCTGACTTATAATCTTCAGAGACTTCATTCTAAGTTTGACAACCTTCAGAGTCATCATAACACTCTCTTATCTGATAATGAGAAGCTTTCTTATGAATTTCTTCAAAGAAAGCAAGATCTTGAGCAGCGAAGGGTGAGTTATGAAGATCTTCAGAAGGAACGTGATTCATTGCTTGCTCAACAGATCAGTTCCACTCAGGTTGAATTCATTCCACCATGTTTGAAATGCATTGAACGTGAATCTACTAATTCTTCACCTGAAAGTTCAAATGCTTCTATTGCTGCAAATTCTTCAACTGTCTCTACTATCACAAATTCCTCATCTAAGGATGCTACTAGTATCACTGACAATGCAGGGCTGAAGGAATTGTATGTGACAGGCATGTACAAAAGCCTCAAAGGGCATCAAGCTCTTTGTGATGTACTTAAAAAGCAGATCGTCAACAGGAACCCTAGGAAAGAGGGTATTGCCTTTGAGAAGAAACTCAATGTTGGTGGGACCTATTAGAAACCTGAGCAGTATCCCAAAGCATCTTGGGTTGCTGCAAAGGGACCTCTCATAGATGCATCCACTTTATCTAGCTTTACATGTGAATCTTCATATTCTTCTGATAAGTCATTTGACTCCAACTATAAACTATTCAAATATCAGAATGGTGAAGTATTTGCTAGATATGTTGGCACTAACTATAGGAACGGTCCCCCTATGAAGAAAATCTGGGTTCCCAAAAGGTGTGTTGAAAGTCTTCAGGTGAATGTCATCATGACACCACCTGTGAAGAATAGGAACCCCAGATCAAATTCTTCATATGGACCAAAGTCTTCATCTGCATCCAAGTCCTCACATGGACCAAATTCGTCACGTGGATCAAATTCCTCATATGGACCCATATCCTCATATAAACATCATCGTTCTAACACTTCTGTTTCGCATGGAAGATCTAAGGGCTATGAATATGTGCATTATTCTTCAAATCATTATGTTCATAAGTCCTCGAAGAATTTCTCTGCTTACTCATATGCTTACTCTAACCCCTCTTATGTGAAACGAAGTGGATTGGCTTCTATGCCACCTTTCTCTTATGGAGCTCGTAGAATGATGAACTCTTCCCACCCCTCCAGATGTGGGTGGTGAAGAAAAAGAACTAATGTCTTATGCAAGGTCAGGTCTCCAGATGAACTTAAAACGTCTGAAGAATCTGCTAGAGACCTGAATACGCTTGAAAGGACGCAAGCTAATCATGGAGAAATGAATTTTCATTTCTCACGTCCTCATACTGCTATATCTGTTCTATTGTTTGATGAAATTGATCTGATGAATTTGATGTCATATTCTTAACTAATGAAGTATATGAGTTTGTAAGATGCACTAATTCATCTACATGATGATCAACCCAAAGCCACTGAGTGGGTCCTTGACAGTGGATGTACAAATCACATGACCGGTGACAAGAACCTATTGATGGGCACTGCTTTATCTCCACCACATCTGAAGCATATCACCTACGCTGACAAAGGCAAAATCAAGGTATTGGGTCTAGGTAGGGTTGCGATATCAAATGATCGACACATGGACAAAGTCATGCTTGTCGAGTCCATAGGGTTCAACGTCATGTCTGTCTCAATGCTTTGTGATCTTGATATGGTTGTTGTCTTTGGCAAGTATCGTTGTGTTGTGATCATGGAAGCTGACAATTCCAAAGTCTTCGAAGGCTTTAGGAGAGGAGACTTGTATATTGTTGATTTCTCTATAGGACCACAACCTACTACATGTCTACTTGCAAAAGCATCAGAAGGCTGGCTATGGCATCAACAACTTGGTCATGCTGGCATGAGGAACTTGCACACGCTCGCGAAGAAGAAGCATGTCATTGGCATCGAGGGTGTCAAATTCCGCAAGGATCACCTGTGTGGAGCTTGTGAAGCTGGAAAGATGGCCAAGGCCAAGCATCCCTCAAAGACTATCATGACTACCACTCGTCCATTTGAATTGCTTCACATGGATCTCTTTGGCCCTACTCATTATGCTACATTCACTAATGCCGCATCTTTATATGGCTTTGTTATTGTTGATGACTATTCTCGTTACACATGGGTGCATATCATCACTTACAAAACTGAAGTGCAAAAAGTCTTCAAACGATTTTCCTCGAGGGCTTCAACAAGCTTCGGAGTGAAGATCAAGCACATTAGAAGTGACAATGGAACCGAGTTCAAGAATACAGGTCTTGATGACTATCTTGATGAACTTGGTATTACTCACGAGTCATCTAATCCTTACACTCCTCAGCAAAATGGTGTCGTGGAGCACAAGAACATGACTCTTGTTGAGATGGCTCGCACTATGCTTCATGAATACAAGACGCCTCCTCACTTCTGGCCTGAGGCAACTGATATTGCGTGCCACATCATCAACAGGGTATATCTTCACAAATTCTTCAAAAAGACCTCATATGAACTCCTCACTGACAAGAATCCCAATGTGAGTTATTTCAAAGTCTTTGGTGCTAAATGTTGGATTAGAGATCCTCATCACAATTCTAAATTTGCACCGAAAGCACATAAAGGTTTTATGCTTGGTTACGAAAAGGACCCGCGCACCTATAGAGTCTTCAACACCTATCACCACAAGGTTGTTGAAACTGTAGATGTGCGGTTCAATGAAACTAACGGCTCGCAAAGAGAGCACCTACCTCGTGTGCTAGATGAAATGTCACCTGAGGAATCCATTAAGTTCAAGGCTACTGAGGATCTCATTCCTACCGAAGGATCAACTGAAGAAGTCATTCCAGAACGTGAAGAACATCATGCTGATGCACCTGAAGGAAATGGCTCTGAAGAAAATGCTGAGCCCACTCAACATTGTCAACCTGCTCATCCTCGCATTGCAAATGAAGTGCAGATTGAGAGAATCATCAACGACATCAAAGCACCAAGTCCCCTCACACGCTCAAAGGCTTCACATTTTTCTAACTTTTGTGGGCACTTCGCTTTTGTCTCTATCACAAAGCCGACCAAAGTAGATGATGCATTTCTGGAGCCTGAGTGGATTCAAGCAATGCAAGAGGAACTACATCAATTCGAGCTCAACAATGTCTGGGAACTTGTCAAGCGACCACACCCACGCAAGCACAATATCATCGGCACCAAATGGATCTACTGCAACAAGCAAGATGAAAATGGCCTTGTGGTGAGGAATAAGGCACGACTTGTAGCTCAAGGCTACACACGGGTTGAAGGAATTGATTTTGATGAAACTTTTGCACCTGTTGCTAGACTTGAGGCTATTTTCATATTGCTTGCTTGTGCTAACCATCATAATGTCATCTTATATCAAATGGATGTGAAAAGTGCATCTAGGCCAGATATTATGCTTAGTGTTTGCATGTGTGCACGTTTTCAAGCTACACCGCAGGAATCACACCATAAGGCTGTGAAGCATATTCTTCGATATCTAGCTCACACTCCAACACTTGGACTATGGTATCCCAAGGGCTTGGCTTTTGGTCTCATTGGATATTCTAACTCTGACTATGCTAGTGATTGTGTGGACCGTAAGTCAACATCAGGCACATGCCATTTCCTTGGACGATCCTTAGTATGTTGGTCCTCGAAGAAACATAACTGCGTATCACTCTCTACTGCTGAAGATGAGTACATTGCTGCTGGTTCGTGTTGTGCTCAATTGCTATGGATGAAGCAAACCCTCAAGGACTATGACATCAATGTGAAGAATGTGCCACTCTTCTGTGACAATGAGAGTGCCATCAAGATTTCTCATAACCCAGTTCAGCACTCGAAGAAAAAGCACATCTAGATTCGTCATCATTTTCTTCGAGATCATGTGTTGAAGGGCGACATCTCTATTGAGCACGTGAAGAATGAAGAATAGCTAGCCGATATCTTCACAAAGCCCTTGGATGAGAAGAGATTTAGCAAGTTGTGGTGTGAGCTAAATATCTTAGGATCTTCGAATGTCCTTTGAAAAGGACACACATCCTAACACTTATGCAAATTGATGACTTAGATGTGCAACACATGAAGTAACATTTTTCTTCAATCAATGAAGACTGACCCTTTAAGTGTGAAGAAATTAACGAAGAATTTGATTCTCAGAGCCCTATGACAATTGTACGCGGCGTCTGAAATCATCATTCTTATACGGTGGGTCACACCACCAACAAAAGTTGAAAATCTTCAATTTGACTTTTTCTTCAATTTTGAAATTCCTCAGTTGTTCAAATTCTTCAACTTTGCAACGTCTTCACTCTTTCTGATTGTGTTCTTCATTGACTATATACATATATATACTAGCAAAAAGACCCGTGTGTTGCTACGGGTTGAACATTGGCCATGTCGACCGCTCATACATGTAAACGTGGCAACCTAGAGGCTTCACCTATACTTAGATTGATCTAACAATATTCAGATTGTGCAAAGTGCAATCAACATGGAATTTTTCATCAATTGTGGGAAATCCTAAATCCAACTTCCAGTTCAAACCCATCTAATTAAAATCAAATGAGTTTGACATTAAACCTTTCAATTATGCTCATTTCTATTTTTTCTGGATCAAGCACATTTTTGTGACTCTGGAAAAAATAGCCCCTTGCCAAAAACCCATTCCTAACCCTCTCTCCTTTTTGCTCTCTCTGTTTATATTTAATAAATAGAAAGAAAAGATAATAAGAGAAGAGGAGAGTGCTACGTCTTGAGCTTGCGTTGGTTTTCCCAGAAGAGGAAGGGATGATGCAATAGAGTAGCATAAGTATTTCCCTCAGTTTTTGAGAACCAAGGTATCAATCCAGTAGTAGGCCACGCTCAAGTCCCTCGTACCTACACAAAACGATAGCTACTCGCAACCAATGCGATTAGGGGTTGTCAATCCCTTCACGGTCACTTACGAGAGTGAGAACTGATAGATATAATATTTTTGGTATTTTTGGTATAAAGATGCAAAGTAAAAAGTAAAGGCAAAGTAAAAAAGCAAAACAAGATTAACGTGATGGAGATTGATATGATAAGAATAGACCCGGGGGCCATAGGTTTCACTAGTGGCTTCTCTCAAGAGCATAAGTATTCTACGGTGGGTGAACAAATTACTATTGAACTATTGACAGAATTGAGCATAGTTATGAGAATATCTAGGCATGATCATGTATATAGGCATCACGTCCGTGACAAGTAGACCGAAACGATTCTGCATCTACTACTATTACTCCACTCATCAACCGCTATCCATCATGCATCTAGAGTATTAAGTTAAAAACAGAGTAACGCCTTAAGCAAGATGACATGATGTAGAGAGATAAATTCATGCAATATGAAATAAACCCCATCTTGTTATCCTCGATGGCAACGATGCAATACGTGCCTTACTGCCCCTTCTGTCACTGGGAAAGGACACCGCAAGATCGAACCCAAAGCTAAGCACTTCTCCCATGGCAAGAACTACCAATCTAGTTGGCCAAACTAAACGGATAATTCGAAGAGACTTGCAAAGGTAACCAATCATACATAAAATAATTCAGAGAAGATTCAAATATTATTCATAGATAGACTTGATCATAAACCCACAATTCATCGATCTCAACAAACACACCGCAAAAAGAAGATTACATCGAATAGATCTCCACAAGAGAGGGGGAGAACTTTGTATTGAGATCCAAAAAGAGAGAAGAAGCCATCTAGCTACTAACTATGGACCCGAAGGTCTGAGGTAAACTACTCACACTTCATCGGAGAGGCTATGATGATGTAGAAGCCCTCCGTGATGACGGCCCTCTGCTGGCGGAGCTCCGGAACAGGCCCCAAGATGGGATCTCGTGGATACAGAAAGTTGCGGCGGTGGAATTAGGTTTTTGGCTCCGTTCTGATCGATTGGGGGTACGTATGTATATATAGGAGGAAGGATTACGTTGGTGGAGCATCGAGGGGCCCACGAGGCAGGGGGCGCGCCCTAGGGGGGCGCCCCCACCCTCGTGACCGCCTCTCTGATGCCTTGGCGTAGGGTCCAAGTCTCCTGGATCACGTTCGGTGAGAAAATCACGTTCCCGAAGGTTTTATTCCGTTTGGACTCCGTTTGATATTCCGTTTCTTTGAAACACTAAAATAGGCAAAGAAAACAACAATTCTTTGCTGGGCCTCTGGTTAATAGGTTAGTCCCAAAAATAATATAAAAGTGGAAAATAAAGCCCAATATAGTCCAAAACAGTAGATAATATAGCATGGAGCAATCAAAAATTATAGATACATTGGAGACGTATCAGGCATCCCCAAGCTTAATTCCTGCTCGTCCTCGAGTAGGTAAATGATAAACAGAGAATTTTTGATGCGGAGTGCTACTTGGCATAATTTCAATGCAAATCTTCTTAATTGTGATATGAATATTCAGATTCGAAAGATTCAAGACAAAAGTGTATATTGACATAAAAATAATAATACTTCAAGCATACTAACAAAGCAATTATGTCTTCTCAAAATAACATGGCCAAAGAAAGTTATCCCTACAAAATCATATAGTCTGGCTATGCTCTATCTTCACCACACAAAGTATTTAAATCATGCACAACCCCGATGACAAGCCAAGCAATTGTTTCATATTCTAACTTTTTCAAAACTTTTTCAATCTTCACGCAATACATGAGCGTGAGCCATGGATATAGCACTATAGGTGGAATAGAATGGTTGTTGTGGAAAAGACAAAAAGGAGAAGATAGTCTCACATCAACTAGGCGTATCAACGGGCTATGGAGATGCCCATCAATAGATATCAATGTGAGTGAGTAGGGATTGCCATGCAACGGATGCACTAGAGCTATAAGTATATGAAAGCTCAAAAAGAAACTAAGTGGGTGTGCATCCAACTTGCTTGCTCATGAAGACCTAGGGCAATTTGAGGAAGCCCATCATTGGAATATACAAGCCAAGTTCTATAATGTAAAATTCCCACTAGTATATGAAAGTGATAACATGAGAGACTCTCTACTATGAAGATCATGGTGCTACTTTGAAGCACAAGTGTGGTAAAAGGATAGTAACATTGTCCCTTCTCTTTTTCTCTCATTTTTTATTTTTATATTATATATTTTTTGGGCCTTTTCTCTTTTTTATGGCCTCTTTTTATTTGAGCTTCTTTGGCCTCTTTTTTTATTATTATTTTTCGTCCAGAGTCTCATCCCGACTTATGGGGGAATCATAGTCTCCATCATTCTTTCCTCACTTGGTAAAATGCTCTAATAATGATGATCATCACACTTTTATTTTTCTTACAACTCAACAATTACAACTCTATACTTAGAACAAAATATGACTCTATATGAATGCCTCCGGCGGTGTACCGGGATATGCAATATGACAATGGTGGAGTGTGTCATAATAAATGGAACGGTGGAAAGTTGCATGGCAATATATCTCGGAATGGCTATGGAAATGCCATAATAGGTAGGTATGGTGGCTGTTTTGAGGAAGGTATATGGTGGGTGTATGATACCGGCGAAAGGTGCGCGGTATTAGAGAGGCTAGCAAAGGTGGAAGGGTGAGAGTGCGTATGATCCATGGACTCAACATTAGTCATAAAGAACTCATATACTTATTGCAAAAATCTAGAAGTTATCAAAGCAAAGTATTACGCACATGCTCCTAGGGGATAGATTGGTAGGAAAAGACCATCGCTCGTCCCTGACCGCCACTCATAAGGAAGACAATCAATAAATAAATCATGCTTCGACTTCATCACATAATGGTTCACCATACGTGCATGCTACGGGAATCACAAACTTTAACACAAGTATTCTTTAAATTCACAACTACTCAACTAGCATGACTTTAATATTATCACCTTCACCTCCATATCTCAAAACAATTATCATGCTTCAATCTTTTCTTAGTATTCAACACACTCAAAAGAAAGTTTCACAATTCTTGAATACCAAGCATATTATTATTAAGCAAATTACCATGCTATTAAGAGACTCTAAAAATAATTTAAGTGAAGCATGAGAGATCAATAGTTTCTTTAAAACAAATCCACCACCGTGCTCTAAAAGATCTAAGTGAAGCACATAGAGCAGAATCATAATGCTCAAAAGATATAAGTGAAGCACATAGAGCAAAACTACATAGCTAAATAGATATAAGTGAAGCACATAGAGAAAAACTACTTAGCTCAATAGATATAAGTGAAGCACATAGAGAAAAACTACTTGGCTCAATAGATATAAGTGAAGCACATAGAGCAAAACTACTTAGCTCAATAGATATAAGTGAAGCACATAGAGTATTCTGTCAAATTTTAATTCATGTATGGCTCTCTCCAAAGGTGTGTACAGCAAAGATGATTGTGGCATACTAAGACACAAAGACACAAATAATACAAGACGCTCCAAGCAAAACACATATCATGTTGGTGAATAAAAATATAGCTCCAAGTAAATTACCGATGAAAGTGGACGAAAGAGGGGATGCCTTCCGGGGCATCCCCAAGCTTTGACTTCTTGGTGTCCTTGGATTATCTTGGGGGTGCCATGGGCATCCCCAAGCTTAGGCTCTTGCCACTCCTTGTTCCATAATCCATCAAAAGAATTCACCCAAAACTTGAAAACTTCACAACACAAAACTTAAAGTAGAAAACTCGTGAGCTCCGTTAGCGAAAGAAAACAAAATACCACTTCAAGGTACTGTAATGAACTCATTCTTTATTTATATTGGTGTTAAACCTACTATATTCTAACTTCCCTATGTATTATAAACTATTTTACTAACCATAGATTCATCAAAATAAGCAAACAACACACGAAAAAACAGAATCTGTCAAAAACAGAACAGTCTGTAGTAATCTGTAGCTAGCGCAAGATCTGGAACCCCAAAAATTCTAAAATAAATTGCCGGACGTGAGGAATTTATCTATTAATCATCTGAAAAAATAATTAACTAAATATCACTCTTCAAATAAAAATTATAGAAGTTCTCGTGAGCGCTAAAGTTTCTGTTTTTTACAGCAAGTTCAACAAGACTTTCCCCAAGTCTTCCCAACGGTTCTACTTGGCACAAACACTAATTAAACACAAAAAACACAACCAAAACACAGGCTAAATAATTTATTTATTACTAAGCAGGAGCAAAAAGCAAGGAATAAAAATAAAATTGGGTTGCCTCCCAACAAGCGCTATCGTTTAACGCCCCTAGCTAGGCATAAAAGCGAGAATAGATCTAGGTATTGCCATCTTTGGTAGGCAATTCCTCGATGAGGCATCTGTTTCCCTTAGGAATTTCTTTCTTTCTAGTGATTATTAAGCTTTTAGGCACAAGATCGAAAAATTCATTTGTAGCAATTGGTTCCTTAATGATATCAAAAAGATTGGGATGAATACTTATAGATTTAAGATCCGCAGTTTTCTTAGATGATTCACCCTTATTTTAGGAACATACATAAGCTTGGCAATTTTAGTAGGAGGACTTGGAGTATTCTTTACAGAAGAAAAAGCGGTTCCCAAGTTTGTAATGATACCCTCAAGTTTATCAATTCTAGTAGAATCTAAGTTCATTTTCTCATTAACTATGGGTTCTTTTTCCTTAATATTTTTCAAAGTCATTCCTACCTTAGATCCATATTGAGTAATTTGATTGTGGATCTTTTTATCTAGATTTTCAATTGATTCAATAGTAGCAACTTTATTTTCAATAATTTTAGTCTTTGCATAACATGCTCCAAAGTTAACATGGTTCCATTAACCAAAAGAGGTGGTGAGCCAAATAAATTTAGCATAGCATTATAAGAATCAAAAGTATGGCTACCCAAGAAGTTCCCTCCGGTAATGGTATCAAGGATATATCTATACCAAGGATTAACAGCTACATAAAAATTGTGGAGAAGAACTAAGGTAGATTGCTTCCTGGTAGATCTATTTTGAGCATTGCAAATTCTATACCAAGCATCTTTTAGATTTTCTCCCAAACTTTGTTTAAAATTTAGAACTTCACTCTCGGGAGACAACGGAGAATATATGAGACTAGCCATGACGACAAGCAAGCAAACTAGCACACGAGCAAACAAGAGCAAACGGGCAAAAGAGGCAAATAGAGAGGGAGGATAGAGAGAGAGAGGGGGCGAATAAAATGGCAAGGGTGAAGTGGGGGAGAGGAAAACGAGAGGCAAATGGCAAATAATGTAATGCGAGAGCTAGGGATTGTGATGGGTACTTGGTATGTTGACTTTTTGCGTAGACTCCCCGGCAACGGCGCCAGAAATCCTTTTTGCTACGTCTTGAGCTTGCGTTGGTTTTCCCCGAAGAGGAAGGGATGATGCAGCAGAGTAGCGTAAGTATTTCCCTTAGTTTTTGAGAACCAAGGTATCAATCCAGTAGGAGGCCACGCTCAAGTCCCTCGTACTTGCACAAAACGATAGCTACTCGCAACCAACGCGATTAGGGGTTGTCAATCCCTTCACGGTCACTTACGAGAGTGAGATATGATAGATATAATATTTTTGGTATTTTTGGTATAAAGATGCAAAGTAAAAAGTAAAGGCAAAGTAAAAAAGCAAAACAATATTAAAGTGATGGAGATTGATATGATAAGAATAGACCCGGGGGCCATAGGTTTCACTAGTGGCTTCTCTCAAGAGCATAAGTATTCTATGGTGGGTGAACAAATTACTGTTCAGCTATTGACAGAATTGAGCATAGTTATGAGAATATCTAGGCATGATCATGTATATAGGCATCACGTCCGTGACAAGTAGACCGAAACGATTCTGCATCTACTACTATTACTCCACTCATCGACCGCTATCCAACATGCATCTAGAGTATTAAGTTAAAAATAGAGTAACGCCTTAAGTAAGATGACATGATGTAGAGAGATAAATTCATGCAATATGAAATAAACCCCATCTTGTTATCCTCGATGGAAACGATGCAATACGTGCCTTGCTGCCCCTTCTGTCACTGGGAAAGGACACCCCAAGATCGAACCCAAAGCTAAGCACTTCTCCCATGGCAAGAACTACAAATCTAGTTGGCCAAACCAAACGGATAATTCGAAGAGACTTGCAAAGATAACCAATCATACATAAAAGAATTCGGAGAAGATTCAAATATTATTCATAGATAGACTTGACCAATATTTGAATCTTTTCTGAATTCTTTTATGTATGATTGGTTATCTTTTCATGTCTCTTCGAATTATCAGTTTGGTTTGGCCTACTAGATTGATCTTTCCTGCATTGCGAGAAGTGCTTAGCTTTGGGTTCAATCTTGCGGTGTTCTTTCCCAGTGACAGTAGGGGCAGCAAGGCACGTATTGTATTGTTGCCATCGAGGATAACAAGATGTTTTTTTATCATATTGCATGAATTTATCCCTGTACATCATGTCATCTTGCTTAAAGCGTTACTCTGTTCTTATGAACTTAATACTCTAGATGCATGCTGGATAGCGATCGATGTGTGGAGTAATAGTAGTAGATGCAGGCAGGAGTCGGTCTACTAGTCTTGGACGTGATGCCTATATACATGATCATACCTAGATATTCTCATAACTATGCTCAATTATGTCAATTGATCAACAGTAATTTGTTCACCCACCGTAAAATACTTATGCTCTTGAGAGAAGCCACTAGTGAAACCTATGGCCCCCGAGTGTATCTTCATCATATTAATCTTCCAACACCTAGTTATTTCCTTTGTTTTTTTACTTTGCTTTTATTTTACTTTGCATCTTTATCATAAAAATACCAAAAATATTATCTTATCATATCTATCAGATCTCACTCTCGTAAGTGACCGTGTAGGGATTGACAACCCCTTATCGCGTTGGTTGCGAGGATTTATTTGTTTTGTGTAGGTGCGAGGGACTCGCGCGTAGCCTCCTACTGGATTGATACCTTGGTTCTAAAAAACTGAGGGAAATACTTATGCTACTTTGCTGCATCACCCTTTCCTCTTCAAGGGAAAACCAACGCAGCGCTCAGGAGGTAGCACTTAGCTGCTCAACTTCTGCACCGACATCTGCGACTGGAATGAAGAACGCATTCTTCAGTTCTATGCCACGTTGCACATCACTGGAAACGTTGAAGATGTGAATTCATGGGTATTGGACCGGATGATAGAAAATACTCACTACAAAGCACCGGCCTCTGAATTGCTTCACCTCGTCCTAGTCAGTCCTCCCACTGAAGATGCAAGGCGCATATATGATGAACTTGAGCTCTCCAACCACCTAATGCAAGTTCTGATGAAGCCTTGAAGCCAGGCCAAGCTCCATGGACCACATTCCTCATCGAGGAAATGCTTTATGTGCCAAGGACTATATACAGGATATTGACCAAAACCCTCAGTCTGATCAAGGGCCACAACCCTGATGACGAAGAAGTTGTTGGCATCATGAAGAATCTGCTATTCAACATCATACATGGTATTCCTATCAACTACCATGATTTCTTCATGAGGACTTTGGCCAATGTAGCTCTATCACCGTTTGAATTGAAGCCTTACGCTCTCTGGATCATGAGATTCATCAGATCAAGGTCTTCCATCAACTATAAGGCTGATTTGTTGGGGATCATTGCAGAAATTAAAAAAATTCTATGCATCACCAAGATCAATCTATGGAGAGACTAGCAACGAGAGAGAGGGGAGTGTATCTTCATACCCTTGAAGATCGCGAAACGGAAGTGTTACAAGAACGCGGATGAAGGAGTCGTACTCGCAGCGATTCAGATCGCGGTTGATTCCGATCTAAGCGCCGAACAACGGCGCCTCCGCGTTCAACACACGTACAGCCCGGGGACGTCTCCTCCTTCTTGAACCAGAAAGGGGAGAGGAGAAGTTGAGGAAGACCTCCGGCAGCACGACGGCGTGGTGGTGGAGCTTGCGGTTCTCCGGCAGGGCTTCGCCAAGCACTACTACGAAGGAGGAGGCGTTGAGGAGGGAGAGGGCTGCGCCAGGGGAAAGGTGCAGCAGCCCTCCCACCTCCCCTCTATTTATAGGGGCAAGGGAGAGGGGGGCCGGCCCCCTCCAGATGGATCTAGAGGGGGGCGGTGGCCAAGGAGGGTGGCTTGCCCCCCAAGCCAAGGGGGCGCCCCTTTAGGGTTTCCACTAAACCCTAGGCACATGGGCCCTAGGGGGTTTGGCGCCCAGCCCACTTAGAGGCTGGTTCCCCTCCATATTCAGCCCATAGGGCCCTCTGGGGCGGGTGGACCTGTTGGAAATATGCCCTAGAGGCAATAATAAATTGATTATTATTATGTTTCCTTGTTCATGATAATCGTTTATTATCCATGCTAGAATTGTATCGATAGGAAACTCAGATACATGTGTGGATACATAGACAACACCATGTCCCTAGTAAGCCTCTAATTGACTAGCTCGTTGATCAATAGATGGTTACGGTTTCCTGACCATGGACATTGGATGTCGTTGATAACGGGATCACATCATTAGGAGAATGATGTGATGGACAAGACCCAATCCTAAGCATAGCACTAGATCGTGTAGTTCGTATGCTAAAGCTTTGCTAATGTCAAGTATCATTTCCTTAGACCATGAGATTGTGCAACTCCCGGATACCGTAGGAATGCTTTGGGTGTACCAAACGTCACAACGTAACTGGGTGACTATAAAGGTGCACTACAGGTATCTCCGAAAGTGTCTGTTGGGTTGGCACGAATCAAGACTGGGATTTGTCACTCCGTGTAAACGAAAAGGTATCTCTGGGCCCACTCGGTAGGATATCATCATAATGTGCACAATGTGATCAAGGAGTTGATCACGGGATGATGTGTTACGGAACGAGTAAAGAGACTTGCCGGTAACGAGATTGAACAAGGTATCGGGATACCGACGATCGAATCTCGGGCAAGTATCGTACCGATAGACAAAGGGAATTGTATACGGGATTGATTAAGTCCTTGACATCGTGGTTCATCCGATGAGATCATCGTGGAACATGTGGGAGCCAACATGGGTATCCAGATCCCGCTGTTGGTTATTGACCAGAGAACGTCTCGGTCATGTCTGCATGTCTCCCGAACCCGTAGGGTCTACACACTTAAGGTTCGATGACGCTAGGGTTATAAAGGAAGTTTGTATGTGGTTACCGAATGTTGTTCGGAGTCCCGGATGAGATCCCGGACGTCACGAGGAGTTCCGGAATGGTCCGGAGGTAAAGATTTATATATGGGAAGTCCTGTTTTGGTCACCGGAAAAGTTTCAGGGTTTATCGGTAACGTACCGGGACCACCGGGAGGGTCCCGGGGGTCCACCAAGTGGGGCCACCCGCCCCGGGGGGCCACATGGGCTGTAGGGAGTGTTCCTTGGCCTACATGGGCCAAGGGCACCAGCCCCACAAGGGCCCATGGCGCCTAAGAGGTGGGAAGGGGGCAAACCCTAAAGGGGATGGGCCTTAGGGCCCATCTAGCTGCGCCTCCCTCCCCTCTCCCCTCTTGGCCGCCACCCCCTTTGCCATCTACGGCTGCTGCCCCCCCTAGGGGTGGGAACCCTAGAGGGGGTGCAGCCCCTCCCCTTCCCCTATATATATGAGGCCTAGGGGGATGCCCACAGGACACGCGATTAAATCTCTCTTGGTGCAGCCCTGCGTCTCTTCTTCCTCCTCTTCTGTGGTGCTTGGCGAAGCCCTGCAGGATTGCCACGCTCCTCCACCACCACCACACCATTGTGCTGCTGCTGGATGGAGTCTTCCTCAACCTCTCCCTCTCTCCTTGCTGGATCAAGGCATGGGAGACGTCACCGGGCTGTACGTGTGTTGAACGTGGAGGTGCCGTGCGTTCGGCACTTGGTCATCGGTGATTTGAATCACGACGAGTACGACTCCATCAACCCCGTTCACTTGAACGCTTCCGCTTAGCGATCTACAAGGGTATGTAGATGCACTCTCCTCCCCCTCGTTGCCAGTCTCTCCATAGATAGATCTTGGTGTCACGTAGGAAAATTTTGAATTTCTGCTACGTTCCCCAACAGTGGTATCAGAGCTAGGTCTATTGCGTAGATTCTATGCACGAGTAGAACACAAAGTAGTTGTGGGTGTTGATTTTGTTCAATATGCTTGCCGTTACTAGTCTTATCTTGATTCGGCGGCATCGTGGGATGAAGCGGCCCGGACCAACCTTACACGTACTCTTACGTGAGACCGGTTCCACCGACAAACATGCACTAGTTGCATAAGGTGGCTAACGGGTGTCTGTCTCTCCCACTTTAGTCGGATCGGATTCGATGAAAAGGGTCCTTATGAAGGGTAAATAGCAATTGGCATATCACGTTGTGGTCTTTGCGTAGGTAAGAAACGTTCTTGCTAGAAAACCCTAGCAGCCACGTAAAACATGCAAACAACAATTAGAGGACGTCTAACTTGTTTTTGCAGGGTATGCTATGTGATGTGATATGGCCAAAGGATGTGATGAATGATATATGTGATGTATGAGATTGATCATGTTCTTGTAATAGGAATCACGACTTGCATGTCGATGAATATGACAACCGGCAGGAGCCATAGGAGTTGTCTTTATTTATTTATGACCTGTGTGTCAACTTAAACGTCATGTAATTACTTTACTTTATTGCTAACCGTTAGCTGTAGTAGTAGAAGTAATAGATGACGTGACAACTTCAAGAAGACACGATGATGGAGATCACGATGATGGAGATCATGGTGTCATGCCGGTGACGATGATGATCATGGAGCCCCGAAGATGGAGATCAAAAGGAGCAATATGATATTGGCCATATCATGTCACTATTTGATTGCATGTGATGTTTATCATGTTTATACATCTTATTTGCTTAGAATGACGGTAGTAAATAAGATGATCCCTCACAACAATTTCAAGAAGTGTTCTCCCCTAACTGTGCACCGTTGCTAAAGTTCGTCGTTTCGAAGCACCACGTGATGATCGGGTGTGATAGATCCTTACGTTCACATACAACGGGTGTAAGACAGTTTTACACATGCAAAACACTTAGGGTTAACTTGACGAGCCTAGCATGTGTATAGACATGGCCTCGGAACACAGAAGACCGAAAGGTCGAGCATGAGTCGTATGGTAGATATGATCAACATGAAGATGTTCACCGATGATGACTAGTCCGTCTCACGTGATGATCGGACATGGCCTAGTTGACTCGGATCATGTAATCACTTAGATGACTAGAGGGATGTCTATCTGAGTGGGAGTTCATAAGATGATCTTAATTATCCTGAACATAGTAAAAAAAAAAGGATTTTGCAAATTATGTCGTAGCTCGCGCTTCAGTTCTACTGTTTAGATATGTTCCTAGAGAAAATTTAGTTGAAAGTTGATAGTAGCAATTATGCGGACTAGGTCCGTAAACTGAGGATTGTCCTCATTGCTTCATAGAAGGCTTATGTCCTTAATGCACCGCTCAGTGTGCTGAACCTCGAACGTGGTCTGTGGATGTTGCGAACATCTGACATACACGTTTTGATAACTACATGATAGTTCAGTTAACGGTTTAATTGTTGAGGCACCGAAGACGTTTTTTTTAAACGTCACGAAACATATGAGATGTTTTGAGGGCTGAAATTAGGATTTCAGGCTCGTGCCCACGTCAAGAGGTATAAGACCTCCGACGATTTTCTTAGCCTGCAAACTAAGGGAGAAAAGCTCAATTGTTGAGCTTGTGCTCAGATTATCTGAGTACAACAATCACTTGAATCGAGTGGGAGTTGATCTTCCAGATGAGATAGTGATGTTTCTCCGAAGTCATTACCACCAAGCTGCTAGAGCTTCGTGATGAACTATAATATATCAGGGACATATATGATGATCCTTGAGATATTAGCGATGTTTGACACCGCAAAAGTAGAGATCAAGAAGGAGCATCAATTGTTGATGGTTAATGAAACCACTAGTTTCAAGAAGGGCAAGGGCACAAAGGGATACTTCATGAAACAGCAATTCAGCTGCTGCTCTAATAAAGAAACCCAAGGTTGAACCCAAACCCGAGACTAAGTGCTTCTGTAACAAGGGGAACAACCACTGGAGCAGAATTACCCTAGATACTTGGTAGATAAGAAGGCTGGCAAGGTCGATAGAAGTATATTGGATATACATTATGTTAATGTGTACTTTACTAGTACTCCTAGTAGCACCAGGGTATTAGATACCGGTTCGGTTGCTAAGTGTTAGTAACTCGAAATAAAAGCTGCGGGATAAATGGAGACTAGCTAAAGGTGAGATAACGGTATGTGTTGGAAGTATTTCCAAGGTTGATCAAATATCGCATGCTTCCTCTACCATCGAGATTGGTGTTTGCGTTGAGCATAGACATGATTGGATTATGTCTATTGCAATACGGTTATTCATTTAAGGAGAATAATGGTTACTCTGTTTATTTGAATAATACCTTCAATGGTCTTACACCTAAAATGAATGGTTTATTGAATCTCGATCGTAGTGATACACATGTTCATGCCAAAAGATAGTAATGATAGTACCACCTACCTGTGGCACTGCCACGTAAGTCATATCAGTATAAAACGCATGAAGAAGCTCCATGTTGATGGATCTTTGGACTCACTCATTTTTGAAAAGTTTGAGACATGCGAACCATGTCTATTGGTGTATATGCATGAAGAAACTCCATGCAAATGGACCGTTTGGACTCACTTGATTTTGAATCACTTGAGACATGCAAATCATACCACTTGGGCAAGACGACTGAACGCCTCGGTTTCAGTAAAATGGAACCAGAAAGCAACTTGTTGGAAGTAATACATTTTGATGTGTGCAGTCCAATGAGTGCTGAGGCATGTAGTGGATATCGTTATGTTTTAACTTCACAGATGATTTGAGTAAATATTGAGTATATTTACTTGATGAATCACGAGTCTGAATTATTGAAAGGTTCAAGTAATTTCAAGGTGAAGTTGAAAGATCGTCGTGACAAGAGGATAAAATATCTATGATATGATCATAGAGATGAATATCTGAATTATGAGTTTGGCACAGAATTAAGACATTGTGGAAATTGTTTCACAACTGACACAGCCTGGAACACCATAGTGTGATGGTGTGTCCGAACATCATAACTGCACCCTATTGGATATGATGCATACCATGATGTCTCTTATCAAATTACCACGATAGTTTATGGGTTAGGCATTAGAGACAACCACGTTCACTTTAAAAGGGGCACCACGTAATTCCGATGAGGTGACACCGTATGAACTATGGTTTAGAGAAACCTAAGCTGTCATTTCTTAAAAGGTTTGGGGCTGCGACGCTTATGTGAAAAAGTTTCAAGCTGATAAGCTCGAACCCAAAGCGGATAAATGCATCTTCATAGGACACCCAAAACAGTTGGGTATACCTCCTGTCTCAGATCCGAAAGCAATATGGGATTGTTTCTAGAATTGGGTCCTTTCTCGAGGAAAAGTTTCTCTTGAAAGAATTGAGTGGGAGGATGGTGGAGACTTGATGAGGTTATTGAATCGTCTCTTCAACTAGTGTGTAGCAGGGCACAGGAAGTTGTTCCTGTGGCACCTACACCAATTGAAGTGGAAGCTTATGATATTGATCACGAGACTTCGGATCAAGTCACTCCCAAATCTCGTGGGATGACAAGGATGCGTACTACTTCAGAGTGGTACGTAATCCTGTCTTGGAAGTCATGTTGCTAGACAACAATGAACCTACGAGCTATGGAGAAGCGGTGGTGGACCTGGATTCCGATAAATGGCTCGAGGCCATAAAAAATCCGAGAGAGGATCCATGTATGAAAACAAAGTGTAGACTTTGGCAGAACGGCTCGATGGTCGTAAGGCTATTGAGTACAGATGGATTTTAAAAGGAAGACGGACAATGATGGTAAGTATCACCATTAAGAAAGCTCGACTTGTCATTAAGATGTTTTCCGACAAGTTCAAGGAGTTGACTACGATGAGACTTTCTCACTCGTAGCGATGCTAAGAGTCTGTTCGAATTATATTAGCAGTCACTGCATTATTTATGAAATCTTGCAGATAGGATGTCAAAACATTGTTTCCTCGACGATTTTGAGGGAAGGTTGTATGTGATACAACCGGAAGGTTTTGTCAATCCTGAAAGATGCTGATAAGTATGCAAAGCTCCGGCAATCCTTCTGAGGACTGGAGTAAGCATCTCGGAGTTGGAATGTATGCTTTGATGAGATGATCAAAGATTTTGGGTGTATACAAAGTTTATGAGAAACTTGTATTTCCAAAGAAGTGAGTGGGAGCACTATAGAATTTCTGATAAGTATATGTTGTTGACATATTGTTGATCAGAAACGACGTAGAATTTCTGGAAAGCATATAGGATTGTTTGGAAAGTGTTTTTCAATTGAAAACCTGGATTAAGCTACTTGAACATTGAGCATCAAGATCTATAAGGATAGATCAAAACGCTTAATGGTACTTTCAAATGAGCACATACCTTGACATGATCTTGAAGGTGTTCAAGATGGATCAGTCAAAGAAGGAGTTCTTGCCTGAGTTGTAAGGTATGAAGTTAAGACTTAAAGCTCGACCATGGCAGAATAGAGAGAAAGGACGAAGGTCGTCCCCTATGCTTAAAACGTAGGCTCTACAGTATGCTATGCTGTGTACCGCACCTGAAGTGTGCCTTGCCATGAGTCAGTCAAGGGGTACAAGAGTGATCCAAGAATGGATCACAGGACAGCGGTCAAAGTTATCCTTAGTAACTAGTGGACTAAGGAATTTTTCTCGATTATGTAGGTGGTAAAAGAGTTCGTCGTAAAGGGTTACGCCGATGCAAACTATGACACTAATCCAGATTATTCTGAGTAGTAAACTGGATTCGTATAGTAGAACAGTTATTTGGAACAGCTCCAAACAGAGCGTGGTAGCTACATCTAGGAGATGACATAGAGATTTATAAAGCACACACGGATCTGAAAGGTTCAGACCCATTGACTAAAACCTCTCTCACAAGCAACATGATCAAACCTAGAACTCATTGAGTGTTAATCACATAGTGATGTGAACTAGACTACTGACTCTAGTAAACTCTTGGGTGTTGGTCACATGGCGATGTGACCTGTGAGTGTTAATCACATGGCGATGTGAACTAGATTATTGACTCTAGTGCAAGTGGGAGACTGTTGGAAATATGCCCTAGAGGCAATAATAAATTGATTATTATTATGTTTCCTTGTTCATGATGATCGTTTATTATCCATGCTAGAATTGTATTGATAGGAAACTCAGATACATGTGTGGATACATAGACAACACCATGTCCCTAGTAAGCCTCTAGTTGACTAGCTCGTTGATCAATAGATGGTTACGGTTTCCTGACCATGGACATTGGATGTCGTTGATAACGGGATCACATCATTAGGAGAATGATGTGATGGACAAGACCCAATCCTAAGCATAGCACTAGATCGTGTAGTTCGTATGCTAAAGCTTTGCTAATGTCAAGTATCATTTCCTTAGACCATGAGATTGTGCAACTCCCGGATACCGTAGGAATGCTTTCGGTGTACCAAACGTCACAACGTAACTGGGTGACTATAAAGGTGCACTACAGGTATCTCCGAAAGTGTCTGTTGGGTTGGCACGAATCGAGACTAGGATTTGTCACTCCGTGTAAACGGAAAGGTATCTCTGGGCCCACTCGGTAGGACATCATCATAATGTGCACAATGTGATCAAGGAGTTGATCACGGGATGATGTGTTACGGAACGAGTAAAGAGACTTGCCGGTAATGAGATTGAACAAGGTATCGGGATACCGACGATCGAATCTCGGGCAAGTATCGTACCGATAGACAAAGGGAATTGTATACGGGATTGATTAAGTCTTTGACATCGTGGTTCATCCGATGAGATCATCGTGGAACATGTGGGAGCCAACATGGGTATCCAGATCCCGCTGTTGGTTATTGACCAGAGAACGTCTCGGTCATGTCTACATGTCTCCCGAACCCGTAGGGTCTACACACTTAAGGTTCGATGACGCTAGGGTTATAAAGGAAGTTTGTATGTGGTTACCGAATGTTGTTCGGAGTCCCGGATGAGATCCCGGACGTCACGAGGAGTTCCGGAATGGTCACGAGGAGCTCACTAGGGACATGTTGTGGTCTATGTATTCACACATGTATTACGATTTCCGGATAACACAATTATAGCATGAACAATAGACAATTATCATGAACAAGGAAATATAATAATAACCATTTTATTATTGCCTCTAGGGCATATTTCCAACAGTCTCCCACTTGCACTAGAGTCAATAATCTAGTTACATTGTGATGAATCGAACACCCATAGAGTTCTGGTGTTGATCATGTTTTGCTCATGGAAGAGGTTTAGTCAACGGATCTGCGACATTCAGGTCCGTATGCACTTTACAAATATCTATGTCTCCAACTTGAACATTTTCACGAATGGAGGTGAAGCGACGCTTGATATGCCTGGTCTTCTTGTGAAACCTGGGCTCCTTGGCAAGGGCATTAGCTCCAGTGTTGTCACAGAAGAGAGTCATTGGGCCCGACGTATTGGGAATAACTCCTAGGTCGGTAATGAATTCCTTCATCCAGATTGCTTCACGTGCTGCCTCCGAGGCTGCCATGTATTCCGCTTGACATGTAGATCCCGCCACGACTCTTTCCTTGCAACTGCACCAGCTGACTGCCCCACCATTCAAAATTATACATGTATCCGGTTTGTGACTTGGAGTCATCCAGATCTGTGTCGAAGCTAGCATTGACGTAACCCTTTACGACGAGCTCTTCGTCACCTCCATAAACGAGAAACATATCCTTAGTCCTTTTCAGGTACTTCAGAATATTCTTGACCGATGTCCGGTGTTCCATGCTGGGATTACTTTGGTACCTTCCTACCAAACTTACGGCAAGGTTCACATCAGGTCTGGTACACAGCATGGCATACATAATAGACCCTATGGCCGAGGCATAGGGGATGACATTCATCTTTTCTCTATCTTCTGCCGTGGTCGGGCATTGAGCCGTGCTCAATCTCACACCTTTCAATATCTTGTCAAGGTATGTGCTTTGTGAAAGACCAATGAGGCATCTCGATCTATCTCTATAGATCTTGATGCCTAATATGTAAGCAGCTTCTCGAAGGTCCTTCATTGAAAAACACTTATTCAAGTAGGCCTTTATGCTTTCCAAGAATTCTATATCATTTCCCATCAATAGTATGTCATCTACATATAATATGAGAAATGCCACAGAGCTCCCACTCACTTTCTTGTAAACACAGGCTTCTCCATAAGTCTGTGTAAAACCAAACGCTTTGATCATCTCATCAAAGCGAATGTTCCAACTCCGAGATGCTTGCACCAGCCCATAGATTGAGCGCTGGAGCTTGCACACCTTGTAAGCATTCTTAGGATGGACAAAACCTTCCGGCTGCATCATATACAATTCTTCCTTAAGGAAACCATTAAGGAATGCCGTTTTGACATCCATTTGCCATATGTCATAATCATAGAATGAGGCAATTGCTAACATGATTCGGACGGACTTCAGCTTCGCTACGGGTGAGAAGGTCTCATCATAGTCAACCCCTTGAACTTGTCAATAACCCTTAGCGACAAGTCGAGCTTCATAGATGGTCCCATTTCCATCCGCGTCTGTCTTCTTCTTAAAGATCCATTTATTTTCTATGGCTCACCAATCATCAGGCAAGTCTGTCAAAGTCCATACTTCGTTTTCATACATGGATCCTACCTCGGATTTCATGGCTTCAAGCCATTTTTTGGAATCTGGGCCCGCCATCGCTTCTTCATAGTTCAAAGGTTCACCGTTGTCTAACAACATTATTTCTAGGATAGGGTGGCCATACCATTCTGGTGTGGAACGTGTCCTTGTGGACCTACGAAGTTCAGTAGTAACTTGATCCGAAGTTCCTTGATCATCATCATTAACTTCCTCTCTAGTCAGTGCAGGCACCATAGAAACATTTTCTTAAGCTGCGCTACTTTCTGGTTCAAGAGGCAGTACTTCATCAAGTTCTACTTTCCTCCCACTTACTTCTTTCGAGAGAAACTCTTTCTCTAGAAAGGATTCGTTCTTGGCAACAAAGATCTTGCCTTCGGATCTGAGGTAGAAGGTATACCCAATAGTTTCCTTAGGGTATCCCATGAAGATGCATCTTTCCGTCTTGGGTTCGAACTATTCAGGTTGAAGTTTCTTGACATAAGCATCGCATCCCCAAACTTTCAAAAACGACAGCTTAGGTTTCTTCCCAAACCATAATTCATACGGTGTCGTCTCAACGGATTTCAACGGAGCCCTATTTAAAGTGAATGCGGAAGTCTCTAAAGCATAACCCCAAAATGACAGCGGTAGGTCGGTAAGAGACAGCATAGATCACACCATATCTAATAGAGTGTGATTACGACGTTCGGACACACCATTACGCCGAGGTGTTCCAGGCGGCGTGAGTTGTGAAACAATTCCACATTTCCTTAAGAGCGTGACAAATTCGTGACTCAAATATTCTCCCCCATGATCTGATCATAAGAACTTTATTTTCCTATCATGTTGATTCTCTACCTCATTCTGAAATTCCTTGAACTTTTCAAAGGTCTCAGACTTGTGTTTCATTAAGTAGACATACCCATATCTACACAAGTCATCAGTGAGGGTGAGAACATAACGATAGCCACCGCGAGCCTCAATGCTCATTGGATCGCACACATCAGTAAGTATGATTTCCAATAAGTTAGTTGCTCGCTCCATTGTTCCGGAGAACGGAGTCTTGGTCATTTTACCCATGAGGCATGGTTCACACGTGTCAAATGATTCATAATCAAGAGACTCCAAAAGTCCATTTGCATGGAGTTTCTTCATGCATTTGACACCAATGTGACCAAGGCGGCAGTGCCACAAGTATGTGGGACTATCATTATCAACCTTACACTTCTTGGCATTCACACTGTGAATATGTGTAACATCACGTTCGAGATTCAATAAGAATAAACCATTGACCAGCGGGGCATGACCATAAAACATATCTCTCATATAAATAGAACAACCATTATTCTCAGATTTAAATGAGTAGCCATCTCGCATTAAACGAGATCCAGATACAATGTTCATGCTCAAAGCTAGCACTAAATAACAATTATAGAGGTTTAAAACTAATCTTGTAGGTAAATGTAGAGGTAGCGTGCCGACGGCGATCACATCGACCTTGGAACCATTCCCGACGCGCATCGTCACCTCATCCTTCGCCAGCCTCCGCTTATTCTGCAGCTCCTGTTTTGAGTTACAAATATGAGCAAGCGCACCGGTATCAAATACCCAGGAGCTACTACGAGTGCTGGTAAGGTACACATCAATAACATGTATATCATATATACCTTTGGTATTGCCGGCCTTCTTATCCTCTAAGTACTTGGGGCAGTTCCGCTTCTAGTGATCGTTTCCCTTGCAATAAAAGCACCCAGTCTCAAGCTTGGGTCCATGCTTTGAATTCTTCCCAGCAACTGGCTTACCGGGCACGGCAACTCCCTTGTTGTCCTTCTTGAAGTTCTTCTTACCCTTGCCTTTCTTGAAACTAGTGGTTTTATTGACCATCAACACTTGATGTTCCTTTTTGATCTCCACCTCCGCTGATTTCAGCATTGAATATACCTCAGGAATGGTTTTCTCCATCCCCTGCATATTGAAATTCATCACAAAGCTCTTGTAGCTAGGTGGGAGCGACTGAAGGATTCTGTCAACGACCGCGTCATCTAGGAGATTGACTCCCAGCTGAGACAAGCGGTTGTGCAACCCAGACATTTTGAGTATGTGCTCGCTGACAGAACTATTCTCCTCCATCTTACAACTATAGAACTTGTCGGAGACTTCATATCTCTTGACCCGGGCATGAGCTTGCAAAACCATTTTCAGCTCTTGGAACATCTCATATGCTCTGTGTTGCTCAAAACGCTTTTGGAGCCCCGGTTCTAAGTTGTAAAGCATGCCGCACTTAACCAGGGAGTAATCATCATTACACGACTGCCAGGCGTTCATAACATCTTGAGTTGCTGGGAAAATGGGCGCTTCACCTAGCGGTGCTTCAAGGACATATGCTTTCTTGGCAGCTATGAGGATGATCCTCAAGTTACGGACCCAGTCCGTGTAGTTGCTACCATCGTCTTTCATCTTGGTTTTCTCTAGGAACGCGTTGAAGTTGAGGGCAACATTAGTCTGGGCCATTTGAACTACAAGACATATTGTAAAGGTATTTAGACTAAGTTCATGATAATTAAGTTCATCTAATCAAATTATTTAATGAACTCCCACTCAGATAGACATCCCTCTAGTCATCCAAGTGATACATGATCCGAATTGACTAGGCCGTGTCTGATCATCATGTGAGACGGACTAGTCATCATCGGTGAACATCTCCATGTTGATCGTATCTACTATACGACTCATGTTTGACCTTTTGGTCTCTTGTGTTCCGAGGCCATGTCTGTACAATCTAGGCTCGTCAAGTCAACTGAAGTGTTTTGCATGTGTAAATCTGGCTTACACCCGTTGTATTCGAACATTAGAATCTATCACACGCGATCATCATGTGGTGCTTCGAAACAACGAACCTTCGCAACCGTGCATAGTTATGGGGAACACTTTCTTGAAATTTTAGCGAGGGGTCATCTTATTTATGCTACCGTCATTCTAAGCAAATAAGATGTATAAACATGATAAACATCACATGCAATCAAATAGTGACATGATATGGCCAATATCATCTTGCCCCTTTTGATCACCATCTTCGGGGCGCCATGATCATCATCGTCACCGGCATGACACCATGATCTCCATCATCGTGTCTTCATGAAGTTGTCTCGCCAACTGTTACTTCTACTACTATGGCTAACGTTTAGAAATAAAGTAAAGTAATTACATGGCGTTATCATTGACACGCAGGTCATACAATAAATTAAGACAACTCCTATGGCTCCTGCCGGTTGTCATACTCATCAACATGCAAGTCGTGATTCCTATTACAAGAACATGATCAATCTCATACATCACATATATCATTCATCACATCCTTT
This sequence comes from Triticum monococcum, assembly GCA_034509565.1. Classification (NCBI taxonomy): domain Eukaryota; kingdom Viridiplantae; phylum Streptophyta; class Magnoliopsida; order Poales; family Poaceae; genus Triticum; species Triticum monococcum. Next base: position 493,072,121 of record CM067845.1, read on the forward strand.
TGGCCATATCACACCACACAGCATATGCTGCAAGAACAAGTTAGACGTCCTCTAATTGTTGTTGCAAGTTTTTACGTGGCTGCTATAGGTTTCTAGCAAGAACGTTTCTTACCTACGCCAAAAGCACAACGTGATATGCCAATTTCTATTTACCCTTCATAAGGACCCTTCTCATCGAATCTGATCTGACTAAAGTGGGAGAGACAGACACCCGCTAGCCACCTTATGCAACTAGTGCATGTCAGTCGGTGGAACCTGTCTCACGTAAGCGTACGTGTAAGGTCGGTCCGGGCCGCTTCATCCCACAATGCTGCCGAATCAAGATAAGACTAGTAACGACAAGTAAAAATTGACAAAATCGACGCCCACAACAACTTGTGTTCTACTTGTGCATAGAAACTACGCATAGACCTAGCTCATGATGCCACTGTTAGGGATCGTTGCAGAAATTAAAAAATTTCTACGCATCACCAAGATCAATCTATGGAGAGAATGGAAACAAGAGAGAAGGGAGTGTATCTTCATACCCTTGAAGATCGCGAAACGTAAGCGTTACAAGAACACGGATGAAGGAGTCGTACTCGTAGCGATTCAGATCGCGGTTGATTTCGATCTAAGCGCCAAACAACGGCGCCTCCGCGTTCAACACACGTACAGCCCGGGGACGTCTCCTCCTTCTTGACCCAGCAAGGGGAGAGGAGAAGTTGAGGAAGAGCTCCGGCAGCACGACGGCGTGGTGGTGGAGCTTGCGGTTCTTCGGTAGGGCTTCGCCAAGCACTACTACGAAGGAGGAGGCGTTGGGGAGGGAGAGGGTTGCGCCAGGGGAAGGGTGCGGCGGCCCTCCCACCTCCCCTCTATTTATAGGGACAAGGGAGAGGGGGCGGCCCCCTCCAGATGCATCTAGAGGGGGCGGTGACCAAGGAGGGTGGCTTGCCCCCCAAGCCAAGGGGGGCGCCCCCTTTAGGGTTTTCCCTAAACCCTAGGCGCATGGGCCCTAGGGGGTTTGGCACCCAGCCCACTTAGGGGCTGGTTCCCCTCCATATTCAGTCGATAGGGCCCTCTGGGGCAGGTGGACCCTCCCGGTGGACCCCCGGAACCCCTTCGGTGGTCCCGGTACAATATCGATAAACCCCCGAACACTTCCGGCGACCGAATAAGGACTCCCCATATATAAATCTTTATCTCCGGACCATTCCGGAACTCCTCATGACGTCCGGGATCTCATCCGGGACTCCGAACAACATTCGGTAACCGCATAGTAATTTCCATAACAACTCTAGCGTCACCGAACCTTAAGTGTGTAGACCCTACGGGTTCGGAATCATGCAGACATGACCGAGACATCTCTCCGGCCAATAACCAACAGCGGGATCTGGATACCCATGTTGGCTCCCACATGTTCCACGATGATCTCATCGGATGAACCACGATGTCGAGGATTCAATCAATCTCGTATACAATTCCCTTTGTCAATCGGTACGTTACTTGCTCGAGATTCGATTGTCGGTATCCCAATACCTCATTCAATCTCGTTACCGGCAAAGCACTTTACTCGTTCCGTAATGCATGATCCTGTGACTAACTTCTTAGACACATTGAGCTCATTATGATGATGCATTACCGAGTGGGCCCAGAGATACCTCTCCGTCATACGGAGTGACAAATCCCAGTCTCGATTCGTGCCAACCCAACAGACACTTTTGGAGATACCCGTAGTGCACCTTTATAGCCACCCAGTTATGTTATGATGTTTGGCACACCCAAAGCATTCCTACAGTAACCGGGAGTTGTACAATCTCATGGTCTAAGGAAAAGATACTTGACATTAGAAAAGCTTTAGCAGACGAACTACACGATCTTGTGCTATGCATAGGATTGGGTCTTGTCCATCACATCATTCTCCTAATGATGTGATCCCGTTATCAATGAAATCCAATGTCCATGGTGAGGAAACCGTAACCATCTATTGATCAACGAGCTAGTCAACTAGAGGCTCACTAGGGACATGTTGTGGTCTATGTATTCACACATGTATTACGATTTCCGGATAACACAATTATAGCATGAACAATAGACAATTATCATGAACAAGGAAATATAATAATAATAACCATTCTATTATTGCCTCTAGGGCATATTTCCAACATGATTGTCAAAATCATCTCAGCTACTTGCCGCCAATTGAAGTCTTCAAAAGGACTATTTCCTCGGCTGATGAGAAGGGCAAGGCTACTGTTATCGATGAAGGCACTCGTCCATTAGATGGACAGTTTTGCAAAGTTGCATCTTATTCCACCAATGGTGACTCTGCCACCCATGATACTGCCGTAAATGCTTCAAAGCAATTTCCTTAGGCCACTGCTCCAAGGGTGATGACTGATCGTGAGCTTCTCCTCAGTCTTCATTAGAAGGTGGATCGCAATCACAAGTGGTTCAAGCATCAGTTTGCTTCACTTCTTCAGAACATCACAATCACGCAAAACACTGTGAAGAAGAACCACTACTACTTGCATGAAGTTTTTGAACGCACTTGGGCTGTATTGTCTCACATCTACGTTGATGAAGATCTTAAGCAGATGGGCTTCCAACAGGACTTTGACTGGTCTCAGCCGCCTTCGAAGAAATTCAAGAAGGTCAAAGTTCCTCACTTGGTGGCTAGTTCATATTCTTCATCGCACGAGACGCATGAAGCCGAAGATTTGAACGACACTGCGGCAGGCCCTACATCAACGGATGACCCCAACAACGCTGGCGCTCCTCCATCGACATCATGATCATATTCTTTAGGGGCGTTAGTCCTCATTTTTCATCCCTTTTGGTCAATCGATGACAAAGGGGGAGAAATTTGAGTTAGTCTTCAAGCGGGTCTATATAGGTTGGCATTTTTTTTAAAGTTGCAACTCTCGTTCTTCTGAAGTTTTTTTGTTGGATCGAGTTGTAAACTTAAGTCCTATGGTGGTCTGATACTTTTGCTCTATTGTTCTGCATGCTATTTCCTCAGATATGTTAATGCACGCATGTTGAATTACATCAGACACCATATTTCATCATGCATTTCAAATTCTTCATATCATATGTTAAATGCGTGTATAAATTACAAGATATAGGGGGAGATCTCCATGTTTCTACTCTACAATGTGCATTTGTTATTCAAAGCAAATTCCTCAGATATGCACATCTTCAGGGGGGTTCTTCTATATCTTGTAATCAAATTCCTCAATATCAATATTTACATTTCATATGTTTATCCCCGTTGAAAACTTAACCTATATTGTCGTCAAAATCACCAAAAAGGGGGAGATTGTAAGTGCATGTAATGCCCCTTAATGATTTTGGTGTATTGAAGACTTATAGGTTAATGGACTAATGCGTTTGTTAGTGTACACGAGTCTATAAGTCTATGAGAAGTTTGATATTTAGAGAGAAAGTCGACCCCTAAAGATGAATGTCTTCAACTGAAGACGTTGGCTTTCTGAAGACGTTGAAAGTGAAGAAATTGGTGTGACCCTGAAGACTTGATATTCATGCGAGGATTATGAAGTTTGAAGACTTTTGTTTTCGTAGTTTCATTTTCTCTTTCTTGAGTCATAGGAAACACTGTACTGTTAAAGGGGGTCGAGGTAAAACTAAGGAAAAGCTTCCAAGTGATGCTCATCTCAAAATCCTACACCTACCAATCCTTTCGAGTGAAGCCATTGGAAATCTCATGCAGTTCAGTCAATTTCTTCAGTGACAGAGACGAAGATCTTTTGGTCTTTGAGGAATTTGTTCTGACTGAGTAGTTAGGAATTCGCTAGTGCGGATTGCCTACAAGTGAGGAACATGATAGCCCTGAGGAATTTGATACTCAAATTTCCGATCGTTGTTGTGCTACGTGCGAGCTGTCTCAAAATATCAACCCAACTAACGGTCATATCATTGAAGGGCATTTATGTCTTATCATGCCAGGCTGCTCCCTAGGTTATAAATATCCACCCCCTACAACCACTAGCTGGTTGGCTGCTCCGAGAGTAACTGACAGTTGTCATTGAGAGCATCCCATCCTCCAAGGACTTTGAGCGAAAATCATCAAGTGAGGAAAACCCAAACCCAACACCTACAAACCCAAAGTGATTGAGCATCACTAAAGAGATTGTTCCTGTGTGGAACCGACACTTGTTACCTTTGAGGACTGTACATCCTCCAGGCGGTTAGGCGTCATGGTCTAGAGCATCCAAGAGGAAATTGTGGATCACCGAGTGACAGAGTCTGTGAAGGTTTGGAATTCACCTGAAGACTTACCACGAGTGATTGGGCGAGGTATGTGTGACCTTAGCTCAAGGAGAATACGATGAGGATTGTGTGTCCGGGAATATGTGCCCTCAGGTTTAAATACCTAGCCGCTCCAACCAGACGTACGACTGTCACAGCAGTTGGAACTGGTCTACCAAATCATTGTCTTCACCAAGCTACTGGTTCTATTTCCTCAACCCTTACATTTCCTCATTTCTATGTAGAAGTACTTGATCATTATTGTTTGAAGACTTTGACTGAATACTTTCTCAATTTCCTCAATCCTAATTCTTTAGTCACTTTGTCTTCAGCCTGCTTATCCTGTGTTTACGCTACTCGTACTCTATGCTTGTTTTCATTTCATCATGATGACTGTGCTACTACTCTGTTATGCTTGCATCTGAGTACTTATTTCGCTGCTAAGTAGTTTGTTGCTTAGGAATTTCCTCACCCTGAAATTCCTTGATGACGAATTTGTAAAAATCGCCTATTCACTCCCCTCTAGTTGATATAACGCACTTTCACTGGGGGTCCTCAATAGCATTTGGATATCCATCTTTATTAACTTTTGGATCACCATTTTGGTTGAGAACCTGAACCGTAAGATTCAGGCTCATCAAATGTGACATTTATTCGTATTGAAAAACAACCCCTTGGATAATGGGGGGTGGTTTACAAACCCGCTTTTCCTCAAGTTTGATCTTCCTTTTTGTGACCTTATTATCCTAAAGAAATACCACTTGTCTAGTTTCCATGAACTTGGTATGTGACTTGGACAATAGAAGCGATATCCCTTTACCCTATGAGGGTGTCCAACAAACAAATGACGAATTGTTTTTTGATCCAATTTCTTAAGTTGTGGATTGAAAACATTAGCCTCAGCAGGACAACCCCACACACGTAGGTAATTCAAGCTCGGTTTATTTCCTTCCCACATCACGTAAGGTGTGTTCAGTGTTGACTATGTCGGAGAAAGATTTAGTATGTGTGCGTCTGTCTTTAATGCCTTTGTTCAAAGGCTCACTACTAAACTTGAGTGAAAAAGCAAGCTTCACAAAATATCCATAAGGGTGAAATTGCGACGCTCAGCCACACCATTTTTTTGTGGTTCACTTGGCATTGAGTAATGAGAAATGATTCCATTTTCACATAACTTGGCAAAAGGTCCAGAAATATGCCTAGAAGGAGAGTTTCTACCATAATACCCCCCCCCCCCCCATGATCAGGCCATACAACTTTCATTTTTGCGTTCAGCTAATTTTCTACCTCAACTTTGAAAACTTTGAATTTCTCCAAAGCTTCTGATCGGTCAAGTATAGGGTAGATCTACCCATATCAGGGAAAGTTGCCCCCGAATGCAATGAATGAATCAAAACCATCCATGGACTTAATGTTAAGGGGTACACATATGTCAGTGTGAATTACTTCTAAAATCCTTGTGTTCGTTACTGCTCCTTTCTTAATTATTTTTGGCGTATTTTCCTTTAGTGCTTTCAACACATTTGGTGTAATGGAAGGGGTATTTCCTTTTTAACTAAGTGTCCCCCCCCCCCCCCCCGCGCGCTCTTGAAAGGTGGCCTAAACGACAATGTCACAATTTCGAAGAGTTACTAACGTATTTCCTTTTCTTCGCAACATTAGATTCATCACTTACAAGCATAACTAAATCATTATTAAGAAATAACATGTATAATTTGACTCGTGTGACACTAAGGCCAACATTCTTATTAAACTTATTTAAAAAGAATTGTCCATTGCCAAACATGCACTCGTACATGTCATCATCTAAACAAGAAACGGAAATGAAATTCCTACTTAAGGTAGGTACATAAAGAACATTATTCAATCAAAGATTGTGTAGCTCCAACATGAGAGATCCCATAGCCTCAACTCCTTTCGCTACCTTAAACTTTCTTGTTCCTCGACTTATAGTTTGAATCATACGAACCCCTGCATAGAGTTAGCAACATGAGTGGTTGCACCTGAATCAATCCACCATGACATTATAGAAAAATTGACATAAAGTGATTCATCAACAAAAGTTATTTCATTAGTACCTCTTTTGTTCATCCATTTTAGGAAGCCTAGGCATTCCCTTTGGTAGTGTCCTTGGAGTAAAAGTGATGCACATTTTCTCCAGTAGTGGAGCTGCTAGGAGCAGAAGAAGAGGCGCTGACTTATTTACCCTTTAATGGCTTATGGGCTTCTTTCTTAAATTGCTTTTTCTAAGGCTTAGGAAACCTTGCCCCAAGAAAGAAACTGCTAAAGAATTCCTTGCTAAAATAGGGGATCAATTCAAAGGCTTCGAGAAAGTGTACGCTCATAAGCTTTTGGCTAAGCTTCTTCAGAAGTACACTGTTGATGGGAATGTTAGGAAACATATATTGAGAATGATGAATGCTTTCACCAAGCTTAGAGCTTTGGATTATTCATTAAGTGCAAACCTTCTTGTACGTATGATTCTTGAGTCCCTTCCAAATGATTTTGATCAAATCAAGATCAATTATAATTTTCTAAAGGAAAAGTGAACACTCGCTGAGATGATCACTAGGATTGTCCAGGTGAAAGAGAGGATTATTAGGGTCTTTATTCTACCGCATAATCGTGTCTTCCTCCTAGACAATCCTAGCGGTAATCTCAGTGAGTGTCCAATTTTCCTTTAGAGAATTGTAATTGATCTTGAATTGATCAAAATCATTTGGAAGGGACTTCAGAATCATGACTACGAGAAGATTTCACTTAATGAACAGTCCAAAGCTTTAAGCTTGGTGAAAAATCCAGCATCCTCAGTATATGTTGCCTAACATTGCCAACAAAGTGTACTTCTAAACAAGGTTAGCCAAAAGCTCATGAGCGTACACTTTATCGGGAGCCTTTGAATGGCTCCTCCATTTCAGCAAAGAATTCTTTAGTACTGACTTTCTTGGGGAGTGCCCTAGCAATGTCCGGTAATATTGCAACATTCATAATAAGAAGCGCAATATGGTTGGATTTCTCCCATTTTTCCAATTTAACACCATAAGCATTTTTTAGGTCTGCATACCTTGTGGCACCATTTTTCTTCCCTCAAGGCAAAATCAAAATCATTACAGCCAGAACATAACTGAACCTGCGACTTCCAACACGGGTAGTTACTCAATCAAAATCAAAATCATTACAGCCATGTCGTCTCGGAATGCAGCGGAAGCTGAAATTTTCATCAAAAAATACATAAGTAAACTTGCATAAATATAATTTACATTGGTAAATAAATAAACATGCAAAAAAATTAAATTTTTACTCTATGTCGAATCACCGTTGGGCAAAAAAGATGTAGAATTAAAAACTCATTAGGGGTTGACTCGTAAAGTTAAAACAATGTTGGTCAGAATTAAATTTAGAGTTATATAATTCTTAAATTAAACATCAAATTTGTTCAATGGTGCCACAGACTATCCATCGAAGGCGATCCGGGCCTCACATGGGTGGGTGATTACCGCCGATGAGTGGTCTTGAGATGCAAGCCATGAATCCAGTCACTCGTGAATAGATTGTGCTCCCTTCCGTGATCACCATTGAACAAATTTGATGTTTAATTCAGGAATTATATGGCACCAAATTTAATTTGACCAACATTTTTTGAACTTTATGAGTCATCCCCTAACGATTTTTTAATTCTACATCTTTTCTGCCCAACGGTGATTCGACATAGAGTAAAAACTAAAGTATTGGCATGTTTACTTATTTACCAACATAAATTTATATTCATGCAAATTTGCTTATGTATTTTTTTATGAATTTTTTAGCTTCGCTACATTCCGAGACGACACGATTGAACCACGTAAGGGGAGTAACTACCCGCGTTGGAAGTCCCAGGTTCAGTTATGTTCGGGCTATAATGAGTTTGATTTTGCCTTCAGGGAAGAAAAATGGTGCCACAGGGTATGCAGACCGCAAAAATGCTAATAGTGTTAAGTTGGAAAAATGGGACAAATCCAACCATGTTGCGCTTCTTATTATGAATGTGGCTATATCACTGGACATTGCTAGGGCACTCCCCAAGAAAGACACTACTAAAGAATTCTTTGCTGAAATAGAGGAGCAGTTCAAGGGCTCCGAGAAAATGTACGCTCATGAGCTTTTGGCTAACCTTCTACAGAAGTACACTGTTGTTGGGAAACCCTAGCTGCCAGCTCGTCGACCCCGCCTCCCGCCCTCCCTCCCCAGACGCCGCCGACAGGCGCTAACGGGCAAAGCCTGGTTGGCGCGGCGACGGCGGGGCCGTTCCTTCTCTCTGCCCATGGGGGGACAGCACGGGGCAGCGCCCTCTGGTGGCGGCGCTGGGCTGCCGCGGGGCCCAGCGGCGTGGTGGCTGGTCTATAGTGCGTCGGCGCAGGTGGATGGTGGTGGCAGGCCCGCGTCTTGCGCCCGTGCGCGGTGCAACAGCCGCGGAGCTCCCTTTGCAGGAGGTGGCGCGCGGACGAACATCGGGGCAGATTCAGACGGATCTCGCGTTGGCCGGCGGCCCGGGGCTGATGAACTCCGGTGGTGGCGTGTCCCTGGGTGCTGGTCTTCGCACGCACTGTGCGAGGGGCGGAGTGGATGACCTAGGCGGATCGGCCAGTCCCGCAGGCAACCTTGGGTGGCGAGGGCGAGCTGGAGCTAGTGGATGGCACTAGATCCGGTACACGACGGCTTGAGGTGCGGCTTCAGTTCCTTCTCGTGGGCGCGGAGTCGGGGCAGAGGGTGGGTGGTGGAGATCTTGGCGTTGGGCGGGGGTGGTGGAGCCGGTCTGAGTTGCCGATGGGGGTCGGGACGCCGGAGTGGCTGCTCGGCGGCCAGAATTGCCGGCTACCTTGAGTGGCCCTCGACCAGTTTGGCGGTGTTCGCTTCTTGCGGGTGCGTATGCTAGCAGGAGGCCGATGGTGCGGGCTTGCCGTCGTGGCAGGAGTTGGACTCGATCCTCCTATCCGGGATTAGCCGCTCCTCGAGTGGTTATGGGTTCCCTTCGCCCATGCCAAGGTGGATGCTTGCGGTTGGTTGGAGAGGCGTCCTCACGTTTTGGCGTCGGTGGAGGTCTATGGCTATGGTGGGTGGGACTCCCAGATGCCAGCAAGCGGATCAGTGCGTCAAACCGAGGACTTGGCGTCGTCTGAACCGGGTCTCCGTGACGACCATTGGTAGTCATTGGGTTATGTTCCCCCCGGTACACCGGGATTGGGGGGGGGCTGTAGGCATGGGAGCCCCTATGGTGGTAGTGTCGACCCTGACTTAGTGGCTGATGTCAGGCTTTTTCTGCCGTGGCTTGTGCTTTGTGAAGCGGGCGGTTGGTGGGGTCTCAGGGTTTGGATGTCGGGGCGGCGACCCTAGGAGGTGGTCCGCATGGTTGGCCTTCTGGCAGGCATCGTGGCAGCGGTGGTGGCTGTGTCTCTTGACCGCGTGTGCGGCAAGAGCTATGGCGGCAGGTGACTCGGGCATGCTCTGTCTCTGGAAGCGGCGGTGCCCTGATCTGGACCTAGGGACCTGATCTCGTCGCTCTTACCCTCAAGATCTCACTGTGGCATGGATGGGTAGCCGAGCGAAAGCTCCGCGCTTGATCGTCGACGACTGAGACGCCTGTTGACCGTTCTTTTCTTGAAGACGTTGTCTTGGGGCTCCTCTCCGTATACAGCTCCGGGTGAAAACCTTTGTCCATTTTGGACTCGCGCGAGCGGTGCTTCACGTTGTGTTCCCTCCTGGGGGTGTTGTTGTGGATGTAGGTGTTGTAGGGGCTATGGTGGCGGTGTTATCAGCTCTTCCTGTACTCTTTGTCGGTCACGTATTCACGTGTGTGTTCTGGTTCTTGGGATCGGCGTTGTCCGAGGGTTCCCCATCACTTTGTATCGTTCGGCTGTGTACTCTTGTGTGGTTGCTTTATATATAAAGCGGGACGAAAGCCTATTTCGAGAAGGTAAGGGACCTCAAGAAGGGCAAATATATCCATCATGATTTCCTCAGGCAGCTCCGGCGAGTTTTCTGCTGCAATCTCTATCAGCGGTGGATCAACATGTTCTTGTGATACCATTAGAAGCTTTAGGGCCTTAGGCAAAACTTTGAAGATTAGAGAGCACAAACTCCCAGACCAATCATATCATTAGAAGCATTAGAAAATGGAAATAAGGACAACTCCAGCATATATCATTACAAGCATACAGAAAAGTAAACAATTAAAACTCCAGCGTATCATAATCACCAGACCAATTTCTGTATTTGATAATGCGCAGTACAAAAACAGTAGTAGAACTCAAGAGATGTACTGCAGCGCTAAACAATACAGCAATGTATTGGACTACTGAGTTTTCTAGGTTGAACAATATGCAGTACAAAAATTCTATGTTGTTTGTGATAGATCTTTCTTAAATTTTCCAAAATATCAAGCACAATGTATATTAGACTACTGAGTTTCTAGGAAGCAAGGAAAATTTTCTGCATATATGTGTCTGTATGACAAGCTACAATCAGCAAGAAACAACCTTTCAATTCAAAAGTGAGAATCGCAGCCGATGTAATGAGTAGAACGAAATCAATATTCACCAAATCATACCTCTTCCTCGAACTCATGTTGCTCTCCAATGGCCTTTTTACCACCATCAGACATCAAGACAAATTCCAGTCACCAAGTCAGTCCTGAAGAAAAAAGGGGAAAACATGAACTTTAAAACTGAAATACAGTCACCAAGACAGTCCCAAAGCACATAGGGGAAACATGAACTTAAAATTTGTAGCTAGGGTGCGCGGCACCGCTTGATCTAGTGATGCCCAGAAGCACTGTGTGTTCTCTATACTCGTCAAAAAAAAAATATTTTTACGGGACAAGGCTGTTCCTGATGCAGTGTTGTTTTTGTTATCTTGCACATACTCAACATCAATTTAATGCATGTGTAATGCATGTGAATGATACTATTGTGGACTCTGGTGAAGGCTAAAGTTGGAGCCTGCAGAATGTATTACCATTTGGCTAACAAACAAAGGAAGGAAACAGTTTTCGTTTGCCTAAAACCAAGGAGCTACTACCTGGTACAAGAATCTCTGAATCTGTCATAGAAACACTGTACCAGTACCATATTTCAGGCGGATGCATGTCATCAAGCATTCCTGGCACTCTTATTTCCTTATACTCCCTCTATAATTAGTGATCTAAACGCATTTATATTTCTTTACGTAGAGAGTATTAAATAAGTACTCGTATGTTTTTCTGGCGGGATTATTAACTAGTACTCCCTCCGTCTCGTAGACGAAGGGAGTACTAATTTACTAACTTTATTCTTCTTCCAGGCAATGTGGTGTATCTAAACGCTCTTATATTGCTGAAAAACACATATGATTTCTGTACATTGAAGCAATAACGTCAGTTTTGTTTTTCTTGCGACAAAACAATAACGTCAGGTTAGCTGCGTGTCGATGCGAAAGTTGATTTCCGTAGCAGAAGGTGCTAGTCAAAACAGAGGTAAAGCCATATCAAATCTGACGAACTCACAGACAGAACAATGGGTTGTTGAAATTCAGGTGGTCGACCTCTCACCTCCGTGGGCGCCATGGATCTGGTCGCCGGCGGCCCGGCAACCAGTTCTCCCTGCAGCAGCGGCCCAGCGACTGCGTCCCGCCTCCCGCGGCTGCTACGCGCTACGGCAGCCCAGCGTCTCGGTCCCGGCGATCAGAGAAAGATGCGCATCTACGCCGTGGACTGGGGAACAGATAGGGGCGGCCGTCACAGGCAGATCCTTTTTTTTCGCTGCTCCTTCCTTCGTTGTTTCCTGCGTTTTTTTTTCGTTTTTCTTCTGTGGATTTTTTTCGTTTTGGTTTTTTCAATGTTTTATTATGCGTTTTTCAGTGGTTTTGTTATGTTTTTTTGTTTCTTTTTTAATTTTTGTATATTTTCTTTTATGTTTTCTTCCTTTTTATGTGTTATATAAAAAGTTCTCTGTGTATTACAAAAAATATTCAGCAATTATAAGAAAATGTTCACCATATATTACCAAATTGTTCAACATGCATTACAAAAATGTTCAATGCGTATTTAAATTTTTTTAAACATATATATCACAAAAATGTTAACCATTGTTCAGGTTATATCACAAAAAGTCCAATGGTCAAAATTTTCGATAATTTTTATCTGCCGCTGCATTCAGTTCTTAAGTACTCGCGCGACCTGTTAATCACTAACCTTTCGTAGCCCGATTGGCGACGAACAAATACTCTGTAATGTAGGGTTGCGAGTTTTATTCCGAAATTCCTATTTGCCGCTCTCTACGACAAACTGTTGCTGATTCGTACAGAGAGCTAGCGACTAGGGAACAGGGTGGGCCCGCCCAATGACGGCAGAACACACGCTACAGTTACCGGGAACCTCCTAGAAGCTTCCTGATCGGTTTTGGGAAGCTTCTAGAAGGTTCATGAATCGGTTTCCAGTTGTTTTTGGTTTTCTGTTTGTGGTTTTCCTTAATCTTTTCTTCTTTTTCTTTTCTTCTGTTTTTGTTTTTTCTCTTTCCTTTTTCCTTTTTCCTTTTTCAATCTGTATTTATTTTTTTATTACTTTCGTAATTCCTTTTCTACTCGTTTTTTGTTTCAATTTTTTTTTGAAATTTCAAAACTTGTTCAAGATTTCAAAATATGTTCGGATGTTTGAAAAAATGTTCCTATTTTTTAGTTTTTGTTCAGAAGTTAAAAAAACGTCATTTTAAAAATGTTCGCATATATGAAAAAAAATGTTCACCTTTCAAACAATGTTCATAAGTTCAAAAATTGTTTCTATTTCAAATTTTCTTCACAAATTCAAAAAGTGTTCTTAAAAAAAAGTTCGCATACTTGAAAAAATGTTCGCCTTTGAAAACATACTCATAAGCTCAAAAAAGTTCCAGTTTTTAAATAAAATCAGAAATTCAATAAATGTTTGCAGTGTTCACTTTTTAAAAAAAATCTAGAGCTTCGAATATTTTTCACAGATGCGAAAATTGTTCGTTTTATTCAAAATGTTCGTGTTTTCAAAAACTGTTCCATTTTCCAACATTTGTTCATAAATTAAAAAAAGTTCCCGTCTTTAAATTTGTTCGCAAATTCCAAAATTGTTTGAGTTTGTAAAAAAACAGAATTGAAAAAATGTTCCCATTTTTCAAAATTTGTTCGCAAATTCATACATTCTTTCCTTTTTTAATTTGCTTACAAATCCAAAATTTGGGTAGTTTTTCCTATACTTGTTCGTGTTTTTTAAGAAGTTGTTCAGAATTTTAAAAAATATATAGTAAGAATTTTCTTTAAATGTTTGAAAAGAAAATATTTAGATCTGCCTATATAGTCACTTCTACAAGATTTCGGGTGCATATTTAATAGTAGTACCGATCAGCTCCAGTGGTTAAGTTCATGTCTCCCCTAGCGGTTAAGCAGCTCTTTTTTGCGTTGTTTTTTACACCACTGGCGCTCATTTTTTGGGGGATTTTAATAGCTGCTCACCACCGAATGGGCCGGCCCATTCAGATCGCGTGCCCTGCGCGAAAGCTCGACTGTTCGACGCTAACGAGCTTCAGCTAGGAGCTCTCTCGTGGGAGCTCCTAATCAGCGCTGTAGGTGCCAGTTCGCGCTACTGGCGCCCGCGTGAGACGCGCAGCGGGCCGGCCCAGCAACCAGTTTTTTTTTTGACCCGGGCCATACCCCTTTCCATTAATAGCATAACGGAAATACAAAGTTCAAAGTTCCACGCACACCAACCCAGCATAAACGACTACCGCATAAGGAAGCAGGAAAGGGATAAGGCGAGATCAAAGCATCACTGGGAAACCCACTATGAGCACTCGTCATCGAGCAGCCCATTGCGGGGCGAAAACCCAGTGACACCTAGCATCACACAACCACTAGACCTAACCAGATCAAGACAAACTTCAACAGGAAACATAACAGTACTACAAACGCCCTGCTCGCAGGCAAAACACAGGAGAGCAAAAGATCCTCGCGCAGGAGTGCGGTCCGCCACACGGCTGAACACAGTCTCGAAGTTTACTGCCTTGGTGGAGTAGAGTCAGTTCGTCGCTGATGGAGGTGCACAAATCCTCATCATCGTCGAGGCATTCGATCTCAGCATCTTGGCTCCGCGCTCCATGGACTCTCGATCCTCTCCAGCCATCAAACCTGCCCAGTATGTCAAAAAGCCACAAGCAGCATAAACCACATTAAAAGGACTTTTAAGATTTTTATGTTCAAAGGTAGCCTGATTGCGACTGGTCCAAATTGACCAGCAAATAGCTGCCAAACCAAAAGTATAAAACTTGGCCCCATCAGGAAGGAAAATGTAACACCATGAGAAAAACTGCCAAAGGTTGTTTGGACACAGCGATGTGCCAAACACACACCCAACCGTCCTTCAAACCACCCGAGCAACAGGACAAGTAAAGAAAAGGTGTTGTGAGGTCTCCACCTCATTGCAGAACGAGCATTTGGGATTTCCTGCCCACTTCCTTTTTTTCATAACTTCTCGAGTCAAAACTGCATCTTGGAACAATTGGCAGAGAAAGATTTGAATCTTAAGGGGGATTTTTGCTTTCCATATCCATCTAAAATCACACCCCGCCAGGTTTCTTTCCAAATAGGCATAGACTGATTTGGTCGAAATTTTACCTTTCTTTTTTCCCAATCTCCAGTTAATATAGTCCGTCTCATTCGACAATTACCAAGAGTTCACCACTTTAACTAGCTCATTCCATTGATCCACCAGAGGTGGATGCAAGTTCCTTCTAAACAGGTCACCACCCTCAAATTTTTTGAATTCAGCAACAGTAATCTCCTGATAGTTATAGATACTGAACAGGATCGGAAACTTGACACACAAGGGAGCAGCACCTCCAATAGAATCATTCCAGACTCTGGCTATATTCCCAGAGTTTAAAATCACCTCTCTACCCGCCATATAAGTTTCCTTTACTTTCATAATAGCTTTCCAAACGGGGGAATCCCCAAATTTACTCTTCACCGAGGGAACCGTGTCATTTCTAAAGTATTTAGCACGGATAATCTCCGTGCTAAAGGAAAAAAAATAAATGTTTATTCGGCCAGTCTGGGAATCGAACTTCGGCTGCTTACTAGAATGCCAGGCACGTTAACCACTAAGACAGGCTACCTTTGTTATCTTTTTAAGGAAACAAAGCTATTTGGCCCTTCCTTTAGTACAAATATTAAACATATAGTAGTATTATACACCAGCTATAAATTATTTGAATAAACAAAACATAAATTTGAAAAAACATACACTAAAACAATGAATTGAAAAAATATTTTTTTTTTTGAAAAAAGTTCGCAAAAACGGAAAAAGTTTCTGAATTTGAAAAAAAGTCCATCGGATTTGAAAAACAATTCAGCAAAGTTGAAAAGCGTTCATCGATTTCAAAAAAAAAGTTCATCAAATTAGAAACAAAAGTTCACGAATTTGAATAATGTTCATCGACTTTGAAAAAAAAGTTCACCAATTTCAAAAAAGTTCATCGACTTTGAAAAAAAGTTCACCAATTTGAAAAAAGTTCATCGACTTTGAAAAAAAGTTCATCGAATTTCAAAAAAGTTCATAGATTTATAAAAGGTTCATCAAATTTTAAACAAAAATCAACGATTTTGAGAAAAAAAAGTTCATTCAATATGAAAAAAGTTCATCGAATATGAAAAACTTCACCTAAATTGAAAACAGTTCATCGATTTTGAAAATAAGTTCACGTAAATTGGAAAAAGTTCATCGATTTTGAAAAAAGTTCATCGATTTTGAGAAAAAGTTCATCGATTTTGCGAAAAAGTTCATCGATTTTAAGAAATAGTTCATCAAATTTGAAAAATAAGTTCCTCTATTCTGAAAATGCTTCATCAATTTGAAAAAAGTTCACGAGTTTCAAAAGATTTAGTTCATGGATTTAGAGAAGAAGTCCATCTATTTGAAGAAAACAATTACGAATTTCGAAAAAAGAAAGTAAAAAAGGATAGAGAAAAAAGCAAAAGGAAAAGAAAAAAGAAAAACGAAGAACAAATAAATTGATGAAAACATGTGTTTCAGCACATCTGGTTAAGTGTTCGAGTTGGTTATTTGTTGATACTTTGTAACCAACGATGTAGGTTCAAATCCTAGCTTGCCCACCTTTTTTTGCAGTTTTATCTAGAGTTTAAGAAACAGGAAAAATAGAAGTTGGGCCGAGCCCAGGTAGCGCCGCTACAAGCGCCGGTTTGCAAAAACAGCTATAACCGGCGCCTGCAGCGCCAAATAGGAAATGCCCTCTCTCGTTGTCACAGCATCTACCCGGGCGGGCTGACCCTCGGACCGAAAAAAGCCACACAACAGAGTTTCACGCACGCAGCCCCAACCGCCCGGGCTATCAGGGAACCCCAATACCCAGCCCATAGTTTCAGAGCCCTCTGTCAACTATGTGCTTCATAAATAGGTATTTGGACCCCCCCTAAAAAAGGTATTTGGAGGATTTGGAGAGTGCTTCGGTGAGGACAGTGCAGCCAACTATGGGGCCAGCCCAGCCTCGTGTCCAGAGGTGGATCACTCCGGGTGAAAACTCGGCAAAGATAAATGTTGATGGAGGACTTTCACGCAATGGACGCATGGGCGTTGTAGCAGCTGTTTGTCGAGATAAGGATGGCAAGTATCTGGGAGCCTCAGCGACGATCTTTGAAGGACTAGTTGATGCACCAAATCTGGAAGCTTGTGCATGCAATGAATCCCTCTCCCTTGCAAAGGATCTCAACATATCACATTTGATAATAGCTTCAGATTGTATGCAGGTTGTCTCGGATATCAACCAGGGTGCGCATTCATCTTATTCCATGATTCTAGATGAGATTAGAGATAGAGTAAAGGATTTTGTTAAAGTTACTTTTCGGTTTGAGGTTAGGGAGGCGAATTTTGAAGCTCATGCCTTGTCCAAGGCAGCTTCGTCGCTTCCGGAAGGTCGCCACATGTGGCTAGGGATTCCCCCAAACATTATTTGTATTCCAGATGTTTTGATCAATGAATAAAATCCCTAGTTTCCCTCAAAAAAATATGTGGGGTGGATATGGGAAGGTCTGGACGCGCACACACACCGTCACCATGTCTGACGGTCCAGTATGGCCGACACCACCCTCACTACTCTTCCCATGAAAACCGCGACCAGTCATCCGAACCCTAGTCAAACCCCACTTGCTCGAGTCCTCTCGACCTCTCTGCTCATCTCCAGTCTTCTCCCCTTCCTCTTCCCAGTTTCTCTCATCCCCTCCGCCATGGCCGGAAGCAGATCCGAGGGCGGCTTCGATGAGATCGACTCAGCTAAGTTGATCGTCGACTCGTGGAGCTCGCCCGTGCCGGACAAGGAGGAGTTCGCACTTCGCATTGCTCTCCGCTGCTCGAATATGGGCCAGGGTGGGAGGTCCTCCTCCGGAGTTGCCAGTGGCCAGGGTCGGCAGTTGCAGCTCCATGCCGCCGTCCTACGCTCTCCCTGCCTTTCCCGGTCAAGTGGCAGGGCGATCAGCGGCGCCCAACACCGCCGACAGCCGCTCGGTGCTAGTGCCCACACTACCGAACCCGCGGTCACGACAGCGGCAGCCGAAGACGGAGGAGTGCGTGTACTGCCAGGCCATAAGGAAGGCGACGCATGCCGCATCGAGCCGCTACGGCTACGGGTCCTCTCTACGATGGAGCCACAGCCGCATGCCTTCGACCACGACGAGGAGCTGCTTCACGACACAATCCGCTGCTTCTACATGTTGCAAAAATGCAACATCGCTCTGTTGGGTGCTCGAGGAGTTCGAAAGGTTAGCGATGCATAAGGCGATGGCGGCGGAGAGAGCCACACAGCTTGCGGCAGAGTATAACCATGCCACCTCACGCATGGTGGAGTTCGTTAGCCCCTCCTTATCGGATAACGACACGACGAAAAGTGACGCGCCGCCCACCACAAATGCCTGTGATGCTCCCGAGACCCTAGGGGGAAGCGGCCGGCGAGGAAGTGGTGAACTCTGTCTACCCCCATATGTTTAATTACTTGTTTATCTAACATTTTTAGTAAATTATGAACTCCGTCGGCCCTTCTATATGAACTGTATCTATGTCAGATTGCCCTATCTATGTTCGATTGCTATGTTAGGGCATCTCCAACGCTGAGCTTAACCCTCCCCCCCTTGTATCCTTCTGTACTAGCATCTCCGGACGTGTTTTGCCATCCAACGCAGAACACCATCCGTCCGCGGATCGGTCCGGACGTCCTTTTCCTGCAAACGGAGGGGGTGTGCTTTGCGGGCTTATGAACTGTTGCCACGCACGCCTCCAACACCTCAGACCCACCCAAAACCCTCACTTGTCCCGGGTCACATTCACCCCCAAAGTGGTTCCCGCGCATTTATGCCGCTCGAGAGCGCCAGCGCCACATTCATGTCAGCCTAGAGTAGACACGACCTCTCACGTCGGTCTGACATTCAACAGGCGCAAAGTCTGAGACACGACCATAGACATGAGTTGTCATTTTATTAACGGGATCACATCATTAGGAGAATGATGTGATTGACTTGACCCATTTCGTTAGCTTAGCACTTGATCGTTTAGTTTGTTGCTATTGCTTTCTTCATGACTTATACATGTTCCTATGACTATGAGATTATGCAACTCCCGTTTACCGGAGGAACACTTTGTGTGCCACCAAACATCACAATGTAACTGGGTGATTATAAAGGTGCTCTACAGGTGTCTCCGAAGGTACTTGTTGGGTTGGCGTATTTCGAGATTAGGATTTGTCACTCCGATTGTCGGAGAGGTATCTCTGGGCCCTCTCGGTAATGCACATCACTTAAGCCTTGCAAGCATTGCAACTAATGAGTTAGTTGCAGGATGATGTATTACGGAATGAGTAAAGAGACTTGTCGGTAATGAGATTGAACTAGGTATTGAGATACCGACGATCGAATCTCGGGCAAGTAACATACCGATGACAAAGGGAACAAGGTATGTTGTTATGCGGTCTGACCGATAAAGATCTTCGTAGAATATGTGGGAGCCAATATGAGCATCCAGGTTCCGCTATTGGTTATTGACCGGAGACGTGTCTTGGTCATGTATACATTGTTCTCGAACCCGTAGGGTCCGCACGCTTAAGGTTCGATGACAGATATATTATGAGTTTATGAGTTTCGATGTACCGAAGGAGTTCCGAGTCCCGGATGAGATCGGGGACATGACGAGGAGTCTCGAAATGGTCGAGACGTAAATATCGATATATTGGACGACTATATTCAGACATCGGGAAGGTTCCGAGTGATTCGGGTATTTTTCGGAATACCGGAGAGTTACGGGAATACGTATTGGGCCTTATTGGGCCATACGGGAAAGAAGGAAAAGGGCCTCAAGGGTGGCCGCACCCCTCCCCTTGGTCTGGTCCGAATTGGACTAGGGAAGGGGGGCGCCCCCTTCCTTCCTTCTCCTTTTCCCTTCCTCTTTTCCTATTCCATATGGGAGGTGGAATCCTACTAGGACTAGGGAGTCCTAGTAGGACTCCACACTTGGCGCGCCCCCTCCTAGGGCCGGCCTCCTCCTCCCTTGCTCCTTTATATACGGGTGCAGGGGGGCACCCCAAAGAGACAACAATTGATCATTGATCTCTTAGCCGTGTGCGGTGCCCCCCTCCACCATAATCCTCGATAATATTGTAACGGTGCTTAGGCGAAGCCCTGCGACGGTAGAACATCAAGATCGTCACCACGCCGTCGTGCTGACAGAACTCATCCCCGGCACTTTGCTGGATCGGAGTCCGGGGATCGTCATCGAGCTGAACGTGTGCAAAAACTCGGAGGTGCTGTAGTTTCGGTGCTTGATCGGTCGGGTCGTGAAGACGTACGACTACATCAACCGCGTTGTGCTAATGCTTCCGCTTCCGGTCTACGAGGGTACATAGATAACACTCTCCCCTCTCGTTGATGTGCATCACCATGATCTTGCGTGTGCGTAGGAATTTTTTTGAAATTACTACGTTCCCCAACAGTGGCATCCGAGCCTAGGTTTTATGTGTTGATGTTATATGCACGAGTAGAACACAAGTGAGCTGTGGGTGATATAAGTCATACTGCTTACCAGCATGTCATACTTTGGTTCAGTGGTATTGTTGGATGAAGCGGCCCGGACTGACATTACGCGTACGCTTACGCGAGACTAGTTCTACCGACGTGCTTTGCACATAGGTGGCTGGCGGGTGTCAGTTTCTCCAACTTTAGTTGAACCGAGTGTGGCTATGCCCGGTCCTTGCGAAGGTTAAAACAGCACCAACTTGACAAACTATCGTTGTGGTTTTTGATGCGTAGGTAAGATTGGTTCTTGCTAAGCCCGTAGCAGCCACGTAAAACTTGCAACAAACAAAGTAGAGAACGTCTAACTTGTTTTTGCAGGGCATGTTGTCATGTGATATGGTCAAGGCATGATGCTAAATTTTATTGTATGAGATGTGTTTTGTAACCAAGTTATCGGCAACCGGCAGGAGCCATATGGTTGTCGCTTTATTGTATGCAATGCAATTGCCTTGTAATGCTTTACTTTATCACTAAGCGGCAGCGATAGTCGTAGAAGCATAAGATTGGCGAGACGACAACGATGCTACGATGGAGATCAAGGTGTCGCACCGATGACGATGGTGATCATGACGATGCTTCAAAGATGGAGATCACAAGCACAAGATGATGATGGCCATATCATATCACTTATATTGATTGCATGTGATGTTTATCTTTTATGCATCTTATCTTGCTTTGATTGACGGTAGCATCATAAGATGATCTCTCACTAAATTTCAAGATAAAAGTATTCTCCCTGAGTATGCACCGTTGTCAAAGTTCGTCGTGCCCAGACACCACGTGATGATCGGGTGTGATAAGCTCTACGTCCATCTACAACGGGTGCAAGCCAGTTTTGCACACGCAGAATACTCAGGTTAAACTTGACGAGCCTAGCATATGCAGATATGGCCTCGGAACACTGAGACCGAAAGGTCGAGCATGAATCATATAGTAGATATGATCAACATAGTGATGTTCACATTGAAAACTACTCCATTTCACGTGATGATCAGTTATGGTTTAGTTGATTTGGATCACGTGATCACTTAGAAGATTAGAGGGATGTCTTTCTAAGTGAGAGTTCTTAAGTAATATGATTAATTGAACTTAAATTTATCATGAACTTAGTACCTGATAGTATCTTGCTTGTTTATGTTTAATTGTAGATAGATGACCCATGTTGTTATTCCGTTGAATTCTAATTTGTTCCTTGAGAAAGGAAAGTTGAAAGATGATGGTAGAAATTATACGGACTGGGTCCGTAACTTGAGGATTATCCTCATTGCTGCACAGAAGAATTACGTCCTGGAAGCACCGCTGGGTGCCAGGCCTGCTGCTAATGCAACTGTCGACGTTAAGAACGTCTGGCAGAGCAAAGCTGATGACTACTCGATAGTTCAATGTGCCATGCTTTACGGCTTAGAACCGGGTCTTCAACAACGTTTTGAACGTCATGGAGCATATGAGATGTTCCAGGAGTTGAAGCTAATATTTCAAGCAAATGCCCGGATTGAGAGATATGAAGTCTCCAATAAGTTCTATAGCTGCAAGATGGAGGGGAACAGTTCTGTCAGTGAGCATATACTCAAAATGTCTGGGTATAATAATCACTTGATTCAACTGGGAGTTAATCTTCCGGATGATTGCGTCATTGACAGAATTCTCCAATCACTTCCACCTAGCTACAAGAGCTTCGTGATGAACTATAATATGCAAGGGATGGATAAGACAATTCCCGAGCTCTTCAAAATGCTAAAAGCTGCGGAGGTAGAAATCAAGAAGGAGCATCAAGTATTGATGGTCAACAAGACCACTAGTTTCTAGAAAAAGGGTAAGGGGAAGAAGAAGGGGAACTTTAAGAAGAACAGCAAGCAAGTTGCTGCTCAGGAGAAGAAACTCAAGTCTGGACCTAAGCCTGAAACTGAGTGCTTCTACTACAAGCAGACTGGTCACTAGAAGCAGAACTGCCCCAAGTATTTGGCGGATAAGAAGGATGGCAAGGTGAACAAAGGTATATGTGATATACATGTTATTAATGTGTACCTTACTAGAGCTCGCAGTAGCACCTGGGTATTTGATACTGGTTCTGTTGCTAATATTTGCAACTCGAAACAGGGACTACGGATTAAGCGAACACTGCGAAGGACGAGGTGACGATGTGCGTGGGAAATGGTTCCAGAGTCGATGTGATCGCGGTCGGCACGCTACCTCTACATATACCATCGGGATTGGTATTAGACCTAAATAATTGTTATTTGGTGCCAGCGTTGAGCATGAACATTATATCTGGATCTTGTTTGATGCGAGACGGTTATTCATTTAAATCAGAGAATAATGGTTGTTCTATTTATATGAGTAATATCTTTTATGGGCATGCACCCTTGAAGAGTGGTCTATTTTTGATGAATCTCAATAGTAGTGATACACATATTCATAATGTTGGAGCCAAAAGATGCAGAGTTGATAATGATAGTGCAACTTATTTGTGGCACTGCCGTTTAGGTCATATCGGTGTAAAGCGCATGAAGAAACTCCATACTGATGGACTTTTGGAACCACTTGATTATGAATCACTTGGTACTTGCGAACCGTGCCTCATGGGAAAGATGACTAAAACGCCGTTCTCCGGTACTATGGAGAGAGCAATAGATTTGTTGGAAATCATACATACAGATGTATGTGGTCCAATGAATGTTGAAGCTCGTGGCGGATATCGTTATTTTCTCACCTTCACAGATGATTTAAGCAGATATGGGTATATCTACTTAATGAAACATAAGTCTGAAACATTTGAAAAGTTCAAAGAATTTCAGAGTGAAGTTGAAAATCATCGTAACAAGAAAATAAAGTTTCTACGATCTGATCGTGGAGGAGAATATTTGAGTTACGAGTTTGGTTTACATTTGAAATAATGCGGAATATTTTCGCAACTCATGCCACCCGGAACACCACAACATAATGGTGTGTCCGAACGTCGTAATCGTACTTTACTTGATATGGTGCGATCTATGATGTCTCTTACAGATTTACCGCTATCGTTTTGGGGTTATGCTTTAGAGATGGCCGCATTCATGTTAAATAGGGCACCATCAAAATCCGTTGAGACGACGCCTTATGAACTATAGTTTGGCAAGAAACCAAAGTTGTCGTTTCTGAAAGTTTGGGGCTGCGATGCTTATGTGAAAAAACTTCAACCTGATAAGCTCGAACCCAAATTGGAGAAATGTGTCTTCATAGGATACCCAAAGGAGACTGTTGGGTACACCTTCTATCACAGATCTGAAGGCAAGACATTTGTTGCTAAGAATTGATCCTTTCTAGAGAAGGAGTTTCTCTCAAAAGAAGTGAGTGGGAGGAAAGTAGAACTTGATGAGGTAACTGTACCTGCTCCCTTATTGGAAAGTAGTTCATCACAGAAATCTGTTCCTGTGACTACTACACCGATTAGTGAGGAAGCTAATGATGATGATCATGTAACTTCAGATCAAGTTACTACCGAACCTCGTAGGTAAACCAGAGTGAGATCCGCACCAGAATGGTATGGTAATCCTGTTTTGGAGGTCATTTTACTTGACCATGACGAGCCTACGAACTATGAGGAAGCGATGATGAGCCCAGATTCCGGGAAATGGCTTGAGGCCATGAAATCTTAGATGAGATCCATGATTGAGAACAAAGTATGGACTTTGATTGACTTGCCCAATGATCGGTGAGCCATTGAGATTAAATGGATCTTCAAGAGGAAGACGGACGCTGATAGTAGTGTTACTATCTACAAAGCTAGAATTGTCGCAAAAAGTTTTTCGACAAGTTCAAGGTGTTGACTACGATGAGAGTTTCTCACTCGTATTTATGCTTAAGTCTGTCCGAATCATGTTAGCAATTGCCGCATTTTATGAAATCTGGCAAATGGATAAACAAAACTGCATTCCTTAATGGATTTATTAAAGAAGAGTTGTATATGATGCAACCAGAAGGTTTTGTCAATCCTAAAGGTACAAACAAAATATGCAAGCTCCAGCGATCCATCTATGGACTGGTGCAAGCATCTCGGAGTTGGAATATACGCTTTGATAAGTTGATCAAAGCATATAGTTTTATACAGACTTGCGGTGAAGCCTGTATTTACAAGAAAGTGAGTGGGAGCACTACAGCATTTCTGATAAGTATATGTGGAAGACATATTGTTGATAGGAGATAATGTAGAATTATTCTGCAAAGCATAAAGGAATATTTGAAAGGAGTTTTTCAAAGAAAGACCTCGGTGAAGCTGCTTACATATTGAGCATCAAGATCTATAGAGATAGATCAAGATGCTTGATAAGTTTTTCAATGAGTACATACCTTGACAAGATTTTGAAGTAGTTCAAAATGGAATAGTCAAAGAAGAAGTTCTTGCCTGTGTTACAAGGTGTGAAGTTGAGTAAGACTCAAAACCCGACCACGGCAGAAGATAGAGAGAGAATATAAGTCATTCCCTATGCCTTAGCCATAGGTTCTATAAAGTATGCCATGCTGTGTACCAGACCTATTGTATACCCTGCCTGGGTTTGGCAAGGGAGTACAATAGTGATCTAGGAGTAGATCACTGGCATTGGTCAAAATTATCCTTAGTGGAATAAGGATATGTTTCTCGATTATGGAGGTGACAAAAGGTTCGTCGTAAAGGGTTACGTCGATACAAGTTTTGACACTGATCCAGATGACTCTAAGTCTCAATCTGAATACATATTGAAAGTGGGAGAAATTAGCTAGAATAGCTCCATGCAGAGCATTGTTGACATAGAAATTTGCAAAATACTTAAGGATCTGAATGTGGCAGACCCGTTGACTAAACTTCTCTCACAAGCAAAACATGATCACACCTCAGTACTCTTTGGGTGTTAATCACATAGCGACATGAACTAGATTATTGACTCTAGTAAACCCTTTGGGTGTTGGTCACATGTCGATGTGAACTATGGGTGTTAATCACATGGTGATGTGAACTATTGATGTTAAATCACATGGTGATGTGAACTAGATTATTGACTCTAGTGCAAGTGGGAGACTGAAGGAAATATGCCCTAGAGGCAATAATAAAGCTATTATTTATTTCCTTATATCATGATAAATGTTTATTATTCATGCTAGAATTGTATTAACCGGAAACGTAATACATGTGTGAATACATAGACAAACATAGTGTCACTAGTATGCCTCTACTTGACTAGCTCGTTGATCGAAGATGGTTATGTTTCCTAACCATAGACATGAGTTGCCATTTGATTAACGGGATCACATAATTAGGAGAATGATGTGATTGACTTGACCCATTTCGTTAGCTTAGCACTTGATCGTTTAGTTTGTTGCTATTGCTTTCTTCATGACTTATACATGTTCCTATGACTATGAGATTATGCAACTCCCATTTACCGGAGGAACACTTTGTGTGCCACCAAACGTCACAACGTAACTGGGTGATTATAAAGGTGCTCTACAGGTGTCTCCGAAGGTACTTGTTGGGTTGGCGTATTTCGAGATTAGGATTTGTCACTCCGATTGTCGGAGAGGTATCTCTGGGCCCTCTCGGTAATGCACATCACTTAAGCCTTGCAAGCATTGCAACTAATGAGTTAGTTGCAAGATGATGTATTACGGAACGAGTAAAGAGACTTTCCGGTAACGAGATTGAACTAGGTATTGAGATACCGACGATCGAATCTCGGGCAAGTAACATACCGATGACAAAGGGAACAACGTATGTTGTTATGCGGTCTGACCGATAAAGATCTTTGTAGAATATGTGGGAGCCAATATGAGCATCCAGTTTGCACTATTGGTTATTGACCGGAGACGTGTCTCGGTCATGTCTACATTGTTCTCGAACCCGTAGGGTCCGCACGCTTAAGGTTTCGATGACAGTTATTGTTGGAGAACGTAGTTAT
Source organism: Triticum monococcum (assembly GCA_034509565.1). Taxonomy (NCBI): domain Eukaryota; kingdom Viridiplantae; phylum Streptophyta; class Magnoliopsida; order Poales; family Poaceae; genus Triticum; species Triticum monococcum. The sequence goes on from CM067845.1 coordinate 493,098,379, forward strand.
TTCAAAATTTTCCTACGCACACGCAAGATCATGGTGATGCATAGCAACGAGAGGGGAGAGTGTTGTCTACGTATCCTCGTAGACCGGCAACGGAAGTGTTGACACAACGTAGAGGAAGTAGTCGTACGTCTTCCCGATCCGACCGATCCAAGTACCGAACGTACGGCACCTCCGAGTTCTGCACATGTTCAGCTCGATGACGATCCCCGGACTCCGATCCAGCAAAGTGTCGGGGAAGAGTTCCGTCAGCACGACGGCGTGGTGACGATCTTGATGTTCTACCGTCGCAGGGCTTCGCCTAAGCACCGCTACAATATTATCGAGGAGTATGGTGGAAGGGGGCACCGCACACGGCTAAGAAAACGATCACGAGGATCAACTTGTGTGTCTAGAGGTGCCCCCTTGCCCCCGTATATAAAGGAGCAAGGGGGTGCGGCCGGCCCTGGGAGGAGGCGCACAGGAGGAGTCCTACTCCTACCGGGAGTAGGACTCCCCCCTTTCCCTAGTTGGACTAGGACTTGGGGGGAAGGAAGACGGGGGAAAGGAAAGGGGGGGCGCCGCCCCCCCTCCTTGTCCAATTTGGACTTGGGGGGGGGGGAGGGGCGTGCCGCTGCCCCTAGGCCTCCTCTCCTCTTCCTCCACTAGGCCCATTAAGGCCCATTAGGTTATCGGGGGGTCCGGTAACCTCCCGGTACTCCGGTAAAATGCCGTTTTCACTCGGAACACTTCCGATGTCCGAATATAGTCGTCCAATATATCGATCTTTACGTCTCGACCATTTCGAGACTCCTCGTCATGTCCCCGATTTCTTCCGGGACTCCGAACTCCTTCGGTACATCAAAACTCATAAACTCATAATATAACTGTCATCGAAACCTTAAGCGTGCGGACCCTACGGGTTCGAGAACAATGTAGACATGACCGAGACACGTCTCTGGTCAATAACCAATAGCGGAACTTGGATGCTCATATTGGCTCCTACATATTCTACAAAGATCTTTATTGGTCAGACCGCATAACAACATACGTTGTTCCCTTTGTCATCGGTATGTTACTTGCCCGAGATTCGATCGTCGGTATATCAATACCTAGTTCAATCTTGTTACCGGCAAGTCTCTTTACTCGTTCCGTAATACATCATCTCGCAACTAACTCATTAGTTGCAATGCTTGCAAGGCTTATGTGATGTGCATTACCGAGAGGGCCCAGAGATACCTCTCCGACAATCGGAGTGACAAATCCTAATCTCGAAATACGCCAACCCAACATGTATCTTTGGAGACACCTGTAGAGCTCCTTTATAATCACCCAGTTACGTTGTGACGTTTGGTAGCACACAAAGTGTTCCTCCGGTAAACGGGAGTTGCAAAATCTCATAGTCATAGGAACATGTATAAGTCATGAAGAAAGCAATAGCAACATACTAAACGATCGAGTGCTAAACTAACGGAATGGGTCAAGTCAATCACATCATTCTCCTAATGATGTGATCCCGTTAATCAAATAACAACTCTTTGTCTATGGTTAGGAAACATAAACATCTTTGTGTTGGGGAACGTTGTAGAAAACAAAAAATTTCCTACGGTTTCACCAAGATCCATCTATGAGTTCATCTAGCAACGAGTGATCGGATGCATCTACATACCTTTGTAGATCGCGAGCGGAAGCGTTCAAAGAACGGGGATGAGGGAGTCGTACTCGACGTGATCCAAATCACCGGAGATCCTAGCGCCGAACGGACGGCACCTCCGTGTTCAACACACGTACGGTCAGCGTGACGTCTCCTTCTTCTTGATCCAGCAAGGGGGAAGGAGAGGTTGAGGAAGATGGCTCCAGCAGCAGCACGACAGCGTGGTGGTGATGGAGCTGCAGTACTCCGGCAGGGCTTCGCCAAGCTCTATGGAGGAGGAGGATGTGTTGGATAGGGAGAGGGAGGCACCAAAGGCAAAAGTAAGAGGTCCTCCATCCCCCCCACTATATATAGGGGGGCCTAGGGGGGGCGCCGGCCCTAGGAGATGCAATCTCCTAGGGGGCGGTGGCCAAAGGGTGGGGGGCTTGCCCCCCAAGCAAGGGGGCGCCCCCCTTTAGGGTTTCCCCCACCCTAGGCGCATGGGCCCTAGGGGAAGTGGCGCCCCAGCCCACTTTGGGCTGGATCCCTTCCCACTTCAGCCCATGGGGCGCTCCGGGATAGGTGGCCCCACCCGGTGGACCCCCGGGACCCTTTCGGTGGTCCCGGTACAATACCGGTGACCCCGAAACTTGTCCCGATGGCCGAAATAGCACTTCCTATATATAATTCTTTACCTCTGGACCATTCTGGAACTCCTCGTGATGTCCGGGATCTCATCCGGGACTCCGAACAACATTCGGGTTACTACATATACATATCCATACAACCCTAGCGTCACCGAACCTTAAGTGTGTAGACCCTACGGGTTCGGGAGACATGTAGACATCACCGAGATTGCTCTCCGGTCAATAACCAACAGCGGGATCTGGATACCCATGTTGGCTCCCACATGCTCCTCGATGATCTCATCAGATGAACCACGATGTCGAGGATTCAAGCAACCCCGTATACAATTCCTTTTGTCAATCGGTATGCTACTTGCCCGAGATTCGATCGTCGGTATCCCGATACCTTGTTCAATCTCGTTACCGGAAAGTCACTTTACTCGTACGGTAATGCATGATCCCGTGACCAGACACTTGGTCACTTTGAGCTCATAATGATGATGCATTACCGACTGGGCCCAGTGATACCTCTCCGTCACACGGAGTGACAAATCACAGTCTTGATCCGTGTCAACCCAACAGACACTTTCGGAGATACCTGTAGTATACCTTTATAGTCACCTAGTTACGTTGTGACGTTTGGTACACCCAAAGCACTCCTACGGTATCCGGGAGTTACACGATCTCATGGTCTAAGGAAAGGATACTTGACATTGGAAAAACTCTAGCAAACGAACTATACGATCTTATGCTATGTTTAGGATTGAGTCTTGTCCATCACATCATTCTCCTAATGATGTGATCTCGTTATCAATGACATCCAATGTCCATAGTCAGGAAACCATGACTATCTGTTGATCAACGAGCTAGTCAACTAGAGGCTTACTAGGGACATGTTGGTGTCTATTATTCACACATGTATTACGATTTCCGGATAACACAATTATAGCATGAATAAAGACAATTATCATGAACAAGGAAATATAATAATAATGCTTTTATTATTGCCTCTAGGGCATATTTCCAACAGTCTCCCACTTGCACTAGAGTCAATAATCTAGTTACATTGTGATGAATCAAACACCCATGGAATTCTGGTGTTGATCATGTTTTGCTCTAGGGAGAGGTTTAGTCAACGGATCTGCTACATTCAGGTCCGTATGTACTTTACAAATATCTATGTCTCCATCTTGAACATTTTCACGAATGGAGTTGAAGCGACGCTTGATGTGCCTGGTCTTCTTGTGAAACCTGGGCTCCTTGGCAAGTGCAATAGCTCTAGTGTTGTCACAGAAGAGTTTGATTGGCCTCGACGCATTGGGTATGACTCCTAGGTCGGTGATGAACTCCTTCACCCAAATTGCTTCATGCGCTGCCTCCGAGGCTGCCATGTACTCCGCTTCACATGTAGATCCTGCCACGACGCTCTGCTTGCAATTGCACCAGCTTACTGCCCCACCATTCAAAATATACACGTATCCGGTTTGTGACTTGGAGTCATCGAGATCTGTGTCAAAGCTAGCGTCGACGTAACCTTTTACGACGAGCTCTTCGTCACCTCCATAAACGAGAAACATTTCCTTAGTCCTTTTCAGGTACTTCAGGATATTCTTGACCGCTGTCCAGTGTTCCTTGCCGGGATTACTTTGGTACCTTCCTACCAAACCTACGGCAAGGTTTACATCAGGTCTGGTACACAGCATAGCATACATAATAGAACCTATGGCTGAGGCATAGGGGATGACATTCATCTCTTCTATATCTTCTGACGTGGTCGGACATTGAGCTGAGCTCAAACGCACACCTTGTAACACATGCAAGAACCCCTTCTTAGACTGATCCATATTGAATTTCTTTAATATCTTATCAAGGTATGTGCTTTGTCAAAGACTTATGAGGCGTCTTGATCTATCTCTATAGATCTTGATGCCTAATATATATGCAGCTTCTCCAAGGTCCTTCATTGAAAAACTCTTATTCAAATAGGCCTTAATGCTGTCCAAGAGTTTTATATCCTTTCCCATCAAAAGTATGTCATCTACATATAATATGAGAAATGCTACAGAGCTCCCACTCACTTTCTTGTAAACACAGGCTTCTCCATAAGTCTGCGTAAACCCAAACACTTTGATCATCTCATCAAAGTGAATGTTCCAACTCCGAGATGCTTGCACCAGCCCATAAATCGAGCGTTGGAGCTTGCACACCTTGTCAGCATTCTTAGGATCGACAAAACCTTCCGGCTGCATCATATACAATTCTTCCTTAAGGAAACCATTAAGGAATGCCGTTTTGACGTCCATTTGCCATATCTCATAATCATAGAATGCGGCAATTGCTAACATGATTCGGACGGACTTTAGCTTCGCTACCGGTGAGAAAGTCTCATCGTAGTCAACCCCTTGAACTTGTCGATAACCCTTAGCGACAAGCCGAGCTTTATAGATGGTCACATTACCATCCGTGTATGTCTTCTTCTTAAAGATCCATTTATTTTCTATGGCTCGCCGCTCAACAGGCAAGTCAGTCAAAGTCCATACTTCGTTTTCATACATGGATCCTATCTCGGATTTCATGGCTTCTAGCCATTTGTCGGAATCCGGGCCCGCCATCGCTTCTTCATAGTTCGAAGGTTCACCGTTGTCTAACAACATGATTTCCAAGACAGGGTTGCCGTACCACTCTGGTGCGGAACGTGTCCTTGTGGACCTACGAAGTTCAGTAGCAACTTGATCTGGAGTTTCATGATCATCATCATTAACTTCCTCTCTAGTCACTGCAGGCACCTCGGGAACATTTTCTTGAGTTGCGCCATTTTCTGGTTCAAGAGGTAATACTTCATCAAGTTCTACTTTCCTCCCACTTACTTCTTTCGAGAGAAACTCTTTCTCTAGAAAGGATCCATTCTTCGCAACAAAGATCTTGCCTTCGGATCTGAGGTAGAAGGTATACCCAATAGTTTCTTTAGGGTATCCTATGAAGACGCATTTTTCCGACTTGGGTTCGAGCTTTTCAGGTTGAAGTTTCTTGACATAAGCATCGCATCCCCAAACTTTTACAAACGACAGCTTAGGTTTCTTCCCAAACCATAATTCATACGGTGTCGTCTCAACGGATTTCGACGGAGCCCTATTTAAAGTGAATGCGGCAGTCTCTAAAGCATAGCCCCAAAAAGATAGCGGTAAATCGGTAAGAGACATCATAGATCGCACCATATCTAATAGAGTGCGATTACGACGTTCGGACACACCATTACGCTGAGGTGTTCCAGGCGGCGTGAGTTGTGAAACTATTCCACATTTCTTAAGTGTGTGCCAAATTCGTGACTCAAGTATTCTCCTCCACGATCTGATCGCAAAAACTTGATTTTTCTGTCACGTTGATTCTCAACCTCACTCTGAAATTCCTTGAACTTTTCAAAGGTTTCAGACTTGTGTTTCATTAAGTAAACATACCCATATCTACTCAAGTCATCAGTGAGGGTGAGAACATTACGATAGCCACCGCGAGCCTCAACGCTCATTGGACCGCACACATCAGTATGTATGATTTCCAATAAGTTGGTTGCTCACTCCATTGTTCCTGAGAACGGAGTCTTGGTCATTTTACCCATGAGGCATGGTTCGCACGTGTCAAATGATTCATAATCAAGAGACTCTAAAAGTCCACCTGCATGGAGCTTCTTCATGCGTTTGACACCTATGTGACCAAGGCGGCAGTGCCACAAGTATGTGGGACTATCATTATCAACCTTACATCTTTTGGTATTCACACTATGAACATGTGTAGCATTACGCTCGAGATTCATTAAGAATAAACCATTCACCATCGGAGCATGACCATAAAACATATCTCTCATATAAATAGAACAACCATTATTCTCGGATTTAAATGAGTATCCATCTCGAATTAAACGAGATCCCGATACAATGTTCATGCTCAAAGCTGGCACTAAATAACAATTATTGAGGTTTAAAACTAATCCCGTAGTTAAATGCAGAGGTAGCGTGCCGACGGCGATCACATCGACCCTGAAACCATTCCCGACGCGCATCGTCACTTCGTCCTTCGCCAGTCTCCGCTTATTCCGCAGCTCCTGCTTTGAGTTACAAATGTGAGCAACTGCACCGGCATCAAATACCCAGGAGTTACTACGAGTACTGGTAAGGTACACATCAATTACATGTATATCACATATACCTTTTGTTTTCCCGGCCTTCTTGTCTGCTAAGTATTTGGGGCAGTTCCGCTTCCAGTGACCACTTCCCTTGCAATAAAAGCACTCAGTCTCGAGCTTGGGTCCATTCTTTGGCTTCTTCCCGGTAGCTTGCTTACCGGGCGCGGCAACTCCCTTGCCGTCCTTCTTGAAGTTCTTCTTACCCTTGCCTTTCTTGAACTTAGTGGTTTTATTCACCATCAACACTTGATGTTCCTTTTTGACTTCTACCTCTGCTGATTTCAGCATTGCAAATAATTCGGGAATGGTCTTTTCCATCCCCTGCATATTGAAGTTCATCACAAAGCTCTTATAGCTTGGTGGAAGCGACTGAAGGATTCTGTCAATGACTGCATCATCCGGGAGATTAACTCCCAGCTGAGTCAAGCGGTTATGTAACCCAGACATTGTGAGTATGTGCTCACTGACAAAACTATTTTCCTCCATCTTACAGCTGAAAAACTTGTCGGAGACTTCATATCTCTCGACCCGGGCATGAGCTTGGAAAACCATTTTCAGGTCTTCGAACATCTCATATGCTCCGTGTCTCCCAAAATGTTTTTGGAGCCCCGGTTCTAAGCTGTAAAGCATGCCGCACTGAATGAGGGAGTAATCATCAGCACGTGTCTGCCAAGCGTTCAAAACGTCTTGGTTCTGTGGGACGGGTGCGTCACCTAGCGGTGCTTGTAGGACATAATCTTTCTTGGCAGCTATGAGGATGATCCTCAGGTTCCGGACCCAGTCCGTATAGTTGTTGCCATCGTCTTTTAGCTTGGTTTTCTCTAGGAACGTGTTGAAGTTGAGGACAACGTTGGCCATTTGATCTACAAGACATATTGTAAAGATTTTAGACTAAGTTCATGATAATTAAGTTCATCTAATCAAATTATTCAATGAACTCCCACTCAGATAGACATCCCTCCAGTCATCTAAGTATAACATGATCCGAGTTAACTAGGCCGTGTCCGATCATCACGTGAGACGAACTAGTCAACGTCGGTGAACATCTTCATGTTGATCGTATCTTCTATACGACTCATGCTTGACCTTTCGGTCTTCTGTGTTCCGAGGCCATGTCTGTACATGCTAGGCTCGTCAAGTCAACCTAAGTGTTTGCATGTGTAAATCTGTCTTACACCCGTTGTATGTGAACGTTGGAATCTATCACACCCAATCATCACGTGGTGCTTCGAAACAATGAACTGTCGCAACGGTGCACAGTTAGGGGGAACAGTTTCTTGAAATTATTATGAGGGATCATCTTATTTACTACTGTCGTTCTAAGCAAACAAGATGTACAAAACATGATAAACATCACATGCAATCAAATAATAATAGTGACATGATATGGCCAATATCACATAGCTCCTTTGATCTCCATCTTGGGGCTCCATGATCATCTTGTCATCGGCATGACACCATGATCTCCATCATCGTGTCTCCATGAAGTTGCTCGCCAACTATTACTTCTACTACTATGGCTAACGCGTTTAGCAATAAAGTAAAGTAATTTACATGGCGTTTCTCAATGACATGCTGAAAGATCGTGGATGTCGCCTAGAGGGCGGGGGTGAATAGGCGTTTTAAAATAATTACGGTTTAGGCTCGAACAAATGCGGAATAAACCTAGCGGTTAATTTGTCTAGCACAAAACCTAAAACAACTAGGCTCACCTATGTGCACCAACAACTTATGCTAAGCAAGATAAGCAACTATCTGATAGCAAGATATATGACAAGAAACAATATGGCTATCACAAAGTAAAGTGCATAAGTAAAGGGGCTCGGGTAAGAGATAACCGAGGCACGCGAAGACGACAATGTATCCCGAAGTTCACACCCTTGCGGATGCTAATCTCCGTTTGGAGCGGTGTGGAGGCACAATGCTCCCCAAGAAGCCACTAGGGCCACCGTAATCTCCTCACGCCCTCGCACAATGCAAGATGCCGTGATTCCACTAAGGGACCCTTGAGGGCGGTCACCGAACCCGTACAAATGGCAACCCTTGGGGGCGGTCACCGAACCCGTACACTTTGGCAACCCTTGGGGGAGGTCACCGGTACCCGTCAAATTGCCCGGGGCGATCTCCACAACCTAATTGGAGACCCCGAAGCTTGCCCGGAGCTTTGCACCATAATGATTGAGCTCCGAACACCAACAACCGTCTAGGGCGCCCAAGCACCCAAGAGGAACAAGCTCAAGGGTACCAAGCACCCAAGAGTAATAAGCTTCTCAACTTGTAACTTCCACGTATCACCGTGGAGAACTCAAACCGATGCACCAAATGCAATGGCAAGGGCACACGGAGTGCCCAAGTCCTTCTCTCTCAAATCCCACCGAAGCAACTAATGCTAGGGAGGAAAATGAGAGGAAGAACAAGAAAGAGAACACCAAGAACTCCAAGATCTAGATCCAAGGGGTTCCCCTCACATAGAGGAGAAAGTGATTGGTGGAAATGTGGATCTAGATCTCCTCTCTCTTTTCCCTCAAAAACTAGCAAGAATCCATGGAGGGATTGAGAGTTAGCAAGCTCGAAGAAGGTCAACAATGGGGGAAGAACACGAGCTCAAAAGATAAGGTTCATTGGGGAAGAAGACCCCCTTTTATAGGAGGGGAAAAATCCAACCGTTATCCCCCACTCAGCCCCGCAGAGAGCGGTACTACCGCGGAGGCAGGCCGGTACTACCGCTCCCCCTCAGCAGTACTGCCGCGCTAGAAGAAAAAGGGCTGGGGCTGGGACCCAGAGCGGTACTACCGTGGAGGCAGGGTGGTACTACCGCAAATAAGCGGTACTACCGCCACTACTACCGCAGCTAGTGCCGCAAAACCCGACACGAGAAAATGCGCACTCGAGTCGAGGCGGTAGGAGCACGGAGCCGCAGCGGTACTACTGCTGAGGCCATCAAGCGGTACTACCGCTCCGAGGAGCGGTACTACCGCTCAGTGAGCTCTAGCGGTACTACCGCTGTGGCCCGCGGTACTACCGCTGGGTTATAGTAAGAAGAGGCAGGGGAGGTATGCCAACAAATAGAGGAGTGAAACCTCCAACCGAGAAGAACCGGCAAAACCTCCAACATCGAAAACATCATAGAAGATGCATGCGAACTCTGTTTTCGATGAACTCATGCTTGTCATCAAGATGACCATAAGCTCTAAGACTCTCAAAGAGAACCAAACAAGAACCAGGAAAGATGATGCAAGGATGCAATGGTTTGAGCTCTCAGCGAACGATACGATCAAGCTACTCATCGAGAGCCCCCCTTGATAGTACGGCAACCGATCCTATAACCTGGTCTCCCAACTACCATCACGAGACCGGTAAAATAGAAAACCTATCAAGGGCAAACCTTTGCCTTGCACATGGTCCACTTGAGCTAGATGATGATGATCTTGACTTCCTCAAGTTGGACCACCTTTCTTGATTGTGTTGGCTCGATGAAGACTAGTTGATTGCTCCCCCATACTCTACTATGGGTGAGCCTTTCTTCGGCACATCTTCACAAGTCCATTGACACCACAATGGATGGCAAGCTTCAAGCACTTAATCTCTTCGCGATGATCCACTTGAACTTGCACATGGCAATCTTGATGACGATCACCACTTGATGTCATCCTCTCCATGGGTTGAGAGATATCTTCCTCTTGACACAAGCCCTTGAACATGTACCTAACCCCACGTAGAACTCTCACATAGACCATGGGTTAGTACACAAAGCACAATGGACAATGCTTACCAAACCATGGGATCACTTGATTCCTCTCGGTACATCTTCTATGCTTTGTGAGTTGATCAACTTGATTCACTCTTGACTTAGTCTTGATCAACCTTGAATCTTTCCAACTCTCTTCGTTTGGATGATGTCTTGAAGGTAAACATGAATGATCACACAATCTTCTTCTTCAAGACATGCTTGCAATAAGCTCAACTCTCAAATGACCAATCTTTGGATAATTCCTTGAATAGCACCTTGGTCGACACAAACTCTTATTGAAACCAACACATGTACTCCAAGAAAAGCCTATGGACAAAACCTTCAAATATAACTCAAGGCAACCATTAGTCCATAGAGATTGTCATCAATTACCAAAACCAAACATGGGGGCACCGCATGTTCTTTCACATGCAGGTCATACAAAAAATAAAGACAACTCCTATGGCTCCTGCCGGTTGTCATACTCATCGACATGCAAGTCGTGATTCCTATTACAATAGCATGAACATCTCATACATCACATATATATCATTCATCATTCATCACAACTTTGGCCATATCACATCACAGAACACTTGCTGCAAAAACAAGTTAGACGTCCTCTAATTGTTGTTGCAAGTTTTACGTGGCTGCAATAGGGTTCTAGCAAGAACGTTTTCTTACCTACATGAAAGCCACAACGTGATTTGTCAACTTCTATTTACCCTTCATAAGGACCCTTTTCATCGAATCCGCTCCAACTAAAGTGGGAGAGACAGACACCCGCCAGCCACCTTATGCAACTTGTGCATGTTAGTCGGTGGAACCAGTCTCACGTAAGCGTACGTGTAAGGTTGGTCCGGGCCGCTTCATCCCACAATACCGCTGAAGCAAGATAAGACTAGTAGCGGCAAGAAAGTTGACAACATCTACGCCCACAACAAATTGTGTTCTACTCGTGCAAAGAGAACTACGCATAGACCTAGCTCATGATGCCACTGTTGGGGAACGTTGCAGAAAACAAAAAAAATTCCTACGGTTTCACCAAGATCCATCTATGAGTTCATCTAGCAACGAGTGATCGGATGCATCTACATACCTTTGTAGATCGCGAGCGGAAGCGTTCAAAGAACGGGGATGAGGGAGTCGTACTCGAAGTGATCCAAATCTCCGGAGATCCTAGCGCCGAACGGACGGCACCTCCGCGTTCAACACATGTACGGTCAGCGTGACGTCTCCTTCTTCTTGATCCAGCAAGGGGGAAGGAGAGGTTGAGGAAGATGGCTCCAGCAGTAGCACGACGACGTGGTGGTGATGGAGCTGCAGTACTCCGGCAGGGCTTCGCCAAGCTCTATGGAGGAGGAGGATGTGTTGGAGAGGGAGAGGGAGCCACCAAAGGCAAAAGTAAGAGGTCTTCCATCCCCCCCCCACTATATATAGGGGGGCCTAGGGGGGTGCGCCGGCCCTAGGAGATGCAATCTCCTAGGGGGGCGGCGACCAAAGGGTGGGGGGCTTGCCCCCCAAGCAAGGGGGCGCCCCCTTTAGGGTTTCCCCCACACTAGGCGCATGGGCCCTAGGGGAAGTGGCGCCCCAGCCCACTTTGGGATGGATCCCTTCCCACTTCAGCCCATTGGGCCCTCCGGGATAGGTGGCCCCACCCGGTGGTCCCGGTACAATACCGGTGACCCCGAAACTTGTCCCGATGGCTGAAATAGCACTTCCTATATATAATTCTTTACATCCGGACCATTCCGGAACTCCTCGTGACGTCCGGGATCTCATCCGGGACTCTAAACAACATTCGGGTTACTGCATATACATATCCCTACAACCCTAGCGTCACCGAACCTTAAGTGTGTAGACCCTATGGGTTCGGGAGACATGTAGACATGACCGAGATTGCTCTCCGGTCAATAAACAACAGCGGGATCTGGATACCCATGTTGGCTCCCACATGCTCCTCGATGATCTCACCAGATGAACCACGATGTCGAGGATTCAAGCAACCCCGTATACAATTCCCTTTGTCAATCGGTATGCTACTTGCCCGAGATTCGATCGTCGGTATCCCAATACCTTGTTCAATCTCGTTACCGGCAAGTCACTTTACTCGTACCGTAATGCATGATCCCATGACCAGACACTTGGTCACTTTGAGCTCATAATGATGATGCATTACCGAGTGGGCCCAGTGATACCTCTCCGTCACACGGAGTGACAAATCCCAGTCTTGATCCGTGTCAACCCAACAGACACTTTCGGAGATACCCGTAGTATACCTTTATAGTCACCCAGTTATGTTGTGACGTTTGGTACACCCAAAGCACTCCTACGGTATCCGGGAGTTACACGATCTCATGGTCTAAGGAAAGGATACTTGACATTGGAAAAATCTAGCAAACGAACTATACGATCTTATGCTATGTTTAGGATTGGGTCTTGTCCATCACATCATTCTCCTAATGATGTGATCTCGTTATCAATGACATCCAATGTCCATAGTCAGGAAAACATGACTATCTATTGATCAACGAGCTAGTCAACTAGAGGCTTACTAGGGACATGTTGGTGTCTATTATTCACACATGTATTACGATTTCCGGATAACACAATTATAGCATGAATAAAGACAATTATCATGAACAAGGAAATATAATAATAATGCTTTTATTATTGCCTCTAGGGCATATTTCCAACACTTTGATTAACGAGCTAGTCAAGTAGAGGCATACTAGTGACACTCTGTTTGTCTATGTATCCACACATGTATTATGTTTCCGGTTAATACAATTCTAGCATGAATAATAAACATTTATCATGAAATAAGGAAATAAATAATAACTTTATTATTTCCTCTAGGGCATATTTCCTTCGGTCTCCCACTTGCACTAGAGTCAATAATCTAGTTCACATTGCCATGTGATTTAACACCAATAGTTCACATCATTAAGTGACCAACACTCAAAGGGTTTACTAGAGTCAATAATCTAGTTCACATCGCTATGTGATTAACACCCAAAGAGTACTAAGGTGTGATCATGTTTTGCCTGTGAGAGAAGTTTAGTCAACGGGTCTGCCATATTCAGATCCGTAAGTATTTTGCAAATTTCTATGTCAACAATGCTCTGCACGGAGCTACTATAGCTAATTGCTCCCACTTTCAATATGTATCCAGATTGAGACTTATAGTCATCTAGATCAGTGTCAAAATTTGCATCGACGTAACCTTTTACGACGAACCTTTTTTTCATGTCCATAATCGAGAAATATATCCTTATTCCACTAAGGATAATTTTTACCGATGTCCAGTGATCTACTCCTAGATCACTATTGTACTCCCTTGCCAAAATCAGTGTAGGGTATACAATAGATCTGGTACATAGTATGGCATACTTTATAGAACCTATGGCTGAGGCATAGGGAATGACTTTCATTCTCTTTCTATCTTCTGCCGTGGTCGGGCTTTGAGTCTTACTCAATTTCACACCTTGTAACATAGGCAAGAACTCTTTCTTTGACTGTTCCATTTTGAACTACTTCAAAATCTTTTCAAGGTATGTCATTGAAAAAACTTATCAAGCGTCTTGATCTATCTCTATAGATCTTGATGCTTAATATGTAAGCAGCTTCACCGAGGTCTTTCTTTGAAAAACTCATTTCAAACTCATTTCAAAATCTTATCAAGGTATGTACTCATCGAAAGTCTTATCAAGTGTCTTGGTCTATCTTTATAGATGTTGATGCCCAATATGTAAGTAGCTTTACAGGTAATTCTTTCTTTGAAAAACTCCTTCCAAATTCTCCTTTATGCTTTCCAGAAAATTCTACATCATTTCCGATCAATAATATGACATTCACATATACTTATCAAAAAGGTTGTAGGGCTCCCACTCACTTTCTTGTAAATACAGGCTTCACCGCAAGTCTGTATAAAACTATATGCTTTGATCAACTCATCAAAGCGTATATTCCAACTCTGAGATGCTTGTACTAGTCCATAGATGGATCGCTGGAGCTTGCACATTTTGTTAACACCTTTAGGATTGACAAAACCTTCTGGTTGCATCATATACAACTCTTCTTTAAGAAATCCATTAAGGAATGCAGCTTTGTTTATCCATTTGCCAGATTTCATAAAATGCGGCAATTGCTAACATGATTCGGACAGACTTAAGCATAGATACGAGTGAGAAACTCTCATCGTAGTCAACATCTTGAACTTGTCGAAAACCTTTTTGCGACAATTCTAGCTTTGTAGATAGTAACACTACTATCAGCGTCTGTCTTCCTCTTGAAGATCCATTTATTTTCAATTGCTTGCCGATCATCGGGCAAGTCAACCAAAGTCCATACTTTGTTTTCATACATGGATCCCATCTCAGATTTCATGGCCTCAAGCCATTTTGCGGAATCTGGGCTCATCATCGCTTCCTCATAGTTTGTAGGTTCGTCATGGTCAAGTAGAATGACCTCCAGAACAAGATTACCATACCACTCTGGTGCGGATCTCACTCTGGTTAACCTACGAGATTCGGTAGTAACTTGATCTGAAGTTACATGATCATCATCATTAGCTTCCTCACTAATTGGTGTAGTAGTCACAGGAACAGATTTCTGTGATGAACTACTTTCCAATAAGGGAGAAGGTACAATTACCTTATCAAGTTCTACTTTCCTCCCACTCACTTCTTTCAAGAGAAACTCCTTCTCTAGAAAGGATCCATTCTTAGCAACGAATGTCTTGCCTTCGGATCTGTGATAGAAGGTGTACCCAACAGTCTCCTTTGGGTATCCTATGAAGACACATTTCTCCGATTTGGGTTTGAGCTTATCAAGATGAAACTTTTCTTATAAGCATTGCAACCCCAAACTTTAAGAAACGACAACTTTGGTTTCTTGCCAAACCATAGTTCATACAGTGTCGTCTCAACGGATTTAGATGGTGCCCTTTTTAACGTGAATGTAGATGTGTCTAATGCATAACCCCAAAACGATAGTGGTAAATCGGTAAGAGACATCATAGATCGCACCATATCTAATAAAGTACGGTTACGATGTTTGGACACACCATTACACTGTGGTGTTCCAGGTGGCGTGAGTAGTGAAACTATTTCACATTGTTTTAACTGAAGGCCAAACTCGTAACTCAAATATTCGTCTCTGCGATTAGATCGTAGAAACTTTATTTTCTTGTCACGATGATTTTCCACTTCACTCTGAAATTCTTTGAACTTTTCAAATGTTTCAGACTTATGTTTCATCAATTAGATATACCCATATCTGCTCAAATCATCTGTGAAGGTCAGAAAATAATGATACCCACCGCGAGCCTTAACACTCATCGGATCGCATACATCAGTATGTATGATTTCCAACAAATCTGTTGCTCGCTCCATTGTTCCGGAGAACGGAGTCTTAGTCATCTTGCCCATGAGGCATGGTTCGCAAGCATCAACTGATTCATAATCAATTGATTCCAAAAACCCATCAGCGTGGATTTTCTTCATGCGTTTTACACCAATATGACCTAAACGGCAGTGCCACAAATAAGTTGCACTATCATTATTAACTTTGCATCTTTTGTCTTCAATATTATAAATATGTGTATCACTACGATCGAGATCCAATGAACCATTTTCATTGGGTGTGTAACCATATAAGGTTTTATTCATGTAAACAGAACAACAATTATTCTCTAACTTAAATGAATAACCGTATTGCAATAAACATGATCAAATCATATTCATGCTCAACGCAAACACCAAATAACACTTATTTAGGTTCAACACTAATCCCGAAAGTATAAGGAGTGTGCGATGATGATCATATCAATCTTGGAACCACTTCCAACACACATCGTCACTTCACCCTTAACTAGTCTCTGTTCATTCTGCAACTCCCGTTTCGAGTTACTATTCTTAGCAACTGAACCAGTATCAAATACCGAGGGGTTGCTATGAACACTAGTAAAATACACATCAATAATCTGTATATCAAATATACCTTTGTTCACTTTGCCATCCTTCTTATCCGCCAAATACTTGGGATAGTTCCGCTTCCAGTGACCAGTTCCTTTGCAGTAGAAGCACTTAGTCTCAGGCTTAGGTCCAGACTTGGGTTTCTTCACTTGAGCAGCAACTCGCTTGCCGTTCTTCTTGAAGTTCCCTTTCTTCCCTTTGCCCTTTTCTTGAAACTAGTGGTCTTGTCAACCATCAACACTTGATGTTTTTCTTGATTTCTACCTTCGTCGATTTCAGCATTATGAAGAGCTTTGGAATCGTTTCCGTTATCCCTTGCATATCATAGTTCATCACGAAGTTCTACTAACTTGGTGATGGTGACTAGAGAATTCTGTCAATCACTATTTTATCTGGAAGATTAACTCCCACTTGATTCAAGTGATTGTAGTACCCAGACAATCTGAGCACATGCTCACTAGTTGAGCGCACATTCTCACTAGTTGAGCGATTCTCCTCCATCTTTTAGCTATAGAACTTGTTGGAGACTTCATATCTCTCAACTCGGGTATTTGCTTGAAATATTAACTTCAACTCCTGGAACATCTCATATGGTCCATGACGTTCAAAACGTCTTTGAAGTCTCGATTCTAAGCCGTTAAGCATGGTGCACTAAACTATCAAGTAGTCATCATATTGAGCTAGCCAAACATTCATAACGTCTGCATTTGCTCCTGCAATAGGTCTGTCACCTAGCGGTGCATCAAGGACATAATTCTTCTGTGCAGCAATGAGGATAAACCTCAGATCACGGATCCAATCCGCATCATTGCTACTAACATCTTTCAACTTAGTTTTCTCTAGGAACATATATAAAACATAGGGAAGCAACAACACGAGCTATTGATCTACAACATAGATATGCTAATACTACCAGGACTAAGTTCATGATAAATTAAAGTTCAATTAATCATATTACTTAAGAACTCCCACTTAGATAGCCATCCCTCTAATCCTCTAAGTGATCACGTGATCCAAATCAACTAAACCATGTCCGATCATCACGTGAGATGGAGTAGTTTCAATGGTGAACATCACTATGTTGATCATATCTACTATATGATTCACGCTCGACCTTTCGGTCTCCGTGTTCCGAGGCCATATCTGTATATGCTTGGCTCGTCAAGTATAACCTGAGTATTCCGCGTGTGCAACTGATTTGCACCCGTTGTATTTGAACGTAGAGCCTATCACACCCGATCATCACGTGGTGTCTCAGCACGAAGAACTTTCGCAACAGTGCATACTCAGGGAGAACACTTCTTGATAATTAGTGAGAGATCATCTTAAAATGCTACCGTCAAACTAAGCGAAAATAAGATGTATAAAAGATAAACATCATATGCAATCAAAATATGTGACATGATATGGCCATCATCATCTTACGCCTTTGATCTCCATCTCCAAAGTACTGTCATGATCTCTATCGTCACCAGCATGCCACCATGATCTCCATCATCTTGATCTATATCAATGTGTCGTCACGTGGTCGTCTCGCCAATAATTGCTCTTGCAACTATTGCTATCGCATAGCGATAAAGTAAAGCAATTATTGGGCGCTTGCATCTTATGCAATAGAGAGACAACCATAAGGATTTTGCCAGTTGTCGATAACTTCAACAAAACATGATCATCTCATACAACAACTTATATTTCATCACGTCTTGACCATATCACATCACAATATGCCCTGCAAAAACAAGTTAGACGTCCAATACTTTGTTGTTGCAAGTTTTACGTGGCTGCTACGGGCTTAGCAAGAACCTTCTTACCTACGCATCAAAAAACCACAATGATAGTTTGTCAAGTTGGTGCTGTTTTAACCTTTGCAAGGACCGGGCGTAGCCACACTCGGTTCAACTAAAGTTGGAGAAACTAACACCCGCCAACCACCTGTGTGCAAAGCACGTCGGTAGAACCAGTCTCGCGTAAGCGTACGCGTAATGTCGGTCCGGGCCGCTTTATCCAACAATACCGCCGAACCAAAGTATGACATGCTGGTAAGCAGTATGACTTATATCGCCCACAACTCACTTGTGTTCTACTCGTGCACAACATCAACGCATAAAACCTAGGCTCGGATGCCACTTTTGGGGAACGTAGTAATTTCAAAAATTTCCTACGCACACGCAAGATCATGGTGATGCATAGCAACGAGAGGGGAGAGTGTTGTCTACGTACCCTCGTAGACCGGCAACGGAAGTGTTGACACAACGTAGAGGAAGTAGTCGTACGTCTTCCCGATCCAAGTACCGAACGTACGTCACCTTCGAGTTCTGCACACGTTCAGCTCGATGACGATCCCCGGACTCCGATCCAGCAAAGTGTCGGGGAAGAGTTCCGTCAGCACGACGGCACGGTGACGATCTTGATGTTCTACGGTCGCAGGGCTTCGCCTAAGCACCGCTACAATATTATCGAGGAGTATGGTGGAGGGGGGCACCACACACGGCTAAGAGAACGATCACGAGGATCAACTTGTGTGTCTATGGGGTGCCCCTGCCTCCATATATAAAGGGGTGGAGGAGGGGAGGATGCCGGCCCTAGGAGGGGCGCGCCAGGAGTAGGATTCCTACTCCTAGTTGGCCCAGAGATACCTCTCCGACAATCGGAGTGACAAATCCTAATCTCGAAATACGCCAACCCAACATGTACCTTTGGAGACACCTGTAGAGCTCCTTTATAATCACCCAGTTACGTTGTGACGTTTGGTAGCACACAAAGTGTTCCTTCGATAAATGGGAGTTGCATAATCTCATAGTCATAGGAACATGTATAAGTCATGAAGAAAGCAATAGCAACATACTAAACGATCGAGTGCTAAGCTAACGGAATGGGTCAAGTCAATCACATAATTCTCCTAATGATGTAATCCCGTTAATCAAATAACAACTCTTTGTCTATGGTTAGGAAACATAACCATCTTTGATTAACGAGCTAGTCAAGTAGAGGCATACTAGTGACACTCTATTTGTCTATGTATCCACACATGTATTATGTTTCCAGTTAATACAACTCTAGCATGAATAATAAACATTTATCATGAAATAAGGAAATAAA
Source organism: Triticum monococcum (assembly GCA_034509565.1). NCBI lineage: Eukaryota > Viridiplantae > Streptophyta > Magnoliopsida > Poales > Poaceae > Triticum > Triticum monococcum. Next base: position 493,117,598 of record CM067845.1, read on the forward strand.
TAATAACTTTATTATTGCCTCTAGGGCATATTTCCTTCACCGGTACTCCGGTAAAATGCCGTTTTCACTCGGAACACTTCCGATGTCCAAACATAGGCTTCCAATATATCAATCTTTATGTCTCGACCATTTCGAGACTCCTCGTCATGTCCGTGATCACATCTGGGACTCTGAACGAACTTCGGTGCATCAAAATATGTAAACTCATAATGAAACTGTCATCGTAACGTTAAGCGTGCGGACCCTACGGGTTCGAGAACAATGTAGACATGACCGAGACATATCTCCGGTCAATAACCAATAGCGGAACCTGGATGCTCATATTGGCTCCTACATATTCTACGAAGATCTTTATCGGTCAGACCGCATAACAACATACGTTGTTCCCTTTGTCATCGGTGTGTTACTTTCCCGAGATTCGATCGTCGGTATCTCAATACCTAGTTCAATCTCGTTACTGGCAAGTCTCTTTACTCGTTTCGTAATACATCATCTCGCAACTAACTCATTAGTTGCAATGCTTGCAAGGCTTATGTGATGTGCATTACCGAGAGGGCCCAGAGATACCTCTCCGACAATCGGAGTGACAAATCCTAATCTCGAAATACGTCAACCCAACATGTACCTTTGGAGACACCTGTAGAGCTCCTTTATAATCACCCAGTTACGTTGTGACGTTTGGTAGCACACAAAGTGTTCCTCCGGCAAACGGGAGTTGCATAATCTCATAGTCATAGGAACATGTATAAGTCATGAAGAAAGCAATAGCAACATACTAAACGATCGGGTGCTAACCTAATGGAATGGGTCATGTCAATCACATCATTCTCCTAATGATGTGATCCCGTTAATCAAATGACAACACATGTCTATGGTTAGGAAACATAACCATCTTTGATTAACGAGCTAGTCAAGTAGAGGCATACTAGTGACGTTTAGTTTGTCTATGTATTCACACAAGTATTATGTTTCCAGTTAATACAATTCTAGCATGAATAATAAACATTTATCATGATATAAGGAAATAAATAATAACTTTATTATTGCCTCTAGGGCATATTTCCTTCAGTTATATTATGACTTCATGAGTTTTGATATACCAAAGGAGTTCGGAGTCCCGGATGAGATCGGGGACATGATGAGGAGTCTCGAAATGGTCGAGACGTAAAGATTGATATATTGGACGACTATATTCGGACATCGGAAAGGTTCCGAGTGATTCGGGTATTTTTCGGAGTACCGGATAGTTACGGGAATACGTATTGGGCCTTATTGGGCCATATGGGAAAGAAGGAAAAGGGCCTCAAGGGTGGCCACACCCCTCCCTTTGGTCTGGTCCGAATTGGACTAGGGAAGGGGGGCAGCCCCTTCCTTCCTTCTCCTTTTCCCTTCCTCTTTTCTTATTCCATATGGGAGGTGGAATCCTACTAGGACTAGGGAGTCCTAGTAGGACTCCACACTTGGCACGCCCCATCCTAGGGCCGGCCTCCTCCTCCCTTGCTCCTTTATATATGGGTGCAGGGGGCACCCCAAAGAGACAGCAATTAATCATTGATGTCTTAGCCGTGTGCGGTGCCCCCCTCCAGCATAATCCTCGATAATATTGTAGCGGTGCTTAGGCGAAGCCCTGCGACGGTAGAATATCAAGATCGTCATCACGCCGTCGTGTTGACGGAACTCATCCCCGACACTTTGCTGGATCGGAGTCCGGGGATCGTCATCGAGCTGAACGTGTGCAAAAACTCGGAGGTGCCGTAGTTTCGGTGCTTGATCGGTCGGGCCGTGAAGACGTACGACTACATCAACCGCGTTGTGCTAACGCTTCCGCTTCCGGTCTACGAGGGTACGTAGACAACACTCTCCCCTCTCGTTGCTGTGCATCACCATGATCTTGCGTGTGCTTATGAATTTTTTTTTGAAATTACCACGTTCCCCAACATCTAGTGATAGAAGAGCTTGGCCTGGCATGCTAGGAAGCATAGATTGTATGCACTGGACTTGAAAATTTTGCCCAAAAGCATGGCAGGGAATGTATCATGACAAGTGTCGTGATGCAACAATTGTGCTAGAGGCCGTAGCATCTGAGGATTTATGAATTTAGCATTGCTTTTTTGGTATGCCGGGTACTCTCAATGATATCAATATATTGCAACGGTCTCATTTGTTTGCTAGGCTTGCTAGTGGTGTTGCTCCTACTTGCAACTACACTATCAATGGACATGAATACACAAAGGGATACTACAAAGGGGTACTATCTTGCAGATGGTATATACCCTCCTTGATGCATATTTGTCAAGAGCATCAAAGACCCCCAAACTAGAAAACAATGTGAATTCGCAAGGGTACAAGAGGCAGCCCGAAAAGACATTAAAAGAGCATTCGGGGTTTTGCAATCTAGCTAGGTTTGCCATTGTTCGTAGTTCTGCTTGTTTTTGGGACAAGCGATCCTTGAAAAACATCATGACATATTGTGATATTCTTCACAATATGATTATCGAAGATGAGAGAGGCACAAACTTGGAGTTCTTCTGCGACAATGTCGGTAGCCATGTCAAACCAGCTAGAGATCCTAACCGCATTATAGCTTTTCTTCAGACCTACAAAGAGATTGAAAATGCAAACACTCACTTTCAGCTTCAGGAGGATCTTAATAAGCACCATTGGCAAAGGGTTGGGCAGTAAACACATTCCATTTTTTCCATTCATTTTCATTTAATTCATGTGTGATTTGTATTCGGGATAAGTTTTGTATTGAATTATTTAGTTTGCTTCGGACATTTGAATAATTATTGAAAGTTGAATGATTGTTGTATTGTAATATTGACATTTTTCTTATATTACAAATTAGTAATTCTGAATATGTGCATATGTGTCAAATTCAGATAAAAACGCATCTGATTTGCGGGCCGACGCGGGCACCGGCGGAGCAGAACCCGTATAGCGGAACTGTAAAACGAAGCGAACTATAAATGAGTTTTGCGGATCGATAATATACGGGGTCTGCTAGAGATGCTATAATCACCCTCTCCTTGTCGACAAGATTATGTAGGTTTACGTACAAACCTTTCCTAAGTGTAGCATTATTCCTCTCCTTATCGAGTCAGCCAGCAGATTAGACCTGAACCAGGTTTTGATCACCTATCCCCGATTAAACTCCTGCACATGCATGCATGTGGCCTCCACGCTTACAACACCCAAGACCCAAGATTCCGAGAGAGACGGGCGCAGCTGAGCAAACCTGCCACGCATGGAGCTGAGTGAAACCTGCCAGCCATCAGCCATGTCAGTCAACATGATAGCAATCGCCCGGGAAAAATAATGGAAAAGCGTGTCGCACGCGGACAGGCGGCCGGCAGAAGAGTCAAGATTTACGTACAGAACAATGGTGAAGATACAAGAGCTACGTCATGAGAGATGAATGTTGGCGGCTGGCTTCGCCCCAAGACCAATGGATACACGCGAGAGCGTTTGCGGCACGCCCACATTTTTGTGACTTTTCCTCGTACCGCTGAACTCACTTTTGTCTTAAGCTCTGTAACATACACTCCTTTGATAAGCTCACTTCCTATGTGTGCCATAGGAACACAGGTGATTAAGCTTTGTGACTGCATCAACAGCCGGCCTGACACGTCAGTGTACGAGAAAGCCAAACACAGCCGTTACAGACCGACCGACCCAGTGGTGTGTGTGGTAAGAAAAACAAAAGAGAAAACAAAGGAATAGTCCGCCTCAGTGGTGTGATTGTTTTTTTTTCTGAAAGAATAACGCTGGCTTTTGCATCAAACGATGCACATAACCATTTTTATTAAATTATTCAACAAGGATCGATAACAAAATAAAATAAATATAAGGATCAATTTAAAGTCACCTTTCTGGCGACCTATGTCGCGGACCTACATGCTTGACGATGTGTCTTAACCGCACCAACGCACATCATCTAATCCGGTGGCATCATGAAGTCGCGCCGCTGCCAGCCGAGAGCACCAACCGGTCTAGCAGACCCACAGCGTGCATCGCATGCGCGCATTGCAAGATCATGCGCCGCCACTTTCCGCCGTCTCATCTTCTGAAGGGATCATCGCATTGACCTTGCCAAGCTCAACTGTCGTCAACGTCACCATGACGCCAGACAGTGCCACCAGCCTGCGCGCGTCCATCAATTCGCGTCCAACATCGAGACTCCACTGCGCCACGCCACCGGGGCCGTCGTCTTCAATGAGGTAGATCCAACCCCGCTCCACCTCATGGCCACTCGAGTAAGAATCTCCTCCAAAACAATGGGCCCCAAGAGGAAGAACGACACCAGAGTAATCGTCATCATCCAATCCAGGAGACCCAAATCTAGAGTTTCCCGGGAGCAGATGCCTCCTAGAGGAAAAGGGGCACGCCATCTGCATCTGCCAACGAATCCAAACGGTCCCCACCATTACAAAGTTCTCACGGTGACGCCCTTTCACGAATGTCATTTCGTGCTCAAATTTGGAGCATTGATTTTTCTTTTTGCCACGACTTTCATGAATGTCATTTTGTGCTCAAATTTGTTAAGCAGTGCAAAACATTTGCCAAAGTTTATCAAATTTATTTTTTTGGTTTTTTTACTTTTATTTTATTTTACTGTTCACCAAGATGCATTTAAGCTCGGGATCAGAATAGGACTTTCGTTCAATTTAGTCTATCTCTGATGAACATCTTTTAGTAGTGCATTTGTTTCTTATCTATTTTGTGTGTATTGTTTCGAGTGTGCGATCTCATCTATGCTGATAATTTTGTTTCCATTCCTTGTCACCGTCACTGTTCTCAAAGTGTTGTGTTATTATACCTGTAGGATTATCATCTCTTTCACCGAAACCTTTCTCCAATCTTTCCATTCTGTCTAGTGTATCTTCTAGTCTGATAGTCTTCTGTAGATCTTGTTCCTACTTGGTTTTATTTTTCGTTGTGCTGTACTGAGAGATTTAAGTTTCGAAAGAAATTTTAAAATCTCCCACTCATTCGTCCCTCTAGTCAATATACTCTTGGTCCTAGTACACCATGAGCACAAAGAGACGGACGGCTGAGCACATAGACGACCAATAGCAGAGGAGGAGCTCGGATACGAGTGACGACAAAATTGTTGCCGCTTAGAGCAATTCTAGCAGACCCCATAAAAATTTGATCCGCAAAACACATTTACAGTTTCACGAAGATCGCGTTTGCGGGTCGAAAACTAATGCGGCTGAACAGATACTGTAAAACTGGAATAAAGAGCTCCTTCCTTCAGTCCGGCCGTTGCCGCCCCTTCCTCCAGCCGGCCGCGCCCCGTCGCCCGTAGGCCATGCCCCGTCGCCCATCGGCCACGCCCCATCACCCATCGGTCGCTTTCCGTCCCTGCCGGTCGTGCCCAGCCTCGCCGGCCACGCCCTGTTGCCTCCGTCGTCCGCGCCCAGCCTTGCCGGCCACGCCCCGTCGCCTCCGTCGTCCGCGCCTTGCTCTATTGCCAGGCGAGCCGTGCCCCTTTGCCTGCCGCGTCGGGAGGATTCCGGCGGCCAGGCTGAGGTCATGGGAGGCCACGACGATGTCGAGCTCGTCCAATTCAAACCGGCGGCGAGCGATTGCGGTGTCTAGCGGCCTTTTCTGATGTGCAGTGATGAATTCCGGCGAGTTTAGGGCGGATTCCGGCAAACTCCGCGGCGGCGTGTTTGCTCCAACGAGGTTTGACCGGTATACGGGGCCCCTAAATTCGACCTTCCAACCTCCAAAGATAAGGGTTTCGGATGTGCATCTGCGGTGGCCCTTAAAAAAATTTACGGGTTGGACCACTTTTACGGTTTCTGCTTTGGACACTTTTTTCACCTAAAACTGTAAAACGTAATTTTTTTACAGATTTGACCACTTATGCGGAGTCTGCTAAATATGCCTTACGACGCGCATGAAAAAGATACGCGGTTGCCTGAGGAAGAAGAAGAGGCAGCGCTGGCCGCCAACCGTTCATTTTTTTAATGCGACGCAACCGTTCATGGAATTGGCTCTACTATTGGGCTAGCTTCTATATGCGGGGCTTTAGGCTGAACAAAGGCCTAGGTTTCTTCCCTTTTCCTTTATAATTCAAAAAACTTTTGGACTGTTTAAAAAGCCATTTAAATTTTCAATATGCTTATATGGATCATTAAATATTTGAATAAAACATTTACATATTACACATAGTTAATATCCCCCCTTTGAAAATACAAAGTCAATATGAATGCAAGTAGATTCAAACTCTAATTTCCCGCAAACAAATAGACTCAAACTCTAATTATGCTATTTCATTTTCTAATTTCTGGAAATTTCACGGTTCCTCCTACTATCAATTTTACGGTGCATCACCATCATGTATATGTGCATGTGTGTACTCGTTGGAATACAATCCTTTTGCATGTGCATCATGTGTACGTGCGCATGTGCACCTAGCTAGCCACATACTTCCTCCAGTCCTTTTTACTCTGTACATTGGATTTGCAGAAAGTCAAACTTAGCTAAGTTTGACCAAATTTATATTAGAAATTATTAGCATCTATAATATTTAATAAATATAATATGAAAATATATTCCGAGATGAATCTAATGATATTGATGTTGTTATGTAAATGTCAATAATTTTTTATATAAACTTGGTTAAAGTTGGATGAAATTGACTTCAGACAAACCTAATATGCAGAGTAAAAAGGACCGGAGAAAGTATACAGTGAGAGGCTTGCTTCAAATGCGTAGAGTGAAAAATCATCCACCTACACATGCTTCCAAGTGTTTATGGTGTATACGTTGGCTCTGAGTTTGCCAAGGCTTCTATAGTTCGTTGGATCCAACACGTGAGGATGAGGGAACTGTTCTGAGGAGACGTCCGTTGCGGCGCCAAGGCCGTACGGTGGCGAGCACGGAGGAGCCACACGGGAAGCCAGCTAGGCTGACCCAGGCACCCTCATTCTCAACATTGTCTTCGGCCATATATATGTATGATCTTTTTTTTTAGCATCAGTATAGACATAAAACGTTCATATACACGCGCATACATTCACCCCTATGAACGCACACACGCACACCCTACCTCTATGAGCATCCCTGAGAGACTGAGCCGGGATATCATCTTGAGATTTACAAAGTCACCGTAGGCGCCTCGTCGTCGACGGGAACGTCTCCTCCCACTGAAAGCGCATCGCCGGAAATCCTGAAATAAATTCAGAAATAATGCGAGCACCAGAATTTGAATTCTGATGAGTTAGGGATACCATTGTCCACCTAACCAATTCAATCACAGGTTGATTCGCGTATGATCTTTTATTTTGGAAAGGCGAAGTGAGTACGAATGGCTGGAGGCAAAATGCATTCTTAGATTCGACCCGTGATGAACACATTATTGTTGAAAATGGGCGGAGGCGACCGGTCGCACTCCCCAACAACTTTTAGTGGGCAGTGTGGAACTAGATACCGCTGCTCCTTTTTATAGGAAATTTTACTTTTTCTAGACAATATAGGGAAATTTACTACTCATAATATAATAATGTTTTTCAAGCTAACAACTTTTTTTTAGAAGAAGGGAAATTTACTATTTTTTTAGAAAATGGGAAATTTACTACTGTTCCTGTGCTAATGGCCGGGAGTTTTTTTTTTGAGGCAATGGCCGGGAGTAATTAACTCAATTAGCCCATGCGTGATCAACGACACACGGTACCAAAGAAGCCCAGCCCATGTAACACTGTGGCTTAGCCTCTGCGGTTCTTTTGCCGTGCAATCGATCAGATCGGCCGGTGTTGCGTGCGTATCGCTGCTACACGGGAGTCTTTTACTCTAGGTCTAGGACGCATCCTGTGGACTCCCGCCTGCCGCCTGTCGCCACGCCGCCGTCCTCAACAACATACCAGCAGCACACTGCCACACGCTGGGGGAAGTAATTTCAACCTGGCCACTCAACGGCGGCCTCCTTTTGCCGTCCTCGGCTTTCCGCGCGTCACGCACAAGGCCGCCGTGAAGTGAACGCTCCGGCAAGATCATTTCTTAAGGTACATACATACATGCAGCTAATTTACTTCTCTTTGATGCGTCAATCAATTTCTAATGTAACTTACTAGTTTATAATAGTTCTTAATTACATGTACTGAGATGAGATATAGATCTGATTTGTATGTTGCTTCTATATGGCTATACTTAAAAAAAAAGGATGACCCCCGATCTCTGCATCTGGATGATGCATACGGCCACTTTATTAATTATTCTTACAATATCTTACAAAATCATATAACAGTAATACTAAAGCCGTCGTCTAAGCAACAAATTGTCGTTACACCTATCTAGCTGATGAAGGGGCGCAGATAGCCTGGGCCTAATAACAAACAGACATCGCACCCAAGCCTAACATCTAAGACCTGAGACCCCAACCTAGCCACTTGCCGGGTCTGGGGCACACACTGGTCCGGTGTGCTCTCAGAGGCCGCCGCCGCCAACTGCCACCGCTTCATCTTCAGAACTATACTGATGCATCAACCTTGCTCGGTCCAGCTATCGTCGACGTCACGACGACGCCCAACGACACCTCCTCCCTGCGCGCAAACAGCTGTAAGAATAGAGCAGATTATTAACTCCTATAATCTTATAGATAAAAATGTATGCAAGGCTAAATTTGAACAGTAGAAGTAATAATGTTATTGGAATACCCGCAAAATAATAATAATAATAATAATGTTATTGGGAAATGTATGTCGCACTATGACTACTGTCGACTAGAAGGGTGTGCGTGAGGCGTATGCTAATCCTGGCCCCGCTACTGCTTAGTGCCATGTTTGATGAACGGATGTAACCCGTGGCTTCTACTGTATGCAGCTGTGTCCACACGACCACATCTCCTGGCATCGCTTGGTTTTCTAGCCAATCTTCAGAGCAAGATTCGTCCTTGATTTTCCAAGAAAAACAAAGTCGTGCTTGGTAAGTGATTCCTGGTGCACGATAAAGATAGGACCGACGGACAGACAGGGAGTCCACGACGATGGCGAGTTGGCGACCAAAGGATGAAGACAACGGCTTCCTTCTGTCCGCATTATGCAGTCACCTCACCTCCGGAGACGACGACGATTCAGAATAACTTGTCCTGCACCGCACCTGTGCGCGGACAAACAGAGTGAAGCCGTGCTCTGACCCAGAGCTCCAGAGCATGGAGCCCGTGGGAGCGCCACAAGACAAGCCGGCGGCCGCGGCGAGGGGCTACTGGCGGTGGCGCAAGGACGACTTCTTCCCGGAGCCGTCGTTCGCGAGCTGGGGCGCGTACCGGGGCGCGCTGGCCGCGACGCCCGCGCGGCTCCGGGACCGCCTCCTCGCCGGCCGCTCCACCGACGCCGCCGAGCTCGGCGCGATGCGGCGCCGGAGCGAGAACGAGATGCGCCGCTGCCTCACCTGGTGGGACCTCACGTGGCTCGGCTTCGGCTGCCACCTCGGCGCCGGCATCTTCGTGCTCACCGGCCAGGAGGCCCGCGACCACGCGGGGCCCGCCGTCGTGCTCTCATACGTCGTCGCCGGCCTCTCCGCCATGCTCTCCGTGCTCATCTACGCCGAGTTCGCCGTCGAGATCCCCGTCGCCGGCGGCTCCTTCGCGTACCTCCGCGTCGAGCTGGGCGACGTCGCGGCCTTCGTCGCCGCCGCCAACCTCATCCTCGAGACCGTCATCGGCACGGCCGCCGTGGCGCGCGCCTGGACGTCCTACCTCGCCTCGCTCGTCAACAGGCCCGTGAGCGCGCTCCGCGTGCAGGTGCCGTCGCTCGGCGAAGGGTTCAACGAGCTGGACCCCATCGCGTCGGCGGTGATCTTGGCCACGGCGATCCTGGCCATGCTGAGCACCAAGGGCAGCTCCCGCTTCAACTGGGTGGCGTCGACGGTGCACCTGCTCGTGCTAGCGTTCATCATCGTGGCCGGGTTCGTCCACGCCAAGCCGAGCAACCTGACCCCGTTCGTGCCCTACGGCGTGCCGGGCGTGTTCCGGTCGGCGGCGGTCGTGTACTTCGCGTACAGCGGCTTCGACAGCATCGCCAACATGGCGGAGGAGACCAAGAACCCGTCCAGGGACATCCCGCTGGGCCTGATCGGGTCCATGTCGGTGATCACGGCCATCTACTGCACGATGGCGCTGACTCTGACCATGATGCAGCCGTACACGGCGATCGACCGGAGCGCGGCCTACTCGGTGGCGTTCGCCGCGGTGGGAATGCGGTGGATGCAGTACGTGGTGGCCGTGGGCGCGCTCAAGGGGATGACGACGGTGCTGCTTGTGGGGGCGCTGGGGAACGCGCGGTACGCGACGCACATCGCCCGGAGCCACATCATCCCGCCGGTGTTCGCGCTGGTGCACCCGAAGACCGGCACGCCCATCCACGCCACGGCGCTCATCACCGGCGCCAGCGCCTGCGTCGCCTTCTTCTCCAGCCTCGACGTGCTCGCCAGCCTCCTCTCCATCAGCACGCTCTTCATCTTCGTCATGATAGCCACCGCGCTCCTCGTCCGCCGGTACCACGCGAGGGGCCTGACGAGCCGGGCGCACGGGCGGCTGCTCGCGGCGCTCGTGCTGGCGATCGTCGGGGCGTCGGCTGGCATCGCGGCGTGCTGGGGCACGGCGCCGGAGCGGTGGACAGGCTACGCCGTGCTGGTGCCGGCGTGGGCGGCGGCGACGCTCGGGGTGCAGCTGCTGGTGCCGGTGGCCCGCGTGCCCACGAAGTGGGGCGTGCCGCTCGTGCCGTGGCTGCCTTCGCTCTCCATCGCCACCAACATCTTCCTCATGGGCTCCCTGGGCGCGCAGGCGTTCGTCCGCTTCGGCGTCTGCACCGCCGTCATGTTGCTCTACTACGTGCTCGTCGGCCTGCACGCCACGTACGACGTCGCGCACGAGGAGGTGGACGACGCTGCGGCTGATGAGAAGGCGGCGGCTGCCGCCGACGTGGAGAAGGCTGGCGCCGGAGATGCTGAGCGCTAAGATGTGGCTGGATTTGGTCCGTCTCGATCTGGCTCGCCATGATTGAGAATGTAGATAAACATAGTACTGTTTGACAACGAAGTTGCAAAAATTGCAGCAAAATAAGTAAGTGGCAGCTATGTCGTGGCATTTTCATTAGCACTTTACCTATATGTCAGTCAACTGGATTTTAAATTTGGGTCATTCAATTTCTTGATCGTTGATATTCGATCTGAGATTCCTGCTGCCCCTTTTCCTTCTGTTTGTGCTGTGCCTTGTCTTGGCAAACCCCTATTCGCCGCTCACTGTGCGAATTGCCAGCGCATCACACACGAACGCCTTAACTGGGCTGGCCCATTTTGGTGTTTTTGTTTTTACATTTTTTTCTTTTTCAGATAATTACCAGAATTGTCAAAAATGTTTGCACTTTCTGAATTTTAAAAAAATATTCCAATTTTATAACTTTCATGAAAATTCAAATGTGTAGAATTTTAAATTTTGTTCGGAAATTCTGAAGAAAAAAAATAAATATTATCCAGAATTTCAAAAAATGTCCATGATTTAAAAATTTGTTAAAAATTTCAACAAAATGTTCATCAATTTCAGAAAATATTTGCCGTTCCAAATTTTTGGTTGCATTTCCAAAACAAGTTACCTTTTTTGAAAACGCATTTTTTCTTAATTTTGAGAACAAATTAACCATTTGAAAATCACGAAGAAATTCTGAAAATGCGAAAAAAATTGAATATGTGAAAATTTATTTAAAATGAAAAAAAATTAAAAATCCCATTTTAATAAAAATTTTCACGTATTAAGAAAATCGCATTTTCACAATCTGTTCGGGATTTTTTTTCAGTTTAAAAATTTTGTTCTCAAAATTCAGAAAATGCTTGTGCTTTTATAAAATGTTTTCGCTCATAAAAAAGTTTGAAATTTAATAAATCATTCGAGGTGTTCAAACACTGTCTGATTTTTTTTTGACGAAATAAAAATTGTTTTTGACGAAAACACTGTCTGATTTTCAAAGGTTATTCCCCTTATAGTTTTTGGTTCTTCAAAACCTCCAAGAAATGTCCAGTATTTTTTTGGAAGTGTTTGGATTTAACACTTCAATTAGTTCTTAAAATTTGGCACTGCCCATTGTCCACATATGATCTGTAGTACTTCTGTCTGGAAAGTGGCCACGCACCATCAGCCTAGAGAGGTCTCGTGTTCGACCCGTGTTGAGTTCATTTTTTCCTGAGGTTTTTCATCGCGCTGTTGCACAAAATTGTGCCGGACCAGTTGGAGTTAGTGCATGTGTTCGAGCCTATTTGACGCAAGGTGGGTGAAATAGGAGCTCCCCTTATTTTGAGCTGGGAATAAAAAAAAATGAGATAATTGGGAATAATTAATTGACCTCTATAAATTTTGGTCAGTCTATTCCTTAAAGGGCCGAGGCCCATTACATGTGCGACTTAGCACTTCCCTCTCTCCTCTTGTTTTATGAGGTTTTTCTTTTTCTTTATTAGTTAATTTTTTAATTTTGTGGGTATTTTTGGAATTTTTGATGAGTGTAAATTTACACACCCAAATACTATACAATATGTGTAAAAAGTGGACACTTATATTATTATTATTTGCATAGTACAAAAAGTGCAATTTCAGTTCAAAGTTGTCTGCATGTTTTTCAATTTTTTATTTCTATTTTTTTTTCTTCTTTAAGAGCAATAGCAATTCTACTAACTAATTGCTCCTTATAAATTTTATTATTTTTATTTTATGTTAGTTATTATTTCATTTTATTTATTTTTGGCACTACTTATTCCTTAAAAATAATAATTAAAAAGCACGTTTTTCTATGTTTTGTGCAAATTTTGTAATTGTTTGTCTCCTATTTTTCTTCTTAATGGGTAATTAAAATGCCACTTGACAATTCTTCCTTATAAAACTCATTTTATTTCGTTTTAGCTTCTACTTCACTTTCCTTCTTCTTAAAGGTTAATCCCAAAGCCACAAATTCATTCTTTCTTAGAAAACTTTATTATTTTGACTTTTTTAGTTTTATTTCATATTCCTTATTCATAAAGGGTAATACAAATGTCACTAATTCATTCTTCCTTAAAACATTCTTGAAGGGTAATACAAATGCCACTATTTTATTCTTACCTAGAAACCTTCTTTTATTTAAATTTTTCGTTTATATTATATTTTATTTTTTAAGAATATATATATATATATATAGCATTAAATAATAAAAAATTATAGATATGTTTGAGACGTATCTGCACCTTCAGGGAGCTCCTGTTCCCTGTGGAACCCAGTAGAGCAGGGGTATGTTCCCCTGACTCTCTCCCGGCATGAAACATCTAGAAATGACTATTCTTGGACCAAAAATTGAGACTAGCGCTGGATTTGTATGTTAGCCCAATACAAGTTAAAAATATGCCCAAAGTGTATATAATTGATAGTATTGGACATTGCATGCCTAGAAAAGGGCATCTCCACTCTTAACTTTTAGAGAACATTTAGATATACACACATATTTCGTATTACTTGCATGTATATGTCCCTGTTGTACTCATTTCATTCAAACAACAAAACAACAATGTTGGAGATTAATCGTTACTCGCCATCTCAAATATGAATTGCATGTCATGTCGGTCGTATTGCCCCCATCTCTCACACGCACAAAGAAAAAAATTGCTTGAACACTAAGAAAAGAAATGGTGAAAAAAATAATTTTGCTAATCCTCATGTGCCTCAAATTTAGATGAGGCCGTGCTAGGAGCAAAGCTGGAGCGGACGTCGCAGGTAGATGCGAGTCAGAGGTTTGGGTAGGTGTAGGTGGGCGCATATTGTTTTGGCTCCATCTCAGATTAGACATCGCCCAAGCTCAAGCCGATAGTAAGCAAAAGCGAGAATGAAATCAACGGTTTCATATGTACCCTCAAAGCTCTAAGTTACTCAATGTCGTTGTTTTTTCTAAACTTATGGCTGGGACACACTAATTAAAAATTACGGACATACGTGTCTTCTCTTCAATGTAGACCCTAAAACAGACATTAGACATTGTATCCGTCCACGGACAGTAATACATCAGCCGGTCATCCAATCCTATCCATCAAATATGCGGACACATTTCAAACGAAATTTAAACATACCGGAAAAAATTCATGCAAACCAGGCGACTTTTATTTATACCAAATTAAATTCATTACATTTTTGATATATTTTGACTAACAAAAGCGGACGGCAGTTTCTTCCTCGTCTAAATCTTCAATGACCGTTCATGTGAGTTCCAGGAAGTGAAGCTGCCACAGGGGAAGAGTAGGATATGAGACACAACCACATGGGATAAGAGACGTGCCTACACTCTGTGTGTCACGCCCTACTCTTTTTCACCGAAGTCCATAATGTGGACATTGCCAATCGACATGGACAGACCACCAACACGGTCGTTGCAGCCAGGCGCGAACCGCACAGACGCTGATCTAGCAACTTCCGTGACTTCCTGCGCCTCCTCTTCGTATGCCTCTACATCGATCTTCATGAACACGAAGAAAATATGCCCTAGAGGCAATACTAAAGTTGTTATTTATATTTTCTTATATCATGATAAATGTTTATTATTCATGTTAGAATTGTATTAACCGGAAACTTAGTACATGTGTGAATACATAGACAAAACAGAGCGTCCCTAGCAAGGTTGTCAGAATCGCGATTCTGTTATACGATTCTACGACTTTAAGATCCAAACTAACTCCCCTGATTTTACGATTTTAGTTCATAGAATCTACGTTTTTACGATCCTGATAGTGAAGATTCTATGATTTGTGATCCTACTATCAGAGCTCCGATCCGATTCAAAATCGCGATTCTGACAACCTTGGTCCCTAGTATGCCTCTACTTGACTAGCTCGTTAATCAAATATGGTAAAGTTTCCTGACCATAGACATGTGTTGTCATTTGATGAACGGGATCACATTATTAGAGAATGATGTGATGGACAAGACCCATCCGTTAGCTTAGCATAAATGATCGTTTAGTTTTATTGCTATTGCTTTCATCGTGACTTATACATGTTCCTATGACTATGAGATTATGCAACTCCCGAATACCGGAGGAACATTTAGTGTGCTATCAAACATCACAATGTAATTGGGTGACTATAAAAATACTCTACAGGTGTCTCCGATGGTGTTTGTTGAGTTGGCATAGATCGAGATTAGGATTTGTCACTCAGTGTATCAGAGAGGTATCTCTAGGCCCTCTCGGTAATGCACATCACTATAAGCCTTGCAAGCAATGTGACTAATGAGTTAGTTACGGGAAGTTGCATTACAAAACGAGTAAAGAGACTTGCCGGTAACGATATTGAACTAGGTATTAAGATACCGACGATCGAATCTCGGGCAAGTAACATACCGATGACAAAGGGAACAACGTATGTTGTTATGCGGTTTGACCGATAAAGATCTTCATAGAATATGTAGGAACCAATATGAGAATCCAGGTTCCGCTATTGGTTATTGACCGGAGATGAGTCTCGGTCATGTCTACATATTTCTTGAACCCGTAGGGTCCGCACGTTAAACGTTCGGTGACGATCGGTATTATGAGTTTATGTGTTTTGATGTACCGAAGGTAGTTCGGAGTCCCGCATATGATCACGAACATGACGAGGAGTCTCCGAATGGTCGATACATAAAGATCGATATATTGGAAGCCTATGTTTGGACATCGAAATGGTTCCGGGTGAGTTCGAGCATTTACTGGAGTACCGGTGAGTTACCGGAACCCCCCCGGGAGTATATGGGCCTTATTGGGCCTTAGTGGAATAGATGAGAGGAAGGCCAAGGAGGAGGGCACGCCCCCCTTAGCCCAATCCGAATTGGATGGGGGGGGGGCTTCCTTCTTTCTCTCTCCCCCTTCCTTCTCTCCTACTCCTACTAGGGAAAGGGGGGAATCCTACTCCCGGTGAGAGTAGGACTCCCCCTAGGGCGCGCCATAGAGAGGGCCGGCCCTTCCCTCCTCCACTCCTTTATATACTGGGGATGGGGGCACCCCATAGACACACAAGTTGATCTCTTAGCCTTGTGCGGTGCCCCCCTCCACAGATTTCCACCTCGGTCATATCGTTGTAGTGCTTAGATGAAGCCCTGCGTTAGTAACTTCATGATCACCGTCATCACGTCGTCGTGCTGACGAAGCTCTCCGTCGACACTCGGCTGGATCTAGAGTTCGTGGGACATCACCGAGCTGAACGTGTGCAGATCGCGGAGGTGCCGTACCTTTGGTGCTAGGATCGGTCGGATCGTGAAGACGTACGACTACATCAACCGCGTTGTCATAACGCTTCCGCTTACGGTCTATGAGGGTACGTGGACAACACTCTCCCCTCTCGTTGCTATGCATCACCTAGATGGATCTTGCGTGTGCGTAGGAATTTTTTTGAAATTACTGCGTTCCCCAACGGTGCCATCCGAGCCAGGTCTATGCGTAGATGTTATATGCACGAATAGAACACAAATGAGTTGTGGGCGTGGGTATATACATATTGTTTCCCGTCACTAGTTGATTCTTGATTCATTGGTATTGTTGGATGAAGCGGCTCAGACCGACATTACGCGTACGCATACGCGAGACTGGTTCTACCGACGTGCTTCGCACACAGGTGGCTGGTGGGTGTCAGTTTCTCCAACTTTAGTTGAATCAAATTCAATGAACAGGGTTCTTTCTAAAAATCAAAAAGCAATCACTATACCACGTTGTGGTTTTTGATGCCTAGGTAAGAACGGTTCTTGCTCAGCCCGTAACAGCCACGTAAAACTTGCAACAACAAAGTAGAGGATGTCTAACTTATTTTTGCAGGGCATGTTGTGATGTGATATGGTCAAGACATGATGCTAAATTTTATTGTATGAGATGATCATGTTTTGTAACAGAGTTATCGGCAACTGGCAGGAGCCATATGGTTGTCACTTTATTGTATGAAATGCAATCGCCATGAAATTACTTTACTTTATCACTAAGCGGTAGCGATAGTCGTAGAAGCAATAGTTGACAAGACGACAACGATGCTTCGATGGAGATCATGGTGTCAAGCCGATGACGATGGTGATCATGACGGTGCTTTGGAGATGGAGATCAAAGGCACAAGATGATGATGGCCATATCATATCACTTATATTGATTGCATGTGATGTTTACCCTTTATGCATCTTATTTTGCTTAGTTCAGCGGTAGCATTATAAGATGATCTCTCACTAAATTTCAAGGTATAAGTGTTCTCCCTGAGTATGCACCGTTGCTACAGCTCGTCGTGCTGAGACACCACGTGATGATCGGGTGTGATAAGCTCTACGTTCACATACAACGGGTGCAAGCCAGTTTTGCACATGCAGAATACTCGGGTTAAAACTTGATGAGCCTAGCATATGCAGATATGGCCTCGGAACACCGAGACCGAAAGGTCGAGCGTGAATCATATAGTAGATATGATCAACATAGTGATGTTCACCATTGAAAACTACTCCATCTCATGTGATGATCAGACATGGTTTATTTGATTTGGATCACGTGATCACTTAGATGATTAAGAGGGATGTCTATCTAAGTGGGAGTTCTTTAGTAATTTGATTAATTGAACTTTAATTTATCACGAACTTAGTACATGATAGTGTTTTGCATGCCTATGTTGTTGTAGATAGATGGCCTGTGTTGTTGTTCTGTTGAATTTTAATGCGTTCCTAGAGAAAGCTAAGTTGAAAGATGATGGTAGCAATTACACGGATTGGGTCCGTAACTTGAGTATTATCCTCATTGCTGCACAGAAGAATTACGCCCTGGAAGCACCGCTAGGTAACAAACCCGCTGCAGGAGCAACACCAGATGTTATGAATGTCTTGTAGAGCAAAGCTGATGATTACTCGATAGTTCAGTGTGCCATGTTTTACGGCTTAGAACCGGGACTTCAACGATGTTTTGAACGTCATGGAGCATATGAGATGTTCCAGGAGTTGAAGTTAATATTTCAAGCAAATGCCCGGATTGAGAGATATGAAGTCTCCAATAAGTTCTACAGCTGCAAAATGGAGGACAATAGTTCTATCAGTGAACATATACTCAGAATGCCTGGGTACCACAATCACTTGACTCAGCTGGGAGTTAATCTTCCTGATGATAGTGTCATTGACAGAGTTCTTCAATCACCGCCACCAAGTTACAAGAGCTTCGTGATGAACTATAATATGCAAGGGATGGATAAGACAATTCCCGAGCTAGGTTGCAGAGGTAGAAATCAAGAATGAGCATCAAGTGTTGATGGTCAACAAGACCACCAGTTTCAAGAAAAAGGGTAAAGGGAAGACGGGGAACTTCAAGAAGAATGACAAGCAAGTTGCTGCTCAAGTGAAGAAGCCCAAGTCTGGACCTAAGCCTGAGACTGAGTGCTTCTACTGCAAAGGGACCGGTCATTGGAACCGAAACTGCCCCAAATACTTGGCGGATAATAAGGATGGCAAAGTGAACAAAAGTATATTTGATATACATGTTATTGATGTGTACTTTACTAGTGTTCATAGTAACCCCAGGGTATTTGATACCGGTTCAGTTGCTAAGATTAGTAACTCGAAACAGGAGTTGCAAAATGAATAGAGACTAGTTAAGGGCAAGGTGATGATGTGTGTTGGAAATGATTCCAAGGTTGATAAGATCACCATCGCACACTCCTTTTACCTTCGAGATTAGTGTTGAACCTAAAATAAATGTTATTTGGTGTTTGCGTTGAGCATGAATATGATTGGATCATGTTTATTGCAATACAGTTATTCATTTAAGTCGAAGAATAATTGTTGTTCTGTTTACATGAATAAAACCTTCAATGGTCATACACTTAATATAAATGGTTTATTGAATCTCGATCGTAGTGATACACATATTCATAATATTGATGCCAAAAGATGCAAAGTTGATAATGATAGTGCAACATACTTGTGGCACTGCCATTTAGATCATATTGGTGTAAAGCGCATGAAGAAACTCCATGCCGATGGACTTTTGGAATCAGTTGATGCTTGCGAACCATGCCTCATGGGCAAGATGACTAAGACTCCGTTCTTCGGAACAATGGAGCGAGCAATAGACTTGTTGGAAATAATACATACTGATGTGTGTGGTCCGATGAGTGTTGATGCTCGCGGCGGGTATCCTTATTTTCTTACCTTCACAGATGATTTGAGTAGATATGGGTATATCTACTTGATGAAACATAAGTCTGAAACATTTGAAAAGTTCAAAGAATTTCAGAGTGAAGTGGAAAATTAAGTTTCTACGATTTGATCATGGAGGAGAATATTTGAGTTACGAGTTTGGTCTTCATTTAAAACAATGCAGAATAGTTTCGCAACTCACGCCACCTGGAACACCACAGCGTAATGGTGTGTCCGAACGTCGTAACCGCACTTTATTAGATATGGTGCGATCTATGATGTCTCTTACTGATTTACCGCTATCGTTTTGGGGTTATGCTTTAGAGACAACTACATTCACGTTAAATAGGGCACCATCAAAATCCGTTAAGACGACACCTTATGAACTGTGATTTGGCACGAAACCCAAGTTGTAGTTTCTTAAAGTTTGGGTCTGTGATGCTTATGTGAAAAAGTTTCAACCTAATAAGCTCAAACCCGAATAGGAGAAGTGCGTCTTCATAGGATACCCAAAAGAAACTGTTGAGTACACCTTCTATCACAGATCTGAAGGCAAGATCTTTGTTGCTAAGAGTGTATCCTTTCTAGAGAAGGAGTTTCTCTCAAAAGAAGTGAGAGGGAGAAAAGTAGAACTTGATGAGGTAATTGTACCTGCTCCCTTATTGGAAAGTAGTTCATCACAGAAATCAGTTCCAGTGATTCCTACACCAATTAGTGAGGAAGCTAATGATGATGATCATGAAAACTTCTGATCAAGTTACTACCGAACCTTGTAGGTCAACCAGAGTAAGATCCACACCAGAGTGGTACGGTAATCCTGTTCTGGAGGTCATGTTACTTGACCATGACGAACCTAGGAACTATGAGGAAGCGATGATGAGCCCAGATTCCGCAAAATGGCTTGAGGCCATGAAATCTGAGATAGAATCCATGTATGAGAACAAAGTGTGGACTTTGTTGGACTTGCCCGTTGATGGAATTTCAAGAGGAAGACGGACGCTGATAGTAGTGTTACTATCTACAAATCTCGAATTGTCGCAAAAAGTTTTTGAAAAGTTCAAGGTGTTGACTACGATGAGATTTTCTCACTTGTAGCGATGCTTAAGTCTGTCCGAATCATGTTAGCAATTGCCACATTTTATGAAATCTGGCAAATGGATGTCAAAACTGCATTCGTTAATGGATTTCTTAAAGAAGAGTTGTATATGATACAACAAGAAAAGTTTTGTCAATCCTAAAGGTGCTAACAAAGTGTGCAAGCTCTAGCGATCCATCTATGGACTGATGCAAACATCTCGGAGTTGGAATATACGCTTTGATGAGTTGATCAAATCATATAGTTTTATACAGACTTGCAGTGAAGCCTGTATTTACAAGAAAGTGAGTGGGAGCCCTACAACCTTTTTGATAAGTATATGTGAATGTCATATTGTTGATCGGAAATGATGTAGAATTTTCTGGAAAGCATAAAGGAGAATTTGGAAGGAGTTTTTCAAAGAAAGAATTACCTGTAAAGCTACTTACATATTGGGCATCAAGATCTATAAAGATAGATCAAGACGCTTGATAAGACTTTTGATGAGTACATACCTTGATAAGATTTTGAAGGAGTTCAAAATGGATCAGTCAAAGAAGGAGTTCTTGCCTGAGTTGTAAGGTGTGAAATTGAGTAAAGACTCAAAACCCGGCCACGGCAGAAAATAGAAAGAGAATGAAAAGCCATTCCCTATGCCTTAGTCATAGGTTCTATAAAGCATGCTATGTTGTGTACCAGACCTATTGTATACCTTAGCATGATTTTGGCAAGGGAGTACAATAGTGATCTAGGAGTAGATCACTGGATAACGGTCAAAATTATCCTTAGAGGACTAAGAAAATATTTCTCGGTTATGGAGGTGATAAAAGAGTTCGTCGTAAAGAGTTACGTCAATGCAAGATTTTTACACCGATCTAGATGACTCTAAGTCTCGATCTCGATACATATTGAAAGTGGGAGCAATTAGCTAGAGTACCTCCGTGCAGAGTATTGTAGACATAGAAATTTGCAAAATACATATGGATCTGAATGTTGCAGACCCATAGACTAAACTTCTCTCACAAGAAAACATGATCACTCTTTGAGTGTTGATCACATAGCGATGTGAACTAGCTTATTGAATCTAGTAAACCCTTTGGGTATTAGTCACATGAAGATGTGAACTAATCACATAAAGATGTGAACTATTGGTGTTAAATCACATGGCGATGTGAACTACATTATTGACTCTAGTGCAAGTGGGAGACTGAAGGAAATATGCCCTAGAGGCAATAATAAAGTTGTTATTTATATTTCCTTATATCATGATAAATGTTTATTATTCATGCTAGAATTGTATTAACCGGAAACTTAGTACATGTGTGTCACAGCCCTAGCTCAGCCCCTGTTGCCTTTGCTTGTTTCTCATGTCATCATGTTTACAATTTAAATAAACTTGAAATGGGGATTGATCAAACCCTAGCACCTAAAAGAAATTAAATAGGTTCAACCAAAATATTTTCAATGACCTCAAATATCCTTTTAAAATGTTCATGATATATGGAAAAAGGTGAAAGCCTCTACCAGAGATGATGCATATTTTTTCAGGACATTTTGGTCATTGAATTAAATCATTATGGTATTTGAGTTGGAGTTTAAAAGTTACCATTAAATATTGGTTGCTCCAAATATTCTGAAATTTATTGTGTGGTTTGGAAATAATTCAAATATTCCTCGCAAAAATTTACAGAAATAACCAAAGTGTTTTGGTTGGTATTTTATTTGCAAACATAAAGCAGAAAATAGAAAACAGAATAAAATTAGAAAAAAACAGAGAGAGAGAGGAAACCCACCTGGCCTCACCTGAGCAGCCCACCTACCTGTGTGGCCCAGCACCGCAGCTGGCCGGCCCAGCCCACCAGCGCAGCTCTTCCTGTCGTCTTCCTCGTCGGACAGAAGGACAAGCGCGTGCCCGACGCCCGCACGCCCACGCCCAGGCCACCTCCTCCCTCCCTGCCTGCCTGGTTCCTCTTGGACGGCTTTAGACGAGCGCCACGCAGCCCCTCGACCCTCTCTCACTCTCCCTGGATCCCTCCATCTCCTCTGCTCTCTCCCGCAGCACCACCGACACGCCACCATCGCCGCCGACGCCGATTGCCGTAGCCACCGTGCTCCCCTAGCCTCGCCGACGCGCCAAGAAGCCCCGTCTCGTTCCCCTCTTCCTCCTCACCAAGTCAGAAGGTGCCGGGAAGCCCTGGATGCCGCCAGCTCCGCCGTTCCCCTCCTCGGCCACCGAGGATCGCCGCCGCCCGTACGTCGCCGTCCGGCCTTCTCCGAGCCCGCGTCGACGCCCTCTGCAACCACTGTGAGCTTCCGCGTCGAAAACCCCTCTCCCCCGAGCTCGTTACGCCCTGTAGTCGTCGCCCCCCTGTCGACCAAATCGCGCTGCCGCCTGAGCTCCTCACCGCCGTGGCCACGCCCACTGGAGCTCGAAACTGAGCGCGTCACCATGCTCAGCGCGTCACCACGGGACCGGAGCAACCATCCGTCGCTCCTTTCGTGCCCTGCGACGTCGGAACGGTCGACGTCCGAACTCCGGCCGCCGCGGACGTGCTTGCCGCCGTCGTCTTCGGCCACCCCAGCACCTGCCACCACCACCGTTGGACGCGCCACCTCGCGGGCGTTCCAACGAGCCCAACCCTGCGTCTTCTCGTCGCCGGAATCACCGAGACGAGCGACGCCGCCGCGTCTGTGTGCCACCGGCGGTTAGCCGCCGACGTGGGCATCATTAGTGGCTAATGACCCACTAACTAACCCCTCCTGTGACACCGACAACTGGGCCCTGCGCCTAATTAGCTCCGGGTTTATTTCTCTGTTTAGATTAGTTAAATAACGTGGGGCCCACCAGTCAGAGTTGACTGCGCTGACGTGTCCGTTGACCCGACCCCACCTGTTAGTGACACAAACAACACTGGGTCACTGACCAGTGGACCCCACTGGTCAGGTTTGACCTGGACTGGCCCTGTTGACCTGCTGACGTCATAATGACGCAGTGCTAGCGCAATAAATCATTTTCTGGTTTTAAAATAAATCAGGAAATTCTAGAAAATGCCTAAAACTTCTAAAAATCATAGAAAATCAACCGTAACTCCAAATGAAATAAATTATATATGAAAAATTATCAGAAAAATTCAAGGAATCTGTTTATGGCATTTTCATGCATGTTTGAACAACTTAACCTCACTGTTTAGACCAAAACATGATAATGCACTATTTCAATTCATAGTTTGAATTTGAATTTGAACCTAGTGTTCAAACCAACTCCATTTAACTTGTTGTTAGTTGCATTAGCTCAATCAACAGCATATTGCCATGTCATGATCATGCATCATATTGTTGCATCGCATTGATTGTGTTCTTCCTTGTTTGTCGGTAATTGTCCCCTCTCGATAGACCCTGCTTGACGCTGTGATCGTTGACACTGATGAAGACTCAATGTTATCTTCAGAAGTGCCAGGCAAGCAAAAAACCCTTGTTCATTCTGATACAAGCCCACTCTCTCGCTCCTGCTCTCTTTTACTGCATTAGGACAACAACGATTCATTTGTTACTTGTTGCGGTAGATGAACCCCTTATCCTCTGCATGATTTGTCATTGCCACAGTAAATAGATGAAACCCACTAGCATGAGTAGGAGTTGTTTGAGCCCTGATGTGCCTACTCATTCATGCGTGTTGTCATGCCTGCTATTGCATAGAGTTGTGTCAGGTCTGATTCATCAGGAATGAATCGGAGGTGTGTGAACCTGTCCTACTGTTGAGAGCTAAATGTGTGAACACGATTTGGTAAAGGTAGCGGTGAGAGGCCATGTAGGAGTACATGGTGGGTTGTCTCATTGAAGCCGTCCTTAGGAACTGAGTTCTGTGTTTGTGATCCATGAAACAGTTACTACCACGCATTGGGCCCGAAACCAATGGACCCTCTCGGCTTCTTAATCACCCTAGTACTCTGTCCAGGAGTTGCAACTAGTTTCTGGTGTTTGTAGGTTATGTGTTGGCGGCCGTGCGTAGCGCTCACCCTAGGGGTGGGCTATGATGCGGTAGATACACCGTGGCACGGTGTACTGGGCGCCCGTTTGGTGTCTCGGGAACCCTGTTCACATCGTTCGGGGCCGTATGTGGAAACCTCGGGCGGACTCCCTGCGGATGGAACCTGGATAGGCGATAAACCTGGACTAGAGACTTGAGAGTTTAGGTAGGCCGTGGCCGACACCCTCGTTGGGCTTCCGCTTGAAGGTTGCCGAGTACATGTCGTGTAAACGGCGGTAAGTGGTGAGAGCGTGTGTGAAGAAGTACACCCCTGCAGGGTTAACATCATCTATTCGAATAGCCGTGTCCGCGGTAATGGACTTCTGGGTTGCCTATAATAGTTCATAGACAAGTGAAAGTGGATACTCTAAAACTCGCAAGATAAGCGCGAGTTCTATGGATGGCCTTCTCGTAGGGAGACGGAAGCGGATCCATAGTGGTGTATTGATATGGTGAATATGTGGACTCGTGTGTGCCACCTCAAAAGAGTTACTTGCAGTCGTAGTTTAAGATAGCCACCGAGTCAAAGCTGGCTTGCTCCAGTTAAACTCCACCCCCCCTTTATTGATACCGATGCATATGTAGTTAGTTCTGATGTAAGTCTTGCTGAGTACTTTTGTACTCACGTTTGCTTAATTTATGTTTTGCAGAGAGACTCCAGTCTCGCTAGTAGTTTCATGTGGACTCCGACGTTTAGCTTGATACCTCAGCTACGATCTTGTGCCCTTGGCAGGATCTGGTAGATAGTCAGGCTTCTTAGCCTTTTTCCATTTGTAGATGTCTGTACTCAGACATGTTAAGCTTCCGCATGTGCTTGATTTGTATGCTATGATTGTTGGGTCATGAGACCCATGTTTGTAATATCTCGCTCCTCGGAGCCTAACGAATAAATACTTGAGTCGTAGAGTTATGTTGTGATGCCATGTTGTATTTACACATATCGAGCATATTGTGTGTATGATTGAAATGCTTGGTATGTGTGGGATCCGACAATCTAGTTGTTTATCCTTGGCAGCCTCTCTTATGGGGAAATGTAGTCTAGTGCTTCCATGAGCCATAGTAGTCCGCTACAGCCCGGTTCACCGGAGTCCTGCTAGCCCAGCACTACTGCTCAGGACACTTGACTGGCCGGCATGTGTTTCACTTTGTTCCTGTGTCTGTCCCTTCGGGGAAATGTCACGCGGTGACATCCGGAGTCCTACCTAGCCTGCTACAGCCCGGGTTCCCGGAGTCCTGTTAGCCCAGTGCTACAGCCTGGATTCACACGCTGTTGACTGACATGCTCGATGTGATTCATGTATGCCTGTCTCCATAGGCCTGTGCCGCTTCGGGTTCACGACTAGCCATGTCGGCCCGGGTTCTCTGTCATATGGATGCTAGCGACACTATCAGATACGTGAGCCAAAAGGCGCAAACGGTCCCGGGCCATAGTAAGGCGACACCCGTGGCAATACCGTGCGTGAGGCCGCAAAGTGATATGAGGTGTTACCGGCTAGATCGATGTGATTTGGAATCGGGGTCCTGACAATGTGTGAATACATAGACAAAACAGAGTGTCCCTAGTATGCCTCTACTTGACTAGCTCGTTAATCGAAGATGGTTAAGTTTCCTGACCATAGACATGTGTTGTCATTTGGTGAACGGGATCACATCATTAGAGAATGATACTATGGACAAGACCCATCCGTTAGTTTAACATAAGTGATCGTTTAGTTTTATTGCTATTGCTTTCATCATGACTTATACATGTTCCTATGACTATGAGATTATGCAACTCCCGAATACCGGAGGAACACTTAGTATGCTATCAAACATCACAACGTAACTGGGTGACTACAAAGATGCTCTACAGGTGTCTCCGATGGTGTTTGTTGAGTTGGCATAGATCGAGATTAGGATTTGTCACTCCGTGTATCAGAGAGGTATCTCTGGGCCCTCTCGGTAATGCACATCACTATAAGCCTTGCAAGTAATGTGACTAATGAGTTAGTTACGGGATGTTGCATTACAGAACGAGTAAAGAGACTTGCCGGTAACGAGATTGAACTAGGTATTGAGATACCGACGACCGAATCTCGGGCAAGTAACACACCGATGACAAAGGGAACAACGTATGTTGTTATGCGGTTTGACCGATAAAGATCTTCGTAGAATATGTTGTTGGGGAACATAGTAATTTCGAAACAATTCCTATGCACACGCAGGATCATGGTGATGCATAGCAACGAGAGGGGAGAGTGTCGTCCACGTACCCTCGTAGACCGTTAAGCGGAAGCGTTATGACAACACGGTTGATGTAGTCGTACGTCTTCACGATCGACCGATCCTCGGTACTGAACGTATGGCACCTCTGCGTTCAGCACACGTTCAGCTCGGTGACGTCCCACGAACTCACGATCCAGTAGAGCTCGGGGAAGAGTTTAATCGGCACGACGGCGTGGTGACGATGTTGATGAAGCTACCGTGACAGGGCTTCGCCTAAGCACCGCTACAGTATGACCGAGGTGGATTATGGTGGAGGGGGGCACCGCACACGGTTGGGAGAGATCTTTGTGATCAAATTGTGTGTCTAGAGGTGCCCCCCTGCCCCCTGTATATAAAGGAGCAAGGGGGAAGCCGGCCGGCCCTTGTTGGTGCGCCAGGAGGTGGAATCCTCCTCCTAGTAGGAGTAGGATTCCCCTCTTTCCTACTCCTACTAGGAGGGGGAAAGGAAGGGAGAGAAAGAGAAGGAAAGGGGGGCGCCGCCCCCCCTCTCCTAGTCCAGTTCGGACCAGAGGGGAGGGGGCGCGCTGCCTACCCTAGGCCGGCCCCTCTCTCTTTCCCTTATGGCCCAACAAGGCCCATTAGCCCCCGGGGGGTTCCGGTAACCCCTCCGGTACTCTGGTAAAATCCTGATTTTACCCGAAACTCTTACGATGTCCAAATGTTTCCAATATATCAATCTTCATGTCTCAACCATTTCGAGACTCATCGTCATTTCCATGGTCATATCCGGGACTCCGAACTACCTTCAGTACATCAAAACATATAAACTCATAAAACCGATCGTCACAGAACTTTAAGCGTGCGGACTCTACGGGTTCGAGAACTATGTAGACATGACCGAGACATGTCTCCGGTCAATAACCAATAGCGGAACCTGGATGCTCATATTGGTTCCTACATATTCTACGAAGATCTTTATCAGTCAAACCGCATAACACTATACATTGTTCTCTTTGTCATCGGTATGTTACTTGCCCGAGATTCGATTGTCGGTACCCCAATACCTAGTTCAATCTCGTTACCGACAAGTCTCTTTACTCGTTTCGTAAGGCACTATCCCGCAACTAACTCATTAGTTGCATTGCTTGCAAGGCTTATCATGATGTGCATTACCGAGAGGGCCCAAAGATACCTCTCCGACAATCGGAGTGACAAATCCTAATCTTGATCTATGCCAACTCAACAAGTACCATCGGAGACACCTGTAGAGCACCTTTATAATCACCCAGTTAAGTTGTGATGTTTGGTAGCAGACAAAGTGTTCCTCCGGTATTCGGGAGTTGCATAATCTCATAGTCATAAGAACATGTATAAGTCATGAAGAAAGCAATAGCAGTAAACAAAAACGATCAAGTGCTAAGCTAAAGGAATGGGTCAAGTCAAGCACATCATTCTGCTAATGATGTGATCCCATTGATCAAATAACAACTCATGTCTTTGGTTAGGAAACTTAACCATCTTTGATCAATGAGCTAGTCAAGTAGAGGCATACTAGTGACACTATGTTTGTCTATGTATTCACACATGTATTATGTTTCCGGTTAATACAATTCTAGCATGAATAATAAACATTTATCATGAAATAAGGAAATAAATAATAACTTTATTATTGCCTCTAGGGCATATTTCCTTCAGTCTCCCACTTGCACTAGAGTCAATAATCTAGATTACACAGTAATGATTTTAACACCCATGGAGCGTTGGTGTTGATCATGTTTTGCTCGTGGAAGAGGCTTACTCAACGGGTCTGCAACATTCAGATCCGTATGTATCTTGCAAATCTCTATGTCTCCCACCTGGACTTGATCCCGGATGGAGTTGAAGCGTCTCTTGATGTGCTTGGTTCTCTTGTGAAATCTGGATTCCTTTGCCAAGGCAATTGCACCAGTATTATCACAAAAGATTTTCATTGGACCCGATGCACTAGGTATGACACCTAGGTTGGATATGAACTCCTTCATCCAGGCTCCTTCATTTGCTGCTTCCGAAGCAGCAATGTACTCCGCTTCATATGTAGATCCCGCCACGACGCTCTGTTTAGAACTGCTCCAACTGACAGCTCCACCGTTTAATATAAACACGTATCCGGTTTGTGATTTAGAATCATCCGGATCAGTGTCAAAGCTTGCATCAACGTAACCATTACGATGAGCTCTTTGACACCTCCATAAACGAGAAACATATCCTTGGTCCTTTTTAGGTACTTCAGGATGTTCTTGACCGCTGTCCAGTGATCCACTCCTGGATTACTTTGGTACCTCCCTGCCAGGCTAATAGCAAGGCACACATCAGGTCTAGTACACATCATTGCATACATGGTAGAGCCTATGGCTGAAGCATAGGAAACACTTTTCATTTTCTCTCTATCTTCTGCAGTGGTCGGGCATTGAGTCTTACTCAACTTCACACCTTGTAACACAGGCAAGAACCCTTTCTTAGCTTGATCCATTTTGAACTTCTTCAAAACTTTATCAAGGTATGTGCTTTGTGAAAGTCCAATTAAGCATATTGATCTATCTCTATAGATCTTGATGCCCAATATATAAGTAGCTTCACCGAGGTATTTCATTGAAAAACTTTTATTCAAGTATCCTTTTATGCTATCCAGAAATTCTATATCATTTCCAATCAACAATATGTCATCCACATATAATATTAGAAATGCTACAGAGCTCCCACTCACTTTCTTGTAAATACATGCTTCTCCAAAAGTCTGTATAAAACCATATGCTTTGATCACACTATCAAAACGTCTATTCCAACTCCGAGAGGCTTGCACCAGTCCATAAATGGATTGTTGGAGCTTGCACACTTTGTTATTACCCGTTGGATCGATAAATCCTTCAGGTTGCATCACATACAACTCTTCCTCTAGAAATCCATTCAGGAATGCAGTCTTTACATCCATTTGCCAAATTTCATAATCATAAAATGCGGCAATTGCTAACATGATTCGGACAGACTTAAGCATCGCCAAGTGAGAAGGTCTCCTCGTAGTCAACTCCTTGAACTTGTCAAAAACCTTTTGCAACAAGTCGATCTTTATAGACAGTAACATTACCGTCAGTGTTAGTCTTCTTCTTGAAGATCCATTTATTCTCAATGGCTTGCCGATCATCGGGCAAGTCAACCAAAGTCCACACTTTGTTCTCATACATGGATCCCATCTCAGATTTCATGGCCTCAAGCCATTTTGCAGAATCTAGGCTCATCATCGCTTCCTCATAGTTCATAGGTTCGTCATGGTCAAGTAACATGACTTCCAGAACAGGATTACCATACCACTCTGGTGCGGATCTTGCTCTGGTTGACTTACGAGGTTTGGTAGTAACTTGATCTGAAGTTTCATGATCATCATCATTAGCTTCCTGATGTCTACTACACAACCTTCTTCTTTGTAGACGTTGTTGGGCCTCCAAGTGCAGAGGTTTGTAAGACAGTAGCAAATTTCCCTCAAGTGGATGAACTA
Source organism: Triticum monococcum (assembly GCA_034509565.1). NCBI lineage: Eukaryota > Viridiplantae > Streptophyta > Magnoliopsida > Poales > Poaceae > Triticum > Triticum monococcum. The sequence continues at coordinate 493,147,572 of CM067845.1, forward strand.
AGGTTAATCAATCCGTAGGAGGCGTAGGATGAAAATGGTCTCTCTCAAACAACCCTGCAACTAAATAACAAAGAGTCTCTGCTACCTCTTGAGCACTTGCGTTGGTTTTCCCTTGAAGACGAAAGGGTGGTGCAGCAAAGTAGCGTAAGTATTTTCCTCAGTTTTTGAGAACCGAGGTATCAATCCAGTAGGAGGCTACGCGCGAGTCCCTCGCACCTACACAAAACAAATAAATCCTCGCAACCAACGCGATAAGGGGTTGTCAATCCCTACACGGTCACTTACGAGAGTGAGATCTGATAGATATGATAAGATAATATTTTTGGTATTTTTATGATAAAGATGCAATGTAAAATAAAAGCAAAGGAAATAACTAAGTATTGGAAGATTAATATGATGAAGATAGACCCGGGGTGTAAGGGCATATTTATCCCTAAGGTGTTTTGGTGATCGATGACAACGCGTTTGCGGACTAATCATGTGCCTTGAGTATCCCAGACATTTCATCGCTAGGCACAAGACGGTTGGGTGCCCCTCGAAGACTGTTGAAGACATCATCTTTTCTATGTTTCTTTTTGGTGGATTTGAGTCATGGGAAAGCCGTACTATTAAGAGGGGGTCCACATCGGAAAGGTTTGGGTGGAATCATCACCTACACATCTCCTTCTTGTCCCCTCCTTTTCCCTTGGAGCTTCCTCCGCTTTCTCGCCTCCCTGGTTCTGGCTGCTGAGTTGGGTCACGGTAGTACTGCTCCAGGAGAGCGGTAGTACCGTAGGCACCAGCGGTAGTACCATGCGGTGGCGCGGTAGTACCGCAGGTGCCCATGGTAGTACCGCTCCCCTAGAACTGCACTATCGCTGCCCACTAGGCTAGTACCGCTCCTTCGCGGTAGTAGGGGCGGATGTAATTTTTTACATCGTACCTACCGCGGTAGTATCGCTTTCGCTCCGCGGTAGTACCGTGCTATGTTGTCAGGCAGTAGTACCGCCCCTCGGTAGTACTACTGTGTCGGGTTTTTGCTTCTTCCGTTTCTTTGCGGAATTAGGCACGGATGTTCCCCCCCCCCTGGCTAGGGGATTTCTGCCTTGCGGTAGTACCGCATGGAGGCGCGGTAGTACCGCGCTTGTGGAAGTACCGTCCTCAGCTCCTGCGTGTCAGATCTGACCTTGTTGTCGCTGGGGTTGCGGCAGTACCGCGGGCCGGTATGGTAGTACTGCATGGCCGTGCAGTAGTACCGCTTGGTAGCAAGCGGTAGTACCGTGTAGCCCTGCGGTAGTACCGCTAGCCTGGCGTGGTAGTACCGCTGACCGCGAGCTGGTTGGTGGGTAACGGTTGGATCTTTGTCCTACCTTTATAAGGAGTCCCCTTCTTCCCCGTTGACTCATCTCTTCCAACCCTAAGCTCCATTATTGCTCTAAGCTCCATTTTCGCCCGATCACACTCCCTAGCCAATCAAACTTGTTGATTTGTTCGGGAGTGGTTGAGAAGGCCTCGATCCACACTTCCACCAAGAGAAATTTGATTCCCCCACTAATCCCTTGCGGATCTTGTTACTCTTGGGTGTTTAAGCATCCTAGACGGTTGAGGTCACCGCGAAGCCTTAGTCCATTGTGGTGAAGCTTCGTGGCGTCGTTGGGAGCCTCCAATTGAGTTGTGGAGATTGCCCCAACCTTGTTTGTAAAGGTTCGGTCGCCGCCTCCAAGGGCACCAATAGTGGAATCACGGCATCTCGCATTGTGTGAGGGCGTGAGGAGAATACGGTGGCCCTAGTGGCTTCTTGGGGAGCATTGTGCCTCCACACCGCTCCAACGGAGATGTACTTCCTCTCAAAGGGAAGGAACTTCGGCAACACATCCTCGTCTCCACCGTCTCCACTCTTGGTTATCTCGTGCCTTTACTTGTGCAAGCTTATTTGTATCATATCACTTGCTTGCTTGTGTTCCTATCCTTGTTGCATCATATAGGTTGCTCACCTAGTTGCATATCTAGACAACCTACTTTGATGCAAAGTTTAAATTGTTAAAGAAAAGCTAAAAATTGTTAGTTGCCTATTCACCCCCCTCTAGTCAACCATATAGATCCTTTCAATTGGTATCAGAGCCTTGTCTCTTTATTAAGGACTTTACCATCCGAAGAGTATGGTTGATACCGTAGACGGTGTGGAGGAACACTCCAGTGCGAATCCGACCTCGTCTACGGGCAATGGGGGAACCTCGGTCTCTCGTGAGGAGTTCAATGTGGCCTTGGAGACATGGAAAACCTCCATGATGACCGAGGTTGAAAGCATGTTTACTAAATTCCTTGAGGGGCTTAAACTATCCACGGCACCGTTGAAAGTGGGTGATCCCATCGACAAGGTGACGGATGCTATCTCCGATAAGGGGGGAGCTAGTAGTGAAAAGGCTCCTTCTTCTAGTGGTAAAAATGGCACCGGCATCTTTGCTCATGTGGAACCACCACTTGTTTATGGTGGACCGGTTCCTTCCACTCATTTGAATCATGCCGGTCCCCCCCCCCCTAAGATTGTGAAAAATGAGGACTTTGATTCTTGGGTTTACCACTTTAAACGTCATTTAAATCATGTGAACACTAACCTTTGGAGAATCATTGAAGAAGGTTTCTATCCGCATGATCCAAGCAACTTCACTCCTCGAGAAGCCGCGGATAATCAATTCAATGAGAATGCTCTCTTCATCATTCAAGATGCAATCCCACACGAAGACCTACCTCATCTTCGACCCTTCGCCTTGGCCAAAGATGCATGGCATTTTGTTGTCTCTCTCTACCGGGGAAGCGCAAGCATTCAGCGCTCCAACTATGAAGTGGTGCAAGATGAGGCCGATGAGTTTGCAATGAAAGAAGATGAAGAACCTTGTGAGCTTTATCGGAGAGTAACCAAACTCGCGGTCTCACTACGAGATCACGGGAGCAAGGACACGGATGACAATTGGATCAAGTGCAAATTCCTCAAGGCAATGATGCCCTACCACAAGGCCATGTCCTCCGTCATTCGTCAAAGACCAGACTTCCACACTTTGACCTCAAGCGAAGTGTTGGATGAGTTTGTGGCCATGAACATTTTGGACAAGACCGCCGACAATGCGGTGCTTCGTTCTCAAAGGGCAAAGAAGCCCAACCTTGCATTGAAGGCCAAGCTCACCGTTGAAGAAGAAGAAGAGGAAGAAGAGGAGAGCAACCCCGAAGACACAAAGTATGCATATCACGAACACATGGCACTCGCTTCAAGGCAATTTTGGAGCAAGAAAAACTCGAGGCCAAACTTTAGCAAAAAAAACTCAAGTGGCACGAAGAGCAAGCAACGTGTAAGGACTTGCTACAATTGTGGCAACGTGAGTCATTTTGTTGTGGAGTGCCCATATGAGAAGAGGGAAGACAATTGTGGCAAGCTCATCCGAAAGGACAAGGCCAAGTCGTTCCCTAACAAGAGCAACTTCACCAAGAAGACTCCTCCCAAGGCATTGGTGGTACAAGAAGAGTACAATGAGGATGATGACGATAATGAAGGTGATGTGTCGGTTTCCATGGCCTCCGTTGCCATTGCGACGACTCCACGGGTGTCTCTCTTCGACTCACCCAATGAGAGCATCACCTCCAAGTGCCTCATGGCTAAAGCCACCAACAAGGTAACCCCCAACATCAAAACTACCATCATTAATCATCCTTCTCCGACGGATAGCATTAATGAACTTGAGGGAGCTAATGTGGAGGCAAATGAGTTTGAGGCCTTTATGGGCAAACTTAAGGGAAAATCCAAGAAGCACTTTGTTGCTCTCTTGGAACAACTTGGTGAAGCCAATCACATGATCGAGGCTCACGAAGACACCATCACTAAGATGGAAGGGCATAGTCGTGACTATGCCGATGAGATTTCGAATCTTTCCAATGCTCTTGAGTAAGAGCGTGGTCTTCGTTTGGCTCTTGAGGAGTCACACAACGTTGATCATGCTAAGTTAAAGAAAGATTATGATCATGTCCTCATTGTTTCTCATGTGCTAAATGTTGGGGAACGTAGCAGAATTTTAAAATTTTCTATGCATCACCAAGATCAATCTATGGAGTCATCTAGCAACGAGGGAGAGATGAGTGCATCTACATACCCTTGTAGATCGCGCGTGGAAGCGTTCAAGAGAATGGGGTTGATGGAGTCGTACTCGACGTGATCCAAATCACCGATGACCAAGTGCCAAACGAACGGCACCTCCGCGTTCAACACACGTACGGTTGGGAAGACGTCTCCTCCAACTTGATCCAGCAAGGGGGAAGGAGAGGTTGATGAAGATCCAGCAGCACGACGGCGTGGTGGTGGAAGCAACGGTGATCTCAGCAGGGCTTCGCCAAGCCCAGGGAGACGGAGGAGTGTCACGGGAGGGAGAGGGAGAGGCCAGGGGCTTGGATGCGGCTGCCCTCCCCCCACTATATATAGGGTGGCTAGGGGGGGCGGCCCTAGGAGATCCAATCTCCTAGGGGGGCGGCGGCCAAGGGGGGTGCCTTGCCTCCCAAGGCAAGGGTGGCGGCCCCACCCCTAGGGTTTCCAACCCTAGGCGCAAGGGGAGGCACAAGGGGGCGCACCAGCCCACTAGGGGCTGGTTCCCCTCCCACTTCAGCCCATGGGGCCCTTCGGGATAGGTGGCCCCACCCGGTGGACCCCCGGGACCCTTCCGGTGGTCCCGGTACAATACCGATTATCCCCGAAACTTTCCCGATGGCCGAAACTTGACTTCCTATATATAAATCTTTACCTCCGGACCATTCCGGAACTCCTCGTGACGTCCGGGATCTCATCTGGGACTCCGAACAACTTTCGGGTTACCATATGCTAATATCTCAACAACCCCAGCGTCACCGGACCTTAAGTGTGTAGACCCTACGGGTTCGGGAGACATGCAGACATGACCGAGACGCCTCTCCGGTCAATAACCAACATCGGGATCTGGATACCCATGTTGGCTCCCACATGCTCCATGATGATCTCATCGGATGAACCACGATGTCGAGGATTCAATCAATCCGTATACAATTCCCTTTGTCAATCGGTACGTTACTTGCCCGAGACTCGATCGTCGGTATCCCAATACCTAGTTCAATCTCGTTACCGGTAAGTCACTTTACTCGTGCTGTAATGTATGATCCCGTGATCAACCACTTGGTCACATTGAGCTCATTATGATGATGCATTACCGAGTGGGCCCAGAGATACCTCTCTGTCATACGGAGTGACAAATCCCAGTCTTGATTCATGCCAACCCAACAGACACTTTCGGAGATACCTGTAATGTACCTTTATAGTCACCCAGTTACGTTGTGACATTTGGCACACCCAAGGCACTCCTACGGTATCCGGGAGTTGCACAATCTCATGGTCTAAGGAAATGATACTTGACATTCGGAAAAGCTACAGCAAACGAACTACATGATCTTTGAGCTATGCTTACGATTGGGTCTTGTCCATCACATCATTCTCCTAATGATGTGATCCCGTTATCAATGACATCCAATGTCCATAGTCAGGAAACCATGACTATCTTTTGATCAACGAGCTAGTCAACTAGAGGCTCACTAGGGACGTGTTGTGGTCTATGTATTCACACATGTATTACGATTTCCGGATAACACAATTATAGCATGAACAATAGACAATTATCATGAACAAAGAAATATAATAATAACCATTTTATTATTGCCTCTAGGGCATATTTCCAACAGTCTCCCACTTGCACTAGAGTCAATATTCTAGTTACATTGTGATGAATCGAACACCCATGCAGTTCTGGTGTTGATCATATTTTGCTCTAGGGAGAGGTTTAGTCAACGGATCTGCCACATTCAGGTCCATATGTACTTTACAAATCTCTATGTCTCCATTTTGAACACTTTCACGAATGGAGTTGAAGCGACGCTTGATATGCCTGGTCTTCTTGAGAAACCTGGGCTCCTTGGCAAGGGCAATAGCTCCAGTGTTGTCACGGAAGAGAGTCATCGGGCCCGACGCATTGGGTATGACTCCTAGGTCGGTAATGAACTCCTTCACCCAGACTGCTTCTTGTGCTGCCTCCGAGGCTGCCATGTACTCCGCTTCACATGTAGATCCCGCCACAACGCTTTGCTTGCAACTGCACCAGCTTACTGCCCCACCATTCAAAATATACACGTATTCGGTTTGTGACTTAGAGTCATCCAGATCTATGTCGAAGCTAGCATCGACGTAACCCTTTACGACGAGCTCTTTGTCACCTCCATACACGAGAAACATGTCCTTATTCCTTTTCAGGTACTTCGGGATATTCTTGACCGCTGTCCAGTGTTCCATGTCGGGATTACTTTGGTACCTTCCTACCAAACTTACGGCAAGGTTTACATCAGGTCTGGTACACAGCATAGCATACATGATAGACCCTATGGCCGAGGCATAGGGGACGACACTCATCTTTTCTCTATCTTCTGCCATGGTCGGGCATTGAGCCGTGCTCAATCTCATACCTTGCAATATAGGCAAGAACCCCTTCTTTGACTGATCCATTTTGAACTTCTTCAATATCTTGTCAAGGTACGTACTCTGTGAAAGACCAATGAGGCGTCTCGATCTATCTCTATAGATCTTTATGCCTAATATATAAGCAGCTTCTCCAAGGTCCTTCATTGAAAAACACTTGTTCAAGTAGGCCTTTATGCTTTCCAAGAATTCTATATCATTTCCCATCAACAGTATGTCATCCACATACAATATGAGAAATGCTACAGAGCTCCCACTCACTTTCTTGTAAATGCAGGCTTCTCCATAAGTCCGCGTAAACCCAAACGCTTTGATCATCTCATCAAAACGAATGTTCCAACTCCGAGATGCTTGCAGCAGCCCATAAATCGAGCGTTGGAGCTTGCACACCTTGTCAACATCTTTAGGAGCGACAAAACCTTTCGGCTGCATCATATACAATTCTTCCTTAAGGAAACCATTAAGGAATGCCGTTTTGACGTCCATTTGCCATATCTCATAATCATAGAATGCGGCAATTTCTAACATGATTCGGACGGACTTTAGCTTTGCTACGGATGAGAAAGTCTCATCGTAGTCAACCCCTTGAACTTGTCGATAACCCTTAGCGACAAGCCGAGCTTTATAGATGGTCACATTACCATCCGCGTCTGTCTTCTTCTTAAAGATCCATTTATTTTCTATGGCTCGCCGATCATCGGGCAAGTCAGTCAAAGTCCATACTTTGTTTTCATACATGGATCCTATCTCGGATTTCATGGCTTCCAGCCATTTGTCGGAATCCGGGCCCGCCATCGCTTCTTCATATTTCAAAGGTTCACCGTTGTCTAACAACATGATTTCCAAGATAGGGTTGCCGTACCACTCTGGTACGGAACGTGTCCTCGTGGACCTACGAAGTTCAGTAGTAACTTGATCTGAAGTTTCATGATCATCATCATTAACTTCCTCTCTAGTCGGTGCAGGCACCTCAGGAACATTTTCTTGACCTGCGCCACTTACCGGTTCAAGAGGTAATATTGAAGGAAATATGCCCTAGAGGCAATAATAAAGTTATTATTTATTTCCTTATATCATGATAAATGTTTATTATTCATGCTAGAATTGTATTAACCGGAAACATAATACATGTGTGAATACATAGACAAACAGAGTGTCACTAGTATGCCTCTACTTGACTAGCTCGTTAATCAAAGATGGTTATGTTTCCTAACCATGGACAAAGAGTTGTTATTTGATTAATGGGATCACATCATTAGATGAATGATCTGATTGACATGACCCATTCCATTAGCTTAGCACCCGATCGTTTAGTATGTTGCTATTGCTTTCTTCATGACTTATACATGTTCCTATGACTATGAGATTATGCAACTCCCGTTTACCGGAGGAACACTTTGGGTACTACCAAACGTCACAACGTAACTGGGTGATTATAAAGGAGTACTACAGGTGTCTCCAATGGTAGATGCTGGGTTGGCGTATTTCGAGATTAGAATTTGTCACTCCGATTGTCGGAGAGGTATCTCTGGGCCCTCTCGGTAATACACATCACATAAGCCTTGCAAGCATTATAACTAAGATGTTAGTTGTGAGATGATGTATTACGGAACGATTAAAGAGACTTGCCGGTAATGAGATTGAACTAGGTATTGGATACCGACGATCGAATCTCGGGCAAGTAACATACCGATGACAAAGGGAACAACGTATGTTGTTATGCGGTCTGACCGATAAAGATCTTCGTAGAATATGTAGGAGCCAATATGGGCATCCAGGTCCCGCTATTGGTTATTGACCGGAGACGTGTCTCGGTCATGTCTACATTGTTCTCGAACCGTAGGGTCCGCACGCTTAACGTTACGATGACAGTTATTATGAGTTTATGCATTTTGATGTACCGAAGGTTGTTCGGAGTCCCGGATGTGATCACGGACATGACGAGGAGTCTCGAAATGGTCGAGACATAAAGATTGATATATTGGAAGCCTATGTTTGGACATCAGAAGTGTTCCGGGTGAAATCGGGAATTTTACCGGAGTATCGGGAGGTTCCCGGAACCCCCCGGGAACCAAATGGGCCTTATTGGGCCTTAGTGGAAAGGTGAAAGGGGCAGCCCAAGGTGGGCTGCGCGCCTCCCCCCTCCCCTAGTCCTATTAGGACTAGGAGAGGTGGCCGGCCCCCTTCTCCCTCTCTCTCTCTCTCTCGAGGAATCCTATTAGGAATAGGATTGGGGGGGGGAGTCCTACTCCCGGTAGGAGTAGGACTCCTCCTGCGCCCTCGTCCTTTGGCCGGCCAGCCCTCCCCCTGGCAACCTTTATATACGGGGGCAGGGGGCACCTCTAGACACACAAGTTGATCATTGAGATCGTTCCTTAGCCGTGTGCGGTGCCCCCTGCCACCATATTCCACCTCGATCATATCGTTGTAGTGCTTAGGCGAAGCCCTGCGTCGGTAGTACATCAAGATCGTCACCACGCCGTCGTGCTGACGGAACTCCTCCCCGAAGCTTTGCTGGATCGGAGCCCGGGGATCGTCATCGAGCTGTACGTGTGCTAAGAACTCAGAGGTGCCGGAGTAACGGTGCTTGGATCGGTCGGATCGGGAAGAAGACATACGACTACTTCCTCTATGTTGTGTCAACGCTTCTGTTGCGATCTACAAGGGTACGTAGATCAGACTCTCCCCCTCGTTGCTATGCATCACCATGATCTTGCGTGTGCGTAGGATTTTTTTTGAAATTACTACGTTCCCCAACAGTGGTATCAGAGCCTAGGTTTTATGGTTTGATGTTATTTGCACGAGTAGAACACCAGTGAGTTGTGGGCGATACAAGTCATACTGCCTACCAGCATGTCATACTTTGGTTCGGCGGTATTGTTGGACGAGACGACCCGGACCAACCTTACGCGTACGCTTACGCGAGACCGGTTCCCTCGGCGTGCTTTGCACATAGATGGCTTGCGGGCGACTGTCTCTCCAACTTTAGTTGAACCGAGTGTGGCTACGCCCGGTCCTTGAGAAGGTTAAAACGGAGTCTATTTGACAAACTATCGTTGTGGTTTTGATGCGTAGGTGAGATGAGTTCTTGCTTAAGCCCGTAGCAGCCACGTAAAACTTGCAACAACAAAGTAGAGGACGTCTAACTTGTTTTTGCAGGGCATGTTGTGATGTGATATGGTCAAGGCATGATGCTGATTTTATTGTATGAGATGATCATGTTTTGTAACCAAGTTATCGGCAACTGGCAGGAGCCATATGGTTGTCGCTTTATTGTATGCAATGCAATCGCGATGTAATGCTTTACTTTATTGCTAAGCGGTAGTGATAGTCGTGGAAGCATAAGATTGGCGAGACGACAACGATGCTACGATGGAGATCAAGGTGTCGCGCCGGTGACGATGGTGATCATGACGGTGCTTCGGAGATGGAGATCACAAGCACAAGATGATGATGGCCATATCATATCACTTATATTGATTGCATGTGATGTTTATCTTTTATGCATCTTATCTTGCTTTGATTGACGGTAGCATTATAAGATGATCTCTCACTAAATTATCAAGAAGTGTTCTCCCTGAGTATGCACCGTTGCCAAAGTTCGTCGTGCCCAGACACCACGTGATGATCGGGTGTGATAAGCTCTACGTCCATCTACAACGGGTGCAAGCCAGTTTTGCACACACAGAATACTCAGGTTAAACTTGACGAGCCTAGCATATGCAGATATGGCCTCGGAACACGGAGACCGAAAGGTCGAGCGTGAATCATATAGTAGATATGATCAACATAACGATGTTCACCATTGAAAACTACTCCATCTCACGTGATGATCGGTTATGGTTTAGTTGATTTGGATCACATGATCACTTAGAGGATTAGAGGGATGTCTATCTAAGTGGGAGTTCTTAAGTAATATGATTAATTGAACTTTAATTTATCATGAACTTAGTCCTGGTAGTATTAGCATATCTATGTTGAAGATCAATAGCTCGCGTTGTTGCTTTCATATGTTTATTTTGATATGTTCCTAGAGAAAATTGTGTTGAAAGATGTTAGTAGCAATGATACGGATTGGATCCGTGATCTGAGGTTTATCCTCATTGCTGCACAGAAAAATTATGTCCTTGATGCACCACTAGGTGACAGACCTATTGCAGGAGCAGATGCAAATGTTATGAACGTTTGGCTAGCTCAATATGATGACTACTTGATAGTTTAGTGCACCATGCTTAATGGCTTAGAATCGGGACTTCAAAGACGTTTTGAACGTCATGGACCATATGAGATGTTCCAGGAGTTGAAGTTAATATTTCAAGCAAATACCCTAGATTGAGAGATATGAAGTCTCCAACAAGTTCTATAGCTAAAAGATGGAGGAGAATCGCTCAACTAGCGAGCATGTGCTCAGATTGTCTGGGTACTACAATCGCTTGAATCAAGTGGGAGTTAATCTTCCAGATAAGATAGTGATTGACAGAATTTTCTAGTCACCATCACCAAGTTAGTAGAACTTCGTGATGAACTATAATATGCAAGGGATAACGGAAACAACTCCCAAGCACTTCGTGATGCTGAAATCAATGAAGGTAGAAATCAAGAAAAACATCAAGTGTTGATGGTTGACAAGACCACTAGTTTCAAGAAAAGGGCAAAAGGGAAGAAGGGGAACTTCAAGAAGAACGACAAGCAAGTTGCTGCTCAAGTGAAGAAGCCCAAGTATGATCCTAAGCCTGAGACTAAGTGCTTCTACTGCAAAGGAACTGGTTACTGGAAGCGGAACTACCCCAAGTGATTGACGGATAAGTAGGATGGCAAAGTGAACATAAGTATATTTGATATACATGTTATTGATGTGTACTTTACTAGTGTTTATAGCAACCCCTCAGTATTTGATACTAGTTCAGTTGCTAAGAGTAGTAACTCGAAACGGGAGTTGCAGAATGAACAGAGACTAGTTAAGGGTGAAGTGACGATGTGTGTTGGAAGTGGTTCCAAGATTGATATGATCATCATCGCACACTCCCTATACTTTCGGGATTAGTGTTGAACCTAAATAAGTGTTATTTGGTGTTTGCGTTGAGCATGAATATGATTTGATCATGTTTATTATAATACAGTTATTCATTTAAGTAAGATAATAAATTGTTGTTCTGTTTACATGAATAAAACCTTATATGGTTACACACCCAATGAAAATAGTTCGTTGGATCTCGATCGTACTGATACACATAATCATAATATTGAAACCAAAAGATGCAAAGTTAATAATAATAGTGCAACTTATTTGTAGCACTGCCGTTTAGTTCATATTGGTGTAAAGCGCATGAAGAAACTCCATGCTGATGGGCTTTTGGAACCACTTGATTATGAATCAGTTGATGCTTGCGAACCATGCCTCATGGGCAAGATGACTAAGACTCTGTTCTTCGGAACAATGGAGCGGGCAACAGATTTGTTGGAAATCATACATACTGATGTATGTGGTCCGATGAATATTGAGGCTTGCGACAGGTATCATTATTTTCTGATCTTCATAGATGATTTGAGCAGATATGAGTATATCTACTTGATGAAACATAAGTCTGAAACATTTGAAAAGTTCAAAGAATTTCAGAGTGAAGTGAAAAATCATCGTAACAAGAAAATAAAGTTTCTATGATCTGATCGTAGAGAAGAGTATTTGAGTTACAAGTTTGGCCTTCAGTTAAAAACAATGTGAAATAGTTTCACTACTCACGCCACATGGAACACCATAGTGTAATGGTGTGTCCGAACGTCATAACCGTACTTTATTAGATATAGTGCGATCTATGATGTCTCTTACCGATCTACCACTATCGTTTTGGGGTTATACATTAGAGACAACTGCATTCATGTTAAAAAGGGGCACCATCTAAGTCCGTTGAGACGACACAATCTGAACTGTGGTTTAGCAAGAAACCAAAGTAGTCGTTTCTTAAAGTTTGGGGTTGTGATGCTTATGTGAAAATGTTTCATCCTGATAAGCTCAAAACCAAATCGGAGAAATATGTCTTCATAGGATACCCAAAAGGAGACTGTTGGGTACACCTTCTATCACAGATCCTAAGGCAAGACATTTGTTGCTTATAATGGATACTTTCTAGAGAAGGAGTTTCTCTAGAAAGAAGTGAGTCGGAGGAAAGTAAAACTTGATAAGGTAATTGTACCTTCTACCTTATTGGAAAGTAGTTCATCACAAAAATCTGTTCTTGTGACTACTACACCAATTAGTGAGGAAGCTAATGATGATGATCATGTAACTTCAGATCAAGTTACTACCGAATCTCGTAGGTAAACCAGAGTGAGATCCGCACAAGAGTGGTACGGTAATCCTGTTCTGGAGGTCATGTTACTTGACCATGATGAACCTACGAACTATGAGGAAGCGATGATGAGCCCAGATTCTGCGAAATGGTTTGAGGCCATGAAATCTGAGATATGATCCATGTATGAGAACAAAGTTTGGACTTTGGTTGACTTGCCCGATGATCGGCAAGCAATTGAGAATAAATGGATCTTCAAGAGGAAGACGGACGCTGATAGTAGTGTTACTATCTACAAAGCTAGAATTGTCGCAAAAGGTTTTCAACAAGTTCAAGGTGTTGACTACGATGAGAGCTTCTCACTCGTATCTATGCTTGAGTCTGTCCAAATCATGTTAGTAATTGCCACATTTTATGAAATCTGGCAAATGGATAAACAAAACTGCATTCCTTAATGGATTTATTAAAGAAGAGTTGTATATGATGCAACAGAAGGTTTTGTCAATCCGAAAGGTGCTAACAAAATGTGCAAGCTCCAGCGATCCATCTGTGGACTGGTGCAAGCATCTCGGGGTTGGAATATACGCTTTGATGAGTTGATGAAAGCATATAGTTTTATACAGACTTGCGGTGAAGCCTGTATTTACAAGAAAGTGAGTGGGAGCTCTACAACATTTCTGATAAGTATATGTGAATGACATATTGTTGATCGGAAATAATGTAGAATTATTCTGTAAAGCATAAAGGAGTGTTTGAAAGGAGTTTTTCAAAGAAAGACTTCGGTGAAGCTGTTTACATATTGAGCTTCAAGATCTATAGAGATAGATCATGACGCTTGATAAGTTTTTTCAATGAGTACATACCTTGACAAGATTTTGAAGTAGTTCAAAATGGAGCAGTCAAAGAAAGAGTTCTTGCCTGTATTATAAGGTGTGAAGTTGAGTAAGACTCAAAGCCCGACCACGGCAGAAGATAGAAAGAGAATGAAAGTCATTCCCCATGCCTTGGCCATAGGTTCTATAAAGTATGTCATGCTGTATACCAGATCTATTGTATACCCTGCATTGATTTGGCAAGGGAGTACAATAGTGATCTAGGAGTAGATCACTGGACAGCGGTCAGAATTATCCTTAGTGAAATAAGGATATGTTTCTCGATTATGGACGTGACAAAAAGGTTCGTCGTAAAGGGTTACGCCGATGCAAGTTTTGACACTAATCTAGATGACTCTAAGTCTCGGTCTAGATACATATTGAAAGTGGGAGCAATTAGCTAGAGTAGCTCCATGCAGAGCATTGTTGACATAGAAATTTGCAAAATACATGTGGATCTGAATGTGGCAGAACCGTTGACTAAGATTCTCTCACAAGCAAAACATGATCACACCTTAGTACTCTTTGGGTGTTAATCACATAGTGATGTGAACTAGATTACTGAATCTAGTAAACCCTTTGGGTGTTGGTCACATGACGATGTGAACTGTGGGTGTTAATCACATGGTGATGTGAACTATTGCTGTTAAATCACATGGCGATGTGAACTAGATTATTGACTCTAGTGCAAGTGGGAGACTGAAGGAAATATGCCCTAGAGGCAATAATAAAGTTATTATTTATTTCCTTATATCATGATAAATGTTTATTATTCATGCTAGAATTGTATTAACCGGAAACATAATACATGTGTGAATACATAGACAAACAGAGTGTCACTAGTATGCCTCTACTTGACTAGCTCGTTAATCAAAGATGGTTATGTTTCCTAACCATGGACAAAGAGTTGTTATTTGATTAATGGGATCACATCATTAGATGAATGATCTGATTGACATGACCCATTCCATTAGCTTAGCACCCGATCGTTTAGTATGTTGCTATTGCTTTCTTCATGACTTATACATGTTCCTATGACTATGAGATTATGCAACTCCCGTTTACCGGAGGAACACTTTGGGTACTACCAAACGTCACAACGTAACTGGGTGATTATAAAGGAGTACTACAGGTGTCTCCAATGGTAGATGTTGGGTTGGCGTATTTCGAGATTAGAATTTGTCACTCCGATTGTCGGAGAGGTATCTCTGGGCCCTCTCGGTAATACACATCACATAAGCCTTGCAAGCATTATAACTAAGATGTTAGTTGTGAGATGATGTATTACGGAACGAGTAAAGAGACTTGCCGGTAACGAGATTGAACTAGGTATTGGATACCGACGATCGAATCTCGGGCAAGTAACATACCGATGACAAAGGGAACAACGTATGTTGTTATGCGGTCTGACCGATAAAGATCTTCGTAGAATATGTAGGAGCCAATATGGGCATCCAGGTCCCGCTATTGGTTATTGACCGGAGACGTGTCTCGGTCATGTCTACATTGTTCTCGAACCGTAGGGTCCGCACGCTTAACGTTACGATGACAGTTATTATGAGTTTATGCATTTTGATGTACCAAAGGTTGTTCGGAGTCCCGGATGTGATCACGGACATGACGAGGAGTCTCGAAATGGTCGAGACATAAAGATTGATATATTGGAAGCCTATGTTTGGACATCGGAAGTGTTCCGGGTGAAATCGGGAATTTTACCGGAGTACCGGGAGGTTACCGGAACCCCCCGGGAACCAAATGGGCCTTATTGGGCCTTAGTGGAAAGGTGAAAGGGGCAGCCCAAGGTGGGCTGCGCGCCTCCCCCTCCCCTACTCCTATTAGGACTAGGAGAGGTGGCCGGCCCCCTTCTCCCTCTCTCTCTCTCTCGAGGAATCCTATTAGGAATAGGATTGGGGGGGGAGTCCTACTCCCGGTAGGAGTAGGACTCCTCCTGCGCCCTCCTCCTTTGGCCGGCCAGCCCTCCCCCTGGCAACCTTTATATACGGGGGCAGGGGGCACCTCTAGACACACAAGTTGATCATTGAGATCGTTCCTTAGCCGTGTGCGGTGCCCCCTGCCACCATATTCCACCTCGATCATATCATTGTAGTGCTTAGGCGAAGCCCTGCGTCGGTAGTACATCAAGATCGTCACCACGCCGTCGTGCTGACGGAACTCCTCCCCGAAGCTTTGCTGGATCGGAGCCCGGGGATCGTCATCGAGCTGTACGTGTGCTAAGAACTCGGAGGTGCCGGAGTAACGGTGCTTGGATCGGTCGGATCGGGAAGAAGACATACGACTACTTCCTCTACGTTGTGTCAACGCTTCCGTTGCGATCTACAAGGGTACGTAGATCAGACTCCCCCCGTCGTTGCTATGCATCACCATGATCTTGCGTGTGCGTAGGAATTTTTTTTGAAATTACTAAGTTCCCCAACAAATATTTCATCAAGTTCTACTTTCCTCCGACTTATTTCTTTCGAGAGAAACTCTTTCTCTAGAAAGGACCCATTCTTGGCAACAAAGATCTTGCCTTCGGATCTGAGGTAGAAGGTATACCCAACAGTTTCTTTAGGGTATCCTATGAAGACGCATTTTTCCGACTTGGGTTCGAGCTTTTCAGGTTGAAGTTTCTTGACATAAGCATCGCATCCCCAAACTTTTAGAAACGACAGCTCAGGTTTCTTCCCAAACCATAATTCATACGGTGTCGTCTCAACGGATTTCGACAGAGCCCTATTTAAAGTGAATGCGGCTGTCTCTAAAGCATAGCCCCAAAATGACAGCGGTAAATCGGTAAGAGACATCATAGATCACACCATATCCAATAGAGTGCGATTACGATGTTCAGACACACCATTACGTTGAGGTGTTCCAGGCGGCGTGAGTTGTGAAACTATTCCACATTTTCTTAAGTGTGTGCCAAATTCGTGACTCAAGTATTCTCCCCCACGATCTGATCGCAAGAACTTGATTTTCTTGTCACTTTGATTCTCAACCTCACTCTGAAATTCCTTGAACTTTTCAAAGGTCTCAGACTTGTGTTCCATTAAGTAGACATACCCATATCTACTCAAGTCATCAGTGAGGGTGAGAACATAACGATAGCCACCGCGAGCCTCAACACTCATTGGACCGCACACATTAGTATGTATGATTTCTAATAAGTTGGTTGCTCGCTCCATTGTTCCTGAGAACGGAGTCTTGGTCATTTTACCCATGAGGCGTGGTTCGCACGTGTCAAATGATTCGTAATCAAGAGACTCTAAAAGTCCATCTGCATGGAGCTTCTTCATGCGTTTGACACCTATGTGACCAAGGCAGCAGTGCCACAAGTATGTGGGACTATTATTATCAACCTTACATCTTTTGGTATTCACACTATGAATATGTGTAGCATTACGCTCGAGATTCATTAAGAATAAACCATTCACCATCGGAGCATGACTATAAAACATATCTCTCATATAAATAGAACAACCATTATTCTCGGATTTAAATGAGTAGCCATCTCGAATTAAACGAGATCTTGATACAATGTTCATGCTCAAAGCTGGCACTAAATAACAATTATTGAGGTTTAAAACTAATCCCGTAGGTAAATGTAGAGGCAGCGTGCCAACGGCGATCACATCGACCTTGGAACCATTCCCGGCGTGCATCGTCACCTCGTCCTTCGCTAGTCTCCGCTTATTCCGCAGCTCCTGCTTTGAGTTACAAATGTGAGCAACCGCACCGGTATCAAATACCCAGGAGCTACTACGAGTACTGGTAAGGTACACATCAGTTACATGTATAT
Organism: Triticum monococcum; assembly: GCA_034509565.1. Classification (NCBI taxonomy): domain Eukaryota; kingdom Viridiplantae; phylum Streptophyta; class Magnoliopsida; order Poales; family Poaceae; genus Triticum; species Triticum monococcum. Next base: position 493,165,038 of record CM067845.1, read on the forward strand.
CACATATACCTTTAATGTTGCCGGCCTTCTTGTCCGCTAAGTATTTGGGGCAGTTATGCTTCCAGTGACCACTTCCCTTGCAATAAAAACACTCAGTCTCGGGCTTGGGTCCATTCTTTGCCTTCTTCCCGGGCGCGGCAACTCCCTTGCCATCCTTCTTGAAGTTCTTCTTACCCTTGCCTTTCTTGAACTTAGTGGTTTTATTCACCATCAACACTTGATGTTCCCTTTTGATTTCCAACTCTGCTGATTTCAGCATTGAATACACCTCAGGAATGGTCTTTTCCATCCCCTGCATATTGAAGTTCATCACAAAGCTCTTGTAGCTTGGTGGAAGCGACTGAAGGATTCTGTCAATGACCGCGTCATCCAGGAGATTAATTCCCAGCCGAGTCAAGCGGTTATGCAACCCAGACATTTTGAGTATGTGCTCACTGACAGAACTATTTTCCTCCATCTTACAGCTGAAGAACTTGTCGGAGACTTCATATCTCTCGACCCGGGCATGAGCTTGAAAAACCATTTTCTGCTCTTCGAACATCTCATATGCTCCGTGTCTCTCAAAATGCTTTTGGAGCCCCGGTTCTAAGCTGTAAAGCATGCCGTATTGAACGAGGGAGTAATCATCAGCATGTGACTGCCAAGCGTTCATAACGTCTTGGTTCTTTGGGACAGGTGCGTCACCTAGCGGTGCTTCTAGGACATAATCTTTCTTGGCAGCTATGAGGATGATCCTCAGGTTCCGGACCCAGTCTGTATAGTTACTGCCATCATCTTTCAGCTTGGTTTTCTCTAGGAACGCGTTGAAGTTGAGGGCAACGTGGGCCATTTGATCTATAAGACATATTGAAAAGATTTTAGACTAAGTTCATGATAATTAAGTTCATCTAATCAAATTATTCAATGAACTCCCACTCAGATAGACATCCCTCCAGTCATCTAAGTGAAACATGATCCGAGTGAACTAGGCCGTGTCCGATCATCACGTGAGACGGACTAGCCAACATCGGTGAACATCTTCATGTTGATTGTATCTTCTATACGACTCATGCTCGACCTTTCGGTCTTCCGTGTTCCGAGGCCATGTCTGTACATGCTAGGCTCGTCAAGTCAACCTAAGTGTATTGCGTGTGTAAATCTGGCTTACACCCGTTGTATTCGAATGTTAGAATCTATCACACCCGATCATCACGTGGTGCTTCGAAACAACGAACCTTCGCAACGGTGCACAGTTAGGGGGAACACTTTCTTGAAATTATTACGAGGGATCATCTTATTTAAGCTACCGTCGTTCTAAGCAAATAAGATGTAAAACATGATAAACATCACATGCAATCAAATAGTGACATGATATGGCCAATATCATTTGCTCCTTTTGATCTCCATCTTCGGGGCTCCATGATCATCATTGTCACCGGTCATGACACCATGATCTCCATCATCGTGTCTTCTTGAAGTTGTCCCGTCATCTATTACTTCTACTACTATGGCTAACGCTTTAGCAATAAAGTAAAGTAACTACATGAAGTTTATGTTGGCACACAGGTCATAAATAAATGAAGACAACTCCTATGGCTCCTGCCGGTTGTCATACTCATCGACATGCAAGTCGTGATTCCTATTACAAGAACATGATCATCTCATACATCACATATATCATTCATCACATCCTTTTGGCCATATCACATCACACGGCACATGCTGCAAAAACAAGTTAGACGTCCTCTAATTGTTGTTGTAAGTTTTTACGTGGCTGCTATAGGTTTCTAGCAAGAACGTTTCTCACCTACGCCAAAACCAGAACGTGAATTGCCAATTTCTATTTACCCTTCATACGGACCCTGTTCATCGAATCCGATCTGACTAAAGTGGGAGAGACAGACACCCGCCAGCCACCTTATGCAACTAGTGCATGTCAGTCGGTGGAACCAGTCTCACATAAGCATACGTGTAAGGTCGGTCCGTGCCGCTTCATCCCACGATGCCGCCGAATCAAGATAAGACTAGTAACGGCAAGCAAATTGACAATATCGACGCCCACAACTGCTTTGTGTTCTACTCGTGCATAGTAACTACACATAGACCTAGCTCATGATGCCACTGTTGGGGAACGTAGCAGAATTTTAAAATTTGCTACGCATCACCAAGATCAATCTATGGAGTCATCTAGCAACGAGGGAGAGATGAGTGCATCTACATACCCTTGTAGATCGCGCGCGGAAGCGTTCAAGAGAACGGGGTTGATGGAGTCGTACTCGACGTGATCCAAATCACCGGTGACCAAGTGCCGAACGGACGGCACCTCCGCATTCAACACACATACGGTTGGGAAGACGTCTCCTCCAACTTGATCCAGCAAGGGGGAAGGAGAGGTTGATGAAGATCCAGCAGCACGACGGCGTGGTGGTGGAAGCAACGGTGATCTCAGCAGGGCTTCGCCAAGCGCAGGGAGACGGAGGAGTGTCACGGGAGGGAGAGGGAGAGGACAGGGGCTTGGGTGCGGCTGCCCTCCCTCCCCCCCACTATATATAGGGTGCCTAGGGGGGAGCCAGCCCTAGGAGATCCAATCTCCTAGGGGGGCAGCGGCCAAGGGGGTGCCTTGCCCCCCAAGGCAAGGGTGGCGCCCCCACCCCTAGGGTTTCCAACCCTAGGCGCAGGGGGAGGCCCAAGGGGGCGCACCAGCCCACTAGGGGCTGGTTCCCCTCCCACTTCAGCCCATGGGGCCCTCTGGGATAGGTGGTCCCACCCGGTGGACCCCCGGGACCCTTCCGGTGGTCCCGGTACAATACCGATTATCCCTGAAACTTTCTCGATGGCCAAAACTTGACTTCCTATATATAAATCTTTACCTCCGGACCATTCTGGAACTCCTTGTGACGTCCGGGATCTCATCCGGGACTCCGAACAACTTTCGGGTTACCGTATGCTAATATCACAACAACCCTAGCGTCACCGAACCTTAAGTGTGCAGACCCTACGGGTTCGGGAGACATGCAGACATGACCGAGACGCCTCTCCGGTCAATAACCAAGAGAGGGATCTGGATACCCATGTTGGCTCCCGCATGCTCCATGATGATCTCATCAGATGAACCACGATGTCGAGGATTCAATCAATCCGTATACAATTCCCTTTCTCAATCGGTACGTTACTTGCCCGAGACTCGATCGTCGGTATCCCAATACCTAGTTCAATCTCGTTACCGGCAAGTCACTTTACTCGTGCCGTAATGCATGATCCCGTGATCAACCACTTGGTCACATTGAGCTCATTATGATGATGCATTACCGAGTGGGCCCAAAGATACCTCTCCGTCATACGGAGTGACAAATCCCAATCTCGATTCGTGCCAACCCAACAAACACTTTCGGAGATACCTGTAATGTACCTTTATAGTCACCCAGTTACGTTGTGACGTTTGGCACACCCAAGGCATTCCTACGGTATCCGGGAGTTGCACAATCTCATGGTCTAAGGAAATGATACTTGACATTCGGAAAAGCTACAGCAAACGAACTACACGATCTTTGAGCTATGCTTAGGATTGGGTCTTGTCCATCACATCATTTTCCTAACGATGTGACCCCGTTATCAATGACATCCAATGTCCATAGTTAGGAAACCATGACTATCTTTTGATCAATGAGCTAGTCAACTAGAGGCTCACTGGGGACGTGTTGTGGTCTATGTATTCACACATGTATTACGATTTCCGGATAACACAATTATAGCATGAACAATAGAAAATTATCATGAACAAAGAAATATAATAATAACCATTTTATTATTGCCTCTAGGGCATATTTCCAACACTAAACTCCGAGAAGGCCGAACTTGAGGTTGATCTTGCTAGACTCAAAGAGGAGTTTGATCTACTTGACAAGGCTCACAAGGTCTTGAAGGGTGCTCATGCTAGCCTCAAAGAGTCTCATGATCAACTTCAAGTAAAGCTAACCAAGGAAAAAGCCACTTTTCCTCGTATGATGTTAATTGATAATGCAAATGCTACTACCCCGGTTGTGAGCATGTGCATCTCGTTGAGGAGAACGCTAAGCTAAAGGGGCAACTTGAGAGAGGTCTTGGGACTTGCATACAAGGCAAGAAGAACCTCAACGACCTCTTGATCAACCAAAAGGTAGTTGTGGACAAGGAAGGGGTTGGGTACGTGCCCGACTCCAAGAACAAGAAGAAGAATGACAAGATCAAACGACCTCCTCCTCTCATGCAAACCTTTGTGATGGAGAGAGAGAGTGCCTCCAAGGAGAAGAAGAAGAACAATGCGAAGGGTGGCGTTGTCAAAAAGGGCAATGTCACTCCTCGCATCAAAGCCGGTGACTTTAATCCTTCTTATGTGTTATGCCGTGCTAGTGATGGGCATGTCTATGCCAAATTCGTTGGTTCTCCTCATGAATACATTGAATGGTCTATTTGGGTTCCAAAGACCCTTGTTACTAACATCAAAGGACCCATTACAAAATGGGTACCTAAAACCAATCATTAATCTCTTGTAGGTGTTTGCTTCTAGTGGGGGATCATGGTTGCTCGATAGCGGAGCTACAAATCATATGACCGGAAGCAAGGACTTGGCGGTGGATGTGCACAAGATTCCATCTATGCCCACCAATGTCGAGTGGGGTGACGCCTCATCCTCTAAGGTATTGGGACTTGGCAAGGTGGTCATCTCTCATGATCTAACGATCGAGAAGGTCATGCTTGTTGAGTCCCTTGCATACAATTTACTTTCCGTTCGTCAACTTGCAATCATGGGCTTTGCCACTTTCTTTGATATCGATACTGTGGCCCTCTTGTGGAGCAAGACTCTTAAGTAGCCTTTGTTGGGCATGTCGAGAACGGTCTATATGTGATTAACTTTTCGGAGCGACCCACTAAGACCGCGACATGCCTAATGGCTAAGTTTGATGTGGGATGGATTTTGCATCGCCGTCTAGCCCATGTCAATATGAGATCTTTGCAAAGTCTCCTTAAGGGGGACCATGTCCGTGGACTAACGAATGTTAGTTTTGCTAAAGATCGTGCTTGCAGTGCTTGTATCGAAGGAAAGCTACATGAGAAGGCTCACCCTCCCACGACTATCATTTACTCAAAGAGGCCTTTGGAGCTCCTTCACATGGATCTCTTTGGGCCTCCATCCTTCAATAGTCTTGGGGGTAGGAAGTATTGCTTGGTGATTGTGGATGACTACTCAAGATACACTTGGGTGTATTTCTTCAAGAGGAAGAGCGAGACCCAACAAACCGTCATTGACTTTGCAAATGAAGCACAACGTTAACACAATGCAAAGATCTTGACAATAAGAAGTGACAATGGCACCGAGTTCAAGAACTACACCTTGGATGAGTTTCTTAGTGATGAGGGGATCAAGCATCAATATTCCGCACCTTACACCCCTCAACAAAACGGTGTTGCGGAGAGGAAGAACCGGACGTTGATGGATGCGGCAAGGACCATGATGGCGGAGTTCAAGTCTCCGTACAACTTTTGGGCCGAAGCCATCAACACCGCGTGTCATGCATCCAATCGGCTCTACCTCCGCAAGGGCTTGAACAAGACTCCATATGATATACTCACCGGTAACAAGCCCAACCTCAAGTACTTTCGGGTGTTCGGGTGTAAGTGTTTCATTCTCAAGAAAGGTGTTCGGTTGTCTAAATTTGAGGCTAGAGCTTATGAGGGCATATTTGTTGGTTATGCTACAAACTCTCATGTTTACCGTGTCCTCAATAAATCCACATGACTTATTGAGGAGACATGTAACGTGGAGTTTGATGAGAATAACGGCTCCCAAGTGGAGCAAAGTGGCACTTGTGATGTTGGTGATGAAATTCCTCCTCAAGCCATAAGAAGAATGGGTGTTGGCTTTATCCTACCCATTGAGGAACCCCTTGTGGCTGAAGGAGAAGGACAAAGCTCCACTCAAGTGGAGCCATCACCAACCCAAGGCCCACACGCTTCCGGAGAACAACATGAAGGCCCTCATCCTCAAGAACATGACCAAGGGCAAGATCATGCTCAAGACGGTGTTGACACATCAAGTGATGCCCAAGGTCAAGTTCTCTCCTCCGAGCAAGTTCAAGAACAAGAACAAGCTCAAGACGACGCTCAAGATGATCAAGTGACCACTCCTCGTATCACCCCCGAGGAGGAATTAGAGCGTCGTGCCGCCAAAGTTGCTTCCAAGCTCTCCACCAAGGATCATCTCATGACGAATGTGCTTGGAAGCTTAAGAAAGGGGGTAAGCACTCATAGACAATTAGCAAACTATTGTGAGCATCACGCGTTTGTCTCTTGTGTTGAACCCCACAAGGTCTATGAGGCGCTAGAAGATCCGGATTGGCTCAATGCCATGCATGAAGAACTCAACAACTTCAAGCGCAACAAAGTGTGGAGATTGGTGCCAAGACCGACGGGGAACCACAGTGTCATTGGAACCAAGTGGATATTTAAGAACAAGCAAGATGCCCATGGGATTATCATTCGCAACAAGGCTCGTTTGGTAGCACAAGGCTACTCCTAAGTTGAGGGTATCGACTACGGTGAAACCTTTGCTCCCGTTGCTCGTCTTGAATCTATTCGCATGTTGATTGCTTATGCTTCTCATCATAACTTTAAGTTACAACAAATGGATGTGAAGAGTGCTTTTCTTAATGGTCCCATTAATGAATTGGTTTATGTCAAGAAACCCCCCGGGTTCGAGGATCCCTACTTTCCCGATCATGTGTATCAACTCGATAAGGCACTCTATGGCCTTAAACAAGCCCCACGTGCGTGGTATAACCACCTTACCGAGTTGTTACAAGACCGTGGTTTTTAAGTTGGGCTAATCGACCCCACTCTTTTTACTAAGAAGGTCAAAGGGGAGTTGTTTGTGTGCCAATTATATGTTGATGATATCATCTTTGGTTCCCCTAACAAAGCTTTCAATGAGGAATTTGCCGCTCTCATGACCTCAAAGTTCGAGATGTCTTCCATGGGAGAGTTGAAGTTCTTTCTAGGGTTCGAAGTGAAGCAAAGAAGAGAAGGAACCTTCATCAACCAAGCCAAATATACTCAAGACATGCTCAAGAGATTCAAGCTAAGTGATGTCAAGCCGGCTTCCACTTCAATGCCCACCAAGTGCCAACTTGACATAGATCCCAATGGTAAAGCGGTGGATCGGAAGGTATATTGCTCCATGATAGGCTCCTTGCTTTACCTTTGTGCATCTAGACCAGATATCATGTTGAGTGTGGGAATTTGTGCACGGTTTCAAGCCGCACCTAAGGAAAGTCACTATGTGGCGGTCAAACGAATCTTTCGATATTTGGCTCATACCCCAAACTTTGGCTTATGGTACCCAAGAGGAGCAAACTTCAAGCTTGTAGGGTATTCGGATTCCGATTGTGCGGGAGACAAAGTGGATAGGAAGTCCACTTCCGGAGGGTGCCAATTCCTTGGTTGCTCTTTGGTAAGTTGGTCTTCCAAAAAGCAAAGTTGTGTGTCTCTCTCGTCCACCGAAGCGGAGTACGTGGCGGCCGGTAGTGGTTGTGCACAACTCTTATGGATGAGGCAAACTTTAAAGGATTACGGTGTCATTTGTGACAAAGTGCCTCTTTGGTGTGACAATAAAAGTGCCATCAAGATCTCTCTCAACCCGATGCAACACTTCAAGACGAAGCATATCGAGATCCGGTATCACTTCATCCGGGATCACATTAGGCGAGGAGAGATCGAGCTCAACTATGTCAACACTCATGATAACCTCGCAGATATTTTCACAAAGCCCTTGGATGAAGCAAGATTTCGCGAGTTAAGGCATGAGCTAAATATCATTGATTCGAGCAATGTTGTTTGAACCCTTGCACACCCCACCATACTCAACGTGTTGTCTTGTTTAGATGTAGGCATGGACATAGGGGGAGTGTTGTTCTCTCAATGAACTCTCCCTCTCCCCATTATGCATAAATTGATCAAGTCTTTCACATTAGCCATGTTTGATGGTACTTGTGCTTCAAAGACGAGTTTTGGTCATGGACCCAAGGATAATTCTTCGCGGTGCCATACCAATTGACTCGAACATAGGTGGCTACGGCCACCGCCCTCTCTTTGGAGAGGTGGTGTCTCGTGGTTGTTTCGTTTTGTCATTTGCTTTTCTGCCTTTGTGTGTAGCGTGGTCTTGTGGTGTCGTGTTGCCTCGGAGTGTTCGTGCAAAGACCCCGTTTTTCGTGTGCTTGAAACGTGCATCTTGTTGAGCCCACGGTACTACCGTGGCTTGCCGTGGTACTACCGCTTTGAGGGGCACGGTACTACCGCTTTGAGAGGCACGGTACTACCGCGCCATAGCGCGGTACTACCGCTCTGGTGTAGTACCTCAGAAGTACCGCGCCGAGCGGTACTACCGCGATGGGGCACGGTACTACCATGCCGTCGAGGAAGCGTGGGGGTTATGACTCGGGCAGGGGAGTTCCAACTCCCCATACCCATTCACTTGCCTCTCTCCCCACGTCTCTCTCTCTCTTGCTCAAGAACGGCGCCGGAGGCCCTCGCCGGATCTCCGTCTCCGGCCACTCTCCACGGATTCCGACTGGTGGGATCATTCCCCACCACTTCCTCTTGCCATGGACCAAGGTTTTTCCCCAAATCCCTCTTTTTCTTGGTTGTTCTCTCGCTTCTAGGTTTTTGGGGAGATGCTTGTTGTTCTTGAGATTTTAGGCCAAATCTATGCAAGAGTAGGATGTAGGAGAGTCGTGTTGCATAGGAATCATACTTGATATGTTGTCTTGTGGTAGATTTGTCCAACCGTAGTACCGCCGCAGTTTCGCGGGCTTTTGTCAGATTTGAACTTGTTCGGATCTGACGCAGTGTGGTACTACCGTGTCTCATGTGCAGTACTACCGCTCGTGCGGTACTACCGCCCATCAAGTGCGTACTACCGCGCTAGCTCGTGCGGTACTACCGCTCATCGGACGCGGTACTACCGCGCTAGCTGAGGCACTAAGCTCGTACTACCGCTCCTAGACCCGGTACTACCGTGACCTTACACGGTACTACCGTGACTAAGAGCGGTACTACTATCTTAGTTCCGCAGCACTTGGCAGTACTACCGTAGGGGTCAAATCTCTCTCTAGGTAATTCTCTTGTGTGCTTTCTGCATGTTTCTTTTGCTTTGTTGTGGTCTTTGCATTGATCCCTCTTGTTTGTCGTGGGTGTTTTGCGTTTTGTGTCTCAGGTGGTGGCTCTCGTCGTTCCAATCCCAGTCATGACACTAGCTCCAAGCGTCTGTGCAACCCCCAAGATGAAGCCCCAGAGGGCTCCAATGCCCCCAAGCGCAATGTCAAGACCACTGCCAGCAAGCAAAAGGAACCTGCTATGGGCATGGATGAGATTTCAGTCACTGAGTATGTCGAACACCGGAAGACCAATCCCTATGTGAATCCTCGGGCTATCCTCAGAGGCACCGAGTTGTTCTGGACCAAGCAACAGGCTCTCATCTATCTGGATGTGATCAAGAACAAGCAGAATACCTTCGTGGATGTCAAGTGGATTGACATGAATCACATGCGGAAGGACAATTTTCGTGACTATTTTGGAGAGGCTCTGGACTTGGTGGAGCAGTTTGCTATTGAGCCGGTGATCTCCTTTCACCTTGACTATGACCCTGAGCTTATCTGTCAGTTCTTTGCCTCAGTGTACTTTCATCCTGGGGATGAGCGAAGGATGACCTGGATGACCAACGGCCGTTAGTTGTCTGCTACATGGAAGGAGTTCATGGATCTGCTTCACATTCCCGATGACGGGCTTCACACCCCCGTTGGTGTTCGCCCCCACGCCAACTTTGAGTCGGCCAACAAGAACCTGGTTCAGCCTTTCCTTGTTCAGAAGGTGCTCCCCAATGGCAAGTCAACTTGGGTGTTGAACTCCTTTCTGGATCATGCATCGCATCTTCCGCAACACTCTGTTCCCACGCATTGGCGACAAGGACAAGGTCCATGCCTATCTAGTGGACATGTTTCTCCTGTGTGCAGAGGCACGTTCATCTCAAACTCAGCCACTTGATGTCTCACACATCATGTGGTGTGAGCTTCGGTTTGCGGTGTTCACTCGCAAGGTACCTATCTATGGACCGTACCTGTTTCTGCTGCTCTCCACCACTTGGGAGAAGATGTACCCTGGTGATGAGTTCCTTGCTCCAGACTGGATTCACCATGAGTCCATCAGCCTCCGCGTCAAGCTCAACTGGGCCAACACCACTACCCGTGCTGAGGCCTCTTCTGCTAGGAGGGTTGTTGGTGAGGAGGAGGCTGCTAGGTCCACCACACCTTCCTTTGAGCCGTCGTGGGCCAAGAAGTTAAAGGACAAGATGAAGACTCTATTCTGCATGTAGGCAAAGGGACAGTACAGGGCTCACATGGCAGACAAGGAGAATCGCCGCTGTGACAAGAAGGTTATGAGGCTCTTTGGAGAGGATGTGTCTGGCGGGTCTGAGGACGTCATCACGCCTGAGGCTGCCTGGATGTCGAAGTAGGGATACAAGTGGACCAGTTCAGAGGAAGACATCGAGGAGACCGTCCCCGCTGCTGAGTCTGACGAGGAGCACGAGGAGCAGTGGGACGACTTCTCTGCCTGAGCCACCCCGTGTGTGTAGGTGTCCTCTCTGTCTTTTTGGTGTCTCCATGCCAAAGGGGGAGAGAGTGTAGGGATTTGCGTTGTGTTGTGCTTGGTGTGTTTGTTTGCTTTGTTGTTTGGACCTTGTTTGCCTCATTTCGTTTGCTTTTGTTTGGTTTAAACCTTCGAGACCTATCCTTCATATGGTGTAAGACATATGCACTCTATCTATCTTAGTTAACTTATGTTTGTGCTATCTTGTCTTGTGATAACCTTCCTATTACTAGATATGCTTCGTCTCTATAACATAGGGGGAGCTTTGATTCTAGTATGTGTGCCGTGCAGTCCAAAGCACTCATCTAGGTGGCACACATCTAGGGGGAGCCCGTCTATATTCTAGAGAGGAGGGGTTTGTGGTTGCTTAATATTATTTCCCTGTGCAAATCCCGTATTGTCATCAATCCACCAAAAAGGGGGAGATTGTAAGGGCATATTTATCCCTAAGGTGTTTTGGTGATTGATGACAACGTGTTTGCGGACTAATCGTGTGCCTTGAGTATCCCAGACATTTCATCGCTAGGCACAAGACGGTTGGGTACCCCTCGAAGACTGTTGAAGACGGCGTCTTTTCTACGTTTCTTTTTGGTGGATTTGAGTCGTAGGAAAGCCGTACTATTAAGAGGGGGTCCGCGTCGGAAAGGTTTGGGTGGAATCATCACGTACACGTCTCCTTCTTGTCCCCTCCTTTTCCCTTGGAGCTTCCTCCGCTTTCTCGCCTCCCTGGTTCTGGCTGCTGAGTTGGGTCGCGGTAGTACTGCTCCAGGAGAGTGGTAGTACCGTAGGCACCAGCGGTAGTACCGTGCGGTGGCGCGATAGTACCGCAGGTGCCCACGGTAGTACCGCTCCCCTTGAGCTGCACTACCATTGCCCACCAGGCTAGTACCGCTCCTTCGCGGTAGTACGGGCGGATGTAATTTTTTACATCCGCACCTACCGCGGTAGTACCGCTTTCACTGCGCGGTAGTACCGCGCTATGTTGTCAGGCAGTAGTACCGCCCCTCGGCAGTACTACTGTGTCGGGTTTTTGTTCTTCTGTTTCTTTGCGGAAGTAGGCACGGATGTTTCCTCCCCCTGGCTAGGGGATTTCTGCCTTGCGGTAGTACCGCATGGAGGCGCGGTAGTACCGCGCTGGCGGAAGTACCGCCCTCAGCTCCTGCGCGTCAGATCTGACCTTGCTGTCGCTGGGGTTGCGGCAGTACCGCGGGCTGGTACGGTAGTACCGCATGGTCGTGCGGTAGTACCGCTTGGTAGCAAGCGGTAGTACAGCTGGCCGCGGGCTGGTTGGTGGGTAACGGTTGGATCTTTGTCCTACCTATATAAGGAGTCCCCTTCTTCCCCGTTGACTCATCTCTTCCAACCCTAAGCTCCATTTTCACCCGATCTCACTCCCTAGCCAATCAAACTTGTTGATTTGTTCGGGAGTGGTTGAGAAGGCCTCGATCCACACTTCCGCCAAGAGAAATTTGATTCCCCCACTAATCCCATGAGGATCTTGTTACTCTTGGGTGTTTGAGCATCCTAGACGGTTGAGGTCACCGCGAAGCCATAGTCCATTGTGGTGAAGCTTCGTGGCGTCGTTGGGAGCCTCCAATTGAGTTGTGGAGATTGCCCCAACCTTGTTTGCAAAGGTTCGGTCGCCGCCTCCAAGGGCACCAATAGTGGAATCACGGCATCTCGCATTGTGTGAGGGCGTGAGGAGAATACGGTGGCCCTGGTGGCTTCTTGGGGAGCATTGTGCCTCCACACCGCTCCAACGGAGACGTACTTCCTCTCAAAGGGAAGGAACTTTGGCAACACATCCTCGTCTCCACCGTCTCCACTCTTGGTTATCTCGTGCCTTTACTTGTGCAAGCTTATTTGTATCATATCACTTGCTTTCTTGTGTTCCTATCCTTGTTGCATCATATAGGTTGCTCACCTAGTTGCATATCTAGACAACCTACTTTGATGCAAAGTTTAAATTGTTAAAGAAAAGCTAAAAATTGTTAGTTGCCTATTCACCCCCCCCTCCAGTCAACCATATCGATCCTTTCACGGGGGCCATAGGTTTCACTAGTGGCTTCTCTCAAGAGCATAAGTATTTTACGGTGGGTGAACAAATTATTGTTGAGCAATTCACAGAATTGAGCATAGTTATGAGAATATCTAGGTATGATCATGTATATAGGCATCACATTCGAGACAAGTAGACCGACTCTTGCCTGCATCTACTACTATTACTCCACACATCGACCGCTATCCAGCATGCATCTAGAGTATTAAGTTCATAAGAACAGAGTAACGCCTTAAGTAAGATGACATGATGTAGAGGGATAAATTCATGCAATATGATAAAAAAAACCATCTTGTTATCCTCGATGGAAACAATACAATACGTGCCTTACTGCCCCTATTGTCACTGGGAAAGGACACCGCAAGATTGAACCCAAAGCTAAGCACTTCTCCCATTGCAAGAAAGATCAATCTAGTAGGCCAAACCAAACTAATAATTCGAAGAGACTTGCAAAGATAACCAATCATACATAAAAGAATTCAGAGAAGATTCAAATATTGTTCATACATAAACTTGATCATAAACCCACAATTCATCGGTCTCAACAAACACACCACAAAAGAAGATTACATCGAATAGATCTCCACAAGAGAGGGGGAGAACTTTGTATTGAGATCCAAAAAGAGAGAAGAAGCCATCTAGCTAATAACTATGGACCCGAAGGTCTGAGGTAAACTACTCACACTTCATCGAAAGGGCTATGGTGTTGATGTAGAAGCCCTCCGTGATCGATGCCCCCTCCGGCGGAGCTCCGAAACATGCCCCAAGATGGGATCTCATGGATACAGAAATTTATGGCGGTGGAATTAGGGTTTTGGCTCCGTATCTGATTGTTTGGGGGTATGTAGGTATATATAGGAGGAAGAAGTACGTCGGTGGAGCAACAGGGGGCCCACGAGGGTGGAGGGCGCGCCTGGGGGGTAGGCGCGCCCCCTACCTCGTGGCCTCCTTGTTGGTTGCTTGATGTAGGGTCCAAGTCTCCTGGATCTTGTTCGTTCCAAAAATCACGTTCCCGAAGGTTTCATTCCGTTTGGACACCGTTTGATATTCCTTTTCTTCAAAACCCTAAAACAGACAAAAAACAGGAATTCTGGGTTGGGCCTCCGGTTAATAGGTTAGTCCCAAAAATAATATAAAAGTGGATAATAAAGCCCAATAATGTCCAAAACAGTAGATAATATAGCATGGAGCAATCAAAAATTATAGACATGTTGGAGACGTATCAAGCATCCCCAAGCTTAATTCCTGCTCGTCCTCGAGTAGGTAAATGATAAAAATAGAATTTTTGATGTGGAATAGTACTAGGCATAATTTCAATGTAATTCTTCTTAATTGTGGCATGAATATTCAGATCCGAAAGATTCAAGATAAAAATTTAATATTGACATAGAAATAATAATACTTCAAGCATACTGTGACACCCTCGATTCAACCGTACACTAATCATACACACAAATGTGTACGATCAAGATCAAGGACTCACGGGAAGATATCACAACACAACTCTAGACACAAAATAAAAATAATACAAGCTTTATATTACAAGCCAGGGGCCTCGAGGGCTCGAATACATAAGCTCGAATACACAAGAGTCAGCAGAAGCAACAATATCTGAGTACAGACATGAGTTAAACAAGTTTGCCTTAAGAAGGCTAGCACAAAAACAATATCGATCAAAAAGGCAAGGCCTCTTGCCTGGGAGCCTCCTAAATACATCAAGTCATCAGCGGTCGTCACATAGTAGTAGGCACCCTTGGGGTAGCAGTAGTCTTCAGTGGTGTCGTCTGGCTCCTGGGATCCGTCATCTGGTCGCAATAATCGGGTATGGGAGAAAAGGAGGTAGCAAAGCAACCGTGAGTACTCATCCAAAGTACTCACAAGACTTACATCACATCTAAACTAAGTATGCATCGGTATCAAAGGAAATGGGCTCTATCTGTGGACTAAACTGCAGAATGCCAGAAGAGAAGGGGAAAGCCTAGCCTATCGAAGACTAGCATCTTCAAGCATCTCGCAGCATATAGAAGAGTACAGATCAACATAATGTAAAGTTGTTAGTGTTATCAACCTCGGCCAGAGATCCTTTCTCGACTCCCTGCGAGAAAGCAATCCCAGAGCCATACTATCCATTTCTCATATCCATTCATTTCTCATCACAAGTATCCAGTTCTGGTTGTATCGATCGGGATACAACTCCAAGTGTCCGTTACCGTAGGACGGGCTATCGATAGATGTTTTCTTCCCTGCAGGAGTGCACCAACTTATCCGCCATGCTTGATTAACTCCGGCCGGACACACTTTCCTGGGTCATGCCCGGCCTCGGCCAAACAATACGCCGCAACCCGACCTAGGCTTAATAGAGAGGCCAGCACACCGGACTAAACCTATGCCCCCAGGGGTCTTGGGCCATCGCCCCGGGAACTCCTGCATGTTGCGTGGGCGGCCGGTGAGCAGACCTAGCTACCTCCTTCTAAAAGGTAGGTGCTTAATTACCAGTCCAACCCGGTGCGCGCCGCTCAGTCGCTGACCTCTATTAAGCTTCGGGTGATGTATACGATGCAGAACGCCCATACTATGCCCATGTGATGGTTAGTGCTATCAGGCCAGAGGCCCCTCGGATCAAATATCCAAATCGTAGTGGATTAGGAGCACGCGGTAATGAGCAGAGACTCACGATCGATGTGACCCCGTCGCCCCGTCTTGAGTACTTGCGGCAAGGGCTAAGAATGCCCGGCCACGCCTCGTAAGTATATCGCGGGCACCTTCCAGGTCAACCTGACTCCACATCACTCGCTATTAAGCTCGCGTGGGTACCCCTCAGGGCCGACCCATCTTTAGTAACACGGCACAGTGCAAAGTCATAGTAACCATAGTAACTGTGTGTCTAACACCAAGGGGAAAACCCGAGGAATCACCCCCGGTGAATTCCACTCGATGTTGTCATCAAGGTGAACGTAAGAGGATCCACCCTCGAGGTTCACATTTGATGGGTTGCACGACAGAGCCATAACGAAAGTGGTTAAGGAGGAAATCACCCTCGATTACCTCAACTATATAGCTACACTATAGAGGTCTCATCAGGAGTGATGTAAGAGGTTCCACCCTCGGCACTCAATGGTAACTCTACAGAGTCGTACAACTAGGGGGGTGATGTGCGGTGTCGGGGCCTGGACGTCGATCACGTTGATCGAGTCATCGAACATAAAGCGAGGGCAACTGGGACAAGGTGGGGGTCACTGATGGATCACTGACCAACCTATACTAAGCAGCTTAGGGCATCTCCAGCCGTTGGCCCCCCAGGGGGCGTCTAAAAGCGCCGCCTGGGGGTGAGCCGGCGCAAAAATGGCTCTGGGGGCGAGTCGGCCCCCAGGGCTGCCCCCAGGCGCGTATTAAAAAACAAAAAAAAGAACGTTCGGCGAAGTTATGATAAAAACTAGTTAAATTTCGGCCAAACATTACAAATTTCGGCGAAATTCGTCCAAACATTACATTAACCTAATCTAAAAAAAGAAAGGGGGAAGTCGTCACCGCCGTCGCCGCCATCGTCGTCGTCGGCCTTCTCCTCCTTGACGCGGGCGCCCCTGCTGTACCCCTGCCCGGCGTCGCCATGGCGAACAGGCGGCGGCGCATCGTCGTCGTCGCTGCTGTCGCATAGGATGACGACCCCGCCTTCCTCGCGGCCGCGTCGGCGCTCCTCGGAGCGGAGTAGGGCGGCGCGCTGGCGCTCCTTCTCCTTCTCGCGGCGCGCCTTCTCCATCGCAATGGAGTCCTAGCGCGCCCATTCAAGGGTGGCGTCGTCGTCGGCGGCGAACTCGGCCTTCACCGGCGCCAGACCCGGCTCTGTCTTCACCGGCGCCAGACCCGGCTCCGTCTTCACCGGCGCCAGCCCCGGCTTCGTCTTCGGCTTGACGAAGCGTGGAGGAGCCCCCGACGAGGGGGCGCGCCGGCCGCCCTCGTTGATGACGATGCCGGTGCTGCGAGTGCGCCGGCCGAGCGGCGTCTCCGCCGCGGGCTTGGCCTTGATGCCGAGCAGCGCCGGAGAGCCGGAGGAGTGGGAAGAAGAACGGGACGACGAGGAGGAAGAAGTGGATGCGCCGGACCTTCTTGGAGCCCATGGCCTGGCGCGGCGGTGCTGCGCCGGGGCGGCCGCCCTCGCCGGGGGGTACGCCAACGGCGGGTTGTTGCCGCCCTCGAGGTGCGTGAGCACGCCCTCGAGTGTGCGGCCGGGGACGCCCCACTAGAGGTAGCGTCCCTCGCTATTCTGCCGGCTGCCGCCGACCACCGTAGCCGTTGGCCGCTGCCGTATCTCCGGGGAAGCGCTCTGCCATGGCGAAGGCGGGGCTAGGCGGGCTCGGAAGAGGTAGAGGGAGGGGTTGGGCGGCGGTGCTCGGGAAGACAGGAAGGACTGGACGGCGGCGAGGGGCGGGGCTGGTGTGGGCGCAGGTGAGCGGAGGCCGCCGGCTTTTATAGCCAGGCTGCGCCGTGTGTACACGTGCGAGGGAGTGGAGGCGTCGGCGCGCCGTCCCGTGAACGCGCCGCCCGTGAGGAATCAATGGCAAGGCTGACCGGCGGCAGCCTTGCCATTGATTCCCCGCGGGAACCGAGGCCGTTGGGGGAAGACGAGGCGCCGAGTCGCTGACGCGGCTGGCCCGCGTCTTTTTCGCGCCAAAACAGCTCGCCCCGACGCCCCCGGGCGCCCCCCAGCGCGCCGGGTTCGGCCTGGGTCCGCCGGCGCTGTTTTCGGCCCAAGCCGGCGAAAATCGGGCTCCTGGGGGCGCGACTGGGCCGTTTTTTCGGTGTCGGCACGAAAAAATTGCCTGGGGAGGCCTTCTTGGGGGCGCGGCTGGAGATGCCCTTAGGATAAGCAGGTAAGGTAACAATAAGCAGGTAACAAAAAAACATGTTATGCATCAGAGTAGGATCATACAGAAAGCAGTAGCAGTTCTAATGCAAGCATGAGAGGGAAAGAAATGGGCGATATCGAAATGCTCAAGGAGGGTTTGCTTGCCTGGTTGCTCTGGCAAGGAGGGGTCATCATTAACGTAGTCGTACTCAGAGGCATCAACGTCGGTCTCGAGGTCTACCGGAGAAGAAGAGGGGGAAGAAATAGTAAATACGGACCACACAAGGCATCACATTCATAGCATGGCAACAAGCGGTGCTAAGGGGTGACCTAACGCGGCAGTAGGTGATACCGGCAAAAAAGGGGGGAAACATCCGGGAAAGTATTCCTGGTGTTTCGCGTTTTCGGACAAAAGAACCAAAGGGGAAAAGTTACGTGTTTGCTATGCTAGGGATGTGTGGTGGACGAACAGGCTGCGTATCCGGGTTTGTCTCGTCGTTCTGAGCAACTTTCATGTACAAAGTTTTTCGATCCGAGCTACGGTTTATTTAATATGATTTTCTAAAGTTTTTATTAATTTCTGGAATTTAATTATTTATACCAACATTATCCAGAATAGTAAATTATGACATCAGCATGACATCATGCTGACGTCAGCAGTCAACTGTGCAGTTGACTGGGTTAACTACGTGTGGGGCCCACATGTCATTGGTTGTTTAATTAGCAGGTTAATTAAATAGGGTCAATTAGTTTAATTAGTGATTGGGTTAATCTAATCAGGATCAATTAGTTTAATTAATTCTTTAATTAATTAATTAATTATCATTTTAATTAATTTTAATTATTTATTTATTAATTCATTTTTTATTAATATTTTTTAATTTCATTTTCGTTTCAGGGGCGTGGGGCCCCCCTAGTCAATGGCCCAGAGGGCCAATGCGGGGCGGGTGCTAGCGGGCGCTGATGCCCAGCCTGTTTGGGCGCTTGCCCAGGACGACAGGGGGTGCCGGCCAGGAACGAGGCCACGGCGAGGGCGCTGTCGGGCGAGGGGAAGCGGTGGCCAACGCGGGGAGAGACGGCGGCCACACGGCCAGAGAGCAGAAGCCGAGGCCGGGCGCGGCGGGGCTTGATACGTCTCTGTCGTATCTACTTTTCCAAACACTTTTGCCCTTGTTTTGGACTCTAACTTGTATGATTTGAATGGAACTAACCCAGACTGACGTTGTTTTCAGCAGAATTGCCATGGTGTTGTTTTATGTGCAGAAAACAAATATTCTCAGAATGACCTGAAACTCCACGGAACATCTTAGAAAAAACAATAAAAAATCCTCGCCAAAGATGAAGACCAGGGGGCTCACACCCTTCTCACGAGGGTGGGGGGCGCCCCCCCCTAGGGTGCGCCCCCTACCTCGTGGGCCCCCTATTGCGTCTCCGACTCCAACTCCACCTCCATATATTATGTTTCGATGAGAAAAAAATCAGAGAGAAGAAATCATCGCGTTTTACGATACGGAGCTGCCGCCAAGCCCTAAAACCTCTCGGGAGGGCTGATCTGGAGTCCGTTCGGGGCTCCGGAGAGGGGGATTCGTCGTCGTTGTCATCATCAACCATCCTCCATCACCAATTTCATGATGCTCACCGCCGTGCGTGAGTAATTCCATCGTAGGCTTGCTGGACGGTGATGGGTTAGATGAGATTTATCATGTAATCAAGTTAGTTTTGTTAGGGTTTGATCCCTAGTATCCATTATGTTCTGAGATTGATGTTGCTATGACTTTGCTATGCTTAATGCTTGTCACTAGGGCCTGAGTGCCATGATTTCAGATCTGAACCTATTATGTTTTCATGAATATATGTGAGTTCTTGATCCTATCTTGCAAGTCTATAGTCACCTACTATGTTTTACGATCCGGCAACCCCGAAGTGACAATAATCGGGACCACTCCCGGTGATGACCATAGTTTGAGGAGTTCACGTATTCACTATGTGCTAATGCTTTGTTCCGGTTCTCTATTAAAAGGAGGCCTTAATATCCCTTAGTTTCCAATAGGACCCCGCTGCCACGGGAGGGTAGGACAAAAGATGTCATGCAAGTTCTTTTCCATAAGCACATATGACTATATACAGAATACGTGCCTACATTACATTGACGAATTGTAGCTAGTTCTGTGTCACCCTATGTTATGACTGTTACATGATGAACCGCATCCGGCATAATTATCCATCGTTGATCCGGTGCCTATGAGTTTTCCATATACTGGTTCTCGCTTATTTACTTTCCCGCTGCTACTGTTACAATCACTACAAAATACCAAAAACATTACTTTTGCTATCTTTACTTTTGTTGTCGCTACCACCACTATCATATTACTTTGCTACTAAACACTTTGCTGCAGATACTAAGTTTCCAGGTGTGGTTGAATTGACAACTTAGCTGCTAATACTTGAGAATATTCTTTGGCTCCCCTTGTGTCGAATCAATAAATTTGGGTTGAATACTCTACCCTCGAAAGCTGTTGCGATCCCCTATACTTGTGGGTTATCAGGGCTTTGCGCGAGCGGCGTGGGGGTGCGGCCAAGCGCCGGCCGGAGGCGAGGCAAAGAAAGGCCAGAGGCGAGCGGGCGCGGCAGCAGCGCGGCAACATACACGCGTGCGGGGGCCAGACAGAGGCGGCCAACGGGATGCAGGTTGTAGGCCGCTCGGGCGGAGGAGGACCACAGCGTTGCCGGCGACGAGAGGGCGGACGCCATGGCTCGGGTGAGCCCGAAGGAGGGGCTGCGGGGCACGTTTCATCGTGGGGCGAGGGAGCGGCGCAGGGGAAGGAGCAACAGGGGCGGGGAGCGCCGCGGAACGACGCGCAGCAGACACCGGTCGCAGGCGCGTGCGGGCGCGCACTTCTCGCGGCGGGGGGCGTGTTGTGCGAGACGCGGTGCGGGCGCACGCGACCCTGTGGGGGGAACAGGGTGGTGGCGCGGTGCGTGCGTGGGTGGCCGCAGGCGGCGTAGCCGCGGTGAGCGCGGGGCGGAGCGGTGCGGCGGAGGAGCAACGGCAGGATCGGCCGGGCGCGGCCGGCAGCGTGCGACGACAAGCAGCGTGGCCACGGCGGGCGGCACGAGCGGCGTGGCAAGGCGGTGGCCGGAGCGGGGCGTGAGGCGCGCGAGAGAGGGGGTGGAGGCCCAGCCTCACCGTAGGTGTAGGGAGCGTGGCAGTGGGGCACGGGGAGGAGGTCGAGGAAGACGACGACGGTCACGGGGAGGCGGTCCGGCGACGGGCGCAACGCCGAGGTGGAGAGGGAGGCCGGTGGGGAGGCGGCACGGCGTCGGGGTTGCTTCGGCGACAGGAATCGGCGGCGGCGTGGTCTGTTCCCCACCCCGATCCAGATGGGATCAAGAGTGGTGGGGGGGAAAGGGAGTGAGTGAGTGGGGGAAAGTGGGAGTGTCGGTTAAGGTTTCAGGAGCGTGGGGGTTAAGGGGAATGGGGTGGCCGGTTGGGCCTGGTGGGCTGGCCGGCCAGCTGGGCCAGTGGGCCGAGGCTCGGGCCAGGCATTGTGCACTTGGCCCAGTGCACAGTGGCCGGTGCTCTTTCTCTTTTTTTTTAACTTTAGCCTTTTTAAAGCTTTTCTGTTTTAGCTATTATAGGCCACTTAGACATTTTACAAAAATGTTGGTTCACCATCAAAATTGTCAAAATAATATTTGCCACATGATGAACATTTTAGTTTTCATGTTTGAGAAATTTTGAAATTCACTTAGAATTTGAATTTGAATTCAACTGGAATAATGAAAGAGATAGAAGACAATGATGACCAAACACTTGTTTAGCAAAATGATTAGCTTAACCCCAAGGGTTACTGTAGCATGACACTGGGGGTGTTACACATACTAACTAAGCAATTATGTCTTCTCAAAATAACATGGCCAAAGAAAGTTCATCCCTACAAAATCATATAGTTTAGTCATGCTCCATTTTCGTCACACAAGAATGCTCTCATCATGCAGAACCCCGATGACAATCCAAGCAATTGTTTCATACTTTAGTAATCTCAAACTTTATAAACCTTCACGCAATACATGAGCATGAGCCATGGATATAGCACTATGGGTGGAATAGAGTATAATGATGGGGGTTATATGGAGAAGACAAAAAGGAGAAGGTCTCACATCAATGAGGCTAATCAATGGGCTATGGAGATGCTCATCGATTGATGTTAATGCAAGGAGTAGGGATTGCCATGCAACGGATGCACTAGAGCTATAAATGTATGAAAGCTCAACAAAAGAAACTAGTGGGTGTGCATCCAACTTGCTTGCCCACGAAGACCTAGGGCACTTGAGGAGGCCCATTGTTGGAATATACAAGCCAAGTTCTACAATGAAAAATTCCCGCTAGTATATGAAAGTGACAAAACAAGAGACTCTCTATCATGAAGATCATGGTGCTACTTTGAAGCACAAGTGTGCAAAAAAAGGATAGTAGCATTGTCCCTTTTCATTTCTTTTTTAGGGGGGCTTCCTTTTTTTATTTGGCCTTTCTTTTTTATTGGGACAATGCTCTATTAAATGATGATCATCACACTTCTATTTATTTACAACTCAATGATTACAACTCGATACTAGAACAAGATATGTCTCTATATGAATGCCTCCGGCGGTGTACCGGGATATGCAATGAATCAAGCGTGACATGTATGAAAAATTATGAACGGTGGCTTTGCCACAAATATGATGTCAACTACATGATCGTGCAAAGCAATATGACAATGATGAACGTGTCATGATAAACAGGATCGTGGAAAGTTGCATGGCAATATATCTCGAAATGGCTATGGAAATGCCATAATAGGTAGGTATGGTGGCTGTTTTGAGGAAGATATAAGGAGGTTTATGTGTGAAAGAGCATATCATATCACGGCGTTTGGATGCACCGGCGAAGTTTGCACCAACTCTCAATGTGAGAAAGGGCAATGCACGGTACCGAAGAGGCTAGCAATGATGGAAGGGTGAGAGTGCGTATAATCCATGGACTCAACATTAGTCATAAAGAACTCACATACTTATTGAAAAAATCTACAAGTCATCAAAAACCAAGCACTACACGCATGCTCCTAGGGGGATAGATTGGTAAGAAAAGACCATCGCTCGTCCCCGACCGCCACTCATAAGGAGGACAATCAAAGAACACCTCATGTTTCAAATTTATTACATAACGTTTACCATACGTGCATGCTACGGGACTTGCAAACTTCAACACAAGTATTTCTCAATTTCACAACTACTCAACTAGCACAACTTTAATATCACTACCTCCATATCTCAAAACAATCATCAAGCGTCAAACTTCTCTTAGTATTCAAAACACTCATAAGAAAGTTTTTACTAATCTTGAATACCTAGCATATTAGGATTATTTAAGCAAATTACCATGCTATTTAAGACTCTCAAAATAATATAACTGAAGCATGAGAGATCAATAGTTTCTATAAAACAAATCCACCACCGTGCTCTAAAAGATATAAGCGAAGTACGAGAGCAAAACTATATAACTCAAAGGATATAAGTGAAGCACATAGAGTATTCTAATAATTTCCGAATCATGTGTGTTTCTATAAAAAGGTGTGTACAGCAAAGATGATTGTGGTAAACTAAAAATCAAAGACTCAAATCATACAAGACGCTCCAAGCAAAACACATATCATGTGGTGAATAAAAATATAGCTGCAAGTAAAGTTACCGATGGAAGTAGACGAAAGAGGGGATGCCTTCCGGGGCATCCCCAAGCTTTTCCTTTTTGGTGTCCTTAGATTATCTTGGGGGTGCCATGGGAATCCCCGAGCTTAGGCTCTTGCAACTCCTTGTTCTATAATCCATCAAATCTTTACCCAAAACTTGAAAACTTCACAACACAAAACTTAAAGTAGAAAATCTCGTGAGCTCCATTAGCGAAAGAAAACAAAAGACCACTTCAAGGTACTGTAATGAACTCATTATTTATTTATATTGGTGTTAAACCTACTGTATTCCAACTTCTCTATGGTTTATAAACTATTTTACTAGCCATAGATTCATCAAAATAAGCAAACAACACACGGAAAACAGAATCTGTCAAAAACAGAACAGTCTGTAGTAATATGTAGCTACCGCAAGATCTGGAACCCCAAAAATTCTAAAATAAATTTCTGGACGTGAAGAATTTATCTATTAATCATCTTCAAAAATAATTAACTAAATAACACTTTCCAAATAAAAATGGCATCAGTTCTCGTGAGCGCTAAAGTTTCTGTTTTTTACAGCAAGATTAACAAGACCTTCCCAAGTCTTCCCAACGGTTCTACTTGGCACAAAAACTAATTAAACACAAAAAACACAACCAAAACAGAGGCTAGATAAATTATTTATTACTAAACAGGAGCAAAAAAAAGGAATAAAAATAAAATTGGGTTGCCTCCCAACATGCGCTATCGTTTAACGCCCCTAGCTAGGCATAACAAGCAAGGATAGATCTAGGTATTGCCATCTTTGGTAGGCAATCCATAAGTGGCTCTCATAATAGATTAATAAGGTACTTTAATTTTCTTTCTAGGAAAGTGTTCCATGCCTTTCCTTGACGGAAATTGGAATCTAATATTTCCTTCCTTCATATCAATAATTGCACCAATCGTTCTAAGGAAAGGTCTACCGAGAATAATAGGACATGAAGGATTGCAATCTATATCAAGAACGATAAAATCTATGGGCAAATAATTCCTATTTGCAACAATAAGAACATCATTAATTCTTCCCATAGGTTTCTTAATAGTGGAATCCGCAAGGTGCAAGTTTAGAGAGCAATCATCAAAATCACGGAAACCTAACAAATCAAACAAAGTCTTTGGAATCGTGGAAACACTAGCACCCAAATCACACAAAGCATAGCATTCATGATCTTTGATTTTAATTTTAATAGTAGGTTCCCACTCATCATAAAGTTTTCTAGGGATAGAAACTTCCAACTCAAGTTTTTCTTCATAAGATTGCATCAAAGCATCAACGATATGTTTAGTAAAAGCTTTATTTTGGCTATAAGCATGAGGAGAATTTAGCACGGATTGAAACAAGGAAATACAATCTATCAAAGAGCAGCTATTATAATTAAATTCCTTGAAATCCAAAATAGTAGGTTCATTAACATCTAGAGTTTTGATCTCTTCAATCCCACTTTTATCAAATTTAGCATCAAGATCTAAAAACTATGAATTTTTAGAACGCCTTCTAGGTAAAGGTGGATCATATTCAGTCCCATAATTATCAAGATTCATATTGCAAAACAAAGATTTAATAGGGGACACATCAATAACTTTTAGATCTTCATCTTTATTATCATGGAAACTAGAAGAACACGCTCTTATAAAGGACTCTTTCTTAGCACGTATCCTAGCGGTTCTTTCTTTGCACTCATCAATGGAAATTCTCATGGCTTTGAGAGACTCATTGATATCATTCTTAGGTGGAATAGATCTAAGTTTCAAAGAATCAACATCAAGAGAAATTCTATCAACGTTCCTAGCCAACTCATCAATCTTAAGCAATTTTTCTTCAATCAAAGCATTGAAATTCTTTTGCGATGTAATACATTCTTTAATATTAGATTCAAAATCATAGGACATCTTATTATAATTTCCATAAGAATTGTTGTAGGAATTACCATAATTATTAGAGGAATTACTAGGATAAGGCCTAGGATTAAAGTTTCCTCTATACGCGTTGTTACCAAAGTTGTTCCTACCAACAAAATTCACATCCATAGATTAATTATTATTCTCAATCAAAGTAGACAAAGGCATATCATTAGGATCAGAAGAAACACTTTTATTAGCAAATAATTTCATAAGTTCATCCATCTTTCCACTCAAAACATTAATTTCTTCTATCGCATGCACTTTCTTATTAGTAGATCTTTCAGTGTGCCATTGAGAATAATTAACCATAATATTATCTAGGATTTTAGTAGCTTCTCCTAAAGTGATTTCGATAAAAGTGCCTCCCGCGGCCGAATCTAAAAGATTTCTAGAAGCAAAATTCAATCCGGCATAATTTTTTGCATAATCATCCACAAATTCAAACCATGAGTAGGGCAATTACGTATCATTAATTTCATCCTCTCCCAAGCTTGTGCAACATGTTCATGATCAAGTTGCTTAAAATTCATATTATCGTTTCTAAGAGAGATGACCTTAGCGGGAGGGAAATACTTAGAGATAAAAGCATCTTTGTACTTATTCCAAGAATCAATACTATTTTTAGGCAAAGACGAAAACCAAGCTTTAGCAGGATCTCTAAATGAAAAAGGAAATAGCTTCAATTTAACAATATCATTGTCCACTTCTTTCTTCTTTTGCAATCACACAAATCAACGAAGCTATTTAGATGGGTAGCGGCATCTTCGCTAGGAAGGCCGGAAAACGGATCTTTCATGACAAGATTCAGCAAGGCAACATTAATTTCACAAGATTCAGCATCGGTAAGAGGAGCAATCGGAGTGCTAATAAAATCATTGTTGTTGGTATTGGTAAATTTGCACAATTTAGTATTATCTTGAGCCATCATGACAAGCAAGCAATCCAACACACAAGCAAACGGGAAACAGGCAAAAAGAGGCAAATAGAGAAAGAGAGGGAGGATAGAGAGAGAGAGGGCAAATAAAACGGCAAGGGTGAAGTGGGGGAGAGGAAAACGAGAGGAAAATGGCAAATAATGTAATGCGGGAGATAAGGGTTTGTGATGGGTACTTGGTATGTTTGACTTTTGCGTAGACCTCCCCGGCAACGGCGCCAGAAATCCTTCTTGCTACCTCTTGAGCACTTGCGTTCGTTTTCCCTTGAAGAGGAAAGGGTGGTGCAGCAAAGTAGCGTAAGTATTTCCCTCAGTTTTTGAGAACCAAGGTATCAATCCAGTAGGAGGCTACGCGTGAGTCCCTTGCACCTACACAAAACAAATAAATCCTCGCAACCAACGCGATAAGGGGTTGTCAATCCCTACACTGTCACTTACGAGAGTGAGATCTGATGGATATGATAAGATAATTTTTTTGGTTTTATATAAAGATGCAAAGTAAAATAAAAGCAAAGGAAATAACTAAGTATTGTAAGATTAATATGATGAAGATAGATCCGGGGGCCATAGCTTTCACTAGTGGCTTCTCTCAAGAGCATAAGTATTTTACGGTGGGTGAACAAATTACTGTTGAGCAATTGACAGAATTGAGCATAGTTATGAGAATATCTAGGTATGATCATGTATATAGGCATCACGTCCAAGACAAGTAGACCGACTCCTGCCTGCATCTACTACTATTACTCCACACATCGACCGCTATTCAGCATG
The DNA here is from genome assembly GCA_034509565.1 of Triticum monococcum. NCBI lineage: Eukaryota > Viridiplantae > Streptophyta > Magnoliopsida > Poales > Poaceae > Triticum > Triticum monococcum. Next base: position 493,191,956 of record CM067845.1, read on the forward strand.
CATCTAGAGTATTAAGTTCATAAGAACAGAGTAACGCCTTAAGCAAGATGACATGATGTAGAGGGATAAATTCATGCAATACGATAAAAAAACATCTTGCTATGCTCGATGGCAACAATACAATACGTGCCTTGCTGCCCCTACTGCCACTGGGAAAGGACACCGCAAGATTGAACCCAAAGCTAAGCACTTCTCCCATTGCAAGAAAGATCAATCTAGTAGGCCAAACCAAACTGATAATTCGAAGAGACTTGCAAAGATAACCAATCATACATAAAAGAATTCAGAGAAGATTCAAATATTGTTCATAGATAAACTTGATCATAAACCCACAATTCATCGGTCTCAACAAACACACCGCAAAAGAAGATTACATCGAATAGATCTCCACAAGAGAGGGGGAGAACTTTGTATTGAGATCCAAAAAGAGAGAAGAAGCCATCTAGCTAATAACTATGGACCCGAAGGTCTGAGGTAAACTACTCACACTTCATCAGAAGGGCTATGGTGTTGATGTAGAAGCCCTTCGTGATTGATGCCCCCTCCGATGGAGCTCTGGAACATGCCCCAAGATGGGATCTTGTGGATACAGAAAGTTATGGCGGTGGAATTAGGGTTTTGGCTGCGTATCTGATCATTTGGGGGTATGTAGATATATATAGGAGGAAGAAGTACGTCGGTGAAGCAACATGGGGCTCACGAGGGTGGAGGGCGCGCCTGGGGGGTAGGCGCGCCCCCCTACCCCGTGGCCTCCTTGTTGGTTGCTTGACGTAGGGTCCAAGTCTCCTGGATCTTGTTCATTCCAAAAATCACATTCCCGAAGGTTTCATTCCGTCTGGACTCCGTTTGATATTCCTTTTCTTCGAAACCCTAAAACAGGCAAAAAAACAGCAATTCTGGGCTGGGCCTCCGGTTAATAGGTTAGTCCCAAAAATAATATAAAAGTGGATAATAAAGCCCAATAATGTCCAAAACAGTAGATAATATAGCATGGAGCAATCAAAAATTATAGATACATTGGAGACGTATCAGTCTCTTGTGTCCCCAACACACCCAATACAATGGTAAATTGTATAGGTGCACTAGTTCGGCGAAGAGATGGTGATACAAGTGCAATATGGATAGTAGATAATGGTTTTTGTAATCTGAAAATATAAAAACAGCAAGGTAACAAGTGGTAAAAATTAGCGTAAACGGTATTGCAATGCATTGAAACAAGGCCTAGGGTTCATACTTTCACTAGTGCAAGTCCTCTCAACAATAATAACATAATTGGATCACATAACTATCCCTCAACATGCAACAAAGAGTCACTCCAAAGTTACTAATAGCGGAGAACAAACAAAGAGATTATGGTAGGGTACGGAACCACCTCAAAGTTATTCTTTCCAATCAATCCATTGGGCTATTCCTATAAGTGTCACAAACAGCCCTAGAGTTCGTACTAGAATAACACCTTAAGACACAAATCAACCAAAACCCTAATGTCACCTAGATACTCCAATGTCACCTCAAGTATCCGTGGGTATGATTATACAATATGCATCACACAATCTCAGATTCATCTATTCAAACCAACACAAAGTACTTCAAAGAGTGCCCCAAAGATTCTACCAGAGAGTCGAGACGAAAACGTGTGCCAACCCCTATGCATAGGTTCATGGGCGAAACCCGCAAGTTGATCACCAAAACATACATCAAGTGGATCAATAGAATACCCCATTGTCACAACGGGTATCCCACGCAAGACATACATCAAGTGTTCTCGAATCCTTAAAGAATCAATCCAATAAGATAACTTCAAAGGGAAAACTCAATCCATTACAAGAGAGTAGAGGGGGGAAACATCATAAGATCCAACTATAATAGCAAATCTTGCGATACATCAAGATCGTACCACCTCAAGAACACGAGAGAGAGAGAGAGAGATCAAACACATAGCTACTGGTACATACCCTCGGCCCCGAGGGAGAACTACTCCCTCCTCATCATGAAGAGAGCCGGGATGATGAAGATGGCCACCAGAGAGGGATTGCCCCTCTGGTAGGGTGCCGGAACGGGTCTAGATTGGTTTTGGATGGCTATGGAGGCTTCTGGCGGCGAAACTCCCGATCTATTGTGCTCCCCGAAGTTTTTAAGGTATATGGGTATATATGGGAGGAAGAAGTACGTCGGTGGACCTCCGGGCTGTCCACGAGGCAGGGGGTGCGCCCAGGGGGGTGGGCGCGCCCCCACCCTCGTGGGCAGCCCGGGACTCTCCTGGTCCATCTCCGATACTCCGTGGGCTTCTTCTGGTCCAAAAATAAGTTTCGTGAAGTTTCAGGTTAATTGGACTCCGTTTCATTTTCCTTTTCTGCGATACTCTAAAACAAGGGGAAAAAACAAAAACTGGCACTGGGCTCTAGGTTAATAGGTTAGTCCCAAAAATAATATAGAAGTGCATAATAAAGCCCATAAACATCCAAAACAGATAATATAATAGCATGGAACAATAAAAAAATTATAGATACGTTGGAGACATATCAACATCCCCAAGCTTAATTCCTGCTCGTCCTCGAGTAGGTAAATGATAAAAACAGAATTTTTGATATGGAATGCTACCTAACATATTTATCTAAGTAATTCTCTTTATATTGGCATGAATGTTCAGATCCATAAGATTCAAGACAAAAGTTTAATATTGACATAAAAATAATAATACTTCAAGCATACCAACAAAGCAATTATGTCTTCTCAAAATAACATGGCCAAAGAAAGCTATCCCTACAAAATCATATAGTCTGGCTATGCTCCATCTTCACCACAAAAAATATTTAAATCATGCACAACCCCGATGACAAGCCAAGAAATTGTTTCATACTTTTGATGTTCTCAAACCTTTTCAATCTTCACGCAATACATGAGCGTGAGCCATGGACATAGCACTATATGTGGAATAGAATGGTGGTTGTTGAGAAGACAAAAAGGAGAAGATAGTTTCACATCAACTAGGCGTATCAACGGGCTATGGAGATGCCCATCAATAGATATCAATGTGAGTGAGTAGGGATTACCATGCAACGGATGCACTAGAGCTATTAGTGTATGAAAGCTCAAAAAGAAACTAAGTGGGTGTGCATCCAACTTGCTTGCTCACGAAGACCTAGGGCATTTTGAGGAAGCCCATCATTGGAATATACAAGCCAAGTTCTATAATGAAAGATTCCCACTAGTATATGAAAGTGACAACATAGGAGACTCTCTATCATGAAGATTATGGTGCTACTTTGAAGCACAAGTGTGGTAAAAGGATAGTAGCAGTGTCCCTTCTCTCTTTTTCTTTCATTTTTTTATTTTTTTTATTTTATTTTATTTTTTATTTGGGCCTTCTCTTTTTTATGGCCTCTTTTTTATTTGGGCTTCTTTGGCCTCTCTTTTTTGTTTGGGCTTCTTTGGCCTCTTTTTTTCGTCTAGAGTCTCATCCCGACTTGTGGGGGAATCATAGTCTCTATCATCCTTTCCTCACTGGGACAATGCTCTAATAATGATGATCATCACACTTTTATTTTCTTACAACTCAAGAATTACAACCTGATACTTAGGACAAGATATGACTCTATATGAATGCCTCGGCGGTGTACCGGGATGTGCAATGACTCATGAGTGACATGTATGAAAGAATTGTGAACGGTGGCTTTGCCATGAATACAATGTCAACTACATGATCACGCGAAGCAATATGACAATGATGAAGCGTGTCATAACAAACGGAACGGTGGAAAGTTGCATGGCAATATATCTCGGAATGGCTATGAAAATGCCATAATAGGTAGGTATGGTGGCTATTTTTAGGAAGGTATATGGTGGGTTTAAGATACCGGCGAAAATTGTGCGATACTAGAGAGGCTAGCAATGGTGGAAGGGTGAGAGTGCGTATAATCCATGGACTCAACATTAGTCGTAAAGAACTCACGTACTTATTGCAAAAATCTACTACCTCTCTCTCAGTTTACAGGGCGTGCGCGTACCCCTAGGTCGTTAATTTTACCAACCTAATACAAGTCATATATTACAAAAAAATATACCAACATAAACTTCGGAGTTTCTACTTTCAAAAGATATAATTTTTGTATTATATAGTTTATATTAGGGTGTTAAAATTGGTAACCTAGGTATACGCGCAAGACTTGTAAACTGAAATGGAGGTAGTATTAGTTATCAAAACAAAGTACTACACACATGCTCCTAGGGGGATAGATTGGTAGGAAAATACCATCGCTCGTCCCCGACCGCCACTCATAAGCAGGACAATCAATAAATACATCATGCTCCGACTTCTTAACATAATGGTTCACCATACGTGCATGCTACGGGAATCAGAAAATTTAACACAAGCATTTCTCAAATTCACAACTACTCAACTAGCATGACTCTAATATCACCATCTCCATATCTCAAAACAATCATAAGGAATCAAACTTCTCATAGTATTCAATGCACTTTATATGAAAGTTTTTGTTATATCCCACTTGGATGCCTATCATATTAGGACTAAATTCATAACCAAAGCAAACTACCATGATGTTTAAAGACTCTCAAAATGATATAAGTGAATCATGAGAGTTCATCTATTTCTATAAAATAAAACCACCGCCATGCTCTAAAAAGATATAAGTGAAGCACTAGAGCAAAAGGCAAACTACTCCGAAAGATATAAGTGAAGATCAATGAGTAGTCGAATAATTATGCAACTATGTGAAGACTCTCTAACATTTAAGAATTTCAGATCTTGGTATTTTATTCAAACATCAAGCAAAACAAAATAAAATAAAATGACGCTCCAAGCAAAACACATATCATGTGGCGAATAAAAATATAGCTCCAAGTAAAATTACCGATGAACGAAGAGAAAAGAGGGGATGCCTTCCGGGGCATCCACAAGCTTAGGATTTTGGTTGTCCTTGAATATTACCTTGGGGTGCCTTGGGCATCCCCAAGATTAGGCTCTTTCCACTCCTTATTTCATAGTCCATCGAATCTTTACCCAAAACTTGAAAACTTCACAACACAAAACTTAACAGAAAACTCATGAGCTCCGTTAGCGAAAGAAAGCAAACCACCACTTCAATGTACTGTAATGAACTCATTCTTTATTTATATTGGTGTTAAACCTACTGTATTACAACTTCTCTATGGTTTATAAACTATTTTGCTAGCCATAGACTCATCAAAATAAGTAAACAACACATGAAAAACAGAATCTGTCAAAAACAGAACAGTCTGTAGTAATCTGTAACTAACGCAAACTTCTGGAACCCCAAAAATTCTAAAATAAATTTCTGGACGTGAGGAATTTATCTATTAATCAACTGCAAATATAATTAACTAAATAGAACTTTCTAAATAAAATTGGCAGCAATTCTCGTGAGCGCTAAAGTTTCTGTTTTTTACAGCATGATCGCAAAGACTTTCCTCAAGTCTTCCCAAAGGTTCTACTTGGCACAAACACTAATTAAAACATAATAAAACAGATGCTAGATGGATTATTTATTACTAAACAGGATCAAAAATCAAGGAACAAAAATAAAGTTGGGTTGCCTCCCAACAAGCGCTATCGTTTAACGCCCCTAGCTAGGCATGATGATTTCAATGATGCTCACATATAAGATAAGAATTGAAACATAAAGAGAGCATCATGAAGAATATGACTAGCACATTTAAGTTTAACCCTCTTCCTATGCATAGGGATTTTGTGAGAAAACTTATGGGAACAATAATCGACTAGCATAGGAGGGCAAAACAAGCATAGCTTCAAGACTTTCAACACATAGAGAGGAAACTTGATATTACTGCAATTCCTACAAGCATATGTTCCTCCCTCATAATAATTTTTAGTAGCATCATGAATGAATTCAACAATATAACCAGCACCTAAAGCATTCTTTTCATGATCTTCAAGCATATAAAATTTACTACTCTCTACATAAGCAAAATTCTTCTCTTTCGGAATAGTGGGAGCAAACTCAACAAAATAATTATCATGTGAGGCATAATCCAATTGAAAACTAAAATCATGATGACAAGTTTCATGGATATCATTATTCTTTATAGCATACAAGTCATCACAATAATCATCATAGATAGCAACTTTGTTCTCATAATCAATTGGAACCTCTTCCGAAATAGTGCATTCATCACAAAATAAAGTCATGACCTCTCCAAATCCACTTTCATCAATATAATCATCATAAATAGGAGGCATGCTTTCATCATAATAAATTTGATCACCAAAACTTGGGGGACAAAAAATATCATCTTCATCAAACATAGCTTCCCCAAGCTTGTGGCTTTGCATATCATTAGCATCATGGATATTCAATGAATTCATACTAACAACACTGCAATCATGCTCATCATTCAAATATTTAGTGCCAAACATTCTAATGCATTCTTCTTCTAACACTTTGGCACAATTTTCCTTTCCATCATACTCACGAAAGATATTAAAAAGATGAAGCATATGAGGCAAAATCAATTCCATTTTTTGTAGTTTTATTTTATAAACTAAACTAGTGCTAAAACAAGAAACAAAAAGATTCGATTGCAAGATCTAAAGATATACCTTCAAGCGCTAACCTCCCCGGCAACGGTGCGAGAAAAGAGCTTGATGTCTACTACACAACCTTCTTCTTGTAGACGTTGTTGGGCCTCCAAGTGCAGAGGTTTGTAGGACAGTAGCAAATTTCCCTCAAGTGGATGACCTAAGGTTTATCAATCCGTAGGAGGCATAGGATGAAGATGGTCTCTCTCAAACAACCCTGCAACCAAATAACAAAGAGTCTCTTGTGTCCCCAACACACCCAATACAATGGTAAATTGTATAGGTGCACTAGTTTGGCGAAGAGATGGTGATACAAGTGCAATATGGATAGTAGATAATGGTTTTTGTAATCTGCAAATATAAAAACAGCAAGGTAACAGGTGGTAAAAGTCAGCGTAAACGATATTGCAATGCGTTGAAACAAGGCCTAGGGTTCAGACTTTCACTAGTGAAAGTCCTCTCAACAATAATAACATAATTGGATCACATAACTATCCCACAACATGCAACAAAGAGTCACTCCGAAGTCACTAATAGCGGAGAACAAACGAAGAGATTATGGTAGGGTACGAAACCACCTCAAAGTTATTCTTTCCAATCAATCCCTTGGGCTATTCCTATAAGTGTCACAAACAGCCCTAGAGTTCGTACTAGAATAACGCCTTAAGACACAAATCAACCAAAACCCTATTGTCACATAGATACTCCAATGTCACCTCAAGTATCCGTGGGTATGATTATACGATATGCATCACACAATCTCATATTCATCTATTCAAACCAACACAAAGTACTTCAAAGAGTGCCCCAAAGATTCTACCGGAGAGTCAAGACGAAAACGTGTGCCAACCCCTATGCATAGGTTCATGGGCGGAACCCGCAAGTTGATCACCAAAACATACATCAAGTGGATCAATAGAATACCCCATTGTCACCACGGGTATCCCACGCAAGACGTACATCAAGTGTTCTCAAATCCTTAAAGACTAATTCCATTAAGATAACTTCAAAGGGAAAACTCAATCCATTACAAGAGAGTAGAGGGGGAGAAACTTCAAAAGATCCAACTATAATACCGAAGCTCGTGATACATCAAGATCGTACCACCTCAAGAACACAAGAGAGAGAGAGATCAAACACATAGCTACTAGTACATACCCTCAGCCCCGAGGGAGAACTACTCCCTCCTCGTCATGGAGAGCGCCGGGATGATGAAGATGGCCACCGGAGAGGGATTCCCCCCTCCTGCAGGGTGCCAGAACGGGTCTAAATTGGTTTTCGGTGGCTACGGAGGCTTCTGGCATTGGAACTCCCGATCTATTGTGATCCCCGAAGTTTTTAGGGTATATGGGTATATATGGGAGGAAGAAGTATGTCGGTGGACCTCCGGGCTGTCCACGAGGTAGGGGGTGAGCCCCCCCACCCTCGTGGGCAGCCCGGGACTCTCCTGGTCCATCTCCGATACTCCGTTGGCTTCTTGTGGTCCAAAATAAGTTCCGTGAAGTTTCAGGTCAACTGGACTCCGTTTGATTTTCCTTTTCTACGATACTCTAAAACAAGGAAAAACAGAAACTGGCACTGGGCTCTGGGTTAATAGGTTAGTCCCAAAAATAATATAAAAGTGCATAATAAAGCCCATAAACATCCAAAACAGATAATATAATAGCATGGAACAATCAAAAATTATAGATACGTTGGAGACGTATCACTTCCTCGCTAATTGGTGTAGGTGTCACAAGACCGGTTTCTGTGACGAACTACTTTCCAATAAGGGAGCAGGTACAGTTACCTCATCAAGTTCTACTTTCCTCCCACTCACTTCTTTCGAGAGAAACCCCTTCTCTAGAAAGGATCCATTCTTAGCAACGAATGCCTTGCCTTCGGATCTGTGATAGAAGGTGTACCCAACAGTTTCCTTTGGGTATCCTATGAAGACACATTTCTCCGATTTGGGTTCGAGTTTATCAGGTTGAAGTTTTTTCACATAAGCATCGCAGCCCCAAACTTTAAGAAACGACAACTTTGGTTTCTTGCCAAACCATAGTTCATAAGGCGCCATCTCAACGGATTTTGATGGTGCCCTATTTAAGGTGAATGCAGCCGTCTCTAAAGCATAACCCCAAAACGATAGCGGTAAATCAGTAAGGGACATCATAGATCGCACCATATCTAGTAAAGTACGATTACGATGTTCGAACACACCATTACGCTATGGTATTCCGGGTGGCGTGAGTTCCGAAACTATTCTGCATTGTTTCAAATGTAGACCAAACTCGTAACTCAAATATTCTCCTCCACAATCAGATCATAGAAACTTTATTTTCTTGTTACGATGATTTTCCACTTCACTCTGAAATTCTTTGAACTTTTCAAATGTTTCAGACTTATGTTTCATCAAGTAGATATACCCATATCTGCTCAAATCATCTGTGAAGGTGAGAAAATAACGATACCCACCGCGAGCCTCAATATTCATTGGACCACATACATCAGTATGTATGATTTCCAACAAATCTGTTGCTCGCTCCATAGTTCCGGAGAACGGCGTTTTAGTCATCTTGCCCATAAGGCATGGTTCGCAAGTACCAAGTGATTTCAAAAGTCCATCAGTATGGAGTTTCTTCATGCGCTTTATACCAATATGAGCCAAACGGCAGTGCCACAAATAAGTTGCACTATCATTATCAACTCTGCATCTTTTGGCTTCAACATTATGAATATGTGTATCACTACTATCGAGATTCAACAAAAATAGACCACTCCTCAAGGGTGCGTGACCATAAAAGATATTACTCATATAAATAGAACAACCATTATTCTCAGATTTAAATGAATAACTGTCTCGCATCAAACAAGATCCAGATATAATGTTCATGCTTAACGCTGGCACCAAATAACAATTATTTATGTCTAAAATTAATCCCGAAGGTAGATGTAGAGGTAGCGTGCCGACGGCGATCACATCGACTTTGGAACCATTTCCCATGCGCATCGTCACCTCGTCCTTAGCCAGTCTCCGCTTAATCCATAGTCCCTGTTTCGAGTTGCAAATATTAGCAACATGACCAGTATCATATACCCAGGTGCTACTGCGAGCTCTGGTAAGGTACACATCAACAACATGTATATCACATATACCTTTGTTCACCTTGCCATCCTTCTTATCCGCCAAATACTTGGGGTAGCTCCGCTTCGAGTGACCAGTCTATTTGCAGTAGAAGCACTCAGTCTCAGGCTTAGGTCCAGACTTGGGTTTCTTCTCCTGAGCAGCAACTTGTTTGCTGTTCTTCTTGAAGTTTCCCTTCTTATTCCCTTTACCCTTTTTCTTGAAACTGGTGGTTTTGTTAACCATCAACACTTGATGCTCCTTTTTGATTTCTACCTCCGCAGCCTTTAGCATCGCGAAGACCTCGGGAATTGTCTTATTCATCCCTTGCATATTATAGTTCATCATGAAGCTTTTGTAGCTTGGTGGTAGTGATTGAAGAACTCTGTCAATGACACTATCAACAGGAAGATTAACTCCTCGTTGAGTCAAGTGATTATGATACCCAGACATATTGAGTATATGCTCACTGACAGAACTATTCTCCTCCATCTTGCAGCTATAGAACTTATTGGAGACTTCATATCTCTCAATCTGGGCATTTGCTTGAAATATTAACTTCAACTCCTGGAACATCTCATATGCTCCATGACGTTCAAAACGTCGTTGAAGTCCCGGTTCTAAGCCGTAAAGCATGGCACACTGAACTATCGAGTAGTCATCAACTTTACTCTGCCAGACATTCTTAACATCATCAGCAGCATCTGTAGCAGGCCTGGCACCCAGCGGTGCTTCCAGGATGCAATTCTTCTGTGCAGCAATGAGGATAATCCTCAAGTTACGGACCCAGTCCGTGTAATTGCTACCATCATCTTTCAACTTTGCTTTCTCAAGGAATGCATTAAAATTCAACGGAACAACAGTACGGGCCATCTATCTACAACAACATAGATAAGCAAAATACTATCAGGTACTAAGTTCGTGATAAATTTAAGTTCAATTAATCATATTACTTAAGAACTCCCACTTAGATAGACATCCCTCTAATCATCTAAGTGATCACGTGATCCATATCAACCAAACCATGTCCGATCATCACGTGAGATGAAGTAGTTTTCAATGGTGAACATCACTATGTTGATCATATCTACTATATGATTCACGCTCGACCTTTCGGTCTCAGTGTTCCGAGGCCATATCTGCATATGCTAGGCTCGTGAAGTTTAACCCGAGTATTCTGCGTGTGCAAAACTGGCTTGCACCCGTTGTAGATGGACATAGAGCTTATCACACCCGATCATCACGTGGTGTCTCGGCACGATGAACTTTGGCAACGGTGCATACTTAGGGAGAACACTTTTATCTTGAAATTTAGTGAGAGATCATCTTATAATGCTACCGTCAATCAAAGCAAAATAAGATGCATAAAATATAAACATCACATAAAATCAATATAAGTTATATGATATGGCCATCATCATCTTGTGCTTGTGATCTCCATCTCCGAAGCATCGTCATGATCACCATCGTCACCGGCGCGACACCTTGATCTCCATCGTAGCATCGTTGTCATCTCGCTAACTATTGCTTCTACGACTATCGCTGCCGCTTAGTGATAAAGTAAAGCAATTATAGGGCGATTGCATTGCATACAATAAAGCGACAACCATATGGCTCCTGCCAGTTGCCGATAACTCCGTTACAAAACATGATCATCTCATACAATAAATATAGCATCATGTCTTGACCATATCACATCACAACATGCCCTGCAAAAATAAGTTAGACGTCCTCTACTTTGTTGTTGCAAGTTTTACGTGGTTGCTACGGGCTGAGCAAGAACTGTTCTTACCTACGCATCAAAACCACAATGATAGTTCGTCAAGTTAGGGTTGTTTTAACCTTCTCAAGGACCGGGTGTAGCCACACTCGGTTCAACTAAAGTTGGAGAAACTGACACCCGCCAGCCACCTATGTGCAAAGCACGTCGGTAGAACCAGTCTCGCGTAAGCGTACGCGTAATGCCGGTCCGGGCCGCTTCATCCAACAATACCGCCGAACCAAAGTATGACATGCTGGTAAGCAGTATGACTTGTATCGTCCACAACTCACTTGTGTTCTACTCGTGCATATAACATCTACGCATAAAACCTTGCTCGGATGCCACTGTTGGGGAACGTAGTAATTTCAAAAAAAATCATATGCACACGCAGGATCATGGTGATGCATAGCAACGAGAGGGGAGAGTGTCGTCCACGTACCCTCGTAGACCGTTAAGCGGAAGCGTTATGACAACGCGGTTGATGTAGTTGTATGTCTTCACGATCGACCGATCCTCAGTACCGAACGTACGGCACCTCCGCATTCAGCACATGTTCAGCTCGGTGACATCCCGCGAACTCACAATCCAGTAGAGCTCGGGGAAGAGTTTCGTCAGCATGACGGCGTGGTGACGATGTTGATGAAGCTACCATGACAGGGCTTCGCCTAAGCACCGCTAGAGTATGACCGAGGTGGATTATGGTGGAGGGGGCACCGCACACGGCTGGGAGAGATCTTTGTGATCAACTTGTGTGTCTAGAGGTGCCCCCCTGCCCCTGTATATAAAGGAGCAAGGGGGAGGCAGGCCGGCCCTTGCTGGTGCACCAGGAGGAGGAATCCTCCTCCAAGTAGGAGTAGGATTCCCCTCTTTACTACTCCTACTAGGAGGGGGAAAGGAAGGGAGAGAAAGAGAAGGAAAGGGGGGGTGCCCCCCCCCCTCTCTTAGTCCAATTCGGACCAGAGGGGAGGAGGCGTGTTGCCTGCCCTAGGCTGGCCCCTCTCTCTTTCCCTTATGGCCCAACAAGGCCCATTAGCCCCGGGGGGGTTCCGGTAACCCCTCCGGTACTCCGGTAAAATCCGGATTTTACCCGGAACTCTTCCGATGTCCAAATGTAGGCTTCCAATATACCAATCTTCATGTCTCGACCATTCGAGACTCCTCGTCATGTCCGTGATCATATCCGGGACTCCAAACTACCTTCGGTACATCAAAACATATAAACTCATAAAACCGATTGTCACAGAACTTTAAGCATGCGGACCCTACGGGTTCGAGAACTATGTAGACATGACCGAGACATGTCTCCGGTCAGTAACCAATAGCGGAACCTGGATGCTCATATTGGTTCCTACATATTCTACGAAGATCTTTATCGGTCAAACCGCATAACACTATACGTTGTTCTCTTTGTCATCGGTATGTTACTTTCAACTCATTATTTTCATTGCTTGCAAGGCTTATAGTGATGTGCATTACCGAGAGGGCCCAGAGATACCTCTCCGACAATCGGAGTGACGAAACCTAATCTTGATATATGCCAACTCAACAAGTACCATCAGAGACACCTGTAGAGTACCTTTATAATCACCCAGTTACGTTGTGACTTTTGGTAGCACACAAAGTGTTCCTCCGGTATTCGGGAGTTGCATAATCTCATAGTCATAAGAACATGTATAAGTCATGAAGAAAGCAATAGCAGTAAACAAAAACGATCAAGTGCTAAGCTAACGGAATGGGTCAAGTCAATCACATCATTCTCCTAATGATGTGATCCCATTGATCAAATAACAACTCATGTCTATGGTTTGGAAACTTAACCATCTTTGATCAATGAGCTAGTCAAGTAGAGGCATACTAGTGACACTATGTTTGTCTATGTATTCACACATGTATTATGTTTCCGGTTAATACAATTCTAGCATGAATAATAAACATTTATCATGAAATAAGGAAATAAATAATAACTTTATTATTGCCTCTAGGGCATATTTCCTTCATATGTAGGAACCAATATGAGCATCCAAGTTCCGCTATTGGTTATTGACTAGATATGAGTCTCGGTCATGTCTACATAGTTCTCGAACCCATAGGGTCCGCACGCTTAACGTTCAATGATGATCGGTATTATGATTTTATGTGTTTTGATGTACCGAAGGTAGTTCGAAGTCTTGGATATGATCACGGGCATGACGAGGAGTCTCGGAATGGTCGAGACATAAAGATTGATATATTGGAATCCTATATTTGGACATCAGAATGGTTTCGGGTGAGTTCGGGCATTTACCGGAGTATCGGGGGGGTTACCGGAACCCCTCGGGGAGTATATGGGCCTTATTGGGCCTTAGTGGAATAGAGGAGAGGAAGGCCAAGGAGGAGGGGCCCCCTAGGCCAGTTCGAATTGGGTGGGGGGACGGCCCCCCTTCCTTCCTTCTCTCTCCCCCTTCCTTCTCTCCTACTCCTACTAGGGAAAGGGGGGAATCCTACTCCTGGTGGGAGTAGGACTCCCCCTAGGGCACGCCATAGAGAGGGACGACCCTTCCCTCCTCCACTCCTTTATATACGGGGAAGGGGGCACCCCATAGACACACAAGTTGATCTCTTAGCCGTGTGCGGTGCCCCCCCCCCTCCACAGATTTCCACCTCGGTCATATCGTTGTAGTGCTTAGGCGAAGCCTTGCGTCGGTAACTTCATCATCACCGTCATCACGTCGTCATGCTGACAAAGCTCTCCCTCGACACTCAGCTGGATCTAGAGTTCATGGGACGTCACCGAGCTGAACGTGTGCAAATCGCGGAGGTGTCGTACCTTCGGTGCTAGGATCGGTCGGATCATGAATACGTACGACTACATCAACCGTGTTGTCATAATGCTTCCGCTTACGGTCTACGAGGGTACGTGGACAACACTCTCCCCTCTCGTTGCTATGCATCACCTAGATGGATCTTGCATGTGCGTAGGGATTTTTTGAAATTACTGCGTTCCCCAACAAAACAAAGCATTAGTCTTCGCCCGTAGGATGCGCACCCACGATCGCTCTCAGCGGATGTTGTGGGCGCTTCGTATGGACCGGCACAGTGTCCACCCTCATCCAGGAAACCCTGCTCTTCCGCTATCGTGGTCATGGCGACGTCATCGTTCCCTGCTCGCCGGCGATTTGTCCCTCCGCGAGTGGTACTCGTTGATGAGCTGAAGGTTGTAGCGTTGGTCCTCCTGTGCCTAGCGGAACACAGACAACAGTAGTGTCGGCAACTCTTCTGATGTGGGCGGGGGCACCAGTTCGTCGTCAGACGCCTCCTCCATTGCTTGATCGTTGTCACTGACCTCTGGCGAGCTCGTTGGCAACCCAGCCGCTATCCATCGCGCATGAAGGGCTTGCCAACCAACCACAAGGCTGGCAGACTCTTGCTTCTATGCGGTCGAGACACTCTCCCACATGGCTCTAGAGCCCACGGTCATGACGAAGATGGTGCAGTGTGGATCGTGACGGGCATGGACACGTATGAATAGCGGACGTCGGCCAGGCCAACCCGCGCCCGCTGTTCTAATGTAGGCGTCGGAGTGGGTTTATTCTCGGTCATCGTCTCTGTATAATGCCGGCGGGCGGACAAACTGGCAGCCGATTTGGATGTGGTAGAGAGTCATCTCGTCTAGTCAAATCTCACCGGCATTGAACAGTCACGGAGACAGGGGCGCGGAGTGGGCGGCGCTCTTGGGCAGTGCATTGTTTCAATAGCAGCTCCAGTGAACGGTTGTGTCCTCTGTGGTCTGTCATGAATGCGGCGCGGGGCGGAGGTACACTCGTGAGGGAGAGAGTGCAGGTGCGGGAGAGGTTTTTGGATGAGATGGGGATGTTGGACGCATACGTGATAACGGTCCATACGCCGCAAAGCTTCCTCTGGTTTGCATCCAGTTTGCGGGGTTTCAAACAACCATATGTGTCCGTGGATTGATGGGTCCACATTTGATGACAAACTATGTACAGACAGCTCGGTCTGGACATTTGCGGGCGTTTTGAGTGTTCACGTTGGAGATACACTAACCCCTTGTGGTTACCTGTGATTTCCCACCAGACGGTATGACGTCATCCGGAAGTTTCAGTTCGTAATCGTAGGAGTAGTGATTCTTTGATAACTGCATTTTGCTGAAAAGAAGTTTCTGCACCGTCGAGCGTTGCACATGACATCCTCACGGCAACCGTCGTCACTGAAGATTATATTTCGATCGTCCTCGACCATCGTCGGGTCACTCGAGTGGCGCACGGTGCCGTCCACCCGATGAGTAGGTCATCGTCAATCGTTTCTTTCCCCAAACCAAAAGGGGCGGTGAAGTGCAGAATGCAGAGATTGGAGGCGTCTCGTGTGGCTCTCTGCTCCCGCATGCAACAATCGCCGCCGATATTATATTCTCCTGAAATCTAAAAAGTGGCCGCGCACTTTTTAGTCCAACCGAGCGGCCGGCTCTCACAACGCATGCATGTGGTAATTTGTTTGTCTGCTAGTGCATGTAGGCGTGGCATTAAATATGTTCACACTGCTCCTTTAGTTTGAGAAAGATAAATCCATCTGCATTTATTTCGGGTTTTTAAAAATTCAAAAAGCTATATCTTTCAAACCGCGCGTCGGAATTCAAATCCATTTTCACCATTGAAATCCTTGCGACGAGATCTTTGAAACTAGATCCCGCATGGGTATATTTTGACAAATTTTTTCGATGCCAACTTTGTAGCTATATAGTGCAACTTTATTACTGTATTGTGCAACTTTATTACTACATCGTGTAACTTTTTTCCAAAATTAATGTTTGGAGCTACGCCTTCGTATGAGGTTGCAACCTAGCAACCATGACAACTTTGATGTGCAACTAGTCTATTGCCTCGACGAAAGTCGATGTGCAACCTCCTCTTGTAATGTAGTCTAGTCGTACACATATTGATGTTTAGTTGGCTTATAATGTAGTCTAGTTGCACACACATTGATGTTTAGTTGGCTTGTAATGTAATCTAATTGCACACACATTGATGTTTAGTTGGCAGGAAGACTAATTGCACACACATATGCTTAGTTGCCTTGTAATTTAGTCTAGTTGCACACATTGATGTTTAGTTGGCAGGACACTAGTTGCACGCACATATGCTCAGTTGGCGTGGCAATCTAGTCTAGTTGCACACACATTGATATTTAGTTGGCAGGACTTTTTTGGCACACACACATATGCTCAGTTGGCGCGGCAATCTAGTCTAGTTGCACACACATTGATGTTTAGTTGGCAGGACATTTTTCGCACACACACACATATGCTCAGTTGGCGCGGCAATTTAGTCTAGTTGCACACACATTGATGTTTAGTTGGCAGGAAGACTAGTTCGTCGAAACATCCCCATGCGGGATCTAGTTTTGAAGAGCACGTCGCGAGGATTCCAGCGGTGAAAACGGATCTTAATTCCGACACGCGGATTAAAAGTTATGCTTTTTTTAGTTTTTCAAACCACGAATTAAATACTCCAAAGAGTAAAACGCATGCACCGAAGGGATGGCTGTGCAGACATTTGAGAACCAGATTAAAAGCTTTCTTAATTAGGATGATTAATTAAGAAGTGGACACAAAATTTCCAGTTTAGGCCGGCCGCTCGCGTAGGCTAAGCGAGCAGCCGGCCGCTCGCTAGACTTGGCCTTATACTCTTAGATCCCGACG
Organism: Triticum monococcum; assembly: GCA_034509565.1. Classification (NCBI taxonomy): domain Eukaryota; kingdom Viridiplantae; phylum Streptophyta; class Magnoliopsida; order Poales; family Poaceae; genus Triticum; species Triticum monococcum. The sequence continues at coordinate 493,209,096 of CM067845.1, forward strand.
CTTTCCGTTTCACGTCGCTGTCGCCACTCCCCTCTATAAATTTGGCACGATCTCTCTTGGTTTCCACACAAGGAGCAGCAAGGCTTCCTCAAGGTCGTGTGGGTCTAACTAGCTTGGCTCGCCCCCTACCTCTGTGCAGCTCCGACGATGGCGCGCCTCCTCGTTCTCGCCGTCACGGCCACGGTTCTCATGGTGCGAAAGAGCTAGCTAGTAGAGCCGGCCATGCATGGCTCAGACATCTACCATACACGACTGAATTTTGTCTTGTCAAACATTTCATCGGTGCGTTTTCTTGTCTCTTGAATCCCCCAGGCTTGGTCCGGGAAGCGGCGTCCGCTGCGCGGATGCGCCGGCGGAGGCCTTCTGGCGCACTGCCCTACCCGACGCCCCCATGCCGGACGCCATCCTCGAGCTCCTACCCTAGTTTGATCACCACGCATCAATGAAACAAGGCGCGTACATGAATGCAGAGACTGACACTCCGGAAGGCGCAGTCGCCGAGGACAACATGGAGGACAAGGACCCGCCACCGCCCATGAACTTCAACTATGGCTACGACAACGCCTTGCCCCGGAGCGAAGCCACTAGCGTGTTGGGGAACGCAGTAATTTCAAAAAATTTCCTACGCACACGCAAGATCATGGTGATGCACAGCAACGAGAGGGGAGAGTGTTGTCTACGTACCAACGCAGACCGACTGCGGAAGCGATCACACAACGTAGAGGAAGTAGTCGTACGTCTTCTTCTCGATCCGACCGATCCAAGCACCGTTACTCCGGCACCTCCGAGTTCTTAGCACACGTTCAGCTCGATGACGTTCCTCGGGCTCCGATCCAGCAAAGCGTCGAGGAAGAGTTCCGTCAGCACGACGGCGTGATGACGATCTTGATGTACTACCGAAGCAGGGCTTCGCCTAAGCACTACAACGGTACGATCGAGGTGGAATTTGGTGGCAGGGGGCACCGCACACGGCTAAGGAACGATCTCAAGGATCAAGTTGTGTGTCTTGGGGTGCCCCCTGCCCCCGTATATAAAGGTTGGGGGAGGGGGAGCCGGCCGGCCAAGGGAGAGGAGGCGCAGGGGAGTCCTACTCCCACCGGGAGTAGGACTCCTCCCCCCAATCCTAATCCAATTAGGACTCCCGGGGGGAAAAGAGAGAGAAGGGGGGCCGGCCCCCTATCCTAGTCCTACTAGGACTTGGGGAAGGGGGGGGCGCCGGCCAGCTTGGGCTTGTCCCTTTTCTCCTTTTCCACTAAGGCCCAATAGGCCCATTAGTCTCCCGGGGGGTTCCGGTAACCCTCCCGGTATTCCAGTAAAATCCCGATTTCACCCGGAACACTTCCTATGTCCAAACATAGGCTTCCAATATATCAATCTTTACGTCTCGACCATTTCGAGACTCCTCGTCATGTCCGTGATCTCATCCGGGACTCCGAACAACCTTCGGTACATCAAAATGCATAAACTCATAATAACTGTCATCGTAACGTTAAGCGTGCGGACCCTACGGTTCGAGAACAATGTAGACATGACCGAGATACGTCTCCGGTCAATAACCAATAGCGGGACCTGGATGCCCATATTGGCTCCTACATATTCTATGAAGATCTTTATCGGTCAGACCGCATAACAACATACGTTGTTCCCTTTGTCATCGGTATGTTACTTGCCCAAGATTCGATCGTCGGTATCCAATACCTAGTTCAATCTCGTTACTGGCAAGTCTCTTTACTCGTTCCGTAATACATCATCTCACAACTAACATATTAGTTGCAGTGCTTGCAAGGCTTATGTGATGTGCATTACCGAGAGGGCCCAGAGATACCTCTCCGACAATCGAAGTGACAAACCCTAATCTCGAAATACGCCAACCCAACATCTACCATTGGAGACACCTGTAGTACTCCTTTATAATCACCCAGTTACGTTGTGACGTTTGGTAGTACCCAAAGTGTTCCTCCGGTAAACGGGAGTTGCATAATCTCATAGTTATAGGAACATGTATAAGTCATGAAGAAAGCAATAGCAACATACTAAACGATCGGGTGCTATGCTAATGGAATGGGTCATGTCAATCAGATCATTCTACTAATGATGTGACCTCGTTAATCAAATAACAACTCTTTGTTTATGGTTAGGAAACATAACCATCTTTGATTAACGAGCTAGTCTAGTAGAGGCATACTAGTGACACTCTGTTGGTCTATGTATTCACACATGTATTATGTTTCCGGTTAATACAATTCTAGCATGAATAATAAACATTTATCATGATGTAAGGAAATAAATAATAACTTTATTATTGCCTCTAGGGCATATTTCCTTCAGTCTCCCACTTGCACTAGAGTCAATAATCTAGATTACACAGTAATGATTCTAACACCCATGGAGCCTTGGTGCTGATCATGTTTTGCTCGTGGAAGAGGCTTAGTCAACGGGTCTGCAACATTCAGATCCGTATGTATCTTGCAAATCTCTATGTCTCCCACCTGGACTAAATCCCGGATGGAGTTGAAGCGTCTCTTGATGTGTTTGGTCCTCTTGTGAAATCTGGATTCCTTTGCCAAGGCAATTGCACCAGTATTGTCACAGAAGATTTTCATTGGACCCGATGCACTAGGTATGACACCTAGATCAGATATGAACTCCTTCATCCAGACTCCTTCGTTTGCTGCTTCCAAAGTAGCTATGTACTCCGCTTCACATGTAGATCCCGCTACGACGCTTTGTTTAGAACTGCACCAACTGACAGCTCCACCGTTTAAAGTAAACACGTATCCGGTTTGCGATTTAGAATCGTCCGGATCAGTGTCAAAGCTTGTATCAACGTAACCTCTTACGGTGAGCTCTTTGTCACCTCCATATACGAGAAACATATCCTTAGTCCTTTTCAGGTATTTCAGGATGTTCTTGACTGCTGTCCAGTGATCCATTCCTGGATTACTTTGGTACCTCCCTGCTAAACTTATAGCAAGGCACACATCAGGTCTGGTACACAGCATTGCATACATGATAGAGCCTATGGCTGAAGCATAGGGAACATCTTTCATTTTCTCTCTATCTTCTGCAGTGGTCGGGCATTGAGTCTTACTCAATTTCATACCTTGTAACACAGGCAAGAACCCTTTCTTTGCTTGATCCATTTTGAACTTCTTCAAAATCTTGTCAAGGTATGTGCTCTGTGAAAGTCCAATTAAGCGTTTAGATCTATCTCTATAGATCTTTATGCCTAATATGTAAGCAGCTTCCCCGAGGTCTTTCATCGAAAAACTTTTATTCAAGTATCCCTTTATGCTATCCAGAAATTCTATATCATTTACAATTAGCAATATGTCATCCACATATAATATCAGAAATGCTACAGAGCTCCCACTCACTTTCTTGTAAATACAGGCTTCTCCAAAAGTCTGTATAAAGCCAAATGCTTTGATCACACTATCAAAGCGTTTATTCCAACTCCGAGATGCTTGCACCAGTCCATAAATGGATCGCTGGAGTTTGCATACTTTGTTAGCTCCCTTTGGATCGACAAAACCTTCTGGTTGTATCATATACAACTCTTCCTCCAGAAATCCATTCAGGAATGCAGTTTTGACATCCATCTGCCATATTTCATAATCATAAAATGCGGCAATTGCTAACATTATTCTGATGGACTTAAGCATCGCTACGGGTGAGAAGGTCTCATCGTAGTCAACTCCTTGAACTTGCCGAAAACCTTTCGCGACAAGTCGAGCTTTATAGACAGTAATATTACCGTCAGCGTCAGTCTTTTTCTTGAAGATCCATTTATTCTCAATTGCTTGCCGATCATCGAGCAAGTCAACCAAAGTCCATACTTTGTTTTCATACATGGATCCCATCTCAGATTTCATGGCCTCAAGCCACTTTGCGGAATCTGGGCTCACCATCGCTTCTTCATAGTTTGTAGGTTCATCATGATCTAGCATCATGACTTCCAGAACTGGATTACCGTACCACTCTGGTGCGGATCTCACTCTGGTTGATCTACGTGGTTCAGTAGTATCTTGTTCTGAAGCTTCATGATCATCATCATTAGCTTCCTCACTGATTGGTATAGGTGTCGCAGAAACAGTTTTCTGTGATGTACTATTTTCCAATAAGGGAGCAGGTACAGTTACCTCGTCAAGTTCTACTTTCCTCCCACTCACTTCTTTCGAGAGAAACTCCTTCTCTAGAAAGTTTCCGAATTTAGCAACAAAAGTCTTGCCTTCGGATCTGTGATAGAAGGTGTATCCAATAGTTTCCTTTGGATATCCTATGAAGACACACTTCTCCGATTTGGGTTCGAGCTTATCAGGTTGAAGCTTTTTCACATAAGCATCGCAGCCCCAAACTTTAAGAAACGACAACTTTGGTTTCTTGCCAAACCATAGTTCATAAGGTGTCGTCTCAACGGATTTTGATGGTGCCCTGTTTAACGTGAATGCGGCCGTCTCTAAAGCATAACCCCAAAACGATAGCGGTAAATCAGTAAGAGACATCATAGATCGCACCATATCTAGTAAAGTACGATTACGACGTTCGGACACACCATTACGTTGTGGTGTTCCGGGTGGCGTGAGTTGCGAAACTATTCCACAATTTTTCAAATGTACACCAAACTCGTAACTCAAATATTCTCCTCCACGATCAGATCGTAGAAACTTTATTTTCTTGTTACGATGATTTTCAACTTCACTCTGAAATTCTTTGAACCTTTCAAATGTTTCAGACTTATGTTTCATTAAGTAGATATACCCATATCTGCTTAAATCATCTGTGAAGGTGAGAAAATAACGATATCCGCCACAAGCCTCAATATTCATCGGACCACATACATCGGTATGTATGATTTCCAATAAATCTGTTGCTCTCTCCATAGTACCGGAGAACGGTGTTTTAGTCATCTTGCCTATGAGGCACGGTTCGCAAGTACCAAGTGATTCATAACCAAGTGGTTCCAAAAGCCCATCAGTATGGAGTTTCTTCATGCGCTTTACACCGATATGACCTAAACGGCAGTGCCACAAGTAAGTTGCACTATCATTATTAACTTTGCATCTTTTGGCTTCTACATTATGAATATGTGTATCACTATCTTCGAGATTCAATAAGAATAGACCACTTTTCAAGGGTGCATGACCATAAAAGATATTATTCATATAAATAGAACAACCATTATTCTCTGATTTAAATGAATAACCGTCTCGCATTAAACAAGATCCAGATATAATGTTCATGCTCAACGCTGGCACCAAATAACAATTATTTAGGTCTAATATTAATCCCGAAGGTAGATGTAGAGGTAGCGTGCCGACCGCGATCACATCGACTTTGGAACCGTTTCCCACGCGCATCGTCACCTCGTCCTTTGCTAGCGTCCGCTTATTCTGTAGTCCCTGTTTCGAGTTGCAAATATTAGCAACAGAACCAGTATCAAATACCCAGGTGCTACTGCGAGCTCTAGTAAGGTACACATCAATAACATGTATATCACATATACCTTTGCTCACTTTGCCATCCTTCTTATCCGCCAAATACTTGGGGCAGTTCCGCTTCCAGTGACCAGTCTGCTTGCAGTAGAAGCACTCAGTTTCAGGCTTAGGTCCAGACTTGGGTTTCTTCTCCTGAGCAGCAACTTGCTTGCTGTTCTTCTTGAAATTTCCCTTCTTCTTCCCTTTGCCCTTTTTCTTGAAACTAGTGGTTTTGCTAACCATCAACACTTGATGCTCCTTCTTGATTTCTACCTCCGCAGCTTTCAGCATTGCGAAGAGCTCGGGAATAGTCTTGTTCATCCCTTGCATATTATAGTTCATCACGAAGCTCTTGTAGCTTGGTGGCAGTGATTGGAGAATTCTGTCAATGACGCAGTCATCTGGAAGATTAACTCCCATCTGAATCAAGTGATTATTATACCCAGACATCTTGAGTATATGCTCACTGACAGAACTGTTCTCCTCCATCTTACAGCTATAGAACTTATTGGAGACTTCATATCTCTCAATTCGGGCATTTGCTTGAAATATTAACTTCAACTCCTGGAACATATCATATGCTCCATGACGTTCAAAACATCGTTGAAGTCCCGATTCTAAGCCGTAAAGCATGGCACACTGAACTATCGAGTAGTCATCAGCTTTGCTCTGCCAGACGTTCATAACATCTGGCGTTGCTCCAGCAGCAGGCCTGTCACCCAACGGTGCTTCCAGGACGTAATTCTTCTGTGCAGCAATGAGGATAATCCTCAGGTTACGGACCCAGTCCGTGTAATTGCTACCATCATCTTTCAACTTTGCTTTCTCAAGGAACGCATTAAAATTCAACGGAACAATAGCACGAGCCATCTATCTACAAGCAACATAAACAAGCAAGATACTATCAGGTACTAAGTTCATGATAAGTTTAAGTTCAGTTAATCAAATTACTTAGGAACTCCCACTTAGATAGACATCCCTCTAATCTTCTAAGTGATCACGTGATCCAAATCAACTAAACCATAACCGATCATCACGTGAGATGGAGTAGTTTTCAATGGTGAACATCGTTATGTTGATCATATCTACTATATGATTCACGCTCGACCTTTCAGTCTCCGTGTTCCGAGGCCATGTCTGTATATGCTTGGCTCGTCAAGTATAACCCGAGTATTCTGCGTGTGCAACTGTTTTGCACCCGTTGTATTTGGACGTAGAGCTTATCACACCCGATCATCACGTGGTGTCTGGGCACGACGAACTTTGGCAACGGTGCAAACTTGGGGAGAACACTTCTTGATAATTTAGTGAGAGATCATCTTATAATGCTACCGTCAATCAAAGCAAGATAAGATGCATAAAAGGATAAACATCACATGCAATCAATATAAGTGATATGATATGGCCATCATCATCTTGTGCTTGTGATCTCCATCTCCGAAGCACCGTCATGATCACCATCGTCACCGGCGCGACACCTTGATCTCCATCGTAGCATTGTTGTCGTCTCGCCAATCTTATGCTTCCACGACTATCACTACCGTTTAGTAATAAAGTAAAGCATTACATCGCGATTGCATTGCATACAATAAAGCGACAACCATATGGCTCCTGCCAGTTGCCGATAACTCGGTTACAAAACATGATCATCTCATACAATAAAATCAGCATCATGCCTTGACCATATCACATCACAACATACCCTGCAAAAACAAGTTAGACGTCCTCTACTTTGTTGTTGCAAGTTTTACGTGGCTGCTACGGGCTTAAGTAAGAACTCATCTCACCTACGCATCAAAACCACAATGATAGTTCGTCAAATAGACTCCGTTTTAACCTTCTCAAGGACCGGGCGTAGTCACACTTGGTTCAACTAAAGTTGGAGAGGCAGTCTTCCGCAAGCCATCTGTGTGCAAAGCACGTCGAGGGAACCGGTCTCGCGTAAGAGTACGCGTAAGGTTGGTCCGGATCGTCTCACCCAACAATACCGCCGAACCAAAGTATGACATGCTGGTAGGCAGTATGACTTGTATCGCCCACAACTCACTTGTGTTCTACTCGTGCATATAACATCAAACCATAAAACCTAGGCTCGGATGCCACTGTTGGGGAACGCAGTAATTTCAAAAAAATTCCTACGCACACGAAAGATCATGGTGATGCACAGCAACGAGAGGGGAGAGTGTTGTCTACGTACCAACGCAGACCGACTGTGGAAGCGATCACACAACGTAGAGGAAGTAGTCGTACGTCTTCTTCCCGATCCGACCGATCCAAGCACCGTTACTCCGGCACCTCCGAGTTCTTAGCACATGTTCAGCTCGATGACGTTCCTCGGGCTCCGATCCAGCAAAGCGTCGAGGAAGAGTTCCGTCAGCACGACGGCGTGATGACGATCTTGATGTACTACCGACGCAGGGCTTCGCCTAAGCACTACAACGGTACGATCGAGGTGGAATTTGGTGGCAGGGGGCACCGCACACGGCTAAGGAACGATCTCAAGGATCAAGTTGTGTGTCTTGGGGTGCCCCCTGCCCCCGTATATAAAGGTTGGGGGAGGGGGAGCCGGCCGGCCAAGGGAGAGGAGGCGCAGGGGAGTCCTACTCCCACCGGGAGTAGGACTCCTCCCCCCAATCCTAATCCAATTAGGACTCCCGGGGGGAAAAGAGAGAGAAGGGGGGCCGGCCCCCTATCCTAGTCCTACTAGGACTTGGGGAAGGGGGGGGGCGCCGGCCAGCTTGGGCTTGTCCCTTTTCTCCTTTTCCACTAAGGCCCAATAGGCCCATTAGTCTCCCGGGGGGTTCCGGTAACCCTCCCGGTATTCCGGTAAAATCCCGATTTCACCCGGAACACTTCCTATGTCCAAACATAGGCTTCCAATATATCAATCTTTACGTCTCGACCACTTCGAGACTCCTCATCATGTCCGTGATCTCATCCGGGACTCCGAACAACCTTCGGTACATCAAAATGCATAAACTCATAATAACTGTCATCGTAACGTTAAGCGTGCGGACCCTACGGTTCGAGAACAATGTAGACATGACCGAGATATGTCTCCGGTCAATAACCAATAGCGGGACCTGGATGCCCATATTGGCTCCTACATATTCTACGAAGATCTTTATCGGTCAGACCGCATAACAACATACATTGTTCCCTTTGTCATCGGTATGTTACTTGCCCGAGATTCGATCGTCGGTATCCAATACCTAGTTCAATCTCGTTACTGGCAAGTCTCTTTACTCGTTCCGTAATACATCATCTCACAACTAACATATCAGTTGCAGTGCTTGCAAGGCTTATGTGATGTGCATTACCGAGAGGGCCCAGAGATACCTCTCCGACAATCGGAGTGACAAACCCTAATCTCGAAATACGCCAACCCAACATCTACCATTGGAGACACCTGTAGTACTCCTTTATAATCACCCAGTTACGTTGTGACGTTTGGTAGTACCCAAAGTGTTCCTCCGGTAAACGGGAGTTGCATAATCTCATAGTTATAGGAACATGTATAAGTCATGAAGAAAGCAATAGCAACATACTAAACGATCGGGTGCTATGCTAATGGAATGGGTCATGTCAATCAGATCATTCTACTAATGATGTGACCTCGTTAATCAAATAACAACTCTTTGTTTATGGTTAGGAAACATAACCATCTTTGATTAACGAGCTAGTCTAGTAGAGGCATACTAGTGACACTCTGTTGGTCTATGTATTCACACATGTATTATGTTTCCGGTTAATACAATTCTAGCATGAATAATAAACATTTATCATGATGTAAGGAAATAAATAATAACTTTATTATTGCCTCTAGGGCATATTTCCTTCACAGCGCCCCCTCCCCCTACGTCCTACTAAACCGCGCCGCCGTCGTCCGCAACGTCGCCACGCCGTTGTCGGTGGTGTTCTTCCTCGAGGACGCGAGTAAACTGCATGAAACCACCACTTTGAAGGCTAGCTTTGCACAAAACACTACAATACATTTTTTTGGCAGAAAACACTACGTCTTCAGTAATCTTTTTGCAAAAAGCATTGATCGACGGATCTGGCTTAAGCGTGTTTATGACAGATGGGGCCCATTTTTCTACTTACATGGCATAACGGTTTAGGTTTAATGCAAAACGCCCTCCAACTTTCTCCCCCTACTTCCTAGGCCCTCCAATCACGCCACAGCCCTTCCCCTCGCTCCCAACCTCTCTTCCTCTGCAGCCGGCAAGCGTGCACACGAGCTCAGTGCCGCCCCTCCATCCCCGTTGACCATGGGGCAGCGCCGGGATGAAGAAGAAAAGGCCAGGGCCAGCGCCAAAGCCCGACACCGGCAGGATGGCCGCCACTGGGAGTCGTCGTTGTCGTTCCTTGACAAGGACGTTGTGACTGGGGCAGTCGGGTCAGCGACAGGAGGAGCAGGGGCGTCCTGGGGAAGAAGAGGCGGGGGGCAAGGGAGACGACCTGGGAAAGAAGAGAGCGGGGGGCAAAGACTGGAGCAGCAGGGGCGGTCACCGATGCACCAGGACGGCGTGCGCATCTAGCTGGCGGCCGGCAGGCCGCCGACGTCTACCACAGAGGAGGAGCAGTTCCACCACTGATGCACCACGGTGTACTGTAGCACGGCGGCGGCACCCACCACAACGGCAGGACGGCGGCGCCCACCATGCCAGATCTCGTCAGGGAGGAGCAGTTCGACCACGGAGGACGACGAGGACCCCTGATCCAGATCTTGTCGGGGAAAAGCGGTTCCACCACGAAGGAGGACGTGGACCCCCCGATCCAGATCCTCGTCGGGGAGGAGAAGTTCCACCACGGAGGAGCATTGGGGAGGAGAAGGACGACATGAGGTGGTGGGGGATCGCCGGTCGGCCATGGTCAACGTGAGGTCGAGGGCGGGATGAGGCTGATTTGCACAAGCTCCGGTGGTGGTCAATTGCGTTTTTCATTTTTTTTATTTGAGGGTGTTTGTGTAAAATTTGAGGGTCTAGTTTGTAATTTTAGATTAAAACCCATCTAACACAAAAAGTTACGCCACGTAAGCAGAAAATGGGCCCCATCTATCATAAACACTCTTAACAGAGCCAGATCCGCCGATCAGTGGTTTTTGCAAAAAGATTACTGAAGATATAGTGTTTTTGCAAAAAAATGTATTGTAGTGTTTTTTGCAAACCTAACCTTCAAACTGGTGGTTTTCTGCAATTTACTCCGAGGACGCGGTGCGCGTCGGGGAGAGCCTGCCCTTCCACAGGATCCATCGGGCCGCTGTCGCCACCGAGGCGTCAGCAGAACAACCGCTGGAGCTATACGCCGTCCGCTTCATGAGGACGGTCGAGGGGTCCAGTTTCGTCATGTGCCGGGGAGAAGCCGGCGAAGGGGCCGTGTATGGCTGCCGCGCCACCGGCCCGGCGAGGGCCTACATCCTGGCCCTGGACGGCGAGCGCCGGGACGTGGCGATGACCGCGGTTGCCGTGTGCCGCACCGACGCGCCCCGGTGGGACCCGGAGCATGCCACCTTCCGGCTCCTCGGCATGAAGCCCGGCGGCGCGGTGGTCTGCCACGCGGTGCCGGACGCGCAGGTCCTGCCGGCCATGAACGGGAAGAGCCCTGCCACCAACTAAGTGGCCCTCGTGCCTGTCATGTCCGGCTCTCTACGATCGTATCCATATCGTGAACTCGTGTCTATGGGTATATATGTTGTATTATCTGCTCCTTCCACTACCACTATATGTGGCTAAGCACTCCATGGAGTGATGTATGACTGACCGCAGTTAGAACATGCAAAAGTTTTTCCCCGAAACCTATAAGGGCGTTCCTGGCGGCGATCTCTAGGGTTTCGACATGGAACTCATCGGCGGCCGCGGATCCTGATTGGCGGGCTGCCTGGAGCACGACAGCATAGGAGATGGCAATATCCTTTCCACCGGGCACGCAGGGGACCTCGGGACCCAGTAACCCTAGATCAGCAAAATCACTGCTGGAGGAAACGCTCGGGAAGCTGGATATCTCCGAGGAGGAGGCTACCCCACTCGTGATCGACGATCGCGATGAGGGTGGTCAGGCGAAGTGGCTGTTGGCTGGCAAAATTCTTCACCCCAATCAATATCATATCCAAAACATTGGCAACACGCTTCGGCCGGCATGGGGGAATCCGAGAGGTTTGCAATTCCGCTCGGTTGGACCGAACAAATTTGTTGTAGAATTTGAGACACAGAGAGATCGATACAGAGTCTGGGTTGGATCGCCATGGCATATCAAGAAGAACGCGGTAATCTTGGCTGAGTTCGAGGAACACATGCGCCCAGATGAGGTCAGTTTTGATCGGCTCCAGGTGTGGGCTAGGGTTCTTAATTTGCCTTATAATCTGAGAGGTGATGCATTGGCCCTAACCATTGCGCAGATAATTGACAAGGGAGCCACTAGTGCTAAGTTCGATCATAATGGTGGTTACCTGAGAGCTAGGGTTTTAGTGGAAGTCAGCAAGCCGCTCCGTAGATGGATACTGATTGATTCTGCTCGGAGGGAGAAGGTAGACCCATATGACATCCAATATGAGCAGATACCCTACTTTTGTTTCTCATGTGGTAGGCTAGGACACTCTGATCTTTTCTGTCAGACCCCAGGCACTAGAGATGAGAAGGGTGATCTACCCTCTGGGCCGAGTCTGTGAGCACCTAAGGAGAACAAGAAACCAACTTCTAATGACAGTTCATCCAGGGGACAGAGCTCGGTGCCAAGTAACAAACAAGAAACCATGAACTCAAGTACCAAATCCGAACCTGATGGTGAGCAGGAGGTGAACTCGCCGGTGAAAAACAGGGACATATCACACAATAAGAGGAAGGACGCTCTAACGTATGTGTATAAGCCGAAGCAGCTCTTGCTCCTGGCTGGCACAGGTGATGCTATTCATGGGGATCCGATCTTGGCAGCAGTTGCGTAGATGAGGATGAGGGGACCGAAAAGTTTCCCAAAAAGAAGAAGCCTACTCCGGAAAATTCGGCAGAGACCGTTGATCGATCCTGCCCGGCCCAATGAGTTGCATTAGCTGGAACTGTCGGGGGCTTGGGAACCCCGAGGCAGTTCGCGAGCTTCGCATTATAGTGAAGCTGGAAGGACCCACTCTTCTCTTCGTCATGGAAACAAAAATCAAAGGGAAGAAAGTGTGAGAATTACAGAATCATCTTGGCTTCGGCGGATGTTTTGCTATAGATAGTGTTTGTCTAAGTGGGGGCATAGGCATCTTTTGGACTAGAGATGTGATGGTAGAACTGAAGAACTTTAGTTCTGCTCATATAGATGTGATGGTTAAATACAAGGACCAAAACTCCTTTGAGTGGAGGTTTACTGGTTTTTACGGAGCACCTCGAGCTGAGGATCGTCGCTATAGCTGGAGGTTTTTGCGTACGTTATATGCCGTGCCACATTCAGCATGGATTTGTGTCGGTGACTTCAACGAAACTTTATATGCTTGTGAACATTTTAGCAGAGCAGCAAGGCCGGAGAGCCAGATGCGAGCCTTTCGTGAAGTTACAGATGATGTGGCCTTCCAAGATCTGGGATGGTCCGGTACTGCGTACAATTGGGACAATCGTCAAGCGGGTGTAGCAAATGTAAAAGCAAGGCTTGATAGAGCTTTTGCTAATTAATGAGGAATTCCGACAACACTTTATGCATATCAGGATCAAACATCTTCCCTCCATAGAGTCAGATCATTGCTTTGTTGTAGTGGAAATAAAAGAGAATTTTCCAAACATGTCAAGAGCTAAGAAACAATTCATATATGAAAACGTATGGGCTTCGCATGTGGATTATGATCAAATAGTCGCAAGAACTTGGGAACAAGCTCGTTGTGGCCCGGGGCTCCAAGGTATAGCCGGTTCTCTTGATTTGTTAAGAAGGACGCTGGAACCATGGGGCGCGCGGGAGTTTGGCTGCCTCACACGTAAGGTGAGACAGCTCCAGAAAAGACTAGAGAAATTACGATGCCGATCAGTTGGATGTGGACCGACTGAAGAGGAGCGGGTTACTGTTGGTAGCTTGCGGGAGGCGCTCCAACAGGAAGAAATTTGGTTAAGGCAACGTTCGCGGGTGCCGTGGCTCTGGGAGGGAGATCGCAACACCTCTTACTTCCAGGCTCAAGCAGCGCAAAGACAAAGACTTAACAGGATCCAAGGCCTACGTCGTCAGGATGGTTCATGATGTCTACTACACAACCTTCTTCTTGTACATGTTGTTGGGCCTCCAAGTGCAGAGGTTTGTAGGACAGTAGCAAATTTCCCTCAAGTGGATGACCTAAGGTTTATCAATCCGTAGGAGGCGTAGGATGAAGATGGTCTCTCTCAAGCAACCCTGCAACCAAATAACAAAGAGTCTCTTGTGTCCCCAACACACCCAATACAATGGTAAATTGTATAGGTGCACTAGTTCGGCGAAGAGATGGTGATACAAGTGGTATATGGATGGTAGATAAAGGTATTTGTAATCTGAAAATATAAAAACAGCAAGGTAACTAATGATAAAAGTGAGCGTAAACGGTATTGCAATGTGTGGAAATAGGGCCTAGGGTTCATACTTTCACTAGTGTAAGTTCCCTCAACAATACTAACATAATTGGATCACATAACCATCCCTCAACATGCAACAAAGAGTCACTCCAAAGTCACTAATAGCAGAGAACGAACGAAGAGATTATGGTAGGGTACGAAACCACCTCAAAGTTATTCTTTCCAATCAATCCGTTGGGCTATTCATATAGGTGTCACAAACAGCCCTAGAGTTCGTACTAGAATAACACCTTAAGACACAAATCAATCAAAACCCTAATGTCACCTAGATACTCCAATGTCACCTCAAGTATCCGTGGGTATGATTATACGATATGCGTCACACAATCTCAGATTCATCTATTCATCCAACACAAAGGACCTCAAAGAGTGCCCCAAAGTTCTACCGGAGAATCACGACGAAAACGTGTGCCAACCCCTATGCATAGGTTCCCAATGTCACGAAACCCGCAAGTTGGTCACCAAAACATACATCAAGTGGCACGTGGTATCCCATTGTCACCACAGATATCCACGGCAAGACATACATCAAGTGTTCTCAAGTCTTTAAAGACTCAATCCGATAAGATTACTTCAAGGGGAAAACTCAATTCATTACAAGAGAGAAGAGGGGGAGGAGAAACATAAGATCCAACTATAATAGCAAAGCTCGCGATACATCAAGATCGTATCATCTCAAGAACACGAGAGAGAGAGAGAGAGAGATCAAACACATAGCTACTGGTACATACCCTCAGCCCCGAGGGAGAACTACTCCCTCCTCGTCATGGAGAGGACCAGGATGATGAATATGGCCACCGGAGAAGGATTTCCCCCTCCGGCAGGGTGCCGGAACGGGTCTAGATTGGTTTTCAGTGGCTACAGAGGCTTCTAGCGGCGAAACTCTCGATCTATTGTGCTCACGGATGTTTTTAGGGTATATGGAGATATATAGGCGGAAGAAGCACGTCGGTGGAGCTCCAAGGGGCCCACGAGGCAGGGGCGCGCCCAGGGGGGGCGCCCTCCACCCTCGTGACCTCCCCGGAAACTTCTTGGAGTAGGGTCCAAGTCTCCTGGATCACGTTCGGTGAGAAGATCACGTTCCCGAAGGTTTCATTCCGTTTGATATTCTGTTTCCTCGAAATACTGAAATAGGCAAAAAAAACATCAATTCTGGGCTGGGCCTCCGGTTAATAGGTTAGTCCCAAAACTAATATAAAAGTGGAAAATAAAGCCCAATATAGTCCAAAACAGTAGATAAAGTAGCATGGAGCAATCAAAAATTATAGATACGTTGGAGACGTATCAGGCATCCCCAAGCTTAATTCCTGCTCGTCCTCGAGTAGGTAAATGATAAAAAGAGAATTTTTGATGCGGAGTGATACTTTGGCATAATTTCAATGTAAATCTTCTTAATCATGGTATGAATATTCAGATCCAAAAGGTTCAAGACAAAAGTTCATTTTGACATAAAAATGATAATACTTCAAGCATACTAATCAAACAATTATGTCATCTCAAAATAACATGGCCAAAGGAAGTTCATCCCTACAAAATCATATAGTTAGACTATGCTTCATTTTCGTCACACAAAGATGTTCCCAACTTCTATACCCCCGATGACAAGCCAAGCAATTGTTTCGTACTCAAATAATCTCAAACTTTTTCAACCTTCACGCAATACATGAGCGCGAGCCATGGACATAGCACTATGGGTGATATAGAATATGATGATGGGGATTGTGTGGAGAAGACAAAAAAGGAGAAAGTCTCACATCAACGAGGCTAATCAATGAGCTATGGAGATGCCCATCAATTGATGTTAATGCAACGAGTAGGGATTGCCATGCAACGGATGCACTAGAGCTAAGAATGCTCAACAAAATAAAACTAGTGGGTGTGCATCTAACTTGCTTGCTCATGAAGACCTAGGGCATTTTGAGGAAGCCCATCGTTGGAATATACAAGCCAAGTTCTATAATGAAAAATTCCCACTAGTATGAACAAGACAACTTATGAGACTCACTATATGAAATCATGGTGCTACTTTGAAGCACAATATATGAGACTCACTACATGAAGAACAAGGTGCTACTTTGAAGCACAAGTGTGGAAAAAGAGATAGTAGCATTGCCCTTTTTATTTTCTCCTTCTTTTTTTGGGCCTTTTTTTTGGGCAATGCTCTAATAATGATGATCATCACACTTATATTGATTACAACATAATGATTACAACTCGATACTAGAACAAGATATGACTCTATATGAATGCCTCCGGCGGTGTACCGGGATGGTGCAATGAATCAAGAATGACATGTATGAAAAATAATGCATGGTGGCTTTGCCACAAATACGATGTCAACTACAAGATCATGCAATGGCAATATGACAAAAGTAAAGCATGTCATGATGATGATGATGATGATGATGATGATGATGGAAGTTGCATGGCAATATATCTCGGAATGGCTATGGAAATGCCATGATAGGTAGGTATGGTGGCTGTTTTGAGGAAGATATAGGGAGGTTTATGTGTGAAAGAGCGTATCATATCACGGGGTTTGGATGCACCGGCGAAGTTTGCACCAACTCTCAATGTGAGGAAGGGCAATGCACGGTACCGAAGAGGCTAGCAAATGGCGGAAAGGTAAAAGTGCGTATAATCCATGGACTCAATATTAGTCAAAAGAACTCATATACTTATTGCAAAAATTTAGAAGTCATCAAAAATCAAGTACTACGTGCATGCTCCTAGGGGGGTAGATTGGTAGGAAAAGACCATCGCTCGTCCCCGACCGCCACTCATAAGGATGCACAAGCCAGGTACACTTCATGCTTCAAATTTGTTACACAACTTTAACCATACGTGCATGCTACGGGACTTGCTAACTTCAACACAAGTATTTCTCAAATTCACAACTACTCAACTAGCACGACTATGATATTATCACCTCCATATCTCAAAACAATTATCAAGCATCAAACTTATCTTAGTATTCAACCCACTAAAAAGAAAGTTTCACATATCTTGAATACCAAGTATATTAACATTAAGCAAATTACCATGCTATTAACGACTCTCAAAATAATCTAAGTGAAGCATGAGAGATCAAGTTTCTTTAAAACAAACCACCACCGTGCTCTAAAAGATCTAAGTGAAGCACTAGAGCAAAAATTATCACGCTCAAAAAGATATAAGTGAAGCACATAGAGTATTCTAACAAATTTCAATTCATACATGGCTCTCTCAAAAGGTGTTTACAGCAAGGATGATTGTGGTAGACTAACAAGCAAAGACACAAATAATACAAGACGCTCCAAGCAAAACACATATCATGTGGTGAATAAAAATGTAGCTCCAAGTAAATTACCGATGGAAGTGGACGAAAGAGGGGATGCCTTCCGGGGCATCCCCAAGCTTTGACTTTTTGGTGTCCTTGAATTATCTTGGGGGTGCCATGGGAATCCCCAAGCTTAGGATCTTGCCACTCCTTGTTCCATAATCCATCAAAAGAATTCACCCAAAACTTGAAAACTTCACAACACAAAACTTAACAGAAAACTCGTAAGCTCCGTTAGTATAAGAAAATAAATCACCACTTCAAGGTACTGTAATGAACTCATTATTTATTTATATTGGTGTTAAACCTACTGTATTCCAACTTCTCTATGGTTTATAAACTATTTTACTAGCCATAGATTCATCAAAATAAGTAAACAACACATGAAAAACAGAATCTGTCAAAAACAGAACAGTCTGTGGTAATCTGTAACTAACGCAAACTTCTGGAACCCCAAAAATTCTAAAATAAATTTCTGGACGTGAGGAATTTATATATTAATCATCTTAAAAAATAATTAACTAAATAGAACTTTCCAAATAAAAATGGCAGCAATTCTCGTGAGCGCTAAAGTTTCTGTTTTTTACAGCATGATCGCAAAGACTTTCTCCAAGTCTTCCCAAAGGTTCTACTTGGCACAAACACTAATTAAAACATAAAAAAACACAATCTAAACAGATGCTAGATGAATTATTTATTACTAAACAGGATCAAAAAGCAAGGAACAAAAATAAAGTTGGGTTGCCTCCCAACAAGCGCTATCGTTTAACGCCCCTAGCTAGGCATGATGATTTCAATGATGCTCATATAAAAGATAAGAATTGAAACATAAAGAGAGCATCATGAAGAATATGACTAGCACATTTAAGTCTAACCCACTTCCTATGCATAGGGATTTTGTGAGCAAACAACTTATGGGAACAATAATCAACTTGCATAGGAAGGTAAAACAAGCATAACTTCAAAATTTTAAGCACATAGAGAGGAAACTTGATATTATTGCAATTCCTACAAGCATATGTTCCTCCCTCATAATAATTTTCAGTAGCATCATGAATGAATTGAACAATATAACCAGCACCTAAAGCATTCTTTTCATGATGTACAAGCATAGAAAATTTACTACTCTCCACACAAGCAAAATTCTTCTCATGAATAATAGTGGGAGCAAACTCAACAAAATAACTATCATGTGATTGAAAATTAAGATCAAGATGACAAGTTTCATGGTTATCATTATTCTTTAAAGCATACGTGTCATCACAATAATCATCATAGATAGGAGGCATGCTTTCATCATAATAAATTTGCTCATCAAAACTTGGGGGGCAAAAAATATCATCTTCATCCAACATAGCTTCCACAAGCTTGTGGCTTTGCATATCACTAGCATCATGGATATTCAAGGAATTCATACTAACAACATTGCAATCATGCTCATCATTCAAATACTTAGTGCCAAACATTTTATAGATTTCTTCTTCTAGCACTTGATCACAATTATCCTTTCCATCATACTCACGAAAGATATTAAAAAGGTGAAGCGTATGAGACAAACTCAATTCCATTTTTTATAGTTTTCTTTTTTAAACTGAACTAGTGATAAAACAAGAAATTAAAAGACTCGATTGCAAGATCTAAAGATATACCTTCAAGCACTCACCTCCCCGGCAACGTCGCTAGAAAAGAGCTTGATGTCTACTACACAACCTTCTTATTGTAGACGTTGTTAGGCCTCCAAGTGCAGAGGTTTGTAGGACAGTAGCAAATTTCCCTCAAGTGGATGACCTAAGGTTTATCAATCCGTAGGAGGCGTAGGATGAAGATGGTCTCTCTCAAGCAACCCTGCAACCAAATAACAAAGAGTCTCTTGTGTCCCCAACACACCCAATACAATGGTAAATTGTATAGGTGCACTAGTTCGGCGAAGAGGTGGTGATACAAGTGGTATATGGATGGTAGATAAAGGTATTTGTAATCTGAAAATATAAAAACAGCAAGGTAACTAATGATAAAAGTGAGCGTAAACGGTATTGCAATGTGTGGAAATAAGGCCTAGGGTTCATACTTTCACTAGTGTAAGTTCCCTCAACAATACTAACATAATTGGATCACATAACTATCCCTCAACATGCAACAAAGAGTCACTCCAAAGTCACTAATAGCGGAGAACGAACGAAGAGATTATGGTAGGGTACGAAACCACCTCAAAGTTATTCTTTCCAATCAATCCGTTGGGCTATTCATATAGGTGTCACAAACAGCCCTAGAGTTCGTACTAGAATAACACCTTAACACACAAATCAATCAAAACCCTAATATCACCTAGATACTCCAATGTCACCTCAAGTATCCGTGGGTATGATTATACGATATGTGTCACACAATCTCAGATTCATCTATTCATCCAACACAAAGGACCTCAAAGAGTGCCCCAAAGTTCTACCGGAGAATCACGACGAAAACGTGTGCCAACCCCTATGCATAGGTTCCCAATGTCACGAAACCCGCAAGTTGGTCACCAAAACATACATCAAGTGGCACGTGGTATCCCATTGTCACCACAGATATCCACGACAAGACATACATCAAGTGTTCTCAAGTCTTTAAAGACTCAATCCGATAAGATTACTTCAAGGGGAAAACTCAATTCATTACAAGAGAGAAGAGGGGGAGGAGAAACATAAGATCCAACTATAATAGCAAAGCTCGCGATACATCAAGATCGTATCATCTCAAGAACACGAGAGAGAGAGAGAGAGAGAGAGATCAAACACATAGCTACTGTTACATACCCTCAGCCCCGAGGAAGAACTACTCCCTCCTCGTCATGGAGAGCACCGGGATGATGAATATGGCCACTGGAGAAGGATTTCCCCCTCCGGCAGGGTGCCGGAACGGGTCTAGATTGGTTTTCGGTGGCTACGGAGGCTTCTAGCGGCGGAACTCTCGATCTATTGTGCTCACGGATATTTTTAGGGTATATGGAGATATATAGCCGGAAGAAGCACGTCGGTGGAGCTCCGAGGGGCCCATGAGGCAGGGGGGCGCGCCCAGGGGGGGCGCCCTCCACCCTCGTGACCTCCCCGGAAACTTCTTGGAGTAGGGTCCAAGTCTCCTGGATCACGTTCGCTGAGAAGATCATGTTCCCGAAGGTTTCATTCCGTTTGATATTCTGTTTCCTTGAAATATTGAAATAGGCAAAAAAACAGCAATTTTGGGCTGGGCCTCCGGTTAATAGGTTAGTCCCAAAAATAATATAAAAGTGGAAAATAAAGCCCAATATAGTCCAAAATAGTAGATAAAGTAGCATGGAGCAATCAAAAATTATAGATACGTTGGAGACGTATCAGTTCACTTTGTGCCACTGAAGCCGAGGACAAGAGTGAGGTGCAAGTTTTCTATGAGAACATTTATGAATCTCAAGGTTACTCGGATGCGACCGATCTGCTGAACCATGTTCCAGCCAAAGTTACTTTGGATATGAATACTGAGCTCACTAAACCGTATACTGCGGCGGAGGTTCGTACAACGCTTTTTCAAATGGCCCCGTCTGAAGCACCGGGGGTAGATGGTTTCACGGTTGGTTTTTATCAGCGGCATTGGGGTTTAATTGGTGAGGATGTAACCCGAGCAGTGCTAGATTTCTTGAATGGAGGTGAACTTCCAGCTGGGTTGAATGATACTTCGATTAGATTAATTCCCAAGGTACGACACCCCCAGTCAATTGCTCAATATCGACCCATTGATCTTTGTCTGGTTCTTTATAAAACTGCAGCCAAATGTATTACAAACCGGCTGAGACCTATAATGGACTTGATCATTAGTGAAGAGCAAAGTGCCTTTGTCCCTGGACGTCTTATAACCGACAATGTACTAGTGGCATATGAAAGTGTGCATACTATGAAGAGGAGGAAGAAGGGAAACAATTTTGCTTGTGCTGTCAAGTTAGATATGATGAAGGCCTACGATCGAGTTGAGTGGCATTTCCTTGAAGCCATCCTAACAAGACTAGGGTTCAACATGATCTTTACTCGTTTGATAATGAAGTGTGTTACTTCAGTCAGGTTCTCAATTTGTTTCAATGGAGAACTACGACCTTTCTTCACACCTTCACGTGGATTTAGGCAAGGAGATCCAATGTCTCCATATCTCTTTTTGATATGTGCAGAAGGCCTCTCTTCGCTGCTCAAGTCTCATATTGGAGGACATATCGACAAAGGTATTCGAGTTAGTTACAGATCACCTTGGGTGTCACATTTATTGTTTGCAGATGATAGTTTGATTTTCATTAGTGCAACTAATCAAAGTGATATTCGACTGAATGAGATCCTTAGAATTTATGGTGATGCTTCGGGGCAGTGTGTCAATCGTGATAAAAGCTCTATCTATTTCAGCTCCAACACACCAGCACACTTGAGACAGCAACTGAAAACAGTTCTGAACATTCCTGTGGAGGCTTTCGGTGAGCGATACCTGGGCTTGCCAACTGCTGTTGGTCGTATTAACAGTGGCACTTTTGATCACATCGGGGAGAGGGCACGGAGCAGGATGCAAGGATGGTGAGAAAAGCTACTGGCTTGTGCCGGGCGAGAAACCTTGCTAAAGTCGGTGGTTCAAGCCATTCCAACTTACTCGATGAGTACTTTTTTGCTCACTAAAAAGTCTGTAAGAGTCTTACTTCTCCAATGGCAAATTTTTTTGGAGTAGCTCTCTTGACAAGAATGGCATGCATTGAGTGTCGTGGAAGAATCTAGCAACACCGAAGTACAAAGGAGGTATGGGTTTTTGAGACCCTCATCAGTTTAACCTTGCGCTACTGGGAAAGCACGGGTGGAGGTTCCTAACCAATCCGAGCTCTCTCTGTGCACGGGTTTTAAAGGGCCGCTACTTTCCTAACACGGATTTTATGCATGCAACAGTCCCTAAGTCTGCATCTGCAACTTAGAGGGCGATCATAGCTGGCAGGGAAGCTTTGAAGGTAGGCTTGATCAAAAGAGTGGGAGATGGATCTTCCATTGATGCATGGACAGATAAGTGGATTCCGGGCACAATTTCTATGCCCCCCATGATGAAACCGGCGTCAGCTACTGTCCACATGGCGTCAAACCTCATTGACACGGATAACTGGTCCTGGCGACAGGAGCTAGTTAGGTCAAACTTCATTGCCCCAGATGCGGATGTGATCCTCAACATACCAATCAAGCGTGGGGTGGTGATGATTTCTTTGCTTGGGCCTTTGAGACTTCAGGTAACTACACAGTTAAATCGGCGTACCGTGCTCTAATGACTCAAAATGAGCGTCTTGTTCTAGGAGAAGGCACGGATACTGGAGCTTCAAGAGATGAATCACAACTGTGGAGGGCTTTGTGGAAGCTCAAAGTTATCCCAAAGGTACGTGTGTTTTGGTGGCGTGTACTTCGGCGGATTCTGCCTGATGAGTGCACACTCAAACACTGCCATATTGCAGTCATCGACAGATGCAATGTTTGCTTGGCCAAGGAGGAAGATCTCATGCATGCTCTTATTCATTGCACACATGCACATCGCTTCTGTAACGGAGCGTTTGCTTGGTTTGGCATCAGATTACCTCCACTTCACCCGGACTCTTGGTCTCGGGATATCTTATGTGATACTCGGTTTTCTGAGGATGATCGACCAAAAATCATCACCATCATGTGGACGATCTGGCACTCTTGCAACCGAATTAAACATGGAGAAGAAGGTAGGGACCCGGCAGCAGCTCTCCGAGCCACTAAGGAAGCCCTAGCCCTACTTGAGATGCCACACAACACACCGATTGTTCTTCCTGGACATGGGTGGCGACCACCTGAACAAGGCGTGATCAAGATCACAACTGACGGGGCACTGGATTTTGCAGATGGAAGGGGGGGTGCATGTGGTATAGCTCGTTCCTCCAATGCATTATTGGGGTCCTAGTGCAAACCATTCGTGGGCATCTCTGACCCACTTATTGTTGAAGCTTTGGCAATGCGAGAGGGAGCCCACTTTGCTGCACTCCGAGGGCTATCGCATGTGATTATGGAAGTGGACTGTCTGAAGTTGGTGACACTCTGGAACACTCACCACAATTCTCGATCGATTGTGGCACCTATCTTAGAAGAAATAGGAGAGCTAGTCTTTAATTTTTCTGTATTTGTGATTCAGCATGTAAACCGGTCGGCAAACTTATCGGCACATCTTTGTGCTAAGCATGCTTGCACTCTAAATGTGACCAAAAGTTGGCTTGACAAAACCCCGAGCTTCCTGGTATCAAGCCTACTGGCTGATTGTCCAAGGAACTCTTTTGTTGAATAAAAGCTCTCTGATTTGATCGCAAAAAAGAGAGTGATGTATGACTGTTAAAAATAAAGGATGCACATTTCAATTTCTTTACAAGATCAATTGTCTCGATTTCGAATTATTTGTGAATTGTTGTGAAAGAGAATTCTTCCTTTTTACCTATGTCTGCTCCAACTTTATCATCGGCTGATGACCCGCACGCTGAGGCCATTCCCACCAAATGCACTCAAAGCCGTTCGATCTTCACTGGAGACCATCTGTACCATTCAGTTTGAGTCGGCAAGTGATGTTTTCGCTACTGTCGTGGTCAGCGTCCCTTTTTACATTGACACTTTGGTCCCACCATGTATTGGGCCCACATTCAGTGACGTGTGAGGTCTTGACCAGGGTGGGAAGCTCCCTCCCTGTTCAGTTGGTTTGTAATTTGTCCTTGGAAGAAAATATTTTTGTATTTTCCCTAACTCCTGAGTCCCAACCTTTTTACTCGCAAAAATAACTCCAAACCATTTCTTCTCTTTATTGTTCACTCCCGCCTTCACTATCACTGTCACCGTACCATCTACTAAACACACGAGCATCTTTTCAACACCCTCTCACCTACTGAGTCGGTGTTGCGGTCGGGGATTCTTCCCATCTCCACCGCTGCCTCCTACACTCATGCGGCTCGACCCTCATGCCCAGCAACGCAGAGTGTAGCTCTACCCATCTCTTCGCTGCAAACGCGGCCCTAGACACTCTCTCCTCCTCCCTTGTGGTCCGCAAGGTGAGACGATGGATGTTGTGGCCATGAAGGCGGAGAAAGGGAGGTTAACATTCGCGACGCTCGTAGGTGGCTTGGCAGTGAAGATGTACGTCGGGAAAGGGGTTGGGAGCATACACGGTACACAGTGGTAGTCAAGAGAAAGTGTTTGATTCACTTTATCAACAACAACAAGACACTAACATATTTGTCTCATATTTTCACGATGAATGGTTATCACCATGCGGAAGTAAAAGGAAAAACTTCAGCAATAACCACACGAAAAACAAAAATCAAGCCTAACCTTGTGTGTATGCTAAAAGCCACCAAATTTGGGATGAAGTCATCAAAATCATGCACAAGTTAGTGTTGTTACATATTACAACTAATTCTTCTGACTATGACAAATCGGCCTACATCAGGAAAAGGAGGTGGAAGGAAAAATTGGGGTGAGAAGAGGCGCAAGGAGAAAGGAAGTGCCTTTTGGTTGTCTTTGCTCATGTTGTCCGCTCCAGCGATCTAGACCAGTGCTCCCTCGCTTCCTGACACCATTAATGGTGCGACCTGTGATGACGCCAGTCAATGGCACCGGTTAGCTGACGACAAGCGGATGAGGATGGCCCCAGTTGAGGTAGTCAACAAGGGTGGCGGTGGTCAACAAATCGTACCTTGGCCACCCCTACTAGTGGCTCCCACCTACCACCAAATCCCCATTTTCCATCACGGAAATGAGGAAGAACATGAGGTGAACTGGTTGAGAAGAAAAGGGGACTGGGAAGAGCGTGAGCAAGAGGAAGAGATACACTCAAGTTTTTTAGAACACCCTCAAGCTTTATTGCATAATGTCACTAGGGATACAAGCTATAAGGGGGGTGACGTAAGCCACAATTTCTACCCACACCTACAAGCTTTATTGCATTATGTTTCTTGGAAATTCATGTTGCATGTATAGCAAACAGAACATCATAGAAGTATAACATCTCATCTTTTCTATAATCATGTTACATATAGATGAGCTACCTACAATGTTAATAAAACTTTCTCATTGTGGTGAACAAAACCAGATGATAATTTTTTGGTCCAGCTTATATATACCCCACATATCCCACTAGTTCATCTCAAAGCAAATTCCACTCCTACCATTTGTTCTAAGAGAGCACTCCACCTCATTGTGTTGATTTCAAAGGGCAATCCACTCGAACTATTCGTCAACCCTTCGAGATCCAATCCCCTTTCTGCCTTCCACTCCAAACCTTCTCCAAATCCATAGCCAAATCTTGAGAGTTTAAGTATTGAGAAGATTATCATTTGAAGCACAAGAGGAAGGGATTCATTGTCAAGCAGCCTCGTCTTGCTACTTTTGGAGGGTTTGCGCCTCCTACATCGGCTAGGTGTGCTTGGAAGTCTTCAAGTTTCTGAAGAATCCAAGAAGTTTTTATGGGCTCGAAGGTCGCCTACTTTGTGAAACCTACCCTAGTGAGGTTGGTCCTTCATGGACGTCAGCCATGGCGGAATAGGTTGGTTGCTCCTAAGTGGACCCTTTGTGGGTGAGTGTCCTTTGTGGAATATCACAAACCGGAATCCTTTGTGATTCTAGATCCTTCATCGATTAAAGCCTCATCAACGTGGATGAAAGATTGCCCCAACTATCCGAACCATGGGAAAAATCATCGCCAAGCCTATTTGTGTTTGTGATCTTCTCAACTCTACTCCTTTATCTTTTCACTTGCATGTTTTACATTCCGCTCCTTATTACTGTAGATATAAATGTGCCAGGTGCTCTATTGATTCCTCAAAAACCTTAAAGTCCGCGAAGAAATTAAAATTTGGGAAAAGAGTCCATTCTTGAGCTTAGTAGTCCATTCACCCCTCCCCTATAGACATACTTATCGATCCTACATATATTTTCTAAGATTTCCCATTGATGAGTTCATGTTTGTGCAAATACTTTTATTGTGTTAGCTTGTACTAGATGGTGACATGGTGGTACCGGAGCCAAGCAATACTTCTAGGCTTTTAGCACTAACTGTCAACTTCCTTTTCTAGTTTCAGCTAATAGTAGATCATGCTATTGCTTCAACATTATTTTGTTTCTTAATGAGAAGTTTCGGCATTTTTGACTAGCTACAATCTCTTTTTGGAGACAGTCTTATCTGGGTCTCCCTAAATAGGCTTTTGGTTATGTGTTGTTACACAACAATTAGTTCCTTGGTCAAATTATTCTGCTAGGCTTTAACACTACATCAGTTTGATCAACACATGCTTTTGGTTATATGATGTTACCCTGGAATTATTCTGCCAGGCTTTAACACTAACTGACAGGAGTACTTTCTTGTAATAAAGCCCCTACAGTTAATCAGTTCCCTGATCAAATTATGATGTCGTTATGTTTACTTCTAGGTAATCCATAATCTGTACGCTACATTTGCTGATCGAACTCATGTAGTGGAAATGGTTGTAGCATTGTCTCAGAGTTTTGAATCATTATGCAAGACAGAGGTTTGTTATACATTTTTGTATCAGTAGCATCTTTGTTTATTTTTTTAGCTTTCAGAGAATACATAAATTTAACTACTATTGTTTGTCATCTCTTTATGTGTGATTGTAGCATCTTTGATTTTCTATTTAACTTCCTAGAAATGTATAAATTCACAGCTCCTCTATCTGAAAGTAATCTTCTAGTGCAGTGTCATTGAAGCGCATTTTAGTTTTTTATGCGCACTAACAAATTAGTTACTCTCACAACTAGATTAAATTATGCCGATGTACCATGCTTGCACTTCCTGGTCCACATTCGGCACCTTATGAGCAAAATTACAACTCATAAGGTGCCGAATCTAGATCAGGAAGTGCAAGCATACACACACCAGCATAATTTAATCAAGCTGCGAGAGTAACTAATGTGTTATTCCACATAAAAGACCCCGAAGGGCACTTTAGTGGCACTACACTAGAAGATTGCTATCGGATAGAAGAGTTGTAAAATGTATGCATTCATGAAGCTAAAATAGAAAAGCAAAGATACTACAGACACGAAAGGGATAACAAACAACATTAGTTAAATTTATGTCTTCCCTAAAAGCTGAACAGAAAGCAAAGATGCTACAACTACAGATACAAAAAAGGGATGACAAAGCTATGTCTTATATAATGATTCAAAACTCTGAGACAACGCTACAACCATTTTCACTACATCAACTTTATTAACAAATGTAGTGTCTAGATTACGGATTACCCACAAGTAAACATAACAACATCACAATTTGACGAGGGAACTAATTGTAGGGGCCTTGTTCCAAGATAGTACAACTGGCAGTTAGTGCAAAAGCCTAATAGAATAATTGCATTGTAACATCATGTAACCAAAATCATTTGTTGATCGAACTAATATAGGGAACTAATTTGACCAGGGAACTAATTGCAATGTAATATATCATATAACCAAAGCACATTTAAGGAAACCCAGACAAGACTATCGCTAAAAACAAATTGTAGTTTGCCCAAAATGTTGAAACTTCCCATTAAGAAACAAGATAATGTTGAAGCAACACCATGATCTACTGTTAGTTGAAACTAGAGAAGCAGGCTGACAATTAGTGCTAAAGCCTAGAAGTATTGCCTGGCCCTAGTACCACCAAGTCACCATCTAGCATAAGCTAATGCAAACATGAGTATTTGCAGACACAAGAAGTCATCCATGAAAATTCTGATAAAATACCCCATGCGGATCACCATTGCATAATATATAAAAGTGTGAACTGATGCGTGATCATAGTGTTCACATTTAAAGTTCAAAATAACTACAGAGATCATCTTATTCATAAAAAAATACTAGCATGTTGAATAGCTAGCCTAAACAAAAATGGCAATCTCACCCTTACCTCCTTCCTGTAAAGTGTAATCTCGCGCAAACATTATTCATAGAGGTGTGTACAGAAGGAGAGAAGGGAGGTGTACCTGCGCATGGAGGAAGATTGCTTGGTGGCTAATCTCACGCACGATGGTGATGCAGGCTCCCTACGAAGACGCCCAACACCAGAGGTGTGAAGAGAAGGGCGAACCGGGTTGCAGAGGAGGATGGGGCTGACCTGGTGCATCTCGGAGCAGAGGAGGACGGGCCATGGCAGGTGCAGAGGAGGACATGCACCATGACGAGCGATCCCAAGGTGAGATCGAGGCGAGGAACCCATGGCTAGCAAGATCCAAGAGGAAGACGCCATGGAGTAGCCCCACATGACGCTCCCGTTGAGCTCGTGCTGCCGGCGACGAATCGACGACTCGATGTGTTGATGCCCCCGTACAGATCAAGGGCATGCACGGTGATGGCTGGGCGGTGGGACGCTAGGGGAGGAGGCTAGATGGGAGGTCGAGACGGCTGGATCCTGGAGGTGGAGGGGCGGCGAAGGCGACATCTCGCCTCGATCTGGATCAGATCAAGGGAAAAGAGAGAGTCGAGTGTGAGATTTTTTGGGGATGGATCCGAGAGAGCTTGGTGGGTGGCGTTTGGTGTGAGAGTAAGACACAGGTGGGTGGAGTTTTATTTGGTGGGGTGCGGTTTGGGTGGGGTCCATTCCCTGTACGCCTGCACAAACTAATGTGACAATTTTTCTTTTTCTCTCCCTATTTCTCTCACATGCACAGATCATGCGACATCCAATGTGTAGTATAATATGTATATGTGATTTCTTTTCATCATTTTGGTTTGCATTGGTAAAAATAATCCTATTTTTGATTGGCTACCATCGGACTATTACACTATTTTCTAACACAAGGTCTTATTAAACTTCTCAATGCAATCCCAACCTATGTTTCTTCTCTATCCTGATATAAAGTGCATTTAATATTCATATATGCAGAGTATTTGCTAGAGAAAATGCTTGCTATACTCTTGCCTTCCCTTGCATAAAAGGAAATGACATGTTATCAATTGAGGTGACTATAAAGCAGTTGGTGAATGGGGTTCAAACCAGGTAGAAATTTAGAAGAATTGATGGAGATGAAAACAAGCGAACACAAACTAAACTGGCAACTCAAAATCCCCACCAAATTCATGCAAGGCTAGCTACTTGGCTCCTCGGGCCCTCCCCACTTGAGCAATTCTCAGCATTCAATCTTCTTTTGGATTCATCTGGCCCATGTCGCTGATGAACTTTTAATTACCTTTGCATATATAATTCCTAACTGCCATTGAAGACCACCAATTGTAGGCCCACGATTTAGTGAGATGTATGTCCCTCAGTCGTCGGATAAAATTCTATTATCTTGTCGCAAGCATATCTATCCATTAAAAATATGTATAAAAGCACTTCTCAAAACACAATAGACTATTGGAAGCAGAGACGAGTGATAAAGTTACAAACTAATCAATGAAAGGTTTAAGTTTGAAATTGTCCACTAACAAAAAAACTGCAACTTCACCTTCTTCTTCCTCTCATTCCCCCTATTCCATCTATATAACCAATTTTTTTTAAAAAAAAAACGCTCACACGGGCTCTTTCAGGCGCGGTGGCACCCGCCGCGTCTTTCCCCGCTAATATAGGAAAGGAAGGCACCACCGTCGGACCTGCCCGCCCGCTCTCCCATACACACACAGATGCTCGTTGGTGCAATCGTAGCTTGTTTGTCTCGATCTAGATTCATCAAACTCGTTTAACTTATGCTTCAAGCCCACACAAATTTGGATTTTTGTTTTGTTTTTGCCACTCGAACTTATATATAATTAAAAGTGATATGTCAAATTTGAAGTGGCATAAGGGAAATGAGCAAAACCTAGAGGGGTGACAACAAAATCTCTCCCCCAAAAGTTCTATTCGTCCGTTTCACGCTCCCACGGCCTCACTCTCACCTCCAAACCCAAATCCCCAAACCCTAACCACAGCACCTACCTCCTCCGCCGCCGCCGCCATGGCAGGAGCAGGAGTCGGCGGCCGCAAGGCTCGCAACTTCGCGACCTTTCGCCTATTCCCCCGCGACGGTGCCGCCGACCCCAACGACCGCGTCTTCGTCCGCGTCGACAACAACGCCTACACCATCCCCGGCTTCGGCGACGACGAAGACCCTTCCCTCTCCCCCGCCGCCGCCACCGACCAATTCCCTTCCTCCACCTCTGGCCCCCTCCCCGACCACGTCCGCCAGCAGATCCTTGAGCTCGGCCTCCCCGACGATGGCTACAACTACCTTCTCCATCTCCGTGAGCTGCGGCCCTCCGCTGTGGCCTCCTCCTTCGTACCCAGCCATACCGCCCGCCCGGAGCAACTCCCCCTGGACGTGAAGGTTGGTTATTTCTCAAAAGCCCGTCCAAGTCTGCCGTTTGAGTGTCTAATGTTGGTTTTGTGTGCAGGCCTATGATGCAAGCAAGGTGCGGGTTGCTTCTGGCAAGGCCGAGGAAGAGTTGGACGAGGGGAGGACCATGTGTAAGGTGGCCGCAAAGACGGCACCGGTGAGGCGAGTTGAGAAGGCCGTCGACCCTGACGTTGCAAGGTTGCTCGATGAGAGCGAGGATGAGGGTTTGGAGGAGGATTTCGTCATCATGGCAAACCAAGCCGAAGGGGATGACATGGAGGATGAAAGTGAGGAAGAGGGTGGTGGTGTGTTCAGTGATGTGGAAAATGATGAGGAGTTCAACAATGAAGAGGATGAGCCCAAGCCGAGGGTGCCACGATTGCTGGATGAACAATTTGATTTGGTGAGCTTCTTTCATTTGATAACCCTCTCAGTTTGCTTTGCAAGACGTTCTGAAAAAAACTGTTATCTTGTTAGTTAAAGTTTATGATTGATTGATTGCTAGCTTGTTTCTGAAAAGAAGATCACTAAGTTTTGGTAAATTTAACTGATACTATAACTTGCTAACACACAATGACGAGTCTGCAGCTTTAGTATGTTACTGTCAGCGTTGAATACTACTTCCCATTTGTTGCAACCGTACCTCTACTGTTATGGATAATTAAGTACAATATGATATGGAAATATCCGTTTTATATATTTTACGACAATCTTTGCTTCCTAGTTTGTCATTTGTATTTAACCATTCAGTAGATTCAACGCGTTCTCTATGTAGAAGATTTAGCAGGATTGTGTTAGGCACTTTCCTGTTGTAGAGTAGGACTATGTCGAAAGTTAAATTGACCTTGTAACTATTCAAGTGAACATATAGGATGGAGTATCTTGTATTGCTTGTATCATTAACAGCCTTCCTGTTTCTGAAATTTAGGCTGGAAATCTTATTCTATGCTTTGAACCTTCACATTTATTTTATTTTATAAAAAGCTATACTTCAGATCTTGACTTCTCGTGGACCAATTTGCAGCTTGCTCTGGAAGAATATGGAGCTAGTGATGATGATGATGGAGCTGTTAGAGATGGGGAACATGAACTCCCAACAGAGGTTATAGATGAATTGAAGTTGTTCCACAATCAAAATGTATGTGTTGATGAAGAATATAGAACACCAGCAGATTTTGTTCGTGGAAAACTTGACTCAACCACCGCTGAGGAGGTGGATGAATCTGCTAATGTGATCCAAAAGTGTGCTGAATATGCTGAAAGGTATTTAAATGAAACTGCAGAAGATGAAGAGGTCTTGCTTGTTTCAGAAAGCAGTGATGAATCTGAAGTTTGGGACTGTGAGACCATTGTTTCCACGTACTCTAACTTGGACAATCACCCTGGCAAAATTCAAACTCCAGGAAATCCTAGAAACCGTCTTCCCAAAGTTTTCCCTGGGGAAACAGCAACAACGAAAGATATCATCAAGCTTCATGGTAAAGAGAAACTTCCTGTAGATTACCTGCCACAGAGGAAAAGAAAAGTTGAAAAGGAGAAGAAAGCAAAGCCCACAGAAGCTTCAGATGCTGAATATTATTTTGAAAAGGTAGTAGTCCAGAAGGAAACAAAAGATGAAAAGAAAGCTAGAAAGGTACACATATATTTAGTTTTATGTTCCTTGAGATGATATGATCATGTGTTCATTTGATAGCTAACATTTGAGATGGAAAAATGGGAGAACATGTTAGTATTGTTGACTTGATGCGTCACCATTCTTAAAAATTGACCAGCTACACGTGATAAACTGGTGTCGGCTTTAGGGGAAATTTACTTTGTTAGTATCTGAAATTGAACCTGGACCGTTAATTCTCTTACAACGTATTTGTTCTGTTCATATAGCTTTACCAAATCATGGTAATTCCAAATACTCATCCGATGTAATCTGTCATCACAAAACCTATACACAAATGGACTAATTGTTTGTTAAGCACTACCAAATTCCAATCCTGAAAATGCGTGGATCATAGGAGTGCACTGTGCAGTTATGTTTCTTGGTTATAATTTTGAACTGCATATTGATCCATAATATGGGTATAAGTTGGCGGTGCTTTCATGCATGGTTGTTAATGGATCTGTAAAACCATATGTATACATAAATCATTTATCTTCTGCACCTGATTGAGATAACATTTGCTTATTAATTTTGACAACCTTATCCAATGTGCCTTATTTTTCTAGTCCGCGGTAAAAGAAGAGAAGAGAGAAGCCCGGAAAGCAAAGAAAGAGCTCAAAGAACTGTATAAATTTGAAACACAGAAGGCTCAGAAAGTTGCTGCTGTTACAGGGCCATCTTCCATACGGCTAATGTAAGTGGCCATACTGATTCTCATGTTACATAGATCGAAAAAAGGAGTATTCTTTTGTCGACATGTCTGTAGATATGGAATTAACTATCATTCCTGTCCACTTAAATATAGATGTAAATAGATATCTCTATCCATATGACTTGAGTGACATATCTGTTGATACCTTCATATTAACCGGGATATCCATGTTTTGAAAAAAGTGAGTACTCTTTGATTGACATGTTTTGAAAAAAATCGGATAAGATGGACAACTATTCAAGATATAGATGTTTGATAAAATAGTAACCTGGATATCCATCTTCCTAACATTTAATCTCCAACCAGTAAATAAAATTCTTCGGAAACAAATGAGTTGAAACTCTGTGGAGCTTGCATAATCTTTTAGCATGTTATTTTTAATTCTGAAGGTCTTAAGAAAGATAAAATGGACAATATCCTGATATTATTACTATTATTTCCTTCTGGTTATTTATTCTTCAGAAACTATCTGAACATAATTTGTCTGTATTAACTTGAAGCTTTGCATGGAAGTATTTGAACCAAGAAACATTTGTTGCTTGACCCAAAATGATTAGTATGATTCAGTTACGCCATGGTTTGCACTTGATTTTCCCACCACTAAATTGATCAAATATTCTGTGCATGCTAAAATGTCTTTTCACCGTTGCAGATAATTGTCCTGTGTCATATGTAACATGTTTCCTACATCTGCTGAACGGTTGAAGCCTTGAAGACAGTGGTCCAGAGCAAGATAGGCATGTCATATGTAACTGCTGGTACCTGAGACATTTCATGCCTTGTTTAAGGTTGTCCCATTCTCTGGACTGGAGGCAGTGAATGATTTTGCTTGGCGTTACCTTTTTACTGCCGAATGTATGAGTTTTGTGTTACCTTAATGAGCACACCAAGTGAATCAAATGGGTGAATAGTTTTGTGAGCTTACACAGAAATTTGCAGGATCTAGATACCTCTGGAAATCCTCTCTTCAAAACAGAGGTTACAAAGATTTATCAATTCCAGGGGTTCGAGCAAAAGCAAAATGCTCTTTCCGGTTGCTGGTAGTGCTATTTCTTTCTAGGTTTTGCAGTAATATCAGTATGTGAGATTGTTTATGAAAGCGGTAGTATGACAATCGAGTGGACGTGGTCCTGTTATCTTTGTTGTTTGGGATCTGTGACTGCAGTTTGTTGGGTAAAATACCGGGCTGCAGCAATATTAGCATACATTCATAACGTATTTGTCAGATTGCCATGTGGCCTTGTGACATTTCGGCCCTGTTCGGAACTTGGCCTCTCCACGGAGTTGGGGAACTGGCTTTTAGCAGCTTCATCAAATTAAGCTAATGTCTTGTCCACTCCCGGAGTGGAGTTAAAGGAGTAGAGAGAAACCGAACGCAGCCTTCAAATCGTTAGAGCATCTCTACCCTCTACCAGATTCCTCAAAAGTAAAAGTTATATCCGAGGCAATATTTTGTTTGGTTTTAAGGGATTAGACCCTATCCACCTGATCCTCTATGTCTTTAGTTTCTTAAAATTATAACTTTGTATTTATATTGTTGTCCTTAGGTTGGGCGTTCAGGTTTACCAGAAAACTTGTTTTTTTTTTAATTTTTGAACAGAGTAGGGTCTCGAAGGACCCAGACTTTCATTAGATACTTCAATGGAAAGCGTTGGCTGCCTACAGTGGAAAGCTAGATGTATACTTATTCACGGATGGTCAAAGTTTGCAACATGACTTTCCACCTCCAGTGGAAAGCGGTTAGCCGCCTACCTTCGTAAAGCATGACCCCTTTGAATATTAGGGTTCAATGGTGTTGAAATCTTTAAAGCAAGATTAATCTTGGACACATTTCATTTTTTTTTGAAATTCACAATTTAGAACTATTATGCAACTTCTCCGAAACTATAACCAAACTTGCTATTAAAATAATTTATCGTGTTTGACATGTTTTATGTTAATGTGACGCATGGTTAGTATAAAAGAGGTTTCTTGAAAGTTTCATTTTATCTATTCGTTGGCATCAGATATATTTAGAATGTGTTCCATCATGTTTCATAGAGTTTCACGCATGTATAAAGATCTACCCAAATGATAAGTATTACACATGTGGCACGAAGCAACATGGTTTAAACGCTCTCATTACCATGGCGGCTGCTACAAAACAACCGACTGATCTCCATAGGAAATCAGTCGGGTCTGTAGCCGTTCGATCAGCCCGTGTAGTCGTTCGATCACACATAGAAAGCCCCCGCCGTATCCTTGTCCCTCCGTCGCAGCGGCCCATGTATTGCAGCAACACCGGCTTGATGTTTCTACGCAACACCGACAGTGGGGCGTGCTGCGTCGCAGCACCGTGGCGCCTCGCCCATCTGACCAGCATCTCCGACAAGTGCTACATCCCAAAATCAGCTGCAGCACTGTCGACCACCGACGGGCCGCATAGCAGGAGCATCACAAGTGTTGCATAGCAGGGCCGGCAAGGATGCGTTGTAGCACCGGCCGCCGCCGACAAATCCCCGTGTTAGAGAGTCGATAGCACCGTCGAACGCTGCATCGCAGCAATGACAACCGCCAACGAGCCGCCATATCAGCCCAGCATCGTGAGGTGCTGCATAGCAGCGCCCGTGAGGCTGCGTTGCAGCAACGGCAACTGACGATGACTGCCATGTCACAGCGCCGACGGGAGCTTCGAACATTGCTGCATACAGGAGTGCTGCATAGCAGCCGCCGGCGACATCGACGAGTGCCGCACCGCAACACCAGCGTCGAGGAGCTTTGCATCGCAATATTGGTGACACTGTCGGGCATCGAGTTATAGCACCGGAGCTCCGAATCAAATGACGAGGGCAGCGTTGCAGCCATCATCAGTCGTCGATGACCGCTGCAACGCAACGCCGACAACACCGGTGTGTGCTCTCGCGCAAAAGCGGAGTGGTGCTTGGGCAACCATGGTAGACGCGTCGCAGCGCACCGGCGTGTGGTGTCGCGAAGCAGTGGGGTGGGGGGTGGGAGCTTGGCACCATAGCGGATGCTGCAGGCCATGGTGCAAGATGTGTGGGGAGCGAGAAAAGGGACCGAACTTGGTCTAAAACTCGAGCGGTTCTCATTAGCTCTGGAAGATGAGGAGATAAAGGCTGACATGTGGGCGGGACCCACAGGACGCATGGCGTTCGCATCGCCCGATTGATGCGAGTGGAAAATCATCCGGTTGAAGTTGATCGATTTTCCATTATCATCTATTCTGTCACATCAAACAGAAGACATCAGCGAAAATTTTCTATTCTTTCAGACTTAAAAATATTTTTATCTCTTAAATAAAAAATTCAATTAAAAATCCGTTTCATCATTAAATCCGTCTCGACGAGATCTTCAAAACTAGATCCCATATTGATATGTTTCAACGACTTTTTCGGGGCCAAAAACTTGCCATGAAGTTATACTGAAGTTGCCATAGTGTTTACATTAAAGTTGCCATGATATGTTTCATCTATTTTTTTCTTCTAGATTTAAAGCTACCATTGTATTTCAACTACTTTTCATGGCAAATTTTATTAATTGACCATGAATTTTTTTAGTAATTAACAATGTCAAATTTAATTCAAGGATCATGGCAATTTTTAGTAATTCATCATGGCAATTTTAGTTTATAGATCATGGCAATTTTAGTATTTTGACCATGGCAATTCTACTATTTTGATCATGGAAATTATTTTTTATATGAACCATGGAAAATTTTAGTGCATGTATCATGGAAAATTTAATTAATTCACCATGGAAATTTTAGTTTCTGGTTTATGGCAAATTTGAGTCATTGACTATGCATTTTTAAAGTAATTGATAACGGATTACTTTTTAATTATGAACCATGTCGAAATTATTTCATGGATCATGATTTTTTTAATAATTCTCCGTGGAAAGTTTAGTTTTTAATTC
Organism: Triticum monococcum; assembly: GCA_034509565.1. Classification (NCBI taxonomy): domain Eukaryota; kingdom Viridiplantae; phylum Streptophyta; class Magnoliopsida; order Poales; family Poaceae; genus Triticum; species Triticum monococcum. Next base: position 493,246,061 of record CM067845.1, read on the forward strand.
CCTTTATTATAACATGAAAAAATTAATTTAGACGTAGAAGAAAAGTAGTTGAAACATATCATGACAACTTTAGTGTAAAAACCATGACAATTTATGTGCAATAGACATGGCAACTTTTGACCGCCAAAAAATATCGTCGGAATATATCAATATGGGATCTAGTTTTGAAGTCTTCGTTGTGACGGATTTAATGATGAATATGGATTTTAAATCGGATTTTTCATTTAAGAGGTAAAACATTTTAAAGTTTTAAAAACTCAAAAGATTCCCGCTGACATTATTTCTTTTTGTCCCTTTTTGCTTGCATGTGTGAAAAAGAGAAAAAGGCTGACGTGTTACAATGGTTGGCTAAAAAGACGTGTGGACGAAATTGCTTTGTGCCACACGTGTGACACTTATCAGGGTCCAACTTCTATCATGTTTTGGCTGTTTCTCTTTGAAATTCATTTAATACTAGCTGAAAACGCAATGACACGCACATGAACACCGGAGTGAAAACTAGTAAAACATATTTTGGAAAATCATAAAACATAATTAAACTAAATCATATGTAAGTTTAATTAAAAAATTATAGCTCAATGAAAATCCAAATGAAATGGGTGATTTTTTTAAATGAAGTTACAACCACAATGGCGAAAAAGTAATGAAGTCACAATCACAACTACCTAAATATTTTTGAAACCGAGATTAATGTGTCTAAGGTAATAACACCGAGATTTAAATGAGAAAACATATATTTTGAGACTAATTGAAAGTTGAATAAGACTAGAATCAAATAACATGAGTAGCATTATGCAAAATCTAGACAAGAATGAAGTTGATATCCTGAATGGAGTTACATGGGTGGGTCTAGAGCTAGGAAGGAGGTGAATGAAGTGCAAGGGAATTTAATGCATCGGGTAGTATATACTACAACGTGTCAATCCTTGGTTGGCTAAGACAACTCCGGTAGAAACCAGCTCCGCTAGAAAAGCATTTTGCACAACCATGATTTCAGTGCTCTTAGGGGACATATCTTTGCCCAGTCCCAACCCAATGTCCATCATATTCCCCATGTGTTCGCTATAAACCATTCCACCCGTCGCAACAAATCCAAAAGGATACATAAAAGGTACCACACAAACTAAGTCTTGTGGCTCGACCGACTCTGCATCGTGGATTCCGTCCAAACAAAACTAGTGGTTGGTGACCTTGATGCATGGGCATACACTGAAGTCAGGTGTGCATGAACGCTACTACGGAGTCACTATCTAATGCACCATAGCTAGATCCAAAAGTTAATAACTGATAACAACTAACAAAAAATAGAAGTGAAAATTTGGGAAAAAGTGACACTACAACAAATAAAAAGCTAATGTAAAAGCCCATGAAAATGAGCGAAAATGAAAACAATAAAGCTTAAAAGGGCCGGCCAACTGGTGCATAATTTTTTTGGGAAACATTCAAAATCTACTGAATTATCGCGCGCACAATGTGGGCTGGGTGTGCGGGCGCGATGTGCCCCATCGAAGGCATGTGATGTACGTTGTGCCGTATGAAACACATAAACAAATGGAAAAGTAACAAAGACTTCATGAAAAACCCTAAAATGTTAACATATCAATGGAGAACAAAAAAGGACCGTGGGTCAACCAATTTTTGTTGCTGCCGTAACTCGATTGAGCGTGGAGTTTCTTCTTCCTTATCGCGTCAAGCTGCCCACCAGCCTAGCCTAACCGATGGCCCATGCACCAGCGGCATACAACGTTACCACGTGTGCCTCACCGCCTCTTTGATGTGTTGTCGCGCCCCGACCATCCCTCAACCCCGACCCCCATCCCCACCACTCATCTTCCCCGGAGCTAGCAGAATACCTGTCAGTGTCATCTCTACCGCTCGCTCTTGCTAATTTTCAGGTGACTTAGGGCATCTTCAGCCGCGTCCCTAGGAAGGTCTCCCCATGCGATTTTTTTCGCGCCGGCGCCGAAAAAACGGCCCAGTCGCGCCCCCAGGAGCCCGAACCCGGCGCGCTGGGGGGCGCTCGGGGGCGCCGGGGCGAGCTGTTTTGGCGCGAAAAAGATGCGGGCCAGCCGCGTCAGCGACTCGGCGCCTCGTCTTCCCCCAACGGCCTCGGTTCCCGTGGGGAATCAATGGCAAGGCTGCCGCCGGTCAGCCTTGCCATTGATTCCTCACGGGCGGCGCGTCACGGGACGGCGCGCCGACGCCTTCCCTCCCTCGCACGCGTACACACGGGCGCGGCCCGGCTATAAAAGCCGGCGGCCTCCACTCGCCTGTGCCCACACCAGCCCCGCCCCTCGCCGCCGTCCAACCCCTCCCTCTCCCTGCCTCTCCCGAGCGCCGCCGCCCAGCCCTTCCCTCTACCTCTCCCGAGCCCGCCCAGCCCCGCCGTCGCCATGGCGGAACGCTTCCCCGGAGACGAGGCGGCGGCCAACGGCTTCGGCCGCCGTTCACTCCGCGAACAGGAGTCCTGGCTCATGTTCCAGGCGAACATCCCGGCGCCGCCGAACATGCGCGCCGGGCCAACGGGGTGGAGACTCAGCGCCGGGGGAATGCCCATTCCCCCGTTGCTCGACGCCATGGCGAAGCCGAAGTACTTCGCCGAGGAGGTCGAGATCGTGCGCGCGTCCCTCACCGACACCCAACTCTCCCTCCCCCAGTACGCCACCGACAACCACGCGGCCTGGGCGGCGTATTTCGAGCGCCGCCAGCAGCAGCGCTTGGCGTCCACCAACGGCGCGCCGGTGGTCGGCGGCCGGCAGAACAGCGAGGGGCGCCACCTCTGATGGGGCGTCCCCGACCGCACACTCGAGGGCGTGCTCACGTACCTCGAGGGCGGCAACGACCCGCCGTTGGCGTACCCCCCGGCGAGGGTGGCCGCCCCGGCACAGCACCGACGCGTCGGGCCATGGGCGCCAAGGAGGTTCGGCGCCTTCTCTTCCTCCTCCTCATCACGCTCTTCTTCACACTCCTCTGGCTCTCCGGCGCTGCTCGGCGTCAAGGCCGAGCCCGTGGTGGAGACGCCGCTCGGCCGGCGCACTCGCAGCGCCGACATCGTCATCAACGAGGGCGGCCGGCGCGCCTCCTCCTCGTCGGCTCCTCCGCGCTTCGTCAAGCCAAAGACGGAGCCGGGGCTGGCGCCGGTGAAGGCGGAGTTCGACGACGACGACGCGACCCTCGAATGGGCGCGCCAGGACTCCATTGCGATGGAGACGGCGCGCCGGGAGAAGGAGAAGGAGCACCAGTGCGCCGCCCTACGCCGCTTTGAGGAGCGCCGACGCGGCCGCGAGGAAGGCGGGGTCGTCGTCTTATGCGACAGCGACGACGACGACGCGCCGCCGCCTGTTCGCCATGGCGACGCCGGGCAGGGGTCCAGCAGGGGCACCCGCGTCAAGGAGGAGAAGGCTGACGACGACGATGGCGGTGACGGCGGCGACGACTTCAGCCCCTTTCTTTTTTTTAGATTAGGTTAATGTAATGTTTGGACGAATTTCGCCGAAATTTAACTAGTTTTTATCATAACTTTGCCGAACGTTCTTTTTTTTAATACGCGCCTGGGGGCGGCCCTGAGTGCCGACGGCTGGGGACCGACTCGCCCCAGGGCCATTTTTGCGCCGGCTCACCCCCAGGCAGCGCTTTTAGATGCCCCCTGGGGGCCAACGGCTGGAGATGCCCTTACAAATCACAAACACGAAAAAAAAGTAAAAACATGCTACTAGCCCAGCTCAACTTGATCTCTTTCTTTCTTTGCTTCATTTTTTTTAAAAAAAAAGTTGATTTTTTTGGCCATCGCGCACTATCTTTCACCCCAACGGTTTGGTCTTCTGTGTATGCACCTTTGTCATGCATGCATGGATTTTATGTTGAAAAGGGAAATACTAGAACGGTTTGATGTGCGGGACAGAGGTGCATGCCCAACATTTTTGCACCCACCACCACCATTACCATCGGGGACATGCATGCATGGGAGAAGCACCAAGAGACCGACGAGGAAAGGAATCAGCGAGACCATATCTACCACCCCGAAATAGGCCTCCGTCCGCAGCTCACCACCACCACTGAGCAGCTAGCGGCCTCCACGGCGGTCTGACAGTTCCAACTTGATTTCCTCGCCGCTGGTCGCGGGGAGCGTTCCACTCCCCCGCAGCAGCCACGTCTTCCGTTGCGTCGCATGCATGCGCCTCCCCCGACCCGATATATGCCACCCCACTCCGCCCTCGACAGCTTCCACTTTTCACTCGCCGGAGCAGATCAATCGTCAGGTGAGGTGAGGTGACCTACACTCCCTCCACTGCCCGCTGCATCGCCTGAACGAACACTGACGATCGGAGGCGGCCTGGGCGGGCCGCGCCTACGTGCCTGACCGGAGGCGGCCCGACGTGCGTCCGGCGTCCCCTCCGGCGCGCGCCAAGAGATCTCCACACGTACGCCGATCGATCCAGTCTCCCTCCGCACGTCGCCGATCATTAGCTTGCCCCTGCTGAGACTCAGGCGGAGGCGCGATGGATCTCCCGCGGAAGGGCAGCATCAAGTCGTACGGCGCGTCGCGCTCCGCGTCCTTCGACTTCGACCAGGACCAGGACCGCGGGCGCCGGGAGGTCGTCGTCAAGATCAACGACGACGTCGCCATCGCCGGCGTGGGCGCCAGCTCCTTCTCCCTCAAGGCGCCCGCCGGGCCGGCCTACACCGCCGTCCCCGTGACCGGCTCGGGCGGGTCCAGCGCGCCGGCCTCGCCCACCGGCGCGGGGAGCCGCTTCGCCGAGTCGTTCAGCTTCAAGAACCGCCCGCCGCAGTCCCCCCCGTCGCCGGCGAGGGCCGAGGGGGAGTGCAGCGACGACCCGCCCGGCCGCCTCATCGACAACTTCCTGCGGAAGCAGGCCGCTGCCGGCGGCGACCAAGCGCTGGACCCCGAGCTCGAGATGGAGGAGATGCGGCGGCTCCTTAACGTCCCCTCCCCTTCCCGCGTCGCCTTCCAGCAGGACCCGCGCAAGCGCTTCTGCCCGTCCGGCTCCTCTTCCTCCTCGTCCGACGGCGGCGGCGCCAACACCCGGAAGAAGGCCGCCGCCAAAGCGGGGGCAGGAGCCGACCCCGCCGAGGTGCTACGCTGCTCGTCGTCGTCCACGGCCGGCGGTCTGCTGCCGCGCTGCAAGACGCGGTCCCGGCTAATGGACCCCCCACCGCCGTCGAGCGGGTCGACCACCGATGGGGAGCAGCGCGACCGCAAGTCGTTCGTGATGCAGGGCGGCGTGCCGCCCAAGTCCGGGCAGCTCCGGTCGGGCATCCTCAACCGGTCGGGCTTCCTCGGCAAGGCCGGCGGGCACGACGTGGAGGAGGACGACGACCCGTTCGTGGACGAGGACCTCGCCGCCGACTCCAAGCCCGACACGGTGGACTGCCTCATCATCCTGGAGTGGGTGGGCCTGGTGATCATCCTGGTGCTGCTGGTGTGCAGCGTCACCATCCCGACCCTGGCCCGGAAGAAGTTCTCGGGGCTCCACCTCTGGAAGTGGGAGGTGCTCGTCTGCGTGCTCATCTGCGGCCGCCTCATGTCCGGCTGGCTCATCCGCATGGCCGTCTTCTTCGTGGAGCGCAACTTCCTGCTCCGGAAGAAGGTGCTCTACTTCGTGTACGGCGTGCGGCGCGCCGTGCGCAACGTGCTCTGGCTGGGCGTGGCGCTGGTGGCGTGGCACCTGCTCTTCGACAAGGACGCGCAGCGGGAGCAGGACACGCACGCGCTGGTGCTCCCCTACGTCACCAAGGTGCTCTGCTGCCTGCTGGTGGCCACCGCCATCCGGCTGGTGAAGACGCTGCTGCTCAAGGTGCTCGCCTCCTCCTTCCACGTCTCCACCTTCTTCGACCGGATCCAGGACGCGCTCTTCAACCAGTACGTCATCGAGACGCTCTCCGGCCCGCCCTTGGTCGACGAGAACCGCATGCTCGCAGAGGTGCAGCGCCTGCAGAGCGCCGGGGCCAACATCCCCAGCGACCTCCAGGCGGCGGCCATGCCCAGCAAGGCCACCGCCGCCGCCGCTCAGGCGCCGCCCAAGGGCGCGCGGCTCACGGCGGCGGCGTCCCGGAGAGGGGCCAGCAAGCAGCTGCAGAGGCAGAAAAGCGATCGGCACCTGGAAGAGAGCTCCATCTCCATCGACCAGCTCCACAGGCTGAGCCAGAAGAACATCTCCGCCTGGAGCATGAAGAGGCTGATGAAGATCGTCCGGTACGGTGCGCTGACGACCATGGACGAGCAGATCAAGCACGCCACGGGGCCGGACCAGGAGGACGAGCTGGCCACGCAGATACACAGCGAGTACGAGGCCAAGGTCGCCGCCAAGAGGATCTTCCAGAACGTCGCCAAGCCTGGATCCAAGTCAGTAGCATTCCATTCCGCCATTACCGGTCCTTGCTTGCAACAGCTCTTGCCAAGATCGGCACTGATCCAGCTGTGATTTCATGGCGCAGGCACATATACCTGTCGGACCTGATGCGCTTCATGAGGCAGGAGGAGGCCCTGAAGGCCATGGACCTCTTCGAGGGGGCGCAGGAGCAGAACAGGGTGAGCAAGCGGTCGCTCAAGAACTGGGTGGTGAACGCGTTCCGGGAGCGCAAGGCCCTCGCCCTCACGCTCAACGACACCAAGACGGCCGTCAACAAGCTCCACCACATGGCCAACGTCGTCGTGGCGCTCATCGTGTTCGCGCTCTGGCTCCTCATCCTCGGCTTCGCCACAACCAAGACCTTCGTCTTCCTCAGCTCGCAGCTCCTCGTCGCCGCCTTCATCTTCGGCAACACCCTCAAGACCATCTTCGAGGCCATCATCTTCCTCTTCGTCATGCACCCTTTCGACGTCGGCGATCGGTGCGAGGTCGACGGGATGCAGGTTAAAATCCTTCCTGTTGATTTTACATGATCTGGCTGCGTCCAAGGGTTGCACTGATTGACGTGGCTCCAGACTGTTGGGAATTTCAGGTGGTCGTAGAGGAGATGAACATCATGACCACCATCTTCCTACGGTACGACAACCTCAAGGTCTACTACCCCAACAGCAAGCTCGCCACCCTGCCCATCATGAACTACTACAGGAGCCCGGACATGGGAGACGCCGTCGACTTCTCTGTCAACGTCGCCACGCCGCCGGAGAAGCTGGCCCTCATGAAGGAGAGGCTGATGCAGTACGTGTCCTTGCTCCTTGCTCACCTGAAATTTGTTGCCAAAGCTCGCTTTGTCATGAGCAATATTAAGCCTATGTCATCTCGAATTTCAGCTACCTTGACAACAAGAAAGAACACTGGTACCCTGGCTCCATGGTCGTGCTCCGCGACATCGATGACACCAACAGGCTCAAAATATCCATCTGGTGCCGGCACACCATCAACTTCCAAGACATGGGGATGAGGTTCGACAGGAGGGAGCTCATTCTCCAAGAGATGATGAAGATCTTGAGAGATCTCGACATCGAGTATCGGATGCTGCCGCTCGACATAAATGTTCGCAATGCGCCTCCCATCAATTCCACTAGGATGCCCACGACATGGGCGTTGAATTTTTGAAATTCGCTATGAACACTTTGCTAGTTAGATTGGGGAGTAAAGTTGCTATGTAGTAGTTATTTAGTAGATTCAACTTTGAGCTACATGTTTGTTGCACTGTGATAGTTTGAACTATATTTGTATTTTTATGAGATGTTAAACCAGATTTACACAGAATTAGAATCAGCTCTAATTCTCACTCTAATACAAAAAGATTGGACAGACATGTTAATAACTAACGTGGCACCGAGTAAGGCGCTACATCATCTAACATGTGAGCCCCTAGCCGGCCTCCTCCATTTCTCCAGCTCACTAAAGATGGATATTTTCCTCCGATAATGGGACCTTTATTGACTCAAAACGTGATATCGAGGCAAAACAACAGCGTAGAGTTCACAACCAGCCTCTGCATATATAACGAGATATACACATACCAAAATATCATGCTTCACACACTAGAAGCAAATTAAGGTACCGGAGGATTTATCTGAAGAGTACTAAACCAACATACATATATGTGTGTAAACATATCCTTTGCTTCCCGCTCTAGCTGGATACATGCCGCTAAAAGAAGCTCCTTGTGCTTTAGCCACTGAAGCAAAGGCCATTGAAAGTGCATTAGTCCCCATGTGCATTGAGATATATATGAAGATATGTTCCATATGTGATGCATGAAGACATTGGATGCATTTGGAATGAATGCCATCAAAGTCAAGATCATTAAGTTATAGTGATAAATACATTATGATCTAGAATATGCAAAAGAAACGGACTCTGAGGCATCAAGATTCAATATACTAATTATATCAAATCTAATATAATTAGTATGAGATCCATGTGATGTAGAAAATGTAAACTATGATTGTGTTTTCATCTTGAGCCAAGCTTGAACATCAGCATCAAGCTCAAGTAGAATGCTCAAGGAAAAGGTATACATTTGCTAGGTCTTCTTAATTTCACCGATTTCAAGGTGCTTGGAGGGAGATTGGATTATAGGTTTGATAACCGTACTATTAAGAAGGATTTTCACGGGAGTAACTTCTTCACGTTGTGCACAGAGTGATTTCCACGTTTCCTATCCACCTTTTTGGGTGATCTTGGGTGGTTCTCTGTATGAGGACCTTGGGCTTGTCAATAGCTTCAAAACGACCCCAAGACTATCAAAATCAGATTTCATATGAGAAAGTTATGTAAGTTTTCATGTTGATGTCCCACCTGTTTTGTGCAGCCTGAAATTTGTTGGGGAACGTAGTAATTTCAAAAATTTCCATACGCACACACAAGATCATGGTGATGCATAGCAACGAGAGGGAAGAGTGTTGTCCACGTACACTCGTAGACCGAAAGTGGAAGCGTTAGCACAACGCGGTTGATGTAGTCGTACGTCTTCACGATCCGACCGATCAAGTACCGAACGTACGACACCTCCGAGTTCAGCACACGTTCAGCTCGATGACGTCCCTCGAACTCCGATCCAGCCAAGCTTTGAGGGAGAGTTCCGTCAGCACGACGATGTGGTGACGATGATGATGGTCTACCGACACAGGGCTTCACCTAAACACCGCTACGATATGACCAAGGTGGATTATGGTGGAGGGGGGCACCGCACATGGCTAAGAGATCCAAGGGATCAATTGTTGTGTCTATGGGGTGCCCCCTGGCCACGTATACAAAGGAGTGGAGGAGGGGGAGAGGGATGGCCCCTATGGCGCGCCCTGGAGGAGTCCTACTCCCACCGGGAGTAGGATTCCTCCCCTTCCAAGTAGTAAGAGTAGGAGACAAGGAAGGGGAAGAGGGAAGAGAAGGAAGGAGGGGGCGCCGCCCCTCCCCCTAGTCCAATTCAGACTAGTCATTGGTGGGAGGGGGCTGCCTCTCTCTCTCTCCCCTAAAGCCCAATAAGTCCCATATACTTCTTCCCCCGTATTCCTGTAACTCCCCGGTACTCCGAAAAATATCCGAACCACTCGGAACCTTTCCGATGTCCGAATATAGTCGTCCAATATATCGATCTTTACGTCTCGACCATTTCGAGACTCCTCGTCATGTCCCCGATCTTATCCGGGACTCCGAACTACCTTCGGTACATCAAAACACATAAACCCATAATATAACCGTCATCGAACTTTAAGCGTGCGGACCCTACGGGTTCGAGAACTATGTACACATGACCGAGACATGTCTCCGGTCAATAACCAATAGCGGAACCTGGATGCTCATATTGGCTCCTACATATTCTACGAAGATCTTTATAGGTCAAACCACATAACAACATATGTTGTTCCCTTTGTCATCGGTATGTTACTTGCCCGAGATTCGATCGTAGGTATCTCAATACCTAGTTCAATCCGTTACCGTCAAGTCTCTTTACTCGTTCCGTAATACATCATCCCGCAACTAACTCATTAGTTGCAATGCTTGCTAGGCTTAAGTGATGTGTATTACCGAGTGGGCCCAGAGATACCTCTCCGACAATCGGAGTGACAAATCCTAATCTCGAAATACACCAACCCAATAAGTACCTTCGGAGACACCTGTAGAGCACCTTTATAATCACCCAATTACGTTGTGACGTTTGGTAGCACACAAAGTGTTCCTCCAGTAAACGGGAGTTGCATAATCTCATAGTCATAGGAACATGTATAAGTCATGAAGAAAGCAATAACAACAAACTAAATGATCAAGTGCTAAGCTAACGGAATGGGTCAAGTCAATCACATCATTCTCCTAATGATGTGATCCCGTTAATCAAATGACAACTCTTTGTCTATGGCTAGGAAACATAACCATCTTCGATCAACGAGCTAGTCAAGTAGAGGCATACTAGTGACACTCTGTTTGTCTATGTATTCACACATGTATCATGTTTCCGGTTAATACAATTCTAGCATGAATAATAAACATTTATCATGATATAAGAAAATAAATAATAACTTTATTATTGCCTCTAGGGCATATTTCCTTCAGTCTCCCACTTGCACTAGAGTCAATAATCTAGTTCACATCTTTATGTGATTAGTTCACATCTCCATGTGACTAATACCCAAAGGGTTTACTAGAGTCTATAATCTAGTTCACATTGCTATGTGATTAACACCCAAAGAGTGATCATGTTTTGCTTGTGAGAGAAGTTTAGTCTACGGGTCTGCAACATTCAGATCCGTATGTATTTCGCAAATTTCTATGTCTACAATGCTCTGCACGGAGCTACTCTAGCTAATTGCTTCCACTTTCAATATGTATCCAGATTGAGACTTAGAGTCATCTAGATCGATGTAAAAAAGCTTGCATCGACGTAACTCTTTACGACGAACTCTTTTATCACCTCCATAACCGAGAAATATTTCCTTAGTCCTCTAAGGATAATTTTGACCGCTGTCCAGTGATCTACTCCTAGATCACTATTGTACTCCCTTGCCAAAAAGATGCTAAGGTACACAATAGTATTGGTAAACAGCATAGCATACTTTATAAAACCTATGACTGAGGCATAGGGAATGACTTATCATTCTCTTTCTATTTTCTGTTGTGGTCAGGTTTTGAGTCTTTACTCAACTTCACACCTTGCAACACAAGCAAGAACTCCTTCTTTGACTGTTCCATTTTGAACTACTTCAAAATCTTGTCAAGGTATGTACTCATTGAAATAACTTATCAAGCGTCTTGATCTATCTCTATAGATCTTGATGCTCAATGTGTAAGCACCTTCATCGAAATCTTTCTTTGAAAAAATCCTTTCAAATACTCCTTTATGCTTTCCAGAAAATTCTACATTCTTTCCGATCAACAATATGTCATTCACATATACTTATCAGAAATGTTGTAGTGCTCCCACTCACTTTCTTGTAAATACAGGCTTCACCGCAAGTATGTATAAAACCATGTACTTTGATCACTTTATCAAAGCATATATTTCAACTCCGAGATGCTTGCACCAGTCCATAAATGGATCGCTGGAGCTTGCTCACTTTGTTAGCACCTTTAGGGTCGACAAAATCTTCTGGTTGCATCATATACAGCTCTTATTTTTAAGAAATCCATGAAGGAATACAGTTTTGACATCAATTTGCCAGATTTCATAAAATGCGACAAATGCTAACATGATTTGGACAGACTTTTAAGCATCGATACGAGTGAGAAAATCTCATCGTAGTCAACACCTTGAACTTGTCGAAAACACTTTGCGACAATTCGAGCTTTGTAGATAATAACACTACTATCAGCGTCCGTCTTCCTCTTGAAGATCCATTTATTCTTAATGACTCACCGATCATCGGGCAAGTCAATTAAAGTCCATACTTTGTTCTCATACATGGATCCAATCTCAGATTTCATGGCCTCAAGCCATTTTGCGGAATTTGGGCTCATCATCGCTTCCTCATAGTTCGTAGGTTCTTCATGGTCAATTAACATGACCTCCAGAACAGGATTACCGTACCACTATGGTGCGGATCTTACTCTGGTTGGCCTACGAGGTTCGGTAGTAACTTGATCTGAAGTTACATGATCATCATCATTAGCTTCCTCACTAATTGGTGTAGGAGTCACAGAACAGATTTCTATGATGATCTACTTTCCAATAAGAGAGCAGGTACAGTTACTTCATCAAGTTCTACTTTCCTCCCACTCACTTCTTTCGAGAGAAACTCCTTCTCTAGAAAGGATCCATTCTCAGCAACGAATGTCTTGCCTTCGGATCTGTGATAGAAGGTGTACCCAATTGTCTCCTTTGGGTATCCTATGAAGACACATTTCTCCGATTTGGGTTTGAACTTATCAGGATGAAACTTTTTCTTATAAGCATCGTAACCCCAAACTTTAAGAAATGACAACTTTGGTTTCTTGCCAAACCACAGTTCATACGGTGTCGTCTCAACAGGTTTAGATGGTGCCCTTTTTTAACGTGAATGCATCTATCTCTAATGCATAACCCCAAAACTATAGTGGTTAATCGGTAAGAAACATCATAGATTGCACCATATCCAATAATAGTATGGTTATGACGTTCGGACACACCATTATGCTGTGGTGTTCCACGTGGCACGATTTTGTGAAACTATTCCACATTGTTTTAATTGAAGACCAAACTCGTAACTCAAATATTTGTCTCTGCGATCAGATGGTAGAAACTTTATTTTCTTATCATGATGATTTTCCACTTCACTATGAAGTTCTTTGAACTTTTCAAATATTTCAGACTTATGTTTCATCAAGTAGATATACCCATATCTGCTCAAATCATCTATGAAGGTCAGAAAATAACGATACCCGTCGCGAGCCTCAACACTCATCGGACTGCATACATCAGTATGTATTATTTCCAATAAGTCAGTTGCTCGCTCCATTGTTCCGGAGAACGGAGTCTTAGTTATCTTTCCCATAAGGCATGGTTCACAAGCATCAATTGATTCATAATCAAGTGATTCCAAAAGCCCATCAACATGGAGTTTCTTCACGCGCTTTACACCAATATGACCTAAACGGCAGTGCCACAAATAAGTTCCACTATCATTATTAACTTTGCATCTTTTGGCTTCAATATTATGAATATGTGTATCACTGCGATCGAGATCCAATGAACCATTTTCATTGGGTGTATGACCATAAAAGGTTTTATTCATGTAAACAGAACAACAATTATTCTCTAACTTAAATGAATAACCGTTTTGCAATAAACATGATCAAATCATATTCATGCTCAACGCAAACACCAAATAACATTTATTTAGGTTTAACACTAATCCCGAAAGTATAGGGAGTGTGCGATGATGATCATATCAATCTTGGAACCACTTCCAACACACATCGTCACTTCACCCTTAACTAGTCTCTGTTCATTCTGCAACTCTCGTTTCGAGTTACTACTCTTAGCAACTGAACCAGTATCAAATACCGAGGGGTTGCTATAAACACTAGTAAAATACACATCAATAACATGTATATCAAATATAGCATTGTTCACTTTGCCATCCTTCTTATCTGCCAAATACTTGGGGCAGTTCCGCTTCCAGTGACCAGTCCTTTTGTAGTAGAAGCACTTAGTCTCAGGCTTAGGTCCAGACTTGGGCTTCTTCACTTGAGCAGCAACTTGCTTGTCGTTCTTCTTGAAGTTCCCTTTCTTTCCCTTTGCCCTTTTCTTGTTAATCATCAACACTTGATGCTATTTCTTGATTTCTACCTTCATCGATTTCATCATCATGAAAAGCTCGGGAATCATTTTCGTCATCCCTTGCATACTATAGTTCATCACGAAGTTCTACTAACTTGGTGATGGTGACTAGAGAATTCTGTCAATCACTATTTTATCTGGAAGATTAACTCCCACTTGATTCAAGCGATTGTAGTACCCAGACAATCTGAACACATGCTCACTGCTTGAGCTATTCTCCTCCATCTTTTAGCTATAGAACTTGTTGGAGACTTCATATCTCTCAACTCGGGTATTTGCTTGAAATATTAACTTCAACTCCTGGAACATCTCATATGATCCATGACGTTCAAAACGTCTTTGAAGTCCCGATTCTAAGCTGTTAAGCATGGTGCACTAAACTATCAAGTAGTCATCATATTGAGCTAGCCAAATGTTCATGACGTCTACATCTGCTCCTGCAATAGGTATGTTACCTAGCAGTGCATGAAGGACATAATTCTTCTGTGCAGCAATGAGGATAATCCTCAGATCACGGATCCAATCCGCATCATTGCTACTAACATTTTTCAACTTAGTTTTCTCTAGGAACATATCAAAAATAAAATAGAGGAGCTAAACGCGAGCTATTGATCTACAACATAGATATGCTAATTCTACCAGGACTAAGTTCATGATAAATTTAAGTTCAATTAATCATATTATTTAAGAACTCCCACTTAGATAGACATCCCTCTAATCCTCTAAGTGATCACGTGATCCAAATCAACTAATCCACGTCTGATCATCACGTGAGATGGAATAGTTTTCAATGGTGAACATCACTATGTTGATCATATCTACTATATGATTCACGCTCGACCTTTCGGTCTCAGTGTTCCGAGGCCATATCTGCATATGCTAGGCTCGTCAAGTTTAACCTGAGTATTCCGCGTGTGCAACTGTTTTGCACCCGTTGTATTTGAACGTAGAGCCTATCACACCCGATCATCACGTGGTGTCTCAGCACGAAGAACTTTTGCAATGGTGCATACTCAGGGAGAACACTTATACCTTGATAATTTAGTGAGAGATCATCTTATAATACTACCGTCAATCAAAGCAAGATAAGATGCATAAAAGATAAACATCACATGCAATCAATATAAGTGATATGATATGGCCATCATCATCTTGTGCTTGTGATCTTCGTCTCCGAAGCTCCGTCATGATCACCATTGTCACCGACGCGACACTTTGATCTCCATCGTAGCATCATTGTCGTCTTGCCAACTTATGCTTCTACGACTATCGCTACCGCTTAGTGATAAAGTAAAGCATTACAGGGTGATTGCATTGCATACAATAAAGCGACAACCATATGGCTCCTGCCAGTTGCCGATAACTCGGTTATAAAACATGATCATCTCATACAATAAAATATAGCAGCATGCCTTGACCATATCACATCACAACATGCCCTGCAAAAACAAGTTAGACGTCTTCTACTTTGTTGTTGCAAGTTTTACGTGGCTGCTATGGGCTGAGCAAGAACCGTTCTTACCTACGCATCAAAACCACAATGATAGTTTGTCAAGTTAGTGCTGTTTTAACCTTCTCAAGGACCGGGCGTAGCCACACTTGGTTCAACTAAAGTTGGAGAAACTGACACCCGCTAGCCACCCGTGTGCAAAGCACGTCGGTAGAACCAGTCTCGTGTAAGCGTACGCGTAATGTCGGTTCGGGCCGCTTCATCCAACAATACCGCCGAACCAAAATATGACATGCTGGTAAGCAGTATGACTTATATCGCCCACAACTCACTTGTGTTCTTCTCGTGTATATAACATCTACGCATAAAACCAGGCTCATATGCCACTGTTGGGGAACGTAGTAATTTCAAAATTTTCCCTACGCACACACAAGATCATGGTGATGCATAGAAATGAGAGGGAAGAGTGTTGTCCACGTACCCTCGTACACCGAAAGCGGAAGCGTTAGCACAACGCGGTTGATGTAGTTGTACATCTTCACGATCCGACCGATCAAGTACCGAATGTACGACACCTCCGAGTTCAACACACGTTCAGCTCGATGACGTCCCTCGAACTCCGATCCAGCCGAGCTTTGAGGGAGAGTTCCGTGAGCACGGCGGCGTGGTGAGGATGATGATGTTCTACCGACACAGGGCTTCGCCTAAGCACCGCTACGATATGACCAAGGTGGATTATGGTGGAGGGGGGCACCGCACATGGCTAAGAGATCCAAGGGATCAATTGTTGTGTCTATGGGGTGCCCCCTGATACGTCTCCAACGTATCTATAATTTTTGATTGCTCCATGCTATATTATCTACTGTTTCGGACTATATTGGGCTTTATTTTCCACTTTTATATTATTTTTGGGACTAACCTATTAACCGGAGGCCCAACCCAGAATTGTTGTTTTTTTGCCTATTTCAGTGTTTCGAAGAAACGGAATATCAAACAGAGTCCAAACGGAATAAACCTTTTTGGAACGTGATTTTCTTCCCGAATATGACCCAGGAGACTTGGACCCTACGCCAAGGAAGCTTCGAGGTGGGCACGAGGTAGGGGGGCGCGCCCTATACCCCCAGGCGCGCGCCCCACCCTCGTGGGCCCACTGAAGCTCCACCGACGTACTTCTTCCTCCTATATATACCTAC
The DNA here is from genome assembly GCA_034509565.1 of Triticum monococcum. NCBI lineage: Eukaryota > Viridiplantae > Streptophyta > Magnoliopsida > Poales > Poaceae > Triticum > Triticum monococcum. The sequence continues at coordinate 493,262,393 of CM067845.1, forward strand.
GTACCCCCAAACGAACAGATACGGAGCCAAAAACCTAATTCCACCGCCGCAACTTTCTGTATCCACGAGATCCCATCTTGGTGTTGGGGAACGTAGCAGAAATTCAAAATTTTCCTACGTGTCACCAAGATCTATCTATGGAGAGACCAGCAACGAGGGAAGGAGAGTGCATCTACATACCCTTGTAGATCGCTAAGTGGAAGCGTTCAAGAGAACGGGGTTGATGGAGTCGTACTCGTCGTGATCCAAATCACCGACGATCCTAGTGCCGAACGGACGGCACCTCCGCGTTCAACACACGTACAGCCCGGTGACGTCTCCCATGCCTTGATCCAGCAAGGAGAGAGGGAGAGGTTGAGGAAGACTCCATCCAGCAGCAGCACAACGGCATGGTGGTGGTGGAGGAGCGTGGAAATCCTGCAGGGCTTCGCCAAGCACCGCGGGAGAGGAGGAGAAAGAGAGGTAGGGCTGCGCCAACTAGAGGAGAGGAACTCGTGTCTTTTGGGCAGCCCCTAGGCCTCATATATATAGGGGAAGGGGAGGAGGGTGCGCCCCCTCTAGGGTTCCCACCCCTAGGGGGGGCGGCAGCCCTAGATGGGAAAAGGGGGAGGCGGCCAAGAGGGGAGAGGGGGGGCGCCCCCTAGGGTGGGCCTTAGGGCCCATCTAAGCCTAGGGTTTCCCCTTCTCCTCCTTTGCTGCGCCTTGGGCCTTGTGGGAGGCGCACCAGCCCACTCAAGGGCTGGTACCTTACCACTCTTGGCCCATGCAAGCCTCCGGGGCTGGTGGCCCCACTTGGTGGACCCCCGGGACCCTCCCGGTGGTCCCGGTACGTTACCGATAAACCCCGAAACTTTTCCGGTGACCAAAACAGGACTTCCCATATATAAATCTTTACCTCCGGACCATTCCGGAACTCCTCGTGACGTCCGGGATCTCATCCGGGACTCCTAACAACATTCGGTAACCACATACAAACTTCGTTTATAACCCTAGCGTCATCGAACCTTAAGTGTGTAGACCCTACGGGTTCGGGAGACATGCAGACATGACGGAGACGTTCTCCGGTCAATAACCAACAGCGGGATCTGGATACCCATGTTGTCTCCCACATGTTCCACGATGATCTCATCGGATGAACCATGATGTCGAGGATTCAATCAATCCCGTATACAATTCCCTTTGTCTAGCGGTATTGTACTTGCCCGAGATTCGATCGTCGGTATTCTGATACCTTGTTCAATCTCGTTATCGGCAAGTCTCTTCACTCGTTCCGTAACACATCATCCCGTGATCAACTCCTTGATCATATTGTGCACATTATGATGATGTCTTACCGAGTGGGCCCAGAGATACCTTTCCGTCACACGGAGTGACAAATCCAGTCTCGATTCGTGCCAACCGAACAGACACTTTCGGAGATACCCGTAGTGCACCTTTATAGCCACCCAGTTACATTGTGACGTTTGGCACACCCAAAGCACTCCTACGGTATCCGGGAGTTGCATAATCTCATGGTCTAAGGAAATGATACTTGACATTAGAAAAGCTTTAGCATACGAACTACACGATCTAGTGCTATGCTTAGGATTGGGTCTTGTCCATCACATCATTCTCCTAATGATGTGATCCCGTTATCAACGACATCCAATGTCCATGGTCAGGAAACCGTAACCATCTATTGATCAACGAGCTAGTGAACTAGAGGCTTACTAGGGACATGGTGTTGTCTATGTATCCACACATGCATCTGAGTTTCCTATCAATACAATTCTAGCATGGATAATAAACGATTATCATGAACAAGGAAATATAATAATAATCAATTTATTATTGCCTCTAGGGCATATTTCCAACAGTCTCCCACTTGCACTAGAGTCAATAATCTAGTTCACATTGATATGTGATTAACACTCAAGGTCACATCCCCATGTGACTAACACCCAAGGAGTCCTGGGTTTGATCATGTTATGCTTGTGAGAGAGGTTATAGTCAATGGGTCTGAACCTTTCAGGCCCGTATGTACTTCGCAAATCTCTATGTCATCTCCTAGATGCAGCTACCACGTTCTATTTGGAGCTATTCCAAATAACTGTTCTACTATACGAATCCAGTTTACTACTCAGAATAATATGGATTAGTGTCAAAGTTTGCATCGGCGTAACCCTTTACGACGAACTCTTTTACCACCTCCATAATCGAGAAAATTCCTTAGTCCACTAGTTACTAAGGATAACTTTGACCGATGTCCTGTGATCCATTCTTGGATCACTCTTGTACCCCTTGACTGACTCATGGCAAGGCACACTTTAGGTGCGGTACACAGCATAGCATACTGTAGAGCCTATGACTTAAGCATAGGGGACGACCTTCGTCCTTTCTCTCTATTCTGCCGTGGTCGAGCTTTAAGTCAATTGCTCAACAGTAATTTGTTCACCCACCGTAGAATACTTATGCTCTTGAGAGAAGCCACTAGTGAAACCTATGGCCCCCGGGTCTATTCTCATCATATCAATCTCCATCACTTTAATCTTGCTTTGCTTTTTTACTTTGCCTTTTACTTTTCACTTTGCATCCCTATACCAAAAATACCAAAAATATTATATCTATCAGATCTCACTCTCGTAAGTGATCGTGAAGGGATTGACAACCCCTTATCACGTTGGTTGCGAGTAGCTATCGTTTTTTGCAGGTACGAGGGACTTGAGCGTGGCCTCCTACTGGATTGATACCTTGGATGTCAAAAACTGAGGGAAATACTTACGCTACTCTGCTGCATCATCCTTTCCTCTTCGGGGAAATCCAACGCAAGCTCAAGAGGTAGCACCCCCTGTCCATGTATATAAAGGAGTGGAGGAGGGGGAGAGTGAAGGAAATATGTCCTAGAGGCAATAATAAAGTTATTATTTATTTCCTTATATCATGATAAATGTTTATTATTCATGCTAGAATTGTATTAACCGGAAACATAATACATGTGTGAATACATAGACAAACAGAGTGTCACTAGTATGCCTCTACTTGACTAGCTCGTTAATCAAAGATGGTTATGTTTCCTAACCATGAACAATGTGTTGTTATTTGATTAATGAGGTCACATCATTAGTTGAATGATCTGATTGACATGACCCATTCCATTAGCTTAGCACCCGATCGTTCAGTATGTTGCTACTGCTTTCTTCATGACTTATACATGTTCCTATGACTATGAGATTATGCAACTCCCGTTTGCCGGAGGAACACTTTGTGTGCTACCAAACATCACAACGTAACTGGGTGATTATAAAGGAGCTCTACAGGTGTCTCCAATGGTAGATGTTGGGTTGGCGTATTTCGAGAATAGGATTTGTCACTCCGATTGTCGGAGAGGTATCTCTGGGCCCTCTCTGTAATGCACATTACACAAGCCTTGCAAGCATTGCAACTAATGAGTTAGTTGCGGGATGATGTATTACAGAACGAGTAAAGAGACTTGCCGGTAACGAGATTGAACTAGGTATTGGATACCGATGATCGAATCTCGGGCAAGTAACATACCGATGACAAAGGGAACAACGTATGTTGTTATGAGGTCTAACCGATAAAGATCTTCGTAGAATATGCAGGAGCCAATATGGGCATCCAGGTCCCGCTATTGGTTATTGACCGGAGACGTGTCTCGGTCATGTCTACATTGTTCTCGAACCGTAGGGTCCGCACGCTTAACGTTACGATGACAGTTATTATGAGTTTATGCATTTTGATGTACCGAAGGTAGTTCGGAGTCCCGGATGTGATCACGGACATGACGAGGAGTCTCGAAATGGTCGAGACATAAAGATTGATATATTCGAAGCCTATACGGATATCGGAAGTGTTCCGGGTAAAATCGGGATTTTACCGGATTACCGGGAGGTTACCGGAACCCCCCGGGAGCCATATGGGCCTTATTGGGCTTTAGTGGAAAGGTGAAAGGGGCTGCCATGGTGGGCTGCGCGCCTCCCCCCTCCCCTAGTCCTATTAGGACTAGGAGAGGTGGCCGGCCACCTCTCTCTCTCTTTCCCCCTTGGGAGTCCTATTTGGAATAGGATTGGGGGGGGGGGGAGTCCTACTCCCGGTAGGAGTAGGACTCCTCCTGCGCCCTCCTCTTGGCCGGTCAGCCCCTCCCCCTTGGATCCTTTATATACGGGGGCAGGGGGCACCTCTAGACACACAAGTTGATCATTGAGATCGTTCCTTAGCCGTGTGCGGTGCCCCCTGCCACCATATTCCACCTCGATCATATCGTTGTAGAGCTTAGGCGAAGCCCTGCATCGGTAGAACATCAAGATCGTCACCACGCCGTCGTGCTGACGGAACTCCTCCCCGAAGCTTTGCTGGATCGGAGCCCGGGGATCGTCATCGAGCTGTACGTGTGCTAAGAACTCGGAGGTGCCGTAGTAACGGTGCTTGGATCGGTCGGATCGGGAAGAAGACGTACGACTACTTCCTCTACTTGTGTTAACACTTCCGTTGCGATCTACAAGGGTACTAGATCAGACTCTCCCCCTCGTTGCTATGCATCACCATGATCTTGCGTGTGCGTAGGAATTTTTTTGAAATTACTACGTTCCCCAACAGTGGCATCCGAGCCTAGGTTTTATGGTTTGATGTTATATGCACGAGTAGAACACAAGTGAGTTGTGGACGATATAAGTCATAGTGCCTACCAGCATGTCATACTTTGGTTTGGCGGTATTTTTGGACGAGACGACCTGGACCAACCTTACGCGTACGCTTACGCGAGACCGGTTCCCTCGACGTGCTTTGCACATAGATGGCTTGCGGGCGACTGTCTCTCCAACTTTAGTTGAACCGAGCGTGGACACGCCCGGTCCTTGAGAAGGTTAAAACGGAGTCTATTTGACAAACTATCGTTGTGGTTTCGATGCGTAGGTGAGATTGGTTCTTACTTAAAGCCCGTAGCAGCCACGTAAAACTTGCAACAACAAAGTAGAGGACGTCTAACTTGTTTTTGCAGGGCATGTTGTGATGTGATATGGTCAAGACATGATGCTAAATTTTATTGTATGAGATGATCATGTTTTGTAACCAAGTTATCGGCAACTGGCAGGAGCCATATGGTTGTCGCTTTATTGTATGCAATGCAATCGCGATGTAATGCTTTACTTTATCACTAAACGGTAGCGATAGTCGTGGAAGCATGAGATTGGCGAGACGACAACGATGCTACGATGGAGATCAAGGTGTCGCGCCGGTGACGATGGTGATCATGACGGTGCTTCAGAGATGGAGATCACAAGCACAAGATGATGATGGCCATATCATATCACTTATATTGATTGCATGTGATGTTTATCTTTTATGCATCTTATCTTGCTTTGATTGACGGTAGCATTATAAGATGATCTCTCACTGATTATCAAGAAGTGTTCTCCCTGAGTATGCACCGTTGCGAAAGTTCTTCATGCTGAGACACCACGTGATGATCGGGTGTGATAGGTTCTACGTTCAAATACAACGGGTGCAAAACAGTTGCACACGCGGAATACTCAGGTTATACTTGACGAGCCAAGCATATACAGATATGGCCTCGGAACACGGAGACCGAAAGGTCGAGCGTGAATCATATAGTAGATATGATCAACATAGTGATGTTCACCAATGAAACTACTCCATCTCACGTGATGATCGGACATGGTTTAGTTGATTTGGATCACATGATCACTTAGAGGATTAGAGGGATGTCTATCTAAGTGGGAGTTCTTAAGTAATATGATTAAATTGAACTTAAATTTATCATGAACTTAGTCCTGGTAGTATTTTGCAAATTATGTTGTAGATCAATAGCTCGTGTTGTTGCTTCCCTATGTTTTGTTCCTAGAGAAAATTGTGTTGAAAGATGTTAGTAGCAATGATGCGGATTGGATCCGTGATCTGAGGTTTATCCTCATTGCTGCACAGAAAAATTATGTCCTTGATGCACCGCTAGGTGATAGACCTATTACAGGAGCAGATGCAGACGTTATGAACGTTTGGCTAGCTCAATATGATGACTACTTGATAGTTTAGTGCACCATGCTTAATGGCTTAGAATCGGGACTTCAATGACGTTTTGAACGTCATAGACCATATGAGATGTTCCAGGAGTTGAAGTTAATATTTCAAGCAAATACCCGAGTTGAGAGATATGAAGTCTCCAACAAGTTCTATAGCTAAAAGATGGAGGAGAATCGCTCAACTAGTGAGCATGTGCTCGGATTGTCTGGGTACTACAATCGTTTGAATCAAGTGGGAGTTAATCTTCCAGATAAGATAGTGATTGACAGAATTCTCTAGTCACCATCACCAAGTTAGTAGAACTTCGCGATGAACTATAATATGCAAGGGATAACGGAAACAACTCCCAAGCTCTTCGTGATGCTGAAATCAACGAAGGTAGAAATCAAGAAAAACATCAAGTGTTGATGGTAGACAAGACCACTAGTTTCAAGAAAAGGGCAGAGGGAAGAAGGGGAACTTCAAGAAGAACGGCAAGCGAGTTGCTGCTCAAGTGAAGAAGCCCAAGTCTGGTCCTAAGCCTGAGACTAAGTGCTTCTACTGCAAAGGGACTGGTCACTGGAAGCGGAACTACCCCAAGTGATTGGCGGATAAGAAGGATGGCAAAGTGAACATAAGTATATTTGATATACATGTTATTGACGTGTACTTTACTAGTGTTTATAGCAAACCCTCAGTATTTGATGCTAGTTCAGTTGCTAAGATTAGTAACTCGAAATGGGAGTTGCAGAATAAACAGAGACTAGTTAAGGGTAAAGTGAAGATGTGTGTTGGAAGTGATTCCAAGATTGATATGATCATCATCGCACACTCCCTATAATTTCGGTATTAGTGTTGAACCTAAGTAAGTGTTATTTGGTGTTTGCGTTGAACATGAATATGATTTGATCATGTTTATTGTAATACGGTTATTCATTTAAGTAAGTGAATAAATTGTTGTTCTATTTACATGAATAAAACCTTATATGGTTACACACCCAATGAAAATAGTTCGTTGGATCTCGATCGTAGTGATACACATAATCATAATATTGAAACCAAAAGATGCAAAGTTAATAATGATAGTGCAACTTATTTGTAGCACTGCCGTTTATGTCATATTGGTGTAAAGCGCATGAAGAAACTCCATGCTGATGGGCTTTTGGAATCACTTGATTATTAATCAGTTGATGCTTGCGAACCATGCCTCATGGGCAAGATGACTAAGACTCTGTTCTTCAGAACAATGGAGCGAGCAAAAGATTTGTTGGAAATCATACATACTAATGTATGTGGTCCGATGAATATTGAGACTCGCGACAGGTATCATTATTTTCTGATCTTCACAGATGATTTGAGCAGATATGAGTATATCTACTTGATGAAACATAAGTCTGAAACATTTGAAAAGTTCAAAGAATTTCAAAGTGAAGTGAAAAATCATCGTGACAAGAAAATAAAGTTTCTACGATCTGATCGCGGAGACAAATATTTGAGTTACGAGTTTGGTCTTCAATTAAAACAATGTGGAATAGTTTCACAAACTCATGCCACATGGAACACCACAGCATAATGGTGTGTCCGAACGTCATAACTGTACTTTATTGGATATAGTGCAATCTATGATGTCTCTTACCGATCTACCACTATCGTTTTGGGGTTATGCATTAGAGACAGCTGCATTCACGTTAAAAGGGCACCATCTAAATCTGTTGAGACGACACCGTATGAACTGTGGTTTGGCAAGAAACCAAAGTTGTCGTTTCTTAAAGTTTGGGGTTGCAATGCTTATGTGAAAAAGTTTCATCCTGATAAGCTCAAAACCAAATCAGAGAAATATGTCTTCATAGGATACCCAAAAGGATATTGTTGGGTACACCTTCTATCACAAATCCGAAGGCAAGACTTTTGTTGCTAAATTCGGAGTTTTTCTAGAGAAGGAGTTTCTCTTGAAAGAAGTGAGTGGGAGGAAAGTAGAAAACTTGATAAGGTAATTGTACCTTCTCCCTTATTGGAAAGTAGTTCATCACAAAATCTGTTCTTGGGACTACTACACCAATTAGTGAGGAAGCTAATGATGATGATCATGTAACTTCAGATCAGTTACTACCGAATCTCGTAGGTAAACCAGAGTGAGATCCGTACCAGAGTGGTGCGGTAATCCTGTTCTGGAGGTCATGTTACTTGACCATGACGAACCTACGAACTATGAGGAAGCGATGATGAGCCCAGATTCCGCGAAATGGTTTGAGGCCATGAAATCTGAGATATGATCCATGTATGAGAACAAAGTTTGGACTTTGGTTGACTTGCCCGATGATCGGCAAGCAATTGAGAATAAATGGATCTTCAAGAGGAGGACGGACGCTGATAGTAGTGTTACTATCTACAAAGCTAGAATTGTCGCAAAAGGTTTTCGACAAGTTCAAGGTGTTGACTACGATGAGAGCTTCTCACTCGTATCTATGCTTGAGTCTGTCCGAATCATGTTAGTAATTGCCGCATTTTATGAAATCTGGCAAACGGATAAACAAAACTGCATTCCTTAATGGATTTATTAAAGAAGAGTTGTATATGATGCAACCAGAAGGTTTTGTCAATCCAAAAGGTGCTAACAAAATGTGCAAGCTCCAGCGATCCATCTGTGGACTGGTGCAAGCATCTCGGAATTGGAATATACGCTTTGATGAGTTGATCAAAGCATATAGTTTTATACAGACTTGCGGTGAAGCCTGTATTTATGAGAAAGTGAGTGGGAGCACTACAGCATTTCTAATAAGTATATGTGAATGACATATTGTTGATCGGAAATAATGTAGAATTGTTCTGTAAAGCATAAAGGAGTGTTTGAAAGGAGTTTTTTTAAAGAAAGACTTCGGTGAAGCTGCTTACATATTGAGCTTCAAGATCTATAGAGATAGATCAAGACGCTTGATAAGTTTTTTCAATGAGTACATACCTTGACAAGATTTTGAAGTAGTTCAAAATGGAGCAGTCAAAGAAAGAGTTCTTTCCTGTATTACAAGGTGTGAAGTTGAGTAAGACTCAAAGCCCGACCACGACAGAAGATAGAAAGAGAATGAAAGTCATTCCCTATGCCTTGGCCATAGGTTCTATAAAGTATGTCATGCTGTATACCAGATCTATTGTATACCCTGCATTGATTTGGCAAGGGAGTACAATAGTGATCTAGGAGTAGATCACTGGACAACGGTCAGAATTATCCTTAGTGAAATAAGGATATGTTTCTCAATTGTGGACGTGACAAAAAGGTTCGTCGTAAAGGGTTACGTCAATGCAAGTTTTTGACACTGATCCAGATGAATCTAAAGTCTCAATCTGGATACATATTGAAAGTGGGAGCAATTAGCTAGAGTAGCTCCGTGTAGAGCATTGTAGACATAGAACTTGCAAAATATTTACGGATCTGAATGTGACAGACCCGTTGACTAAAATTATCTCACAAGCAAAACATGATCACACCTTAGTACTCTTTGGGTGTTAATCACATAGATATGTGAACTAGATTACTGACTCTAGTAAACCCTTTGAGTGTTGGTCACATGACGATGTGAACTATGGGTGTTAATCACATGGTGATGTGAACTATTGCTGTTAAATCACATGGCGATGTGAACTAGATTATTGACTCTAGTGCAAGTGGGAGACTGAAGGAAATATGCCCTAGAGGCAATAATAAAGTTATTATTTATTTCCTTATATCATGATAAATGTTTATTATTCATGCTAGAATTGTATTAACCGGAAACATAATACATGTGTGAATACATAGACAAACAGAGTGTCACTAGTATGCCTCTACTTGACTAGCTCGTTAATCAAAGATGGTTATGTTTCCTAACCATGAACAATGTGTTGTTATTTGATTAACGAGGTCACATCATTAGTTGAATGATCTGATTGACATGACCCATTCCATTAGATTAGCACCCGATCGTTTAGTATGTTGCTACTGCTTTCTTCATGACTTATACATGTTCCTATGACTATGAGATTATGCAACTCCCGTTTGCCGGAGGAACACTTTGTGTGCTACCAAACGTCACAACGTAACTGGGTGATTATAAAGGAGTACTACAGGTGTCTCCAATGGTAGATGTTGGGTTGGCGTATTTCGAGATTAGGGTTTGTCACTCCGATTGTCGGAGAGGTATCTCTGGGCCCTCTCGGTAATACACATCACATAAGCCTTGCAAGCACTGCAACTAATATGTTAGTTGTGAGATGATGTATTACGGAACGAGTAAAGAGACTTGCCAGTAACGAGATTGAACTAGGTATTGGATACCGACGATCGAATCTCGGGCAAGTAACATACCGATGACAAAGGGAACAACGTATGTTGTTATGCGGTCTGACCGATAAAGATCTTCGTAGAATATGTAGGAGCCAATATGGGCATCCAGGTCCCGCTATTGGTTATTGACCGGAGACGTGTCTCGGTCATGTCTACATTGTTCTCGAACCGTAGGGTCCGCACGCTTAACGTTACGATGACAGTTATTATGAGTTTATGCATTTTGATGTACAGAAGGTTGTTCGGAGACCCGGATGAGATCACGGACATGACGAGGAGTCTCGAAATGGCCGAGACGTAAAGATTGATATATTGGAAGCCTATGTTTGGACATAGGAAGTGTTCCGGGTGAAATCGGGATTTTACCGGAACACCGGGAGGGTTACCGGAACCCCCCGGGAGACTAATGGGCCTATTGGGCCTTAGTGGAAAAGAGAGAAGGGGCAGCCCACAGCCTAGCCGCGCGCCCCCCCCTTCCCCAAGTCCTAGTAGGACTAGGAGAAGGGGCCGGCCCCCCTCTCTCTCCTTTCCCCCCGGGAGTCCTAATAGGATTAGGATTGGAGGGGGGAGTCCTACTCCCGGTGGGAGTAGGACTCCCTCTGCGCCTCCCTCTCCCTGGCCGGCCGGCTCCCCCTCCTCCAACCTTTATATACGGGGGCAGGGGGCACCCCAAGACACACAAGTTGATCCTTGAGATCGTTCCTTAGCCGTGTGCGGTGCCCCCTGCCACCAAATTCCACCTCGATCATATCGTTACAGTGCTTAGGCGAAGCCCTGCGTCGGTAGTACATCAAGATCGTCATCACGCCGTCGTGCTGACGGAACTCTTCCTCGACGCTTTGCTGGATCGGAGCCCGAGGAACGTCATCGAGTTGAACGTGTGCTAAGAACTCGGAGGTGCCGGAGTAACGGTGCTTGGATCGGTCGGATCGGGAAGAAGACGTACGACTACTTCCTCTACGTTGTGTGATCGCTTCCGCAGTCGGTCTGCGTTGGTACGTAGACAACACTCTCCCCTCTCGTTGCTGTGCATCACCATGATCTTGCGTGCGCGTAGGAAAATTTTCGAAATTACTGCATTCCCCAACATATTCTACGAAGATCTTTATCGGTCAAACCACATAACAACATACATTGTTCCCTTTGTCATCGATATGTTACTTGCCCGAGATTCGATCGTCGGTATCTCAATACCTAGTTCAATCTCGTTACCGACAAGTCTCTTTACTCGTTCCGTAATACATCATCCCACAACTAACTCATTAGTTGCAATGCTTGCAAGGCTTAAGTGATGTGTATTACCGAGTGGGCCCAGAGATACCTCTCCGACAATCGGAGTGACAAATCCTAAACTCGAAATACGGCAACCCAACAAGTATCTTCGGAGGCACCTGTAGAGCACCTTTATAATCACCCAGTTACATTGTGACATTTGGTAGCACACAAAGTGTTCCTCCTGTAAACGGGAGTTGCATAATCTCATAGTCATAGGAACATGTATAAGTCATGAAGATAGCAATAGCAACAAACTAAACGATCAAGTGCTAAGCTAACGGAATGGGTTAAGTCAATCACATCATTCTCCTAATGATGTGATCCTGTTAATCAAATGACAACTCTTTGTCTATGGCTAGGAAACATAACCATCTTTGATCAACGAGCTAGTCAAGTAGAGGCATACTAGTGACACTCTGTTTGTCTATGTATTCACACATGTATCATATTTCCGGTTAATACAATTCTAGCATGAATAATAAACATTTATCATGATATAAGGAAATAAATAATAACTTTATTATTGCCTCTAGGGCATATTTCCTTCAAAATTCACTACTGCAATTATTGTATTTTCCAAGTGCTCAGAAAACTCGGCAAAAGCCAATTTAAACTCAGTTTGCCAAGTTCAACTCTCGCCTTATGGTACTCGGCCCACACCCTTCAGGAAAAGGCTCGAGTGCCAGTTGTCGGGGACTCGACAAGCACTTTGCCGAATTCTAAATATAGATAAAATCTGAACCGACTATGCTACGCATTGGGTGACGTAAAGTGTATGAATGTCCTCATGGTTTACGTGCTACATTTCCTTAAGTACTTCCTCTGTAAAGAAATATAAGAGCATTTAGATCACTACTTTAGTGATCTAAACACTCTTATATTTCTTTACGGAGGGAGTACTAAGCATATGAAATCTCCAATCAGGGGACTTGACAGAAAAAAGGTACTTAACATGTGATGAGTCCAATTTATGTGATGACTTACACTTATAATTTTGTTCTATAGTATAAAATTCTTTGGATTTTAGCGCATTCGTGCACTTCTTTTTGTATGTTTTCGTCAGGATATCATGTACGGGAATAATATGGAGTATCAAGGAAAGAACTCGATCGATCGATGCATCACCGAGGAACCACCTAAGTAAATAAATACATCTTAGGAAGAAAGCTAAGCTGCAGTCATAGGAAATAAAAAGCAACTGTCATTTATCTTCATGTACTCTTGATTCGTAAGATGCTTCTGTCAGACATCCATTTTGTCAAGCTTCATATTGAGTTGTTCCACGTGATACTGGACCACTCACCTGGCGCGCCCCTCATAGTGCGTGTCATGGACAAGCTTCTTGGAAATATTTTCCACGAGCATATTTGCGTGATTCTTCTCACCCTCGGCACAAGTAAAGAAATCTTACAATCGTGAATACAGGCAAAGGATGAAGTCATGAGTACAACAATTTTCAAGCTCTTGGTATTTACCTTGCAGTCTTTCAAAGGAACTCACCAAGAAATCAATGGATCACAGGCACAATGGCGTTGTCATACACCCTCTTTCTTCTCTCCGAAAACCCTTCACGTATTTATAGTGCTCCCATGACCAGGCTCATTCCATGCTATTATTCGGCAAAGTTACCAAGCGAGGGTAATATAATTTACATAGAAGACCAATGATGTCATCCGACAAGTGTGGTGGAGGCGTGTCACCAGCATGTGTGAAGCTCCTGCATAATGGAAATCCATGTCGTTCTGTATGTGATGAAATATACTAGGTGCAAATGTAGTAATTTCTAAGAGTCGAGTGAACCACTTGTCTCCAACTAGTTTAAGCACCATGTGTTTATGCGCATAAGGTCGTCGGGACAACCTTGAAGGCCTACACAACCACACTTTTGCCATCATAGTGGTGGCACACGAATCCTCATGCTCGGCCACCTCCACCTCATGGTCCTAATCAGTCGCCACTTGTGAGGGCACATCCCCACCCCGCGATCCTGACAAACAATCAGTTGCCGCCCATCCCCCCTGTTGGGGAACGTAGTAATTTCAAAAAAAAAATCCTATGCACATCCAAGATCATGGTGATGCATAGCAACGAGAGGGGAGAGTGTGATCTACGTACCCTTGTAGACCGACAGTGGAAGCGTTAGCACAACGCGGTTGATGTAGTCGCACGTCTTCACGGCCCGACTGATCAAGCAACGAAACTACGGCACCTCCGAGTTTTAGCACACGTTAAGCTCGATGACGATCCCCGGACTCCGATCCAGCAAAGTGTCGGGGAAGAGTTCCGTCAGCACGACGGCGTGGTGACGATCTTGATGTTCTACCGTCGCAGGGCTTCGCCTAAGTACCGCTACAATATTATCGAGGATTATGGTGGAAAGGGGCACCGCACACGGCTAAGAAAACGATCACGTGGATCAACTTGTGTGTCTAGGGGTGCCCCCTGCCCCCGTATATAAAGGAGCAAGGAGAGGAGGCCGGCCGGCCCTATAGGAGCGCCAAGGAGGAGTCCTCCTCCTAGTAGGAGTAGGACTCCTACTAGGAGGGGGAAGGAAGTGGGGAAGGAGAAGGAAAGGGGGGCGCCGCCCCCCCTCTCCCAGTCCAATTCGGACCAGGGGGAGGCGCGCGGCCCACCCTGGCTGCCCTTCTCTTTCTCCACTAAGGCCCATATGGCCCATTACTTCTCCCGAGGGGGGGGGGTTCCGGTAACCCTCCGGTACTCCGTTTTTCTCCGAAATCACCCGGAACACTTCCGGTGTCCGAATATAGCCGTCCAATATATCAATCTTTATGTCTCGATCATTTCGAGACTCCTCGTTATGTCCGTGATCACATCTGGGACTCCGAACTAACTTCGGTACATCAAAACTCATAAAATCACAATATAACTGTCATCGAAACCTTAAGCGTGCGGACCCTACGGGTTTGAGAACAATGTAGACATGACCAAGACATGTCTCCGGTCAATAACCAATAGCGGAACCTGGATGCTCATATTGGCTCCTACGTATTCTACGAAGATCTTTATCGGTCAGACCGCATAACAACATACGTTGTTCCCTTTGTCATCGGTATGTTACTTGCCCGAGATTCGATCGTTGGTATCTCAATACCTAGTTCAATCTCGTTACCGGCAAGTCTCTTTACTCGTTTTGTAATACATCATCTCGCAACTAACTCATTAGTTGCAATGCTTGCAAGGCTTATGTGATGTGCATTACCGAGAGGGCCCAGAGATACCTCTCCGACAATCGGAGTGACAAATCCTAATATCAAAATACGCCAACCCAACATTTACCTTTGGAGACACCTATAGAGCTCCTTTATAATCACCCAGTTACGTTGTGACGTTTGGTAGCACACAAAGTGTTCCTCCGGCAAACGGGAGTTGCATAATCTCATAGTCATAGGAACATGTATAAGTCATGAAGAAAGCAATAGCAACATACTAAATGATCGGGTGCTAAGCTAATGGAATGGGTCATGTTAATCACATCATTCTCCTAATAATGTGATCCCGTTAATCAAATGACAACACATGTCTATGGTTAGGAAACATAACCATCTTTGATTAATGAGCTAGTCAAGTAGAGGCATACTAGTGACGTTTGGTTTGTCTATGTATTCACACAAGTATTATGTTTCCGGATAATACAATTCTAGCATGAATAATAAACATTTATCATAATATAAGGAAATAAAATAATAACATTATTATTGCCTCTAGGGCATATTTCCTCCAGTCTCCCACTTGCACTAGAGTCAATAATCTAGATTACACAGTAATGATTCTAACACCCATGGAGCTTTGGTGCTGATCATGTTTTGCTCGTGGAAGAGGCTTAGTCAACGGGTCTGCAACATTCAGATCCGTATGTATCTTGCAAATCTCTATGTCTCCCATCTGGACTAGATCCCGGATGGAATTGAAGCGTCTCTTGATGTGCTTGGTTCTTTTGTGAAATCTGGATTCCTTTGCCAGGGCAATTGCACCAGTATTGTCACAAAAGATTTTCATTGGACCTGATGCACTAGGTATGACACCTAGATCGGATATGAACTCCTTCATCCAAACTCCTTCATTTGCTGCTTCCGAAGCAGCTATGTACTCTGCTTCACATGTATATCCCGCCACAATGCTTTGTTTAGAACTGCAGCAACTGACAGCTCCACCGTTTAATGTAAACACGTATCCGGTTTGCGATTTAGAATCGTCCGGATCAGTGTCAAAGCTTGCATCAACGTAACCATTTACTATGAGCTCTTTGTCACCTCCATATATGAGAAACATATCCTTAGTCCTTTTCAGGTATTTCAGGATGTTCTTAACCGTTGTCCAGTGATCCACTCCTGGATTACTTTGGTACCTCCCTGCTAGACTTATAGCAAGACACACATCAGGTCTGGTACACATCATTGCATACATGATAGAGCCTATGGCTGACGCATAGGGAACATATTTCATTTTCTCTCTATCTTCTGCATTGGTCGGGCATTGAGTCTTACTCAATTTCACACCTTGTAACACATGCAAGAATCCTTTCTTTGCTTGATCCATTTTGAACTTCTTCAAAATTTTGTCAAGGTATGTGCTTTGTGAAAGTCCAATTAAGCGTCTCGATCTATCTCTATAGATCTTAATGCCCAATATGTAAGCAGCTTCACCAAGGTCTTTCATTGAAAAACTCTTATTCAAGTATCCTTTTATGCTATTCAGAAATTCTATATCATTTCCGATTAGTAATATGTCATCTACATATAATATCAGAAATGCTACAGAGCTCCCACTCACTTTCTTGTAAATACAGGCTTCTCCAAAAGTTTGTACAAAACCAAATGCTTTGATCATACTATCAAAGCGTTTATTCCAACTCCGAGAAGCTTGCACCAGTCCATAAATGGATCGTTGGAGCTTGCATACTTTGTTAGCTCCCGTTGGATCGACAAAACCTTCCGGTTGCATCATATACAACTCTTCTTCCAGAAATCCATTCAGGAATGCAGTTTTGACATCCATCTGCCAAATTTCATAATTATAAAATGCGGCAATTGCTAACATGATTCGGACAGACTTAAGCATCGCTACAGGTGAGAAGGTCTCATCGTAGTCAATCCCTTGAACTTGTCGAAAACCGTTTGCGACAAGTCGAGCTTTGTAGACAGTAATATTACCGTCAGCGTCAGTCTTCTTCTTGAAGATCCATTTATTCTCAATTGCTTGCTGATCATTGGGCAAGTCAACCAAAGTCCATACTTTGTTCTCATACATGGATCCCATCTCAGATTTCATGGCTTCAAGCCATTTTGCGGAATCTGGGCTCACCATCGCTTCTTCGTAGTTCGTAGGTTCATCATGATCTAGTAGCATGACTTCCAGAACAGGATTACCGTACCACTCTGGTGCGGATCTTACTCTGGTTGATCTACGAGGTTCAGTAGTATCTTGTTCTGAAGTTTCATGATCATCATCATTAGCTTCCTCACTAATTGGTGTAGGTGTCACAGAAACTGGTTTCTGTGATGTACTACCTTCCAATAAGGGAGCAGGTACAGTTACCTCGTCAAGTTCTACTTTCCTCCCACTCACTTCTTTCGAGAGAAACTCCTTCTCTAGAAAGTTTCCGAATTTAGCAACAAAAGTCTTGCCTTCAGATCTGTGATAGAAGGTGTATCCAATAGTTTCCTTTGGATATCCTATGAAGACACATTTCTCCGATTTGGGTTCGAGCTTATCAGGTTGAAGCTTTTTCACATAAGCATCGCAGCCCCAAACTTTCAGAAATGACAACTTCGGTTTCTTGCTAAACCACAGTTCATAAGGCGTCGTCTCAACGGATTTTGATGGTGCCCTATTTAACGTGAATGCGGCTGTCTCTAGAGCATATCCTCAAAACGATAGCGATAAATCAGTAAGAGACATCATAGATCGCACCATATCTAGTAAAGTACGATTACGACGTTCGGACACACCATTACGCTGTGGTGTTCCGGGTGGCGTGAGTTGCGAAACTATTCCGCATTGTTTCAAATGTACACCAAACTCGTAACTCAAATATTCTCCTCCACGATCAGATCGTAAGAATTTTATTTTCTTGTTACGATGATTTTCAACTTCACTCTGAAATTCTTTGAACTTTTCAAATGTTTCAGACTCATGTTTCATTAAGTAGATATACCCATATCTGCTTAAGTCATCTGTGAAGGTGAGAAAATAACGATATCCGCCACGAGCCTCAACATTCATCGGACCACATACATCTGTATGTATGATTTCCAACAAATCTGTTGCTCTCTCCATAGTACCGGAGAATGGTGTTTTTGTCATCTTACCCATAAGGCACGGTTCGCAAGTACCAAGTGATTCATAATCTAGTGGTTCCAAAAGTCCATCAGTATGGACTTTCTTCATGCGCTTTACACCGATATGACCCAAACGGCAGTGCCACAAATAAGTTGCACTATCATTATCAACTCTACATCTTTTGGCTTCAACATTATGAATATGTGTGTCACTACTATGGAGATTTAATAAGAATATACCACTCTTTAAGGGTGGATGACCATAAAAGATATTACTCATATAAATAGAACAACCATTATTCTCTGATTTAAATGAATAACCGTCTCGCATCAAACAAGATCCAGATATAATGTTCATGCTTAACGCTGGCACCAAATAACAATTATTTAGGTCTAATACTAATCCCGAAGGTAGATGTAGAGGTAGCGTGCCGACCGCGATCACATCGACTTTGGAACCATTTCCCACGCGCATCGTCACCTCGTCCTTAGCCAATCTTCGCTTAATCTGTAGTCCCTGTTTCGAGTTGCAAATGTTAGCAACAGAACCAGTATCAAATACCCAGGTGCTACTGCGAGCATTAGTAAGGTACACATCAATGACATGTATATCACATATACCTTTGTTCACCTTGCCATCCTTCTTATCCACCAAATACTTGGGGCAGTTCCGCTTCCAGTGACCAGTCTGCTTGCAGTAGAAGCACTCAGTTTCAGGCTTAGGTCCAGGTTTGGGTTTCTTCTCTTGAGTAGCAACTTGCTTGCTATTCTTTTTGAAGTTCCCCTTCTTCTTTCCTTTGCCCTTTTTCTTGAAACTAGTGGTCTTATTGACCATCAACACTTGATGCTCCTTCTTGATTTCTACCTCCGCAGCTTTCAGCATTGCGAAGATCTCGGGAATAGTCTTATTCATCCCTTGCATATTATAGTTCATCACGAAGCTCTTGTAGCTTGGTGGCAATGATTGGAGAATTCTGTCAATGACGCAATCATCTGGAAGATTAACTCCCAATTGAATCATATGATTATTATAACCAGACATTTTGAGTATATGCTCACTGACAGAACTGTTCTCCTCCATCTTGCAGCTATAGAACTTATTGGAGACTTCATATCTCTCAATCCGGGCATTTGCCTGAAATATTAACTTCAACTCCTGGAACATCTCATATGCTCCATGACGTTCAAAACGTCGTTGAAGTCCCGATTCTAAGCCATAAAGCATGGCACACTGAACTATCGAGTAGTCATCAGCTTTGCTCTGCTAGACGTTCATAACATCTGATGTTGCTCCAGCAGCAGGCCTGGCACCCAGCGGTGCTTCCAGGACATAATTCTTCTGTGCAGCGATGAGGATAATCCTCAAGTTACGGACCCAGTCCGTGTAATTGCTACCATCATCTTTCAACTTTGCTTTCTCATGGAACGCATTAAAATTCAACGGAACAACAGCACGGGCCATCTATGTACAATCAAACATAAAAAAGCAAGATACTATCAGGTACTAAGTTCATGATAAATTTAGGTTCAATTAATCATATTACTAAAGAACTCCCACTTAGATAGACATCCCTCTAATCCTCTAAGTGATTACGTGATCCAAATCAACTAAACCATGTCCGATCATCACGTGAGATGGAGTAGTTTCATTGGTGAACATCACTATGTTGATCATATCTACTATATGATTCACGCTCGACCTTTCGGTCTCTGTGTTCCGAGGCCATATCTGTATATGCTTGGCTCGTCAAGTATAACCTAAGTATTCCGTGTGTGCAACTGTTTTGCACCCGTTGTATTTGAACATAGAGCCTATCACACCCGATCATGACGTGGTGTCTCAGCACGAAGAACTTTCACAACGGTGCATACTCAGGGAGAACACTTCTTGATAATTAGTGAGAGATCATCTTAAAATGCTACCGTCAATCAAAGCAAGATAAGATGCATAAAAGATAAACATCACATGCAATCAATATAAGTGATATGATATGGCCATCATCATCTTGTGCTTGTGATCTTCATCTTTGAAGCACCGTCGTGATCACCATCGTCACCGGCGCGACACCTTGATCACCATCGTAGCATCGTTGTCGTCTCGCCAATCTTATGCTTCCATGACTATTGCTACCGCTTAGTGATAAAGTAAAGCATTACAGTGCAATTGCATTACATACAATAAAGCGACAACTATATGGCTCCTGCCAGTTGCCGATAACTTGGTTACAAAACATGATCATCTCATACAATAAAATTTAGCATCATGTCTTGACCATATCACATCACAACATGCCCTGCAAAAACAAGTTAGACGTCCTCTACTTTGTTGTTGCAAGTTTTACGTGGCTGCTACGGGCTTAAGCAAGAACCAGTCTTACCTACGCATCAAAACCACAACGATAGTTTGTCAAGTTGGTGTTGTTTTAACCTTCGCAAAGACCGGGTGTAGCCACACTTGTGCAAAGCACGTCGGGAGAACCGGTCTCGCGTAAGCGTACGCGTAATGTCGCTCCGGGCCGCTTCGTCCAACAATACCGCCGAACCAAAGTATGACATGCTGGTAAGCACTATGACTTATATCGCCCGCAACTCACTTGTGTTCTACTCGTGCATATAACATCAACACATAAAACCTAGGCTCTGATGCCACTGTTGGGGAACGTAGTAATTTCAAAAAAAATCCTACGCACATGCAAGATCATGGTGATGCATAGCAACGAGAGGGGAGAGTGTGATCTACGTACCCTTGTAGACCGATAGCGGAAGCGTTAGCACAACGCGGTTGATGTAGTCATACGTCTTCACGGCCCGACCGATCAAGCACCGAAACTACGGCACCTCCGAGTTTTAGCACACGTTCAGCTCGATGACGATTCCCGGACTCCGATCCAGCAAAGTGTCAGGGAAGAGTTCCGTCAGCACGATGGCGTGGTGACAATCTTGATATTCAACCGTTGCAGGGCTTCGCCTAAGCATCGCTACAATATTATTGAGGATTATGGTGGAAGGGGGCACCGCACACGGCTAAGAAAATGATCACGTGGATCAACTTGTGTGTCTAGGGGTGCCCCCTGCCCCCGTATATAAAGGAGCAAGGGGAGGAGGCCGGCCGGCCCTATAGGCGCGCCAAGGAGGAGTCCTCCTAGTAGGAGTAGGACTCCTACTAGGAGGGGGAAGGAAGTGGGGAAGGAGAAGGAAGGGGGGGGGGGGCGCCCCCCCTCTCCTAGTCCAATTCGGACCAGGGGGGAGCAGGCGCGCGACCCACCCTGGCTGCCCTTCTCTTTCTCCACTAAGGCCCATATGGCCCATTACTTCTCCCGGGGGGGGGGGGGGGTTCCGGTAACCCTCTAGTACTCCGGTTTTCTCCGAAATCACCCGGAACACTTCCTGTGTCCGAATATAGCCGTCCAATGTATCAATCTTTATGTCTCGACCATTTTGAGACTCCTCGTTATGTCCGTGATCACATCTGGGACTCCGAACTAACTTCAGTACATCAAAACTCATAAACTCATAATATAACTGTCATCGAAACCTTAAGCATGCGGACCCTACGGGTTCGAGAACAATGTAGACATGACCAAGACATGTCTCCGGTCAATAACCAGTAGCGGAACCTGGATGCTCATATAGGCTCCTACATATTCTACGAAGATCTTTATCGGTCAGACCGCATAACAACATACGTTGTTCCCTTTGTCATCGGTATGTTACTTGCCCGAGATTCGATCGTCGGTATCTCAATACCTAGTTCAATCTCGTTACCGGTAAGTCTCTTTACTCGTTTTCTAATACATCATCTCGCAACTAACTCATTAGTTGCAATGCTTGCAAGGCTTATGTGATGTGCATTACCGAGAGGGCCCAGAGATACCTCTCCGACAATCGGAGTGACAAATCCTAATCTCGAAATACGCCAACCCAACATTTACCTTTGGAGACACCTGTAGAGCTCCTTTATAATCACCCAGTTACGTTGTGATGTTTGGTAGCACACAAAGTGTTCCTCCGGCAAACGGGAGTTGCATAATCTCATAGTCATAGGAACATGTATAAGTCATGAAGAAAGCAATAGCAACATACTAAACGATCGGGTGCTAAGCTAATGGAATGGGTCATGTCAATCACATCATTCTCCTAATAATTTGATCCCGTTAATCAAATGACAACACATGTCTATGGTTAGGAAACATAACCATCTTTGATTAATGAGCTAGTCAAGTAGAGGCATACTAGTGACGTTTGGTTTGTCTATGTATTCACACAAGTATTATGTTTCCGGATAATACAATTCTAGCATGAATAATAAACATTTATCATGATATAAGGAAATAAACTAATAACATTATTATTGCCTCTAGGGCATATTTCCTTCACCCCCTCCTCCATATCTTTCTCAACATCCTCCCCGTTCTTCTCCTCCATATCCTTCACCTCCTCCAATCATCGTGCATCGTCCTCCTCCTCCTCAGCGGGCTCACACCCATTGGAGCGGAAGGTGTAGGGCGGAACTTAGCAAGCGGCCTCCCCGGCCTTTACTGTTGGGGAACATTGCAGAAAACAAAAAATTTCCTACGGTTTCACCAAGATCCATCTATGAGTTCATCTAGCAACGAGTGATCGGATGCATCTACATACCTTTGTAGATCGCGAGCGGAAGCGTTCAAAGAACGGGGATGAGGGAGTCGTACTCGACGTGATCCAAATCACCGGAGATCCTAGCGCCGAACGGACGGCACCTCCGCGTTCATCACACGTACGGTCAGCGTGACGTCTCCTCCTTCTTGATCCAGCAAGGGGGGAGGAGAGGTTGATGAAGATCCAGCAGCACGACGGCGTGGTGGAGGATGCAGCAGTCACCGCAGCAGGGCTTCGCCGTTCTTCTGCGAGAGGGAGAGGTGTAGCAGGGGAGAGGGAGGCGCCAAGAGTCAAGGGTGCGGCTGCCCCTCCCTCCCCCCTTTATATAGGCTCCCCAAGGGAGGGCGCCGGCCCTAGGAGATGGGATCTCCTAGGGGGGGCGACGGCCAAGGGTGGAGTGGCCCCCAAGGCAAGTGGGGCGCCCCCCCCCACCCTAGGGTTTCCAACCCTAGGCGCAGGGGGTGGGCCAAGGGGGCGCACCAGCCCACTATGGGCTGGTTCCCCTCCCCACTTCAGCCCATGGGGCCCTCCGGGATGGGTGGCCCCACCCGGTGGACCTCGGGACCCATCCGGTGGTCCCGGTACAATACCGGTGACCCCCGAAACTCTCCCGATGGCGAAACTGCACTTCCTATATATAATTCTTCACCTCCGGACCATTCCGGAACTCCTCGTGATGTCCGGGATCTCATCCGGGACTCCAAACAACTTTCGGATTACTTCATATTCATATCTCTACAACCGTAGCGTCACCGAACCTTAAGTGTGTAGACCCTACGGGTTCGGGAGACATGTAGACATGACCGAGATGGCTCTCCGGTCAATAACCAACAGCGGTCTGGATACCCATGTTGGCTCCCACATGCTCCTCGATGATCTCATCGGATGAACCACGATGTCGAGGATTCAAGCAACCCTGTATACAATTCCCTTTGTCAATCGGTATGTTACTTGCCCGGGATTCGATCGTCGGTATCCCAATACCTCGTTCAATCTCATTACCGGCAAGTCACTTTACTCATACCGTAATGCATGATCCCATGACCAGACACTTGGTCACTTTGAGCTCATTATGATGATGCATTACCGAGTGGGCCCAGAGATACCTCTCCGTCATATGGAGTGACAAATCCCAGTCTTGATCCGTGTCAACCCAACAGACACTTTCGGAGATACCCGTAGTATACCTTTATAGTCACCCAATTACGTTGTGACGTTTGGTACACCCAAAGCATTCCTACGGTATCCGGGAGTTACACGATCTCATGGTCTAAGGAAAAGATACTTGACATTGGAAAAACTCTAGCAAATGAACTATACGATCTTGTGCTATGTTTAGGATTGGGTCTTGTCCATCACATCATTCTCCTAATGATGTGATCTCGTTATCATTGACATCCAATGTCCATAGTCAGGAAACCATGACTATCTGTTGATCAACGAGCTAGCCAACTAGAGGCTTACTAGGGACATATTGGTGTCTATGAATTCACACATGTATTACGATTTCCAGATAACACAATTATAGCATGAATAAAAGACAATTATCATGAACAAGGAAATATAATAATAATGCTTTTATTATTGCCTCTAGGGCATATTTCCAACAGTCTCCCACTTGCACTAGAGTCAATAATCTAGTTACATTGTGATGAATCAAATACCCATGGAATTCTGGTGTTGATCATGTTTTGCTCTAGGGAGAGGTTTAGTCAACGGATCTGCTACATTCAGGTCCGTATGTACTTTACAAATATCTATGTCTCCATCTTGAACATTTTCACGAATGCAGTTGAAGCGACGCTTGATGTGCCTGGTCTTCTTGTGAAACCTGGGCTCCTTGGCAAGTGCAATAGCTCCAGTGTTGTCACAGAAGAGTTTGATCGGCCCCGACGCATTGGGTATGACTCCTAGGTCGGTGATGAACTCCTTCACCCAAATTGCTTCATGCGCTGCCTCCGAGGCTGCCATGTACTCCGCTTCACATGTAGATCCCGCCACAACGCTTTGCTTGCAACTGCACCAGCTTACTGCCCCACCATTCAATATATACACGTATCCGGTTTGTGACTTAGAGTCATCCAGATCTGTGTCGAAGCTAGCGTCGACGTAACCCTTTACGACGAGCTCTTCGTCACCTCCATAAACGAGAAACATTTCCTTAGTCCTTTTCAGGTACTTCAGGATATTCTTGACCGTTGTCCAGTGTTCCTTGCCGGGATTACTTTGGTACCTACCTACCAAACTTACGGCAAGGTTTACATCAGGTCTGGTACACAGCATGGCATACATAATAGACCCTATGGCTGATGCATAGGGGATGACACTCATCTCTTCTATATCTTCTGCCGTGGTCGGACATTGAGCTGAGCTCAATTTCACACCTTGCAACACAGGCAAGAACCCCTTCTTAGACTGATCCATATTGAACTTCTTCAATATCTTATCAAGGTATGTGCTTTGTGAAAGACCTATGAGGCGTCTTGATCTATCTCTATAGATATTGATGCCTAATATATAAGCAGCTTCTCCAAGGTCCTTCATTGAAAAACTCTTATTCAAGTAGGCCTTAATGCTGTCCAAAAGTTCTATATCATTTCCCATCAAAAGTATGTCATCTACATATAATATGAGAAATGCTACAGAGCTCCCACTCACTTTCTTGTAAACGCAGGCTTCTCCATAAGTCTGCATAAACCCAAACGCTTTGACCATCTCATCAAAGCGAATGTTCCAACTCCGAGATGCTTGCACCAGCCCATAAATCGAGTGTTGGAGCTTGCACACCTTGTCAGCATTCTTAGGATTGACAAAACCTTCCGGTTGCATCATATACAATTCTTCCTTAAGGAAACCATTAAGGAATGCCGTTTTGACGTCCATTTGCCATATCTCATAATCATAGAATGCGGAAATTGCTAACATGATTCGGATGGACTTCAGCTTCGCTACAGGTGAGAAAGTCTCATCGTAGTCAACCCCTTGAACTTGTCGATAACCCTTAGCGACAAGCCGAGCTTTATAGATGGTCACATTACCATCCGCGTCTGTCTTCTTCTTAAAGATCCATTTATTTTCTAAGGCTCGCCGATCATCGGCAAGTCAGTCAAAGTCCATACTTCATTTTCATACACGGATCCTATCTCGGATTTCATGGCTTTCAGCCATTTGTCGGAATCCGGGCCCGCCATCGCTTCTTCATAGTTCGAAGGTTCACCATTGTCTAACAACATGATTTCCAAGACAGGGTTGCCGTACCACTCTGGTGCGGAACGTGTCCTTGTGGACCTTCGAAGTTCAGTAGGAGCTTGATCCGAAGTATCTTGATCATCATCATTAACTTCCTCTCTAATTGGTGCAGGCACCACAGGAACATTTTCCTGAGTTGCGCTACTCTCCGCTTCAAGAGGCAGTACTTCATCAAGCTCTACTTTCCCCCCACTTACTTCTTTTGAGAGAAACTCCTTCTCTAGAAAGGATCCATTCTTGGCAACAAAGATTTTGCCTTCGGATCTGAGGTAGAAGGTATACCCAATAGTTTCTTTAGGGTATCCTATGAAGACGCATTTTTCCGACTTGGGTTCGAGCTTTTCAGGTTGAAGTTTCTTGACATAAGCATCACATCCCCAAACTTTTTAGAAACGACAACTTAGGTTTCTTCCCAAACCATAATTCATACGGTGTCGTCTTAACGGATTTCGACGGTGCCCTATTTAAAGTGAATGCGGCAGTCTCTAAAGCATAGCCCCAAAATGACAGCGGTAAATCGGTAAGAGACATCATAGATCGCACCATATCCAATAGAGTGCGATTACGACGTTCGGACACACCATTACGCTGAGGTGTTCCAGGCGGCGTGAGTTGTGAAACTATTCCACATTTTCTTAAGTGTGTGCCAAATTCGTGACTCAAGTATTCTCCTCCACGATCTGATCGCAAGAACTTGATTTTCCTGTCACGTTGATTCTCAACCTCACTCTGAAATTCCTTGAACTTTTCAAAGGTCTCAGACTTGTGTTTCATTAAGTAGACATACCCATATCTACTCAAGTCATCAGTGAGGGTGAGAACATAACGATAGCCACCGCGAGCCTCAACACTCATTGGACCGCACACATCAATATGTATGATTTCCAATAAGTTGGTTGCTCGCTCCATTGTTCCTGACAACGGAGTCTTGGTCATCTTACCCATGAGGCATGGTTCGCACGTGTCAAATGATTTGTAATCAAGAGACTCTAAAAGTCCATCTGCATGGAGCTTCTTCATGCGTTTGACACCTATGTGACCAAGGCGGCAGTGCCACAAGTATGTGGGACTATCATTATCAACCTTACATCTTTTGGCATTCACACTATGAATATGTGTAGCATTATGCTCGAGATTCATTAAGAATAAACCATTCACCATCGGAGCATGACCATAAGATATATCTCTCATATAAATAGAACAACCATTATTCTCGGATTTAAATGAGTAGCCATCTCGTATTAAACGAGATCCTGATACAATGTTCATGCTCAAAGTTGGCACTAAATAACAATTATTGAGGTTTAAAACTAATCCCGTAGGTAAATGTAGAGGTAGCGTGCCGACGGCGATCATGTCGACCTTGGAACCATTCCCGACGCGCATCGTCACCTCGTCCTTCGCCGGTCTCCGCTTATTCCGCAACTCCTGCTTTGAGTTACAAATGTGAGCAACCACACCGGTATCAAATACCCAGGAGCTACTACGAGTACTGTTAAGTTACACATCAATTACACGTATATCACATATACCTTTCGTGATGCCGGCCTTCTTGTCCGCTAAGTATTTGGGGCAGTTCCGCTTCCAGTGACCACTTCCCTTGCAATAAAAACACTCAGTCTCGGGCTTGGGTCCATTCTTTGGCTTCTTCACGGTAGCTTGCTTACCGGGAGCGGCAACTCCCTTGCCGTCCTTCTTGAAGTTCTTCTTACCTTTGCCTTTCTTGAACTTAGTGGTTTTATTCACCATCAACACTTGATGTTCCTTTTTGACTTCTACCTCTGCTGATTTCAGCATTGCAAATAATTCAGGAATGGTCTTTTCCATCCCCTGCATATTGAAGTTCATCACAAAGCTCTTGTAGCTTGGTGGAAGCGACTGAAGGATTCTGTCAATGACTGCATCATCCGGGAGATTAACTCCCAGCTGAGTCAAGCGGTTATGTAACCCAGACATTGTGAGTATGTGCTCACTGACAGAACTATTTTCCTCCATCTTACAGCTGAAGAACTTGTCGGAGACTTCATATCTCATGAGCTTGGAAAACCATTTTCAGCTCTTCGAACATCTCATATGCTCCGTGTCGCTCAAAACGCTTTTGGAGCCCCGGTTCTAAGCTGTAAAGCATGCCGCACTGAATGAGGGAGTAATCATCAGCACGTGTCTGCCAAGCGTTCATAACGTCTTGGTTCTGTGGGACGGGTGCGTCACCTAGCGGTGCTTGTAGGACATAATCTTTCTTGGCAGCTATGAGGATGATCCTCAGGTTCCGGACCCAGTCCGTATAGTTGCTGCCATCGTCTTTCAGCTTGGTTTTCTCTAGGAACGCGTTGAAGTTGAGGACAACGTTGGCCATTTGATCTACAAGACATATTGTAAAGATTTTAGACTAAGTTCATGATAATTAAGTTCATCTAATCAAATTATTCAATGAACTCCCACTCAGATAGACATCCCTCCAGCCATCTAAGTATAACATGATCCGAGTTAACTAGGCCGTGTCCGATCATCACGTGAGACGGACTAGTCAACATCGGTGAACATCTTCATGTTGATCGTATCTTCTATACGACTCATGCTCGACCTTTCGGTCTTCTGCGTTCCGAGGCCATGTCTGTACATGCTAGGCTCGTCAAGTCAACCTAAGCGTTTGCATGTGTAAATCTGTCTTACACCCGTTGTATGTGAACGTTGGAATCTATCACACCCGATCATCACATGGTGCTTCGAAACAACGAACTATCGCAATGGCGCACAGTTAGGGGGAACACTTTCTTGAAATTATTATGAGGGATCATCATATTTACTACCGTCGTTCTAAGTAAACAAGATGTAAAAACATGATAAACATCACATGCAATCAAATAGTAATAGCGACATGATATGGCCAATATCACATAGCTCCTTTGATCTCCATCTTGGGGCTCCATGATCATCTTGTCACCGGCATGACACCATGATCTCCACCATCATGATCTCCATCATCGTGTCTCCATGAAGTTGCTCGCCAACTATTACTTCTACTACTATGGCTAACACGTTTAGCAATAAAGTAAAGTAATTTACATGGCGTTTCTCAATGACACGCAGGTCATACAAAAAATAAAGACAACTCCTATGGCTCCTGCCGGTTGTCATACTCATCGACATGCAAGTCGTGATTCCTATTACAAGAACATGATCTCATACATCACATATATATCATTCATCATTCATCACAACTTTGGCCATATCACATCACAGAACACTTGCTGCAAAAACAAGTTAGACGTCCTCTAATTGTTGTTGCAAGTTTTTACGTGGCTGCAATAGGGTTCTAGCAAGAACGTTTTCTTACCTACGTGAAAGCCACAACGTGATTTGTCAACTTCTATTTACCCTTCATAAGGACCCTTTTCATCGAATCTGCTCCAACTAAAGTGGGAGAGACAGACACCCGCCAGCCACCTTATGCAACTAGTGCATGTTAGTCGGTGGAACCGGTCTCACGTAAGCGTACGTGTAAGGTTGGTCCAGGCCGCTTCATCCCACAATACCGCTGAAGCAAGATAAGACTAGTAGCGGCAAGAAAGTTGACAACATCTACGCCCACAACATGTTGTGTTCTACTCGTGCAAAGAGAACTACGCATAAACCTGGCTCTGATACCACTGATGGAGAACGTTGCAGAAAACAAAAAATTTCCTACGGTTTCACCAAGATCAATCTATGAGTTCATCTAGCAACGAGTGATCGGATGCATCTACATACCTTTGTAGATCGCGAGCGGAAGCGTTCACTAGAACGTGGATGATGGAGTCGTACTCGCCGTGATCCAAATCACCGATGACCAAGCACCGAACGGACGGCACCTCCGCGTTCAACACACGTACGGAGCGGATGACGTCTCCTCCTTCTTGATCCAGCGAGGGGGAAGGAGAGGTTGATGAAGATCCAGCAGCACGACGGCGTGGTGGTGGATGCAGTTGTCACGTGCAGCAGGGCTTCGCCGAGCGTCTATGCGAGAGGGAGAGGTGTAGCAGGGGAGAGGGGGCACCAAGATGCAAGGGTGCGGCTGCCCCCTCCCTCCCCCCCTTTATATAGGCCCCCTGGGGGGGCAGCCCTTGGGAGATCCAATCTCCAAGGGGGGCGGCGGCCAAGGGGGGTGGAGTGCCCCCCAAGGCGAGTGGGGCGCCCCCCCACCCTAGGGTTCCAACCCTAGGCGCAGGGGTGGGCCTAGGGGGGCGCACCAGCCCACTAAGGGCTAGTTCCCCCTCCCACTTCAGCCCATGGGGCCCTCCGGGATGGGTGGCCCCACCCGGTGGACCCCCGGGACCCATCCGGTGGTCCCGGTACAATACCGGTGACCCCCGAAACTTTCTCGATGGCCGAAACTGCACTTCCCATATATAATTCTTTACCTCCGGACCATTCCGGAACTCCTCGTGACGTCTGGGATCTCATCCGGGACTCCGAACAACTTTCGGATTACTGCATATACATATCTTTACAACCCTAGCGTCACCGAACCTTAAGTGTTTAGACCCTACGAGTTCGGGAGACATGTAGACATGACCGAGATTGCTCTCCGGTCAATAACCAACAGCGGGATCAGGATACCCCTGTTGGCTCCCACATGCTCCTTGATGATCTCATCGGATGAACCACGATGTCGAGGATTCAAGCAACCCCGTATACAATTCCCTTTGTCAATCGGTATTTTACTTGCCCGAGATTCGATCGTCGGTATCCCAATACCTTGTTCAATCTCGTTACCGGCAAGTCACTTTACTCGTACCGTAATGCATGATACCGTGACCAGACACTTGGTCACTTTGAGCACATAATGATGATGCATTACCGAGTGGGCCCAGTGATACCTCTCCGTCATACGGAGTGACAAATCCCAGTCTTGATCCGTGTCAACCCAACAGACACTTTCGGAGATACCCGTAGTATACCTTTATAGTCACCCAGTTATGTTGTGATGTTTGGTACACCCAAAGCACTCCTACGGTATCCGGGAGTTACACGATCTCATGGTCTAAGTAAAGGATACTTGACATTGGAAAAACTCTAGCAAACGAACTATACGATCTTATGCTATGTTTAGGATTGGGTCTTGTCCATCACATCATTAGATGTGATCTCGTTATCAATGACATCCAATGTCCATAGTCAGGAAACCATGACTATCTGTTGATCAATGAGCTAGTTAACTAGAGGCTTACTAGGGACATGTTGTTGTCTCCTCCTTCTTGATCCAGCAAGGGGGAAGGAGAGGTTGATGAAGATCCAGCAGCATGACGGCGTGGTGGTGGATGCAGCAGTCACCGCAGCAGGGCTTCGCCGTTCTTCTGCGAGAGGGAGAGGTGTAGCAGGGGAGAGGGAGGCGCCAAGAGTCAAGGGTGCGGCTGCCCCTCCCTCCCCCCTTTATATAGGCTCCCCAAGGGGGGGCGCCGGCCCTAGGAGATGGGATCTCCTAGGGGGGGCAAGGGTGGAGTGGCCCCCAAGGCAAGTGGGGCGCCCCCCACCGTAGGGTTTCCAACCCTAGGCGCAGGGGGTGGGCCAAGGGGGGCGCACCAGCCCACTATGGGCTGGTTCCCCTCCCCACTTCAGCCCATGGGGCCCTCCGGGATGGGTGGCCCCACCCGGTGGACCCCCGGGACCCATCCGGTGGTCCCGGTACAATACCGGTGACCCCCGAAACTCTCCCGATGGCCGAAACTGCACTTCCTATATATAATTCTTCACCTCCGGACCATTCCGGAACTCCTCCTGACGTCCAGGATCTCATCCGGGACTCTGAACAACTTTCGGGTTACTGCATATTCATATCTCTACAACCCTAGCGTCACCGAACCTTAAGTGTGTAGACCCTACGGGTTCGGGAGACATGTAGACATGACCGAGATGGCTCTCCGGTCAATAACCAACAGCGGGATCTGGATACCCATGTTGGCTCCCACATGCTCCTCGATGATCTCATCGGATGAACCACGATGTCGAGGATTCAAGCAACCCCGTATACAATTCCCTTTGTCAATCGGTACGTTACTTGCCCGAGATTCGATCGTCGGTATCCCAATACCTCGTTCAATCTCGTTACCGGCAAGTCACTTTACTCGTACCGTAATGCATGATCCCGTGACCAGACACTTGGTCACTTTGAGCTCATTATGATGATGCATTACCGAGTGGGCCCAGAGATACCTCTCCGTCATACGGAGTGAAAAATCCCAGTCTTGATCCGTGTCAACCCAACAGACACTTTCGGAGATACCTGTAGTATACCTTTATAGTCACCCAGTTACGTTGTGAAGTTTGGTACACCCAAAGCATTCCTACGGTATCCGGGAGTTACACGATCTCATGGTCTAAGGAAAAGATACTTGACATTGGAAAAACTCTAGCAAACGAACTATACGATCTTGTGCTATGTTTAGGATTGGGTCTTGTCCATCACATCATTCTCCTAATGGTGTGATCTCGTTATCAATGACATCCAATTTTCATAGTCAGGAAACCATGACTATCTGTTGATCAACGAGCTAGTCAACTAGAGGCTTACTAGGGACATGTTGGTGTCTATGAATTCACACATGTATTACGATTTCCGGATAACACAATTATAGCATGAATAAAAGACAATTATCATGAACAAGGAAATATAATAATAATGCTTTTATTATTGCCTCTAGGGCATATTTCCAACATTTACAACCCTCTTGCTCGTTTCTTCACTTATTTTCTATGTGGATGGTTCTGTAGCCGCCAACCGTTTGGTCCTCTTGGTGGTAGTAGCATCGTGCAAAGCTGTCACCGTCAGTTTTCCCTTCTTTGCAGCCGTGCCAAGTAATGGAGGAACAACTAGTTGAGTAGTATCGTATAGAACAAACATGATTTTATGCACCATCTTGCCAAGGCCCTTGTTGTTGCTGCCGCCTGGCATGTTTCAACCACCTGATATGAGAAACAATAAACGAATTAGTATGGATGATACAACTTGATATAAATATATGGATCCTAGTAAAATAAAAGAGTAAAGCAATAATGCATAAACAACAATACAAGGCATGGAGTTGTTACACGAACCCAAGTTACGATGGATGAACAACTCGGCAGTTTCGATTGGAAGAATTTGAAGCTTTGAAGTGTTGAAGTATATGTAGATATAATGGAGATATGAAAGAGAGAATTGGGGTTTGATCTTTAAGCATGAAGAGAAATAAACTCAGCTTAGCAACCTCATTTTCCTTTTGATGGACTCAATCTTCGATCACTGAAATGAAGAAGGTAGGTCCTTGGCTTGGTGAACACTAGTCTTCATGAGAAGGGGGAGGTCTCTTTTAATCTCCTTTGTTGCAACCTAAGGAAACTTTCTTGATATAAGCTAGTTAAAGCATTAACATCTCAAATATGTTGATATTAATTGCCAAAATCCACCAACAAGATTAGATACACTTTTAGCCGCCCCCTCCACTAGCCCAATCAAGTTGCCCTTCTTGGAAGCTGGGTCCTCCTATGCCGCGACAACCCTACGAGATGGAGAGAAGACTAACTCCACCCCACCAGCTAACCTAGCTTGGAACTCATTCCACTCAATGAAACTCGAGCCGTACTCATTGATAGGAACAGAGATGTGACACATTTCCCAAGCATCCCCTCTAGGACGACAATGCTCATTTGAGTGAAGTCAAAAGAAAGCATCATGAACCACAAGTGACTCAGATGGCTAAGCCCGCCATCAAATAGTAAATACCGATAAACACACAAAAAACATTAGCCTTCACATGGCCACAAATTCCTAAATTTAAAGGGAGGAGATGTGCCACAATTGCCTAATTTTTTCCCAATTCCCTCTCTTTCCTCCTTCCTCATCCTCCTTTTGTGTCCATATTCTCCTCTTCATGGCGTCGATGACATGCCACCCCTCTGTTGCATGCTAATGTCGGCCTAATTGTCGTCCACGTGGTCGGCATCGCTCCCTCGCTGGTCGGGCACACCTCCCTACCCGAGTCGACACCTCCACCTAGTTTGGCTGACCTCTAACCTCCTAGCCCCCCTCGGGGCGGAGCCAACGTTGTATCATTGGTTTCAGATGAACCCAATGAAATTTTCCATGTACGTGCATGTTATATACCACATATTAGGCCTGGCCCTAATAAAAAATTAGGCTTGACCCCATCAAGCGCTGCTAACGCCACATGCATAGATAAATAAGAGGCCCAAAAGCCCACTGTCAGGTCTGTTCGTTACTAGATCAATACATGTACATAATTCGACAAGTTATGAAGCAGTAATTCGGGAGATCATTATCCATTTTGTTTCCTTTACTTCTTGTAAAATAGTTCATGAAACGTAGGAGCTCAAATTTTGAGGCTCACAATTTAGCGAAGCATGCTCTTACCCTTGGAGGTGGCCGCCATGTCTGGTTAGGTCATCCGGCGAATCTTCCTTCCATCCCTGTAAACATTGTGACGAATTAATAAAGCTTTAGTGAATTGTCTAAAAAAATAGGTCAATACATGTACGATGAATACACGGACAACAGCCGCACGCCTCGTCAATTTTCCAACTTGCCTCGCCTCTCTCTCTCTCCCATCTTGACCAGTTTGCTATTAGCCCAAGCCCGTCGCTCCGGTCCTCACCTCCTAAGACGCCGACACCTGACAGAATCGATAGTGCCATAGTGGCAATCAACTATAATTTAATTTGAGGCAACAAGATCACCTCCACATCTCTTTCCTCTGTATGTTCTACCCAATCTAAATCTAATAGCCTGGTATGGGAAACTTTCTTCCCTAATTTTCTAATTCCTTTCCTCCTGGACTTTGATTTATGTAGGCTATGGAAAGATATTTTTCAAAGAAGAGAAGTCGATAACCTAATCCTGATAATGATGCGGGGACATCAAGGTCACCCATTAGATGTAAGCAAAGAGCACAAATGTTGCTTCCAATAGTCTCCCGAAGCCTTCTATCCAGAAAGAGATTAATTTAGATGAGTTTCCCTATGATACAGCTGATCGGAAGAGAATTTCAGAGTACACAAGAAACCCTAAGAAGCAAGATGAGATTAGGATGAGGGGACCTTACAGGCCGCCGCCTACTTTTGTTTATCCACATAGGGACATTGGAGATACTCCATGAAGGTTTAATCCAGAATAGTTTAAAGATTATGGTCGTTGGCTTGAGTATAGTGATAAGGTGCATAAGGCCTTTTGTTTGTGTTGCTATATTTTCAGAGATAACAATGAGGGACAAGCTGGGAGTGATTCATTTGGAATTAATGGTTGAAATGGTTGGAACAAGAAAAGTAGGTTGGATAAGGTACCCATGAGGGTAAAGGTAATGTTAATAGCTTTCATAATGTAGCAGTAAAACGATGTGATGCTTTGATGAATCAAGATCAATCAATTCAGGTTGCCTCGATAAGCAAACTAATCTTACAAAAAAGCAAAACTGATTTCGTCTTAATGCTTCAATTGATTCAGTTAGATACTTGTTGCATCAAGGCTTAGCTTTCCGAGGCCATGACGAATCAGAAGAGTCAAAAAACAAGAGGAAATTTTGAGAGTTGGTAAAGACTTTGGCAAATTAGAATGATGATATACGGAAGGTAGTTCTTGAGAATGCTCCACAAAATTGCAAGCGGGTATGTGGAGATATTTAGAAGGAAATTGCCAACTATTTTGCCAAGGTAACATCGTCATTAAATTATATTTCCTACCATTTTTGTTGTCTCACAAGTTACACTAATTTC
This sequence comes from Triticum monococcum, assembly GCA_034509565.1. Classification (NCBI taxonomy): domain Eukaryota; kingdom Viridiplantae; phylum Streptophyta; class Magnoliopsida; order Poales; family Poaceae; genus Triticum; species Triticum monococcum. Next base: position 493,297,931 of record CM067845.1, read on the forward strand.
TAATGATCCCCTTATATTTGTGCATAGATAACTTTGAATTCTATTGTTTAAGAAACTGGAGCTGATGTGTTCAGCTTGTTGATTGATGAGGCTGCTGATGTGTCTGACAAATAGGAAATGACAATTGGTTTGACATATCTTAGCAAGTGTGGATTTATCATTGAATGGTTAGTTGGAGTTGTACATGTGCAAGAAACATCGGCAATATGTCTTCATGCCGCACTTCAAAACCGATATTGGTTTAAGCATAAAACAAGTCAGATGACAATGTTATGACGGGGCTAGCAATATGCATGGCGAGTTCAATGGCTTGAAAGCAAATATTTTGCAACAGAATAAGTCAGCCTATTATGTGCATTATTTTTCTCACCAACTCCACTTTGTTATTGTAGCAGTACCAAAGAAGCATGAAGATATTGCATATTTTTTCTACATGATCTCCATTTTATTTAATGCGGTTGGAGCTTCTTGCAAAAGAAAGGACATGATTAGAGAGAAACATCAAGAGGATGTAATAAAAGCCATAGGTCGTGGGCAAATTAGCATTGGCAGAGGGTTAAATCAAGATCAAACTCTTCAGAGAGCTGGTGACACATGTTGGGGCTTGTTGGGGAACGTAGCATGCAATTTCAAAAAAATTCCTACGATCATGCAAGTTCTATCTAGAAGATGCATAGCAACGAGAGGGGGGGAGTGTGTCCATGTACCCTCGTAGACCGAAAGCGGAAGCGTTTGATAACGCGATTGATGTAGTCGAACTTCTTCTCGTTCTGACCGATCAAGCACCGAACGCACGACACCTCCGAGTTCTGCACACGTTCAGCTCGATGACGTCCCTCGAACTCTTGATCTAGCAAAGTACCGAGGGAGAGTTTCGTCGGCATGACGGCGTGGTGACGGTGATGGTGAAGTGATCCGCGCAGGGCTTCGTCTAAGCACTATGTGAATATGGCCGGAGGCGTAAACTATGGAGGGGGGGCGCCGCACACGGCTAACAATGTTTGTTGTGTGTTCTAGCGGTGCCCCCCTTCATATATATAGGTTGGAGGGGAGGAGAGGCAGCCAAGGGGGCACCCCAAGTAGGAGGAATCCTACTTGGGGTCCTCCCAATTCAGCCTTCCACCTTTCCTATTCCTATTCGGAGTAGGAAGGCAAGAGGGGGAAGGGGGAATCCTATTCCCTTTTTTCTTTCCTCCTTCCCCTTTTCTACTCCAATTTGGCCAGCCCATATGAGGGAGGCGCACCAGCCCCTTAGGGGCTGGTCTATCCCTCTCTTGGCCCATTAGGCCCATATAGTTTGTCGGGGGTTACCGAAACCCCTTCTGATGACCCGATACGTACCCAGTACCCCCAGAACACTTCCGGTGTCCGAATACTATCATCCTATATATGAATCTTTACCTCTCGACAATTTTGAGACTCCTCATCATGTTTGTGATCTCATCCGGGACTTCAAACAACATTCGGTCACCAAATCACATAACTCATATAATACAAAATCGTCATCGAACGTTAAGTGTGCGGACCCTACGGGTTTGAGAACTATGTAGACATGACCGAGACACTTCTCCGGTCAATAACCAATAGTGGAACCTGGATGCTCATATTGGCTCCTACATATTCTACGAAGATCTTTATTGGTCGAACCGTAGTGAGAACATACGTTATTCCCTTTGTCATCGGTATGTTACTTGCCCGAGATTTGGTGGTCGGTATCTTCATACCTAGTTCAATCTCGTTACCGGAAAGTCTCTTTACCCGTTCCGTAATACATCATCCCGCAACTCATTAGTCACTTTGCTTGCAAGGCTTCTTATGATGTACATTACCGAGAAGGACTAGAGATACCTCTCCGATACTTGGAGTGACAAATCCTAATCTCGATCTATGCGAACCCAACAAACACCTCCGGATATACCTATAGAGCATCTTTATAATCATCCAGTTACGTTGTGATGTTTGATAGCACACAAGGTATTCCTCCGGTATCCGGGAGTTGCATAATCTCATAGTCGAAGGAATATGTATTTGGCATGAAGAAAGCAATAGCAATAAAACTGAATGTTCAACATGCTAAGCTAACGGATGGGTCTTGTCCATCACATCATTCTTCTAATGATATGATCCCGTTCATCAAATGACAACGTATGTCTATGGTTAGGAAACTTAACCATCTTTGATTAACGAGCTAGTCTAGTAGAGGCTTACTAGGGACACAATGTTTTGTCTATGTATCCACACATGTATCAAGTTTCCGGTTAATACAATTCTAGCATGGATAATAAACATTTATCATGATATAAGGAAATATAAAATAACAACTTTATTATTACCTATAGGGCATATTTCCTTCAGGGCTCACACTACAGAACTCTCTCAAGTCTAGTGACGTTGTTCCCTGCAACCATGTATGTTCTAAAATATGTGGATGAAGAAGGAAAAATGAAAAGAAAAGCTGTGCACGTGGTCTTGTAGCATATTTCGAGACCTTTGATTTTGTGTTTTATTTGCGCATGATGCTGGATATATTAGGAAATGCAAATACTTTGTCACGTGCCTTGCAAAAGAATGATCAAGACATCCTTAATTCCATGTCATGTGTGAAGTCAACAAGAAATGAGCTATAAGAACTAACGGAGAATGGATGGGACTCACCGATACAAAAAGGCATATTCATTTTGTGAAGAACATCACATTGAGAACACGGATATGCAGGAGCAATATATCAATCGACACAAACCAAGACAAAAACTAATAAGACAAACCTCCAACATTACCGAGTAGAGTGTCTTAATTCCATTATTGACTGGCAACTTCAAGAGTTTGATGACCGTTTCAATGAGGTAAGTTCTGCATTACTTGCCCACATGGCTTTATCAACCCAAAAGATGGATTTGTCGCTTTTAACTTGGATAGCTTGGTGAAGCTAGCCGAGTTTTATCCAGATGATTCTGATTCGAAAAAATGGATGATCTTGGTCCTGAACTACACATTGATAATGTGTGAGCGGATGAAAGGTTTGCTAATTTGGACGGGATTGCTGATCTTGCTAAATAAATATGTTACTTTTCCTTTGGTCTATCATCTTCTAAAGCTAGTATTGGTATTCCCAGTTACCAAAACATCCACGGAGAGATGCTTTCGGCTATGAATGTTGTCAAGAAAAAGTTGTTGGTGATCAGTTCATGAGTGATTGTCTAATTTGCTGTGTGGAGAAAGAGATGTTTTCTCCCATTAGTAATGATGTTGTGTTTGACCTTTTTAAGCGATGAAAAATCGAAAAGGCACAATTTGAAATGTGAGTGACTTTACATTATTCTTTCACATGATGTCACTTCTATTTTAAACTTGCCAACCTAACTTGTTATTTCCTTCTATGTTTTTAGAAAGATGAGAAGTTGGATATGAAATATGTAGTTTATCTGGTACTACTTTATTTATAATATGTAAATGAGAGATTCTATAATTTCAACCGATTGGTATGTTACGCACTCTTCAATTTTAAAGTAACAAATATGTGTGATAAGTGATACCATATTCATATTCATTGTGATTTATTTGATTGATATAATCTTGTTGCGATATGTCACAAAGTAGGACTTGGTTCATATGGAATTTTCACAACCACTAGTTAAGCCAAGGACCGCCGTCATCCCCGTCTCCCGACTGGACACTGCTACTGTGACTGAACTTTTTTTTTCAGTTGTCTTAGAATTAGCAAACGCAAAATTTAAAAATCTGAACTGCGATGTTCATACGAGGCACCCGGCACAGCCACCTCCTTCACCTACTCTTGGCCTGCTGGCCAGTTGGCCATCCATCTATGTACTTCCTCTGTTTCAAATTACTTGTTATGAAAATGGATGTATCTAAAATTAAAATACATTTAGATACATTCATATCTGCGACAAGTAATTCGAAATGGAAAGAGTAACTTTCGAGGGGCACACAAGCGACGCGTCACAGTGCTGATTTGCCGTGAGAAGCGAAGAGACGAAGGAAAAAAAGAGGTATGGCTCAGATACCTTATCCAGCACCCTCCAATGGCCACACGCCATGAGCACACCGCGAAATCCCGCTCCCCTCCACCACTAACCTCGCATTCCCGCGCCCCCACCATATCCCCTATATACCCACACCGCCAAACACCACGTACGTAGCGCCCTACCGAGATCAAGAACTCGCCGCCCGTTGGTTCCAGACCACCCACACCACACAGCTCCAGCGAAGGAGGAGGACCATGGCCGCCTCGACCGCCGCCGTGCTGTCCCCGCCCACCGTGGCCGGGCTCCGCCTGGCGCCGTCCCCGCGCGCGGCCGTCTCGTTCCGGACGGCCTCGTCGTCGGCGGCGAGGCGGTCCGTGGCGGCGCGGGCGGCGCTGGAGCCGTCGGTGGTGATCAGCCTCAGCACGGGGCTGTCGCTGGTGATGGGCCGCTTCGTCTTCTTCAACTTCCAGCGGGAGAACGTGGCGAAGCAGGTCCCCGAGCAGAACGGCAAGACCCACTTCGAGGCCGGCGACGAGCGCGCCAAGGAGTTCGCCGGCATCCTCAAGTCCAACGACCCCGTCGGCTTCAACCTCGTCGACGTCCTCGCCTGGGGCTCCATCGGCCACATCGTCGCCTACTACATCCTCGCCACCACCAGCAACGGATACGACCCACCCTTCTTCGGCTGATCCGTCCCACGTCTCCCCTGCCCGCCTGCGTGCCGGCCGGAGCGGCTTGCTGTTGTAATCTGCCGTGTTTTCATTAGTTCTATAATACGCTGATGGTATACTATCATGTTTGTATGTATGTGAGGTGGTGAAAGATTGATTAATCTGGACAAGTAGTGCAACCGCGTGTGTGTATTCAGTGCCACATGAATGATTTTATCTCTCTTTTCCCCATAGTAGAAAAGGAATTTTAGTGTGCACGGGATATCATGTGCGTAGATCCACCGTCTGTGGTTGTTTTGAGATTAGTGCTACTTTTATCTTCTGGCTTTTCAGAATTTGTCTTGTTTCAAAATGCAGACAGTGAAACAAGAAAAAAATCGAACAAAACATTTGAAACGAGATAACATTCTTTTTGCGAGAGAATTTTTGATTTATTCATGTTCAATCATGACACTAGAACGAACACCAAAAATAATAAATTACATCCAAATACGTAGACCACTTAGCAATGACTACAAGCACTAAAGCGAGCCGAAGTCGCACGGCCACCATTGTCCTTTCCTCGTCGGAGCCAGGCAAAACTTATTGTAGTAGTCAGTCGGAAATCATTGTGCTAAGGCCCCACAGGCACAACTTATTGTAGTAGACAGTCGGAAGTCATTGTGCTAAGGCCCCATAGGACCAGTGTAGCAGAACAGCAACCGCCGCCGACAAAGAGTAGCGTAGATAGAAAGGATCCAACAACACATAAAAGTTGACGAACTATCACCAAATTCGAGCAAATTCACCAAGAACAACCGTTGTCAATGAAGAATAGCATACATAGGAAGGATCTAACCTAAAAACACATAAAAATAGACAAACTATGATCAGATCCGAGCAAATCCATTAAGGACAGATCCGCTGTGAGACACACCATTGGGACAATGTATCCATGCACGGCAGAGAAGCCAATCTCAACATCTGTAGTTATACTCTTATTTTTTTACAGGCAATTGACATGCGTCGCAACGGGGACACACATTTTTTGTTCGCAAGCACCCTGATTTACCATCCATCTTATCATCAATTTGATTACTTACCAGACGTAGACTTTAGCAGCCAACTGAATCAGTACTATCATCAATATGATTACTTGCCAGTTACCAAACGTAGACTTCAGCTGCCAACTGAATCATTAGACAGTTATGTTCTCCACGTGACAGTTATGTTCAGTACATATGCCCCAGAAAAATTGCATAACTGCTTCATGACTTGCACAGGCACAGCATATTCAAACAGCAACAGGGAAGAAGATGACAGCACGAGCACTGGTACACTTGGATGTTGGAATTCATTAACATTTCCAGGATACAGCGAAGAGAGAACCAGCAACAAGATTTGTGAATAAGTACAGTAAAGTGATGGTAACTAGCAAAATCTGAGTTGATGTTACAAACAGAAAATTTATAAGGCCACCAATGCCTAATAGATTACAGGAAGTAACTTTTCAATAATGTCTACACAGAGGCTCATCCGCAGAGAAATTTTCTAACCTCATCAAGTAGGTACAAATTCGGGGGGAGAGGGCAAGAACCGCGCGACGAATGTCCACACTGCGATGCACAGCAGCACTAACTGAACCGAACAAAAAAGTGAAGCTCGACTCGCTCCGGCCTGCAGCTTCAGGACCTCTGAAGCGTTTGAGAGCTCTTTGCACTGTGACTCTAGCTTCTCCACCAAATCCTCTAGCGTCCTCGCTCTGTTCTCGGTGTGCCGAAGCTTGACCTCCAGCTGTTTGTGATCCTCGGACAGAGTCTTCTGAGCTTCTTGAAGAGCGCCCTGACCCTCGGTCTGGGGCTGCCAAGCTTCTGAAGCTCTTTTCAGGATGAAGCACTGGATATCGGCCTCCATCTTCTCCATGAGCAGTTGATCAACTTCAGACTGTAGGGAAAGTAGCTTGCTATTGTATAGTGCGGTTTCCCCTGGTTTTGTCTTGTTGAGTGTATCAAGTTCAAGTATTCTCGAATCCTTCTCATCGATGAGAAGGGAAGCTTCTTCCAGCTTGGACTCTAGAAGCTTCAACTTTTCACTTATTTCTTCTGAAAAATCTTCGCAATTGGGTGAACTGCTCCATTCATTTTCATCGGAATTGTCTGTGGAATTGTCACTGCTTTCTTTCCCAATTTCCACAAACATTTGGAGCTCTGCGGAAATATGCAGAAGCAAACAGTTATTGCAAAAAACACTTTGACCGAAGCAAAAGATGGTTTCATGTTTTCAACAAAACATTTTCGTCCAGCTGCAATGATACGGCAACAGAGCACTCACGAATTTATAATAGGAAATGGACCAAGGAAACTTCCCAGAACATGGAGGGCAAGCAGATGCTTTTACACATTTTTTTATGCTATAATGGCTGCTACTGAAACTACTAGGAAATAAGCTTGCGGACTGCGGAGTACAAAATTTCTTTCTTAAAACTAGGAGATGAAGCAGACCACTTAATCTGATATGAAATATACATTAAAAAAATTGCCACAGAGAATATAATGATATAAAACACAAGAGATCTTTTCTCATGAAATGGGGAAGTCCACAATGGCAGTAATTAATTGCCAGAGCATTGAACTAATGTATTGACCAACTCACCAAATCACCACTTAAATGTTGATAGTCTGATGTGTTAAACAGCAAAGAAGAACATGCATACTGCATTCCTTTTTAAACAAGCATTGTTATCACTGTTAACACCTCGCCTTAAACCTACACTGGAATAAAATATCAATAAGGACTGTTTTAGCAGGATTTCCCAACATAATGTGAGCCAAGTTCTACACCAGGTTTGCCATATTTTTCCATGGGAGCAAGCTCATTGAAAAGTGGAGACGCGCCCTCCCCTGTAGCCATTATATTATTATAACAACCGTAGCCTCCATTCCCTCTTCCGCCACCGTTGTTGTGTATTCACGCCACAGCTGACACCCTCACATCGCTAAGTAGCATTGATGTGTCCTAACTTCTAGCTCGCAATCATGTCTGCTATTTCGCTGGAAGTTCATCAACTCCGTTACTACAAGTAATTTCTTCTTCGCCGGGTTCTTTTCCTATCAGAGATCAACTTCTCTTCTCTTCCATCTCAATTCTTACTACAAGCTGGACATGTTGATGAAACATGGGTTACTAAAACATCAACTTCTCTTCCATTTCAACTCTGTTAATGAAATGACTCACTATCGCCAGGCTTCCATGAGGGAAACGGAAAAAAAATCAGCATTCAGATTCTCCTCTCGGGAAGGCTTAACAAATTAAATTCAACTGTGATTTTCAGTTAAATCAATAGGCAGGAAATGCAAAACTGGTTTCTTTTTTCGCAATGGCCAAAAGGTGACTTGTGCACAACTAGGAACCTCATTGGACAAGAAGTCACTGCATCAAAGGGGCCAAGCATATGGGTGGGGTGGTGGCGTACCAAGAAGAGAAAGAGACTGATGTAACCACATCTTGCAGATCCAACATGAGAGCGAAGCAGCAGCAACAGATTAGGAGAATGACCACTTTTCCCTAATAATGGCTATTGAAGATGATACGCTTTCTTCAGAATTGACATGTTACTGAATCCACAACACTTGGTATGACCGAAGCATGAGGCCACAGTGGATTAAACTTGTCAAAATTAGTATCTAGGATCACTTTATTGTTGTCAAAATTACTGAATCCACAACACTTGACATGTTACTGAATCTACAAACATCATGGATGTATGTCTTGTCCCATTTATTGTTGATCACTATGATACATCAAGCTTTCAGTTATTTCCAGCTAATAAAGTAGGCCGTTTTAGGAAACCAAACGGTTTAATCTCAAAATGAATAGCTGAACAAAAATACTCGGTAGTAGTAGAAATTCTGAACTACGCCCTCTAAGGTCTAAGATGGTAAGTAGGGTATGTGAAATGCAAATTTCCATGTCAAATAGTAACAAACACCTGCTTGATCTAATGGAATAAACTCGTTAGCTCATCAAGCTAAAGCGAAAGGGATTTTTTAAGAGAATAAACTGAAGGGGGATTATATAATCATACCATTCTCAAGTGCTTCTTGTGCTGACTGAAGCATCGAAATTGAGTCGGCGTACGGATCAAGACCTGAATGGATCCCTCCATTCTCACCCTTGCCGATGCTCCCTTCATGAAATCCATGATCATGGGAATACAAATCACCATTCCCCATTGCCATTCTCCCTACTGCACTCCCATTCTCCTTATAGAAACCTCCAGCTGCAGATCGCAAGTGCTCACTTGGAGCTTCATCGTCGCTGTGGTCGCCATCAGTGTAGAGAAACTTGTGAACGCCATTACTGCTGATGCCAGCGCTTGATTTTCGCGCGTGAGCAGCGCCAGTGCTGCGGAGGTCAGATTCGACGCTGGAGCGCGAGTTCTCCGGCTCCACCGTGGAGGAGGCCGCAGAGACGGCGCGCGCACCGGCGCCGCGGGCGCGTGCGGTGCGGAGGTTCTTGGCGTGAGCAGCGGCGCCGGGGGCTCGGGACCGCGCCCTGTCGCGGTCGCGGCCGAAGCCGGCGAGCGAGAAGTCGTGGCGCGGGAGCGCGGTGGAGGACTTGCTGGTCCGGTCGTCGCTGTTGTCCGAGTCGGCGCCGCCGGCGCCCACCGAGAAGCCGGCGGACGCGATCAGGAGGCCAAGATCCGGGTCCAGACTAGTCAGAGCCGGAGCTGGGGACGGCGACGGAGGCGCCTCCGGCGGCACGAAGCTGGACTCGACCGACGCGACTGGGCTATCCACCTCGGCCGCCGCCGCCTCCTGCTTCCCCTTAGGCGCGTCGGCGCCGACGGGGAGACGGCGCTTATGGAGCTGCGCCAGGTCCACCTCAGCGCCAGTGGCGGCGGCGGCTGAGGCGGCGACGGGGCCCGCGGGGGAGCCGCCCTCGTCGTCGTGGTGCTCGCGGGGGATACGGCGCCACCGGCGGAGGCCGCGGCCCTTGGCAACCGGGCGACCAGGAGAGGATACCGGCGGCGGCGACTCGCCGACGGAGCCCACGCTGTTGGCGCCGGAGTCCATGCCGTCCGTCCGGCGCCAATTGGCGTCAACGGCGGCGGCCCTGGGAGGCGGATGGGATCAGGGAGCTGGGAGGGGGGCGCGCTGGGGTTGTCGGGAGCGCATGGCGGGGCTATGAGGATCGGGAATTCCCGGGATTCGATCTCGGACCCGGAGATCCAACCGAGGAGTGGAAGTGGGGAGGAAGCAGGGGGAGGGGAGTAAAGAAAACAGGGGAGGGGAATGGAGTTTTCCTTATCGTTATGGTCGTTCTGGCAGCAGCTTCTATGATGCCTGTCTTCTCTACTTGATTACGCAATCTACCAAGATCAATTCATTACTACTGCCTATCGAGCACCGTCGGATCGGGACAATCGAGCGGCGGCAGCAGGAGGCGCGAGCTAGGCGGCCGGCGACGGCGACGGCTAGACGGCTAATGCGACCAGGTGCCCTGGTGTATGTCATGGCCTCATCGGTTTCTACATCACTCTACCAGACAGACACAGATCATGCAGAGTTTTATAAAGTCGGATCCACCTTTTAGGAAAAAGGAAAATAGACCCTCTTACCTGGTGAACGTTCGCTAGAGAGGGTGGCATATGCATATGATTTCGTGGCAGTTTTAGTCGTGAGGAAGTGACGAGGGGTGGCATTTCCTTCAGACGACATGGTAGTTTCTTCGTCGAGAAGGTAATTTTCGTTTGAAAACTGTCGTCATTTGATCTTTCCTTATAACTAAAACTGACATCAAATGATGTTCGCTTGCCGAGCCTTTTAGATGAAGGTAAACGTTCTGCATTGGCTGACCGGCTATGTCTCTTGCCGGTCGCGCACGAACCGTCCGATCGGGGCAAGATCGCGCAACGACATGGGACTTTATGGCTCACACGCGCCGCCTTATGCTCTCAGGTGTTGCTCTCCTTCACTTGTTTCCTTGGCATGAACGCAATCCCTTCTCTCTCGTTTCTCTTCTTCTCCAACAAACTACATATCTCATGGCTACCTCCTGTCGGGGCAGACCACGCACTACCATGACGGGCGTTCAATGAGCTTGACCCCCTCCTCTCTCTACCTCCGCATGAGGGCCAATGTTGCTCTCCCACCTCCCCATCTCATGTCGCAACCATGTGTTGGGGATGTTGGGACCGCTGGACGAGGATGTTGCGACCTTCCAATTGTGACGGAGACCCATCCGGTGGTGCTGGGACCGTCTACCGAGGATGTCGCGACCGGTAGCGATGCAATAACGGCAAGCGGCGGTTTGCTGGGATTGGCACTGCGAGTCCGGCAATACCAAATGTTGCGATCCAGATGTTGGAACCTGCAACATCAACTACCGGAACCGCCTCGTTGAACGTCGCGACCGGTTGATGAGTCCAATCAGGCATCCCATTTTACTTCTTGTTTTGCGTCGTATTTGTAGGATTTTCAAGATTTTATCGCATTCACACATTCTTTTTGGCTTATTCTTTCAAGATCCTAATGAAGAAGGAGATTCGAGTTATTAAAGAAAGAAACATCAATACAAGGGTGAAAATCACGCTTATTGGCGTGATAAATAACCTACCATACAAAGCATCAATCAAATGGGAGAAAAGCAGTTGTGCGGGCACTTCCAGAGGCGAAGACAACATCTAGTATGAGCATGCCCACTCGTCGGCGCCGCCACCCTCTGATCGACTACTTCAACTCCATGCCTTTGGATCGCATAGACGACACACAAAGAGATCAGAACATGCACCAGAACCAAGAACCCTAGCCTTCGGAAGGAGTTTGGAAGGGTATTGACAGAAGGGCTCCATGACGGAGCTAAGTCCGGCAGATCTTGGGGTTGGGGATCCCGAGCTAGGAGATTGGACGTGATGGTAACACGGAATGCTACTCGACCAAGCAACGCCTGATATCCACTTCGAAAGGACCATGTAGAAGCTCAATGCTTTGATACGATAGTTATTCGAAGTTTTGAATACCACCACCAACACGAACCTTCCTGTGTAGTGGATTTCCTTTCTCATGATGATTCCCTTAAACATTGTTTTACCGGGCTGGATGTGTAGTGGAACGCGGTAATTTTAAAAAAATCCTACGCACACGTAAGATCCATCTAGGTGATACATAGCAACGAGAGGGGAGAGTGTTGTCCACGTACCCTCGTAGACCGTAAGCGGAAGCGTTATGACAACGCGGTTGATGTAGTCGTACGTCTTCACGATCCGGCTGATCTTAGCACCGAAGATACATCACCTCCGCGATCTGCACACGTTCATGTTTATATTTCCTTATATCATGATAAATGTTTATTATTCATGCTGGAATTGTATTAACCGGAAACTTAGTACATGTGTGAATACATAGACAAACAGAGTGTCACTAGTTTGCCTCTACTTGACTAGCTCGTAGAATCAATGGCGGTTATGTTTCCTAACCATAGACATGAGTTGTCATTTGATTAACGGGATCACATCATTAGAGAATGATGTGATTGACTTGACCCATCTGTTAGCTTAGCATGACGATCGTTTAGTTTGTTGATATTGCTTTCTCCATAACTATAACTGTAGCGATCAAACCTCAACCGGTCTGATCTCTGTGCTCCGGTGTCATCCCTGGATCAGTAATGCTGACACCACACAGTACTTCGAAGGATTTATATCAGAGTGGCAATCACACACTTATTACAACGATGTCTCAAAAGAGAACTTATTACATAAATATGGCTTAAGGCCATCTAGTGTCGATAACAGCGGAAGACTTGGAAGATAAATGGGTCCATCAACTCCAACGGTATCACTGAGTATAGAACCACGACCTAAAACACCTTAATCGTCGTCTGAAAAGTCTGCAACATTAACGTTGCAGCCCGAAACGGGTCAGCACATGGAATATGCTGGCAAAGTAACACATAGAGAGTAATGGAAAGAAACAGCTATACTATATGCATATTTGGCTGGTGAAAAGCTCTATGGTTACTGTTTTGCGTAAAGCCAATTTTTCCCTACTGCAAAGGAATAAATTTATTTAACTATCATGGTGGTTGTTAAACATTGAGAATGGTTGACAGCATTCTCAATCCCAATTAAAAGTGAACAATTAAACCCAACAATATTAATTAGAAGTAACATGATGAGATTCACATGATATTCAAGTACTAGATACTCAAGATTGTCCATAACCGGGGACACGGCTAATCATGATTAGTTTGTTACACTCTGCAGAGGTTTGCGCACTTTTCCCCACAAGACTCGATCGCCTCCGTTGGTTTTCTCGCACTACTGGTGTTTGAGAAACGGATGACCGAGACACAGTCTTTCAGAAGCGCTAGCACCTTATGATGGAGTAGACCGTACCACCTACAACCCCTACATCTGCTAGTCTACCCCTATAAGAGTTCGCATGACTTAGTCAACTATGCCAGAGCCCATAATGGCTTGTGGCTGCACACGTAAGTATTTAGCATGAAAAATCTTATGATTCCTTTGAGCCTGGGTGGCGGTCCATAAAAAAACAGGCAAGTCCTGATAGACATCAGGTGCCTCAATCCACCCAGATGTGTGTTTAAGTTGCCACCTTAGATAAACCATTTAAAAATTATCAATCTCACATCTGTCATGGATATCACTCACCCAATCCACGTCTACTAGTATAGCATGGCATAATAAGCAAACGTAGAAGTAACTCCCAAAGGTTTCATAATAAACAGGTAATAGGTACTACCTCATCTACTTCCCATCCCACAATTTAATTAGATCCTAATCATGCAATGTGTGAGGATGGATCTAATGCAATAAAACTGGGTTGTAGAAAAGGTATGATCAAAGTGTTACTTGCCTTGCTGATGATCTGCGAGTCCTAGAGATTCGAAGTAACAGGCGGCGCAATCCGGGTAATCTATCGCAGACAAACAACAAGCATACAATAAGTACTCATCTAATGCACAGGTAAAACTCGAACAAGAGATCGAACCAGAAAGTTCAACTTAAGAACTCCGGTTGAGAAAAAAGAAAGAACCGGACAAAGAAACCGAAAACAAACGGCGGAAAACAACTCGGTTCTAGCAAGTTGAAACTAGGTCAAATTTTACCGTAGCAAAAACTTAGTTAAAGTTGATTAGTCGGAACGGCGGTTTCGAAACGAAACTCCAGGCGCTTGAATCACCTGATTCCGATAAACGAGCGAGAAGATAGACTAGAAAGAAGATCGGATCTGAGATCGCGATCGCGGAATAAATCCGACAAGAAGAAAAAGAAAAACGGTTGAACGAACGGACGTTCGTTAACCTAGAAGAATCCGGTGATCACGTTCGTTAGGACGAACGGTCTGGCGAACGATCTTGGGCAACTAAATCGGAAAAGAAAACGAATCCGATCTAGGGTTTCGGAGAAGAAAACCGATCGTAAAACCGATCTAGAAAACCGGAACGGTTTCGCGAAGAAAAACGAATCGGAGAAGAAGAATCAGAACGATTAGAAGAAAACGATCCGATGAGAAGAATAGATGTAGCACGGGGCTACCTCCGACGAAGTCTCCGGCGAGGGGTTCCGGCGGCGTGGGCGTGGGCGGCGGCAAGGTGCGGCGGCGGCGCGGGTGGTGCGGCGGTGGTGGGGTGCGGCGGCGCGGGTGTGGGGCGCGGCGCGGCGGCGATGGGGCACTAGGGCGGCGCGGCACGGGTGAGGGGCGTGGTGGTGCTTGGGGCTTTGGGGGCTTTGGATTTGATGTGTTTAGAGGGGGGGTGTGGGAGTATTTATATTGGGGAGGGGGGAGAAAACTTGGTGTAGGGGTCAAGGAATTAGACTAGGACTAGGAAAGAAAAGAGGAAAGAGATCTAGAAAAAAAAATGAAATAGGATGAATCCTACTAGGACAAGGAAACGGCGGCGGCGGTGGCCTCCTGCGCCTGGGGCGCGCGCGCTGGCGCCTGGGAGCCGGCCGGCTCGGTGGCTTGGGCCTTAGGCCCAAGTCGCTGGAGCTCTTTTTTTTTAAAACGGTTCCGCGCTCGAAAAAAAACAAAAAGAGATCTAAACAAACTCCAAATCTAATAAAGTAAATTTTCCCCGACTCCTAAAAATGAGCCGAACAAAATGAACTTTTCTCCAGGCCTAAAATGCAAATTTTTAAAACGCGCATTTTTCCCTATCCAAATAAAAGGCAAATGAAACTCCGACAAAAACCAATGATCCTTTCTTCAAAATTTGAGAAGACTCAAATATGAAAAAGACGAAATCTCCAACTCTCTCCGAGGGTCCTTGAGTTGCGTGAAATTTCTTGGATCGACAAAATGCAAGAAAATATGATATGCATGATGATCTATGTATAACATTCCAAATTGAAAATTTGGGATGTTACAAACCTACACCCCTTAAGATGAATCTCGCCCTCGAGATTCGGGTTGGCTAGAAAATAGGTGAGGGTGGTCCTTGAGCAAATCTTCTTCTCTCTCCCAGGTGGCTTCATCCTCTGAGTGGTGGTTCCACTGAACTTTGCAAAACTTGATAACCTTGCCGCGGGTAACTCTGCTGGCATAATCGAGAATCTTGACTGGTTTCTCTTCATACGTTAAGTCGTCCTTCAACTGAATCGCTTCAAGCGGCACTGTATCTCTTAACGGTACCTCCGCCATCTCGGCGTGACATTTGTTCAGCTGAGAAACATGGAATACATCGTGAACTCCTGACAGTCCCTCTGGTAATTCCAACTTATACGCGACTTCTCCCATACGTTGTAAGATCTTATACGGTCCAACGAAACGCGGTGCTAGTTTTCCCTTAACTCCAAAGCGTTTCACTCCTCGAAGTGGGGATACTCGGAGATAAACCCTGTCTCCGGTTTCGTAAACTGTCTCCTTGCGTTTAGAATCTGCGTAGCTCTTCTGCCTGGACTGGGCTACCTTGAGCCTATCGCGAATCAACTTAACTTTCTGTTCAGACTCCTTAATCAAATCTGGTCCAAAGAACTGACGATCTCCAACTTCGTCCCATGACAACGGTGTCCTGCACCTCCTTCCGTACAAAGCTTCGAAAGGTGCCATCTTCAAACTGGTTTGGTAACTGTTGTTATAAGAAAACTCCGCATACGGCAAATTATCGTCCCAACTAGATCCATAATCTAGTGCACAAGCTCTCAGCATATCTTCCAAAATCTGATTGACTCTCTCGGTCTGTCCATCTGTCTGCGGATGAAAAGCGGTGCTGAACTCTAGCCTGGTTCCTAAAGTTTCATGCAACTGATTCCAAAACTTTGAGGTAATCTGGGTTCCTCTGTCTGATACAATACTCCTCGGAACTCCATGCAAACAAATGATCCTAGTCATGTATATCTTTGCCAACTTAGCACTGGTGTAAGTGGTCTTAACTGGAATGAAATATGCTACCTTCGTCAAACGATCAACTACTACCCATATCGAGTCATATCCTGCTTTCGTCCTGGGTAGTCCTGTGATAAAATCCATGCCGATCTTATCCCACTTCCATTCGGGTATCGGCAATGGTTGCAACAATCCGGCTGGCTTCTGATGCTCTGCCTTTACTCTATGACATACGTCACAAACTGCTACTTATGCTGCAATATCCTTCTTCATTCCGGTCCACCAAAATGTCTCCTTCAAATCCAAATACATCTTGGTATTTCCTGGGTGAATCGAATATGGTGAATCGTGTGCCTCTTGTAGAATCAACTTCCTGATCTCCGGGTCATTTGGCACATAAACACGGTCCTCAAACCATAGGGTATCGTGCTCATCCTTACGAAATCCCTTTGCTTTTCCTTTGCTTAGTTTCTCCTTTATAGCAGCAATCTCCTTGTCAGATTTCTGAGCTTCTTTGATTTTATCCATCAACGTTGACTGAATCTCCAATGCTGCTACATAGCCTTTCGGAACTATCTCTAAACTTAGTTCAGGAAGGTTTTCTGCCAACTCCTTGGGTATTGCTCCCATCATTAATGTATTTACATGGCTCTTACGGCTCAATGCGTCAGCTACTACATTATCTTTACCGGGATGGTAATGCAATCTCATATCATAATCCTTGACGAGCTCCAACCATCTCCTTTGTCTGAGATTCAACTCCTTCTGCATGAAAATGTACTTCAAACTCTTGTGATCCGTGTACACCTCGCAATGATTTCCAATGAGGAAATGTCTCCATGTCTTCAATGCATGCACTACGGCTGCTAACTCCAAATCATGTGTGGCGTAATTCAACTCATGAGGCTTCAGTTGTCGTGAGGCATACGAAACAACTCTCCCTTCCTGCATAAGCACTGCTCCAAGTCCTCGACGTGAAGCGTCACAATACACCTCATAATCCTTGGTCTGATCTGGTAAAATCAACACTGGTGAGGTAACCAATCGTTTCTTCAACTCCTGGAAACTAGCCTCACACTCCTCAGTCCAATTGAACTTGGTATCCTTCTTCAACAACTCCGTCATAGGCTTTGCAATCTTTGAAAAGTTCTCAATGAATCTCCGGTAGTATCCTGCGAGTCCAAGAAAACTCCGGATCTCTCCAACTGTCGTGGGTGCTTCCCATTCGGTTACGGTCTCAACCTTTGTGGGGTCAACTGCTATCCCTTCTCCGGATATAACGTGTCCAAGAAATCCTACTTTCTTCAACCAAAACTCACATTTGCTAAATTTGGCATATAACTGATGTTCCCTTAGTTTCTTCAATACCAAACGCAAATGTTCCTTATGCTCTTCTTCATTCTTCGAGTAAACCAGGATATCATCAATGAACACTACGACGAACTTATCCAAAAACTCCATGAACACCTTGTTCATCATGTTCATAAAATAGGCAGGCGCGTTAGTCAATCCAAATGACATAACGGTATACTCATACAGTCCATATCTTGTGGTGAATGCTGTCTTAGGTATGTCCTGCTCTCGAATCTTCAACTGGTGGTACCCTGATCAAAAATCGATCTTGGAAAACACTTTAGCTCCTTGCAAACGATCAAACAGATCATTTATCATTGGCAGTGGGTACTTGTTCTTGATGGTTACTTCATTCAATCCACGATAATCAACAACCATCCTTAATGATCCATCCTTCTTCTCCACTAGAAGTACGGGTGATCCCCAAGGTGAAGAACTTGGGCGAATGTAACCTTTCTCCAACAACTCCTTAATCTGATTCTTAATTTCCACCAAATCCTTTGCTGGCATCCGGTATGGTCTCTTTGATATTGGGCCTGTGCCTGGCAACAACTCAATCAGAAATTCAATTCCTCTATCTGGTGGCATGCCTGGCAACTCTTCAGGAAATACATCAGGAAAATCCTTTACCACTGGTACTTCCTCCTGCACGACTCCTGTCAGGCAATTTACTTGTGTCCTATTTGGCACATGCCGGGATACATACTTGATCCTTCTTCCTTCTGGTGTGGTAAGCAAAATTGACTTACTAGCACACTCAATATTCCCTTCATACTTTGATAACCAATCCATGCCTAATATCACATCCAATCCTTGAGATTCCAATACTATTAGGTCTGAGGGAAATACATAGTTACCAATCCTTAATGGTAACCGATCACACCATTGTCTAGCCATAAACTCCGCTCCTGGTGAGCTTACTAACATGGGTGACCTAAGGGCTTGGGTTGACAGGTTATATTTATCCACAAATCTCCTTGATATGTATGAATGCGATGCACCAGTATCGAAAAGATTGAGTGCGGTGAATGACTTAACCAAAAACTTACCGATCACTGCATCCGGCTGATCTTCAACCTCCTCCACGCTAACGTGGTTCACCTGTCCCCTATTGAAAGGGTTTGGCTTCTTCCCTGAGCTTCCATTGCCATTTCCATTTTGGCCTTCAGGACATTCATTGGCATAATGTCTGGTCTTGGAACACTTGAAACAGGTGACTTGACTCAGGTCTTTCTTGGATGGGGTTGATGGGGTAGTCCGGTTCTGGCTGTTGCTTCCTCCATTCCCATTACCATTCTTGTGGCCATTGTGGTTGTGCGAACTACTTCCTCCATGGGTATGCTGAAACTGAAATCCCGATTTAGAGGTAAAATGGGGCTTCTGCTGGGCTCCAGAGTTATGCTTCCCCTGTCCATACTTCCTCTTGAGGTTCTCAATCTGCTGTTGCTTCCCTTCAATCATGATAGCACGATCTACCAACTCCTGGTAGTTTCTGAAACTTGCTACCATCAACTGCATGCTTAACTCATCATTCAATCCTTCCAGAAACTTCTCCGGCTTAGCCGCATCCGTAGCAACGTCATTTGGGGCATAACGTGCTAACTTGCTGAAGTCATCTACGTACTGGCCAACTGTCCTTCCTCCTTGGCGTAAGTTGCGAAACTCACGCTTCTTCATGGCCATAGCTCCTGCTGAAACATGTACAGTGCGGAAAGCTTGCTGGAACTGATCCCATGTGACAGTGTCAACTGGGAAAGTGGTTGTGAAATTCTCCCACCATGCTGCCGCGGGTCCTTCCAACTGATGGGCGGCAAACTTCACTTTCTCACCATCCGTGCATCCTGCCGTGGTCAACTCCCTTCCTATCTTGCGGAGCCAATCGTCTGCTACTATCGGCTCGATGCTACTAGAAAACACCGGCGGATTTAGCCTAAGGAAACGGGCTAAGTGGTCAACAGGTGGTGGTGGTGGTGGGTTGTTGTTGTTGTTGTTGTTGTTGTTCTGCTGATTCTGGACTAACATCTGCATCAACTGATTCTGTTGTTGGATCAACTGAGTGAGCTCCGGTGGGAATCCATTGTCACGTCTCGGAGGCATCTGAGGGTTTAGAAAAGAAGAGAGATAAGAATAGAGTGAGGTCTAAAGAGAAAACACTACCCCAAATGCACATGAGCAAATTCACACAAAATCACTTCACTCAATCAAACAAGGGCATACAATCGATCTAGCTATCGCAAAAGTGCTCGAACCATAGTGTTTACATGGGGGAAAATACTACTAATATTTGGTGGTCATCTAGAAATTTGAACCGACGGAAGACTCCATGATGTCCGCTCCAGCTTCGTCGTCAAAGTCGGGTTCACTTGGATCCGAATCGGTGTCGTCGATGATGATGTAGTTGTCTGGGCATGCGACGTACTCGTCTTCCTCCTTGGATGCTAACTTCCTCTTGAGTTCTTCAATCTCTTGCTTAAGATCACAGTTGTGTCTTGCTAGAGCTACGATCTCGTCCATGTAGTCCTTGCGTGTAGCCTTCAGTTCTCCTTCTAGCTCGATGATCCTTGTCTTTGCATTCTTCAACTCCATCATATCATTGCACATCTGGTTCTCGTGGCGTCGAATGTGTTGGTTTAACTCCTGGATGAATGCTGCAATGGATCTATCCTTCTTGGTGCTGGCTAACTCCCATTGTTCATCTCGGCATCCGCAAATCTGGTAGATAGTGTCCTTGAGGTCTTCTTGATAAACTTCTCCAATGCGTCCTATGGTGATATGGGCTGCCATGCTCCTTCCTAGACTCCAAGTTGGTGCATTGAAAACACTATCTATGGGCTTCGTGATTGGTGCGAATGTCCTTCCCGGAACGTGAGCTTGAATCTTCCAGCGCTCTTCTTCAGGTAAAGTGGCGTTGAAGGTTCCCGTGAAACTTGGTAATCCAATGTTTAGGTACTTGGTGACTTCCTTCAAGTGAAATCCAAAAGGTGTGCCTTCATCCGGCTGAGCGTACTTAATCTTCGCGTCCTTCCTCCTAAAGAGTAGAAAAGATGAGGAGTTAGAAAATGAGGAGAGAATGGTGATCTATGGCTTTAACTTAGTGGTCGTGTCCTACAGTCAGCGTGTGCTCTGATACCATCTCTGTAGCGATCAAACCTCAACCAGTCTGATCTCTGTGCTCCGGTGTCATCCCTGGATCAGTAATGCTGACACCACATAGTACTTCGAAGGATTTATAGCAGAGTGGCAATCACACACTTATTACAACGATGTCTCAAAAGAGAACTTATTACATAAATATGGCTTAAGGCCATCTAGTGTCGATAACAGCGGAAGACTTGGAAGATAAATGGGTCCATCAACTCCAACGGCATCACTGAGTATAGAACCACGACCTAAAACACCTTAATCGTCGTCTGAAAAGTCTACAACATTAACGTTGCAGCCGGAAACGGGTCAGCACATGGAATATGCTGGCAAAGTAACACATAGAGAGTAATGGAATGAAACAGCTATACTATATGCATATTTGGCTGGTGGAAAGCTCTATGGTTACTATTTTGCGTAAAGCCAATTTTTCCCTACTGCAAAGGAATAAATTTATTTAACTATCATGGTGGTTGTTAAACATTGAGAATGGTTGACAACATTCTCAATCCTAATTAAAAGTGAACAATTAAACCCAACAATATTAATTAGAAGTAACATGATGAGATTCACATGATATTCAAGTACTAGATACTCAAGATTGTCCATAACCGGGGACACGGCTAATCATGATTAGTTTGTTACACTCTGCAGAGGTTTGCGCACTTTCCCCCACAAGACTCGATCGCCTCCGTTGGTTTTCTCGCACTACTGGTGTTTGAGAAACGGATGACCGAGACACAGTCTTTCAGAAGCGCTAGCACCTTACGATGGAGTAGACCGTACCACCTACAACCCCTACATCTGCTAGTCTACCCCTATAAGAGTTCGCACGACTTAGTCAACTATGCCAGTGCCCATAATGGCTTGTGGCTGCACACGTAAGTATTTAGCATGAAAGATCTTATGATCCCTTTGAGCCTGGGTGGCGGTCCATAAAAAAACAGGCAAGTCCTGATAGACATCGGGTGCCTCAATCCACCCAGATGTGTGTTTAAGTTGCCACCTTAAATAAACCATTTAAAAATTATCAATCTCACATCTGTCATGGATATCACTCACCCAATCCACGTCTACTAGCATAGCATGGCATAATAAGCAAAGGTAGAAGTAACTCCCAAAGGTTTCATAATAAACAGGTAATAGGTACTACCTCATCTACTTCCCATCCCACAATTTAATTAGATCCTAATCATGCAATGTGTGAGGATGGATCTAATGCAATAAAACTGGGTTGTAGAAAAGGTATGATCAAAGTGTTACTTGCCTTGCTGATGATCTGCGAGTCCTAGAGATTCGAAGTAACAGGCGGCGCAATCCGGGTAATCTATCGCAGACAAACAACAAGCATACAATACGTACTCATCTAATGCACAGGTAAAACTCGAACAAGAGATCGAACCAGAAAGTTCAACTTAAGAACTCCGGTTGAGAAGAAAGAAAGAACCGAACAAAGAAACCGAAAACAAACTGCGGAAAACAACTCGGTTCTAGCAAGTTGAAACTAGGTCAAATTTTACCATAGCAAAAACTTAGTTAAAGTTGATTAGTCGGAACGGCGGTTTCGAAACGAAACTCTAGGCGCTTGAATCACCTGATTCCGATAAACGAGCGAGAAGATAGACTAGAAAGAAGATCGGATCTGAGATTGCGATCGCGGAATAAATCCGACGAGAAGAAAAAGAAGAACGGTTGAACGAACGGACGTTCGTTAACCTAGAAGAATCCGGTGGTCACGTTCGTTAGGACGAACGGTCCGGCGAACGATCTCGGGCAACTAAATCGGAAAAGAAAACGAATCCGATCTAGGGTTTCGGAGAAGAAAACCGATCGTAAAACCGATCTAGAAAACCGGAACGGTTTCGCGAAGAAAAACGAATCGGAGAAGAAGAATCGGAACGATTAGAAGAAAACGATCCGATGCGAAGAATAGATGTAGCACGGGGCTACCTCCGGCAAAGTCTCCGGCGAGGGGTTCCAGCGGCGTGGGCGTGGGCGGCGGCAAGGTGCGGCGGCTGCGCGGGTTGTGCGGCGGTGGTGGGGTGCGGCGGCGCGGGTGTGGGGTGCGGCGCGGCGGCGATGGGGCACTAGGGCGGCGCGGCACGGGTGAGGGGCGTGGTGGTGCTTGGGGCTTTGGGGGCTTTGGATTTGATGTGTTTAGAGGGGGGGGGGGTGTGTGGGAGTATTTATATTGGGGAGGGGGGAGAAAACTTGGTGTAGGGGTCAAGGAATTAGACTAGGACTAGGAAAGAAAAGAGGAAAGAGATCTAGAAAAAAACGAAATAGGATGAATCCTACTAGGACAAGGAAACGGCGGCGGCGGTGGCCTCCTGCGCCTGGGGCGCGCGTGCTGGTGCCTGGATCCTGGGAGCCGGCCGGCTCGGTGGCTTGGGCCTTAGGCCCAAGTTGCTGGAGCTCTTTTTTTTTTAAAAAAAAAAAACGGTTCCGCGCTCGGTAAAAAAACAAAAAGAGATCTAAACGAACTCCAAATCTGATAAAGTAAATTTTCCCCGACTCCTAAAAATGAGCCGAACAAAATGAACTTTTCTCCGGGCCTAAAATGCAAATTTTTAAAACGCGCATTTTCCCTATCCAAATAAAAGGCAAATGAAACTCCGACAAAAACCAATGATCCTTTCTTCAAAATTTGAGAAGACTCAAATATGAAAAAGATGAAATCTCCAACTCTCTCCGAGGGTCCTTGAGTTGCGTGAAATTTCTTGGATCGACAAAATGCAAGAAAATATGATATGCATGATGATCTATGTATAACATTCCAAATTGAAAATTTGGGATGTTACAATAACTATGAGATCATGCAACTCCCGAATACCGAAGGAACACTTTGTGTGCTACCAAACGTCACAACGCAACTGGGTGATTATAAAGGTGCTCTACAGGTGTCTCCGATGGTGTTTGTTGAGTTGGCATGGATCAAGATTAGGATTTGTCACTCCGATTGTCGGAGAGGTATCTCTGGGCCCTCTCGGTAATGTACATCACAATAAGCCTTGCAAGCAATGTACATAATGAGTTAGTTATGAGATGTATCATTGCGGAACGAGTAAAGAGACTTGCCGGTAACGAGATTGAACTAGGTATTGAGATACCGACGATCGAATCTCGGGCAAGTAACATACTGATGACAAAGGGAACAACGTATACCGTTATGCGGTTTGACCGAGAAAGATATTCGTAGAATATGTAGGAACCAATATGAGCATCCAGGTTCCGCTATTGGTTATTGACCGGAGACATGTCTCGATCATGTCTACATAGTTTTCGAACCCGTAGGGTTCGCACGCTTAACGTTCGGTGACGATTGGTATTACGACTTTATGTGTTTTGATGGACCAAAGGTAGTTCGGAGTCCCGGATTTGATCACGGACATAACGAGGAGTCTCGAAATGGTCGAGACATAAAGACCGATATATTGGAAGCCTATGTTTGGACATCGGAATGGTTCCGGATGAAAACGGGAGTATACTGGAGCACCGGGAGGTTACTGGAACCCCCGGGAGGTATATGGGCCTTATTGGGCCTTAGTGGGAGAGAGGGGAAAGGAGAAAAGGAGGGGGCGCCCCCCAAGCTCAATCTGAATTGGGAAGGGGGTCGGCCCCCCTTTCCTTCCTCCTCCCTCCTCCTTCCATCTCTCCTAAATCCAACAAGGCAGGGGGTGAATCCTACTCCCGGTGGGAGTAGGACTCCCCTTGGGGTGCGCCTAGGAGGCCGGCCCCTCCCCCTCCTCCACTCCTTTATATACGGGGGATGGGTCACCCCATAGGCACACAAGTTGATCATTGATCTTTAGCCGTGTGCGGTGCCCCCTCCATCATAATCCACCCCAATTATATTGTAGCGGTGCTTAGGCGGAGCCCTGTTCCGGTACCAACATCATCACCATCATGACTCCGTCGTGCTAACGAAGCTCTCCCTCGAAGCTCTACTGGTGTTGGGGATATTACTACTGGACATAAACCGGCCAGGAGTGGCCAGGTTAACTCTATAAGAATTAGAAGCTCAGAAGATAAAGGATGATGGCGCTTCATGAAGGCCCAAGGCCCTAAGGCGGGTTAAGGCCTGTAGACATAAATCGATGTTGTCATGTAACTTGTATTGCAAGATAGGAGGAATAGAGACCGAGTTGGACACAATGATGATCCGGCCTCGAGACTCAGTAAACCGGCGGGCGTCGACCTGTGTATATAAAGGGATGACCCGACGGCGGTTTAGGGACAAATAACAACAACTCGAGAGCCAGTCAAAGCGGATTCGCTCCCTGGTCATCGAAACCCTAGCAATACCATCACAACTGGAGTAGGCCTTTACCTTCATCGGAAGGGGCCGAACCAGTATAAACTCTTGCGTCCCTTGTCCGCTTTAACCCCTTTAAGCTAACCCGTAGCGATGCCTCCACAACTAAGTCCTATCACGAGGACATCTGCCGTGACAACTCCACGATAGTTGGTGCCCACTGTGGGGCTATCGCACGATGGTTTCAAGTTCTTGAAGGGCAGCTTCGGAGGACTCAAGGGATACACTATGGGCCGGATGACTAAAAGTCGTCGCGGCAAGATCTACATCGACGACGCAGGGTGGGGTCCCGAGGCCGGTTCAATTGAATACGGGTACCGGGTCCCCTTTGGTGGAATTCACGTCTTCATCGGCAAGATCGGCGAACCGGGCCCTGAGCCGGACATCTACACCGACACCATCGAGATGGCTCAGCGTGCAAGCTCTGCCCCGGTCCAGCCCGCCGTAAAGCATGTCTTCGTAGGTGTCATCCACGGAGCAGAATATGAGGATGGATTGGCATCTGGTGGCAAAACCGTTGTCTGCTTAGATGACGAGTCTTCAACCGGAGAGACCGAGTCGCTATACCAGCTGCAGGATGGCCGGGTTAGCGGAGGTTCCGATGTCAACAGTATTCCGGACCCCCTTGATCTGCCAAACCGGGTCACGATCTTCATGGCCGGTACATAGCCAGCACAACACTCTTCTACCGCTGTGGCAATGATCTCCGGTTCAGCAACAGCAACGCCAGCAGGGGCAGGGGGCTCTGCGCCGTCTCCGGCTCAGGTTTTGTCCGATTTATTCGACGCTTTAGCAACGTTGCTGGCAGCGGAAGTGAATGCGGCAAACCGAGATCAGCACAACACGGAGATTGCAAAGGTGAAGGATCAGATAACTCAGGCTAAGGTGGACCTGGCAGCAGAGAACGCTAGCATGGCTACAGAATGGGCCAAGTTAGAGGCTCAGGCCTACCGGCTTAGGCTGGATCAGAGTGCCTCAGATGAGGTCATGAGGAGGAGATACCGGTCGCACCTCCCGCCGGGTTATGAGCCAAGAAATCTCTTCAACACGCCAGGAGCAGGAACCAGTAACCAGCCAGTGGTAAACCGGATGGAGGCACCGGTAACAGGAGTGCCGGTTCAGCCGCGCACGATGGACCCACCTCGTCAGAACAAAATTTTGTCACAGTGCGTTCCGACTCCCCCGGGGCATTACTCCAACCCGTTGGATAACATTGTGGCCGCCGCTTCGCGATTGGCAGCTCTCCCGATAGAAGGCGAGTCACCGGTGGCGGCTGAGACATGATGGGCTAGGGAACTCCTCCAAACGGCTTTAACCCAGCAGCAGGCTTATTTGCATAGTCGTGAGAGGATCCATTCCACCCCCATCCAAGCCGAAGTTATAGTAGGCATATTGATGAACCGGCTGTGTCAAGCAGTGCGCGGCACCGTAACACGACGGGTGGTGGTGCTAATGCACAAGATGTGGTGGATCATGGCCGAGCACGTCGAGAGGCTGAGTTAGCATCTCATCATGCAGCTCGTCAGCCTACGCCGGTTCGTCCGACCACCTCAGTGGAGCCGGGTGTGGTCTTCAGTTCTTTGGGGGTACCATACCTCACCCCGGCCTTGCGTAATGTGCGACTGCCCAAGGATTTTAAAGGCCCTCGTAAGGTGCCCAATTACACTGCCGATTTGCCCCCTGAATCATGGGTTGAGAGTTATGAGATGGCAATGGAGATGCTGGATGTGGATGAAGCGATGTGTGCTAAGTATTTCACCATGATGTTGGATGGAACGGCCCGTACCTGGTTAAAGAGTCTACCAGCTAATTCCATTGCGTCATGGGCCGAGTTAAAGAGACGGTTTATCCAGAATTTCAAGGATACATGTAAGCAGCCCATGTCAATTATGGACCTAGCCGCTTGTGTTCAAGAGGATGGGGAGTCTACGACCCATTGGGTGAAGCGAGTCTCAGCTATTTTGCATTCATCAGACCGCATCAATGCAGATACATCAGTTTTGATGTTGGAGGGCAACTGCCAGTTCATGCCATTAAAACTGAAGTTGGGAAGACTCAAACGTCACTGTAATGACATGTCAACGCTTATGGCCGCTTTGGTTAAGTATGTCGATTCAGATAGTACCAAGGACCTTGATTCTGAAGAGGACAAACCAGGGAAAGGGAAAAAGAACGGCAGTGCCAAGGGGCAGCAGCATAACCCAGCAGGTCATGGGAACAATGGTAAGCGCAAAGCGGACAATAGCCTGGACTTTGTGGCTAACACCAACGCCCAGGATAACGGTCAGCGTCGTAAGGGCAAACCGCCTAGAGGGGCGGAGGGTCAGGCCCCAATCTGGAGCGCCTGCTAAATCAACCTTGTCCAAAGCATGGATCGAAGGAGAAGCCAGCTTCGCATCTTTCGAAGGATTGCTTCATCATGCAAGAGTTCAAAAATTCTAATATATTTCAATACGACAATGGCCCGCCCGACGGTTCAGGAGGCGGTTTTCATGGGTCGGGTTATGGAGGCGGCGGCTCCGGTTTAGGATTCCAAGGTAATCAAGCCGGACATGGTAATCAAGGTAATCAGGGCAACCAAGGAGGTTATAACCATCAGGGGAATCAATAGCAGCAGCAATCGGGTTATCAGAGCAATCCGAAGCAGTTGAATAGCGGGCAGTATCATGTCTTTACCACTAGCTTGTGTAAGCGCGATCAGAAGCTTCACAAGAGGGCCGTGAACTCCGTTGAACCGCCGGTGCCTCAGTATTTGCGCTGGTATGAACAACCCATTTTGTGGAGTCGGGAGGATCATCCGCCCCGGGTTGATAATCCGGGTCATCTCGCCTTAGTGGTGGCTTCTCAAGTCGGGGGCTACAAGTTCACCAAAGTACTTATGGATGGAGGGAGCAGTATCAATATCCTTTACTATGATACCTTCCGTCGCATGGGGCTGACAGACAAGAGTCTTAAACCGTCGAACACTGTCTTTCATGGAGTGGTGCCTGGTAAATCGGCGTACCCAGTTGGCAAGATAGCCCTGGAGGTGGCTTTTGGTGACGATCATGATTCAAGATCAGAAACTTTGACTTTTGAAGTGGTGAAAATCAAGAGTCCATATCATGCCCTGTTCGGAAGGCCGGCTTATGCTAAGTTCATGGCGAGGCCGTGTTATATTTATCTGCAGCTTAAGATGCCGGGTCATAAGGGGACCATCACGGTACATGGGAGCAGGAAGATTGCTTTAGAATGTGAAGAAGGGGATGCGGCTTATGCTGAGTCAGTATGTGCCACAGAGGAGCTGAAATTTTATAAGGACAATGTCGATCCGGCAGATATGACTTCTCTGAAAAAGCCAACTACAGAGCATGATCCGGTGCTGAAATTTAAATCGGCTGCAGACACTAAAATGGTTGATTTTGTTCCTGGCGATTCATCTCAGCAGTTCAACATTAGCACTAACCTGGATCCAAAATAGGAAAGCGCGCTCATTGAGTTCATCCGTGAGAACCGGGACATCTTTGCATGGAAGGCTTCTAACATGCCAGGTGTACCGAGGGAATTCGCTGAGCACACCCTTAATATAGATCCTAAGTTCAAACCGGTCAGGCAGTTTCTCTGCCGCTTCCACAAAGAGAGGCGTAAGGCTATTGGTGAGGAGGTAGCCCGGCTTTTGGCAGCAGGGTTTATCGTGGAGGTTTTTCACCCCGAGTGGCTAGTTAATCCGGTGTTGGTACTTAAGAAAAACGGCACTTGGCGTATGTGTGTGGATTACACAGACTTGAACAAGGCATGTCCAGCTGATCCCTTTGCTCTCCCACGTATTGATCATATTATTGATGCTACGGCGAGTTGTGACCGTTTGTGTTTTCTGGATGCTTATTCTGGTTATCATCAGATTAAAATGGTAGTTAAGGATCAGGAGAAGACAACTTTCATAACTCCCTTTGGAGCCTTCTGCTATGTGTCTATGCCTTTCGGGCTCAAGAGTGCCCAGGCGACTTATCATCGCTGTGTTCAGAATTGTCTTCATAAACAGATTGGGCACAATGTTCATGCTTATGTGGATGATATTGTGGTGAAATCTAGGAAGGATGAAACATTGATAGAGGACCTGAGGGAGACTTTTGAAAACCTCCGGGTCAATAAGATGATGCTTAACCCGGCTAAATGTGTCTTTGGTGTTTTGGCAGGCAAGCTCTTGGGTTTTCTGGTGTCCAACAGAGGCATTGAGGCTAACCCGGAGAATATCTCAGCTATCACGTCCCTGGCTAAACCGACATGTATCAATGATGTTCAGCGTTTGGCGGGTCGGATTGCAGCTTTAAGCCGGTTTATCAGCCGCCTTGGGGAGAAGGCTATTCCTTTGTATCAGATGCTAAAGAAAACGGATGATTTCGTCTGGAGTGACGGCTGATAAAGCGTTTGAGGACTTGAAGAGACAGTTGGCCAAGCCGCCCGTCCTTACGGTTCCGGTTGATAAAGAGCCCTTATTGGTATATGTTGCTGCTAATGCTCGGGCTGTTAGTGTGGCTATTGTGGTGGAGCGTAAGGAGGCCGGAAAGGAGTACCCAGTTCAACGGCCGGTTTATTACATCAGTGAGGTGCTTATTGAATCAAAGCAGAGGTACCCACATTGGCAGAAGTTGGTGTATGGAGTTTTCATGGCAAGCCGGAAGCTCAAGCATTATTTTCAAGGTCATCCTATCACCGTGGTTAGTTCAGCTCCTCTGGGAGATATCATCCAAAACAGAGAGGCGCCTGGCTGGATTGCCAAGTGGGCTATTGAGCTTGGACCTCACGGGATAAAATATACGCCTCGCACAACAATCAAATCACAAGCACTTGTGGATTTCATTAATGATTGGACAGAGTTGCAGGCACCAGAGGAAAAGCCAGATAACATGTATTGGACTATTCATTTTGATGGGTCTAGACAACTGGAGGGCTCGGGGGCTGGAGTTATACTAACTTCCCCATGAGGTGACAAGTTTTGTTATGTTCTCCGCCTGATGTTCCCTTGTACTAACAATGCAGCTGAATACGAGGCCTTGCTCCATGGTCTTCGGATGGCTAAGGAGATGAATTTAAGCCGGGTTAAGTGCTTCGGAGATTCAGACCTGGTGGCTCAGTAGGTATCTGGCACTTGGGATTCCAAGGATCCACTCATGGCAGCATATCGACAAGAGGTGGATGTAGTGGCTGGTCATTTCAAGGGTTATCAAGTTGACCATATAGACCGGCGAAAGAATGAAGCGGTGGACGCTTTAAGTCGTCTAGGCTCTCAGCGTAAACCGGTGCCACCTAATGTCTTCCTCGACGTACTTCATAATCTATCGGTCAAGATACCCACAGAGGAGGAGTTGGCTATTCCTGACCCAGAGGCCCAGTTGGTAGCGGCTCTTCATCTTATACCGGATTGGACAGTCCCATACCTGGCCTATATGAACTGGGGCGAGGTACTAGGCGATGAAACCTTGGCCCGGCAGATAATCTGATGATCCAAGTCAATGACCATTATCAATGGGGAGTTACATCGTTACAGCGTGACAGGGGCGATTCAGCGTTGTGTGTCTCCTCAAGAAGGTTGTGAGATTTTGCGAGAGATCCACGAAGGAGATTGTGGTCACCACGCCGGTTCAAAATCCATGGTGGCTAAGGCTTTTCGTCACGGCTTCTATTGGTTGACGGCTCATGCTGATGCTGAGGATTTAGTAAAAAGGTGTGACGGTTGTCAAAAATTTGCACGCCACAATCATGTTCCGGCTCAGGAGTTGAGAATGATTCCAATCACTTGGCCGTTTGCAACTTGGGGGCTAGATATGGTTGGACCCTTTAAGAGGTCCAAGGACAAAAAGACCCACCTGTTGGTGGCGGTTGATAAGTTTACCAAGTGGGTAGAGGCAGAGCCAGTCAGTAAGTGTGATGCAGCCACGGCGGTCCAGTTCATCAAAAAGGTGATATTCCGGTTTGGTTTTCCACACAACATTATAACTGATAATGGTACTAATCTGTCCAAGGGTGCTATGAAAGAATTTTGTCAACGTGAGCACATCCAGCTTGATGTGTCATCAGTGGCTCACCCCCAATCTAATGGTCAAGCAAAGAGGGCAAATCAAGAAATTTTGAGAGGTATTAAACCCTGGCTTATGGTTCCTTTAAAGCGGACGTCGGGTTGTTGGGTGGAGGAGTTACCTTCCGTGTTATGGAGTATCAACACCACACCAAACAAATATACGGGTTACACGCCTTTCTTCATGGTTTATGGAGCAGAGGCGGTTCTCCCTAGTGACATCCGTCATGACTCGCCCCGTGTGGCGGCTTACGTTGAAGCTGAGAATGAGAAAGCATGTCAGGACTCACTGGACCTGTTAGATGAGGAGCGTGATCTAGCAGCGACGCGTTCGGCGATTTATCAACAAGATCTCCGACGTTATCACAGCCGCCGGGTTAAGACCAAAACTTTTCAAGAGGGCGATCTGGTGCCCCGGCTCATCCAGGATCAGACTGATATGCATAAGTTATCCCCACCTTGGGAATGACCTTTTGTGGTTAGCAGAAATTTGCACAATGGATCATACTACCTTATCGATGTTCGAGAGCACAAAAGGCTCACGTAAATCAGAGGAGGAGACCCAGCGGCCGTGGAATATAGCTCTTCTTCGGCCTTACTATACTTGAGCCACAGGCTCTTCTTATGTACATACTTATGACAATGTATATATTATATAATGAACCGGAGCCTCAGCTAAAGCGGGGTATCTGTTGTTTTTTACATTGTGTGTGGTTACATGGGGGCTTCTACTTATAAAGCGGAGTTCTACTAACCCAGCTTATAAAGCCACACAAATATAAAGGAAATCACTAGGGGGCTTGGTCGTATTCGAACCATAGCTACGCCTCTTGATCGGCTTAAGGCCAAACGGGGAAATCACTAGGGGGCTTGGTTGTATTTACACCATAGCTACACCTCTTGATAGGCTTAAAGCCAAAAAGGAAATTATGTGGAACCAAAGAGAGTCTTTTGCAAAAAGCACAACTCAAACATAGGTACCCACTGAGCACAGCTCAAATATTACTTGGGGGCTCCTTGCTTCTCAAAGAACAACGAGTTTGCACCCTTGTAATAGGTTATCAAGCCAGGCTTGGAAGCCAGGTGTATTCACCTAAAACCCCAGGCTATCCTGCCTCTTTAAGTAAGCCACTCCGTCCAGGTAAACCTGGTATGACCCATCGAACGTTTGACAAGTCAATCTCATAGACCCTGAACTTGTAAAAGTTAAAACGATGATTGGTTAAAGATTGAGGTCCATCTTAAAAGGCTTTGAAAAACCGTTTAACTCAGCGGCCTGGCAGCCCATGAAAAGCCTCGATTTAGGGCCTGGCAGCCCATGAAAAGCCTTGCATATTTTTCTTGTATTTGTTGCAAATGTTTTAACCTCTTCTGATAAGGGATTTATGAATATTTTCTGATAAACCAATGTATATTACAACCCGACATGGCTTTCAATGCTCAGTTGTCAGTACATGATCAGTTCTAAACCGGCAATAATTTGATCCGGTCTGGTTTTGACTAGAAATCACCAGAATTATATGAGTA
The DNA here is from genome assembly GCA_034509565.1 of Triticum monococcum. NCBI lineage: Eukaryota > Viridiplantae > Streptophyta > Magnoliopsida > Poales > Poaceae > Triticum > Triticum monococcum. Next base: position 493,330,309 of record CM067845.1, read on the forward strand.
AACTGGTGTTTCTCATAACCCGGTACGGTTTTGATATGAACCGGCAAGAATGAAAGGAGTCATCAATACTCTAGATTGGTGTTATCACCCTTATTATCCCAATAGTTGGACAGCCAACGAGATATATCACATGTATCATCTATTTTATATCTGGTTATTACAGCCTTGGTTATACACCCAAGCTATATATATATATTTGGGCTTCATGACCCGTCCAGTGGTAAACCACTAGGACACTTTCAAGTTCTTATATGCAGGAACACGTTAAATAAAATCCGCAATGGACTATGCATATAATAGATCCTAAAGGCATGGCGAGTTATCAGTATCAAGCAAAAAAAAATGCTCGATGGCATAACAAGTGAGTGTTTGAACTAGCCTATTACAAGGCATTTTAAATGCCCACCAAGAATAACTGTTTCAATAACAAGTGGAAGACTGCGACAGCTAAACAGGCCGGTTCAAGATTCATCACCAGGACGACTTGAAGATTGCGGATCATCTTGAGTTGGTGTATCTTCCTCCTCTCTACCCAGTGGCTGGAAATCAATTGTTGTCCAATCGATTCCGGTTAATGCTTGGAATACGACTTCTTCACTTATAAGAGGGGAAGGATCAATGTCAGGAGCATAAGTGTGCTTACGGATTGGCGGAACAAGATCCTCTACATCATGAATCGGCGCGGGATATCTTTGCTGATCAACATCATAAACCGCTTGATAATGAGATAGATCTGTGTCATCCACCAATTTGCTTGCTATAGGCACCATTTCTCTTATCAGCCTTCGGAGATCATCATTGTTGAATTATGTGCCATCTTCCTTCACGCTGGGGTAGCCTTGGCCGATATCTGCCAGCTGTTCGAGATCTGAAATCCATGCCTTGGCTCGGATTAGCGCAGTCAATGCGCCTGACCTTGCAGCTGATTGTTTAAGTTCCTCTAGCCGGGCAGGCAACATGGACAGCTTCTCGATGGTTTCTTTTATCAATGATGGAGGAGGCTTGTTGTACGCAGCAGTGCAGATAGCCTGTTGGGATCCGGAATACAATTGTTCTATCAAGGTGTAGGCTGCTTGTAGCTTCATCTGCATATCGGAGCCTAGATGGGTAATGCAGGTCCCTGTAGCATTGCGAGCATCAGTAAACCAGTGACTGCTAAGGTAAAGGGGACTTAAAACATACCAGATGAGGGCGCTTACCAAATACAGCAGAGGTCATAGCGTTTATTTACCGCTTTAAACCGGTCAATTCCTCAACCACCGGTTTAAGGGCTGCTTCTGCGTCTTCGTCTTTCTTTGCCAAAGCGGCCTTCTCGGCATCCCAATCTACACGTTCCTTCTTAAAATTTTCCTTTAGCTTTCCCATGGCTGCTAAGGCTTTAGTCAGTTCCTCCTTGGCTTTGGAAGCCTCCGCTTGCTGAGATTTGATGTTTTCCTGAAGATCAGCGGTTTGGGAGTCCTTTATGCTCAGCTCAGCCTATAAAGGAATGACATATCATAAGTGGGATGTATATATTTGAAGTACCAAGCACATAACAAGTTATGCACTTTGTACCTGGGGGCTAATGCCTATTTGCTTTATTATCAGAAATTTTTGCAAGTCCCAAATACAATGCAAACATTATCTTTGGCACTTGGGGGCTAATGTACATTTGTTCAAATCGAAGCATTGGTTAAAACCCCGGTTCACCTTGGAAAGATAAACCGGCCCTTGGGGACTACACAGATGAAAACTACAGGGATACAACGATAAAGTACTGGTTTATTTCAATGGATCACTTGACATATGGAGGATAAGTATGCAAGGGTTGAGATATTACAAAGTCTCGATTTATGATTGCTATCATAAACCAGCCCTTGGGGGCTACTAGAGTTGGTATTTGCAATTGGACTTAAGAAAGGAAAAGTTATGTCATTACCTCATAGCGCTCCTTCATCAGATTCACCAAACCAGCTTCATAGTCACGGTTTGTGTGCAGACGGTTTAGAAAGCCAGAGTGGAGTTCTTGAGCACTAAAGTGGGCTTAGCTTGATAAATCGGTGCTCCACTTGCCTTTCTCCATGGCAACACGTTCTTCTTTGGCACTATGTTTCGCCAATACAACAGGATGACTAGGAGAGGTGTGGCCAATACCGGTAATGATAGCCTCATCTTCTTTATCTTCAGCAGCCTTTTCTGGAGTTGATGGAGTGTCAGTAGTCTTCACTAGACTAGAAGGTCCGTCATCAGTCCAGATTGGACTTGCCGGTTTATCATCTGGCACAGCGGTATCAACTTCTGCTTGTTCATCAACATTATGATCTTGAGGGGCGGTTCATCAAATGTGGCCTCGGTATTGGGATCTTCCGGTTCCGTAGTCAGCTCCGGTTCAATCACCACATGATCATCAGGCGGGTTTTCACCCGTGCCTTCTTACTAGGTCTGGCCTTTGCTCTAAAGAACAGATGCAAAGGTTAGCATAGCATATAAAGTGTGAAACATCAAAAGAATTGGGTTGAAATACTTACCTAGCTACGGTTTTAAGAGGAGGGAGTTGTGTGGCCGTGGATTCGCCGGATGAAGAAGAAGGTGTCACCTAATAATTCAAATCGGACGGATTAAGAGGTTGTCGGAAAAAGCCTGCCTTGGGATAAGAAGTGTCAGAAGTGGGTGAGAGCTCGGGTCGGCATTTTCGAACCGGGGTGTTCAGTAAACCAGTCGAGGTGACCATTTGGCCGTTGTGCCGGGTTGTGCGGCGAGCTTCGTGCTGCTGCTTCTTCAAAAGAAATTTTGGGTCCAAGTGAGCAAGAGGGTGAGAAAATCTTACTTTCCGGACTACTTGACAGATTTTTTGTGTTGGCAGAGAGTCTGAACCGGAGGAAAGGATAATTACCTCTGCATCGTCAGCCTGGCTGCCTTCAACGTCCTCCTGATAAATATCATTGTCAATGAGATGCATGAAAAGTGAACCAAGTGAATCAAGTTCTACCTCTGCTTCCGGTTCATCCGAGTCGTCATCAAGTTCTAAACCGATGGGTTCAGGTGCCTTCCTTTTTGTGGTTTTCTTGACGGCTTTCGTTTTAGGACGAGAAGGCTTCACCGCTTTCTCCTGAGGTTTTGTTTTTCCAGAACAGATCATCACCCTGTTTAAAAATGGGCAGAGGGTATTCAAAGATTGCACAGTCCAAAAATATCAGGTGTAAAGCGGAAGCACAGACAATACTTACAGCGGGCGGTTTGTTTTGCGTGTAAAAGGGGCTTAACCCGGTCTTGCTGCAGATAGCTTCCGTTTCATTCAACATTTTCTTGACAGACTCAGTGACTTCCTCATCTGTTAGCTGAATATTGATATGATGTTGGGAGTCTTGTACGTCACCAGTATACTCACACATTAAGCCGGAGCGGTGACTTAACGGAAAAATGCTCCAGGATATCCTGCAACGGACGAAGTCCATGCCTGTTAAACCATTGGCCATGAAAGCTCTAAGTTTAGCGAGTTATGGGGCGTATGAGGCCCATTCCTTGGCGCTTAGTCGTTGCGGAAGCGGATGAGTATTAGTGAGCCGGTGAGCACAATAACCTGGCAGAGGGTTCTCATCTTCAGGAGAGGTGTCTCTGCAATAGAACCAAGTTTGATTCCACTCTTTTGGGTGACTGCGAAGTTTGGCATGAGGAAACTCAACCTCTTTCCTTTTGTGAATAGAGACGCCGCCAAGTTCAGTATTGGGTCCGTCTACAAATTCAGTGCGACGGTTTAAATGGAAGAAATCCCGGAACAGCTCGACAATTGGTTCTTCTTGTAGATACACTTCACAAAAAACCTGAAAGTTGCAGATGTTGGATACAGAGTTGATTCCAATATCCTGAGGGTGGATCTGAAAGTTGGCAAGTACATCTCGGAAAAACTTGGATCCAGGCAGTTTAAAACCACGGCCTATATGATCAGCAAACACCACTACTTCACCCTCTCCAGGGGTAGGAGGGTTTTCCGGCCCAGGAACTCGCCACCGGATCTCATTCTTCTTCGGTAAGGTACCAATTTTGACCATTCCTTCACTTGCTCCTCAGTAACCCGGGAAGGGATCCAGTTACAGGAATAGAACTGTTTGGCCATTGCAAGTGAAGAGCTGGGAAGAAAATAATGCCGGTTTATGATTTGTTAATGGTGATGCATAAGGTACAACAGGTTGAGGGAAAAGGAATCCAAGCATGTGAAATTGATAAATCAGAGGAAATTATAAATCGCCTATGACAGATTGTTTATGAATGATAAAGCAATGAACAGAAGAAGAGGTATATGCATATTGTTAAACCGGAGTATAAATGAATCGACGGTTTAAAAGGGGACTAATGGTACCTGCCGGATTATCATACTTCAAAAATTTAAGACCGCCTATATTGGTGTGAGGAGTACAGATCTAAAAATACCTAAGTAAGGGGAAACGGGTTTCACATATTTATATGAAAATTCCAGATCTGAGGTGTGACACAAACTGGAATATATTCAGGTTTAAACTTCAGGTGTTTAAACAGTTCAGCAGATCCAGATAAGTTGTTTTCTATATAAAGGGGGAGTCTAATGAGGAAAATAAGGTTATGGCTACGATCGCGCAAGAATAACAGGTTCAAACTAGCCTTTGATGCTACGGAAAATAAAAGAGAAGAATACCACCAGAGTTCTGACGAACTCTGACGAACAGTGAAACCCTAAAGACAAGATCTAGGGTGGAAAGAAAGAAGGCTTACCAGTGTCACAGGAACGGCGGAGAGATGCCGCGGCTTTCTGGTTCGATCAGGGTGATGCGGCGGCCAATGATGAGGCAGGGGCGAAGTTCGACAATGGCGGCGGTGCTCGGGTGCAGGGACGTCGCAAGGAGGAAGAAGAGACAAAGAGGCAGCGGAGAAAAAAGAAAAAGGGGCCTCAGCCCTATTTATAAGGCGAAGAGATAAGTGATAGGCGCGAGAATCGAGGAGCTCAAAAATGGATATTTAATAAAGTTGTTACCTTGATGGTTGGATGCTCATTAGTAAAAGTCATCTTCGGCTTCGATGAATAGATGACATCACGACGGTTTACTACAAATCCGGAGGATGACGTCAGGGCGGTTTACAAGATCCGTGTGAAGGTGCATGTCGGTTTCAAAACCGGCGGATCTCGGGTAGGGGGTCCCGAACTGCGCGTCTAGGCTGGATGGTAACAGGAGGCAGGGAACACGATGTTTTACCCAGGTTCGGGCCCTCTCGATGGAGGTAAAACCCTACGTCCTGCTTGATTAATATTGATGATATGGGTAGTACAAGAGTAGATCTACCACGAGATGAAGGAGGCTAAACCCTAGAAGCTAGCCTATGGTATGATTGTTGTATATGGAGTTGATGTTGTTGTCCTACGGACTAAAACCCTCCAGTTTATATAGACACCGGATAGGGTTAGGGTTACATAGAGTTGGTTACAATGGTAGGAGATCCTGAATATCCGCATCGCCAAGCTTGCCCTCCATGCCAAGGAAAGTCCCATCCGAACACGGGACGTAGTCTTCAATCTTGTATCTTCATAGTCCAGGAGTCCGGCTGAAGGTATAGTCCGGCTATCCGAACACCCCCTAATCCAGGACTCCCTCAGTAGCCCCTGAACCAGGCTTCAATGACGATGAGTCCGGCGCGCAAATTATCTTCGGCATTGCAAGGCGGGTTCCTCCTCCAAGTCCTTCATAGAAGATTGTAAACACCAAGAGTAGTGTCTGGCTCTGCAAAATAAGCTTCCACATATTTCCATAGAGAGAATAATATTAACACAAATCAAATCTGCTGACGTATTCTGCAGTGCGCCATCACACTACGGCCAAGTCCTTTACTCAAATCGTCTTTACTTTCCCACCTCAGCGTGTTTTGCGAGGCGGTTTCCTTGGCACGTCTCAAAGCAGAGATCGTGTACCCCCCTTTACGGGATTCTCATCAATACGGACGTGGGTAACCCAACCGCGCCACTTATCACGGCGCTTGGGAGGCAAGCGAGTTTTACCTACGGCAGGTGGGGACGCACAACCGCATCCGCCCATATAAGGGGATAAGGATCCACCTTTTTACCTACGCCTTCTTCCTCCTTTGCCTATCCATCTCCTGCGCACCCGAGCTCCAGCGCCCAAGCCCGCACTTCCCACCTCAACCTTCTCCAGCAATGTCCGGAGCGGGAGGCAAGTGGATGGTCTCCTCCGTCATGGAGGGCCAAGTCAAAAAGCTAAGGAAGGCCGGATACTTGTCCAAGGACATCGTGCACCGGCTTCCCGAGGAGGGTCAGCTTCTCCCCACCCCAAGGCCCCATGATAGGGTAGTATTCCTTCCCCACTTCCTCTGCGGACTGGGTTTTCCACTCCACCCATTTGTCCGGGGGCTCATGTTCTACTACGGTCTGGACTTCCACGATCTGGCCCCAAACTTCGTCCTCAACATCTCGGCGTTTATCGTCGTGTGCGAGGATTTTCTCCACGTCCGCCCCCATTTCGGCCTCTGGCTCAAGACTTTCAACGTCAAGCCCAAGGTGGTGCGCGGCAGCCAGGCGGAGTGCGGAGGCGCCATGGCGGGCAAGATGGCCAACGTCCTATGGTTCAAGGGCTCTTTTGTGGAGACCCTAAAGGGATGGCAATCCGGGTGGTTTTACATCACCGAGCCACGCGATCCAAAATGGACCGCAACCCCCGAGTTCCGATCCGGACCCCCCACGCGGCTTGTGTCCTGGAAAGAGATGGGCCTGTGGTGGGGTAACAAAAAAGAGGTGACCGGATTGCAAACATGCATCCAGTCCCTGGTGAACAAGCCAGTCCGGCTTGTTAATGTAATCCAGGTTATGCTCGTCCGCCGGATCCTCCCGTGCCAACAACGGGATTTTAATCTGTGGGAGTTCGACCCGGCGCAACATCAAACCCTCAACAGGCTGTTTGACATGATGTACGAAGACGCCTGGAAGATGCTATTCAAGGGTGCCGAGGCTCCCGCATCCGCTTCCGAGGACCGCGGATACAGCTCGCAGCGTCACGCTAGTGAGGTAAGCCATCTACACCTTTTATAGGATGTTAAGCTTTTTTTTTCATAGTTTGACTCTATGCGGGATCTAAACTCCCTTACCTTTGGCAGGCTTGGCGGGCGATGCCCGGACCGATTAACTGTCCGGCTCCGCTGCCCGAAGATCCAGCCCCAGCTCTACTAGTGAAGCTGCTGGTTCTGGCGCCTTATGTGGTGCCGGAGAAGAAGTCCAAGAAGAAGAAGACCACGGGGACTCGAAAGAGTGCCTGCAACGTGGTGGTGTCGGACTCGTCATCTGACGAGTCCGAGACGCCCTCCTCCCATGAAAATGAGGAGGAGGAAGAAGAAAACTCTCCCCCCCAGCGGGGGAAGGAAAGAAAAGGAAGGCCCCCCCCAATGGGGGAGGCCGGAGGGTCCAGGAAAAGGAAGACCCCTCCGCCGGACTATGCCCCTGATGCCGAAGAGGGCGAAGAGGAGTGGCCAGACAGGGCCAAGCGTCCGGCGAAATCGTAAGTTCGGATATCAGAGTAACTCATGATGTTCCTTTATTGCACACTTTTCCCTAATGTCGAATGTAATTATGCAGTCCGCCCCAGGCCGTACTCGACGAGTCGTCGAGCGGCTCCCTGAATTCATCGGACGTGAACTCAGTTCCACCCGTTGTCTCCCCCCTCACTGCGGACGATGCCGAAGTGGCGTCGCGATGAGCTCTGGGGCAGGAGGAGGTGGTCCCGGAGGAGCCGCAAGGCAACCTCCCGGGCTTCAGGAGTGAAGGGGATAAGGCCCCCCAGGGCTCCAAGTCCGGCTTTGAGCCGGACACCACACCAGAATCTACAACAGTTCCGGACCGCGGTAGGCGAACTCCTTCCAAGAGGAGTAAGCCTTCTAAGCCGGCAGCCTCCGTCCAACCGGAGGTGCCGGACAATCTGCTGGAGGTGCTTGACGGCGCCTCCATCGACGAGGAGCACCGTTCTATTATGAGTACGGTGATCCAGAAGGTTCAGTCCGCCAAGAGTGGACTGAGTGAAGCTTGCGCTAGCCTTCTAACAGGCTTCGAGGTAAGTAAAAAATATGTAAAAATATAACCGCATAGACAGTAGCCACTGATGCTCTGTTTGGCGTTCGGAAAGAAAAGCCGAATAGAGGATCTATTAAATTTCGCAGGAGTCTAACAACAAAGAGTCAATATGCGTATGCAGGCTTCGCCGCTGGCCACCGCCGCATTGACTGCGAAGGTGGGTGCCCTGAAACAGGGCCTCGAGCGGACCGAGCAAGAGCTCGGTCTTGCCAAACGGCAGCTCGAGGAGAAAGAAGGTAAGAAATACCTTATAGAAAAAGTGCCTATAGAAAGGCTTGATTGCAAACAGAATAACATGATTGTACTGCTTATTGTAGGGGCCACGACTGAGGTGGCGACCCTTAAGCAGGCGCTGTCTGAGGCCAAAAAGAAAACGGCCGCAGAGCGCACCGAGCGAGAGAAACTTGAGACCCAGGTCGACGAGGTGCAGCATGAGCTTCAGGCTCTCATGAAAAAACATGAGAGTTTGGAGCTTGAGTCCAAGACGCAAGCGTCCGAGCTCGCGGCGGCCCTTGAGACTGCCAAGTCTGCCAAGGCCGAAGCCCAAAAGGCCCTCCAAGAGTTGGAGGAGATGAAAAAGATAGCGGCGGGTAAGGCATTCTTTATGCAAAGCAGAAGTATAAAAGTAAAGTACTTGTTACTTACCCGAATCCGGAGCTCTCCAAGGGCATTCGTAGATCTTCCCTGCAGCGTATCCGACGCCGCCGCATTCTACTAAGCCGAAGAGGGCAGCTCGACGGAGAAGGTGTTCTGGTCTCAGTATGCTGAGGCCGGACACCCTGTGCCCTTGAGCGACCAGCTGAAACAGCTGGTCGAGCTCCACAAGGCGGCCGAACAGGCCATGAAGGGCTTCATAGTTCGGCTGTGGCCCGGAGAGGCCCTGCCTGGGAGCTACTTCGGGTTGGTGCGGTGACTGGTGGAGGCCTGTCCAAGGCTCGAGGTCATCAAGTGCTCTGTCTGCATCGAAGGTGCCCGTAGGGCCCTTGCCCGTGCAAAGGTGCACTGGGGTAAGCTGGACAGTGAGAAGCTTGTGAGGGACGGTCCGCCGCCGGGGAAGGAGCATCGCAAGCCCGAGAACTATTATAAGGATGTTCTTGCGGGTGCCAGCCTTGTGGCAGATGAATGTACCAAGGATGTAATTTTTGAATGAACTCGCTCGTGTTTATCCTGTGCACTGAAAACTTGTTCATATGCGCTAAGCAATGCTTGTTGAATTTAAAATATTACTTTCTGTGCGGCCGTTTATCAAAAAATTGAGAGATGGCCAGTCGTCGGCTTCTGCCCCCTTGCCACTAGTGCCGGGGTGTTCGGGATAAACCTGAGCGCTCTTTTTCCCATAGTTGGGTCCTTCGAGGGAGGCGCTCAGCACAACGAACCAGGCAATCGGACTATAATGCTTGAACACTCTCACTTAGCCGTAAAACTCTATAATTTTAAATTTTGGGGAAGCCCCTAGTTCGGAACACCGAGTTCGAGGCGCTATCCACGCCTTGGCCGGACAAAGCCAGCTCCTCGCTCGAAGCGGCATAAGCTTTTAGGGACTCGAAAAACCTCTCGAACAGCGACCGGTCTCTCGCCACATCATGACAGTCAGTTTTAGCTTTCTCCACTGAGGTGCTTAACCCAGCTCAACCGGGGCACAATCGCAGTGGTTCTCCTAGTGCTACCTTAGCCGATATAGCGGAACGTAAGGCACCAAAACATAGGAGCCGGGCAAACCCAACTATTGACCCAAATCATGATTCAGAGCCGATGCATATAGTGCTATAAGTTCGGGGTGCCGCACTTGTGAAAGTGTACGGACTTCTCACACCATATTTATGGGTACTAAAGCCCCTGGCGTATTTGCCGTACCATGGTGTACGGGTGCAACATGTCATAAACATATATATGAAAAGATGATAATGCAAAAAATAGACAGAAAGCTATGCATTGTTTATAAAGAGGCTATTTATCAAAGCCGAACGATACAAGTAGTGCGATAAGAAAAAGATATTGGACTATTTAGCATGTCCTGACCAGGGGCAGGCCGCAGAATTGTATTTAAAACAGGTATACCGCTCGTAACAGAGACCACCTGGGAGTTCCATAATGCGGCATGGCTTGTCTGCCTCCCTGGATCTTGCATCATTTGTGCGGCAGTCGAATTGCCGCACGGGTCGTCCGAAGTATGGAGTCCTGAAAGTAAGAAAAAATTAAAAAAAAGAATCCGGCAGCCCCTAGTATGTTTTAAGCCGTATTTTGGGCGTGCCGTTACTGTGCCCCTTCCCCTGTGCCCATGGTATTTCAAGGGCGTAGTTACTATGTCGTGAGAGCTGGGGTTGGGGCCGCATTGCTACGCTTGCTCATAGTGTGCCAGGCGGTCCTGCTGTGGGTTATTCCGGGCGCGCTTGGCAGTGTCTGGCTTTTTAACGGCCACACTGGAGAATTGCCTAAGAAGGCTACTTTGTACTTCTGCTGCGAGAGCCGCCGTGTGCTCCTCCGTACGGAGGGAGCGTTCGGTGTTTCCGTTGACCGTGATTACTCCTCGAGGGCCTGGCATCTTGAGCTTGAAATATGCGTAGTGCGGCACCGCATTGAACTTTGCAAATGCGGTTCGTCCGAGCAGGGCGTGATAACCACTACGAAATGGGACTATATCGAAGATTAACTCTTCGCTTCGGAAATTGTCCGGGGATCCGAAGACCACGTCAAGTGTTACTGAGCCTGTACAGTTGGCTTCTACACCTGGTATAACGCCTTTAAAGGTCGTTTTTGTGGGCTTAATCCTTGAGGGATCTATGCCCATTTTCTGCACTGTATCCTGATAAAGCAGGTTCAGGCTACTCCCGCCGTCCATGAGGACTCTTGTGAGATGAAATCCGTCGATGATTGGGTCGAGAACCAATGCGGCGAAGCCGCCATGACAGATGCTAGTGGGATGGTCCCTTCGATCAAAAGTGATCGGGCAGGAGGACCATGGGTTGAACTTTGGGGCGACTGGCTCCATCGCGTATACGTCCCGTAGCACACGCTTTCGCTCCCGCTTGGGAATGTGGGTTGCGTATATCATGTTCACCGTCTGCACTTGTGGGGGAAAGCCCTTCTGTCCCTTGTTGTTCGGCGGCTTGGGCTCCTCCTCGTCGTCGCTGTGCAACCCCTTGTCTTTGTTTTCGGCTCTTAATTTGCCTGCCTGCTTGAACACCCAACAATCTCTGTTAGTGTGATTGGCTGGCCTTTCGGGGGTGCCATGTATCTGGCACAAGCGGTCGAGTATTCGGTCCAAACTGGACGGGCCCTGAGTATTCTTTTTGAATGGCTTTTTCCGCTGACCGGATTTATAGCCTTTGAATCCGGCATTGACTGCCGTGTGTTCATTGCTCTTGCTGCCAATGCGGCGTTTTTGCTTATTCCAACGTGTCCTGCCACTTTTGTCTTTGGTATCCGAATTACCGGGGTTCTTTGATAAGTTGTTACTGCGAGCTAGCCAGCTGTCTTCTCCTGCGCAAAAGCGGGCCATGAGTGTCGTGAGGGCTGCCATAGATTTCGGCCTTTCCTGTCCCAGGTGCCGGGCAAGCCATTCGTCGTGGATGTTAAGCTTGAAGGCTGCTAGGGCCTCTGCATCCGGACAGTCGACTATCTGGTTTTTCTTTGTTAGGAACCGTGTCCAGAATTGTCTGGCCAATTCCTCTGGCTGCTGAATTATGTGGTTTAAGTCGTCGGCATCCGGTGGTCGCACGTAAGTGCCCTGGAAGTTGTCGAGGAATGCGGCTTCCAGGTCGTCCCAAGAACCGATTGAGTCTGCTGGCAAGCTGTTAAGCCAATGCTGGGCCGGTCCTTTAAGCTTGAGCGGGAGGTATTTGATGGCGTGTAGATCATCGCCGCGTGCCATGTGGATGTGAAGGAGATAATACTCGATCCATACCGCCGGGTCTATTGTGCCATCGTATGATTCGATGTTTACGGGTTTGAAACCCTCTGGGATTTTATGTTCCATTACTTCATTCGTGAAGCATAGCGGGTGTGCGGCGCCTCTGTACTGGGCTATATCACGACGCAGCTCAGAAGAGCTATGTCTGTTGTGTTCGGCCCGGCCGGATTTGTTGTATCCGGAGTGAAGATCATCGTCATGTGCCATAGGGAGCCTACGCGATCCGTAGATCGATCTTGTTTGTCTTGCCTTGTCCTCCAGTACGTCTCGCAGGTCTGGCGCATTTTCCTGTGGCTTAGTTGAGCGGCGTCGGGGCATGGCTTGGGTGGAGGGCCGAGAGACCTCTCTGTCGCGGCCGCGAGGTGGCCGGTCTGCCATGTCATGCGCTGGTGATGTAGGTGCTTCCTCCTCTGATCGGGGTAGCGGCCTACGCTTTGGGTAACTCTTGGAGGGGCGTTCGAGTTCATACTCTTCGGCCGCAAGGACTTCAGTCCATCTGTCAGCTAGCAAATCTTGGGTTGCTCTAAGCTGCTGCTGCTTTTTCTTGAGGCTGCTTGCCGTGGCTAAAAGCCTGCGTCTAAAACGCTCTCGTTCGGCGGGGTCTGACGGTATGACGAATTCGTCGTCATCGAGACTTGCCTCGTCTTCGGAGGGAGGCATATAGTTATCATCCTCAACCTCTTGGTCTGCCGCTCTCTCATGAGGGCTGGCTTCTCCATCTTCCTGTGCCGAATCTTGCTGAGGTGGGTGTTCTTCGGCGCTATCCAGGGTAGTATTATCTCCCATGCCGGAATCACCGTTTTTGCTTTGGCGGGATTTAGAGCGGCGCCGCTGACGCCGGCGCTTTGGCTGTTTCTTGGGGGTGTCAGCCCCCACTGTTCCATCGCCATCTCCATCTTTTGGAGTGTCCACCATATATATGTCATATGACGAGGTGGCCTTCCAGCGCCCTACACGTGCTGGTTCCTGTTCGTCTCCTACATCGTCGTCCGTACCATCGATGTCTTCGGAGCCGAAGTCAAGCATGTCGGTTAAATCGTCGACAGTGGCTACAAAGTGGGTGGTGGGTGGGCTTTGAATTTCTTCATCGTCCGCATCCCATCCTCGCTGACCATAATCCAGCGAGGGCTCTCCTAATAAAGAGAGAGACTTAAGAGAATTCAGGATGACGCCAAAAGGCGAGTGCTGAAAGATGTCTGCGGTGGTGAACTCCATTATCGGCGCCCAACCGGATTCGATCGGCAGGGGCGCGGGGGGTTCGGAGTCCGGGGAGGAGTCCGAATCCTCGAAGTCACGGGTCATGCAGAGTGCGGGGCTAGTGTTCGGCTCGATCGCCTTTGAGATCACAGCCCCCGAGGTGGCGTCCAACCGCTCGTCCTCGATTGGCGCAATAGGCTCCTAGTTAGAGGTCGGAACCGATGCGTGAGCGGCCACCAGGACACTGTCCGGAGGCAGAGCTAGATCATGCCCCTCGAGATAGTGCAGCGCGCTTGGCCGTGGCTCGAACCCGTCGAAGATCAAGTCTCCGCGGATGTCAGCAGTGTAGTTTAAGCTTCCAAACCTGACTTGATGGCCAGGGGCGTAGCTTGCGATCTGCTCCAAGTGGCCAAGAGGATTGGCCCGCAGAGCGAAGCCGCCAAAGACGAAGATCTGTCCGGGGAGAAAAGTCTCACCCTGGACCGCATCGTTGTTGATGATCAAAGGAGCCATCGGACCTAACGGCGACGACACAGAGGAACTCTCAATGAAAGCACCAATGTCGGTGTCAAAACCGGCGGATCTCGGGTAGGGGGTCCCGAACTGTGCGTCTAGGCTGGATGGTAAGAGGAGGCAGGGAACACGATGTTTTACCCAGGTTCGGGCCCTCTCGATGGAGGTAAAACCCTACGTCCTGCTTGATTAATATTGATGATATGGGTAGTACAAGAGTAGATCTACCACGAGATGAAGGAGGCTAAACCCTAGAAGCTAGCCTATGGTATGATTGTTGTATATGGAGTTGATGTTGTTGTCCTACGGACTAAAACCCTCCGGTTTATATAGACATGGATAGGGTTAGGGTTACATAGAGTCGGTTACAATGCTAGGAGATCCTGAATATCCGCATCACCAAGCTTGCCCTCCACGCCAAGGAAAGTCCCATCCGGACACGGGACGTAGTCTTCAATCTTGTATCTTCATAGTCCAGGAGTCCGGCTGAAGGTATAGTCCGGCTATCCGAACACCCCCTAATCCAGGACTCCCTCAGTGCAAGAGGAGGAATTTTTCTAAGTGTTGAGGATTGACATGAATAAATTCAAATCAATCTGGGGCCTAATGTTGGGGATATTAGTACTGGACATAAACCAGCCAGGAGTGGCCAGGTTAACTCTATAAGAATTAGAAGCCCAGAAGATAAAGGATGATGGCGCTTCATGAAGGCCCAAGGCCCTAAGGCGGGTTAGGGCTTGTAGACATAAACCGACATTGTCATGTAACTTGTATTGCAAGATAGGAGGAATAGAGACCGAGTGGGACACAATGATGATCCAGCCTCAGGACTGTAAACCAGCGGGCATCGACCTGTGTATATAAAGGGACGACCCGACGGCGGTTTAGGGACAACATACAACAACTCGAGAGCCAGGCAAAGCAGATTCGCTCCCTGGTCATCAAAACCCTAGCAATACCATCACATATGGTGTAGGCCTTTACGTTCATCAAAAGGGGCCGAACCAGTATAAACTCTTGCACCTCCTTTCCGCTTTAACCCCTTTAAGCTAAACCATAGCGATGGCTCCACGACTAAGTCCTATAATGAGGACATCTGCCGTGACAACTCCACGACAACTGGATCGTGAGTTCGCGGGACGTCACCGAGCCAAACGTGTGCAGATCGCGGAGGTGCCATACCTTCGGTGCTAGATCGGTCGATTGTGAAGATGTATGACTACATCAACCGCGTTGTCATAACGCTTCCACTTACGGTCTACGAGGGTACGTAGACGATACTCTCCCCTGTCATTGTTGTGCATCACCATGATCTTGCGTGTGCGTAGGAATTTTTTTGAAATTACTGCATTCCCCAATAATGGTATCAGAGTCAGGTTAATGCGTAGATGTTATATGCATGAGTAGAACACAAAGGAGTTGTGGGCGTGGGTATATACATATTTCTTGCCGACACTGGTTGATTCTTGATTCAGCGGCATTGTTGGATGAAGCGGCCCAGACCGACATTACGTGTATGCTTACGCAAGACTGGTTCTACCGATGTGCTTCGCATACAGGTGGCTAGTGGGTGTCTGTTTCTCCAGCTTTAGTTGAATCGGATTCAATGAACAGGGTTCTTTCTGAAGATCAAAAAGCAATCACAATACCGTGTTGTGGTTTTTGATGCGTAGGTAAGAACGGTTCTTGCTCAGCCCATAGCAGCCATCTAAAACTTGCAACAACAAAGAAGAGGACATCCAACTTGTTTTTGCAGGGCATGTTGTGATGAGATATGGTCAACACATGATGCTAATTTTTTTGTATGAGATGATAATGTTTTGTAACATAGTTATCGGCAACTGGCATGAGCCATATGGTTCCCGCTTTATTGTATGAAATGCAACCACCATGTAATTGCTTTACTTTATCACTAAGCGGTAGTGATAGTCGTAGAAGCAATAGTTGGCGAGATGACAACGATGCTTCGATGCAGATCAAGGTGTGAAGCCGGTGACAATGGTGATCATGATGGTGCTTTGGAGGTGGAGATCAAAGTCACAAGATGATGATGGACATATCATATCACTTATATTGATTGCATGTGATGTTTATCCTTTATGCATCTTATTTTGCTTAGTTCGGCGGTAGCATTATAAGATGATCTCTCACTAAATTTCAAGGTATAAGTGTTCTCCCTGAGTATGCACCGTTGCTACAGTTCTCGTGCCGAGACACCACCTGATGATCGGTGTGATAAGCTCTACGTTCACATACAACGGGTGCAAGCCAGTTTTGCACACGCGGAATACTCGGGTTAAACTTGACGAGCCTAGCATATGCAGATATGGCCTCGGAACACTGAGACCAAAAGGTCGAGCGTGAATCATATAGTAGATATGATCAACATAGTGATGTTCACCATTGAAAACTACTCCATCTCACGTGATGATCGGACATGGTTTAGTTGATATGGATCATGTGATCACTTAGATGATTAGAGAGATGTCTATCTAAGTGGGAGTTTTTAAGTAATTTCATTAATTGAACTTTAATTTATCATGAACTTAGTACCTGATAGTATTTTGCATGTCAATGTTGTTGTAGATAGATGGCCTGTGCTGTTGTTCCGTTGAATTTTAATGCGTTCCTAGAGAAAGCTAAGTTGAAAGATGATGGTAGCAACTACACGGACTAGGTCCGTAACTTGAGGATTATCCTCATTGCTGCATAGAAGAATTACGTCCTGGAAGCACCGCTAGGTGACAAACCCACTGCAGGAGCAACGCCAGATGTTTTGAGCACCTGGCAGAGCAAAGCTGATGACTACTCGATAGTTCAGTGTGCCATGCTTTACGGCTTAGAACCGAGACTTCAACGACGTTTTGAACGTCATGGAGCATATAAGCTGTTCCAGGAGTTGAAGTTAATATTTCAAGAAAATGCCCGGATTGAGAGATATGAAGTCTCCAATAAGTTCTACAGCTGCAAGATGGAGGAGAATAGTTCCGTCAGTGAACATATACTCAGAATGTCTGGGTACCACAACCACTTGACTAAACTAGGAGTTAATCTTCCTAATGATAGTGTCATTAACAGAGTTCTTCAATCACTGCCACCAAGCTACAAGAGCTTCGTGATGAACTATAATATGAAAGGGATGGATAAGATGATTCCTGAGCTCTTCGCAATGCTAAAGGCTGCGGAGCATCAAATGTTGATGGTCAACAAGACCACCAGTTTCAAGAAAAAGGGTAAAGGGAAGAAGGGGAACTTCAAGAAGAATAGCAAGCCAGTTGCTGCTCAACTGAAGAAACCCAAGTCTGGACCTAAGCCTGAGACTGAGTGCTTCTACTGCAAGCAGACTGGTCACTGGAAGCGGAACTTCCCCAAGTATTTGGCGGATAAGAAGGATGGCAAGGTGAACAAAGGTATATATGATATACATGTTATCGATGTGTACCTTACTAATGCTTGCAGTAGCACCTGGGTATTTGATACTGGTTCTGTTGCTAATATTTGCAACTCGAAACAGGGACTACGGATTAAGCGAAGATTGGCTAAGGACAAGGTGACGATGCGCGTGGGAAATGGTTCCAAAGTCGATGTGATCGCGGTTGGCACGCTACCTCCACATCTACCTTCGGGATTAGTTTTAGACCTGAATAATTGTTATTTGGTGCCAGCGTTGAGCATGAACATTATATCTGGATCTTGTTTAATGCGAGACGATTATTCATTTAAATCAGAGAATAATGGTTGTTCTATTTATATGAGTAATATCTTTTATGGTCATGCACCCTTGATGAGTGGTCTATTTTTACTAAATCTTTATAGTAGTGATACACATGTTCATAGTATTGAAGCCAAAATATGCAGAGTGGATAATGATAGTGCAAATTATTTGTGGCACTGCCGTTTAGGTCATATTGGTGCAAAGCACATGAAGAAACTCCATTCTGATGGACTTCTGGAATCACTTGATTATGAATCACTTGGTACATGCGAACCATGCCTCATGGGAAAGATGAATAAAACTCCGTTCTCCGGAACAATGGAGCGAGCAACAGAGTTATTGGAAATCATACATACTGATGTATGTGGTCCAATGAACATTGAAGCTCGCGGTGGGTATCGTTATTTTCTTACCTTCACAGATGATTTGAGTAGATATGGGTATATCTACTTGATGAAACATAAGTTTGAAACATTTGAAAAGTTCAAAGTATTTCAGAGCACTGTTCAAGATATCTTCCGATATGCCGATAAATCGGCCGATTTATCGCTTACCGCTGTCAGACCGATAAGATAAATCGGCCGATAAATCAACCGATATGGCGATAAATCGACCGATATGCCGATAAACTGGCCGATTTACCCCTTATCATGGGTCGACCGATAAGTTCCCGATAAGAGATATCCCCAACATTGTTTCAGAGTGAAGTGGAAAATCATCGTAACAAGAAAATCAAGTTTCTACGATCTGATCGTGGAGGTGAATATTTGAGTTATGAGTTTGGACTTATATCTTTTGGCTTCAATACTATGAACATGTGTATCACTACTATCAAGATTTAGTCAAAATAGAGCACTCATCAAGGGTGCATGACCACAAAAGGTATTATTCATATAAATAGAACAACCATTATTCTCTGATTTAAATGAATAACCATCTCACATCAAACAAGATCCAGATATAATGTTCATGCTCAACGCTGGCACCAAATAACAATTATTTAGGTCTAAAACTAATTGCGAAGGTACATGTAGAGGTAGCATGCCGACGACGATCACATCGACTTTGGAACCATCTCCCACGCGCATCGTCACCTCGTCCCTAGCCAATCTTCGCTTAATCCGTAGCCCCTGTTTCAAGTTACAAATATTAGCAACAGAACCAGTATCAAATACCCAGGCGCTACTGCGAGCATTCGTAAGGTACACATCAATAACATGTATATCAAATATACCATTCACTTTGCCATCCTTCTTCTCCGCCAAATACTTGGGGCAGCTCCGCTTCCAGTGACCAGTCCCTTTGCAGTAAAAGCACTCAGTCTCAGGCTTAGGTCCAGACTTGGGCTTCTTCACTTGAGCAGCAACTTGCTTGCTATTCTTCTTGAAGTTCCCCTTCTTCCCTTTACCCTTTTTCTTGAAACTGGTGGTCTTGTTGACCATCAACACTTGATGCTCCTTCTTGATTTCTACCTCCGTAGCGTTTAGCATTGCGAAGAGTGATGAAGCTATGTACCTAGGGTAGGGGCACGGACCCGTCCTAAAAAGCCCTACCCAAGGACATCCCTAGAATGGGTCACCTCTCAAACAACTGGAAGGCATCCCACTCGACGGGTTCAAGACACTCGACCAAAGAACAACCACTCGACCATGAAGCCAACCACTCGACTGCCAGAAGACCTAAAGTCAGTCCGCATGCAAACGGTCGGCTATTAAGTAGTCTTTATGGTTATTATGACACTTTATTAGGAACGTTATCAGTAACGCCCCACCTTAAATGTACCTTAAAACCCTGCATTACTGAGGGCAGGAGAGGGCCGGCGAACTCTATATAAGCCACCCCCCTCCTCAGTATGAAGGGTTCGCACCCTAGTGATCTACACACGCATAATCCAATCGACCGCCTCCGGGCACCGAGACGTAGGGCTGTTACTTCCTCCGAGAAGGGCCTGAACTCGTAAACCTTTCGTGCTTACAACTTCCCAATAGCTAAGGTCTAGCCTCTTCATACACCCCCCCTACCTCACTGTCAGACTTAGAACCACGACAGTTGGCGCCCACCGTGGGGCATTAGTCTTAGCGCCTAATTGGAGAAGTTGCGATTTTTCCCGATGCATTCGATCATGGTTTCCTGCGGAGCTTTGACGGAGGGGCCCGAGATCCGTCTCGGCGCGCTCACCTTCATCGCTGACGACTCCGCCTGGCTCCAGGAGGCGCCGCTCGACATCGACGCACTCCCCGTCCGCGGTGCGACGCACTTCCGCGCGTGCGTTCGCGGCGTCCTCCTGCGGCAGCCGTCGACCCAATATCTGTCGGCCCCCGTGTCGTTTCCCCGCTCCGTCTCCCACCAGCGCAAGCGCTCAGGTTGGTCGAGACTCCAGCGGTGGGTGAGGCACGCCGTGGCCCGCCAGTCGGCGGTCCCACAAGTCGCGGCAATCGAGCCCGACGAATCCCTCTGCGCCTGTTTGATCTGTCGACTGGCTCCACGGAGACCGCATCCGAGTGTGATAGCAGCGACCCTTTGGCTGAAGTTCTGGCGGTCGAGGGGACACACAGTCCTCCCGAATTCCATCGCGCTGATGGTGGTGCGGATAGAGGCGATCCGTCGCATCCCCACGACGAGTACCTTCCCGAACCTCTTACGTCATTGCAGCGAGAGGAGCTTCGCCGCCGGAACATGGACGCGCTCCACACTCCTATTATTGGAGAAACCCCCGAGGCCCGGGCCTTGGAGGACGCGCGCTTGGCTAATCTGGCCGAGCGCACTCGACTGGAAAATCTACAGCGAGCACTCGACGAGCAAGCGCGTCAGCGGGCTCCCGAGTCCAGTCGACGACAGCAAGCTCCCGAATCTAGTCGACGTCAGCTCTTCCCGCCGCCGCAAGTATACCGAACTCCAGTTCAGAACTTGGCTGCCGCGGCCCGCATAGCAGAGTCAATCCAGCCCTCCCAGTCGGAGGCTGACAGGGGCTTGTTGCAGATCAGAGCATTGCTCCGAGCGGCGGGAAATCAGAATTCCGCCGTCTCTCAGTCGCGGGACAGGATCCACAGTCTATCCGTTGCAACAGAAACAGTCCAGTCGGCTCACAGCCCGAGATCGCCCCCGAGGCGTGAGGGACGTGGGGACCAGCACGATCAGTACAGGAGGAATGAGCAGTATGATCACCGACCCGACCGTGATGATCGACGTCGAGTGCCATCCCCTCCCCCGAGGAGTGGGTCATATGCCCCTCGACATCGAGATGACAGGCGCCCCCATAATGTTGGGCAGAGGATCCCAGTCGACCCCAGAGACCCAGGCTTTGACGCGAGATCCATCCTCGTTCAAGGTTTGGTGGACATGAACAGGGCTCATCGAGAGGGCCACAACAGAGATACGCCCACCGGCAGCAGAGCACATGCTTCGGGGCCTGAATGTTTCAGTCGAGCCATCAGGGCCGCAGTGATCCCTCCCAACTTCAGGCTGGCGACTAGAGTCAGCAAGTTCACCGGTGAATCCAAGCCCGACACATGGCTCGAAGATTACCGAGTGGCTGTGCAGATTGGCGGTGGCAATGATGAGGTGGCCATGAAGCATTTGCCTCTTATGTTGGAAGGCTCAACCAGAGCGTGGCTGAATCAGTTGGCACCCAGCAACATTTACACTTGGGAGGACCTCGCCCGAGTGTTTATCACAACCTTCGAAGGAACGTGCAAGCGCCCTGCAGGCCTTACAGAGTTGCGGTCTTGCGTGCAGAAGCCGAATGAAACACTGAGGGAATACATCCAGAGGTGGATCACACTGCACCACTCGGCCGAGAACGTGCCAGACCATCAAGCAGTTTGCGCTTTCAAAGAAGGCGTCAAATACAGAGAGTTGAATCTGAAGTTCGGTCGAACTGGAGAGATGTCCCTAAATCGGATGATGGAGATCGCCACCAAGTACGCTAACGGTGAAGACGAGGACCGACTCCGAAGTGGCAAACTCAAATCAGTCGCCCAAGAAACCGGAGGAAACTCCAGTCGGAAGCAGAAGCGGAAGGCCGAGCCAGTCGCCCCTGGGGAGGCCCTGGCTGTGGCCCAGGGAAACTTCAAGGGGAAACCCAAGGGCACATGGAAGCCCAAGAAAGTTAAGGATCAGGATGGGAATGATGTTTTGGACCTGCCATGTCACATCCACACCAAGAAAGATGAAGAGGGTAATTTTATTTTCCCAAAGCATACCACTCGACAATGCCGGCTCCTGATCCAGCAGTTTTAGGGCAAGCAGCCCAAATATAAGGAAATGGAACCGGACAGAGTTGAGGACAAGGATGATAGTGATGATGGATACCCCCAAGTCAATTCCACCTTGATGATTTTTGCTGATGTCGAAAGCAAAAGTCGACTGAAAGTCATTAACCGTGAGGTGAACATGGTTGCTCCGGCAACACCTAGTTACCTCAAGTGGTCTCAGACCGCCATCACATTCGACCAGTCTGATCACCCGACGCACATTGCCACCCCAGGGAGGCAAGCTTTGGTGGTCGACCCAGTCGTCGAAGGCACTCGACTGACCAAAGTCCTGATGGATGGCGGCAGTGGCCTGAACATACCGTATGCTGAAACTTTGAAAGGAATGGGCATTCCGATGTCCAGACTCAGCACCAGTAACATGAGCTTCCACGGAGTCATTCCTGGGAAGAAAGCCGAGTCACTCGGCCAGATTGCTCTCGATGTGGTTTTTGGTGATTCAAAGAATTACCGCAAGGAAAAGTTGACATTTGAGGTTGTGGACTTCCAGAGTGCTTATCACGCCATTTTGGGCAGGCCAGCTTACGCACGCTTCATGGCTCGACCATGTTACGTGTATCTTAAATTAAAGATGCCTGGCCCCAAAGGTGTGATCACCGTTACGGGCAACTGGAAGAAAGCAGAAGAGCGTTTTCAGAAGGGATCAAAGATCGCTGACGCTCAGATGGCAGTGGTCGAGCTGAAAGAGTACCAAAAGACTGCCGATCCGAGTGAATTGCTGCGAGCTAAGAAGCCTACCTTCGAGTCAGCTTTTCAGTCGGCTGGTGAAACAAAGACAGTCCACATTCACCCGACCGACCCCGACGTTGCTCCGACTCACATTTCGACAACGCTCGACTCCAAATAGGAAGAAGCGCTCATCCAGCTCCTCCGTGAGAACTGGGACATCTTCGCATGGAAACCCTCTGACATGCCTGGAGTTCCCAGGGGGCTGGCTGAGCACCGTCTGCGAGTCGACCCAAAGTTCAAGCCCGTGAAGGAACATCTTCGACGGTCCGCCGTCCAGAAGAAACAAGCCATTGGCGAGGAGGTGGCTCGGCTCTTGGCAGCTAAGTTCATCTGAGAGATTTACCACTCCGAGTGGCTCGCCAATGTCATCATGGTCCCCAAGAAGGACAAGTCACTCCGCATGTGCATCGATTTCAAACATATCAATCAGGCCTGCCCGAAAGATCATTTTCCTCTCCCTCGCATCGACCAAATAGTCGACTCAACTGCGGGATGCGAGAGATTGTCTTTTCTAGATGCCTATTCCGAGTACCATCAGATCCGTCTGTATGGGCCCGATGAAATCAAAATAGCTTTCATCACTCCATTCGGATGCTTCTGTTACGTCACCATGCCATTCGGCCTCAAGAACGCCGGAGCCACATTCATGAGAATGATCCAAAAGTGTTTACTCACTCAAATCAGTCGGAATGTGGAGGCATACATGGATGATATTGTGGTCAAGTCCCGGAAAGGTTCCGACCTGCGGGCTGACCTTGCCGAAACCTTTGCCAACCTCCGGAGGTACGATATCAAGCTCAATCCATCAAAGTGCACTTTCGGGGTTCTAGGTGGAAAGTTACTCGGTTTTCTCGTTTCCGAACGGGGAATCGACGCCAATCCTGAAAAAATTGGCACCATACTCCGGATGAAGCGTCCTGTACGTGTGCATGATGTCCAAAAGCTTACAGGCTGCTTGGCCGCCTTAAGTCGATTCATTTCTTGACTCGGTGAAAAGGCGTTGCCTCTTTACCGACTGATGAAGAAGTCTGACAAGTTCGAGTGGACTCCAGAAGCTGATGCAGCGTTTGCAGAGCTCAAAGCTCTGCTCTCCACCCAGCCGGTGCTAGCTGCCCCAATCAGCAAAGAGCCTCTGCTGCTTTACATTGCAGCCACAGGACAAGTTGTCAGTACAGTACTTACGGTCGAGCGGGAAGAGGAAGGAAAGGCCTTCAAATTTCAACGCCCAGTATATTATGTGTCTGAAGTTTTGACCCCTTCAAAACAAAGATACCCCCACTACCAGAAGCTTGTATATGGGATTTATATGACCACGAAGAAAGTTGTACATTATTTCTCTGACCACTCCATTACAGTCGTCAGCGACCCCCCACTATCAGAGATCCTGTATAACAGAGATGCAACTGGTCGAGTGGCCAAGTGGGCGATTGAACTCCTTCCCTTAGATATCAAGTTTGAAGCGAAGAAGGCTATCAAGTCCCAAGCAATCGCGGATTTCATCGCCGAGTGGATTGAACAGCAACTTCCGACTCAAGTTCACTCGGAGCACTGGACCATGTTCTTCGATGGATTCAAAATGCTGAATGGTTCGGGCGAGGAGTAGTCTTAGTCTCCCCCCGAGGAGATAAGCTCAGATATGTTTTCCAGATTCACTTCGATTCCTCCAATAACGAAGCGGAGTATGAGGCACTTTTGTATGGGTTGCGCATGGCCATTTCACTCGGCGTCCGTCGCCTCATGGTCTATGGCGACTCAGATTTGGTGGTTAATCAAGTGATGAAGGAGTGGGACGTCAGGAGACCGGCAATGACTGGGTATTGCAATGCAGTGCGAAAGCTAGAAAAGAAGTTCGAGGGGTTAGAGCTCCATCACATCCCCCGACTGAAAAATCAGGCAGCTGACGACTTGGCAAAGATAGGCTCCAAGAGAGAAGCCATTCCCAGCAACGTGTTCTTGGAGCACATTCACTCACTGTCAGTCCAAGAGGATCCTTTCACAGAAGAAGTCCCGCAGCCGAAAAGTGCCACAGATCCGACTGAAGTTGAAGTGCCTGCAATGGTCGACCTAATCATGGAAGTCTTGGCAATCACCCCTGACTGGACAATATCGTACATCGCGTATATCCTAAGGAAAGAACTCCCGGAAGACGAGGAGGAGGCTCGACAGATCGTCCGCCGATCCAAAGCCTTCACAGTCATAAGGGGACATCTGTACAGAGAGAGCGCGACTGGAGTCGGCCAGAAATGCATAACACTAGAAGAGGGTCAGATAATCCTTAATGATATCCACTCGGGGACCTGTGGTCACCATGCGTCCTCTCGGACTATTGTGGCTAAAGCATACCGAGCTGGATTTTACTGGCCAAAAGCAAATGGGATGGCAAAAGAGATAGTCGAGAAGTGTGAAGGGTGCCAGTTCTACTCCAACGTGTCGCACAAGCCTGCATCAGCCCTGAAGACCATTCCACTCGTCTGGCCCTTTGCCGTTTGGGGATTGGACATGGTTGGTCCACTAAGAACGGGCAGGAGCGGATTCACTCATGTGCTTGTGGCAGTCGACAAATTTACCAAATGGATCGAAGCTAAGCCCATCAAGAACCTCGACGCTGGCACTGCTATCAGTTTCGTCAGAGGGTTAACATTCAGATATGGAGTCCCGCATAGCATCATCACTGATAACGGGTCAAACTTTGATTCGGATGAGTTCAGAGCTTTTTGCGCCTCTCAAGGCACACGAGTCGACTACGCATCGGTCGCTCATCCCCAGTCGAATGGATAGGCTGAGAGAGCGAATGGTCTGATTCTCAAAGGGCTAAAGCCTCGATTGATGCGCGATCTCAAGCACACGGCAGGCGCTTGGGTCGACGAGCTTCCTTCAGTTCTGTGGGGATTAAGGACCACCCCTAACAGGTCGACTGGAAGAACTCCATTCTTTCTGGTTTATGGAGCCGAAGCAGTCCTGCCGAGTGATCTTCTTCATAATGCACCCCAAGTTGAACTTTACACCGAAGATGAAGCAGAACAAGCCCGGCAAGACGCAGTCGACCTCTTAGAAGAAGAAAGGGAGATGGCCATGATTAGATCGACCATTTATCAGCAAGACTTGCGCCGTTTTCACGCCGGGACGTGAAAAGTCGAGCCTTCCAAGAAGGAGATCTGGTCCTCCGAGTGGATCAACAGAAGCCGCACAAACTTGCTCCTACTTGGGAAGGCCCCTTCATAATCACCAGAGTCCTCCACAATGGAGCATACCACCTCTACAATGTCGATCGCCAGATCAACGAACCACGAGCTTGGAACGCGGAACTGCTCCGCCCCTTTTACACCTGAGTTCTCCCTTAGATGAGATGTAATAAGAAAAAAATAATTTCTACAGTTCATTTTTATCAAAGACAAGAGTGTTCCAATAATGGCTGTCACTTTGTTTGCATACAACCCCCCCCCCCCCCCCCCCCCCAGTGGGTGACTTGGCTGCGAATCCGTTTCGCCTAAGTTTGAAAAAAAATCCTACCGAGTGGAGAGCAATCCTCCCACTCGGAGGCTTAGCTGCAGTACAGTACTCGCCTAAGTTCTCCCACTCGGAAACTTAGCTGCAGTCGAGCACTTGCCTAAGTTTGAAAAAATCCTACCGAGTGGAGAGCAATCCTCCCACTCGGGGGCTTAGCTGCAGTCCAGTACTCGCCTAAGTTCTCCCACTCGAAAGCTTAGCTGCAGTCAAAGTACTCGCCTAAGTTTGAAAAAAAAATCCTACCGAGTGGAGAGCAATCCTCCCACTCGGGGGCTTAGCTGCAGTCCAGTACTCGCCTAAGTTCTCTCACTCAGAAACTTAGCTGCAGTCAAGCACTCGCCTAAGTTTGAAAAAAAATCCTACCGAGTGGAGAGCAATCCTCCCACTCGGGGGTTTAGCTACAGTCCAGTACTCGCCTAAGTTCTCCCACTCGGAAACTTAGCTGCAGTCAAGCACTCGCCTAAGTTTGAAAAAAAATCCTACCGACTGGAGAGCAATCCTCCCACTCGGGGGCTTAGCTGCAGTCCAGTACTCGCCTAAGTTCTCCCATTCGGAAGCTTAGCTGCAGTCAAAGTACTCGCCTAAGTTTGAAAAAAAATCCTACCGAGTGGAGAGCAATCCTCCCACTCGGGGGCTTAGCTGCAGTCCAGTACTCGCCTAAGTTCTCTCACTCAGAAACTTAGCTGCAGTCAAGCACTCGCCTAAGTTGGAAAAAAAATCCTACCGAGTGGAGAGCAATCCTCCCACTTGGGGGCTTAGCTGCAGTACAATACTCGCCTAAGTTCTCCCACTCGGAAGCTTAGCTGCAGTCAAGTACTCGCCTAAGTTTGAAAAAATCCTATTGAGTGGAGAGCAAACCTCCCACTCGGGGGCTTAGCTGCAGTCCAGTACTCGCCTAAGTTCTCCCACTCGGAAGCTTAGCTGCAGTCAAGTACTCGCCTAAGTTTGAAAAAATCCTACCGAGTGGAGAGCAAACCTCCCACTCGGGGGCTTAGCTGCAGTCCAGTACTCGCCTAAGTTCTCCCACTCGGAAACTTAGCTGCAGTCAAGCACTCGCCTAAGTTTGAAAAAACCCTACCGAGTGGAGAGCAAATCTCGCACTCGGGAACTTAGATGCAGTCCAGCACTCGTCTGAATACAAGGCCAAAGTTCCACATGACAGATCAAAACCACGAAGATATTCAGCAAGAAATCAAGTTCGGATAAAGCCTAAAAGGCCCCAGGCCTCAAATCGAAGTACTCGAGCCCTCGGCTCAGCAGAGTTTA
Organism: Triticum monococcum; assembly: GCA_034509565.1. Taxonomy (NCBI): domain Eukaryota; kingdom Viridiplantae; phylum Streptophyta; class Magnoliopsida; order Poales; family Poaceae; genus Triticum; species Triticum monococcum. The sequence continues at coordinate 493,357,494 of CM067845.1, forward strand.
AACGGTTACAAATCCACTCGGCATTCCGAGGCAAATTTAAGAAGCATAAGAGTTTTTTCATTCCTCAGGTGGAGGACTGGCAGGGGCGACGAACTCATCCAGGTCGATTCCGGCCGCAATACGAGTGGCAGCAGCAATGAAGGTTTCCATGAAGTCTTGAAAGCTGTGCCTCTTGGTATTGGCGACTTGGATGGCGGCCAACTTCTCTTCTCGCGCCTCCTTGCAATGGACACGGACTAAAGATAGAGCCACGTCAGCGCCGCACCGAGCAGAAGACTTCTTCCACTCCTGCACTCGGTCAGGGATTCTGTCAAGTCGAGTCATCAGAGACTCGAGATCGTTCTGGAGCGTAGACTCTGGCCAAAGTGTCGGGTCGATCCGCGACATGGCAACCTTCAGCCGAGCCAAGTAATCCACGGCGCCATCGATACGAGATTCCAGTCGGAGCAGATTCATGGCAGAGTCATCATTCACCGGAGAATTGATTGGGTCCAAACCCGTTTCAATCCGCCCAGTCTCCTCTTCAAAGTTCTAGCAAAACTCTGCATACATGACCCAAGGATAAGTCAATTCTCACAAACTGAGTCGACACAAAGAAAACAAGTCAGAATTAAATGTGCACCTTCGAGCTTGGTGTACAACTTCTTGGCGAGGCTCCTCAAGTAGCTCTTCAGGTCGTCCCTCCTCCGAGCGACGCCTTCCATCTGCTCGCTCAGGGAGAGGCGCTCCTTCTTCCAATGCGAGCACTCCCTGTTGGCTTCATTCAGAGCGGTCTTCAGCCTAGTATTCTCATCTTCTATTTTGCTGACCGAAGCCAGCTTCTGTTCAGCCAAAGCAATCTTGTCGTCAGCCTCCTTGTGGGCAGCAGCCAAGTCCCGATCCTTCTTCGCCAGGGCCTCGCTCAGTTCTCCTACAAAAGAAACGATGATCGGTTCAGAAACAGCAGAAGGGTACTCAAGCCTAAAAACAAAACCAGTCGACAAGGTCGTCTTACCAGCAACGCCATCTCTGACCTTCTGCAGCTCTGTTCTGGCCAGCTCTAGATCGAGGGTCAGTTGAATCCGCTGCTTCTCCAACTCAGTATAGCGAGACGCAAGTTCACAAGATTTCTGCAAAAGGAAAAATCAGTCGACAGACATCCAAGATAAGTTGCTTCCGAGTAACTGAGGAAAAAAGGTGACGTTTCTAAGACTACAGCCGAATCAAAAACATTCGACAGTAGTCTCGAGGACTACACCCAGTGGGTGCACTCAGTGTGCCCCCACTGGTTTAAAAAAAAGTCGATTGTCCGCAGTCGACCGGATACAGATCCATTCGACATGGCTTGACCAGACCAAGAAAAGGAATACAGATACAGAAACACAATGTAAAGACTACAGTCGACTGCCAGCAGTCCACCGTAGTCTCGGGGACTACACCAAGTGGGTGCACTCAGCGTGCCCCCACTAGTCCAAGAAGGGGTAAACACACCCAGCGGGTGTACAGATACAAATATCTTCAAAAAAAAGAGGGGGAGAAAGACTCTTCAAACGATCAAGTGTCAAGTCGACTGACCTGGACATTGCTCTAAAGCGCCGAACTTGCGTCATAGGCTGCCTGGCTGGCCTCCCGAGCCTTCTTCACCTGCTCCATCATGACCCCCGCCTGGCGTATAGCCTCCTTCGCAGCAGCCACTTCGTCCTCAGGGACGGGGTATGCGACAAAAAGCGAAGTTGGATCTACAGTCGACGCCGAAGGCTGCGCACTTGACAGAGGATTGGCAAAGGTCACAGAAGCCCGAGGGGCGTCGCCACCATCCCGAGCCATGGTCTCAGGCGCCGGAGTAGGCTGGGGAGTCCTGTCAGCCGACGACCTCTTGGTCCTCCTCATCCTCAGCGGTTCGTTGTCGTCGTCATCCGGGAGGTCGATAACATGAGGAGGGGCTGCAAGGGAAACTTTCAATCGACCAAAATCGCAAGAAACGACCAGTCGACTAAAAAACAGGACGTCAGTAATCATACCAGGGTTGGAGGTAACAGCGTCCCCCATTTCTTGGTCGTCGTCCTTCGCAGAGACCTCAGAAGTAGCAGCACTGCAAATTTCGAAAAGTCAGTCGGTTGGCTCAATGAATCGACCAAGGATCCGTCCACGGTCGACGAAAGAAAACAAGATTTATTACCCGGAAATGATAGGGATGGCTATCTTCATCTTGGGCAGAGCCTTGGGCGGCTTGGACAGCGTCGTGCGTGGTTGCTTGGAGACCTTCCCAGTCGCTGTTGGAGAAGAAGTCCGAGGGCGTTTTGACGACGGCCCAACAGAGGCAGTCGCCTTGCCAAGTTCCTGCACCGGGTCGTGTGCGAACTTGGATCGCCTCTCTGGGCGGGGGGGGGGGGGGGGGGAGGGGGGGGGGGGTTCGACCTCCTCCTCCTCCTCTTCGCTGGAGAAAACATCATCGCCTCCCTCTCCTTCACCATCAGACTCCCACTCGCCTTGGTCATCCCTGCTCTCGCCTCCGCTCCCTTCCCCTTCCTCAGTCGACCCCAGCGCCCTGTTGGGCATCGAGTACATCTCAGTGGTCGCCTGGAAAACAGCAGACAAAACGAAAGTCAATCGACCTACTCAAAAGAAGACCAACGCAGAAAACGAAGATTTCAGTCGGGAGCATAAAGACACACCTGGTCGACTTCATACGAATTGTCGAGTGGAATGACCCTCCTGGCTCCTCAGGGGTTGTCCTTGTTCCCCGTGATGCTTGACAGCCACCCCTCCAACATCTCGTCGGTGACCTCCTCCGGGTGGATCCGAGTGGTGTCCTCGAGGCCAGAGTACAGCCACATCGGGTGGTCACGAGCCTGGAGCGGTTGGATTCGCCTCTTGAGGAAGACTTCCAGCAGATCCATTCCCGTCACACCCTCGCGGACAAGTTCAACCACTCGACCCGCCAGTACGTTGACCTGGGCTTTTTCTTCCGGCGTCACCTTCAGAGAAGCAGGCTTTTCGGCTCGGTCGAGAGAGAAAGGTGGGAGCCCAGTCGACTGCCCTGGAGTCACCTGGTCTTGGCAGTAGAACCAAGTCACCTGCCAACCTCGGACCGACTCCGAGAAAGTAATGGATGGGAAACAGCTCTTCCCCCTCATTTGGATCGCCAAACCCCCGCACAACTGGATCACTTGCGTCTTCTCATCACTCGACTTGGCCTTCTTGACCGACTGAGAACGACAAGTGAAGATATGCTTGAAAAGCCCCCAGTGTGGGCGGCAACCCAGGAACACCTCACACATAGAAATGAAAGCGGCGAGGTAGACGATGGAGTTTGGGGTAAAGTGATGGAGCTGCGCTCCAAAGAAGTTCAAGAAGTTGCGGAACAAAGAATGGGGCGGCAGAGAAAACCCTCGGTCGATGTGAGTGGCCAGAAGCACGCACTCACCGTCGCGAGGTTGGGGTTCGATCTCTCCCCCCGGAAGACGCACGGCTTTGTGGGGAATGGCTCCCCCCTCAACTAGGTCATCGAGATCCTCCTGCCGGAGCACCGATGGCATCCAGTCGCCCTAGATCCAACCTTTGGGCAGGGCCGTCCGGGAGGAAGATCCGCCGCGCGCAGACTTCTTCCCCTTCCCCGCCGCCGTCGCCTTCTTCGCGTGCTCCAGAGCGGTCGTCTTGCCCTTCACCATCGTCGCCGGCGAGATCTCGAGCTGGTTTGCGGTGGTTGGGCGAGAGCGAAGGCAGCGGAAGAGGTTACGAAGAAAGAGAGGAAGAAGGAGAAGAGAACATGCACTGTTGGGGGACTCCGAGCCGGCAACTTATAAGGGGCCGCTTCTGAGTGGCTGACCAGTAGGCCCAGGCTATCCAGTCAAATCCCGTGGCAGGCGCGCGCGGTACGTGGCGAAAAAGGCGGCACGGAGATCGAGGAGCCTTCGCATTGTCACTTCCAATTATTGCGGCCGCCCCCATTCTGCGCGCTTCCCAAAAAATCCGAATCCTGTGATATCCGCTGGCTGCAGAACAACTTGTCAAAATAGAAATCCCGCGCGCACCGGCGCTCGATACCTCACAGGTAAAGAAATCCACTCGACGAAAGGCCTGGAACGGATCAAGGCGACTGAAAGAGGTTAATGACGTCATCCGTGATAGTCGACCCAGAACGAAGCACTCATATAACCCGAAGAATCAGTCGGAAAGGTCCCTAACCCCTTTTCTCACTCTAGCCTCGATCCATTCGGGGGCTAATGATGAAGCTATGTACCTAGGGTAGGGGCACGGACCCGTCCTAAAAAGCCCTACCCAAGGACATCCCTAGAATGGGTCACCTCTCAAACAACTGGAAGGCATCCCACTCGACGGGTTCAAGACACTCGACCAAAGAACAACCACTCGACCATGAAGCCAACCACTCGACTGCCAGAAGACCTAAAGTCACTCCGCATGCAAACGGTCGGCTATTAAGTAGTCTTTATGGTTATTATGACACTTTATTAGGAACGTTATCAGTAACGCCCCACCTTAAATGTACCTTAAAACCCTGCATTACTGAGGGCAGGAGAGGGCCGGCGAACTCTATATAAGCCACCCCCCTCCTCAGTATGAAGGGTTCGCACCCTAGTGATCTACACACGCATAATCCAATCGACCGCCTCCGGGCACCGAGACGTAGGGCTGTTACTTCCTCCGAGAAGGGCCTGAACTCGTAAACCTTTCGTGCTTACAACTTCCCTATAGCTAAGGTCTAGCCTCTTCATACACACACCCCTACCTCACTGTCAGACTTAGAACCACGACAAAGAGCTCGGGAATCGTCTTATCCATCCCTTGCATATTATAGTTCATCACAAAGCTCTTGTAGCTTGGTGGCAGTGATTGAAGAACTCTGTCAATGACACTATCATCAAGAAGATTAACTCCCAGCCGAGTCAAGTGATTGTGGTACCCAGACATTCTGAGTATATGTTCACAGACAGAACTATTCTCCTCCATTTTTGCAGCTGTAAAACTTATTGGAGACTTCATATCTCTCAATCTGGGCATTTTCTTGAAATATTAACTTCAACTCCTGGAACAGCTTATATGCTCCATGATGTTCAAAACGTCGTTGAAGTCTCGGTTCTAAGCCGTAAAGCATGGCACACTGAACTATCGAGTAGTCATCAGCTTTGCTCTGCCAGGTGCTCAAAACATCTGGCGTTGCTCCTGCAGTGGGTTTGTCACCTAGCGGTGCTTCCAGGACGTAATTCTTCTATGCAGCAATGAGGATAATCCTCAAGTTACGGACCTAGTCTGTGTAGTTGCTACCATCATCTTTCAACTTAGCTTTCTCTAGGAACGCATTAAAATTCAACGGAACAACAGCACGGGCCATCTATCTACAACAACATTGACATGCAAAATACTATCAGGTACTAAGTTCATGATAAATTAAAGTTCAATTAATGAAATTACTTAAAAACTCCCACTTAGATAGACATCTCTCTAATCATCTAAGTGATCACATGATCCATATCAACTAAACCATGTCCGATCATCACGTGAGATGGAGTAGTTTTCAATGGTGAACATCACTATGTTGATCATATCTACTATATGATTCACGCTCGACCTTTCGGTCTCAGTGTTCCGAGGCCATATCTGCATATGCTAGGCTCGTCAAGTTTAATCCGAGTATTCCGCGTGTGCAAAACTGGCTTGCAACCGTTGTATGTGAACGTAGAGCGTATCACACCCGATCATCACATGGTGTCTCGGCACGACAAACTGTAGCAACGATGCATATTCAGGGAGAACACTTTGTTGGGGATCGCAGTAATTTCAAAATTTCCCTACGCACACGCAAGATCCATCTAGGTGATGCATAGCAACAAGAGGGGAGAGAGTTGTCTACGTACCCTCATAGACCATAAGCGGAAGCGTTATGACAACGAGGTTGATGTAGTCGTACGCCTTCACGATCCGACCGATCCTTGCACCGAAGGTACGGCACCGCCGCGATCTGCACACGTTCCGCTCGGTGACGTCCCGTGAACTCTAGATCCAGCTGAGTGTTGATGACCCACAAGTATAGGGGATCATAGTCCTTTCCATAAGTAAGAGTGTCGAACCAAACGAGGAGCAGAAGGAAATGATAAGCCGTTTTCAGTAAGGTATTATCTGCAAGCACTGAAATTATCGGTAACAGATAGTTGCGTGATAAGGTAATTTGTAACGGGTAACAAGTAATAAAAGTAAATAAGATGCAGCAAGATGGCCCAATCCTTTTTGTAGCAAAGGACAAGCCTGGACAAACTCTTATATAAAGGAAAACGCCCCCGAGGACACATGGGAATTATCGTCAAGCTAGTTTTCGTCACACTCATATGTTTCGTGTTCGGTACTTTGATAATTTGATATGTGGGTGGACCAGTGCTTGGGCACTGCCCTTCCTTGGACAAGCATCCCACGTATGATTAACCCCTCTTGCAAGCATCCGCAACTACAAAAGAAGTATTAAGGTAAACCTAACCATAGCATGAAACATATGGATCCAAATCAACGCCTTACGAAGCAACGCATAAACTAGGGTTTAAGCTTCTGTCACTCTAGCAACCCATCATCTACTTATTACTCCCTCCGGTCCTTTTTACTCTGCATATTAGAATTCTCTGAAGTCAAACTTCACAAAGTTAGACCGTATTTATATGAAAAAATATCAACATCTGTCTTGCTAAAGTTATACAATATGAAACTTTAAGTCATGACACATCTATTGATATTGATTTTAGATTGTGAATGTTGATACTTTTTTCTATAAAGTTGGTCAAACTTTACGAGGCTTGACTTCAGTCAAATCTTATATGAGGACTAAAAAGGACCAGATGGAGTACTTCCCAATGCCTTCCCCTAGGCCCAAACAATGGTGAAGTGTCATGTAGTCGACGTTCACATGACACCACTAGAGGAAAGACAACATACATCTCATCAAAATATCGAACGAATACCAAATTCACATGACTACTTATAGCAAGACTTCTCCCATGTCCTCAGGAACAAACGTAACTACTCACAAATCACATTCATATTCATAATTAGAGGGGTATTAATATGCATAAAGGATCTGAGCATATGATCTTCCACCAAATAAACCAACTAGCATCAACTACAAGGAGTAATCAACACTACTAGCAACCCTCAGGTACCAATATGAGGTTTTGGGACAAAGATTGGATACAAGAGATGAACTAGGGTTTGAGATGAGATGGTGCTGGTGAAGATATTGATGGAGATTGACCCCCTCCCGATGAGAGGATCGATGGTGATGACGATGGTGATGATTTCCCCCTCCCAGAGGGATGTTTCCCCGGAAGAACAGCTCCGCCGGAGCCCTAGATTGGTTCCGCCAAGGTTCCGCCTCGTGGCGGCGGAGTTTCGTCCCGTGAGTTTGCTTATGATTTTTTCTTGGACGAAAGACTTCATATAGTAGAAGATGGGCACCAGAGGCTTACCAGGGGGCCCACGAGACAAGGGGCGCGTCCCCACCCTCGTGGCCAGGGTGTGGGCCCCCTCTGGTTGATTCTTTCACCAATATTTTATATATATTCCAAAACGTGCTCCCGTGAAGTTTCAGGACTTTTGGAATTGTTCAGAATAGGTCTCTAATATTTGCTCCTTTTCTAGCCCAGAATTCCAACTGCCAACATTCTCCCTCTTGATGTAAACCTTGTAAAATAGGAGAGAATAGGCATAAATATTGTGAGATTATGTGTAATAACATCCCATAATGCAATAAATATTGATATAAAAGCAGGATGCAAAATGGACGTATCAACTCCCCCAAGCTTAGACCTCGCTTGTCCTCAAGCAGAGGCCGATAACGAAAAATATGACCACATGTTTAGAGATAGAGGTGTCGATAAAATAAAATACGGACATGAGGGCATCATGATCATTCTTATTGAAGGAAATATGCCCTAGAGGCAATAATAAAGTTATTATTTATTTCCTTATATCATGATAAATGTTTATTATTCATGCTAGAATTGTATTATCCGGAAACATAATACTTGTGTGAATACATAGAGAAAATAAACGTCACTAGTATGCCTCTACTTGACTAGCTCATTAATCGAAGATGGTTATGTTTCCTAACCATAGACATGTGTTGTCATTTGATTAACGGGATCACATCATTAGGAGAATGATGTGATTGACATGACCCATTCCATTAGCTTAGCACCCGATTGTTTAGTATGTTGCTATTGCTTTCTTCATGACTTATACATGTTCCTATGACTATGAGATTATGCAACTCCCGTTTGCCGGAGGAACACTTTGTGTGCTACCAAACTTCACAACGTAACTGGGTGATTATAAAGGATCTCTACAGGTGTCTCCAAAGGTACATGTTGGGTTGGCGTATTTCGAGATTGGGATTTGTCACTCCGATTGTCAGAGAGGTATCTTTGGGCCCTCTCGGTAATGCACATCACATAAGCCTTGCAAGCATTGCAAGTAATGAGTTAGTTGCGAGATGATGCATTACGAAATGAGTAAAGAGACTTGCCAGTAATGAGATTGAACTAGGTATTGAGATACCAACGATCGAATCTCGGGCAAGTAACATACCGATGACAAAGGGAACAAAGTATGTTGTTATGCGGTCTAATCGATAAAAGATCTTCGTAGAATATGTGGGAGCCAATATGAGCATCCAGGTTCCGCTATTGGTTATTGACCGGAGACATGTCTCGGTCATGTCTACATTGTTCTCGAACCCGTAGGGTCCGCACGCTTAACGTTACGATGACCGTTTCATTATGAGTTTATATATTTTAATGTACCGAAGTATGTTCGGAGTCCCGAATGTGATCACGGATATGACGAGGAGTCTCGAAATGGTCGAGACATAAAGATTGATATATTGGAAGCCTATGTTTGGACATCGGAAGTGTTCCAGGTGAAATCGGCATTTTACCGGAGTACCGGGAGGTTATCGGAACCCCCGGTAACCTAATGGGCCTTAATGGGCCTAGCGGAGGAAGAGGATAGGAGGCCTAGGGGCTACCGCGTGCCCCTCCCCCCAAGTCCGAATTGGACAAGGACGGAGGGCGGCGCCCCCCTTTTCCTTTCCTCCCTCTCCTCCTTCCCCCCAAGTCCTAATCCAACTAGGGAAAGGGGGGAGTCCTACTCCCGGTAGGAGTAGGACTCATCCGGCACGCCTCCTCCTAGGGCCGGCCGCACCCCCCCTTGCTCCTTTATATACGGGGGCAGGGGGCACCTCTAGACACGCAAGTTGGCCCTTGTGATCGTTTTCTTAGCCGTGTGCGGTGCCCCCTTCCACCATACTCCTCGATAATATTGTAGCGGTGCTTAGGCGAAGCCCTGTGACGGTAGAACATCAATACCGTCACCACGCCATCGTGCTGACGGAACTCTTCCCCGACACTTTGCTGGATCGGACTCCGGGGATCGTCATCGAGCTGAACGTGTGCTAAAACTCAGAGGTGCCGTAGTTTCGGTGCTTGATCGGTCGGGCCGTGAAGACGTACGACTACATCAACCGCGTTGTCATAACGCTTCCGCTGTTGGACTATGAGGGTACGTAGACAAAACTCTCCCCTCTCGTTGCTATGCATCACCATGATCTTGCGTGTGCGTAGGAATTTTTTTGAAATTACTACGTTACCCAATAGTGGTATCCGAGCCTAGGTTTTATGTGTTGATGTTATATGCACGAGTAGAACACAAGTGAGTTGTGGGCGATATAAGTCATACTGCTTACCAGCATGTTATACTTTGGTTCGGCGGTATTGTTGGATGAAGCGGCCCGGACCGACATTACGCGTACGCTTACGCGAGACTGGTTCTACCGACGTGCTTTTCACATAGGTGGCTGGCGGGTGTCAGTTTCTCCAACTTTAGTTGAATCGAGTGTGGCTACGCCCGGTCCTTGCGAAGGTTAAAACAACACCAACTTGATGAACTATCATTGTGGTTTTGATGCGTAGGTAAGATTGGTTCTTGCTTAAAGCCCGTAGCAGCCACGTAAAACTTGCAACAACAAAGTAGAGGACGTCTAACTTGTTTTGCAGGGCATGTTGTGATGTGATATGGTCAAGACATGATGCTAAATTTTATTGTATGAGATGATCATGTTTTGTAACCGAGTTATCGGCAACTGGCAGGAGCCATATGGTTGTCGCTTTATTGTATGCAATGCAATTGCGCTGTAATGCTTTACTTTATCACTAAGCGGTAACGATAGTCGTGGAAGCATAAGATTGGCGAGACGACAACGATGCTACGATGGAGATCAAGGTGTCGCGCCGGTGACGATGGTGATCATGACGGTGCTTCAAAGATGGAGATCACAAGCACAAGATGATGATGGCCATATCATATCACTTATATTGATTGCATGTGATGTTTATCTTTTATGCATCTTATCTTGCTTTGATTGACGGTAGCATTTTAAGATGATCTCTCACTAATTATCAAGAAGTGTTCTCCCTGAGTATGCACCGTTGCGAAAGTTCTTTGTGCTGAGACACCACGTGATGATCGGGTGTGATAGGCTGTACGTTCAAATACAACGGGTGCAAAACAGTTGCACATGCGAAATACTCAGGTTATACTTGACAAGCCAAGCATATACAGATATGGCCTCGGAACACGGAGACCGAAAGGTCGAGCGTGAATCATATTGTAGATATGATCAACATAGTGATGTTCACCAATGAAACTACTCCATCTCACGTGATGATCGGACATGGTTTAGTTGATTGGGATCACGTGATCACTTAGAGGATTAGAGGGATGTCTATCTAAGTGGGAGATCTTTAGTAATATGATTAATTGAACTTAAATTTATCATGAACTTAGTACCTGATAGTATCTTGCTTATTTATGTTTGATTGTAGATAGATGGCCCGTGCTGTTGTTCCATTGAATTTTAATGCGTTCCTTGAGAAAGCAAAGTTGAAAGATGATGGTAGCAATTACAGGGACTGGGTCTATAACCTGAGGATTATCCTCATTGCTGCACAGAAGAATTACGTCCTGGAAGCACCGCTGGGTGCCAGGCCTGCTGCTGGAGCAACACCAGATGTTAGGAACGTCTGGCAGAGCAAAGCTGATGACTACTCGATAGTTCAGTGTGGCATGCTTTACAGCTTAGAATCGGGACTTCAATGACGTTTTGAACGTAATGGAGCATATGAGATGTTCTAGGAGTTGAAGTTAATATTTCAAGCAAATGCCCGGATTGAGAGATATGAAGTCTCCAATAAGTTCTATAGCTGCAAGATGGAGGAGAACAGTTCTGTCAGTGAGCATATACTCAAAATGTCTGGGTATAATAATCACTTGATTCAATTGGGAGCTAATCTTCCAGATGATTGCGTCATTGACAGAATTCTCCAATCACTTCCACCTAGCTACAAGAGCTTCGTGATGAACTATAATATGCAAGGGATGAATAAGACAATTCCCGAGCTCTTCGCAATGCTGAAAGCTGCAGAGGTAGAAATCAAGGAGAAGCATCAAGTGTTGATGGTCAACAAGATCACTAGTTTCAAGAAAAAGGGCAAAGGGAAGAAGAAGGGGAACTTCAAAAAGAACAGCAAGCAAGTTGCTGCTCAGGAGAAGAAACCCAAATCTGGACCTAAGCCTGAAACTGAGTGCTTCTACTGCAAGCAGACTGGTCACTGGAAGCGGAACTGCCCCAAGTATTTGGCGGATAAGAAGGATGGCAAGGTGAACAAAGGTATATATGATATACATGTTATTGATGTGTACCTTACTAATGCTCACAGTAGCACCTGGGTATTTGATACTGGTTCTGTTGCTAACATTTGCAACTCGAAACAGGGACTACGGATTAAGCGAAGATTGGCTAAGGACGAGGTGACGATGCGCGTGGGAAATGGTTCCAAAGTCGATGTGATCGCGGTCGGCACGCTACCTCTACATCTACCTTCGGGATTAGTATTAGACCTAAATAATTGTTATTTGGTGCCAGCGTTGAGCATGAACATTATATCTGGATCTTGTTTGATGCGAGACGGTTATTCATTTAAATCAGAGAATAATGGTTGTTCTATTTATATGAGTAATATCTTTTATGGTCATGCACCCTTGAAGAGTGGTCTATTCTTATTAAATCTCGATAGTAGTGACACACATATTCATAATGTTGAAGCCAAAAGATGCAGAGTTGATAATGATAGTGCAACTTATTTGTGGCACTGTCGTTTTGGTCATATCGGTGTAAAGCGCATGAAGAAACTCCATACTGATGGACTTTTGGAACCACTTGATTATGAATCACTTGGTACTTGTGAACCGTGTCTTATAGGCAAGATGACCAAAACACCATTCTCTGGTACTATGGAGAGAGCAACAGATTTGTTGGAAATCATACATACAGATGTATGTGGTCCGATGAATGTTGAGGCTCGTGGCAGATATCGTTATTTTCTCACCTTCACAGATGACTTAAGCAGATATGGGTATATCTACTTAATGAAACATAAGTCTGAAACATTTGAAAAGTTCAAAGAATTTCAGAGTGAAGTTGAAAATCATAGTGATAAGAAAATAAAATTCCTATGATCTGATCGTGGAGGAGAATATTTGAGTTACGAGTTTGGTGTACATTTGAAACAATGCGGAATAGTTTCGCAACTCACGCCATCTGGAACACCACAGCGTAATGGTGTGTCCGAATGTCGTAATCGTACTTTACTAGATATGGTGCGATCTATGATGTCTCTTACTAATTTACCGCTATCGTTTTGGGGTTATACTTTAGAGACGGCTACATTCACGTTAAATAGGGCACCATCAAAATCCGTTGAGACGACGCCTTATGAACTGTGGTTTGGCAAGAAACCAAAGTTGTCGTTTCTGAAAGTTTGGGGCTACGATGCTTATGTGAAAAAGCTTCAACCTGATAAGCTCGAACCCAAATCGGAGAAATGTGTCTTCATAGGATATCCAAAGGAAACTATTGGATACACCTTCTATCACAGATCCAAAGGCAGGACTTTTGTTGCTAAATTCGGAAACTTTCTGGAAAAGGAGTTTCTCTCGAATGAAGTGAGTGGGAGGAAAGTAGAACTTGATGAGGTAACTGTACCTACTCCCTTATTGGAAAGTAGCACATCACAGAAACCGTTTTCTGTGACACCTACACCAATTAGTGAGGAAGCTAATGATGATGATCATAAAACTTCAGAACAAGATACTACTGAACCTCGTGGATCAACCAGAGTAAGATCCACACCAGAGTGGTACGGTAATCCTGTTCTGGAAGTCATGCTACTAGATCATGATGAACCTACGAACTATGGAGAAGCGATGGTGAGGCTAGATTCTGCAAAATGGCTTGAAGCCATGAAATCTGAGATGGGATCCATGTATGAGAACAAAGTGTGGACTTTGGTTGACGTGCCCAAAGATCGGCAAGCAATTGAGAATAAATGGATCTTCAAGAAGAAGACTGATGCTGACGGTAATGTTACTGTCTACTAAGCTCGACTTGTCGCAAAAGGTTTTCGACAAGTTCAAGGGATTGACTACGATGAGACCTTCTCACCCGTAGCGATGCTTATGTCTGTCCGAATCATGTTAGCAATTGTCGCATTTTATGATTATGAAATTTGGCAAATGGATGTAAAAACTGCATTCCTGAATGGATTTCTGGAAGAAGAGTTGTATATGATGCAGCCGGAAGGTTTTGTCGATCCAAAGGGAGCTAACAAAGTGTGCAAGCTCTAGCGATCCATTTATGGACTGGTGCAAGCCTCTCGGAGTTGGAATAAATGCTTTGATAATGTGATCAAAGCATTTGGTTTTGTACAGACTTTTGGAGAAAGCCTGTATTTACAAGAAAGTGAGCGGGAGCTCTGTAGCATTTCTGATATTATATGTAGATGACGTATTACTAATCGGAAATGATATAGAATTTCTCGATAGCATAAAGTGATACTTGAATAAGAGTTTTTCAATGAAAGACCTCGGTGAAGCTGCTTACATATTGGGCATTAAGATCTATAGAGATAGATCGAGACGCTTAATTGGACTTTCATAAAGCACATACCTTGACAAAATTTTGAAAAATTTCAAAATGGATCAAGCAAAGAAAGGATTCTTGCCTGGGTTACAAGGTGTAAAATTGAGTAAGACTCAATGCTCGACCACTACAGAAGATAGAGAGAAAATGAAAGATGTTCCCTATGCTTCAGCCACAGGCTGTATCATGTATGCAATGCTGTGTACCAGACCTGATGTATGTCTTGCTATAAGTCTAGCAGGGAGGTACCAAAGTAATCCAGGAGTGGATCACTGGACAGCGGTCAAGAACATCCTGAAATACCTAAAAAGGACTAAGGATATGCTTCTCGCATATGGAGGTGTCAAAGAGCTTATCGCAAATGGTTACGTTGATGCAAGCTTTGACACTGATCCGGACGATTCTAAATCGCAAATCGGATACGTGTTTACATTAAATGGTGGAGCTGTCAGTTGGTGCAGTTCTAAACAAAGCGTTGTGGTGGGATCTACATGTGAAGCGGAGTACATAGCTGCTTCGGAAGCAGCAAACAAAGGAGTCTGGATGAAAGAGTTCATATCCGATCTAGGTGTCATACCTAGTGCATCGGGTCCAATGAAAATCTTTTGTGACAATACTGGTGCAATTGCCTTGGCAAAGGAATCCAGATTTCACAAGAGAACCAAGCACATCAAGAGACGCTTCAATTCCATCCGAGATCTAGTCCAGGTGGGAGACATAGAGATTTGCAAGATACATACGGGTCTGAATGTAGCAGACCCGTTGACTAAGCCTCTTCCACGAGCAAAATATGATCAGCACCAAAGCACCATGGGGGTTAGAATCATTACTGTGTAATCTAGATTATTGACTCTAGTGCAAGTGGGAGACTGAAGGAAATATGCCCTAGAGGCAATAATAAAGTTATTGTTTATTTCCTTATATCATGATAAATGTTTATTATTCATGCTAGAATTGTATTATCCAGAAACATAATACTTGTGTGAATACATAGACAAACTAAACGTCACTAGTATTCCTCTACTTGACTAGCTCGTTAATCGAAGATGGTTATGTTTCCTAACCATAGACATGTGTTGTCATTTGATTAACGGGATCACATCATTAGGAGAATGATGTGATTGACATGACCCATTCCATTAGCTTAGCACCCGATCGTTTAGTATGTTGCTATTGCTTTCTTCATGACTTATACATGTTCCTATGACTATGAGATTATGCAACTCCCGTTTTCCGGAGGAACACTTTGTGTGCTACCAAACGTCACAACATAACTGGGTGATTATAAAGGAGCTCTACAGGTGTCTCCAAAGGTACATGTTGGGTTGGCGTGTTTCGAGATTAGGATTTGTCACTCCGATTGTCGGAGAGGTATCTTTGGGCCCTCTCGGTAATGCACATCACATAAGCCTTGCAAGCATTGCAACTAATGAGTTAGTCGTGAGATGATGTATTACAAAACGAGTAAAGAGACTTGCCGGTAACGAGATTGAACTAGGTATTGAGATACCGACGATCGAATCTCGGGCAAGTAACATACTGATGACAAAGGGAACAACGTATACCGTTATGCGGTTTGACCGATAAAAATATTCGTAGAATATGTAGGAACCAATATGAGCATCCAGGTTCCTCTATTGGTTATTGACCGGAGACATGTCTCGGTCATGTCTACATAGTTTTCGAACCCGTAGGATCCGCACGCTTAACGTTATGATGACAGTTTCATTATGAGTTTATATATTTTGATGTAACGAAGTTTGTTCAGTCCCGGATGTGATCACAGACATGACGAGGAGTCTCGAAATGGTCGAGACATAAAGATTGATATATTGGAAGCCTATGTTTGGACGTCGGAAGTGTTCCGGGTGAAATCGGCATTTTACCGGAGTACCGGGAGGTTACCGGAACCCCCGGTGACCTAATGGGCCTTAATGGGCCTAGGGGAGGAAGAGGAGAGGAGGCCTAGGGGCTGCCGCGCGCCCCTCCCCCCAAGTCCGAATTGGCAAGGAGGGAGGGCGGCGCCCCCCTTTCCTTTCTTCCCTCTCCTCCTTCCCCCCAAGTCCTAATCCAACTAGGGAAAGGGGGGGGAGTCCTACTCCCGGTAGGAGTAGGACTCCTCCGGCGCGCCTCCTCCTAGGGCCGGCCGCACCCCCTTGCTCCTTTATATACGGGGGTAGGAGGGCACCTCTAGACACACAAGTTGATCCTCGTGATCATTTTCTTAGCCGTGTGCGGTGCCCCCTTCCACCATACTCCTCGATAATATTGTAGCGGTGCTTAGGCGAAGCCCTGCGACGGTAGAACATCAAGATCGTCACCACGCCGTCATGCTGACGGAACTCTTCCCCGACAGTTTGCTAGATCGGAGTCCGGGGATCGTCATCGAGCTGAACGTGTGCTAAAACTCGGAGGTGCCGTAGTTTCGGTACTTGATCGGTCGGGCCGTGAAGACGTATGACTACATCAACCGCGTTGTCATAACGCTTCCGCCGTCGGTCTACGAGGGTACGCAGACAACACTCTCCCCTCTCGTTGCTATGCATCACCATGATCTTGCGTGTGCGTAGGAATTTTTTTGAAATTACTATGTTACCCAACACTTATAACAACAACGTATATAAATATTGTTATATGATTTCTTATGCTAAAGTAACAATTCATTCACAATTTCAAGTATGAATCAGAAACTTCATTGAAAACTAACCAACTATAATCTCAGTCATTGAAGCAATTGAAATTTATCATAACATCGGAAAGAGTTAATATAAGAGCTTTTCAGCAAGTCCACATACTCAACTATCATTTAGTCTTTCACAATTGCTAACACTCATGCAATACTTATGGGTATGAAGTTTTAATCGGACACAGAGAGAGATAGGGGCTTATAGTTTTGCCTCCCATCCTTTTACCTCAAGGGTAATGTCAACAATAATAGTTCATGAAAACTTACATCCAATTAGCTATATATATCAGGATCTTTCCAACACATTGTGCTTGCCAAAGGATAAAATGTAAAAAAGGAAAGGTGAAGATCACCGTGAATCTTGTAAATGGTATAAGACAAAAGAAAAAGATAGGCCCTTCGCAGAGGGAAGCAGAGGTTGTCATGTGCTTTTATGGTTGGATGCACGAAATCTTAATGCAAAAGAACGTCACTTTATATTTCCAATTGTGATATGGACCTTAATTATGCAGTCCATCGCTTTTATTTCTTCCACATCACAAGATCGTATAAATCTTATTTTCTCCACACTAATAAATCATACATATTTAGAGAGCAATTTTTATTGCTTGCAACAATGACAACTTACTTGAAGGATATTGCTCAATCCATAGGTAGATATGGTGGACTCTCATGGCAAAACCTGGTTTAAGGATATTTGGAAGCACAAGTAGTATCTCTACTTGGTGCAAAGAATTTTGCTAGCATGAGGGGGAAAGGCAAGCTCAACATGTTGGATGATCCATGACAATATAATTTATTTCAGATGTAAGAAAACATAACCCATTACGTTGTCTTCCTTGTCCAACATCAACTTTTTAGCACATCATATTTTAATGAGTGCTCGCAATCATAAAAGATGTCCAAGATAGTATATTTATATGTGAAAACCTCTCTTTCTTTATTACTTCCTATTAATTGCAACGATGACCAAAACTATGTTTGTCAAATCTCAACAACTTTTATTCATCATACTCTTTATATGTGAAGTCATTACTCTCCATAAGATCAATATGATCTCTTTCTTTCTTTTTATTCTTTCTCTTCTCTTTTATTTTTATTCCCTCCAAATAATGGCAAGATAATCAGGCCCTTGACTCATAACTAATATTTATTATATATAGCTCACGGACTCGATTACATAGAAGGATCATAAAGCAAAACTCAAAACTAGATCATACTAAAACTTTATTCTACTAGGTCAAGATATAACCAAAAGGATCGAACTAAGAAAACGGTAAAGATAGGAGTGTGATGGTGATACGACACTCCCCCAAGCTTGGCAGTTGCCAAGAGGAGTGCCCATACCCATGTGTTTATGACTCTTTCTTTGGAGGTGAAGGAGATGGTGGTGATGATGACAATTGTGCCTTCAGCTTTTTCATATTGTAATTGAGAAGAGCGATCTCCTCCTTTAAATCATCGACCTCTGATTCCAGCTTCAAGATCTTGTCACAAAAATCTCCTTTGCTTTTCTGCCGGAAACGAGAAGGAATAGATCGGTTGTTAGACAGTTTAGCTCTCTTAGGGAGACTAGACTTCTTGAACTTCACGTGCATATCCCCAGGTTGAGGTAGAGGAATATCCTCCTCCTCCAAACTTGAATCATTGATCCTTCTCAAATGAGCATCCTCCTCATCATCCTTAGTTCGACCACAAGGAGATAGGTCCCCATAGGTCTTTGGGTTAGCAATGAGATGTGAGACATAGCTCTCTCCGTTGGAGTGTTGAGATGACATCTTGCTCTAAATCTGCAGCAGAAACAGCTCAAAACAAAAACAAAGGATATTTGCGTGGTACGGTGGTCAAAACCTTCGGGAGAATATATAGTGAATTTTTACCGACCGAAAGAAGTATCGTGTAAAAAACGGAGTCCCGAGAGCACACGAGGTGCCCACGAGGCAGGGGCGCGCCCTCCACCCTCATGGAAGCCTCGTGTCCTTCCCGGTCTACTTCTTATTTTCCTATTTTCTTAAATATTCCAAAATGGAGAAAAATTGCTATTAGAACAGTTTTGGAGTCGGTTTACTTACCGTACCACATACCTCCTGCTTTTCGGAGTCTGAAACGTTCTGGAAAGTGTCCCTTATGTATTCCTCCGGGGTTATGGTTTCAATAACATTAGTTTCAACATTTATGGAATTACCTGAGATATAATGTTTGATTCTTTGACCATTCACCACCCTCTGATTTGTGCCTTCGAAGTTGTTAATTTTTATGGCACCGGAACGATAGACCTCCTCGATTACGTAAGGACCTTCCCATTTAGAGAGGAGTTTTACTGCAAAAAATCTTAAACGAGAGTTGTATAATAGTACATAATCACCTACATTAAACTCATGTTTTTGTATCCTTTTGTCATGCCATCTTTTAACTTTTTCTTTAAATAGTTTGGCATTCTCATAGGCCTGGGTTCTCCATTCATCAAGTGAGCTAATGTCAAATAGTCTCTTCTCACCACCAAGTTTGAAGTCATAGTTGAGCTCTTTAATGGTCCAATATGCCTTATGTTCTAGTTCGAGAGGTAAGTGACAAGCTTTTCCATAAACCATTTTATATGGAGACACACCCATAGGATTTTTATATGCAGTTCTATAGGCCCATAATGCATCATCAAGTTTCTTTGACCAATTCTTTCTAGATCTATTAACAGTCTTTTGCAAAATTAATTTAAGCTCTCTATTACTTAGTTCTACTTGACCACTAGACTGTGGGTGGTATGGAGATGCAATTCTATGATTAACATCATACTTAGCAAGCATTTTACGAAAAGCACCATGAATAAAATGTGAACCACCATCAGTCATTAAGTATCTAGGGACTCCAAACCTCGGAAAATAACTTCTTTAAGCATCTTAATAGAGGTGTTATGATCAATACTACTAGATGGAATAGCTTCTACCCACTTAGTAACATAATCAACAGCAACTAAAATATGTGTATACCCATTTGAGGAAGGAAACGATCCCATATAATCAAAGCCCCAAACATCAAATGGTTCAATAACAAGTGAATAATTCATAGGCATTTCTTGACATCTGCTAATATTTCCAATTCTTTGGCATTCATCACAAGACAAGACAAACTTACGGGCATCTTTGAAGAGAGTAGGCCAATAAAAACCGGATTGCAATACCTTATGTGCAGTTCTATCTCCAGTGTGGTGTCCTCCATAAGCCTCGGAGTGACACTTGCGTAGGATCTGTTCCTATTCATGCTCAGGTACACAACGTCTAATAACACCATCTACTCCTTCTTTATAAAGGTGTGGGTCATCCCAGAAGTAATGTCTTAAATCATAGAAAAACTTTTTCTTTTGCTGCTATGTGAAACTAGGTGGTATAAGTTTAGCAATATGTTTAGCATAATCAGCATACCATGGAGCAGTACGAGAAGCATTTATGACAAATAATTGTTCATCAGGAAAGCTATCACCAATAGGTAGTGGGTCATCAAGAACATTCTCTAACCTAGACAAATTGTCTGCAACGGGGTTCTCGGCTCCCTTTCTATTGATAATATGCAACTCAAATTCTTGTAGCAAGAGAACCCATCTAATAAGTCTAGGTTTAGCATCTTTCTTTTCCATAAGATATTTAATAGCAGCATGATTAGTGTGAATAGTTACTTTAGAATCAACAATATAAGGTCTGAACTTATCACAAGCAAATACAACTGCTAAAAATTCTTTTTCAGTAGTAGCATAATTTCTCTAGGCACTGTCTAGAGTTTTACTAACATATTGGATTGAAGGAAATATGCCCTAGAGACAATAATAAAGTTATTATTTATTTCCTTATTTCATGATAAATGTTTATTATTCATGCTAGAATTGTATTAACCGGAAACATAATACATGTGTGAATACATAGACAAACAGATTGTCACTAGTATGCCTCTACATGACTAGCTCGTTGAATCAATGATGGTTATGTTTCCTAACCATAGACATGAGTTGCCATTTGATTAACGGGATCACATCATTAGAGAATGATGTGATTGACATGAACCATTCCGTTAGCTTAGCACATGATCATTTAGTTTACTGCTATTGCTTTCTTCATGACTTATACATGTTCCTATGACTATGAGATTATGCAACTCCCGATTACCGGAGGAACACTTTGTGTGCTACCAAATGTCACAACGTAACTGGGTGATTATAAAGGTGCTTTACATGTGTCTCCAATGGTACTTGTTGAGTTGGCATAGATCGAGACTAGGCTTTGTCACTCTGATTGTCGGAGAGGTATCTCTGGGCCCTCTCGGTAATGCACATCACTATAAGCCTTGCAAGCAATGCAACTAATAAGTTAGTTGCAGGATGATACATTACAAAACGAGTAAAGAGACTTGCCGGTAATGAGATTGAGCTAGGTATTGAGATACCGATGATTGAATCTCGGGCAAGTAACATACCGATGACAAAAGGGAATAACGTATATTGTTATGTGGTTTGACCGATAAAGATCTTCGTAGAATATGTAGGAACCAATATGAGCATCCAGGTTCCTTTATTGGTTATTGACCGGAGACATGCCTCGGTCATGTCTGCATAGTTCTTGAACCCGTAGGGTCCGCACGCTTAAAGTTCTCTGACGATTGGTATTATGAGTTTTTGTGTTTTGATGTACCTAAGGTAGTTCAGAGTCCCGGATATGATCACGGACATGACAAGGAGTCTCGAAATGGTCGAGACGTAAAGATTGATATATTGGATGACTATGTTCGGACACCGGAAGGGTTCCGGGAGGTTTCGGACATATACCGGAGTACCGGGGGTTACCGGAACCCCTCCTCCCGGGAAGCTATTGGGCCTTATGGGCCTTAGTGGAGAAGAGAGAGGGCAGCCAGGAGGTGGCGCGCGGGCCCCCTTGCCCCAATCCGAATTGGACAAGGGGAAGGGGCGGCGGCCCCCTCTCCTTCCTTCTCTCCACCTCCTCCTTCCCCCTTCTCCTTCTTGGAATAGGAAAGGGGGGACAAACCTACTTGGAGTAGGATTGCCCTCCCTTGGGCGTGCCTCTCCCTTGGCCGGCCCTCTCCTCCTCCCCCCTTTATATACGGGGGAAGGGGGCACCCCAAAGACACAACAATTGATCTGTTGATCTCTTAGCCGTGTGCGGTGCCCCCCTCCACCATAATCCACCTCGGTTATATCGTAGCAGTGCTTAGGCGAAGCCCTGCGTCGGTAGCTTCATCAACATTGTAACCACGCCGTCGTGCTGACGAAACTCTCCCTCGAGTTCTACTGGATCGTGAGTTCACGGGACGTCACCGAGCTGAACGTGTGCTGAACGCGGAGGTGCCGTACATTCGGTGCCGAGGATCGGTAGATCGTGAAGACGCACGACTACATCAACCGTGTTGTTATAACGCTTCCGCTTAACAGACTACGATGGTACGTGGATGTAACACCCATGATGCGGCTATATCTCCCATGTGTCAGAGCACGACTTAGAGGCATAACCGCATAGTAGGCATGTCGCAAGAGGGGTAACCTTTACACATCCCATGTACTGAATAAGAAAGGGATAAAGAGTTGGCTTACAATCGCCACTTCACACAATACATGAATATAGCATTACATCATCTAGAATACAACCAAGGTCCAACTACGGAACCAACATAAATAAAGACAACCCCAAATGCTAGATCCCCGATCGTCCCGACTGGGCTCCACTACTGATCAACTGGAAACGAAACAACACAATGAACACGATCTTCATCGAGCTCCCACTTGAGCTGGGTTGCGTCATCTGCACTGACATCATCGGCACCTGCAACTGTTTGGAAGTGTCTGTGAGCCGCGGGGACTCATCAATCTCACACCCGCGAGATCAAGACTATTTAAGCTTATGGGTAGGGTAAGGTAATGAGGTGGAGCTGCAGCAAGCACTAAGCATATATGGTGGCTAACTTACGCAAATGAGAGCGAAAAGAGAAGCAAATCATGATCGTGAACTAGAAGTGATCAAGAAGTGATCCTGAAACTACTTACGTCCAAGCATAACCCAAGAACCGTGTTCACTTCCCGGACTCCGCCGAAAAGAGACCATCACGGCTACACACGCGGTTGATGCATTTTAATTAAGTTAAGTGTCAAGTTCTCTACAACCGGATATTAACAAATTCCCATCTACCCATAACCGCGGGCACGGCTTTCGAAAGTTCAAAACCCTGCAGGGGTGTCCCAACTTAGCCCATCACAAGCTCTCACGGTCAATGAAGGATATTCTTTCTCCCAGGAAGACCCGATCAGACTCGGAATCCCGGTTACAAGACATTTCGACAATGGTAAAACAAGACCAGCAAAGCCACCCGAATGTGCCGACAAATCCCGATAGGAGCTGCACATATCTCGTTCTCAGGGCACACCGGATTGTCCAAACTTCCGGTAGGCCAGCCCAGAGTTGCCCCTGGTGGCCACCGGTGGCTGACGGGTTGGACCAACACTGAGAGGAGCACTGGCCCCAGGGGGGTTAAAATAAAGATGACCCTCGGGCTCCGGAAACCCAAAGGAAAAAAGTCTAGGTGAGGCAAATGGTAAAACCAATGTTGGGCCTTGCTAGAGGAGTTTGATTCAAAGCGAACTATCAAGGGGCCCCCATAACACCCAACCGTGTAAGGAACGCAAAATCAAGGAACATAACACCGGTATGACGGAAACTAGGGCGGCAAGAGTGGGACAAAACACCAGGCATAAGGCCGAGCCTTCCACCCTTTACCAAGTATATAGATGGATTAAAGTAAATAAGATATATTGTGATATCCCAAAAAATCCATGTTCCAACCTGGAACAAACTTCATCTTCACCTGCAACTAACAATGCTATAAGAGAGGCTGAGCAAAAGCGGTAACATAGCCAAACAACGGTTTGCTAGGAAAGGTGGGTTAGAGGCTTGACATGGCAATATGGGAGCCATGATATAGCAAGTGGTAGGTATCGCGGCATAGCAATAGAGCGAACAACTAGCAAGCAAAGATAGAAGTGATTTCGAGGGTATGGTCATCTTGCCTGAGATCCCACAAGGAAGAAGAACAAGTCCATGAAGAAGACAAACGGACATAGTCGAACGGATCCTCACAAACGTGACGTTATCGGAACTAACCCGAAGAAGCAACACCGGAAAGAAGCAAACAACATGGTAAACAACCATCACATAAGCATGTCATGATGCACAGCCAAGTATGATGCATGTCCAATTTAATTAGGCATGGCATGGCAAAGTGCACAAGCAAAACTACAAGTTAAGTGGAGCTCAATATGCAACAAGTTGCATATTGATGAAACACCACAACAATTATTGAGTTCACTCTCGATTATGTACCCAACAATATTAAATGTTGTTAAGCATGCAAGAGGTGAAGCATAATAAAACTACCTAACTAGGCAAGTTTAAATGAGGCCGGAAACAACAAGCAACAAGTCCGGTAAAACCTCATATGCATTTAGCAATTGAAGCAAGCAACAATTTAAACATTCTTGAAGTTGTTATCATGATGCGGATGACATATGCAAGTTTATGCAATTTTAATGAAAATGTTGATAAGAGCATTATGAAGCATTTGTCACCGTGGTGGAAAGAAAGGGTGCCACGGCAACATATCGGTCCCGGTAGCTCATGGAGATACCGATGCAAAAGAAAAAGTGACGGAAGTGTGTCAAAAGATGGTGGAGTGATCTCGGTAACCGGGTGTCCCACGAGATGACAGTATGGCAACGAGGAACATGCAAGAAACACGTCGGGCACGGTGCAAACACGAGCATTTCATGAAACACACAACATTCATTCACAGGCGTCGTCTCGATGGTTATACCTTTGAAGCGTGCATTTTCGGAACGGATCAAGTCGGCATAGAGAAAGTAGTGGAAGTATACGTCCTCGCGACGGTAGTGGAAGTAGTGGTACACATCTCAGTGAGGAAGTAGTTGTTTTTGTTTGCGAAGCGGTAGTGGTACATGGTCATCGAGGAACTTGATGAATCCACGTTCAACGGTAGTCATCACGACGCTTGTGATACACGGTTCTTTGGGCAACGGTAGTCGTACACGTCCGCAGGCGTTCAGGTCTTCCGTAGAGGTACTTGACGCATGCGTTACACGGGTCTTCGACGATGGTCGTCGTTCGTGCTCCGAGGTCGTCGGTAGAGGTTCTCGCAATCTCGGCGATGGTAGTGGAACACGTTTTCGTAGGGGTTCAAGTCATCTGTAGTGGTACTTGATGAATTCCGAAACGGTTTTGGCGTCTTCGCGCGTAGGGGTACTTGACGACGGTATTTGGCGATTTCGAAGACGGCGAAAAACGAACTTGGCGATCCAAAGGGGTACTTGGTGGTATCCCCGCAGTCGTGCACGGGTCGGAGAGGAACTTAGCGCGTCATCCTATAGTCGTACTCGAGATCCTCGTGCATTTTGACGACTCTGGAAGATGAATTTTGCACCCACGGGTTGACGGCAACAGTGCCAGGCAGTGGAGATCGCGCACAACAGGGCACGGGAGAAGATGTGCACGGCAGCAGGAGGTCATCCAAAGGAGGCAGGGGCCATGGAGCCAAGGGTGAGCGGCGATGGAGCTTGAGCAGGGCTGGCGAGACGGTGACGATGGACTTGACGAAAAAGGACGACGCGACGCGAGCTTGCAGGTCATTGGGAGGGTTCGGCAGGGGCGCGGGGTAGCTCGCAGAAGCTCCGGCGAGGGCACCGGTGGCCGGTGACGGGTGAAGCGATGCCCAGGGGGGCGGGGTGCAGAAGACAGCGACGAGGAGAAGCCAGAGGAGAGGCGGCGCGGGAGGTCTGGCGCGGCGTCCTTCCGAGGCAACGGTGCGGAGGAGGCGAGGTCGGGTCGAGGCGCAGGGGTCGAAGACCGGAGGAGGGCGACGGGGATCAAGCAGGGGGAGTCGGGGAGAGGGTCGCACATGCGTGCGTGTGCTCTGGCGGCGCAGGAGGAGAATGAAGGGAGAGGGAGATGGGATCGAGGGAGAGAAGGGATGGGGATCGAGCAGGAGTCTGGCGGTGCAAGGGAAAGAGATGGGTTAGGAGGGCACAAGGCTGGGCCTTGGTGATGGATGGGCCGACCGGTCTGAGGCTGTAGGGAGGCCAAGGTTGGGCATGTTTGGCAAGAGGAAGCCAATGGAAGGACTGGCACTAGTGGGCTGCTGCTCTACTCACTGCTGCTTTCTTTTCTTTTCTATTTCTTCAGACAGAAGTACAAAAAGGAAAGAGCAGGGGAAAAAAAGAGGAGCTAGAGAAATATAAAAATATACTCATGATCCTGAAAATGTGCTCTATTTAACAAAATTGGTTTGGAGATTTTTAAAGGAAGTAAAAAATAATTCAAGTTTGAATTAAATTCGAACTTGAACCATTTTAAACCCTAACCAAAACAATTCCAATTAAGAAGAAATTTGACAGAGAGGCTAGGTACATGGTGTTAGAATATTGGAGAATAAATGAACATCAAAAGAGAGGGGAAAAATGGCACTTGCAAAAATGGAAGAAAGGGAAGGAAGGAGGAGTGATGGTGCAAGAGCCACACATGGAGCATGCAACAACACAACATGCAAGAATATGACAATGCACATGATGATTATGAGAATGCAAACAGACACAAGCACAAATGCAATATGACAAGGTAAGCATGACAACACAAGCGAATAATTGGAAGACACATGGCGCGTCGGTCTCGGGGCGTCACAGTGGACGACACTCTCCCCTCTCGTTGCTATGCATCACCATGATCTTGCGTGTGCGTAGGATTTTTTTTGAAATTACTACGTTACCCAACATGGAAAACATTTAATTTCTTATCAACTCTTTGTCCTAGAACAACCCCTGCAGCATAATCACTAGCATCACACATAATTTCAAAGGGTAAATTCCAATCAGGAGGCTGAACAATAGGTGCAGAAATCAAGGGTTTCTTAAGTATTTCAAATGCTTCTACACAATCATCATCAAAGACAAAAGGAACATCTTTTTGTAAGAGATTAGTCAGAGGCCTCGAATTTTTTGAGAAGTCTTTAATGAACCTCTTATAAAAACTGACATGACCAAGGAAACTTCTTATACCTTTAATGTCCTTAGGACCTTGCATCTTTTAAATAGCATCAACTTTAGCTTTATCAACTTCAATACCTCTTTCAGAAATTTTATGCCTAAGACAATACCTTCAGTAACCATAAAGTGGCACTTCTCCCAATTTAAGACAAGATTAGTTTCTTCACATCTCTGCAAAACGCGACCAAGGTTGCTTAAGCAATCATCAAAAGAAGTTCCATATACGGAGAAATCATCCATGAAAACCTCAACAATCGTTTCACAGAAGTCGGAGAATATAGCAGTCATACATCTTTGAAAGGTAGCAGGTGCATTACATAAACCAAAAGGCATACATCTATAAGCAAAGGTACCTAAAGGGCAAGTAAAAGTGGTCTTCTCTCGATCCTCTTTTGACACAGGTATTTGAGAGAAACCGGAATAACCATCTAGAAAGCAAAAATGTGTATGTTTGGATAACCTTTCTAGCATTTGATCAATAAAAGGTAAAGGGTAATGATCCTTTTTAGTAGCTTTATTTAGTTTGCGGAAATCAATTACCATTCTATAACTTGTAACAATTCTTTGTGGGATCAATTCATCTTTATCATTAGGAACAACAGTGATACCTCCCTTCTTAGGGACACAATGGACAAGACTTACCCACTGACTATCAGCAATGGGATAAATTATACCTGCCTCCAGAAGCTTTAGTATTTCTTTTCTTACCACTTCTTTCATCTTAGGATTTAACCGTCGTTGGTGATCAACAACCGGTTTCGCGTCTTTCTCCAATTTTATTTTGTGCTGGCATAGAGTGGGACTAATGCCCTTAAGATCATCAAGAGTATATCCAATGGCAGCACGGTGTTTCTTCAGAGTTTTTAGTAATTTCTTTTCTTTATGCTCTGAAAGGTTAGCACTTATAATAACATGATATATCTTTTTCTCATCAAGATAAGCATATTTAAGAGTATCAAGTAATGGTTTAAGCTCAAACACGGGATCACCCTTGGGTGGAGGAGGATCCCCTAGAATTTTAAAATATTGTTCTAAAGGATCATTAGGAGGCACGACAATAGAAGCAAGACCAATAATTTCATCTTTACAAGGCAATTATTTATCATTGTGTTGTCTATGAAATTTAGCAAAATTAAACTCATGAGACATATCCCCCAAACAATAGTAACAACATCCTTTTTGCAATCCATCCTAGCATTAACAGTATTCAAGAAGGGTCTACCAAAAATAATGGGACAAATTTATCTTGTGGGGAACCAAGAACAAGAAAATTAGCAGGATATTTAACTTTCCCACACAAGACTTTAACATCTCTAACAATCCCAACTTGTGACATAGTGTCTCTATTGGCAAGCTTAATTGCAACATCAATTTCCTCTATCTCAACAGGTGCAATATCATGCATAATTTCTTTGTATAAGGAATGAGGTATTACACTAGCACTAGCAACCATATCACATAAGCCATGATAGGAGTGATCTCCTATTTTAGCAAAAATAACAAGCATGCCTACAACAGGTCTATGTTTATTTTTAGTATCGGGTCTAGCAATTCTAGCAGCTTCATCACAAAAGTAAATAACATGCCCATCGATATTATCAGCCAAGAGATCTTTAACCATAGAAATACTAGGTTCAACTTTAATTTTCTCAGGGGGTGTAGGTGTTCTTGTATTACTCTTACGAACCATAGTTGAAGCTTTAGCATGATCCTTTATTCTACTGGGGAAAGGTGGTTTCTCAATATAAGCGGTAGGAACAATAGGATCAACATTATAAGTGATAGTCTTTTATTCAACTTCAATAGGTTCAACTACTTTTACTTCAATGGGAGGATGATATTTAAACCACTTCTCCTTAGGGAGATCAACATGAGTAGCAAAGGATTCACAGAAAGAAGCTACTATCTTAGAGTCATGTCCATATTTAGTGCTAAATTCACGGAAAACATTGGTGTCCATAAAAGATTTAACACAATCAAACTTAGGTGTTATACCTGACTCCTTACCTTCGTCGAGGTCCCAATCTTCAGAGTTGCATTTAATTCTTTCCGATAAATCCCATTTTAATTCAATAGTCTTCATCATAAAAGAGCCAGTGCAAGAACTATCGAGCACGGAGCGATTATTGGGAGAAAGCCGAGCATAAAATTTTTGAATGATAATTTCTCTTGAGAGATCATGATTGGGACATGAATATAACATTGACTTAAGCCTCCTCCAAGCTTGAGCGATGCTTTCTCCTTCGCGAGGCCAAAAATTATATATATAATTACGATTACGATGAACCAGATGCATAGGATAAAACTTCTGATGAAATTCCAATTTCAACCGGTTGTAGTTCCATGATCCCATATCATCACATAGACTAAACCATGTCAATGCCTTTTCCTTTAAAGATAAAGGGAAGACCTTCTTCTTTATAACATCCTCGGGCATACCTGCAAGCTTAAATAATCCACAAACTTCATCCACATAAATTAGGTGCAAATCGGGATGTAATGTTCCATCTCCTGTAAAAGGATTAGCTAGAAGTTTCTCTATCATACCCGAAGGACTTTCAAAGTGAACATTTTCAGTAGGTTGAGGAGCAACTCTTTGCTCTACTAGTCGGGGTGAAGATACCCCGAACAAGCCCCTCAAAGGATTATGTTCTATAGTAACAAGTGACAACAAATTTCAGCACACTATATAAATTTTTCCTTACCAAATTCCACCTACCAAAGGAGCTTCACTCCCCGGCAACGGCGCCAGAAAAGAGTCTTGATGACCCACAAGTATAGGGGATCTATCTAGTCCTTTCGATAAGTAAGAGTGTCGAACCCAATGAGGAGTAGAAGGAAATGATAAGCAGTTTTCAGTAAGGTTTTTGATACGTCCATTTTGCATCATGTTTTTATATCGATATTTATTGCATTATGGGCTGCTATTACACATTATGTCACAACACTTATGCCTATTCTCTCTTATTTTACAAGGTTTATATGAAGAGGGGGGATGCCGGCAGCTGGAATTCTGGAATGGAAAATGAGCAAATATTAGAGACCTATTCTGCACATCTCCAAAATTCCTGAAACTCCACGGGAATTATTTTCAAAAAATATAAAAAATATCGGGCGAAAGAAGTACCAGAGGGGGGCCACCCACCGTCCACGAGGGTGGGGGCGCGCCCTACCCCCCTGGTGGCCCTCCGATGCCCATCTTTGGCTATATGGAGTCTTTCGTCGAAGAAAAAAACATAATCAAGCTCACGGGACGAAACTCCGCCGCCATGAGGCGGAACCAATCTAGGGCTCCGGCGGAGCTGTTCTACAGGGGAAACTTCCCTCGGGGAGGGGGAAATCATCACCATTGTCATCACCAACGATCCTCTCATCGGGAGGGGGTGAATCTCCATCAACATCTTCACCAACACCATCTCATCTCAACCCCTAGTTCATCTCTTGTATCCAATCTTTGTATCCAAACCTTAGATTGGTACCTGTGGGTTGCTAGTAGTGTTGATTACTCGTAGTTGATGCTAGTTGGTTTACTTGGTGGAAGATCATATGTTCAGATCCATTATGCATATTAATACCCCTCTGATTATGAACATGAATATACTTTGTGAGTAGTTACGTTTGTTCCTGAGGACATGGGAGAAGTCTTGTTATAAGTAGTCATGTGAGTTTGGTACTTGTTCGATATTTTGATGAGATGTATGTTGTCATCCCTCTATTGGTGTCATGTGAACGTCGACTACATGACACTTCACCATTGTTTGGGCCTAGAGGGAGGCATTGGGAAGTAATAAGTAGATGATGGGTTGCTAGAGTGACAGAAGCTTAAACCCTAGTTTATGCGTTGCTTCATAAGGGGCTGATTTGGATCCATATGTTTCATGTTGTGGTTAGGTTTACCTTAATACTTCTGTTGTAGTTGCGGATACTTGCAATAGGGGTTAATCATAAATGGGATGCTTGTCCAAGTAAGGACAATACCCAAGCACCGGTCCACCCACATACCAAATTATCAAAGTACCGAACGCTCATCATATGAACGTGATGAAAACTATCTTGAAGATAATTCCCATATGTCCTCAGGAGCACTTTACTTCATATAAGAGTTTGTACAGGCTTGTCCTTTGCTACAAAAAGGATTGGGCCATCTTGCTGCACCTTATTTACATTTATTACTTGTTACTCGTTACAAATTACCTTATCACAAAACTATCTATTACCGATAATTTCAGTGCTTGCAGAGAATACCTTGCTGAAAACTGCTTATCATTTCCTTCTGCTCCTCGTTGGGCTCGACACTCTTACTTATCGAAAAGGCTATGATAGATCCCCTACACTTGTGGGTCATCAAGACTCTTTTCTGGTGCCATTGCCGGGGAGTGAAGCGCCTTTGGTAGGTGGAATTTGGTAAGGAAAAATTTATATAGTGTGCTGAAATTTACTATCACTTGTTACTATGGAACATAATCCTTTGAGGGGCTTGTTCGAGGTATCTTCACCCCGACCAGTAGAGCAAAGAGTTGCTCCTCAACCTACTGAAAATGTTTATTTGATATTCCTTCGGGTATGATAGAGAAACTGCTAGCTAATCCTTTCACAGTTGATGGAACATTACATCCTGATTTGCACCTAATCTATGTGGATGAAGTTTGTGGATTATTTAAGCTTGCAGGTATGCTCTAGGATGTTATCAAGAAGAAGGTCTTCCCTTTATCTTTGAAGGGAGATGCATTGACATGGTTTAGGCTATGTGATGATATTGGATTATGGAACTACCAATGATTGAAATTGGAATCTCATCAGAAGTTTTATCCTATGCATCTGGTTCATCGTGATCGTAATTATATATATAATGTTTGGCCTCCCGAAGGAGAAAGCATCGCTCGAGATTGGGGGAGGCTTAATTCAGTGTTATATTCATACCCCAATCAAGCTCTCAAAAGAAATGATTATTCAGAAAATTTATGCTCGGCTTTCTCTCAGTAATCGCTCCATGCTCGATACTTCTTGTACTGGATCTTTTATGATGAATACTACTGAATTCAAATGGGATTTATTGGAAAGAATGAAACGCAACTATGAAGATTGGGACCTTGACGAAGGTAAGGAGTTAGGTATAACACCTAAGTTTGATTGTGTTATATATTTTATGGATACCGATGCTTTCCGTGAATTTAGCACTAAATATGGACTTGACTCTGAGATCACTACAAGAAATATGCTTAATTGTGACCTTCTCGTAGTGACCATGGGTGAATTGGTCATAAATCCATGACCATTGTGCGGCAGATGTTCATGAGCCCTTTGGGAGGGTCCAAACTCTAAATCATCATGACCATTTTCGTCAAGAAGGTCGTAGTTTTCTTATCTAAAATGGTCATAACATAGACAACATTGATCTACACCTTTCATTTTAGCCTCTCTTGACCAATTTAAATGGTCATGACTACTGATTCACAATGCTTCAAAATGACTGGTCAGACACCTCACCAATTTTGCTGATGTGGCGTGTCCATGTGTCAAGCCACCTCAGCATTGCCTCAGACCTGACATGTGGGACCGTTAGCGGGTAGGGGCTTAAGAATGCAAAACTCCTAGTGAATCTCTGATGAAGTAACTACTTTCCTGTCTAGAAATGATTTTTGGGAAAAAAGAGCAAACTATAAAGCAGCTTTAGTTCAAATTTGACATAGTTCCTCATGAATCGGCGATAATGTGTCTTTTTGATAAGAGGTGTATCGAAAGCTTTTCACATGCAACCATTTGGTTATCTATACATAAAATGTGGTTTAATATTTTTTTAAATTATGTTGGTACAATTTTTTGACAAATATTTGGTAGGTTCTTAAAAAGGCCCATCTTTGGCATTTCGGAATTAGAAAAAAAACTGTGCAATGAAAATAAAAACTCGATTCGGTAACATTGTTTACCCGAAATAAGAGGCCATTTGAAAAATATTGGGTCATTTGAACAAACTATAAGAGGGTAATATGTTGAGTGTTTACCCAGAATTGGAGGGTAAAAAATATAAAAGAAACAAAAGGAAAAACACACAATTTTCCTATGCTTAATTCTCATTGGTGGAATCATTTGTGCCATGGATTGATGACATGGCAAACATCCTGCCATTCATTCCCAGCACTCCCATCGTCCACTCATCCATCCATCCATCTAAAGAAAAGGAGAAAAAAAGAGAAGCCCACCGCACCAATCTCTCCCTCCCTCTCTCGTGCGAACCTCTCCTTCCCAACCTATGATCTCCTCGCCGCCGCCACCAACCATGCTGGCCGGTTCCGGCGAGCTCAGGCCACGCGCAGCACGACCCTGAGCTCCCCAAGATCCGCACCCCCTCCCCTCCATTCAGATCCGCGCCTCAAGGCCCGCAACCTCGCCTGCTGCTAGGGTTTCTTAGTCGGAACCCGCCACAACCGGCGATGGCGAGGCCTAAGTTCGCGAGATCTGTCACCGGCATTGCCCAGGTAGGCCCTTCCTATCCTTACTTGCCTGGATCCACCCTCTCCTCCTCATCTCACCTTCTCCTCCTATCCGCCCCTTTGCTGCAGGCCACCATGGCGTGGAGACGACGACGACGGCAGGAGGGCGCAAGGCCTTGCCCTGCTCGAGGAGGAGGAGGAGGGGCGCACCTAGCCGCCGGCCATGCTCTGCTCAAGGAGGAGGGGCGGGAGGGGTCTGTTGCTAGGGAGACCAAGAGATCCTGCCCGAGCTCAAGCACGGCCACGACGACCCACTGCGGCAGGTAGCATATCCCTCCCTCTCTACCTCTGCTCACTAATGAAGCTAAGTTAAGGAATATTTGATGCAAATCATGGTTGCCTCAAGGAATTCAAGAGGGATTTGTATGAACAAGTCCAGTTTTTTTATTTAGTTAGTTAGTGCCAAATAGAGAGAGAGAAGATGAGGTCCAGATTGGTCAATTTGGCTGCCACTTCATGGATTTGTATCTATGCAACCATCTCCCTCCTGTTTGTATGGTTTGGATTCCAAGAAATTCAGTTTCGGGTGACCTGCACCTAGTTTAACTTCTCTGAATAATGAAGCATCTGACATAAATATGTTGTGTACATTCTGAATCCCCAACATGACACAAACTCAATTTCTAGTTTTTGTGAACATAGCCTACCTATTCACCAAATGAAGAATCCACCCAAGATTCTGGCCATGTCGGCAAGTCCACCCCATCCAAGGACCTCAATATCGCGCCTCCCTGCCTCAGATCTTGATTTCCCCACCTTTGGGCTTGCTCCACTTGCCCTAAAGGCTCGGCGTGCAGCTCCAAACCATCACCATTGATTTCTAGAGGGCCTTCCAGGTCCACGACAAGCTCTACACCGGCCTTGTCCCTCCCTTTTGCCTCTATGGGTAAACTTACTTGCTACAGATTATTCACAATTTCTCCATTGTTAGCAGCATCTGCTTAAGTAGAATTTTTAGAACTGGTTATTAGCTGAAATTACAATAGTTAATTCTTTTATCTGTATATCGCCTGATCTGTTGCTTGTTGCCAGATTCTTGTTATACCAAGATTGTCTTGATTATCCTAAGATTGTAGATTTATTTTTCTCTTGAAGCTAGGTTTCTTTTCATGCATGTCTAACATCTACATGGAACTCTTGAGGTAAATAATATAAGGAGATTTTTTGTGGTACATGTGCATGAACCTATAGTCGGTTATTATCGGCTGCCATTTTTTTATTATATGCGTCTCGTTGTATAGAGGCTTATCTATGCATTAGTATTTGATGCTCTATCATGTTAGTTTCCTTGATCTGCTTTTTGAGCCTTACCATCATTTTTTTCTTGTACGCGGTAATGGCGGGTGTGCCATATTGGGCAGAGGAAGAGGATGAGAAGAAAGAAGGCTTGGGCGTCAGTGGGCGGCAATGGCGGGAGTGCCATATTGGGCAGAGGAGTGCCATGTTAGTTTCCTCTATGTGTATGTATATACGCCACCGACTACAAACCCTAGATTTAGCTTGCTTGTATAATATGATGTGACTTATGCACTATCCTCTCATTTATTTACTATAATGGAGATTTCAAATATGTTGTTATGTTGGAGGACAAGTCTCGTTAGGCCAGCAACAGTGGGGAGCTACAAAATTACCTTACCTGATCTGAACTATGAGCACCTGATGATTTTGCGTGTGCAAATAAATGGAAGTCAAGATGCTTTTGGTTGTGACTTACCTTTCCTTACCAAATAATGTATGTATTAATTAAACTTGAATCATTGTTTTCTCCTATGACGCTATGTGATTCAGTAATAAATTAGTAGACTAGAATATTTCTTGTTTTGACCAGTTTTGTGTGGAAGATATGACCTTCTTTGAATACCATGCTCATTATATGTTGCTCAAAGGTTCGCTGTCATAGCTCTCGTTCTTGTTTTTGTTGATCTAAGAAACATCTTGCATGCTATAGAAGTCCTATTAGCTAAACTTGCCTTGTAGTAGTCTCCATAAAAGTGGTTGTATTTTGAATTTAATTATATTTGTTTGCTGCAGCGGAATGCTCATCACCTCATAGGGAAGATCTGAACCAAGTGACTGCAAGGGTTGTTTAGCAATGTGTAGGTCAATCTTACCCTTGCGGACAAGTAACATTTTTTCTCCAGATTTAGTCTACATTGTCCAGGTTGTATGCTTCGATTGAGAACCATCATGGTAATACTCTTACCCCACATGTTGTTCTACAAGAAAAGTATAAACAAGATTCAAGTGAGCGTTTATGGGGTTGCTTGTTCATATGATTTGTTCATGTGCTTCATGTTGTAATTCCAGTCAAGTAAAGACAACAGAAACATGGTACCCTCTTTACTACTAAAGTTTTGCAACCATGTTAATAGTTAATGCAAATTGTTGGGACTCTTCTGAGAAGATTATTTCATTAGTTTATTTCTGTAACTATTTCCTGTTCAATAATAAAGGTTGAGATAACTACAAGAAATGGTTCTGATTGGTTCTACATATGAATTATGTTAAATTCTACATATGAGGTTGTGTTTCCGCCATGTATACTTTGTGTGCATGTGTTGTTTCCTTTGAGGTTAACTTATAGTTTGCAATCAGTTTGTTTTGGTTGTTTATGAGCTGTGTTGTGTTGTACTGCTCATGGCTGTGTTGTTTATTATACTGTGTTAAAGTTACACGATTCACATATCTTGATCTTGGAAGTTATTGATGTGAGCTTTTCTTGCACAGTGTTGAGAGCTAACAGGCGAATAATCTCGCAAGTCCTGATATTTTTATGGGAGTATGTCTTAAAGTCTTGTGTTTCTGTTCATTGATGTGAACTTTTAAGTCTCACTATTGAATGTAAAACCACCATTTGTCTTTCGTTTGCTCATATTTTGTATGCTTTCTTATGTTTGATTATTCCTATTACCAGGATGATCTGAATCACTCAGAAGAAGCGGAGGGTAGAAGGAGGGCACAAGAAACTTCGTTTCTCATTGCTGTTATGTGTGATAACTTAAAACTTGTGCTTCTCATCCAATCTTTGTAGAACTATGTTGTTGTGCACTTGTGCACTTGTTGGATCCTTTTGTTGTGCACTTGCACATGTAGAACTATTTTTCTGTACACTTTTAGAATCATTTTGTTGTGCACTTGTTGGGCCTTGAACCTTGGTGTGTAGAGGAGTCGATGGATGATGTATTGTATTTCATGTGATGTGCTACTGAAATGAAATATATAGTTTATCTGCAATATTGTATTTTGTTGTACTTGTTTTTTAATGGGCCTATCTTGAGATATGCATGCTGCTGACAAAATAATGCATCAGCCCAAACAGATCAGACATTTTTTATAATAAAATATGTATTGGGCCAGGCCCATGTAGGCTAGATTGGTGGACTGGGCTGTGAAATTTATGATGATTCCATTTGGTCACTAGCAATGCCATGTCAGCTCAGCCACATCAGATCCTACGTGGCTCAGAGAAATGGGTAATGACCAAACCAAAATTTTGGTCAATAGAGATCTGCGACCAAAATTTTAGAAAGGTCATGTTTGTTCGTTCTTGACGGCCAACTGTTGACCTTTTGAATTTGGTCAAAACAGGGTCATAGAACATGAATAATGACGATTTAGTGACCAAAATGGAGGGTCAACAATGAACAAATTTCTTGTAGTGGATAGTAGCTTCTTTTTGTGAATCCTTTGCTACTCATGTTGATCTCCCTAAGGAGAAGTGGTTTAAATATAATCCTCCTATTGAAGTAAAAGTAGTTGCACCTATTAAAGTTGAAGAAAATACTATCACTTATAATGATCCTATTGTTCCTACTGCTTATATTGAGAAACCACCTTTCCCTGTTAGAATAAAGGATCATGCTAAAGCTTCAACTATGGTCAACAAAAGTAATGTTAAGACACCTAAACCCCCTGAGCAAATTAAAGTTGAACCTAGAGTTGCTATGGTTAAAGATCTCTTGGACGATAACATTGATGGGCATGCTATTTACTTCTGCAATGAATCTGCTAGAATTGCTAGACCTGATACTAAAAATAAACATAGACCTATTATAGGCATGCCTATTATTTCTGTTAAAATAGGAGATCATTGCTATCATGGCTTATGTGATATGGGTGCTAGTGCAAGTGCAATACCTCATTCCTTATACAAAGAAATTATGCATGATATTGCACCTGCTAAGATAGAAGAGATAGATGTTAC
This sequence comes from Triticum monococcum, assembly GCA_034509565.1. NCBI lineage: Eukaryota > Viridiplantae > Streptophyta > Magnoliopsida > Poales > Poaceae > Triticum > Triticum monococcum. Next base: position 493,394,988 of record CM067845.1, read on the forward strand.
AATTAAGCTTGCCAATAGAGATACTATTTCACCAGTTGGGATTGTTAGAGATGTTGAAATCTTGTGTGGAAAAGATAAATATACTGCTGATTTTCTTGTTCTTGGTTCCCCACAAGATGACTTTTGTCCCATTATATTTGGTAGACCCTTCTTGAATACTGTTAATGCTAAGATAGACTGCAATAAGGATATTGTTTCTGTTGGTTTAGGGGATATGTCTCACGAGTTTAATTTTGCTAAATTTCGTAGACAACCCCATGCTAAAGAATTGCCTAGTAAAGATGAAATTATTGGTCTTACTTCTATTTCCATGCATCCTAATGATCCTTTGGAACTATATTTGCTAGACCATGAAAATGATATGTTTATGAATGAAAGAAGGGAAATAGATGAAGTATTCTTTAAACAGGGACCTATTTTGAAGCACAACTTGCCTATTGAAATCCTAGGAGATCCTCCTCCACCTAAGGGTGATCCCATGTTTGAGCTTAAGCCTTTACCTGATACTCTTAAATATGTTTATCTTGATGAGAAAGAAATATATCCTGTTATTATTAGTGCTAACCTTTCAGACCATGAAGAAAAGAAATTATTGAAAACTCTGAAGAAGCACCGTGCTGCTATTGGATATACTCTTGATGATCTTAAGGGCATTAGTCCCACTCTATGCCAGCACAAAATAAAACTGGAGAAAGACGCTAAACTAGTTGTTGATCACCAACGAAGGTTAAACCCTAAGATGAAAGAAGTGGTAAGAAAACAAATACTAAAGCTTCTAGAGGCAGGTATAATTTATCCCGTTGCTGATAGTCAATGGGTAAGTCATGTCCATTGTGTCCCTAAGAAGGGAGGTATTACTGTTGTTCCTAATGATAAAGATGAATTGCCCCCACAAAGAATTGTTACAGGCTATAGAATGGTAAATGATTTCCGCAAATTAAATAAAGCTACTAAAAAGGATCATTACATGTTACCTTTTATTGATCAAATGCTAGAAATATTATCCAAACATACACATTTTTGCTTTCTAGATGGTTATTCTGGTTTCTCTCAAATACCTGTGTCAAAAGAAGATCAAGAAAAGACAACTTTTTTACTTGCCCTTTCGGGACCTTTGCTTATAGACGTATGCCTTTTGGTTTATGTAATGCACCTTCTACCTTTCAAAGAAGTATGACTGCTATATTCTCTAACTTTTGTGAAAAGATTGTTGAGGCTTTCATGGATGAATTCTCCTCTTACGAAACTTCTTTTGATGATTGCTTAAGCAACCTTGATCGAGTTTTGCAGAGATGTGAAGAAACTAATCTTGTCTTGAATTGGGAGAAGTGCCACTTTATGGTTAATGAAGGTATTGTCTTGGGACATAAATTTTCTAAAAGGGGTATTAAAGTTGATAAAGCTAAAGTTGATGCTATTGAAAAGATGTCGCGTCCTAAGGACATTAAAGGTATAAGAAGTTTCCTTGGTCATGCCGGTTTTTATAGGAGGTTCATTAAGGACTTTTCTAAAATTTCTAGGCCTCTGACTAATCTCTTACAAAAAAGATGTTCCTTTTGTCTTTGATGATGATTGTGTAGAAGCATTTGAAATACTTAAGCAAGCTTTGGTTTCTGCACCTATTGTTCAGCCTCCTGATTGGAATTTACCATTTGAAATCATGTGTGATGCTAGTGATTATGCTGTAGGGGCTGTTCTAGGACAAAGAGTTGATAAGAATTTAAATGTTATTCAATATGCTAGTAAAACTCTAGACATTGCCCAAAGAAATTTTGCTACTACTGAAAAAAATTAGCAGTTGTATTTGCTTGTGATAAGTTCAGACCTTATATTGTTGATTCTAAAGTAATTTTTCAAACTGATCATGCTGCTATTAAATATCTTATGGAAAAGAAAGATGCTAAACCTAGACTTATTAGATGGGTTCTCTTGCTTCAAGAATTTGATTTGCATATTATTGGTAGAAAGGGAGCTGAGAACCCCGTTGCAGACAACTTGTCTAGGTTAGAGATTGTTCTTGATGACCCACTACCTATTGATGATAGCTTTCCTGATGAACAACTAGAACATAAATGCCTCTCATACTGCTCCATTGTATGCTGATTATGCTAATTACATTGTTGCTAAATTTATACCACCTAGTTTCACATACCAGCAAAAGAAAAAGTTCTTCTATGATTTAAGACATTACTTCTGGGATGACCCACATCTTTATAAAGAAGGAGTAGATGGTGTTATTAGACGTTGTGTACCTGAGCATGAACAAGAACAGATCCTACGCAAGTGTCACTCTGAGGCTTATGGAGGACACCATGCTAGAGACAGAACTGTACATAAGGTATTGCAATCCGGGTTTCATTGGCCTACTCTCTTCAAGGATGCCTGTAAGTTAGTTTTGTCTTGTGATGAATGTCAAAGAATTTGTAATATTAGTAGACGTCAAGAAATGCCTATGAATTATTCACTTGTTATTGAACCATTTGATGTTTGGGGCTTTGATTATATGGGACCTTTTCCTTCCTCTAATGGTTACACACATATTTTAGTTGCTGTTGATTACGTTACTAAGTGTGTAGAAGCTATTCCAACTAGTAGTGTTGATCATAACACCTCTATTAAGATGCTTAAAGAAGTTATTTTTCCGAGGTTTGGAGTCCCTAGATACCTAATGACTAATGGTGGTTCACATTCTATTCATGGTGATTTTCATAAAATGCTTGCTAAGTATGATGTTAATCATAGAATTGCATCTCCATATCATCCACAGTCTAGTGGTCAAGTAGAACTTAGCAATAGAGAGCTTAAATTAATTTGGCAAAAGACTATTAATAGATCTAGGAAGAATTGGTCCAAGAAACTTGATGATGCATTATGGGCATATCTGACTGCGTATAAAAATCCTATGGGCATGCCTCCGTATAAAATGGTTTATGGTAAAGCATGTCACTTACCTCTTGAATTAGAACATAAGGCATATTGGGCTATTAAAGAGCTCAACTATGACTTCAAACTTGTTGGTGAGATGAGGCTTTTTGACATTAGCTCACTTGATGAATGGAGAACCCAGGCCTACGAGAATGCCAAACTATTTAAAGAAAAAGTTAAAAGATGGCATGACAAAAGGATACAAAAACATGAGTTTAATGTAGGTGATTATGTATTGTTATACAACTCTCGTTTAAGTTTTTTTGCAGGCAAACTCCTCTCTAAATGGGAAGGTCCTTACATCATAGAGGAGGTCTACCGTTCCGGTGCCATAAAAATCAACAACTTCGAAGGCACAAATCCGAAGGTGGTGAACGGTCAACGAATCAAACATTATATCTCAGGTAATCCCATAAATGTTGAAACTAATGTTATTGAAACCGTAACCCCGGAGGAATACATAAGGGAGACTTTCCAGAATGTTTTAGACCCCGAAAAGGAATAGGCACGTGGTACGGTAAGTAAACCAACTCCAAAACAGTTCTAATGGAAATGTTTCTCCGTTTTGGAATGTTTAAGAAAATAGGAAAATAAGAAGCAGACCGGAAAGGACACGAGGCTTCCACGAGGGTGGAGGGCGCGCCCTACCCCCTGGGCGCGTCCCCTTCCTCGTGGGCACCTTGTGTGCTCTCCGGACTCCGTTTTCTTGCACAATACTTCTTTTGGTCGGTAAAAATTCATTATATAATCTCCCAAAGGTTTTGACCACTGTATCACGCAAATATCCTCTATCTTTGTTTCAAGCTGTTTCTGCTGCAGATTTGAGCAATATGTCATCCCAAGATTCGGAGGGAGAAAGCTATGTGGCTGATTACCTGGCAGATCATAAGGTCTACAGGGATGTGGAGAATTGTGGTTGGACCACGGAAGAAGAAGAAGACAATGAGCCTAGGGGAAAGGAGGAGACGAGCTCAGATGAAGACGAAGTCCCATTACCTCAACCTGGGGACATGCACGTGGAGTTCAAGAAGTCAAGCCTCCCCAATAGAGCAAATAAACCTAACATCGAGTTTATCCCTTTTCGTCTCTTGCAGGAGAACAAACAAGAACTACGCAAAAAGGTATTAAGCCTTGAGCAGGAGATCGAGGACCTAAGGGAGCAAAATTCTATCCTCAAGCGTAGATTAAGGAAGAAGCACACGCCATCAACAACTCCATCATCGCCACCTCCAAGGAAAGAGACATAAACACATGGGTATGGACACTCCCCTTGGCAACTACCAAGCTTGGGGGAGTGCCCCGGTATCGTATCACCATCACACTTTTATCTTTACCGTTTTTCTTAGTTCAATCCTTTTGGTAATATCTTGATCTAGTAGAATAAAGTTTTGGTATGATCTAGTTTTTAGTTTTGCTTTATGATCCTTCTATGTAATCGAGTCCGTGAGCTATATATAATGAAGATTAGTGTTGAGTCAAGGGCTTGATTATCTTACTATGATCTTGAGGGAATAAAATAAAAGAGAAAGAATAAAAAGAAATAAAGAGATCATATGGATCTTATGGAGAGTAATGAGCTCACATATAAAGAGTATGATGAATAAAAATTGTTGAGAGTTGACAAGCATAGTTTTGGTCATCGTTGCAATTAATAGGAAGTAATAAAGAAAGAGAGGTTTTCACATATAAATATACTATCTTGGACATCTTTTATGATTGTGAGCACTCGTTAAAGTATGACATGCTAAAGAGTTGATGTTGGACAAGGAAGACAACGTAATGGGTTATGTTTTCTTACATCTAAGATAAATTATATTGTCATGGATCATCCAACATGTTGAGCTTGCCTTTCCCTCTCATTCTAGCCAATTTCTTTGCACCAAGTAGAGATACTACTCGTGCTTCCAAATATCCTTAAACCCAGTTTTGCCACGAGAGTCCACTATATCTACCTATGGATTGAGTAAGATCCTTCAAGTAAGTTGTCATCGTTGCAAGCAATAAAAATTGCTCTCTAAATATGTATGATTTATTAGTGTGGAGAAAATAAGCTTTATACGATCTTGTGATGTGGAAGAAATAAAAGCGACGGACTGCATAATAAAGGTCTATATCACAAGTGGCAATATAAAGTGACATTCTTTTGCATTAAGATTTTGTGCATCCTACCATAAAAGCACATGACAACCTCTGTTTCCCTCTACGAAGGGCCCATCTTTTATTCTTGTCTATTACTTCATGCAAAGAGTCACGGTGATCTTCACCTTTCCTTTTTACATTTTATCCTTTTGGAAAGCACAATGTGTTGGAAAGATCCAGGTATATATGGCTAATTGGATGTGGGTTTTCATGAACTATTATTGTTGAAATTACCCTTGAGGTAAAAAGTTGGGAGACAAAACTATAAGCCGCTATCTTTCTCTGTGTCCGATTAAAACTTCATAACCATAAATATTGCATGAGTGTTAGTAATTGTGAAAGACTAAATGATAGTTGAGTATGCGGACTTGCTGAAAAGCTCTTATATTGACTCTTTCCCATGTTATGATAAATTGCAATTGCTTCAATGACTGAGATTATAGTTTGTTGGTTTTCAATGAAGTTTCTGATTCATACTTGAGTATGTGAATGAATTCTTAATTTAGCATAAGAGATCATATGAATATATATATACATATATACGTGTTTCTATTATAAGAATGATCATGATGCACTCATGTCCGTATTTTATTTTATCGACACCTCTATCTCTAAACATGTCGACATATTTTTCGATTTCGGCTTTCGCTTGAGGACAAGCGAGGTCTAAGCTTGGGGGAGTTGATACGTCCATTTTGCATAATGTTTTTATATCGTTATTTATTGCATTATGGGCTGCTATTACACATTATGTCACAACACTTATGCCTATTCTCTCTTATTTTACAAGGTTTACATGAAGAGGGGGAATGCCGGCAGCTGGAATTCTGGGCTGGAAAATGAGAAAATATTAGAGACCTATTCCGCACATCTCCAAAAGTCATGAAACTCCACGGGAATTATTTTCAGAATACATAAAAAATATTGGGCGAAAGAAGTACCAGAGGGGGGCCACCCACCATCCACGAGGGTGGGGGCGCGCCCTACCCCCCCTGGGCGCGCCCCCTGCCTCGTGGCCCCCCTGGTGGCCCTCCGATGCTTTCGTCGAGGAAAAAATCATAAGCAAGCTCACGGGATGAAACTCCGCCGCCACGAGGCAGAACCTTGGTGGAACCAATCTAGGACTCCGGCGGAGCTGTTCTACCGGGGAAACTTCCCTCCGGGAGGGTGAAATCATCACCACCGTCATCACCAATGATCCTCTCATCGTGAGGGGGGCAATCTCCATCAATATCTTCACCAGCACCATCTCATCTCAAACCCTAGTTCATCTCTTGTATCCAATATTTGTATCCAAACCTCAGATTTGTACCTGTGGGTTGCTAGTAGTGTTGATTACTCTTTATAGTTGATGCTAGTTGGTTTACTTGGTGGAAGATCATATGTTCAGATCCATTATGCATATTAATACCCCTCTGATTATGAACATACATATGCTTTGTGAGTAGTTACGTTTGTTCCTGAGGATATGGGAGAAGTCTTGCTATAAGTAGTCGTGTGAATTTGGTATTCGTTCGATATTTTGATGAGATGTATGTTGTCATCCCTCTAGTGGTGTCATGTGAACGTCGACTACATGACACTTCACCATTGTTTCGGCCTAGAGGGAGGCATTGTGAAGTAATAAGTAGATGATGGGTTGCTAGAGTGACAGAAGCTTAAACCCTAGTTTATGTGTTGCTTCGTAAGGGGCTGATTTGGATCCATATGTTTCATGGTATGGTTAGGTTTACCTTAATACTTCTATTGTAGTTGCGGATGCTTGCAATAGGGGTTAATCATAAGTTGGATGCTTGTCCAACTAAGGATAGTACCCAAGCACCGGTCCACCCACATATAAAATTATCAAAGTACCGAACACGAATCATATAAACGTGATGAAAACTAGCTTGACGATAATTCCCATATGTCCTCGGGAGCGCTTTACTTCATATAAGAGTTTGTACAGGCTTGTCCTTTGCTACAAAAAGGATTGGGCCATCTTGCTACACCTTATTTACTTTTATTAATTGTTACTCGCTACAAATTACCTTATCATAAAACCATCTGTTACCGATAATTTCAGTGCTTGCAGAGAATACCTTGCTGAAAACTGCTTATCAGTTCCTTCTGCTCCTCGTTGGGTTCGACACTCTTACTTATCGAAAAGGCTACGATAGATCGCCTACACTTGTGGGTCATCAGTATTCTTTGCAAGCACTGAAATTATCGGTAATAGATAATTGTGTGATAAGGTAATTTGTAACAGGTAACAAGTAATAAAAGTAAATAAGATGCAGCAAGATGGCCCAATCCTTTTTGTATCGAAGGACAAGCCTGGACAAACTCTTATATAGAGGAAAATGCTCCCGAGGACACATGGGAATTATCGTCAAGCTAGTTTTCATCACGCACATATGATTCGCATTCAGTACTTTGATAATTTGATATGTGGGTGGACAGGTGCTTGGGTACTGCCCTTCCTTGGACAAGCATCCCACTTATGATTAACTCCTCTTGCAAGCATCTGCAACTACAAAATAAGTATTAAGGTAAACCTAACCATAGCATGAAACATATGAATCCAAATCAACCCCTTACGAAGCAACACATAAACTAGGGTTTAAGCTTTTGTCACTCTAGCAACCCATCATCTACTTCCCAATGCCTTCCCCTAGGCCCAAACAATGGTGAAGTGTCATGTAGTCAATGTTCACATGACACCACTAGAGGAAAGACAACATACATCTCATCAAAATATCGAACGAATACCAAATTCACATGACTACTTATAGCAAGACTTCTCCCATGTCCTCAGGAACAAACGTAACTACTCACAAATCATATTCATGTTCATAATCAGAGGGGTATTAATATGCATAATGGATCTGAACACATGATCTTCCACCAGATAAACCAACTAGCATCAACTACGAGTAATCAACACTACTAGCAACCCTCAGGTACCAATCTGAGGTTTTGGGACAAAGATTTGATATAAGAGATGAACTAGGGTTTGATATGATATGGTGCTGGTGAAGATGTTGATGGAGATTGACCCCCTCCCGATGAGAGCATCGATGGTGATGACGGTGGTGATGATTTCCCCCTCCCGGAGGGATGTTTCCCTGGCAGAACAGCTCCGCCGGAGCCCTAGATTGGTTCCGCCAAGGTTCTGCCTCATGGCGGCGGAGTTTCGTCTCGTGAGCTTGCTAATGATTTTTCCTCGGATGAAAGACTTCATATAGTAGAAGATGGGCACCGGAGGCCTGCCAGGGGGCCCACGAGACAAGGGCGCGCCCAAGGGGGTAGGGCGCGCCCCCACCCTCATGGCTAGGGTGTGGGCCCCCTCTGGTTGATTCTGTCACCAATACTTTTTATATATTTCAAAATGTGCTCACGTGAAGTTTCAGGACTTTTGGAGTTGTGCATAATAGGTCTCTAATATTTGCTCCTTTTCCAGCCCAGAATTCTAGCTGTCGGCATTCTTCCTCTTCATGTAAACATTATAAAATAAGAGAGAATAGGCATAAGTATTGTGACATTATGTATAATAACAGCCTATAATGCAATAAATTTTTATATAAAAGCATGATGCAAAATGGACGTATCAAGTGTCGGGGGAGCGCTTCGTCAACACGACGGCGTGATGACGATGATGATGAAGTTACCGACGTAGGGCTTCGCCTAAGCACTACAACAATATGACCGAGGTGGAAATCTTTGGAGGGGGGCACCGCACACGGCTAAGAGATCAACTTGTGTGTTCTAGGGTGCCCCCTCCCCATGTATATAAAGGAGGGAGAGGGGAGGTCGGCCGGCCTCTCTAGGCGCTCCAAGGGGGAGGAGTCTTCCTCCTAGTAGGAGTAGGACTCCCCCTTTCCTAGTCCAACTAGGAATAGAAGGAAGAGGGAGAAGGAGAAAGGAAAGGGGGGCCGTCCCCCCACCCAATTCGGATATGGCTTGGGGGGGCGCCCCTGATACGTCTCCAACGTATCTATAATTTTTTGATTGCTCCATGCTATATTATCTACTGTTTTGTGCAATATTGGGCTTTATCATCCACTTTTATATTATTTTTGGGACTAACCTATTAAACGGAGGCCCAGCCCAGATTTGCTGTTTTTTTTGCCTATTTCAGTGTTTTGAAGAAAAGGAATATCAAACGGAGTCGAAACGGAACGAAATCAACTGGAGAAGTTATTTTTTGAAGGAAAGCTACCGAAAAAGCTTGGAGTGCACATCAGGAAAGAAGGGAGGTGCCCACGAGGGTGGGGGGCACGCCCACCCCCCTAGCGTGCGCCCCCTACCTCGTGGCCTCCCCTTCGGTTCACCGACACATTTCTTTCACCCATATATACCTACATATCCTAAAACTTCCAGAACAGAGATTAGATCGGGAGTTCCGCCGCCAGAAGCCTCCGTAGCCACCGAAAATCAATCTAGACCCGTTCCGGCACCCTGCCGGAGGGGGAATCCTTCTCCGGTGGCCATCTTCATCATCCCGGTGCTCTCCATGACGAGGAGGGAGTAGTTCTCCCTCGGGGCTGAGGGTATGTACCAGTAGCTATGTGTTTGATCTCTCCCTCTCTCTCTCTCTCTCGTGTTCTTGAGGTGATACGATCTTGATGTATCGCGAGCTTAGCTATTATATTTGGATCCTATGATGTTTCTTCCCCCCTCTACTCTCTTGTAATGGATTGAGTTTCCCCTTTGAAGTTATCTTATCAGATTGAGTCTTTAAAGACTTGAGAACACTTGATGTATGTCTTGCCGTGTGTATCTGTGGTGACAATGGGATACCACGTGATTCACTTCATGTATGTTTTGGTGATCAACTTGCGGGTTCCGCCCATGAACCTATGCATAGGGGTTGGCACACGTTTTCGTCGTGATTCTCCAGTAGAAACTTTGGGGCACTCTTTGAGGTTCTATGTGTTGGTTGAATAGATGAATCTGAGATTGTGTGATGCATATCGTATAATCATATCCATGGATACTTGAGGTGACATTGGAGTATCTAGGTGACATTAGGGTTTTGGTTGATTTGTGCCTTAAGGTTTTATTCTAGTACGAACTCTAGGGATGTTTGTGACACTTATAGGAATAGCCCAACGGATTGATTGGAAAGAATAGCTTTGAGGTGGTTTCGTACCCTACCATAATCTCTTCGTTCGTTCTCCACTATTAGTGACTTTGGAGTGACTCTTTGTTGCATGTTGAGGGATAGTTATATGATCCAATTATGTTATTATTGTTGAGAGGACTTGCACTAGTGAAAGTATGAACCCTAGGCCTTGTTTCCTACCATTGCAATACCGTTTACGCTCACTTTTATCATTAGTTACCTTGCTGTTTTATATTTTCAGATTACAAAAAACTATTATCTACCATCCATATACCGCTTGTATCACCATCTCTTCGCCGAACTAGTGCACCTATACAATTTACCATTGTATTGGGTGTGTTGGGGACACAAGAGACTCTTTGTTATTTGGTTGCAGGGTTGCTTGAGAGAGACCATATTCATCCTACGCCTCCTACGGATTGATAAACCTTAGGTCATCCACTTGACGGAAATTTGCTCCTGTGCTACAAACCTCTGCACTTGGAGGCCCAACAACGTCTACAAGAAGAAGGTTGTGTAGTAGACATCAAGCTCTTTTCTGGCGCCGTTGTCGGGGAGGTTAGCGCTTGAAGGTATATCTTTAGATCTTGCAATCGAGTCTTTTAGTTTCTTGTTTTATCACTAGTTTAGTTTATAAAAGAAAACTATAAAAAAATGGAATTGAGTTTGTCTCATACGCTTCACCTTTTTAATATCTTCCGTGAGTATGATGGAAAGGATAATTGTGCTCAAGTGCTAGAAGAAGAAATCTATAAAATGTTTGGCACTAAATATTTGAATAATGAGCATGATTGCAATGTTTTTAGTATGAATTCCTTGAATATCCATGATGCTAATGATATGCAAAGCCACAAGCTTGGGGAAGCTATGTTTGATGAAGATGATATTTTTTGCCCCCCAAGCTTTGATGAGAAAATTTACTATGATGAAAGCATGCCTCCTATCTATGATGATTATTGTGATGACACGTATGCTTTAAAGAATAATGATAACCATGAAACTTGTCATCTTGATCTTAATTTTCAATCACATGATAGTTATTTTATTGAGTTTGCTCCCACTATTATTCATGAGAAGAAATTTGCTTATGTGGAGAGTAATAAATTTTCTATGCTTGTAGATCATGAAAAGAATGCTTTAGGTGCTGTTTATATTGTTGAATTCATTCATGATGCTACTGAAAATTATTATGAGGGAGGAATATATGCTTGTAGGAATTGCAATAATATCAAGTTTCCTCTCTATGTGCTTAAAGTTTTGAAGTTATGCTTGTTTTGCCCTCCTATGCTAGTTGATTATTGTTCCCATAAATTGTTTGCTCACAAAATCCCTATGCATAGGAAGTGGGTTAGACTTAAATGTGCTAGTAATATTCTTCATGATGCTCTCTTTATGTTTCAATTCTTATCCTTTATGTGAGCATCATTGAAATCATCATGCCTAGCTAGGGGCGTTAAACGATAGCGCTTGTTGAGAGGCAACCCAACTTTATTTTCGTTCCTTGCTTTTTGCTACTGTTTAGTAATAAATAATTCATCTAGCCTCTGTTTATATGTGGTTTTATGTTTTGATTAGTGTTTGTGCCAAGTATAACCTTTGGGAAGACTTGGGGAAAGTCTTTGTGACCATGCTGTAAAAAACAGAAACTTTAGCGCTCACGAGAATTGCTGCCATTTTTTATTGGTGAGTTCTATTTAGTTAATTCTTTTTTCAGATGATTAATATATAAATTCCTCAGGTCCAGAAATTTATTTGATAATTTTATGAGTTCCATAAGTATACGTTTGATCCATATTACTACAGACTGTTCTGTTTTTGACAGATTCTGTTTTTCGTGTGTTGTTTGCTTATTTCGATGAATCTAAGGCTAGTAAAATAGTTTATAAACCATAGAGAAGTTGTAATACAGTAGGTTTAACACCAATATAAATAAATAATGAGTTCATTACAGTACCTTGAAGTGGTGTTTTATTTTCTTATACTAACGGAGCTTACGAGTTTTCTACTTTAAGTTTTGTGTTGTGAAGTTTTCAAGTTTTGGGTAAAGATTCGATGGACTATGGAATAAGGAGAGGCAAGAGCCTAATCTTGGGGATTCCCAAGGCACCCCAAGGTAATATTCAAGGAAAACCAAGAGCCTAAGCTTGGGGATGCCCCGGAAGGCATCCCCTCTTTCGTCTTCGTTCATCGGTAACTTTACTTGGAGCTATATTTTTATTCGCCACATGATATGTGTTTTGCTTGGAGCGTCAATTTATTTTGTTAGGTTTGATTGATTTTATTTAGAACAATGTTTGCACCTTTTATTTCAATAAAAGTGGCATTGATAGCCTTTACTATGCCTATTTTAGAAGTCCACATGTTGCTGTTTGAAAACAGAAAGTTTACCGCTGTTGCAATAATTCCCTAGAAAATTCAGAATGTGATAAAATGTTGAAACCTTTTGAATATTTATCTATGATAAATTTACTACAGTTGGAATTTTCTTTCATAATTTTTGGAGCTAGGGAAGTATGGATGTTGCTGCATTCTTTACAGACTATCCTGTTTAGGCAGATTGCTGTTATGTTTGCATATGTTTGCTTCTTTAATGATTCTATTTGAGGATAGGACTATTAAATATACAGAGGCATTTAGTATGCAATGTTGAATAATAATTTTAGTGATTTTATACAGTAGAGTATGATAAGGTTTTGGCAATGGTTTATACTAACTTATCTCACGAGTCCTTGTTGAGTTTTGTGTGGATGAAGCTTTTGAGATTTAGGGAGACCGTGATATGAGAGGAATTAAGGAGACACAAAAGCTCAAGCTTGGGGAGCCCAAGGCATCCCAAGATAATATTTCAAGAAGTCTCAAGCGTCTAAGCTTGGGGATGCCGAAGTTGGCATCCCACCTTTCTTCTTCAACGACTATCGGTTAGTTTCGGTTGATCCTAAGTTTTTGCTTCTTCACATGATGTTTGCCATTCTTAGAATGTCATTTTATTTAGTTTTACTTGCTGCTTGAATAAAATACCAATATCTGAAATTATTAAATGTTAGAGATTCTTCATATAGTTGCATAATTATTCAACTAATCATTGATCTTCACTTATATCTTTCAGAGTAGTTTGTTGTTGCTCTAGTGCTTCACTTATATCTTTTAGAGCACGGTGGTGGATTCGTTTTATAGAAACTATTGATCTCTCATGCTTCACTTAGATTATTTTGAGAGTCTTAAATAGCATGGTAATTTGCTTAAAATCCTAATATGCTAGGTATTCAAGATTAGTAAAATTCTCTTATGAGTGTGTTGAATACTATGAGAAGTTTGATACTTGATAACTGTTTTGAGATATGGAGATGGTGATATTAAAGTCGTGCTAGTTGAGTAGTTGTGAATTTGAGAAATACTTGTGTTGAAGTTTGTGATTCCCGTAGCATGCACGTATGGTGAACCATTATGTGATGAAGTCGGAGCATGATTTATTTATTGATTGTCCTCCTTATGAGTGGCGGTCGGGGATGAGCGATGGTCTTTTCCTGCCAATATATCCCCCTAGGAGCATGCGCGTAGTACTTTGTTTCGATAACTAACAGATTTTTGCAATAAGTATGTGAGTTCTTTATGACTAATGTTGAGTCGATGGATTATACGCACTCTCACCCTTCCACCATTGCTAGCCTCTCTAGTACCGCGCAACTTTCGCCGGTACCATAAACCCACCATATACCTTCCTCAAAACAGCCACCATACCTACCTAGTATGGTATTTCCATAGCCATTCCGATATATATTGCCATGCAACTTTCCACCGTTCCATTATTATGACACGCTTCATCATTGTCATATTGCTTTGCATGATCATGTAGTTGACATCGTATTTGTGGCAAAGCCACCGTTCATAATTCTTTCATACATGTCACTCATGAGTCATTTCACATCCCGGTACACCGCCGGAGGCATTCATATAGAGTCATATCTTGTTCTAAGTATCGAGTTGTAATTCTTGAGTTGTAAGTAAATAAAAGTGTGATGATCATCATTATTAGAGCATTGTCCCAGTGAGGAAAGGATGATGGAGACTATGTCTCCCCCATAAGTCGGGATGAGACTCCGGACGAAAATAAATAAATAAAAGAGGCCAAAGAAGCCCAAATAAAAAAAGAAAAAAAGAGGCTATAAAAAAGAGAAGGCCCAAATAAAAAAAATAAAAAAAATGAGAGGAAAAGAGAGAAGGGGCAATGCTACTATCCTTTTACCACACTTGTGCTTCAAAGTAGCACCATGATCTTCATGATAGAGAGTCTCCTACGTTGCACTTTCATATACTAGTGGGAATTTTACATTATAGAACTTGGCTTGTATATTCCAATGATGGGCTTCCTCAAAATTGCCTTAGGTCTTCATGAGCAAGCAAGTTGGATGCACACCCACTTAGTTCTTTTGTTGAGCTTTCATACACTTATAGCTCTAGTGCATCCGTTGCATGGCAATCCCTACTCACTCACATTGATATCTATTGATGGGTGTCTCCATAGCCCGTTGATACACCTAGTTGATGTGAGACTATCTTCTCCCTTTTTGTCTTCTCCACAACCACCATTCTATTCCACCAATAGTGCTATGTCCATGGCTCACGCTCATGTATTGCGAGAAGATTGAAAAAGTTTGAGAACATCAAAAGTACGAAACAATTGCTTGGCTTGTCATCGGGGTTGCGCATGATTTAAATATTTTGTGTGGTGAAGATAGAGCATAGCCAGACTATATGATTTTGTAGGGATAGCTTTCTTTGGCCATGTTATTTTGAGAGGACAAAATTGCTTAGTTGGTATACTTGAAGTATTATTATTTCTATGTCAATATGAACTTTTGTCTTGAATCTTTCGGATTTGAACATTCATATCACAATTGAGAAGAATTACATTGAAATTATGCCAAGTAGCACTCCGCATCAAAAATTCTGTTTTTATCATTTACCTACTCAAGGACGAGCAGGAATTAAGCTTGGGGATGCTTGATACGTCTCCAACGTATCTATAATTTTTTTATTGCTCAATGCTATGCTATCTACTGTTTTGGGCAATAGTGGGCTTTATTATCCACTTTTATATTATTTTTGGGACTAACCTACTAACCGGAGGCCCAGCCCAGATTTGCTGTTTGTTGCCTATTTCAGTGTTTCCAAGAAAAGGAATATCAAACGGAGTCAAAACGGAATGAAATCAACTTGAGAAGTTAATTTTGGAAGGAAAGCTACCGGAAAAGCTTGGAGTGCACGTCAGGAAAGAAGCGAGGTGCCCACGAGGGTGGGGGGCACGCCCACCCCCTAGGGCGCACCCCCTGCCTCGTGGCCCCCCCCTTCGGTCCACCGACGTATTTCTTTCACCCATATATACCTACATATCCTAAAACTTCCAGAACAGATATTAGATCGGGAGTTCCGCCGCCAAAAGCCTCCGTAGCCACCGAAAATCAATCTAGACCCGTTCCGGCACCCTGTCGGAGGGGGAATCCTTCTCCGGTGGCCATCTTCATCATCCCGGTGCTCTCCACGAGGAGGAGGGAGTAGTTCTCCCTCGGGGCTGAGGGTATGTACCAGTAGCTATGTGTTTTATCTCTCTCTCTCTCTCTCGTGTTCTTGATTTGGCACGATCTTGATGTATCGCGAGCTTTGCTATTATATTTGGATCCTATGATGTTTCTTCCCCCCTCTACTCTCTTGTAATGGATTGAGTTTCCCCTTTGAAGTTATCTTATCGGATTGAGTCTTTAAAGACTTCAGAACACTTGATGTATGTCTTGCCGTGCGTATCTGTGGTGACAATGGGATACCACGTGATTCACTTGATGTATGTTTTGGTGATCAACTGCGGGTTTCGCCCATGAACCTATGCATAGGGTTGGCACACATTTTCGTCGTGATTCTCCGGTAGAAACTTTGGGGCACTCTTTAAGGTTCTATGTGTTGGTTGAATAGATGAATCTGAGATTGTGTGATGCATATTGTATAATCATAGCCACGGATACTTGAGGTGACATTGGAGTATTTGGGTGACATTAGGGTTTTGGTTGATTTGTGTCTTAAGGTGTTATTCTAGTACGAACTCTAGGGCTGTTTGTGACACTTATAGGAATAGCCCAACGGATTGATTGGAAAGAATAACTTTGAGGTGGTTTCGTACCCTACCGTAATTTCTTCGTTCGTTCTCAGCTATTAGTGACTTTGGAGTGACTCTTTGTTGCATGTTGGGGGATAGTTATATGATCCAATTATGTTATTATTGTTGAGAGGACTTGCACTAGTGAAAGTATCAACCCTAGGCCTTGTTTCCTACCATTGCAATACCGTTTACACTTACTTTTATCATTAGTTACCTTGCTGTTTTTATATTTTCAGATTACAAAAACTATTATCTACCATCCATATACCGCTTGTATCACCATCTCTTTGCCGAACTAGTGCACCTATACAATTTACCATTGTATTGGGTGTTTTGGGGACACAAGAGACTCTTTGTTATTTGGTTGCAGGGTTGCTTGAGAGAGACCATCTTCATCCTGCGCCTCCTACGGATTGATAAACCTTAGGTCATCCACTTGAGGGAAATTTGCTACTGTCCTACAAACCTCTACACCTGGAGGCCCAACAACGTCTACAAGAAGAAGGTTGTGTAGTAGACATCAGCCCCCTCCTAGGCTACCTTCTCTTCTCTCCCACTAAGGCCCATTAAGGCCCATATGCTCCCTGGGGGGTTCCGGTAACCCCCCGGTACTCCGGTAAATGCCCGAACTCACCCGGAACCATTCCGATGTCCAAACATAGCCTTCCAATATATCGATCTTTATGTCTCGACCATTCCGAGACTCCTCGTCATGTCCGTGATCATATCCGGGACTCTGAACTACCTTCGATACATCAAAACATATAAAATCATAATACTGATTGTCACTGAATGTTAAGCGTGCGGACCCTATGGGTTCGAGAAATATGTAGACATGAACGAGAATCATCTCCGGTCTATAACCAGTAGCGGAACCTGGATGCTCATATTGGTTCCTACATATTCTACGAAGATCTTTATCGATCAAACCGCATAACAACATACATTGTTCCCTTTGTCATTGGTATGTTACTTGCCCGAGATTCGATCGTCGGTATCTCAATACCTATTTCAATCTTGTTACCGACAAGTCTCTTTACTCGTTCCATAATGCAATATCCCGTAACTAACTCATTTGCCACAATTCTTGCAAGGCTTATAGAGATGTGCATTACCGAGAGGGCCCAGAGATACCTCTCCGATACACGGAGTGACAAATCCTAATCTTGATCTATGCCAACTCAAAAAACCCAGATATACCTTAGTTGTGACGTTTGATAGCACACTAAGTGTTCCTCCGGTATTCGGGAGTTGCATAATCTCATAGCCATAGGAACATGTATAAGTTATGGAGAAAGCAATAGCAATAAACGAAGCAATCAGAGTGCTAAGCTAACGGATAGGTCAAGTCAATCACATCATTCTCTAATGATGTGATCCCATTCATCAAATGACAACTCTTTGTCCATGGCTAGTAAACTTAACAATCTTTGATTAACAAGCTAGTCAAGTAGAGGGATACTAGTGACACTCTGTTTGTCTATGTATTCACACATGTACTAAGTTTCCGGTTAATACAATTCTAGCATGAATAATAAACATTTATCATGATATAAGGAAATATAAATAACAACTTTATTATTGCCTCTAGGGCATATTTCCTTCAGTCTTCCACTTGCACTTGAGTCATTAATCTAGATTACATTGTAATGATTCTAACACCCATGGAGTCTTGGTGCTGATCATGTTTTGCTCGTGAGAGAGGCTTAGTCAATGGGTCTGCAACATTCAGATCTGTATGTATCTTGCAAATCTCTATGTCTCCCTCCTTGACTTGATCGCGGATGGAATGGAAGCGTCTCTTGATGTGCTTTGTTCTATTGTGAAATCTGAATTCCTTTGCCAAGGCAATTGCACTAGTATTGTCACAAAAGATTTTCATTGGACCCGATGCACTAGGTATGACACCTAGATCGGATATGAACTCCTTCATCTAGACTCCTTCATTTGCTGCTTCCGAAGCAACTATGTACTCTGCTTCATACATAGATCCCGCCACGACGCTCTGCTTGGAACTGCACCAACTGACAGCTCCACCATTCAATAAAAATACGTATCCGGTTTGTGACTTAGAGTCATCCAGATCAGCGTCAAAGCTTGCATCAACATAACCGTTTACGACGAGCTCTTTGTCACCTCCATAAACGAGAAACATATCCTTAGTCCTTTTCAGGTATTTAGGATGTTCTTGATCGCTGTCCAGCGGTCCACTCCTGGATTACTTTGGTACCTCCCTGCTAAACTAATAGCAAGGCACACATCAGGTCTGGTACATGACATTCCATACATGATAGAACCTATGGCTGAAGCATAGGGAATGACTTTCATTTTCTCTCTATCTTCTACAGTGGTCAGGCATTGAGGCTGACTCAACTTCACACCTTCTAACACAAGCAAGAACCCTTTCGTGGCTTGATCCATTTTGAACTTGTTCAGAACTTTATCAAGGTATGTGCTTTGTGAAAGTCCAATTAAGCATCTTGATCTATCTCTATAGATCTTCATGCCCAATATATAAGCAGCTTCACCGAGGTCTTTCATTGAAAAATTCTTATTCAAGTATCCTTTTATGCTATTTAGAAATTCAGTATCATTTCTGATCAGCAATATGTCATCCACATATAATATCAGAAATGCTATAGAGGTCCCACTCACTTTCTTGTAAATACAGGCTTCTCCAAAAGTTTGTATAAACCATATGCTTTGATCACACTATCAAAGCGTATATTCCAACTCCGAGAGGCTTGCACCAGTACATAAATGGATCGCTGGAGCTTGCACACTTTGTCAGCACCTTTTGGATCGACAAAACCTTCTGGTTGCATCATATACAACTCTTCTTTAAGACATCCATTAAGGAATGCAGTTTTGACATCCATTTGCCAAATTTCATAATCATAAAATGCGGCTTTCTAACATGATTCGGATGGACTTAAGCATCACTACGGGTGAGAAGGTCTCATCGTAGTCAACTCCTTGAACTTTTCTAAAACCTTTTGCAACAAGTCGAGATTTGTAGACGGTAACATTACCGTCAGCGTCAGTCTTCTTCTTGAAGATCCATTTATTCTCTATGGCCTGCCGATCATCGGGCAAGTCAACCAAAGTCCACACTTTGTTCTCATACATGGATCTCATCTCAGATTTCATGACCTCAAGCCATTTTGCAAAATCTGGGCTCATCATCACTTCCTCATAGTTCATAGGTTTGTCATGGTCAAGTAACATGACCTCCAGAATAGGATTACCGTACCACTCTGGTGCGGATCTTACTCTGGTTGACCTACGAGGTTCGGCAGTAACTTGATCAGAAGTTTCCTGATCATCATCATTATCTTCCTCACTTACTGGTGTAGGAATCACTTGAACTAATTTCTTTGATGGACTACTTTCCAATAAGGGAGTAGGTACAATTACCTTGTCAAGTTCTACTTTCCTCCCACTCACTTCTTTCGAGAGAAACTCCTTCTCTAGAAAGGATCCATTCTTAGCAATGACTATCATGCCTTCGGATCTGTGATAGAAGGTGTACCCAACAATCTCCTTTGGGTATCCTATGAAGAGACATTTCTCCGATTTGGGTTCGAGCTTATCAGGTTGAAGCTTTTTCACATAAGCATCGCAGCCCCAAACTTTAAGAAACGACAACTTGGGTTTCTTGCCAAACCACAGTTCATAAGGTGTCTTCTCAACAGATTTTGATGGTGCCCTATTTAAAGTGAATGCAACCGTCTCTAAAGCACAACCCCAAAATGATAGTCGTAAATCAGCTAGAGACATCATATATCGCACCATATCTAATAAAGTGCGGTTACGACGTTCGGACACACCATTACGCTGTGGTGTTCTAGGTGGCGTGAGTTGCGAAACTATTCCGCATTGTTTCAAATGAAGACCAAACTCGTAACTCAAATATTCTCCTCCACGGTCAAATCGTAGAACTTAATTTTCTTGTTACGATGATTTTCCACTTCACTCTGAAATACTTTGAACTTTTCAAATGTTTCAGACTTATGTTTCATCAAGTAGATATACCCATATCTGCTCAAATCATCTGTGAAGGTAAGAAAATAACAATACCCGCCGCGAGCATCAACACTCATGGGACCGCATACATCAGTATGTGTTATTTCCAACAAGTCTGTTGCTCGGCCCATTGTTCCGGAGAACGGAGTCTTAGTCATCTTGCCCATGAGGAATGGTTCGCAAGCATCAAGTGATTCATAATCAAGTGATTCCAAAAGCCCATCAGCATGGAGTTTCTTCATGCGCTTTACACCAATATGACCTAAACGACAGTGCCACAAATAAGTTGCACTATCATTATTAAACTTATATCTTTTGGCTTCAATACTATGAACATGTGTATCACTACTATCAAGATTTAGTCAAAATAGGCCACTCATCAAGGGTGCATGACCATAACAGATATTATTCATATAAATAGAACAACCATTATTCTCTGATTTAAATGAATAACCATCTTGCATCAAACAAGATCCAGATATAATGTTCATGCTCAACGCTGGCACCAAATAACAATTATTTAGGTCTAAAACTAATCGCGAAGGTAGATGTAGAGGTAGCGTGCCGACGGCGATCACATCGACTTTGGAACCATTTCCCACGCGCATCGTCACCTCATCCTTAGCCAATCTTCGCTTAATCCGTAGCCCCTGTTTCAAGTTGCAAATATTAGCAACAGAACCAGTATCAAATACCCAGGCGCTACTACGAGCATTAGTAAGGTACACATCAATAACATGTATATCAAATATACCTTTCACTTTGCCATCCTTCTTCTCAGCCAAATACTTGGGGCAGTTCTGCTTCTAGTGACCAGTCCTTTTGCAGTAAAAGCACTCAGTCTTAGGCTTAGGTCCAGACTTGGGCTTCTTCACTTGAGCAGCAACTTGCTTGCCGTTCTTCTTGAAGTTCCCCTTCTCCCCTTTACCCTTTTTCTTGAAACTGGTGGTCTTGTTGACCATCAACACTTGATGCTCCTTCTTGATTTCTACCTCCGCAGCCTTTAGCATTGCGAAGAGCTGGGGAATCGTCTTATCCATCCCTTGCATATTATAGTTCATCACGAAGCTCTTGTAGCTTGGTGGCAGTGATTAAATAACTCTGTCAATGACACTATCATCAGGAAGATTAACTCCCAGCTAAGTCAAGTGATTGTGGTACCCAGACATTCTGAGTATATGTTCATTGACTAAACTATTCTCCTCCATTTTGAAGTTGTAGAACTTATTGGAGACTTCATATCTCTCAATCCGGACATTTGCTTGAAATATTAACTTCAACTCCTAGAACATATCATATGCTCCATGACGTTCAAAACATCGTTGAAGTCCCGGTTCTAAGCCGTAAAGCATGGCACACTGAACTATCGAGTAGTCGTCAGCTTTGCTCTGCCAGACGTTCATAACATCTTGTGTTGCTCCTGCAGCAGGTTTGTCACCTAGTGGTGCTTCCAGGACGTAATTCTTCTGTGCAACAATGAGGATAATCCTCAAGTTACGGACCCAGTCCGTGTAATTGCTACCATCATCTTTCAACTTAGCTTTCTCTAGGAAGGCATTAAAATTCAATGGAACAACAACATGGGCCATCTATCTACAACAACATAGACATGCAAAATACTATCAGGTACTAAGTTCATGATAAATTAAAGTTCAATTAATCATATTACTTAAGAACTCCCACTTAGATAGACATCCCTCTAATCATCTAAGTGATCACGTGATCCATATCAACTAAACCATGTCCGATCATCATGTGAGATGGAGTAGTTTTCAATGGTGAACACCACTTTGTTGATCATATCTACTATATGATTCACGCTCGACCTTTTGGTCTCAGTGTTCCGAGGCCATATCTGCATATGCTAGGCTCGTCAAGTTTAACCCGAGTATTCCGCGTGTGCAAAACTGTCTTGCACCCATTGTATGTGAACGTAGAGCTTATCACACCCGATCATCACGTGGTGTGTCGGCACGACGAACTATCGCAACGGTGCATACTCAGGGAGAACACTTATACCTTGAAATTTAGTGGGGATCATCTTATAATGCTACCGCCGTACTAAGCAAAATAAGATGCATAAAAGATAAACATCATATGCAATCAAAATATGTGACATGATATGGCCATTATCATCTTGTGCCTTTGATCTCCATCTCCAAAGTATCGTCATGATCTCCATCGTCACCGGCATGACACCATGATCTCCATCATCTTGATCTCTATCAACGTGTCATCACATGGTCGTCTCGCAAACTATTGCTTTTGCAACTATTACTATCGCATAGCGATAAAGTAAAGCAATTTTATGGCGCTTGCATCTTTATGCAATAAAGAGACAACCATAAGGCTCCTGCCAGTTGCCTACAACTTTAACAAAACATGATCATCTCATACAACAATTTATATCTCATCACGTCTTGACCATATCACATCACAACATGCCCTGCAAAAGCAAGTTAGACGTCCTCTACTTTGTTGTTGCAAGTTTTACGTGGCTGCAACAGGCTTAGCAAGAACCGTTCTTACCTACGCATCAAAAACCACAATGCGGTATAGTGATTGTTTTTTGATCTTCAGAAAGGACCCTGTTCATTGAATCCGATTCAACTAAAGTTGGAGAAACTGACACCCGCCAGCCACCTGTGTGCAAAGCACGTCGGTAGAACAGTCTCATGAACGGGGTCATGTAATGTCGATTCGGGCCGCTTCATCCAACAATACCGCCGAATCAAGAGACAACTAGTGACGGCAAGCAATATGTATATACCCACACCCACAACTCCTTTGTGTTCTACTCGTGCATATAACATCTACGCATAGACCTGGCTCTGATACCAATGTTGGGGAACGCAGTAATTTCAAAATTTTCCTACGCACACGCAAGATCCATCTAGGTGATGCATAGCAACGACAGGGGATAGAGTTGTCTACGTATCCTCATAGACCGTAAGCGGAAGCGTTATGACAACACGGTTGATGTAGTCGTACGTCTTCACGACCCGACCGATCCTAGCACCGAAGGTACGGCACCTCCGTGATCTGCACACGTTCAGCTCAGTGACGTCCCACGAACTCTAGATTCAGCTGACTGTCGAGGGAGAGCTTCGTCAGCACGATGGCATGATGACAGTGATGATGAAGTTACCAACACAGGGCTTCGCCTGAGCACTACAATGATATGACCGAGGTGGAAATCTATGGAGGAGGGCACCACACACGGGTAAGAGATCAACTTGTGTGTTCTAGGGTGCCCCCTCCCCACATATATAAAGGAGGGAGAGGGGAGGCCGGCCGACCTCTCTAGGCGCGCCAAGGGGGAGGAGTCCTCCTCCTAGTAGGAGTAGGACTCCCCCCTTTCCTAGTCCAACTAGGAATAGAAGGAAGAGGGAGAAGGAGAAAGGAAAGGCATTGGAAATATGCCCTAGAGCCAATAATAAATTGGTTATTATTATATTTCCTTATTCATGATAATCGTTTATTATCCATGCTAGAATTGTATTGATAGGAAACTCAGATACATGTGTGGATACATAGACAACACCATGTCCCTAGTAAGCCTCTAGTTGACTATCTCGTTGATCAATAGATGGTTACAGTTTCCTGACCATGGACATTGGATGTCGTTGATAACGGGATCATATCATTAGGATAATGATGTGATGGACAAGACCCAATCCTAAGCCTAGCACAAGATCGTGTAGTTCATATGCTAAAGCTTTTCTAATGTCAAGTATCATTTCCTTAGACCATGAGATTGTGCAACTCCCGGATACCGTAGGAGTGCTTTGGGTGTGCCAAACGTCACAACGTAACTGGGTGGCTATAAAGGTACACTACGGGTATCTCCGAAAGTGTCTGTTGGGTTTGCACGAATCGAGACTGGGATTTGTCACTCCGTGTAACGGAGAGGTATCTCTGGGCCCACTCGGTAGGACATCATCATAATGTGCACAATGTGACCAAGGAGTTGATCACGGGATGATGTGTTACGGAACGAGTAAAGAGACTTGCCGGTAACGAGATTGAACAAGGTATCGGGATACCGACGATCGAATCTCGGGCAAGTATCGTATCGATAGACAAAGGGAATTGTATACGGGATTGATTGAATCCTTGACATCGTGGTTCATCCGATGAGATTATCGTGGAGCATGTGGGAACCAACATGGGTATCCAGATCCCGCTGTTGGTTATTGACCGGAGAGTTGTCTCGGCCATGTCTGCATGACTCCCGAACCCGTAGGGTCTACACACTTAAGGTTCGATGACGCTAGGGTTATAGGGAAAGTATGTACGCGGTTACCGAATGTTGTTCGGAGTCCCGGATGAGATCCCGGACATCAGAGGAGTTCCGGAATGGTCCGGAGGTAAAGATTGGTATATAGGAAGTATGGTTTTGGCCACCGGAAGTGTTCCGGGCATCACCGGTAGTGTACCGGGACCACCAGAGGGGTCCGGGGGTCCACCAGGTGGGGCCACCAGCCTCGGAGGCCTACATGGGCCAATAGTGGGAAGGGACCAGCCCCTAGGTGGGCTGGGGCGCCTCCCACCAAGGCCCAAGGCGCCTCCAAGAGGGGAGGGGGCAAACCCTAGGGCAGATGGGCCCTAAGGCCCACCCCAGGTGCGCCTCCCCCTCTCCCCCTTGTGGCCGCCACCCTAGATGGGATCTAGGGCTGCCGCACCCCTTGGGGTGGAAACCCTAGGTGGGGGCGCAGCCCTCCCTCTCCCCCTATATATAGTGGAGGCAAAGGGGCAGCCCAACACACGAAGTTCTTCCCCTGTTGGAGCAGCCCTACCCCTCTCCCTTCTCGTCTCTCGTAGTGCTTGGCGAAGCCCTGCTAGAGTCCCGCGCTCCTCCACTACCACCATGCCGTCGTGTTGCTGCTGGACGGAGTCTTCCCCAACCTCTCCTTCTCCCCTTGCTGGATCAAGGCGTAGGAGACGTCACCGGGCTGCACGTGTGTTGAACGCGGAGGTGCCGTTGTTCGGCGCTTAGATCGGAATCAACCGTGATCTGAATCGCTACGAGTACGACACCTTCATCCGCGTTCTTGCAACGCTTCCGCTTAGCGATCTACAAGGGTATGTAGATGCACTCTCCTTCCCCTCGTTGCTAGATTACTCCATAGATTGATCTTGGTGATGCGTAGAAAATTTTAAATTTCTGCTACGATCCCCAACAGTGGCATCATGAGCTAGGTCTATGCGTAGTTTCTATGCACGAGTAGAACACAAGTTGTTGTGGGCGTCGATTTTGTCAATTTACTTGCCGTTACTAGTCTTATCTTGATTTGGCGGCATCGTGGGATGAAGTGGCCCGGACCGACCTTACACGTACTCTTACGTGAGACAGGTTCCACCGACTGGCATGCACTAGTTGCATAAGGTGGCTAGCGGGTGTCTGTCTCTCCCACTTTAGTCGGATCGGATTCGATGAAAAGGGTCCTTATGAAGGGTAAATAGAAATTGGCATATCACGTTGTGGTTTTGGCGTAGGTAAGAAACGTTCTTGCTAGAAACCTATAGCAGCCACGTAAAAACTTGCAACAACAATTAGAGGACGTCTAACTTGTTTTTGCAGCATGTGCCGTGTGATGTGATATGGCCAAAAGGATGTGATGAATGATATATGTGATGTATGAGATTGATCATGTTCTTGTAATAGGAATCACGACTTGCATGTCGATGAGTATGGCAACCGGCAGGAGCCATAGGAGTTGTCTTTATTTATTTATGACCCGCGTGTCAACATAAACGTCATGTAATTACTTTACTTTATTGCTAAAGCGTTAGCCATAGTAGTATAAGTAATAGATGACGAGACAACTTCAAGAAGACACGATGATGGAGATCATGGTGTCATGCCGGTGACAACAATGATCATGGAGCCCCAAAGATGGAGATCAAAAGGAGCAAATGATATTGTCCATATCATGTCACTATTTGATTGCATGTGATGTTTATCAAGTTTTACATCTTATTTGCTTAGAACGACGGTAGCTTAAATAAGATGACCCCTCACTAAAATTTCAAGAAAAGTGTTCCCCCTAACTGTGCACCATTGCGAAGGTTCGTTGTTTCGAAGCACCACGTGATGATCGAGTGTGATAGATTCTAACGCTCGAATACAACATGTGTTGATGATCCTAGCATGTACAGACATGGCCTCGGAACACATGCGAAACACTTAGGTTGACTTGACGAGCCTAGCATGTACAGACATGGCCTCAGAACACGGAAGACCGAAAGGTCGAACATGAGTCGTATAGAAGATATGATCAACATGAGATGTTCACCGTTGATGACTAGTCCGTCTCACATGATGATCGGACACGACCTAGTCGATTCAGATCATGTTTCACTTAGATGACTAGAGGGATGTCTATCTGAGTGGGAGTTCATTAAATAATTTGATTAGATGAACTTAATTATCATGAACATAGTCTAAATTGTCTTTGCAAATATGTTGTAGATAAATAGCTCACGTTGTTGCTCCCTATTTCAATACGTTCCTAGAGAAAGACCAAGTTGAAAGATATTATAAGCAATGATGCGGACTGGGTCCGTAGTCCGAGGAGTGTCCTCACTGCTACATAGAAGTCTTACGTCTTTGATGCACCGCTCGATGTGCAAACCCCTACAACATCGTCTGTGGATGTTGTGAACACCTGACAGACACACCCTGATGACTACTTGATAGTTTAGTGCACCATACTTCACGGCTTAGAATCAGGATTCCAATGACGTTTTTGAACGCCATAAGACATATGAGATGTTCCAAGAGATGAAATTGGGATTTCAGACTCATGCCCGTGTTGAGAGGTATGAGACCTCTGACAAGTTCTTTTGCCAACAAGATGGAGGAGAATAGCTCAGCTAGTGAGCATGTGCTCAGAATGTCTGGGTGCTACAATCACTTAAATCAAGTGGGAGTTAAACTTCCAGATAAGATAGTGATTGATAGAGTTCTCTAGCCACTATCACTAAGCCACTAGATCTTCGTGATGAACTATGACATGCAAGGGATGGAGTTAATCCCGGAGCTGTTCGCGGTGCTTAAGACTGCAAAAGGTAGAAATCAAGAAGGAGCATCAAGTGTTGATGGTTTAACAAGACCACTGGTTTCAAGAAGGGCAAGGGCTAGAAGGGAAACTTCATGGATGGCAAACCAGTTGCCGCTCTAGTGAAGGAACCCAAGGTTGAACCCAAACCCGAGACTAAGTGCTTCTATTGTAAGGGGAACGGTCACTGGTAGCGGAATTACCCCAAATGCATGGTAGATAAGAAGGCTGGCAACTTCAACAAAGTATATACGTGTTATTAATGTGTACCTCACTAGTACTCCTGGTAGCACCTGGGTATTGGATACCGGTTCAGTTGCTATTATTGGTGGCTTGAAGCAAAAGCTACGGACTAAACGGAGACTGGCTAAGGGCGAGGTGACGATGTGTGTTGGAAGTGTTTCCAAAGTTGATGAGATCACCATCGCACGCTCCATCTGCCTTCGGGATTAGTATTGAACCTAGATAAATGTTATCAGGTGTCTACGTTGAGCATGAATATGATTAGATCATGTTCATTGCAATACGGTTATTCATTTAAGTTAGAGAATAATGGTTATTCTGTTTACATGAATAATACCTTTCATGGTCATGCACCCTATGTGAATGGTTCATTGAATCTCAGTCGTGGTAATACACATGTTCACGCCAAAAGATGTAGAGTTAATAATGATAGTACCACTTTCTTGTGGCACTGCCGCTTAGGTCATATTGGCGTAAGATGCATGAAGAAACTCCATGTCGATGGATGTTTGGAGTCACTTGATTTTGAATCGCTTGACACATGCGAGCCATGCCTCATGGGCAGGATGACTAAGACCCCGTTTTCAGGTACAATGAAACGGACAAGTGACTTATTGGAAATCATACATGCTGATGCGTGTGATCCAATGAGAAATTGAAGCGTGCAGTGGATATCGCTATTTTCTCATCTTCACTAACAATTTGAGTAGATATAGGTATATTTACTTAATGAAGCACAAGTCTGAAACGTTTGAAAAGTTCAAGCGATTTCAGAGTGAAGTTAAGAATCATCATAACAAGAAGATCAAATTCCTACGATCTGATCAATGAGAATTTCTGAGTTAGGAGTTTGGCAAACACTTAAGACATTGTGGAATTGTTTCACAGTTGAAGCCACCTGGAAAACCACAGGGTAATGGTGTGTCCGGACGTCGTTATCGAACCCTATGAGATATGGTGCGATCTATGATGTCTCTTGCCGATCTACCATTTTGATTTTGAGGTTATGCGTTAGAGACAGCTGCATTCACTTTAGATAGGACACCATCTAAGTCTATTGAGACGACGTCATATGAACATTGGTTTGGAAAGAAACCAAAGTTGTCGTTTCTTAATGTTTGGGCCTGCGATGCTTAAGGCTTCAGCCAGAGAAGCTCGAACCCAAAAGCGGACAAACACATCTTCATAGAATACCCAAAGGTGACAGTTGGGTATACTTTCTATCTCAGATTCGAGGGCAAATTGTTTGTCGCTAAGAACGGGTCCTTTCTCGAGAAGGAGTTTCTCTCGAAAGAATTGAGTGGGAGGAAGATAGAACTTGATGAGGTTGTCGAACCTTTGTTTCAACCAGAGAGTGATGCAACACAGAAAGATGTTTTCTGTGGCGCCTACATCTGTTGAAGAAAAAGTTAATGATAGTGATCATGAAGCTTCGGATCAAGTTGCTATCGAACCTTGTAGGTCGACCAGGATATGCACTACTCCTGAGTGGTACGGTAATCCTGTCTTAGATATCATGTTGTTAGACAACAATGAACCTACGAGCTATGGAGAAGCGATGGTGGGCCCGTATTCCGACAAATGGTTAGAAGCCATGAATTCCGAGATAGGATCCATGTATCAGAACAAAGTATGGACTTTGGTGGACTTGCCCGATGATCGGCGAGCCATTGAGATAAATGGATCTTTAAGAAGAAGACAGACGTGGGCGGTAATGTTACCGTCTATGAAGCTCGACTTGTGGCAAAGAGTTTTTCACAAGTTCAAGGAGTTGACTACGATGAGATTTTCTCACCCGTAGCGATGCTTAAGTCCGCCGGAATCATGTTAGCATTAGCTGTATTTTTCGATTATGAAATCTGACAGATGGATGTCAAAAACAAGTTTTCTTACCAGTTTTCGTAAGAAGGATTTGTATGTGATACAATCAAAGTTTTGTCGATCCTAAGGATGCTAAAAGGTATGCTAGCTCCAGCAATCCTTCTATGGACTAGAGCAAGCATCTCGGAGTCAGAATACATGCTTTGATGGAGTGATCAAAGCTTTTAGGTTTATACAATGTTTGCTAGAAACTTGTATTTACAAGAAAGTGAGTGGGAGCACTACAACATTTCTGATAAGTATATGTGGATGACATATAGTTGATCTGAAATAATGTAGAATTTCTGGAAAGCATAAACGGTTATTTGAAGAGTGATTTTCAAAGGAACACCTGGATAAAGATGCTTACATATTGGGCATCAAGATCTATAGAGATAGATCAAGACGCCTGATGATACTTTCAAAGAACGCACACCTTGACATGTTTTTTGAAGGAGTTCAAAATAGATCAGTCAAAGAAGGGGTCCTTACCTGAGTTGTAAGGTGTGAAGTTGAGTAAGACTCAAAGTTTGACCACAACAGAAGAAAGAGGAAGGACGAAGGTCGTCCCCTATGCTTTTGTCATAGGCTCTATACGGTATGCCATGCTGAAGTACCGCACCTGATGTGTGCCTTGCTACATGTCTGGCAAGAGGGTACAAAGGTGATCTAGGAGAGGATCACCAGATAGCGGTCGAAATTATCCTTAGAGGAATAAGGAAATGTTTGTCGGTTATGGAGATGATAAAGAGTTCGACGTAAAGAGTTACGTCGATGCAAGCTTAACACCTATCCGGATAGCTCTGAGTAGAGATACCGAATACGTATAATAGAGCAACAATTTGGAATAGCTCCAAGTGGAATGTGGTAGCAGCATCTACGATATGACATAAAGTTTTGCGAAATACATAGGGATCTGAATATGGCAAGACCCATTGACTACAACCTCTCTCACAAGCATAACATGATCAAACCCAGAACTCTTTGAGTGTTTATCACATAGTGATGTGAACTAGATCATTGAGTCTAGTAGACTCTTGAATGTTGGTCACATGGCGATGTGACCTGTGAGTGTTAATCACATGGCGATGTGAACTAGATTATTGACTCTAGTGCAAGTGGGAGACTGTTGGAAATATGCCCTATAGGCAATAATAAATTCGGATTGGGCTTGGGGGGTGCGCCCTCCACCTGGCTGCCTTCTCTTCTCTCCCACTAAGGCCCAGTAAGGCCCATTGACTCCATGGGGGGTTCCGGTAACCCCCCGGTACTCCGGTAATTGCCCGAACTCACCTGGAACCATTCTGATGTCCAAACGTAGCCTTCCAATATATCAATCTTTATGTCTCGACCATTTCGAGATTCCTCATCATGTCCGTGATCATATCAGGGACTCCGAACTACCTTCGGTACATCAAAACACATAAAATCATAATACCAATCGTCATCGAACGTTAAGCGTGCGGACCCTATGGGTTTGAGAACTATGTAGACATGACCGAGACTCGTCTCCGGTCAATAACAAATAGCGGAACCTGGATGCTCATATTGGTTCCTACATATTCTACGGAGATCTTTATCGGTCAAACCGCATAACAACATACGTTGTTCCCTTTGTCATCGGTATGTTACTTGCCCGAGATTCGATCGTTGGTATCTCAATACCTAGTTCAATATCGTTACTGGCAAGTCTCTGTACTCGTTCCGTAATGCAACATCTCGTAACTAACTCATTAGTCACATTGCTTGCAAGGCTTATAGTGATGTGCTTTACCGAGAGGGCCTAGAGATACCTCTCCGATACACAGAGTGACAAATCCTAATCTCAATCTATGCCAACTCAACAAACACCATTGGAGACACCTGTAGAACATCTTTATAGCCACCCAGTTACGTTGTGACGTTTGATAGCACACTAAGTGTTCCTCCGATATTCGGGAGTTGCATAATCTCATAGTCATAGGAACATGTATAAGTTATGGAGAAAGCAATAGCAACAAACTAAACGATCATCGTGCTAAGCTAACGTATGGGTCAAGTCAATCACATCCTTCTCAAATGATGTGATCCCATTCATCAAATGGCAATTCTTTGTCCATGGCTAGGAAACTTAACCATCTTTGATTAACGAGCTAGTCAAGTAGAGGCATACTAGTGACACTCAGTTTGTCTATGTATTCATACATGTACTAAGTTTCCGGTTAATACAATTCTAGCATGAATAATAAACATTTATCATGATATAAGGAAATATAAATAACAACTTTATTATTGCCTCTAGGGCATATTTCCTTCAGGATGCGCGATGGGTGAAACTACATTTTTTTCTTAAGATTTCTGCACAGATGAGGTTGAGACTGCTACCGCCGTTCATCAGAACCCTAGTTAGGTTGAAGTTATCAACGATGGGGTTGAGGACGAGCACATCGACTTCCCCATTGTGGATTCCTACATGATCATGTCGTTGATCGAATGTGATCGGAATTTTCGACCATGGGCTATGTTGTGGTTGCGTGGGCTCTATGTTGTATGCTTCCCGAGGCACACACTTTCGTTGATTCTTCGAGGTATGCGTATCATAGACGGTGAATAGTACGCGACGACGGAGCACTTTCGGGAACTGGAGACTTGAAGGCAAAAATGGATGGAAATGAAGGCAAGGGAAAACCCATCATGTTTTTCCCTCCTTATAGCCAGCTTGAAACCGAAGCACCTGACCTTGAGGCGTGACACGTGCACTGCACCTTCTGAAGTTCCCAGTTTCGTGAGATGAGGCGCGTGGAATCAAGAGCCATCATCATCACCTCCCTTAATTGGCAGGATACGCGCAAAACATCACTTCAATAGACTGTGGATCAGCCATGTGGGCCGAGTCGGCGGCCATTAAGATTCGTGGAGGTCAGTCAGTACCGCCCTAACATGGAGCTGCGGGCCGCAAAGGCCTCAGAAATAAATTTCCCGAAGAAGAATCACAGGGACAAGCGCTATCAACAGAGGAGCCCGCTGGAGGTCTGAAAGATCAGCTGCCTTCACTTATGATGAAATGAAATATTTCGACACATTGCACAACTGACCAATCTCCCCCTGACCCGACCTCTCGGTAGGGTTCCTCCCCTGCCTCCCTCCCACCACCGCCGGCCATCCTAGCACCCTCCTGCCGCCGCAGGCCGCTCAAGCCCCGCCCCACCCCCTCTCCCTTCTCCCGGATCCGCCCTTGCGCCGCCTCCCCAGGAGGTGGCCGGGGTGGCGCGCCCCCCTCTCTCAGCGGTCCCCTCCCCCTTCCCCCTCCCGTCGGCGGGCGCCCCCGATGCCGGCGCGGGTGGTGCCGGCGGCGGCGGGACTTCCTGCCCCCCCTACGTGTGGTTCCCCTTCCCGGGGGAAGGGACGGTGGCGGTGCTGCTTGGTTTGGCAGCTATCTGGTGGCGATGGCCGGCGGCGGGCGAGGTGGCGGTGCGGCTCCTTGGCGGCGGGATGACTTGGTGGCGCGGGGTGGTAGGTGACGCACCCCATCTTAGATCTAGGCCATGTGGGCCCCATTTGGGTCCTAGCGGGCCAGCCCCGGCGCCGGCTCATTGTCTTCTCTGCGGTGGGGAGAAGGAGCAGCTCAAACCGGGGGCGATGACGCCAACGGCGTGCCTGCTGCAGCGCGAAGGCAGGAGCTTTACGGGCCTATGAGGGACCAACTAGGCCTATGGGTCCACGGGCCTGGTATGCTCCTGTTATTGCGTCCGGTCAGCTACCGTCATTGACGGTGAACATCATTGACGGTAGAGGTTGAGGCCTCCCGCATGCCGACGGTGCTGCTGCCTCTAGTCCCGACTCCTCTTCTTCGGTGTGCAGACCTCACTTCGTGGTACCGTGGTGACACAACGTGGAAGCTTCAAGACCATGTTGGCGTAGGGTGGTGGTCGATTTGGTGGTGGGCTCCGGAGTGCTCGAGGTGAAGGTTGGGATCGGGTGAAATTCTTGACGGCCTGGCCGACACCGACGCGGTGGCGCCTGAGGGTGCCGTCGGACCTTCCTGGAGGGCGTCGGAGGCTACCCTTCCTCTCTCCTTATCGTGTACTAGGGGTAACGCTTGCCAGGAGTGTCGTGATCGTCGCGTCCCTTCTTGGAGGTGTTGATTGGTATCGGCGCTTCGGAGTATAGGCGTTTGGTGGGAGATTTCCGGTGGGCGCAGTGGTCGTGAGGCTTCTTCATTTTGTCGATCCGTCATTGTCGGCATTTGTTTCTTTTGTATTTTATTTTTGGTTCTTTTGGGCGTGTCTGTGCTGCTTCTCACCCCAACATATATCGTTGGTTGTGTCGGTTGATTGCTTTATAATACAAAGCGAGGGAAACCCTTTTTGGATGATGAAATGACATTAAGGTTATTTGGCCAGATCTCCATAATAGCTTCTCAAGTGGGCACTGGAAGTATATATGCTGGAACAACTCATCTTTATCACAAAAGAAAATACTTAGTGCATCGTTGCGAATTTCTTTTTTTTCAGATTATCTTTTGCCAGGATGACCTTGCAAGCTAAGTACCACATGAAGATATATATTTTCATCGGGACTTTCATTTTTCAAATATATTTCTGGTGGACATTTTTCCCTGAAGGAAATATGCCCTAGAGGCAATAATAAAGTTATTATTTATTTCCTTATATCATGATAAATGTTTATTATTCATGCTAGAATTGTATTAACCGGAAACATAATACATGTGTGAATACATAGACCAACACAGTGTCACTAGTATGCCTCTACTTGACTAGCTCGTTAATCAAAGATGGTTATGTTTCCTAACCATGAACAAAGAGTTGTTATTTGATTAACGAGGTCACATCATTAGTTGAATGATCTGATTGACATGACCCATTCCATTAGCTTAGCACCCGATCGTTTAGTATGTTGCTATTGCTTTTCTTCATGACTTATACATGTTCCTATGACTATGAGATTACGCAACTCCCGTTTACCGGAGGAACACTTTGGGTACTACCAAACGTCACAACGTAACTGGGTGATTATAAAGGAGTACTACAGGTGGCTCCAAAGGTAGATGTTGGGTTGGCGTATTTCGAGATTAGGATTTGTCACTCCAATTGTCGGAGAGGTATATCTGGGCCCTTTCGGTAATGCACATCACTTAAGCCTTGCAAGCATTGCAACTAATGAGTTAGTTGCGGGATGATGTATTACGGAACGAGTAAAGAGACTTGCCGGTAACGAGATTGAACTAGGTATTGGAGACCGACGATCGAATCTCGGGCAAGTAACATACCGATGACAAAGGGAACAACGTATGTTGTTATGCGGTCTGACCGATAAAGATCTTCGTAGAATATGTAGGAGCCAATATGGGCATCCAGGTCCCGCTATTGGTTATTGACCGGAGACGTGTCTCGGTCATGTCTACATTGTTCTCGAACCGTAGGGTCCGCACGCTTAACGTTATGATGACAGTTATTATGAGTTTATGCATTTTGATGTACCGAAGGTTGTTCGGAGTCCCGGATGTGATCACGGACATGACAAGCAGTCTCGAAATGGTCGAGACGTAAAGATTGATATATTGGAAGACTATGTTTGGACATCGGAAGAGTTCCGGGTGAAATCAGGATTTTACCGGATTACCGGGAGGGTTACCGGAACCCCCCGGGAGCCAAATGGGCCTACATGGGCCATTGTGGAAAGGTGAAAGGGGCTGCCAAGGAGGGCTGCGCGCCTCCCCCCCTCCCCTAGTCCTATTAGGACTAGGAGAGGTGGCCGGCCACCTCTCTCTCTTTCCCTCTCTCTTTTTCCCAAGGATTCCTAGTTGGAATAGGATTGGGGGGGGGGAGTCCTACTCCCGGTAGGAGTAGGACTCCTCCTGCGCCTCCCTCCTTTGGCCGGCCAGCCTCCCCCCCTTCATCCTTTATATACGGGGGCAGGGGACACCCCAAGACACACAAGTTGATCCTTGAGATCGTTCCTTAGCCGTGTGCGGTGCCCCCTGCCACCAAATTCCACCTCGATCATACCGTTGTAGTGCTTAGGCGAAGCCCTGCGTTGGTAGTACATCAAGATCGTCACCACGCCGTCGTGCTGACGGAACTCTTCCTCGACGCTTTGCTGGATCGGAGCCCGAGGATCGTCATCGAGCTGAACGTGTGCTAAGAACTCGGAGGTGCCGGAGTAACGGTGCTTGGATCGGTCGGATCGGGAAGACGTACGACTACTTCCTCTACGTTGTGTGATCGCTTCCGCAGTCGGTCTGCGTTGGTACGTAGACAACACTCTCCCCTCTCGTTGCTATGCATCACCATGATCTTGCGTGTGCGTAGGAATTTTTTTAAAATTACTACGTTTCCCAACATTCCCATCATTGATTAGGTCTAAATACATGGATTTGACCGTGAGGGCATGTACAATGCCCGGCGCTTGTGTAGGCGCTTATAGACGAGAAAAAATAGTATTAAATTAAAAAAATATCTAAGCACCCATGTCTTCCAACGCGAGATGCTAAACAGCCTGTGCTAATTGGATGCTAATTTGAACTGGCCATGCACCGCATGTAGTAGAGAAAGGAGCGAAGCGCCTCATGCCTCTCTTTGCGTCGACACAGCGCCCGGCGCTGGGATTTGACGACCTCTACCGCCGAACGACCAGGAATTCAATAGGAAAGGAATCCTGGCGCCTCTTCAAGCACCCGGCGTTGGAGATGCCCTAAAGGCATCAGAACTAGTCAACTTTCAAAAGAATGTGTTTGATTCCTGTGAAAGGTTAACCGACATCGACCTTTCAACAAGATTTAACCTATCGGTCCATTTGTCCCCAATAAGTGTCTTCGGGAGGCAACACTCAACGGTACCTAGCCCATCACAAAAGCAATAGAGACACCTTTCCGCTACACAACATGATAGAGCCGTGGGTATTGCAAGCCTAGTGGTGATCCCTTAGCCATGTATATTGCCAAAACCTATCAGTTAGACCATTGCCTACTACAAACGCCCCTTAAGGGAAAAAAAAGTCTTTTTGGACCCCATGAGACCTTTTCAGAAAGGCGAGTCCGTTTGTTTGGCCTCAACCTTCAAGAGGGTTTTATAACATAGGTACTTATTTCTAAGTAATTCTTGCCAACGCCCTACACAGTAAGTATGTTGTATAGCCATTTTCTCAACACACACTTATTTTTAATCTCAAGGTCTTTCACACCTAGACGTTCTTGGCTTTAGGGACACATATCGCATCCTATCTCGCAAGACGGTATTTATGTCTACGTTCATTAGACTGCCAGAAAAACCTGGATCTGTAGTATCCAATCATTTCCTTACCCCTTTAGGTATTTTAAAAAAAATACTATGAACATAGGTAAATTTGTGAGAAGAACATTGATTAGGATGAGTGTTGCCTCATACGACATAAGCTTACTAATTCAACAATCCAGTTTTTTTCTCAACGCGATCCTCAATACCTTTCCATTCCTTATTAAGAAGTTTACGAAAATGCATTGGAATAGAAGGTGTCTAAAAGGAAAAGAGTCAGTCTCAGAACCAAATAGTTGTTTGTACTGAATTCTCATTTTTTGGCCTTTCCAAAGCAGAAGTTCGCTCTTGTAAAAGTTGATCTTCAGACCACATGACTGCTCGAAGTATAGTACAGTTGATCTTGGCACGGTAGGGTTTCTTTGATTAGAGAATTAATCCATTGTTAGACGCACGATCAACCCCATTAGCCAACAGGCTTCCTTATCAGCTTATTCAGCATTATATATGTGGAAGTGAAAACATGAAGCTCAATTTCTCTTACAGTTGCAGATAAATTAGAAGCTCATTCATCAGTAGTTCATTCTACTGACTTGTGCTAGTTCACTTATTAGGTACAAAACGAACTGATGGAATGAACTATAAACAAATAAAATAAAAATCATAACCCCTTGAGCAGCACATCCTCAACGAACCTATCAAGGTTAGCAGAGGACGAGCCCCCTTCTTTGGTAGCATCTTCAGCGAGCCTCTTCCACTCCAACGTCTTCTCCCTGGCCTCCATCCCCTTCCTCCCGGCCATCATCTCCCTCACCAGTGCGGCTATCTCATCGCCCCTCGCCTCCTGCGGCAGCTCCGCTCCGATGTTCCACGCCGTGCTTACCTGCCGGCAGTTGGTCGTCTGCTCGGATACCATCGGCCAACCGAGCACCGGCACCCCCCCGATCACGGTCTCCAAGATCGAGTTCCACCCACAGTGCGTAACAAAAAGCCCCACGGCTGGGTGGGCAAGGACCGCCTCCTGGGCACACCAAGGCACGACGAGCCCGTTCTCCCCGACCTCAACGCCGGCCGCCAGGTCGGACCGCAGAATCCACAGGTAGGGAGAGCCGCACCTCGCCAGCCCGGACGCGAACTCCTTTATCTTGTCGGCGCCCGCGGCGGCGTGGCTCCCGTAGCTCATGTACACAACGGAGCGGGCCTCTTTCCCGTCCAGCCACGCCATGCACTCCGTGTCCTCCTGAAAGAGGCTCGGCGTGTCCGTGGAGCTCGAGAAGTCGCCGCCTCCCGCCAGGAGCGACGGTACGATGCTGGAGAGAGGGCCGACGGTGTAGACGGGCGGGAGGAAGGCGGCGAGCGCGTCGACGACGTCCTTCTCCATGTCGTGGAACGTGTTGATGATGACGGCCTTGGATCCGGCGACGACGCGCATCTGGTGGAGGTGGATGCGCATCAGCGCGCTGTCGGCGTCCGTCGTGTGGCAGAAGGTCGGCATGTCCCTGAGCCGCATGCCCTTCATCCCTGGCACCCAGTCCAACGGGGCGTCGAGGCTGCCGTCCGTCTTGTACCCGGCTCCCTTCAGCGGGACGAGGCCCCTCTTCACCAGCTCCTCGAACC
The DNA here is from genome assembly GCA_034509565.1 of Triticum monococcum. Lineage (NCBI taxonomy): Eukaryota > Viridiplantae > Streptophyta > Magnoliopsida > Poales > Poaceae > Triticum > Triticum monococcum. The sequence continues at coordinate 493,433,349 of CM067845.1, forward strand.
GCATGTACCCCATGAGCCCGGCCGCGGACGCCGTGAAGAACGTCACGTCGGGGACGCCGACGTCCCGCGCCGCCATGGAAGCGAACGACATGGGCGCGTCCACCACGACGCAGCTCACGGGGGGCGCGCCGGGCCTGCGCGCCATCGCGCGCAGCAGCTCCTTGAACGGCTCGAGGCAGTTCTGCTCCAGCGCGTCATGGTGCGCCTCCAGCGTCCGCGGCGGCGCCTCCAGCGACAGCCCGTCGGGAATGACCTCGACGCCGAGCCACGGCGCGGCGGCCGCGGACGCGTCGGCGCCCTTGGCGAGCAGGAGGCGGCGGTGGTGCAGCTCGGTGTGGACGAGCGTGACGCGGAAGCCGCGGGCGTGGAGGACGCGCGCGAGCTGCGTGTGCGGCGCGACGTGGCCGTGCGCCGGGAACGGCACGAACACCACGTGCGGCTTCTGCTCCGAACCCATAGGACGCGAGCTCGACGGCCGCCGGAGCTGGCTAGCTTGATCGACTGAGGCAGGGTCCGTACGCTTTCCTTTGCTACGCCATTACTACTGGTGCGTGGGCATATAAAGGATACGCCGACATTCTCGCTGGTTTTGCAGGGGGTAGCTGCAGCGTGCGGTCGGGCGGGGGCGGGAGCGGAGGCAAAAGGGCCACGACCGTGAGCTCCACAGGCCGTTCACGAGACCGATCGGACAGGGACACGGATGATTCGAGACCACACGATCTGCCGGAACGCCCAAGGGGCCATGGCCTGACGGGACCAGCTTGGTACTACTACGTGGGAGCACACAGTGCATGCAAGCCAACAACCACCTTCGTTTTCGTGGGCTGCCCGAACACTTGGCAACCGACTAACGAACTCAGCTAGTCTTGTCAAAAGAGCAATGCTAGACATATGAAAAAGGTAAATACAGGTCCTCGAACTTGTCACGGATGGATGTTCAATTTAGTGTGTGAACTTAAAACCGACCTGGTTTTAAAACTTGGCATGAATGTGTAAATACAATGCTGATCTTATTTGTATACGTAGTGCGCCGACTTGACATCGTATATGGCTGACGTGGCACAGGTCCCACTTATAAATACGAAACAAAATTATTTGCCTACTATATGTCTCTGACTAGTGGGTTCCGTGTGGAAAATTAAAATGAAAATTTGTACCACACAAGAATCGATATAAGGAAATGTTTCCTATCAACCGGCGGATCGTTCGCACGAATCGAGTGTCTCCGCAACCATTCGATCAACGCTTCATCATGCGGCGCACAACACCCTGTAATTTTCCAACATTGGTAGTGTTGTAGAAATAACCAAGCGCAACACAGGGCATGTTGCACAACACCCAACCCATCTACCTTCTTGTTGCATCCTCCCATCCACAACCACCGCCAAGCCAGGGAGATGCGCCACCGCGCTCCATGATGACCGGCCAGATCGCCCCACCGCGCGCCTCTTAGCCTTTGTGCCGAATCTTCGCAATCGAATGCCTCCCTGCCAACCAGATCAATGGATCCGGCGAGGGGCGTCACCAACCTCGCCGTTGACGCGGACGACGACAGGCGAGATCTCCCCATCGCGTGCCTCCGCTTCTCCACGTCGGATCTCCACCGTCGAATGCCTCCCCACCGATCGGGCCGACGGACCCGGCGAGGAGCATCGCCAACCTTGTCGTTGACACGGACGACCGTCGATGAGATCGCCCCACCACGCGCCTACTCACCTCCATGTCGGATCTCCGCCATCGAGTGCCTCCCCACCGACTGGATCAACGGATCCGGCGAGGAGCGTCACCAACCTCACCATCGTCCTCTAACCAGTTTCAACAACAACGACGTTGTTGTTGAATGGTGGTGATCAACACGGCGGCGCTAGTGGACGAGGTGGCGACGATGTTTCTGCAACATAATATTTGTTGCAAAAAAATTATAACAAGGGTCTTGTTGCAAGAATACATAAAAGGGGCCATAGATGTTGTTGCAAATTTTGCAACTAAGGTTTTTTTTTCAATAAAGGGAATTTCATTTCATTGAAATATCGAGGTGATACAATCGCATAGTAAGAAGGGAAAACTTTGTTTTTGCCACTCTAGTTTTTGCCAACTTTGCTTATGCCACTCTAGAATTTGACATTTCACTTTTGTCACTCTTAGCTTTTGACAATATATCACTTTTGCCATTCTGTGGCAAAAACGATAATTTTAGAGTGGCAATTATGATACATGTCAAAAGCTAAGAGTGCAAAAGTAAAATAAAAAATTATTGTTTTTGCCACGGAATGGCATTTGTGATGTATTGTCAAAAGCTAAGAGTGGCAAAAGTGAGATGTCAAATTCTAGAGTGGCATAAGCAAAGTTGGCAAAAACTAGAGTGGCAAAAACAAAGTTTTCCCTAGTAAGAAAGCCCGACCTCTGCATAACCAGATGCACACAGCCAACAAGTCCACAAGTCCGAAAAAAGCAAAAAGTAGCGAAGGAAAAAACATAAGCCAGTCTAAGACGTGGCAGATCCTATCTGAAGATCACACCATCATTTATGGGGGTAAAAACCCTCCCTGACCGTACGCTTCAGCCGTGTAGACACCATTATAAAAAGGTCCCTGTCCTCCGGCCTCTGCGGGATAGACCAAGTACGGAGCCATCGCGAGCATGCATGGATAACCTGCATAGGAGATGAAACACTTTTATTGTTAAACACTACATCATTCCTGGTAAGCCACAGTGCCCAACATAAGGCAGCTGCCCCCACTAGAATGTGTGCAAAAAATTGTTTTTGAAAACCACTCAACCAATTGCCGAATATATTCCGTGCACTACGTGGTGGATAAAGATTTGAAGCTATTTGAACAACAGTCCACACAGATCGAGCACACTTGCACTCAAAAAATAAGTGTTTAATAGACTCATCGTGCTGACAGAAGACACATTTTTTGCTCCCTTGCCAGTTGCGCCATGCCAAATTATCCCTAGTTAATATGACCCCTCTATTAAGAAACCAAAGAAAAATCTTCACTCTTAGAGGTATTTTGAGCTTCCACAATTTTCCGTTGTCAACCGGAACCTCATTATGAACCAGATCATCCTACATGGACTTGACTGAAAACATGTCATTCTGATGCAACTTCCATCGAAATATGTCCGATTCATCCAACAACTGAATAACTTCCAGGCAGAGGAGTAATTCATTCCATGCTGCCAACCGAGGTCATAGGAGATCCCTACGAAAAGAAATATTCGGGTTTACCTGTCCCAGCACTTGTTTGGTTGTAACAAATTTATGTCTGACAATCCTATACAAGTTTGGGTATTGCAACAAAGGTCTTATTGCAGAAATTTTGCATCAAAAGTCTTGTTGTAGAATTATATAGTTTTGCAACAAGAGTCTAGTTGCAAAGAAATAAAGAAGAGGAAACAACCCACATCATTGGGAGAAGAATTCTACGAGACCAGGTCTCACACGAGACCCATCCTGATGGATGACACGTGGCATTCACAAATCACAAAGCATCCCCACCCTCCACCTTTGTGATTTGTGAATGCCACGTGTCATCCATCAGGACGGGTCTCATCTGCTAACCGTGAGACCTGGTCTCATATAATATTTTCCCACACCGTTGAATCGGACGGCTCATAAGCCGGCCGATGCGTAGCATACGCCCCATCTATATATGCCCCTGACTAGTGGATCCCGTTTGGGAAATTAGATGAAAAATTGTGTCACACAGGAATCGACCTGGTGCTGGCCATCACACCAACTCGTCTTGTTGACTATTCTAAGCCCCGAAACCTAATGTATGAAATGGAAAAGGCTGTGGTACTTTCTTTTGGCTAAAAGGACCTCTGATTTAAAGCATCCCAACAAGATAAGAAAATACACCCCTCGCAAACCAACCCTCTCCTCGAACCACTGCGGGCTGCCGGCGCGTCGTTGCTACCGCTGTCATCGCTCCCACACTGAGCTGCCGTGACCTTTGTATGCCCCACGCGTGGCAAGCAGCTGGTGCTCCAGACCATGGGCCATGCCTTCGCGGGGGTGGCTTCTTCAGCTTGCCATACCCAGAGGAGGCGGACGCGGGGGCGTCGGATTTGCTGGGGGTCAACGCGGCGCTGGTGTCGGCTGCGCCCGGCGTCCTGTCAAAGGAAATCCTAGAGGCAGAGCTCCCCCACCTCTTCGAGGGGGAGTGGGACTGGAAGGTGGCGTCGTTCGACGTGGACTGCTTCTCGGTGGCGTTCCCAGATCCGGCCTTGCTGCGGATGGTGACGCGCAGCGGCAAGCTGTTTCTCCCCATCAACAACATCATGGCAAACATTCGCGACGCGGTCCTTGCCGAGCCCAAGGCGTTGATGATGTCGGAGGTGTGGGTCAAGATGTGGAGCATCCCCCCGAAGCAGCAGCGCGCGGAGCATCTGATGGCGGCCACGACCATGATCGGGCGGCCCCTCGTGGTGGATGAGTTGTCCCTGATTCGCTCCGGCCCGGTGCGCATGCGTTTCGCGTGTCGTGTGCCGGCCAAGCTCCGGGGCTCCGTGCAAATCTGGTTCAACGGAGAAGGGTACAACATCAAGCTCGAGCCGGAGTTCGAGGCTCGCCCGGCGGCCCCTGCCCTCCCACCTCCTCCGCCTCCTTCCAGTGGCCGCGGGCCCGATGAGCAGGAGAAGGACAAGGATAAGGACAAGGATCATGAGCAGGATGCGAGCATGGAGGAGGACGACTCCATCGACACGGCGGCATGGGAAAAGCTTGGGATCTCCGCGCCAGGCCCTATTGCTCAGGTGGTTGGGGCAACGACGGCGAGGGCGGCTGAGGTGGGGGGATCGGTTGGGATGACAATCTCGATCCCCAACCAATATGGATCCAACCTGGGGTCGGTCTCCTCTCCCCCCATGGCGGCCACGGGTGCGGGTGGAGGTCTTTACCCACACAGCCTCTCCCCTGCTCCCTTGCGCCCCTGCCCGGCTGGGTCTCCTGCTTCTGGTGGCCGCGGCTCCACACTTAGAGGCTCGGTGAAGCCCATGAAGAAGACGGCGGTACGCAAGGTCAGCGCGGAGGCGGTGCGTGCGATGTAGACGATGGGGGTGAAGGAAATATGCCCTAGATGCAATAATAAAGTTATTATTTATTTCCTTATATCATGATAAATGTTTATTATTCATGCTAGAATTGTATTAACCGGAAACATAATACATGTGTGAATACATAGACCAACAGAGTGTCACTAGTATGCCTCTACTTGACTAGCTCGTTAATCAAAGATGGTTATGTTTCCTAACCATGAACAAGGAGTTGTTATTTGATTAACGAGGTCACATCATTAGTAGAATGATCTGATTGACATGACCCATTCCATTAGCTTAGCACCCGATCGTTTAGTATGTTGCTATTGCTTTCTTCATGACTTATACATGTTCCTATAACTATGAGATTATGCAACTCCCGTTTACCGGAGGAACAGTTTGGGTACTACCAAACGTCACAACGTAACTGGGTGATTATAAAGGAGTACTACAGGTGTCTCCAATGGTAGATGTTGGGTTGGCGTATTTCGAGATTAGGGTTTGTCACTCCGATTGTCGGAGAGGTATCTCTGGGCCCTCTCGGTAATGCACATCACATAAGCCTTGCAAGCACTGCAACTAATAAGTTAGTTGTGGGATGATGTATTACGGAACGAGTAAAGAGACTTGCCGGTAACGAGATTGAACTAGGTATTGGATACCGACGATCGAATCTCGGGCAAGTAACATACCGATGACAAAGGGAACAACGTATGTTGTTATGCGGTCTGACCGATAAAGACCTTCGTAGAATATGTAGGAGCCAATATGGGCATCCAGGTCCCGCTATTGGTTATTGACCGGAGACGTGTCTCGGTCATGTCTACATTGTTCTCGAACCATAGGGTCCGCACGCTTAACGTTACGATGACAGTTATTATGAGTTTATGCATTTTGATGTACCGAAGGTTGTTCGGAGTCCCGGATGAGATCACGGACATGACGAGGAGTCTCGAAATGGTCGAGACGTAAAGATTGATATATTGGAAGCCTATGTTTGGACATCGGAAGTGTTCCGGGTGAAATCGAGATTTTACCGGAATACCGGGAGGGTTACCGGAACCCCCCGGGAGACTAATGGGCCTATTGGGCCTTAGTGGAAAAGAGAAAAGGGAAGCCCACTAGCTGGCCGGCGCCCCCCCAAGTCCTATTAGGAATAGGATAAGGGGCCGGCCCCCCTTCTCTCTCTTTTCCCCCCCGGGAGTCCTAATTGGATTAGGATTGGGGGGAGGAGTCCTACTCCCGGTGGGAGTAGGACTCCCCTGCGCCTCCCCTCCCTTGGCCGGCCGGCCCCCCTCCTCCAACCTTTATATACGGGGGCAGGTGGCACCCCAAGACACACAACTTGATCCTTGAGATCGTTCCTTAGCCGTGTGCGGTGCCCCCTGCCACCAAGTTCCACCTCGATCGTACCGTTGCAGTGCTTAGGCGAAGCCCTGCGTCGGTAGTACATCAAGATCGTCATCACGCCGTCGTGCTGACGGAACTCTTCCTCGACGCTTTGCTGGATCAGAGCCCGAGGAACGTCATCGAGCTGAACGTGTGCTAAGAACTCGGAGGTGCCGGAGTAACGGTGCTTGGATCGGTCGGATCGGGAAGAAGACGTACGACTACTTCCTCTACGTTGTGTGATCGCTTCCGCAGTCGGTCTGCGTTGGTACGTAGACAACACTCTCCTCTCTCGTTGCTGTGCATCACCATGATCTTGCGTGTGCGTAGGAATTTTTTTTGAAATTACTGCGTTCCCCAACAGTGGCATCCGAGCCTAGGTTTTATGGTTTGATGTTATATGCACGAGTAGAACACAAGTGAGTTGTGGGCGATACAAGTCATACTGCCTACCAGCATGTCATACTTTGGTTCGGCGGTATTGTTGGTTGAGACGATCCGGACCAACCTTACGCGTACTCTTACGCGAGACCGGTTCCCTCGACGTGCTTTGCACATAGATGGCTTGCGGAAGACTGTCTCTCCAACTTTAGTTGAACCAAGTGTGACTACGCCCGGTCCTTGAGAAGGTTAAAACGGAGTCTATTTGACGAACTATCGTTGTGGTTTTGATGCGTAGGTGAGATGAGTTCTTACTTAAGCCCGTAGCAGCCACGTAAAACTTGCAACAACAAAGTAGAGGACGTCTAACTTGTTTTTGCAGGGTATGTTGTGATGTGATATGGTCAAGGCATGATGCTGATTTTATTGTATGAGATGATCATGTTTTGTAACTAAGTTATCGGCAACTGGCAGGAGCCATATGGTTGTCGCTTTATTGTATGCAATGCAATCGCGATGTAATGCTTTACTAGATTACTAAACGGTAGTAATAGTCGTGGAAGCATAAGATTGGCGAGACGACAACGATGCTACGATGGAGATCAAGGTGTCCCGCCGGTGACGATGGTGATCATGACGGTGCTTCGGAGATGGAGATCACAAGCACAAGATGATGATGGCCATATCATATCACTTATATTGATTGCATGTGATGTTTATCCTTTTATGCATCTTATCTTGCTTTGATTGACGGTAGCATTATAAGATGATCTCTCACTAAATTATCAAGAAGTGTTCTCCCTGAGTATGCACCGTTGCCAAAGTTCGTCGTGCCCAGACACCACGTGATGATCGGGTGTGATAAGCTCTACGTCCATCTACAACGGGTGCAAGCCAGTTTTGCACACGCAGAATACTCAGGTTAAACTTGACGAGCCTAGCATATGCAGATATAGCCTCGGAACACAGAGACCGAAAGGTCGAGCGTGAATCATATAGTAGATATGATCAACATGACGATGTTCACCATTGAAAACTACTCCATCTCACGTGATGATCGGTTGTGGTTTAGTTGATTTGGATCACGTGATCACTTAGAGGATTAGAGGGATGTCTATCTAAGTGGGAGTTCCTAAGTAATTTGATTAACTGAACTTAAACTTATCATGAACTTAGTACCTGATAGTATCTTGCTTGTTTATGTTGCTTGTAGATAGATGGCTCGTGCTATTGTTCCGTTGAATTTTAATGCGTTCCTTGAGAAAGCAAAGTTGAAAGATGATGGTAGCAATTACACGGACTGGGTCCGTAACCTGAGGATTATCCTCATTGCTGCACAGAAGAATTATGTCCTGGAAGCACCGCTGGGTGCCAGGCCTGCTGCTGGAGCAACGCCAGATGTTATGAACGTCTGGCAGAGCAAAGCTGATGACTACTCGATAGTTCAGTGTGTCATGCTTTACGGCTTAGAATCGGGACTTCAACGACGTTTTGAACGTCATGGAGCATATGAGATGTTCCAGGAGTTGAAGTTAATATTTCAAGCAAATGCCCGAATTGAGAGATATAAAGTCTCCAATAAGTTCTATAGCTGCAAGATGGAGGAGAACAGTTCTGTCAGTGAGCATATACTCAAAATGTCTGGGTATAATAATCACTTGATTCAAATGGGAGTTAATCTTCCAGATGATTGCGTCATTGACAGAATTCTCCAATCACTGCCACCAAGCTACAAGAGCTTCGTGATGAACTATAATATGCAAGGGATGAACAAGACTATTCCCGAGCTCTTCGCAATGCTGAAAACTGCGGAGGTAGAAATCAAGAAGGAACATCAAGTGTTGATGATTAGCAAAACCACTAGTTTCAAGAAAAAGGGCAAAGGGAAGAAGAAGGGAAACTTTAAGAAGAACAGCAAGCAAGTTGCTGCTCAGGAGAAGAAACCCAAGTCTGGACCTAAGCCTGAAACTGAGTGCTTCTACTGCAAGCAGACTGGTCACTGGAAGCGGAACTGCCCCAAGTATTTGGCGGATAAGAAGGATGGCAAAGTGAGCAAAGGTATATGTGATATACATGTTATTGATGTGTACCTTACTAGAGCTCGCAGTAGCACCTGGGTATTTGATACTGGTTCTGTTGCTAATATTTGCAACTCGAAACAGGGACTACGGAATAAGCGGACACTAGCAAAGGACGAGGTGACGATGCGCGTGGGAAACGGTTCCAAAGTCGATGTGATCGCGGTCGGCACGCTACCTCTACATCTACCTTCGGGATTAATATTAGACCTAAATAATTGTTATTTGGTGCCAGCGTTGAGCATGAACATTATATCTGGATCTTGTTTAATGCGAGACGGTTATTCATTTAAATCAGAGAATAATGGTTGTTCTATTTATATGAATAATATCTTTTATGGTCATGCACCTTTGAAGAGTGGTCTATTCTTGTTGAATCTCGAAGATAGTAACACACATATTCATAATGTAGAAGCCAAAAGATGCAAAGTTAATAATGATAGTGCAACTTATTTGTGGCACTGCCGTTTAGGTCATATAGGTGTAAAGCGCATGAAGAAACTCCATACTGATGGGCTTTTGGAACCACTTGATTATGAATCACTTGGTACTTGCGAACCGTGCCTCATAGGCAAGATGACTAAAACACCGTTCTCCGGTACTATGGAGAGAGCAACAGATTTGTTGGAAATCATACATACCGATGTATGTGGTCCGATGAATATTGAGGCTGGTGGCGGATATCATTATTTTCTCACCTTCACAGATGATTTAAGCAGATATGGGTATATCTACTTAATGAAACATAAGTCTGAAACATTTGAAAGGTTCAAAGAATTTCAGAGTGAAGTTGAAAATCATCGTAACAAGAAAATTTCTACGATCTGATCGTGGAGGAGAATATTTGAGTTACGAGTTTGGTATACATTTGAAAAATTGTGGAATAGTTTCGCAACTCACGCCACCCGGAACACCACAGCGTAATGGTGTGTCCGAACGTCGTAATCGCACTTTACTAGATATGGTGCGATCCATGATGTCTCTTACTGATTTACCGCTATCGTTTTGGGGTTATGCTTTAGAGACGGCCGCATTCACGTTAAATAGGGCACCATCAAAATCCGTTGAGACGACGCCTTATGAACTATGGTTTGGCAAGAAACCAAAGTTGTCGTTTCTTAAAGTTTGGGGCTGCGATGCTTATGTGAAAAAGCTTCAACCTGATAAGCTCGAACCCAAAGCGGAGAAATGTGTCTTCATAGGATACCCAAAGGAAACTGTTGGGTATACCTTCTATCACAGATCCGAAGGCAAGACATTCGTTGCTAAGAATGGATCATTTCTAGAGAAGGAGTTTCTCTCGAAAGAAGTGAGTGGGAGGAAAGTAGAACTTGACGAGGTAACTGTACCTGCTCCCTTATTGGAAAATAGTACATCACAGAAAACTGTTTCTGCGACACCTATGCCAATCAGTGAGGAAGCTAATGATGATGATCATGAAACTTCAGAACAAGATACTACTGAACCACGTAGATCAACCAGAGTGAGATCCGCACCAGAGTGGTACAGTAATCCAGTTCTGGAAGTCATGATGCTAGATCATGATGAACCTACGAACTATGAAGAAGCGATGGTGAGCCCAGATTCCGCAAAGTGGCTTGAGGCCATGAAATCTGAGATGGGATCCATGTATGAGAACAAAGTATGGACTTTGGTTGACTTGCCCGATGATCGGCAAGCAATTGAGAATAAATGGATCTTCAAGAAAAAGACTGACGCTGACGGTAATGTTACTGTCTATAAAGCTCGACTTGTCGCAAAAGGTTTTCGACAAGTTCAAGGGGTTGACTACGATGAGACTTTCTCACCCGTAGCGATGCTTAAGTCCGTCAGAATTATGTTAGCAATTGCCGCATTTTATGATTATGAAATATGGCAGATGGATGTCAAAACTGCATTCCTGAATGGATTTCTGGAAGAAGAGTTGTATATGATACAACCAGAAGGTTTTGTCGATCCAAAAGGAGCTAACAAAGTATGCAAACTCCAGCGATCCATTTATGGACTGGTGCAAGCATCTCGGAGTTGGAATAAACGCTTTGATAGTGTGATCAAAGCATTTGGCTTTATACAGACTTTTGGAGAAGCCTGTATTTACAAGAAAGTGAGTGGGAGCTCTGTAGCATTTCTGATATTATATGTGGATGACATATTGCTGATTGGAAATGATATAGAATTTCTGGATAGCATAAAGGGATACTTGAATAAAAGTTTTTCGATGAAAGACCTCGGGGAAGCTGCTTACATATTAGGCATAAAGATCTATAGAGATAGATCAAAACGCTTAATTGGACTTTCACAGAGCACATACCTTGACAAGATTTTGAAGAAGTTCAAAATGGATCAAGCAAAGAAAGGGTTCTTGCCTGTGTTACAAGGTGTGAAGTTGAGTCAAACTCAATGCCCGACCACTGCAGAAGATAGAGAGAAAATGAAAGATGTTCCCTATGCTTCAGCCATAGGCTCTATCATGTATGCAATGCTGTGTACCAGACCTGATGTGTGCCTTGCTATAAGTTTAGCAGGGAGGTACCAAAGTAATCCAGGAATGGATCACTGGACATCGGTCAAGAACATCCTGAAATACCTAAAAAGGACTAAGGATATGTTTCTCGTATATGGAGGTGACAAGGAGCTCACCGTAAGAGGTTACGTTGATGCAAGCTTTGACACTGATCCGGACGATTCTAAATCGCAAACCGGATACGTGTTTACTTTAAACGGTGGAGCTGTCAGTTGGTGCAGTTCTAAACAAAGCGTCGTAGCGGGATCTACATGTGAAGCGGAGTACTAGCTGCTTCTGAAGCAGCGAACGAAGGAGTCTGGATGAAGGAGTTCATATCCGATCTAGGTGTCATACCTAGTGCATCGGGTCCAATGAAAATCTTCTGTGACAATACTGGTGCAATTGCCTTGGCAAAGGAATCCAGATTTCACAAAAGAACCAAACACATCAAGAGACGCTTCAACTCCATCCGGGATCTAGTCCAGGTGGGAGACATAGAGATTTGCAAGATACATACGGATCTGAATGTTGCAGACCCGTTGACTAAGCCTCTTCCACGAGCAAAACATGATCAGCACCAAGGCTCCATGGGTGTTAGAATCATTACTGTGTAATCTAGATTATTGACTCTAGTGCAAGTGGGAGACTGAAGGAAATATGCCCTAGAGGCAATAATAAAGTTATTATTTATTTCCTTATATCATGATAAATGTTTATTATTCATGCTAGAATTGTATTAACCGGAAACATAATACATGTGTGAATACATAGACCAACAGAGTGTCACTAGTATGCCTCTACTTGACTAGCTCGTTAACCAAAGATGGTTATGTTTCCTAACCATGAACAAGGAGTTGTTATTTGATTAACGAGGTCACATCATTAGTAGAATGATCTGATTGACATGACCCATTCCATTAGCTTAGCACCCGATCGTTTAGTATGTTGCTATTGCTTTCTTCATGACTTATACATGTTCCTATAACTATGAGATTATGCAACTCCCGTTTACCGAAGGAACACTTTGGGTACTACCAAACGTCACAACGTAACTGGGTGATTATAAAGGAGTACTACAGGTGTCTCCAATGGTAGATGTTGGGTTGGCGTATTTCGAGATTAGGGTTTGTCACTCCGATTGTCGGAGAGGTATCTCTGGGCCCTCTCGGTAATGCACATCACATAAGCCTTGCAAGCACTACAACTAATAAGTTAGTTGTGGGATGATGTATTACGGAACGAGTAAAGAGACTTGCCGGTAACGAGATTGAACTAGGTATTGGATACCGACGATCGAATCTCGGGCAAGTAACATACCGATGACAAAGGGAACAACGTATGTTGTTATGCGGTCTGACTGATAAAGATCTTCGTAGAATATGTAGGAGCCAATATGGGCATCCAGGTCCCGCTATTGGTTATTGACCGGAGACGTGTCTCGGTCATGTCTACATTGTTCTCGAACCGTAGGGTCCGCACGCTTAACGTTACGATGACAGTTATTATGAGTTTATGCATTTTGATGTACCGAAGGTTGTTCGGAGTCCCGGATGAGATCACGGACATGACGAGGAGTCTCGAAATGGTCGAGACGTAAAGATTGATATATTGGAAGCCTATGTTTGGACATCGGAAGTGTTCCGGGTGAAATCGGGATTTTACCGGAATACCGGGAGGGTTACCGGAACCCCCCGGGAGACTAATGGGCCTATTGGGCCTTAGTGGAAAAGAGAAAAGGGAAGCCCACTAGCTGGCCGGCGCCCCCCCAAGTCCTATTAGGAATAGGATAAGGGGCCGGCCCCCCTTCTCTCTCTTTTCCCCCCCGGGAGTCCTAATTGGATTAGGATTGGGGGGAGGAGTCCTACTCCCGGTGGGAGTAGGACTCCCCTGCGCCTCCCCTCCCTTGGCCGGCCGGCCCCCCTCCTCCAACCTTTATACGGGGGCAGGGGGCACCCCAAGACACACAACTTGATTCTTGAGATCATTCCTTAGCCGTGTGCGGTGCCCCCTGCCACCAAATTCCACCTCGATCGTACCGTTGCAGTGCTTAGGCGAAGCCCTGCGTCGGTAGTACATCAAGATCGTCATCACGCCGTCGTGCTGACGGAACTCTTCCTCGACGCTTTGCTAGATCGGAGCCCGAGGAACGTCATCGAGCTGAACGTGTGCTAAGAACTCGGAGGTGCCGGAGTAACGGTGCTTGGATCGGTCGGATCGGGAAGAAGACGTACGACTACTTCCTCTATGTTGTGTGATCGCTTCCGCAGTCGGTCTGCGTTGGTACGTAGACAACACTCTCCTCTCTCGTTGCTGTGCATCACCATGATCTTGCGTGTGCGTAGGAATTTTTTTTGAAATTACCGCGTTCCCCAACAGGGGGTGCCTGGCACTCCAAGGCAGTCAGTCATGGCGCTGGCGGCCCCGATGGCTCCTCCCCCAGTGGACCAGATGCTGCAGGACGCATCCAAGATGGTGATGATCTCGAAGGCCAAGCGCACCAAGACGGTGCCAGCGGCACCGGTGCGCTCCAACTCGCGTTCCAAGGGGGCCAAGGGCAACATGTCATCACTGCAGCGGGCGCAACTCCTCCAAGCCCAGAAGAACATGGAGATCTCGGGTAATCCACCCCCCGGTTTACAGTTCTTGATGATTTCTCGGACGATCATTTGCATGAGGTGTTAGATGTGAGCGGAGTGGATCCCACCTGTGTAGGAGGGGTTAGAGAGTTAATTTCGCTTGTGCGCGTTAAGGAGTTAGCGCAGGCCGTGCTCGCGGCCGCCGCTGCAGAGCATGCTGAGCAGAGACCCCGGGTACCCGAGGGAGGGGACTCCGTGGTGATCTCTGTGCCCGAAGTGGGGGGACATGCAACAGGGGTTGCCCCCTCTCCCACGCCTTACAGGGGCAAGACAAGGCGAGTGGCAAAAGTGGTCACCTCCAGGGGTGTCCGGCTTCGGAATCACGTGATTTAGATGCGAGCCTTGTTCTGGAATATTCATGGTTTCGGCCACGTAGGACGGCGCACCCAACTAAAACAATACATGCGCAAAGAAGACGTAGATATCATAGGGCTCCAAGAGACGATTAAGGCGGATTTTTGTTTCCACGAACTGCTTGCGATCGACCCTTTGGAGCGCTTTGAGTGGCAGCATGTACCTGCTGTAGGGCACTCAGGTTGCATGTTGCTAGGCTTGAGCCGAGCCCTGTACGAGATTATTGCCTGGGACGTAGGTTCATTTTATATCGCGGCACATTTCCGTATTCCTGCCTTGCTTCGTGAGTTAGTAGTCATACAAGTCTATGGACCGGCCGATCATTCTCGTTCGGCGGAGTTCTTGGCAGAACTCCAGGCCAAAGTCACCATGGTGACCGCTGCCGCGCTCCCTGTTCTGGTGGGTGGAGATTTCAACCTTATCTGATCGGGAGCTGACAAACAGCAATATAAACTGGCCCAGGGTGGCCATGTTTAACTCCGCCATTGACACACAGTCTTTGATTAACACACGGTCTTTGATTGACTTCTGCCGGGCCGACTAGGAGGAATCGGACTCGCTCGATTCGGACTCACTTAATTCCGACTCGCACAATATTTCGAACGTCGCGGCGGGATCCAAGTGGCGTGCTAGCTAAGCCTCCAGGCCGCCGCCCGTCCTAGGCCTGTCACGTGATGGCACGTGGCTGGGCCGTCCTGCCAGCCTACGCGCGCGACGGGACAGGCCCGTAGGCGGGGCCCACCACTACCGCGCCTCGGCGCCCGAGCGGATCCGCTGCGGCCCCGGCGGACGGTTGGGATTCCCGTGGAGTTACTACGCGCAGTAACTTTATCGTGGAACGTGGGGGTCGTGAGGTTGTGGGCGCAGTAAATCCCCACGACGCCTCCTCGACTTCGCAGCCCACAAGGCTATAAGTAGGGGGAAGAGGGGGCACGCGCGCCCCTCCTTCCCACTACTCCTCGCTCTCTTCCTTCTCACTGCTCCTCGCTCTCCTCCTTCTTCTTCTTCTTCCCCCCGCCACGCGCCCAAGCTCCGGCGAACGCCGCGGCGACAGCTCGCGATGAGTTCTTCCTCCGCCGCCGCGCCTCCCCCGGTGCGCTCCGGCACTTGGGACGGTTCCGAAGTCCACGACGACCACATTGATTTCCTTCGCCAGACTCGTCGGCTCCCCGGCGAGGATCACGTGTGAGTGCGCCTCGCGCCAAAGGGGGAGATTTCCCCCGCGCCGCAGGAGGGTGAGCGGGTCATCTTCCGCTCGCACTGCCTGCGCGGGTTGGGGCTACCGGCGAGCAATTTCTTCCGATCTTTCCTGGAGTTCTACGGCCTCCAGCCGCACCACCTCACCCCAACACAGTGGTGCTGCTGTCCGCCTTCG
The DNA here is from genome assembly GCA_034509565.1 of Triticum monococcum. Classification (NCBI taxonomy): domain Eukaryota; kingdom Viridiplantae; phylum Streptophyta; class Magnoliopsida; order Poales; family Poaceae; genus Triticum; species Triticum monococcum. The sequence continues at coordinate 493,449,114 of CM067845.1, forward strand.
TGGCCTTGTGCGAAGGCTTCCTCGGCGTCCTCCCCACCATCGAGCTCTGGGGGGAATTCTTCTTCTCCAAGCTCGGCACCCAGGCCGCGGGCGTGCCGGCTCAATGCGGCGCGTTCATCGCCGTGCGAAGGTCAGGAGCCGACAACCCCTTCCCCTCCATCTCGCTGATAAAGTCGGTGAAGATGTGGCAGAGATCCTACTTTTATGTCAGGAGCGTCTCCGCGAGGGGGGACTGGGTCAACTTGCCGGCCTTCGAAGCCGGCCCGTCGGCTGGGCGACTGCCCAACTGGTCGTACCGGGCCAAGTCGCTGACACCTGCGGGAGCCGGCGCCATCGCGCGACTCCGAGTGCTGACGCAGTCGGAGGGTTTGACTGGTCCGGACCTGCTGGCCGCCTTCGTGGCGCGCCGAGTTCTCCCACTCCAAGCCCGCCCCCATATGATATGCCAGATGAGTGGGCACCGTGACCAGAGTCGGATGTGCACCAAGGATATGCCTCACGAAGAGGTGGCCTTCATGGTGAACTACCTCTCGGACAGCAAGCTCCTGGAGGATTGGCGGTTCGGCAAGGAGCCGTACTCCTGCGCCAACCCCCCGTCCGTGGTGAGTCGCCTTTCCTTTCTTTCTTTGGATTGTCTTCTTTCTTGCCGAGTTTTGTTTTGACCAGTCGGCTTTGGTTAAAATCCCCTCCTCCATTCACCAGCCGGCATCTCGGGGCCAGCCCGTGAGTTCCTTGCCGACCGGGCGGAGAGTGACGTCGACGACCCCGATCTGGGGGCGGCGGCTCTGGAGGACGACTCCGAGGGAGGAGGAGGAACAACAGGCGACTTCAGGGCTTCGGCCACATTCGCCGACTGGCCTGACAACGACGCCGAGGGGGAAGTCGCCCCCCGCCATCGGCCAGGAGCCAGCCAGCCTGGCGCGGGCTCTTCTGCCGCGCCGGGTGCTCCAGGTGGCGGGAAGAAGCACAGGGCCGTGCCGACCTTGTTCGGCAGTCGGCCGAAGAAACCCAAGGGTTTGGCTGCGGCGACCCGGCGGGACGAGGCGGCCGCGAAGGCCATCCGCTTCCATAAGGAAGTGAAGAAGCCGCCATTGGTCTCCGCATGAGTATCCTGTCTCAATGCTTTATTCTTTCTTTGTGACTTTGTCTGAGTTTTTGCTTGTCCCCCTTGCTTCAGGGCTCCCCTCACTCTTGAGAGGGTCACCGCCGCCTCCGTCATGGGGTCAGCGGAGACGTCCGCCACCACTCGGCGGATTGACCCCGCTGCAGACCTCCGGGAGGCGACAGAGCAGAATGCGCAGGAGAAGCGCAATGAAGAAGAGGCCGTTCGCCTAGAGAAGGCGGAGGCCGACAGGGCGGAGGCCTCCGCCAAGAAAAAACTGGCGGAGGCCGAAGCCGCTGCCGCAATGAAGCGGCAGGCGGAGGAAGCCGCGCGCCGCCAATCGGCGGTGTTCGTCACCCTGTTGAACTCCGCGCCGCCACCTCCGGAGCTCACGGGGCAGACTGGAGAAGCCGGCGGGGAGAACCCCGTCGTGGAGAGGGAGGGCATTAACCCCTCTACGCCGGATGTGAACATTCTGCCACCGCCTCCGCCGCCGTCCGAAGGTGCGCAGGGCGAGCAGCCGGCGGACCCTCCGGTGCCGCCGACTGAAGACGAGGCGGTGGCGCGGCTACTCCTCCAAGTCGGCTCGCCAACACGCCGCCGTCTGGAGAAGGCGACTTCGGCACCCCGCCCCCTGGAAGCCGGCACTGCCAGCTCGGCGATCCCAGACGCCGAAGCAACAAGCGCTGCACCCATTCGGTGGGTGCGAGGAGGCGGCACAGGGCCGCTGAACCAGGCGCTCCTGGACGTCCAGGCAAAGCTTCGTGCTGAGGGCGACGCTCTCCAGAGTTGCACCAAGGCGTTCCTAGAGTCACGGGCAGCCGTCCGGGTATGTTTTTTCCATTGGTTTTTGTTTTCTTGTTCCTCTCCGTGGGGGCGCGCCAGCGCACCCACTGGGTGTAGTCCCCGAGTTTCGGGCTGGTTGCTGAGCAGGCGGCCCGGAACTCCAATTGATGAACTCTGGGTGTTGACTTTTTGTCTGAAATGCTTAACACAGGATTACCACAACCTCCGCGTCACTGCCTTCAACCATAACGTTGAAGAGCTGGGCAAGCGGACCACCAATCTGTCGGAGAGCCGGAGTAAGTCCTTTTCCTTCTTCGCGGGGGCGCGCCGGCGCACCCGCGGGCTGTAGTCCCCGAGGTTCGGGCCGACTGCTGAGCAGTCGGGCAGGATATCCCTGGCGACCTTCTTTTTCTGATGACTTAACGCCTTCTTTATTTCTTCTTCTCAGGGGCCAACACTGCTCTTCAACAGCAGCTGAGCGACGCCAACTCCGCTTTGCGTGCCAAAGAGGAGGAGTGCAGCAAGCTCGCCACGGAGCGCGATCTGCTGGCCATTCAATTGGCAGAGCAGAAGGAGCTGCTTGTGAAGGCGCAGAGGAAGGCGGAGGAGACGGAAACCGCCCTCCTGGCCGAGTTCGCGAGCGAGCGCTCCTCCTGGTCTGACAAGGAGGCGATGCTGGCCTCCGGCTTCCACGAGATTGAAGACATCGTTGATGGTGAGTTTCTTTATTTTTCTTTCTTCGAGCTGCCGATTTAAGTCGTGCCGACTCCTGGTTTTTGACTTGCTTCTTCGTTTCTTCCTGTCTTTGCAGACTTCTTTCCTGGGCAGTCACAGACCGCCATCCAAGCCATCGAGGCTGACCGTGAAGGTCGGAGGGCGGAGGGCGCAGAGATTGCCACCGACGCCCCCCGAACTCTTGACGAGCACATCCTGAGCATCGAGGCTCAGCTTCGGCCGGCTCATCGGATGTTGCACGGCTTCAGCGTGTTGGTGCCCAGGCGATTGCCGCCCTGTGGCCAGACATGCAGGCTCCACGCACCCCCAGCCTGACGGCCGACTGGCTAGAGGTCGTGGCTGGTCGTCTTGAGGCCTGGAAGGGCTCTTCGGCCCGAGCTGGAGCGCGCCAGGCCTTGGAGTTCGTCAAGGCATGGTATCCGGGGCTGGATCTAGACCGGCTGGCCACGCTTCGGTAGGAGGTCCAGCCAGAGCTGGCAGCTGTGGAAGACGCCCTTGTCAAGCGTGCTGCGGCGATCGCCGAGTACACCGACACCAGCATCTTCGTCCCCGAGCGGTCTGAAGACGGCTGTAACGCCCCATATGTAACCTTCCCCAATTGTACTCCAACTCATGCGTTTCCGGCATTAAGTTATATTTAATTCTCGGGTTCGGGTCTTTGTCTCCGTGTGTTGTTTTTGTTTTTCGTGCATCTCATATCATGTCATCACGTGCATTGCATTTGCATACATGTTCGTCTCATGCATTCGAGCATTTTCCCCGTTGTCCGTTTTGCATTCCGGCGCTTCGTTCTCCTCCGGTGGACATTTCTAGCTTTCTTTCGTGTGTGGGGATTAAACATTTCCGGATTGGACCGAGACTTGCCATGCAGCCTTGGTTTACTACCGGTAGACCGCCTGTCAAGTTTCGGGTCATTTGGACTTCGTTTGATACTCCAACGGTTAACCGAGGGACCGAAAAGGCCTCGTGTGTGTGCAGCCCAACACCCCTCCATGTTGACCCAAAACCCACCAAACTCAGCTCCATCGTCTCGGTCGTTCGATCATGATCGTGTGGGCGAAAACCGCACCTCATTTGGACTCTCCTAGCTCGCTCTATGCCTATATATACATCCCCCTCCAAATTCGGATCTCCTCCCCGAAACCCTAGTCTTCTCCTTCCTCGCGCCGGCCGGACATTGTCCGACCCGGCCGGACAAATCGCCACCGCCACCGCTGCCACGTGGCGCGTCCCCGTTGGCCCGCGCCTCAGGCCCACTTCATCGCCGCCGCCAGCCCGTGGAGCCCGGGGCGGGCCCTCCCGGCCCGAAGCCGCCGCCTCCCGTGCCCACTTCGTCCCCGCCGCCATGGTCGCCCGCGTCGCCGCCATCTTCCCCCGCCGGCCACCGCCGCCATTGCCGGTGCCACCGAGCTCCCGCGCCGGAGGACTCGGCGCCCGAAGGCTCCGGCGGCCTCCGTGGCCGCGCCCCCGCCCGCGCGCCGCCTCTCCGGCTCCCCGCCGGCCGGATCCGGCGAGATCCGGCCCGGGAGCACCTCGCCGCCATCTCCCCGCTCCGGCGAGCCCCGGCGACTCCGGCATGAACAGTGCCGCCGCCCCGTGCTACAGTACCCGTCGCGCGGTTGCTACAGTAAAAAAACCCTAGATCTACGGTTGACTTTTCCCCTCCTAACCCTGGTTTTTCTTGCTACTTTGACCGCTCATATCTCCTCATTCGTAGCTCCGTTTTGGGCGTATGATATGTCAAAATCTTCGTCTCGACGAGTACATCATTTCATTCCATTGCATCATTTGCATTTGAGGTCATCTTGGTGCCCAAAATGCTGTTGGAAGGAGGCATGTTGAGTTAAATTGCAGATCCGTTAGTTCAACATGCACTTTTGTCATTTTTGCCATATTTAATCCGTGCATGATATGCCTGTGCCCCTTTGGGATGAATTGTTAAGCATGTTGTCTTCTTTCCAGAGGTGCCTTCCATGTATTTTTAGGATGTGTGTGTTGTCTTGTGCAAGCTTGCGAAGAGGGCTGCCTGAGATTATCGATTTCAGGGACTTGGTGAAAATCACTGTCTGGGCTGTTTTAGTTCACGATGCTATATGTCCGGCTTGTTTCCTAGTGATCCGTGCCTCTCTTGAGGATGATCAGTAAGAGTGTTTTGTTATGCTTGTTGTGCTTAATCCATCCATGTCTTTACTTGTTATGTTGGAGCACCCTAGGTTGACTCAATCGAGCTCAACTTTTGGATAGTTGCTGTTTTGGGCAGATCGTGAACTCTTTTGCGATTTTGCCGGAGTGATTGCTAGTGATCCATGCATGCTATGCCATTGTTCTTGCCATGTCTAGCTAGCATTTTTGTGCCTTCTTAATGGATATATGCTTGCCTTGCCATGACTTGCACCGTAGTGAGTGCATCGAGCTCGTTTACATGCCTCCGTGAGTTATTATTTCAGCATGTCCCAGTTTTCACTAAGTCTGAAAACTGATTGTGTTTCATCAATGTTCGTGTGCTCGGTAGAGTATTTTGTGAACCCTTTTGGCCCAGGTCATTGTGGGTGTTTTGTTAAGCTTGTTGAGTAGCTCCATGCCATGCTCTTACTTGCCCTCTTCAGGTTTTCCTTCATATTGTTTTGCTGCTCCGAAGAGAGCATCGTGGTCTGAAATTTCAGACTAGCGTTAATTTCGCTAAGTCTGAAATCTGTTTTGCTTATTCAGTTTTGCCATGCTTGTTTGAAGCCCTTAATGGATGAATTTGCCTATGCCTCAGTCCTGATGTTTTGTTAAGCTTGATGAGTACATCACTGCCATGCAATTTGTTTTCATGTTGGGTGGCTGTAGCATGTTCATTTTGTTGCATTTAGGAGCCTACTTGCTGTAAATCGCAGATCGGTTCGTTTAGTAAACCGCTTGCCATTTCTAAACCGTAGCTCCGATTGCCATGATCTTTATATCGTTTTCAGGGGATTTCTTCCCCTCTATCCAGTGGCACACTTGGTTTTCCAAGTAGAGGCCAGGTTCATGCATTTCCTGTTACATCTTGCATTTTGCATCCCGCATCGCATCCCGCATAGCATATCATCTTTGCATCTTATTGGTTGCCTTTGCACGTGGTTGATTGTATCCTTGTTGCTTGTTTGTGTTGTTGGGTAGAGCCGGGAGATGAGTTCGCTAATGAGGAGCCCGTTGAGTTTGCTTTTGAGGATCCAGTCAATTCTGACAACTATGCGGGCAAGATGATCACACCCTTGAAATCACTACTATCTTTGCTATGCTAGTTTGCTCGCTCTTTTGCTTTGCCAATGCTACGATGCCTACCACTTGCTTGTCAGCCTCCCAATTTCCATGATTGAGCCTCTAACCCACCTTTGTCCTAGCAAACCATTGATTGGCTATGTTACCGCTTTGCTCAAGCCCCTTCTTATAGCGTTGCTAGTTGCAGGTGAAGATTGGAGCCGTTCCTTGTTGGAACATTTATTTACTTGTTGGGATATCATTATATTGCTATGTTATCTTTACTCATCTATATACTTGGTAAAGGGTGGAAGGCTCGGCCTCTCGCCTAGTGTTTTGTTCCACTCTTGCCGCCCTAGTTTCCGTCATATCGGTGTTATGTTCCCGGATTGTTGCGTCCCTTATGCGGTTGGGCTATATGGGAACCCCTTGATAGTTCGCCTTGATTAAAGCTTTTCCAGCAATGCCCAACATTGGTTTTACCATTTGCCACCTACCCTTTTCTTTCCCTTGGGTTTCCGGAGCCCGAGGGTCATCTTTATTTTAGCCCCCCACGGGCCAGTGCTCCTCTGAGTGTTGGTCCGAACCGAGCCACTTGCAGCGCCACCTCGGGGCAACTCGAGGGTTGGTTTTAGTTGTACGTAGTGTTCATCTGAGTGTGCCCTGAGAAAGAGATATGTGCAGCTCCTATCGGGATTTGTCGGCGCATTCGGGCGGTGTTGCTGGACTAGTTTTGACCTGTCGAATCATCTTGTTGTACCGGGATACCGAGTCTGATCGGTGGGTCCTGGGTGGAGGTCTATTCCTTCGTTGACCGTGAGAGCTTGTTATGGGCTAAGTTGGGACCCCCCTGTAGGGATTGATCTTTCGAAAGCCGTGCCCGCGGTTATGGGCAGATGGGAATTTGTTAATGTCCGGTTGTAGATAACTTGAACTTAATTAATTAAAATGAATCAACTGCGTGTGTTGCCGTGATGGCCTCTTCTCGGCGGAGTCCGGGAAGTGGACACGGCGTTGGAGTTATGTTTGCGTAGTCTGCTCTATTTAGTTCCCGCTCGTGCTTTGCCTTCTCTTCTCGCTCTCCTTTGCGAATAAGTTAGCCACCATATATGCTAGTCGCTTGCTGCAGCTCCACTCACATTACCCCTTTCCTACCTATTAAGCTTAAATAGTCTTGATCGCGAGGGTGCGAGATTGCTGAGTCCTTGTGGCTTACAGATTACTATTACACCAGATGCAGGGACCGATGATACTCCTCCGGATGGCGCGTTCGAGCTGAAGTGGGAGTACGACGAGGACTCTCAGCGATACTATGTTTCTTTTCCGGATGATCAGTAGTGGTGCCTATTCGGGGTTCGATTCAGGGATTAGTCGCTTGTTTGGGGTCTTTTCTATTTTGGCGCCGTAGTCGGGCCATGAGTGTTTGTATGATGGATGTTATTTATGTACGTTGATGTGACGTGGCGAGTGTAAGCCAGCTATTATTATTATCCCCCCTTTATATTATATATGTACTTGGGTTGTGTAATGATTCCCGACTTGCGACATTGCTTTCAATGCACCTATGTCTCTAAGTCGTGCCTCGACACGTGGGAGACATAGCCGCATCGAGGGCGTTACAAGTTGGTATCAGAGCCTTCCCCGACCTTAGGAGCCCCATTGCTTGATCGTTCTAGCAGCCGAGTTGTGTCTAGAAAAATGTTTTGAGTCCTTAGGAATTATATATCGGAGAGCTTAGGAATTCTTTTTACTTCCCAGTCTCCTCATCGCTCTGGTAAGGCATCCTGACGTAGAGTTTTGACTCTTCTCTTCTCAAATTTCACTAAAAAAAAATTTTTAGGATCACGCGAGTATCTTAGTTTTGTTCCGATGGCTTATGATGAGAATACTGTCTTGGTGCCTCCTGTCAGGGGTTTAGTGGAAGTGTCCCGGGGAGTTGAGCTCTGAGGTGTTGTCATCATAATTCTATCGTTGCAATTCTGGCATACTTGAGATATGTGCGCGACATCAAAAATCTCCTTTATGCAGTTCGTTGGTGAGATAACCTCGACGCCACCCAGTACTGGGGCGGGAGTTCGGGAGTATCGCCATAACTTGTATAACGGATGCTTTTCAAAGGTTGAGATAGATGGTTTCCGAAGGTTTCTTGGTTATGTGTTGAAGGATGGATGCAGCTGGATGTAGGAATTGCTAGCTTGGGTGAGATATTATGCTTCCCCTGTATCCTCAACACCTGATTGCATAACCGGAAAGTTTCGGGAATTTCATAGGTGGGAATTCAAGTAGTCATAGGATATCTTTCCAACAGATGTGTGATATGAAATTGGGGTTCGACGTCTAGTGGTTCGCCTATTCACGGTCGATTTTACAGTGGCCTCGTTGTGTCTTAAAGAGTCCTTGGCTATGCTGACTCGGGGACGCTTCGTATGTCATGTGCACTGCCTTGTACATGATGGTGCTGTACGGTCGAGCCCGTGTAGGTCCTACCACGAACACTTCTGACGAAATTTCTATCATGTGTTTGTTCCGGCTTATCCCGCAAGCCAACCCATGGTTTATTTCGATTTGTGGTATTCGTTCTTCTTCGACGTCATATGTTGATTCCATCCCTCGTTGATGTACCTCTTCTACCTGATTCTTCGTGGCTTCGCAATTTAGGAATATGTGACCACTTCAAGAGAAGTGCATTCGTTCATTTTGTTCGGATGTGAAGACTTTATGTTGCAATTTTCATTTCGTTGGATTCACCTTCAATATTTCTCTATTTGGGTGCTAATGGTGGTCAACCTCTTCAGGATGGCTCCCGCTAAGAGCACCAGTAAGAACCAGAATCAAGATCCTCCGCCACCTCCGCCTCCTCCGGAAGCATGGCAGGCTGTGATGGCTGCTACTAATGCAAATACTCAGCTGATCATGCAAATCATCCAAGAGCGGAATCAAAGCAGTCTAGCGAATCAAGGCAACAACCAGAACCAGTTTGCAACTCTGCATCAGTTCCTCGCAAATGGTCCGAAGACGTTCAGCAACTGCGTTGAGGCTACCGATGCTGATGATTGGTTAGTCGATCTGGGCAAGCATTTTGAATGTAGCAACGTCAGACCTGAAGATTTCATCAAGTTCGCGTCTTTCCAGTTCAAGGATCAGGCCGCAGAGTTGTTTCAGCAGTACCGGGATTCCAGAGGTGGACGTTTGATCACTTGGGATGATTTCCGTCGTGATTTTCGAGCTCATCACATTCCTCAAAGTGTGACTGAAAGCAAACGTGAAGAATTCCGCAATCTGGAGCAAGGCTCTTTGTCTGTCTATGACTACAACCAGTTGTTCCAGAAGCTCGCCCATTTTGCCAAGCAGGATGTTCCTGATGAGAAGAGCATGATCTATCAGTTCAGGGGTGGTCTTCGTGAAGAAATTCAGCTCGCTCTTGTCCTCTTCGAGCCGCTGAGATACGATGAGTTCTACAACATGGCACTGAAGCAAGAGGCTGCTCAGCTCAGGTGTGATGCTTCCAGGAAGCGAGTCAGAGACACTACGTCTTCGTCCTCTACTCAAGTGGCCAAGCAGCAGAAGTATTGGCTTCCTCCTCCTCCGTTCCGTCAGCCGTATCAGCAGAAGAGCAAAGGTGGCAGTGGTTCGTCCCACCCACCCAACCCAGGCTTTCAGAACAAGACTTCGTCTCAAGCTCCAAGATCAAGTGCTCCGTATCACCGTCCGCTCTCAGAGGTCACGTGCAACAAGTGCCAACAGAAGGGTCACTATGCCAACAAGTGTTTCAACCAGAGGCGTCTTCCTCCTTCTCCTCCTGTCAGATCGGCAAGTACAGCTGTGGTCAAGCATAACCCCAAGTCCGCCAAGGTCAACTTGCTGAATGCAGCTCAGGCAGAGGACTCGCCAGATGTGATTATGGGTAATCTTCCTGTCAATGACATTCCCGCAAGAGTACTTTTTGATACTGGTGCATCGCTTTCTTTTATTTCAACTCCATTTGTGGCCAAGCATGATTTTGTGACCGAAAGGATTCCTGTTCCGTTGAAGATTGTGTCTCCGGGCAAGCAAATGACTTCCAACAATTGTGTCCCAGATATTTCTATCAGATTGGGCGATTACAAGTTTCTCTCTTCTCCGGTGGTTCTTGGTAATTCTGACATCGACCTCATTCTTGGTATGGACTGGCTCTCTAAACACAAGGCTCACCTCGATTGTGCAGCCAGGCAGATTCAACTGACTCATTCTTCAGAAGATGTCATTGTTTTTGCTGCTCGGGATAATACCATCCGGTTATTCTCTCTCAATGAAAATGGTGAATTGGATGCTATTTCGCAGATTGAGGTTGTTTGTGAGTATCAAGATGTCTTCCCTGAAGAACTCCCAGGCATGCCTCCAAACCGGCCGGTTGAATTCGTTATTGAACTTGAGCCCGGTACGGAACCGGTGTGCAAACGGCCTTACAAGCTCGGCCCCGAAGAGTTGAAGGAGTTGAAGAAACAGCTCGATGTGCAAGAAAGAATGGGTCTCATTCGGCCTAGTACTTCTCCGTGGGGTTGTGGTGTTCTTTTTGTGAAGAAGAAGGATGGAACGGACCGACTTTGTGTTGATTATCGTCCATTGAACAAGAAGACCATCAAGAACAAATATCCACTTCCCAACATTAATGAGCTATTCGAGCAACTCAAGGGTGCCCAAGTATTCTCCAAGCTTGATCTCCGTATGGGTTATCATCAAATTCGCATTCGTGAACAAGATATTCCGAAGACGGCGTTCAGAACAAGCTATGGGTCATATGAATACATAGTTATGTCTTTTGGCCTCGCCAATGCTCCTCCGACGTTCTCTCGCATGATGAACTTCATCTTCAACCCCTACACCAACGACTTTGTTTTGGTCTATCTCGATGATATCCTGGTTTTCTCGAAGAACAAGGAAGATCATGCCAAACACTTGTGTTTGGTTCTTGACAAGCTAAGGGAACATCAATTCTATGCCAAGTTCTCCAAGTGTGAGTTTTGGCTCGATGAGGTTCTTTATCTTGGTCATATTATCTCTGCCAAGGGCATTTCCGTGGATCCTGAGAAGGTGTCTGCAATTGTTAATTGGGAACCTCCTCAGAATGTGAAGCAACTCCGTAGCTTCCTCGGTCTTGCAAGTTATTGCCGAAGATTCGTTGAAAACTTCTCCAAGATCGCGAAGCCTCTCTCAAATCTTCTTCAAAAGCACGTCAAGTACGTTTGGTCTCCGGAGTGTGATGTTGCTTTCAACGCTTTGAAAGAGAAATTGATCACTGCTCCAGTTCTAACTCCGCCTGATGAAACCAAGCCGTACGAGGTCTTTTGTGATGCCTCTCTCCAAGGTCTCGGTGCAGTACTGATGCAAGAGAAGAAAGTTGTTGCTTATACCTCTCGCCAGTTGAAGCCAAATGAGAAGAACTACCCCACTCATGATCTTGAGTTGGCGGCAGTTGTGCACGCATTGTTGACTTGGAGACATCTTCTCTTGGGAAGGAAAGTGGACATTTTCACTGATCATAAGAGTCTCAAGTACATCTTCACTCAGCCTAATCTCAACCTCAGGCAGACTCGATGGGTCGAAATGATTCAAGAGTACAATCCGAGTATCGAGTATACTCCAGGCAAGGCTAATGTGATTGCTGACGCTTTGAGCAGAAAAGCATATTGCAACAGTCTGATTCTCAAGCCTTATCAACCCGAGCTTTGTGAAGCCTTCCGCAAACTTAATCTGCAAGTTGTTCCTCAAGGTTTCCTTGCCAACCTTCAAGTTTCTCCTACCTTGGAAGACCAGATTCGCCAAGCCCAGCTTCTTGATGCTATGGTGAAAAGGGTGAAGATTGGTATTGCAAAGAGTCAGTCCAAGTACAAGTGCTACCGACTTGATGACAAGGACACTCTCTTCTTCGAGGATCGAATTGTTGTGCCCAAAGGTGAACTTCGTAAAGTGATCATGAATGAGGCTCACAACTCTCTCCTCTCCATCCACCCTGGGAGCACGAAGGTGTATCAAGACCTGAAGCAAACTTATTGGTGGACTCGAATGAAGCGTGAGATCGCTCAATTCGTGAATGAATGTGATGTCTGTAGAAGAGTGAAAGCAGAACACCAAAGGCCAGCAGGTCTCCTCCAACCTCTCGCCATTCCAGAATGGAAGTTTGACCACATTGAAATGGACTTCGTGACTGGGTTTCCTAAGTCCAAGCGTGGCAATGATGCTATATTCGTTGTCATCGACAAGCTCACCAAAGTGGCTCATTTCTTGCCTATCAAAGAGTCAATCACTGCGGCTCAATTGGCGGAGCTCTACACCTCCCGCATTGTCTCTCTGCACGGTATTCCTCAAGTGATATCTTCAGACCGTGGCAGCATCTTTACCTCCAAGTTCTGGGATTCTTTTCAGAAGGCCATGGGCACCAACATTCGCTTCAGCACTACTTTCCAACCTCAAAAAAGCGGTCAAGTCGAGCGTGTCAACCAGATTCTTGAAGATATGCTCAGGGCTTGTGTTATCTCCTTCGGCATGAAGTGGGAGGATTGCCTTCCTTATGCTGAATTCTCGTACAACAACAGTTTCCAAGCAAGCTCCGGCAAGGCCCCGTTTGAAATTCTGTATGGTAGGAAGTGCCGTACACCTCTCAACTGGTCTGAAACCGGTGAACGTCAGCTGCTGGGTAATGACCTGATCACAGAGGCAGAAGAAATGTGCAAGGTCATTCGTGATAACCTCAAAGCAGCCCAATCTCGTCAGAAGAGCTATTACCACAGCAAGCACCGTGATTTGGCTTTCGAGATCGGAGATCATGTCTACCTCCGCGTCTCTCCTATGAAAGGGACTCGTCGCTTCGGTATCAAAGGGAAGCTTGCCCCCAGATACGCCGGGCCTTTCAAGATCGTCAGCAAGAGAGGCGACCTCGCCTATCAACTCGAGCTTCCTGCAACATTTGCCAATGTTCATGATGTGTTCCATGTCTCGCAACTCCGTAAGTGCTTCAAGACGCCTGAGCGCACCGTCAACTTCGAGGACATTGAGCTCCAAGAAGATCTCTCCTACCATGAGCACCCAGTTGCAATCCTGGAAGAGACCGAATGCAAAACTCGCAACAAGTCAATCAAGTTTCTCAAAGTAAAGTGGTCACACCATTCCGACCGTGAAGCTACCTGGGAATGCGAGGATCACCTCCGTTCTGAGTACCCGGAGTTCTTTCAGTCTTAGATCTCGGGATGAGATCTTTTCGTAGTGGTGGAGTGTTGTAACGCCCCATATGTAACCTTCCCCAATTGTACTCCAACTCATGTCGTTTCCGGCATTAAGTTATATTTAATTCTCGGGTTCGGGTCTTTGTCTCCGTGTGTTGTTTTTGTTTTTGGTGCATCTCATATCATGTCATCACGTGCATTGCATTTGCTTACATGTTCGTCTCATGCATTCGAGCATTTTCCCCGTTGTCTGTTTTGCATTCCGGCGCTTCGTTCTCCTCCGGTGGCCATTTCTAGCTTTCTTTCGTGTGTGGGGATTAAACATTTCCGGATTGGACCGAGACTTGCCATGCGGCCTTGGTTTACTACCGGTAGACCGCCTGTCAAGTTTCGGGTCATTTGGACTTCGTTTGATACTCCAACGGTTAACCGAGGGACCGAAAAGGCCTCGTGTGTGTGCAGCCCAACACCCCTCCATGTTGACCCAAAACCCACCAAACTCAGCTCCATCGTCTCGGTCGTTCGATCACGATCGTGTGGGTGAAAACCGCACCTCATTTGGACTCTCCTAGCTCCCTCTATGCCTATATATACATCCCCCTCCAAATTCGGATCTCCTCCTCCCCGAAACCCTAGTCTTCTCCTTCCTCGCGCCGGCCGGACATTGTCCGACCCGGCCGGACAAATCGCCACCGCCACCGCTGCCACGTGGCGCGTCCCCGTTAGCCCGCGCCTCAGGCCCACTTCATCGCCGCCGCCAGCCCGTGGAGCCCGGGGCTGGCCCTCCCGGCCCGAAGCCGCCGCCTCCCGTGCCCACTTCGTCCCCGCCGCCAGGGTCGCCCGCGTCGCCGCCATCTTCCCCCGCCGGCCACCGCCGCCATTGCCGGTGCCACCGAGCTCCCGCGCCGGAGGACTCGGCGCCCGAAGGCTCCGGCGGCCTCCGTGGCTGCCCCCGCCCGCGCGCTGCCTCTCCGGCTCCCCGCCGGCCGGATCCGGCGAGATCCGGCCCGGGAGCACCTCGCCGCCGTCTCCCTGCTCCGGCGAACCCCGGCGACTCCGGCGTGAACAGTGCCGCCGCCCCGTGCTACAGTACCCGTCGCGCGGTTGCTACAGTAAAAAAAACCCTAGATCTATGGTTGACTTTTCCCCTCCTAACGCTGGTTTTTCTTGCTACTTTGACCGCTCATATCTCCTCATCCGTAGCTCCGTTTTGGGCGTATGATATGTCAAAATCTTTGTCTCGACGAGTACATCATTTCATTCCATTGCATCATTTGCATTTGAGGTCATCTTGGTGCCCAAAATGCTGTTGGAAGGAGGCATGTTGAGTTAAATTGCAGATCCGTTAGTTCAACATGCACTTTTGTCATTTTTACCATATTTAATCCGTGCATGATATGCCTGTGCCCCTTTGGGATGAATTGTTAAGCATGTTGTATTCATTCCAGAGGTGCCTTCCATGTATTTTTAGGATGTGTGTGTTGTCTTGTGCAAGCTTGCGAAGAGGGCTGCCTGAGATTATCGATTTCAGGGACAGTGAAAATCACTAAGTCTGGGCCGTTTTAGTTCACGATGCTATATGTCCGGCTTGTTTCCTAGTGATCCGTGCCTCTCTTGAGGATGATCAGTAAGAGTGATTTGTTATGCTTGTTGGGCTTAATCCATCCATGTCTTTACTTGTTATGTTGGAGCACCCTAGGTTGACTCAATCGAGCTCAACTTTTGGATAGTTGCTGTTTTGGGCAGATCGTGAACTCTTTTGCGATTTTGCCGGAGTGATTGCTAGTGATCCATGCATGCTATGCCATTGTTCTTGCCATGTCTAGCTAGCATTTTTGTGCCTTCTTAATGGATATATGCTTGCCTTGCCATGACTTGCACCGTAGTGAGTGCATCGAGCTCGTTTACATGCCTCCGTGAGTTATTATTTCAGCATGTCCCAGTTTTCACTAAGTCTGAAAACTGATTGTGTTTCATCAATGTTCGTGTGCTCGGTAGAGTATTTTGTGAACCCTTTTGGCCCAGGTCATTTTGGGTGTTTTGTTAAGCTTGTTGAGTAGCTCCATGCCATGCTCTTACTTGCCCTCTTCAGGTTTTCCTTCATATTGTTTTGCTGCTCCGAAGAGAGCATCGTGGTCTGAAATTTCAGACTAGCGTTAATTTCGCTAAGTCTGAAATCTGTTTTGCTTATTCAGTTTTGCCATGCTTGTTTGAAGCCCTTAATGGATGAATTTGCCTATGCCTCAGTCCTGATGTTTTGTTAAGCTTGATGAGTACATCACTGCCATGCAATTTGTTTTCATGTTGGGTGGCTGTAGCATGTTCATTTTGTTGCATTTAGGAGCCTACTTGCTGTAAATCGCAGATCGGTTCGTTTAGTAAACCGCTTGCCATTTCTAAACCGTAGCTCCGATTGCCATGATCTTTATATCGTTTTCAGGGGATTTCTTCCCCTCTATCCAGTGGCACACTTGGTTTTCCAAGTGGAGGCCAGGTTCATGCATTTCCTGTTACATCTTGCATTTTGCATCCCGCATCGCATCCCGCATAGCATATCATCTTTGCATCTTATTGGTTGCCTTTGCACGTGGTTGATTGTATCCTTGTTGCTTGTTTGTGTTGTTGGGTAGAGCCGGGAGACGAGTTCGCTAATGAGGAGCCCGTTGAGTTTGCTTTTGAGGATCCAGTCAATTCTGACAACTATGCGGGCAAGATGATCACACCCTTGAAATCACTACTATCTTTGCTATGCTAGTTTGCTCGCTCTTTTGCTTTGCCAATGCTACGATGCCTACCACTTGCTTGTCAGCCTCCCAATTTCCATGATTGAGCCTCTAACCCACCTTTGTCCTAGCAAACCATTGATTGGCTATGTTACCGCTTTGCTCAAGCCCCTTCTTATAGCGTTGCTAGTTGCAGGTGAAGATTGGAGCCGTTCCTTGTTGGAACATTTATTTACTTGTTGGGATATCATTATATTGCTATGTTATCTTTACTCATCTATATACTTGGTAAAGGGTGGAAGGCTCGGCCTCTCGCCTAGTGTTTTGTTCCACTCTTGCCGCCCTAGTTTCCGTCATATCGGTGTTATGTTCCCGGATTGTTGCGTCCCTTACGCGGTTGGGCTATATGGGAACCCCTTGATAGTTCGCCTTGATTAAAGCTTTTCCAGCAATGCCCAACATTGGTTTTACCATTTGCCACCTACCCTTTTCTTTCCCTTGGGTTTCCGGAGCCCGAGGGTCATCTTTATTTTAGCCCCCCACGGGCCAGTGCTCCTCTGAGTGTTGGTCCGAACCGAGCCACTTGCAGCGCCACCTCGGGGCAACTCGAGGGTTGGTTTTAGTTGTACGTAGTGTTCATCTGAGTGTGCCCTGAGAAAGAGATATGTGCAGCTCCTATCGGGATTTGTCGGCGCATTCGGGCGGTGTTGCTGGACTAGTTTTGACCTGTCGAATCATCTTGTTGTACCGGGATACCGAGTCTGATCGGTGGGTCCTGGGTGGAGGTCTATTCCTTCGTTGACCATGAGAGCTTGTTATGGGCTAAGTTGGGACCCCCCTGTAGGGATTGATCTTTCGAAAGCCGTGCCCGCGGTTATGGGCAGATGGGAATTTGTTAATGTCCGGTTGTAGATAACTTGAACTTAATTAATTAAAATGAATCAACTGCGTGTGTTGCCGTGATGGCCTCTTCTCGGCGGAGTCCGGGAAGTGGACACGGCGTTGGAGTTATGTTTGCGTAGTCTGCTCTACTTAGTTCCCGCTCGTGCTTTGCCTTCTCTTCTCGCTCTCCTTTGCGAATAAGTTAGCCACCATATATGCTAGTCGCTTGCTGCAGCTCCACTCACATTACCCCTTTCCTACCTATTAAGCTTAAATAGTCTTGATCGCGAGGGTGCGAGATTGCTGAGTCCTTGTGGCTCACAGATTACTATTACACCAGATGCAGGGACCGATGATACTCCTCCGGATGGCGCGTTCGAGCTGGAGTGGGAGTACGACGAGGACTCTCAGCGATACTATGTTTATTTTCCGGATGATCAGTAGTGGTGCCTATTCGGGGTTCGATTCAGGGATTAGTCGCTTGTTTGGGGTCTTTTCTATTTTGGCGCCGTAGTCGGGCCATGAGTGTTTGTATGATGGATGTTATTTATGTACGTTGATGTGACGTGGCGAGTGTAAGCCAGCTATTATTATTATCCCCCCTTTATATTATATATGTACTTGGGTTGTGTAATGATTCCCGACTTGCGACATTGTTTTCAATGCGCCTATGTCTCTAAGTCGTGCCTCGACACGTGGGAGACATAGCCGCATCTGTTGGGGAACGCAGTAATTTCGAAAATTTTCCTACGCACACGCAACATCATGGTGATGCACAGCAACGAGAGGGGAGAGTGTTGTCTACGTACCAACGCAGACCGACTGCGGAAGCGATCACACAACGTAGAGGAAGTAGTCGTACGTCTTCTTCCCGATCCGACCGATCCAAGCACCGTTACTCCGGCACCTCCGAGTTCTTAGCACACGTTCAGCTCGATGACGTTCCTCGGGCTCCGATCCAGAAAAGCGTCGAGGAAGAGTTCCGTCAGCACGACGGCGTGATGACGATCTTGATGTACTACCGACACAGGGCTTCGCCTAAGCACTGTAACGGTATGATCGAGGTGGAATTTGGTGGCAGGGGGCACCGCACACGGCTAAGGAACAATCTCAAGGATCAACTTGTGTGTCTTGGGGTGCCCCCTGCCCCCGTATATAAAGGTTGGAGGAGGGGGAGCCGGCCGGCCAGGGAGAGGGAGGCGTAGAGGGGGTCCTACTCGCACCGGGAGTAGGACTCCCCCCTCCAATCCTAATCCTATTAGGACTCCCGGGGGGGAAAGGAGAGAGAGGGGGGCCGGCCCCTTCTCCTAGTCCTACTAGGACTTGGGGAAGGGGGGGCGCGCGGCTAGGCTGTGGGCTGCCCCTTCTCTCTTTTCCACTAAGGCCCAATAGGCCCATTAGTCTCCCGGGGGGTTCCGGTAACCCTCCCGGTATTCCGGTAAAATCCCGATTTCACCCGGAACACTTCCTATGTCCAAACATAGGCTTCCAATATATCAATCTTTACGTCTCGACCATTTCGAGACTCCTCGTCATGTCTGTGATCTCATCCGGGACTCCGAACAACCTTCGGTACATCAAAATGCATAAACTCATAATAACTGTCATCGTAACGTTAAGCGTGCGGACCCTACGGTTCGAGAACAATGTAGACATGACCGAGACACGTCTCCGGTCAATAACCAATAGCGGGACCTGGATGCCCATATTGTCTCCTACATATTCTACGAAGATCTTTATCGGTCAGACCGCATAACAACATACGTTGTTCCCTTTGTCATCGGTATGTTACTTGCCCGAGATTCGATCGTCGGTATCCAATACCTAGTTCAATCTCGTTACTGGCAAGTCTCTTTACTCGTTCCATAATACATAATCTCACAACTAACATATTAGTTGCAGTGCTTACAAGGCTTATGTGATGTGTATTACCGAGAGGGCCCAGAGATACCTCTCCGACAATCGGAGTGACAAACCCTAATCTCGAAATACGCCAACCCAACATCTACCATTGGAGACACCTGTAGTACTCCTTTATAATCACCCAGTTACGTTGTGACGTTTGGTAGTACCCAAAGTGTTCCTCCGGTAAACGGGAGTTGCATAATCTCATAGTTATAGGAACATGTATAAGTCATGAAGAAAGCAATAGCAACATACTAAACGATCGGGTGCTAAGCTAATGGAATGGGTCATGTCAATCAGATCATTCAACTAATGATGTGACCTCGTTAATCAAATAACAACTCTTTGTTCATGGTTAGGAAACATAACCATCTTTGATTAACGAGCTAGTCAAGTAGAGGCATACTAGTGACACTCTGTTGGTCTATGTATTCACACATGTATTATGTTTCCGGTTAATACAATTCTAGCATGAATAATAAACATTTATCATGATATAAGGAAATAAATAATAACTTTATTATTGCCTCTAGGGCATATTTCCTTCAGTCTCCCACTTGCACTAGAGTCAATAATCTAGATTGCACTGTAATGATTCTAACACCCATGGAGCCTTGGTGCTGATCATGTTTTGCTCGTGGAAGAGGCTTAGTCAACGGGTCTGCTACATTCAGATCCGTATGTATCTTGCAAATCTCTATGTCTCCCACCTGGACTAAATCCCGGATGGAGTTGAAGCGTCTCTTGATGTGTTTGGTCCTCTTGTGAAATCTGGATTCCTTTTCCAAGGCAATTGCACCAGTATTGTCACAGAAGATTTTCATTGGACCCGATGCACTAGGTATGACACCTAGATCGGATATGAACTCCTTCATCCAGACTCCTTCGTTTGCTGCTTCCGAAGCAGCTATGTACTCCGCTTCACATGTAGATCCCGCTACGACGCTTTGTTTAGAACTGCACCAACTGACAGCTCCACCGTTTAAAGTAAACACGTATCCGGTCTGCGATTTAGAATCGTCCGGATCAGTGTCAAAGCTTGCATCAACGTAACCTCTTACGGTGAGCTCTTTGTCACCTCCATATACGAGAAACATATCCTTAGTCCTTTTCAGGTATTTCAGGATGTTCTTGACCGCTGTCCAGTGATCCATTCCTGGATTACTTTGGTACCTCCCTGCTAAACTTATAGCAAGGCACACATCAGGTCTGGTACACAGCATTGCATACATGATAGAGCCTATGGCTGAAGCATAGGGAACATCTTTCATTTTCTCTCTATCTTCTGTAGTGGTCGGGCATTGAGTCTTACTCAACTTCATACCTTGTAACACAGGCAAGAACCCTTTCTTTGCTTGATCCATTTTGAACTTCTTCAAAATCTTGTCAAGCTATGTGCTTTGTGAAAGTCCAATTAAGCGTTTTGATCTATCTCTATAGATCTTCATGCCTAATATGTAAGCAGCTTCCCTGAGGTCTTTCATCGAAAAACTTTTATTCAAGTATCCCTTCATGCTATCCAGAAATTCTATATCATTTCCAATCAGCAATATGTCATCCACATATAATATTAGAAATGCTACAAAGCTCCCACTCACTTTTTTGTAAATACAGGCTTCTCCAAAAGTCTGTATAAAGCCAAATGCTTTGATCACACTATCAAAGCGTTTATTCCAACTCCGAGATGCTTGCACCAGTCCATAAATGGATCGCTGGAGTTTGCATACTTTGTTAGCTCCCTTTGGATCGACAAAATCTTCTGGTTGTATCATATACAACTCTTCTTCCAGAAATCCATTCAGGAATGCAGTTTTGACATCCATCTGCCAAATTTCATAATAATAAAATGCGGCAATTGCTAACATAATTCTGACGGACTTAAGCATCGCTACGGGTGAGAAGGTCTCATCATAGTCAACTCCTTGAACTTGTCGAAAACCTTTCGCGACAAGTCGAGCTTTATAGACAGTAATATTACCGTCAGCGTCAGTCTTTTTCTTGAAGATCCATTTATTCTCAATTGCTTGCCGATCATCGGGCAAGTCAACCAAAGTCCATACTTTGTTTTCATACATGGATCCCATCACAGATTTCATGGCCTCAAGCCACTTTGCGGAATCTGGGCTCACCATCGCTTCTTCATAGTTCGTAGGTTCATCATGATCTAGCATCATGACTTCCAGAACTGGATTACCGTACCACTCTGGTGCGGATCTCACTCTGGTTGATCTACGTGGTTCAGTAGTATCTTGTTCTGAAGCTTCATGATCATCATCATTAGCTTCCTCACTGATTGGTATAGGTGTCGCAGAAACAGTTTTCTGTGATGTACTATTTTCCAATAAGGGAGCAGGTACAGTTACCTCGTCAAGTTCTACTTTCCTCCCACTCACTTCTTTCGAGAGAAACTCCTTCTCTAGAAAGTTTCCGAATTTAGCAACAAAAGTCTTGCCTTCAGATCTGTGATAGAAGGTGTATCCAATAGTTTCCTTTGGATATCCTATGAAGACACACTTCTCCGATTTGGGTTTGAGCTTATCAGGTTGAAGCTTTTTCACATAAGCATCGCAGCCCCAAACTTTAAGAAACGACAACTTTGGTTTCTTGCCAAACCATAGTTCATAAGGTGTCGTCTCAACCGATTTTGATGGTGCCCTGTTTAACGTGAATGCGGCCGTCTCTAAAGCATAACCCCAAAACGATAGCGATAAATCAGTAAGAGACATCATAGATCGCACCATATCTAGTAAAGTACGATTACGACGTTCGGACACACCATTACGTTGTGGTGTTCCGGGTGGCGTGAGTTGCGAAATTATTCCACAATTTTTCAAATGTACACCAAACTCGTAACTCAAATATTCTCCTCCACGATCAGATCGTAGAAACTTTATTTTCTTGTTACGATGATTTTCAACCTCACTCTGAAATTCTTTGAACTTTTCAAATGTTTCAGACTTATGTTTCATTAAGTAGATATACCCATATCTGCTTAAATCATCTGTGAAGGTGAGAAAATAACGATATCCGCCACGAGCCTCAATATTCATCGGACCACATACATCGGTATGTATGATTTCCAATAAATCTGTTGCTCTCTTCATAGTTCCGGAGAACGGTGTTTTAGTCATCTTGCCTATGAGGCACGGTTCGCAAGTACCAAGTGATTCATAATCAAGTGGTTCCAAAAGCCCATCAGTATGGAGTTTCTTCATGCGCTTTACACCGATATGACCTAAACGGCAGTGCCACAAATAAGTTGCACTATCATTATTAACTTTGCATCTTTTGGCTTCTACATTATGAATATGTGTATCGCTATCTTCGAGATTCAACAAGAATAGACCACTCTTCAAAGGTGCATGACCATAAAAGATATTATTCATATAAATAGAACAACCATTATTCTCTGATTTAAATGAATAACCGTCTCGCATTAAACAAGATCCAGATATAATGTTCATGCTCAACGCTGGCACCAAATAACAATTATTTAGGTCTAATATTAATCCCGAAGGTAGATGTAGAGGTAGCGTGCCGACCGCGATCACATCGACTTTGGAACCGTTTCCCACGCGCATCGTCACCTCGTCCTTTGCTAGCGTCCGCTTATTCCGTAGTCCCTGTTTCGAGTTGCAAATATTAGCAACAGAACCAGTATCAAATACCCAGGTGCTACTGCGAGCTCTGGTAAGGTACACATCAATAACATGTATATCACATATACCTTTGCTCACTTTGCCATCCTTCTTATCCGCCAAATACTTGGGGCAGTTCCGCTTCCAGTGACCAGTCTGCTTGCAGTAGAAGCACTCAGTTTCAGGCTTAGGTCCAGACTTGGGTTTCTTCTCCTGAGAAGCAACTTGCTTGCTGTTCTTCTTGAAGTTTCCCTTCTTCTTCCCTTTGCCCTTTTTCTTGAAACTAGTGGTTTTGCTAACCATCAACACTTGATGCTCCTTCTTGATTTCTACCTCCGCAGCTTTCAGCATTGCGAAGAGCTCGGGAATAGTCTTGTTCATCCCTTGCATATTATAGTTCATCACGAAGCTCTTGTAGCTTGGTGGCAGTGATTGGAGAATTCTGTCAATGATGCAATCATCTGGAAGATTAACTCCCATCTGAATCAAGTGATTATTATACCCAGACATTTTGAGTATATGCTCACTAACAGAACTGTTCTCCTCCATCTTGCAGCTATAGAACTTATTGGAGACTTCATATCTCTCAATTCGGGCATTTGCTTGAAATATTAACTTCAACTCCTGGAACATCTCATATGCTCCATGACGTTCAAAAATTCGTTGAAGTCCCGATTCTAAGCCGTAAAGCATGGCACACTGAACTATTGAGTAGTCATCAGCTTTGCTCTGCCAAACGTTCACAACATCTGGCGTTGCTCCAGCAGCAGGCCTGTCACCCAGCGGTGCTTCCGGGATGTAATTCTTCTGTGCAGCAATGAGGATAATCCTCAGGTTACGGACCCAGTCCGTGTAATTGCTACCATCATCTTTCAACTTTGCTTTCTCAAGGAACGCATTAAAATTCAACGGAACAATAGCACGAGCCATCTATCTACAATCAACATAAACAAGCAAGATACTATCAGGTACTAAGTTCATGATAAGTTTAAGTTCAGTTAATCAAATTACTTAGGAACTCCCACTTAGATAGACATCCCTCTAATCTTCTAAGTGATCACGTGATCCAAATCAACTAAACCATAACCGATCATCAAGTGAGATGGATTAGTTTTCAATGGTGAACATCGTTATGTTGATCATATCTACTATATGATTCACGCTCGACCTTTCGGTCTCCGTGTTCCGAGGCCATATCTGTATATGCTTGGCTCGTCAAGTATAACCTGAGTATTCTGCGTGTGCAACTGTTTTGCACCCGTTGTATTTGGACGTAGAGCTTATCACACCCGATCATCACGTGGTGTCTGGGCACGACGAACTTTGGCAACGGTGCATACTCAGGGAGAACACTTCTTGATAATTTTAGTGAGAGATCATCTTATAATGCTACCGTCAATCAAAGCAAGATAAGATGTATAAAAGGATAAACATCACATGCAATCAATATAAGTGATATGATATGGCCATCATCATCTTGTGCTTGCGATCTCCATCTCCGAAGCACCGTCATGATCACCATCGTCACCGACGCGACACCTTGATCTCCATCGTAGCATCGTTGTCGTCTCGCCAATCTTATGCTTCCACGACTATCACTACCGTTTAGTAATAAAGTAAAGCATTACATCGCGATTGCATTGCATACAATAAAGCGACAACCATATGGCTCCTGCCAGTTGCCGATAACTCGGTTACAAAACATGATCATCTCATACAATAAAATCAGCATCATGCCTTGACCATATCACATCACAACATACCCTGCAAAAACAAGTTAGACGTCCTCTACTTTGTTGTTGCAAGTTTTACGTGGCTGCTACGGGCTTTAAGTAAGAACTCATCTAACCTACGCATCAAAACCACAACGATAGTTCGTCAAATAGACTCCGTTTTAACCTTCTCAAGGACCGGGCGTAGTCACACTTGGTTCAACTAAAGTTGGAGAGACAGTCTTCCGCAAGCCATCTGTGTGCAAAGCACGTCGAGGGAACCGGTCTCGCGTAAGAGTACGCGTAAGGTTGGTCCGGATCGTCTCACCCAACAATACCGCCGAACCAAAGTATGACATGCTAGTAGGCAGTATAACTTGTATCACCCACAACTCACTTGTGTTCTACTCGTGCATATAACATCAAACCATAAAACCTGGCTCTGATACCACTGTTGGGGAACGCAGTAATTTCGAAAATTTTCCTACGCACACGCAAGATCATGGTGATGCACAGCAATGAGAGGGGAGAGTGTTGTCTACGTACCAACGCAGACCGACTGCGGAAGCGATCACACAACATAGAGGAAGTAGTCGTACATCTTCTTCCCGATCCGACCGATCCAAGCACCGTTACTCCGGCACCTCCGAGTTCTTAGCACACGTTCAGCTCGATGACGTTCCTCGGGCTCCGATCCAGCAAAGCGTCGAGGAAGAGTTCCGTCAGCACGACGGCGTGATGACGATCTTGATGTACTACCGACGCAGGGCTTCGCCTAAGCACTGTAACGGTATGATCGAGGTGGAATTTGGTGGCAGGGGGCACCGCACACGGCTAAGGAACGATCTCAAGGATCAACTTGTGTGTCTTGGGGTGCCCCCTGCCCCCGTATATAAAGGTTGGAGGAGGGGGAGCCGGCCGTCCAGGGAGAGGGAGGCGCAGAGGGAGTCCTACTCCCACCGGGAGTAGGACTCCCCCCTCCAATCCTAATCCTATTAGGACTCCCGGGGGGGGAAGGAGAGAGAGGGGGGCCGGCCCCTTCTCCTAGTCCTACTAGGACTTGGGGAAGGGGGGGCGCGCGGCTAGGCTGTGGGCTGCCCCTTCTCTCTTTTCCACTAAGGCCCAATAGGCCCATTAGTCTCCCGGGGGGTTCCGATAACCCTCCCGGTATTCCGGTAAAATCCCGATTTCACCCGGAACACTTCCTATGTCCAAACATAGGCTTCCAATATATCAATCTTTACGTCTCGACCATTTCGAGACTCCTCGTCATGTCCGTGATCTCATCCGGGACTCCGAACAACCTTCGGTACATCAAAATGCATAAACTCATAATAACTGTCATTGTAACGTTAAGCGTGCGGACCCTACGGTTTGAGAACAATGTAGACATGACTGAGACACGTCTCCGGTCAATAACCAATAGCGGGACCTGGATGCCATATTGGCTCCTACATATTCTACGAAGATCTTTATCGGTCAGACCGCATAACAACATACGTTGTTCCCTTTGTCATCGGTATGTTACTTGCCCGAGATTCGATCGTCGGTATCCAATACCTAGTTCAATCTCGTTACTGGCAAGTCTCTTTACTCGTTCCGTAATACATCATCTCACAACTAACATATTAGTTGCAGTGCTTGCAAGGCTTATGTGATGTGTATTACCGAGAGGGCCCAGAGATACCTCTCCGACAATCGGAGTGACAAACCCTAATCTCGAAATACGCCAACCCAACATCTACCATTGGAGACACCTGTAGTACTCCTTTATAATCACCCAGTTACGTTGTGACGTTTGGTAGTACCCAAAGTGTTCCTCCGGTAAACGGGAGTTGCATAATCTCATAGTTATAGGAACATGTATAAGTCATGAAGAAAGCAATAGCAACATACTAAACGATCGGGTGCTAAGCTAATGGAATGGGTCATGTCAATCAGATCATTCAACTAATGATGTGACCTCGTTAATCAAATAACAACTCTTTGTTCATGGTTAGGAAACATAACCATCTTTGATTAACGAGCTAGTCAAGTAGAGGCATACTAGTGACACTCTGTTGGTCTATGTATTCACACATGTATTATGTTTCCGGTTAATACAATTCTAGCATGAATAATAAACATTTATCATGATATAAGGAAATAAATAATAACTTTATTATTGCCTCTAGGGCATATTTCCTTCAGCATCGAGGGCGTTACAAGGGCGAGGAGGTACCGCCAGAGTGGTTTGGGATGAACCCAGACTACAGCGAGGACTCGGCGGAGGTGATTGGCTCCAGCGTCGAGGAGGAAGGCGAGGCGGAGGACGGAGGCGAGACGGAGGCACCAGAAGATAGGACAGACGGCCAGCCTCAGCTCGACCGCGCCTCCAGCAACGAGCCGTGTGCGACCGACCCGACTGCCGCCGGAGGCGATCAAGCCGAGACTAGCCAGCCGGCCGCCCCGACGCCTGACGCTGTTGCTTCCTTCGACCCTCCGAATCCGTCTGCTGCTTCCTAAGCTGCAGCTTTATCTTTATTTTACCTACTTCAGTAGTCTTTGAAGAACTTGTTAATTCGCACAATTCCACCCGCGGGGTGTATTTTGAACCTCTGCTCGAAAATTCGGCCAAGGGCCTATGTTATGTAAATATATTTATCCGGGTTCTATCTTTTCTTGCTCATTGCTCTTTTGGCTTTTTTCCTTTGCAACTTTCTCTTAGTTGCCTGCCTTGCCAATCGGACAGCCGCTCTGCGGACTGTCGCTGGATCAAGTGCTTGGCTACTTTGGGAAAGCAAGTACTTAGCTGTTTTTAAGAGTTTTGAGCAAGTTGAATAGAAGGCGGCAATCCGACTATTCGAGAGTCGGTTTGCGAAAAAGGCTGGAAGCCGTCTTGAGCTATGTTTTATGCTTAGAGTCCTTAACCATTTTTCATGCGAACGCCCATTCTACCTTACCTCTGCCCACCGTACAGTCGCTCTGCGAGCTGCGGCTTCTGACAGAAGACGGTTTAGGTGTTATACACTACTTGTCCGGCTGCAGGAAGCATTTCATAGTGCAAGGCGGCAAGTCCCCGGGCCGACTCATCGAGCCCGGTGCCAAGCGGCATGACAGAGAGTAACATACTTGTAGGCATAATTTTTATCATACAGACAAAAGAGGGCAGTCCCCGACCTCGTCTCAGGGGGCCCGAAGTCTTAGTACTTTAATACAAAAGGTAGCGTGGTACATACTGCATCAACTGTAAAATCTTCGGAGAAGATTTGCATTCCATGGCCGCTTTGTCTCCTTGCCGGAGTCGTCCCTCTTGCGTGCTCGGGGCTTCTGAGCGTCAATCATGTAGTAGGAGTCGTTGCCCAGTACTTTGCTGATGGTGAAAGGGCCTTCCCAAGGCGCCGACAGCTTGTGCTGGCCGGCTGTTCGCTGGATCAGCCGGAGCACAAGGTCACCTTCTTGGAAAGATCTTGGCCTGACCTTCCTGTTGTGGTATCGGCACAGGCTCTGCTGGTAGATGCTGGACCGGCTGAGTGCCAACAGCCGGCCCTCTTCCAGCAGGTCGACGCTGTCTTGTCGTGCTTCTTCTGCTTCCTCCTCGGTGTACATGGTGACTTGTGGGGAATCGAACTCTATGTACGTTCGCATGACGGCTTCGGCACCATAGACGAGGAAGAAAGGCGTGAAGCCGGTTGACTTGTTTGGAGTCGTGCGCAGACTCCAGAGGACGACTGGTAGCTCATCGAGCCAGCAGCCAGCCGAGCGCTCCAGAGGCTCGATCAGCCGGGGGTTGATGCCGGACAGGATGAGGCTATTTGCTCGCTCCACCTGGTCGTTTGACTGTGGATGGGCGACAAACGCTAGGTCTAGTCGGATGCCCTGTGTTGCGCAGAAATGGGCCAAGGCGCCTTTGGCAAAATTTGTGCCGTTGTCGGTGATGATGCTGTGTGGTATACCGTACCGAATTGTGATATCGGTGATGAAAGTCACAGCAGTTGGACCGTTTAGCTTCTTGATTGGCTTCGCTTCTATCCACTTGGTGAACTTGTCCACCGCAACAAGTAGGTGAGTTAAGCCACCTCGTGCTGTCTTGAATGGTCCCACCAAGTCTAGACCCCAAACTGCGAAAGGCCAGGCAATGGGGGTGGTCTTGAGTGCAGATGCCGGCTGGTGCGGCTTGGAGCTGAACTTCTGGCACCCTTTGCATTTTTGGACCAACTCCTTGGCCTCTTCCAAGGCGGTTGGCCAGAAGAAACCGTGTCGAAAGGCTTTGGTGACGAGTGCTCTTGAAGCCGCATGGTGGCCGCACTCGCCTTGATGGATGTCTTTGAGAATCGCTTGGCCTTGCTCTGGCTCTATGCAGCGCTGGTAGACACCAGTGATGCTGCGCCTGACCAGCTCTCTATTGACTATGGTGTAGGCTGCCGCCCGGCGTTGTATTTGCCGAGCCGAGGTCTCATCAGTCGGCAGTTGTTTGTTCACCAGGAATTTGAGGATGGGTTGGGCCCATGAAGGTGCTGCTATTTCTTCAACTGCTAGAACTGCGATTTGGACGAGGGCGGTTGGGCTGGGAGGTGGCGGGTTGGAGTCAACAGCCGCTTGCTGGGTTAATGAATTCCCCAGGCCGACTGGCGCGGCCCTTGGGCCGAGTTCTAGAGTCTTCGAGTGCGCCACCGCAGTCCCCGGGCCGGGTTCGACTGTGGCGGCTTTAGAGTCATCCGCCAAAATCCCCGTACTGACTGCCGGGGCTCTGGAGTCAGATCCGACGTCCTCGGGAGGAGCCTGCACAAAAATGGAGTCTGATTCTGGTGAAGGCTTGACAGACGGCTTGAGGAGGCGTTGAAGGGCGATGCCAGATGGTATTGCTTGGCGGGTAGAGCCGATTCGTTCCAAGGCATCTGCTTGGTCGTTGTCGTTTCTTGGCACATGGAGGAACTCGCACCCTTCGAAATACCCGCTGAGTTGCTATACGAGGAAACGGTAACTTGCCATGTTTGCATCTTTCGCGTCCCAGTCGCCAGATGATTGCTGGACCACTAAGTCCGAGTCGCCATAACACAAGATCCGGTGGATGCCAAGTTCTTTGGCAAGCCGGAGCCCATGAATGAGCGCCTCATACTCGGCGACGTTGTTGGAGGCGGCAAAACAGATTTGTAGTGCGTATTTGAGCTTGTCGCCTTTAGGAGAGGTGAGGACGACGCCAGCTCCCAAGCCGGTGCGCATCTTGGAGCCGTCAAAATGCATCCGCCAATGGGTCGAGTCAGGCGCTGGAGGTAGGTACTGGGTCTCGGCCCAGTCGACGAGGAAGTCGGCCAGTGCTTGTGACTTGATAGCGGTGCGGGGCTGGTAGTGGATGGTGTAAGGAGCCAGCTCTATGGCCCACTTGGCCACTCGGCCAGAGGCATCTCGGCTACCAATGATCTCGGCAAGTGGGGCCGTGCAGACCACCGTGATTGGATGCTCTTGAAAATAAGGCTTCAATTTCTTGGCAGCAAAGTGTATGCCATAGCACATCTTCTGGTAGTGGGGGTAGTTCTGCTTGGAGGTCGACAATACCTCGCTCAGGTAATATACCGGTCTCTGGATAGGTAGCGCCTTGCCTTCCTCCTTGCGTTCCACTACAATGACCGTGCTGACTACCCGGCTGGTGGCGGCGATGTACAGGAGCATAGGTTCCTTCGGAGTCGGAGCCACTAGGACGGGTGGAGTAGTCAGCACCTTCTTCAACTGGTGAAAAGCTTCGTCCGCCTTATGGTTCCACTCGAAAAATGTGGTCTTCTTCATGAGTTGGTATAAGGGGAGAGCTTTCTCGCCCAGCCGACTGATGAATTGGCTGATGGACACCAAGCAGCCGGTGAACTTCTGCACATCCAGCAGTCGGCTGGGTACCTCCATTCTCCCAATGGCCTTGTTCTTTACTGGGTTGCATTCTATGCCGCGTTCAGAGACTAGGAGGCCAAGGAGCTGGCCGGCTGGTACTCCGAAGACGCACTTCTCGGGATTGAGCTTGATTTGGAATCGGCGCAGGTTTTCAAAAGTCTCCTTGAGGTCTTCCAGCAGTGTTCCACGCTTTTCCGTCTTCACCACCACGTCGTCCACATAGATGTGGGCGTTCTTGCCGAGCTGCTTGAGGAGGCACTTCTGCATGCAACGCTGAAAGGTGGCGCCGGCATTCCTTAAGCCGAACGTCTTGGTGAGGTAGCAGAAGGCTCCAAACGGCGTGATGAAGGCGGTCTTCAGTCTGTCAGCCGGGTTCAGCTTGATCTTGTGATATCCTGAGTATGCATCCAAAAAACTCAACAGCTCGCATCCGGCTGTGGAGTCTATCACCTGATCGATCCTTGGTAGAGCAAATGGGTCCTTGGGGTAGGCCTTGTTGAGGCTCGTGTAGTCAATACACATTCGCTGCTGCTTGTTCTTCTTCAGTACCAGGACCGGATTTGCTAGCCATTCTGGAAAGAACACTTCCATAATGAAGCCGGCTGCTAGGAGTCGGGCTATCTCTTCTCCGACAACTCTCCTCTTCTCTTCTGATAGGCGGCGCAGGGGCTGCCTGACCGGCTTTGCATCAGATCGGACATGTAACTTGTGCTTGGCGAATTCCGTCGGTACACCTGGCATGTCTTTGGCGTACCATGCGAAGATGTCCCGATTCTCACGGAGGAAATGGACGAGCTCGCCTTCCTATTTTCTGTCGAGGTTCGCACCTACGACGGCGTACCTCTCTGGGTGCTCTGGATCCAAGGGTATCTTCTTTGTCTCTTTGGCCGGCTTGAACGAACCCTCAGCCTCCGAATCTCTGGGGTTGGGCGATACCTCAGGCTGCTTGCCGGCCATCGCCACAACTCGCTCAAGGAGCCGCTTCTCGGCTGTGATTACCAGGGACTCGGCCAGCCGACTGCTCTCAGCCGCGCAAGAAGACGACTTCCGGTAGTCGCCAGCCACAGTCAGAATCCCTCTAGAACTGGGCATCTTCATCTTGGGGTAGGCGTAGTGGGGGGCTGCCATGAACTTGGCCAAGGCGGGTCGGCCGAGCAGCGCATGGTATGGGCTCTCGAGGTCCACCACCTCAAACCAAACAGACTCTCGGCGGAAGTGATCTTTGTCTCCAAAGAGGACGTCCATCAGGATCTTGTCGATTGGTGAGCAGGACAGCCCGGGAACAATGCCGTGGAACACATTTCGGCTGTTCTGAAGCTGTCTTTGCTTGATTCCTAACTTCTCCATGGTGTTATTGTACAGGATATTAATGCTGCTGCCTCCGTCTATCAGAACTCGCGAGAAATGCGCGGCTCGTCTGTCCGTAGCAAAGGTGGCGTCCAGGACCAAGGCATAGGAGCCCGGACTCGGCATCACTTCTGGGTGGTCGGCCTTGCTCCAGCTGATGGGCTTCTTGGACCAGTGCATGAACTCTGGCGTCTTCGATGCTACGACATTCACCTCTTGTCGCTGCAGCCGCCTGCTGCGTCGATCATCAGCCATACTGGTGAACACCACGTAGGCTCCGTGCTCTTCAGGGTATTCGTCTTGTACTGCGCCAACTGGCCTGACAGCCGGCTGCTGGGGCGGAGGCGGAGGCGGCTGCCCAGCAGGCGGGGGAGGCAGGAGGCCGTCTCCCTTAGCGATCCTGGTGAGCCAGTGGCACTTCTGGGTGGTGTGATTCGACGGCTTCATGCCGCTATGGAACTTGCAAGGTCCATCCAAGGTCTGCTCATAAGAGAAGGCCGGCAACCAGTTTGGCTTGCTGCCTTTCTGTCGCTTGGGCGGAGGCTGCTCATCTGGCTGCTGGGCTTCAACGGTCGCGACATGCCGGCTGCTGGAAGCCGGCTGCGGGGCCTTGCGCTTGTGGTTGCCCTGCTATTGTCGCCGGTTGGCGTCTGCGGCCGGAGTTCTTGGAGCTTGAGGAGATACTTTGCCAGTTGTGCTGATTTGAATCTCTGCCTTCATGGAGGAGTTGGCTGTGGCGTACTTGTCCGCTATGATCAGCAGCTCGTCGAGGGTTTCTGGCTCGTCATAGAGGAGCTTGTGCTTGAGGAGGGTGCCTTCTCTACACCCGGCTGTGAAGTACTCGATGGCCTGCACCTCGTGCACGCCCTCACAGGAGTTCCGAAGCTCGGCCCAGCGCGTGAGTTAATCGCGAGTCGACTCGTCGGGGCCTTGCACGCACAAGAAGAGCTGACGGGGCTTGGGAGGACGCTTGTACGTGCTGGTGAAGTTGCGGACGAACGCTTCGGTGAAGTCGACCCAACTATTGATGCTGCGGGGCTTTAGGCTGTTCAGCCATGTCCGGGCCGTGCCCTGGAGCATGAGCGGAACGTACTTTACAGTGACACACTTGTTGCCGTTTGCTATGTTGACAGCCGTGGAGTAGTCCACTAGCTAGTCTTCCGGCTTCACAGAGCCGGTATACTTGGGCGTGTCTCTTGGGAGCGTAAACCCTCTGGGAAAGGGCTCGTCCCGAATGCGGGGCCCGAAACAAGGCGAACCCAGCCCGTCTTCTTCTTCTAGCGCCAGGGATCGGTGAAGCCGGTCGATCCGGTGGCGGGCGTCATTCTCTCCAACTCCCTCTTGGCGGCCAAGGCGGTCGCCGAGAGTTAGATGATCAACGGGCAGCGGGGAGACTCGCCTCTCCTTGCGAGGAGGGGGAGGCGGACAGTCATCCCGTCGTTCCACTGCCCTCGGGCGGCCGTCTCGGTCGTGCTCTATGGTAATGCGAGTCCGACTGCGGCTGACAGCCGGCTCCTTGTCTCTTCTTCCTCGGGCGCCGCCAGTCGGCGTCCGAGACATCGCCCCTTGATCTCGTTGAAGGTTGTCATTTGGCCACTGCGGCGCCTCCGTGCGGTAGCCGGCCTCGTTCTGCGCGGCGGCCGCGTCGAGGAGCCGCTGGACTCGCTCCATCATGAGGCGGCGCTCTTCGCCCTCGAGATTGTCCAGCTCGTCTACTACTGCCTGGGCGGCTCGGATGTTCTCCGTTGGTGTAGCGTATACAGGGCGGCTTGCCCCAAATAGGTTGGCGATGGCTACGCCGCGTTGCTGGACCATGCCAAGGTGGCTGGGCCCCGCCGGGGCCGGCGAGCCACCGACGGTGCGATCCATCTCCCGCTGGTAGGCTTCTGACAAGCGTCTCATGCTGGCCAGCTCCTTCGCGCCTTCAACGAGCTGAAGGCGGCGCGCCTCCAACGTCTCTGCGTCAGCGTCTTCCGGAATGGGCGCAGTTAGGTCCTGTAGCGCCGCGCCGAGTGAGTCGTGCGCTGCTCCATCGGGGAGCTCGTCATGACTGATGACTAGCACCTCGGTGACGGTGCTCCTGTCGCTCTCCGCGTGAGGGAGGGGTTCGTCGTAGACCACCACGTTGGTGGGGAACGCGTCGAGCGACGCGGTGTCGGAGTCGGCCAGCATCGGGTCGGTGGAGCCCACAGACTCCAAGTCTACGGCAGGCTCGCCGGAAACGTGGAGTTGATCGAGGAGGTCCGCGAGGAGGCTCTCGGGCCGCCCGTGCCTACGTTGGATGCAGGTTCGTCGGAGAGGCGGACCTCGCCGACAAGTTCGGCCAGGCAGCTGGCTGCGCAGGCGATCTCAACGCCGCTTAGCGCGTCGGCGCAAACTTCGTCTGGCGTGCCTGGCTGGCTGCGCTTGCCAGGGAGAAAAAGGGTTCCCGTCCAGAACAGGTCTCCGGATGGCGGTGCACCATGCCCCACGGTGGGCGTCAAATGTCGGGGGTTTGGTGCGACATATGCCAACAGATGGCTTATCATGGTGTGGGCGAGTAGAACGTCGCCGGTTCCTGGAAACGGGATGAGGCGAAGACATGCACACCGGCGAATCTTACCCAGCTTTAGGGCTCTCCGAGGAGATAATACCCCTACTGCTGCTCTGCGGGGTCTCCGCATAATCACTATGGCAAAGTGTTTACACGGTTGCTCCTTGAGCTGTTTTCTGGTGGTGGGAGAGGGCGAGGCTAGCTCTCTCCCTTCTATACGATCTGGTCTAGAGCTAATGGGTTCCAACCCTTTGCATGGGTGCCCTGGGGGGTTTATATAGGCCTTCCCCCCAGGGGTACAATGGTAATCTGGCTGGACGAGGGCCCAGCCGTCAGTGCCTCTGGCCTCCATCTTCTCTGCCGACTGCTGGGGCTCGCCGACTGGCGGGTCCTGCCGACTAGCCTGGTATGGAGCCGACAGGCCGCGTCCACCGTGGGCAGGTCTTGCCGGCTGCTGATTACTGTAGCCGTGCTTCTGATGACGCGGGCTTGATCATGAGGTCGTGGCAACAGCCCCGCCGCCTGGCGGGCGATCACTATTGCCACTCCCCATCACGTCTTGATTAATGGCGCGTGGGCCCAGGGGGAGGGCTCGGCCGACTCCCGTCGGGCCTGACTGGCGGTCCTCTTGCCGTCTCCTGGGGTCTCACTGACTCGTGGGACCCGCTGCCTCTGGGCCGTACAGACCAGCCGTCGTGGGTGCAAGATTCGGTCCTGCGGTGCTGATGTCAGGGCTGGCATGGCAACAGTGCCACACCGCACGGAGATCTTCCGGGGTACGGCGTGTTGTAGCCATGCCTGCCCTTGGTAAGGGGCATGAGCGGGCTTCATTATTGCCACTCCCCCGCCCTGTCCCACTTGATGAGGTCATGGGGGGTGTTGGGGTCGCAGGCCGACCCCCCGAAGCCGGCTTCTCTGGAAGTCGTCAGTCAGGGGTTGGCTCTCCCTGAAGTCGTCCCTGGGACTCGGCCGTGAGTGATCAGTTGGCCACCTTCGCCGTTGGCTTCTTGAAGGCGGCTCTTGGTCCTGGGGTCTTGAGGGGCGCAGCCTACCCCGATGTCTTGAAAGGTTCTGGGGCTCGGGTCGGCCTACCTGTGGCCCATTACTCCGACAGCCATAATAACAAGCCAACTTGACAGAAATAGAGAGGCTTAAGTACATTGCATCATATAGATTCATAGGTTGATAGATTACAGTACCATATCACATCATCATGAAACCAGATCCAACAACATAGCAAATACTAGTTCAGCCAGATTATAGTACCACAAGTTGTTGCCAAAATAGATCTTAGCAATTACTAGTTTAGCTAGATCACATCATCATCAAGGTTCAACATCAGTTCCCAGAAGCATAGAAATAGTCTTTCAGCCTGCTGGGTTGCTTTTTTGTCTTGGTGGCAAGAATGGTGCTGATGTGGATGTTGCAGCTATTGAACCTCTCCTACATGTTATAGCTGAAGAAGCTCTCCTGGCAGGAGTTGAGCTGGCTGCCCTTGTTGCTGCACCTGCAGTTGAAGAAGCTGCCCTTGGTGCTGGAGCTGTTGAAGAAGCTACCCTTGGTGCTGGAGCTGTTGAAGAAGTTGCCCTTGGTGCTCCCCTTGGTGCTGCACTTGTTGATCCCCTTGGTGCTGTTTGTGCCCTGCTTCCTTGTGTGCTACCCTCCTCTGTGCTGTTAGACTGCATATAAGAATTGTAGAAAGTTAATACATTCGAGTGTTAGAAAACAAAGTCTGGCTGAGCCTGGTGCTTGTACAAACCTGATGCTTGTTCTTTCTCAATGCTAACCCTAGTTTTAGAGGCTGTTTGCATGATGTGTATCTGTGACCTACAAGCTGGCAGTTGCTGCATGTAATTGAAGCCACCCTAGATGTATCTTTGGGTGCTGGTGGCTCAAACTGGCTCCTTCTCCTCTTGGTTTGCTTCTTCCCTGGCTTATCCTTGAACACTGGAGGTTCTATGTCTCTGCTATTGGTCTTGGGCCACAGATCTTGTCCTGGTACAGGGAATATGATGGGGTTGTATGCTGCCAGATACATTGGCTTTTTGAAAAAATCATGTACAAAGTCTTCAGGCCTCAGTTTGGCTTTGGTGATAGCTGATACTGCATGATTGCATGGGACAGAAGTCATGTCGCATTTCCTGCACCCACATGTCCTATGCTGCAGGTTAACTGAATAAGTTCTCTCATTGCTTGTCACTTGGTAGATATTTGGCCCAGCCATCAATGCTTGAGAGTTCCTAGATTTTTTCTTTGCTTCTTCAAGCAACTCAGCATATGTTGGGCGTATATCCCACTTGGCTACCTCTGTCTTAGTCCTATTGCCATTGAACCTAACCATCAACTTAGTCCTGATTCCATCTATCATGCTCTTTATTGGTTTGCCCCTCACATCTAATATCATCTTGTTAAAGACCTCACCAATATTATTGACAACTAGGTCAGTTTTGCAATTGAAGTCCATTGCAAATTTAGCCCAAGTAGTTCTAGGAACTTTGTTAAGCCAAGCCCAAGCAGCCTTGCACTCATTTTTAAGAGCATCCATTGCAGCAAGATGGTCATGTTCAGTATAAGAGTAACTAGCTTTATCCATGTACTTCTTTAATTCTGACCCCCTAAAACCAGCAGTCTGGAAGTTTTGATAGATGTGTCTAAGGCAGAATCTATGTGGGCAGTTGGGGAATACATTGTTTGCAGCTTTAAGAAGGCCCTGTTTGGAGAAATCACCATAATCACAACTAAGCAATGTATATGACCAACAACTAATTAAGCAATTATGAACTATGCAATTGTGAACTATGCAATTATGAACTATGCAATTATGAAGCAATGTATATTATAAAATACAACTAAACATGGGAATTACCATCTGTCTATCAGAGATTATGGTGTAATAACCAAATCTCCCTGATTCTCCACCAGTTGCTATCATCAGTTCAGATAGAAACCAAGTCCAACTGTTTGTGTCTTCTTTATCCACAACTGCAAAAGCAATGTGATATATGTTATTATTCCCATCCCTTCCTGTGGCAGCCAGGTTTGTTGGCCAATAGACAGCTTGATGAAGCATCCATCCACACCTGCATTGGCACACAACACAAGTCAGAAACAACGCATTCAAACAAGGCAAAGTAAAGAAAGTAAAGTAATCACCTATGAATGGTCTACATCCATTCAGAAATCCTTCCTTGCAAGCATTCAAACAGATGAACAGACCATGGAACCTTGGATTTTTGCTTGGATGCTCCTTTAAGAACTTAGCAGTGACAATGCACCTACTACCTGGATTTGTGTCCAATACAGCCTGCAAGTAATCCCTGATTCTGGTATACTGACCCCTCTGATCTCCTTGCACCATCTCAACTGCTTTGTTCTTAGCCCTGTAGGCCATATGAGTGCTAATCTCAACTCCATACTTTCTCTTCAGGTTTTGCATTATTGTAGTTATTGGTGTGTTCAAGTCTGTTCTTATTGCTTCCAACACCTGATGTGTGACCCACTTGGTAGTCACCTTGGTGCTCTCTGCTACAGCTGGACATGTGTGCAAAAAATTTGCCTTTCTAATGCAAAATGTTCTCTCATTTGCCAACACAGAAGCTGCAATGAAAAAATGGCAATCTTCATGTTTGCAAATAGCTATGATTCTGTCATTGCAGTTCCTATGAAACACATAGTTTCTATTTTGAGCTATGTGGAATGTGAGAAGTGCCCTTCTAAATTGGTAAACACTTTCAAAACAAAGCTTTTTTACAAACTGCATCTCTGGGCTCTCTCTATCCTCATCATACAAGATTCTTGGTGAGGGAGTCCTCGATTAGGGGGTGTTCGGGTAACCGGACTATACCTTCAGTCGGACTCCTGGACTATGAAGATACAAGATTGAAGACTTCGTCCCGTGTCCGGATGGGACTTTCCTTGGCGTGGAGGGCAAGCTTGGCGGTGCGGATATTCAAGATCTCCTACCATTGTAACCGACTTTATGTAACCCTAACCCTATCCGGTGTCTATATAAACTGGAGGGTTGTAGTCCGTAGGACATCAACTCCATAGATAACAATCATACCGTAGGCTAGCTTCTAGGGTTTAGCCTCCTTGATCTCGTGGTAGATCTACTCTTGTACTACCCATATCATCAATATTAATCAAGCAGGACGTAGGGTTTTACCTCCATCGAGAGGGCCCGAACCTGGGTAAAACATCGTGTTCCCCGCCTCCTGTTACCATCCGGCCTAGACGCACAGTTCGGGACCCCCTACCCGAGATCCGCCGGTTTTGACACCGACATTGGTGCTTTCATTGAGAGTTCCTCTGTGCCGTCGCAATCAGGAAGGATGCCTCCTCCCGTATTTAAAGACGGCGCCGTTGCTAAGGGTGCCTTGGCTGTCGGCCAAACTCTCCGGTTAGGTGGTTTCCTCATGACCGCCTGTTCGGCTGTTGCGCTGACGGTGACCTCTCGGGTCATCAAGAGCAACCTACATGTCAGCTCGGAGCTCGTCGAGCAGCTAGATCCAATGGAGCTCTCTTCCGTAAACGAGCTCTTGGATCGCATCACCGCCCTGGGGGTTGCTACAGATTACGACCAGGTTGGGCTTAAACCCGATCTAAGAGAAATTAACTCTCCCCAAGTCACCCACCATGTTGCCGTGGTAGAGGCGCAGTGCGGCGACCCTTCATCAATTTTAAGGACTAGCTACGTCCGAATTCCCGACCCCTCCAAGCCGGATACCCGCAGAGGGGAGGATGTAACTCAAGACCTGAGCTTAGGATCAGGCAACGGGCCAGATTCATTGGACAACACCCAAGAATCCGAACTTCAGAGTTCGGAAACTCTTCGGCCTTCGAATCTTGGATTGGGTGAGGTTTCAGATTCAATGACACCCACCCACCCGATCATAAGCGATCTCTCCCAAATCAGGCAGAGGCCCGAGGAAACAGTACATCATTACTGGGCCAGATTCCTCCTGGTTATGAACAGGATAAAGGATTGCCGCGAGGGAGACGCAATCTCAATTTTCTGCAGTAATTGCATGGACAAGGGAATCCTCAACGCCGTAAGTTGTCGTGATATTACAAAAATACTGTGCGATGGAAAGCGCCCGGAAAACCAAAATAAAATTTTGGGATAATCCGGCCTTGAATAGTAACCCCGTCCGAACTAAGAGGGTGCATCATCATAGGACACCCGGGATAAACACCAAAAAGCCAAAACCCTCTACAGGGCATGGAACCGTACTGGAAAGATGGCTTGATGGACCCTGTAGAATTCACAATACAGAGGACGCCACACCAACTCACAGCCTTAGAGCATGTTGGATACTCCGGCAGGTGGCCAAAATCGGCGAGGACCTCTTAATTCCGGAGGGCGCAGAAAGCCAGCCCAAGGACACCAGTACCGTTCTCACAGTCTTCGAGACTTTCGCATCAAACAATGTGCGAAAAAAGAACACTCCGCAGCCTCACCGAAGTCTATCAAGTTGCAATAATAAATCCATGGAGCGACACTACCATTACCTTCAAAGCAAGTGATGAACCTAGATTCCGAACAGCCCGAGCACCAGCCGCATTGGTCCTCAGTCCCATAGTGTACGGCTTTCGCCTCACCAAGGTGCTCATGGATGGAGGCAGCGGACTGAACCTCATTTATGAGGAAACCCTTCAAAAAATGGAAATAGACTGGAACCGCGTCGAGCGAAGCAGCACATCCTTTAGAGGAATAATCCCCAGTCGGGAAGTGCGCTGCACAGGAAAAATCACACTAGATGTGGTGTTCGGCATGCCGGATAATTACAGGTCCGAAGAAGTCACGTTTCAGGTGGCCCCGTTTAAGAGTGGATATCACGCTTTACTAGGGCGGGAAGCATTCACAGTCTTCCAAGAAATACCCCATTACGGGTACATGAAGCTTAAGATGCCCGGGCCGAACGGAATTATCACTCTAGCTAGTGATCCGGACATAGCACTCCGCGCCGAAAACAAGACGGCCGCATTAGCCCTTGAGGCGCTATCCGAAGCCTTAGCAGCCGAGGAACTGACTGCGCTGCGCTCCATGGTTAACAGGGATGATGTGAAACTCGACAAGAGATCCAAATCCACATCCTTCAAGCCAGCTAACGAAATAGTCAAATTCCAGGTCCATCCAACGGACCCCAATAAAACAGCTTCCATCGGGGCACGACTGAACCCTTATGCAGACGCCGCACTGCGAGAGTTCCTATGAGAGAACTGAGACATCTTCGCCTGGCACCCTTCAGACATGCCAGGGATCCCACGCAGGCTGGCCGAACACAGCTTAAATATCCTAAAAGGATTTAAACCTGTCAAACAAGCCCTTCGGCGTTTCTCCGAACCCAAGAGACATGCTATGGGAGAGGAGCTAGCCAAGCTATTGGAAGCCGGACTCATCAGAGACATAAAACATCCGGACTGGCTAGCAAACCTGGTGATGGTACCAAAGAAGGACAAATCCTGACGCCTGTGTGTCGATTTTAAAGACCTTAACAAGGCTTACCCAAAGGATCCCTTCCCCCTCCCCCGTATCGATCAAATTATCGATGCCACCGCAGGACACGATTCGTTGTGTTTCCTCGACGCATACTCCGGTTACCATCAAATCAAGATGGCAGAATCAGACCAAGCTGCAACAGCATTCATCACACCATACGGCCCATTCTGCTTCAACACAATGCCCTTCGGGCTGAAAAACGCCGGCGCAACATATCAGCGCATGATCTAGACATGTCTGGCACACCAGATCGGCAAAACAGTGGAGGCGTAATTGGATGATGTGGTCGTCAAATCAAGACATGTCGAATCCCTGGTAGACGACTTGAGGCTTACATTCGATAACCTCCGAAAATATGACATCAAGCTCAACCCGGAAAAATGCGTCTTCGGCGTTCCAGCCGGAA
This sequence comes from Triticum monococcum, assembly GCA_034509565.1. Taxonomy (NCBI): domain Eukaryota; kingdom Viridiplantae; phylum Streptophyta; class Magnoliopsida; order Poales; family Poaceae; genus Triticum; species Triticum monococcum. The sequence continues at coordinate 493,489,668 of CM067845.1, forward strand.
AGCTCTTGGGCTTCATTGTATCATGTAGAGGAATTGAAGCAAATCCAGCCAAGATCCGAGATTTGTCACAATTGGATGTCCCAAAGGACCTTAAACAAATACAAAAATTAACCGGATGTGTGGCGGCTTTAAGCCGCTTCATCTCCCGCTTGGGAGAAAAGGCACTACCCCTTTATCGCCTCCTTCGGCGCACCGAACACTTCGAGTGGACGGATGCCGCCATGGCCGGACTTGATGAAATAAAAGCCATATTGGAAACAAACTCAGTCCTGGCCGCCCCAAACACCGGCGAACCAATGTTATTGTACATTGCAGCAACACACCAAGTTGTCAGCGCAGTGCTCGTTGTCGAGCGGGAAACGAACGGACACAAATTCCCCCTTCAAAGGCCAGTCTACTATGTGTCCACTGTCCTCAGTCCATGCAAATCATGGTACCCGCATTATCAAAAGATTGCATACGCGGTATTCATGGCATCCCGGAAGCTATGACACTACTTTCAAGAGTGTTCCATAACAGTAGCCTCGGAAGTGCCACTAAACGATATTATCAACAACCGCGATGCAATGGGCCGGATTGCAAAATGGGCCATCGATCTTCTCCCGTTCGATATAACCTCTAAGCCACGGCGAGCTATTAAATCGCAAGTTTTGGCCGACTTCGTCGCAGAATGGACGGAGGCCGAGCTCCCTAAAGAGTACGGCACATATTCAAACTGGATTATGCATTTCGACGGCTCCAAAATGTTGGCCGGACTGGGGGCCGGCGTCGTCCTAACGTCCCCCACAGGAGACACAGTCCAATATGTGCTCCAGATCATGTACACGGATTCCAACAACGCAGCCGAATATGAGGCCCTCCTACCTGGCCTCCGGATAGCAGTATCCATGGGTATCCAGCGCCTAGAGGTACGCGGGGATTCAAACCTCGCGATATCCCAAATAAACGGAGACTTCGTCGCCAAGGACCCAAAAATGGCAGCTTACCGCAACGCCGTCCTAAAAATCTCAGCTCGGTTTGAAGGGCTGGAGTTTCACCATATAGCCCGAGAAAACAATGAAGCGGCGGACGTCCTAGCACGCATCGGAGCAAAACGCGATACAGTCCCCCCCAACATCTTTTTGGAAAGATTGTTCAAGCCATCCGTAGCATGGGAGGGGGAACCCGCAAATAACAGCCCGAACCCAGCCGCACCACTCGACGCCGAACAATCTGACACAATTGGAGGCTCTGCCAACGAAATTACACCTTCAGCCCATGTAATAATGGCGGTTATCGCCCCGCGGACAAAACCATTCCTAGCATACCTTACTAGGCAGGAACTCCTGGAGGACCAAAACGAGGCCCGCTGCATAGTGCGGCGATCTAAAGCCTATAGAGTCCATGAGGGAGAGCTTTATAAGAAAAGCACTACCGGAGTCCTTCAAAGGTGCATCTCCGAAGAGGAAGGGCGGAACCTTCTAGCCGAAATTCACGCCGGACTCGGTGGTCACCACGCCGCTGCTCGGTCCCTTGTTAGCAAGGCTTTCCGTACTGGTTTTTATTGGCCGACGGCCCGGGCAGACGCTCAGGACCTAGTCCAACGATGCGCTGGTTGCCAACTTTTCGCCAACCAAAGCCATATGCCACCCACTGCACTCCAAACTATACCCATCACCTGGCCTTTTGCGGTCTGGGGGCTTGACATGGTCGGACCCCCTAAAGGTGGGACCCATAGGAAAAAATACTTACTGGTCATGGTGGATAAGTTCACCAAATGGATAGAAGCCAAGCCTGTTAAAACGGCCGAATCCGGACCTGTGATAGACTACATATCCGGGGTTGTACACCGTTATGGTGTCCCCCACAACATCATAACCGACAACGGTACAAACTTTACCGCTGACGAGGTAAAACTCTGGTGCAAAAACATGGGCATCAAGCTCGATTATGCTTCCGTCTATCACCCACAAACCAACGGCCAGGTCGAACGTGCAAATGGTCTTATCATGAGCGGCATTAAACCCAAACTGGTGCGGTCCCTCAAGGAATCTAACACGCACTGGGTAGAGGAGCTCGACTCCGTGCTATGGGGGCTGCGGACCACGCCAAATCGCACCACCGGATACACACCATTTTTTATGGTGTACGGCGCAGAAGAAGTTCTGCCCTGCGACATAATTCATGACTCACCTAGAGTGCGCATGTACGAAGAAAGAGAAGCTGAGCTTGATCGGCAGGACAACTTGGACGCCTTGGAGAAGGAGCGGGACGTGGCAAAATCCCGTTCCGCATTTTATCAACAGCAGGCCCGAAGATATCAAAGCAGAGAAGTACGGGCCAAAAATTACAACGTTGGCGAACTAGTCCTACGCCTGCCAGATAAGAAAAGGGACAAACTCAAGCTCAAGTGGGAAGGTCGATTCATAATCGACCAAGTCCTGACTGGTGGGTCGTACCGCCTGCGAGATGCGTCGAACAACCGACTCGAGCCGAACCCGTGGAACGCCACCCGTCTCCGAAGATTCTATGCCTAGCGTCGGACTCTATGTTCGTCTCCTTCCTCTGTCCATTCTTTTTTGAATTTTTCTGTCTTACATTTCTCTCCTTCCCATTTTTTCTTTTATAGCCCTTAAAGGCTCATATAGTGACGCGCCACTCGCGCTCATTAAACCTAGGGGCTTCTTTAACAGAAGCTTATTTATATGAGCTTCACGCCCAACACATGCGTCAAACTTCCGCATGTACCTTTTTCTTCACCATTATATGCATCGATATGACTTAAGTTTTGGCCAAGCTGGGTTGCCTGGCTCCTGTGCTTATCCCTATGTTCCCGATTGTTCGGCTAGGCGGTAAAGGGAGCACCTCTGCGATTGTTACTGCCGGGTCAGCCGGACGTGTACCTCAGATTGGGTGAAGCCGAAAGCTAGCGTTCTTAAGGGAATATTCGGTCAGTGAAATAAAAGATGATCTTTTTACTTATTTTATGTGCCCCCAGATGCTTTTTTTCTGCGTCTCTTCACGCAGTCCGGACATGCACCTTAGGGCATGCCTCCCAGTGAAAGGAACCCTTAACGGAACTATTCTCTCTGGAAGATGTTTCTTACTAACCATGTAATATAACATAACTAGTTGGGCACTTGTCTGATAAAGCACTGATGACCCCTACGCCTGGTCTCCACGCATACCCCGGTTCTTATACAACCGCTAGGGTATTCAGACACACTCCGGACCGTCAGGTCCCGAGGTTGAAGCGAAAAGGTCGGCAATGACAAACGATCTACAATCCGGCTAGAAGGCATTACACATGTCAATTCAAAATTACACAGTCATTCTGACTGATTGTATTCCTCTTCTATACCATCTAACAGGCTATCTAATTTACAGTCCTGCCGGGAATACTTCGTGGCCAACTCTACTTGGCCGTATACTAAGCTTATAGGGATCTCCTTCCCGTCAGGCCCCACTGGTCCGACCTCGACCATGTGGTTTGGGTCAGACTTCGTAAAACGGGTCTTCACCATGGCCCAGGCTGTTGGGAAACATAGTAATTTCAAAAAAATTCCTACGCACACGCAAGATCATGGTGATGCATAGCAACCAGGGGAGAGTGTGATCTACGTACCCTAGTAGATCGACAACGGAAGCGTTTGGTTGATGTAGTCGTACGTCTTCATGGCCCGACCGATCAAGCACCGAAACTATGACACCTCCGAGTTTTAGCACACGTTCAGCTCGATGACGATCCCCGGACTCCGATCCAGCAAAGTGTCGGGGAAGAGTTCCGTCAACACGACGGCGTGGTGACGATCTTGATGTACTACTGTCGCAGGGCTTCGCCTAAGCACCGCTACAATATTATCGAGGACTATGGTGGCAGGGGGCGCCGCACACGGCTCAGAATAAGATCAAGTGGATCAACTGGTGTTTCTCTGGGGTTCCCCTGCCTCCGTATATAAAGTATCAAGGGGGGTGCGGCTGGCCAAGGGGGGGTGCGGCTGCCACCATGGCCATCGCCCACGAAGGACTTGCCTCACTAGCGGTAGATCTTCACGAAGTAGGCGATCTCCTTGCCCTTACAAACTCCTTGGTTCAACTCCACAATCTTGTCGGAGGCTCCCAAGTGACACCTAGCCAATCTAGGAGACACCACTCTCCAAGAACTAACAAATGGTGTATTGATGATGAACTCCTTGCTCTTGTGCTTCAAATGATAGTCTCCTCAACACTCAACTCTCTCTCACGGGATTTGGATTTGGTGGAAAGAAGATTTGAGTGGAAAGCAACTTGGGGAAGGCTAGAGATCAAGATTCATGTGGTAGGAATGGAATATCTTGGCCTCAACACATGAGTAGGTGGTTCTCTCTCAGAACATATGAGTTGGAAGTGTAGATGTGTTCTGATGGCTCTCTCCACGAGTGAAGAGGAGGTGGAGGGGTATATGTAGCCTCCACACAAAATCCAACCGTTACACACAATTTACCAATCTCGGTGGGACCGAATCAACAAACTCGGTCGGACAGGACCGATATGGTTAGGGTTAGGGCATAACGTAATCTCGGTGAGACCGATTACACAAACTCGGTGAGACCGATTTGGTAATAAGCTAACCATAGGGTTGGTCAGGCAAACTCGGTGGGACCGATTCGCTCTTCTCGGTGAGACCGAAATGTTACGAAAAGGAAACAGTGAGTTTACATTGCAATCTCGGTGGGACCGATCCGCTCTTTCGGTGAGACCGAAAAGTTATGAAAAGGAAACAGAGAGATTGCAATCCCATCTCGGTGAGACCGAGATCCCTATCGGTATAACCGATTTTCTTAGGGTTTGGCAATGGCTATGACAAGTGAAACTCGGTGGCGCCGGGTTGAAAGAATCGGTAGGGCCGAGTTTGGCTTTGGGTTTAGGTCAAATGTGGATATGGGAAAGTAACTGAGGATTTTGGAGCATATCATTAAGCACATGAAGCAAGAGGCTCATTAAGCAACACCTCATCCCTCCTTGATAGTATTGGCTTTTCCTATGGACTCAATGTGATCTTGGACCACTAAAATGTAAAAAGAAGAGTCTTCAGCATATGAGCTAGAGCCAATCCTTTGTCCTTAGCATTTTGAGGGTTCCACTTTCACCATCCATGCCATGCCAATCATTGAGCTTTCCTGAAATGATCATCTTGGAATAGCATTAGCTCAATGAGCTATATGTTGTTATGAATTACCAAAACCACCTAGGGATAGTTGCACTTTCAGTTCTGTTGTTATTTGCTATTATCATACTTGATACCATACTTCTGCACCCTCTCCTCGTGCTCTTATCCTATTTTCAATGCACCAAGCTGGTACAAGTATGTCATTGGTTTAAACTAACTCATTTTCTCATGGTAAAATTGATTTTGGGTCTACTTGCAGGACTAGTGCAGATGATACTACTGCCGAGGGTGTTGAAAACAGGTATTCTTTCTTGAATACGATATGCTACATATTGTTTGAAATAAATTTATCCAGCAACTCTTATGCCTTTTGAAATATTGTCTTGTCAACAACAGATGGTTGTTGCCTGGAGGGTCACACAGAAATACAGATACTATCGCAGCGGTTGATGGAAACAAGTATTCTTTCTTACACATGTTAATACTATCTATCTGTACATTGTTTAAAATGAATTTCTCATTGACTTGTACTTGCTCATGATAGATGGCCGTTGCCTGAACCACACTGCGTTGAACGTAGAGCTGATCCTAAGCGTCGTCGCGCATGGCCTCTTCTGCGAGCTGACCGTTTGGAGCGTGGCAATTGGCCTCCGCCTGTGCGATGTCACATTGGTCGTAGAGCTGATGATCACTGCTAGCATTGATGATGTTCTCTTGTTGGTTGGTTCCATGACCTCCATTCTCAGCCACCTTTCGATGACGGAGTACTAGTAGCATTAGCAATGCCTTTGCTATGACGAACCCCTTTTAAAACCCTGCTAGTACTAGTAGTATTGGTAATGTTTTGTTGATGGTTGGATGTCAGTCATCCGTCCTGAACTGCTTGCTTGGTGTCTCGCTAGAGTTGTGCTAGTGTTCTACCATCAATGTATAACTATCGTGTCACAAACCCATGCGCTTTAAACATTGTTGTCTAGTGTTATGTTCTTGTCTTGTCTCCCTAGTATCAACAAGTATCCATTTTGCTAAAAGATTTACAATTGGCCATCTGGATCCTTGTTGCCTGTCTGTGTAACCATTGAACTTCATCCGAGAATAATACCTTATTCACCTTGGGATATAAGCCCGCTGTTGACATTGGTGACAGGTTGGGCCAAGCTCTATCCTCATAGCATCTGCAATAGCTGCCCTATTTAGACGTATCCCGGCTTAATTATGGGATCATCTCCCTGATTTCCAAGATGCCGGGTGCCGCTGACATCAGACAATTTGGTCCTATCACAGTCCTCAATGTGATATTCCAGATTTTGGCCAAGGGGTACGCCACTAGGGCGGCCCTTATTGCCCCCGGATCCACCACCCGAACCAGTCGGCTTTCACGAAGGGCAGGTATATCCTGGATGGGATCCTCGTTCTCCACAAGGTCAAGATCAATCTCCTTCGCGTTGTGTTCTTCAAAATTGACTTTCATAAAGCATATGACACTGTCCACTGGTCCTTCCTTCAGGAGGTGATGCTCAAGCGTGGGTTCGACTCCCACTGGGTTGCCCGGGTGATGCAGTTAGTGACTAGCGGTTATGGCGGTAAACATAAATGGTGAGATCAGGCCCTACTTCATGACTGGCCAAGGAGTCCGCCAAGGTAATCTGATCTCTCCATTTCTTTTCAACCTCGTGGTCAATGCTCTAGCCTCAATCTTATACTTGGCCAAGCAGGCCGGCCACATTAGGGGGATTTGCCCCCATCTTGTGACCAATGGAGGCCTTACCCACCTCCAATATGCCGATGACACCATTATGATGGTGGAAGGATCGAACGAGGACATTCGGAATCTCAAGTTCCTCCTCCTATGCTTTCAGGAGATGTCGGGCCTCACGATCAACTTCGCCAAAAGTGAGGTGATGGTACTTGGATATTCTCAGGCGGAAGCTCAGCGAATTGCCAATCACTTGAATCGCCGCTTGGGGTCCTTCCCGACTACCTACCTAGGCATGCCAATTAGTGACACGCGTCTATTAGAGAAGGACTTCCGCCCAATTGTCGCCAAGCTCCAACCTAGGATGGAGCCTTGGCAGGGGAGATGGCTTTCCAAAGCCGCCCGAGTGATTCTGATGAACTCCTTCCTTATTAGCCTACTGATGTATGTCATGGGATTCTATAGTCTTCATGAATCCCTTCATCAAGAGGTCACCAAACCCCTCTCTAGATTTTTCCGGGCAGGAGATAACAATAAACAGAAGTACCACATGGTGAAGTGGTCTGAGATCCCTAAGGGCCAAGGAGGCCTTGGGGTCATTTCTTCCAAGCGAATGAATATTTCCCTCCTCTCCAAATGGCTTTGACGGATTCAGACCGAGGAGGGCAGCCTATGGCTTGAGATTATCCGTGCGAAATACCTTCACGGGCAACCTCTGGCCTTCGCCCTCAGATCGGGTGGTTCCCAATTCTGGCAATCGATGATCCGTCTGATGCCGGTCTTGCGCATTGGGACCTCCATTAAAGTGGGCTCTGGATCCGGCACCCTATTCTGGTTGGATAGATGGGCCAGGACCCGCCCCTTTGCGGATCGCTTTTACGCGCTGTTCTCAATCTGTGTCCGCCCACAGCTCTCTGTGACTGTGGCCTTAGCTGACTTGGGCGCTATTGCCTTCCGCCACACCTTCGGGGCAATGGAGCTCGAGCAATGGGATGAATTGCTCGAGTGTATTGCCCTCCACTCCCCCTCCCTTGAGCCTGACTCACTCTCTTGGCATCTCGAGCCAAGTGGTAGATTCTCGACTAGATCCCTATACCAGGCGATTGTTCCCACCCCTGGACCGGTGGAACTATCGGTGCTTTGGGAGATCAAACTCCCTTTAAAAATCCGCATATTTCTCTAGCAATGGGTCCGAGGCTACCTCCCTTCGGGCACGGAGGTCCGAAAACGTAATGGCCCTGGGGATGGCTTCTCCCCCATTTATTTGGTACCGGAATACTGCAACCACATCTTCTTCCGGTGCCCTGCGGCGCAGTTCCTATGGAGTTGTTTCCGAGAGGTGGTCGACGACAATTGGTGCCACAACAACCTCCCGGACTTGTTTGGGGAGGTCCTTAGACTCCCCGGCGGAGATCACGCCCCAACTTGGGTTGCTTTGGGCACCTTGGCTTGGACCCTATGGTGTTCTCGCAATAAACTAGTCATTGAACGCGTGATTCCGTGTCGTGTGACTGATGCTATTTATAAAATGTGTGGCTTCTTACAGCTCTGGGGACCGCTTAGCAAGCGGCGTGACCGAGACATCATCGACAACATCATCGCGGGTCTTCATTCCTCAGCGTCAGCTTTTGCTCCACCACCACCCCCTCCGCCACCACCTCCCGAGCTGGATTAGCTTTCTTTAGCTTTGTTTGGGGCTTGTCCTGTTATGCCCCCAGTGTGACTTTATGACTTGATTGTACTTTATACTGTCGTGTTGGATGCTTGGTTCGTTGCTTTATAATATAAAGCGAGGGAAAACCCTTTTTCTCAATAGCTGCCCTATTTTAGGACAGTGGACAATTTTTTTAGGAAGTTTGAGGCAAAAAAAACAGCCTCCAACAGCTGCTCTATCATGAAAATATTGCAACAATAAATAAAATTGGGCAGCCCTAAAATGCAGCACCAAGTGCTACAAATATACTGCCGCAAAATCCCGCAACTCCCACATGACATGCACGCGCGATCGTTTCACTCACGCATGTGACCGGATTGCGTCGCTACCACGCGATACGGTCGGCTCCTTTGACACCGCAACCGACCCCACGACGCTCGCCGCTGCTCCTGCCCTCCTCCCAATGGTCGGCTGAGCCCCCTCCACCGCCGCCGCGATGGCTGCCGCCCCTGCCCACCATGGTGGATTGGCCGCACTACAACCGGCAGTTGCCGTCGAAAAGGATGGGCTGCGGCCGAAGGTCATCGTCACGCCCAAGTCTCGAGGAGGCAACATGAAGTGGCCGCCGCGCGACCGGTTATGGGTGCGGCCAAGAAGGCTGCTCCGCACAAGAAGGCGGCCAAGAAGTACTAAAAACACACTAGATGTACTATTATGTAGATGTGGCACTAAAATCAAAAACAAATAGATGTGGTACCAAACATAAATTATTTCTTGATGCTACAAAAATTGCACATCCCCATCTAATATTTTCTCAATGGAGAAAATAGCATAGCTCTCCCTATTTATAGGGATTAAAATACTGTGAGGAGCCGCAACATTGCACCAATCGGTGGGTATCAAATTAGTTCCAGTTTTTCAGAAATGCCAACCTCGATCTACAATTTGCATAAAGAATACCGTGGCATCCGAGTTCCACTAGAGCATCAATTACTGAATTCCGACTCGATAGTCTTGCTATATTTCCGTAGCCCACGGACAAAATTAAACTACATACCAGACGAAAATCAACGCATAGTATATGAATGAGTCAGTATTTCAAGCTTTGCAAAAAGAGTTCTAAAGATTCGCTCGATAACCTCGGAAAAATTATGTAGCCTGTGGACAAAATTAAACTAGATACCAGACGAAAAATCAACAGACAATATAAGAATGGCTCATTTCAAGCTTCGCAAAAGAATTCTACAAATTCACTGACACTATCTGTCTCCATGGCACATTTTTGTACTCCATTAACAAGGATAGCCAACAATTGATCCATGGGCAATTTTTGCCATGGCAAAAGTGTTTTAGCTTTTGCCATGTCACCAATATAGCTTTTGTCATATCTATAATTCAACTCTTGCCATGCCACAAAACTCTTTTTTTCACATGGCAAGGTAGTTAAATTGTCGGCCATGGCAAATTCACTTTATGTCCCATGGCAAATTCACTTTATGGCCCATAAAAAATTTCCTTTTTTTGACAATGTCAAACTTCTCTTTCACGGACCATGGAAATTCCCTTTATAGACCATGGCAATTTAACTTGATGGACCATGGAAATGTTCTTTTTTATTTGACATTATCTAAATAGGGTTCTAATTTCACTTTTCATGCACCATTCCAGTGTCGTTCATATTTTTGTGTCTTTTTACATACACAACAAAACACCATGGCAAATTATAGCTAAAACACCATGGCAAATTTTAATTTGCCTATGCCCAATTTCTTATACAAAACATGGCAATTATAAGTAAAAAAACCATGGCAAATTTTAATTTGCATATGCCATGGCAAATTTGTTCTTTTTTTTTGTGTTTTTTACAAACACAGTAAAATTCCCATATGATACAATGCAATTTTAGTTAAATACCATGGCAAATTTTAATAGGAATCTGATATGCACAAACTAGCGAGATGCTAAATTGTGCGAGGGACAGTCCGATCTTTTACGGTACTAGATGAAACACGACGAATGATAGCAGCAGTAGTTGAAGATAATTAGTAGCAGAAGAAGAAGCCTTCGGATCTTACTAGAGAGAAGAAACCGAAGGAAAAGGGCTTGCGTCAAAAAATTAACACCAGGTCAATCTCGACGTAGCAGCGACGAATCCCTTGTCATGGATCGCAAGAACTCATCACGTTGGTGCCCCTGACACAAGGCGTTCTCTGGTTTCTTTATTTGACTGCCTCCAAAACTAATCTCCGTACACGGCCGAAGCCAGCCCATTATATAGGCGAGACGTACGTATAGACCAAACCGACTCATATTCTAATAGACTCTATCTCTGATTTGAACTAATTATAAATTAACTAATAAAATATTCGGCCACATTGATCACCTGTAGGATTGTAAAACGAACTAGTACTCCACTTGACAACGCAACTACTAATATGACTACGTAGGAAATAAAGACTATGTGCACATTCTTTCCAAATAGCCTTCATATGTGTGATGGCACTTGGATTAGAATTGCATCGATCATCACCCAGCTTGGCGTACGAAAATTTGGTTGCACCTCCTCTGGCACTACTAACTTGACAGGGATTTTGCCACAACAATTTATGCTAGCAGATTGAGCACACGGTGCAATTCCCAGTATCCCTTTGTTGTTCTTCTTCTCTGGCACAAACACCACTTTATCACTGACATGTTCTCGATTCTGCTTCGCAGCCAAAGAATCTCCAATGGCCACATTATCCCCTCTTTCTTGAAACGAAGCTGTCCTCGGTTTCGTGGTAGCTCCATGGACCTTGTTCGGATTTGAAATAATAGCATCCACCTTGATAGCATTGGCAAACATTGGTTGCAACACATATCGTTTTCCGTTATTCCAAAATGAATAAGTGTTGGACCTTCCGTCATGTGTGGCTCCATGATCATATTGCCGTGGTCTTCCTAACAATATATGGCATGCATCCATTGGCAAAACATCACAAATCACCATATCAGTATAATCTCCAACAGAAAAATTCACACGGACCTTATGAGTAACCTTCAACTTCCCTGTATGATACATCCACTCAACACGGTGTGGCTGAGGGTGCTTCCATGTAGGTAACCCCAAAGCTTCCACCAATCCCTTGCTGACCGCGTTGGTGTAGCTTCCTCCATCTATAATCAATTTACAATTGGTGTTATTGACTTTGCATTGAGTCTGAAAAATATTCCAACGCTGTCCCTTATTATCAATGCAATCCTCTTGCACTCGTTGCACCATTAGTGAAGGATATGATTCAGCAGCTTCAAAACTCGCAACCATATTTTCAGCATCCTTAGATTTTTCACTAGAAGTGTCAGAAACTGCATCTTCATCACTAGCAGATGCATAGCCATCTCTTGTGAGCAACACTCTTTTCTTATTAGGACATTCACGCTTCATATGCCCCCTTCCTCCACACTTGAAACACTCTATGCCACTAGTGCGTCCGGTCGACTGTGCACTAGAATCAACCATCGACGGTCTTGATTTTGAGGCATCCTTTTGCACGGAATCATGAGAGAGATTTGATGATGTCGCCCTCGAGCTAGGACCGACATCCTCATTCTTATGATGCGAGCGTCGCCATGTGTTCAAAGTGTTACGGGGAACTATGCTGACTTGGCGCCGCTTAATCTGTTGTTCCGCACGCACAGCTTGGTGCACAAGATCTTGTATGTTGTAGTAGACCACCATCTCAACACGATCCTGCACCTCGATATTTAGTCCGTTAAAGAAACGTGCCATGGTCGCCTCTGGATCCTCCGTTGTCCCTGTACGTATCATAAGTAATTCCATCTCCTTGTAATATTCATCAACACTCATATTACCTTGAGAGAGCCGCTGCAACTTGTTGTACATATCTCTTTTATAGTGCTCAGGAACAAAACGTCGCCTCATGAATTCTTTCATCCCTCGCCAAGTCGTCGGGCGATGTCTTGAACGACAAATTTGATTCCACCATATTAGCGCGTAATCGGTAAACTCAATTCCAGCAAGTTGAACTTTCTTCTCCTCGCTATAATGATGGGCATCAAAAATTTGATCCACACGCATCTCCCACTCTAAATAGCCTTCTGGTTCGCACTTGCCAGAGAACGAAGGGATTGAAATTTTTATGCGCCCAATTCCATCATCCACAGGCACACGCACAGCTTGACCAACTCGGTCATGCACTCCGCCGCGAATAGAAGTTTCAGGACGAGGCTCATAGTGTCATGGTCGTGGCACGTATCCCACCTGGTCAACGCCATCATCGAGACCATCATCTCCAACATGAGGTTGTGCCGCCAAACGGCGATCATGCACGCCGGCATGTCCGTCACGAGCAGATGGTGCATAATGCAGTGGAGCCGCCGGAGCAGTCTGTGGTGGTGCAGAATTCATTGTCGGCATATTGATGATGTCTGCCAAACCATCGAACCGAGTGATCAGGACATCTATCCTTTTGCCGAGCGCATCATGACATTGCTTGATGTAGTTGCATGTGTGGTCAAAATCATCCCGAATATTTTGCGGAATATCATCCGCATACACTGGACGTACTATTTCCTCAGAATCAGCGGCAACCTCATCACCCTTGTTGACCGAGGTTGACATCTTGATCAACACAGTACCGTGAACAACCTTAGCTCTGAATACCACTTTATATGCACAAACTAGCGAGATGCTAAATTGTGCGAGGGATAGTCCGATCTTTCACGGTACTAGATGAAACACGACAACGATAGCAGCAGTAGTTGAAGATAATTAGTAGCAGAAGAAGAAGCCTTCGGATCTTACTAGAGAGAAGAAACCGAAGGAAAAGGGCTTGCGTCAAAAAATTAACACCAGGTCAATCTCGACGTAGCAGCGACGAATCCCTTGTCATGGATCGCAAGAACTCATCACGTTGGTGCCCCTAACACAAGGCGTTTTCTGGTTTCTTTATTTGACTGCCCCCAAAACTAATCTCCGTACACGGCCGAAGCCATCCCATTATATAGGCGAGACGTACGTAGACCAAACCGACTCATATTCTAATAAACTCTATCTTTAATTTGAACTAATTACAGATTAACTAATAAAATATTCAGCTACATTGATCACCTGTAGGATTGTAAAACGAACTAGTACTCCACTTGACAACGCAACTACTAATATGACTACGTACGAAATAAGAACTATGTGCACATCCTTTCCAAATAGCCTTCAGATGTGTGATGGCACTTGGATTAGAATTGCACCGATTATCACCCAGCTTGGCGTACGAAAATTTGGTTTCACCTCCTCTGGCACTACTAACTTGACAGGGATTTCGCCACAACAATTTATGCTAGCAGATTGAGCACATGGTGCAATTCCCAGTATCCCTTTGTCGTTATTCTTCTCCGGCACAAACACCACTTTATCACTGACATGTTCTCGATTCTGCTTCGCAGCCAAAGAATCTCCAATGGCCACATCAGAATCTGTCATGGCAATTTTGTTCATTTTTCATGTATTTCACATACACGACAAATTTCTCATACAAAACATGGCAGCTTTTAATGTGAATCTACAATGACAATTTTTTTATAAATTTTGTTTGTATTGTTCATTCTATTTTCCATGGCAACTTTCATACAAAGCATGGCAATTTTAATATTTGCCGTGGCAATTGTGTTCATATTTTGTGTTATTTTACAAACATGACAAATTTCTCATACAAAATATGGAATGTAAATTAAAATAGCATGCAAAATTTTAATATGAATATGCCATAGCAATTTTTGTTCATAATTTTTGTTCCTACTGTTCATTCTTTTTTACATGGTAAATTGTTCCATGTTAATTTCCAAATATAAATATTTTCCATCGTAATTCTAGAAAATTGACATGTGAGCATTATCAGAGATGTTGCTATAATATTTTTGCCACGCTTTAATCAAAATATGGCAAAACTTGCCATTGCTAATAATAACATCATGCCAAATCGTAAAATAGTTCGGTCAACTTGAATGGCAATATTTTTGGAAATGTCCATTTGCATTATCAAAATAGTTCGGTCAACTTCATTCAGATGGCAAGTTTTACAATTTTTTTTGCAAGCCAACTTCCTAGACATGGCAATTTACATTTGCTGGACAACGGCTAATTTTAAATCCATGGCATTTTTCTGAGCCGTGTTAAATTTCAGAAAAAAAGTCAAATGGTTTCTTTACATAACATTTTTTTCTAAAAGTCACAACAAATATATTGTTTTGAATCTTTAAGAGCATCTCCAGCCGTTCGGCCCCCCATGGCGCTAACAAAGGGCGGTCTGGGGGCGAACCGGTGCTAGTTCGGCCCCTGGGGGCGACCTAGCTCCCAGTCACGCCTTCAGGACGCGCAAAATTCGAACTTGGTCGTTCCCGCTCACAAAAGGCGCGACAAGTCGGGTGATCGCAAGACACAGTTCGGCGTACAAAAAAATAGAGCGGCAGAAGTTCGCGTGCGCATCACTCGGTGGGCTCTGCCCCAGGCGTCGGTGGAGTTGGCATGCGCGGGCTTGGCGGTGTTGGAGCAGCCTCTGCGCTGGGCGGCGTCGGTGCGGCTTCGGTGGTGCTGGGCGTCCTGCAGGCGTCGCCACGCGGGCTTGGCAGCGGTGTCGGCGTGTGCGTCGGCGGCCTTGTCGAGGGAAGCTGGTTCAGGATGAGGCCACGCTCCACCAAGTACCACGCCTTGACCGCCTCGTCGGTGCTCTGGAGCATGTCCGCCCCGCCCAGCAGGAAAGCCAGGTCGGTGTTTCTCTCCTTCGCGGCGACGTTCGTCCGGAGCAGGGCGAACTTGACGGCGCTGCTCGACATCAACGCCGACCACCGCGCCTCGGTCTTCTCTTCACGAAGGACGGCCCGGGCCTGCGCGTCGGCGAGGCAGTGTTCGATGGACTCCTGCACTCGAGCGGTGGCCGCGTCGGCATATTTCCCCTTCTTGGCAACTTTGTTGCCGTCCGGCCGCCCTTCCGATGCGCCAGGAGTCGGCGTGTCCGGCTTGTAGGTCTCCTTGGCCTTGTCAAGGGTGCGCCGGACTTCCGCCCACTTCTCGCACTTGTCAGTGCGCTTGTAGACGTGGAGGTACTTGAATTCGGCGTCGCTGTTGCTCTGCCGGTACAGGGTGAACATGCGGAGCAACTGCGCGGAGGGACAAACAGTTGGCGCGCGTACACGGCGAAGAGAGGCGGGAGGCCGGCGTGGCATACCTGATCCTCAACGCTGGCGCCGCTCTCCGGGCGAGCCGCGACCTTCTCGACGACCCCATGCCATTTGTTGCACGCCCTCTGGATACGCCCCCAATGGTTCGCCATCGCCTTGGAGCCGCGCTGCATGTAGACGCCTTTGAAGTAGGGGTCGACGAGCTTGAGCTCGTCGAACTCGGCCTTGATGCGGTCTCAGTACGTGTCGACGCTCTGGTTCGTGCCGGTCATCGGGTCGAGGCAGACGAATTTCCATACTTCGGCGAGGCATTCCTCCTCCTTGGACGCCCACTTGATGCGCGGCTCGCCTGTCCTGGCCGCCCGCTTCTTCTTACGCCCCTTCGCCGTCGCAGGCGTCGGCTCCTCCTCCTCCTCCTTCTCCTCGTCGTCCTCCTCCTTCTCCTCCTGCTCGTCCTCGTCGTAGACGTAGCCGAGCTCGCCGTCCATGCCGCCGCTGAGATTCACCACCTCGTCCTGGGTGGCAAACCCGGGAGATGCGGCGGCCGTGACCGAACCTGTCGCGATGATGTCATCCATGTCGGTCTCGGTCTCGTCGGTGTCGCCCAGGTGCGAGAAGGGTAGCGGGCATGACGTAGCGGGGGCATAGGGGAGGAAGCATAGGCGGGCGGCGAGTAGTTGTATGAAGGGTACTGCACGCCGGCGAAGGCGGGTGAGGGCGTGCGCTGGACCGGGTATCCATGGGGGAAGGTGACGTTTGGGTTGAACCCACCGTGCGCGTCACCGTCGGTGTAGCTCGGGGAGGGCGATGCCCATGGTTGCGGAGAGCTGACGCCTTGCTGACCCCAGGGCGCGTACTGGGCGTGGCTTCTGGGTGGATTCATCATCCCCGCGTGAGCCGCCTCGGCCTCGATTTGGTCCGCTGAGGCAGCCGCAGCCGCGTGCGCCGCGTTGTCGCGGGCCTTCTTGGCGATGGCCCTGTTCCGCCGGTCGGCGGTGACAGCCTCCCGCCGCTAAACTTCCGCCCTTCACTCGGCGTTTGTCATGCCCGGTGGCTTGGTCGACGGCGCCCTCGGCTTCCTCTGCTTCGGCTGGGCGACGGAAGCGGTCGCGGTTGCCGCCACGCGGGGGATGACGTACTTCTTCGGTGGCATGGCGGCCGGCTGTGAGGGAGGCGAGAGGGAGGGAGTTTGGCGGGAGGAAGGAAGAGTACGGGAGGGAAGTGGGGAAAACGTGGGAAGAAATGACGGGAACCGGCGCTCGCCTTGCCGACAGGGAGGACCCACGCGCCCTTTTCGCTTGTGCCGGCGCCCCAGGCGCTCCCAGGAAGCCGGGTTCGGCCTGGGTCTGCCGGCACCAGTTTCGCCCCGAGCCGGCGAAAAACGGGCTTTCGGGGGCGCTACTGGGCTTTTTTTACGCCGGCGCGGCAAAATCGTCTGAGAAGGGCCTATTGCTGGAGATGCTCTAACTAGTGGGGTTGTTTCATTGTAAAAGAGATGGCAGGTTCTTGTGTGTTTTTTAGCTAAAATAAGTCGTGTGCAGAATATTATCTTTTTTAAGTCTTTTTTTACTTTTCAAGCTGGGACATTTCGGACATTTTTTGTAACAAGAACTTTAACCCTAAGGGGGTGGGGTGGGGGGGGGGGGGGAGGGAGTCGAACTCGGGCTTCTTTGCCAACGAATGAAATCATCCGATCCGCCCCCCCCCCCCCCCCCCCCCCCGTCGAGCACAAACAAATTCACTCGTACAGGCTCTTAAATCCGAAATTTTATCAGTATTGGGGTTCTCAAATTTTTTGATAAAAATTCAAGTGGGATTAGTAAACCCAGATGAAGGTAGTAGAAGGAAGTTCGGAGGTCTAATCAAACGTTATTGCAACACCCAAAGGTCCAAGGTGCTTTATTCAGACCAAGCCAGCACGATCAAGCCGATACGACCAATTCCCCAAGCAGGGCACAAGAAGATGAGCGCATCTATAGCTGAGCATCTTAAGGCCCCCTCAACCTGAGGGAATGGCCTGGATAGTGACCGATAAAAAAAGACGACTTAGACGCTTCAAATCATACTCAAACGTTCCCGGACTGACTGGTATCCCTCATATACAACTCAAATCTGGGATGGATATAGGGCGACCCAGGAGCGTCTGCCACGTCAGACCTGACAGCCCGACCACAAAAAAAAATTATACAAACTCCCCTCTCCGAACTACCCAATTTCACTTGCTCCTCTCCTCTCTTCTTCCTCCTCCGTGCTGGTTGTCTCCTAGCTCCGCCATCACCCTTGCTCCGCTGCCGTTCTTAGCCTCAGCCCCGCCAGCACCGCCACAATAGTCCTCCCATCCGTGCTTGCCACCGTGGACATCGTCGCCGGCCCGGACACCCCCGCGGTACTCTTGGACTGCACCTTGCCCTCTATGTGTTTGACACATTGTCCGATCAGTTTTTTCGATGATTATTTCATAGGCAGAAGGATGAATTTCGATGATTTAGCGGATGAGTAGTATGGACCGACGGAGCTTGATGAAATGATTCAAAAAGAATTCTCATACTTAAAAACTCTCTCTCATTGTGAGTAAGGGTGATCAATGCTCGCTTTGTGAAGGGTATGAACTCATACCCTTCATAAAGCGAACATTGATGGCCATACTCAGAGAGAAGCTTACCGCTTTTGGACGAACCGACTATTTAAGCAGGTCGCGTCGCTCCTCGCGCGACTAAATCCCCAACCACGCCGGCTCAACACAGATGTTACATCCACACTGAAAATCTTAAGTACGAACAATTTGTATTTTTGTGCATTGAACTATTTGTATTTTGCATGTGTGCACCAAACAATTTGACCTAAATGATCGAAGTGTATGTGTCTGCATGTATTTGCTGTTTTGAAAATATATAGGGCTAATAGAGTTGTGAGTTCAGCAGCTCTGGTAAGAATTCTATAATATAAAAATTAGGTGGATGATATTTTGAAGGAAGAAATCCATTTTAAAGAAAAAATCTTTACTTCACACAATCTCAATTTGAGCTATCATTTGATGAACTGGGCATCTGGACAAAGACAATAACAAAAGATGAAAAGATCCTTCGCAGCCATGCTCCCTGGTTTCTACCTTGCTTATTGCCCCTCGTAGGGGCCAGCATACCCAAGCGGAAAACGATTTACTCTTTTTATGGGCGCTTTCGACTAGACTCTCGTTAATCGGCCCAAACAAAATCGAGATTCGCATGATTTTATGATTGCAAATGGTAAAATTTTAGATCCGTCGGGTCAGGAACCGGATTTGTCTACCGTGGCTGCTTTGAGAGGGGCAGTGGACACAAAGCAGCAAGTGGGAAGAGGCAGTGAGCCGCAAGCGACGCGCGACGACCCCCAACTTCTCTACCAACCCACCCCGTGTTGGATTGGTACATCAGTGCACGTATACCTACATCACCCCTTGCCATCTGACCACCGTCAACTCTGCTCGATCTTCCCCATGGTCATGGTGCCTCCATCCATGGGGCCTTTCTGCCACCTTCCCTGCCCCACCACCACCGGCGTCCTGCTGCGGTGCATCTTCATCTGCCTGACCCTCCACGCCGTCCGCGCCCAGTCCGCCACCTTCACCAGCACCGTGGGCGGCAAGGAGTTCACCACCTTCTCTTTCCCCACGTTCGACAGGTCCCTGATGCACCTCCCCGCCAACCTGACCTTCGCCGGCAACTCCAGCGTCAGCCAGAACACGCTCCAGATCACCCCGGACAGCAACAGCGCCAGCGGGCCCGACAACTTCCTCGTCAACCAGACCGGCAGCGTCTTCCTCTCCTCCCCGTTCGTCCTGTGGGCCTCCGGCGCGGACGCCGGCGGCAGGTACGTCGCCTCCTTCTCCACCGTGTTCCGGATCAACCTCTACCGCGCCAACGCGACCAACAAGGGCGAGGGCCTCGCGTTCGTCGTCGCGTCCAGCAACGGCGGCGGCGGCCCTCCCTTCGGCAGCTACGGCGGGTACCTGGGCCTCACGAACGCGTCCACCGACGGCGACGCCGCTAACGGGTTCGCGGCCGTGGAGCTGGACACGGTGAAGCAGCCATACGACCCCGACGACAACCACGTCGGTCTCGACGTGAACGGCGTCCGCTCCACACACGCCGCCTCGCTCACGCCCTTCGGCATCCAGCTCGCCCCCATCGACACCACCGTCAACGACGGCTTCTACATGGTCTGGGTCGACTACGACGGCGCGTCGCGGCGCGTGCGGGCGTACGTGGCCAAGAACGGGAGCAGGCCCGGCGTCCCCTTGCTCGACGCGCCGCTTGACCTCTCGGCGGTCCTCCTCGGCAAGCGGGCCTACTTCGGCTTCTCGGCGTCCACCGGCGTCAAGTACCAGTTCAACTGCGTGCGCATGTGGAACATGACGGTGGAGAGGCTCCCCGACTCCAGCACCGCCAGGAGGTCCATGTCCGGGTGGAAGCTCGGGGCGGCCGTGGGCGTGCCGTGCGGCATCGTGCTCGCCATCGGGCTGCTCGCCGGCCTGTACATCAGGAGGAGGAGCAAGATGGTTGCCGGCGTCACCGCCGTCGACCTGAGCGCTATCCCGGGGATGCCGAGGGAGTTCGACTTCAGGGAGCTCAAGAGAGGCACCAACAACTTCGACGAGAAGATGAAGCTGGGGCAGGGAGGGTACGGCGTGGTGTACCGCGCCACCGTGGCCGGGGAAGGTGGGCGGAGCATGGAGGTGGCCGTGAAGCAGTTCTCCGGGGCCAACACCAAGGGGCAGGAGGACTTCCTCGCCGAGCTGAGCATCATCAACCGCCTCCGCCACCGTAATCTTGTCAAGCTCATCGGTAAGCAATTGCTTAATCATATCCCAAATCATTTCTCGTTTTCTTTTGCTGAATTAGTGCTGATTATATGCTCAGTTAGCCTGTCCATTTCAGAATGAGAATGTTCATTTCTTACTGTAGTTAGTTTGGTCATGTGCTAACAAGGTTTGACTTGCCACTTTACGTGTTTTGCATGGAGTAGCTCTTGTTAATATCAGAATCAGATCGGTTGAATAGGGCATTGCACATCTCTGCCACAGTTTTCAAGGCATCTTTGTCAAACTTGGAACCAGTATACGACGTAGGCAACTGACTAGGCGTTGGAAATAAAAAATGATTTCACGGGCTGGCGAGTGCATCTGCATGCAATTGGAGGAGTTGCACAAAATAAAGCGATATGGTATAATCGAACGTGGGCTATGCGTCACATTACGATGATGCAAAATTTGACCTGATTGCTAAGTTTTCTGAATAAAATATCAGTAGGGTAGGCCGCCGGATAATCAATCATCTCTGAGTTAACTAATTCCCAATTGGCAGCAGCAATTCACACTCATCAGTCATCATCACACACTAGCACCCCAATTGCATCAGTATAAAACTTTTGGGTGATGAAGACGTGACTGTTCCCATGTGATCTTGAACGAACAAAGGTAGATTAATTAACAGCTAACGAACATGGACGCGCTTGTTTGTTTGTTTGTCTGCAGGCTGGTGCCACCAGAACGGCGTGTTGCTGCTGGTGTACGACCTGATGCCCAACGGCAGCCTGGACCGGCACCTCTTCGGCCGCCCCGGCGACGCTCCGGCCCTCACATGGGAGCAGCGCTACAAGGTGGCGGCCGGCGTCGCGTCGGCGCTCAACTACCTTCACCACGACTACGACCACGTGGTGATCCACCGGGACATGAAGCCGTCCAACATCATGCTGGACGCCGCCTTCAACGCCCGCCTCGGCGACTTCGGCCTCGCCCGCGCGCTCGACGCCGACAAGACCTCCTACACCGACCGGGCCGGCCTGCCGGGCACGCTGGGCTACATCGCGCCTGAGTGCTTCCACACCGGCCGGGCCACCCGGGAGTCGGACGTCTTCGGCTTCGGCGCCGTCGTGCTGGAGATCGTCTGCGGCCGCCGGAACTCCTGCTGCCACCCCGCCGGGTGCAGCCAGCTGCTGGAGGAGGCGTGGGAGCTCCATGGCGCGGGGAGCGTCCTCGAGGCCGTCGACCCCAGGCTCGCCGGCGCGTTCGACGAGGCCGAGGCGGAGAGACTTCTGCTGCTGGGCCTCGCGTGCAGCCACCCCAACCCTGGGGAGCGGCCCACGGCGCAGGCCATCCTGCAGATCCTGACGCACTCCGCTCCGCCGCCGGACGTGCCGCCGTCGAGGCCCGCGTTCATGTGGCCGGCTGTGCTCGTGAAGGGCGACGAGGAGATGTGTACCTCCGGCAGCTCGGCCACCTGCAGCACGGTGATGACCTCGTCGCTGTTGAGATAATATAATGGTGGATTGATGGATGGTCACAATATCAGAACCCGCCCGGCGAGTTAGGTGCAATTCGATGGTCATGTGAGAGACGATTAAGTAAAAAATTTACCGGTGTTTTATAAAATTGGCAAACATACTAAAAAATTGAGTGAAATAAGCGGACTGCAATGCTATAATTTAAACGAGCTTAAAATTGAGTGAAATGACAAAAATGAAAAAAGGCCGTTTCACACCAAAAAGATATATTTCACTTATTTCAAACAACTTATTTCACTTATTTCAGAAAACGCATTAGCCTAGCTCAACTGGAAAACTATATTTCACTTGTTTCAGAAAACCGATTGCAAAATATATCTCATTACAAGATATATCTCAAAGAATATTTGAAGAAAAGCATTTCGCTGAATTGGAGATCTGTTTTCACTCATTACAAAATATATCTCAAAAAGTACTTTTACTATTTCACTCATTTGAAAGAATATAGTCCCACTCATTCCGAAATGAGTATTTCACAAGTTTGAAAAAACACAATTCTATGATTTGGAAAACCGATTCACTCTTTACAAAAAAATCTCTTTACAAGTGCTTTCGCTCGTTACAAAAGATAGATTTTACACATTTCACTAGTTTCAGAAAACATATTACACTCATTCAATTGAGATACTATATTTCACTTGCTTCAAAAAAGTGATTTCACTTGTTACAAAAGATAGATTTCACTCATCTCATTAGTTCCAGAAAATATATTACACTCATTCAATTGAAATACTATATTTCACTTGTTTGTAAAAAGTGATTTCACTCGTTACAGAATGTATGTTTCAATTCTTTGGAATAATTTATATCTATGAACTTAGTTAAATTTATTTTTTGAACTAAGTGAAATCTATTAAACGAGATATTTTTTGAAGACTATGAAACATGTTATTTCGAAATCTAATTTAAAAATATTCAAGATTGATCTTGTTCTGAAGATCATGTTGCAAGGAATTTGAATCTATAAAAAAAATTCTATAATGATCACAAATGGAAACGTATTTCACTGATCACAAATATCAGTATCAAACATTAAAATACGCAGTTCCACACAAAATATATTGAGTGAAATATGTTAATTGAAACGTTGAAAATTAAACTTGTTTCAAATATATCCAAGATTGCTCTTGTTCTAAAGGTCTTGGCGCAATTAATTCAAATATATGAATTATTTCATAAAGAAAATTATAAGTTAAAAGATGTGAATGATTAAAATTGTCATGGGGTGAATAAAATGATGGGTTTGTTGGTGGGAGAGGAGAGAGTGAATGTGTCATAACCTGTACCCATGTCAGAAAAAAAGAAGTATAGGACAATGCATGCTACCTTTATCTGCTAATGGAGGAACTCACAAGAGAGTAATACTAACGCTTAAAGCCAGGGAAAGATATCAAATACGTGCGACTATATCGGGATACACACCATGTGGCAGAATCGCATTGGCTGTGTGTTGCCCGGTAGCTCCCGTTGCCGGTAAGGTAGTCATAGTGGGAGTAACTTAGAGGGTGCTTGGATACGTTTTAGTCCCATGACTAAAAGTAGTGGGACTAAAACTTGCTAGCCTCACCCATGCTTGGATCCAAATACTAAAGAGACTAAAATCAAGTTATTGAGCATTTATTATCCTCCAAACTCTCCAATCCAGAACTCGCATGTGTTAAAGGAGAGGTATTAAATGAGGAGAGAGAGGGCTAATACATATTTTAGTAGGTTTCCTATGACTAAAATTTTTTTTGCCTCAAGACTAGTCCTAGCCTTTCTTTAGTCAGGGGTGCTTGGAACTTTAGCCTCTAAAAAAGACTATTTTTAGTCAGACTAAAAATAGTCCCTTGGATCCAAGCACCCTCTTAGCTAGTAACATATCACATTCCAAGAAAATTTTTGTAGCGACCAGACCCGAATGGATCAAGTCTACTGTGCTCCGGTGTCATCCCTGGATCAGTAATGCTGACACCACACAGTACATCGAAGGATTTATAGCAAAGTGGCAATCACACACTTATTACATCGATGTCTCCGAAGAGAACTTATTACAATAATATGGCTTAAGGCCATCTAATATCGATAACAGCGGAAGACTTGGAAGGTAAATGGGTCCATCAACTCCAACGGCATCACTGAGTATAGAACCACGACCTAAAAACACCTCAATCGTCGTCTGAAAAGTCTGCAACATTAACGTTGCAGCCCGAAACGGGTCAGCACATGGAATATGCTGGCAAGGTAACACATAGAGAATGATGGAATGAAACAGCTATACTATATGCATATTTGGCTGGTGGAAAGCTCTATGGTTACTGTTTTGCGTAAAGCCAAATTTTCCCTACTGCAAAGGAATAAATTTATTTAACTATCATGGTGGTTGTTAAACATTGAGAATGGTTGACAGCATTCTCAATCCCAATTAAAAGTACAATTAAACCTAACAATATTAATTAGAAGTAACATGATGAGATTCACATGATATTCAAATACTAGATACTCAAGATTGTCCATAACCGGGGACATGGCTAATCATGATTAGTTTATTACCCTCTGCAGAGGTTTGCGCACTTTTCCCCACAAGACTCGATCGCCTCCGTTGGATTTCTCGCACTACTGGTGTTTGAGAAACGGATGACCGAGACGTAGTCTTTCAGAAGCGCTAGCACCTTATGATAGAGTAGACCGTACCACCTACATCCCCTACATCTGCTAGTCTACCCCTATAAGAGTTCGCACGACTTAGTCAACAATGCCAGAGCCCATATTGGCTTGTGGCTGCACACGTAAGTATTTAGCATGAAAGATCTTATGATCCCTTTGAGCCTGGGTGGCGGTCCGAAATAAAACAGGCAAGTCCTGATAGACATCAGGTGCCTCAATCCACCCAGATGTGTGTTTAAGTTGCCACCTTAGATAAACCATTAAAATTATCAATCTCACATCTGTCATGGATATCACTCACCCAATCCACGTCTACTAGCATAGCATGGCATAATAAGCAAACGTAGAAGTAACTCCCAAAGGTTTCATAGTAACAGGTAATAGGTACTACCTCATCTACTTCCCATCCCACAATTTAATTAGATCCTAATCATGCAATGTGTGAGGATGGATCTAATGCAATAAAACTGGATTGTAGAAAATGTATGATCAAAGTGTTACTTGCCTTGCTGATGACCCGCGAGTCCTAGAGATTCGAAGTAACAAGCGGCGCAATCCGGGTAATCTATCGCAGACAAACAACAAGCATACAATAAGTACTCATCTAATGCACAGGTAAAACTCGAACAAGAGAACGAACCAGAAAGTTCAGCTTAAGAACTCCGGTTGCAAAGAGAGAAAGAAAGAACCGAACAAAGAAACCGAAAACAAACGGCGGAAGAAAACAACTCGGTTCTAGCAAGTTGAAACTAGGTCAGATTTTACCATAGGAAAAACTTAGTTAAAGTTGATTAGTCGGAACGGCGGTTTCGAAACGAAACTCCAGGCGCTTGAATCACCTGATTCCGATAAACGAGCAAGAAGATAGACTAGAAAGAAGATCGGATCTGAGATCGCGATTGCGGAATAAATCCGACGAGAAGAAAAAGAAGAACGGTTAAACGAATGGACGTTCGTTAACCTAGAAGAATCCGTTGATCACGTTCGTTAGGACGAACGGTCCGGCGAACGGTCTCTAGGCAACTAAATCGGAAAAGAAAACGAATCCGATCTAGGGTTTCGAGAAAAGAGAAAACCGAACGAAAAACCGATCTAGAAAACCGGAACGGTTTAGAGAAGAAAAGAATCAGAAAGATTTAGAAGAAAACCGATCCGAGGAAAAGAAAAGATGCGGCGCGGTACCTCCGGCGAGGCTCCGCCGAGGAACTCCGGCGGCGGCGAGCAAGGGCGGCGGCGCTAGGGCAAGGCGGCGGCGGTGGCTAAGGGCGGCGGCGGCGCGGGCAAGGTGAGGCGGCGCGGGGTGAGGCGCGGTGGAGGCTTGGGGCTTTGATTTGATGATTTAGAGGGGGGGTGTTGGGGTATTTATATAGGTGAGGGGAGAGGTAACTTGGGGTAGGGGGCAAGAAATAGAGTAGGAAAAGGAATAGGAGAAGAGTCCTAAAAAAACGAAATCGGAGTCCTAGTGGGACTAGGACGGCGGCGGCGGCTCCCTGGCGCCAGGCGCCTAGCGCGCGCGCGGTGGCCTCCTGGCCTGGCCGGCGGCTCGGCTTGGGCCTTTGGCCCAGGCGCTGCAGATTTTTTTTTAAACGGTTTCGCGCGCAGAAAAAAATAGAAAAGAGATCTAAACGAACTCCAAAACTTCTAAAGTAAATTTTTCCCGACTCCTAAAAATGAGTCGAACAAAATGAACTTTTCTCCGGGCCTAAAATGCAAATTTTGAAAACGCGCATTTTTCCCTATCCAAATAAAAGGCAAATGAAACTCCGACAAAACCAATGATCCTCTTTTCGAAATTTGAGAACACTCAAATATGAAAATGACGAAATCTCCAAATCTCTCCGAGGGTCCTTGAGTTGCGTGAAATTTCTAGGATCGAGCAAAATGCAAGAAAATATGATATGCATGATGATCTAGTGTATAACATTCCAAATTGAAAATTTAGGATGTTACAAACCTACCCCCCTTAAGATGAATCTCGCCCTCGAGATTCGGGTTGGCTAGAAAATAGGTGAGGGTGGTCCTTGAGCAAATCTCCTTCTCTCTCCCAGGTGGCTTCATCCTCTGAGTGGTGATTCCACTGAACTTTGCAAAACTTGATAACCTTGCTACGGGTAACTCTGCTGGCATAATCGAGAATCTTGACTGGTTTCTCTTCATATGTTAAGTCATCCTTCAACTGAATCGCTTCTAGCGGCACTGTATCTCTTAACGGTACCTCCGCCATCTCGGCGTGACATTTCTTCAGCTGAGAAACATGGAATACGTCATGAACTCCTGACAGTCCCTCTGGTAATTCTAACTTATACGTGACTTCTCCCATACGTTGCATGATCTTATACGGTCCAATGAAACGCGGTGCTAACTTTCCCTTAACTCCAAAACGCTTAACTCCTCGTAGTGGGGATACTCGAAGATATACTCTGTCTCCGGTTTCGTAAACTGTCTCCTTGCGTTTAGAATCTGCGTAGCTCTTCTGCCTGGACTGGGCTACCTTGAGCCTATCGCGAATCAACTTCACCTTTTGTTCAGACTCCTTAATCAAATCTGGTCCAAAGAACTGACGGTCTCCAACTTCGTCCCATGACAACGGTGTCCTGCACCTCCTTCCGTATAAAGCTTCGAAAGGTGCCATCTTCAAACTGGTTTGGTAACTGTTGTTATAAGAAAACTCCGCATACAGCAAATTATCGTCCCAACTAGATCCATAATCTAGTGCACAAGCTCTCAGCATATCTTCCCAAAATCTGATTGACTCTCTCGGTCTGTCCATCTGTCTGTGGATGAAAAGCGGTTCTGAACTCTAGCCTGGTTCCCAAAGTTTCATGCAACTGATTCCAAAACTTTGAGGTAAATTGGGTTCCTCTGTCTGATACAATACTCCTTGGAACTCCATGCAAACAAATGATCCTAGTCATGTGTGACGCCCGGGTAATCAAGCTACAGTAACCCTCTAGTAATGATGCCACGTCACCTCGATCATTGTTGATAATCTCGAGTTAGTTCAGAACCGATCCAAATTCAAATTTGAATTAAAGTCAAAACAATTAAAGTTTTCAAAAGTCAAAACTAAATTGTTCCTAATGTGTCAATTAATCCATAATAAATGTTGGTGCAGAAATCATCTTTTAATAAAATACTTAAATGCACTAAATAAATTAAACAGTTTAAAACTATTATTTAAATGCTCTTAAATTAATAAACAAATACAAACTACTTTAATTAATGTGCCAAGTTAATTGTGGTAGTGGAATATTTAGTAACACTAATTTAGAGACTCTTATTGTGTTTTACTTAAACTGAAGCAATTAAGGTTAAAAAACAGAAAAGGAAAACAAAAGAAAACTAACAAAATAGAAAAAAAGGGAAACACCCCCCCCCCACTGGGCCAGACGGCCCAGCCGGCCAGGCCACCAACCAGCCCAACTGGGCAATGGCCCAACCGGCCACCCCCCCCCCCCATTTCCTTATCCCCCCACCCGGGGAGACGAACCCCCACCGACACCCCACTCCCCCCCGAAATATCTCCCTCCCCCGCTGGATCTGGATCGGGGAACGACACCCCGACCCCGTCGCCGATTCCCGTCGCTCGACGCCGCCCGGACCTCCCTCGCCGGCCTGCCCCTCTCCGCCGCGTCGTCCCCGACATCCCCCTCGAACCCCCGCTGCCATTTCCCCTACGGCCCCAGTGAGCACGCGCCCCGCTTCCTCCCTCTCCCTCGCCGCTCGCGCTCGTCGCCGCAAGCCCCCGCGCGCGCTCACCGCATCGGCTGCGCGCCCCGGCCGAAACGCCCGTGCCACTGCCTTCCCTCTCCACGGTCTCTGCTGCCGCGCCCGCTGTCACCTCCCCTCGCCCGAGCTCGCGCGCGCCCCACCGCCGCGTCCTGCGCCCGCGCTCGCCGTGCCCCACCGCCGCATCCCGCGCTCCGGCCGCGCTCCCGCACGCCTTGCACGCGCCTTGCCCCGAGCGCTGGTCCGCGTCCGCGCATCCCCTTCCACGCCAACGCCTGCAGCCGGGCGTTCGGCCACGCCCCCCCTCGCCCCCTCGCCCCGCATCGCCATCTCCGGCCTCCCCGTGACGCCCAGGCCGTGCCCGCTTGCCCCCCCCTCGCGCCGATTGGCCATGGCCGCGCCCGTGGCCTCTTCCCCTGTCGCTTGGTCGGCGCGGCCCCGCCGCTCGCCGGAGCTGGCCGACCCTTCCCATACGGGCGACCCGGTGGCCTCCGCCTGCGCCCCGGGTTCCCATATGGGTGCCCGCACGCTCACGGGGCTTCGCCCCAGCAACCGCGCCCGCTAGCGTCCGAACCCGCTAGGCCCCCTGGGGCCTATGACAAGGGGGCCCCACCCCCAGAACGTTTAGTAAAATAAAATAAAATAATAAAAATAAAAATAATTAATTAATTAATTAATTAATTAAGGAATTAATTAAGTTAATTAATTAAAATTAGATTAACCTAATCACTAATTAACCTAATTAACTGTTAGTTAATTAAAACAAAGTATGACGAACGGGACCCACACGTTAGTTGACCAGTCAACGCGTCTGTTGACTGCTGACGTCATGCTGACATCAGCATGCACTGTTCCGAATAATGTTTAATTAAATTAATTAAATAAATCCTAAAAATGATTTAAATCTTTTAAAATTAATATAAAATAAACCGTAGCTCGGATGAAAAAACTTTGTACATGAAAGTTGCTCAGAACGACGAGACGAACCCAGATAAGCAGCCCGTTCGTCCGTCATGCATCCCTAGCATAGCAAACTCGCAACTTTCCCGCTCTGGCTCCTCTGCTCGAAAACGCAAAACACCGGGGATACTTTCCCGGATGTCATCCCCCTTCACCGGTATCACCTATTACCGCGTTAGGGCACCTCTAACGCCGTTACTTGTCATGTCATGCATCACTATGCATATGCTTGCTTAAATATTTATTGTTTCTCCCCCCTCTTCTCTCGATAGACACCGAGACCGACGCTGCTGCTACCCAGTACGACTACGGAGTTGACGACCCCTCTCTCTTGCCAGAGCAACCAGGCAAGCACCCCCTTGATCACCAGATATCGCCTACTCTCCTCTATACTGCTTGCATTAGAGTAGTGTAGCATGTTACTGCTTTCCATTATTCCTATCCTGATGCATAGCCTGTCCTTGCTACTACTGTTGTTACCATTACCTGCTATCCTACTGCTTAGTATAGGATGCTAGTGTTCCATCAGTGGCCCTACACTCTTGTCCGTCTGCCATGCTATACTACCGGGCCGTGATCACTTCGGGAGGTGATCACGGGCATATCCTATATACTTTACACGGTTACATTACCTGTGGTACTGTTCGGAGATGGGGGCTGAAGGGGCAGGTGGTTCCACCCAGGTAGTGGTGGGCCTGGGTTCCCGACGGCCCCCGACTGTTACTTTGTGGCGGAGCGACAGGGCAGGTTCCGACCACCTAGGAGAGAGGTGGGCCTGGCCCTGTTCGGTGTTCGCGGATACTTAACACGCTTAACGAGATCTGGGTATTTGATCTGAGTCTGGCCATTTGGTCTATACGCACTAACCATCTACGTGGGAGTAGTTATGGGTATCCCGGCATCGTGGTATCAGCCGAAGCCTTCGTGACGTCAACGACTGAGTGGCGCGCGCCGGATTGGACTGGAAAGCCACTAGGCTAGGTCTGCTTCCGGCCGCGTACGCAACGTGCAGGTGTGCAAAGGGCGATGGGCCCAGACCCCTGCGCCATAGGATTTAGACCGGCGTGCTGACCCCTCTGTTGTGCCTAGGTAGGGCTGCGACGTGTTGATCTTCCGAGGCCGGGCATGACCCAGGAAAGTGTGTCCGGCCAAATGGGATCGAGCGTGTTGGGGTATATGGTGCACCCCTGCAGGGAAGTTAATCTATTCGAATAGCTGTGTCCCTCGGTAAAAGGACGACCCGGAGTTGTACTTTGACCTTATGACAACTAGAACCGGATACTTAATAAAACACACCCTTCCAAGTGCCAGATACAACTGATGATCGCTCTCTCACAGGGCGACGAGGGGAGGATCATTGGTTAGGTTTATGTTATACGATGCTACTTCGAGGATTTCAGTCTACTCTCTTCTACATGCTGCAAGACGGAGGCTTCTAGAAGCGTAGTCTTCGACAGGATTAGTTATCCCCCTCTTATTCTGGCATTCTGCAGTTCAGTCCACATATGATACCCTTATTCCATTTGATACCCATGCATATGTAGTATAGCTCCTTGCTTGCGAGTACTTTGGATGAGTACTCATGGTTGCTTTCTCCCTCTTTTCCCTCTATCCCTTCTACCTGGTTGTCGCAACCAGATGTTGGAGCCCAGGAGCCAGACGCCACCGTCAACGACGACTCCTACTACACCGGAGGTGCCTACTACTACGTGCTGCCCGCTGACGGCGACCAGGAGTAGTTTAGGAGGATCCCAGGCAGGAGGCCTGCGCCTCTTTCGATCTGTATCCCAGTTTGTGCTAGCCTTCTTAAGGGAAACTTGTTTAACTTATGTCTGTACTCAGATATTGTTGCTTCCGCTGACTCGTCTATGATCGAGCTCTTGTATTCGAGCCTTCGAGGCCCCTGGCTTGTAATATGATGCTTGTATGACTTATTTTATTTGTAGAGTTGTGTTGTGATACCTTCCCGTGAGTCCCTGATCTTGATCGTACACGTTTGCGTGTATGATTAGTGTACGATTAAATCGGGGGCGTCACAAGTTGGTATCAGAGCCGACTGCCTGTAGGAATCCCTTTTCCAAACTCCTTGGCCGAAGTTGAGTCTAGTCGATGAAAACTGTTTTACTAACATGGCTGTGTGGCCCATGGGCCCACGTCGCCATTGGGTGGTATTAGGGTCTTTTACTCCTCGATCTTTACTCTGGGACTCTAATCTCTCCCCTATTCAGGTTAAATGAATTTTGCTAAATCTAACATTAGGATCTCGTTATCACTTTCTCCCGGAGAGCCCTTCATTACAGATGATCGACTGCTTCAACAGAAGATTCTGATAATACTCTCTGATGTTCTCCTGAAACTTTGTGCCCATCACTTTTGCTATTCCCGACCACCGATAAATCCTTATGGATAGCTACTTACACTTGCCATTCATACGATCATCCCCCATTGATCTTGTTATTACAAGATACCCCGGAGTCTTCTCTATTGTTCCGAGAATACTTTGTGCCTACTGCCTAGCAGTTCCTTGCCACATGAATACCCCTTCAATTAAATCCTCGCACTTGTCGAGTATCCACTCATCCCCAGTTGTTCATGTGTTTCACAATGGTCTTCGAAATACTATTCGATCCTCCAAAAATCCTTAGTAGCTTATAGCTCTGCAATACTTGCCTGCTTGCATTATGGATGCTTTCCACATGTCTGGCGATATTCGTTAGTATCCTTAGGCATCGTCTTTTGATCCTATTGATTCAACTTGAGTGTGAATGCACGCAATCATTAGTTGATCCTTTTAAATTATCTTTCCGGCTCAGACGTTATTTTAAAATACGAGCTGGATCTCGACCAATCAAATTGCTGTCGATTGTACCCTTAAGGCTATTCAACTTATCCATCCCTGATCAGAGCATTGCTTCTGATCCCTTGTCTTGGAAATGATAATTCCTTTGCATTTGAGCCTTGAATTAGTCAGTTGTTTCTAAAGTCTGATCTCCTTGCATTGTTTCTCCCTCTGGTTGAGTACCGATGCTCACACCAGATCCCTTGAGGACCACTAGATCATTTGCTAGATTTTATCCGACAGCGTCCTTCATATTCAATAAGTCTATGAGCTTTTCCTCGGATACATGATACCTTTGGTAAATTGTATCCTCTGCTTTCTCTAACATGCTCTACTATCGAGCTGGTGTTATTTATTCTTGAAACTTGTGGTATATGTTTCTAAGAAGCCCCTATGGGTTGAACATATGCCTTCTCTAAACTGTGTGAACTCGAAAGTTTTCAT
Source organism: Triticum monococcum (assembly GCA_034509565.1). Classification (NCBI taxonomy): domain Eukaryota; kingdom Viridiplantae; phylum Streptophyta; class Magnoliopsida; order Poales; family Poaceae; genus Triticum; species Triticum monococcum. Next base: position 493,522,258 of record CM067845.1, read on the forward strand.
GGGTCATACACTTCTGGTATTTTGCGAGATGAAATTTCAACACTACAACTTCTTCGAAAGTGAGAAGTGAATGAAAAGTTATTGCATTGAAAAAGTGGGAGTCGACCTTGAACCTTGCGTTCATGCCCATGGACACGATGTAGATCTTATCATTAAAGCTTCTCTTAAATTGATTATTCCTTTGGTATAAGTTCATCTTATATCTGGGATCTGGCCTTTTGCAATCATGGTTCCGACCATGTTCTCCTTTAAATACCATTTCTCGTGCAAGTTTAAGCACTTGTCTTTTGCAGTGTAATACCCCAGTCCAACCTCTACTTTGATTTGTCGTCGAGTATTACCCCCCTGGTATCTCAAGATTATCATGGAACTGCATAACTACTTATGAGTTCTTCATCAAGTGCTACATTCTCATTGATTCCAATTTTTCGTGGGCTCTGAGTTATTTAACACTGAAAGACATCGATAACTGAATCGAATCCGCACTGCGATTCAACAACTCTTAGTAATCTTCAATGCTTACGAGTTTGTACTCTATAGTGTCATTCCCAACTGATTGACTACATCACCATCGTCAGGCTGACTGCTTAACCATTCTACCTATGTCCTTCATCCTCGGGACACAATCCCGACAGTGCTCTAAGCTTACATTGAACTTTCTCCATCATATTGTTTGTCTTAAGAGACAACTCTGAATTCTGAGATGGCATCTTATCTATGGTTATAATAACATTTTGCTTCACCATTCCCTTGGCTTGATGTCATTGCTGAGCGATTGCATCCTCATGGAGCCTCTCGATAAGATTTGTCGTGATCATCATCAACATTTTGACCCCTTCCAAGATATTAATTGAATTCATGATGAGAAGTACCCTCCTTGCCCTCGATGATTTGTGTTATCATCGACCACTTTATTGCCTTCCGTTCAACACAAACTTGTTCGTGTCTCCAGCACCCTATTGCTTTCAAGTTAATGGTCGATATTTCATTCTTAGACTATTGGTTGTTGAATCACCTTTCTAACATTGATCATGCTACCTAAGACCATATTTTGGGTGCACTTTTCAACCAATGCTTAATTGTGTATGTTTTCCTCGAGCATACATCCTTATATCATTTGATCCGACAAATGTTGACTCCTTGTTCACATAATTGTGGGAATCCATCTTTTTGGAAATCTCAAGGGATTGTCGCTGAGTCCTTCAGCCACCTCCTCATCCTCTCCTTGGTTTAATGATGAACTCTTGTTTCGGAACTCGCTCCCATAGTTCATTTCCTGAGTATCTTGCAATGTCATTTCTTCTATTTGTGTTGCACCTTTTCTTCTCGGACATCCTGAGTCTGAGGTATCATGACACCTATCGGATCTGAATCTCGGTCAGATATGATGGTTGGGACATTTCCAAGAGTTATAACATTAGCCTTTATATGACCCGGTAAGGTGATGTCATGCCTAGCACACCTGGCCGAAGGCCCTATTATTATAGTTTCCTTTTCAGCAAGGTTACCCATTCTTCCATGTGGAAACTGTAAGACTTATTCTACAAGTTGTTCTTGATGGATCCTTCTTGTACCCAAAGTCCGACCTTTGATTGAAGACCATGTCAATGCTATCTCGAAGCATGTCTGTGGTACTCCGATTTTCAATAAGAACATTTGAAGCCCAATGCTAAATGTTTCCTGCTCAATTATCCAAACACTGCTGTATGGGTAATACCATGAAATTTCTCTCACCTTACCTAAAGAGTTTTCTACATTATATCAGGTCATAGATATCATGCTCTGCTTGTCCTTGGGAAGGATATACCCTTGAAATATGTGTTTAAACACATTTTCCTTTCCATTGTTCTGTTTAAATATGATAATCATATTTTCCTTTCCATTGTTTGGTTTAACCTTTCTTGTGATCTATATGATCTACGCAGTAATATTCTTCTCCTTATGTAAAGACCTTGGTGTACGATCGTGTCAGTAAGACCCTATTGCTTTTGTTGATAGCATTCCGGTAACCACCGATGGACGAGAACTTTGCCTATTGGTCCGCCTCGTTCAACGAGCAGGAAAATGGTTCTCTTCGTCCCTCTTCCTTGGTACCAATGGTTGTTGCCGACATAATCGACAGTCTTTCCTCTGACATGCCTTGCTATCATGACCGTGCAAGATGTCACCACTCCTTCTACCTTTATCCCGTATGGTGGGCCCATAACCCACAGTTCCACAGGATCGAAACCTGACTCTCCTGTACAACCCTGTTTATAATGGTTATTCTCCATGCTTGTCTTCATATTTAATTCATGGGCCACCTTCCTAGTGCTCTATTCTGGTATCAGACACAATGCTTACTCTCGCCACTCTGAACCCCTTTCTCACTCTGGTTCAGACTTTGAGCAGCTATCTATCCGCTTGGACCCTCTCATTGTACCTTCGTATCGTACTCTTGAAGTATCTTATATGTTCAACTCGAGAGATAATCTTATGCTCATTCATGGTTAACCCAGATTGTTCCCCTCATAAGCATGTTGTCGTAGCCGAGCTGCCCCCTACCTATTCGTAAGTATGTTGGAGTTCCCGAGAAAAGGACGACATCACCATGATGACCTGAAGCGGAGAAATGAAGACGTCAATGTAATGGATCGACCTCTTCAAGAAGAGCAACCAAGACTGAGAAGATTCGTTAGCGTTTCATAACCAGACGTTTCCCCTTAGTCCCCCTCTTAAATCTCGGGACGAGATTTCTTGTAGTGGAGGAGAATTGTGACGCCCGGGTAATCAAGCTACAGTAACCCTCTAGTAATGATGCCACGTCACCTCGATCATTGTTGATAATCTCGAGTTAGTTCAGAACCGATCCAAATTCAAATTTGAATTAAAGTCAAAACAATTACAGTTTTCAAAAGTCAAAACTAAATTGTTCCTAATGTGTCAATTAATCCATAATAAATGTTGGTGCAGAAATCATCTTTTAATAAAATACTTAAATGCACTAAATAAATTAAAACAGTTTAAAACTATTATTTAAATGCTCTTAAATTAATAAACAAATACAAACTACTTTAATTAATGTGCCAAGTTAATTGTGGTAGTGGAATATTTAGTAACACTAATTTAGAGACTCTTATTGTGTTTTACTTAAACTAAAGCAATTAAGGTTAAAAAAACAGAAAAGGAAAACAAAAGAAAACTAACAAAATAGAAAAAAAAGGGAAACACCCCCCCATTGGGCCAGACGGCCCAGCCGGCCAGGCCACCAACCGGCCCAACTGGGCAATGGCCCAACCGGCCACCCCCCCCCATTTCCTTATCCCCCCCACCCGGTGAGACGAACCCCCACCGACACCCCACTCCCCCCGAAATATCTCCCTCCCCCGCTGGATCTGGATCGGGGAACGACACCCCGACCCCATCGCCGATTCCCGTCGCTCGACGCCGCCTGGACCTCCCTCGCCGGCCTGCCCCTCTCCGCCGCGTCGTCCCCGACATCCCCCTCGAACCCCCGCTGCCATTTCCCCTACGGCCCTAGTGAGCACGCGCCCCGCTTCCTCCCTCTCCCTCGCCGCTCGCGCTCGTCGCCGCAAGCCCCCGCGCGCGCTCACCGCATCGGCCGCGCGCCCCGGCCGAAACGCCCGCGCCACTGCCTTCCCTCTCCCCGGTCTCTGCTGCCGCGCCGGCTGTCACCTCCCCTCGCCCGAGCTCGCGCGCGCCCCACCGCCGCGTCATGCGCCCGCGCTCGCCGTGCCCCACCGCCGCATCCCGCGCTCCGGCCGCGCTCCCGCACGCCCTGCACGCGCCTTGCCCCGAGCGCTGGTCCGTGTCCGCGCGTCCCCTTCCACGCCAGCGCCTGCAGCCGGGCGTTCGGCCACGCCCCCCCTCGCCCCCTCGCCCCGCATCGCCATCTCCGGCCTCCCCGTGACGCCCAGGCCGTGCCCGCTTGCCCCCCCTCGCGCCGACTGGCCATGGCCGCGCCCGTGGCCTCTTCCCCTGTCGCGTGGTCGGCGCGGCCCCGCCGCTCGCCGGAGCTGGACGACCCTTCCCATACGGGCGACCCGGTGGCCTCCGCCTGCGCCCCGGGTTCCCATACGGGTGCCCGCACGCTCACGGGGCTTCGCCCCAGCAACCGCGCCCGCTAGCGTCCGAACCCGCTAGGCCCCCTGGGGCCTATGACAAGGGGGCCCCACCCCCAGAACGTTTAGTAAAAAAATAAATAATAATTAATTAATTAATTAATTAATTAAGGAATTAATTAAAATTAGATTAACCTAATCACTAATTAACCTAATTAACTGTTAGTTAATTAAAACAGAGTATGACGAACGGGACCCACACGTCAGTTGACCAGTCAACGCCTCTGTTGACTGCTGACGTCATGCTGACGTCAGCATGCACTGTTCTGGATAATGTTTAATTAAATTAATTAAATAAATCCTAAAAATGATTTAAATCTTTTAAGATTAATATAAAATAAACCGTAGCTCGGATGAAAAAACTTTGTACATGAAAGTTGCTCAGATCGACGAGACGAACCCGGATACGCAGCCCGTTCGTCCGTCACGCATCCCTAGCATAGCAAACTCGCAACTTTCCCCCTCTGGCTCCTCTGCTCGAAAACGCAAAACACCGGGGATACTTTCCCGGATGTCATCCCCCTTCACCGGTATCACCTATTACCGCGTTAGGGCACCTCTAACGCCGTTACTTGTCATGTCATGCATCACTATGCATATGCTTGCTTAAATATTTATTGTTTCTCCCCCCTCTTCTCTTGATAGACACCGAGATCGACGCCGCTGCTACCCAGTACGACTACGGAGTTGACGACCCCTCTCTCTTGCCAGAGCAACCAGGCAAGCCCCCCCTTGATCACCAGATATCGCCTACTCTCCTCTATACTGCTTGCATTAGAGTAGTGTAGCATGTTACTGCTTTCCGTTATTCCTATCCTGATGCATAGCCTGTCCTTGCTCCTACTGTTGTTACCATTAGCTGCTATCCTACTGCTTAGTATAGGATGCTAGTGTTCCATCAGTGGCCCTACACTCTTGTCCGTCTGCCATGCTATACTACTGGGCCGTGATCACTTCGGGAGGTGATCACGGGCATATCCTATATACTTTACACGGTTACATTACCTGTGGTACTGTTCGGAGATGGGGGCTGAAGGGGCAGGTGGTTCCACCCAGGTAGTGGTGGGCCTGGGTTCCCGACGGCCCCCGACTGTTACTTTGTGGCGGAGCGACAGGGCAGGTTCCGACCACCTAGGAGAGAGGTGGGCCTGGCCTTGTTCGGCGTTCGCGGATACTTAACACGCTTAACGAGATCTGGGTATTTGATCTGAGTCTGGCCATTTGGTCTATACGCACTAACCATCTACGTGGGAGTAGTTATGGGTATCCCGGCGTCGTGGTATCAGCCGAAGCCTTCGTGACGTCAGCGACTGAGTGGCGCGCGCCGGATTGGACTGGAAAGCCACTAGGCTAGGTCTGCTTCCGGCCGCGTACGCAACGTGCAGGTGTGCAAAGGGCGATGGGCCCAGACCCCTGCGCCATAGGATTTAGACCGGCGTGCTGACCTCTCTGTTGTGCCTAGGTAGGGCTGCGACGTGTTGATCTTCCGAGGCCGGGCATGACCCAGGAAAGTGTGTCCGGCCAAATGGGATCGAGCGTGTTGGGGTATGTGGTGCACCCCTGCAGGGAAGTTAATCTATTCGAATAGCCGTGTCCCTCGGTAAAAGGACGACCCGGAGTTGTACTTTGACCTTATGACAACTAGAACCGGATACTTAATAAAACACACCCTTCCAAGTGCCAGATACAACCGGTGATCGCTCTCTCACAGGGCGACGAGGGGAGGATCATCGGTTAGGTTTATGCTATACGATGCTACTTCGAGGATTTCAGTCTACTCTCTTCTACATGCTGCAAGACGGAGGCTTCTAGAAGCGTAGTCTTCGATAGGATTAGTTATCCCCCTCTTATTCTGGCATTCTGCAGTTCAGTCCACATATGATACCCTTATTCCATTTGATACCCATGCATATGTAGTATAGCTCCTTGCTTGCGAGTACTTTGGATGAGTACTCACGGTTGCTTTCTCCCTCTTTTCCCTCTATCCCTTCTACCTGGTTGTCGCAACCAGATGTTGGAGCCCAGGAGCCAGACGCCACTGTCGACGACGACTCCTACTACACCGGAGGTGCCTACTACTACGTGCTGCCCGCTGACGACGACCAGGAGTAGTTTAGGAGGATCCCAGGCAGGAGGCCTACGCCTCTTTCGATCTGTATCCCAGTTTGTGCTAGCCTTCTTAAGGCAAACTTGTTTAACTTATGTCTGTACTCAGATATTGTTGCTTCCGCTGACTCGTCTATGATTGAGCTCTTGTATTCGAGCCTTCGAGGCCCCTGGCTTGTAATATGATGCTTGTATGACTTATTTTATTTGTAGAGTTGTGTTGTGATACCTTCCCGTGAGTCCCTGATCTTGATCGTACACGTTTGCGTGTATGATTAGTGTACGATTAAATCGGGGGCTTCACATCATGTGTATCTTTGCCAACTTAGCACTGGTGTAAGTGGTCTTAACTGGAATGAAATGTGCTACCTTCGTCAAACGATCAACTACTATCCATATCGAGTCATAACCTGCTTTCATCCTGGGTAGTCCTGTGATAAAATCCATGCCTATCTTATCCCACTTCCATTCGGGTATCGGCAATGGTTGCAACAATCCGGCTGGCTTCTGATGCTCGGCCTTCACTCTATGACATACGTCACAAACTGCTACATATGCTGCAATATCCTTCTTCATTCCAGTCCACCAGAATGTTTCCTTCAAATCCAAATACATCTTGGTATTTTCTGGGTGAATCGAATATGGTGAATCATGTGCCTCTTGCAAAATCAACTTCCTGATCTCCGGGTCATTTGGCACATAAATATGGTCCTCAAACCATAGGGTATCGTGCTCATCTTCACGAAATCCCTTTGCTTTTCCTTTGCTTAGTTTCTCCTTTATAGAAGCAATCTCCTTGTCAGATTTCTGAGCCTCTCTGATTTTATCCATCAATGTTGACTGAATCTCCAATGCTGCTACATAGCCTTTCGGAACTATTTCTAAACTTAGTTCACGAAGGTTTTCTGCTAACTCCCGGGGTATTGCTCCCGTCATTAACGTATTGACATGGCTCTTGCGGCTCAATGAGTCAGCTACTACATTAGCTTTTCCGGGATAGTAATGCAATCTCATATCATAATCCTTGATGAGCTCCAACCATCTCCTTTGTCTGAGATTCAACTCCTTCTGCGTGAAAATGTACTTCAAACTCTTGTGATCCATGTACACCTCACAATGATTTCCAATGAGGAAATGTCTCCATGTCTTCAATGCATGCACTATGGCTGCTAACTCCAAATCATGCGTGGAGTAGTTCAACTCATGAGGCTTCAGTTGTCGTGAAGCATACGAAACAACTCTCCCTTCCTGCATAAGCACTGCTCCAAGTCCTCGACGTGAAGCGTCGCAATATACCTCATAATCCTTGGTCTGATCTGGCAAAATCAACACTGGTGAGGTAACCAATCGTTTCTTCAACTCCTGGAAACTAGCCTCACACTCCTCGGTCCATTTGAACTTGGTATCCTTCTTCAACAACTCCGTCATTGGCTTCGCAATCTTTGAAAAATTCTCAATGAATCTCCGGTAGTATCCTGCGAGTCCAAGAAAACTCTGGATCTCTCCAACTGTCGTTGGTGCTTCCCACTCGGTTACGGTCTCAACCTTTGTGGGGTCAACTGCTATCCCTTCTCTGGATATAACGTGTCCGAGGAATCCTACTTCCTTCAACCAAAACTCACATTTGCTAAATTTGGCATATAACTAATGTTCCCTTAGTTTCTCCAAAACCAAACGCAAATGTTCCTTATGCTCTTCATCATTCTTCGAATAAACCAAGATATCATCAATGAACACTACGACGAACTTATCCAAAAACTCCATAAACACCTTGTTCATCATGTTCATAAAATAGGCAGGCGCGTTAGTCAATCCAAATGACATAACGGTATACTCATACAGTCCATATCTTGTGGTGAATGCTGTCTTAGGTATGTCCTGCTCTCGAATCTTCAACTGGTGGTACCCTGATCGTAAATCGATCTTGGAAAACACTTTAGCTCCTTGCAAACGATCAAACAGATCATTAATCATTGGCAGTGGGTACTTGTTCTTGATGGTTACTTCATTCAATCCACGATAATCAACAACCATCCTTAATGATCCATCCTTCTTCTCCACTAGAAGTACGGGTGATCCCCAAGGCGAAGAACTTGGGCGAATGTAACCTTTCTCCAATAACTCCTTAATCTGATTCTTAATTTCTACCAAATCCTTTGCTGACATCCGGTATGGTCTCTTTGATATTGGGCCTGTACCTGGCAATAACTCGATCAAAAACTCAATGTCTCTATCCGGTGGCATGCCTGGCAACTCTTCAGGAAATACATCAGGAAAATCCTTTACCACTGGTACTTCCTCCTGCACGACTCCTGTCAGGCAATTTACTTGTGTCCTATTTGGCACATGCCGGGATACATACTTGATCCTTCTTCCTTCTGGCGTTGTAAGCAAAATTGACTTACTAGCACAATCAATGTTTCCTCCATACATCGACAACCAATCCATGCCGAGGATTACATCCAATCCTTGAGATTCCAGTACTATTAGGTCTGAGGGAAAAACATAGTTACCAATCCTTAATGGTAACCGATCACACCATCGTCTAGCCATAAACTCCGCTCCTGGTGAGCTTACTAGCATGGGTGACCTAAGGGCTTGGGTTGGCAGGTTATATTTATCCACAAATCCCCTTGATATGTATGAATGCGATGCACCAGTATCGAAAAGAACGAGTGCGGTAAATGACTTAACCAAAAACTTACCGATCACTGCATCCGGCTGATCTTCAACCTCCTCCACGCTAACGTGGTTCACCTGTCCCCTATTGAAAGGGTTCGGCTTCTTCCCTGAGCTTCCATTGCCATTTCCATTCTGGCCTTCAGGACATTCATTGGCATAATGTCCGGTCTTGGAACACTTGAAACACTTGAAACAGGTGACTTGACTCAGGTCTCTCTTGGATGGGGTTGATGGGGTGGTCCGGTTCTGGCCGTTGCTTCCTCCATTCCCATTACCATTCTTGTGGCCATTATGGTTGTGCGAACTACCTCCTCCATGGGTATGCTGAAACTGAAATCCCGATTTAGGGGTAAAACGGGGCTTCTGCTGGGCTCCAGAGTTATACTTCCCCTGTCCATACTTCCTCTTGCGGTTCTCAATCTGTTGTTGCTTCCCTTCAATCATGATGGCACGATCTACCAACTCCTGGTAGTTTCTGAAACTTGCTACCATCAACTACATACTCAACTCATCATTCAATCCTTCCAGAAACTTTTCCTGCTTGGTTGCATCCGTAGCAACGTCATCTGGGGCATAACGTGCTAGCTTGTTGAAGTCGTCAACGTACTGGCCAACTGTCCTTCCTCCTTGGCGTAAGTTGCGAAACTCACGCTTCTTCATGGCCATAGCTCCTGCTGAAACATGTGCAGTGCGGAAAGCTTGCTGGAACTGATCCCATGTGACAGTGTCAACTGGGAAAGTGGCTGTGAAATTCTCCCACCATGCTGCCGCGGGTCCTTCTAACTGATGTGCGGCAAACTTCACTTTCTCACCATCCGTGCATCCTGCAGTGGTCAACTCCCTTCCTATCTTGTGGAGCCAATCGTCTGCTACTATCGGCTCGGTGCTACTAGAAAACACCGGCGGATTTAGCCTAAGGAAACGGGCTAAGTGGTCAACAGGTGGTGGTGGTGGTGGTGGGTTGTTGTTGTTGTTGTTCTGCTGATTCTGAACTAACATCTGCATCAATTGATTCTGCTGCTGGATCAACTGAGTGAGCTCCGGTGGAAATCCATTGTCACGTCTCGGAGGCATCTGAGGGTTTTAGAAAAGAAGAGATATAAGAATAGAATGAGGTCTAAAGAGAAAACACTACCCCAATGCACATGAGCAAATGCACACAAAATTACTTCATTCAATCAAACAAGGGCTTACGATCGATCTAGCTATCGCAAAAGTGCTCGAACTATAGTGTTTACATGGGGGAAATACTACTAATATTTGGTGGTCATCTAAAAATTTGAACCGGTGGAAGACTCCATGATGTCCGCTCCAGCTTCGTCTTCAAAGTCGGGTTCACTTGGATCCGAATCGGTGTCGTCGATGATGATGTAGTTATCCGGGCATGTGACGTACTCGTCTTCCTTCCTGGATGCTAACTCCCTCTTGAGTTCTTCAATCTCTTGCTTAAGATCGCAGTTGTGTCTTGCTAGAGCTACGATCTCGTCCATGTAATCCTTGCGAGTAGCCTTCAGTTCTCCTTCTAGCTTGATGATCCTTGTCTTCGCATTCTTCAACTCCATCATATCGTTGCACATCTAGTTCTCGTGGCGTCGAATGTGCTGGTTTAACTCCTGGATGAATGCTGCAATGGATCTATCCTTCTTGGTGGTGACTAACTCCCATTGTTCATCTCGGCGTCCACAAATCTGGTAGATAGTGTCCTTGAGGTCTTCTTGATAAACTTCTCCAATGCGTCCTATGGTGATATGGGCTGCCATGCTCCTTCCTAGACTCCAAGTTTGTGCATTGAAAATACTATCTATGGGCTTCGTGATTGGCACGAATGTCCTTCCCGGAACATGAGCTTGAATCTTCCAGCGCTCCTCTTCAGGCAAAGTGGCGTTGAAGGTTCCCGTGAAGCTTGGTAATCCAATGTTTAGGTACTTGGTGACTTCCTTCAAGTGAAATCCAAAAGGTGTGCCTTTATCTGGTTGAGCGTACTTAATCTTCGCGTCCTTCATCCTAAAGAGTAGAAAAGATGAGGAGTTAGAAAATAAGGAGAGAATAGTGATCTATGGCTTTAACTTAGTGGTCGTGTCCTACAGTCAGCGTGTGCTCTGATACCATCTCTATAGCGACCAAACCCGAATGGATCAAGTCTACTGTGCTTCGGTGTCATCCCTGGATTAGTAATGCTGACACCACGCAGTACATCGAAGGATTTATAGCAGAGTGGCAATCACACACTTATTACATCGATGTCTCCGAAGAGAACTTATTACAATAATATGGCTTAAGGCCATCTAATATCGATAACAGCGGAAGACTTGGAAGGTAAATGGGTCCATCAACTCCAACGGCATCACTGAGTATAGAACCACGACCTAAAAACACCTCAATCGTCGTCTGAAAAGTCTGCAACATTAACGTTGCAGCCCGAAACGGGTCAGCACATGGAATATGCTGGCAAGGTAACACATAGAGAATGATGGAATGAAACAGCTATACTATATGCATATTTGGCTGGTGGAAAGCTCTATGGTTACTGTTTTGCGTAAAGCCAATTTTTCCCTACTGCAAAGGAATAAATTTATTTAACTATCATGGTGGTTGTTAAACATTGAGAATGGTTGAAAGCATTCTCAATCCCAATTAAAAGTATAATTAAACCCAATAATATTAATTAGAAGTAACATGATGAGATTCACATGATATTCAAATACTAGATACTCAAGATTGTCCATAACCGGGGGCACGGCTAATCATGATTAGTTTATTACACTCTGCAGAGGTTTGCGCACTTTTCCCCACAAGACTCGATCGCCTCCGTTGGATTTCTCGCACTACTGGTGTTTGAGAAACGGATGACCGAGACATAGTCTTTCAGAAGCGCTAGCACCTTACGATGGAGTAGACCGTACCACCTACATCCCCTACATATGCTAGTCTACCCCTATAAGAGTTCGCACGACTTAGTCAACTATGCTAGAGCCCATATTGGCTTGTGGCTGCACACGTAAGTATTTAACATGAAAGATCTTATGATCCCTTTGAGTCTGGGTGGCGGTCCAAAATAAAACAGGCAAGTTCTGATAGACATCAGGTGCCTCAATCCACCCAGATGTGTGTTTGAGTTGCCACCTTAGATAAACCATTAAAATTATCAATCTCACATCTGTCATGGATATCACTCACCCAATCCACGTCTACTAGCATAGCATGGCATAATAAGCAAACGTAGAAGTAACTCCCAAAGGTTTCATAGTAACAAGTAATAGGTACTACCTCATCTACTTCCCATCCCACAATTTAATTAGATCCTAATCATGCAATGTGTGAGGATGGATCTAATGCAATAAAACTGGGTTGCAGAAAAGGTATGATCAAAGTGGTATTTGCCTTGTTGATGATCCGCGAGTCCTAGAGATTCGAAGTAACAAGCGGCGCAATCCGGGTAATCTATCGCAGACAAACAACAAGCATACAATAAGTACTCATCTAATGCACAGGTAAAACTCGAACAAGAGAACGAACCAGAAAGTTCAACTTAAGAACTCCGGTTGCAAAGAGAGAAAGAAAGAACCGAACAAAGAAACCGAAAACAAACGGCGGAAGAAAACAACTCGGTTCTAGCAAGTTGAAACTAGGTCAGATTTTACCATAGGAAAAACTTAGTTAAAGTTGATTAGTCGGAACGGCGGTTTCGAAACGAAACTCCAGGCGCTTGAATCACCTGATTCCGATAAACGAGCGAGAAGATAGACTAGAAAGAAGATCGGATCTGAGATCGCGATTGCGGAATAAATCCGACGAGAAGAAAAAGAAGAACGGTTAAACGAACGGACGTTCGTTAACCTAGAAGAATCCGGTGATCACGTTCGTTAGGACGAACGGTCTCTAGGCAACTAAATCGGAAAAGAAAACGAATCCGATCTAGGGTTTCGAGAAAAGAGAAAACCGAACGAAAAACCGATCTAGAAAACTGGAACGGTTTAGAGAAGAAAAGAATCGGAAAGATTTAGAAGAAAACCGATCCGATGAAAAGAAAAGATGCGGCGCGGTACCTCCGGCGAGGCTCCGGCGAGGAACTCCAGCGGTGGTGAGCAAGGGCGGCGGCGCTAGGGCAAGGCGGCGGCGGTGGCTAAGGGCGGCGGCGGCGCGGGCAAGGTGCGGCGGCGCAGGGTGAGGCGCGGTGGAGGCTTGGGTCTTTGATTTGATGATTTAGAGGGGGGTGTTGGGGTATTTATATAGGTGAGGGGAGAGGTAACTTGGGGTAGGGGGCAAGAAATAGAGTAGGAAAAGGAATAGGAGAAGAGTCCTAAAAAAACGAAATCGGAGTCCTAGTGGGTCTAGGACGGCGGCGGCGGCTCCCTGACGCCAGGCGCCTGGCGCGCACGCGGTGGCCTCCTGGCCTGGCCGGCGGCTCGGCTTGGGCCTTTGGCCCAGGCGCTGCAGATTTTTTTTAAACGGTTTCGCGCGCAGAAAAAAAACAGAAAAGAGATCTAAACGAACCCCAAAACTTCTAAAGTAAATTTTTCCCGACTCTTAAAAATGAGTAGAACAAAATGAACTTTTCTCCGGGCCTAAAATGCAAATTTTGAAAACGCGCATTTTCCCTATCCAAATAAAAGGCAAATGAAACTCCGACAAAACCAATGATCCTCTTTTCGAAATTTGAGAATACTCAAATATGAAAATGACGAAATCTCCAACTCTCTCCGAGGGTCCTTGAATTGCGTGAAATTTTTAGGATCAAGCAAAATGCAAGAAAATATAATATGCATGATGATCTAGTGTATAACATCCCAAATTAAAAATTTGGGATGTTATAATTTTACTTATGTGGTAAGTAGTTAATGAGAACTAATAAATACGTACTGCGTATGACATGTGGGATTGGAAACGCCATACTGATTATGATGCCACATCGGCATAGACTTGTCCACTGCGATGCTACTTATCCTAGGCTGGACGTATCAACAGCTCTAACAGGAATTTGGCTCAGCTTCAAGATCATTCAACCACCGAAGGCATTGTCTGATGTCATCGCCTGGCCATACGTCAGCCAATAAGACTTGGGATGCCCTAGGAGATCTAGAAAGATGGTGCAATTGTGCATGCAACAGAGTCTGGTTTCTAAGAGCATCCACACACACGGACCTCTCAAACTTGTTTCATACGTCTGGCCGAGCCGTCCGCTCACAGACTGGTCAAGTTTTTTCAACTCATACGGACGTCTCAAATGGATCTCAAACGTCGGGGTTGACTGGCATCTCCCATATCCAGCCCAAGTATGGGGTAGATATGAGGGCATCCGGACACGCCCGCTATGTCGGACCCGGACCATGCTGGCCCACCTGACTCCACTTATATTCGTCCCCATCCACTCATCAGAGCAAACCCTAGCCACTTCACTCCACTCCCCTTCGCCACCCGAGCTCACCTCCGGCGGTTTTCGGCCTTCTTCGCCATGGCAGGCAGCGGATCAGACTCCGACCAGTCCGGATCCATCGACTCGGGTGTCATCCTGTGCGGGTTGGAGGAGGCAATGGCAGTCCGCATTGCACTCCGCCGCTCCCGGGAGGACAACGCCCGACCGGCAGACGGATCCGTCCGCCGCGCCGCCATAGCGTCGGCTCACCGGGCGCTCGGGTCCTCTGGTGCTGGATCCTCGCGGTCCCGGCTGGAACACCTCTCCTTCCCCGTCACCTGTTGGGCAGAGTATGAGTCCCACCGGGAACGGGCGGCCCGCCGTGGGAAGGAGAGGATAAGGGCCGCCGAGGCCCGTATCGAGGCGGAAATGGCAGTAGCGGAGGCGGCTGATGCAGCGGCCACAGAGGCGGAAGCCATCCGCGCCCGCATTGTGAAGGAACGGCAGCGGAGGAACACGCGCGTCCTCAGCCGAGAGTGGAATCAGGCGGTCCGTGCCATGGCCGGACTGCCACTGAAGGAGAAGAAGCAAGACAACGACATCGAGGACGACTCTAGCAATGAGCAGATCCGGCTCGATTCGTACCGTATCTTTAACCGGTACTTCCGCGAGAAGGATGGCAAGGGCGCCGGAAAGGGTAAGGGCAGCCGTGGATAAACTCCACCATAGCCACACATGTGAAATTTTGATAGTCCAGTGGCATGTTTAGTGTAGTGTGATGGAGTAGCCAGACGATGCGTGTCCGTCGACGTAATTGCATGAGTTTGTATGGATTTGAGATATTGTAATTGAGGTGTCCGGATGTAGATTGTATTTTTTGAGGAGTACCCGGTCAGTGCCCGCGGACGCGCCCGGACGCGTCCGCGGATGTTTGAGGGGCCGGATTTGACAAGCCCGGCTGTAGATGCTCTAAGAAAGACAGACTTATAGACATGACCAATAACACATACAACAAAGACAATATAAAAAAAAAATGGGCCTGTAGTTTCCACAATTTAATATATCATGAAATGAAGCAGAAGTTAGTATGTACTACAAGAATCAACAAATATGGAACATGATAAAGCATAAAACTCTTTAATCACCTGATGCATGGTCTTTGGATAGTACACCGCATATGAAGGGTTTGTACATAAACACCCCTTTGTAATCGTCATGCTGCTCGGCTTTACTGTACTTTTTCCAGGATATCAGCATCCGCGCCTTCATTTCGATACTGACTAACCATACACTATCATCATGATAATCCGCCCCCCACAATCGGAAGTGTAGTATACCTGGGTCTTGTGCATCCACAACAGGGAGCCGCGGAACACACAGAGGTAGGTGGGAAGCTTCCAAGGCAACCAATAGTTCGCTTACAATGAGGCTGTCTTCTTCCACCCACCTCATATCCGGGATGCACAGCGTCCATGTCTTGATGCAGAAACTATCAACTTTAACGAACTTGACTTTTCCATCACAGACACCAACAGTCTTGTATGATTCAATCGGCGCGCCGACTTCTTCCGCATTATCATAACTCAAGTTAACTTTTATCACCGGTACAGGGAATTTGACGGACTGGCCGGAGCTCACGAGAACATTCACAAATATCATAGAACATAAGTCCAGTTTAATCAACAAAGCACACTTTGTTTTCATAGGAGAAGGAGAAGGCGGTGTGCCACTGGAACGGCTCCAGCCCGTTCTCAAGGTCATACGGCAACTCTACTTCCTGCACACGCCACAGTGGGTCCTTCTCGGAGAACCTACCGAGTTCAACCAACTCCTTGTCAGTGTCGTCTTCAGACGTATCCCCGAGAACTAACAATTTTCTGAAGGTCACGACCGTGAAGAACTGTCTGCGGCCATGGATGATACCAAGAACAACCCCAGGCCGTCGCGCCCAGTCAAAGGAAGGTAGGCGCCTAATTGAGGGGCCTGACGGGTTGGCATGGTAAAGGAAATACTCGTCAGGGTAGCTGTAGCCACAGTACTCCTCTTTCACAGGCATCACAATGCAAACAAGCAGGAGCTCTCCATCGGCAGCGACGATGGAGGAATCCCCGTAGAGGCCGTGCTCTTCTGTTGGGGGTGTCACGGCCCCTGGGCAGTCGAGGTATACATGAGAGCAGGCCGGCGGACTGGTGACCTTCAGGGAAAGGGAGAAGTTCAAACCCGCATCCGAGCGGAATGTTGCCTTGGTGTTGTTGTCAAGCTTTCCAAGGACAACTGTAGTATCAAGCATGAGCCATTGTGGGGACTGGGGAGCATGGTTGGATTGAGTGGGGGGAAGAGTGGACGCCCATCTTGATCGCCTTCACCGGATGATCCATAGTATACGATGTCTGCTGGTGGAACGGAACGTAAAAATTTCGAAGTGAGGGTATGAATTGAACGGAAAGAGAAAGAAAAAGGACGTCGATAACTGCCACACGTGTGGCATCTAGGGGTATGTGCCACACGCCCCGTGTGGCATCGTCACATCTCCGCCCGCACGAGCACGTCCGGGCGCACCCCGCCACAGCCCGCATGTTCGGTGTGCGGCGCGATCGCCCGCATGAGCGCGTCCGGGCGAGCGACCACGCGGCCCGCACAACCCGTCTCGGCCGTCGCCCTTCCTCGCTTGCGAGCCACACGCCCCGCGTGACAGTAACCACGCGTCCCGCCGCGATTGCCATGGTCCGGGCCCTCTTCCATGTACGTGTAATTGCAGTTGCCATGTCGCTGAACTGCAGTTGTCATGTCGCTGAACTGCAGTTGTCATGTCAGACAACTACAGTTGCCATGGTTGCTCAACTGCAGTTGCCATCTCAGGTCAAGTGCCGCATGCCATTTTTGGGCAACTGCAGCTGTTGCCATGTATGGTATGGTCTACTACAGTTGCCATGATTTGAAAACTTTAGAAGTTGCCACCTACTAACACTAGACAGTTGCCATATAGCACTACAAAACATGGCAAAAAACATGTCCGGGTAAAAGAGAGAGTTGCCATCTGCTTACAAGCACACTAGGGCAGTTGTCATGTACCCTGCAAAAACACATGGCAACTGATAGCTTTTGGTGTGTGGGAGAGAAGACGAGCATGTGGGCTACGGTGGTATCTTTAGGAGTTGCCACCTACTAACACTAGACAGTTGTCATGTAGCGCTACAAAACAGACGTGGCAACAATAACATGTTCGGGTAAAAGATAGTTGCCATCTGCTTACAATGACGAATATGACAGTTGCAATGGTATGGTCTACTACAGTTGCCATGATTTAAAAACTTTAGAAGTTGCCACCTACTAACACTAGACAGTTGCCATGTAGCACTACAAAACATGGCAAAAAACATGTCCGGGTAAAGAGAGAGTTGCCATCTGCTTACAAGCACACTAGGGCAGTTGCCATGTGCCCTGCAAAAACACATGGCAATTGATAGCTTTTGGTGTGTGGGAGAGGAGACGGGCATGTCGACTGCGATGGTATCTTTAGGAGTTGCCACCTACTAACACTAGACAGTTGCCATGTAGCGCTACAAAACAGATGTGGCAACAATAACATGTTCGGGTAAAAGATAGTTGCCATCTGCTTACAATGACGAATAAGGCAGTTGCCATGTAACCTGCAAAAAACATGGCAAATGACAACTTGAGTGTGGGAGAGTGGGAAAATGGGCAGTCGTGGGAGATGAGGACAGAAGTCGTGCGGGGCGTGCGGGCGTGACGGCAGTTCCACCGCACTCTCCGAGTCGCAACCGCTGACCTTGGAGGGAAAACAGCGTGCGGGCGAACTTCCTGACACACCACACACGCGAGTTGTCCTACATGGCACACAAAATCAGTCCTCTCGTGCCAAGATTCATGCAAAAGGCACTGGATGACGATCGAGGTGTGTGGGCGAGTTGGCTAACGCCCACAAGTGTGGGCGTTAGTGTTTTCGAAGAGAAATACTAATGTAATTTATTGTGAAAACGGATCCTATGTTGCTGAATTTCATATCGTACTTACAGGGAGGGGTCAGACGGTTGTGAGCATCTCATGAACCGCAAAAGATGAGGAGCGGCGCCGGCGTATCAGATTGATGGAGGGCAAATGGAAGGGGCGCGGCTCGCGCGTCCTCCACTTTTGGAACAGAAACAGCGTCGTGCTAGGGTTTGGAATTGCAGAAGAGGGTGGTCGGGGGATAGGACTATAGGAGCTGCACGACACCTCCTGAAACGCGACGAGGGCAACTCCAACTCGTGACCCAAACGGAGAGAAGATTTATCCGGGTTTTTTGTCTGTTTATTAGGTGACCAAACAAATAAAGATAAGCGTCCAGCCCATGTCCGCTCTTCCATGGCCGACGTGACTCTGACAAAAAAAATTGGGTCGTGCTACGTGTCGGCAATCAGAGCTTTTTAAAAGACCTGGCGCCTCGTGAGTTGTCTGATGTGATGCAACCGAGCGGCTCCTTTCACCACTGCTACAGAGGTCTCATTACAGGAATCTTTGCAATACATGTCTTGTCGCAGAAAACTTTTACAACAAAGATCTTGTTGCAGAAAAACTTTGCAACTGTGGTAATGTTGCAGTAATTTTTGTCTTCACCTTCATGTGATGTTATGGAAGAAATGTTTTGCAACATGATTGATGTTACAAAAAATCTTGCAACAAAGAGGAAGTTGCAAAAAAGTGCCATTGTGTTCGCCGCGAGCTCTGCCAGATGGTGGTGACGGAGAATGATCGGCGCCCGTCCATGCCTTCGCGCTTCCGCCAACGCGCTCCATACCTTCGACCAGGCCGCCTTGCCGCCATCCTCTTGTCCTTCTGTTTTTCTGTCTTCCTTCATCTCTCGCCGCATGAGCACCGTGCGTCGTTGTTGTCGCGGTCCTCATTGTGAAGCTCGCCTCCAACTCCGGCGGACCTCATTGAGCCGAGCCCCTGCCGCTCACGAACGTCCTCGCTTCCTGCTCGCTTGTCATCCTCGTCGGATCCGTCAAGATATGAGTTGGTTCCTTGCCGCCTCGCCCTCCCAGCCTCATGAGTCTCGGCCTTCGCCGCCCTGACGTCCCTGCACGCCATCCTTGTTGGATTCGACGAGATCCGACTAGAATCCTCGCCGTCGTTGCCCTCCCAGCCACATAAGTCTCCGCTGCTGCAAACTCTCTTTTCTGAAATAAAGGACCAGTTGCAGAAAGTGTGGACACAAAGGGGCTTGCTCTCCACCGTATGATGAAGAGTTAATCCGATGGACACGGAGGCAGCGGACGTGTCACGCCCAATATGCGACCCTATCTAAAGGAACTCGAAGGTCCCACTAAGGATAAAAGCGCATATTGGAGATGCTTTTGCAAGGTGGATATCATTACATCGTACCATTACATAATAGTTGGGGATACATACAAGAGGCATACAATGCCACACGAATACAACAACATCATACATAAGAGCATCATCCGACTACGGATGAAACACAAACAGAAACTCAAATGACATCCACCCTGCTAGCCCAGGCTGCCGACCAGGAACCTATCCCCTGGATGACGAAGCAGAAGAGAACTCAAAGCAAGCAAGCATCGCTCTCGCGTCATGATCATCGCATAACCTGTACCTGCAACTGTTGTTGTAGTAATCTGTGAGCCACGAGGACTCAGCAATCCCATTACCATGGGTATCAAGACAAGCAAAGCTTAATGGGTAAGGAAGGGGTAAAGTGGTGAGGTTGCAGCAGCGACTAAGCATAATATGGTGGCTAACATAAGCAAATAAGAGCGAGAAAAGGAGCAACGGAACGGTCATGAAGCTAGCAATGATCAAGAAGTGATCCTGAACTCTTACTTACATCAAACATAACCCAAAACCGTGTTCACTTCCCGGACTCCGCCGAAAAGAGACCATCACGGCTACACACGCGGTTGATACATTTTAATTAAGTCAAGTGTCAAGTTCTCTACAACCGGATATTAACAAATTCTCATCTGCCACATAACCGCGGGCACGATTCTCGAAAGTTTAAACCCTGTAGGGGTGTCCCAACTTAGCCCATCACAAGCTCTCACGGTCAATGAAGGATATTCCTTCTTCCAGGAAGACCCGATCAGTCTCGGAATCCCGGTTACAAGACATTTCAACAATGGTAAAACAAGACCAGCAAGACCGCCCGGATGTGCCGACAAATCCCGATAGGATCTGCACATATCTCGTTCTCAGGGCACACAAGATAAGCTAAGCGTACATGTACCAACATAACCCAAGTTGCCAAGGGACGGTGCTCTAGTTTGGACCAACACTTGGAGGAGCACTGGCCCGGGGGGGGTAAAATAAAGATGACCCTCGGGAGCGCGACTCCCGAGGGAAAAAGGCTTAGGTGGCAAATGTTAAAACTAAGGTTGGGCCTTGCTGGAGGAGTTTTATTCAAAGCAAACTGTCAAGGAGGTCTCATAAATCACCAACCGCATAAGGAACACAAAATCGAAGGAACATAACACCGGTATGACGGAAACTAGCGCGGCAGGAGTGGAACAAAACACCAGGCATAAGGCCGAGCCTTCCACCCTTTACCAAGTATATAGGTGCATTAATTAAATAAGAGATATTGTGATATCCCAACATAATCATGTCGATCATGAAGCAATCTTCAACTTCACCTGCAACTAACAACGCTATAAGAGGGGCTGAGCAAAGTGGTAATATAGCCAAGCAACGGTTTGCTAAGAAGGGTGTAAAAGGTTAGAGGCTGACATGGCAATTTGGGAGGCTTGGTAAACAAGTGATAGGTAGCGCAGCATAGCGATAGAACGAAGCAACTAGCATAGCAATGATAGTAGTGAGATCCAGGGTAGCGGTCATCTTGCCTAAAATCCCGCTAGGAAGAAGAACGAGTCCATGAAGAAGATGAAGCCACAAAAACGATCCAAGCGTAGTCGAACGAATCCTCACAATCGCAACGAAACAGGAACTATCGAGGAGAGCACAACCGGAAAGAAGCAAACAACATGGTAAACACATAAGCATAATCATGGCTTGATGCACAATCAAGTATGATGCATGTCCGGTTTAATGAGGCATGGCATGGCAAAGCGCAACAAACAATACTACAAGTTAAGTGGAGCTCAATATGCAACGAGGTGCATATTAACAAAATACCACATTGACATATTTAGTTTAATCTCGTTTAAGCTACCAAGCAATATTAAATGTTGTTAAATATGGCAAGAGGTGGAGCATAATTAAACTATCTATCTAGGCAAGTTTAAATGAGGCCGAAACAACAAACAACAATTCCAGAAAATCCTCATGAGCAATATTCGAATTTGGTACTGTTCTGCCTAAAATCATATTTTATTATTGTTAAACAGGAAAATAAAGTGTAGTAAGATAATCTATGCATTTTTCTACCTCGTTTACATATAAAGTTTATTAAAATTGGAGCTACGGTTATTTAGTTATGAAATAAATCATTTTAGCATGACATTTGAGCAAATTTAATCAAACAAAATTTTAAACATGGATGAAAGTAGCATATTATGAAACTAGATGAAATTCTAAGCATTTTACATGTATAAATTATTTTAATCCGATGCAGCATTTATGAGTTATTAAATGCATGATCTAGAGGGACTTTTCTGAAAGACTATAAAACATAGGATAATGCTAAAATCGCAGCGCAGGGAAAAAAATAACACGGGCCGCATCTGGCTGGGCCAACAGTGCACGGGAGGGGCTGGGGGGTTTCTCACCATGGGCCTCGGCCCAACTGGTGGAGAGGTAGGCCGATTGCTGGGCTTGGAGGCTGCTGGCCCAGGCGTTGTCGCGGTCAACGCGTGCCAGCGGATCGAGCGCGAGCAGCGCTGCTCGCTCCCCTCGGGCAAAATAGGGGCGATGACAAAGCAGAGGAGGTCGCAGGCAGGCAACGGCGATGCAGGGAGCGATGACGGCGAACTTGGCGCACGAGGTAAGGGACTTGGCGGCCCGGCGAGGGCACGCGGGTGAAGGGCGTCGGGGTGGCCGGTTCCAGACGTGGGGTTTTAGTTCAGGGCAGTGGTGGAAGGAACCAGCGAACGGAGCGGAGCTCCATGCTTCGGGCGCCATGGACGAGCTCCATGCATCGTTCCTGTAACCCACAGCAGAGAGAGGGCTGGAGAGATTAGGGAGAGCAGGGAGATGGATAAAAGAGAGAGGGGGAGGAAGGAGAGCGGGACGACCTGGTCGCCGGCAGCTCGAACCGGTGGCCGGACGGCGGGGCACGGATGCTCGAGGAGCTCCTAGATAGGGGCTCGGGCGGCTGCAGGCGCGAGCGAGCGGGAGGCTCGCAGTTGAAGAGCTTGGGCAGGGGAAGGCATCCATGGGGATCAGGAGGAGCTCGGGCGCAGAGAGAGCGTCGGGCTCCAGATCGATGCGAGGAAGGGGCGGCCTTGGGGGGTGGTTGGCTGGTTGGGTCGATGGAGGGATTGGGTGGATCAGGATGGATCCCGAGGAAGGAGAGGAGTGGATGACTGGTGGCGGCGTGATGGGACAACGGGCTAGATTTTAGGGTTGCTGTATATATATATATATATGTATATATATATATCACTGGATTTTGGTTAGGGGTTATTTCGTCCCTCAGATCGAAATCGGACGGTCGGGAAAAATATGCTAGGGAGTCCAATAAATAAAACGAAGATGTTTTATAGATGTTTGGGGATGATCCGGATCCATCGGTAACGACAGAACGGTTCAGGTTCGGGTAAGTTTCGGACACGCACATGAGGGGTCTGAGAGAGGTCAACGAGGACAAGGGCCTGACAAAATGACAACGAAGGCAAAGAGAGAAAGGGCAACTGTGAACGGCTACGAGTTTTATGAAAACATGTAGATGCAATGCGCATGATGCTATGAGATGAGATGCATGACATGAACACAATGCAAAACAAAAGACAAAACCCAACCACGGAGGAAATAACATATCACATAGCCAAAAAAGGCAAGAGTCGGAGTTACAATTGTGGAAAGTTACATCCGGGGTGTTACAACACTCCACCACTACAAGAGGATCTCGTCCCGAGATCTAGGATGGAACCAGAGAGAAACGGAAGAGGAAGAGAAGAGGTAAAACTAAGTTGCTTCTGTGACCAATGAGTGAAACCAAAGAACCTTGAGAGGTTGAAAAGTTGAAAGAAAGAACATAACAGAGTTGAACACAATTGAGAGCACTGCGGTAGAAAATATAAAGAATGAACACCATGTGAACCTTGGAGGTTGCAAAGCTATGAATGACGAGTACAATGGACAAGAAGGAATTGGAACCACTCTGGTTGAAACGAGATAAACAAGGAACAAGGAAGATCAAATTCAGACAACACTCCGGTTGAAAAGGGAAGGAAAATGATAAGATGGAAATAGCTTGAAAATAGGACGCAACACTCCGATTAGATGGGTAAGTAAGAAGAGAACATGATCCTAAAAAAGCGATAAGATGGGTGAAGAGAGCAATATCACAATGCCCCCGAAAGAAATAATAGAAGATAGATTATTGGAATAAAAGAATGGAGAAGAAAATGCCAACTTCTGCCACAAATGAGCTTGGAAAGCACCCTTCCAAGAAGGTTACAACGGGGTTGATGGAAAACCAAAAACAAAACGAATAAGCTTGTAGTGGGCTTATTGAAACATCTCAACACTTGAGGTGAAGTTCTGCCACTAACGAAAAACAACTGCTTGCTTGAGATCAAAGAAGAGATGAAAACTTCTTTCGCCGAGAGGATAGGAGAAAACTTGGATCATTGATAAACACCACAATAGCAACATTCCTTAGGGAAGGCTTTAAGTGAAATATGACACAAGATAACTCCAACGAAGAGATTAATGGATTTAAAATACCTCATTCTTGACAACATGGGGTCATGAAACACGAAGGGAAATTATCAAGAATGACATATCACCATCTCAAAAGATAAGGTAGAAAGAATTGCACTTCAAAATGCAAGAAGAAGAATACTTGAACTCCTCAAAATAAGACATGTGTTGAACACCATGTTTATTTTAGAGTATAGCTTGGCAGGTCATAACTTTGAGAGAAATCTTGAAGAATGAAAGGAATCCTTGATGAACCACCATGTAGAGCCTCCATGGAGAACTCCGGTAATAAAAGGATGATAAAAACAAAGAGAAGTTGAAAACACAAGGTGAAGCCTTGCGGTGATTTAGAAGGAGCTTCGTGACAAGATAAAGCGGAAAACTTGGAACTCCGGAAAAGAAAAGATGAAGCCTCTCGAACCGAGAAAAATGACATGATGAACAACTCTGGAAAGAAGAAACTAGATTACTTGGATGAAACAATAATAAGAATTACATTATGCCTATCCTTCACCAATTTAAATTGATGACAAGCAACGGATTTGACATACTACTTATTCTCGTAGAAGATTAAGAGAGATATAGCGTAAACTTGAGAAGTTATTGATGGAACCACCGGTGGGATTGAAACAACGAAAGAATGAATGAATTGATACAATATCGAAGGAAGAGAAATCTTGAACGAACCACCGTAAGAATTGAAAATGAACGTAGCAAAGGCACAATTCACCGGGAAGAATTGGAAAACAAAAGAAGATACTTGAGGGGATTTAGATACACGAGAACGAAGAGATCATGAACTGATTAGAGGATATTTGAACGATGCACCGGTAAGATTTGGAGAATGATAGCTACATGTTGAGAATGAAGAATTATGACATGATGGCCTTCGGAGGAAAGAAATGGAAACAACTCATGTAATGCTCTGGATGGGTGAAAAGAATTCTCACAATCGAAAACAAGTACGAGAGGATGGCATCAAGCTTGAACTATGCATCTTTGGAAGAACGGGTAATGATTTAAGAGGAACTCTTCTTCGGTCTTCAAAATCCGAGAAATGACAACGAGAAACACCACCATAAATTGTTGAGATACTCGGGAGAATGAAAAGCAAAGAGGTTGAGCCAACACTGAAAAATAATTTGGAATCAATCTTGGAAAACATCTTACCGATGAAATTCATTCTTACGTCAAACTTCAAAAAGAATTTGGGAATGGCTCCGGGAAAATTAGAAGAGTCAGGTAAGATCCTGGAAAAAGGCCTATGGGTTAGGGCCCACTCAAAAGAAAACACCGTTGAACGATTTTGAATAGAGATTGCACCGGTTGAATTAAATGACTTGAATGAGATAATAATCTCCAAATAGCTTCAACAGATTAAGAATGGAAAGCACGAATCTTCTGAGATATCATGAGCACTCCAGGACAAATGAATAGCGAGAAGTGAATGATTAAGAGGTACATCAGCATGGAAAAACATTTGAAACGAGGAAAGGGATATGATCGACAACGAAAGCTTGAATTAAATCCACCGGAGAAGAAAAATAACGAAGAATGATGAACTTGAAACTCCTGGCCAACTTCATGATAGTCACCAGGTAAGAACATTGATTGAAAAGAATGAAGAGACTTCACATGAATAAATGGATACTTGATTAAAATATATGAGTCCTTGCAGAAAAGGGGTGGGAGGGCGGGAAAACAAAGACAACTTGGGCAGATGGAATGGATACCGTTGAGAAAACTTAGAATTGATCTCGCGAATGTTGAAATGATCGGATCCACTTGAAAAGAAGCACGCCGGTTGGAAAAGAATTGACATGACGACCTCGATGAGCAAGAAAGATTAGTATTCACATAGCAATATGAGTACACCGTTTAGGAAAGGTATGGATTCAACATTTGACTTCGAAGCAACTCGAATACCACATATAAAACAAAACAAAGGATTGGCTTGCAGAATAAACCGGAACAAATACATATGATAGAGATTTACCCAATCCCATATCATGCATCTATCGGAAATATATTCTAGGAGCTACTTGAATTCCCACCTATAAACTCCCAAAACTTTCTGGTTATGCAATCAGGTGTTGGGGATACAGGGGAAGCAATATATCTTACCCAAACTAACAATTCCTACATCCAGTTGTATCCATCCGCCAACACTAACCAAGAAAACTCCGGAAATCGTGTACCTCAACCTTCGAAAAGCATCCGTTATATGAGCTATGGCAATACTCCCGAACTCCCCAGTACTGGGTGACGTCGAGGTTATCTCACCAACAACTGCATAAAAGAGATTTTCGATGTCGGCAAAACTCAGCTATTCCAGAACTGCAATGATAAAATTGTGACGACAACACCTCGGAGCTCAACTCCCTGGGACACTGCCACAATCCCTAAATGTCAGGAGGCACCAAGAACAATGTTCTCGTCACAAGAATATCGAAACGATCCCAAGATACCCGCGCGATCCTAAAAAAAATTGTGAAAAATTGAGGAGAGGAAAGACAAAACATCTACGCTAAGAGTCCTCACCAGAGCAACGAAGGGGGCTGAGGAGTAAAAAGAATCCTACTCTCCGATATATATAATCCTAAGACTCAAAATAGTTTTCTTCTAGACTCAACAACGGCCAACAATCAAGGGGGCTCCTATGGTCGGTCGAGGCTCTGATACCAACTTGTCAGGCCCAATATGTGACCCTATCCTAAAGGAACTCGAAGGTCCCACTAAGGATAAAAGCGCATATTGGAGACGCTTTTGCAAGGTGGATATCATTACATTGTACCATTACATAATAGTTGGGGATACATATAAGAGGCATACAATGCCACACGAATACAACAACATCATACATAAGAGCATCATCCGACTACGGATGAAACACAAACAGAAACTCAAACGACATCCACCTTGCTCGCCCAGGCTGCCGATCAGGAACCTATCCCCTAGATGACGAAGCAGAAGAGAACTCAAAGCAAGCAAGCATCGCTCTCGCGTCATGATCATCGCATAACATGTACTTGCAACTGTTGTTGTAGTAATCTGTGAGCCACGAGGACTCAGCAATCCCATTACCATGGGTATCAAGACAAGCAAAGCTTAATGGGTAAGGAAGGGGTAAAGTGGTGAGGTTGCAGCAGCGACTAAGCATAATATGGTGGCTAACATACGCAAATAAGAGTGAGAAGAGGAGCAACGGGACGGTTGTGAAGCTAGCAATGATCAAGAAGTGATCCTGAACTCTTACTTACATCAAACATAACCCAAAACCGTGTTCACTTCCCGGACTCCGCCGAAAAGAGACCATCACGGCTACACACGCGGTTGATGCGTTTTAATTAAGTCAAGTGTCAAGTTCTCTACAACCGGATATTAACAAATTCCCATCTGCCACATAACCGCGGGCACGGCTCTCGAAAGTTTAAACCCTGCAGGGGTGTCCCAACTTAGCCCATCACAAGCTCTCACGGTCAACGAAGGATATTCCTTCTCCCAGGAAGACCCGATCAGTCTTGGAATCCCGGTTACAAGACATTTCGACAATGGTAAAACAAGACCAGCAAGACCGCCCGGATGTGCCGACAAATCCCGATAGGATCTGCACATATCTCGTTCTCAGGGCACACCGGATAAGCTAAGCATACTGGTACCAACATAACCCAAGTTGCCAAGGGGCGGTCCTGCACGGTGCTCTAGTTTGGACCAACACTCGGAGGAGCACTGGCCCGGGAGGGGGGGTAAAATAAAGATGACCCTCGGGAGCGCGACTCCCAAGGAAAAAGGCTTAGGTGGCAAATGTTAAAACCAAGGTTGGGCCTTGCTGGAGGAGTTTTATTCAAAGTGAACTGTCAAGGGGGTCCCATAAATCACTCAACCACGGAAGGAATGCAAAATCAAGGAACATAACACCGGTATGACGGAAACTAGGGCGGCAAGAGTGGAACAAAACACCAGGCATAAGGCCGAGCCTTCCACCCTTTACCAAGTATATAGGTGCATTAATTAAATAAGAGATATTGTGATATCCCAACATAATCCTGTCCATCATGGAGCAATCTTCAACTTCACCTGCAACTAACAACGCTATAAGAGGGGCTGAGCAAAGCGGTAACATAGCCAAGCAACGGTTTGCTAGGAAGGGTGTAAAAGGTTAGAGGCTGACATGGCAATTTGGGAGGCTTGGTAAACAAGTGATAGGTAGCGCAACATAGCGATAGAACGAAGCAACTAGCATAGCAATGATAGTAGTGAGATCCAGGGTAGCGGTCATCTTGCCTGAAATCCCGCTAGGAAGAAAAACGAGTCCATGAAGAAGATGAAGCCACGAAGACGATCCAAGC
The DNA here is from genome assembly GCA_034509565.1 of Triticum monococcum. Taxonomy (NCBI): domain Eukaryota; kingdom Viridiplantae; phylum Streptophyta; class Magnoliopsida; order Poales; family Poaceae; genus Triticum; species Triticum monococcum. The sequence goes on from CM067845.1 coordinate 493,550,715, forward strand.
GTAGTCAAACGAATCCTCCCAATCGCAACAAAACAGGAACTATCGAGGAGAGCACAACCGGAAAGAAGCAAACAACATGGTAAACACACAAGCATAATCATGGCATGATGCACAATCAAGTATGATGCATGTCCGGTTTAATGAGGCATGGCATGGCAAAGCGCAACAAACAATACTACAAGTTAAGTGGAGCTCAATATGCAACGAGTTGCATATTGACAAAACACCACATTGACATATTTAGTTTAATCTCGTTTAAGCTACCAAGCAATATTAAATATTGTTAAACATGGGAAGAGGTGAAGCATAATTAAACTACATATCTAGGCAAGTTTAAATGAGGCCGGAATTACAAACAACAATTTCGGAAAATCCTCATGAGCAATATTCGAATTTGGTACTGTTCAGCCTAAAATCATATTTTATTGTTGTTAAACAGGAAAATAAAGTGCAGCAAGATAATCTATGCAATTTTCTACCTCATTTACATATAAAGTTTATTAAAATTGGAGCTACAGTTATTTACTTATGAAATAAATCATTTTAGCATGGCATTTGATCAAATTTAATCAAACAGCATTTTAAACATGGATGAAAGTAGCATATTATGAAACTAGATGAAATTCTAAGCATTTTACTGTTGGGGAACGTAGTAATTTCAAAAAAAATCCTACGCACACACAAGATCATGGTGATGCATAGCAACGAGGGGGAGAGTCTGATCTACGTACCCTTGTAGATCGCAACGGAAGCGTTGACACAACGTAGAGGAAGTAGTCATACGTCTTCTTCCCGATCCGACCGAGCCAAGCACCGTTACTCCGGCACCTCCGAGTTCTTAGCACACGTACAGCTCGATGACGATCCCCGGGCTCCGATCCAGCAAAGCTTCGGGGAGGAGTTCCGTCAGCACGACGACGTGGTGACGATCTTGATGTTCTACCGACGCAGGGCTTCGCCTAAGCACTACAACGATATGATCGAGGTGGAATATGGTGGCAGGGGGCACCGCACACGGCTAAGGAACGATCACAATGATCAACTTGTGTGTCTAGAGGTGCCCCCTGCCCCTGTATATAAAGGAGCAAAGGGGGAGAGGTGCGGCCAGCCTTCGGGCGCGCCAGGAGGAGTCCTACTCCTACCGGGAGTAGGACTCCCCCCCCCCCCCCCCCAAATCCTAGTTGGAATAGGATTCACCAAGGGGGAAAGAGAGAGAGGGGGGCCGGCCACCTCTCCTAGTCCTAATATGACTAGGGGAGGGGAGGCGCGCGGCCACCTTGGGCTGCCCCCTTCTCCTTTCCACTAAGGCTCACTATGGCCCATATGATCCCGGGGGGTTCCGGTAACCTCCCGGTACTCCGGTAAAATCCTGATTTCACCCGGAACACTTCCGATGTCCAATCATATGCTTCCAATATATCAATCTTTATGTATCGACCATTTCGAGACTCCTCGTCATGTCCGTGATCACATCCGGGACTCTGAACAACCTTCGGTACATCAAAATGCATAAACTCATAATAACTGTCATCGTAACGTTAAGCGTGCGGACCCTACGGTTCGAGAACAATGTAGACATGACTGAAACACATCTCCGGTCAATAACCAATAGCGGGACCTGGATGCCCATATTGGTTCCTACATATTCTATGAAGATCTTTATCTGTCAGACCGCATAACAACATACGTTGTTCCCTTTGTCATCGGTATGTTACTTGCCTGAGATTCGATCGTCGGTATCCAATACCTAGTTCAATCTCGTTACCGGCAAGTCTCTTTACTCGTTCCGTAATACATCATCCCGCAACTAACTCATTAGTTACAATGCTTGCAAGGCTTTAAGTGATGTGCATTACCGAGAGGGCCCAGAGATACCTCTCCGACAATCGGAGTGACAAATCCTATTCTCGAAATACGCCAACCCAACATCTACCATTGGAGACACCTGTAGTACTCCTTTATAATCACCCAGTTACGTTGTGACGTTTGGTAGCACCCAAAGTGTTCCTCCGGCAAACGGGAGTTGCATAATCTCATAGTTATAGGAACATGTATAAGTCATGAAGAAAGCAATAGCAACATACTAAACGATCGGGTGCTAAGCTAATAGAATGGGTCATGTCAATCAGATCATTCAACTAATGATGTGACCTCGTTAATCAAATAACAACTCTTTGCTCATGGTTAGGAAACCTAACCATCTTTGATTAACGAGCTAGTCTAGTAGAGGCATACTAGTGACACTCTGTTTGTCTATGTATTCACACATGTATTATGTTTCCGGTTAATACAATTCTAGCATGAATAATAAACATTTATCATGATATAAGGAAATAAATAATAACTTTATTATTGCCTCTAGGGCATATTTCCTTCATTTACATGTATAAATTATTTTAATCCGATGAACCATTTATGAGTTATTAAATGCATGATCTAGAGGGACTTTTCTGAAAAACTATAAAACATAGGATAATGCTAAAATCGCAGCGCAGGAAAAAAAATAACACGGGACGCATCTGGCTGGGCCAACAGTGCACAGGAGGGGCTGGGGGGGTTTCTCACCATGGGCGTCGGCCCAGCTGGTGGAGAGGTAGGCCGGTTGCTGAGCTTGGAGGCTGCTGGCCTAGGCGTTGTCGCGGTCAACACGTGCCAGCAGATCGAGCGTGAGCAGTGCTGCTCGTTCCCCTCGGGCAAAACAGGGGCGATGACAAAGCAGAGGAGGTCACAGGCAGGCAGCGGCGATGCAGGGAGCGATGACGGCGAACTTGGCGCGCGAGGTGAGGGACTTGGCGGCCCAGCGAGGGCACGCAGGTGAAGGGCGTCGGGGTGGACGGTTCTAGACGTGGGGTTTCAGTTCAGGGTAGCGGTGGACAGAACCAGTGAATGGAGCGGAGCTCCATGCTTCGGGCGCCATGGACGAGCTCCATGCATCGTTCCTGTAACCCACAACAGAGAGAGGGATGGAGAGATTAGGGAGAGCAGGGAGATGGATAAAAGAGAGAGGGGAGGAAGGAGAGCGGGACGGCCTGATCGCCGGCAGCTCAAACCGGTGGCCGGACGGCGGGGCACGGATGCCCGAGGAGCTCCTAGACAGGGGCTCAGGCGACTGCAGGCGTGAGCGAGCGGGAGGCTCGCAGTTGAAGAGCTTGGGCAGGGGAAGGCATCCATGGGGATCGGGAGGAGCACGGGCGCAGAGAGAGCGTCGGGCTCCAGATCGATGCGAGGAAGGGGCGGCCTTGGGGGGTGGTTGCAGGAGGGGGGTTGCTGGTTGGATCGATGGAGGGATTGGGTGGATCGGGATGGATCCCGAGGAAGGAGAGGAGTGGATGACTGGCGGCGGCGCGATGGGACAACAGGCTAGATTTTAGGGTTGCTGCCTAGGGGATTGGTCTATATAAATAGCACTGGATTTTGGTTAGGGGCTATTTCGTCCCTCCGATCGAAATCGGACGGTAGGGAAAAATAGGCTAGGGAGTCCAATAAATAAAACGAAGATGTTTTATAGATGTTTGGGAATGATCCGGATCCATCGGTAACGACAGACCGGTTCGGGTTCGGTTAAGTTTCGGACACGCACACGAGGGGTCTAAGAGAGGTCAACGAGGACAAGGGCCTGACAAAATGACAACGGAGGCAAAGAGAGAAAGGGCAACTGCGAACGGCTACGAGTTTTATGAAAACATGCAGATGCAATGCGCATGATGCTATGAGATGAGATGCATGACATGAACACAATGCAAAACAAAAGAAAAAACCTAACCACGGAGGAAATAACATATCACATAGCCGAAAAAGGCAAGAGTCGGAGTTATAATTGTGGAAAGTTACATCCGGGGTGTTACAGGACGCTCGCACACAATCGGTCGGCTGAAGGTAAGCTTTTCCCAAAAAAAAAATACCCAGCCCAATAGGGCGTCTCTCATTTGATTGTCCGCACTGTCCAAATTCCCTAAAAAAATCTCAAAAAAATCTAAACCAGTAGATTGCCCGTGCGTTGCCATGGGATTTTAAAATTTTGTACTGGTTGCATGTCAAATTTTATACGGATAGGAAAGATAGCCACTAACACAAACGAAAAAACAATTGAAATCCATTTCACTTGCAACGTATTCAATAAAAAGTCGACCCTATACATAGAAAGACTTATCATATTTGATTCACAAAATAAAGAAGGTGACTACAAAAGCATGTTATGAACTTAAAGGGTTCGATAGAGAGCAGCGGAGTTGTTCTCCGGGATATGATCGCTAACATACAACACCTCTAAGGACTATTTCAGACAGTACCCAACATACCATGAAGGTTATTTCCAACGTGATTCCGGATGAGCAGAGATTTGTTCTTGCGCGTGGTGCATGACGTGGAGGAGGCTGATAACTACTTGAAGTTGAGAAAAGATTGTTGCGGAAAACTTTCCATCTCGCCTCTACAGAAATGCACGGCTGCTCAGGATGCTTGCTTATGGCAAAGTTGTAGTTGATGTTGAAATCCGAATGGGAGAAACCAAATGCTTGTAACCCACTGTGAAATTTGCCCTCGCTGTGATGAAGGTGTTTGGATCGGAGTACCTGAGAAAACCAACTATCAAGGACATAGAAAAATTACTAACAGTTGGAGCATCAAGAGGTTTCCCAGATATGCAATGTTCAGTTGATTACATTCAGTGGCGAATCTAGAAAATAATGGAGGGGGGGGGGGGTTGGGCTGCCTGGGTCATGCAAATATGTGTTGGATTGGGCCTGCAAGTACCTAGGTTGGGCCTTAAAACTAGTAGTAAATACAAATTTTATAGCAGGGGGGGGGGGGGGCTTGAGCCTGTTAAAGCCCCCCTAGTAGATTCGCCCCTGATTACATTCGTGAGCAATGGAAAAAGTGCCCGAAAGGTTTGCACGAGCAGTTACCAAGTTCATACCAAAGAGGCCACCATCATGCTTGAAACAGAGACATTGAAGGACTTTTGGATTTGGCATGCTTTCTTTGACACGCCTGGTTCTCATAATGATATCAATGTGCTCCAGCGATCTCTGTTGTTCAAGAGACTTTGTGACGTGTATGCTTTGACATACAATTAGACCATCAACGAACACAACTATAAAATGAGATACTACCTTGCCGATGGTATCTATCCTTAGCGAGAGGCGTTTGTGAAAACTATATTCGAGCTCAGAGATAGGAAAGAATGTCTCTTTTTACAAATACAAGAAGGTGCTAGAAGGATATGAAGAGGGCATGCAGAGTCCTCCAAGCTTATGGGGTATTGTTCGTGGAGCTGAAATGGTGTGGAAACCAAAGGCACTGTGACAGTTAATGACATGTTGTGTACTTTTCTACAACGTGATTATGGAGAATGAGGATAAAGAGACAACCAGACACACACAATTTAATTTGAGAATCCTGAAGTAAGGGTATGCTCCATGCATAGAAGAAAATGGGAAGTATGTCTGAACTTTCTAGAAATGCATCTGACAACTTCTAGATCAACATGTGCAACTATCCAATGATCTTGGGAAGCATATGTGGGTGGAAATCAATAAATTCTGTGTTTGAACTATGTATTTTTATGTACGAACTAGTACAAATGCCTGTGCGTTGCAATGGGCAAAAAAATCGCGAAACTTACTCTGTGTGCATTACACGTCATTTCTTATATCTTCTGATAAACATCGGTGATAAGGGTACACTATTATTGCTTTTCAAAGCATGAAAGTAGACAGAGAAGCTACTCGAACATGCTGCATCTGGTGGAAGGGTAGTGCTTGATGGACATGAAATAAAGTCTCAATTGGTTTTTGCTTTTCGGAAAAACATGAATATTTATTTATTCTTTTTTATAAAATTGATTATTTGTTGATTTTTTTTAATTCTTCTATTAGAATTAGAGCATGTTTTGAAGCTGAACTTTTTTTTTGAACACACTATTTTTTCGAAGTTCTGATTTTCTAATTTCGTGAACAATTTGAATGTATTTTAAAGAAAAATGAACTCTTTTTTTTGGAAATTTTGATAATTTTCTAAAAGGGTGAACATATTTAAAAATGTGAATATTTTTTGAAATCAAGAACAATTTTAAACACTACTTATCTCAAAAAACACAAATGCTCTATGTTCGCAGTTAAAAAATAGGATTAATGGTGTCCGGACCATGGAGTATTGAGCTGAGAAATTCACAGTGACGTCCTTCGACGGCACCTCTTTCCGCTTAGCACTAACATCGGGTGGAAGAGGAGCGGTGTATGTATTTTTAGTGGGATATACATATGACGGAATTGTTGTATATTATTTGAGAGTTCAGTAACTAATCCAAAAGTTTTTTTGAATTTTGAAAACATTTGAATGCAAACGGATTTTTCCAATGTTGTTTTTTAGATGGTTAGATGTTTGGTTTGAAGATTTTATTTTATTTCATAGCAGATATGCATGTGTGTTACAATGGAGAAAATTTATGTGCCCCCCAAAATAAACATCAGCGTAGAATGGCGGGGGCATGGAGTCGATGCAGAAGTATAGAAGAAATGTATATCCTATTTTAGTGTCCATTATTGCAATGCATGCATGCATGTCCATGCATGAATTGGTAGTTTTGGTTTTAACCCTGTGAACCAAGTTTAGGATGAATGGTTAGCAGGATAATGATACCCCAATACCAGTAAGAATTAAAATCGATGTTTGATGCTTTGATGTCTCATAAAGGCGTAGCCTTCTTGCCGTGAGAGGCGACGTTTGCGTCAATAACGAGATGTTCGTGATGATTTCATCAATCTCATTACCAGTCGGCTCAATCTCTGTAGGTTGAGTGTATGTATGTGTTTATGAGCGTTTGCATTTGTATTGTATTTTTTAAAAAAAGTTTCCTTTGACCTTTGTACGTAGCAATTAAATGTGTCGTGCATTGCACAGAAAAAAAAATCACCACAAATGTTTAGTGACTTTTTCATGTCTTCCGACCGCTGTGGTGGTAGGATTTTTTATGCCATAATTTTTTTTATAAAGCCACATCCATGTCTTTCAACGGCACATCCTTTAGCATCGCACTATCACTGGATAAAAGAGTAGTGGTGCATTGAAGTGTGATTTTTTTATACAACTTCCTATTAATATTCGAAACAAAATAAGTTTTCCTATGTTGGTTCTTCTTTAAAAAAATGTTGGTTGTTTGGCTTGCAAGATTATATTTCCTTTCATTCTTTTTGCACTTGGCCTAAACACAAGCATTTCATGTAGACGGTAGGCTATTTCTCTAAAAAAAACACGCACACTTAGTTTAGAAAAAAACATGCGCACTTTGGAGACATGCACACGCACGCATATCTCTCTTCCGATCCCATTACAATAAAAAAGACTTTCCTCTAATTTAGCCAGCATAAACTGTACAGGGACGCCAGGGAGTATATTTTTCTTTTAAGCATCAGTACAGACATAAGCGTTCATATACACGCACATACACTCACCCCTATGAACGCACACACGCATACACTCACCGTAGGCGCCTCGTCGTCGACGGGAACGTCTCCTCCCACTGAAAGCGCATCACCGGAAATCCTGAAATAAATCCAGGAATAATGCGAGCACCAGGATTTGAACCCTGGTGGGTTGGGGATACCACTGTCCACCTAACCAACTCAACCACAAGTTGATTCGCGTCAGGGAGTATATTTGTTTGCCTAAAAAACGAAAATATATTTGTGGGAGCCAGCGTGATTACCCCCAGCCCCCCTTCCTCCGTTCCTCGTGCTCTCCGCCTAGCTTCCCTCTTTCTTCATTCGTTGGCCCCTCTCTCCTCTCGCTCCAGATCAGTTCGTTTGGGTGCATGGCACGCATTATAACACAGGTCAGTTGCAGCAGCCCAGTTGTAGCACAGGTTCACATTGGCCCGCCCAAGAATCTGTTTGTAGCTTCGCCACTGGATGCTTGTTTGAAGGCTCCACCTCTCTCCCAGATGGTTCCCTTTCCATCTCCTGCATCTTGGGTGAGGTCGATCTCCTGGATGCCTCCTCATGGCGTTGAGGCGTACCGCGTAGCTTTTTGTCTTTGACATAAAAAAATAAGATTGTAATAACGAAACTGACATTTTATTTTCCTTGCCTTGCAAGTGGAACAAGAAAGATTATATAGTTATTTTGATTCTATAAACAATCAAAGGATTTCGCATGCTTTCCATGGAATGACGGAATTCCCCTTGCTTAGTTTTCGCTCCGCTCGTGCGTGGCACTCCTTGCTTGTTCCCAGAGCACCACAGCAGAGTCTCTGCAGCCTCTCCCTTTCCCTTCTCTCTCCCGTCTCCCTTTAAATCTCACCCCGCCATGTTCCCTTGCAGGAGCTCACTGAGCAACCATGGTGTTCTGCGGGGTCAAAGCCGCTGCTCTGCACGCGTTGCGGCTACTCGGACTCCTCACATCATGGCAAGTCGGATGGCTTCACCGTGGTTAATTTTCCTGTCCACCTTTCTTTGTACAATTTCTAATTCGATTCTTTCTCGGGTCGGGTCGAAGTCCTTGTGTCTTTCTGACTTTCGCACTTTGCCCAGATATATAAATTGTTACAATTCCATGTAAACAATCGAGGTGGTACTATATTCTTGTTAATACTTATGTTTTTTTTGAGGGGATGTTAATACTTATGTGAAACCCAGGTCAGGCGGCTCATGTGGGCAGGCCCATAAGACGACGCAGGCCCATAACATGAGGTGACATAGGCAGGGAAAGCACATGCAACTCTTTAGCGCGATGCATCTTGAATCAATTTTTTAGTACCACCTCGGAATAAGTACGGAATAAAATAATTTTATATGATGAACAGATGAAAAAATTGGTGAAATGCACCTTGCTTTATTAGTAGGTATAAATATAGATAAATATTATTACTGTGTGGCATTCATTGTTACGTGCAGTTGTATCATCAAATGATCAATGTGCATGTGTCTGCATATATTTAAGGTTTTAAAAGCGGATGTGCGGTCCAACGTTTAAGGTTTGAATTTGCCTAGTCTGGTTGCGGATGCTCTTTGCTCATGCAATGCAACAAATACATGCGGCCCTCGTGTAGCAACCGAATGAATCGTTCGCCCTTGTGTAAAAAAAGGGTGGTTGTTCCACGCGAGCCAGGCTGCCTTTCTGTTACTGCTCGTCCTTGCTCATGGGCAAGCAGTAAGGCTGTCCTATATATTCGCAATGCCGAATGCGAAGAAACCATCGATGCCCAGGGCAGCGAGCTGGCTAGCTAGGTAGAGTCGAGACCGAGAGAAATGGAACATGGCATCATCTTTGTGATGCTCCTGGCCATGGCGGCCACCGTCGGAGCGCGGTCAGGAGCCACGGCGCAGCCATCCTGCGTCCCCACTGCAGATGGCGCCCCTCGCATGCACGGTACTATTACTACTACTTGCGAGCTCTTCGGAATAGCTAGCTATGTTTCGATTGTTTCCTTGCTCTTTACTCGATATGAACAAATTTCCGGGTGTTGTGCAGCCGGAGCAGTGCCCCCGTCGGTCGCCGCCAACTCGTCCCCAGCGCTTCATCGTCTGCATCGTCCTGCCAGAGGACTGCCAACACACCCAGCTCCGGCGGATCATGACCCGCGGTCACGGTCACTCACCCGGCCGCTTCCTCGTCTGCCTCGTCCGGCCAGAGGACTACCAACAACACCAACTCCCGTGGATCATGAGCCGTGGTCACCACCGCCACCCGCCATGCAAGGGTGATTAGTTTATGAAAGTGCAGCCATGCCTGTTTCTCAGTACGTTGCTGTTGATCACCTGGCAAAAAGAAAAGACCCAGTGTCGTCGCTTTAATATTCTGTATCCTGTAGTGTAGTTCAGTCTAGTTCCAGTTTTTGTCAGCGTGCAAGCTCTAGTCTACATTTTTTGCTTAAACATCACTGTAATAAGTTCTTTAGGCCTTACATCTAAATTCGCGTCTTCTCTTGGAATCTTTTTTCTTTGAACACCCCTTTGAATCTTTGATAATACTGCTGCGTTAATCAGATCAGATAAATCACGGACATCTATCCACGAAAAAGGGAAGAAATGCCCTATAAATTTATAAGTAATTCACATCCCCTCCCCACGCGTTTCTGCTCCCGGGCAGCAGCGGAGCCAGAAACAAAATATAGAGGGGGCCAAACATGTCATATAATGTTAGACGGGGCTAAATCATCTAAACCTTACTAATTTTGTTTGACAAATGAAGGATTAGCAACATATATAGTTGTATTTATGAAAGCATAAGAGAAGTGTCAGCACCCCCCTGCCTCCGCCGATAATTATATATCCACGTACAGCTATGAAAGGGTTTACGTAATCTTTCTAGATATACTTCTCTGCCCCTCTGATTTTCTGGTGGCTGGGCCCCTTCCTCCCCCTTCCCCAATGATCATTAGCCACGTTGCTAATTACATAAAGTACGTAACTATCTCTACGTAAGTGTAGCATTACTGCTGCCTCCGCAACTGTTCCCGGGCTCACATGAGCCCAAGCAAAATCCAAAAATCGCTAAAAATAGAAAACAAAAAAATCTGATTTTTTTTTGGCAAACAAGATGCTCGTGTGTGTCATGTTCGTGCAAAATTTGGTGGAGTTCGGACATTCGAGAAGCGCGCGACAAAAAAGACAAAATTCGGTTTTGTCAGTAAGTTTACTGTGCAAGCACTATTCAGACCAATTTTCTCTTTTTTGCCAGAAGCTCCTCAGATGTCAAACAGAACAAATTTTTGTCCGGACATCACGCACTAGACATCTTTAATGCAAAAAAAATCATTTTTTTTAATTTTCTAGTTTTTTTATTTACTGCTCGGGAGCAGGAATTTTGTTTTGAGGTGCTCGGGTGCAGAGATGGATTCTTGCCTAGGTTCTTTACTTCTTTCTAATATATACGGAGGGAGGTCGGAATGTATGGCCCAACTGCATAAATATTTTCTGTTGGAGACTGCAAATCAGCAAGGACGATCTGCCTATGTACGTACCGTCAGGAACCAAGAGGACATATTGTGCGTGATTCTTCAAACTCGGCTTGCAGGCAGCTACAACTGAAACTGGGAAAAGATCTGGACATTTTCATCGAAACCAGATCTTTTACCTTTTTCTTTTCTTTTTCGGGGACACATTTTTTACTTCACTCAGTCAAACACAACATTCGTGCATGTCAGTCACACCAAACAAGTAGTAGTAGCACAACATTTCTGTATATCAGTCACCAGCTTTTCTTGTCTGTAAATATTACTTTTATATCAATGAAAATTACATAATAAAACAATTGTTCTACGGTTCGGGTTTGAAAGAAAAAGTAGTAGTAACATGAGAGATTAGTATGCAGTCAAAAAAAACATGAGAGATTAGTATCTTGAGTCCAAAACAGGACAACATACTACACAAGAGGCAAGACAATCTTATTCCTCCTTGGAATAGGTTTTCGTCTCGCTTTATATATAAAGCAACAACCGAAAATACCCGGCCGGCCAATACAAGATGATGAAGTAGCCCTCTTATAAAGCTGATCCTAAAATATCCGTCAAACGCAAAACGCACACGATTACACTACCAGCTACAAGCACCGGTAGCACTAAACACGCACACGCTAAGAACTAGCACACCTAAGCTTCACGACAACTCATCAAAGAGGAAGAACGGCGTGGAGCATCGCCGTTGACAAATCTTATTGCCCAGTGTCCCCCATCCTTCCAAATGTAAGAGGACACGCGACATTGATGCAGTTTATCGAGACAATTACGTGGTGGATCCATCAACTTGGTGAGGATGTACAACAATTCCATCCATCAACTAGTAAAATGGCAAAAGTGACGAGAGTGGCGATAGAGCGGACGAGCTCGTTTTGCTCCTGCTAGGTGGACCAATAGAACAGCCTGATGTTGGAGCTGGGATTCAGTGGTTGCAGGTGAGTTTGCGTAGGGAAAAGGTATGCATGTGGGCCAGTATGATGAAACAACGACGTGGGTGGGTGCAGTAACGGAGAGCTAACGATGCCGTCGCTACAGGATGAAGCACACTTTTTTTAGTTGGGATGCAATACTTCCGTGTAACACAGGTTATTTTGGAGCGAACGCACTTCCTCTAAAACCGAAAATGTTTTTTAAGGGAAAACCGAAAAGAGTTAGCAACACACTTCGCAGAAAAGCTACTGGAGGGAACGCTCTATTATTATTTTTCTGTTCTGATTTTATTTACATTTTATTTTTGATTTGTCCATTCTTTTGGGTAAATTGCATGTGCTAAAAAATATAAATAGTGGACGTACGTTAAAGAGTGGATATAAAGAAGTTAATGTGAGGTTCTAAAAAAAAAAGTTCATGTGTATTTGAAAAACTATGTTTGTATGTGTGTAGAAAATAACAGTTGTGCGACATATCCCGACACCAGAGGAGAAGTGTGCCTAGTGATTCCGTGAGCGGGCGAGCTCATGTACTCCGATGACCATTTGGATATAAATATATTTGAGCTACATGTATAAACTAAATGCCTCTCTAGCACAATGACAAATAAATGTCTTGCCAAAAGAACTCATCAGCTCTCGATATTCATAGGTTATGGTGGCTTGCGATGATAGGCAGTGGCGATTCCACTAGGGTGGTTTCAATAGGCTTAAGCCTACCCTCCAGAATCCTATTTAAGCTAAACATACCACTTGACAAATATATTCTGGTGCTTTACATGCAACAATTGCAATGCATTCGCTAATTAGACTTAGGAAATTTATGTTTTAAGCCTACCCTCCAATGTCCTGCTAGATTCGCCACTGATGATAGGTACACGTTCAGTTCGAGCACCGACCGAACAATCTTATATCCTGTGCTACCAAACATTAGTTGCTCTCATGCTACCATTTGAAAAAACTATCTTTAAAAATTCAAAAAAAATTGTGGGTGTTTACAATATGTAGGAATTTCAAGTTAAAATATGAAATACACATGGAGAAAAAAAAGGCAAATCCGAATGTGAAGAATGTCATTTTACCTTTTCTCTTTTACTGATACTATCAGTCTATCATGTTGAATTTGTCTTTTTTGTTTCTCAATGCGTATTTAAAAAAAATTGAACTTTGTACAGATTGTAGACACATGTCTTGTGAACACTCATAATTACATTCAGAATTTTTGTAATATGTTTTTTGAAAAATGATAGCATGGGAGCACCTAATGTGTGATAGAACCTGATATTCTCAGCATCTTGAGGTAGCTGTTTGCTTGAGTCGCAATGCAGAACCAGTTTTTTTCTAGTGTCCATACAGAATCAGATAACCAGAGCGATGACTCCTTCACACTGTTGCCTTGAATTAGTCTACGCTCTTGCAGGGTAATGAGCTTGGCCGCTGGTACAGGACGGAGCGGGATGTTGGCGCTGTTAGTACTGTTACCGTGGAATGACGTGACGGGACAATGTGGGCCAGCTGCGTACATTAAAGCTGCATCCTCTAACCCATGAGCCTATTCCTTTCCCAAATCTTGAGGTGTGTGGATGGTGTGTGATACCGTGACCGCGCGAGGACGAGCGCTCCTTTCAATTTTCGCAAAAGTGACCCACTAAACTTGGCACTAATGATAACACAGTGGTGATCAGTTTAGTCCAAAAGAGGCCACGCGAGAGGATATATGCCTACGTGAGGCTTGTTCATGCCACAATACAATTGCCTGAAACACGATTAAGTGTACTTCAGCGACAAAGCTGATTCTGTAACTTTGCTAGTGAAGCGAATCCACGAGTGATTCAAAAGCCAACTAGAACTGAAACAATCAGGCCTTAGCAGTTACTCCACGGAATGACGAAATGTTGATTAAGATTTACCAACCACCACGACCCACCCCACGGAGTAATTTATTCGGACAATAATAAAGTCAGTTTGTGTTTCAAAAAAACTGTGTGGACAGTGAAACGAACAAATTAATACTGTAGGTAGACAGGAACACATTGTATCAAACAAATAAACTGCAAACAAGCACCACAATAGAGGACCCTAACTCAAAACCACCACCATTGTATTAACAGTTTTCAAAAAATGCCGATTGATCGATTAGACGAGTTTGATGCAAAATCTGACATATGGATCCCACTATCAGATGCCACATGGCTGGGGTTTAGACGGCACCCGTCACGCACGTACTCACGACACTAAGGTTTGACCAGCTCGCGTTTCATGAAAAACAAATCACCAGTCCAATCGCCGCCCCGTGCCTGCCAGCGAGCCCGCCTTGCACCGCCGTCGCGCTCCCGCTAGCGAGCCTTCCTTGTAGCGCTGCCGTGCACCCGCTGCCGTCCCGCACTTGCCAGTGAGCCTGCCTTTCAGAGCCACTGCCTCCAGCCACCGAGCCTTCCCTGCCTCCATCGGGGACCACCAGGGACATAGAAGCAACCAGCTTGTGAAGGGGGACAAGGGGGGGGGGGGGGGGGGGGGGGGGGGGGGGAGGAGGAGGCACGGGAACCGTCATGGATGATGGGCCTCGGCCAACAAGGAGAGGCGAAGAGAGTTTGGCCGTGTGGGACAGCGGCCATTGAGCGTCGACGGAGGCGGCAGGGTGTAAGGCGGCGAGGAGCACCTCATGACGGGATGGGCACCCGTGCGACTCCTCGTCCGAGCTGGAACCAGGACCTCGCCGCCGCTGACTCCGATGTGGAGCTCCTCCACAACGTCGCCGGCTGCATCGCCCATCAGAGTAGCGGCCATGGGTGAGCCAAGGTGCCGTCAGCGAGCTCTCCGGCGAGCTCGTGAGCTTCTCGACGGAATGCAGGAGAAGGGAATGAGAGAGATGGGAGACGCTCACAAGTGGGCCTATATGAACTTAACGGTCTATGCAAATGTTGTTGACTTTTCTTGTCACACCATCAATTAAACTTGGGCTCCAAGCGTCAGGTTTTCGCTGAAACCGCTCTAATCGGTCAATCAGTGTATTCTGAAAACTGTCAGGACAATTACGGTGGTTTTTTAAAAGAAAAAGAAAAAGAAAACGAAAGGTGGTGGTTTTCTAAAGTAAGGTCCTCAGTTGTGGTGATTTTTTGCAATTTACTCCGCCCAAACCCATTATCCACACTTATCCTCAACACTATTGCAACATCCAACGTGCTTATTCTTATTCAGACTTATCCAATACGTGTCGATCGACACCAACTAAGCACCAACATCGGCATCAATCGATCCTCCGCACCTGCCGATCGATCAGGCGACGCGGTGGCACAACATGATCCCGTCGGAGATGGCGAGCTGGCGCACCTGGACGTGGCGATCGCCGGTGAGCTCCGCGTTGAAACCCCTGGCAAACCCCGCGAGCTCCTCAGATGTCCAACAAGATGATTATTTTGCCTGGACATCACGACCTCGAACATCTTTCATGCAAATATAATTTAATTTCTTTTTATTTTTCTAGCATTTTTTTAAATTTACTGTAGCTCAGAGCAGAAACAAAATTGAGGGGGCATGGGAGCAAATGTGCTCGGGTGCAAAGATAATTTTCGCCTAGGTTCTTTACTTCTTTCTAATATATACGGAGGGAGGCCGGAAAGTATGGCCCAACTGCATAAATATTTTCTGTTGGAGACTGCAAATCAGCAAGGACGATCTGCCTATGTACGTACCGTCAAGAACCGAAAGGACATATTGTGCGTGATTTATCATACTTTCTCTGTTTCTTTTTACTTCGTTTATAAGTTTTGGTCAAAGTCAAACTACACAAAGTTTGACCAAACTTATATTAAAAAACATGAACATCTACAATACTAAAACTACATAATATAAAAATACATTTCATGATGCATCTGAAAATATTAATTTTATATTATGAATGTTGATATTTTTTAATATAAAGTTAGTCAAATTTTATCAAACTTGACTTTGACCAAATCTTATATACAGACTAAAAAAAATGAAGGGAGTACTTGGCTTGCGGGCAGCTACAACTGACGCTGGGAAAAGATCGGGAAGTGCAGAGATGAACTCAGGTACATATGAACCCACTTTAAAAACACATTTCTAAATGTCAAAAAAATCTGAAAAAGGTTGCACGGGTATGTCTTCATGTTCTATGTGCGTGCATAAAGTTTCATGGAAAAATAACCTTTTTTGAGGCCTGTGCAAAAAAGACAAAATATTGTGTCGTGAAACGCTATTTAGAAGCATTGAAATTTGTCTTTTTACGAAGGCAAACCAAAAAGACTTTTTTTTCACAAAACTTTGGGCCATGCACACATATTTGCGAACATGTATGCATAAAATTTTCTGTTATATTTTTTAACATTTCAAAACATGCTAAAAATGCAGTTTTTTTAAAGTGGGTGCAGACGCTCCTGCGTTCAAATAGTGCCCACTCGGAAAAGATCGAGATATTTTCATTGAAACCACATGTCTTACCTTTTTTGCCTTTCTTTTGCGGGAACGCATCTTTTACTTCACTCAGTCAAACATAACATTTGTGAATATCAATCACATCAACCAAGTAGTGGTAGCACAACATTTCTGTATATTAGTCACCGCATTTTTTCTTTTCTTGTCTGTAAATAATACTTTTAGATTAATGAAAATTACACATAAAACAATTGTTCTACTGTTCAGGTTTGAAAATAAAAGTAGTAGTAAAATGAGAGATTAATATCCTCAATCTTGACTCGAGTCCAAAGCAGGACAGCATAGGTAGTACACAAGAGGCAAGACAATCTTATTCCTCCTCGAAACAGGCTTTCGTCCCATTTTATATATAAAGCAACAACCAAAAGTACACGGACGAATAATACAAAATGATAAGGTAGCTCTCTTACAAAGCTGATCCTGAGATATCCGGTAAACGCAGACCGCATGCGACTACACTACCAGCTACAAGCACCGGAAGCACTAAACGCCCCCACACTAGAACCTACCACACCTAAGCTCAACGACAATGCCCCAGGAGGAAGAACGGCACAGAGCGTCACTGCTGACAAATTTTATTGCCCACGCTATCCCTCCTTCCTTCCAAGTGTACGCTTGTGCATCTAATTAAACATCTAAATAAAGATAATCTCCGGTAGTCAACCAATACACGACTGGATATCAAGATCTCATCAAGATAAATAGTTTCCTTACAGAATCATGTACGCTTGTGCATCTAATTAAACATCTAAATAAAGATAAAGGATATACCTTCTTTCCATCTGATAATCTCCGGTAGTCAACCACACTCGTAATATCTTGAAAAGGAGATTGTGCCTATAATTGGGAGGATCTTGTGAAATATTTAATCTAGTTATCCTTGCCTTCCCTGTAGATTACCGCTGGTGCAGTACTGATTGTTCAAAAATTCTGCAATATAGAGTTAATATGGAGTATATTGAGAGTACGATCAAACAAAAAAATTCACAAGAAATGGCAAGAGTGTCCAACATTGCAAATAAACAATAGACAGGACAAAAAGGTCAAAAGCTTGTAGACACAAACACAAATATTTGATACCCAGACCTTCAATCAGAAATGACTTGAATATTTATTTTTCTTAGATTGCAAGGAGCAGATCATTAGATTACTTAGTACTGCTTACAAAAAGCATATGTAACCTTCTCTTCAACTTGTGAGTAGGTTGAATCCGATGTTCCAGCGCATGGTCCCCTGCTGTGCACACACAATTGGGCGATCCAAGTGCAAGTACTCGCACGCCAATGGAAGGCAGACTGCATGCACGATGACACACAACCCGCTCTATTTTCTTCCTGCTGTTTTGCTTCACAAGGAAAGATAACTATGGAATCAACATTAAACTTCAGAGAATAAGATAAAGATGAATTAGATATCCATACGGAAAACACCCAGAACTGAGAAATGAGATAGGAATTGAGAGCTGAATTAGAGAGACCACATAGCCATGTGAGAGATGACATAGGAATTGAGAAAATATAATAGGACCAAAATCTAGCATATTCTTCCGAACATATCCTAAAGTAATTTAGAAAATGTGTCTTCATATTTTCACTACAAAAACGCTAATAAATCAAAAGCAACTGAAGGCAAACGAAAAGTGGCTTGATTGGGAGCTGCACTACTGACCATTAAATAAGCAGCAGTGCAACACTCTCCATCAGCCAGCCACCTACTGGACATCTAGAATTTGGATTCAAAATGAGATCCTTCGTTAATAGGTGAGAACCTGTCATTGCAATTGACATGTTCAGGCACAATTTTATTTAATTATTCTTGTCAGTGTCTTCAAAGCATCATCGATATAAAGATGGAAGGTATTAAGTTACCAAACTGACATGCCAACACAAATAGTTCTACTGGCAATCAGATAAATCACGCATGCAAGCAATATAAGACCCACCCCACGGAGTAATTTATTCGATCAATAATAAGTCAGTTTGTGTTTTAGACAGAAGAAAAGAAAACTGCGCAGATAGTGGAATGGACAAATTAACACTGTAGACAGACAGAAACGCATCATACCAAACAAATAAACTGCAAAAAACCACCACAATTGAGGACCCTAACTCAAAAAACCACCATCTTCGCCACCATTGTACTGACAGTTTTCAGAAAATGCCGATTGATCGATTAGAGGAGTTTGATCAAATCTGACAAATGGGTCCCACTGTCAGGTGCCACATGGCTGCATGTACGTAGATGCAAGACAGCACTTGGTAGGACTCTTCTTCTATGTGTCGATGCAATGATCATCACTCGCGACAACTTTGAGTACATTGCCTTTGTGAAGGCTCGTCTTACTGAGTAGTTTCCTATGACTGATCTTGATCATGTTCGCTACTTCCTTGGGATTGAGGTTTCTTCTACCCCTGATGGCTTCTTTATTTCCCACGAGAAGTATATCAAGGATCTTTTTGCCCGTGCTGCTCTTACTGATGAGCGTCCACCTCTATGCTTCTAATAGTCACCCTTGTCTAATCTGACGCGCTACCGTCAACTTGTTGGGAGTCTTGTCTATTTGGGTGTCACTCGTCCGGACATTTTTTTATCACGTCACATTCCAAGTCTGTTTGCATATGCCCCCACGTCGAGTCACCACCTCCATGTTCTATGGTATCTTTGTTCGGACATTTATCGTTGGTTTCCTTGAGTTTGCTATGTTCTTCTTGCCCCCCGTGAATGCTCCAAACTAGCCACCCAGTCTGTTGAATGTGTCTTCTTAGGTTACAATGATGAGCACAAGGGCTATTGATGCTAGGATCCTATCGGTGTCAGATGTGAATTTCTCGGTATGTGACTTTTGATGAATCTCGTCATTTATAAACAAGCCCATCCTCTTCTTTGGCTTGCCCTCGTCTACCCATCCCACCATGTCTTCCCACTACTGTTTTAGATCCCACGCCATCATCATATGTGGCTTACCCACCTTGTTCATTACCTAAGGCTACCTCACTTCGCTCGTCCCCTAAGCCTTCCCCGGTGATTCCCTCATCCAATTCTAACTACACTGGTCGTCTGCGTGTAATGGATTCTTCTGATATGCCATCTTCCTTGACTACTATGTCTCTTTCCGTCCTTTTGTTGGCAACGCACCACCTTAAGGCCTATTTAAGGCTTCAGCGCTCGCCCACTTCCGCCTATTGACCCTTATGGTTATTCGAGCGCAGCTCTTCTCGAGATGACTTCTTATCATCATGTTGTTGTTCATCCCTAACGACAACATGTGATGGCAAAGTAGATTGCTGCTATTGAGCGCACCGACACATGGGATATCATTTCCCTTCCTCCCGTGCTCGTCCCATCACTTGTAAGTGGGTATATAATGTTAATACTTTGATGGCTTAGAGCTTTAGAAAGCTCGTCTTGTGGCCCGTGGCTTTCAGCATGAACATGGTTGTGACTACATTAAGACATTGATCACACGCCAAGACCGGGGGACATTGGTGGAGTATGAAGAGAGGAACGCCAATCAGCACATCACGGTCACCACTGGCCGTATCATCTCCCATGACTATGGGCCTCAACCTCGCCATTATTCTAGCAGTAGGGAGCAACTAGAAGGCAACATCCCATTGATGAGGAAGGTAGCCACAGCAACACAGGGATGAAGCCCCACTGATGAGGAGAGGAAGGTAGCCACAACAACATAGGGATGCAGCTTAGAGTAGCTGCAGCAGTGTCCGTCGGTCCTTGTCCAGAGGCATCAGCCGACAGTGTGGGCGATGGCAAGGGTGGTTGATGCAGACAGTGCAGATGCGGTAGATATGCGCACAGATAACACAGAGACTCTTCGACTGCACAGCGTCCTTGGGACCTACAACGACATAAGGCATCATGAGCCGTGTCAAATTGAAAGAGGCGGTGAATAGATTTGCTTTGATGGCGGCCTCGCGGGTTTAGGTGAGACGAAGGAAAAGTCATGTGGTGTGGCAGTACCGGGTAGCTAATTCGAAGGCTAACAATGAATTTTAGCCTGATTGGACGCATACTTTCGATCTTGCGTGAGGGTTAACATGAAGGCTCATATGGTGCCTCCAATTAGTAGTGGGCATAAGATTCTGCCACCGCTCTTCTCAAGACAACTTATCATGACGTAGTTGTTCATCCCGAACGACAGCAAGCGATGGCAGAGATTGCTGCTTTTGACCGCACAAGCATGTGGGATCACATTTCCTTTCCTCCCCATGCTCATCCCATCACTTGTAAGTTTGTCTACAAGATTAAGACTCTGATGCTTCTCTTGAGCGTTGCAAAGCTCGTATTGTGGCCCGTAGCTTTCATCAGGAACATGGTCGTGACTACAATGAGACATTTGCTCCTATTGCCCAAATGACAATTCTTCGCAAACTTCTCACAGTGGCTTATGTTCGCCAATGGCTTATGTTTGTCACTGGTTTGTCTCTCAGCTTGATGTCAAGAATGCATGTCTTAATGGTGAGTTGCTTGAGAAGGTCTACATGTAGCCACCACCTAGGTATTTTGTTCTTCATGGCATGATATGTTGTCTTCGTCGCTCTCTCTACAGCCTTAAGCAAACCCATAGTGCCTGGTTTGAGCATTTCGTCTTGATGATGACTATGATTGGTTTTTGGCAAGTGTGCATGATCCTGCAATTTATGTCCACCTTTCAGCTCAGTGTCAAACTCTTCTTTTATATGTCGACTACATGATAATCACTTGCAACGACTCTGAGTACATTGCCTTTGTGAAGGCCCATCTTACTGAGTAGTTTCTGATGCCTGATCAAGGTCCTCTTCGCTACTTCCTTGGGATTGAGGTTTCTTCTACCTCAAATGGCTTCTTTATTTCCGAAGACTATATCGAGGATCTTCTTGGTGGTGGTGTTCTTACTGATGAGCGCACTATTAAGACTCTTATGTGCCTGAACGTTCACCTCTGTGCTTCTAACAGTAAGCCTTTGCTTGATCTGACGCGCTATCGTCTGGAGTCTTCTCTATTTAGATGTTACTTGTCCGGACATTTAATGTTCTGTCACATTTTAAGTTGGTTTTTCTATGCTCCCACTTCGACCCACTAGAGTCACCTCCTCCGTCTTCTATATCGTTTGTTTCATTGCGTTTGCTACATTCTTCTTGCCCCCAGCGAAAGCACCAAACTGTCTACTCAATCTGTTGAATGCGTCTTCTTAGGTTACAACGATGAGCACAAGGGCTATTGATGTTGGGATCCTATCGATAGTCTAATGCGCATTTCTAGTTGTCCTTTCTATCCACGTTCATGCTCTCCTTTGGCCTCCCCAATTGAAGATATTTTTTCCTGAATTTCCCCGATACACCTATCACTCATGTATTGCCCTTGTCCACCCATCCTACCGTGTCTTCCCATACTACTGTTGTAGACCCACACCATCATCACATGTGGCTTCCCCACTCTGTTCATTGCCTGAGGCTACCTCACCTAACTCCTCCCATGAGGCTTCCCCGGTGATCCACCTTCATCTGCTTCTTTACTACACTGGTCGTCTGTGTGTTGTGGATTCTTCTAGTGTGATTCCGATGAAGAAAATGCATCTCTGCTACCTCCTTGCTCAAAGGCTTTATCAAAAAGCTTTTCCCATGAAGAAGCTTAGATCACCATTCTCACTCAAATGAAAGAGCCCTCTAAGCTATCCAAGAGTAGGCTAGAAAGTTAGAGCAAGTGCTTAAGATGTGCTCGGGAAGTTGTGGATGACCCTCAACCAGCTCTGTATGTGCCTCCTCTTTCGTTTGAAGCGCCTCAAGATTCTTCATATCTTTATTGATTAGCCATCTCCCTAAACTACTATGTCTCCTTCCCTTAGCCATGCACTACCTCCATGTCACCTTATTTATGACTTCCGTGCTCGACCGCTTCCACCTATTAACCACTATGGTTATTCTAGAGCCGCTCTTCTCGAGACTTGATGTTGTTGCTCATCCTGAACGGCAGCATTCGATGGCACTAGACATTGCTGCTCTTGAGCGCATCGGCACGCAAGTTCACATTTCCCTTCCTCCCCGTGCCCCATCACTTTTAAGTGGGTCTACAAGGTTAAGACACTAATGGTTCTCTTGAGCGTTACAAAGCTCATATTATTGTCTGAATGTGTCTCCTCCTTGGGTTGAAGCTCCTCAAGATTATTCATATCTTCTTCTCAGTAGCCATCTCCCTCGACTACTACATCTCCTTCTATTGGCCATGCACCACCTCTAGCTCATCCAATTTATGGCTTTCGCGCTCGGCCGCTTCCGCCAATTAGCACCATGGTTATTTTGGTGCCGCTCTTCTCGAGACGACTTCTTATCATGACGTTGTTGCTCATCCTGAGTGACAACATGTGATGGCATGGGAAATTGCTTCCCTTGAGCGCACCGACTCATGGTAACACAATTCCCTTCCTCGACGTGCTCATCCCATCACTTGTAAGTGGGTTTGCAAAGTTAGGACCTTGATGGTTCTCTTGAGCGTTACAGAGCTCGTAGTGTGGTCGGTGGCTTTAGGCAGGAACATGGTTGTGACTATGATGAGACATTTGCTCCTATGCCCCAGATGATCACTCTTCGAACACTTCTCACTGTGGCTTCTATTCGCCACTAGTTTGTCTCTCAGCTGATCTCAAAAATGCCTTTCTTAATGGTGAATTGCATGAGACGGTCTACCTGTAGCCTCCACCTACGTATCATGTTCTTGATGGCATGACTGCGATCGGTTTTGGGGAGTGCTCACGATCTGCAATTTATATCCACCTTTCCGCTCATGGTCAAAATCTTCTCCTATATATCGGTGACATGATCATCACTCGTGACGACTGTGAGTACATTGCCTTTGTGAAGGCTCGTATTACCCAGTAGTTTCTTATGCCTAATCTTGGTCCACTTCGCTACTTCCATGGGATTGAGGTTTCTTCCACCTCTGATGGCAGGATCTTCTTGCTATGACGCTCTTGCTGATGAGCGCACTATTGAGACTCCTATGGACCTCAATGTCCACCTCTGTACTTCTAATGGTTTGGCCTTGTCTCATCTAACACACTAATGTCATCTTGTTGAGGTTCTTGTCTATTAGATGTCACTCGGCCAGACATTTCATATCCCGTCAAATTCGAAGTCAGTTTGTTTGCACTCCAGCTTCGACCCACTAGTCACCTCCTCCATGTTCTACGATATCTTCTAGATATTTATCACTTGTTTCGTTGTGCTTGCTACGTTATTCTTGAACCACGTGAGTGCACCAAACTGAGTACTCAGCCTATTGAATGTGTCTTATTCAGTTACAGTGATGAACACAAGGGCTATTGATAGTCAGATGTGCATTTCTCGATATGTGACTTTCGATGAGTCTCGTCCTTTGCCTCCCCATTGAAGATATTTCTTTACTCAATTTCCCTAATACACCTATCACTCATGTATTGCCCTCGTCCACCATCCCACTGTTTCTTCCCATACTACTGTTGTAGACCCATGCTATCATCACTTGTGGCTTCACCACCTTGTTCATTGCCTGAGGCTACCTCACCTCGCTCATCCCAAGAGGATTCCCCAATGGTTCCCCCTCGTCCTCTTTTATTACAATGATCGTCTCTATGTTGTGGATGTTGTTGGTGTGCCATTTTCATCTAATTAGCCATCTCCCTCTACTACTATGTCTCCTGTTGGAAACGGACCACCTCTAGCTCAACCTACTTATGGCTTCGCGCTCACCCGCTTCCACCCATTGACCAATATGGTTTTTCTGGCCCCCCTCTTCTTGAGAAGACTTCTTATCATGGCGCCATTGTTCATCTCGAATGGCAGCATGCGATGATAGAGGAGATTGCCGCTCTTGAGTGCACCATCACATGGGATCTAATTTCCCTTCCATCTTGTGACCATCCCATCACTTGTAATTGGGTCTACAAGGTTAAGACCGATGGTTCTCTTGAGCGCACATTACTTGCACACATGACCACTCTTCGCACACTTCTCTTTAAAGCTCGTACTGTGTCCTATGACCTGGTCCATCATTAAAGCTCGTATTGTGTCCTATGGCTTGGCCCACATGACCACTCTTCGCACACTTCTCGTTGTGGCTTCTGTTCATCGCTAGTCTATCTCTCAATTTTATGTCAAGAATGTCTTTCTCCTCCTAATGCCCTCTTCCCCCACACCTCCCATGCACTCTCCGCTAGCATCCTTTGTCTAGCTGCGGGTTGCTCTATGCCCTGCCTCGGTACCACGTTTGTGTTCCCTTCATGGCGCCACAATATCCAAATGCTCGAGCACCACCCGGGATTTTACGCGCAGGACGCGCCCATGAACACGACACAACCTGTCGCCAGGGCCAAGAGGCTCCCAAAAAGGAAATGTGAGATGCGGCATCAAGTCTGTGGCACATATAACACACAAACAGAGAAACGACACCAAGTCGGGTCGGGAACTGAGAGTGGATGGGAGATGTGGGAAAGGAGAGGTCCTTCCCACCGTCTGGCTCGCGCACATGCTAGCGGGCCACGACCCAATCTCACTTGCTTCGCCCACTATTTTTCTTCGTTTTTTTCTATTGTTAGTCTGGTAGGAAAAAAATCTGTCGATTTTATAATACTGTTGAACAAACTGTGAAATCAAAAAATGTTCATCAATTTGAGAAAAGGCTCGTGAATTTGGAAAAAGTTCATGAATTTGGAGAATGTTTGCGAATTTTAAAAAGTTCACAAATTAGAAAAAAAAAAAGTTCATGAACTCAAAAAAAGTTCACGCAGGAATTTGAGAAGTTTAACTTTGAAAGTTCATGAATTTGAAAAAAGTTTACAAATTTGAAAAATGTTGATGAATGGCAAAAGAATCACAGGATTGAAAAAGAAGTTAAGGAACTCGGAAAAAGTTCATGCACGAATTCAAGAAGTTTATGAATTTGTACAAAAAAGTTCGTTAATTTGGGGAAAGTTTGCAAATTGAAGAAAGTTAACGAATTTGGAAAAAGTTTACGAATTTAAAAAATGTTAGCGAATTTGAAAAAGAACTTGGAACATGAATTTGGGAAGAATTATGAGAATTTGAAAAGTATTCACGAATTTGAAAAAAGTCAATAGTTTAAAAAAATCATGAATTTAAAACGGGTCACAAACTCAGAAAGTTCACAAATTAAAAAAAGAAAATGAAGAGGAAAAACTAAAGAAAGAGCAAATAGAAACCATTGAAAATCAGAAGTAAAAAAGCATAGAAACCGACCAAGAAAAGGCTGGGGAACCTTCTAGAAGACCCAAAAAGGTTTCAAAAATTGTAACATGAGAAGAAAAATATGAGCATGCAGTGCGAAGAAGTAAATGGGTGCGCTTTGTACCGAAACAATAGAAAGTGGTGCCTTAAGCGTTGAATGGCGTTTGGCGTGGGAAGGAGGCGAAAAATGTTCACGAATTGGAATAAAAATCACATATTTGAAAAAGAAGTTCAGGAACTCGAAAAAAGTTCATGCACAAATTCAGGAAGAAGTTCATGAATGTGGAAAAAGAATTTTTAAAATGTTCACGGATTTGGAAAAGGTTTAAGAATTTTAAAAATGTTCACGAATTTGAAAAAGAACTCAAAACATGAATTTGGGAAGAAAAATTTGGAGAATGTTCATGAACTTGAAACACAAATTTGGGAAGAAGTTTGAGAAACTGAAAAATGGATTTGAAGAAAGTTCATGAATACGAAGGTCAGACAAACTCAAATAAAAGTTCAAAAAATTGAAGAAGGAAAAAAGAAACTTAAGAGGAAAAAACGAAAAAAAGGTAAAAAGAAAACCAAAAAGGACCAGACAGAAAACTAAGCAAAAAGAGAAGAAAAATACGAGCATGCGGTGCGAAGAAGTAAACAGGCAAAGGCCCAAGGTCGAATAGGGTGTGCGCTTTGTCTACCAAAACAATAGAAAGTGGTGACTTAAGCATTGAATAGGGTTTGGAGTGGGAAAGGAGTGAAAACATTGTCACGAGCAGCATGCCCCGTCTTCAGACATTGGGCTTGGAGCCAAGCGGGTTAGGATTATAGACACGAGTACTTTACTTGTTGGCCCTCAGCATTGTGACTCCTAGAGCCTTTAGGAGCTTGACTGGCTTTACCTTCCCTCTGCTGCCATCGTGGCTAATATCTCCGCCTCTAGTACCTCATCTACCGGCTCTCGGAGGCATCACTGTTTTGTTCACTTGTCTGGCTCTCGCCTCCCATCCTTAGTTCAACGTGGTCTTCTTGGATCTATCTTTGGCAGTGTCTTTAGACTGGTGGTGTCTCTTTTGACTGTCAGGTTTGTCAACTTGGTAAACAGGTTCAGCTTATCCTCATAGCAATATTGTGTAACGTCCTTTCAATATCGTTCACTTTAGTATTTGAGATACAACTCCCTTTGCCTCGAAAGAAAGGCATCTCTACTATACCTTTATAGACGATTTCTCTCGATGCGCATGGATATATTTTTATGCCTTATAGTCAAGTCTTTTCTATCTATAAAAAGTTTGCCGTTGGGGTTCATACCCAATTTTCTCCACTCCTATCTGTATCTTCCATGCAAATTCAGCTCGTAAGTATATCTCTAATTTGCTGCGTGGATTCCTTGCTAAGCAAGGTCCACTTGCGCGGTCTCTTTGCCCGAGTGCTCATGCTCGTGTTCCTGCATTTTTAGTTCGCCATTCAACTTGTGGTTGAACACTTCTTCTCTCTGTCGATCATCATTGGCGACGCCTCTTAAGTACATTGCCTTTGTGAAGGCTCGTCATAGTGAGTTTCTTATGACTGATCATGGTCCGCTTCACTACTTCGATTGAGGTTTCTTTCTACATCTAATGGTTTCTTTATTTCCTAGGAGCACTGTTGAGACTCTTATGGAGCTCAACGTCCACCTTTGTGTCCACCTCCAATCCCTATAAGTCTGGATGGGCGTCCTTTCCTTGGTGGTGGGTTGCTATGTATGTTGTCTCGATCCCACACCCCGTGTTTCCTTGTTGGGCAAGACCATAACCACACACTCGAGCACGACCAATGGCGAGCAGGAGCTTGGTCAATCGGCACGCACAAAATCCGCAAACAAGACAAAAACACCAAGCCAGATTGACAAGGAACAGAGATGTTTCCACTACCACAAACAAGACCATAACCACATGCACATGGGATGCTGGATCAAGTCCATCTGCTGCCACTACCTCCAGTCACACCGTCTCTGTTGCCTTGTTTACCAAGTTACTTTCAACAGTGGCATCATCGCGTTAAGTCATTTGTGTGGCCCTCGTCTCTCATCCTTAGTTTGTCATGGTCCTCTTGGATCCGTCTCCAACAATATCTTTAGACCGTCAGGGTTGTCGGCTTGGTAAACACGTCTGATTACCTTATAGTCATAGCGAGACTATGTCTCATCGTCCCTTTGACCTTGTTCTCTCTGATGTCTGGGTCCATCTCTAAAGGAGGTCATCACTAGTATATTATCTTTATAGACGATTTCTCTGCGTAGATATACTTTATTTTTTTCTGGTAGTGAGGTCATATATATATATATATATATATATATTTTGCTACAATGGTTCACATTTAGTTCTCTATGCCTACTGTGTTATATCTCCATGCTCTTGTGTGGAGTCCTTGTTGAGCAGGGTACTGTCGCTCAAAATGGCATCACAAACATCGTCACCATGAGACGGCTCGTGCGTTGATGGTCGACGCCTCTCTTCCGCCGCACTTTTGGGCCGAGTCACCACATCCATATATCTCATTAACCTTCAGCCATCCACTGCTATGCAAGGTGTTCCTTTCAAGCGTCTCTTTGATCGTTTCTTAATTATTCAGCACTTCAATTGTTTGGTTATGTTTCCTATGTCCTCCTTGCCCCTCGTGAAGGCACCAAACTGACTGCCCAATCTGTTGAGTGTGTCTTCATAGGATACAACGATGTCACACGAAATATCTTTAGTACTGTTTCTCACCCCTTCTACCCATGCTCATTTTCATCAACTTCTTTACTAGAGGATATCTCTTTCCTCACTTTTTCGACTCTCCTATCACTCCTGTTGAGCCCTTATCCATTCATAGTACTGCTCCTGCTTCTCCGACTATTGTCGATCCAACATCATCCTATGATTTCCTCACCTCGCATATCACAGACCTTCATTACCGGTAGCTTCCTTGTCACCATGACTTGAGATTGTCTCGATAAGTCTTGCTCGTACTCTACTAACTTCTCACTTTTATACACGTCATCTGCATGTAGTGGATGCGTCTACTAATGTGCCATCTTCCCTGTCTCAGCCTACATATAGCTTGCGTCCTCGTCCGCTTAAGTTTGTTTATCGCGTTGGCGTTGCTATTTTTGAGACGACTTCTTATCATGATGTTGTGCAACCCGAATGGCAACATGTGATAATCGACGCTTGATGCTCCTGCCCGTCTCATCACTTCTAAGTGGCTCTAAAACGTTAATACTTTGATGGCTCTCTTGAGTGTTATAAAGCTCATCTAGTGGTGAGAACATGGTCATGACTATGATGAGACATTTGCTCCTATATGGCCAACATGTCCACTCTTCGCACACTTTTCACCGTGGCTTATGTTCGTTGGTATGTCCGAACGTGATGTTAAGAATGCCTACATGTAGCCACTAAATGGGTATTCTCTCCCGAATGGCATGGTTTGTCATCTCCGTCACTCTCTATATGGTCTTGAGTAAACCCCTCATGTTGCGTCTAGTTTTCAAAGAGTGCTCATGATCCTGCACTTCATGTCCACCATTCAACTCGTGGTCGAACACTTCTTTTATATGTCAATCATCACTGGTGATGACTCACAAGTACATTGCCTTTGTGAAGGCTCATCGTAGTGAGCTTCTTATGTTTGATCTTAGTCCTCGTCACTACTTCCTTGAGACTGAGGTTTCTTCTACCTCTAATGGCTTATTTGTTTCCTAAGAGAAGTATATCCAGGATCTTCTTACTCATGCTGCTCTTACTGATGACTGCACTCATCCACGTTTGTGTCCACCTCCGCTCCCTGCAAGTCCGGATGTGTGTCCTTTGCCTGGTGGCGAGTTGCTATGTGTGTTGTCTCGATCCCACATCCTGTGTTCCCTTGCCGCGCAACACCATAACCGCACGCTCGAG
This sequence comes from Triticum monococcum, assembly GCA_034509565.1. Classification (NCBI taxonomy): domain Eukaryota; kingdom Viridiplantae; phylum Streptophyta; class Magnoliopsida; order Poales; family Poaceae; genus Triticum; species Triticum monococcum. The sequence goes on from CM067845.1 coordinate 493,580,172, forward strand.
CACCATCAATGGCGAGCAGGAGCTCGGACAATCGGCGCATACATGGATTTTACCCACAGGACACACCCGAGAACAAGCGCTACCTATCGTCAAGGCCAAGGGCGCATAATAGGAGAACGTGGGATGCTTAATCAAGTGCGCGACACAAAATCCGCAAACAGGACAAGGACACCAAGCCAAATCAGCGAGGAACGAAGAGTGCACAGGCACATGGGATGCTCAATCAATTCCATCTGCTACCACTAGTTATTTTCAGAAGTGGCATCATCGCGTTGAGTCACTTGTGTAGCCCTCATCTCTCATCCTTAGTTCGACGTGGTCCTCTTGGATCAGCATCGTCTCGACCTTGTTCTCTCTGATGTTTGTGTCCATCTCCTTTGCCTCAAAAGTAGGTCATTGCTAGTATATTATCTTTATAGATGATTTCTCTCCACACATCTGGATATACTTTATTTCTTCTCGTGGTGAGGTCTTACCTATATATAAGTGTTTTGCTACCATGGTTCACATTCAGTTCTCTACACTCAAATCCCTTTTCGTGGTGCTCATGCTCAAAATGGCATTGCAAACATCGCCCCTTAAGAAGGCTCATGCATTGATGGTCGTCGCCTCTCTTCCATCGCACTTCCGGTCCGTGTCTGCCACCACTTCCATCTATCTCGTCAACCTTCAGCCATCCACTGCTCTATAGGGTGTCATTCCTTTCAAGCGTCTATCTGACCGTTTCTTGATTAGTTGGTGCTTCAATTGTTTGATTGTGTTTGCTATGTCTTTACTCCTTGTGAAGGCACCAAACTTACTGCTCAACCTGTTGAGTGTGTTTGCATAGGATACAATGATGAGCATAAGGGATCTCTTTGTTGGAATCATGTTGGTCGTCTGATGCCTATTTCTTGGGATGTGACTTGATCAGTCTCGTCCCTTCTACCAGCGCCCATTTCCCTTAACCTTTTCAGTGGAGGATATCTCTTTCCTCACTTTTCCCGACACTCGTATCATTCCTGTTGAGCCCTTATCCATTCAACGTACTGCTCATGCTTCTTCAATTATTGTAAATCCAACATCATCTCTTATGCTTTCCTCACCCCGCTTATCATTGGATTCAACACCTTCATCACTGGTGGCTTCCTTGTCACAATCACCTGAGATTGCCCCGATGTTTCCTGCTCGTATCCGTGTCTCTTTTCCTCACTTTGTTACATGTCGTTCGCGTGTTGTGGGTGCGTCTACTAATGTGCCATCTTCCCTTGTCTCCATTCATCATACTGCTCATGCTTCTCCAATTATCACAAATCCAACATCATCTCCTATGATTTCCTCACCTCGCTTATCACAGAATCCGTCACCTTCATCACTGATGGCTTCCTTGTCACAATCACCTGAGATTGCCCCAATGATTCCTTCTCGTATTCTTCTGTCTTTTCCTCACTCCCTTTTACACACGTCGTTCGCGTGTTGTGGATGTGTCTATTGATGTGCCATCTTCCCCGTCTCAGCCTACGTATGGCTTGCGTCCTCGTCTGCCTTCCATCCTACTGATGTGCCATCTACCCCGTCTCAACTTACTTATGGCTTGCGTCCTCGTCCACCTTCCACCTGTTGACTGCCTTGGTCTTCCAAGCGGTGGCACTGCTATTCTTGAGCCGGCTTCTTAACATGATGTAGTTGCCCCGATGATTCCTGCTTGTATTCTTTTGTCTTTTCCTCACTTGTACACACGTCGTTCGCGTGTTGTGGATGTGTCTACTGACGTGCCATCTTCCCCGTCTCAGCCTACTTATAACTTGTGTCGTCATCCGCCTTTCACCTATTGACCGCCTTGGTCTTCCAAGCGCTGGCACTACTATTCTTGAGCCAGCTTCTTATCATGATGTTGTTCTTCATCCTGGCACATTGCGATGGCAGAGGAGATTGATGCCCTTGAGCACACTAGCACGTGGGACCTTGTTTCACTTCCTCCTCATCTTCATCCCATCACTTGTAAGGTGTTTACAAGGTTAAGACTCGCTCGGATGGTTCTGTTGAGCGTTTAAAAGCTCATCTAGTAGCTCGTGGTTTTTTAGCAAGAGCATGGTGTTGATTCCGATAAGACTTCTTGCTTATGTGAACCATATGATGAATGTTCACACACTTCTATTGTGGCCTCTGTTCGCCACTAGTCTGTCTCAGCTTGATGCCAAGAATGCCTTTCTTAACGGTGAGCTATGTGTGAAGGTTTACATGCAACCATCACTTGGGTATTCTGTTCCTGACCACATGTTATGTCTTCTTCATCGCTCTTCATGTATATCCAGGATCTTCTTACTCATGCTGCTCTTACTGATGACTGCACTCATCCATGTTTGTGTCCACTCCGCTCCCTGCAAGTCCGGATGGGTGTCCTTTGCCTGGTGGCGGGTTGCTATGTGTGTTGTCTCGATCCCACATCCCGTGTTCCCTTGCTGGACAACACCATAACCGCACGCTCGAGCACCACCAATGGCGAGCAGGAGCTCGGACAATTGGTGCGTACCTGGATTTTACCCACGGGACGCACCCGAGAACAGGCGCTACCTATCGTCAAGGTCAAGGGAGCACAATGTGAGAACGTGGGATGCTTAATCAAGTGCGTGACACAAAATCCGCAAAGAGGACAAGGACACCAAGCCAAATCAACAAGGAACAAAGAGTGCACAGGCACATGGGATGCTTGACCAAGTCCATCTGCTGCCACTTCCGCCAGTTTCTCCGCCTCTGTTGCTTGTTTACCAATCATTTTCAAAAATGGCATCATCGCGTTGAGACACTTGTGTGGCCCTCGCTCTCATCCTTAGTTCGACGTGGTCCTCTTGGATCAGCGTTTCGACCTTATTCTCTCTGATGTCTAGGTCCATCCCCTTTGCCTCAAAAGTAGGTCATTGCTGGTATATTATCTTTATAGATGATTTTTCTCCACACATCTGGATATACTTTATTTCTTCTCGTAGTGAGGTCTTATCTATATATAAGCGTTTTGCTGCCATGGTTCACATTCAGTTCTCTACGCTTATTGTGTTATGTGACTCTACTAAAGTGTATATCTCCAAGCTAAGCGTGGAGTCCTTGGTGAGCAAGGTGTTGTTGCTCATATCTCTTTTCTTGGTGCTCATGCTCAAAATGGCGTCATAAACATTGTCACCTTAAGAAGGCTTGTGCATTGATGGTCGTCGCCTCTCTTCCGCCGCACTTTCGGGCCGGGTATGTCACCACTTCCATCTGTCTCGTCAACCTTCACCCATCCACTTCTCTATAGGGTGGCGTTCCTTTCAACCGTCTATCTGACTGTTTCTTGATTATTTGGCACTTCAATTGTTTCGTTGTGTTTGCTATGTCTTTACCCCTTGTGAAGGCACCAAACTGACCGCTAAGCCAATTGAGTGTGTTTGCATAGGATACATCAATGAGCATAAGGAATCTCCCTGTTGGGATCATGTTGGTCGTCTGATGCCTATTTCTTGAGATGGGACTTGACGAGTCTCGTCCCTTCTACTAGCGTCCATTTTCCTTAACCTTTTCAGTGGAGGATATCTCTTTCCTCACTTTTCCCAACAGTCGTATCATTCCTGTTGAGCCCTTATCCATTCAGCATACTGCTCATGCTTCTCCAATTATTGCAAATCCAACATCATCTCTTATGATTTCCTCCCCTCACTTATCATTGGGTTCGACACCTTCATCACTGGTGGCTTCCTTGTCACAATCACCTGAGATTGCCCTGATGATTCCTGCTCGTATTCTTCTTTCTTTTCCTCGCTTTTATACACGTCATTCACGTGTTGTGGGTGCGTCTACTGATGTGCCATCTTCCCTTGTCTCCATTCATCATACTGCTCATGCTTCTCCAATTATTACAAATCCAACATCATCTCCTATGATTTCCTCACCTCGCTTATCACAAAATTCGTCACCTTCATCACCGGTGGCTTCCTTGTCACAATCTCCTAAAATTGCCCCAATGATTTCTTTTCGTATTCTTCTGTCTTTTCCTCACTCACTTTTACACACGTCGTTCATGTGTTGTGGATGCATCTACTGATGTGCCATCTTCCCCGTCTCAGCCTACTTATGGCTTGCGTCCTTGCCTGCCTTCCACCTTACTGATGTGCCATCTACCCCGTCTCAACCTACTTATGGCTTGCGTCCTTGTCCACCTTCCACCTGTTGACCACCTTGGGCCTTGGTCTTCCAAGCGCTGGCACTACTGTTTTTGAGTCGGCCTCTTAACATGATGTAATTGCCCCGATGATTCCTGCTCATATTCTTCTGTCTTTTCCTCACTTTTACACACGCCGTTCACGTATTGTGGATGCGTCTACTGATGTGCCATCTTCCCTGTCTCAGCCTACTTGTAGCTTGCGTCGTCGATCGTCTTTCACTTGTTGACCGCCTTTGTCTTCCAAGCGCTGGCACTACTGTTCCTGAGCCGGCTTCTTATCATGATGTTGCTCTATATCCTGGCACATTGCGATGGCAGAGGAGAATGATGGCCTTAAGCACACTAGCATGTGGGATCTTGTCTCTCTTCCTCCCCGTCTTCATCCCATCACTTATAAGGTGTTTACAAGGTTACGACTCGCTCGGATGGTTCTTTGAGCATTTCAAAGCTCATCCAGTGGCTCATGGTTTTTAGCATGGCCTTGATTCCGATAAGACTTCTTGCTTATGTGAACCATATGCCGAATGTTCACATACTTCTACTGTGGCCTCTATTCGCCACTAGTCTGTCTTGGCTTGATGCTAAGAATGCTACATGAGAAGGTTTACATGCAACCACCACTTGGGTATTCTGTTCTTGGCGACATGTTATGTCTTCTCCGTCGCTCTCTATGGCGTTAAGCAAGCCCAAACGCCTAGTTTTGAGTACCACTGTGGTGGCTATCGCTAGTTTTGTGAAGGCACGTCTTAGTGAGCAGTTTCTTATGTATAATCTTGGCCCACTTTGCTACTTTATTGGGATTGAGGTCTCTCACTCAAGAAAAGTAATCCAAGATCTTGCTCGTGCTGCTCTTAATGATGGTGACACTTTGTCTGATCTGACATTTTACGTTCATGTTGTGAGGAGTCTTGTCTATCTAGCTGCCACTTGCCCGAAAGAAGAAACAGACTACAGCGACCCGTGTTCAAGTGCACCTCTACCCTCCACTATATGCTCTGCGACATTGCCGTAGTGGCTAGGATGGTGGCAAACCCGCTAGCGCGGATGCCTCTCACATGATGTCGCCGGAGCCTTCAATCTCCTCGAGGGGACAATGCCGCCATGGCAGCTGGCATTCCATCACTCGGATCGTGATTTGTTTGTGAGTGAGATTAATAGAAATACGAGAAAGGAGATGATGACTAGCGTTTTAGGAGAATGAGGCCTAAACAGTATTGTTGAGATGAGTTAGGCCCACTACCAAAATGGTTGGTGTATTCTTCTCCAAAGTGGGACACATTTTTGATGCAACAGGACCAAGTGAGATATATTCATACTCTATCAAGCGCAAATGATAATCTCCTTTTTTTGGCAAACTTTAACCCTGGCCTTCAAATACTAATTTGACCCATCGTCTCCTTTCTATTAAGGTCCATCGTCTCCTTAGGCCTCCCACATTAATGATATTTCTTTCCTCGATTTCCTTGATACACCTATCACTCATGTATTTGCCCTCATCCATCCCAACGTGTCTTCTTGTACTACTGTTTTATACCCAATGCCATCATCACATGCCGCTTCACCACCTTGTTTGTTACCTCGGGCTACCTCACCTTACTCGTCCCCTAAGGCTTCCCCGATTATTCCCCCTCGTCCTCTTCACTACACTGGCAATCCACATATTGTGGATTCTTTTGATGTAGGTTGACATGTAACAGTTATAATTATATCATTCCTATGTAGGTTTGACTAGATGGCCCATGTCTATACCCTAACATCGTACGTAAACACAAGGGTATGCCTTAACTTATCACCATCCTCCAGAAAGCAATACCTATCCCAACCTAGAGCGTGCATTACATGATGGAAAATACAAAAATCTTTCGAACTTTGACAAAAAAATATAGAAGTAATTGTAACTCAAATAAAAGTTATGTTTGCGATTTCAAAAGGAATATATTAATGATAAGGTGTCGAACAAATAAGTATGCATGTTGTATCGTGCTTATAGAATATAATAGAATATAGAGTGAACTCACATGAGCTGCAGAACGATCCTCATCTCCGAGGAATTGAGTATTTGAAGTTGGTGAATGAAAACTTAAATCCATCAGCAGATCTATCTGTAGGAAATGAGGGGAAAAGGGGTTACACTTCCTGTTTTACTAATGACCTTCAGAGAAATGTAACTAGACACTGCGCAACCAGCAAGATGGTGCTTGAGAGTGCATTTACCATGAAGCACATAGAAGATTTGAATATCTATTGGGTATATGGCCTAACCACAGGAGCAAGTTATACTTAACTACCTGCAGATCTGAAAATGTCACAAAGCAAAAGCAGCAGTAGCGGTTTGTGCGCCTCTACAGCATGGTCTGCAATAAAACCTACATATAGACCAAAGCAGAATAGTAAGCATCTGGGAACCTTTGAATTGAGCGATGGAGGAAAGGGCAAAAAAATCAGTAAATAATAACAAGGATTCGTTACCACAACATTTGTCATAGTTTGTTCGAAACTGTAGCATACAACAGCTTATAAATGGATTGGCACACACAAAAACTGGAAATTTGCACTTTGCACTTTGACAAGGTAGCAAAAGGAAACATGACAAACATATGCAAGAGCTAGCCTCCTTCAAAAAAACATGATTCTCTTTTGGAATAAACTAGCACATATGCCTATGCGTTGCAACGAGGACATAAATATTCTAGTAGTTCAACACCCATCGTCTATGATTTGAAATTCTTGTTGAGGAAAGAGGTGTTAACTGCTTGTAATAATCCTGAGGCTATATACAACAATGGAGTTTTGTCACTATATATATACCATTTTTGTTAAACTGAATCAATATAGCTACAATCAGGATACCTTGTGTCAGCTTATCGAAGTGCTAAGACATATCACAGCAAGTATACCTTGTACATTTAACAAAGAAGCCGTATGAACATATGGCAAGCAAGGTAAGTACCACAAAAACCTAACTGTTAATTAAGCTCATGCTGAGTAGGGTCATTCACATTAAACACAACTCAGGAGAATTTCTCTTTTATCCTTGTTACCAGCACACAATTATAATGAGCATCAGACCCCACAAATACATCATCTATCAAAATCATCCAGCCACACACCTATCAGCAATACAACTGCAGAACCCATAGAGGGATCTGCTAATACAGAACTATTTGATAACCAAATACATAATGTCGTCCAACAAATCACATAAAATGACCAGGTTGGCATGTACCATATACTCCCCCCGTCCCGAATTACTTGTCTTAGATTTGGCTAGATTCGGATACATGTGGACACGTTTAAGTGTTACATACATCCGTATCTAGACAAATCTAAGACAAGTAATTTAGGACAGAGGTAATATAATTTCTCCCCTCCTGCTGCACAAAAACCAATTGAACCTACTGTTTTCAGTCCAACAGTAATTAATTTGCTCTGCCCAATTGTGTTTTCAGTCCAATAGTTTGTTTGAAACTGCTAAATTTAGTTGTATGTCCATAAACTTCAGAAATTTAGATGGGGTATACTGGCAACGAGAAGGCTAGAAATTCAGTACTGGCCATGTTTTGAATTAGTTAAAACCTGCCATACTCGCCAACATTTTGTTAGTAGTAAGCTTAAAATCCATGGTCGGACCAGGAAGGCAACACAGCTGTTTACATGTTAGTTAGTAATAAGATCGAGCTCTTCTTCCATGGATGACAATAACACTGAGTTGTCTCCAGTTGAAAACAACCTAGCCAAAAAGCATAATAGAAGGCCATGTAAATATACTTTGTTGATTTATGTTCATTCCAATCCATTAGCATAACACAGAAACATAGTGTATACTAATTAGATATAATCGACAACATGTTAGGGTGTAATCTAGCACACCAACCCACAAGGTGATCAGAATGACACTATATACTCCCAGCACAGCGCAAGAAAGGCAGGTGTGCATCTTTGCTCCCTAAAATAATACTCAATTAAAGAGCCTGAAGTGTGTTGTTTGTCAAACCTGTCCTGTTTGAGTTCATAGCAAACTTGATATGTCTCTCTCAATACTACATGCCTATTTAATTCTGATAATTAGATGGATATAATACCATAGTCATCACTCATCATTATAGGTTACACTTTTTTCTTTGCAAACTCTGCAGACTGTCCTTACATGGCATGATGGCAAGGTATTAACGGTGGAAGCTAAAAATCATGTCTTTTTTAAAAGAACAGAGCCGCATTTAGCTTGGCATGTGATCCAGCGTACCTCAGGTGGAGCACCAGCGGTTGGTGTTCTGGCGAAGTTGGTACAACAGCGAGATTGGATGCTTCTGTAGAGCGCTCGATGCCTATTATGTAGCAAAGGAGGGAGATCATGTGGAGTCCCGTGTCCGGCATAAGTTGATGGCATGCTCGAGCATGACACATCACTGGCAAAGGAGGGTGGAAGAGTCCGTGTCCGACACCCGTTGATGGTGTAATCATCCTGCTTTGCACATGAACAGATAACACCTACAATGGACAATAATATAAACCTGAGACCATAACATGTAGCATCTGAATAACAAAGAATTGGAAATATTACCAGAGAGAAAACCCACTCTGGTAAACACGCAATAGTACTTGGACTAAATATGGTATTTAGACATAGCCGGCCATTTTAACATGAGGTTATTATTTTGGATATTATCAGTAACGTGCTTAGAGAACTTAATTTTGTGTGCTTCTATTGATAGCCAGAAGCCACGGCTAATGTATCTGATCTAGCTATGACAAGAACATGTGTCATAAGTTATCAGCTAATTACATGACAGACAATCTAGCAAGGATTGAAGAGTTAGCAGCCTATAAGATTTTTTTCTGAAGTTTTGATATTGATATCTAATACTGTATTTACTAATTGCGTAGAATGGTGTTGCAGGAATCAGAATCAATAGAGATCAGAAGCCGGTCTGCGGGACTACTTGTGTCCCTCAATGAATTGCATTGCATAAGGACCAAACTTCTTTTAGGGAGATCAGCTGCAATAGCATCGGGGGGTGCATACCTACACCAACGACAGAAGGGCCAAGAACAGAGACTACTGCTACCAAGGGCAAAATCATACATGTGCACAGAGGTAAGAGGACAGTGCAAAGCCCTCGGACGAGAGCGGCGCGAAATCCTGAAGGTGTAGCCGAAGGAAGGACGCGACGGGGACGGGCCGAGCAGCGCAACCTCCGAGGTGTGGCGCCGGGAAGGAGCCGCCGCCGATTCCGCCGATGGAGGTGGCAGTAGTACCAGAGCTAGGGTTCCGCCGGCAATTTGGGATTTTTTGGGGGTCCGTGGAAGAGATGGGTAAGTGGGGATTGGGAAATCGAAGAGGCGGCGGGGGCTCTCCTGGTATTTTGGGACGCGCGAGGAGGTCCGTGGGGAAGAAGGACTCCGACCGACGCTTTCCTTCTCGTGTGGGATTGGGCTTCATTGGCCATATCTCAAGGCCCAGGCGGGCGACGACGGGGGCTTTGGAATCCGCTTCGTCGGAGGATGCACATACGCCCCAACTATGCCTCAAAAAAAAAAACATAAGCCCCAGCTTAAAAAAATGGTACCATTCGACGAAATCACAAATTAAGAAGGACTCTTTGCAAAAGAGATTCTCGCCTCCTCAGGTTTCGACGAGTGACGCACCATATGCGCGTTACTACAAGTGACGTACTACATGTACGTTACTTGTGGGAGTTTTTTCTTTTTTTCGTAGATCAGTTTATTCAAAACATTATATCTCTTAAACTATGCTCCAAATCTTAAAGCGTTTTCACCATTGAATTTCTCACTTCCAAATCTTTAAAACTAGGTTTCATGTTAATAGATTTTAACGAACTTTTTTCACAAAAAACCCTAACTAGGAGCACTTTTTTTCTATCCGGAAGAGGCATAGCTGTGCCTCTCGCGAAAAGACAAAAAAAAAATGTTTTTTTTCATTTCTGATAGACACGCGCGGAAGCAAATTCGTGCACCTTACGAAAGCAAATCTGTGCCTCTTATAGAAGGAAAAAAAATCATGTTTTTTCTGTTTTCAAGAGACACAACCGTGTCTCTCGCGAAAGGAAAAAAGCATGTTTTTTCGTTTACGAGAGGCACGAGGCACGGTCATGCCTCTCGCAGAAACAAATACGTGCCTATCACGGAAGTAAAAAAAAGTATTTTTATGTTCAAAATATAGAAATTTTTGTGTCCAAAAGCTAAAAAGACCAGTGGATATATATATATATATATATATATATATATATATATATATATATATATATAGGAAAATGGTTGTGTATTCCTGAAAGTACGTACTCCCGCTCCTCATATACCACATAGATGAATCTTTTATACCTTTTTATTATTTTTAATATACTTCATTAGTAATTATATATATATATATATATAAAGCCAAAAATGCATGCAGAAAAACGGAGGGAGTGCCCCAAAGGGTGACCCTGGCGTGGCTCCCGAAGGAGCACTCCATCGTTAGTTGCTCCTACCATCCGACCTGTTGCAAGGCATGGGACCTCCTATTCCGCGCTTTAAACATCGCGGAAGCAAACTGGCGCTCACACGCAGCATCTAGTGGGACGTCTCATGAACGCTCAGTGCATATGTATGCGAAAACCCACCAAAAAAGAAGTTGTCGCGGGGAATCCAACTCACACCACAACAATTGTGAAAATAGGTTGGCTACCAATGTATCACATCAGTGCTAGTGACTACTTGTAGTGTGCATGCTTGGATTTGTAGCGGCGCTATTTGAATCAAACTAGCATATTCAAAAAGGTTTATTAATTTTTTTAAAAAGTTCACTAATTTGAGAAAAAAAAGTACAAGAATTTAAAATTTTATAGTCAATTTGAAAAAAAATTCATCGATTTCGAAAAACTATAGTGAGTTTGAAAAGGGTTCATCAGTATTGAAAAAAAAAGTTCATCAATTTTAAAAAGGTTAACAACTTTGAAAAAAAGTTCATCTAATTGAAAAATGTTAATCGATATAGAAAACAGTTCATGGTTTTGAAAAAAGTTCATCAATTTGAAAATAAGTTCAGTAAAATTGATAAAAGTTTATCCAATTTGAAAATTACTTTTTTTAAAGTTCATCGATTTTGGAAAAAACTCATTCCATTTTGAAAAAAAACTCATCAATTTGAAAAAAATGTTCATCACTTTTGCAAAAAGCTCATTTATTTTGGAAAATAAGTTCACATAACTAAAAAAATCATGGAATTTGAAAAAGGTCATTATTTTGAAAAAAGTCTCATCAAATTTAAAAAAAGTTAACAAATTTGAATAGAAGTTCATCGGTTTTGAAAAGAGAGAGTTGACAAATTTGAAAACAAGGCCCCCTTATTTAAGAAAACAAAAAAGGAAAAAAAGAATAAAGAATAAAGAATAACTAAATAAAAACATACAGAAAAATGACCAGCGAACCCCAAAAAAAAAACCCGCGAACTGAAGAAAGAAATAAAAGGGAAAGGAAAAAAGATAATGTGCACGACCAGGTGAATATCCTGGTGGTTGTTGTTGTATCCTTAGAATGTTGAGGTTGTGAGTTTGAACCAGCACGGCCGCACTGTGTAACAGAGAAAATAGAGAAGTTATAGCCTAGAACGGAGCGACGGGTGTGCTCTGGTTTACAGTATGTACTGTAACCGGCGTCGCTGAAGCGTGTCGCTGCCGCGCGAGCATATGGGCCGGCCCAGTGTGCGGCAGGCCAATGCCTCATTTTTGTCTGTTAAACTTTTATTTGGATAATTTTAATCAACATTTGAGAAAAAATGTTTATGGAAACAATGTTCACCATGTATAGAAAAAAAGTTAAACTTGTATTCTGAAAATGTTGACAAAGCATTTGAAAAAATGTTAAATCTGTATAAGAAAAATGTTGACCATGTATTGAAAAAAAGTTAAACTTGTATTTGATAAATATTAATCATGGATTTGAAAAAAATGTAAAATGTTTATAGAATAAATGTAGACCATGTATTCAAAAAATGTTAATCCGGTATTTGAAAAATGTAAATCTTTGTAGAAAAAATGTTGATTGTGTATTTAATAAATGTTAAACTTGAATTCTTTTCGGAGAATGTTAAACTTGTATTTGGAAAATTTTAAAAGTATATTAGGAAAATGTACTATATATACTAAAAATATATATATATATATAAATGGAAACCCGAGAGAAAACATAAAAAAACTAACAACAAACAAAACCAAAGAAAAAACATGAAGAGAAGGGAAATAAACAAAAGCTAGTGAAAACGAAAAAGGAAACAAAGAAAACCAAAAAAGCAAAGAAAAAAAATAAAACAGAGAAAGAAACATAAAAAACAATGTAAAAACAAAAAAACTGAAGAAAAAAACAATGAAAAATCGGCTCTTTTTCTTTAACAATGAAGACGGAGGTAGATTTCCATTTGTCAGAGGCTCAAATGAATAAGACATCTCAATTCGTATCTTATTTTTATATTGTGGTGCAGTATATATAGATATCTTGAAGATGGCAACAATAAAAATATTCTGTTTGTGTTGTTGAGGATCAACTTGATTTTTTGACAGGCACAATGTTGGACTTAATCGGTGGAATCATTTGTATTGACCTGCTACTTCATTACTTAATCAACAAGTTTCAGACAGGTGAATTTCCTTTTTACCTTCCTACCACATTTATGCGAGAGTAAGAAGGACAATTGGTGTGTTTTATGTACGTGCCAAGCTGGGATTGTTATCTATCGATTTGTGTTGTCCAACATACTGCCCATTTCTTCAACCTTGCTTTGTGAGAGGTATCATTTACTTGTTGATATGCTTGAAAAGATTTTTTTTTCTGTAGTTGTTGTTTCCAGCATAATATTCTAGAAGTGATATCATATTGTTCTGTTAATTAATATTTTCATTTGATTATATGAAGGAAAAGGTAGATCATGATCTACCTTATGTATTCAAAATGGGCGAAGCCCGACTGGTCAGAACCAAATTACATGAAGGTGGCGTAAACGCTGCGATAGTGTAGCTGGCCGTCACCAAGCCTAAAAAAAGGTAGAAGGGGTGGGAGGGGTATGTAAAAGGGCAGCAAGATTACACAGCTTAAGCCCATCCTCGTCGTTATTCGCACGATTGCTCCATAGGCAGAGGAGGTCCACAATTGTGTGTAACACCTTGCCAGCTGAAAGGATCGATATAGTTGACTAGAGGGGGGGGGGGTGAATAGGCACCTAACAACTTTTAGCTTTTCTTTAACAATTTAAACTTTGCATCAAAGTAGGTTGTCTAGATATGCAACTAAGTGAGCAACCTATATGATGCAACAAAGATAAGTACACAAGCAAGCTAGAGATATATCACAAATAAGCTTGCACAAGTAAATGCATGAGATAACCAAGAGTGGAGCAGGTGGAGACGAGGATGTGTTACCGAAGTTCCTTCCCTTTTGAGGGGAAGTACGTCTCCGTTGGAGCGGTGTGGAGGCACAATGCTCCCCAAGAAGCCACCAGGGCCACCGTATTCTCCTCACGCCCTCACACAATGCGAGATGCCGTGATTCCACTATTGGTGCCCTTGGAGGCGGCGACCGAATCTTTACAAACAAGGTTGGGGCAATCTCCACAACTCAATTGGAGGCTCCCAACAACAAGACGAAGCTTCACCACAATGGACTATGGCTCCGGGTGACCTCAACCGTCTAGGGTGCTCAAACACCCAAGAGTAACAAGATCCGCAAGGGATTAGTGGGGGTAATCAAATTTCTCTTGGTGGAAGTGTAGATCGGGGTCTTCTCAACCACTCCCGAGTAAATCAACAAGTTTGATTGGCTAGGGAGTGAGATCGGGCAAAAATGGAGCTTGGAGCAACAATGGAGCTTAGGGTTGAAAGAGGTAGTCAACTAGAGGAAGAGGACACCCCTTTTATAGCTTAGGACAAAAATCCAACCGTTATCCACCTATCAGCCCGCGACCAGCGGTACTACCGCCCCAGACCAACGGTACTACCGCAAGGCAACGCGGTACTTCCGCTTGCTGACAAGCGGTACTACCGCAAGGCCACGTGGTACTACCGTGAGGACCCACGGTACTACCGCAGCAGCAGCAGCAGCAGCTAGGACAGACCTATAGCACAAGGGTTGAGGATGGTACTGTCGCGGGCGCGGTACTACCGCTCCCCCTTGCGGTACTACCGCAAGGCAGGAAACCCCTAGCCTGGGAAGAGCGCGGATAAAAAAACATCCGTGCCTACTTCCGCTGGTAAACGGACGAAGCAAAAATTCTACACAGTACTACCGCAGAGGAGCGGTACTACCACCTGGCAGCTGAGCTAGGCCTCGCACGGTACTACCGCGGTGGCGCGGATGTAAAAAATTACATCCGCCCCTACTACCACGAAGGAGCGGTACTTGGCCTGGGGGCCACGGTACTACGGCTCCAGAGGAGCGGTACTACCGTGGGCACCTGCGGTACTACCGCGCCGTAGTACGGTACTACCGCGCCGTAGTACGGTACTACCGCGGGTGCCTATGGTACTATCGCTCACCAGGGAGCAGTACTACCGCAAGCCCATCAACAGCAGCTAGGACAAGGCAAAGAGAGGATAAACGGAGGAAGCTCCAAAGTGCAGGGGAAAGGAGGGGACAAGGAAGAAAAAACGTGTACGTGATGATTCCACCCAAACCTTTCCGATGTGGACCCCCTCTTAATAGTACGACTTTCCTACGACTCAAATCCACCAAAAAGAAATGTAGAAAAAACGCCGTCTTCAATAGTCTTCGAGGGGCACCAAACCGTCTTGTGCCTAGCGATGAAACGTCTGGGAAACTCAAGGCACACGATTAGTCCGCAAAAGCATTGTCATCAATCACCAAAACACCTTAGGGATAAATATGCCCTTACAATCTCCCCCTTTTTGGTGGATTGATGACAATACGGGATTTGCACAAGGGAAATAATATTAAGCAAATGCAAACCCCTCCTCTCTAGAATATAGACGGGCTCCCTCTAGATGTGTGCCAACTAGATGGGTGCTTTGGACTGCACGACACACATACTAGGATCAAATCTCCCCCTATATTATAGAGACAAGGCATATCTTGCAATAGTAAGGCTAACACTAGACAATATAGCAAATACGAGCATAACATAAGTAGCACAATCATAAGCTCACTAAGATAGAATAGAGTGCATATGTCTTGCACCATATGAAGGATAAGTCTCAAAGGCGCAAACCAAACCAAAGCAAACGAGGTCCAAACGACAAAGCAAACACCAAACACGACACGACTCGCAAGCACGCAAATCCCTACACTCTCTCCCCCTTTGGCATCGAGACGCCAAAAAGGCAGAGACGACACCTACACACAAGGGGTGGCTCAGGCAGAGAAATCATCCCAATGCTCCTCGTGCTCCTCGTCAGACTCGGCGGCGGGGACGGTCTCCTCGATGTCCTCCTCAGAACTAGTCCACTTGAAACCTTGCTTCGCCATCCATGCAGCCTCTGGCGTGATGGCATCCTCAGAACCGCCAGAGACATCCTCTCCAAAGAGCCTCATAACCTTCTTGTCGCGTCGGTGACTCTCCTTGGATGCCACGTGAGTCCTGTACTGCCCCTTTGCTTGCATGCAGAAAAGAGTCTTCATCTTGTCCTTTAACTTCTTGGCCCACGACGGCTCAAAGGAAGGTTGGGAAGACCTAGCAGCACGGTCCTCAGCAACATCCTCTGCACCAGCCTCCTCCTCACCAACAGCCCTCCTAGCAGCAGACGCCTCAGCACGAGTAGTAGTGTTGGCCCAGTTGGGCTTGAAGCAGAGACTGATGGACTCATGCCGAATCCAGTCAGGAGCAAGGAACTCATCACCAGGGTACAGCTTCTCCCAAGTCGTGGAGATCAACAGAAACAGGTATGGTCCATAGATAGGTACCTTGCGGGTGTACACCGCAAACCGAAGCTCACACCACATGATGTGTGAGACATCAAGTGGTTGAGTCTGAGACGTACGTGCCTCCGCGCACAGGAGCATCATGTCCACCAGATAGGAATGAACCTTGTCCTTGTCGCCAATGCGAGGGAACAAAGTGTTGCGGAAGATGTGATGCATGATATCCAGAAAAGAGTTCAGCACCCAAGTCGACTTGCCACTGGGAAGCACCTTCTCAACATAGAACGGCTGAAGCTTGTTCTTGTTAGCAGACTCAGAATTGGCGTGGGGGCAAACACCAACGGGTGTGTGGAGCCCGTCATCAGGAACGTGGAGCAGATCCATGAACTCCTTCCAGGTGGCAGACAACTGACGGCCATTGGTCATCCAGGTCATCCTCCACTCATCCCCGGGATGAAATTGAACTGAGGCAAAGAACTGACAGATAAGCTCAGGGTCATAGTCAAGGTGGAAAGAGATCACATGTTCAATACCGAACTGCTCCACCAAATCCAGAGCTTCTCCAAAGTAGTCACGAAACTTGTCCTTCCTCAAGTGATTCATGTCTATCCACTTGACATCCACGTAGGTGTTTTGCTTGTTCTTGATGACATCCAGATAAATGAGAGCCTGCTGCTTGGTCCAAAACGACTCATTGCCTCTGAGGATAACACAAGCATTCACATAAGGGTTGATCTTCCGGCATTCGATGTACTCAGTGAGTGGCATCTCGTCCATGCCCTTAGCAGGTTCCTTTTGCTTGCTGGCAGTGGTCTTGACATTGCGCTTGGGGGCACTGGAGCCCTCTGGTGCTTCATCTTGAGGATTTCCTAGTCGCTTGGACCCAGTGTCACGACTGGGATTGGAACGACGAGAGCCACCACCTAAGACACAAGAGAAAGCACACACAAAGAGCGAGAAGAATCAATGCAAAGACCACGACAAAGCAAGGGAAACAGGTGTTGGGGAACGTAGTAACTTCAAAAAATTTCCTACGCACACGCAAGATCATGGTGATGCATAGCAACGAGGGGGAGAGTCTGATCTACGTACCCTTGTAGATCGCAACGGAAGCGTTGACACAACGTAGAGGAAGTAGTCGTACGTCTTCTTCCCGATCCGACCGATCCAAGCACCGTTACTCCGGCACCTCCGAGTTCTTAGCACACGTTCAGCTCGATGACGATCCCCGGGCTCCGATCCAGCAAAGCTTCGGGGAGGAGTTCCGTCAGCACGACGGCGTGGTGACGATCTTGATGTACTACCGACGCAGGGCTTCGCCTAAGCACTACAACGGTATGATCGAGGTGGAATTTGGTGGCAGGGGGCACCGCACACGGCTAAGGAACGATCTCAAGGATCAACTTGTGTGTCTAGAGGTGCCCCTGCCCCCGTATATAAAGGTTGAGAGGGGGAGGGCTGGCCGGCCAAGCTAGGAGGCGCAGGAGGAGTCCTACTCCTACCGGGAGTAGGACTCCCCCCCCCCCAATCCTATTCCTAATAGGACTCACAAGTGGAAAGAGAGGGAGAGAGGTGGCCGGCCACCTCTCCTAGTCCTAATAGGACTAGGGGAGGGGGGTGGCACGCAGCCCACCTTGGGCTGTCCCTTTCACCTTTCCACTAAGGCCCAATAAGGCCCATTTGGTTCCCGGGGGGTTCCGGTAACCTCCCGGTACTCCGGTAAAATTCCCGATTTCACCCGGAACACTTCCGATGTCCAAACATAGGCTTCCAATATATCAATCTTTATGTCTTGACCATTTCGAGACTCCTCGTCATGTCCGTGATCACATCCGGGACTCCGAACAACCTTCGGTACATCAAAATGCATAAACTCATAATAACTGTCATCGTAACGTTAAGCGTGCAGACCCTACGGTTCGAGAACAATGTAGACATGACCGAGACACGTCTCCGGTCAATAACCAATAGCGGGACCTGGATGCCCATATTGGCTCCTACATATTCTACGAAGATCTTTATCGGTCAGATCGCATAACAACATACGTTGTTCCCTTTGTCATCGGTATGTACTTGCCCGAGATTCGATCGTCGGTATCCAATACCTAGTTCAATCTCGTTACTGGCAAGTCTCTTTACTTGTTCCGTAATACATCATCTCACAACTAACATCTTAGTTATAATGCTTGCAAGGCTTATGTGATGTGTATTACCGAGAGGGCCCAGAGATACCTCTCCGACAATCGGAGTGACAAATTCTAATCTCGAAATACGCCAACCCAACATCTACCATTGGAGACACCTGTAGTACTCCTTTATAATCACCCAGTTACGTTGTGACGTTTGGTAGCACCCAAAGTGTTCCTCCGGCAAACGGGAGTTGCATAATCTCATAGTCATAGGAACATGTATAAGTCATGAAGAAAGCAATAGCAACATACTAAACGATCGGGTGCTAAGCTAATGAAATGGGTCATGTCAATCAGATCATTGAACTAATGATGTGACCTCGTTAATCAACTAACAACTCTTTGTTCATGGTTAGGAAACATAACCATCTTTGATTAACGAGCTAGTCAAGTAGAGGCATACTAGTGACACTCTGTTTGTCTATGTATTTACACATGTATTATGTTTCCGGTTAATACAATTCTAGCATGAATAATAAACATTTATCATGA